>CM075654.1:58005000-68005000 GCA_037953625.1 Crotalaria pallida
TATATAATCTCTGTTGAAATAATACAATTTTAAAGACCATGCAATATTATTTAAGTAATTAACTTTCTAAATTATTTTCCAAAATTATCACTTTTAAATATATAACAGTCTCTAAAAACACATTACTCTTTGGTTCTTCTATCTTAGCCAAAAGTCTCTAGTTGAGAGTTCATAAAATGCAAATTACATTAAATATTCCCCCATTTCAAACACATGTATGATGTTTTGACTTTTTTATTTTGTTCCAAATATACTACGGTAAAAATTGAAGTTTAAATTTTACATTTTTATTACCTTTTATTTTTATTTTCTCTTCACAGATTTATCTTTTAAATGTGATTTTTTTTTTGGTTTCTCAAGGTATCCACCCGCGTAACTAGGTGACTAATTCTTTCGACATTGTCGGACCCTTTCGGGGCTAGTCTCCCAGCAAGGCCTCTTACATTCGCAAGAGTCTGAGATAGAACCCCAACCACTTACTTAAGTAGCAACAAATTACCCTCCATGCTAACCTCCACTAGTTTAAATGTGAATATTTTAGTCTAGTTATTTCTACATTAGTAATTAATTATTTTTAATTTATGCACATAATAATCTTAAAGATCAAAAATTTTGAATTAGAGAGAACACTTTTTAGAGAAGTTTTACCAATTATTTTTGTCACTATTGGGTAAAAAGAATTTAATTGGTAATGAATACATGTGTTAACTTATAGAACCAGTTTGGATTTAGAATCGGTTTGGTTATATATCCAAATCAACTAATATGGTTTACTGAATTTTGGACCAGTTTTAACTATAAACTGATCCATGAACCCCCCATATATAGTTGTAAAGCTAGCTGAGATCTATGAGCTCTTTTAGCTACGAGTTATAGCTGTTTAGTAACTCTTTGTTTGAAATAATATTGTCGGACAAAACTAATATTTGAAGTAGCTTAAGGTTATCAAATGATAAAATAGATATCAATATTATATTATTTATATTATATTATTTTTTATTTATATTGTTCTTTATTTATTAATTATGTAGTTAATTAATTAATTAATTATATTAAGATAGGTAAATAATTTTGAAAATTATTTGAGGATATGATTGGTATATGAATTATTTAAAATTAGTTTAATTCCTTGAAAGCTACTTGAAGTAGAATTCTAAAAATTACTAGTTTTAAAAGCTACAAAACTTTTTTTTTAGTTATAAGCTCTTTCTAAGTTGTGTTTACTAATCAGGTCTAGTAGCTTATTAATTGAATCTAAAAACTTTTAACTAGCTGAAAAAACTCTTAATTAGGCATGCTGAACATGGTCTTAATATCTCGCAACTTTGTCAATTAAATTAATTTTTTAAAACAATTTTTTTTACTAATATTGAAATGATAAAATCATTCAATATTTTAAAAACATAAAAAACAATTAATTATAAAAATCTTTACTAAATAATCTTAAATTTTGAAATTTTATTGTTACGGTAAATGATGCTATGATAAAACTTTTTAATATTGCCTTTTTTTAAATGTTGTAAAATGTAAAAAATATATAAGTGTCGCCTCACAAAGTAAAATTTCTGGATATCTCATTAGTAAACTCTTTGTCTGAAGTTAAGAATTCTTTTTTTATAAAAAAAAGTAGAAACTCAATATTGAAACAAAATCACTAAACAATTGTGAAGTGTTCTAGACCGAAGCGATCACTAAGGTCACAGAGTGAGACTTAGTAGGACGGTTTGATTTAGGGTTTATGTGTGATTCTTTGAGTTCTCACAGGTATCAGTAGGATTACCTGAGTTGCCCTAATCACAAAGTGTGTGCAGTGTGAACTTAGGGTTAGAAAAACGTACCTGAGCCGCCCCATGTAGCACTGCACTACTTATAGGGGTGGCTGGATGCCCTAATGGGCCAAATGAGCTGTGGCCCAGACGATTCAGCCCGTTATGAGACGTAAGAGGATATGACCGAGGGGGTTTACTGGTCGTTATCCTGTCCTTGTCGGTTTCAGTGATGTAAGGGCCGAGTTGGGGGAGCAAGCTCAACCTGTCTAGGTTATGCCTGTTTGCCTGAGAGACATCGATCTCGGCCTGTTAGCAATGGTGGGGGAGCAATACGATCTCGGTCAAATAGGGTTTGGAGCCCAGTGATCTTGGCCAGAGGTTTAGTCCACCACAAATTGTATTTTAAAAGCAAACCAAAGTCAAGGTTGATTATTGACGTCAGACTTACAGAGCATGTACGAGTATAAGACATATGAGTATTGACAATTATGGTGTGTTTGGACGTTCACACTATATGATATTAATGTAGTGCACCGATGACGAACAAGAATTTTCTTGAGTACCAAAGTCTGTATGAGGCATTGAAAATGAAACTAATGAAGTTAATTCATCTACCTAACCTTTCTAGAAAATAATTTTTGGTCAAACTGATGTTCCAATAGTATGGAATTTTAATTTGATTTATTCTATGACAGATAAATATAAACTTTTAGCAAGCATGCTTCACATTTGAGTGGCCATCTAAAAATCACCTTTGCAAGGGCCTAAAATGTGGAAGCTGGACTGGGCAGAAGCAAACACAACATTAGCCTAACTTTTGTGTTTTAGTAATGGTAACATTTGTAAATCATAATCTAAGTTATCTCAAATGTTAGTGTTGTGGCATTTCCTTACTGGCATGTGTCTTTGTTGAATCAGAGAGAATTGCTGCTAATATTGACAGATGATTTCTGTTGGGGTTTTCGGTTTAAGAAGGTTGAAGATAAAATACAATGACATTGTTTTGATATTGTAATGTCACGTAATGTTCCTTAAGTGCAAACGAAGTGAAACCGTGATGCTAAACAAATGCTGATTGATGAGACGGGACTATAGGATTAACGTTTGAAAATTTCAATGACTAAAACAAGAATTTATTTATTTTTACTAAATTGTGTTTATTGGAGGGGCCGGGAGGAATGAAAATGATTTTACTTTTGGCTCATAAACTTAGAGGAAAGCGGAGGTAAAATAGTTAGATCAAAATTTCTTATATCCCATATTTTTACTTTTCCTTCAAAAATTGGGGGGTCGGGTTTTTGGAGTTGAGGGAAAGTTTAAAAATTCTTTTAGACCTTCTCTCATATACTTTCTCGAAGCATAGAGGGGAAGGAATAATAAAGGTTATTTATTCTCTCCAAGGCTGGCCTGGCATATAGGCAGGGTGTGCGACCGCATCACCCATGGCCCAACATGAAAATGGAAGATACAACTAACTCATGAACAACATTTATAAACTAGAGGCTTGGCTATCAAGGGAAGCAATTAAAACAAGCCAAAACCAAGCCAACCAACCAACAGTAATCACTACACCATTAACAAAATAATGAACTAATTAGGCTAGCTAGTTACAAAACTGAGGGTCAAAGAATGCTCAAAAAACCCTTTCTCATAATTTCTCAACACTCTATGACTTTCCTTTCTAATCCTAATCTTGACATCATCCTTCAAACAAATTGAACAGCTTCTCAGTAATTCAACATTGCAATAAAAAATGAGCCTATTCGTGTAACATCATACTTGATTTTTTTTATATTACTTCGTGTCTAATTTTGTTTTATGACTAATTTTATTATTGATTGTTATCATTGTTGCTATTTTAAATATCAGAAATAAATTCATTATAATTTTATATTAATTTATTTATAATAACAAAAACTTATACTTCTTCTGGTCCTATATATAGGGCACCTTGTAGAAGAAATCTTTGGTCCTATATATAGGGCACTTTATATTTCCTATGCATCATTAATTGTTTTTTCTCTTTTTTTGCCCTTATTAAATACTTTGACTAACTATGTTTTGTTGTTATTCATTAATGAATGTGAACTTTCCAAGTAAAGTGGAGGGGGTAAAATTGTAATGTTACAATATATTCTCATAAAATTCACAAAACTAAGCACTTTCCTTGATTTGGGGAATATAGTTAAGTATGCCCTGACCTGTATATAGGACCGGAGGAAGTAATAAAATAAGGAGTCCGTTTCTTCCTTATTGTCGACAATGTCACGGTCCACCCTACTCCTCCATTACCCTCTTATTCAACCAAACCAAACAAGGGAAAATAAACTCCCTTACGTTCTTTTCCCTCCCCTCCTCTTCATTAAAATCAAGTAAGTAGTTATTTTCATCCCTGACAAATGAAAATTATACCTTTGGTTTCTGAAAGTGTGTACCACGTATATAGTTAGCTCCTGGGTTGTTAATCACAGATAGCGGAGCGGAGCGGCCAATCTGAAAAATGACATAGAGGGATAGCGGGTAGCGGGAAGACCACTACAACCCGGAAAAAAATACTAGAATGTACCAAATTCAAAACACATTCATAACTAATAATCATATGTTCATTATAGTCAACCAATCATAATCAAACCTACATTGCAAACCTCTAAGGCTTAAATTAAAACGACTAATTTCATAACTTCAATAGTCATCACTTTCTCCTTCACTTCTGGTGGTGCCTTGGTGCAAGCCTGCACATTCCCCTTCACTCCCATTTGATGCTGCTTTGCTCTGGTTATCCCACCCATACTTGTTTCCAAGCAAAAATTGCAAGTGCCACTCTTTTTATTGTTAATGTCTTTCATATGGTTCCATTGCAAAGCCATATCAACATTCCCACCTGTGGGTATGCAAAACGAAAATAGCATCGGTTTGAGGAGTGGGTGTAGCATTGGGAGTTTGAGAAGATGAAGCCATGGTTGGTGATTGGTGGTTTAGGAAGAGGAAAACGAATTGCAAAAGCTTACTGACGAGGGAGAAGAGGAAACGAACATGGAAGAAGAAACATACGGTTTGTGGCTTTGTGCGGATCAAAATTAGGATTTTGAAAGAGTGAAATTGGGCTGAGTTAAGGGCCCAAAAATAAGGGCAAAATGGGTTTTTTAGATTTAAAATAAGGTCAAAATCGTGATTTTACATTATCAAAATTAGGTTCCCAATTCTTACCTCTGTTTGCAGTCGCGATCTACTTCTCCCGGGCGCGATCTTCTTCTCCCAGACGTCATTAAAACTCTGCTCCGAGCTGCTACAGACGCGACGGCCGGCCGCACCGCTCCTTGCCGTGCCGTCGCGTTCCATTGCTTCTGGTCACCGCTCCGTCACAATCGCCCCGCGATCGACTACCCACTTAATTCCCTTCTTCAGTTAGGTCAAATTTTGCTCTACTCTTAAGGGCACCTATGCACTCATTTTCAATTGATTTTGAGCAAAATTTTATCTATTATTTCTAATATGGTTTAGATGTTGCTTTTGAATTCTCTTTGTAACTTGGTTTATGTTTTCCTCATTGATCAGTCTATTTAATAAAATTTGGTATGTTGCTACAAAGTTGGTTTTACGAAGAAAAAAAATGAAAACAATTGTGCAGATAATTCTTGCCAAGTGATTCAATTAAAAAAATTGAAACTAAATTGTTTAGATAATCTTATTTTAATCTTCTAAAGGATGAAGTTGCACTTTTATTTGTATGGTTTATATTACCCTCATCTTATTTTGAAATTTTCATTTTACTGCATCATCTACCTTCAGTCCACCCCTCACCTCTTGAAACTCAGCCACCTCCCCACCCTATCGGTGTTGTCGTTGGCATGGACTGCCACATTGCTATCTTGCCCCACAACTTCACCAAAATCACTGCTCATCTTTCCTCCCTCTCTCAATCCCAATAATCTCATGCTCCGCAACATATATGAGGGATTCATCCCAACCGCCCATCTTTAATGCATCTCACCATGTGTGGTATATTTCGATTAAACATCATAACACAACTTGTATATAGTAGAAGTGAATATCAATCCACAGGGAATTGGTGGTTCTATTAATTCTCTAATAATCAATTTAATTAAGCGCGTGTAAAAAGTAAGTAATTCTAAACTAATTTGTGAATTAAAATAATTACGAAACTAATGGAAATAACTTGAAATAAATAAAAACAATGGAAATAACTTGAATTAAATAAAAACAATAAAATAGTGATTGAATTGATGGGAAAAACGGGGATTGAACCTTACCAACCGCACATGTTGGTAATTCAATGATAAGTACTTTATTCACTAAACAATTATTGATGCAATGCACTAAATTCAATTATATCAATTCCTTGCATATAAAATTCTAAGATAATTCCCTTGAATGTCAATTCCTTGCACATTCAAGAGAATACCCAACATTAAAACCAAGCATTAAAAGCAATTGATCTATTATTATCTATTCCTAGCATAACAATAAACCAAGTATTTCTATTCAAATCAAGTTTAAAACTCTACTTTCCAGTCAAAGCTAAAAACCTAGATTAAGCAAATATTGATCAAATAATTGCAGACATTAAGAGTAGAATAGAAATACCAATAATTGAATAGATGAATAAAAGTACGATTACATCACCGAATACACATGAGTTTGATGGTGTGTTCAATACCAATGGGAAAATTAGCTGCTCATAGAGTCCATAATACCAAAGGAATACATGAGAATTGATTAATAAGAAGAAGGAGTAATGGTTTTCTCTCTGTGAAGGATGTGCTATGATCTCTAACTCTCTATATGTTTTTAATACCAATGATTGGAGATCTATAAATAATAAATTAGAAGATTAAATTTCTTATCTCCAACAGGAAATTATATTTTATCTATTCTATCTAATTGAGATAAAGATAGATCCAAAACTAGAAAGTAGTCTTTAGATTTAATCTTCTATCTCTAATCTGTTATCTTCTATCTTCTATCTATAATCTTCTATCTTCTATCTTCTATCTATAATCTTCTATCTTCTATCTCAAATCTTCTATCTTCTATCTATAATCTTCTATCTCAAATCTTCTTTCCTCCTTTAATCATCAAAACTCACCTGAAATCACAAAAAAATACCCAAAGTAATGGTATTGACACTAAACCTAAAAACAACCTAAAATTTACTAATTTGCAAAGGAAATCAAACAAAAACTATGTTAAAAGGGTATAAAATTCATTGGAAAATATCATATATTAGACAACAATCACACCCCCAAACTTAACATTTTGCATGTCCCAGACAAAAGTAAACAAATAAACAAGGTTCAGAACCTCCCTAATATTTTCAAATGCATCTACCTAACCAGAAAAACTAACTAACTCTATGCAACAACTTTTACTTAACAAGCAGATTACTTTACGAAACCTAACTAGGCAAACAAATTTAAGAGGAACCAAATGATCAGCAGTCACACATAGCCTCACATCTCTCTCATGTGTATGATGGTTTAAAAATATTTCACTCAGGTTCATCAATGAAAATGCATTACCATAAGCTTGACCATAGACCAAAATCTCCACTGAAATTATTGAATACATGCAAAAATCAAAAGGTCTTTCATAAGGTTGTAACGTGGCCATGACTAAAGATGTTTGGAGGGGTATACGAAACAAAGGATTATGAACAAAGGGCTTAAATAATATGTAACCGATCAACATCCCTTTAACATATGAATGGAGCATTGGTTCTTTGTAACAAATATCAACTCCAAAATTCAATTGTCCTTCTTTTTTTTTCCCTCTCTATTCTCTTCTCTTTTTCATTCATTATTTCACTTTTTTTTCTTTTGGAAGAGAAATAGAGACAACATTTTTTAAGCTCAATAACAACACTTTCTCATCTTTTCTTTATTTTGAATCAACACCTTTCCAATTGCACCATTCACATTTCAGAGGATACCAAAAATATATATCATTATGAAAAGGGTACCAAAGAAATCATAATATTCATTAGGCTCAAAGTGGGCAACTATGGGAAAAATGTTCATCAAAATTGTTGAAGGCCAGAAAAAAAAAGCTCCTAAGTGCCTTTATCATATTAATGCATGCAAACAATTATCAATCTCAAAATGGTCACAGGTCAAGTTCTAGAATACAAAATCAAAGTGAACATCACTCATGAAAGAAATAGGGGTTTAAGAATATTGAATGTGTATACCCCTTTAAAGGCTCAAATCTCACTAGGTAAGGACAATCCACTGATCAATCATTCCAACAAAAATTTGCAAAACTAGTTAACTTCTATAAAGTATTTTACTCATTAAAATTCAGTCATCAACACAAAAATTAATTAAATTTCCTAACTAGATATCTACACTATCAACAAAAAGATATTTCCTAACCTAAATTCAGTTGCGTACCATTGCCAGGACAAACTCAATGTAACGCCCACTGAAAAATAATAAAATAATATATATATATATATAATTATATTTATTTGTCTAAATGTTTTGAGATTTTACATAGTTATATATGTATATATATTTTATGTTTAGTGGCGAATTTAATTATATAATTAAAAATATGAAGGGGAAAAATATTAGAAGAAAAATAAATGAATTGAAAATGACTTTTTGGCCTTTCAGCCAAAAAGACTCGAGTGTAATTTGGACTACTCGAGTCTTCTGTGGTGCTGCTGACCAGTTTGAGCTGGTGCGCCAAAAAGACTCGAGTCTTGGGCAAAAGACTCGAGTAGTTCGAGCAGTGTGGCTAAGAGTATAAGTCGGTTTCAATTTAAAATTCGCACAAAAACGCGTTTTCTCTTGGTTCCAAGCACAGAGCTGGACTTTACTTCAAAGGAGGGTAATCTTAGACTATAAATAGGTGATTGGGGAAGCCCCAAACTCATTCAAAATCTTCCAAACCCGAAATTATATTCTCATTTCCTCTGTTTTCTGGTGCATACTTTCCAGATTTGATTCTCCCTCCCCACTAAACGAAATTCTGTATAACCAAAACACAATTCGAGTTCTAATTCCCCTTTCGAATTAGAACCAGGAACCACACAAATTGACTTCCTATAGATCAAGTGACAAGCCTTCAAAGTTAGGTGTTCTAAAGCTGAAAAACAGAGTGCAAAACAACACCATCAACCTCTCTTTCTTGAATTGGTTTGGTAAATTCAGGAACCCTTTTGATTCCAAATTCATTTTTGATTAAAGTTAGTACTGCCTAGTTGCTAAAGCTAATTTGTTTCGCCCTTTTTCATTACATATTCCCTGTCAAATTCGTGGCCAAAGTTTGTTGTTCAAAGTGCAGAACTTGAGTGTTGAAACTCAAAGTTTGATCCTAATCGTTTCTCTCTCAATCAACTGTTTCTTTAGCTTCTCTAAGGTAAGGGAGAAGTTACCAAATCGCTAGAATGGTATTTAACAAGCTAAATTCATAGGAACCAATTGAGGTTCATGGGCAATATAGTTTGAAATAGGAATCTGACTTGGAGGTCAGGAAATCATGGTTTTTATGCTTAAACAAGTTTAACTGGACCTAATGATGCTCACTGAATTGATTTACGAACTTAAAATCAAGTAGAAATGAAATTCATATGTTAAAGTGGACAATTTCTATGTTTTTGTGCAATCTGTGATTTGATGTTGTTATCTGTTGATTTGAAGTTATTTGGTATGTGCAACATGTTTTTTTTATGTATAGTAACTTCTTTTTGGTGCAAAATTGAAGTAAAGGTGTAAGAATCACGAATTGGTGCATATAATGCAGAAAACTGGTGCTGTTGCAGCAAAAAGACTCGAGTATTTTGAGAAAGACTCGAGTATTCTGGAAAATGATGAATGACTCGAGTATTTCTTCGGGTACTCGAGTATTTTTGGCATGAACTACTCGAGTAGTTCATGAACTACTCGATGAACTACTCGAGTATTTTGAGAAAATATCACAAATCTCTTATTTTAAAGGTTTCAGAAAATTAACTCGTCTAATCTCCTAAATTACTAAATTTTGAACATCACTTTGCTTAATATCTAATCCCGTTGGTTGATAACTATCCTGGAGGTGTCCTACTGGAATTTTATTCAGTGGTTGATATTTTCCCTACAGGAGTCCCAACGGAAGTGCGTACACCCATTTGGTCGATATTAATCCTATAGATGTCCCGGTGAAAGTTTTATTCACTTGGTTGATATTTTACTATAGGAGTCCCAATGGGGTCGTTGCAATAACCATTAATAGGAGGCTATGCCCCGATGGACTATAAATGGAATAATTCAATACTATTTCTAAAACCATCACAAAGTGGCTAGGCCGCTGATGGACTTTTCTTGAAACGATTAAATGAAAATGATTAATCCCATCACAAAGTGGCTATGCCGCTGATGACCTTTTTCTGAAAGCATCAGCACCAGCTAGAAGAAAAGTTAAAGATGAGATTGATGGGTTGAGAGATGAAATGATGAACTATGTCCTTGATGGAAATGATAATGAATTGATAATAAGAAGTGGTAATAGATTATGTTTGCACGCATGCATTGATTGCTCCAGTTTGTGAGGATTTTCCCTGTTATACTGGTATGCCGGGAGATGGGAACCCGTAAGTCGTGATTGCAGGGCTAAGCCCGTAAGTCCTATGCAGAGCGAAGCTCGTAAGTCATAAGTGCAGAGCGGAGGAAGCTCGTAAGTCCTACCACCTCCAAACTGTGATGCCCCGGGAAATTGTTGAGATCAGCATTCATCATGCCATTAAGAATAAGAATAATGATTTGAATCAAAATGGTTTGACATATGTATATGCATGGCAGAAATTGTTATTACTTGACTACTTGTGTTTGCTGTTTTTAGCCAAATGTTCTTTGTCATTCGATTTAACGTGATTAGCTATGACTTACTCCCTTATTGCCCTTGTAGGTGATGAAGGTCCTGATTTCACCAAAGGGGAGTAGGAACGACAAGGGATATGAGATTCCCTTCCCGATCGTTGGAGTTGAGAACCATGCTCTGGGTTACGATTAGTGTTTTTAGTAGCTCAGAGTCTAGTCACTTTTAAAATAATTTGGTTTGAACTATTGTGTTTTGTTATCTGAACTAAGTTCTGTCACTCTGCTTCCGCACTTGATGATATTTTGTGTTTGCAATTGAATAATGAAGTTTTGGAATTCATTCGCGAAAAATTATTCTCTATTTTCATTAAAGAAATAATGTAAGGTTAGAAAGTCGGGATGTTACAATAGTGGTATCAGAGCAATGGTTCAAACTCTCGGCCTATGGAATATGGCCACACATGCTTTAAACTGTGATAACTCTGGATTGAGTTATGGGATGATTAGGACTAAGTCAGTAGGATGTAATATATATATATATATATATATATATATATATATATATTGTTTTGTTTTAAATATAATTGTTATCTTTTATGAATAACATAAAGTAGTAATGGCCTCAAGAAACGCTCGCCAAACCGACGAATCCCTAAATCGTATCGCGGCTATTTTGGAGTAATTTATTTATTTGTGATTTTATTTGAAAAAGGATTTTCCTTGTGCATCTTTATGGATTCAACCTAATTGATTTAAGAATTGATTAAACGAGTTTTGATTTCATGATAGATTCTACACCTTAAAATTTAATCTACTTGTGTTATGATTTTATGTGTTTGATTTTCTAAGGTTTTCAATGAATCATGTTGCTTGAGGTTTTAATTGAGATTTTATCTTCTTAATTGAATTCATATGATTTTATGGTTTTAAGATGGAAAAATATTTTCTCTAAAGTTCGAAAATCAAAGTCCAATCATCTTGATCTAGGATTATCTCTCAAAACCCTAATTAGTATCCTAATCTTCGATTAAACCTTAATCAAGTTCCTAATCCTTGATTAAGAACTTAATCACTCTCTTAAACCCTAAACCCTCAAGGTTAGTGAGCTAATCTAGAATTAGTTTTCCTTAAACCTAGAATTAGCATGGATTAAGTTTTTGATTAGTACCTTAATCCTTGATTAAGCCCTAATCTCTAAGGATTAGTGGACAAAACCTAGATTAGTTTTCCTAATCCTACCCTAATCATGATTAGAACCTAATTATCACCCTAAACCTAAACTAGCTAACCTAATCTACCCTAAATACCCTAATGGCCGAATGCTAGGTGTATTACTTGACCACCAAGTTGATTTACTTGGTCACCAAGTTGCCTTGCTTAAAAGTCAAACATATGACATCATCCATGTGACCTAAGCATGACCTAAGGGAGGAAAAAGAAAAGAAAAAGAAGGGAAAACCGTGGGAGTGAAACCAAAACCCAAGCCCACACAAAACCATATACAAACACAAACACACACACCTTTCACTTAGTTCCATTTCTTCATTTCCTTCATTTCTTTTCCAAACCAAACACAACACTAAGAGCATAATCAAGCTCTTAGTGAGAGAGTGAGAAAGAGAGAGTGGCCGAATTGAGAGAGAAGAGGATAAGAAGAACCAAAACCTTAAACACTTCACCATCTAAGCAAGATCAACCAAGATAGTGAAGAAGAGAAGGAGAAACCATGGACCTTAGAGAGAAGAGTGAGTGAGCCGTGAGGAGAGTGAAGAGAAAACCAAAGAGAAACCAAAGATTTGGACTTGATTTTGGAGTTTTGATTAAGTAAGCACTTTATTTCATGATCTTGAAAGTTTTAAATCCATCTTCTTCCATTCATTTTCGTTTTTCATGATTTCTTTCTAAAACTTTGATTTTTGGTTTGAAAGTGTTGATGCATGTTGGTTTTCAAGTTAGATCTAGTGATTTCCTTTACATGCATGTTGATTTCTAAAAGTTTGATTCTAAAGTTTTGCTAAGAAAGTATTTTCTTTCATGATCTTGAGTTTTTCCTTGATTTCTTAAAGTGTTTTTGAAAAGAACTTGATTTTAAGTTTTCATAAAAGGGTTTTCTAAAAGATCTAGAGTTTTTACTAACATGCATGTTGATTTCAAAGCTTGATCTTAAAGTTTTTGCTAAGAAAGTGTTTTCTCTCATGATCTTAAGTTTTCTTCTTGACATCTTAAATGGTTTTTGAAAAGAATTTGATTCTTGAGTTTTCATAAAGGATTTTTCAAAGATCTAGTATTTTTGTTTGCATGCATGTCAAGATCTATGTTTGAACTATGATATACTTGATGCTTGAGTTTTAATGTAAAGATCCTTGAAAACGATTGAACTTTTCTTGATGATTTTCTTATGTTGGTCACGATTTTGATGATGATATGGTTGAGATCTTGATTTTCTTTTGTTTGATCTCTTGCATGTTGTGATCTTTATGTGTTAGCCACGGTTTTGCATGCTTGGTTGAAAAGATTAAGATTTTCTTAAGTCTAAATGATGAATACATGATTTCCATGAACTTTGAGTTGATCTTAAGTGTTTGATGTGAAATAAAAATTGTTTAAAGATTTGTTTGATGCTCACGGTTTTAGGTAGAAGATGCATGCTAGGGTTATATTTTTACTTGTTTGATGAATTATGTGAAATTGTTGTTGGATTTGAAGTTGCTTTTAGATGTCTGGAATCCTTGAAAATGTTTGTGAGAAAACCTAGTTAAGGTCACGGTTTGGACCTTAGCTTTGGAGCTAAATTTTCTTGAATGTATATGTGTTGATATCATGAAACTATGTGATGATTTGTGAAGTCATTCTTTGAGGAAATAATTTTTGAAAAACTAATGAAGCATACGGTTTTGACATGATTAAATGTAAGATTAGGTGAAAATTTGTCTAAGTGTTCATGTATGCCAAAAAGTTTGACTTCTTTATTTGATTTAGATGTATGCATGAACAATTATGTGAGCATGATGTTCAACTTGATGAATTGTGATTATGTGATGTTTGGAATGAATGAACAAGTTTGTTTGATAAAGTCTTGTGCTGAAATTGGGATATGTGTGTTTTTAACCTTGATAAATAATATTTGTGCATGTTCAATAATTCTGAAATTTTGTCTCTGGTCTAAGTATGTTAAAAAGAGTTTCTCTGAATTTTTTAATGATTTTTGGAATTAATTTCCTATTTCTATGAAAGCCAACTTTGTGAAGATAATTTTGAGAAAACAAGTTTTTCGGTCTAAAGATGGACAGAATATTCAAACTTGTGCTACTCTAAATTGCTTGAAATTTTTATGGTATCTCCTTAAACATGTCGCATGACTCTCTGTAAAATTTGAGGTGATTTGGAGTTGGTTTGATATTTTTACCAATTCAGAAACAGTGAACCATTTGGTTCATATTTTCCGGACTTAGTGACAAATTTAATTGAAAAAGTATGACTTTCACAACCCCAAATAATCTGAAATTTTTATGGGATGGTCTTGACTGTATGAGGAAAGTTTGTACCAATTTACATGAAATTCGGAGTTGAAACACTATTTTTAATCATGGCATTTTGGCCTCAGACCAGCAACAGTTCTATCTTGCTTTTCACACAAAATCTGATTTGAAACCTAGCTTAAGATTGTTCAAATGACTTGGAAATTTTATATGATGAACTTTGGAATATATTTTTTTGTTCTGGAAATTTTGGGAATTAAAAAAATTGATTTGGTATAGTTTTAGATTTTATCTTTTGAGCTTTCCCGTAATCGAACAAAAGGCTTTATTTAAATGTTTTCGACAAATATGAATTTTGTACTTTATTTTGTGTCTTGGCTGGACTTGTATGATTATCATAATGTCTTGAAATAATTGAATGAGTGAGTGTTTGATGATATGTTTAGGCCATGCATGAATTAATTTGCAAAGTTAATTGTTTACGGTGTTTCGGTCTAGACTATTAGTTTGAAATTATGATTTGAAAATGTGCTATGTGCTATGTGCCAAATGGTTTGTTTTAAGTGGTGCATGTTAATTGAACTACTTTGTTTAAGTGTTATGTTTGAAAATAAATCATTTCAAATGTTCATTTTAACATGGAGTGTTAAAGAGATTAAAGAACGATTTTTCGGCGTTTTCGAATCTTGGTTGTGGCTGTCCGGAATGGACCAACAACCGATTCATTTATTTAAAGTGTTTAAATGGTTTGCCTTTTTTTAAGCATCATGCTGCCCACATTTGATTTTAAGTTTTTGAACTTGAGAAAATGTTAATCAAAGTGTTTATTGAATTGTTTTCAAGATGCTTAATTTGTTTATGGATTTAAATTGGTTTTGGACAATGGAAAATAAATTTAAGACTTGGAATAAGATGCTGTCCAGAGTTTTTACAAGTTGCATTTCTTATTTAAAAATGTTTTCAAAGTGATTTGAAGTTGGGTTTTGATGACTACTTAATATAAGATAAAGTTGGTTTGAAAAATGCGATTTTACGGTGTTTTCGGATTTTCTAAAAGAGTGGTTTATGGGATAGCATCTTTGCTGTCCAATTTTTATTTAAACTGTTTTTCATTCCTGAAAATGTGTTTGATTGGTTTTAAAGTTTAAATTTTAAATGGTACGTGATTTAAGAAAAATTGGATTTCAAAAATGACGTTATTCGATGTTTTTGGGATCGAGCGAGCTGCTTTCCAAGATGGACCAACAACCGATTCATTTATTTAAAATGATTTCATCGATTCCTTATAATGATTTCAAAGTGTTTAAATTACATTGAAAGTTGGATTTTGATTTGGGAAAATCTTTACATTTTACGATTTTCCGACAAGAAGTGAAAGGAGTTTTCGAAAATATGTTTTGACTCTGAGTATGACAATTAGTTAGATAGACTAATAACGATTAGTGTCTCCTATCTAGTACGAGGTGCGTATAAGTCAGGAAGTTGGAGCAGCTGACAGTTGGGAGGACCCGCAACGATTTCGGACGAGGTATTTGCTGGAGTTGAGGTGAGAGAGAAGCTTCCCTAAGACACCGTGGTATTTAGGTGAAGTATTAGGACACTCCGTACCCTCTCAAGGTCGGAGTAAAGGTCTATTGTAGCTAGTAGTATACCCGATAAATTGTGCGCCTTGTTTGTATCGCGGTATACGAAGACTCAGACCTATACCATCACATGGTATGAATTGATTGATATATTTGTTATGTTGAGATATATTGTTGTTTATATTGTCATTGCATGAGCATAATGCATCATCCCGCGATATAAGATAAGAATATTAAAGACATTAGAAAACTATAAGAAATCCCCCAACGAATAGAGCGAAACTCTAAGGGATGAAACACGTGGTGGAACCGGATGATGCTGATGCGCCGAGTACGTGGATCGAGCTGACGATATGATGACGACGACGATGCCTTTGGACACGGACGCAATGGTTGCTGAATTCTACAAGAATGTTTCCATATGGTCGTAGCCATATGTTGAGAATGTTTCCATATGGTCGTAGCCATATGTTGAGATAGTTTCCATATGGTCGTAGCCATATGTTGAGATAATTTCCATATGGTCGAAGCCATATGTTGAGAGTGAGTTAAGATAGGTCGGAGCCTATCTCTCAAGGATTGTTGAAATCCCGCATATAGTCGGAGCTATATGCCGAGAATGATTCTGAGTGGGTCAGAGCCCTTCAGAATAGTTGTGGATATTGCACATATGGTCGGAGCCGTATGCCGAGTGTGATTCAGGATGGGTTGGAGCCCGTCAGACTTAGTGGACGAGTCCCACAGAAGTAATCCGCATATGGTTGGAGCTATATGACGGAGATGACTTAGGATGGGTCGACGTTAGGACAACGAGTATAACCCCACGACTTAAAATCCTTACCCGAAGTAGTGGAGAGGAAGATACGGCGGTTACCTGTGTGGTAAACACTTGATGATTAGGATAGGGGAGGGCAATGACGGTGACTCGTCAAGAAGCCTAAGAGGAGTCTGTCTAGGCGGGAAAAAGCTACAGTGACCTGGGTTGACCATCCGAGGTTGGGTAGGTAGTCCGGTGTCGTAGCTGAAGTACTGCACGATCACTAGACGGATGACTGACACCCCCTTGACTAAATCAGGATCAGAAGAGGGATACTTGAACACGGCGGAGGTGGACACCCTTGTCATGACATCTTTCCCGGGCATTTTATATTATATTTTGGTGTCGTCTCCCGGAGCCGGTGTGGTTAGAGGTCCTGTACTTTTGGTTGCTTCCGACTAGGTGGATGGATCCCGAGGAGATGTAGACCCGAGACCCAAAACCATCAAGCTTGAATTTCCGATCTTATGGACTCGAGATACGTGGATAAAGAGACTTCGACTCTGCGAGATAAGCTGTTAAAGAGATTCGACTTTGCGAGATAACTGAATAAGAGATTTCCTTAAGAGAAAGATAAAGGTTTGGATAATGCGACGACTGCATTGCATCCTCATGCATCCTGCATAATTATCTGCTGAATTGTTGTGCTGTGAATGAGTATTGTTGTATGCTTGTATTGTCTTAATATCTTGCCTATCGTAAACCCACACCGTCGGCGATACGTCGTTCGGAATGCTTACTCTCTCTGTCCTTCCCTCTTCCCTGTGGACTTCTGTGATGATGTCCACAGGTGACAGAGTGAGTAGTTTATATTGGGAATTGGAGCTGCAAGCATTGGCCTACAAAGACACGACCGCAACGGAGTCTCGAAGGAGAAGAGGTCAAGCTCGGCTCGAGGACTCGATGATTGATGATTCGACCTTTCTGAGGAGCATTGCGTTGGACGGAGGCCTACTGTTATAGTATCTATGTCCAAGTATTGTACTCCCTTACCAGGTACTTAGACATCATTAGCTGCATCCACATGTGCACCCGAAAGATGTTTTATAAAGCTGGATAATCAATGTTAAGTTTTCTGGTTAAACATAAAAGATATGGGCTATTAAATGTGATTTGTGAAAGCGAGTTTCAAAGTGCGATGTTTCGTAACATCTCGGTTTGGAACTTGAAGTATAACGTGTGATATGAGAATCAAATTTATGTTGCAAATTATTTTGATAAAAGATTTTGGAACTAGGAGATTCTCATGTCCATGTTATGTTATCAAAAAAAAATGACCCAAATTTTCACTACATTAATTAAAGAAATTATATTTTCAAGTTATCAAATCGGGGTGTTACATTTGTGGTATCAGAGCAATGGTTGTCCTAAGTAGCTTGTTATATGGGCTTACATGCTTTGCTTGTGTGTGTCTGTTTGTGTGTTAGTGTTAGAATTACAATGATGAGGATAGAAGTACGAAGTTACGTGAGCGCTCGTTCAGTCCCAATCGTTTTGTCTTTATCGTTCTATCTCTCTATCTCTGGAGTGCGTCGGGAATTTGTCTACGGTGCGTACGAAGAACCGAGACTAGTGTCATCATGAGACCTTGTTCTGTGTGACCTGAAACTTCTCTTGTTTGTTGAAGACCTCTTTGTTGAGAACCCTTTTTGTTGCAATAACTTTTGAAATCCTGACCTGAAACCTTGTTGTTAAAGCTTATTTTGATATGAACCCTTCTCTTGTGATCACGGCCAACGTCCTTAGCAGCCTGGCATGTCTTTCGAAAATGACCCTGTTCTGTCAAGCAACTTGACAAGACTATGATTGCTGATGAACCCAAAGTTTCATCTCCTGAACTTTGACAAAACGATTTTCTTCTTCTGAACCTTTGTGACAATCTTCGACCCTGACATCTTATGCCAATCAATTAGATATTTCCCAATTATGAGGTGGACAGGGAGGTGTTGCTAAGGAAGAGTTATGATGGTTGAGGGATAAGTAAGTGTAAACAAAGGTGATGTATTAGGAATGAAGTAAGGTAAGAGTACCCCTTAGAGCCATAAGTATGATGGTGGAATGTACAAAAGAATCAAAACTAGGAAGTCTGATAGCAGCCTACCCAAAGAAATGGTATGGATAGCGTTAATGTGGTATATATCTAAGACCAGTCTGAAGGAATTAGAGTTAGAAAAGCTCTAGTTGGAGTAGGTGAATGACTGGAGTGGATGTGAACTTATAATAGGACCACGGGATTGAATGGATCAGGTGGTGAAATTAACGGATGGAACCCGTAAGTGACGTCCAAAATTAGGTTAAATGACTAAGATTTGGTGTTCTAATGGACATAGGTGACCGTAAGCTGTGGAATTAAGAGCGTTATTAGGTGTTAAGATCGTTGCTCTGAAGGATGAATCCCTGAGTTGGAAAGCTTTTGATGGTTTAGAACCCGAAGATGAGTCATAAAGGGTGAAGAGGTTTAGAATGCATAAGTTATTTAGGATGAGGAGTAAGATGATGTATATTTCCTAAAAAAAAATTTAGTGGGTGATAAGGAAAAGGAAGGGATAATAGTTACCCTAGTAATTCGATGAGGGAGAAAATTTAGTCTAGTCAACATAATTTAAGGTGATACTCCGATAGGCTTGAACAAGTGATGGGAAGTTTTGTAAGATAAACTAGAATTGGTGAATGTTGGGAATTTTTGTGGTTTTAGTCCCTGTCAAATGCTATTGGATAGGTATGGTGTATAGGAATATGATTCATCAAAGTTGGGGAGTAAACAGAGAATTTTAAGGTTTGTAATAACCCGCCTATGATTGAGTGGATGAGAAGAGTCAGGTTAAGGGAGAAAGACCATGAGAATAGTAGTACCCTTGTAGGGATTGGCATAAGCATGTTATTCTCCCTAAATGTTGTTTCAAAAACCTTTGAACCCTTAAACTTTTGTTGACAAAAACTAAACCGTTAATATTCCATTGTATTCGATAATGGGATGGCCCGAAAGATTTCTTTTGAAAGTAACCCATTTGACTTACTCCCAAGGACCTTCAGAGAATGGTACATAATTGGCGACTCGAAGACTACGACTACTAAAGACCGAAAGAATCACTCCAAGGAGCTCGACATTCTATGATAGTGTGATCCCGCGTAACATTTCTCGAGGACGAGAAATCTCCAAGTTGGGGAGAGTGTGACATTCCGTATTTTCCCGACTAAGATAAATAAGTTTTCGTTAAAGAAGAATTTTTAAATATTGCTTTACAAAGGATTTTGATGGGTATTTTATTCGATTACGTAATCAATTTTCGATTTTATGGAATTTGGCAAACAAAGATTTTTATAGAGTTCAAGCAAACGATTTTGTTGAAGTTTGGAGTAATTTTATTATTTGTGATTTTATTTGAAAAAGGATTTTCCTTGTGCATCTTTATGGATTCAGCCTAATTGATTTAAGAATTGATTAAACGAGTTTTGATTTCATGATAGATTCTTACACCTTAAAATTTAATCTACTTGTGTTATGATTTTATGTGTTTGATTTTCTAAGGTTTTCAATGAATCATGTTGCTTGAGGTTTTAATTGAGATTTTATCTTCTTAATTGAATTCATATGATTTTATGGTTTTAAGATGGAAAAATATTTTCTCTAAAGTTCGAAAATCAAAGTCCAATCATCTTGATCTAGGATTATCTCTCAAAACCCTAATTAGTATCCTAATCTTCGATTAAACCTTAATCAAGTTCCTAATCCTTGATTAAGAACTTAATCACTCTCTTAAACCCTAAACCCTCAAGGTTAGTGAGCTAATCTAGAATTAGTTTTCCTTAAACCTAGAATTAGCATGGATTAAGTTTTTGATTAGTACCTTAATCCTTGATTAAGCCCTAATCTCTAAGGATTAGTGGACAAAACCTAGATTAGTTTCCCTAATCCTACCCTAATCATGATTAGAACCTAATTATCACCCTAAACCTAAACTAGCTAACCTAATCTACCCTAAATACCCTAATGGCCGAATGCTAGGTGTATTACTTGACCACCAAGTTGATTTACTTGGTCACCAAGTTGCCTTGCTTAAAAGTCAAACATATGACATCATCCATGTGACCTAAGCATGACCTAAGGGAGGAAAAAGAAAAGAAAAAGAAGGGAAAACCGTGGGAGTGAAACCAAAACCCAAGCCCACACAAAACCATATACAAACACAAACACACACACCTTTCACTTAGTTCCATTTCTTCATTTCCTTCATTTCTTTTCCAAACCAAACACAACACTAAGAGCATAATCAAGCTCTTAGTGAGAGAGTGAGAAAGAGAGAGTGGCCGAATTGAGAGAGAAGAGGAGAAGAAGAACCAAAACCTTAAACACTTCACCATCTAAGCAAGATCAACCAAGATAGTGAAGAAGAGAAGGAGAAACCATGGACCTTAGAGAGAAGAGTGAGTGAGCCGTGAGGAGAGTGAAGAGAAAACCAAAGAGAAACCAAAGATTTGGACTTGATTTTGGAGTTTTGATTAAGTAAGCACTTTATTTCATGATCTCGAAAGTTTTAAATCCATCTTCTTCCATTCATTTTCATTTTTCATGATTTCTTTCTAAAACTTTGATTTTTGGTTTGAAAGTGTTGATGCATGTTGGTTTTCAAGTTAGATCTAGTGATTTCCTTTACATGCATGTTGATTTCTAAAAGTTTGATTCTAAAGTTTTGCTAAGAAAGTATTTTCTTTCATGATCTTGAGTTTTTCCTTGATTTCTTAAAGTGTTTTTGAAAAGAACTTGATTTTAAGTTTTCATAAAAGGGTTTTCTAAAAGATCTAGAGTTTTTACTAACATGCATGTTGATTTCAAAGCTTGATCTTAAAGTTTTTGCTAAGAAAGTGTTTTCTCTCATGATCTTAAGTTTTCTTCTTGACTTCTTAAATGGTTTTTGAAAAGAATTTGATTCTTGAGTTTTCATAAAGGATTTTTCAAAGATCTAGTATTTTTGTTTGCATGCATGTCAAGATCTATGTTTGAACTATGATATACTTGATGCTTGAGTTTTAATGTAAAGATCCTTGAAAACGATTGAACTTTTCTTGAAGATTTTCTTATGTTGGTCACGGTTTTGATGATGATATGGTTGAGATCTTGATTTTCTTTTGTTTGATCTCTTGCATGTTGTGATCTTTATGTGTTAGCCACGGTTTTGCATGCTTGGTTGAAAAGATTAAGATTTTCTTAAGTCTAAATGATGAATACATGATTTCCATGAACTTTGAGTTGATCTTAAGTGTTTGATGTGAAATAAAAATTGTTTAAAGATTTTTTTGATGCTCACGGTTTTAGGTAGAAGATGCATGCTAGGGTTATATTTTTACTTGTTTGATGTATTATGTGAAATTGTTGTTGGATTTAAAGTTGCTTTTAGATGTCTTGAATCCTTGAAAATGTTTGTGAGAAAACCTAGTTAAGGTCACGGTTTGGACCTTAGCTTTGGAGCTAAATTTTCTTGAATGTATATGTGTTGATATCATGAAACTATGTGATGATTTGTGAAGTCATTCTTTGAGGAAATAATTTTTGAAAAACTAATGAAGCATACGGTTTTGATATGATTAAATGTAAGATTAGGTGAAAATTTGTCTAAGTGTTCATGTATGCCAAAAAGTTTGACTTCTTTATTTGATTTAGATTTATGCACGAACAAGTATGTGAGCATGATGTTCAACTTGATGAATTGTGATTATGTGATGTTTGGAATGAATGAACAAGTTTGTTTGATAAAGTCTTGTGCTGAAATTGGGATATGTGTGTTTTTAACCTTGATAAATAATATTTGTGCATGTTCAATAATTCTGAAATTTTGTCTCTGGTCTAAGTATGTTAAAACGAGTTTCTCTGAATTTTTGAATGATTTTTGGAATTAATTTCCTATTTCTATGAAAGCTAACTTTGTGAAGATAATTTTGAGAAAACAAGTTTTTCGGTCTAAAGATGGACAGAATATTCAAACTTGTGCTACTCTAAATTGATTGAAATTTTTATGGTATCTCCTTAAACATGTCGTGTGACTCTCTGTAAAATTTGAGGTGATTTGGAGTTGGTTTGATACTTTTACCAATTGAGAAACAGTGAACCGTTTGGTTCAGATTTTCCGGACTTAATGACGAATTTAATTGAAAAAGTACAACTTGCACAACTCCAAATAATCTGAAATTTTTATGGGGTGGTATTGACTGTATGAGGAAAGTTTATACAAATTTTCATGCAATTTGGAGTTGAAAAACTATTTTTAATCATGGCATTTTGGCCTCAGACCAGCAACAGTTCTATCTTGCTTTTCACACAAAATCTGATTTGAAACCTAGCTTAAGATTGTTCAAATGACTTGGAAATTTTATATGATGAACTTTGGTATATATGTGTTTGTTCTGGAAATTTTGGGAATTAAACAAATTGATTTGGTATAGTTTTAGATTTTATCTTTTGAGCTTTCCCGTAATCGAACAAAAGGCTTTATTTAAATGTTTTCGACAAATATGAATTTTGTACTTTATTTTGTGTCTTGGCTGGACTTGTATGATTATCATAATGTCTTGAAATAATTGAATGAGTGAGTGTTTGATGATATGTTTAGGCCATGCATGAATTAATTTGCAAAGTTAATTGTTTACGGTGTTTCAATCTAGACTATTAGTTTGAAATTATGATTTGAAAATGTGCTATGTGCTATGTGCCAAATGGTTTGTTTTAAGTGGTGCATGTTAATTGATATTCTTTGTTTAAGTGTTATGTTTGAAAATAAATTATTTCAAATGTTCATTTTAACATGGAGTGTTAAAGAGATTAAAGAACGATTTTTCGGCATTTTCGAATCTTGGTTGTGGCTGTCCGGAATGGACCAACAACCGATTCATTTATTTAAAGTATTTAAATGGTTTGCCTTATTTGAAGCATCATGCTGCCCACATTTGATTTTAAGTGTTTGAACTTGATAAAATGTTAATCAAAGTGTTTATTGAATTGTTTTCAAGATGCTTAATTTGTTTATGGATTTAAATTGGTTTTGGACAATGGAAAATAAATTTAAGACTTGGAATATGATGCTGTCCAGAGTTTTTACAAGTTGTATTTCTTATTTAAAAATGTTTTCAAAGTGATTTGAAGTTGGGTTTTGATGACTACTTAATATAAGATAAAGTTGGTTTGAAAAATGCGATTTTACGGTGTTTTCGGATTTTCTAAAAGAGTGGTTTATGGGCTAGAATCTTTGCTGTCCAGTTTTTATTTAAACTGTTTCTCAATCCTGAAAATGTGTTTGATTGGTTTTAAAGTTTAAATTTTAAATGGTACGTGATTTAAGAAAAATTGGATTTCAAAAATGACGTTATTCGATGTTTTCGGGATCGAGCGAGCTGCTGTCCAAGACGGACCAGCAACCGATCCATTTATTTAAAATGATTTCATCGATTCCTTATAATGATTTCAAAGTGTTTAAATTACATTGAAAGTTGGATTTTGATTTGGGAAAATCTTTACATTTTACGATTTTCCGACAAGAAGTGAAAGGAGTTTTCGAAAATACGTTTTGACTCTGAGTATGACAATTAGTTAGATAGACTAATAACGATTAGTGTCTCCTATCTAGTACGAGGTGCGTATAAGTCAGGAAGTTGGAGCAGCTGACAGTTGGGAGGACCCGCAACGATTTCGGACGAGGTATTTGCTGGAGTTGAGGTGAGAGAGAAGCTTCCCTAAGACACCGTGGTATTTAGGTGAAGTATTAGGACACTCCGTACTCTCTCAAGGTCAGAGTAAAGGTCTATTGTAGCTAGTAGTATACCCGATAAATTATGTGCCTTGTTTGTATCGCGGTATACGAAGACTCGGACCTGTAACACCCCAAAATTTTAATCCCCGATTAATGAAATGTTAATTATAAATTAATTATAATTAATTATTTCCATATTAATCCTTGATTAAAATATGTGTTCATATAGTTGGTATATGTGTGTGAATTGATTTAATAAATATAATAAATGCCTAAGATGAGTATTTTGCATATTAGTCCCTGGGTTGGGACCTAGAGGTAATTATAGGAAAGATTTTGGAGGGAAAGTAAATAAAATAATTATTTTTCAAAAATTGGGAAAAATACTCGAGTATTTGCTGAAAAACTCGAGTATTCTGGACAGAGTTGCACGAGTTAGTGCGTTTGGTGAGTCACCACCACCGATTCCCCTTCGTTGACACGAATACTCCACCACGAACACATCAATAGCTTCGTGCCGCTGTGCATGATGCTTCCAAGTTAGTATTTAAGCTCATCAACGTCTTTTGGTGGAGGATTTTGATCAACCTTGTTGTTGTTGTTGAAGTTAGGGTTCTGAATTCATCCTCTTCGATTCTCCTTCTCTGTTCATATTCAAACCACAAACTATACACGAATACAAAGCTCACATCACGAGCTTTGTATAAACACCAAGATTGTGAGATTTGAGTGAGTGTGGTGGAAGATTCAAGGCTTGGAAGTGGAGCTGTTCTTGGCCAAGCTTGTGTCTGGAGCTTACTTTGATCTTGATTTCTGGTAAGCTCATGAATCTCTGAGTCTCAAATTCGATTTCCTTAGTTAGATTATGTTGCATAGAGTCTAGAAAACCTAATTTCCCTAATTCTATTCTCTATTTCATGTGTGAACCAATTCCACTTTGGTGTTGCACTCAAAACTGCTCTGCATGTTGGGTTAAAGTGCTTTTGGTGCTGTGGAGCTTTTCTTTGGGGAATTTCTTGTTTGATTCACGTCTGAGAGGTAAGGGGAAGTAATTATATTCACTAGATAGAGATTAAATTCCATTATTTGTGTTAGAGAGCCACCAAGAGGTTCTAAGGGCTTAGATTGAATAGGATCTTTGGTTTGGAGACCAAGCTTTGCTCTAAAACTGTGTTGAGCAAGTTTTATATCATGCATGCAAGCTTAAATGACCATTGTTTTATGAGTGTTATGCTTATTTTGCAATTTGAGGTGTTGAGTTGCTAAATTGTGTAAATTATGCATAAATGGTTGATTCTCTGTCAAATTGGTTATTTGATATGAAATGAGTATTGCAACATGTTCAATATATGGTATGTGAACGGTTTTGATCATTGGTTTGAGTTAAAAATGTTTAGAAATTGAAATGGCATGTAAAAACCAAGTTTCACTCTGTTCTGTCTGCAAATACTCGAGTATTTGGCTTAACACTCGAGTATTTCGTGGTGCACCAGAGTGAAAATTGGCGCACCAACTTGAGAATCATATTGGACACTTGAGTAATATATGAACTACTCGAGTATTCTGGGTAATGGAATACTCGAGTATCTCATGAATTACTCGAGTATATTTATGAAGACCTGAAAACCTAAATCTCTGAAAAGACATGAACGACTCGAGTATAATTATGAACCACTCGAGTAGAATCTGGGAAATGATAAACTACTCGAGTATTTTGGAAAACACTCGAGTATTTTTAGTCAGATACTCAAAAATACCATTTTTAATTCTAAAACATTTTGTAACTCTTAAAGGACAATAAACCAAGTGATCCTGGACTTAAAAGAAATTGATTGACGTTATGATGTTTTCATTTGAATAATGATGATACGTTGCTCGGGAGGCACGTAGTGTATTAATAAAAGGACGAAACATCAATCAATTCCTTTTAAGTAAAGTTAATGCATTCATACTGGAGTTTGGATGGTAGGACGTATATCATATTTTTGGTAAACATGTGGAGGGCCTCTGGGAGTGCCAATACGCTTGCTTGATGACACGTCGTTGACGTGGTCAGCTGAGTGAATGCCGATATGGTTATACCGTTTGGACGACGGTCCGTTTGGATGACGGGATATGCTCGGGTGGCATGGATACCAAGCTTGTTGTGTACATTCTAGGTGAATGTACGAATTGTTGTATACCTAGGAATACAACGCACTGTTGAGTGCTGGGTTGTCAGGGATGGACGTCAGAGAGTGACATAGTATGATGGAGATAGGCTTGAGAGCTAAAGTCATGCATCATGCCACTCATTTAAATTAATTGTGATAAATGAAATAAGTGTGAGCATCCTATGTGCATTCATTAACTGCTAAGTGTTATATGTGATTGTTGTTAATTGATGCATATTTACATATTCATACTGCACAATTTATTCTCTATTGGTTATGTGTATAGAATTGCTTACCCCTATGCCCTTGTAGGTGATGTCTCGTTACATTGCTTGCATCGAGATCCGGCCACTTCCTAGTGGCACATGGATCTATGAGGACCATCGCGCGGTGCTCGAGGGTGAGGTAGAGATTACCTTCTACCACCCGAACCCGTTGATCCGATTCCGTCCTCGTAGATTTAGGATTCCCATCATATACACTATGCATGTACCCCCGTTTTACACTTACCATGGACCACCTCCCACACGACCAGCTCGCTCTTACCATAGTTTTCGTTTTCGACCTACCCGCTCTCACCCTTTTACTTCGAGAGTCGTCCGCGAGGAGACTCCCCCTTCTGATCCGAGGAGCCCAGTCAGGGTTTCACCATCACCTGACCCGGTACCCAGTGGTAGGGTACACTCTCCCTCGGATGAGATCGAGGAGGATCCGGTGGAGGACGAGAGTGGGAGCGAGCCTGTCGTGCATTCTACTGGGAGTGATTGGAGGGACGATGATCCCTAGGTATGTGTATAGGGTATATGATGAGGATCAGAGGATCCGATGTGTGGAGGCTATGGAGGAGATTTGCTGCTGCTGTGATGATGATGATGCTACTACCCTTTTTACTACTTGGAGACTGCTGCTATCACTACTACTACATCTGATGCTACCGGATCTACGTGACCACCCCTGGAGTTCATATTTTGGTTATGTATATACGTTGTAGATATACTTTTTGAGTACTCTAGGGCTTTGGTCATATTACTATGTAGATCGGATTATGGACTTGTATTTTGGAACTTGGAGACTTGATATGGGGACTATGTACTTATCACTCTTTTCATACTTATGTATATATATCTATGTTTATATTATTATCAGTTGCATAGTCCTATAACTTCCGCTTACTCTGATTTAATCCATTTAAAAAGTTCGGCTGTGAAAACTATTCAATGGTATTAGTTTTATCAAATAAAGTAAGGGTAGCTTATGTTATTCTTTATAATATATGAACGATTCTAAGAGACGAATGCTACCCAATTTTCGAAAAGGTTTTAGAAATCGCCGAATTCAATATAACTATTTTATAATGCCTTAGGGTTTATTCTCCAAGAATTCCAAGTGTTGGTTTGTGCCCCCGTTTAAAAAGGAAAATTTTATTTCGGTTATTTTCTTAATACTCGCAAGTCCATATATTCCCACATGTTAGAGCTTAAGTACTATATTATATCAGAATAATCCGTAAGGGTGTCACACTGAGTGGTATCAGAGCAAAAGTCAGATCCTATGGTAGTGGAAGTAGTTCAGAAAGGTAGCCATCAACATCAAGCAGGTATCTCCAGGGCATGCACATTATTTTGAATGTTATTATTTTACTTGTTGAACTTTAGATACCCTTGATTTGGTTTGTATCTTGTCTCATTTGAGTACAAGACACAATTGATTGTAGATTTAAGCGTTAAAAATATAGCTCTAGTATAGGTGGTGTTATGAAAGTTTCTTTAGTTCAACATATGTTACCATAAGCCCATAGCGCAGGTCTAATATGGCAACTAGAAACCAAAATCACACCAACGTGATGTTAGAAAGGATCACCACGGTGCTGGAAGCCATGCAGTGACAGTCTCAACAACCATCTCAACCGGTCAACTCGTCTCATCATTGTAATGTGGGTAACGCTGAGGCGAAGACTTTGGCTGATTTTAGAAGCTGTAATCCGCCAAAGTTTGAAGGAGGATTTAAACCGGAAGAGGCCAACAAGTGGATTCACACCATGGACAAGATCTTGAGAACGTTGGAGTGTTCTGATACTCAAAAGGTGGCGTATGCAACTTACATGTTAGAGGAGGAAGCTGAGAATTGGTGGAATCACACGATGCAGCTTCTGCAATATGAAGGAAGAGAGGTAAGTTGGGGAGTATTCATGGAGAAGTTTCTCCAAAAGTATTTCCCTGAGGACTTGAGAAGGAAGAAGGAGGTGGAGTTCTTGCAGCTGGAGCAAGGAAACATGAGTGTGGGTGAGTACGCAGCTAAGTTTGAGGAACTGATGAAGTACTCTCCATACTATCAGAACAATCCAGATGAGAGGAGTAAATGCATTAAGTTTGAAGGAGGCTTGAGGCCAAAGTTGAAGTCGATCTTCAGTTATCAGCGGATTCAAAGCTTTCCTGCACTGGTGGACATGTGTAGGATGTATGAAGATGATACAAAGGCTGAGGAGGTGCAAGCCTCGGAGAAGAAGGACAATCAGAACTATGGACCTCAAAGACGGAAAGGTTTCAACAACCGAGGCAAAGGTCCGTATGATCGCCGAGGGAAAGATAAAGGAAAAGCTGGTGGGTCTGATGGAAGGAATTATCGGAGCGAGGCTCCATTCTGCGACAAGTGCAAGCGCAATCACTATGGCCGTGTGTGTTGGGGGACAAGTGGTTGTTTTAACTGTGGAAAGCCGGGACATTTTGCAAGGGACTGCAAGGAACCGGCCAAAGCCAATTCAAGAGGGGCTGCTGATAGGCCTATGGCTCAAGGAAGAGTTTTCACCCTTAGTGGTGTGGAAGCAAGTCGGTCTTCTGATCTGGTGCAAGGTAAATACTTGCTTAATGGTCAGTCTTGTTATGCTTTGTTTGACTCTGATGCAACGCATTCATTTGTTTCATATGAATGTGTAGACCGTATAGGCTTAATTATGTCTGAAATGCCTTATGCTCTCAAAGTAGAAACCCCTGTCAATGCTCCTGTTGTAGTTTCTAGAGCATGTCTTGATTGTTGTATAGAAGTGTTAGGACAAACCTCTAAAGTAGATTTGATCTTCTTACCCTTAGTACAATTAGATGTGATCTTGGGAATGGACTGGTTAAGTCAAAACCAAGTAATCATTGATTGTGATAGAAAAGTAGTGACCTATGGAAGCCCAAAACCCTCCGGCTACGTGTGCCTGTTCAACTCTAAGGTGGAGGAGAATGGTCCAAGGATGGAAGAGATCCTTATTGTCAGAGACTTTCCGGAAGTTTTTGCTGATGAGATCCCTGGTTTGCCACCAAGAAGAGAAATTGAATTCGGTATCGACTTAGTTCCGGGAGCTGGTCCCATTTCTATCGCTCCCTATAGAATGGCACCACCGGAAATGGCGGAAATGAAGAAGCAGATTGAGGAACTGTTACAGAAGCAGATGATTCGACCAAGTGTGTCACCTTGGGGTGCTCCGGTTTTGTTTGTCAAGAAGAAAGATGGTAGTATGAGGATGTGCATCGACTACCGGCAGCTGAATAAGGTCACCATCAAGAACAAGTATCCGTTGCCGAGGATAGATGACCTTATGGATCAAGTTCGTGGAGCTTCAGTATTTTCCAAGATCGATTTGAGGTCAGCTTATCATCAGATCAGGATAAGAGAAGATGATATCTTTAAGACTGCATTTCGATCTCGATACGGACATTATGAGTATGTCGTGATGCCGTTCGGATTGACTAATGCACCAGCCATTTTCATGGACTACATGAATCGAATCTTTAGACCTTATTTAGATTCGTTCGTGGTTGTGTTCATTGATGATATTCTCATTTACTCTAAGAGCCCGGAGGAGCATGCTGAACACTTGAGGATAGTGTTGAGCATCCTAAAGGAGAAGCAATTGTACGCCAAACTTACAAAATGTGAGTTCTGGCTGAAGGAGGTTAAGTTCTTGGGGCATGTGATTTTAGACAAAGGAATAGCCGTTGATCCGACGAAAGTGAGTTCGGTTTTGCAATGGGAGCAACCAAAGTCGGTCACGGAGGTGAGAAGCTTTCTTGGTTTGGCTGGTTACTACAGAAGATTCATTGAAGGTTTCTCGAAGATTGCATTGCCTCTGACAAAGTTGACTCGGAAAGATCAACCATTCCTATGGGATGAGAAGTGTGAAAGGGGTTTTCGAGAGTTGAAGGAAAGGTTGACATCATCTCCTGTATTGGTTTTGCCCGATACACAGAAGAGTTTTGATGTGTATTGTGACGCGTCGAAACAAGGTCTTGGGTGTGTTTTGATGCAAGAGGGACAAGTCGTCGCCTATGCCTCGAGACAGCTAAAAGTTCATGAAATGAACTATCCAACCCATGATCTGGAGCTGGCAGCTGTGGTGTTTGCATTAAAGATCTGGAGGCACTATCTCTATGGCACTACGTTCCGGGTGTTCAGTGACCATAAGAGTTTAAAGTACCTCTTCGATCAGAAAGAGTTGAATATGAGGCAGCGCCGATGGATGGAGTTTTTGAAGGATTATGAGTTTAAACTCCATTATCATCCTGGGAAGGCCAATGTTGTGGCAGATGCATTGAGTAGAAAGGCAATGCACATCAGTGCAATGATGGTCAGAGAAGCTGCACTGATGGAGGAATTCCGGGATTTGAGTCTAATGATGCAAGTGGAGCCGACAAGTATCAAGATGGGGATGCTGCAGATTGCTAATGAGTTTCTACAAAGGATTCGGGAATTGCAACGCAAGGATGAGAAGCTCATAGAAAAGAGGAAGTTGATGGAAGAAGGCAAGGAATTGGAGTTTCAAGAAGGGAAGGATGGAATCCTTCGCTTTAAAACAAGGATTTGTGTGCTTGATGATTTAGAAGTAAGAAGGATGATTCTAGATGAAGCGCATAAGAGTAAGATGAGTATGCATCCGGGAGCTACCAAAATGTACCAGGACTTAAAGAAGCTATTTTGGTGGCCTGGTTTGAAGAAAGACGTAGCTGAGTATGTGGCCTGTTGTTTGGTGTGTCAAAAGGCCAAGGTGGAACATCAAAGGCCAGGAGGAGAGTTACTTCCTTTGGAGATTCCGTTGTGGAAATGGGATAGCATCTCGATGGATTTTGTGTCGGGATTGCCAAGGACATCTACTGGTCATGATGCAATCTGGGTGATCGTGGATCGTTTGACCAAGTCGGCGCATTTCATTCCCGTGAATATGCGCTATTCGTTGGAAAAGCTCACTCAGTTGTACATCAAAGAAGTTGTTCGTCTGCACGTTGGAAACTGATTATCAAGAACTGCTCGGCCCAAAGTCAGTATTTTTACTCTGAACTTCTAGCTTTATCTGACCGATTCCAATACATCACGAAAAATTGGTTTCATTGCTTCCAACTACTATTCACCCCCTCTAGTAGATTGTTACGCCATTTCCTCGGTTTCCAACACATATTTTTAACAATTATTTTGCCTTTTAGATGGTTTTGGTCCTCAAGTGTTTGGCAACACCAAAATAGTCCTTGAATATTGAATTCCTGACATTGTATAGTATGCCATTAATTTGATCCCAGTAAACATTAACTCGTGGACGACTTAATGTCATAATTGTATTATTTTGAGGATCAAATTGGTGTAATAACCTTTGAAAAATAATTAATAATCAACCCTCTTTATTTTATTGTTAGATGTTATGTGTTTAGTCTATGCTGTTTTTCTTGTTCTGTGTGGCCTATTTTGCTATAACTTCTTGAAGTACATCTGTGAAGTTGTAATGTTATGTTGTAGTGTGATTTGCTAGACATGCCTGCTGTTAAGCAACTAGAGAACGATGCCAAGTATTCTTTGTTGTACCAGCTTCTCAATATTTTTCTTACTCAGAAGTTGGTTGCATACTTAGAATATCATTCTGCAAAATCCACATTGTTGAAGAGCTATGGTAAAACCTTTTGTCATTGATAAACAATTGTCTGAAGTTGCATATTCAGCCCTATATTTCACTTTTTATAATTACCTGAATTTTGTTTCATGATTTTTTTTTAGGTGTTGTGCATAAAGATTGCGTTGCCAAAATGAGACTGATGTCTTTGGTGGATCTTTAGCTCTGATGGATCTGCCCAAATTTCAGAATCATGTTGATGCAATTGATTATTTGAGTGTTTATGCTATCTTTACTTTTTATATAGCCTTTTTAGAAAATAAGTCTTTATACTAAGTGTCACATAATGAGTATGATTTGTAACAGTGAATTCAATATACAGAAAAGAACATCTTAAGAGGCTAAGTTATAAACCAATCAGAATGTCAAGCATTATTACTTGAATTTACTTGAAGAGGTAGTAGTTATGATTTCCATGCAGCGAGGATATTAAAAGATGCAGGGTTGTTTGTTCTATTAAAAGTAAAAAATAAAAAATAAAAAATTACCTACAATTAAGATCGGTCTAAGGTGAAGGAACGATTTTGAAAGTATGAACTTTCAAACTCGGTCAATGAAACAGCCGAGTTTAAAAAGAGACTTTTTAACTCGGTCAATACTATGACTGATTTTAAAAATGAGACTTTTAACTCGGTCAAAACCTGTGGCCGATTTTAAAATTGACACTTTTTAACTCGATCGTTTAACGATCGATTTTAAAAAACTTTTTTAACTCGGTCATACGACCGATTTTAAAAGTGTCACTTTTAACATCACCGTTTTGCACATCACTTCAGTGACCGATTTTAAAAGTCCAAAACGATCGATTTTAAAAGTGTTTTTTTGCAGTAGTATGAATTGAAATTGACTCGAAATTCAATTTGAGCTTTTCCTTAACGTGTCGAGTCGAGTTGAGATAAGTTCAACTCAACTTGACTTATTTTCAACCTTATTGCCAACGTTTGAGCTGACCTAAATCAAGCTTAGGCCCGATCGAACCAACCAAACAAAGCATGATGATTATTCCGGGGCAAACGAATGATCGCCTCAAATTTTTTTTTTTTTAAGAAAAATTACACGATAAACTTAGATAATTCTAATTTTTCATAAACAAATGACAAAGAAAAGTTTTAAAAAAAATAATTAAGTTAAAAAATATTACCACGAAAAAATATGGTCTAATATTTTTTTTAATTTTTGAGAGAAAAATAAATATTTACTTATGATTGTTTTTCATTTCAAGTAACTGTAAAAGTGTCTTAAACAAGACCTAATAGAAAACGAGATTAATTAGTGTGCATTGACGGTGTAAAGTTTTTTACATCATCAGTCCATCATCCACCATTCATATATTTATGATATTTTATTTTTAGATAAAAGTAATATAAATGAGTTATAAAACATGTTTTTAATGTTTTGACTAACAAATTAATCAATTATCTATTACTCCTATTTAATAGGGTATTTAACTGTTTTTTAGAAGCTTTTTGATATGTGTTTTGATGATTTGAAGAATGTAATAAATCTTATTTTTCATGTTATCCCTATTTAATAGGGTATTGGTTTTCGTAAGTAGTGGAGAAAAAATAATAATTACGAAAAGAGAAAAAGTAATGTGAAAAATATTGAAAATTTAAAATAATAATAACATTTCTTTGAAGATGTGTTTTGTTTAAAATAAACAAATAAATAAGAATGAAAGATTAATATATGTCTATCACTTAAAAAGAAAGATTTTTTTTTGAACTCCATCATTTACTCATTGACCCCCACCACCTGAAACAAGTCGGATAAACTACCAATTTGCATAAGGCGGAAGAATTACCGACTACTTAAAAGCGGAAATACTTCCGACTTTTAAGAAGCGGAACAAGTAAAGTATTGAAATCCCCGAAATGCCCCTCCGTAAACCTTCCACCTCCTTTCTTTTTATTGTTTTGTACGTGAATAAACGGAGGGACAATTTTGGTATTATAACAAATTTTTAATGTTTTTCGTCTAATGAGAAGCGGAATACTTTATTTAATTTACGACTTTGGAAAGGTGGAAGATAATATGACTTGCATAAGGCAAAAAATATTTTATTTTGCTTATGCCTTGTTTCAAGCAGAAAGAGTCTTCCGACTTGTTTCGGGCGGTGAGAGGCATGAAGTTCAAAAAGAAAAAAAAAAAAAAAAAAAGTAACGGAACAAAACAAGAACACACACCCAACTACCAAATGCTCTATCTCTGTCTTCTTTTAAAATCTCTCACTCATCCACATTCTCTCTCCCACTATATATATATTGGTAAAAAGTAAGAACACGACAATGCAACCACTCTGATTTCTCCATCAGATCTCTTTTCAGCTCACACACTGAGTAATCACAAAACATACCCACGCGAACCAACGCTTCACCCAAATAAAACCATAACAAAGAAAACGGCGTCGTATATACTCTAACCACCATCATCATCAAATGAGGTGCAAGAAACACATCTCAGACCCCAGTAGCACAGTCGGCGTCTGCGCCACCTGTCTCCGTGAACGCCTCACATCCCTCATCGAAGCCCAGGCCCAATTACCGCGAGTCTCCTCACGCGCCTCTGACGAATGTTCTAGAAACTCCTCTAACCTCAACCCGAATCCTCCTCCTCCAAAGCATATCTTTCCTCGCTCCGTCTCTCCTTACGTCTCTGGCCGGAAGTCTGACTTCGCCTCCTCATGGAACGGCCGTGACGACCGTGAGCAGCGGTTCTTCAGCACCCCGCAGGTCGGCCCTACCTTCTACGGCGTAGCCTCCGCCGTGAACGGCAACACGAACCGGTGGAAGAAGCGTTTTAGCAAGTTCTTGATTTTCTCCAATCCGTTCAGGTCCAGATCGGAGAAGTTCAAATTAGATGCATCGTGCGAGCAATCCTCGTCGGCGTCATCGCCGTCATGGTTCTCGACGATTCTCCAAGATCACCGGAGAAATCGCTGTCGTTTCGGAATGTCGCCGGCGAGGACGGAGAATTTCCCGGATGATTGTAATCGGACACCGGCAGCAAGCGGCTACTCGTCGGAGGCTACTCCTTGGTGGCGGAGAACGCCGTCGTCGGCGAATTCGACACGGCGTTCGCGATCAGGGATCGAAAAGAGCGTGTCGGATTCAGGCTTGGCTTTTTGCATGAGTCCTCTGGTTAGGTGGAACCATAAGGGGTTGCCGCCGGAGACGGTGGCTGCGGCTGCTTCGAAGCCTCACTTGTCCACAGCGGCGTCGTTTTGCGCAAACCGTTCGAGGAAGCTTGCGGATTTTGGAAAAGTCAACCATAACCGTTGATTATGTTGACCTTTTAACTTGGTACTGTGAATTTTATTTCTTCCCTTTCATTTTAATTTATTTAATATTTCTTTTTGAAACTTCTTCCCTTTCAGCAGAAAAGGGAGAAAAGAGACAGAGGAAAACAGCTCTTTATTTTTATTTTTATTTTTGTTTCGAATTGTATATATGCTTCCTTCTTTTGATTTAATTTTTGATACATTAATTTTGGATTCAATACATGTGAAATGATAATTGAGATTGATTTTACTTATTTTTTACTCCATTTTTTAAATAAAAGAATTTGAAGCTTATTTCCATGGGAGTTAAGAAGATTAGTTAATATTATCAATAATATTGAAAATGATAATATTTGTTATATATTTTTAAAGTTTTTTTTATAATTATTATTGTAATTCTAAAAATATGAAATTAATAAAAATATTTTTAAAAAAATAATATTATTAGAAATTTAAGTAAATAAAAAACCAAATCACGTCCGCGTAAGACAGCCCAGTTGGTGGCTGCAGGGACACTTAGGATTTCCCCCTCCCCCAGGTCATGGGTTCTAGTCTCAGACCTCCCATGTAAACCAAAAAAAAAAAAAAAAAAAAACCAAATCACTTTCGCGATTTAGTACTTATATTTAAGAATATAGGTATGTCTCCCTTAACTTAAAAAGTTATGCAGATATACTAAGATTAATGTAAAAAATTTGCCATAGTTTGATTAAAGAGTCATTATTTAATAATTATATTAAAGAAAAATGATGTAATTAATAGTGGAAAAAATAATAAATAAAAGTATAATAAAAAAAGTGTATAAATAATTACTGTTGTATTGAGTATGTATACTATTAAAAAAATAAAACAACATATTTTACTCGTTTTACGAGGATAGTAAAAAATTGTAAAAATTAAAAAATTAAGAGATTTATATTTAATGATTTGTTTAATACATTAATCAATTATTAAAAAATTAAATTAATATATTTTACATTGATCAACTAATTACAATTCAAATATTGTAATTTTTAAATTTTTCATTAATTACTTTAACTTTAGTTGAAACAAAAATTTTTATTATTTTTTACTATTCTTATGAAATAGAAAGAATATAATTTACGCAACCAAGGAGTACTCACTTAATAAAAAGTATTAAAAATAAGAAATAAACTTTTGATAAATTAATTTTTATTCAATAAATGCACGCAAAAGAAATTTATGAAATATAAAAAGCAAATAATAATAATAGATATTGTGCTACTACATGACCTTTATTTCTTTGTACACTCGCCTAGTCCCTTTTACAAATTATTTGTGAGAATTTTTATTTCTGTTTTTCTTATAATCGTATCGTCTACTTTGTCAATCTATTGATTAATTTTTTCAATACAAAATGTCTTATTCAAATAAGATTGGTTTATTTAAGTTTTTTGTTACTTAAAGTTGACCGAGTTTTGGTTTTAGTCCCTATCTTTTTATTTGACCGGTCTTAATCCTTAAAACTTTAAATTTTTTGGTTTTGGTCACTACCGTTAAGGATCCACCGTTAATTGATGACGTGACTAACGAGTGTCACGTCAGTATGCCATGTGTCTTTTTGCATAACGTAAAAGGTCCCTGAAAGTTAACCGAATTTTGGTTTTAGTCCCTATCTTTTTTTTATTGGTCAAGGTTCTTAAAAATTTAAAACAAATTTTGTTTTGGTCTCTGACGCCGTTAGTAAAACACTGTTAATTACTTACACTACTAACGAATTGTCACATCAACATGTCATGTGTCTGCTCAATAATGAGTTGCTGCGACATTAGCATATGACATAGATAACCCAACAAAACAAGTAAAACTCTAACCACATTTAACCCAAGATTGCCCAACTTATGAGTTTAATAACTTAAACAAACTCATAATCATCATTGGAGTATATAGCATTTCATTCTTGCATAAATATTTCGATGTGGGACTTCAGAAGAATTAAAATATTATAATTTTTAACCTTTTGTCATTTCTTTTTATATAATAAACGAAATGCATGTCTTATTTTATACTATTTTTACATACCTACTATTCTTACATCATCTATCAAGTTGACATCATCTCATTATTATGTAGACTCATGACGTGCTGATATGGCAATCTGTTAGACATGTCAGCAATTAACAGTATTTTACTAACGATTACGGGACCAAAACAAAATTTTTTTAAACTTTTAAGGACCTTGACAAGTAAAAAAACAAAGTTAGGGACTAAAACCAAAATTCGGTGAACTTTCATGGGCTTTTTACTTTAAAAAAAAGATACGTGGCATGCTGACGTGACACTCCGTTAGCCACGTCATCAATTAACATTGGATCCCTAACGGTGGGGACCAAAACCAAAAAATTTAAACTTTTAAGGATCAAGACCGGTCAAATAAAAAGATAAAGACTAAAACCAAAACTCGATCAACTTTCAGGGAACAAAAACTTAAATAAGCCAATAAGATTTTTCAAAGTATTAATTTGTCAATGTATTAGTTAATTTCAAATTTAGATAGTATTTTTAGTATTTTATTTAAGATTATTGTGAGATTTTTATTATACTCTTATTTATAATATCTTACTTTAATTTATAATAATATTTATTTTTTTTCACAAATATTTATTATTTATTCAACACTTTTTAAAATCTTAATAATAATTATAAAAATAATTTTGAGAATATATACATTTTCACATTTACAATACGATTAATAAAATTACTTAACTTTTTTGATAAACATGAAATCTTCTAAATAAATTTTATATTAAGGACTAAAATGAGCATTTTTTTTTTGTAATCAACAATCATTAATGATGGAAAAAAATTACGTATCATTTTTTCCGGTTTCAAATATATAACAGAAAAATACTTCTTTAGCGATATCAAATATAAACAAAAATTAACTAAATTTATGTTTTCAATATGATTATTCCTAAAATATCCCAATGATGTATTATTTAACTCTTATTTCATTCCCATTGCAAGTTATCTAAAGGAATATTTTTTTATGAATTTGAGAAAATTAAATGTATTCAACTTCTTTAATAAATGTGAAGTTAGATTTTTTGCTTATATTTAAGACCAAAGGAAATAAACAATAATAAAAGGAAATTATGAAAAATAAAAAATTATTTACTAATAAATTTAAGACTATTAATTACATTAACTAATTTTATTATTTTGTGAAAGGTCATGCTAAGGGCACTTGTTAAACTTTCTAGAAGTGGAAGAAATATCATAAGTTCCACTTCTTTCTTGCCCCGAAAACATTAAAAAAAACAAATTTTAATGATTTTAAACTATATTTAATCTCTTAACAAGTGTCTTAAGAGAATTTGTTAGCACTTTCCTTTCATGAAATACTATGTCTCAAAAAGTGTTTAAACAACAAGTAGCAGCATAGTGAATTAGATGTAGGGAACTAAGGTGAGAATGAATCCGATGAGTCAAGCCTTAACAAAAATAAGTCTGACCTGTATTCCAAACTCAAGGCTAATATCTATTTACTGACTCGTCATAACCTAAATTTTAAGTCTAAGCTCGATGTCGCGCCCTTGAATTTATTTACCAAAAATAAATATTCCATTTGTTTAATTTAGAAATACTTGAAAATTTTCAGAAAAACTTTTCATTGAATGATTCATTAATCGTTTGAGTATTTCCTTAGTAATTAACTTTTGAGTACCTGCTTTGAGTAAAACTTTTGCGGAAACGTTTGCGTACTAATCATTATGGTTGCGATGAAAGATCTAAAAGTAACATTGATACAAAATAGTACAACCATAACACACACACACACACATATATATATATAAAGTCAATAGGTACATCGTCATCATAGTCGAGATAATAGGTACAAAAGTAGTAATATAAAAAGAGTGTGATAAGTCTGAAAGATAACTCTGATACATCTTCTCTCAAAAGTATATACAATATAATACAAGTCAAAATAAAGAGTAGATGTCTCAGAGCGGCTCCATAATCCCCACATCCTGATCACTGATCCACTGATCTGCTGGCTGGTCTCCAAAAGCTGTACATGATAACCCTCCCCTCATGATCCAGATCCTGCCCGTACTATGGGGCATCCACACACCACTGGCTACCGGTCGACTGATCCTCGTGGGCTCTATCGTCGGCTCCCTCGTCCAAGTCCTCAACGGGATCCTCCTCCTCCTCCTCCTTGTCCGGCACTGAGGGTACTGGAGTGCGAGGCACTGGCTCAGGTGATGGTGCAAAACGAACCCTCGTGGTTGGAGCAGGGCGAGGAGTGGCAGTGACATCATCACGGGGTGGTGCAGGACTAGTACGAGTAGCTGGACGGAACCTAAAGTTATAAAACCTACGACCGGGACGGGGTGGTGGTGGAGTACCATGACGATAACGGTACACAGGGGGTACGTGCAGGATATAGATCATGGGGAGACGGAGCCTTCGAGGTCTTACACGAGCGAGGGGGTTAGGGTGACGAAAAATGATGTCAACATCACCCTCAAAGATCGCTCGATGACCCTCGAAGTCCCAAACACCGCTACGGAGCGGCCTCATCTCCACGAATGCTAGAAAGCGTGCCATCACCTACATATAGGGCTAGGGAGTAAGCAACTACAATCACATAATCAAATGGAAGTAATGACACTAGCAGTTACAATTTAATTATGCAATTAAATAGTTAACAACTTATTAACTTAATTAATCATCAATAATCATCACATCATCATACACATGGCTAAAGCATAGTCATCATCATTATCATGCATGTGTCAATGCATACTAATCACATGTACATGTACAACATCGTTGGCCAACACACATACATAGGCTCCCGGAGTACCTCCACTAACATGCCCCACGTTCCTTCAAACGCGTCTCAAACTCGGATACCACACAAACGACGTCACCCTTAGAGCTCGTAGAGTGTCGCCCGCATTCCCAGAATGTGTCTCGAGTTTGGCCATTCTAAGACATGCTCACGCTCCTCGAACGTGTCTCCACCAATGTGGGAAATCACTAGGTACACTCTGGTCACCGACATGCCCCACGTTCCTTCGAACGCGTCTCGAACTCGGATACCACATAACGTCACTCAACAAGTGCCCGCCCACACTCCTACGAACGTGTCTCGAGTTCGGCCATTCTAAGACATGCCCACGCCTCACGAACGTGTCTCCACCAATGTGGGAAATCGTCAATCAACCAAATGCAAGATGCCTCTAGCATGTATGCATTTACTAGGTTGCAACTAAATTCGCATCACAAGTTCATCCATTAACTCATTATTTGCTTTTATCAAAGATGGAGAAATAATGTTGACTTTGGTATTTAAAAGTTCTTCCATGACTTAAGTGATTATAGTTATATTAAAAATAATTTTTATTTCATTTTTCAAACTAGTAATCAATTACTCAAGCCTGGTAATCGATTACCGCAATGTCTGTAACAGAACTGTTTCATTTTAAACTAGGTAATCGATTACCTAGTCACGGTAATCGATTACCATGACTGCAGAATCACTACTGAAACTGGTTTTTAAGTACCAAACTCAAGAAATCTCAATTTCTTTCCAATTCAACCTTACACACAGCTTTAAGGCAATAATTAGAACTTGTCCAAACCATCAATTTCAAACCAAATTCACAGAATCAAAGATTCACATTCAAGTTGCATAAATTCCCAATTTTACAACTTAACATATGATATTTTGATTCAAAGCCTTTTGATTCAATTCAATCATTCAGAGAGCATCATCATGCATAAACAAACTTGCTCAAATCAATTTTTAGCATCAAATTGGCCTCCAAGCCTTTAAACTAATTCTAAGTGCCCTTGAACCTCATGGTGGTTCACCCTACATGCACAACTTCATTCCAATCCATTCTAGTGAAAGTAAAGCTTCTCCCTTACCTCAATGAAGCTTTCCAAATTGTCCAAAGTCAGAGAAACATCCAATTTCTTCAGTAACTAATCCTCTATTTTCGGGTTCAAGTCCAGATTCAGGTATCCGTGTTCATTAGAGAATTTGACCAAGCAAATGGACATGATGCAACACCCTACTTTCTTAACTCGAGTAATTAAGTTATAATTAAATAAATAAGTATTACCCGTAAATATTATGGACTTGATAAATTATTAGAATTTATAGGAAATAAATTTTCTTTTTCTTTTCCTTTGAAATTCTAATGGGTCGGGTGCGCAAATCATAAAAACCTTTGGATCTCGGAAAATAACTTATATATTGAATAAACATTGGATTCGGCGTTCCTCGAACGTTACTAAAATATAACTTAAGTAATTTAGAAATAAGAAATGAGGTAGCATTCGTTTGATATTAAAAACTTAGTATTACATTGTTACGAAAAGAATAATGAATCTATCTCTCGTTATTTCAGAATATAAATTGATAACCTTTCGCAAAATGTCATAACCGAATCCTTTTGAAATTATTATCAGAGTAAGCGGAAAAATCATTGGACCATGATGCAGGTAATATGTGTTGGAAACCAACAAGCGGGCTAAGCAAATACTAGACGGGGGTGAATAGTATTTTGAAGCACTAATACCAAATATTTCGATTGATAATTGAAGAATGGAGCTAAGACTGAATTTTCTGGAATCAGATACAAAAGACTCGAGTCTTTTGTGAAATACTCGAGTTTTTCAGTGATGAACAACTCGAGTCTTTTCTGAAATACTCGAGTTTTTCCTATCAGATAGCAGAAAAACCAGAAACGAAAATTCAGCAATTTAACTCAAATCAATTCAATAATAAACAGGAACTTATCCAACAGAATAGCAAGCAATCTAAATAACTTTTAAACACAAAGATTCCTTGAACTTGCTACCTAATTGTATAAATCCTAATTGATTGAAATGACTTAAGTCTATTGAGCTAGAAAGTAGATTAAAAGCAATAAACCAACACTCAAGCAATTTTATCCTGGTTCACTCCAACAATGAGCTACATCCAGTCCTCCTAATCACTTAGGAGTTTCTACTAATAATCAAATTGTTAGAAATTACAAAGGATTGCTTGAGAATGGCCTCACTCAACCTAACCCTTTCAAGAGTGTACCAAACTCTTGATTTCTACCCCAATTTGATTCCGGTGATTGAAGAACTCTTCACAAAGCTTCCTTGAACTCCCTTCAAGAAACTCCACCGGGCTAGGAACCTCCTAGTCTTGTGCTTGAGAACCTCTCAAGACTTCCAACACCCTAAGCCACTTAGGGTTTGCTTGGGAACAATCCAAGACTTTGAATAATCAAGCTTTTTTGTATGTGTATTACTAATCTCACAATGGATTAGCACAAATAAGCACAGCTCAATGTAAGAATTGAGGCCTAAAACTCAACTTGGAATAAAATGACAATATGAGTGAGAAGTTGAGCTTTTTGGGAATTAACACTTGAGAAGAGGAAATTATGAAAGCTTGTAATCAATGATGTGTTGTTGTCTTGTTTGTTCTTGCACAAATTCAAAGAGCAATTTTACAATAAGGTTCAGAATCCTCTCTTGGGGTTGGATGAGACTCAAATGCCCTCAATTGGGTTTTTGAGTCTCTCCAACGTTCATTTTTGCTGACTGGACAAAAATACTCGAGTCTTTTGGTAAATACTCGAGTCTTTTTGGTCGGTCACGAGTGAATTGGTGCACGAACCAGACTAACGGTCATATTTGCTGACCTGGCACAAATACTCGAGTTTTTCTATAAATATACTCGAGTCTTTATCAAAATACTCGAGTATTTTGATCAGATATGGGAAAAATTATTTTTCAATTTTATTTTTCCTCTCAAGTATTAATTTTTGGTCAATCTCAACTTAATAAACATATAAAAATTTATTCCTAGAAGAGACTAACTATTTCTACCCACTCTCAACCACTCTCAACATAAATTAGAAATTTACAATTAATATTTGATTGAGAATGATTGGGCACTTGTCTTCTTTTCTTGACTTCTTGTTGATGTTGATGTTGCAATATCTTCAAGGCATGATTTGCTAATTATTTTGTCATCATCAAAACATAATCCACATAATTAGGAGCATTGAATTCACAATATGAACATAATATATACATATATCAATAGTTAAAAGGTAAGTAGTCCAAAGTGAGTAAAAAGAAACCGGATCCAAGTAGTACAAGTCCATACCACTGCAATATAAAAAGTAAGGATCGTCACTCTAGAGCTCCCAAAAATATGTACAATATATATAAATCAAAATATAAAGGCTCCAGAGCTGATCCATGAGTAGCAGTAGCAGTAGTAGTCCAAGTCACCAGAGAAGCATCCATCCATCCATCAAAAGAGTCCACCACAGCTGCAGATCGAGTCCCTGACCCACACTACCTATACTTAGCATGTACCTAAGGGTCATCATCCCTCCACTGGCGCTACCAGTAGAGTGCTCGACTGGCTCGTCTCCACTCCCTGCCTCAGCAGGATCCTCCTTCACCTCATCCGACGGGGATGGTACCCTACCACTAGGTACAGGGTCAGGTGATGGTGCAATCCCGACTGGACTCGTTGGATCAGGTGTGGGAGTATCCTCCCGAACGACTCGAGAGGAAAAAGGGTGAGAGCGGTGAACAGAACGAAAACTAAAGTGATGGTGAGAACGGGCAGGTCGAGCAGTAGCTGGTCCAGGGTATGTATAAAAGGGTGGGGATCCTGAATCTACGAGGACAAACATGGACCAGTGATGGACCAGTGGATTAGGGTGGTAGAGAGTCAATTCTACCTCACCCTCATACACTGCTCGGTGTCCCTCATAGACCCACACTCCACTAGGGAGAGGACGGATCTCGATGCAAGCGAGAGATAGCGCGACATCACCTACAAGGGCATGAGGATAAGCAACAACATACACATAATCGAATGAGAGTAAAGGTATAACAATTGATATGCATAACAGATATGAAATAATCATATAATCAATTACAGGTCATTACACTAACAAGTCAATGACAAGTAAGAATGCACATAATATGCTCACACTTAGGTTATTAATCGAATAACATTTATTTTATAAATGGCATGATGTATGAATGCCCTATCATCAATCCCATCTTCAATAGAAACTATTTCCCCATATTCGGGGCGGTCGCCTTGTAACTTCATGTACAATTTATGTACTCGGTACCTTTGCGGGGTACAATTCAGTACAGTTCCTTGGAAATGTATTACGCTCAAGCTTGGTAGTGATTCAAAACGCCGTAACCTCGCAGACGTCACGTTCCAACGTAATAATCACATCATCAGTATCCTCACACTGGCCACGTTTCTTTTTATTACATAAACGTGTCATCAAGCAGGACGTGTTTGGTGCTCCCAGAGGCCCTCCTCAGGTTATAAAAATAACCGTGACATTTCGATCTAATATCAAAACTCCATGCATGAATGCATCACAATTACTTTCTTTGATTGATATTTAAATTACTTGATAATATCTAACATTATGTCCAAGTAATCATATTTCATGAACATTTTTCAAGAAAAATAACCAAAATACCCAATCAATTATTTTCCAGTCTCAAATTCATTCCATGAAAATTATTTAAGTGTTAAATTAATGGTTCATAAATAAAAATGGCATTTTTAAGTATTTTCAGCACTGGTAATCGATTACCAGCTATTATCAGAAGCTGGTAATCGATTACCACGTGTATTTATGCTTTCAGATTCAGAAACAGGGCAGATAATCGATTACCATATCATGATAATCGATTATCCCTAACAGTAAAACACTAAAAATTGGGGTTTTAACATACCATTTTCATTTTTAACCAAATCTAACCCAAACCAAACATTCACAGTGTTCATATAATATATAATAAACATGTACATGCATTAAAATTACATCAATTTCCAGAGATTGCACATTCTCACATAATTATGCATAAAACCATTTAAATGACAACTCATAGCACCAAATCATAGAATACTCAATTAATTCATGATTTCAAGGTTTTAATAGTTTGCATGCATCAAATATAGTCTGCTCAAGTCAATCACAGAGCACAATTTGGTCTCCAAACCAAATTCCTAATTCAAACTAAGCCCTTAGAGCCTCTTGGTGGCTCCTCCTATTAAAATCACGCTCTTTAATCTCAAACTAGTGTAGGTTTAGCTTTCCCCTTACCTCACAGACGTTTTCTAACAGAAACCTCAGAGAAAAATAGCTTCCGCACACGTTTTCCCCAAAATCCTCTTTTCAGCAGCACATGCAGCGCCATTACCAACAGGGGTCCAAAACCAGAATTTTTAGCCAACCAAACATGCAAAAAAATTGGGGATATTGGTTAGGGTTTTCTCTCTACAACAAGAACAATAGAATGGAACAAGTTTGAGACTCAAGGGTTACAGGAGCTTACCAAAATCGAGGGTCAAAGTGACCTCCAAGGTTCAGATTCTGGTTTCTGCAGAATTGGAACCCCAACTTTGAAGACTCGATTCTCCTTCCACACACACTCTCTTAGCTCATGACTTTTATGTCACTGCAAAGCTTGAAATCTAAGCTTTGCAATGGTGTATGATTTGTGGTTCAACTCTAAGGGACAAAGAAGAATCGAAGAGACGAACTTATGAACCCTAACTGCGGTTTCTAGCTTTCAGACATGGAAATGGAACTCAATCTTCACCAACAAGGCTATTTATAGGCAAATTGAACTCTCATGCAAGTCGACACGCATTCTAGGACGTGTCTATGGCGATGATTTCATGTCAAAACTGGAGAATTTGGGCTATGACTCATCAAACACACTATGAACTGGTGTTGCTGCACTTTGGTAATCGATTACTGCATCGTGGTAATCGATTACCATGACTGAAATTTTCAAAAATTTATATTTTATTGCATTTCCCTCCAAAACCTTTTCTAATGTTACTTTTAGGTCCTAAAACAGGGACTATTATGCAAAATAATTATTTTCACATAAAAATAATTATCAAATTATTTTTCATGCATTCTCACACATTAATGCATTCACAAAAAACATAATTAATGAAGGATTAAAATAAAAGTAATTAATTATAAATAAATTTTACAATTAAACTTTCATTAATTCGTGATTAAAAATTTGGGGTGTTACACATGAAAACGAGTAACTAAGGTCAATAATTAAACTAAACACTTACTACTTGAAGTAGAAACAGATTTGACACAGATTGGTAGCTTACGCTTACCAAAATCCTTGACTAAAGTGAGCTATTCGCGTCAGTTTCCTCTGGTTTCCAGATTTCAGAGCCCAACTTCACAGATTCGTAACTCACAGCACAAGCAACCAAATCGAACGATCTAGGTACCGAATTAAGGGTCTTTCTGCAAGCTTTAAGAAGATGTAAAGCTTGCAGCATGTGTTTGTTTATGGAAAGAGAACGATCGTGAAGAAGAAAGGGGGTTGAAAATGTATCAAAACAGGGGCAATGGAGCTAGAACTCCATTTTCAGCACCAAGACCCCAATTTAAAGGCTCTAAAGCCTTGCAAGCAGTTGAACCCGCGTCCCACTATGTGTTATGGGTGTTACTAGGTGTCAACAGGGGTTTCCTCCATTGTTGACTCATCAAACCCACCATCTTGGTTCTACAGCATCGGGGTAATCGATTACATGCTTGTGGTAATCGATTACCATGATTGCATTTCAAATAATTTGACTTTTTTTCACTTTCCCTCCAAATATCTTTTCAATATTGTACTTTAGGACCTTCCCAAGGACCAAACTGCAAAAGTACTATTTTTCTTAACTAAAATATTTTTCCAATATTTTCCTTCACTAATAACTTAATTGCAAGCACAAATAATAAACAAAACTAATTACTTTCCATATAATTAACTATTGTTTATTACATTTTCCTTTTTATCTGGGAATTAAAATTCGGGTTGTTACACTCAATCTATTTCAAAACTCAAACCATAGCAATAAAATAAAACCATATAAAAACATAAGTGATCCCGGATTTTAAATTAATAAACCAACAAAACATAATCATTTATAAATATTATATGCATCATGCCTCAAATTACTAAAAATAAAAAAAACCATTATGTATTTAATTCAATGGTTTATTAATAAAAAAAAATGATACAACAACAAATAGTGACTAAATCTTTTGAAAAGAAACAAATAAGAATGTATCAAGCCAACAACAAATAGTGACTAAGCCTATTAGAATCTAGTTTTTTTTGTTACACGATTTTTTTTTAATTTGTTTACATAATTACATGTTGGGATTAAATTTAATAAAAACTAACCCTGAGCGTGTAGTTTAGTGGTAGAGATTAATCTACGCTTAAGCAAGGTCAGATGTTCGAATCCTGCCTTGTGCATGCAGTAGCGTTAAATCCCAAGGTCAGCCGTCCCACCCATTACAGGTGCCTAAAAGCCAGCGAGGAGATTAGTCATTGCGGTCGGTGGTGGACACTCTGGTCATGGACCGAAAAAAAAATTAATAAAAACTATCAGTAAATAATCTAAGTTAATGATAATAATACATAATGACTAATGGTCTGTTTTGCAAAACTAACTTATAGCTATGAGCTTGTAACTTGTAGCTATGAGGTTGTATCTATGAGGTTGTAGCTTGTAGCTTGTAGCTGTGAGTTTATAGTTGCGGGTTTATAACTATTTAGCTAACTGGTTGAAATAATGTTGTTCAACAAAACTAAGTTTTGAAGTAGTTGAAAATTATTAAATGACTGAAAAAGACATGTAACATTATATTATTTATATTTTATTGTTTTAATTTATTCATTTTGTTCTTTATTTATTGAATTATTAATTAAATTCTTTTCTTTTTTTATTTATTAATTATATAGTTAATTAAATAATTATAACAACATTATTAAATTATAATTAATAATTAATTAAATACACTATTAATTAAAAATTAAATTAACACCAGGTATCTAAATAATTTTGAAAATTTGTTGAGAATAAAATTGGTATATAAATTACTGAAAGCTAGTTTAGTTTGTTGAAAACTGCTTCAAGTAGTTTTCTAAAAGCAATTTTTCAAAAGCTACAAGTGTTGAAAACCAACAAGGGGCCTAACAATCTACTAGGAGGGGGGGGGGGGTGAATAGTAGTTGGAAGCAATAGTACCAATTTTTCAGATATAACTGAAATGGGTCGGCTAATGCTCGCTGTTAAAAAAAAAGGTGACTTTGGGCCGAGCAGATTCTGATAATCGGTTATCTAAACCGATCACAGATTATCCGAGCTGCGCCACACGAAGATCAGATTTGCAGCGGAAAAGAGCTAGCACTATCCGAGCAAAAATAAGGTTTTAACAAAGGCGATTAAAATGCTCGGTCAAAAACTGAAAGCGATAAAGAAGAGAGAGACAACAGATTTTATACTGGTTCACTCACAAACACTGTGAGCTACATCTAGTCCCCCCTAAAACCTTTAGGGAGCCTTTAATAAAAAATCAATTCAATCGGTTACAACAGGAATTACAAGTGAACCTCACTTAACCTAACCATTCCAAGAGTGTACCAAACTCTGGAAATCTACCCCGACTTGAACTGATGGCTGAAGAACCTCTCCAGCACTTCTGTCGATGAAACCTTCACCGAACTTAAAATACGGTGGGAAAAACCTCTTCCAAAAAGACTCCTTGAAACTTTCAAGTAGTTCCACCGGCGAAGAACCTCTTCGACTTCTGCTTGGAAACCTTCCAAGACTTTCACTGATTGAGAACCTCTCAAGACTTGAAAACAGATTGAATGAATGATGATGATGGTGGCTCCACCCCGAAACTCAAATGTGTATGATTCTGAAAGTTTGAAGAATAGATGAGTTTACGGTTATACGATTGAGAAAGATTTGCAAAGAACGATTGAAGCTTAGATTTCAAAATATAACAGTTTCTCTCTCTTGCTCTATTGTTCTCTTTTCTGTGTTTTTCTTCTTTTTGCTTCTCTGAAAATGTATTTTCTTGTTCTCGTTTCTTATTATCTTAGAGAAGAAAAACCAGTCATTTTATACTGATTCCAGCACACAGGTAGTACGAAAAAGAGGAAAGATATTATGGAACTCGTCTTGTCCTTCCAACGGATATTCTAGATATTATCCAATTCACTTTAACATTCAGAGACACATATGTCCTTTCCAAAGGATAATTCCAGATGTTTCCAATTCACAGCAATGTCCCAATCAATTCCCTTTTTCATCGTTGTTTTAAAACTCAAATTTAAAATTCAAACTTAGTGACAGATAGGCGCTTCGAGTTTTACCATCCACACTTAGCTGATTGTTGAAGACGATGAACAGTGTTACCGAGCATGATATCTGTTCGAGTTTGGGAACTCGCTGGCTGAACTGATCTATCGTCGACAACTTTGCCCAGAGCGCATGTGCTCGGATCTATTCGATCCTGGCACTGCCGAGCTTGAGCTGAGCTTAACCAGTTTACTTTGTCAATGCGAGAGCTGAGCTTTCAAACTTTGTTAATATCGAAGGTCGAGCTTCCAGACTCTGTTGATACCGAGGGCCGAGCTTCTGATGAAAATGTGCTGATATAATCTTAAATAGTCGTCTTCATCAAAGGTCGAGATCCGAGCAGATATACTTGACTTCGTCCAAACTTTCTGGGACAAGCGCGAGCCGATATATTTGTCTTCATCAAATACTTGTCTTCATCAAAACATATATTTGTCTTCATCAAAACCTTTCTGATTCTACAATAAGCTCAGTATAAGTTTTTTCTCATTTGTGTAAACCAAATGAAATTAATAACTTATTGACTGAATCTAAAAGTTCCTAACTAGATATACCGAACAGAGCTAAGTCTTTTGATAAGATACAAACGAGAGTGTATCAAGCTAGCAACAAATAATGACCAAACCCGCTAGAATTTGGTTTTTCGGTTACACGATTTTTTTTATTTGTTTACTTAATTACATGTTAGGATTAAGTTAAATAAAGAGTGAAAAAAAATTATATTTTCATTTTTAATTATATTATTATATTTATATATTAAATTTTTATTTTTAATTTAAATTATTAATAATATATCTCTATCCATACCATAAAGATGGTAAAAAATGATAAAATTTTGCTCAAATTAAAATTAAAGTAATTAATGAAAAATTTAAAAATTACAAACTTTGAGGTTTTTTTATTACAACGGGAGGGTTCAAACCTAGGGTCCTAAGCTAAATGTCCCTAGGCTCTACCAACTGAGCTAACCGCGGGACATTGCAAACTTTGAGATGTGATTAGTTGTTAATACAAAATGTATTAAATTATTTAATAATTGATTGATGTATTAGACAAATCATTAAATGTATATTTTCCTAATTTTTTAATTATATATTTTTTTACCTTCTTTTTGAAACTGAAAATGAATATACCTATTTTGATCTCAAATATTAAAAAAAATTAATTAATTTTTTATTTTCAATATTCATTCTTACAGAGTGATTATCTCATTTATTTTTTTTAAATACACGTCTCATCATGTATATTTCTGAAAAGAACATACTAATTTAAATATTTAAATTTTTTAAAAAGTTTAACTTTTTTTTTTTTTAATATTAAACCAGGCTAAGTGAGTAATGTATGATAGTGCTAAAAAATTGATGGCCGCTGCTCCCCACTAGAATGGTACAGTGCTAGTGTGCTACAGTATAACCCAATAGCTAAAGTGGTGGACCATCTGGTTGAAATTGAAATAAATGTAAACTGTTGAGGTGGTAGTGAATTGGAACACACAGTACAAGTAAACAATAAACCTTTTCATATATGTGAGGTGGCACCACCATTACCCTTCAAAATCTTGTAAGGCTGAAGTCTGGGCCCCGCACCATTTAAGCACTTCCTGCTTCAGTTAATTCTTTGGCTGGCCTTTTAAATGCTACTCCCTTCTTTCTTTGTTATTTGTCCGTTTTTAAGAGATTTTTTTATTTTTTATCTGTTTTATTGAAAATTTCAAAAGTGTAATAAATGTTATTTTTCATGTTTGTTCATATTTAATAAGTCTTGATTTATGTAAGTAGTAAAGAAAAATTAATGATTATAGAAAGAGAAAGAGTATAGTGGGAAAAAACATAATTAATGTATTAAAAATGGCTTATTTAAGTTTTTACTCCCTGAACTTAGGTGTTTTTTTGGAATTAGTCCTTAAACTATTTTTTCGATGCTTTGAGTCCCTTAACTTTGCTCAAATTTTAAAAATGATCATTTCATCACTTAAGTGGTGATATGACCGAAAATATGTCATGTTACCTTCGCCACATTGATAGGTAATATGCCACATCATGCCACGTGATTTTTTTAAATTAAAAAAAATCAAATTTATTAAAAATAATTAAAAATCGTATTTTTTTAAAGAAAATCGAATCTTTTGATAAATTTTAAAAGAAATTATTTTTTAATTAAAAAAACTTATAAAGTGTCCCGTGGCTCTACATAACACGTCACTCGTGGATATTATGAAGGTGACGTGACAGGTTGTGGGCTATATCATTACTTAAGCGATAAAAGGACCATTTCGAAAAATTAAACAAAGTTCAGGGACCCAAAGCATCAGAAAAATATTTAAGGACTAATTCCAAAAGAGCACCTAAGATCAGGAATTAAAATGTTAATTAAGCCTATAAAAATTTATCATTAAAATAAAATGAAGGACCAAAAGTATAAATAAATCTAGGATAATGCTAACAAGGGCATTTGTTAGGAAATCAATTAGTGTCCATTTGGCACGCAGAATTGGAATTGCAGTTTGGAATTGTAATTCCAATTCCAATTCTGTTAGTTGAAATTATGATTCTATGTTTGGATTGAAAAAGAATTAGAATGTAAAATTGGAATTCCAAATTTAATATCTAATTTCATTGTTTGGACTTAAGATGTAGAATTAAAAAAAATTAATTAATTTATATTTTATTCTTGGATATACCCAAAATATTTATTTTTCATTTACCCAAAATACCCTTATTTCAATATTATTTTTCATTTGCCCAAAATACCATCACTTCAATATTATTTTTCATGTACCTAAAATACCCTCATCTCAATATTAATTTTCATCTTCCCAAAATACCATCATTTCAATATTATTTTTCCTCTACCTAACTATTCAAATATTCAAATATTTCTGCCTAACTATTCATTTGATCTGGTACTTTATTTTTTGCTACCAAATTGATACTTCATATTTTTGGGTAGATAAAAAATAGTATTGAAATAAGGGTATTTAGGTAAGTAAAAAACATTATTGAAATGGGTATTTAAAAATAATATCGAAATGAGCGTATTTTAGGTAGATGAAAAAAATATTGAAATGAGAATATTTTGGATAGATGAAAAATAATATGAAACGAGGGTATTTTGGGTAGATGAAAAATAATATTGAAATGTGGGTACTTTGGGTAGATGAAAAATAGTATTGAAATGAGGGTATTTTGGGTAGATGAAAATAGTATTGAAATGAGGGTATTTTGGGTAGATAAAAAACATTACTGAAATGGGTATATATAAATAATATCGAAATGTGCATATTTTGGGTAGATGAAAAAAAATATTGAAATGATGGTATCTTGGATAGATGGAAGATAATATTGAAACGAGGGTATTTTGGGTAGATGAAAAATAATATTGAAATGAGGGCAATTTGTGTAGATGAAAAATAGTATTAAAATGAGGGTATTTTGGATAAATGAAAAATTGTATTAAAATGAAGGTATTTTGAGTAGATGAAAAATAGTATTTAAATGATGGTATTTTGGGTAGATGAAAAATAGTATTGAAATGAGAGTATTTTAGGTAGATGAAAAGTAATATTGAAATGAGGGTATTTTGGGTAGATGAATAATAATATTGAAATGAGGGTATTTTGGACAGATGAAAAATAGTATTGAAATAGGGGTATTTTGGGTAGATGAAAAATATTTTTGAAATGAGGGTATTTTGGGTAGATCAAAAATAGTATTGCTACGAGGGTATTTTAGAGATGTCACGTGTTTTGTTTCTGGACTTATGACACTCAATTCTATAAATTATGGAATTGTAATTCCGAGACTTAGAGGTATGAGTTGAATTTTGTATTTTTAGTTATAATCTAATTCCATGGAATTAGTTTTGGAATTGTAATTCCAATTCAATTACACAACCAAACACCTGAATTTCAATTTCAAACTCCAACTTCAATTCAAACCTTGAGTAATATGTCATATTAGTCCTTGACTTTGTAAGCGTCGGTCAAGTTAGTCCCTGACTTTATCGAAATAGCAATTTAGTCCCTGAGATAGGAGAACGTCGATCAAGTTAGTCCTTGTCGTCACTATCGCAGGGATGTATTTGCTTTAAATGAGATAAAGATAGGGACGTATGTGAATTAAAATGAAATCTCAGGGACTAAATTGCTATTTCGATAAAGTCAGGGACTAACTTGACCGATGCTTACAAAGTCAGGGACTAATCTGACATATTACTCTTCAAACATCCAATTCCATGCTCAATTCCGTACGCCAAACGGACACTTATAGATAAAAGTTATTAGAAAGTGTGATTTTTTTTTTATGTTCTCGAGATGAATATGGATTTAACAAGTTTGCAAAACCCATTAATCTAAATAGGAGTACTTCATCTCTTTCATTTTATTGGTTACTTTACCATTTTTAACTTATTGCAATTTTTTTTAAGCTTTAAGAATTCGAGAGTGTAATTTTTCATATGTTGAATATGTGAAATGAGTGATGATTAATGTAGTGTAAAGATATAGAGTATGATACATTTTTTGAAAATTAAAATATTAAATGACTTTCTTAATCCTCGTGTAAATCCTAAAACGACAAATAAATTAGAATGAGGGACTAAGGTTTTATTTTTCATTACCCTAAGAATGATCTATAACGAATTTAAAAGTTTAAAGTTAATCTTGAAAAACTAAAAACTAAAGAAATTTCTTCATCCGATCTTATATATAAGACTTTTTTGGAGTTTTTATTTTGGTCCTATTTATAAAATCTCATTTCAATTTTCAATATTTAATTACTTTTTCCCACAAACATCTCTATTGACTCTATATTTTTTAGAGTCCCAATAATAATTATAGGAGTAGTTTTGAAAATGTATATCAAATATTCACATTTCCAATGCCACTAACAAATTTAATTATATTCATTTGCGATGAATTCTGATATGTGCTGCCAAGCCCAGCCCGCTGGTCTAATCCTATTATAAATAATAGTATCAGCCTTACGGTTTTGGTACGTGTGAGACACAAAACGGCAACTCTAGCCATGCATGTCAGAGAGTGAATGATACATTGAATCTCTCTCTTCTCCGCTAGCACTAAGAAGAGAGACGTGACTCCAATTGGGAACCTGTTCGTGTGTGTAACATCCCAAAATTAATATTTAATATAATAGATTTAAATATAAATTTATTTCAGAATAGGATTAAGTCATAGAAGTTGTATAGTGTCGTGAGCGGAATAGGAAGCGTAGACCGACCAGATGAGCAAAGGCTGGACCTCGGACCGATCACGGCCGAGCAAAATAAGTAACGAACGCGAAGTCTTGTGAGTATGCCGAACCGGATAGGCCGACCGCCACAAGTAGCACTGTGTTGATCGAGAGGAGACTCGGACTGCTACTGCTTCCCCGAGTCAAGCTGAAGTCTCCTTGCTTCTCCGTGACAGCTCACACTGAGTTGCTAATTCCTTGGTTTTCACGCATTCCGTACAACTGTCCTATCTATCACTTTATGTCTTTGTCAAGTTACTGTTGGTGGCTTCCTTTAGAAGCCAATAAACCCTGTCCACATATTCTAAGCTTCTCAAAGAAGCCTCCAATGAGAGCCACACAAATAATTCCAATGAAAGAATAAAAGAAAACCCACAAACAACACAACAACACTTTCTATTCTCTTTCTCCTCCGTCTCTCCCATTTTCTCTGAAACTTCAACACCCAAAATCCAACATACACTCTTCTCACTCACGCATATCTCTCTTTCAGTTCTCCTCCACCAAGACTCACCAACTGGAAACCCTTCTTCTCTCCGTTCCTCCCCTGTGTCGGACGTTCCTGGAGCATTCGGTGTTTGGGTGTGCAGCTAGGAGGAAAAGGTTCAAGGGGTTCTAAGCTCACGAGGTCAAACAACAAGGAAACCACACTCAAGCTCTCAAACTCTTATCTCTCACGGATTGAGGTAAGGAGTGAGTGTTACCTTTGCTTAGGTTTGGGTTGCTAGTGTGTTCGTAACGGGTGCTAAGAGTGGGTGTTAGATTAGGGAAGAGACATAAGGTAATATTAGGGAGAAAAGATAAAAGGGTAAGGAAAACTAATAAATGAACTAGGAGTATGTATTCTTGAGATAAAATGAAATAATTTGTTTACCTGCTAAGTGCTTTTAATGATATTGTGTACTGTATCAATGTTTTGAGTTATGGTATTCATTGCTTGTGTTACATATCTAAACCTATCTAAGACCGAGCGCAAGAGGCCGAGAATGGATATGAGATAGGTGGGTAGATGTTAAAGGAAGAAAATAAAAGTTAAAGAATTAAATAATGAGAGAAACGAGTAGAAAAGGGAATGACTAAGGGTTGAGCCGAGAGAGGCCGAGTAAGGAAATGGTTTAAAGGATAAAAGAGTAATTAAAGAGAAATGGTTGTGTGGTCGGGTCATAGAAGACGCGTACTGGGTGCGTGCATTGATCGCGTCAGACACATACTGGGTATGTGCAGCTGTAAGACGGGTACTGGGTACTCGCAGTTATGACTCACACAAGGTTCCGAGCACGGAATCGGTGGGATGTGCTCCTGGTCATAGAAGACGCGTACTGGGTGCGTGCATTGATCGCGTAAGACACCGAGAGGCGCAGCTGTAAGACGGGTATTGGGTGCTCGCAGTTATGGACACTCCTTAACTCCATAGAAGAATCGGCGGTGGTGCTCCTGGTCATAGAAGACGCGTACTGGGTGTGTGCATTGATCGCGTTAGACGCATACTGGGTATATGCAGCTGTAAGATAGGTACTGAGTACTCGCAGTTATGGACACTCCGGAATCCGACCTTAAATGGTGTAAGACATGCACTGGGTGTATGCAGCCGAGAAGTGTAAAAGATTGTAAAATATGTAAAAGATAAATAATGAGTAATGAGACCGAGAGAGAAAATGGACTACCGAGGAGGGAAAGTAAGGGTCGAGTAACTAAGTGTAGGAATTAAGGAAAGAGTACAAGGGTAATCAATCGGATAAGTAGAGGTAAAACTGGTAGGTAAAGAATATACTGGACAATAACATGGACCGAGCAAAGTGATGTTGTATGCATGTGATATGTATCTATTTGATTTTCTGATTAACATGCTAGTTGGTTACTTGTGTTTGGCTTGGTAGTTTGGTATGTCATATTAGAAACTGCTTGCTTAAGTTCTGTGTAATGCTCACCTCCTTACCATTTTTCAGGTACTGAGCCCGAGCAGACGCAGTCCCCGGCCGAGCAGGTTCACTCTCCCTTACAGGGAGAGTAAGTCATTGAGTCGGAGAATTAAGTTAGGCCTCGACCAGTTGGCCAAGCTAAAACACTGCTTATGTATTTTATATTTTGGATAATTGATTCGATGTAACTAAGTTGTTTTGCTTTCATACCTTCTGTTTGATTTAAGTCTTCCGCTAAAACTTTGATGATTCAGTATTAATGAAAAGAATTATTATTTTGACCACTATCATAACTGTTCCATTAAGAAAATTTTAAGTCTTAATTTTTGGTTTAGGGGTAAAAATTCAAATAGGGTGTTACATTTTTGGTATCAGAGCAGTTTCTCCTCGGCCTATTGGAGTTGCAAGTGACTCCAGTGGTTACTCACCAAGAGAGTAACAGATAAGTAAAGTCAAGTGTCTAGGCTAGTCAATAGAGCTTACATATGTATATATATATATATATATATATATATATATATATATATATAATTATCTAATCATCCGATCGTTAATCGGCTTTCTCTCCATGACCAAGCAGTATGGCTGGGAGAAGAGCTGATAATGATCGAATTTCTGCTGTGTTGGAAACTCTGGTTCAACTGCAGCAGAACCAAGCGCAAGCTCAACACAACCAGGTTGAGAATCTTGCTTAGAACATCGTCGCGGCCGCAGCAGATGCAGCTGCAGCCCTTCAGCCTCCACCTCCGGCTCCGGTCGAGATTGACTGGATGAGCCGATTTAGGAAGAATGAGCCACCTCGGTTTGAAGGGGGTTACAATCCAGATGGAGCTTAGAGATGGCTCCAAGACATTGAGAAGATTTTCTGATCCCTACAACCGCCCTATGAGTACAGGGTGAGGTTAGCTGAATTTGTGCTGGCTGGTGAAGCTGAGCACTGGTGGGAGCAGCAGAGTCGAGGACTGGAAGCGGCTAATCAAGCCATTACTTGGGATTTGTTCCGAACTCGATTTATCGGCAAGTATTTTCCCGAGGACGTTGGGAGGGAAAAGGAGCTCGCTTTTCTCAAACTGGAGCAGAGGAATTTAAGTGTCGGAGAATATGCCGCTCAGTTCGAGGATTTGATCCGTTACTCAGGAAGTTACCGAGACGCTGATGAACGTACCAAGTGCATCAAGTTTGAGTCTGGTCTCCATGATGATATTCGGCTCGCATTCGAGTATCAGAATGTGGCCAACCTCTCACAGTTGGTGAATATGGCTAGCACTTATGAGAAGGGGCTCAAAAGGAAGGCCGACGGAAAGCGAAACAGATCGGCACAGAAAGCAGCGGGTCCTATTAGGGGGAAAGGAGTCGTACAGAGATCTGCCCTCTATGTGAATCCGAGCTCCAAGGTATCAGTAGCATCAAGGAGCGGTGGTCAGATGGTGGTTGTCCCTGGCCCCTATCCGATATGTCAACACTGTGGAAAGCAACACAAGGGAGAATGCTGGAGTCTGGATCCGAGCAGAGCAAGAGGATCCTGCTTTCGCTGTAGCAAGCCTGGTCATTTTGCAGCTCGGTGTACCGAGAATATAGTGAAGGAAGAAGTTAATGTGACAAGGGTTCAGCAGGCTGGTGCTAACCGACCGATGCAAAGAGGCAAAGTTTACACTATGGATGGTGAGGAAGTGACTGACGCCGATGAGCTGATCCGAGGTACTTGTCAAGTAAACAGCATTCCCTGTGCCGTGTTCTTCGATTGTGGAGCCACACATTCTTTCATTTTCCTTGATTGTATGAACAAGCTAAAATTATCCCCAGTAGAGATGCCTTACAAATTATCCATTTCTACCCCTACCAATTCTTCTGTGATCACCTCCCAAATGTGTTTAGAGTGTCCTATCCAAGTATTAGGCCGAGAGTTTAAGGTCAACCTAATTTGTTTGCCCCTAACCAGACTACCCTAACCAGACTAGATATCATCCTCTACATGGACTGGATGTCTCAACACCATGTTCTGCTCGATTGCTGTAAGAAGACCGTGATCTTTAGTGACTCTTCTGTTGCAATGTTAGAGGCGACAGAGGAATCGATTATAGACCAAATTCCTGTAGTCGGGGAGTTCCCAGAGGTCTTCTCGGACGAAATGCCCAGCTTACCACCGAGAAGAGAAGTAGAGTTTAGTATAGACCTTATTCCGGGAACTGGCCCCATTTCAATTGCTCCATACCGAATGGCACCTCCCGAGTTAGAAGAGCTCAAGAAGAAACCGGAGGAACTTTTGGCCAAAAAGCTAATCAGACCGAGTGTAACACCCTATGATTAATTACCCTTAATTCCCCTTATATTAAAATACGGACTCAAAAATTACTTTTTAATTATATTAAAATCAACCGTCAAACGGACGGAGTTTTGTTTGTTTTTCGGACTAGTCCAAAATTTAACCTGTGATAAACAATTTCAAATAAACAACTAATAGCCAGCAGGGCTTCAAATTATATTTCTAAATCATAACAAGGCCCCATAGGCTCCGAATATATCAACGTGCATAATTAATCAGAGTAATAGCGGAAAAATACTAAGTTTGAGTGTTAAAACCCAAAGTTATAACTTTAGCAAAATAAACATCCTAAGCCTCATTTCGAAATATGCATATTAAATTTACATCAAAATAATATCAGAGGCTTAGGTCCATAATATACACTAAACCCATAACACCCTACTCTCCCTGTAAGGGAAAGTACTCCTGCTCGGCCGGGGGTTGTGCCAACTCAATCTCCGTACCTGTAAATGTAAGGGAGTGAGCATTGCACTAGAAATAGAAAGCAGTTTCTAACTAGACATAACAACCCACTAGGTCAAACACAATTAGCAATTAAGCATATATTCACATATTGCACACCATACTCATTACAATATTTATTCCACATTTCCATTCTCATTATTCATTTCACCATATGTTTCCTTGTATTTATTTTTCCCCGTTTCCAAATAATTCCCTTTTTAAACCCTTACCTTTTCCTTATTTTTACGGTGTATGTATGTCTCCACCAAATCGAAGGCCTACATACATACACCAATCACGATGTATGTCTCCACCAAATCGAAGGCCTACATACATCGCATTTCCATTACCTTTACCTTATCCAATTTTATTCCCTTTTTAAATTATGTGTCCCTCAGGTCAGAGGTCAACACCCATTCATTATAATCCATTTTTGTGTCCCTCAGGTCAGAGGTCAACACTCCAATGCACATTTTATTCGGTGTCCCTCAGGTCAGAGGTCAACACCCAACCCATTATTTAATCTGGTGTCCCTCAGGTCAGAGGTCAACACCCAACCCATTATTTAATCCGGTGTCCCTCATGTCAGAGGTCAACCCACATTCATTTTAATTCATATCGTGTCCCTCAGGTCAGAGGTCAACACATTTTAACATTTCATACCTTTCGTGTCCCTCAGGTCAGAGGTCAACACTCATTAACATTCATATTGTGCCCCTCATATCAGAGGTCAGCATATTCATCACTTTCCATTACTCGTCACCTCAAATCAGAGGCCAACGCACTTAATTACCTTTCCATATTCATTACCTCACATCAGAGGCCAAAACATACTTTCATATTCTCACATAAACAAGTATCTCACATGTAAATTCAACAACACACATTCAACATTTAATCATTCATGTAATTACCTTACTCATTTCCTTTCTCAGTTATCACAATCATACCAAATAGCATTCTCATTCATGGTCCAACATTTATATTACACTTCATTTTAATTTACATATTTCACCTTCTCACATTTTCGCTTTAACACCACATATTTAATCATCTTTTATCTCTTATTAAACATAATCATTTTACTTCCATTTCCCATATTCACAAGTTCTATTCATAAGCCATGACCTTTGTTCACAATTAATAATACTTATCATTTAAACTCATTTAGCAATTAGATACAATCACGCACATTCATCACATATAATCGTTTCCATTCCATTTTCCTTCCTATATCAATTTACTCCATATTACCCACATATACTCGCAACATTCATCAATTATCATTTAGCCAAATCCTCTTGTTCTTCATTATAATCATTAACCAAATTTCATTTATCAAATAATTCATTCTTATATTATTGGGTTTTCCTTTTCCTAGCCTTAACATCCAATCATCATGCATATTTAATCAATTAGAATTCCATATTCAATAGCCTAGGGATTTATAATCTAATTTTCTCCCCTAACACATAACCCTAACAAGCATTATATACTAACTAGAACCTACTTCCTAGAACAAGGCAAAGCTCACTATATCCACTCCCTTACCTTGAAGAGAGAGGAGACTCAATTGAAGCTCCAAGGACTCGTAATCTACCTCTGATCTACTTGATTTCCAACTTTCTAGACCGGTTCCCAATTTGATTCCAAGATTGGAAGAGAGAGAGAGCAAACCCTAGAGGAGAGAGAAACACCAAAAGAGGAGAGGGAAAGCTTAATCAAGAGAGAGATAGTGTTTAGGTGTAGAATCTAAACCAAAATCAAGCTTAGATCCATGGTTAAGGCATCAAATTGAAGTTTGGGTGCTTGGGGTTTGAGTATGGTGTGTGGATTCAAGAGGAGAGGGAGAGAGAGAAAAGCTCCATGGGAGAGGGTAAAGGAGAAGGAAACCATGAAGGAGGAGGAGAAGAAGAAGGAAATATGGAGGAGAAGGGATATGCCATGGTAGGAGGGTTGGAGGGTGAGCCTTTGAGGTTTTATGGGTGTTGAAGGTGGTTTGGGGGAGGAAGAAGAAAGTCGGTGCGGAGGAAATGGGGTTTCGGGGCGTCTGGTGCGTGTTTTTATAGATCTGGTGCGTGAGTCACGCACCCGCGCGCCTGGGCGTAGGGCAAGGCGCGCCTGCGCGCGCGTTCAGCGCATCTGATGCGCGATTTGGTGCGTCGCGCACGCCTGGGCGAGGCTGGCGCGCGCCTGGGCGAAAAAGCCCCTGAGTTGGTGCACCAATTGCACTCTGGTGCGCCTGGGCGTGCACCGGTGCGCCTGGGCGTGCACCAGAAATTCCCAACTTCGATTCGCCGTAACTTTTTCGTTAACCGTCGGATCGGGCCCAAATTTTTAAACAAGCTTCTTAACCCCTTAAAATTCATATCCAACGGTGGAATTTAATTTCTTAGCATCCTATAATAAATTCCTAATTTTCTCTTTTCGGCTAATTTCTAACATTTAAAACGCCGACTTAACCCCCGATTTCGCTTAGATAATTTTGCCCAATGCCATACATGTCTCCTATACATCCCCTAGTATTCATAATTACTACTCTCTTATCAACCAAAATTCTTTAAGCAATTTATTCAGTTATTTCTTGGGTATTAAACAATGATTTCATTTAAATAAAACTTAGGATGTTACAATTCTCCCCCACTTATTGGAATTTCGTCCCCGAAATTCCATTCAATTTCCTTCAAATGGAGAACCATCCCAACAAGGGTTTTCTAATCTACGATGCACTCTGCACTAGGTTCTACTCCCCCACTTTGAATCGGCATACTACCTTGCTTAAGTACACCACTAGACTCATGCGTCCAATGAAGAATACAACTCGTGGTTTAGTTTGGTTAGACTAGAAGCAAAATGCTCTAAGGTTTTTGGGGTTTACTCCGATGTCGGTCAAATATTGCAAGAGTTCTAATCACAATCTACCTGGTGCTCTACACTTAGGCATTATTCTTAAGTCCTAAGCAATGACACTCATTGACAAGTAAACAGTTAGCAATTACCTGACAATCAAATTCAAATAGGTTCATTATTCTTGAAAGATCAAATTCCTTTCTTGACGGAAAACCATTTTGATTTGTTTTACGCAAAATTCTTAGGAAAAGATTAAATCAGAAAAATTTATTTTTACACTTTCAAACTTTGACATGTTCATGCTAAATAGCTTGGATGAAGTTCCAAAAACAAATTTTATAAAGCAAGGCATATCTTTATGCAAAGGATTTTCTCCACCTAATTTCGGGAGATTTAGGTGAAGGATTATAACCTTCCTCAAAATTAGCAAACTCAATGAGAATGGAAGTATGTGGTTTACTAGAAAATTTATTTCGATGATTCTCAACAATCAAAATAGTCACATTCCCTTTGACTTTGCGTTTGACGATTAAGCTCCATTCCGAATCGATTAAAGTCACATAGAAGGGTTCCTATTTAATCAGCATGGGGATCGATTAAAAGAATAAATTAGTTCACCGCTTGATTACTTAGGAATCCTTGGTTGACTCACTAGCTTTTCAAAATTTCTCTACACAACTTAGTACTCAATTTGGAAGAATTTATGGTTCCATTAGAACAAAAAAATTCATTTTTGAATTCAATTTCAAAACATGAAAATTCATTGGGGTTACTATCACGCTTGAAAAATAAGTCGAATGGTTCCTGATTTTTGAAATGATTATGCTTGAGAACCAAGCGATTTGTTGATAGCAACACCATTCCATGAGGATGTTTGCGAAAGGTTTTATGCTCCAAGCAGTTTTCATCATGCACATGTTTCAGACAATAACAATTATCATTAAAATGCAAAATTCATCATGTAGGAAAACACAAGACAATACATAGCATCGCATTCATTCATTTCTAAACACATAACCTAGCTCTATTCAAACACTTTGGATTTTAAGCACCTAATGCCTAATCTTAGGACTATTACTATGTACTATCTTGGGGTTTCTTATATTCAATTCTAGATGTATGAATAATAGCAATCTATCATAGCTAACTAGGATTCCTAACGAGCTACTCCTCTTATCTTAAGACAAGGCAATACTTCCTATACTTCCGTTGCGCAACTCTGATTCTAAAATGCTTACGCATACGAAAACCTATGACAAGGACCTCTAATCTTGATAAATTTGGGATCTCACTAAATTCCCAAAATACTCGCCGAAACTTAAGGACAGGATGATGATATCCCCCAACAGATGTACACTTGAGGTGATCAGGCTCAATCATACATCATAACAGTGATAAGACCATTTTTGTCTTACTTAAGCTTGAATTTATCAACCTATTAGTTTCAAAATGTTGAAATCTTGTTTGGTGTATCACATTTAGAATTGGTTTACTTGGCGCAAAACTAAAGATCACTGCCTCCCGGTGGGGTAGCAACTTAGTGCCCTAGCCCGTTGGGGTATCGTTTTCCTTAGTTTCGTCATTTTCCCACTTCTAAATATGATTCATTGCTTTCCACAAGATTTCAAGTTTAGCATGGTAAACTGAACATAGTTGGAGTGGACCTAGAAAAATTTTCCAATGCTTACCATGCTTCTCGAAAGAAATCATCAGACACTAATCGCGTTTCTCAATATACTTAACAAACTTAAAAGAATTTAAGCTACTCGCTATCCTAGACTCAGCAACTATGCCTATTATCATGCTAACAATAATACCTAACTAAATCACAAAGCAGTTTGATATCAGACTACCAGTTACTCGCTTGATGAGTAACTACAGGAGTAGTAAGTTACTCCAATGGGCCGAGGAAAAACTGCTCTGATACCATAAATGTAACACCCTATGATTAATTACCCTTAATTCCCCTTATATTAAAATACGGACTCAAAATTACTTTTTAATTATATTAAAATCAACCGTCAAACGGACGGAGTTTTGTTTGTTTTTCGGACTAGTCCAAAATTTAACCTGTGATAAACAATTTCAAATAAACAACTAATAGCCAACAAGGCTTCAAATTATATTTCTAAATCATAACAAGGCCCTATAGGCTCCGAATATATCAACGTGCATAATTAATCAGAGTAATAGCGGAAAAATACTAAGTTTGAGTGTTAAAACCCAAAGTTATAACTTTAGCAAAATAAACATCCTAAGCCTCATTTCGAAATATGCATATTAAATTTACATCAAAATAATATCAAAGGCTTAGGTCCATAATATACACTAAACCCATAACACCCTACTCTCCTTGTAAGGGAAAGTACTCCTGCTCGGCCGGGGGTTGTGCCAACTCAATCTCCGTACCTGTAAATGTAAGGGAGTGAGCATTGCACAAGAAATAGAAAGCAGTTTCTAACTAGACATAACAACCCACTAGGTCAAACACAATTAGCAATTAAGCATATATTCACATATTGCACACCATACTCATTACAATATTTATTCCACATTTCCATTCTCATTATTCATTTCACCATCTGTTTCCTTGTATTTATTTTTCCCTGTTTCCAAATAATTCCCTTTTTAAACCCTCACCTTTTCCTTATTTTTACGGTGTATTTATGTCTCCACCAAATCGAAGGCCTACATACATACACCAATCACGATGTATGTCTCCACCAAATCGAAGGCCTACATACATCGCATTTCCATTACCTTTACCTTATCCAATTTTATTCCCTTTTTAAATTATGTGTCCCTCAGGTTAGAGGTCAACACCCATTCATTATAATCCATTTTTGTGTCCCTCAGGTCAGAGGTCAACACTCCAATACACATTTTATTCGGTGTCCCTCAGGTCAGAGGTCAACACCCAACCCATTATTTAATCCGGTGTCCCTCAGGTCAGAGGTCAACACCCAACCCATTATTTAATCTGGTGTCCCTCAGGTCAGAGGTCAACACCCAACCCATTATTTAATCCGGTGTCCCTCATGTCAGAGGTCAACCCACATTCATTTTAATTCATATCGTGTCCCTCAGGTCAGAGGTCAACACATTTTAACATTTCATACCTTTCGTGTCCCTCAGGTCAGAGGTCAACACTCATTAACATTCATATTGTGCCCCTCATATCAGAGGTCAGCATATTCATCACTTTCCATTACTCGTCACCTCAAATCAGAGGCCAACGCACTTAATTACCTTTCCATATTCATTACCTCACATCAGAGGCCAAAACATACTTTCATATTCTCACATAAACAAGTATCTCACATGTAAATTCAACAACACACATTCAACATTTAATCATTCATGTAATTACCTTACTCATTTCCTTTCTCAGTTATCACAATCATACCAAATAGCATTCTCATTCATGGTCCAACATTTATATTACACTTCATTTTAATTTACATATTTCACCTTCTCACATTTTCGCTTTAACACCACATATTTAATCATCTTTTATCTCTTATTAAACATAATCATTTTACTTCCATTTCCCATATTCACAAGTTCTATTCATAAGCCATGACCTTTGTTCACAATTAATAATACTTATCATTTAAACTCATTTATCAATTAGATACAATCACGCACATTCATCACATATAATCGTTTCCATTCCATTTTCCTTCCTATATCAATTTACTCCATATTATCCACATATACTCGCAACATCCATCAATTATCATTTAGCCAAATCCTCTTGTTCTTCATTATAATCATTAACCAAATTTCATTTATCAAATAATTCATTCTTATATTATTGGGTTTTCCTTTTCCTAGCCTTAACATCCAATCATCATGCATATTTAATCAATTAGAATTCCATATTCAATAGCCTAGGGATTTATAATCTAATTTTCTCCCCTAACACATAACCCTAACAAGCATTATATACTAACTAGAACCTACTTCCTAGAACAAGGCAAAGCTCACTATATCCACTCCCTTACCTTGAAGAGAGAGGAGACTCAATTGAAGCTCCAAGGACCTGTAATCTACCTCTGATCTACTTGATTTCCAACTTTCTAGACCGGTTCCCAATTTGATTCCAAGATTGGAAGAGAGAGAGAGAGAGAAAACCCTAGAGGAGAGAGAAACACCAAAAGAGGAGAGGGAAAGCTTAATCAAGAGAGAGATAGTGTTTAGGTGTAGAATCTAAACCAAAATCAAGCTTAGATCCATGGTTAAGGCATCAAATTGAAGTTTGGGTGCTTGGGGTTTGAGTATGGTGTGTGGATTCAAGAGGAGAGGGAGAGATAGAAAAGCTCCATGGGAGAGGGTAAAGGAGAAGGAAACCATGAAGGAGGAGGAGAAGAAGAAGGAAATATGGAGGAGAAGGGATATGCCATGGTAGGAGGGTTGGAGGGTGAGCCTTGGAGGTTTTATGGGTGTTGAAGGTGGTTTGGGGGAGGAAGAAGAAAGTTGGTGTGGAGGAAATGGGGTTTGGGGGCGTCTGGTGCGTGTTTTTATAGATCTGGTGCGTGAGTCACGCACCCGCGCGCCTGGGCGCAGGGCAAGGCGCGCCTGCGCGCGCGTTCAGCGCATCTGATGCGCGATTTGGTGCGTCGCGCGCGCCTGGGCAAGGCTGGCGCGCGCCTGGGCGAAAAAGCCCCTGAGTTGGTGCACCAATTGCACTCTGGTGCGCCTGGGCGTGCACCAGAAATTCCCAACTTCGATTCACCGTAACTTTTTCGTTAACCGTCGGATCGGGCCCAAATTTTTAAACAAGCTTCTTAACCCCTTAAACTTCATATCCAACGGTGGAATTTAATTTCTTAGAATCCTATAATAAATTCCTAATTTTCTCTTTTCGGCTAATTTCTAACATTTAAAACGCCGACTTAACCCCCGATTTCGCTTAGATAATTTTGCCCAATGCCATACATGTCTCCTATACATCCCCTAGTACTCATAATTACTACTCTCTTATCAACCAAAATTCTTTAAGAAATTTATTCAGTTATTTCTTGGGTATTAAACAATGATTTCATTTAAATAAAACTTAGGATGTTACACCGAGTGTTTCACCCTGGGGAGCTCCAATCTTGTTCGTTAAAAAGAAAGATTGTAGCCTCAGAATGTGCACTGATTATAGGAAGCTCAACGCGGTAACGGTGAAGAATAAATATCCCCTCCCTCGGATTGACGACTTGTTAGACCAGCTTAAGGGAGCGTCGGTGTTTTCAAAGATAGACCTCCGATCAGGATACCACCAAATCCGTATTCGAGAGGAAGATATTCCGAAGACAGCTTTCAGGACAAGATACGGGCACTTTGAGTATGTGGTTATGCCCTTCGGACTTACCAACGTCCCTGTCATCTTTATGGACTACATGAATAGGATCTTCCGACCCTACTTAGATTTGTTTGTGATCGTCTTCATTGACGACATCCTCATCTACTCTCGAAGTCCGAGCGAACACGAGAAGCATTTGAGAATAGTATTGCAGGTTTTGAAGGACAAATAACTCTATGCCAAGCTTTCTAAATGCAGTTTTTGGCTCAAAGAGGTTCACTTCCTCGGTCATGTAATATCCGAGCACGATGTTGCGGTTGATCCCTCTAAGGTGGAAGCTGTGCTCAAGTGGGAGAGACCCAACTCAGTAACTGAGATCAGGAGCTTTCTCGGTCTTGCAGGATACTATAGAAGATTCATTGAAGGGTTCTCTAAGTTGGCCCTTCCGTTGACATCGCTGACCTGAAAAGATGTGCCTTATCAGTGGACCGAGGTGTGCGAACAGAGCTTCCAAGAGCTGAAGAAAAGATTGACGAGTTTGCTAGTGTTGATTTTGCCAGAGCCGACCAAAGCGTTCGACGTGTTCTGTGACGCCTCGAAGCAGGGTCTCGGCTGTGTGTTAATGCAACAAGGAAAAGTGGTGGCTTATGCCTCTAGACAGCTTCGGCAACACGAACAGAATTACCCCACCCATGATCTCGAATTGGCAGCTGTGGTGTTTGCTCTTAAAATTTGGAGGCATTACCTATATGGCACGAGATTTGAAGTGTTCAGCGACCACAAGAGTCTCGGCTATCTGTTCGACCAGAAGGAATTGAATATGAGGCAGTGCAGATGGGTGGAATTCTTGAAAGACTACGACTTCAACTTGCACTATCATCCTGGAAAGGCCAATGTGGTGGCCGACGCGCTGAGCAGAAAAAGCCTTCATCTGAGTAATATGATGGTCCGAGAGATGCAGTTGATGCAGGAATTTAGAAATCTCAACCTCGGAGTACAGAAAAGGGAAAACAGTGTTGTACTCGAAATGTTGCAAGTGACAAACGACTTCGTGGGTTTCATCAAGGAAAGACAGGCTGCCGACTTAGAACTCCAGAAATTACTGGAAAGAGCAGGAGACAAGGATGAACCCGACTTCACTAAAGGACCCGACGGTCTCATACGGTTTCGAGACCGAGTCTGCATCCCCATGGACTTTGAAGTTCGACGAGATATAATGGAAGAGGCCCATAAAACGAAGATGAGTCTCCACCCGGGAGCCACAAAAATGTACCAGGATTTGAAGAGGTTGTTTTGGTGGAAAAAGTTGAAGACCGACGTGGCGGATTATGTGTCTCGGTGTTTGGTTTGTCAAAAGGCCAAGATCGATCACCAAAAACCGGGAGGATTGCTCAGATCTTTGGAGATTCCACAATGGAAGTGGGACGGCATCTCGATGGATTTTGTGTCGGGCTTACCGAGAACGAGATCAGGGCATGAAGCCATTTGGGTTGTAGTCGACCGACTGACAAAGAGTGCCCATTTCCTGCCGATCAGCATGAAGTACAGCCTAGAGAAGCTCACACAACTGTACATAAAGGATATTGTTAGACTTCACGGTGTTTCGAGAAGCATCGTGTCGGACCGTGATCCTCGTTTCTTATCCCGATTCTGGCAGAGTTTGCAGGAAGCCATGGGTACAAAGTTGAAGTTTAGCACAACTTATCATCCTCAGACCGACGGACAATCCGAGCGCACTATTCAGACCCTCGAGGACTTGCTGAGGACATGTGTGCTTGAGCAGTCGGAAAGTTGGGAAGCACATCTTTCCTTGGTCGAATTTACCTACAACAACAGCTTTCACTCGAGCATCGGAATGGCTCCTTTCGAAGCGTTGTATGGTCGAAAATGCCGAACGCCGTTGTGCTGGTTCCAGATAGGAGAAAACTTATTGATTGGTCCCGACATCGTACATGAGACAACCGAAAAGATCCGAATGATACAAGGAAAGATGAAAGCAGCTCAGGACCGACAGAAGAGCTATGCCGACAAAAGAAGAAAACCCTTGGACTTCAATACGGGAGATCATGTATTCCTGTGGGTGTCCCCTATAACAGGTATTGGCCGAGCTATCAAATCAAGAAAGTTGACCCATCGGTTTATCGGACCGTATCAGATATTGGAGAAGGTTGGACCAGTAGCCTACAGAATCGCCTTACCTCCACACCTGACTAACCTCCATGATGTATTCCACGTTTCACAACTTAGAAAGTACATTCATGACCCCTCGCATGTGATAGCGGTGGACGAGTTACCATTAAAAGACAATCTGACCTTCGAGGTTCTTTCAGTCAGGATTGAGGACAAACAGGTCAGATGGCTCAGAGGGAAAGAAATCTCCTTGGTCAAGGTTATCTGGAATCGGAATAATGTGGAAGAGGCTACTCGGGAACTCAAAGAGAAGATGAAGTTGTCATATCCGCAGCTGTTCAATGCCGACTGAATTTCGAGGACGAAATTCCTGTAAGTGGGAGAGGAATGTAACATCCCGAAATTAATATTTAATATAATAGATTTAAATATAAATTTATTTCATAATAGGATTAAGTCATAGAAGTTGTATAGTGTCGTGAGCGGAATAGGAAGCGTAGACCGACCAGATGAGCAAAGGCTGGACCTCGGACCGATCACGGCCGAGCAAAATAAGTAACGAACGCGAAGTCTAGTGAGTATGCCGAACCGGATAGGCCGACCGCCACAAGTAGCACTGTGTTGACCGAGAGGAGACTCGAACTGCTACTGCTTCCCCGAGTCAAGCCGAAGTCTCCTTGCTTCTCCATTACAGCTCACACTGAGATGCTAATTCCTTGGTTTTCACGCTTTCCGTACAGCTGTCCTATCTATCACTTTATGTCTTTGTCAAGTTACTGTTGGTGGCTTCCTTTAGAAGCCAATAAACCCTGTCCACATATTCTAAGCTTCTCAAAGAAGCCTCCAATGAGAGCCACACAAATAATTCCAATGAAAGAATAAAATAAAACCCACAAACAACACAACAACACTTTCTATTCTCTTTCTCCTCCGTCTCTCCCATTTTCTCTGAAACTCCAACACCCAAAATCCAACATACACTCTTCTCACTCACGCATATCTCTCTTTCACTTCTCCTCCACCAAGACTCACCAATTGGAAACCCTTCTTCTCTCCGTTCCTCCCCTGTGTCGGACGTTCCTGGAGCATTCGGTGTTTGGGTGTGCAGCTAGGAGGAAAAGGTTCAAGGGGTTCTAATCTCACAAGGTCAAACAACAAGGAAACCACACTCAAGCTCTCAAACTCTTATCTCTCACGGATTGAGGTCAGGAGTGAGTGTTACCTTTGCTTAGGTTTGGGTTGCTAGTGTGTTCATAACGGGTGCTAAGAGTGGGTGTTAGATTAGGGAAGAGACATAAGGTAATATTAGGGAGAAAAGATAAAAGGGTAAGGAAAACTAATAAATGAACTACGAGTATGTATTCTTGAGATAAGATGAAATATTTGTTTACCTGCTAAGTGATTTTAATGATATTGTGTACCGTATCAATGTTATGAGTTGTGGTATTCATTGCTTGTGTTACATATCTAAACCTGTCTGAGACCGAGCGCAAGAGGCCGAGAATGGATATGAGATAGGTGGGTAGATGTTAAAGGAAGAAAATATAAGTTAAAGAATTAAATAATGAGAGAAACGAGTAGAAAAGGGAATGACTAAGGGTTGAGCCGAGAGAGGCCGAGTAAGGAAATGGTTTAAAGGATAAAAGAGTAATTAAAGAGAAATGGTTGTGTGGTCGGGTCATAGAAGACGCGTACTGGGTGCGTGCATTGACCGCCTCAGACACATACTGGGTATGTGCAGCTGTAAGATGGGTACCGGGTACTCGCAGTTATGACTCACACAAGGTTCCGAGCACGGAATCGGTGGGATGTGCTCCTGGTCATAGAAGACGTGTACTGGGTGCGTGCATTGATCACGTAAGACGCTGAGAGGCGCAGCTGTAAGACGGGTACTGGGTGCTCGCAGTTATGGACACTCCTTAACTCCATAGAAGAATCGGCGGTGGTGCTCCTAGTCATAGAAGACGCGTACTGGGTGCGTGCATTGATCGCGTCAGACGCATACTGAGTATGTGCAGCTGTAAGACGGGTACTGGGTACTCGCAGTTATGGACACTCCGGAATCCGACCTTAAATGGTGTAAGACATGCACTGGGTGTATGCAGCCGAGAAGAGTAAAAGATTGTAAAATATGTAAAAGATAAATAATGAGTAATGAGACCGAGAGAGAAAATGGACTACCGAGGAAGGAAAGTTAGGGCCGAGTAACTAAGTGTAGGAATTAAGGAAAGAGTACAAGGGTAATCAATCGGATAAGTAGAGGTAAAACTGGTAGGTAAAGAATATACTGGACAATAACATGGACCGAGAAAAGTGAGGTTGTATGCATGTGATATGTATCTGTTTGATTTTATGATTAACATGCTAGTTGATTACTTGTGTTTGGCTTGGTAGTTCGGTATGTCATATTATAAACTGCTTGCTTAAGTTCTGTGTAATGCTCACCTCCTTACCATTTTTAAGGTACTGAGCCCGAGCAGACACAGTCCCTGGCCGAGCAGGTTCACTCTCTCTTAAAGCGAGAGTAAGTCATTGAGTCGGAGAATTAAGTTAGGCCTCGGCCAGTTGGCCGAGCTAAAACACTGCTTATGTATTTTATATTTTGGATAATTGATTCGATGTAACTAAGTTGTTTTGCTTTCATACCTTCTGTTTGATTTAAGTATTCCGCTAAAACTCTGACGATTCAGTATTAATGAAAAGAATTATTATTTTGACCACTATCATAACTGTTCCATTAAGAAAATTTTAAGTCTTAATTTTTGGTTTAAGGGTAAAAATTCAAATAGGGTGTTACAGTGTGGATACCAATAGAGGCGCGACTACGTTGTTGCGCTCGTGATTGACGCGGATTGTTCGTGAACGATTGATTTGGGTCCAACATATGATGTTTTGAGCATGATTTATACTCCCTTTTACTATGGATTTGACTTGTTTCTCTTGCAAATTTAGTATTTTTTGTATAGTTTTTAGGAAGTTAAGTAATTTACAATCCTTTGAATGTTTTGATCTGTTTTGGGTTTTGTTTCAGGTATTTTCGGAGCTTAATTGAGGAAGATAATTATGGAGCCCTAAAGAGGACGAAAGGACCATGAAAATGGCTCAAGAACGGAGCGAAACGGAGCCAAAATCAGAGTCACACGCCCAGGCGTGGAGCTCCCCACTCCCAGGCGTGTCTGCTTCGAGAATCACCACCATCAGACTTGGTGCGCCCAGGCGTGAGGTCTTGGGCACCCAGGTGCGCGAGCGATGCAGAAGCCCAATTGGGCTGATTTCTGATCAGTTTTGCTTCCAAATCAATTGGGATTTGTTGGCAATTCGACAAGGGTACCGATCGGACAAGTAATAAAGAGTAAGTAAAATTATCATTCCACTCGGGGATTGCAAATTGTTTCTAATTTCTTTCACCTAATTGCGATTACTATGTATAACTTGTATTGGTTTAGAGTTTAAGAGATAGGAATGTAGAATTAAAGGAATGAAACACTTCAGAAACTAAAAAGGTTTTAGAAGCAAATATGGAAAAGGTTAGGAACTTGGTTTCATTGTAGGATCAGATTATTAATTATGAAAATATGTTATCCAATAAATCAAAAACTCCAGAAACAATAAAAGCTAGATCCGTCATGGTAATTATGTTTCTTACTAAACTTTACCCCTTAATCCCTTAAGTGAGTAAAATTTATAAAAGTTATACAATTACCCAAAAGTATCCCTACGAGTTGAATAATTATATTGTTTGGTTGAAAGGCCTAATCTTAATCCTAATTTCCTAATTAAGGTTCAGATTACCAAAGCAAAACATAAAGTGATCAATTCTATGAATTGTAATTAAAGCACAACCAAGCAATTGATTTGAAAGGAAAAACATTAATTCATAGATAAACAACCAAATTAAGATCCATACAAATCCACCCTATTCCTAACAAGAGGTTCAATTATACATATTGGGAGAAGAAATACAAGGAATGAGAAAAACTAATAATCATAGACAACAATCAATTTACCTCTAAGAGATCTTCAACCATCAAATGGATCCCTCCAGCAATGTTGATCTTCAATCCTTGTGCCTTGCCTCCTTGCTCTCAATTGCATAACAGCCTCTCTTCTCTAATCCTAATTTTATTCTAATCTCTATTTTGGCTCAGAAAAGTCTACAAAACCTAAACGAAAAACCTATATTTAAAGTCTAAAACTAATCCCAATTGATATAATATGATCCTATTAGAATAAACTAATCTTTAAGAATCTTATTTACAAATAGAATTTATCATTAAAATCCTTCTAGAATCCCGTATTTGTGTCTGACAGCAACTTCGACACTGATTTTGACCCCCAAGATGGACGAATTTGAGCAAGGCTATTTCTGGTAAAGTTGTAGATCCTTTCCTTAGCTTTAAAATGATACCCAGATCGCCTCATTTGATAATCGTAGCTCAAGTTATGATCAAAACAGCGAACAGTGTCACTTTCTTGCATTTTGCGCGCATGGGCGCCCAGGGCCTCACGCCTGGGCGTGACAGGTCTGTAAAATGGTGCAATTCTCGTGGTGCACCTGCCTGGGCGTGAGGGTCTTTGCGCCTGGGCGTGCGTCACCTGCTCCGGCTCCGTTTCGCTCCGTTCATGCGCCATTTTCAAGGTCTTTTCATCCTCTTTCATGCTCCATATTTATTTTCTTCATTTAAGCTCCGAAAGTACCTGAAACAAACCCAAAACGGATCAAAACATTCAAAGGATTCTAAATTACCTAACTTCCTAAAAACTATACAAAAAATCCTAAATTTACAAGAGAAACAAGCCAAATACATAGTAAAAGGGAGTCTAAATCATGCTCAAAACATCATATATTGGACCCAAATCACTCCCCCAAACTTAATATTTTGCATGTCCCAGGCAAAAGTAAAATAAAAACTCTAGAACACAAAACCAATTTTCTAAGTTAATATGCAAACACCTAATCTAAGACTTCAGACTCATGACTCAGACACTTTTATTCACAAGCATTAACTTCATCAAAAACTGGTTAGAAAAACAAACTCCAAAAGAATCAGAACTAGTGAACACTCTCAACCTCACTGTGTGTATCTCTCATGTGTATCAAGGGTTTTATAAATATTCACTCAAGTTCATCCAATGAAAATGTGTTACCATATGCTTGACCATAGACCAATATCTCCACTGAAATTATTGAATACATGCAAAAATTAAAAGGTCTTATTTTTTGTTGTAACGAGGCCATGGCTAAAGTGTCAGGTGGGATAAAAGAAAAAAGGATAAAACTAAGGGCAAAAATTATGAAATCAAACAAAATCCCTTTAACATATGAGTGGAGCTTTGGTTTTATAACAAATTTCAACTCCAATATTTAATTCTCCTTCATTCTTTTTCATTCCCATTCTCTCTATTCTCTTCTCTTTTTCTTTATATTTTTCTCTTTTTTTCTTCTTTCTTTTAGAAGAGAAATATAGATTACAATTAATACATTCAGCTCAACATTTTCTGAATCAACATATTCCCAATTGCACCATTCACATTTCAAAGGATACCAAAAATATATAACATTTATGAAAAGGGTACCAAAGAAATTATATATCAATAGACTCAAAGTGAGCCACTAAGGGATAATGTTTATCAAAAATCTGTTGAAGGCTAGAAAAAAAGCAATCCTAAGTGCCTTAATCATCTTAATGCATGCAAACAATTATCAATCTCAAAATGGTCACCGGTCAAGTTCTAGAACACAAAATCAAAATGAACAAACTCATGAAAGAAATAGGGGTCTCAATCACAAAATAAAATCAATATAAGTCACATACCCCTGTCAAGTGTATAGGATCAAAAACTCACAGGCTAATAGTCAGTTCACTAATACTTATTCCAAAACAGTTTATCAAAATAACCAGTTCTCAAAAAAACTTAAAACTCAATCCAAAACAGCGTTATACAATCAATGAGTCATCATCCTAAATCAAGTATTTACATATATAATCAGAAAAATAGTCCTAAGCCTAGAATAATCATATACTTCTACCCAAGACACAAACCAACACCAAATAAGGGAGAAAAATTCAAGTCTGAAAAATTAATTTTTATTTTGTCCACTCCCCCAAACTTAGAGGTTGGCTTGTCCTCAAGCAAACTAAACTAACCGAAAACTACAAAATAAAAATTAAAAACAAAAAACAAGGAGTTAGGAACTTTCCTTTGTAGCACAACATTCTCTCTTGATGCACCATGGAGGAGACTCCCCCAAACTTATTCACCTGTGTCACATGAACAACTAAAAATAGTGCTAGCTAGAAGCACCTCATTAGCGGTTACATAGAAGGCTCCAAACTCTTTATTCACTAACTAAGTAAAAAAATAACAACCTACACAACTACATAATTACAAAGAATCCACCAGGATCCCAAATTCTATAGGTTAATTCCCATGTGATGCAACAATAACTAGTTATTCCCACATCCCATGGGGCATACCTTGGATGATGGTGGAGTAAGGAAGTTTCAAAAATAAGTTCTATCCCACCAGGGTCAAAAGGTGCATTCCTTACTCCATGCATCATCTCATTCAAGTTATTTCTTTTCCCATTCATGAAAGTATTAATTTCATGAATTAGGAAAACTACTTTTTCAGGTTCCCTATTGTTTAACAATGATTTAGATTGATTTTTAGATTTTTCATGAAAGCACAGAGGTTAAATATAGTGGAAAAAATTTGAATCATCCAAGCATGCAATAGATTTGACCAAATTTTTAATTGCTAGAAATTCATCATGCAAGGGTGGATCAAATTTTTCTACCATATTCATGCCTTCTATTGTTTTATTTCGGTCTACTTCCTCAAACTCATTATGCAAATTTTCATCTATTTGCTCCTCCATAGGGGTTTCATCATTGGTCACATCCATCACCACCACTTTTTCCTCTCTTTGAAGAGAGTCAAAAATTATTGGTGATGATTGTGACTCTTCATCTAATTGCTTTAAAATGTGTTCAACTTGCATTTGAAGGTTCTTTCTACTAGCACTTAAGATTTGACCCTCGTTTCTAACTTGTTCAACAAAATATTTAGTGCTTTGAGCACATTTCTCTAAAGCTATTTCCCATGGAGCTTTCTCCACAGGAATTGGCTCCACATAAAATTTTTTATTAGTTGTAGCTTCTAATTTCTCTAAAGCTATTTCTAATGATGTTTTCCTATAACTTGTGTTTTGTGCAAAATAGTATGGAGAATAGGGATCCGAAATAAATCTATCACAATCTAAATCATTATTAAAACTATAGTTATACATGAAAAGGGACAAGCTACACAAGTAATTACAAATAAGTACCGAAAAAAATTAGAATCGAATTTCGATCCCCGGCAACGGCGCCAAAAACTTGTTGGCAATTCGACAAGTGGACCGATCACACAAGTAATAAAGAGTAAGTAAAATTATCATTCCACTCGGGGATTGCAAATTGTTTCTAATTTCTTTCACCTAATTGCGATTACTATGTATAACTTGTATTGGTTTAGAGTTTAAGAGATAGGAATGTAGAATTAAAGTAATGAAACAATTCAGAAACTAAAAAGGTTTTAGAAGCAAATATGGAAAAGGTTAGGAACTTGGTTTCATTGTAGGATCAGGTTATTAATTATGAAAATATGTTTTCCAATAAATCAAAAACTCTAGAAACAATAAAAGTTAGATCCCTCATGGCAATTATGTTTCTTACTAAACTTTACCCCTTAATCCCTTAAGTGAGTAAAATTTATAAAAGTTATACAATTACCCAAAAGTATCCCTACGAGTTGAATAATTATATTGTTTGGTTCAAAGGCCTAATCTTAATCCTAATTTCCCAATTAAGGTTCAAATTACCAAAGCAAAACATAAAGTGATCAATTCTATGAATTGTAATTAAAACACAACCAAGCAATTGATTTGAAAGGAAAAATATTAATTCATATATAAACAGCCAAATTAAGATCCATACAAATCCACCTTATTCAAAACAAGAGGTTCAATTATACATATTGGGAGAAGAAATACAAGGAATGTGAAAAACTAATAATCATAGACAATAATCAATTTACCCCTAAGAGATCTTCAACCATAAAGTGGATCCCTCCACCAATGTTGATCTCCAATCCTTGTGTCTTGCCTCCTTGCTCTCAATTTTCAAGGTCTTTTCATCCTCTTTCATGCTCCATATTTATTTTCTTCATTTATGCTCCGAAAGTACCTGAAACAAATCCAAAACGGATCAAAACATTCAAAGGATTCTAAATTACCTAACTTCCTAAAAACTATACAAAAAATCCTAAATTTACAAGAGAAACAAGCCAAATACATAGTAAAAGGGAGTCTAAATCATGCTCAAAACATCATATATTGGACCCAAATCACTCCCCCAAACTTAATATTTTGCATGTCCCAGGCAAAAGTAAAATAAAAACTCTAGAACACAAAACCAATTTTCTAAGTTAATATGCAAACACCTAATCTAAGACTTCAGACTCATGACTCAGACACTTTTATTCACAAGCATTAACTTCGTCAAAAACTGGTTAGAAAAACAAACTCCAAAAGAATCAGAACTAGTGAACACTCTCAACCTCACCGTGTGTATCTCTCATGTGTATCAAGGGTTTTATAAATATTCACTCAAGTTCATCCAATGAAAATGTGTTACCATATGCTTGACCATAGACCAATATCTCCACTGAAATTATTGAATACATGCAAAAATTAAAAGGTCTTATTTTTTGTTGTAACGAGGCCATGGCTAAAGTGTCAGGTGGGATAAAAGAAAAAAGGATAAAACTAAGGGCTAAAATTATGAAATCAAACAACATCCCTTTAACATATGAATGGAGCATTGGTTTTATAACAAATTTCAACTCCAATATTTAATTCTCCTTCATTCTTTTTCATTCCCATTCTCTCTATTCTCTTCTCTTTTTCTTTATATTTTTCTCTTTTTTTCTTCTTTCTTTTAGAAGAGAAATATAGATTACAATTAATACATTCAGCTCAACGTTTTCTGAATCTACATATTCCCAATTGCACCATTCACATTTCAAAGGATACCAAAAATATATAACATTTATGAAAAGGGTACCAAAGAAATTATATATCAATAGGCTCAAAGTGGGCCACTAAGGGTTAATGTTTATCAAAAATCTGTTGAAGGCCAAAAAAACGCAATCCTAAGTGCCTTAATCATCTTAATGCATGCAAACAATTATCAATCTCAAAATGGTCACCGGTCAAGTTCTAGAACACAAAATCAAAATGAACACACTCATGAAAGAAATAGGGGTCTCAATCACAAAATAAAATCAATATAAGTGATATACCCCTGTCAAGTGTATAGGCTCAAAATCTCAAAGGCTAATAGTCAGTTCACTAATACTTATTCCAAAACAATTTATCAAAATAACCAGTTCTCAACAAAACTTAAAACTCAATCCAAAACAGTGTTATACAATCAATGAGTCATCATCCTAAATCATGTATTTACATATATAATCAGAAAAATAGTCCTAACCCTAGAATAATCATATACTTCTACCCAAGACACAAACCAACACCAAATAAGGGAGAAAAATTCAAGTCTGAAAAATTAATTTTTATTTTGTCCACTCCCCCAAACTTAGAGGTTGGCTTGTCCTCAAGCAAACTAAACTAACCTAAAACTACAAAATAAAAATTAAAAACAAAAAACAAGGAGTTAGGAACTTTCTTTTGTAGAACAACATTCTCTCTTGATGCACCATGGTGGAGACTCCCCCAAACTTATTCACCCGTGTCACATGAACAACTAAAAATAGTGCTAGCTAGAAGCACCTCATTAGCGGTTACATAGAAAGGTCCAAACTCTTTATTCACTAACTAACTAAAAAAAATAACAACCTACACAACTACATAATTACAAAGAATCCACCAGGATCCCAAATTCTATAGATTAATTCCCATGTGATGCAACAATAACTAGTTATTCGCACATCCCATGGGGCAAACCTTGGATGATGGTGGAGTAAGGAAGTTTCAAAAATAAGTTCTATCCCACCAGGGTCAAAAGGTGCATTCCTTACTCCATGCATCATCTCATTCAAGTTATTTCTTTTCCCATTCATGAAAGTATTAATTCCATGAATTAGGAAAACTACTTTTTCAGGTTCCCTATTGTTTAACAATGATTTAGATTGATTTTTAGATTTTTCATGAAAGCACAGAGGTTGAATATAGAGGAAAAAATTTGAATCATCCAAGCATGCAATAGATTTGACCAAATTTTTAATTGCTAGAAATTCATCATGCAAGGGTGGATCAAATTTTTCTACCATATTCATGCCTTCTATTGTTTTATTTCGGTCTACTTCCTCAAACTCATTATGCAAATTTCCATCTATTTGCTCCTCCATAGGGGTTTCATCATTGGTCACATCCATCACCACCACTTTTTCCTCTCTTTGAAGAGAGTCAAAAATTATTGGTGATGATTGTGACTCTTCATCTAATTGCTTTAAAATGTGTTCAACTTGCATTTGAAGGTTCTTTCTACTAGAACTTAAGATTTGACCCTCGTTTCTAACTTGTTCAACAAAATCTTTAGTGCTTTGAGCACATTTCTCTAAAGCTATTTCCCATGGACCTTTCTCCACAGGAATTGGCTCCACATAAAATTTTTTATTAGCTGTAGCTTCTAATTTCTCTAAAGCTATTTGTAATGATGTTTTCCTATAACTTATGTTTTGTGCATAATAGTATGGAGAATAGGGATCCGAAATAAATCTATCACAATCAAAATCATTATTTAAACTATAGTTATACATGAAAAGGGATAAGCTACACAAGTAATAACAAATAAGTACCGAAAAAAATTAGAATCGAATTTCGATCTCCGGCAACGGCGCCAAAAACTTGTTGGCAATTCGACAAGTGTATCGATAGCACAAGTAATAAAGAGTAAGTAAAATTATCATTCCACTTGGGGATTGCAAATTGTTTATAATTTCTTTCACCTAATTGCGATTACTATGTATAACTTGTATTGGTTTAGAGTTTAAGAGATAGGAATGTAGAATTAAAGGAATGAAACAATTTAGAAACTAAAAAGGTTTTAGAAGCAAATATGGAAAAGGTTAGGAACTTGGTTTCATTGTAGGATCAGGTTATTAATTATGAAAATATGTTTTCCAATAAATCAAAAACTCTAGAAACAATAAAAGTTAGATCCCTCATGGCAATTATGTTTCTTACTAAACTTTACCCCTTAATCCCTTAGGTGATTAAAATTTATAAAAGTTATACAATTACCCAAAAGTATCCCTACGAGTTGAATAATTATATTGTTTGGTTGAAAGGCCTAATCTTAATCCTAATTTCCCAATTAAGGTTCAAATTACCAAAGCAAAACATAAAGTGATCAATTCTATGAATTGTAATTAAAACACAACCAAGCAATTGATTTGAAAGGAAAAACATTAATTCATAGATAAACAGCCAAATTAAGATCCATACAAATCCACCTTATTCAAAACAAGAGGTTCAATTATACATATTGGGAGAAGAAATACAAGGAATGAGAAAAACTAATAATCATAGACAATAATCAATTTACCCCTAAGATATCTTCAACCATAAAGTGGATCCCTCCAGCAATGTTGATCTCCAATCCTTGTGTCTTGCCTCCTTGCTCTCAATTGCATAACAACCACTCTTCTCTAATCCTAATTTTATTCTAATATCTATTTTGGCTCTGAAAAGTCTACAAAACCTAAAGGAAAAACCTATATTTAAAGTCTAAAACTAATCCCAATTGATATAATATGATCCTATTAGAATAAACTAATCTTTAAGAATCTTATTTACAAATAGAATTTATCATTAAAATCCTTCTAGAATCCCGTATTTGTGTCTGACAGCAACTTCGGCACTGATTTTGACCCCCATGATGGACGAATTTGAGCTAGGCTATTTCTGGTAAAGTTGTAGATCTTTTCCTTAGCTTTAAAATGATACCCAGATCGCCTCATTTAGATAAGCGTAGCTCAAGTTATGATCAAAACAGCGAACAGTGTCACTTTCTTGCATTTTGTGCGCATGGGCGCCCAGGGCCTCACGCCTGGGCGTGACAGGTCTGTAAAATGGTGCAATTCTCGTGGTGCACCTGCCTGGGCATGAGGGTCTGTGCGCGTGGGCGTGCGTCACCTGCTCCGGCTCCGTTTCGCTCCGTTCTTGCGCCATTTTCAAGGTCTTTTCATCCTCTTTCATGCTCCATATTTATTTTCTTCATTTATGCTCCGAAAGTACCTGAAACAAATCCAAAACGAATCAAAACATTCAAAGGATTCTAAATTACCTAACTTCCTAAAAACTATACAAAAAATCCTAAATTTACAAGAGAAACAAGCCAAATACATAGTAAAAGGGAGTCTAAATCATGCTCAAAACATCATATATTGGACCCAAATCACTAGTTTTAGACTTTAAATATAGGTTTTTCCATTAGGTTTAGGGAGACTTTTCAGAGCCAAAATAAGATATTAGAATAATAGAATTAGTATTAGAGAAGAGAGGCTGTTCTGCAATTGAGAGCAAGGAGGCAAGGCACAAGGATTGAAGATCAACATTGTTGGAGGGATCCACTTGATGATTGAAGATCTCTTGGGGGTAATCTGATTATTGTATATGATTATTAGTTTTTACCATTCCTTTATCTTCTTCTTCCAATATGTATAACTGAACCTCTTGTTAGGAATAGGGTGGATTTGTATGGATCTTAATTTGGCTCTTTATTTATGAATTAATGTTTTTCCTTTTAAATCAATTGTTTGGCTGCGTTTTAATTACAATTCATAGAATTGATCAATTTATGTTTTGCTTTGGTAATCAGAACTTAATTGGAAAATTAGGATTTAGATTAGGCCTTTCAACCAAACATTATAATTATTCAATCGTAGGAATACTTTTGGGTAATTGTATAACTTTTATGAACTAAAACTCTCTTAAGGGATTAAGGGGTAATTTAGTAAGAAACGTAAAAGGCATGAGAGATCTAGCTTTTATTGTTTCTGGAGTTGTTGATTTATTGGAAAACGGATTTTCATAATTAATAACATGATCCTACAATGAAACCAAGTTCCTAGCCTTTTCCATATTTGTTTCTAATTAGTTTTTGTTTTCTGAATTGTTTCATTCTTTTAATTCTACACTCCTATCTCTCTAAACTCTAAACCAATACAAGTTTCACATAGTAATTGCAATTAGGTGAAAGAAATTAGAAACAATTTGCAATCCTCATGGGAACGATAACTGGTCTTACTGACTATATTACTTGTCGATCTGTTATACTTGTCGGTGACCCAACAAGTTTTTGGCGCCGTTGCCAAGGATTGAAATTCGATTCTAATTTTCTTCGATATCTTTTTGTAATTACTTGCGTAACTTGTACCTTTTCAAGTATAACTATTATTTTAATAATGATTTAGATTGTCATAGATTTATTTCGGATCCTTTTTCTCCATACTATTATGCACAAAACATAAGTGATAGGAAAACTCCATTGGAAATAGCTTTAGAGAAATTACAAGCTATAGTTGAGAAAATTTTTTTTGTAGAGCCAATTCCTATGGAGAAAGCTCCATCGGAAATTGTTTTAGAGAAATGTGCTCAAAGCATTAAGGATTTTGTTGAACAATCTAGAAACAATTTTCAAATCCCAAGTGATTGTTTAAGTAACCTTGAAATTCAAGTTGAACACATTTCAAAACAGTTAGATGAAGAGTCACAAGCATCACCAACAATTTTTGACTCTCTTCAAAGAAAGGAAAAAGTGGTGGTGATGGATGTAACCAATGATGAAACCCCTATGGAGGAGCAAGTTGAAGAAAATGTGTATAATAAGTTTGAGGAAGTGGATCGAAGTACAACTTTAGAAGTGTGAATATGGTAGAAAAATTTGATCCACCCTTGCATGATGAATTTCTAGCAATTAAAAATTTGGTCAAATCTATTGCATGCTTGGATGACTCAAAATTTTTCCACTATATTCAACCTCCGTGCTTTCATGAAAAATCTAAAAATCAATCTAAATCATTGTTGAACAATAGGGAGCCTGAAAAGGTAGTTTTCCTAATTCATGGAATTAACACTTTCATGAATGGGAAAAGAAATAACTTATCTGAGATGAGGCATGGAGTAAGGAATGCACCTTTTGACCCTGGTGGGATTGAACTCATTTTTAAAACTTCCTTACTCCACCATCATCCAGGGTTTGTCCCATGGGATGTGGGAATAACTTGTTATTGTTGCATCACATGGGATTTAACCCATAGGATTTGGGATCCGGGTGGATTCTTTGTAATTATGTAGTAGTGTAGGTTTTGCTTTTATTTTTAGTTAGTTAGTGAATAAAGAGTGGGAACCTTCTATGTAACTGCTAATGAGGTGCTTCTAGAATTATTTTTAGTTGTTCATGTGACACAGGTGAATAAGTTTGGGGGAGTCTCCTCTTTGGTGCATCAAGAAAGAATGTTGTGCTACAAAGGGAAGTTTCCTAACTCCTTGCTTTTGTTTTTAATTTGTATTTTGTAGTTTTAGGTTAGATTAGTTTGCTTGAGGACAAGCCAACCTCTAAGTTTGGGGGAGTGGACAAAATAAAAATTTTCTGACTTGAATTATTCTCCCATTTTTGGTATTGGTTTGTGTCCTTGGTAGGAGTAGGTAATTATTCTAGGCTTAGGACTGTTTTTATGATGATAGGTGTAAATACTTAGTTTAAGATTAGACTCATTGACTTTTGATATTTAATTTGATTGAGCTGTAAATATTTTTGAAATTGGGTATTTTGACAAACTTTTTGAGAAATTCTGATTAGTGAACTGACCTTTAGCCTAGAGAGTTATTTGGGCCTAAACACTGAGGGGTATGATTTATTGAATTATATTTGATTTGAAACCCCTATTTCTTTCATGAGTGTTGTTCACGTTGATTTTGTGTTCTAGAACTTGACCTCTGACCATTTTAAGATTGATAATTGTTTGCATGCATTAAGATGATTAAGGCACTTAGGATGTGTTTTTGTGGCCTTCAACTGATTTGCATTAAAATTTCCCTTAGTTGCCCATTTTGAGCCTAATGACTATATGATTTTTCTTTGGTACTCTGCATTAATTTCATGATTCATTGTGAGTACCTTAGGAATTTTGGATGAGCAATTGAGAGGAATGAATAAGAAAAGTGAAAGAAAAAATGGTACAAAGTGTTTTGAGTCTACTTCTCTTCCATGAAAAAAAGGAAGTAAAAAAAATAAGAAAAAAACTTTGGAAGAGAGTAGAAGAAAAATTTTGAAAAGAAAAGAAATATGAATTTGATTGTGAGTTGATTGTAAGTCCTCTTAGTGTTCATTGCTCATTCATAATTTTAGAGGGAAATTTGTTTTTGCATTTTAGCCCTTAGTTTTATCCTTTCTTTCTTTTATCCCACCTTACACTTTTAGCAATGGCCTCATTACAACCAAATATAAGACTTTTTGATTTTTGTGTGCATTCAATAATTTCATTGGAGATTTGGGTCTATGGTCAAGCATATGGTAACACATTGTCATTGTATGAACTTGAGTGAATTGTTATAATCCTTGATACACATGAGAGATACACACTGTGAGGTTGAGAGTGTTCACTAGTCATTAGTTTTTTTTTGAGTTTGTTATTCTAACCAGGTTTCAATTGTATGAATTGCTTGTGAAAATAAGTGTCTGAGTCTGTGAGTCGAAGTTCTAGATTAGGTGTGCACATTTTGAATTAGAGGATAGTCTTGTGTTCTAGAGTTTTTATTTTACTTTTGCCTGAGACATGCAAAATACTAAGTTTGGGGAGTGATTTGGGTCCAACATATGATGTTTTGAGCATGATTTAGACTGTAACACCCCTAATTTTCGTCTCCCGGATAATAAGGAAATTAATAATAAAGTTTTATTATTAATTTATATAAATTCTCCAAGTTATGTTTTGTATTTAATTCGCCTTGAAATATAAAAATAGGTGAAGGTATTTTTATATGGCAAATAAATGCAAAAATATGGATATTGCATTTTAGTCCTTGGATTAGGACCTAAATGTAATATTAGAAAGGTTCTTGGAGGGAAATATTTAAAAAGTATTAATTTTTAAATTTTGCACTGACCTAACCGGTTAGTATTGCTCTGTAACCGGTTACACGATGAACCCAGAAACTGGGTTAGTGCGTTTGATGAGTAATCACTTGATTAATCCCCTTAATCGCCACGAATCCCACTCGATTCATAGTGGGAAACGCGTGTCACTATGCATGTTAAGCCAATTGCTCTATAAATAGCCTGAATCAAGCTCAAAATCAAGGTTTAGAAGTGTTGGTAAAGGAATTGCTCTGTTTAGGGTTCTTGATTCGTCTGGTTCAATTCTTCTTCTGTGTGGGGAGTGAAACTTTGAGTGATACACAAACACGAAGCTTACATCCAGAGCTTCGTGTTGATATAAAAATTGTGAGCCAAAAGTGCGTGTGGAAGGAGAAATCGATCTCTGAAGTTGCAGCTTGAAAAACTGGTCCAATATTGTTCTTGGTCTTGGAAGCTAGGTTTAAGCTCTGATTGTGGTAAGTACAGGTAACCTTTAAGCCTCAAATCACTTCGAATCTTTAGTGCATGTTACCTAGATCAAGTCCTAATCATTTTCCCTAATTTGTTTGATCAATATCCATGTTGAAATCTTTGGTATTTGGACCCTGTTGCTGAAATCGTGGGTAAAGAGCAGAACTAGGGATTTTTGGTGGAAGCTGTGAATTCTCTTCAATCTCAGTGTCATTACTCATCAAACACTATCCTAAGGTATGGGAGAAATTTACCTTATACTAGATTTAGACTAAAATCAAGTGATTTAGGATTTGAGTCAACATAGACTCAAAGGGCATTACGTGGTATTAAAGGGCATTACTCAAAGGTAAAAAGGCTTGGAGGCCAAATTCTAGCTCAATTCTGTTTGAGAAACTTTGTGTTGATGCATGCAAGTGATTTTGATGCTTGAATCATAATATAAATGTTTATTATAAGTTTTGTGGTATTGAATTGTGTTTATATTGGTTTTTATGCAATTTGATACAATAAACTTAATGCATACAAGTTGAATGTGTTTCTGTGGTTAAACATGTTTACTTAAGGTATATGAACTCTTTTGAATGTTGAAATTGGTTAGATTTGAGTAATGAAAAGAATGGTTTGCAAAACCTCATGTTTTAGTGTGCTGACTGCAGAATCTAACCGGTTACTCGAAGAAAATAAGTTTCTAACCGGTTAGACACTGTAAAATTTCAAAGAAAATAAGTTTCTAAAATCAGTCCTGTGGTCTTATCAATTTTACTCAAATCTAGACCTTATTTTCACTGGAATTCAATCTGAAATGAAACTGATTATATTGTAATAATTCAGATTGAAATTGGGAGTTAATACCTTACTATAATGAGATAATTTCAAGAGGAAATTGTGCTCATTTGGAAATGGATTGTGATTTAGACTTTTGAATGATGAACACAGTGGTTTTGAGGTATAAAACAATGTTAAAACTTGTTTATAGATTGGGTAGAGAATTCAAGAAAAAGGGTTTTATGAATTTCAATGGTAAAACAGTTCAGGTCTGTAATTCTAACCGGTTAGCCTGAGACTGTAACCGGTTAGTACCTGAATTTGAAAAATAAAAGTTAAGTCTTTTTTAATACCATTGGTTATGTTTTTCCCAATCTAAGCCTAATGGCATGTTTTGAGATAATTCAAGAAGAGAATTTTTGTGTCAAAGGATTATACCTCAAATTAATCATTCAAAAGAGAAATTTAAATATTTCTAAATAACAGTAATTAAAGTAAAGATAAAACCAACCTTGATGATTGTGCATCCATATAGAATGGAAGTTTGGTTGGTAGGAACGTTTATCATATTCTGGGAATATGAGGAGGGTACTCCGGGAGTACCAAATTGTAACCTACTTGATGACACATTCTGGGAATGTGGCCAGTGTCCGGGACCTGGTTTTTATGCGTTCTGGGAACGTATGCGTTCTGGGAACGTGATACACACTCCGGGAGTGATGCTTATTATCCAAGTATGGTTTGGCATTACGTTCTGGGAACGAATGTCAGTGTTCCGGGAACACAAGGGTGTATTGGATGGACGTCCAAGATGGACTTTTAGAGGCCTCAGTTGTGGATAGAAAATCATGCATCATGCCACTTGCATTATAAGAGATATAATGTTGGAAAATTGGTATGCTCATATGTATTTGCATTATTGTCTGTCCATGACATACTTGTGTTTGTAATTTTAGTCTTTATTGATTATGTATATGTGTATACTTACTCCCTATGCCCTGTTTAGGTGATGGCCAGATACCTAGCCTGCATCGAGATACGCCCTATCCCTAGTGGTATATGGACGTACGAGGAGGACTGTGCCACTTTTGAGGGGGAGGTGGAGATCACTCTCTACCACCCTAACCCTCTGGTGCGGGTGCGACCTCGTCGATTTAGGATCCCTTTAGTCTATACTATGCATGTTCCACCCTTTTATACATATAGAGGACCACCCCCGGCTCGACCTGTGCGTCGATTCCATAGTTTTCGTTTTAGAGCTGCCACTCGTTCCCATCCTTCCTCCCACAGAGTTGTCACTGAGGAGACTCCTTCTCCTGGTTCGACTGATTTTGAGAGGACTGCCTCTGCAGATCCTAGACCCAGTGGTGGGGTCTCTACCCAGTCAGACGAGGTCGAGGAGGATCCTGTGGAGGATGAGGACGAGGAGGAGGTGCATGTCGAGCCGACTATTTCTGCTAGAGGTGGACCTGCTGGTTCATAGGAGCCGGCATAGTATAGATATTTTGGATCCTAGATCCTAGGGATAGAGCTGTGGAGGATCAAAGGAGCTGCTGAGGACATGGATGACCTGCTCTGGGACTTCTACTTTCAGATTATGTGATATATTGTATATATATTTTGAGAGGTCTTAGAGTGAGGTTTTATTTTATGCAGCTGGTTTGTATATGTTTTATAAACTCTTGCTATCTCGACTTATGTTACTTGCTACTGATGATACTGGTGGGGTTTTATGTTATGATACACCTATATACATTATGTTTTCTTTACCTCAGCAGTGCCCCACAAGTATTACTTTTACTTCCGCATACTCTGATTTTTGATTAAAAAGGATTCGGTAATTAGTTTATATTTTATATACTCGATCAAACTCAAGAGACAAATAATATATTTTTTTAAGGGCCACAAAGTTGTTTCAGTATGTTAGAAAGATATTGTCTTGAGAGCCTTTTTGTAATTGAAGTAAATCTAAGCCGAATTCAAATGATTCGTTCAGTTTTAAAAAGAACAAAACTTTCCAATTCCAATTTTGATAGCAAGTATTCTATATTTGGAAATATTTATTATTTTCAAAATATAAATGAGGGTGTTACACGTTGGTGGTATCAGAGCATTGGTCTTGTCCCTCATGGCTCTGATGATGCAGCTAAGTATTGTATTCAATGTTATTTGAATATATTGGAGTAAGCTAGTAGTGTTTATGTTTTAAAGACCTTTTAGTGACCCAAAGCCCATAGTGCAGGTCTTTCTATGGCAACCAGAAATAGAAATATTACGAACGAAATGTTAGAACGTATTACGACTGTGCTGGAAGGCATGCAGCAGCAGCAGCAACAGCAGCCAACTCAAGGGCGAGCTGGTAACCCACATGTTGGCAATGTGGTGAATCATGATGCTAAGACTCTGTCGGAATTCAGAAAGTGCAATCCACCAAGGTTTGAAGGAGGATACAAACCTGATGAGGCAAATAAGTGGTTGTACGAGATCAACAAGATTTTTAGAACTTTGGATTGTTCTGATGAGCAAAAGGTAACCTATGCAGTTTACATGCTCCATGGGGAAGCTGAAAACTGGTGGGACCACACAGTTCAATTGCTGAATTTTGAAAGGAGAGCAATCAACTGGGGAGTGTTTATGGAGAAATTTCTTAATAAATACTTTCCGAAAGATTTAAGGAGAAAGAAGGAGGTAGAATTCATGCAATTGAAGCAGGGGGATATGAGTGTAGGAGAATATGCTGCCAGATTTGAGGAGCTGATGAAATATTCTCCCTACTACTTGAATAATCCTGATGAAAGAAGTAAATGTGTTAAGTTTGAAGGAGGGCTGAGACCGGAGCTGAAATCTATTTTCAGTTACCAAAGGATTCAGAGTTTTCCTGCACTTGTGGATATGTGCAAAATGTATGAGGATGACAAGAAGGCTAAGCTGGTAGGAAGCCAAGGAAAAGGGAGTGGACAAAACTATGGACCACAGAAGAAAAAGAGGTTTGATCATCGGAATAATGGTCCATATGTTCAGAAGAATAAGGGCAAGGGCAAAGCTGTGATGGATAACAAGAGCAAGCCTCGCGATAATGCTCCTTTTTGTGAGAAGTGTAGGCGTTATCATCATGGTCAATTCTGCTGGTCCACAGGAGGATGTTTCAAATGTGGAAAGCAAGGTCATTTTGCTCGTGAGTGCAGAGAGTCTGCAAAAGGTGATGTAAAAGGATCTGCTGGCAAGCCTGTGGTACAAGGAAGAGTGTTTACCCTTAGTGGTAATGAAGCAACCCAAACCCCGAATCTCGTGCAAAGTAACTTTTTGCTTAATGATCAACCTTGCAAGATTATGTTTGATTATGGAGCTACACATTCTTTTGTTTCTCCTGAATGTGTGAATAGGTTGAATCTTGTGGTTTCTGATTCGCCTTGCTATCTTAGTATAGATACTCCTACTGGGATACCTATCTTTACCTCTAAGATTTGCTTAGGGTGTAATGTTGAAATCTTGGGTCGTTTCTCTAAAGTAGATTTAGTTTGCATCCCTAAATTACAATTGGATGTGATCTTGGGTATGGATTGGTTGATGAAGAACCAAGTGATCATCAATTGTGAGGAAAAGACAATCCAATATAGAACCCTTGAACCCTTGAATTGTTCTCTGCTACTGGGGAAGAAGAATCGATGCCGATAGAAGAGATTCCTGTGGTGAGGGAATTTCCGGAAGTATTTCCTGAGGAGATACCAAGATTAACTCTGAAGCGAGAAATAGAGTTTGGGATTGATTTAGTTCCTGGAGCTGGTCCCATCTCTATTGCTCCTTATAGAATGGCACCACCGGAGATGGCAGAAATGAAAAAGCAGATAGAGGAATTGCTGCAGAAGCAGATGATCAGGCCAAGTGTTTCGCCTTGGGGAGCTCCATTGTTGTTTGTAAAGAAGAAGGATGGAAGTATGAGAATGTGTGTGGACTACAGACAGTTGAATAAGGTCACCATTAAGAATAAGTATCCTTTGCCAAGGATTGATGACCTTATGGATCAAGTTAGGGGAGCTGCAGTATTTTCCAAGATTGATCTGAGATCTGGCTATCATCAGATCAGGATAAAGGAGGAAGATATACCCAAGACTGCATTTCGATATCGATACGGTCATTATGAGTATGTTGTGATGTCGTTCGGATTGACTAATGCACCTGCTATTTTCATGGACTATATGAACCAGATCTTCAGACCATATCTGGATTTGTTCGTAGTGGTGTTTATTGATGATATTTTGGTCTATTCTAAGAGTCCGGAGGAGCATGAAGAACATCTCAGGATAGTGTTAAAAGTCCTGAAGGAGAAGCAGTTATACGCCAAACTTACGAAATGTGAGTTTTGGTTGAATCAAGTGAAGTTTTTGGGGCATGTAATCTCTAAGGAAGGAATTGCGGTGGATCCAGCAAAAGTAAGTTTAGTGCTAAGTTGGGAACAACCTAAGACTGTGACTGAGGTAAGAAGTTTCTTAGGGCTGGCTGGACACTATCGTCGGTTTATAGAGGGATTTTCCAAGATTGCATTGCCTTTGACCAAGTTGACTCGGAAAGATCAACCGTTCGTGTGGGACGATAGGTGTGAAGGTAGTTTCCGAGAGTTGAAGGAGAGGTTAACATCGTCTCCTGTGTTTGTAACACCCTCACAATTATTTAGTTAAATTAAGTTTTATAAAAATATGGACTTGAAAATTTCGATAAAAATCCGACAGAGTTCCCTCTGTATTTCGGACTTTACCAAAATTTCCAATCTTGTACCTGTCCAGACCAGAATATTTTACAACATAACATTTACTCAAAACACATAATTAAGCCTAATGCCCAACATAATCCAAGCGAGGGCGTACAAATAATACATTCTTTTAAATTACAAAATATTCATCTTTAACTTAATTAATACTTTAATTCACTCGTGATACATGACCACTCCACGTGGTGGAGGGTAATCCTACTCGGCCAAAAATTGTGCAAGCTCCAAGCTTAGTACTTGAAAAATGGTTGTAAGGGTGAGCTTTACACATGAAGTAGAAAGTAGTGTCTAACTAGACATAATGACCTACTAAGTCAAACACATTTAGCCATATAAGTCACATAATCAGATAAAGCATTCCCATACAAATTTCATGTACTTTCATATCAATAGTAAATTAGTTCCAGTTGTTCAGCTTCATCATCTCATACATTCAAACTTATGAACATTTTATACTTTTCTCATATCTTATTTAAATTCACAATTCTTTTTCTATTCATGTACTCTTTGAGCTTTTACAAAGAATTTTAGAATTTATTACGTGGATTTCCATCATTGCGTACAGTCTCCTTCGGACAACGTCTTACAGCTGCACATAATGTGTGTCTTACGCGGTCTATGCGTACAGTCTCCTACTGTCAACGTCTTACAAGACCTGGATTCCACAATCGGAAGGTGCATCCATCATTGCGTACAGTCTCCTTCGGACAACGTCTTACAGCAGCGCATCAAGTGCGTCTTACACGATCTAGGCATACAGTCTCCTACGGACAACGTCTTACAAGATCTGGAGAGGCACAATCCAATTATATCATTAATTTATATATGGTGTGTGTGTCCATAATTGCGTATAGTCTCCTTCGGACAACGTCTTACAGCAGCGCATCAAGTGCGTCTTACGCGATCAATGCGTACAATCTCCTACGGACAACGTCTTACAAAATCTGCATCACACACTCTTTGTTCTTTAAATCTATTAATATCTTACTTCACATCTTTCATTTCTTTGAAAACACATTCAGTAACTTATCAATTTCACCAACTCTCTATATTTATGAATTCCAATCATACAGGGAACTTCCAACCAGACAACCATTTCCATTTTCAATTAATCATTATCCTTTTATATTCCAAATTCCAATATATATTAACAAACACCACATCACCCATTCAAATATAAATCACCGTGATCATTCACAAAATAGCACAACTCTATACTTTTTCTAACATACGTAACAACTATCAAATATAATCATTTCTAGTTACCAACCAAGTCTCCATATATTTCAGTTAGGCATAAATAATGACATTTAGCACTTAGCATACTCAATTTAGCACTTAGACACTGTAAAATTTCAAAGAAAATAAGTTTCTAAAATCAGTCATGTGGTCTTATCAATGTTACTCAAATCTAGACCTTATTTTCACTGGAATTCAATCTGAAATGAAACTGATTACATTGTAATAATTCAGATTGAAATTGGGAGTTAATACCTTACTATAATGAGATAATTTCAAGAGGAAATTGTGCTCATTTGGAAATGGATTGTGATTTAGACTTTTGAATGATGAACACAATGGTTTTGAGGTATAAAACAATGTTAAAACTTGTTTATAGATTGGATAGAGAATTCAAGAAAAAGGGTTTTCTGAATTTCAATGGTAAAACAGTTCAGGTCTGTAATTCTAACCGGTTAGCCTGAGACTGTAACCGGTTAGTACCTGAATTTGAAAAATAAAAGTTAAGTCTTTTTGAATACCATTGGTTATGTTTTTCCCAATCTAAGCCTAATGGCATGTTTTGAGATAATTCAAGAAGAGAATTTTTGTGTCAAAGGATTATACCTCAAATTAATCATTCAAAAGAGAAATTTAAATATTTCTAAATCACAGTAATTAAAGTAAAGATAAAACCAACCTTGATGATTGTGCATCCATATAGAATGGAAGTTTGGTTGGTAGGAACGTTTATCATATTCTGGGAATATGAGGAGGGTACTCCGGGAGTACCAAATTGTAACATACTTGATGACACATTCTGGGAATGTGGCCAGTGTCCGGGACCTGGTTTTTATGCGTTCTGGGAACGTATGCGTTCTGGGAACGTGATGCACACTCCGGGAGTGATGCTTATTATCCAAGTATGGTTTGGCATTACGTTCTGGGAACGAATGTCAGTGTTCCGGGAACACAAGGGTGTATTGGATGGACGTCCAAGATGGACTTTTAGAGGCCTCAGTTGTGGATAGAAAATCATGCATCATGCCACTTGCATTATAAGAGATATAATGTTGGAAAATTGTTATGCTCATATGTATTTGCATTATTGTCTGTCCATGACATACTTGTGTTTGTAATTTTAGTCTTTATTGATTATGTATATGTGTATACTTACTCCATATGCCCTGTTTAGGTGATGGCCAGATACCTAGCCTACATCGAGATACGCCCTATCCCTAGTGGTATATGGACGTACGAGGAGCACCGTGCCACTTTTGAGGGGGAGGTGGAGATCACTCTCTACCACCCTAACCCTCTGGTGCGGGTGCGACCTCGTCGATTTAGGATCCCTTTAGTCTATACTATGCATGTTCCACCCTTTTATACATATAGAGGACCACCCCCGGCTCGACCTGTGCGTCGATTCCATAGTTTTCGTTTTAGAGCTGCCACTCGTTCCCATCCTTCCTCCCACAGAGTTGTCACTGAGGAGACTCCTTCTCCTGGTCCGACTGATTTTGAGAGGACTGCCTCTGCAGATCCTAGACCCAGTGGTGGGGTCTCTACCCAGTCAGACAAGGTCGAGGAGGATCCTGTGGAGGATGAGGACGAGGAGGAGGTGCATGTCGAGCCGACTATTTCTGCTAGAGGTGGAGCCTGCATAACATAGATATTTTGGATCCTAGATCCTAGGGATAGAGCTCTAGATTATCAGAGGAGCTGCTGAGGACATGGATGACCTGCTCTGGGACTTCTACTTTCAGATTATGTGATATATTGTATATATATTTTGAGAGGTCTTAGAGTGAGGTTTTATTTTATGCAGCTGGTTTGTATATGTTTTATAAACTCTTGCTATCTCGACTTATGTTACTTGCTACTGATTATACTGGTGGGGTTTTATGTTATGATACACCTATATACATTACGTTTTCTTTACCTCAGCAGTGCCCCACAAGTATTACTTTTACATCCGCATACTCTGATTTTTGATTAAAAAGGATTCGGTAATAAGTTTATATTTTATATACTCGATCAAACTCAAGAGACAAATAATATATTTTTATAAGGGCCACAAAGCTGTTTCAGTATGTTAGAAAGATATTGTCTCGAGAGCCTTTTCGTAATTGAAGTATATCTAAGCCGAATTCAAATGATTCGTTTAGTTTTAAAAGTGTTTATAATGGAGCAAGTACCAATTAAAAAGAAAAAAATTTTCCAATTCCAATTTTGATAGCAAGTATTCTATATTTGAAAATATTTATTATTTTCAAAATATAAATGAGGGTGTTACGTAGACTCCCTTTTACTATGGATTTGACTTGTTTCTCTTGCAAATTTAGGACTTTTTGTATAGTTTTTAAGAAGTTAGGTAATTTAAAATCCTTTGAATGTTTTGATCCGTTTTGGGTTTGTTTCAGGTACTTTTGGAGCTTAATTGAGGAAGATAATTATGAAGTCGAAAAGAGGACGAAAGGACCTTGAAAATGGCGCAAGAACGGAGCGAAACGGAGCCGGAATCAGTGCCCCACGCCCAGGCGTGGAGCTCCCCATGCCCAGGCGTGTCTGCTTCGAGAATCACCACCATCAGACCTGGTGCGCCCAGGCGTGAGGTCCTGGGCACCCAGGCGCGCGAGCGACGCCGAAGCCCAATTGGGCTGATTTCTGATCGGTTTTGCTTCCAAATCAATTGGGATTAGTTTTAGACTTTAAATATAGTTTTTTCCATTAGGTTCAGGGAGACTTTTCAGAGCCAAAATAAGTGATTAGAATAGAATTAGGATTAGAGAAGAGAGACTGTTCTGCAATTGAGAGAAAGGAGGCAAGGCACAAGGATTGAAGATCAACATTGTTGGAGGGATCCACTTGATGATTTATGATCTCTTGAAGGTAATCTGATTATTGTCTATGATTATTAGTTTTTCCCATTCCTTTATCTTCTTCTTCCAATATGTATAACTGAACCTCTTGTTAGGAATAGGGTGGATTTGTATGGATCTTAATTTGGCTGTTTGTTTATGAATTAATGTTTTTCCTTTTAAATCAATTGTTTGGCTGCGTTTTAATTAAAATTCATAGAATTGATCACTTTTTGTTTTTCTTTGGTAATCTGAACTTAATTGGAAAATTAGGATTTAGATTAGGCCTTTCAACCAAACATTATAATTATTCAATCGTCGGAATACTTTTGGATAGTTGTATAACTTTTATGAACTAAACTCACTTAAGGGATTAAGGGGTAATTTAGTAAGAAACGTAAAAGGCATGAGAGATCTAGCTTTTATTGTTTCTGGAGTTGTTGATTTATTGAAAAACAGATTTTCATAATTAACAACCTGATCCTACAATGAAACCAAGTTCCTAACCTTTTCCATATTTGTTTCTAAGTAGTTTTTGTTTTCTGAATTGTTTAATTCTTTTTATTCTACACTCCTATCTCTCTAAACTCTAAACCAATACAAGTTTCACATAGTAATTGAGATTAGGTGAAGGAAATTAAAAACAATTTGCAATCCTCGTGGGAACGATAACTGGTCTTACTGACTATATTACTTGTCGATCCGGTATACTTGCCGGTGACCCAACAACGATCTGACCAGCGTTGTTCTCCTCTTGGCATCAAGAGGTAAACATTTTTTTATCTCGAATTATGTTCTCTCGCATGGATCCTGTTCTGGAAATAGGGTATTTCGTTTTTTTTTTCAGCTGCATATTCTGATCCCTATTTCCAGCAGATAGAAAATACACTAAGGCAGAAAAGATATGATAGACCAACAAGACAACACTATCATATTCTACTAACTCACCAAACTCTTGATAGTGAATGGGTAGGACAAACTATTTTATCTTGTCTACCAAATGACCCGTTAGTCTACAAGTTCAATTGATTTTAAATTCTTCATAAATTCCATGTATTGCTCTTTCACTTACATCCTTTATTATCACTTTTACTTGAATTGACATGAAAGAATATATAAGAAAAGTTGGTAGTTAAAATAATATTAATTGGTAAATTTATTAAGTTTAAAGGCAAAATATATATAAACGAGCAATGTCTAACAAATATCTTTACAGAATAAAGTATCTCCTGATATGAGGAGATACCTTGCCTCCTTAACCCACTTAAAAATTGCCATGTGTTTTTCTTTTTTTTTAAAAAAAATCATTTTTTAATGAAAAAAACCAACTGAACAACAAACACAACACAAAGAAAAAGGCAAAAATGCAGCAGAGAAAAACTCAGCAAAAATGCAACATTTCAGACACCGTCGCGCCACCACCGCTCGCAGCCACCGCCAAGCCCGTTGCAGACACCATCGCGTCGCTGCTCGCCCACTACCACCTCTCTCGACACACACTTTCTTCCATGATAACAATAACCTGATCCCAATTCATCATGATCCATTGTCACACCAATAATTAAACTCATCATCGACTTTTGCTTCTGAAACAAAGTCCAAAATCTCTGGCAGCCCAACGATCCGACGGGTGGCTTTCCTTCTTGTATCCCTCACCGTCGGATCTAAGCCGGGAACCGAAGAAGAGCCACCAATGATTCGTTCATCTTCACTTTTACGAGCGTTGACTGGTAGTGGTGGGCGAGCGGCGGGCGCGACGGTGATTGCAACGAAGTTCAGCGGTGGCTACGAGTGGCTGTTCTCTGCTGCCTTTTTGCGTTTTTCACTACTCTGTGTTGTCATCTAGTTAGTTGAGCTTTTTTAAATTAAAAAATGATTTTAAAAAAAACACATGGCAATTTTTAAGTGAGTTAAGGAGGCAAGGTATCTCCTCATATATGAGGAGATACTTTATTATGATATCTTAAACTCATAATTTGTTTTAAAACAATGGGTAATTCATGTCATGTGACTTGTGAGACTAAAGTACATATAAATATAGTTAAAATATATACAATTAAATAATTATATTTGACACCCCTTATAATTATTTTAGTTTTGCTTAGTATGAAGAGTATTACGAAACACATAAGTCCCTGCTTCTCTCTACGAGTCCCTCCCCTCCTCCTAACTCTGCTCCTGCTTGTTTTCATCTGCTGTTTCTCGGTAGGGGGAGGGAGATCTGTCCCTCTCTTTCCTTTGGGAAAGGGTGTGGGTTTGTTTTCCCCCAGTTTATCTGGGTTTTGTCTTGCCTTTGTGCAAGTTTTTTTGTTTGTGTGTTTCCATGGAGGGATGCCTCTGGATAGTTTCGACTTTCCAGATCTGATGGTTATCCTTTCTTCAATAATTGGAAGGCTACTCCTCGAGACAGATCTCCCTTTGCCGACTGTTGATTTGGCTACCGTCCAACGACTCTCTCGTTTTAGATCTGAGATTCCTTGTCACCGAACTGAGCTTAGTCACACAACATCAATGAGATTGTTATCTTGGAACTAAAGGTTATTGAATCTCCTGTTAGAGTCCGATTTTGGCAGTTGTTGATGATCCATGTCCACATGGAAGAGTATGTCATTGCAATGTATTTTGCTTTCCCTTTAACTATTATTAGTGTGAAATTTCTTGTACTGTTTCTTATCTATGAATAAAATAAACCTTTCCCCTAAAAAAAGAAGAGTATCACGAGGAAAGTGTGTGGATCCATCTGCGAATGACAATAACTATGGTGGTGATCATCTATGGAATAGTAAATATAGATCAAGTACCAAAAGGAGCATTCCACTAGCGCTGTGCATATCCAAAGGATCTTGCGCAAAGCTTTCCTGGAACGATAATGACTAAGAGATGCTCATGTCAGGTTGATCGCCTAATTAAAAAAAAAGTATGTTTTGTACCTGTCGCAAGCTAAGGACAGCTATCCTACATGATGATCCCCAGAAGACCTACTGCGACTTACAGTAAGGACCTTAAAACACAAATCGAGCTCAAATTCGTAAAGCAACTTGTGTCTTGGCGCTTCTTCTTCTTGGAACAATAACAAGAAATCACCTCTTAGTTCCTCAAGATTTGTAGCTCTTCCACTTTCTTTTATTTTTGAAATTGTGAACACGTACGTTTTTCTAGTAGAGTAATGTTTTTTTTTTCAATTTCAACAATTACGCTACCCAGTTAGTGTATTTGCAAAAATTTATTAATATTTAGAAGGTAAATTTACTAGGCCAAAAATATCGATACTCCAAGAGATTAACATATGTTAAAATTTTAAAATTCGTATTCTATCTCCCTAACGTATAACGTAAGAAGCATAAAAAAATACACCAAAAGAGTATTATATTTTTTTTAATCCCGGATTAATGAAAGTTTAATTTTAAAGTTATTTATAATTAATTACTTTTATTTTAATCCTTGATTAGTTATGTATTTTATGAATGCAATTGTTGCATGAGAATGTATGAAAAATAATCTAATAAGTTATTTTATGTGAAAATAGGAGTTTTGCATATTAGTCCTTGTTTTAGGACCTAAAGGTAATATTAGAAAAGGTATGGAGGGAAATTCAATAAAATATAAATTTTTGAAAATTTCAGTCGTGGTAATCGATTACCACGATACGATAATCGATTACCAAAGTGCAGCAGCACCAGTTCATAGTGCATTTGATGAGTCAACACCCAAATTACCCAGCTTTGACACGAATTAAGCCTTAATACACGTCTCTAAACACGCGTCGACCTGCATGCTACTGGAATTTGGCTATAAAAACGTGTTTGGGGCTGGATTGAAGTTCATTTGGCCAATTTCTGAAGCTTTGCATGCGAATTTCCTGAGTTAGGGTTCTTATTTTCGCCCATCAAATTCTCTTTCAATCCTGAACCATAAGCCACAAACTATACACCATTGCAAAGCTTAGATTTCAAGCTTTGCAGTGATATAAAGATCGTGATCTGAGAGTGTGTGTGGAGGAAGAATCGAGTCTTCAAAGTCAGTGCATCAATTCTGCAGAAATGAAATTCTGATTCCTGAAGCTTACTTTAGGAGTTGATTGTGGTAAGCTCATGAACCCTATTGATCCCAAACTTGTTGCAGAGGACAAATCCTAATTGTTTTCCCTAATTTTCGTGCATTTTTGGTTGGTCAAACATTCTGGTTTTGTAACCCTGTTGGTCATGGTGCTGCATGTGCTGCTGACAAAAGGATTTTTGGGAAATCGAATTTGGAAGCTTGATCTCTGTGAAGTTTCTGTTAGAACTCAATTGTGAGGTAAGGGGAAATCTTAATATACACTAGTTTGAGATTAAAGAGCATGATTTTAATAGGAGAGCCACCAAGAGGCTCTAAGGGCTTAGATTGAATTGGTAGGTTGGTTTGGAGACCAAAATGTGCTCTAAAATTTATCTGAGCAAGCCATAATTGATGCATACAAGCTATTAAGAACCTGGAACCATGACTTAACTGAGTAATTTGAGTTTTGGTATGTTGAGCTGTTGAAATACATGGTTTTATGCATAATTAAGTGAACTTATGCAATCTCTGAGAATTGTTGTAATTTCAATGCATGAACATGATTGATATATGTTATGTTAACACTGTGAATGTTTGGTTTGAGTTAAATTTGGTTAGAAACAAAAATGGTTTGTTAAAACCCCAATTTTTAGTGTTTTACTGTCAGGGGTAATCGATTACCACAATATGATAATCGATTATCTGAAAAATAACTGATTGGGTATTTTAATTATTTTCTTGAAAATGTTCATGAAAAATGATTTAATTACTTGGACATAATGTTGGATATTATCAAGTAATTTAAATACCACTCAATGGAATTAGAGTGATGCATTCATGCATGGAGTTGGATGTTAGATCGAATTGTCACGGTTATTTTTATAACCTGAGGAGGACCTCTGGGAGCGCCAAACACGTCCTGCTTGATGACACGTTTATGTAATAAAATGAAACGTGGCCAGAATGAGGATACTGATGATGTGATTATTACGTTGGAGCGTGACGTCTGCGAGGTTGTGGCGTTTTGAATCACTACCAAGCTTGAGCGTAATACATCTCCAAGGAACTGTATTGAATTGTACCCCGCAAAGGTACCGAGTACATGAATTGTACATGAGGTTACAAGGTGGCCACACCGAAAAAAGGGGAAGTAGTTTCTATGGAAGATAGGACTGATGATAGGACATTCATACATCATGCCACTCATAAATAATTAAATATTATTTGATTAATAACCTAAGTGTGAGCATGTTATGTGCAATTTTACTTGTCATTGATTTGATTTTGTAATGACCTGTAATTGATTATATGATTGTTTCATATCTAACATGCATATAAAATGTTAAACCTTTATTCTCTTTCGATTATGTGTATGTTGTTGCTTACCCCTGTGCCCTTATAGGTGATGGCCAGATACCTAGCTTGCGTAGAGATTAAACCCATCCTTAGTGATATATGGACTTTCGAGGAGCACCGAGCTAACTTTGAGGGTGAGGTGGAGATCACTCTATATCACCCTAACCCTCTTGCTCGTGTGCGCCCTCGTAGGTTTAGGGTTCCTATTATCTATACTATGCACGTACTATGCACGTACCCCCTTTCTATACTTATAGAGGACCACCACAGCCAGCTCGACCAGTATGTAGGTTCCATAGTTTTCGTTTTCGGACAGCCACTCGTTCTCATCCCTCTGCTTCTAGAGTTTTCACTGATGCTGATATCCCCTCACCTGGTCCGACGGGTACTGTTAGGACTTAGGACTGCGCCTACTGCAGATCCTAGACCCAATGGTAGGGTCTCTACCCCGACAGACCAGATTGAGGAGGATCCGGAGGAGGGAGAGAGCAAGGAGGAGGTACCAGTCGAGCCGGCTATTAGACCTCGAGGAGGACCGAGTGGTTCCTAGGTATACGCATGGTATAGGTAGTGCGGATCCTGGACCCGATCTGCAGCTGCTGTGAACTCTAATGATGGATGGATGGATGCTTCTCTGGTGACTTGGACTACTCCTGCTACTGCTACTCCTGGATCAGCTTTGGAGCCATAATTTCGATATGTTATATACTGTACATATTTTTGGGAGCTCTAGAGCATATATCCCTACTTTTTTTTATATCTCTGTTTTATGGACTTGTCTCCTGGACTCAGTTTTCTAACTACTTGGACTAGGTACTTACTTTACCACTGATCTATATATATATATATGCATATGTTATGTTTATATCTATTAGTCATATTCCAATGCTTTTCTGCTTACTCTGATATTATTTCAAAAGAGATTCGGCTGTGCTATTTCCAAAGCATAATAACGTGTACTTTGAAATGACAAGAGATAGCTTCATTATTAGTTTTAATAACAAAACTATATTAAGTAATTAATGTCAAGCGAATGCTATCTCATCTTTTATTTTTCTAAATACCTAAGTCATATTTTATTTGATATCAAAGGATGCCGATTTAATGTTTAATCAATGTGTACGTTATTTTCTGAGATCCAGAGGTTTTGTGAATTGCGCACCCGACCCATTAGATTTCAAAGGAAAAGAAATGAAAAATTCATTTCCTATAAATTCTAATATTTTATCAAGTCCATAATATTCCTGGGTGATATCTTTATTTATTATTTATTTCTTAATTACCCGGATAAGGAAAGAGAGTGTTGCATGCGCGATGATGGACACTCCATAACCCCAATAAGCGTGTAAGACGCACACAAGATGTGCGCTTCCCTAAAAGATATAGAAAATGAGAACAAAAGGAAAAGAGGAAAAAGGATGAAGCAAAGAGAATTTAAGACATGATAAAAGGACACAAGTGGGAATAAAGGGAAAGGAAATAGGCAAGGAAAAGTAAAGGATAAATGAATGATTATAGTAGTGTTTGATTCATGATTTGAGTGAGTTTTGATTATTTGCATTACTTGTTTAATTGTGCTTGACTTGGTGTCTTATTATGTCATATTAGAAACAACTTTCCTATGTTATGTGTAATGCTCATATTCTTACTATTTTTACAGGTACTGAGTCTTAGCTAGCACAAACCCCGGTCGAGTAGGAGTACTCTCCCTTACAGGGAGAGTAGGCTTTAGTAGCAGGACATGGGTTCATGTCCTGGGTCCATTATTTTAATGTGATGATGCTATAGTCTATTCTTTTTATGTAAATATTTATTTTGGGTGGGCACGGGACAACTCCTTTGGGGAAATGAGTCTTTTTGGGAAATTAAACAATTCCAAAATACTTGTTTATATCCGCAACTTATAACTCTGATCTGATCTGATGTGATATATGTGAATAGATGCTCTGTTGGCACTCTGAATGATATTAATATATGTGTTTATCAGGTTTGCAAGGAAAACTAAATTTTGGAAAAGTTAAGAAAACAAAGGAAACTCCGTCCGTTTGACGGAAGATTTTTATAAGACTAAAATGGATTAATCATGTTTTAAAGAAAAAAATAAGTTTCAAGTCCACTATTTAATATTTTGGAAATTTTTAAGGGTAATTATAGTTAGGGTGTTACATTTATGGTATCAGAGCAGTTTCCCTCGGCCTTTGGAGTATGGACTCATTACTCCAGTGATTACTCACCGAGCAAGTAAGAAATGTTTATAATTAAGTGTCTAGAGCTAATCAATAGGATAATTATGCAATTATTTATTTACTTTAGTATTAACTGGTTGTCTCCTCCATGACTATACAATATGGCTGGAAGGCGTACAGATAATGACAGGCTCGCCGATATCCTGGAATACCTGGTTCATATGAATCAGAATCAGGCAAAAACAGTGACAGGAGCTGCAACCGCAGCCGCAGTGGCAGCTGTGAATCAACAGCCACAAGCGCCTCAGAATCTGGCGAACTGGTTGTCTGAGTTCAGAAAGAATGAACCACCTAAATTCGAAGGGGGATACAATCCCGATGGAGCACAACTATGGCTTCAAGAGATCGAGAAGATCTTGCGCACCATGGCACCCCCGGATGAACAGGCTGTGCTACTGGCACAATATATGCTAGTTGGTGAAGCTGAGCACTGGTGGGAGCAGATCAGAAGGGGTTTCGAGGCGGCAAATCAAGTGGTGAACTGGACTGCATTCAAGGAGTGTTTTATGGGAAAGTATTTCCTAGAGGATGTCTGAAGGGAGAATGAGATTGCTTTCTTGAATTTGAAGCAAGGCAATCTTAGTTTTGGTGAATATGCAGCCAAGTTTGAGGACTTGATCAGGTATGCAGGAAGCTACCGTGATGCTGATGAAAGAACTAAATGTGTTAAGTTTGAAACTGGGCTTCGAACTGAAATAAACTGGCATTTGAGTACCAGAATATTGCCAACCTGTCACAGTTGGTTAATATGACGAGTACTTATGAAAAAGGCCTGAAGTAGAAAGCAGCTGAGAAGAGGAGCAAGGTTGTTCAGAGAAATAGTGGACCTGTCAGGGGAAGGGGAACAACTCAGAGATTTGGTCCCTATGTGAATCTGAATCCTAGAACAACAGCAGTATCAAGGGGCAATGGTCAGATGGTGGTTGTTCCTAGTCCTTATCCGATCTGTCAACATTGTGGAAAGCAACATAGGGGAGAATGCTGGAGGCTGGATCCGAACAGGGGAAAAGGACTCTGTTTTAAATGTGGTTAGCTCGGCCACTTTGCAGCTAATTGTCCTAAGAACACTATGAAGAAGGAAGTGAATGGGGCCAATGGTCAGAAGGCTAGTGGGAGCCAACCACTTCAGAGGGGTAAAGTGTATACAATGGATGGCAAAGAAGTGACTGATGTTGATGAGCTTATCCGAGGTACCTGCCTTGTTAATGATATTCCCTGTGGAGTTCTGTTTGACTGTGGCGCTTCACATTCATTTATCTCTATAGATTGCATGAAGAAGTTAGAGTTATCTCCTGTTGAAATGCCCTATAAATTGTCAGTCTCTATTCCTACAAACTCTTCTGTTATCACTTCTCAAGTGTGTCTGGATTGCCCTATCCTAGTATAGGAACGGGAATTTAGAGTGAATCTGATTTGTTTGCCATTGACTAAGCTAGACATCATTCTTGGCATGGACTGGATGTCTCATCACCATGTCTTGATCGATTGTCATCAGAAAGTTGTAATCTTTAGTGATCCTTCCTTAGCTGCCATAAAAGCAACTGATGTGCCTGATGTTAGTCTGATTCCTGTGGTCTGTGACTTTCCAGAAGAGATGTCTGGTTTACCGCCAAACAGAGAAGTAGAGTTTGGTATCGAGCTTATTACGGGAATAGGCCCGATTTCTATTGCACCGTACCGTATGGAACCTCCTGAACTAGAAGAGTTGAAAAAGCAATTGGAGGAGCTGTTGGCTAAGAAACTGATTAGGCCAAGTGTATCTCCCTGGGGAGCACCGATACTATTTGTCAAGAAGAAGGACGGTAGTCTCCGGATGTGCACTGATTACAGGCAGTTGAATGTTGTGACAGTGAAGAACAAATACCTACTCCCCCGCATTGATGATTTATTGGATCAGTTGAAGGGAGCAGCAGTATTTTCTAGAATAGACCTTCGATTTGGATACCATCAAATTTGTATCCGAGAAGAGGACATTCCGAAAACTGCATTCAGGACGCGTTATGGGCATTTTGAATATGTTGTAATGCCCTTTGGTCTCACTAATTCTCCTGCAGTATTCATGGATTACATGAATATGATCTTTCGCCCTTACTTGGATTCGTTTGTGATAGTGTTTATCGACGATATTCTGATATATTCCAAGAGTCCAAGTGAGCATGAAGAACATTTGAGAACGGTGCTACAGGTTCTCAAAGATAAACAGCTTTATGCAAAGCTTTCCAAATGCAGTTTCTGGTTGAATGAATTTCATTTTCTCGGTCATGTCATATCCGAGAAGAGTGTTTCTGTTGATCCTTCTAAGGTGGAAGCAGTATTGAAGTGGGAGAGACACTAGACAGTGACGAAAATTCGAAGTTTCCTTGGCATGGCGGGTTATTATCGGAGATTTATCGAAGGGTTCTCTAAATTAGCCCTTCCATTAACCATGCTAACAAGGAAAGATGTGTCTTACCAGTGGATTGAAGAATGTGAGCAGAGTTTTCAAGAGTTGAAAAATAGGTTGACTAGCTCTCCGGTTTTAATTTTGTCGAATCCGACCCAATCCTTCGATGTGTATTGTGATGCTTCGAAACAAGAATTAGGTTGTGTGCTGATGCAACAGGGTCAAGTTGTAGCTTATGCTTCTAGACAACTTCGGCAACATGAACAGAATTACCCCACCCATGATCTTGAATTGGCAGCCGTTGTGTTTGCTCTTAAAATCTGGAGACATTATCTTTATGGCACAAAGTTTGAGGTCTTCAGTGATCATAAGAGTCTTCACTATCTCTTTGATCAAAAGGAGTTGAACATGAGACATCATAGGTGGATGGAATTCCTAAAAGACTGATTTCAGCCTACACTACCATCCTGGTAAAGCCAATGTTGTGGTCGATGCTCTAAGTCGAAAGACTTTGCATATGAGCAATATGATGGTTAGGGAAATGCAACTGATGCAGGAATTCAGCAATCTCAACCTGGGCATGCAAGTGAAAAATAAAAGCATAGTCCTGGAAATGTTGCAAGTTACTAATGAGTTTGTCGATCTGATTAAAGAGAGACAAGCCGATGATGAAGAGTTGCAGAAAAAGCTAGAAAGGATAACTGTAGATGAGGAGCCTGATTTCAAGAAAGGTTCCGATGGGATCATCAGATTCATAAATCGAGTGTGCATTCCTATGGACTTTGACGTTCGAAGAATGGTCCTAGAGGAGACCAAATTAAGTCTCCATCCCGGTGTTACCAAAATGTATCAGGACTTGAAGCGATTGTTTTGGTGGCCAGGATTGAAAAAGGATATAGTTGATTATGTGTCTCGATGCTTACTGTGCCAGAAGGCTAAGATCGAACACCAAAAACCAGGTGGTTTTCTTAGATCCTTGGAGATTCCTGAATGGAAATGGGATAGTATAGCAATGGACTTCATCTCCGGTTTGCCTAGAACCAATACAGGATGTGAAGCCATTTGGGTGGTTGTTGATAGATTAACCAAGTGTTCCCATTTCATTCCGATGAATATGAAGTATAGCCTGGAGAAACTGACGCAACTGTACATAAGGGACATAGTCAGGTTACATGGAGTCCCATCCAGCATTGTATCTGACTGAGATTCTCGATTCCTATCCCGATTTTGGCAGAGTCTTCAGCAGGCACTGGGTACGAAGTTGAAGTTCAGTACTGCATATCATCCCCAAACAGATGGTCAAACTGAGCGCACTACACAGTCTCTTGAGGATTTATTGCGAACATGTGTGCTAGAGAAATCTGGTAGCTGGGGTTCACTCTTGCCATTAGGGGAGTTTACATACAATAACAGTTTCCATTCTAGTATTGGAATGGCTCCTTTTGAAGCACTTTATGGTCAGAAATGTAGAACACCATTGTGCTGGTTTCAAATAGGAGAGAATCTGTTAATTGGTCCTGACATAGTTCAAGAGACAACAGAAAAGATCCGAATGATCAAGGACCAAATGAAAGCTTCCCAAGATCGTTAGAAGAGTTATGCTGACAAACATAGGAAACCTTTAGAATTCGATGCTGGAGATCATGTATTCCTGAGGGTAACTCCTACAACTGGTATTGGACGTGCAATCAAGTCCAAAAAGCTGACTCCTAGGTTTGTTGGACCATATCAGATCTTGGAAAAGGTTGGGCCTTTGGCGTACAGGATCGCCCTACCTCCACACTTGTCCAAGCTTCATGATGTTTTCCATGTTTCACAACTAAGGAAATACATTCATGATCCTTCGCATGTGGTTATAGTGGATGACTTGCCTTTGAAGGAAAACCTAACTTTTGAAGTGTTGCCAATCAGAATCAAAGATAGGCGGGTGAAGCAGCTTAGAGGCAAGGAAATTCCTTTGGTGAAGGTCATTTGGAATAGAAACAATGTGGAAGAGGCAACTTGGGAGTTAGAAGAGAAAATGAAAGTCTCTCATCCACAATTGTTCAGTGCCAACTAAATTTCGAGGATGAAATTCTGGTAAGTGGGAGAGGATTGTAACATCCTCAATTTAATTCCAAGTGTATTTAATATGTTGATTAACTTAAGGAAAAGTGAATGATAGGTTTAAGTTAAAATTAGTTGAATAGAAGGGTTGTTTGGGAGTTATAAACATAGAACTTTCGGAAATTTAAAATACAAGATTTGTAGCTCAAATCACGAATTCCACCGTTGGATATGAAGTTGGATATATGAGGAAGCTTGCTTTAAAATTTGAGCAAGATCCGACGGGTGACGAAAAAGTTAAGGCAAATTGAAGTTCATAAGTTGAGCATTTTGGGTTTTCGCTCAAGCGAAAATAACCTCGCCCAAGCAAAAATGCCTAATTCAAGCCCAAACTTACTAGAGTGTTTTCGCTCTAGCGAAAATGGTTTCGCTTAAGCAAAAATAATAGCGCTCAAGCGAAAAATGACTCGTGCAACACCAAAACCCACTTATCGATTTTCGCTCAAGCGAAAATGGCTCTCCTGAGCAAAAATGATCAGACCAACAAAAAAAATGCGTGTGGACCACTCATTTTGTGGCCTCCACAAGAAGCCACCACTCCTCAACCACAAAATCATACTCTCCATGCATCATAAACAAAAATACAACAACAAACACACTATCATCCTTTCCATTTCTCCTCTAGGATTCAAGAAACAAAACACCATCATCATCATCTTCCTCACAATCACCCATCAAAAATCAAGAGCACCCATCATTTTCATCATCAAGCATCAACCTTCATCATGTAAGCAAACACAAAATCACTCCCCATAACTCCCTCCCTCTCACGCCTCTCTCTCCCTCATTTCCATTAATTTTTAAGCTTCCACAACAATGGAAAATAACTCAAGTTCATGCCTCCTCCTAAAGAACCCATAAAAGACAACTCACTCCCTTCATACAATCATCACAATGGGATCATTCATCAACATTGGATATTGACTCTTTTGAGGTGGCAAGCAAAACTGAAGAGGTTTAAGGTTCCTAGATTCTAAGGGCACAAAGCAAGCTTACACTCAAGGTCTCCTTATCTCTTGGCACTTTGAGGTAAGGAGTGAGTGTTACCCTAGCTTAGGTTTGGATTTCTAATGTGCTCATAGTGAGTACTAAGATTGGGTGTTAGTTTAGGATGTTGAACCATAGGATAGTTAATATAGATAATTATTGGAGAATAAAATGAACCTATTAAATTAATTGTGAACATGTGTATGCTTGATATTTATGATGTATGTGTGAATGTTATGATGGAATATTTGATTAGTGGATATAAATGATAATTAGAGTAGTAGAATTAAGGAATAAGGTTATTTTGATATTTATGAGCTTGTGTATGATTTGTTATATTTGTTATGAATGTTTGAGATTAATTGGGTAATGTGAGTATGATTATAGGAGTATGAACTTTGGAGATGGTATAAAATGTTAGGGAGTAGAATAAATGAATAATATTAATAATAATAATTAGATGATAGAGACTAAAATATGAGAGTGAGAGAAGAAAAGTCAAGGGTGAACAAATAAAAGTGAAAAGAGAAATTAAGAATAATGGTTGTGTGAGACTGGTCAAGTTAGACATTACGATCGGGTGCAATAAGCTGCACATGAAAATGTGTGCTGTAAGCCGCAAGCGGACCGTGTGCAATGATCGCGTAAGACACATGGGATGTGCAGCTATAAGTCGCACATGGGATGTGCGCAGTAATGACTCACACAAGATTCCTAAGAACGGAATCGGTTAGGATGTGCTCCTGGTCATGTAAGACGTGCGGGGTGTCGTATGTCATGATTGTGTAAGCCGCATGGGATGCACAAAACTGTAAGTCGTACGTGGGATGAGTGCGATGATGGACACTCCATAACCCCAATAAGCATGTAAGACGCACACGGGATGTGCGCTTCCCTAAAAGATATGGAAAATGTGAACAAAAGGAAAAAAAGGTAAAAGGATGAATCAAAGAGAATTTAAGACATGATAAAAGGACACAAGTGGGAATAAAGGGAAAGGAAATAGACAAGGAAAAGTAAAGGATAAATGAATGATTATAATAGTGTTTGATGCATGATTTGAGTGAGTTTTGATTATTTGCATTACTTGTTTAATTGTGCTTGACTTGGTGTCTTATTATGTCATATTAGAAACAACTTTCCTATGTTATGTGTAATGCTCATATTCTTACTATTTTTACAGGTACTGAGTCTTAGCTAGCATAAACCCCGGCCGAGCAGGAGTACTCTCCCTTACAGGGAGGGTAGGCTTTAGTAGCAGGACATGGGTTCATGTCCTGGGTCCATTATTTTGATGTGATGATGCTATAGTCTATTTTGTTATGTAAATATTTATTTTGGGTGGGCACAGGACAACTCCTTTGGGAAAATGAGTCTTTTTGGGGAAATTAAACAATTCCAAAATACTTGTTTATATCTGCAACTTATAACTCTGATCTGATCTGATGTGATATATGTGAATAGATGCCCTGCTGGCACTCTGAATGATATTAATATATGTGTTTATCAGGTTTGCAAGGAAAACTAAATTTTGGAAAAGTTAAGAAAACAAAGGAAACTCTGTCCGTTTGACGGAAGATTTTTATAAGACTAAAATGGATTAATCATGTTTTAAAGAAAAAAAATAAGTTTCAAGTCCACTATTTAATATTTTGGAAATTTTTAAGGGTAATTATAGTTAGGGTGTTACAAAATTCATTTGAGGTCTATAACTAATAAAAAACAAAATTCAGGGTCTAAAACCAAATATCACTATTTTCAGCAAGGATTAACTTATTTAAGCCTTATCATTTAATGATATGTTAACATATATTTTCTCCATTTCTACGTATGACTCTATACACCAAGTAGTGGTATAGTAGATATAATAGTATTAAATTTTGTTCACATTAGAGGTGTACTCCCTCGTGTCTCAATTATAAGCAAATAAAAATATCTTATTTATGATTTTAAATATAAGCAAAATTTAACTAACTTTCTATTTTCAATACAATTATTCCTAAAATATCTCCACAAAGTGGTTGTATCATTTAATTTTTGTTTCATTCCCGATACATCTTTTCTAAAATGGTCCATTTCTTTTGTAAACCTAAAAAAATTAAATACACTCAACTAACTTTCTTAATATTTGCAAAATTAGTTATTTTGGCTTATATATGAGACCGGAGGGAGTATTTCTAAATGTGCCCTTCATTATTATGACACGTTTTTCCACTTATTATTAATTTTACTTCGATGTATGTAATTGTTGAATGAAGAAAGGGTTAAAGTCTGTACTCCCTTCGTTCCTATTTATCTGTCATATTTCAAACAAAACACATCCTTTAAGAAATGCAATCATTACTTAGATTTCCAATATATTAATTATGTTTTTACCCACTGTACCCTTTCTCTTTCTATAATCATTACTTATCTTCCACTACTTACGAAAACCAATACACTATTAAATAGGGGTAGACATGGAAAGTAGCATTTATTATACCTTAAAATAATCAAAAAGACAGATAAAAAGAAACAAAAAACTTCTCCAAAAACGGACAGTTAAATAGGAACGGAGGGAATATCAAGTATTTGTTGACTAAAATAAAATGTGAAAAGTATTTTCAAAAAAATTTAATTAATGACATAAGAAAAGTAGATAACATTCTTATAAAAAAAAAACCAATATAAAGTTTAAAACTAATGCTTATATTTAAGAACATATAAAGAAAGTATTAAAATAATTAATCTTCTTAATTATGGGATCAAACTTAAAAAACTTAAATAATTTATGGGCTATCGATGCAAGGTTTGGGATGATATTATAAAGAAGAGAAGTTTAATGAATCAAAATTTGATTAGTAATAATAATAATAAAAAATATTAATTAAGTTTTTGCTCCATGTAAATAAAATCAATTTTTTGTTTAGTTCCTCGAAAATTTTTTGCGAAATTTTAGTCTTTGCAAAATTCAAAATTTTGGAATTAATTCTTCTGTGTATCTTGTTACACTGGCGTGGCAGACGAAAAGCCATGTTAGAAGTTAGCATAGCCAAGTTTATCACTCATGATATTTGAATTTTATAACTCTTTTTATATTCAATAAATAAATGTAAGATACATATGTCTTTTGTCATCACTTCCCATTTTTTTATCCTTTCCAACTTTTTTCGTATTTTCCCAATACTTATCGAATTATTAATATTTTTTAAAATCCATGTGGCGGAAGATGTGGCAATGCTAACTTTATTTTTCGTTTGTCACATCCACACTTAACACGACCACATAAACGGATTTTGAACTTTGTAAGAATTAAAACTTATAAAAAAATTTCCAAAGACTAAATGCAAAATTGACTCAATTTACCAGAATAAAAAATTTAATTAACTCTAAATAAAAATTAAAAAAATAAAATAAAAAATCCGATGGATCCACAAATTCTTAACTTGGAATTTGTCCAGAGAGGCAGAGAAGCCTTGTGTATTGATATTCCGAATTTTGCGGTTTATCACAAAAGCCTTGGAACTAGTACTTGGAATAAGAAGAGCATTTATTAACAGATCAACATCCAGAATGGGCCAAGAACAATATAATCATACTAACACAAAAGTTCTGCCAAGACTTGAAAGAGAAATAACAAATACTGCACTAACGGATTCAAAGCTAGATAGTTGACCAACCTATTGATTTGATGTTGCTAAACTGAATATTCTCAACACAAAGGATCATTGTGAGTTTTAACAGCTTTTGCACGTCTTGTCTTTGAATCATCAAGATAATTCTGATAGATGTATGAGGCAAAACCCCATAGAGCCAAAAGCATAGATATTATCTTCACACCATTCATCTTATCATGAAAAACTATAACAGCAGCTAAAGGAGTCACAGCCAAAGCAACAGTACTGATAACATTAGAGTAGAGAGCAGATACCAAGAAAATCAGGCCAACAACACCAACAGAAGCCAACTGCCAAGCTATTGCTGTCCATACCAAAGTCATTACATAAGCAACTCCTCCCTTTCCAAAACCCGTCATTTCGCCATGCAAACTACGCCATTCCCCACTCGCGAATAGGCCTATGATACAAGCGCAAGTGGCTATAAGTGATGTATAGATTTGCATTTCCAGAACAACTGAAAATGTTTCCTTTTTCAGAACCTTTTGAAAGGAGAGTTGCATGAGGGAAAGCAAAAGAGAGTAAATTGCAGAAGCTCCAATGGTACAAAGGAAACCGATAACACGTTTTCCCTTGGAGACACCAGATGGCTCTCCAGAATCATCATTAACAGCAAGGAGTGCAGAAGAAAAAGAGAGAATCACTGCAGAGTTTATGATGAGAGCGGTGAACTTTTGAGAATTGATGAAAAATGAGAAAACTGCGTTAAAAGCTAATTGGGAAGCACAAATCAGTGAATAGGTAGAAGCAGTGAGGTATAAGAGTCCAACGGAATACATCATATTGTCAGCAGCAAGTAAGACCCCCAGACCGAAATAAATCAAAGCAATAATTTTGATGGAAGGTGGAGCAGAAGAAGCCGAAGACTCTGGAGGTGAAGGAATGATAAACAATGGAATGTACAAGAGTGGGAAGGCAACAGTTTGGACTAAAGTAGCCATCCATTTACTATTTCCACCCTGATTATAATAAAATCTGCCAAGGACAACTGCACCAGATTGGCCCAAAACAAGAAAGAGTATGCAGAGTGCCACCAGAAACCACCATTGCCAACGCTTATATTTATTAAATGGTAATGCAGAAATTGTCACATCTGTGACCTTTGGCTCTTCATTACCTGCAATTTGGAGCGAATTAAAATTTTAGCATCTTCTTTTAATAATTGAAAATTTCCATAGGAACAATGGAGCAATGGAAAAGAAAAAACAATAAAGATAAGCATACAAACTTAATGCACAAGTACAGCACAAAAGCTTGTGCACTTAATTGAGCTCCATTATAGGTATAACAATGTTCATTCAAATGAAAGAATGGTGAATGGCATTAGATGTTTGTTAAGATGAAAAGTAAAATGTTGGATAAACAATTGTAAGTACTATGTCCAGATGCGAATAAATGCAGAATCATATGCAAGCATCTGAGAATGAAATGAAAGGTTAATATCACAACTCTAATGTACAAAACAGGCTTTCCGAATGAAATTGGGAAAAATAGATTTTCTTATTTCTATTGATAACCAAAATAAATGCACAAACTAAATCACAAATCGATTTCAAGGCAGCCATAACAAAAGACGAATACAAGGTATACCCAATTACCCATACAAGCAGGCATTGTCATATAAATATTTTGCACTCCAAATTTACTGATGTTTTCTTATATGCTATTACATCAAAATTTAACTTCCAACATAATGTTCACTTCCTTGCAAGGTTTATTGCTGTTATTTGCCACACATCAAGAGGATTATGGAGAGGTATAGAATACAAAAAGACTCCATAACTGCACAGTTGCACTGATATATTTTTAACCATTATTTATATTCTAATGGACTGGTGAAAATATCCAATAATTTGTTTTTCTTAATGCAGCGTAAATTCTAAGAGAAAATTTCGTTTCTAACTACACAGTTTTAAATTTACAATTTTCATATTCAATCCAACAAATTTGTGGAGCTTGACTTCCATACAGAAATCAAATGTTAAACTATGAATGACAAGATATTTTCCCAACCATAGACAGTCAAAACTCAAAAGTATATGTTATTTGCATGTTTGAATGACACATAGCTGGGTCCCGCAATATCCTATCCATCTGTTACAAATTATCCCATCAAAGCCATGGAAGACTAGTAAAAGCATAAACATAGATGAGGAGTTGAACCTCTGTTGATTTCCTTTCATTCTTTTTTTGTTTCAAATGTTTTTGATGGAACTGGTCAAGAAGAAATTAACAAGAACCAGAATCTTATAGAATTGAACCCCTTAATCCCTGGGTTTTGGACAAAGACAAAAACAAAAAATTCAAAGGGCCACCCCAGACCGCTCCTATAGGAAATCAACAGAAACTCGTACTGTGAGGTTCAACGCTAGGATGCTGAAGAGTGATCAAGGATAAAGAAAACAGAAATGGTGTTGGTATCGAGTTATTCGAGAAGCCTAGTTATCTCATCTGTTCCTCTCCTTTCCACTGCAATTGATGCCGTCTCTTTTTCTCTCTCTAGTTTTCTTATAATTCCAGCTGTTCTATTATTTCTGTTATTAATAGATTAATAAATCAGGGCCAGTCACCTACTGTAACTCCTATTTTCCTAATGAAAACCCTATGTCTGGAAGCTGGCTCCACAAGTAATGTGCTGCACATATCTTTATTGGAAGCAGCAATTTTGGATTCAAGTGCCACAAGTTTCCCTCGCAGCTGTGTAATCGTTGCTCCTATGGCAAACTGCAAGGTCAAGTTCCTGAAGTTATCCCAGATGTCCTCTAAACTTGCCAATCAACCCATTCCCAGGAGAACATCAGTTTTACATGAGAGAAATGATATATCCTCTCATTTTGGGAGTGTTTCATGAATTGGACGAGGATGGAAACTCGAGTTGAAACAGTGGAAAGAATAAATGGCACTCAATTTTATCTTCTCCCCCACAACATCAATTCTTATAGGCTTCTCTTTCCATAGTTTTCAACACAAGCTTCCATCCTCGTCCAAACCTTGAAACGCTCCCAAGATGGGAGGATGGAGGCAGTTGATAGAACTGGATCGAAAGAAATTCAAAAAAATTGATTTTATTGAATTATTAAACCCCTTTATCCCAAGTTCTGTATCAATGTGCTGCACAAACAGAGATCAATGATGGTATGGTAAACACAGAAATGGTGTTGGTATCCAGGTATTAGGGACACCTGTTCTCTCTTCTCCTTTCCAGTGCAATCAATGGTGAAACCCTCTCTTTCTCTCAGTGTCTTATAACTCCCAGCCGCGGTCAAGTCATTAACTCTAGTTGTTCTGTTATTTCTGTTATTAACAGATTAACAGATTAGAGTCAATTCCATGTAATTCCTATTTTCCTAATGTAAACCCTACGCCTTTAACTTCAAGTATCTAAGGGGGGTAAATCCCTATGATCAGGAGTTAATACAGGACAAAAAGTGAGAAGTTCAACCCTGATGCAGCTTCTTACACTGTATTTCAATTCCACTTCCATTTCAACAATTAAAAGACTAAACTAGGAGGCAAATAAGTAAGCAAGACAAGAATAACTTGAACATTTATTTATAATGTTTCCAATGAGTAATACTAGCTCCACATACTCTCTTTTTTTTTTTTTTTTTTTAATTAGATGGAGTCCAGGTGAATTGGTGAAACACCCTGAATAGAGGGTGAAAACTCGTGCGATTTAGTGGGCCCCACATGAAATTCACATAATCTTGAAAACTGTACCGAGAAAATGTGTTGCCATCAAAAAATATGAACGCAAAGTATAATAAAGCAAATAAAAAGATTCCAATAAGTGAATGGTATGAATCAGGGTATTAAAGTAAGACCAAGAACAACAAATATGAACACAAAGCATTCAAGGTGAAACCAACCAGAAAACAAAGCAAGCATCTACCATCAAATATGTATCAAATCATCAAATAAATAAATAAACAGCTAAAGATATGATTTTTTTTATATATATATAAACATGAATATATAAATAATAGCTAGCGGTCAAATATCAGTGTTATGCACGCCGACATAATTGAGAGAAAACGAAGGAAGGAAGGGTGAAGAGATGTACCGGCCATATTGTTATGAAGCAACGGAGCTGTTGGTTCTTCCAGGAGAATAACTTGAGAGAGAGAGAGAGAGAGAGAAAGGGTTTAAAGAAGAGTGGTTGAGAAAATATCAACTCACATGCATGTATGGAATAGGATTCAAAGGGTTACATCAGAGCGTAGAAAGAAAGATGAGAAGCCTGAGGTATATGGTATGTTACTATGTTATGTATGTAACACTATCGATGACAATGACAATTGAGTTCAGTGGGTTTTGTCCCCAAGTGGTAATACGCGTAAAACATTGCAACTATCTCAATTTAGCGTTTTTGTAATATTGTCCACTCTCAATTTAGCATTCGAAGAAGCTACATATTTCAATGTTCGGGTAAAGGTCAAGCAGTCACCCAACAAGCTATTTTTTATCTTAAAAAATTATTACGAAAATGGTAAAATTAAAAGATAAATTAATAGGAAATCATGAATTTGACATTATGATCATTATCTTTAATACCAGATCTTTTTATTTGCCTAACTACTCAATTGAGTCGAGTTATTCCAATTTTTTCGATCGAGCTCTTTACCATTATTACAGTATGTATGTTTCCACGTTTAAATCCCTCGAACGCAAAAGCTTTCCCTCGATAAGTACTGCAAAAAAAATGTCATGTCTCAATCAGTCCGGTAAGTACTGCAAAAAAAAATGTCATGTCTCAATCAGTCCAGTAATATGCAAGTTTTTTTTTTGTGTACACCAACCGGTACCCGGATCTAGTTTATCCAGAATCCGACTCATCCGGTTCGACCCAACTTAGCTCGCACTGAGAGATAGAGGTCTCCCAGCGGGAATTGCTTCATACCCATGGCTCGAACTCGAGAATAGTTGGTTAAGAGACCAAGTGAGTTACCACTTGGCCAGGATTCTGATGTTACATGTCAGCAAAATAGGCCAGAATTGATAGTAGGGGTATATGACAGACCCAAAAGTAACTTTGGGGAGTCAGACATTGAAAAAATAAGAATAAGGATATCCGACAAAAGTATCCCAAACTTTAGGGACTTGTAACATAATTAAGTCTTACAAGTTATTATTAATAATATGCTAAATAAGTCAAAATCGAATAAGTAGTTGTATAATATAGTATTTGACTTGAACTGAAACTATATCTCACGATTCCAACAAAGAAAATATAAACAAAAACTCTTCTATCAAAGGATTTAATATGTAAATGATATTCTATCAATATACTCTCTTTGCCCCTATATATAAGATTCATTTGTGTAAAAAAGTTTGATCCTAATTAAAACATCCCTTTATAAGTTTTTCCAAAATTACCACAACAATTAAATGTAGTTTTCTAATTTTTAGTGGAAAGACATAAATTGAAACCACCAATTTGAATGAAAAATTTATTTCAATACATAATTAACATAAAACATGTTTTTGGAACAATACACTAAAACTTTCCAACTCCAATATTGGGCTTTATTGACTCGAACCTACATTGCAAGAGTCCAACAGAGAGTGAGTCACCTAATGGTCAGCAGACTCTATAAAGCTCCCGGTTCTTTTCTCTCATGTCTCTCCCTTTGTTCAAAACTTTGTCAATAACTTTTCAAAATACATCTTCAACTGCCAATTTATCGAGTTCCGTCCCCAGCATTTTTCGTGACTTCCTCCATTCAAGCCCTTTGTTTTCTTCCTCGTCCTACTCACATATACTTCATCATTGCCATTGAAAGGTATCTATTTTATTGTTCATCCTGACTTTTCGCTTATTCTCTTTCTTCCGATCCCTATTGGTTTTGCATATTGTATTTTCTGCAAATAGACATTAAGGTTATTCTCCCTTTGGGGTTTGGGGTTTGACTGCATTTATATTTTCTTTTTTTGCTCTTCAATCTAATGGCTTTGACTGTTCCAAAGCATGAGTGGAACCGACAGTTTAGTGAATCAAAGTGGTAGCTCTGATGAGATTTTATCTGAACCTCCAACTCCTTTCCAGACTAGGGTTCATCAGGATCCCCATTTCAGTGGAACCCTTTAGCAATGTTATCACCTCAAAACCATGATGAGTGGAGGAAGGCAAAAATAAACCACCGAAGAGCGGAGCTTTATGAGAAAGGGAGGGCCAGTGTTAGGGACTACGAACCGAGGAATCCCCCACTCAACATGAGATATAAGGATATGGCTAGGAATTTATATTTTTATTCATCCTCAGATTTTGATGTCGAGTGTGCCTTTGTTTCAAGAGGTAACATGGTACACAAAGTAGTAACAAAACCTGACGGATATGCCTTGCCCTCCAATCATGTCGAATACTCCTGGGTTGATTTGGAATCCTTAGGGATTCGCTCTTGTCTAGCTAGACACTCTAGAGATCCTTACGTACATGAATGAAATGGTTCCACCAAAATCAGGTGCCAACGAAAATAAATATACAATTACATCCCCATCCAACAATGACAGGGTTTGTTCAAGAATACCCGAAGGCCAAAAAAGTTTCTTCATGTATGCGGAGGTCATCACACAATTAGGGGTGTGGATGCCCTTTACTGATTTTGAAATAGAACTCTTGCAGTGCCTTCACTTATCACCATCTCAACTACATCCAAACGGGTGGGCATTTTCTCGGGCCTTTCAAAGTTTATGTTCGACTAAATCTTTGTTGTGCACCGTTCCTTCCTTTATATTCATGTTCTCTGCCTAAGTCACGGTTCTTGAGAAAGGAGCCCATAGACAACTCTAGGTTTCTTTGAAAGCCAGGAAACAATACACCATATTTCAGAAATTTTTTGACTCTGGGAAAACATTCAAACCTTGCTATTTTAAGTACAGTTTCGTCTGCACCGAGGGGTGTTGGTTCATGAATGGAGACAACACTCGGTTCCCATTGTTCTGGACCGAGACCGTTTTTTACACACATGTCGAAACATTACCGAACCCATTGGGACAACTTGGGTTGAGAGAAAAAAAGGTGCAGTAAAGTTTATTAGAAATTGACTTGAATTTCATGGCCATGTTAACACCAGAAGAATTTTAAATTGCATGGTTGAGACAGCTAGAGCTGAATTAGGTAATGATAGATTGCTTGCTTTTTTCTTTTTTAATATGATATAGATCAAAAATATAGTTATTAACAAAATGTCGTGTTTTGTGCAGCTAAGATGGTCAGATCGAACCTTGCCGAACACGTAACAAATAGCCGAAAGCAAAGCGCCATTGCCATAACACTCCGCACTGCCAGCTAGGACAATCGCTTCAACTCCACCAGTTTTCGTTTCATCTCATCTTGCCGATATTGCGACTTTGATTGCTCCTCTAGAGGCTCGTTCCACTCGACCTACAAAAAAGACAAGCGTTGTGAAGGGAAAGACCAAGGTGAGTGAAGAAGTCACAACATACGATTCATAAGAGGAAGTGAAAGTGACTGTTCATCCAAGTACAGGATCGATGTGGCATCGGAAATTCGATGAGAGATATTTGAAGATGCTGCTCTCGGAAGTTGATGACCATCAGATCTCTAATTGGATTGCCTCCATCTTAAAAAATAATGCTCAAAAGATGGTGAAGCAGCTACTCCGAAGTGCATCAACCATTCAATTTCTAGTCGAGCATTGCGAAGAAATATACTCGGCCGTGTTGATCGAGGGAAGAGAAGACCGATCAAAGCTTAACACATGATTTTCCGAGTTATCCCAAGAGATAACTACCCTTAATAAAAAAATGAAAGGCCTCCAAGAAAACCTTGCCGACACAAACAAACAAAAAGAAGTTTTATTAAAAGACTTTGAGGCCCTCACTACAACCAACACACAAAAGGATGAGTCTCTTCACAATGCTCGAGAGTAGGTTTTTAAAGCTACGTTCGAGAATGACTAGTTTCGTTCGGCCAACGAAAAAATCTAAGCCAAAGCTTTGAAATATAAACATATGGCTGCTCGTTATCTACATAACTGGAAGATATCTTTTTTAAATGTTGTTCGCCAGTTGAAGTTCTTTAATCCACAAGGGATCAATGTTTTAAGGGCGGACCCTTTCTATGAGTTGGTTGATGGTCGTTTGATCGATCATCAAAATGACAGGGTCAGGGTTGAAATGAACTCAACAACACTCTCAGATCCATTGGTTGAGGTCGAGGATGCCGAACCTTTTGCGACTCGCAGTTAGAGTTGTGGGATATTGATTTGTAAAGCTATTTTTTTCCTTGTTTTGGGATAAGTCCCACATTTCAGGCTGCTTATTTTTTTAATTCAAATTTCGTCGGTTCTCAACTTTATTTATTATGTTTACTTTTCTATTTTCATAATGTTACAAATATTACAACTCAATCTTTTGCCAAATGATATGAAGCTTATCCAAATCAAGACCCAAATTCAATCTAAAATCTCACAGCATAATCAAATATAAAAACTCAATTTAAGATGGAATCAAAAGCACCTCGAAAGCCCCTAAACTACAAGTTCAATATCATATAATAGAATCATAAAAATACAATAAAAAAGTTCATTGTATTTAGAAACAATTCAATTCAAGTATTAACAGGATCCAAAGCTGAATAATGCTAGATCCAAAAGCTCTTTAGTTCCCTTCTTATTTCTTTTAGTTGTTGAAGATCTTAATGATATAATGAAAGAACTATATCTACTAGGATTTTTTGCTCCTTATAATCTAGGTGAGGTAAATGTTTTTCTTTTTTAGTTTGCAGCTGATACTATTTTTGTTGGTGATGAGTCATGGGAGAATGTGAAGGTGATGAAAGCAATCCTAATGGTTTTGAGTTGGTTTTTGGGTCGAAAACTAATTTCACTAAAAGCGGAGTTTTTGGTATGAACCTTTCATATTATTTTATGGCCAATTCTTCCGTTATGTCTTAATTATGGCCAAGGGAGTTTCCCATTCAAATATTTGGGGCTTCCTATAGGAGAAAATTTGAGGACTCAAAGATGTTAACAAACAGTAATTGATTCTTTGAAGAAATGGATTTCAACCTGGAAGGGCAGAAATCTATCATTTGGAGGTAGGATTACTTTAATTAATTATGTGCTTAATAGTATTCTTATATGCTATTTATCATCTTCATGCTACCTACAAATGTTTGGAAGGTTCTAGTTCATATTCAAAGGGATTTTCTTTGGGGAGGAGGTGCTAATTGTAGGAATATATCTTTTATCAAATAATGGGATATGATTTGTAGGCCTAAGTTGGATGGTAGCTTAGATGTCGAAAACTTGAATCTATTTAATTTGTATTTGCTGGCAAAATGGAGATAGAAATTGATGCCAGGTGTAAATTCTTTATGGGTTTTTGTTTCCTTCCCTCTATGTTGTTGCTGCTAACAAAGGAGCAACTGTCCGAGATTGCGGCATATTGATTAATGGTGGTTGGAGTTGGTCCTGGAGTCGTCCTCTTCGGGATTGGGAAAAACTTTGTCTAGATGCTAACCCTACAAGCCCCTTAAGCTCGTACAGGCTCTCCGAGCCTATGCCGAGCTTCTGAGAGTTGGTGTTATTTGCCTCAGGTTCCGTGTGCCAAGGGTACCTCGATCTTGCTGATGCCTAACTTTCTCCGTATCGTTGGCACTCCTTGTATTCAGATTACGACAAGGAAACCCGATATGGGTTTCTTCATAATAGGTAAACGATTTCGAATAGGGAAATCAACAAAATATTCTTCATACCCGGAATAAGAGACCCAAGTGGGGAACACAGTGCGAGGTTTCCATAATCATTTAATAAATCCGAGGAGAGAAGAGTGGTGCATGGTTCCTGACACTCGGAATGTACGAGATGTAACACCCACCGGAATTATCCTCAAAATTATAAGTAGATATCAAGTAGATATTAAGTAGATATGAAGTAAATATTATGAAAAATTTTAGTTTTTGTTGTATGAAAATAGTATTTGGATTATTGTGAATGAAATGAGTATTGTATGAAATTTTATTTATAAAAAAAAATTATGAAATTTGAACTGACGATCGATAACCACGACTCTGCTGAGATAGTGGTGTGGCGGTTTAAGCTTGATTTGACTGCCCTTTACACGTTTTAACTTTAATTATCACAAATTCGTGCCAAGTTTTGCCTATTATTGTGCTTAATTGATGAGGACAACTTTTGAGTTGATCAATTTATGAGTTTAAGTGATCTAAACTCCCTCCATAACCATCAACAACACACAAACTTCTCAAAAACGAGTTTCTCTGGTGCTCTCTTTAACCATCTCGTTTTCTATATTCCAAGCCTCAAATCTTCACAAAACCTATACCAAACTGAAGCTTGTTAACCCATCTTTAATTAGAATCCAAGTTTGTTCGATTTGGTGGAGTGTGAAAGGAGTTATTCACCTGCAAAGTAAGCTAGTTGAAGCTGAAAAACCAAAATTTCAGATTCGGGAAGCTCTGTTCTTAAGATTCTTGTGGTAAAGTCAAGCATCCTTTGAGCTTCAAACTTGTTTTAATATCAAGTTAACATATCCTAGTTTATATTACAACTCTTATTCTTGGTCTTAATTGAGTATTTCATAGTCAAAAAGTCTGATCTTGTTACCTTGTTGAACTAAAAACAAAGCAACACCATCTGAAAACAGAGCTTGTTCAAAAACGTGTCAAACCTCTTTCCCCAATCCTCAAATTGTTCATACATCTCAAATAGGTAAGGGAGAAGTTATCCTGCGTGCTAGAATAGGCTATAAATGTAAGAGTTCACTTGAACTCAAGGGCAAAAGTGTTGAATTTGAAACTTGAATTGGGGTTCTGACTTGGAGGTCATATTAATCTCAATTCTTGATTTGAGCATGTTATATATGTTGTATATAAATTAAATAATCCCTGGATATGGACTTTTATGCAAAAGAATTGATTTTCATGTGTTGAGTTGCACTTTTACGTGTTTTTGCACTTTATGGAAATTGAATATGAAAGTGATGATTTTGTTGCTTGAAATATGGATGAACATATGTAAGTATATGTGTTTTTGATCTGATTTGGGTTAGTTTTGGTTAAAGTGAAGTGTCAAAAGATTGGTATGTCAAAACCCTATTTTAATGTGCATTTTCTGCAGGGTAATTGGTGGCAATCGATGGTAATTGATTACCAGGTTGCACTGTACACTGAAATTTGAATTTTCACGTGGTAATCGATTACCCTGGGTTCTGAATTGCAAATTACCAATTTTTATGACACTTAGCCTTAGCCAAACTTCTTTATTGGTGTTGGGAACTATATTTATGAATATTTGAATATTTAAATGATGAATTTGATGATGATTATGTAGTTAAAATTATGATTATGAAATGGAAATAATTATGTAAAGAGAAATGATAAAGTGTTTGCATTCGCACATGGTGTCGTGGATGATGAGATAGAATGTTGGGAAAGACACAATCGATCCTTGGAATTGAAAGAGTATTCTTAGAATCGGAATTGAGAATGTGCAGAGGTTAGGTTTGACGGTGATTCGTCGTATAACCCCTGGGGATTATTATGGGTAAAACGGTCCTACGATGAGCTGGTTCTGCAGACCTCGCCCGGGATAGTTTTACTTAACTGTAATATATTCTATCGACTTCTAGGGACATATCATGACTGCGGAGGACGGTCCTTTGGCAATGATTCGACCATAATCCAGAGTATTCGGGTATGCACAAGAAAGGTGCGTGTATTTGTCATGGATGAAAGGCATTTTCTCCTAGTTGCTTTCCCTTGACTTAGATTTAATTTGATTTCAAACGAAGGGTTGAGAAGATATTGATATTGGATCCAAACGAGGAGATTGATATTAGAATACATGCATCATGCCACTAAATTAAAAGAGAATTGTGTTGTTAAATTTGGTGTGCACATAATTATACATTATGATATGAATACTTGATTTATTGTGTTTGTTATTTCTAGTTTATATTGATTATTATTTGATTATGCGCATCGGCTATGAATTACTCCCTGCCCTTTTGTTTGCTAGGTCATGGCTCAGAACCCGATATGCATAGAGATGAGATTTCTCCCTGAGGGAGAATGCATGGCATCGAAGGGGACATAGTTTAGTACTTGAGGGAGTGGTTGAGATTTATATTCGTCGCCTAAACCCTCTCCCTCATATGCGTTCCTTCAGAGCAAGGATTCCCTTAGTCTTTATCATTTGTCTTTTTCCTGATTAGGATGGATGATATATGACTATATATTAGGGAAGTTCTTTGCTTACATGCTTACTTCTAGGTTTGAGTTCTAACCATATGCTCTGAGTCATTGCATGTTTTGTTTGTAGTATAATGTAATATATTAAAGTGACTTAGAGTATAGACTAAGTTCAACTTATGACTATGTATAATACTGATTCTGCTGCTGAGATGATGTAACTTGAATCTTATGTTAATCTATATGATGTAAATATCCTTTTATTACTATGTGATATATATTGTGATGTGATGAGTAGAATTAGTAAAGGCTTAAACTTATTTCCATAAAAGGAAAAATTTAGTCCGTATTTTTAAATAAAATAATGGATGTAAGTTTAGGTCGTTACATGAGATACCAAAGGGGGCCCTCGCCACGGGGGAAACTCGGAACACGAGGGAAAATCGGCGCGGGGGTCCTCGCCATCATCAATATATTATGAATAGAGTAACATGTTATTGTGTTTGCGATACTCGGAAAACAATTTTCCCATTCATTACAATTTCGAAATGGGTTATTCAGTAGCTCGGGCACCTCACGTCTGATTACACATTATGATGGAGCCTTTCATGTGTTAGGCTTCTTAGTTAGTCCTATTTAGTGTTAAGCCACGTTTCTATTTTTGTTTGGGCCTGTATTATTTAAGCATGCACTACTTTCTTTTTTTTCTTTTTTTTTTGGGTCTGTTTAGGCCCGTACATTATTTTTTTCAATAATTTGGGCCTACGACCCGTATACTTTTGTCTTCACCAAAACACTTTTTGTCTTCATCAAAACTAAACTTGAATGCACACTTGATTCAACAATCTCGAGTTTGGCCATTCATAAGCATGCCCACTTTCCCAGAACGTGTCTCAGTTTGGATACTTTAACGTTACTCCCAAAGTATATGCCCACGTTCTCGGAACGTGTCTCAAACTAGAATCTTATCAATCAACCTAATGTCCAATGCTTTTACTATGCATGAATATCATTATATGACTAATCATTAGGTTGCCAATATTTCAATCTCTTTTAAACATTTCAAGTCCAATAATTCATAATATTCACTTTTAAGTATTGTTTGAGGAAGATAATGATGATTGGTACTTCTCTGATCCTTGGTAATATATTATTACTTTCTAATAATCGATTACTGTATTGTATTTCAATTTACGTTTTTATTTTTAACTTGGTAATCGATTACTCAAGCCCGGTAATCGATTTCTGCAGAAAGCCTACTGAAAATGGTTTTCAAGTACCAAAATCAACAATACTCAATTTCAACCAAAATCAACCTCAAACAGATCTTAAATACATTCATTAGGACTTGTTCAAACCATCAATTCAGTATCAAACTCATTCAATCCGAATTTCATAACAATTATGCATAATTTCACATATTCCACAACTCAACATATCAAATTCCAATCTAGCATTTTAATTCAAATTGAACATTTCTACAACATCCTTATGCATAATAAAACTTATCCAAATCAGTTTTAACAATCAATTTGGTCACCAAGCCATAATACCAATTCAACTAAGCCCTTGAACCTCTTGGTAGTTCACCCTATATTCAAACACACATACAATCCATTCTAGCATATGTAAAGCTTCTCCCTTACCTCTTAGAAGCTTTTCAAATAGGTTCCAAGTCTGAGAATGCCCAATTTCTCTCAACACCAACACACTATTTCGGGTCCAATTTCAGTTTCGGGTAAGCATGTTAATCAGATTATTTGACATAGCAAATAGGCATGAAAACAATTAAACAAGGTCAATAACTAATCTATGCACTGCCTACTTGAAGCTAAAACAGGTTGGAGAATGATTGATAGCTTGTGCTTACCGCAATCGAGTCCTAAAGTGAGCTACTCGAGTGTGTGTGCTCTATTTTCCGGATTTCGTAACTCCACTTTGAAGGTCTATATCTCACAGCACAAGCCACCAACACTCACGATCTTGGTATCAAATTGAAGGTCTCGTTGCAAGCTTTAAAATGATGTAAAGCTTGCTTACCGTGTTTGTCTATGGGAAGAGAACGAATACGTAGAAGATGGGTGATTGATTCAGGCCAGAAAACGGAGTATTGGAACTAAGGTTCCAAATTCCACCATCAACACTCAATTTATAAGCTCCAAATGGTTCCATGCACGCCTCCACGCGTCCCCCACTATGTATGCAAGCTTGCTAGGTGTCAAGAGGTGGTCTTCTTCTTTGTTGACTCATCAAACGCACTTCCCAGCTTCTGCATTATCGTGGTAATCACTACTTTTTCAAATATTCATATTTTATTCTCTTTCCCTCTAAAAATCTTTTCAATATTAAACTTTAAGAGCTTCCCAAGGACCAAACAACAAAAGTGTCACTTTTTCATACAAAAACCATTCTCCAATATTTTTCATTTACTTAAAACTCAAGTCCAAACACTAATAACAAACAAAACTAATTATTTTCCATATAATTAATTTTGTTTTAAAATTTCTTTTATTCGGAAAATAAAATTCGGGGTATTATACCTTACCTTCCCTCACCAAGTTTCCAACTGAATCAATTACAATTAGTCCGGTCCAATTTTTTAAAAGTGTTTTTTTCATGTGCATTCAATTAGTGCATCGATAAAGAAGCAAGATAGATGTTTCTATGCGTTTAATTGGGATTACATAGTTCAACACTTTTTTTAAAAAAAAAATTTCGGCCTCCACATGTGACATTTTGGCCTCCATTATATATAATTGATGAGAAAAAAATAACCTTTTAACGTTAAAAAATTCTGTTTTTCAAGAGACGGAAAGAATTTCCGTGAGCCATCAAACGGAATACATTCCGGGAAGCATTTGGTTATGCTTTAGATGCTACACGAGTTGGTGACCACGAGTCCACGCTCCTCTGTTCAACTGCAGCTGCTTCAGATGCTACACGAGTTACTCTCGCAACAAAACAAGAACAAGAGTGGGGGCAAGAATAGAACAAGAACAAATGAAATGATGATGCTTCTACCCTTAATATAGGGTACCATTTTGGTAGAATTGGTGTCCCTTTTTATAAGTCGTTTTAGAATATCTACATAGTATTAAAGAGTTTATTCCAAATATACCTTTCATAATTGCATAAGGGTGATAGGGTAATAATTACAATAAAGAGATAAATAAATAGAGTTGTAAAGTTTTAAATAGGGGTAACCTTGGAATGACAACATATTTTTTGATAAATTTGAGAGTAATAATTACTTTTCTTAATCTAAGTAAATTAGGTAAAAGTAACTTATATTAAGGATAGAGAGAAGCAATTAAGAAGAGAAACAACAACAACAAGAAAAAGTTGAATGATAAGAATAATTCGAGCGAGTTGTTGATTCGGTCTGAGTTGGTTTGTTCAGTGAGCGACGAGTCAAGCGAGTTTGGATCGGTGGAGGATAATAATAGTAGCAATAAAAATAGTGAAGGAGGTGAGGATAAGGTTGAGAATGAAGAAGAGAAAGGATCAGTGAGGAGGTTTGTGAGTTTTATTGGGGAAAAGATTTGGGGTGCTTGGGGTCAGTGAATGAATGAATTTGGTTATGCTTCTCAAGTAATATGTGGAACAAAATATATTCTCAAGTAATTCTGCTGAAAAGGGTTCTTTGGTTATGCTTCTGCCATTGAATAGAAGAATCAGCATGTAGTTCTAGAGTGTATGTTCAGCTACACTTATTATATATCAAACTATGATGCGTAGATCTACTCAAGAATCTCATCTAATTGACTCAAATATTGTTTTGTTTAATGTCATTCATATTTAAGAAAACAAATGTGTATACTCAAATTGTATAGCAGCAACATGAAGACATACACACGTACGAACAAACTCACCATTGATTACAACATAACCATTCACAAACCAAAATAAAACATAGATTAAGAATTAGAGACACAAATACAAATGAAAATCATCCCAAATCCCAACTCTCACACCGATTTACCGAATGAATAATCATCACATGAATCAAAACCCAACGCGTGCTCCATTTAGATGAGAGTTTAGCACCGTTGATTATTTTAAAAAAAAAATTAAAAATTAAACAAAGCATACACAACATAAATACATTTCAAAAGATTCACATGAAATACTAAATAGTGTCTAAATGAACAGATTGCATGACTTGAAAGATAAAAATGCCTACTGTTGCATGCCATAGAAAGGGGAAGCTGAAATTTCTTATTGGCACCTGACAGTTGATGAATGCCTAAACACAACAAGCTCACCATGTAAATTTAACCTCTTAACCACTAAACAACTTTATGTCAAGATTCACTTAAGTAGAAAATGTAAACACAGTTGTGATCACAATGAAGTTTTCAAATACCTCTAAATCCATATTGTAATAACCTCAATTACCATCTTAAACCAGATTTCAAACAATGCAAGACAAAGTCAAAACTCATTATATGATTGAGGACATGCACAAGAATGGGTACCTTAATTATTTTCAGCCATAACCTATCCATGGCAGTGCATGCCACGACAGTTGTATAAGTTACCAGTATTGATTAGCTATTCAGTTAACTTGGTCTGTATATAAATGCACATATGAGCCATAAATATACTATGAGCCATAAATATTCAGTATTTATAATTGTTAAACCATTCTTAGATTCTCAATGACAACTTAAGCTTTTAGTCAAGTGATTCTATGACATATATGCTTACAGTTCATCTTTGCTTCATATTCAGTGGTATTTGGGTTTCATGCATGTTTTGTTAGAACCTCAATTTAGATGGAGTCAAAAAAGCATCTGTACAAATTCATCTTAACAGAATAGAATCATAATGCAGTCAGTCTAAAACGCCTAAACTACAAAGTTCAATAACGCCAAAGTTTATTTCGAAACACTCAAGTATTAACAAAATCAAAGCTGCTGCTGGCTCCAATAGTTAGCCATTAAATCTCCACCATCTCTCTCCTACATTCCTACATGATTCAAAATAACAATTAAATAAATTAAACAACAATCAATTATACTAATTAGCATTAGCGTTAGCAAGACTGAAAATACATCATACCATCATATCGTATTATCCGGAGGAAGAGATGGGAAAAGTGACAACTCTGGGTTAGGGATGAAATTAAAAAAGAGCCGATGCAGTCTCTACGAAAATAAATTTCTGTTGTTAGAATCACATAATCATACAAATTAAATAGGATGTATTTAACCATATACCTGAGCTTCACCATCTTGCAAGGCCCTTGGATCTTCGTTAGTGACAAAAACGGGCTCGCTTAGTGTGCCAAGATCACGAATATTAGATCCAAGTCTCTTTTTCTTATCATCAGGCATAGGGGCAATGATGTCGTATTGCAAAACGTAACCCCCGTCTTTATAGTACTGGCGCCATATATTTCTAATCTCTGTAGCCTCACTGTGGTTACTTACGCATGTATTGATGTAGTTGTGAGGATAACTGTCGTTGGGAGGATCACCGTCGCGCTCTATATAACACCAAATGTATTAAAAAAACATAAAACGTGTTTAACAACAAACAGATAAGGTTATAGAAAAATTATAATAATACCGTCGGGGGCACGACAAAAGACGCAAACACCTCCTTCAAAATTATCTCTGCATAAATTTCTGACAGCATTCCAATTCTGCCGCACAAAATCCGAAGTAACGTGGGTAGGATGGAAATAAAAGACCCTCGGGTTTGGGTGTAGCTGGTTGGCCAATTCTAGTGGGGCCGTAAGAAGAGCATCAAAGGTCAGAACCACTCTGTCGGTGAAGAACGTCATTTTCAATACACTGAAAAAGCTTGCAAAATCAGATTTCTTTTAGGTTCGGTAGAAGATTCAAGAGAAAACTTGCCAGAATTATTTAATTAAACACTAAAATCCTACCTCTGCAACAGTCAGTTTCCTTTCTTCTTAGATCACAGACAAAAAAGACCTCTGCCAAGCCAATCAGTAGATCCAGCCACAATCTCAGCTGTAACAAAATGAAACTGACCCATAAATGAAGATAGAGATTCCCATCTTTGTGACACAAAATTTGTAATTTATAATAAGTTGATGGACAGAAAACATGTATTACAAAAAACAAAAATAATAATTGGACAAACATAAAATGTATAACTATTAATAAATTATCATCAGTGTAGCATAACCTTTAGTTTAGCTCAGTTTCTAGCGATAAAATATGACCCAATCATTTTATTTGAACCTCAACAATGCCTGTCTATCTCTTCACAACTCCCTTTTCAATTACTATCTAAATGATGATGTATCACTTGAAAAAACAATTTGATTTCATGAATAATTCGTTTTCTTGCCAAATCTGTGGCAATTGGCAAAGGACAAAGGAGATACATAGCCCTAAATCAAATATAACTGCATAGTAGAGTGGTCTTCATTTTTATCATAAAAAATTTAACCAAATCATCAAGAATCACTGGCACGCTTGCTTTACAAGTCTCCTGACTAGTTCGTTCTGCACTTTGTACTTCATCAGTAGTTCGTTCACAAAAATGCAGAAATTAAGAAAAGGCTGAAATTCGCATTTATATATTAAAATCTTCCATAAAATTTTGAGCTTTAAAGAGATAAATAGTTAACTCAACTTCGTGAAACCATCACCCACCAACGCAATTATATTTGGTATATCCGCAAACATGACGCAAGTAAAAACTCAGGTTCTCAATCTCAATCTTGATTCAAAGATTCATTAATTAAAAGAAATAAAACAGCTAGCGTTATTTAGTGGAAATTCCACCAAGATTTAGAGACAAAAAAATAAAAGAAAAAACTACCGGATATTAAACTGTTCAATAGAAGTATGATAGATAATGAGTTAACTCAGTAAAGAAAGCTCATGAAGGCAAGTAGGCAAGTAAAAGGAAGCATTTTCTCAAGTTCCAAGAAAGCGTAAAGTAAGGGTTAAAGGACTTACATTGAATATTAGATGAAGAATGTAAGGGAAGGTGAGAGTTGAACAGGGGAGGAGGTTGTAAATGGAAGGAATGGAAAAAATATCGGGAGAAGGGGAGAAGAAAAGAGGGTAGGCGTTTAAAATGTTAGTAAGCTAAGGTAACGGCGGGAAAAGACAGTTAGGTTTTTTTTTTTTTTTTTTTTTTTGAAATGAAAGACAGAGTTAGTTAAAAGAATTATGTTTCGTTTTTTTTATTTAAAATAAGTTTTGAGGATCTTTTATTTAAATGTAAAATGTTTAGTGGCAACTGGCAAGAAGGCTTTGGTTTCAAAAAATAAAAAAAGAAAAGAAGGCTTTGGTTTCGGGAATTTAATGGCTAAATTACTTATTTGGTCCCTTACCTTATTTTTCAATTTCAAATTGGTCCCCTACGTTTTTTTGGTTTTATATTGGTCCCTTATGTTTCTTTTCGCTGTCAATTTGGTCCCAAAATCCCTGTTTATCGTACGTGTCAATACATATTAGTCCACGTATATATTGTTGGAGAAAGAAAGTGACACGTGTCCATAATATATTGGTCCACATAGGATAAACAGTGATTCTAGAACCAAATTGATAGCGAAAAGAAACACAAGGAACCAATACGAAACAAAAAAATGTAAGAAACCAATTTAAAATTGAAAATATGCAATCAATTGAACATCAATTAGGTAGAGAAATATGCAATTCAATGAATAAATTATTTGAGAAGTATGAGAAACTACATAATATAGTATTTTTCCTAGCACCACATGAGCATCCACTCGTTTCAAATTTCTTTCTTGGTAGAAAAGAAATTATCTTCGCATATAGCAAACATATTTTTCATAATTTTTTGTGCTTAAGCTACAAAAACCAAAATTATTTACTTTCATCTATCTCACAATGTTAATATAAAAAACATTAAAAAAATTGTTCCAAATTTAAGTTAAGATATAGAATAAAAAAAATTATAAATACATATTATATCCACGCATCTTAAGTACTTAAAAAAAACATAGTTTAAGACTTACATTGCAATAAAAAAAAATCACAAAGATGACGTGCTATTTGGTTTGATTCTTTCAATTTTATACATGAATCCAAGATCCATATATATATAAGTAATTTTATACATGAATCCAAGATCCATATAGATATAAGTGGTTCTTTATGTAATCAATCCAAGGCAACTCTAATAAGAAACAATTTTGTTTGGTTTTCAAATTTATCGGATTGCATTTTTATAAGTATAGGTTTAGATCTAGTATATGATTGGTTGATATCGTATTTTTTTAAATGGATTATAAATTATAATGAAATCCATTTTCCATGCACTATGATGTAATAATATTTTGTTTAAAGAGACTTATTTAAGTTTTTTAGCCCTTGAACTAGATGCTCTTTTAAAATTGATCCTTCAAGTTTTTTTTGGATGCTTTTGAGTCCTTTAATTTTACTCAAACTTTTTAAAATTATTCTTTTGTCACTTAAATGGTATATGACCAACATGTCATGCTATCCTTGCCATGTTGATAGGTAACATGTCACGTGACGTCACGTGGATTTTTTAAATTAAAATAAATTCAAATTTATTACAAATAATAAAAAATCATACATTTTTTTTTTAAATTGAACCGTTTAATCACTTTCAAAAGAAATGATTTTTTTTTTTTTAGAAAGTAGTTGTATTAAAAAGTGGTTGAACGTGTGTGACCACAACCATGCATAAGTATTTAGTTTCATGCAAAATGGATTTCCTTGCAAAATTAGCCTATCTTTTCTCAGATGTGAGGAATTTTTTTCTCTACTTCTATTCAGTAATATCTCAAAATATTTCTTCAATAATTAAAGCAGAATATTGACAATCTAAACTTAAGTCAAGAAAATAGAACAATTCAACTCTCTCAAAGCACATGAATAAAATATAAGATCTAATTTTTAAAAGGTCAACATTTATAGAGACCAAAGCTAAAGCTAAATAACACAATGGTGCAAAAAAATTATGTACAATACTCGGCGATCATGAAAAATTTAATATCAGATATTAAATCCTTCCCTGTTTTGGTTAAAGTTCCATACGTAACTTGAACATGCAATTTTATCCAGTGTTCCATCCATTTCAGTAGTTAAATCGGCACCAAGACAGAAAGTTTAAGCTAAAAATAAATTTAAGAAAGGAATACAAAAAGAGATGATAAAGCACTAAACATTTCATGATCTATCCAATAACATACAACAACAGAATTGGCACTCAATCCAAACATCAAAAAACAGCATGAAAAGAATTTTAAAGAAAAGGGTAAGTACAATACAAATCTATTCAAGGGCCTAGAATTCGGTACATATGATAAGTACAATACAATGTGTACCAAACAGCTGCACCATTTCTTTCATGCAGCCTAGAATTTTAAACCAAAGTTAGCCTAACATCTTAGCAATGATATACAACCACAATCTTCAACTTTTAATCATGTTAGTTAACGATTTTCAATGCAAAAGAACTAAGATTAAATAGAAGTCGTTTGCTATATTATTATAACCAAATAAATGTATTATCATAGAGCTTCCAAGACCACTTCCATATACAAAAACGATCAGAGTGGATTTAATTGTGAAGCCCAAATTAGTGATTTACTTGGCACCATTCTTCGCACAGCAACGTACCTCCAAGATTGCAACAATTGAAAAACCCAGTTATAAGTTTGAGAATTGTACCTTCTACCCTAACATAGGATTTATCTGGAGAGCAGCCAGTGACTTTGGATCTCAAGAGATCATATGACAAAAACACAACTCCGCAGCTCTTTTCCTCAATAGAAGTTTGAAAACCCAGCAAGAAAAATATCTGAGGCCTCGACTTAGCATAATGAACAACTGAACAAAGTGCCAGAGACAGTATTGGGGATGCAAGGATAAAATTAGGCAACTGTTTAAGCTGAAAATATCTCAAGAAACCTACACCCCTGGATGATCAGAAATTAACAAAGTCAATGGTACATCTAAATATTGAAACATTCAACTCTATATAGACTACAAAGGAAGAAATATTGTAATAGGTTGCACGGGCTAGGGTATCATAATTCAACCAGAAGCATAATTTTAACAAAATAAATAACATTTTCAGAACTTAAAAATGGACATACCAATGATGACTTTGTATGTAATTATAAAGCAATGGTACCCTAGCTTTGCACCAAGGCCTTATTTCATCAGGAAAACGTCCAACACATATTGTAGTACCCATAAGCTTGGAAAGCAATAAATGGAGCAAAAATACAAGCGCTGCGCAGAACTCCAGCAATAATAATCTGCAATGCCAGCTGGTGATATTACACAGAGAATCAATTATGAATTCCAGAACAGAGTACAAAGTAATATAATGTCTGTATACTTTTTTTCTGATCAGTTGACATGGAAATCAATCATAGGACATCTAACTCTAACCTATGTACCCGAGTTATGCCCAGGTGCCACTCTGCAAATATTTCTATAGCAGAAAGTAAAGACCCAAATTAATGGGGAAAATATTTTCAAATTTATGAGCCCTTCCAGACTTCCTCTATGACCTATTAGATGTAAGAAAAATCCACAAGACCACAACTGCAAAGAACCCTTAAACTTGGTTATTTCTTCTATATGATTACATACAGAAGCTGAGAAATCAACTCGGCGCCGTCCAAACCAGCATTATCAGCAATGATTGTTGGGATAGCCAGCAGTCCCCGGGAGAATGCCTCTATAGCAAGAGACTTCTTTCCAGGAGTTTTCCTGGCCAACTCATCAACTTCCTTTGCCATCACCATCTCAGGCCATCCGCCTTGAAGTACACCCTGCTGTCATTGATGGTCTGTGATAGCACACACAAGGCATCATGTAATGACCTCTCAGCCTCGTCAAGAACATGGTGGCTGCCATAAAAGAAGATATGTCAGACTTAAAGCATGCATAAAAACAAAACATTCATTCAGCTCTGACATATCTGAAAAGAGGGTCGTTAAACAAAACATTCATTCATAAAATCTCATGCATATAGTACATTGCCTCCAATAATGTCAAGCTCACAATGTGCACTGATTGAAAGGATAAAAGCAGGATAGTACTGTATAAAATCATAAACTAACTTGGCATGATCATATGAGAACACATACATAAAAGCAAACAATATCAAAAACAATATGAAATTGGTTATTAAATCATTGAACTTGATAAGGCTGCAAATTATCCAATATTTTGAAAGGGAAAAATATAATTACAGATATAAAATTTATTGAAATAAAAAGGCTACAGCCTATAGGGCCATTGGAACAGAGCAATTCATATCAAGTATAATGACCTAAACTGACAGGAAAAGAGCATTATAATTTGTTAACAAATCATATGCTACAATATAAAAACCTCAGCTGACAGACAAATGATTTGAAGTAACATATTATCAAGATTAAACTGCCAGTGAATGTAATACCAAAACATTGAGAAATAATTGAGTACCTAGGGCCTCTTAACACTATTGTACATGCCTGCCCCATTGCAACACCAGAAAAATGAATAAGCTTATCCTCGCCAATCATAATCTCCTCAATAAGGTTGCAATGCCCAAGCTTAACAGACTCAGGATTGTCAAAGGTTGACGACCATTAGAAGCATCATATATGTAAAGTAGCCCAATCAGCTTATCTTATTGCAAATGCAATGGATAATCTTAATGTATCCTTTGCATGTTGTAGCCTAAGCTTGCATTGAGATCAGTGTCCAGCAAGTCTCTGCTAATTATTCTGCTACCATTAGTTCCAATCCTGCTTTCAACATTAGAAAATTAATAAGTACTTGGAAGAGAATATAAGAAAGAAGCCAACAGTGCCACAGCAGCCTTATACTTCATGTCAGAAAAAAAATACTATCTGCAAGTAGCAGAGAGGTTGAAGTCATAAGGACATAAAACAAAAGGGATAGTGAATGAAGTCATAGGGACATACTTAGTTGACATAAAAGCTAGAATGGTGTCTATGGGATCTGTCAAATGGGACAGGACAATATACATGATCTAACAACAGCAATAATTATGAAATATGATGTATATTCTTATTACTTGTCACACCAAACATGTCACCTAAATACACTTAGTCATTCTCAATAGTTATTGCCAATCACATTGAATTCTAGGAAAAAAATCACTTAAAAATCTCATCCTTGATGGATAGAGAAAGTGGCCATTTTGGATGGCTAACCTTTAAGACAAACATTCCAAAAGAAAAGACAAAATCAGGTTCAAAAAGCCTACAATCTGAAAATACAATAGCAAATAGATAACTCTTATATAAGAGGAAAAAATATTGCCATTAATTGTAATGTATAGCTATGACAATATATATCAGAGTGATAATAATTAATAAAAGATTGATCATCACTCAACAAAACCAAGTGATATATTGCCAACTATGTTTGCTAATTCTGTTTGTTAATTTTGCAGGCAGGTTATGACAATTCTGTTTGCTAATTCAGTCATCAAAATAACTTTTTGTTAATTCTGAATTATTGTCAATCATACAATTTGTGTGGCTCTTAACTCTTGTAGAACTTATAACTACACCACAAAACGTATATGCAGCAATAACAGAAGTGACTAAAAAACATATATGTAGCAATAACAGAAGTGACCAAAATGGAAGCACCAACATGTTGTTGGCTTCATAATTACTGAATCATATAGAATCTCACTACCAAAAGGATTTGTGTTTTGATTGTTGGCTGCATTTCCTAGAACAACTGAACATGTACAATCAAAACAACTTGAAAAGTTCTGGTCTGACCTATTTCCCAGTCTCCAACCACACCGGAAACTACATGGGGAGCATCATGCCTCCAAAGTCCAAACACAACCTAATATCCCAAATAATAGAGGATTTAGACAAAAACATAATACAAAAGCAGTGTTGTTATCAAAAACATAAAATGCTGAAAAGACAACACATAAACCAAGCATAGATCCAACAACAACATCCAATACCTCTCAAATTTCATCCTCTTCCACTCTTTTGTGATTTTGGTCTCGGAACATGCAGAATGAAGTAGAGTAACAAAGTAGAAATAAGGTTTCAATAAAGAATGAAAAAGCACATTGGTAAAAGTTCAAGGATGTCGTGAATGAATGAAGCATGTTAGGAAAAGGGAGAGATCAGAGACCAATAAAAATTGATTCCTTCCTTCGATTCAAGTCTTCGGGTCCCTAGAGGACCATAAAAGGGAGAGAGCAGAGACCAAAAAAAAGGAGGAGATAGAGAAAAAAAGAAGAGAGCACGAGAGAACGAGACAGAGAGGAAGGAGCGAAGGGGAGAAAGCGAGGATAAGAAGCAGCAGCGGCAGCAACCAAAAAAGTTATATATATATATATATATATATATATATATATATATATATATATAGATACATACATACATACATATATCTACTATACTTATATAAAAACATCCATTTTCAAGGCACCACGTTTGTTCGCTTAAGGAATACTTGCACCAGAGCATTTGTAGGTAGATAACATCGTCTTTAATCAAAATTATAATTTAAAATTAAATAAATTATCTATATGTGGAATCATTATCTCATTTTGTTTAAAAAAAATAAAATCAAAGAGATGATGCTTGAATTCATGATAAATCCAAATATCTTTTTAGTTATCACATACTTCAAACTATAAATATGATGATTTCTCAAGTCATGAAAGTCACATTCTTCATCATTCTCCTTTCTTTTTTTATTGTTCATGAAACATCTTCTCTTTCAATATGTCACCATATAAGTTGCAATCTCACTGCACAATGAATATATAAGAAAAAGTTATGTATTATTACATAGTTAAATATTATCGTCCTCAAAACATAATTCATTATTTTAATCTTATTAAATGAGTTGTCGCTCGTCTCTCATCTCTCATATATTAATTTGTCAATGAATTGGTACGCTCTTATCTAAATTATGGTGGAACAGTATACCAAAATAAATACTTCCTCCGACTTGAAATATAAGGAACAAAAAACATATCTCTTTTGGTTTAAAATATAAGTAAAACTAACCAACTTTCTTAAATTTTATTTCATTCTCAATGCCACTTTCCAAAAACATCCCTAGAAAATTGTTATCTTGTTTACTTTTTGTTTCATTCCCAATGCAACTTTCCTAAAATACCTCTATTCTTTTATAAATTTGAGAAAATTAAATACAATCAACTAACCTCCTTAATAAGCGTAAAATTAGTTAGTTTTGCTTATAATTCGAGCCGGAGGGAGTAAATAAATAAATTATGGTGAAACATAAGTAATACCCAAAATATAAATGTATTCAGGATGATCGATAGTAAAGTCTACTCAATAATTATTATTCTTTAATCATTACTCAATAATTTCTTCAAATTCATATTAGATTATATATATATATATATATATATATATATATATATATATATTTTGTGCGGGACCGTGGTATCTAGCTTCATACTATATATTTTGCTTAATTGAAGTGGAGTTTGAAAGAGAAAATATTAGTTGGTGAAAAAGGACAAATAATTATACTTGATTTTGGTCGCTAACAATTCGGAAAGTACTCTCTCCGGTCCTATTTATAGGACCCTTTTGGGGTTTTCTACACCCAGCAAAGAAAGTGGTTAAAGTGGTTAATGACATTGGAAATGTGAAAATTTGATATACTTTTTCAAAATTACCTCTATTATTGTTATTGGAACTCTAAAAAGTGTTGACTTAATAGGGGTGTTTGTGGAAAGAAGTAATTAAATGCTATTGGAAATTGAAAAGGGTCCTATAAATAGGACCAAAATAAAAATCTCAAAAGGGTCCTATAAATAGGACCGGAGGGAGTAGTAAAAAATAATTATTTAATTTTTTTAGTTTATTTTAAACGTTTAACTACATTTTTTTTAAGGTATCCACCCACAAAACTGTGTGACTAATTCTTTCAATATTGTCGGGTGCTCACTGCCGTCAACACAATACTGTCTAATTTAATTTTCACAAAATCTTAAACGATGATCGCAGAATTATAAAGTTCAAATAAGCAAATGCCTCACTGTTAGAAATTCAGGGAAAAAATTAAATTAAATAGATTATTCAAACTTTGCAAATAATTATTCCAACGACATTAAAATTGTAACACCCTCACAATTAATTAATTAAATTGATGTTTTAATAAAAATGGTACTTGAAAATTTCTTTTTAAATTAAAATACTTAAGAATATTTTTCCATAAAAACGGACAAAGTTTCCTCTGTTTTTCGGACTTTCCCAAAATTTCCAATTTTGTACGTGCTTAACCTGTTCAGTCCAGCAAACTTTTAAAACATAAAACGTTTAAATATCATCCAGAAACAAATCCTAATGCCCCGAATATCACAAATAGGGGCGTACAACTAATACATATTCTTAATTTACAAATAGTAGTTTTTAACATATCTAAAACTGCAGTCCACTCGTAAATAATAAACAGATACTCCACGTAGTGGAGGTTCAACCTGCTCGGCCAGAACTGTGTAAGCTCCAATCTCAAAACCTGAAAAATGGTTGTAAGGATGAGCTTTACACATGAAGTAGAAAGTAGTTCCTAACTAAACATAATGACCTACTAAGTCAAACACACTTAGCACGTAACACATATTTTCAATCATCAAACCAATCATGCATCACACACAAACAATAGTTCCCTTAGCCCTTCTTAAACCCATATCTTTTGCTCTTTTATCTTTTTCATGTACTGTTGATTCTCTTTTCTCTCACTCACATCATATTATCTTTCAATTTTCTCTTTATTTCTTTCTTTTTATATTTTTCTCGTTTACTTCTCTTTCTTTCTTTTTAATCTTTCTTTACTTCTTTCTTTTTATTAATTTGGCTACAGGGTCTCACGACCAGGCCCACCGACCTAACCTGCACCAAATATTTTCTTTATCATCTATCCACAGGGTCTAACAACCACATTCATATGACCTAACCTATGTCACAGGGTCTCATGACCAGATCTTTCGACCTAACCTGCGCCATAAGGTCTCACGACCAGATCATACTATCTAACCTGCGTTGGCCACAGGGTCTTACGACCAGATCCCACGATCTAACCTGCGTTGGCCCATTCTTTTATTAATTCTTTTATCAATTGGCCACAGGGTCTTATGACCAGGTCCTCCCGACCTAACCTGTGACAAGTATCCTCTTACTATTTTAATTCTCATTCTGTTTATTTTATTTAGTTATTCTTTTCATTTATTATCGTTTCACTTCTTTAATTTTCTTTATAATTATCCTTTTCTCTCTTGACTTTCATTATTAACGTGTTATCTCATTCGTCATTCAACACACATTATACACGCATACACAACAATTTCCACACTTTATATTTTCAATTCCCTAAATTTATGCCAGGACATTTTTAACTCTTTCTATTCCTTAATTCTCATTCTAGTTTACATCTCATACATACTTACTTTCTTTTATTTATTATCCAATTATATTCAATTCATTATGCGATACCCATTTAGCACACAACATCACAATTCAACCAGACATATAGAACAATAATAATTTATACTCATTCACAATTAACAACCAGAGTTCATGTTCTTCAAATAAACATACATAATAACATATAACACTTAGCTTGCATATTCAATCTCAAATATCAATTTATAGTTCATTTTATTTACTTTCTTACTTTATATTTAATTTAAATTAATTACCGAATAATCAGTTAGAAGCATACCCACATATTCTTAGCAAGTATTATATACTAATTAGAAAATATCCTCTAAAGCAAGGTAAAGAACCCCTTACCTTTAGACGCTTTAACTCTTAATTTCGTCAAATACCTACTCATTCCGCATGATGACGTCCATTGATTTCCACGCTGCGGCTGGTCCTGAATTTCTTTCATCATCCTCAGCAGGGAAGACAACCGCCTCGATTCACGACGATCCGGTTTACCCCGATCCAACCACGGTTGCACCAGTCCAATACGGTTCATGGCCGAATCGGTTTAAACCACACCCACACAGCCCTAAAAGCTCCAAGTTCCTTCATGGCAGCAACGGTGTCCACGACAGGTGTCGGTGGCGAGAACGGCCACGGTTCTGATGCAACGTATTGATGCACCACGACAACTCCACCGGCGATGGCTTGGTTTGAACCCACTGCAAGGCACACACGGCGAAGAGGAGGCGAATGTCGTCCTTGGCAGCGGCGGCCTCCATGGCAGCAGCAGCGAGCAACAACTAGCAACGGCGGCGGTGACTTGTTCTGGCCAAAAGGGGCGTTGCGAGCTTGATGGAGAAGAGCCCAGCAACGACGGGTGGCGGTGGCAGCGACGCGTCTTCATGGCAGCAGCAACAGGAAACAGCGGCGGCGCGAGAACCGAGAACCATAAGGAAGAGCGATGCAACTTTGAGAATGAAGGAGGGAGAGAGCACGAGCAGCAAATCGCGACCGGAAGGAAGGAGAAGCAGCGAACCGCGATTCGCGGTGATGACTGAAAGAGGGAGGGAGCACGGCGTGGCGGCGTGAGGGAGAAGAGCACAGCAACGGTGGGTGGCGGCAGCGGCTGGGTTCGGCGACGCAAGGAGGACACGGGTGGAGGAAGAAAGAGGGCAAAGCAAGCTTAGAGAGTGAGAGGGGCAAATGGACCATATGAAGGAGAAGGAGAAGGGTGGCCATGGTGAGGAGGAGGCGGTGCGGCCGGAACTGGGAGGAAGGAGGGAGATGTGGTTGCCCAAATTAGCGCCGGCTGGCTGGAGAAGAAGGAGGGGGGTCGAACCCCTTCCCCTTTATTTTTTTTAATATAATTATTATTACATTATCATTATTATTATTATTATTATTATTATTATTTTCTTCTTTTTATTTATTTATTTATTATTATTATTATTAGTATTATTATTAGTATTATTATTATTATATATATTTTTTTAATAGAGTAATTACTTCAAATGAATCTACTTTTAAGAAAATATAATTAAATATACTTTCACAATTAACATAATATATTTTTATGAGAATACCAAACACCCAAATAATTTGATTTTCAAGAATTAATTATTTAATTTGATAAAATATATGATTATATTAGGGAATAAAATTAAGGATGTTACAAAAATCTCATCATTAATTATATTTAATAAATAAATTAAAATTAAAATCCTATAAATAAGTCACATAATATATTAAAAGATAACAACAATATTAAAAAAAAAACAGGATACAAACTACAGATAAAGACAAAAATAGCTAAATTCAATCTAAATATCTTCCTGCTTTTTCGGTAACCACTTTATCTGAATGTATTATTGAGATAAATTTATTTGTTTTTTTATCACAATAATTATGAAAAAATAATAATTAATATAAAAAGTTTTATATTAAAACACAGAGGGATTAATCTATAAAAAAAATTAGGGATTATTTTGTTAGGATATTTGGGAATGAAAATTTTTGATGTTATTCACAAATTACAAATACGAGATAGATTCAATACTTATAAAATATATAAGAAAAAAAATTTGCATGTCTCATCTAGAAATTTTCACGTAATCCATGGAGAGATCATAAATCGTACATGTTGATGGGTTTGGAGTATACATCATAGCTCACAAAATTCCCTTAATATTTGGCATAGCACGTCAACTCTAAAGCTAAACTAAAATATATATATATATTTAAAATTTAAATGATAATTATAATAAAAAAAATTATAATAAAGGTAGAATATCTTATAAAAATGACAATTTTTTTACATAATTTTATATTATTTATTATTATGATCTCATTTTTTAATTTTACGTGAGACAATTTTTAAACCAAACAATATAATATTGCAATATCGAAATTGAGAGTATTCCAATATATTTTTTTTAAAAACAAAACAAATTAAATACTAATAAAGTATAGATTTTTTCAAACATTATAAATAATATGGATATATGATCAAATATAATGATTATCATTTTGTAAAAAGTTTACAATGGATAAATATTTTAGGTGTTATAATCTATAAAAAAAAATGTAACAAATTAAAAACAAAGGTACATACATTTCAAAAATTGAAAAAAAATAATTTATTCATGATGATTAGAACAATTAGAACAATGATGATTGTATACTTCTATATATAAATAACATATCCAGCGTCTAGAAGTTCATCATCCCTTCTAAGAATGTCTTCTAGATATTCTCATTGTTTCTAAAAATGTTGGGTTTAGGCTCGAGTTTAAGATATCCAGCCTGTATCATTTCATCATCGTTTTCAAGAATGTTATGAGCATCAAAATTGAGAACTACTCTTCTGTGACTTAACACAAGTTTGAACCATTTTTTAGAGATCACACTAGCAATCACATAAGCATCCTAACAAATAATACAAAATAAAGTAAGAGGAATGTCAGAAATAACAGTAATATCATGAGAGCCTGAATGACCCACATTAGCTAAAATATCAGCTCCATGGTTTGCCTCGCGGTACACATGACGAATACTAAAATATGAGAATTGATGCAGAAGTCTCTTGATCTCAGTAATAATAGCAGAACAATGATGATTCGGCTTATAACAGCCCGTAACCATGTCGATCGTAACCAGAGAATCTAGCTCAATTTCCAAATGGGCAAAGCCCATGGATAACGCATGTTTAATGCCCAAAAGAAGACCCCAACACTCAGCCAGAAGAGAAGAGCAGGAACCAAGAAAACAATGAAAGCCAGAGATAAACTCACCAGTGGAGTCACGGAATAAACCCCCACAGACAGCTGTATTATTGGAATGCTTCAACGATCCATCAACATTTAACTTTAAGTTGCTATCTCTAGGAGCTTGCCAAGAAATCAATTCTTCATGCTTTAGCACAAGATGCTACAAAGGACAACGCTGCCAATAATATGCTTAGCAAAGCTAAAAGCTCGATGAACAAACTCCTAGTTTAGCAATCCAGCATTATTAAAGACCAACTCATTGCGCTCTTTCCAAAAACTCCAAATAAAAATAGCAAAGAGAATGTGCCAATCAATATCTAAACAATCAATATCTAAACTCCTGGTTTGCACTGCTTTTTTTAATCATGCTGAGTCATCATCAATCATATTGTTGTCGTTTAGGAATATATTATATTTGATTTTATTTGGTCATATTCTTTCTTTATCACGAGGCTCTGCGCTTTTTGGGAGCAACATATATTATTCACTAGCTCTCACCCCGTGCTATGCACGAGTTATTGATAATTTAATTTTTTTTATATTAAATATAATAAAGTAAAGATTGTTTTTATTTTAAAGTAAAGATTAGTATTAAATTAATGTATTTTTTATTTAGTTGATCGATAAAGTAACACTTTTTATATATCATTATTACGTTTATTATGATATTATGATTAATTGAGTAGAATCAAAATTAAACTTTTTTTTTAATATTTTTTGTTTGATGGTATTATGAGTATATTTAGGGATAAATCAAAATATTTCATATTTCATGGGACATGATAATTTAGTATTTTTTAATATAAATTATCATCTTTTTAATATGATTATCACATTTATTATTATTATTATTCATATTTAAATATTTTGATATTTTTCATCGCTTATCTTATCTCAAATTAATCATAAGATTTGATCCTAAAAATCTTTATCCTAAATGTTTTAATCTTCTTGAAATTTTTTTTCAATTTTTTAAATGTATGTACCTTTGTTTTTAATCTGATTTTTCTAGAGATTATAACAACTAAAGTATTTATCCATTGCAAACTTTTTACAAAATGATAATCATTATATTTAATCATATAGCCATATTATTTGTGATGTTTGAAAAAATCAATACTTTATTAGTATTTAATTTGTTTTACTTTTAAAAAAAAATATTGGAATATTCTCAATTTCGATATTGCAATGATGATAAAATATTGTTTGGTTTAAAAATTGTCTTAGGTAAAATTAAAAAAATGAGCTCATAATAATAAATAATATAAAATTATGTAAAAAAAATTTGTCATTTTTATAAGATAATCTACCTTTATTATATTTTTTATTATAATTATCATTTAAATTTAAATATATATATATATATATATTTTTTTTTTTTCTAGTTTAGCTTTAGAGTTGACGTACTGTGTCAAATATTAAGGGAAGTTTGTGAGCTATGATATATACTCCAAACCCATCAACTTATACAGATTTATGATCTCTCCATGGATTAAGTGGAAATTTTTAGATGAGACATGCAAATTCTTTTTCTTATATGTTCTATAAGTATTGAATCTATCTCTTTTTTTGTAATTTGTGGATCGCATCAAATATTTTTATTCCCGAATTGTAGAATCAAAGAAATTTTGATGATGTCAAATATATACGCTTGACAGAATCAATGTCGTTGATAATGTCAAGTAAATTAGAGCTCGGCGTAGGGTCAATTTCAAAAGCGTCAGACTTAGTTCTACGCATGCATTCCGCAAAATGCAGAAGCTCGGATAACTGCTTTTGAAGTTTCAGTTCGAATTGAGCTTGGCTCTTGATCACGGCGAAAACTCATCCAAGCTTGAAAGCTCGGCTCTTCACTTCAAGACTAAGCTCGGCTCGGATATTGATCAGCTCGGAACACGCTCAGAAGGCTCTAAATATTGAACTAAGCCACAACTTAAGAAAGATCAAATTAGCTCGGATTGAACACGCACCCTGAGCAGAGAACAAAGCTTGGATCTGTTACTTCAAGTTTCAAGTCTGGTTGCCGAGGAAAGCTCAAGGCTCGGCAACACAAATCTCAGACCAAGCGCTAAACAAAAGTTCAAGACTCGGCAACACCAATCTCAGACCAGGCTCGAACGAAGCTCAAGCTCGACTGTCTCTGTGCACTCTTCAACAACACATCTTCGTCAACCTTCAGACTCTGCTCAGCTGTGCCGTACCTTTTATTACCGCTGAGTCTGGGTAGAAGTTCTAGGATTTTAACTGCGACACTGAAACAAGTTTGAAATTCAAAATGAGTTAAAATCAAAGGTTGGTGAAGGGTCAACATCACTGCTTTGCTGTCAAATAGTAGCCGTTGAAAACCCCATTGCTTTTCCGTACAACCATCTCTTTCTCATTTCTGGAAAAACAGAGAAATGCCTTTTTTTCATACGGCTCTTTCTCTCTCTCTTCTGGAAATTAAAAGAGATTATAAATAGGGGTGTTTTCAACGGATACAAGTGAGACACTTCTCTGAACAATTTTTGTTGCAACTCATTTTCATTTTCTTTGGAAAAACAGAGCAGAATCAAAACTCACAGAAAAAGAAAAAGAGCTTTTGAATTTTCACAAGAACTTAGAGATCTTAATCTCTCAAATCCAAACTCTAAGTTCAACAAAATTCTTTTCTGTGATAACCCTTCACAAAATCGACTCACTCTTGAACTTCTTATCTTCATACTCATTCGAAGAGTGTTTCGAATTAGAGCCATCATCGTTCGTAAATCGTGTTCATTGTATTTGCTAGAGTGAAAAGCTGGTCTCTGATCGAGAAAGCTTTTCTGTGTTGAAAAGGTTCCAAAGAGGTTCTTTGGTCATCGATTTGTCGTGGGTAGTTTGTCACGAGTTTGGTAAACTCGCTTGACTGGATAGGTTTAGAGTGGTAGTCTCTTGTAAATCCTTTTGTAACCCAGAAAATCGATTTTTAGTGAAAGCTCTCTAAAAGGTTTTTAGAGGGGACTGGACTAGCTCTCAGGGTGAGAGTGAACCAGGATAATTCTGTGGTGTTAAGTTTTATTTCTTTACTGCTTTCTTATTACTCGGCTTGCTTGATTGGTTATCCGCTGACTTAAGCATCAAGCTTTTAATTTACTCTGTGATAGCTCGGGTTTTGAGTGTTGCTCGGAAAGCTTAGCCTTGAAGCATCTATGTTAACCGATTAACCAGTTTATTCATCTGGTTAATAAATTAACATTGTTTGCTCGGCAGCTCGGTTAATCAATTAACCTTTCTGTTTATCTGTTTGGTTAATCAATTAACCGTGTCTGCTCGGATAAAGCTTGAATCTCATTTAAAACCGAGAACAACAATTCAAACTATTTTCAAGAAATCGAAAGATTGCCATATCACTTTCAATCTCCTATTCACCCCCCTCTACTCGATTGTTAGGCCTCTTGTTGGTTTCCAACAAGTGGTATCAGAGCTCGGTCGAAAGATCGAGTGTAAAAACTTTTTCGAAAAGATCCCTGAGGAAACCGAATGGCTACTAACAATCCCTTCGGAGGTGAAGGCTCTTCCATAAACATACCACCACTATTCAATGGTGAGGGTTATGCTTATTGGAAAGCTCGAATGAAAATTTTCATTGAAGCTATAGATATGGAAATTTGGAAATCTATTGAAAACGGGCCATTTGTCCCTAAAAGAAAAATTAATGAAGAAGTTGTAGAAATCCCATGGGAAAGTTGGGATGATGATGATAAACGAAAAGTATCCTTTGATTTAAAATCCAAAAACATCATCACCTCAGCTTTGTCCTATGATGAATTTTTTAGAGTGTCAAGCTGCAAATCTGCAAAAGAAATGTGGGACATTCTACAACTTACTCATGAAGGGACAAGTGAAGTCAGGCGAGCTAGATTAAATACTCTGATGCATGAATATGAGTTATTCCGAATGCTGCCAAATGAAAATATAAATGATTTGCAGAAACGGTTTACTCATATCATAAACCATCTTAATGCTCTCGGTAAAACCTTTCAAAATGCCGAGATAACTAACAAAGTGCTTAGATGTCTTAGCAGAGAATGGCAGCCAAAAGTCACTGCCATCATGGAAGCTAAGGACTTGGACACAATGAGCATAGCCACTTTGTTCGGCAAGCTTCAAGAGCATGAGATGGAGCTCGGCCGACTGACCATGCATGAAGAATCTGATAAGAAGAAGAAGGGAATTTCCCTCAAAGCTTCTATTAAGGCAACCAAAAAATCCTCTGAGGATGAGTCCAGCTCGGACATGAATGAGGAAGACTTTGGTCTCATGGTCAGAAAGTTCAGCAAATTTTTCAAAGGCAAAAAGAACTTTAGAAACCGAGCAAAAGATGCCAAGAACACTCACCACAAAGGTTCAAGTTCAAAAGACCGAGTTAGATGTCATGAATGTGGTGAAGCTGGTCACATCAGAGCATACTGTCCAAAAGTGCAAAAGCAAGGTGGTGAAGAAATAAAGAGAAACAAAGACCACAAGAAGAAGAGAGCTTACATAGTATGGGATGCACCCAACAACGACAACAGCTCAAGCTCCAGCTCTTCCGATGAAGAAGAGAAAGCAATTTTGTGCCTAATAGGAAGGGAAACTGTGTTTAGAAGCCCAAGCCAAACTTGTTCTGAGCAAGATCTTCCTGTATATGACTCGTGCTCAGAGTGTGAAGATGAAGAACCATGCTCGGTTCTCAGATTTGCCGATCAAGAAGTCTCATCGAGCTCGGCAATAGATGCATCAGAACAAAGATCTAACATCAAATGTTTAATGGGCAAACACAGCGAGGAAACCTCAACAAGCCGAACAGTATCCAAACATACAAGCACTGAGGTAACCTCCATTTCTGATTCTGACTCTGAATCAGAATTTAATGACACTGATGAATTGTATTCTGCATATCTTGAAATGCAAACCGAATTCAAGAAACTTGCTAAAAATTTCATTAAGATGAAACAAAATCTTTCAAACTATAAAGAGCAAGTTCTTGAATTGGAAAAATCAATTGAAACTTTGAAATGCAGAAACAAGTCATTAGAAAACACTATCACTCAACTGAAAAATGGAAATCTTGACTGCTGCACTAGATATGAAAAAGAAATTTCTGAGCTAAAATTTAAAAGTGCAACTGTCAACAAGAGTGATGGCTTGTTTGATCGGCTTTTAGCCGAACAAAGAAACCATTCTAACAAAACTGGACTTGGGTACATTAAGACCAAGAAAACAGTAAGGAACCTCGGCAAGGTCTCAAACTTTAATAATTTGAAAAAACCGAGCTGTTCCTACTGTAGTCTTCATGGTCATACACCCAATGAATGCAAAATCCGACGTTATGGTGTAGCCAAGGGCAATTTTGTTTGGGTAGTTAAAAGGAAAGATCCAACTGCTAACCCCGAGGGACCCAAGATAACTTGGGTACCCGAATCAAAGAAGTAATATTTTTGTGATGCAGGTGTTCTTCCAAGCAAAAGAGAGCAGATGGTATCTTGATAGTGGCTGCTCGAAGCACATGACGGGGGACAAAAATTTATTCACTGAACTTTCACATTCAGATAAGGGCTACGTCAATTATGGTGATAACAACCGGGGTAAAATATTGGGTGAAGGTAAAGTCAGTAATTCTGCCAACTTGGTTATCAATAATGTTTTACTTGTAAAAGGGCTAGAACATAATCTTTTAAGCATAAGTCAACTCTGTGATATTGGTAACCATGTTGTTTTTACCTCTACCCATTGCATTATTAAAAGTGACGAGGACAACTCTGTCAAATTTGTTGGAAAACGATATAACAACACTTACTTGGTTGATTTGAATGAAATCACCTCTTTGATAACCACTTGCATGGTTAGCAAAGAAAGTGATACATGGTTATGGCATAGAAGGACAGCTCATATACATGTAAATCAGTTAAAGAAACTACAATCAAAAGACTTAGTGATTGGTTTACCAAAGCTGAATTTTAATATTAAGGGGGTTTGCTCGTCTTGCAAGAAGTGCAAACCAACCAAAAAGAAAAATGATTTTTCATCTAAGTTGATGGTCTCAACAACTCGACCCTTGGAAATGTTACACATGGATTTGTTTGGACCATCACAAGTAAAAAGCTTTGGTGGCAATCTCTATGCTTTAGTAATTGTAGATGACTTTTCCAGATTTACATGGACTTTATTTTTAAAATCAAAAAGTGATACTTTTGAAAATTTTAAAGAGCTTGTCAAGCAACTCCAAAACCGAGCTAACCAAAAAGTAGTTGTAATCCGAACAGACCATGGCGGTGAGTTCGAGAACTACAAATTTGACAAGTTTTGTTCCAAGTTCGGCATAGAACATCAGTTTTCTGCTCCTCGGACTCCCGAACAAAACGGAGTTGTGGAACGGAAAAACCGAGTTCTTGAAGAGCTAGCCCGAACCATGCTTAATGAATACAATCTGCCACATTATTTCTGGGCCGATGCGGTAAACACAACTTGCTATGTAATGAACCACATCCTCATCAGACCAATTTTAAAGAAAACTCCATATGAACTTTACAAGGGTAGAAAACCTAAAATTTCTCATTTCCATGCATTTGGTTGCAAAGTCTTCATCTTAAATAATGGAAAAGAGCATCTCGGCAGATTTGATTCTAAAGCCGATGAAGGAATATTTTTGGGTTATTCTACTCATAGTAAAGCATTTAGAGTTTTTAACAAAAGGACCTCCACTGTGGAAGAGTCCGTACATGTGGTATTTGATGAGTCTCCTCGGAGAGACACTGTTAGTTGTGCAGATAGAGAGGATCAAACTATGGCAGAACTCGATCCGAGCACAACAACCGAAAGAGCTCAAAAGGATGAAACTGCTGAAGATAGAAATCAAAGGGACGAGCTTGTTCCGAGCAGAACAAACAAGGAACAAACTGAACTCAGTCCAAGGCAAACTCTCAATGATCAGTCCGAACTCATTCCTAGCGGAACAGAGCATCTCGAGCTGAATCCAGCCTGGAAGAGAGTCAAGGACCATCCGATAGAAAATGTGCTGGGCGACATGTCAAAGGGAGTTTTAACTCGTCGTTCTATTCAGAATTTTTGCAATTTCGCTTCCTTTGTTTCTCAAATTGAACCTAATTCTGTTGATCAAGCCATTGAAGATGAACATTGGGCAATTGCCATGCAAGAGGAACTGAATCAATTCATCAAAAATGATGTCTGGGAATTGGTTCCTCGGCCTAATGATCATTCGATAATTGGCTTGAAATGGATTTTCAGAAATAAAACAGATGAATTAGGCTTAATTATCAGAAACAAAGCTAGATTAGTCGCTCAAGGCTACAACCAAGAGGAAGGTATCAATTATGATGAAACCTTCGCTCCAGTTGCTAGGCTTGAAGCAATCCGAATTCTGCTTGCCTTTGCATCTATTATGAACTTCACCCTTTACCAAATGGATGTAAAGAGTGCATTCTTAAATGGCTTTATAAATGAAGAAGTTTATGTAAAACAACCTCCTGGTTTTGAAAATTTTGAATTCCCAAACCATGTATATAAATTGAAAAAGGCTCTTTACGGTCTGAAACAAGCTCCAAGAGCGTGGTATGATCGGTTGAGCTCATTTTTACTTGAAAAGGGGTTTGAAAGAGGAAAGGTTGACACAACTTTATTCATTTATAAATCCAAAAAGGACCTATTGTTAGTACAAATTTATGGTGACGATATAATTTTCGGTGCTACTAACATGTCTCTTTGCAAGAAATTCTCTGAATTAATGCAAGGTGAATTCGAGATGTCGATGATGGGAGAACTCACTTTCTTCCTCGGGCTACAAGTAAAGCAAATTGAGGGAGGAACCTTTGTGCATCAAGGAAAATATTGCAAGGAACTCCTCAAGAAATTCGGCTTAGAAAATTGCAAAGAAGCTGCCACTCCCATGAGCACTTCGAGCTATCTTGGCAAAGATGAGTCAGGTAAAGCTGTGGATGTAAGCAAATATAGAGGCATGATAGGAAGTCTTCTATATTTGACTGCATCTCGGCCTGACATTATGTTCAGTGTTTGTTTATGTGCTCGTTTTCAAGCTAATCCCAAAGAATCTCATCTTTCGGTGGTTAAAAGAATTTTTAAATACTTAAAAGGAACTGTGAACACTGGTCTATGGTATCCTAAGGATGCCAGTCTTAGTTTGGTTGGGTATTCGGATTCCGATTTTGCTGGGTGCAAGCTTGACCGAAAAAGCACAAGTGGAACTTGCCACTTGCTTGGCAGTGCCCTTGTGTCTTGGTTTTCTAAAAAGCAAGCTTGTGTTGCCTTGTCAACAGCCGAAGCCGAATACATTGCCGCTGGTAATTGTTGTGCTCAAATTCTTTGGATGAAACAACAGTTATCAGATTTTGGCTTAATTTTAGATCACATTCCTATCAAATGTGACAATACAAGTGCAATCAACCTGACTAAGAATCCAGTGTATCACTCTTGAACAAAACACATTGAAATTAGGCATCACTTTCTACGAGATCATGTCCAAAAAGGTGACTGTGTCATTGAATTTGTTAGTACTGAAAATCAATTAGCCGACGTGTTTACAAAACCTTTGCCGAGGGAAACTCTTTATAAAATTCGGCGTGAGCTCGGCATTCTGGATGAATCCAGTGTGTGCTCGACATAAGCTCGGCATCATGGATGAAGTTCAGCATGTGCTCGGCATTAGCTTGGTTTTTCAGTATATCATAAAATTTGATCACCTTCATAATCTCGATTATTTCATTCAATTATGTATTTGTTTAATTTCCTGAAATTTCATATCTTCCAACTCCTCTTCCTCTTCTTTAAAATCGTATTCCTTCATTTTCCTTAAAAGGGGGAGAAAGGTGTTGATTTCACTTTTACTTGAACTTTCATATTTTAATATTCGTCACTCTCTTCTTTTTCATTCATCTTCTTTGTTGAGAAGCATGCTTTCACTGTTAAAGGGGGAGAACGATGAAAATTTTCTTCCACAATTTTTTTTTTAAATTCTTCAGGGGGAGAAAAGTTTTTAATAATTCAAGCCTTGTTACCATCAAATGGTATCAAGCAACTTATTTCTCTCACTACAACATTTTTTAGTTTAGGCAACACTGAAAGTTTCAACGGTTGAAAAACCGTTGCCTATGTATGGAATAGGCAACGGTTTTTTTTCGTTGCCATTTAAAATGAATAAGCAACGGTTTTTAGTTTAGGCAACACTTAAAGTTTCAACGGATGAAAAACCATTGCTTATATATGGCATAGGCAACGGGTTTTTTCGTTGCCATTTAATATGAAAAAAGCAACAGTTTTTACATAGAATAAGCAACGGTTTTTTATGCATAGTCAATTGACAAGAATAAGCAACGGTGTGGCAAATGTTGATAGAAAATGCCACATTTTCATAAGTTTTGCCAAAAATTTCATTCAAAAAACCGTTCCCAAAGGTTCTTTTACTTAGCTGAAAATAAAAGTCATTCCTTGAACTAAACCTAGGGAGTAGGGAATCTAATATAATAAGCCATAGCTTCTAAACGCAAAACAGTTCATTCTTCTTCCCTTAGAACTGCAATCCTTCCACTCCCATTCTCACTCATTCTCTCAAACTGCAATCCAAGATGGAGCCCAACCACGAAGCTCACTCGCCGCCGTGACACGAAGCCAGCGCCGCCCTTATCCCTCTAGTTCTCATCGCTGTTCGCGTCGCTGCCTCCATGGACGAAGCTCATCTCCGCCTCCTAGCGTCGCTGGCGTCCGCTGCGGGTTTGGATCGAATCACAGCTAGGTGCACCGTTCCAAACTCTCACTCCACTCACTTCGTCCTCAGCCATTACCGTTGTCGACCAACGAATCGTCATGGTGAGGCTCCATTGTTGCTCTCGACCACCGAACCCCACTCACCATTGTTCTCACATCCTCCCACGACACCGAGCCACCACCCCAACACCGAACCACTTCCTTGTCACGCCGGTGAGTTGTAGCCTCCTATGAAACCCTAATTTCTTGTTGATATTCTCCGTTGCTCATCTCCCTTAGGATTCACTCACTCCATCGAGTTCTCTTCAATCACTTCTCACTCCCGTCGTTCTCTCTCACTCTCTCTCACTAGCGTCATTCTCTCTTTTAGTCTGAAGCTCTTCAAAATCCTGAAATGGCGATTTTAGTGTCTGGTGGTTCGATTTGGCAGAGAAATTGGGATTGAGATTGTTATGGACTGAAGTGGTGACTCCATAGTGGTTCCGACGAGCAAAACCGTGGTTCGGTGTTGGCTTGGAATGAAGGTAATTATTATAGTTACCATATCTAGTATCTATCCTACGGGTTTTAGTGTTGTCTACATTTCCATTTGAACATTTTATTCTTTTTTTTTTGTTTCTCTGCATGCTCATTAAACTACTCTATTAAATTGGGGTTTGAAGAGGTTGCGGTTTGGTGGTGGGAGGAGGATGTGAATGTGAAGGAGATACTCATGTGCAGCTGAATGCTCTTTCATTTTTTGTTTTTTTAATGCTTGAACCTGAATTAGTTATTAGTTCTACAACAATGTTTTTCTTCTTCAAGTCTTGTTGTATCAATCTATTTTGGTGTATTGACTTAGTCACATCCTATCAGCTTAGCTAACTGCTTCTATGCTAATATTCAGCATCAATTCAGCCTTTTCATTATAGTGATGATGCAACGCTGCATTTTACAATTTTGTTAATTCGTTTGATCATACACTAGTGTCTTTGGTCTGGTTTATATTCCAGTGAAAGGTACACTTTTATTCTGCTTCAATAAATTCATTAGGTTTAGACAAAGTAATATGGTTGGAGAAGGTCACATTGGCAAGACCAAGGTGGAAATCTTGGCCTCTTGAGTAGTGATGGCAATAAAGGTCTACAAGGTACTGAAAATTTGAGGGACCCGGGTCAAAGATCTAGAGAAGGAATGTGCAGACATTAGAAAGAAGCTTGTCATAAGGAGTGTCTTAGTTAAGGTCCTGATGAGTATTGGCACTGTCTTGTCTCTTCTTGTATTTGTCTCAAACATGTTGGATTTGTTTTACATCTTCTTTCTATGCTTCTATCTCAGCATTCCAGGAAATATTTTCACTTTTTTCTGGTGAAGTAATTTCCACCTTAGTCAATCTAAATATATGCTTGTTCTGATACAATGAACTTGGCTTAATCTATGAGCTGGTACCTATGTGCATCTGATTTAGAAAGCCGACATGGAAACTCTTGTTTCTGTTTAAATTTAATTTGAGACATCCAGTTATTTGGTATTGATTTTGTGGTATTTGACGCTGTCCTGCATTTGGAATGTTAACCAAAGTGAACATGTTTTTTATGAGTCTGAACTCTGAAATAAATTAAGTTATTAAATAAATTATGGGATAATTGGTTTGAACTGAAAGCTATGTATCAGTGAATGTGATAGAGTAGTCATTTAATTATGCATTGTTTCATATTAGGGATGGGAACCAAAGTTCAGAATCTGCCAGGATACTACTCGATGAGAGATCTTAATGAGGAATCAAGCAGTTGTGGCTGGCCCCTATTTTGTGGAGATAAAACACTGACAAATGGGCAGTATTATCATAATTATCTGTCAAGTGCTATAGCAGATGCATCTTCAGCATATGATAAGGACATTTTAAAGAAGAAAATGCTTGAGCACGAGGCCACATTTAAGAATCAGGTATGAAGGTTTTAGTTTCTTTTTATCTCTTGGCTTTTAGCTTAAATACTGTGCTTGGGGAAAGCTTTGGGTGTTTAAGGTTACGTATTACTAGTCAAATGATGCTCATGGTGATGTCATTTAGTGAATGTTAAAAAAAATTAGGAAAAACAAACATTCTGATAAAGTTTTAAAAACAAACATTCTGATAATGTCATTTGTGCAACTGATAGATGTTTTAAAAACACTGTAACTTCTGCATTCTTTTGATCAGTCAAAGTTTTGCCACTTTCTCGGGGTGATGGCATTTATCAGAAGGTTTGGATCCAACAGACTCTAATCATGATATTTGGTGAATGTTTCTGATTAAATCTGATCATCTAATTTGAGATTTTGGAACTGGAGTCTGGTGACAGTTAACTTCTGGTGTCCTGAAAATGATTTTTTTAAAAGTCCTTTGTGTCCTCTGTCTCTATCATATTGTAGTTGTTAACTTGTTATCCTTTAATTTGTCACTTGTTTCTCCTGGCCTCTCCACATTGCATATGCTTTACTTTTTGGATGATTGTAATTTCTTATATTCGTCTCTCTGCTTGCAGGGAATGGACATGGCCATTTTAAAATTGAACCATGGTGGTTGGGTCCACATATTCCCAGAAGGTAGTCGCTCTCGGGATGGTGGAAAAACAATGGGCTCTTCCAAGAGAGGTGTTGGGAGGTAATAATCTTCCATAATATTTTGGACTAGAATACTAACAGAAAATCATGCTCGTCTCTTGTAGTAACCTTGTTCAGAAGTATAGGGTCGATATTTTATTTTTTCCTAGTATATTTTGCTGCCTAGTATCTCTTGCTACTCGAATTCTAATATTTCATAATTCGCTTGAGCAAAACGTGTTTGCTGATTTTAATTTTTTCCATCAGATTGGTCCTGGACGGTGAGAGCTTGCCCATTGTTGTCCCATTTGTACATACAGGGATGCAAGAGATTATGCCGGTTGGTTTTTTAACTTCTATTTGATTTCTTATTTTTTATTTTAATTATTTTTCCCTTTCGTGATTGCAATCATGTATTGTGATTAGGATAAAAATTGGAAGGCTACCAATGGAGCTACAAAAAATAGCAATAAGGTAAAAGCAATATCCATCTATGTTTGACTTGTCTTGATCCTCTGTCTGTCAAATCTCCTGCTCTTTTTGATTTTGTGCATCTATTTTGTTTACTTTTTATGATTATATTCAGTGTTTAAAAGATTCTTTTGAAAATCCTTACTACTACCACAACAGAAACCTAGAGAGACTCTTGATTACTGGATTACAAATAAATTGCTTTAAAAATATTCGAACATTGAAAAAGGCACTTAAAATCTTGTGTGGAAACTCTAATATTCGAACTCTAATATTTTTTTTGTTCTACTTCTAAGACATATTCATTGTGTGTAATTCTCAGGTTGATGGTGACTTGAAAAAGCATAAATAACGGCCGTTTTTCTCAGTTCTTCTCCCCCATATTTTTAAAGGTAATTGTATCTCTATAGTCTATATAGTATTTATAGAACACTGAACTAAGTTAAATCTGATCCCCTTTACCAAGCTGTTGTATTGGTATTTATTTTACATTTTGTGCCATCTCCGTTTTCCTTATGTCTCAAGCCTAAAGCTTAAATTTTAACATGTTATAGTAACTTGTATGATATCTGTTTCTTGAGGACAAGAAAAAGATGAAGGCTTGGCTATGGTTAAAGGGTCAAAACAACAAAAAAACCACTTATATCTTTGTTTGAATGGATATGAAATCCTTTGGAGAGCTTGAAATCATATTGCTAAATTGCTGCTGGTTTTTTTCTTGTTTTCCTATTTCTGGTTTTTTCTGTTGTTGATTTTTTTTGCTAGTTTCTAGTTTTTTTCATTCCTCTGTTTCTTATAAGGGAACTGGTGGTAGGACCTACAATGAGTTAGTACCAATGTGACTTAGCTTTATGTGCTACAGCTACAGAAAAAGAGCTAGGTAGAACTTAAAGACTGAATTATTATTTTTTGATGTTAAAGCTAGAGCACATATATGCATAAAGAAGAGAAATTGAAAGCTCATATAATATAGACAAGCATTTCTCATAATTCAGAATATTTGCTCTTATCTAGTTTTAGATTGAAACGCTTACTATACGAGTTGAACACATTACACAATCATTAGGAGAGCATGAGAGCATGCTGTTTTGTTCTGGGCAGGTGATGACTTTCCCATCAACTTGTGGGGCATGTGCCACTAAGTGTGAGACTGGAATGTTTGTAACCAGTATCCTTTTACCATCTGTCATATTGCTCTTGGATATGCTTGTGTTTGATACATTTATTTAGAAGTTTTATCTGTTTTAATATAAATCATAGTTTAAACTGATTGGAATGATATTGGAATCATATTTTAAACTGATTGGAATCATAGTTTAAACCAGTATCCTTATATATATATATTGTAATAATGTTTAATTCTCTATTTTTAACATGTATATTTTTTTCCATATTGCAGCAAAATTTGAATGTTGAGGAAGACCAAGCTGAAGATGAATTGGAATGATGTAATTGGCAAGCGTATATATATTTATAGCTTTGAGTTATTTTCTTTTGAACTTTCAAAAATTTTTGTTAATTAGCAAGTATTTAATTTGGTCTTGTACTCTTTGGATTATAGAATAATATAATCTTATGTTATTTTGGTATGTATGGTGATTATAATTTAATTTCATTATATATATATATATATATATATATATACTACTGCATTTAATTTTATTAAAAGTGTTGCATATAGAGTGAAAGTAAAATAAGTGTTGCCTATGTGAAGTTGGAAATAGTTATATATCTGTTACTGAAACATAAGGCAACGGTTTCATCAGTGTTGCATATGCTATAGATTAATAAAACCGTTGCTGTTTATAAGCGAAAGGGCAACGGTTTTTGCCTATGTGAAGTTGGCAATAGTTATATATCTGTTGCTAAAACATAAGGCAACGGTTTCAGCAGTGTTGCATATGAGATAAATTAATAAAACCGTTGCTGTTTATAAGCCAAAGGGCAACGGTTTTCTTAATTAAACCGTTGCATATATGAGAGATGAAACCGTTGCTATTTATAAGTTAAAGGGCAACGGTTTTACAAAATTGTTGCCAAATGCAAAAAACCGTTGCCACTGACAATAGGCAACAGTCACCTAGAGAACAGTTGAAAAACCGTTGCCTAAACTTTCAGCAACGGTTTTTGTACTTTAAGCAACGGTTTTGTGCCGTTGCCGAAAGTTAAAAATGTTGTAGTGTCTTTTGGCAATTGTGCTTAATCTTTGGCTCCTTTTTGATCATGCCAAAAGGGGGAGAAAGGTGTGTTGTTGTTTTTGATTGTTGCAGATATTCAATGGAGATATGTGCGAGCGAGCATAAATTGGGAGAAAGGTGTTCGAGCATAAACTCAGGGGGAGTACTTAACGAGCAGCTCCACAAATTCTCAAACTTTTATTCAATAAATGATTTCAACAAGTGGTAGTATTATTGAGCAACAAGTACTACAAGTGGATCATTTCGACATGTAGTACACATTCTGATCTGAGCATTTTCATAGCAACATCAAGTGGTACATTTTCGAGCAAATTCCGAACAGTGCTGAGTCCAATCAGATTATAAGCATACAGTCGAAGGAAGAACACAAAAAGCAACAAACTTTCAAGAGAATATTTGTCATCATCAAAAAGGGGGAGATTGTAGAATCAAAGAAATTTTGATGATGTCAAATATATACGCTTGACAAAATCAATGTCGTTGATAATGTCAAGTAAATTAGAGCTCGGCGTAGGGTCAATTTCAAAAGCGTCAGACTTAGTTCTACGCATGCATTCCGCAAAATGCAGAAGCTCGGATATCTGCTTTTGAAGTTTCAGTTCGGATTGAGCTTGGCTCTTGATCACGGCGAAAACTCATCCAAGTTTGAAAGCTCGGCTCTTCACTTCAAGACTAAGCTCGGCTCGGATATTGATCAGCTCGGAACACGCTCAGAAGGCTCTAAATGTTGAACTAAGCCACAGCTTAAGAAAGATCAAATTAGCTCGGATTGAACACGCACCCTGAGCAAAGAACAAAGCTTGGATCTGTTACTTCAAGTTTCAAGTCTGGTTGCCGAGGAAAGCTCAAGGCTCGGCAACACAAATCTCAGACCAAGTGCTAAACAAAAGTTCAAGACTCGGCAACACCAATCTCAGACCAGGCTCGAACGAAGCTCAAGCTCGACTATCTCTGTGCACTCTTCAACAACACATCTTCGTCAACCTTCAGACTCTGCTCAGCTGTGCCGTACCTTTTATTACCGTTGAGTCTGGGTAGAAGTTCTAGGATTTTAACTGCGACACTGAAACAAGTTTGAAATTCAAAATGAGTTAAAATCAAAGGTTGGTGAAGGGTCAACATCACTGCTCTGCTGTCAAATAGTAGCCGTTGAAAACCCCATTGCTTTTCCGTACAACCATCTCTTTCTCATTTATGGAAAAACAGAGAAATGCCTTTTTTTCGTACGGCTCTTTCTCTCTCTCTTCTGGAAATTAAAAGAGATTATAAATAGGGGTGTTTTCAACGTATACAAGTGAGACACTTCTCTGAACAATTTTTGTTGCAACTCATTTTCATTTTCTTTGGAAAAACAGAGCAGAATCAAAACTCACAGAAAAAGAAAAAGGGCTTTTGAATTTTCACAAGAACTTAGAGATCTTAATCTCTCAAATCCAAACTCTAAGTTCAACAAAATTCTTTTCTGTGATAACCCTTCACAAAATCGACTCACTCTTGAACTTCTTATCTTCATACTCATTCGAAGAGTGTTTCGAATTAGAGCCATCATCGTTCGTAAATCGTGTTCATTGTATTTGCTAGAGTGAAAAGCTGGTCTCTGATCGAGAAAGCTTTTCTGTGTTGAAAAGGTTCCAAAGAGGTTCTTTGGTCATCGATTTGTCGTGGGTAGTTTGTCACGAGTTTGGTAAACTCGCTTGACTGGATAGGTTTAGAGTGGTAGTCTCTTGTAAATCCTTTTGTAACCCAGAAAATCGATTTTTAGTGAAAGCTATCTAAAAGGTTTTTAGAGGGGACTGGACTAGCTCTCAGGGTGAGAGTGAACCAGGATAATTCTGTGGTGTTAAGTTTTATTTCTTTACTGCTTTCTTATTACTCGGCTTGCTTGATTGGTTATCCGTTGACTTAAGCATCAAGCTTTTAATTTACTCTGTGATAGCTCGGTTTTTGAGTGTTGCTCGGAAAGCTTAGCCTTGAAGCATCTATGTTAACCGATTAACCAGTTTATTCATCTGGTTAATAAATTAACATTGTTTGCTCGGCAGCTCGGTTAATCAATTAACCTTTCTGTTTATCTGTTTGGTTAATCAATTAACCGTGTCTGCTCGGATAAAGCTTGAATCTCATTTAAAACCGAGAACAACAATTCAAACTATTTTCAAGAAATCGAAAGATTGCCATATCACTTTCAATCTCCTATTCATCCCCCCTCTACTCGATTGTTAGGCCTCTTGTTGGTTTCCAACACGAATATCCTAACCAAATAATCCCTAAGTTTTTTCATAGATTAATCCCTCAGTTTTTTAATATAACACTTTTTATATTAATTATTATTTTTTCATAATTATTTTTAATATCCTAACCAGAGCATTTGTAGGTCGATAACATCGTCTTTAATCAAAATTATAATTTAAAATTAAATAAATTATCTGTCCAAAATTAATATTTAAAATTAAATAAATCTACTATACTTATATAAAAACATCCCTTTTCGAGACACCACGTTTGTTCACTTAAGGAATATTCGCACCAGAGCATTTGTAGGTAAATAACATCGTCTTTAATCAAAATTATAATTTAAAATTAAATAAATTATCTGTCCAAAATTAATATTTAAAATTAAATAAATTATCTATATGTGGAATCATTATCCTCAAAAAGATCGATAAACCCAAAGAGATGATGCTTGAGTTCATGATAAACCCAAATATCTCTTTAGTTATCACATATTTCAAATTATAAATATGATGATTTCTCAAGTCATGAAAGTCATCTTCTTCATCATTCTCCTCTCTTTTTTATTGTTCATGAACCATCACCTGTTCCAATGTGTCACTGTATAAGTTGATCGTTGATTTATTGGATGTGATTAAGGTCGTCTTCTTTTGGTATTGGCTTTCTTTTTCCGGAAGGACGATTACTTGTTCAAATTATACATGAATTCTACGTCATGCATGAATTTATTTTCCTCTGCTATGCAAGGTTGTCTTTTGTTTGGTTTTGTTTACTCATTGTACCCATCTATTAGTTATAAATATTTTTTGTTATAAAGAAAAAACTTTGATTTTTCCGTGCTTAATCTTTGCTTGCAATGCATGTGGGGAATTTTTTTTTTTGCTAAAACATGTACTCTTCTGAGAACTTTATTATTCTAGCCGTCAACACAATACTGTCTAATTAAATTTTCATAAAATTTTAAATGATGATCGCAAAATTACAAAGTTTTACAATACGTGCTTTAATAGTAAGGATCACTCTATTCAAAACTTGGTATCTAGTTGAGTTACGCTGCAAAAAGAACCAAAACATGTACTATTATTAATGTGCTGATAGATCCATTGACGGATCTTGGTCGAAAATTTAGGGGATGCAGTTAAGTATAATTAAATTATTATAATTAAAATTCAATGAATGTTTGGGAAAAAAAATGAGGAAACAAAATTTTGAATGTTTAAATATATTAATTTATATTTTATGAATTTGAAAGTCAATTGTCACAACAGTATGGGATATTGTCTATGGGCTTCAAATACCAGGTTCGAAACCTGGAGTGCCAATTTTTTTTATAATTTTCGACATTTTTCTAAAGAAAAACGTCTACTATTTTTAGATGCAAAAGATGGTGCCCCAAGGAGTCGAACATACGCCCTGTGTATGAAGGGCATAAGGACTAGCCACCATGCCAATACTTGGACCACAACATTATATGCTATTAATTTTTATATATGGTTTATAGAAACTCAGGGGGAGCAGGAGCTCCCACCTGCTCCAACTAAACTCCGTCCCTGGATAGATCCAAATAAGCAAATGCCTCACACCGTTAGAAATTCGAGGAAAAAATTAAGTTAAATATATTATTCAAATTTTCCAAATCATTATTCCAAAAACATTAATATCCCATCATTAATTATATTTAATAAATAAATTAAAATTAAAATCCTATAAATAAGTCCCATAATATATTAAAAAATAACAACAACATTAAAAAAAAAGATACAATTACATATCCAAATATAAAAATAGCTAAATTCAATCTAAATTTCTTCCTACTTTTTTTGTAACCACTTTATCTGAATGTGTTATCGAGATAAATTTATTTGTTTTTTTATCACAATAATTATGAAAAAATAATAATTAATATAAAAAGTTTTATATTAAAAAACGGATGAATTAATCTATAAAAAAACTTAGGGATTATTTGGTTAGGATATTCGGGAATAAAATTTTTTGATGCTATCCACAAATTACAAATACGAGATAGATTCAATACTTATAAAACATATAAGAAAAAAAATTTGCATGTCTCATCTAGAAATTTACACGTAATCCATGGAGAGATCATAAATCTATATATGTTGATGGGTTTGGAGTATACATCATAGCTCACAAAATTCCCTCAATATTTGGCACAACACGTCAACTCTAAATCTAAACTACAAAAAATATATATTTAAAATTTAAATGATAATTATACTAAAAAAAATATAATAAAGGTAGAATATCTTATAAAAATGACAAATATTTTTTTACATAATTTTATATTATTTTATTCCAATATTTTTTTAAAAATAAAACAAATTAAATACTAATAAAGTATAGATTTTTTCAAACATCACAAATAATATGGATACACGATTAAATATAATGATTATCATTTTGTAAAAAGTTTACAATGAATAAACACTTTAGTTGTTACAATCTCTAAAAAAAAATGTAACAGATTAAAAACAAAGGTACATACGTTTCAAAAATTGAAAAAAAATTAATTCATGATGATTAGAACAATTAGGATAAATATTTTTTAGGATTAAATCTTATGATTAACTTGAGATAAGATAAACGATGAAAAATATCAAAATATTTAAATATGAATAATAATAATAATAATAAATGTGATAATCATATTAAATTTTAATATGATAATTTATATTAAAAAAATACTAAATTATCATGTCCCATGAAATAGGAAATATTCTGATTTTCCTTAAATATACTCATAATACCATCAAACAAAAATATAAAAAAAATTAATTTTGATTCCACTCCAATTAATCATAATATCATAATTGTATATAAAAACGTGTTACTTCATCAATTAACTAAATATAATAGTAAAAATATATAATAGTAAAAATATATACTCATCTCTACATAAACAAATATAATAGTAAAAATATATTAAAAAAAATTAGCAGTCGTTATATTCCTAATAAAATGCAATGTGTTAATCAAGACAGACAAGAATAACCAGTTCAATGTCGTCTTCATATCCGATGAAATACTGAATATTCTAATTTATCCTTAAATTTACTCATAATACAACCAAACAAAAAAGATGAAAATATTTAAATATGATTTACTTTTGATTCTTCAAAATAAAGTTCATAATCATATGAAAATGTTAATTTATTCATTAATAAATACGGAAGATATTAGATAAAAAGTAACATGTATACCAAAAAGTACAAAATTTCTCAACAAACTCATTTAAATTATTTTTTTAACTCTAGGGTTTGATTTGAGTCTATGCCTTTTTGTATAATTTTTTTTTATTGTTGTGTAATAATAATCTTTACTTTATAAGATTTAATATAAAAAAATTAAAATTTCAATAATCCGTGCATTGCACGGGGTGAGAGCTAATTATCTATATGTGGAACATGTGGAATCATTATCCTCATTTTTTAAAAAAAATCATTATCCTCAAAAAGATCGATAAACCCAAAGAGATGATCTTGAGTTCATGATAAACCCAAATATCTTTTTAGCTATCACATATTTCAAATTATAAATATGATGATTTCTCAACTCATGAAAGTCATCTTCTTCATCATTCTCCTCTCTTTTTTATTGTTCATGAACCATCACCTGTTCCAATGTGTCACTATATAAGTTGATCGTTGATTTATTGGATGTGATTAAGGTCGTCTTCTTTTGGTATTGGCTTTCTTTTTCCGGAAGGACGGTTACTTTTTCAAATGGCTTAATTATGTCACAGACCCCTGAAGTTTGGGGTACTTTTGCTAGATACCCTTATTCTTTTTTTTTCAATGTCTGACTCTCCGATGTTACTTCTGAGTTTGTCATATACCCCTACAATTTTGTTGACATGTAACATCGGAATCTTGATCAGATGCAGGAGGTTAAGCACCTGGTGCCCCGTGGTCGAAGATCCTTTTTTAAAAAAATTTAAAAAACTATTAAACTTAATATTTTTTATATTTTTAGTTAAATAAAAAAATAGAAAAAAGAATTGAAGAGAGAGTTCGTCTTCGCACGTGTGACATCACTCAATATCACATGACCAACCTCCTGCGTCTGATCAGGATTCCGATGTCACATGTCAGCAAAATTGGCCTGAATTGGTAGTCGGGGCATATGACAAACTCAGAAGTAACTTAGGGGAGTCAGACATTGGAAAAAAGAATAAGGATATCTGGCAAAAGTACCTCAAACTTTAGGGACTTGTAACATAATTAAGCCTTTTCAAATTATACATGAATTCTACGTCATGCATGAATTTATTTTCCTCTGCTATGCAAGGTCGTCTTTTGTTTGGTTTCGGTTACTCAATGTACCCATCTACTAGTTATAAATATTTTTTGTTATAAAGATAAAAGTTGGATTTTTCCGTGCTTAATCTTTGCATGCAATGCATGTGGGGATTTTTTTTTTTCTAAAACATGTACTCTTCTGAGAACTTTATTATCCTAGCCGTCAACACAATACTGTCTAATTAAATTTTAATAAAATTTTAAATGATAATCGCGGAATTACAAAATTTTACAATACGTGCTTTAATAGTAAGGACCACTATATTCAAAACTTGGTATCTAACTGAGTTACACTGTAAAAAGAACCAAAACACACACATGTACTATTATTAATGTGCTCATAGATCCATTAACGGATCTTGGTCGAAAATTTAGGGGATGCAGTTAAGTTTAATTAAATTATTATAATTAAAATTCAATGAATGTTTGGGAAAAAAATGAGGAAACAAAATTTTGAATGTTTAAATATATTAATTTGTATTTCATGAATTTGAAAGTCAATTGTCATGACGGTATGGGATATTGTCTATGGGGTTCAAATACTGTAACGACCTAAGTCGTTACGGAAATTATGTTATGCCAAATGGATAATTATTAATTTCCTTTAAGGAAATGATGTTGAGGTTTTAATGTTGGTGTATAAAAATCAGAAATAATTTAAAACGAAAACTTCCATATAACTGCATATTTATATTTCACATAGAAAGTTTGATTTAATATACATCATTTTACATTGTTTTGGTCAAAAGATACTGCATCATAACTCTGAGTTAACTAAGCTCAGTCAGTGCGTATATACATATATATAATAAGGTGTAACTCAGAGCAGTTCCACAAAACTCTATAAGATAATAAAAGTCAACCTACATACTAATGATATATACCTAGCATATAACCTCATGGCACATCAACCATCCACTGACTCCCGGTCGATGGCACTCCTGATCACTCTCCCCTTCAGTCTGTACGGCGTCGTCCCCAGTTGGCTCACTCTCTCCCTCCTTGGGATCCTCCTCCTCCTCAGAGTCCACCTGAACCACCGGAGGCACACGTTCCGGTGATGGTGCAAATCTCACAGTCTGAGATGGACCCGGACGGGAAGGATCCTCAGGTGCAGCTCTCTCCGGAGGAGTGCGAGCGTTAGCAGCTGGTCTGAAACGGAAATGAGAACGACGACGTGCAGGCTGGGGAGGTGGAGTACTATGTTGATAAGTAAAAGCAGGAGGTATATGCTGAGCATATATCATAGGTATGCGGAACCGACGAGGACACATATAGGCCAGGGGATTCGGGTGGCGAAAGATCAACTCCACCTCCCCCTCGAACGTGGCTCTACGCTCCTCATACTCCCTTGTCTCTCTCACGGGACGCATCTCCAGGCATGCCAGAAATCGAGACATCACCTAATAAACAATTAGGGCAAAGGGAGTAAGACAGTGTCATTCACGTACAAATGAATAATTAAATGAACTAGGAATAAACAAACACAATTAGTCAAGTAGCAATTAAAGTCACATAAGCAGATAAACAATCTCAAATAATCAATTGATAATTTCTAAACAATAAATATCAAGCAATAATGTATATTTCTAATGCATGTGTAATGCAATGTGATGCAAATACTCGATGCAATCTCCTCTGTGATATACTACTAATATCATGCACTTGGCAATTTCACGTTTATCGATAACGTCCTCAACGATTTAATTTACGTTTTCGACAACGTTCAAACGATTTAATTTTTACGTTTTAACGAAAACGTTCAAACGCTCCACGCACGTTTGACGACAACATACCAACGATTCATACTAAATAGGAAAAGCAATTGGGAGTAAACGTCTTTCCACAGAGTATATAATTACAACTCCTGTGTAAATTATACTAAAGACCGTCCTCCGCATTCACGAAATACTCCGAGAGATTGATAGAATAAAATTATAGTTATTATAAAATTATCCCGAGTCGAGTCTGCAGAACCCACTCATCATAGGACCATTTTATCTATAATTAATTCCCACGGTTATTTGACGTATCACCGTCATAATCCTAATCTCTGCGTATTCTCATACCGATTTAATCAAATCGAATGTTTCTTTTCCCATTATCTTATCTTAGCTCCTTATCACCATGCATGATTTCAATCACAATAATTGTATCAATAATAATTTATAACATCTCCAGTTATTATGAAATTGATGCTAAGCAAGTTTCATAAGTTTATTAGAAAGGGATAATTCAATAAAGTGATTAAAAGTGAAAATTTGCATTTTTATACATTGTTTATCCGGTTAAGATGGGTGTTAACCGGTTAAACATTAAAATTTAAATATTCAAATTTTCCCCTTTTAGTGAACTGCACGATTTATCCGGTTAAAGGGTCCCGTAACTGGTTAAATTATGCAGTTTATGATTCTGAACTGCACTTTTAACACATCAATTCCATCACTTATCAATTTGAGTCATTATCAATTATCCAGGAAACATATTTGTGCAAAATAGAGCATGTTTGAACATACAGGAACACCAAGTTTCTGAGGTTCATGTTCAATATCTTATATATTCACATAAACACATGTTATGCAACTTGACATATTATAATCAAATACAGAGCTAAATAAGCTAGGCTTCAGTTTCCTTTAGGTCATACTAAGTTAATATTAAATATTCAATTCAGTTATAGAACCTATTATGCCCTCCAAGCCAATATCCCAATTTAAAACCTATTGCCCTTGAGCTTGTAAAGCTCTTATACATTCCAAGCCATTTAATAATCATTCTAGCAAATGAATATCTTCTCCCTTACCTATTGTAGCTGTAGAGATTGATTGGAAAGCAAGAGAAAAGGATTGACACGTTTTGGTGCAACTTGGTTCAGCCACAACACTCTGTTTTTCAGTTTCAACAGGGGGTATTGATCAGTGATTTTCAATTCGAATAAGTTAGATAAATTCGTGGATAAAGGTTGGAATTTAAACTAGGATACATGGAATTGGGATTAAAACAAATTTGAGACTCTAAGATACCTTGAGCTTACCACACAAATTAGAGAAAGAAGGCTTCAAGAAACTGAGTTTGCTCTGTTTTCCAACACCAACAGAGTCAAGTTGCAGAGCTAATAACTTTCTCTATGGTGCACGAAATCGAATGAGACTTGTTTCTACTTCAAGAGGGTTTAAAGAGCTTCAGTTTGATATAAAGTTTACTTGTGTTGATGGCTCAAAGAAGGAAAATGAAACAACACAAGTGAAGGGTTCAGAAACTGAATATATGGAATGTTTAGAATAAATTGTGTGGATTAAACTTGGTTTAAGTCACTAATACTCATCACCACTCATTCTAATAAGAGATTAGACGTGTTGCAGGCTTAAGTGGCTGGTTTAGAAGTCAAAAACGTGTTTTTCCCTTGATTTTTAATCCAAAACCGCCTTAATCTTAGTTTTCTGGGTTGGCTTATCCGGTTAAGCTCATCCTTAATCGGTTAAGTCAGTTCAAAATTCATAAAAACTTAAAAATATTATATTCAATTAATTTCTATTTACAATTTCTGTTAAATATTTCTTTTATTCTTTAAAATAAAATATTTCAATTATTACAATAATTTCTTTTAAATATTTCCTTAATTAATTTCACACCTACATTTATTTACTTATTGATAATTCTACATTATAATTATCGAAACTACAAATAATTATAATTCTTTAATCGGAATTTAAATTTTTGGGGCGTTACACTTCTCCCCCACTTACAGGAATTTCGTCCCCGAAATTCGACTCACTGAAATAACTCAGGATACTCCCTACGCATACGCTCTTCTAATTCCCAGGTTGATTCAGACACATCGCCTCGATTCCACAAAACCCTAACTAATGGGATCTCTTTCCCTCTAAGCTGCTTCATTCTTCGATCTTCAATTTGTACAGGACCAGTTTCGAGCGTGAGATTCTCCTTGATCGGCAATATGTCCGATTGAATTTGAATTACAGCTTCAGGATCATGCACATACTTCCGAAGTTGCGAGACATGAAAAAAATCGTGGAGATTTGCAAGAGAAGGGGGTAAAGCAATCTTGTAGGCAACTGGACCTACTCTTTTCAGGATTTGATATGGTCCAACAAATTTTGGCGACAGCTTCTTCGAATTAAGTGCATGACCAATTCCTTTTGTTGGTACCACTCTCAAAAATACATGATCACCTTCTTTAAATTCCAAAGAATCTCTTCTCCGATCAGCGTAGCTCTTCTGGCGACTCTGAGCTGCCTTCATCTTATCCTGAATTATCTTGATCTTCTCGGTAGTCTCTTGCACAATATCAGGACCAATAATTGAATTCTCCCCCACTTGAAACCAGCATAGTGGGGTTTGACACTTCCTACCATATAACACTTCAAATGGTGTCATTCTAATACTTGCATGGTAACTGTTGTTATAAGTGAATTCCACTAACGGCAACATCTATTCCCAATTTTCTCGATATTCCAGGACACAAGCCCTTAAGAGATCTTCTATTGTCTGAATAGTTCTCTCCGTCTGTCCATCTGTTTGTGGATGATATGCAGAACTCATACTCAGCTTCGTTCCCAAAGCCTGATGCAAACTTTGCCAGAATCTTGAGGTAAATCTTGGATCTCGATCAGAGACAATTTTGGAAGGTATGCCATGCAAACGAACAATCTCCTTTATATAAAGCTGAGTTAGCTTCTCTAAGGAATAATGCATATTCATTGGTATAAAATGTGCCGATTTGGATAATCTATCTATGACTACCCAAATAGCCTCATGACCCAACGAAGTTCTAGGCAATCCAGATACAAAATCCATAGAGATGCTATCCCATTTCCACTGGGGAATCTCCAAAGGTCTTAGTTCTCCACCAGGTTTCTTATGCTCGATCTTTGCCTTTTGGCAAATCAGACAAGATGCGACATAAGAAGCTACATCTTTCTTTAATCCCGACCTCCAGAATATCTTCTTCAAATCTTGATACATCTTGGTTGATCCTGGTTGGATACTCATCTTGATTTTATGTGCCTCTTCCAAGATCATTCTTCGCAACTGATGGTCATTCGGAATGCAAATTCGTCCTTTGAATCGAAGGATTCCGTCTGATCCAACTTGAAAGTCGAGTTCTTTTCCTTCGGCTGATAACTTCTTCTTCTCTTGGAGATCTACATCTCTTTGTTGCATTTCACTAATTTGAGTTAAAAACTCATTAGTAATCTGCAACATTCCCAACTTGATTGTGCCTTCTTCCAATTGCATTACTAAACTCAAATCTCTGAACTCTTCGATTAATGCTAACTCCTTAATCATCATAACACTCATATGGAGGGTCTTCCGGCTCAACGCATCTGCTACTACGTTGGCTTTTCCGGGATGGTAATGAAGCTCAAAATCATAATCCATTAAAATTTTCATCCAACGACGTTGCCTCATGTTAAGCTCCTTCTGATCAAAGAGATATTTCAAACTCTTATGATCACTAAAAACTTGGAATGTGGTTCCATAAAGATAATGTCTCCAAATCTTCAATGCAAACACTATTGTTGCCAATTCCAAGTCATGAGTAGGATAATTTTCTTCATGGGTCTTCAATTGTCTTGACGCATAGGCAACAACTTTACCTTCTTGCATTAGTACACATCCTAATCCTTGTTTTGACGCATCACAAAATACCTCAAAACTTTTGTGTGGATCAGGCAATATTAATACAGGAGATGATGTCAACCTTTCCTTCAAAGTCTGGAAACTATCCTCACACTTCTTGTCCCAGACAAAAGGTTTCTCCTTACGAGTCAGACATGTCATAGGAAGAGCAATCTTCGAAAATCCTTCAATAAATCTTCTATGGTATCCAGCTAACCCCAAGAAACTACGCACTTCTGTAACTGACTTGGGTCTTTCCCATTTCAAAACAACATCAACTTTCGCTGGATCCACTGCTATTCCGTCTTTCGAAATCACTTGCCCTAAGAAATTAATCTTCTCCAACCAAAATTCACACTTCGAGAATTTAGCATATAACTGTTTTTCCTTCAACACTTCTAACACCAGTTGAAGGTGCACAACATGTTCTTCCGGATTCTTCGAGTAGATTAGTATATCATCAATGAATACCACTACAAAAGAATCAAGATAAGGTCGGAAGACTCTATTCATATAATCCATAAATACTGCAGGGGCATTAGTTAATCCAAACGACATCACTACATACTCATAGTGACCATATCGAGATCGGAATGCCGTCTTGAGAATATCCTCCTCTCGGACTCGAATCTGATGGTACCCTGACCTCAGATCGATTTTAGAGAAGATTGCAGCTCCTCGAACTTGATCCATTAAATCGTCGATTCTCGGCAATGGATACTTATTCTTAACTGTGACTTTATTTAATTGCCGATAATCCACGCACATTCTCATGCTTCCATCTTTCTTCTTAACAAACAATACCGGTGCATCCCAAGGGGTAACACTTGGTCTGATAAATTGCTTCTGCAACAACTCTTCTATTTGCTTCTTTAGCTCAACCATCTCCGGTGGCACCATTCGATAAGGTGCAATTGAGATAGGACCAGTTCCAGGAATTAACTCGATGCTAAACTCAATTTCACGCTTAGGCAGCAATCCTGGGACTTCTTCTGGAAAGATTTCAGGAAAATCCCTTATGACAGGGACATCTTCAATCTTCACTTCCTTTTCAACCCTTGCACAGGCTAATTTGATGCATCCTTTGGTTATCACATCACGATAGGTAATGGTTTTTCTATCACAGTCAATGAGCGCTAGGTTCTTGGACATCCAATCCATTCCCAAGATAACATCTAATTGTGACAGAGGCAAACAAATAAGGTCTACTTGGGTTATCCGGTCTAACACCTGAACGGTACAACCCAAACAGGCTTTAGAGGTAACGACTATCGGGTTGGTAGGAGTAGACACTTCAAGCTTATAGGGTGTATTGATTATGGTTAAGTTTAATCGATTAGCACAATCATATGAAACAAATGAATGTGTGGCTCCAGAATCAAACAAAAAGTTACAAGGTTGGCCATTCAGAAGAAAGTTACCTTGGACAAGGTTTTCAAATTGGCTAGCCTCAACACCACTGAGAGTAAAGACTCTCCCAAAGCTGGTTGGTTTCCTGTCAGCATTCCCAGATTCCACCTTCCTTGGTTCCTTGCAGTAACGAGAAATATGGCCAGGCTTTCCACAATTATAGCAAGTAGGAGTCCAGCAAGTTGTTCTAAAATGGTGCCTCTTACACTTGTCACACAAAGGGGCTGGGTTCTTGACTCCTGCATCAGCTTTTCCTTTATTATTCTGATGGTAAGGTCCTCCTTTATCATGCTGATTCTTTCCCTTATGACGCTGCGGTCCATACTCTTGCTAATTCCTTTTTGCTCGCATAAACTCCTCTTCAACTTTCTTATCTTCTGCATTGATTCACCAAAGCTGGAAAACTTCGAATATTCTGATATCCGAAAGTAGACTTCAAATTCGGTCTCAGTCTGTCTTCAAACTTAATACACTTCGAATGCTCATCAGGGTTATGATGGTAGTATAGAGAATACTTGCTCAATTCCTCAAACTTCGCAGCATACTCTCCCACTGTCATGTCCCCTTGAGTCAGCTTAAGAAATTCAATTTCCTTCTTCCTCCGTACATCCTCAGGGAAATACCTTTCGAAGAATTTCTCTTCGAAAGTATTCCAAGTTACAATTCTTCCTTCAACAGCTAAGAGTTGTGTAGTGTGATTCCACCAATCCTCCGCTTCATCTGTCAGCACATAAGTGGCAAAAGTCACCCTCTGATTATCAGTGCAATTCATGGTCTGAAAAATCATTTCCAAATCACGAATCCACTTTTGAGCCTCATCCGGGTGATGACCTCCTCCAAACTTTGGCGGATCGCATTGACGAAATTCCGAAATGCCTTGAAATTCAGCTGGAACAGGGTTTCTAGGTGGTTGCTGTCCTGTAGGGTGTTGTTGCATATTCTCAAATACTTTCGAGATTCGATCTAATGCTTCAGCAATTTGATTATTGTTTCTAGCAGCCATAGTAACCTGCACTATGAACTGAGTCAATAATCAATCTTAAGACTAAACACATGTGACGCTCTCTTTTTAACTTGAAAATAATTAATATTTCCAAATTGTTTACTACTTGCTATCAAAAATCAGGACTAGAAAATTTTTCCTTTTTAATATCATTACTTGCTCAATTAAAATCCTCTTTTTGACATAAACCATTTCAGGAAATCGGCATGGTAATATCTTAGAATCGAAAAGACTCTCGAGACAGCACTTCCTTGATTATAGAAAACCTTAGTAGTTATCATTAAAGCATATAATTTGCCTCTCGAGTAAGATTTGAATATATGAAATATAAACCTATCGCCGAATCCCTTGTAAATTGAAATCAGAGTTCGCGGAAGTAAAAATAATACATATGGGGCTCTGCTGAGGAAAATCAACATCATATATATGTAGGTCATAGCATAAAATAAAACCCCATCAGTACAGAAAGTAGCAAGTAACATCAGTCGAGATAGCAAGAGTTTATAAAAACATATACAACCTAGCTGTATAAAATAAAACCTCACTCTAAGACCTCTCAAAATATATACACTATATCACATGGTCTCAAAATAGAAGTCTCAGAGCAGGTCTTCAGTGTCCTCAACAGCTCCTCAGATCCTCCACCGCTCTATCCCTAGGATCTAGGATCCAAAATACCTATGCTATGCAGGCTCCTATGAACCAGCAGGTCCACCTCTAGCAGAAACAGTCGGCTCAACATGCACCTCCTCCTCGCTCTCATCCTCCACAGGGTCCTCCTCGACCTCGCCCGACTGTGTAGAGACCCCACCACTGGGTCTAGGGTCTGCAGAAGCAGTCCTATCATAATCAGTCGGACCAGGAGAAGGAGTCTCCTCAGTGACAACTCTATGGGAGGAAGGATGGGAACGAGTGGCAGCTCTAAATCTAAAACTATGAAAACGACGCATAGGTCGAGCCGGGGGTGGTCCTCTATATGTGTAAAAAGGTGGAACATGCATAGTATAGACTAATGGGATCCTAAATCGACGAGGTCGCACACGCACCAGAGGGTTAGGGTGGTAGAGAGTGATCTCAACCTCCCCCTCAAAAGTGGCACGGTGCTCCTCATACGTCTATATACCGCTAGGGATAGGGCGTATCTCGATGCAGGCTAGGTATCTGGCCATCACCTAGACAGGGCACAGGGAGTAAGTATACACATATACATAATGGATAAAGACTAAAATTACAAGCACAAATATATCATGGACAGATCATAATGCAAACACATATGAGCACACCAATTTTTCAACATTATAGCTCTTATAATGCAGGTGGCATGATGTATGATTTTCTATTCACAACTGAGGCCTCTAAATGTCCATCTTGGACGTCCATCCAGTACACCCTTGTGTTCCCAGAACACCGACATTAGTTCCCAGAACATAATGCCGAACCATACTTGGATAAAAAGCATCACTCCCGGAGTGTGCACCACGTTCCCAGAACGCCACGTTCCCATAACGCATAAAAACCAGGTCCCGGACACTGGCCACATATCTATAATGTGTCATCAAGTAGGTTATACTTTGGTACTCCCGGAGTACCCTCCTCATATTCCCAGAATATGATAAACGTTCCTACCAACCAGACTTCCAGTCTATATGTATGCACAAACATCAGGGTTGGTTTTTATCTTTACATGAATTAATGTGATTTAGAAATATTCCAATTTCTACTTTTGAATAATTTATTTGAGGTATAACATTTGACATAAAAATTCCCCTTTGATTTTTTTCTCAAAACATGCCTTTTTAACTTAGATTGGGTAAAACAAAGTCAATGGTATTCAAAAACTTAACTTTTTATTTTTCAGATTCAGGTACTAACCGGTTACAGTTTCAGGCTAACCGGTTAGAATTACAGACCTGAACTGTTTACCATTGCAATTCAGAAAAAACCCTTTTTTCTTGAATTCTATACCCAATCCAAGACACATTTAACATTGTTTTATACCTCAAAAACCATTGTTTCATCATTCAAAAGTCCAAATCACATATCCTTTTCCAATGAACATAATTTCTCTTGAAATTATTCCATCAATTTAAGGCATAAATGGTAATCTTTCCAATCTGAATTTATTGACATTATCACAACTCATATTCAGACCTTGTGTATTGAAATTAAGGCTTAGATTTGAGTACAAACTATTAAGATTTCAGGACTGATTTATAAACTGATTTTTCTTTGAAAATCTGCAGTGTCTAACCGGTTACGAAAATCGTGTAACCGGTTAGATTATGCAGTCAGACCATTAAATCAAGAATTTTAACAACTCATTTTCTTCCTTTCTCAAATCTAACCAAATTTCAGTATACACCAAGTTCATATGCCTTAAAATAAACATGTTTACACCCAGAAACACATTCATATTGCATGCATCAAGTTTATTGTATCAAATTGCATGAAAATTCACATAAACACAATTTAACACAACAAAACTTAAATCAAGCACTCAAACACAGAATTCAGCATTTATATAGCTTGCATGCATCAATTTAAAGTTGCTCAAAACCACAGTGAGCAAGAAATTGGCCTCCAAGCCTTTGTGCTTAAAAACACATAATGCCCTTTTGAGTTTTGTAAACTCAAATCATAAATCATTCAATTTTTAGTCTAAATCTAGTATAGCATAGACTTCTCCCATACCTCTAAGATGATTTTGATGAAGATTTTCACTGGATTTGAAGAGAAACCACAAACTCTCACAATTTCCGCAAGTCTGCACTCAGATTCGGTTTTCCAGCAACAGGGTCCAGAAACCACCAAAATTGACATGGAGTTTGGCCAAAGAAATTGGGGAAAATAATTAGAGATTGTCCTAGGCAACATGCACTAACGAATGAGAAAGATTTGAGGCCTAGAGATTACCTGAGCTGCTCAAAATCAAGGTTCCAACACAGCTTGCAGAATCAGAAAATTCTGAACTCAGTTTTCCCAACCTTCACTTCAATTGACGATTTCTCTTCACACAAAGACTCTCAGCTCACAAACTCTATATCAACACAAAGCCCTTGATGTGAGCTTTGTGAATGTGTATCACTCGCTCAACAAAATTCAAAGATGAATGAGAATTTGCCCTCACGATTTTGGAACCCTAACTCAGCCTCTTCAACAAGAATTCAAATGAGCAACCCCTAATCCATTAGAAATCCACCTATTTATAGACAAATTAGACCTCCATGCAGGGCGATGCGTGTGTTGTCACTAAATCCATGCAGTAATCGTGGCGATTACGGAGTAATTCGAGTGATTACTCATCAAAATCCACTAAACCAGTTTCTAAGTTCATCGTCTAACCGGTTACAGGGCATTACTAACCGGTTAGATCAGTTCAAAATTTAAAAATTATTATTTTTAAATCTTTCCCTCCAAGAACCTTTCTAATTTTACCTTTTAGCCCTCATTCAGGGACCAAAATGCAATTTTCTTATATTTTGCATTTATTTGCCATATAAAAATATTTCCACTTATTTTTTATATTTAAGGCTAATTAAATACAAAACATAAACTTAGAAAAATTCTATAAATTAATAATAAAACTTTTTATTATTAATTTCCTATTATTCGGGAGACGAAAATTAGGGGTGTTACACTACTCCCCCACTTAAAAGGAATTTCGTCCCCGAAATTCTAGATTACAAAAATAACTCCGGATACTCTTGACGCATCTTCTCCTCTAATTCCCATGTAGCTTCAGATACGTCAGCATTCTCCCAAATTACCTTGACCAAAGGTATTTCCTTTCCTCTGAGCCGCTTGACTTCACGATCTTCTATCTGAACCGGTCTGGTCTCAAAGGTCAGGTTTTCTCTCAGAGTTAGATCATCGAGTTGGAGTTTCAGAACAACAGATGGATCATGAACATACTTTTTCAATTGCGAAACGTGAAAGACGTTATGCAAATTGGATAAAGAGGGTGGTAAAGCCAGTTGATAAGCAACAGGACCAACTCTCTTAAGAATCTGATATGGACCTATACACTTAGGCGAAAGCTTTCGGGTTCTCAAGGCTCTACTAATTCCTTTCATCGGAACTACCCGAAGAAACACATGATCGCCCTCAGAAAACTCTAATGGTTTTCGCCTCTTATCCGCATAGCTCTTCTGCCGACTCTGAGCCGCTTTCATCTTTGCCTGAACCATCTTGATCTTCTCAGTTGTCTGTTGAATCATTTCGGGTCCAACCATCAAGTTCTCCCCCACTTGGAACCAACATAGCGGGGTTTGACACTTTCTTCCATACAACGCCTCGAATGGTGCCATTCCAATACTCGCATGGTAGCTATTGTTGTATGTGAACTCTGCAAGAGGTAACACTTGATCCCAACTTCCTTGTTCTTCAAGTGCACACGCTCGCAACACATCTTCCAAAGATTGAATTGTTCTCTCCGTCTGACCATCCGTCTGTGGATGATAGGCAGAACTCAATTTCAACCTTGTTCCCATAGCATCATGCAAACTTTTCCAAAATTGCGTCGAAAATCTCGGATCTCGGTCTGACACAATGCTCGAAGGCACTCCGTGAAGACGAACTACCTCCTTAATATAGATCTGGGTAAACTTGTTCAAAGAATAACGCATATTTATCGGAATAAAATGCGCCGACTTGGTTAACCTATCCACAACCACCCAGATTGCATCATGATTTGTGTAACACCCCAAATTTTCGTCTCCCAAATAACCGAGAAATTAATTATAACAATTATTTTATAATTGAATTATATTAATTTTGAAGGTTTTAGTTTTTGTACATTATGTGCTTTTATATATAAAAATATGAGATATATTTTTATATGGTTATTTTGTACAAAAATATGAATATTGTAATTTAGTCCTTGGGTTGGGACCTAATTGCAATGTTAAAAAGGTTTTTGAAGAAAGAGTAATTAAATTATTAACTTTTGAATTTTATCAGTATGTAACCGGTTAGAAGGGCTCTGTAACCGGTTACACGATGAACACAAAAACTGGGATTAGTGCATTTGATGAGTAATCACGCGTTTTAACCCAGAATTCGCCACGAAATCAGTCCAGGATTAGTGGGAAACACGCGTCGTGATGCATGTACGCTTGATTTCTCTATATAAACCCGAATTGTTGATGAATTTGGGTTGATTTTCTAATGGAAGTGCTGAAGCTCTGTTTTAGGGTTTCGTTTTCGTTCTGGGAAATTCGTGTTGGGTCTTGAGTGTTAGAGAGCAAAACACACACTTTTGGAAAGCTTGAATCAAGGGCTTTCCAATTATATAAGATTTGAGAGCTGAGTGTTCGTGTGGAAGGAGTAATCAACCTTGGAAGCTAGGAAATCAAGTCTGAACTCTGTTTTCTACTGATTCTGGAAGCTGAGTTCAAGCTTCGATTTTGGTAAGCATAGTTAACCTTTAAGTCTCAAACCTCCTTGATTCTCTAGTGCATGTTACCTACTCTGAATTCTAACTATTTTCCCCAATTTCTTTGGCCAATTACTATGTCAAATTTTCTGGTCTTTGGACCCTGTTGATGGAAATAGTGGCTGAGAGCAGAACCTAGGATTTGTGGGGAATCTATGTTGGAGCCTTTCTCTCTGCAATGTTTTGGATCAAGCACGAACCTAAGGTAAGGGGGAAGCTTACTATTTGCTAGAATGAGAATAAATTGTGGTAGAATATAGGATGAGTCACCAAGAGACTCAAAGGGCATAAGTTGAAATGGTTAGATGGCTTGGAGGCCAATTTCTTGCTCACTGTGGTTTTGAGCAACTTTAAATTGATGCATGCAAGCTATATAAATGCTGTATTCTGTGTTTGAGTGCTTGATTTAAGTTTTGTTGTGTTAAATTGTGTTTATGTGAATTTTCATGCAATTTGATACAATAAACTTGATGCATGCAATATGAATGTGTTTCTGGGTGTAAACATGTTTATTTTAAGGCATATGAACTTGGTGTATACTGAAATTTGGTTAGATTTGAGAAAGGAAGAAAATGAGTTGTTAAAACTCTTGATTTAATGGTCTGACTGCATAATCTAACCGGTTACACGATTTTCGTAACCGGTTAGACACTGCAGATTTTCAAAGAAAAATCAGTTTATAAATCAGTCCTGAAACCTTAATAGTTTGTACTCAAATCTAAGCCTTAATTTCAATACACAAGGTCTGAATATGAGTTGTGATAATGTCAATAAATTCAGATTGGGAAGATTACCATTTATGCCTTAAATTGATGGAATAATTTCAAGAGAAATTATGTTCATTGGACAATGAAATGTGATTTAGACTTTTGAATGATATAAACATTGGTTTTGAGGTATAAACATTGTTAAACTAATTTATGGTTTGAGTAGGGAATTTAAGAAAAAGGGTTTTTCTGAATTACAATGGTAACCAGTTCAGGTCTGTAATTCTAACCGGTTAGCCTGGAACTGTAACCGGTTAGTACCTGAACCTGAAAAATAAAAGGTTAAGTTTTTGAATACCATTGACTTTGTCTTACCCAACCTAAGTTTAATGACATGTTTTGGGATAATTCAAAGGAGAATTTTGTGTCAAAGACTATACCTCAAATAAATCATTCAAAAGAGAAATTGAAATATTTCTAAATCACAGTAATTAATGGAAAGACCAACCTTAGTAATTACGTATTCAAGGCATGCATAGAGAAAGGTAATGAAATAGGTTGGCAAGGATAGTTTGTGATGTTCGGGTACTTGACCCCGTACTCTAGGAGTACTAAACTAATGCAACCAACTTGATGACACATTCTGGGAATGTGGCCATTGTCTGGGACATGGTTTCTTGGACACGTTCTGGGAACGTGATGCACACTCTGGGAGTGGTGCTTGATTTCATTCCAAGTATGGTTTGCGATACGTTCTGGGAACGTATGTGAGTGTTTTGGGAACACGTTGGTATAATAATAGAATTAAAGATAAAACCAACCTTGATGATTGTGCATTCATATAGAATGGAAGTTTGGTTGGTAGGAACGTTTATCATATTCTGGGAATATGAGGAGGGTACTCCGGGAGTACCAAATTATAACCTACTTGATGACACATTATAGATATGTGGCCAGTGTCTGGGACCTGGTTTTATACGTTCTGGGAACGTATGTTAGTGTTCTGGGAACACTTTGATAAGCAACCTACTGGATGACACATTATAGATATGTGGCCAGTGTCCGGGACCTGGTTTTTATACGTTCTGGGAACGTATGCATTCTGGGAACGTGATGCACACTCTGGGAGTGATGCTTATTTATCCAAGTATGGTTTGCTGCACGTTCTGGGAACGTGATGCACACTCTGGGAGTGAATGCTTATCATCCAAGTATGGTTTGGCATTACGTTCTGGGAACGAATGTCAGTGTTCCGGGAACACAATGGTGTATTGGATGGACGTCCAAGATGGACTTTCAGAGGCCTCAGTTGTGGAAGGAAATCATGCATCATGCCACCTACATTGAAAGAATTATTAAGATTAACCGGGTGTGCTCATATGATTATGCATCATGATTTGCTACATGCTAACTTGTGGATGTTAGTTTTATTCTCATTTGATTATGCGAATATGTATAGCTAACCCCCATGCCCTTATTAGGTGTTGATCGTGCATCTAGCTTTCACAAGAACCAGTAAAGGGAGATGCCCCTTAGGTGCATGCAGAGTGTAGAAAGTGTGGGTTGGGAACCCGTTGTACAGATATCGAGGATCCGGCCAGATGAATGTTTGGACAAAGGATCAGTGACCAGCTCTATAATATTTCTATTTTAATAGAATTTATATGATACATATTTTGGAAAGAGGTATCATAAGATGAATTCAGTTTCATAATAATACTTATTTAGTATTAATGGACTTGTTATACTTGATATATTTTGGGAATGGAATATGATGATTTTACTATGTTTCCGCAAACTCTGATTTTACTAAGTCACCCTCATTATCAATCAAGTGTTTGTGAAAATGAATTTTCAAGGAAAGGGATAAATTCTTATTTTCAGATCTTTTTCCAACAACAACAAGTCCAAGAAATCACAAACTTATTACTTTTCTTATAAAGTAAGATGATGTAAAAGGAGTGTTACACTTTTATGGTATCAGAGCAATGGTCCTGACTCTTGGTCCTTGGGTGTGTGGTCCAATACGCTGGTCATCGATATCTGCAATGTTTTTGGGAAGTATGCTTTCATATACTTCCAAACTAGAGCTAAGGTTATGGGAAATGGCTCTAGATAAGTAGTTCATTCTGCTATTAAGAAGTGTTCTATGTAGTCTAAGTAGAAGTACGATAGATATATGCTTCTCTTTAGACATGTGTTAACCCTAAAACCATAGTGTTGGTTTATTCCGTTCTCATAGAACCAGTGATAAGGAAATCTTAAAGGAGTTGTAGTAAGGTCCCTGACTCTGGAGAAGAGAATTTAACTTCACCAGTGTTAAAGTTAATCAATTTCTCCGACCGAGTGCAGGGCAGTTATCTTTTGAAGGATCAACCTTGTTGAGTTTCTTAAACTCTAAAGCTATTCCTTCATTTGTTCTTTATGGATAAGGGTATTGATCAAAGTTGCTCTATGCCTTATCCAATCTGCTATCTCAAAGCAGAGAATCTTACAAGTCTTCTTGTAGTGGTTTTCAATGTATGACGGAATCGTTCTATTAAGGTATTAGACTTTGTCTATCTACCTGTGTCATGATTTCATTTGATCTTAAGCACGGTTTGGGAACCGAAGGATCAAGTGATCATGATTGATGACGATAGAACAACCCTATATTGGGATTCCCAAGTTTCGAATCTGGAACCCAATGGACCCATGTAGTTGCTCCCGGGCAGCAGTGAAGGAATAAGGGGGTCAAAGAAATCCTGGTTACAAGAAATGATGTTCGGTTCACCCTTGGGCAAAGAGATAGAGTTTGGAATCAAGTTAATTTTTGAAGCTGATTCTCTCTCTACTACCCTTACAATATGATATCATCAGAAATAGTCACATGGGGGAAACACCGAGAAAAGTGTTAAAAGGTTTTGGGTGGATTAGATTAAAGGAGTCTAAGTGTTTTCTAAGATTGATTGGCGGTTGGATTAACCCCAAATCAGGATTCGGGGCAGGGATACACTTAAGACTGCATTTTGATCTCGATACGGACATTATGAGTAGAAAATAATGTCGTTCGGATTGACTAATGCACCTGTTCTTTTATGGACTATAAGAACTGGACCTTTAGATTATAATTGAATTCGTTTGTGGTTTATCCTGAGAATCCGGAGGAGCATGAGGAACATCGCGGGATTGTGTTGAGAATCCTGCAAGAAGAGTAGTAGTGTGTTAAGCCCGCCAAAGATGAGTTTTGGTTGAGCGAAGTTACGTTTGCAGGGCATGTGATCTTTAAAGGAGAAATTGCGATGGATCCAGCAACGGTAAGTTTAGTGTTTAAATGGGAATAGCCTAAGACTGTGACTGAGGAGAGAGGTTTCTTAGGGCTGGCTGGATATTATCGCCGGATTATTGAGGGATTTTCTACGATCGCATGGCCTTTGGCCAAGTTGACTTGGAAAGATCAACTGATGGTATTGAATGATAGGATATTGTTTAATTATGGTGGGGTGATGATGGATTATACCCCAACAGAATATGATTAGTCCAAGAGGAATTATGGAAAAGGTGAGTAGATTATGATTTAAATCATTTTAGTGATGGATTCGGTTGAAATCAAGGTATTAAATTATGATTAAGTCCTATTTTGAGTCGGATTGGACGATGTAAAGAAAATGATTTTCAAATTCTTTGGTTTTACTTCCAAAACTATACTTCATAACCGGTTAGAGTTTCTTGTAACCGGTTAGAAGCTGAAAGTTTAAAATAAAATTTAAGTCCTTTGTGAAGGAACTTTTGGTATTAGTAGACATCTTCCTCCAATCCAAACTCAATGTCAATTACCTAAGTAAAGTTTAAGGAAGGATTTAATGTGATGAAATAACTTAATGCCTTGATTCATCATTGAAATTGATTTAAGAGGATTGAATTATAATACTTATGGATTAATCGAGAGTTGAAATTAAGGAGCCACTCCAATTGGAGAAGGTAGAGGATTTAGCTGGATGATGCAAAGGAAACAATAGATGTTAAGATGAGAAGGTTGTGATTTATGAACAAGTTTGGAGTTTGAAAGTATGGATGACAATAAGAAGAGGAAGAGTTGTATGTAAAATAAAAGCGATAGATGGAGTTTCTTATAGATTATGGCTTTGAGCTCCATTATCATCCTGGTTTAGCAAACGTAGTTGTAGACGATTTGAGCTGAAAGGCTATTTCTGTGAGCTCAATGATGGTCAAGGAGGCTATTCTGATTGGGAAATTTAGAGACCTAAGTCTGGTAACCCAAGAGGAACCCTCTAGTATTAGATTGGGAATGTCGCCAATCACCAACGAATTCTTGAACCGGATTCGTGGATTTCAACCAGGAAATGAGGAGTTAGATTTCTATGAAGAAAACGAATGAGATTTAATCTTTGGAATTAAAGTCAAGGATTATGGATATTAGAAAGTATATTATGGAGGAAAGGGATTTATGAAGTATTGCTTAGAACAACCTAGATGAGAAATCCAAAAGGCACGAATTTCAAGAGTAGATTACGTGCAAATCCAAGTTAGCTATCAACTATCAAGGAATAAGAAATTTCTCGATGTTGGTAAGCCTGTATGAGGATTATGGGAAAGAATGATGAAATACGGGCCTTACTGAAGAAAGAGGAAAAGTAAATGGGAGAATATCAACCCCGGAAATGCCAAGGTGAAGGAGTCCTCGATTGAAGAAAAGTGACTAAGGAGGAAATAGGGAAGGGAACATCTATCCATCTCGAGGTGAAAACTGTGAGGCACATCACTTGGAGTTTAGTTGTGATGTACCTAAGGGAATGGTAAATTCCGATTGTAGGAAACTGGAGTATTATTCGTTGAATCGTCTTGAAAGAAAAAGGTGAGAAAGTATTGGACAGCAAGCGAATCCAACACGAGAAGAATTCACCGGCTGAGATGAGAGTTGAGTGTAATCCTGACGTAAATAACCGAAGCCTATCTCTTCCTTTGATCTGAGTTAACGTAATCAAATGTTTTTGACTATGTTAATCTAATCGTTTGAAAGTATCAATATTCTGTTGGAAGTTCAACTTCAATCTTTCTGTGATCAAAACCTTTATCACAGTTGGATGTGATAAATCGCTGTGGACACTACAGAAATAGAAAGATCAGTTATGACTAGAGAGATTAACAACCACCGGGATAGGACAAATCATTGTCTCCCCAACGGAAATGTCTCTAGAACTTGACTATCTAACTAAGTCTGATAGTGATAATTTCCCTATCTTTAAGTTTATCTAACTTAAGACCTGTCGTATGGTCTTTCTTGCGAAAGATTATATCTGAAAGGGATAACTTTGTTATTAATGGATTGAATATTAGGACTGATCACCCTAATGTCTAAAACTATTAAGAAATGAAGTCATACAAATGTTTCTTTGATCGTGCTCGAGAGATCAGAGTGCGCAGCCCAAAAAGTTTTTCCAAAAAGTTTATTGGAAAATGTTTTAATAAAAAAAATATATTGATGTGAAGTATAAAGAGTATTTCTTTTAAAAGAAATTCTTTCACACAAGAGTTTTATATGAAAAAAAAAATCCTTGTGCTTTAGTTTGGAAAGTTTTTCTGAAGGGTTTTATTTGAAATGTTTCAAAATACAAGGAATATATCAAAACTCTTTTAAGTGGGGGAGGACCCTAAAAGAACAAATTTTTGGGAGCTAGATGAAGATTTCTAGTATAAAAATATTTTGGAAAAGCGGAAAATTTCAGAAGATGAATTTCGGGGACGAAATTCCTTTTAAGTGGGGGAGTAGTGTAACACCCCAAATTTTCGTCTCCCAAATAATCGAGAAATTAATTATAACAATTATTTTATAATTGAATTATATTAATTTTGAAGGTTTTAGTTTTTGTACATTATGTGCTTTTATATATAAAAATATGAGATATATTTTTATATGGTTATTTTGTACAAAAATATGAATATTGTAATTTAGTCCTTGGGTTGGGACCTAATTGCAATGTTAAAAAGGTTTTTGAAGAAAGAGTAATTAAATTATTAATTTTTGAATTTTATCAGTATGTAACCGGTTAGAAGGGCTCTGTAACCGGTTACACGATGAACACAAAAACTGGGATTAGTGCGTTTGATGAGTAATCACGCGTTTTAACCCAGAATTCGCCACGAAATTAGTCCAGGATTAGTGGGAAACACGCGTCGTGATGCATGTACGCTTGATTTCTCTATATAAACCCGAATTGTTGATGAATTTGGGTTGATTTTCTAATGGAAGTGCTGAAGCTCTGTTTTAGGGTTTCGTTTTCGTTCTGGGAAATTCGTGTTGGTTCTTGAGTGTTAGAGAGCAAAACACACACTTTTGGAAAGCTTGAATCAAGGGCTTTCCAATTATATAAGATTTGAGAGCTGAGTGTTCGTGTGGAAGGAGTAATCAACCTTGGAAGCTAGGAAATCAAGTCTGAACTCTGTTTTCTACTGATTCTGGAAGCTGAGTTCAAGCTTCGATTTTGGTAAGCATAGTTAACCTTTAAGTCTCAAACCTCCTTGATTCTCTAGTGCATGTTACCTACTCTGAATTCTAACTATTTTCCCCAATTTCTTTGGCCAATTACTATGTCAAATTTTCTGGTCTTTGGACCCTGTTGATGGAAATAGTGGCTGAGAGCAGAACCTAGGATTTGTGGGGAATCTATGTTGGAGCCTTTCTCTCTGCAATGTTTTGGATCAAGCACGAACCTAAGGTAAGGGGGAAGCTTACTATTTGCTAGAATGAGAATAAATTGTGGTAGAATATAGGATGAGTCACCAAGAGACTCAAAGGGCATAAGTTGAAATGGTTAGATGGCTTGGAGGCCAATTTCTTGCTCACTGTGGTTTTGAGCAACTTTAAATTGATGCATGCAAGCTATATAAATGCTGTATTCTGTGTTTGAGTGCTTGATTTAAGTTTTGTTGTGTTAAATTGTGTTTATGTGAATTTTCATGCAATTTGATACAATAAACTTGATGCATGCAATATGAATGTGTTTCTGGGTGTAAACATGTTTATTTTAAGGCATATGAACTTGGTGTATACTGAAATTTGGTTAGATTTGAGAAAGGAAGAAAATGAGTTGTTAAAACTCTTGATTTAATGGTCTGACTGCATAATCTAACCGGTTACACGATTTTCGTAACCGGTTAGACACTGCAGATTTTCAAAGAAAAATCAGTTTATAAATCAGTCCTGAAACCTTAATAGTTTGTACTCAAATCTAAGCCTTAATTTCAATACACAAGGTCTGAATATGAGTTGTGATAATGTCAATAAATTCAGATTGGGAAGATTACCATTTATGCCTTAAATTGATGGAATAATTTCAAGAGAAATTATGTTCATTGGACAATGAAATGTGATTTAGACTTTTGAATGATATAAACATTGGTTTTGAGGTATAAACATTGTTAAACTGATTTATGGATTGAGTAGGGAATTTAAGAAAAAGGGTTTTTCTGAATTACAATGGTAACCAGTTCAGGTCTGTAATTCTAACCGGTTAGCCTGGAACTGTAACCGATTAGTACCTGAACCTGAAAAATAAAAGGTTAAGTTTTTGAATACCATTGACTTTGTCTTACCCAACCTAAGTTTAATGACATGTTTTGGGATAATTCAAAGGAGAATTTTGTGTCAAAGACTATACCTCAAATAAATCATTCAAAAGAGAAATTGAAATATTTCTAAATCACAGTAATTAATGGAAAGACCAACCTTAGTAATTACGTATGCAAGGCATGCATAGAGAAAGGTAATGAAATAGGTTGGCAAGGATAGTTTGTGATGTTCGGGTACTTGACCCCGTACTCTAGGAGTACTAAACTAATGCAACCAACTTGATGACACATTCTGGTAATGTGGCCATTGTCTGGGACATGGTTTCTTGGACACGTTCTGGGAACGTGATGCACACTCTGGGAGTGGTGCTTGATTTCATTCCAAGTATGGTTTGCGATATGTTCTGGGAACGTATGTGAGTATTCTGGGAACACGTTGGTATAATAATAGAATTAAAGATAAAACCAACCTTGATGATTGTGCATTCATATAGAATGGAAGTTTGGTTGGTAGGAACGATTATCATATTCTGGGAATATGAGGAGGGTACTCCGGGAGTACCAAATTATAACCTACTTGATGACACATTATAGATATGTGGCCAGTGTCTGGGACCTGGTTTTATACGTTCTGGGAACGTATGTTAGTGTTCTGGGAACACTTTGATAAGCAACCTACTGGATGACACATTATAGATATGTGGCCAGTGTCCGGGACCTGGTTTTTATACGTTCTGGGAACGTATGCATTCTGGGAACGTGATGCACACTCTGGGAGTGATGCTTATTTATCCAAGTATGGTTTGCTGCACGTTCTGGGAACGTGATGCACACTCTGGGAGTGAATGCTTATCATCCAAGTATGGTTTGGCATTACGTTCTGGGAACGAATGTCAGTGTTCCGGGAACAAAATGGTGTATTGGATGGACGTCCAAGATGGACTTTCAGAGGCCTCAGTTGTGGAAGGAAATCATGCATCATGCCACCTGCATTGAAAGAATTATTAAGATTAACCGGGTGTGCTCATATGATTATGCATCATGATTTGCTACATGCTAACTTGTGGATGTTAGTTTTATTCTCATTTGATTATGCGAATATGTATAGCTAACCCCCATGCCCTTATTAGGTGTTGATCGTGCATCTAGATTTCACAAGAACCAGTAAAGGGATATGCCCCTTAGGTGCATGCAGAGTGTAGAAAGTGTGGGTTGGGAACCCGTTGTACAGATATCGAGGATCCGGCCAGATGAATGTTTGGACAAAGGATCAGTGACCAGCTCTATAATATTTCTATTTTAATAGAATTTATATGATACATATTTTTGAAAGAGGTATCATAAGATGAATTCAGTTTAATAATAATACTTATTTAGTATTAATGGACTTGTTACACTTGATATATTTTGGGAATGGAATATGATGATTTTACTATGTTTCCGCAAACTCTTATTTTACTAAGTCACCCTCATTATCAATCAAGTGTTTGTGAAAATGAATTTTCAAGGAAAGGGATAAATTCTTATTTTCAGATCTTTTTCCAACAACAACAAGTCCAAGAAATCACAAACTTATTACTTTTCTTATAAAGTAAGATGATGTAAAAGGAGTGTTACAATTTGCTGCCGTCCTCGGCAAACCAGACACAAAATCCATCGAGATGCTATCCCACTTCCACTGGGGAATCCTCAGAGGTTGCAACTGTCCTCCCGATTTCTGATGTTCTACCTTCGCTTTCTGACAGATCAAGCACGCCACCACATATTCTGCCACATCTCTTTTCAATCCCGACCACCAAAATATCTTCTTCAAGTCCTGATACATTTTGGTCGATCCAGGATGCATACTCATCCGACTCTTATGGGCCTCATCAAGAATTAGCCTTCTAACTTCTTGATCCCTTGGTACACAAATCCTTGTCCTGAAACGAAGGATTCCATCCTGCCCAAACTTGAAATCAGGTTCCTTTCCTTCCGAACCTAGTCTCATCTTTTCCATCAACTCTTCATCTGCTCGTTGCAACTCCCGAATTCTTTCCAAGAACTCGTTTGTGATCTGCAACGTCCCCAGCTTGATACTTGATGACTCCACTTGTGTCAACAAGCTCAAGTCTCTGAATTCTTCAATTAACGCTGCTTCCTTAACCATCATTGCACTAATGTGGATTGCTTTCCGGCTCAATGCGTCCGCAACCACATTCGCTTTACCCGGATGATAATGGAGTTTAAAATCGTAATCCTTCAAAAACTCCATCCATCTTCTTTGCCTCATGTTCAACTCTTTCTGGTCGAACAGATATTTCAAACTCTTATGGTCACTAAATACTTGAAATATAGTGCCATAGAGATGATGTCTCCATATTTTTAAGGCAAACACGATCGCCGCCAACTCCAAATTGTGTGTCGGGTAATTCACCTCATGATTCTTCAATTGTCTCGATGCATACGCCACTACTCTTCCTTCTTGCATCAATACACAACCCAGTCCTTGCTTAGATGCATCACAGTACACTTCAAAACTCTTGTGAGGATCAGGTAAGATTAACACAGGAGACGATGTTAACCTTTCCTTCAACTCACGGAAACTAACTTCACATCGATCGTCCCACACGAACGGTTGATCTTTCCGAGTCAACTTCGTCAAAGGCAATGCAATCTTTGAAAATCCTTCTATGAATCAACGATAGTATCCAGCCAGCCCTAAGAAACTTCTCACCTCCGTCACGGTCTTAGGCTGTTCCCAACCTAGCACTGAACTTACTTTTGCTGGATCCACCGCAATTCCTTCTTTAGAGATTACATGCCCCAAAAACTTTACTTCGTTCAACCAAAACTCACACTTCGTAAGTTTGGCATATAATTGCTTCTCCTTCAGGACTTTCAACACAATCCTGAGATGCTCTTCATGTTCTTCCGGATTTTTAGAATAGACCAAAATATCGTCAATGAATACCACCACAAACAAATCCAAATATGGTCTAAAGATCCGGTTCATATAGTCCATGAAAATAGCAGGCGCATTTGTCAATCCGAACGGCATCACAATATACTCATAATGACCGTATCGCGATCGAAATGCAGTCTTGGATATATCCTCCTCCTTTATCCTGATCTGATGATAACCCGACCTCAGATCAATCTTAGAGATTACTGCAGCTCCCCTCACTTGATCCATAAGGTCATCAATCCTTGGCAAAGGATACTTATTCTTAATAGTGACCTTATTCAGCTGCCTATAATCCACGCACATCCTCATATTTCCATCTTTCTTCTTTACGAATAATAATGGAGCTCCCCAAGGTGAAACACTTGGCCTGATCATTTGTTTCTGCAACAACTCCTCGATTTGCTTCTTCATCTCTGCCATTTCTGGTGGTGCCATCCTATAAGGAGCAATAGAGATGGGACCAGCTCCAGGGACTAAGTCGATCCCAAACTCTATCTCTCGCTTCGGAGGTAATCCTGGTATCTCTTCCGGAAATTCCCTCACCATTGGAATCTCCTCGATCGGCATCGACTCTTCTTCTCCAGAAGCTGAGAATAAACACATATAGCCCTCCGGTTCAAGGGTCCTATATTGAATTGTCTTTTCCTCACAATTGATGATCACTTGGTTCTTCATCAACCAATCCATTCCCAAGATCATATCCAATTGTAACTTAGGAAGACAAACCAAGTCTACTTTGGATGAACGACCCAGAACTTCTACCTTACACCCTAAACAGGCTTTAGCGGTGTAGATCGGTATTCCCGTAGGGGTATCTATACTACGATAGCAGGGTGAATCGAAAACACTAAGATTCAGCCTACTCACACATTCAAGGGAAACAAAAGAATGTGTAGCTCCAGAATCAAACATGATTTTGCAAGGTTGATTATTGAGCAGAAAATTACCTTTCACGAGATTCGGGGTTTGGGTTGCTTCACTACCACTCAGAGTAAATACTCGTCCTTGTACCACAGGCTTTCCAACAGATCCCTTTGCATCCCCCTTTGCAGATTCCTTGCATTCACGGGCAAAGTGACCTTGCTTTCCACACTTGAAACATCCTCCTGTGGACCAGCAAAACTGACCATGATGATAACGCTTGCACTTCTCGCAATAAGGAGCATTATCGCGAGGCTTGTTTCGGTTATCCATCACTGCCTTGCCTTTCCCCTTGTTCTTAGAACATGGACCATTATTTCGATGGTCAAACTTCTTCTTTCTCTGGGGTCCATAATTCTGTCTAACCCCCTTCACTTGACTTCCTATCAACTCCGCCTTCTTATCATCCTCATATATTCTGCACATGTCCACCAGTGCAGGGAAACTCTGAATCCTTTGATAACTGAAGATAGACTTCAGCTCCGGCCTTAGCCCACCTTCAAACTTCACACACTTACTTCTTTCATCAGGGTTATTTAAGTAATAGGGAGAGTACTTCATCAGCTCCTCGAATCTGGCAGCATACTCCCCTACACTCATATCCCTCTGCTTCAATTGCATGAATTCCACTTCCTTTTTCCTCCGCAAGACTTCTGGAAAATATTTATTGAGAAACTTCTCCATAAATACTCCCCAGTTGATTGCCCTTCTTTCAAAATTCAGCAACTGGACCGTGTGATCCCACCAGTTTTACGCTTCCCCATGAAGCATGTAAACTGCATAGGTCACCTTCTGTTCGTTAGAACACTCCAGAGTTCGGAAGATATTATTGATCTCGTACAACCACTTGTTTGCCTCATCAGGTCTATATCCTCCCTCAAATCGTGGTGGATTGCACTTCCTGAACTCCGACAGAGTCTTAGTATCATGATTCACCATGCTGCTAGCAGATGGGTTACCAGCTCTCCCTTGAGATGCTTGATGCCTCTGCTGTTGCTGCATGCCTTCCAGCACGGTTGTGATTCGTTCTAACATTTCGTTCGTAATATTTCTATTTCTGGTTGCCATAGAAAGACCTGCACTATGGGCTTTGGGTTACTGAAAAGGTCTTTAAAACATAAATGCTACTACTAACTTACTCAAACATATTCAATTAACATTGAATATCATACTTAGCTGCATCTGCGGGGCCATGAGGAACAGGACCAATGCTTTGATACCACCAAAGGTGTGACGCTCTCTTTTTAACTTGAAAATAATTAATATTTCCAAATTGTTTACTACTTGCTATCAAAAATCAGGACTAGAAAATTTTTCCTTTTTAATATCATTACTTGCTCAATTAAAATCCTCTTTTTGACATAAACCATTTCAGGAAATCGGCATGGTAATATCTTAGAATCAAAAAGACTCTCGAGACAGCACTTCCTTGATTATAGAAAACCTTAGTAGTTATCATTAAAGCATATAATTTGCCTCTCGAGTAAGATTTGAATATATGAAATATAAACCTATCGCCGAATCCCTTGTAAATTGAAATCAGAGTTCGCGGAAGTAAAAATAATACTTATGGGGCTCTGCTGAGGAAAATCAACATCATATATATATAGATCATAGCATAAAATAAAACCCCATCAGTACAGAAAGTAGCAAGTAACATCAGTCGAGATAGCAAGAGTTTATAAAAACATATACAACCCAGCTGTATAAAATAAAACCTCACTCTAAGACCTCTCAAAATATATACACTATATCACATGGTCTCAAAATAGAAGTCTCAGAGCAGGTCTTCAGTGTCCTCAGCAGCTCCTCAGATCCTCCACCGCTCTATCCCTAGGATCTAGGATCCAAAATACCTATGCTATGCAGGCTCCTATGAACCAGCAGGTCCACCTCTAGCAGAAACAGTCGGCTCAACATGCACCTCCTCCTCGCTCTCATCCTCCACAGGGTCCTCCTCGACCTCGCCCGACTGTGTAGAGACCCCACCACTGGGTCTAGGGTCTGCAGAAGCAGTCCTATCATAATCAGTCGGACCAGGAGAAGGAGTCTCCTCAGTGACAACTCTATGGGAGGAAGGATGGGAACGAGTGGCAGCTCTAAATCTAAAACTATGAAAACGACGCATAGGTCGAGCCGGGGGTGGTCCTCTATATGTGTAAAAAGGTGGAACATGCATAGTATAGACTAATGGGATCCTAAATCGACGAGGTCGCACACGCACCAGAGGGTTAGGGTGGTAGAGAGTGATCTCAACCTCCCCCTCAAAAGTGGCACGGTGCTCCTCATACGTCTATATACCGCTAGGGATAGGGCGTATCTCGATGCAGGCTAGGTATCTGGCCATCACCTAGACAGGGCACAGGGAGTAAGTATACACATATACATAATGGATAAAGACTAAAATTACAATCACAAATATATCATGGACAGATCATAATGCAAATACATATGAGCACACCAATTTTTCAACATTATAGCTCTTATAATGCAGGTGGCATGATGTATGATTTTCTATCCACAACTGAGGCCTCTAAATGTCCATCTTGGACGTCCATCTAGTACACCCTTGTGTTCCCAGAACACCGACATTAGTTCCCAGAACATAATGCCGAACCATACTTGGATAAAAAGCATCACTCCCGGAGTGTGAACCACGTTCCCAGAATGCCACGTTCCCAGAACGCATAAAAACCAGGTCCCGAACACTGGCCACATATCTATAATGTGTCATCAAGTAGGTTATACTTTGGTACTCCCGGAGTACCCTCCTCATATTCCCAGAATATGATAAACGTTCCTACCAACCAGACTTCCAGTCTATATGTATGCACAAACATCAGGGTTGGTTTTTATCTTTACATGAATTAATGTGATTTAGAAATATTCCAATTTCTACTTTTGAATAATTTATTTGAGGTATAACATTTGACATAAAAATTCCCCTTTGAATTTTTTCTCAAAACATGCCTTTTTAACTTAGATTGGGTAAAACAAAGTCAATGGTATTCAAAAACTTAACTTTTTATTTTTCAGATTCAGGTACTAACCGGTTACAGTTTCAGGCTAACCGGTTAGAATTACAGACCTGAACTGTTTACCATTGCAATTCAGAAAAAACCCTTTTTTCTTGAATTCTATACCCAATCCAAAACACATTTAACATTGTTTTATACCTCAAAAACCATTGTTTCATCATTCAAAAGTCCAAATCACATATCCTTTTCCAATGAACATAATTTCTCTTGAAATTATTCCATCAATTTAAGGCATAAATGGTAATCTTTCCAATCTGAATTTATTGACATTATCACAACTCATATTCAGACCTTGTGTATTGAAATTAAGGCTTAGATTTGAGTACAAACTATTAAGATTTCAGGACTGATTTATAAACTGATTTTTCTTTGAAAATCTGCAGTGTCTAACCGGTTACAAAAATCGTGTAACCGGTTAGATTATGCAGTCAGACCATTAAATCAAGAGTTTTAACAACTCATTTTCTTCCTTTCTCAAATCTAACCAAATTTCAGTATACACCAAGTTCATATGCCTTAAAATAAACATGTTTACACCCAGAAACACATTCATATTGCATGCATCAAGTTTATTGTATCAAATTGCATGAAAATTCACATAAACACAATTTAACACAACAAAACTTAAATCAAGCACTCAAACACAGAATTCAGCATTTATATAGCTTGCATGCATCAATTTAAAGTTGCTCAAAACCACAGTGAGCAAGAAATTGGCCTCCAAGCCTTTGTGCTTAAAAACACATAATGCCCTTTTGAGTTTTGTAAACTCAAATCCTAAATCATTCAATTTTTAGTCTAAATCTAGTATAGCATAGACTTCTCCCATACCTCTAAGATGATTTTGATGAAGATTTTCACTGGATTTGAAGAGAAACCACAAACTCTCACAATTTCCCCAAGTCTGCACTCAGATTCGGTTTTCCAGCAACAGGGTCCAGAAACCACCAAAATTGACATGGAGTTTGGCCAAAGAAATTGGGAAAAATAATTAGAGATTGTCCTAGGCAACATGCACTAACGAATGAGAAAGATTTGAGGCCTAGAGATTACCTGAGCTGCTCAAAATCAAGGTTCCAACACAGCTTCCAGAATCAGAAAATTCTGAACTCAGTTTTCCCAACCTTCACTTCAATTGACGATTTCTCTTCACACAAAGACTCTCAACTCACAAACTCTATATCAACACAAAGCCCTTGATGTGAGCTTTGTGAATGTGTATCACTCTCTCAACAAAATTCAGAGATGAATGAGAATTTGCCCTCACGATTTTGGAACCCTAACTCAGCCTCTTCAACAAGAGTTCAAATGAGCAACCCCTAATCCATCAGAAATCCACCTATTTATAGACAAATTAGACCTCCATGCAGGGCGACACGTGTGTTGCCACTAAATCCATGCAGTAATCATGGCGATTACGGAGTAATTCGAGTGATTACTCATCAAAATCCACTAAACCAGTTTCTGAGTTCATCGTCTAACAGGTTACAGGGCATTACTTAGCGGTTAGATCAGTTCAAAATTTAAAAATTATTATTTTTAAATCTTTCCCTCCAAGAACCTTTCTAATTTTACCTTTTAGCCCTCATTCAGGGACCAAAATGCAATTTTCTTATATTTTGCATTTATTTGCCATATAAAAATATTTCCACTTATTTTTTATATTTAAGGCTAATTAAATACAAAACATAAACTTAGAAAAATTCTATAAATTAATAATAAAACTTTTTATTATTAATTTCCTATTATTCGGGAGACGAAAATTAGGGGTGTTACAACACACACTCTAATGCCAACATACTCTAGTGGTTAGTATGTAAGGCCATACTCCAAAGCCAAGAGTCGGGACCATTGCTTTGATACCATAAATGTAACGACCTAAGTCGTTACGGAAATTATGTTATGCTAAATGCATAATTATTAATTTCCTTTCAGGAAATGATGTTGATGTTTTAATGTTGGTGTATAAAAATCAGAAATAATTTAAAACGAAAACTTCCATATAACTGCATATTTATATTTCACATAGAAAGTTTGATTTAATATACATCATTTTACATTGTTTTGGTCAAAAGATACTGCATCATAACTCTGAGTTAACTAAGCTCAGTCAGTGCGTATATACATATATATAATAAGGTGTAACTCAGAGCAGTTCCACAAAACTCTATAAGATAATATAAGTCAGCCTACATACTAATGATATATACCTGACATATAACCTCATGGCTCATCAACCATCCACTGACTCCCGGTCGATGGCACTCCTGATCACTCTCCCCTTCAGTCTGTACGGCGTCGTCCCCAGTTGGCTCACTCTCGCCCTCCTCGGGATCCTCCTCCTCAGAGTCCACCTGAACCACCGTAGGCACACGTTCCGGTGATGGTGCAAATCTCACAGTCCGAGATGGACCCGGACGGGAAGGATCCTCAGATGCAGCTCTCTCCAGAGGAGTGCGAGCGGGAGCAGCTGGTCTGAAACGGTCAAACGGAAATGAGAACGACGACGTGCAGGCTGGGGCGGTGGAGTACCATCGAAAAGTAAAAGCATGAGGTATATGCTGAGCATATATCATAGGTATGCGGAACCGACGAGGACACATATAGGCCAGGGGATTCGGGTGGCGAAAGATCAACTCCACCTCCCCCTCGAACGTGGCTCTACGCTCCTCATACTCCCATGTCCCTCTCACGGGACGCATCTCCAGGCACACCAGAAATCGAGACATCACCTAACAAACAATTAGGGCAAAGGGAGTAAGACAGTGTCATTCACGTATAAATGAATAATTAAATGAACTAGGAATAAACAAACACAATTAGTCAAGTAGCAATTAAAGTCACATAAGCAGATAAACAATCTCAAATAATCAATTGATAATTTCTAAACAATAAATATCAAGCAATAATGTATGTTTCTAATGCATGTGTAATGCAATGTGATGCAAATACTCGATGCAATCTCCTCTGTGATATACTACTAATATCATGCACTTGGCAATTTCACGTTTATCAATAACGTCCTCAACGATTTAATTTACGTTTTCGAAAACGTTCAAACGATTTAATTTTTACGTTTTAACGAAAACGTTCAAACGCTCCACGCACGTTTGACGACAACATACCAACGATTCATACAAATAGGAAAAGCAATTGGGAGTAAACGTCTTTCCACCAAGTATATAATTACAACTCCTGTGTAAATTATACTAAAGACCGTCCTCCGCATTCACGAAATACTCCGAGAGATTGATAGAATAAAATTATAGTTATTATAAAATTATCCCGAGTCGAGTCTGCAGAACCCACTCATCATAGGACCATTTTATCTATAATTAATTCCCACGGTTATATGACGTATCACCGTCATAAACCTAATCTCCGCGTACTCTCATACCGATTTAATCAAATCGAATGTTTCTTTTCCCATTATCTTATCTTAGCTCCTTAACACCATGCATGATTTCAATCACAATAATTGTACCAATAATAATTTATAACATCTCCAATTATTATGAAATCGATGCTAAGCAAGTTTCATAAGTTTATTAAAAAGGGAAAATTCAATAAAGTGATTAAAAGTGAAAATTTGCATTTTTATACACTAATTATCCGGTTAAGATGGGTGTTAACCGGTTAAACATTAAAATTTAAATATTCAAATTTCCCCCTTTCAGTGAACTGCACGATTTATCCGGTTAAAGGGTCCCTTAACCGGTTAAATTATGCAGTTTATGATTCTGAACTACACTTTTAACACTTCAATTCCATCACTTATCAATTTGAGTCATTATCAATTATCCAGGAAACATATTTGTGCAAAATAGAGCATGTTTGAATATATAGGAACACCAAGTTTCTGAGGTTCATGTTCAATATCTTATATATTCACATAAACACATGTTATGCAACTTGACATATTAAAATCAAATACAGAGCTAAATGAGCTAGGCTTCAGTTTCCTTTAGGTCATACTAAGTTAATATTAAATATTCAATTCAGTTATAGAACCTATTATGCCCTCCAAACCAATATCCCAATTTAAAATCTATTGTCCTTGAGCTTGTAAAGCTCTTCTACATTCCAAGCCATTTAATAATCATTCTAGCAAATGAATATCTTCTCCCTTACCTATTGTAGCTGTAGAGACTGATTAGAAAGCAAGAGAAAAGGATTGACACGTTTTGGTGCAACTAGGTTCAGCCACAACATTCTGTTTTTCAGTTTCAACAGGGGGTATTGATCAGTGATTTTCAATTCGAATAAGTTAGATAAATTTGTGAGTAAAGGTTGGAATTTAAACTAGGATACATGGACTTGGGATTAAAACAAATTTGAGACTCTAAGATACCCTGAGCTTACCACACAAATTAGAGAAAGAAGGCTTCAAGAAACTGAGTTTGCTCTGTTTTCCAACACCAACAGAGTCAAGTTGCAGAGCTAATAACTTTCTCTATGGTGCACGAAATCGAATGGGACTTGTTTCTACTTCAAGAGGGTTCATAGAGCTTCAATTTGATATAAAGTTTACTTATGTTGATGGCTCAGAGAAGGAAAACGAAACAACACAAGTGGAGGGTTCAGAAACTGAATATATGGAATGTTTAGAATAAATTGTGTGGCTTAAACTTGGTTTAAGTCACTAATACTCATCACCACTCGTTCTAATCAGATATTAGACGTGTTGCAGGCTTAAGTGGCTGGTTTAGAAGTCAAAAACGAGTTTTTCCCTTGATTTTTAATCCAAAACCGCCTTAATCATAGTTTTCTGGGTTGCCTTATCCGGTTAAGCTCATCCTTAACCGGTTAAGTCAGTTCAAAATTCATAAAAACTTAAAAATATTATATTCTATTAATTTCTATTTACAATTTCTGTTAAATATTTCTTTTATTCTTTAAAATAAAATATTTCAATTATTAAAATAATTTCCTTTAAATATTTCCTTAATTAATTTCACACCTACATTTATTTACTTATTGATAATTCTACATTATAATTATCGAAACTACAAATAATTATAATTCTTTAATCGGAATTTAAATTTTTGGGGCGTTACAAATACCAGGTTCAAAACCTGGAGTGCCAATTTTTTTATAATTTTAGACATTTTTCTTATTTTTAGATGCAAAAGATGGTGCCCCAAGGAGTCGAACATACGCTCTGTGTATGAGGGGCATAAGCACTAGCCGCTATGCCAATACTTGGACCACAACATTATATGCTATTAATTTATATATATGGTTTATAGAAACTCAGGGGGAGCAGGAGCTCCCACCTGCTCCAACTAAACTCCGTCCCTGGATAGATCCAAATAAGCAAATGCCTCAGACTATTAGAAATTCGAGGAAAAAATTAAGTTAAATATATTATTGCAAATTTTCCAAATCATTATTCCAAAAACATTAAAATCCCATCATTAATTATATTTAATAAATAAATTAAAATTAAAATCCTATAAATAAGTCTCATAATATATTAAAAGATAACAACAATATTAAAAAAAACAGGATACAACTACAGATCCAAAGATAAAAATAGCTAAATTCAATCTAAATCTCTTCCTACTTTTTCTGTAACCACTTTATCTGAATGTGTTATCGAGATAAATTTATTTGTTTTTTATCACAATAATTATGAAAAAATAATAATTAATATAAAAAGTTTTATATTAAAAAACGGATGAATTAATCTATAAAAAAAACTTAGGGATTATTTGGTTAGGATATTCGGGAATAAATTTTTTTGATGCTATCCACATATTACAAATATGAGATAGATTCAATACTTATAAAACATATAAGAAAAAAAATTTGCATGTCTCATCTAGAAATTTCCACGTAATCCATGGAGAGATCTTAAATCTATACATGTTGATGGGTTTGGAGTATACATCATAGCTCACAAAATTCCTTTAATATTTAGCACAGCACGTCAACTCTAAAGCTAAACTACAAAAAATATATATTTAAAATTTAAATGATAATTATAATGAAAAAATATAATAAAGGTAGAATATCTTATAAAAATGACAAATTTTTTTTACATAATTTTATATTATTTTATTCCAATATTTTTTTAAAAATAAAACAAATTAAATACAAATAAAGTATAGATTTTTTCAAACATCATAAATAATATGGATTTACGACGATTAAATATAATGATTATCATTTTGTAAAAAGTTTACAATGAATAAACACTTTAGTTGTTATAATCTCAATAAAAAAATGTAACAGATTAAAAACAAAGGTACATATATTTCAAAAATTGAAAAAAAATTAATTCATGATGATTAGAACAATTAGGATAAAGATTTTTTAGGATCAAATCTTATGATTAACTTGAGATAAGATAAACGATGAAAAATATTAAAATATTTAAATATGAATAATAATAATAATAATAATAATAATAATAATAAATGATTAACTTTGATATTAAGCTCATGAAAGCCCACGCGCAGGTTGATTGACAGGTTAATAGGTTAGTGGATTGAAGGTGTTAGTGGATGTTTTGCCCATCGAGAAGGGTTTTTCTGTTTTCGATTGTATTACTTTTTCCTTCTGTTGAGCCTGTACAATAATGCTAAGATACTAAGTTTTGTTTCATGAGTGCATTTTTCTTGGAAAACTTAAGAGAGCCACAAGGTACGGGAAGAAACTGCATTTTTTGAACTGTTGTTCTCCTCACTTATCTGGTTAGATTCCAAATCCCATAGAGTATCTCCAAACCCAAATTTTAATATAGAAATTACCAAAATGCCCCTATATCATTTTAAAAAAAAAATCCCTTTTGTCTTTTCTCTTTTCTCTTCCCTTCTCTCATACGCATGCTCCACTCTTCAACTTCCTTCTTCACTTCCATTTTGTTCCTTTCTTCCTCCATATTCTTCCATCTAAACCAGGGAGGACAAGTGACGAAGATGACACCATGGTGATGAACGAACTGTCACCGATCGGATCTGGGCGATGCAATGTTTGATGCCTCGAGTTCAAGCGTAGACCTGGACCGGAACGAGCGAGACTTTTGTTGTGATGGCCACGAGTCTGTGCACTGTTCACAGCGCCGCCACACATGGTGGTGGTACTGAGAGGCAGAGCGAATCCAGAGGCTCCGTCACCGACATCGCGAGCCTTATCACCGACACTCACCTATGAAACTCCATCGTCAATGGCCTCTTTCACGACCGTCACGGTCTACTACGGCCAACACCGAACGACCCCGTCACCATCTCTTCCATCGATTGCAGCAGCAATGCCGTCCTCCCATGTTGTAGTGTCAGGTTTCTAAAATCGCATGCCTGTTAATAATAATAATCAAATAGAAATATTTAGACTTGTTAATCAGAAAATGTACATTCTGCAGTGTTAAAATTCCGAGATCCACAAGTCAGACATTTTTCCGAGACTGGAAGGTTGAATAAAGTGAAGGCAAAAAAACTATTATAGTTGGAAGGTGAAAGGTTGGGTTTGGAAGAGGTGTAAAAGAGTGTGAGATATTTTTGGAGATATGAATGAGAGATGAAAGGGGAGTTGCTATATCAGAGTGGCCAAAGGAAGAAGAAAAGGATTTTGGGGTTCAAGGATATTTTTAGTGGTTTGTAATCTAATATTTTTTTTAATTAGGGCATTTTGGTAATTTCCATATTAAAATTGGGATTTGGGGATACTTTATGGGGTTTGGAATCTGAAACTCTAAATTAATTAAGACTATGTGTCTATATTAGTAAAAAACAGGCCCGACCGTGGTGCGAGGGATTAGTCACCCAGTTGCGTGGGTGGATACCCTGGTTCATCAAAAAAAAAAAAACCAGGATGACTGCATTGGTCTGGAGTAACACATTATGATCAGTTTCAATATAAAAGTACTACTACTACTTCTACTACAGCTTTGCCTCAATTCACACTTTTCCGTCTCAGCAATTATTAATTTTTCCGGTTCTACAAAGCCGGAAACCATATTCCGTTTTAGTAAAACCGGAAATCTACTATCTATATATAAAAAGACGCCTATTCGTGGCACCACGTTTATCAGAGAAATTTTTGAGGCATCACATTTGTTCGCTTAAGAAATATTCGCATTAGAGCGATTTTAGGAAGATAATCATTATCCTTAATTGTCGAAAATTAAATAAATAATTCAAATTTTTTTAAATCTTATCTGTGAAATCATTATCCTTAATTTGTTTTCTAAATCATTATATGTAGTATGAATGGCTCATCAACAATCTCACAATTATATTTGCCTTCAATTTTTTATTTTTTCATCATTAATTTTTTCTAATTCTAAAAATTCTCGCTCATTTTAATTTATATTATTTGATTCTTATGTTTCTCTCTAATTACTTACTTTACTTTGATTTAGCAATTTGTGTGTACCATTGATCAAAATGTGGTTTGTTCAAAATTTTGATCTAGGTGTAACCAATTGTATTGTAAGGGAATAGAGAAAGACAAGTGAGGGAGTCCATCTTGACAAAATAAATAATTTGTTTTTTAGTGACTGAGTCTTTAATTGCGAGTGACAATAAAGTGCATCAAAATCTAATGTTGCATTGTTTTAGGGTGACTATCATAGACTACCAAGAAATATGGTTATTTATTGTTATCTGCACCACTTGCCTATTTAATCACGCAAACAGTGGAAGATGGCGTGTGACGGTGGCCGAAATACCTAATCTTACCGTTTCATCTTCTTGAGAGATTAAGTTATAATTTAAGAAGACTTTATTTATGACCACTGTGTCAATATAATAATAGGATTTTATTTTTCTTATATAATATATTTTGTCTATTGTAATAGATTAAAATCATCCTATATAAAAATAGGATTTGATTTTATGCTTGATGTGAATATATTTTTGTTTTTTTTATTGTGACAAGAATGTAATCATCCTATATAATAATAGGATTTGATTTTCCTTCTATAATATATTTTGTCTATTATAATAGATAAAAATCATCCTATATAAAAATAGGATTTGATTTTATGTTTGATTTAAATATTTTTTGTTTTTTTATTCTGACAAGAAAATTAAAACTATTAATAACAAACCAACTGTTTTTAACAATATTATTTTTCTACAATTTTTTCTCATGATATGGACCATTAGTCCGAGATCAATTAATAATTTTAAATATCAATTGTGAAAAAACTAAAAATTACTTTGATAAACTAAATTTATGTTTAGTCACTCACACCACTACTAAGATTTATATTATTAAATCTTTTTTATATTCTGTTGTTGTTAATTTTGATATTAATTTTTGTTTATATTGTTGATGAGTTCCAGAAAAAAAAAGTCTTTCTCATGAGCATAATCTTTTATTCTTATTGTTCTAATCATTTTGATTTTGATTTAAATCTTTTCTGCAAAGATGATGTCAATTTGTCTAATATTTTTAGGATTCAATCTTATTATTAACTTGAGATAAGATAATCAATGAAAATATAAAAATATTTAATTATCATTCATAAGAATAAATGTGATAATCATAGTTAAAAAAAGTCTAATTGTAAAGAAAAAAAAACTACTTCATCCAACACATAAATATTAGATTTATCTCATAATATCATCAAACAAAAAAATCATAATGTTTAATTCTGATTTAATTTTAACTTATCATAATAAAATCGATAATCATATATAAAAATGTCAATTTATCGACAAAATAAATAAGGAATATATGAGATAAAAAGTGTTACATTTTTATTCAGGAAGTACAAAATTTATTAACAAGATCATCTAGATTAATTTTTTTAAGTGTAGGGTTTGGTTTGAACATCTACCTTTTTATATAATTATTTTTTGTTGTTGTTTAATAATAATATTTACTTTATAATAAAAATAATAATAATATTTAATTTAAAATATTTAATATAAAAAAATTAAAATATCAATAACTCGTGCATTGCACGGGGTAAGAGCTAATATGAAATAAATGTATTCCGTCTTTGTAGTACCGAAATTATTTCTCGGAGTTCGTAGAACCGAAAAAATTAAAACGCTTGGAGTATTTTTGTCTTTGAAAAATAAAAATAGGGGCCAAAAAGTCTATCATGGGCCAAAAAACAATTTCCTTCTGGGTTTTGGAATTTTCACCCCATGCTTTATCCCCACACCCCAACTTAAAGAGTGAAATTACATTTGTATCCTTTATTAAAAATGTCAGTTTTTATACCCCAATTGTTATCCTCACACCCCATGAAATTAACCCCACACCCCATCCCTTTCATCTTCCAAAACCCCACTAAATATAACCCTTCCAACACTTCAACACTTTAATCAAATCCTTATTTTCTTAAAACATCTCATAACCTCCAACTTTTCATCTTCTCATCAACCTCCCAACATTCTTATCATATTTTGCTCCATACCAAATTTGAAGGTTGCTTCTCTCGGTGCATTGCTCTTGTGCTCCTTGCTTCCTAAGGTATGTGCGTTTTTTTTATTGTTCGTTACTATTCCGACGAACCAGTTTCGGAAAAATAAGTGCTTTTCCGACTCGGGTATATCAGAACTTAGAAATTTATTTAAAAATAGCAACTAATTATTTTTGAAAGTATTCCGAAATATGGAATTCAGAAATTTCATTAAATTTCTGAATTATATATATCCGAAATGTATTCCAATACCCTTTTAAACAAGCAAGTTTTTCCGAAAGATATATGTTGGAAAAACAAATAAAATTTTGAAAATTGATTTTCGGAAAATGGTTGACCTCAAATTCTAACTTTCTGTGAGGATTTTCTGAAAGATATATGTTGGAAAAACAAATAAAATTCTGAAAATTGATTTTCGGAAAATGGTTGATCACAAATTCTTACATTCTGTGAGGTTTTTCCGACACCATACTTTCGGAAATAATAAGTTGCTATTTTTAAATAAATTTCCAAGTTCCGATATACCCAAGTAGGAAAAGCACTTATTTTTCTGAAACCGGTTCGTCGGAATAGTAACGAACAGTGAAATAAAAAAACGCACATACCTCAGGAATCAAGGAGCATACTAGCAATGCACCGAGAGAAGCAACCTTCAAATTTGGTATGGAGCAAAATATGATAAGAATGTTGGGAGGTTGATGGGAAGATGAAATGTTGGAGGTTATGAGATGTTTTAAGAAAATAATGATTTGATTAAAGTGTTGAAGTGTTGGAGGAGTTATATTTAATGGGGTTTTGGAAGATGAAAGGGATGAGATGTGTAGTTAATTTCATGGGGTGTGAGAATAACAAATTGGGGTATAAATAATAAAGGGTACAAATGTAATTTCACTCTTTAAGTTTGGGTGTGGGGATAAAGCATTGGGTGGAAATTCCAAAACCCAAACTTTTTTTTGGGCCTAACATCCCGTTCTTCATTTGGGAACCCTAGGGTTCCCTTTTCTTCTTCGAGCAGCAGCTCCTTGCGGCCAAAGCGGCTGCGGTGCCAAACGGAGCACCAGCGATGGCTTGCGCCGGTGCGGAGGAGCGCACGAAGGCACAACGGAGATGATGGTTCTGATTCGATGGGGGTGGTTCGGGTCAACAGAGTAGGAGCAACTCCTCCGTTGGTCACCGGGGCAGGAGAAGCACCGTGACGATGCCGTCATCGTTAACAAAGAGCCAACACGATCTGCAACAAGATCGGCGTCTACGGTTACCCTCTTCTTCCTCCGTTCGATCTAACTGCAGCGGTGCGGTTGTATAAATGGAATCGTGAAGAAGGGAACTTGAAGAACGGTGGTCAAGCATGGAACAAGATCGACGTCGGTTCGTGATTTTTCATATTAGTGTTAGAATCTTTAAAATTTTTCATTAATTACTAGATTTTTTTTATATAATATACAATTTTTTAAGATTTTTCATTAATAATTTTTAATTTGATTTGAGAAAGAAAAAATACATTTTTTTTACCAAAATAATGGATGGATTGATTATCTAAATTTCATAGTGGATTACTTTTATGATTTTGATATAGCATTTATAAAATAGATAGCTTTAGGAATTTCAAAAATTGGGTTTGGTAGAGTTGTTGAGGGAAAATAAAAATAGGATAATTATAATTAAATGTAATAAATGAAAATTGATTAGATATTGATTATTTATTTATAATGTAAAAATGATTTTGGAAACCTTTTTAAAGAATAATGCTGATTGGTACGAAGTTACAATTCGTAAACTTTGCACGAAGGTTATATAGTGGTAGTTGATTTTTCTTTCCATCCACTTACCCCATGATTTCTGCCAAACCAAAGATTTTCATTGGTCAAAAAATTTTCGTGCCAGATTCGTACGTGACTTTTTCGTACCAAATAGCACTACTCCTTTTTAAATACCTAAACTCAACCTTTATATGAAAGAAAAATGATTGATGGATCTATAAAATCAATTTACAAATTAATCTACACCACATAAAAAGTGACATGTCATTTACTTATTATTGATTAACAAATGACACATGTCGCATGTCGCATTATCGTGATTTATCAATATGTTAAGTACTTGTTTATTATTGATTGATTGGTTAACAAGTGATATGTTAATGTGATTTATCAATGCTCTTGATTTTAATTCTCGTATTGTGACCGGGTACCCGAATTGACAGCTCCCTGGATCCTATACAAGTGATTGGTTCAAGGTATAATATCTTATCAATTATACATAAACAACAACTTTGCCTCGGAAAGCATTCTGTTGCGTTGATAAATCCCTGCGATTCTGCACCGTCGTTCGTTTCGTTCTGTCATCATTCATCGTCCTGGTAAACTCTGATTATTTTGGTTTCCATGAAACTCACTCTATCATCCTTATTAATGCAATGCGAGTATTTTAGAGATTTTTTTTTTTTTGCCGCAAATTTTAAAATCCTTCTTTTTTATTTAGCATCCACAGTGCCAGTATGGATCGAATAAGTGAATTGCCCGATTGCATCCTATCTTACATCCTGTCAATGTTGCCCATCAAAGATCTCTTAAAAACCTCTGTTCTATCAACAAGGTGGTGGAATCTTTGGTTGCTTAGGAGAGATCTCAACTTTGATACTGTTAACATGTTCGGAAGGAAGGTTGAGATGAAAAGGACTGAAAAAGATTTGATTGATTTGGAAAGGACTGAATTTGTGCAACGAGTCAATCAATTTTTCCAAAAATTCAATACCACAAAGATTGATTCTCTCAGGGTGGCTTACCACTTAACCAGTGGACAGAGGAGCAGTATCGATCGATGGATCAGTTTTGGATTAACCAGGGGAGTCGAAAGGATTCATCTAAATTTTACAAGCTATGATTATGTCTACACATCAAAGCTAGAACGTTACGTATTTCCTCTCCTAACGTTATCAAAGTCCGGTGTTTCAACTTTGAAACATATACATCTGCAAAGTTGCATTCTTCCGAATCCGCCTGCCAACTTTAGCGCGGTTCCTTTTCGTAATTTGAGATCTCTTGTACTATATCATGTACACGTAGGTCAAGATCTAATTACAAGCCTATTATCTGAATGTGTACTACTTGAGGAACTTAGCTTGATTGGATGTGAGTTCGCTTTATTGAAGTTGAAGATAGTTAGTTCATCATTGCTCCATCTCCACTTTAGCCAATCTTTCGAAAATTGGATAACATTTGAGTGCCATAAACTCTCTTATTTGGAGTTCTATGGAGATATTCCTCCGTGCTACAGAGATATTCTTTGGTGCTGTGCCACTAAAGCTCCTCTGTTGAAGAGAGTTCTCTTTAATATATACCCAACTTCTACTATGCCCGATATACTTGCGTCCTTAGCAAATCTTCTTCAGCTTGAGATTCTAAGTTTGGATGTTTTCCAAACTACAAACATTTCTTTGGTGAGATTAAGAAAGTTATGATACAGTGAAATGTTTCACAGATTATTTTCTTTACATTTAAATGTTGCTTATAATTTTATATGTTCGTGTTCAGGTAGAAAATTCACTACGAACTATTCCGCCATTCAAAAATCTGAAGGAGTTGAACTTGTTTATTGCTGGTGAGTTAATGGACGAGGAGTTGAAATATGAATTTGACAATTTGTGGATTTTCACTATCCTTAGGGCTTGTCCTCTTCTGCAAAAACTTTCAATCATGGTGAGTTGACAAGGTTAATGCCATTTATATTTTGTTTTTTTAATCGTTGAAGCTTATTTTTTTATGTTGAGTTTCTTCTTGTTGAAGATAATATTCTTGTACATTTGGCTCACATTCGATAGCAAGCATTCTAATTTGATATCTATTAAATGTCAGTTTATCTGTCCAAAGTTACTTGCAAATCAGAAAGAGAACAAAGATCTTGGAATGTTTTCACACAATGAACTCAAAGTTATTGAATTGGGTGGTTGCATTGGTAACTGGTATGAAATCGAGTTTGCTATGAATGTGCTGAAATACGTACACACGCTTGAAAGAATAATCATGAGCCCCTTCTGGAAAGACCCTGGTTATTTCGGTTCCAGCTTGTATAGTGATGAGGAATGGTTTCAGAATGGACGAGAAATAGTTCGTGAAAAGCTTCATTGTTGTGAAAAAGCTGGGCAAGCACAACTCATTCTGATATAAACATATATAACCTTCACCTCTTGTCTTATGTTGCTAATTTAGAGTGAGATAATGTGCAAGTATTATTAATTACATGCTTTTTGTCATTATCTTCTATATCTTTATTGTAAAGGAGATTTCCTAATTCCTATTTTGGTCTTTACAATTGTCTCTATTCATATATTTTTAATGCATTAAAAAGTATAATAAGCTAAAGTTCTATTATGTATTATGTCTGACTCAAAAAAAAAATAAAATATGTATTATGTCTATTTGGTAACTAAAAACTTCTCGAGACATGATTTTGCTATCCAAACTCTGTTTACACACTTTGTTTTGATGAAGCTTGGATGCGGTAATTTGAAGTTTAAAAACTCTGTGTGAAGTATTGCTCTATAGGTGATTCAATGCTGTCATGACATCATAAATTTAACTCTATTTGTACATGTTAATTTTTGGTGTTGCCTTGCTGCCCAACGCAGATGAATACTTTTATTTCCAGTGTGGGGGTGTGGCATCGTTATTGTCTTTTACCTCCTACTCTTATGCCTTCCTCTCACGTGCTCACCTACTTCCTCTTCCGGAAACTTCTCTCACATGCACAACTGTCACCGCAAATAACTCGGAAAATACGAGGACTTTTGGCCACAGATATCTGAAACACTGCTGCTATATAGTGCGACTACAAAATCAAGAAAATTGACGAATTGTCTATCTAAGGAAATGCTTCGGTTATAGTACCTTTTTCGTTATTATATATCTTCTCATATTTATTCCTCCCTTTGTCCCTCAATATAAACTCTTTTATTTTATTTTTATTTATAAGACCTTATACCAATTTTTAATGATCATTAATTATTTTTTTTTCACAAACACTCATATTTATTTAACACTTTTTAGATTCTCAATACTATTAATCGGGGTAATTTTGAAAATACATATAAAAAATTCACATTTCCAATACAATTAACTAAATTAATCAATTTTCTTAATGGACGTGAAATCTCTCGAAGAGATCCTATATTTAGGGACGGAGGAAGTACTATTATTATTATTATGATATAAAATTACTCTCTTCGATCTTATTTAAAAGAGATATGCTTGCTGGAGACAATTGGGGAAAGAAAAGAATGAGGAAATTGGAAGGGTATGGAAGAGAGAGATGTTCGCTGGACACAATAGAAAAAAGAAGAAGATGAAGAAATTGGAAGGGTCTAGAAGTCTACACATAACATCACTAATATGATCTTGATTTGGATTGAAGGGAGCTAAGAAGCTTGCACTAATATGATCATGATTAGGATTGAAGGGAGCTAAGAAGCTTGAAGTGTCCTAGATTGTCATCGCATAAAGACCCTGCCATTAGATATCCATGGTTAGTCACATATGCTATCACACTCGTGACTCAACTGAAGAAAGAAAATTGAAAATTGAAAAATCACCTGTTCTTGACTCTGATCATTTTTTTGGCTACTTTTTAGTGTTCCCTTTCTTTCAAGCCTTCTGATCTCTCAAAGCGAGTATTGCAATACATCATAGCCGCAACTTCAACTTGAAACTCTTTGAATTTTGAATTAGTAAATGCCTTTTGGAATTGCGATTCGAACCCAAAATGATTTACACAAGCAATTATTGTATTAAAAGAACCAAAATCAGCTATGTTCTCTTTTTCAATTTTATCTCTCAATGCATTATCATATTGTTCAACAAACTGCTTCAGTGTGGCTTTTGAGTTAACATACCCATCAAAAAATGAGTTCATACTTTCACTTCGTTGCGTAGTTGACATTCCAGACCAAAACGTGTCTTTCCACAAACACAGCAACCCAACGATGTCGCTCATGAAACAGCTCTCCCAACCATTCATTATTTTTTAAATTATAATCTTCAACCATTCTTTCCCACTTCTCTTCAAATTCTTTTTTGCTTAAAGAATCATACACAGCACTGTGCAAAAGTGCTTTTAGAGACTCATAATTACCAAGTCTACCCAACTTTATAGGAACTTTTTTCATTATATGCCACAAGCACCATCGGTGACGAGCATTTGGGAAGACAATTTGAATTGCGTTTTTCATAGCCTTGTCAGTGACTATGGCATTTAGAGCACACCCAGACATACATTCCAACCATGTTGTGAACAACCAAGTAAAGGTTTTAGTGTCCTCATTTGACACTAGAGCACAACCTAACAACACAAATTATCCATGATGATTTACCCCAACAAAAGGAGCAAAAGGCATGTCATACTTATTAGTTAAGTATGTAGTGTCAAAAGTTACAACTTCTCCAAAATATTCATATGCAGCCCTACACCTCGCATCAGCCCAATATACATTTCGTAAACGACTTTCATCATCTACGTCCATTACATAATAAAACTGACTATTTGGATTTTGCTTTCTTACAAAATAGTTTTGAATTGCTTCAGCATCTCATGTCCCAAGTCTTGGCCGTCTTACTTTGTCTATATAGTTCCTACAATTTTTTTCACCAAATGTGAGATTCTCATATCCATTCCCTTCAACAACTAGAGATTGAAAATTTCCGCTTACTTTAATGTCAGCTTGGTCATTAAGTTCTAGCCTCATTTTTATGTGAGGCGCTAAGTTCTTGTTGCATCTAAAATAACAAGCTTTGGTCGGGCTTAGCTCATGATTATGCTCAAGAACAACTCTAGAAAGAATAACTGATCCATCTAAACACACAAATGCGTTCAATCTAGCCATACATTGTGTTTTAGTTATAGGGTTTGGCTTTAACATATTCTTAGGATTGCTAACATACTTTCTTGCACGGCTACATCCTAGAGTGGAATATTTTTTCCCTTCTCCTCTATTTTTTGTGCTTATTTTAGCAACTCCAAAACCCTTATGTTGAGCATAGTTAGTGTAATATCTGATGACATTGGCTTCAGAGCTGAATTTCATCCCAACCTTAGGTTCTTCATCCACTTTGTGAGTGATGTTTGCTTCAAAACTATCATCAGGACTTTGGTTTACTTCAATTACATCTTCTTCTTCATAAGAGGATGCATACCTTCCTTCCACTTAAAAAAAATAAAAGAAATTTACAGGGATTAATTAAACAAATAAATGAAATAATATTCAATAGAGCAATAAAATTTATATCTTATAACAAGCAAAATATGATTAAAAATGATTTTTTACTTGTAGTTGAAATCAATAAAGATGAATGAAGTCTATTGTCTTCTAGAATAGAACAGCGAAGTATTGGGACCGTAGATCAGAGGAAGAAATTGTGAGGCACAACAAAATGGGAACATACAAAAAGCAAAAGAGATATGCTTGCGGGAGACAATTGAGGAAAGAAAAGGATGAGGAAATTGGAAGGGTATGGAAGAGAAAGATGTTCACTGGACACTAGGGGTGGTCAAAAAAACCGGTTTTTTGAACCGAACCGGAACTGAATTGAACTGATTTAAAAAAACCGGTTTTATTTTATAAAAACTGAACTGAACCAATTTTAAATGGACTGGATAAAACCAAATGTAGTAATTTGGATATCCGGTCCGGTTCAGTTCTCTCACTCACTCAGACTCTCTCACTCGAAACACACATTCTCTCACTCGATCTTCGTCTTCGTCTCCCTCTCACTCGAAGTCTCCATCTTCGTCTCTCTCACTCGATCTTCGCACTCGATCTTCATCGCAATCGCAACACACTCATACAGTGAATTTGAACCCTAATATGTTATGTTCCTCAATCCTCATCGCTTTCTGTTCCCAAAAATTCGAACCCTAATCGCAAAAATCAGGTATATCAAAACCCTAATTTCTTCAATTCTTCCATTGCAAACGTTATTTCTTCTTTTACCTTTTCCTTTTTAATTTTGAAAGATGGGTATCTTTTAATTTTTCTTTGTTCTGCATATATCTCTAAAAATGGGTATCTCTTAATTTTTCTTGTTATTTTTGTTGTTGTTGTTGTTGAGAAAAATATAGTACCTATTTTTGCCATTCTTTTTGCCACTATGTTGCTGTTTTATGCTTATGCTACTGTGCTTAATTTTTTATAATGCTGTAATGATATTATGTGTGTTGTTGTTAGCATTTTGAAGTGATATTTATAGTACTAAACACAACAATTAAGTTGCATATAAACCATTTCTTAAGAAAGTAACATATAAACCGAAATCAGTTTATTGGAAGATTGGTCTTTGAGATAGAACATGGTAAGGTTGTTTGATCTGCTTAGCAAAAATTTTTGGTTGTTGTTGTTGTAGTTCTTGCTTGTTGTTCAATTGGATGTGTTTCTTGCTTTTCTAATTTCTGTATATGTCTTTGCTCTCTTGTAATATTTTCTACAGCACCAAGACTTACCATATTCATTTATGATGTACAATTGAAACAGATTTAAGATAATATTTATATGTTAAGACTTGGAATCATTTATGCAATAGTTTTGATTATATACTTAGCTTGTTCATAATGGTAAGTGAATCATAAAGTGAGAAGAGAGAGCAACAACATGAGATAATTTTCAAGAGTAGGATAAGACTAGTCTTGTGTTTGTTATGTACTGCATGTCTATATAATAGATCTACTATACATTCTATGTCTTCGTTGTCTGTTAAATTGGGCTAACATAAGTTGATGCTTGCTAATTGGTGAGCTCAACTTTCATTGTTGCATTCACTCTAAAAAGAGAGATCAGTTACTAATTCTGGCTTCTGATTGATCATTTGGTTTTGTCTTTTATCCTAGATCTTAGATTCCTGAATTGAAACAGGGTGATAGACTGATAGGTAAGCAACCATCTTAGTTGTTTAAAATTTGGGCAGGGTCACAGCTACAAAAATGGTACCTATGCGGCTATGCTTATAACCAATTTGGCAATTAAGATCTTTTTTAGTCGTAGCTTGTTTTGTAAAGACTCAAGCTATGATTCCTGAATTTTATTACTTGCCTTTTGTAGATAAGGCAAATGGATGATCAAGCTGATTTCCTAACACTGGATATGGCGGCTGAGAGAGTGGTTAGTACTCCACCGGCTCTCTCAAATAGCGTTGATTCCTTACCGCCTCCTCGTCTTGATAGGCGTAGGAATCGATCCAATGTCTGGGATCACTTTACAGTTGAGCCCGACTCAGACAAGAAAGCGAAGTGCAACTACTGTCTTAGATTGATCAAGTATGGAAATGGGACAACTTCCATGAGAAGTCATACACTAAGATGCCAAGCTAATCCTAACAAAGACAAAGATGCAACAATGAGAACATCTTCTTCCTCAACAGTTGCTGCGAATGTTTCTTCTTCACCTGCGATTCCCAAGTTCGACCAAGAGGCTTGTCGGCATGCACTTGCGAAGCTGTTTGCTGGAACCGAGCTTCCTTTCCAATTTGTGGAGAACAAACTGTTACGGGAGTTTTTGGGCGTCCTTCAACCAAGATTTCAAGTTTGCTCACGGTCCACACTTAGGCAAACTGTTGCTCATTGGTGCATTGTAAGTATTGAGTGATTGTGAACTTTTTAGAGGTGGTTGAAACATTTAGGCAAATAGTTTGTATGATACTACTAGAGTTTTCTATCAGAAAAAAATTACAAAAAGAATGTTATTGAGAGAAAAATTGGAGAACATGTGATAATTTGGCTTGACCTTGTGTATACATTTAACGTTTTAGTTATAATGAGTTGAGTACTTGAGAATACCAAGGCAATTTGGCAAGGAACTTGATAACAGCTGCACAATAAAGTGAAGTTTTGAAAATGAAGGAAATGAATTAGGAATGGGATAAGCAAAGGTGTCATTCCTGTTAAGAATTAAAGTTATGAAATTTTATGTTAAGAATTCAGTCCTCTTTTTTGCAATTGATTCTGTGCGTGTGTGTAGTTTCTAGGTTTCTTTGTCATGATGATTGTGTTTTTCAGATGTGCACCATATAGGTGTTAAGTGTTAACTTGTTTATGGATCTTATATTTGTTTGCATTTTGGTATGTCTCAAGGTTACTGCTATAAGTGTACTTAGGCGGAATGTAGATAATAATAATAATGGACTACTTGCTTTGGCTCTTTTACTTTGTAAATGCACATGTTGAAGGTGGTTGTACAACTTGTACTTGATTATATTATATTATTTTTTATGCTCTTTTCTATATGCCCATGTTTTATTTTGTGTTGTGTAATGGAATTATGATAATTTGATAATTTGCAGGTTGCCAAATGATGTTCATCAAAAGAGGAAGGCACCTGAGAAAGAAACCATTTCTAATGATTCAGAGAGTGAAATGGCTTTACTCTGATTTTCTAGTTGAGACTAATTTAGTGCAGTTGTAGTTGTGCACTCTGCCAATTTAGATTCAGTAGAAAAATATGTGTTTAGTTATCATGATAAAAAGATTCTCAGGCTTATTTTATGTGACAGTATCTATATATTATCCAATGAATTTTTATTTTTTTGGTTAAATTCAGTTATGAAACCAGTTTTGTATGTTAAAAAAAACTGAATTGTTGAAAAATCTGGTTTAATAAACCAGTTTTTTTATGGAAAAAACCGGATTTTTTTGAAAAATCCGCTTCTTTAAAACTGGATTTTTGAAAAAAACCGGTTTTTGAAAAAAAAAACCAGTTAAAAAACCGGATTTTGGAAAAAAAAAACGTTAAAAAAACTGGTTTTTGATCCAGTTTTTCCTAAAAACCGATTTTCATTTTAGAAATCGGTTTTAAACCGGTTTGAGCACTGAACCGGTTTTGAACCGGTTAATAACTGATCCGGATCCAAATTCAAATTTAGAACTAGTTTGGTCATATATCCAAACCAATTAATATGGTTAACTGAATTGTGGACCAGTTTTAACCATAAACTGGTCCATGAACACCCTTACTGGACACAATAGCAAAAAGAAGAAGATGAAGAAATTGGAAGGGTCTAGAAGAGATAGAGTAACTAGTTGGAGTTACTAAGAAATAGTGCAACTCCTAATCCTAACAAAAAATTAGCGCGAATCCCAAAATTTTTGTTACATAAATTAAATAATTATATTTTAAGAAATATAAAAACATACTTCCTCTGTCTCTAAATATAAGACTTCTTTGGGAGATTTCACGTCCATTAAGAAAATAGAATAATTTAGTTAATTATATTGAAAATGTGAACTTTTAATATGTAATTTCAAGGTTACCTATATTATTATTATTGGGAATATAAAAAGTGTTAAATAAATAAGGGTATTTATGGAAAAAAGTAATTAATGATCATTGAAAATTGACAAAAGATCTTATAAATAAAGACAAAATAAAAGTGTGAAAAAAGTCTTATATTTAGGGAGATACTGAGTACTATTTTTTAAGCCTTTCGTTGGTTGTCTTGCAAGAAGTGTCGTACAATAAAGCATTGTTTCTCTGTCTGAAATTCCTGGAGGATAAAATCGTAGCCGTCATAGCCGCTTGGCTCCACTTGCCTATGCATTTAGCTTCCAATTGACAACGACCAATCTATCCCTACCGATATTTCAAAGCTGTGGTTTTAATGTCAATTGCCTTCATAGGGTTACATTATTCGGCATTTAATTTGTGTTTTAGCTGGGGATTAGGGATGACAACGGGACGGAGAATAGGTGGGGAGTATTTTCCCATTCCTCATTCTCGGATTTCATTTCCTCCTCATCCCCATCCACAAACCCCATCCCGGGGAGAGATGGTTCCCCATCCCCATTCCCCACCACCCCACGGATCCCCACGGATACCCACAGAGAACCTAAACATATGTTAAATATTTAAAAAGTTTCATAGTTTTAATTTGATCCGATAAAAAATTAACTCTGCTGAATAGAATTTTTAAACTTGTATACCGTAGAAAAAATAATATTAAAATTCAAAAAATTCAATCGAAAAATATGATAAAACTAAACAAATGTATTAAATGATAGTTTTGTCATCCACATACACAAAACATTTAAGGAATCCAAAAGTGTCATCAAAATTGAGATTAAAGCAAAATTACAAACTGAAATAATATTTCAATAAAAAAACTTTAAATTCATAGTTGATTTTTGCTTTCAACAATGTGGCTGAGGTTTTCATTAGACGCATTGTTGCTTTAAATTCGTAGAACTGTAGTCTGTAAAACAGTAAAAGAGAGAAGAAGGAAGTGGAGAAAGTATAGAACGAAGAAGAAGGAGAAGAAGTAGGATAATATATAGGGCATCTAATTTGTTAATTTCTAATTTTCTATTCTAACTTTTTAATTCAGCAGTCTAATGTATTTTTTTAAATTATTATTATTATTATTATTATTATTATTATTATTATTATTATTATTATTATTATTATTATAGATTTGAAATTACAAAAACATATAATATTAAACCTATATACAAATAAATTTATAAAGACACATGTGTAAATGTTCGGGGACGGGGGAACAAATCTCATTCTCCGTCCCGAAATTATCTCGGGGAGAATTTCTCCTCCATCCCCGTCCTCACGGGAAAAAATCCTCGCTCGTGGGGCCCCAAATGGGGCAGTTCCCGCGGGGATCCCCATTCACGATATGAAATTGCCATCCCTACTGGGGATGGTTAATCCTGGAGCAAAATTTGTAGATTTTGTTGTATGGAATAGTGTCCTTTCCTCCCTAGTGAACAAAGATTCGCCACCCAGCTCATTCAGCCGGTTTGTTGTGGTTTGCCTCCCAAAAGGTAAATTCTAATTCGTGTGCTTGTCTTATAAAAATCGTTCATTGCCATCTCATTCTCATCACTTGCCTTCGATCTCTGTTTTCCCATTTTTTTTAGTATTGTTTTTTCTTTTAGAAAGAGATAGGAAGAGAAATGTATTATTTATGAGAAAATAGAGAAAGCACTGACAGTATAAAAGTTTTTTACACCAATAATGCATCATCCACCATTCATCTATTTATAGTCGTTGATTTTTATATTAAAGTAATACAAATGAATGGTGGATGATGAACTGATGGTGTAAAAAACTTTACACCGTCAGTGCATACCCATTGATCTCCTATTTTATTACAGAAAAGTGTTTTTTCATTTGCTGAGATTTTTAGCTGTTGCATGCATCTTGTTTGTAAAATGCCTTATTGAATATAGGGGTGAGCATGACCCGACCCTACTCGGAGACTCGTCCCAATCGGCGGGTTCGGGTCGGGTCAAACCCGTCTTCAAACATTCAAAGGGACAAACCCGAGTGAGAAAAGGATAGATCCGGTCCTACTAAGGACGGATTCGGGTTCATGTCCGAGTCACCCGGATCCGGCCCAAACTTATAATTAATTAATTAAATATTGGTATGTAATAAACAATCACATATTGTAGTACAAGTTCATGTGGAATACTCAAAATTGAACTTTATTAATTAAGCGAATTCTCACTTATTAGTTCATAATATAATTTTCCAAGTCTTATTGAAGCAACTGTGGGTGAAATTATTAGTAGGGTGTTTTTTTTTGGTATTATGAAGAACCAAATTTCTCTTTCTAGCTGTTGTTACAGTTTAGCACTGCATTATGTTTGAACAGTGACATTAATACACTGATTATATTGTCTCCAAAATGTTTCATCAATACTGCATTTTTTAATTATAATTATTATTCTTATTTCTAAAAACTAAAACATAAATAAAAAATATAAAACAATAAAACACTAAAACTAAAAGTAACTACATATTATGGTGTGTGTGAGATACAGACATATTGTGGCATATGTAGGTTTGATTTTTCCTTTCTTCAGATGTGGTTGATGTTTCTTGTGACTTGGTATCTTTGCTTAATTTGTTTTCTAAAAAAAAGGACTTTTTTGTTTTGAAATGATGATGAAAATCTGAAGTTCTTTATAGATGTCTTGTGAATAAAGAAGGTTTCATTTGTTATACAAGAGTTTCTTATACTTATTGAAAAAGGATGGGCGGAATATGCATGGTGCAGGATCAACAAAGGCGAATTCTTCTCTTCTGCGAGTAACGAATTATAGAATTATACTTTGTTGTTGTTGAAGGAATTATATTAGTATTAGTATATTTCTTGTGGTTAATAATAAAATTCTAAAAAGATTATGCAAATTTCAAAATTTGATGGTTTGAAATTTTTTTTAATGTTATTCATCCGTGTCCCGGGTGAATCCGGATCCGCCCTTACCTTGTCCCTCTCTAATTAGAGACGAATTCGGGTTAAAAAATTGACCCGTGCAACATTTCGAGACGGGTAAGGATCAAGTCTAACCCGTCCCAACCTCACCCCTAATTGAATATACAAGAGCATGTTATTGGGGCTGGGGTAGTTCTCATGGGCTTTCATGTTTCTGATCCGTTGGTATTTGATTGTCGTTTAGAACTTGTTGGAGAAACAACAATGAATTGTTTAGAATAATAAACAAGATTCCATTAAATAATGTATTGGTTATATATTTTTACTAGCCCCCAATCCGTGCGATGCACGGGAGAAATACGAAATCGATAAAACATTTCATAAAATTGTAATTAATATTGGTTTTAATGTATTGATAAAACATTTCACAAAGTTACAATTAATATTAGTTTTAATTTATTATTGAATAGTTATGAGAAATGTTAATATGAATAATGTTTAAGTGTAAATAAAGTATAATAATGTAAACATTCTTGTTTAAAAATTGTTTAGGAAGGAGTCGATTAATATTATTATTTATGAAAGAGTCGATAAATTGAAGTTGATTAACATTCTTGTATTTAATATTTTTCAACTAAAAAATTCGCTTTTAAAAAAAAGTGAATAAAAGTGTTTTTGAAAAAGAAGTAATTAATGACATTATAAATTCAAATCCAAATAACAAAAAACATGTACATTAACAGAATACAAAAAACCCAAAGCATATTTTTTAATATATTAGATTTATTAAAATAAAAAAAATAAAAAAAAGAGTCAGAGCACCAAAAACCGGTGCATGGTAGAAGCACCCTTATTTTACATTTTATTTGTTTGGACCATTACTTGTGTCAGAAAGCATATAATAAAAAAAATTCAAATCCAAATAACAGAAACATGTACATAAAAAGAACACAGAAAACCCAAATAATATTCTTTTAAAATATTAGATTTATTAAAATAAAAAAAAAACCGGAGCACCAAAAACCGGTGCATGGTAGAAGCACCCTTTTATATTTTACTTGTTTGGACCATTACCTGTGTAAGGAAACATATAATAAAAAAAATCAAATCCAAATAACAAAAACATGTACATAAAAAGAACACAGAAAACCCAAAGCATATTTTTTTAAAATATATTAGATTTATTAAAATAAAAAAAATTAAAAAAAAGAGTCGGAGCACCAAAAACCGGTGCATGGTAGAAGCACCCTTGTTTTATATTTTACTTGTTTGGACCATTACCTGTATCAAGAAGCATATAATAAAAAAAATTCAAATCCAAATAACAGAAACATGTACATAAAAAGAACACAGCAAACCAAAAGCATATTTTTTTAATATATTAGATTTATTAAAATAAAAAAAATAAAAAAAAGAGTCGGAGCACAAAAATCGGTGCATGGTAGAAGCACCCTTGTTTCATATTTTACTTGTATAGACCATTACTTCTGTGAGGAAGCATATAATGAAAAAAATTCAAATCCAAATAACAAAAACGTGTACATAAAAAGAACACAGAAAACCCAAAAAATATTTTTTTTAATATATTAGATTTATTAAAATAAAATAAAAGAGCCGGAGCACCAAAAACCGGTGCATGGTAGAAGAACCCTTGTACTGTTTGGGCGGGATAGCCAAAATAGAAGGGAGTAGTTTTTTTTTAATGGAAGGGAATGGGCGGGATTAAAAAAAAAAGTGGAATGGGCAGGATTTTGATAGGGTGGGGGGAATCTTTTCTAATTTATATATAGGTAGATTACACAGATTTTATTTAGTGAGACAAAAATGGAAGGATCAGTGTTATTGAAATCGTACAATCAGCGATTTGACTTGTACGGAACGACACAAGTCTAGAGAGAAACGATACGCATCAGGGGTAAGAATTGAAGGTGATCGGAATCGCTCCGTGAATCGCCCAAATCATCCGATCGGTGTTGTATCGTGACTCGGTGACAGAAAATGATTCGCGTTTCTCTACCATAAGTGACCTTCCACTTGCTATCGTCGTCATTATTCAAAAGCGGATAGGGAAAATGAGTAAGAGATGCAACAACGGCTGTGTCTGTTGTTGTAATGTATTTTTAGAGTTTAAAAGTATAGAAGGGGTAACCAACGGGGCTTGGTTCAGTTGGTGTAAGACTCCAACTGAAATCCTGGGAATGAGACAAGGGTGCTAGTAGCCCCGGGTTCGATTCCCACTAAAAACATCCCGCTGGGAGACCCAGCCACGCAGCTCGCTCCGGATCAGTCTCAAGGGCTCCCTGGTATTAAGGGTGCTCTTGGGGATACCGGTGGTTTCGCAAGGAATTCGGACAAAAAAGAAGTATAGAAAGGGTAGAACTAATAGGTTAGAGACTTTGGGCTGACATATTTGGCCAAAGCTGATTTTTTTATTTTATTTTATATTGGGCCAAAGTTGATTGAAAGAATTTGGGTTGATATTTTGGAACTGAACATATTGATACCTTCTATTGCTTACAAGCAACTATAAATAACCATTCTTTTCCTAGTTTTTTATTCGGGTTTATGAATTTATTTTTTTAATTATTATATTGGTCATATATATATAACATTCAAATGATATTTTTTAACATATTTTTTTTTGTGTTCATAAATTTTACGATTCGATATGTTTACGATTTACGATTCAAAATTTGGCATACCGATTCATGATTTGAATAGCGATTTGACAACATTGGGAAGAACAATGTCAATGGGAAGAGGTTCAGTTGATTCGCCGGGTAAGTTCCATGACGATTCATTCTAGTTCATCTATATTGAGGCAAACAATGTTCTGGTTATGTCTAAAGATGTGGGAAAGCTAGAAAGTCTTTTCTCATTATAGGTGAACAACATATTCCCTCCGCCTCGAATTATAAGCAATTTTAATTAATTTTACGCTTATTAAGGAGGTTAGTTGATTGTATTTAATTTTCTAAAGTTTATAAAAAATAGAGGTATTTTAGGAATGTAGTATTGGGAATGAAACAAAAATTAAATACAATAACAATTTTCTAGAGATGTTTTAGGAAAGTGACATTGAAAATGAAACAAAATTTAATTATATTAGTTAATTTTGCTTATATTTTAAACCAAGATAAGTATGTTTTTTGTTGCTTATAATTCGAGCCGGAGGAGTATACATTAGTAATATCTTATACTTCATCTGGTCCATATTATAAGCACCCTTTCTCTCTCACAAAAAGGGTGCTTATAATATGGACCAGAGGGAGTAGTTATTTTTCTGGGAAATAATTTTAAACATTGTGCTGACACCCAATTTTGTCCCCCGCAAACAAAATAAAACAAAAAATTAAAATTTTTTTTTAAAAGATGAAAAATGAAAAAATAAAAAAATAAAAAAATATTGAAAAAAGTATTTTTTTAGTAAAAAAACGAAAAATAAAAAATAAAAAAAAAGATAAGATAAAAATGTGTTTTTGGTAAAAGATTTGATTGGTTTTTGTGAGGATAAAGATAAAAAAGTTTTTTGGTTAAAAAGATTTGTTTTATTTATTGAAGGATTATCATCAAATTTGTTTCAAATTTGTTTTTATTTTTTTGAGAGTTGATCTTCAACAAAATTTGAATGATTTGATTGAGGAATAAATCAGGGAATATTCCACTGAACTCTCAAAACCTGTTGAAAAAACCTTATTTTTCTTAACCTAATTTTTCATATAAATAAAGATTTCTTCCTCACAATTTTCACATACACAATTTTGAAGATGTAACATCCTGAAAATTAATATTAAATAATATAATTTTAGTATATAAATATTTATTTAAGGATAGGATTAGGCCTTAGAAATTGTACAAGGTTAGAAGGGTAGTATGAGCATAGGCCGACCTAGGATGTAAGTATAGGACCTCGGTCCGATCCCGACCGAGCTAGATGAGATTGTGTGCATATGAACCGAGCTGGATGGGAACCAAACGCGGAACCTGTTGTCCAGTCCGGATTAGCCGACCTTAGCGTACCTCACAGTATCATCCGAGAAGGAAGCTCGGACTACTGCTGTTCCTACAAACCGAGCCGACGTATCCTAGCCGACGTACCCGAGCCGACACGTCCTAGCTCCTCCGTGCCAGCTCATGTGGAGATGTTAACCCTTTGGTTTTCGTACCGTCTGTACGGTACTATCCTTCACTTTATGTCATTGTCATTCACTTTATGTCACTATCATTGCTTTATGTCCCTTTTAATGTACTATTCATGGCTTCCTTTGGAAGCCAATGAATCCTGTCCACACATTCTAGCTTCCCCAAGAAGCCTCCAATGAGAGCCACACAAATATTTCCCCTAAATGAATAAAAGAAAGTCAACATACACAACATAACACTTCTCACTTTCACTCTTTTTCTCCCCCACGTTTCTCTCTCTTTATCTCAAAGTTCCAGCAAAACCCCAACCCACTTTCTTCTTCCCTCTTTTCCTCAACCGGAGAACCCTCCTTCCGCCGTCTTCTCTTCCGCCCCGGACGCCCCTGGACCACTGTGGAGTTCGTGTGTGGCTGGTGGAGCTTGTGTGAAGCTTGGAGGAGCTCGTGGCAGCTTGGAGGAAAGAGGATTCAAGAGGTGTGAAGCTCACAAGGTCAAGGTCAAGGAAACCATTCTTAAGCTCTCAACTCTTATCTCTCACGGTTTGAGGTAAGGAGTGAGTGTTATCTCTACTTGAGTTTGGGTTTCTAGGGTGTTCATAAAGGGTACTAAGAGTGGGTGTTAGATTAGGGAAATGGATCTAGGTTAATGTTAGAAAGGAAATGGTAAAAAGGGTAAAAAGGGAACTAATAAATGAATTGGAAACATGAGTTTGAAGTAGGGAGGAATATTGTTTTATGCTATATGTTGGTATTTACATGATGGATTGGTTGAATGTTTTGATTCTTATTGTTGTTGTTGTATAAGTGTTTATGAACTTTGTGTATAAATGTTTATGAGCTTTGATATTTATGATTCATGTCTGTGGCCGAGCTGAGTGACGTTGGGAATGGGTATGAGGAAATGGTAGAGATGGAAAGTAGGAGAGATAGAGTAATAAGTCAGATAATGAGAAAGGTTAATGGAAAGAGGGAATAGTTACCGGGTTTAGCCGAGATAGACCGAGCTAAGAAATGGTTAAGAGGATAATGGGAATAATTAAGGGATGAGTAACAGGGTGAGCCGAGAGAGGCCGAGCTAAATGAATGGTTAAAAAAGATAAGAGGAATTAAAGAGAAATGGTTGTGTGATCGGGTCATAGCAGACGCGTACCGGGTGCGTGCATTGATCGCGTCAGAGGCATACTGGGTATGCGCAGCTTAAAGACGAGTACTGGGTGCTCGCAGTTATGATTCACACAAGGTTCCGAGCATGGAACCGGTGGGATGTGGTCCTGGTCATAGCAGACGCGTACTGGGTGCGTGCATTGATCGCGTAAGTCGCCGAGATGCGCCGCTGTAAGACGAGTACCGGGTGGGGCAGTTATGGACTCTCCTTAACTCCATAGAATGATCGGCGGAAGTGCTCCTGGTCATAGAAGACGCGTACTGGGTGCGTGCATTGTTCGCGTCAGACGCATACCGGGTATGTGCAGCTGTAAGACGGGTACTGGGTACTCGCAGTTATGGATGACACTCCGATATCAGACCTTAAATGGTGTAAGACATGCACTGGGTGTATGCATCCGAGAAGAGTAAAAGATTGTAAACTATGTGAAAATGGAATAATGAGTAATGAGTCCGAGATAGAGAGATGGTTTACCGAGGTAAGAGGATAGTGGTCGAGATGCCGAGTGTAAGATTTATGGAAAGAGGATTAGGGGAATCGGTAGGATGTGCCGAGGTATAACTAAAGGATAAACTAGGTAATGATGTGAGCCGAGCTAAATTAGATGGTAGGATGTGAGCCGAGCTAAATAATATTACATGATGTGAACCGAGCTAAATTATGATGTATGCATGTGGTTTGATTACTTGTTACTATTTTGTTAATTGACTACTTGTGTTTGGCTTGGTAGTTCGGTATGACATTTTAGAAACTGCTTATTTAAGTTCTGTGTAATGCTCACCTCCTTACCATTTTTCAGGTACTGAGCCCGAGCAGACGCAGTCCCCGGCCGAGCAGGATCACTCCCACTCACAGGGAGAGTAAGTTATTTAGAGTAGGAGAATTTGTTGGGTCTCGGCCAGTTGGGCTGAGCTAAAATACTTTTGTATGTTTTGACCTCAGATTGCCCAGTTGGGCCGAGCTAAAATAATGTTTTGTAATTTTAATTGGCCGAACTGAGTGTACCTAAACTTATACTTTATGTATTTGATGCATTTAAATCTTCCGCTTTATTAACTCTGATGTTTTTGTTATTAATGAAAGGAAATATCATTTTGGCAAATATCATATTCATTTTTAAAAAGAAATTTTAAATCCTAATTTTGGGGTAATTAAGGGTAATTATCATTTAGGGTGTTACAGAAGACACATTTTTTAAGGCAATTTTCTTAAAGAATTTGTGATGGACTAGACCCTTGGCCAAGATCACAGGATATCGGCCTTACTCTCACTGAGATCATACCACGCAACCTCTAATTCCAATAGGCCGAGATCCATGCCTACCAGGCAAACTGGTGTAGCCCAAACGGGTTGAGCTCGGTCCCCTAATTCGGCTCACACATCCCTAAAGCCAACAAGCACAGGATGTCGGTCCCTGAGTCTCTTCGGCTCATATCCTCTTACGGCTCACACTGGGTTGGATCGCTGACCACAACTCCAGCTGGCCCATTAGGGCATCCAGCCACCCCTATAAGTAGTACAGTGCTACATGGGGCTCAGGTACGCTTTCTAAATCCTAAGTTCACACTGCACACACGGTGATTAGGGCATCCCAGGTTATCCTACTGATACCTGTGAAACTCAGAGAATCATATAGCAAATCTAGGTCAAACCGCCTCGCTAGGTCTCTCATTGTGGCCTTAGTGAACGACTTGATCTAGAACAAGACATTGGCGCCGTCTATGGGAACGATAAACTTCGATTCCCACCCTCACCAAACTCACGATGGAAAACGCAGAAGGAGACCGCCACCCACGCAGAGGAAGGGGACGTCCGCCCAGAGCAGCCGCAGTACCACCACGGGGAACAGATCTCCGTCAGCGTCTCCGGGCAAACAGGGTTGTCCAACAGCAGCCACTTCTCGAAGATCAGCCTGCGGTTGAGGTCCCGCTTCCGAATCAGCAACTCCAAGTGGCAGATCCAGTTCAGCCAGCGCAGCCACAACCCGCGGTGATCCCATCCCAAACCCACCTCACGCACACGCACAGTGGCCCCTACACCGTGTATTCAGGAGAATCGTCATATCAAGGCGTGAATGGGGGAGGGAGTGTTCCACATCAGCAGTCGGATCACCGCATGGCAGCATACTCCAACCATGCAGAGAACGCATCGCCCCAACGTCATGGTAATAGAGAACATGAGAATTCTGCTGGCCCCTATCACCGATCTCGCCGATCGAGCTCGTCTTCTCGGCGACGAGATGACGAAATCATAGCCATGATGCGCATGCAGATGCAGATTATGGAGCAACAGGGTCGGGCCATCGCCGATCTGCAGCAACAGTCCATGGCGCGTATGGCCGAACGAGCCCCAGTACCGGCTCTGGCTCAAAATTTGGAACCCGTGGTCGAACGAGCCGCGCACCTGGCTCCGACACAAAATCTGGTACATGAGGCTGAACGAGCATTGCTTATGGCTCCAGCGCAGAATACGGAGCAAAGGGTCAAACGAGCACCAATAATGGCTCCGACACGGCAAGATCCACCTCGATCATTACCAAGCAGTGGCTCTCTCAGGAGGGAAGAGATCACCCTCCCTCCTCCGCCACCCCTGAATCCGGACCTAGAGCCCGAACAGGAGCATCCAGGTCACCCTTTTACTCCGTATATAATGGCGTTCGAGACTCCGCAGGGATTTCTCGGACCCAACAACATTAAGAGGTATGACGGTCTCTCTGATCCTATTGATCACATTCTGGATTTTGAAGGGGCAATGAACTTTTATGGAGGGGGAGATCGGATGAAGTGTAGAGCGTTCTCCATGACCCTTCAAGCACCAGTTCTGAGATGGTACGCTTCCCTCGCTCCGAATTCGATTAATTCGTGGAAGGAGTTGAAAAGGGTGTTCCTGAATAGGTACACCGCCAGTTGCATCCAGCCGAAGTCGGATCACACGCTGGCAACGGTGACTCAAAAGCCAGGAGAGAGCCTAAGGGATTATCTCAACCGTTTCCACCATGAGTCGAGTTCGATACCCAATCTCGAACCAGGGATGGCTGTCCTGCTCTTCACCCAAGGATTGGCCCCAGGCGATTTCAGGAAAGCCCTTATCGGGAAACCACCCCGAGATATGGCCGAACTCCGGCAGCGTTCTAATAAGTTCATCAATCTTGAGGAATTCGACATAGGACAGTCTAGCAGACTGGCCCGTAACCAAGGCGACCTCGGACAGGAGGAACGTTCAAATCCTCGAGGTCGACCTCGGAGGGAAGACAGAGAAGGACGACGACCCCCTCCGCCACCCCCACAACCTCTTCCTCGGAAATTCAACACCTACACTCCGCTCAATGCACCTAGGTCTCAGATTTGGAAGGAGACGATGCAAACCGATCTCAGAAATGTTGGTAGGCCACCCTATCTCAGGAATCAAAAACACGTGAATAGGAACAAATACTGTGATTTCCACGAAGGTTACGGCCACAACACAGACCAATGTACTTGGCTCCGGGATACCATTGAGGAATTAATTCGCGAGGGAAAACTACAGCGTTATGTTAAGGAGGCAATGGAAAAAAGACCTCGAAGAAGAACCCCGAGCCCTGACAAGGGGAAGAGGAGAAGGGAATCCACTCCAGAAAAGAAGCAGGAAAGCCGAGGTCAGGTGAATATCGTCACTGTCGACGAACTCGACAAGTCACCGAAGAACCTCACCATCCAAACAATTTCTGGAGGCTTTGCTGGAGGCGGTGAGCATCGTTCCGAGCGAAAAAGGTATGTTAATCAGGTGTTAGCAGTCCATAATCGTCCTATTCAGAAGAAACCTTCTCGGAATATTCCGATCAGTTTCTCGGACAAGGACATTGAAGGGGTCCTCCCGGACCATAATGACCCGATGGTTATCTCAGCCAGAATTGGAAATTTTGATGTCGCCAGAGTCTTCGTCGATCAGGGTAGCTCTGCCGACATCCTCTTTTTACATGCTTTTTCTAAGATGAAGTTTCGTCTAGATGACTTGGAAGAGTTTGAGGGGAACTTGATCAGCTTTACAGGGGATTCAATAAGACCCCTAGGCGTGATTAAGCTCCCAATGACCATGGGAAACCAGCCCGCCACCAGAACGGAGATCATTAAGTTCTTGGTGGTAGACTGTCCATCAGCATATAATGCCATTCTCGGCAGAACGTGTCTTCAGGCTTTCGGGGCGGTAGTGTCCACCGTCCACTTAGCCATGAAGTTTGTAGGAGCAAATGACACAGTGGTCACGATAAGAGTTGAGCAGGAGGAGGCGCGTCTATGCTACAACGTCAGTCTCGGGAAATTAAAAAAGGAAAAGAACGAAGTGGAAAAGATTTCTCAGGGGCCGGTGTCCAGGGGAAGAGTTCTCCTTGCCGAATTGGATGTTAGGGCCGAACAGGATGACCTCCGGCCTCAACCGCAGGGAAGTTGGGAACCTGTCCCAATTGATCCGTCCGACAGCCTAAAGACGGTCCAAGTCGGTACCAACATCCCAACCTCCATCCGAGAAGAGATAATTGCGCTCTTGCGTCTCAACAAGGACTTATTTTCCTGGACCTCGGCTGATATGCCGGGTATTGACCCGAACTTCATCTGCCACCGACATAGCGTGGACCCCAAAGCTAAGCCAGTGGCACAAAGGAAAAGGCGGGTTGATATCGAGAAGTCCAGGGCCATCAAGGAAAAGGTGTCGGAGTTATTGGAAGCCGACTTTATCAGAGAAGTCTCGTACTCTGAGTGGTTGTCTAATACAGTTTTGGTTAAGAAGTCCAATGGTAAATGGCGGATGTGCGTGGACTACACGGACCTCAACAAGGCGTGTCCAAAAGACCAGTACCCTTTGCCCATCATTGATCAGCTGGTTGACAGTTCTGCAGGTTACCAGCTTCTTTCCTTTATGGATGCATACTCGGGATACAACCAAATACCGATGTATCCACCCGATCAGGATAAAACAGCCTTTATCACCGAGAAGGCCACGTACTGTTATACAGTCATGCCTTTCGGTCTAAAGAACGCTGATGCAACGTACCAAAGGATGATGAACAGAGTATTTGATGGGTTAATTGGACCGACGATGGAAGTGTATATAGACGACATGATCACCAAGAGCAAATCAAAGAGCAGCCACGCGCAAGATTTGGAAGCAGTACTAGCCCGGGTTAGGAAGCATAACATGAGGCTGAACCCCGAGAAGTGCACGTTTGGAGTCCCCGCCGGGGCTTTCCTTGGTTTCATGTTGACAGAACGCGGGGTCGAGGCGAATCTCGACAAGTGCAAGGCTGTTCTCGAAATGAGAAGCCCAAAGAATCTCAAAGAAGTTCAGCAGTTAACTGGCCGACTTGCCGCACTTTCTCGTTTCCTACCCCAGGCCGCAAAGAAAGCGCTTCCTTGGTACCAGTTACTGAAAAAGAATGTTGATTTTGTTTGGGACGAGAAGTGCGAGATAGCCTTCTCTGCAATCAAAGATTTTCTCTCTGCTCCCCCAATTTTGTCTAGTCCCCAAGCTGGGGAAAAGCTTGTCCTATACCTTTCAGTAGGAGATTTGGCAGTGAGCTCGGCTCTGGTAAGGGAGGAGTCCAGGCTGGAATTCCCAGTTTACTTTGTCAGCCGAGCTCTCCAGCGTCCCGAGATCAGGTACTCGAAGATTCAAAAATGTGCCTTTTGTTTGGTCTTGTCGGCAAGGCGACTCCGACAATACTTCCAGTGTCATCCAATTGAGGTAAGAACTGCTCAGCCAATCAGGCAGATCCTACAAAAGCCTGATTTAGCAGGAAGGATGATGGCTTGGTCAGTCGAGCTGTCCGAGTTCGAAATTTCATATGAGCCGAGGAGAGCTATCAAATCCCAGGTTCTGGCCGATTTTGTCTCTGAGTTTACCGAGCCTAATGAGCGGTCGAACACGACCGTTTGGAAGATTTATGTAGATGGCTCCAGTAACAAGAAGGGAGCAGGAGCAGGTGTGATAGTAGAGAACTCGGAAGGCGTTAGTATTGAGTATTCGCTAAAGTTCGAGTTCACTACTTCCAATAATCAGGCTGAGTACGAGGCTGTGATAGCTGGCCTTCGAACTGCAAAGGAGCTCGGAGCAAATGAAGTTCAAATTCTCAGCGACTCACAGCTTGTGGTCTCGCAGATTTCCGGGCAATATCAGGCTAAAGAGCCAATTTTGCAGAAATACTTGGAGAAAGTGAAGGAGCTGGCATCAAATTTTTCTCGCTTCTCAATATCTCATATTCCCAGATGCTCAAATGAAAGGGCTGATGTCCTTTCCAAGTTGGCAAGCACTAAGGGCGCTGGAAACAATAAAAGCGTCATACAGGAAGAAATATCTGGACCCAGTGTTGTTTTGGCGATCTCCATCTCACCCGACTGGATGACCCCTATTCGGTCATTCCTGGAACATGGTTTACTTCCTTCTGATCAGCAGGAAGCCAAAAAACTTGTGAAAAAGGCAGCCCATTACGTGTTAATGAGGAATATTCTGTACAGAAGAGGGGCTGCGTCATCTTTGCTTCGTTGCCTCGGCAAGGATGAGGCCGAGATGGTTCTGAACGAGGTCCACGGCGGAATCGCTAGTCACCATTTGGGAGGAAAATCTTTGGCCAGAAAGATCCTCCGGGCTGGTTATTACTGGCCGACTTTGATGACTGACTGCATTGACCATGTTCGACGCTGCCCACAGTGCCAACATCACAGCGACTTATACCGCCGACCTCCAGAGGAGTTGCACTCTTTGGCCTCACCATGGCCCTTTTACATGTGGGGTATGGACATAATGGGTAAGTTCCCAAAAGCCCCAGGTCAACTGATATATGTGGTCGTCGCCGTTGATTACTTCTCGAAGTGGATAGAAGTAGAGGCATTAGCCACCATCTCGTCACTGAAAATACAAAAAATCTTTCTCAAAAATGTAATAGCTCGTTTCGGTGTTCCACACTCTATTGTAACTGATAACGGCACCCAGTTCACAGCAGACACTTTCCAGGACTTGGCAAAACATTTGCACATTTCACATCATTTCTCCTCGGTTGATCACCCACAGTCCAATGGACAAGCCGAATCCGCGAATAAAGCTATCCTTTCTGGTTTGAAGAAGAGGTTACTGGCGGCTGAGGGAGCCTGGGCCGACTTGTTACCTGAGATCCTCTGGTCCTTGAGGACAACGGTACAGAGCTCAACAGGCGAAACACCATTCAGACTCACCTATGGTTGCGATGCGGTGATTCCTGTGGAACGCCGACTTCCTACCTTCCACATGCTTGACAGACCCGAGGAAACTAACAACGCGTTGCTAAGAGAGGAGTTAATTTTAAGCGAAGAAATCCGAGAAAAGGCTGCAGAACTGGAAAGGAAAGCTAAGGAGAGGCAGTCGAAACAGTATAACAGAGGGGTAACTCCGAGATCATTCGAGGTCGGAGATCTGGTCCTACGCCGTGCGGATATAGGTGTGAAGAACGCCAGAGAAGGAAAGTTTGCTCAGAATTGGGAAGGGCCGTACAGGGTTGTATCTAAAACAGGCTCGGGAGCCTACAGACTGGAAACCCTTGGCGGCGCCGAGATAAACAACAGCTGGAACGCGACGAAACTCAGAGCCTATTTCAGTTGAAAGTTCAGCAGGATCGGCCACTAGATCTTCCTCTATGTTTTATATTTTTTGATAATTATTTTGCTCAGAACTCTTATACTTTCTCTTAGGTTTTGTTTGCTTTAAAATTCAGTCACTTATTTTTAGACTTTGAATAATGCTGCATATTCATGTACTAACAACATTTCAATTTCAATAAATAGTACATTTTGCAGTTTCAATTGCTTTTGTTTCCTATATCTTAAACATGCGCCATGTACATGCCTTTCCATTTTTGGCTAGCCACCTAAATGGGACTGTGCGATTTATACACAACACCTCTTTTCAGAGGAAAGCTTATAAATTTTCCTAAGGCACAGGGAGCACTTGACTCTAACAGGTTTACCCTTTGGGTACCTAGTACAGTCAGGGGACGAGGTCCACACTTTGGCTCAAGTGCTTGGACCGAGACTCCCATCGCATTAAACAGATATGTAACAAGATATTAAACAGACACATAAAAAGACACACAAAATGCATAACTTAAACATACGTTCATCAAGACATTAAATTGTTTGTGGATAAAGACGTGCACGATAATAAGTTATAAAGCAGAAATCAGTTTAACAGAAATCATGTCAGCTGCCCAGCATAAGGGACTTACGCTCATTCTTCAATATCAGAGAGCACAACCAAGTTAGGGTTAAAAACAGGCTAATCCTTCTTAGCCAGTGGATCAGGCAGATCATCACGAGTCAGATCGACCTCGGCGTTATCATTGTTCGTGTCCACGATCTTGTCGCCATTGACTCCATACTCGGGATGAGCCCCGACATACTGCAGCCGCAATCCCGGATTCAATACTCGTATCTGCTCCACTGCATTTGCAAATAGAGCGTCGGCTGCCACTTCCAAGTTGAACCCGGCCTTCGTCGCAGCAGTCTTGTGTTTCAGGGCTTGGGCAGCTCGCTTCTTCAGCATTCCCCTGGCCTTCTCCACCTCGGCCTCACTGTCAGCCTTTTGCTTGGCCAGCTTTTCCTCATAGGATTTTTGCAAGTCGGCCAATTGTTTCTTGGCCTCAGCAGCTTCCTTCTCGGCCTCTGAAAGTCTCCCAAGCTCATTCTTAGCCTTAGCCGAGAAACCCGCCTCGGCGTCACTGGAAGCACTCGCAATCGCCGTCATCAGGGTCGCCGAACGGTGAAGATGCTCGGCCAGATTTTCTGCTACCTTCTTCCAGTCAGCAGCTGTCAGTTTGCCTAAGTCCAGAGGCTCGCTGAAGGTTGCTCGGACAGCCACAGTATCATTTGAGGTAGTTATCTCGGCCAGGGTAGGAGATGGATTTTGAACCTCGGTTTCTGGAGTACCAATATCGGTTGAAGTATCCGGTACGACGATAACGGAAGGTGTGGGCCGAGGTGGTGTCCCAGTAACTTCAGGCCTCTTTCTCTTCCGCATAGCCGCGGCTGAGAGCATCCTTTCCGCTTTGCTAACCATATCTTCACCAGTGCTTGATGTGCCTTCTGAGGTCGTTTCGCAAACCGAGGTCGGTTTCGGCTTAACTTTTCTTCTCTGCTCCGCGAGAACGGTGGGGTCTATGTCTTCAACCTCTTTCCAATAGTTAACTACAAGAAACGGAGCAGAAAATTTAAAAAAATAATAATAAAAAAAAATTAAAAAAAATAAAAAAAATAAAAAATATATATATTTTACCAATTTCCGAGGACACTGATTCTTCGGCACAAGTGATGATTCGCCGAATGTCCAATTGCGCCCACTCTTTAGCTCTTGCTTTATATTCATTGAAAAAATGCTTAGTGGTCAAAAATTCGGTCGGCGAAAGAGGGGTCGACGTCCAATTCCGCGGGGTCGCATGACGAGTATAAAAGTCGGTATTCCATTGAAGGGGAAACTTGGGGCCGTCTTCGGCGCGGAACCAAGGCCGACCCGTTCCGACGTACTGATACTTAAAGAACCTCGGTTTGAAGTTTTTCCACGATTCATGGAACTTGGCAAATAAACTATAGTAAGAACGACTTTTCACCGACACCCACAACTTGCCGGATTTGCCAGCTTCCTTAACGATCACATGGGGGTTGAATAGCCAAAAGAAAACTTTCGCCGTGCATACCAACGCTTTCGCACGACAATATCTTTCGAATGCTCGCAGGAATGCCCAAGCATTAGGATGCAGTTGGGTAGGTGCAACTCCAAGAGTATTCAGAACTCTAATTTCCAGGGCGGTGAACGGTAAGCGTATGCTGAGAGTAACCACCATGTCTTCGTATAAATAGAAGGTGTTATCGTCTGTCACCAAGCATACCCGATCATTAGCCGAACATGGTAATACTTTGTACAAAGTCCCAGCTTGGTCCTCGGGACAAGGAAGCAAAAATTGACGAACCGAGTTGACGCTCTCCTCGGTACACATTGTGGATTGAATACCCAGCACCTCGCGGTCCACCCACGGGTATTGATCGGCATCCGATGGCGCTGGTTAAGCGGCAGGATCTTTCACCACTTTTCGAGGAGCCATCCAACCTGAAGAAGAAGAGGGGAGCTCGGTGTTAAACTTATGGGTAACAAATAGTAACCCCCCCTTGAAACCCCGAGCAGTGGTGCCAAGTGGCGAACACCTCCCCTCTACTTCTACTCCTCTTTCCCAGGATCTCTTTCGCTGTTCGTCCCTCACCATATGCTCATAGTCGGCTCTCTCCTCGCCGGCCCTAATCTCGGCATCAACATATAATCTAATGTTCTCTCTTCTCTCAGTTATGGACATTGGATAATAAGAGTCGAGAGGTTCAACATCCTCCACCACAGCCTCGTGTTTCCTAAGGTAAATACTACGAGGGCGAGGATATGGGACAATTTCAACAGAATCGGTGGATGAAGAGGAACCATCCTCACTGTCATCATCACTACTGGTGCTAAGATCAACCACCCCGCACCATTTCTTGAACCACTCCCCACTCATGACTGCTATGAACTCCCCAAAGAACCCAGAACCCAAAAATCCTGTTATGAACTCCCCAAAAAACCCAGAACCCAAAAATCCAGCAATAACTCCCTAGAGAACCCAGGAACCCAAAATCCAGAAATAACTCCCCAGAGAACCCAGGAACCCAAAATCCAGAAACAACTCCCCAGAGAACCCAGAACGCAGAAATCCAGAAATATAAAACCCAAAATGCAGAAACTCAAAGGAATACCCCAAACCAAGCAACCCCAGACAGCGAAGGTCTAAGATAAAAGAAGAAATAGAAGTAGAAGAAGAACAGTGGTGTACCTGCTAAAGTGGGAGATTGGGAGAAGAGGGACGCTTCACTGCCGAAGTGGTGAATTCGCAAACGATGATGAACAGTGGGGAGCAGAAGAGTTTTCTTTCACATGCAACGAATAGGTGAGAAGTAAGAGGAAGAGGGAATAAGAGAGAAAATGGCGGTTTTGGAAAATAAGAACGTTTAGAAGAAAAAGAAAGTGTAAAGGACGGTTGAGTGGGAAATAAAATGAGGTGGAAAATGGGAGAGAGAATGGAAAGCAACCTTTGATTTCCCTCTCGTTTTGAATTGGTGGGCCTAAGAGGGGGGTTTGGCCCAAAATAGGCAGCCCATAGAGCAACTGGTAAAGCTTGACGCGTGTCCCAATGTCATTGAGTGGACGTATCTCGAGCCGCACAATAGTAATAACTAAATGCTGGCACACGGGAGGACTGACACGTGTTGGAGAGCAGATAAGCAAACGTTACTCTGGGCAAACGAAAAGACATGCATCAAATCCGTTCTTATGGACATGGTGACATCACGGATTGATGATAACAGCTGCCAACCAGTTCTAACGCGCTTCCCACTTCCGAACTCGTAGCAAGACTTTATTAGTCTTACCGAGCTGGGGGGCTTATGTGATGGACTAGACCCTTGGCCAAGATCACAGGATATCGGGCTTACTCTCACCGAGATCATACCACGCAACCTCTAATTCCAATAGGCCGAGATCCATGCTTACCAGGCAAACTGGTGTAGCCCAAACGGGTTGAGCTCGGTCCCCTAATTCGGCTCACACATCCCTAAAGCCAACAAGCACAGGATGTCGGTCCCTGAGTCTCTTCGGCTCATATCCTCTTATGGCTCACACTGGGCTGGATCGCTGGACCACAACTCCAGCTGGCCCATTAGGGCATCCAGCCACCCCTATAAGTAGTACAGTGCTACATGGGGCTCAGGTACGCTTTCTAAACCCTAAGTACACACTGCACACACAGTGATTAGGGCATCCCAGGTTATCCTACTGATACCTGTGAAACTCAGAGAATCATATAGCAAATCTAGGTCAAACCGCCTCGCTAGGTCTCTCATTGTGGCCTTAGTGAACGACCTGATCTAGAACAAGACAGAATTTATAGCCAAATCTTAAAAAAAAAAGTAAATAAATATTTGCTCTATCGGTTTTCATGCCCAATATTTCTTCTGCCATCTAGTTTCATTCACTCTTCCCGGTTTCCGTCTCAGAAAACTCCCTCCTAGTTTCATTCACTCTTCTCGATTTCCGAGCCAGGAACTCCCTCCGTTGGGTCTCTGTCCGGGCATTCTTTTTAAAGGTTTGTTTTCGAGTTAATTGTCACTTTGGCCCCTGAAATTACATACCGCTTTCACTTTCGTCCCTCAAATTACAAAAATAGCTTTGAGGTCCCTGGAATTGTAAAAACGTGTACACGTTAGTCCCTGGAGTTAACCTCCGTCAACGTCTGTTAACGGCGGCGTGACATGCACTTTAAATAATTCACTATAGTCCCTGTAATTACTTTAAATAATTCACTATAGTCCCTACAATAATTTTAAGTTATTCATTATAGTCCCTGAAACTATACAATCTATTCACTTTAGTCCCTATATCAGTATAGTTCAAATTCCATATTAACTCAAACAATCAGTAAAAGTGCTGTTTTACTATGTACAACATCGTTTTGTATGTTTTCCAAATTGTGCCGTTTTGTTTGAGTTTTTTTTATTAACATTGTTTGAGTTTTTCTCTTCATTGCACCAAAGATAATATTTATGCAACCAAAAATGTAAAACTTACGTCCGTGAAATTATATATTTAATATATTAAAAGTAAATTTTGAAAGTTTTCAATGTTTTGTTTTTTGTACACAGTTTTCAATATTGACTTTACACTTTTAATTACTTAAACATTGTCCTTAAAAGAGCAAGGATGCAACTTCATCTCAAATATGCAGAAGATATTCCATACCCCTTAATCTTTCTGGTTAATTCTTCACTGATTGTTTGAGTTAATCTAGAATTTGAACTATAGGGACTAAAGTGAATAAATTGTATAGTTTCAGGGACTATAATGAATAACTTAAAATTATTACAGGGACTATAGTGAATTATTTAAAGTGATTACAAGGACTATAGTGAATTATTTAAAGTGCATGTCACGCATCCGTTAACGGACGTTGACGGAGGGATTAACGTGCACACGTTTTTACAAATCCAGGGACCTCAAAGCTATTTTCGTAATTTGAGGGACGAAAATGAAAGCGGTATGTAATTTCAGGGACCAAAGTGACAATTAACTCGTTTGTTTTCCTTTATTTCTATCTTTGCAGTTTTTTTTAATAAATAATAATAATTTAAAATGTAGTCCTATTTTTTATTTGTTATTTAAAATTAATTGTGTTTTGGTAAGTTAATTTTTCTCATCCAAATTTAACACAGTGGTGAGATCTCTTGGGCTTCCTCTTCACATAAAAAATATAGACTTTTTTAATTGTTGTTTTGAAGATTGGTTGCGTTTTGGCAAGCCGATTTTTCTCACCCATTTAGTGGAGGGATCTCTCGGGCTTTTCTCTTTATATTCAAAAACATGTATATAGTTTTATTGTGTTTTAAAATAAAATAGATCAATTTTTTTTATAAAGTCTAATAAATTTTATTAATTAAGAATTCTAATGCATTTTGAAAATCCATCTTTCCTTGACTAAATGTTAAGGTCTTGTGCATTTTTTCTCTCACATAAAATATATCTTAAAAAATATATATAAAAACATTAAAAATTAATTAAGAACTACGTAGCCTTGATTCCTCATTTTATGAGGGTATGTAGGACAAGGACAACCTTGTCAGACGCAATAATAAAAAAAAAATATTTTTTTGGCAAACCTATTATTTAGGTCTTTTAATTAGAATCGATCAAATGCACCATTTTCGAATGGGCGAACGAGGTGCTAATATCTTCCTCGGCTCGTAACCGACTTCCGAACTCGAAATCTATCTAGTTCGAGACCAATCTTTATCTGTTTTAATTAATAATTATTTTTTCCATTTTTTTTTACAAAATGCGGTGGCGACTTCATATTGGGTCAATCGACACCCACTCGTAGGCGAGGCCCCGAGGGCAACCCGGGACCCAGCCGCGACAGCTGGTGACTCTACTGGGGATAAACCTAAGTAAAAGAGTCAGGCCTAAATGATTGATTATTTTTAATAGACCTATTTTCTTTTCTAATTGGTTTGCCTTTAATTAATTGTTTCTCCGAAAAGTTTTTTTTCCACTGATCTTTGCACACACGGTAACCCTATACCTGGGTACTATTATTTAAACCCTAAGTTTAGGGGTGATTTTGCCCTACCTTTGACTTACCAAGTGTATGGTATCTTGTAGTGTGCGAAAGTACCACCCGGATTGAGAACCGTTTCTCTTGAGCAAGACCTTTGGGAGGTGCGTCCTACCTATTTTGGGAGGCATAGCCAAGCTCTTGTCGATCGTTTGCGAGGTGGGTCCTCACCTTAAAGTGTAATACCCTCACATTAATTAGTTAATTTATTAGTTTTAAACAAAATCAGAGTTTGAAAATTCTTTTTAAAACTTATTTTCTTATAAAAGGTTTTACGAAAATCCGGCAGAGTTTCCTTTGTTTTCCGGACTTCCCAAAATTTTTCTTCTTAAAACCTGTCAGTTCAGAAATATTTAAAAACATAAAACACAACAGTTTAATAGTCATAACAGATCCTAACGCCCGATTAGTACAAGTTTCAGGGCAAGCGACTATTTCATATTATAATTTACAAAAAGTAATTGTCCACTCAAAATGTTCAATATACATTCCACGTAGTGGAATGAAATCCTGCTTGGCCATACTCCATGTAAGCTCCACTTCAATACCTGCAAAATATAGCAAGAAGGGTAGTATTACACAGAACTTAAAAAGATAAATTCTACAAGAGACATAGTAATAAACTAAGCCTACACAATTATTAGCATACGTTATTAATTTAATTAGTCTCTTCGAGTCCTTTACTTATTCTCACATTCTATTAATATTTGGTTCTCTTATCATTCTCTCGTTTCCATTCGTTATTCATTTTCCATTATTTGACCAACATGTCGGTTACCTTTTTGTTCCTTTACCCTTTTATTGGTGACAGGGTCTAACGACCTCCCGCCATTTTAATTTCTATTATGGTGACAGGATCTAACGATCTCCTGCCGTTATATTTTATGGTGACAGGGTCTAACGACCTCCTGCCATTTTATTTTATAGTGACAGGGTCTAACGACCTCCTGCCGTTTTATATTATGATGACAGGGTCTAACGACCTCCTGCCGTTTTATATTATGGTGACAGGGTCTCACGACCTCCTTCCGTTTTATATTATGGTGACAGGGTCTCACGACCTCCCGCCATTTTATTTTTATTATTGTGACAGGGTCTACCGACCTCCTGCCGCCCAGTCCTTTCTCTTTTCTTTATCCTCTTTTATTTTAAGTATATTCTCTTCACTAATGATTCTCATTTTTAACTAGTTCTGTTTGATTAGGCCATATACGTTATATTTTAATTTCTCGTTCCTAGCTCTTAGTTATTTCCCTGTTCTCTTTCTTTTCTTTTTCTTCTTCTCTTCCTTTTCCTTTTTCCTTATTCTTTTTATTATTTACTCTAGTTTACATCTAACTCCACTTAGCTTTGATATAGTCGTTATATTTTAGATTCCTGTTTCAAATTCTTAGTTATTTCAATGATACCTTTGTCTCACACTTTTATTTACTTATTATTCCTATTTCATTACTCTATTTTAATTGAATACCCTTTTTAACTTAGCTTAGTTTTCCATATCTTAGTACAACATTTTATTTAACTTCCCTAACAACTCACTCTCTCTTTGCTTTAGTATCTTTTTATTAATTTCTTTTACCGGTTATCTATTTTCTTTTACATCTAATTCACTATTTTGTTTCTATTCCCATATTCGACTCCGCACGTATTCCTTATTCCACATTCTAATCCATCCTCACTTACTATTTTACTTATTATCTTTCAGCTTATTAGTTCTACTCTTTATACCTATTACATTTGACCTTTTATTCTGTTACTCCCAAGTTTAGTTGGTTTTTCCTTAACTTCTCCCTTGTGTTACAGTGTATACTTTTCTATATTTTCGTTCAATATTAACGAATTTAATATCCTAAATACACTCATTCGTTCCGGACCTTGTCCTACACGTACATATTCTATTCCCTAAGGCGAGGTCTTCATTAATATTTCTAAATACTTCATTTATGTCAGCAGGGACTACCCTAAGGTTCATTAACCTATTTATTAATTATCCTATTCTTAGTCACCACTATAGAATCCTAGAATTTACTTTATAAGTAGAGGTAATACGACCCTTCTTACCTCAACCAACAAAGAGAGAGAAGGGAGTACCAAACCCTTGCTTTATGGCTCACAAATTGAAACCGGATGAATCAAGAGTGGCGGTGACGGAGAGCGATCAAGAGACAAGCCAGATAGTGATGATAAACAATGATAATGTGAGGTGGAGGAGTTCACCACCCTCTCCTTGAAAGAGAGGAAAGGAGAAACCCCAAAGAGAGAAAGGACCAATAAAACCCTAACACACAAAGAGAGAGACAAGAGTTAGAGGTGATGATGATTAGCTCTTACAATGGAAGAAATAGGAGGAAGAGAACTTGTTCTCACATACCTAGGACTCGATGGGAGTGTTGGAGCTAGAGAGGGAGGAAGCCATGGAGAGAGAGAAGCACCAAAAGAGAGGGAGAAGAGAGGATGACACTTGGGACCTTGAGGATGATGATGGATGGCCACAATAGCTTGAGGTTTTAGGGTCTCAAGGCATTGAATAAGTGTTCTTGGGGTGGGGGAAGAAGAAGGGACGAATTGGGGATGAAATGGGGCTTGATTCCCTTTTATTTTTTTCAATTATGATGCATGTTAATCGACTAACATCCCTCTTAATCGATTAACCATTTGCTCACTTTCTGACCTTAATCGATTAGCCAACAGGTTAATCGATTAAGCTGCATAATTTTGCAGTATCTAGTACTTTGAAAGGCCATAACTTCTTCGTTACCCGTTGGATCTTCCTCAAATTTTAAAGCAAGCTTCCCTACATACTATCCTTCACATCCAACGATGGCATTTGTGTTTAGAGTTGTAAATATTTTATTTTGAATTTCCTAACGTAGGGTGTTTATAACACCAAAAACATCGCTTCTAACGCTCTTTTATTTATCCTTCAACCTCCTTTCTGATGCCAATGCTTCATAACTCCTTTATGGCATTCAAAGAATTCCTAATCCATCATTTTAAATCCTTTTTAGAATAATCTTTACTTCCAAGTCTTATCATTATCCTAATTACTATTGGAATAAAAATTCGGGATGTTACATAAAGAGTGAGGGCAATCTGGGGGCCTTTAGAAGTCTAGAGCCACCATTGAGTACACTTTGTGTAACATTCTACCTTGGAACTTGAATAAGTCTGTCATGATTCCCCTTCATTCACTATCAAAGGATAAGAGGTACCAACACCTACTTAACTCGACAAAAGCTGTGGGGATTGTGTCAATCAAAAATTAAAAAAATATGTACTCTTTTTCAAGTTACCAAATTAGAGTGTTACACTTTAGCTCTACAATAGAACAATGTTATAGGACTGTGGCCTATAGACATTCCAAAAACCTTTCTGGATCTACTGTGAGGTGGCATATTCTCTATCTTTGATCGCATTTTGTGTCGGGATCACCATCCCACATAAGTGAGGTGACCCACCGTCATCCAAACCAGAATGATGTAAGGGGCATCATTGCACTTTGGTAACCTTATGCCATGAGGAAGGTCTTTTCTTTGCATGTGCATTAAACCCGCAATAGGGCCCACCACTCCAAGGGTAAATTTCATTTTCATATCCATCATTTCACTTGGGATAATCCATCGTTGTTCCAAGTGGGCCCGAACTATATGGTTATTGTCAATTCATTATGACATCCCATATTCTGTAATGAAAGCTTAATTGCCCCCGAATAAGGTCACTTACCTTAGGGGCATGCATTTGCATTTGTATCATAATATTTCATTACAATAAGACAATAAAAATTTTGGAGCGATCCACCGTCATTTCGAAATTGGATAGAACTATATGAATGACTTCATATTGGTAATGAAGGCTTAATCGCCCCCAAATAGGATCTTTTGGATTCTAAGGGCACTGCATCATACATTTTTTCATCATCATATATTCATATTCATATGCATCATTCATAAAAAAAATCAAATTTGTTTTTGAACAAGCCAAGGTTTCATTACTATTGCTCTCACACACCCTTACCGGACCATACATAGGACCAGGACTAAGGCAGATGTGAGTGAACGTGTCGAGAAGCTTCAATTGAAGAGTTCCAAATGAAGGAACAAATGACCAAGATGAGCCAATCAATCAACCAAAGGAACAAGATCTGTCAAATGCTAGAACTGATGTTGAAGGGTAACAATGACAGGGGATGAACGACCCAACACAATTTCTGGAAGTTTAACTCATATTGCTTTGCCTAAGACTATTTGGTTACTAGATAATAGGGAATCATGCTTTTAATTCTGACTTCAATAAGTGTAGGCTATGTTTGGCCATCTCAATGTTGTTCCTTAATAAAATTTTCATTTTTTGTTGCACATCTCTTTAACAATTATCTACTAATGTTTTGATCATGTGAATAAACCATCTTATTGCACGTCCAATAAAAAAACAAAATTGATTCCTACATTAACTTGAGATATTTGATTCAAATTTGAAATTAGAGGGATGATGATGCAAATGTAAGACCCAAAATAGTGTGGACTCTCAAGCAAGTCCTTCCAGTGATACAAGGCTTTGTTTAATTCTCAAACACTGAGGAGATATCCCTAGTCACCCCATTGAGCCTAGATATTTTGAAGCGGAGATCATTTCTCTCAAACCAGCAATGTGTGTTTAAACAGGGGTGGGTAGTTTTTCAACAGTTTTTACCAGCATGCAAATATCAAGGAGGATTACTTTTTCTTTCATAAACTCAAACACATTTGATCCATTGTTCACCCCATTTGGCCCCAACAGAAATTTTTTTCTTTTAACCCAAAGAAATATTTTGCCCGAGTATTAATGAGAATCAAACCAAAGGAGGCAATTTCCATGGTCAAAAGTGCAATCACAAAAGAGATCCAAAATGAAAAGAGGCAAAAAAATAGTAGAAAAAAGATAAAAAAAGAAAAGGTAAGTGTGCTTGTCTAAATAAGGCAAAGCCCATGAATCCATTATGTGATGAAAAAGAACAATTTCAATCATTCTGAAAGAAAAATTCTCATTAGTAACTCAACATAAATTTTGGACCTTTATATTCATTCTTTCATTAGCCACATTATTACCCCCAGACCATGTTACAACCTTTTGGAAAATCCTCTTGATGATTTGAGTGTTGTGCAAAATCTTTTGAGAAAATAGGGAATTGAAGAGAAAGAAGTAAGGAGGGGAAGGAAAATAAAATTTTTGAGCCTTATATATTTTTATTGTCGGCCCTTAGCCAGGCCAAATTACAAGCTTTAAAAGACCTCGTCGAGGATTGGATTGCTTGAGTTACACACTAAGGCGGAGAAACGCTGACTCCATTAAAACTAATTGAAACTTTGATGAAATATGTCTCATTTTTAATGCATGAATTAATTGCTTCCATCACCAATTATCAATATCCAAACAATTTCCATGTTTACATGATCATTACATTAGTGTTTCTTGTTAAAAGGGTATGTGAGAAAAACAAGTTGAAAGGAGCTTGATCGGTTGAATAAAGTTGTTGGAATGTGCCCGACTGCAATTTGCCACATTCGACTATACCATAAAAATGATGAGGTCTCACGCTTAAGTGATTATGGCCTTGAGATTTCCAGAAAATAAGCTGATGTTTAAATGATTGTTCTTCAGCAGAAACTGAGGGTCTCCGAATTATGAAGGATCATTTCTTTGAGGAAGTCCTAACCTTGAGCGAGATGAACGAAGAATATTTTCAATTTTCAATCAATTCAATACTAATTAAGAAATGTTGTGTTTGGAAAAAAAAATTGATTTAAAAATAAAGTGTACGAACTACAATCGGTGGGTGAAATAACTAAGAAACCTTAGGAGAACACCTAGAAGGGGGGTTGAATAGGTGTTAAAGAAACCTTGAAAGATTTTCGAACGAAACAAATCAAAACAATTAAAACGAATGATTTTTACAAAATCCTGCAGCCCTTAATCAATTAAGCCTTCAATTAATCGATTAATCTTTTTTAAAACTTTGAGTTAATCTATTAATACTTCAGTTAATCGAGTAGTGCCTGAAAGCTGCTTTTTGGTTAATCGATTAACACCTTCAGTTAATCGATTAATCATTGTTAAAACTGAAAAACCACTTTTCAATCGAATACGAAAATCAATCAATTAACACATAAGATCAGAGATAAAGCGGAATTGATTAACACCAATATTCTTATTGATTACCTAGGTTACGAAAATGATTTTCCCCAATTCAATTTACACAATTAAGATTCAATTCAATCAATTATGAAAATCAATCTTTTCTAGGTTTTCAACAATGAACAATATGAAATGAAAGAGTTAAGGGAATAGAGATACTGCACAGAGATTTATCCTGGTTCACTCACAACCACCGTGAGCTACATCCAGTCCCCTCTTCAACCAAGAGAGATTCTTCACTAAAGGAATTAGATGTTCTCAAATTACAAGCAAATGCCTCTCAAGACTCCCTTCTTGATAGCCTCCAAGAGATACCCCACTCTTGTCTTGCAACCCTATTGAAATCTAATCTAACCTTCTCTTGCTTGTTGATATCCCCACAACAAGTCTTCCAATTGCTTGATGATACCTCACACCAAGACTTCCAAATGCTTGTTAACACAACAAGACTTCCAAGATGTTTTTGCTTGATGAAAAACCACCAAAGCTTCCAATTGTTGTAGATAGCTTGCCTCTTGCAAAGATTACAACTCAATGAAAACATAATAACAATCCTATGAATCTCTTTCAAGAACTATGAAAATATCAACATGAGAGATTCAAAGATTCTTGATCAAAGAATGTAAAAGTGAAAGCTTTGATCTTTTGGAAGTGAGAGAGAATATTGAGAGAATAGAGTGGCTTTGATCTTTGTAAAATTGATATGAAAAATGATGTCGGTTTGTTCTAATTAATTCACAAAGGTTAGGAAAAGGTTTATATAGAATACCCAAAAATTAAGAACACTAAAAACTTATTTTGAGAAGTGAAAAATGTATTTTAAAAATTAGTTCTGCAGGTGTTAATCGATTAACTCATCATGTTAATCGATTAACCACTTCTCTTAATCGATTAGCCATTGCTAAATGCTTCTAAAAAATTGTTTTCTCAAATCTAAACCTTTTCTTTCAAACCTTTAAGCCACCTATTGATTTTAGGTTAAGTGAATACTCAAATTATGATATAATCATGCACTTGATAGAGATTCACTACCCTCTAATAACTCTACCCAAACTCATCAAACTCTAAGACTCAAATAAAGATATTACAAAATAATACACAAATGAATCTTCATGAGCTTGCTCTCTCTTCATCATTGTTGATTGTTGTTTGTTTGTTGACTTTCTTCATGCTTGAGCTTGATCAAAACATTTGTAGCTTGTTCAAAACCTTTGTCATTATCAAAACCTTCTCACTGGATCTAACAATCTCCCCCTTTTTGAAAATGACAAACATGTTTTGAAGTTGTTTGAAGTTGTTGATGCTTGAAACATTTGATCACTTGGTGAGACTCTTGCTCCCCCTCAATTAATGCTTTAGACATTTGAAATCCAATTGAGTAAGCTTGATTCTCCCCCTATCTTCAACAACTTTGCTCAACCTATATACAAACAACAAAACAACCTTTTCTCCCCCTTTTGGCATTATCAAAAAGTAATATGACATTTATACCAATTGTAATATACAATTCTAAACCAAAATTAGAGAAATAACAATCATTTCTTCACAACATTGATATCAATTAAACAATGATACCAAATATAACTAATTGTAACTATACTTTGATATGTGATACCAATTGGAAAGAAATATGACAATGAAATATAATACCAATTGGAACTAAATAGTCATCATATCACTTGACAAAGCAAGATATCAATTGTAAAGAAATATCACCAAAATCACAATAGCATGACAATCATATAATGATCACACAATGATATCAATTGAAGAAATTATATCATGACAATACTTGTGAATTTTCAACATCAATTGCAAATATCAATGGTAAGAGATTAATAGTAAGTACCAATTATAAAAGATTAATGATAAGATTAGAAAATACCAAATGTAAATTCAATTGTGAATACTTGCTATCTCTTGTGAAAAATTCACTTGATACCAATGTGAGCTTTTGTAGAAGTAATACCAATTGTAAATCTTCAACAATACCAATTTACTCATTGTAGGACTTTCTCTTGAGACTTGAAGATGCAAAATAATGAATAACACTTGTAAGCCCTTTTGCTTCTTCAATCATACCTACAAAACAATCATGCTTTGCTTTTTGGTATCCAAATAGTCTTGGATCTATTTTTGTTAGTTAAGGGACTTTCACCCTTTTTAACCCAAACAAAATTTCCTTTAGGTATACCATGCACTTTAATATAACACACATTTGAAGTATGTCCATGAGTGCCACAATAGAAACATGTTGGAGCATTTGAGAAATCAACTTTAGAAAAATCAACAACATTTCTATGAGACTTACTCTTAGCATTAGTATAACCCAAACCAAACTTATTTGAATTTTCTCTTTGAAAATTTAACAATGTGCGCAATCTAATATCACCACTTGTGAAACTTGCAAGCTTATTTTTCAAAATAGCATTTTCATCTTTAAGCAACTTGCAATTCTCACAATCAACCACAACATTCAATCTACTAGCACAATCACAAGAAGAACTAGCATAAATGAGATCAAGAGTTTCATTTTGAAGATTAAGCTCATCAACTTGTTTTTGAAGTTCTAAAATCTCTTGTTGATGTTTCAAAATGAGTTTCTTTCTTTCAATGTTTTTCAAAGCTAGTTTCTTAAGATGTTCATGCATTTCTTCATAAGCATTATATAAAATTTCATATTTAGAAGAAAGTTCGGATTTAGTTTCACTTACATCGCTCTCCTTGCTTTGTTCATTTGACTCATCACTTGAAATTTCTTCTTCATTTACTAGAGCTAGCAAGTTGAGAGTAGCGACTTCTTCATCATCCGAAGAACTACTTGATGTGCTTTTCTTTTCTTCATCTTCATCATCCCAAACAATGTATGCCTTTTTATGCTTTGGATGTTTCTTCTCTTTCTCCATCTTTTTAAGATACTTTGGACATGAGTACTTGAGATGACCGGGTTTTCCGCATTCATGGCAAACCACTCCTTCTTTTGTTGTCTTGGTCTTGTAGTGTGGGAGATTCTTCTCTTTCCTTTTGTCTTTGTTCAACCTTCCTTTTCTCCTTAGAATCTTTTCAAACTTTCTTAGTAGAAGTTTCATCTCTTCTTCATCAATGTCAGAATCGGAATCTTCACTATCATCATTGGAACTCTCTTCCTTTCTATATGAGCTTTTGGCCTTAAGAGCGATTCCTTTTCTTTCTTTGTTCTTATCTGATTCTTCATGCATATGCAAACGTCCAAGCTCCATTTCATGTTCTTGAAGCTTTCCGAAAAGTGTTGCTAAGTCCATGGTGTCCAAGTCCTTTGATTCAACAATTGCGGTAACCTTAGGTTGCCATTCCCTGCTTAGACATCTTAAAACTTTGTTAACAAGTTCACTATTCATGAATGTTTTTCCAAGAGCAATGAGATGATTAATAATATGAGTAAAACGTTTTTGCATAATACATATAGATTCATTAGGCAACATACGAAACAATTCATATTCATGCATCAAAGAATTTAAACTAGCACGCCTAACTTCACTAGTGCCCTCATGTGTGACTTGCAAGGTGTCCCACATTTCTTTGGCATTCCGACATTGAGAGACTCTAAAGAACTCATCATAAGATAGAGCGGAGGTGATGATATTCTTAGCTTTTAAATCATATTGAATTTTGTTTTTATCATCATCGATCCACTTATCTTTGGGAACTAGTTGAGATGCACCATCTACTTCTTTTGAGGGAATATGAGGACCATTCTCTATGGCTTCCCAAATGTTCATGTCTATGGCTTCTATAAAAATTCTCATTCTAACCTTCCAATAAGCATAACCCTCTCCACCAAACATAGGAGGGCGGTTTATTGAAGCACCTTCACCACCAAAAGGATTCGTAGAACCCATTGTAGTTTCCTCAAGGATCTTTACGAAAAAGCTCTATGCTCGTGTCTTTCGACCGAGCTCTGATACCAATTGTACGAACTACAATCGGTGGGTGAAATAACTAAGAAACCTTAGGAGAACACCTAGAAGGGGGGGTTGAATAGGTGTTAAAGAAACCTTGAAATATTTTCGAACGAAACAAATCAAAACAATTAAAACGAATGATTTTTACAAAATCCTGCAGCCCTTAATCGATTAAGCCTTCAATTAATCGATTAATCCTTTGTAAAACTTTGAGTTAATCGATTAATACTTCAGTTAATCGAGTAGTGCCTGAAAGCTGATTTTTGGTTAATCGATTAACACCTTCAGTTAATCGATTAATCACTGTTAAAACTGAAAAATCACTTTTCAATCGAATACGAAAATCAATCAATTAACACATAAGATCAGAGATAAAGCGGAATTGATTAACACCAATATTCTTATTGATTACCTAGGTTATGATAATGATTTTCGCCAATTCAATTTACACAATTAAGATTAAATTCAATCAATTATGAAAATCAATCTTTTCTAGGTTTTCAACAATGAACAATATGAAATGAAAGAGTTAAGGGAATAGAGATACTGCACAGAGATTTATCCTGGTTCACTCACAACCACCGTGAGCTACATCCAGTCCCCTCTTCAACCAAGAGAGATTCTTCACTAAAGGAATTAGATGTTCTCAAATTACAAGCAAATGCCTCTCAAGACTCCCTTCTTGATAGCCTCCAAGAGATACCCCACTCTTGTCTTGCAACCTTATTGAAATCTAATTTAACCTTCTCTTGCTTGTTGGTATCCCCACAACAAGTCTTCCAATTGCTTGATGATACCTCACACCAAGACTTCCAAATGCTTGTTAACACAACAAGACTTCCAAGATGTTTTTGCTTGATGAACAACCACCAAGGCTTCCAATTGTTGTAGATAGCTTGCCTCTTGCAAAGATTACAACTCAATGAAAACATAATAACAATCCTGTGAATCTCTTTCAAGAACTATGAAAATATCAACATGAGAGATTCAAAGATTCTTGATCAAAGAATGTAAAAGTGAAAGCTTTGATCTTTTGGAAGTGAGAGAGAATGTTGAGAGAATAGAGTGGCTTTGATCTTTGTAAAATTGATATGAAAAATGATGTTGGTTTGTTCTAATTAATTCACAAAGGTTAGGAAAAGGTTTATATAGAATACCCAAAAATTAAGAACACTAAAAACTGATTTTGAGAAGTGAAAAACGTATTTTAAAAATCAGTTCTACAGGTGTTAATCGATTAACTCATCATGTTAATCGATTAATCCACTGTTAAAAACATGTTAATCGATTAACCACTTCTCTTAATCGACTAGCCACTGCTAAATGCTTCTAAAAACTTGTTTTCTCAAATCTAAACTTTTTCTTTCAAACCTTTAAGCCACTTATTGATTTTAGGTTAAGTGAATACTCAAATTATGATATAATCATGCACTTGATAGAGATTCACTACCCTCTAATAACTCTACCCAAACTCATCAAACTCTAAGACTCAAATAAATATTTACAAAATAATACACAAATGAATCTTCATGAGCTTGCTCTCTCTTCATCATTGTTGATTGTTGTTTGTTTGTTGACTTTCTTCATGCTTGAGCTTGATCAAAACATTTGTAGCTTGTTCAAAATCTTTGTCATTATCAAAACCTTCTCACTGGATCTAACATAAAGAGCTCGCTAGGTTGAAAATCCTGAAAAAGGACGACCTAGGCAAAATTTAGAGTAAGTCGTAAAACTCGAAAGGGACGACTTAGGCAAAAATTAGGATCATAAAATAAAAACCCGCTAGGAACCTACATTGGGTTTCCTAGGCAAAATTTAGGGCAGAAAAAATATCCTCAAACACAAACCAGCTTGTCTTTAACAAAGAGATGATTGAAATTGCAAATAGAACCAGAAAAGGAGTCCTGAAGGTTGATATTGGGACAATGTTGAAGATTCCCTATCCTCAGTTAAACATTGCTCAAAGTGGGGCAGTTTTGGAAAGTTTTGTTGCTAACCAAGCAAACTGGGGCAGTTTTGGAGATTTTTTAACAAGCCATAGAAAGAAATACTAGGGCAATTTTGAAGAGAGATCAAGCAAATTGTTCGTTTCTTAGAAAATATTGCTAACATAGTCAAATGGGGCAGTTTTGGAAAATTTTGTTGAATAAATCCTTGAATGAGTTACCGGGGCAGTTTTTGAAGAGAAAATTAGAAGCATTGATCATTCCCTTGCATTTATTGGTCAGACAATAAACTGGGGCAGTTTTTGAAGTGATTTTGTTGAGCTCTAGATGAAAGATATAGGGGCATTGCTTTAAAAAATTGATGCCCCAGTAAATATTCTAAGCACAACATGCTGGGGCAGATTTTGGGCAGGTTCAGGTTGTTTGATGATGATTGATTATTGACAAATGTTAGAGCTTTCAAAACTTGTTGGTTTGATATTGGTGTTCAAGAGAAAAAGAGTTGAAACCAATGGTCAAATTTAATTTATCTTATTGGAAAAAAAAAAGAGAAGCATTTTGCATTTACTAGACTTACCCTTTTTATAAAGGAAAACATAGCAGCTGCATTGTGAATTTCCAATCATATTCATTTCATTGTCATTCACATTATTTGCATTGAGTTCATCTTGCATTATGCATTTTTGACATCATCAATTGCACCAGTTACATTAACCATTGCATTATATCAATTGCAACATATCAATTTTTCATTAACAATATCATTTGCATTGATTTTATTCTATTAATTACTATTTGCATCACCAGAACATGCTTACTCAAAACTAATAAATTCAAAAAAAAATCATTTTGGGTCTTTTGACGCCCGGCAAAAATGCCGAAGTCATTTTGATGTTGGTTGAGCTTTTTGATGCCCCGACATAAATGTCGAAAATCATTTTGGGTCTTTTGACGCCTGACACAAGCGCCGAAAGGCATTTTGATGTTGGTTGGACATTTGATACCTCGGCAAAAATGTCGAAAATCGTTTTGGGTCTTTTGAGGCCCGGCACAAACGCCGAAAGTCATTTTGATGTTGGTTGGGCTTTTTGATGCCCCGATAGAAATGTCGAAAATCATTTTGGGTCTTTTGACGCCCGATAGTAACGTTGAAAGTCATTTTGATGTTGGTTAGGCTTTTCATGATATCCTGACAAAAATGTCGAAGCATCACCGTTGTTATTAGGCTTTTCATGATATCCTGGCGAGAACGCCAAAGAATCATTGTTGTTATTAGACTTTTCATGATATCCTGACAGAAATGTCGAAGCACCATCGTTGTTATTAGGCTTTTCATGATATCCTGACAGAAATGTCGAAGTATCATCGCCTGACAGAAATGTCGAAGCATCATTGTTGTTATTAGGCTTTTCATGATATCCTGATAGAAATGTTGAAGCATCATCATTGTTATTAGACTTTTCATTATTAGGCTTTTCATGATATCTTGACAGAAATGTCGAAGCATCATCGTTGTTATTAGGCTTTTCATGATATCCTGACAGAAATGTCGAAGCATCATCGTTGTTATTAGGCTTTTCATGATATCCTGGCAAGAATGCCAAAGAATTATCGTTGTTATTAGGCTTTCATGATATCCTGACAGAAATGCTAAATAATCATCATCGACCAGTTATGTTTCTATAAAATTTCCAAGTTTGTTAAGTGTGATTTATTTCTAAATAAAATTGGTGTTCACTTCTTTACTCGTTCCTTACCCTAATAGCATCAAAACTACGGTTTCCTTGCTATCTGATAAGAAACAAGTAAAGAGGGGTAACTGTTGACACCCAATTTTGGCCCCCCAAACAAAATAAAACAAAAAAATTAAAAAATGTTTTTAAAAAAAAGGATGAAAAATGAAAAAAAAAATTTGAAAACAGTTTTTTTTTTTGTAAAAAATAAAAAAAAAGGAAAAAAAATTTCAAAAAAGATAAGATAAAAAAGTGTTTTTGGTAAAAGATTTGATTAGTTTTTTGTGAGGATAAAGATAAAAAAGTTTTTTGGTTAAAAAGATTTGTTTTTTTTTTATGAAAGGATTATCATCAAATTTGTTTTTATTTTTTTGAGAGTTGATCTTCAACCAAAAATTTGAATGATTTGATTGAAGAATAAACCAGGGAATATTCCACTGGTTTCTCAAAGCATGTTGAAAAAACGATATTTTTCTTAAACTAATTTTTCCTATAAATAGAGCTCTCTTCCTCGTAATTTACACACACAATTTTCACATACACAATTTTGAAGACACATTTTTTTTAAGGCAATTTTCTTAAGTCTTTAAGCCAAATCTTAAAAAAAAAAATAAATAAATATTTGCTCTATCGGTTTCCTGCCCAATATTTCATCCGCCATCTAATTTCATTCACTCTTTCCTGTTTCCGTGTTGGAAAACTCTCTCCTAGTTTCATTCACTCTTCTCGGTTTCCGTGCCAGGAACTCCCTCTGTTGGTCTCCATCCGGACATTCTTTATAAAGGTTTGTTTTCCCTTATTTCTATCTTTGCAGATTTTTTTAATAAATAATACTACCTCCGTCCCTCTTTATAAGATACTTTTGACATTTTCATTTTGTCCCTATTTATAAGATACTCCACCAATTTTTAATGAGTATTAATTACTTTTTTCCACAAACACCCCTATTTATTTAACATTTTTTAGATTTACAATACTATTAATAGGAGTAATTTTGAAAATACATATCAAAAGTTCACATTTCCAATACAATCAACTAAATTTCTCCACTTTCTTAATGGACGTGAAATCTTCTAAGAGTATCTTATAAATAGGGACGGAGGGAATCTAAAAAGTGTTAAATAAATAGGGAGTACTCTAAATAATTAAATAATAATAATTTAAAATGTAGTCCTATTTTTTTATTTGTTATTTAAAATTAATTGTGTTTTGTAAGCTAATTTTTCTCATCCAAATTTAACACTGAGATCTCTTGGAGATCTCTTGGACTTCCTCTCCACATCAAAAATATAGACTTTTTTAGTTGTTGTTTTAAAGATTGGTTGCGTTTTGGTAAGCCGATTTTTCTCACCCATTTAGTAGAGGAATCTCTCGGATTTTTCTCATTGTACTCAAAAACATGTATATAGTACCAACGAGGCTTGGTTAAGTTGGTGTAAGGCCCCAACTGAAATATTGGGAATGAGACACGGGTGCTAGTAGCCCCGGGTTCGATTCCCACTAAAAACAGCCACGCAGCTCGCTCCGGATTAGTCTCAAGGGCTCCCTGGTATTAAGGGTGCTCTTGGGGATACCGGTGGTTCCGCAAGGAATACGGACAAAAAAAAAACATGTATATAGTGAACAATTTTTTTTATTTTGTTTTAAAATAAAATAGATCAATTTTTTTATAAAGTCTAATAAATTTTATTAATTAAGAATTCTAATGCGTTTTGGAAATCCATCTTTCCTTGACTAAATGTTAAGGTCTTGTGCATATTTCCCTCCACATAAAATATATCTTAAAAAATATATAAAAATATTAAAAATTAATTAAGAAGATTCTTCATTTTATGAGAGTACGTAGAACCAAGAACAACCTTGTCATGCACAATAATAAAAAAACAAATATTTTTTTGGCAATCCAATTATTTAGGTCTTTTAATTAGGAATGGATCAAAGGTATCATTTTCGAATGGGCGAATGAGGTGCTAATACCTTCCTTGGCTCGTAACCGACTTTCGAACTCGAAATCTATCTAGTTTGAGACCAATCTTTGTCCGTTTTAATTAATAATTATTTTTTTCGTGTTTTTGTAACAAAACGCGGTGACAACTCTATATCGAGTCAATCGATCCCACTCGTAGACGAGGTCCCGAAGGCAACCCGGAACGCCAACCCGACACATTTCAACTTGCTTTCTTAGAAAAGTGGATTCGCAACTTTTCTAATGTAGAGACCTTTTATTAAAAGGGTATTTCTATCATGCAATCTAAAATTGGATGGTTGCTATGCAACCTTTTCTTAAACCAATAAGAAGTTGCCACCTATGCCATGTCATTGTTTGAAGTAGTTAAAATTAGTTTTTTGCAATTTAGTTCAACATAAAAAGTAAATTAAAAATTTAGTCCTTTGTACCTATAGACAAATTATAACTTTTAATTTTAAATTTAGTCACTTGCATTAAGCCTTTTTACACAAGTGACTAATTTTAACTACTTTTAATTTTTTTTTAAATTAAAAGTTATAATTTGTCTATAAGTACAAAGGACTAAATTTTTAATTTACATTTTATGTTGGGCTAAATTGCAAAAACCTAATTTTAACTAGATTTAAGAAAAAATTGCATAACAACCATCCAATTTTGGATTGTATGATAGTAACTCCCTTATTAAAATATTACTTTTCTGTTAGAAGATGAGATGGCCTAACTGGTAACAGAAAGTTCAAATTGGCTGAGTGGAACAACCAAGGCTTTTTGGTGTAATCTTTAGATTATTAAAAGGCAAGATTAAATTCTACTTTAAAGAACACTGTAGAAAGGAACAGTGATCTGTGTCTTAAATTTTTTTTGTCTTATTCGTTCTTGCCACTGTTTTGGAGATCTCTTAGGAACAGTGTTGAGACTTGGCACTGTAGTTGTAACACCCTAAATAATTACCCTTAAATACCCATAATAAAATAGTGAATTTAAATTTTTCTGATTAATACCATTTTAACTTATGAAAATCTCTGTCAAAACGGACAGAGTTTGCTTTGTAATATGGATATTTCAAAAATGAGTTCTTTTCCTGTAAACCTGTTAATTTAATAATTCAAGTGAAATCAGAAAGCCATCAGGGCTAAACCATATATTAAAGCATTAATATCAGAGTTTCAGTGCGGCGGAAAATTATAAACTAATACAAGTTTTAGCAGTTATTTAAATTCCATAAAATCTTCCGAAATTACTCCCTTCCCACAAGGAGTGGTCCTGACTATACCCCAAAATGATGTTTTTCAGTACATACACCTAATCATCATCATATACAAAAATCCCAAAAGTAGTCAGGACGAGACACACGACTCAACTAATATGACTTACTCTCCCTGTGAGGGAGAGCGAACCTGCTCGGCCGGGGGCTGTGCCAGCTCAATCTCCGTACCTGAAAATGTAAGGGAGTGAGCATTGCACATGAAATAGAAAGCAGTTTCTAACTAGACATAACGACCCATTAGGTCAAACGCAATTAGCAAATAAGCATATATTCACATATTGCACACCATACTCATTTCAACATTTCCATATTCATTATTCATTTCAACACCCATTTCCATTATTCAATTCATCGTCCATTTTCCTTATTCATTTCAACATCCAATCAACATTCATTTCCTTTTCTTTTTATTCATTTCACATACTCATTTCATTTCAGCACATCACCTCAAATCAGAGGCCAATGCACAGTTTCATGCAACACCTTTATCACCTCAAAACAGAGGCTCTCATTCTTTTCCTTATTTAATTTGTGTCCCTCAGGTCAGAGGTCAACACCCATTCATTATAATTTATTTTGTGTCCCTCAGATCAGAGGTCAACACCCAATCTCTTAATTCACGGTGTGTCTCTCAGGTCAGAGGTCAACGCACCAATACACATTCCATCCGGTGTCCCTCAGGTCAGAGGTCAACACCCATTCACTTTAATTCATCTGGTGTCCCTCAGGTCAGAGGTCAACACCCATTCATTTTATTTCCTTTCGTGCCCCTCAGGTCAGAGGTCAACACACACTTTCATTTTAACTCATCCGGTGTCCCTCAGGTCAGAGGTCAACACTCATTCACTTTATTTCATTTCGTGTCCCTCAGGTCAGAGGTCAACACACATTATCATCATTCTCATTATAAACAATTTACCACAATTTAAATAACGTCACCTCAAAACAGAGGCCAACATATATACTACATTCACAATATTCGGCACCTCAATTCAGAGGCCAAGAATTATTCACTTCCTTGTTCAATCAATCATAACACATTTAAACACAACAACACACATTCCACAACTAGTTATTCATGTAATTACCTTATTCATTTCCTTTCTCAGTTATCACAGTCATATCAGATAGTATTCCCTTTCATATTCCAACATTTATATCACACTTCATTTCAAATTACATATTTCACCTTCTTACATATTTGCTTAATCACCACATAATAAAATCACCTTCTACTTTTTGTTTACACAAAATCATTTGTTTCCATTTCCGATATTCACAAGTTCAATTCATAAGCCATGAGCTTCATTCACAATTGAAAATACTTATCATTTATACTCATTTAGCATTTAGATACAAATACGCGCATTCATCACATATAATTGTTTCCATTCCCTTTTCTTCCTATATTAATTTATTCCATAACACATACACATATTTGCAATAGCAGTGAATTATCATTTAATACAAGAATTTACCATTAAAATCAATAATCTTAGAATTCATTTATGTCAACTTCACTATCATATTACCCAATTCCTCATGTACTTCAATTTAATCCTTATCCAAGTTTCATTTATCAAATAATTCATTGTCATATTATTGGGTTTCCTTTTCCTAGTCTTAACATCCAATCATCATGCATATTTAATTAATTAGGATTTTATATTCAATAACCTAAGGTTTTATAATCTAATTTTCTCCCCTAACACATAACCCTAACAAGAATTATATACTAACTAGAGCCTACTCCCTAGAACAAGGCAAAGCTCACTATATCCACTCCCTTACCTCAAACACTTAAGGATAAGGAGATTCCAAGTGTCCTATGCTTGAGTTTGCCCACCAAGAGCTCAAAATCCACAAGAGAGTGATAGAACCTATTAATAAGCCACAAAAAGGAGGATTATTGCTCGTTCCATGATGCTCAAACAAAACCCCATGAAAAACTTGAAGGTTCTAAGCTTAGAATTGAAAACCTCCATGAGAGGGAGGAGAGAGAGAACTCAAATTAGAGAGAGAGGGGGAAGGAATCAAAGGCTTGAATACTTACTTGGAGCAAGGAGGAAGGAAGTTTGATGATGGGAATGGAGTATCACCCTTGCTTCTTGATGATTTGAAGGAAAAGAATGAAGCCCTAGAGGAGAAGAAGAAGAAGAGGTCGAACAATGAGGGAAAAGAGTGTTGATTTCGTTTTATTTTTTTCCTCAGCAGCCCGATTTAATCGATTAAATTGCAGCTTAATCGATTAAGAGGCGATTAAGAGGCGATTAAGCTGCACAATTTTGCAGTACCCAGACTTTGAAAGGCCATAACTTCTTCGTTACCCATTGGATCTTCCTCAAATTTTAAAGCAAGCTTCCCTACATACCAATCTTCACATCCAACGGTGGAATTTGTGTTTAGAGTTGTAAATCTTTTATTTTGAATTTCCTAATATCCTATGTTATTAATCCTAAATCAAGCCTTCAAACCACTAGTTTCAACTCCATATCATTACTTCCTTCACTTTAGGCTTGACCCATCATCAATTATACTAGGAATTAAATTTGGGATGTTACAATTCTCCCCCACTTATTGGAATTTCGTCCCCGAAATTCCGTTAAGTATAGTAAATGGAGAATCACCCCGGTGATAGGACTTGCAATTCTTACCTTTAATTCCCTTTGGTTTCTTCTGCCACTCTTTCGATTTGTCTTTACCTAGACAGAATTTAAATTAGGGTAGGAAGTGCTCCCCCACTTGGCTTCGACTTACCCAATTACCGCTATGCTAAAGGATGTGGGATCGGGTGAATCCGCTTCCGATCTTCCTTCGGATAGTTGCAGGGCAGATGTTGCACTAGCTAGATACGGGAAAACTCGAAATATTTAACATTTCCGGAATAGTTTTAGAATCTTTCCCAGAATAGATACCCTGGGATCATGCCATGCGAAGATTTTTGTAGGATAGAACGCCTTAGAGTTTGTCTTCTCACAATGATTCGACTAGCACCGATAGGATTTAAAGCTTTTCAAAAAAACAGGCATTCCTGAATAAGAAGCACACCAAATGCTAAGAGCTTCCCCAATTGTTTATTTGATTAGAGTAGACACAATATCTACTAAATGCTCAACAATCAACTTCTTCCATGAATCGATTAAAAAGAATAGGAAGGAAGAGGTCCACATTAGTTCCAAGATTTACCCAACTACCAAAGGTGAAGGGTACGACAACTTTCCATTGGCTGGGTCAATTATCAAGTTTTGGTTGGTTTTAACGCAGGGATTTTACAAATTCGGCAAAACCGGCTATTCTTATGAGTGGTTATCTAAGAACGGGAAAAGGTTCGAAGCAACTGTCAAATTGCTTCAAGATTGATTTAGTTGATATGATGGTTAAGAATAACTTCTGGAGAGCTGTCTTAACTCATCCAAGGGATTAGCACTTAGCTATACTACTTTGGAACAAGTAGCATATACCAAGACTTCTTTTCTTTAGAACTATTTTCTATCTACTCTCTAACTCTATATGAAGCTTTTGAACGAATGTTTCGGGGTAAGGTTGTCTACTTTCACTTTATAGGTTACAATGATAGCATTTATTGATAGATGCAAGAATTGAGGTGATCAATCACATCCTCACGTCTACCAACAACACATCACTGTCGGGTTCTATCAGTAATGTCATCATTTAACAAATGCAAGGATTAGAGTGATCAATTCTAACCTTACATTACATCAAATAACAACATCACAACATAATATTGGTTACGTGATACTAGAATTCTCAAACTGAAGAATTCCTTATAAGGTCTTTCATACATTCTCTATAAGAACAGGATTGTATTTGGAAAGGCAAATCCAAAGTGTTTTAAACACTTCTATCCTAAAACATTACTAGTTCAATATTTAGCTAACAGAAGAGCAATCTAACTTCACAACTTCGAATTTAAAAGCACTTCGTATGGACTTGCCAAATGTTAGTTACCTGCAACCATATCAACTGCTTAGCCAGAGTGAACAGACCAATAAGACTCAAATACTAAGTAAATACATAGTACTATAATTATCTTATTATAATCCTAAACTATTACTATGAGCATCAATTACTCGCTAGGTGAGTAATCGTTTGGAGTTTGTACAACTCCATGGCCGAGGAGAAACTGCTCTGATACCAAAATGTAACACCCTAAATAATTACCCTTAAATACCCATAATAAAATAGTGAATTTAAATTTTTCTGATTAATACCATTTTAACTTATGAAAATCTCTGTCAAAACGGACAGAGTTTGCTTTGTAATATGGACATTTCAAAAATGAGTTCTTTTCCTGTAAACCTGTTAATTTAATAATTCAAGTGAAATCAGAAAGCCATCAGGGCTAAACCATATATTAAAGCATTTATATCAGAGTTTCAGTGCGGCGGAAAATTATAAACTAATACAAGTTTTAGCAGTTATTTAAATTCCATAAAATCTTCCGAAATTACTCCCTTCCCACAAGGAGTGGTCCTGACTATACCCCAAAATGATATTTTTCAGTACATACACCTAATCATCATCATATACAAAAATCCCAAAAGTAGTCAGGACGAGACACATGACTCAACTAATATGACTTACTCTCCCTGTGAGGGAGAGCGAACCTGCTTGGCCGGGGGCTGTGCCAGCTCAATCTCCGTACCTGAAAATGTAAGGGAGTGAGCATTACACATGAAATAGAAAGCAGTTTCTAACTAGACATAACGACCCATTAGGTCAAACACAATTAGCAAATAAGCATATATTCACATATTGCACACCATACTCATTTCAACATTTCCATATTCATTATTCATTTCAACATCCATTTCCATTATTCAATTCATCGTCCATTTTCCTTATTCATTTCAACATCCAATCAACATTCATTTCCTTTTCTTTTTATTCATTTCACATACTCATTTCATTTCAGCACATCACCTCAAATCAGAGGCCAATGCACAGTTTCATGCAACACCTTTATCACCTCAAAATAGAGGCTCTCATTCTTTTCCTTATTTAATTTATGTGTCCCTCGGGTCAGAGGTCAACACCCAATCTCTTAATTCACGGTGTGTCTCTCAGGTCAGAGGTCAACGCACCAATACACATTCCATCCGGTGTCCCTCAGGTCAGAGGTCAACACCCATTCACTTTAATTCATCTGGTGTCCCTCAGGTCAGAGGTCAACACCCATTCATTTTATTTCCTTTCGTGCCCCTCAGGTCAGAGGTCAACACACACTTTCATTTTAACTCATCCGGTGTCCCTCAGGTCAAAGGTCAACACTCATTCACTTTATTTCATTTCGTGTCCCTCAGGTCAGAGGTCAACACACATTATCATCATTCTCATTATAAACAATTTACCACAATTTAAATAACGTCACCTCAAAACAGAGGCCAACATATATACTACATTCACAATATTGGCAACTCAATTCAGAGGCCAAGAATTATTCACTTCCTTGTTCAATCAATCATAACACATTTAAACACAACAACACACATTCCACAACTAGTTATTCATGTAATTACCTTATTCATTTCCTTTCTCAGTTATCACAGTCATATCAGATAGTATTCCCTTTCATATTCCAACATTTATATCACACTTCATTTCAAATTACATATTTCACCTTCTTACATATTTGCTTAATCACCACATAATAAAATCACCTTCTACTTTTTGTTTACACAAAATCATTTGTTTCCATTTCCGATATTCACAAGTTCAATTCATAAGCCATGAGCTTTATTCACAATTGAAAATACTTATCATTTATACTCATTTAGCATTTAGATACAAATACGCGCATTCATCACATATAATTGTTTCCATTCCCTTTTCTTCCTATATTAATTTATTCCATAACACATACACATATTTGCAATAGCAGTGAATTATCATTTAATACAAGAATTTACCATTAAAATCAATAATCTTAGAATTCATTTATGTCAACTTCACTATCATATTACCCAATTCCTCATGTACTTCAATTTAATCCTTATCCAAGTTTCATTTATCAAATAATTCATTGTCATATTATTGGGTTTCCTTTTCCTAGTCTTAACATCCAATCATCATGCATATTTAATTAATTAGGATTTTATATTCAATAACCTAAGGTTTTATAATCTAATTTTCTCCCCTAACACATAACCCTAACAAGCATTATATACTAACTAGAGCCTACTCCCTAGAACAAGGCAAAGCTCACTATATCCACTCCCTTACCTCAAACACTTAAGGATAAGGAGATTCCAAGTGTCCTATGCTTGAGTTTGCCCACCAAGAGCTCAAAATCCACAAGAGAGTGATAGAACCTATTAATAAGCCACAAAAAGGAGGATTATTGCTCGTTCCATGATGCTCAAACAAAACCCCATGAAAAACTTGAAGGTTCTAAGCTTAGAATTGAAAACCTCCATGAGAGGGAGGAGAGAGAGAACTCAAATTAGAGAGAGAGAGGGAAGGAATCAAAGGCTTGAATACTTACTTGGAGCAAGGAGGAAGGAAGTTTGATGATGGGAATGGAGTATCACCCTTGCTTCTTGATGATTTGAAGGAAAAGAATGAAGCCCTAGAGGAGAAGAAGAAGAAGAGGTCGAACAATGAGGGAAAAGAGTGTTGATTTCGTTTTATTTTTTTCCTCAGCAGCCCGATTTAATCGATTAAATTGCAGCTTAATCGATTAAGAGGCGATTAAGAGGCGATTAAGCTGCACAATTTTGCAGTACCCAGACTTTGAAAGGCCATAACTTCTTCGTTACCCGTTGGATCTTCCTCAAATTTTAAAGCAAGCTTCCCTACATACCAATCTTCACATCCAACGGTGGAATTTGTGTTTAGAGTTGTAAATCTTTTATTTTGAATTTCCTAATATCCTATGTTATTAATCCTAAATCAAGCCTTCAAACCACTAGTTTCAACTCCATATCATTACTTCCTTCACTTTAGGCTTGACCCATCATCAATTATACTAGGAATTAAATTTGGAATGTTACAGTAGTTTTCTACAGTGCATTTACCTTTCACTCAACCCTATGAACTAAAAAACCAAGGAAAAAAACAAGGGAAAAAATAATTTAAAAACTTAAGTCTACAGCAACTTCGTACTTCTAATGTTTTGTTTTGTAAAATTGGTGTGTTGGAGAAGTTTCCATTTTCCACCACACATTGGAGAGAGAGAATCGAACTTTATCTCCTCTTCACTGAGAATACTTTTGTAGTCAAGTGTGAACTATAGGAAGGGGTCGTTTCCTCAGTAGGTCAATTGTTTTGTATTTTAATTTTTCTCATCTAGATTGTGAAACTATTATCGTTTAGATTGTGAAACTATTACCTTAATCTGTTTCGGAGTGCTCCGAAGAACTGTTCAATAGCTTGGTTATGAGTTGGATTTAGATTGTTATTTCTTAATGTCATCTTTTATGTTTAATATTGCTTTAATGTGACTATGTTTTTGTTTATATTTCTATTGTAAACAGATGATGAGAGGTGAAGTAGATGGGGTTTCTTCGGGAACGTCGAAAAGAAAAAGGCATACAGTTGGTGAAACTGATGGTAAGATCGACAATAATAGCTTAATGGAGTCTATTTGTGATTGCAATGGTTCTAATAAGATCGTTTAATCAATTAAGCCAACGTGGGAGGAAATCATCATATCATTAATCTCACCCCAGTTCTAACTCTTTTGTAGGGACAAATTCTGGACATCAGGTTCGTTATAGGAGAACCTCACGTGCAGATAAAATAGAAATGAGTGAACTGCCGTCCAATGTTCTTGAGGATGTCACCAATTTGATTTCATATCCAGAAGCTCAAGGTAATTATATAGATAGTAAGATTTGTAATTGTGATGATTAGAAGAGAATTGTAATTGAGTAATATTAAAACTCAATTCTAAATGTTGTGATATGTAATATCATTAGGAGAGATGAATCCGAAGTCAAGATCATTGCCAAGTGTTGCAGTAGCAAGATCCACGTTGAATGATGAAAATTCCCTCGCGCCTGACACAACAGCATATAATAATTGTCCAGTAAATGGTAAAAAGTTTCTCTGTGTATTTTGTTCTGAATTTAATTTCTGAGGTTGTACCTTTAATGTTATTCTACGATTCTTTGTTTGATTTTTTTCTGTTCTTTCTGTATTTAATATGCAGAGTGTCATGCAAAAGATCTAAGTATGAGTGGTCTTGGTTCTCACATTTCGCCTGCCACTAAGCCAAAGAGTGATGTTTTGTCATATATTGAGAGGAGTCGACACCGAGCTGAGAAAGTTTTGTTAAGTATAGGCGTTTCAAGTGATGTAACGGAGGTTGTAAAAACTCCAAGTAGATTCGGCCATGGTCAAATGCTAAATTGCGATATGTCCAATAATTTGGATTGTAGGTCTTTAAGACTAAGACCTATTGGGGAGGAGAAGAGGCTAACTTCTAAAAGTGTGAACAAGATAATACGAGATTTAAGTCATCATTTTTCTGCAACTGAAGGTAATGTTTAAGTTTCTCTCCTTTAGATTGATTGTATTCCAGTCACAGTTCATGACTATCGAATTATTGATTTTTGTCTGTGCTAAATTGTATAGCAGAATCTGTGGCGGGAAAATTGTCAGGGGCAGAAACAGATTCAATTTTTAATGACAGACAAAGAAATACAATGTTTGATGACATCCACCCATTGTCGGGGCCAAGGAGGGTTAAAATGTTGTCTAACATAATGAACTCAGAATCAGGTTAAGATTCACATCTCTATATGCTCTAACAACTGTCTACCGAATTTTTGATTTTTGTCTGTTTTAAATTGTATAGCACAATCTGTGGATGGAAAATTGTCAGTGGCAGAAACAGGATCAAATTTTAATCTCAGGACAACAAATGCAATGTTTGATGACATCCACCCATTGCCCGGGCCAAGGAGGGTTAAAATGTTGTATGACATAATGAACTCAGAATCAGGTTAAGATTCACATCTCTATATGCTCTTTTCAGCTGTTGTCATAGACCTTACTTAAGGAAAATTAATAAAAATGGTTTTATGTTAGTTGAATTTATATTAGATGTTGTTAATATAAACAAACGTTCCACTGGTATGTTAAAGTCATTTTTGTAATACATTATTGCTTTTTATGTTATACGCTCAATCAAAAATTAGGATCTCTTTGATTAATGAATTGTGTTGTGTCAAATGTAGGCTGTCAGGCTTCTATGGCTGAACAATGTTCAAAACGAGACAGAAGAGGTAGAGATAAAGAATTTAAACCATTGAGAAGGTCAAAGAGGTTCAAACTTCTATCTAATGCTATCACCTTAGAAGAATTATTGTGCGAAGAAAAGTACAAATATGATGACGTGGGTGATTGTGATTTCCGGTGTCACTTTTGTGGTGCGAGATTTTGGTATTTGGAGAAACTGAGCAAAGGAAAGAAGAGTGATGCACCACAATACTCAAAGTGTTGTGGAGGTGGTAAGATTAAATTACCCTATATGGGTCGTGCTCCTGATTATTTGCATCATTTAGTATTTGATAATGAGTCTGAAGATGCTATATATTTCCAAAGTAAGATTAGGTTATTCAATATGATGTTTTCATTTACCTCAATGGGAGGTAAAGTAGATAAAAATGTCAATGATGGTCGGGGGACATACGTGTATAGATTAGGTGGACAAAACCATCACCGAATTGGGAGTTTGTTACCCAGCAGTGATGATGGGCCTAAGTTTGCACAAGTATACATTTATGACACAGCAAATGAAGTCAGCAATCGCATGGAAGCCTTCCGGTAAATTTCAAACAGAATTGCTCCTATTTGTTGGGACCTTATATACCAAGCATTATTATTCTTCTCTTTTATGTGATTAAGCGTAGTTTAGGAAAGATTCTGAATGTATATATTTTGGCATGTATAACTATTATTAATAATTTGGGGGTTTCTTTTCTAAACTACAGACAATGAAGAATCAAAGTGTATATAAATTGGCATATTTAACTGTTATTAATATATTGTAGGTTTCTTTACAGTTTTGCAGACAATGATGAAGATAGGTTAAGACTGCATCAAGATATTGCAAATAAGCTCAAAGATATGATTGATAATTATAATCCTATTGCAAGGTAACATTAATATTACTTTTAAAAGTTTATTGAATTTGTTTACATATTAAATCATGCGACTAAAACATTAATGGAAAATACTCAGAGTTTGTTTTTGGTTTTTTTTTTCCAATTATTTCCAGTCTTATGTTTCTATATATATTGCAGGAGCCACTTCTTATATAAATGCTCAATCAGGTTTTTTTGGAGAAAGATCAGTTCAAAAATTTCATTTTGACAAGTCAAGTCGCGCCTTGCTGTTTTTGTCAGATCCACTTTAAAGGAAACTTATATATTAGTTTATATGTTTGTAAGGTTGTATATGTTTATCATTGCAAGACGTTTCTCCATGCAGTGTTCAAGTTTAGCACTATATCAAAAGATAGTTGTTTCTTAATTTAAGGACGTCGTATATATTAATGTTATAGCTTATATTTCAAACTAAACTAAATTTGAAAGATAAAATTGGTAAACCGAATTTCTATCCAGCCAATATTTAAGTTATACAGTAACTAATTAGAGTTACTTTATGTATTGGGCTGAATCCAAATAGCCCATCATATAATTATATCCTCAAATAACTCCTAACCCTATGCATATTTCCCAACAACCACTGTCTACTTTAAATTATAGTCTGCCGAATCTTTCAACCCTGCCAAGTTGAAAAGACTAGACACAATGAACAGTATTATATAGAGGTAAATATAATAGCTACCATTTGAGACTTAGAATTCACGGTAGTTTGTTTCATTTTTCTGCTTCTCTCTTCATCTTCAACATTTCTATAGAAGGTAAAGCTTTCATTTTAAAGGAAACAAAAGGTACATATCCATTGCAGTACTCATTTTTCTTCATTTGTAACTTAAATTTCATATTTTATTTATACAATATTGTCGAAGAGAGGTCGTATTTTTTTAATACCTTTTAATGGAACCTTATTTGGGTTTCATTCATAACTATGAATATAAGCAGAGAATAACTTAAACGGGAGATTCATTAAAAAAAGAAAAATAATTGGATTGATTTGTTTAGATTACATGCAAGTTAGTCAGTGATGATTTGATAAACATTTACTTAAGAGATGTGTTACATTTACTCCATGCAACTGATGAATATAATATATATATAAAATTTTTAATATAATCTGTTTCTTTTTTTAGCATATATATCCTTCTAAGATTGCAAAATTATCTCAGAATGAGAGGATTTGGTGTGTTCTATGTTAGAGGACAGGTATATATTCTTATTTTTGTACTTACCTTTTTCGTTTTAGTATTTATTTTTATTTTTAACCAAAAGTGCTTTATTTATGGTCATAGGGATCTTATAATCTTAACCGAGCAGAATCTGAATTTGTTGGGTACGCACCTTGCAAGACTATACAAGTTAGAGACCCAAATGGTAGTACACATGAAATCAGGCTTCAAGGAGAACTTCATAATAGAAAAATGAAAATTACACAAGGCCTGGACACTATTGTTGACTTTTATGAATTAAGAGGTCTCAATTTATTCAATTTTTACCGTACTGAAACAGATGTCTACCGTTTACTAATAACAAAGACCCATGGTATTGAGATGTTGTATCCTCAAGAAATCCGTCATACATCTTTGCCTGAATGCAGATGTTTGCACTGTCAATCATGTATGAAATAATTTATTTAAATTTTATTAATTTGATTTCAACTTAAATATGCTTTCTAATTTTGATTTATACTTGAAGATGAAGGTCGAACTTTTGATTTTGAGGCGGAAAAGACATTGACAACTTATCAATGCCAAAATGGAATATTGGTATGTATATTTTATATACATTTTAAATACATAACCGTTAATTACATGATATATATATATATATATATATATATATATGAAATGTTACCCAATTTTGTAGGCTTTGCCATATCATTTTGTATCAGAAGCATTTCCAAGAAATAGGAAATATTATGACATCATAGTTCAAAGTGAACAAGCCTATCGATGCAAGTTTGTGAAAGCAGAAAGATGCCGAAATGAAGGATATCTCTCAGATGGATGGCGTCAATTTTGCATTGCTCAAAATTTATCTGGTGGAGAGCACTTCAAGCTTGGTGTCAATGTTTCAGAACCTGGAAAAATTTACTACATTCGTATGTTATTTAATTTAGTATCATTTAAGACAATTTTATATTTAACTAATATTAATTGTAAAAACTATATATGTTTAACAAATGTTTAAATAAAACATATATTAATGTTTTTTGTGATATTTGTTCTCTGAAATAAATAACAGGTATGCAGTAACAAGACCTGTTACATCAACGAAGTTCAACCATCATATGTACTTGGTAATACTTTCCTACTTCAACTGAGTATTTTAACTATGTGCATTTTAAATTAAATATTTTTATATTCGTTTGCTGAACTAACATTTTACTTATACTATTGTTTGCAGAAATTGCTAAGCTACATTGCACTACAAATCTGGTCTTTATTTTATTGAACTAATCGCATGTGTTGTTTTCATCCCTTAAATAATAGACTCCATAGTTTATTTATGTATCTATTAAATTTTCCAGTTTGGATTTTATTGCAAAACTTATGTACCATCTTCTTTAAGTATTTTTTCCATTCTGTTGTTTATTTTACCATGTCTTTTTTCATGTGTGTTATTAGAGGTGCTAAATTAATACCTTAATTGTAATTTCCAGCCAAGACTATCTGATATATTGTGTTATTATTAAATTTGTCATAAATAAGTTTTTTATAAGTTATTAAGCAAAACATGTACTTGAACAATTTATGTATCAACATAGAATGACAATGTATTGGCCTAAAATACAAATTTTCGACATTCCTAAAGAAACGCCATCTAATTCACCTCTCATCATGTCTCTACATGAGAAAGATGAGCAAAAACAGAGTCACATTAAAACAATATTAAACATAAAATATAACATTCCTTTTTATTCTATATTTTATTTGAAAACCAACAATTATAGCATCCCCGTGCGTGGCACGGGTATATTACACTAGTTTATAAGAATATATTCACGCTTAGGTTTTTAGCATGAAGCAATTAAATGATGGATGCATTTTATTTTCTCTCTTCAACATCTCTTTTTCTCTTGGCACACAAAATCCCTTCTTAATGATATAAGATAATCGGTGGGAATCAAAAATGGCATATACCTTTTCTTCAGCTTGATGTTCACAGAAATATAAGGGTTAGTTTTGGTCTGAGTGTAAAAAATGAGGATGAATAATTCATAGACTAGTTTCAATTAAATTTTCTAAGAAAAACTAAGGCTTAATTATGTCACAAGTTCCTGAAATTTGGCTACTTTTGCCAGTTACAATTATACTTTTTTTTCCAATGTCTGACTCCCCGAAGTTATTTTTGGATTTGTCATATATCTTTACTGTCAATTCTGACCAATTTTGATGACAAGTAACATCAAAATCCTAACGCGGGAGGTTGATCATGTGGTGCCGCGTGATGCCACACGGGCGAAGACGACCTCTCTCTTCAATTCTTTTTTTTTTCTTTTTTATTTAACTAAAACTATAAAAATATTAAGTTTTTTAGTTTTTTAAATTAAAAAAAAATGAATCTTCGCCCACGGGGCATCGGGTGCTTAACCTTCTGCACCTGATCAGGATGCTAGACAGGATGCCAGATTGGTAGTAGGGGTATATGACAAACCCATAAGTAACTTCGGGAAGTCAGACATTTAAAAAAAAAGTATCTGGCAAAAGTACCCAAACTTGATGGACTTGTGACAGAATTAAGCCAAAAACTAATTAGTGAATTTTTCACCTTCATTCTTAACCCCGTACTAGAATGTATGTTACTATGTTAAGAAACTATAGACAGCTAGTTTCTGTTCGAGATTAAATTTGCTTCTAACATAAACATGTCTAGCACTCTAGCTAGGGTCTAGGGATGTTGTCATTGCAATGTCTGTAGCAGCAATATACATCTTACTGTCATTAGTAATTTGTATAGATGGCGGATGATAGATACTTCTTGAAGAAGGAAGGAGAAAAAGCTAAATTGTCGAACAAGATTCAATGTGGTTTGCAAGTTACAACTCTAGATGTTTGCATATATAATGTGATACCTTCATTTTCTTTTCTTTAACAAATTAAAAACTTACAGCCCCTGCTTATTTAATAGCATGTCTAATATAAACATTATCAACATACTCACGTCTGTAGATTTAATCATGAACCATTTACCTCCAGCAACTTCATGTCACATGCTGATATTGTTGTTTGGTTCAAAATTTTTTATCAATCCTATCACGGTACAATTGAAAGAAAATTGCCTTAATGGCACAATTTTGCTCCAAAGGCACAGTGAAGATTCGTGTGCCTTGTGTTGCTTTCCACAGGTTTTTTCATTTTTTCTTTTCCGTAAAAGAGAGAGACCGAACTATGTTGACATTAAAAAAGCACTTATATTAGCTCCAATTTACCAATTTTATTTCTTCTACCATTTACTTCAGGTTCTCTATTATTTTCAGTTTATTGATTTCGCATTATTTTTCATTCCATCTCAAAAAATACCTATTAGTTGTTAATTATTGATTAAACATGTAATTTAACGGGATTTGAAACACAATGCTGTAATTTTTTCTAAAAAATTATATTTCCCCTCTAACAGATTACGTTTATAACTGGATTCGAAGGTAAAGCCTTTCACATTGCAAGAGATATTGCATATACATGAGTAGCTAAGCTTATTCACATATCAACCAGAAGTCCATTTGTAAGCTTATTCACACTGGGTATTTTATTTTTATTGTAGCTTATGCTTTTTACAATGGATATGCTTCCTTTATATAGAGGAGGAAGCTGAAGCTACAAACTATACTCCTACTACATGGAGTAATATTAAGATTACAACATAACATACTACGTAGCAAATTTCTTCAAACTACAAGTCATCATGCATGCAAATTCTAGGAGACATTTAGTAGACATGATTATGACCTTATGACTATGACCTTACAATGTCATAGAATCTTACTATTCATGATTAGACTACACCATGACATTTGTTTTATTCTTGATTATGACATCTGTCTTATTCAAGACAATCACATATTTATTTATTTATTACATCTAACACTTTTTGCTTCTTGTAGTGGATAATTTTTTATTTGACGATCGGTTCATGACTTGGTGATAAATTTGGATCTTCTAGGTCTGACTCTATTTGCATCAAATTTCTCTCCAATTTGTCTAATTCTTCGTCCATGTCTTCATAAGAATCTTGCATTGTTGTGACAGGTATTGGGACAGGTGTTATTTCATTGTTACAATAAAATGAGTCTTCCCAGTAATCTCCTCTAAAAGGTGGACAGATAATATCCAGAGGCTTTAGACTTGCACAGGTAGAGTTCAACTTGGGATTTGGTACGAAGCAATTCATCTCATGGAGGTGATGCACCAGTTCATCTTGATGATAAGGAAAATGATATCTTTTTAAAAATTCCTGCATGGAAAAATATGTGGTCCAGCATCTGCATTGGTTTTGAGTCCAGAGTAGCTTTGTAACAGGATGTTGAAAATAAGGCCTGTGGATGATAAAGACTGATACACGCTTGTGGACTTCAAATTGTTCTTGATTAATTTGCTGGATTTTCATTCTTTCAATTTCCATCTGAAGGTCTCTTCTCTATTTGTTTAAAGGTTGATACCACTCTAATAAAGTCCAAATTAATGAATCTTTATTATTATGGTTTTTAAGAAAAAGTAAAAAGTAATTCGTGGGTACTAAAATGGGGTAACTATGAAGCATAGTAACACACCATAAGTACCAAAGATCTTCTTCATAAAAAGATGTTCCCATCAAAATTGGAAAAACATTTAGGAATTGGGATTCAGGATTGAACCATGAACGGGCTGGTTGGAGGTTGTGTTTTTGTAGGAAAAGGTTTAAATAGTGATACATGTGGTTTTTTGCAAAGCTTTTGAGGTAGGTTGGATCAATTGGAGATTGTGAATTGATTTCTGGAGGGAAATATTTTTTGATCATGGATTTAGTGGATGAAGAGGAGGATGATGGGTCAATATTTATCATAATGATAGGATATGTGTTTATGGATGAAATAATTTGGATGACTTTTTCTGGTCTGGAAAGGTAGTCTGGTATGAGGTTTTGGTTTTGGTTTCCCTTAATATGTTTCACAGTGAAATCATATCTAGAAAATCATTCTTTCAGTCTAAGAATTTGTGGGTTTGGAGGTACCTTGGATTTGAATTCAAGTAACTTTGGAAATGATGAATTATCAAGTTGGACTTCAAATTGGTGGCTTCTTAGATGAAAATCAAATTTCTGAATTCCACATTTGACAGCCAGAGTTTCCTTGAAGATGGTATGATAATGGAGTTCGGAGTCTTTGAATTTTCCACTGGCATGACCACAATAAAATTTTTGTCCTTCTATTTCTTCAATAAGAAATGCTCCCGAATAATAATCACTTGCATCAGTTTGGAGTATTCTTCTTCCTTTTCATGGGATTTTTAGTGGAGGAGGATTTTGAGCAATCTTCTTTAAGGACTTTACTGCTTCAGTTTGTTCTTTTCCCCATCTTGGTGGTTTCTTTTTCAGCATTACCGACAGCTTGGATGTGTACTTTGCTATGCTTGGAATAAAATCTCTAACAAAATTTAAAATTCCAAGAAATTGTTGAACCTGCTTAATAGTCATGTTTTCATCTGGAAAGTTGGGAAGATTTTCCACCAAATGCGGTTGAGGGAAATAATGGCCATTTGCAAAATGTAATCCGAGAAAATCAATTTCAGTAGTACCAACTTGTGACTTCCTTGATGATAACATAACTCCATAATTGTTGCAGATTGCATAGAACTGTTCCAGTAGTTGGTGGTGGCTGTTTTCATTAGGTGAGAACAAAAGTATGTCATCAATGTACACTACGGCACTGGGCAGAATGAGTTCAAAAATGAGGGTGCAACTTTGAGACCAAAGGGAAGGACAGTCCACTGGTAATGGCCATTAGGGATGCAAAAGGCTGTTTTGGGTCTATCTTTTGGATCTATTCCTAATTGCCAGAAGCCTGATTTGAGGTCGAACTTTGAGAAAATATTGGCATCTTTTATGTAGGTGGGGAGTGAATATATTTTTGGAAGGGGAAACTTATCATCTTTGATAAAATTGTTAAGGGGCTTGTAATCAACAACAAGTCTTTTCTTTTCTCTGATTTGTTCTGATCTTTTGTTCACATAAAATGCAGTGCATGCCCATTCTGATTTTGTTGGCTCAATTAATCCTTGCTTCAGCAGAAGTTGACATTCTTCTTGAGCATTTCTGAGTTCTGATGGAGTCATTCCTGGATGGCTTGCTTTTGTAGGATTTGCATCTTCATTGAGTTTAAAAGGAAGTTAAACATAAAAATCTGGATTTTTCCACAGTGAAGCAGAATGAGAAAACAAATCATGACTGTCAGCACATAACTTTAAGAGCTTATCCCTGACTGCTTCATAGATTGGTGGTGCATCTGCTACTGAGAAAAGTCTGGGAATGCAACTGAATGGCCTGAAATCTCTTTTGTATTTGAGTCCATGTGCTAGTATATGAAGCTTTTCATTTTTTATTAGAGCATCTCTTCCAATGAGAATATCTTTTCCTGGGAGTTCACTGCCTATGACCTTCATCCATATTGTGCAATTGTGAAAGAATTTGATTCCAATCTTATTTTTTGTAATAAGATCGATAGAGAAAGATTCTCCATTTGCAGCTCTGAACTTTGTGATTTGAGTCTCCCATGCTTCTGAAGGAAGAATGGCAGGATTCATGATTGTACGTTGTGCTCCTGTGTCAAGAAAAGCAATGGCCTTGATTGGAACATGATACTTGGACTGTAGGAGGTAGGCTTCTACATTTGGCAAAGGAGGATTATATGGGCATAATGCATTTTCCTTAGATATAGAGACATTTTGTATCTCTAATATAGGAAAATGTTCTTGATCAGATTCATCAGTATCTTCAGTACTTTCAGCTTCTGAATCTGATTCTTCGAGCCCAAAGATAGTAAACTTGTCTGAGGTTTTCTGAATTCTTTTCATAGAATTCTTTTCTCTCGATCTGATACCCTACCATTCTTAAAAATCTCCGCCCCCTATTCTAGGGAAAGACCAACCCGAGAGTAAGCGCCCCTCCACCAATGCTTGCACAGTACGGATTCTTCGTACAACTTGGGTTGACAGCCCAAGTTGGCTCTAGCAGAGGCCACCCTCAACCAGTTACATGATATGCCTAAGTGACCGATAGAATTTGTTATGGTGCGCGCAGTACCGATCCCCGACACGGGTGACTAGCAACTATCATGCTAGTGGATCAAGGTCCTTCCATAACAATTCCCGCGGTTGCTTCATTAGCGCAACCTAGTCACTATAGCATCCTCGTCCGTCAGCCCTATGGACCTTCGCGAAACGTCCTTCAGCCCATAGAACCTTCTCGTCATGTCTTTCCCTCCTTTAGTTATGTTTCCATGTATAACAGATTACATTCTCAATTGCATTCAATTTTTTTTCACAACTTCTTTAAATTGGATTACTCAATTGACTTAGAATCCATCTTACCTCTTTGATTCTTTTCCCATTTCTTTCATAAGTTGCATATCATAAATGGATTCCAGGTCAATTGAATAATCTCTAAATTGTCATTTCTTCAAAATCCATTTATATCACATAGTAAGTTATTTTGAGAATGTGCTCTGTTTACATAGATTATCTTACCAAGGCCATTGAAAAGGAAAACTAATTGTTTAACCATTTGGATTTTGAAAACAAACAATTGTTTTGAATGAAATATATGATTGATTTAAAAATAAAATGTACTTTTTATTTGCAAAGGTTTTTCTTTTCATTGGCCCTAGTATTTCCCTCGTAACTCATGTTGTGGTGTATAATGCAATTGATTCACAAAGGGACTTAAATCATTTTTCGTTTCTTTACAAATGAATCTTAGTGTTTCTAAAATCATTATTCTTTATATTCAATTCCCATTGAGAATGTTAGATACTTTCTAATCACAATTTGAATATCATAGTCCTTGGAAAGGAAATTGGTTTCGAAAACTCATTCATTTCTTTCATACAACTATAATTCTTCTCATGCTAATCTCGATTACTTCCCATTTGATTAATTAAACAGGTTGCGGGTTGAGTTAACATGGAAGTAAAATTTTGAAAATAAATTTAATCATTGAGTGTTCATTTCCTTTCCAATGACTTGAGTTTTCACATTATACACCATTCAACTTGCAATTTCCTCTTTTCTTTTTCCAAATTGATCTTTCACTTTCATTCGTCTCATACAAACAATACTTTTCTTTCAACATTTTCCTTCCATGGACCCCTAGCTTGATATATTGTTAGCTACGCATTCTTCGGCGGACCCCAACCGTGTGCAACACACTGGTCAGCTACACATTCTCCGGCGGACCCCAACCAAATCAAGTAGGCTACATGGATCTTATCTCTTTTTCCCATTTGGTGGCATATTCTTTTCTTTACTCTATACCCTTAGTATTAACTAACAACTTCTATTTTTCCTTTGGTGCTATACCCTTTTTACTTCCTTATGCTCAACAATTTATTACTTATTATATCATACATCTAACTCCTTATAAGAATGAAGAGTTTGGAACAAGAGCTTCACAACAGAATCGAGACCATTTCCCCAAGCCAGAAGGAAAAAACCACTCTGATACCATATTGTAACATCCAACTTATTATATATAAAAATAATATGTATATAATCAATATAAAAGTTTATTTAATTGTCATTTATTTACAAAAGCATCAATTACAATTTTTATAAAACATTGGGATTTACAAAATGGAACGAGAACTATTCCGAAGGAGTTTCTTTCCTTTGCCTTTATCGTTGTGAATCTTCGGTTCCTCATTCGTCCAATATTTACCTAAAAATGTAAAACCACAAGGAAGTGAACACCTTTTCGTAATAGAATAGAAATTAAGAGTCGAAAATAGTAAAGGAAATATATTACATTATCAAATTGATAAGCCACTAATTCACACACAAACATTTCTACATAGAGTTAAAGGATTCATGTTTCTATTACCTTTATTGCATACTGTGACAACCTAACTTTTATTACCTTAATTAGACTTCTAAGCAAAATCGACAACTTGAAAATTTCTTTTTAAACATATTCATTTATAAAAATCTCCAAAAAATTCGGCGGAGTTTACTCTATTTTATGGACTTTCCAAAAATTACTTTTTCCCCTGTTAACCTGCAAATAGCATTTTCAATTATCACCAGACATCCAGAGATCATATAGTATCATATCACATCATATACTATCACATCATGCCACATGATATCATATCAGATCATGCATCGTGGCTAAAAGTCAGCAGAAAATATAAACTAGCATTTGAAAGTAAGTCTAAGTCCCCAAAATACCCAAAATCAAATGAGACATGTCCTGGGCCGGCCCTGCTGAATATATACAACCCAGAATACATATATACAAGTACTCAAAATAAACATCATGACATAAAAGGACTCAAAATCCGGGCCAGGACTCAACATCAGCCCTATGTCTTATACTCACACTCCCTGTGAGGGAGTATGCACCTGCTCGGCCTCAGTATCGGTCTGCTCATACTCTGGACCTGTATAAAATAAGTTAAGAGGTGAGCATTACACAGAACTTAGCGAATGGATTCTAAATAGGCATAATAATAACCAAGTCATAGACAGTACAACAGATAATCATATAAAGTACAGGACAATTACAAATCAGTTCATTTCATTCACAACCACTTGTAATTTCGTTTTGCTTGTTTGTTCTAATCTAACACTCACTTTGTTCAATCGTCTTATTGTTCTTTCATTTTCATTCTTTGTGATTAGAGTCTTTTACTCTTTCGGTCTTTGCGAATCCACCACTGCGCACAACTTCATGCGCGTCTTACCGTTGCACATGTCAACACATGAGTCTTACACGACCATTGCACACGGACCGATCGCGACTTATTGCGCACAACCACACGTGTGTCTTATTGCACCCGACCGTATGGCTTACTTGGCCTGGCACCCACAAAACCGTAATTAGGGTACTACGGACCCACCACTGCCCACAACTTCATGTGCGTCTTACCGCTGCACACGTCAACACGTGAGTCTTACACAACCATTGCACGACTTACATGTACATTGCGCATCCGGTGGCTTACATACACATTGCACGTCTTCCATGGCTTGGCGCCCGTACACCATATCTGCATATCTTATAAGGGTACTGTGAACCCACCACTGCGCAAAACTTCATGTGCGTCTTACCGCTACACACGTCAACACGTGAGTCTTACGCAACCAATGCACCCGCGGGACGTACTTACTTGGTCTGGCGTTCGCATAACAAATCTTTAGTCTTTTAGTTACATTTTATTCCTTTGGTTTATTCACTTTAATTTCTCTCATACTTTCTTCTTTTCTTTTACTCCCTATTCACTCTAATTCCTTTACTCATGGGAAATCTAAGCTAGCGGCCCTAGAGGCAAGCTAAGTCTTATTCAAGCATTAAATAAAGCATCTCAATATAAAATCACATTTTTATAGAAAATATCAAATAAACATAATTCAATCATCATATAATGCATAAAAATCATAGTATCAAGGGAGGGTTTACTATTCTTTTCCCTAAGTCATTATTCTTTATTATTATCGGTTACCCTAAAGTTTATTAACATACAAAATCACTCATTCTTAATCATCGTTATAACTATCTAGAAAGACATCCTCTATGCTAAGGTAATACCCCCTCTTACCTCAACCGAGTATAGGGAAAGAAAATACCAAAACTCTAGCTTTTAAAAGCCCTTAAATTGAAACCGATTGAACCGAATACGGTGTCGATGGAGAGTGGATGAGAGACAACCGAAGAGTGATGAGTAGTAATCAAAATATAGGGTGGAGAAATTCACCACCTTTCTTGAAAAGAGAGAGAAACCCCAAGAGAGAGAAAGGGGCCACCAAAACCTTATATCACAAGAGAAGGAACAAGAGTTAGAGATGATAATGATGATGATCACGAGTTCTTGGAGGGAAGGAAAGGAAAAACTTGTTCAAGCTCACCTTGGCACTTGCAAGCTATGAAGAGAGAGGAACAAGAGAGAGAAATGTTGATGGAACTTGATTTAAGAGGAGATTGCCACCAAGTAAAGAGAAGGAAGGAGGTTGATGATGATGATGATGAGTGCCATGGATGATGATCAAAGCCTTAGGAGATGAGTTATGGAACTTGGGGTTTTGGTTTATGGAAGAAGGAATGAATTTGGGAGGAAATAGGGCTTGATTCGCTTTTATTTTTTTCCATGTCTGCTCGTAGTACTCGAGTACTCCCCAAAGTACTCGAGTACGGGTACTCGATTACTCCACTGAGTAATCGAGTACTTTGGCCAGTTCTCAATATATTTATTTTCTTTGCACTTAAAATTTCATAACTTCTTTGTTAACCGTCGGATCTTGCTCAAATTTGAAAGCAAGCTTCCCTACATACTATCCTTCATATCCAATGGTGGAATTTACGTTTTGAGTTATAAATCTTCTATTTTTAATTTCCTAACATAACGTATTTAAAACACCGAAAAGTCGTTTCTAACATTCGCTTTCCCCTTCTTTCAACCTATTTTGCTTTGTTAAAATTATCTAACGACTTCATAACACTAAATTTCATCCTAATCCTTCACCTTAATTATTCTTGAACATAATTACTCCCTCTGGTCCTATTTATAGGGCATATTTAACCATATCACACGGACCAAGGAGGGTAGTTAGGTTTCTTGAAACTTTAAAAAAATACTTCAACATTACAATCTTACCCTCTTAACTTGCATTGGGAATTTCACAATGTATTGCTTCACATTAATGAGCAAAGGGCAAATAAGAGAAAATAGCAATAAATGTCTCTTAGAAAATACAAAGTGACTTATAAATAGGACCAAAGAATCCTTCTAGAATGTGACTTATAAATAGGACCGGAGGGAGTATCATTCTCCTAAGCTGTTTATTATTCTGATTATGCTTAGAATAAAATTAAGGATGTTACACATGCATTTTATAGACTTTGTTAGAAGTACTTTCTCACTTTAATTTCTTGTTCTTCTTTACTATCCTAGTTTCTGTTCTTTCATTTTCTCAAATTGCACTCTCTTTAGCATCATGACGGTGGTTATTATTATTAGTACAAACCTTACTTATTGTATGCTTAGCTATAATTTGAATTTAAACACATTTTCTATTCATTTATAATACCCTTTATATCTTTCACTCATGGTTATACTATACTATCATCACTTGTACAATCTATCAATAAGTTAGCATGTTGTTCATGATCCTAGAATTTTCTTCAAACATAATAACCTATCCTTTATCATTTAATTGTAAAGCTACCATTCTATATGTGTTTTAAGTAGCATAATAACCTTGCATATTCGTTTAGGCATTTCATCGAACATCATAGCTACACTAGTTTTTACTTTGTTAATTTATAAGTTTGAAACCACAATCATGCATATTAGAGTTTATTCCACAAACACAGGCATGTGGTGGAACAGAATCAACTATCCTAAGGTTTGATTTATCTATTATACTATACTATAATCCCTTATTAATTCCAAGACCTAATTCCTATTCTAAGAGAAAAAGAGTTCCTCCCTTACCTTGGTTGAGGAGAGGGACAGTAACTTAGAAAGAGAAAGCTTCCCTTGAAGCTTATGGCTATCACTCTTTGATTTCTTCCTTACCCTACTTCTTTCCTTGTGGTTCCTTGCCCTTATACCCTATTCTTTCCACTTGTTGATGAGGAACTCTAAGTTATTGAGAATTAGGGACTATGTTGAAGGAGGATTGAAAACTTGATAGAGAGAAGAGAAGGGATTTAGAGAAGGAGGAGGACTATCAAGTGTGTATGAGTGATGAGTAGTGAATCTTGGGTGGATTTTGATGGATTTATGTGATGAATCATGAAAATTCTAGGGAAATATGGAGGAGGGTCGAAGGAGGGAAGAGAAAGGGCTGAAAATGAGCTCCAAATCGTCCAACATGGCCATTTTACGTTCAGATATTCGCTTGAGCGAAATTCGTCTTGCTTGAGCGAAAAAATGAGGTCTGGAACCTTCCCTGACTATCACATTTTCGCTTAAGCGAGCGAATTATCGCTTGAGCGAGTTCGGTAGGCTTCCAGAACAACTTGCACTCAAAATGTCATAACGTATTCGTTAACCGTTGGATCTTGCTCAAATTTGAAAGCAAGCTTCCTAGTAGACAAATCTTCCTATCCAACGATCAATAAAAAAGAACATTCCAAAAATTTAGTTTTTCCTGTTAACCTGTGCAAATCAAAATATTCATTTCTTTCGAAAGCCAACAGGGCCAACATATAATTGTGCATCAGGCACAATCCACATCAGAGTTTAACTACATCACAGATAGCAAATAGGTATGAACAAATTTAGAAGTTGTTAAAGTTTTCCCCAAAAATATACTTCCTACCCATAGGAAGAGGTCCTGGTTAACCCAAAAAGATTAATACTTTACAATGCATTAACATAACCAAAACAACATATACAAAACCCAATATAGCCAGGACTACCCAAAAACCCCTTGTAACACCCTAGTTACCTTTACCCTTATTTTATTATGAATTTAAAATTTTCTTTTAATTCTACTAGTTGATTAAGGAAAACACTTAATTACATTTATTACTTTTGAAAAATCTCCGTAAAATCGGACGGAGTTTCCTTTGTTTTAGGGACATTCCCAAAATTTGCTTTTCCTGATAAACCTGCATAAAACTTCATTTTCAACAACAATGGGCCAGCAGGGCCAAAATACAATTCATACTTCAATTACACTTTTCAGAAAATGATTACAATTCTAAAGTGGGTTTGTTTTCCCAAAATATTATACATTTCAAAATTTCCAAAACTGAAACTATTGACCCACAAGGGTCACCCAACTAACTATGCAGCACTCCACGGGGTGGAGTGTAATCCTTCCCGGCCATACTCATGCAAGCTCCTTCTTCACCTGTAAAAATATATCAAGAAGGGTAGCATTACACAGAACTTAGAAAATACATTCTAAAATGACATAGAGAACAACTAAGAGATTACTACCCGTTATCACTTGAATTATATTTTCTATTTCAATTTCCCTTGATTCCTTAATACCCCATTATTGACCATATTCATTTCTTATTCCTTTCAACTATTTCCTTAACCTTCCTTGGATTCTATCATTTCCTTCTATCATTTACACACTTACCTACCTATCCTTTTAATCCCATTTAATACTCACTCCTAATGGAGGGCCTTGACCATATAATATTCCACTCCTCTATAGAGGGTCCTGATATAATTCACTTCCTATGAGGGGTCATGATACTGCACATATACTTCTATAATACTCTACTCTCACGGAGGGTCCTGAAAATATCCACTCCTTTCGGAGGGTCATGATAATATCCACTCCATTATGGAGGGTCCTGAAAATATATACACGCTCCGTTATGGAGGGTCCATTTATATACACGCTCCGTTTTGGAGGATCCATTTATATACACGCTCCGTTATGGAGGGTCCATTTATATATACACGCTCCGCTATGGAGGGTCCATTTATATATACACGCTCCGTTATGGAGGGTCCATTTATATACACGCTCCGTTATGGAGGGTCCATTTATATACACGCTCCGTTATGGAGGGTCCATTTATATATACACTCTCCGTTATGGAGGGTCCATTTATATATACATGCTCCGTTATGGAGGGTCCATTTATATATACACGCTCCGTTATGGAGGGTCCATTTATATATACTTTCGCACTTCACTTAGGGAGGGTCCTATGAAATTACGCCTATTCTCACTTCCATGTGGAAGGGTCATGATTATATAACTTCCCACTCCACGTAGGGAGGGTCATAAATGTAATCCTCTCCATTTGGAGGGTCATAATAATATTCAATATCATAATCAATCATTCATACCCTCTAATTACCATTTTTTCTAACCATTAATCCTTTTCTTGATTTCTTTATCATTCACCTATTTTCCTTCATATTCCTGTTAACTGCATTTTACTCTTTATCATCATTCATGTTTATTACCATTCCATTCTAGACACTAACATTAATAATATAATCAACTTCCTAATCACTATATTCATCATTGACTTTCAAGCCAGACCATAATCTACATCCATCATCATTAATCCCAATTTTCACTTAGTTCAATCATTTGTTTATTTATCCCATACTTGTTACGCATTCACAACCTACAATTGTTCCAAGTTACCATTAAGTTCTCTATTCCAATAATCATTAAATCCAATTGTCTATCTCATCTCTAACTCTATAGCTCACTCTCATTATTAAACCCACAAATACTCGAATTTAGACAATTACAAGCATACACAATCACAGTCATTTCTATTAACCATTCATAAATCCTACTCTAGTCAATTTCCCCAAGGTTTCTCTTTTCTATTTTATTTCCTGCCCTTAATTCCCCCTATATGCAAGCTAGAAAAATACCCTCTAAGTAGAGGTAACACTTCCCTTCTTACCTCAAATGTGGAGGGAGAGAAATCAACCAAACCCTAGCTTTTTCCCCCTTGAGTCCTAGCTCCTAAATCTTTAGCCCTTAGCAACTCCATTCTCGAATGATTTGAGCCCTTATCTTGGAAGGTGAGTGAGTTGTTCTTGAGATGGAGGTAGGTGCACACATGGGTTTCCATAACTATGAATTGAAGAAATCCAATAGAGGTAGGGAGGGAAAGAGGGTCACGAATTTCATGGAAAATAAGGAGTGTTCCATGGCTATTTTTCTTGGTTGGAAACTCGATGGGGATAATGAATAGGATGGTGATTGATGGTGGTTGCTCTTGGTTTTGGTGCTTGGCTTCTTGAATCATAAAGGAAAGGTAGGAGATGATGAGATGATGAAGAAGATGGGTGGTTGATCTAGATTCTTGAAGGTTGGTGCTTGATGATGATGGTGTGTTCATGGGAATAAGAAAGGAAGAGATGAAGGAGATGATGATGATGTCTTGGGCTCACTTCATGAGGGATATTTGATGTTGATGAGGATTGAGTGGTTGATTGCTTGATCTTGTGTGTTTGGGTGATTGAATGGTGCTTTGCTGTTCTTGAGTATTGAGAGAAGATGGGAGGAAGAGGGCTTGAATTGGTGTTGGAGTATGAGGGAGGGTGATGTTCAACACCCTTCATTTTGTCTTGAATCAGCAACCAAGATCGTGTGGCTTAGAAACTGACTTTGGCCCCAAGTCTCTCATTCAACGCACTAGATCTGGTGCTGCTGCGCGCGCGCCTGGGCGCACGTCTGGCGCGCCTGAGCACGAGATCTGCACCAGCTTCTGGCCTGGTGCGTGGTGCGTGCGGCTGGTGCGGTCAGGAGGGGGATTGGCGCGCCAATTTGCAGGACTGGTGCGTGCTGATGCGCCTTGGGCGCGCCTAGGCGAATGGGGGGCTCGCCTGGGCCATTTTCCCACTGGCTGGTGCACATTTGAACAGCGCACGCGCCTGGGCGAGAAACAGGGTTTTCAATCTTCGATTCGCCATAACTTTTTCGTTAACCGTCGGATCGGGTCCAAATTTTTAGACAAGCTTCTTAACCCCTTAAACTTCATATCCAACGGTGGAATTTATTTTCTTAGCATCCTATAATAAATTTCTAATTTTCTCTTTTCGCTTGATTTCTAACATCTAAAACGCCGATTTAACCCCCGGTTTCGCTTAGATAGTTTTGCCCAATGCTTCAATTGCCTCCTACACAACCCCTAGTACTCAAAATGGCTGCTCACCTCGCTCACAAAATTCATTAAGCAATTAATCTACCCATTTCCTACACTTTAAACCTATTAATTCACTAACTATGCTTGGGATTAAATTTGGGATGTTACACCCCTAAACTCCCATATTCTACTCTCCCTGTGAGGGAGAGTGCACCTGCTCGGCCGGGGGTTGTGCAAGCTCAATCTCAGTACCTGTAAAAATAGTAAGAGGGTGAGCATTACACATGAAGTAGGAAGCAGTTTCTAATTAGACATAATAACCTACCAAGTCATACACACTTAGCCATTTAGCACATATAAGTTCATTCAATCATTCCATGTCATACTCATGCAAATTCAATATTAATTTTCTTTCTCTTTGCCCCATTATAAGTCAATTATCCAATAGCCTTTTCATCAATCAATTACTCATTTCCATATATTTGTACCACTAGGAATTGGTTGCTCCTGCTAGGGTATTTGTACACCCATCAGACATCGACGCCTAACGGGGCGTTTGGACCTAATGGGGCATTTGGCCTGATGGGGCATTTGATACACCTAGCTGGGGCACCTAGTGTGCCAATGTCCCAATGATCAATTCAACCATCCAGTCCCTTTTTAATTCATTGAAATTATTCTTCACCACATGACCTTAGATTTCATCCAATCAACATAACAAAACAAGCATAACTTTCATAATACACAACAAGCATAACTTTCATAATACATAACAATTCACTTAGTCATTTATGTCAAGTAACAACTATCCACATTCCTACATTTATCACAATAAATCACTCTCATAATCATGTTTAGCAATAGTTATTCACATTTTTACCATTATATTGCACATTAACATTTAGGATTCATTCATGACATAATCATAATAATTTCAATATTCACTATCCCTGGGGTATCTATCATAACTCTAAACACATAACCTTAGCAAATCACTATGCACTAGCTAGAAAACTAATCCCTAAAACAAGGTAACACACACCCCCTTACCTTAATCAAGGAGAGAGTGGGGAAACCCTCAAGCCCTAGCTTCTAGCACCCCAAACCAAGAGCTCCAAAGGCAAGAGAAGGAGGAGAGTGATCTTGACTTCCTTAGTCACAAGGAAAACGAAAATGATGATGAGATTGTGGCACAATAAGGAAGGAAATTCGAATTTCATCAAGAGGTGGGAAGAGAGAGAAAATTTCGTATGGACAACAAGGAGAAGAAGGAGAAGTGTGATATACCTATTAAGCTTGATGATTATTGATGAGCTTGAAGAGGAAGATGTTGCACAACCTAGACTTGGTGGAATGAAGTGGGAAACCCGTATGGGAGGAGAGGGAGGAAAATATGTTGATGATGGGGAATGAAATGAATAAGAGTGAAGGAGTATATTTGTTTATGAGTAAGGGAAATGACTTTTGTGGCTGAAATTTAAAGTTACTATGGGGAGATTCCATTTGTGTGGTCATAAACACGTTTTTCCTTTTTTTGTTTTCCTTTTTTTTTCACTGTTGGAGCCCGATAATCGATTATCCCATCAGATAATCGATTATCACGTGTAAAATGGCCAAAAATGGCTTTCAGGCCATAATCGATTAAACCCCCATTTAATCGATTATCCCTTGCAATTTCTCGAAAACAACTATCAGACCCTAATCGATTAAACCCCCATTTAATCGATTATACTGCTAAATTTCCACTACCTTGCATTTTCAAAACGTCATAACTTCTTTGTTACCTGTTGGATCTTACTCAAACTTTAAAGCAAGCTTCCTCATATATCCTACTTCATATCCAACGGTGAAATTTATGTTTTGAGCTACGAATCTTGTACATTAAATTTCCCTAAGTTCTATGCTTAAAACTACCTTTCTACCCAACTAATCCTAGCTTAACACTATCATTTTCATTACTCTTAGTTCATTAACATACCAATTTAGCTTAGGATTAAATTAAGGATGTTACAGTAGAGGTGAGAATAAGTAAAGTGATAAAAAGCTAGGCTATTCATTGGTTGGAAATCCACTTACAATAGGGTAATTAATTGTGGGTCTTAAATAAGGTACTTTAAGGAAAAGTTGCATTTAATTAGGATACTCAAGGATCTTGTGCACTCATAAATACATGTCTAACAATTTAAAATTTAAAATGCATAAAATAAATAATCAAAACTGTATAACACTAGTATACAGTAGAAAATAATATTTTCCAATACAGTAAATAACATTTGAAAGTCATTTTCTTTTAAATAGTGAAAACATTACAATTTCTTTAAAATCCAAAATACAAAAATTTAGTGGACATCATAATTAATTACCAAACTTTTCAAAAATAAATTCTACATTTCAATACGATCGTTTTGACTGTAAATTCGTTTGGTTCTGATTTACCATTCAAAAGTTATGAATTTTCAAAGTTAAATAAATCTTTTAAATCAATAAATCACAAAATCATAACTCACAAAAATCTATTATAAATGCACCACCTTTATTTTCATGGGAAAGATCAAAAACATTAAATTATCAACAAAAGAATAAATTCAACATTAAATAAGTTGGTTAGGGTGCCCTACATGTATTGGTCACCCCTTCTTGGAAACTTGTGTCACTTTAATCAATCCTTAAAAATTCAAATTTCAAAAGTTTAAGGAATAAATTTCTCAAAAACACAAAATTAAATAATTTATCATTATAAAACAAAATCTACATTTTCACGCATAATTATAAATAAAATAATATATTTATATAAATTCGAAAAGAAATATCCAATTATAAATTCTCAAAAATCCATTTATTAAAAAAGGAAAAATTGCGGGTGTTACAAGGTATGTCTTTAATGAAAGTAGTAATTCTTTTAGCTTTTCCAATGGTATTATGGAACACAATAAGGTCACCAATATCTTCTAGAATCAGTTCAAGACAGTGATCTGCACAAGGTGACCAAAAGAAATCATTTCTTTTGTTCATTAACTTGTTTCCAGCAGAAACAAGTGCTGATGCACTATCTGTGATAACTTGAACAACATGCTCCTTCCCTATTTCACTTACAGTCTCTTCAAGTAATTGAAACATTTTTTCAGCATCTTTAGTGAAACCACTAGTATCAACATATTTTAGAAAAGCAATACCTCTAGGACTATTAACAAGAAAAATAGTTAGAGATCTACTCTTTCCATCTGACATCAACGTACAACCAGTTTTTTTCACTGAATCTTATATGCATCCAAACTTTCACAAGCAAGGTCTACTTCTTTATTCAAGAATGAGACCCTTAATTCAAGAAATGGCTCGGGATATGAAACTCAAATTTGGAAAATATTGGAGTGATTACTGTAACGGCCCAAATTTCTTTCACTTATATTTACTGAAAATACGAGTTAATTTTTTTTACTTATGAAAATAAATTTAAGTCACTACTAATTTCATGTAACACCCCTCAAAATCCTCGAACTGTTTTTATTTATAAAAAGAATTGTTTTTGAGAAAAGTATTCTTGAAAGGATATTTTTCCAAATAATTGTCTTGATTCACGTTTTCAAAGTGGTAAATGAATTCAAAGAAATGATTTTCATGAAATAATTTTTAAGTGATTTTTGGAAATGATTATGTGATAAGAATTATTCTATGAAAGTGTGTTTTGTGTTTGATATTTTTGGTGCTATTATAATTTCTATGCATGAATAATTTTGTAAATGGGAAGATTTATTTTCTATGTGTATGTGCGGTTTTGTGTGTGTATGCTTAGTATCATATGGAATTTAAGTAGTAAATGAATGTGATTACATGTGCATAAGTGTATGTGTTAGGCGTGAAAATGAGTGAATATATGCATGTATATGTGTGTGCAACGTGTAGGTGCATGAATGTGGGTGTGATTAGGGTGTATATGTGTGAGTCCATGAGAGTGTCGTGTGTGTGTGTGTGTTGTGAGAAGTCTAGAATTTTCTAAGGAGTGGAAACCAAGTAACCAAGTCCCAACCAAAACCCAAACTAAACCCTAACTAATAGTTGAAACCCTAATGGAAAGCCCCTAAGTCAAAAGCTTAGCATGAACCCTAACCTCTCTTGTCCCCTACCTTGTCTCCTTGGAGATGATAAACTCCACCCATGCAATTTTGTGAGAAGCCGAAATTACCCCTCCCTTTGGAAGCTCTTGGCCGAATCAACCCAAGGACAAAATAGGAAACCATGAATTTTTGTATAAGCATTGGCCTTAGCTTCATTTCACCCATTCTTCACTTCATTTCTTCATTTCTTCATTTCCTTAGTCCCACATACCAACACCAACACAAGTCTAAGAGCTCCTCAAACTCTTAGACTAAAAGTTAGAAAGAAGAGGAGAAACCGTGAGGTAGGAAGAAGAAGAAGGAGAGGAGATCAACTCTTAAACATAGGAAATTCTTGAAGAACAAGTGTTGAAGACCTTACTTCTTGGTATAGCCGAAGACCCTAGAAGAATTAGACTTAGCTTTGTTTGTAATCTTGTTTCTTTTCTTCTCTTGCATATTTATTTTATGGTTCGATCTAAGCTTGCATGTGATGCTTTTGCTTTGATCTTGACTTCTTAGACCTAAATAAGTTTGTAATGAACTAAATGATGGACTTTATAATTCGGTTGATGTTGTTTATGTTGGATCTTGATGTTTTTCTTTTAGATCTAAAGCTTTGTTTATGATCTTTGTGAACTTGGTGTAGATTTCCTTGCATGTTAGGTTTTGATGCTCAAAACCGTGAATCAAAAGGTGTTTATGTGTTTATTTGATAAATCTATGTTTGATCTAAATTTATTTTTTTTATTTTTGGTCTTGCATGTTAGTTTATGATGTTGATCTTGAAACGTGTATGTGCGATTTTGATTTAATGAAAGTCTTGATTCTTGATTTTTGTTTTGATCTTGATTTTGTTTTGAGTTTTATAAATGATTTTTGGGAACAAAAGCTTTCTTAGTTTCTCAAAGGCATGTCACGGTTTTTGGTCTCTTTTTCACCTAAAGTAATTTTTGTTTTTGATTTATGTCTTGATCTTTAACTTTGTTTTGACTACAAACTTTGCATGTAAATTTTGAAACAACAAGCTTTGGTATTTTCTTTGTGTATGTCTCGATTTTGGTCCCTTTTTCATTTAAGTTGATCTTTGTCTTTGAAATGTGTTCTTATATTTAATTTCATGACTTGATCTACATGATCTAGATGCATGCGTGTTGATCTTATTCTTTGAAAAAGTTATTTTTATGTTTCTTGAGAAATAAATTAAAAGTGCTTGTGTTGACCCATGATTATTATTTATTTTGGTAGGAAAATTTAAGATTTTTTCTTGCATGTTAGTTTTAAATGAAATGATTATGTTTCCTTGAATTGCATGCCTCGGTTTTGAGAAGAAAATTAGGAGAATAAGCTTTGAAATAATTTTCCTTGCATGAACATGATTTGATCTAAGTGTTGATCTTGTATGTGATGCATTTGGCTATGTTTGATTCATACCCATGCTTTTTATTTTATGTGAACTTGATATATGCTCTATGTTTTGCATGATTCTTGATTTGATGTAAGATAAGAAACAAATAAATTTAAAGGATGTAGCTCACGGTTTTTATTAGAAGAAAGAAGAAATAATTTCATAAGTTTTTGTGTGTTTGATGATTGCATGAATCTTGTTTTGATATGTGTGTAGTTTCGGTTTGTGCATGTTAATTAGGTTAGGTATTCTTTCTCATGAAGTAACCTAGGAATAATGAAGGTATGTTGTGAAATAATTAATTAGAAATGAGTTTTGTGTTTGAATGACTATGTGTGTGTGTATTCGGTTTGTGTACCCAAGTGTGCCTAAATAATTTTGTTTTATGAAATAATATGTTTCTAAAGTTAATTATGTGTTAAATAATTGAATTAAGTGTTTGTTTGTGATTTAAGTGAATACTTGATTAATTGTTTATGTGCCTCGATTTATCAAAGTGTGTTGTGGATTATGTGTGTGATTGGTTTTGAAAATTGTTTGGTTTGATTTATTTGAAATTGTGAAGTTGTGTTTTAAGTTTTGTTTTATAACAAAAACTTGAGTTTTCAAAGTATTAATGTTGATTTAAAAAGTATTTTAAACAAAAAGGAGTTTTTACGATGTTTTCGGATGTTATTAAATTAATTTTTGTAAAGTATTTCTTTGTTGTCCAATTTTATTTAAAATTGTTTTCTTGATTTCTAAATCGAGTTTATGAGACTCAAAGTTTGGTTTTCAAAAGGTAATTGATTTGAGAAAAACCCGGATTGAAACCGGTGAATTTTTCGGTGTTTTTGAATGAGGTTATGGTGCTGTCCAAGACGGACCAGCAACCTAACCAATTAATTTAAATTATTTTATTTGATGTTTTCAAAGTGATTTCAAGTGTTTAAAGAACTAAGAAAGTTAAAGGTGTTTAAGAAAACAATCATGTTTTAAGACTTCCGACGAGGAATGAAAAGCGTTTTAAGTTAATAAAAGTTTCTTGATAAAACTTTTAATGAAAACGTGTTTTTAATTAATTCGAGGGATGTTACAGACGAGGGATTAGGGCAGTGGCAGCAACCAAGATCAGAGAAGATTGTGCACATCTAATCGCTGGACCTCAGGTGAGAGAGTAGCTTTCCTAAGACACTGTGGTAGTAGGTGTTGTATTAAGACGTTCCGTATCAGCTCAAAGATCGGAACTAAGTGGTTCTGCGTTAGTAGTATAATGGCAATTGTGTGCTTTGTGTGGCCATTTATACGAATAGGACAAAGACCACATTATTGTGTGTGATGTGTGATGCTGTGTTGTTTATGTTTGTTTATGAATGTTGATATTGAATTGTTGATGTGAAATAATTGATAACGATAATAAAAGAGATGAGAATTAAAAGACACCAAGAAGAAATAACCCTTGTGTGGCTTAAGTCCTTGTGGAGCAAGGCCGCCTTAGCATGATAAGACATTGAGAGTGGAGATAACGATAAGAGGATTGAGAATGATTGGAAAGGAAATGGAAAAGAAAGATTGGAAGTGTTAAAGAGATGAGATTGGAGATGTTTGTTTGATAATGATGCGAATGAGCCAGAGCGAGGACGGAATGTTGATGTGTTTGGAAAGTAAAAGGTGTCGAGAGTGGAACTTGATTCTTTGATTTTTGGTTTCTTGGATTGAGACTGGTGTTGAGTCGAGCTTGCTCCTCCACTAGCTCTCAAGAAGAGAAAGTTTTTGAGAAAAACTTTTGAAAAGGAATGTTTGACAAGGTTTTTGAAAATGAGATTTTGAAATATGAAAAGGATTTTTGAAAAGAGTTTGCAATCGAAATTTTTGAAAATCAGCTTTTGAAAATGTATTTTTGAAAAGGGTTCCAAAAATGAGATTTTGAAAAGAGTTTACAACCTGTATTTTTGAAGGGGTTCCCAAAATGAGAAAAATTTTCCAAAATTGATTTTCTGAAAGAGATTGTGAAAAGAGGTTTTGAGAAAGGAATTCGAAAGAAAAATTTTTGAAATGAGTTTTCTAAAGGGGATTTTGGAAAAGATTTACGAAATGAAATATTTTTAGAAAAGGCGGTGATCTGAAGTTTTGGAAAGGGTTTTATGAAATGAGATTTTTGAAGAGGAATTGAGAAGTTGTGAAGTGAGATTTTGCTATGGAGAGAGAGATGTGGTATTGAGAAAATTTTTTGTGATGAGACTCGAGTTGTACAGGTGATCCCGCTCTGTGCCAAGTTTGAGTTATGGAAAGTGATGCAAAGATAGCGGTCAGGACTCATTGAAGGGATGCACGAAGGGTGAGCTGACCACTAGGATAATAAAAGATAAAAGCTTTTAAAAGACATTAACAGCGAATGCGGTGAGATATGAGTGTTAACCCGAAGTAGAGGAGAGGAAGGAACGATAAGTATCTGCGGATACTTAGGACGAGATTGCATTAGGGGAGGACGATGACGGTGAAACATCAAGAAGTCTAGAGTATTGTTGTAGGCAGAACGAACTCCATAAGTGGTGCACTAACGTGGTGGGGACTGGGTCTAATACCGTGGTAAGTTCTGCGTGCACACTAGAACAATATTGTCGCCCCCTAGATTGCAAATCGAGAACAGTGAGAGGAACTGGAGTGGGGCATCTTGTTTGCCACTGCGAGGCAGTGTGCCATGAGTATTATGAATTGATATTATTGATTGAGGCTGAGACCTCCTGGTCAGGGACCATTTGTGTGTGACAGCTGTCGTGCCCGCACGGTAAAGGTTCTGTACTCCTGTTTGCTTCGGACTAGGTGGATGGTGGCCGAGGAGATGTAGGCATGAAACGCGAGTGCTAACTACGAACGGACGCGTACCTCGATGATTCTTTAATTCCCCTTGATCATCGATGGTAGTAATTTGATAAGACTTATAAGAAAAGATTTATAATTAAGAAAAGTAAAATTTATGGAGTCTTGATGATGAAAAGGTGAAGTTGGAATAAGTGATGGAAACCCTTGGAGAGGGAAAGGAAATAAGTGGAAGACTGAGATTGGTGAATGATGATGCGATCTGAGGAAATGATTGGAAATTAAAAGATGTTTATGTAAGAAAGATGATAATAAGAATTGTGATGTTATGCTTGTGTGTTGTGTGTGCTTTCTTGTATTGTGTGTGTTGTCTTGATATCCCGCCTGCGATAAATCCACAACGTCGACGATTCATCGTTCGGAGCGCTAACTCTCTCCTGCCCGTTGGTATATTGGTGTTTCCGGTACTCCAACGCGCAGATGGATTATCGCATGGAGATTTCAACATGGACCAGACATGGATGCAGCTGGAAGCGTACCCCATCTGGCTAGGTGTGGATTGGAGATTCTCAGATCGTGATTCCGGATCCTGAGCATCGACTTTGCGGAGCTAACTTAGGACCACTGTTGGGACAAGTATCTGTCCGTGGCTACAGAGACTATGAAGAGAAGGTGCGATGTGAAGCACAGAAGAGTGCTTCTGCTTCAACTAGGATGCAGTGGGTACCCAAGAATGGTGGGCCAGCAGCGACAGCCGTGGCGTCTTCTCCTGGAGTAAAGAAAGAGTGCAAGGAAGATCGGGTGCTTCACCCGATAGTTTTCATTAGACAGAGTCGTAGGTAGGGTAATTAGTTTAAGTGGTTGTAAATGCGAGTCAAGAACTATCTTAGCAATGTATCACTCTTGTAACTATGCCCTACCTTATTTTGTGAACTGGATGAATCTTTAAAACTGTTTTGAAAAATTTGAAAGGGAAGGTGCGGAATGGTTTTTAAGTAACGACCCGGTTTTCAAGTAGAAACATGAGCATGCACCAACCGCTTCCCAAAACCTTTTAAAAAAAATGGCCTCATTTTTAACAACCTTTAATTAAATGATGATTATTTTCGGACGGTGAAAATCGGGGCGTTACATTTCACACATCACAACACAATTTATATTACATTATTAGTCAAGGTTTTCAAATACATTGTTTCGGTAGTAGCATTAGTATTATACATAATCACTACTCTAGGTCACTAGATATATTACAATATATTACATCAAAACATTAATGACTCAAAGCATGGTAGAACTCAAAATATAAACACACAAGAGTAAGAAATCCTTATTATTTATTATTATGCATTTCCCATCTACTTATACTCAATCAGTCGTCAGTTCCCCACTGACTACCGGTTGAGTTTTCCACAGGGTCGTCCTCTCCCTCCTAATTCTCCTCTTCCACTGGGTCCTCATCCTCCTCCGGATCCTCTTCCTCTTCCTCATCCTCTACATTAGCTCTCGTAGAAGGACCAGAACGAGGAGGATCCTCACGAACAATCTTCTCATTAGAAGGAGAAGGACTCACTGGAAGAGAACGTCTATGAAAATGGTTTGGAGGTGAAGGATAACCAGGACGATACACATAAGCAGGTGGGAGGTGCATATCATAAATCATAGGAATTCTCACTCTCCGAGGACGCATACGAGACAGTGGATTAGGGTGACGATAGATAATCTCCACAAAACCCTCATACACTGCTCACTATTCCTCATAGTGCCACTCCCCACTAAGGAGTGGTCGCATCTCCACGCAGAGGAAATTCCTTGTCATAACCTAACAAATAAAAGGGCAGGGAGTAAGTCAAAGCCGAAACGCATAATCAAATAATAATCAAATAAGAACTAGAAATTAACAATCGCAAATAATCAAATAATCAAAGAGTAATGCATACATAAATTCACACCATATTTAACACTATAATTCTCTTTTAAATTAGTGGCATGATGTATTCTAATGTCCATCTCCTCATTTGGATCCAATTCATATCCACGATACAGCTGATTAGTGGATGTAATATCTTCACAACCCTTCATCCGAAAATCATAATCAAATCTAAGTCAAGGAAAGCAACTGGGAGTAAACGCCTTTCAACCTGGCGAATACACGTACTATACTTATGCGTATCCCGATACAACGGACCAGGGATAGGACCACGCCAAAGGGTCGTCCACCGCAGTCAAGATATGTCCCTAAAGGTCGATAGAAATATTAACGTTAAGCAAAATTATCCCGGGTATAGTCTGCAGAACCAACCCATCATAGGACCACTTTACCCATAATAATTCCCAAGGGTTAAAGACGAATCACCGTCAAACCTAACCTCTGCACACTCTCAATTCCAATTCTAAGAATTCTTTTTCAATTCTTATGACTCTTAGGCTCTTTCCTGACATCTTATCTTACCATCCGCAACACCAAATGCGAATGCAACAATTTATCATTTCTCTTTCATTTAATATTCCATTTCATCATATCAAATGTTCAGTGATTCACAGACATCTTTCTCAAAGTCAATCAAAGAGTTTGGTTAAGGTTAAGTGTAATAAAAATTGGTAATTTTGCACTTCAGGGGTCTGATAATCGATTACCAAAAGGTTCTAATCGATTACCACACAAAAATTTGAAGTTCTGGAGCAAAAATTAAATGACTAATCGATTAGCCAGGGGACTAATCGATTAGTCTGCAATAAATTTGCATTTTGAATTCGGTTTTCACATATCAATCTTTGTTACACTTCACTTTAACCAAAACTAACCCAAAACAGATTGAAAACACATATAATTACACATGTTCAACCATATTTCAAGAAATCAAACCATCATATTCATGATCAAATCATTAATTATGCATAAAAGGCGTAAAACCATAACTTAACGTATGATTTTCATTTTCTCTATGAAACAGCCCAAGTCCATAATTATTTTAGTTCATATGCATCATATTAAACTTGTTCAAAGCAAGAAATGAGATTAAAAATGGCCTCCAAGTCATATTCTCATTTCAAGTTCCATTTTAAGCACTTTTGCCCTTGAGTTCAAGTGAACTCTTGCATTTCTAGTCATGAGATTATTATTCTAGCACTTGGATAACTTCTCCCATAGCTCTATGAAGTGTTTGGACTGGTTTAAGCTTGAAAGAAATGGGTTTGACATGAATTTGCACTCCCTCTATTTTCAGCTGAAGTTGCACTACTTTCAATCCAACAGGCTCACTTGATCAAGATTTTTCTTCATGAATAAGCCAAAAAATTTTGTGAAAAAGGATTAGAATCAAAACTAAGATATGTGAACTTGAAAATAAAACAAGTTTGAAGCTCAAAGGATGCTCGAGCTTACCACACGAACTCAACGAACATAGGCTCACGAAACTGATTCTGCAGAATTTCAGGTTCAAACACCTTACTTTGCAGGGGTAGAACTTTTGCTACACTTCACCAAATAGCACAAACGCATTCTATAATCGAAGAGGGTTCAACAAGCTTCGATTTGGTATATGATTTGTAAGGTTTAAGAACTCAGAACATAGAAAACGAAGCAGAGAAAGCATGCATCAGAAAAATACATTCTGAGAGCAAAAGTGTGTTTGTTGGTGGAGAATGATAGAAATGAAGGGATTCTCACACTCAGAACACCTCAAATAATCACCCCCAATCAGTCTAGACTAGCCTAGGGATAGAGTATGGAGCACTAGGCATGAATTCACGGAGGAATTTAGGGGAAAAGTGGATAATAATGGGTGCACATCAAGTCACGGTTTTACTGCTCTTGTTCTTTAGCTGCAGAACCACGAGCTAATCGATTAGCTTTAGGCCTTTTTTTAATATTAAAAACATGCTTATTTCAATCCAATATCATTTTCACATTTCAAAACTAAAATTCACACAATAACATCATAACATTTATTTCACACATTTATACATAATATTTATTCAATATCTAGTTATTATTCCATAATTTCGAGGATAATTCTGGTGGGTGTTACAATTACAGTACATTGTTGTCATTTGGAGCTATTCTTGATCCAACAAAGAAGCTTGAATTTGTGCAATGTCTATATGAAGAAATTGACCCATTTTATGAAAAGAATGTGGAAAGCTTCAAGAATTCTTTGTATAGACTTTTTAATGAGTATTGCAACAAGGATGGTCCTTCAGAAGAGAGTCACTCACAACAACAAGCTTCATCTTCATTGTTAGGAACAAAAAGACACTTCAAGTTCCCTTATATGTAGCACGCGTAAGTCAATTTAGTTCTTTATGTAGGTTAACATTCTTTATGTATTTGTATAAATTAGTTAATGTGTTTGGTTCTTTATTTTGTAGTTTGAACATCATAAGAGAACAAAGAGGACACAAACTCATGGAAAATCATAAGTTGATGCTTATTTAAAGGCAGAACCAGAAAAGATTCCACAAATTGGTCGTTTTGATGTCTTATCTTATTTGAAGGATCGAAGTCGTGCATATCCTGCTCTTTCAAAGATGACTTATGATATATTAAGCATTTCAATAACTACAGTGGCATCAGAGTCCGCTTTTAGTACTGGTGCACGTGTTTTAAACAAGTATAGAAAATCTTTAAATGATGAAACAATTCAAGCTTTATTGTGCACTCGAAGCTGGTTGCATGGCTTTGTTGGTATTTTTTTATTGTTTGATTATCTTCATTTTTGCTATTCCATCATATTTAGTATACTTGCTTGTTTCATTATGATCGAGAAGTTATTAACATAATCCAATATTTTTTTCTAGATTATGACAATGAGAATAATGATGATGATCGGGAGGCTATATATGTTGAAGATGTAAAACATGGTAATGAAGCTTAGAATCCATTGTGGACACTGCAAATCATTGAATGAAAATTGAAATATAGGAGAATGGGAGATATGGAAGCTTTGTTTAATGTGTTGATTGTTGAAGTGTTGGAGTTATTGACTTATTGTTGCATTTATAATTTGCTACTGAATTTTGTTGAATGATTCTTATTATTGTTGTGGACTCGTGGTCATGGACATTTGAATTTTTTTTGTTGTGAACTTGGACATTTGGAGTTTTGATTTATTTGTGAATGTAGTTGGTTGAATGGTTTTGAATTTGTTAATTTTGTTGTGGTTTTCATCTCTTGGATTTTGATTTTTTTTTATTGAGCATGTCAATGTCCTATGAACAGGTTCAAATTCAAGTCCCATGATCGTTTTAATTTTATAGCCACCGTTAGTGAGACGTGTAATTGCTCACTACTTAGTAAATTTCATGCTGAGAATTTGTAACCACTGTCAATGAGCGTGTCATCCTTTAATTTTATGCTGAAAATTTGAGTCATTGCCCATTGCTCATTGAGCATTTTAACTTTAGTGTCATTGCCCACGCAACATTTTAACTTTTTTTTTTAAATTCACCTATGTTTGTACATTTAAAAATGAATTAATAAAATTTTTATTCAAAATGAAAAATAAAATTGAGGGGGACTGGCCCGCACAAGCCGGCGGCCCGCCTAGGGCGGGTTTGGGTTCAATATTGTTGTTGTCAATTTTAATCGGGCTTTTAAGCCCGAGCCCGATTTGGCCAGAACCCGGCCGAGCGGCTTGTTTTGACAGCTCTAAGTCGCCAGTCCTCATTTTTAGTCCTCAAACCCCATTTTTTTCCAATGGGGTTTAATCAGAATATTTTTTGATATCCCTGAGTCGAAAAAATTTATTTTCCGACTTTAAAAATGTATTTTTTAATAAGAAAGTATTCAAAAAAATGCATTTTCCGATTCAAGAGCGTTGAAAAATATTCCACTTAAACCCCATGAAAATGGGTTTTGAGGACTAAAAAGTGGGAGAAAAAATTTTCCTACCCCACATCCAAATTAATACACCCCACTTTTAAATAAAAAACAAAAAATACCCCCACCCTATCTCTTTCTCTTTCCCCTTCCCTTCAGCCACCCCACCCCACCGCACCAAACCCACCCTTTCCCCCACCCCACCACACCCTTTCCCTTCCCTTCCTCCTTCTTCTTCTTTTCTTTGCTTTTTTTTTTTTTAATTTGGACCTTGAGTCGTGACCCTTATCTCTACCACCCCACGGTCGTGAGTCATCTTACGACCAACAGTGTCGTGAGGTGACTCATGACCGTGGGGTGGTAGTGAGAAAGGTCACAACCTGTGTCTCACGACCACCTCGGTGTGGGGTGGGTCGTGAGTGTGACTCACGAACGGGGTGGTCGTGAGAGGGGTCATGACCCGTGTCACAACCTATACAATGGGGTGGGTCGTGAGAGGGGTCAAGACCAAGGTCAACATTTAAAAAAAAAAAAAACCAGAGAAAAGAGGAACAAGAATGAAGGGAAGGGAAATGGTGTGGTGGGGTTGGGGAAAGGGTTGGGTGGGGGGTGGTGCGGGTGGGTGTTGCTGTGGAGTGGGGTGGGGGTGGTGCGGTGGGTGAAGGGAAGGAGAAAGAGAAAGAGATAGGGGGGTATTTTTGGTTTTTTATTGAAAAATGAGGTATATTAATTTGAGTGTGGGGTGAGAAAATTTTTTCTCAAAAGTGGGGATCCAGGAGTAGCTCTTTTTAACAGCCCTAGTCACTGGAAAAGCCCAAGTCAAAATGATAATCTAAGCCCACCAAATTTTTTTTTAAAAAAAAAAAAAAACCTAATAAGCATTCCTCAGACCGGACAAAACAGAGATAGTATTTAGATACGAAGCTTTGAGTCCGAGGGATTGTTGTTTCACTTTTAATTGGAAGCATTCACCACCATACACCCACCCTTCAAATCCCTCTCCACCGTTCCGATCTCTGTCGTGTTTCCAAGGTCACTCTCTCTGTTATTTTATTATTATTATTATTATTATTATTATTATTATTATTTGATGAAATTCTATCTGTTCGCTGTTTTTGAATTGTGAGTTAAATTCAACTATTCGATAAATTCAACTATTCTCTTCTGTTCTTCTTCTTATTATTATTATTATTATTATTATTATTATTTCATCTGGGTTGTATTTGAACCCTTTGTTTCACCTTCCAACCAATTCTGGGTTGAATTTTGGTTGACCTAAGTAAAGCTCCTTGAAGTTTAGTATAACGAATGAGGAATACGTTCAATTTATCTATGACCTAATAATTGAGCATGTGAGAGAAAATCAATTGAGAGAGAAAATCCTGAAGTCTAAATTTTGCAATATTGGCATATAATTTAAGTTATCAATGGTGAGAGAGGATAATGAAGGACTGAAAGAGTCGTGCTTTGATATGGAATACTTTCAGTATTTTGTTTTTTTGAATAAAAAGTTTAGGGTTGGTAGGATCTTAGCATCTATGTTGTGATTCCTTATCTTCTCTTCCTCCTTATCCTGCGTGATAATGAGGATCACTGTGTTTAGTATTAAGGCAGACTGCGCTGATATATGCGATGCGATTTTGGAGTTTTACTTCTAGCAGAACGCATCTGAGACTGCAGTCATTCACGTATCGACACTTGATAATGAGCTGTAGCTTTTATATGTGAAATGTTGATGAGCTGCAGGCTGCAGCATTTATGTGGTGATTAATGAAAGAGGAGCTCGTGGGGTATTTTGTATGTTAATGGACTGCTGCATTTATGTGGCAGTTAATGGAAGAATGGAGATAGTAGTAGGGAATTAGAATGAATACAAGGGACTATGGTTAGCGAATCGAGATTCGTGTCGTGTATCGGAAGATCGATTTTCTGAATCACGAATCGAATCAAATCGAATCTTGAATTGTAAGATACATAATTGATAATAAAAGTAGCATAAAATATATATTATATAAATATATAATGGATATAAGCATTTTTAAGTCAAAGGATTCATTGTTAACAAATAAAATAAAACAAAAACCTCCATATTCAAGTCAACTTAACTCTAATTAATCCGAAAAAATCCCAAATGGTCTGACCCGGTTTAAAATGAAACCCAGTTTTTGACAAGCAAACCCAAATCCTGCGAATCAAATCGTGATTGCGGCAAGATACAAGCAGATTTAAGATACGTCAAGAGATTCGTATCGTTAGGGGCTGCATTTGTATCGAATCGAGATACGAATCGATAGATACAATAGATACTAACTACTATGCGAGGGAGAGAGAGAGGCAGATGTAGGCTGGAATGGAGTGAGACATTGGGGCCTTTGAGTGGGGAGGCTTGCAGACCATCAAAGTCATGCTGTATCATTTCATTTTTCCCTTTTCTGTTTTTGACTTCCTATCTCTGTAGTTGAGGTTATCTCCACTTTATGCAATGAGACACCTGAGTTCCTAAATCAGAGCTCCAGATCCTATGGAGCCTTTGGATGGTATTGGCATGCACGGAGTGAAGCTTGGAATTTGGTGGAAGACTCTTTTTTGGGTCACAAGATGGTGAGGCAACTGTATTTAGGTTGATGAAGGGGTGTGTGGGGGCTGAGAAGAGGTGGAAGGGGTGTGGGGTAGCCACAGGACATGGTTTTGGGTGGTCTGGCCAATGACCCAAAACTACCTGAGCCACCACCAGATTTGTTTCCGGTGGAGGGGGACGGGTTGCTTTTTGGCCCATGGCGGTGCATCGGGAAGATTTGTAGCGGAAGGAGGGACAGAACTAGCATTATACCAATTGTGTACTTTTCTAACCAAATGGGGGCAAGCGCAACTCATTGATGAGACAAAAAAATTTCTGCAGTAATAACTCACGAAGAGGAATTTTGTAGTAACTCACTTGGGGCCCCTTTGTTTAGGATTCTCCAAAAAAAGTTTTTGGCAGAAACATTTACTGATAAGCAAAATTTCAGTTTTTTTAATGCTTTTTAGATATATGTTTTTAGTAAAGCCCAAACCAAACAAGGATAGAAATATCAGAAGTGATTATTTTTTGTGAAAAAAAAATTGTTTTTTTAAATAAAAATTGCTTACAACCATTTAGCTACTGAATCAATGCAGGAACTGCATCTTCTTATAGTATTGTTGGGTAATCACCATATTCTTCCTCATATTCATCTTATATAATTGGGGGTCTGGTAATAGATTTAATATTTTCTTCATTAGTTCTTTTGTTTATTTGTCTCTGTTATATTCGATTGCATCACAGGTAGTATCTTTCAGGGTTTAAATATAATTTCTTCCTCGACTGAATTCCTCTTGCCTTGGTGCATGACTTTTCCTTATTGACTCTGTAAAGCAATAATTGTATAGTCCACTTAACTATTGCACATGTCGGTGTTTTTAGATGCCTTCTAAATTATCTTCTTATTCTATGGGAGTTATTTAGGGTTGTTCTAACTTCTCAGCTCTCATAATTGAGAAAACTTGTTTTGTTGTCCAATGCTCAATTGCTCAGAGCTGTTTAATGGAATACATTCTCCTTTATTTCAGAATGTACCATCCATCTTCCCTTGGTTATTACTTATTACTGCTTGTAAATCTGCTCATCCTGGCTTGAGAAAATCCTTAAAAGGCTGAGCTTAATATTGCATGGTTTTGAAGATTTCTCAGTGAACCTCTTTCCAGCATTAGCTTGAGCTTTTGAATGAAGTGATTTCTGGAAATTTTGTTAGAGCTGCTTGACCAATTGAACCAAAGTTATCGTAGTTGTTGGGTTGTTCTCCATTTTGCAATTGAAGTTTTGGTAATAATGAAATGTTTTGCGTTAGTATAAGTAGTTCTGATTTTGTTCTTTTACCTTCCCTCAACTCCAATGGGTTTATATACCATGCTTGATTCCTTATTTAGCCACATTTTTTAGGCCAATTGTTTCTTTGACACTTTCTTTTCTCCCTCCCTCTTTTCCCTTTTTCAATCCTAGTCTCCTTAATTGAATTGATGTTGCTTCTGGTTCATGTTAAATGTCAATCAATTTTAAGAGTGAAAAATATTTACTTTCTTTTCTTTATTGGTTGCAGTAACATTTTCCTTTAGAAATTTGTGTGCTTGGCTACCTGTAATATGGAGCAAGAAGACAGCAATAAGGGCACTGAGAGTCCCCCAAAAATTTCTTCTAATCCTCAGTCATTAGGAAAAGATGATAGCAAGAAGATGGAGCCCGAAGCCAGCAATAAGGGCACTGAGAGTCCCCCTAAAATGGCTTCTAATCCTCAGTCGTTAGACAAAGATGATAGCAAGAAGAATACGGATCCTCGTGAAGGATCTAGTAAACCAGAGTTGAGTGACAAGAATACTCCACAATCATTGAAGGCCAAATCAAAAATTCGGAAGAAATCTAAGGCAGGTAAACTTAAGACCATAACAAATAATGGTCATGATAGCAAGAAGGATACAGATCGTCTTGAAGGATCTAGTAAACCAGAGTTGAGTGACAAGAATACTCCACAATCATTGAAGGCCAAATCGAAAATTGTTAAGAAATCTAAGGCTGGTAAACGTAAGGCCTTGACAAATAATGGTTCTCAACTGATTCATGGAAGAAAAATAAACAAGAACAATAAAGTATTGGGCAATGCTGATGAACTCCCTAAAGAGAAGAGTTTGGATGCTGAAAAGAGTAAAGAGAAGGAAAGTCAAAATTTGAGCACTGGTGACAATACTCCCATTGAGAAGAGGCATCAGGCTAAAAAGAATAAGACAGTTGAGTTGGGTAAGAGTGAACAAAAGCAGAAGAATAAAGAGCAGAATAGAGAGTTATACAAGGGTACTGGGAGTCGAACAAACAAAGGTAAGCGTAGTGGCATGGAAAATACTGGATCAAATGAGAAAAAGAGAGAAAAACTAGGTGGTTTCATCTTCATGTGCAATGCAAAGACAAAACCTGATTGTTTCCGCCATCGTGTCATGGGTGTTTCGCTTGCTAAAAAAGATGTTGTTTTAGGACTCAAGCCTGGGATGAAGCTTTTCCTTTATGATTTTGATCTGAAACTATTGTATGGTATTTACAAGGCTACATCTTCTGGTGGTATGAAACTTGAACCCCGAGCTTTCGGTGGTAACTTTCCTGTTCAGGTTACTTCCTTTGATTTTTCTGATCTAATTTGTCCTGATCTTATCATTGTTTATCATTATTTTTTATTTATTGCTTATGAGCTGATGTTGAAACCTTCAGGTGCGGTTCTGCGTTACTTCTGATTGTTTCCCGCTACCTGAGAGCATTTTCAAAAAGGCTATCAAGGAGAATTATGATGAAAGGCACAAGTTCAAAACTGAACTGACTATCAGACAAGTGAGAATCAAATGTTTCTTGTAGTTGTTTAGCGCTGTCAATTTCTTGAATTATTTATCATAGATCATATTCTAATAATCTGTTTCAGGTTAGGAAGCTCACTGAACTTTTCAGACCAGTTGAAATTCGTTCTGCCTTGCAGCCTTCTAACTCCCCTCCAAGAGCAATAATTCGAGATAGGGAAGCTCCTGATGATGTTTGGGGATCAAGGTCCCACTCAGACAGGGATAGAGCTGCTAGGGATCCTTATACAAACAGTAAGGATCCCCATTCACACAGGGAAAGAGCTGCTAGGGATCCTTATACCAATAGAAATTTGAACAGCTATAATGTGCTGTCTCATGAATGGGATCCTCGGACTGAACGGCATGATGAAATTCCTCGTGATTTATTTCTTACTGAGAAGAGTTATCGAACTTATGGTCTCCAAGGAGATAGAAGAATTGTGCCTTCTGCTTCTCAAATGATTCCTATACCGGAACCGTATGAGAGAGATTACGAAAGAGAGCACCTTCATCACCTGGACCCTATCTACAGGACAAATGCCCCTGCACATGTGGAAAGTCGTCGTGCTGATCCTCTTCATTTGAATGAGAGTGACCATCAGACCTATGTTCGTGGTGCAATTCCTGACCATATAGAGGATTCTTATCGTTCGTATCGCTATGGTGCATCACCAAGGGATCCTTATTTGCCAAGTAGAGAGGAAATCTCTACAGGCTCTTATTTGGTTGGGGGGAGAACTTTGATTGGGACCGATAACTTGCAGAGGAGAGAGCCTGTTCAAGAAAGGCTTTACTCTACATATTCTGCTGCTGATGCTTTGGCAGAGTATAATCGGATGCAGCACGGCCAGCACTACCCTGGAGAGAGGTTGGAAGCTACATCTGTGCCAGTTTCATCTCGTTACTCTTTTGCAGGGCCTTCATATTCGCTTCGCTAAATTAAACATGCTGTCTGAAGGCCATTGTCATTGTATCATTAAGAATATTTTACATTGTGGTTTCTGGCTGACCAGCATTATTATACTGCATGAATCGTTGCATGTTGCTCTGGAGATTTGAAATGCTGAACAAGGTTCAAACTGCATGCCATTAATTATGACAGTTTACAGTACTAGATTTGAAACTTACCAAATTTCCGGTTTATTGCTCATTGGCATATTTTGCTTACTCATAATTTGCGTAGGTTCAGTTTGGACACGGCCGAGGCTTAGTCCATTAATGTTTTTTAATGTTATGATAAGTTGTATGTTTTGGGTAGTGTTTCTATTTTTTGTTTGGTTGACGTAAGTATATTCAGATCCGATCTAAGTATATCTGGATTTGATCCAGGTCCTATGCCTGGTTGTGATAGGTAAATCTTCCAACATGAATTTTCTGCATTAAAAAAAAGATCGAATTCAAGATTTTGCTTAAATGGGATCGAGTTGCTTACCACTCATCTCAATCCATGTTGGTTGGTAGCGTTTCTATGACACGAACAATATTGACAATTAGGATGGGCGGGCAAAGCCTGCCTGCTTTGCCCGCGCTTGCAAATAGCACGTAATTACTATTGAATACTTTTTCAATATTAAATAAGGAAAAAATGTATGAAAATCTTGTATTTTTTACTATTCTTGGGAGATGGGAAAAATAATATTTAATGATTTTTTTTACAAATATCATATTTACTCAATATCTTTTAAAGTTTCATTAATAGTTATCCCATCTGTCCTTAAATATAAGCACTTAGGGTGGTATTTCACGCTTATTAAGGAATTTAGTTAATATAGTGAGTAATATTAAAAGAGCAATGATTGAGAGACCTATATAAATAGACCTATTCATAAGTCTAAACATTAGGATCTTGACATTTGTCATTTGAGATCTTTTATTTAATTTTTTTTTAACTTGAAAATAACAAGTGTCATAATCTTATGTGTATGTTTGTAGATTTGTAGGTCTCTAAATCATTTTTCATATTGAAATTGATAATATTTGATATATATTTTTTTTAAATTATCTATATAATTATTATCGGAACTATAAAAAACATTAAATAAGAATGTTTATAGAAAAAGAGTAATCAATGTTATTTAAAAAAAAAACATTTTCGTCCTTCATGAATGTCATGACAGTGTTTGAATTTCATCAAAATTTATTGATTTTACTATAATTTCTTTTTTAATAAAGCAAAATCTGTGTTTTGTCGATGAAATTTGCAATTTTAAAACAAGAAAGAAAAGAATATGGATGAAATTTTATCCGAAAAAGTGAAACTACATTGACTTTTTACCGATCAAAGCATTAAACACATTGGAAATGCAGATTCCAACTATCAGAAGAAAGAATCTTTGAATCAGTATATTATGATGAAAATCTAACGTTGTCATGACCGGAGGATGAAATTGACAAATATTAAGAATATAATGGGCTAAATTAACTCTTTAAAAGATAAAAGACCAAATTGAAATTAAAAATAAGAAAAAGGACAAAAATATAATATTACCTCCGTCCCTAATTATAAGACCCTCTTGGGAGATTTCACGTCCATTAAGAAAGTGGAATAATTTAGTTAATTGTATTAGAAATGTGAACTTTTGATATGTATTTTCAAAATTACCCCTATTAATATTATTGAGAATATAAAAAGTGTTAAATAAACAGGAGGTGTTTGTGAAAAAAAATAATTAATGCTCATTGAAAATATTGGTAGAAGACTTTATAAATATAGACAAAATAAAAGTGTCTAAGAGTAACACGGAGGGAGTATCTATATTTCTATTGTTTTGCCTACCAAAACCCCGAAAGAGCTGTAGTGGTAAATCTTCCTCAGTCCTCACCACATTCACTACTCAGACTCCCATTCCCAAAGCACAAGCGAAAGAGAGAGATGGCACTAAGAGCAGCCGTACTACGCCACGTTCGCGTGCCAATCCAAACTGTTCCAAAACTACACCCATGGCTCGGTGGGTCCCTCCTCCGCTTCATGTCTTCACACGACGATCACATCACCAAGGACGAGGTTATCGATAGAGTCCTCTCTGTTGTTAAGGATTTCCCCAAAGTCGATCCTTCAAAGGTTCTTCTCTCTTTTTATTTACCTTTTACCATGTTTTATAGTCTAAATGAGAAATGGGTTTTCCAGATCTTTTTTTATTCGCTTGATTTAGTCAAATGGGTTGCATGAATAATTCGAAATTTTAGCTTATTAACCATCTTGGTTGTGTTTGTAGTCTTGATTATTGTGAAAAATGAGAAATGGATGTCTTGAATTGTTGTTATGTTGATTTATCTAAATGGGTTTCACCAAAATTTGGGACTTAACTTTGTTTTTTATTACTGTGAAAAATTGAGAAATGATATCCTGCATTTTTATTTTGTTGATTTGGCTACAAGGGTTTCCCCAAAGCTTGAAAATTTAACTCAATAATCATCTGGGTATTGTTTGCATTTTTTATTATCGTGAAAAAAAAAATGAGAAAAATGAGATAGGTGTTTCAAATTGTTATTATGTAGATTTGTTCAAATGGGTTCAATCAAAATTTGGGGCCTTTTTTCATATTCACATGGGTAGTGTTTGTATTCTTGAGTAGTGTGAAATATCGAGAAATGGGTTTCATCAAAATTTGGGGCCTTATTTTCATAGATACTTGGGTATTTTTTGTAGTCTTGCGTAGTGTGAAATATCGAAAAATGGGTATCCTGAATTGTTATTCTTTTAATTAGCCAGAAGGGGTTTTTCCCAAAGTTTGGAAATTTTGCTCAATAACTACCTGGGCAGTGTTTGCAGTTTTGCTAATTGTGAAAATGAGAAATGGTGCTCTAAATTGTTGTTATGTTGATTTATCCAAATGAGTTTCATTAAAGTTTGGGATTTTTTCTCAATAGTCTTCTGGGTAGTATTAGCAATCTTGATCAGCGTGAAAAATTGAGAAATGGGTATCTCAAATTGTTATCCATTTCATTAAGCTGAAATGTTGTCCCAAAGTTGGGAAATTTAGCCCAATAATCATCTGGGTGGTGGTTGTGATCTGTATCAGTGTGAAATATGTGAAATGGGCTCCAAAAATCGTTATTAGGTAGAATGATCATCGCCTATGTTGATTTCTTCAGTAACCATTTGGGTTATGTTTGTAGTCTTAATTAGTGTGGAAAATGAGAAATGGGTATTCCAATTCCAACTCATTCTCATGTTGGTTATCACGTTGATTTATTGAACTAGGTTGCCCCATACTTTGGAAATTTAGCTCATTAACCATCTAGTTAGTGTACTGTCTTGGTCACCTGGGAAATGATTGAAGATCTGGTGTAAGATAAGCAAAAGAGTGAATTCCACTGTAGTTTTTCAATAGGGATATTATCAAATTGAGATGGATTTATTATTGTAGAAAAAACTAGATGGATTTAGGCACAATGCAGCTGTAACCTTTTTTTTTTAATTTTTTTTTTAATTTTTATTTTTGGGTTAAAGTTGTTCAAGAAAGTTTTCCTTTGGTGTCTTCCAAAATGGGTGACCCGGTCAGCGACGCTCTTAATTGTGTGTTTGGGATGGGTTAATTTGTGTGTAGTGCAGCCTTATATTGATAAGTGGAGTGGACGTTTTTTAAATGGCTTTTTGATAATTCATGTGGATACTTCAAGGCACCAGGTTTTAGTATATTGGGCCAATCATACAGAACGATGGGAAAAAAGAGTGAGATGTAAACCGTAGGGTTCAAGTGGGGTAGATGAAATGGAATGGTGCTTCGGGTGTTATATATGATAGAAAAGTGTACCTCAAGCTTAAGAGAAAATTTTATCCCACAACTATAAGACATGCGATGTTGTACGAGACTCAATCCTAAGTGGTAAAATGCCAACAAGAGAATAAATTCAATGTTGTAGAGATGAGAATGTTGCGTTGGGCGAGTGGACACACTAGACAAAATAGGATTAGACATGAATATATTAGAGAGAAAGCCTGGGTAGCACCTATAGTATAAAAGATTGTAGAATATCATCTTAGGTGGTTTGATCATGTGTGTGGTGGAAACTTGGAGAAGCTTCAGTTAGGATAGTAGATTAGATGGAGGGTAGTCCTATTGGTGAAACTATTAGAAAGGATTTAGAATTTTAGATATCAATGGTTTGTCAATGGATATGATGTACGATAGAGCATTTTGGCGTTATTTGATCCATGTTGCCGACCCAGTAGTGGGAATAAGGCTTGGTTGTTGTTCTTGTTGTTGTATTTCTGGATACTTCCCTGTGATCTTCTGTGCCTTCCTTTCCGCTTGACTTGAAATTACATTTCGATGAGTTATTTTTTTAAGGTTAAGTGTAATTAATAACTCTATGGCTGACTCATATTTGTGCAACTTTTGCTATGCATAATTCATGGAAAATTGAACTAATACCTTATCTGACTCCTTGTGGTGCATACTACTACATTTGACTTTTATACTACTGTAGTTTTTATTCTGAATATTGATTTGGAAGGTATTTTGGCCCTATAATTGCATAAAGATAATTTCGGTCATCAACCACTAATACCGTGTTGGCATCCCAATATTTAAACATTGTAGATCTCATGAAATCTAAAGAGTTAAAGACAGCTTTTATTTCTGTTTTCGCAGTTCAACTCTTAATTTCACAAACCGCAATTCATTCAGATTCACATCACAAGCTGATCATGATCTTTGTCAATAATCCATTTGCAATTTGTCACCAATCTCTGAAATCTTATTCAATTTAAGTTTACTATTGAAGTACTGCTCAAAATCTATGAGCTCGTAATTATACACAATCGGAGAATTTTTTACTGTTGCCTCTGCCAGCACAATCTGCCCACAGCCAGTAAATTTACAATCACCGACAGTCTGGTTTAGAAGTTTAAACCACTCATATGATTTATGGAGTTTTAACCGTTCATTTTTCAGTTAAACAATGCTACTAACCTCTGCTTGAATTATAATACTCTCCCCTTCCCCAGTGTATGAATGATTGCCCTTATGTGAGGGAATATACCTTGTTTTTTTTTTTTTTTTTTTCTGATGCACGTGTCCGAGTGCCCAGCTGAAAGAGAACACAGTAAAAACACCATACCTTTTATTTTCTCTCTTTACCCCCTTTCACTTTCAAATTTAATGACTCAGATTATTATTACCAACTATCTTTTTAACCAACAGAATTTTGGTTCCTAATAAAGCTCCCTTCTACGTTCTACCAGCACGAATACATATTTAGTAAATTTTTAGCTATATGTGTAACCTTATGTAGAGATTGAGGTCGTGGCTTCTGAAATCTCTAAGTTCCCCTCTAAGCAGTTCACCGAGGATATGCATTTAGGCATTTCTCAAACTTGGGATAAAGCTTGATTTTCGAAATGCCTTTTGAGGAGGAAATCCCTAAGGCTGTTTTTAGTTTGGGAAAGGCAAAGCACCAGAGCCTGATGCCTTTACTTTTGCTTTCTTTCAAAATTGTTAGTCAAGTCTGACCTCCTTAAGGTGTTTGCTGAATTCTTCCATGATGGTAAGCTCAGAGCTATAAACTCTAATTTTATCCCTCTTTTTATTAAAAGGATTGGTCGGTAAAAGTTCAGGAATTTCACCCTATCAATTGGTTTTTAGTATTTATATGATTATCATAATACCTTCTAGATTGAGTGAGATCCTTCCTGATACCATTTTGAGAATCATTGTGCTTTTATTCTTAGTTGGCGATTTCTTGATGTTGTCCTTATTGCTAATGAGGTGGTGGATGAAGTTACATATAGAGAAAATTGGGTCTTTTATGTAAGCTAGACTTTGAGAATGCTTATGATTGTATTGTTATGGATAGAGATGGTGAAATTGGATTTGGGGGTGTTTATCCTCTTCTACCTTTTTAATTTGATTTTAATGCTCGTCTTGTGATGGAAAATGTTTCTAGCATCTTCAATTTTGCATATTTAGTCATGCAGCTTTGTTGTAAATTTTGAAATATCAAGTACTGCGGATAATATATTATTGGGCTTAACCTGCTCCTCAGGTGACACCAGATGTACATTTCCAGAAGGATTTGGGTCTGGATAGCTTGGACAATGTGGAAATTGTAATGGCACTAGAAGAGGAGTTCAAGCTGGAGATTCCAGACAAGGAAGCTGATAAAATCGACTCTTGTCATCTTGCTATTGAGTATATTTCTAACCACCCCATGGCAAGTTAACTTGTGTCCTTTTCTATTTGGTTTCATGTTGAACTAAACATCAGTACAACCTTCCCTGGACTTCCTTTGCCGGATGTTTCTGGAATCCGGTATCTTGTTTTCTCAATTTCTTTTTCCATTTAAATTGGAGTTTAGGGGCTGGTTGTTGAAAATAATGAGAATTGTTTGGAAAGGAGTTTGTCAATGAAGAACTAGTTTTAGAGGACCATCATTTGTAATGGTTCTGCTGTGCTAGATAGGTGTTGTGCTAGTTGATAACTTTTGTGTGCGTTTGAGTAAACGACTTTATTCAATAAGATATTTTTTTTGAAAGACCATGAAGAGCTTATTTTCATAAGCTTCTCTGACAAACTTATTTTCAATGTGATTCCAAACAATAATATGACGTGAACTTTTAATCTATGGACTTTAATATCACGAGAACTTTGTTAGTCTTTAGACCTCTCAGTATGTAATTTGCTCTTTTTCTCCCTCTCATGTTGACATGCTGTTATGTTAAGTGAGAAATAACATGAAGAGTATTTAATCTAGACCTTGCCCATTTAATTAATGTCTTGGCGAGAAATGTTGTTAGGGAGTTAAAACAGTGTGGTAAGGTTCTCTAATTGGAGACATTTTGTAAGATTCTGCAATATCTCGTGTTGATGATTGGGTGAGAGTTTTGAGGATTCCTTACCAGTAGTAGTAAAGGTAACTCTAGCCTTAACAATTGTTGATAATTCTTAACATCCAATAACTCTGGCAACGTGCCTGCTCCTATTGTATGATAAGTGTAAGCCAATCTGAATTTTGACACTATGTAATATCGTAAATTTTATTTTTATCTCAAATATTTTTTTTCCTTAAAATACTCCCAAAGAAAAAAAGAATATACTTATTTTGGTCCTCAATATTTTTTTTTTAAAAAAAAAGGTTAAGGGTCTGTTCGCCAAAACTAGCTTATAGCTTGTAACTTGTAGTTGTGAGTTTGTAGCTGTTAAGCTAGTTAGGAGCTATGGGCTTGTAGTTGTGAGCTTATAGCTGTTTAGCTGATTATTTGAAATAATGTTGTTCGGCAAAACTAATTTTTAATGTAGATGAAAGTTTTTAAATGACCAAAAATGACATACTCCTTCTGTCCCTTAATATAAGTCACTTTTACCTAATTCACGTAAATTAAGAAAAGTAATTATTACTCTCAAATTTATCAAAAAAATATGTTGTCATTCCAAGGTTATCCTTATTTAAAATTTTACAACTCTATTTATTTCTTTCTCTATTGTAATTATTACCCTATCTCCGCTATACAATTATGAGGGGTGTATTTGGAATAAATTTTTTAATACTACTTAGATATTAAAAAGGATACAAATTCTACCAAAATGGTGCCCTATATTAAGGGACGGAAGGAGTATAATTATACTCCCTCAGTATAATTATACTCCCTCCGTTTCACAATGTTTGGCCTTTTAGCCTTTTTTTCTTGTTTCACAATATTTGGCCTTTTACATTTTCAATACACAAACATATTTTTTTTTCTAATATTAACCTTTCATTCAATCATTTCTCTTACTCCTCATTAATTCTACTTTTATCATCTCTTTCATCTCTAAACCACTATACATTAATTAATAGACACACTTACTAATAAAAATTAAATACTATTACAATTTTCAATAAGAATTAAATAGGGACATTTTAGACAAACTATACATAATACTTACAATAATTAACACTTTCTTAATCTGTGTGCCCAGACCTAAAAGGCCAAACATTGTGAAACGGAAGGAGTATTATTTATATTTTATTTTTTCCATTTTTTTATTTATTAAATAGATAATTAATTAATTAAGTACAGAAATGATTAAATCATAATTAATTAAATTAGTTCATTTTCTTTATTTATTAATTATGTAGTTAATTAATTAATTATAACAAAATCTTTAAGGGTAGGTAAATAATTTTAAAATTTGTTTGAGGGTATAATTGGTATATGAATTATTGAAAGCTAATTTAGTTTCTTGAAAGTTACTATAAAGCTGGCTTTCAAAAGTTACAAGCTCCTTTTTTTAAAAGCTATAAGCTTTTTCTAATTTGTGTTCACCGAACGGGGCTACTAACTTATTAACTGAATCTAAAAGCTCCTAGCTAGCTAAAAAACTCCTAACTCGTATTGTCGAAGAGAACCTAAATAACTTTCTATTTTTAATAGCATGGTTTTGAAAATTGGACCGAACCAGTCGGTTCGATCGGAAAACCGGTGAACCGGTGGAGGTTCCGGTCCGAAATAGGCCAGAAACCGCTCTGAAAAAAATCGAAATTGAACCAGCTGAACCGGTATTAAACCGCCAAAACCGATGAAAACTGGTTAAAACCAGTTTGGTCCAGTTTGAATTTGGAAGCCCAAATTCAGTAAAAAAAATGGGCTTTTTTTAATTTTTTTTTAAATACTGGAAATGTAATACTATAATAGTATGATATTTTATTAATTATAATACTAATTATAATAGCATTGTTTTTTTTTTTACATTAATTTTTTATACCGGAAATATAATACTATAATAAATACTATAATAGTGGTATTAGACATTTTAATACATATTGTTAGACTTCAACAATTTTGGATACTAATGAATTTTGATATTTTAATATTATGAAATCATGAGTACTTTCATTATTTGATGATGTATTTAATCTTTACTATTTAGTTTTAGAATGTTAGTTTATTATTATGTTATTATATAATTATATACACACATACATTAAGACCGGTTGGACCACGGTTCGATCACGGTCCAACCATTGAACCTCGAACCAGTACCTTGATCGGTTCAATAATCAATCCGATTTTCAAAACATTGTAATATATCCTTACATTTTAATGTATAGGTGCATTCTAAAATACTTAAACTTAAAACATGTGATTAGGTCGTAACAATCTTGCACCACAAAAGAGAAAAATGTATTACTTGTTATCAATCGTTAATAACTAAAGTGGTATTATTGCTCACTGTTTGTTTTGGTGTAGATTGATTAAGCCATAACAATCATGCATTATAAGAAAATGATATTTGTCACTTATTTTATTAACTAACCATTTGTGATATAGATTGATTTGTAATTAAATTTCATTAAGTTATATCAATTTTTCTTATTAATTATCTTAACAAAGACAAGATAAAAGTTATTGCTTGAATATACTGATTTGGATTATCTAATTTCAATTACCTTGACTTTATTATTTTTTTTTTAGACAGTTTATTTCCATGAGATAGGGGAAGAGAAATTAAATTCACTAACAAACTACTTCCTCTGGGCATACTTATTCATATCACATGGACCAAGGAAGGTAATTAAGTTCCTTGAAACTTTAAAAAAAATACTTTAACATTACAATTTTATCCTCTTATCTTGTATTGGGAATTTCATAATGTATTATATCACATTAATGGATAAAGGGAAAATAAGAGAAAATAACAATAAATGCTCCTAGAAAATGCAAAATGACTTATAAATAGGACCAAAAAATTCTTCTATAAATGCCTTATAAATAGGACCGGAGGAAATATCAAATGGTGATGCCAAATCTGGAACTTCTAACTCTCAAATCTGTTAACATCATACTATATTTCGAAATAAAATTCTAATTCTTTATTTTTATATTTGTTTAAGTAATCATATAAAATAAATTCTTTTCAAATATGATATGAATAATTGAAGTTACGCAAATTAGAATCCAGAGAATCGGATTCATGAATATACAATGAGATTGTCAAGATGAGCAACTTCATGAAATGACATGTCTTGCGGTGTGTATCACATTTTGGGGAAAGATTCCTCCCACTGGCCGGCAGCTTCAGTGTCGAGATTTATTTTTGTCTTCTCGTTACTTTTGTTTTGAACTCCACATTTTTTCTTACAAATCCCATAATTTTGCTAGCTTATTACTTAGTCCAGTCTTATTTATATATAATTTTTTTAAATAATTATTTGGTTTTATATATAAGTCATTTATATTTTTATAAAATATTTATCACTCCTTTTTTATTTGTTATTTATTTATTAGTGAGAAACAAAATATCGTTAAATTTTCAATACCAGTTAAGAGGAAAAATTTAAAATGTTACAGTACATTTTTAAAAGTTTCAAAAAATATAATTACACTTTCTTTTTTGTGTGCATCAAGGATATCCTTCAGTCGATAGCCAAAAATTAACCCCCTCCAAGGCGTAAAGATCACCGAAGTGGATTTTGTCTCTACCAACAAAACTTTTTTCACACCCACGACAAAAATATATAATTACACTTTTTGACCTTTGCATGTAATTAAATATGATCATATGAACTATAATAAAGTTGAAAAGAAATATTATTTTTCCCATACATCTTCCTTTTTCTTCCTCTCTCGCTCTTTTTCTCTAAAAACTAAGCACAACGAAAACACTCAACCTTTTTTTATAAGCAAAAGTTGAATAAATATATAAGTACAAGAGATACTCAACTCATATACATAGTGGACTAAGTCAGCCGGTGCGAGATATTAGAGAACGCACTATTAATACAAGCAATTGAGTTAGTGCACCATTATACAAAATTTGTACAAAATCAAAATTACATTGCGATACATAAGTAGAAAACCATTTCCATGACCTAACATGAATCATTCCATAATATGGGTATAATTACATTTAGCACCAACCAGAGGAGGCTAATATAGATAGTAAGGGATCTGTTGCCACTTAAGCAAGTGGTTGGAGGTTCGATCCCCGGCTCTTGCGAATGTAAGAGGCTTTGCTGGGAGACTAGCCCCCGAAAGGGCCCGATAATGTCGAAAGGATTAGTCACCCTGTTGCGCGGGTAAATACCTTGAGAAACAAAAAAAAATCACATTTAGCACCATTACAAATTTACAATATAACCAAAAAGACCACGTCACAGCACACCAAATCATCCACCACGGCTTAGCACATTTCTCGTTTAACCAAGAAGAATGTTGCTTAAAGTGTTTGAGGCAACTATCAAGTAGCACATTTGATGTTCTCAACCAGTTGTAGCAGCACACCCATATTCTTTGGCTGAAAGCACAATTCAACAAAAGGTGGTTCATAGACTCCTCGTAACAATTACATAAGGCAAATTGAACACTATTATGTTGAGGCAAGATATTTCTAAGCAGATTTAATTAGTTGGAATTCTACCTTTAAGAACCTTCATACAAAACCAGAGACTTTAGTGGGTATTGATTTGTTCCAAACCTTTTGAAAGCACTCCACACGAGGTTGTATAGTTGTACCTCACAAGACATCAAGTTGTCGCATGCCAATTTAACTGAATAAATCCCATCCTTTGTGTATACAAACACCTATGTCTAACTTCAATACCAACAATCAACAATTTAACCTTAAACATGAAAATTAGAATTTAAAAATGTGGTTAGAAAATGATAAGAGTGAAAGAATGAAATGAAATTTCATTGAACTGAATTAAAAAATGATTACAATTGAGTTTATATATTCTAGCTAAGAATGGAAATTCCTAACTAACTTCTTATTAACTACGAAAAAAGTAAACTAATTGGAAAAAACTAACTAAATAGCCGATTAAATAATCGTTTAAATACATAACTCTAATAGAAAATTGTGTTAACGTGGGCAATTTTATTTTTCTGATAGAGTAGGTTCGGGGAAAAAATGTTTATGCGCTTTCTTAGTTTGTAATGTACAATACATACATTAGTGGCGACGCTTGAAAGAAAAGTTAGGGGGTGCAACAAAGTGTGTTCATATTTATACTTAAATCATTACCTTTGCCACAAATAATAACATTATAGCTTAGTGTTATGTAGTGCTTTAGATGACTCAAAGAAACCAAGCTCGATTCCAACCTCCCTCATTTCCTTGTATTCTTTAACTTCATGGCGGAAAAATGCAGTGACAAAAAAGAAAAGGACTTTTAAAAAAGGCCAAATTGGAATCGAGATAGGGACCTGAAGAAAATTACCACCATGCCAAGTAGAGCAGCAATGTTGTATGGTGCTACCAATATGTATATATTCATTTTGTTAATTTGAGGGGAGTAAGTGTTGGAAACCAACAAGCGGGCTAAGCAAATACTAGAGGGGGGGTGAATAGTATTTTGAAGCACTAATACCAAATATTTGGACTAACAATTAAGGAATGGAGCTAAGACTGAATTTTCTGGAATCAGACACAAAAGACTCGAGTCTTTTGTGAAATACTCGAGTTTTTCAGTGATGAACAACTCGAGTCTTTTCTGAAATACTCGAGTTTTTCCTATCAGATAGCAGAAAAACCAGAAACGAAAATTCAGCAATTTAACTCAAATCAATTCAATAATAAACAGGAACTTATCCAACAGAATAGCAAGCAATCTAAATAACTTTTAAACACAAAGATTCCTTGAACTTGCTACCTAATTGTATAAATCCTAATTGATTGAAATGACTTAAGTCTATTGAGCTAGAAAGTAGATTAAAAGCAATAAACCAACACTCAAGCAATTTTATCCTGGTTCACTCCAACAATGAGCTACATCCAGTCCTCCTAATCACTTAGGAGTTTCTACTAATAATCAAATTGTTAGAAATTACAAAGGATTGCTTGAGAATGGCCTCACTCAACCTAACCCTTTCAAGAGTGTACCAAACTCTTGATTTCTACCCCAATTTGATTCCGGTGATTGAAGAACTCTTCACAAAGCTTCCTTGAACTCCCTTCAAGAAACTCCACCGGGCTAGGAACCTCCTAGTCTTGTGCTTGAGAACCTCTCAAGACTTCCAACACCCTAAGCCACTTAGGGTTTGCTTGGGAACAATCCAAGACTTTGAATAATCAAGCTTTTTGTATGTGTATTACTAATCTCACAATGGATTAGCACAAATAAGCACAGCTCAATGTAAGAATTGAGGCCTAAAACTCAACTTGGAATGAAATGTAAATATGAGTGAGAAGTTGAGCTTTTTGGGAATTAACACTTGAGAAGAGGAAATTATGAAAGCTTGTAATCAATGATGTGTTGTTGTCTTGTTTGTTCTTGCACAAATTCAAAGAGAAATTTTACAATAAGGTTCAGAATACTCTCTTGGGGTTGGATGAGACTCAAATGCCCTCAATTGGGTTTTTGAGTCTCTCCAACGTTCATTTTTGCTGACTGGACAAAAATACTCGAGTCTTTTGGTAAATACTCGAGTCTTTTTGGTCGGTCATGAGTGAATTGGTGCACGAACCAGACTAACGGTCATATTTGCTGACCTGGCACAAATACTCGAGTTTTTCGATAAATACTCGAGTATATACTCGAGTCTTTCTCAAAATACTCGAGTATTTTGATCAGATATGGGAAAAATTATTTTTCAATTTTATTTTTCCTCTCAAGTATTAATTTTGGTCAATCTCAACTTAATAATCATATAAAAATTTATTCCTAGAAGAGACTAACTATTTCTACCCACTCTCAACCACTCTCAACATAAATTAGAAATTTACAATTAATATTTGATTGAGAATGATTGGGCACTTGTCTTCTTTTCTTCACTTCTTGTTGATGTTGATGTTGCAATATCTTCAAGACATGATTTGTTAATTATTTTGTCATCATCAAAACATAATCCACATAATTAGGAGCATTGAATTCACAATCTTCCCCTTTTTGGTGATGACAAAATAATTAACACTTGATCCATTTGTTGAGCTTAATCCACTTGGAGATGCAACTCCCCCTCACTATATGATACTTTTCACCTATCTAAAAATTCAGCTTGAGCAAGATGTTATGACAATTTAATTTTAGCACCAAGCCTATGGTATTAGAGAATTTAACAATTATCAGAGTATATACCATAATTAGAGATTTTAGGTGCAACGATATCAAGACAAGTGTATAATATCTCTCCCCCTTTTTGTCATACGCCAAAAAGATTTAACAATTTAGAAGAAAATCAAGGGAGGAGAGGTGCATAATCGGAAAACCCCATAACCAACTTATGCAAATAAAACGGAGATATAATAACGATAAAGAGCTCCCCCTGAAGCTTTGCACAAACATCATAATGAAAACCAAAATCATTATCATAAAAACATCATAAAAGGTCCAAACCAAAGGTGCAATAATAAACCCAAAGTCTCAAAACACCAAGTTCTCAAAATACAGAAAATGTAACAAAGACCAACATGATAAAAATAGAATGAAAACTAAGATAAAATCCAAAGGTCAACATCATCAAAAACATCGAAGGGGCTGGAGCATCTGGAGGAGAATAAAATCGAGAGAAGAGTTTAGAGGATGAAAAACTAGTAAGATTTGACAAAACTTTGAGGAAAATCTGAGTTTTGAGGAGAGAGATATGAGAAAACCGAGAGAGAAGAGGGTCGCAAAAACTCGAGTCTGAGAGTATATATAAACAGTTCAAAAGACTCAGCCCAGATTTCCCCAGAAAACTCGAGTAAAAATTGAAAAACTCGAGTTTGGTCCGAAAGTTCAAATTTCAGGAAAAACGCAAAATACTCGAGTTTTTGGAAAATACTCGAGTTTGGTCTGAAAGTTCAGAAATTGGGGGTTTCGAAAGACTCGAGTGTTTTGAAAAACACTCGAGTATTTTAAAAAAAGACTTGAGTGTTTTGTGAAACACTCGAGTATTTTTCTCAGACCCTGATTAAAAACTTTTTCAATTTAAAACTGATTTAATTTCGAATTAAAATACTCGAGTGTTTTTGGAAAAACTCGAGTATTTTGACAGAACAGAGAGTAAAGACACAGTTTTAAAAGACCAAGCACAAATCAAACACAAATGCTTCACTACCAACTTGGAATACAGTACAGAATCACACACAATTAACATATACAATTTCAAATATCATCAAGGACAATTTAACTAAGAATCAATAACACATTAGAGTAAGACTAATATGGTGATTTTCCAAAAATGACACACAATGCAATTAGCCTATATTAGCTTCATCTAAAATACCAAGTTCTCTCCTAATATGATAAAAGGTGTCCCTTGGTAGAGGTTTTGTAAAAATGTCGGCTAATTGATTTGTGGTACTAACAAATTCAATTGTGCAATCACCCTTTTGTACATGATCTCTTAAAAAATGATGTCTTATTTCAATGTGTTTAGTTCTTGAGTGATACACCGGATTCTTAGTCAAATTGATTGCACTCGTGTTATCGCATCTAATCGGAATATTTTCAAGTTTCAAACCAAAATCCGATAATTGTTGTTTCATCCATAACAGTTGAGCACAACAACTACCGGCTGCGATATATTTCGCTTCGGCGGTAGAAAGAGCGACACAAGCTTGCTTTTTAGAAACCATGACACCAATGAACTTCCCAAGAAATGGCAAGTACCACTGGTGCTTTTGCGATCAAGCTTGCATCCCGCGAAGTCGGAATCCGAGTAACCAACTAAACTAAGATTGACATCAGCAGGATACCATAAACCAGTGTTAATTGTTCCTTTTAGATACTTAAATATATGTTTAACTGCGGATAGGTGAGATTCTTTAGGATTAGCTTGAAATCTAGCACACATGCATACACTAAACATAATATCCGGTCTAGATGCAGTGAGATATAGGAGACTACCTATCATACCCCTATACTTACTAACATCAACCGGTGTACCTTGTTCATCCTTGTCTAGGTAGCATGATATGCTCATTGGAGTGTAGGCTTCCTTGCACTTGTCCAATCCGAATTTCTCAAGGAGCTCTTTGTAATATTTCCCTTGATGCACAAATATCCCCTCTTTGACTTGCTCTGTTTGTAAGCCTAGGAAGAACTTGAGTTCTCCCATCATTGACATTTCAAATTCCTTTTTCATCAATTTTGAAAACTTTCTACAAAGAGACACGTTAGTAGCACCGAAAATGATATCATCAACATAGATTTGTACTGACAAAATGTCATCCTTGGTTTTATAAATAAATAGTGTATTATCAACCTTCCCTCTTTGAAACTTGTTTTCTAATAGAAAGGAACTCAATCGATCATACCAAGCTCTAGGAGCTTGTTTCAATCCATAGAGTGCCTTTTTCAATTTATAAACATGGTTTGGAAATTCACTATTTTCAAAACCGGAGGGTTGTTTGACATACACTTCTTCATTTATAAACCCATTCAAGAAAGCACTTTTAACATCCATTTGATATAAAGTGAATTTCATGATTGAAGCATAAGCAAGTAAAATTCAGATTGCTTCAAGTCGTGCAACCGGAGCAAAGGTCTCATCATAATCGATACCTTCCTCTTGGTTGTACCCTTGAGCTACTAGTCTAGCTTTGTTTCTTATAATCAACCCGGATTCATCAAGTTTGTTTCTATAAATCCATTTAGTACCAATTATGGTATGATCATCGGGTTTAGGGACTAGATCCCAAACTTCATTTCTTTCAAATTGGTTTAATTCTTCTTGCATAGCAAGAACCCAATGATCATCCTCAATGGCCTTTTTAATTGAATCGGGTTCAATTTGAGAAACAAAAGAGACATAGTGACAAATGTTTTGAATAGACCTACGAGTAAGTACTCCCTTTGACATATCTCCTATGACATTGTCTATAGGATGAGCCTTGACCGATTTCCAAGTTGGAGGAAGTTCTTCCCTAACTTCTCCTTCGTCAACTTTTGATTTCTCTCTCTCTTTTTCTTCTTTTGAAAAGTCAATGCCATCTTCACTAGCATCACATAAAACACTATCTTCTTTTGAAGACTCATTAAAAACCACATGAATTGATTCCTCAATAGTTAAAGTTCTTTTATTGAAAATTCTATAAGCTTTACTATGAGAAGAATAGCCTAAAAATATGCCTTCATCGGATTTGGAATCAAACTTGCCAAGGTGTTCTTTTCCATTATTTAAAACAAAAACTTGGCATCCGAAGACATGAAAATGAGATCTATTTGGCTTTCTTCCCTTGTAAAGTTCATAGGGGGTTTTATCCAAAGAGGGCCTTATCAAAATACGATTTAAAACATAACAAGCCGTATTGACGGCATCGGCCCAAAAATATTGAGGTACTTGAGAATCATTTAACATGGTTCTAGCAAGTTCCTCTAGCACCCTATTTTTCCGCTCTACCACTCCGTTTTGTTCCGGAGTCCTTGATGCGGAGAATTGGTGCTCAATACCATTTTTAGCACAAAATCTATCAAATTTGTGGTTTTCGAATTCACCACCATGATTGGTACGAATAATAATTACTTTTTGATTTACTTGGTTTTGCAAAAGTTTGACATGATGTTTAAAAGATTTGTAGGTCTCACTCTTAGTAGTTAAAAATAAAGTCCAAGTAAACCTAGAGAAGTCATCAACAATCACCAATGCATAATAGTTGCCACCAAAGCTTTTTACTTGTGATGGTCCAAACAAGTCCATATGAAGCATTTCTAATGGCCTTGATGTGGACATCACCATTTTTGATCCAAAGGTGTTTTTAGTTTGTTTACATTTCTTGCAAGGGGAACAAACACCTTCAATAGAAAAATTTAGCTTTGGTAAACCAACTACTAGATCTTTAGATTGAATTTTCTTCAACTGGTTTACATTTATATGAGCGATCCTACGATGCCATAACCAAGTGTCATTTTCTTTGCTCACTAAACAAGTAGAGACCAAAGAAGTGACTTTGTTCAAATCAACTAATTAAGTATTATTTGACCTTCTACCAACAAATTTGATTGATTCATCTTTGTCACTTTTAATGAGGCAATGGATAGAGGTAAAAACTACATGATTACCAATATCACATAATTGGCTTATGCTCAAGAGATTATGTTCTAATCCTTGAACATAGAGCACATTATCAATAATCAAGTTTGAAGAGTTTCCGATTTTACCAATACCAAGGATTTTGCCTTTGTTGTTGTCCCCATAAGTGGCATAACCCTTTTCCTTTGGAGTAAGCTCAATGAAGTGCCGCTTATCTCCCGTCATGTGCTTCGAACATCCACTATCAAGATACCACAATTGTTTTCCCGTTCGAAGACACACCTACAAAATGAAATCACTTGTTCACTTTGGGTACCCAAACAATGTTGGGTTCCTTAGGGTTAGTGTTGGGACTTTCTCCCTTCTTAATCCACATATAAGTGCCCTTTTTCATTTCAAACTTCTTAATGTGGCACTCAATGTTGATATGTCCAACTTTTCCACAATAAGTACAAGTTGGTCTCTTTGATGAATTTTTCTTAGAAAATGTTCCAACCACCTTGTACTTTTTGTCCTTTTTATGAACATATCCTAAACTGGTTTTGTTGTGATTATGTCTTTGAGAGTTCAACAACTGGTTGAGGTTTCTATCACTATGTGAGATTGTGAGTTTGTTTTTCAACTCTTTCACTTCTTTTTCAAGTTCATCACATCTCTCACATGGAGTGATAATCTCCTCATGATTTGCACAATCACTTTGATGACTAGAATTAATAAGTTCCAAGGATTCATTTTGAAGTTTCAACTCATTTTTAGATTTTTGCAATTCATCAATTTCTTGTTGAAACTCCAAAATTTTCTTTCCTTTTTCTTATTGATTTTAGCAAGCCTTCTAAATTGAATTAACATTTCATTGTAGGCTTCTTGCAAATCGTCATAGGAAATGGAGTTTGAAGAGGAACAAGAAGAGCTAGAGGTTACCTCATCATCATTTTCACCCATGTCATGATTAGATCTTGATGAGGACTCATGATTGTTCTTGGCCATGAGACAAAGATTTGCATTTTCATCACCGGAACTACTTGAAGATGATTCATTGCTCTTCTCCGGTGCATCCCAAACAATGTATGCACGCTTCCCTTTGGTCTCTTGGGTCTTCTTGTCATTCTTCTTCAAGAATGTGGCACATTCCATTCTTATGTGACCAACCCCTCCACATTCATGACACTTAACTCCATCATTGGTACTTTTTTCTCTTTGTTTGGAGTCTTTGGTTCTCTTGAAATTGGATGAAGATCCACCTTTCTTCCCTTTGAAAAATTTGTTGAATCTTTTCACAAACATCCCAAATTCTTCTTGATTTGGTTCACCATCGGAATCTCCACTTGTAGAGCATTCTTCAACTTCTTTTGTAGCTTTAGTTGAAGCTTTGAGTGCTATGCCCTTTTTCTTTTTGTCCGATTCCTCATGCATCCCAAGTCTTGTAAGTTCCATCTCATGCTCTTGGAGTTTGCCAAACAAAGTGGCTAAGTCCATGCTATTTATGTCTCTTGATTCCTTGATGGCGGTTACCTTGGGTTGCCAACTCCTATCAAGACATCTTAGAATTTTGTTAGTAGTTTCAGCATTGCGAAATACTTTTCCCAAGGAAATCAAATGATTAACTATGTGAGAGAATCGCTTTTGCAAGTCACTAATGGTTTCATTTGGCAACATGTGGAACAATTCATATTCGTGTGTTAGAGAATTCAATCTTGCATCTCTAACCTCTCTTGTTCCCTCATGTGTGACTTGCAAAGTATCCCACATTTCTTTTGCCGATTTACATTGGGAAACTCTATAAAATTCGTCATGGGATAAAGCCGAAAAGATGATGTTTTTAGCTTTTAAATCAAATGAGACTTTTCTCTTTTCATCATCATTCCAACTACTCCTTGGAATTTCAACAATTTCATCATTTATTTTCTTTTTGGGAATGAAAGGACCATTTTCAATTGCATCCCAAATATCCATATCAATTGCTTCAATAAAAACTTTCATGCGAGTTTTCCAATAAACATATCCTTCACCATTAAATAGTGGAGGACGGTTTATTGAAGCTCCTTCTCCACCAAAGTTATTGCTAGAGCCCATTAAGTTTCCAAAAGGATCTTTTTCGAAAAAGTTGTTACACTCGATCTTTCGACCGAGCTCTGATACCACTTGTTGGAAACCAACAAGCGGGCTAAGCAAATACTAGAGGGGGGGTGAATAGTATTTTGAAGCACTAATACCAAATATTTGGACTAACAATTAAGGAATGGAGCTAAGACTGAATTTTCTGGAATCAGACACAAAAGACTCGAGTCTTTTGTGAAATACTCGAGTTTTTCAGTGATGAACAACTCGAGTCTTTTCTGAAATACTCGAGTTTTTCCTATCAGATAGCAGAAAAACCAGAAACGAAAATTCAGCAATTTAACTCAAATCAATTCAATAATAAACAGGAACTTATCCAACAGAATAGCAAGCAATCTAAATAACTTTTAAACACAAAGATTTCTTGAACTTGCTACCTAATTGTATAAATCCTAATTGATTGAAATGACTTAAGTCTATTGAGCTAGAAAGTAGATTAAAAGCAATAAACCAACACTCAAGCAATTTTATCCTGGTTCACTCCAACAATGAGCTACATCCAGTCCTCCTAATCACTTAGGAGTTTCTACTAATAATCAAATTGTTAGAAATTACAAAGGATTGCTTGAGAATGGCCTCACTCAACCTAACCCTTTCAAGAGTGTACCAAACTCTTGATTTCTACCCCAATTTGATTCCGGTGATTGAAGAACTCTTCACAAAGCTTCCTTGAACTCCCTTCAAGAAACTCCACCGGGCTAGGAACCTCCTAGTCTTGTGCTTGAGAACCTCTCAAGACTTCCAACACCCTAAGCCACTTAGGGTTTGCTTGGGAACAATCCAAGACTTTGAATAATCAAGCTTTTTGTATGTGTATTACTAATCTCACAATGGATTAGCACAAATAAGCACAGCTCAATGTAAGAATTGAGGCCTAAAACTCAACTTGGAATTAAATGTAAATATGAGTGAGAAGTTGAGCTTTTTGGGAATTAACACTTGAGAAGAGGAAATTATGAAAGCTTGTAATCAATGATGTGTTGTTGTCTTGTTTGTTCTTGCACAAATTCAAAGAGAAATTTTACAATAAGGTTCAGAATACTCTCTTGGGGTTGGATGAGACTCAAATGCCCTCAATTGGGTTTTTGAGTCTCTCCAACGTTCATTTTTGCTGACTGGACAAAAATACTCGAGTCTTTTGGTAAATACTCGAGTCTTTTTGGTCGGTCATGAGTGAATTGGTGCACGAACCAGACTAACGGTCATATTTGCTGACCTGACACAAATACTCGAGTTTTTCGATAAATACTCGAGTATATACTCGAGTCTTTCTCAAAATACTCGAGTATTTTGATCAGATATGGGAAAAATTATTTTTCAATTTTATTTTTCCTCTCAAGTATTAATTTTGGTCAATCTCAACTTAATAATCATATAAAAATTTATTCCTAGAAGAGACTAACTATTTCTACCCACTCTCAACCACTCTCAACATAAATTAGAAATTTAAAATTAATATTTGATTGAGAATGATTGGGCACTTGTCTTCTTTTCTTGACTTCTTGTTGATGTTGATGTTGCAATATCTTCAAGACATGATTTGTTAATTATTTTGTCATCATCAAAACATAATCCACATAATTAGGAGCATTGAATTCACAGTAAGTGCTCCCACCTGCTCCTTAAAAGCTCCGCTACTGCAGTACATGTTGCATGACACAAGGGACAATCCATAATTTATTCACAAATTATTGCCTGATTTGTTTTCCTATCCACAATTTATTCACAAACTGTTGCCTGATTTGTTTTCCTATCCACAATTTATCTCTACCATTTTGCATAAAGTGGTTCCTTATCCTCTGTTGTAAGTTTATAGCTTACCATCCTGGCTAATGGCTATCAAGGTGCTCTCTTTTTTCTTCAGGGCTTTGATGTTGTATTTGACAAGAAAAAAAAGTAAATGCCGAAGGATTAAAAATCTTGAAAAATATGTTATACGATGTGAAGGGATGTGTATGGAAAATGAGCTATCCATTTTTAGATGCGTATCATCAACCCTTCAAAGAACCCTTTATTTTTTTTTTATACTCCCTCCGGTCCTATTTATAAGTCATATTCTAGAAGGATTCTTTGGTCCTATTTATAAGTCACTTTGTATGTTCTAGGAGACATTTATTGTTATTTTCTCTTATTTGCCCTTTGCCCATTAATGTGAAGTAATACATTGTGAAATTCCCATTGCAAGTTAAAAGGGTAAGATTGTAATGTTGAAGTAGTTTTTTAAAGTTTCAAGAAACATAACTACCTTCATTGGTCCGTGCGATATGGTTAAGTTTGTCCTATAAATAGGACCAGAGGGAGTATGTACTTTGATTCTTTATCTTTTTATTTATTCATTTTGATCATTTTTTTTTAAAGATTCAATTTGATTTTTTCATCATAATTTTGTCGGTTTTATCGGTGTATTTTGGAATAGTCTCGCCCTCTCTAAAATTTGGAAAACAAATTTGAAATTTGAAAAAAAAAATTGCCAAATTCTTCATCCTCTTCCTCCAAAGCTTTAACTTCGACATTTCATTCTTTACGTTCATCATCATGCATCATCCCCCAATCTTCATCCTCTCCAAGTTTTTCATGTTTTATTTTATCTAATTTTTTTTCATTTACAACATTGAATCTCAAAAAGGGTGCAGGTTAGGGTTTCAATATTTTCTTGAATGCACTTGCATAAGAAAAATGGGATGTTGAAATTTTGAGTTGGATATTAGAAGTTGAGGAAAATATTGTAAATTTTGAAATAGGTTGGGAATTTGATGGAAAACTTGTGAATCTTGTAGTTGAGTTTGAGAATAATTGGAGGGAGAGGATGAAGAAATCAACGAAATTTTTCATATTGAGATGAAAGTAAAAGTATTTCATAATATCCATATGAAAACTAACAGCATTATGACATAATGATTAAATTAATTTTTTTTAACATAAAATAAAAAATAAAAAAAGATAAAAAAATAAAAATGTATCTAAAAATTAAAATAAAAGACCAAAATACATCTAAGCCTAAAAGAAACGAAGAGAAAAGAGAGAAAATATTTCCTTTTCACTTGTTTGGGGCATAGATAGACACGAGTAAAGAGGGAGGAAAGAAAAATATTAATGTGAGACCCACAAACTTTTCTCCCAAATCCCAACTTTAGAAGAAAATAGGAGAAGTTTGTGATTATATAACTTTATTACCTATATTTTACTTTTACAAACCCATCTACTCTATCTTCGTCTTCATTTACAAGGAGTTTCAAGTACTCCATATACTTCATCATCGGCTTTCCTTTCATTTTCATAATTTCATTCATATCAAACAATTAAAAAATCATCTCATTTACTTTTATTTTTCTTTCTATTCACTATATTTCCCTAACCAAATATGTAGCATAAATGAAAATGTGGCCTTTTGAAGCAACTATAAACCACACAAATAATACCACTATATATGTAAAAAAAAAATTAAACCACTATATAGAGACACAAAAAATAATTTCCATTACTCGACACATTCCTCATATCCATTGTGATGCTCTTAATGCACGAAAAATTACATGCTAAGAAGTAGATCGTAGACATGATTATAAATTATTAACTATCTAGCGTATAGAGTATCAAATTTAAAACGTAAAACTTTATGATCATCAAAATATGTTTTACGTTGTTAACCAAAAAAAAAAGTTTTACGTTTTAAATTTGAAGGGATCATCATCCTCTTCATCTATTGATCCAGCATGAACTTCCAAGTGCTGACATCATCCTCAGAAATATCTCATCATCCTCAGTATTGGTATATTGCAGCAAAATAATGTTTACAAGAGAAAACATAAAACTATGAAAACTATGAAAACATATTTTTCCATCGCGGGTATTACTCTTCCATTTAGGATACTTCTAAATATGTTTTCTGTCTCATCCCTCACGAAAAGATATTTTTTCTTTTTGTCTTTTCCTGACGGAAAATATTTTCGTGATTTCGAAGATAGAAATAATAAAAATGGTGAGGTTATTTTTGTCCTTGAAGTTATAAAATGGAGGCCAAAAATCAAATCCCAATATTAATTGATTATTTGTAACAAAAAGTTGGGCTTCTCTAGAACATGGGCTTTTAATATCAGCCCAAACCAAATCAACCATTTTAATGTACATCATATGGATTTAAAATATTTTACATTATTTTATTCCATGACAAAGATAAAGATATATTTTGCATAATTTTAATATAATTTTTCATTTACTTAAAATATTATTACTTTAATATTATTGTTCATCTGTTCAAAATATCCTCATTTTAATATTATTTTTCATCTACCCAAAATACACTCATTTAATATTATTTTTCATCTACCCAAAATACCCTCATTTTAATACTAATTTTCATTTACCCAAAATACTCTCATTTTAATATTACTTTTCTTTCTACACAACTTTCTATTTTTATCATTAAAATACTCCTTTTGTAAACTATGAATTGTCCCTATTTAAAGACAATCTTTAACTAGGGATAAAAGTTTATTTCTCAATATCAATGAACAATCATCCAAGAAAAAAAAACTGAAGGAGATGCTCTAAATAAATATTAAATGACCCATAATTCAAAAATTACTAAAAAATACATACATCAACTTTCTAATTAACTAATCAATTCTATATTTAATAATTCCGTATATAATTTTTTAAGAGATTAATGGGTATGCACTGACGGTGTAAAGTTTTTTACATCATCAGTCCATCATCTACCATTCATTTATATTACTTTAATCTAAGAGTCAACGACAATAAATGGATGAGTGGTGAATGATGAACTGATAGTGTAAAAAACTTTTACACTGCGGTGCATTCTCTATTTTCTCATTTTTTAAAAGCTAATAACTAAACAACTTTAAACTTTAAACAACTGAATGTATTTTACATATTCCCCTTTGGTTTTATTTTGTAAGACCTTTTTAAGATTTTTTCTTCTCCACTGAAAAAGATAGTTAAATTCGTGAATGACATTATTGAAAATGTGAAAAATTATTTTTTTTAAACTACCTTTATAATTATTATTGAGACTCTAAAAAGTGTTGAATTAATAAGAATGTTTGTGGAAAAGGTAATTAAATGTTATTGAAAATTGAAATGTGGTCTTTTAAATATAGACAAAATAAAAGTTTCAAAATGATCTCATATATAGAGACGAAAGTAGTATTAATTTATTAAAAAATAAAGGCTTATTTAAGTTTTTGGTCCCTGAAAGTTGACCGAGTTTTGGTTTTAGTCCTTATCTTTTTATTTGACCGGTCTTGATCCTTAAAAGTTTAATTTTTTTGGTTTTGGTTCCTGCCGTTAGGGATTCACCGTTAATTGATGACGTGGCTAACGAAGTGTCACGTCAGCATGCCATGTGTCTTTTTGTTTAAAGTAAAAGGTCCCTGAAAGTTAACCGAATTTTGGTTTTAGTCCCTATCTTTTTTTTGACCGGTCAAAGTCCTTAAAAGTTAAAAAAAAAATTGTTTTAGTCCCTGCCGTTGTTGATAAAATACCATTAATTGTTGACATAGTTAACGGATTGCTACATAGCATGTCATGTATAATCTAGCAAGGCAAACAAAACTCGCCACACTTACATGAGTCTAATAACTTAAACAAACTCATAGTCACCATTGGAGTATATAACATTCAATTCTTGTATAAATATTTCGATGTGGGACTTCAAATAAATTAAAATATTATAATTTTTAGTCTTTCGGCCTTTCTATTTATATAATAAACCAAATACATAATAGAATTCATGTCTTATTCTATACTGTTCTTACATGCATACTGTTCTTACATGTCATATGTCAACCTGGAAACAACTCATTAATATGCAGACCCATGGCATGCTGATGCAGTTAGTCATGTCAGCAATTAATAGTATTTTACTAATGACAGAGACTAAAATAAAAAATTTAAACTTTTAAGGACCTTGACCGGTCAAATGAAAAGATAGGGACTGAAACCAAAATTCCGTCAACTTCCAGGAACCTTTTACTTGAAACAAAAAGACACATGGCATGCTGACGTGACACTTCGTTAGCCACGACATCAATTAACGGCAGATCCCTAGCGGCAAGGACCAAAACCAAAAAAATTAAACTTTTAAGGATCAAGACCGGTCAAATAAAAAGATAGGGATTAAAACCAAAACTCAGTCAACTTTCAGGGGCCAAAAACTTAAATAAGCCAAAAATAAACAACAAAAACATAAAAAATTGACATAGAGACATTTTTAGAAATTTAAATGAAAAAAAAAAAAACAGATGAAAGCAACCTAAAGCAAGTGTGAATATCATTCCCTAAAGAAAAAAGGGGATAATTAATTTATTCTAAAATTAAATAGCTCCCACAATATACTTTACCTGCTCGCATAGACAATCAAAGTGAATATAAAGATGGATCTAATGCATAAGAAATTGACTTATAACTTAGTATATAATCACATACAAATTTTTTTGGCCTATTTAAGTTTTTGGTTCTCGAAAGTTGATCGTGTTTTGGTTTTAGTCCCTATCTTTTTATTTGACCGGTCCTAGTCCTTAAAAGTTCAAAAAAATTTGGTTTTGGTCCCTGCCGTTAAATTTTGCCGTTAATGCTGACGTGGCAAACGGAATTTAAAAAAAATAATAAAAAAAATAATTAAATTTACAAAAAACAAATAAAAAAATTTAAAAAAAAATTATTTAAGTTTTTGGTCCCCGAAAGTTGACCGTGTTTTGGTTTTAGTCCCTATCTTTTTATTTGATCGGTCCTAGTCCTTACAAGTTCAAAAAAATTTGGTTTTGGTCTCTGCCGTTAAATTTTGCCGTTCATGCTAACGTGGCAAACAGAATTTAAAAAAAAAATTAAATTTATAAAAAAAATTAAAAAAAAACCCCCCAAACCGGTACCCAACCCCACCCCACCCACCCTCCCCTCTTCCTCTCTCTGTCCCTCAATCACTTGGCTCTCTCCCTCCCTCACGCCCTCCATCACGCCACCGCTCTTCCCTCTCTCAAGAACACAAATCGCGTCTCTCTCCTTCCCTCATGCCACTGCTCTTCCCTCTCAAGCCAAAATCGCGTCTCTCACCCCTCACCAAGGCCTCACGACTTCATCTCTCTCACTCACGTTTTCCCTCTCGTTGCCTCTTCCCTCTCTTCTTCCCTCATCAAAGCCTCTTCCTTCATCTCCAATCGACACATGCAAGCTCACAAAGTGATGTCTCTTCCCTCACAAATCACGCCCTTATAAAGCTCTGATCGGCACATGCAAGCTTCTGCATCTCCGATTTGGGATTATATGATGTATTTTTGGAATTGACGGTGGAGAACGGTGGATCTCCACGGTGCATCTCCGATTTGGAATTGATTCTTTTTTTTTTTTTTGGGATTTTATCATTTCTTTTTCATTATTGATTTGTATTCTTAATCTAAATTTATGGAATTGACGGTGGAGAACGGTTTATTCTGATAGCAAATAATAATATAGGCGGTGGCGGCAGATTGGCGGTGGAGAAAGAGAGAGGAAGAGGGGAGGGGATGAGTGGTGGTGGAGGGTTTCATGAGGGAGAGAGGGAGAGGAAAAGGGGAGAGTGGGTGGGGTGGGGTTGGGTTGGGTACGGGTTTCATGAGGGAGATAGAGAGGAAGAGGGGAGGGTGAGTTGGGTTGGGTACGCGTTTTTTAGGGGGGTTAATTTTTTAATTTTTTTTTATAAGTTTGATTATTTATTTTATTATTATTTTTTTTAAAATTCCGTTTGCCACGTCAGTATTAACGGCAAAATTTAACGACAAGGACCAAAACCAAATTTTTCTTAACTTTTAAGGACTAGAACTAGTCAAATAAAAAGATAGGGACTAAAACCAAAACACGGTCAACTTTCGGGGACAAAAACTTAAATAATTTTTTTAAAATTTTTTTATAAATTTAATTAAATTTTTTATTATTTTTTTTTTAAATTCCGTTTGCCACGTCAGCATTAACGGCAAAATTTAACGGCAGGGACCAAAATCAAATTTTTTTGAACTTTTAAGGACTAGGACCGATCAAATAAAAAGATAGGGATTAAAACCAAAACACGGTCAACTTTCGAGAATCAAAAACTTAAACAAGCCAATTTTTTTTCAAAACATAAAAATTTTCGAAGTGAGTTTTACTTTTCCTAACAAAACCTTTTCCATCTAGGAACGACAATTATAGCTAGACCCATAACACAGGAAAGGAAAAAAAAAAACGCAAACCGTTGGAAAGAAAGAAGCGCGACGCGACCATGTACAAGCTTTTCCACCGAGGCGAGGATAACTCCGCCGATGCCTCACCGACTTCCACAGCGGCGACGCCATCTCCGTCTGCTTCTCCGGTCACCGGTCCGGCGAGACCAATACGTCTCGTCTACTGCGACGACATGGGAAAGTTCCACATGGATCCGGAAGCCGTCGCGACGCTGCAGCTTGTGAAGGAGCCAATTGGCGTTGTCTCCGTCTGCGGTCGGGCTCGCCAAGGCAAGAGCTTCATATTGAACCAGGTAATTACCGCTTCCGATTGCAGTGCAAGTTTTATGGTTTTATTTTTTTTTTTGGTAAACAAGTTTTATGGTTTTAGATTGTAACTATTGTTAATTAGGGTTTTAGTGGTTAGGGTTTTTATCACGTGCTTAGTTATTAGTCTGTTTTAGTATCACTATCTGTTGGTTGTTGTTGAATGGTTTAGTTATTAGTCAGTGCTTAGTTTTTATCTCGTTTTTTACTAGCTAATTGACTACAGTTGAAATTGGCTTTGTTGTTATGAGTGTGTGTCTGTTTGTTTGTTTTCTTATTCATGTGCAATACAATGAGAACAGCTTATGAAATTAGTTTATTATCTTCCTGTAACCTCTTTTTAGCTTATTTCAATAAGCTTACCGGAGAAGAATATGAAAAAAAGCTTATTTTTTTGGCTTATTTCAAGGACGCTTAATTAATCTGTTTACCACCAATGTGCCCTTAATTTTAGATTATTGGCTCTCTCTCCTTTTTTTTTTTTTTTAAAAAAAAAAGAATATAAAATTTCTTGTTGAAAATTGGGGTAACATCAAGGGGGCACGGACACGGCACGGGATATGAACACGACAAGGGGCACGGCAAAAGACATATAAAATGTTGAAGAAGATGATTAGGAATGTCTAAAACAAATACTCCTACGTGCTTGACACAGGATATGTTACGTGTCTGACATAGGTGTCGGTGCTTCCTTGGGTCTCATTATGTGAGTTAGAAGATGTATGGGTAATATTTTGAGATTTGGGTGGTGTAGTTGACTAGGAGTGAATATTTTGAGCTGTAACACGTGTTTTTGTATTGATACATAGCGTAACTTTGCTACTGGAATTATTGTTTTTCTTTTGTACTCTATGTCTTGAATAATGTAAGTTAGTTAGTCTTTGTTATTGTTAATTGTATTATAGATTTAAGATTTGTTGCTTAAGTTTTTGTATTGCAGCTTTTAGGAAGGAGTAGTGAATTTCAAGTAGCACCAACCCATCGGCCGTGTACCAAAGGGCTTTGGCTGTGGAGTACCCCTTTGAAGAGGACTGCTCTTGATGGAACGGAGTACAATCTCTTGCTATTAGATAGTGAAGGAATAGATGCTTATGACCAAACGGTTGGCTTTTCAGTTTTCTAAGTGCTGTATTGTATCAATATGCTTTTCGATTATTGTTGTGTTACCTTACTCTGCATTTTTTAACTATACAGGGAACATACAGTACCCAGATATTCTCGTTGGCTGTTCTTCTATCTAGCATGTTCATCTATAACCAGGTTGGGACGGCCTACCGAAACTTACATTTTCTTAGACGTGATTGCTTGTGTTTTACTTGTTCGAATTCTATGGCTTTGACATTTGAATTATATGATCAGTTTGTGGGTTCATTGTTGACCTCAGGAATTTGTTCCCTTGTTTCAGCCCTTTTCTTATGGATTTTTTTCTGACATTAAAATTTTGTTTCACTTGCCCAGATGGGTGGCATAGATGAGGCTGCCCTTGATCGTCTTTCTCTTGTCACTCAAATGACAAAGCACATTCGGGTTAGAGCATCTGGAGGAAAGACTTCTGCATCAGAACTTGGACAGTTTTCCCCAATTTTTGTTTGGCTTTTAAGGGTAGGTTGTGTACCTTCATATATATTGGAAACAAAAAAGTTATGAAATGATATCACAGGTGGATGTATCTCATCGAATGTTGACCTTGTCTCATTCTTTGCTTTATTTGTCAATCCCCTTACTGGCAGGACTTCTATTTGGACCTAACAGAAGATAACAAAAAAATAACGCCCCGTGATTATTTGGAACTTGCTTTGAGGCCTGTCCAAGGGAGTGGAAGAGATATAGCTGCTAAAAATGAGGTATCTTTCCACTTCTAAATTTAGTCATTAATGGAAGCAGTTGAATATTAATGTTCCATAAATGTTAGGATATTAGGATTTCGTATTATGTTAGGGATATTGTTAGGTTGCTAGTCTTACTAAGCGGGGCATGTACCTAATCCTTCTTGTGCGAGTTATCCTATCTTCTCTCAGTAAATTCCCTTTCTAACAAAATTATTCAACGGTGAATCTCAATGGAATAAGAGAGGGCTAGGTACAGTTCTAGGCTAGCAGATGACCTAGGATCATTTGGTAAAAGACTCACCTAAAAATCCTTGGAGTAATGTTTATATTCATGAATGGAAATAAATTTTGTATATTCTCTTATACATAGCACAGACTGTTTTGTGATTACTTATGAAATACGACTGACACAAACAATCTTCTAGAACTTCCATAGTTTTAAAATCTATTTAGTATCCTGACAGGACTCTAATTCTGCTAACTCAACAAAATTTCTGGTAATTATCACTGCAAAATAATGCATACTTATGGGTGGCCCCTTTTTGTTATGCATCAGTTCTTTTTCACTTGAAAAGGAAGTCATTCCTTGAGTTTTGGGGTTGATCTTGAATTTCTTTGCTCCATACAAAAAGATACTTTGAATATTTTGAAGATCTTGGAATTCTTTTCCAACTTCTTCACAACTTGGCTAATTAGGGTCCACTCTTCTTGCCAATTTGTTTTAAATATTAAATCCTAGGACCCAAACAAAATCTGAGCACAACACATCAAACCCGTAAGCTTGACAATTGAATCTGGAATATTCTCAATGATAGTTGGTATTCATAGTAATCTCTTCACTATGAAAGTATCCTTTGGATAGACCATTTAGACTATTAGTGATTTTACACTCTTGAGCCTACATTACAATTTCCAACAATTTGGTAACCTTCCAGATTTGGAATATTATCCAACAAGACTTCTAATTTTTGTGCTCCTGTAATCCTGTTGCCTTCTTCCGTTTCCCCCTTTTATTTCTCTTTTTTAGCTTCCTCTGATTTTGAGTTGTGAACTTTTTTTTTTATTTTTTTTAAATGCATATTGCAACCTTATATAGCACATTGGAAAATAGAAAATATGAACTTTGTTTCCTCTCTGGAGTTGCTAATTTTCTGACAATATCAATCAGTAGATTCGAGATTCCATTCGGGCTTTATTCCCAGACAGGGAATGCTTCACCCTTGTTCGACCTTTGAATAAAGAAAATGATCTACAGCGACTGGACCAGATATCGGTCAGTAACTTATCAGCTGCCATATTCTTGAACTGTCATATTATTGTCTTATATTTTGATTTTTATCTTTCAATATGCAGTTGGACAAGTTAAGACCTGAATTTCGATCTGGCCTTGATGCTTTGACCAAGTTTGTTTTTGAGAGAACACGGCCGAAACAAGTTGGTGCAACTATGATGACAGGCCCCGTATTGATAGGTATCACAGAATCTTATCTGAATGTACTCAACCACGGTGCAGTACCTACAATTTCTTCCTCCTGGCAGGTTAGTGTAAAATCTTCAAACTAAAATTCTGAGTTGTGTGAGAAAGGAACATTCTTAACATTTTGGCCACGTGGTAATAAAACTAATGTCATGTTTCAATACTAATAGTGACTCATTGCATATTATTTAGCCATCCAACTTTTTTTATTGTATTTTGTTTTTGTTTTTTGTTTTTTTTTTGTTTTTTTTGTTTTTTTTGTTTTTTTTGTTTTTTTTTATAATTTTTATCAATCCCTTAAATTATGCCTTTATGCTTGAGATTGATGTCTAGCTTTTTTGAGATTTGGCCTATCAAGGAAATACGATGATTGATAAAGCCTTGATTATTGATTTTGTGGCCCGCGGTTTCAAATGCCGACTGCATCATATGACGCGGCTGTAATATCTTGGTCATGGCAGGTTTTATCGAGGCATAAGGCTGAGGAAGATCAGGCTAGTTCTGAAATTGCAGCCCTCAAATCCCGTAGTGGTGCTGCTGAAGCAAGGTTAGCAGCAGCTAAGGAACAAGCCCAGTCTGCTCAAGAGAAATTCTCAGCGGGTCTTCGGATTGGGGACCTCAACGATTTCATAGCTCCATCTCAAGCATGCATAGTTTCCCTCAAGGGTTTGAAATCAAATGCTTCCAAACCCGATATTAAACCTGAGGTTTTTTATTTCCATTAATATTGTGTTTTTCATTAATAATATTCATACTATTAGATACTATATTAGGTTTTTTATTAGATACTAACACATACTAATAAAAGGTTTTGAATTTTATGTTGGTGATGTAGCTTTTGATATAAGAATTTGCTTGACACTTTTTTTGAGTCTATGTTGAATTCATAGGAAAGGTTTCCATTGATTTGTTTTTATTTTTATTTTTTTTGGTTTGATATAAATGTTGTGAATGCAGGTTTCGATTGCAAAGAAGCAAGTGCAATCAGAACCAGTTAAAATTTCTCTAAAGGATTGCCTGGCATGCAGGTTAGTAGTGTCTTTTATTTCTGTTCTTTGAAGATTAATGTGTATGTGTATGCCAAAGTGGTTTTGCAATTTAATGGGAGAGGTTTTGGTTTTTGAGGGAGGACTTGCTTAGGTTATTCTTGGAACTAGTTACAGTGTGTGGAAAACGGGAAGTTGAAAAAAATCAAAGACCACATGGTGATTTTCAATTACCTTTTCCACGGACTCTAACAAGGTGCAAAGGTTTTGAAGTTATGTGTCTTTCGATGTTAGAGGACATATATGTACAGGGACCATGGTGTCCAAGTCTCAACCTATGAGGATGTGGCATTCTACTATTAATGCCTAGGACAATATAGCAAATTCTCACTTGGAATACGACAAAAACGTAACAACAAAAACGTGCATTAGTTGGTGATTGAATATAAACCTATTAGGTTCTCATTTTGTCATACTACACTCCTTTGATTCCAAAATATCTGTAGTTTTAGGTAAATGTGCGAGGATTAAGGAATCTATTAAATTAAATAGCCTTAGCCTCAATTACAATAAAATGCATCTGCATTTAAACGTCATTACATTTCTCAAAACATTAGTACTCCATGGATGCTCTCTATGATTCTTTCGAATAGAGATACCACAAGAGACAACAGGGCGGTGTAGAGGTCTGCTGTTCGCAGACAGCCTTCGCGTTGCATGTCTTGCAGCGAGGGATCGTGACAATAGTGGTTGCGATAGTGCGTGAGGGGATAAAAACCTTAATTTTGATTTTTTTTGTGTGTGGAAATTCCCTAAATTCCATTGCCCTAAAATGTATTGTATTCCCTCAATTATTCCCACTAAGACCCACATGTCTGCAACAACTTAGGTCTTTTAACGCTCTTTGTTGGATGTTTACTAAAAAAAAAAGTTCTGTTTTATACCTTTTCTCAAACCTCTTATACACAGCCTCCATTTTTGTACTCTATCAGAAACTAATTAATGCTTTTTTTCTTTTATATGGCAACGTATAAATTAAAATTTTGAGTGAGCACTCTTATTAAAGTGACAGGCATTTTGAAATGGAGGGGGTAGTCTTTATAATTAGTCTCTATCGTGGTTAAGGAATTATGACATTGTCAAATTGTTTAACTTCAAGTTGCAAATATTTCATAAGAGATTACTAAAAGAAAGGCAGCTTGCTTGAAACCTGGAACATATAGTTGTTGATTTGATTAAGTATTTGCTGATGTTTTTGAATAAATGAATAATTTATTAAAAAAAGGAATGTAAGACGAGGATCCAGAATCTTCCTGAAGCTTCAATGAAAACACAGTGAATGTGATTCAATAAAGAAAACCTTAAAAAAGAGAAATCCAGTGCCTTTGCAAGTCCAACCTAAAAACACCTGAAAAAACTCATGGTCAGAATCCCACATTGAGGCTGAGAAGACAATACTATTCAATAAATTTGTGCAGTAAAAAAATTTACAGCTAAAAATTCTGTAATCACATTCCACCCAATACACCGTATCCCTGCAATGGTTCGATTCATAATGTCAATGCATGAGTTTTATATGGAAATATCATAAGTTTGTATAATAATGCAGTGGGTGTGTAACATCTGCGGAGACAGTTATGCTCGAGAAGCAAAGTTTGGATGAGTTTCTGTCCAATATTAATAAAGGAAAGACTGTCATTGTGTCTCTTTCTCCCCAGTCAAGGGCTTCACTTGCAGTTCATTTTGGCATTTCTCCTCTTCAGGTGACACAGGATGTTGCTTTCATTTATAGTTGGTGTTTTGCTTTTTAACAAATTTTCTTATTGGTGGAAATTACATCTTTCTTTTGATCCTGGTTTAACAGTAACACAACTTTGCTATTTCAGGTTTTCAAAAAACTGACAAATTTTTTTAAATCACTGGGCGTGAAGGCAGTTTTTGATACAAGTTGCAGTAGAGACCTAACTCTTGTTGAATCTTGTATGGAATTCATGACAAGGTATAGACAGAATCAATTGGCCGATGGTGAGAGGAGTAAGTCAAGCCTGCCTATGATTGCTTCAGCGTGCCCAGGTATATAGTTCAACCATTATAGTTTTCACAATTGCTACAATCATATTGTCTCTGTGAAGCACATAAACTTGGATGCTGGACATGACTTGACACATGCATAATGACAAATCAAAATCCAAAATGTAAGAACACAACGTAATGTACATATATGTGACATGTGTTAATAATAACATTAACTAATCAACAAATACATAGAAAATACTACTGGGAATCTGGGATATATTTGACATATGTTTGATGTTTCCTAGAAGTGTTGAAGAAATATTGGATGTTGCAAATTTATTGTATTGGTTCTGACTTTGGAGGTAGGAAATCTAGCTAGGATTTCATGGTGTTGTATGGACTGCTGCCCCTGTCACAGACATGGCTCCCCTTTCAAGTTGTCATTGCCTGTTGGCTTTGCATTTTGAGAGTAAGAAAGAGATGCAGAGAAGGGGAAGGGGGAGGGTTAGCAGAAAAATTTACTTTGCAGTGAGTAGAAGAGCTTTTAGTGAGGAGGCAAGTAGGAGTGGAAAATGCTAACAAGTTGCTTATTGATGTGTACATCTATTTTCAGGTTGGATATGCTATGCAGAAAAGCAACTTGGATCCTTTGTTCTCCCTAACATTTCGAAAGTAAAGAGTCCCCAGCAAACAATTGGAACAATCATTAAGCAATATTTATGCCAAGATATGGGACTCAGGTTGAGTGTTGACTCAACTTTATATTTTTGTCTCCTGTTAACATAGATTTGGGCTATAATTTGAATTTTTTGCGGGCAGTTGGTATGATGATTTAATTGAGTTGTGCTAATTTTTTTGGCATGTTGCAATTGGTAAGAAGCCAAATTTTCTGGTTATATGCATAAATACTTGGGCTGTTGTTTAACAGGCCAGAAGAAATTTACCATGTCACTGTGATGCCTTGTTATGATAAAAAGCTTGAGGCTGCTAGGGATGACTTTGTTTTCCAATTGGAGTCCCACAATGAAGACCGTGGGAGTGATGGTAATATGATTTCAGAGGTAGATTCAGTGTTGACAACTGGAGAAGTTATGGAATTGATTCAGGTTAGTAGTTTCCGCACAAACTCATTTTTGTGAATTCATTCACTTTTTAAGCTAGTTTGTGATTAATATATTTCTGGTTTCAATTTTACAGTCAAAAGATGTTGATTTTAAAAGCTTAGAAGAATCTCCTTTGGATAGACTGTGAGAAATTAAAAACTGCTTCCATTATTTAATTTCTTGTGTATATCAAACTAGCACTTAGATATCGTAGCTTCTTTCAGGTTGACAAATATTAATGAAGAAGGTTACCTTTATGGGGTACATGGAAGCTCTGGAGGTTATGCAGAAACAATTTTCCGATATGCTGCTAAAACACTATTTGGAAGGCAGATTGATGGCCCTTTGAACTTTAAAAAAATTCGGAATTCAGACTTTCAAGAAGTTACTTTGGAGGCAAGTTTTTGTAAACAATTCCTGTTATTTTTATGCTTCCATGATAGGAAGGTTGTTAACAGAGACCAGGATTTGCGAGCATATATGGAATGTTGAATATTATGCATGATGAATTGGACTGTAGATTTTCAAGATCCATATCTAGGTGACCTAAAGTGCCAACTGTTTCTGAGGGCAGCAACATGTAGTTATTTAGTTTCTCACTATTTTATACAAAAAAGAGAGTTCCTCTTTAGTTCTTGAGGTCACCATTCTTACAAGTATATGAAAGCCATAATTGTTGATTCCACGGTCCCTGCATCTACGCATGCTGCCATGCCATGATGTAAATTGAATATTGAGGCACTTGCTGCATCTTATATATAATACCATGTTGTATTGTTTATGCAGGTGGAGGGGAAAACAGTATTGAAATTCGCTCTTTGTTATGGCTTCCGGAATCTGCAAAATGTTGTCAGAAAACTTAAAACTGGTACTTGTGATTATCAGTTCGTGGAAATCATGGCATGCCCTTCAGGTACCGTGTCTTTCTTACATCAATCTGAACTTTCACTTAGTCAGCTTTTGTTTGTTTTCAATATTTTTCCTTCTAAGAGGCTGAGAAATCGAGTAAATATTGACTAAACAATCGTACTCGTTTAAGCAGGTTGCTTGAATGGTGGAGGTCAGATTAAACCAAAGACAGGGCAATCTCCCAAAGAATTGAGTCAGTTAGTTGAAACTGTTTACATGGAAAATGTAAGTATTGTCTCATACTAGCTGATAGGTATAATATTAAGGGTTGACTGGGGTTAAGAAAATCCTTAGCACTCTCTTTAAGTTAGACTTGCAAAAAAAGTGTGGTCCGGGTTTGTCCCTATGTGATAATAGGTATGTAGTTAAATTGTGCTGGTGACCAACATTCTTGTACGATTAATATAAAATTATCTACGTGTTTGCAGTTCCTGTTTCTCCACTCTGAAATTCATTGTGGGTTGTTATTTTGTTTTTGTACGATGAGTCTTTAGATATTGAAAATTATGCTTGTCTGATATGGTTCAGGAGAATTATGCAAGGTTAAAATTGATTATTTTTTTAACTGTCCAGTAATTACTTGGTTCAAGCTTCAAAATTGATTACTTTCTGAAATCTCAATAATCTTATTGGAGTGTATTCTCTGTTTTTCTCTTTTCAACATTTCAGAAATTATCTTTAGCAGGGAATGATTATATTTCTGTGTATGCTAGGTTTGGGAAGCAGAACCATTCGATAATCCAATTGTAAGAGGCTTATATGACAAGTGGCTTGGGCAGCCTGGTTCTGAGAAAGCTCAGAGGCTCATGCACACTCAATATCATCATGTTGAGAAAAGCATTACTTCTCAGCTGCACAATTGGTGAATGTTCAAAAAGAACTTTGGTAGTGAGGAGAATTTTGTGGCACCGGTTGGAATCTTCTTTTGGACTCCTTGTGGATAAGTTTTGCATCTTTGAAGTCATCCAATTTTGGTAGTGAACATAGTTTTCTTTCTGGTATATATGGCCTTAATATTAACCCATTTAGATTGGAAAAATCACCCACAAACAATTATACTCAACCATCCTGACTCTTGTGTTGGTTTTCCTTTGGGCTTTGCTATTATTTGTAGGATCTAGGATCTAAATAAAAGATATCTTCATTGCTGTGCTTTGTGTAGATACTAGATAGATGTGTTAAGAGTTATATACACCTTACATTTATCATGTTTTATAGTTAAATGAAGTAACTGAGAAATGAAAGTAATATTTCATTTCTATTGTTTCTGTTTTTTCTTTCATTTGCCTGATTTTTGTTTGTAGCATTTTAGCAAATGTATCTTGTGTTTAGGATGGTGGCGGATATAAGCATGTTTTAGATTTTTCACGTATGTGCTCTCCGATTTCTTTCCTTATGAACCATTTTCTTATGTTTTATGCAAATATTTTAACTACAAAGTAGCATTTTTAAGTCACAGGTTAAAGGTTGAGTAAAATTTACCTATAATAAAGTGTAGCATTTTTCCACCTTGCCTCTTTGGAGTTTTTTTTTTTTTTTTTTTTAATGTCATATAATTGCTGAAGGTTAAGTTTAAGTGAAAATGCAGCAAATGCAATTAAGATATTCCTTTTGTTCCGTTTGATTTCATTAAAAGGAAGGAAAAGTTCAAATTACAATATTCAATTTTCTTTCGCATGCATTTTGGTCCTTCAATTTTCAAAATATGTAAAAACATTTACACACTAATGCATTTTTTCTTTCATTTAATACTTTATTTATTTAGTACTATTAGGAGAGTTTTTATACTAAAAATATTACCCGATTTCTTCACTGTATCTCATATCTCTGTTTATAAAATTAACCAATGTGAGGTTGGTCAAGTGATAGTTCACTTGGTCCCTTAATCAACTAGTCTCGAGTTCGAGTTTTGGGTATGGAGTAACCCCCGTTGGGAGACTCCCACTGTTTAGTGTGAGCTCAGTTGGGTCGGACATGATAAGTCGGATTCTGGGTAAACCAAATCCGGGTACCGGTTGATGTACACCCAAAAAATTAACAGTTTCCTTCATAATAGCCTCCAAATTTATGACCCCTCCTCATCTTCGCATACGTGTAATATCTCCTCACTGTCTCTGAGAGACATATAACTTTATCTCACTAAAAAAACAGTTTAGAAATGAGGACTGTGTGTGAAGTGCATCAACTGTGATGGATATTGATGGTGGAGGTGGGTGTTTTAATCAGAGGATTTAAAATTAGAGGACTTAACAACTTGGGCAATATTATTCATTTTGGTGCCTCAAGTTCATGTTTGTTAATATCGTTGATCCTAACATTAATATTTTTTTTCTAACACCGGTAAAATTTGGTATCAAATCGATCTATCAAGTTTTTAGTCAATGTCAAATTAGTCCATCAGGTTTTTAGCTAGTACCAAATTGGATTGTCCACTATTTTAGTTAGTTTTAATTCGGTTTCAATTTGATAGTAATTTTTAATGGTGTTGGAAAATTTTAATGTTAGGATCAACTGTGTCAACAAATATGAATTTGAGGAAAAAATTTGATTCACACAAAAAAGTAATGGGACCAATGTGAAAAACACACTTATTTCTCATGCACCAAATGTCTCGCAGTATGATGCACTAAAGTGATATTCTTGCCTTCCACAACAACTTATGCCCGGACTTTGGCGTTCCTATTACATTATAGAGTCCCAAGTGACACTGCAAGCTACACGTTTCTTCGCATTGTAACTGTACTAGTGTAGCACCCGTGCCATGCACGGCTGTGCGAAAATTTAAACATGAAGACATGTCTTTTTGAATAATAGTTAAGTTAAAAGAAATAGAATTAGGCAATTTTGGCGACTAATCCAAATGGCTCTTATCTTGTGTAAAAGGAAAATTATGGCCATTAAATGACATCCAAAAAAAACAAAACCAATATGAGTGATGGTTATAAAACACAACACATACCCGGGATAAAGATAATGTAATTAATATGATACTCACAAGAAGTTGAGAAAGTAGTACAGTTCCAAACGGTCGTTGGCATAATAAAGGCATCACTAAAGCATGTGATGGGAGAAGACCATCAAGGCAAATACACAAGGGTAGCATACTGTAAGTACATAACATACACTAAATTCTGATAGCCAAAAGCACAGAGGATCAAAGTGTTAAAAAGGAACACCGAAGTAGTAAAGGGTTAAAAGATACAGATGTGAACACTGATAAAAAATAACGTCTCAAACATATTATTCCATTCCACGAGACATTAGCTGAAGCTCAAATGTATCATTAGCAGGTGAGTTCTCTTTGTTGGTTGAGGAGCCTAAGGTGAAATAATTAACTGCAGAATCGACACCAACATCATGAGTAGCAAGATTTGCAGATTCAAAATCACCAATCAAATTCCTTCGGATAAAATGGATTTCTTGAACAGAGTTAGAATCCTCCACAGCAGCAATATTAACAGCAGATCGAGCCTTGATAACCCGAACAAACTAAAACATCAAAGCATATATTAGATAATGGCAAATGTTTAAAGTGCTGAAAAAAAACGTAAAACTGCAAATTATACAGGGTTGTTAGCTCTATGAGCATGTGTTTCAATATCACCAACTTCAACCAAAGGCATAATAGGAGAGTACATAGCCTGCAATGGAAATGACAATGAGTGAATACAACAAAGACAGTCAAATTCAGCTATAACATACATAGAAAAAAGGCACAATAAAATAGAACCTTGCTCAATATATCCTCGTGGAACATAAGCTGAAACATGTCATTGTTTTTAATTTCACAGAGGCGTCGAATGGAATAGCAAGGAGGCGACTGAGAGGAGGATCCAACTTTAACACACACTTTAAATAAGAAATTCCTATCCACTAATGAATCCATAAGTGTGGCATAGGCAAAGGCGTCAGAATCCTGCAGCATTAATGTAACACCCCTAATTTTCGTCTCCCAAATAACCAAGAAATTAATTATAACAATTATTTTGTAATTGATTTATATTAGTTTTGAAGGTTTTAGTTTTTGTACATTATGTGTTGTTATATAAAAATATATCAGTTATTTTGTACAAAAATGTGAATATTGTAAATTAGTCCTTGGGTTGGGACCTAATTGCAATATTAAAAAGGTTTTTGAAGAAAGAGTAATTAAATTATTAATTTTTGAATTTTATCGGTATGTAACCGGTTAGAAGGGCTGTGTAACCGGTTACACGATGAACTCAGAATTTGGGATTAGTGCGTTTGATGAGTAATCAAGCCAAAACCCAGAAATTTGCCACGAATCAGCCTTCATACTTAGTGGGATACGCGTGTCGCCTTGCATGCAAGCCTGAAATCTCTATATAAACCCGAATTGTTGATGAATTTGGGTTGATTTTCTGATTGAAGTGCTGAAACTCTGTTTTTAGGGTTCTGAGATTCGTCTCTGAAATTCTCCTTCGTTTCTGAGAGTTAGAACATGAGTGATACACCATTACAAAGCTTGAATCAAGGGCTTTGTATTGATATAAAGTTTGTGAGTTGAGAGTCCTTGAATCAAGAGAACGAAGCTTGCCAAGTTGAGGTGTTGATGCTGTCAAACCTCAGCTTCTGACTTCTGGAGCTGACTTTGAAGCTCGATTTTGGTAAGCACACAAACCCTTCTGGTTTCAAATCTATTCCTACCTCTAGTGCATGTTGTAGAGAACTCAATTTGACTATTTTCCCCAATTCTTAATTGGGTTTTGCATGTCAATTTCCCTGGTTTCGGTACCCTGTCCAACTCTATCTGCATGTAGTGGATTTAATGGAAATCTATGTTGGAGCCTTTCTCTCTGCAATGTTTTGGATCAAGCACGAACCTAAGGTAAGGGGGAAGCTTACTATTTGCTAGAATGAGGAAAAACATGTTGGTAAATAGGATGAGTCACCAAGAGACTCTAAGGGCATAGTTGGAATTAGTTTCATGGCTTGGAGGCCAATTTAAGCTCATTTCTGTTTTTGAGCAATCATAATATGATGCATGCAAGCTGTTGTGATGACAATTTCATGACTTAATTGGATATTATGTGAATTGATGCATTAAGTTGTGAAATATGTGCAATTATGTGCAATTTGAGTATCTAAATTGAATGCATGCAAGGTGAATGTGTTTCTGTGGTTAAACATGTTTACTTAAGGTATATGAACTCTTGTGAATGTTGAAATTGGTTAGATTTGAGTAATGAAAAGAATGGTTTGCAAAACCTCATATTTCAATGTGCTTACTGCACAATCTAACCGGTTACTCGATAATTGTAACCGGTTAGACACTGTAAAATTGTCAAAGAAAATAAGTTTCTGAAATCAGTTCTGTGGTCTTATCAATGTTACTCAAATCTAGGCCCTAATTTCACTGGAATTCAATCTGAAATGAAGTTGATTTTATTGTAATAATTTAGATTGAAAATTGGGAGTTAATACTTTAACATCAAATGATAATTTCAAGAGGAAATTATGCATAAATGAAATGAGATTATGACTTAGATCTTTTGAATGATATTATGTGTTGAACTTGAGGTATTCTGTTATGCTAAAACCTTGTGATGGATTGAGTAGAGTATTCAAGAAAAGATTCTTTAAAAATTAGTGGTTTTATAATCAGGTCTGTAGTTCTAACCGGTTAGGTGATGACGTAACCGGTTAGTACCTGAAAACTTAAAAATAAAAGTTAAGTTTTTGAGTAAGAATTATATTCTCTCAATCCAGGTCTATGAGCATATGTTAAATTTAAATTCAAAGGTAAATTTTATGAGTAAAACCATACCTCAAAATATCATTCAGAAGTTGTGTTTTTCTAAGTCATAATTGTGGAATCAATAGAAAGACCAACCTTAGTAATTATGTATGCAAATCATGCATAGAGAAAAGTAATGAAATAGGTTGGCAAGGATTGTTGTTATGTTCTGGGAATATGACCCTGTACTTTAGGAGTACCAAATTGATGCAACCTACTTGATGACACATTATAGATATGTGGCCAGTGCCTGTGACCTGGTTTTTATGCGTTCTGGGAACGTATGCGTTCTGGGAACGTGATGCACACTCTGGGAGTGGTGCTTGATTTTATTTCAAGTATGGTTTGCGATACGTTCCGGGAACGTATGTAAGTGTTCTGGGAACACATTGGTATAATAATAGAATTAAAGATAAAAACCAACCTTAATGATTGTGCATCCATATAGAATGGAAGTTTGGTTGGTAGGAACGTTTATCATATTTTGGGAATATGAGGAGGGTACTCCGGGAGTACCAAATTATAACCTACTTGATGACACATTATAGATATGTGGCTAGTGTCTGGGACCTGGTTTTTATACGTTATGGGAACGTATGTTAGTGTTCTGGGAACACATTGATTTGCAACCTACTTGATGACACATTATAGATATGTGGCCAGTGTCCGGGACCTGGTTTTTATGCGTTCTGGGAACGTATGCGTTCTGGGAACGTGATGCACACTCTGGGAGTGATGCTTATTATTCCAAGTATGGTTTGCTACACGTTCTGGGAACGTGGTGCACACTCTGGGAGTGATGCTTATTATCCAAGTATGGTTCGGCATTACGTTCTGAGAACGAATGTCGGTGTTCCGGGAACACAAGGATGTATTGAATGGACGTCCAAAATGGACTTTAGAGGCCTCAGTTGTGGAAGGAAATCATGCATCATGACACCTGCATTGAAAGAATTATTAAGATTAACCGGGTGTGCTCATATGATTATGCATCATGATTTGCTACATGTTGACTTGTGGATGTTAGTTTTATTCCCATTTGATTATGCGAATATGTATAGCTAACCCCCATGCCCTTATTAGGTATTGATCGTGCATCTAGCTTACACAAGAATCAGTAAAGGAAGATGTCCCTTAGGTGCATGCAGAGTGTAGAAAGTGTGGGTTGGGAACCCGTTGTGCAGATATCGAGGATCCGACCAGAAGGATGTTTGGACAAAGGACCAGTGACCAGCTCTATAACAATTCTATTTTTAATAAAATTTATATGATACATATTTTGGAAAGAGGTATCATAAGAGGAATTCAGTTTCATAAAAATACTTATTTGGTATTAATGGACTTGTTACACTTGATATATTTTGGGAATGTAATATGATGATTTTACTATGTTTCTGCAAACTCTGATTTTACTAGTCACCTTCATCATTAATCAAGTGTTTGTGAAAATAAATTTTCAAGGGAAGGGATAATTCTTATTTTCAGATCTTTTTCCAACAATAACAAGTCCAAGTAATCATAAACTTATTACTTTTCTTATAAAGTAAGATGATATACAAGGAGTGTTACAATTAACATACAAATAAGCGTAAGAATGGAAAAAATACATAAACCAGCACAAAAACCAGAATATCTATTAAACCGAGCTCAAACTCGGTTAGTTATCTATTTCTCAGCATAAGCTATCAGTCCGTGTTGCTGGCTTGCTTATCAACTAACCGAGCTTGCTGAGCTTTATCAACTACCCGAGCTTGAAAAATGTGAAGAATGATAAAATAATGTGTGGGGTCCATTTATGAACGAAATTTACGTTCATGGGTGGAGATGCTCTTAGAGGACGTGGAATATTATCCACCGTGAGTCCAATTCCATTCTGGGAAAATAAAATAATTAATTTCACGAAAAAAAATCAAATAATTAATTAATCAGTGTGTCTTTTTTGGGAATAAAGATCCTCTCCATTACCCCAAAGTACTGGACATCTCCAGTTCTTTTAATAGGAACATGACACATGGAAAGATAAGAATACAATGGCCAAGATTGAAAGCTAGGACAAAATGCAGCCAACCTAACATTATAATAGGGACAAAGTTAGAATCAAAATGAACAATTTTCAAAGAGATGAAAGTTTTGATAAAAATTTACAAAATAGAAAATTAAAACTAATACATAGATTAGAATTACCAGAAAATGTAAAAGAAATAATATCTGAAAAATATATGGATATTATAAGACAAGAACGAATAAAAATACAACTAGAAAACATGTTGTTACAAGAAAAATCATTAAGAGATCATTTTAAAGAAATTAGAAGACAACAAAGATATGAAGAGGCAAGAATAATGAATGATTCCGATTTTACAGATTCAGATTTTAATTAATTATGAATCTTATTGAAACATTAACAGAAAAAATTGAAGATTTTACTAGAGAGTTAAAAGAAATTAAGACAGAAATAATAGAAAAATTAAGAAATTGTTGTAAAAATTGTATCGAAAAAGAAGAGATAAGTTGTCTAGATAAAATGAAGGAAATTATCAATAAACTTGAACAACAAGATAAGGGAAAAGAAAAAGAAGAAATAAATGGACTTCCACCTCGAGAAAAATTTAGGGAATTAATAGAAAAAATGGAGAGTCTCTTTAGGCAACAAGAAAGACAGAGATGCATCACCTTAGAAGATTTAGAGAAACTACTGGATAAAAAAGGAAAACCATTAGAAATAGTTCCTTATAAAAACCCAATTACAGATACTTTTTGGCATGGATATAGAATTTGAAAATCTTAAAGAAGAAATTAGAAAGATATTACAAGAACTTAGTCTTGTTAAGGAAGATTTCGTTTAATGAACACACCCTAAAACCAGTTAAGATTGAAAAGGGATCGACTTCGGGAATTAAAAGTCCCAAAAGAAAAGGATCTCCTAGTATGAAATGGGAAGATGATTATGGAGAAGATAATTGGAATAATGATGAATATATGAGAAAGAAAAGGTACAATGAAAATAAGAAAGGCTAGTATACTAGGTATAATGAATTCGAACCTATGATAGGACAAATGACCAACAAGATCTTAGAATTAGACTGCCTAGATAATAGACCAGAACTTATTGAACAATGGATCAATGAAATGTTTTTGATCATAGTTACCAATAAAGAAATTACCAATGACATCAATGAAATATACAATTTGGTAAGAGTTCACATGAAAGGAATAATTTACAATTGGTTTGAAAGCAAAGGAGCTAGTTATTGGAAAAATAGAATAACCCTTATGGGAACATCGTCAGAAGCTCTAAATGATATAGCCACAAAACTTTACGAAGAATTTGTGGGATATGATAAAACAAATCATGAAGCAAGTTTAGCAGAAAAAGAACAAATAAATGCTAAAGTAAACTTAAATAGCATCACTCTATGTGATTTCTGTTATTATCCACAATTCCATTGTGAGTACGAAAAATATTATTACAAGCTCAATAGTAAAGAAAGAGAGAATTATCAAGAATTATATCTCTTAAAATTACCAGGAGAATTAGGAGAAATGATATGAGAAAAATGGCAAAATAAAGAACCTTATATAGAAGATACATTAGGTGGAAAACATAGTTTCGTAATGGAAACTATAAAAACTCTATGTCTACAAAAGAAAGCTCAAAACCAATCAAAAGAGACTAATAGAATATGTTGTGACTTGCCAAGCTTGGACTTAGCAACACAATGTGGATGTCACTTCGAAAGAACTTATAAAAAGAAAAGAGATAAGAAATGGTTTAAGAAACATAAATTCAGAAAAACTAATAAGAGAAAGAAAGGAAAATGATACTTTCGAAAGAGAGGAAGAAGAAATAATAAACAAAAATATTGTCTAGATGGTAAGAAAAAATGTACATGTTGGTTATGTCATAAAGAAGGACATTATGCGAACGAATGCCCAAATAAGAATAAGAATAAAGAAACAGCTAAAATAATATTCGAAGCAGAAGAATATGAACTAGAACCGGACGAGTCAGACACAGAAAGTGAATATAGTCTATACAGTTATTACACAACTACTGATTCCGAAGAAAGCTCCGAAACTACTGAAAATGAATCCGAATAACACTTATATAAATATTTGAATAGGATTACAACCTTACAGAGCATTCATAGATACATGAGCATCTATATGCCTAGCACAACGACAAGTAATAGAAAAATGGACTAAGATGAAAAAACCTATTGAAATAACAATTGCAGATAATAGTTCACATAAAATCTATTATGTATCAAGATTTCAAGATATAAGAATCGAGCATGTCTATTTCACTATACCTAGTATTTACCAATATGATACAAAAGTAAGTGTCTTACTTGGTAATAACTTCTTACGATTATATCAACCATTTATATAGCAGTTACATTCTATTACATTGCATTGTAAGTACTATCTAAAGTATAAACAAGTTGAAGAACCTATCACTACACCTATTTACCACAGTAACCACACATCCAAACGTGGTGAGGTAATAGAAAAAATTCGAAAAATCGCTTTCGAAGTCTTGGAATTAAGTAAGAAAATCCCTATACCCAAGGAAATAGAAGAATTATTGGATCAATTTCATCAGAAAACCCATTAGATCCTAAGATTAATAATAAGAGAACAGAAGAAGTCCATATAGAACTAAAGGATAAAGACAAGGAGATAAGGGCAAAACCCATGATATACACAATGAGAGATAGAGAAGAATTTAAAACTGACATAGACGATATGTTAGAAAAAGGCCTTACAAGAAAAAGTACAAGCCCACATAGCAGCCTAGCCTTTTATGTAGAAAATCATTCGGAAAAGAAAAGACAAAAAAGAAGAATGCTAATAAATTACAAAGAATTGAATAAATATACAGTAGGAGATGGATATTTTTTTACCTAAAAAAGATCTGTTAATACAGGCAGTAAGTAGAAAAGACTAGTTTAGTAGCTTTGATTGTAAATCAGGTTTTTCTCAAATAAGGCTAGATGAAGATTATAAACCTTTAATAAGTTTTAGTACACCCATGGGAAAATACGAATGGAATGTGATGCCTATGGGTCTAAAACAAGCTCCAAATATTTTTCAGAGATATATGGATGAAACTTTCAGAAAATATCAGGACTTCTGTATGGTCTATATAGATGATATTCTAATATTTACTAAAGGAAAAATCACAGAACATTTGGAAAAAGTGAAAATTATTCTACAGGAATGTATAAAGCAAGGAATTATAATCTCTAAGAAAAAAGCAAAAGTGGCTCAACAAGAGATTGAATTTCTTGGGTTATATATTCAAAAAGGGCAAATCAAATTACAAAAACATCATTTGGAAAAAATTCAGCAGTTTACCACTCCAAAGAATAAGAAGGATCTTCAAAGATTCCTTGGAGCAGTAACATATATCCAGAGCCTTGGATTTTTAAGAAATAATTCTTTAAAGTCTGCAAAACTTCAACAAAAACTCAAAAAGGATGTTGAATGGTTTTGGGACTCTGAAGATGAAAAAGTATTTTGAGAATTAAAACAGGTGTGTACTAATTTGCCTCCACTATATCAACCTACCCCTGAGGATAGGATTATAGTCGAGACAGATGCAAGTAATACGCACTGGGCGGGAGTGCTTTTAGCTCGACCACCAGGCACTAAATATCGTTCAGTAATACAATGGACAAATGAGTCCTTTACAAAAGCAGGACAGAACTATACAACACATGAAAAAGAGCTACCAGCCCTTCTTAAAACATTAAACAAAAATCAAATTTATTTATTACACCAGGAGTTTGAGGTGCATACAGACTCAACATACGTGACGCAATTCCTAAAGCTCAATCACAAAGGAAGTTACAAACAGGGAAGACTAATTCGTTGGCAACAAAAACTTTCAAGATTCACCTAAAAAGCAAAACATATCCCTAAAAAAAAGAATCTTCTAGCATATATCTTGACCAGAGAAAGGAGCAATTAGAAGCAGAACTTGAGATAATACAAGCAGAACTTGAAGAACTCTCTGCAAAAAAGGAACAATTAATGAAGAAACAAAAAACCAGTGAGTTAAAAATAAAAATGGAGAAAACAAAACTCAAAGGAAAAGCAAATGTAGAACCGTCAAGCTCGCAGGAAGATCTCGAAGAAAAACAGACAGATTCATATGTTCTGTTTAATGCCGCACATGCAGGAATATACTCTAGTTGGGAAAAGATTAGCCCTTTTCTAGGAGCTAAAACAGCAATTCACCGAAAATTCCCCAGTAAAACTGAAGCTGAAAAAGCTTTTGCCGATTACCAAAAAATAAATGAAAAACTTGTTCCTAATGGAGCAAAAAATCTTTTCAAACAAAATAGTTTTTCTAAAATAGCCTCACAACCCCCTCAAGAACCAAAGAAAAAACTTACCAGTCTTGGAACCATTCCTAAGCCTGAAATAATTAAAGAACTTCTTGTTAGAATTCAACGTGAAAGAATGTTGAAGAGTTTTGATAATGCCAAACAAGGACCTTTCAAAGTCAAGATGCAAGTCAAGTGTCAAGCAAGAAGCTTCAAGTGGTTTCCTCCCTTCCCTCATTAGGAATCAATGTAAGGCTATGTAATTGCTTCATTTTAGTAATAGGCCTTATTTAGAGTTCTTGGAGAAGAAGCGTTTTAAATCTAAGAATGTTTTAATTGCGAAAAGAATTTTTCAAAAAACATACTTTTAATGTCTTAACTGATTCACTGTGAAAATATATCTTGACAACCTCTAGCTGGATTTCTCTAAGTTGTGAAAATCTGTTTTTATAAGTTTTGACAGAGATAATCGATTACTCTTTCATGATAATCGATTATTTATGTTGCATCATAGAAAATCCAGAAAGTGTGTAATCGAGTATTTGAACCTGACTAATCCATTACTTTTTGTATGAAAGTAATCGATTACTTGGCACAGATAATCGATTACTGGAGTTGCATCATATATTTTCCAGAGGCTGTGTAATCGATTATTTGACCAGTGATAATCGATTATATCAGTTGCATCATATATTAAACAGAAGTGAAGTAATTGATTACATGCATGTGATAATCGATTACTGGTTTTTCAAATGAATTTCAAAGTTTCCATTTTAAAGGGGATAATCGATTACCTTCCCTGAAATAATCGATTACCTCAAGTTTTATTGAAAAACGTGTCAGTATCATTTTGATTTATTTCCATATTTGTTTTTATATAAATGATTCTGATTTATTTTCAAAATTCGAATTTGATTTTATTTTTGAAAATATTCCTTTTTGGTTTAAGATTCAAATCTTTTATTTTATTCTTTAAATCTATTTGATTTGATTTTGATTTCAAAAATATTATTTTATTTATTTGATTTTAGAAAATCAATCTTTATATATTTCCTGATTTGTTTTTGATGTGATTTTGAATTTGATTTATTTCCAAAATCATTTTTGATTTGATTCTGATTTCAAATTCAAAATTCAAATATTCTTTCAAATCTTTTTAAATAGAAAGTCTTTCTCTCTTTTTCAGAGAACGCTTCTGATAATATTTTTTGGGAAAAACATTTTCACGCTTCACTCTTCTTCTTCTCCATATTCTCTAAGTTTTGGCCTGTGCTATAGTGAAACATTTATCCATAGCCATTAGAACTTAATTGTTGTATCAGTGTTGCTTAGAACACACTATTGTTAGAGTGACCTTTATATTGTTGTATCCGCACTATCAAGAGTGCATCATAGGTCTTGTACCAATCATTCATACCTTAACCAGTGTTGTAAAGGGGTGTGTGACCCTTAGAGACTAGGGAGTGAATATCCTCGTGTGTGTAGGGTGAGGAACCCTTATGTATTGGGTAGTGCTAGACGAACGGTGGGGCACCTAGTAGTTAGGCTATCTGGTTGTTGTTGAGGTCCCTAGCGAAAGGAGGTTCCCAGTAGCTTGCGGGGGCGTCTTCGGTTTTTAGTGAAAAGCTCAAGCGGGTCGCTTGGGGATTGGAGTAGGCTGCTTTGCCGAACCAGGATAAAATCTCCGGTGCAATCTCTTCTATCCCTTATCTCTTTTATTTATTGTTGCGCATATTTTTATTGTGTTAATTATCTCCTTCGCAACGTAAATATAATATATATTAATTTAATTATTTTAAATTAATCAACGCGCGTTAGACCTTTCATTGTTATAGTGTTTCTTATCTTCGCGCGTAATATTAATCATTGTTATTATTGTTTGCTTCCGCTTGCATAATCGTTTTCATCGTTCTAATAGTTTTTCCGCTGCAAATCTCTTTAAGTTTGTTGAAAACGATTTGAAACCAATGTTTTCGTAAACACCCAATTCACCCTCCTCTTGGGTGACGGCTGCCAATCCTAACACTTCCAATTTTTAGGAGATCTGAACTTAACAGACAATTTGAAAATACAGAAGAACAATTTAGAACAGCCATGGATGACCTCTATTCTTTCAAAGGAGATCATTCTGAAAAACATTTCTATACCACTTATCATGCAGAACTTGGACTAAAAGCCATTATATTACCAGGATGCCATGAATTACTAGTGGCTAGATTTTATCACTTTGGATTAATTCATACAATTTATACTGAAAGTTTTAAAGAAATTGATTTACTCCCGCCAGGGATACGAATCATGGCTAGAAACTTTCGAAAAAATGTTATGAAAAACAATGGCACTGTGTTCATAAGACTTAACAGCAGTTTTCCTGATTACAATACCAAACAACAAGTCATTCATCAAGGGTATATTGGTATCAGAAATTATTCCTATCCCGAAATAGTTTTACCAGAAGAGGTCAATGAAGTCGTTGATATACAACAACAAACAGTTAGACAGTTGAAATTCATGAACAAACAAATTCTCAAGCAGATCAAGGATAACAACACCAGAGTTAGTTATTGAAATCCCTCATATGACACACTGATCACTAGTCTTACTAAGGAATCAAAACCAGTTGATCAATTGCATTTACAGAATTTCATAGCAACGTTCAATTTTGACGTCATAAAGTATAACCAAGAAATCCAAGAAGCAATCTGCAAGTTTCTTCACAATAATCCAACTCATATTTGCACACTATGCGCTAGCAGTCCCACACCATCAGAAGAAGACGAAATGTCCATTATTGCTGAATAAAGCATGATGTGACATCACAACTACTGTCGGTATATAACGACAAGGTGCACTTAAGACTGAAAGAGACACTTCACCAAGGCTGACTCAGAATACACTCAGCACTCACCACAAGCAGAAGATGTATGTAAAGATGTAGATATTTTTAGATTCCGCTCTAATAATGTAAAAGGCTCCTTCGCTTATAAAAGGAGACCTCATGTGTGCTTAGAGATCAAGCTTAGTTGAATTGAGTTATTCAGAGTTTTGAGTATCAACTCTTGTTCAAGAGTTGATTGTATATGGTCTAGGTGTCATAATTCCTAGTACCTCTATCTCTCTAAACTCTGAAATACTCTGTAATAAACACCATGTATAAATATTATCTCATCAATAAAACAACTCTTTTGTAAATTTTCCTTTCAACAACATGAACTATATGCGGAAGCAAAGTGGACCTGTTTACATCCATTGAAAGAAACACCAGGTATGAGTCTTACTATTTTTTATAGTTTAAGTAAACTGTCTTTTAGATCCATATCCTAATGGAAATAGAAGAACAAAAGATAAAGGGAATAGAAGGAATAGATCTTTATGAAGAACATGGATTATTTGGACAACAGATTATTTTTTCCAAAAAGAAATTTAAGGAAATTCAGGAAGAAACTATAAATCTGAAAAAAGGAGAAAATATTAGACAAAAGAAACCATTAACTCTACCTTTTATTAGGAGAACTAATATCATTTATCCAGGAAAAACCTCAATAGAACAAACAGTAGACATAGTCTCTACCACTGGAAATAGTACAATACAATTGATAACCAAAAATGATATAAAGAACTGCTTAGAAAAATCAAGAATGACAAAGATAAGAAAAAAAAAGGATATATACATATAGGAGCAATTCAGGTACTAGTAAAAGGAACATTCAAAGAAGGAATTCATTCACCAATAACTATTATGGTTACTGATGAGCGAATTCAGCATGAAAAAGATAAAATATTAGGAATAATTGATGGAAACCTTTTTTTATGGAAAATTAAAGTAATGTCTATCCTAATTATGGCATACCTTTTGATACTAAAAATCTTGATAGCTCTATAACCTTGAGACATAAGTTTCATAGAACTTATCTAATGAAAGAGGGAGATAAAATCTTTAGTATAACTTATAGTGTATCCTTTGAACTAACCAATTCACATCATAGTATAGATTTTTTAGAATGTAAAAATATTGGAATTAATAAGCTATTTTCAGAAGTAAGTTTAATATATGTTGTAGACAAAAGCCATACGGAGGAGAAAGTTAAAGCAACTTTAGGAATAACTAACTCTCAATTATTAGAACCAGCAAGAAATATTATACATGAAAATAAAACTCTAATAATTCCAGAAAAAATTAAAATAAGTTATACTCCTAAACCTCACAATGAAGAAGAAGAAGAATTCAAAAAATTAAGTAAAGAAATTAATAATTTGAGTCAATTAGTCGAAAAACGACTATGAATCGCAGGAGAATTCGTAATTCCGCTATAACGAAGAGATCCAGCGAAAGCTGGTATCAGAGCTGATAACGACCTATGAATTAAAATAAGTCTTAGTTAATATTAATAAGATAAAAAAGAGTTACATAATGTATCAAGCCCAACAAAAACAAAGATCTGTTAGAGAAACACGACGAATAAAAGAACTTGAAAGAAAACTAATAAAGAAGAATGAAGAAGAATTTAGTAGTCTTAGGAATGTAGCAATCTCTAAAATACAAAATTAAAAAAAATATGAAGATAAACATAAAATCACGGGATAAAATACATGACATTTGAACAAGATAAACAAAGACTCAGGAAATTACAAATATATAAACACCTCCAACAAGAAGTAATAAGAGACTTAGAAAGAGATTTAAAATTTTGGAAAACCAGATTAGAAAATAAATCACAAGAAACTAATTATGCACTTTTAGAAGGACTAAAAAGAGCAGCATTAGAAAAAATTAGAAATGAAAAGTGTTGAAACACTAGATCTAGCGTTTGCTGAATTAGAACAATTTGAAAATTATGATATTTAGAAAGTGTCAGAAAAGTATTAATATCTATGAATTAAAAGGTTATCAATATATAGGACAAATTACCTTAGAAACAACAATTTTAGTGTTGATTAATGATCTTCAAGAAAAATTAAGTATAATTGATAAATTAACACCGATAAAAGAAATAAATCACAAAATTCGAGATGAATAATTACAAATAAAAATTACTCTCGAAATAATTTCGGCACAAATTATTGATGAAAAAAAATTATATTCTAAATATATTGACTTGGAACATGAATTAAATAATGAAACAAAACAATAGTATACTTGAGATGAATAAAAAAGATAAAAAGATAGCAGTATAGTACAACAGGAGTAATATAGTACAGCAGGAGTAAAATATGCGGCATCATCCAGTTATGTGTGGAACTGGAGAGTATCCGGACGCCTTTTTTTGTTTGTATTGAGGACATACACACTTGCATTTGCATTACACAATCCCCAATTTGCGTGCAGCACTGGACAGTGACACTGCACTTTTCTCATCCCTCCAATACTTGTCTGCCTTCTCTTCGATCAACACCACCGATCCATCTCTTCTTCCCTTCTCTTCTTCATCGCCACCGACCCAACACCATCAACACCACCACCATTCGTAACCCATGGACGATCGTGGTTTGAGTACCCGCTGGAGGTTCTCTAACACAAGTAAATAAGGACAAGACTGGTAGCTTCTTCTACCTTCCGCAAACGACACTCTCTGAAAACGGCACTTGGAGACTTCCCTCAGAACAACAAACGACAATGGCAACCGAGAAGACGGTGATGGCAGTAATCAGAGCCGGAAGGCCAACCTTCCGCAACCAATACGACAAAATCGCCTTCGCCGTTCACGCTTCTTTCCTCGCCTCCGGTTACGTCCTCACCGCCACTGGCCCCGAAGCCCTCCACGACACCGCGTTTTACAATTCCTCTAACGGTAAAACACCCTTTTCCTTTTTTTGTCTCTCTCTCTCTCTTTTTAATTCTTGAAATTGTGGGATTTATTTGTTTGCGTTGTGTGTAGACGAGGTTCCGATTGATCGTTGGAACGAGCTGAACGATGAGTATGCGTTCGTTTACTCGAACCCGGAAAAGGATTCGAAGAAGGTGCTTGTGAAGTGCCTCGTGATGAATGAGAAATTGATTATTGATGCTTTGGCTCAAGGGTCGTCGGAGCCAGTGCACCTCGCAATCAAGTAATTGATTTTTTTTCCTTCTGTTTTTGTAGTTTATTTTAATTTTGCATCTGTGTTTTATTTGTGGTGTTGAATTGCAGAACTTTGAAATAGTGTTGGTGTTGTTTGCTAGATTTGAAATAGGGTTTTAGTTTTAGGGTTTTAGTTTTAGGGTTTTAGTTTTTCAATGCACTGTTTTGAGAAAGTTTGGATTTTTGCAACCCCCTCCCTTCCAATATATCTGTCAGAGTTTTAGACCGATTAAGGAAGTCATTTAATACTTCAAATTTCAAGAGACTATTTCCGCATCCCCTGACCAAATCCACCCACATTAGGATTACTCGTTAATGGTTGATCAAGTTTAATAGGTTTGCCCTCTGAAACATGAAGTTCTGGTCCTGGAGGTATAATATCAATAATTTCCCATCCATCCGATGCATCCACTATATTTATTTCATATCTGCCCTTTTCTTTTCGTATGATTTTTTTTTCTATACCCGCTGTTGTAGCATTATAAACGTTATTATTACTCTTGCTCCCATTGGGATAAATCTGACCCCTCCCCCTGTTCCTGCCTACATATATAGGATATTTTAAGAAGTGAACGTCTCTATTTGTAGCGGGATCTGGGGAAAGAATAGGAAAGGTTATTTCTGACCAGGAACAGAGCCTACCACAAGAATATTTTTTTTTTTTTTTTTGTGGGATGATAGCTTTGAAAAGACAAATTACCTATCTTTTCTTTAATCTTGGGAGAATTACGATTGCGGGGCTAATTCAAAACCCTCTTGTAAAATAAGAACAGCCCCGCATTTAAAGCCCCCTTTTTACCAATAGCAAGAAAAACTTTACTATAATATCCTCGCACTACATTAATTATCACACATTTCAATATTTCAAAATTTTTAAAAACAAGGTTAAAGTTGGAAAAACTTAATTAATGCGCTATCGAATTCTTAAAGTGACAAATAATTTGGAATAAGTTGAAAATGCTAAAACGGCAGATAAATTGGAACGGAGGGAGTATGTCCGCTGATACAATTTGAGTTTGCATTGGGTATTGAAGCGTTTATAAAATTCATGTACATTGATAAATGTGTGTCCACTAATTTCCAATACAAAATTTTCCATTTTTTTTGGGTATGTTTAGATGTGCCTATGAGCATACGTTAGAAGAACCTATTTTTAACATGCAGTGAATGATTTTTTTCCCTTTCTAAATCATGCGCTGAGAAGTTTGGATTTTGTAACCGAATGTCCTTTTTGCTGTTGATTTGTGCTCACATTGAAAATGGGCTATGGGGTTTGTGTGTGTTTTTATTGCAGAGTGGAGGACTATGCTGGAGAGGATGGGGGCACCAATTATTCCCAGCAATTTAAGAATTTGGATAAGCTTGTGAAGAGCATAGATGCTGAAATATTGTCTAAGTTATATGGTTCCGTCACCAAGGGTACCTCATCAAGTAAAAGGTATATTTGAATTTTTTGAACTCGGTGTCCTTTTCGTTGTTATTTGGGAATGTGACTTCAAATCCTTTTCGGTGTTACTTGGGAATGTAAACCTCAAATATAACTCAGTGAATGCTTGAAATTATCTGAATTGGATCATTATATAATTATAAATCAATGAAAGTTTGACTTTGATACATTGCCATTTTAAAGCTTTTTTTACATTATCACTTAATCGTTTGAGAATGCATGATTGAGTACTGAGTGTGTAAGAAGATTTTACATCTCACATCATTTTGGTAGATAATGTTTATTAGTAGTACTATAGAAAGACAAGCAAGTTTTAATGCAACAAAGATTTTGATGGATCTCTTTGCATTTTCATGTTTGGTTGATATTTTATATTTATTGGGCATTTTCTTGTTTCTATGCAATTGACTTGTAAGATATCCGTTTCATTGTTAGATCATATAAACTATATCTGTGGGTAACAGTGACTTCTTATTACCATTTACAAGATTTTTTCTATTTCATTGATTCGGAATGGAAGAGTAGAAGTTTTGGGCTAACTGACAAAATGGGTTTTTTTTGTTCCAAGTAGGAAATGGTTTATTAATGGTCAAGACTTTTCTGCTAATGTCAAATCACATAATTTTTTTTCACTTTAAAACTAAGTATTTGATAGTGGCTCAATAGCATGCTATCACGGAATAGCTGAGCGGATCAGTAATTGTTCACTACGAAATTCACCGGTGCATCACATTTTCCTGGGCTGCCCACACTAATAACTCAGAGAGTGAAATCGTGGCCTATTGTGACACAGAACAAAGCTGCTCTACTTTTTTTAAAACTTCCATATCCTTTCCGCATTATGTTATGTTTTTTTTTTCAAACTTGAGATGTCCTTGTGCTGTGTGTTTTGCCATTTAAGTGCCTTATTTAAAAAAAAAAAACAAAAAAAAAAAAAAAACAAAAACAAAACTTTACATATGTTGCATGTTTTGTAATTTTGTTTAATTGGGGGCACACGGATTTGTCAAATATGGTTGTGCAATGCATTTTTTTTTATTTCTATCTTGTGCATTTTATTTTGTGTAGAGCTGCCACAGTACAGAGTTGCCTTGCACTGTGAAGTTAGAAGTATTCAGTACATATTCTATTTTTTTGAAGTCATTGAATGTTCTGGGTTGTTATTCTTCTTCAACTGAAAGGCATTCTGTTCCCACGTTTGCGCCTTCTTCACCCTTCTTTGGAACACTCTGTTCTTACTTTTAAGCCTCTAAGGCTTAAAACTTATTTGACTTATATTGGTTTTGAGCCTTAGTGACAGGATTTTGACTGAATGGCTTCAATTTTGTTTATTTTTTTATTTTTTAACATTTCTGTGTGTAGTATAAATGGCATATACTGTTTTCTTTACAGCTCAGAAACAAGTGAGAGAACAAGGCAAGAGACGTATGTGCCTGGTTCTGGGTTTGGTGAACCTTCAAACCATCCTACTGGGTAAGTGTCCCTCTTCTCTATTGATATTTTCGTTTCAATAAAATTTGCAAAGCACATTGCGACGTTGCTCCCTTGACAGAATGATGTGACTTTACACTCTCTTATGGTTTTCCTCCGGTCTCCTTTATGGCTTTCTTGATCTACATACAGGGTTGTTATATAATAAATGGTCCATGTATGATAATTATAACGACAGGCTGTTTTGTGTGTCTGTTGACTGGGAGTTGTGGGGTGGTGGGAGGGTTGTTGTTGATGGAATGAATGTTTGTGTGTTACTTTGATTATGTTATGTATGTAATATAATTATTGTTTCCATGGAGCCCCAATATGTTTCAGTGACTATTTAAGATTTTTCTTTATAAAATGTTAACTATGACATCAAATTTATCTTTCATCACTTAGGATGGATTTCTTCTCTGTGAGTTGAGTAATGAACATTTTTTTTTTGTGGGGGTCAATATAACTGGTCTTTGGAAAATGGCGAATTGCACTATTTCTTCACAACTTGTGGAAAGGAATGTTGTACCGTTTCTTAAGTTTTTGGATATGTATGTTCTTCATCATAATTGTTTTTGGCTGATGCTCCTCGTAAGTGGCATACTTGATAGTTTTAATGGAGCAATCTATTTGTGGTGTCATTTCCTGCATGAGTGCCTTTTGCTTTTGTATCTATTAAGTAATCAATATTTAATAATTTGCCTTTTTTTTAAACAGAATTATAATGCCTCCTGTTCCCACTGGTTCTGGTAGTGATCTTTTTCCTGGGCCTGGTGCTGGAATGTATCCTACAAGGTATATATTTTCGATATCGTTACATTTTTTAAGTCTCCTATCTTACACAATCATTAGCTCCCTGTTTTAACAATTGTTATCTCCCTTGAAAATTGAAATTTTCCTCTGGATTTCAGGGGTGATCATGGTGTCGGTGGAAGCATGCTTGTAGGTCCTAATGACCCCCGTTGGTTTGGTGGACAACAACCCACTTTTCGTGGAGCACAGCCGTAAGTTGTTTACATTTCTTTCTTTTCATTGTTTCTTTCTGACTGATACATGTGGCTTATTTTTAAGCTTATATTTGGCTGTGAATCTATATAGGGGTGTTCCTCCGGGTGCTCGATTTGATCCCTATGGTCCTCCTGGTGTTCCTGGTTTTGAACCCAACAGGTTTGCAAGGTATGGTGGAATATATCATATTTAGTATACTGCTTCAAGTACAGTCATGCCATTTATATGTTAAACCCGTTAATGGTCTGAGAAACATATTTCCTTTCTTCTTTCTCCTTTTCTTTTTATTCATGTCTTCATTAACATTATCTATTTAGTAAAACAAGGCATGAGGTAGAAAAAATTTTAAGGGCTAGTGATTAAGGTAGAAAAAATTTTAAAAAGAAAGGAAAGAAAATTAAGGAATGTACGTTTTATCCAGAGTAGCACATTCTTCTCACTGTCAGTGTAGACTTATGTAGATAGATGTTGAAAATACTGATTTCAACTGTTTGGGTTGGTAAAATTGTTATGCCTAAACCTTAATTCAAGATTTCTTCTCAATTGCATAAATGGATTCCATGTATGTGGTATAGTGGCATTTTTGGAGACCTTACACATGTAGGCTTCTGGGTAGTTTTGACTTTTGCGTCATATTTTGTTCACCACTTGGGAATTTATTCAAATTTAACCCGGAAAAAAAAAAGAAAAAAAAAAGAGACGCAGGCATGATTTAACGATGAAAGGTTATGGGTGTTAATGTGAATTGGAGCCTAGTTAGGTAAGGTAACCAAGGTCCATCAAAAAAATAATGGAAAGTGCTCTTAACAAGGCAGTTTATCATGTAAACAAGTTACTAAATATAAAATGAAATAAATGGTTCTTTTTTCTTCTCGTCTTGTAGGAATCCTCGGAGGCAAGGATATGACGCCCATCCTGATTTGCAACATTTCCGTAGAGATGCTGATTCAGATTACATATAGTTTATAGTAGTGTCATGCTTCACTCTGAATTTCCCTCTTTTGTCTATATTCCATTTCCCAGTGAAGAAAAATAATAGAGATTGAATAAGCTAGCTACTCATTATGTCAATCATTACTGTGTACACCCTAGAGAAGTGATTATGGATTATTTATATATCTTTGTGAAATCTGAATTATTTTTCTTAGGCAGCAAATAGCTTGAACCGAGCTTGAGATGGATATTGCTTAGGCAGCAAATATCCGAGCTTGAGATCCGAGCTTGCTTCCGCAGCAAATAGCTAAGCGCGATCCGAGCTTGAGCCAATCTTGAGCTAAACACCTAAGTCTACCACCCACACTCACACATAAATAAAAATTATAATACGGTGGGAAATAAAAGACTTGAAAATAGGTTTGTTGTTGTTGACTTTTCATGCTATTTGTTTTCGTCAAAATTATGCATTCCTTGTTGAATTTACAGTTTCCAAATTCTTAAATATCAAATTAATCCTTATATATATTGACCTCTTTGAATTAATCCTATATTTTATTTTACTTTTTTGTTTCAGTCATTGCTCTTTTGTTTCATTTTGTTTTTGGTCTTCGCTGTCGACCATGGTTTAGGATAATGCAAATATAATTTTGATTTTGATCCCCATATTTTTTGCCGTATGAAGGTTTTGATACTATTTAGTTTCGTTTTTGGTTTTGGTTTCTATTTTTCCGTTTTGATTTGATTTTGATTTATGGTCCATTACACCACTTTAACATTTTTCATTTAAAATTGACAGTGGGAAACTAAAAAAAAAACAAAGCACAAAATACAATCTTAATCTTAATATGTAAAATTTGAAGGAAGATTTGAGGAAAGTTTTGCCAAGTGACAGCTTCTAATCAAGATTTAATTTGAAAAATTTGAATTACTTTCTTAATTTAGTAATTAGTAATTAAGGTTAATTAAGTTTACACATAACCCATACTTTTCATTATTGTTAATTAGCAAAATAGTAACACAAACTTGAATGCTGCCGTGTGAAAACATTTCAGAAATAGTACTCCCTCCTTATTATAAATTTCTTTGACTATTTTTCATACCCTTTAAGAAACTTAGTTAATATTGTTAGTTGTATTTGAAATGTAAATATTTGATATACATTTTCAAAAATACCCCTATGATTATTATTGAGAATTTAAAAAGTGTTGAGTAAATAGAAGTGTTTGTGGAAAAGAAGTAATTAATGTCATTGGAAGTTGGAAATGAGGCTTATATTAAGGACAAAAAAAAAGTCTTCAAAAAGGACTTATATATAGGACTGGATGGAGTATCATTTTCTTTTCAAACATGAATTTCAAAGCAATTGATGGGCCGCTCAATGTAAACTTTTTTTTTATCCACTCATGCAATTTTAATACTCCTTGGATACCAAGCATTTCGGAATCAAGATTATACCTGGTGCGTGTGACTAGCCTTTCTGATAGGCTCGTGAGATGGAAGTGTTTGAGTAGGACGGGTGAAGGTGCTGATTAGATAATCTTTCTAAATCCTGTATCAGATAAATACTAGCCATTATCCCATGTGTTCTCAAGCTGTACGAGAATATAGGAGCGAAAGTTAAACTGTTGGGACCGTAACTGGTTTAGATAAGGATGACAATCTTGTGCTCGACTGTGGTCCCATAAGCCTTGATCCATCCAAGTGTCCCAAGCTCGTTTTGATGTTATAGCGATCAGGTTGTGGTTGGTGTTCATTTGTTCAATCCTTCCGTGGTCGGCCAAAAGTGCTATTGGTCGGAATGAAGTTTGGTCCACTACACATAAATAATGTGATACACTAACTATGATTTATATAGATAATCTTATCAAAATTTACTATTTTCAGAAAACTTTAATAATTCTAATTTTTTAAACTACTAAGGCAACTAATTATGGTTTTCTTCTCTAACAATTATATGTGCATGAAAGGTGTGTAAAATATCTTTTTACAAAAATATTTATGTTTTGATTATCATGGATAAAAGTGTGTGTAATATTTTATATAATGGTCACCACCAAACGACACAGGTAAATATACTAGTAATAAGTATATAAAATAAATAAGGACAAGACTGGTAGCTCCTTCTACCTTCCGCAAACTCCATTCTCTAAAAATGACACTTGGAGACTTCCCTGAGAACAACAAATGACAATGGCAACCGAGAAGACGGTGATGACAGTAATCAGAGCTGGAAGGCCAACCTTCCGCAACCAATACGACAAAATCGCCTTCGTCGTTCACGCTTCTTTCCTCGCCTCCGGTTACGTCCTCACCGCCACTGGCCCCGAAGCCCTCGACGACACCGCGTTTTACAATTCCTCTAACGATAAAACACCCTTTTCCTTCTCTCTCTCTCTCTCTCTCTCTCTCTCTCTCTCTCTCTCTTTTTAATTCTTGAAATTGTGGGATTTATTTGTTTGCGTTTTGTGTGTAGACGAGGTTCCAATTGATCGTTGGAACGAGCTGAACGATGAGTATGCGCTCGTTTACTCGAACCCGGAAAAGGATTCGAAGAAGGTGCTTGTGAAGTGCCTCGTGATAAATGAGAAATTAATTATTGATGCTTTGGCTGAAGGGTCATCGGAGCCAGTGCACCTCGCAATCAAGTAATTGATTTTTTTTACTTTTGTTTTTGTAGTTTATTTTTATTTTGCATCTGTGTTTTATTTGTGGTGTTGAATTGCAGAACTTTGAAATGGTGTTGGTGTTGTTTGCTAGATTTGAAATAGGGTTTTAGTTTTTCAATGCACTGTTTTGAGAAGTTTGGATTTTTGCATCTGGGTCTAATTTGTTTTGTTTTCTTGGGGTGTTTCTAATGTAACCCCCCCCCCCCCGGTTCCAATATATCTGTCAGAGTTTTAGATCGATTAAGGAAGTCATTTAATACTTCAAATTTCAAGAGACTATTTTCGCATCCCTGACCAAATCCACCCACATTATGATTACTCGTTAATGGTTGATCAAGTTTAATAGGTTTGCCCTATGAAACATGAAGTTCTCAAGTTTAATAGGATTACTCTGTATCAGATAAACACTAGCCATTATCCCATGTGTTCTCAAGCTGTACGAGAATATAGGGGTGAAAGTTAAACTGTTGGGACTGTAACTGGTTTAGATAAGGATGACAATCTTGTGCTCGACCGTGGTGTTTGATGTTATACCGACCAGGTTGTGGTCGGTGTTCATTTGTTCAGTCCTTCAGTGGTCGGCCAAAAGTGCTATCGATCGGAATGAAGTTTGGTCCATTACACATAAATAATGTGATACACTAACTATGATTTATATAGATAATCTTATCAATATTTACTATTTTCAGAAAAATTTAATAATTCTAATTTTTTTTAAACTACTAAGGCAACTAACTATGGTTTTCTTCTCTATTAATTATATGTGTATGAAAAGTGTGTAAAATATCTTTTTACAAAAATATTTATGTTTTGATTATCATGGATAAAAGTGTGTGTAATATTTTATATAATGGTCACCACCAAACGAATTCCTCCCGTGCATCGCACGGGTAAGTATACTAGTAATAAGTATATAAAATAAATAAGGACAAGACTGGTAGCTTCTTCTACCTTTCGCAAACTCCACTCTCTAAAAACGACACTTGGAGACTTTCCTGAGAACAACAAACGATAATGGCAACCGAGAAGACGGTGATGGTAGTAATCAGAGCCGGAAGGCCAACCTTCCGCAACCAATACGACAAAATTGCCTTCGCTGTTCACGCTTCTTTCCTCGCCTTCGATTACATCCTCACCGCCACTGGCCCCGAAGCCCTCGACGACACCGCGTTTTACAATTCCTCTAACGGTAAAACACCCTTTTCCATTTCCTTTTTTTCTCTCTATATCTTTTTAATTCTTGCTCACCAACTACTCAAAATCGACCCTAGCCTCTAGCAATACCGACTTGAAGGCATCTGACATGGGCTAGACAATCTCGTTGCAATATATGTGCCTATCATATTGAAATAGGCCAAGTTGATCACAATTTATCCAAAACACCTAACTCTGACATTCTCATCAATGTTCAATTTGTTTTCAAAGGTGAGGAGCACATTGCTATATTCCCCTATTTGTTGGTGATGAGGAACCTTGTGTTGAGATCCCCTATTCGCTTTAAGGTTCAGAATGAAAAGAATCTCATGTTGAATTCTCCTTTCCGGATTCTTGCCAAAAGTGAGGACCCTCAATTGGGCTTCCCTTTTTGGTCTTATATTCGGCGCGCGAGGAGTCCTCATGCTAGATTTCTATCTTCCAACTCATTTGACGATTTGAGAAACCTAGCACCAAGTTCCCCTCTCCAATCTCTTGCTCCATGTAGGAAGAATATTCTGTTGTGTTCCCCCCTTTAAGATTGATTGTCTATTAAGAGGAATCTCTAGCGAGATTAATGATCAACAAATGCACTTAGTTTATCACAAGATTATTATATTGCCCTTCTTTATCATAATGGAATTATCCTGCCTAACTTGTGCCATCGAAAATTTACAATAGCACTCCACCTTGCCTAAAAGCACTAAGGTGGGGGCATCTGTTATGAACCAGACGAAATAGCTGACATATACGAGATTAACATGATGACATCACAACGTTGTTCCAACATTTGACACAACTCGGACATTTAAGATCAAATATCCTATGATGAAAATTCAAGCAAGTTTTTTCATTAGATCTTCACAACGAAAATTCACCACTCATGTTGGTCTTTTCTATGAGTACCTCATCACTTTGCCTTGCATCACAGAACCGAGCTAGGGGGCTAATGTTATGGACTTAAATAATGCAATTATTATTATCAGTCCACATATAAATGGTCACCATATGCATGTAGATGACATCAGTAGACATCAAATAGTCGGACCACTACAAGTCGGACCACTACAAATCGACCCATGTCACACGGTTACTTGATTGATTTCCATATGTAACTGCTCGGACACAGACCTATTATGAACAGGAAATCCAACCCCGAGTTCGATGTAACACCTAGAGATTTTTTAAATTATAATTATGTACCAAAGTTTGGAAATGAAATAATATGTGGAAGTATTTTAAGAAAATTGTTGGGGATATATATGTATAATTATGTAAAAAAAAAATATGAAACTCACTCAAGCAAGAAAGTCTCCCTTGAGCGAGATTGTCAAATTCAGCAGTGGCTGAAATTTGACCAACTTGCTTAAGCGAGTGGGCGAGAATTGCTGTCACTTTCAAATTCGAAATCATTGGTATAATTCAGTTAAAACATTTAGGATGTCTTCTTGTGGAGTCACCAAGCACATTTATGTGATTTAGGGTTATAGGGGGGGTGACTTTGTTCCCCATAATCACCTTAGCCAATCAAAATTGGCCGAATTCCCTGTTTGATGATGGCTTTGTTCCCCATAATCATCCAAGCCAATCAAAACTGGCCAAATTTCCTCTTTGACTCCTCTTGTTTTTACTTAAGTATGGGGGAGTGATTATGAGCTCATTAGCTTCAGAGGAGTTTTTGTGCATAGTCCTAATACTCCCTAATTTGTGTACTCACAACCCTTAGGAAGTGGCAACTCATAACTTAACCAATGTCCCTTAAAATCATTGGAAAATATCCATTGAAGCTACTCAAAAACCAGTTTTTGGTGTGGACTTCGTGGCTGATTTTTAGTAATTAAAGCTTACCAAAACTCTTCTAATTTCATTCTAATATCAGCACAAGGTAGTCCACAGTTGATCCAAATAGTTAGTTTGGTTGTTCCTTGCAAATTTATGTTGATATTGTGAGAATAAATGGAAGGTGAAAAACGAAGGCGAGGATAATTCTAAAACAAATCGAATCATGTTAAGTAAACCAAAACAAACTCGGAACATATCGAAACACATAGGAGAACGACCTCACTTATATAGCTATGTTGGGCCATCATCCAAAGGCGGTGATGGTGACGACGACAACCATATTCTAATGCATGTGGTTGTTTTGGGCAATAATGTTGAGGAACGAGCTCGGAAAAGCAGAATCGATAAAGTTGAGACTGAAGAGGGAGAATAGATGGTGGATGCAGTGAATAATGAGAATAGATAGTAACTCTAGTGATTGAGAATGCTTTGGGTTGAGGGTGAGAAGAAGAAGGAGTGAGGGGAGGGAATGAAGGAGCTTGTTGAAAGATTGTATTGAGTATTGTTAGGTTGTAAAGGTGATCAAGGGATGATCATTGATGTTGATTTTGACTTAATGTTAATGAAGAAGTAGAAAGATGTCGGGTCTTTTATTTAATTATTTATTTTGCACTAATTTTTAATATTTTTTTAATCCAAAACCACGTAGTTTTGACTTAAACGATGTCGTTTTAGCCATTTAACAGGTCACGTCAACTTGTATTAACGGACATAAATAACGACATAACCAAGAGACTAAAGTGAGTAATAATTTACAAACTGAGAGGCTAAAAAGTAATTTCTTTAATTTTAGAACCCAAAATGAATATTGATGCGAATTCAAGGACCAAAGTGATAATTTAGTCATTAAATTTTGTATGGATTGTTGTGTTAGTGAGTACATTTATTAATCCTTATATAGCAAAACCTTTTTGGGATATCTTCTAGCGATCCTTCTTTTCATGATAGTCCTCCAGGTAAGGAAAAATTTCAGATCTACTTTGGACGAAATATAATACACTACTCTTTAAACGGTAAAAGATAATTAGATATTCATAGACTTCAAACAAGGAACTCAACTATAGACAGATGATCTAAACTATGGAAAATGTTTAAATAACATCCATATTTGATATCTGAGGGTGAAACTTGTCTTTTTGGGTAAAAACTGGTGGATTCTGTAAGAAAGAGAAATTGCAGGACCCACCAGTTTTTGCCAAAAAAGGCAGGTGTCTCGTACAGATGTCAAATACATATGTTTATATAACAGAGTTGCTAAACTATTTTGTTTCCTCTTTAAATTTGATGTATCTTTCCCGATTTATAAGTGGCCTCAGCTTTGTTTATATTTCTTTTTAGGCATATGCTAATTTGCTTCCTTTTAAGTTTTTTTAAAATGCTCCTCTTATGTCAAAACCGGTAACAGGTGAATTTTTACCGGTAAAAGTAATATTCTAAGTTTCAACTAAGATGTAGGGGTAATTTTTTAAACACCTACATCCCACCTGAGACGTAGGGGCAATTTTATTTGAAACACACTACCTCCTAGCATAAACGTAGGTATTAAATTTTTTTAAAACTACCCTACATCTCATCTAAGACGTATGAGTCAATATTTTTTATTATTTTGTAATGCAGATTTACTCATAATATTTTTTAATATAGATTTCTAATACATATTTATTAAAAAAATTTAACCCCTACGTTTTAGTTGAGACGTAAGGCTTTTTTAAAAGAATGGATTAAATTTAAATTTAACCCCTACGTCTCAGCTAAGACGTAGGAGCTAAATGTTTTAAAACACCCCACGTCTCAACTCAGACGTAAGGGTGAAAATTTTTAACATTTCTACGCCTAAACAGAGGCATAGATAATAAATATAAAAAAATACAAAACCTACATTTAATGAATTTTTTTGGTAATTTAAAGTTGTTACGTCTTGTTTGTGACCTAATAAATATATAAAAAAAAAATACAAAACCTATGTCTCAAGTTGAAAGTACTTAAAAAAAAAATACAAAACCTACTTCTCAAGTTGGAATTACTTAAAAAAAAATACAAAACCTACTTCTTTGATTGAAACTTACATAGACAACGAATTTGGTAATTTGAAGTTCTTGCGTCTTGTTTGTGACGTACTGGTGATAATAATTTTAGCCCTTAGTCTTGGTGTGTGTGTATATATATATATATATATATATATATATATATATATATATATATATATATATATATAACCTACGTCCAATGTAGGACCTAGGGTTTAGTTTAGTTTTTTTAAATAATAAAACCTACATCCAATGTAGGACGTAGGGTTTAGTTTAGTTTTTTTTTTTAAATAATAAAACCTACGTCCAAAGTAGGACGTAGGTATTAGGTTTAGTTTTTTTTTTTTATTTTTTTTTTATAATAAAGCCTACGTTCAAAGTAGGACGTAGGTATTAGGTTTAGTTTAGTTTTATATATATATATATATATATATATATATATATATATATATATATATATAACCTACGTCCAACTTTGGACGTATGTATTAGGCTTAGTTTACCTATCTTTCAGTTACCCGTTAATTAATCTGATCCGTTGATGCTTTTTAAACATCATCCAACGATTATAACAGAGGGGAAGTATTTCAACAAAACATATTTTTGAAGGGGAGCACTTTTTAGGGGAGTAAATTAGACGGAGCTTTCTTTCTGAATAACGTTGTTTATGTCAGCCAATCTATCATTCACGATTCTCAGTTAACTCAATTTTACTCTTTTTCAAGATTGATAAACAGCCTGTACTTTTTTTTTTCCTCATTGTAGAATCTTTAGGACTTCGGATTTCTATTACATGCTTATTAACACTTGTAATATATTTCTACATAAATAAAGCATTTCTACATTGGAGAAATAAGTAAATGAACTAATTGACCAAAAAGAAATTCACTGCTATAGTTAGTTGAAAACTGAGACATCTCAATTGACAGCATAAGAGAGTTCACCCTTTCCAAACTGCTAAAACAAATTTCATATTCATTAAGCCTGCTCTTCAAGAATCTCAATAATGCTAAGATTCTAATAATAGTAACAGGTTTCAGAGATCAGATCTTGAAAACATGCCATCATCAATTTGGAAGAACAGAATTCATTCCCTTAATACTACCATACCTTGTGAACATAGATCTCCCTGTTGATGCACATCTCTTCACCATATTCACCACTCCACTTTTGCCATTCTCTTCACCTTGCTCTCCTTCGGCTCCTCTCGATGATCCGATATCAGATCCCTCCCTCTGCAGCTCCTCATCATGCTCATTGTCGTTCAAAATATCGCGAACCGACACCCTTGTTAGATTATTCACATCTAACTGCTCAATATTATTATTCTCATTCTCTCCATGATCATCATTATCATTATCATCAGCAGCAGCTTCCAATGCTCGCTTTGGAAGAACTTCTTCGCCGCGAAAACTCACCACACCTAATTGATCTGCTGCAGTTGTGTCTGAACTCTGTACTATAACTATGACAACATCATCACTCCTTTGTTGGTATTCCAATGCATTCATATTCGTATTCATGTTCATGTTCATGCTAGCAGGTGCTTCTATCAAAATTGAAGAACCATCTCTATGATTCGGATCGGTGATTGTCGAATTGATATCGGATCGACACAAAGGACAACTCGAATGAGATTTCAACCAAGGATCAATGCAAGGAATATGAAAAGCATGGTTACACTTTGGCAACAATCTCAAGCTCTCATTCTCTTGAAACTCACTCAAACAAACAGAACAATCACTGCCATCAACCAGAACACTATTTCTCTTGTACTTACAAACCGTGATTGATTTGATGAGAGTCTCATCGAGGCCGGACGTAGAAACCTGAGCCATATCATTGTTGATCACACCATCTTCATGATCGGTTTGTGACGCGTTCGGATCATTACTGGTTCTTCTGCTATGCCTGCAGAACCTTGAGATGATGGTGTAGTAAGTGACCAAGATGAAAGTGCTTGCTAAGATTCCAATGACAGCAACTATGAGAGGTGAGAATTGGAAGGTCGAGGAGTCATCATCATCTAAGTCATTGATGGAAGGAGGAGGAGGAGAGTAAATGATGTAGCACCATTGAGGACAGTAGATGCTGCAAATGCCTTGAGAACAATCTTTGAAAACAGAATTTGGTGCAAATGGATTATTGGAGTTGGTGACAGAACCCATTATCTGAATGTAATCATCACCTCAATAAAAATCATATAACAACTTCAAATCTTTGATTTTTATGTAACTTTTTTTTTTTTGTTGGGGGGTCAAAAGAAGAGAAGAATCAAGGCATGAGAGAAAAGGGAAAGTAAGGAGATGGAGGATGGGGTATCCAAGAGAGTAAAGAAGGGGGCGTAGTTGGAAAGCAAAGGAAGGCAAAGCTAAAGTAGTGGGTGGTGGTGAGAGGGTCTTCTCTTTCTAGTTTTATTTCCTCTATCTACATTTTCAATGTTTTGTTTACCCGCAAAGTTATTTGGTCACCAGCAACATCAATATTTTCTTGTCTTGTACAAATTTCATTCTCATCCTCGTCCCTTTATCCAATAAATTATATTTCTTTAGCCATTTTACTCTATTATATTCATTTATATTTCTTTTTCCATGCATGTCCTTATCTATTACATTTTCTTTTTTATCACACATTTCTACATCTCTCTTTAATATAATATTCATGCATTTATTATTATTCTCTTCTATTATCGAATGAGGTAATTTAGTCAAAATATACCAAACTCTTATATCATTTACTCATTTTTTTAATTTATGTGCAATTTTTAAATCAACTTAACTTATGGGATGGAGAGAGTAATAGTTATTGCCCATTTGAGGATCAAGATAAAATAATGATATGATAGGATAGAGCGCTCTTACTTTTATCTTGTGATATTTGGTATGCATCATATAACAATGGTATTGATGTGGTGATGGTGACGGTGATATTAATGTGTAAAGGTGTGAGAAGAAAAACTACTTTATCTTATCATGTTTTATTTTTAGCACAAATACCACATACGATTGAAATTACATTAAGTGGACAAGATATGATCGATAGGCCAATATAATAGTCATATCTTATCCTAATGACTTACCATACACCAGATTGCAGCAACATAGAATAATCCATGATATTCATGTCTCTCTTATCATATTCACCAAATGAGGCATAACCTAAATCAAAGATAAAACAATACTTTATTATTTTTAAGTATCCAATTCGATCATTATTGTGTGTATGAAAACTGTTTCAAGCTATATTATACTTATTTGTTGATCTCTTTTCTCATTTTTATTTGCAATTTTATTTTTTTATAGAGAAATTTTTTATGACAATAATGGGGGAGAGAAATTAAAGATATAAATAATCCATCAAACAAAATATCTCAGCATAAAACTTCAAACTCGCAAGCCGTAATGACTTTGTATATAACCGAATAGGTTTAATCCACTCGAAAGGTGTTATTTCTGCCTATTAGCCAAAAATAAATATTTAAACCGTAGCTAAGTATAGGAGTTTGGGTAACACAACTAAAGAAATGTTGTGAATATAGAATTTACAACATGAACATGGTTTCAAACATACAATTACTCCTTTGATTTACTATGGCAGTCTCAGTAAAATAAAACTATATATCTAGAAATCATGTTCTTCATTCCGAAATAAATTATATTGAGCTTGATCTATTCCAGGCTAAAAAAATGGTTATAGCAAACAAATTAATAGTTGAACCTGTTTTAGTGATCATCGAATTCCAAACATCCTATTTGTGAGGGAGAACCAAAGTAAGAACAACTCTTTTTATAACTGACTTAACTGCAGGGGGAAATGTTTCATTGTAATCAAACTTGGCCTTTGATGAAAACCCTTTAGCTACAAGTTTTGCTATTTATTTATTAATGGTACTGTTGTGGGGTGTCATCCCACATGTATCGGCAAATTGGTTTCTTGATGTATGACAATGGTGGCGGGTTTTCGGTCAAGAGAACTCCGCCAACCAAGTCGGATTATTTTGGGGTGGTGCGTGTGCCGTGTGTAAAATGAGAGAGGAGAGCTTAGTCCTTACGGTTGGCTATTACCAGTTATTTATAGGGAGGAGTATGAGGTAATGAAATTATGAACCCTGATAGGACATTAAGGTGGCCGGTGTAACAACTCCATGAATGTCATCATGAGTAGTAATAATGTTGAATCGTTACAACAGTTACTATTAAAGGCTTGACATACACCGGATTACCGGTATACCGGATTGTTACTTGTTGGTCTGTGATACCGATTCTTATTTGTCCATGAAACCGATCCATAACACGTACTGTTCTATTTAATCACTTTAAACACACACTTACTTCCTATAATTTTTTTTTATTTTTATTTGCAATTTTATTGATATCTATCTTGAAATGTGTTATTGGCCAAAAGTAATAATTTTATTAATATAATAACACAATTAAATAAGAGTTGCTACAAGTATTCTTAAATTTTCCAGGTTGTTGTCCTCGCTCTTGAATATTCGATACGAAACTCACTTAAACTTTTGTTTTAAAAAAATTATTATACATGGTTTTAAATAGAGCTGGCAAAAAAAAACCAGCCTAACTGGACTGACTTGAATAAATCCGATATATAAGCTGTCTTAAACTCTTAAAATACAACTCGAATAGATCCATGGTCTTTTTAGTTCGATTAATAAAGCTCGAACCCATCCGGGCTCCGGGTTGGCCTGCTAAATTGGGCTCTAGTTTTTTGACCCCCAGTTAATTAGTTGACCCACTTATTTATGTAAAAATCCCATAATAACCTTACTAACTTCCAATAATCCCAAAATACCCTCCCTCTTATTCCAACCTTATCTACTCTTAAAAAAAAAAATTAAATCAGCGAGGGCTGTAAAATATATATTTTAACAAGCACGCTGATGACACAACGAAGGTTGTAAAATTTTATAACCCTCGCTGAGGGGTCAACAAGTGTTATAAAATAAAAAAATTATAACCCTCGCTTGGGGTCAGCGAGAGTTATAAAATAAAAAATTATAACCCTCGCTGGGGTTAGCAAGGGTTATAAAACGCTGAATCTTCAGCGAGTGTTATAAAATCAAAATTTTATAACCTTCGCTGGGGTCAGCGAGTGTTATAAAATAAAAATTATAACCCTCGCTGGAGGGTCAGCGAGGGTTATAGTTCTTATCCCATCATGCATGATTCTCTAAGTTTGTTACAACAATAGAAGAGTGTATAACAGATGGGATAAGAACAAGTGAGATGATGATATTCAATTATAAAAATTAATTTTTATAACCCTCCCTGAACCTTCAGCAAGTGTTATAAAATAAAAATTATAACCCTCATTGAGGGTCAGCTAGGGTTATAAAAATTACCCTCGCTAAACGTGTTAATAAAATATTACTTTTATAACTCTCGCTGACCCAGCGAGGCAACGAGGGGGTCAGCGAGGGAGGGGGCATTTTGGGTAGTTTGATTTTTAGTAAGGTTGATAGTGTCTTTTCAAAATAATGGGGGTTAACTAATTAACTGAGGGTCAAAAAACTAGCACCCTGTCTAAAAATCGACTCGAACTAGTTTTTTTTCTAAAAAAAAAAGCGGCCCGTCACCAGGTTTAGTTGGATGATTTTTTTTAGCCCAGCCTGATCATGGTCCTGAACCCAACCGATAACCCGGATTACCACCTCCAGTTTTAGATGTGTCTCTCTTAGCCGTTAATTAATGTGGCAAAGTAGAGATATAGTACTACGAAAAATGAGGTGAAATTAATTATAAATAAATGGAAAAAGTTGTAATAAATTCTATAATATACTCTCTCCGGCTCGAATTATAAGCAACATAAAAACATATTTCTCTTGGTTTAAAATATAAGCAAAATTAACTAACTTTATTAAATTTTGTTTCATTCCCGATGCCACTTTCCTAAAACATCTCTAGAAAATTGTAATCTTAATTAATTTTTGTTTCATTCCCAATACTACTTTCCTAAATACCTCTATTTTTTTATAAATTTGAGAAAATTAAATACAATCAACTAACCTCCATAATAAGCGTAAAAGTAGTTGGAATTGCTTATAATTCGATATGTGCACAAACAGTGTATGAACATTTTTTAGTTTTTTTTTTTTTCTTTTTATAGGTAAAGATTGTGTAGTTGTTGGAGATTGTATTCATATGCTTGTATTTTATATTTCGGAACTTTATCAAATGAGCTACCAATTGAAAATAATAGGTTTTTTTTTTTTTTTGTTTTGAACATCAATTATTTTTCCATAATTTACATTTCTTACAAATTTAAAATTAAATGATACATAAATGTTTGAGAGAAGACGAGTTTGAATGATATATAAATGTTTGAGAGAAGACGAGTTTGATGGTTGATGCAAAATTCATTACGGTAATTTATATATTCTAAAAGAAATTAGTAAATTTTACACTTTAAAAGAAATTAGTTTTTGATTGTTGGTTGAAAAAGACTATTGATATCTACAAAATTATATGTAAATGTTGAGTAATAATATACAAAAATAATATAATGATGGAGCATTTCCAAAATATTTTATCTTAAATTTTAGAGAAATGATATATAGATTTTTATATAGACATAAAAATAGGTTTATATCATAATAAAATAATATCTGTCATTTGTTATCAATTAATTACTAGTAAGCAAAGTACTTCCTCCGTCCCTAATTATAAAGTCCTCTTGGGAGATTTCACGTCCATTAAGAAAGTGGAATAATTTAATTAATTGTATTGGAAATGTGAACTTTTGATATGTATTTTCAAAATTACCCCATTAAGAAAGTGGAATAATTTAATTAATTGTATTGAAAATGTGAACTTTTGATATGTATTTTCAAAATTACCCCTATTAATATTATTGAGAATCTAAAAAGTGTTAAATAAATAGGGGTGTTTGTGGAAAAAAGTAATTAATACTTATTGAAAATTGGTAAAAGGCTTTATAAATAGGGACAAAATAAAAGTGTCAAGAGAGCTTTATAATTAGGGACGGAGAGAGTATTATTTTATGACATATATAAAAAAAATTATGACATAAGTCTATTTTTTATGACCTATTATCAGTTATTCCCTCCGTTTCACTTTAAGTGTTTTTTTAACATCAAAATTTTGTTTCAAAATAAGTGTTTTTCTACCAAATCTAGGCAACATTTAATACTCCTTCCGTTTCATAATATTTGTCCTTTTAGCCTTTTTTCTTGTTTCATACCTTTTGTCCTTTTACAATTCCAATACATAAACATATTTTTTTTTCCAATTTTAACCTTTCATCCAATCATTTCATTCACTCCTCATTAATTATACTTTTATCATCTCTCTCATCTCTAAACCACTATACATTAATTAATGGACATACTTACTAATAAAAATTAAATACTACTACAATTTTCAATAAGGATTAAATATGGGCATTTTGGACAAACTATACATAATACTTACAATAATTAATACTTTCTTAATCTATGTGCCCAAGTCCAAAAGGACAAATATTATGAAACGGAGGGAGTACTGTTTTTTCTTATTTACCCTTACATTTAATGTTGTTTTAGTTTTGAAATTTGTAATACTAGTAATGATGCATTGACAAAATAAAAATATTAAATAGGGATATTTTTGACAAAATACACGTAAAACTTACAATAATCATCATAATCAACACTTTCTTAATCTATGTGCAAAAGTCCAAAAAAACACTTAAGTGAAACGGAGGGAGTAATTTTAACTCCATGTCATGTTTTATTGATTGTAGCTCGTTGAGGAAGTAGGCCAATGTTAGTTGAGCAGCAAGTTTTATGGAACGGTGACTTAGACATGTGGCTTCAAGTACGATCCAAGATATGTGGTGGGTACTGTGTAGGTGAAGGAAGGTCCTCCACATGGGTTTCCTAGGCAACTGTGAGGAAGATTCTGAAAATTTCGATCATAATAATTCGATAATGAGAAAGATGAATTTGTTGGTGTGCCTCGGAGTCAAGGGCACACTTTGCACCTTTTAATAATACTTTATCCGTCCTTAAATATAAAGTCTTCTTCACACTTTTATTTTGTTCTTATTTATAAAGTTTTTTACCAATTTTCAATAATCATTAATTACTTTTTCTCACAAACACCCATATTTATTTAACACTTTTTAGATTTCCAATAATATTAACAGGGGTAATTTTGAAATTACATATCAAAAATTCACATTTTCAATACAATCAACTAAATTATTCCCACTTGAACGTGAAATCCCCCACAGAAATTTTATATCAAGGGAGGAAAGGAGTAATAAATATTGAATACATAGAAAATAATAGCACTTCAAGAAAACTCTTGATTAGCTATGGAAAATTATAGCTAATCCATAGCCAGGAATTTGCTATGAAATATATTTCCAAGCTAATTTTAGAAGTCTAAAAAATTCCATGGCAATACCAACATGGGTTGGAACGAGGGGTAAGCGGCTCGGTCTCGCTTAAGCAAGGTCTCGAGTTCGAGTCCTTGTAAACCATAACCAGGCACGCGACCTGAATCGACTCCGGATGTACTTAAGTAGTACTTAGGGAATCGGGTGGGCAACAAAAAAAAAATTTCCATAGCAATGAAATAAATAATATTGGACTTAATTTTAGCTAGGAACTTGATTCCCTAGCAAATCTGCAGCTACATATGATATTATTAACTTAACTTATTAACTTGCAAAAGATTCAGTTTCTTCCGGCTTCACAAGTCATCTAACTTTGAATCGGAACAAGACTCATTAAACTAATCTGTGGCTGCTGGCATTCTTCCTTCTCCTCCTTCTTCTCTATATTCCCTCTTCTCACCGAACTCCGATTTCGAAGATGAAGACCATCCAAGAGCAGGTGGAGGAGAACAAGGAAGAGGATGATTATGACTATGAGGATGACGGAGAAGAGCATGATGACGGCGATGAAGATGACGGTGGTTCTGTCGGTGACGGCGAGGATGACGATGAGGTAACTCACTTAGATGTTATACTTTAACTGCTTAATTTTTAAAATTTGTTTGAAATTTCAGTTTAATTTCATTTTTGCTACTCCAAATTAGTAATCGAGGCTCTCAATCCATGAATCGTTCGTTTTCTCTCTCTTAGGGTCGAAGGTGAGTTCTCACTCTCAACCACTCTGCATCGTTCAGCGAATCTCAATTTGATTTTCTCACTCGTTCGTTTTCTCGTTATCTATCTCAATTCAATCTCTTACTTGGTATAGCTCAATTCCCTCACTTCAATCTCTTACCTTTTTTTTCAGCAACTACAAGGATTGAAAATACTTCTAAGGTATTCAATCTCTTACTTTATTTGTACACAACTTGTTTGAGGAAATGCTTCCAATTTTCAATCTCTTAGATATTGAACTTTGTGTTTGTATGTAGGTTCTATTGCAATGTAAGCTCAAGGCCTTATTGGAAAAAAAAATAAATTCTTCAGGTATTTATTTTCTTTTGTCTAATATCTGTTATTGGATATGAATTTGTGTAATTGAGAATGTTTTTAAAAAGGAAGACTATCAAATTATTTATTGATTGCAATATCTTGATATGCTTGTAGTAGAAGCATTTCTAATGTCAGCTATAGCCTATATGTTCCTTGATTCTAATTTTATTTTATTTTTTAATATTTAGTAACAATATAGTAATTTATTTACTGTGGATTGTTAGCTTAGCTTCAGGATTTGGAGTTTAACTTATTGGCTTAGCTCATTGTCATGTGTGTAGAGTAAAGTAGCGACGATATATAGTGTATAGAGTAAAGAAATCACTAAGCCTAAATCCATTAGCGATGATATATATGCTTTTCTATGTATAATTGATTTGCTATATTATTATATTAGAAAGCTTCTATACGGTGATGATCCTTCTACTGAAAATTAGTAAACTACCAAAAAAATTGATTTGAATAGTTTATGGATACCTGAAAAGGATCTGCACTGTTTCAGGTTTATGGATAGCCTTGAATTATGTTGTTAAGCATGTAAATCTTTGAATGTTGTAAATATCGAATGACGTTTGAAAATCCATCTCCAACCCTTCATGCATCTCCTCTATCATTTTCACTGGAACCTAGATTTATATCTCACTGGAACTATTTAGTCAAATTTTCAAATTTGGCAACTGCTTTTGTTGTAGAACTTGCAGTCTTATAGTCTTATATGTCTATTAACATATTACATACTTTTTTTCTAAATAGAAAATTCATAGTTCCTTCTTGGTTTTGGCTTTATATTGCCTAATTCTTCTACCAAGAACTATTATGATTGCGATTCTTGCCATCTAGTGATTATTGTGGTTTAATAATGCTTGAGAATGATTGTGTGAGACGTTATGGACATGAGAGGTAAGCTATCAACAGAACTGAAGTAAGTACTGAATTTTGGAAGCTAGGATTCTTATATTGCTTTCTTTTTCAGCAAAGGATCCTAAGCGAAAATCTCAGGCCAAGGAGCTAGAGGATGAAGAAAATCTTTTGAAACAATCCATTGAAAGTCTTAAATTAGTTGAAGCATAAATGAGTCATTTCTTACTTTTCCTCTGAAGACTGTCCTATTTTGAGTCATTTCTTACTTTCTTATCCAATGTATATATGATATTTGTCTATCATATATCAAAAAGATATCTGTTCTTTTATCAAAAAGATATCTGTTCTGAGTGATTGGTTATATTTTATCCACACGGTGATACTTAAGTTAAGTGCATAAAAGCATGATTACACAAAAAATATTTTTGCCATTAATCTTTCATGTAACTTCATGTCTTTTCACTTTCAGATCAACAAGGATGAATTTGCAGAAATTTGCAATGCCATTGCTTTAAAATTTCAGAAGGAGGAATCTGTAAGTTAATGTACTCCAAATATAAAACATTTGAAAGTTCGTCTGAATGTATTGTAAGGAAGGTGAAGATTTGTAGCATCTTTAATATTTTCCGGTTTGTTACAGCTACCTTACTTTGAGTATTTACCATTCTACAATTCGCCTAACTCGAAGAAATTGAAAGCCTTTGTCAGGAGTCCCAAGTTTGGATACCTAGTGTCCTTCATCCTCTTACTGAATCCGGTTGCTGTTTTTGAATGAGTAAATTAGGTTTGTGTTGGCTTGAAGGTTTTTAGAAACTTGATAACTTGTTTACTAGACAATGTTCATATTAATATAACTGTGATACTTTGTTGTTCCCTTTCATTTTTTATTATTGCTTTTTCTACTATATATATAATATACATGTTATACATGGATTAGTGAAATTATTTATGTATGTATCAGCTATTAAATAGCTATGGAATCGCTAGAGCAATAGATTAGCTATGCAATAGCTATGGATTAGTTATACTATGGATATGGATTAGCTATTAAATAGCTACAAAATCTAGCTATGGAAATAGTTGTGAAAATTTTTCCATCAATGAATTTTAGTAGTAAAATATAGCTATGGATTTAGATATAGATTAGCTATGGAACTTTTAAAATTAGCTACAAATTAGCTACCAAAATTTTATGTAGCCAATCGACTGGGATGTATTGGTTATGGAGCATTTTACAGCGAATTCATATCTCATTCCATAGCTAAAGAGTTTAGCTGCAAATTAGCTATGGATTAGCTATGAAAAATTCCATATCTAATCAAGATTTTTCTTGTAGTATATGAATGGTACAGATGGAAGAAGGGCCTTGTTTTTCTGCTCCGGACAGAAACAATGCTTCGGATGAGATTTTTTAATATGTACCTGTTATATATTTATTCACTTTGATAACAAACATTCCTACTATGGATGTTAGATTCAGGGACTAAAGTGAAAGATTTTTTATAAAGTCAGGACTTAAAAGCAATTTTGTTAATTCCGGGGATTAAAATTAAAGTCCAATATAAATTAAGGAACTAAAGTGACTATTTACTCTTAGTTTAAATGTTCAATAGTTTCTTAGTAATCCCTTTTTTTTCATAACGATCCTTTAAGTAAAATTAAACCGGCGACTTTTTTTTCTTCATAACTAGATCATCACCATTTTATCTAGAGCTACCGCAACTCCGCAAGCACCAGTTCATGGAATTTTCGAACTGGTGGGTCTCATCATTACCCAACCATCATATTTCCCAACCGCGAGTCCAGCGTAGACAGGGATATAAAAAATCGTAGTTAAAATATATACATATATACACACACTATACTTTTTTTATTATTGAAATTTATTTTTGTTTTTGGATTCCTTTAGATGTAGAAGAAGAGAGAAGGGAAAAAAAACTGCACTTGTGTTGTGTTGCATTTGGGAACAGATGCAGCAAGATCACTACGGTTCTTGAAAAGTAGTTTAATGCTAACCTTCCCTGTATACAAGGGGATTGGCTACCATGCTCATTTTGGAGTTTTGCTAGCAGTAAATTGCCACGGTAAAAAAGTGAAATTGGCACGGTAAAAAAAAATGATGGGGTAAATATGACCTAAGAAACTTCAAGAACCGATTTACATGGATTATTTGCAATAAGGTCCCCCTAATTTTCACTTTCCTCTTGAATTTTTCAGTTTCCTCTTCAGATCTAGGTCAGCTTGTTGTTCTTCATTGTCTTCATTGCTCCCTTCTTCTTTGGCGCCGCTCCCTTCTTGTTCTTATTAGCTTTGCTATGTTTCATTGTTCTTCTTCATGACTGATAATCTCAATGCGATTAATTCCAAGTTTACAACTCGAGAATCCTTCTTCGCGGTAATCGTTGTTCCTTCCCTTCACTAATTCCTCTACGCGGTTGTTCTTGTTGTTCGTGGTGGGGCTTTGTTTTTTCAGGTTCGTAATTGTTCTCTCTTCTTTGTTTTTGGTTAGACAAAAAGTTGGAGTGACATTAAATTAGTGTAATACTGGGATTGATTACCTTACATTGCAATTAGGGATACATGTTAGCTGTTAAGGGGGGGGGGGGGGATTTGATTTCATCCAATTATTGTAGATGCTGTTTTTGGCAACATGATTGTTATTTGGAGATTGAAAATAATTTATTAAGTTAGAATTCTGACAATTTTATGTGAAACTTTGAAATTAATAATGAAGCTTGAGTTAGTATGTCGCTTAAGACATATGATAATTTCTCCCTAAAGAAAGAAAATAGAGAGAAAGAAGTTATTACTGTATTAAAGTTGGTCAAAATTTGGGAAGTTTATATATGTTGAATTAGGCTAGTGATTTATAATGAATGATCGTATGGTCCTACTTGGATGCCAAAGTATCTGAAGCAAATTTCAACACCTGCATAACTTCATTCAAGTTTTCTAATTCGTGTGTACAACTGTAATTCGCATGGCATGTATTAGTATTATGTGTTCCACAGGAATAACTAATCCATTACCAAATAATAATGCTAATCCATCCACTGTTAAATATTAATTAGTTTTTCAGTTGACAACATATATTAACTACAATTTGGTTTATCATTAATTGGTGTAAAAATGGTGTACAAAATATAATGTGCATCTATCACTGCTGAGATGTGTACTAATGTTTAAGTATATGGCATCAGGGGCTTGAAGAAAGCAGTGGCTAACATGCTCACTATCGAGTTTTGAATTTCAGAGTGACAGTATGATAAAGAAATTGCCTTGATTCGAGGTCAAGGAGCCTCCTATACAAAAGGTGACAGAGAAATGATAGATACTTTTTTTTTGATAGATACTTTTTCCTTCCCTTTATTCATTCATTAATCACCAATATATAACAATGAGGTTGTAAATAAAAATAAAAAATTCTCTCAACAAACTCACTAAAATAATAATGACATCTCATACACAAACATTCCATAACAACCTCTCTCTTCACAACTTATAATCAACTAAATATTTTGGCAACCTACGAAGTCTTGTTGCCATATTTGGGTCAGGCTTCTCATGAGGTTTGATGGTATTGTTAGAGTCATCATGCAGTTTTGAATTGTTATCATTATTATGCAGTCTTGAATTGTTATCATTACTGCTCCCTGGGAAATTCACCTTGTCCTCAAGGTGATAGGTTGTACGCAACTCATTCCAATCTTCCCAAGTGGTGTCCTCTGGAGCCAACCCCATCCATTGTACCAAAACCAATTCAGTAGGAGGAGATGTGGAAGTGTCCCATTTGGAGTCCAGTATAGCCATATGAAGGATAATTGGACTGTTACCATGTGCGGCTATAGGTAGATCAACCTGTTGAGCAGGGAGGGGCCCATGATGAGCCTTGAGTACAGAGCAATGAAAAACCGGATGAACTTTGGATGTTGAAGGCAATTCTAGTCTGTATGCGGCAGGACCAATTCGCTCCAATATGCGAAAAGGGTCGTAGTAACGCTTACCCAGTTTTTGATAAGCAACACCCCTTATAGAATTTTGACGGTATGGTCGAAGGCGAATATACACCCAATCACCCACCTGGTATTCCACCAAACGCCGCTTGCTATCTGCAACTGTTTTCATCTGATCCTGTACCTTTTGAAGCTTCTTTCGAAGGGCATCTAGCATGTCTTGGCGAGTTGACAATAAGGAATCAACTGCCTCAACAGAAGAGGTGCCTACTAAGTAATGCGGAATGGAGGGAGGTTCCTTCCCATATGTGACCTGAAAAGGAGACATCCCTGTGGCAGAATGAATAGTAGTATTGTAACACCACTCAGCTAGTCCCAAGTACTTTCCCCAATCCGTTGGTTTGTTGTGAACCATGGATCGAAGGTACTGCTCTAAGATCCTATTGAGGACCTCAGTCTGCCTGTCGATTTTCGGGTGGAAGGAAGTGTTCATCCGAAGTTTAGTGCCACACAACTGGAATAATTCTCTCCAAAATTTGCTAATGAAAACCGGATCACGATCCGAAACCAGGCTGCGGGGAAAACCATGGTGTTTACAAACCATGTCCAAGAAGAGTTGTGCAACCTTGAATGAAGTGAATTGAGTAGGTAATAATCCAAAGTGAGCACCCTTGGAGAAACGCAACCACTACTAAAATGACTGTATTCCCTTGAAAGAGAGGTAAACCTGTAATAAAGTCCAGGGACAAGTCAACCCATGGCTCCAAAGGAATAGATAATGGTTGGAGCATACTCGCGGTTTTTTTAGTTTCATACTTTGTCTGCAAACACGTGGCACATTGAGCAACGAACTTCTGGACATCCTCACGCATACCCTGCCAATAAAAGTTTTGTTGGAGCCGAGACAAAGTCTTTGCAATTCTTGTATGACCACTTAACGGCGTTGTGTGAAATTCCTCCAATAGCAATTGAATGAAAGGATTGTTGCGATTAAGCCAAAGCTTTCCTTTATACAACAAAAGTTCCCGGTGGATGCTATAGTTGTCATAGGCATCAGGATCATTCTGTACTGTCGTGAATAGTTGAATAAATTCAGAACTTGCATGCAAGGCCTTGCGAAGTTCCTCTAGAAACAAAAAAACGAGGCATGGATAGAATTAAGTGTAAGATCCATGAAGAATGTTTTGATAAATGCCAAAAGGTTTTGAACAAGCTTCAAGTGTGTTGATCAAGTTCAAGCTCAACAAGCAACAACAAACATCAAGTTATAAAGAGAGAGCCAACTCATGAAGACTTAGTTGGGTAGTTTATGTTTTATTGTTTTATCTTTTGCCTCACAAGTCTTTTAGTTTATGAGTTTGGGTAGAGTTTATTAGAGGGTAGTGAATCTCTTTTGATTGCATGATTATATCATATTTTGAGTATTCACTTTGCCTAAAATCAATAGGTGGCTTAAAGGTTTGAAAGAAAAGGTTTAGTTTTTGAGAAAACAAGTTTTAAGTGATTTTTAATGTTAATAATCGATTAACAGATTTTGATAATTGATTAACAGTGTATTTTGAACTGATAATCGATTAACAAACTTTTGATAATCGATTATCTGAACTTTTACTCGAGTAAAACCTTTTTCACTCAAGTGAAATTTATGCAGCTTTCGTATTACTCGAGTAACACTCATTTCACTCGAGTAACTTGATCAGATATGGTTTTTTAAATACGTTTTTCACTTCTCAAAAGCCATTCTAAGTGCTCCAACTTTTGGGTATTCTATATAAACCTTTTCCTAATCATTTCTATCAACAAGAATCATTTTGATACACAATTTTACAAAGAATCAAAGCCACACTATTCTCTCTCACTCTCTCAAGATCAAAGCTCTCATTTTTATATTCTTTGATCAAGAACCTTGAATCTCTCATGTTGATATTTCATAGCTTTTGAAAGAGATTCATAGGATTGTTTTTGTTTTCTATTGAGTTGTAATCATTGCAAGAGGCAAACATTCTACAACAAAGGAAGCCTTGATTTTGTGAATCAAGCAAGTTTAGTTGAAAGTCTTGAAGAAGCATTTCATCAAGCATTTGGAAGGCACTTTGAAGAATCTCAAAGTACTTGGAAGTCTTGTGAGTGAAGCAAGCAAAGAAGACTTGTTGTGGGGTTATCAACAAGCAAGTAGAGGTTAGATTAGATATCAATAGGGTTACAAGACAAGGGTGTGGTATCTCTTGTAGGCTAGCAAGAAGGAAGTCTTGTGAGGCATTTACTTGTAATTTGAGAAACTCTAATTCCTCATAGTGAAGAATCTCTCTTGGTTGAAGAGGGGACTGGAGTAGCTTTCAAGTGGATGAAAGTGAACCAGGATAAATCACTGTGTCGTATCTCTAAACTCTCTACTCTTTACAATTCAAGTCTTTAATTGTGTTCTTGATTGAAAACCTAGAAAAAGTGATTTTTCTATATTTGATTGAATTGAATCTTTATTGTGCAAAATTGATAAAGGGAAAATCATTTTCATAACCTAGGTGAATCAATAAGAATATTGGTGTTGATTGTTTCCGCTTAATCTCTCATATAATATTTGTTAATTGATTGATTTTCATTGGTTTTAATCGTTTAGATTTGTTTCTTGCGAAAATCTTTCAAAGTTTCTATAACACCTATTCAACCCCCCTTCTAGGTGTTCTCCTAGTGTTCCTATTTGTTTCAACCACCGAGTGTAGTTTTCCAACAATTGGTATCAGAGCTCGGTCGAAAGACACGAGCATAGAGCTTTTTCGTTAAGATCCTTAAGGAAACTACAATGGGTTCTACGAATCCTTTTGGTGGTGAAGGTGCTTCAATAAATCGTCCTCCTATGTTTGGTGGAGAGGGTTATGGTTATTGGAAAATTAGGATGAGAATCTTTATAGAAGCCATAGATGTGAACATTTGGGAAGCCATTGAAAATGGTCCTTATATTCCCTCAAAAGATGTAGAAGGTGTGCTTACACTTACTCCCAAAGATAAGTGGACCGATGATGATAAAAGGAAAATTCAATATGATTTAAAAGCAAAAAATATCATCACCTCCGCTCTATCTTATGATGAGTTCTTTAGAGTCTCCCAATGTAAAGATGCCAAAGATATGTGGGACACCTTGCAAGTCACACATGAAGGCACTAGTGAAGTTAGGCGTGCTAGATTGAATTCTTTGATGCATGAATATGAATTGTTTCATATGTTGCCTAATGAATCTATATGTTTTATGCAAAAACGTTTTACTCATATTGTTAATCATCTCATTGCTCTTGGTAAAACTTTCGTGAATTGTGAACTTGTTAACAAAGTTTTAAGATGTCTAAGTAGGGAATGGCAACCCAAGGTTACCGCAATAGTTGAATCAAAGGACTTGGACACCATGGACTTAGCAACACTTTTCGGAAAGCTACAAGAACATGAAATGGAGCTTGGACGTTTGCATAAGCATGAAGAGTCGGATAAGTACAAAGAGAGAAAAGGAATTGCTCTTAAAGCTCAAAGGTCATATCAAAAGGAAGAGAGTTCCGTTGATGATGATGACGATAATGAAGATTCCGATTCGGATATTGATGAAGAGGAGATGAAGCTTCTACTAAGAAAGTTCAATAAGATTCTAAGGAGAAAAGGAAGGTTGAACAAAGACAAAAGTAAAGAGAAGGATTCCCCACACTACAAGACCAAGACTTCAAAAGAAGGAATAGTTTGCCATGAATGTGGAAAGCCCGGTCATCTCAAGTACTCATGCTCTAAGTATTTCAAGAAGAAGGAGAAAGAAAAGAAAACTAAAAGGGCATACATAGTTTGGAATAGTGATGATGAAAAAGACAAGAAAAGCCAATCAAATAGTTCTTCGGATGATGAAGAAGCCGCTTGTCTCAACTTGATAGCTCTAGTAAATGAAGAGGAAAGCTCAAATGATGAATCAAGTGAGCAAAGTGACGAAAGCGATGTAAGTCTTACTAAATCCGAAATTTCTTCAAATTATGAAATGTTATATAATGCTTATGAAGAAATGCATAAACAATTTAAGAAACTAGCTTTGAAAAACATTGAAAGGAAGAAGCTCATTTTGAAACATCAACAAGAGATTTTAGAACTTCAAAAACAAGTTGATGAGCTTAATCTTCAAAATGAAACTCTTGATCTTTTATATGCTAGTTCTTCTTGTGATTGTGCTAGTAGATTGAATATTGTGGTTGATTGTGAGGATTGCAAGTTGCTTAAGGATGAAAATGCTATTTTGAAAAATAAGCTTGCAAGTTTCTCAAATGGTGATATTAGATTGCGCACATTGTTAAATTTTCAAAGAGAAAATTCAAACAAGTTTGGTTTGGGTTATACTAATGCTAAGAGTAAATCTCATAGAAATGTTGTTGATTTTTCTAAAGTTGATTTTTCAAATGCACCAACATGTTTCTATTGTGGTACTCATGGACATACTTCAAATGTATGTTATATTAAAGTGCATGGTATACCTAAAGGAGATTTTGTTTGCATGAAAAAGGGTGAAAGTCCCTACACTAACAAAAATGGATCCAAAACCATTTGGATACCAAAAAGCAAAGCATGATTGTTTTTGTAGGTATGATTGAAGAGCAAAAGGACTTTCATGTGATATTCATTCATTTGCTACTTCAATTGGTATCAAGGAGAAAATTCTACAAATTGGTGTTATTCTATCCATGCTTTGGTTATATTTCTTCTATTTTGGCTTAGATCTTATTTCAATTGGTATATATTTCTTTTTGATAATGCCAAAGGGGGAGAAATATGATGTTTTGAAACAAAGGGGAGAAATATTTTTTAAATGGTATGTTTGGAGAAAGGTTGTTTTGTTGTTTTTATGTAGGTTGAGCAAAGTTGTTGAAGATAGGGGGAGAATCAAGCTTAACTCAATTGGATTCAAATGTCAAAAGCATTAATTGAGGGGGAGCAAGAGTCTCACCAAGTGATCAAATGGTTCAAGCATCAACAACTTCAATGAACTTCAAACGATTTCAAAACATGTTTGTCATTTTCAAAAAGGGGGAGATTGTAAGATCCATGAAGAATGTTTTGATAAATGCCAAAAGGTTTTGAACAAGCTTCAAGTGTGTTGATCAAGTTCAAGCTCAACAAGCAACAACAAACATCAAGTTATAAAGAGAGAGCCAACTCATGAAGACTTAGTTTGGTAGTTTATGTTTTATTGTTTTATCTTTTGCCTCACAAGTCTTTTAGTTTATGAGTTTGGGTAGAGTTTATTAGAGGGTAGTGAATCTCTTTTGATTGCATGATTATATCATATTTTGAGTATTCACTTTGCCTAAAATCAATAGGTGGCTTAAAGGTTTGAAAGAAAAGGTTTAGTTTTTGAGAAAACAAGTTTTAAGTGATTTTTAATGTTAATAATCGATTAACAGATTTTAATAATCGATTAACAGTGTATTTTGAACTGATAATCGATTAACAAACTTTTGATAATCGATTATCTGAACTTTTACTCGAGTAAAACCTTTTTCACTCGAGTGAAATTTATGCAGCTTTCGTATTACTCGAGTAACACTCATTTCACTCGAGTAACTTGATCAGATATGGTTTTTTAAATACGTTTTTCACTTCTCAAAAGCCATTCTAAGTGCTCCAACTTTTGGGTATTCTATATAAACCTTTTCCTAATCATTTCTATCAACAAGAATCATTTTGATACACAATTTTACAAAGAATCAAAGCCACACTATTCTCTCTCACTCTCTCAAGATCAAAGCTCTCATTTTTATATTCTTTGATCAAGAACCTTGAATCTCTCATGTTGATATTTCATAGCTTTTGAAAGAGATTCATAGGATTGTTTTTGTTTTCTATTGAGTTGTAATCATTGCAAGAGGCAAACATTCTACAACAAAGGAAGCCTTGATTTTGTGAATCAAGCAAGTTTAGTTGAAAGTCTTGAAGAAGCATTTCATCAAGCATTTGGAAGGCACTTTGAAGAATCTCAAAGTACTTGGAAGTCTTGTGAGTGAAGCAAGCAAAGAAGACTTGTTGTGGGGTTATCAACAAGCAAGTAGAGGTTAGATTAGATATCAATAGGGTTACAAGGCAAGGGTTTGGTATCTCTTGTAGGCTAGCAAGAAGGAAGTCTTGTGAGGCATTTACTTGTAATTTGAGAAACTCTAATTCCTCATAGTGAAGAATCTCTCTTGGTTGAAGAGGGGAATGGAGTAGCTTTCAAGTGGATGAAAGTGAACCAGGATAAATCACTGTGTCGTATCTCTAAACTCTCTACTCTTTACAATTCAAGTCTTTAATTGTGTTCTTGATTGAAAACCTAGAAAAAGTGATTTTTCTATATTTGATTGAATTGAATCTTTATTGTGCAAAATTGATAAAGGGAAAATCATTTTCATAACCTAGGTGAATCAATAAGAATATTGGTGTTGATTGTTTCCGCTTAATCTCTCATATAATATTTGTTAATTGATTGATTTTCATTGGTTTTAATCGTTTAGATTTGTTTCTTGCGAAAATCTTTCAAAGTTTCTATAACACCTATTCAACCCCCCTTCTAGGTGTTCTCCTAGTGTTCCTATTTGTTTCAACCACCGAGTGTAGTTTTCCAACATTAAGAGCTGGCTATCACCGAGGTCATGGGGTCGTGAGAGAGCATCAGGCACAACATTTGTTTTCCCTGCTTTATACTGAATGGAATAATCAAATCCTAGCAACTTTGACAAATAAACTTGTTGCTCAGGAGTCTGAATAATTTGTGACATTAACTCCTTGAGGTTGCGGTGATCCGTGAGGATTGTGAAAGAGTGTCCAAGGAGATATTGCCGCCACTTCTTGACAGCGGAAGTGATGGCATGAAGTTCACGCACATATGTAGAAGAACGCATGAGTTTTGGACAAAAGGGCTTACTATGGATGTCCCTCCGTGATGGAATGCTATTGGATGTCCCTCCTGCATAAGGACTGCCCCCACGGCCACCCCTGATGCGTCGGTCTCCAAAACAAAGGGCAAGTCAAAATTAGGAAGGGCTAAAACCGGTGCCTCCGTCATGGCTTTCTTCAAAGTGTCAAAGGCAGTTTGAGCCTCCATGGACCACATAAATGCGTTTTTCTTGAGGAGAGCTGTAAGGGGAGAGGCGATAGGCGATAGTGGCATATCCCTTGATGAATCGCCTGTAGAACCCAGTTAATCCCAAGAAACCGTGAAGAGCTTTAATAGTTGCAGGTGGTGGCCAATCCACCATTGCCTGGATTTTGGAATTCTCAGGTGCAACGCCCGCAGAAGAAACTACGTGCCCGAGATACTCCAATTGTTGTTGAGCAAACAAGCATTTAGAACTCCTTAGGAAGAACTCTCCTTGTAACAATTGTTGAAACCTTTGCTCTAAGTGGTGGAGGTGTTCTTCTAATGAACGGCTATAAACCAAGATATCGTCAAAAAAGACAATCACAAATTTACGCATAAAAGGCTTCAGCAATTCGTTCAATGTGGCTTGAAAAGTCGAGGGAGCATTGCAAAGCCCGAATGGCATGACCGTGTATTCATAGTGACCATGATGAGTACGAAATGCGGTTTTTGGAATGTCTGCAGCATTCATGCGTATCTGATGATAACCTTGGCGTAAATCCAATTTCGAGAACCAAGAAGCTCCTCCCAACTCATCCAAGAGTTCATCAATTGTTGGAATTGGGAATTTGTCCTTAATGGTAATAGCATTAAGGGCACGAAAATCGACACAAAACCGCCAACTTCCGTCTTTCTTTTTCACAAGCAGTACTGGAGAAGAAAAAGGACTATGACTTGGTTGAATCATACTGTCAGTCAACATCTCCTCTACCTGTTTCTCTATTTCGGCCTTTTGAAAATGAGGGTACCTATAGGGTCGTACTGTGACAGGGGCGGAATTAGGGAGGAGGTGGATTTTGTGATCAGTATGGCGCGATGGCGGAAGTGAGGGGGGTTTTTGGAAAAGCTTGTTGTATTTTTGTAAGAGGGAAGAAAGCTGAGGGAGAGGATGAGTAGGGACAATGTGTTTGTTTGGTGGAATTTGTGAGGGTGTAGTAGGTAGTATTCTAATGTGGAAGAAACCAGCGGGCCCATGGGTTTGTAGAAGGCATTTGACTTGGTGGGCTGAAATGTCACTAGCCTTACAGGGTGCATCAGCTTTGAATTCCACAAATTTCTCATCCTTGACAAATTTCATGGTGAGTTGAGAATAATCCGTGACAATTGGGCCTAATTCCTTGAGCCACTGGATGCCAAGGACAACATCGACACCGCTAATAGGAAGAACATGAAGGTCCACAACAAACGTATGGCCCTGAATCATTAAATTGACCTCTGGACAAATACTTTGACATTCAATCTCACTGCTGTTGCCCACCATGACCCTCAATGTGTTGGTGGGCTGGGCTGCTAAATTCAAGAATTTAGCCACTCTATCCTGGATAAAGTTATGAGCACTCCCCTCATCTACTAAAATAGTGATGGGTTGTTTTGCAATGTGGCCCACGATCCTGAGAGCTTTTGGAGCTGGTAAACCAGCTAAGGCATTGAAGCTAATTAGTGCCTCATTGTGGGTCATATCCATTCCTTCCAATATATGAGTATTGGGGTCCACCTCAAGCGGCGGGGACTCAACCCATGCATCATTATCCTCATCAACGGCAACTAGTAAAAAGAAACGACCCTTAGACTTGTGCCCAGGACTGAATTTGTCATCACAATTGTAACATAATCCCTTTTCACGACGAGCCAGCATCTCCTCGTGAGTCAACCTCTTATAATGTATTTGGGTGGGGTGGACAGTGTTGCCAACGGTCGTGACGGTGGAGTAGGCAGCAATGGAGGACCGGAAGATGACGTAAAGGGGGGACGCAGACGAAAGTGTCGCCGTTGGTCGTTAAGTTTATCTTCCTGTAATTTGGCCAAAGCCGCAGCCTGCGTTAATGACTGCGGTTGCAATGCTTGGACCTCACGATGAATATCTGGGTTTAACCCGGAAATAAAATTACTCAGCAAAAAGGTGGCAGGGAGACCAACAATGCGATTAGCAAGTTGTTCAAATTCATTAAAGTAATCTTGAACTGTGCCTTTTTGAGTTAATTTGAAGAGAGATCCGCGTGGGTCGTCATAATAAGAAGGAGCAAAGCGAACCTCCAAGGCTTGCAGAAACTCGTGCCATGAAGGAAGCATGTTGTTCCTGTGTAACCACTGAAACCAGCTGAGGGCCGGACCATCCATGTAAAAGGAGGCAATTCGGAGCCTATCATCCTCCGGTGTGTGACGATACTCAAAAAACTGCGAGATTTTAAAGATCCAACCCATTGGATCGATTCCATCAAACCGAGGAACGTCCAATTTCAGGTGAGGGATGAACGGAGAAGAACCGTTGTGAGGAGAACGACAATCATCAGAATGAGGAGAGGAATAGTCACGCGCGGTAAGTTGAGATGCAATGGAATCTAAACGATTGGTGATTTCATTTTGGTTATTGGTGAGCTTCAGGATGGCTTCTTCTAAGTTGGTGATGGATTTAGAACGAGTATTGTGGTATGTCATGATGGTTAAGGGAAGAGAGAATGACAAGTATAGAAAAGAAGGAAGGAAAAGATGCAACGAATATTCAATGAAAGCACCAAAAATGATAAAGAAATTGCAGATCAACAAGGATGAATTTGCAGATATTTGCAATGCCATTGCTTTAAAATTTCAGAAGGAGGAATCTGTAAGTTAATGTACTCCAAATATAAAACATTTGAAAGTTCGTCTGAATGTATTGTAAGGAAGGCGAAGATTTGTAGCATCTTTAATATTTTCCGGTTTGTTATAGCTACCTTACTTTGAGTATTTACCATTCTACAATTCGCCTAACTCGAAGAAATTGAAAGCCTTTGTCAGGAGTCCCAAGTTTGGATACCTAGTGTCCTTCATCCTCTTACTGAATCCGGTTGCTGTTTTTGAATGAGTAAATTAGGTTTGTGTTGGGTTGAAGGTTTTTAGAATCTTGATAACTTGTTTACTAGACAATGTTCATATTAATATAACTATGATACTTTGTTGTTCCCTTTCATTTTTTTATTATTGCTTTTTTCTATTTTATATATATATATATAATATACATGTTATACGTGGATTAGTGAAATTATTTATGTATGTATCAGCTATTAAATAGCTATGGAATCGCTAGAGCAATAGATTAGCTATGCAATAGCTATGGATTAGTTATACTATGGATATGGATTAGCTATTAAATAGTTACAAAATCTAGCTATGGAAATAGTTGTGAAAAATTTTCCAGCTAATTAGCTATGGAATCAATGAATTTTAGTAGTAAAATATAGCTATGGATTTAGATATAGATTAGCTATGGAACTTTCAAAATTAGCTACAAATTAGCTACCAAAATTTTATGTAGCCAATCAGCTAGGAGGTATTGGATATGGAGCATTTTATAGCGAATTCATATCTTATTCCATAGCTAAAGAGTTTAGCTGCAAATTAGCTATGGATTAGCTATGAAAAATTCCATATCTAATCAAGATTTTTCTTGTATATGAATGGTACAGATGGAAGAAGGGCCTTGTTTTTCTGCTCCGAACAAAAAACAATGCTTCGGATGGGATATTTTAATATGTACCTGTTATATATTTATTCACTTTGATAACAAATATTCCTACGATGGATGTTAGATTCAGGGACTAAAGTGAAAGATTTTTTACAAAGTCAGGACTTAAAAGCAATTTTGTTAATTTCGAGGATTAAAATCAAAGTCCAATATAAATTAAGGAACTAAAGTGACTGTTTACTCTTAGTTTAAATGTTCAGCGGTTGCTTAGTAATCCCCCTTTTTTTCATAATGATCCTTTAAGTAAAATTAAACCGGCGATTTTTTTTCTTCATAACTAGATCATCACCATTTTATCTAGAGCTACCGCAAGCACCAGTTTATGAAATTTTCGAACTGGTGAGTCTCATCATTACCCAACCATCATATTTCCCAACCGCGAGTCCAACGTAAAAAGGGATGTAAAAAATCGTAGCTTAAAATATATATATACACACACACTATACATTTTTTATTATTGAAATTTATTTTTGTTTTTGGATTCCTTTAGATGTAGAAGAAGAGAGAAGGGAAAAAAAACTGTGCTTGTGTTGTGTTGCATTTGGGAACAGATGCAGCAAGATCACTACCATTCTGATTATAAAACCGGTTGTCATGGCAATGAAAATTAGTTTAATGCTAACCTTCCCTGTATACAAGGGGATTGGCTACCATGCTCATTTTGGAGTTTTTCTAGCAGTAAATTGCCACAGTAAAAAAGTGAAATTGGCACGGTAGAAAAAATGATGGGGTAAATATGGCCTAATAAACTTCAATAACCGGTTGTCCGGTTTACATGGATTATTTGCAATAAGGTCCCCCTAATTTTCACTTTCCTCTTGAATTTTACAGTTTCCTCTTTAGATCTAGGGCAGCTTGTTGTTCTTCATCGTCTTCATTGCTCCCTTCTTCTTTGGCGCCGCTCCCTTCTTGTTCTTATTGGCTTTGCTATGTTTCATTGTTCTTCTTCATGACTGAGAATCTCAATGCGATTAATTCCAAGTTTACAACTCGAGAATCCTTCTTCGCGGTAATCGTTGTTCCTTCCCTTAATTAATTCCTCTTCGCGGTTGTTCTTGTTGTTTGTGGTGGGGATTTGTTTCTTCAGGTTCGTAATTGTTCTCTCTTCTTTGTTTTTGGTTAGACAAAAAGTTGGAGTGACATTAAATTAGTGTAATACTGGGATTGATTACCTTGCATTGCAATTAGGGATACATGTTAGCTGTTAAAGGGGGGGGATTACCTTACATTGCAATTATGGATACATGTTAGCTGTTAAAGGGGGGGGGGGGGGGGATTTGATTTCATCCAATTATTGTAGATGCTGTTTTTGGCAAGATGATTGTTATTTGGAGATTGAAAATAATTTGTTAAGTTAGAATTCTGACAATTTTATGTGAAACTTTGAAATTAATAATGAAGCTTGAGTTAGTATGTCGCTTAATACATATGATAATTTCTCCCTAAAGAAAGAAAATAGAGAGAAAGAAGTTATTACTGTATTAAAGTTGGTCAAAATTTGGGAAGTTTATATCTGTTGAATTAGGCTAGTGATTTATAATGAATGATCGTATGGTCCTACTTGGATGCCAAAGTATCTGAAGCAAATTTCAACACCTGCATAACTTCATTCAAGTTTTCTAATTCATGTGTACAACTGTAATTCATATGGCATGTATTAGTATTATGTGTTCCACAGGAATACTAATCTATTATCAAATAATATGCTAATCCATAACTGTTAAATATTAATTAGTTTTTCAGTTGACAACATATATTAACTACAAATTGGTTTATCATTAATTGGTGTAAAAATGGTGTACAAAATATAATGTGCATCTATCACTGCTGAGATGTGTACTAATGTTTAAGGGGAACTTCTAGCATGCACGTTTTGCTTGCCTGCGCATTGGTTTTTTATAACTTGAAGTAATATGGTGCACCACAAGAAATGGGTGGAGCATTCTTGGCCGTTCAAAACTCACTGATGGCTGTAAAACGGTGGGACCTGCAGATTGGTTACCTGCTGGACTACTGCTGTTGGCGTTTTTTTTTTTATTATTTTGCATACTTTGCAATTTACTCCCTTCTTAACTATACTCAATCGGTCCCTTAATATAAATCACTTTTACCTAATTCACGTGAAATAAGAAAAATAATTATTACTCTCAAATTTATTTATCAAAAAAATAAGGTTACCCCTATTTAAAACTTTATATCTCTATTCATATCTCTCTATTATAATTATTACCCTATGCAAAAATTTAAGCCACTTTTACCTAATTTACAAAAATTTAGAAAAATAATTATTACTCTCAATTTTATCAAAAAAACATGTTGTGATTCTAAAGTTACTCTTATTTAAAATTTTATAACTGTATTGATTTCTCTCTCTATTGTAATTATTAACGTATAACCGCTGTAAAAAATGGTTAGGAGTCTTAAAAAACTGTTATAGCAATTTGAAAACATAATAAGTTGTTGTGCTTTCGTTTCTTAATTATGATGAAAGTTGTTTATTGAAAAGTGTTGTACAATAAAGGGCGGAGGGAATTAAAAGAGAAATAGCATGTACAAAAGTTGAGTATATTTTAATTTTGATCATCAACTGTGATTTAGCTGGTAAAATTTTTATGGGAGATCATTAGAAACAATTGTCTTATCCGTTATGTGACGTGTTAGTTAATCTTAGACATATTTGAATGATGTCCATCCGATGCTATATTTGAATGTCATAAAAGGTTATTGTACATATGCGCATATGGAGTATAGCATTTGTAATTAAAGGTGAAGAAATGAGACCTATCCGAAAATGATAACGAAGAAGTATAGTTCATTATTTACCATGCAATTGATAATTTGAAGGTGATAGGATTATAATATTGAGTAATGGATATAAGCAGTTGATCGCACATAGTAAGTAGTTGGTCGAACAAGTGCGTTTGAATGGGTTTCGGTGGACGAGATGAGTGTTAATTAATCAGTTCACTTCTTACTTTGTTTATGAGTAGTTTAACGGACATGGTAACTAGTTGAAGGTTAGTTCCTTGGTTCAGCAATTACGTTCTTTAGGTCGAGGGTGAAGAGTGGAGAGTTAGATCGTTCGGTTGAGGTGTTACGTTCACGAGGTTGAGGGGAAGGAGTAGTCGATAGGTAGTCTGTTCTGTTCATGTGTGATCCTAACGAGTCGGTTGCACGTATTATATTGAGGGGGTGTATTAGTAAATCTATTAAATATTTTAAATTGATTAGAAGAATAAATATTTGATAGGATAAATTATGAATAGTTATTAATGTGATTGTGTAAAAATGTAGTAATGATATTTTATGAATATTAATAAATATAAGTATCAAGGAAGAGAAGTAGTAATATGTATAAGTGAAATATTTATTTATTAAAATGGTGTAATAAATTGTACACAAGTGAAAGTAAATAATATAAAAATTTACTAAATATTAGGCATGAAATTAAAAATTATTAATATTAAAAATTATTAATATTAAAAATATAAATTTCTCAAGATAGTGAATCTGAATAAATGGTAATTTAATTAGTTTCAAAATAAGTAAAATTGTTATTAATAATGAATTAAAATTAATAACAAATATTAAATATAAAATTTGTGGTAATAAATTAAAAAAATAAATGTTAAATAATCATAAAAAAAACTCGTGGTAGTAGTAAATAAAAAATAATAATGAATACTTTATTTTAATTAATTAAAGAGAAAATATAGAAAATTATTAATTTTTAGCTTTCATTGCAGGTGTGAGAGGAAAGAAATCGTGACCGTTCATAACAAGTGATCCAACGGAGAGAAACCGTGATCCGCGTGAAAGAAGGGAGTCCCATCTCCCACCGTCGATAGATAGCAAATCCTATGGCTCAGGTGTGTTGGATCCGTGTGAGCCCAACCGATTATTTCTTTGTTGCTACTAGGGTTTTTCGTTTAATTGTGTCTTGCTTGCTTCGTCTTTTTTCGTCTTCTAGGGTTAGGGTTAGGGTTAGGGTTACGCTAGGTTTCTTCTCACCGTCGTGGGTCTCGTTGCCGGCGCTACTCCTCATCGTTGGGGTCGTCTTCTCCGTCCAAATCATTCCCGTCGTGTGGTCCTCTTTCTGTCGTACCTAGTCCAGTGGTTGGGTGTGGATCTTTAGTTCTATCTTCATCATTTGGTAAACAAACAAGGTACGGACCTAAATCTTATATGATGATTGTTGTTGTTTAATGCTTGGCTTAGATAAATTCATATGTGGACATGTTTAATGTCTGTGTTGTAGTGGTTAGTATGGATTTTTTTATAAGACTATTTGTTTTCGACTCTGGCTCAACAATGTTTAGTGTTTGACACTGCTAACATTGATTAATTAAGTCGGTTATTAAGAAATAAGTTTTGAGGATGTGTGCTCTTATTTCAATTGACTCTGCCAGATACCATTACGGTGGAGATGTTCTGTTCAGTCGTTGAGTTGTTTCTTTACCCTTCTTTTTTCTCTTTGTAGTTTTTTTGACTGTGTTGTTTATTTGTCTGTGCCTAGTTTTTTTCCTACTGAGTTAGTAGTTACAACATTGTTGAGGACATAGTTGTTGAGTTGAGTTGAGTTGAGTTGTTTCTTTTTTCTCTTTGTAGTTTTTTTCTGTTCTGTCCTAGTTTTATTGTGGAAGTGGATGCAAATTTGTTTTGTTGTAAGTATCTTTGGTTTGTGTGTGGACAACTGGACACAGTTGTAATGGACCAGTTATAACTTTGATATCTAACTGATCTTTTTTTTTTATTGAGGGTAACAAGTAAGTAGTTGTATGTAGTACACTGAAAGAAGCTTGTATAATGTTTCTTTTTTTAATTTTTTTTTGTTTGGAATGTTTATGTTTACTTTCCAATATTGATCTTTTTGTGAATTTGTGAGTTTGAAGTGAACTACCCAATTCTATTTAAGCGTGTTGCTTTTCTCTAGGTCAGCCACTTGACTGGTCATCCTTTAATTTGAGGCATGAATTCATTTTGTTAAGTAAGAGGTAGTAAATGTTTAATAATATTGAGAAGAATAATTTGTTGCTCTTAGTGCATTTTAAGAAAGTCTCTTTGATATAGTATACATGTTCAAAAGCAAGATGGATTCAAAAAGTAGCAATGTTAACTTAGGGGAGTCATTTAGTTAAATTATAAAATGATTTGGTAACTACTTTGTTCAAGCTTCCAAGAGATGATAACTTGATTGCGACACCTAAAAAACAAAATATTAGGCATGATTCTTGATCTGAAGAAGCTTTAGGGCATGATTCTTGATCAAGTTATCTTTCAGCTCAGTTCTTCAAAGAAATAATATATCTGTATTTGACTTGGATTTCCTTTATGAGGCTGGCATATATTTCAGTTGGTAGGGTTGCAAAGTATGCTTAGCAACACTGTTAAAAGTAAATCCTCTTCCTGTTTCAATTTCTTAAATAAAGTAACTACATACGAAAGTGATGTATTCAATACCGTAATTTACAAATAAACCAAAAAAACCTGGGTTTGCAGATCTCAATTTTATTTTTATTTTTTTATGAGATCCAGTCATACTTGTGTTTTAGTTTTTCTACTAGAAAGTTGGAAGGGTAGGGGGTATGGGATACAAAACTTGTGTTTGAAAATGCATTTTTGTATGGTAGAAAAGGAAAGAAAGAAAGAAATAAAGAGAGAAATATCTGCTGAACTTGTTAGAACTTAGAGGTAGCCTTACTCATCAGTGTTTGTGATGCAATTTTGAGTGGCTGATAAGAGTGCCATTATGACTATGGTGTCAACAAACTGTAGATCAAATGATACTTCCAGCATATTTAGAAAGGCTGCCTTCTGCAATTTTTGGTTCAGCAACTGCAGTTATAATGTTTGGTTCTTACATGGAGGAGTAAGCACTTCACCTCTTGTTTCAGCGTCGAAAAGGTGATGCAATCATACTAATGACATTATGGTTTTCGTCATGTGCAAAATAATTGCATAACTTACTACATAAATTTTTGTGCCAGGTTAAACCAGACTGTGTTCTCATGAGGACTGTGCTCACATTGATTAAGAGCAAGGCTAACCTATTTTGGACCAAGGTGGAGGGAGAGGCAATCATGCTTATAATGAAAATGACAATTTAGTTCTTTATTAACAACTTGTAAATTGATTATTTTTCAAGATAAAATCAGCTATCTTTTTTATTTTTGTAACAGATTAACCAAGACTGTGTTATAATGAGGACTGCACTCACATTGATCAAGAGCAAGGCTAACCTACATTGGACCAAGGTGGAGGGAGAGGCCACCATGCTGCTTATGAAATATACTTAATAGGGTGTATGTCAAAATCGTTGGATCCACCACATTTTGTGTAGTTGATGTCCATAGAAACAATTACATACTATCATATATAGTATCATTTTGGTTGTATCATATTTTGGTTCCACTGTATTTTGGATTCTTGTGGTGGATATTTTTTGTACAAGCATATTATGGATGCTCTATTTAGAAGGGATCCTATTCCCCCTTTAGGTTGATGCAATTACTACTGTTAAATGTTTGAAGCACACAAGTCTTAGGTGTCAAACTTCTTTGGATATGTACGCTAGTTGATGTCATTATTGCTAATTATAGCTTTATTTTTTGTTTACCTTTGACAGGTATTATGCTTGCTTAATATACTATAAATTGGTTCGCTAAACCTTGATTTTGGAAGAAAGATATTGCTTATATAAATTGAGAAAGTGGTGGAGAGGGGGTTAATGAAGCCTACATACTTGTTCTATGTCTTGTGTGCTTCTTTCATGACAGTTGTTAAACTAATTTTCTAGAATTTGAAGATTACTGGTAATTTTTTGAAGTTCTGTATCCTTTTTAGTTACAATGATTGTGAGGTGGATCCTGACCTTCTGCTTACTACCCAAATTCCTCACCACTAGGGTCCTACTCCAAGGGACTTATAATGTTCTATATTTTTACTATTAGTAGTCCCTCCTTGGTGGAAAAACAGAATCATGTGTATTTTGACGAAGTCATAAGTTTGGCAGAAGACCATCAATTCATGTTGCTTGATGTTTCGGTAGTAATCTGATAGAGACCAATTTTAGTAGCAGTGCAAATAGCTTGTTGTTTTGCATTTCATTTTTGCATTTCGGTTTTGGGACCCAAATGAGAGTTTATTATATAGGATGGGAGGAGTGAGCGAAAGGGAGCACCAATAAAAAGTCAGCACCAATAAAATACAATAATTTGGTTGCTGCATCACCTAATTAGACCAAAATACAGTAGAGAAAAAGCACCAGTAAAAGACAATAATTTGGCAGTACAGCAGAATAAAAAGACTATAATTTGTGCATTGCATTTCATTGAATAGACTCACAACTTCATCAATCCTCTTGCTCTTGCAGTACCCAACAATCAAGATGCTATAAGTCCAAATATAGTTGTTTTATCTCAAGCTCTAGAGAGTTATTTCAATGCCATTTAACTACAATTCTGTTTTCAAATTTCCATCAATTTCCTTTGGATCAACATTATCTGCTTTGCTTTTTTCACTAATAAGCCTCTCAACAACTTCTTCTAGAGGTGGATCACCAGGTCTTCGAAAAACTTGATCCCCCATTTTAATCTCATATGCCTCTGGTTGATCCAAGATAAACTCCTTCAACTGATGACAGCATGGATATGAAAAAAAATCAACAAAACCATCATAAACTAAGGATGTGAAAAAATGGAGACTGAATCTAAAGCTAAACTTTCAATACAACAATGGAGAAATGAAGCTGAAGTCCATTGATTGAAATTCAGCATGATGATTTTTAAATAGAACATGCAAATGAAGGACATAATAGCAGATTTGTGGGTTGTAAAAATTAATAAGCCTAGTCACAGGTTCTATTCTTGGTTCTTTATGCTTTAGTAAAATATAGCAATAAGCAAATAAAAAAGAGAGGTCATACCTCCTCCAAGTCTTTCAGTATTGTTGTTGAAATTCCAGGTGTTGGAAACCAACAAGCGGGCTAAGCAAATACTAGAGGGGGGGTGAATAGTATTTTGAAGCACTAATACCAAATATTTCGATTGATAATTGAAGAATGGAGCTAAGACTGAATTTTCTGGAATCAGACACAAAAGACTCGAGTCTTTTGTTAAATACTCGAGTTTTTCAGTGATGAACAACTCGAGTCTTTTCTGAAATACTCGAGTTTTTCCTATCAGATAGCAGAAAAACCAGAAACGAAAATTCAGCAATTTAACTCAAATCAATTCAATAATAAACAGGAACTTATCCAACAGAATAGCAAGCAATCTAAATAACTTTTAAACACAAAGATTCCTTGAACTTGCTACCTAATTGTATAAATCCTAATTGATTGAAATGACTTAAGTCTATTGAGCTAGAAAGTAGATTAAAAGCAATAAACCAACACTCAAGCAATTTTATCCTGGTTCACTCCAACAATGAGCTACATCCAGTCCTCCTAATCACTTAGGAGTTTCTACTAATAATCAAATTGTTAGAAATTACAAAGGATTGCTTGAGAATGGCCTCACTCAACCTAACCCTTTCAAGAGTGTACCAAACTCTTGATTTCTACCCCAATTTAATTCCGGTGATTGAAGAACTCTTCACAAAGCTTCCTTGAACTCCCTTCAAGAAACTCCACCGGGCTAGGAACCTCCTAGTCTTGTGCTTGAGAACCTCTCAAGACTTCCAACACCCTAAGCCACTTAGGGTTTGCTTGGGAACAATCCAAGACTTTGAATAATCAAGCTTTTTGTATGTGTATTACTAATCTCACAATGGATTAGCACAAATAAGCACAGCTCAATGTAAGAATTGAGGCCTAAAACTCAACTTGGAATAAAATGACAATATGAGTGAGAAGTTGAGCTTTTTGGGAATTAACACTTGAGAAGAGGAAATTAAGAAAGCTTGAATCAATATGATCTTGTTGTCTTGTTTGTTCTTGCACAAATTCAAAGAGAAATTTTACAATAAGGTTCTGAATTGCTCTCTTGGGTTGGATGAGACTCAAATGCCCTCAATTGGGTTTTTGAGTTTCTCCAACGTTCATTTTTGCTGACTGGACAAAAATACTCGAGTCTTTTGGTAAAAACTCGAGTCTTTTTGGTCGGTCACGAGTGAATTGGTGCACGAACAAGACTAACGGTCATAATTGCTGACCTGGCACAAATACTCGAGTTTTTCTACAAATACTCGAGTGTATACTCGAGTCTTTTTCAAAATACTCGAGTATTTTGATCAGATATGGGAAAAATTATTTTTCAATTTTATTTTTCCTCTCAAGTATTAATTTTTGGTCAATCTCAACTTAATAAACATATAAAAATTTATTCCTAGAAGAGACTAACTATTTCTACCCACTCTCAACCACTCTCAACATAAATTAGAAATTTACAATTAATATTTGATTGAGAATGATTGGGCACTTGTCTTCTTTTCTTGACTTCTTGTTGATGTTGATGTTGCAATATCTTCAAGGCATGATTTGTTAATTATTTTGTCATCATCAAAACATAATCCACATAATTAGGAGCATTGAATTCACAATCTCCCCCTTTTTGGTGATGACAAAATAATTAACACTTGATCCATTTGTTAAGCTTGATCCACTTGGAGATGCAACTCCCCCTCACTATATGATACTTTTCACCTATCTAAAAATTCAGCTTGAGCAAGATGTTATGACAATTTAATTTTAGCACCAAGCCTATGGTATTAGAGAATTTAACAATTATCAGAGTATATACCATAATTAGAGATTTTAGGTGGTATTAGAGAATTTAACAATTATCAGAGTATATACCATAATTAGAGATTTTAGGTGCAACAATATCAAGACAAGACAAGTGTAATATCTCTCCCCCTTTTTGTCATACGCCAAAAAGATGTAACAATTTAGAAAAAGATCAAGGGAGGAGAGGTGCATAATCGGAAAACCCCATAACCAACTATGCAAATAAAACGGAGATATAATAACGATAAAGAGCTCCCCCTGAAGCTTTGCACAAACATCAGAATGAAAACCAAAATCATTATCATAAAAACATCATAAAAGGTCCAAACCAAAGGTGCAATAATAAACCCAAAGTCTCAAAACACCAAGTTCTCAAAATACAGAAAATGTAACAAAGACCAACATGATAAAAACAGAATGAAAACTAAGATAAAATCCAAAGGTCAACATCATCAAAACATCGAAGGAGCTGGAGCATCTGGAGGAGAATAAAACCGAGAGAAGAGTTTAGAGGATGAAAACTAGTAAGATTTGACAAAACTTTGAGGCAAATCTGAGTTTTGAGGAGAGAGATATGAGAAAACCGAGAGAGAAGAGGGTCGCAAAAAAAAAACTTGAGTCTGAGAGTATATATAAACAGTTCAAAATACTCGAATATATTCATAAATACTAGAGTTGATCTTTAGGATATACTCGAGTTTTTGAAAATATATTCGAGTCGGTCGTGACTCAGCCCAGATTTCCCCAGAAAACTCGAGTAAAAATTGAAGAACTCGAGTTTGGTCCGAAAGATCAAATTTCAGGAAAAACGCAAAATACTCGAGTTTTTTGGAAAATACTCGAGTTTGGTCTGAAAGTTCAAAAATTGGGGGTTTCGAAAGACTCGAGTGTTTTGAAAAATACTCGAGTATTTTAATAAAGACTCGAGTGTTTTGAGAAACACTCGAGTATTTTTATCAGACCCTGATTAAAAACTTTTTCAATTTAAAACTGATTTAATTTTGAATTAAAATACTCGAGTGTTTTTGGAAAAACTCGAGTATTTTGACAGAACAGAAAGTAAAAACTCAGTTTTAAAAGACCAAACACAAATCAAACACAAATGCTTCACTACCAACTTGGAATACAGTACAGAATCACACACAATTAACATATACAATTTCAAATATCATCAAGGACAATTTAACTAAGAATCAATAACACATTAGAGTAAGACTAATATGGTGATTTTCCAAAAATGACACACAATGCAATTAGCCTATATTAGCTTCATCTAAAATACCAAGTTCTCTCCTAATATGATAAAAGGTGTCCCTTGGTAGAGGTTTTGTAAAAATGTCTGCTAATTGATTTGTGGTACTGACAAATTCAATTGTGCAATCACCCTTTTGTACATGATCTCTTAAAAAATGATGTCTTATTTCAATGTGTTTAGTTCTTGAGTGATACACCGGATTCTTAGTCAAATTGATTGCACTCGTGTTATCGCATCTAATCGGAATATTTTCAAGTTTCAAACCAAAATCCGATAATTGTTGTTTCATCCATAACAGTTGAGCACAACAACTACCGGCTGCGATATATTCCGCTTCGGCGGTAGAAAGAGCGACACAAGCTTGCTATTTAGAAAACCATGACACCAATGAACTTCCCAAGAAATGGCAAGTACCACTGGTGCTTTTGCGATCAAGCTTGCATCCGGCGAAGTCGGAATCCGAGTAACCAACTAAACTAAGATTGGCATCAGCAGGATACCATAAACCAGTGTTAATTGTTCCTTTTAGATACTTAAATATATGTTTAACTGCGGATAGGTGAGATTCTTTAGGATTAGCTTGAAATCTAGCACACATGCATACACTAAACATAATATCCGGTCTAGATGCAGTGAGATATAGGAGACTACCTATCATACCCCTATACTTACTAACATCAACCGGTGTACCTTGTTCATCCTTGTCTAGGTAGCATGATGTGCTCATTGGAGTGTAGGCTTCCTTGCACTTGTCCAATCCGAATTTCTCAAGGAGCTCTTTGCAATATTTCCCTTGATGCACAAAAATCCCCTCCTTGACTTGCTTTATTTGTAAGCCTAGGAAGAACTTGAGTTCTCCCATCATTGACATTTCAAATTCCTTTTTCATCAAATTTGAAAACTTTCTACAAAGAGACACGTTAGTAGCACCGAAAATGATATCATCAACATAGATTTGTACTAACAAAATGTCATCCTTGGTTTTATAAATAAATAGTGTATTATCAACCTTCCCTCTTTGAAACTTGTTTTCTAATAGAAAGGAACTCAATCGATCATACCAAGCTCTAGGAGCTTGTTTCAATCCATAGAGTGCCTTTTTCAATTTATAAACATGGTTTGGAAATTCACTATTTTCAAAACCGGGGGGTTGTTTGACATACACTTCTTCATTTATAAACCCATTCAAGAAAGCACTTTTAACATCCATTTGATATAAAGTGAATTTCATGATTGAAGCATAAGCAAGTAAAATTCGGATTGCTTCAAGACGTGCAACCGGAGCAAAGGTCTCATCATAATCGATACCTTCCTCTTGGTTGTACCCTTGAGCTACTAGTCTAGCTTTGTTTCTTATAATCAACCCGGATTCATCAAGTTTGTTTCTATAAATCCATTTAGTACCAATTATGGTATGATCATCGGGTTTAGGGACTAGATCCCAAACTTCATTTCTTTCAAATTGGTTTAATTCTTCTTGCATAGCAAGAACCCAATGATCATCCTCAATGGCCTTTTTAATTGAATCGGGTTCAATTTGAGAAACAAATGAGACATAGTGGCAAATGTTTTGAATAGACCTACGAGTAAGTACTCCCTTTGACATATCTCCTATGACTTTGTCTATAGGATGAGCCTTGACCGATTTCCAAGTTGGAGGAAGTTCTTCCCTTACTTCTCCTTCATCAACTTTTGAATTCTCTCTCTCTTTTTCTTCTTTTGAAAAGACAATGCCATCTTCACTAGCATCACATAAAACACTATCTTCTTTTGAAGACTCATTAAAAACCACATGAATTGATTCCTCAATAGTTAAAGTTCTTTTATTGAAAATTCTATAAGCTTTACTATGAGAAGAATAGCCTAAAAATATGCCTTCATCGGATTTGGAATCAAACTTGCCAAGGTGTTCTTTTCCATTATTTAAAACAAAAACTTGGCATCCGAAGACATGAAAATGAGATATATTTGGCTTTCTTCCCTTGTAAAGTTCATAGGGGGTTTTATCCAAAGAGGGCCTTATCAAAATACGATTTAAAACATAACAAGCCGTATTGACGGCATCGGCCCAAAAATATTGAGGTACTTGAGAATCATTTAACATGGTTCTAGCAAGTTCCTCTAGCACCCTATTTTTCCGCTCTACCACTCCGTTTTGTTCCGGAGTCCTTGGTGCGGAGAATTGATGCTCAATACCATTTTTAGCACAAAATCTATCAAATTTGTGGTTTTCGAATTCACCACCATGATCGGTTCGAATAATAATTACTTTTTGATTTACTTGGTTTTGCAAAAGTTTGACATGATGTTTAAAAGATTTGTAGGTCTCACTCTTAGTAGTTAAAAATAAAGTCCAAGTAAACCTAGAGAAGTCATCAACAATCACCAATGCATAATAGTTGCCACCAAAGCTTTTTACTTGTGATGGTCCAAACAAGTCCATATGAAGCATTTCTAATGGCCTTGATGTGGACATCACCATTTTTGATCCAAAGGTGTTTTTAGTTTGTTTACATTTCTTGCAAGGGGAACAAACACCTTCAATAGAAAAATTTAGCTTTGGTAAACCAACTACTAGATCTTTAGATTGAATTTTCTTCAATTGGTTTACATTTATATGAGCGGCCCTACGATGCCATAACCAAGTGTCATTTTCTTTGCTCACTAAACAAGTAGAGACCAAAGAAGTGACTTTGTTCAAATCAACTAAGTAAGTATTATTTGACCTTCTACCAACAAATTTGATTGATTCATCTTTGTCGATTTTAATGAGGCAATGGGTAGAGGTAAAAACTACATGATTACCAACATCACATAATTGGCTTATGCTCAAGAGATTATGTTCTAATCCTTGAACATAGAGCACATTATCAATAATCAAGTTTGAAGAGTTTCCGATTTTACCAATACCAAGGATTTTGCCTTTGTTGTTGTCCCCATAAGTGACATAACGCTTTTCCTTTGGAGTAAGCTCAATGAAGTGCCGCTTATCTCCCGTCATGTGCTTCGAACATCCACTATCAAGATACCACAATTGTTTTCCCGTTCGAAGGCACACCTACAATATGAAATCACTTGTTCACTTTGGGTACCCAAACAATGTTGGGTCCCTTAGGGTTAGTGTTGGGACTTTCTCCCTTCTTAATCCACATATAAGTGCCCTTTTTCATTTCAAACTTCTTAATGTGGCACTCAATGTTGATATGTCCAACTTTTCCACAATAAGTACAAGTTGGTCTCTTTGATGAATTTTTCTTAGAAAATGTTCCAACCACCTTGTACTTTTTGTCCTTTTTATGAACATATCCTAAACCGGTTTTGTTGTGATTATGTCTTTGAGAGTTCAACAACCGGTTGAGGTTTCTATCACTATGTGAGATTGTGAGTTTGTTTTTCAACTCTTTCACTTCTTTTTCAAGTTCATCACATCTCTCACATGAAGTGATAATTTCCTCATGATTTGCACAATCACTTTGATGACTAGAATTAATAAGTTCCAAGGATTCATTTTGAAGTTTCAACTCATTTATAGATTTTTGCAATTCATCAATTTCATGTTGAAACTCCAAAATTTTCTTTCCTTTTTCCTTATTAATTTTAGCAAGCCTTTTAAATTGAATTAACATTTCATTGTAGGCTTCTTGCAAATCATCATATGAAATGGAGTTTGAAGATGAACAAGAAGAGCTAGAGGTTACCTCATCATCACTTTCACTCATGCCATGATTAGCTCTTGATGAGGACTCATGATTGTTCTTGGCCATGAGACAAAGGTTTGCATTTTCATCTCCGGAGCTACTTGAAGATGATTCATTGCTCTTTTCCGGTGCATCCCAAACAATGTATGCACGCTTCCCTTTGGTCTCTTGGGTCTTCTTGTCATTCTTCTTCAAGAATGTGGCACATTCCATTCTTATGTGACCAATCCCTCCACATTCATGACACTTAACTCCATCATTGGTACTCTTTTCTCTTTGTTGTGAGTCTTTGGTTCTCTTAAAATTGGATGAAGATCCACCTTTCTTCCCTTTGAAAAATTTGTTGAATCTTTTCACAAACATCCCAAATTCTTCTTGATTTGGTTCACCATCGGAATCTCCACTTGTAGAGCATTCTTCAACTTCTTTTGTAGCTTTAGTTGAAGCTTTGAGTGCTATGCCCTTTTTCTTTTTGTCCGATTCCTCATGCATCCCAAGTCTTGTAAGCTCCATCTCATGCTCTTGGAGTTTGCCAAACAAAGTGGCTAAGTCCATGCTATTTATGTCTCTAGATTCCTTGATGGCGGTTACCTTGGGTTGCCAACTCCTATCAAGACATCTTAGAATTTTGTTAGTAGTTTCACCATTGCGAAATACTTTTCCCAAGGAAATCAAATGATTAACAATGTGAGAGAATCGCCTTTGCAAGTCACTAATGGTTTCATTTGGCAACATGTGGAACAATTCATATTCGTGAGTTAGAGAATTCAATCTTGCATCTCTAACCTCACTTGTTCCCTCATGTGTGACTTGCAAAGTATCCCACATTTCTTTTGCCGATTTACATTGGGAAACTCTATAAAATTCATCATGGGATAAGGCCGAAAAGATGATGTTTTTAGCTTTTAAATCAAATGAAACTTTTCTCTTTTCATCATCATTCCAACTACTCCTTGGAATTTCAACAATTTCATCATTTATTTTCTTTTTGGGAATGAAAGGACCATTTTCAATTGCATCCCAAATATCCATATCAATTGCTTCAATAAAAACTTTCATGCGAGTTTTCCAATAAACATATCCTTCACCATTAAATAGTGGAGGACGGTTTATTGAAGCTCCTTCTCCACCAAAGTTATTGCTAGAGCCCATTAAGTTTCCAAAAGGATCTTTTTCGAAAAAGTTGTTACACTCGATCTTTCGACCGAGCTCTGATACCACTTGTTGGAAACCAACAAGCGGGCTAAGCAAATACTAGAGGGGGGGTGAATAGTATTTTGAAGCACTAATACCAAATATTTCGATTGATAATTGAAGAATGGAGCTAAGACTGAATTTTCTGGAATCAGACACAAAAGACTCGAGTCTTTTGTTAAATACTCGAGTTTTTCAGTGATGAACAACTCGAGTCTTTTCTGAAATACTCGAGTTTTTCCTATCAGATAGCAGAAAAACCAGAAACAAAAATTCAGCAATTTAACTCAAATCAATTCAATAATAAACAGGAACTTATCCAACAGAATAGCAAGCAATCTAAATAACTTTTAAACACAAAGATTCCTTGAACTTGCTACCTAATTGTATAAATCCTAATTGATTGAAATGACTTAAGTCTATTGAGCTAGAAAGTAGATTAAAAGCAATAAACCAACACTCAAGCAATTTTATCCTGGTTCACTCCAACAATGAGCTACATCCAGTCCTCCTAATCACTTAGGAGTTTCTACTAATAATCAAATTGTTAGAAATTACAAAGGATTGCTTGAGAATGGCCTCACTCAACCTAACCCTTTCAAGAGTGTACCAAACTCTTGATTTCTACCCCAATTTAATTCCGGTGATTGAAGAACTCTTCACAAAGCTTCCTTGAACTCCCTTCAAGAAACTCCACCGGGCTAGGAACCTCCTAGTCTTGTGCTTGAGAACCTCTCAAGACTTCCAACACCCTAAGCCACTTAGGGTTTGCTTGGGAACAATCCAAGACTTTGAATAATCAAGCTTTTTGTATGTGTATTACTAATCTCACAATGGATTAGCACAAATAAGCACAGCTCAATGTAAGAATTGAGGCCTAAAACTCAACTTGGAATAAAATGACAATATGAGTGAGAAGTTGAGCTTTTTGGGAATTAACACTTGAGAAGAGGAAATTAAGAAAGCTTGAATCAATATGATCTTGTTGTCTTGTTTGTTCTTGCACAAATTCAAAGAGAAATTTTACAATAAGGTTCTGAATTGCTCTCTTGGGTTGGATGAGACTCAAATGCCCTCAATTGGGTTTTTGAGTTTCTCCAACGTTCATTTTTGCTGACTGGACAAAAATACTCGAGTCTTTTGGTAAAAACTCGAGTCTTTTTGGTCGGTCACGAGTGAATTGGTGCACGAACAAGACTAACGATCATAATTGCTGACCTGGCACAAATACTCGAGTTTTTCTACAAATACTCGAGTGTATACTCGAGTCTTTTTCAAAATACTCGAGTATTTTGATCAGATATGGGAAAAATTATTTTTCAATTTTATTTTTCCTCTCAAGTATTAATTTTTGGTCAATCTCAACTTAATAAACATATAAAAATTTATTCCTAGAAGAGACTAACTATTTCTACCCACTCTCAACCACTCTCAACATAAATTAGAAATTTACAATTAATATTTGATTGAGAATGATTGGGCACTTGTCTTCTTTTCTTGACTTCTTGTTGATGTTGATGTTGCAATATCTTCAAGGCATGATTTGTTAATTATTTTGTCATCATCAAAACATAATCCACATAATTAGGAGCATTGAATTCACACCAGGAAGACTGCAAATAGTTATAGGGGTCTTGAAGGGACTCTTTGATACTTCTCAAGCAGAAGATATCACTCTTAGTCCCATAGGTCATGCCCCAACTAATTAGCACCAATAAATTAACAATAATTGAGAACCACGAAACCGGCTTCTCAGAACCAATAATTCTACTTAAACTAATATTCTAGGTCAATTATAAGTGCAGTACACATATTACAAGAACAAGCCAATAACACTCCTAACGGCCTATGTGCTCATCAATTTTAACAAAAACAAGAATTTTCATTTATACCACTTTTCGCCAGCCTATGTGCTCATCAATTTTAAAATTATGTTGAATAGACACCAGAGGAGCCAAATATGGCAATATATCTCAATGCAGTATCTCCTCCAATTCGACCTCTCACATTAGCCTGACTTTCTCCATGCCGAGTAAGTAATATTGGGCGAGGTATAAGGTGTGTATTGACCTGAAAGAAAATAACAAGTTATTCAATAGAAACTTACATCTAATATGAAGAAGCATTTGCTAGATGCAAATCACTAATCTTCTAACAAAAATGATTGTCTTGGGATGTTAGACAAAAATAAACTTTTGCTCCTTTACCTATTTTCAAATTTAATTTTTGTCACTTATGTTTCTATGTATTGGTCTTTAATGTTTTGATATGTCATCAATATTTTCCTCTGTTAGACTCCATACAATCCAGTAATCAAACTTGCCTATGTGGTTTGAAGTAGTAGAAACTTTAATTGACATCACCAACGGAAAAGGTATATTTTTTCCCCTTAACACATTTCAATTTTACTTTTTCCTTCAAGTTTTATTTTTCTAAATTTTCTGCTTATGTTTTTCGATGCTACTAAATACTAATGTTTCTCAGTTGACAGTTATGACTCTGTCAAATTTACTATAAGAACATGCTTATTTGGCATGCGACATGGAAAGCTTATTGCTCACGTTACCATCCAAGACATAAAAACTTTTGGGCATCCCTAAAAGGTCTGTTGCTCAATGAACTAATGACCAAATAATCAATAGACTTGCCAAGGTTTGAAATTTTCTGTTTGCCAGAAGTTCTATGGGATATGCTCTTTCCAGTTTCCACAAGGCCATTTACAGAGGTTTAATTATGCATTCCATCGTACAAAACATGCAAATAGATGATATCACAAGAGCTATAAAATTAGAACAACAGTTTCAAATTTCATTCTGCTTATTAAAAAAATAGAGCATGTTATGTTGTAAGTGCGATGCATCTCCCTGCTCCAAGATTACAGAATATGTACTTAATAAGTATAAATGAATAATTCACGTTTCGAAACTCATAAAAAAATGAACAAAGTTTGTCATTATTCATGGATCAATTAACATCGTTAGCCTCCCTAAAATAACAAATATTTTATTTGCGATGTTGTTCATAACAGGATTACACTAACTTCATGCTCTAGAAGCACACATCTATGACGGTTAGCTTCCTAATATCCTAATTTGCATAAAATGTGAGGCTAGGAACTTCATATTCAGATAGGGTGCCTCATCTCTTATCGCATTGCCCAGGGTGCCTCATTTCTCGTTACAAAATTTACAAGGCTTAGCTCATGAAAAAAAATATGTGGCTTTCCTAGGTTTTTGATAGAAACTAACATTATAGTTTTCAATGACTCTTTCTATTCTACAGTTTGTTTGGACCAGGTTACTCTTTTGGAATCCCCTTCGTGCTCTGCCCATGGCATATCTGCAGAGGGATTAACTCCAACTTTTTTTCTCTAACCAAAAACAAACAAGAACACAACAAAGAAGAAAGAAAATTTACGAACCTGAATAAACAATCCCCCACCACTCACAACGACAATAACCGCGAACAAAGCCAAGAACAAGAAGAAGAGCAAACGAACGAACGACGAACAACACCAACACGAAGAAGAAGAATGCCAATAGGAGGAACAACAACAACAACAGGGAGCACCGCCAATGAAGAAGGGACCAACAAAGAAGAAGAAGAAAGAAGAAGGGAGTTGCTGCCCTAATCTATCGTGGAAGTGTAAAAATTAGGGGGCTTATTGCAAATAATTAGTGCAAACCGGTTCTGCAAGTATAATAAGTCACTTTTACCCTACACTGTTTTTTTACCATGTCATTTTAACTGTTTTACCGTGTTTTTTTACTGTGCCAAAAGTGAAAACAAAACTCACTAGTGAGCATTCTAGAACCTCCCATGTTTAAGTATATGGCATCAGGGGCTTGAAGAAAGCAGTGGCTAACATGCTCACTGTTGAGTTTTCAATTTCAGAGTGACAGTAACTTTGGCACGGTAAAAAGTATAACTGCTGTAAAATTTTTTTTACCCTATTGTAACCTTCCCATTGGGTCACCAGCCGGTATTTGCCATGTGGTCCCTGAGGCTTATGTTCCAAAATTGAGGAGGTCAGATCTAGGGCAGGGCATATCGATCATCTTCTTCTTCTTTGCATCTTGTTGGTGTTGTTCTTCTTCCTCCTTCATGTTCTCCTTCATGTTCTCGTTCTTGGTGTTCTCCTTGTTCTATTCTCAAATCGAGTCGTTTGGTGTTCTTCTTCTTGTTGTCGAAGGAGCGGCGACAACAGTTATTTGATGTTCTTCTTGTTGTCGAAGCAGCGACGGCCTGAAGCAGCGGCGGATGTTCTTCTTCTTCTTCGTGTTGTCGGTTGTCCCTGTTGGTCGTGTTCTTCTTCGTGTTGTTCTTTTAGGCCTTCTCCAGATTTGTTCCCGATTTGTTGTTCCAGATTTGTTCCCGAAGTGGTGTTGTTGTTATCGTGGGTTGTTCTTGTCCAGCACAGTTGAGGAAGACACTTTGGAAACAAGCGGCCTAAGAGTTTACTAGAGGGGTGAATAGTAAATTGAAGTAACAATATTAATTTTTCGGATATAATTGGTATTAACAAATAACACGCTTACTGTTTTAAGACAAAATTGATTTTCTGTCCAAAATTTGATGAACTACTCGATTAGTTCAATGACTACTTGAGTAGTATGATCAGTTTCAGGCAGAGAACAGAATTTTCAAAGAATGGGTTTCACGGGGAAGAATGCCATGAACAGAAGCGAAATAATTTGCTAACTTAAGGTTCAGATGGAGAGATTAAATATGCGGAAATAAATGAAAGCGATAAAAGAGAACATAGAGAATTATTATACTGGTTCACTCTCACCCACTTGAGAGCTACGTCCAGTCCCCCCTAAACCTTATGGAGAGTTTTACTCAAAATCAGTTAAAAATTGGTTACAATAGGAGATATAAGTGAACCTCACTCTATCACACCTATCCCTTTCAAGAGTGTACCAAACTCTTGAAGTCTACCCCAATTTTTGTTGATCTTGACGGTTGAAGAACCTCTTCAACGCTTCCAATAGCTGGACTCCTTGAAACCTTCAAGAGATCATTCCTTTCTTCAATGGAGAATTCAGATAACAGAGAAGCGGTTCCACACAATTTCAATTGACAATGAATATGAAAGCTTGAGTACTAATTTGAGATTAGGTCTTAGAAAGGGATTGAATGAATAGAATGTAATTTGTGCAAAGTTCTCAAAAATTTCTTCTCAATGATCAGTGTTCAATTTTCTTGTTTGAAGAGGTAATATATTATTTTTGAAATCACAAGAATCAAGGAGGATCTTGAGAAAACAGATTTGAAAAGATTCCTCCATGATTACCTCTTCAACAGCCATATATGAAACATAATAACTGATTGATCTGACTCGTACTACTCGAGTAGTTGGTGCACTACTCGAGTAGTGCGAGTTGATAGAGAAGTTGTGGTTTCTCTGTTTGACAGACTAATCGATTAGTTGAGCCATTAATCGATTAGCTCAACCAAACATTTAAAAATCATCTTCTCTGTTTAGCAGGCGTAGTCACTGCTACTTTCTTAAAAACAATTTCAAAATGGTTTTTCCAAAATATCCTAGTCCCTTTCTAAGCTTTTTCAATTATTTAACTCAGCTAGTACTCATGCTAACTAATTCATAATCGCTTGAGTAAAAACCTAAGTCTACCACCCACACTCAACATAAATATAAAATATTACAAAGGAGCGGGAAATGGAAAACTCTAAAACGATTGTTGTTGTTGACTCTTCAGGCAATTTGTCTTCATCAAAATACTGCATTCCTTGTTGCATTTACAATCTCCCCCTTTTTGATGATGACAAATGCTTGTTGATTTTGCATACTCCCCCTGAATGTATGCACCTATACCTGTAAAGATTAAACCAACAAAAACAACAACCTTTCTCCCCCTTTTGGCATGATAAAAAAAGGAGCCAAAAACTTACGTGCATTGCCAAAAGAGAGGGTAAAATCAAAGGTTATAACCAGAATAATAATAAATCGAAGCAAAATGCAATAGACAGTCATGGATGAGTTTAAAAACAAGAACTCATAAACTGAAAAACAGCGAGTGTTCAACACAAAGTTTTGACACACAAATCCAGAATTAAAATCCAAGAACACCAAGAAGCACCAAGATAAAATCAGCAAAATAAAAAAGCATTTTAAAACAATCAAGAGGATGGGGGAGGGTGAAAAGCTCCAAAAGCATCACTGATGAATTGTTGCATGTTTTGATAGTCCTCAACCATACGAAGCTCCATCTGATCCATACGACTGTCAATGCGATCCAGACGATCGTTGACCCGACCAAAATGAGTATCCATATGATTCAACAGTGAATCATGCTCTAAAATCAAACGACGAAGAGACATGAGAAGGAGACACATGAGGCTGAGTCGGCTATGCCTCAGGCTGGAAATCCATAAAATCATCGACATTTTGTCCTTCTTCAGCGGCCTGAAAAGGTTGTTCCTCTTCTTCCCTGTCTTTATCATGAGCTGCAGGATTACCACCTTCTAAAACCAGAAGATCCTCTTTCCAATACCAAATTCTAGTACGCTCATGCTTGCGCAGACCTATTAAGTGGAAAAACCCAGCATCAAGACAGTATGTATCAGCCGTGTAGAGAACACTTGGCTCACCATCAGGAACAGCTACTCCAAGATGATGAACTAGTTCACAAACATGCACCGGAAAGGGCAGCCATCCAGAACTTGATGCACTAGCAGCCATAAGCATTCTTTCCATAATTACTAGAGACCAGTTTGTGCGGATGTTGTTGATGATGTCGTTCATAATCTTAAGATCATCTTCATAGGCTTGACCAAAATTCCTGGAAGTTCTTGGAAACAGGCAATATGTAATGATATAAAGTAATAAAATTCTGTTTTCCACAGTTAGTGGCTTAACCTTTTTACTGGCACCGTTCCAGTGAAACCCGGGACGAAGAGCCAGAGTATAAACTCTAGATACATCGCAGTCTAAACCCTTATTGACCAAGGATGCCCCAATAGTAGATAATCCAAACAGAGAGTGCAAATCAGCGAGAGTAAAATCAATTCTAGTGCCATAAATAAAAGAGTAATATCTGTTCCCTTGATGAACCAGATTTGCATAAAATTGTCTTACTGTCCTACGGTGAATACGACCATTAAATTCTAAGAAACGCTGTAAGCCAGAAGACTCAAGGAGGTTGTTTAACATAAACTTCTTCATTTATAAAACCATTTAAGAAAGCGCTTTTAACATCCATTTGAAAAAGAGTGAATTTCATTAATGATGCAAAAGCAAGTAAAATTCTAATTGCTTCAAGGCATGCAACTGGAGCATAGGTTTCGTCATAATCGATACCTTCCTCTTGGTTGTAGCCTTGAGCAACAAGACTCGCTTTGTTTCTAATAATTATTCCTGATTCATCCATTTTATTTCGAAAAATCCATTTTGTGCCAATTATAGTATGATCATCAGGCTTAGGAACTAAATCCTAAACATCATTTCTGATGAATTGATTTAGTTCTTCTTGCATAGCAATAGCCCAATGTTCATCCTCAATTGCTTTTTGAATAGAATCAGGTTCAATTTGAGAAACAAAGGAAAAGAAATTACAAAATTTTGAATGTAACGACGTGATAATACTCCCTTTGAGATATCACCTATCACGTTGTCGATTGGATGGTTCTTGCTTGTTTTTCAAGCTGGAGGCAGTGCATCTTTTTGAGTTTCCTTTTCAGTTGAGATTTGAATATCCTCTTTACAATTCTCAGTTAAGTCCACTAGATTACCTGCACTTTCTGCACTACTCAAAATACCTCCTCTCGGAGACTCATCAAAAACATGTATTGATTCTTCCATAGTAGACGTTATTTTATTAAAAACTCTAAATGCTTTACTATGTGAAGAGTAACCTAAAAATATATTTTCATCCGCTTTTTGTGACGCTCTCTTTTTAACTTGAAAATAATTAATATTTCCAAATAGTTTACTACTTGCTATCAAAATTAGGACTAGAAAATTTTTCCTTTTTAATATTATTACTTGCTTAATCAAAACCTCTTTTCGACATAAACCGTTTCATGAATTCGGCTTAGTATTATCTTAGATTTGAAAAAGACTCTCGAGAAAGCACGTCCTTATTTATAGGAAACCTTAGTAGTTATTATTTAAACATATGATTTGCCTCTAAAGTCAGATTTGAGTATATATATTATATACGTTACGCCGAATTCTTTATAAACTGAAATCAGAGTTCGCGGAAGAAAAATAGTACTTATGGGGCACTGCTGAGGAAAATAAACATCATATATATATAGATCATACCATCAAATAAAACCCCATCAGTACAGTAGCAAGTGATAAAAAGTCGAGATAGCAAGTTTTGATAAGACATATACAGACCAGCTGCACTAAAATAAAAGCTCACTCTAAGACCTCTCAATATATACAATATATAACAAAAGTCCAAAAGCAGAAGTCCCAGAGCAAGTCTTCCATATCCTCAGCAGCTCCTCAGATCCTCCACAGCTCTATCCCTAGGGTCTAGGATCCAAAATACCTATGCTATGCAGGCTCCTATGAACCAGCGGATCCACCTCTAGCAGAAACAGTCGGCTCAACATGCACCTCCTCCTCGCTCTCATCCTCCACAGGGCCCTCCTCGACCTCGCCCGACGGTGTAGAGACCCCACCACTGGGTCTAGGATCCGCAGAAGCAGTCCTATCATACTCAGTCGGACCAGGAGAAGGAGTCTCCTCAGTGACAACTCTATGGGATGAAGGATGGGAACGAGTGGCAGCTCTAAAACGAAAACTATGGAAACGACGCATAGGTCGAGCCGGGGGTGGTCCTCTATAAGTGTAAAAAGGTGGAACATGCATAGTATAGACTAATGGAACCCTAAATCGCCGAGGTCGCACCCGCACCAAAGGGTTAGGGTGGTAGAGAGTAATCTCAACCTCCCCCTCAAAGGTGGCACGGTGCTCCTCATACGTCCATATACCGCTAGGGATAGGGCGTATCTCGATGCAGGCTAGGTATCTGGCCATCACCTAAACAGGGCACAGGGAGTAAGTATACACATATACATAATGGATAAAGACTAAAATTACAAACACAAATATATCATGGACAGATCATAATGCAAATACATATGAGCACACCAATTTTTCAACATTATAACTCTTATAATGCAAGTGGCATGATGTATGATTTTCTATCCACAACTGAGGCCTCTAAATGTCCATCTTGGACGTCCATCCAATACACCATTGTGTTCCCGGAACACTGACATTCGTTCCCAGAACGTAATGCCAAACCATACTTGGATGATAAGCATTCACTCCCAGAGTGTGCATCACGTTCCCATAACGTGTAGCAAACCATACTTGGATAAATAGGCATCACTCCCAGAGTTTGCATCACGTTCCCAGAACGCATACGTTCCCAGAACGTATAAAAACCAGGTCCCGGACACTGGCCACATATCTATAATGTGTCATCCAGTAGGTTGCTTATCAATGTGTTCCCAGAACACTATCATACGTTCCCAAAACGTATATAACCAGGTCCCAAACACTGGCCACATATCTATAATGTGTCATCAAGTAGGTTACCATTTGGTACTCCCGGAGTACCCTCCTCATATTCCCAGAATATGATAAACGTTCCTACCAACCAGACTTCCAGTCTATATGTATGCACAAACATTAGGGTTGGTTTTATCTTTATATTAATTAATGTGATTTAGAAATATTCCAATTTCTACTTTTGAATGATTTATTTGAGGTATAATATTTGGCATAAAATTCCCCTTTGAATTTTTCTCAAAATATGCCTTTTAAAACCCAGATTGAGTAATACAACTTCAATGGTATTTAAAAACTTAACTTTTTATTTTTCAGCTTCAGGTACTAACCGGTTACAATTTCAGGCTAACCGGTTAGAATTACAGACCTGAACTGTTTTACCATTGCAATTCAGAAAAACCCTTTTTTCTTGAATTCTCTACCCAATCCAAAACACTTTTTAACTTTATTTTATACCTCAAAAACCATCGTTTTATCATTCAAAAGTCCAAATCACATATCCTTTTCCAATGAACATAATTTCACTTGAAATTATTCCATCATTTTAAGGCATAAATGGAAATCTTTCCAATCTGAATTTGTTGACATTACCACAACTCATATTCAGACCTTGTGTATAGAAATTAAGGCTTAGATTTGAGTAAAAACCATTAAGATTTCAGGACTGATTTATAAACTGATTTTCCTTTGAAAATATGCAGTGTCTAACCGGTTACGAAAATCGTGTAACCGGTTAGATTATGCAGTCAGACCATTAAAACAAGAGTTTTAACAACTCATTTTCTTTTTTCTCAAATCTAACCAATTTCCAGTATACACCAAGTTCATATGCCTTAAAATAAACATGTTTACACCCAGAAACACGTTCATATTGCAAGCATCAAGTTTATTGTATCAAATTGTATGAAAAATCACATAAACACAATTTAACACATCAAAACTTAAATCAAGCACTCAACCACAGAATTCGACATTTATATAGCTTGCATGCATCAATTGAAATTTGCTCAAAACCACAGTGAGCAAGAAATTGGCCTCCAAGCCTTTGTGCTTAAAAACACATAATGCCCTTTTGAGTTTTGTGAACTCAAATCCTAAATCATTTGACATTTAGTCTAAATTTAGTATAGTGAAGACTTCTCCCATACCTCTAAGACGATCTTGATGAAGATTTTCACTGGATTTGAAGAGAAACCACAAACTCTCACAATTTCCCCAAGTCTGCACTCAGATTCGGTTTTTCCAGCAACAAGGTCCATAAACCACCAAAATTGACATGGAATTTGGCCAAAGAAATTGGGGAAAATAATTAGAGATTGTTCTAGGCAACATGCACTAACGAATGAGAAAGATTTGAGGCCTAGAGATTACCTGAGCTACTCAAAATCAAGGTTCCAACACAGCTTCCAGAATCAGAAAATTCTGAACTCAGTTTTCCCAACCTTCACTTCAATTGACGATTTCTCCTCACACAAAGACTCTCAGCTCACAAACTCTATATCAACACAAAGCCCTTGATGTGAGCTTTGTGAATGTGTATCACTCGCTCAACAAAATTCAGAGATGAATGAGAATTTGCCCTCACGATTTTGGAACCCTAACTCAGCCTCTTCAACAAGAATTCAGATGAGCAACCCCTAATCCATCAGAAATCCACCTATTTATAGACAAATTAGACCTCCATGCAGGGCGACGCGTGTTTTGCCACTAAATCCATGCAGTAATCGTGGCGATTACGGAGTAATTCGAGTGATTACTCATCAAAATCCACTAAACTAGTTTCTGAGTTCATCGTCTAACCGGTTACAGGGCTTTACTAACCGGTTAGATCAGTTCAAAATTTAAAAATTATTATTTTTAAATCTTTCCCTCCAAGAACCTTTCTAATTTTGCCTTTTAGCCCTCATTCAGGGACCAAAATGCAATTTCCTTATATTTTGCATTTATTTGCCATATAAAAATATTTCCACTTATTTTTATATTTAAGGCTAATTAAACACAAAACATAAACTTGGAAAATTCTATAAATTAATAATAAAACTTTTTATTATTAATTTCCTATTATTCGGGAGACGAAAATTAGGGGTGTTACACTTCTCCCCCACTTAAAAGGAATTTCGTCCCCGAAATTCTAGATTACAAAAATAACTCCGGATACTCTTGACGCATCTTCTCCTCTAATTCCCATGTAGCTTCAGATACGTCAGCATTCTCCCAAATTACCTTGACCAAAGGTATTTCCTTTCCTCTGAGCCGCTTGACTTCACGATCTTCTATCCGAACCGGTCTGATCTCAAAGGTCAGGTTTTCTCTCAGAGTTAGGTCATCAGGTTGGAGTTTCAGAATAACAGATGGATCATGAACATACTTTTTCAATTGCGAAACGTGAAAGACGTTATGCAAATTGGATAAAGAGGGTGGTAAAGCCAGTTGATAAGCAACAGGACCAACTCTCTCAAGAATCTGATATGGACCTATACACTTAGGCGAAAGCTTTCGGGTTCTCAAAGCTCTGCTAATTCCTTTCATCGGAACTACCCGAAGGAACACATGATCGCCCTCAGAAAACTCCAATGGTTTTCTCCTCTTATCTGCATAACTCTTCTGTCGACTCTGAGCCGCTTTCATCTTAGTCTGAACCATCTTGATCTTTTCAGACGTCTGTTGAATCATTTCTGGTCCAACCATCAAGTTCTCCCCCACTTGGAACCAACATAGTGGGGTCTGACACTTCCTTCCATACAACGCCTCGAACGGTGCCATTCCAATGCTCGCATGGTAACTATTGTTGTATGTGAATTCTGCAAGAGGTAGCACTTGATCCCAACTTCCTTGTTCTTCAAGTGCACACGCTCGCAACACATCTTCCAAAGATTGAATTGTTCTCTCCGTCTGGCCATCCGTCTGTGGATGATACGCAGAACTCAATTTCAACCTTGTTCCCATAGCTTCATGCAAACTCTTCCAGAATTGTGACGAAAATCTCGGATCTCGGTCTGACACAATGCTCGAAGGCACTCCGTGAAGACGAACTACCTCCTTAATATAGATCTGGCTAAGCTTGTTCAAAGAATAGCGCATATTTATCGGAATAAAATGTGCCGACTTTGTTAACCTATCCACAACCACCCAGATTGCATCATGATTTGCTGTTGTTCTCGGCAAGCCAGACACAAAATCCATTGAGATACTATCCCACTTCCACTGAGGAATCCTCAGAGGTTGCAACTGTCCTCCCGGTTTCTGATGTTCTACCTTCGCTTTCTGACAGATCAAGCACGTCGCCACATATTCTGCCACATCTCTTTTCAATCCCGACCACCAAAATATCTTCTTCAAGTCCTGATACATTTTGGTCAATCCAGGATGCATACTCATCCGACTCTTATGGGCCTCATCAAGAATTAGCCTTCTAACTTCTTGATCCCTTGGTACACAAATCCTTGTCCTGAAACGAAGGATTCCATCCTACCCAAACTATCAGGTTCCTTTCCTTCCGAACCTAGTCTCATCTTTTCCATCAACTCTACATCTGTTCGTTGCAATTCCTGAATTCTTTCCAAGAACTCGTTTGTGATCTGCAACGTCCCCAGTTTGATACTTGATGACTCCACTTGTGTCAACAAGCTCAAGTCTCTGAATTCTTCAATTAACGCTGCTTCCTTAACCATCATCACACTGATGTGAATTGCTTTCCGACTCAACGCGTCTGCAACCACATTCGCTTTACCCGGATGATAATGGAGTTTAAAGTCATAATCCTTCAAGAACTCCATCCATCTTCTTTGCCTCATGTTCAACTCTTTCTGGTCGAACAGATATTTCAAACTCTTATGGTCACTAAATACTTGAAATGTAGTGCCATAGAGATGATGTCTCCATATTTTTAAGGCAAACACGATCGCAGCTAATTCCAAATCGTGTGTCGGGTAATTCACCTCATGATTCTTTAATTGTCTTGATGCATACGCCACTACTCTTCCTTCTTGCATCAATACACAACCCAGTCCTTTCTTAGATGCATCACAATAAACTTCAAAACTCTTGTGAGGATCGGGTAAGATTAACACAGGAGACGATGTTAACCTTTCCTTCAACTCACGAAAACTAGCTTCGCACCGATCGTCCCACACGAACGATTGATCCTTCCGAGTCAACTTATTCAAAGGCAATGCAATCTTAGAAAATTCTTCTATGAATCGACGATAGTATCCAGCCAGCCCTAAGAAACTTCTCACCTCCGTCACCGTCTTAGGCTGTTCCCAACTTAGCACTGAACTTACCTTCGCTGGATCCACCGCAATTCCCTCTTTAGAGATTACATGTCCCAGAAACTTCACTTCATTCAACCAAAACTCACACTTCGTAAGTTTGGCATATAATTGCTTCTCCTTCAGGACCTTTAACACAATCCTGAGATGCTTTTCATGTTCTTCCGGATTTTTAGAATAGACCAAAATATCGTCAATGAATACCACCACAAACAAATCCAAATATGGTCTAAAGATCCGGTTCATATAGTCCATGAAAATAGCAGGTGCATTTTTCAATCCGAACGGCATCACAACATACTCATAATGACCGTATCGCGATCGAAATGCAGTCTTGGGTATATCCTCCTCCTTTATCTTGATCTGATGATAACCCGATCTCAGATCAATCTTGGAGAATACTGCAGCTCCCCTCACTTGATCCATAAGATCATCAATCCTTGGCAAAGGATACTTATTCTTAATAGTGACCTTATTCAGCTGTCTGTAGTCCACACACATCCTCATACTTCCATCTTTCTTCTTTACGAACAATAACGGAGCTCCCCAAGGCGAAACGCTTCGCCTGATCATCTGTTTCTGCAACAGCTCATCGATTTGCTTCTTCATTTCTGCCATTTCTGGTGGTGCCATCCTATAAGGAGCAATAGAGATGGGACCAGCTCCAGGGACTAAATCGATCCCAAACTCTATCTCTCGCTTCGGAGGTAATCCTGGTATCTCCTCAGGAAATACTTCCGGAAATTCCCTCACCACTGGAATCTCTTCAATTGGCATCGACTCTTCTTCTCCAGAAGCCGAGAATAAACACATATATCCCTCCGGTTCAAGGGTCCTATATTGAATTGTCTTTTCCTCACAATTGATGATCACTTGGTTCTTCATCAACCAATCCATACCCAAGATCACATCCAATTGTAACTTAGGAAGACAAACCAAATCTACCTTGGATAAACGACCCATAACTTCTACATCACACCCTAAACAGACTTTAGCGGTGTAGATCGGTATACCCGTAGGGGTAGCTATACTAAGATAGCAGGGTGAATCAGAAACAATAAGATTCAGCCTACTCACACATTCAGGGGAAACAAAAGAATGTGTAGCTCCAGAATCAAACATGATTTTGCAAGGTTGATTATTGAGCAGGAAATTACCTTGCACGAGATTCGGGGTTTGGGTTGCTTCACTACCACTCAGGTAAATAATCTTCCTTGCACCACAAGCTTGTCAGCAGATCCCTTTGCATCTCCCTTTGCAGATTCTTTGCATTCACGAGAAAAGTGACCTTGCTTCCCACACTTGAAACATCCTCCTGTGGACCAGCAAAACTGACCATGATGATAACGCTTGCACTTCTCGCAATAAGGAGCATTATCGCGAGGCTTGTTCCGGTTATCCATCACTGCCTTGCCTTTCCCCTTGTTCTTAGAATATGGACCATTATTCCGATGGTCAAACTTCTTCTTCCTTTGGGGTCCATAGTTCTGTCCAACCCCCTTCGCTTGACCCCCTATCAACTTCGCCTTCTTATCATCTTCATACATTCTGCACATGTCCACTAGTGTAGGGAAACTCTGGATCCTTTGATAACTGAAGATAGACTTCAGCTCCGGCCGTAGCCCACCTTCAAACTTCACACACTTACTTCTTTCATCAGGGTTATTTAAGTAATAGGGAGAGTATTTCATCAGTTCCTCGAATCTGGCAGCATACTCCCCTACACTCATATCCCCTTGTTTCAATTGCATAAACTCCACTTCCTTTTTCCTCCGCAAATCTTCTGGAAAATATTTATTAAGAAATTTCTCCATAAATACTCCCCAGTTGATTGCTCTCCTTTCAAAATTCAGCAACTGGACCGTGTGATCCCACCAGTTTTCAGCTTCCCCATGAAGCATGTAAACTGCATAGGTCACCTTCTGTTCGTCAAAACACTCCAGAGTTCGGAAGATCTTATTGATCTCGTACAACCACTTGTTTGCCTCATCTTGTCTATATCCTCCCTCAAATCGTGGTGGATTGCACTTCCTGAACTCCGACAGAGTCTTAGCATCATGATTCACCATGCTACTAGCATATGGGTTACCAGCTCTCCCTTGAGATGCTTGATGCCTCTGCTGCTGCTGCATGCCCTCCAGCACGGTTGTGATTCGTTCTAACATTTCGTTAGTAACATTTCGATTCCGGGTTGCCATAGAAAGACCTGCACTATGGGCTTTGGGTTACTAAAAAGGTCTTTAAGACATAAATGTTACCACTAACTTACTCAAACATATTCAATCAACGTTGAATATCATACTTAGCTGCATCTGCGGGGCCATGAGGAATAGGACCAATGCTCTGATACCACCAAAGGGTGTGACGCTCTCTTTTTAACTTGAAAATAATTAATATTTCCAAATAGTTTACTACTTGCTATCAAAATTAGGACTAGAAAATTTTTCCTTTTTAATATTATTACTTGCTTAATCAAAACCTCTTTTTGACATAAACCGTTTCATGAATTCGGCTTAGTATTATCTTAGATTTGAAAAAGACTCTTGAGAAAGCACGTCTTTATTTATAGGAAACCTTAGTAGTTATTATTTAAACATATGATTTGCCTCTAGAGTCAGATTTGAGTATATAAAATATATACGTTACGCCGAATTCTTTATAAACTGAAATCAGAGTTCGCGGAAGAAAAATAGTACTTATGGGGCACTGCTGAGGAAAATAAACATCATATATATATATAGATCATACCATCAAATAAAACCCCATCAGTACAGTAGCAAGTGATAAAAAGTCGAGATAGCAAGTTTTGATAAAACATATACAGACCAGCTGCACTAAAATAAAAGCTCACTCTAAGACCTCTCAATATATACAATATATAACAAAAGTCCAAAAGCAGAAGTCCGAGAGCAAGTCTTCCATGTCCTCAGCAGCTCCTCAGATCCTCCACAGCTCTATCCCTAGGATCTAGGATCCAAAATACCTATGCTATGCAGGCTCCTATGAACCAGCGGGTCCACCTCTAGCAGAAACAGTCGGCTCAACATGCACCTCCTCCTCGCTCTCATCCTCCACAGGGTCCTCCTCGACCTCGCCCGACGGTGTAGAGACCCCACCACTGGGTCTAGGATCCGCAGAAGCAGTCCTATCATACTCAGTCGGACCAGGAGAAGGAGTCTCCTCAGTGACAACTCTATGGGATGAAGGATGGGAACGAGTGGCAGCTCTAAAACGAAAACTATGGAAACGACGCATAGGTCGAGCCGGGGGTGGTCCTCTATAAGTGTAAAAAGGTGGAACATGCATAGTATAGACTAATGGAACCCTAAATCGCCGAGGTTGCACCCGCACCAGAGGGTTAGGGTGGTAGAGAGTAATCTCAACCTCCCCCTCAAAGGTGGCACGATGCTCCTCATACGTCCATATACCGCTAGGGATAGGGCGTATCTCGAAGCAGGCTAGGTATCTGGCCATCACCCAAACAGGGCACAGGGAGTAAGTATACACATATACATAATGGATAAAGACTAAAATTACAATCACAAATATATCATGGACAGATCATAATGCAAATACATATGAGCACACCAATTTTTCAACATTATAACTCTTATAATGCAAGTGGCATGATGTATGATTTTCTATCCACAACTGAGGCCTCTAAATGTCCATCTTGGACGTCCATCCAATACACCATTGTGTTCCCGGAACACTGACATTCGTTCCCAGAACGTAATGTCAAACCATACTTGGATGATAAGCATTCACTCCCAGAGTGTGCATCACGTTCCCAGAACGTGTAGCAAACCATACTTGGATAAATAGGCATCACTCCCAGAGTGTGCATCACGTTCCCAGAACGCATACGTTCCCAGAACGTATAAAAACCAGGTCTCGGACACTGGCCACATATCTATAATGTGTCATCCAGTAGGTTGCTTATCAATGTGTTCCCAGAACACTATCATACGTTCCCAGAACGTATATAACCAGGTCCCAGACACTGGCCACATATCTATAATGTGTCATCAAGTAGGTTACCATTTGGTACTCCCGGAGTACCCTCCTCATATTCCCAGAATATGATAAACGTTCCTACCAACCAGACTTCCAGTCTATATGTATGCACAAACATTAGGGTTGGTTTTATCTTTATATTAATTAATGTGATTTAGAAATATTCCAATTTCTACTTTTGAATGATTTATTTGAGGTATAATATTTGGCATAAAATTCCCCTTTGAATTTTTCTCAAAATATGCCTTTTAAAACCCAGATTGAGTAATACAACTTCAATGGTATTTAAAAACATAACTTTTTATTTTTCAGCTTCAGGTACTAACCGGTTACAGTTTCAGGCTAACCGGTTAGAATTACAGACCTGAACTGTTTTACCATTGCAATTCAGAAAAACCCTTTTTTCTTGAATTCTCTACCCAATCCAAAACACTTTTTAACTTTATTTTATACCTCAAAAACCATCGTTTTATCATTCAAAAGTCCAAATCACATATCCTTTTCCAATGAACATAATTTCACTTGAAATTATTCCATCAATTTAAGGCATAAATGGAAATCTTTCCAATCTGAATTTGTTGACATTACCACAACTCATATTCAGACCTTGTGTATAGAAATTAAGGCTTAGATTTGAGTAAAAACCATTAAGATTTCAGGACTGATTTATAAACTGATTTTTCTTTGAAAATCTGCAGTGTCTAACCGGTTACGAAAATCGTGTAACCGGTTAGATTATGCAGTCAGACCATTAAAACAAGAGTTTTAACAACTCATTTTCTTTCTTTCTCAAATCTAACCAATTTCCAGTATACACCAAGTTCATATGCCTTAAAATAAACATGTTTACACCCAGAAACACGTTCATATTGCAAGCATCAAGTTTATTGTATCAAATTGTATGAAAAATCACATAAACACAATTTAACACATCAAAACTTAAATCAAGCACTCAAACACAGAATTCAACATTTATATAGCTTGCATGCATCAATTGAAATTTGCTCAAAACCACAGTGAGCAAGAAATTGGCCTCCAAGCCTTTGTGCTTAAAAACACATAATGCCCTTTTGAGTTTTGTGAACTCAAATCCTAAATCATTTGACATTTAGTCTAAATCTAGTATAGTGAAGACTTCTCCCATACCTCTAAGACGATCTTGATGAAGATTTTCACTGGATTTGAAGAGAAACCACAAACTCTCACAATTTCCCCAAGTCTGCACTCAGATTCGGTTTTCCAGCAACAAGGTCCAGAAACCACCAAAATTGACATGGAATTTGGCCAAAGAAATTGGGGAAAATAATTAGAGATTGTTCTAGGAAACATGCACTAACGAATGAGAAAGATTTGAGGCCTAGAGATTACCTGAGCTACTCAAAATCAAGGTTCCAACACAGCTTCCAGAATCAGAAAATTCTGAACTCAGTTTTCCCAACCTTCACTTCAATTGACGATTTCTCCTCACACAAAGACTCTCAGCTCACAAACTCTATATCAACACAAAGCCCTTGATGTGAGCTTTGTGAATGTGTATCACTCGCTCAACAAAATTCAGAGATGAATGAGAATTTGCCCTCACGATTTTGGAACCCTAACTCAGCCTCTTCAACAAGAATTCAGATGAGCAACCCCTAATCCATCAGAAATCCACCTATTTATAGACAAATTAGACCTCCATGCAGGGCGACGCATGTTTTGCCACTAAATCCATGCAGTAATCGTGGCGATTACGGAGTAATTCGAGTGATTACTCATCAAAATCCACTAAACCAGTTTCTGAGTTCATCGTCTAACCGGTTACAGGGCATTACTAACCGGTTAGATCAGTTCAAAATTTAAAAATTATTATTTTTAAATCTTTCCCTCCAAGAACCTTTCTAATTTTGCCTTTTAGCCCTCATTCAGGGACCAAAATGCAATTTCCTTATATTTTGCATTTATTTGCCATATAAAAATATTTCCACTTATTTTTATATTTAAGGCTAATTAAACACAAAACATAAACTTGGAAAATTCTATAAATTAATAATAAAACTTTTTATTATTAACTTCCTATTATTCGGGAGACGAAAATTAGGGGTGTTACACTTTTGAATCTTATTTTCCAAGATGCTCTTTTCCGTTATTTAAAATAAATACTTTGCATCCAAAAGCGTGAAAATGGGATATATTTGGTTTTCTACCCTTGTAAAGTTCATAAGGAGTTTTCTTTAAAATAGGTCTAGTAAATATACGATTTATAACATAACATGCAGTATTGACAGCATCAGCCCAAAAATAATGTGGTACTTGAGATTCATTCAACATAGTTCTAGCAAAAATCGAGTAGTCCGCTGCATCTGCTGCAGTAAAAACCAGTTTTCAGTCTTCTTCTTCCTCACTTCTCTTTCTCTCTCAAAAACACGAGTTTTACTTCTCTCTCTCACTGGATTTCATAATTTTCTGCATCTTGTCACAAATTTCTTCCATAAATTCTTCTCTTTATCCATCTCTAACTTTAAATCCTTATAATTTCTTTTTCCATTTCTGCTCTTTCTCCTTTAATTCGATTTACCCCATTTTAAGCCCTAAAAACCTTTTTGAAAATCTCCAATGGCATCATCCTCTACTCCTGCTCCTAAGCGTACCAAGAGACGGGCAAATCAGATTGATCTTGGTCAGTATTTCTCTGTTGCTTCTCGCAATGGTCGCTGGTCTTGCTATGCACAAAGCGACTATGCGGAAATTCGCTGGATAAACTCTCAATGGTTGCTTCAACAGCGTCTACAACTGGTAAATCTCCTTGAGTCTTCTGGCTTACAGCGTTTCTTAGAATTTAATGGTCGTATACACCGTAGGATAGTAAGACAATTTTATGCAAATCTGGTTCATCAAGGGAATAGATATTACTCTTTTGTTTATGACACTAGAATTGATTTTATTCTCGCTGATTTGCACTCTCTGTTTGGATTATCTACTGCTGGGGCATCCTTGGTCAATAAGGGTTTAGACTATGATGTATCTAGAGTTTATACTCAGGCTCTTCGTCTTGGGTTTCACTGGAACGGTGGCAGTAAAAAGGTTAAGCCACTAACTGTGGAAAACAGAATTTTACTTTATATCATTACATATTTCCTGTTTCCAAGAACTTCCAGGAATTTTGGTCAAGCCTATGAGGATGATCTTAAGATTATGAACAGCAGCATCAACAACATCCGCACAAACTGGTCTCTAGTAATTATGGAAAGAATGCTTATGGCTGCTAGTGCATCAAGTTCTGGATGGCTGCCCTTTCCGATGCATGTTTGTGAACTAGTTCGCCATCTCGGAGTAGCTGTTCCTGATGGTGAGCCAAGTGTTCTCTACACGGCTGATACATACTGTCTTGATGCTGGGTTTTTCCACTTAATAGGTCTGCGCAAACATGAGCGTACTGGAATTTGGTATTGGAAAGAGGATCTTCTGGTATCAGAAGGTGGTAATCCTGGAGCTCATGATGAAGACAGGGAAGAAGAAGAACAAGCTTTTCAAGCCGCTGAAGAAGGACAAAATGTCGATGATTTTATGGATTTCCAGCCTGAGGCACAGCAGACTCAGCCTCATGTGTCTCCTTCTAATGCCTCTTCGTAATTTGATTTTAGAGCTATGCATGATTCACTGTTGAATCATATGGATACTCATTTTGGTCGGGTCAACGATCGTCTGGATCGCATTGACAGCCGTATGGATCAGATGGAGCTTCGTATGGTGGAGGATTATCAAAACATGCAACAATTCATCAGTGATGCTTTTGGAGCTTTTCACCCTCCCCCATTCTTTTGATTGTTTTAAAATGTTTTTTTATTTTGCTGATTTTATCTTGGTGCTTCTTGGTGTTCTTGGATTTTAATTTTGGATTTGTGTGTCAAAACTTTGTGTTGAACACTCGCTGTTTTTCAGTTTATGAGTTCTTGTTTTTAAACTCATCCATGGCTGTCTATTGCATTTTGCTTCGATTTATTATTGTTCTGGTTATAACCTTTGATTTTACCCTCTCTTTTGGCAATGCACATAAGTTTTTGGCTCCTTTTTTATCATGCCAAAAGAGGGAGAAAGGTTGTTGTTTTTGTTGGTTTAATATTTACAGGTATAGGTGCATACATTCAGGGGGAGTATGCAAAATCAACAAGCATTTGTCATCATCAAAAGGGGGGAGATTGTAAATGCAACAAGAAATGCAGTATTTTGATGAAGACAAATTGTCTGAAGAGTCAACAACAACAATCCTTTTAGAGTTTTCTATTTCCCGCTCCTTTGTAATATTTTATAATTATATTGAGTGTGGGTGGCAGACTTAGGTTTTTACTCAAACGATTATGAATTAGTTAGCATGAGTACTAGTGAGTTAAATAATTGAAAAAGCTTAGAAAGGGACTAGGATATATTGGAAAAACCATTTTGAAATTGTTTTTAAGAAAGCAGCAGTGACTACTCGAGTAGCTTGTGCACTACTCGAGTAGCTTGCTAAACAGAGAAGATGATTTTTAGATGTTTGGTTGAGCTAATCGATTAGTGGCTCAACTAATCGATTAGTGGCTCAACTAATCGATTAGTCTGCCAAACAGAGAAACCACAACTTCTTTGTCAACTCGCACTACTCGAGTAGTGCACCAACTACTCGAGTAGTACGAGTCAGATCAATCAGTTATTATGTTTCATATATGGCTATTGAAGAGGTAATCATGGAGGAATATTTCCAAATCTGTTTTCTCAAGATCCTCCCTGATTCTTGTGATTTCAAAAATAATATATTACCTCTTCAAACAAGAAAATTGAACACTGATCATTGAGAAGAAATTTTTGAGAACTTTGCACAAAGAACATTCAATCCCTTTCTAAGACCTAATCTCAAATTAGTACTCAAGCTTTCATATTCATTGTCAATTGAGATTGTGTGGAGCCGCTTCTCTGTTATCTGAATTCTCCATTGAAGAAAGGAAGGATCTCTTGAAGGTTTCAAGGAGTCCGGCTATTGGAAGCGTTGAAGAGGTTCTTCAACCGTCAAGATCAACAAAAATTGGGGTAGACTTCAAGAGTTTGGTACACTCTTGAAAGGGATAGGTGTGATAGAGTGAGGTTCACTTGTATCTCCTATTGTAACCAATTTTTAACTGATTTTGAGTAAAACTCTCCCTAAGGTTTAGGGGGGACTGGACGTAGCTCTCAAGTGGGTGAGAGTGAACCAGTATAATAATTCTCTGTGTTCTCTTTTATCGCTTTCATTTACTTCTAGATATTTAATCTCTCCATCTGAACCTTAAGTTAGCAAATCATTTCGCTTATGTTCTTGGCATTCTTGCCCGTGAAACTCATTCTTTGAAAACTCTGTTCTCTGCCTGAAACTGATCGAACTACTCGAGTAGTCATTGAACTAATCGCGTAGTTCATCAAATTTTGGACAGAAAATCAATTTTGTCTTGACAGAAAGCGTGTTATTTGTTAATATCAATTATATCCGAAAAGTTAATATCGTTACTTCAGTTTACTATTCACCCCCCTCTAGTAAACTGTTAGGCCGCTTGTTGGTTTCCAACATTAGTCTTAGGAAATATCAAACTGCTTATGATAAGCATAAGAATATAACTTGGAAGTCTTTTGTGTGTTCGAACCATGGGGAGCGTGAGAGGAAATACCGAGATATGAATGATCGCAGGAGGAGCGAACGACCATTGACCCAATGTGGATGTCGAGCCACGTATCGTGTTGATATGAATTCAGGAAATGGTTGGTACTTTATTGGCATGTTTGATGACGTTTTCATAATCATGTTTTGATTACTAAAAAGGAGCATGGTGGAATGTTAAGATCCCATCGTAAAATAACACTCACTGATATTGCTCTAATGAACCACATGCGTAGCATTGGTATTAGTGTGCCAAAGATATATGCCTCTTTTTCAATCCAGGCTGGTGGGTTCCACATGGTTGGACTCCGACGCAAAGATATGTACAATGAGCTTGAGCAGCAACGAAGGTTGCAGGATGGTGATGCGAAAGCTACAATTAAATACCTGAAGGAGTTAGCTTGTAATGATGGACAATTATTTTGGAGACATCAAGAAGATGGTGAAGGTAAACTTGAACACTTGTTTGGTCCGACGACATCTCACAATATGATTATAAAATTTTTGGGGATGTTCTTGCCTTTAATGCAACGTATGGGCGGAACTAGTACAAGTGTCCGATTGTTGTTTTCTCCGGTGTGAATCATTATCTTCAAACAATAGTATTTGCCACTTCTATTGTGTCTAATGAAACAAAGGAAACATACATTTGGGTGCTTGATCAATTCCTTAGAGCTATGAATTCCAATAGTACGCTATGTGTAATAAAGGACGGTGATATTGCCATGAGGAATGCAATAAGAAGAATGTTTCCACAAGCGCATCATAGACTTTGTGCATGACACTTGTCCCGTAATGCCATTGCAAATGTGAAGAACAAGAAATTCACCAAAGGGCTCAACCAATGTATGTTATATGATTATGAGGCTGATGAGTTTGAGATACAGAGGGAAGCTTTAGTCAGACGATGCGGAGTGAGGAATAATAAATGGGCTGCTAAAGTGTATGAGAAGAAGGAAATGTGGGCATCTGCTCACATTAGGGGTTTGTTTTTTGCTGGTTTGAGAACTACTTCTAGATGTGAAGGTGTACATTCAAAAATGGGAAGGTATGTTGGATCCCGAGATAGTTTGTTTGAATTTTCGCGGCATTATCTCATGTGTGTGGACTATATGAGGAATAATTAGCATGAATCTGATTTCAAGTTGTGGTATTCGATACCTGTTTTGAAGAATCAACTTCATGGTTTGGAGAAATGCAGTGCTAGTGTGTACACTTTGGATGTATTTTACAAGTTTTAGAGAATTCTATTGAAGGCTGGAGAAGTTAAAGTAATTGATCCTTATACAACATCTAATAGTGTGATTCACATTATAAGGCCGTATGGGAGAAAAAGAGATTACCACAAGCAATGGTTTGTATCGTACTACCTCGAGGAAGTGTTCTTTAAGTGTTCATGTAAGGGACTTGAGTCCTTTGGTTTGCCCTGTGAGCATATAATTGTGGCATTGGTACACCTTGATATGGAAGATTTATCGAAAAGTCTTGTGCTGGGTAGATGGAGGAAAGATGCAAAAGAGGGATTGCTTGTTGGTGGTAACAGTGGTGTAGGTAACTCAGGAGTAGCGAGGAATAGTCGTTATCTTTCATTGCTTCATAGTTTCATGTTGATGTGTAACCTTGCTAGTAAATCGGTCTTTGAATTTACGAAGCTGAGGGAAAAGGTGCACAGTGAAATCGTAGAGATTGAAGGCAATGTTGCTCATGAGTTTGCTCCATCAAACATTGGAGAAAATGCATCTCCAAGGAATCCAGTAGTTGTTCGGAACAAGGGTGCGGGGTTTCCGATAGGGACAACCAAGGCAAGCGGAAGAGGATCCAAAAATGCACATCTTGCAAGGAAGTAGGTCATAATTCAAGGAGGTGTCCTCTAAGATTTAATGATGATGCTACAGATGACGCGATGGGTGAAGATGTTTGGATTGATTCACACGAGGTAATTCAATGATTTACGTTGATTTCAATTATTACATGAATTTGAATTGTTAGATATTTGATTGAGATGAGCTATTTATTTAATTTGTATTGGGTTAAAAATTATGATTTGTTAGATCCTTGAGTGAATTATGTGTTTGTTGTTATTGTAGGTGGACCTTGGAATGGATTGAAAGCAGGTTATTTGGTTTCACACGTATGTGCTGTTGGTGTGATGCCCAATTTGATTAAGTCATTTGCTGGACCATAGAATATGGAGTTATTTTATTTTTAAGTTTGTATTAAACAAATATTTTATTAGGTTTCTGTTTTTCAAGGGATTTGTAATGTCTATCTGTTAGAGTTGTTTTGGGGTGTTTAATTAATTAAAAATTTAGTATGTGTAGTCGTTGGACATATGTGTGCTCCTTTGGTAGCTTATTTGTATTGGTTGGATTCCAAAATTTGGCATTGCTGTGAAATTTTGAAAGAGTAAAAACGTGCACAGGTGAAAACATGGACAGGTCGGAAAAAAAAAGTGGTGTAAGTGGTTTAAAATTGTAACCATGCACAAATTAGATTAGAGCCATACAGAGGTGGGAAAAAATTAGAACCATTCACAAGTGGTTAAAAATTAAATCATGCACAGGTGGAAAAAAAAGTGTATTGTGTGGTTAAAAATTAGAAACATGCATTGGTTAGAACCATGCACAAATGGTCCCAAATGCATTGTAAAGTGGGTCGTTCATGCTTATAAGTGACTAAATCACGTACAAATGAGTAACAGGCATCACCTTGTGAGTGGCTTACTAGAATGCCTAAACCAATGCAAAGAATTGGTTGGGTCATTAGAGGCACAAATAGTGTAATTCAATGAAATTAGATACATGCACAAATTAGAGATAGAAGTTGCTAGATACATAGACACATGAGGTACACTAGAATTGTTAAGTCTTAGTAGTACCAAAAAACGTGAATCCCAAATATGCCTTCTTAAAAGTGATATAAGTTCCAAAAATGGATCATGATACCAACCAGTCAATGCTGGAAGCAACATGCAAGTTCCATAAATAATATTGAACAAGCAACATATGATGCGGAATTCGGTATATTGTCTCCTTGGCTGCAAATATACAAAAAATGCATAAACCAATAATTTGGTAATACACTAGGTTAAGTGTATTTCATTAACAGTATGGTGGCCTCTCCCTCCACCTTTGTCCAGAGAAGATTTGCCCTGCTCTTAATCAAGGTGAGTGCAGTCCTCATCATGACACAATATGGGTTTATCTGTTACAACAATGCAGTTAATAAGTTAGTTTGGTTAGTTATTACTATAATATAATAGAAAAAGACGTTGGCAATTTTTTTTAGATAAGAAAACAACCTTGCCAAAGCTAAAGTCTTGAAATGTATCCTCCATATGTAACCACTCTAATACCCAAAATGCAGAGTCCTCACTGCAAAATGAAATATAATTGGATTAATACAATTTACAAAACGATGGGTTTTGACTATAAATGTTGGTATACAAAACACGTACCTATCTCACCCTTCCAGAATCCCTCGGCCATTGGTCAATGGCCACTCTTTGATGTCAATTGTGATAGGAGAACCATCAATTGTTGATCAAAATTGCGGGAGCATTTTGTTAATAGCAACAGCCTTGCAATCAACAAAGTACAGGTGTTGTTAGTGGTAGTTGTATAGTACACAAATGAGTAATTCAAAATAGTGCAAAGAAAGTGACACATAATGAGTGCATTACCAATGTATGCAGATGAACCATTCGACTTAGTTACACACTAGGTGGCTTAAATGAATCAAACCATAAAAAATTTTGGTGCTTGAAGGACACAATCATCAAAAACCAATGTTCTGTTTCGTCATAAATCGGAACATATATCTACATAACCCAGTTGCATAACAGTGTTATATTAGGTACAGAGTGAAGCAATTTTATCGTAATAAGTAGATTGGGAAAGCATATTCAGCATTGTGAAGTAATCACCACAGGTTCTTACTTGTTTCAATGCATTACTATGAATAATCCAATCCTCCTTGTTTTTTTCAATTATATCTTCTATTGGAACCTCATTTAGAACATCTTCCTGTAATGATGTGCAGATTTAGTATAAGTTGTATTCTGTGAAGTATGAGTACACCGTTTTAGAAACCGTACACGTATCGGGTACTTTTTAGGTACTAGTACGGCTTGGGTACACCTGGTACGTACCCAAAAAAAATAAATAAAAAAAAAGTTGGGTACGTCGGGGTACTCAGTGGGTACGGTACCCACCAATTGGGTACAACACAACTAAAAAAAATTGAAAAAATTCGTTTTTTTCCCCCTTTTTTTTCAGTCTTACACATCTTATCCACATGGTTTTGAGTTTTGACACAATCCTCTCTGCCTCCTCTATCTCTATTGTCGAAGCACAACCCTCTTTGCCTTGATCTCCGCCGCTGCTCCTGCCTCCATCTCTACTCTTGATCTCCACCGCCGCTCTCGATCTTGTAAGATTTTTATATCTTAGTATGTCTCATGTGATGTGCATGTGACATATATTGAATTGTGTTTAGTAAATAATTAATTAAATGTTAATGGGTTAAATCATATTTAGATAATAAGGGGATTGTTTCTGAAGGCCCATTAGCTTGATGGAAGCCAATGGATAAGAGATAGGGGTTTTACCTATTTATGAGAAACAGGTCTTGTTTCTGGCTATAACGTATTCTCTCTTTTACCATCACATAACGATACAGGAAGAATAGTAGAGACGGCAAAGGAATAGAAACCTTGTTTCCTGGCTTATGGTTAAAGGACGTTGGAGAACTCTCTCTCAAGTATAGCAATGGATAGAGGTTAGTAATTATATTCTTTATTTCTATAACATGTGAAAGTCATGTAATTTCAAGATCCCTATTGTTGTAGTTGTAACGAATAAATTAAAACTACAACTTATATGTGGTATCAGAGCCGTAGGTTGAGAAATTCATGATTTTCCAATTAAAATTTATGATTGGGTATGAACCCTAATTATTGTGTTTAGGGATATTATAATTTCCGCGAAAGTCTTTTATACCCGTTGAATTATTCACTTGCTCGATTAACATTTGGAAATCAATAAGGATTTGGTTTCAATAAAAGGTAGCTTTGAATTGTTTACTGTGAACTAGCGTGATTTCCAATTGGAAATCTTAATTTTTTAACGCATTGTTTTGCTTGCCATAATGCCTACTGTTCACACCAAAGATATTATACTTCTAACGTGATTACTAAAACGTGATAATGCCTACTGTTATTTGATATTATTGGTCACGGCCTAACGCTATATATATATATATTAGTTTTCTGGATATTATGTATTGATCAATTAATAATTTATTATTAAATTATATCACAGATTGATTTGAATTAATGTATGATAGGTTAGTTAATCACTAAAGTGGTCAAACCTGAAAAGTTAAATTAATTCTAAATCATGTAATAGTTAATTTCAATTACTCATAGATGATGCTATAAATGTATGACATGATGATTTGTCATTCTATGAGTCATTGAGTTTATTGTTATAAGACATTTATGGATCACCCAAAGGTAGATTATTTGTTCTTATAATTAATAAACATGATTGAAGGTAATGCATGTGCATCACTGTTTTTATTTATTTCCAAAGATAATAAATATTTAATTCTTGCACGTTGCATTACCCATTATTGATTATTGAATTAGCATCATTATGTTTAACGTTGTATATTAATGTATACACAAAGGAAAAACATTAGTATATATTAAATGATGGAATATATTATATGTATAGCATGTAACTTAAGTATCAAAACACTAATAAAAATTTTGTTATGCAGTACCTGTTCCAAATTTTATGCAAACTAATGTTACGTCTGTACCAGCTTTTAATGGGCTTAACTTCTCTGAATGGAGTGATCAAATTCAATTCCATTTAGGTTTTATGGATCTTGATCTCGCTATCCAGGCAGAGGAGCCCGCTGCTATTACTGATGCTAGCAGCGAGGAAGAGATAGCTTACCATAAGGCATGGGAAAGATCTAACAGGCTCAGCCTGATATTCATGAAAATAACTGTTGCAGACAATATTAAGACATCTCTCCCCAAAACTAAAAGTGCTAAAGAATTTATGGGTTTTGTGGGAGAGCGCTCCCAAACTGCTGATAAGTCTCTTGCTGGGACATTAATGAGTACGTTGACCACCATGAAGTTTGATGGTTCACGTACTATGCATGAACATGTTAGTGAAATGATAAATATTGCAGCAAGACTTAAGATCTTGGGAATGGCTGTGAACGAGAACTTCCTTGTGCAATTTGTGCTTAACTCATTACCATCTGAGTATGGCCCATTCCAAATGAACTACAACGCCATGAAAGACAAATGAAATGTGCATGAATTGCACAACACATTGGTTCAAGAGGAAACAAGGCTTAAGAACCTGGGAAGTCACTCTGTTCATTATGTAAGCAACCAAGGACATTAAGGAGCTGGAAATAATTTTGTGAAGAAACATGATAAGAGCAAGGGCCCACTAAATGTTAATGAGGCATCTGCAAAAATCCAGAAGAAGGGACCTCGTGATGATAAATGTCGTTTCTGTGGAATATCTGGACATTTCCAGAAGAACTGCCCAAAACGAAAGAATTGGTTTGAGAAAAAGGGTAAGCTAAATGCTTATGTATGTTATGAATCAAACTTAACTGAAGTTCCACATAATACTTGGTGTATTGATTCTGGATGTACGACTCATGTTTCTAACACGTTGCAGGGATTCCATTCAATCCAAACCATAAACCCAAATGAGAAGTTCATGTTCATGGGGAATAGAGTGAAGGCACCAGTGGAAGCAGTCGGGACTTATCGTTTAATCCTTGACACTGGGCATCACCTAGATTTATTTGAGACTCTTTACGTACCTAGTTTATCTAGAAATTTGATTTCATTATTAGACTTATGCTACTGGTTATTCTTTTAATTTTGGTTATGGATGTTTCAGTTTATTTAAGCATAATCATCTCATTGGTACTGGTTTTTTATGCGATGGTTTATATAAATTGAAATTGGATAATTTATATGCTGAAAGTGTTTTGACCCTGCATCATATTATTGGTACTAAACGCAGTTTAGTAGATGAACGTTCTGCTAACTTGTGGCATAAGCGTTTGGGTCACATCTCCAAGGTAAGAATGGAAAGGCTTATAAAGAATGAAGTCCTTTCAGACTTGGATTTTACTGACCTAACAATTTGTATGGATTGTATAAAAGGAAAATTAACAAAACAAATAAAGAAAGGAGTCACAAGAAGCAACCAACTTCTTGAAATTGTGCACACCGATATTTGTGGACCTTTTGATGTTAATTCTTTCGGAAAAGAAAAATATTTTATCACCTTTATTGACGATTATTCACGTTATGGTTATATTTACTTGTTGTATGAAAAATCTCAAGCAGTAGATGCACTGGAAATCTATTTAAATGAAGTAGAAAGACAACTAAATAGAAAAGTGAAAATTGTTAGGTCTAATAGAGGTGGTGAGTATTACAGAAGATATGATGAAACTAGGCAACACCCAAGTCCTTTTGCTAAACTTCTAGAGAAACGTGATATTTGTGTGCAATACACAATGTCAGGTACACCAGAACAGAATGGTGTATCAGAAAGGCGTAATAAAACATTATTGGATATGGTTAGGGGTATGATAAGTCATTCGTCTTTACCTATATTTTTGTGGATGTATGCCTTGAAAACTGCAATGTATTTGTTGAATAGGGTTCCTAGTAAGACAGTTCCAAAGACACCTTTTGAACTGTGGACCGGTAGGAAACATAGCTTAAGGCACCTGCATGTTTGGGGTTGCCCGGCAGAAGTAAGGTTTATAATCCACAAGAAAATAAATTGGGTGCAAGAACAATTAGTGGTTATTTGACTGGTTATTCAGAAAAGTCAAAAGGGTATAGATTTTATTGTCCTAACCATAGTTTAAGAATTGTTGAAACTGGAAATGCTAGGTTCATTGAAAATGATGAAATTAGTGGGAGTACACTTCCACAAGATGGAAGTATGTCTTGTCCACAAAATGTGGAAATTAAGGAAGTTAGAGTACAAGTTCCTATAGCTCGTCCCTCTAGCTCAATTATAAATGTTCCTCTAATTGTTGCACCGCATAATAATTTGGAGGAGCAACAAATAAATGAACCTACTATTCATAATGAACCTATTGTAGAGGAGCCACAAGAATTAGTATTAAGGAGATCTCAAAGAGAAAGAAAGTCTGCTATTTCGAATGATTTTGTGGTTTATCTACAAGAGTTAGAATCTAACTTTCATTGAAAATAATGACCCGGTTTCGTTTTCACAAGCCGTTAGTTGTAATAATTCTGATAAGTGGTTAGATGCCATGAAAGAGGAATTGAAATCCATGGAACATAATGTTGTATGGGTCCTTGTAGAATTGCCTGAAGGTTGCAAGAGAGTTGGGTGCAAGTGGGTCTATAAGACCAAACGTGACTCTCATGGCAACCTTGAACGTTACAAGGCCAGATTTGTTGCAAAGGGTTACACTCAGAAAAATGACATTGACTATAACGAGACTTTTTCACCAGTCTCACGAAAGGATTTATTAAGAATTATCATGGCACTGGTAGCCCATTATGACTTGGAGTTGCACCAGATGGATGTGAAAACAGCCTTTCTTAATGGAGATTTAGAAGAAAATGTTTACATGGACCAACCAGAAAGATTCTTGGTGGAAGGAAATGAACACATGGTGTGCAAATTAAAGAAATCAATATATGGACTTAAACAAGCATCCTGCCAATGGTATTTAAAGTTCAATAATACCGTTGTTTCTTTTGGTTTTAAGGAAAACACCGTTGACCAGTGTATATACCTGAAGGTTAGTGGGAGCAAGCTTATTTTTTTGGTTTTATATGTTGATGATATCTTGCTTGCAACTAATGATCTTGGTCTTTTACACGAGACTAAGGAATTTCTTTCTAGTAATTTTGAAATGAAAGATATGGGTGAGGCATCCTATGTGATAGGAATAGAAATATTCCGGAACAGGTCACAAGGATTGTTAGGACTGTCTCAGAAAGCATATATTAATAAAGTACTAGGAAGATTTCACATGGAAAAATGTTCAGCATCACCCGTTCCAATTCAGAAAGGAGATAAGTTTAGTCTCATGCAATGTCCTAAAAGTGATTTGAAACGGAAACAGATGGAAGCAATTCCGTATGCATCTGTAGTTGGGAGTATTATGTATGCTCAGACTTGTACTTGACCAGACATAAGCTTTGCAGCTGGAATGCTAGGGAGATACCAAAGTAATCCCGGATTAGATCACTGGAAAGGTGAAAAAAAGTTCTGAGATATCTGCAGGGAACAAAAGAACACATGCTTACGTATAGAAGGTCTGATCACCTTGAGGTGATTGGGTATTCAAATTCAGACTTTGCTGGATGTGTGGATACAAGGAAATCCACTCACGGCTATGTATTTCTTTTAGCCGGAGGAGCAGTCTCATGGAAGAGTGCGAAAGAATCAGTTGTTGCAACGTCTACCATGGAAGCTGAATTTGTAGCATGTTTTGAGGCTACATTGCACTGCACGCTAATTGGCTGCGGAATTTTATTTCGGGGTTAGAATAGTCGACAGCATTTCTAGGCCGCTAAAAATTTATTGTGATAATTCCGCAACAGTCTTCTTTTCTAAGAACGACAAGTACTCCAAAGGTGCTAAGCATATGGAAGTGAAGTACTTTGACGTGAAAGAAGATGTTCAGAAACAAAGAGTGTCAATAGAACATATTAGCACAAATCTTATGGTAGCTGACCCATTAACAAAAGGGTTACCGCCTAAGACATTTACTGAACATGTTGAAAGTATGGGCATTATTGTTATTAAGAATTATTGAATTTGATGTTAACATCCTTTATTATCATGTAATTGACACTCTGATCTCATTTTATGATATATGTTTCTGATTACCTGTTTTCTAGAACAGCATGCATTATTGTGTTAGAGTAATGTAAACAGGTATTGTCTTAAACAAAGACATTATGAACCAATTATATATTTCCCAATTATAGATCAGGTTATGGAAAAGACTACTTTGTGGTACATGGAAGGAACTATGTCGAATAAATGACATACAACCGCTATGACCCGAATTAGTTCCTATCTTTAACTATGATTAATCGAGTATCTAATTATAGAATGATTTAGCTATATAAATGCGCATTAATTCTTTGTTTAATTATTTTTTTTTTATTAAACCATAATGTTGAATTATGTCACATGAGCCAAGTGGGAGAATGTAAGATTTTTTATATCTTAGTATGTCTCATGTGATGTGCATGTGACATATATTGAATTGTGTTTAGTAAATAATTAATTAAATGTTAATAGGCTAAATCATATTTAGATAATAAGGGGATTGTTTCTGAAGGCTCATTAGCTTGATGGAAGCCAATGGATAAGAGATAGGGGTTTTACCTATTTATGAGAAACAGGTTCTGTTCCTGGCTATAACGTATTCTCTCTTTTACCATCACATAACGATACAGAAAGAATAGTAGAGACGACAAAGGAATAGAAACCTTGTTTCCTGGCTTATGGTCAAAGGACGTTGGAGAACTCTCTCTCAAGTATAGCAATGGATAGAGGTTAGTAATTATATTCTTTATTTCTATAACATGTGAAAGTCATGAAATTTCAAGATCCCTATTGTTGTAGTTGTAACGAATAAATTAAAACTACAACTTATAGATCTCACCTCTCAGCCTGTCTCTGCTATGCCTCGTGGTGGCTGCGCCTCTCTCCTGTTGGTGGTTGTTGTGCTTGTTGATGGCGCCTCTCTCAGCACTGCTCATAGTAACACAGCCTCCTTTTTTTTCTGCTCAGTCCTATATGTTCTGCTCAGTACTGCGTTTTGAAGCTGCTCATGTATTGTGGTTTCAATATTGTTTCTGCGTTTTCATTCTTGTTTCTTTTTTTTTGTTTTGAAGCTGCTCATGTTTCTTTCTTTTTTATATTAGATATTGTAATATTGTGGATGTTTTGAATCCGCTCATGTTTCTGCGTTTGTGTTATTATGGATGTTTTGTTGTTATTAAGGGTTATTTTAGATATTTTGATATTAGGTATATTTTTGTATCATTTTTTCAATTTTCAATTTTTAAAATTTATATTTAATTATATATATATATATATAAACGTACCTGTACCCTAAATTTTTGAAAAATGTCGTATCCCGTACCCATATCTGATACCGATATCGTACCCGTACACATGCAACACAGGTTGTATTTAATTTGCGCTACATATGGATACAATTTTATTTATACTTACCGAGAAGGATGGAGGAAGTGACCAAGTTGTGACAGGGGTTTTGCTTATGCACTGGTCCCAAGTGGTCTTCAATGACATAAGACCTATAAGCTACAAAAGAATAAAAATTACATAAATAAATTAGCAAGTGAAGAAGAATAAATAAATAATTACAATAATTTAATTACAATAAAAGGTAGTAGGAAATGAACCTCGCCTTGGATACTGGTCTCTTTAGAAACAATTCCTGAAATTCCCACCTCTTAAGGACATCTTTTTTATGCCTAAATATGTTGTCACTGACACAAAAGAGAGGTTGACATGTATATAAGTAAAATGTTAATATTGATAATTAAAAAAAAACACCAAGATTATAGCTTAATTGAGAAAAAAAATACTTCATCGTGTGTGCACCAAAGAGGATCACTACATTGATCCATGACTGACAAATTCATGGTTTCTGGGATTGGAAATATAGTTGCCTTGAGACTTTGTCATGGATTTCAACTTAATGAGAATTTGATAAGTAGATTGTATGATTGGTTTAAAAAAAAGTCATGAGGAATTTTTTCGGTTCGGTTAATAATGAATTCATAAACCACTGGCAGTTCCAGTGTAGGCTCTTGGTCTTCTACTTGGGGTAGTTGTGTGAGTGTTGATTTTTGAGTAACACCCACAACACTTTTGGACAAATTTGGGTTGGACCTTGAGGTCTGAGGCTCTATCTTCGGTTTTTTCAACTTCACTTCTTGGGGTTGTGCTGAACTCCTAAAAGCCTTGTTTGTGGGTGTTTTGCTCAAAGGAGTTGACGAGGTCACAGTTGTTTGCGGGTTTTTCGTCCGACGCCTGCCGAACTGATGGTTAGGTGTGGGGAGTGGGTAACGACAGGTTAAATGGTAATCTTGTAAGGGCACTTGATCGTATTTTCGGTATTTTGAGTTCGTAAGTGAAAGCAGGAATTGTGAAACCGGCACCAAGGGCACGGTGCGGTCGAAAAAAAAAGAAAGAAAATCGCAGGAAAGAAAAGTGCAGGGAATCGTAAAGTAAAGCAATTAAATTACGAGGGAAACTAAATTGCAGGTAAGTAAAAGGTGCAGGAAAACGTAAAGTTGCATTGAATTTAAAAGGGATGGAAGGTTGAGGTCCTTTACAATGGCGTTTCTCCGTTTGTCTGCTCTGTGTGAGACGTCTAGGATTTTTAGCCTGACTGCGTTTACCTAGCAACCAACCAACCCCGATTACACACTAAGGACTTCCTATTTATAGGAATCCGAAACTATTTACAAGGTTATTCGCACGTTCTGCACAACCGCAGAACCCACGTTTTTGATAACTACCCACTACGCTATCCCCAACGATGTAACTGCCCACGTCGTGGTTTGGGCTTAGATGATGCTTCTGTCGACTTGTGGTGACATCTTTGCTGAAAACCGCTTCGACTGGCCTCTTCCTTCGACCGCAACCTTTGACCCTTGTCTAAGTCTCTTTGTTGTTCGAAGCATTGGCGTTGTTGTGCTCCAGTCTCTTGGTTTTGTGGTGTCGTCCGACATCAAGCTCTTTTCGACAGACGGGGCTATCGCTGAAATAAGCGTTCGACCCGCTGTCGGCCTAAGACGCATTCGACCAATATTGGTGACATGTAATCCAACCAAACGCTGTTTCACCAGCATTCAATCAAAAACATGCCCCCGACACTTCTAATGGAATGTCGTCAAAGGACTTCTTCCTTTAACTCTTTAATAGGAAAAGGTGGTCAAAGCCGATCCTAGCAGGACACAAACCTTGACCTGTGGAATTACAAAGACTTTTTTCCAACGATTGTTTATCAAGTTAATACCTCTTCCACTTTGGAATTCTCAGTATTAACCCACAATGTCGGAAATGGAGTCTGTGTAATCCCACATATTTATCCTTTGCCTATTCAAGAGGATAAAGGTGGTATTCGGGTTAGACAATTCTTCATTTCCTTGTCTTCATCCGAATACCTTAATCCCACACATTTATCCTCTAATGGACTCTCATTTGTGTGGAGTATGAATCTTTTTTCCTCTTTCCAGAAATCATGAAGGCATTGCTTAAGTTTTTCCATTGTAACTCGTGGCTTTTCTTGGTAACAATTGAGGATTTTATAGCCACAAGTAGCATTTAATGCCTCCATAATTACTTTGCCGTTCCCAATGCTGATTGGACACTTCTGACTCCTCTTTTCTCGTGCCACCATTCCCTCGACATAAACCTTCTGTTTTCGCCTCTTCCTTTTATCGACACACGTTCACGTCCGTCGAAGTCACTTTTAAGTCATGCCACTTAAGTACACCTCCCTCGACATCACTTATGTTGTCGACATAGTCCTTTGATCGAAATCTACCCTTTTGTCGGATTACACGTACACCTCCTTCGAAGTCACTTTTGAAAAGAACTTTCAAGTACACTTCCGTCGACATCACTTATGTATCCGACAACCGTAACCTTTTGTCGATTTTAATTTTCCCGTAAACAAAGGCCCCCCAAGTTTTGGTGTGCGACGCATCTTTTAGGAGGATACCAAAAGTTGTATCTTTTCGAAATGTCCTTTCATCATTAGGATTCTGAAGCGGCAAGTTTATCTTTTTGAACTGACGTCTTCTATTGGACCATCGTGTTGGTCTAAAACGTCTTTTCACTTCATATTTAAACTCCATCTAATCCTTATCCCTCTTTTATCTCTTCTTGCTAATTACTGCATCTCTTTTTCCTGATTTGGAAACCTTTTTCGCCTTCCTTAAACCCTATTTTCATCATGGCAATCCAAGGCGTTCTTGACCCAACAATCGATACAGAAGTAGCATACCATGAACGTAGCCTTATTATACCTGCCACTTCGTTCATTCCCGCAGACGGTACTCCTGTCAATCCTTCTCCTGCCTTCTTGGGTCCTTTGATGACTGTTGAAGAGTCTCTCAGTCCTGTTATGAGTGCCAACTTTCCACTCTCTAACCCTGAAGCAATTCGTCCAGTGGCCACACTTAATCCTGTTTACACTAGCCACTTCGACAAAGATCCTTCTCGTAGGGTTTTACGCAGTGTGAAACCTTTTACTGCCTTCATCAAATGGTACAACAGGCTTCGGCCTCTCAAGAATAAATCTTGGAAAAAGGCCGGTTTCGAAGACCTTTAAATTCTGACTACCTGCAACCTTCACCTTGATGATGGACTCTTTGGTGCTGCATGTTATTTTTGGTGCCGTCGGACTAACTGCTTCCACTTCCGATACGGCATGATGACTCCTACTCTTTTCGATGTGGCGGCTTTGACTAGTCTTCGTCCTGATGGAGAAGTTTTGACTGTTGAAAGCAAACCCACTGATGTAGTGCAGATTAGTGAAGGGCCTTTTGCTTTTAGCTCTTATGTCGAAGCGCGCCTTGAGGAATACCAAGATAGTCCGACAGTTAGCAATGAAGAACACGTCAAGTTTTTGACAGTGTGGCTTAGTGCCTTTGTTTTCTGCACCAAATCTCGACAAGTAAACAAGTCTTTGGTGCCTTTAGCCACAATCCTGCATGAAGAAAGGCAAGTGGCCCTTAGCCAACTTCTCTTGGCAAAACTGTATTCGACTTTGGGCGACGTCTCCGACATCGTCAGACTCCACAGACAACACGTGACCAATGTAGGAGGTCCTGTTTGGCTTCTACATTTATGGCTTAATGCAGTTTTGAAACGTCACATGGTGTCTGCGCATAAGAGCGTTTGTCCCTTCAAATTCAACTATGGTTGTTTGGCAGCAAACTATGAAGTTCCCGTGCTGTCGCATCGCACCAACACTTTTCTTCACTTCATGCAGATTTTTGCCAACATCACCATGGCTTCTGAGGATGTCGAGTTTTCGCCTTTCGTGGAAAGGTCTGTCGGTCCTGATTGGTTCCGTCTACCTTTCCCTGGTCCCAACGCTGCAGCAAGAAGGTTGAATGATGCCCTTTGGGGGAATTATTTGAGTCAAAGGGTCTTGTTTAGTGGTCTACCCGACTCTGCTGGCCATGAAGAAAAAGAGATCTTCTTGTATTACCCCAACTGTGTAGCAAGACAATTTGGCCTTTGCCAAGGGTTACCTGCTCCCATGTTTGCATCAGTGTCGCATGAATTCCACCATGGTCATTTGACGGATTTTAAATCTCCTTGGCCCACAATGTTAAACAAGTTTGTGTCGAAAAGCATTGCTTCTCTTAGCCGTTTCAATCCTGTCGGCTTTACTCCCTGTTTTTTGGCAAGTCCGAACTTTGTCAGTTGGTGGGAGTTGTATTTCAACACGTATCATGTGGCCTATGATGTGATCCGTGAAAGGATGAGTGCAAGAACTCCGTCGGATGTAGCAGCCGATAAAAATGGTAAGAACACTTAACATGTTTTATTTCCTTCCTTCAGTTCTCTTTCCATTCGGCTTTCTTATACTTTTCTTTTGTAGTGGCCCGACCAGATTTCATCGATTACACCGCAGAGATTAGAGCTCTTGCATCTAAGAAGAAAGGTGGCAACCCCACATCGCCCAAAAAGCATAAGAAAAGGCGTCATACCACTCCTGTTGATGATTCCGTTGAAGCCAGAAAGCAACAAAAGGGACGAACTGGACAACCGTCGGAAAAACCTTGTGTCGATCCTGAGAAAACTGACAGTTCCTTGGTTCGACCTCTTTCCACAAAGTTTCAAGTATCTACTGCTTCATCTGCTTCGCCAGTCCGTCCTTCAAAACCTTCATCTCAAGTTCAACCACAAACCCGTCCGAAAGCCAAAGGAATCGTCATTCAAGAGCCGTCTCCTCGCATAACTACTCAAAGAGCGCCTGAGGATGCGGCTAACTTGTTTGTCGATGTTACACGCCATGAGCCTCATGTTGGCGAATTTATCCCGACTCCCACACTTAATCCTTTTATGGAAGAGGACTTGGTCGAAGACACCAGCATTCAACTCCAACGGCGGCCTGTTCATCGACGTGTAATTCTTGATGAGTTGTCCTCGGATGAACAGCATGTTGACGTTGCATTGGACCAAACCGACAGGCTACGTTTCATCGAAGCCTCTATGCAACAGTGTCTTGACGACACCTCTTCTTCCGCCGTAGTTGCGCAAGGCTTTCATCCAATTGCGGTCGACACTGAACCTGCGGATATTGATACTCACGTGGTGGAATCTCCCGTGGCTGTCGCGAATCTTGAGGCCATGAATACATGTGGCCCTTCCTTTGAGGTACTTGTGAATTTACTCATTCGCCCTTTATTTAACATTAAAGAACTCTTACCAACCTTTTTCTCTCTTCTTTAGATCTCCAACGAATCCAATCAAGTTGAAAGTTTTGACGGCAGCATACCAGTTCCTTGTGTTTCCACTTCCGCCGTACCTTCTGCTGAGCTTCCTCCCAATCTTTCATCGTCTGTCGCCATGGCACCCTCAATTCAAGCTCCAAACTCTACTTCCTTCGTTGCACTCCGGGAATTGATGGCCAAAGCACGTTCTGTTGAGGCGGTCGTATGTTCCCCTTTGAGGGATGCGGAACTAGTAATAGATCAATCAATGGACACCTTGAAGAACATTTGTTGTCGGCCTTTTGAACAATTGACAGATTCATCAACTCTTGAACTTTTGACTTCCACTGTTGCCTCACTTCTGCAACATCCAGTTCCAGCTGAAGTCGAGTCCAAACTGGCTAGCCTTCAACGCTTTGTGCATAATTGGACTACTGAAAGTCCAAAAATCTTGAATGGCATCAAGACTTATGAAGATGTCAAAGCAAACCAAAGCAAAATGGAGGCTGAGTATGGGAATTCTGAAAGAGAGGATGCGGATTGTGCTTCCAAAGTTGATGACACACTTCGGCGAATGAAAGAAAATGGGGCCAAAATCCAAGAGTTGAAAGATGAATTGGCCCGTCGGGAGAAGAATCAAACGGAGATGGCTGAGTACATGGAATCTCTCAAAACCACCCGTCAGGAATTGGCTGCCAAGGTTGAAGCTATGGTGGTCCCGTATCAACAGATCACTGAAGTTTTGGGCACTCATCTGCAGGAATACAGGGCTGGTGTTCGACGTCGAGAGTCCTTCGCCAGGGAATGGCGTTCTTTCAGCAATCTCTTCGGATGAACTCTTTTATTTGTTGTATTTTGTTTTTGCTTCTGCTGTACGGATTTTGCAATCGCAATTAATGCATTCTTATTTCTGTCATTGTCGGCTTATACTTTTTCAAATACTTGTCGTTGATTGCTTTGATCTTCTTTCCCGTTTCGACTTCAACTAACTCGTATGCGTTACCCGAATAAGCTCTTAATACTTTAAATGGTCCTTCCCATTTTGGTGACCATTTGCCATATTCATTCGAACGCTTGTCGATAGGTAAGATCACTTTCCATACTAATTCATCCGGTAAGAACGACTTGAACTTAACTTTGGCATCATAATATCTAGCAATCTTTTCTTTTTGTCGCATGATATTTTCCAATGCCATCAGTCTTTCGTCGTGTACGTCGTTCAATTCGTTGAACATGGCGTTCCAATAGTCATTCGTAGGCATTTCATGTTGCCTTTGAAATCGTATTGACTCCAAATTAATTTCGACTGGTAGCATGGTCTCATGGCCATATGTCAACATGTAGGGAGTCGTGCCCGTTGCTTCATTTGGAGAATTTCGAATTGCCCATAATGCTGGAATAAGTGCTTCGTGCCAATTTCGTGGTTTGCCTTTAATCTGCTTTTTGATGATGTTAATAATCCACTTGTTGGCTGCCTCAGTTTGTCCATTGGCTTGTGCATAGTAGGGCGTTGAGTTTAGTAACTTGATTCTTCTTGATGCCAAATATCCTTTCAATTTGCTTCCCAAGAAAATTGATGCTTGATCCGTTGTAATGGTCTCGGGAATTCCAAATCGACACACGATATGGTCTTCAATAAAATCAATTACTTGCTCTTGTTCGACTTTCACCAAAGGTATAGCTTCTACCCACTTAGTGAAACAGTCGACACCTACTAAGATCCTTGAGTGGCCTTTAGAAGAATGAGGGACAATTTCCCAATTTACGTCGAGTGCCCATCCCCTAAAAGGCCAAGGCTTAATAATAGAATGCAATTCTCCTGCCGGAACGTTCTGAATATAGCCATGTTTTTGGCATTCTTCGCACGACTTGGCATAATTCATGCAATCAGTTATCAGTGTAGGCCAAAAGACTCTCTGTCTTCTCAATATCCACTTCATCTTTTCCCCTGCTTGATGAGCTCCACATATCCCTTCATGGACTTCTGCTAAAGCAATGAAAGCGTCTTCTTTGTTGAGGCATACCTCCAAATTTCCGTTGATAGATTTGTGATATAAATCACCTCCTAGTAATGTAAACTTGGTTGCCTTTAGCTTCAACTTTCGTTCGACAACGAGAGATGGATTTGTCAAGTAGTCTGCTATGGGTTTCCTCCAATCATTTTCAGATGCCAATGAGTTTACCATTACTTCTCTTTCATGAGGGGGATATAACAATTCTTCGATCTGAGTTACCTTATCCAAAGTTTTCTTCGACACGTGGTATCTTGATGCGATCTGGGCCAAGTGATTGGCCTTTTGATTATGATACCGGTATACATGTTCGACTGAAACATCATCAAATTGGCGCATCATTTTCCTCGCCATATTACGATATTTAGCCAACTTTGGACTGAGGCATTTATATTCGTCAACCAACTGTTTTATAACTAACTGAGAATCTCCTTTAATGGCCACGTTTTTGGCCTTTAAGAAGATTAATATTTCAAGGCCAATTAAAATAGCCTCGTACTCAGCTTCATTATTTGAACATTGATATTTCAGGTTGAACATGAATTCCGTGGGAATGCCTTCAGGGGATATGAGTAAGATTCCAACTCCTGCCCCTTTTTTATGTGATGACCCATCAAAATACATCATCCAAGGCCTTAGGCCAACAAAATTAACAAATAGGCCCGTGTCAAGACAGGGGTGATCTGCTAAAAAGTCGGCCACCACTTGGCCTTTGACGGCTTTTAATGGCACATACTGAAGTGAAAATTCGGTTAACACTAATGTCCATTTACCAACCCTGCCATGAATAATTGGCATGGATAGCATGTACTTAATAACGTCAGACCTCGACAAAACTAAAACATGAAAACTTTTCATATAATGTTTAAGCTTTGTACATGAGAAATAGAGTGCTAAACATAATTTTTCTATTGCACTATACCGTATTTCGGCATCATTCAACACTCTACTTAAATAAAACACATCCCTTTCTACACCACTTTCATTTTCCTGAGCTAACATACTTCCTATGGTGTTATCAGAGGCTGATATATACGATTTTAAAGGAAAACCTGGCTGAGGCGGCATCATGACTGGTGGTGTTGATAGATACTTCTTCAAATCGTCAAACGCCGCTTGTTGTTCCGGTCCCCATTTAAAATCCTCTTCTCGTTTCATCTTCACGAGAGGTGCAAAGGCTCTGGTTCTTCCCGACAGATTTGATATAAATCTTCTCAAATAATTCACCTTGCCAAGGAATGACTGAACCTCTTTCTTGTTTGTCGGAGGAGATGCTTCTATAATTGCTTTGGCCTTGTTCTTGTCGACTTCAATACCATTTCTGTGGACAAGAAATCCCAAAAACTGACCAGCAGTAACTCCAAAGGTGCATTTAATAGGATTCATTTTCAACTTGTGCTTCCTCATCCTAACGAATGCCTTTTCCAGGCTCTCCAAATGCTCCTCGTGAGTATCTGACTTGATTACAACATCATCGATGTATACTTCCAAGAACTTGCCAATCATGTCATGAAAGATCAGGTTCATTGCTCTTTGGTATGTTGCTCCTGCATTCTTGAGTCCAAACGGCATCATCACCCATTTGAAAGTTCCTATTGCTCATGGACACCTGAACGCCGTCTTCGACACATCCCCTTCAGCAATGAAAATCTGATTGTAACCTGAAAAAGCATCCAACAAACTCATCACCTTATGGCAAGATGCCGAATCTACCAGCATGTCAGCTATCGGCATCGGATATTCGTCTTTTGGTGTGGCACTATTTAGATCCCTGAAGTCAACACATAGTCGCATTTTTCCGTTTTTCTTTATCACGGGAACTATGTTTGCCATCCATTCGACGTATCTTGCCGTCCTGATAAACTTGGCTTTCAACAATCTTTCGATCTCATCTTTGATTTTAAGAACCACATCCGGCGCGAACCGTCGAACTGCTTGTTTAATTGGCTTGTGATCAGACCGTAAAGTCAGCCTATGTTCAACCAACTCCCTATCGAGTCCCGGCATGTCTTCGTACTCCCAAGCAAAGCAATCTTGATTCTGTCTGATGAGATCGATGAGTTTTTGTCGGAATTCCCCCTCCAACAACGAGCTTACGTAGATTGGTTTCGGCTTTTCCGCCGTTCCCAAATTAACTTCATCTCTGGGATCTTCACTGATGAAACGAGCTTCCTCTTCTGTCCACCCTCTTTCGAATCCCAAAGGACTATCATCTACAATGCAATCCTGGAATGCACCTGTTTGAATAGTGCATTGCATTCTGTCGGCCACGTAGGCCGACAGCCTTTCCAATTGTCGATCAACCATTATTACTGGTCGAAGGCCGCTGCTCAACGGCCTCGTCCATTTCGACAATAGAAACCCCGTAGTTTTCCATCAAGCATTTGTCTACCATGGGTTTTTGGAAATGTCCAGCATCAAGTCGTATTGGCTTGATACTTTGGTTATACACTTTGAAATCTACATGCATCTGTTGCATGTAGCATGGACTATCATCTGCAGGAATCACCTCCACCTTGTTCTCTTGATTTCACAGAACTAGTTTCTGATGGGTCATTGACGGCACGGCCCCCACAGCATGTATCCAATCTCTTCCTAACAGCAGATTGTAACTGGCTTTGGATGGAACCACCACAAATAAAGTGTCTCTCACGACTGAGCCCACTTCGACTTTCAGCATCGTTACTCCTTGGGACTGAGCAATCTTTCCAGTGAAACCAACCACAACCACATTTGTCGGGATTAAATCCGACTCTACCTTTCCCATTCGTTTGAATACATTCCACGGTAACACATTGACGGCAGCCCCTCCGTCCACGAGTACTTGATTCAAAGGCTTCCCGTCAACTATGGCCTTAATGTGTAAAGGCCTTAGATGCTCTCTCTTGCTCTCCTCCAAGGGTTCGAACTGAGCAATGTGACCAATATCAACCTCCAAATGAAGCTGATCCAAAAGGAAAAGACATTCTGGCAAACCTGGCACTTCATCACTGAGGTAAGAATCATCGGAACCATCACTTGGATACCCCTCTTCTTGTGCATGATCCCCTGGCATGTCGAAAGGTAGACCCACGTTGTTAATTGAAAGACTTTCGATCTTCTTACTCTGTGCGTCTATCATGTCTTGATCATTGACAATGATATCCAATGTGTCGTCGGAATCTCCTTCATATTCTTCACTCATGTGGTTCGATCCTTCAGACTTCCTTACCCATTCTTGTTTCCGTCTGCCATTCTGTCGACCCCTAGCCGTTTTTGGCTTCATGCTTGTGACAAGACACCCTTGATCATTTGAAGGTAACTCATTGATGCTAACACCTTCTGCTTCAGCCTTTCTGATCCTTTGAAGCCTCCTCTTCTGAGTTCGTGTCAACCCTTCATAGATCGACCCAGATGTCGATTCTGACATCGCCTTCTTTTGTAAGACACGATCATGTACAGCTGGCTTCAAGGGGCGTCCTCCATAAATTCTTCGGCTAGACAAAGGTCTTCGAGTTTCTCGGGCTAATTCACGTCGAATATGTTCCCTTTCTTGGACTCTAGCCCGTATCTTCTTCTTCAAATCTTCTCTCCTAGACCCTTTCTCCTTCTGAATGGCAGTCTTTCGGTCATAAACAACTTGGCATCTTGGGCAAATTTGCACATCACCGTTTCATTTCCTCCTACAAAAATGTCGGAGTGACTCTCCGTCTTCAGGAAACACTTCGGCGCCATAAGCCAACGAAAGAGTGCTAAATGCAAATACTCCTGGCTCTTCGACCTCCACTTCATTAACTTCCTTTTGAAAAGGATCAGTGTCAATCTTCATGTCTTTTGTCACGAATTTCAGTCTCCCCTTGTTGATTCCTTGTTGAATTAAGTCCCTGAAAGCATAGCAATCATTGGTATTATGAGTAAAATTGTTATGGTATTTGCAATACTTTCTTCCTCTTAACTCTTCTTTTTTCAACAACTTATGACCTTCTGGTAGTTTAATTTGTTTATCCTTTAACAACGAGTCGAAAACTTGTTCAGTTTTGGAGACGTCGAAAGTGTACGTTTTCTTATACAAATTTTCACTAGGGGACTTAGACGGTCGTAAGGCAGAACATGAATAAGATTTTTCATTTCCTAATTCTATCACATTGACCTCCGAACTATCGTCAAATGTCTCCCCGTCACAAGGTTGAGAATCGACACAATGAATACGTTCCTTCCTCAGGACTCGAGCATCTCTTCCTCTAGTTTTCTCATCTCTCAGATCCTCAATTTGCCGAATGCATGCGGCTAATTGTGCTAAATCGAGAAGATGTTGAGTAACCAGTTTTTTACGGATATGATACTCTAATCCCGACACAGCCATCTTGACCACTTCCGGTTCAGGAATTGGAGTAAAACATCTACTCCTCATCTGCCTGAAATGTGCTAAGTAGTCGTCGATAGGCTCTCCGGTGAACCTTTTCACACTTAGCAGATCTGTCAAGGCAACTTTCAACTCGCCTCTATAGAACTGTTCGTGGAAAGCTCTTTCTAATTGGGTCCATGCATGAATGGAATTAGACCGCAACGTAGAGAACCAGGAAAAAGCATTCCTCGTTAAAGAAATAGGGAACAGCCGCATTCTGATAGCTTCGTCAGTAGCTAAGTCTCCCAACTCGATAATGTAACGTGTGATATGTTCGACAGTAGACTCTCCCGTTTCACCAGCAAACTTCGAAAGTTTTGGAATCTTCGTGCCTCTTGGGATTTCCGCTAACTGTATCCATTCGGGAAAGGGTGAACTAAAACTTGGCTGATTAGCCATGCCGACGTTGAACCCGATCCGACTTAGTGCTTGTTCGACTATTCTGTTAACATCATCTGGCTCGACTCGTGTCTCTCTTCCCTGTCGAAGTAAATGTCGTGCCAAATTCTGCCTTGCTATCGCCGCTTGAAGATCTTGGCCTCTCTGCATGAATGCGACTTGTGTCGGATTCTGTACAGGTCGAGGTGCTTCGACTCCTTGGTGAAACATCACTTGCTGATTTTCCGGCAACGCATTACCTGCACTAAAAGTTGGGTTAGTGTAAACCTGATCCCGTATTGTGGGAACTCTACTATCTTGTTGCGGTGACGACACTTGAGCAGTGTGTCGTATTTCCTGGCCATCAGGGTACCCTTGTACCAAAATTGGCCTTGGTAGATTTCTATCTACTGGTGGAGTATTGACGGACTCGCTATGCTCACTTTCATCGACACCTAAAACTTGGTTCAATCTTTTCATGTATTGAGCAATTTTCCCACAAGTTTCATTTGTCACCATCATTGCTGGGTTGATAACTGAACCCAACTGAGCCGTCAATTGATCAACTAGTTGCACATTGGCCTCCTCGATTTGTTGACGGATATGTGTAACGGGGTTGATAGGCATGTATCTCGAACCATTACTCGTACCAGCCATGTCCGTAGCAGAACGCATGATAGCCATGTTAGTGGCCCCCGTCGTCGTATTTGTGCTACCAACCGAACTACTAAAAGGCCATGTCAACGTTGATCCAGGGACAAAACCTGGTGGCAAACCGTAGGGAGGGACTTGTCCCCCGCTATTGGAACTGTTACCAAAAGTAAATCCGCTGGTGAGGTTTCCCCCATTTGGGCCATTATTTGGCCGTTGAATCGTAGTTAAGACAGTTGATTCCACGGCGGAACCGCTTCCTCCGGTCATTTGAGGAGCACCTGTCGAAACACTTGGTGTAACGATTTCTGAAATAACGGTGGTCTGTTGACCACCTTGAGTTGTCATAACCATGGACGAAGAAGTTGGCAAAGTTATGCCACTTCTCAAACACATGCAAACACGTACAAGTTACTCTGAACCTGTCCCACTGGGAGTGCCAATTTTGTTTGCGGGTTTTTTGTCCGACGCCTGCCGAACTGACGGTTAGGTGTGGGGAGTGGGTAACGACAGGTTAAATGGTAATCTTGTAAGGGCACTTGACCGTATTTTCGGTATTTTGAGTTCGTAAGTGAAAGCAGGAATTGTGAAACCGGCACCAAGGGCACGGTGCGGTGGAAAAAAAAAAAGAAAGAAAATCGCAGGAAAGAAAAGTGCAGGGAATCGTAAAGTAAAGCAATTAAATTAAGAGGGAAACTAAATTGCAGGTAAGTAAAAGGTGCAGGAAAACGTAAAGTTGCATTGAATTTAAAAGGGATGGAAGGTTGAGGTCCTTTACAATGACGTTTCTCCGTTTGTCTGCTCTGTGTGAGACGTCTAGGATTTTTAGCCTGACTGCGTTTACCTAGCAACCAACCAACCCCGATTACACACTAAGGACTTCCTATTTATAGGAATCCGAAACTATTTACAAGGTTATTCGCACGTTCTGCACAACCGCAGAACCCACGTTTTTGATAACTACCCACTACGCTATCCCCCACGATGTAACTGCCCACATCGTGGTTTGGGCTTAGATGATGCTTCTGTCGACTTGTGGTGACATCTTTGCTGAAAACCGCTTCGACTGGCCTCTTCCTTCGACCGCAACCTTTGACCCTTGTCTAAGTCTCTTTGTTGTTCGAAGCATTGGCGTTGTTGTGCTCCAGTCTCTTGGTTTTGTGGTGTCGTCCGACATCAAGCTCTTTTCGACAGACGGGACTATCGCTGAAATAAGCGTTCGACCCGCTGTCGGCCTAAGACGCATTCGACCAATATTGGTGACATGTAATCCAACCAAACGTTGTTTCACCAGCATTCAATCAAAAACATGCCCCCGACACTTCTAATGGAATGTCGTCAAAGGACTTCTTCCTTTAACTCTTTAATAGGAAAAGGTGGTCAAAGCCGATCCTAGCAGGACACAAACCTTGACCTGTGGAATTACAAAGACTTTTTTTCCAACGATTGTTTATCAAGTTAATACCTCTTCCACTTTGGAATTCTCAGTATTAACCCACAATGTCGGAAATGGTGTCTGTGTAATCCCACATATTTATCCTTTGCCTATTCAAGAGGATAAAGGTGGTATTCGGGTTAGACAATTCTTCATTTCCTTGTCTTCATCCGAATACCTTAATCCCACACATTTATCCTCTAATGGACTCTCATTTGTGTGGAGTATGAATCTTTTTTCCTCTTTCCAGAAATCATGAAGGCATTGCTTAAGTTTTTCCATTGTAACTCGTGGCTTTTCTTGGTAACAATTGAGGATTTTATAGCCACAAGTAGCATTTAATGCCTCCATAATTACTTTGCCGTTCCCAATGCTGATTGGACACTTCTGACTCCTCTTTTCTCGTGCCACCATTCCCTCGACATAAACCTTCTGTTTTCGCCTCTTCCTTTTATCGACACACGTTCACGTCCGTCGAAGTCACTTTTAAGTCATGCCACTTAAGTACACCTCCCTCGACATCACTTATGTTGTCGACACAGTCCTTTGATCGAAATCTACCCTTTTGTCGGATTACACGTACACCTCCTTCGAAGTCACTTTTGAACAGAACTTTCAAGTACACTTCCGTCGACATCACTTATGTATCCAACAACCATAACCTTTTGTCGATTTTAATTTTCCCGTAAACAACAGTACGCTGATATAAGAACCAATATAACATAATTTGTGTCATTTACATAATACATAACTTAATTTTTTTTAGTATTCAATTGTGACACAAGGAATATGACGATGTTAATAACCCGTTATTTTTAAAAGGACGAAAAAGAATAAAAAATGGGCGTCGGTGTTGTGTCCTAAACTAAGTTCAGTAATTTTTAAATGGCGAAAAAAAAAAAGAAAATGGCGTCGGTGATGTGTCCTAATTAAGTATTTTAAAACCACTAGTTGGTAATCCCGTGCTTCCGCACGGGCAATAATTTTTTTTCGTAAGTTATTTATCTTATTTAATTTAAAGTTAATTGAAACACACAAATATTAAGATTATGCGAATCAAAAATTATAAAAATCACAATTTACGTAAGTGACAATACATATTTGTAATAATCATAATTTAAAAAAGTAGCAATTTGAAATAAATGACATGTATAATTTACACTGTTAATCTAAGTTCTTCCATCATACATGGCAGCCACCAGTAGAGCAGCAGCAAGTCAACAACCTGCAAGTTAACTTCTTCACAAATTAGAGGACATTTTTATTGACTAATAAACTATAGCAGTTAATAAAAATAGATAAAGTAAAGAACTCAATAGAAGGCATATAAACTCAACAGAAGGGTTATCATAAGATTTAATTCACTCACAAAACTTTCTAGACTGTTAATGATTTAGATTTGTAAGAATGTAATTATTGTCATGCATACCCCAGCCACTAACCAAAAGGAAATATAAATAAATTAACATTACCTACAACTTTTCATATTTGCACTTATACAAACGAAACAAACAAAGTCACACATATATGAGTTAGTGCAAAGTTAAATGTTATAGGGGAAAAGGGATTGCAAAATTTAAAAAAAAATTAAAAAAAAGAAAAAAGAAAGAGGCAAGAATAGAGGAAAATTGGAAAAGGAAGAGAATGATAATGATGTTGGTTGCGATTGATAAATTGGTGCAAAAAAGGAACCTTGAGTTGGAGGAAAGATGTAGAAGTTGGAGCATAAGAAAGGAAGCCATCACCATTGATTATTACAAATGTGATATTATTACTAAAATTAGAAGCAATCATTTGAATAGAAAAAAGGGATATCACATATATCAGCAAAAAAGGGCACAACAGGTTCAGTTCAGAGTCATAACTTACCTTAGCAATTTTGATTTATCATGTCCAAAAAAGAATGGCTCTTCCCTAATTAAATATCTGTAGAAGTGCACACCTTAGATAAGCATAAGAGGAATCTTTAACCCATACAAGTATTATAAGGAACTAAAACTATATATCATTCGAAGGAATAGATATCAATTAAATTGACATATAGTTCAAAATTGTTCTAATGCTGCCAAAAACCAGGAAAAAAAAAGAATTATGCAGCAATTATAAAAAAACATAAAAACAGAATTGTGCAGCAGCAAGATCCTTTGAGTAGCTATTGATAGTAAGAAATGAGGCTTTGAATAGGAAATTATATACCATCCAAAAAGAAAGATTAAATTTTTATTACACCTCCCCCTCAATCCACATACATGTCATGATCTTAATTTTCTCCACCACTTGAAAATGATTCGATACTTCCTCACAGAGTCACAGATATTTGATTCCTGTGCAAACAAACAAAGTTACTGATTGCCTTAATTCAAAACCAAATTTTTTCAGGTTTAAGTCTACTTAAGCTTATCTCATAGTAACTAAAAAGTTAATTAAACTGAACCTGAATATTTTAAAATCCTCAAATTGAGCTCTAGAACATGAAATCTATCATCACAAAATGATTCCATAAGCTATGTTGCAAAATTAGTCAAAGAATCAACAACCATTAGATGAGTAAAGAACCTAACCTGCAACTCACTAATTTGGCTCTCATTTCAAAGTAAATCCCCTCATGCATAAGTGTTCTCGTAGCATCCCAGATGAAAACTCAAGCATTAGATGAGTAAACTACCTTCAACATAACATGACTTTAATCATAAAAGCAAGCATGAAAACTCATAATATTCACCAGTTCAATGACTTGCAAAATAGAAAATTGAAGATAAATAACATGCATATACCTTAGCACACTTATTCATGTATTCATGCATATACCTTAGCACACCAGATTTCTTAGTCAATCTACAATCTTCTACCTTTAAAAATAGCACAAACTTCAACAATGAATAAGGTAAAGAAAAAGTCATTTCAAAAATTTAAGAAAAGTATCTGCACATGTATGTTACAGAGAGAAAAAAGAGAGACCACATATAATATAACATCTGGATGCTTGATTAACTTCATGGTAGCTAATTTCCTAGTGACCTGCAAAACAAACATTAAAATCATCTTGTGCTTTCATCATATGAGACTCGAAAGCAACTCACCAATTGTCCTTACTCTAAACCGAAATCATTCATGGTGCAAGCACTATAAAATTCTTACAGATTCAATTTTCAAGATTTCTAAGCATGGCAGGGACCTAAGAATATGTTTAACTAATATCAAAGTATGCATCCATTTAGATACCTTTTGTGCCTTAAAAATTGATATGTGGACATAAAGCATAGTCCCTAACAGCATATACTTACATATAGAAACACATGAATCACGTAGTTGACAACATAAAAAGTAAATATATATATATATATATATATATATATATATATATATATATATATATATATAAGAAAAGTGACAGCTTAAAAATCAGTACTCTTGGAGCTTCCACAACCTAAAGAAGGACTTATCTTCAAAAGCAAAATTCAAATAATAAATGACAATTTTTATGCAAAAATATAAACAAAACCAAAATTAGACTACGCATCATTTTTAGACTAATTGTATATAGAAAAAGGATATTATATTCTCATTCTCTACTTCCAATAAAGTTTCTTATTCTATAACTCAAGATTTTAAGGTAGTTTGCCTGTTCAAGAAAATTTTTTAGCTGAGTCACCTCAAGTCTTCTATTTGAGCTTGAACTGAGGCCACCAAATAGATCTGTTTTACTTTTTAAGCCGATCCAATGGACTAAAGCACACACATAACTGAAATTAATGACAGATAGTATGTTTCACAAATCTTCTTTTTCTAAATTCAAGTTTCAACATGCTGGGATGTTTCGCAAATTGTAGATCATGCCATCAAGTCCACAACACATAAAGGAAAGGAAAATAGCTATAATAGTCCCACATGCTCTAGAAATTACTTTCAACAATAAAAGTAACCAATAAAAGTAACCACAGAACTATAGCACATGCTTTAGAAAAGACTAAGTATGAGGACTCAGATGTCAAGTGGATCCCAGCTAACACTTCTCATGTCAATTCATGGCTAACATAATTGCAATGAATGCATCTGATTTCATCATAGCCAGCACATACCAGGAGATTGATGGAAGGTTTGGTCATTAGCCAAACTCATACAAACATAAATGAGGAAGAAACAGTAATGACAAAAGGAAAATTGAGTTTTGAAAGTTCTTTTTTTTCTATTACCTTAGGTACTCCAGGTATGTCTTCCACTCTCCATTTAAGTGTTATGATGTTGTCACCTTCATGATTTTATCCAAATCAAAACTCACTGCAATTCCATTGAATAAAAGCTTTTATTTATTCGTATTTAAGATGACGTAAAGTTTCAAACTCAAAGCAAAAGTTCTCATATTCTGTACCTATTCTGCAATGACCATAGCAGATATGTATGCTCAAATGTAAAAAAATAATGAAATAGATATATAAACAATAAACATAATAAACAATAACATAATAATCTCTTTCCAATAACAACTTAATTATTTAATTTGGACCAATCAAGCTGAAACACATGACTTCAATGTCATCTAGGTGCCCATCATTTATTTGAACCAACAATCTCCAAAAAAAAAAACATAAGCAAACAGAATAAGGGGCAAAATACAAATAGAGTCAGATACATAGAGGAATCTTAGGCTTTCAAAAAGACATAAACCATCAACAAATATAGCATTAAGGATTAAAAAACAAATGCATCATTCACACCAACATGAAATGAAATACAAATGGTGCCCACAGGACCATTCACAACAACATAAAGTAATATGTTCTTGTTTTTGGAATTTTTTTTAGCAACAAAACACTAACTAATATATAACTTCAGTTCAATTATATTGTAAAATCATTAGTTTTTTTTTTATTTTCGTATTTTTTTTACTAACTAATATGTAATGTAAAACAGTTATGTGGTATAAACATAATCACTAACCTTCACACCTTCATTCCTAACCTTCACAACTTCATTCCTATTCTTCACCTGCTAAAATTATAGCAGAAACACCCATCAATCCGTTTATACCAGAAACCCCCTTCAATGAAAACCCTAATTAGATAAGAAACCCTAAATCAAAACCCTAATTAGATAACAAACCCTTAATCAAAACCTTTTATCACCTCATACCTTTGATTAATAGTTCAAACAATCGTAACCACATTAGTAGCTCCACTGCCGTCCTTGCTATGCTTTGAACACTACCCATCAATCCGCCTATACCCTTCTCGATCTGCGAGCTAGCGCCATCATAGATGAGCAACAAAGGAAAAGAGCTACCATAGAGGAGCACAGAAAGAGAGAAATCGAGTAATTGAGAGTTTCCAGAAGAAAGAGCAGCGACAGAAAGAGAAGGAGAAAGAGAGGAAAAGAAAAGAGAAAGAGAGAGAATGAAAGAAGGAAGAAGAAGAGAAGCAAAAAAAAAAGAAAAAAAAAGGAAAGTGACGAAGAGAAGAAGAAAGAGAGAGCAGGGATGAGGATAAGAGGAAGAGAGAGACCATGGGAAGAGATAAGGTCAGGGAAGAAGAAAGAGAGAAAGAAAGAAAGAAGGGGGAAACAATTTTGAACTCATTTGCTTCTAGTGTTTGAATGAGAAAGAGAGAGAAGGATGGAGATGAGAAAGAAAGAGAGAAAGAAGAGAGAAAAAATTTTGAATGAGAAAGAGAAAGACAAACGGGATGTGAAAGAGAAGAGGAAAGAGAGAAAAAAAAAAGTAAAGTAGCAGCCTTGTTGTGTGCAGCACGTTTCACCAACACCACAACTAAACTACTACCCACAAATACTACTCTAAGTATTATGGGCCCACTCAATAGTACTTGGGAGTAGTCCCCCAAGTACTCCATAGTACTTAGAGAAGTACTATGGGCCCCACAACCACTACTTCAGCAAGTGGTGATTAGTACCTGGAAATACTCCTTAGTACTGAGGGGCCTACCATGAGTTGAGATTTTGGAGGGAATCCACAAAATATTTAGCTTGTAAATTTTTAATAATGTAGATAATAATGTAGATGAAGGAAGTGAGTGATTAAGTTTTGTGACTAGTAAAAAAAATTTAGCACCTAACAACTTCATTAACATATAACGAATAAAGGTAAAAAAATTTTAATCAAGTGACTGATATATAACTAAATAAACGATGAGTGGATACCAAAAAATCTACAGTCACCTAATATGTATAACAAACTATTTGGGAATATAGAATAGACCTTTCCTTTAGCTGATGTTGCATTGCCTAAACCTTTTTTTGGTAATTTGTTTATTTCCAGCTTTCTTAGTTTCTGTGATCAGTTGGGCACATTGGGATTTCTTCACATTTTTAGGAGTCATTTGTATCTCCACCACATCATCAATTCCGTCACTTTCAATATCATCATCACCATCCGTGATTTCATAGTAAAGGGTGTCATCAAGTTTCTTTGATCCTTTTCCCGGTGTATTGTCATATCCAAGGTCCCTTCGAATCAAATCCACTGTTTTTCCAGGTTCGGTGGATGCCCCCACAGCGGTTATCTTCCCTCCATTGTTAGCTTTGATCATATTCAAAGTCTCTTTCATCTCATTGTTGGAAGTGTTTAAGGCTTCAACTTGTTTTCCTAATGTCTGAAACCAAAATAATAAAAAAAAATAAGACATAAATTTACTTGTTACGTTACTGTTGTGTTGTTGGTTTACCAAGTTCAAATGTTGTTTTACCTCTATGAATAGTAGCAACCTATCCATCTTTGCAGACTGTTTTTTAACACACATGATTAGGGTTTCCAAACTGGGAGTCACAAATGTAAAAAACGTGTCAACCACCTTGTTTAGTCACAACCTTTTAGACAAAGCAACTTATTATAATACGTATTATTTACTAAGGAAAGCAAAAAATATCATGATGTTAACAAAAAATTTCGATATGTGGTATGTTACCCAGTGACATGTGTTGAAAGACTGACTTGTGTTGAAGGGTTCTTGTCTCCAACATGTGGATCTTCACACAAGCTGGAAAAAAAAACGAAAAAATTTTAAAAAAAAAATCTTCAAAAAACAAAAAAAATTAGGTAATATATATTACTTCTCTATTGGGGGACTGGTCACGTAATAAATATAAGATTAAGGCATTCAAGGAGAGGTGGTGTGTCACACTCTTTTCTTCTAAGAAAATATAGTTTAAAAAGATAATACAACATTTGTATTTATAAGACATTGGACTCTTTAGGAATTAAAATTTTTTGGTTTAATTTATTTGTAACTTTCTTTCATTATAAAATATTTTTGAATTCGATTTATGTTGTATAAAACTTAATTAAGTAGTCGAGATGAGTTTCAGAATCAAAAGTAGAATAGAAATACGCTTATATTAATAAGTATGGGTTTAAAGAAACAAATTTATGAACATCTCCATCACTACATTTTACTTTATACTTAGGTTCAAAGATCGAATTCGACTTTGGAAAATAAATTAGAGTTAGCGGAATAATGAAGAAAATTTTTGAAAGAGACAACACCAAATCAGGGAATAAAATATATACATAACATAATCAGTAGAAGTAGAGCTGTCAAAATGGGCCGGGCCAAAAAACCCGAAAAAAGTTAGGGCTTGGGCTTCGTAATTTAGGACAATTATTCAATCCGGGCTATTTAGCCCGGTCCGGCCGGGTTTTAAAAAAACCGAGCTCGGGCCGGGTAAGCCCGGTCGGGCTCGGGCCGGGTGGCCTAAAAAAAATTTAAAAAAATATATACTTCCCAGTTGGCCAGTTCCCACCCAGACCAGATCCCATTTTGGCGTTTCCCATTTCCCAAATTTTCATTTCCCACCCAGACCCCATTTCGCCATTTCCCACTTCCCACCACGTCCATGTTCCCATAATCCCATTCCCACTTCCACTTCCTACTTTCCCAGACCCCATTTCGTTTCTACTTCCCACCCACCATGTGCTGCACAATCCAACACTACTAAGAAAAATAAAGAACATAATCTTATCTCTAAATCTCTCTCATTCTCCAGAGATTTCCATTTCTTTGCCTTTCTCCATTCTCACTCTAAACCTATCTCCCTTTCTCTCTAAACCTCTCATCGTGAGTCCTCTCTTTCTCTTCTCTGTATTTTTTTTTCTTCGTTTTTTTTTCCTGTTTCAACACTTCTACTACTTCTATCAAGTAATACTTGTTTTCTATCAAGTCATGGCCTCTCACCTCTGTAATACTAATACTTGTTTTGTTGGTTATTTTTTTCTATTCTGGTTTTTTTTTTGTATTTTTGTTTTTTTTTTAAAAAAAGTGATGTGGGCTGGCCCGCACAAGCCCGTGGCCCGCTTAGGGCGGGTTTGGGCTCTGCATTAGTGTACTTAATTTACAACCGGGCTTTTAGGCCCGAGCCCGGTTTGGCTCGAACCCGAAGCGGGCTGGCCCGAACCCGGCCGGGCAACCCGTTTTGACAGCTCTAAGTAGAAGTAAGGTACATAAAGTCTAGTGAGTCAAGCTCGATAAAACGAGTCCCATACAGTGATACAAAATATAAAGATAGACCAAACACTCAAAACCTCTCAAAACTATATACAATATATATAAATCAAAATAAGAAGTCTCAGAGCTGGTCTGGTGATCCTCCATAAGCTGATGTCAATCCATCTGGTCTCCTGCAGCTGCTACCTAGGTCCCTAATCCTCACTATCTGTACCATGCACATCCCTACGGATCCCCATCTCCCCACTAGCTCCAGCAGAACGCTCGACTGGCTCCTCATTACTATCTGCCTCAACCGGATCCTCCTTAACCTCGTCCGACTGAGTAGGTACCCTACCACTGGGTACTGGGTGAGAAGAGGGTGTCTCCTGAACAGGGCTAGTCGGGCCAGGTGTAGGAGTATTCTCTCAGATAACTCTAGAGACAGATGGGTGAGAGCGAGTAATCATTTATTTTCTAAAATCCTTATGACATAAAAATAATTAAGTTTAACTTTCATCATCCATAAATCATGTCATAATGCCTTAGAAAATTCCATGCCATGTATCCTTTAAATAAATGCAATTAGGTTCAAATGAAATAGAATTAAAAGTTGGCTTTTTAACCAAGTCTGAACACTAGTAATCGATTATTAGGGTTGGTAATCGATTACTACCTGTATTTTCAAATTCAAGTATCAAACATGGTCTGGTAATCGATTACCCGTAGCAGTCTGATGCAAAATTAGTGAGTTTTGTTGGAGATACTAGCAAGTATACTAGATCACAAGTAATATAATGAAAGTAAGATTATCGTTCCACACAGGGATTGTGAATTGTTTCCAAGTAATTCTCACCAAAGTTGTATTTATAAGGGAAATCAATGAGTTTTTATTAAATTATTTAATTGATTTAAATTAAAAATAAACAAAACAGAAATTAAAAAGATGTGAGTGATTTAAGAAACGCGTTAGGAATCTGGTTTCATTGCAGAACTTCATTTACTAACTATGAATCTCTACTTTTCCATAAATCAAGAACAATTTCTAGGTTGATAATTATTAGATTCCTCTTGTAGAATTATCGTTTATTATTCAATTTGATAACCCTTAATCCCTTAAGTGGTTAAACCATTGAATAACGTTAATTAAGAACAGTGGAATTTATCAATGTTATACAATTACCCAAAAGTATCCCTACAAATTGAATAATTATATTTTTTGATTGAATGGCCTATTCTAATCCTTAATTTTCCCATTGAAGAATTAGAGATCCAAAGCAAAACATAAAGTGACCAATTCTATTAATTGTAACTAAAACACAACCAAACACTTGATTTAAAGGAAAAACATTAATTCATAAATTATGTAAAGTCATCCATGCAAATTGAGGTGGACCGACCATCGGTCCTACCCTTACAATAGCTAGCCGACCAGAATAAGCTATTCAAAAGACTGTGCCTACTCAGGCCGAGCACTTATCTAAATACTCACCCCAGCAAGCTTGGACCGACCACAGGGAATTTACCCCTTGAGAGTCCGAGCTATGGGCGCGTGAATCCAACTTGCCACAGGGATAAGGCCCTCCAATATAGGATAAGGATGAATGACTCATCCCCCCTATCCTTAAAGGGCCACGTCAGCAGCCTAACTGGACCTCCGTACAGGCCCATAAGGTACAATGCCACTCCCCCTATAAATAGTTGTCTCCAGCTAGGGGCTCAGGTACGCTCTCTCACTCCCTAATTGCTCACTTGCACACAACAGTGATTTGGGAAACCCTAGTTATCCCAACTGGATATTTAGAATACCTAAAGAATCATACAGTAATCTCAGATCATACCCTAGCTCTTAGGTCATCCTATATCTCTGAGCTAGCCACAGATCTTAGACACTACACAAATCCACCATATTCCTAACTAATGAGGGTTTAGTTACACATGATAAAAAAATAAATAGAAGAAATAGATGTGGAATCCATTATCATAGACAATAAGGAATTACCACAAGTTGGTCTTCAATCTTCTCTCCGGATCCCTCCTTCGATGAATCTCTGACCTTCTCTCTTCTATTGCTCTCACAAAATATGTAAAATCCCTCTCAACCAAAAGTTGCTAACCTAATGCTAAATCCTAGTTTAAATAGAAAAAGCTAATCTTAAAACAAATCTATCAGAAATCCTTGACAATCCTTAAAGATAAGACACACGAGCCTAGGCACACGATCCCCACACCTCGACGCGAGCATCAGACCCTGGGCTTCTATTTGCATCGTGGCACGCGCGCCTGGGCGCGCCTCATCCTGCGCCTGGGTGTAAGTCTCTCTGAGTTGAACACTTCTTCACAATTGATTTTTTGTAACTCGCACCCAATTCATGCCATTTCAACCCCAGCACGCCTGGGCGTGGATGTCCCACGCCTAGGAGTGAGCAATAGTTATAAACACCATTTTTCTCCATTCCAGATCCAATCTCAAGGTCTTCAAAGCTTCTTTCCATTCCATAGCACAAAGCATCAAATAAAGCTTCAAAATACCTGAAATCAAACCCAGGGATCAAAATGTTCAAGGATTCTAAATTACCTAAAATTCCTAAAAACATAACAAAATCCTAAATTTACTTAAGAAACAAGCCAAATCCATAGTAAAAAAGAGTTAATTAATACTCAAAAACATCATATATTAGACCCAAATCACTCCCCCAAACTTAGCATTTTTCATGTCCCAGGCAAAAGTAAAATAAAAACTCTAGAACACAAGACTATTTCATAAATCAAAATGTACACTCCTAATCGAAGACTTCGACTCATGACTCAGACACTTTTCTTCACAAGAAATAAATTTAATCAACAACTGGTTAAAATCACAAACTCTAAAAAAACGAGAAATTAGTGAACACTCTCAACTTCAATGTGTATCTCTCATGTGTATTAAAGGTTATATCAATGCACTCAAGTTCATACAATGACAATGTGTTACCATAAGCTTGACCATAGACCCAAATCTCCACTGAAATTATTGAATACATGCAAAAATCAAAAGGTCTTAATTTTTTGTTGTAATGAGGCCATGGTTAAATGTGTAAGGTGGGATAAAAGAAAGAAGAGATAAAACTAAGGGCTAAAATGCAAAAACAAATTTCCCCTCAAAAATCATGAATGAGCAATGAATACAATAAAGACCCCCACACTCACATCACATTCTTTTTATTCTTATTTACTTTTTCATTCTTTCCTTCTATTCTCTTCCTTCCTATTTAATTTTTATTTCATTTTTTCACATGGAAGAGAAATAGAACTCACAACACTTTTCAAAAATAATACAATCAATGCAGGGTAACATAGAAAAATCAAAATTTCTCATAAGGCTCAAAATGGGGAACTAAGGGCATATATAATCAATCAAAACAGTTGAAGGCCACAAAAACACAATCATAGGTGCCTTAATCATCTCAATGCATGCAAACAATTATCAATTTCAAAATGGTCACAGGTCAAGTTCTAGAACACAAAATCAAAGTGAACACACTCATGAAAGAAATAGGGGTCTTAATCCACAAAATCAATATAAGTCACATACCCCTGTCAAGTGTATAGGCTCAAATCTCACAGGCTAATAGTCAGTTCACTAATAACTTATTCCTAAACAATTTATCAAAATAACCAGTTCTCAACAAAAATTACAACTCAGTCAAATCAGTGTCATAAAATCAATGAGTCTAATCCTAAATCAAGTATTTACACCTATCATCAGAAAAACAGTCCTAGGCCTAGAATAATCATCTACCTCTACCAAAGACACAAACCAACACAAAAATGGGAGAAAAATTCAAATCTGAAAAATTTTTATTTTGTCCACTCCCCCAAACTTAGAGGTTGGTTTGTCCTCAAGCAAACTAATCTATCCTAAACTAAAAAATAAAAATAAAAGGCAAAGGTTCAGAATCACTTCCCATCACATCTGCTGCAACATGAAACACAATCAAGGGAGAGGATGCTCCCCCAAACTTATGTACCTGCTAGTCATGAAACTCAAGTGCAACAAAGCACCTCTAAAGGGGATAACATCAACTCCCACAAGCTACAAGCACAATATAGATATTCAGATGCAATAATAAATGATAACTGAAAAACCATATTCACATGCGAATAAACAAAAATAAAAATCCTAGAAACAAATGTTATTACAATGAAAAAGAAAGTACAAGGTCTGATACATGAGTCCATAAATCAAAAATCAGAAATAAACCACCCCTCACTACTGCTCCTCATCCATGCCCTCTCCCGATGATGTATCCAACAAACCAAAATCTTCCTCCGTGTACGGAGGCACATCAAAAGGAAATCCCTGAGCATCTCCCCAACCACGCATAAATGCATCCCTCGCTTGGTTCCTCCTCAACTAACGGCGAGAAAACTCAACAGCACGGGACTGTCTCCTCCTAATCTGATTCTGACCATGCAGGATACTATGGTCTGCCCACTCCTCAAATCAACTTGTCCCGCCATCAGGGACCGCATCATCTGCATCAGATCCTCCATACCAGCTGGCTGTTGAACCGATTAACTAGATGGACCTGGCTTAGTATCTGGCACATGAGGTGGTGGGTACTGCTGTGGTCGTGGCTGTGGTTGGGGTGGTGGTGGCACTCGGCCCTCTCGAGCAGCTTTCATAGTCAGCTCCAAGTAGTTGTCCCAGGTGGACAGCATAATCCGTGGAGACCTTTTCAGGTCTCGGTAATCCTCAGCAAAGTACACACCGAAATGTGTACACAACTTGTGGATCACCCACGGGAAACCGGCATAGCCCGTCTCCTTGGTTGCAAACTGGTGCATCTTCTCTGAAATAATAGACCCAGCATCCACCACATGACCGTTGAGAAGTGCATACACCAACCTACAAACACCCGGCTGGATCTCTGTATCGTGGGACGCATGTAGTGGATCTGGAAAATAGGAAATGTCCCTTGTAACATCCCTAATTTAATTCCAAGTTGGTAATAAGCTTAGGGTGATGAGAATTGGTAATTTAGTGTTTAGAATATATAGAGTGTATAGAAATAACTTAGGATTAAGTATGAATGCATTAGAAAGTGAATCTGTCAGTCAATACTCGAGTCTTTGAGAAAACACTCGAGTATTGTATCAGAAAATCGTTTAGTGGAAAAATTGCTCTCAGGCAACACTCGAGTCTTTTGGGAAAGACTCGAGTATTTTGAGCAAAAACCTAGCCAATAATGGCGCGCCAGTTTTACCAGAATGGTGCACCAGCTCCTGCAAACGCCATAAAAGACTCGAGTCTTTAGAAAAAGACTCGAGTATTTCACACAGATCGAGAAAAAATAAAGGCGTGTGGACCACATAATCGTGGCTTCCACAAGAAGCCATCCTTCTCAACCACATAAACCACCCTTCCCATGCAAGAAAAGAAAAGAAAAAAAAACACAACAACATACAACACCCTTCATTCTTCATCATCTCCTTCATTCTCTCTTTGGTTCCAAGAACCAAGCATCATCATCAACACCATAGCCCTTGGAAATCAAGCCTCATAATTATCAAGGACACCCCTTAGCATATTCATCATCCTCATCATATGCTCATCAAGAAAATAGCCATCAACCACCCCTTACTCCCTCTCCAATTCGTGACTCCCTCTTTCCCTATATTCATTGATTTTCCCAATTTCATGGCTAGGGAGAAATAAACATACATGCCTCATTATTAAGAACAAGCTAGAAATTACCCTACTCTCACCCATACACCTCATGAATTTCATCATCATCTCCCATAGGTTTTCTAAGCTCCATGATAATGGGTATTTATGCTCTCTTGAGGTGTCAAGTCCAACCTAGGAGATTCAAGCTTTAACGTTCACAAGGGAAAAGAATAAGGAGCTAAGGCTAAGGTTTAAGTGCTAGGGTTTGAGGTTCATCATCTCTTCTTGGAAAGGTAAGAAGGGGGGTGTTACCTTAGCTTAGGATGTAGGTTCTCTTGAGTTATAGTGATGGCTAGGGGTAGATGAATAAATCGAATATGAAACCTTAGGGTAGTTGATGATAATAGGAGTTGGAATAAGTAAATAAAGAAAAGGAATTTATTTGTATGTTTGTAAATATGTATAATTACGATAGAAAAATAATATGAAACCATAGGGATGCTTGAGAGATAGACAAGGAATAGTAAAACATTAGATATAGACTTGCTATGATATAGCTTAATGGGTGTAATGAATGCGATAGGAACCTTAGGACTTATAATGAGATTGGAATGAAAAGTAAGTAGTGAATAAATTAATTAAGAGTGCTAATGAATGAATAATGATTAGAGGAAAAAGGAATTATATTAATAATGTGAGATGGACCCACCTAATTGGGTGTGTGATTATAGGAATTAAAATGTGTAGGAATAGGTTATGTGTGTGTATATATAGATAATGACCCTCCGAAAGGAGCGAGCTATATAAATAATGACCCTCCCTAAGAGGAGCGAGATAATGACCCTCCGAAAGGAGCGAGCTATATAAATAATGATCCTCCATAAAGGAGCGTGTAAAATGACCCTCCCTAGTGGAGCGTGAAAATATATGAATAAGTGTGTAAGTGTGAATAGGACCCGCCTTAGAGGTGCGGATAAGGATAAGGTAGAATAAAAAGAGTAAAGAGGTAAGTGATAGTTAAGATAGAAGGAAAAGATTAGGAAGACAAAAATAAGGAAGAGTAACATAATAGAAAGACATAAGGAGAATTATGATAATGAAAAGATTAAGATTGAATAAAAAGGAATAGGAAATCGTAATGCTAAATTAGGAACTATGTCTTAATGTAGGTCCTTGGTTCGTTACTATGCTTTCGTAGAAACTATTATTCTAAGTTCTGTGTAATGCTACCTTTCTTGCTATTTTTTATTACAGGTGCAGAAGGAGCTTACACGGGTTATGGCCGAGCAGGAGTACGCTCCACATCGTGGGGTGTGATCTTTTAGTTGGTTGAGGCTATGTTGGGTCCGGAGTTTTATTTTGAAATCATGAATGTATATTACTTTCGGAAACTTAAATTATTCTATCACATTGTAAACATTTTGATAAATAATGAATAACAAACTGTATTCTATATGTTTTGGCCCTGCTGGCCTACTGTTGTGTAGATTAGAGTTTTGTGCAGGTGTTCAAGAAAACAATATTTTGGGAATGTCCCTAAAACAAAGGAAACTCTGTCCGATTTTTACGGAGATTTTCATAAGAAATTAATATAACTAAGAGTTTTCATAATCAACTAGTAGTTTTAAAATAAAATTTTAAATTCATAACTAATTTAAGGGTAAAAATAATTAGGGTGTTACATCCCTAACCAAGGGGACCTCAAGACCAATGACTAGTGGTCCTGAAATCTGAGTGAGATAAAGGGTTTATGTGTGACGGTAATGGAATGTTTCCGAATATCCAGTTGGGATACCCGGGTTCTCCCTCTGTCAACTAAGAGTGTGTGCAGAGTGTCGACATAGGGATGAGAAAATCTTACCTGACCCTAAGGCATGATGATGCCTTTTATAGGGTGTGCGGGTATGGGCCTGTGGTGAGGGTGTTACATCCCTAACCAAGGGGACCTCAAGACCAATGACTAATGGTCCTGAAATCTGAGTGAGATCAAGGGTTTATGTGTGACGGTAATGGAATGTTTCCGAATATCCAGTTGGGATACCCGGGTTCTCCCTCTGTCAACTAAGAGTGTGTGCAGAGTGTCGACATAGGGATGAGAAAACCTTACTTGACCCTAAGGCATGATGATGCCTTTTATAGGGTGTGCGGGTATGGGCCTGTGGTGAGGGTTACCATGCTGACGTTAGGCTTTGTAAAATATCTGATAAATATTTGTGGCTGTCTGGTGGATAGAATGTGCAGTACTGTGTATTAGAGATCCTGGACGGTTTAGTTGGTCTCATGTCTAGCCCATATTAAGGATGTAGGGTGTATGGCTCGACCTGTACGGCATCCCGAGGTCAGATGAATGCCTACCCATCCTTAGTTGGGCCACTCGGTGTGCTCCTAAGAAAGGCCGAGTGTATGGTCGGTTAGCGACCATGTAGGGGGTTCAACCTGATGAAGACCAGGTCGGAGGAAATGCTCTCAACCTATAGAAGGTCGGTTAGAGGCAACTTGCCTTGATCCATCCGAGGTTGGGTTAACTGTCGGAGTTCCGACCTGTGCGGAGGCCATGTGAGCTTTGATGATGCGCCGATCTTGTATTCGGCCCTGATACGTCTAGATGGGACTTGGCGGCAATGGTTGACCTTTGTGGCTAGTCCGAGTAGTAGGCGATAAGCCTTCAAACTGTCATGATGTTGAGTTTGGTGCGAAAGGACCTAAGTTGTGTTGAGAAAATGCCTAAGCATGGGTAGTTTTGATGATTACAAAGTGCAAGTCAAGGCAAAAGTCCACAACATTGAAGCTTAGACTCAAGTTAGTCAAAAAGGGATTCTTATAAACTTGTAATGTTAAATTTATTTTTATTAGAGTTCCTTAGGTGCTTAATGGTTAAGTCTAAGTTAGAATGAAGCTAAATCATAATCTAAAGAAAAATAGTATGCATGTTAAGTTACATCAAAAGTGGGTGATTTTCAAAAAATAAAAGAAAGTATTTTTTCAAAATGAAAATGAAAAGAAAGTGTTTTTCGAAATTAAAAGAAAGTGATTTTCAAAAATAAAAATAAAAATTATTAAGAAAATTTTTTTTTTAAATGTTTTTGAAGTCAAGAAAGTATTTTCAAAAAAAAAATAAATAAATAAATAAAAAATAAAAAAATAAAAAAAAATAAAAAATTGAAAAAATGTATGTGATCAAATGTATCCGGATACATCCAAAAGTATCCGGATACTTTTTTTAAAACAACAGTCAAATTTTTGAAATCAAACACGATGTATCCGAATACTTTCAAAAGTATCCGGATACAAACAATTAAAACTGTCATAAACATAGCCGTTTGTTGTCCTAACTGATATATATATATATATATATATATATATATATGTTCCAAACGATTTCAAAACATGAGACAACGTTCTTACAACCTTCTAACACTTCTGAACTTTCTCCTAAACACGTTTTTACAGATTTCTCAAGTGTTTTTCATGAATCAATTGCATTTTCACATATGATGAAGAAGAACATTCAAGTGTTGCATTGAATTTTTCACAAATACCCACTTTGATATACACTTGCATTCATTCTCATTGATCTAGATTTTGATTCAGTACTAAAAGTGTTCTTGAGTAAGTTGCTAATCCACACAAGAAAGGTGCAAGTACCATTGATCTTCATTGGAGTTGTTCATCCACACAACGAGGTGTAAAGTGCCAACAACAAGACATTGACAAACGCAAATTGGTGAAAGGTTTTCATCAAGTATACTTGAAGGTTTCAAGTGGAATTGAAGAAGGTTTCTTCAAGCACAAGGTTCGCCGTGGTTCGAGGAATTGTTTGCGAAGACACAAGTTCCAAAGAGGTTCTTTGGAGGGACTAGTCTAAGGGAAAGGTTTTCTCTTACACTACTTGTACTTACAATTCTTGTTCATGGTGAAGCAAATCTCCCATCTCAGAGAGGGAGGACTGGATTAGCATTAGTGTTCGTTAACACACTAATGTGAACCAGGATAAAATCCTTGTGTTCGCTTCTCTTTCATTATCTCTTTACAATTCCGCGTGCTTAATTTTCATATATTTAAGTATATGCGTTTTATATGTTTTTACTCTGATTATTTTAAAGGCCTTAGTAAGCGATAAATTTTTAATTGGTGAAGATTCGTACTCTTCGCCTATTCACCTCCTTTATAGGGAATATTACTACCCGCTTGTTTTCCAACAAGTGGTATCAGAGCTCGGTCGGAAACGATCGAGCATAACTGCTTTTCCGTACGATCCTTAGTTTGGTAAACAATGGGTTCTAGTAATCCCTTTTGTGGTGAAGGTTCTTCCATTAATCGCCCCCCTATGTTTTCGGGCGAAGGTTACACCTATTGGAAGGTTAGGATGAAAATCTTCATTGAAGCAATAGATGTAGAAATTTGGAATGCTATAGAAAATGGCCCTTTTGTACCACAACATAAGGTTAATGACTTTGTCCTTGATAAGCCCAAGGGGAGTTGGAATGATGATGATAATAAAAAAGTAAGTTATGATTTGAAAGGAAAAAATATCATTACATCCGCTCTCTCATATGACGAATTCTTTAGGGTCTCTCAATGTACTAGTGCCAAACAGATGTGGGACACTTTACAAGTGACTCATGAAGGTACTAGTGAGTCAAAAGGGCTAGATTAAATGCCCTTATGCATGAATATGAACTGTTTAGAATGTTTCCCAATGAACCAATTTCGAATATGCAAAAACGGTTTACACATATTATAAATCATTTACTTGCTCTTGGCAAAACTTTTATTGATGGTGAAATTGTTAACAAAGTTTTGAGATGTTTAGACAGACAGTGGCAGCCAAAGGTTACAGCAATAATGGAGTCAAAGGATCTTAGTGATATGGACCTAGCCACTCTGTTCGGAAAACTGCAAGAGCAGGAAATGGAATTGGGAAGGCTAAAAATGCATGAAGATTCGGACATGTGCAAAAAGGATAAGGTTTCATTCAAGATGCTGCAGACTCTTGAAGAATTATCCAATGATGAAAATTCAGATTCCGATATCGACGATGAGACCATGGAGCTTTTAGTTAGTAAATTCAGCAAGTTCCTTAAGAATAGATAACAAAGAAGTCAAAATGAAGGAACTTCAAGAAAAAAGTCTCCAAAGGACAAAATTCAATGTCACGAATGTGGTAATATAGGTCATGTGAAAATTGAATGTGCTGCATATCTCAAGAGAAAAGAGAATGACAAAAAGGAAAGCAAAGGATTCAAATCCAAGAAGGCTTATATTGTATGGAATTTGCCGGAAAATTCTGAGAAGCAAGATGCTAGCAGTTCAGATGAGGAGGAATTGGTTAATCACTTGTGCTTAATGGGAAAGTTTGATGAAGAAACTTCATCAAGCATAGAATCATCTGAGCCAATGAACTCCAAACGGGTAACATATTCTGACTCCGACTCTGATTCTGAAAATTCAACTTATAATGAACTATATAAATCTTATGTAGAAATGTATAAGGAATTAAGGAAGCTAGCTAAAATTAACATTGAAAGCAAGAGGATTATCTTGGAGTATGAGACTAAAATTTTAGAAATGCAAAAATTTATCGATGAACTTCAACTCCAAAATGAAACTCTTGATCTTATTTATTCAAATGCTTCTTGTGATTGTGAACTAAAAACTAATCCTATTGCCGAATGTGAAAGTTGCAAGCATTTTGAAAAGGAAGTACACAATTTGAAAACTAAGCTTGCAAGCTTCACTAAAGGTGATATGCACTTAAACAATTTAATTGCCAATCAAAGAGGAAATACAAATAAAATTGGTTTGGGATATCGAAAATATAAAAACTGCAAATACAACAAGTTGGTATCATTTTCAAATGTCAATTACTCTAAAACACCAACTTGCCATTATTGTGGAACTTTTGGGCATACTTCAAATACTTGTAATATTAAACTTAAAGGTATTCCAAATGGTTCATTTGTATGGATTAAGAAAGGGTTTGATCCTAATGCTAATCAATTAGGTACCCAAGTTACCTAAAACATGCAAGGTATTTTTGGCTTAACATTAAGGGGGAGTGAGATCAAATGTTAAGGGGGAGAAGGTTTATAATTTTCTTGCCTATTTATATAACTCTCTTTTTGATTATGCCAAAAGGGGGAGAAGGTATGTTGTTGACTTTTGCAGGTTGATTGAAGCTTCTTATTATTATCCAATTATCTAATGCACATACTAAGGGGGAGCACAAATCAACAAAGATTGTCATCATCAAAAAGGGGGAGATTGTTGAGAAAATGCCTAAGCATGGGTAGTTTTGATGATTACAAAGTGCAAGTCAAGGCAAAAGTCCACAACATTGAAGCTTAGACTCAAGTTAGTCAAAAAGGGATTCTTATAAACTTGTAATGTTAAATTTACTTTTCTTAGAGTTCCTTAGGTGCTTAATGGTTAAGTCTAAGTTAGAATGAAGCTAAATCATAATCTAAAGAAAAATAGTATGCATGTTAAGTTACATCAAAAGTGGGTGATTTTGAAAAAATACATTTTCAAAAAATAAAAGAAAGTATTTTTTCAAAATGAAAATGAAAAGAAAGTGTTTTTCGAAATTAAAAGAAAGTGATTTTCAAAAATAAAAATAAAAATTATTAAGAAAATTTTTTTTTAAATGTTTTTGAAGACAAGAAAGTATTTTCAAAAAAATAAATAAATAAAAAAAATAAAAGAATAAAAATAAAAATAAAAAATTGAAAAAGTGTATGTGATCAAATGTATCCGGATACATCCAAAAGTATCCGGATACTTTTTTTAAAACAACAGTCAAATTTTTGAAATCAAACACGATGTATCCGAATACTTTCAAAAGTATCCGGATACAAACAGTTAAAACTGTCATAAACATAGCCGTTTGTTGTCCTAACTGATATATATATATGTTCCAAACGATTTCAAAACATGAGACAACGTTCTTACAACCTTCTAACACTTCTGAACTTTCTCCTAAACACGTTTTTACAGAATTCTCAAGTGTTCTTCATGAATCAATTGCATTTTCACATATGATGAAGAAGAACATTCAAGTGTTGCATTGAATTTTCACATATACCCACTTTGATATACACTTGCATTCATTCTCATTGATCTAGATTTTGATTCAGTACTAAAAGTGTTCTTGAGTAAGTTGCTAATCCACACAAGAAAGGTGCAAGTACCATTGATCTTCATTGGAGTTGTTCATCCACACAACGAGGTGTAAAGTGCCAACAACAAGACATTGACAAACGCAAATTGGTGAAAGGTTTTCATCAAGTATACTTGAAGGTTTCAAGTGGAATTGAAGAAGGTTTCTTCAAGCACAAGGTTCGCCGTGGTTCGAGGAATTGTTTGCGAAGACACAAGTTCCAAAGAGGTTCTTTGGAGGGACTAGTCTAAGGGAAAGGTTTTCTCTTACACTACTTGTACTTACAATTCTTGTTCATAGTGAAGCAAATCTCCCATCTCAGAGAGGGAGGACTGGATTAGCATTAGTGTTCGTTAACACACTAATGTGAACCAGGATAAAATCCTTGTGTTCGCTTGTCTTTCATTATCTCTTTACAATTCCGCGTGCTTAATTTTCATATATTTAAGTATATGCGTTTTATATGTTTTTACTCTGATTATTTTAAAGGCCTTAGTAAGCGATAAATTTTTAATTGGTGAAGATTCGTACTCTTCGCCTATTCACCTCCTTTATAGGGAATATTAGTACCCGCTTGTTTTCCAACAAGTGGTATCAGAGCTCGGTCGGAAACGATCGAGCATAACTGCTTTTCCGTACGATCCTTAGTTTGGTAAACAATGGGTTCTAGTAATCCCTTTTGTGGTGAAGGTTCTTCCATTAATCGCCCCCCTATGTTTTCGGGCGAAGGTTACACCTATTTGAAGGTTAGGATGAAAATCTTCATTGAAGCAATAGATGTAGAAATTTGGAATGCTATAGAAAATGGCCCTTTTGTACCACAACATAAGGTTAATGACTCTGTCCTTGATAAGCCCAAGGGCAGTTGGAATGATGATGATAATAAAAAAGTAAGTTATGATTTGAAAGGAAAAAATATCATTACATCCGCTCTCTCATATGACGAATTCTTTAGGGTCTCTCAATGTACTAGTGCCAAACAGATGTGGGACACTTTACAAGTGACTCATGAAGGTACTAGTGAGTCAAAAGGGCTAGATTAAATGCCCTTATGCATGAATATGAACTGTTTAGAATGTTTCCCAATGAACCAATTTCGAATATGCAAAAACGGTTTACACATATTATAAATCATTTACTTGCTCTTGGCAAAACTTTTATTGATGGTGAAATTGTTAACAAAGTTTTGAGATGTTTAGACAGACAGTGGAAGCCAAAGGTTACAGCAATAATGGAGTCAAAGGATCTTAGTGATATGGACCTAGCCACTCTGTTCGGAAAACTGCAAGAGCAGGAAATGGAATTGGGAAGGCTAAAAATGCATGAAGATTCGGACATGTGCAAAAAGGATAAGGTTTTATTCAAGATGCTGCAGACTCTTGAAGAATTATCCAATGATGAAAATTCAGATTCTGATATCGACGATGAGACCATGGAGCTTTTAGTTAGTAAATTCAGCAAGTTCCTTAAGAATAGATAACAAAGAAGTCAAAATGAAGGAACTTCAAGAAAAAAGTCTCCAAAGGACAAAATTCAATGTCACGAATGTGGTAATATAGGTCATGTGAAAATTGAATGTGCTGCATATCTCAAGAGAAAAGAGAATGACAAAAAGGAAAGCAAAGGATTCAAATCCAAGAAGGCTTATATTGTATGGAATTTGCCGGAAAATTCCGAGAAGCAAGATGCTAGCAGTTCAGATGAGGAGGAATTGGTTAATCACTTGTGCTTAATGGGAAAGTTTGATGAAGAAACTTCATCAAGCATAGAATCGTCTGAGCCAATGAACTCCAAACGGGTAACATATTCTGACTCCGACTCTGATTCTGAAAATTCAACTTATAATGAACTATATGAATCTTATGTAGAAATGTATAAGGAATTAAGGAAGCTAGCTAAAATTAACATTGAAAGCAAGAGGATTATCTTGGAGTATGAGACTAAAATTTTAGAAATGCAAAAATTTATCGATGAACTTCAACTCCAAAATGAAACTCTTGATCTTATTTATTCAAATGCTTCTTGTGATTGTGAACTAAAAACTAATCCTATTGCCGAATGTGAAAGTTGCAAGCATTTTGAAAAGGAAGTACACAATTTGAAAACTAAGCTTGCAAGCTTCACTAAAGGTGATATGCACTTAAACAATTTAATTGCCAATCAAAGAGGAAATACAAATAAAACTGGTTTGGGATATCGAAAATATAAAAACTGCAATTACAACAAGTTGGTATCATTTTCAAATGTCAATTACTCTAAAACACCAACTTGCCATTATTGTGGAACTTTTGGGCATACTTCAAATACTTGTAATATTAAACTTAAAGGTATTCCAAATGGTTCATTTGTATGGATTAAGAAAGGGTTTGATCCTAATGCTAATCAATTAGGTACCCAAGTTACCTAAAACATGCAAGGTATTTTTGGCTTAACATTAAGGGGGAGTGAGATCAAATGTTAAGGGGGAGAAGGTTTATAATTTTCTTGCCTATTTATATAACTCTCTTTTTGATTATGCCAAAAGGGGGAGAAGGTATGTTGTTGACTTTTGCAGGTTGATTGAAGCTTCTTATTATTATCCAATTATCTAATGCACATACTAAGGGGGAGCACAAATCAACAAAGATTGTCATCATCAAAAAGGGGGAGATTGTTGAGAAAATGCCTAAGCATGGGTAGTTTTGATGATTACAAAGTGCAAGTCAAGGCAAAAGTCCACAACATTGAAGCTTAGACTCAAGTTAGTCAAAAAGGGATTCTTATAAACTTGTAATGTTAAATTTACTTTTCTTAGAGTTCCTTAGGTGCTTAATGGTTAAGTCTAAGTTAGAATGAAGCTAAATCATAATCTAAAGAAAAATAGTATGCATGTTAAGTTACATCAAAAGTGGGTGATTTTGAAAAAATACATTTTCAAAAAATAAAAGAAAGTATTTTTTCAAAATGAAAATGAAAAGAAAGTGTTTTTCGAAATTAAAAGAAAGTGATTTTCAAAAATAAAAATAAAAATTATTAAGAAAATTTTTTTTTAAATGTTTTTGAAGACAAGAAAGTATTTTCAAAAAAATAAATAAATAAAAAAATAAAAGAATAAAAATAAAAATAAAAAATTGAAAAAGTGTATGTGATCAAATGTATCCGGATACATCCAAAAGTATCCGGATACTTTTTTTAAAACAACAGTCAAATTTTTGAAATCAAACACGATGTATCCGAATACTTTCAAAAGTATCCGGATACAAACAGTTAAAACTGTCATAAACATAGCCGTTTGTTGTCCTAACTGATATATATATATGTTCCAAACGATTTCAAAACATGAGACAACGTTCTTACAACCTTCTAACACTTCTGAACTTTCTCCTAAACACGTTTTTACAGAATTCTCAAGTGTTCTTCATGAATCAATTGCATTTTCACATATGATGAAGAAGAACATTCAAGTGTTGCATTGAATTTTCACATATACCCACTTTGATATACACTTGCATTCATTCTCATTGATCTAGATTTTGATTCAGTACTAAAAGTGTTCTTGAGTAAGTTGCTAATCCACACAAGAAAGGTGCAAGTACCATTGATCTTCATTGGAGTTGTTCATCCACACAACGAGGTGTAAAGTGCCAACAACAAGACATTGACAAACGCAAATTGGTGAAAGGTTTTCATCAAGTATACTTGAAGGTTTCAAGTGGAATTGAAGAAGGTTTCTTCAAGCACAAGGTTCGCTGTGGTTCGAGGAATTGTTTGCGAAGACACAAGTTCCAAAGAGGTTCTTTGGAGGGACTAGTCTAAGGGAAAGGTTTTCTCTTACACTACTTGTACTTACAATTCTTGTTCATAGTGAAGCAAATCTCCCATCTCAGAGAGGGAGGACTGGATTAGCATTAGTGTTCGTTAACACACTAATGTGAACCAGGATAAAATCCTTGTGTTCGCTTCTCTTTCATTATCTCTTTACAATTCCGCGTGCTTAATTTTCATATATTTAAGTATATGCGTTTTATATGTTTTTACTCTGATTATTTTAAAGGCCTTAGTAAGCGATAAATTTTTAATTGGTGAAGATTCGTACTCTTCGCCTATTCACCTCCTTTATAGGGAATATTACTACCCGCTTGTTTTCCAACAAGTGGTATCAGAGCTCGGTCGGAAACGATCGAGCATAACTGCTTTTCCGTACGATCCTTAGTTTGGTAAACAATGGGTTCTAGTAATCCCTTTTGTGGTGAAGGTTCTTCCATTAATCGCCCCCCTATGTTTTCGGGTGAAGGTTAAACCTATTGGAAGGTTAGGATGAAAATCTTCATTGAAGCAATAGATGTAGAAATTTGGAATGCTATAGAAAATGGCCCTTTTGTACCACAACATAAGGTTAATGACTCTGTCCTTGATAAGCCCAAGGGGAGTTGGAATGATGATGATAATAAAAAAGTAAGTTATGATTTGAAAGGAAAAAATATCATTACATCCGCTCTCTCATATGACGAATTCTTTAGGGTCTCTCAATGTACTAGTGCCAAACAGATGTGGGACACTTTACAAGTGACTCATGAAGGTACTAGTGAGTCAAAAGGGCTAGATTAAATGCCCTTATGCATGAATATGAACTGTTTAGAATGTTTCCCAATGAACCAATTTCGAATATGCAAAAACGGTTTACACATATTATAAATCATTTACTTGCTCTTGGCAAAACTTTTATTGATGGTGAAATTGTTAACAAAGTTTTGAGATGTTTAGACAGACAGTGGAAGCCAAAGGTTACAGCAATAATGGAGTCAAAGGATCTTAGTGATATGGACCTAGCCACTCTGTTCGGAAAACTGCAAGAGCAGGAAATGGAATTGGGAAGGCTAAAAATGCATGAAGATTCGGACATGTGCAAAAAGGATAAGGTTTTATTCAAGATGCTGCAGACTCTTGAAGAATTATCCAATGATGAAAATTCAGATTCTGATATCGACGATGAGACCATGGAGCTTTTAGTTAGTAAATTCAGCAAGTTCCTTAAGAATAGATAACAAAGAAGTCAAAATGAAGGAACTTCAAGAAAAAAGTCTCCAAAGGACAAAATTCAATGTCACGAATGTGGTAATATAGGTCATGTGAAAATTGAATGTGCTGCATATCTCAAGAGAAAAGAGAATGACAAAAAGGAAAGCAAAGGATTCAAATCCAAGGCTTATATTGTATGGAATTTGCCGGAAAATTCCGAGAAGCAAGTTGCTAGCAGTTCAGATGAGGAGGAATTGGTTAATCACTTGTGCTTAATGGGAAAGTTTGATGAAGAAACTTCATCAAGCATAGAATCATCTGAGCTAATGAACTCCAAACGGGTAACATATTCTGACTCCGACTCTGATTCTGAAAATTCAACTTATAATGAACTATATGAATCTTATGTAGAAATGTATAAGGAATTAAGGAAGCTAGCTAAAATTAACATTGAAAGCAAGAGGATTATCTTGGAGTATGAGACTAAAATTTTAGAAATGCAAAAATTTATCGATGAACTTCAACTCCAAAATGAAACTCTTGATCTTATTTATTCAAATGCTTCTTGTGATTGTGAACTAAAAACTAATCCTATTGCCGAATGTGAAAGTTGCAAGCATTTTGAAAAGGAAGTACACAATTTGAAAACTAAGCTTGCAAGCTTCACTAAAGGTGATATGCACTTAAACAATTTAATTGCCAATCAAAGAGGAAATACAAATAAAACTGGTTTGGGATATCGAAAATATAAAAACTGCAATTACAACAAGTTGGTATCATTTTCAAATGTCAATTACTCTAAAACACCAACTTGCCATTATTGTGGAACTTTTGGGCATACTTCAAATACTTGTAATATTAAACTTAAAGGTATTCCAAATGGTTCATTTGTATGGATTAAGAAAGGGTTTGATCCTAATGCTAATCAATTAGGTACCCAAGTTACCTAAAACATGCAAGGTATTTTTGGCTTAACATTAAGGGGGAGTGAGATCAAATGTTAAGGGGGAGAAGGTTTATAATTTTCTTGCCTATTTATATAACTCTCTTTTTGATTATGCCAAAAGGGGGAGAAGGTATGTTGTTGACTTTTGCAGGTTGATTGAAGCTTCTTATTATTATCCAATTATCTAATGCACATACTAAGGGGGAGCACAAATCAACAAAGTTTGTCATCATCAAAAAGGGGGAGATTGTTGAGAAAATGCCTAAGCATGGGTAGTTTTGATGATTGCAAAGTGCAAGTCAAGGCAAAAGTCCACAACATTGAAGCTTAGACTCAAGTTAGTCAAAAAGGGATTCTTATAAACTTGTAATGTTAAATTTACTTTTCTTAGAGTTCCTTAGGTGCTTAATGGTTAAGTCTAAGTTAGAATGAAGCTAAATCATAATCTAAAGAAAAATAGTATGCATGTTAAGTTACATCAAAAGTGGGTGATTTTCAAAAAATAAAAGAAAGTATTTTTTCAAAATGAAAATGAAAATAAAGTGTTTTTCGAAATTAAAAGAAAGTGATTTTCAAAAATAAAAATAAAAATTATTAAGAAAATTTTTTTTAAATGTTTTTGAAGTCAAGAAAGTATTTTCAAAAAAAATAAATAAATAAAAAAAAAAAAAAAAAAATAAAAAAAAAATTGAAAAAGTGTATCTGATCAAATGTATCCGGATACATCCAAAAGTATCCGGATACTTTTTTTAAAACAACAGTCAAATTTTTGAAATCAAACACGATGTATCCGAATACTTTCAAAAGTATCCGGATACAAACAGTTAAAACTGTCATAAACATAGCCGTTTGTTGTCCTAACTGATATATATATATATATATATATATATATATGTTCCAAACGATTTCAAAACATGAGACAACGTTCTTACAACCTTCTAACACTTCTGAACTTTCTCCTAAACACGTTTTTACAGAATTCTCAAGTGTTCTTCATGAATCAATTGCATTTTCACATATGATGAAGAAGAACATTCAAGTGTTGCATTGAATTTTCACAAATACCCACTTTGATATACACTTGCATTCATTCTCATTGATCTAGATTTTGATTCAGTACTAAAAGTGTTCTTGAGTAAGTTGCTAATCCACACAAGAAAGGTGCAAGTACCATTGATCTTCATTGGAGTTGTTCATCCACACAACGAGGTGTAAAGTGCCAACAACAAGACATTGACAAACGCAAATTGGTGAAAGGTTTTCATCAAGTATACTTGAAGGTTTCAAGTGGAATTGAAGAAGGTTTCTTCAAGCACAAGGTTCGCTGTGGTTCGAGGAATTGTTTGCGAAGACACAAGTTCCAAAGAGGTTCTTTGGAGGGACTAGTCTAAGGGAAAGGTTTTCTCTTACACTACTTGTACTTACAATTCTTGTTCATAGTGAAGCAAATCTCTCATCTCAGAGAGGGAGGACTGGATTAGCATTAGTGTTCGTTAACACACTAATGTGAACCAGGATAAAATCCTTGTGTTCGCTTCTCTTTCATTATCTCTTTACAATTCCGCGTGCTTAATTTTCATATATTTAAGTATATGCGTTTTATATGTTTTTACTCTGATTATTTTAAAGGCCTTAGTAAGCGATAAATTTTTAATTGGTGAAGATTCGTACTCTTCGCCTATTCACCTCCTTTATAGAGAATATTACTACCCGCTTGTTTTCCCTACAAGGAAGGTCTCAGTTCGGTTAACCCTACAATGACTGACTCTATCCCTAAATGTTACTCCCTCTGGTTTCTATTATAAGAAAAGTAACAAAAATAACTTATTAAGAAAGTTAATTGAGTGTATTTAATTTTCTCAAATTTATAAAAACAATAGCTACTTTAGGTTAGTTACATTGGGAATGAAACAAAAATTAAATGAGATCACTATTTTCTAGGAATATTTTAGGAATAATTGTATTGGGAATACAAGGGAGATGTTATTAACACCCACTTCATTACTACTTGCACCCGGTTTTTATAAATTTTTGCACTTACTTACCGATATTACCCTTATATTAATACTTACATTCATATATATAATTCTCACACCCCTTATCCTATTATTTGCACCCATAATCCTAAAAATCTAATACTTAGCCAATTTTACTACTCACATCCACCACCTTCAACCTCTCACCATCAACCCCATAATCATCTTCAACCTCTCATCTTTCTCATCCAATTCCATAAAAATTATTAGATCTAGAGTTTGATAAATAATTTTTTCACTTTAAATTATAATTATTAACGGGGCACAAAAGTAACCCCTTATCATCATTCTATATATCTTATTTTTATCTTTTGATTTTTGTTTGAACAACAACACGCTTGAATTCAATTTTTTTCCCCTTGTATATTTTTGCTTCGGGTGTTAGTGATTCTTTTTCTTTATGTACGGTTACCAATTCAAGTACTACACCAATTTCTTATTTCCTTTCTTCTTAATTTTTATTACCAAGTGCACAGACATTCTTATTTCCTGGCACAAACATTGGCATCAATGGTACAGTAAATGTTCATGGCGCGATGATTTATAATCAACCAAAAAGTTGCGAAAAACTGGAAAAATGAATTATTGGGACTCAAGTTAGAAGAATGAAAAAGTAAAAATAAAACAAAAGAATTACGTTAGAGAAAAAAATTAATCTTGGTTCACAAAGGGAAAAGAAAAAGGTTAAAGATGATTAAGTGGGTGTGGGTGTGAATAAAAGGAAGAATAGGAAAAAAGGTTTAAATTTAGAAACAAGGATAATTTTGTATGTACAGAACAAATATTTTAAATAACCGGGTGTAAATAACATATGAATGGGTGTTAATAAAATCTCCCGGAATACAAAGTTAGTTAACATTTTCTTATATTTGAGACCAGAGGGAGTAGGTCGGTGTATAAGTTAGTAGTTGTCATTTATCATGTTTGAAAATGATGCTGCTTCCACTAAGGAGTTTACTATTGAGATTATAACTAAATAAACATCCTCGAATCTAATGTTTAATTAATAATATTGTAATATTGTAATATTTGTGAACTTTATTTTCATGGACTTTAATGCATTAACATATATAGTAACTTATTGTTTTGATTTATTATTGGGAAAAATTTTTATCTATAAATTAATTACCCAATCTTTTTAAGGGGTAGAAATTGGGATGTTACACATTCTTCCACCATCAATCCATTCACATATAAGCACACCATGTGCACCCTATTCAATGGTTTCATCTCTCTAAATTTAACATAGCGATGCCATGGGTTTTCCTCAACTCACATAGACACTACTTGGCTATGTAAAAGCTCTTAATATACCAAACTCAGCTGTATAAGTTCTCATTAGGCTTAGCTATGTAGTGATGGCTGCCTATAGTTCACTAAAATATTTCAAGCTTTTATTTCTTTGAGTGCAATAGTGCGACGATTGGTAAAGTTAGGAAATTAGTTGATTTTAAAGCCCAATTAAAAAGAAAACAATCATCCACCCGAAATGTCACAGCCCCTAAGTTGGGAAGCGATCATTATCTCAACAAAGATATTTTGTTAGAAATAAAAGAATCGTTATCTTATTAATATTACTCTATATTTACATTTCGAAATCAATAGCACCATTAATACATTGCATTTGATTTGATTGTGTAGTTACAATTGTGACAAATTTTGTGGGACAGAACATGTGCTCTTGTTACAATGACACAACCTTTCTTTATAAGGGGAAAAGAATATTCACTAATCTCATTTGGGAACATCTCTTAAGCTCTCCTGTTTCTGTTTGATAGATATCCTCCTTAGACAAACTTAAAATTCCAGACTGCTCCTCAACCTTCTTGATGAGAAGCTTCAGTAAGGGAACCAATGATAGTGTTCTACGAGACCCCACCATGATCAACTTTCTCTGTTGAGCACGAGACATGCAAAACAAGTTATAAATCACAAGTCTTAAAAAATAAAATATCTCAACAAATAAAATAACTTTCATGAGTACTTAGTGAATTGATGGTTGTGATAATTATGAGACTGGAAACTTGTAAAAGTTCCCAAAGGAAGTAACATTTTCCTCAAAAAAAATTAACATTCTGACTTCAAAAATTGCACCAACTTCATTTGATGTTTATATAAATATAATAACAATAATATAAATATCAATGGGCAATGATATATTTATAACTTTTTCATCTACACTCCCATCTATATTTATATTTATATTTATGTCTTTTCTTTTCACATCACATCATAAATCACTTCTCTCTTCTCTTATTATCTCTCTCCTCTCTATACTTCCTATACCTAAAAAAAATGTGAAAATATCATTTTTCATATTAGTTATACAAATTTGAAGTTCTGAATTTAGGATTTTTAGTTACAAATGAGATTCTCTCCATGACAAGAAATATAAGGATATGCAATTATATATTGGGTTAGATTAAATTTTTTATCCTTATAGTTTACACTAATTTTTAGTTTGATCTCTGCACATTTTTCTTTTTGGATAAGTCCTTATAGTTATAAACGTGTTTCAGACAAGTCCCTATTCACAATTCCAAACTATAACACCGTGACTGATTGGGTGATATGCAGAATATGGCATTTCACATAGAGTAGCAACACGTCAACACGTCATGGCATTCACATCTTTGCCATCTCAACAAACTAAAATAATGGGGGTGTGGCTCCTTTTGCATTTCAAAGGATAAAATGTACCAATTTTAAACCATTGAATATGATGAGTGGTTAACATCATTACATCTTAATTAATGAATCTACATTAGAATTTGGTTCAAATTCATGTATTTTAAGCTCCAAATTGGAGCCCCACCCAATGACATTGTAGTTGAGCAACAGCGAGAGACACTTGTCCGCGTAAGACAGCCCAGTTGGTGGCTGCAGTGACACTTAGGATTTCCCCCTCCCCAGGTCATGGGTTCTAGTCCCAGACCTCCCATGTAAACCAAAAAAAAAAAAAATCAAAAACCAGCATAGAGACCAAAAATTTAATTTAACCTATATATTATTATAAAATAAAATAGAAAAAAGATCATTTTAACTGCTTAAATAGTATATTTATTTGTTCAAAATATAATCATACCGTAGTGAATCTTGATTATTATCTAGCCTTGTGAAAATTGTGAGGTGAAAAAGGGATTAAAAATGCAAGTGAATAACTGAACTACCTTTGCGCGAGTGAGAGCCACATTCATCCTATGCCAGTCTCCAAGCAAAGAAGCAGCACTGCTTGTTGGATCTTCACTAGACCTTACAAAAGATATTAATATGCAATCCTTATCTCTGCCCTGGATAAAAAGATGAACGAGTTATGAGGAAAAAATTTATTTGATCTATATTTTTCAAAGAACAAAAAATTTAATTCAAATGAAAAGACGGAAACAAGTATGCTCTGCTCTTAATTGTAAGGACATGAGGGCATCCATAGCAGAGCTTGAAAAAGTCAACATCATATTTTCTATAAGACTTTACTATTGAAGAATCTTCAGTTGAGTATCTTATTTTCTTATTTTGAAAACTCAACTTAAGATTATGTTGGATCCAATTTTTTTTTTTTTACTTTCTCACTTTCCATTTAACTACAACAACAATAACATAAATAAAGCAAATTTTCTTTTTTTTTTTTTCCTTTTATTCTTAAATATGTTATTAGATTATAAGTTTTTGAATGATGCCAGAGAAAGAGTTAATTATATTATAATATTTTGAGTTATGTTGTATTTTTTTTTCAACCACTATGCAAGTTCATTTATTGTAATATTAACTTTTATACAAGTTTAACTTTTAAATATTATTTGAATGCAAATATAAAAAATTAAAATATAAAAATATTTTAATACAAATATTTTATTTTGGAAATAAAAAATTTGAACTTATGAATAACAATTGAATTCAAAAATGAAATCGAGTCTTAAAAATAGGATGATGATGTAATGCTGATATGGAAGTCTTATGAGTTTGATAAATCTTAATTGTTGTGGCATAAAATATAAACAGTATGAAGTTGAGTCCTATAACAGAATAATAATGTAATATTGAAGTGTCAAAGTATTATGAATTTGATGGTAAGATTGTGCTCACAATGCCCTCAATGGAATGCTAAATAGTAAGCAGTTATGTTTGCCACAGCCTTTTGTGAATCCAGGTCTAAGCATGTGAATTATGTAAAGGATGCTCACATGTCCAAACGCTTGCTTTTTAACTCAATTTTAAATATTTACATCAGCTTTGCCCTTACCTGGTATCTGTCGATGGTATGTATCTCCAAGGAAGCCAAGCAAGCAGCATGCTGGATTAGGTTAACCTGAGAATTGTAGGGGGTAATAACGCCAATGTGTTCTTCTGCAATCCCGTTATTGACCAATTCCTTTGCAACCTGCATTATAAAATAAATGAAAAAATGTTTACAGGCGTTAGCATGTCAACCAGCATATATTATAAATAAGGAAAAAAAGGATCAAGTCAGTCAGTCCATCAAAATGTCCGTTGGGGCTTCATGTCAACCTATTCCCATTAATAGATTGTACTAACATATTTTCTAACAGTGACAATTTAAGTCATAAAATACTTCCTTAGCAAATGTATTTTGATTATTCGAGTTAACCATACTATTCCCAGTGAATTAACCAAATATGGAACAATGGAAGAAACTAAAAGTGATAGGAAAATGTAAGCATATACATATATATATATTAATAAGCATAGTAAATCATTGATACTTAATACAGAGATACATTAAAGCTGTTATATCTGCGTTAAGAGCTTTTGGACACATCAACATCCATAATATTGTGTAAAATGTATTTAGTTTCTCTATTTTTAGTATCAATGACTAATTATTGGTTAAACTATGTTATCATTTGGAAATTCCTAGTCCAGTTAATATAGACCACATATTGGATTATTGGTTAACAAAATACAAAATAATGGTTCATAATATATAGATTTTGTTTATTGAAAAAATGAAAACCATTAACAAACTCAGTAAGGAGGAACATTTTTGAAGCAAAATAAGCTCACAGTACACATGTGGCCAATCATCTCGGTGCAAATATGTCGAAAATCAATGCACAATATCCAAGTTACAACATTATAGTTAGTGTGATATACACTTTCAAAATGTGCGACAAGGTCTCTAAACTCCAAAAGGTGTACAAAGTATCCAAAATCGTGGCAAACGTCCCTTTGGATAGAAAGAGTCGCATGCATTGTTATATTCTTGGATCACTTTGTGCACTTTTGGGAGTTTAAGGACCTTGTCTTACATCTTTGCAAGGTAAAGGACCAAAGTGCACGAGGCAAAGTTGAATGATGTAATTTTATTTTTCCCTATTTAAAATTAACAGCATCCAAAGATTAACATCAATCATAATTTCGGACTACTTTGTACATTTTTGAGAGTTAGGGGACCTTGTTGCATATTTAAAAGTTGAATGACAAATATGCACATAAGGCAATGATGTTCCCTAGGCTTTTTCGCTAAGAAATATATTATCTTGAAAATGGCATACCTCGGCAGTTATGTGAGCTTCAACAGGGTTATTTATAATCTTCTGATCTTTTGTCTCAAAAGCAGGCACCATGTCTAAAACCACAAAAAACAAACAGTTATATAACCAAGCCTATCCACAATGACCTTTAAGGAAAAAGGATGAAAAAGGAAAATGATATTTACAAACCGGTATCAATAAATATCACCGGCCTGCCTGGACTTAAAACCTGCACATGTATACAAAGATCCATAAGTTTCAATTGTACTTTAGATTCATTAGTTTATCTCAGCATAAATATTGTTATTGCGTAGTCGACAACCTTTAATCTTTGACGATTGTGAAGTCCAATAAAAATTATTTTAAAACTGGAACTTTACCCATCAAACGTGAAAGCAAAATTAACAACAAATCTTAAGAGCATTTGTTACTAATTAAAACTTAGTATATCTATACTCAGCATGGCAAATACAAGCACAACATATTTTCTCTACCTATGTAGATTTGGCTGGATCTCCCATTAATAGAAAATCCACTTTGGTCTACTATCTCATTGAGAGGGAGGGATCAACTTCATGCAATCTAGTTTCTCTCTCTTGAAACATGCGATATGAGAGAGTCTAATTCAAACACAAGTGATGTTTCATCTTGATGACGCTTCTCCTTGAAATGTTCAATTAGTATTTTTTACAAATCTACTATGTTACAAGACAGAAAACTCAAGTCAAATAAAACAAATCGAGAATTGTGAAAAGAACAGCCTTACATCTTCTAGCCAAGGAAAACCACATTTTAAGCCAGAAAACTCAAGTTTTGCGTCAGCTATCTCAGATGAACCACACCTCAATCTGTCACCATATATCAGGGCATTTGATAGGTCCATAATGCTCTGACACATACGGTACTGAAAATATTTTTGACTCGGTAAGTGAAGTTGATAGAGGATGAAACAAAAAGAAGCAAACTAACTTTTAAACTAATGTGTAGGGGATAAAGCATACCTGAATCTGTAAGGCCGAAATTGCCTGCGGGTGTGCTTCTGAGAGCCTACAAAACAAACTTACCCCCATGCCATTCTCCCGTGCCTCTGTACTCTAAGAATTATCGTACACAAAATTTGAAAAGAGTTATACCAGTTATAAGATCACATAGGAAGTATGAATACTGAAGACACATACCTGAACAAGTGGAGGCAATTGATAATGATCTCCTACAAGTACAAACATCGAAGCAAAAGTCAGAGGGCCCAAGGATACCTGGAAAAACAATATTTGAAATATGATTACATCCACATAAACAGTAAAAGTATCAGAAAGAGATAAAGATGGAGATCAGAGTAAATTAAGAGCAAAAACTGAATAGGAAAATGATTGTTATTGTTGCTGGATAAAGTTTGATACATGAGGAGTAGATACTTATAGTGATCATAAATAACTGCCTTGTAACAAATCTAACCGCCTCTGCTGATCAGAAGAGACGTGTGCAGTGGATTAACTAACTACACACTAGTGTGGTGACTGGTGAGAAAAAACAGTTTCCAAGCTAGGACACATATCTGGAAAAGAATCTAAGATCTATGATGTCCAACCTACATCCCTGTTTGGAATAGGATTTTCTTGAAAGAGACTGGCTAACCACTCTCTCTCAAACTATACAAGAGTCAATGCTGTTCTGAACCTAACACTGCTGCACTATTCTAATGTAGCCTCTTCTCATATCAATGGTGGGGTAGCTGAGTGTGAGTATCTAAAACTGAGTTTAGGAGTTTAGGTCTAAAATCTAAAAATCATGTAGATGATAGTGGCTTGGTTAGGATGTCAGCTATTTGAAAATGAGATGGCACATGCTTCACAGTGAGTGTCTTGTTGAGAACCACTCCCTTACTCCCTTACAATAAACATCCAATTCAATGTGTTTGGTGCAAGAGTGAAGAATCGGATTATGTACCAAAGCCACGGTACCAAGATTGTCACAAAGAATAGCTGGAGGAGTATAACTATATTGCAGTTCTGTGAGCAGAGACTGCAGCAATGACTATTCCTGAGCTTCATGTTGTAAACTCCTATATTCAGCCTTAGTGCTTGACCGGGATATGGTATTCTGCTAAACTCCTAAACTTTTTTTTTCCAGTTCATGGTGTAATCTGAATAACCTTTTTATGACTAAATCAGCACATATCAATGATGAGTATCACATGTGTCAAGTAAAATACATGAAAGGAATAAGAAACATACTGGTAGAGTGGTCTGCCCAGCTTCATCCATAATGCATACATCAAATCTCATGTTTGCCAGTAAAGGACTGGAAATGCCCAGACAAGTCACTGCAACAACTTTGACCTGTTCTAACCTTGTTTTGATATCTTTAACAGTTTTCATATTCGTTGCTGGGAGAAAAACAACTATTATAAGATTCAATACAAATATTACAACAAATTGAAAGTGGAAAAACTAGCAATGAATTGGCAAACCTGAAAGGCAGTATTCTTTGACCTCCTCGTGCACCGATTCATGTCTTCCAATACGTACAAAATCAATTCCCTGCCTCCATTGTATTACATGACATGCATTAAGAGCTGAATAATATAATAACTTAAGAGGACAAGGAACTAAAATATATTATAGTCGCTTGAATAATTGAGAGGCATGCATCTATAAAGTAAATTTAGCACTCCAATCCCATCAATTTAGTCCAAGAAGCAGCCAAGTAAAGACAAATGTTACGGGTATGTGTATTGGGTAAATGACAAGGCTACAAAATTGTTTGTGTTTTTCTATCTCAATTTCATTTTTTATTTCATTCCTATGTTCTCATGCTTTTCCCACTCATTGCATTGCAAAAAAACTTTACCACAACCACCAACTCCAACGAACACCTCAGGCTCAACTGCTAATTTTTCTCCCCTTACCGTCCTTCACTTTTGTTGTTAATAACTTGTTAATTAATGCTTACATTGCGTATCCTCATCACTAGCCCAATCCTAGTGGCTTTAAAGCATTTACATATGAATAGTTGTTATAATTTATTTATTTATTTGGAAGTCCCATATCGCCTACCTCTTTCTATGTGGTATGGTTTATATACTTGTTAGGCTACTCCTCTCACCGCCAATTGGTTTTTAGATGGAACCTTACCAAGCAATCATATATTCAGCCCCATGCAGAACAGTTCAGAGGACAACTCAAGTAAATGGCATGTATGTAGTCATTTATTTAATGAATTGATTAAATACATGAATATGTTCTAATATACAAACATGGATACCTGTGCTTTTAACTTGATGAGTAAATTATCGATCGCAGAGTTTGTATAGGCCGTTAGCAAAATGGATGTGCCTCTAATCAACAAGGCTTTCACAGCATGAACCATTGTAGATGTCTTCCCCGTTCCAGGCATTCCTAATATAAGTGCATAATCTTTTGCTGCAAGTATCTGACAATCAGTAACAAGGAAGAGCCAATGAGAGATATCATTTCCATGAAAAACTAAAGCAACTTGTAAAAATAATTTTGGGAAATGAATTCGAGAAATGTCAGCTTTATTGCAAACCTTAATAATTGCTCTACGTTGATCATCGTTCAAACTCTTTTCTGACCAAACATAGCATATTGCTGGATCCTGGCTTATTATAGATCCACTGTCAAATATAGGAGCCTACAGCCAGCATGCCATCCGGAGGATAGATAAAAGAAGCTTAGTGAAGATGATGATTTGGGGAAAGGGGAAGACATACAGAAAAGTAGCAAGTTATTCACCTCCAGGTCAACAATCATCCTCCGCAGATGAGCACTTCGATTATTTTTCAGAAAAAGTTGTATAAGATTAAACCTTCAGCAAAAACGCGAGAAAATAATTATACAATTAATCATCTTTTAACACCAGCAGACACCATGCAAAATAAAGTTTGAATAAAGTAGTGGTCCAAGAAGCACCTCATAATTGCAAATGATGTCACGAATTCATCCTTATCAATTCTCCAAACCTGTTGTAGGAGATCGCGTGTAGTGGAAGACCTCCCAGGAATTCGCAAGCGGTTAGAAAAGGAAACCTGGAAGGAGTTTAAAAAGTAACTAATAATTCGAAATTATCGGCTTAGTAAGTCAAGAGAATATAGCCAAAGATTTTCTCACCTTGTCTTTGGCTATATATGCTTGTAAAGATGAGCATAGGAAGTAAAATGCTAACTTAGTATAATACTCACAGATACATGAATCTGGCTAATGTCTGAGATCACCCCTTTTGCAATAACTTGACAGCTAGATGCATTGCTCAATATCTAACATGTAATTCAAAAGAAGGAACTAGTTAAAAAATAAATATGATAGAGCCTCTAGAATAATCAAATATAAATCAAAAGCCAATACAGATAGATAATAAAATAAAATCAAAGGCATAGAGACATATTTGGATGACACTGTTTTATCAACAATATTTTAAGTATCAATATGGATATGAATAAGAAATCAGCAAGTGATCGAATAAACAGGATAAACAAAATAACGATGCAAATAACGAGTTATGGGATAAAAGAATAACACTCGATTTTATGCCAGTTCACTCCCCAACGATAGTAAGACAATCGAATGATGAAATAACATGCATATCACAATCCAATTAGCAAAGGCAGTTATTTAAACATCCATTTTCTGGGTAAGAAACAATAATTTCTCGGGTTCTTCTAGCATTACTGATTACTTCAGAATAGGTGAATTAGGACTAAATTGTCTGTCCTGATCAACGATACATAGATCTTAATCAAATAAAATAATGAGTCTTAAGACTGCTTCTATCTGATCGTAATTGATTCCATCATATTTATGCATGTGTGTGTGTCCCAATAAGTCTGTCAGAATATCCTACATATATGCTAACTCATCGTTTGCGCATATATATTGTACGGCCAGCTAAAATTGCTATTAGAGGGAAAAGAATAGGTAAAGGAACAGAAAAATGATTCTAGAAAGTGTAGCAGTAATAGCATTCTTGCAACAGATGAAACAATAGTTTCTTAATTCTATTTAGCATAACTGCACACCAAACACTCAACACAAAGATCACTGCACCACTTATAGAAACTAACACTCCAATACACATCCTGGTCTTTTACATCATTTCTGAAAAGTCTGATGCGCACATAAAATTTCAAAGAGATTAACCTTCACTTTTTAAAATAATATTTCATGCAGGAGAATGGCCATAACAGAAAGCACTGTTGTTGTCACTGAAAAAGCTAATGATGCAACATAAATGCAAGTAACATTTTACGTGATTTTCAAACAGAATCCATAGTTCCAAATGTTACAGTTCCAAATAAATTTTAGATAGTTGGCATTTGGCAATAATTACAATGGACAACCAACAGTTAACAATATCCATTAAAGTTCAGTAGTTTCCAGGGTTTCCATTAGTGCCACAGCAGCTGCTATTGCACTGCAGTGCTTGGCCACTCCAGAAGGCTCAAAGCATAGTGTTTCAGAGTAGTAGTCTAGAGAGCCACAATAGCTGGCAACAAAGGACACCCATGCAGGCCACAAAGAGTCAGATGAGTGTTTCCCCAAAGTTCATTTGAACACCTTTCAACCATGTCTAATGTCTATTGACTATTTCTAACTGGATTGGAGAGTCATGAAGTCATTGATAGCAACTCAAGGTTCTTTTGCCCCCTCGCTGGCAGCAGAAACTAATTAATTGGAGTGGTTGTCGGTTCCCAACCTCACAGCTGGAGTGCTGGTAGCAACAGGAGCAGCTCTCTGCTCTCTGTCTCAGCATCATTGTAGGTAGTATTTCATGGCATGGTTCTCTTTTCTCTCCCTTCATTGCTAGCAGCAACATATTTCTCTTTTCTCCCCCTTCATTGCTAGCAGCAACATATTTCTCTTTTCTTCGTACTTCTGTGTCCATATGCCATTCTATTCCACGTGTATTCCTTTTTGGGTTTGAGTTCTACATTCTATATATCTGTTACACACTTATTTTGGGGTGGTCCTGTGTTTTTCTTCCCCCATCTGATTTCTTTGCTATAACACCCACTCCCTATAGTGTTTTTGTAGCCACTCAGCACCACATCTCAGCACCGCATCCACCATTTACTACTTTGATTTGTAACAAACATTTAGACATTTCACTTATCTTAAAAAGTGTAAAAGGAGATTATTCATACCACATGATCTCCACTTCGAAGAGTGAGATCTAAACCATTTGATGAACTACTAGAAGGATCACCATCAGATACTTCAGAGAGACAAGAAGTATCTTGTCGTACAAAACGATAGACGAAAAAATTATCTTTTGGAGACTTATGATGAGGAATTCCATGTGAAGCATCAAGAACAATAGAAGAAAGGCCACCATTGACTGGACTCGTCAAAAGATGTGATCGCCATACTTGTTTCTTTAATAGCTGAAACAGTGAAACGGAGAGCGAAATAAATTAACAAGAGGAAAACAGTGGAGGTTCAAACAAGAGTAAATCTCAGCAGAGAAAAACTAAAAGATAGACTTAAAAAAATGCACCTCAGTCCCTTTAGCTTCTAAGTCAATCAGTCGATCCCAATGGCAGAGAAACTTTAAATGAGAAGAAGTCAGTTGATTAGTACAAGAATCAAACTCATCTCCCAGTCCACTACTTTCTGTGCTTCCACCATGTGCCTAAAGCATTTATTGTTAATTGCAGGAAGACAAATGAAAAAACATATTGCCAAGAATAGTTTCTGCCCAAATTAGGCGATAAATTATGACAAACTCCATATAAAAATATTTATATAAAGTTTTTAATACCCTATTATTGCTTCCATACATTTTGTATAACCAAGTGCCTGAACATTTGTGATCACGATTTTAGAAGATATTATATTGCATAAACATTACTTTCTGTGATCAAGATCCGAAGAGAATCTTAATGAAAGAACTACAAAATACAATCCCTCCATATTCTAGAGAATGTCAATATTTCTTCTATTATAGATAGAAAATTTTGAACACTGAACCCTTCTTGTTGCTATTCTTTCATTTTTTTAACTTACTCTCCAAAAAGACAGTAGTCCTTCGTTCATAAATTTATTTGGAAAGTCAAACCTCTTTCTAAGATGAAGTCTTTGGTCTGGAGTATGGTACTGAATAGGATTAGTAAAAATAAGTTGTTGCAGATTCGGAGACCTAAAGCATCCACTTCCCCTAGTTTGGATTTTGCGCATGAACTCTGAATCAGTTGTACATTTATTCTAAAATGTTTTTATTTCTAATTCTCTGTGGAATAGGCTATGCATAGTGTTGTTGGGAAAGAGAAGGTTCGTCCACACTCTAAAAGTAGAGACCTTTTTGACAATAACGTTTAAAGGGTTTGAAAGAAGAAATGATGTCAAGAATCTGAGGAACTGTGAAGTGTTTGTTATTCTCTTGTGCATATGGTTGGAGATTGTCAAGAACCAACTCTGCCAAAAGCTTAAGCTATTGGGTGAAGGCCCCTGAATGGTTTTATATATCTAACATGCTCCCTAAAGTAAAAAAACTTTTGGGGTTGTAACGTGGACAACACACATGCCCACCCTACGTAACTTCTTTTTGTTTATTCAGAAGAATGGGAAGAGCTCTGAAGCATGGGTACTTCAAAACACGTGACGTATACGTATCTAGTACATATTGGGTACCAGTACACGTATTGTACTCTTGGTACGTACCAATTTATTATTATTTTAATTTTAAGTTGGGTATTATTACGTATCAGTTGCAAAACCATGGCTTCTGCTCCGCCATTAAACACTGTTCCACCGCAAAATTCTTCTTCTCTCAACCTTCCTCTTCCTTCGGTCAAGCTCCATGATAAGAATTTCCTCAATTGGAAGCAATTTGTGCTTTCGGTGCTTCGTCTGAATCATATTGAGTACGTTATCAACTTACCAGTTGCGCCGCCGCATTTTCTCTCCGACGAAGATCGCCAGCTCAATCGCGTGAATCCTGAGTTTCTCCGATGGGAGGAACACGATCAATCAGCGTTTGCTTGGCTTCTCAATACGCTTTCGGAATCGATCCAACCTCGTGTTGTTGGATGCGATCATGCGTGGGAGGTTTGGGATGAAGTCAACAACTATTGTCAATCGCATACTAGAGCTCGCAGTCGTCAATTACGATCCGAATTGAAAACCCTAACGAAAGGGGGAAAATCAATTGCGGACTATTTGATGCGAATCAAGATGATAGTCGATTCTTTCATCTCTATTGGATCGCCAATTTCTATCACTGAACATGTTGATGTTATTCTTGAGGGACTTCCAGCGGAATATCGACCTCTCATAGTTGCTGTTGAAAGTCACAGTACCGCGCCTTCTCTCACAGAATTGGAATCACTTCTTCTCACTTATGAGTCACGCATGGAGAGAGCTCAACAACAAACTTTGTCAGATGCTATGTCAGTGAATGTGGCAGGGTCTCAAGCACGTTCGGATTCACGTTCGCCGGTAAATTCTCGATATGAAAATCGCAATAATCATCATTCTCGTTTTGATAATCCCTCTAATCGACATGAGAACAATAGGATAGATAATTCTGATTTTCATAGTGAACGTGTTAATCGTTTTGAGAATTCATCCTATAGAAATGATAGAATTGATAATTCTGGTTATCGTGGTGGTCGTAATGGCCGTGGTGGTGGTCGTTTTCGTGGTGGTGGCCGTGACCGTGGTGGATGTCGTGGTGGTTCAAGGCCCTATTGTGCTTACTGTGACAGATTTGGTCATGATCTGTCACAGTGTTGGTATGCACCACATGACTCTAACATCACCTATGGACCTCCTCAAGCCTATGGAGTTCCATATTATCGTGCAGCACCTGTTCCTACAGCACCACCAGGCTATGATCTTGTACCTAGAGCTTCATATAGGAACACTATTCCTCATCCAAATCAGCAGCATCATGCCTACTATCATTCACAGAATCCAGCAACACCTCTTTCAGTGACCTCTTCAGTAGATTCAGGCCTACTTCATCCTCCACTGAATTCTAGTCCTGCTGCTATGACTGCCACAAGAGCTCAACCAATTTGGTACCCTGACTCTGGAGCAACCAATCACCTTACCTCTGATAACACTTTGGTTCAACATCCAGTTGAACAGTTCAGCAATGAACAAATCTACATGGGTAATGGTCATGGCTTATCTATTAAAGCTATTGGTTGCTCTGCCTTTACTTCACCATATTGCATTCAAAAATCACTTAAACTGAACAAGCTTTTATTAGTTCCAACCATTTCTAAAAATCTTTTAAGTGTTAGTCAATTTGCTAAAGACAATAATTGTTTCTTTGTCTTTACAGCTAATGAATGTTTTGTGCAATGTCAGGACACTAAACAATTGTTGCTGAAAGGAGCTCTAACTTCTGAAGGGCTCTATAGCTTTCATCCTACTCATATTCCTTGCCAAGTTTCAAATAATTCTACTGCTCCAAGTTGTATTCTCTTTGATTCTAGGTCTAGTGCAAATGTAGTTTCTGTACCTCTTTCTGATTCTAATAAAAATCCTACTGTGTACACATTATGGCATTGTAGGTTAGGCCATCCTAGTGAGTCTATTGTACAGAAAGTATTAAATCATTGTAAGATACCACATTCTAATAAAACAGTCTATGATTTTTGTTCTTCTTGTTGTTATGGTAAAGCTCATAGAATTCATTCCCCTGCATCTACTACTAGTTATTCATCTCCTTTTGACTTAGTTTACATTGATGTGTGGGGACCTTCTCCTAATCTGTCTTCTAGTGGTTTCAAATACTATTTGTCCATTGTTGATGCACATACTAGATACACTTGGCTATTTCTCTTAAAACAAAAGTCAGACTCTATTCTAATGTTCAAAACCTTTATAACAATGGTTGGAAATCAATTTAATACAAAGATAAAAGCTGTTCAAAGTGATTGGGGTGGTGAATTTAGGCCACTAACTACTTACTTACAAACAATGGGAATTATCCATAGGGTAACTTGCCCTCATACTCATCATCAAAATGGTATTGTTGAACGCAAACATAGACATATTGTTGAAACAGGGTTATCAATCTTGGCACATGCTCACCTACCATTAGTGTATTGGGATCATGCATTCCAAACAGCTGTGTATCTCATAAATAGGCTACCTAGCACCTCTATCAACAATCAGGTTCCATTTAACCTTCTTTTCAAGTCTGATCCTGATTATACTTTGCTAAGGGTATTCGGTTGTGCATGCTATCCTCTGTTAAGGCCTTACAACAAACACAAACTTGATTTTCATTCAAGTGAGTGCACTTTTCTGGGTTACTCTCCTTCACACAAAGGATACAAGTGTCTCAGTTCTGAAGGCAAAATATACATCTCTAAAGATGTCATTTTCAATGAGTATAGCTTTCCCTTTTCTACTGCAGCATCAACTCCTGATTCTACAAACACACAACACTTAAGTCCAGAAACTTCCTTCTATCCTACTTCTTCTTCTACCAATATTACTTCACCTTCAAATACTTTCTCTGCTCCTGCAACCACTTCATCAGTTTCTCCTACTACATCTGCAGCGCATTCTCCTCCTTTGGCTTCAGATTCTCCAGTTTTACAACAGCTCTCCTCAGATTCTCCAACACAAAATTCTGATGATACTTCCTCTTCCTCTGTTTCCCCACTTCATACTTCTAGAAATAATTCAACACATCCTATGCAAACAATATCTAAGTCTGGTATTTCAAAGGCTATTATTCCTAGTGTTCATTTAGCTCACTCTGAAGTTGAACCTACATCAGTGAAAGCAGCTCTCTCTAGTCCTGAATGGAAAGCTTCTATGCAAGCAGAGTATGATGCACTCCTAAAACTCAATACCTGGACACTAGTTCCTCTACCTCCTGACAAAGTGGCTATAGGAAATAAGTGGGTTTACAGGATTAAAGAGAATCCAGATGGCACAATTCATAAACGCAAATCCAGATTAGTGGCAAAAGGTTTCCATCAAAAACATGGACAGGATTACAATGAAACTTTTTCACCTGTAGTCAAACCTATTACTGTTAGAATTATTTTGACTTTGGCTGTAACTCACAAGTGGGATCTTCAACAACTAGATGTCAACAATGCTTTCCTAAATGGTACATTAGAGGAAGAAGTATATATGAAACAGCCACCTGGTTTTGTGCATAGTGATAAAACACTAGTTTGCAAACTGAACAAGGCAATATATGGGCTGAAACAAGCCCCTAGGCAGTGGTTTGAAAGTCTGAAAAATACTCTGCAGAGTTTAGGTTTCAAAGTTAGCAAATGTGATAACTCTTTGTTTTTGCTAAAGACTTCCACTTATGTGCTATATGTTCTAGTTTATGTTGATGACATTATAGTCACAGGATCTTCCAAATCTCAAATAAACACACTTATCCAGAAACTTAGTTCTGTTTATGCTTTAAAACAACTGGGCAAACTGGATTACTTTCTTGGAATTGAGGTCAAACATCTTTCTAATGGCATGATTCTTCTTAATCAGTCAAAGTACATTAGAGACTTGTTGGAAAGAGCTAATATGGCTACTGCTAAAGATATTTCTACACCTATGATGAGTAGTTGCAAACTATCAAAATTTGGGGGTCAAGATGTAGCTAATCCTACTTTCTACAGATCCATTGTTGGAGCATTGCAGTATGCTACCATTACAAGACCTGACATCACCTTTAGTGTTAACAAAGTGTGTCAGTATCTCTCAAAACCCCTTGAAGAACATTGGTCAGCTGTTAAGAGAATTCTTAAGTATCTCAAAGGGACAGTCTCTCATGGGCTGATATTTCAGCCTTCTGATCCTCAACTTCCTCTAAAAATTCAGGCCTTTTGTGATGCTGACTGGGCAGGGGATCAGGATGATAGGAAGTCAACTTCAGGGGCTTGTATTTTCTTAGGTTCTAACCTAGTTACTTGGTGGTCTAAGAAACAACATACTCTGTCCAGATCTAGCACTGAGGCAGAATATAGGAGTTTAGCTCTTGCTGCACAAGAGCTCATGTGGATAGAATCTCTTCTGACTGAACTTCAGCTCCCTTATACAGTTCCTACATTGTATTGTGATAATGCCAGCACTGTTGCAATGCTCACAATCCTGTACTACATCATAAAACTAAGTATATTGAGTTGGACTTATTTTTTGTTCGAGAGAAGGTGCAGAAAAGAACTTTAACAGTCACTCATGTTCCTTCCAAATGGCAGACTCCTGATATTCTCACTAAGCCTTTATCTCAAGCTCGGTTTCATGAACTCAAGCCACGTCTTCGAATTATTCAAGGGAGCTCCATTACATAGGCACTTCGGTTTAAGGGGGGTGTATTAGAGTATTAGAACTAAGCATGTATTTTGCTTGTATTATATTTTGTATTGTTGGTTAGTTTAGTTAGGGTATTAGTTATCCAGCTGTAGCCAGCTGGCGTGTGGTTACTTGACAGCTGTCAAGTAAGTCACACTATTCTATTCTTCTATAAATAGATGTAATAGCACTCAATGTATCTTACCCTTTCATTTTACCAAATTCAGAAATAACTAAAATAACAGAATTCTCTCTCTCTCTCTCTTCTCTCTCATTCTCTAGCTTAGTTTCTCTCTCTTACAGGTATATGTACCAGGTACACATATAGATATGTCTAACTACGCTTTGAATATGCATCATTCAAAACTATGTACTATGTCATATTTTCCTGAAAACTTCGATATTTTCTCTTTTTTCTCCTACATTCACACCATGCTTTTAAATTTAACTTACATAATCAAATAACTAGTCCTTATATCTCAATAGATATTGAGCATCAACTTCTCATCCGAAGACACTGTTGAAGTTACAACATTTTTCTAAAATTGTAAAATTAGGCAAATTGTTATTTTTAGTTTTATTGACTTTTCCTTTCCGTGTCCTAATATTTAGGTTGTCTGGTTGTTATTTATAGTTTTCCCTCTGCCTATATAAGAAGCCAATTTTATTGTAAACTTGCATTAAAAAAAATAAGAAAAGGAAAGAAGATTGAGAGAAAGAAGAGAAGAAATCTTCTTTGTTTTTATTTTTTATTACTTTCTCTCCTCCTGTTTTTACATTTGGTATCAAAGTAGGCGGTCTTGGACCTGCTTGCTCTCGAGCCAGTGTATAGTTCGAGAGTTCACGGTCTGGGACCGTGATAATAGAGAGTCTGCCCATACACAGTTTTGAGACTGTAGTATTTTTTGGTCCGGGACCAAGTTAATTTGGTTAAGTATCAGACACTAACCAATAATCATGGCAGATCTTGCTTCCTCAACTAGCTCAATGGAGAAGCTCAATAACAACAATTATGACACGTGGAGTACCCGAATAAAATTTTATTTACTCGGGCAAGATTTATGGAGTGTTGTTGGTGGTGCTGAGACAAATTCACCAACTGATGAGGAGGAGCAAAGAAAGTGGAAGATCAAAGCCGGTAAAGCTATGTATGTGTTGTCTATCACCGTAGAGGACGAGTTCTTGGAACGAGTCAAAGACTTGACAACACCAAAGGAGGCTTGGGATACCTTGGCGACACTCTTTACAAGAAAGAGTGATGCGAAATTGCAGTTATTGGAGAATGAGCTTATGTCCGTCAAACAAGGAGACATGACGGTGAGCCAATATTTCACTAGAGTAAAATCCATTTGCAATGAAATTGCAAAACTGGATTCGACGGATGCACTCAGTGAGGCGAGGAAGCGGAGGATAATTATCCATGGGTTGAATCCTAAATACCATGGGATAATTACAGCTACTCGAGGATGGGTCAAAGAACCAACTTTGACTGAGTTAGAAAGCATATTGGCCAACCAGGAAGCGTTAGAAAAACAGATGTCCAATGTTTCAATAAATGAGGAAGATAGGGCTTTATTCGTCAAAAGGAGAATGCCTAGAGAAGACAAGGCAAATTCAAGGTGGAACAATCAAGGTGCAAGCTCAAGTAAAAATCAACAAGGTTGGCAAAGAGGCCAACAAGGTTGGCAAAGAGGCCGACATGGAAGAGGTCCACAACCAGGGGGAGGTCCACAGCGAGGGGGAGGTAGAAACCCCCGATATAAAGACAAGCATCACCAAGACGATGATCGATGTTTCAAGTGTGGCAGAAAAGGCCACTTTGCTCAAGACTGTAGGGCTCACACGATAGAAGGTAACATAGTTATTGATAAGCAAAGTAACGATGAAGAAGAATGGAACTTCCAAGCGTCATTTGCTTCAGAAGAGCCTAGTCCTAATTTAGAGCTAGACGATAAAAGGCAAATGCAGTGGAATGTCGATGAGGAGATTGCCGCATCATGCGTGGATAAAGCAGCACATGAGGTAGCTTTTGTCACAGTGAGTGACAAATCAATTAATTACGATAATGATTGGATTATTGATTCTGGTTGTTCCAATCATATGACTGGGAACGAGAATAAGCTGTTAAATATGGCTGAGTATAAAGGAGATCGAGTCGTAGTGACAGCTAATAACTCTAAATTACCAATTGCCCATGTTGGCGGGACAATTATTGTTCCCCGTTTCAGTTCACAAGAGTTGAAAGTTGACCAGGTGTACCATGTACCTGGAATGAAAAAGAATTTATTATCAGTCTCGCAACTAACGTCTTTAGGCAACTATGTGGTGTTTGGTCCTAAAGATGTCAAGGTCTATCGGAGTTTAAAACCCATAAGTCCACCACTTATGGAGGGAAGGAAACTTGAGTCTGTTTACGTTATGTCAGCTCAAGAGGCATACGTAGACAAGACTAGAAAGAATGAGACATCAGACCTATGGCATGCACGACTAGGTCATGTGAACTACTCTCGATTAAAGGTGATGATGAACAAATCTATGTTAAAAGGCCTGCCAAATCTGGAGGTACGAGATAACATAGTTTGTGCAGGATGTCAATATGGCAAAGCTCACGAGCTACCGAATTAGTACACTCAAATATTTTTGGACCTGTGAAGCAGCCTTCGATTAATAAAAATAAGTACATGATCACATTCATTGACGATTTCTCAAGGTATGTGTGGATAGACTTCATGAAGAAGAAATCAGAAGCCCTAATAAAGTTCATGGAATTTAAAGACAAGATTGAGAAGGAAGTCGAGTGTAAAATTCAATGCTTACGCACCGACAATGGGGGAGAATACACTTCAAACGAGTTCACCCAGTATCTACGAAAGTGTGGCATAAAGCGACAACTAACCTGCCCAAATACTCCACAGCAAAATGGAGTTGCTGAAAGAAAGAATCGTCACTTGGCTGAGACATGCAGGAGCATGTTGCATGCTAAAAATGTTCAACCACGATTCTGGGCCGAATGCATGAAAGGAGCTGCCTATATTATCAATAGGTTACCACAAGCCAAACTCGGTTCAATTTCACCACATGAAAAGTTATGGGGTGTAAAGCCATCGGTGAGTTATTTTCGAGTATTCGGATGTGTTTGTTATGTGTTTGTGCCAAGCCCGGAGCGTAGCAAGTTCGACAAGAAGGCGGTTCGCTGCATATTTGTTGGCTATGATAGTCAACGAAAAGGATGGAGATGTTGTGATCCAATAACAGGACGTTGCTATGTATCCAGAAATGTGGTGTTTGATGAGGCATCATCATGGTGGTCCACACAAGCAACATTATTACCTGATTCCAAGGAAATGGAAGAGCAATTACAAAAGCAGCTGGAGGTCCAATCAAAGGCAAAAGAAGAACCACCTTCACAAGGAGAGTCTAATGATGGTGAACCAGCATCAGATCAAGTCAAAGCAATGTCGCTATTAGTGATATTATGTAATAGCTTAGTTTTGTATATAATAGCTTAGCTTAGCCTAGCTTAGCTTATAAGCTGACAGCTCATTACTTAACTTAAGCTGTTGAGCCACTTCTATAAATAGAAGTGAGCCTTCATTATTGTAATCAACAATTCATTTTAATAATACAGAATTTCTGATTACTCTCTCTCTCTCTAGTTTCTAATATGGTATCTAGAGCATTTTTTTTCGCACGTGTGAAGTGAGATCTGTTGCAATCGCAAGTCATCTTCTCTTGCGATTCTAGATCCTACTGAAATCGCGATTCTTCTTCTTCCTCTTTTGCGATTCTACTGATTCTTCTTCTCTTGCGATTCTGAAGAATCGTTCTTCTTCTTCTCTTGCGATTTTGGTTCGATTCTCTCTCTTCTCACTTCTTGCGATTTGCCCTAAATTCTCGATCCTTCAATTCCATTAATGGCTTCCGCTCCTTCTTCTCCACCGCATCCTTTGACTTCGGTCTTCACTCCAGTGACTTTTTCGCACTCTGTTTCTGCGAAGCTTTCTGACAAGAATTATTTTGTTTGGAAGCAACAAGTTGAAGTTGTTATTGCTTCTCATCGTCTTCAGCGTTTTGTGGTGAGTCCACAAATTCCTCCACGATATCTCTCTGAAGATGACAAGGAGTTTGATCGCATAAACCCTAATTACCTCAACTGGGAGGAGCAAGATCAGCACCTTGCTTTGTGGCTGTTACAATCTCTTTCTGAACCAGTTCAGGCTAGGGTATTAGGTTGTGTACATTCCTATCAAATTTGGGATGAATTACACTCCTATTTTAGTTCTCTGATCAAAGCCAGAAGTCAAATGCTTTATTCAGAGTTGCGAACTTCCAAGAAAGGAAGTCAGAGTATAACTGAATTTGTGGCCAGAATCAAGGCCTTGGTTTTCTCCTTGGCAGCTGTTGGAGAAACAGTGTCTCAAAGGGAACAAGTTAGAACTGTTCTAGAAGGCTTGCCTTCAGATTATGAGGCTTTTGTGACCTCTTTGCTGATCCAAGATGATCCAATCACTCTAGGCACTCTAGAAGCCAGACTAGTGACTCAAGAGGCATATCTGGAAAGAATACATCCAGTTGTGAATGATTCTTTCTCTGTTCATATGGCTCAGGGTCCTTCTTCTTCCTCTATGCCTTCTCAATCTGCTCAACAATCACAATTCTCTTATGCAGCTATTCCTTCTCCTAATGCACAGCAATCCTCTCAAGGCATTATGTACTATCAGAATCCGTTTCCTCTGCCAGTTCAATATCCTGCATCTACCACTCCTAGTGTTGGTTATAGTCAGCCTGCAAACACTGTTCCTGCTCAATGGTTATGAGCAAACTGTTTCAAAACAGAGAGCAGGTGGTAAATCTAAACCTGTCAAAGGAAGAGTGAAATGTCAGTTATGTGATAAACCTGGTCATGAGGCTTTGCAATGCTGGCACAAGATGGAAATAGTTATGGCTGCTAATAATACCAATGGTAATGGTAATAATTCCAAGTCTCAGACTCAGTCAAACAAATCTCAGAAAGGTCAACAAATAGCACCAGCAGTGGCTCCTATTGCTTCCTATCCTACTCCATTCTATATGCCCTTACCTCCCTGGTCAGTTCCACAATTACCACTGCCTCAAATGACTTTTCAGCAATTTCCTCCAAGGGCTGTTGCACCTTCTATTCTAGGTCCTGGACCAAGTTCATGGGCACCTCAGCCTCTTTTTCCAGCTATCAGGCCTCAGCCACATGCTATGCTTATGGAACCACTTGCCTATAATTCTCAGCTTTGGTATCCAGATTCGGGTGCTACCCATCATCTGACAGCAGATCCCTCAAATATAACTGGCCCTAAGACCTCTCTTCCTGGACAGGATCAGATTTACATGGGTAATGGGTCAGGTATACCAATAACAGGAATTGGTACCAGTTCCTTTTCTTCTCCTAATTTTCCCAATACTGTTCTACATCTTAAAAATCTATTACTTGTGCCTTCCATAACTAAAAACTTAGTGAGTGTTAGTAGGTTTGCAAAGGACAACTCTGTCTTTTTGAGTTTCATGTTGATCGTTGTTTTGTGAAATCTCAGGATTCCAATGCTATCCTACTTGAAGGCACACTTGGTGCTGATGGTCTTTACATGTTCCATGACATTCTCCAGCCACAGTCCAAGTTACAGTCCACTTCTCCTTTTCAAATTTCGTCCCCTGCTACAGATTCTAGACATGTTCCTGATGCTGTTTCACTTAGTGATACTACTTTGTCTGTAAATAAAAGTGTAACTAATCCTAGTTCATGTTCTGTTTTCAATGTAACTACTACTACTTCTACTCACTCATTGTGGCATAGTAGGCTAGGTCATGCCAGTGATCAAGTTGTAAAGGCAGTTTTACATTCATGTAATATTCCTTGTCAATTCAATAAAAAGGATCTTTTCTTTTGTGATGCTTGTGCTGTTGCTAAATCTCATAAATTACCCTCAAGTCCTTCTGTTACAGTTTATAAACATCCTTTTGATTTAGTGTATGTTGACTTGTGGGGTCCAGCATGATAGGATCTGGTCCGGGAAGGAATCAAAGGATGGATCATACCCAATAGGGATATTCTAGAAGAAAAGAAGAGTGGGGACAAAGTTAGTTTTGATGAGTTGGCAGAAAGAGAGTGAGTGTAAGAAAGGAATGGGTGTAGTGGATGTTTAGGTGGTTCGTTTATTAATAGGATGAGGGAAGGGTTGTGGGGTATCTTTTTGAGAAATCATTTGTTAGTTATGGACAGAGAGCATTAGCTCTTTGTAGGAGCCTAGCTCTGTGGACAATAGAATCCAATTCTATTGTATTTTCCTTCTTATAATTCATAAATACATTTCATTTCTCTCTTTTCATTGCTCTTATTTTTTTAATTCCTGGACTACTTGATTCTGGTTTGTATCACAGCACCTACTTTATCATCCACTGGTTTTAAGTACTATATGTCCATTGTTGATTCATGTACTAGATATACCTGGTTGTTTCTGCTTCATCAGAAATCTGAAGCTCTTCAAACTTTTCAGCATTTTCATACCTATGTTCCAACTCAATTTTCTACCAAGATTAAAGCTGTTCAGTCAGATTGGGGTGGGGAATTTCGTCCCTTTACTAATTTTCTGGTCTCTCAGGGCATAAAACTCACAGAGTTATTTGTCCTCATACTCATCATCAAAAAGGTGTGATTGAAAGAAAACACAGACACATAGTTGAAATGGGTCTTACACTGTTAGCTCAAGCCTCATTGCCTGTCTCTTATTGGGATCATGCTTTTATAAGTGCTGTGTATCTTATAAATAGACTTCCTAGTACCTCTGTTCAGGGTCAAATTCCTTATACTTTACTGTTCAAAACAGTTCCTGATTATTCCTTTCTTAAGGTGTTTGGTTGTTCTTGCTATCCTCATCTAAGGCCCTATAATAACAACAAATTACAGCCTAGGTCCTCACAGTGTACATTCTTGGGTTATTCACCCAATCACAGAGGCTACAAGTGTTTGTCTTCTTCTGGGAGGGTTTATGTGTCTAAAGATGTCATATTTGATGAGAATACTTTTCCTTTTCAGAAAACTATTAAGCACTCAGCATCAGCACCATCTCATGACTCTTTATCACCTCTTACTGTTCTAAAACAGAATACTTCTTCTTCACAAAATACTTCTTCTTCTTCTTCTTTATCTACTACTTCTTCATCTTCCATCAGGACCTCACCTGTTCCTAGACCATCTATCTCTCCTAATGCTGCAGTTTCTTCTTCATCTCTTTCTACTACATCTTCTTCTTTACCCTCTACTGCTTCACCAACTATATCTCTCACTTCTTCCTCTTCTTCTTCTTCTCAGCTATTAGAGTATTAGAACTAAGCATGTATTTTGCTTGTATTATATTTTGTATTGTTGGTTAGTTTAGTTAGGGTATTAGTTATCCAGCTGTAGCCAGCTGGCGTGTGGTTACTTGACAGCTGTCAAGTAAGTCACACTATTCTATTCTTCTATAAATAGATGTAATAGCACTCAATGTATCTTACCCTTTCATTTTACCAAATTCAGAAATAACTGAAATAACAGAATTCTCTCTCTCTCTTCTCTCTCATTCTCTAGCTTAGTTTCTCTCTCTTACATGGTATCAGAAACAACATACATAGCTTAGTTTCTCTTGTATTTTCTTAGGTTCTAACCTAGTTACTTGGTGGTCTAAGAAACAACATACTCTGTCCAGATCTAGCACTGAGGCAGAATATAGGAGTTTAGCTCTTGCTGCACAAGAGCTCATGTGGATAGAATCTCTTCTGACTGAACTTCAGCTCCCTTATACAGTTCCTACATTGTATTGTGATAATGCCAGCACTGTTGCAATGGCTCACAATCCTGTACTACATCATAAAACTAAGCATATTGAGTTGGACTTATTTTTTGTTCGAGAGAAGGTGCAGAAAAGAACTTTAACAGTCACTCATGTTCCTTCCAAATGGCAGACTGCTGATATTCTCACTAAGCCTTTATCTCAAGCTCGGTTTCATGAACTCAAGCCACGTCTTCGAATTGTTCAAGGGAGCTCCATTACATAGGCACTTCGGTTTAAGGGGGGTGTATTAGAGTATTAGAACTAAGCATGTATTTTGCTTGTATTATATTTTGTATTGTTGGTTAGTTTAGTTAGGGTATTAGTTATCCAGCTGTAGCCAGCTGGCGTGTGGTTACTTGACAGCTGTCAAGTAAGTCACACTATTCTATTCTTCTATAAATAGATGTAATAGCACTCAATGTATCTTACCCTTTCATTTTACCAAATTCAGAAATAACTGAAATAACAGAATTCTCTCTCTCTCTTCTCTCTCATTCTCTAGCTTAGTTTCTCTCTCTTACATCAGTCTACATTACCTGCATCTTCTAATATTCATCCCATGACTACAAGGTCAAAATCTAAATCTGGTATACAATCCTGTCCTGAAACCTATATTGCTCATGCTGAACCTACTTCTACAAAAGTTGCCTTGACTTTACCAGGCTGGAAGGCTGCTATGGATTGGATGCTGAATATCAGGCTCTTCTTAATAATAAGACCTGGTCTTTAGTTCCTTTACCTGCAGGCAAGAAAGCTATAGGATGTAAGTGGGTGTACAGGGTCAAAGAAAATCCTGATGGCTCTCTCAATAAGTTGAAGGCACGTGTTGTTGGAAAAGGGTATCATCAAAGGCGTGGTCATGACTATTCTGAGACTTTCTCTCCAGTAGTGAAACCAGTTACTGTTCGGGTGGTTCTCACTATGGCACTTACTCAAAAATGGGATGTTCAACAAATTGATGTAAATAATGCGTTTTTGAATGGTGAGTTGCACGAAGAAGTATTCATGCAGCAACCAGAAGGTTTTCATATTGGTGACAAATCTATGGTCTATAAGCTAAACAAGGCAATCTATGGTCTTAAGCAAGCACCTAGGGCTTGGTTTGAAAAGCTGAGTGATACTTTACTGTCTCTTGGTTTTAGAAAATGCAGATGTGATCATTCTCTTTTCATCCAAAACACTTCCTCTCACAGATTGTTTGTTCTCTGCTATGTGGATGATATCATCATTACTGGGTCTTCTCCTACTCTTATTCAGGAACTTATCTCTTCATTAAATCTTGCCTTTGCTCTAAAGGATCTTGGTTCCTTAGACTATTTTCTGGGAATTGAGATAAAACGGCTTTCTTCAGGAGATTTTCTACTCACTCAATCCAAGTACATTAAAGATCTCCTTGAAAGGTCTCATCTCACTGAACTGAAAAGTCAACCCACTCCTATGGTTGGTAATCTGAAATTGACAAAAGAAGGTAGCAATTTTTTGGCTGATCCATCACTGTACAGATCTTTGGCAGGCGCATTACAGTATGTCACCACCACTAGGCCTGAGATTTGTTATAGTGTCAACAAGCTTTGTCAATTTCTCTCTCATCCGCTTGAAGAACATTGGAAGGCTTTAAAAAGGGTTCTCCGATATCTTAGTGGTACTGCAGACCAGGGTCTTCTAATCAAACCCACTTCTATTCATTCTCCACTCAGTTTATTCGCCTATTGTGATGCTGATTGGGCATCCGATCCCGATGATCGCAAGTCTACTTCTGGCTCTTGTGTGTATCTTGGCTCTAATCTTGTGTCTTGGTGGTCCAAGAAACAAGAGTGGGTTGCTAGGTCCACTGCTGAAGCAGAGTACAGGAGTTTAGCACTTACTGCAGGGGAATTAATGTGGATTCAGAGTTTGCTTAGTGAGTTAGGGTATAATACTCATGTTCCAGTAATTTACTGTGATAATTTGAGTACTGTTATGCTCACTAAGAATCCTGTTCTGCACTCTCGCACAAAGCACATTGAACTTGACTTGTTTTGGGTCCAGGAGAAAGTACTGAACAAGAAAATAATTGTTGAGCATGTTCCTGGTGAACAACAAGTTGCTAACATCCTCACTAAGCCCCTATCTAATACTAGATTCAATCTTCTCAAGAGCAAGTTGTGCATCACTAGCAAAACTCAGATATCTTCTCAGAAAGACTCACTCTTAGGGTGCTGTCCTGTTCCTAGTCATCAGAGATTTCAGATCACTCCTGGGTAGTTTGGTTTCTGAGGGGACTATTAGTGATGATGTATAGGTTTGGTTTCTGAGGGGACTATTAGTGATATTATGTAATAGCTTAGTTTTGTATATAATAGCTTAGCTTAGCCTAGCTGACAGCTCATTACTTAACTTAAGCTGTTGAGCCACTTCTATAAATAGAAGTGAGCCTTCATTATTGTAATCAACAATTCATTTTAATAATACAGAATTTCTGATTACTCTCTCTCTCTCTCTCTCTCTCTAGTTTCTAATAGTCGCCAGAGAAAGGTAAAGGTCCTTGGCAGACAGGTATTCACATTGAATCTCCAGAGGATCAGAGACCCAGCCAAATCGAGGAATTAGAGGAGGAGATTCCTCAGATACAACTCAGGAGATCTGCAAGGATTCCTAAACCGAATCCTAGATATGCTAATGCGGCCTTAATAGAAGATAATGGTGTGAAAGAACCAAGTAGATATGAAGATGCAGCTCATTCCAAGGAGTGGAGAGATGCAATGGAAGAAGAAATGAAGGCTCTAGAAGAGAATGAAACCTGGGAATTGGTGCCACAACCGACAGGTATGAAACCTATTTCATGTAAATGGGTATACAAAATAAAGACTCGTCCTGATGGGTCTATAGAAAGGTATTAGGCTCGTTTAGTGGCATGAGGTTTTTCACAGAAGTACGGGCTGGACTATGATGAGACATTTAGTCCAGTAGCTAAGATAACCACCGTACGTGTTTTGTTAGGATTAGCAGCCCATAAGTCTTGGAGTCTTTGGCAAATGGATGTTAAGAATGCATTCCTCCATGGTGAGTTGGATCGAGAAATCTTTATGGAGCAGCCAAGGGGTTTCGAGAGTAAAACTCACCCGAGTTATGTGTGTAAGCTAAAGAAAGCACTATACGGGTTGAAACAAGCACCGAGAGCTTGGTATGGAAAAATTTCCGAGTTCTTAGTGCAAAGTGATACTCTGTTGCACCAGCAGATTCAAGCTTGTTCGTGAGGAAGCAAAATGACAAGCTAGCAATAGTGCTAGTATATGTTGATGATCTCATCATCACAGGAGATGACGAAGACGAAATTCGTCGGACTCGAGGTAATTTATCTGTTCGTTTCCAAATGAAGGAACTTGGTGAATTGAAACACTTTCTCAGACTTGAGGTCGAGAGAACCAATGATGGATTGTTTCTGTGTCAGCAAAAGTATGCTCAAGACCTATTAGAAAAATATGGTATGTTAGATTGCAAACCAATCTCAACACCGATTGAGATGAATGCAAGATTTTGCTCATCCGAAGGGAAAGACCTGGAGGATGGAACAATGTATAGGCAAATAGTGGGTAGTCTGATCTACCTCACTTTGACTCGACCTGACATATCATACGCAGTGGGTGTGATAAGTCGATTCATGCAGAAACCTAAGAAGCCACATTTGGAAGCAACTCGACGAATACTAAGGTATATCAAAGGCACCATTGATTATGGAATATTTTATAAGAAAAATGTTTCGTGTGAAGTCGTAGGGTATTGTGACGCTGACTATGCTAGTGACCATGACACTCGTCGTTCAACGACGGGTTATATGTTTACTATCGGATCGGGAGTAATGTCGTGGTGCAGCAAGAGGCAACCGACTGTATTGTTGTCGAGCACAGAAGCTGAGTACAGAGCAGCAGCTATGACAGCTCAAGAAAGCACATGGATTATGCAGCTATTAAAAGACCTATATCAACCGATTGATTATGCAATAAATTTATATTGTGATAATCAATCGGCAATTCGTTTGGCAAAAACTCCTATTTTCCATGCCAAAACCAAGCATGTCGAGGTCCATTATCATTTCATCAAAGAAAAAGTGTTACGAGGAGATATCGAGATGAAATATATCAACACTGAAAACCAAATTGCAGATATATTTACTAAAGGTCTCGGTGGTCCAAAGTTCGAAAAATTCAGAGGACAACTTGGCATGATTACAAGGCTTGCAACAAAAGAAAAAAACGTTGAGGGGGAGTGTTGAAGTTACAACATTTTTCTAAAATTGTAAAATTAGGCAAATTGTTATTTTTAGTTTTATTGACTTTTCCTTTCCGTGTCCTAATATTTAGGTTGTCTGGTTGTTATTTATAGTTTTCCCTCTGCCTATATAAGAAGCCAATTTTATTGTAAACTTGCATTAAAAAAATAAGAAAGAAAAGGAAAGAAGATTGAGAGAAAGAAGAGAAGAAATCTTCTTTGTTTTTATTTTTTAATACTTTCTCTCCTCCTGTTTTTACAGACACTTTATCCTACGTCACTGTTAATATTATTTGTTTGTAAATTTTTTATTTATATTTATCCATTAATTTTGAATTTTTAATACCGGACTTGTACCCTAATTTTTTAGAAAATGACGTACCACATACACGTACCCGTATCTAGTACTGTACCCATATCAGTGCAACATAGGGGGATGGCAAGGATCGAACTCCTGACGACTTGGACATAGAGACTCTAATTCCATGTCCAGAACCAACTCTTCCAAAAGCTTAAGCTATTGGGAGAAGACACATATATGGTTTTATATATATCTAACAGAGAGGAATTCTCAGATTTTTCAAGGTGCTCCAATATCTTTGGTAATGTCGTGGGATAGAATACTCTTTTTGGCTTCCCTTTGGTGCTTGGTTCAGGGTCTTTTAAAGGGTTTTCGTTTCTGATATGCATATCGATTACCCACTGTCATTCTTAATTTTGTTTTGCTTGTTCTTTGTAATTTTCTGTTTTAGTAGTTTTCTGGTGGAGGAATCCTCCTATCTTTTTATTCTCTTCTGTCTTATGGAATTTTACATTCTATCAAAAACAAAACCAAAAAAAAAAAAAAAAAAAAAAAATTGACATTGGTTGAATTCATTAAATAGTACAATCTCTAAAGCACGGTTTCCTAACTTTAGAAGTAAAACACAATAACAAAATGTACATTTTATTTGTATAGAAATTTAACTGTGAAAAATATTTTCTTGGTCACGTCTTTAAAAGCTGTGCCTAACTAGGAAATTAACAAAATTAAAAAGAATCAATAGATGCAGAAATGGCAGAGTCCATGCCGAAAGCAGTCGTGCAATATAATTGTATGCTAAACTGCTACAGTTCACAGGGTAAAGGTGTACCTTATGATAAATGCTACAAACATTACGATGGCGACAACCACTGCAAATGCTAGGACACTACAATTGAAGATGAAGACTTATAATGGCAAGCTGATAAAGATATTAAAAATACATTATGCATGAATGCAGAAAAGTCCATACCTGTAACATTGGCGGTAGTTGTTGCAAGGTCAATGCCTTAAGAATATCGCTGGCTAGCTCATTTCGTTTCATTATTAACCCCACTAAGTCAGATCTTTCAGCAACAATGCCCTGTGTACAAAATAAGGAAAACAATATTATTTTTCTATTAGTAAAAATACAGATATTGTAAAGCAACTTAATCTTACATGTGTTTGATCTGAATGGAGATAGTATAGAAGACCAGAATCAATAGTCTTCTGGTACCTAAATAATCAGAACAAAATGAATGAAAACAACTCTTTAAAAAAAAAAAAAAAAATCTTCAATAAGCATGCTGTTAGAAAAGAATATTTTGTACCTTTCAGACATCAGGAGTGTGTACAATATTACTTGAGCACGGTGTTCTACTGATGACTGCAGATATAACATGAAAGAGTAATAATTGGAATATATCATAAATAATTAATACAATAACATTCTTACTGGTGTTTTAAATTTGAAACATGTCCATTATCTATCTTATCTCAATGTTTATGGTTAATTAGAAGCAAGGACCAGAATCTTGCCATCTTTCCGGTTTTGAACTCTACTGGCATGATCTTCTCTCCTTCATCTTTTGTTGATTGAACTTTCACTCTAACAGAAGCATCAATCATCCCTTTCAAACCATATTTAGGAGCCCATGCCATCTCTTCAATATCAATTACCTACATTAAACACAAGTGCCTCTAAAATATAATGTTCATTTTATGGGAAATGTATGATATCAACTAGACAAGGACAAAGTAAGTTATGTAACGTATAATTATAAACATATCATTGATGGATATGAAGGCAATACAATTAGGAACAAAAATCAAAAGGTTGCAAAATAGACGAATAACAGAGAAAAGGAACAAACAAATTTTATTGAATGAATGAATCTGAACAGGAAAAGGATAAAGCTTTCCTCTAAGGATTTCCCCTCTAAAAGCTGAGCAATAACCTCTATTCTTACAAACTGAAATTCTCTTAAATCTGAATCCTCCTTTCCTATACACTTTAATCTAATTAACTATCTAACTCAACTGAACAACCACCCATTTAACTAACTCAGTCACCACTAGGCTCCACTAACCACCCATCTAACTACCATAACTTTTCATGTGAAATATGAACACTTAGACCTTCCTTTCTGCAAGTGATAAAATTGTATTAAATAGAAAAGAAGAAAGGCACAACAAGAACAAGCATAAGGTATCTACTGAAATAAGAAAAATGAAAAGGCAGATACATACAGATGGACAAATAAGCAATTAAACATTAGGGCCTAAAGTTTTCCCTCACAACTTGGTTAGGTATAATTGTTCTTCATTTACAATATGCATACCGATGCATGCATAAAAATATATGAAAGATAAGTTGGTTAAAAACAAAAGACGAGGCTAAACTTGCCTCAGATATGCCAACTTTCTTAGGCAAAGCTTCAAATCTGAAATTAACATTAGAGTCTTTTCTTTCCTGTCAAAACCCCATGTCATCAGCCACTAATAACAAAAAATAATGGTAAGGAATAAATATTTTACTAAGAAATAAAAAAGAAGAGTAGTGCAACGTACTGCTTGTATGACAGCCGCACAACTCAAAACTGAATACTTAATGAAAGCAAAACTAAACAGTAAATGAAATATGCTGTTTTTTGCCAAACACCATACAAGCTAGTTTCGGAAAAGCCTTCCCTGTTCCCTTCTATCTTCTTTCATTCATACTGACAACAGTGTGTTTTTTTTATGAAACTAACTTAATAAGATGAAGAGAAAGAATTACAGAGAAGGATAAGGAATCCTCCTAAGAAATAATCAAAAAGAAAATGAAAAGGAGAAAATCAGTGTAACAAAGCTTCCCTATCCCACAATATATCTGTTTCAGAAGAAAGCATAAACTAATTTGACACACCTCTGTATTCTTGAACTGTCTGATCCAACTCAATATTTTTGGGATAGAATCAATCAAGGTTTTGCGAACATTATTTTCATTTTCTGCAATGTTCACATGAATAACAAATTAATACTCCTTAAACAAATGGTCCACAGTCAACAATCAACAAGTAACATCAGAGAAAATTCTCTGTTGATTAAGCTCAAAGCTTTAAATGAGATGTGAGTGCACAGAAATGTGACACATATAAAGACACAATATCACACAAATCCATACCTCCACATGCATACAAACTTTCAATGTTTTTGTGTAGTACCACTTCTGCATATTCTTCCAAGCACTTTACTGTAGGAGTGTCTTTTGTAAGCCCGGCCTGAACCAACAAACCAAACCACACCCCCAAGAAGAAAAACAATTTAAAGGAGAAAGAAATAGAGAAGCTAAATGTCTGATTCAATGGAATGAGAAAACATAAGAATATATATGCAACAATCTTACAAGAAACAGAATGAATTTCAGAGACCTGGAAAATTTGGTGAAGCAAGGTTCCAGTTAGCGCTGCAATGGAGTAGTCATTTGATTTTAGCCTCTCATCTAAGACAGTTCGCCTCGGACAAACCAAATTGGCAGCAACCTGGAAGGCACCCTTGTATTAGGAATAAACACACACATATACATATCCGTATACTGATAAATATATAAACATACATACACACAAGTGTACATAAGATAAAATTCACTGAACTGCATATAAGGGCATTCACCAGAGAAAAGTTCCTAACAGTTCAGATCCATGAATGGCAATAAACCTGCCTATTTAAATTTTAAAATAAACTAGAAAACCAAAATTTCCTAAGTTGAACAACAAAATAAATCAATCTAACTTTATAAGACTACGAATTACATATCTGCATAACACACCAGTTTTAAAGCATTTTCAAGCCTACGAAAAGATGTTTAAAACAACATTCCGAAGCCATGTAGGTTCAATGTTATTAGAGTACTATTAGGGTAGCACTAGTTTTATGTATTACAATGAGGTCATTGTCAATACCATGTATACTTTAGAGGGCAGTACTATAATGTGCTGCACACACCTCTTACGGAGAAAGCAAAAGGTGGTTAGGTTAGTTAGTTATTCGGTTAGGCAGTTACCAATCTCATTAAGGATTTGAGGAGGTATATAAACCCTGCATTCAAGTGTAAACATAATTTCATATTCAGTTTCCTCTCTCCTCTTCTCTATCTATTTTATCTCTCTTTGTTTATCAATCTTCAACATGGTATCATAGAGCTTCAAACCCTTGCATCAATGTAGTATCTTCACTATTACGTATGTATAGCATTACAACATTCTATTACTTCACTATTATTTTTGCAAAATTAGAGAATGAAAGAAATTACTGTTCATAAAGAAATTTGACAAATCATATAAATGGTGTTTGGTTTACTAAATTTAGGAAGAAGACTTAACTCACACATGGGAATATGTAATATTAACGAGAGTTAAAATGATAGTTACCCGTGTTCCAGACACCAGAATATCCGGGTGTACAATCAAAAAATTATTATCAAGATCAATATTGCAATTTCCCCCTTCATCAAATTGACCAATTACGTTCACAGTATCTCCAGGCGCAACTACGCTGTCAACCCTGTTATAATTTAGGAAACAAATGAGGAATGATAGAAATATAATTATTAAAAAAGGATTGACATATAATACATCTAACATTATGTAACGTAGTAGCTTAGATTAGCTATCAGTGTAGCCATCGGTAAGCTGACAGCTGTCATAACTTAATGTGAAGCTCCTACTATAAATAGTAAGGAATGCCAAAGCTATAACTACCTTTCGTTACTGAATAACATAATTACAGTTTTCTGCTCTCTCTCCCTCCCTCCCTCCCTCTCTCCCTATTATGTACCTGAAGTGGCCAAATGCTATAGGTCCGGGTAAACACAAGAACAATATAGTATTATGATATATGATTGATATGTGACTTTGTTTGTGAGCATTCCTAGTAAGGGAGTTCTGAATCTCCTAATCAATTAGTATATGCTTGTTAACTTTTGAGAACTTTTTTCTCACGTGTGAGTTATAAGGGAGAGTTCTAGATTGGGATGGGTTAGCTATATTTATCCGATAAGTTCTCAAGTGGGATTGGATAGCTACCGATTTGAGAAGATGAGGTAGTTAATGAGAATATCGGGATATTATTCCATAATGTTGATGTTTGCCCGCTGCAGTGAAACAATGGCGAGATTCTCAGAAGTTATTTGTGGCGTGTGATTGTAATTATCCGGCATATAGTGGAATAATTTTTCGGAGGTTATCCCGTGGTTTTTACTCTCGGCACTTGAGAGTTTCCACGTTAAAAAATACCGGTGTCATTTTTATTTTGTCTTGCTATATTTATTTCCGCTGCATTGTAATATCATTTAATTTGCATTGTTAATCAATCCTAGAGCCCAACAAGTGGTTTCTTTTGAAGGGGGAGCGACCATATGTGAAGATCATGTTTCTCCATGAAAATTTGGTGAAACTGATTGGCATGAATACTATGAGAATTGTTATACAAGATTTTTCTCCATTGGCTGGAGAGGGAGAATTGCAATGTCCAGCCATGAACAACTTTGAAAATGAGTTGTTTTGCCATTCTTTGAATGGCATGCCTAAAAATTAGGAAACAAAGAAAACAAAAGTTGTTAGAAAAAGTAATTATAAATACTCCTAGAATTCATGCGGAGAAAATCAGAGAAGAGAAGAAAAAGAAAGAAGGAAAGAAAAAGAAAATAGAAAACTTCTCTGATAAAGTGAGAGAGATTATATCCTTAGGATTTGGGGTGTGAGGAAATAAAACACCGGATAGGATATTATCTCTGTTACTCCTTGGTACTATAATTTATTGTATAAATTATAGTATTTGAATAGGAGGGAATCTCACTGGGAAACGCTATATTTAAATCTCTTGTGTTTTAAGAGAGGAAAGGATATTGTAATTATCTGGCATATAGTGGAATAATTTTTCGGAGGTTGTCCCGTGGTTTTTACTCTCGGTACTTGAGAGTTTCCACGTTAAAAATTTTGGTGTCATTTTATTATTGCCTTGCACAAATTTATTTCCGCTGCGTGCATTGCATTAATTTCATTTACACTGTGAATTGATCCTAGATCCCAACAAGTGGTGTTAAAATAATACAACAATTATTTTTAATATTTTCTAATATAAGAAGTTGTTATTTGACTCCCATCATTTTTGCCGGCATGTATCTATAGAGGTGGTTGTTATAATGCTTTTAATAGCATTTCCTCCGCCTATATAAGCAGCACATCTCATTGTAGAAAAATGTGGAAGAAAAATAAAAAGAAGAGAAAAATTGAGAGAAAGAAAGCACAAGGAAAAGTTTAATTTTTTTTATTTTTCTATATTCCTCCTGTTTAGTTCTTTACTTTTGGTATCAGAGCAGGCGGTCTTAGACCTGCTTGCTCGAGCCAGTGTATAGTTGGAGAGTTTACGGTCTGGGACCGTGATAAAAAGAGTTTGCCCCATACACAGTTTGAGACTGTAGTATCTTCTGGTCTGGGACCAAGTTAATTTGGTTAAGTGTAAGGCGTTAACCAATAATTATGGCAGATCTCTCTTCTTCAACAAGTTCAATGGAGAAACTTAATAACAACAACTATGACACGTGGAGTACCTGAATAAAATTTTATTTACTCGGGCAAGACTTTTGGAGTGTTGGTGGTACGGAGACAAATTCACCTACCGATGAGGAGGAGAACAGAAAGTGGAAGATTAAAGCTGGTAAAGCCATGTACGTATTGTATATCACCATAGGGGACAAATTTTTGGAGAGGGTCAAGGACTTGACAACTCCAAAGGAGGCTTGGGATACTTTGGCGACACTTTTCACAAGAAAAAGTGATGCCAAACTACAGTTATTGGAGAATGAGCTCATGTCCGTTAAACAAGGCGACATGATGGTGAGTGAATACTTCACAAAAGTAAAATCTATTTGCAATGAAATTGCAAAACTGGATTCGGCGGATGCACTCAGTGAAGCAAGAAAACGAAGGATAATTATCCATGGGTTGAATTCTAAGTACCATGGGATAATTACAGCCACTCGAGGTTGGGTCACAGAACCAACTTTGACAGAGTTGGAAAGCATATTGACCAATCAAGAAGCTTTAGAAAAACAAATGTCTAATGCTTCAATAAATGAGGAAGATCGGGCTCTCTTTGCCAAAAAGAAAATGCCCAGAGAAGACAAGGCAAATGCAAGGTGGAAAAATGAAGGTGCAAGCACAAGTAAAAGCCAACAAGGTTGGCAGAGAAGCCAACAAGGTTGGCAAAGAGGCCGACGTTGGAGAGGTCCACAACGAGGAGGAGGTTCACAGCGAGGGGGAGATAGATACCCCCGATACAAAGACAAGCATCACCAAGACGATGATCGATGTTTCAAGTGTGGCAGAAAAGGCCACTTCGCTCGAGACTGCAGGGCTCACACGATAGAAGGTAATATAGTTACTGATAAGCAAAGTAACTTTGAAGAAGAATGGGACTTCCAAACTTCATTTGCTTCGGAGGAGCCTAGATCTAATTTAGATCTAGATGTTAAAAGTCAACCACATTGGAATGATGTTGAAGAAATTGCCGCATCATGCGTGAATGAACTAGTTGGGGAAGTAGCATTTGTCACAATTAGTGATAAATCAATTAATTACGATAATGACTGGATTATTGATTCCGGTTTTTCTAATCATATGACCGGGAACCAGGATAAGCTGTTAAATATGACTACATATAAAAGAGATCGAGTCGTAGTAATAGCTAATAACTCCAAATTACCAATTGCTCATGTTGGTAAGACAACTATTGTTCCCCGTTTCAGCTCACGAGAGGTGAAAGTTAACCAGGTGTATCATGTACCTGGAATGAAAAAGAATTTATTATCAGTCTCACAACTAACATCTTTAGGCAACTATGTAGTGTTTGGTCCTAAAGATGTCAAGGTGTATCGAAGTTTGAAACCCATAAGTCCACCACTTATGGAGGGAAGGAAACTTGAGTCTGTCTACGTCATGTCAGCACGAGAGGCATACGTAGACAAGACAAAAAGAACGAGACAGTAGATTTGTGGCATGCAAGGCTTGGACATGTGAGTTATAGTAAGCTGAAGGCAATGATGAAGAAAGCAATGTTAAGGGGCCTACCGAATTTGGAAATACGAGACAACATTATTTGTGCAGGATGTCAGTACGGCAAAGCTCATGAGCTTCCTTATGAAGAATCAAGATATAGAGCAGAGAGACCACTGGAATTAATACATTCAGATGTTTTTGGACCTGTGAAGCAACCTTCAATAAGTAAAAATCGATATATGATCACATTTATCGATGACTTCTCAAGATATGTATGGGTGGACTTTATGAAAGAGAAATCAGACGCTTTCATTAAGTTCAAGGAATTTAAAGAGAAGACTGAGAAGGAAACTGAATGTAGCATTCGTTGCTTACGCACAGATAATGGTGTATACTTCAAAAGAATTTTCAGAATACCTGCATAGATGTGGAATAAGGCGACAATTGACTTGCCCAAATACTCCGCAGCAAAACGAAGTTGCTGAAAGGAAGAATAGGCATTTGGCAGAAACTTGTAGGAGCATGTTGCATGCGAAGAATGTTCCACCTAAGTTTTGGGCAGAATGTATGAAGGCGGTTGCTTATGTTATTAATAGGCTACCTCAAGCTAGGCTTGATTTCATTTCACCATATGAAAAACTGCTATTGAAAAAGCCATCGGTGAGCTACTTTCGAGTATTCGGATGCGTTTGCTATGTGTTTATACCAAGTCAACAACGTAACAAATTTGATAAGAAGGCAATTCGTTGTATATTTGTTGGCTATGATAGTCAACGAAAAGGATGGAGATGTTGTGATCCAACAACAGGACGTTGCTTTGTTTCAAGAAATATAGTATTTGATGAAGCATCTTCTTGGTGGTCTTCTCAAGCAGTGTTGTTGCCTGATTCCAAGGAGATCGAGGAAAAGGTACAAGAGCATTTGGAGGAACAACAAGAAGTTAAGGAAATTACCCCAATAAGAGAAGGGTCGGTAGTTGGTGATCAAGAAGGAGAAAGGTCACCAGATAAAATGAAAAGACCTTGGCAAATAGGAGTGCATACTAGGTCTTTTGAAGAGGAAAGACCAAGCCAAATAAAAGAGATAGTGATGGAAGAACCTCAATTACAGCTGAGGAGATCAACGAGAATTCGAAAGCCAAATCCAAAATATGCTAACGCGACACTAATCGAAGACATTGGTGTGAAAGAGCCACATACATATGAAGAAGCAGCCTAGTCTAAGGAGTGGATAGATGCAATGGAGGAGGAGCTTAAGGCACTAAATCAAAATGAAACTTGGGAGTTAGTGCCACAACCTGCTGGAGTACAACCCATCTCTTGTAAATGGGTTTACAAGGTAAAAACTAAACCAGATGGATCGGTGGAAAGATATAAGGCCCGTTTAGTAGCTCGAGGATTTTCACAAAAGTATGGTCTGGACTATGATGAAAAGTTTAGTCCAGTGGCTAAGATAACTACAGTACGTGTGCTTTTGGCATTAGCAACTAGCAAGTCATGGAAGCTATGGCACATGGACGTCAAAAATGCATTTTTACACGATGAGTTAGATCGGGAAATATATATGGAGCAACCCAAGGGGTTTGAGAGCAGCATTCACCCAAGTTACGTGTGTAAGTTGAAGAAAGCATTTTATGGTTTAAAGCAAGCACCCAGAGCTTTGTATGGGAAAATTGCAGAATTTTTAGTGCAGAGTGGATATCAAGTGACACCAGCAGATTCAAGCTTATTCGTTAAAGAACGAAGGGGTAAGTTAGCAATAGTATTAGTTTATGTTGATGAACAGGAGATGATATAGAAGAAGTTCAACAAACAAAAGGCAATTTGTCTGTGCGCTTTCAAATGAAGGAACTTGGAGAATTAAAGCACTTTCTGGGACTTGAGGTTGAAAGAACCAATGATGGGATATTTCTGTGTCAGCAGAAGTATGCTCAAGATTTATTGAAAAAATTTGGCTTGTTAGACTGTAAACCAATTTCGACACCTTTAGAGATTAACACAAGGTTATGTTCAGCTGAAGGAAAAGACTTAGAAGACAGCACGATGTATAGAGAGTTAGTAGGGAGTCTAATTTACCTTACTTTAACTCAACCTGACATATCATACGCAGTAGGCGTGGTTAGTCGATTTATGCAGAATCCAAAGAAGCCGCATTTGGAAACTGCTCGTCGAATTTTGCGATATATCAAGGGTACTATTGACTATGGTGTCTTTTATAAGAAGGGTGTACGATGTGAAGTCATTGGATATTGCGATGCAGATTATGCCGGCGATCATGACACTCGTCGTTCGACTACAGGTTATATGTTTTCACTCGGATCAGGAATAATATCTTGGTGTAGCAAGAGACAACCAACAGTTTCTTTGTCCAATACAGAAGCGGAGTATAGAGCATCGGCTGTGGCAGCTCAGGAATGTGCATGGTTAACGCAGTTGCTACAGGATCTACATCAGCCGACTGATTATGCAGTAATGTTATATTGTGATAATCAATCTGCAATTCGTTTGGCAGAAAATCCTGTCTTTCATGCCAGAACCAAGCATGTAGAAGTGCATTACCATTTTATCAGGGAAAAAGTGCTACGAGGTGAAATCGAGATGAAGTATGTCAACACTGAAGGTCAGGTAGCCGATGTATTTACTAAAGGACTTAGCGGCCCAAAGTTTGAAAAATTCAGAAAACAACTTGGCATGATTATGAGGCTTGAAGCACAGGAAAAAAAAATTGTTGAGGGGGAGTGTTAAAATAATACAACAATTATTTTTAATATTTTCTAATATAAGAAGTTGTTATTTGACTCCCATCATTTTTGCCGGCATCTATAGAGGTGGTTGTTATAATGCTTTTAATAGCATTTCCTCCGCCTATATAAGCAGCACATCTCATTGTAGAAAAATGTGGAAGAAAAATAAAAAGAAGAGAAAAATTGACAGAAAGAAAGAACAAGGAAAAGTTTAATTTTTTTTATTTTTCTATATTCCTCCTGTTTAGTTCTTTACAAATATTTCCAGGTAATAAATTCATTATCCTTTTACTGTATGCGGATGATATGCTGATAGTGGGACAAGACTCGAAAATGATTGGTAATTTGAAAAAGAAGTTATCAAAATCCTTTGATATGAAGAATCTAGGCCCTGCAAAGCAAATTTTGAGCATGCAAATTTTACGAGATCGGAAGGCTAAAAAGCTTTGGTTATCACAGGAAAGATATGTGGAACGGGTTCTACATAGGTTCAATATGAAAAATGCTAAGCCAGTTAGTACACCAATGCCCAATCATTTTAAACTTAGTAAAAGGAGTTGCCCCAGTAGTGAAGAAGAAAAGAAACACATGGCTAATGTGTCATACTCCTCAGCAGTTGGGAGTTTGATGTATGCCATGGTTTGTACCCGACCAGATATCGCTCATGTGGTTGGTGTCGTTAGCAGGTATCTTGCCAATCCAGGTAAAGATCATTGGGAAGCGGTAAAGTGGATCTTGAGATACTTAAAAGGTAGCCCTAAAGTATGCTTATGCTTTGAAGGATCTGAAGCATTATTAGAAGGCTATGCCGATGCGGATATGGCAGGTGATCTTGATGGTAGAAAGTCTACCTCAGGATTTGTATTCACTTTTTCAGGGGGAGCTGTGTCTTGGCAATCAAAATTGCAAAAGTGTGTTGCACTATCAACTGCTGAAGCCGAATACATTGCAATGACAGAAGCAGGTAAAGAAATGCTTTGGTTGAAGAGATTCCTTCAACAATTGGGAATCAAGCAGGAAAAATCTGTTATCCATTGCGATAGTCAAAGTGCATTGGATCTAAGCAAGAATGCTATGTACCACTCGCGTACTAAGCACATTGATGTTAGATACCATTGGCTACGTCAAGCAATTGAAGAAAAAGAGTTCAAGCTGGAAAAGATTCACACAGATAATCCCGCTGACATGATGACAAAAGTTGTAGCTCATGAAAAGCTTCAATTTTGTGTCAGATTGATTGGCATGAATCCCAGATGAATATAGAGGAATTTCTCCATTGGCTGGATGGGGAGAATTGACATATTCCAGCCAAAATTAGAGAACCAACCAAGTCCTTTAGAAAGGAAAAGTTGGCATTCCAACTTTAACATTGGTTGCCCATGTTTCTAGGAGAAGAAAACAAACAAGATTTGTTATAAAAGTTATATATAAATACACCCTTCCTACATGCGAAGAAATCATCAGAAAGGAAAGGAAATTCTTTTCTAGAAAAGTGGGTGAGAGTGTGAGGGAAAATAATACACAGGGTTGGGTATTATTTGTAACTACTCCTTGGTACTATAATTTGTATTAAAATTATAGTATTTGAATAGGAGGGGGTCTCACTGGGAAACACTATATTCATATCTATTATGTAAGAAGAGGAAAAGATATTGTGATTATAATTATCCTGCATATAGTGAAATAATTTTCGGAGGTTGTCCCGTGGTTTTTTACTCTCAGTATTTGAGAGTTTTTCCACGTTAACAAATACCGGTGTCATTTTTATTTTGTCTTGCTATATTTATTTCTGCTGCATTGTAATATCATTTAATTTGCATTGTTAATCAATCCTAGAGGCCAACAAGTGGTATCAGAGCTCTAGTTGAGCTCTGGGATTGTGCGGTGCAATTAAATGGAATCGACTTCAGGCACGATGATGATGCTAATGGCCGATAATTATTCCATTTGGAAACTCCGAATGGAGGACATACTTTTCTGCAGAGATCTATATGATCCTGTGGAAAAGGGAGATGCAAGGCCAGACAATATCACACAAGAAAATTGGAATAAAATGCACCGGAAGGATATTGGAACAATCAGGCAATGGGTGGACATTAGTGTGTTCCACCATGTGGCCACAGAGACGAATTCTCAGTCTCTATGGAATAATTTACAAAATCTCTATGAAAGGAAGACTGCACAAAATAAGGCATTCACAATTAGAAAGCTGGTGAACCTAAAACATAGAGAAGGAAAATCTGTTGCCGAACACTTGAGCGATTTTCAAGATTTGGTAAATCGGTTAACTTCAATGAAGTTAGTGCTAGACGGAGAGTTACAAGCACTATTACTTCTAAGTTCTTTGCCGGATAGCTGGGAGACTTTGGTTGTGTCACTAAGCAACTCCGCATCAGACGGACAATTATCGTTGACACAAGTCAAAGATAGTATGTTCAACGAGGAAGCTAGGAGGAAAGATATGGGAATAGACAACTCCCAAGCTTTAGTCACAGAAAACAGGGGGCTTAGTCAAAGTAGAGGTCGCCACAATAAATCCAAAGATAGATTTCAGTCCCAGTTCGATACAAAGTTTAGATGTTACCATTGCGGTGAAGAAGGACACATCAGAAGGAATTGCAAATCTCGGAAGAATCGAGATAAAAATTGGAGTAATAGGGCAGATGATGAAAATACCACAACCCCTATGCTAGATGGGGAAGTGGTTCTGTGATTTTCGTGCCTGCTCTGGATCGAGCTAGATACCATAGTAGCTTTGGTGATTGTAAATGGAAGTTTTCCAAAGTTTCTATGGTTGGTGCTCGAGAGAAGGTGTATTATAACACCTTGTACACAGACAAGTTAGGAATATTGGAGACGAGTTAAATGAATTTGGTGGTAATGTTGATTGTACACCAGTTTTTTTAACAAAATTACATTGAAGAAGGAGAGGCTAATGGCCACGGGGATGATGAAGAGCCAGCAAATGAAGGCGTTGAAGATGGAGAAGGTGTTGTTCAGGGGGAGCGAATCCCTGTACCAGAACTCCATCCATAGATTTGCTGAGAACATACCCCAGTGTTTTAGTTTTTGAGCCGATAGTTCGGCTGGAACGAGTATTGAATCGGTAGATCCTTTTGTGGATCCTTGTGTCGAAAGTCTTCCTGACAAGGTGGTTCAAGCGGCGTGTTCCATTGATGACAGCCAAGTCAATGGCGGTACAAGTATGTAGAGGTAGTCGACAACAGGTGAATCCAATACTCGGTTAGAAGGGCTTCTTTTGAAGGGGGAGGGAGCGACCATATGTGAAGATTGTGTTTCTCCATGAAAATTTGGTGAAACTGATTGGCATGAATTCTATGAGAATTGTTATACAAGATTTTTCTCCATTGACTGGAGGAGGAGAATTAATTGTAATGTCCAGCCATGAACAACTTTGAAAATGAGTTGTTTTGCCATTCTTTGAATGGCATGCCTAAAAATTAGGAAACAAAGAAAACAAAAGTTGTTAGAAAAAGTAATTATAAATACTCCTAGAATTCATGCGGAGAAAATCAGAGAAGAGAAGAAAAAGAGAGAAGAAAAGAAAAAGAAAATAGAAAACTTCTCTGATAAAACGAGAGAGCTTATATCCTTAGGATTTGGGGTGTGAAGAAATAAAACATCGGATAGGATATTATCTCAGTTACTCCTTGGTACTATAATTTATTGTACAATAAACTATAGTATTTGAATAGGAGGGGATCTCACTGGGAAACACTATATTTAAATCTCTTGTGTTTTAAGAGAGGAAATGATATTGTAATTATCCGACATATAGTGGAATAATTTTTCGGAGGTTGTCCCGTGATTTTTACTCTCAGTACTTGAGAGTTTCCACGTTAAAAATTTTGGTGTCATTTTATTATTGCCTTGCACAAATTTATTTCCGCTGCGTGCGTTGCATTAATTTCATTTACACTGTGAATCAATCCTAGAGCACAACAAGTGGTATCAGAGCTCTCGTTGAGCTCTGGGATTGTGCGGTGTAATTAAATGGAATCTACTTCAGGCACGATGATGATGCTAACGACTGATAATTATTCCATTTGGAAACCCCGAATGGAGGACATACTTTTCTGCAGAGATCTATATGATCATGTGGAAAAGGGAGATGTAAGGCCAGACAATATCACACAAGAAAATTGGAATAAAATGCATCGGAAGGCCATCGGAACAATCAGGCAATAGGTGGACATTAGTGTGTTCCACCATGTGGCCACAGAGACGAATGCTCAGTCTCTGTGGAATAATTTGCAAAATCTCTATGAAAGGAAGACTGCACAAAATAAGGCTTTCACAATTAGAAAGCTGGTGAATCTAAAATATAGAGAAGGAAAATCTGTTGCCGAACACTTGAGCAATTTTCAAGATTTGGTAAATCGGTTAACTTCAATGAAGTTAGTGGCTTAGTGCTAGATGGAGAGTTACAAGCACTATTACTTCTAAGTTCTTTGCCGGATAGCTGGGAGACTTTGGTTGTGTCATTAAGCAACTCCGCATCAGACGGACAATTATCGTTGACATAAGTCAAAGATAGTATGTTCAACGAGGAAGCTAGGAGGAAAGATATGGGAATAGACAACTCCCAAGCTCTAGTCACAAAAAACAGGGGGCTTAGTCAAAGTAGATGTCGACACAATAAATCCAAAGATAGATTTCAGTCTCAGTTCGATACAAAGTTTAGATGTTACCATTGCGGTGAAGGACACATCAGAAGGAATTGCAAATCTCGGAAGAATCGAGATAAAAATTGGAGTAATAGGGCAGATGATGAAAATACCACAACCCCTATGCTAGATGGGGAAGTGGTTCTGTGATTTTCGTGCCTGCTCTGGATCGAGCTAGATACCATAGTAGCTTTGGTGATTGTAGATGGAAGCTTTCCAAAGTTTCTATGGTTGGTGCTCGAGAGAAGGTGTATTATAACACCTTGTACACAGACAAGTTAGGAATATTGGAGACGAGTTAAATGAATTTGGTGGTAATATTGATTGTACACCAGTTTTTTAAAGAAAATTCCATTGAAGAAGGAGAGGCTAATGACCACGGGGATGATGAAGAGCCAGCAAATGAAGGCGTTGAAGATGGAGAAGGTGTTGTTCAGGGGGAGCGAATCCATGTACCAGAACTCCATAGATTTGCTAAGAACATACCCCAGTGTTTTAGTTTTTGAGCCGATAGTTCGGCTGGAACGAGTATTGAATCGGTAGACCCTTTTGTGGATCCTTGTGTCGAAAGTCTTCCGGACAAGGTGGTTCAGGCGGCGTGTTCCATTGATGACAGCCAAGTCAATGGCGGTACAAGTATGTAGAGGTAGTCGACAACAGGCTGAGCTCTGGTGAATCCAATACTCGATTAGAAGGGCTTCTTTTGAAGGGGGAGTGACCATATGTGAAGATCGTGTTTCTCCATGAAAATTTGGTGAAACTGATTGGCATGAATTCTATGAGAATTGTTATACAAGATTTTTCTCCATTGGCTGGAGGGGGAGAATTAATTGTAATGTCCAGCCATGAACAACTTTGAAAATGAGTTGTTTTGCCATTCTTTGAATGGCATGCCTAAAAATTAGGAAACAAAGAAAACAAAAGTTGTTAGAAAAAGTAATTATAAATACTCCTAGAATTCATGCGGAGAAAATCAGAGAAGAGAAGAAAAAGAAAATAGAAAACTTCTCTGATAAAGTAAGAGAGATTATATCCTTAGGATTTGGGGTGTGAGGAAATAAAACATCGGATAGGATATTATCTCAGTTACTCCTTGGTACTATAATTTATTGTACAATAAACTATAGTATTTGTATAGGAGGGGATCTCACTGGGAAACACTATATTTAAATCTCTTGTGTTTTAAGAGAGGAAAGGATATTGTAATTATCCGGCATATAGTGGAATAATTTTTGGGAGGTTGTCCCGTGATTTTTACTCTCGGTACTTGAGAGTTTCCACGTTAAAAATTTTGGTGTCATTTTATTATTGCCTTGCACAAATTTATTTCTGCTGCGTGCATTGCATTAATTTCATTTACACTGTGAATCAATCCTAGAGCACAACAGTGATGACTGAAACAATTCTACAATTCTACACTTAGCTAGGTTTACTTCACAATCTTTTACCAATTCTACACTTATATCCTCTCAATTCTCTTAGACTGCGTTAGCTCAACAGAACCCACACCAACTCCCTCAGGAATTTTAGTTCAGCAGAGTCCCTCACCTTCACAACAATCCCAGGGTATGATCTAGTATCAAAACCCTAATTCTAATCCCTATGTTTAGTGATAAGTCTGGTAATGGTGTTTCTTATGCACAAAATTCCACTCCTGCTGTCACCACTCAAAACCAGTCAAAATCAAGTAATCCCTTTGAGTCTAATACTGAGTACAATGACTATCCTGGTGATGATTCCTCTTCTGAAAGAAACAAAGGTAATAATGGCAGAGAGAAGTCCAAAAAAGGGAGATATGGCAAGACTATGTGAAATGCCAACTATGTGGAAGGCCTTGACATGAAGCCCTGTAGTGTTGGCACAAACTTGATATCATAATGGGCACCAACACTAAACCTTAGTCTCAGGCTGATAGGACCCATATGTTACTAGGGGTAGACTTGGAAAAAGGGAATGAAAGAGGAGTAGGAGCTGTCAAGTAGTTATTGGCTTAAGAGGAAATGGAATTGTATGAGGGGTTTATAAAAAGGGAGGTTAGGAACCTAAAGGAGTCAGTTAGGAACTTGTTAGTGTATTCGGCATTTTTTGCTGGGCAAAGGTGGTTATCACCTTTGAAGGAGCTTTGCTCTTGGGGTTACAGGGGTTTTCTCTTGTAATCATTTCTATCTTTTACATATAATACATAAAACTCCTCACTCTAATTTCTGGGTTCCTAACACATTATCACCTTTATCATTTTCAGGAAGTGATACGAAAAGAAGACTGGATAGTATGCTGGTGAGAAGCATGCTACCAGCTACAATAGGAACCAATGGAATGAAATCTCTTCTGCTGAGCCACAGGCTCACAGCAAGAAGTTAGGGTTTGCTACCCTTAAAGACTGATACCATATAAAACTAGAGAGATAAAGGATCAAGAGATAAAACCCAATTACTATTAATTGGCGTCATGCACAAGTCTCTAGCACCTCATAGCTCTGAATTAATTATACTCCCTCCGGTCTTTATTATAAGTCCCTTTGACTAATTTTCACACCCTTTAAAAAACTTAGTTAATATTGTTAATAATATTGGAAATGTAAATATTTAGTATACTTTTTCAAAAATACCCCTATGATTATTATTGGGAATCTAAAAAGTGTTGAGTAAATAGGAGTGTTTGTGGAAAAGAAGTAATTAATATCATTGGAAGTTGGAAATGGGGCTTATATTAAGGACCAAATAAAAGTCTTCAAAGGGGGCTTATATATAGGACTGGAGGGAGTATAACGAAAAACTCATATACATCCTGTACTTTACGTATTAGCGTAGTTCAACTATATACAATAACTAAAATATAGACCATGAATTACAATGACCATGACAGGTACTACTCCGTATTTCAAAATAACAGAACAATTCAATATTTCAGATAATTAGGGTTGTAATGCCACAAATATAGGATATTCACATTGATATCAGCTCAAGTATACACAAGAGTATGCCAGCTTACCACCCATCCCACAAGCATACAGCCCGCTCTTCTCCAGTTTGTTCATTCAGTAAACGAAGAACCTGAAAAGCAGTGGATCAACAAAAACATTTTGCAGATCCCTAGAAACAATAAGTAGTTGTAGAAATGAGCCTTACTAGACCTTGTAATGGCATTGAGCAGCAGATACATCAGATATCGTATATGTCTCAGACACCTAAAGCAGAAAGTAAATAGAAGTAAGCCTGCGAATTATGTTTTGTCACCCAAATAACCAGTAAAACAGAGCATGATAATAAAAACATACCTCCAAAACCAAATAATTATAATTAGAGAACACGCCAACGACCTCTTTAGGTATTTGTGTTTCTGTCGTTTCTTCTGCATGGTTGGCTATGACAGGGAGCTCATCAGCATTTCCATCTTGAGATTTAAAAGAGGAAGTGCTTTTATTGCAAACCTTAACATCGTCAACAGTAATGGCATCTTCAACTTGATCTAACAGTTCAAGCAATGCCTACAGAAATTAATAAATATTCATATTAATATGTGGCTTCTATATTGAAACTGCTGAATTTTAATCATGTTACAGAATCATGACAAGTACAAGGTCACAAGCCACCTTAATGGGAACAAAAAAAAGGGTGTCAATGGCTCAGCTTCTTGAAAACTATAAGGAAAAGATCTTCCATTGAACTGATTTTTATTGAGTACTGATATAGTGATATAAATAGCTTTCTGTACAACTATAGCAACAAAAGATTTACAAGTCAAACTTATGTATCATAAACACACCAACATTTACTAAAGTGACTGATTCTAGATGTTGATTACTGTGCTGCTACATAGTTTAAGTCTTTAAGATTCCAATTTCTTCTATGCATGGTTTGGATCAAGTCATACAGTTTGAGATGCCGTCCTTTTGTCTTATGTTATGTTCCACTCAAGCTACATCAACTCCATTCCAAAATTATGTCACTTACATCTCCTGTCCAATCCAACTGTTTCTTTTATTATTTGAATATGACAGAGAATCTTAAGTCCTTGTGAATTGAAGGTTTAGCGAATTGCCAATTAGCAATTAGATGTGCTACTAATTAAAGTGGACCTCTCAGTAGATCAGCAGGATCTGAAGGAATTGCTATCCAAAAATAAACTGGAATACCAAACCTTTTTGTGCGGTCTCAAATAAAGGTTGTCAGATGGTCCACTGTGTTCAATATCCTCAACAAGCTGCATCTACAAATGCAACATAAAACAAAAGATAATCAAACTCACCATTGGTTATACAAGGAGAAAACAAATTTCAAAGAGTTGGAGAAACATTTAAGTTTCCCATTTTTATTAAAAAAAAAAATAGTGCTAACCCAATGGAAGATTTAGCAGGTAGTAAGGATCAAAAACTAACATAGATCACCTTATCAGAGCAATAAGACAAAGATGGTGGAGTTCTGAAGGGACTCTGTCCCCTAGATACTAAAGAGTTCCTCACAGTAGTTACATTGATGTCAGAATCCACATCATGATCCGGGTTTATCCTTTTCAACCGTAATTTACTCATTGACAACAGACCTTTTGCAGAAAGTTGGGGAGTCGGTGAAGTAAACAACTTTTCAACCTTTCCATCTTTATCAAGAGAAGCCTGCATCGTGCATTGTTATACCACAATCTCATTCACATAAATGTATCAAGTTAAATGGAAATGCTTCTCATAAACTTGCCTTATCTTCTGAGCAGCTGCGAATTGGCATCAAGTTGATTCTCGAAGAGTCAGCCAATGCTTTAATTATCGCAGGCATCTGTTTCGAAACTGCTTGGAGTCTTTCATTCACTGGAGATATCTTCCATGTAACCTCATCAACCCCATCATCCTGACTTTGCTTTATAAACTATTCTCAAAATACACGTCCATGAATGTAATTTCAGAAAGACGTGAGAGAAGCAGAAACAAATAACAAATGCATAAAGAACCATACTTTTTTTTATAGGTAAATTTTTTTCCCTTTTTTTCTTTTTAAATGGGAGGAGGAGAGCACAGTTTGAACCCAGACGCTCGCACTTAAAGTCCTGCAAATTCTACCAACTAAGCTTACTCTTATGGACCATGAAGGACCATACTGAATTGCACATACTCAATACTTCCCAGAAAAGAGACTAACATTGGGAATTTCAGGCTAAAAAACAACCAAAACTAAAAACCATTACAGAAACTCGAAAACTTGATTAAAACATGCTTAATATAAAGTCTTATATTAAGCAGAAAACTCGAAAATTAAACCGGTTCCATTCATAGCAGAAAACTCTTATAATTGCCCAAATCTGTGCAGTGACTAGTAGTCCAAATTGACAGGGGCAGAGCCTTGTGAGTTGTGACAGCATGTAGTAGCTATTGCTACCCAACATTTTTATAAGTCAAGCTTTTAACATGTAACCTTCGTGACGAAAAATATAAATTCTTAAACCGAATACAGTTCTATGCAGTTCTTAACAAAAATCCTTCAGCTTCGCCGACAATATAATTCATTATCGATCGTAATTGTGGGTCAATAAAATACCGAGCAAAGCTATATGTTACGAATTGTTTTCGTGAAACGGCAAACGAAAATCTAAAATTAACAGTTGCAACTTGTGTTTCATGCAGGCCGATATTTTCTCTATCTTAAAACCTTCACCTGATTAGTTAATCCAACTTTCGTAAACTACGAAGTCGTAGCATATAGCTTTTCTGTAAAATACCTAATAGAAAACAATTCATCAGAATAAAAGTGTTTACCATCCCAGGTGAGAATTTGAAGCGTTTAAGCGATAAAGACTTGGAAATCTCCGGAGACACTTCAGCGCAACTCTCCGATGCAGCGGCATTATCAATCCCTGGCAACACCACACTCTCCGGCGGAGTAACATAATTGGTGCTGTTACTACTATTATTGCTGCCACTGCCACCGCCGTTGTTAGGTTTCTGCTCCGGTGGGGCAGCAGTAGGGCAATCATTTCTCGCAGCTTGGGTGGGAACAGATTCGGATTTGTTGGGAGCAATAGTGGCGGCGGCGGCGTTTGAGTTTGAGGGTTCAGAAGGTTCTGGAAGGATGGGGGAGGGTGGAAGTGGAACCCTAAAAGCAGGGGTAGATTTGGAATCGGAAGAGTTGGAAGCATTGTTGTTGGATTGTAGAAGCTTCTGAGAAGCGGTGTGGCGATCGAAGAAGTGTTGGATGCCGAACTTTGAAGGTTGAGGAGGATTGGGTTTCTTGGAAGAAGAAGAAGAAGAAGAAGCGTTTGACTTTCTCTTTGGAGGCATATTTCGAATTTCAATCTACTGCTACTAATACTTCAAGTTCTGATTTTGGTCACCATTATTAGAGAAAAGAAGAGAGTGGTAAAGACTAAAGAGTGCGTGGGAGGGAGGGAATAGCAGTGAGATTTTTACTAGTGGAAATGAGTTTTCCCGCGCAAACAACGTTACGGCACCATTTTTTTTACGGGTTCGATCGAAATATTTTTCGATATTTCGAATTGAAAAAAAATGTATTTTTCGATTTTAAAACTTAATTTTATAATAAGGGAATAATCGGAAAAATACATTGTTCGAAAAAAAAAAAGTGTTGGCAACTAAAAACTGTTGTTTGGGATTAACCTTTGTAGGGAGTTAGTCCTCAAACCCGAGATTTATCCCTCAAATCTCACTTTTTTCAATAATACCAATAATACCCTCCTTTTAAACCCTCATTGTATTCCTTCCTTTTTTTTTAATTTCACAAACCTCACACTCCACCCCACACAAAAAAAACCGTTCCACTTCTACTCCTTCCCTCATTCTTCTTCCTCCTTCACATTTCAATCACCCTTCACTTTCAACTCCCTCTTCTCTCTGCTGCCTCCACCGCCGCCTCCTCCATCGTTGCCGCCTCAAAATATCCTGTTCTTCTTCTTCCCTCATTCATTACCGTTTTTCTTCTACGTGGATTTTTGTTTTGTTTTTCTTTTTTTCTTTTTTCTGTTCTTTTGTTTTTGTTTTAGTTTATTTGATGCAGGGAGGGTTTGGTTTAGATTTTGTTTTTTGCTTTTAGTGTTTTGTTCTTTTTCATTATTGTAGTTTTAGGGTTTATTTTTATTGTTGTTGTGTTGCTTTTCGAATTCGCCATTGTTGCGTTGAAGGTATGTTGTCGCTGCAACTTTCCGACACGGGGGTGTCGGAAAAGTATAAAATTTCGACTCTGTCAGGTCGGAAATTAATCAGTGGCTGTTTTATAAATTGTTTGTTATTGTTATGTTTAATATTTTTGAGTTTTGATGCTTAGATTATACAAACATAATTTTTGTTCTCTCAATGTTTGAATATTGCTTTTATCCATAATTTACACATTTTTTTAATTGGGTTGAAATTTCAGATATGGCTAGATCGAAGCGTACAGGTAAAACCGTGCGAGCAGAAGAAGAACAACGTAGATTCCATAAAGGAAGAAACTGAGAAAAAAAATTTGCTTTTGAATCAATATATTTGGTCATTTTGTAATAGCTTTTGAACTTGTTGGTATTAGATCAATGTGTTTGTTAGATTTTGAACTTGTTAGTATTTGGTTTTTGTTATTTGTAATAGCTTTTAAGCTTAGGTATTGAACATGTGGATTAAGGTTTGCTTTTGAACATGGATTAAGGTTACGTGAATTAATGAATTAATGTTTCAGTATCAATTTACTTTATTGCAATATAACAGCATAACTTCATGTTATAGCAATTGATTAATGTTTTTACAATTTTTTTGGTACATTGGAAAAAAAAACAAAAGAACTAAATCCTATGGAAACTAGTACCCATAGCATCAGCAATGAGTAGAGAGCACAGACCCGCAGGAGAAGTGTCAAAAACCTCCAATCTATAATCCATCATATCACCTTTTTTAGCCAGAAAATCAGCACATTGGTTGTCTTCCCTAAGGGTGTGCACAAAGGTAACATTCCAGTCCCTACTAGTCACATCCTTTATGCATGCAATAAGAGAGGCATAAGCATGAAACTTGTTAATAACTCCCTGTGCCAAAGCCAAAGCTTCTTGACAGTCTGACCGACACTCCACCTCCCTATACCCGCGGGACCAAGCTAATTCCAAACCATGGGAAATAGCTAGAAGCTCCATATGAATGTTATTGGAGATCCCATAATGACCCGCAAAACCACAAATCCACTCACCACGGTGTTTCCGCAATAAACCACCAAACCCTGCACGACCCGGGTTGCCTAACGAACTTCCATCCACATTAAGCACAGTCACGGCCGCAGCTGGAAAATTAATGCTTTTACAATGAGTATGTCAAATTGGTGTGATCTAATGTATTTTTCTGATAAATCCGACAACAGGGTCTCGAAATTTAGCTCAATTTCGAGACCGCCTCGGAATTTTAATAATTTCTGAATTAAGTATGTCAGAAATTTAATAAATTCTGAATTTAGTATGTCGGAAAATAGTTACAGCGAGCTACGTTTCCTATTGGTAATTTCAAATTGATTAAGTTAACATTTTCAATAGAAATGTATCGGAATTTTAGTCGTTTCCGAAATCATTCTCTCGAAAAAGTAACAGTTATATTAGTTAAATGAATGTTACATTTTTTCCGATATACCCGAATAAATTCCGACACTGGTTAATCGGAATATTAACAATAACGTAAAAAAAATGTAAAGGAGATCAATGTTACCTTCAACAAAAAGCAGAGAGAGGCCACCGCAGCTCCTTTACGAATAAAATATGTGTTTTCACTTGTGTCTTCCAATGAAAGAAGTTTGTGAGTAGAAATGGAAGGGGTTAAAGAGGGTTAGATAGAAAGGGGTTTGTAAAAGTGGAATATGGAAGGGGTTTGTATGGGGTTACGAGGTTTTGCTTGGGGTGGAAGAAGTTGAAAAGATGGCTGGGGTTTGGGGTTTCTTTCTTTCTTTCTTTCTCTTTTTTTTAAGACTGAAGGGTATAATAGATATTGCACCATTAAAATGGGGTTTGGGGGATAAAGTGGGAGTTTGTAGACTAATTCTCATCTTCATTTTGTAGTAGGGATTTAGTTTATTGACCCCCACCACTTAATCATCTAACCCTCTTTTTCTGAAAAAACCCAAAATTGCCCTTTTTTCTGGGTTTATAATACGCTCGTTGTAGGGTCAACGAGAATTCGAAAAAGCAAAAAAAAAATGCTGCTCGTCGGGGGTCAGCGAGCTGTGTAAATTTACACACTCGCTGACCTTGGAGCGAACCAAGAGATTTATGCATCAGAATAGCTCGCTCAGGGGTCAACGAGTGTGTAAATTTACACAGCTCGCTGACCCCCCAGCGAGCAGTATTTTTTTTTTTGCTTTTTTGAATTCTCGCTGACACCCAAGAGTGTGGATATTATGTACTTCAAGTCCGTTAGTTTATTATTGAGTGTTCATTGCACTGCTTTGATAGTCGTTGATTCATTTTACCCAATTGCACTCTTCCATGTGCTGCTCACTTATTTTTCATTATTTCCATTCGTTGCACTTGGCTTTGTTGCATAATCTCTATCATGTGTTGTGCTAAGTTCGTGCCTTGCATTTTTAAACAAATTTAACAATCTCGCTAGGTCCGTGACCTTCACAAATTTAACAATCTCGTTGGGGGTCAGCGACCTTCACAAATTTAACAACCTCGCTGGGGGTCAGCGAGAAGGGAAAAAAGGGAAAAAAAATAAAGCTCGCTGAAGGGTCAGCTAGCTGTGTAAAATAACAAACTCGCTTATACTGGAGCGAGAAGGCAAAAAAAAAAAAAAAAGAAAGCTCGCTGAAGGGTCAACGGTCAGCGAGTGTGTAAATTTACACAACTCGCTGACCCACCAGTGAGCAGCATTTTTTTTGCCTTTTCGAATTCTCGCTGGCCCTCCAGCAAATGTGTTATAAACCTGTTATGGACCGGTATCACGGACAAATAATAACCGGTATCACGGACCAACAAGCATCAATTCGACATACCGGCAATTCGACATCAATAGTTAATCAATACGTAATCGACATAACGGTTCGTCATTATGCTACTAATGATGACATTCATGGAGCCGTTACTCTTCGGCCTTAAAACCCATCATGGCTCATCATTACATATTCTCACACTCCTCCCTATAAATAAGGTAGTGGCCAAGGTATGAAACTAACTCTCTCACGACACACATGTCATCCCCAAAATATCCCGACTCGGTGACGAAGTTCTTTAACCGAGAATCCGTTATCATCGTCGTATATCAACAAACCGACTTACCGGTACATGTGGGATAACAGCCCACAACATTGGCGACTACAGTGGGAGCGGCAAACTAATTCCCATCACCGCATGATTCGAACTCTTTGGCAAGGATTGAAGGTACAATTACAAAGCATGAAAAAAAATTAAAAAAAAAGAAAAAGAAGAGGCAACGTGTTGCTGCTGTGACGGTATCGTTTACGGTGCGGTCACGGTGCCGGTGCTGCCGGTGCGGTTCACGATCCTCGGAACACGAATCAATCACAGCACCCATCGTCGTTGCTGCCAGGGGTGTTCCTTCCCATCGTCGTTGCTGCCGATGCTGTTCGCGCCCGCCACTCATCATGCGCATTGCTGGTGTCGCTGGTGCTGCTCGCCGCCACAGGCGCAACCGGCACCTTAACTACCGATCTCGACGTGGTGGCACACGTTGTCGCTGTCCTCCTCCCCGATGAACCAAGCGTTGTCTTCAAGTGCCGTCTCGAACCCGTGCCGCCCTCCATCCTGTGCCTCGTGATGCTCTTCGTTACAAAGAAGAAGATTAAGGGAGGAAGAAGGGCACAGTAGCCCACTCAATAATTAAGAAAGGAAAGATGGGCCAACGGCCCATTCCCATTCCACCAGAAAAATAAAAAAAAAATATATATGAGGAGCAGTCCTTCAATCTACCTCCACGATGCCTTTCAGGAAACCAGGGAAGTAGAGTTTTTAATATTCATTTTGATATCAGCATCACTTAGTGCACATGCGATTATTTAGATTTATAACTCACCATTTTAAATTATTGTTATTCAATGATAATGGATCACATTTATATTTTTCATATAAACGTATAGCTTACAATTAATAGCAAAAGAAAATATAATTTTGCTTCTCAATTTCACTATGTGATAAATATTATTTAATATTTTAATTATTATTTTTTATATATAAGGTACAAACATGATGCCACAATTTTCTCAAGCTAGTCTAAAAGGACTCCGGGATTCTCGTCAACAAGCTATAAACTTTTCAAGAGGAGAATAAAAATATTCCCCATCACAATTATTCTAGCCCATGAGGTTTCCTTACTCTGATATTTTCTTCAATATTCAATATGCTTCCAAAGATGAGGAACACGTTGTTATATTCCCTTATCCGGATTCATTTGTTGACGACGAGGAACCTTGTGTCGAGTTTCCCTATTCGCTTTAGGGTTCAGAATGAAAAGAACTTCATGTTGAATTCCCCTTCCCGTACTCTTGCCAAGAGTGAGGAACCCTCAAATTGGGCTTCCCCCTTAGGTCTTGTATCCGGCAAGAAAGGAATCTTCATGCTAGATTTCTTCCTTCGAACTCACTAGACGACTCGAGAAACCTTGCACCGTGTTCCCCCTTCAAACTTTGGTTCCGGACATTAAGAATATTGTATTGTTTTCCCTCCCTTGAAATCAATTGAAAGATTTGAAGAATTTATTCGGAGTTAAGGATTCGTTTCACAGTCACAAAAAATGCAACGCTCATACCGGTCTTTCCTATTCATACCTCGGCGCTCCTCCTTACGTCGCAACACCGAGCTGGGGGCTACTGTTATGGACGGGTATCACGGACAAATAATAACCGGTATCACGGACCAACAAGCATCAATTCGGCATACCGGCAATTCGGCATCAATAGTTAATCAATACGTAACCGACATAACGGTTCGTCATTATGCTACTAATGATGACATTCATGGAGCCGTTACTCTTCGGCCTTAATGCCCATCATGGCTCATCATTACATATTCTCACACTCCTCCCTATAAATAAGGTAGTGACCAAGGTATGAAACTAACTCTCTCATCTCTCATTACACACGGCACACACATCACCCTAAAATATCCCGACTCGGTGACGAAGTTCTTTAACCGAGAATCCGTTATCATCGTCGTATATCAACAAACCGACTTACTGGTACATGTGGGATAACAGCCCACAACAAAACCCAAAAAAAAAGACAATTTTGTGTTTTTGCAAAAAAAGAGGTTAAGTGATTAAGTGTACTCAATAAACTAAGGAAATTGCTTTTTGGCCCCCATTTTCGACTTTTTAGCCCTCATTTTAAATTTTCGTGGACCAAAATACCCTCAAGGCTGTTAACATTTCCGGTTTTATAAAACCGAAAAAGTCTTTCCGATTTTGCTGAACCAGAATAAATTTAAACCCCTTTCCGATGTTGCTGAACCGGAAATTGGATTCCGTCAATATTTCCGATACTACGGAAAGGTTAAAAATTGATGTTTGATTGTTTTCAATGACCGGAACAGGAAAGAGCAAGAGTGCAGGTTAGTGACAGCAGTGACCCCACTGTGATTGAAGACATGCTTGCTTGGATTGTTCATATAATTGTTGCCAAGGGAAAGTAGAAGAACTTGAACGTTTCTGTGAATTTTTTTAAATTTTTAATTTTTTACTTTATTTCTTCATAGCTAGTGTATAATGGAAGGCTGACTTGGGCAGATGAAAATGGTTCCAAGAGAATTGATTTACGTAAAGGAGATCACTTCAAATTCAATGAAGGATCTGTTTTCTATGTACGGAGCAACTTGGAGGCAGAGAGAAAGAAACTTAATAGTACCGGAACAGTATTTTCTATTGTACTACAAAACCTTTCCGGTCCTATACTACCGGAAATATTGGAAATATTATATATTTGGGTTTTACTTCGGTATCCTTTCAAAATAAAGGGTTTTGCTACCCTCTCATATTTATCCAATCAAATTATGACAATTGCAATATACTACCATGTGAAAAAAGTGTATAAGTTTAATAAAATTTTGCAATCAAATCTGTGTGATCTTATTTGCAGGATTTTTTTAACTAAATCAATTCACAACCACTTCCAAATCATGAACCTTAATATCAAGTTTTTATTCATCTTGGGCCAGCAACCTCAACATCATGCCACTGATATCAATTTTCTTGCTAGATAACGATGAAAAAAGAACACTTCACTGTATTTTTATTTTTCTGATCAACTTAAAAGATTGTATTGCTGTAGTTGGTGAGATGTAATCTTCAGCACACAAGAACATATGTTTTCGTCTAAATTTAACGTAGATTTTTGAGCACCAAAATATATAAAAAGTGGAGAACATCTTAACATATAATTTTCAGTCTTTATTGAGTGCCAATAATATCTCGGTGTTTTTTGACATGGTAATATATTGTACTTGTCATGATTTGATTGAAAAAATATGAGAGGGTACCAAAACCCTTTATTTTGAAAGGGTATCGAAGTAAAACCCTATATATTTTTGGTACAACAAAAACGGAATCCAATTTCTGGTTCAACAACATCGAAAAGGGGTTTAAATTTATTCCGGTTTAGCAAAACCGGAAAGACATTTTCGGTTTCATAGAATCGAAAATGTTAACATTCTTGAGGGTATTTTGGTCCACGAAAATTTGAAATGGGGCCAAAAAGTCGAAAAGGGGGCCAAAAAGCAATTTCCATAAACTAAAACCCTTGTAGTAAATTGAAAGAAACATTGGGCTACTTTGGCCCAATGAAGGTGAAGGAAATCCATTTAGGCGCCAAAGGTCATCTTTCTTCTTTTCCAATTTGCCGCTCTTCTCTCTTGTTGTCCTTCTCTTTGCCGTCGATTCCAATTTTGCTCAGCCACCACCACCAGTATCTCAAGGTAACAAACTAATAATCTGATTTTGATTCTTACTTCATAAAATGCTAGATCTTCTAGGTATTTTTTGTGTTGCTAACTTATCTTTATGAATTAGAGTTTTGCTTGCAATGGAAATTGGAATAGTTGAAGGATTAATGATAAATTAACAATAATAATAGTAAGAAGCCAAATGGGTAAAATAGTTAGCGATGCTGTTTTTGAAGCTGTGAAAGTTGTGATTCATTTTGTTTTTGTTCTTGGGGAAAAAGGTTAAAAGTTGATGCTATGCGTCTATTGGAGCTTCAAGGTTTAGCACTAGGAACAAAATGACCCAAAAAAACCCTAATGAATGCGTTATGTACACAAAACTCACCAACATGTAATAATGAAAGTGACCAACCACCCTTTGCACTCCTAGTTAGCATTTTACTATTTTATATCTGCAATGCTAGCTTCGTTCTTTTTAATTATCCTTTTAGCAAAAATTGCCGTGTCTCTTAAAAAAATCTAGGCATCATTTAGCACTATTATTGCCAAATACGCCCAGAAAATATTATTATCACCCATTGTAAGGTCTTTTCGAAAGTGACGGAGATGACGTTAGGAGGAGAGAATTGGCAGGCATAGTGAATGATTAAGCCCATCGGAGGGATCAGGTTAATTTTTCTTGTGTTGACTCTCAAAAAAAGAGATTAGTTAGGATATTAGTACTTAAAATTTGGTGAATGTTAAATACACCAGGGAAATATTATTCACACTCAATCGAAAGGTCTTTCCGAATATGTGTTTCTTCATTTCAGATGGCCTTTCCGAATTTTTTGCACTTTCGGAAAGACCTTCCGATGGGTGAGAATAGGAAATTTTGGTGTATTTAGAAATCACCTAAAATTTTGCTAATATTACTCTTCAGATTCGAACTGTAATTTTGTTCTGAATTATAGTGTTTTTGTGTTTCACAAGTGAGTCTGAAACATCTAGTAGTTGAGGAACCAAGCATTTATTACTGTGATATAGATGTGAACTTATGTTCTTTCTTTTTCTGAACTCTTGCATTGTGTGGTCTGAAGAGATGTTCATAAACCTTTTTTTTTTCCCTAATGCTTCGTGTTTAGTGAGGGGGAGAAATGGAAACAACACAAACAGCTTCTAAAGGAGCAGAAGCACTTCTAAATCTATCTCCTGGATCATCAATTTCTGTTGCATATCACCCTGTTTTTGGACCTCATGATGATCTCGTCCTTCTAGAGCTTGATGAGAAACTTCTCCCAGATGTTCTGAATGAAAGGTATGCATTGACTTGACATTCAGTTCATTGAAACTCTTTCCCTGCCTTCCCCTACTTGCTTTTTACTCATAAATGACTTTATTTTCTATTGTAGGGTGGTCTTAAGAGGACAGCCAGATGAAGATGCAGTTCTATGTACTCCATCCAAAACATATGCTATGAAGTTTGTTGGAACTTCAAATTCTGTTTTGCTTGTACCACCAGCCAATCAATCAGAATCATATCAAAATCCACTAGAGAATGATGGTAATCATGACGACGAGAAAGCTGTTGCACCTGTGATCAAACTTGTACCCGGTTATATGGAGCTTGTTGAGGTTGCCCCCAGACTTGATAAACTTAAATCACTTCTTTTACAGAACCCTTACAGGTTGGAGGAGTATGATGTGGAAAACTTCGAAGAGAATCAGGAATCTGGATCAGGACTATATAACTGGAATGATCTTATAAACAATATTCAAGCTAGTGATGAGGAATTAAGGTCTGGACTGCAGACACTTTCAGCCGTGGAGATTAATGGGTATTGGAGATTAGTACATGAGAGTTATATGAACATGATTTTAGAAATGCTTTTGAGAAATTCAGTGTTAAATGACTGGCCACTTGATGCTCTGAATGAAGATGAAGTTGTTAGTTTGCTGGAATCAGATGGATTTCCTGGTGTACTTGCAAGGCATTGTTTGCATGTATATGGTACTAAACAAGATGATTCCATGCATAGCAGTGTCTGGAAGTTGGATAAGAGGCGGGTATGCGTACATTTTGCAAGAGAAATCCTAAGGGGAGGGAAGAGGAAGTTGGAGAATTTTATGGATGAATGGAGGCAGAAGACACCAGATGAAATGGAGCCCACTTTCGATATTGTGGAAGGAGAGGTTTTGACAGAGAAAATTGGAGTTGAGACTTGGGTTCGTGCCTTCAGTGTCTCTTCTCTCCCTTCCACTCCAGCTGAACGTTTCTCCATTCTTTTCAGAGAGCGGCAAAAATGGGAATGGAAAGATCTACAGCCCTATATCAGGTTTTGATCATATAATTTTTTTCTTTTTAAACTTAAGATTTATCCTCTTGAAATGTTTGCTTAATTTCCCCTTTTGAAATGTTTCAGGGATCTGAATGTACCAGGTCTTTCTGCAGAAGGTTTGCTACTTAAATACACTCGAAGAACACAACCATCATCTGATTCTGAACCTGTTTTCAGTGCTAGATGATAGCATGTACCTGTTTATCTTCCACAGTTCTTGTCTTCCCCCTCGCTTTTGATGGACCATGTCAATATAGTACTTGCATATAAAAATTAAGAATTATCTTGTATTTCTGCTGCTTTTAGTCATCTTAATGCATATTTCATTGAGGTATGTAAAATCAAGATACTTTTCAATTTAAGACTAGATTTGCATAAAGAATTCTGGCTAGAATCATTAGTTTTGTGTCTTACCTCCCTTACCCAGAAATTAGTGATGACCCCTTTAATATATATACTTGAATATTGAAACCTGAAACATAATGTTACTCATTGCCCTGTGACATGCATGATAAATAGATGGTGGTTCTTGGTTTGTGTTTGGATTTTAGTGGCTCTACATCAAGGTTGTCAATATCTAGATTTTAGACAAGATCGCGCGGGGGGGGGGGGGGGGGGGGGGGGGATCGTAAATCGGAAATCGTAACCATATACCAAATGTCATATTGTCATATGTCAAAATACATCCAAAATATGAAAATAAGCCAAAATACATATAAAATAAGGCAATTGTATGGTGTGGGCAGCAACTACACAAGTCTATAACCAACCAATATCCCAAGTATTTACCAAAAAAAAACCCCTTAACCAAATGCCTAAGTAGATATCTATGCTACTAAATCATCTATGTTAAGATCATTCCAATCCCCCATGTCATTGGCATCATGTTCATGACTTTCTTCATCTCCAACTTCATCATCCATTGTTAGAATCTCCAAGTCATCTCTTACTCCCTCTCCATCTAGATCCATAGTTGGAATCTCTAAATGATTCAAATCCAAAGCTTCTTCTCTATCTTCATCATCACCTAAAATCCAATCATCATCAGAAGCTATGTCATCTAGGCTATAATCAACAATAGATTTCCTAGGAGCTTGCTTCTTTTTTGCCAACTTTGAATTGGCCATCACAAAGACAACATCATTCATTGTTTTTTGTTTCAAGCGGTTTCTCCTCTTTGTGTGAACCTAAATAGATAGAAAAACATTCAACAACTCAGCACATATTACCATAAATGAAATATAACTTATTCATATAGGTTTCACATATTACCATCTCAAAAGAACTCCAATTTCGTTCGCATCCGGAAGAGCTACATGTCAAGCTCAAAACACGAATGGCAAACTTTTGAAGTTCTGGATGCCCTTCTCCATAAGACTCCCACCACTGGGCTGGAGTCTTAGTATCAACAGCAGCCTTGGCCACTTGCCTACCAAAAAACTCTCTCCGATTCTTGAAATCTTCAAGTTGAGCATCAATCTTAGTTATTTCTGCAGTATTGCCCGCTAACTTCTCTAAACAATCATATAGTCCACGTTTGACTTCAAAATCAGCTTTGAATTTAGGACTATAATGCATTTTGGGGTTGAGGTAATAGCCTGCAGCATGCAAAGGCCTATGCAACTGATTGTCCCACCTTGAATCTATGATATCCCATATAGGCATATAGCTAAAAAGTAAAAACAGAGGAACAATGCATTAGGCTATTAGCTAATTAACAAAGATCAAACAATTTCTAATCAAAGGCTAATATGTTTAAATAAGTTAGCTTACTTTCTTGGGACAACATTGAAGGCCTTTGCTATATTCTTTTTGGCACGATCCATTTCCTCATAAATAAAGCCCATGGCTGGTATCTCTTCGGAATCAACCAACCGAAGCACTTTAATTAAAGGATAGGCACTCTTTAAGCAAGTGACAATGTTGTTCCAAAATCCCCTATCCATAATTGCATCTTCAATGGACTTCCCATCTGGAGTCTTTGCAAAAGTGGTTGCTTTCCATTGATCGGATGTAAACATTCTAATCAATGCTCCCTTATGCTCTATCAAGCAACCCAAAGTGAGATAGGAAGTAGCAAAATGAGTCAAACCAGGTCTGATTAGGTCCCTTCCTTTGCTGAAATATTGCAATAGAGTAATGAGAGAAGTCCTTCCATAAATAAAAGTTGTAATCTTTCTCCCTATTGCAATTGTTTCTATATGAATTGGCAATTTCTTTTCAAGATCCTCAAGCATCAAATCGATGCAGTGTGCTGCACATGGAGTCCAATAGAGATTTTTCCTCTTAGCCATCAACTTGTCTCCTGCTGATTTGTAGTTGGCAGCATTGTCTGTAACCACTTGGACCACATTTTCTTCCCCAACTTCTTCAACCACTTTGAATATTACATCTGCTGTTTTGGACACAGAAGATGCATCTATGGACTTCAAAAATACAGTACCCTTGGGGCTGTTCACTAAGAAATTGATAATGGTCCTCCTCCTCCTATCAGTCCAACCATCTGTCATGATGGTGCAGCCAACCCTCTTCCATTCAGCCTTATGTTCCTCAAGCGATTGATTGACCAACTCAACTTTCTTCTTCAAATACTTCACTCTAATTTCATGGTAAGAGGGTGGCTTAAAACCTAAGCCATGTCTTGAAACTGATTCAAACATTTTTGCAAATTCTTCACTCTTGCACACATTGAATGGTATTGCATTGATATAGAAAAAATCAGCAATGTGTTCACAAGCATCTTCCCTTAAGTTCTTCTTGAATATGTTGTTGATGGTGCTTTGTGACCCCCTCTTGAATAGGTTTCCATGTGTTCCTATTTCTTCTCTTTTTCTTTTATCACCAACAGTGGCATCATCAGTGGCTGAATCATCAATGGCTCCTCCTCTTTTTTTCTGTAATTTTTCTTCCAATAGGACAACAATCCTCCACATCTCTTTCTTCACATCTTCAGGAACAGCAGGGCAAGCACCAACATCCTTATGAGACCCAGCAAGATGATGCTTTAATCTATAGACTCCACCAGTTATAGGCTTTTTACAAAACTTGCAATTCATTTTTCTAGCATCTCCATCAATAGAAACACCATACTTCCATGCTGGATCACTCCTATTGCCAGCAGCATTTTTGTTCAACACTTTGGTGTGCCTAGTATCAATGTTATTATTGCTGCCACCCCCACCACTGGTACCCCCATCACCAGTACCAGTACCAGATGAAGACATAAGGGAAGAGGAGGAAAAAAAAAACGAAAATCACTACCTACAAGAGAAGGAGCAGAACTTGGTAGAAGAGAAGAAAGAAGAAGACACTCATAAGTCATGATATTAGAAGAGAGTGAATGAGTTATATGGAAGAGAAGAAATGAGCGCCACTTTTCCCGCCTGGTGCCCTGGTCACTTCGAGAGGGGTAGAGAAGTTGGGTTTGGAGTTTGCCATGAGAACTATCGAGGCTGAGAAGAGGAGTGAGTTGGAGGTGGGTAGATGGTAGGGGTATTTTCGGGTTTCTCTGTTTTTAGTAATGGGGAGTTAAAATTAGGGTTTTTTTAGGGTTTTCTTTTCAATTTGGGGCCAAAATCGCGAATGGGCCCTTCGCGGATCAGGTCGGGCGAAACGGGTCGCAAAGAAATTAGGGTTTCGCGAACCAGATCCAGCGCCGCCGCGCCTCGCCGAGCCTCGCCGTTCCCACCGATCCGCGATCTTCCTCGCCGTTCCGAGCGATTCCACCGCCGCGCGAGTTTCTCGTGCGATTTGGCACGGTGGCTGCTGGAAAACTTGTATAATCGGCGATTTCACGATTATAATCGCGATCTTGACAACATTGCTCTACATGCTGCTCTTGTATAGTTTGGTTGATTTGCCTATTCTTCACACATTTTTTTTATGGGGAAACCCTCATTTTTTTTCCCAAAGACAAAGCTTTCTTCACACCAGTCCTGACACTGTAAGAAAGGAAAAAAAAATTCTCATTTTAGTATCTGACACTGTAAAAAGTTCAAGGACCAATTTAACTTTTTGTGTATGTGTGTTTGTTTGTTTAGGGATAAAAATGAGATCTTTTAGGAACTAACATGAAGGCACCTTGAGATGAAAGGTAATTGGACTCCATAGTCTCATCTATGCCGGTTGTTAGTGAAATGGTCCTTATCATATGTTGTGTCATGCTGGGAAATCTCAAAAAAGTAAGATGAGTCCTAGCATAATTGTATGGGCAGAACCGAGGGACAGCATATAAAGCCATAAGCTACTTAAGAAGAGGATGATCTTTTGGCACCACACCATTTTTCGTTTGAAACCACCCTTATACTTCTGAAACGCATTATAACGTGGCGAATTTCCGAAAACGCATTCCCGTGGTACAAAGAGTGATGTAAAAAATTTGATGCCAAAAGAATGAGTTTTAGAATTTAAATCTGTCACGTGGGCAAATAGCAAATCGAATGTAAGTTTGAAGGCATAAAAATTGCAAAAACTAGTCGGAATATGTCAAGGGCAAATAGCAAATCAGAGATAACTTTGAGGGCATAAACATTGCAAAATTTGGCCGGAATCAGTTACAAGGGCAAATAACAAATCAGAGATAAGTTTGAGGGCATAAACATTAAAAAAAAATAAGGGTAGGACAAAAGTAACTCAAACTCTAGAAATTTGTGACATAATTAAACCTATTTTATTCAACAACCAACATATTTTTTTTTAGAAGTACTTGTTGAAAAAATATTCCGACAACTATTTTTTAAAAATTGTGAAGATAATTTTGAAAGTTCACACATAAAATGAGATTTGTAAATAAATTGCGGGTTTATATTCCAAACTCCAAAAGAATCTCCCTTATGTTTCAATTCAATCCATCATGCTCAAGGATGAAGCCCTTCACCAAACTTTTGCCATGAGACCCTAACCAAACTCGACAACCTCAACGTCTACTCACGCGTCAACATAGATGAGGGATCAGCAGTAGACCAAACGAGACAGCAGTAGGCCACAAAAGACTTCCTAATATCCTTCTCGAATATGGAGGGCAATCTCAAGGTACTATGATCCCTTTGGAGTTGAGTTATCAATGAATATTCGTTTGACTAAGAAAGCTCAGCAGATATTATGTACTATAGTACTTTAATTCATATTCATCATTGGTGTCATCAATATTCTCTGAAATTTTTTATTAGCATTGGAGATACTTACGAGAACTATTGCAAATCTCGAAATTATATCTTTTTGAGAATCAAAAAAGTGATTAACGTGAAATGTGCTGAACCACATATATTTGAGGGGAAGCACATCCTCCCCTTTGCATTTGGCGCTAAGCACATGTATTTGGACAATTGGACCCGGCTCCACCACTAGGCACATAAGCTTTTTCACTAGGATAATCGTTATTGTCATAGCCTAATCCTAATTTGCCACATTTCTTCATCTAACTCAATAGAATGATCCTCTTTTTTATGAGTTTAGTTTAGTTTTATGTTAGTGTAACGTGTTTTACACTTTCAACCAATCGTACATCTTCCATATATCTTTTTATGGTATCAATCAATTAATTAGTTGACATTAAAAAAACCAGTTCATTCTAATTAAATCCCATTGTTATTATTATCATTCTTATTTAAAGACTACCTAATTAGCATAGGATTTGCCAATCCTCTTTAAAATATATTTAGAATCAAATAAATGATCTTATCTTGGCATAATTCCGAGAGATTTACATCCATGCATGTCCCTTGTGTTGATTGTTGAACATTGTCACCAAACAAAAATAAACTCGTGATCAAAGGCTCAATGATGAAGAAATCGGTTTGGATTTGTAATCTTAGTAGCTCGGTGCAGCTTTCAAAGAAGTTAAACCTTCTAAAGAGGCAAAAAAAAAAAAAAAAAAAAAGAAAAAGAAAAAGAAAATGAGATGTTTAATGTCAAGGTAAAGATTTTTACATTCTTAATGCTCCACACCACGTGTTAATAACCATTGATCAAGTAAAAATAACAAATTAATGATGAATAATAAACTAACAACGAGAATATATACTTATTAAGAAAATTCTACCTTGCTCCGGTTTATCATGCACCCCAGTTTATCATGCACCGGGCAGTTTTTTTTTTTCCATTAGACTTACTCAGAATATTTTTTAATACAGATTTTTAATTTAAATTTATTAAAATATTTTTAATACAGATTTACTCAATATAATTTATCTACTTGTGTTAGAAAGCATATAATATAAAAAGTTAAAACGCAAATAATAAAAACATGTACATAATAAAACAGAAAACCCAAACCATATTTTTAATCTACAAAATACATTAAATTTTTTTTAAAAAAATAAAATAAAAAAACAAACAGCATTTTAACAAAACTCCGCCCGGAGTATAAAAGCATCACATCAGACAAAGTAGAAGCAAAATCAGAACAAGATTTAAAAAAAAAAAAAAAATTTGGAAAAATGTAAGTTCAGCAAAAAATCAGTAGTTATTGAAACACTAATTATCAGCTCAAACATTGATTCTTTTACACAACAAATATGGAGTATATTAATTCCTCCACAAACAAGGCTAGGCAGATGCAATCAACTTAAGCACACCCGCCAGAAATACAATACTGCAAGCTGCATTTGCCCATTAATGGACGTCAAGGAAATATATAGGCAAACCAGAATTCATTACAATCTAATCTTTTTGGTACTAAGCAAACCTACACTCAAGACTCCCTTGGCAGCTCTTCTGCCAACAATATCATCCTCCAATTAAAAGCTTAACTGCCGCCTCTAGAACTTTGATGACACCACCACACCTAGGCTCGCCTCGACCACTCTTAACTCACGTGTTAGAACGTTAAATGGTGAATTGGCATGAAAGGACATTACATCAAGTTTCACAACCTTCTATCTAAAACTAGTAGAATGACAGACTTTTGCCACTGATATCTATCTCGAGAGAAGTTTGTATGAGGGTACATCTTCTAGCCGTGTTATGTCTTCAAGCAGAAGCTCATTCTCCAATTGACGTCGTGTAGATTTCATCACTGTCTGTTATACCATGAAGTTTAAGGTAGATATAAGCAAAGACAGACACTATCAATCTTAAGAAAGCACCAGGGCAAAGAATACATACATTAAAGTCCATGTATGATGCACGCATAGAAAGCCATTGATGATCCATCAGCTTGAACGTAATGCAGTAGAGAAGATCAAAAGCGGATTCATTTTCTGTCAAACACAAATGAATTTTGTTACTTAAACACAAGCTATCATACAACGAGGACGGATAATATCTAGTAAAAGATATTTTAATATGGTGAAGTGGCATAATAAAATATTAAAGGGGAACGATTCGGGCTACCTGCAAGAAATTTTAGAAAAGTTGCTCCCACCAGTGTCCGTGGCTTGACTGTAAAGGCAAAGACCATTAACAGATAACATCATAATCAAATTCTTCAAATCATTACTTGAGAAAAATAGCTTTCATGCAGCAACTTGCATTAAAAGTCATGCATTCTCATCATATCTCACATCAGAAAATATAATTGAGGATATTTTAACCCTTGTATAACAAGCCACATTTGGGATAACAATAGTCGATCAGTGTTGCATGATTTAGGATAACAAAAATTATTCAAAGCAAGGGGCCTGCAAATTTACTCTTTAAAGTTTGCATAACACATTTGTAATATGCAAAAACTAGCACGAAAAAAAAAAAAAAAGGCTTAAAAGTAGGAAGTAGATATAAGAGATCAGCCTATGTCATTGGACTCAAATGTCCAGACTCGTACTTTTTCATATTATAGACAACATTAGACTTTTGTAAAAGGGAAAATAGGATAACCAAGTAATGAAATCCTCTTTCTATCGTAGCATAGATGCCCAAGGCCAACAATAATATTGACAGTATTTTGCATATCTAATCCCTTAGAATTATACTATTGCATTTGCACCAACAGTCATCCAGATAATGATCAATGATAATTGTTGTAATGCTGAAGTATGCAAACATAAATGATCAAATAACAAGCATATTCATGCCAACATATAACATTAAAAGGCACCCTTAAATTTGAAGTAATTTCAACTGAGTAAGTTGTTTGTGCTCTATGAAATTGACATATCATGATCCAGAAGGCAGAAATAAAAGTGCACATACATATAGGCTTCCCCCATCCATCCTTTTCGACATGATATATGCATAGAAAAAATATTATATTAACAAGAGAACTAACAAACCTGCTTCAAGGTCTAGCATCTGAATAAGCATAAATGTGATGTTAACACCAGCAACAGCAAATGGGTATTCCCAAACTGATCGGTTTCCTTCCTGCTTCCGTAAAAGGTCCTGAAAGGATTTCTACAAAATAAAAAGTATCATGAGAAAGAGACATCAATAGCAAAGATGACTTTTAGATTTAAGGTTCACCAAATAGTTGAGGATCAAACATTCAAACCTATATAATATTAACAAAGACAAGAGCTCAGGGGAGACAAGGGGGTCATAAAAATGCAAAAAATGTGTCTAGTAAAACCTGAAGGATCAGAGCCATGTCTAGTAAAACCTAAAAGAAACAAAACCGACAACCATATGACAAATGAAACATGCAGACTACAATTCATTTCTAAACAAGAGAAAATATGCAAGGAATCTAGGATGAGCATGCAAAATAGAACATACCATAATACCATATAGAAAATTAGCAGTTGAGAAATATCAGCATTAAGGCATATGATTACAATTCATAATAAGTAGAAAGTCCATGCGGGCCCAGATTTTGAATGTCCTACCACCAATGGTGAATAATGATGAAGTTTTACTACTAAGTTACATGACTTAATGTTTAAATTTTTTACATGACACTGATGGAACTGGTGTAGTTTGACAGACAGGTCATTGGGAAAAGATAAATAAGATCAACATTTCATTATCATTTTTATTTTTCATTTATAATTTATAACTCAACTTAAAATGGTAGACTCTCTCTCCAAGTAAAAGCAATAGAACAAATTAATATGGCCAAAACCCTCTATCATGGAGGAAATCCATTTGTTAAAGTATGAAAGAAACAAGAAGTCTCCTTTTGGAAGAAATAGATGACCATGCCGGTTCTAAATAGAGATAACATTAAGAATCAGGAAGACGTCATTCTTAAAAAATAAGAAATAAAGCAATACCCAACAACAAAATCTCTATCTATAAACATCGCTTTTACAATCAGACATAAAAATGGCTTTTACTTTTTTAGATGAAATAATAATATGATTCCTTTGTTAATCGTTCCTGGCCTTCAGATGAGCTTTATTCATAATTCATAAATGTGATAAATTCTAAATCAAAACATTCATTTTGGTCTGAATCAAAACCAAGGGTCCGACATATTTTTTACAGCATCATAAAGAGTGTAAATAAAAGAAGAAGCAGACATACTGGAAAATTCCTTGCAAAATACAGCAAATTCTCCAATGATATGAAACCACCACCCCTGTAAAATACATGCAAAATAGATATCATTAGCAACAAGTAGTTAGAATGAAGTCAAGATATGGCATTGAAAGGCAAACAAGCAGAATAATATCAACCTAAAATCTGTTGATGGATCCTTCCCTTGCCAGCCCATTTCCTTCCACTGCTCAGAAATCAAGCCGTGGAGTTCTTCTTCAGGAAATGCAGCATTCCATAAAGCCCTTAGGGCATCCTAAAATAATGCATCAATAGAAAATCTAAATCATATTCTTAAGAGATAAAGGATAGCACATATGATATAGTAATAAGCCATGGAAGCAGATGAAGTTATGGGTTCATAGATGGATGTCTTTGATGGACTCCATGATTATTGCCACATCACATGCAGACATAAAAAGAAACTAAAAGAAAGGATACCTGGTGCTCGGGGATAGAACTATCGTATGGAACATCTATACGACTTTGTAACCTCTGCAAGCATTCCTCCTGAGAATAAAAAGTTCAGCATTGAGAATTTTTTGTGAAAAAATTGTAAACAATAGTTATCAGGAAAAACAAGTAGAAAGGGATTCAACATGACCGAAAATAAAAATTTAATTAAAAAAAACACATGTGAACATGGGTGTTATGGCAGCTACTACAAAATCAGAGCAAGGGATAAAATGAACCTACCTGCAAAAATTAAAAAATAAATAAATAAAATGTGAAAAGTTAACTTCGACTAAAAAATGGGTGTTGGCAGCCTCCTATGAGTTCAATCCAAATTCTTTGTTCTTCAATTATTAACTTAAAAAAAAAAAAAAAAAAAAACAAAGCCAGTCCAGTTAAGAGAAAGCTGTTGAACACACAAAGATGAGACGAAGATAAAAGTATGCCATAGCCTCAAAATTTGATCATTAAAAAAGCAAAGGGTAAAATAGTAAAATATAAGAAGCATCCAGAATTTCTAGAATAAAAAGTGGCTCATCCTTATTGCATGTCACATACCCTAGACTCTAGATTCTAGAATAGAATTTCTTTTATGTTCGGCCGGAAGATTCAAGAGAAAAATTAACAGAATTATTAAATTAGAAACAAGTTGCTGCTTCAGTAATTAAATCACTAAAATTCTACCTGTGCTGGAGTTAAATCAAAAGAAGGACGAGCATCACTCTCTCTTCTCTGAGCACAGACACAAGAAAGACCTCTGCCAAGCCATGCAGTAGATCCTGCCACAATCTCAGCTGTAACAAAATGAAACTGAGCATAAATGAAGATAAAGATTCCCATTTTTGTGACACAAAATTTATAATTTTTAATAAGTTGATGGACAGAAAACATGTATTACAAAAAAAAATTGGACAAACACAAAACTTATAACTATTAATTAATAAATTATCATCAGTATGGCAAAAGCTTTAGTTCAGCTCAGTTTCTAGCAATAAAATAAGACCCACTCATTTTATTTGAACCTCAACAACGCTTGTCGATCTCTTCACAGCTCCCTTTTCAATTACTTTCTAAATGATGTATCGCTTGAAAAAACAATTTGATTTCATGAATTATTCGTTTTCTTGCCAAATCTGTGGCAAAGGACAAAGGAGATATAACTGCAATGCAAAATATAACTGCAGAGTAAAGTGGTCTGCATTTCGATCCTAATGTTCCTTCCAATGCAAAATATAGCCACCGACTTTGTTTTGATCATAATGCTAACAACTGGCTTTTTTTCAATCATACAGCCAGCCACTAAGCTTTAACCAAATCATCATGAACCACTGGCTCGCTTTGTTTACAATTTTCCTCACCAGTTCGTTCTGCACTTCATCAGTAGATCTCAGCTTCACACCATAATAAAAATGAATTTTCCAATATACTAAATGGGCCCATCTCTTTAGGCTTTTTCAAACTCGGGCTTTTACATAAAAGCAGAAGCTAAGAAAAGGCTGAAATTCATGTTTTATGAGAACCTATATTTTTCGGGTTCTCAAAAAATCACTTTTTTTTAGAGTATCTTATAATCACTTTTTTTATTTAAAAGCCTAAATGGGTCCTGAAAAAAAAAAAAAGGAGCTGGTGCATTTCATGAATGCTAGATCTATAAGATTAGTGTACAACTTTTAAGTTTTAGCATTTATATATCAAAATATTCCATAAAATTTTGAGCTTTAAAGAGATCACTAGTTAACTCAACTACACCCAATCAAAAGAAAAGAAAAGGGAAAAAAAAAGGCAACTTTGTGAAATCATCACCCACCAAAGCAATTTGGGATATCCGCAAACATGACGCAAGTAAAAACGCAGGTTCTCAATCTCAATCTCGATTCAAAGATTCATTAACTAAAAGAAATAAAACAGCGTTACACAGCGGAAATTCCATCAAAAATTTAGCGAAAAAAAAAAAAAAACTACCGGAACTTGAATGGCATGGACCCTGCGAAATCCTCCTCACAGCAACGAACGAACCACCTCTATCATCCATTTTCCGATTTCACCCCTACTACATCATCGTTACCAAAATAGAAATCCCTCACTTTCCCAGAAAATGGAAACCCAACAAAGCGGGAATGGGAATGAAGTGAGGAGAAAGAAACGGAAAAGGAGTCGGATATCGGGAAAGAAACGTAACAGGAAAGAAAGAAAAGAACGAAAAAGGTGAGAAAAATGGAGAGTGAGAGGGGTGGGGGAATATTAAGAATCTTAAAGAAGAAGAAGAAGAAGAAGAGAAGAGAAAAGGGTTGTTATGATGATTGAGAAGGGTGGTGATAGTGGTGTTGGTGGGGTAGGGTTTTTGCAAGATCTAAAACAAGAACAAGAGAGTTGGTAAGAGTTGTTGTTGTTGTTTGGTTTGGTTCTGTTTTTCGACTTTCTTTCTTTCTTTCTCTCTCTATCCTCCGCTGCTGCCTGCAGGCCGTTGGTTTAGGAACAGACTTAGCGGCACTGCACTCTTTTTAGATATGTAACAGTTTTCACTAACTGTGACTTTCGTCTTTTCATTTATACCCGTTCTTCTATTTACTTCAAAACATTTTTAATCTCTTATTTTTGTAGTAAATCGTTAATTGCTTTTGTATTTTAGCTTTTCCGTTATATTGTTATTCAACTCCATTAACGACAAACTAATATGACCAAAAACGGATCAACTTACAATCTTGCAAGACACGTGCCCCCTCTATATTTTTTTTTATTTTTTAAATATATATATATATATATATATATATATATATATATTATTCCCTTCGGTCCTTGTTATAAATCCCTTTTTGTGAGAAAGAAAGGGTGCTTATGATAAGAAACAGAGGGAGTACATATACTATTTCAAGTAGTTAATGACATAAATAGTCTCGTAGTGATTTGAATGCAAAATTTTAATTACCTTAACATTAGTAATTGCAATTAAGGCCAATGGGCGGGCATGGGTCGGGCCATTGCGGGCTTTGCATTTTTGTGGGCGGGCATGGGGGCCCTAATTGAGTTTAGGGCAAAAAATCCAGGTCCTGCCCGCCCACATTTTTTGCGGGCGCGCATGCGGGCCGCCCAATTTTTTTTCCTTTTTTTTTTCAAAAAAAAAAACCACTGCAGAAAGATTGACTGAGAAATGTGGAGTCAAGGACGGTACTTTTAAGAAAATTTTGTACTTCAGATCCAGCATTAACATCACTAGTTCGTTACTTAATTCATGATTCTTCTTAATAGGTGTCTAGCAACAATTTTATTGTTGATTCTGGTACTACCTTACCTGGAGTGCCTATTTATTCCTCTATCTGAGTATAACATTGTACACATTGTGGACTGACCATAATTGAGATTCTAATAATGATTTTGGCCAAGGGAATGTATTTTTTGTTTGGAGGAAATGTATTTTTGGCTTTTAGGGCCACTTGGTCCAATTTCCTTTTTTTTTTTTAAATATAACAATGCCCGCGGGCGGCCCTAAAATGCCCGCAAATTTTGCGGGTGACCCTGCCCAGCCCTAAAAATTTTATGGGCGAAAAAATCAAGCACTGCCCGTAAATTTTGCGGGCGGGCTGGGCGGACCCGTGGGCGGCGGCCCTAATTGCCAATACTACTTAACACAAGTTCAATACCTGGTTTGGAGTTTTCTTTTATATTATCCTTTTGTTCTAAATTGTTAGCAAAATTTTGAAAAACTAGCAAAAATAAGAGAATATGTTTTTAATGTATTGTTTTTCAAATCAATCAATTATCAAAACAAATATTTAATGCATGTTTTTTTATTCAATTAATAATAAAATATAACATGGAGATTTGTTTTTTTTCATTCACTTCTTTAATTTTGATTTGAGATAAATTTTTTTATGTTTTTTCATTGACATTTTGAGATGAAGGAAGTATAAAAACTAGTGTTGTATGTTCTTCTATTTTGAAATTGTATTATTGTGTTACAATGTTAGCATTATATGATTTTTATACACAACTTATATTTTGTAAATATTGAGTATTGAGTATCTCTTTTGGCAATTCAATATGAATTTGGCAGGTGAAGATTTCAACAATACGCTACCAAGTGTTGGAATTTAAAAATAAAGACATCAGTGTTGGAATTGTACAAGTGATAAATGTTTTTTTGAGTCAAGTTCGCGAATTGCAAAAGGTTGATGTTGGACTACTAAAAAAGATGAGGTTGACAACAAAAGGAAAGGAACTTGACTTTCAATAAGGATGAGATGGAATCTTAAGATTCAAGGATCGAATCTGTATTCAAGATGACTAGAAGTTAAGGAGATTAATTCTCAAAGAAGCTCATTAGAGTAGATTGAGCTTACACTCATGATCAACTAAGATGCACCAAGATCTGAAGAAATTGTTTTGGTGGTCAGGTTTGAAGCGTGAAGTAGCTAAATATGTTTCATCCTGCCTAACTTGTCAAAAATCCAAAATAGAACATCAAAGATCAGGTGGAGAACTGCAATCGGAGGAACTTCCAGAACGGAAGTGGGACAGTATTGTCATGGATTTTGTATCTTGGTTGTCAAGAACACCATTAGTTCAAGAAGCAATCTGGGTGATAGTGGATAGATTGACAAAGTTTGCTCATTTTGTTTCAATCAATATGAGATATTCTTTAAAGAAACTTACTCAATTGTACATCAAGGAAGTTGTTAGACTTAACGGTGTACCTTCGAGCATTGTATCTGACCGAGATCTAAGGTTTATCTCAAGATTTTTGCTAAGTTTACATTAGATTTAGGGAACAAAATTGAAGATGAGTTCCGCTTATCATCCCCAGACAGATGAACAATTCGTGCACACTATTCAATCTTTAGAGGATCTGCTTTGAGCGTGTGTCTTAGAAGACCAAAGGAGTTGGGATCAAATGTTACCTATGGTAGAATTCACCTAATCCATGCAAGCATTTGAATGGACCCCACTATGCTTGTTCCAAGCTTAAGTGAGGGATAACTTAATCATTGGTCTAGATATAATCCAGGAAACTACAAAGAATGTGAAAAAGATACAGAAAAAGATAAAAGCAACCTAGGATCGTCAAAAAAGTTATGTCGATCAAAGGAAAAATCCGTTCGAATTTTAAGAAGGAGATCACATTTTCCTAAGAATTTTACCAACTACCAAAGTGGGCAGAATAATAAAGCCAAAGAAGTTTACTCCTAAGTTTATAGGTCCCTACCTAGTATTATATTGTAAATAATAAAGTATTTAATTTTTTTTATTGAGAATAGTATGAGTTTTGAAATATTAATAAGTCAATAATTCACAAAAAGTATTTTCAATGTTGAACGAATAATTTCTTATTTTTTTATTGTTGCACATTTTTCGCATGTTACTATCTTAATTTTTTTTTTCAAAAGGTTCCTGAGATAGGTTAATCTTTTTGGTATTATTCACCTTTCTCAAAAAATCTATTTAACGTATAAAGTCTTTATAGTTAAAATTGGTGATTCATAATAAGTCATCTTTTTCTATTTTTAAAAATGTTAATTTTACATTGAATAGACCTACTAGTACTAATATCTAAACATGAATATGACATATATTATTATATATAATGAGGAAAGGGTGGCGTGCACCACCTTACTACATACCCTGTATTATTTTTTATTATACTATTACTAATATATTATTTTAATAATAGTGTTCTGTCGTAGGATTACGGTACTCAGACAATTCGACTAAGAATCCAGCAATCCCACTTTTGATGTCAGACTTGAAATGAGCACCTTGAATACTAAGATACACACTCTCTTGTCGTTCTTAATTTGGGGGGTGGTGGGTGTGCTTGTGTGAGATGAGTTAGTTCATACCTGCTAGCTTACCAGGTAATATATATGCATACCAGCAATAACCGAATTGATGGCCGCTTTCATGTGGCGGGTAAGATTCCTCCCAAACGGCTCTGATATGATGGCTGGTATTAAAGTGAATGGAATCCTATGCTGGTGAAGATAGAGAATCCTTCAGACTCCTTTATGCACGTGTCCGAATTCGTACCGGTATAACGGTATGGAGATCAACTGTTCGATATCCATCCCCATATCCGTATCTGAATCCGGCCTCCGAGATTTGCTTAGGATACTATTTTGTACACGAATTCGGTGCGGGTGGCTTCTGTTAACCTCCATTAGGTATCCGGATCCGGCCTGTTGGGCCTTTCCTGACCTCAAACCGGTATCCATCCTATTGGGCCTTTCCTGACCTCAATCCGGTATCCGAATACCAATCCGGTATATGGATCCAGCTTGTTGGGTCTTCGGAATCGACACCATGATTCGGCTTATTAGACCTCTTGTGGGTTGAAATCGATATCCGGATTCAGACTTAATGGACCTCTTTGGGTCTCAATCCGGTATCCGGATTCGTAGTTTGTGGGCCTCTTGGGGCCTCAATCCGGTATCCGGATTCGGCATACCGGTTCTGATTATCCGGTCCATAACAGTAGCCCCCCAAGTCATGGTTCATGCAATGTGCCATGATTTCCCAAGTAGCTTCATCAATCCGGATGTCTCTGAGGTCCAGTTTTCAAGGACTCCGAATTCCTACTCCTTCATAATTATGTCTGCTTTGCTTCCCGAGATGATAATTTCTGCATCCTAATATTGGAAATCTGAAAATGCATATTCAAATTCAAATTTGAAATTTAAATCTGGCATCTTTCCAAGACTTCACAGCTCCCGAGAATTAGATTTCCAAGACTGGACTCTTGTTTACAGACCCAGCTTTAATCTGACACAAGTCAGGATTTTTATGGCCACCTTTATGTCTTGTTTGAGCTATTTTGTAATCTACCTTTCTTTAGAGAGTTATTGGAAACCAAACCTTTTCTTGTATCGTACACAATCCAGCTATGAATTCGGATTCGATTCGACTGTTCAATTCAAGCTTTTGAGGGAATGTAATAACTGATCAGCAGTTTCCTTGAGAAGATGAAAATGGGTGATCTTTTCCTGCAGCTATAGTGACCTTTCACTTCAACTGACATGCCTTTTCACTTCAAGCATTATGACTTCTCATTCCCAACTGACATGACTTCTGAGTGGTCATCTACTTAATGCAAACACCCTTCCATCTACCTCCTAAAAAACCGAACTCTTCTTATAAATAGAGAGATACTTTCAGTGAAAAAACTCACTCCTTCATTCCTCCCTTGCTGCATACGAACTTGCTTCTTTATTGCTTCCAAATTTTACTTCTTCTCTTCCTTTCACTTTCAGGTAAATAACTTCTTATCCCTTACTTTTTCTCTTATTATGGACTCACTTCCATCCAACAAACCCCCATGCTCTTCTTCCAATTCGTCGAAGTCCTTTTCTGTCACACCTTGTAACTCTGTTAGCCAACCTTGTGGCCTTCAAAATTATTCTTTTTCTGAACATGAAAAGGAAGCTTTAGACGAACTAGTGAAGAAATGGATCATTAGGGATATGTTTAGTGAAGTTTTCAGCATTCCTTCTAAGTCTTCTCCCTACCCTTCCTCTCAGGAATCCGAGATGGGAAAGAAGCGGTCTGAAACAAACCCAGAGGAATTCATCCTCCCTGCTGACATTACTAGTTATGAGGATGTAGACCTTGATGCCTTAGGTAGACCCTCCATATTTGTAGATGTCCAACGTCTACAGAAATACCACAACGATGCTGACCTTGCCAGACCGGGAGTTGTTCCCAACTTTTATGCCTTAGAAGCCCCTTCTTCCCAAAACTGAATTTGCTCTGTTGGTAGCCCTCTTGAGAATTTCTTTTTTATGTATGTGGTTCTGTTCGAGACTTGTGGAGTCCGAATTCCATTTACTGACTTCGAGTGTAGGGTTCTTAGTCACTTAGAGCTTGCTCCAACACAACTCCATCCTAATGGTTGATGCTATCTGAGGGCTTTCCAACTCTTTTGCAATCATTTCAACTTAACATGTACTCTCCCTGTGTTCTTCACTTTCTTTGGACCATTTGCCTCAAGTAAAGTTAAAGGTAAATGGTGTTGGGTTACACTGAAATCCTGTCTCAACTGGAAAGTTTTCGAAACCTACTCAGAGACGTGGAAAGGGTTCAAAAGTGAATTCTTCAAGATAGTAGGAGCCCTACATTCCTGACCTTTCTTCTTTGACCATGGGGGAAATCCATATTTCCCTCTCTTTTGGTCTGATAAAAACTCAAAAATTCCGGCTCGTTCTTTTCTTACAAGAAATCTGAGCGAACATTTTGGACGCCTGCTGGTGACTGATGCTGATTCCCATCGTTTCCAAGGAATGACACGTCGTGAATTCGTTAATTTGATGAAGTCCTTAAAGAAACACCAACTCCGTGTTGCCTCCACACTCCAGTTCTTAGAGGATAATGCTGAGAAGGTTTTGTTTGTTGGACAAGAAGCTGTGGACTTGGCTGCTTATGTCAAAAAGGAAGCTGAAATGGCCGAACAGCTTGCTTCCCAAGCGGCCGAATTGAGGAAGACCAAGCAAGCCCTTTCCCAAGCTGAGGAGGAATTTGCCAAGAGGATGAATGATAAGCTAAAAGAAGTGAATGATGCTAATGATGCTGCCTTGAACACGCTAAGAGAAGCACTTAATGAGGCTGAACAACAAAGGGATATGTACAAGGAGAAATGGATTGGATCTGTTCAGTCCTCCTTCATGAATGCAGTGGAGCAAGCCAATTTCCTTAACAGCAACTTCTCTGCCAAAGGCATGCATTTCGTGCACAGAGTCGAAGATGGAGTGCTTTACCACTACCTTCGTGATGGAAGTAGGGTGCCCGTCAACTTGGATGATGATGACTGCCCTGATCCCCTGGCCCCTGTGGATGATGAGGAGACTGAAGATGAGGGTGATGGAGGACATGAGGATGATGGAGATGCTGCTGCTTACCTTTTAGTTTACTATGTTTTTCTGTTGCATTGTTGTTTCTGCATTTTGTTTTTTTGTTTTTTTCCCTTTTCTAGGTTTCATTCCGAATTTTGTTTTCCCTTGGTTGCATTTTTAGTTTCTGTTTCTGCTTAGTGGTAATCCGAATTGCACTTGTACTCAAATTTTCTAATCAAAATATTCGGTTAAGTATTGGTGTTATATTTCCTTTGCGTATCCATCTTCTTTATTGATCCATGGAAGTCCTATTCTAGCCAGCGAATGATGTTCCATTTAACTTATTAGTTTTCTGAAACTAATAGGGATCATTGTATGTACATGGGTGGTGTTCATTTTAACATAGAACATCTACTTGCCCATTTCACTTCTCTTCTGATGGCTAGTCAGATAAGTGGTGTATCAATTATTGGATACTTAGGATTTTTCCTTAAGTTCTTTTGAGTATAAGATTCCTGATACCGAATTCTGATACCGAATTTAGTCATAGGACTGTTGATTCAAATTCTGAACGATTTTCATAACACCAAGTTTAGTCTTTGAAATAGTAGATCCTGATACCGGATCCTGATACCGGATTCCTGGTTTAGGCCTTTAGGCTTCGCAATAGTAGATCTTGATACCGGATCCTGATACTGGATTCCTGGTTTAGGCCTTTAGGCTTCGCAATAGTGGATCTTGATACCGGATCCTGATACCGGATTCCTGGTTTAGGCTTTTAACCATTTTTTCAAGCGGAGGATTCTTGATACCGGATTCTTGATACCTTTTTTTTTAAACTCCTGATATCGGTTTCCTGATACCGGATTCCTGATATCGGATTTTTATACTCGAATGAAAACAGTTACTTTGAGCAAGCCATCTCACTGGGGTATTACACTCAATTCTGCATTTTATGGAACTTATAATTCTCATTCATAAAATTGAAAACCAAATACAATTATAACTTAAACCCAACAGAAGTCTATAGGTGACCTTCTTTTCGAAACATAAACAAACTAGACATATGACAATGGTTTGTAAGACCTTCTTGGAAATCAAATAACAAAAAACAGAATTTAACTATAATAGAGGCGAAGCTTAGCTGCATTCCGTGGGTTCTTAATGCCTCTGCCAGTCAGTGTTTCCAGAAAATATGCTCCTTTTCCAGTTTTTGATCGGACTCGATACGGTCCTTCCCAATTAGTTGCCAACTTCCCGTGCGCAGGCTCAGTACCGTGCACGTCGACTCTTCTTAGTACCACCTTTAAATTATACTGCTTGGCTGACTGCTGCTGGATTGTTGCCATGCGGACAGTTGCCATTTCCCTAGATTCTTGCAAGAGATCCAAGTTTTCTCTGATGAGCCTCACATTAGCTTCCAGATTAAAGTACCTTGACCTCATATTAGTGGATCCTACCTCCAGCGGAATCATTGCTTCACTTCCATATGTAAGTTTGAACGACGTCTCCCCAGTGGTAGAATGGGGAGTGGTTCTGTAGGACCAAAGTACGACATCTATGCAATCTACCCATTTACCTTTGCTATCTTCTAGATTTCTCTTTAATCCTCTTAGGATACATCTGTTGGCTGCTTCGGCTTGCCCGTTTGTTTGCGGGTGCTCCATAGAGGACAGACGTTGCTTAATCCCCATTTTCTGGAGAAATTCCTTGAAAGCTCTGCTAGTAAACTGAGTACCATTGTCTGTGACTAAAACAGCTGGAACTCCAAAACGTGTTATAACTTGGTTATTGAAAAATTTCACAATTTGGGTAGAGGTAGTAACGACGACTGCTTTAGCTTCGATCCACTTTGTGAAGTAGTCGACTGCCACCACTAAGTGAGTCACTTGTCCTACTGCTTGTGGAAATGGTCCCAACAAGTCCATACTCCACTGAAAGAATGGCCACGGGGCAGATATCGAATGGATCTCCTCTGGTGATGCCAAGTGAACGTCAGCGTGCTTCTGACAGCGATCACATTTCTTCACATGCTTCATAGAATCTAACTGTATGCTGGGCCAGTAGAACCCTGCCCTCAATATCTTCCTCACTAGACTTCTTCCTCCTAGATGATGACTGCACCTTCCTTCGTGCACTTCCTTCAGGGCCAATTCAGATTCTCTTTCAGTCAGACATCTGAGTAGAGGTGAAGAGAACCCTCTCCGATAGAGCAATCCATCTTGTATGACAAAATGAGGAGCCATCTTTCTTATTTTTCTTGCGGCTTCATCTTCACTCGGAAGGACTCCTTGAAGCAGAAATGCTATGATAGGGGAGGCCCATGACTCTTCATCCTCCACTGCCAATGTTGCACTGGGGTGAGAGATGGCTTGTTGAATTACAGACCTGTGATTTCCTGGTTTCTTGGTACTAGCTAGCTTGGATAGGACATCAGCTCTGGAATTCTGATCTCTGGGAATGTGTTGAAAATCCACGCTGTCAAACCTTCCAGCCAACTCTTTACACTTGGTGAGGTACCTCTGAAGCAAAGGCTCCTTGGCTTGGAAGTCTCCTTTAATTTGAGAAATCACCAGCTGCGAATCGCTGTAAAGTACAATTGAGTGCGCTCCCAAATCCTTGGCCATCGTCATCCCAGCAAGGCAGGCTTCATATTCAGCTTGATTGTTAGAAGTAGGAAAATCGAACCTTAAGGAATATTCAATTGATACCCCTTGAGCGTTTTCCAATATCACACCAGCACCTCCGCCCGTTTGATTGGATGAACCGTCAACAAACAAGGTCCAGACTTCAGAGTCCTTCTTTGGTGCCAATTCTACGACGAAGTCTGCTAGAACCTGAGATTTGATTGCTGTCCTTGACTCGTCCCATATTCGGATAATTCTACTGACCAAGCGATCATGCGACCTGCTAAGTCTGGTTTTTGTAAAACTTGCCGAATGGGCTGATCTGTTCTGACGACGATGGGGTGGCTTTGGAAATATTGTCTAAGACGCCTTGCTGTGAGCACCAATGCGAACGCCATCTTCTCAATCTTCTGATACCTTCTTTCGGTTTCTTGCAATACTTTGCTGACAAAATACACCGACTTCTGTCTTTCTTCCAAATCCCTGACCAAAACAGCACTCACCGCTTCATCATTTACAGCTAGATATAAATAGAGGGTTTCACCTGGTTCAGGTTTGCTTAGGATCGGAGGATTAGAGAGGTAATGCTTGAAGTCCTGAAACGCCGCTTCGCACTCATCAGTCCATCTGAACTCCTGGTCCTTCTTAAGCAATTGGAATAGTGGAAGGGACTTATAAGCTGACTTCGACAAAAATCTTGTCAGTGCGGCTATGCGCCCGGTTAGTTGTTGAACTTCCTTAACAGAATTTGGGCTCCTCATCTGCGTGATTGCATCACACTTTTCAGGGTTAGCCTCTATTCCTCTGCTAGTAAGCATAAAACCTAGGAATTTCCCTGCTGTGACACCAAAGGCGCACTTCAGCGGATTTTAAATGCATATTATGCTGACGTACCTTACTAAGGACGGCTTCTAAATCCTGCTTGTGGTTTCCCGCCTCTATTGACTTTACGATCATGTCATCAACATAAACCTCCAATGTTGGTCCAATCAGCTCTCCAAAAATTTTGTCCATCATCCGCTGGTATGTTGCACCTGCATTTTTCAGACCAAACGACATTACTGTGTAACAGTATGCTGCTTTATCAGTCATAAAAGCGGTTTTTTCGTGATCGTCACTGAACATGGGGATCTGGTTGTAACCGGAGTATTCATCCATGAACGAAAGTAACTGATACCCAGCAGAATTATCAACCAGCTTGTCAATGTTGGGAAGAGGATAGGTGTCCTCGGGACAGGCTTTATTCAAATCCGTGTAGTCCACGCACATACGCCATTTGCCATGGGATTTTTTGACCAGGACCGCATTAGAGAGCCAGGTAGTGTAATGGACTTCTCTGATGAATCCAGCTTGTAAGAGTTCTTCCACATTTGCTGCGATCACCTTCTGCCGTTCATTGCCCATTTTCCTCCTTCTTTGTGACACTGGCTTGAATTTGGTATCAACTGATAGGCGGTGACAGATAAAATCCGGATCTATCCCTGGCATATCGGCTGCTGTCCATGCAAACAAATCCTTGTTCTTTTTTAGCAACGCAACCAACCTGACCTTTTCTTCATTTGATAAGTCTTTCCCCACTTGAGTCCATTGTTCCGGTGCATCCCCGATTTGAACTTTTTCTAACTCCCCATCGGGCTTAGGTCGCTCCTCTTTGATATCATCACGCATGTCCAAGTCTACCATCATGACCCTTGAGGATGAAGCTGAACCTTTGGTCTGTTTCGCCTGCACCTGCTTCTTGGCGTTCTCTTTTGTTGCTTTCAGACTAGCTATGTAACAGGTTTTGGCTTGCATCTGGTCTACCCGTATTGTGACAACTGATCCTTTCTCATCTGGGAATTTCATCGCCATGTGCAAGGGAGAGGCGACCGCCTGGAAAGCCTTCAAAGTGGGCCGCCCCAAGATCGCATTGTAAGCAGAGGGGCAATCCACCACCAGGAAGCGCAACTTTTCAGTTCGACACTGATGGGGTGTGCCTAAAGTCAGCCTGATATCAATGTATCCTCTGGGTCTGATAGTGTCACCTGTAAACCCAATCAACTCCTTTTGGTAGGGATGTAGGTCTGCTGATTTCAACTTCAAGCGGTCAAATAGTTCTGTAAACATGATATCTGATGAGCTACCCTGGTCTACCATCATGCGGCAAACCCAGAACCTGTCAATAATTCCGGTTACCACTAATGGGTCGTTGTGGTTGGGAATCACTCCTTCCAAATCAGCTTCAGTAAATGTGATCGGAGGGTGTACTTCCTTCTGCCTGTTTGATACAGAAACCGCCATTGTTGCTAGCTTTAACTGCTTTTTCTGGGACGTTATGGATTCCCCTTCTACCGTCAGACCACCAGCGATAGTGCTAATTACCTCCAGGTCTTCATTGTTGCTTTTACCAGCGTCTTCTTTCTTTACTGGAGAATTCCTGGTTGCAGTGCGCCTAGGAGTTCTGCTTCTCCTTGGGGGCGATCGAGATCTGCTTCTAGGTGGGCTTCTTGTCCTCCTTCTGACAGGACTTCTGACCCTTCTTGTGGGGGTGCGCTCATTGGGACCTCCTCTAAAGGATCGAGTGTAACGATTCAGTCTTCCTCTTCTTACCAGAGTTTCCATAGCGTCTTTGAGTTGGACACAGTCGTCATCGGTGTGTCCATAGCTGCCATTCCAGCTACACCTTTTGTGCTGATTCTCCTTCGTTGGAGGCCTCCTCAACGGGGGTGGGCGATCTACTTCCATCAGTTCTGCATTCATAATCTCACGAAGGATTTGTGATCTAGAAGTGTTTAAAGGTGTGTAATGGTCATATTTACCTTCGGGCTTTTTAGGCCCCAGATCATGTCTGTTGTTTTTGTCTCCTTCTCGCTGACCTTTCCCTAACCCCTTGTTGAAGAAGGCCTCTTTCTTTTTTCCGGATGTTTCCCCTGCAAAATTGTCTTGTGCTTTCTGATACTCCTCCAAGTTGATATACTTTTTAGCTCTTTCCATGACTTCGTCCATGGTTTTGATTTTGTGCATCACCAAATGGTCTGTGAAATCCCCTGGTCTTAATGCACGCATCAAGAGATGCAAAGCCACTGAAGCCTCTATGTCACTAATCGAAAGGTATTCAGTATTGAAACGGGTGAGAAAATCTCTCAGCGATTCTCCCTTCTCCTGCTTTATTTGAGACAAATGGTATTCCGACTTTGGCTGTGCATTGCTTGTTGTGAAGTGTCCCAAGAATTTGGCAGCTAAGTCTTTCCACCCTATTATCGAGTCAGGTTCCAATTTAGAATACCAGCGCAAAGCCGCTTTTTTCAGTGTCAGGGGGAAGGTACGACATTTGTATGCGTCCTTAGCCCCTTGACATGACACTACAACATTTTTAACTTTCTGCAACGACACAAAACCGTTGCTTAAAGTACAAAAACCGTTGTTGAAAGTTTAGGCAACGGTTTTTTAACTGTTCTCTAGGTGAGTGTTGCCTATTTTCAATAGCAACGGTTTTTTTGCATTTGGCAACAATTTTGTAAAACCGTTGCCCTTTAACTTATAAACAGCAACGGTTTTTTCTTTCATAATATGCAACGGTTTTATTAAGAAAACCATTGTCCTTTGGCTTATAAACAGCAACGGTTTTATTAATCTATCTCATATGCAACACTGATAAAACCGTTGCCTTATGTTTTAGCAACAAATACATAACTATTGCCAACTTCACATAGGCAAAAACCGTTGCCTTTTGGCTTATAAACAGCAACGGTTTTATTAATCTATAGCATATGCAACAAGGACGAAACCGTTGCCTTATGTTTAGGCAACAGATATATAACTATTACCAACTTCACATAGGCAACACTTATTTTACTTTCAATCTATATGCAACACTTTTAATAAAATTAAATGTAATAGTATATATATATATATATAATAAAATTAAATTATAATCATCATACATACCAAAATAACATAAGATTATATTATTCTATAATCTAAAGAGTACAAAGTTACCAAAAAAAAATTCTAAAAAGTACAAGACCAAATTAAGTACTTGCTAATTAACAACATAATTTTTTGCTAAATATCCCAAAAAAAAAAAACTCAGCTAAAATAATCCATATATACATTCTTGCATTGCGATTTGATCATCCTTTAGAACTTTTCCTTGGCAAATTAAGCGCTGCCGCTCTGATAACACTCTTTCAGAGCAGGAAGTGGCATCTGCAAAACAGGGGAAAATACACAACTCACAGTCTAATGACTCTAATCACAAGTAGCTAGAAAGCCAGGATATCGTACAGAAACAAAGAACAAACCTTGATTCCAAATGACATCATTATCCATACACAATATATAACAAAAGTATCTTTTGACCACCATTTTCATTAGCTTTATATAGGGAATTCCAAAATCTGAAATAGCTACATTGGATTTGAAGAATCACAAACCACAATATTTCTTAGAAGAAAAACATTCTTCAAGGACAAACCAAAATATGATATCATATCTCTCCATCCTTTCACTCTCAAACTTGCGATAGCAGTTCTAAAATTAAGTCTATAATAAGAAAATGTCATTCTACAAAGAAAATATAACAAATATAATCTTTAAAAATAATCTTAAGAAAATGAACCAATACCTCTCGGTTGTCAGTGACCTTGAGTACGAACTTGCCATCACAGTGCCTGTACTTCATGACATACCGTGTTTGCATGGCGCACATACAATAAAAAAAATCATTTCTGTAGAAGAGCAATTCTTCTAAGCTGAGCAACATACTCGAAAATTTTCTTAATGGCTTCCACCTAGGAGAGAATCAATTTAAAGAACAGTGTTTAGAAGCATGAAGTTTCCTTGCTATCTTTTGATAAATGCAGGTAAAGGAACAAACATTGTTACCAATAATAGAAGACATAATTAACCTCAAAATAGTCAAATATCAGAAGCCAGAGACACTAACCATGCAGGGCATCTTCCTTATCAGCATGATCAAACTCACAAAGCGGCATCACTATAGATTGCAACTTCACTTTTCCACCACGTTTGTTCTGGAAAAAAAAGTGGCAGCAAAAAACAGAATCAGAACTCAACATCTCTTTGTATAAGGATACAGCTTATCACAACAATTAGATTTTGGAAACCTCGAGTTGTTTAGGGCAGGAGATGTCTACTAAGTGCATATTTGATAAATCTTAAATAAAAATAATCCATTTTTTAATCATTTTCTTTAACATAAAAAGTTTAAAAACTGTCATTTTTTTAAATATAAATGTTATGATGTTTTTTCTTAAGTATCTATTAATTCGAGTACAATGATTAATTCTTCGAGTACGGTTTAGTTTTTTCCAGAGTGACATTTTCAACTAAAATTATTTACATTCGCAAAAGTTGAAGATCGAACTCTCAACTAGTTGTTTAAATAATGCAGTCTCATACCAATTGTGCTAACCTCAATTGATATATAAATGTTATGATTACACAAAGTTGTTTTCTAATGGATATATAGAGATAAGACCACTTATTTTAGATAGGTTATTTATACACATTACATTCAGATCTAATACACACTTATACTCAATTTCTACGTAGTATTGATATAACATTTTTCCAGAACAACAGATAATGCAATCATATGGCTTTAGGCTGAAAAGTGACATTATCATGCTTGCATTTGCGTATTACGTAACATACCACGTGGTGAGGAGCAATGGTGATACAATGAGGCCCATGAACACAATACCACAGTCTCTCCAACACAACAAGCCATGTGAGAAAAAACAAAAAAGAACTGGTCCACGACCTATGTTTTTTAGTACCCAACTCTTTTTTTAATGGGGTTCAGTCGGAATGCTTTTCGACACCCCGAGTAAAAATGATTTTTTTAATATGAGAGTAATCGAAAAAATATATTTTCTGACTCGGGTATCGAAAAACATTCCGACTGAACCTTATAAAAAAAAGGAGTTGAGGACTAAAAAATAGGGGCCGAGAACTAGAACTCCAAACAAAAAATTGTTATCATGTCAACCATCTCTCTCAAAAGCCTAAAGTTGGCAGGAAGTCTCGGGAACTGTTCAGTATATCTAATAGCAGATATAGCCCCTTTAACCTGATATTAGAATCAAACCATAGAAGCTATAAAACCTCCAAGTGAAACAAATGAATTCAAAGATTATACTTCAGAAATCATTCAACTGATCATTAATCAGTGTACCAAAGTCTAACTTAATAAACTTTTATATACTAAAAATAAAGAAATGGATAAAATGCAGGTCAACGAAAAAAATATGACAGAAACAAGTCTTCTGTAGGTTTCGGCTTACTTCTGGGAAAATTCTGATAGGATTGGTTAATGATGGTGCTTCCAAAGGAACAATATTGTATGGTGTCAGCTCTGCAGATAATGCCGCACTTGAATTTTTTATTTTTCTCAACTAAGAAAACACAGAAGAGAAAAAGATGACAGGGTTATTCGCAATCAGTTGGTTAAAGCAAGTATTATACAAAGTTTGAAATAAGGAGTATGAAACTACGAATAGAATGGAAAGTGAGCCAGATGACAACAGGCATTTGCAATCAGTTTGTTAAAATAATTTTTATAAGAAGTTTGCAAGTACTAATAGAATGAAAAGAGAGCCAGATGACAAAAGACACTCAACAGATTTCCTGACTCCCAAATTAGATGCCAACTAATGTACCAAAAAGAATGAAATATAGTAGATGAAAACAGAAATTGGTAACAATTTCAGACAACATAAAACTGAACTGCATAAAATGTAATCATGTCAAATCAGACAAGTTAATTTGCTTCTTGAGAGACATCTTAAAAAGAATATAAAAGGAATACCTTCTCCATTATGAGCCCTCCAACTCCACTTGGATCAGCATCATTACTAAGTGCCTCCATCACCTCCACTAAGGCACGTACAAATGCAAGAACATTAACATTAACATTACTGTAAGACTCTCCGGGATTTCTGTATTCATCAACATTAACATTACTCAAATTTGAAGAGGAATTAACATGAAGAGGAATACACCAAACATAACATACAAATGCAAGAATTAACATGAAGAGGAATTATCATGAAATTGAATACCTCATTCACTTTTCTTTTGTCACTTGCATATGACACTTTTAAAAAGATAATAGCAGTTCAAGTGCATAATCCCCCCACACTTACTTGACCCACCTTCAGTTTTAAAGAAGAAAAGCAAAAGACCCTAAAACATCTGAAAATAAAAGATAATGAGTTGGATCACTTTTACATTGCCACTAGAAAGATGTCAATATGCTCCTGTGGATCCGAATTCCCAAAGTATGGGTCTACATTGGCTGGAGCTTTGAGGTTTTCAGGCATGGGGAAAGCCATTATGCTTTCAGAAAATGGGTGGTCTTTTTCTTCAGGTTCTCCAATCAGCTCCACTTCATTTCCTTTGCCCACGCCTGACTGGGATGTTCCTTTCCTTAATTCCTTCAGCAACTTATCTTGTTCATCCAGCCGCTTACACAGGCGAGCCAATTCTGTTTTCATGCTTGCTTTCCTCTGCGAGCATCCGCCAGATGACCCCCTACTCTCATGTCGGGAATGCAAAGGGCTTCCTCCTCTAGTGGGGGGCCTCTGTCGCGATTTTTCCTGCTCATGACGAGAAGGTTCCTCTTGTCTCGAACGTTCCTATTCGGCTCTCCTCCTTCCTTCACTTAACTGTTCCCTGAGGTCCTTCTGACGAGAAGGCGCCTGTTCACCGCTTTTCCTCACTTCCAGCACACTCTGGTGGCTGGGTTCAGCACGTTCTTCTTGTGACTGATTCGCCATGAACTTCTTCAGAAGGTGGTGGGAAAGAGTTTCTCGCTCCCGCTGTGGTCATCAATGTTCTGTCGTAGGATTACGGTACTCAGACAATTCGGCTAAGAATCCAGCAATCCCACTTTTGATGACAGACTTGAAATGAGCACCTTGAATACCAAGATACACACTCTCTTGTCGTTCTTAATTTGGGGGGGTGGTGTGTGTGCTTGTGTGAGATGAGTTAGTTCATACCTGCTAGCTTACCAGGTAATATATACGCATACCAGCAATAACCGAATTGATGGCCGCTTTCATGTGGCGGGTAAGATTCCTCCCAAACGGCTCTGATATGATGGCCGGTATTAAAGTGAATGGAATCCTATGCTGGTGAAGATAGAGAATCCTTCAGACTCCTTTATGCACGTGTCCGAATTCATACCGGTATAACCGTATGGAGATCAACTGTTCGATATCCATCCCCATATCCGTATCTGAATCCGGCCTCCGAGATTTGCTTAGGATACTATTTTGTACACGAATCCGGTGCGGGTGGCTTCTGTTAACCTCCATTAGGTATCCGGATCCGGCCTGTTGGGCCTTTCCTGACCTCAAACCGGTATCCATCCTATTGGGCCTTTCCTGGCCTCAATCCGGTATCCGAATACCAATCCGGTATACGGATCCAGCTTGTTGGGTCTTCGGGATCGACACCATGATTCGGCTTATTAGACCTCTTGTGGGCTGAAACCGATATCCGGATTCAGACTTAATGGACCTCTTTGGGTCTCAATCCGGTATCCGGATTCGTAGTTTGTGGGCCTCTTGGGGCCTCAATCCGGTATCCAGATTCGACATACCGGTTCTGATTATCCGGTCCATAACAAATAGCTTACAAAAGGATACGTGGATAGAAAAAAAAAACCGGTTCAAAGTTCAATATTCACTGAAAGAAATAATAAAAAAATTGTACATAACATGATATTTAAATGTGAAAAGAAGGGGAAATCATATGGTATTATCGTATTTCGTGAATAAAAATTTATTTCAAGTATAATGTTTGTAAATAAGTCAAGGACTTGTAAAAAGGAATGTGTGTCTCAAGCTCATAGCTCAGGTAAGAGTCCTGGGGTCCGAGGTGACACTAATATGTAAAGCTCATAGTTCGGGTGAGAAGCCTGGGGTCTGAGATAAAGCTAGCATGAAATGCTTGCGCCTGGGTATGTTGCCTACGGGTCTGAGGTAAAGTTATGCAGTGATTGTAAACAAAATACTTGAGACAACATATATACTCCCTCCATCGAGAAAAAATAACTAATTTTATGCTTATTAAGGAAGTTAGTTGATTGTATTTAATTTTCTCAAATTTATAAAAGAATATAAGTATTTTAGGAAAATTGCATTGAAAATGACAATAATTAAATAAGATAACAGTTTTCTAGGGATGTTTTAGGAAAGTAGCATTGGGAATGAAATCAAATTTAAGAAAGTTGGTTAGTTTTGCTTATATTTTAAACCAATAGAAGTATGTTTTGTTTTGCTTAATATTTCAAGCCGGAGGGAGTATGAATTGAATCAAAAAATAATATTTTGAGAGACCTAATAATAAGATAATAGGCTTAATTATTATGTCACAAGTCCCTAAAGTTTGGGGTATTTTTGCCAGATACCCTTATACTTTTTTTCAATGTCTGACTCCCCGAAGTTACTTTTGGGTTTGTCATATACACCTATTACAAATTCTGACCAATTTTGATGACATGTGACATCTGAATCTGAGTTAGACGCATGAGGTTGATCATGTGGTGCCGCGTGATGTCACACATGCGAAGACAACCTCTCTCTTCAATTCTTTTTTTAATTTTTTTTATTTAACTAAAAATATAAAATATTAAGTTTTTTAGTTTTTTAAATTTGTTTAAAAAAGGATCTTTGGCCACGGGGCACCAGGTGCTTAACCTCCTGCGTTTGATCAGGATCCGATGTTACATGTCAGCAAAATTGGCCAGAATCGGTAGTAGGGGTATATCAGTATATGACAAACCCAGAAGTAACTTCCGGGAGTCAGACATTGAAAAAAAAAGAATAAGGGTATCTGGCAAAAGTACCTCAAACTTTAGGGACTTGTGACATAATTAAGCCTGAGATAATAATTAAAGACACTTGATTAACATGCATCACGTGTGTGTGCATAAAGTACCTATTGATTGTGATTGTCTACTTTTAGCTATTTAAATTGTAATTTGTCAATAATGATATGACAATTGTAACAGCCCGATTTTCGAAAACTAAAACAACTGACTTTTATTTATTGATGTTGCAAAAATGAGGCCATTTTTTTTTACATTGTTGAAGGACTGGAAAACATATTTGACAAGGTTATTAGTGTCCTTCACCTTCTCTTTCGAAAACCGAGTTGTTACGTGAAACCAAAACTCTTCCACTTTGTTTTCAAAAACATCTCACTAAGAAAATAGTTTAGTTTCAACTTAAACAACTCCATTCATTTACTCAAAGAACTTTAAACATGCTTCATAAAGAGAGTCCCCGCATTTCTTAAAAGTCGGGCATGCTTCAAAATAGTTAGAGTACAGCCAAAGTTCATCACTTAGGTAATCCTTAAACTTCAAACACTCAAAACAACTAAACTACTTGCACTTATCCCTAAACTTTCCTATTGAAAGCGAGCGGGTGTAGTTTCTTCTCTCTCTTGCGTTCTCCTCTCATCCTTGAAGAAGATGCTGCTTGTGTGGTCATCTCCTCATCGTCATCGGACATCCGCTTCATTCCATCTACTACCGTAGAATTCTTCCGCTCCTCGTACTGAACCTTCTCCTCGTAGCTCTGAAACCCTCGTATATTGACTTGCCCTAGATGTGGCTCCAGGTTGGCTCCGCTCAGTTGATGTTCTGGGTCCGGAATCGCAATCTCCGTGTGACCGGTCCATGCCCAGCCTTGTGGGGTGTGCTTCCACCCTCTTCCGTGCTTATTCCATATGGTGAGGTTCATGCAATGCTCCATCTGCCCGTTGAAATACCAGCAGCACCGATATGCCAACGAACAGGAGAGAGTAAGCGATCCGAACGACGAATCGTCGACGGTGTGGAATTTCCGTAGGCAAGATAATAGGACACACACATAGCACACAACACACACACAATAGCAAACAAACGTACTACTATCATTATCATAATCCATACTTATTCCATATTATTCTCATTATTTCCTTCATAGTTCTCCATTCTTGTTTCCAATCTCGTTCATAGATCTCATCATCTTCTCCACCTTTCCATTCTCAAACTCTTTCTCATTTCCCACATTTTTCGATTCTCACTCATATTACTCTTCTCTTATAATGTTTTATTGAATTACAACCGTCGATGATCAGGGGAGTTGAAGGATCATCGTGGTACGCGTTTCTTACGTAGTTAGCACTCACATCTCAGGCCTACATCTCCTCGGCCAACCAACCACCTAATCGGAAGCAAACAGGAGTACAGGACCTTTACCGTGCGGGCACGACAGCTGTCTCACAATCAAATGGTCCCAGACCAGGAGGATCTCGTCCTCAAATCAATTCAATAACAATAAACATGGCACACTGCCTCGCAGTGGCAAACAAATGCCCCACTCCAGTCCCTCTCACTGTTCTCGATTTGCAATCTAGGGGGCGACAGTATTGTTATAGTGCGCGCGCAGAACTTACCACGGTATTAGACCCAGTCCCCACCACGTTAGTGCACCACTTATGGAATTCGTTCTGCCTATAACGATACTCTAGACTTCTTGACGTTTCACCGTCATCGTCCTCCCCTAATGCAATCTCGTCCTAAGTATCCGCAGATACTTATCGTTCCTTCCTCTCCACTACTTCGGTTAACTATCATACCTCACCACGTTCATTGTTAATGTCTTTTAGAGTCTTTTATCTTGTTAATTAACCTATTGGCTGGCTCACCCTTCGTGCATCCCTTCAGTGAGTCCCGACCACTATATTTGCACGATCTTTCTCTTTCTCAAAATCACACATAGCTCAGAGCTGGGATCACATCAACAGATTCACATTTCACTCTTCAATCTTTCTTTTTACCACCCTTCTCAAAAATCCTTGAGTTCTCAACTTTCCAAAAACTTTCTTTCTCGACATTCAACAACTCGATTCCCAAAACTTTCACAAAACTTTATTTTCACCAACATTCACCAAAGATGTTATTCTCACAGTCTTTTCTCAAGAAGATCATTTCGTAAAGCTTTTCTCAAAATATTGCTCCGAAAATATCCTTTCGTAAAACTTTTTCAAAAACATAGTTTCATAAAAACTCCTTTGAAAATATCGTTTCTCAAAATTTCTTCAAAGATCCCGTTCTAAAAACCTTTTCAAAAATTTCGTTCCATAAACTCTTTTCCAAAATCTTTCTTTTCCCACTCTTTATACAATTCTTCTTTTACAAATCTTTTCGAAAATTCCTTTTTCCAAAAACACTTTTTCAAAAACACATTTTCTTTGCTGAGCGCTAGTGGAGGAGCAAGCTCAACTCGACACTAGTTCCCAGACTAAAACCAAAAACAGAGGAGCTCAGCTCTACTCGATTCACCTCTCATCCCAACAATTCGCACCACTCCCCCCCCAGCTCTGGCTCGTTCTCATCATCATTATCAATTCCTTTTCCAATCAACTCTTCTCTCTCTCCCACTCTTATCCTTTATCCTTATTACTCTCTTATCTTGCCCTCACTTTCAATTTCATTTTTATTTCTTATTAAGGACATAACAACGTCCAACAACCGTCCGTCCATCATAACAACAATCATCATTATACTTAAAGCAAATAATAAATAACAAGACATGTTATCACACACAACATCACACAATAGTATTGTGATCTTCGTCACCTTCGTATAAGTGACCACACAAGGTAAACAATTGTCACTTATACTACTGACTCCAACCACTAAGTTCCGATCTTTGAGATGATACGAAACGCCCTACTAAATTACCTAGCTACCACGATGTCTTAGGAAAGCTTCTCTCTCACCTGAGGTCCAGTGGTTAAGTGCGTGTTCTTCTCGGATCCGTGTGCTGCCATCTGCCCCAACCTCTTTTCTTTCATCATTCCTCATATTAAATAAAACATTTTACGTTACTACTTATAAGAGGAAATCTTTTTCTTAATTTCATACTTGTCCTTCCTTTTTGGAAAACTTTGAAGATATATCAATTTGCACTTAAAAACTTCGTTCTAAATCATGTGAAAACATTTTTAAACATGAAAAGCACGTCCACCAACTTCTGGACAGCAAAGTAATCTTACAAAATTACGTTGATAAAACTTCCAAGGATATTGCAAAAACATTTCTTTAATTAAAATAACTCTTTAGCTTAAAATCCACACTTTACAATTTCATGTTTTCATCACAAAACAATTTAGGACAGCCAAGCATACATCATGACATTCAAGCAAATCATACCACATACAAGTGCAAATAACATTTAGGAAAGTAAGTACTCCTAAATCAAACAAAAATCAGGTTTCAAACCAAATACATCAACATTTAATTCCATGTACACTTTATTTAAGTGATTAAGCTCTCTAAACCTATTTAAATTACTTAACCGAAATAAAACAAAGGAAAATAAATCAAACATCACAATTTAAATTACATGAATCAATTGGTTTTATTTAAGCATTTAGATCCCGCTTTCTTTTAATTCTAACCGAAACACATAGGCACACACACACATATGTATGTTCATTCAAACACAACACTACTCACACATATATTCATTTCATAGTTAATTTAATTTACTTATTTTCTTCATTTCTAAGTATAGGACCGAATAGGAAACACAGGTTCACCATACAAGTCCAAACAATTTATTTTAGTATAGTTCCTTAAAATATGTTTAAACCATGTCATTGAAAAAGATATCCTAGGCTAGCTAACATATATATAAGCCGAATAATATCATGGCATGCACAAAGAATGTGAAGCAAAGATCATTTTCCAAAAATCTTGTTTTCTCATTTTCCTTACAAAAACCGTGAGTTGCACAAGAAAATTTAGCAACCAAAAGCTAATTTCTTAATATCATAAAATCAAGCATTAAGTCAAAGTCTTTGTCTTTTAAGAAAACACATGCATGCACCTATAAATCTCTAGGTGGTACTATTTTCAACATACATGTAAGGAAGACATGATTTCCTACTTTCCCTAGCCTTGGCCGAATGAGGTTATGCAAGGAGACAAGCCTTATAATTTTCTTTTCACATGCAAATACCCAATTTCATGGATCATATCATGAAAAACTTAAAAGTATCATTCATCACACACACAAAATCTTGGTTTAACTAAAATTATTTTTTTAAAACTTGGTGGGTTAATTTTCCTTATAGAATCCATGACATGCACATAAGAGATCAAGATTTTATTTTCATTTTAATCGTGCAAATCTGAACTTCATGCTTTCTCAAAAATTAACATTGATCAAGACATGCAAGGAAAACAAAGGCAAAACATAACTGAAATTCAAGTCTTCAAACCAACCGTGAAGAATAAGTTAGAAATAAATTTTTTTCTAAACATAATATTAACATGAAATCACTTAGATCAGATTAAAAACATCTAGGCCTACTCTTTCTACTCATGGCCGAATCATTTAGCCTTTGATTTGGTGATTTATGAGTTCATTTATTCACAAAAATCCAAGATCAACACATAAGGAAATCATGCAAGGAAAAAAAATAAGAATTGTAAGGCCACAAAATCATGCATGTGATGGTCAAAGCAAAAATAGAAATTTAAACACAATTTTAGACCAAAACCGTGTTGAAGAAGAATTACAACTAAGAGATCAAAACTTTTTCAACCTCAACATTTAAGATCAAGGTATAAAAAGAACATGCAAGACCTTTAAACCTTAAGATCACTTAAGAATTATTACATGCATCACCAAATTAAATAAAGTCCATTAAAAATCCTTTACAACACAAAATCGTTAAATCAAAACTCTTTCTACCTTAATACTAACTTAAATCTTCAAATTTCCTCTTCTCTTTCCCTAATGGTTCGCCTCGGTCTCCCTTCCTTGCTAGGGTTGATGGAGGTTTCCTTCTTGATCTCAAAGAATAGGATGGTTGGGGAAAGGAGTTGAAGAAGTTTGGGTTAAGGGTTTCCACTCTTCTCTCTTTTCTTCTTCTCACGGTTTTCCCTCTCTTTCTCTCAAGAGCTTGATGGTGCTCTTGAGAGTAAATGTGTTTGGGTGGAAGTAATGTGATGAGGTGAAGGGAGAATGAGTCTCTAACTCATTTCTACGGTTTTAGAATCAAAGGCCAAGACATGGGAATTTCCTTTCCTAGCCTTGGTTTCAAGTAGAAAAGTGAAGGGCAATTTGGGCCAACCCATTGGTTGCATGGAGGGGGTCAAACCGTGGGACACATGGAGGGAGGGAAATCCACACTAGGCTTCATGAGTCACTTACCCTACTCCTCTTCCTATTTTCTATTTAAATTTTGTTTTCTTAATGCTTAAGGAAATAAGCTTCATTTAGTCTTCCTAGTCCTATGTTGGTCGAACCTCACACACACACATGCACATATGATTTTTAATTTCATCAACATATAGCATATATTCATGCATACACTTAACTTACATACACATTTAATTTTAATCTCATGTTCAACACATAGCATAGATCCATGGGATAAGGCATACATATTCTCATACTCACACACGTATGACACACATTCATACACATACATTCATGCATCATATTTTACTCATATATATAAGTATGCACATTCATGTTTCTTTAAGTAGTCATGGTGCTAATCCTAAATATACATACCAAACCGCATACACACACATAATTACAAAATAAATCGCAAACACTTAAACTCTTCCAAACTAAATTTCTAAACTTTGGACATTATTTTAGGAAATCATCACTTTAAAATCCTCTATTAGCTTTGAAAACGTGAATTTTAGAAAAATCATTTAGGAAAACATTCTTTTAAAACACTCTTCTCAAAATAAATTTCTTTAGTGTTTTAATTTAATATGAGGAATTTACGGGGTGTTACAACAATGACTTACTACATGACTTACTACATGTCTCTAAATGTTTGCTAGGTACTAAAGATAATTTATCTATTTTTGATGTGGCTGGGAATCATATTACTCCCAACTTAGAGAGTTTGCTGCTGAGTTGGAAACAATGCATTGGGTATATTACATAGAATTTTTATGGATTGTAATATTTTATGGATCCGGTTTGGATATTTTAATTCAATGCTGAAAAAAATTTTATCCTAAATTTTATTCTATGTCAATTCAATTATATTATCAGGGTGTTACACCTGGAGATGTCATCCGTCAATCTATCAAACCATTAAGATGATGGACCATTGTACACATGTTCGCGATACCGGCCCATAACAAATACCACCATTTACCCAAGAGTGTTTAGTTATACATCATATTTATGATACTATGATTATTTGAAAATAATTTACAATTTATTTTAGGCAACCTTCATTTCTTAGACAAACTAAAATTGATCACAAAATAGTTTATTAAAACATAGAATGTCAACTTCGTCACACCTTTCTTGGATATTAGCATAACTCAACTACTTCATTCATCCTCTCTAATTTCTTTTGAACTCGTGCTCTTAGTTTATCTTGGTCCTTCGGTATCCATCCAAGTGTATATATGTTTTAGCCTTTTTCATGATCTCATCAATGATCTTTATCTTGTGCATCACTGGCCAAATGGTTGGTGAACTTCCTGGGTTTGAGTGTCATCATGAGCAGATGTACCACAACCGACGGTTCGATGTCATTGATTGACAAATAATCGGTGTGGAGACTGGCTAGGAAATCTCTTAAGGGCTCTTCTTCACCTTGTTTGATATGAGAAAGATGATGCTCTGATTTCGATTGGGCCTTACTTGTGGTGAAGTGACCCAAGAACTTGGTGACTAAGTCCTTCCACCTTCCTACTGCATTGGTTTCGAGCTTGGAATACCATTGTGAGGTGACCTTCTTCAGCGTTATGAAAATACAGAAATCCAACCCAAAGACGGTTAGGAGTTCTAAAAATACAACCTTAATGATCCAACAAAAAGAATTCTTATTCCACAAAGAATTTCGCACACTCTTTACATACAACGCGTAAGCAATATTCAAAGAACATATCTTCGTGAACTATACCACACAATTCATAGGCAAAAATGGACATTCTCTTAACACTAGAGATAATTCCTTCAACAATCAACTAAAATTGCAATATTACATGTAACACCCCGAGTTTTTATATAAAAAAAATCACTTAAAAGTTTAATAATTAAAATAGAGGACTTAAAATTTTCATTTATATCAAACAAGTTCACAAACGATTCTGAGCATTCCCATTACAATATACATAGCACAACATACAATTTCCTTCTTTCCAATTCTTCCGCTGCGACACTCTGATCCTTAAGCTCCTTCAGCACTTACCTAAAATGATAACCACTAAGGGTGAGACCTTTTCACAACACAATGAATTACAAGATAGTAAAAAGTACATAATAGAAGCTCAAGCATAATAATTAAATCAAGCCATGACTAGCAAAATGCTTCACATTCACGTTTCCATAATCGTTTTCATTTCCCCTTTTTATAAACCATAATAACGTGTGTCTCCTCACGGTCAGAGAACAACACACCCAACATAACATCGCATGTCTCCTCACGGTCAGAGGACAACATACCAACATCTCTTTATTTTACTCATTTCTTTTAGTTTGTACCACCAGGAATTGGTTGCTCCTGCTAGGGCATTTGTACACCCATTAGGGACTTTTACACCCATCAGGACTTTGGTCACCCATTAGGCTTCACCCGTTAAGACAATACATGCAATCTTTATCATCGCTTACCAGATCTTATAACTTAATCACATTCATACACTTTATTCCTTTTTAACATTTTCCACTCTCTTATTTATTGTTGAATTGATCATTTGGTCACATTGACGCCTAACGGGGCATTTGGACCTAATGGGGCATTTGGTCTGATGGGGCATTTAGCCCTAATGGGGCATTTGATACACCTAGCAGGGGCACCTAGTGTCCCAATGTCCCCAATGATCAATTCAACCATCCATTCCTTTTTAATTCATTCAAATTATTTCCTTTCGGTCAAACACATCCCACCAAACATAATCATCATAATGCATACCATTTAGTTAGTCATTCATATCAAATAGCAAATATCTACATTCAAGCACTTACAACATTCAAAATTCCAACGTCACACCACCACCAATACTCAACATCATTTTACAACTCCAACAATATCTGCCCATGCAAACTATAACTCATATATTATTCCAATTAATACACGTGCTTTTAATTAGCACTAAAATCAATTTCATGCTCTCTCAATAAACATGTTCATCCTTAAGCAAACAATTATAAAACATTTATCATTTAAGCATTCATTTAACGCATAGCAGACATAGAGTTCTCTCATCAAACAACATATATCACAAAACAGTCGACATACTCAGGTATGTCTCAGAGTGCTTTAATATAAGTCAACTCCCTAGGGTTCTTCACTTCCTACAGTTAACATCATACATAAAGGGTTTTTAGCAAAATTATATCAATTAATTATTTTAAATTAAATCAAGAATACATTCAACATTCCTAAACCAACTCTAGACAGGTGCTATTTTGCTACCCACAACCCAATTTAACTATTATACCCAAGTCCTATTATAGACCCCAACTATCCCTAACTCAAAGTGTGGAAAAGTGTCTCCCCTTACCTTAAAGGAAGAGAGAGAGAGCCAACTTGAAGCTCCAAGAACCTTGAATCTACCCCGGATCTTCCTTGACTCCAGTTCTCTTGACCGATCTCCACTCCGTTCTTCAAGATTGGAGGAGAGAGAAAGAAGCCCTAGGAGAGAGAAAGAGCTTCCAGGAGGGAGAGGGAGCCACCAATGAAGGAGATGAGGATGAACACTTTAGGGAGAAGATGGATCTCATGGGTCAAGACTTGGAAGGAAAGATTTTGGGTGGTTGATGGTGGTTTGTGTGGAGGAGAGGGAGAGAAAAATGTATGAGAGGAAAGAGAGAGAAGTTCGAATCTCATGAAGGGAGAAGGAAGGAATCCATGATCAAACCCTTACTTGGAGTTGGAAAGGGAGAAAGTTGATGATGGGAATGGAAAGAGCTTCTTGCTCTTGGTTGGAAGAAGAAGGATGGAATCCTAGAGGGGAAGGAGGAAGAATACGAAGAAGAGGAGAGGAAGAAGGGGTTGAGAGAGAGAAGATCGATTTAGATAAGGGAGGGGGGATGATGAGTGGCTGAAAAAAAGGAGATAAGGGATGGAAATTACGTTTCTGCCCCTTACTTTATTTTTATTTTCTGCATCAGACCTGAAGTAATCGATTACTTGCCTAAAGTAATCGATTACTTTGCCAAAATAATCGATTACTTCCTCCAATTAATTGATTATTTTTGCAGCATCATACAATCACCAGAGCACTGGCAATCGATTACTTTGCCTCCAAGTAATCGATTACCACCTGAAATAATCGATTATCTCCTTAAGAGTAATCGATTACAATTGATGCAACGTCAAAGAAATTCTACCAGAGAGCTTGTAATCGATTACTTCCCCACAAGGTAATCGATTACCCTACCCAAAACTCCTATTTTGACAAATTCTAACTCTAAGACCTTACTCTTAACTCCTACCCATGATTTCCTATGGTTTTCCTCGTAAATCCTAACTTAGGTCTTCCTAATTAAACTTGGAACTAAAATTTGGGATGTTACATTACACAATAGTATACCTTATTATATTATCAAAACCAATGTTTTGAAAACCGTACCGGTTATTGAACCGGTCAAGGTATTGGTTCAAGGTTCAATGGTTGGATCGTGATCGAACCGTGGTTCAACCGATCTTAATGTACGTGTGTGTATATAATTATATAATAACATAATAATAAACTAACATTCTAAAACTAAATAGTAAAGATTAAATACATCATCAAATAATGAAAGTACTCATGATTTCATATATCAAAATTCAATAGTATCCAAAATTGTTGAAATCTAACAATATGTATTAAAATGTCTAATACCACTATTATAGTACTTATTATAGTATTATATTTCCCGTATAAAAAATTAAAGCGAAAAAATGCTATTATAATTAGTATTATAATTAATAATTAATAAAATATCATACTATTATAGTATTACATTTTCAGTATAATTTTTTTTTAAAAAAAGCCCAATGTTTTGCTTAATTTGGGCTTTCAAATTCAAACCGGTTTTGATTGGTTTTGGCGGTTTAATACTGGTTCAGCCGATTCTATTTCGGTTTTTTGCAGAGCGGTTTCTGGCCTATTTCGGACCGGCACCTCCACCGGTTCACCGGTTTTCCGATCGAACCGGCCGATCCAATGATATATTTAATTCGAAAGCATCAACCAAAGCTAAAAAGAGAACTATGTATCCAATTATATATCAAAATTATAAATTTTAGTAGAAAATTGAAATTAATTATGAGAAAAAAACCATATTGGTAAAACCAATGTGAAAGAAAAAATGCATGAAAAAAAAAAGAATTAGAAGTTAGAAATTAGAAGATTCATTTAATTAGTTTTGCCTATTTCTTCTATTTAGGCAAAACTAAATAGAAGATTCATATTGGTAAAACCATATTGCCTATGTGAAAGAAAAAATGCATGACAAAAAAAATAAAATAAAATTAGAAGTTGGAAGTTAGAAGATTCATTTAATTAGTTTTGCCTATTTCTTCTTTTAGGGCATTCATAGCAGAGTTTTAACTTCAGACTCATCAGACTCTGACACAGCAGCGTTACATCATCATTTTGCTAACAGATTCAACTTCAAATTTTTCATATCTTCCATCACAGCAAAGTCTTAACATCAGACTCACCAAACATGCATCAGCATTATCATCATGTACTTTTATACACAATTTTATTTCAATAATGTTTTTGTAATACAATTTCAATAATATTAATTATGTACAATTTATAAAAATAATCCCAAATAATATTTAAATATTAAAATTAAATAAAAGTTAACATTACGATAATTTAATGGTACCTACTAAAAATTATAAAATACATAAAAAATACAATATAATTCAAATTCTTATAATTTAATTAATGCTTCCTCCTTGTTCTTGAAAATGTTGTCATAAATATTCCATTAAATACGCTTGCAATTGATAATGTTGTGTATGATTACGAAGTCGCCTATGATTTTTGATGTATTCTTCTCGATTGGCATAATAAGTTGGAAGTTGACCGTGAAATACTTGATGTGTTTCACCGGTAACATTGATGGGATTTTCAAGTGGGATAGCCCCACATGTGTCCCTTTCATCCTCAATAATCATGTTGTGCAATATGATACATGCTTTGATTATATCTCCAATTTCGGTCTTTTTCCAAAAACGTGTCGGAGATGTTATAATTGCGAATCGAGATTGGAGCACCCCAAATGCTCGTTCAACGTCCTTTCTAAAAAATATGTATTTTTATTTATTTATTTATTTTTCCATAACATGACAATATATTTAAGAATAAAAGAGAAAAAAAATATATTTAAAAATATTATTTTTACTTTTTAAAAAAGAATATTATTTGTAATTATTATTACTTATTATTAATTTATCGTTATTATTATTTATTTATTGTTAATAATATTTATTTATTTATTTATTATTATTATTTGTTTATTAGGGTATTATAAGTTTTAACTCAAGATTTTGAAGATTAGCAGAATCTTAAGAGAGTCTGGAAGAAAACCTGAACTTAAAATTCTCCACCAAGCTTTCTCCAGATTCTGTTGTGAATGCCCTTATTATTATCATCACTTCCTTGGATTTTGAGTTAAAACTTGTAGAACGTGGTTGAAGCCCTTGACATCCATTATTCAACCACACTTTTCAAAACTTTTTTGTTTTGGCAACTTTTTCCATCCAACATAAATATGGCAAAGTTTTTTTTCCCCTTAAGTTATTTTTTTCTAAAGTAGTTGCTTATGTTTTTTTTTAAGTGGTCCATCAAATTTACTTCTGTTAGAATTAGTGGTCTCTACGTCTATTTTTCCGTTAAATTCATTAAAATACTGCTCTATCTTTGAGTATACTCTTCATCTTTTTCGACAAATTTTCCAATCAAAATGTCATTCTTTTTTTGCTTGTTCTATCTTCTCTTTATTCCTCTGTCTTTCACAATCACATCATTTCACCTTTATTTATCTCTTCATTTTCACCATCATTATCTTCTTCTTATATTTTCTCTCCACTTTTTCCTTCTCTTTTTCCTCCCCACCACTGCTATTAACTGTCAACACCCACTTCAATTTATATCTATTTAAACGTCTTAATCATATTTCTAAACCTATATATGTGTGTGTCTTCAATTTCTTCTCAAATAGTCCCAAATCAAAATTCCCATTTTCAAACCATAGAAACCTGTTAAGGAATAAGATCTATTGATAGAAAATTGACAAAGAGGCCAACAAGGTCAACGAAAGTAAATTTAAGGGATCACTTTCAAAAAAAACTTGGTGGACCATTTTAAAAAAAATAACTTAAGGGACAAAAAAAATTTTGCATAAATAATAATGGGTCTTGTAAGCTTTCTAGAAATAGAAAAAAAAATACCAAGTCTCTATTTTTTTCTCTTGGAAATATCAAAATCTATATTTTCCAATACTTTTTAACTACATACTCCCTTCCCTCCGATCTCAAATATAAGAAAAAACTAACTTCACGCTTATTAAAGAAGTTGGTTGATTGTGTAACACCTTAGTTATTTACCCATAATTACCCTTAAGATTAAAAATAGCGACTTGAAAATTTCTTGATGAAAACCCCATGATTAGTTTCAATTCATATAAAACTCATAATCCTGTCGTTCATTTATAAAACTTCTCCGTAAAATCGAACGGAGTTTTCTTTGTTTGTAAGGCATTTCCAAAACATTGCTTTAACCTGTAAAATTTATCCGAAGCAGGTTTAAATACATCAGAGACCAGCAGGGCCCAAAATATTGTTCAGTCCACTTAGAACATTAGTTAAAAAGGGATACAAATAACTTCTCAAACTCGTAGTTTTCCAAAAAGACAAAGAAATTGAAATACAACAAAACTACCCAAAATAACCCATGACCGATAGATGGTCGCTAAATACTATATACATTCCACGTGGTGGAATGTACTCCTGCTCGGCCAGACTTGTGTATGCTCCTTCGGTACCTGTAAAAATATAGCAAGAAGGGTAGCATTACACAGAACTAAGGAAAATAGCTTCTAAGAAGCATAGCTGACAAACTAGGCCCCAACACAATAGAAATTATCTGTTAACCTAATATTCCTTTTTCGGGTAATTACATACAGCTTATTTTCAATAAAATAGGTCCTATGTCCATACTACCTTCCTAGAAACTCTACATTCAACCTTAAAATTACTTTTCAATTCCACTTGCATTAACATTTTCCATATTCCAACTTCCATTCTCATAAATTACCAATTCACGTATATATATCATTATTTTCATAGTCTTTTTATTCTCTTTTCTTCCATTAACTTCACATTTCTCTTCCATTTTGTCCCTGGTCACGACCTACTGCGTCCGCACTAATGTGCTGGTCACGACTTACTGCGTCCGGGTATGTTTCATTTCATTCTCCCCTGGTCACGACCTACTGCGTCCGCACCCATGCGCGATCACGTCTTACTGCGTCCGGGTATGTTTCATTTCATTCTCCCCTGGTCACGACCTACTGCGTCCGCACCCATGCGCGATCACGTCTTACTGCGTCCGGGTATGTTTCATTTCATTCTTGGATCATAACAACATCACATCTCATGAATATTCAAACACAAACATCATTTCAATAACACATAACAAATTTAATCAAGCACGACATCCATCAAGGTTCCTTGTCACTCAATCACCATTCTCTAACTTAGGATTCATTTAGTATTAAACATCACTTCCCTTTTACCAAACTATTTATCCTTAATTCCATTCTTTAATTACTCGCTCGTAATTTCCCATCCTTCCCACCTTACTTAGCCCTTTCTATATGACTTGACTACGTTAACACTTAATCCATTATTTGCTTTACGAGTCACCAAACCAAGCACGATATTACCATACATCAATGACGAGTAAAAATCAACAAATGGTGAACAAAACAGTTGACATACTCAGGTATGTCCCAGGGTACTATAAATTAATTCATCTCCCTAGGGTTCTTCACTTCCTACTTAATTGACATATATTCTACACATTTAGTAGCAATTATGTCCTAAGGTTCATTTCATGCATTTTATAGTTTAAATATCCCATAGTTCATTCACCGAATCAATTATCTACACCTAGTCATCATTACAACAACCTAGAATCTATATTCTTAGCAAAGGTAACACAAACCCCTCTTACCTTGCAAATGGGTGGTATTGAATCTCAAGCATTAAACCTAAGTCTTAGCTCCTTGGTGCTTGGGTTCCCCGTCCTTAGCTTCTTGAATCCCTAGACCTCATCAAAACCCATGCCCATGATGAGTGAGCTCCTATGATGTGAAGTCTTAGATTTGTGATGAAGGCTTGAGTACGTGTAGCTCCTCCTTGTTATGGAACTTAAAAACCCCAAGGGTTGGAGGGAGGAGGCCACTAATTTAGCAAGAAATGGAAAAGGTTTGATAGCCAATTTATTGCTTGATCTTAGATGGAGATAATGAGTGGTTGGGTTTTGTGGCTTGATTTTGGGTGGTGAAGCTTGATGATGGTTTGGTGCTCTTGGGGTGTTGGAGAGAGAAGAGAAAGATGAAGAAGTTTGGGTGGCTCTTGGTGCTTGATCCATGATGGAGGGTAATGGTGGAAAGCATCAAGGAGGGTGGATGATGGTGGGTGTTGATGGTGATAAGTGGTTCTTGGAACCATGAAGAGGGTGGAGAGAGACATAGAGAAGAGGATGAATAGTGCTTTGTTCTTGGCCCCAATAAGAGGAAGATGAAGAATGAATAGGGTGGATGATGATTTTTGTGTTGCTTTTGACCCCCAAATCGTGTTTTCTTGGCTGAGGGGTTGGGGTGGGTGGTGGAGATTCAAAAGCTTCTCCAAGAAGCCAAATCGTGTGGCTGAAAACGGCACCAGCTGACCGCGCGCGGATTCGCGCGCCTGAGCGCGGCGTCAGCACCAATTTCTGGTCTGGTGCGTGGTGCGCGTGACTGGTGTGGGACTGGTGGGGATGGCGCGTCATCTGGTGCGCCTGATGCGGGCTGGTGCGTGGCTGGTGCAACATAGACGCGCCTGGGCGCACGGGATGCTGCACCTGAGCGAAAAAGCTACTGGGTTGGTGCATCTGATGCACCCTGGTGCGCCTGGGCGTGCACCAGTAAGTCCAGACTTCGATTCGCCGTAACTTTTTCGTTAACCGTCGGATCGGGTCCAAATTTTTAGACAAACTTCTTAATCCCTTAAACTTCATATCCAACGGTGAAATTTATTTTCTTAGCATCCTATAATAAATTTCTAATTTTCTCTTTTCGGTTGATTTCTAACATCTAAAACGCCGATTTACGCCCCGATTCCGCTTAGATACTCTTGCCCATTGCTACTAAGGTCTCCTACACAACCCCTAGTACCTAAAATTACTACTCACCTAGCTCCCAAAATTATTTAAGTAATTAATCTATTCGTTCCCTAACCTTTAAGCCTATTAATTCACTAATTATGCTTGAAATTAAATTAGGGATGTTACAGATTGCATTTATTTTTTTGAATTCATAAAAAAATAGAATACTTTAGGAAACATGTATTGAGAATGAAACAAAAAATTAAATGATACAACCACTTTATTAAGATATTTTAGGAATAATTGTATTGGAAATAGAAAATTAGTTAAATTTTATTTATATTTGGGATCACTCATAAAATGTTTTTATTTATAAATGTTTGAGATTGGAAAGAGTATAATTTTTTAGTAAGTTATGACACTTGTTAGCATTTTTAAAAATAATTATCTGAAAACATTATCAAATTTTGATAACCCGAGAATAACTTTGTAAAAGTGCTAATACTTTGCCAGCAGTAGACAGTATCATGTGTCTTTGTAAGCTAGGGACGACCATAATGCTCACCAAGTTTTTGAAAACATGAGTCAATTCACATGGGATGTTACCAATCATGGCCCAAAGCCATGAGTCAATTCACATGGGATGGAGAGTGGAGTTCATTTAGAAAAGTGTGTTCCGAGTGCTTTCAGCTTTACCAACGTTATCGACCCGAGTGTTTATGCGGGATTTTTTATCCTATGCACTAGATGTATAAGATAATAAATTTGAAAAATAAATATTTGTTAAAAAAAGATATACTTAATTAATTAAAATATAATTACTTAGTTTTTCAATAAAATTTTACTTTTTATGTTTCATTATTCTATGTATTTCATACATAGATTAGAAAAACCCATTTATATATTCAGAATTGGACTTCTTTTTCTCTTGTTACCTTTTTTTTAATTATATTATATATTTCAATCATCATCATATATAATTATATATAAGTAAAATTTATGCTTTGGTTTTTTTATCTTATTTTTGTTTTTTATTTTTATATATTTGTTCTAAAAGTAATTTTTTTCTTCCATAACTCTCTCAATAGGGATAGAAATAGGTACGGATAGGTAAGGGTATCTCATTACCCGGATATCCATTATATTTTTAAAAAAATTATTAAAATTTTAAGTTGATTTTTTTTTTACAAACATAAAAATTCCTTATTTTTACTTGTCAAACACTTGATATATCATTAAACAATTCACAAACAAATTCACTAGAGGCAAAACATATTCACTTAGAAACAAATTCTCTCACACAAACATACTTAAATTCCAAATTAATTGAATAATAAGTATTTTTCAGCGAGTTCGGGTACCCGCGGGTCCAATACCTCATTATCCGAACCCGAACCCATTCCGGGTATTACTCGCGGGTTCCCGTTTTTATATACCCGCAGACCCATTTTTGGATCTAGACCCATACCCATTGCGGGTATTATCCGCGGGTACGGGTCCGATTACCAAGCCTATCTCTCAATTTTCAATCAAAATTTATAATTTTAGTTTTATTCAGTTCAGAATGAAAGAATCTACAAAATGCATTATCACTTTTTTAAAAATTTTACCATGAAAAAATGGATTTTATAACCCATTTAAAACGGAAAAATTACTTTTAGAAAACAAAAATAAAAAAAATTAAAAGATAAAAATGAAAAATGGAAAATAACTAAAAGTAGAGCAAAACATACAACAACTAAGTCTTTGTCCCACTAGGTGAGGTCGGCTACATGGATCAAACGACGCCATAAAAGTCTATCATCATAAATCATGTCTTTCGATAAGGCATTGATTGCCATATCCTTCTTAATTGTTTCGCTTATAGTTTTTCTAGGTCTTCCTAAAAGAGCAAAACATATACCATTTTTTTAAAAAAAATCATATATATATATATATATATACACCTATATATATGTGTGGAGATAATCAGGAAAGAAGTTATAATTAAACATATTTTTATCTCTGGAAATACAGTAAGTTTAGATTTCAGTCCTTTTATTTTTTTCTTTCGTTTTGGTCTTTCTATTTTTCGAAATTTTGGTTTTAACTCCTAATAATAACATCTCAATTGTAGAAATATAAGGGGTGATATCAATGATTAGAAATTTTGGTTTTAACTCCTAATAATAACATCTCAATTGTAGAAATATAGGGGGTGATATGAATGATTAGAGCTATGTTGTGATATGAAAGTCACTGCCTTAAAAGCGATTTTTGATAAACCTCTAGTACAATATATATAATTTGGAGTCAATTGCCAAGATTAACACAACCTACTCTGTGACTTATGTAATCAACACCAAGAGTATGGAGTCTATACAATACAATTCCTCGTATATTTCAACACAATAATAATTTCTTTTTCACACAAGTTCTTTATAAAATGACCATAACCATTATATATCATGAAAAACTATCTCACTCTGCACCCCTTTTCTATTGTGCCCCACAAACACACACACATATATATATATATATATATATATATGTTCTTTTTGGGTGTGTACCAAGGATATTCTCTGATCGATAGCCGAAGACTAATCCCTTCCGAGACGTAGAAATCACTTAAATGGGTTTTGCCTCTACCAATAAAGTTTTTTCCATGCCAACGACAGAGATCGAATCTCTGACATCATAACTAAATAACTCAGCTATTTGTCAACTGTACTATGCCTTGTTGGTTATAAATACATATATTTCTATAATCATTTCGAGAAAAAACCGTTAGGCTATATAAATACTAATTAAACATTATTATTGAGTAATAATATTCAATCAATTACCTTAGCTAACATCATGGAAAGGTAAAGATCAGTGCTCGTCAGTTACAAATTCATTAATTATCAGTCTTTAAATATTTCATAAAAATATCTAACATCAAAATTAAAATTGATCATGTCAGCAATTAATATATCATGTATCACATTTAGTATTAATTACAACATAATTAGAGATTGAAACCAATATTTTGAAAAAAGTGGGGGACCAAATATATATATATATATATATATATATATATTTATAAAGACTAAAATCAAAACTCATTATATTTTTGAAAATCCAAAACATATTTAAATTTTTTTTTATCTTATGCTAAAAAATGTAGTACAAATATAAAATAGAATGATAAATAGTTTTGAGAAGTGATATGTCAAATTGTGGTTGATTATTGATAATAGAAGTGGACCTAAAGCGGTCAAGGCTAATAAAGATGGACAGGGTATGTGTTTCTTAAGTATGTGATCATGGGTTCGAAACCCTTGACTTATGCAAATGAAGATTGCTTTGCTGGGAGAGTCATTCTCGAATGAGCTTAATCAATGTGCGAATGAATTATTCACCCAATTACATGACTGGCCGTAAGTTTAAAAAAAAAAAAAAAGGGTAGAAGTGGACGTAACATTAACACCAGACGAGTTAACCTTCAACATCGAAACTTGAAATTGTCACGTTTCTTTGTCCTTGCTAAAGTATCCTCGTTCAAAAGATGGTAGATAAATTTCCTTCAGGTATTGCGGTTACCTTGTTGTTCAGTGATTAAACTTTTTCTTTTGATCTAGCTAGCAGGACACTTGAGTATCTAGCTTTACTCAACTTTGATCTTGTAAGATACCTTTTTTTTTTTTTCACTACCGGAGTGTCCACCATCGATCGCCGTGACTAATCTCTTTGCTGGCTTGTAGGCACCTCTAATGGGTGGGACAGCTGGCCCCGAGATTTAACGCTGCTGCATGCACAAGGCAGGATTCGAACACCTGACCTTGCTTAAGAGTGAATTAATCCCTACCACTGAACCACACGCGGATTATCTTGTAAGATACTAGTTGGTAAATTTTCACATAGAGTTTTACGGTTAATCAAAGAAAAAAATAATGGTTTAAAGTATATTTAATTTTTTTTTTATAAAAGATTTTGCTAAGAGCAATAAATATCAGAATCCAAAAATATAAAGTTAGCATTGAAAAATTAAAGAAATTAGTTCTTAACTATGAGTAATAAATATATAATTTTCTGGGTTGATTTTGTTATTTTATATTATTTATATATTGTCCTAGAGTAATGAATAACAAAAAACCATTTTGTAAATAAGAAATATGTCACGGTTCTTTTCTTATTTGAACCTGGGTTGCATGAGTACGGGTACGGGGTACGACAATTCTAAAAAACTAGGGTACGGGTACGTTTATATATATATATATATTTAATAATTTATTTTATTAATATAATTATATTTAAATTTAAAAAAAATGGAAAAAATAAAATCAGTAAGGTAAAAATTAAGTTAAAATTAATAATAAACACTTAAAAATTATTTTGATGTAAAAAAGAAAACATTAAGTTCAAATTAATAATAAACACTTAAAAATTAAAGATTTTTCAAATAGAGTTAGCTTACTAGTTACTAATAACATTACCATATTTAAAGAACAAGCTTACTCAATCAGTCAATTAAAAAGATGCAGCAAATCAGTATTATACTATGAAAGAATAAACTGAAAAAATAATTGTATGATACTATGAAAAATAATTAAAGCACGGCGAGCGAACGACAACTGACAGTAGAGATAGTGAGAGGCGGAAGAGAGGGTGCTTCGAGAGATAGAGAGGAGGCAGAAAGGGTTTGATTCAAAACTCAACCCTAGGATAAGATTAAGATGTCTAAGGCTGTGAATAAAAAAAAAGAAAAAAAAATTTTCAATTTTAGTGGTGTTGTGTTGTACCCAATTGGTGAATACCGTACCCACCGCGTACCCCGGCGTACCCAAATATATACCCAAGTTTTTTTTGTTTATTTTTTTTTCGGGTACGTACTCAGGCGTACCCAAGCCGTACCTGTACCCAAAAAATACCCGGTACGTGTACGGCTCCTAAAACGGTGTATCCATGCTTCAGAGATTTGAACATTCTCTGTCATCATCTCCAAATCAGTGATTTATTCTTCTATATAAATTTGACACAAGCTAGTTGACTGTCTAATAACATCTGAATGAAGTGACATGTATTTGTTAACCAGCTATGATTCATATATATATATATGAATAAAGTTTTTCCGAAACCAGGAGATAAACTTATCTTCTTAATCTAATGAAATGATGCCAACACATTAAAAATAATAAATTAAAAAATAAAAGAAAATTATGAATCTGTCCCCTACTTGACCAAAGAGATAAGTTTATCTCCTGGTTTCAGGAGAAACTTTATTCTCTGCATATATATATATATATACATACATACATATATAATTATATATATATATATATATATATAATTTTCTTTTATTTTTTAATTTATTACTTTTTAATGTGCTGGCATCATTTCATTGAGTCAAGAAGATAAGTCTATCTCCTGGTTTCAGGAGAAACATTATTCTGATAATATATATATATATATATATATATATATATATATATGAGAAGGGATCAAATTACTTTAAGAGTAAGTTTGAAATATTATTCGTAATCACATCCATTTAACAATATGCAAATGTTAAAATTAAATTATTAAAATGTCATGTGAGAATCATGTGACAACATTACTCATCATCCCCTTCTCTCATTTTTTTTCCCTTTTTTCACACAATTCAATTGTTAGGGATCAAGATTTCAATTAGAACTCTTATAAATATAACTAAATAAAATAGAATATAAAATTTCACGAATTAAATTAGAAAGAATCACAGCGTCGCTGAAGAGGAGAAATATCATATCAAGCCAATTAAAACGCAAAAACAAGTGTTCATCGTTTCACTTATATTCGTCCGGTCTTTAATGGATTTACAATAACCATGGACAACATGAATCTGATTATAGTTGTGTAAGAGGAAAGAAAATCAATTATATATTATAAAAGAGGATATCTTCAATTCAAAAATTATCACTTCCACATAATTTTTGCAAATTTTTTATTTTTAAAATAATTTAAAATTCAACAAAAATTCCCACAATTTTTTTTTAAAAGTAATTCAAAATTTTTTCACGCTAACAAGATAAGAATTTGAATTCAAAAACTGCTGACGTGTCACTTCCACATAATTTTGCAAAATTTTTATTTTTAAAATAATTTAAAATTCAACAAATAATTCCCACAATAATTTGTTTTAAAGTAATTCAAAATTTTTTCATGCCAACAAGATAAGAATTTGAATTTGAAAAAATAATTAAAAATCATGGCAGTTACCATATACTAGACCCTAGGAATTTATCTCCATAAAAAAATAAGATAAGAATTTGAATTTGAAAAAATAATTCAAAATCATGGCAATTATCATATCGTGGTCGGTAAGCTGAATTTTTTGTTTTAAATTGTAACACCCCTAATTTTCGTCTCCCGAATAATAGAAAATTAATAATAAAAAGTTTTATTATTAATTTATAGAAATTTTCCAAGCTTATGTTTTGTATTTAATTAGCCTTAAATATAAAAATAAGTTGAAATATTTTTATATGGCAAATAAATGCAAAATATAAGGATATTGCATTTTGGTCCCTGAATGAGGACCTAAAGGTAATATTAAAAAGGTTCTTGGAGGGAAAGATTTAAAAATATTAATTTTTAAATTTTGAACTAATCTAACCGGTTAGTAATGCCCTGTAACCGGTTAGACGATGAACCCAGAAACTGTGTTAGTGGATTTTGATGAGTAATCACTTGATTAATCCAAAATTCGCCACGATAACAGCCTGAATTGAGTGGAAAACCACGCGTCAGTGTGCATGTAAACGTGATTAGTCTATATATAGTGGAATTGTTGAAGAATGGGGTTGTTGATACTCTGATTTTGGGGAGAGGCTGTGATTTAGGGTTTCAGATTCGTGGAAGCAAATTCTCTTTCGTTCTTGAGTGTTTAGAGACGAGTGATACACGAACACGAAGCTTACATCCAGAGCTTCGTGTTGATACCAAATTTGTAAGACAAGAGTGTGTGTGGAAGGAGAAATCCATCTTGGAAGCTTGAGGTTTGAAGTCTGGGTTCTGTATTTTCCTGATCTGGGAGCTGAATTCAAGCCTTGATTTTGGTAAGTGTAGCTCACCATTAAGCCCCAAATCTTTTCTCTTTCCTAGTGCATGTTACCTATTTTGAGTCCTAATGGTTTTCCTCAATTTCTTTGGTCAATTGCTGTGTCAAATCCTCTGATCTTTGGACTCTGTTGGTGGAATTCGTGGCTGAGAGCAGAGCTGTGAGTTTGTGTGAAATCTAGGGATTTTCTTCAAGTTCTGTGTCAAATCTTCATCAAATTCAGTCTTAAGGTATGGGAGAAGTCTACCTTATACTAGATTTAGACTAAAAGTTAAGTGAGTTAGGATTTGAGTTCACAACACTCAAAAAGGGCATTATGTGCATTATGGCACCAAGGCTTGGAGGCCAAAATCTTGCTCATTATGATTTTGAGCAACTTTATTTTGATGCATGCAAAGTATGTTGATGTTGAATTCTGAATTTGAAAGGTTGTTTTGAGTTTTGTTGTATTAAATTGTGGTTATGTGATTTTTTATGCAATTTGATGCAAAAAGCTTGATGCATGCACTTTGATTTTGTTTCTGTGAGGAAACATGTTTGGTTAAGGTATATGAACCCTGTTAAATGCTGGAATTTGGTTAGATTTGAGAAACAAAGAAAATGATGTGTCAAAACTCTTAAGTTAAGGGACTGACTGCATAATCTAACCGGTTACTCGATATTCGTAACCGGTTAGACACTGCAGAATTTCAAAGAAAATTAGTTTATCAAATCAGTGCTTAAGTCTTTTGGGGATTGTGCTTAAATCTATACTGTAATTCCATTATGAATAATCTGAATATAAAGTGTCATGGTTCAGATTGAGGGTAAAGGTTTATACCTTAATTCAATGAAATAATTTTCAAGAGAAAATTATGTATTATTGAAGATGAATGTGATTTTAATTTTGAATGATGGAAACTGTGATTTTTGAGGCATAAAACAAGGTTTAAATGGTGTATAGATTGGGTAGAGAATTCAAGAAAAAAAGGGTTTTTTTTTTTCTGAATTGCAATGGTAAACAGTTCAGGTCTGTAATTCTAACCGGTTAGCCTGAGACTGTAACCGGTTAGTACCTGAGTCTGAAAAATAAAAAGTTAAGTTTTTGAATACCATTGATGTGGTTTTACCCAACCTAAGTTTTTAAAGACATGTTTTGAGAAAATTCAAAGGAGAATTTTTATGTCAAAGATTTTGCCTCAAATAAGTCATTCAAAATAGAAATTGGAATATTTCTAAATCACATTAATTAATGTAAAGATAAAACTAACCCTGATGTTTGTGCATACATATAGACTGGAAGTCTGGTTGGTAGGAACGTTAATCATATTCTAGGAATATGAGGAGGGTACTCCGGGAGTACTAAATTATAACCTACTTGATGACACATTATAGATATGTGGCCAGTGTCCGAGACCTGGTTTTTATGCATTCTGGGAACGTGGTGCACACTCCGGGAGTGATGCTTATTATCCAAGTATGGTTCGGCATTACGTTCTGGGAACGAATGTCGGTGTTCCGGGAACACAAGGGTGTATTGGATGGACGTCCAAGATGGACTTTAGAGGCCTCAGTTGTGGATAGAAAATCATACATCATGCTACTTGTATTATAAGAGTTATAATGTTGAAAACTGGTGTGCTCATATGTATTTGCATTATGATCTGTCCATGATATATTTGTGATTGTAAATTTTAGTCTTTATCAATTATGTATTTGTGTATACTTACTCCCTGTGCCCTGTTTAGGTGATGGCCAGATACCTAGCTTGCATCGAGATACGCCCTATCCCTAGCGGTATATGGACGTATGAGGAGCACCGCGCCACTTTTGAGGGGGAAGTGGAGATCACTCTCTACCACCCTAACCCTCTGGTGCGGGTGCGACCTCGTCGATTTAGGATCCCATTAGTCTATACTATGCATGTTCCACCTTTTTATACATATATAGGACCACCCCCGGCTCGACCTATGTGTCGTTTCCATAGTTTTCGTTTTAGAGCTGCCACTCGTTCTCATCCTTCCTCCCATAGAGTTGTCACTGAGGAGACTTCTTCTCCTGGTTCGACTGATTATGATAGGACTGCTTCTGCAGATCCTAGACCCAGTGGAGGGGTTTCTACACAGTCGGGCGAGGTCGAGGAGGACCCTGTGGAGGATGAGAGCGAGGAGGAGGTGCATGTCGAGCCGACTGTTTCTGCGAGAGGTGGACCCACTGGTTCATAGGAGCCTGCATAGCCTAGATGTTTTGGATCCTAGATCCTAGGGATAGAGCTATGGAGGATCTGAGGAGCTGCTGAGGACACGGATGACTTGCTCTGGGACTTCTATTTTGGATTATGTTATATATTGTATATATTGAGAGGTCTTGGAGTGAGCTTTTAGTTTATGCAGCTAGTCTGTATATGTTTCATCAAAACTTGCTATCTCGACTTTTTATCACTTGCTATTGTCAATACTGATGGGGTGTATGTTATGACTTTTCTATATATATATGATGTTTCTTTACCTCAACAGTGCCCTATAAGTATTATTTTTACTTCCGCGAACTCTGATTTCTATTTAAAAAGGATTCGGCGATAAGTTTATGTTTTTGGTGTATTCAAAACCACTCGAGAGGCAAATGATATGTTTTAATAATAACTTTAAATAATGTTTTCTATAAATAAGGAAATGTTATCTCGAGAGTCTTTTTCGAAGCTAAGATATTATAAAGCCGAATTCAAAAACTGGTTTATACTTCAAAAGGTTTATGTACGAGCAAGTATAAGTTTTAAAAATGAAAAATTTTCTAGTCCTAATTTTGATAGCAAGTATTCAACTATTGGAAATATTAATTATTTTCAAGTTAAAAAGAGAGCGTCACATAAATCACGATATTATCCCTTAAATTATGTGCATATTCAAATTCGTCTAACTCCCTAAAAAACAACAAATTCAAATTCAAATTTTAAATGTGATTAAAAACATTTAGCATTTCATCAAATCAATTATAAATAACAGTTTCCAACTTAAAGTTGAATCAAAACTACATCCAAAAATAAAAAAGTACTATTTTGTATACGTACAATTTTTTTAATCCGATGATTTACGATTCTTTTTTAACTATTGTATAGATAGTCATCTTATATTTTCTTTGTGGCTGTTGATAAGAGTTTTGTGGCAATAGCAACACTTCTTAACATGTGAGAAGATTCATCTATTTCTTTAAAATTATCTATCTCTAAATTTTTCATTTTGTCTACTACACAACTAATTATCTTCTATTTACTTTGTTGTTGGTTAGGGTTTTACAACAATGGCTACACATCCCAAAAGGTGAAAAGTTTCATTAATTCCTTTAAAATTATTTAACTTTATTTGTTTTGTCTTTGGCTAGGGTGTCTTGCAGAAGAATAAGATTGGATGAAGATTAACGAAACTTTATATTTTCTTCATGATAAGTATTTTAGATTTAACCTTTTTAATTTTTTCTTCCTAAAATGTTGCACTGCACGACTTTCTTCAATATATATATATATCAATCATTATTTTTTGTTTACAAGACTTTTCCTCTCATGTTTGGCATATGCCATCGTTATATAGCATAAATAGGCTAACAATATTTCTACTTTAGAATTTTTGTTTTTCATTATTTGATTTATGCCAGATTATTGATTTACAAGGTTCGAGATATTAGCTTCGTTCGTTTGATATGACTTTAGCACAATAATACGAAGATTAATACGATGTCAATAGTTAAAGTAGATGAGTTGTCTAACATTAGTCTTTTTATTATTTATTCACTTATTAATGTCTTTAATGGATTTAAAATGTTTGAATTTTGAACAGGTACAATGGGCGTGCCGAATACTACATATAATATCCGACTTTATAACAATGTTGATCTGTCAGAAGTTTTACAATTTCGTGAAAAGTTTTTTTTCCTCATTTTTTTAATATATTTAATAAATACCTTTTACTTATTAATAATTTATTTTTATAGTTAACATAACAGGCTTTAGATGTATTTTTTTCAAATAATTTATTATTTTCTTCAAATTTTTTTTTTACAGATTTAATAATTACATTATACTACCAAGGATTGGAATAGTTGTTGCCGTAAGAACTTTATGAATTTTTGTAAAATATTTAAGGAGCAGCGTAGCTTTTATCTATCGAGATATGGTAGGTTAGTGATTAGGCCGGTGCTTCTGTAACTAAGGAATAATTGGATACTGAAATGCTTTGAAATGGATAATAAAAGCATTGTAACTAATGGATAACAAAATATTGATTCAATCTCATCATTTTAACTCTAATAGGATTTTTTTAAAAAAAAAACAAAAAACATCATTTTAAACAATCGTTGCAAATATATGCTGAATTTTTTTTTTAAAAAAAAGGACAAAAAATAAAAAACTCCAACAGATTCACGGGTTACTTGGAAAGTATATTATTTTGAAGATAAAAAAAATTATATATAAAAGTAAATGTTGTAGTCTCTTATTTCAAATCATTTGTAAATATCATCAATCAATCAATTATATAATATAAAAAGAGGATACCTGCAATTCGAAAAATGCTGAGGTGTCGCTTCCTTAGCTTTTTCTCAAATTTTTGTTTTTGTAATTAATTAAAATATTTAAAAAATTATTTCTATATATTTTGTAAAAATAAAATGAAAACAAGATTTTAGGAATCCATTAACTACTTTTTGATAATATTCAAATCTTAAATATTCAAATGATTCTAATATTAAAAAAATTGATCCAAATCTAAAATGTTAGAAAAAAATCGTGGATCATAACACAACTTGAATATTTCATAATATTTTTTGCAAAATAAACATAAAATTAATCAGGATCGAATACCAACTATCGAAAATTTTGAATATACTTTCAGAAAAACTGATTCTGCTTTGCAAAATTTAAAACCTAATTTACAATTCAAATTACAAAATTTTAAATTCCAAAATTTGAATTTAATTTTGAAACATACTACAATTTTGAAAAATCAAATTAATGGATAAATTTACTTGATTTGTTAGACTCAACAATTTAGTTAACAAAATAACATCTTCTTTGATTCCATTTTATCGAATATAATATTTTGAATTAAAAAAAACAACAGCAATTTGATTTCATTTTTGATAAATATGATATTTTGAATTGAAAAAACAATCTACAATTTCAAATAAATTATAAATAATAATATGAACTAACTTATAGTTTAACCAGTAATTAGGTTTGATTCAATCTAATAATAACAATTCTCATATAAATAAATTTTTATTTATATGAGAATTGTTATTATTAGATTGAATCAAATATATATATATATATATATATATATATATATATATATATATGAGAATATATTTGTTTAATTCTGTGCATCGCACGGGCAAGCTAAACTAGTTAATAAAATATAATGACAAGTAATTAAAGATTTAAAGGTGTCACATGATTCTCACATGACATTTTAATGATTTAATTTTAATTTTTGGATATTGTTAAAATGGATAGATGTGATTAGGAGTAACATTTCAAAGTTACTCTTGGAGTAACTTGATCCTTCCTCATATATATATATATATATATATATATATATATATAGAGAGAGAGAGAGAGAGAGAGAAAGAAAACTATTAGATTGGTCCTGTAAGTTATTTTTTGGTTGCGATTTCGTCCCTTAACTTTTCTTCGTTTCAAATAAATCCGGAAGTTTGTAACTTGTTTCAAATAAATCCTTTCGTCCAATTTTGTTTTAACACCGTTAATGAGAGCCTTATATGTGGCAACCAATGGTCTTACAAGGCTAAAAATCAACGTTACACCCCAAAACGATGTCGTATGAGACCAAAATAGAAGCTTATTGGGCTATTCCTAACTGTTTTGGTTTTCTCTTTTGGCCTCATATGACATCATTTTGAGGGTGTGTAACGACCTAAGTCGTCACAAGAATTATGTTATGATAAATGCATATTATTAATGTATTTTAAGGAAATGATATTGATTGTTTCTATGATGGTATAAAAAAATAGGAAAAAATTTAAACCGGATACTTCTATAAAACTGCATCATTATATTTTACAATAAAAAGTTTGATTTAATTTACATCATTATACATTGTTTTGGTCAAAAGATATCGCATCATAATTCTGAGTTATCTAGTCTCAGTCAGTACTCATATACATATATATAATAAAGTGTAACCCAGAGCAGTCCACTAACTCAAAATATACTCAAAAGTCAGTCTACATACTAATGATAAATACCTAGCATATCACCTCACATCTCATCCACCATCCACTGGCTCCCAGTCGATGGAACAACCTGATCACTCTCCCTCCAGTCTATACGACGTCGTCCCCAGCTGGCTCACTTTCGCCCTCCTCGGGATCCTCCTCCTCAAAGTCCACCCGAACCACCGGAGGCACACGTTCCGGTGATGGTGCAAATCTCACAGTCCGAGATGGACCCGGACGGGAATGATCCTCAGGTGCAGCTCTCTCCGGAGGAGTGCGAGCGGGAGTAGCTGGTCGAAAGCGAAAGTGAGAACGACGACGTGCAGGCTGGGGCGGTGGAGTACCATGTCGATAAGTAAAAGCAGGAGGTATATGCTGGGCATTTATCATAGGTATGCGGAACCGACGAGGACGCATATAGGCTAGGGGATTCGGGTGGCGAAAGATCAGCTCCACCTCCCCCTCGAACGTGGCTCTACGCTCCTCATACTCCCATGTCCCTTTCACGGGACGCATCTCCAAGCATGCCAGAAATCGAGACATCATCTAATAAACAAATAGGGCAAAGGGAGTAAGACAGTGTCATTCACGTACAAATGAATAATTAAATGAACTAGGAATAACAATCACAATTAGTCAATTAGCAATTAATTTCACATAGGCAAATAAGCAATCTCAAATAATCAATTAATAATTACTAAATAATAAATATCAAGCAATAATGTATGTTTCTAATGCATGTGCAATGCAATGCGATGCAATTACTCGATGCAATCTCCTCTGTGATATTTTACAAATATCATGCACTTGGCAATTTCACGTTTATCGATAACGTCCTCAACGATTTAATTTACGTTTTATCGAAAACGTTCAAACGATTTAATTTTACGTTTTAACGAAAACGCTCAAACACTCCACGTACGTTTGACGACAACGTACCAACGATCACACTAAATAGGAAAAGAAATTGGGAGTAAACGTCTTTCCACCAAGTATACAATTACAACTCCTGTGTAAATTATACTAAAGACTGTCCTCCGCAATCACGAAATACTCCGAGAGATCGATAGAATAAAATTATAGTCATTGTAAAATTATCCCGAGTCGAGTCTGCAGAACCCACTCATCATAGGACTATTTTACCTATAATTAATTCCCACGGTTATTTGACGTATCATCGTCATAAACCTAATCTCCGCGTATTCTCATACCGATTTAATTAAATCGAATGTGTCTTTTCCTATTATCTTATCTTAACTCCTTAAACACCATGCATGATTTCAATCACAATCAAAATATTAGGATTGAATTTAATTTATTTATTTGGTATTGAATTGATGTAAAAAGGAAATAACTCCAAAATATTCTTTTTAATAGTAAGAATAAATTTTTATCTTAAGAGAATTAATTAAAGTATTAATGAAATATTGGATTAAAGAATAATACATTTTTCAGGTTCTGTACAGTGTCTAACCGGTTAGAAAGTCATGTAACCGGTTGGTCACATTCAAATTTCCCTCTTTTCAAATTTTACAGTAACTAACCACCGGTTAGTAGTTGCAGTAACCGGTTAGTGACTGCAGCATCAGTGACAAAATTGGCCTTTTTATACATCAATTCAAAACCTTTCATTTTCAATCCTTATCAATCACTTACAAAACATTCTTGAGCATATTTAAACATGTTCAAATCAATTATACACATCATCAATTTCATGAGATCATATATAAATCATCAAGTATGCATATAATCACATATTTGGCACTTAATATGTCAAAATCAATTTCAGATCTTCTAAAGTCAAATTTATAGTTCCTTTAGTTCGTGTTCAGTTAATATAACATGTTTGAATGAGTTTTATATCCTATTTTGGCCTCCAAGCCAAAGTCCCAATTCAAAACCTATGGCCCTTGAGCTTGTAAAGCTCTTTTACATTCCAAGCGATTTAATAATCATTCTAGCAAATGAATATCTTCTCCCTTACCTATTGAAGATTTTGAGACTGATTGGAAAGCAAGATAAACTAAGTTGGCACGTTTTTGGTTCAACACACCTCAGCTGCAACTTTGTTTCCAGTTTCAACAGGGGGTATTGATCAGAGATTTTCAACTCAAATAAGTGAGATAAACGTGTAAGAAAGGATTAGAATCAAAACTAGGATATACTAACTCAAGGTTGAAACAAGTTTGAGACTCTAAGGTAGCTTGAGCTTACCACACGAATCCAACAAAGAGAGCTCCAAGAACAGATTCGTGCTCTGTTTTTCCAGCAACACAGGGTCAGATTACAAAGCTTATAACTTCTTCTATAGTGTATAAAATCGAATGGGACTTGTTCCTAATTCAAGAGGGTTCAAAGAGCTTTGTTTTGATATAGAGTTTGCGTGTGTTGATGCTTCAGAGAGGAAGAACAAAGCAACACAAGTGAAAGGGTTCTGATTTTACATATATAAAATGTTGAGAATTATGAAATTGAGTGGTTTGGGATGAGTTTGAGTCACCAACACTCACTACCACTCGTTCTAGACAGAGATTGGACGTTTTGCAGGTCAAGGTGGCTGATAGAAGACCAAAAACGTGTTTCCCTTTTCAATTCGTGTCCAGAAAAATCTCAGTTCTGGTTCTGCTAAGAGCACTAACCGGTTACTCGTATCACTAACCGGTTAGTGAGACACAGATCTGGAAAAATCTAAAGATATTATATTTTATTTCTTTTCTTTTCTTAATATCTTTTAAATTCTTCTTTTATTTTCACAAAAATAAATAATTACCTTAATAAAATAATTTCCTTTAATTATTTCTTAATTTATTCTTTTAAAACATAATTATATACTAATTGTCATAATTATATTATAATCACATTATAATTTTTATAATAATTAACGTAATTACATATAATTATATTTTATAATCGGGGATTAATTTTTGGGGTGTTACAGAGTGTAACGTTGAGTTTTAGCCACATAAGAGCAATGATTGCCACATAGGAGACTCCCATTAACGGTGTTAAGACAAAATTGGATGGAATGATTTATTTGAAACGAAAAAAAGTTAAGGGACGAAATCGCAACCAAAAAATAACTTACATGACCAATCTAGTAGTTTTGCCTATATATATATATATATATATATATATATATATATATATATATATGAGGAGGAATTCGTTTATATATGTCAAAATTAACGAACTATATGTCTTAAAAGTATATGAAAATGGAACTATTTGAATATACAGTTAATGATGTTCAAATTTGACACAAATGATTTAGATGACATATAGTTATTAATCAATGCATGGATGAATTAGTGAAATTCACATTACGTAAAAAGTCATGAACGATGTAGGATGGAGTTGATCTAGTATAACTTGTGTAAACAGATCCTTCTTAGTATATATTCGCAAAGTATCCTCCCATTTGAGAAATGAGAAATTGATTTTTTTTAAAGTAAAGTCAGACTTCTAAACTAACCATATGGATTCAAAAATTCAAGGATCATATCCATAACTTAATACTTGAATGATCTAAACCACCCTTATCGCTTGGATCAACTACATTAGTAGATTCCATTGATATAAATGCATAACAATATGTTCAAAAAAAATAAAATAAAATAAATGCATAACAATAAAAATAAGCATTTTCTACCAACATGGGTTGGAACGAGTAGTAAGCGGCTCGGTGTCGCTTAAGTAAGGTCTCGAGTTCGAGTCCTTGTGAATGCAGAAAATTCATGTTGGGAGACTCACCTGCCATAGCCAGGCATGTGACCTGGGTCAGATCCGGATGTACCTAGGTAGTACTTAGAGAACCGGGTGGGCAACAAAAAAAAAACATTTTCTATGTTTTTAATGTGAATGGATTGAGCGATGTTATATTTTCTTAACAAATGAACTTATTATTATTTTTTTCCTAACAATACATATGAGCGAAATGTATTACACGATGATAGTTACTTAATCAATAATGGGTCCACAAATAACACATGTTAATATAGAGTTAGCATCCGTTCACACCAAATATAAGTTTTGGATATTTACATCTTCGAGTAATTTTTTATATGTTATAAATTTAATCAATCCAATTATATATATATATATATATATATATATATATTATTTTAGATCATTTGAAGATTCAAATATACAACATAACAGTTAATATTTACCTATATTTTTTTATTACAAGGAGATACCTGAGACTAGAATCCAGGACCTGAGAGCCTAAACTAACTAAATGTCCCGCAGCTAATCAACTGAGCTAACCCTAGGGGGCTATTTACCTATATTTTAAATAAGATATTATGCTTTAGATTAGAGCAGTGCGATAAACCATCAATTAATTTTTATATATATTCGATGAAAATTTGTAAAATCGATGTATTTGATTAGAATGTAAAACTCAAGTATTGGATTAATTAATTTTATATTATATAAAAAATTATTTGAAGGTGTAAGTGTCTAATATTTAAATTTAGATATTAATGGATATACCAATAAACTCTAGCGTAGTTGATAGATAGCTGAATTCTTTAATATCAGGGCATTAATGTTCAGCTATCTTTTAAGAATACCATTGCTAAAAAAACAAAAAAAGATATTAATGGATACTAACTCGGTAACATAACGTGATTAGAGGATTATTTGAAGGATATATATTTTTCAAATTAGAAAACATGGACCACTGGTCCACACGCATGCATTGTCCAAACCTCCAGCAACAAAGTTGCACTTGCAGCCACTTTACGTGTGGCCTAATTTCACAAGCAAGTACTCACTTTTTTTTCTATCTGCCTCGCTTTTGACGGCCAGAATTGTTTAATGGATAATGGGGCAAACGGTGTTTACAGACTTTAAAAAACTTTATCAAATCCCATCGACCTCATGCTAAAATTGAGTGAATGATTATTTTGGTTTAGACTTGTTTAAGTTTTTATTTCTTGGATTTAGGTGTTTTTCTTATTGATTTTTGAAATTTTTTTTATACTTAAGGACTTTGAACTTTGCTCAAATTTTTTAATATAATCCTTTTATTACTTAAGTGTTGATATGATTAACGATATGACATGTGATATTTGCCACGTCGATAGGTAACGTATCATGTGATATTATGGGGTTTTTTAAATAAAAAAAATTCAAATTTATTAAAAATAACTAAAAATCGTATTATTTAAAAAGAAAATCGAACTTTTAATTAATTTTTAAAAGAATTGATTTTTTCAGAAATTTCAGGTTCGATTCCCGGTTAACACGCCCCACTGGGAGAAGCATAGGAACGCGACCTCGTGCAGGAATAGTCTCAAGGATTTCCTGGTATTAAGAGTGTTTTTGGGAACACCTGTGGTCCTGGACAAAAGAGTACAGACCAAACAAAAAAAAGAATTGATTTTTATATGTGGTGACACGTGATACTTACATAGCACATCACTTATTGGTGTTGCGAAAATGATGTGGCATTTCGTAGGTCATATTATCACTTAAGTGACAAAATGACCATTTTAAAAAAATTGAGCAAAGTTCATGCATCCAAAGCTTTAAAAAAATACTTCAAGAACCAATTCCAAAAAAGCACCTAAGTCCAGGAATTAAAAACTTAAATAAGTCTTTGGTTTGAAAATCAATGTTCCTTATAAATATTGATGTATTTAAAATTAGATATTAATGAGTATACACTGACGATGTAAAATTAATCCTTGCACTTTATTTTTTTTTAATTTTGGCCTCTTTTCTTAAAATTTATTTTAGTTTTAGTTTCTAATTTTAATTATGGATGAAAAATGCTAACATAATAAGTCAGACTTCTGGGAATTATATATTTTTGAAATTAGTCCCTATAAATATAGATGTTTTGAATTTAGACTGTACTTTTTTTCGTTGATTTTGATAATTGTTTTTTCAAGTCATTTTGATTTTGGTCATTAATGTCAACAATGAGTGTCAAATGTTGAACGATGAACTTTACGCCCTTTAAAAAGCTAGTGCTAGCTCTCCATTTGCCCGTTCACGAAAGGTATCTAGCAAGCTATACATACTTAACTTTTATTGTTGGTGTGACATAATTTACTAATGTTGATGAGTCAATTTGCCTCATCGAGTTGAGACAGTTTGTTTGGGTCGTAGTTGTCAAATCGCGATTCAAATCATGAATCAGTAGGCCAAATTTTGAATCGTAAATCGTATCAAATCGTAAGATTCATGAACACAATAAAAATAACTTAAAAAGTATAATTTGAATTAATATGATCAATATATTAATTAAAAATAAAAAATAAAAAACAAATTTTAAAAATTCATAAACTTGAATAAAAAAGAATATTAAAAAACTAGAAGGAGAAAGGTTAGTTATAGTTTCTTGTAGCCAATAAAAGGCATGTGATTTGAGTCTAATATATGATGTTTTGAGCATGACTTCGACTCCCTTTTATTATGTATTTGGCTTGTTTCTCTTGTAAATTTAGGATTTTTTATAGTTTCTAGGAAGTTAGGTAATTTAGAATCCTTTGAACATTTTGATCCGTTTTGGGTTTGTTTCAGGTACTTTCGGAGCATAAATGAAGAAAATAAATATGGAGCATGAAAGAGGATGAAAAGACCTTGAAAATGGCGCAAGAACAGAGCGAAAAGGAGTCGGAGCAGGTGACACACGCCCAGGCGCACAGACCCGCACGCCCAGGCGCTCACACCACAAAAATTGCACCATTTTACAGACCTGGCACACCCAGGAGTGAGGTCCTGGGCGCCCAGGCGCGTAAAATGCGAGAGAGTGATATTGTTCGCTGTTTTGATCATAACTTGAGCTATGCTTATCCAAATGAGGCTATCTAGGTATCATTTTAAAGCTAAGGAAAAGATCTACAACTTTGCCAGAAATAGCCTTGCTCAAATTCGTCCATCTTAGGGGTAAAAATCAGTGCTGAAGTTTCTGTCAGACACAAATACAGGATTTTAGAAGGATTTTAATGATAAATTCTATTTGTAAATAAGATTCTTAGAGATTAGTTTATTCAAATAGGATATTATCATATTATATTCAGATTTAGGATTATTTTTATTCAGATAAAAATCTTATCACATTAGATTGAAAATTAGGTTAGTTTTTATCTATATAATAAGAGGATTAGAAACGAGGTTAGCAGCTTTTAGAGATAGGGAGATTACATAATTTTAGAGAGTTTTAGAAGAGGTGAAGATCAAGGATTGGAAGATCCAAGGCTTTTCCATGGTAATCATGTATTCTTCTATTGCTTTTGTTCTTATTTTCTCAATGTGTAACTAAAACCCTTGTGTTAGGAATTGGTGGATTTGTATGGATTAGTTTATTGATTTCATGAATTGATGTTTTTCCGTTTCTAAATCAAGTGTTTGATTGTATTTTCACTGTATGCATAGAAGTAGCTAATCTATGTTTTGGATCTCTAATTATTCAATTGGGAGATTAGGAATTAGAATAGGCCTTCAATCAAACAATATAATTACTCAACTCGTAGCTCGTAGGGATACTTTTGGGGATTATATAACGTCATAAATTCCACTGTTCTTAATAATGGTTATTCAATGGTTTAATTACTTAAGGGATTAAGTGTTATCAAATTTAATAATAAACAGTAATTGCATAAGAGGGATCTAGTAATTGCTACCTTAGAAATTTGTTCTTGATTTAGGGAAAAATAGAGATTCATGATAAATAAACAACGCCTACAATGAAACCATGTTCCTAACATCTTTCTCAAATTGCTCACAACTTCTATTTAATTTCTGTTTTTAATTTATTTTCTGTTTTTATTTTAAATCAATCTTTTTAATTAATTAGAAATTATAGATTTTGCTTTTAAATACTCTTTGGTGAGAATTAATTGAACAATTTGCAATCCCTGAGGGATGATATCTGGTCTTATTGACTATATTACTTGTCGATCCGGTATACTTGCCGGCAGTCCAACAAATTTTTGGCGCCGTTGCCTGGGATTGAAATTCGTTTCAATTAGTTTTCAGTACTTAGTAGTAGTTTAGGTGAAATTTATTTTTAGGTGATTAACAGGGCGATTCCGATTACCACCGATTTTAACTCTCGATACGTATCGTTCTTTTACAGACTCGTGTCATTCCGTACAAGTTGAATCGTAAATCGTGCGACTTCGATTACAATGGTTTGGGTTACCACTTAATCGAGTTGGACCAAAAAGCTTAAACCCTCCACAAGATTCTCTTGTGGCTCGAGTGAAAAGCCCATGGAATGATCGAATCGAATTAGATGACTTGATGTGTATTTGGGAGGGCGTGACATAAAGTGCGAGCATCTGAGTTTGAACCCTAAACCCATTCTCTTTCTCCGTAAAAAAGTTTGCCCATGAAAAAAACTATAAATAATAAGGATGGATTGAATAAATTTATTTTATTTTATTTTTTTCCATTAAGAGGCCAAGTTACTCATAACAATGATAAATACGACCAAATATGAAATGTATAACAATAAAAAATATACTATAATGTTAAAATGATTAAACTATATATACTTAAATCAGGATTCTGTTTGTTACAACTAATTAATAAAGTAATATTGCACCTCTTTATATGACAATGACAACCAATATAATATTTTAACTGATGGCAAAGGATACATGGAGATGGTGTTCCCACATGTCTCATCCTCTTCCTCTATTTCACATGTCTAGTAGATCATGTAACATTCCAATTTATAGGAATTCAATTTTAAAATATTTTCATAAGAATTTGAGGCAGCAGATAAAAATTTTGTTATTTTATTTATTATTGAAAATAGAGTTTGTACAAAATTTTAAGAAATTTGAGGATAAAATCTAGATCAATCGAATAAAAACCAATGTACAACTCGTTCTTTCCTTTCCCTGTTGAAATGTGGCATTGCTTCGTGACAAGTTAATTCTAGGATTTATTTGTTAAAACCTAAAATATTAAGGGACATGGGTAGGTTACTTATTATACCATTATAAGAATAGTAACTAAATCTATTAAACTAACAAGCTTAAACATACAATCAATAATGCATGCTCCAACAAGTGTTTTTAACCACCATGATCTTCATCTTAATTATTCTGTATGCTATGCATGCATCAAATGTGCTTCTGGATTCAAATTTATCCATTTATAGGTATGCCACATTAACATGTTTCCAGTTTGCAACAGGTCCTTGCGCTAAAGGATAGGATGTGCACAAGCTCTTGAATATGCCCCCTACAAGTGTATCTCACATACACTTGCAACAGGTTTTCGTGCCAAGGAACAGGATATACTCGCTGTAACACCCCGATTTAGAAACTTGAAAATATTCTTTTATGAAAATATGGGTAATTTTTTTTTATTGATGACGTGGACATGGGTTCATTCGTGCAAATACATTACCCTTTTTAAAACATTTTCATTATAGAGTTAATTCATTCATGTTCCACGTCATCCATCAAGTTTCAAATTGAGATGCTACCAACATCGCGCTTTGAAACTCACTTACCATAATCAGAAATCATCAAGATACATACTATTCCAAATATCCAGTTTGAAAACATTATTATGAGTACGGGAGTTACATGATATCCGAGCAAAGCTATTAGAGTCTTTTAAGATAAGACATAATACCAGATCCAAAACATAACATGGACTAGAGAGGCTTAATGACCCTCTCCATTGGAAGTTGCCACAGACGCCTCCTCTGGATCATACATCCATTCCTCAAAACCAAGTTGCTCCACTGGAGAAGATCCTTCGCTCGAAACCTCCTCAATCTGTAGATCCTCCATCTAATCGGCCGACACAGAGCCAATAGAAAATACAACCAAGAGACAAAGAGAGAATCAACTTTTTTCGGGCGGATAAGCCGACTGTGTGGAATTACAACAGGCAACATATCAAGATAAAACAACAAGCAATAAACACATCAAGTACAAATACATATTATCATCATCGCACTTTAATCACTCCCATTATTATCGTTTATCATTTCCACCTTTTCTCTTATTGACATTCCAAACCTTAAAACTCAAGTCTTTCCTTTACCAATATTCCTTTCATCTTCACGCCCAAAGGTTCTCTTCTTGCCATAAACACTTTCACAACTATTTTATCTTATTACGCATTTTATCTTTATCATATTCATTAACTTTTATTATTAAGTATTATTGAAGCGTATCCATTGATGACAGGGAAATTAGGGAAACGTCATCGAGGAGTTTTGTAACATCTCGAATTTTAATCCCAAGAATAAACAAAATAATGAGAGGGTAAGATGAATTATAATTATGTTCAAGAGTATTTAAGGTGATGGATTAAGATTATTTTAGGACCATGAAGTAGTTTGATAGCTTTAGCAAAGAATAAGACGTTGAATGATGGGAAGACGAATAATAGAACCAGTGTTTTCGGTGTTTTAAATACACAATATTAGGAAATTCAAAATAAAAGATTTACATCTCTAAATAAAAATTTCACCGTTGGATATCTAGGATAGTATGTAAGGAAGCTTTCTCTCAAATTTGAGCAAGATCCAACGGTTAACGAAAAAGATATAGCAATTTGAATGCAACTTCTCTAGGCCATGCCCAGGCGCACCGGCCCCAAATTTGTGGTACTCTCAGGTTGATTTGCGCCCAGGCGAGCCATCACCCACGCCCAGGCGCACGCCAGATGCATCAGAGTAGGAATGGCGCACCAGAATCCCGCACCAGTTCACAAGCCACGCACCAGATGCAGCGCTAGCCCACACGTATCAGACCAGCACGCACGGCGCGCCCAGGCGCGCACAAGATTTAAAATCTGGTGTTGCTGCATAATCAACACAACCGCACCATCTTCTTCTTCTCCCTCTCTTGGCCGAATTTCACACCCACCAAACCCTAGGTCTTTCAATCCCAAAACCAAGACTAAAACTCAACAAATCACCATCCCAAATCCACTTCCCATCAACAATCAATCACTTTCCCTCACTAAAAATCCATATTTACTCCCTCTCTTCTCAAATCCATCATCATCCATAAACCCTAACTTCCCACATCAAGGAGCTTTTGTCATATAATCAACATAGAAGGCTTAGAAGTTGTTGGGGAGCAAGGAATTAGTTACTAAGGATCTTGGAATCAAAGCTTGGAGGGTGTTCCTTCAACCCTTCACTTTCTCTCTTTCTCTCTACAAGGTTGAGGTAAGAAGGTAGTGTTACCTCTGTTGGTTTTGGCCTCAAAATCTCGAGGGGGGGGGGGGGTGAATCGAGTTTTATTAATGTATTGTGAAATCCTTTAAAAATTAAAAATTGTTTTGAGATGGAGAGATTAGACGTTTGAGTCGGATCGCGAAAATGATAGATAAAAATAAATTGAGCAGCGCGGAAACGTAAATAATTGAAATATGCGGAAAATAAAGAGATAGGGATAAAAAAGCTTGCACCGGGAAATTTTATACTGGTTCAGCCTTCCCGTCGAAAGGCCTAGTCCAGTCCCCAAGCGACCCGCTTGAGAGTTCTATAATCAGCAATAGAGCTGCACCCTATTACAGGCAAGAGCACCCCACACACTACTAGGAACCACCGTTCTCTATGGGCCTCAAGATCACACAGCAGGGTTCCTCGCCCTACGACGTATCACACGTCCACTAAGGGATTCTCTCCCTAACCACTAAGGTTTCAAACACAATGAATATGAGAGTGATTACAATAACAATGTGTGTTCTCAACAACACGGATACAACAATATGCTCTTATGATAATGAAGTGCTTTTCTCTAAGAGATTAATCAGCCAATAAGGTTTTGTTCTTCAAAAAGTATAAACGTGAAAACCAAAAGTTTAGAGAAGAAGAGAGAACGTGAGTTTTCAGAAAAGGTGTCAGAGAAGAATAGAGAAATCTGATCTGAATGTTGGAGTGAAGTTTTATAAAAATAAAATACATTTAGAATCAAAAAGATTTAGAATTAGTAAAACAAAATCAAAACAAAATAAAATAAGATTTGAAATAAGTTTTAAAATCAAAACTAAATCAGAATGATTTACAAAATAAAATAAAGATTTGATTCTTAAAACTAAAAAGGAAATAATTCAAATTTAAAATCATTTTCGAATTTTATAAAATAAATCAGAATCTTTTATATAAAAATAAATCAGAAAATAATAAAAATGATTCTGACATATTTTTCAATAAAACTTGAAGTAATCGATTACTTTATGAAGGTAATCGATTATTCCTTCAAAAATAGAAATTCTTAAATTCATTTGAAAAACAAGTAATCGATTAGACCAACAATGATTAATCGATTACACCACTCCTGTTCAATATGTGATGCACTCATTTAATCGATTAACACTAATCAATTAATCGATTACTGAGCCTCTGTTATGCATATGATGCAACATCATGTAATCAATTACTACAGAGTATGTAATGGATTACTAAGCCTCTGAAAAACATATGATGCAACAATTATAATCGATTACTTGAGCCAGGTAATCGATTACTCCCATGAGAAAGTAATTGATTAGCAATGTTCACTTAATCGATTACAACCTCTCTGATTTTTCTATGATGCAACAAAGTTAATCGATTATCTTGAGCAGTTAATCAATTACTCTCTCTTGCATACATAAAAATATACAGAGTTTTGTAACATCAAGTATTTTCACAAAGATTAAGATAGAAAACACCTTTTCATGAAAAACACATTTTTCTTTTCTCTTTTAAAATGAAAAACTTATTGGCCTCTTTAAACTCGTAAAAAATAGAAACTTCATTACCTTACAAATGATCTAAGGGAAAAGGTTTCTAATCTATGCCTTGCTTGAATCTTCATTCTTGATCATGAAGGAAACTTGTGAGCTTGAACTTGAGTTGGTTTGTTATCATCAAAACATCAGCTTGATATATACTTGAAGTCCATAAGAGAGTTTGAAGCATGTCTTCCATCACTAGCTTGACTTCCAACACTCCCCCTTTTTGATGATGACAAACAACGATTCTGATATGCTCTTTACTATCTGCATCACAAGTGTTATACAAGCAAAAACACACACACACACACAGATATATATATATATATATATATATATAAATTAACCTTCCCTAGAACAATAATAATAAAGATATAGCAATTTAAAGCATCTTGTAGCATCTCCCCCTGTATTGATGCATAAACAATATATATCAAGGAATTCATAGCATCTTTTGAATATCGGAATATCTCTCCCCCTTTTGTAATCATCAAAAAGAATGTGTCATCTCCCCCTGAAACACTGAGAAGACGCATCAATAATAACAAGAGAGATAAAATAATCACATACTCATAATAGGTGAGAGGCAGAAGTTAAACCAATTTCTCTACGAATGAAAAATAAATTTTCTTTTGGAAGCGGTTTCGTAAAGATATCAGCCAACTGCCGCGAAGTATCAACATACTCAATAATACAATCACCCTTTTGAATATGATCACGTATAAAATGGTGACGAATCTCAATATGCTTGGTGCGAGAATGTTTCACAGGGTTTTTGGTAATACTAATAGCACTGGTATTTATCACATTTTATGAGAATGTGATCTAGACTTACACCGAAGTCTAGGAGTTGCTGTTTCAACCATAAAATTTGTGCACAACAGCTACCCGCGGCGACATATTCAGCCTCAGTTGTGGATAGGGCTACACGCGACTATTTCTTGCTAGCCCATGATACTAAAGAATTTCCAAGAAGATGACAAGTGTCGCTAGTGCTTTTCCTATCTACTTTGCACCCAACAAATTCAGAATCAGAATACCCAACAAGGTTACACGAAGAACCTTTGGGGTACCATAAATCCATATCAGTTGTGCCAGACAGATATTTCATTATACGTTTGGCAGCAACCATGTGCGTTTCTTTTGGATTCGCTTGAAAACGAGAACATAAACAAACACTAAACATAATATCCGGCCTACTTGCCGTTAAATAGAGAAGGGATCCGATTATACCTCGATATTTAGTGGTTTCTATGGATTTACCTCCTTCATCTTTGTCCAGATAGCAAGATGTGCTTATTGGTGTTGCTACTGCCTTGGCCTTATCCATGCCAAATCGTTTCAATAGTTCCTTGCAGTACTTTGTTTGACTAATGAAAATCCCATCCTTTGCTTGTTTTATTTGCAATCCCAGGAAAAAGTTCAGCTCGCCCATCAGAGACATCTCGAACTCTTCCTGCATCATACTTGAAAAATCCTTGCAAAGGGTTTCATTAGTAGCATCGAAAATAATATCATCTACATAAATCTGAACTAAAAGAATGTCCTTTCCTTTCTTTTTGATAAAGAGTGTTATCAACCTTCCCTCTTTCAAAATTATTTTCTAGTAAAAATTTGCTAAGACGGTCATACCACGCTGTAGGAGCTTGTTTGAGTCCGTACAAAGCCTTTTTCAATTTATAAACATAATCCGGGTGTTCATAATTTTCAAAGCCGGGAGGTTGACACACATAAACTTCTTCATTTATAAAACCATTTAGAAAGACACTCTTTACGTCCATTTGATATAATTTAAAATCTAAAATGCATGCAAAAGCTAAAAGCAGTCTAATGGCTTCCAACCTAGCAACAGGGGCAAATGTTTCCTCATAATCTATCCCCTCTTCCTGGTTGAAACCTTGTGCAACTAACCTAGCTTTGTTTCGAACAATTAAACCAGCCTCATCGAGTTTATTTTTATAAATCCACTTAGTTCCAATAATCGGATGAGACTCAGGCCTAGGAACAAGTTCCCAAACCTGATTTCTTTCGAACTGGTTTAATTCCTCTTGCATTGCCAGAAGCCAATGCTCATCAACTGTAGCCTCAGAAATATTCTTTGGCTCCACTTGAGAAACAAATGTGAAGTAGTTACACAGATTGCTAATAGAATTGCGAGTACTTACACCTTTTGTGATGTCACCTATGATTTGGTCAATGGGATGGTGCCTCGATGTTCTCCATTCCTTAGGCATATCAGCGTTGAGCTCCATGGATTGTTCTTGATTTTTCTCCTCAACTGATTCAACTGATTTTTCATTGCTTTCAGAATGTTCCTTTCCTTTAGCCTTTGGCTCCTCATCCTCATCAATGAATAGATCTCCAAGGATACCAATTTTACCGACTCCAAGAATCTTTCCTTGATTGTTATCTCCGAAATTCACATGTCCTTGGTCCTTTGGAACGAGATGTGAAAATTTAGATTTATCTCCCGTCATATGTTTTGAGCATCCGTTGTCCAAGTACCACCACGATTTTCTTTCTTCCGGAGTAACCTACAAGCAAAAATTCAAGGTTTCTTTTTAGGTACCCATATCTTTTTGGGTCCTTGAGCGTTAGTGTATCCATAGTTTAAATCATGCCACCTTTTAGTTTCATTGTTCGGTTTAACGAACTTCACTTTCTGGTGTATGCATTCATGTGCACCATGGCCCTTTTTACCACAAATATGACAAATAATTAAAGGTTTCTTATGATGGCTAGCAAGGATAAAAATGGTACTTAATTTCTTTTGATGCCTACCGGGTTGATATCCTAAACCCACTCTGTTGAAGAAACATTTTTGTCTCCCTAGTATTAAATTTAAAGTATTTCTACCTTTCGTAAATTTTGCAAGGGTTTCTTTTAAATCTTCTACTTCTTTAACAAGGTCCTTGCAAAACTTACAAGAAGATGAACTAGCTTTAAATTTAACTTCGTTACTCGAGGTGTTTGAAGAATTTTTCTAAGTCAAATTCAGCTCCTTATTTTGATTTTTCAAAAATTCATTTTCTTTAATAAGATTTTTATTCTTTTCTAAAAGAGAAGCTGAATTTTTCTTTTCCAAAGAAATCAAAAAGGATAACCTCATTGACTCCTCGTGTAATTCTTCAAAAGCCTCTTGTAATTCATCATAAGAAAAGTTAAGTTCAGAAATTACCTCATCTCCGTGTGCCATCAAACATATGTTGGCTGTCTCTTCTTGTTCGTCTGAATCCTCATCCGAACTTCCCTCGTTGTCTAACCATGCCAAATATGCTTGCTTCCCTTTCTTTGAATTTGAGGTGCCTTTTTCTGAATGTTCTTTCTTTTTCAGCTGGTAGCAGTCTGCTCTGATGTGACCAGGCTTGCCACACTCATGACATGTGATGGATGACCCTCCACTTTTGTTGTTGTCCCTTCTATTGAAGTTGCTTTTCTTTCTCAGAAATTTCCCAAACTTTTTGACCAACAGACCCATGTGTTCATCATTTATCAGTTCTTTGTCTGGGTCACTTTCTGTTGCTGGTGCTTCAGCCTTGAATGCCAAAATTTTGACCTTCTTGTTCTCCTCTTCGTGTTGATCCAATCTTTTCAGTTCACTTTCATGCTCTTGTAACTTCCTGAAGAGAGTTGCCAGCGTCATAGTTGAAAGGTTTCTTGATTCAGCAATCGCCGTCACTTTGGGTTGCCATTCTGTTCCCAAACACCTTAGAACTTTGTTGATGAGATCCTCATTGGTGAATTTCTTCCCCAATGTTGTTAGCTTATTTACAATCATCGTGAAGCGTTTTTGGATCTCTTGAATTGATTCTCCATCTTTCATTCTGAATAATTCGTATTCCCCAGTCAGAGTATTGATTCTCGACCTTTTCACTTCAGTTGTACCTTCATGCGTGACTTCTAGCGTATCCCACATTTATTGTGCTGTCTCGCATGTCGATATCCTGAAAAACTCATCATAGCTCAAAGCAGATGTTATAATATTTTTCGCTTTCAGGTCGTATTGGACTGTACGTTCCTCCTCCTCCGTTCACTCAGCCATAGGCTTTTCGACGGTGTTACCATTAACCACATAGGTAGGAACATAGGGACCATTTACGATCGCATCCCAAACTTTTAATCCAACTCCTTGAATAAAAATTTCCATACGGGCTTTCCAATACGCGTACCTTACCCCATCAAACATGGGAGGACGGTTAATAGAACTCCCTTCACCATCAAACAGAGAGTTTGAAGCCATACTCTTGAGACGGTTAAGTCTTAACACAAGAGACTAGCTTTGATGCCAATTGTTGGTTTTGGCCTCAAAATCTCGAGATGGGGGAGGGGGGGTGAATCGAGTTTTATTAATGTAGTGTGAAATCCTTTAAAAATTAAAAATTGTTTTGAGATGGAGAGATTACACGTTTGAGTCGGATCGCGAAAATGATAGATAAAAATAAATTGAGTAGCGCGGAAACGTAAATAATTGAAATATGCGGAAAATAAAGAGATAGGGATAGAAAAGCTTGCACCAGGAAATTTTATACTGGTTCAGCCTTCCCGTCGAAAGGCCTAGTCCAGTCCCCAAGCGACCCGCTTGAGAGTTCTATAATCAGCAATAGAGCCGCACCCTATTACACCCAAGAGCACCCCACACACTACTAGGAACCACCGTTCGTTAGGGGCCTCAATATCACACAGCAGGGTTCCTCGCCCTACGACGTATCACACGTCCACTAAGGGATTCTCTCCCTAACCACTAAGGTTTCAAACACAATGAATATGAGAGTGATTACAATAGAAATGTGTGTTCTCAACAACACGCATACAACAATATGCTCTTATGATAATGAAGTGCTTTTCTCTAAGAGATTAATCAGCCAATAAGGTTTTGTTCTTCAAAAAGTTTGAACGTGAAAACCAGAAGTTTAGAGAAGAAGAGAGAACATGAGTTTTCAGAAAAGATGTCAGAGAAGAATAGAGAAATCTGATCTGAATGTTGGAGTGAAGTTTTATAAAAATAAAATACATTTAGAATCAAAAAGATTTAGAATTAGTAAAACAAAATCAAAACAAAATAAAATAAGATTTGAAATAAGTTTTAAAATCAAAACTAAATCAGAATGATTTACAAAATAAAATAAAGATTTGATTCTTAAAACTAAAAAGGAAATAATTCAAATTTAAAATCATTTTCGAATTTTATAAAATAAATCAGAATCTTTTATATAAAAACAAATCAGGAAATAATAAAAATGATTCTGACACGTTTTTCAATAAAACTTGAAGTAATCGATTACTTTCTGAAGGTAATCGATTATTCCTTCAAAAATAGAAATTCTTAAATTCATTTGAAAAACAAGTAATCGATTAGACCAACAATGATTAATCGATTACACCACTCCTGTTCAATATGTGATGCAACTCATTTAATCGATTAACACTAATCAATTAATCGATTACTGAGCCTCTGTTATGCATATGATGCAACATCATGTAATCGATTACTACAGAGCATGTAATCGATTACTAAACCTTTAAAAAACATATGATGCAACAATTATAATCGATTACTTGAGCCAGGTAATCGATTACTCCCATGAGAAAGTAATTGATTAGCAAAGTTCACTTAATCGATTACAACCTCTCTGATTTTTCTATGATGCAACAAAGTTAATCGATTATCTTGAGCAGTTAATCGATTACTCTCTCTTGCATACATAAAAATATACAGAGTTTTGTAACATCAAGTATTTTCACAAAGATTAAGATAGAAAACACCTTTTCATGAAAACACATTTTTCTTCTATCTTTTAAAATGAAAAACTTATTGGCCTTTTTAAACTCGTAAAGAATATAAACTTCATTACCTTACAAATGATCTAAGGGAAAAGGTTTCTAATCTATGCCTTGCTTGAATCTTCATTCTTGATCATGAAGGACACTTGTGAGCTTGAACTTGAGTTGGTTTGTTATCATCAAAACATCAGCTTGATATATACTTGAAGTCCATAAGAGAGTTTGAAGCATGTCTTCCAACACTAGCTTGACTTCCAACAACCTCTATTTAGGGAATGGATTCTATAATGTTATAGTGGTAGCTAAGTGTAGTTAAGTAGTTATGAAAATAAACAATAGGGTAGTGGATATAAAAAATAAATGAAGTGGATGAATGAATGAAATGAACTCACTAGGTGATTTTAGGATTTTGTGTGAAGATGAAAATATGGTTAATAATAAGCTAAGAATAAAAATAAAGGAAATGGAAACCACGTTGGCGTTTGTGACTCTGTGTGTATATGATATGTGTTATTAAGTTTGAATAACGATGTGTGCGTTGAAGTATTTGAGGGGTTGGGATTTAGAAATGAATTGAAGATATAAAAAGTAATGGGCATTATAGATTAAAGGGATGAACTAGAAATGTTTAGTATGAAGTGGTTGAATGATGATGTTGGTGTTGAAATGTGTTCCTTGCCTTTCTTTCTCTCATCACTACCTTTCTTTTGTGACTCGAGACAGTAGGCTCTTTTGTGTCCCGGTTCACCACACTCATGACATTTGATTCTTTCTTTCGAGCTTTTATGGTGGAAGTCTTTGGTCTCTTTATTTTTACCTTTGAAATTCCTTTTGTTTTTAAAGAGTTTTCCAAACTTTCTGACCATGTGATCAAATACTTCCTCATCCATGTCTGAATTAGAGTCGCTGCCAGAGGAGTCTTTTGCTGACTTGATTGAGGCCTTGAGAGAGATCCCCTTTTTCTGTCTGTCCGATTCTTCATGCATTGTTAATTGGCTGAGCTCCATCTCATGCTCTTGAAGTTTTTCGAACAGTGTTGCTAAGTCCAAGTGGTCCAAGTCTTTTGATTCCATGATTGCTGTGACCTTGGTTTGCCATTCCCTGCTTAAACATCTCAACACTTTGTTAATAATTTCAGAATTTAAAAATGTTCTACCAAGAGCAATAAGATGATTTATGATATGAGAAAAACATTTTTGCATTTCATTAATGGATTCATTCGGTTGCATGCGAAAAAGCTCATATTCATGCATTAGAGTATTCAATCTGGCTCGTCTAACTTCACTCGTCCCTTCATGAGTAAGTTGAAGGATATCCCACATTTGTTTAGCATTTTTACATTGGGATACACTAAAAAATTCATCATAGGATAAGGCGGACGTGATGATGTTTTTAGCTTTTAAATCACAGTATACTTTCTTTTTATCATCATCAGTCCAACTCTCCCATGGAATTTCAACAACTTCCTCATTGATTTTATTTTTAGGAACAAAAGGACCTTTTTCAATTGCTTTCCAAATATCAATATCAATAGCTTCAATAAAAATTTTCATTCTAGCTTTCCAATAACCGTATCCTTCAACATTAAATAGTGGAGGACAATTAATTGAAGAGCCTTCACCTCCAAAAGGATTGTTAGAGCCCATTGATTTCCTCTAGAATCTTTTCGAAAATTTTTTTACACTCGATCTTTCGACCGAGCTCTGATAACAATTGTTGGAAACCAACAATCGGTCTAACAATCTACTAGAGGGGGAGGGGGTGAATAGTAGTTTGAAGCAAAGATACCAGATTTTCGAAATTGATTGAAATTGGATGAAAATGTGCTGCTGGTTTTAATAAAAATGCTGAGCACTTGTCGAGCAGAATCCGACTATCAAAGAGATAATCGAATTTCCGAGTTCTTGCAAGCGATCAGGTTTGCAGCGGAAAAAACAATGACACTTCACCCGAGTTTGAAGTTATGCGATAACCGATTAAATGAGCAATGCAAAAACGAAATGAAAATGCAGAAAGTGATAAAGAGGACACAAAGGATTTTTATACTGGTTCACTCACAAACCTTGTGATCTACGTCTAGTCCCCCCTAAACCTTAGGGAGCTTTTACTCAAAATCAAATTTATAGAGTTATACGGGAACTATTGAATGAACCTCTCTCAACCTAACCCTTCCAAGAGAGTACCAAACTCTTGGATTCTACCCAATTTGATACCGGTAGGAAGAACCTCTTCCAAAGCCTCCTTGAAACCTTCAAGTAGCTCTACCGGGTGAAGAAACTCTTCGACTTCTGTTTAGGAACCTCCTAAGACTTCCAATGCTTGAGAACCTCTCAAGACTTCTCTGGTGAACAGTAACAGTAACGTTGAGTGTGGCTCCAGAACTGAACTCAGTCCTTATGAATGTAACAGTGTGAATAGCAACTGAGTTTCAGACTTTTGAAAGGATTGGCAGAGAGAATAAGTGTTTCAGATTCTAATTTTTCTTGTCCAAAAATTCTCTTCGTAGAATGTCTGATTCTTCAATCTATCTTCTCTGAATTTCTTCTTCGTATTTATGTTGAAAGAGATGATTCCTTCCAATTCAAATTTTAGAATCCCACGAATCAGGGAGGGAAGAATTTCACCATGTGATTAATTAATGATTACGAGATTCCCTCTCCAACAGACATATTCTGATTCTATATAATTTTGAATCGGATCTTTCATTTAATGCCACTTCCTTTTATAGACAGATTTTGGTGGTTAGCGGGTTCCGAGCTTCGGGTTGAACATAGCTTCTGCAACTGATGACCTGATGTGAATCGAGCTTGAACCGAGCTTGAACCGAGCTGATTGCTTCCATAGCTTCCATACCGAGTCGCTGAGCTTGCGCTTGAACTTGATGATTCTTGCACTGTTGTTGACCAAGTGTGAACCGAGCTTGACCTTGACCTTTGACTTTCGAGCTGTGGCCGAGCTTTGCACTCTGACTTGAGTTTAACTCTGAGCTTTGGCCGAGCATGTGCATTATGGTTTGAGTGACCTTGACGTCCGAGCTTTGGCCGAGCTTTGAATTCTATCTTGAGTTTGACTCGGAGCCGAGCTCTGGCCGAGCTTTACAGACTAGCTAGAATGCGAGCTTGAGATCCGAGTAAGAGCTGAGCTCCAATATTTCGAGCTTGAACTGAAATTTGATATCCGAGCTTTTAGCTTGACACTTCACTTGTTCGCAGCGAAGACCGAGCAAAACTTCTAACGCGCTGATGCTTTGCTATTTTACTTGAACAAAATGAAGGCCGAGCTTGAATTCGGTTGAGCTGATTATTTAAGATTTTGACTCGGCTGCACCAAAGGGCCGAGCTGATGGTTTTGCCGAGCTGATGATATAACATTTCACTCGTTCGAACAAAACTTCTGACAAGCTGATGATTTAACAATTTACTCGGACGTAGAAAAAATCTGAGCATCTTCCGAGCTTGCATCTGAGCTTTTGACTTGCCGCTGGTTCGTCTACATTGGCTGAGCATCTTCGAGCTTGCATCTGAGCTTCTGACTTGCTGCTGGATATCGGAGCTGAGCTAACCACCTAAGTTGTTGTTGTTGACTCTTCATGATTTAGGTCCAATATATAGTGATTTGAGCATGATTTAGACTCCCTTTTACTATGTATTTGCTTGTTTCTCTAGCAAATTTAGGACTTTTTAGTAGATTTTAATTATTTTTAGTAGTTTAGGGTCCTTTGAACGTTTTGATCTGTTTGTTAGTGTTTCAGGTACTTTTTGGAGCTCAAATTAAGAAAATATTTATGGACCTGAAAAGAGGACGAAAAGATCTTGCAAATGGAAAAAGAACGGAGCAAAACGGAGTCAGAGTAGGTCCCGCGCGCCTGGGGCACGAGACCGGGTGCGCCTGAGGCGTGCCTGCGTGAAAAAGAATTTGCATCAGACCCTGCGCGCCTGGGGCGCGAGGTCGCGTGCGCCTGGGGCGTGCGTACCTGCTGGAGGCCCAATTTGACCAGATTTTGAACAAAATAGAAGAAGAGAAGTCTAATTTGGCTTCATATCTTAGATTTGGTCAGAAATTAGAAGATAAACATGGACCTTATCTACTATATTTAATTAAGATTTATTTTAGGATTTGTTTTACTCTTTAAATAGAGGATTTGTAAATAGTTTTCATGAGGTTTTGAGATCATAGAATTCAATTAGGATTAGAGAGAGAGGTTAGTAACATCTATTGAGAGCAAGGAGGCAAGGCACGAAGATTGGAGATCATCACTACAAGAGAGTTCTGCGTGAGGATTGAAGGTCTCTTGGAGAGTTAACCTGTATTGTCTATGATATGAGGTTTTCTCTTTGCTTCTGTTTTCTTTATTTCTATATGTGTAACTAAAACCTCTTGTTAGGAACATGGTGTAAATTGTATGGTGTAACTTATTTCAATTTATGATTTAGTGTTTTCCTGTTTTTAATTCATGCGTTAATTGAGTTTTTATTGCATACGTAAACCTGATCAATTTATGTTTTGGATTTCTTAATTCACAACGAGAGTTGAGATTTTGAATAGGCCATGCAATTAACGGTATAATCAGTTTAGTTATAGAGATATGATTGAATGATTATTGACTTGGTAATTCCCTTGTGCTGAATTTGTTATTTTCTAATATTGTAATTTGTTGAGAGATCAAGGATTAAGTATTTAGAAAATAAGGGTAATGTTAGAGAGATCTAATTATTGCTATTTGAGAGGAATTGTCCATGAATTAAAGGAAAATCTAAATTATAGTTGAATAAGTGAATCATACAATGAAACCAAGTTCCTAACCTTTTTCTATTGCTTTCTAATCATCTTATCTCCTCAATCTTATTATTTTATTTAAATTCTTCTTTTCCTTCTGAAATTCAATAACAACTTGCATTAATAATTACGAATTGGTGAAAAGTTATTAGAAACAATTTGCAATCCCCTAGTGGAACGATACTCACTTACTATCTGTATTACTTGTCGACTTAGTACTCTTGCTAGACAATCAACAAGTTTTTGGCGCCGTTGCCGGGGATTGAAATTCGATTCTAATTTCTTTTCGGTACCTTTTGTAATTATTTGTGTAATTTGTTCTTTTTGTAATCTGTTTTGTACATAAGCAGTAGTGTAGGTTTCAATTCTTAGGTAGTTGTTATTGTAAAAAAAAAAATTGGAGGTACAGACCTCGTGCGCCCCAGGCGCACGCGGTGACGCGCCTCAGGCGTGCGGGCTGCCATAGACCCAGTTTGGGGGAATTTTTCTAGTTTTCCCAAAAAGGGGTGCAAAAGTTCAGTTTTGGGGTCAAATTCTGATTCTACCACCTTATCTCTTAGGATTAGATTTATCTTTATCTCTAGGAATTATTTTTTTGTTTATTTTATTTTTAGCAATATATATTTTTTTTTATCTTATCTTTTAGGATTAGATTAGTTTTATATTTTTTATAATTTTGTATTTATCTTTTTAGATTAGATTTATCTTCTTAGGATTATTTTTAGAATAGATTTTTTATTTTTTTTATTTATTTTGGTTTTTTTTATTTTCTATTTTTTAGGGATAGATTTTTTTAGGATTAGATTTGTATTTTTAGGATTTGGACCCCATTAGCCCCAATTTTTTTCAATATTGCACCCCAGGACCTGTACCTCACCAAAAAATATTGTCCAGCTTTCTTAGGTAGTTTTAATTTTTCTTTTGTAGTGTAGGCTAGAGTAGTTTGCTTGAGGACAAACCAACATCTAAGTTTGGGGGGAGTATATACAAAATAAAAATTTTTCAGATCTGAATTTTTCCCCCCATATTAGTATTAGTTTGTGTCCCTAGCAAAAGTAAGTGATTTTTCTAACCTTAGGACTTTTTCTCTAATGATGCATGTATATACTTAGTTTAGGACTGAAACTCATTGACTTTTGACTTTATTTGATTGAGCTGTAAATATGATTGTGAACGGGTTATTTCGACAAATGCTTTCAGAACTTGTGATTAGTGAGCTGACTTTAGCCCTGTGAGATTTTGAGCCTTATATTGAGGGGTATGAATTTTATTGAAATATTCTGATTTTGAGACCCCTATTCTTTCATGAGTGTGTTCACTTTGGTATTGTTGTTCTAGAACATGATCTGTGACCATTTCAAAATTTATAATTGATTGCATGCATTAAGATGATTAAGGCACTTAGGGTGTGTTTTTGTGGCCTTCAGATGTTTTGCATTGATAATTTTCCCTTAGTTGCCCATTTTGAGCCTTATGAGACATTATGATTTTTCTTTGGTACCTTGCATTTATTGCATATTCTTTGTTAGTACCTTGAGAATTTTGAATGAGCAATTGAGAGGAATATAGAAAGAAAAAGTGAAAGTAATTGGTGAAAAGTGTATGAGTTCTATTTCTCTTCCAAAAAAAAAGAGAATTAAAAAATAACAAATGTAAAGGAAGAGAATAGAAGAGAAAAAAATTGAAAAAGAAAGGAAGAATAAAATGTTCCTGATGTGAGTGTGAGTCTTTATTGTATTCATTGCTCATTCATGGTTTTTGAGGGAAACTTGCTTTTGTAAATATTTTTTGTAAGTTAGCCTTATTTTTTTCCCTTCTTTCTTTTATCCCACATGACACTTTTAGCCATGGCCTCATTACAACCAAAATTAAAGACCTTTTGATTTTTGCATACTTTCAATAATTTCAGTGGCGATTTTGGTCTATGGTCAAACCTATGGTAACACATTATCATTGTTGAACTTGAGTGAATTGAAAATATGACCCTTATACACTTTTGAGAGAAACATTTGAGAGGTTGAGAGTGTTCACTAGTTATGAGTTCTGATTAGGATTGTTACGTTAACTAGTTTGTGATTGTGTAAATAGCTTGTGATAATATGTGTTGGAGTCATGAGTCGTAGTCTTAGATGAGGTGTATATATGTTGATTTAGGGAGTTTGTCTTTTGTTTAGAAGGTTATTTTACTTTTGCCTGGGACATGCAAAATGCTAAGTTTGGGGGAGTGATTTAGGTCCAATATATAGTGATTTGAGCATGATTTAGACTCCCTTTTACTATGTATCTGGCTTGTTTCTCTAGCAAATTTAGGACTTTTTAGTAGATTTTAATTATTTTTAGTAGTTTAGGGTCCTTTGAACGTTTTGATCCGTTTGTTAGTGTTTCAGGTACTTTTTGGAGCTCAAATTAAGAAAATATTTATGGACCTGAAAAGAGGACAAAAAGATCTTGCAAATGGAAAAAGAACGGAGCAAAACGGAGTCGGAGTAGGTCCCTCGCGCCTGGGGAGCGAGACCGGGTGCGCCTGAGGCGCGCCTGCGTGAAAAAGAATTTGCATCAGACCCTGCGCGCCTGGGGCGCGAGGTCGCGTGCGCCTGGGGCGTGCGTACCTGCTGGAGGCCCAATTTGACCAGATTCTGAACAAAATAGAAGAAGAGAAGTCTAATTTGGCTTCATATCTTAGATTTGGTCAGAAATTAGAAGATAAACATGGACCTTATCTACTAGATTTAATTAAGATTTATTTTAAGATTTGTTTTACTCTTTAAATAGAGGATTTGTAAATAGTTTTCATGAGGTTTTGAGATCATAGAATTCAATTAGGATTAGAGAGAGAGGTTAGTAACATCTATTGAGAGCAAGGAGGCAAGGCACGAAGATTGGAGATCATCACTACAAGAGAGATCTGCGTGAGGATTGAAGGTCTCTTGGAGAGTTAATCTGTATTGTCTATGATATGAGGTTTTCTCTTTGCTTCTGTTTTCTTTATTTCTATATGTGTAACTAAAACCTCTTGTTAGGAACATGGTGTAAATTGTATGGTGTAACTTATTTCAATTTATGATTTAGTGTTTTCCTGTTTTTAATTCATGCGTTAATTGAGTTTTTATTGCATACGTAAACCTGATCAATTTATGTTTTGGATTTCTTAATTCACAACGAGAGTTGGGATTTTGAATAGGCCATGCAATTAACGGTATAATCAGTTTAGTTATAGAGATATGATTGAATGATTATTGACTTGGTAATTCCCTTGTGCTGAATTTGTTATTTTCTAATATTGTAATTTGTTGAGAGATCAAGGATTAAGTATTTAGAAAATAAGGGTAATGTTAGAGAGATCTAATTATTGCTATTTGAGAGGAATTGTCCATGAATTAAAGGAAAATCTAAATTATAGTTGAATAAGTAAATCATACAATGAAACCAAGTTCCTAACCTTTTTCTATTGCTTTCTAATCATCTTATCTCTTCAATCTTATTATTTTATTTAAATTCTTCTTCTCCTTCTGAAATTCAATAACAAGTTTCATTAATAATTACGAATTGGTGAAAAGTTATTAGAAACAATTTGCAATCCCCGAGTGGAACGATACTCACTTACTATCTGTATTACTTGTCGACCTAGTACTCTTGCTAGACAATCAACACTTCACGCTATTTGAGTCTTCATTCACTCTATTTGTCTTCATCAAAACTAAGCATTCCTTGTTGATTCTACAATCTCCACCTTTTTGATGATGACAAATACTTGTTGTTTTGGCCGAGCTGATACCTTGTTGTTTTTTTTTTGGACAAATGCTTGATTGTGACCGAGCTGATACCTTGTTGATTTGACCGAGCTAAGTTCCGAGCTACATTTACACACATCTGAAAGCGTGTTCGGAAACCCCCCGAATGAATGCTCGCAAACCTGTTTCCTTAAACAACAGAAATAACAACACCTTTATCCCCCTTTTGGCATGATAAAAAGGAGCCAATAATAAAGCACTCGCCAAAAGAGAGCAAATAAATAACACAGATAAAGCAGAGGGAAAGTAACTTAAAAATTTTGGAACAGATATACACATTTTCTCTTCTCCCCCTAAAGATAATATTCTTGCAAACTTTCTCCCCCAGAAAAGAAGTTCAAAAACAGACACGGGGAATAAAGAAAATTTAAGCAAATATTTGAATGAATAACAAGGAACCTGATCAATTTTGCAGATTAAAATAGGCACTGTTGGTTCCACTTGTTGTAAACCACTTGTTGTGCAACTCTGTAGGGGCTTTTGACAGACATAACAGACCACAAGCTTTGAAGAGGCAATTTGATTTTACTCCACTTTAGCATTTTGCCCTTCAAAGATACCTGCAAAGACAATTAATTTTTGCTATCTGGTACCTAAATTGTTTTGGGTCCATGTGGGTTAACATTGGGATCTTTTCCCTTCTCAATCCAAACAAAGGAACCGTTAGGTACACCATGCCTATTTATTTTACAAAGATTTGAGGAGTGACCATGAATTCCACAGTAAAAACAAGTTGGCTTTTTAGAGAAATCTACATTTGAAAATGAACCAACTTTTCTCAAATTTTTCTTTTTGGCATTGGCGTAACCTAAACCGGTTTTGTTTGAACTACTTCTTTGATTGACAATTAATCGATTCAATATATTATCACTTTTTGAGAAAGTTGCACAAGTTGTTTTCAAATTTTGAAGTTCATTTTCATACTTGATGCAACTTTCACATTTTTTATTTTTCAGAGCAGTGATAGTATGTTCTAAAGAATTATTGCTGCATTTTAACTTGTCAATGCATTTTTCCAGTTCAATAACTTGCTCTTTATGATTTAAAAGATTCTTTTTCAGTTTAACATAATTCTTGGCAAGTTTCTTAAACTCGGATTGCATTTCAAAGTAAGCAGTGTATAATTCTTCATAATCATCGAATTCTGACTTGGTATCACTATCAGATTCAGTATCAGAGGTTACCTCAAATAGTAAGGAGGTGAGCATTACACATGAAGTAGAAAAGCCGTTTCTAACTAGACATAATAACGTACTAAGTCAAACACAATAGGCATATATTACACATATTTTCATTCACCATTCCATTCATGCTCATTCACACTCAAACATTAACATTAGTTCATTTTCTTATTTCCATTCCTATGCTTTCATATCATTCCTTATTTAGTTTGCTTCACATTTTAAATGTTTTTAAACCGTTTCACTATTCTTTTGTTTCTTTCTTACATTCCTTTCTTTTATTTGCACCACTAGGATTTGATGCAACTGCTAGGGCATTTTCACCCATTAGGAATTTGGCAACCATCAGGACTTTGGCACCCATTAGGCATCAGCCGTTAGGTCTATGCTTATCACTTTGTTCATTCATATCTTGCTCTTTTACATGTTCAAATTCATTTTCCTTAGTTCTATTTCACATTTACATCTCTTTTATTTAGCAGCGAATTGATCCATTGGTACACCGACGCCTAACGGGGCGTTTGGGCACCTAGCTGGGCACCTAGTGTGTCAGTGCCCCCAATTATCAATTCAACTACATTTTCCTTTACTTTATCTTATTGTTCTTTCTCTTTGTTCCATTATTTATTTATCATGCATACACTTATACAAATCTTCATAGTTCACACATTCCATATCTTAAGTTCCTTTTCATTTCCTTAATTTATTTCTTATCAACATGCACTTCATGCAACCAAACATATCTCAACCAACATATACACACAATTATCAACTTTTCACCACAACAAATATTCACAACTATCAATCATGGGTTCAATTCAGTTATTTGCATATTCATAACATTATCATTATTTACTATCCTATGGTTCCATCTCACAAAACTAAGCACACATTCTTAGCAATCACTATATACTAACTAGAAACTATTCCCTAAATAAAGGTAACACTCACTCCTTACCTTAACCCTGCAGAGAAAGAAGAGAATACCAAACCCTAACTCAAACCCTTGTTTTTAAAGCTTTAAAATTGAGCCCGTAGGAACCAAGTGTGACAACGAAAGAGAGCAACAAGGAGACGATCCGGGAAGAAACGAAGAGCAAAAGTAAAATGGGATTGATGAGCCCACCACCTTTCCTTGAGAGGGAGAGAGAATCAAGAGAGGGAAAGAGCCATTACCACCCTTATTAAGTAAAAGAGATGAAAAGGGTTAGAGATGATGATAAATTCGTGTACAAGGAGGAAAGGAGAGGAAGAGACTTGATCAACTCACCATGACACTTGCTTGAGATGATGGAGAGAGAGACTCCATGGATGATGAACTAGAGAGAGAAAGTAAGGTGGAGATGGTGGTGATGATGATGAGGATGATGAATGTAACATCCCTGATTTTTAATCCCTGATTAAGTAAAAGTTAATTATAAATTTATTTTATAATTAATTATCTTTATTTAATTTTTGATTAAAATTGTGTGTGTATGAATGTGTTTGGTAAAAGGAAGAATAAAAAATGGTTTTAATAATTTATTTGAAATGAAAATGTTAGTTTTGCAGTTAAGTCCTTGGGAAAGGACCTAAAAGTAATATTAGAAAGGTTTTGGAGGGAAATTCAATAAAATATAAATTTTTGGAAATTTCAGTCGTGGTAATCGATTACCAAAGTGCAGTAGCACCAGTGTGAGTGCGTTTGATGAGTAATCAGCCACAAATCACCATGCCTTGACACGAAATCAACCCAGAACACGTCCCTAATTGCGTGTCAACATGCATGTGTCTCTAATTTGGCTATTTAAGTCTTGTTGAAGCGGATTTGGGGTTCATTTTGCTCAATTGTTGAAGTCTGCTTTGTTTAGGGTTCATAGATTCGTCCCTCTCATTCTTCCTTGATTCCAAACGATAATACACAAATCATACACAGTTGTGAAGCTCACATCTAGGGCTTTACAAAGACATAAGAATCGTGAGCTGAGATTCAGTGTGCTAAGAGAATCGAACCTGCAAAGTTCCAACTCAAAACCTGTCAAACCGAAATTCAGAGTCTTGGAGCTCACTTTGGTCATTGATTGTGGTAAGCTTATGAACTCTCTTAGTTCCAAACTTGTTCATTTCTTTTGTTCTTGTTGCAGAGAACAAATCGTAATTGTTTTCCTTAATTTTTATGCATGATTGGGTGGTCAAACATTATGATCTTATGACCCTGCTCAAATCTGGTCTGCATGTGCTGCTGAAAATGTGTTTTTGGGGGAAACAAATTTGGAAGCATTCTTTCTGTGAAATTTCTGTTTGAGCACTTCTGTTCTGGTAAGGGAAAGCTTAATATACACTAGATAGAGTTTAAAAGCAAGTATTTTGATTAGAGAGTCACCAAGAGAGTCTAAGGGTTTAAGTTGAATTAGTAATTTGGTTTGAAGACCAAAATGTGCTCTAAGACTTATTTGAGCAAGTTATAATTGAGAAAATTACTTGAGTGAGTAATTTGAGTTTTGGTATGTTGAGTTGTTGAAATACATGAATTTTGCAAAATTAAGTGAACTCTTGTGAATCCTGTGATTTAATTTAGTTTCAGGTGTGGAACATGTTTAAAATATGATTCTTGAGGTGTATGAATGATTGGAATAAGTTAAAAATGGTTAGAAATAAAAATGGTATGTTAAAACCTCATTTTTAGTGTGCTGCTGTCATGGATAATCGATTATCCAGTTGCATTTTGTAAAGACTTGGTAAAATACACATAGTAATCGATTACCAGATTATGATAATCGATTACCAGTGTCAAAAATACTTAAAAAATACCATTTTTAATTCTGAATCATTGAGATTATACTTGAAGTACTAATCATTCATATGACCTGAGACTTAAAAGGACTGACTGATGATGGTATATATTATTGTTGAAATAATAATGTGAGACATTATTAAATGTGAAATACCAATCAGTTCTTTTAAGTTAAATTGTATTCATTTTGGAGTTCGGATGTTAGATCGTTTGTCATGTTTTGGTAACATGAGGAGGGCCTCTGGGAGTGCCAACTGACGACTCGCTTGATGACACATTATGGTTGACGATGTGGTCAACAAGAGTAATACGCTGATGATATGATTATTCCGTATTGGATGACGGGACGCTGCTCGAGGAGCGCGTTATGTATCATTTCCAAGCTTGTCGTGTACATTCTAGGGTGAATGTACGAATGTTGTACAACTAGGAGTACAACATACTGTTGAGTACATATGTGAAGTAAAGGATGGACGTCAGAGAGTGACATTGATTGATGGAGTTAGGATTGAGAGTTAGACCCATACATCATGCCACTCATCCTAAATTAAATTAAAGTTTGTTAATTGTAAATAAGTGTGAGCATCCTACTTGCATCAAGTATTTGTTAAATGATAACTGTGATTGTTAACTAAGTTGATGCTATCTGTTCATGCTTATATTGTTTATCTTTTATGCTCTATCCGTTATGTGTATAGTTTTGCTTATCCCTGTGCCCTTATAGGTGATGTCGCGATACATCGCTTGCATCGAGATCCACCCACTTCCTAGTGGAGTGTGGATCTATGAGGATCATCGGGCAATGTATGAGGGTGAGGTTGAGCTGACCTTCTATCACCCTAATCCACTGGTCCGGTTCCGTCCTCGTAGATTTAGGATCCCCATCATTTATACTATGCATGTACCTCCTTTTTACACATACCATGGAGCACCTCCCACTCGACCAGCTCGCTCCTATCATAGCTTTTGATTTAGACCTGTCCTCTCACACCCTTTTTCTCCTAGAGTCGTTCGAGAGGAGACTCCCTCACGTGATCCGACGAGTCCTATTAGGGTCACACCAACACCTGACCCTGTACCCAGTGGTAGGGTACCTACTTCGTCGGGTGAGATTGAGGAGGATCTTGTTGAGGACGAGAGCGGAGGCGAGGCTGTTGAGCATTCTACCGGGAGTCAGTGGAGGGATGATGATCCATAGGTACATGCCTAGGATAGGTGATGTTGATCAGGGGTCTGGTGTATCTGCTGCTGTGGAGGAGTTCTGCTGATGGATGATGATGACTGCTACTGCTTCTACTACTGGGAGACTACTACTTCTACTATGTTTTTAGATCAGTTCTGGAGTCTTTTATTTTGTTATGTAGATACTATACATATTACCTTTTGAGAAATCTAGAGCACTGATCTATCTTTTGAGTAGGTTTATATTATAGTATGGACTTGTACTTAGGCTTTGGAGACTTTTATGATCAGGATTATGAACTTACTAGCTTTCATGTATATATAAACCTATGTTCATACTACAGCTTTGTTTCATAGTCCTAGTAATTCCGCTTACTATGATAATAATGATTTAAAAGGGATTCGGCTACAATATTTTCAAATGGTATCAATCACGTTAGATGAAATAATGGATGACATCACTTATGTTTTCAACATATGAACCATAGTATATTCTATTAGACCAAAAGGGATGCTATCTAAGCTTTGAAATGATGTGGGAGTAAATGATTTGTCAATTAAAGTAATCGTCGAATTTAATATTCAAAGTAATACTTATTTTATTCTCCAAGATCCAATATTTTTGGTTTGTGCACCCGCTTCTTTTAGAAAATAAAAAGGAAAAATTTAACCCTATATTTTCTACTTTTAAGCAAGTCCATATCCTATCGAGTAAAAAGCTTAAATACTTTAATTACTCGAGGTTATATTTGAGGGTGTCACACGTGGTGGTATCAGAGCAAAAGTTAGATCCTATAGTAGTTGAAGTAGTTCCAGAAAGGTAGTCATCAACATCAAGCAGGTTTCCACAGGTTATATTTGAATGTTAGTATCTTACTTTGTTTAAGTAATAGATACAAATTGAGTGTATTGTTTGAAGCTATTGTTATAACTTTAGTTTAGTTTGTGTGATGGGTGTTTTCTTAGTCTATCATATATGACCATAAGCCCATAGTGCAGGTCTAGTATGACGACTAGAAACCAAAATCATACTAATGTGATGTTGGAGAGAATCACAGCTGTTCTGGAGTCTATGCAACAGCAGCAACAACATTATCAGCAACAACCGCAACCAATTAAGCCACCTCATCAGTGCAATGTTGGTAATGTTGAAGCTAAGAGTTTAGTAGATTTCAGAAGCTGTAATCCACCTAAGTTTGAAGGAGGATTTAAGCCAGAAGAGGCTAACAAATGGATTCACACTATGGATAAAATTATCAGAACATTAGATTGCACAAATATTCAGAAGGTAGCATATGTAGTTTATATGTTGGAAGGAGAAGCTGAGAATTGGTGGAATCACACGGTTCAGCTTTTGCATTATGAAGGAAGAGATGTCAACTGGAGTGTGTTTATGGAGCCCAGAAGACTTAAGAAGGAAGAAGGAAGTTGAGTTTCTGCAATTGAAGCAAGGAGAGATGAGTGTGGGCGAGTACGCAGCTAAGTTTGAGGAGCTGATGAAGTACTCTCCATACTATCAAAACAATCCTGATGAGAGAAGTAAATACATCAAGTTTGAAGGGGGCTTGAGGCCTAAACTAAAGTCTATCTTTATTTATCAAAGGATTCCGAGTTTTCCTGCATTGGTGGATATGTGTAGGATGTACGAAGATGACAAGAAAGCAGAGGAGTTGCAAGCGCCGGAGAAGAAGGATAAACAGAGTTATGGACCTCAGAGACATAAAGGTTTCAACAATAGAGGCAAGAGTCCATATGATCACCGAGGTAAAGGCAAGGGGAAAGTTGGAGGAAATGATAGAGGCAATTCTCGCAATGATGTTCCGTTTTGTGAAAAGTGTAAGCGTCATCATTATGGTCGTATCTGTTGGTCAACTAGTGGCTGTTTTAATTGTGGAAAGCCAGGGCATTTTGCTAAGGATTGCAAGGAACCGGCCAAGGTCAATCCGAAGGGGGCAGTTGATAAGTCTGTGGTTCAAGGCAAAGTTTTCAGGCTTAGTGGCGTGGAAACAAGTCAATCTTCTGATCTTGTGCAAGGTAATTACTTGATGAATGGTCAGTCTTGCAATCTTTTGTTTGATTCTGGTGCTACACATTCATTTGTCTCTTATGAATGTGTGAATCGTCTGAATTTTCCTATACCTGAATTGCCCTATGTTCTTAAAGTAGAAACCCCTACGAATGTTCCTGTAATTGTTTCTAAGGCATGTCTTAACTGTTGTATAGAAGTGTTAGAACAAGTTTCTAGGGTAGATTTGATCTGCTGTCTTTATCGCAATTGGATGTGATCTTGGGAATGGATTGGTTAAGTCAGAACCAAGTGACCATTGATTGTGATAAAAAGATAGTTGCTTATAGAAACCCAAAACCCTCAGGCTATGTGTGTTTATTTAACACCGAAGCGAAAGAAGATGGTCCAAGGCTTGAGGAGATTCCTGTTGTCAGAGATTTTCCTGAAGTATTTGCTGACGAGATACCGGGTTTGCCACCAAAGAGGGAGATTGAATTTGGAATCGATCTAGTTCCGGGATCAGGTCCCATTTCTATTGCTCCTTATAGAATGGCACCATCGGAGATGGCTGAGATGAAGAATCAGATAGAGGAGTTATTGCAGAAGCAAATGATCAGACCAAGTGTATCACCTTGGGGTGCTCCAGTCTTGTTTGTCAAAAAGAAGGATGGTAGCATGAGGATGTATATCGATTATAGGCAATAAAATAAGGTCACAATCAAGAACAAGTATCCTTTACCATGGATAGATGACCTTATCGATCAAGTACGGGGTGCTTCAATATTTTCTAAGATTGATCTGAGGTCAGGATATCACCAGATCAGGATTAGAGAAGAGGATATCTCTAAGACTGCATTTCGATCTCGATACGGACATTATGAGTATGTAGTAATGCCGTTCGGATTAACAAATGCACCTGCTATCTTCATGGACTACATGAATCGAATCTTTAGACCTTATTTAGATTCATTCGTGGTTGTGTTCATTGATGATATCCTAATCTATTCTAAGAGTCTGAAAGAGCGTGCTGAACACTTAAGAATAGTATTGAATGTCCTAAAGAAGAAGCAGTTGTATGCCAAACTTGCGAAGTGTGAGTTTTGGCTGAAGGAAGTTAAGTTTTTAGGACATGTGATATTGGACAAAGGGATAACTGTTGACCGGACAAAAGTGAGTTCAGTTCTACAATGGGAAAAACCAAAGCCAGTTACTGAGATTCGGAGTTTCTTAGGACTGGTTCAGTACTACAGAAGGTTTATAGAAGGTTTCTCGAAGATTGCGTTACCATTGATGAAGTTAACTCGGAAGGATAAACCATTCATATGGGATGAGAAGTGTGAAAGAAGTTTCCGAGAATTAAAGGAAAGGTTAACATCATCTCCTGTGTTAATCTTGCCTGACCCACAAAAGAATTTCGAGGTGTACTGTGATGCATCAAAACAAGGACTTGGGAGTGTGTTGATGGAAGATGGGAAGGTAGTAGCTTATGCCTCAAGACAGTTGAAGGTTCATGAAATGAACTACCCAACTCATGATTTAGAGCTTGCAGCCGTTGTATTTGCTCTAAATATCTGGAGACATTATCTCTATGGCACTACTTTTAGGGTATTCAGTGACCATAAGAGTTTAAAGTATCTATTCGATCAGAAGGAGCTGAACATGAGGCAACGTCGATGGATGGAGTTCTTGAAGGATTACGAGTTTGAACTTCATTACCATCCTGGGAAGGCAAATGTTGTAGCAGATGCATTGAGCCGAAAAGCAATGCATATCAGTTCAATGATGGTCAAGGAAGCTGCGTTGATTGAAGAATTCAGAGATTTAAGTTTATCTATGCAAGTGGAGTCAACCAACATTAGAATGGGAATGTTTCAAATCACAAATGAATTTCTGAAAAGAATTCAGGAGTTGCAATAAGAAGATGATGAACTTAAGAAGAAGAGAAGACTTATGGAGGAAGGCAAGGAGCCAGAGTTTCAGGAAGGGAAAGATGGGATCCTTCGTTTTAGAATGAGGATTTGTGTACCAGATAATTTAGAAGTAAGAAGAATGATTCTGGATGAGGCACACAAGAGCAGGATGAGTATGCATTCGGGAGCTACCAAAATGTATCAGGATTTGAAGAAGATATTTTGGTGGCCTGGTCTTAAGAAGGATGTGGCAAAGTATGTAGCATGTTGTTTGGTATGCCAGAAGGCTAAGGTAGAACATCAAAGGTCTGGAGGAGAATTACATCCCTTAGAAATTCCCCTGTGGAAATGGGATAGTATTTCAATGGACTTTGTATCCGGTTTACCAAAGATAATTGCTGGTCATGATGCAATCTGGGTGATTGTAGATCGTTTGACAAAGTCGGTGCATTTTATTCCGGTAAATATGCGCTATTCTTTAGAAAAGTTCGCTCAGTTGTATATCGAAGAACTGGTTCGTCTATATGGTGTACCGTCAAGCATTGTGTCGGATCGTGATCCAAGATTTGTGTCGAAGTTTAGGCAGAGTCTACATCAAGCTTTGGGGACAAGGTTGAAGCTGAGTTCTGCTTATCATCCTCAGACTGATGGTCAAACGGAGAGGACTATTCAGTCGCTAGAAGATATTTTAAGAGCCTGTATTTTAGAAAACCAAGGAAGTTGGGAACAGATGTTGCCACTTGTGGAGTTCACCTATAACAACAGTCATCATGCTAGTATTGGAATGACAGCATTTGAAGCTCTGTACGGAAGGAAATGTCGGACTCCGTTATGTTGGTTTCAAGTGGGGGAGAACACTCTCGATGGGCCAGATTTTGTACAAGAAACAACCGAGAAGATCAAGATGGTTCAAGAAAAGATAAGGACCGCTCAGAGTCGGCAGAAGAACTATGCTGATCGGAGAAGGAAACCTTTAGAGTTTGCCGAAGGTGACCATGTTTTTATCAGAATAGTACCAACCAAAGGTATTAGTCGAGCTTTGAAAACCCAGAAACTATCACCTAAGTTCATAGGTCCCTACCAAATTGTTAAGAGAGTTGGTCCAGTAGCTTATCAGATAGCCTTACCACCATCTTTAGCCAATCTTCACAATGTATTTCATGTGTCTCAGTTGAAAAACTATGTCCATGATCCCACTATTGTTCTTAAAATTCAACCTGATGACCTGGAAGTACGTGAAAACCTAACCTTTGAAGCTATGCCTATTCGGATTTAAGATCGAAGAGTCAAGCAGCTCAGAGGAAAGGATATTCCTTTGGTCAAGGTTATTTGGAATTGTGGAGATGTAATCGAAACAGCTTGGGAGTTAGAAGATAGGATGCGTCAGGATTATCCTGAGTTGTTTGTGTAAAGTTGAATTTCGGGGACGAAATTCCTTTAAGTGGGGGAGAGTGTAACATCCCTCATTTTTAATCCCTGATTAAGTAAAAGTTAATTATAAATTTATTTTATAATTAATTATCTTTATTTAATTTTTGATTAAAATGTGTGTGTATGAATGTGTTTGGTAACAAAATAATCCTATTTCATCACCTTAATTATTCTTGAACAAATTATCATTTTTTTAAGTTGTTTATTATTTTAATTATACTTAGAATAAAATTAAGGATGTTAGAATAGGCATTTATATACATAACTCATTTTCCTTCACTTCCTTAATCATGCAAATAATTTTATTCAAGTAGCACATAGCATAGCAATTAATCACACTAAATTCATAAACTTACCCTAACTGAAACATGCTTACTTCTAGTTCAAGCAACTCAATTATTATGCCTTAGATCACTTTCAAACATGTCATACTAGAAAGTAGACAACATAAAACAAACAAGTTTCCATAACCACGTGTGCATTTAATGGCACACAAGCTAATCTTCTACACTCATTTAATTATATCCAAATATTACAATTAAAATAAAAACACTCAGCCAAGTCCAGAAAGGACCCAAAGCATTACATTTATCAAAAACATCAAACATGTGCTAGACCAAATACGGGAAATACAAGGAAATAAAACTCCAAAACTAAATCAAATAAACTAATTTCAGTCCCAAACTATTAAATACACTTAAACACATATTAAAGGTCATCACATAAAATTTTCAAGTGATTCCAACATCCAGAACACAATTTTTCATTCAATTTTGCCATAAAATTCAAATCAGGTCTTTATCAACCTGAAGCAAACATGAAATTATTAAAAATAGAAAAATAGCTCCAATTGATACAAAATTTTGTACAGGACATGTTAACATATTCAAGATCATATCATAAAAATTTCAGATTTTTTGGAGTTGTCTAAGTAACACTTTTTCAATCAAATCTCTCTCTAGTTCTGAAAATCCTGAACTAGAATGTTCACTGTTTTGCCATCATTTAAAATATCAAATCAACTCCAAATCACCTCAAATTTTTTAGAGAGTCTCCTAACATATTAAAGGTCTAACCATAAAAATTTAAAGTCCATTGGAGTTGCACAGGTTCAAAAATTTAGTTCTCATTTGCCCCGAAAAACTCATTTTTCCGAAATCGTTTTCACAAAACTATTCTTGTAAAAAATAGTAGATCAATCCCAAAAATTATAAAAAATTTCAGAGATATTCAAAGTATTCTGATCAAAATAGTGACAAAAGCTTAAGCTTCTTAATCATGTGCAAGTACTTTTCATACAAACCTCTTTCAAGTAAAAAGCCATAAAGTTCCATAATCAACATCAAACCAAATCATAATTCAATAAAATACCAAAATAAATCCTAACCAATTTAAAATCACTAGAGCACATTCAATTGTCATTTAGCATGTAACAAAGTTAGCTCATTTCCTAATGATTATGCAAGAACCGAATAGTGCACCAAAATGAACCAAAAATCAATTTGCTTCATAACACTCCCTATAGCACTTAATCAAGCAAATTTCACAATCAACACTGAGTAGCTAACTCATAACCAAACATATAGAAAATAATCTATCCAAAATGACTAAACTTTCATGTTTACCTATTCAAACACATAGGGACCGAATTGAGCAAGAAAGTAAGCCAAAATCACAAGTCTCAACTCTTAATTCAACTTAACTCTTTCAAAGCATTCATGCACTATTTCATTCTTAATAAACAAAATCATTTGATCACTTTCACATGCATGACCGAATCATATAGTAAGGAGAATAGGCCAACTTTATAAAAATCAAATCATGCATCACAAGACAAATTCATTTCCCTAAACTACATACCAAAACCGAAACACACCAAGGGAAATAGGTTTGATTCTTGCAAAATAACCTAATAAGCTAACATGCATCAAAGATCCAAAATTGTTTCCTCACTCCTTTACTTTGGCCGAAACATGCAATGAAAAGTTAGAGATTTTTACCAAAACAAATCAACACATACTCATGCATTCCTAAATCACACAAATCAATCCTTATTCATTCAAACACAAACTAAATCATGGAATCGATACAAAAAACCTTGGACAAAATAACAATTAAACCGTATGGCTCCAAAAATACCCAAACCAAGAAAAAATCAATTTAACAACTTATTTCCACATGCAAACCGAAAAATACACTAAGAAAATAACAAAGGTTTACAAATCAATCACATGCATCAAAAATAAAAATTATTTGAACAACAACAACAACAAACCATGTGGCACCAAAATACCTCAAACTAAGTCAAAATCAATTTATCAACTCATTTCCTCATGCAAACCGAAATCAAGCTTGGAAAATAGCAAAAAGTAGCAAATCTATGACATGCGTAAAAAACAAAATTTATTCCCCTCAAGTTCAAGCCCTAGGCCGAACATGCATGGAGATAAATTGGGGATTTTACAAACTAAAATCAAAACAATAACATGCACCATAAAATCAATTGAAGTCAACTCATATTTACTCATTCTAAACATAAACTAATTCAAAGAAATAAAACAAAACCATTGGGACCAAAAACAATGCAAAACCGTGGGGACCTCCCTCATGGATGCATGTCCCTTTTTCAACTTCCAAACTCAAATACATGCATCATAATACTTAAAAAATAAAGAGGAATTAAGAAAACACACATGCATAAGCCATTGAACATCAAACAACAAAAACCCTATATGAAGCCAAATTAAAACCGAAAAACAATAAGGAAAAGAGAAGGGAAAATAAGATTGAAGATTAATACCTAAGTTGATGATGAAAAATGGAGTGAAAAATTGAAAACTCCTCCTTCCTCCTTATTCTCCTCCTCTCGGCCTCTCCCTCTCTCACTCTATCTCCTCTCCTTTTTTTTTGGTAAGTTGGAATGTGTAAGAACAAGAGTGTGGGGGTGGGGGTTATTTATAGAATTAGATGGGGTGGGATGTGTTTCATAAAAATTTGGTTTAAAAACTAATTTGAATGGGAGAGTGTGTAGAGAATAAGAGATAATGTTACCCATTGGTGGAAAATCTACACTAAGATAGGGTAATTAAATGTGGGTCATAAATAGGGTAGTTTAAAGATAATTGACATTAATTGGGTTAGCCGAGAGTCTTGTGCACTAATAAATAGATGTCTTACAATTCAAAATTCAAAATGCACAAAATACTTATCAAAACCGTGGAGTACTTAACAGACAGTGGAAAATAATATATTTCCAATACAGTGAGTAACACTTGAAAATCATAATTCAATTCGCTTAATTAAAATATCATAATTTCTTCAAAAATAATAAAAATTTCGTGGCAACAGATTTAAAGACCAAACTTTACAAAAATAAATTCTATATTTTAATAAGATCTTTTTGACTATAAATTCGCTTGATTCCGATTTACCAGTCAAAAGTTATGAATTTTCCAAGTTAAATAAATTCTTTTAAACTAGTAAATAATAATTTCTTCAGAACACAAAATAAAATACTTTACCATTGTAAAAATGAATTCCAAACAATTACTTTTTCTATTAAATATAAATCAAATAATAAATTTATATAAATTTAAAAAGAATTTACCAATTAGAAATCTCCAAAAATCAATTTATTAAAATGAAGAAAATTGCGGGTATTACACTCGCACCATATGAATATATCCTTCACAAGTGCTTCTCACACTTCCAACAGGTTCCGGTGCCAAGGAACAAGATATACTCGCAACATTTACATGCCTCTTATAAGTGCATCTCGCACTTGCAATAGGTCCCTTCCCAAGGGACAAGTTCATATGGGGAATTTCGCAGTGCCGTCCCTTACAAACATTACAATTGTGCGCATACTTATGATTCTCTCATTCGTCAATGTAATGTAAGGTCATGACATGCATATCTTCTTTCATTATTTCTTTAGTTGAACATTGACAAATGGTGAAACATTATTTTAATATATCCATATTCCTGACATGCATCTCACATGCCTAATTTCGTAGCATACTTCTCATATGCATTAACTTTTCTATTTGTTTCACCAATGCTTGAGTTCAACACTTATCCGTATATTCCTTTATTCCTCAATTCCAGTGTCATTGGAATTAAATAGGAAGATAAAATCCATTTGGACTCTGCCCTCATTTGTTATATTTTATTGATTTGTGTGTTTTGTTAGCATTAACCGGTTAACAACTTTTTAATCGGTTAACAAAGTTACCTTGAGAAAGACACAACCCAATATGCAATTTTTTTTATCAGGGTAACCGGTTACTGCCGATTATGCATGTGTAATTTTTTCTCATTTCATTCAGTTTTACGATAACTGGTTACTTCCTTAGGGTAACCGGTTATGTACTCAGAACTCATAAAATTCCAGTTTTTATTCTAGGATTTCTCTTCCCATTCAGTTCTAATGATTCATGGATAGTCTCAGGGTTATGTAAACATGATTCACAAGCCACAAAATCATATTTATTCAAATCAACATCAAAGCATATGTATATATTCCACTGCCTAGGTATTTAACTCAAACATTCTATCCATTATTTTATTCATCATTCATTCATCATATATCACAAATTCATTGCATCAACTCACCACGTACTAGTACTATTTCGTATCATTCTTATAACTCAACTACTAATTCTTAGTAAACATTTGTCTCATTTAATATTCCTAATCAATTTACAATATTTGCATAATTCATTTCATTTGACATACTAACTATACTATATATTCAAATATCATATTATATGTTATCTTGATCTCCAAATCAAGTAACCATGTGTCCCTTAATTATTCAATTACTATTCTAATGGTATGTGATTTTCCATCACCTTCGAATAAGAGGAAAGACAATAATTTGGGACTCTCTAAGTGGCTCCATTGGTTCTCCAATTCCTAGCTCCTCGAGATGTAGTTATTAACCTCAATTCAGCAACTCAATAGCTTCCAAGTTCCTCTTTCTTGAATTGTTTGGTTATAGGTAGAGAACAAATTATGAAAGTTAGAATTTTTATGCGTTTAAGAGAGTTTAAAGAAAATGGTGAAGTATGAGAGTTATCCATGAATTATGGAGGCCAAAAAAATGTAGGACCCAAGTGCCATGGGATTTATATAGCTCTTGGCACCACCCTAAAGAAAAATCTAGACATTTAAATCTGTTATTGACATGAAATTCTCTAGAAAATTCTGGTTTGCTAATAGGATAACTGGTTATTTTGTTTGGGTAATCTTTTATCGAAGATAATTTTTTGCCAAATTACACTGTTTTAACCGGTTAACTAAACAGGATAATCGGTTATCAACTTGAAATTTCTCATAATTCTCCAGAATTTACTACAATAACCGGTTACAAAGATTTCTTAACCGGTTATCACTAGTTATTTGGCCAAAAATAAATTTTATATTGTTCTAATTACTTTTAATTACTTGTTATTACTTATTTAAATAAACATGTACTTAGGAAAACCCTCAAATACTAAGATATTCAAATCCAACATTCTTCTTTTGAAATTATACTCAAATACTTATACTAAATTAATGGAACATAGTTTTAAATCAAAATACTTTACTTATAATTTTCAAAAATGTAAAAGTGGCGTGTGTTACAGATCATGTCAACTTTTTTTTTTTTAAATCCATAGTGGCGTATGTTATTGTTTAGCCTAGTGGTTTGTGGCTTAAATATTTTTACGCATTTCAATATTCCGCTGGTTTAAAAAAAAACCCTAGCCGTGCTCTCTTCTCTCTATAGCCGTTTTCCTTGTTTCCCACGGTGGCTACCACCGTGCCGCCATGGCAAGGAAACGGGGGAAGCAGGCCCAACCTTCACCATCGCCCTCTACCCCATCACCTTCTCATGATCCAAAAACGCTTGAAAATTCTGGTTCAAAATCGATTACTGGCACATGTGACAAATCGCAAAAACATTCAGCCATGGATGGTGCTAGGGCAAACGTGAATGAGATCAGCGCTGGTGGTGGAGATCACACCACCCTTGTCCAGCAATCGCACCAGTCTGGTGCGGGTATGGAAGGGACATGCGCGACGGTGCAGAACCAGACGCGTGAAAATCTACAGCACCAGCCGCATGTGGTGCGCGCAGAACAGTGCACCAGCCGTGTCACACAGCAGGATCAGAATGATGCGCGTGCAGGCACCAGCCGCATCACGCAGCAGCACCAGCCGTGCGATGGTGCACCGATTGGCCACAAAAACCTGCATGACCGTGGGGTTTTGATAAACCCTATTAATTTTGATTTACTTGATGAACAAGAAACCGAATTTGATGATCTTGTTGAGAGTATTGATGCTTTGGATGAGAAACAAGCGAGTTCAGTTCTTGAAAAGCTTGATCGTATTCGTGAGAAGATCAATGGCAAGAGACAAGCAAAGAACGTGCATGGCAAGCATGAGTCTGTGGTCAAGGAAATTGCAAATCCTACGACTAAGGAGAGGATAGCCAAACGTGCCTCAGTCTGGGACACGTTTGATATCACAAAGCTAAGGAATTCTGGTGAGAAGCTCTCATATCAGGCACCAACAATTAAGGAGGGAATCTCTGTGGGCAAGATTGAGGTTGATGATGTTAAGGATGAATTGCACTATTGGGAAAATGCTGTGGTTTGTTTTGTCCTGGGAGCCAAGCCTCCGTTTCATGTGATTAGTGGTTACCTCAAACGTGTTTGGGGACAGCATGGTATAGATAAAATCCTTATGGATCCTGAGGGGAAGATTATTGTTCGGTTTAACATGTTGGAAGCCAGGAACGCTATTCTTGAGATAGGTGTATTTCACTTTGACAAGAAGCCCTTATTTATTAGTCCTTGGTCTGAAAAGTGTGCAGGAGGTTTCAATCCGGATCATGTTCCTATATGGATTCAGTTGCCTAAGCTTGATGTGAAGTTTTGGGGTGCTAATGCATTAAGCAAGATAGCCAGTTTGGTTGGAGTGCCTATTATGGTTGACTGCATGACACAATCAAGAGACCGCATCAATTATGCTAGGATTCTGGTTGAGGTAAATCCTGATACTTTACCTGATGAGGTTTTCTTTGAGGATGAAAAGGGTCATGTGTTGACTCAGAAGGTCATGTACGAATGGAAGCCTAGCTTTTGTGATCACTGTGAAAAATATGGCCATGATAAAAAGATGTGCAGACAGCCAAAGGTTCAAAAGCCTGTGAAAAAGGAATGGGTTAAAAAGGATAAGCCAACACAGGAAGAGGTCCTTCAGGTTGTGGATTCAATTAAACTTCATGAACAGGTTAAGGAGGGTTCTATCCCTGCTGAAAGGGTGGCTGATTCTGAATATCACCCTATTCTGGCTGATGTTAGGGCTAAGGAACAGGATAGCCAGGATAATGTTACCAAGGAGGATGATCAGGCTAACCAGGATAAAGGTAACAAAGAGGATGATTGGCAACCTGTGACTACCAGAGCATCTAAAAGATTGCAAAAGAAAATGGATGAGGCAAATCAGGTTCTTGGAGATGGAGGTAAGTCTACTTCTAATTCTGGGAATGGATAGTATTGCCACATGGAATATAAGAGGGATCAACCACCCTCATAAGCAAAAAGAGCTTAGAAGGTTGATTAGTAGGTATAAGGTAGGATTGTTAGCTATTTTAGAAAATAAATTGAGATCCTCTTCGTATGATAGCATGAAACAAAGACTAGTTCCTGGATGTGGTTCTTTCATTAATCTTGATTCTAGTCCACTTGGTAGAATTTGGGTAGCATGGAGGCCTGATATGTATGTGGTGGATGTGGTTAGTAGCACCAGCCAGTATGTTCATTGTATGATTAAGCAGAAACAGGGACAGAATGATTTCTGGGTTACTTTTGTATATGCCAGTAATGATGCGTTACAAAGGGTTGAGCTATGGAACTTCATTAATCAGTTCAGTTTGCAAGTTGACAAGCCGTGGTGTCTAACAGGTGATTTTAATACCTTTCTTGAACCTCAAGAGAAGTTAGGGGGCCTTCCTGTGTATGTTGATCAGATCTCTGACTTCAGAAATTGTGTTCAGAATAGCCAACTGGTTGATATGAGGTACACTGGGTGTTTCTATACATGGTCTAACAAGCAGCAACCTGATACTAGGATCTATTCAAAGCTGGATAGGACTTTGGTAAATATGCAGTGGATTTCTTTATGGCCTCAAGCTGAAACTGAATTCTTGAATGAAGGTATCTCTGATCACTCACCAATCATCATTGATTGGAAAGATCAACAACCTTTGTATCCTTCATCTTTTAAGTTTTTTAATATGCTTATCAAGGATGAGAACTTTATTGATATTGTAAAAAAGGGTTGGGATATGGATATTCAGGGATATGCCATGTACAGGGTGATGAAAAAGCAGAAGCTCCTCCAGACCCCTCTCAGAGAGCTGAATAGATCCAAATATGCAGAGATTGATAAGAAGGAAATTGTGTGCAGACAGGCTCTTGAGAGAGCTCAGAATGATTTATCTGATGATCCAAGCAATGTCCACTTGCAAAAAATCGAAAGAGATGCCAGCAGAGATTACATGAAGATAGCTGATGCTGCTAACTCTTTTTTGCAACAACAAGCAAAGGAGAATTGGTTGCGTGATGCTGATCAGAATACCAGGTACTTTCATGATGTTATTAAACTCAGGCAGTACAGAAATAGGGTCCTTTCCATTAAAAATGAGAATGATGTGTTGGTCTCTACTCAGCATGAGGTTGGTAAGGTCTTTGAGGATTATTTCACTAAGTTGTTTCAGAGATCTAGTGCTAATTGGAATATGTCTGAGGCTGAAATTAACCAGGGTCGTGTCCTCTCTCCTGATCAGAAAATTACTCTGATTAAGCCTGTTTCTAATGATGAGATAAGGGATGGTTTCATGAGTATGGGTAGCAATAAGTCTCCTGGTCCAGATGGGTATGGTGCTGAATTTTATATATCTGCTTGGGATGTCATTGGCCCTGAGATCTGTGAGGCTATCAAAGATTTCTTTCGTAATGGGCAGCTTTTGAAAGAGGTAAATAACACTTCCCTAGTGTTAATTCCTAAGGTTGATTGCCCTAATTATGCATCTGACTTTAGACCCATAGCTTGTTGTAATTCTATTTATAAGTGCATTGCTAAAATCTTATCTAATAGAATGCAAACTGTTTTGCCTGGTTTGGTTCAAGACAATCAAACAGCTTTTGTGAGTGGTAGGAACATCATCCAGAATATTCTCATTACTCAAGAGTTGCTTAGATTGTATAGTAGAAGGCATGTTTCTCCTAGGTGCTTGTTGAAGATTGACTTGAGAAAAGCGTATGATATGCTTGATTGGTCTTTTGTGAAAAATACGCTTATTGCTTTGAAATTCCCTATGAAATTTGTTGATTGGATTATGGCTTGCATCTCCAGTGTCTCTTTCAACTTGGTTCTGAATGGTAGATCTTTTGGTTGCATCAAAAGTAACAGGGGTTTGAGACACGGTGATCCTATGTCTCCTCTTCTGTTTGTTTTGGTTATGGAAATGTTGACTAGAAAACTTCAGGTTGCATCAAATTCTAGGGGCTTCAGATTTCATCCTTTATGCAGGAATTTACGTCTTGTTAATTTGGCATTTGCTGATGATATTATGATGTTTTGTAATGGCAGTGAATCTAGTGTGAGAATTCTTATGAATGCTTTACATGAATTCTCTGCTAGTTCTGGTTTGGTTGCCAACAATGCCAAATCGCAGATTTACATGGCTGGTATCCCTGATGATATTCAGAATAATTTGCAGCATATTACAGGATTTTCTAAAGGGAGTTTTCCTTTTAGGTATTTAGGCTTGCCTATATCTACTAGGAAGTGGTCTCCTCAAACTTGTCAAGTATTGGTGGAGAATGTAACAAAGAGAATTAATTCCTGGAAATCTAGACACCTTTCCTATCAAGGTAAAACTCTTTTGATTAATTCAGTGCTCCTCTCGCTTCATGTCTATTGGGCTAGTGTTTTCATTATCCCAAAATCTGTTGTGCACCAAATTGAGCAAAAGTGTAGAATGTTTCTTTGGGGAACTAACCAGATTGGCAGGTCTAGATCTATTGTTGCTTGGGACCTTTGTTGCAGGCCTAAAAAAGCTGGTGGTTTGGGATTCAAAAATACTATTATTTGGAACCAGGCAGCTTTAGGTAAGCAGGTGTGGCAGATTGCTATGAAGAAGGATAACCTCTGGGTCAAATGGATCAGCACAGTGTATCTTAGAGATATTGATTTCTGGGATTATTAGGCTGGTAGTCAAGACAGTTGGCATTGGAAGCAGATCATTAAGGTCAGAGACAGGTTCAGATCCTCTTATGCTAATGGCGTTTGGGCAGGTATGGAGTATACAATAAAGAAAGGGTATCAGTGCTTGATGGGCAGCCAGGACACTGTAATCTGGTTCAAAACAGTTTGGAATGCAGCTTCTATTCCAAAGCACTGTTTCATTTTCTGGTTGGCTACTATCAATAAGCTTAGAACAAAAGCTAACATGGCAGCATTTGATGATTCTGATCCAACTTGTGTACTATGCAATGATAATTATGAAGACAGAGACCATTTGTTTTTTGACTGTGCATGGAGTAGAGACCTTATGGAGCTTGTTTGTAATTGGATTATGCTTGAGGGGTGGCGTTATAATTTTAATAGTTGGTTGCATTGGCTCACCTTTGGTTTCAAGCACAAGAAGAGGAGACAATTCATTATTGCTATCATGGCCGCCACTCTATATCATATATGGATGGAGAGGAATCGCAGGATCTTTACTGGCAAGTCTAGAGCCCCGTTTCATGTTTTCAACTTGGTGAAGAGGGATCTTGTTATTAGAATTAGTATGTTTTTCCCTAGTTTAAATTCATGTTGCAACAATGTAATAGCTACTAGAATTTTAGCAGAACTGTAATTGGTATTTAATCTTGGGTGCAACCCTACATAGTAGGTGGGTACTCAAGTTTAAATACTTCTTTAGTTAGCAGGTTTTTAGCTCTTGTTTTTTCTTTGGTGCAACCCTACATAGTAGGTGGGTACCTTAGATTAAACGTTTATTTTTCTGCTTTTGATTGATGTACAATTTTGTTTGGTTGGTTTATGAATTTTTTCGTTTACCAAAAAAAAAAGACTTGAAAAAGTAGGGACCACAGTTAATGAAAAAAAGTGCAGAGACTAAATTCAAAAACACCTATATAAGGACTAATTACAAAAAAGAGTTCCTTCCAAAGACTGACGTGTTTTCATTGATGAGGCCTCTGTTAGATCACATCGATGTTTTCTGTAACGACCCAAATTTATTTCCATTTCTAATTCTTTTATCGAAAATACAGATTAATTTTTCGCTTTTATGAAAATAAACTTAAGCCGTCACTAATTCTAATCTTCACATCATAACATCAGACACATCAATAGCACAACAGCGTAGCCATTAGTTTATACCCTAGGTCACTTGATATTTTACACTATAACACAACCAAAAAAATATAATGACCCAGAGCATATGGTTAGAACTCCAAAAGATCGGGAAGTATATAAACAGAGGGCTTCCCTACTATGTAGTACATCCATCGTAGTCAGGAAAAAGGTGAATGATAAGGAATACAGGAACACAAGTCCTGAGGGAGCACATATGATGAAGAGGATTCAAACGGCAGATCGTGATCTCCACCATCCCCTCCAGAATCAAGTTAGTGCCCTTCCTACGCCATTTCCCCTTGGGAATGAACCTCATCTCTATGCAGATCGGGTTCTGAGCCATCACTTGAAAAAAAAAAGGGCAGGAGAGTAAGTCATAGCCAAAGCACATAATCAAATAATAATCTATCAGAATTAGAAAGAACAAACACAAAGAATCATGTCGTCAAAGAATAATGCATACATAAGTGCACACCCTATTTATCACACAATTCTCTTGTAATTAAGTGGCATGATGCATGTATTCTAATCTCAATATCCTCGTCTGGATCCATTCTCAATATCTTTACAACTCTTCGTCCGAATTCAATTCTCTAATCAAAGGAAAGCAACTGGCAGTAAACGCCTTTCATCCACGACAGATCACGCAACTCATCTATGTGTACCCTTCTCTCTAGGGTCCGATCATTGCCAAAGGACCGCCCTCCGCAATCATGATATGTACCTAGAGGTCGATAGGATATATTATGGTTAAGCAAAACTATCCTGGGAAAAGTCTGCAGAACCCCCCATCATAGGACTATTTTACCCATAATAATCCCCATTGGTTACTGAGGAATCACTGTCGAACCTAACCTCTGCACATTCCCGGCCTGACTCTAAGAATTCTCTTTCCAATTCTAAGAATCGTCGTATCTTTCCCGATATCCTATCTCACCATCCACAACTCCTCGTGTGAATGCAAACAATTTATCGTTTCACTTTTCATAATTAATTCATTTCATAATCATCAATTCAAGTTCATAATCATTCACCATATAAAAACGTTCATTTATTCATAAATATACTTCTCAATTTCAATAAAACGGTTTGATTAAGGCTAGGTGTAATAAAAATTAGCATTTTGCACTTCAGGGGTCTTGGTAATCGATTACCATGTGAAATTCAAATTCTGGTACCAAATTCAACCAGGTAATCGATTACCAAACCCTGGTAATTGATTATCCTGCAGAATTTTGCACACTGAAATGAGGTTTTGATATGCCAACTTTTGATACACTTCATTTTAACCATTCACAACCCAGAAAAGATCAAGAATACACATAATTACATATGTTCATGCATTCTTCAAGCAATCAAATAGTCATATTCACATTCAATTCATCCAATGTTGGCATTACAAACAACTCCTAAAAGTCAGAAATTGCTTGGCTCCAGGTGTTGCCAATGGTGTGTGGAATAATGAGGACTACTCAATTGAATCAGGTTACAGGTTCCTTTGTGGGCATCTTGAGAAATTCAAATTCTACAGAGTGGCTTGGAATTCGGTTTCTATTCCTAAACATAGCTTTATTATGTGGCTAATGCTTCATAACAGACTTAGTACCTATGATCGATTACAGAGATTTCTAAACCTAAGTTCTATTATGTGCCCTATGTGTGAGTTACACCCCGAATCGAGTGATCACTTGTTCTTCAAGTGCAATTGGAGTAAGGAGCTGCTTACTCTTCTTGCAAATTGGCTGTGCATGCCATTTTTGAGCTGTGTTAGCTCTAAATGGATTAAATGGGTAAGCTATGGAATAAAGGAGAAGACTTACCGGAAGATCTCGCGTGCTGTGCTTGCTGCGGCGGTGTATGAAGTTTGGACGGAGTTGTAGGCAATGAGGATATCAACTAAGATCCAGAGAGAAGGTGTAGGGTTGTGCTTCGTGAGTTGGCAATGAGGATATCAACTAAGCTGAGTGACTTCACTGCATGTCAGAATGAAGTTGTGGTTCAAAGGATTTTGTGTTTCATTTAGCTCTTGTAGTTTGTCTTAGTTTGTCTTAATTTGTTTTTGGGATTTTACCAATGAACCCTTCCTAGAAGGTGGCATTGGTTTATGTAAGTGGTAAAGTTTGCAAGTTGGTATTAATAAAATTTTTTATTTACCAAAAAAAAATTCATCCAATGTTCATAAAAGGCGTAAATTCATAACTTAACATATGATTTTCATTTCCTTTGCAAAACAGTCCAAGTTCATGATTGATTTTTCTCATACTCATCATATAAAAGTTGCTCAAATCAAGAAATGGGACTGAAATGACATCCAAGCCATTTTCCTACTTCAAGTTTCCATTTTTCTCATTTTTGCCCTTGAGTTCAAGTGAACTCCTATATTTCTAGCCATAAGATTATTATTCTAGCACTTGGATAACTTATCCCTTACCTATTTGAAGTGTTGGGACTAATTTGAGGTTTAAAGAATGAGGTTTGACACATTTTTGGTATTTCCCTTGGTTTCAGCTTCGTTTCTCTGTTTTCAGTTCAATAAGCTCACTAAATCAGTGTTTTTCATCAAGAATAAGTCACAACAAATCGTGATCAATGACTAGAATCAAAACTAGGATATATTAACTTGAAAATAAAACTAGTTTGAAGCTCAAAGGATGCTCGAGCTTACCACAAGAACTCAAAGAACAGAGCTTCACGGTTCTGAAATCCTGGATTTCAGTTGCAAACACCTAACTTTGTGTCGCGGCCGGGGTCCCGGGGCGCCGCCGGAGCCTCGCCTACGAGTGGGGGTCAATTGAACCAATATGGAGTCGCCACCGCATTTTGTTGCAAAAATGCGAAAAAGTAATAATTAATTAAGAGAGATAAAACATTGGTCCCGAACTAGATAAATTCTGAGTTCGGGAGTCGGTTACGAGCCGGGGAAGGTATTAGCACCCCGTTCGCCCATTCGAAAATGGTACCTTTGATTGATTTAAATTAAAAGACCTAAATAATTGGTTTGCCAAAAAATATTTGTTTTTTATTGTTGTGCCTGACAAGGTTGTCCTTGGTCCTACGTACCCTCATAAAATGAGGAATCAAGGCTACGTAGTTCTTAATGTTTTAATTTTAATATTTATATTTAAAAAATATTGTTTGATGTGAAGAGGAAATATATACAAGACTTCGACATTTAGAAAAAAAAAGTGGATTTCCAAATCGCACATCGTTAATATTTAATAAAAAAACTATTTAATTTTACTTTAAAAAATGTTTTTTTCTTTTAATTTTTATAATTTATTTATATAAAAAAAATATTTTTTATGTGTACATATTTTTGTGCGGAGAGGAAGTTTGAGAGATCTCTCCATTGAATTTGGGAGAGAAAAATCGACTTACCAAAACGCAACAAATTTTAAAACAACTAGAAAAATCTACATTTTTAATTTATTATTATTTTAAAGAAAATTATTTTATATATGTATTTTTGTGAAGAGAGGAAGTCTAAGAGATCCCACCTCTATGATAAATTTGGGTGAGAAAAATTTGGCTTATCAAAACACAACCAATTTCTATTATTGCGAAAAAAGATAAAGATTATTAAAAATTAATGATTAAATTATCAACAAAAAAAAATTAAAAAAAATGTTTTAATTTTTAGTATTTGATTAATTACTGAAAAATCTAGAAGTTAAAAAAAAAGAAGGAAGGGAAAAAAATGAAAAAAAAAAAGAAGGAAAGCACATGATGATGATGGGAGATGATGCTATAGTGCTATGAAGAGAATATGTGACAAGGAAGGGTTGCAGCACAACAGCATGTGGTTCTTGGAATGAAAATAAGGGGCACAGAAAACGAAAGGAAAAATTATCACAAAACTCTACGTAAAATTATTCCTCTCGAATTTTTTATTGCATCTCTCTTCAAAAAAAACATTTTTTTTCCAAAGTGAAGAATGACTTCTATTTATAGTAGAAGTTAAGTTAAGAAAAAATCGTTAAAAATCAATTTCAAATCTTTTCATAATAATGATAACATCTTTTCAAATATTTTTGATTTTAAAAGAAAATCCTCGATTAAATCAAATTGATTCTCAAATTAAAAAATAAATGATTTTCAATCTTTTGAATTGATTATCAAAATTTGAATTGATTTTAATCATTTCAAAAAGAGGATAATCCTTTCCAAAGAATTTTTGATTTGAATCAAAAAAATGCAATCGAAAAAAAAATATTCTCAACTCAATCAAATTGATTCAAAAAATTTTACTTGATTTTCAATTGATTCTCAATTTCTTTTTGAATTAATTTTCAATCTTTTAAAAAAAAGAAGTTGATAACTCCTTCCAAATAAAACATATCATCAACTAAATTCAAATTGATCTCAATCAAAAAATTTTAATTTGTCAAAAATCAATTGTAATCTTTTTCAAATATTTATGATTAAAAAAAAGAACCTTTAATTAAATCAAATTGATTCTCAATTTCTCAAATTGATTTTTCAAATTTTTTAAATGATTTCGAAATGATTCTCAAAATTTTCTAAATTGATTTTTAATTAATTATCAAAATATTTCTCTTTTTTAAAAATAATTGATTTTCAATCTTTTGAATTGATTTTGTCAAAATTTTGGACACAATTGTCGTGTTCTTAACCGAGATCAACCTTAAAGCTATGGAAAAGCCTTGAAGAATGATCACAGTCAAGATATTAATGTAGGACTCTTTAGGATTTCTGAAGATCCAGTTGGGATAATCAGGTTCTCCCTAGTCAACAATGTGTGTGCTTGTGTCAACTTAGGGATGAGAAGACGTACCTTAGCCCCTATAGCATGGTGGTTCTTATAGGAGATTACCTGTGTTCTTTGGGCCGTTCCGATAAGCCTTCTGTGGAGGTGGAACTCAAGTAGGATTTGTATAGGATATGATAAGATCATATCCTTAAACCCTGTAAGTGATAAACTTTATCCAATGCTGTTATATCTAACCAAGAGTCGTGGGGAATCCAGCGATAGTTACGGTTTGATAAGGCTGTAAACGATAAGGATTAGATTGGAAGTCCTGTGCTAGCTGAAAACCTTATCAGTACGTAACCGGTGGAAACCCAGTTGGCTCGGTATAAGTATCCGATCGACGCCCCTGTATCAGTATCGAAGTAGTGGGAGTAATGAGCCCTTTGGTCGGTCGTAGCTCGGTCTACCATAGGTCCACTACAACAATATTTTCAATTAATTTTTCTTCTCAAAAAATTTTCAATGCACTTCTTCTTCTTTTTTTTTTTAAATAAATCCCAAAAATAACTTAATACACATTAATTAGAAAATAATGGGTCCAAACAAACTCTTTTTTTTATTTATTTATAAAATTCAATTATAAAAACTTGAGGATAAAAATCTTACTCAAACAAAATATTTATGAAAATATAATTTTGACCCCGGACAAAATTGGGTGGCTACAGCTGCCCCTCTTTGCTTGTTTCTTATCAGTGAGCAGGCAAACCGTGGTTTGCAGGCTATCATGGTAAGGAACGAGTAAAGAAATAGACACCGATTTTGTTCGGGAAAGAAACGAGAAACATACCTGTTAGATCTGGAAATTCCTATTGAAGCAATATATAATAAATAATCCTCAAAATGATCTTCGACATTTGTGTCGGGCGTCAAAAGACCCAAAATGATTTCCGACATTTCTGTCGGGGCATCAAAAAGCTCAATCACAACTATGATTCTTCAGCGTTTCCGCTAGGATATCATAGAAAGCCTAATAATAACGATGATTCTTCGACATTTCTGTCAGGATATCACGATAGCGTAATAACAACGATGATTCATCGACATTTCTGTCAGGATATCACGAAAGCCTAACCAACATCAAAATGACTTCAGCGTTTATGCCGGGTGTCAAAAGACCCAAAATGATTTTCGACATCTCTGTCGGGGCATCAAAAAGCCCAACCAACATCAAAATGATTTCAGCGTTTATGTCGAGTGTCAAAAGACCCAAAATGATTTTCGACATCTCTGTCGGGGCGTCAAAAAGCCCAACCAACATCAAAATGACTTTAGCGCTCATGTCGGGCGTCAAAAAACCCAAAATGATTTTTGACATTTCTGCCAGGGCATCAAAAAGCCCAATAACAACTATGATTCTTCAGCGTTTCTGCCAGGATATCACGAAAGCCTAATGACAACGATGATACTTCGACATTTCTATCAGGATATCACGAAAGCCTAATAACAACGATGATGCTTCGACATTTCTGTCAGGATATCACGAAAGCCTAACCAACATCAAAATGACTTTCGGCGTTTGTGTCAGGTGTCAAAAGACCCAAAATGATTTTCGACATCTCTGTCGGGGCATCAAACAGCCCAACCAACATCAAAATGACTTTTGGCGTTTGTGCCGGGCGTCAAAGGACCAAAGATGATTCTTTTGGAATTATTATTTTTGAATAATCAAGTTCTGGTGATGCAAACAATGCAAATAGTAATGAATAGAATGCAATCAATGCAAATGATATTGTTAATGAAAAACTAGTATGTTGCAACTGGTATAATGCAATGGATAATGCAACTGGTGCAAATGATGTCAAAAATGCATAATCTTAATACAAATGATGTGAATAACAATGAAATGAATATGATTTGGAATCAACAATGCAACTCTAACGTTTTCTAATGTAAACCCATCAGGATTTAATGGGTCTAAAACACTTTTTTTTTTGTGTTTGACAAGATAAACTGGTCTCAACTCTTTTGCTCTTCAACACCAATACCGGGCCATACCAAAATCTGATCAAGGCAGGCACGGACAAATCTTTAACAACTTTCTTCTTTAATAACATCTTTTGAAAACTCAGCAATCTGATATTTGTAAATAATTAATCACCATCAAACAACTTGAATTTGTTCAAAATCTGACCCAGTGTATTATGCTAAAAACAATTATTGGGGAATCAAAGTAATGCCCCAATATCTTTCACCTAGAGCTCAATAATTAATCTCTTCAAAAACTGCCCTAGTTTATTGTCTGACCAACAAATGCAAAGGGGATGATCAATGCTTCTAATTTTCTCTTCCAAAAACTGCCCCAGTATCTCATTCAAGAATTTATTGAACAAAATTTTCCAGAACTCCCCCAATTGACTATATTAGCAATATTTGCAAAGAAACGAACAATCCGCTTGACCTCTCTTCAAAACTGCCCCAGTATTTCCTTCTAGGGCATGTTAAAATTTCCAAAATTGCCCCAGTTTGATTGGATAGCAACAAAACTTTTCAAAACTGTCCCAGTTTGGGAAATGTTTTACCGAGGGTAGGGAATCTTCAAAATTGCCCCAATGCAACATTCAGGACTTCTTTTCTGGTTCTATTTGCAATTTCCAATATCTCTTTGTTAAAAACAAACTAGTTTGGGTTTGAGGATTTTTTTCGCCCTAAATTTTGCCTAGGAAACCCAATGTAGGTTCCTAGCGGGTTTTTATCCTATGATCCTAATTTTTGCCTAAGCCGTCTCTTTCGAGTTTTACGACTTAGTGGATCTTCTCTAACTTTTGCCTACGTCTCCTTTTTCAGGATTTTCAACCTAGCGAGCTCTCTTTTTTTCAACTTTTTTCTTTTATTTTTCAAACATAACATTTCTTAATTGGTTTTGAATTGATTGAAAATTGCAAATCTTCTTCATTGATCTTGCTCAAGGTTAGGACTTCCTCGAAGAACAAAAGATCCCTCATAATTCAGAGACCATCAGTTTCTGTTGAAGAACAATCATTTGAAGACAACATTATCCTCTGGAAATCTCAAGGCCATAATCACTTTAGCATGAGCCCTCATCATTTTCTGGTATAGTCAATTGTGGCAAACTGCGATCGGGTGCTTTCCAACAACTATATTCGACCGATCAAGTTCCTTTCAACTCCTTTTTCTCACATAACTTCTTAACAAGAAACACTGATGTAATGATCATGTGAACATAGAAATTATTTGGATAATGGAAGCAATTAATTCGTGCATTAAAAATGAGATATTGTTCATCAAAGTTTCAATTAATTTTAATGAAGTCAGCGTTTCTCCGCCCTAGTGTGTAACTCAAGAAAACCAATCCTCAACGAGGTCTTTTAAAGCTTGTAATGTGGCCTGGCTAAGAGTTGACAATAAAAAGATATAAGGCTCAAAATTTTATTTCTCTTACTTTCCTTTCTCCTTTCTCTTCAATTCCCTATTTTCTCAACAGGTTTTGCACAACACTCAAATCATCAAGAGGATTTTGCAAAAGGTTGTAACATAGTCTGTGGGTAATAATGTGGCTAATGAGAGAATGGGTATAAAGGCCCAAAATTTATGTTGAGTTTTTAATAAGAATCTGAAATTGTTCTTTTTCATCACATAATGGATTCGTGGGCTTTGCCTTATTTAGACAAGCACACTCACTTTTTGCTAATTTTTGTTGTTAATTTTTTGTGCTTGCCTACATCCATTTTTTTGATTTTTTTTGTGATTGCACTTTTGACCATGGAAATTGCCTCCCTTGATTTGATTCTCATTAATACTCGGGTAAAATATTTTTGGTTTAAAAGAAGAAAAATTTTCTTGTTGGGCTCAATGGGGTGAACAATGGATGAAATGTGTTTGGATTTGTTAAATAAAAAGTAATCCTCCTTGATATTTGCATGCTGGCAAAAACTGTTGACAAACTACCCACCCCGGTTTAAACACACATTGCTTGTTTGAGAGAAATGATCTCCGCTTCAAAATATCTAGGCTCAATGGGGTGACTATGGATATCTCCTCACTGTTTGGGAATTCAACAAAGCCTTGTATCACTGGAAGGACTTGCTTGAGAGTCCACACTATTTTGGGTCTTACATTCGCCTCATCATCCCTTTAATTTCAAATTTGAATCAAATATCTCAAGTGAATACAGGAATCAATTTTGTTTTTTTTAGTATGAGAATGCGGTGAGATGGTTTATTCACATGATCAAAACATTAGTAGATAATTGTTAAAGAGACGTGCAACTAAAAATGAAAATTTCATTAAGGAACAACATTGAGATGCCCACATTTATTGAAGAAAGAATGAAAAGCATGGTTGCCCATTATTAAGCAAAGCAATAAGGGTTAAACTTCAAGGAATTGTGATGGGTCATTCACCCCCTTTCATTGTTATCCTTCATCATCAGTTCTAGCATTTGACAAATCTTGTTCCTCTGGTTGACTGATTGGCTCATCTTGGTCTTTCACATCTGCCATAGTCCTGATTCTAAGACTGGTCTGGTAAGGGTGCGGGAGAGCAATAGTAATGAAACCTTGACTTGTTCAAATTTTTTTTCTTTATGAATGATGCATATGAATATGAATAAATGATGATGCAAAAATGTATGACGCAATGCCCTTAGAATCCAAAATGAGGTATCGGGATGGATTGATAGCATTCATATAGTTCTGGCCAACTTCAAAACGACGGTAGATCGCTCCAAAAATTTTATTTGTCTTATTGAAATGAAATGTTATGATACAAATGCAAATGCATGCCCCTAGGGTAAGTGACCCTAATTGGGGGCTATTAAGCCTTCATTACAGAATACGGAATGCCATAATGAATTGACAATAACCATACAGTTCGGGCTCACTTGGAACAACGAGGGATTATCCCAAGTGAAATGATGGACATGAAAATGAAAATTACCCATAGGGCGGTGGGCCCTATTGCGGGTTTAATGCAAAGAGAAGGTCTTCCTCATGGCATAATGATACCAACGTGCAATGGCATTTCTTATATCATTCAGGCTTGGATAGCAATGAGTTACACAATTTTTATGTTTATTATTTTTTGTGGGGTGATAGTCCCCGACTTACAACAAATAATATTAGCAGGGTAAGGAAGAATATGCCCCCTCATGGTAAATCCTATATGGTTTTTGGGATGTCTATTGGCCATAGTCCTACGACATTGTTCTATGGTATAACTAAAGTTTAACACTCTGATTTGATAACTTGAAAAAGAGTATATATATTTTTTTTACTGACACAATCCCCACAACTTTTTCGAAGGTTAAGTAGGTAACAGATTAACTGTTTTGACACCTCTTAATCTTTGATAGTGAATGAAGGGGAACCATGACTGACTTATTCAAGTTTCAAAATAGAATGCTACACAAAGTGTACTCAATGGTGGCTCTAGACTTCTAAAGGTCCCTGGATTGCCCTCACTCTTTAAGGTGAGGATCCACCTCGCAAACTATCGATAAGAGCTTGGCTACGCCTCCCAAAATAGGTAGGACGCACCTCCCAAAGGTCGTGTGTAACACCTAGGATTAATTACCCTTTTATACCCATAATAAAATAGTGAATTTAAAATTTTCTTTTTAACTTATAAAAATCTCCCGTCAAACGGACGGAGTTTCGCTTGTTTTCTTGACTTTCCCAAAAATTCTGGCTTTCCTGTAACCTGATAAACATCAATATTTTCAAATTCCAAAAGCCAACAGGGCTATATACATATATCACAGCTAGTGCAACTTTGTGCACACATCAGAATAGTAAAGTATAAGACATCAGAGTTTCAGCAGTCATATAAACAAGTCATGGAAATAGTATTTTTCCCAAAATAAGACTCCTACCCAAAAGGAGTCGTCCTGGGCCCCCAAAAAGCTATGTACAATATATACAACAAAAATAGATCAAGTCACATCATCGGGCCCAGGACATTCCCATGTCCTAAAATATAAGTAACTTACTCTCCCTGTGAGGAAGAGTACTCCTGCTCGGCCTGGTCAAGTGCAAACTCTTCCTCAGTACCTGTGGAAATAGTAAGGAGTGAGTATTACACATAAAATGGGGAAGCAGTTTCCAGTTATGACATAATGCTATACCAAGCCAAACACATTTAACAATTCGATCACAATATAATAAGACTCAACATATCACAATTCATTATCAAATTATCCGTTGGTTTCTCAAGTCAATCTTACCTCATCATTCTTATCCACTATTTTCATAAAGTCTTTTATTCTCTAGTCATACTTTATATCCACATTTCACTTTCAGTATGTCCCAGTCACGACTTTACTGCGCCGCACCCATGTGCATGACACGTCTTACCACGTCTGGACAACACTCCCGGTTACAACCGGTTTGCATCACTAGGAATTTAATGCTCCTGCCAGGCATTTGGAACACCGAAGGGTCTCTCACTCAACCAGGACTTTCACACCCAAAAGGCTTCACCCTGTCAAGCTATGCTATCATAAATTCCACATATCATTGTACATTTCAATTATTTGATTTCATTCTCGTTTTCACATTTCCAACACATTTTATATCGATTATTTCGGCAGTGAATTAAGTCTTGGTGCATTGACGCCTAACAGGGCATTTGGACCTAATGGAAATTTGGCCTGGTGAGCACTTGGCCCTTGGGAATTTGGTACACCCGGCAGGGGCACCTAGTCTATCAATGCACCGATACTCAATTCAACTGCACTTTCCATTATCATTTAATTCATATATGATTTTCATTCTTTGCCTTGGTTTCTAAATAATATCATATCTCAGTCGTTTAACAAAATAAGCACTTAAATTACAAACATCACCAAATCACAAGCTTACATACCAAATCTCAAAATGAAGCATATCATCATCTAATTATTTTCCCTATGTCATAAGTTCTAGTTATTAACTACCCTATGGTGCAATATACTAACTAACAATTAATACTTAGTACCCATTATATGCATATATAAAAATAATCCCCAGAGTATGGTAATACCACTATTACCCACTCCTTACCTCAAAATAGCAAGAAGTGAGGAAACCTTTGTGTGCCCTAGCTCAAAACCTTGGGACTTTGAACCTCCTAAGCCTTGCTTGCCACCTCAACAAGGATATAACCAAGTGATGATAAACAACTCTATTAGGGGGATTACAAGATTGTTGATTTTTGCCCTTCTCTTGGTCTTGATTGGAAGGCATGAAATAGAGATTCCTACATAGTCATGGATTCATGAAAACCCTAAGGAAAATTAAATACAACACCCATGAGTAAGGAGGAATTGGAAAGGAATTAATAACATGTCATAAGACTCTACTTACCCCAAGTGATGGTGGAACTTGAAAATCCAAGAGGGAGAAGAGAAAGGCAATTCGTGAGGTAGAGGGAGGAGAGGGAAGGAGCTTTCAACCCATTTCCATGAAGCTTGCTTGGTGGATTTGATGATTTTGGGTTTGATTTGCCCAAAGATCAAGTGTGTGTGAGAAGAGATTGATGGAATGGCTCTTGAGCTTGAGAGAAATGGTGGAGATGATGGGGTTATGTTGGTGTTGGAGTATGAGGGAGGGTGGTGCCATTGATGTATTATTTGTTTGCCTTGAAGCCAGCCACCATCGTGTGGCTGGGATAGAAACTTTGGCCCCAAGCTTTAAAATTGACGCACCAGATCTGGTCTGGTTGGCGCGCGCGCCTGGGCGGGAGATCAGCGCGCCTGAGCGCGAGGGCAGCACCAGCACACGAGCTGGTGCATGGCGCCGCACCAGATGCTGGCTGGGAGGAGAAATGGCGCGCCAAAACGCAAGTTGGTGCGCAAGTTGGTGCGCGGCTGGTGCAACATGCGCGTGCCTGAGCGCACGGGAGGGTGCGCCTAAGCGCAAATCTACCTGTCCCAGCACCAATGAATAGTGGTGCGCGCCTGGGCGCCGGCTGGTGCGCCTAGGCGTGGGTCAGAATTTTCAAACTTCGATTCGCCGTAACTTTTTCGTGAACCGTCGGATCGGGTCCAAATTTTTAGACAAGCTTCTTAATCCATTAAACTTCATATCCAACGGTGGAATTTATTTTCTTAGCATCCTATAATAAATTCCTAATTTTCTCTTTTCGGTTGATTTCTAACATCTAAAACACCGATTTAACCCCGATTTCGCTTAGATAACTTTGCCCGTTGTTATAAATGCCTCCTACATAACCCCTAGTACTTATAATTACTACTCACCTATCTCCCAAAATTCTTTAAGCCATTAATCCAATTATTTTTGGGTTTTAACATTAATTTCTCTTAAAATAAAGCTTAGGATGTTACAATTCTCTCCCACTTACCAGAATTTCGTCCTCGAAATTCAGTGGCGTCGAACAATTGTGGATGAGACTGTCTAATCTTGTCTTACAATTCCCATGTAGCCTCTTCCACATTGTTCCTGATTCAAATGACTTTCATCAAAGAGATTTCCTTGCCTCTGAGCTGCTTCACTTGCCTATCTTCAATTCTGACTGGCAACACTTCAAAGGTTAAGTTCTCCTTCAAAGGCAAATCATCCAAGGTGACCACATGTGAAGGATCATGGACGTATTTACTTAGCTGTGAGACATGGAATACGTCATGAAGCCTTGCTAAGTGAGGGGGTAAGGCAATCCTGTAAGCTACAGGGCCAACTTTCTCTAGAATCTCATAAGGCCCAACAAACCGAGGAGTCAGTTTCTTGGACTTAATTGCCCTACCAATCCCTGTAACCGGAGACACTCTTAGGAATACATGATCCCCAACATCAAACTCCAAAGGTCTCCTTCGCCTATCAGCATAACTCTTTTGGCGATCCTGTGAAGTTTTCATCTTATTCTTGATCATTGTGACCTTCTCAGTTGTTTCTTTCACAATCTCAGGACCTGTCAACAGATTCTCACCTATCTGGAACCAACACAGAGGCATCCTACATTTTCTTCCGTAGAGAGCCTCAAATGGTGCCATACCGGTACTGGAGTGAAAGTTGTTGTTATAAGTAAACTCCATCAACGGTAGTAACTGCTCCCAACTACCAGCTTGCTCCAGAACACATGCTCTCAACAAATCCTCAAGTGTCTGGATAGTACGCTCAGATTGTACGTCTGTCTGCGGATGATAAGCCGTACTAAATTTCAGCTTAGTACCCAATGCCTGCTGAAGACTCTGCCAAAATCTAGACAGAAATCTCGGATCACGATCGGATACTATACTGGTATGAACACCATGCAGCTTCACTATGTCCCTGATATACAACTGAGTCAACTTCTCCAGAGTGTACTTCTTGTGAATAGGGATAAAATGTGCACACTTTGTAAGACGGTCCACAACCACCCAAACTGCATCACAACCTTCAGTAGTCCTAGGTAGACCCGTCACAAAGTCCATAGCTATACTATCCCACTTCCACTCCGGGATATCAAGTGATCGCAAAGGACCACCAGACTTTTGGTGCTCAATTTTAATTTTCTGACAAGTTAGGCAATGAGACACATGATCGGCTACATCGGTTTTCAACTTCGGCCACCAATAAATCTTCTTCGAATCTTGGTACATCTTCGTTGCACCGGGATGGAAATTCATTTTGGTTCGATGTACTTCCCATAGAATATCTCTTCTAACTTCGAAATCCATAGGAACACATATCCGACCCCTAAATCGGATAATGCCATCAGAACCCCTCACAAAGTCGGGCTCTTCATTGCCCGCTGCCCCTTCTAACAACTTTTTCAGCTCTGAATCATTAGCTTGTCTTTATTTAATAAGACCAATCAAGTCATTGGTAACCTGCAACATTTCTAGAACAATGCTCTTCTCTTTCACTTGCATGTTCAAGTTGAGGTCACTGAACTCTTGGATCAATTGCATCTCCTTCACCATCAAATTGCTGACATGCAAAGTCTTACGACTTAGTGCATCAGCCACTATATTGGCTTTGCCTGGATGATACTAAAGATCAAAATCGTAGTCCTTCAGAAATTCCATCCACCTCCTCTGTCTCATATTCAACTCCTTTTGATCGAAGAGATAGCGAAGGCTTTTATCATCACTGAAGACTTCAAACTTTGATCCATATAGATAATGCCTCCAGATTTTCAAAGCAAAAACCACTACCGCCAACTCAAGATCATGAGTGGGATAGTTCTGTTCATGCTACCTTAATTGTCTAGACGCATAAGCAATGACTTGTCCTTGCTGCATCAACACACAACCCAACCCTTGTTTTGAAGCATCACAATACACCACAAAGGATTGAGTCGGGTCCGGCAAAATTAACACTTGGGAACTAGTCAACCGCCTCTTCAATTCCTGGAAACTATCTTCACATTCCGGGGACCACTCAAACGGAACACCTTTCCGTGTAAGAGTAGTTAAAGGAAGGGCTAATTTAGAAAACCCCTCAATAAACCTCTGATAATACCCAGCCATACCAAGAAAGCTTCTGATCTCAGTAATGGACTTAGGTCTCTCCCACTTAAGCACCGCTTCCACCTTAGAAGGGTCAACAACAACACCCTTCTCAGAAATGACATGCCCCAAAAATTGCACCTCATTCAACCAGAAACTACATTTAGAAAGCTTTGCATAAAGCTGTTTGGCTTTGAGAATTTGCAACACTATTCTCAGATGCTCGGCATGCTCACTTGGACTCTTAGAATAGATGAGAATGTCATCAATAAAGACTATGACAAAAGAATCCAAGTACGGCCTGAAGATCCTGTTCATATAGTCCATGAAGATGGCCGGAGCATTCGTGAGACCAAAGGACATCACCACATATTCAAAATGCCCATATCTCGACCTAATGCCGTTTTAGGGATGTCCTCCTCTCGGATACGGATTTGATGGTATCCCGATCGGAGGTCAATTTTTGAAAATACGACTGCTCCTCTCAATTGGTCCAGCAAATCATCAATGCAAGGGAGAGGATATTTGTTTTTCACAGTCACAGCATTCAATTGCCTGTAGTCGATGCACATTCGGAGACTTCCATCCTTCTTTTTAACAAAAAGAATCGGAGCTCCCCAGGGTGACACACTCGGTCTAATTAAACCCTTAGCCAAAAGTTCCTCTATCTGCTTTTTCAACTCTGCCAATTTTGGAGGCGCCATTCTGTACGGGGCTATTGAAATTGGACCTGCACCAGGCATCAGATCAATACTAAACTCCACTTCTCTGTTCAGCGGCAATCTGGGAATCTCTGCAGGAAAGACTTCCGGAAATTCGCAAACTATCGGAATCTGACTGATCTCTGTCTCCTCATTCATTTCCAGGGCAGATAGAGAAAGATCACTGATAGTAATTGATTTCTGATGACAGTCAATCAGAACATGGTGCCGAGACATCCAGTCCATGCCCAGAATGACATCCAGTTTAGTTAGAGGCAAACAGATTAGATTTACTTTAAATTTCCGCTCCAACACTCGAAGTGGGCAATCCAAACACATCGTTGATGTGACTACAGAAGAATTTGTAGGGGTAGAAACAGATAATTTATAAGGCATTTCTACTGCAGATAATCCTAACTTCTTCATGCAATCGGCAGAAATAAATGAATGAGTAGCTCCGCAATCAAAGAGAATACCACAAGGAATATCATTAACATAACCGGTACCTCTAATCAGCTCATCGGCATCAATAACTTCCTCGCCATCCAGAGTATACACCTTGCCCTTCTGAGTCACCCGACTGTCACTAGCCTTCTGTACCTTGGCCACATTCACCTCCTTCTTAACTGCGTTTCTAGGACAATTCGCCATCATGTGACCCGGTTGACCGCATTTGAAACAGGTTATTACCCTCTTGCTCGGATCCAATTTCCAACAATCTCCCCTATGCTGCCTGCCACAATGTGGACAAGTCGGAATAGGACCAAAGGTACTCACTACTTGGCCTGTTCTAGGCTGGGAGTAAGGACCTAGTCGCTGCACCTGAAGAAACAGCAATTGGTGGTTGGAGAGACAAAGGAACCCTAGGAATACACCTAGAAGGGGGGGTTGAATAGGTGTCTAAGCTACCTTGAAAGATTTTCGAACGAAACAAATCGAAACAATCAAAACAAATGATTTTTGCAAATTCTACAGCACTTAATCGATTAACCTGAAATTACAAGTGATTGCCTCACAAGACTTCCTTCTTGCTAGCCTACAAGAGATAACCGACACCCTTGCCTTGTAATCCTATTGATCTTCTCTCTAATCTAACCTCTACCCCTTTTGATAATCGACACAACAAGTCTTCAATTGCTTGATGATAATCCACACATCAAGGCTTCTCCTTGCTTGATTCACAATCAAGACTTCTTCTTCTTCAATGAACGTTGCTTGATGATAATCGACACACCAAGGCTTCTTGTTTGTTGTAGTGGCTTGCCTTATTGCAAAGATTACAACTCAATGAATACACATAACAATCCTAATGAATCTCAATCAATAGCTATGACAAATCACACAAGAGATTCAAAGGTTCTTGATCAAAGAATATGAAAATAGAAAAGCTTTGATCTTTGAAATTGAGAGAGAATAGAGTGGCTTGATTCTTTATAAAATGAATATCAAAAATGATGGGTTATATCACAAAGGTTAGAAAAAGGTTTTTATAGAATACCCAAAAGTTGTGGCACTTGAAAAACAGATTTTGAGAAGTGAAAAACATATTTTAAAAATCAGATCAACAGTGTTTAATCGATTAAATTTCAGCTTAATCGAGTACTACTCGATTAAATTAATCCTTAATCGATTAAATCCATACTGCACATTTTAGAAACTTGTTTTCTCAAAACTAAACCTTTCCTTTCAAACCTTTAAGCCACCTATTGATTCTAGGTTAAGTGAAAACTCAAATTATGATTAAATCATGACTAATGAATGAGATTCACTACCCTCTAATCAAACTACCCAAATGAAAACCTATGAAGCTTGAGAGGCAAAAGATAAAACAAAAACAATTACACTCAAACTTAAGTCTTCATGAGCTTGCTTTCTCTCTTCTTCACTTGATGTTTGTTGTTGCTTGTTGAACTTGAACTTGATCATCACATGATAGCTTGTTCAAAACACTTTGTCATTATCAAAACATTCATCATGGAACTTACAGCACCGAACTCTTGCCCCTAATAAGACCTCCACCCTTCTGTACAGTTTTGTTGCGCTTCTCAGTTGCACGTTGTTTCCGACTCTTTTCATAAGTACTAGTCATATTGATCAATTGAGACAGGTTGGCGATGTTCTGATACTCAAAAGCCATCTTGATTTCAGAACGAAGTCCGGTCTCGAACTTGATGCACTTGGTCCTTTCATCAGCATCTCTATAACTCCCTGCATATCGGATAAAGTCTTCAAACCTAACAGCATACTCCCCAACGCTCATATTTCCTTGCACTAGCTGCAGAAAGGTTATCTCCTTCTCTCTACGAACATCCTCAGGAAAATATTTGCCCGGAAAACGGATCTTGAACAATTCCCAAGTGATCGCCTGATTGTTCGCCTCCAAACCCCTCCGCATCTGTTGCCACCAGTGTTCTGCTTCACTAGTCAACATGTATTGTGCTAGCAGAACCTTCTGTTCCTCCGGTGGTGCCATGGTATTAAGGATCTTTTCGATCTCTTGCAACCAAAGTTGTGCCCCATCGGGATTGAACCCTCAAAATTACAAACATCACCAAATCACAAGCTTATATACCAAATCTCAAAATGAAGCATATCATCATCTAATTATTTTCCATATGTCATAAGTTCTAGTTATTAACTACCCTATGGTGCAATATACTAACTAACAATTAATACTTAGTACCCATTATATGCATATCGTAAACTAATCCCCAGAGTATGGTAATACCCACTATTACCCACTCCTTACCTCAAGATAGCAAGAAGTAAGGAAACCTTTGTGTGCCCTAGCTCAAAACCTTGGGACTTTGAACCTCCTAAGTCTTGCTTTCCACCTCAACAAGGATATAACCAAGTGATGATAAACAACTCTATTAGGGGGATTACAAGATGGTTGATTTTTGCCCTTCTCTTGGTCTTGATTGGAAGGCATGAAATAGAGATTCCTACATAGTCATGGATTCATGAAAACCCTAAGGAAAATTAAATACAACACCCATGAGTAAGGAGGAATTGGAAAGGAATTAATAACATGTCATAAGACTCTACTTACCCCAAGTGATGGTGGAACTTGAAAATCCAAGAGGGAGAAGAGAGAGTCAATTCGTGAGGTAGAGGGAGGAGAGGGAAGGAGCTTTCAACCCATTTCCATGAAGCTTGCTTGGTGGATTTGATGATTTTGGGTTTGATTTTCCCAAAGATCAAGTGTGTGTGAGAAGAGATTGATGGAATGGCTCTTGAGCTTGAGAGAAATGGTGGAGATGATGGGGTTATGTTGGTGTTGGAGTATGAGAGAGGGTGGTGCCATTGATGTATTATTTGTTTGCCTTGAAGCCAGCCACCATCGTGTGGCTGGGATAGAAACTTTGGCCCCAAGCTTTAAAATTGACGCACCAGATCTGGTCTGGTTGGCGCGCGCGCGCCTGGGAGGGAGATCAGCGCGCCTGAGCGCGAGGACTCCACTAGCACACGAGCTGGTGCATGGCGCCGCACCAGATGCTGGCTGGGAGGAGAAATGGCACGCCAAAACGCAAGTTGGTGCGCGACTGGTGCAACATGCGCGCGCCTAAGTGCACGGGAGGGTGCGCCTAAGAGCAAATCTACCTGTCCCAGCACCAATGTATAGTGGTGCGCGCCTGGGCGTCGGCTCGTGCGCCTGGGCGTGGGTCAGAATTTTCAAACTTCGATTCGTCGTAACTTTTTCGTGAACCGTCGGATCGGGTCCAAATTTTTAGACAAGCTTCTTAATCCATTAAACTTCATATCCAACGGTGAAATTTATTTTCTTAGCATCCTATAATAAAATTCTAATTTTCTCTTTTCGGTTGATTTCTAACATCTAAAACACCGATTTAACCCCCGATTTCGCTTAGATAACTTTGCCCGTTGTTACAAATGCCTCCTACATAACCCCTAGTACTTATAATTACTACTCACCTATCACCCAAAATTATTTAAGCCATTAATCCAATTATTTTTGGGTTTTAACATTAATTTCTCATAAAATAAAGCTTAGGATGTTACATCGTGCTTACGAGAAATGCTTCCCAATCCGAGTGGTACTTTCACACACTACAAGAGACCATACACTTGGTAAGTCAAAGGTAGGGCAAAAGAACCCCTAAACATAGGTTTTAAATAACAGTGCCCGGGTATAGGGTTTCCGTGTGTGCCAAGATATGTGTATAAAACCTTTTTTGGGGGCATACAAACCCTTTTTTTAAAAAAAAAATAAAAAAACCAAAAGAGATTACAATAAAGAATAAATATACAATTTAGTAACAAAAAATATATAAAATTAAACAAATATATATAATAAACAAGTAATTAAAGGCAAACCAATTGGAAAAGAAAATAGGTCTATTGACTCTCTTATTTAGTTTTGTCCCCAGCGGAGTCGCCAGCTGTCGCGGCCGAGGTCCCGGGTCGCCCTCGGAACCTCGCCCTACGAGTGGGGGTCAACTGACCCAATATGGAGTCGCCACCGCATTTTGTTGCAAAAACGCGGAAAAGTAATAATTAATTAAGAGAGATAAAACATTGGTCTCGAACTAGATAAATTCCGAGTTCGGGAGTCGGTTATGAGCCGGGGAAGGTACTAGCACCCCGTTTGCCCATTCGAAAATGGTACCTTTGATTGATTTAAATTAAAAGACCTAAATAATTGGTTTGCCAAAAAATATTTGTTTTTTATTGTTATGCCTGACAAGGTTGCCCTTGGTCCTACGTACCCTCATAAAATGAGGAATCAAGGCTACGTAGTTCTTAATGTTTTAATTTTAATGTTTATATTTTAAAAAAAAATTGTTTGATGTGAAGAGGAAATATATACAAGACTTCGACATTTAGAAAAAAAAAGTGGATTTCCAAATCGCACATCGTTAATATTTAATAAAAAAAACTATTTAATTTTACTTTAAAAATTGTTTTTGTCTTTTAATGTTTATAATTTATTTATATAAAAAAATTATTTTTTATCTGTACATATTTTTGTGCGGAGAGGAAGTTTGAGAGATCTCTCCATTGAATTTGGGAGAGAAAAATCGAGTTACCAAAACGCAACAAATTTTTAAAACAACTAGAAAAATCTACATTTTTAATTTATTATTATTTTAAAAAAATTATTTTATATATGTATTTTTGTGAAGAGAGGAAGTCCAAGAGATCCCACCTCTATGATAAATTTGGGTGAGAAAAATTTGGCTTATCAAAACACAACCAATTTCTATTATTGCGAAAAAAGATAAAGATTCTTAAAAATTAATGATTAAATTATCAACAAAAAAATTAAACAAAAAACATTTTAATTTTTAGTATTTGATTAATTACTAAAAAATCTAGAAGTTAAAAAAAAAAGAAGGAAGGGAAAAAAATGAAAAAAAGAAGGAAAGCATCTGATGATGATGGGAGATGATGCTATAGTGCTATGAAGAGAATATGTGACAAGGAAGGGTTGCAACACAACAGCATGCGGTTCTTGGAATGAAAATAAGGGGGCACCGAAAACGAAAGGAAAAATTATCACAAAACTCCACGTAAAATTATTCCTCTCGAATTTTTTATGCACCTCTCTTCAAAAAAAAATTTTTTTTTTCCAAAGTGAAGAATGACTTCTATTTATAGTAGAAGTTAAGTTAAGAAAAAATCGTTAAAAATCAATTTCAAATCTTTTCAAAATAATGATAACATCTTTTCAAATATTTTTGATTTTAAAATAAAATCCTCGATTAAATCAAATTGATTCTCAAATAAAAAAATAATTGATTTTCAATCTTTTGAATTGATTGTCAAAATTTGAATTGATTTTAATCATTTCAAAAAGAGAATAATCCTTTCCAAAGAATTTTTGATTTGAATCAAAAAAATGCAATCGAAAAAAAAAATATTCTCAACTCAATCAAATTGATTCAAAAAATTTTACTTGATTTTCAATTGATTCTCAATTTCTTTTTGAATTAATTTTCAATCTTTAAAAAAAAAAGAAGTTGGTAACTCCTTCCAAATAAAACATATCATCAACTAAATTCAAATTGATCTCAATCAAAAAATTTTAATTTGTCAAAAATCAATTGTAATCTTTTTCAAATATTTATGATTAAAAACAGAACCTTTAATTAAATCAAATTGATTCTCAATTTCTCAAATTGATTTTTCAAATTTTTTAAATGATTTTGAAATGATTCTCAAAATTTTCTAAATTGATTTTTAATTAATTATCAAAATATTTCTCTTTTTTAAAAATAATTTATTTTCAATCTTTTGAATTGATTTTGTCAAAATTTTGGACACAATCTTTTCAATTAATTTTTCCTCTCAAAAAATTTTCAATGCACTTCTTCTTCTTCTTTTTTTAAATAAATCCCAAAAATAACTTAATACATATTAATTAGAAAATAATGGGTCCAAATAAACTCTTTTTTTATTTATTTATAAAATTCAATTATAAAAGCTTGAGGATAAAAATCTTACTCAAACAAAATATTTATGAAAATATAATTTTGACCCCGGACAAAATTGGGTAGCTACACTTTGCAGGAGTATAACTCCTTCTACACTCCACCAAATTGATCAAACTCGGGTCCTAATTAAAGAGGGATCAACAAGCTTCAAGATGGTATAAGATTTGTGAGGATTTGAGGCTCAGAACTAGGAGAACGAATTGGAGAAAGTGAGCATCAGAAAAAATGAGTTTTAGAGAAGTTTGAGTGTTTTTGATGAATATGGAGGGAGTTTCAACCCTTAAACCCTTAAATTAATCCCTCCCAAGTGTCATTATCAATCTAGAATAGTGCTAGGTTGATATTTTGCACAAAGTTGTGGTTAAAAATGGGTTAATCTTAGTCATTCATGCTTAAACCGCCCTATTGTTGGCTCATTAGAGTCGTGGTAATAGATCACCACGATATGGTAATCGATTACTTAGTTAAAAATTTGAAATATTATTATTTTTAAATAATAATAATAATAATAATCCAAACATGATTATTTCATTCTAAGACATCAAAGATTATTTTCATATTTCAAAACTATAATTCACATATAATTCACATAATATCTAATTAATATCTACGTACTATCTATTTAATATATATAATATTTATAATTTCGAGAATAATTCCGGTGGGTGTTACATTTTCCGTCCATAATTGACACTAGGGACCATAACCAAAATGAATTGAAAGAGCAAGGACCAAAAAAAAATGTAGGGACTAATTTCAAATAGGTCAACATTTGTAGGGTTCATTTTCGTATTTAAGGCATCATTTTTTAATCAAGTTATTCTTTCACTTTATTATCAGGATAGATGATTTGTCGTCGTGGTTATCCCTCACAACAATAATTTGTCATAAGGTTCAAATGCTTGCACATTACAAATAAATTGTTATTGGTAAATTATGTGAATAATTAGTTAAAACAAACATTAGTATTGATCTAGAATGGTGATCTGACCACCTTGCCCATATCAGTCCTTAGTCCGGATTCGACCTTGTCAATGATCCAAGTGTACAATGCACAAAGTTGACGCAAATCCTAGATTAGCCCATGCCCCCATCATAAATGATATTGATTAGCTAGATTTATTCCAAGAATACCTACAATCAACAAATAATGATAACGAGTGCACGATTAATCCTACTTTAGAGATAAATGCCAGAGAGTATTGCAAGATAACACTCAAACAATGGATAAACATCTCAAAAGATTATTTGTTGTTAATAAAAGATAAATGCTAGATTCTATACGAAAATAAATGATTTATCTTCCTAAATCACACAAGTATCTAGAGAAGATTATTTGCAAATATAAAAGTCTTGGTGCTCAAATTGCTAAAAATATGGTCCTTGATGTGCAAATCAAACACGCAAAAAATAGATAACAACTCATAAAACAAGTCAACAAAGAGACTCTTAGCATCACCATCTAACTCAAATTCATGAATGGTGCTCATGACCAGTCCAAACAAACTGCAACATCGCGAATTTGATGCCTCATGTCGGGGACATTGAGCATACCATATAGGATCTAGTACGGTTGTCCTGCCATGGTTTGTTGCTTTATATGATCTATGCCTTTTCTGTTAGCAAACAAGACAACAAGAAAACAACATCGCCTAATCGTGACAACAAGACAATAACAACATGGTAGAAAACAAATCGTGACCAAGTTGTCTCTTTGAGGGCGGGAAAAACTCTATAAATACCATGCAAGGTCTAATGAATGTGATTTAATGTGTCAATTGCCATTATGATCCTCATCAATGAACCAAGACTCGCATCAGAATCACGTCACCTAATCCATCCTCTTATTCTTGTCATAGATATAAATCGACAGGGTCAAATATGATGAACCCATTACAATAATCGAAGAGAGAAAAAACTTGTCCACCATTGCAAGATCTGAGCGCCACGCACTTAGCTACGAAAATAGAAGACCTCCATAAAGGCAAGTACCTCCACGCGAGTACCAACCTTTACTATTGCCTTTCTCGTCAGTAGACCTTCACTAGAATGACTTCAGATTAACGCCGCTCAACCAGGAATTCTTAGCCACGATGGATAACTGAATTTCGACCCAACCCATCATCACGACGAATTCGTGAGTGGAATACATGACCACATTATCCACCAAGGTCCATTCTTTTACTCACACGCTCGATATCGGTTATAGAGGTGCACATCCGCCTTGCTTCTCTTTGCTACAACATTGCATCGATGTACCCTTCGTCAATTCAGCTGTGCTGCTTTCACGTGACTAGTAACCCTTATGAGGGGGAACTCAGTTCACGAAATAAAGATAACAAATCTCCTAGTTCCCTAAGAAAAGGGAGTAGCAAATCAGTAACGGGTTTTAAGCTCAATCAACCAAACATTATATATATATATATATATATGTATATGTATATGTGTGAGTTTGTGTGTGTGTGAGTGCGCGTATAAAAGGCTCAACGCCTAAAAAGTGAAAAAAAGGTGTCTTCAACGTTATCCAATCTCGGTGCATTCAACATTTCCTAATCTCGCACACCGTAATATCCAATAAAAGACACATCCTTCATAAATTCTGGAAAAATGTCACAATGTTGTCAATAACTATTTTTAAATGTCTTCTCATGTAAAGCAATTGTTTGCATGAAATATTTAACACATAACTAACACCAATGGCTTGCCACCTTGGTTGGTTGGTCATAAGAAGCCATTCCCTTGCTTCAAGGGACGAAATTCCAATGTGTAAAAAATACCCACCTTGTTTCAATTTATAACGTGCATCATGTTTGATAAATTAGACAAGTTATCTGAGGATTCCCATGGCAAAGGAGATCACCTTCGAAAGATGCCTAGACTAACCACTAAGCACCCTTACACGGGGCTTGCACGGAATGTCTCTAAGACTCCGGGTCAACTTGATCTGAGAGGAATCATTCTTTGAACTAATGACGATGAAAGCTGTTTCGGTCTTGTTGCGAGCTAGGGAAGCCTACCCAATGTAAAAGTCCTACAGCGACCTAGGATTCCTTTAAAGGGACTTGGACATGAGACGAGCTCCCTTGACTTATGAATGATAGGCTAAATGCAAACGTGAGCTCGTCAAAGCTCGAATAAAGGCGTGGCCAACATTGCAATTACTTTACTTAATTAGGAAGCAAATATCTATCGAATAATGGTTCAACCAGAGAAGATGAATTTGGATAATCTATTTAGCTAGCGGATCAACCATTATTTCTATAAGAAAAGATCCCATGAAGATAAGATTATCTAGAGGAATATAACGGGCCCAAGCAACACTTGAAGACTCAATAATGTTTTCTCATAATAAGAGCACAACACATCCAATCCTACGATAATAGTTATCAGATACACAATTTGTATTCTCAATACAAAGACTATGTTTTCAGTGAAATGCTCATGACGACAGATTATCACAACATCATCGTGAGACCCCTTAGCACAATTCAGTGATCATCAACAACATTACTAAGAGGATACTAAGCCTCAAGATCCCTAAGTGAACATGATTCACAACACTAAGGCAAAAGAACTATGCAAATAACATTCCTTGATGAGGGTGCCTTTGTCCTGAATTCACCCAAAGAGGAACAAATCAAAACACAACAACTAGCCCTGTCATGCACCAATCACGTATGTTTGTAAGAACTACGTAGTCTTGATTCCCCATAAAATAGCTCTAACGGGTACTTAGGACCAAGAGTTCCCTCTTGCCAGACTAAACTCCTTATCAAAGGGCCACCATTTTCATGGGCTGAGCATAAGCCATGGAGTTTTATACGAAAGTATACACTTTAGACTCATAGTCTAGCCTCTTAACATGGAGGCGTAATCTCATTGCAAAAAATACCAATCACAATTTTTGAGGGTGTAACACCCCGAATATTTATAAAAGATAATTACTTAAAATAATAGGCGCGAGAAAATAAAGTTTACTAATTAGCGCCTAGATAATAGAAATCTCTTTACAAATTTCACAAAAATCGGGTGTTACATAATACAGTGCATTTTTCTCAAAAACAAAACTTGCAGTTCCTTCTTTTCACCTTCTTCGCTGCGACGACCCTGATCCTCCAAATTTCCAGATTTTTCCTAAAATGTTAAAGCCACAGGGAGTGAATAATTTCATATAACTCAAGCAAAGCATCATATACTCACCTGCATACGTACATATATACACATTTCATTAATAACAGAGAGATAAACACATTTCACCCTAATTACCAACATTCACACGCCAATGTGCAAGCAATGCATGATGTAAGTGGAACTAATCAATTCTTATATATATGATGCATGTTTCTTATTTCCCTTCACTTGGATTTGAACCCCATTCCATTTCAAGTCTTATCCTTTTCTCCTATTATTTCAAGAAAGCATAATCACTTGGGTTCAAGTCCATTTGAGAGGGTTGATTCTCGCTAACCACTTGTCCTTAACACCAAAGTCACTAGAATGGAATTAGTCTCCAAAATTCCTTTGTAAATGTATTCCTTAGCCACACACTCTTGATTATCCCACTTTAATGCCATCTTAACCGGTTATTAAAACGGATTAACCGGTTAAGTTAGAATTCAAGTGGTATTTTTGATCGGCCATAGATTCAATTCTAATTCCGTTCTAATGAATTTGGTGCAAGAGAACATACTAACCCCTAATGCATTTTTACAAGGCATACTTTCGTCATTCACATCATCAATAAGCATCATAACATTCATGTGATACATCATTAACACATTAACCATATCATCAGTCCAATCATCATAGGCAATCACACAACACAACATATTCTAGTCAACAAACTTAGGTGTGTCTCATTCCTACCAGATAAATCATTTCCCCTAGGGTTCCACGAATAAATTCATAATTTCTTTTAATGCCTAAAGTTTAAGTTTTGATCTTAGCAAATATCAGACCCTAAGCCTAAGTTATAGAAAACAACTCATCCCTTACCTTGCTTTTCCGTAGATATACTTCTTTTCACACAATGATGCCCAACCGTACAGAGGTTCATTATTTCGCATTGGCTGGTTCTAAAACTCCCACGTCGTCTAGCCATATTATATAAATAAGATAACAATCAATTTAATGCGCCAAAATCCACTCAACACAACAATCAAAACATCAATTAATCCTTTTTATTTACACTAAACCAATATCAGTATTGGATTAGTGGTTTGATTCAAAACGTTATAAAAATATATATTTTCCGTTATGCGTAAAATAAACTAACAAAATGTTAACAAGGGACTGTTTGAGGTTCCCTAAAACAAGTTATTAGAAATCAATTAGTAAATAGTAACAATGTTAAAAACACATCAAAACCTATTAAAATTAACACGTTAAAGCTTTACGAAAAAGGGAATTCCTTTGATAAACATTTGTAAACCAAGGTTAAATAAAATTAGAGTCTTTGTCCCTTCACTAAAATAGTACAACCCTTTGTTTAAAATAAATTAACTTCCCAAAACTAACATAATCGTTAAAAATACATTAAAGTAAAGTATTTTTAGCTTCGAATCACAAAGTCCAATAATAAAGATATCTGACATTATAAACTCAGAATTGAAAGAGAGTGTTCTTGGTTGAAAAATAATATTAAATCACATTTCTAAAGTTCGAAGGACTACACCCCTTTTCAATTAGAATTTAAAGTTCAAGGGTTGACCTCGAATTAACGTATGTCAAATATATCGGGTTCCTAATTAACTGGTGTATTGTTTAGTTCAGGGACAATTCAACCTCATTAAACAACAACTCAATTACTTAGGGACCCAACACCTTTAACAAAATACTTCTAAAACAATTCATTTGACATAACATTTAATTCGATGTTATAACAAATCAAAGTAATCAATTAAAATCACCATCAACAACAATATAACTAAAATTAATACACAAAGTCATAATACATTTAAATTTCCAAAACCATAATGAGGTTCCAAAACAACACAATTTTCCAAAACAATTTAACACTTTATAATTACCACCAATAATATTAAAATTAAAATTATTATTATTATTATTTAAAACACAACACAGAGTAGTTAAAAAGGTATTAGGGATTTACCTCAACTCTGATTTTCATCAACAAAGGGAAGATACGTTCGGTTCTAGGGCTCCATTAGTCTCTGGTTAAAGGCACAACGAAGCGGGTTCAAACCCGGTTCACGACAGACCGGTCTGACCTAGTTCCAAACGATGACACCACCACCAGTGGCGGCGCAAGGAAGCAAGCGGGGAAGCGTCTTTGATGGAGGCGGCGAGAACCGAGGAAGGGAGAGGCGGAGATCAAGACCTTCCATAGAGGTGGCAGTGCGGACAGCGATGGCGTTTGGGACCCAGGGGAAACACGATTTGCCTATCCCAGCGAGAGAGAGATCGCGATTCACGAATCTCTTAGCAGTGGAAGGAGAGGTCGAGCTGGAGGTGAAGGCTCTGGAGCTCGGTTCGTGGTGACGGCGAAAAACCGAGGAGGAGAGGGACGAAGTAAAAGAGAGAGGCTAAGGGCGATGATGATGGTGGCTGGAGAGAGAGACACAGTGGAGAGAGACCGAACAGGGAGAGGGAGAAGGGCCAACGAAACGAAGAAGAAGAGTATTGGGGGTATGGGGCGGCGGCTCCAACCAAAATGAAGGGAAAAAATAGGGTTTCCCCCTAAAGCTTAACACACACATACATACACACTTATATTTATTTAATTTTAATCCAAAGGAATACTTACAATAAATTTAATTTATCAAATAAATACACAAAACAAAGTCATAGAGTTAAAAGTTTGGAAATGTTAAACATAATATAATATTGAATATTTCAAAAGCAAAATATAGTATAGAAAGTGAGTAAGTTTTAAGATAGGGTAACTATTTTAAATAAATCTACTTTAAAATATATAAATAAAATATACTTAATTTTAGTAAAACTCAAAATTTAGAATACGAAAAATCGCGGTGTTACAGAAGGCTTAGTATCTTCACCACTCTAAGATATACAAATTAGTAAAAGCTCCTAAACTTGACCTTCTTTATCCCAGGTTTGCTCTTCATCCCGTTTCGGGAACAAGCAAGGATGACGTAAAGAGTAGGCACTGTGATACGAACTTCTATCACTTGAACCTCAATGACTCGATAAAGGACTTTAAAGTATGAAAATCACTATGACTGACTTTGTAGAAGATACCTTCCTTTGAGCATCTCATTCGGAGCACATCGGCTTACGTTAATTAATATCACCGACAGATCAAGATGAAGATCGAAGTAAGAAAAGGAAAATGTGTTACCACAAGCAATAGCTGTAACTCCTGCTTTGGTCATACCTAAAGATCAAACTCCTCCACAAGGCAATCAAAAGGTAGCTAGGACGAACGAAATCAATTCAATCATTGGTATTCTGTGTGCACAAGAAAGGCCCTCCTCAATTGCCCATGATCTGGTCTAATGCCTTGAAGCATCCATCGCAAGAGAGAGGAAACCTACTAGATTCAAACTTTCTAGTTGAAACATAAGAATCTGAAGTCCTTATCTTCACCCCAAGAATGGCCTAGCCCAATCCTCACGAAGGATGAACATGCACCAAAAGGGACATGAAGAAAAGGAAGTAACTATTTTGAATCAGTGTGTCAAAAGTCTCTCTCATCGTCCCAAGGGTAAACTGATCCGTTCTTCACCAAGGACTGACAAAAAGCTGAAAGGACGACCATGAGAAAGGTATACGATGGGGATACATGTTGAAGGAGAGTTCTAGTTATTGTTGACATTTATGTGACCTCAGACAAGGTAACACAATGGTTTGAGCATCTTATAAACAAAGAAGATTTTTTCAAAGAATCATTTCTGGGAGGATATCTCCCTTAACCCAGAATCAGTTTAACAATCATGAGAAAATCTCTACAAGCAACTATGGAAACAAGCAACTACTATAGTTGACTCAGTCGCAAGGCGTAATATCTGAGAAAAGAATTCCTTCACCTAGCTACTTGAAGGATGAAGGTAAAAACCTTTAAGCATAACCCAACCTAGGGGTAAATAGGGTGTTTGTTTAAGTACGCAGAACAATTGTGTATAGCAATGATCATGCCAACAATAATCACGACCATCAACGGGTTGATCAAAATCAAAATATTGACAAAAGGTCGGAAAGTCTCAAATAAGAGAGAGAATCCACTTATGTAAACCTCATGGATAAGATTAGATACATGTTGACACCTCTGAGGTTTCTTCGTGACCTTTACAACTATCGAACATAACAATCGCAACAATCGAAAACTTCGTCAGTTATGATCGCGAGTCTCGAAGCTATCCAAGCAAATCCAGTGTAAGCTCGAATAATTGGACTAATTAGCTTTAAATTTTAGCACGTAACTCCAAGGACACTTCAAAGCTATGGCTTGGGGGCATGTGATTGATACCAGTGATCCGACCATCTAGCCCACATGAATCCTTAGTCTAGATCCTTCCTCGTCAATAATCCTGATGTATAATGTAGAAAGCCAACCCAGCATCGAGTTTCCCAAAGCGGATGCAAATCCTGGATTATTCTATGTCCACATCACAACCTGCGTTGATTAGTTGGATTTATTCCAGGAAAAGCCACAATTAACGGATAATGAGAAAGGATGTGTAGGGTTAACCAATAATAAATCCTACCGCTACAGGGTAAGCATGAGCTCTCTAGTACAGGATAATACATGATAAGGGTGAATAACTCATCCTTCTTATCCTCTAAGAGCCATGTCAGCCCTACTGGGCCGAACAGGCCCATAAGGCATCACAACACAACTTCCCCTATAAGTATCGCCATGCTATAGGGGCTAAGGTATGTTCTCTCATCCCTACTCTCAAGAACTACGTGTGGCTTGATCCCCTTATCACTGGGGGTACGTAGGACCGGGGTCACCCTCATCAGCTGCAACAACCACAAACACACATCGTGGTGGATCTATTTCTCAGATCCACTACAGGATGCATAGTTAATCATAGTCTAGAGATAAATTTAAGAGAATATCGCAAGATGAACTCAAACAATGGATAAACATTTCAACAAATTGCATCTTGTCAATCAAGGATAAGTGCTAGATTATCTTCAAAATAGAATATTAATTTTCCTAAATCACATGAAGATCCAAAGAAGATTATTTATCAAGATAAAAGTCATGGGCAACGTGAAAAACTAGTCTTCAGGGTGGTACTCAAAGTGCTACAAATATGGCCCTTCAAGTTCAAACGGAACACATGAAAAAATAGATAACAACTCGCAACACAAGTTAACAAAGTCACTATTAGCATGGAGAACTCTACAATCAAGCCTAACCCCCTTTTATAAGGACTCTATAGTCTTGAATCTCTTGAGCATCATTTTAGGGTACGTAGGGCCCGAATCCCATCTATGTCAAACTTAATCTCTTTTTGTTTAGTAGGTCATTCAAAGTCGTGGACCATAACAAATAAGAAAAAATGATGTTCATGATGTATTCGACCACTCAATAATCTATTTTTATTTAATTTTCTGTCTTCAAATAAATTTTATATGCTATAAATAAATTTTGATTCTGGAATCAGAAAAGTGTTTCTCCTGGTATGAGGAGAGATTTATCTCCTCAAAGCAATCAAATCATGACAATTGTCTCACTTTTTCATTTTTTATTTATTAAATTGTTTTAGTTTTTTCCTTAAGACACCAAATACAATAAGCAATAACCCTTTGCCATCACCATCAACCACCTTTCACTGTAGAGCCACCCTTTACCACTACCTCGACCGTGCTTCGTACTCCATACAACCACACTGAAGCTGATGATGTGGCACTCATCATCCAAGATATGAAACCACACGGCAGGGAGACCGGAGATAACACCCACCTTACAGATGGCACCGACTCTAATGCCACTGTCATCGGTGACCATGTGATAGCTCTTCACGAAGTGCTTGTAACCTTGTGGGTTATCGAAGCGGGGCACGACGGACCACACAACTAAGATTGAAGTGTTGATATGTTGGATCACGACAGAGCAGCACTGGTCTGTCCCCACCACGCGGTGGTGTCCAACCCTGTCAAGGACGGTTACTTTGGGGGAGGAGAGGGGTAAGAAGCGAACATGTGACGGAGTTTGTGCTTGCTTGGGGCAGTTGACGCCGTTAAATATGGCTATATATGGTGGTTGCGTCCATGGCATGGTTAAATCTTTGGACTTGAAGGGGAGAAGGCATTTTTGTATTTTTATTTTGCTTATGGAGGAAATATAAAAGTGTGAATAATTTATGAAAATGGTAAAGATGATAAAGGTTGAAGATGAGTGTTTTAGTGGGTCATGTGTCATATGATTTTAGTGAATGTGAAGGATAGCTTGTCTCTTGATATTAGGAGAAGCTTTATTCTCATTGCTTGTGGTCAAAGTATATATAAAATAGGACCACGTCAAGCACCTCTACAATTATCAAAAGTTAAAGATATCTAGGATATATAGGAGTATATAAACCAATTAGGAATTTCGGCTGCAAAAATTAAATTAAAGGCTTAATTATGTCACAGGTTCTTAAAATTTGGAGTATTTTTGTCAGATAGCCTTATTTTTTTTTCTTCAAAGTTTGACTCCCCGAAGTTACTTACATGTTTGTCATATGCCCCTATTACCAATTATGGTTTGCAATTTTGCAGACACGTAACATCAGACGCAGCAATTAAGCACCTGGGCACACATCGGACATCGGAATCCTAATCAGACGCAGCAATTAAGCACCTGGTGTCCAGTGGGCGAAGATATATTTTTTTTTATAAAATTTAAAAAACTAAAAAATTTAAATATTTTTATATTTTTAGTTAAATAAAAAAAAAAAAAGAATTGAAGAGAGGTCGTCTTCGCCCATGTGACATCACGCGGCACCACATGACTAACCTCCTGCGTCTGACTAGGATTAAGATGTTACATGTCATCAAAATTGGCCAGAACTGGTAGTAGGGATATATGACAAAGCCATAAGTAACTTCGGGGAGTTAAACATTAAAAAAAAAAGTATAAAAATATCTGACAAAAATACCCCAAACTTCAGGGACCTATGACATATTGACATAACTAAGCCAAAATTAAATAGCCATTGCAGAGAAAAAGAAATTACTCCATCCGTTTCTATTTATCTGTCCTATTTCAAACAAAACACACCCTTTAAGAAATAGAATCATTACTTAGATTTCCAATAAATTAATTATGTTTTTTCCCACTATACCCTTTCTCTTTCTATAATCATTACTTATCATCGGAAAATAACATTTATTATATCTTAAAATAATCAAAAGGACAGATAAAAAGAAACAAAAAACTTCTCCAAAAACGGACAGTTAAATAGGAACGGAGAAAGTATGTGGTAAATGTCATAGGACGGTACCATCTTCCAAAAGCTCACTTATAATAATTTTTTGTCTAGTTATCAAGCAAATTTTGAGTTTCTCTTAGAAAACAGTTCACTTCCTTCAACATTATTGTGTAATTTCAAAACTATGTTTTGAAAAAGTACTAGATGCAACACACGAGCATTCATGGCTTTGGGTGAAAAGTAGGGTAGAAATTTGCTTATTCTTTGGTGAATGGATCCTCAAACCCCTTTCACTTTATTTTTTTAGGTGTGCATCAATGATATTTTTTGGTCGATACTTAAAAAGTAATTATCTCGAAAACATAGAAATTATCGAGATGAGTTTTGCTTGCCTTTACCAATAAAATCTTTTTCATACCACATCTCCAATATGAAATTGAAATTGTTGTTATTTTGTACTATTATTTTCAAGAGACACATCCTGTACTTGTTGGAAAACTACACTCGGTGGTTGAAACAAATAGGAACACTAGGAGAACACCTAGAAGGGGGGTTGAATAGGTGTTATAGAAACTTTGAAAGATTTTCGCAAGAAACAAATCTAAACGATTAAAACCAATGAAAATCAATCAATTAACAAATATTATATGATCAGAGATTAAGCGGAAACAATCAACACAAATATTCTTATTGATTCACCTAGGTTATGAAAATGATTTTCCCTTTATCAATTTTGCACAATAAAGATTCAATTCAATCAAATATAGAAAAATCACTTTTTCTAGGTTTTCAATCAAGAACACAATTAATAACAAGAATTGTAAAGAGTTAAGGGTTTAGAGATACGACACAGTGATTTATCCTGGTTCACTTTCATCCACTTGAAAGCTACTCCAGTCCCCTCTTCAACCAAGAGAGATTCTTCACTATGAGGAATTAGAGTTTCTCAAATTACAAGTAAATGCCTCACAAGACTTCCTTCTTGCTAGCCTACAAGAGATACCACACCCTTGCCTTGTAATCCTATTGATATCTAATCTAACCTCTACTTGCTTGTTGATAACCCCACAACAAGTCTTCTTTGCTTGCTTCACTCACAAGACTTCCAAGTACTTTGAGATTCTTCAAAGTGCCTTCCAAATGCTTGATGAAATGCTTCTTCAAGACTTTCAACTAAACTTGCTTGATTCACAAAATCAAGGCTTCCTTTGTTGTAGAATGTTTGCCTCTTGCAATGATTACAACTCAATAGAAAACAAAAAAAATCCTATGAATCTCTTTCAAAAGCTATGAAATATCAACATGAGAGATTCAAGGTTCTTGATCAAAGAATATAAAAATGAGAGCTTTGATCTTGAGAGAGTGATAGAGAATAGTGTGGCTTTGATTCTTTGTAAAATTGTGTACCAAAATGATTCTAGTTGATAGAAATGATTAGGAAAAGGTTTATATAGAATACCCAAAAGTTGGAGCACTTAGAATGGCTTTTGAGAAGTGAAAAACGTATTTAAAAAACCATATCTGATCAAGTTACTCGAGTGAAATGAGTGTTACTGAGTAATACGAAAGCTGCATAAATTTCACTCGAGTGAAAAATGTTTTACTCGAGTAAAAGTTCAGATAATCGATTATCAAAAGTTTGTTAATCGATTATCAGTTCAAAATACACTGCTAATCAATTATCAAAATCTGTTAATCGATTATTAACATTAAAAATCACTCAAAAACTAAACCTTTTCTTTCAAACCTTTAAGCCACCTATTGATTTTAGGCAAAGTGAATACTCAAAATATGATATAATCATGCAATCAAAAGAGATTCACTACCCTCTAATAACTCTACCCAAACTCATAAACTAAAAGACTTGTGAGGCAAAAGATAAAACAATAAAACATAAACTACCAAACTAAGTCTTCATGAGTTGGCTCTCTCTTCATAACTTGATGTTTGTTGTTGCTTGTTGAGCTTGAACTTGATCAACACACTTGAAGCTTGTTCAAAACCTTTTGGCATTTATCAAAACATTCTTCATGGATCTTACAGTACTCTCTAATAATAATACTTCATTTGCTTAAAAAAAATTTAGCGAACATATTTTCTTCGCGTACGTTCTGTAAAAAGAGTAGTATCACAAAAGGGGAGATCTATCATTATTGTAACTAATAATTTTTCAAAATAAAAGTGATCAGATATGCATACTTAATTTTTAGGTAAAACCAATAATTTTGTTTTGTAAGATATTTTGTTTTGTTTTTGTAAGATACTTAATTTTGTTTTTAATTTTATCTTTATTTTTTTTCAATTTAATCCTAAAAAATTTAATCTTAAACACTCTATGAAGCAGGTCCTGATTGCTTTGCTTGGAAAGGTGATGGAAGCGGAAATTTTACTTTCAAGTCAGCTGTTACAATGCTTGCCCAAGGTGAATTTGATTCTCAATCATGCGCCCATAGAGTGTTTAAACAGATTTGGCAGTGGCAGGTACTCCAGCGAATTAGAAGTTACCTGTGGAAGTTGGGTCATGCAAGGCTCTTGACTAACGTGGAAAGGAAAAGAAGACATATGGCTAATGATGATACGTGCCCTCGGTGTGAAGATTGTAAGAACTACAATCGGTGGGTGAATTAACTAGAGAACACTAGGAGAACACCTAGAAGGGGGGGTTTGAATAGGTGTTTAAGAAACTTTGAAAGATTTTTGAATAAAACAAATCGAAACAATTAAAACGAATGATTTTTACAAAAACTGAACCTGATAATCGACTATGAATAGTAGATAATCGATTATCATCTGACAACAAAGTTTCAGATAATCGATTATGAATAGTAGATAATCGATTATGCACAGCAGAAATCAGAAAATCACTTTTTCAATCAAATACGAAAATCAATCAATTAACACATAAGATCAGAGATAGCACGGAATTGATTAACACCAATATTGTTAGTGATTACCTAGGTTATGAAAATGATTTTTCCCAAATCAATTTGCATAATTAATACCTAATTATTCATTCAATTATGGAAAATCAAACTTTTCTAGATTTTCAATCAAGAACAATATGAAATGACAAAAACTAAAGAGTTAAGGGAAGATAAACTTGCTCAGAGATTTATACTGGTTCACTCACAACCACCGTGAGCTACATCCAGTCCCCTCTTATCACAAGAGAGAGTTTCTTCAATAAGGAATTAGAATTCTCAAATTACAAGTAATCCGCCTCTCAAGACTCCCTTCTTGATAGCCTCCAAGAGATACCTCACTCTTGTCTTGCAATCCTATTGAACTTCTAATTTAACCTTCTTCCCTTGCTTGTTGATAACCCCACAACAAGGCTTCCACTTGCTAGTTGATTCCTCACAACAAGACTTCCAATTTGCTTGTTAACACAACAAGACTTCCAAGATGATTTGCTTGATGAACAACCACCAAGGCTTCTCCTTTTTTATAGAATGTTTGCCTCTTGCAATGATTGCAACACAATAGAAAACACAATAACGTAATGAATCTCCTTCAAGAAATATGAACAATTACAATTGAGATTCAAAGGTTTCTTGATCAAAGAATATGAAAATGAAGAACTTTGATCTTGAGAAAGTGAGAGTCAAAATAGAGTGGTTTTTTATCTTTCTAAAATGATATGAAAATGAAGTTAGTTATTCACAAAGGTTGGGAAAAGGTTTATATAGAATACCCAAAAGTTAGGAAACTTAAAAACTGATTTTGAGAAGTGAAAAACGTATTTTAAAAAGCAGTTCAGCATGTCATAATCGATTATCCACTATTCATAATCGATTATGCCTTTGCTAAACTTGATAATCGATTATTTCTAGAACATAATCGATTATTACCTGATTCAATTCCTGTAATCGATTATTTACTGTTCATAATCGATTATAACCTGTAAAAGTTGATTAAAAACTTGTTTTCTCAAAACTAAACATTTTCTTTCAAACCTTTAAGCCACCTATTGATTTTAGGGTTAGTAAAATACTCAAATTATAATATGATCATGCACTTGATAGAGATTCACTACCCTATAATAAACTCTACCCAAACTCATCAAACTCTAAGACTCAAAATAAAGATATTACAACTCAATACACATATTGAATCTTAATGAGCTTGCTCTCTCTTCATCATTGATGTTTGTTGATCTTTGGTGAGCTTCTCCATGACTTGAGTTTGATCAAAACATTTGTCATTATCAAAACCATGCACTTGCACAATAGATCTCACAATCTCCACATGCACATGCACACTAGATCTAACAAAGATGGTCCTGAAACGATTCTGCATTGCCTTAGGGATTGTGAAGCGGTTTCTCTTTTTTGGGATGATTTGGTGCAGCTTGATCATTGGAGCAGATATTTCAGCATTGATCTCGATGGTTGGTTGCTAATGAACCTTACAGAGAAGAATATTGGTCCTGATTGTATTGATTGGCCTCGGTTTTTTGGTGTAGCAGTTTATATGTTGTAGAGGGATAGAAACAAGCTTGTGTTTGAGCATCAAACTAGCCTGTTAGATTCCCTTTTGTTTCAGTTTCTAACTACTCTAATTCCATTGAGGAATCAATGGAGAATGATTTGCTCTTATATGTTAGAAGAATGGAAGTGTACATAGGTTGGATTTGTCCTCAGGCTGGTGTCTTCAAACTGAACACTGATGGTTCGGTTCATGGTTCGGGGAATGCTGCTGCTTGTGGAGGATTCTGCGCAATCATACTGGTGCATTTCTGAGGGGTTTCACTTGTAATTTAGGCGTGGCATCAGCGTTTCGTGCGGAGCTTTGAGGCCTTTTTTGGGGTCTCAAAATTGCAAAGGATATGGGAATCTGAACTCTTGTAGTTGAGATTGATTCATCTGTTGTTATTGATTTAGTTAATAAGGCTTGCTGCCAAACTCACCACTTCTTTAGTCTTGTTCGCAAGATACTGTTGCTCTTGGATGATGATTGGCGGGTCTCTATTATTCATATTTATCATGAAGCAAATCGTTGTGATGATGCTCTTGCTAATGCAGGTCATGGAGGGAGTTTCTTTTACTCTGTAATTATGGAAGCTCCATCTTTCTTAGCTAGTTTATTATGGGAGGATGCATTTGTCATTGTTTTCCCTAGAATGATTGTTTAGTTTGTTTTGGGCTTTGCCTCGTTGAATATCAAAAAAAAAAAAAAGAGTTAAAAAGTTGTTTTTTTTTTATGTGTTTTGTTTTGGATAAGTGATAAAGTTCATATTCTTGTGTTACAATTTAGAAAAAAAAAAATGATGAATCCATTTTTGTAAAACTTTTATTCTGAACTTAATATTAAGATTATGAATTGTGGTTAAAAATTAAAAGAATTATGAAAGGAGAAATATGTGTTAGAATCAAATTTTAAATGATGTACTTTTATGTACATCAAAAAGTTTTATAACAAAATTAAAATTCAAAAAATAATTTAGAGAAAAAATAACTAAATTTAGCTATTTTTACTAATTAGCTATTTATTTCTTCTGAACTCTGTCCGAATTGTTTGCTTGACTTTCTTAATAAAAGAATATATTTGGACTAATTGGTGTAGGGCTGTGTCACTTAAACAAGTGATTGAGGGTTTGATCATCGATTCTTACAAATGTAAAAAAATTCAGTTGAGAGGATCATCTGTGAAAGGGTTGAACTTTGGCCGAAAATTAATCATTGAATATATTCAATATTGTAGATGTTCTTTTTGAGTTCGTAGATAAGGCCACACACACGAATAAAGGTGAGGATTTTTTTGATGTGGATAAAGGTGAGGATTAGATGCCTACTAGTACCAAACAGTGCTTTATAAACAGTGCTTTATAAACTTTATCCAATTTCACTATTTCAAGTGGTTAGAACTTATTCTGGTTAGTGACGAAACAACTTTTTAGGTATTGGAAAATGAAAGGCACAACTTTGATAAAAAGGTTTTGACTTAATTATAGTTTTAGTCCCTCAACTTAAATATTTTTTTAATTGGTTTTTTATTTTTTTTAATGTGTTGAGTTTTTGAATTTTATTCAAATTTTTGGAAATGATATTTTCATCACATAAGTAATAATATAATGTGATTGACGATATGTCACATTATTTTTGTCACGTCGATAAGTAACGTGGCACATGATGCTACATGAATATTTTAAATAAAAAAATTTCAAATTTATTAAAAATAATTAAAAATTATATATATATATTAAAAGAAAATACAACCTTTCAATAATTTTTAAAAGAATTATTTTTTTTATAAAAAAAATCATGTAGTGCCACGTGACGCTAAATACATAGCATGTTACTTGTTGATATTGCGAAAGTGACTTGACATGTCGTCGATCATATTGTCACTTAAGTGACGCAATAACATTCCAAAAATTGGAGCAAAGTTCAGCGACTCAAAACATCGAAAAAAATGTTCAAAGACCAATTAAAAAAATACACAAGTTCAAGGACTAAAATTTAATTAAGCCTTTTAAACTTTTTCTTTAATGGAGGAGGAGCTAGGAATTTGAGGGACCAATGTGAAACAAAAATAAGTAATATAAAAAATGTGAAGCAAACAATTAATTTAATCAACTAAATGAGTAATTTTTTTATTAAATATAAATAAAAGTAGAAATCTATTTAATTAAAATATCTAATAATAGCTTTATTTTATGAGATTTAGTTCCCAAACCCCCGCCATTAGCCCCAAACCCCATTTTAATTGGAAAAAGTCAAAAATACCCCTCATTTTTCAAATCCCATTTTAGTTCCCAAACCCCATTTTATCCATTAGCCTCGTGTCCAAAACTGATGCTGATTCGCTCAAGATGCAAACTTTTCGATATCTTTCGCGTTTCTGGGTATTCATTCTGCTACTCCACCCAAGCCCTGGTTTCTTCTTCTTCTCCCTTTTCCTCTGTTCTGGAAAATCGGATATTGAAGAGTGGAGACCCAAGGACTTCAATGATTCCTATTCTGAACCAATGGGTTGAAGAAGAAAGCAGATATATCACTCACTCTGAACTCCAAAACCTCATCATGCGCCTCAGCTAGTTTCGCCGCTTCACTCATGCCCTTCAGGTACACACTCTCATCATGTTTTTACCAAGAATCCAGATTAAAAAAAAAAGTTTGACATGTGCAGTGGAGTTCGATGTTGGTGGTGGTTTTCTTGCCGGTGGGGATGACGGGCCTACGGCGGTTGGTGGATGGGTTCGTCGATCTGAAGAAGAAGAAATATGGGAAATGGGAAAGAATGAGTTTGGGTTTGGGAAAGGAAGCCAGATCTGAAGAAGAAGAAGAAGAAGAAGAAAGGAAGCTAGATCTGAAGAAGAATGGGTTTGGGAAAGGAAGGAGTAAATGGGATTTGAAAAATGAGGGGTGTTTTTGACTTTTTCCAATTAAAATGGGGTTTGGGGCTAATGGTGGGGGTTTGGGAACTAAATCTCTTATTTTATTTTTTTTAAACAAAAGGCCCAAATCGATCCTGAAAGTTTTTTGCACGGTCACTTTTAGCCCATGAAAAAGTTAAGCTCCCAAATTAGTCCCTTAAATATGCAAATGTTGGACATTATAGTCCCTCCATTCCTTAGCGTTAGTCAACTTCTGTTTAATTAAATGATTTTGCACACGTTGTGTGGTTAACGATGCTGACATGTATCTGAGTAATTATCTAATCCGTTATTTTTTTAATAAATCAAAGGCCCAAATTGCTCCTTGAAGGTTTTTACACCATCACTTTTAGTCCATGAATTTTTTTTAACATCCAAAATAGTTCTTGTAATATGCAAACTTTGGACATTTTAGATGGTGCTAGTGGTACCAACTTGGGTTAGTTAAGTGGTAGCTCACTTGATCTATTAATTAACTGGTCTCGAGTTCGAGTCTTGGGTATGGAGTAACCTCATCTTAGTGCGAGCTCAGTTGGGTCAGACCGGATGAGTTGGATTCTGGATAAACCAGATCCGGGTACCGATTGGTGTACACATAAAAAAAAGGCTTAATTATGTCACAAGTCCCTGAAGTTTGAGGTACTTTTGCCAGATACCTTTATTCTTTTTTTTTCAATGTTTGACTCCCTGAAGTTACTTATGGGTTTGTCATATGGTATCGCGTGATATCACACCGGCAAAGACGACATCTCTCTTCAATTTTTTTTATTTAACTAAAAATATAAAAATATTAAGTTTTTTCATTTTTAAGTTTTTTAAAAAAGGATCTTCGCACACGGGGTACTACGTGCCTAACCTCCTACGTCTGATTAGGATTCCGATGTTACATATCAACAATATTGGTCAGAATTGGTAGTAGGGGTATATGACAAATCCAGAAGTAAACTTCGGGGAGTCAGATATTGAAAAAAAATAAAAAGAATTAGGGTATCTGACAAAAATACCCCAAACTTCAGGGACTTGTAACATAATTAAGAAAAAAATGGTGACAGTGGTTAGGTCTATATTTATATGAAATAGTGAAAAAACAAATGAATTTAGTTAAGTATTTTCAATTTTTATGATTGTGATGAAGTGCAATGAAAGAGAGTAGTACAAGCTAAATTCAGTAACTAAAGAAAGTACCAAAAATGAGAGGTAAGGTTGGTTTGTATTATTAATATGTGATAAAAATGGAAGAATTAGTACACCAATTAAGGAGGTAAGAAGTACAAAAAAGGGAGGAGATGAGAGAAGAATATTCAGAGGATGAGGAAATGATCACTTTGGTGTACACAAATTCCTTGCCTTCATTCCTTGATGTGACAGCCTTTAACAACCTCGTTTCTTTCCTTGCACGAATTCCTTGAGGAGAATATTCTCCTTCCTTTCCCTGCCAGACCTGCGAAATTGAGTGATCCAAGGATGATCCTCCACGTGGCTATTTGGCTTAACCGAATTTGTTTTATTTGGTTGGTCATTTCCATTTTCTGATTCCACCATTTTCTTGTCACCATGTGGAATTGCCTTGGTCATTTGAGTGCCTTCTGAGCAATGTGGGACTTGGCTTGTTATATTACCTCCCCCTTTAAAATCAACCTTGTCCTCAAGGTTGAAGAGAGGGTAGTGTTCTGTAATAGTAGCCACATCTTCCCAAGAAGCTTCTGATGAGGATTGGCCATCCCATTGAATCAGAACCTGTGGAATGTGTCGTCCCTTTTTGAGAAAAGTTCTTGTAGCAAGGACTAAATTTGGTTTCAGAGACAGACCTTTTTCATCCAATAACAGAGGAGTTGGTGCGACGACTTGATATTTAATAACAAAATATGTGATACTCTCAAGGTATAGCTCTATCAAATAAAGTATATTTATAGAATGATTGTTATTCGTACAGTACCTTTGGTGGAAAAACTTTTTCCTTTCATATACCAAGTTTCACATCAAAAACTTTGATTTGAAAATATATTTATTCTGAAAATAGATGGTTGAGTACCTGTTTTGTAAATTCAGCGGAAACGATTTGCAAAACTATTGATGTGGTTGCAATTGAAATAATTTTGAGGATCATGATAATCATGCAATCATAGCCCATATATATATATATATAAAACCCAAGTACCCAAGATAACAGTAATAAAAGTCGAGGTAGCAGATATAAGGATACAGATCAGCAGATATAAAATAACAACTCTCATAGACCCTCTCAAAACTATATACAATATAACACAAATCAAAATAAAAGAGTCTTCGAGAGCTGAGCTATGATCCACCCACGCTGATGTCTGATCCCTGGTCTTCCAAAAGCTAAACACTGCATCCTACCATGGTCCCCATACTGCACATACTAATAAGAAGAAACCACATCACTGACTGTCAGCAGCTGGCCCATCTACGTCCTCTACCGGGTCCTCCTCCTCCTCCTCATCCGACACCACAGGGATAGCAGTGCAACGCACTGGCTCAGGTGAGGGTGCAAAACGTACCCTGGTGGTCGGACCAGGACGGGGAGTGGCCATAGCAGTAGCCTCATCAGAAGTAGAAGGACGTGAACGGGTAGCAGGGCGTCTGACAGTAAGTTATAAAAACGACGACCATGATGTGGGGGTGGAGAACCAAAACGGTAAGTGTAAGCCGGGGGAATGTGCAGTATGTAGATCATGGGGATGCGAAGTCTACGAGGTCGCACTCATGCAAGAGGGTTAGGGTGACGAAAGATCACGTCAACCTCGCCCTCGAACACCGCTCTGTGCTCCTCGTAGTCCCACACTCCTCTACGGAGTGGGCGTAACTCCACGTATGTTAGGTAACGTGCCATCACCTGCAAGGGCATAGGGAGTCAGCAAATACTAACACATAATCAAATAGACAGGGTAACATTTAAATAGTTGATACTTTATTTAACAAAAATCATTAATAATTAATCACACATGTTACACCTCAACACCAGGACATAATCATGAATTAATAGCATATGCAGACATGACGTAACTCATCTTATAAATGCATGATTGTTGGCCAACAACAACAAACAGGTTTCCGTGGCACCTTTAAGACAAACATGCCCGATACCCATACTGAGCATCTCATCGAACTCGGCCCGTAAATAAATCAACACCTCTAGAGCTCTTAGAAATGTTGCCGACGTATCCCGTAGGACTACGCCTCATCGAGTTCGGCATCAAATGACATGCCCACACGCACGTGTGTATTTCCGGAAACAGAAGGTGCAACCCCGGTCACCGACACTCCCCCGTGAACCCTTTGGAGCAGACACTCATGTCCCTCGAGTTCAACCGAAAGGGATATGCCCACGCCTCTCGGACGTGTCTCCACTTAAGTGGGAATCCATATAATGCAGATGCTATGCATGGTTTCACCAATTTAATAATATCCAGTGTCATTTAAGTTGTTTGAGGTTCAGACTTGGCATAGTTAAACTTTATTTCCCATTATACTTACTTCAAACCAGGTCCATTTCAACCTTTAATTGGTTCTCACACTTTAATAATTAATTAAATCATTAAATTCTGATCATTGTTGCAAAAACTTAGTCAATAATCGAGTAACAGAACCGGTTAATCGAGTATTCCTTTGTACATTTCAAACTGTTCAGAATTTTAACGTGTTAATCGATTAACAGATCGTGCTAATCGAGTAACCCTTTTGTACATTTCATACTGATCAGAATTTTCACGCGTTAATCGATTAACAGGTCGTGTTAATCGATTAAATTATGCAGAAAAACACTGTTGAACTGGTTTTTTTGTGTCAAACTCATGCCAATCCAATTTTAACCAAAACCAACCTTCAAAACAACTTAAATACAGTATATTAAATTTGTTCATAGCATCAATTCTAGGAATTAGCAACATAATCACAGAATCATCACATTTTCCCCCAATTTTAACCTAAAACACAACTCAATATACCAAATCATTAACCACTCAGTTTCAGATCAAATTGAAGGTTCATTTAGCTTTAGATATCAACATCTAACATGTTCCAATTCGGGTTTTTGGTCAAATTGGCCTCCAAGCCATTGTCCCCTAACCTAGTGCCCTATGAACCTCATGGTGGTTCAACCTATAATCAAATCAATACCACAATCTATTCTAGCATTAGTAAAGCTTCTCACTTACCTCAATGAAGCTTTTTGGATGCAAAGGCAGCAAAGAAACTCACAAAATCACCAAGCCACAAATGCTTTGTTTTCGGTTTCAAGACAGGTTCAGCAGAGCAAGTTCGGGTGATGATTTGACAAACCAAACGTGCATGAAAATGAGTAAACTTGGTCAATATAGAAACTAGACATTGCCAACTTAATTAGAAACTAAAATGACACGATTTGGAGTCCTATACATACCTAAATCGAAGTCTCAAACTCAGCTCCTCGCAACTGAAACTGCAACTTCAGTTTCTTGGTCCTAACTTTAACTAATTCTTTCTCCCTGCACAAGCCACCAAAATGCACAATCTTGGTACGGTTTTGAAGGTCTCGTGACAAGCTTTAATAAGATGTAAAGCTCATCAAAAGTGTTTAAGGGAGGGTGAAGAATGAAGGATATGAACAGAGGGTGTTCAAAACTGATTTTGACAGAGTTTCCCTTCTTTTTTCTTAATTTTCACTCATTCCATCAACTAAATTCGTGAATTTATAGCCTAAATCACTCTCCATGCATGCTAGCACGTGTTAACCACTAATCTAGTCGGTGCTATGTGTTAAATTTTGAATTACCCAGCTTGTTGAGTCATTAAACGCACTATCTTCAGCTTCTGCACCACCGTTAATCGATTAACAGATCGTGTTAATCGATTAACACGCCCAGATTTTCAAAATTTTTTATTTTATTCACTTTCCCTCCAAATATCTTTCCAATATTGCCTCTTAGGTCCTTTCCAAGGACTAAACTGCAAAAATCTTTATTTTTAAAACCCAATTATTTTCTCTTATTTTTCCTTGGATAATTCTTTTAATATAACCATAAATTAATAAACAAAACTAACTAATTCCATATAATTAGTTTTATTTAAATATTCTTTTTTATTTATTTGGGAAACAAAAATCGGGGTATTACATTTCTCCCCCACTTACAAGAATTTCGTCCTCGAAATTCCGTTCATATAAACTACTCAGGATAATCCTTTCTCATTTTATCTTCTAATTCCCAAGTCGCTTTAGATACATCCGCATTTTCCCAAATAACTTTGACTAATGGAATCTCTTTTCCCCGCAAATGCTTCATTCTTTGATCTTCTATTCGAACGGGAATTGTCTCAAAAGTGAGATTCTCTCTCAAAGCCACATCATCAGGTTGAACTTTAATTACAGCATCGGGATCCGGCACGAATTTCCGTAATTGCGATACATGAAACACATTATGAAGATTAGACAAAGACGGGGGCAAAGCGAGCTGATACGCAACTGGACCGACCCGCTTGAGTATCAGATAAGGACCAATAAACTTTGGTGACAACTTCTTTGTCTTCAAAGCTCTCCCAACACCAGTTGTCGGTCTTACGCGAATAAAAACATGATCGCCCTCTGCAAACTCCAAGGGCCTTCTCCTTTTATCAGCATAACTTTTCTGTCGGCTTTGCGCTGTCTTCATCTTTTCCCTGATCATCTGAATCTTCTCAGTTGTTTCTTGAACAAGCTCAGGTCCAATAATCGTTTGCTCCCCCACTTGGAACCAACATAGGGGAGTTTGGCACTTCCTTCCATACAGCGCCTCGAACGGTGCCATCCCAATACTAGAGTGATGACTGTTGTTGTAGGTAAACTCTATGAGCGGCAAGAGTTTATCCCAACCTTCCTGACTTTCTAACACACATGCTCTTAACAAATCCTCAAGAGACTGGATGGTCCTTTCTGACTGACCATCAGTCTGGGGGTGATAAGCAGAACTCATTCTCAACTTTGATCCCAGAGACTGCTACAAACCCTTCCAAAACTTCGAAGTAAATCTCGGATCTCGATCCGAAACAATACTTGAAGGTATACCATGCAGACGAACAACTTCCTTGATGTACAACTCAGCAAACTTATTCATGTGATAATGCATATTAACGGGAATGAAATGCGCCGACATGGTCAATCTATCAACAATTACCCAAATTGCATCATGCCCTCCAACGGTCCTTGGTAATCCCGACACGAAGTCCATTGATATGCTATCCCATTTCCACACAAGAACATCCAATGGTTGAAGTTCTCCGCCTGGTTTCTTATGCTCAGCTTTCGCCTTCTAAAAAATCAAACAAAAAGCGACATACGAAGCAACATCTTTCTTTAACCCAGACCACCAAAACATCTTCTTCAAATCTTGGTACATTTTGGTTGATCCCGGATGGATACTCATCCGACTTTTATGTGCTTCGTCTAAGATCAGTCTTCTTATCTCCTGATCTTTTGGAATACAGATCCGATCTTTGAATCGGAGAATTCCATCACTTCCCACTTGGAAGTTTGGTTCCTTTCCTTCCAACATTAACCTTCTCTTTTCTTGAAGTTCTTCATCTACCTGCTGAGATTCCCGAACTTGAATCAGGAATTCATTGGTAATTTGCAATTTACCAAGCATAATGCATTCTCGATCCACTTGCATTATAATACTTAGATCACGAAACTTCTCAATTAAAGAGAATTCCCTAATCATCATTGAGCTCATATGAAGAGTCTTCCAGCTTAAAGCATCAGCTACTATATTTGCTTTACCGGGATGGTATTGGAGCTCGAAATCATAGTCTTTAATAAACTCCATCCAACGCCTTTGCCTCATGTTCAACTCTTTTTGGTCAAACAGATACTTCAAGCTCTTATGGTCACTATATACCTTGAATGTAGTGCCATAGAGATAGTGTCTCCAAATCTTCAGAGCGAAGACAATAGCAGCGAGCTCTAAATCATGCGTCGGATAATTGGCCTCATGCACCTTTAACTGCCTAGATGCGTATGCTACCACTTTTCTATCTTGCATCAAAGAACATCCAAGTCCTTGCCTCGAAGCATCATAATAAACATCGAAGCTTCTATGTGGGGTCAGGCAACACCAACACCGGTGAGGATTTCAACTTCTCCTTTAGCGACTGAAAACTTTCCTCACACTTAAAATCCCACAAGAAAGGTTGATCTTTACGAGTCAACTTAGTTAACGGTAAGGCAATCTTCGAAAAACCTTCAATAAACCTCTGATAGTATCCAGCTAAACCCAAGAAACTACGAACTTCAGTCACCGTCTTAGGTTGTTCCCACTTCAGCACAGCTCCAACTTTAGCTGGATCCACAACAATGCCTTCCTTGGTGATAACATGTCCCAGAAAGTTCACCTTGTCCAACCAAAACTCACACTTAGCAAGTTTGGCATACAAATGCTTCTCTTTCAAGATTCCCAACACGATCTTGAGATGTTCAGCATGCTCCTCTGGACTCTTAGAATAGATGAGAATATCATCGATGAACACCACCACGAACGAATCCAAATAAGGTCTGAAGATTCTGTTCATGTAATCCATGAAGATAGCAGGAGAATTGGTTAGCCCAAACGGCATAACCACATACTCATAATGACCATATCTTGATCGGAAAGCTGTCTTCGGAATGTCTTCATCTCGAATTCGAATCTGATGATATCCCGACCTTAGTTCGATCTTAGAAAACACTGAAGCTCCTCGAACTTGATCCATAAGATCATCAATCCTTGGCAAAGGATACTTGTTCTTGATCGTGACCTTATTTAGCTGACGATAGTCTACACACATCCTCATGCTACCGTCCTTCTTCTTGACAAACAACAACGGAGCTCCCCAGGGCGAAACACTTGGCCTTATCATTTGCTTCTGCAGCAATTCTTCAATCTGTTTCTTCATCTCGGCCATCTCCGGTGGTGCCATTCTATACGGGGCAATAGAGATAGGTCCGGTTCCAGGTACGAGATTGATTCCAAACTCAATCTCGCGCTTTGGCGGTAATCCTGGAATTTCTTCTGGAAACACTTCCGGAAAGTCTCTAATCACCGGAATATCCTCAATCGTCACTTCCTTCTTCTCTTCCACAGTTGAGGAGAATAGACAAACATACCCCTTCGGTTCAAAACTTAAGGATTTATGGTTTCGAAACTGGATCGTCTTTTCATCACAGTCTAAGATGACTTGACTTCGGTTTAACCAGTCCATTCCTAGAATCACGTCTATTTTAAGCATGGGTAAACAGATCAAATCTACTGAGGATATATGGTTTAGGACCATTATCTTACAATTTTTGCAAATCTTAGAAACAACACAAGGGTTGTTGGTGGGAGTTTCAAGCTGTAGATGATAGGGTGACTCAAATACTACTAACCTTAAACGATTTACACACTCATAGGACACAAAAGAGTGTGTGGCTCCAGAATCAAACATAACAACACAGGGTTGGTCATTAAGAAAATAGATACCTTGGATCAGACCAGGTGATGGGGTTGGTTCAGTTCCACTTAAAGCAAACACTTTTCCAGCAATAGTGGGTTTGCTTGTTCCCTCCTTCTTTATTGGCTCCTTGCATTCACGAGAATAGTGCCCTTTCTTTCCACAATTGAAGCAAAGACCATGTTGAGCAGCATAACAGTTGGTTCCGAAATGGACACGATTACACTTCTCGCACTTGCGATTGCTTGCTTGAGGAGTACCCTTACCACCATTCACTTCCTTTCCCTTTCCTTTCTGAGGATAAGGACCCTTATTCCGATTGTTGAAATTTTTCTTCCTGATAGGTCCAAACCCCGATTGACTCCTCCTTTGTGCCTCTTCCTCTTTCTTATCATCTTCATAAACTCGGCACATTTCCACTAAAGCAGGAAAGCTTCTCACCTTCTGATACCCAAAAGCAGACTTTATCTCCGGCTTGAGCCCATTCTCAAACTTGATACATTTGGACCTCTCGTCCGGGTTGAGTTGGTAGTACGGAGAATACTTGATAAACTCCTCGAACTTTGCCGCGTATTCCCCTACACTCATGTCTCCTTGTCTTAGTTGCATAAATTCCAACTCCTTCTTTCTTCTTTGATCCTCAGGAAAGTATTTATTGAGAAATTTCTCAACAAACACATCCCAAGTAATCAACCTTCCTTCATAATTCAGAAGTTGCATGGTATGATGCCACCAATTCTCAGCTTCACCACATAACACGAAAACTGCGAATTTCACCTTTTGAGCATCGGTGCATTCCATAGTACGAAAGATCTTGTTCAACTCCTGAATCCAACGATTCGCTTCCTCCGGTTTATGACCTCCTTCAAACTTTGAAGGCTTAAAGCGTCGAAATTCTGAGAAAGTCCTTGACTCCTGGTTTTCCACTTGCATAGGCTGAGGGGGCGGATTAGTTTGTTGCTGACGCATACCCACTAACACATCAGTCAACCTTTCTATGGCCTCGGCCATATGATTGTTATTGTTTCTAGCAGACATCTTAAACCTGCACTAAAGATTCTACATCAGGCTAACATCCTAACAAGAAGTATGCATATCACACCTCTTTTCAATTCTAAAACTAACCAAAATAGATGCTAAGGCAAGCATCTAAAACAAATATTACCTTTTGGAGATCACAGATCAACATCAGTTCGCAGGATCACAGCTCTGATACCAACAAATGCGACGACTTGATATTTAATAACAAAACATGTGACACTCTCAAGGTATAGCTCTATCAAATAAAGTATATTTATAGAATGATTGTTATTCGTACAGTACCTTTGGTGGAAAAACTTTTTCCTTTCATATACCAAGTTTCACATCAAAAACTTTGATTTGAAAATATATTTATTCTGAAAATAGATGGTTGAGTACCTGTTTTGTAAATTCAGCGGAAACGATTTGCAAAACTATTGATGTGGTTGCAATTGAAATAATTTTGAGGAACATGATAATCATGCAATCATAGCCCATATATATATATATATATATATATATATAAAACCCAAGTACCCAAGATAACAGTAATAAAAGTCGAGGTAGCAGATATAAGGATACAGATCAGCAGATATAAAATAACAACTCTCATAGACCCTCTCAAAACTATATACAATATAACACAAATCAAAATAAAAGAGTCTTCGAGAGCTGAGCTATGATCCACCCACGCTGATGTCTGATCCCTGGTCTTCCAAAAGCTAAACACTGCATCCTACCATGGTCCCCATACTGCACATACTAATAAGAAGAAACCACATCACTGACTGTCAGCAGCTGGCCCATCTACGTCCTCTACCGGGTCCTCCTCCTCCTCCTCATCCGACACCACAGGGATAGCAGTGCGACGCACTAGCTCAGGTGAGGGTGCAAAACGTACCCTGGTGGTCGGACCAGGACGGGGAGTGGCCGTAGCAGTAGCCTCATCAGAAGTAGAAGGACGTGAACGGGTAGCAGGGCATCTAACAGTAAGTTATAAAAACGACGACCATGATGTGGGGGTGGAGAACCAAAACGGTAAGTGTAAGCCGGGGGAATGTGCAGTATGTAGATCATGGGGATGCGAAGTCTACGAGGTCGCACTCGTGCAAGAGGGTTAGGGTGACGAAAGATCACGTCAACCTCGCCCTCGAACACCGCTCTGTGCTCCTCGTAGTCCCACACTCCTCTACGGAGTGGGCGTAACTCCACGTATGTCAGGTAACGTGCCATCACCTGCAAGGGCATAGGGAGTCAGCAAATACTAACACATAATCAAATAGACAGGGTAACATTTAAATAGTTGATACTTTATTTAACAATAATCATTAATAATTAATCACACATGTTACACCTCAACACCAGGACATAATCATGAATTAATAGCATATGCAGACATGACGTAACTCATCTTATAAATGCATGATTGTTGGCCAACTACAACAAACAGGTTTCCGTGGCACCTTTAAGACAAACATGCCCGATACCCATACTGAGCATCTCATCGAACTCGGCCCGTAAATAAATCAACACCTCTAGAGCTCTTACAAATGTTGCCAACGTATCCCGTAGGACTACGCCTCATCGAGTCCGGCATCAAATGACATGCCCACACGCACGTGTGTATTTCCGGAAACAGAAGGTGCAACCCTGGTCACCGACACTCCCCCGTGAACCCTTTGGAGCAGACACTCATGTCCCTCGAGTTCAACCGAAAGGGATATGCCCACGCCTCTCGGACGTGTCTCCACTCAAGTGGGAATCCAGATAATGCAGATGCTATTCATGGTTTCACCAATTTAATAATATCCAGTGTCATTTAAGTTGTTTGAGGTTCGGACTTGGCATAGTTAAACTTTATTTCCCATTATACTTACTTCAAACCAGGTTCATTTCAACCTTTAATTGGTTCTCACACTTTAATAATTAATTAAATCATTAAATTCTGATCATTGTTGCAAAAACTCAGTCAATAATCGAGTAACAGAACCGGTTAATCGAGTATTCCTTTGTACATTTCAAATTGTTCAGAATTTTAACGTGTTAATCGATTAACAGATCGTGCTAATCGAGTAACCCTTTTGTACATTTCATACTGATCAGAATTTTCACGCGTTAATCGATTAACAGGTCGTGTTAATCGATTAAATTATGCAGAAAAACACTGCTGAACTGGTTTTTATGTGTCAAACTCATGCCAATCCAATTTTAACCAAAACCAACCTTCAAAACAACTTAAATACAGTATATTAAATTTGTTCATAGCATCAATTCCAGGAATTAGCAACATAATCACAGAATCATCACATTTTCCCCCAATTTTAACCTAAAACACAACTCAATATACCAAATCATTAACCACTCAGTTTCAGATCAAATTGAAGGTTCATTTAGCTTTAGATATCAACATCTAACATGTTCCAATTCGGGTTTTTGGTCAAATTGGCCTCCAAGCCATTGTCCCCTAACCTAGTGCCCTATGAACCTCATGGAGGTTCAACCTATAATCAAATCAATACCACAATCTATTCTAGCATTAGTAAAGCTTCTCCCTTACCTCAATGAAGCTTTTTGGATGCAAAGGCAGCAAAGAAACTCACAAAATCACCAAGCCACAAATGCTCTGTTTTCGGTTTCAAGACAGGTTCAACAGAGCAAGTTTGGGTGATGATTTGGCAAACCAAACGTGCATGAAAATGAGTAAACTTGGTCAATATAGAAACTAGACATTGCCAACTTTAATTAGAAACTAAAATGACACGATTTGGAGTCCTATACATACCTAAATCGAAGTCTCAAACTCAGCTCCTCGCAACTGAAGCTGCAACTTCAGTTTCTTGGTCCTAACTTTAACTAATTCGTTCTCCCTGCTCAAGCCACCAAAATGCACAATCTTGGTACGGTTTTGAAGGTCTCGTGACAAGCTTTAATAAGATGTAAAGCTCATCAAAAGTGTTTAAGGGAGGGTGAAGAATGAAGGCTATGAACAGAGGGTGTTCAAAACTGATTTTGACAGAGTTTCCCTTCTTTTTTCTTAATTTTCACTCATTCCATCAACTAAATTCATGAATTTATAGCCTAAATCACTCTCCATGCATGCTAACACGTGTTAACCACTAATCTAGTCGGTGCTATGTGTTAATTTTGAATTACCCAGCTTGTTGAGTCATTAAACGCACTATCTTCAGCTTCTGCACCACCGTTAATCGATTAACAGATCGTGTTAATCGATTAACATGCCCCGATTTTCAAAAAATTTTATTTTATTCACTTTCCCTCCAAATATCTTTCCAATATTGCCTCTTAGGTCCTTTCCAAGGACTAAACTGCAAAAATCTTTATTTTTAAAACCCAATTATTTTCTCTTATTTTTCCTTGGATAATTCTTTTAATATAACCATAAATTAATAAACAAAACTAACTAATTCCATATAATTAGTTTTATTTAAATATTCTTTTTTATTTATTTGGGAAACAAAAATCGGGGTATTACAGTTGGTATCTGAGTGCTGACATCTTCATCTTTGAATTCTTTTAGCTGTGAGACATGGAAGGCAGGGTGAATTTTAGCATTGTCTGGTAGGAGTAGCTTATAGGCCACAGTACCAATCTTCTTGAGAATGACAAAGGGACCAAAGTACTTCATCCCTAATTTCTGATGCTTCCTCAAGGCAACCGAATGTTGCCTGTAGGGTTGAAGTTTGACCCAGACTCTATCTCCTTCTTTAAACTGTACCTCAGAGCGGTGCTTATCTGCTTGAAATTTCATACGTTGCTGGGCCTTGCTCAGATTGACCTTTAATTTAGCTAGTAAGTCATCCCTGGACCTGAGGAGTTGCTGAACTTCTGGAGTATCAGTAGGAGAAGGTTGATATCTGAGCAATGTAGGAGGAAGCCTGCCATAAACGGCCTCAAAAGGGGTCATACCTAAGCTGTTATGCCATGAAGTGTTGTGCCAGTATTCTGCCCAAGGGAGAAGATTGACCCAATCCTTAGGTGATTGACTGGTAAAACACCTTAAGTACATTTCCAGACACTTGTTGAGAGATTCAGTTTGGCCATCTGATTGTGGATGGTAAGCATTGCTTATAGCCAATGTAGTACCCTGCAGTTTAAACAACTGCTGCCAGAACTTGCTCATAAAGATCTTGTCTCTATCAGAGACTATTGATTTGGGAATGCCATGAAGTTTGACCACCGAGTTAATGAACACTTCAGCAACCTATAAACTGTTGAAGTCAGTCTTGAGTGGATTAAAGTGACCATATTTAGAGAGCCTGTCAACCACCACTAAGATTACTGTAAACCCCTTTAGAATTAGCAGTCTGCCTTTCCAAAATAACAGTTAATCTCTGCAAGTAATGTGAGGATTCTGCTGTGTCTGGTTCATACACTTCTGTAATTCAGTATTCCAGAAACTATCAGCAGTGAGGGCAGTCTTCAATTGAGAGATGAACTGAGGAGATGGTTCTGACCAGGCCATGTAGAAGGACCTAGAAAGTGCATCTGCAGGAATGTTGTCTGCACCTGGCTTGTATTCAATCTTAAAGTCAAAGCCTAGAAACTTATGCAACCAGTTCTGTTGCTCAGGTGTCTGGATTGTCTGATCAGTCAAGTGTCTTAAGCTTTTTTAGTCTGTCCTGATAATGAATTGGTGACCTAGAAGGTAATGTCTAAACTTGGCCAAAGCTTCAGTAATGGCAAACAGTTCTCTTGAGTAAGCAGATTGTTTCTGCATCCTGGGTAACAGTTTCTTAGAGAAATAGGCAATAGGGTGTTTTCCCTGATTGAGAACAGCACCTATGCCCATGCCAGATGCATGAGTTTCCAAAATAAAGGGTTGAGCAAAATTTGGAAGAGTCAACACTGGAGCTGATGTGACTCCTTGTTTTAAGAGGCTGAAAGCTTGGGAAGCCTTTTTTGACCAAAGAAAGGCATCCTTTTTGAGCAAGTCAGTGAGTGGTTCAGCAATCTGGGCATAGTGTCTACTAAATCTTCTATAATAGCCAGTTAAGCCTAAAAATCCTCTGAGCTGCTTAATGTTCTGAGGAGTAGGCCAAGCTAAAATTGCCTCAATCTTGGCTTTGTCCATTTCCACACCTAGATGAGAGACGATATGGCCCAAGTATTCAACCTGCTGAGTGCCAAAAACACACTTGGACAGTTTGGCATATAAGGAATGGTGCTGTAATGTTTTCATAACCCTTTCCAAATCACCAAGATGAGTAGACCAAGTAGGGCTATAAACCAGAATGTCATCAAAAAATACAAGGACACATTTTCTCAATAGGCTTTGAAAAATGTTGTTCATGAGCTGCTGAAATGAAGCAGGAGCATTGGTTAGGCCAAATGGCATGACTAGCCATTCATAATGACCTTGGTGTGTCCTAAATGCAGTCTTGTGCCTATCCTCAGGTTTAACTAGGATTTGGTGATAGCCAGATCTCAAATCTAGTTTTGAAAAGAAATGAGCACCATACAGTTCATCTAACAAATCATCCACTGTTGGCATAGGAACACTGTCTTTGACAGTGATTTCATTTAGTGCCCTATAGTCTGTACAGAACCTCCAAGAGCCATCCTTTTTCTTGACCAATAAAATAGGTGAAGAGAAAGGACTAGTACTTGGTTGTATGATCCCTTCTTGCAGCATATCATGCAACATTTGTTCTATAACAGACTTTTGGCTATGAGCATACCTATAGGGTCTGACTTTGACTGGATTAGAACCTACAATTAAGGGAATGGCATGGTCCTGATCTCTCAAAGGGGGAAGGCCAGAGGGTGTCTGGAAAACTGTTCTGTAAGTGTGCAACAGTAGAACCAATTCTGGCTCTAAATTCTGAGGCAAATCCAGTGGAACATCTAGTTCATCATCAGGTATAGTCAACTGTATTGTGAACAACTCAGCAATAGAGGCAGTGTGATGGAATCTCTTTATGTGGTGGAACTGAGCCTGTTGAGGTAAAACAGATTTATCACCATAAAGAGTGATATAAGTGTCATTGAGTAAGAACTTGAATTGTAGGGCACTGTAATCAGCAAAGTGTGGCCCCAAAGTAGCTAACCAGGCAGCCCCTAATATCATATCAGCACCGGCTACTGGTAGCAGATACACAGGAAGTGTTAACTGATGGCCTTGAACTGATACTGTCAACTGAGGAATCCATCTTTCTATAGTCATAGAGTGGCCATTGCCAACCATAACCTGCAATTGTGAGGCTGGTTGAGTTGGTAATTGCAAAAATTGGGCAATCCTTGGTTGAATGAAATTGTCTGAACTACCACTGTCAAGCAATATCTTGACAGGAAACCCTCTGATGCTACCTTGAAACCTGATGGTCCCTAAACCACTGCTCCCTTTTAGAGCATTGAATGATAAATGATGATCAACTTCAATACTAGGTTCTGTGGTTTGCTCCAATTCTGAATTACCAGTGTCTGTGATATCAGATAGTTCCTCCTCAATTTGCAAGATCATAAAATGTCTGTTTGGACACTTGTGTTGAGGAGTGAACTTTTCATCACATGTATAGCATAGACAGTGACGGATCCAGAAATTTTTAGATGTGGGGGCGACACATATATAAATATAAAAGATTACAATTATATTTCATCCTTTCTTACATTAGGTCACATTATATTTTCTAGGAGGTATTGAATTTTTTCACTAAATTATTCTTATTAAATGAGTGTTTTGATTAACTAAATTCAATTAATCATAAAAAAAAAAGTAATGCAAGTAAAATAAGTAAAAGTGATAAATAAAACAAATAAATAAAAAATAAGTAAAAATGCAAAATTGATAGATATCTTTTTGTTAAAAAACGAGTGAACTGCTTATCTTAATTTGTGTGTTTTGGTTAAGTGTGAGTTATAAATATTAACGAAGAGAGTAATATACTGCTTATAAAACAATATAAAATGTAATTAAGAAAAAACATATTAATTTCTAGTGTCATCAAAGAGATACTCAACCTTTACAAAAATGTAAGTCATATATTAATAATAATAATAGTAGCATTGTGCCACAACAATACAATTTCAAAACAGAAAAATATTCAATCCAAAACTAGTTTTATAATTATTCTAGAAATAATATATGCATTTATTTATATATATATATATATATATAAGTTTAATAATAATTATATTAAAAAATTTTGTATAATATGTGGCTCCGTCCCTTAGCATAGACCCTTCTCTCTGCGCAACTGCATTTCTATTTGAGTCATTTTTTTATGGGATTAGTGGAATTAGGTGTGGTTATTTGTTTGGTATTAGGTAAGGGTAGTAATGGGGGCTGGCTGTTATGTAGTTTAGGGTAAGTGTTTGGGTGAGGAATAGTGGTATTTGTGGCTGGTGTATTGGTGGTGTATCTAAAAGTTTGTTTAGGTTTGTGTGTGTATTTTTCTTCATATAATTTGGCTAGAGACACTGCCTTAAGAAGGGAGAGGGGGCTTTGTGCAATAACATCACGTTTAATGTCTATCTTAAGTCCACTAATGAAGCAATCTAAAAGAGCATCAGGGCTTATACCACAGACACGGTTAGCCAGAGACATAAATTCTGCATAATATTCAGAAACAGAAGCAGTTTGGTTTAATTTAAACAAAGTAGACCTGGGGCAGTCAAAGGGAGAGGGGCCATACTCAAGTTCCAGAGCCTTGGTGAACTGTTTCCAAGACTGGAAGGGCTGCAAACGTGAAACCATCGGAAACCATGGTACTACCTCCTTGTCCAAGTGAATGGTTGCTATGGTAATTCTCTGTTCATCCGGGGTTTCATAGAAATCGAAAAACTGCTCTGCTTTGAAGAGCCAAGAAAGGACCTCAGTACCATCAAAGCGAGGGAAATCAACTTTCACGTTCCTCACTTGGAATGGTTGCCTGTTTCCTCCAGGAGGAGGGTCATGTTGGTTTAATGGAGGACCTGGAGACATGGACCTAAGCATTTCCATGAGCTCATCTAAGGAGGTATTTGTTTGTTGTGTCTGAAACGATAGATCTGCATCATGTTGTTTCAAGTATTCCACTGCTTCTTTCAACTCCTTGATATCACTTGACATTTCCCTCATGCGTGTGTTTTCAGCCATTGCTGTAGAGAATGAAAGCACCAAATAGTACAAGCTAAATTCAGTAACTAAAGAAAGTACCAAAAATGAGAGGTAAGGCTGGTTTGTATTATTAATATGTGATAAAAATGGCAGAATTAGTACACCAAGTAAGGAGGTAAGAAGTACAGAAAAGGGAGGAGATGAGAGAAGAATATTCAGAGGATAAGGAAATGATCACTTTGGTGTACACAAATTCCTTGCCTTCATTCCCTGATGTGACAGCCTTTAACAACCTCGTTTCTTTCCTTGCACGAATTCCTTGAGAAGAATATTCTTCTTCCTTTCCCTGCCAGACCTGCGAAATTGAGTGATCAGAGGATGATCCTCCACGTGGCTAGCTATTTGGCTTAACCGAATTTGTCTTATTCGGTTGGTCATTTCCATTTTTTGATTCCACCTTTTTCTTGTCACCATGTGGAATTGCCTTGGTCATTTGAGTGCCTTCTGAGCAATGTGGGACTTGGCTTGTTACAGAGAGATTCCAGTAAATGGTTTCCCTTGCTTTTAATTATAATTTGCAGGCAATCTGAGCCGCCAACAACTTCTACTTGACCTAAAGCTTCAGGCTTGTGATGGATGATGCAATTGAAGCTATAGTATGATCGACTCTAGTAGTACTTATGCAGTTGTAACTTTTAGGTATATTGAAGAATTTACTACAAGGATGTTGTGTTACTCCGGAATTAAATAAATAAAACATGCTAAGACTTGTAGTTTTGTATGGCATAAGGTTCAGGGTTTGATTAGTGATTTTTTCTAGTTACAAAAGTTTAGTGTGTGTTTGGTTGAGCGTTTAAAAAATTGATTTTGAATGAACGTGATTTCTTAAAATTGATTTTCGGTTAAAAGTGAGTTTGAAATGATGTGAACTATATTTGAATTTTTTATCGATAAAGTGCTTTCACTAAAATATTATTGTTTGGATAACTTTTAACAAAATTGCTTTTAGACATGTAATTATCAAAATGAGTTTAAATATATACTCCCTCCATTCCTTATTATCTATCGTTTTTTGGAGAGATTTTTTGTTTCTTTTTATCTGTCGTATTGGGGATTTTAAGAGTGTAATAAATGTTATTTTCCATGTTTGCTGTAACACCCCAATTTGGAACTTAGAATTTTAGTAAAAATTTGCGCCATTTTTATTATTATTATTTTTTTATTTTTTTAGAGGGTTTTGTACAATGATATACCTCTAATGCTCTTGCTAAATGATGATCAAAGCAAAGATTTTGAAGATAAACCAAACTCTTTATATTTTTTATGATGATCAGAACGTTTTATGTTTGTGGAATGAGAAGAACTTTGTGTTTGTGTTTGTTTAGAGAGGCAATGAAGTGAAAAGAATGCGTTTGAGTTAGAAGAATGAGTTGTTGCTTTGCTTCTTCCTTTGGCTTGTTTTGTAAGCCAAAGACGTCATCGAACACGGAAGGGCAAACATGGAATATTCAAATTTATTAATATTTCCGTCTTACAAAAGACGAAATAAATTTTAATTTTTCCGTCTTCCACGAGACGAAATATGTTTTCCCTCTAAATGAAGACGGAAGTGTATATAAATGGCTTCCGTTTACGTAGGAACGGAAAATAGTTTCCGTCTGGTTGAAGACGAAAAATATAACATGGGAAATGGCAATTTTATCCATGAAAAAGTGAAATGAGGGCCAGATTCTCGGATTTGGGGCCGAAAATCAAATCTCTAGTTTTTAAGCCTTCCCTTCACTAATGGGCCAATTCCTCATTGCTAGCTTTCTGTATGAATGGGCTGTTGGCCCATTTTTGTAGAGGCATCTTCCATGTTTCTGAAAGGGTAATTAGTCTACAAACCCCAATTTTATCCCCCAAACCCCACTTTTTTGAATAATCCCCAAAGTACCCTCCTTAAACCCCTCCTTATACTGCCTCCCTTTTCATTCCAACATACACCACACCTCACTTTCAGAAACAGTTCATCTCCCTTTCCACCCACTCAACTTCCAACCTTTCTCAACCTTCTTCCATCTTCTTCTTCCTCAACTCCGGCGCTGCCTCCACCGCCTCCACCGCCGCTAGTGCTGTTGTCCCTCCTTGAAGGTAAGAACGTTCTATTTCCTTCCTCCATCTTCGTTTTCAGTTTTTTGTTTTCCCTTTCCTTTTTCGTTTTTCCTTTTTGGTGTTTCTTTTTTCTTTTTCGTTTCCTTCTTCTTCTCAATTTTTTTCCTCTTTCGTTTTTTATTTTCTTTTTCTTTCCTCTTTCTTTCGTTTTTTTGTTTTCGTTTTTAGGTGGGTTTTCTTTTGTCTTTCGTTTTTCTTTTCTTTATTGTTTATTTGATGTAGTGTTTGGTTTAAGTTAGGTTCTGTTTTGTTTTTTGTTTGGTTTTTCAATTTATCATTTTTGTTTTGTGTATTTGATGTAGTTTTAGGGTTTAATTCCTAGGTTATTGTGTTGTTTTCCATTCACCATTGTTGGTTTTCTGCTCTCTAGTTAATTCCGACGAACCAGTGTCGGAAAATTGAAATTCCAACACATGGTTCTCGGAATTTTTTTTAAAAAATTTAACAATTTTTTTCGACATACCCGTGTCAAAATTCCGACAGTGGTGTGTCGGATTTTTTCCAGTAACGTAAAAAAAATGCATATTAAACAAAAGTTACCTTCAACAAGGAATAGAGAAAGGTCACTAGAACTCCTTTACGGATGAAGATGGGTAAAGCTTCGGAATTTCAATGACTTTTTGCTTTAAAGAATGTTAGGGAAAGAGGGGTTTGTTATGTGGAAGAGATGCATGGGGTTATGGGGTTTTCTCAGGTAGAAGGTGGTGGGGTTTGGGGTTTCTTCCCTTTTTTTTAAACCATTAGTCCATCATTCATCATTCATTTGTATTAATTTAATTTAAAAGTCAACAACCATAAACGGATGAATGATGGATGATGCACCGATGGTGTAAAAAACTTTACACTGTCGATGCATTACCCATTTTCTCATATATATTATTTTGTGTTATAATTATCCATTTTATAATTGTTCCTAAATCTCATTAAATCATAGCTAAAGATACTGATACAATGTTTTTTGGCAGCAAAATATACCGTTTCTTTTTTTTTTTTTATAAACAAAATATACCGCTTCTAATTATCCATGTTTATAATCATCCTTAAAAATCTTATTAAATTGTAGCTAGAGATATCAATTCCTTTTTTTCATCAATATGATACCGGTTCTGTTTTTATTTATTTATTTTTTGTTGTTGTTTGTTTGTTGGTACCAAGTATAGAACCTCTGACTTGGTGGTAACATTCTTAGACTATGTCTAAGACCACCAAGCTAGAAGGCTCAATTGGTTTTTAATTTTTTTTTAAACTCTAATATATTGAGTTCATGTTTTTTTCACAACCGGTATCTTAACTTTTAGACTTTTAATATTATTGGATTCAATATTGGTCCGGAATCCGTATTAAAATGATCACGAAACCAAAATTAAATGCAATTTTGAAGTAGTGTTGCTTTTTGAAACAATGTTTACGTTAGTTTACATGTTGACTCTGTATTGATTGCTGACAAATTACAAATTAAAAGACTCTAATGTCTAATGCATTACCTTCTTCTTGCCAATCTTTTTTTCTTCTTTACATTGTTATGTGCGAATGTGCGATTATTGACAACATGCCAGGATGTAAATTTGATTTAAGCAAATGCAAATTGCGGCAAGGGAAACTAAACAATGGCTTCCACAGTCTCTTTTATTTTCACTTCATCCTTAAGCATACTTAACTTAATTTTATTGGTTTTCTAACATTCCAATTTTCCACATAAACATAGAGACAACCATTACTACAATCTAAAATGTTCAAGGTTTGCATATTGCATGAAGTAATTTGGGTGTTTTAATTTTCAGGATCTAAAAGTGATCATGCTAAAAATTTTAAGAAGCAATTTGATCCAATGGCTAAACTTACTCATTTGGTCCCTTACTTTATTTTTTATTTCAATTTGGTCCCTTATCTTTATTTTATATCAATTTGGTCCCTTACTTTTCAAATCATTAACACCGTTAGTTCCAATCGTTAGTATTCTTTGTTGATTTGAAATCGTCTTCCTTCTACTCGATCCTGGTTGGGACTAATGGTGTTAACGATTTGAAACGTAAGGAACCAAATTGATACTAAATAAAGGTAAATAACCGAATTAAAATTAAAAAATAAGTAAAGGACCAAACAAGGAGTTTAACATGTTGCATAATTACTCACATACACGTAAGAGTTGTTAAGGATCACATGTGCAAAACCATTTAGTCAAACAAAGGTTGACTAACACCGGAAGATGAAGGGATTAAAATGTCCAAGGCTTGCTTATTTCATGAAATGATTGGAACGTTCAATTTTTTAGGAACTAAAAGTAATTGGGCATATTTAGATCCATTATAGTTGGTAGATGACTAATTTGGTTTGGTATGACTTCTTATTTGATCTACAACCGTGTATATGGAAAAAATGATTTGTTGGTAAAAACAAAACCACTTTGATGAATTCTACGTCTTGAAAGAAATTAATCTTCAAGCATTGGGCGGGCGGAGTATATCCTTGTGAAAAAAAAGGGACCATGCAAAAATGACCTAATTAAAAAACACCCTTCACCTACCTCTTGTCATCTTCAATGAAGAGCCGTGACAATTGTGTTCATTAAAGTGATCTTCATTGACATTGAGCTTCGTATGACCAAATGTTGTTTAGACTTTAGAGTTTGTAGTTTGAGGACCAATGGCAATGAGAACATCGTTGTTAGTTCTTATTTTTAGGGATAGATGTAAGATATACAACATGTCAATAGATCCTAAGTTCTTTTCTTGAGGATTTGGCAATATTCCTGAGTGAAGATATTTTGAATATTATGTGATTTGGTATTAAACATTCTTAAATTGGTTTAATTATGCATCATTCATGTGGTTGGTGTCTTCTTGCAGTATTTTTTGATATACCAGAGTGGTTGATGGCACAAAGAGCGGTCAAGAATGAAAGGAAATAAGTCAAGCCAAGAAGATAAGAAAGTGTAAAGGCTTGCCAACCTTGTTTGACTAAAAACATAATGGATTTGAAGATGTTGACTTTCAAGTTTCAACCATAGCTAAATAGAGTCATTGGATAGCTAAGAGGTGTATCTACCACTTTCATGTTGACTGCTTTCCTTCATTCCACAAAACTAAGTTTTTAAATTTTACTTGAGGTTTAAACCAAACTGCTGAACTGGCATCCTAAGCCTCCTGCATCATTTTGATTATAACTGAAGCAACTGACCCTATTTTTGGATAATTCTGATGCCATTGAGAACCTTAATCTGGATTTTGAATAAACTAATAATTCAACTTATTAACATACATAACCAAAGATTTGAATGTGTTCGGGACCATACAATAATTTCTCTTGGTACATAGCCAGATGTCTGATTACAAATTTAGAAACACAAAAGTGGCAAGGAAGATATCATACTGATGCAACCAAAGAATACTGTAGCCAGGAAATGAAATCCATTGTTTGAAATATTTGGTTCCAAGGAAAACTGACAGTGTGAAACTAAATAAAGCCTGTTTAACAAAATTACCATTTGCAGCTTGGAAGTTAGAAATATTTGGTTCCAAGGAAAACTGTATGATCCTGATCCCAAAGCAATTTGTATGATTGGAGGAAGACATTGTCATGTAGTCACAAAACTAGTTTGATTGCAGAAATAGTCTGAATGATCAAGTCATAAGGAAAGTTGATATGCTGAATCACTTCAAGTTCCAACTTCCAACATTAACTATATAAAGAGAGGCCAACGCCTTACTTGCATATCAAAGATAACAAGTGTAAACTCAGCACTTGTTACAAATGTTTTCTGCTCACTATGCTAATACAAGACATATACATATATATTGATATCCTGTTTTATATATATCCATCTCCATGGCCCAAGAACTGAGACAAAATGCAGTTTTTCTAGAGATAAATTATTTAGGGAACTTTAGCACTCTGTAGGATCAAGAATCTTTTTCGACTATCACTCTCCACATGCTCACCAAGTTTCGCTAGATGGGCCATCCTCCTTTTCCATGACTCTGAAGGGGCTGATTCATTTGGTTTTTCTTCAGGCTCAGGTGAATCATCTTCAGATACGACGCCAGTGATGCTCTTTTCTATAGATGATTCATCATCAGAAACTTCGATTATCTGCTTCAATCTCTCTACCACCTGACTCATCGTTGGCCGATCTTTTGCACTCTTTCTCAAACAGTGATCTGCGAGCTTCGCAAGTTCTTGTGCTCCATTAATGGAATACTGGCCTATAAGTCTTGGATCTATCAACAAGACAAACCTTTTACTTTCGGGAGGGTATTGTTTCACCCACTCCAAAAGTTTCTGTTCTGTTTTAGGCCGGTTTCTCTCCATTGAACGCCTTCCAGTAAGTATTTCATATAGAACCACGCCAAAACTCCACACATCGCTCTTGGTAGTGAGATGCCCTGTCTCGATATAATCTGGAGCAGCATAACCAAATGTCCCCATCACCTGATTTTTTAATTTATAAACAAACAAAAGGACTGTATAATTTTAATCATCATTCAAATATTCTAAAATAATGTAAGGCATCAAATTCAGATGATAAGCGGCAACAATTAGATGGGGTCGACCTGCATGGATCAAATGATGTCAATGCTCTAAAAGGGTCAAGTGATAAACTAAAGCTAAATGGTAGGCAGTACCAGTTCTGGTACATGGTACGTGATTGCACCGGTTTGTCACATTTTCCGTTATTGTTACAAGACTTCTTTTATAACGAACCCAGTATGTGGTACGCGGTACGCAGTACACCGAATACTGTATGGGGCACGTAAGGCAAATGAGTGAACCATGTAACACTTTCAAAATATTGACAATGCTTTTCTTATATTTGGAAATATTTATTAAGGGATTCATCATTTTCCAGGTACTTAATAGAGTACTACAATCAAGGAAAAGTAAAGCTAGAATTTGAGCAACATAGAATAGTCCAACATGAATTCTCCATCATTTAACATTATGTGAGATCACCAAAACCATTACACTAATGCTATGATCAAATGCAACTGAATAAATATAAGGCACACAACACTTACTGCAGTGGAAACATGGGTGTGGCCAGCTACTGGTCCTTCCCTAGCTAGTCCAAAATCTGAAAGTTTTGGCATAAAGTTTTCATCCAATAATACATTTGAGCATTTAAAATCTCGATATATCACCTACAGCATTAGCACACAAACTGTTAGAAGCAGAAGAAGAAAAGTAAATTTTAGTAATGTAATATTGAAATGTAAAATAAACATAATTTCAATGATAAGTCCCTTTTCTGCCCTTCCAAAACCAGGCTTCTTTCTCTTATAGAATTGTGTTAGACGAAGGAAGGAAGACCTCCTTGTTCACATGATAGTCAATCGTCTTGCTTCACTTCATCATAGAGATATTCTTAAAAAGTATAAAAATATATAAGTATGATAAGAATTTCCCAGCTATCTCTGTTAGGAGTTAAGGAGCTCAACCCTTTATTTTCTGCACTTGTATTAGCATCTCAATCAAAATTTAGATTTAGTTTATTTTGTTTCTTTTTGTGTTTATCTAATTCCTCTTGTCAAGAACCAACTCTCCCTGCAACTTGAGCTATTTGAGGAAGGAAACATGAATTATTTTTTATCATTAAAATGCCCCCAACTGCAAGCCTTTGGGACTTAAGAATGGAGAAAAGACATATTCCACCGCCTCATGCTGAAACCGTAATTGAATTTTGAATAATGGAGGCGGAAACAGTAAAAGTCCTTATTGGCGTAGTCAAAAAAGTTTTTATACATGAAGGATCAACTCACTCAAAACTCAAAAGCTTATATATATAAACTATCAAGTGAATGTAGATTAATGGTTTTAAACGTCTAACACCAAGCAGGGCTAATATATGATAACTAAACTTCGATGAACTTCTTTGAACATCAAGAAATGAGACACCATAGGGCATCCCATTATTTTTACGGTGTCTTTTGGGAATGTGTGTTTGCAAATAAGTTAAAAAGTGATTGGTAGAAATATCAGATACGATGTTCAAAATTTGATGTACAAATAATACGACTCGTAAAATTGTAACTGGAACCTGAACTTCCGACTCTTCATGCAGATACGCCAACCCTTGAGCTGCTCCAATGGCTATCTCAAGTCTTCTTTTCCAAGGAAGAGGCTCATATGCCTTATTGAAAAGGTGAGATTCTAAACTTCTATTCGACATGTATTCGTATACAAGTAGTCTCTGAATTCCTCTTTCACCATCCACAGCACAGTATCCGAGGAGTTTGACAAGATTTGGGTGATTCACGACACCAAGAAACTGAACCTCAGCCAACCATTGCTTATGACCCTACATGACAGAGGCAATTAGAAAAAAAATGGTTACAAGAATATCTAAATGTGTGTGACATAGTCAACAACTTAAAAAGAAAGCATGAGGAAAATAATGAATGAAAGGGGAAGAAAAAGTAAATCTCTATCTATTAAATTCGAAAATTGAAAATCTTAAAGCTTATACAGCAATGGTGTAAACTGCAATGTTCTTTTCAATGATAGTAAAAAAATTACATTTTAATTAATTTATCCATATTTTGTGGAGCTTACAAACTACAAGAATTAATAACAGGTTCTGTTAACCTTATGGATATTCACATTGACTATGAAATCTAAGAATGTCTCCATCCATCACCAAGTTACAATATAAGCTGCAAATAATCAAGTAACATTTAAATTTGGGAGATACATAGTTAGATTTCTCGTAACAGTAATAACAATAAGCCACAAATAGAGACAGTGTAATTTTATTCAAACTAAATCACTTGTTAATAAAAACTCTGAATACTCCTTGAGCTTTAACAACATATGTTTCCCTGTAACATTTACTAATAAATTACTTCCCAGGAAATGTTTTGAGTCTGTTACCTGTAATCCATCCTGATTAAGCCTTTTGATGGCAACTAAAATAGGATCTCCTTTCCCATCAACCGGTTTGATTGAACCTTTATATACACTTCCAAATCCACCTTCTCCTATCTTAAAAAGCCTACTGAAATCATTAGTTGCATGCCTGAGCTCTGAAAAAGAGAAGACCCTTAAATTATTATGACCCTTCTCCTCATACAATTCCGGTATGCCACGTGGCGAAGCGGTGGAACCAGATGACCTGGCAACTCTTTCAACCCCTGAGTACAGGGATTTCTCTTGATCATTAAGTTCAGGTGCTGATCTTTGCCTCCACTTTCTTGATTTGTGTTTGAAGTAGGAAAAGCAACTCATTGCTTATATAATTCAGTTCAACCAATCCTCACAGTAATGAATTTCCAATAACAATTCACTAATAGTACCACCTAAAAAGGGAAATATTAGCTATGTAAGGAGAAAACAACATACCATGAATATGTAACCACATATAGGAAGAGATTGATGAACTAAGAAGTCAAAGATTAATAACAAAAAAAATATCACAAGTAAAAAATAGTAGTACATGTAACCAAAGGTTGCTGAAGTAGGTATTTAAGGTATGCATATAAAAATGCAAAGAAAGTGACATAAGTTTAGGAGTGGTGTTATATGTACATCCAGAATTGACATCTAAACTATATCTAATTGTCTTGCAAAAACAAATTGTTCCTACATATAAAACAAAACACTATTGTAAGTTTGGAGGCTTACCTTCGTTGAATTGAAGGTTCACGCGTAATGCTATGCCTCACGCATCCTTTGTTTCTCAATCCTCTCTTGGTGATGAAGAAAGACAAACAAACACAGAAGTTTCTTCTGTGTTTGATTAGTTGACCGAAGAAAATTATTGTAGCTGTCACGAGATTACTTATGGTTTTCAACTAATAGGACCGGAGTGAGGTGGGAATCTATTCAACTGACAGCAAAACAAACAATAATATATGAACCAAGTCAACCAACTATGTCATCTCACATACTCATATTTCTATCACATTTTTCATTACATTTTCTTTACCTGCATATTTTTTTTTTCTTAAATACCAAATACTCCTCATGAATGTTGATTTTTTTTAAAAAAAATTAGTTTCTTAAAACAAAATTTTGGATTCTATTTCTTTGTATCAGCAAAATCACCGTATAATATATTTCTTTGTATCCAAGATTTTTTGTTTGGTTTGGAGGATTTTGAAAGAGAGTTAGGAAAAAGAGAAAATAATAAAAAAAAATAAAGAATTTCTCTTGTTTGATTAAGTACTGAAAATAGGGAGAGAGGACAAAATCTTTATCTCTTCCTCATTAACTCATTTAAGGGAGAATGGAGAGAAATTTATCTTTAGATGTCTCAATGTAGCATTTTTTGAATATTATATCAAAATATCCTTACCTTTTGACAAATATATTTACTTTTATGATATAAAATAAGATTATAGTAGTTTTTTGAAAAATTTATTATTTTTTCATTTTTCTCTTCAATCAAACAAAAAGAAAAAAAAGTCTGCGTAAGATAGCCCAGTTGATGGCTGCATGGACACTTAGGATTTCCCCCTCCCCATGTCATGGGTTTTAGTCCCAGACCTCTCATGTAAACAAAAAAAACAAAAAGAAAAAAACTTAATTTTTCTCCCTCTCCTATTTATTTACAATTTCTCTCATACCAGATAACAACAAAATATAAACACTTTTTTTCCTATAATCTTTCTTCCATATTTCCCTCTCTCATTTTTCTCTTCTCGTTTTCTTTCTTGCGGCCAAACATATATTATACTCCCTCCGTCGTCTCTATATATAATATCCTTCCGTGACTTTTATTTTGTCTCTATTTTTAAGACCCTATACCAAAATTTTCAATGACAATTAATTACTTTTTTCTACAAACACCATTATTTACTCAACACTTTTTAAATTCTCAATACAGGATAGTTTTGAAAATATATATCAAATATTCACATTTGCAATACCATTAACTAAATTAATTCAACTTCCTTAATGAATGTGAAATATACCAAAAAAGTCATATATAGGGATGGAGGTAATATATATAGAGAGAGAAAGAGAGAGAGACACACACAAGTGTAAACCACAATAGTGGTGTATTTTAACATTCATTGTTGAAATCCACACCGTAGTTTTATATGTATTTTATATTTTAATCTTTTTTTATTGTTTCAATTATTTTTCTGAACACACTTAATATTAATTTATGATTTTGTATAATTTTTGTTCTATATCTAAAATATCAGGGTTTCAATTTGATTAGTAAATTTTTCTAACTTTTTTTAATATTGGTTTTCAATTTGGTATATCTTTTTCTTTTTGGTAAAAAAAATTTGGTATATCTTTATCTTATACATGATGTTTTTTTTTTTTTTTTTTTGCATAATGCAAATCTTATACATGTTGTTTGACTTATATTCATCTTCTAAATCTTTTTCATTATCGATGTATGGAAAGTTGTAAATGCTTTCAATTTTTTTGTGTATTTATAGCTTCCTTTTTTACCTTGTCATTTATCTTATTTTTAATTATTAAATTTTATTATTTTTTCTTTTATTTCTTGAGGTAGATTTGTATAAAGTAGTTGTTTTATTATTTTTTTTCAATTTCTACATCCGTAGAAATTTTTCTTAATTGGTTTAATATTTTTCCATTTTTCTTTTATTTTCTCTTATTAACTTCATCATCTCGATTACATTATCTCTTAATTCATATAATTCATCCATCATGTATCCTCTCTGTCTTTCTTTAAGTTTATTTTTTTAATAATTTTATTTCTTTTCTAGATTTCTTCATATCTTTAATTACAAATCCTCTAATCCATGAGCCTTCAATATAATCTTTTCAAGGGATTTCAAAATAGCTCTTTCTATATTAATTTTTCTTTTCAAATTTCATGTATGCATATCCATTTTTATTATTAAAAATATTTTTTTAAGAGCTTAAAGATTAAACCTTTAACTCTGATACCAATTTTTTCGAGGCGCGCAAACTCAAGCACAATTTCTTTAACTCTTTAATTCTTTTTTCTACAATTTCTTATAAATTGTATATCATATGACCTAGTTGTCATTATATCATCATAAAAAATTACATACTTAGGCATTTTATCCTATTTTAAAACAAATTCTTTTTACTTCCTCAGCTAATTTATTAATTTCTTCTTTATAATCTTTTTCTTTGGAGTTTGGCTATTATACTCTATTCTTTCTGTAACACCTGCTTTTTCTAAACATATATATAAGTATTATAATTATTTTCTTAGTGTATACATATATATATATTTATGTTTGAGCGAATATATGTGAATTTGATATATGAGTTTGGTTTTGAATGTACTTGTTGCGTATGCGGTTCTCGTGTTTGCACGAGTAGGAATTTGTTGTAGGTGTTTAAGTGGCTGAGGTTGCAAGAGTTCGAGTGCGTCTTTAGTGTTGCGATCTCTGGTTGGGTATTTGGTTAAAGAGTTCTAAGAGAGGGTTTGGAATGCATAAGAGGGTAATGAGTTTGAGCGAGTGGAGGATTCATTGGAGATCGTATTTCGAATAGAATTTCGGAAAGTTTTAAGTTTTGTAGGGCATCGGATGTTATCCGATCGCATGATTTTGTATCGAGCGTTAGTAGCTCGTATTTCGTAAGGATAGAGGGTCGTCCTAAGTAGTATAGGCTCGGATAGGTGTCAGCTAGGTGTTAGATAAGTGTTAGATAGGTACTAGAGAGGGTTTGATTAGAGGGTAGATATAAGACTTTGTTTATAGTTGCGTTTGAATTTCGTGTTTTAATAATTGTGTGTTCGATGGTATAGATTTATGATTTTGATGTTTGGAATGTATTTTAATGATATGTGTGTTTGATTTAGTGTTAGGAAGGGTTAGGAGTCCTTAGATCGGGTTAAAAGTCCGAAAAAAGACGATTCGGGGCGTTTCGGTGCGCCCAGGCGTGTGGTTGGTGCGTGTGTACCAGTAGTGTGTTGTGCGCCGAGGTGCAGCCTGGCTCGTGCTTAGGCGCGCGCGCGCGATTCTGATCCGCACCAGACCTGTGTGTGGCGCGCGCTCAGGTGCGGATTGGCGTGCGCTCAGGCTCGTCGTTGGTCTTTAAATAGTGCCAACAGCACCGGACAACACGCATCAGCCCCACCAGTCTTCCCTAACACGCCCGGCCCAACTCACCCCCAAGCACCCAAATCTCATTTCCAACCCTTCCCTCATGGAAACCAAGTTTCATTTTGTTAAATCCCACCTAAATCCACACATCCCTCATGTTCTTCTTCATCTCTTCTCCATTGTGTTCTCTCTCTCTTCTCTTCAAGCTTTCTCTCTCCTTCAATCATTGAATTAAGTGGAGATCTCTCAAGGGAGTTGAAATCCAAGGAGACTGGGGGTAGATTCAAAGTCTAGGGAGCTTCAATCAAGCCTCCTCTTCCTCTAAGGTAAGGGGGAGACATTTTCTACACTTTGAGTTAGAGATAGTTAGAGTTTATAATAGGATTTTGGGATATTAGCTAAATTGGAGCGTGGGTAGTATTTTGCCACTTGATTAGAGTGGGTTAGGGTTTATTAGTTTGTTATGGGTTGATTTTTATAATTATTAGAGTATGAATGTAAAAACCCCTCTTTATGCTATAAATGTAGGAAACGAAGAATCCTAGGGAGTTGACTTCTATGTTTGTACACTGAGACATACTTGAGTATGTCGACTGCCTTATCTGTTATTTGTTGTTTGTCGTTTATTGTCGTTTGTCGATTTTTGTGTTGTTCATTGATGTTGCCTCTTATTGTGGGTGTTAATGGAATGGTTTGTTTAATTAGGACTGAGATATGCCTGTGCACATATTGACTAAGTGTGTTTTGTGTGTGAGCATTTAAATGTTGTAAGGTCTGGGTTAAGGCTATTGTAAACGAAGTCAATATCGGATTACATGATGAATTAATTGGATGGTACTTCAATACTAACTTAACTGGTTAGTCAATTCTAATAACCGGTTAAGTAAGTATTAAGCACCACATTTTTATGATGAAAAACCAAAAGAACGTCGGCTATTGACTTCATTTCCAATAATCCTAACCATCATGCAACATACATGGAGTTGAGGTTGGACGTTAAGGTATGAGGATAGGCTAACGTGAAGGTTCAATGAACCGATGGACGAGCGTGATCCAGTGATTAGGTTGTGTTATTGAAACAACCACGGGAATTGTAGTGGGTGGGGCCTTGATTCACTAAAAGGGCTCGGACTTGCTACCCGAGTCGGGGATTAGTCCCACGGTAACCACTACAATTATATCAGTCACTTCCGAGGTTGTGGAGGACGGTCTCGGCTATAGCCTACTTGGGAACACTACCCAAGTTGTACTATACCGAAAGGGGTCCAGTATTGTGTGTAACGTCCTGAATTTTATAATCGAGTTAATTGTCACTTTGGTCCCTGAAATTATATACCGCTTTCACTTTCGTCCCTCAAATTACGAAAATAGCTTTGAGGTCCCTGGATTTGTAAAAACGTGTGCACGTTAGTCCCTGGAGTTAACCTCCGTCAACGTCCGTTAACGGCGGCGTGACATGCACTTTAAATAATTCACTGTAGTCCCTGTATTCACTTTAAATATTTCACTATAGTCCTACAGTAATTTTAAGTTATTCATTATAGTCCCTGAAACTATACAATCTATTCACTTTAGTCCCTATATCAGTATAGTTCAAATTCCATATTAATTCAAACAATCAGTAAAAGTGCTGTTTTACTATGTACAACATTGTTTTGAATGTTTTCCAAATTGTGCCGTTTTGTTTGAGTTTTTTTTATTAACACTGTTTGAGTTTTTCTCTTCATTGCACCAAAGATAATATTTATGCAACCAAAAATGTAAAACTTAGGTCCCTGAAATTATATATTTAATATATTAAGAGTAAATTTTGAAAGTTTTCAATGTTTTGTTTTTGGTACACAGTTTTCAATATTGACTTTACACTTTTAATTACTTAAACATTGTCCTTAAAAGAGAAAGGATGAAACTTCATCTCAAATATGCAGAAGGTATTCCATACCCCTTAATCTTGTTGGTTAATTCTTCACTGATTGTTTGAGTTAATCTAGAATTTGAACTATACTGATATAGGGACTAAAGTGAATAAATTGTATAGTTTCAGGGACCATAATGAATAACTTAAAATTATTACAGGGACTATAGTGAATTATTTAAAGTGATTACAAGGACTATAGTGAATTATTTAAAGTGCATGTCACGCCTCCGTTAACGGACGTTGACGGAGGGACTAACGTGCACACGTTTTTACAAATTCAGGGACCTCAAAGCTATTTTCGTAATTTGAGGGACGAAAGTGAAAGCGGTATGTAATTTCAGGGACCAAAGTGACAATTAACTCTTTTATAGTCATGTATAAAATGTTAGAATTTGGAATTTTGGTGTTTATAGTCTTAAAAATGCATAAGGGTAACTTAGAAACCATTAGAATGCAATAGAGGAAGGAAAGAATCAGCCATTAATCGATTAAAGCATGGGTTAATCGATTAAGGAAGTACCCCCATCAGGTCTTAATCGATTAAGGCATGTGTTAATCAATTAATTTTAAAAAGTGGCATCAGGTCTTAATCGATTAAGGGTCTGATTAATCGATTAAGACCAGCAGCAACAGACTTATAAACACGTTTTTAAGTGTATATTTCTCATTCTTGCGTTCATGAAACTCACGATCTCTTTCCCCTTCTTCATGCCCTAGAAGTTCCAACTCCAATCACCATGGAAATCAAGCAAATCATCACCAAAGCTAAGTCAATCCTTGACTTATATGTTATTCCCATCATTAATCTTTTACTTTCCCTCTCTTACAAACCCCAAATCAACCTCTCTCCATCAAAACCCTAGGTTCCCAAATCATAGGATTTCATTCAATTAACAAAGGGTAGGAAAGCTAGAACAAGAGGATGCAAGGAAGACAAAGAGGAAGGAGAAAACTAGTGGAAATCTAAGAGAGGGTGAAGGCTTTCTCTCTCTATCTCTCTTTCTTTCTCTCGTTCAATTAGAGGTAAGAGGGGAGATATTTGCATAAATTAGGGAAAGGGGATAATAATAATAGTAGTAGGAATATAATTATATACATGTTTGATTGATGAAATTGATTATTAATTATTTATGTTCATTTCTTTAAATTCTAATGAATGTGTTGATATAATTGATTGGTTGTGCTATATCTTATTGAATTGTCTATATGACATAGAATTGTTATTAATATTGTCATTTAATATTTAAATTACTCTTGGATAAATCATTTATGTTTGTCATAATTTAAATTTGAAAACCCTCTCTTAATTGATATAATATTATAAAGGTTTGATTATTGAAAATCAATTAAAATGAACTAGAAAAACGTTAACTATGAAGTGAGGAAGGACTTTAGGAATTGGAAAAGATGTTGTGAAGATTCTATGAACTGAAGGACGTTTCATGAAGGTTCATAGAATTGACGGATGAGAGTGTTATAGTGGCTAGATTGTGTTATTGAAACAATCGCGGGAACTATTATAGAGGACTTTGATCTACCCAAAAGGACACCAGTGCTGGAAACCAACAAGCGGGCTTAGCAATTACTAGAGGGAGGTGAATAGTAATATGAATGCAACAGTGACTAATTTTCGAATGCAATTAAGGTATAATTGATTTTGTGCAGATTTTTCTGAAACAGAGCAAAAACACTCGAGTCTTTTTCAGACTACTCGAGTAAAATTGCAAGAACACTCGAGTCTTCTGAAGAACACTCGAGTAAATCGTGCAGTGTGCAGAAAACAGTTTCTGAGAAATTGACACTTTAAATCAATAAGAATATAACCATTCCAGAGCAGATTAATAGAAGAGTAGCAAGCAATTAAATAAAGCTATAACAACTTAAAAACAACCTAATTGCTGCGGAATTACTACTCAAATTAAAAAGCCCCTTTTGAGAAAACTTAGGATTGGTTTTTACTTGAAAGTAAAGAAAGCAATATAAAGAGAACACCACCAATTTTATACTGGTTCACTCTCTATTAAGAGAGCTAATCCAGTCCCCCTAAGAACCTTAGGAGTGTCTACTAAAATCAAATTGTTAGAAATATTACAAGGGAGTATTGAGATGCCTCACTCAACCTAACCCTTCCAAGAGTGTACCAAACTCTTGAATTTCTACCCCAATTTGGATTTGGTGATGAAGACTTCCTCTTCTCAAGCTCCTTGAAACCTTCAAGAGCTCCACCAAGCTAAGAACCTCTTAGACTTTGCTTGAGAACCTCTCAAGTCTTGAATGAACCTAAGACCCACTTAGGTACACTTGGTTATCAACCAAGATTTTGGAACAAGATATGTATGTGTATGTGGAGAAATACAACAAATGATTTCTACAACAATTAAGCACAATCTCTAACTCTTTGGACAAAATAATAACAATGAATTAATAGTTGAGTTAGAGAGAATTTTCACTTGAGAGAGAGAATGAGAAAAGAGAATATTAAGCTTATGTCTTGTATGTTCTTGTTGTCCTATATGTACAAAGGCAATCAGATGGAATATATGGAATAGGGAGTGAAAGAGTGAAAACAAAATTAAAATCTCATTTTTGTCCTCTTCCAACGGTTAAAAAATTTGCTGACATGACCAAAATACTCGAGTCTTTTTTACACTACTCGAGTCTTTTTCCCATCTTTCAATAGAATTGCCCATGTACTGAACTAATGATCATATCTCTGATTTGAGGCAAAAATACTCGAGTCTTTTGGAAATTACTCGAGTCTTTTGACACATAGTTACTCGAGTCTTTTTCAGATTACTCGAGTCTTTTGCCCAGAGATGATAAAAATTAAGTTTTTCTAAAATTAATTTCAATTCTCTTCTCAAGGGATAATTTTATGTAATCCCAACCTTTTTCATGCATTAAAATTATTTATCCTAGGATGAGATTACTTCCTAAGCTACCCACTCTCAATTGTAGAAATAAAATTACAATTAAAATAAAAAAGAGAATGACTAGCTAATGATGCACTTGATCTTCTTGGCTTGATGAGCTTGAATTCATCCTCTAAAATCAAGATCTAATTATATTGTCATCACCAAAACTATAACCACCTCATTGGAGACTTGATTCTACAACCAGTATGAAGTACGTTTCGTGAAGTACTGACTATAATAGTTTTATCAGTCGCTTAGACAATTCTTGACTAGTTGAGGGTGGTCCCTGCTATAGTCAATTTTGGGAAAACCACCTGAAATTGTACGAAGGACGATTCGTGAAGTACTGTGCAAGCAATGGTTGAGGGACACTTACTCCTAGTTGGTCTTTTCCAAGAGTGGAGAGTGATGTGAGAAAAAATGGAAAATGGTAAGTAGTAATATCTACTCTGAAAAGAAAATGGAATGAAGTAATAACTGCAATGAAATGGAAATGAATGAAATGCATTGATATATGCATTGGAAAGAATAGAAAGAAAATGGATCAATTGTGGAGAATAGTATTGTATTTCTTATAATTATACATTAATAATAATGGTTGTCAAATGCATATGTGCGGAATTAAGGAATGAAGTAACATGTATATTTTTTTATATTTTATTATTGTTATTATGTTTTTTCTTAATTTATGACCTTTGTGCTGTCATTTTTAGGTATTCATAATGGAGATAAAAAGGATATTTCGTCCACCGAGGAGGATTTCACTCCAAATGATGGAGTGTAATTTCTAAATATGACTCGAGAGTCATATGTACGCAACCATTGTAGTTCTGTAACCACAAATAGTAATTTAGTAATGAATTATGAAGGATATTCAAATGTCCTCTTTTGATCTACATTTGATAAATTGTATAATGATTATATGTTCATAGTCACTTTGTATATGAAAAGAAGTTTTGATACTTAAGTATATTGAGATGATTCTGATCTGAAATATGACAGGTGAATTATTTTATAAGTAAATTGTCATTTTTAGAGTAATCCCTGTTAAAATTTTTTATAAAAATCGCTATTTCATATATTAAACTTTATTTTAAAAAGTAGGATGTTACATTATGGTATCAGAGCAATGGTTGCTGTAACACCCTCACATTAATTAGTTAAATTTAGGTTTTATCAAAATTGGTGCTAGAAAATTCCTTTTTAAACTTGATTACTTACAAAAACTTTTTATGAAAATCCGGCAGAGTTTCCTCTATTTTCCGGACTTCCCAAAATTTTTCTTCTTGAAACCTATCAGTCCAGAAATATTTAAAAACGTAAACTACATCAGTTTAATAGTCATAACAGATCCTAACGCCCGATTAGTACAAGCCATGTCTGTCCACTCATAATAATAAATATACATTCCACGTGGTGGAATGAAAATCCTGCTCGGCCAGGTCCTATGTAAGCTCCACTTCAGTACCTGCAAAATATAGCAAGAAGGGTAGCATTACACAGAACTTAAAAAGATAAATTCTACAAGAGACATAGCAATAAACTAAGCCTACCCTATTATTGACATCAGTTACTCATAATTTTCGTACATTTAATTTTAATTAGTTCTTCTCTTATTCTCACATTCTTTTAATTCTTAATTCGCTATTTAATTTACCTCATTCACTCATTTATTTTCATTCTTAGTTCTATGATTATTTCTACATTCTCTTTTCTTTTCTTTTTCTTCTTCTCTTCCTTTTCTTTTTCTTTCTTTCTTTATCTTTTCCTTTTTCTTTTCTTTCTTTTTATTTTCACTTTTATCATTTAGCCACAGGATCACCACGACCAACCTGCGTCATTCATCTCTTATTTTTATTAGGCCACAGGGTCACCACGACCAACCTGCGCCGTTTGTCTTTTATTATTATTAGGCCACAGGGTCACCACGACCAACCTGCACCGTTTACTTTTTACTTTTATTAGGCCACAGGGTCACCACGACCAACCTGCGCCATTTACCCTTTTATTTTTATTAGGCCACAGGGTTACCACGACCAACCTGCGCCATTTATCTTTTATTTTCTTCCTCATCATTAATTCATCTTAGTCTTTTCTCTTTACTTTTAGTTCCTTAGTTCTCTTTAATTCTTTTAGTTTCTTGACCCTTCTTTTATCTTTTTCTATTTAAGTGTTTCTCTTTACTAATGTTATTCTTACTCTTAATTAACCCTTAGCTTGATCATATACTCTATGTTTTAATTCTCGTTACTAGCTATTGGATATCTCTTTGTTTCCCTTATCTCACATTTATATTTACTTATTATTCCTATTTCCTTACTCTATTTTAATTAACTACCCTTTTTAACTTAGCTTAGTTCCCACATCTTATTACAACATTTTATTTAACTTCCCTAACAACGTACTCTCTCTTTACTTTAGTATCTTTTTATTAATTTCTTTTACCGGTTATCTATTGTCCTTCACATCTAATTCACTATTTTGTTTCTATTCCCATATTCGACTCCGCACGTATTCCTTATTCCACATTCTAATCCCTCTTTTATCCCATTTAAATCTTCACTTACTATTTTACTTATTATCTTTCCGTTTATTAGTTCTACTCTTTATGCCTATTACGTTTACCCTTTATTCTTTTACTCCCAACTTTAGTTGGTTTTTCCTTAAATTCTTCCTTGTTTTTCCTTAAATTCTTTTACTCCCTTTATTCTTCTACATTTTCGTTCCGGACCTTGTCCTACACGTACATATTCTATTCCCTACGGTGTGGTTTCCATTAATAATTCTAAATACTTCATTTATATCCGCGGGGACTACCCTAAGGTTCATTAACATATTACTCTATTCTTAGCCATCACTATAGCATCCTAGAATTTACTTCTCAAGTAGAGGTAACACGATCCTTCTTACCTCTGGCTTTCTTTTAAAAAGAACCTCGGTTGTGGCTCGGCGACATGACGACGACGGTGTTGTTCCTCGTTAGAGAGAACAATCGAGGCTGGATCAAGGCAAAATCTTCGAGCCTCGGGGTACCCAACGCAAGCCCGGTGCGATAACGGTCGGTAACGACGCCGGTGGCGAGAACAATCACGACCCTGCAGCACCATAAATGGTGCGCCAGCCACCCCCAAAACCCCATTCCAACCCCTATTTCTCTCTCTCCACTCCCTCTCTCTCTCTGCCCCCAGCACCACCTTCTACCACCACCAGAGCCACCCAAGGCCGCCGCCCTCTCCTTGACCCTTCCTCCCTCCCCATAGATCCACTCTCTCTCTCTAATGTTAAAAATGACAGCACCTTTCGCAATTCAAATGGCCATAACTTCTTCGTTAACCGTTGGCCATAAGCTTCCCTACATACTAATCTTCACATCCAACGGTGGAATTTGTGTTTAGAGTTGTAAATCTTTTATTTTGAATTTCCTAATATAGGGTGTTTATAAAACCAAAAACATCGCTTCTAATGCTCTTTTGTTCATCTTTCAGCCTCCTTTCTGATGCCAATGCTTCTTGATTCCTTTATGGCATTCAAAGAACTCCTAATCCATCATTTTAAATCCTTTTTAGAATAATCCTTACATCCAAATCTTATCATTATTCTAATTACTCTTAGAATTAAAATTCGGGATGTTACAGTTGTATTCCTCGGCTGTGGAGTATGGATCGGACTTCCATATCTCCAAAGTGTTACTCCACATGAGAGTAACAATAATTAGTTAAGTATTGATGGTATAGAGTATAAGTATAGTGTTGTGTGTAACATCCTACGTTTTATAATTATGTAGAAAATGTTAGAAATTAGTAATTTAGTGTTTATAGCCTTTAGTATGCTTTAAATGTGCATAAGGATCATTTAGAAACAGTTTATATTAGAAAATTAGAAATAAAATATTAAAAAATTTAATTACAAATTCCACCGTTGGATGGAAAGATAAGTATGTGGAGAAGCTTGCTTTCAAATTTGAGCAAGATCCAACAGTTAACGAATGAAATATGGCCTTTTAAATGTAAAAGAAAAGGAAATGTTACAGGTTCCAATCGATTAAACACATAAGCGAATCAATTAGTATAACCGATTAGTAGAATCGATTAGACCTGCTACAGACAGATTAAAAACGTGATTTTGGATGCATTTTCATTCATTCTTTCATTTGTCTCTCTCTCCTCAAGCACTAACTCCTTCATTACTCTCTTTAATTTCTCTCTTAAATCATCACATAAATCCATGGATAAATCCCCATCACACATACACATCTAATGCTCCCTCAATCTCTCATACTTCTCCAAGTTCAAAACCCCCAATTTCCCTCTATGGCAAAACCCTAGGTTTTGATTTTTGGAGATTAACGTACATGGAGATAGAAATCATAAGCTAAGGATTTAAGGAAAGCAAGTGGGAAAGAAGGATGTAAGGCTTAAAGGGGAGCTCTCTCTCACTTTCTCTTTCTAGCCAATCTCTCTCCTAAAAACCAAGGTAAGAGGGGAGATATTTGCATAAATTAGGGAAAGGATATGATAATAATAGTAGGAATATAATTATATGCATGTTTGATTGATGCATTGGTTATGATTTTGGTTGTTCCTAATTCTAGGGTTTATGTGATATTTGGTTGATGATGTTGATGCTTCTTGGATAATGGATTATACAAATGAATGAATATTATTATTGATATTATCATTGTTATCATGATTTAATGGTGAATTATTTTACTATTATGTATATTAACCCTAATTTAGGGAATTATCTAAATTGATATAAATATATAAAGGCTTGATTATCATAAATCACTCAAAATGGATTAGAAACACGATAATTATGAAGTGAGGAAGGACGTTAGGAATTGGAAAAGATACTGTGAAGATTCTATGGACTGAAGTACGTTTTGTGAAGGTTCATAGAATTGACGGACGAGAGTGTTATAGTGACTAGATTGTGTTATTGAAACAATCGCGGGAAACTATTATAGAGGACTTTGATCTACTAAAGGACCTAATACAGTATGAGGTATTCTCATAGGGATGAAGTACTACTGGATAAGTCGGGGATTGGTCTTGTTCACACTATAATAGTTTTTATTGGTCACTTAAACACATCATGACTAGTGAGGGTGGTCCCTGCTATAGTCAATTTGGGTAAAACGGCCCAAATTGTATGAAGAACAATTCGTGAAGTACTGTGCAAACATGGGTTGAGGGACACTTACTCCTAGTTGATCTTTTCCAAAGAGTTGAGGGTGATGTGAGGAAAAAGGAAAATGGTAAGTAGTAATATCTACTTTAACAGGAAAATGAAATGCAGTAATAGCTGCATCAAAATGGAAACTAATGGAACTGCCTTGTATTGCTTATGTTATTTATTATGGAAAATGGTTGATGAATATGGAATAGGATAATGTATATATTTTTATATCTTGTTATTATGTGTTTTCTTGGATTTATGAATAAATATCTCACCATCTGTGTTGTCATTTTAGGTACTCAAATTGGAGAATAAAGTGATATTCCAATTACCGAGGAGGATTCCACTCCAAAGAATGGAGTGTAATTTCTAAGTATGACTCGAGAGTCATATTTATGCAACCATATTAGTTCTGTAATCATTAATAGAGATTTAATAATGAATTATAAAGGATATTCAAATATCCCCTTATAATGATATACACGTTTTATAATTGAGATTTTGTATAATGAAATTATTTTCACTTTAAATGTAATTCTGTTTCTAAATCTGACAGGTGAAATGTTTTATAAGGGAAACATCAAATTTTAAAAGTAAACTCTGTCAAAATTTTCCCAGAAATTCACTACTTTTTATACATTAAACTTTATTTAAAAAGGTAGGATGTTAAACTTTATTCCTAAGGTGTTACTCCACATGAGAGTAACTATAATTAGTTAGGTATTAATAGTATAGTTGTACAAGTACAGTGTTTAGTTGAGTTATGATTAATCTCTAGGAATGTTAGATTAGTATCTTTTCTAGTTTTAGGTAAAAGTTATTAATATATTATGAGTTCGACATCGCTTCTAAACATTTTCATGGAAATTGAATGTTGTTGCACTTAGAAATTGGAAGGAAACCGAAGCTAAGGAAAGTGTAAGAACCCCAACGGGCCAGAGCATATGATTGCTACCCCAACGGGAAGGACAATCCTTGGTTTCGAATTAAGTACACCAAATTTTTTTAAATGTGACAATGTAACAACGTATTTGATATATTTCCAAAAAATTGTGTGTGAAACTTAGGAATGACGAAAATAACTTTACCCTGTAATGTATAATTGAGACTGGCTATCTCAAGATTTACATTTGTTGGAGGTGAACTCATTAAAGTCTCAGAGTTCCAGACTATCTTTAGAGTTAGTACAAGGTCTATAAGTCTAAGGAGAATAGTTGTGTTAGCCAAACCCTACAGATTCCTAAGTACCCTTTATCAGAGTAAGCAACGGAAATGGTTAGGCATAGTTCCATATTTCTCTGCAAGTTTCAATCACTAGAATTTACCTCAACTGAAAATCTTTATTCTCCTCCTTAATCGTCTTGCATTAATGTTTATATTACTTACTGAATTAAAGTATTTTTGGAACCTTATTTTGGAAACGTGATAATATTATAAATCGCTTTGATTTTAAAGCACACTAATGTTTACGATGATTTTAAATATGTTGATAAATTTTAATATTTTGTTAAATTGATTATTATGACACACCATAAATTTTCTCAAATATAATGATGAATATGTGGATTGCTAGGTAATCCAATTGTGGTTTAGTGTACTTTGGAATTGAACCACATGTCGGTTAAATAGGGATCCAATACGTGTGGCATACTTTAATTCAAGTAAGTTTCAATTATCAAATTCAAACCAAAGGGGAGTGTAACTACTCAAATTTTTGGAATATGATTCAAAATCTTTCTTGATTAAACAACACATTCCCTTCTAGTTTGGATTTGATAACCTCGAGTGACTTTAAGTCTTTTCATATAAACCTTTATGATAGTAAATGGAGATGCTTCTCTTGTGAACCAAATTGAAGTGTTTAAAACTAGATTCTAAAATCACTATGAATTACTTTATGAACTTATATAAGTATGATAGATGATTGAAAGTATTATATGATTTGGGTAATTGTAAACCTTGATAAAGTTTTGGACAAAACTAATTTATAAACAATTAAGTACTTCATCTTAAATAGAATATAATTTTCAAATGATTTTATAAACAGTTAATTCTTTGAGGAGCATAGTTTGTGAATGAGAGGTTGTTTAAACCAGGATGTAGGGAACCGATGAGAAGTCTTGAACCCTCATAGGAGGTTACTAATAATTGTATAGTAGGGAACTTCTCTCAAGGAGTGCTTATCTCTTTAGGAGAAAGTCAAAATCTAGTTAAATTTAAGGCAAAACTACTAGATTGGTTATGTAAGTTATTTTTTGGTTGCGATTTAGTCCCTTAACTTTTTTTCGTTTAAAATAAATCCGGAAGTTTGTAACTTGTTTCAAATAAATATTTTCGTCCAATTTTGTCTTAACACCGTTAATGGGAGCCTCCTACGTGGCAGCCAATGGTCTTACAAGGCTAAAACTCAACGTTACACCCCAAAACGATGTCATATGAGGCCAAAATAGAAGCTTATTGGGCTATCCCTAACTATTTAGGTTTTCTATTTTGGCCTCATATGACATCATTTTAGGGATGTAATGTTGAGTTTTAGCCACGTAAGATCAATGATTGCCACATATGAGGCTCCCATTAACGGTGTTAAGACAAAATTGGATGGAAGGATTTATTTGAAACAAGTTACAATTATTTGAAACGAAAAAAAGTTAAGGGATGAAATCGCAACCAAAAAATAACTTACAAGACCAATCTAGTAGTTTTGCCTAAATTTAATTAGCCGACGATAGTTTAAAATCTAAGATAGCTTAGTTATGTGTTGAATTGAATGTGGTATATGCTAGTATGTGACATATAGTTGTGTATGAGAACCTCTAATAAGGCATGTATGTGGTGACTTAAATTTTATCTACACCCATTAATTAAATTAATTTTTGAAAATCAATATTTTCATATTTCCTTATATTTATCTCTTTCTTCTAATTCTAATTATTGTTGTGCTATCTTTACGTGTATATCTTAATGTTAATTTCATTTGAGAAGATTATAAAGAAAGTAAAGTAAAACATTTTGAAATCTTTTCTTCCTCATGCTAGAGTATCATAATATAAATAACTATCCAACCTTTTCTGAAATGACCAATGGATTTTTGTTGGAATTAAGTCCATGTCCTTTCATTTTAATGAATTATCAATGTTTTATCAATCATACAAGGTAACTCTTTTCAAGACTTTATATATTCCCTAATTTCCGAATCATCTATCATTTTGAAAACTCATTGCTATTATAAATTTTGAATTTCATTTTGCTAAAGACTTGTTGAAAATTTTATATTTCCTTCTAAATTAGGAAATGCAATGAAAATATTTTTAGAATAAGAACTTAAATGAGTATATGTATTTTATAATGTTTGAAATTTACTTTTCGACTTCTATATGAATGATCCAAGTAAAGAATCATTTTCGTGAAATTGAAGTACAACTTATAAGATTTAGCTTCTAAATTGAATATTTATTATGATAATTGTTGATAATCTTCATTACGTTGAAAAGTAAAGTACATAAATAAAAGTTTTCCTTCTCTCAGCTCTATATAGATTCTCTTGTAAGTATAATATATTACTAGGTGTAATCATTTTGTTAAAATTCTTGTAACAATTGTTTTCTTGATTTTACATGTGGTAATCAGATGTCTGCCAGTTAGATTATTTAGTTATATAATTGTAATTAAAATAATGTCATGATGTTATAGAATGCCAAATTGAACTGTGTTGTATAATGGCTTGCTTTCTTTTAATTGAGTTATGCTTTATCTACGAAATTCAACATGTTGCAATTTTGAATTGCATGAGTAATGAAATTGTAAAGTTTTTCTATATGTGGGTTAGTTGGATTTTGTTTGTAATTTGTGGTGTATTTCAAGTGTGATTCACAACATGTTGTGACTTTAAGTATGCTAGTAGTAATTTTATTTAGAATACCATGTTTTACTTCTTAATTGTAAATAACAATAGACATTTTTTTAAACAAGAGTGTGGATAAATACACATTTCTCTTCTTTGTTGAAAATATTTTTTCCAACCCCACACTAAAGGTTTAAGCTAAGAATTTTATTTTCATGAACCTTAAAGTCATAATCATATAAGAACAATGATGACTATTATTTGATTAAATCAAAACATTAGCTTCTAACCTCTTTGGTATTTGTTTATGATTAGTTTTGCTGAATTCAATTGTGATATGAACACTACTACAAAAAAGCTTTTTCAGATCGGTTTCGAACCAATTTTCAGATCGGTTCCCCTGTTGTAAAAAATGCATGTTAAATGAGACCAGTTATGAACCGGTCTTGTTTATATTAATGAGACTGGTTATTAACCGCTCTGAAACTTAAAAATGAACCGCTCTAAATTAATTTGTGAATCGGTCTGATTTATTTTTTGAACCAATCTGAATAATTCTTTTGAACCGGTCTGAATAATTCTTTTGAACCGATCTGAATAATTCTTTTGAATCATTGTTTTTAACCGATCTGAATTAATTTTTGAACCGGTCTGAATTATTATTTTGAAGTGATCTGAATTTGAATTATTTTTTGAACCACTCTGAAATATTATTTTGAACCTATTTGAATTAATTTTTTAACTGCTTTGAATCATTATTTTGACCGCACGCATCTTGGCAAGAATTAAGACATGCACCGATATGAAACAAGAGGCAATTAACAGAAATGAAACATGCATATATATGCATCTACTAATTAATTGTTTATAATGTACGTACAGCCTATAGTATTGTTGGAAGCTAAAAATCTTGAATTACTAGGTCATACTGTCAACAAAGTAGGCGCATAATAATAATAATAATAATAATAATAATAATCCCATAATATATATCTAAATAAAGCTTGCATCGTTCACCAAAAAAACTAGATAAAGCTTGCATCATTATTTTCCACATCACATGTGCGCAGCGAAAGATAATGATCGATATTGGATAGTGATACCTGCATAAAAAAATAATGGATGACTGATGTAACAAATTAAATGCTTTGTCGTACCAAATAAATGACAGTTAGAAATTATAGAGAAATAGAAAAAGTCTTGAGCAATAATATATACCTAGTTAGGACAAGATAGAAAATAATTCTAAAAAATGCGAAGCAAATTCTTCTTTGAGATCATTTAGTTCTTTGAGGCTAAAAGAATCATCGCTAGAGTTGCAGCCACCATGATCGTAATACTGCAACCAAGTAATAATATGACCAATTTCAATGTTAATATAAACAATGTAGTTGAATAATAATATAACAAAGCAATAATATAACCAATTGAATTACAAACCATTTGAGGAATCTTATTATCCTCGTGATGTAAGATTTTAATATCTTAGTATGTCTCATGTGATGTGCACGTGACATGTATTGATGTGTGTTTAGTAAATAAATAATTAAATATTGATGGGTTTAATCATAATTAGATATAAGGGAAGTTGTTTCTGAAGGCCCATTAGCTTGATGGAAGCTAATGGATAATAGTTAGGGTTTTTACCTATTTATAGGAAACAGGTCCTGTTCTTGACCGTAAGGTATTCTTTTCTCTCCCCATCACAAAACGGCCAAACAAACAACATAGAAAAGAATAGTATAGGAGGCAAAGGAATAGAAACGTGTTTCATGGCTTTTGATCAAAGGGCATTTGAAGAACTCTCTTTCAACTCTAGCAATGGATAGAAGTTAGTAATCGTATTCCTTATTGTCTCTATAATATGTGAAAGTCATGTAATTTTAAGATCCTTATTATTGTAGTTGTAACGAATAAATTAAACTACAACTTATATGTGGTATCAGAGTCACGTTAAGAAATTAATGACTTTCCAATTAAGATTTAGGATTTGGATTGAATCCTAATTATGATGTTTAAGGAATGAATTTTTGTATAAATCCAAATTATGAAATTTAGGAACTTTGAACCCTAATTATGAAATTTAGGGCTTTGTTTCAGTATGAATCCTGATTATGAAATTTAGATTTTTACGCTTCCGCATTATTGTTAAATGAAATTTTACGATTATTTGAAACTTGATTGTTTATCGATTTGTTTTACCCATCAAAGTTTTTCCAATTGGGTATAATGTATACTCAATGTTTCAATTATATATTTTTTAAGTTCATCAAGTTTTTCTAATTGGGGTAAAACTATTAATTGATATACGTGAAAAGCATTAGGTATTGCTTCTATCACTATTTATGATTCGTTTTAGTGTATAAAAACACATTACAGTGAATAACGAATAATTATATATTCCTTTTGCATAATAATGAATATATATATATAACAAGTCCAGTATGTCATGGACAATTTACGTTTATATATATATATATTTGGGATTAATATGAGTTTTTATTAGGAAAAGAAATTTTTTGAATTGGCATTGCTTGATTTGATATTAATGTATGATGATTTGATCATCATTAAAGTTGTCAAATCATAAAGATATTAATTTCGACTGTATAATTTTTATTATAATAATGAATTTGATTTGAAGTTAATTGTACGTTGATTTTGTTAATCACCAAAGTGGTCAAATCAGTAAGTAAATTAATTTCAAATCATATGATGATTTTTCAATTACTCGTAGATTTGATGCTATATGAATGACATAATGGTTTGATGTTCTAGGAGTATATTGTAGTTCATTGTTATAAGGCATTTATGGATCGCCCAGAGGTTTGATCAGTTGTTCTTATAATTAATGGACATGAATGTAGGCAATATGTTTGTGTTATTGGTTTATTTATATATCCAAATACAATAGGTAATACTAATTGGTGCATATATCATTGCCAATTATTGATTATTAATTTTATTAGCATCATTATGTTTGAATGTCGTGTACTAACGTGTAACCCAAAGGAGAGCGTTAGTGTACATTAATTGTTTAAGTAACATGTACCTTATGTCTCAAAACATTTATGTTATTAGTACATGTTCTTAATTTTCTGCATTTTCATGACTTGTATGTGTCAGCGTTATTTGCTAAACTTTATGACTAGAGTTTGCAAGTCTTTCTCATCAGCTAGAAAAAATATTGTTGCTATTAATGGTGTTAGCAACCATAAAGATAAAGTTTATTATAATATTTGAGAAAGATTTCACAATGTTCATGAGGATAAATATTGCAGATAACATTAAGATAATTCTCTCCAAAATTGAAAGTAATTAAAAAAAATTAAGTGAATTTTGTGAGAGTGCCCAACATTTTTTGTGAGTCTCTTTTTGGGACATTAAAGAGTACCCTAACCCCATAAAGTTTGGTGATTTGTGTACTATTTATGAATGCATAATTAAAATGAAAATTATTGCAGCAAGATTTAAGTTTAAGTCCTTGAGAATAGTTGTGGATGAGAACTTCTTATTATATGTTATCCTCGCTCATTACCGATTGAGTGTTACTTGTTTTTGAATGAGCTATAATGTCATGAAAGATAATGGGTTGTGCAATAAATTGCACCATATCTTAGTTTAAGAGGAAACTAGACTTATGATTATAAGAAGTCTCTTGGTCCAACCTTTAGGGACATCAAGGAGTTGGAAATAAAGTTGTAAAGAAACATGATAAGGGCAAAGGATCATTTAGAATTAATGAGGCATATGTGAAAATTCATATGAAAGAACCTCATTATCATAAATGTCATTTTATGCAAAATGTTGAATTCAGAAGAAGTGCATAAAATGAAAATCTTGATTCTAGAAAAGATAAGCTTAAAGCTTATGTATGTTTGAGTCAAATTTAATCAAAGATCCACATAAAATTTGGTGGATTGATCCTGAATTAATCGAAACATGTTTCTAGCATAATGAATTTTGTTTAATCCATACCATAAGCTCACATGTAAAGTACGTGTTTGTGGGAATAAAGTGAAGATTCTAGTAGAATTTGTTAGGATTTAATGTTTAATCCATGACATTGGGCATCACCTAGACTCATTGGAGACTTTTTAGGTACCTAGTTTTTCTAGGAGTTTGGTTTATTATCTAGGATTGATGTTACTAGATACTCTTTTATGTTTGGATATGGATGCTTCAATTTATTTAAGTATAATTATTACATTGGTATTTGTATCTTAGTGATAGTTATATAAATTGAATTTTAAATGATTTTTTGCTAATTTGTGGCATAAGTGTTTGGGTCATAAATCCAAGGAAAGAATGGAAAGCTTTATAAGGAACAAAGTCTTTCTAGATTTGGATTTTATTGTCCTAATTATTTGTGCAGATTGTATTAAAGGAAAGAAAATCAAACACACAAAGAAAGGAGCCACAAGAAGTACCTAGCTTCTTGAAAATGTGTTCGTCAAGACTTGTGGACCTCTAATGTTAACTTTCTTTTAGAAAGGAAAAGGTATGTCATCATCTTTATTGATAACTATTCATGTTATAGTTATATGTCTACTAGTATCGTGAGAAATCTAAAGTAGAGGATGCCTTGGAAATTTACTTGAACAACGTAGAAAGTTAATTAGACATATAGGTGAATGTTGTCAGGTATGACAAAGGTGATAACAGCCATAAAAGAAGTAATTAAAATTGACAACATCCATGACTGTTTGTTAAACTCCTCAAGAAATCAGTTATTTGTGTGTAATACACAATGTGCAACAAAATGTGTATATAGGGCATAATAGAACATTAATGAATATGGTTAGGGGTATGATATTTGGTCTTTACTCGCAATGCTGAATGTATGTCTTGATACTGTCATTTGTTTATTGAACAGGGTTCCTAGTAAGACAGTGCTAAAGACAATTTTAAGCCATGTACTAATAGGATACCCAATTTAAGGCACCCGCATATTTGCGGTTGTCGAGCAGAAACAAGGATTGTAATCCACACTAAAAGAAAATGGATATAAAACATCAGTGAGTATTTCACTGATTATCCAGATAAATCAAAGGGTATAGATCTTGTTGTTCTAACCATAGTACAAGAATTATTGAAACTGAGAATGATAGGTTTATTGAGAATGGTGAAATTAGTGGGAGTATAGTTCCACATAATGTGGAAATTAATGGAGTTAGAGTGCAAGTTCCTGTAATTTATTCTTCTACCTCAACAATAATTGTTTCTTTTACTGTTGAATCGTATAACAATAAAGTACGAAAACGTTTAAATGAATTCACTATTCACAATGATTTTATTGTAGAAGAACCATGAGAAATAGTATTAAAAAAAATTGCTATTTCGAAAGTTTGAGTGGTTTATCTACAAGAATATGAATTTTTTAATTAGTCGTTAATGATAATAATGTGTTGTTTTCACATGCCGTAAGTTGTGATAATACTGATAAATAGTAGATGTCATGAAAGTATTAATTATTAAATTTTTTTTGGGACCTTGTAAAATTGCCTAAAGGTTGCACGAGAGTTGGAGGGTAAGTGAGTCTTTTAGACCAAATATAACTCTCGTAACAACCTTGAACGTTACAAGTCCAAATTTGTTGTGAAGGATTTCCCTCACAATGTTGACATTAATTATAAATGAGGTATTTATCCAATTTCCTGAAAGATTTATTTAGCATTATTATCGTGGCACATGTAGTCTGTAATGATTTGGAATTGCAGTAGAAGAATGTGAAAACAACCTTATGAATTTTATAGGAGGAAGTTTACTTGGATGACCCACTGATGTGGTTCTCAATTGAGAAGAATGAACACATAATGTGCAGATTTGAGAAAATTAATATACAATTTTAAACAAACGTCCCACCAATAGTATCTAAAAGAAAGTCAATGATACTATTGTTTGTAACACCCCGATTTGGGCACTTGAAAACCACAACTGTTTATCATTAAATTTAGTGAAAATTAGGGCAAAATTTTTTTTTTAAACAAACGTTATGCAAGATGAGAACACTTGGGTTTTCAAAACACAATTACAATTTAAAACTCGTGTTCTCTCATTGCATAAACCTTTCAAGTTCCAAACCGAGATGTCACAAGACATCGCACCTTGAAACTTGTTTTTCAAAAACCTCATTTTAAACATAGCCCATTCGTGTGCTTCAAAATATCATTACCGAAATAAACCTTAATTGGGGTTACAGTATGCTAGAGCCAGGATTCTAAGTAACTACAATGGAATTACAAAACTCTGAAAGGGAATTACCTAGCTGCTAGTCATCGACACTAACGCTTCCACTGCGCTACTCTGATTCTTGGTACGTCCACTCCTCGGGTCAAGAGGTGAGGCATCCTCGTCAGTCTCCCTAACAAAGCTTTCCATATCCGCTTCTCGGGCTTTCTCTTCCTCCTCATAACGAGCTAGCAGTCTCTCCGTGTTTTCCTTTCTAAGGACCATACAAAATTTTCCCTATACAAAGCAGAAGTACGAGAGAGTGAGCTACCCAAAACATGCAATGTCGACTATGTGGATTTACGATAGGCAATTATTAAGATAAACAATGAATAACAACAAAACATAACAACAACATATTCATCATCATTATTTCACAACATCGTCTTATCATTACTTCTCAAATCTCAATCTCATTTCTCAAGACTCATTCCATACTCAATGCTTCATACTATTATCATTCTTTTTCTTCCTTAATTCTTTAGGTTTGTTAAGTCTTATCATCACAGTTCACTCAATGACTTGGGGAACCATCATTGAGGAAAAACGACTCTCACGTCTACATCTCCTCGGGCATCCATCCACACCTAGTCGGAAGCAAACAGGAGTACAGGACTTTTACCACGCGGGTACGACAGCTGTCACAACACATAAATGGTCCCAGACCAGGAGGCCTTGCCTCAAATCATAATCATAAACAAAAGTGCACACTCTCAGCGGCAATCACAAATGCCCCGTTCCAGTCCCTCTCACTGTTCTCGATTTGCAATTTAGGGGGCGACAGTACAGTTCTAGTCTCGAGTGCAGAACTTACCACGGTAATAGACCCAGTCCCCACCACGTTAGTGCACCACTTATGGAGTTCGTTTTGCCTAGAACAATACTCTAGACTTCTTGACGTTTCACCGTCATCGTCCTCCCCTAATGCAATCTTGTCCTAAGTATCCGCAGATACTTATCGTTCCTTCCTCTCCACTACTTCGACACACACTCATACCTCATTGCGTTATTCATGTCTTTTAATAGTCTTTTAAAGTTTTCGGGCTTTTAGTTAACGGCTTACTCCTAACGGTCGGTTCACCCTTGGTGCATCCCTTCAATGAACCCGACCACTAATCGTTCAAACTGTTCCCCAATTCATCACATCACATTTTCTCAACCTCATATCACATCAACTTTTCTTATCACGTTTCATCATCCTTCTCATCTCATCTCATTACACAACATTTCTCTCTTTCTCAAGGCTCATTTCCTCATTTTTCTCAAAAACATCTTTTCGCAAAAACTTTTCGAACACATAACTTCACAAAACTTTCTTACACAAAACATTTCACAAGACCTTTTCAAGATAACCTTTCCCAAAATTTTCTCAAGAGTACTCTTTCCAAGGATTTTCACGAAAATCTATTTTCACAAACATTCACAAAATATTGTTTTCACCAAGCCTTTTCTCAAAAATATTATTTCGAAAAGACTTCCAAAAATATCATTAAAAGACTCCCTTAAAAATGTTGTTTCAAAAAGATTTTATCATTCCAAAAACTTTATCAAAAAGATTGGTTCCAAAAAAAACTTTTCTCAAAAACATATCCTTTCACAAAAATCTTTTCAAAAAGATTGTTTCACACCTCCACAAAATATCTTTTCGAACACCTTTGTCCAAAATTTCTTTTCAAAAACCTCCTTTCAAAAACCATTTTTCAAAAAGGCGTGTTTTTGGATGAGTGCTAATGGAGGAGCAAGCTCAACTCAACACTATTCCAGACTAAAACTAAAAACAACAAGAGCCAAACCACATCTCAATCCCATATCTCAACTCACTTCCATAACTCATCTCAATCTCATCTCTGTATCTTTTTGCCATCACTTTTTAACTTCTCGTCGTTATTCCTTACTTACACAACCTTTATCATTACTCTTCTTTCTTTCAATTACACTTTCTTACTTCCACAATTTATTTCTTATCCACACAGTATTTAGCACACAATATTTCTCAAACAACAACATAATTACTTACTCAGTAAACAGTTCATTTGTACGACAGAACAATAAATGACTCAAAAACAAGCAAACAGGAAACATAATATCATAATTAATAAACCAATCTCAATCGTTCGGGTGGATAGCCAAACACACAATCAAACGATTGCTATCACATACACCACTACGCTAAATGAGATTGGAGTCCAACCTTTGAGATGATTGGACCTCTTAATAAGTTACCTAAATACCACGGCGTCTTAAGGGAAGCCCCTCTCTCACCTCAAATGACGTAAGCCTCCGTAAGCTTTCCAAGATTCGTCGATCACTAATTCCGCCTTGTTTCCTTTGCGTCGGTCGTCCGAACTATAACATTTTTCCCCGTGCGTTAGAAACGTTTTAACGAATTCATTCAATTTGTTTTAAAACAATTTGAAATCATTCCCTTTTTGAAAACACATGGTTCATCTTTTAAATCCAGAGAATGTTTTCAAGAAGACTTTGAAATAGTTCTAAATTAATTTCTTTAAAAACAGAATTCACTTGTCTTGAAGAGAACTCACTTTAAAATGTTTAGGTTATAAAAATCATTATTCTTTAGTTATTAAACAAAATTCAGAACTTAAGAAAATTTCAAAATCATATTAAATCAATTTAAGTTTCTTAAATCATATTTTCAGTAAAACATTTTTCAATCCTTTGGAAATTCAAATATAGAAAATACATCATTAAAACATTCACAACTTCACATAAACAAGCCACATTAGACATAAAAATTCCTTTTTTAATTATTAATTCAACTTATTTATTTTATTCTTAGCAAACCGAAAAGATCAAAACAAATAATACATCACACACATAGTATCATGCATACAACACATAGTCATTCATAAAGGTCATTTCATGAGAATAATTTTCCTACTATATTAGCATGTAGTGACCGAATCATATATAGGAAATTTCACAAAGATTGATGCAGGGAAGCACACAGAGAAGCACACAGCAAATTAAATTATTTTATTTTCCTTTTAGGACTTAGAAACCGAGAGCATTAAAAGAAAATTCAACAAATTTGAACCAAACAACAAATTAAATCCCAAATCATTTTAAAGTCACACATATATTTGCAATTAATTCATGCATGCACATTCTAGGCCTTTAAATTAAATTAATTTCATCATACATACGACTTAAACAATGATTAAATATAATTTCCTACTTATTTCTCTCATGGCCGAATGCTATTATGCAAGAATGCAAGGTTTTGGTCCAATTTCTCAACATACAAGAATCACAAAAATCAATTCAAACCTCACACCACACCATGTATTCACATCACATATTCAATAACTTAAGTTCATCACTTTTTCTTAAATAAAATCAAGTTTACATTTTAAACTTCTAAAAAATAACACACATGCACTTAGAATTATTAGATCTAGTCTTATAACATACATGCATCAACTAAAAAGCATGGGATTCATTTTTATTTAACATGGCCGAATGGCCTAATACAACCAAATACTAAAACTAAATCATGTTTGCACTTCAAAAATCATTTAAAACTGGTTTCTTAAATTTTCCCTTTCAAAAACCGAGACATGCATAAAACAAAAACATGATTTCAAAAACTTGGGTCATTAAATATATACACATAAACCAATAAGGTCATCATCAAGTTAACAAGCCAAAACCAAAGATTTCACTTAGGTCATGCATTCATTCATGAAGAAATCATACAAACACATCATGGATCATTATTTAAGCAAGGAAAATTTGACATGCAAGATAAAAGTTCTCGAGTCAAGCTCAAAGAATAATCTAATTTATAAAATCATTTTCTTAAAAATACAATAGCTCACGGTTTTAGCAAAAATCTAACATGCAAGACCAAATAATTTTTCTTTACCATTTATTAAACTTAGATCATAAATTGATTTGTCGAATAAACACTTAAACTCACATAGGTCATGATTTGAAACAAGAAAAATATACATGCATGAAAGATATAGGTTAAGCTTCACAAAATTACAAACAAAACTTTTAGATCTTTAGGTTTGAGTTAGAAAATAAGTAGATCTAACAAAGAAAACATAAACCGAATCATAAACATAAAGTCACAAATATTACAAATAATGTTTAGTCCATGAAAGTTCAAGATCAAGAAGAAATAGCACATAAATTCACTTTACAAATCATAAAAACAAACACGCAAAAGAAAAAGAAAGGGTTCTACAAACTAAAAAGGAAAACTAGGCTATTACATTCTTCCTCTTTGTTCTTCGAGTTGCCTAGCAAGAAGGGGTTGGTCTCTTTAGGCTTCTAGCACTTAGATCTTCAAAGAAAATGGCTTGATCTAAGGTGGATCTCCCTCCTTCTTCCTCCTAAGGCTTCACGGCCTCCTTCCTCTTTCTCTTTCTCTATTTCTTTCTAGGTTTCTCTAAGAGTTTGGATGGCTCTTAGAGTGTGTTTGAGGTTGGAAGAGTGGAAATGAGAATGGGTAAAATGAGATGAACCAAGGCTTCATACATAAATAAGCCACGAGTTCTCCCTCTTTTGCCCTTGTAGGAATTTCGGTTCATGCACAAATGAGGAGGGAGAATTGGTCTCTACAAAATTTTTCATGGCTAAGGTTGCCAAAGTCAAGGGGACAAAGTGAAGTGGGCTAGGTGGCTAGGGGTTACTTTAGGTCTAACTATTAGTTGGTTCCTTAGTTAGGGCTTTATTACTTAGTTTAGTTTGGTTACTTACTTGGTTAGTTTGGATTCCTCACTCCCTAAGCACACACACACATGGCATACACATAGAACCCACACATATCATGCACATGCAAATGACACACACACACCCTCATGCACAAGCACAACCGTGACACTTTTATGCACACACACATGCACACTTACATGCACAAATCGTGGCATTCTCACACACATGCACATGTCTTCTATTTTTATTTTCTAATCACCCTTGCCTAAAAATCCTTAATTCATATAACAATGCCATTTAATTTAGGACATCATATTTTCATAGTCATTCCCACGCATCACACATACTTTAGGCATACATTGGGATCAAGCACACAACATATAAAAATTCATCACATAATGCACACTCATATCATGCACCTACAAAAATACATTTATATACACAAACCGTAACACATATACACATATCAAATCAAACACATATCACACAAAATTTCATACCAAGATATCACCACAAAACACATTTTCTTAAAAATTCGTTTTTCTTTTATTCTGAAAATAAATTTTTATAAAACAGCCCAGAAAATTCTAAAAATTACATTTTCAAATTCTAGATTCAAAATGATCGTTTTCATATAAAGATCATTAAATTCCGAGTTACGGTTTAAAAGTTATGGATTTTTAAAGACAACACATTCAAAAACTTCATTTTTCACAAAAATCACACATGAAAATATTTTGTTTTATAAAAATTCATGGAAATCAGCTCTTCATTTCTTTCTTATGAAAACACTTTTTCTGAAAAATCACCATTTCAAGGTTTCTTTCGTTAAAAATCGTTTACGCACGTACGGGAAAAATGCAGGGTGTTACATTGTTTCTTTTAGATTTAAGGAAACACAATTAACTTATGTAAGTATCTAAAGGTCAGTGGGAGTGAGTTTATTATGTTGATTCTGTATGTTATTATATCTTGCTTGCAACTTATTATCTTGGTTTATTACACTAGACTAAGAAGTTTTTTCTAGTAACTTTGAATGAAAGATATAGGTGAGTCGAGCCATGTGATTAGAAAATGAATATTCTAGAATATGTCACATGAATTGTTAGGCTTATCTCAGAAAGCATATATCATTAAAGTACTAGAATGATTTAGAATGAATAAAATTTACGTTAAGGAAGTATCAACTATACTCATAAAGTCTTGAGGTATGAGCATGAAACTAATAAATACATGCTTACTTCTATAATGAATGATCACATTGAGATGATCAGAATGTTGAATTTGTAGCAAGTTTTGAGGTTACAATTCAAACTAATTGACTGCAAAATTTTATTTTGGGGCTTAGAACTGTCGACAATATTGCTTAGCCGTTGAAAATGTACTATGGTGTTTTGCAGCAATGACAAGTACTACAAAAGTGCTAAAAATATGTGAATGAAGTACTTTGTCTCTAAAGAATGAGATCAGAAACAAAGATTATCAATAGAGTATGTTAGCACCAATCTTATGATTGCTAATCCCTTGCATTGAAAGAAGGGTTATTGCCTAAACATTTATTGAACATGTTGAAAGTATAGGCATTATTGTTATTAAGTAAAATTGAATTTGATGTTGACATCCTTATGTATGATGTAATTGACACTCTGAGCTCATTTATGATATGTTTGATATGTTTCTGATTACCTGTTCTCTAGAACGGCATGCACTATTGTATTAGAGTATTGTAAACAGGTATTGTCTTGAATAAAGACATTATTGACCAATTATGTATTTTCCAGTTATAGATTGTGTTAAGGAAAAGACTATTTTGTGGTACATGGAAGGAACTATGTCGAACAAATGATATACAACCGCCATGACCCGAATTAGTTCCTATCTTTAATCATGATTAATAAAGTATCTAAGTATAAAATGACTTAGCCATGTAAATGCGCATTAATTTTTTATTTAATTATTTTGTTTATTAGACCATAATGTTGAATTGTGTCACATGAGCCAAGTGGGAGAATGTAAGATTTTAATATCTTAGTATGTCTCATGTGATGTGCACGTGACATGTATTGATGTGTGTTTAGTAAATAAATAATTAAATATTGATGGGCTTAATCATAATTAGATATAAGGGAGGTTGTTTCTGAAGGCCCATTAGCTTGATGGAAGCTAATGGATAATAGTTAGGGTTTTTACCTATTTATAGGAAACAGGTCCTGTTCCTGGCTATAAGGTATTCTTTTCTCTCCCCATAAACAAACAACATAGAAAAGAATAGCATAGGAGGCAAAGGAATAGAAACGTGTTTCGTGGCTTTTGATCAAAGGGCGTTTGAAGAACTCTCTTTCAACTCTAGCAATGGATAGAGGTTAGTAATCGTCTTCCTTATTGTCTCTATAATATGTGAAAGTCATGTAATTTTAAGATCCTTATTATTGTAGTTGTAACGAATAAATTAAACTACAACTTATACGTGATGCAACACAACGTCCTTCATAAATTTCATCACATAATAGCCGCAGTCAATACCATTTGTTTGCTTGGGAACCTGTAAAACACACATACAGGAAACAAACCAATGAGATGAGGTGAATACCAATAAAACCAAGCAACAAACCATTTAGGAAAAGTAACAATCAAGTTTCATCAGCAATCTTGAAAAGAAAAAAAACAATGAAAAACCAAAGGATCTAACTTGGCACAAATTTTCTACAGCAACAGTCATAACCAATTGATTAGAATCAGCATGAACAAACAGAAATGCAGAATTTACCAACTATAAGCCAAATTCAGAATCAGTCAAAACCAAATTCGGTGCAACACTTGCACAAACCCTAGGAAGTCTATAAACCAAATAAAACACAGATTTTGATTCCCAAAAATAAGATATAAATAGATACAGATCAAATTGACAAAAGAGTAGAACTCAAGTTCCTTTGTATATACCTTAATGTTGATCCATTTGAAGGGTGTATTTAACTCTTTTTTTTGTGTAGGTGTCCCCATTGGTTCCACGATAAGCTTTGATAGATCTAAAAAAATAAATCAGCAATAAATATGTGAGGATAATCACATGCACTTTCGCACAAACAAATAAATGTGTAGTTAAAAAAGCCCATGTACTTACGAATTAAAGAGTTCCATCATAAGCCTATGTGATTCAGCTCTTGAACGAGCCATCGAATCTAAGTAGTATATAGTCCTCCCCATGACATCAATGACAACCAACACCCAATGGAAACTAATTTAATTAAAAATTGAGCAACACCAAATTAGTACTAATTGTTACAAATTAATAAGCACAGTAAACAAATATTGACAATGCAAGTTACTTACCCCAAATTATATGGGGCCAAAAATCATTTGCCATTACCATTCTTATTTTTTGTTAACACGCTTACTATATAATCTTTGGCCGATGGTAGAAGGGTACAATGAGGGGACAGGAATGAGAACCTCTTTGTGAGAGCAAAGGGAACCACCAACCTTTCAAACAAAAGCCTTAACATACTATAAACAAAAAGAGAAATTTATAAGTAATGGCAAAAACAAAATAAGGACAACAATAAGTAGCAAACTAGACAGCATATTGTTAGGATCAATACCTTGTATAAATGCAAAGAGAGGTGCCATCTAGTTCCATACGAAAAAGTAGGTAATATAGAGTACATTTTTCAACTCCTTCATGTTCCAATTTTATGCCAAAAATGGAGGTGTCCATAGGTAATAAAAAGGCATCCCTTTTCTTTTTCTTCAAAAGTGTATACAATGCCTTGCAAAATGGAGTTTTGATTTCATCCTCCGACTTAAGAATTACCTTTTCTCCCACATGAATTGCACAAAGTTCGTTGGGATCCTTTTCTTGCAGATTAGATTCTTGAGCCACATATTTTCCCTTTTTCTTTTCGGGACTCACAATTGCTTCCTTGGTTTCCTTTTTCTTTTTGGGACTCGCAATTGATTCCTTGGTGTGCCCCAATGTTTCGCCTTTTTTGGCTTTCCAATCGGAAGTTAGCATCTAAAAATTGCCAACAAAAGTTAGTCATAAATGTTTAATGTAAGCACTAGAAAGAAAAATCTATAGTTCAAATAAATAGGCATACTGGACTATCATCATTTGAGATGAGATTTGAAGGCCATGCAACAAAAGCTTTAACAGCATCTCCCACAGTGAAAAGTTTGTCCATTTCATTCTCAATGGGCAAAGGTGCATTCTCATCACTAGGAAAATTGATTGAGACCCTCAAATGGTGTTGAGGGAGCTCTTTACCATGCAACATGTCACCCTCAAGGTTATACATATAACCTTTGGCAACTACACGCCCATGTTTGTCTAAAAGAACACATGGGTTGATGCCCTATAAAGAAATACATTATTATTCATGAGCCAAAGAAAAAAGACATGTAAAGACATAACCAGAAAAGATTCAGGTTCCAACATCATTAAAGGTTCAAGGCCAGACAGCAACAAAAGATTAATTATGTGCAAGCATATACATGGTTTGCATCATACCTTGAGAAGATTGATAGCAGGTGTGCAGCTATCTTTGATGCTATTTGGAGAGGGTAAATCTGATGAATTCTCCATCTTCTCTTTTCCTTTATCATTCTTTCCCTTCTTCAATTCTTCAACTTCAGCCGCGAGGGTACGCAATTGTTCCATGGTCTTATTGTATTGATCAACTTCCACAATTTTTTTTTGTTTTTTTTAGGTCGGAAATATTCAGTTTTTGTGACCCCTGCTCCCACACCAACCACCCGACCAAGATGATCCGATTTCTTTAATACTTGTGAAAGTAAGTCTTCACAAGTGGTATTGTCTACTACAATACCACTTTGTTAATGTTCAAACTGCTATAACCTTAAAAAAAGAGATATAAAAACCCTATAAAATGATGAGATTAATATACTCACAATATCTCTTCTGAAGAGCCTTGGGATTGTTCGTGCGCCCATTTTTCAAACGATGGCGAGGCAGTGATTGTTCTTCTGATTGTGTCTCAGAAAGCTATATACAATTAGTCATTGATACAATTAGTAAGATAATATATTAATCAAAAAAGTTATAACTATGATACATTAATATCATAAAGATTCGAATATACAATTTCTTGATCCAATTTTGCATATCCCTTACGGGATATACGTGATGGACACTCGCCTGCCCTTGAACCTCTTACTTTATTTGCCGCGCTGATTTCCTAAGTAACCACATGTAAATCAAGAAAGAGGAATGATTAAAACAACATTTCAATGATTAAAACAACATTTATTAATCTTACCAACAAAGAAGGATGATTTATTAATCTTACCAAGAAAGCAGCATCATTACAATGTTTCACAAATTCAAGCCAATCCTCTTTGGAGATTATATCAGCATACTTATTTGGTGGTTGCTCCATACAACCATTTTGAACATGAATGGATAAGTAATGTCTGTGTCTATTGAGTGCAGTCCCCGCCTTAGACAACACAAAAGACTTATGACACTCATTGACATTCCATGTATTCTGCCAAGCATCATTGTACATTAATAATTATAAACCAAGTAAGGAAGCTTAAATTATTAATATATAAGAAATATGTCATAAATAATTATGATACCAATATATCTTGCCAAATTTCTTCTTTGGCCTCATCATGATAGGGGTCCTTCCAATCTGGAACGAGAATTGATGCTTCTCGTCTAGTAAGTAAACCAATGTAACTAGTAAACCTTGATGCGTTGTCATTAATTGGTTGTCCCTTAGGATTCCACTCAACCTGCAAAGTTCAAAATGATAGTTATCAAATATACAGCAATGAACGAGTATTGATACTTGCAATGTTCATTTGAAACGTGCAACTCATATACAGTATATACAGGTATCAAAATGGCAGTAAAAAAAAGAGGCAAACAGTTATAAATTGGCAATAAATCAATAGTGATTAGTAGGTGTGAATATTAACTCTAAAAGTGCATTACGTCTACTTCGTTCTTGAATGACAGATTTCATGATTGTCCTACCACGGTCCCCTCTCTTCCTTGTTTTCTTGGGAATAGAGCCGTCATTCTTTTTTGGTGCCATTTATCTACATCAACAAAAAATTGTAATCAATTAAAACACTATAATGCATAATAAAAAAAGGGCAATACAAACAATATTACAATTAAAAAAAGAGTTAATAGTCACATAGGTCCCCGAAAGATACTTATGGAATCAGTTAGGTCCCTGAAAGATTAGTGGAATCTCTTAAACCCCCCAAAGATTATTTTGGAATCAGTTAGGTCCCTGAAAGATTTTTGGAATCTCTTAAACCCCCCAAAGATCAATTTGGCATCACATTAGTCCCCATAAGGGACCTAACGGGATCCTATGTGACACATTAAATGCTTTGTTGGCCCAAACGTGGCACTTCTTAACATTCCAACATCGCATTGGGGCCGACAAAGCATTTAACGCGCAACGTAGAATTACGTCAGGTCCATCCTGACAAAATTGAATGGGGGAACTAATGTTACGCCAAAATGATCTTTGGGGGGTTTAAGAGATTCCACAAATCTTTCAGGGACCTAACTGATTCCACAGGTATCTTTCGGGGACCTATGTGACTATTAACTCTTAAAAAAATGATAAGAAAATCATAAGCATAGTAGGATAATTTTCTCTTTTTTCTCTTTGGGTTTTCCCAAATCCAAACTCCCTCATTATGATCATCTCTTGTTTATGTATTGCTATCTTCAGTTGAATCAGTGTCAAGTGATCGTGAAGCCCCAAAAAAAGGATCATCTTCATAATAGTCATCAACATCAACTTTGTTGGACAAAAGAACAATGGACCACTTGACACTAGCAGGATCGGTGACAAAGAATGCTTGTTGAGCTTGAGATGCTAAAATGAAAGGTTCATCTTTGGGCCCTATCTTATTAAGATCCACCTTAATGAACCCTAACTCATCAGTCTGAATGCCATTCTTGCTATCAACCCACTTACATCCAAACACGGGAACACGAAACTTCGTGTAATCTAACTCCCTTATGCGTTCAATGACCCCAAAGTATGACATATTCTTATATATGGGGTTTCTATCTTTGGCATCTGAGATATGCAAAGATTGAGCCACAAGGGTCACACCACTATTTTGCACGGTACTCCTATCATCATGCATAACTGTATCGGTGACATTTGAGACATAACTTCGATGAGTGGAATCCGATCTACTCTCACCATGTTTCACCCAACATGTATAACTTTGATCAATTCCATAAGACATTAGATGACCTTGCAAGTCAGCTTCAGTGACAAAACTTGCGTGGCAACATTGTAGACAAGGACATAAGATTCTATTGCGGTCTTTTGCATTGTTAACTACAAAGTTAACAAATGCTTTCACTCCTTCCTCGTATTCGGATGATAAACGACGAGCTTTCATCCATTTTCGATCCATATTAATCTACGGAGATGTTTGAAGGATTATGATTAGAGAAAGGTAAAATTAAAGAGGATACAACAAAAAACAACAGAACAGAAGCAAAAAAGAACAACTTCTGCAACCAGAAAATCAGACCAGCCATGTCTATAGTTAGAGCATTTTCGGGCTATCAGACCAGAAAATCAGACCAGAAAATCGAACCAGAAAATCATACCAGCCATGTCTCTACTTAGAGCATTTTTGGGCTATCAGACCAGAAAATCAGACCAGCAAAGTAAGAGAAAGAAAACTAAGCTATACTCTAGTATGTGAATGTCCACTACACCAAAATAACTACGAATGGCTGCTTTACCAAGTGCAAAGGGAGATTCCATCCATCCTGATTCTTTTCTTTTTTTTGGAATAATATAAAACATAATAAAAAAGTTGATAAATTTGATTGACAAGATTACTCGTCATATAATAGATTCAAGGGACTTCCATAATTGAAAATACCAATCATGAGGATTTATAAAAATAGAGCTAAGAAAAGAAGAAAAAAGAACAAGACCAGCTCCACTAAATTAATTCCTATCATCAAAAAGAATCTTGCAAAATTTACATCAATAACAGACCCATACATTGATTACTACAGATGGAAAAGGACCAGCTCCACTAAATTGATTACTACTTATGACCCATACATTGTTGGAAGCTTGAGCATATTGACTCACTATAAGTTTATTCAAGTTTATATATCCCTGGAAGCATAGGTGCTAAGTTACTACAGATTTTCATCATAGACATTAATACTAGAGCAGCAAGATATGGAAGCAAGGGATTGGGTGGGAGATGAAAGAAATGTCCCAGCAACAATGTGCAACAATAATATATAAAAAATAACTTATAATATAGCTTATATGCATTATATATTAAGAAAAAACATCCAAAATTCATAAATCATGAGCATTATCACTGCTCTCATCATTTAGCATAAGAAAAATGAAAGACCAGAGAAGCAGGGTGGCTGAAACAGGGTGTTTTATGGCAGAAAAATGAAAGACCAAATGAAGCAGGGAAAGAAGTAGGGTCTGAACAGAATGAACCTGACGTTCCAGGGAATGAAGCAGTGTCTGCAGAGAGGTTGGAACACACAAAGAGGTTGCTCCTAGTGAGCAAGTTCCAGAAGAGTTGCGAAACTCATTTAAAAAAATGCTGGATGAAAGTAATAAAATAGATGATGTTGTTGACTGTTTTGATGATAAAGACCAAGATCAACAAAAAAAGGGAGGTTTGGAAACTTTTTTTTTAGTAAAAGTCTTCTTTGAAACAAAAAACTATAAATGCTATGGTTAAGGATAGGGATATGGTGATTAGGGATATTTGTAGATGTATATATGGCAATGCACTGCCATTTAACTTGGTTACGAGTCAATTGTTTATTAATATGGTAAAATCTATTTCTGAATATGGTAGAGGCTTAAAACCACCAACTTATCATGAAGTAAGGGTCTCATTCTTGAAGAAAGAAGTAGACCTTGTTAATGCTAGTTTGGATACATATAAGCTTGAGTGGAAAAAAACTGGTTGTACATTGATGTCAGATGGCTGGACTGATGGAAAGAGTAGATCACTAACTAATTTTTGTGTTAATAGTCCTAGAGGTACTGTTTTTCTGAAATCTGTTGATACTAGTGGTTTCACTAAAGATGCTGAAAAAATGTTTCAATTACTTGATGAGATTGTGAATGAAATAGGGGAGGAGCATGTTGTTCATGTGATTCTGCTGGACACAAGTTAATGGACAAAAGAAAGAATCTCTTTTGGTCACCTTGTGCAGCCCACTGCCTTGATTTGATTCTGGAAGATATCAGTGGCCTTACTGTGTTCCATAATACCATTGGAAAAGCTAAAAGAATTACAACCTTCATTTATAGACATACTTGGGTATTGAATTTGTTTAGAAGCTATTCCAATGGTAGGGAGTTAGCAAGGCCAACAATTACTAGGTTTGCAACATCTTATTTGACAATGAAATCCATTTTAGAACAGAAGATTGCTCTTCGATCTATGTTTACTTCAGAAGAATGGGCTACTAGTGCATATGCCTCTAGGAGTGAAGCTAAAATTGTAGAGGGTTTTGTCTTGTCTGATTCCAGATTTTGGAAATAAATAAAGTATTGCCTGAATAGTGTGTCTCCTCTAGTGAAAGTTCTTAGACTTGTAGATTGTGATTTAAAGCCAGCAATGGGCTACATCTATGAGACTATGGATCAAGCAAAGGAGCAGATTGCACAAAATTTTAATAACGTGGAGAGCATATATAAGGATATACGGGAAATCATTGACAGACGTTGGGACTTACAACTCCATCGACCTCTTCATGCAGCAGGATATTATCTTAATCCCAAGATTCATCATAGTCCAAAATTTAACCCAGATTCTGAAGTGAAAATTGGACTGTACAAGACATTAGAGAGGATGTGCCCAGACATTGAGATAAGGGTTAAAATTGATTCTCAAATTGAGAAATTTGACAAAGCTGTAGGACTCTTTGGAAATAGCTTAGCAATTGCAACTAGAGAAAAGAAACAACTTGGTATGATTAATTTTATATTTGCTTTTTTTCTTTATGTCTGTATTATTTTATAGATTATCTTATTAACAAAGTGTTTATTTGTTATCTTTTTTAACAGCTTTATGGTGGGACTGTTTTGGAGAGGAATGCAAAGTGTTACAATCAATAGCTATTCGCATTTTAAGCCTTACTTGTAGTGCTATGGACTGTGAGAGGAATTGGAGTGTGTTTGATCAAATTCACACAAGAAAAGAAACCGTTTGGAGCAGCAAAGGCTGAATGCTCTTGTATTTGTTAAATACAATCTGCAACTTGAAATTAGGTACAAACAAAGGGAAGCAAATGGAGATACATATGATCCTATTTGCTTAGAAGATTTACCATCTGATGATGAATGGATAATTGAACAAGAGGAGCCTTGCCTAATGGAAGGGAACTCTTGGATGGATGTGCAAGAGTGTTTTGATATTAATGAAGGAGATCAAAGCAAGAAGAAAAAAAGAGGTAATTAAACCTGTTTTCACTAAATGTTGTCTTGTGTAATGCTGTTTGTTTGGGAGTTAATCCTATTTTCACTGATAAACAATCAACATTTTCTGATATTTTTACTTCATATATTTTTAGGTCCTCGAAACCTTAATGCAAACAAAAATACTACCAACCAGAATGATAAAGGGAAAGGGATCCAAATTGATGAACCAAATATTGGAGAAGATGATAGTGACACTGAAATGGATGATGCACTTATGCTAAATGATGAGAGCAGTGATTCTGATAGTGAATAGTGATACATGAAATAGGCTTATGATTTATGAAATACTTCTTATGCTAAATAGATGATGCACATGCACTACTTATGCTAAATGATGAGAGCAGTGATAATGCTTATGATTTATGAATTTGGGATATTTTTTCTTAATATATAATGCATATAAGCTATCTTATAAGTTATTTTTTTATATGTTCATGAATCTTACGATTCGATACGATTTATGATTCAAAATTTGGCCTAGCAATTCACGAATTGAATCGCGATTTGACAACACTGTTCCTATATTCCCTCCCATGAAAATTGCAATCAGCAGCCATTGAGACCCGTTTTCAATCAATATGCATTTAATGTCATTAATGATTTGTTGTTTTGACCAAGGTGGGGTTGGAAAAAAAACCCTGAAAAGTCAGGTTTAAACTAGGCCGGGTCGGGTTTTACTCATTTGTTGTCAGGAAACTCGTTTCAGATCCCCTCTTTCCGAATAGATTTTTTCTGCGATTCACGATTCAGAAACGAATCGTACGATTCGAACATGAGAATCGTCGATTCCAGGTCCTTCTCGATTCATAGAACCGATGCGTTTTGTTTTACATACGAATCGTATCGAATCGTACGATTCGAATCGTGAATCATACGATTTCGACAACACTGCCCAGGAGAACTTGGATTCTCACTAGTAGAACAAAAGAATCCCCAACCAAAATGACCTAATCTAATAAACATAAAGCTCTACAACATGCTAGAGGACTCTATTAGCAGCCTCTCTAGATAACATAATCTGTACAAAGATATATGTTTTGCAAAGATTAAGATTGAGGACCAAGCATTCAATAAATGATCCATATTAGAGTTTTAAAACTCAGTTTTAGCTGAAAGATATATGTTTTGCAGACTAAAATCAGAATATAAAATGACACTATGACATCACATAGAAGACTTGAATATGGTAGCTGATATATGTCAAACATAGTAGAATGTCAACATGATCATCTTGCAATATAAAGCAGTATATATTAGCAGTATTTCAGCATTAACTCAGCATAAATATGACAAGACCAGCATTTGTTGCACATTATAACAAGTGAATATACATGATCAAATTAGCCTAGTATTTGTTGCACATTATACATGGAACCTGATATATAAACCAAAATAGATCAATACCTGATATATAAACCTAAAAGATAAAACATACCCTAGATGACGAAATCAAAGGATGGAGGGTTGAAAGAAGACGATGGAGTACTGAGGAAGTGGAGTTGTGAGAAAAAAAACCCTTAGTTGCATGCAAAGACAATCTAAACAATCTAAACCAAAATAAAGCAAAAAGGTATGACATTTGAGTGACACATTAATGGTAAATCATATATAAAAAAAATAAAACATCATTGTTCCATTCAGGTTGTGACAGCAAAATAAAAGTATTAGAGCTATAAAAAGAAAGTGCACCATGTGAATCAAAGGTCCTTCCAATCAAATAAGCTTCAACGATAAATTAAAGCAACCAATTCTTTCTTGTGATTTATGCATGCATTAGATGTTACCAGAAGTAACTGATAAAGTTACTTAAGTGATAAAGCTACTTAAGTGATGCATTTAAACTTTTCTATCTATCTAACTTCTTTACCCCTTTTAAACAAAAATTTATCTAAACTTAAATAATTTAAAATTATCATGTACTCATATACAAACAATTTACCAATTCACTAAATTGAATTGCGCAGATTAACAGTGCTTCTATAAATTTACCACAATTGCTGCATAAATTGAAAGAGTAATAATCGATTGGATTTTGAAGAACAAATCGGAATAGACAAACAATAATAATCGGTTAAGATGAAAAGTACTAATTTCATTGATAATGAGGCATTAACAAAAGCAACAAAAATAACAAAACCCTTCAGAAACACAACCGCACACTTCTCTAAGAACTATAATCCCTAAGCACATACAATAAAAATAAGAAGAAACAAAAACTCATACAGTACCTGCAGAAGGAGTGCTGAGGGTTGAAAGAAGAGGATGGAGTACTGAGCTGTGAGGAAAAAAAAAGAAACCCTAAGTTGCATGCAAAGACAATCTAAGCAATCTAAACCAAAATAAAGCAAAAAGGAATAGTAAATCATATATATATAATAAAAAATAAAAACCTACCCTAAATGGCCAAATCAGAGCTGAGGGTTGACGAAATCAGATGGACTTATGAGGGTTGACGGCGGACGTGCGAAGGGCGGTGATGGTGGTGTTGCGACGGCGAAGATGCGAAGGGTTGACGGCGGTGTTGCGAAGGAGCTTCGGCAGAGGGAGAGAGTGATGAAACAGAGCAGAGTTGAGTGAGGGAGAGTGAAAGAGAATTGAGAAGGGTCGGAAGCACGGTGGAAGCACGCCGGTGGAGTGAGGGAGAGAGGGAGAAGTGCTTTGGAGGCAGAAGAGGGACTATCGGTGTGCTTGGAGGGAGAAGAGTGAAAAATAAAGCGGGGTTTTTTTTCCATTAAAGTAGAACCCTTGCCCGTGCGATGCACGGGGCAGTTAATTAATCTATTTTTCAGACTAGTTGTCAAAATTAACCACTCTAGAATGAACCATATCGGAACCGGTTTCAATTAAAATATTTTCAGACTGGTCACTTAATTGAACCAGTCTGATTTAAACTAATTTTAACTTCCAGACCGGTTCTACACGGAACCGGTCTTAATAAGGTGGTCTGAAAAATGTATTTTGTACTAGTGGAAGTAACTTGAGTGTTTAAATGGTTTGATGTCTTCATCTATGTTTGCCTAGAGAAATGCCTGATTGAATATAAAATGATTTCAATACATTAGAGCTATAAATATAATTTAAGTACTGTTGTGACACTAATAAAAGCTATTGTAAAGTAAAGGATAATTGTAAAATGGTGTGATTGTAATATCTCTAATTACTTGTTATGTGATGAATTGATTAATATGACTCTTGAATTGTATGTACTCCCTGTTTAAAGATACTATGTGTTGTGTTTTAACTTGTGAATTCTGAAAACCACTAGCTCTGTTACTTGTATAGGAATGAAGCATATATAAATTTTATTGATACCCCAACTATGTGATTATAAAATAATTGATCTATTCTGATATGATAATTTGAATTATCTGACTTTGATATTGTATTACTTGTCTAAGATTAGAATGTGCTTGTATTTCTAAAGTTGAAATTTATCAATTAATGAAATCTAATTAAGGGAAAGGAACCCTTATTAGGAAAAGGCTAGTAATACCAGTAAAGTCTTAAACATATGGTATACTTTAAGCAGGGGAGTAAACCATTAAGAACCTTAGACTTATGATCTAAGTGAGGTAAATCCTAGTTCTTCCTTCTATTAGGCAAATTGAATTTTGGGGACGAAATTAATATAAGTGGGGGAGAATTGTAACATCCTAAGTTTTATAATTATGTAGAAAATGTTAGAAATTAGTAATTTAGTGTTTATAGCCTTTAGTATGCTTTAAATGTGCATAAGGATCATTTAGAAATACTTTATATTAGAAAATTAGAAATAAAATATTAAAAACTTTAATTACAAATTCCACCGTTGGATGGAAAGATAAGTATGTGGAGAAACTTGCTTTCAAATTTTAACAAGATCCAACACTTAACGAATGAAACATGGCCTTTTAAATGTAAAAGAAAAGGAAATGTTACAGGTTCCAATCGAATAAGCACATAGGCGAATCAATTAGTAGAATTGATTAGACCTACAACAAACAGCTTAAAACGTGATTTTGGATGCATTTTCATTCATTCTTTCATTTGTCTCTCTCTCTCCTCAAGCACGAACTCCTCCCTATCTCTCTCTAATTTCTCTCTTAAATCATCACATAAATCCATGGATAAATCCCCAAAATCAAATCCCCATCACACATACACATCTAATCCTCCCTCAATCTCTCATATTTCCTACTCCAAGTTCAAAACCCCCAATTTCCCTCTATGGCAAAACCTTAGGTTTTGATTTTTGGAGATTAACATACATGGAGCAAGGACTAGAAATCATAAGCTAAGGATTTAAGGAAAGCATGTGGGAAAGAAGGATGTAAGGCTTAAAGGGGAGCACTTTCTCACTTTCACTTTCTAGCCAATCTCTCTCCTGAAAACCAAGTTAAGAGGGGAGATATTTACATAAATTAGAGAAAGGATGTGATAATAATAGTAGGAATATAATTATATGCATGTTTGATTGATGTATTGGTTATGATTTTGGTTGTTCATAATTCTAGGTTTATGTGATATTTGGTTGATGATGTTGATGCTTCTTGGATAATGGATTATACGAATGAATGAATATTATTATTGATATTATCATTGTTATCATGATTGAATGGTGAATTATTTTGATATTATGTATAATAACCCTAAGTTAGGAATTATCTAAATTGATATAAATATACAAAGGCTTGATTATCATAAATCACTCAAAATGGATTAGAAACACGATAATTATGAAGTGAGGAAGGACGTTAGGAATTGGAAAAGATACTGTGAAGATTCTATGGACTGAAGAACGTTTCGTGAAGGTTCATAGAATTGACAGACGAGAGTGTCATAGTGACTAGATTGTGTTATTGAAACAATCACGGGAAACTATTATAGAGGACTTTGATCTACTAGAGGACCTTATATAGTATGAGGTATTCTCATAGGGATGAAGTACTGGATAAATCGGGGATTGGTCCTGTGCACACTATAATAGTTTTTATCGGTCACTTAAACACATCATGACTAGTGAGGGTGGTCCCTACTATAGCCAATTTGGGTAAAACGACCTAAATTGTATGAAGAACGACTCGTGAAGTACTGTGCAAGCATGGGTTGAGGGACACTTACTCCTAGTTGATCTTTTCCAAAGAGTTGAGGGTGATGTGAGGAAAAAGGAAAATGGTAAGTAGTAATATCTACTTTAACAGGAAAATGGAATGCAGTAATAACTATGGAAACTAATGGAACTGCCTTGTATTGCTTATGTTATTTATTATGGAAAATGGTTGATGAATATGGAATATGTAACACCCCAAAATTTTAATCCTGGATTAATAAAAGTTAATTATAAATTTTATTTATAATTAATTGTTATTAAGAATCCCTAATTAAATTAAATAGATAATTATTGCAAATAGGTGGAAAATAATTGTAAATTCTTTTCTATGCAAAAATTAGATTATTGCATATTAGTCCTTGCTGTAGGACCTAAGTGCAATATTAGAAAGATTTTGGAGGAAAGAAAGGAAAAAATAATTATTTTTCAAATTTTAGTCGAAATACTCGAGTATTTCGTCCGATACTCGAGTATTCTGGGTGGTGCTGGTTGAGTTAGTGCGTTTAATGAGTCATCAACACGTTAATTCCTGAGCTCGACACGAAATCACCTCAGGAACAACTCAGGGATATCGTGTCGGCTTGCATGCAAGAGGAAATCGCGTATATAAGCTGAATCAACCAAGGATTCGAGCTCTTGGTTGATAAAATCGAGAGTTAGGGTTCTAAGTTTGCCTTCAACAATTTCCCTTCACCTCTGAGTGATAGATTACGAGTGATACAGGGTTACGAAGCTTACATCTCAAGCTTCGTAAAGAAACTAAAATCATAAGCTAAGAGTGAGTGTGTGGGGAGAATTGAATCCAAGAAGTAGAGGTGTTGAAAGCTGACTTAAGTTCCTAGAGCTTACTTTGGAATCTGATTTTGGTAAGCTCAGGCAACCTCTCCATGTAAATCTTGTTCCTTTAGTTAGTACGAATTGTAGAGAGTAGTTAGAGACTAATTTCCCCAATTTTTATGTCTGTCTTATGCATCAACCAATTCAATCTTGGTGCTCTGCTGAAACTGCTCTGTTTCAGTGTGGATTTTGTGGAGCTCAGTATTGTAAGGCCAATTTGCATCCAATTTCAGTTTCTAATCAACCTAGAGGTAAGTGGGAAGCTATACATTCACTAGAATAAGGTTTGATTCCATGAAATTGTGTTAGGAAGCCACCATGAGGCTTAAAGGGCTTAATTTGAAATAGGATATTGGCTTGGAGACCATTCTGTGTGTTACAACTTGTTGGAGCATGTTTATTATGTTGCATGCAAGCTAAATGCAAATTATTTTCATGTTAAAGATGCTCAGAATTGAAATTGACATGTTAAGTTGTTGAAAAGATGATTTTATGCATAATGAATGCTCAGTCTTGATTCAGTGTAATTTGATGTAATTCCTGTGTTGGAACATGTTTAATATACTTAAACTTAACTCTCTTGAACGTTGGTTTTGGTTAAAATTGGTTAGAATTGAATTTGGTATGTGAAAACTCAGTTTCAGTGTTTTACTGTCATGAAATACTCGAGTCTTTGGCTTGATACTCGAGTATTTCGTGGTGCACCAGTGCGTTTGGTAGCACCAGTACTCGAGTGTTTGAGCTGAGACTAGAGTATTGTCTGATGCACCACTTTGAAATTGAGTATTTCTGGAAAATCTGAAACTGCACTTTTCAGAAAGAGCATGAACTACTCGAGTATTTTGGTAAGATACTCGAGTACTTTTAGTCGAAATACTTAGATTTCATTTTTTTTAAAAAAAAAATCTAACCAAGTTATTTTAACCTAAGTTATTAATTTTTAAGATGATTAATCATGTTCCAAGAAGTTAAAGGGAATGTAAGATTACATCAATTACTTTGAATATTTGTGGATCAAATATTCCATGCTGATTATATTAAGATTAAAGAGGATTAATCTTAATTGGAATATGTCATTGCATTCATGTATGGTGTTGGTGATAAGTCATCATTATGGTATATCCAAAGGTTACTTCTTGCTCGACCCCACTTCAAGGTTGACGTTGTGGGTCTTATGTCTTGATGACTATGTAATCCAAGTGATAGTTTACGTTTTGGCGACGTGACGTTCACTAGATAAAGTGACGTTGTTTATCACTTTCGAGCAAGTACGTCATACGTTTGATAACGTATCTTGTATTCTGGGAATACAATGAAATTATGGAAGGATATCCAATCGAGTGACTAGTTGGAGAATGTTAGAGGAGTGAGATATCATGCATCATATCATCATTGATTTAATTATGTGATTAAATTTGATATGATTATAAAATGCTCACTGCTACTTTTGCATATATGTATTGATCATCCTTATTTGATTATGTGTATGTATGTGCTTACCCCTGTGCCCTTGATAGGTGATGGCACGTTACCTAGCATGCGTAGAGATCAGGCCCATCCCTAGCGGGATATGGACGTATGAGGAGCACCGAGCGACATTTGAGGGTGAGGTGGAGTTCACACTCTTCCACCCTAACCTCCTCGTTCGGGTGCGCCCTCATAGGTTTAGGATACCTATTACATATACTATGCACATCCCTGCTTTTTATGTTTATAGAGGACCACCACCGCCAGCTCGACCTGTACGTAGGTTTCATAGTTTTCGTTTCCGTCCTGCTACTCGTTCTCATCCCTCTGCCTACAGAGTTTTCACCGATGAGGATGTTCCTTCATCCTATCCGACTGGAGCTGGTAGGACTACACCAGCTACTACTTTTGGACCTACTGATAGGTCTGCCACTCAGTCGGACGGGATAGAGGAGGATCCCGAGGAGGGGGAGAGCGAGGAGGAGGGAGTACTAGTCGAGCCGGTTCCCAGACCTCGAGGAGGACCCAATGGTTCCTAGGACATGCATAGTATAATTAGTAGGGATCCCGGACCGACTTTGTTGCTGCAGTGGACCAGACGGATGCATGGAGGACCAGTTGACCTGCTTTCAGACACTCTTTATTTTCGAGTTGTGATATATTGTACATATTTTGAGAGTGTTTGAGAGTTTAGGTCTTACTTTCAGACTTTTATATGTATTTTCAGTTTATGGACATGATCACTTGTATTTTGCTGACTTTTGTACCTATGGATCCCTTTTCATGATGACATATATATATAATGTTTATTACAGCATGGATCCTTCAGTACTACTATCTTTCCGCGCACTCTGATTTTGTTAAAAGAGAATTCGACGACTATTATTATTTGGAAAATTATCATACGAGATCAACAAGGCAATGCTATGTTTATAATTATTAAAGTCTAGATTTTAATTAACAAGTATACATTGTCTTGCAAGAAAATAATGATTACAACATTTTAATATCAAATGTTCTGAGCCGAATTCAATAATTTCTCGTACGAATTAATAGTGGCTATAACCATTTGATTTGGGATTTTAATTCTTACTAATATTGTCCATAAACGTTATTTTATATAACAAATACATCTTATTTAATTATGTGGTTGTCAAAGAGGGTGTCACAGAATAGGATAATGTGTATATTTTTATATCTTATTATTGTTATTATGTGTTTTCTTGGATTTATGAATAAATATCTCACCTCTGTGTTGTCATTTTAGGTACTCAAATTGGAGAAGAAAGTGATATTCCAATTACCGAGGAGGATTCCACTCCAAAGAATGGAGTGTAATTTCTAAATATGACTTGAGAGTCATATTTATGCAACCATATTAGTTTTGTAATCATAAATAGAGATTTAACAATGAATTATGAAGGATATTGAAATATCCCTTTATAATTATATACACATTTTATAATTGAGATTTTGTATAATGAAACTATTTTCACTTTAAATGTAATTTAGGTAATTTTGTTTCTGAATCTGACAGGTGAAATGTTTTATAAGGGAAACATCAAATTTTAAAGTAAACCCTGTCAAAATTTTCCCAGAAATTCACTACTTTTATACATTAAATTTTATTTAAAAAGGTAGGATGTTACATTGTGTCGAACTATAATTAATCCCTAGTGATGTTAGAATAGTATTTCTTTGAGTTCTAGTTGAAAGCTATTAACATATTTTGAGTTTAGTGTGCTTCAAAACAATTTATTGGAAACTTGGACGTTGTCGAATTTAGAAAATGGATGAAAACCGAGACTAAAGAAAGTGAAAGAAACCCCAACGGGCTAGAGCATGTAATTGCTACCCCGGGAAGGACAATCCTTGGCAGGGCCGGCCCTGAGGGAGGGCGACGAAGGCAGTCGCCCTGGACCCAAAAAATTCAGGGGCCCATATTTTTTTTAATAGTATGTTTATTTTTGAAAAAAATATTAATAGTTGCAAGTTTTTTTTATCTCTTACTAGCGTGTCGACAGGCACGAGGGTCGTCTCGCATTCCCATTGTCGTAAAGAGTTGTTTATAGTAAAATTTGATATTGATTTATCGGTATTTATGAAGGCTATTTATATGTTAAAGATGTTCTTTTTTGTGTAAATTGTTTAACTATATGCATTCTTAGTAGTCATGTTCCAGAATATGGATCTATAAATTTCAATAAAATTATATATGCATTTTTATATAATTAACTAAAAACCATCGTGTTGACTACTATACTTGAGATCAAGTCACCTTTGGAATACAGAACTTCTGTTTTTCAAGGTGTTTTAATGAAAGATAAATAAGTTTATGCTTTTCAGATAAAGCATAGTTTGAGAAAAAAAATTCCACTGCTCCTCATAAGAAACAATCTCAGAAACATTAGAGGAAAAATTTCTTAGGTAGCAAATAGAAAATGAAATAATATTCAAACTGAACAGTGAGATTGAGTCCTTGCAAGAGTGGTACATGTGGCCTAGATGGATAACAGAAGTAGATGTCTTGAAATTTAATTTATCCTCTCATATGATAATGCCTTTCCAACTTTGTTCTCAGAATCTATAGTCGGCACCCTATCAATCATTTCATAAAACGGGTGACAGTAGCACTTACCTCGGTGATGGCAGTTAAATTTGGAAGTGTACTTAGAACGCTCCTGAAATTCAAAGTTTAACATATTAGTGAGTTTAATTGGAATGCAGTAACAATGCAAAGAACCTCTACACCAGTATTAAATTATATTTTGACAAATCAACATTTATTGTTACTTCTCTCTTATTACTGAAATAAAAAAAATGTAAAACAAATCAAATATAAATAGATATAAATTAATAAAAATATAGAACAATCTCTAATACTACCATTTATCCATATCTACTTAAAAAAGTCAGACTTTTTATGTTGATCTCTTAAATTTAATTTTATAATAGATGATAGACATAAATAAATAAAAATAGAGAACAATAACCACAATTATAAAAATAAAAAAATTAGGAACAAATAGTTATCTATGAAAAAATTTGAATTTTTCAAATAGATAAAATCACATATGCACTCTATATATAATTGTTACCATTTTTATTGCTAAAAAATTTCAAAAGATGAAGAATTTGCTCCAACAACATTTGTTACAACCTGAACATAACAAAAGGATAACAAAAACATATATGATGTATATAATAGTGTAAATCATAGTAGGAACAAAAACGAATAAATAAAAATATAAAAAATTATATTTATTTATTTATGTATAAATAGAGAACCATCTCTAATACTACTATATATCCATATTTATTTAAAAAAGTCAGAACTTTTTTGTTGATCTCTTAAATTTAATTTTATAATAGATGATAGATATAAATAAATAAAAATAGAGAATAATAACCACAATTATAAAAATAAAAAAAATAGGAACAAACAATTATCTACGGAAAAAAAATTGAATTTTTCAAATAGATAAAATCACATATGCACTATCTAATTATTACCATTTTTATTGCTAAAAAACTTCAAAAGAGAAGAATTTGCTCCAACAGCATTTGTTACAACCTGGACATAACAAACGAAAAAAAACACATATGATGTATATAACAGTGTAAGTCATAGTAGAAACAAAAACGAATAAAAAAATTATAAAAAATTAAAAACTAATCAAATATATATATATATATATATATATATATATATATATCTAAAAATAGAGAACCATCTCTAATACTACTGTCTATCTAAATCTATTTAAAAAAGCCAGTTTTTTTTATGTTCATCTCTTAAATTTAATTTTATAACTAACCACAATTATACTTTCTAAAAATTAGGAACAAAACATCAACATCAGTTATTTATTAAAAAAACTTGAAGAAAAGAAAAGTTTGAGTTACGAATTTTTTTTTTTACTTGAAAGAAGATTGGGAAAAATAAAATAAAAATAAAATGGGGAGAAGAAGATTATAGAGTTGAGCATAGAAAAACAGAATTCGTTCAGGGGAAGTTAGTGGGAAGAGGAAATAATATAATCTTCTCTAATTTCTTTTAAAACCGTAAAGAGTAGGAGAAACCAACATACCTGAAAAGAAGAAGAAGTATAATATGGCCATGGATTATGATGCGACTACCATGTTGAAAACTGGCACCAACATCAAGCATTAAATTGAAAACTTGGATCATATTTGCTGAGCAAAATTTTCCCTCTGACGACACCACTTTGCATTTGATGGTGTTGTTTCTAATTCCTAATTATACAATTTCAATATTTAGTGGTCTGGTCTTATTCTTAGTTTTAGAAGCAGTTATCCTAGAGCAGTTTTTTTAGAAACCACCCACTAACCTTTCTAGGAACTGGTTAGTAGTTATTTTCCTCTTTTAACCTTTTATTTTCTTTATAGAAAGTGGATAACAAATTGTAAATTAGAGTAATAGATAAGGGTAATATAGGAAAAAAATTGTGTACAAAAAAGTAGTCAGAAAATAGTTAAAAAATGGTGTTTTCTTTATAATAGTATAGATATAGATAATCATCAATGATTTTTAGCATAAAACTTCAATTTGTCTTTTTTATTTGCTCACTTAATTTATAAATAAATGAAATAATGAACTTTAACTTTGCAACCCAACATAAAAAAAGGTTTTTTATTACCTCTTTACTTGATAACTTTTTATTTTATTTCAAATCTTATTTTTTAATAATTAGTTTTATTATTGATTGATGTCATTGTTTTAATTGATTATATGTATATATACTACATTTTTAATTGATTTTTTTAAAATTTTTTTAATGAATTCGGGGCCCCAAATTCTTTTTTCCGCCCTAGGGCCCGAAATAGGTTAGGACCGGGCCTGATCCTTGGTTTGGAATTAAGTACGCCAATTTTTAAATGTGACAATGCAACAACAATGTATTTGATATATTTCCAAAATTTGTGTCAGAAACTTAGGAATGACGAAAATGATCTTACCCTCAATGTAATGTATAATTGAGAATGGCCACCTCAAGGTTTACATTTGTTGAAAAGTGAAATCATTAAAGTCTCCGAGTTCCAGAATACCTTTTGAGTGGGTAATGTCTGAAAGTCTAGGGAGAATAGTTTGTTTTAGTTAAACCCTATAGATTCCTAAGTATCCTTTGTAACACCCTAAGTTAATTTCCTTATTTTAAAATTTACAACTTAAAAATTCCTTTTAATTCTTAAAAATGTTACGTAAAATTTTTCCGAAAAACGGACAGAGTTCTATTTGTTTTACGGATATTTCCAAAATTCAGTTTTCCCTGTCACCTGTCAAAATCAAATATAGCAGACACCACAGACAGAAATAAACCTCATGAGCTTCTTAGGGCCATCGATAGTGGGACTTAGTGAATCGTCACCACATCATAAAATCCAGCAGCAAAATCAGAGTATCACCAGCAGAATAACATGTAGTATGCCACTAAACAAAATAAAAGACCACACCCAATCCAAGGGTGAATAGATCCCGGGCCACCCCAACCAGAATATGTACATCAAAAAGATATCATACAAGTCTCAACAACATGTAATACATGAGACTCAAAATATGGCCCGGAATCTCATCATGACTAATAGGGAAAAGCTATCACACTCCCTCAGCGGGAGTGGGGTCCTGCTCGGCCTCCATCTCGATGTGCTCAAACTCAGTACCTGAAATGTTTGTAAGGGTGAGTACCGCACTAACTAGAAATGCATAAAGTATGCCAAGTCAATCACAATTAGTCACAATTAACATATAATGAACATAGATACAAATTATGATTCACACTCTACGCTACAAACACATGCGTCTCCATAAGTGCTAACCACCCCTCGAATGACTTTATGTCCACTTCCTCTCATTACTAACATTCTACTTTATTTACACTATTTCTTTTAACTACTCCTTCCTTTTCTTATCTTCTTATCTTTCTTTTCTTTTTCGGCGTTGTGGGATACTTCCACTGCGTTCCCCGTCTGCCGAGGTTACGTCTTACCGATGCGTACGGATCCCCAAAGGCCGCACGTCTTACTCAACCCATGCGATTGGTAGGCTTGGGACTTACTGCAGGTGTTGTGCACCCGGCTTACAACACCCCTCCGCACGTCTTCTAGGGTTAGTATTCACAACCCGGGGAGATGGTAATGCGAATCCTTCCACTGCGTTCCCCGTCTGTCGAGGATACGACTTACCGATGCGTACGGATCCCCAAAGGCCGCACGTCTTACTCAACCCATGCGATTGGTAGGCTTGTGACTTACTGCAGGTGTTGTGCACCCGGCTTATGGCACCCCTCCGCACGTCTTCCAGGATTAGTATTCGCATTCCAAGGGAGTCTTTAATCATATTTACTTTTATTTCCTTATTCATTCTTTCTCTTTTTAGTGTCTAATTAATTCTCTTCCTTGTCTAGTAATCTCCTCCTACTCTTAATTTCCTTTATGTCCAATATTTACTTCCAACTACTCACTTAATTGTCCTAAGTGTCATTTACCCCTTAATCTTGTGGAAGCCTATTCCTACATATATGCATAGCTTTACACAACATCTAGCATACATCAATAAATCAAACATCATAAGCATAAACCAATCAACATTTAATTCACATAATTTGAGCATTTAGTAAAGTAAAGTTCTAAGCTTCCTAAATTACTCTAGCCTCTATTCTCCACCTTATCCTAATTTCTCCTAAGTAAACAAACCAAATAATCTCAACACATTCACACACCACTAGCTATACAACCACCGTACGGCGATACATCCCCTTACCTTGAGATTGAAATGGAAAAGAGAAAACCTTAATGGGTATTCAACCCTAGAAACAAAAGTGCCCTTCCAAGCTTAATACCCACAATGACCCTTGAATGTGCAGAGAGATGTTGAGAGGCAAGAATATGATGATGATATTGTTCCTCTAGCCTTTACAAATATGAGAACTTCAAGTAATAGAAAAATCCATGCCCCTTTGTTAGAAAATAAGAGGGATAACTCTATTTTAGAAAAAAAAAACATAATAATCAAAAATCAAGAAGTGAAAAGGGAAAGAAGTGGTTTCATTTACTTACTCAATCTCTTGGAATCAAGAAGGAGCAAGATTGAGGGATGAGGGAGCTAGCTCATGAGGTCAATCCATGGAGAAAGAGAGGGAAACAAGCTTGATGATGATGCCTTGGTACTAAGCTTGAAGATAGGAGCTCCAATGGAAGAGTAATTATTCAAGAACCAAAACCCTAAGCTTGGAAGGAGGGATTTTCGTATGGAGAGGAGAAGAGGATGATAGATTTTGTGTTTGCCCTTCCTTGGTTAGAGTATGAGTGGCTTATAGGGTGTTTGGGTGGAGAAAACCCGAAAATGCCCCTAGAAATCGTGAAAACGTGTTGCAGATGACAGAGATTTCACTTAAGCGAAATTTATTCGCTTAAGCGAATCGGTCTCAGTAATGTCACGAATGGATTTTCGCTTAAGCGGCCATTTTCGCTTTAAGCGAAATGGCCACAGTGGGGAAGTTTTCCGTTTTCGCTCAAGCGACTGATTTTCGCTTCAGCGAAACGTACAGGCACTGCTACTTTCAGTTTTCTATTTTTCAGCTATTTTCTCCCCAACTTCAAATAGCCATAACTTCTTCGTTCACCGTCGGATTTTGCTCAAATTTGGCGAGCAACTTTCTAAAAATCATACCTTCATATCCAACGGCGGGAATTGTGTTTTGAGTCCTAAATCTTTTATTTTAATTTCTTATCCTATTTATTTCGTTTAACACTGAATCACCCATTTGCCTCGTCCGTTCCTAACTTAATTTACTACTTCTTTATATTTTTAGAATTAAGTTACACTTATATAATAATAAAAAGAGGGATGTTACATTTCTCTCCCACTTACCTAAATTTCGTCCGCGAAATTCATCGGAAGAGAACATTTGTGGATGCAATTCTCTCATTTTATCTTCCATCTCCTAAGTTGCCTCTTCTACATTGTCCCGATGCCTTCAAAGGTAACTCGTCTGGAGCTATCACATGAGAAGGATCATACACATATTTCCGGAGTTGGGAGACATGGAAAACATTATGTAATCTAGACAGATGTGGAGGTAGAGCGATCCTGTAAGCCACTGATCCGATCCTTTCTAGAATCCGATAAGGTCCAATGAACCTCGGTGTCAACTTCTTATGTTTCAATGCTCTTCTGATCCCCTTAGTAGGAGACACCCTTAGAAATACATGGTCTCCTGCGTTAAATTCTAGAGGCCTCCTTCGTCGGTCTGCATAACTCTTCTGACGATCCTGGGAAGCTTTCATTTTATCTCTGATCATGATAATTTTCTCAGTAGTTTCCTGCACAATCTCAGGACCAGTCAATAGATTTTCACCAATCTGAAACCAGCACAAAGGGGTCCGACACTTTTTTCCATAAAGTGCCTCAAACGGTGCCATACCGATACTGGAGTGGAAGCTATTATTATAAGTGAATTCGAATAACGACAAAAGTTGCTCCCAGCTGCCAGATTGCTCTAACACACAAGTCCTCAACAAATCTTCCAAGGATTGAATGGTGCGTTTAGACTGCCCATCGGTCTAAGGGTGGTAGGCTGTGCTGAAACTCAACTTAGAACCTAGGAATTTTTGAAGACCTTGCCAGAATTCAGATAGAAACCTGGGATCACGATCTGACACTATGCTTGCGGGAATACCATGTAATTTCACTATGTCCCGAATATATAACTCTGTCAGCTTCTCCATTTTGTACTTCATGTTCATTGGAATAAAGTGGGAACACTTTGTTAGTCTATCAACAACAACCCAAATGGCATCACAACCAGCTCTTGTCCTTGGCAACCCGGACACAAAGTCCATAGCAATACTGTCCCACTTCCATTCAGGAATGTCAAGAGATCGCAAAGGGCCATCGGGCTTCTGATGTTCAATTTTTGCTTTCTGACACACCAAGCAATGAGAAACATAATCCGCCACATCGGTTTTCAGCTTTGGCCACCAGAATAGCTTCTTCAAATCCAGATACATTTTTGTGGTACCCGGATGAAGACTTAGTTTAGTTTTATGAGCTTCCTCCAGAATATTCCTCCTAACTTCAAAATCCAGAGGAACACAGATCCTTTTTTCTGAACCCGATAATTCCATCTAAACCTTTTGTGAAGTCAGGTTCTGCATCATTAACCACCCTTAACAACTGTTGTTGGAGTACCTCATCATCAGCCTGTCTCTCTTTAATCAATTCAAGAAACTCATTTGTAACTTGTAACATTTCAAGGACAATGCTCTTCTCTTTTCTTTTCACCCCAAGATTGAGGTTACTAAACTCTTGCATCAACTGCATTTCTTTCACCATCAAGCTACTGACATGCAGGGTCTTTCTACTTAGAGCATCCGCCACAACATTGGCCTTGCCTGGATGATATTGAAGTTGGAAATCATAGTCCTTCAGAAATTCCATCCACCGTCTCTGTCGCATGTTGAGTTCTTTCTGATCAAAGAGATATTTGAGACTCTTGTGATCGCTAAAGACCTCAAATGTGGTGCCATAGAGATAGTGCCTCCAGATTTTTAGAGCAAAAACCACTGCTGCAAGTTCTAAGTCATGTGTGGGGTAGTTCTGTTCATGCGGTCTGAGCTGTCTGGATGCATAGGCAACAACCTTACCCTGCTTCATTAATACACAACCCAGCCCTTGCTTAGAAGCATCGCAATACACATGGAATGGCTGAGTTGGATCAGGTAGAATTAAGACCATAGAGCTAGTCAACCTTTCTTTCAACTTCTGAAAACTTTGCTCACATTGAGGGGACCATTCATAGGGCACATCCTTCCGAGTGAGAGTAGTCAAGGGAAGGGCTATCTTAGAGAACCCTTCAATGAACCTCCGGTAGTAACCTGCTAAGCCAAGAAAACTTCTCACCTCAGTTATCGTTTTGGGCCTCTCCAACTTTAATACTGCGTCCACCTTGGATGGATCAACGGCAACCCCATGCTTAGAGATTACATGGCCCAAAAAGTGAACCTCGTCAAGCCAAGAACTGCACTTTTCAAATTTGGCGTAGAGTTGCTTTTCTTTCAAGATCTGTAGCACAATCCTCAAATGTTCTTCGTGCTCGCTTGGACTCTTTGAATAAATTAGGATATCATCAATAAACACTATCACAAAAGATTCTAAATAAGGCCTGAAGATCTTGTTCATATAGTCCATGAATACTGCAGGCGCATTGGTCAAGCCAAAGGGCATTACCACATGTTCAAAATGCCAATAACGAGTCCGGAAGGCGGTTTTTGGTATGTCCTCCTCTTTAATGCGAATCTGGTGGTATCTTGCACGAAGATCAATTTTGGAGAAGATGGCAGCTCCTCTTAATTGATCCATTAGATCATCAATCCGCGGGAGGGGATACTTATTTTTCACCGTAACTGCATTGAGTCGCCTATAATCGGTGCACATCCGGAGACTCCCATCTTTCTTTTTGACAAATAAAATAGGAGCACCCCACGGAGATACACTGGGCCAAATGAATTTCTTAGCCAAAAGTTCTTCTAATTGCTTCTTTAACTCTGCAAGTTCTGGAGTGGCCATCCGATATGGAGGAATAGAGATTGGCCCCGTACTGGGAACTAGATCAATATTGAACTCAACCTCTCTATGAGGTGGTAGTCCAGGAATGTCTTCAGGAAAGACTTCTAAGAATTCTTTGACCACTGAAATCTTGCTAATACTCAATGCCTCATCAACTTCCATGGCAGCAAGAGATGGAGAATTAAAGATCACAGACTTCTTCTTACAATCAATTAAGACATGATGGTGTGACATCCAATCCATGCCTAGAATGATATCCAGGTTGGTCAAGGGGAGACAGATAAGATTGACAGTGAAATCTCGCCCTAAGACTCGGAGAGAGCAATTCAAGCATATCTGGGATGTGATAACATGAGAATTGGCAAGAGTAGCAACAGATACCATAAAAGGCATTTCTGCAGAAGTTAATCCTAGTTTCTTCATGCAAGCATGAGAGATAAAGGAATGGGAGGCGCCGCAGTCAAATAGAATACCGCAAGATTTATCATTAATAAAACAAGTACCTGAAATGAGAAAGGGATAGAAACGACACAATTAGAGTAAATGTTGATTGATATCGCACTAATGTAATATTTACCTCTGATGAGATCGTCAAATAGGTCCACCTCCTCGCCATCCATAGTATAGACCTTGCCCTTTTGAATGGGCTGGCCTCTTGCAGGACGCTGCCCCTGAGTTCCATTACCCTCCTTCTTGATGGTGTTTTTAGGGCAACGTGGAGCAAAATATCCAGGCTGTCCACATGAGAAACATAGGCCTTCCTTTATGTAACGCTCCCTAGTATTATACCAACAAGGTCCACGATGATTCTTCCCACAAATAGAACATGAAGGAATAGGACCAGGAGGAACAGGGCCTGGCCCAGTAGCTCGGGGAGGTATTGCCCGAGTAGTGGAATAAGGACTTGGTCTCTGGGTGGGAGCCTTGCCTCGGATCGGGCCACCAATCCTTTGAGTCAATCTACTACGATCTTCTGCTGCCTTTTGTTTGAGACCCCTTTCATAAGTACTGGTCATATTAATCAGTTGAGAGAGATTGGAGATATTCTGATATTCAAATGCAAGCTTGATTTCAGTGCGCAGACCAGACTCAAACTTAATACATTTTGTGCGCTCATCGGCGTCACGATAGCTACCCGAATATCGAATCAGATCCTCGAATTGGGCTGCATATTCTCCCACGCTCATATTATTCTGCACCAATCTCAGAAAAGCCAGCTCCTTTTCCCTCCTAACATCTTCCGGGAAATATTTACCAAGGAAGCGAATCTTGAAAAGATCCCATGTGACTTCTTGGTGAACTACCTCATAGCCTCTCCTTTGCTGCTCCCACCAGTGCTCGGCCTCACCAGATAACATGAACTCAGCTAGGCGAACTCGGTGATCCGCTGGTGGTTGCAAAGAATGCAGAATCTTCTCAATCTCCTGTAGCCACCTTTGAGCCCCATCGGGGTTACAACCCCCTTCAAACCTTGGCGGGTCATTCTTTCGAAACCTCGAAAGCCAGTCAATATCGGCAGGAACTGGAGGATAATGCTGATTAATAGCTGCGGCAGCCGCTGCAGCTGCAGCTGCTGCAACCACTTTCGCCTGGTTCTGATTTTGTTGAACCAGATTCTCCAGAATTTGAGCAAGACGGTCGTTATCAGCCCGTCGTCCTGCCATAATGTCACCCTGAAGAGGAGACAAGTTAAGCACTAATAGGCAATGAGTAAGAAAATGATAAAGACTATCACTATATATATATATATATATATATATAGGTATATTTTATAATTAACACTAATTTAACTCTAACTTTTGGGTTACTCTCTTGGTGAGTTAACCATGGGAGTGAACCACACTCCGAGGCCGAGGACAAAACGCACTGATACCATAAATGTAACACCCTAAGTTAATTTCCTTATTTTAAAATTTACAACTTAAAAATTCCTTTTAATTCTTAAAAATGTTACGTAAAATTTTTCCGAAAAACGGACAGAGTTCTATTTGTTTTACGGATATTTCCAAAATTCAGTTTTCCCTATCACCTGTCAAAATCAAATATAGCAAACACCACAGACAGAAATAAACATCATGAGCCTCTTAGGGCCATCGATAGTGGGACTTAGTGAATCGTCACCACATCATAAAATCCAGAAGTAAAATCAAAGTATCACCAGCAAAATAACACATAGTATGCCACTAAATAAAATAAAAGACCACACCCAACCCAAGGGTGAATAGATCCCGGGCCACCCCAACCAGAATATGTACATCAAAAAGATATCATACAAGTCTCAACAACATGTAATACATGAGACTCAAAATATGGCCGGAATCCCATCATGACTACTAGGGAAAAGCTATCACACTCCCTCAGCGGGAGTGGGGTCCTGCTCGGCCTCCATCTCGATGTGCTCAAACTCAGTACCTGAAATGTTTGTAAGGGTGAGTACCGCACTAACTAGCAATGCATAAAGTATGCCAAGTCAATCACAATTAGTCACAATTAACATATAATGAACATAGATACAAATCATGATTCACACTCTACGCTACAAACACATGTGTCTCCATAAGTGCTAACCACCCCTCGAATGACTTTATGTCCACTTCCTCTCATTACTAACATTCTACTTTATTTACACTATTTCTTTTAACTACTCCTTCCTTTTCTTATCTTCTTATCTTTCTTTTCTTTTTCGGTGTTGTGGGATACTTCCACTGCGTTCCCCGTCTGCCGAGGATACGTCTTACCGATGCGTACGGATCCCCAAAGGTCGCACGTCTTACTCAACCCATGCGATTGGTAGGCTTGGGACTTACTGCAGGTGTTGTGCACCCGGCTTACAACACCCCTCCGCACGTCTTCTAGGGTTAGTATTCACAACCCGGGGAGATGGTAATGCGAATCCTTCCACTGCGTTCCCCGTCTGTCGAGGATACGACTTACCGATGCGTACGGATCCCCAAAGGCCGCATGTCTTACTCAACCCATGCGATTGGTAGGCTTGTGACTTACTGCAGGTGTTGTGCACCCGGCTTATGGCACCCCTCCGCACGTCTTCCAGGATTAGTATTCGCATTCCAAGGGAGTCTTTAATCATATTTACTTTTATTTCCTTATTCATTCTTTCTCTTTTTAGTGTCTAATTAATTCTCTTCCTTGTCTAGTAATCTCCTCCTACTCTTAATTTCCTTTATGTCCAATATTTACTTCCAACTACTCACTTAATTGTCCTAAGTGTCATTTACCCATTAATCTTGTGGAAGCCTATTCCTACATATATGCATAGCTTTACACAACATCTAGCATACATCAATAAATCAAACATCATAAGCATAAACCAATCAACATTTAATTCACATAATTTGAGCATTTAGTAAAGTAAAGTTCTAAGCTTCCTAAATTACTCTAGCCTCTATTCTCCACCTTATCCTAATTTCTCCTAAGTAAACAAACCAAATAATCTCAACACATTCACACACCACTAGCTATACAACCACCGTACGGCGATACATCCCCTTACCTTGAGATTGAAATGGAAAAGAGAAAACCTTAATGGGTATTGAACCCTAGAAACAAAAGTGCCCTTCCAAGCTTAATACCCACAATGACCCTTGAATGTGCAGAGAGATGTTGAGAGGCAAGAATATGACGATGATATTGTTCCTGTAGCCTTTACAAATATGAGAACTTCAAGTAATAGAAAAATCCATGCCCCTTTGTTAGAAAATAAGAGGGATAACTCTATTTTAGAAAAAAAAAACATAATAATCAAAAATCAAGAAGTGAAAAGGGAAAGAAGTGGTTTCATTTACTTACTCAATCTCTTGGAATCAAGAAGGAGCAAGATTGAGGGATGAGGGAGCTAGCTCATGAGGTCAATCCATGGAGAAAGAGAGGGAAACAAGCTTGATGATGATGCCTTGGTACTAAGCTTGAAGATAGGAGCTCCAATGGAAGAGTAATTATTCAAGAACCAAAACCCTAAGCTTGGAAGGAGGGATTTTCGTATGGAGAGGAGAAGAGGATGATAGATTTTGTGTTTGCCCTTCCTTGGTTAGAGTATGAGTGGCTTATAGGGTGTTTGGGTGGAGAAAACCCGAAAATGCCCCTAGAAATCGTGAAAACGTGTTGCAGATGACAGAGATTTCGCTTAAGCGAATCGGTCTCAGTAATGTCACGAATGGATTTTCGCTTAAGTGGCCATTTTTGCTTAAGCAAAATGGCCACAGTGGGGAAGTTTTCCGTTTTCGCTCAAGCGACTGATTTTCGCTTAAGCGAAACGTACAGGCACTGCTACTTTCAATTTTCTATTTTTCAGCTATTTTATCCCCAACTTCAAATAGCCATAACTTCTTCGTTCACCGTCGGATTTTGCTCAAATTTGGCGAGCAACTTCCTAAAAATCATACCTTCATATCCAACGGTGGGAATTGTGTTTTGAGTCCTAAATCTTTTATTTTAATTTCTTATCCTATTTATTTCGTTTAACACTGAATCACCTGTTTGCCTTGTCCGTTCCTAACTTAATTTACTACTTCTTTATATTTTTAGAATTAAGTTACACTTATATAATAATAAAAAGAGGGATGTTACGTCCTTAATCAGAGTGAGCAGTGGACGCGATTAGGTGTAGTTCCATGTTTTTCCGCAAGTTCCAATTGATAAAGTTTACCTAGTGAAATCATTATGCTCCTCTTTAACTGTTTGGTACTAATATTTGTATTACTTATGAAATCAAATTATTTTAGAACTTTATTTTTTAAGTGTGATGATATTATGAATTTCTTTGATTTTAAAGTACACCATGTTTATGATGATTTTTAACTATGTTGATTTGATTCAATATTTTGTTAAATTGACTAGTATGTCACGCAATGGATTTTCATAAACGCATTAGTGAATGTGTGGATTCCTAGTTAATTGAATTGTGGTGTACTTTACTCTGGAATTAAACCATATGCCAGTTAAATAGGAATCAGATACATGTGGCATACGTTCATTCAAATAAGTCTCGAAGTTCAAATTCAAACCAATGGGGAGTGTAACTACTCCAACTTTTGGAATGTGATTCAAAATTTTTATTGACCAAAGAGGCCATTCCTTTTTAGTTTGAATTTGATAATCTCAAGTGACTTTAAGTATATCTATCTAAACCTTTATGGGAGCAAATGGAGATACCTATCTTGTGATATAAGTTAAGGTTTTCAAGACTAGATTTTCAAAGTCATTATGAATTACTTTGTAAACTTATACAAGTATGATAAATGATTAAAAGTATAATATGTTTTGAATAGTTAAAAACTTTGATAAAGTTTTGGACAAAACTAATTTATAAATAGTTAAATACTTCTACACCTTAAGTGGAATACAACTTTCAAATGATTCCCTACTTATAGTAAGTAATTATTTCTTTGTGGAGCATAGTTTTTGACTAAGAATGAAAGGTTGTCCAGACAAAGACCTAGGGAACTAAGTAAGAAGTCTCAGACCTTTACAGGAAGTTGTTAAAAATAGCATAGGAGGGAAACTTCTTTTGGGGGCTCTCATATCTTTAAGAGAAAGTAAGGTCTAGTTAGGCTTGATTAGTTAGTGTTAATTTAAAATCTAATTTTGATCTAGTTATATGTTTAATTGAATGTTTGTAAGTGTTAATAGGTGGTATATGTTTGTGGACGAGAACCTTAAATAAGATATGCATGTTTGTGACTTAAAATTTGGTCTACACTCATTAATCAAATTAATTTTTGCAAATCCTTAGTTTCATACTTCCCTATGCCAATCTTTTTCAATTTCTAATAATTTCCGTGCTATGTATATGTATATACTCTAATGTTAATTTTCCTTTAAGATAATTATAGAGAAAGTAAAGTAATAAATTTTTAATCCTTCTCTTCTTAATTTTGGGATATCGATGAAATGGATAACTATCCAATTTTTCCTTGCTAACCTAATGATTTTCATTGAAATTGAGTATCATTTCTTTTCAATGTTTTAGCAATTTCATAAGGTAAAATAAACGAATGCTATTTTAAGACTTCACGTATTCCTTAACTTTTCAAATCATTCGTTACTTTCGAAAACTCATGTTATTGTAACTTTGAATTTCATTGGTCAAAGACTTATTGAAAGCATTATACTCCATTTTTTTAATCGTGAAACATAATGGAAAGATCTTGAATACAAACTCAAGTGAGTACATATATTTTATGATGTTCGAAATCCTTCTCTTCAACTTTTATACTAATGACCCAAGAATTATTTTCATGAAAGTTGAGTTATAAACTCATAAGATTTAATTTCGGATCAATATTTGTTTATGATAATTTTTTATAGTTTCCACTCTATTGAAAAGTAAATTGTGTGGGTAAATGTTTCTTTTCTATTTGCTCTATATGGATTTCTTTGTAGGTATGATATTTTATTATGTAGCATATATGTCTGCTCTATATGAAACAATCGGTTTTTGATTACACACGTGGTAATTAGATGTTTGCAAATTCCATTAGTATTCCGGTCGTGTAACTTTATTTGAAATATCCTACTAATGATATGGAGTGTCAAAATGAATTGAAAGGTTTTATGGTATGAGGATTTAATTTCTTTTAGCCTGGGTAGTGCTTTATATATGAATTATAACATGTTGTGATTTTAAATTTCACTAGTGGTAGATTTGCTAATAAGACCATGTTTTATTCCCTAGTTGTTAAAAAAAACAACAGAAATTTGTTTAAACAAGAGTGTGGGTACATATACTTTGCCTTTTTGTTGAAAATCTTTTTCCAATCCCAAACTAATGGTTTGTACAAAGAACTTTGTTTTCATGAACTTTGGAGTCTTAATCTTATAAGAGCAACAATGACTATAGTTTAAATTGATCAAAAATCTTTTCATCTCTTTGGTACTTGTTTATGATTAATTACAATGAGTTCCATTGTGACATTAAGTAATTTGAATATAGAAATAATTCTGAGTCCTTCATACATATTTACATAGGGGAATATCCGATTATGTATAGTTATTATAATGATTTTAATGCATTAGAGCTAAGAATTCAATCTAAATACTGTTGTACTACTAATAAAAGCTTTTGTAAGTTAAAAGGTATTTGTGTGATGGTGTGATTGTAGTATATACAATTATTTGTTCTACGATGAATTGATTACTATTACTATAATATGTTGTGTTTTGAATTGTAAATTTTGGAAACAGCTAACTTTGTTACTTGTATAATGAATAAAGTGTATATATGAATTTTATTGATGCTCCAACTCTATGACTATAAAATAATTGATCAATTCTGATATGATGATGTGAATTCTTTAACTCTAATGTTATATTACTTATCTAAGGTTAGAATGTGTTTTATCCCTGAAGTTGAATTTAATCGATTAGTAAAATCCAATTAAAGAAAAGAAACCCTTGTTAGGAAAAAGGTTAGTAATATCAACTATATCTTAAACCTATGACATACTTTAAGGGGGGAAGTAAGCCATTAGGAATCTTAGACTCCTTATTTAAATTATGTAATCTCATTCTCACCTCTTTAGGCAATTTGAATTTCGGGGACGAAATTCATATAAGTGGGGGAGAATTGTAACATCCTGAATTTTATAATCATATAGAAAATGTTAGAATTTGGAATTTTGGTGTTTATAATCTTAAAAATGCATAAGGGTAACTTAGAAACCATTAGAATGCAATAATAGAGGAATGAAAGAATCAAACATTAATCGATTAAAGCATGGGTTAATCGATTAAGGAAGTGCCCCCATCAGGTCTTGATCGATTAAAACATGTGTCAATCAATTAATTTTAAAAAGTGGCAACTGGTTTTAAACGATTAAGGGTCTGGTTAATCGATTAAGACCTGCAGCAATAGACTTATAAACACGTTTTTAAGTGTATATTATTTCTCATTCTTGCCTTCATGAAACTCAAGACCTCTTTCCCCTTCTTCATGCCCTAGAAGTTCCAACTCCAATCACCATGGAAATCAAGCAAATCATCACCAAAGCTATGTCAATCCTTGACTTAAATGTTATTCCCATCATTAATCTTTTACTTTCCCTCTCTTACAAACCCAAATCAACCTCTCTCCGTCAAAACCCTAGGTTCCCAAATCATAGGATTTCATTCAATTAACAAAGGGTAGGAAATCTAGAACAAGAGGATGCAAGGAAAACAAAGAGGAAGGAGAAAACTAGTATAAATCTAAGAGAGGGTGAAGGCTTTCTCTCTCTAACTCTCTTTCTTTCTTTCTCTCCTTCAATTAGAGGTAAGAGGGGAGATATTTGCATAAATTAGGGAAAGGATATAATAATAATAGCAGGAATATAGTTATATACATGCATGATTGATGAAATTGATTATTAATTATTTATGTTCATTTCTTTAAATTCTAATGAATGTGTTGATATAATTGATTAGTTGTGCTATACCTTATTGAATTGTCTATATGACAGAGAATTATTATTAATATTGTCATTTAATATTTCAATTACTCTTGGATAAATTATTTATGTTTGTCATAATTTAAATTTGAAAGCCCTCTCCTAATTGATATAATATTATAAAGGTTTGATTATTGAAAATCATTTAAAATGAACTAGAAACATGTTAACTACGAAGTGAGGAAGGACGTTAGGAATTAAAATATTATAAAGGTTTGATTATTGAAAATCAATTAAAACAAACTAGAAACACGTTAACTATGAAGGGGGGGAAGGACGTTAGGAATTGGAAAAGATGTCGTGAAGATTCTATGAATTGAAGGACGTTTCGTGAAAGTTCATAGAATTGACGGACGAGAGTGTTATAGTGACTAGATTGTGTTATTGAAACAATTGTGGAAACTATTATATAGGACTTTGATCTACCCAAAAGGACACCAGTATGAAGTACGTTTCGTGAAGTATTGGCTAGTCGGTGATTGGTCCTGTGCACACTATAATAGTTTTATCAGTCGCTTAGAAACTTCTTGACTAGTTAAGGGTGGTCCCTGCTATAGTCAATTTTGGGAAAACCACCCGAAATTGTATGAAGGACGATTCGTGAAGTATTGTGCAAGCAATGGTTGACGGACACTTACTCCTAGTTGGTCTTTTCCAAGAGTGAAGGGTGATGTGAGGAAAAATTAAAAATGGTAAGTAGTAATATCTACTTTGAAAAGAAAATGGAATGTAGTAATAACTGCAATGAAATGGAAATGAATGGAATGCATTGATATATGCATTGGAAAGAATAGAAAGAAAATGGATCAATTGTGGAGAATAGTATTGTATTGCTTATAATTATCTATTAATAATAATGGTTGTCAAATGCATATGTGTGGAATTATCGAATGAAGTAACATGTATATTTTTTTATATCTTATTATTGTTATTATGTGTTTTCTTTAATTTATGAATAAATATCTCATCCTCTGTGTGGTCATTTTTAGGTATTCATAATGGAGATAAAAAGGATATTCCGCCCACCGAGGAGAATTTCACTCCAAATGATGCAGTGTAATTTCAAAATATGACTTGAGAGTCATATGTAAGCAACCATTGTAGTTCTGTAACCATAAATAATAATTCAGTAATGAATTATGAAGGATATTCAAATTTCCTCTTTTGATCTACATTTGATGAAATGTATAATGATTATATGTTCATATTCACTTTGTATATGAAAAGAAGTTTTGATACTCAAGTATATTGAGATGATTCTAATCTGAAATCTGACAGGTGAATTATTTTATAAGTGAAATGTCATTTTTAGAGTAAACCCTATAACACCCTCACAATTAAGTAGCTTATTTACCATTAATTGGGTTGAGATTAATTAGAACTTGAAAATTTCTAAATAGAATCCGACAGAGTTTCCTCTGTTTATTGGACTTAACCAAAATTTACACTTATAAACCTGTAGATCAGAGTAATTTAAAACTTAAACTGAAATATTAAATACAGTCAGAAAGATCAACTGCCCTGATACAAATATAATACAAGTTGCGGGCTACAAAACTAAACTATATTAATTACACACTTTAATTCTAGTTCTCTCAAGTGCTTAAATTACACTCCACGGTGTGGAGTGCACTCCTACTCGGTCATGCATAGTGTAAGCTCCATCTCCGTACCTGTATAAAAATAGGCAAGAAGGGTAGCATTACACAGAACTTAGGAAATAGTGTCTAACAAGGCATAATAACAACTAAGAACATATACATCATTCAATCATAACTCATAGCTCACAATACACAATTAACTCTAGTCAGCCTACTTTCATTCTCTATCTTATTCACACTTTCAGCAATTAAATCTCTTGTCCACCGGGTCACTTGACCAACCTGTGTCCAATACCTATCCACAGGGTCACCTGACCAACCTGTGTCACCTATCACATCCACAGGGTCACCTGACCAACCTGGGATGAGTGTTCCTAGTCACAGGGTCGCCTGACCAACCTGCAACGTGAGTCTAATCACAGGGTCACACGAGCGACCAACCTGCGATATGTGTCTAATCACATGATCACATGACCAACCTGCGATATGTGTCTAATCACAGGGTCACATGACCAACCTGCGATGTGCTTATCTTTTCTATCTCTTAACTCCTATTTGTTGGGAGATTCCGGCAAGTGCACCGGATCGTACAAGTAATATAGACAATGAAGTCCGAGTATCGTACCCAATGGAGTGACTGTTTAATTAATTTCACCTAATTAATATTACTTAGTGAACAAGACAAAGGATTTATGATTTTGTAAATAAAAACATAAATTAAAATAAATGACTTTTTGACAAGGGGAAAAGCGAGACGTAGTTTCGATGCAGATCTAAATATTCTATAACAAATTAATTTATTTTCCTTGAATTCTGAATTGGTTTTGCAAAATTAAATAAAACCTAATGTCTTAGCGTGTTTCTATATTTTAGAGATTAATTTCTCAATGATGTCTCAAGGGAGCCTTAAAACCTAACCCTTTCATTAAGTTCAGTCAAAACCTCTTTTTATAAAATTACCCAATTCATAGAAAACATGTCTGTGCCTATGCAATTGAGTTGTTTGATTAATGACTAAATCCTAAATTCATATGAATATTCATAAAGGATTTTCAAAAGTCATGAAACAGCTTCTTTCATGAGAAACAAATAAGAACAATCAAACACAGAATTCAATAACGGAAAACAAGATTAACTTATTATTAGAAATATTGAAAAGGTTCCATACATCTACTCCTACATCCCAAGGATAGAATTAGTTCATACTTACAAGAGAAAACACAATAAACATGATAAAAATAATTACCATGAATCCTTGAGCTAACTCCGTGTTCTTCACAAAAACCTCCAATCCTTGTTCCTTCGCCAAGTCTCAAATCCTAATCTACTATTATTCTATGGAGTTGTATGAGTGTCTCTCCTCTCGGAATGAATCCTAATCCTATTATTATATAGATAAAGACTAACCTAATTTTCAATCTAATGTGATAAGATTTTTATTTTAATAAAACTAATCCTAAATCTGAATATAATATGATAAGATCCTATTAGAATAAGCTAATCTTTAAGAATCTTATCTACAAATAGAATTTATCATTAAAATCCTTCTAGAATCTCGTATTTGTGTTTGAAAGCAACTTCGGCATTGATTTTGACCCTCAAGATGGACGAATTTGATAAAGGATATTTCTGGCAAAGTTGTAGATCTTTTCCTTAGCTTTAAAATGATATATAGATCGCCTCATTTGGATAAGCATAGCTCAAGTTATGATCAAAACAGCAAACAGTGTCACTTTTTCGCATTTTGCGCGCCCAGGCGTGAAGCACCTGCGTCTGGGAGTGAATCTGTCTGAAAAAATCAACCAAATGCACCTCATTATTGGCCAGTTGACCCCAGCCCGCGCCCAGGACCCGCACCTGGGCGCCACGATCAACTTTTCTTCATTTTTTCCTCTTTTTCTTCCCAATTCAAGTATCAAGCTCTCCTTCTTCATTCCTTTGTGAAAATCATTGTTTTAAGGGCTTAAATACCTAAAAACAAACCAAACACATCAAAAGGTTCCATAAATCTTATAATGAAAAATTCCATTATTTTATTCCAATTTACTCAAGAAAAAGTCACTTACTATGTAAAAATGAGGCAAAAAAGGTACAAAAAATCACATATTAGACCCCAATCACTATTCTTGTTTCGTTTTATATTTGCACCACTAGGATTTTGATTGCACCTGCTAGGTCGTTTGGCACACCCATTAGGGACTTGGCAACTATCAGGACTTTTGGCACCCATTAGGCATCACCCATTAGGACTATGCTTATTAATTTATTATGTTCATTTCCCCTAATTCTATTCCATACTCTAATGTATTTTATTTAGCAGCAAATTGATCCATTGGTTACACCGACGCCTAACGGGTCGTTTGAACCTAATGGGGCGTTTAGCCTGACAGGGCGTTTGACCCTAATGGGGCGTTTGGAACACCTAGAAGTGCACCTAGTGTGCTAGTGTCCCCAATGGTCAATTCCAATGCATTTTCCTATTTCTATCCTCTTACACTATTCTTAACTCTTTCTCAATACCTACTCATTGTCTATTCTCTTTTAATTCTTACTCAGTCATTTTGTAACTTATTATTTACTAATCAACAACTCATCTTTTATTACCATCTTCTAATTTCTCTGAGGTTTCTCCTATTAGTAACCAACTCCTATTTCCTACCTACGTTTTCTATTCTAATTTCTATTATTTCCTAACTCCATCTAATTCATCTGAGTCATTCAATTATGTTTAAGTCTTTCAGCTAGTCCTAAATTAGGTCTATCCTCTATTAGCTCCCCTCATGTCTTAGCTCACTTCATTTAGTCTTGTCTAGACCTAAAGTATTTAAGTCCTTTATTCTAACCTCAACTAATCTATACATTTAATTAAGGTTGAATAACTTCCTAAGTTCCCACTATACTCTTAGTGTTCTCTTTATAATGCCTTAAGGCCTAGTTCTATTCTATTTATGCATATCTTTAACTATTCACCTTTTCTAATTAATTCATCTATATCTTCCTTATTTCTTTTATTTGTTTCTTAAGTATCCCTATTTCACTTACTAGTTACTCCCTAGCCCAACAATCCTAACTATCTCATTAATATTTTATTACGTTTTCGTCTTCTAGTTTTTACATAATTCTATCACAAATCTATCTTTCTTACGGAATTACTTATATCTTCTACCTAGCCTATTCACAACCTAGCTTATCTAGGGATTCACTATTGTATTTATACTACACCTTAGCTTATATAAATAACTAGAATATAGACAAATACATAACATCACACAACATACATTCAACAATCATCACAAAAATTTTCATAATCCCAAATCTAACTATATAGCCTTAATCAAGTACATTACCCTAAGTTTTATCACTATCACTACCCATCCCTCTTAGCCATCATTATACACAAGCTAGAACCAATGTCCTAAGAACTGGTAATACCACCTCCTTACCTCCAACAAGAAGATATGATGAACCTCAAGCCCTGACCTTCCTCCTTGTGCCCTAAACTCCTTAGAACTTGAACTTGTTGCACTTCCTTAAGACCTTCAACCAACCACTATCAAGTGAGTGTGAGATTCTCCATAGCCATGAAGCTTATAAAATCAAGAGGAAATGAGAAAGGGGGTCACGAATTATGAGGGAGTATAGGGGGTGGTTTGTGAGCTTATTTCCTTGATGAAGTTTGGATGGAGATGAAGAATATGATGATGGGTATTCTTAGTTTTATGGTTTATGGTGATGATGAGGATGATGCCTTGCTTCTTGGAATCAAAGAGAGAATGAACGAGAAGATGATGATATGTTGTTGTGTTTGGTGTGTTGTTATTGTGTATTATTTGTTGTATTTTCATGTTTCTTGCATGAGGAGTATAGATATGTGGTTAAAAATCAATGGCTTGTTTATGAAGCCATATTTGTGTGGTTGAGAGAGAATGGGTTTGACGCGCGCGCGTTCGTAGTGCGTTTGGTGCTCTGGTTTCTGGCGCGCCAATCTGGTGCATCTGGTGGGGGGCTGGTGCGCCAGCCGCGCTTGGGCACGCTTAGACGTGTTAAGCCCCATTTTACACCCCTCACAGTCTGGCAACTACGAGCCAGCGCGCTTCAGCGAGGTAGACTCGCGCATGGGCGCGCTTAGGTGCACGTATCTAATTAATTTTCTACTATTTTTCTTTCCTTTAAAATACTATAACTTCTTCGTTACCCATCGGATCTTGCTCAAATTTTAAAGCAAGTTTCTCCATGCCCTAATCTTCTTATCCATACCCGTCGGTTTTGTAAATCTTTTATTTTCTAATTTTTTTTCCCAATGTTTTATGTTTTTAATTTTAATACAACTCTTTTAATCCTACTAGTTTTAACCTAGCATTTACCATTCTCTTCACCCTAAGCTTACTACCACCTTAATTATACTTGGAATTAAATTAGGGATCGATGTTGTTAGAATTCAACATAGAAGAACTTTGAAGAGTTTTGATGATGTCAAACAAGGACCAATCAAAGTAAAGTGCAAGTCAAGTTTCAAGCAAGAGCTTCAAGATGCTATCTCTCCTGTCTTAGTAAGAAATCAATGTAAGGCTAGAATAATTGTCTCACTATTGTTTAGGCCCTTATTTAGAGTTCTTGGAGAAGAAGCGTTTTAAATTTAAAGAATGTTTTAATTGCAAAAAGAGTTTTTCTATAAACATATTTTTAATGTCTTAAGTGATTCACTGTGGAAATATATCTTGACAACCTCTAGCTGGATTTTTCTAAGTTGTGAAAATCTGTTTTTACAAGTTTTGACAGAGATAATCGATTACTCTTTCAAGATAATCGATTATTTATGTTGCATCATAGAAAATCCAGAAAGTGTGTAATCGAGTATTTGAACCTGGCTAATCCATTACTTTTTGTATGAAAGAAATCGATTACTTGGCACAGATAATCGATTACTGGAGTTGCATCATATATTTTCCAGAGGCTGTGTAATCGATTATTTGACCAGTGATAATCGATTATATCAGTTGCATCATATATTAAACAGGGGTGAAGTAATCGATTACATGTTCTTGTTCTAATCGATTACTAGTCTTTCAAAAGAATTTAAAAGTTTCTATTTTTAAAGGGATAATCGATTATCTCCCTGAAGTAATCGATTACCTCAAGTTTTATTGAAAAACGTGTCAAAATCATTTTGATTTATTTCCAGATTTGTTTTTACTTAATTGATTCTGATTTATTTTCAAAATTCGAATTTGATTTTATTTTTGAAAATATTCCTTTTTGGTTTTAGATTCAAATCTTTTATTTTATTCTTTAAATCTATTTGATTTGGTTTTGATTTTAAAAATTATTTTATTTTATTTCTAAAATCGTTTTTGACTTGTTTTTTATTTTGATTTTGAATTATTTCCAAAATTGTTTTTTGATTTGATTCTGATTTCAAATTCAAAATTCAAATATTTTAAAATCTTTTTAAATAGAAAGTCTTTCTCTCTTTTTCACAGAATGCTCCTGATAATATTTTTAAGAAAACGCTTTTCACGTTCTGTTCTTATTCTCCATATTCTCTAAGTTATTGGCCTATGCTATAGTGAAACCTTTATCCATAGCCATTAGAGCGTTATTGTTGTATTCGTGTTGATTAAAACACACTTTTGTTAGAGGCCTATTGTTGTTGTATCCGCACTATCAAGAGTGCATCATAGTGGTTGTACTTAATCATTCATATACGTAACCAGTGTTGTAAAGGGGTGTGTGACCCTTAGAGACTAGGGAGTGAATCTCCTAGTGCGAACGTGCTGCGTTCGTGGTGTTTAGGGTGAGGAACCCTTGTGTATTGGGTAGTGCTAGACGAACGGTGGGGCACCTAGTAGTTAGGCTATCTGGTTGTTGTTGAGGTCCCTAGCGAAAGGAGGTTCCTAGTAGCTTACGGGGCGCTCTGGTTGTATTTGGGGACGCGGGGGCGTCTTCGGTTTATTAGTGAAAAGCTTAAGCGGGTCGCTTGGGGACTGGATGTAGGCTGTTTTGCCGAACCAGGATAAATTCTCCGGTGCAATATCTTCTATCCCTCATCTCTTTATTTTCCGCTATTATAGTTGCTTATGTGCATTGTTGTTATTTATCGTTATTGCATCATAACAACTATTTTCTTAATAAATTAATTTAATTGTTTTAAATTAATTAGCGCAGTAACGTTTCTCGTTGTTAACGTTTTAATTGTACCGCGTGTATTAGCTTTTCTATTATTATTATTATCAGCTTCCGCGCAATCGTTTTTCAACATTATATTGTTTTCCGCTGCAAAATCTCTTTAAATTTGTTGAAAACGATTTAATTCGAATATTTTCCAATGTTTTCGTAAATACCCAATTCACCCCCTCTTGGGTGTCGGCTGCCAAACCTAACAGATGTTACATACCCAGTCAAATTTTTTATAAAACTCTCTATTTCATATATTAAACTTTATTTTAAAAAGTTGGATGTTACATTGTGCAAGCATTGGTTGCGAGGCGTTGACTCCCGACTAGTCTATTCCCAGGAGAGGAGGGTGATGTGAGGAAAAAGGAAAAGAATGAAAATGTGAAAATGTGAAAAATGTGAAAATGTGAAAAATGTGAAAATGGGAGAAATGATAAAAGATAAGTGGACCAATTTTATAATGGATCCCACAGTAAAATATTGATAATGAGTATATGAATGAGAATGATGTGAATGAGATCCAGTTATAGGTTGGCATTGAGAGGCGCTCATGCATTGCACGAGTCCTGCTAATATAATGTTTATTGTTATCCCGTTGCCTGATTTAGTTATCATTCCTGAGTTTTATTATCAGTTGCATACTATCCTTTAATTTACTGTGTTTGAAAATGTCTCACCCTTGTTGATTTAACATTTTAGGGGGAAATTACCAAGAAGCTTGAAGATCAGAGTGTCGCAGTGGAAGAGTCGAAAGAAGGAACTCTATTTTATTCTGCTTGTATTGTAATTGTAAACCCCAAATTTGTTTATGAACTTGTTTTCAGAAAAAAAAATTGAGTTCCTCATTTTTACTACGAACTTTTATTTGTTTACTTTTTTAATAAATAAATCAGGGTGTTACACTTTCACCAATAATCATGTAATTTTTTAATTTCTTAAAGGGTTTTTCAAGATCTATAAATAAATCTGGAATATTAATATATTCATTAATTCTAAATTCTATTGAATGATGAGAATTAGTTAACGCATGACTAATACAATATATATGTAAGACTAAAAATCTTATCTCCTCTTTGCATTAGCTTATTTCTTTCAAAATCATGACAAAAATTTAAGGATAAATCAAAAATTTTAGTGTCTAAGGATACTCCCATGTTGGGGTATGTAGTGAATATTAACTTAGTATATGCTAAATTTGCTTCAACCATAATTATGATTGAGTCTTTAACATCTTGAGTTCTACTATCCATTAAAGAAATTTTTAAAGGACTGTTGATTCCTTATCTGAAAGTCTTAATCAAGATTTGGATAGCTCCTCTATGGACATATTTTATTTTAGATATTTCTTCGTACTTGATTGCTTGTATTTTTTCTCTTAAATCTTTTATTTTTAGTATCTTTATGTTATGTTTCTCATTTGTTTCAGAAATATCAATAGGTGTTCCACAATAATATTTTTCCACAATAAATTTTTGTGCATTATACAATCTGGTTATGTCTTCTAATTTACTCCTCTTGAACTTTAGATTTTTTCCTTCTCTTGTATTTTTCTAAAATTATTTTTATCTATCAACCGTTCAATTGAATTGTTATAATCTTCTTCTATCTTATAGAAATCAAAAGTTTCTTCTATAGATATTTTTAGTAGTACAAGTTTGAATGTTCATACCTTAAATGTAGGTTCTTTCTGGGTACTCTTGCGGAAAATGGCTCACAATGCCTTCTCGCTATTAATTTCTGATGTTTTTCTTAATATGACTTCTTTGTAAGACAAAGATTTTGAAATCATGAAATGATTTTATTTTATTTTTGGATATTTTTATACATATAGATCTAGATAAGAGACTCCAGAGTGTTAACTCAACCTCAACATCTTCAACACATGAGTCTTATATCTTGAGTTTTTACTCTGTCTACTATGCAAGCCTATTTATAGAAGGGTGACGGCTTAACTAATGACCCTTATGTCCTTACATTATTGAATACAAACGTTAGTGCTTAAGACTACATTTTTACATTATTGGGATTTGGGAACTAACGTCACTACTTACATCATTCTTCAATAATTGCTTCATCCAATGCAACTTGTTTATCTTTTTCACAAAGCTGGCACATGTGAACTGGTGAGTTGGCCAATAGCTAAAAAGAAATCTTAATATCTGTTCTGGAAAATCAATATTCTCCATGCAGTAAAAATCGTTTAACCAATGGAGAATGTGTAAATATTCTTTTTCAGGAATTACTCCGCGGAATGTCCTTGAACTTAAAATTCACCTTATTCATGGTGTCTTTGTAATTTTTTTCCAAATTAAGATAAATGAAAAGTAATTATTGAGCTCTATAGTAATGCTTATTAGTCTCCATAAGTTGTAGATACTTTGCTTCATCAGGTGGTGGAGAAGTTTCATTTAAAAAACCTAGTTGCATGTAGGTTTTTGGTTTGATAAATATTTGATCCTCGAAATGGCCGTAGCAATTGAGGACCTTAATAAAAGTATTTTTATTTTGAGCTCTTATATCCTTCCATAATTTGATAGCTATTTTCAAATTTTCTAGAAAACATTCTATCTCTTTGTGATCTCCAAAAAGATATATATTCAACTAATCCATATTGAACTGCATGCTACAGTTTTAATGGATTGTATACAGGAAGAGTTAAGTTCATTGTAGTTTTCTAGTTCTTCCTTTGCTTCTTCAAAGGAATTGCATCTTTGTATTTGGTGTTCAGAGGAAGTTTTTCCTCATCAATGCTTTCCTAGATTATTCTTTTTTTTTTATCTCCATTATAAACCACATAAACATGTGCTTTTTGAGCCTGAGTAGTGGCTTGTTTTAATTTTTCAGGAACTTTATTCTAGCTTTCCTTTGGTTGTTCTCCTTTTTTCATCTGTACTAGTTCAATCTTTTGTCTAAGAATTTGAATCTTCATTTGTAGTTTCTTTACCTCCATCTCTTTTTCCGCAATTTGTATTTCCATTGTTTTAATCTCCCTTTCTTTCTCCATATTCGAACAAAACAACTAAGATGTATTTTGGTGAGGTCTGGTTATCCTTTTGGGAATATATTGGGTTAGTCTTCCAAAACATAAGGCTTGGTTAGCCTTTTTGACATATCATTTAACATTCAGTTCTTTGGTTAAGGAGTCTACTATAAGATTTTTATCTCCTTTGATCAGTTCTATTTCAAACTGATATCATTCAAGGAATTGTTGTTATCTTAAGAGTCTTCCCATCTTAAAATCACTTCTTATATTGATGTCTCTGACGGACTTGAAATAACTAGAATTTGTTCTTGCAATAAACATATTAGGCAAGAGATAAATTCTCAACTTTTTATAGTGTTGATTAGTGCTAATACTTCTTTTTTCATAAATATGATAATTAATTTCATGTTTCTTAAAACTTCCAGAAGTATATTGGCATATTAATTCTGATTTGCCCTTATTGGCCTTTAAGACACCACCCCAATGGTAATCAGAAGCAGCTGTTTCAATAATCATTTTGTCTTTATTGAAAGGATAGTCTAATGATGGTAAATTGACACGTTTTCTTTTAATTGTATCAACATGTTTAGTATCAGAATCTGTCCAATGCCATACAACATCATTTTTTAATTTTACTTGTAAAGGCTTTCTTATTTGTGCTAATTTTAGAATATATCTTTCAGCATATGTTAAAATTCCTAAGAACCTTTGTAATTGTTTTTTATCAATAATTTTTGAAGGAAAATCTTTAATTTTTTAAAAAGAAATATGGTCTTCAACTCTTATTTTCCCTTCTTCAAATTCTAATTTTAAGAATTTGATATTGGTTTTGCAACCACAACTGTGTTTTTTAAAGAACTATTCTTTTTTCTTTACATCTTTCTATAACAGTTAAGGTTTGGTTATAGTATTCATCTAGTGTTTTTCACAAAAATGATTATATCATCTACATAAACACTACATATTTTTTATGTCTTTGAGATTTTCATCCATAAACCTTTGAAATATTCTAGGAGATTGTTTTGTACCAAAAGGTAAAACACTCCATTCATATTGCCCTTGAGGACATGAGAAAGCAGTTGATGGTTTGTTTTCTTCATCTATTCTTAATTGTAAGAATCCGCTTTTACAGTCAAGTGTGGAGAAATATTTCATTCCTCTTATTTTTTCAATAAGTTCATTTTTTCTAGGTAAACAGTAAGCATCACCTTCAATTGCTTCATTCATCTTTTTATAATTAATTACCATTCTTCTTTTTCCTCTCTTTTTCTCAAATTCTTTTTCTACAAAGAATGTTGGACTACTATGTTTTGAGGTTGATTTTTTGATTAATCCTTATTCTAGGTTTTCTTTTATGAGTTCTGCAAATCTTTGCCTATCCCTCTAAATGTAAATCATTAGTTTTACTTTTATTTCAACCGTGAGATCTTTTAATCTTATTTTTACTAATCCCTTTTTCTTGTTATTGATTTTTTTATATGAGGGATTTTCACTACATGCTTCTTCTAAGGCTTTTAGTAATTTTAACGGTATTTCTTTTGTTTTTTCTATTAAAGCTTTTTCTATTATTGTGAAAATTTTGTTTCGATTTCTTCTATCTCACCACGCTTTTGTGGGTACTCTGATGTTACTGTACATCTTTTTACTATGGGTTTTTTTATTTGTTTTTCTCGTCTTATTTTCCGGATTTTTGGACATGTTAATTTCAACCATTTATTCACTTGTGTAAAAGGTTTATAAAGTTTTAGAAAATTGTTTCCTATTGTTGTAATCATTCCAGCCTCTTGTTGGTATATAGATGATACAGGAAATGTTTTTCCATTTATAATCATTTTATTCCAGAAGACTGCATGATTAATATATTTTTCAGATTCATCTGCTAAAACTATTTTTGTTGGTTTTTCTAATTTAATCCAATATCTATTAAGAATTTGATTTTTACTCGTCAAGCATATTGTGGCTCCTGTATCCACGTATGCGCATGTCTATTTGGGTTCATAACTTCCGATTTGTATAGAAACATTTATGAATGTACTAACTCGATTCATTAATTTTTTTTTTAAGATTGAGCCATATATTCATGAATTTGTTCATCTAAACTTATATGCCAATAAATTAATGGTTCTATATATTATTTTCTTCACTGTAAGAATTTTAACTTTCTCTGGTTTATTTTTCTTTTGAGGAGATTTATTTGCGAAATGTCCTTCTTTATCACATATCCATTATCTTCTAGTTTTCTTTCCTTTTGGACAATTTTTTCCGGGATTTTCTTCTTAAAATATATCTTTTTATTTTTCTATTTAGGATTTCTTTGTTTTTTGAAAATATATTTTCTCTTTTTATGTGTTCTTTTCTTGAAAGGATTTCCGCAGCCATATTGACAGCTAATATTTACATATTTCATTTTATATTTAACTATATCATATAATAGTATTATTTATAATAATTATTCCCAATTTTTCTTTAAAAATATTATTTATTTTAAATTTTATTTATTCTGTCAACCCAAAGCTCATTAAACTTCTGGATGAGCGTATTAGTTTTTTTTAAATTTAACGCACATGTTAAACTCCCAGCGTAGTATATGAAAAATATACATACATTATCGGGACAACGTATTGAACATTTTTTCCCTTTGGAATCTCGTACACTACCCCAGTAGCGTATATATATATATATATATATATATATATATATATATATGTGTGTGTGTGTGTGTGTGTGTGTGTAGTGTCCTAGAACACTATTTCCTTAACCCTCTAAGTGCTCAAGATTATGGAACCAGGAGCCCAAGAGAGGATCAAGTGTTAATATGTGACTTTATGGTGTTTCTGCAGTTCCAGTTGGGAAAAGCAGGGTCTCCCCAGTCAACAAGTGTGTGCAGAGTGTCAACTTAGGGATGAGAGTACGTACCTGAAACCCTAGTTGTTATGAGCTATTTATAAGGTTTGGAGGAGGCTGATATGGGCCGTATGGGCCTTGTATCAGGGTTGAGCTGAGCTAGGATTCTATGAGATAATATCGGAAGTTTATGCTCTTAGAATCTGGATAAGATCAGCTCAAGATCTCATGTCTAGGCTGTTAGCGAGAATCTAGGAGAGATTTGCGGAAGGGATAGGAAGCCTTGGTAAAGACTGGGTCCATCTACCAGCCGACGTTATGTCTCGGCCCTAGAGTCCCGAGCCGATGGGTTGAAGACCGTTTGTGAGGCTCGGCCCCATCAAGTCCGAGCCTGGTCCTTTAGCGCGCTCGGATCCAACAAGTCCGAGCGAGAGACGTTTGTGCTGAGTAAACCGAGGGAAGGGTCCTTGAAGAATCCCTTAAGTAAGACTTAGTCCTTATACGGTCGGCAGACCCTACAATATGTGTGTGTGTGTGTGTGTATTTTTTGCTGAAAAAAATTGCAAAAGAACTTAAAAATGAAAGGAGAGGGAGGATAGAGAGAGAGAGAGAGAGACCGTGGCAAGGTTCTAGGGTGATGGTTAGGGGTATAACGGTCCGGTCTGGTCCGGTCTTTAATGGACTTTAGGGATCGGACTGATTAAATTAAAGTGGTCTAGTCCGGTCCGGTCCAAAAGTTTTCCATATGCAAAGACCGGACCGGACCGAATCGGTCTGGTCTGTTCTGGTCTATTTAGACCATACTGAGTTCAACTTTCTACTTTGAACAATGAACATCCAATATTCCTCTGCAGATTTCCTTATAGATCATAAATAACAATTTCCAAAACTAAAATAAAAGAAGCAGGTTATCACAACAAATTCACAAGGCTAGAAATAATTAGAAAACAAATTCCAGCATCTTACAACCAAAATTGAGGATACTACTGCAATCAATGAGTTCACCCAAAAGATTAAGGGGTATTTTGAGGGCTTGAAAGTCAAATTATAGAAAACCATAGGCAAAATGAAATCAAGAAGAATAAATGCAAATGCACCAAACAAGGACAATATATGTGCAAAGAATGGCAACATTGCTACAAAAGTTGTTGCTGCAAAAGTTGTTGCTCCAGCCACTGATAGTGAGTGAGATAGTATCCTTGGCACAACATTGCGCATGGAAAGTTGTCCCATTTTTGGGTGTCTAAATGTTGTTTCAAATAATTCATTTGTTGGCTGCAGATAAACCTGTAACATAACCCCATTGTATGACCTTATAAGAATAGCTACAGTATGACCTTCTTATAAGTTATACAAGCACAACAATGAACTAGCATACCCATAAACATAGCCAAATCTAAAACCAAGTAAGAAAAATCGCCTGCAAGACTGATGCGAGAACACACAACACACACAGATCTGGGACGGCGGACCGAGGGAGAGGAAGAGACACGGCGGTTGGCATCGACCAACGACCAGCGACCAGCGACCAACGATCGAGACGAAGGCTTCGAAGGCAATGGAGAACGCTGCGGCGGCAGCGAGACGGCTTCGATGAGACAGCTTCGAGATAGACGAACGACGGTGAAGGGACGAACGGCAACCGGTGGTGAAGGGACGAACGGCTCCGGCGGTGAGAAACGCGGCGTGAGAGAGAAGTCTATATGTGTGACTGTGTGGCTGCTAGGTTAGGTTATGTGACAAGGGCTTACCTGTTAGTGTTAGTTTTAGGTTTTATGTATGCGGTCTGGTCCGGCCCGAACGATCTGAAAAATATTGAGACCGTGGACCGGACCATGAAACAATGGTCTAACAATTTTCAGACAGAATCGGACCATGAGACCAGATCGGACTATATTTTTCGATTCGGTTCGGTCCGATCTGGCCGGTCTCGCGGTCTCGGACCGGATCACTTACACCCCTAGTGACAGTGACAAGGGGGAAGACAGAGACAGAGACAGAGAGAGAGAGAACCAGTAAAGAGAGAAAGAGAACAAGGGAAGAGAGAGAACCAAGGAGGAGATAGAGGAAATTTTTTTATTTTTTCAAGATATTGTGGGGATTTTATATATATATATATATATATATATATATATATATTAGGGGGGTCAACAAGTTATTTTGATGGTTATCCCTCCCTTTCCTTTGGGAAAGAGTGTGGGTTTATTTTCCCCCCAATTTTTCTTGGTTTTGGCTTGCCTTTGTGCAAGTTGCTTTTTGTTTTGTGTGTTTCAAGTGGAGGGATGCCTCTGGATAGTTTCTACTTTCCAGATCTGATGGTTATCCTCTTTGCTCCAATAATTGGAAGGCTACTCATCGAGATAGATCTCCCTTTGCCGACTATTGATTTGGCTACCATCCAAAGACTCTCTCGTTTTAGATCTGAGATTCCTTGTCGCCGAACTAAGCTTAGTCCCAACATCAATGAGATTGTTATCTTAGTATTAATGGTTAATGAATCTCTTGTTAGAGTCGGGTTTTGGCAGATGATCCATCACATGGAAGAGTATGTTGTTGCAGTGTATTTTACTTTCCCTTTAATTATTATTAGTGTGAAATTTTTTGTACTGTTTCTGATCTATGAATAAAATACACTTTTTCTCTTAAAAAAACAAATTATTTTGGGGATCAAAAAATGAACTCCAAAAAAATAGCGTAACGTGTAATTAGTCATGGGAAACCTAAGCACACAAATTAAGCCAACTATTTTCCCATTTCATTTAGTTATTCCTCATTAAAAAAACAACAACAACCTGTGTAATCCAAATTGAGATTTGGCCTTTTGGTCTCCTTCTTTGAGTTTTTAACTCCCATTAATTGTTGAAAAATACTTAAGCATCTTCATCTTCTTCATTCTTTTAAATCCAACTCTCCATTCTTACCACACAAAGAACTCATTCTTTCAAACCTCACTCTCCTTCAATTCCTTACCACACCCTTTCATCTTCCTCATCACACCCACTCACCTTTCTCATTATTTGTTTACCTTTTATTTTCCTCATGTACAACCCTTCCGATACACCACAAACGGAAACATTGTTAAATACATTCCGAATCACCAAGGTTGAAATACATAAAAAAAATTCTTTAAAAAAAATCATCCTTTTGCTCCACGAAAATCATGGCTTAATCCAAAATATTTGAATAAATTATATTTGATCCCTCATACCATCATGCATAGTTTGTTTTGGCTTTGTGTTAGTCTTTGATCCATTTTTTATCTTGGGTGTTCGTGTTGGAGTAGAGTCCTTGACCTCCACCTTGTTTATGCCTCTATTAAAAAAAAACACATTTCTTTATATATATGAAGGTAAGGTGAGAGGATTTAATATTGGAAGTGGAGCAAATTGCATATACCCACTTCTTGGTGCATCTCTAATAGGATGGAAATTTGTAGGACCAGGAGGAGAAAAATGTTAAGTGTATGTTTGGTGCACGGAATTGGAATTGTAGTTTAGAATTATGATTCTAATTTCAATTTTAACGGAATTTGAATTGATTAGGAATTATAATTCTATGTTTGAATTGCATAAAAAAAATAGTGTGTAGAATTGGAATTATAAGTTAAATTTCAATTTCATTGCTTGAGTGTAAGATTAGAAATTGAAAAATAAAATTAATTATATATTTTTTAAAAACTAAACTTGAAGAAATTTAATTTAATTTCAAAATAATTGCAAATTGAAAATTGATTTCGGATCTAGAGATATATGAAAACAATTAGGAAGAAATCAAATTATGCATTGATAAAGTTGTTGATTGAACATCGTTGTTGTGGTTGTTTGTGTACCACCAAACTGTTGGGGTTTGTTATCAAAACCCTTGGAATGTTTATGGATAAGAATGGGAAAAGCAAGATAATGAACAAGCATTACTACTACCTATCAAGTGAGGCCATTGCAATTTCAAGGCTACTATCGCAAGTTCAGTGCTCATTCCACCAACGTTCATGTGCTGGTGCATGGTATCAATGTTTGGGTTCGCCATTGAAACCCATGAAATGTTTATTGACTTGAATGAAAAAAGGAAGAAGAACTTGTGAGAACAAGGATTATAGGCAAGTGAAACAAAGAAGGAGAGTCAAGAAGAAACAAAGATGAAGATGACTCATGAATATTATTAAAGAAGATGGTATATATGTGTGTGTGTTTTTGTCTACCCCACTGATTGATAATTGTAAATACTGTTGGGATTCTGGCAAGTGTACCAGATCGTACAAGTAATATAGACAATGAAGTCCGAGTATCGTACTCAAGGGAGTGACCATTTAATTAATTCCACCTAATTAATATTACTTAGTGAACAAGACAAAGGATTTATGATTTTGTAAATAAAAACAGAAATTAAAATAAATGACTCTTTGACAAGGAGAAAAAACGGGATGTAGTTTCGATGCAGGTTCCTAAATATTCTATAACAAATTGATTTGTTTTCCTTGATTCTGAATTTGTTTTGCAAAGGTAGAAAACGCCTAATGTCTTAGCACGTCTCCGTATTTTAGATATTAATCTCCCAATGATGTCTCAAGAGAGCCTTAAAAACCTAACCCTTAATTAAGTTCAGTCAAAACTTCTTTTTATAAAATTACCCAATTCATAGAAAACATGTCTGTGCCTATGCAATTGAACTGTTTGATTAAATGACTAAATCCTAAATTCATATGTCTATTCATAAAGGATTTTCAAAAGTCATGAAACAGCTTCTTTCATGAGAAACAAATAAGAATAATCAAACACAGAATTCAATAACGGAAAACAAAATTAATTTATTACTAGAAATATTGAAAAGGTTCCATACATCTACTCCTACATCCCAAGGATGGAATTAGTTCATACTTACAAGAGAAAACACAATAAACATGATAAAAATAATTACCATGAATCCTTGCGCTAACTTCGTGTTCTTCACAAAAACCTCCAATCCTTGTTCCTTCTCCAAGTCTCAAATCCTAATCTACTATTATTCTATGGAGTTGTATGAGTGTCTCTCCTCCCTCCAATCCTATTATTATATCCATAAAAACTAACCTAATTTCCAATCTAATGTGATAAGATAAAACTAATCCTAAATCTGAATATAATATGATAAGATCCTATTAGAATAAACTAATTTTAAGAATCTTATCTACAAATAGAATTTATCATTAAAATCCTTCTAAAATCCCGTATTTGTGTCTGGCAGCAACTTCGGCACTAATTTTGACCCCCAAGATGGAATAATTTGAGCAAGGCTATTTCTGGCAAAGTTGTAGATCTTTTCCTTATCTTTAAAATGATATATAGATCGCCTCATTTGGATAAGCATAGCTCAAGTTATGATCAAAACAGCGAACAATGTCACTTTCTCACATTTTGCGCGCCCAGGCGTGAAAATCCTGCGCCTGGGCGTGGTGGCCTGCGCTTGGGCGTGATGGTCTGCGCTTGGGCGCACGACGGTCAACTTTTCTTTATTTTTTTCCTCTTTTTCTTCCCAAATCAAGTACCAAACTCTCATTCTTCATTCCTTTGCAAAAATCATTGTTTTAAGAGCTTAAATACCTGAAAACAAACCAAACACATCAAAAGGTTCTAGAAATCTTATAAAGACAAAATTTCATTGTTTTATTCCAATTTACTCAAGAAACAAGCCACTTACTATGTAAAAGGGAGTCAAAAAGGGTACAAAAACATCACATATTAGACCCCAATCACACCCCCAAACTTAGCATTTTGCATGTCCCAGGCAAAAGTAAAACAAAAATTCAGAGCCTAAGATTCTCCCCTCTCAAGGTATAGCAACCTAACCATAAATTCCAACTCGCCTACCCAAGATACCTTTCTTCACTAGCAAATCACCGCAATGAAAACTAGTTGAAAAACAAACTCAAAGTGAGCAAAAGATTAGTGACCACACCACCTCTCAATATCTCTCATGTGTATGGGTAATAATTATTAATTCACTCAAGTTCAAACAATGAAAGTATGTTACCATAAGCTTGACTATAGACCTACATCTCCACTGAATTTATTGAAAACATGCACAAATCATAAGGTCTTTATTTGGTTGTAACAGGGTCATGGCTAAAAGTGTCAGGTGGGATAAAAGAATAAAAGGATAAACAAAGGGCTTAATCAATGAAATCACAACACTTCCCTTTTAAATTATAAAATGAGCAATAAGGTAATTACACAATCACAACTCAATTCACTTGATTTTTCCTTTTCTTTCTTTTTCTTTTTCTATTTCTATTCTCTTCTTCTTTTCATTTTTTTAGCACATTTGTTGCTCTTTTTTCTTTTCTTTTTTTTTTAAGAAGAGAAATGGAAACATCAAATTTTCAGCACTTACACTTTCACCAATTTCTAACATTCCACTTAATTGCTCATTCATAATTTCAAAGGTACTTCACAAGAATAATTCAATTTATGTAGGGTACCAAAGAAAGTCCTTAAATCTCAAAGCTCAAAGTGGGCAACTAAGGGATCATTATGTCTCAAAAATTTGTTGAAGGCCACAAAAACACAAACCTAAGTGCCTTAATCATGTTCATGCATGCAATCAATTATCAATTTTGAAGAGGTCACAAGTCAAGTTCTAGAACACATAGTCAAAGCGAACAACACTCATGAAAAAAATAGGAGTTTCATCGCAATATTCATTAAACATTACTCCTTCAAGTGTATAGGCTCAAAATCTCACTGGTTAAGGTCAATTCACTAATCAATCATTCACAACAAGTTTGCCAAACAACTAATTTTCAAAAAAATTTCAAAGCTAAATCCAATTAGTACCTGGGTAAAACAAGTCGGAAATCACAATCAAGCATTTACACCTATCAAAGGGACAAATCTAACACCTAGAATCAGTGCTTACTCATGCCAGGACACAAACCAACACAAAGCCAGGGGAGAAATCAAGTTCAGAAAAAATTTTATTTTGTTACCCTCCCCCAAACTTAGAATGTGGCTTGTCCTCAAGCAACAAATCTATCCTAAATTACAAAATAAAAATTAAAACTAAAAACAAAAGCAAGGAGTTAGAGACTTCCCTTTGTAGCACAGCATTCTCTCTTGATGCACCATGGAGGAGACTCCCCCAAACTTATTCACCTGTGTCACATGAACAACTAAAAATAGTGCTTGAAGCACCCCATTAGCAGATACATATAGAAAACTCTAAACTCTTTATTCAATCTCCTAATTAAAAATTTAAATCCTACGCTGCTACAAAACTAAAGAGAATAATCCACCAGGATCCCAAATCCTATAGCACAACTTCCATGTTATGCAGCAATAACAAGTTATTCCTGGATCCCATGGAAATATGCACGGATGATGTTGGAGCAAATGTTTAAAAATAGTTTTAAACCCTCCCGGGTCAAATGGTGCATTTTTCACTCCAAGCATCATCACATGGTGCTTGTCTTTTTCATCATGCATGGAGTCTATGAAAGTGTAAACTCCATGACTTAGCAAAGTTGCCTTTTCAGGCGCTAAAAAAAAGAACAATGGCTTATCTTCATCATGAGCATCAGGGAAGTCATAAAAAATTAAGGGGTAAATTGAGGGAAAAATTTTTGAGGGTTCCAGATATTCATTCAATCCAATACATTTAGCAAGAGCAAAAAATTCATCATGCAAAGTGGACCCTAATTCAACCCCTAGACTCATCCCATTATTCACTTTATCTTGTTTCACTTCCTCAATCTCATCATGCACAATTTCTTCTTTTTCTATGGGTTTAGAAAGGGAAGCACTTTGGTCTTCCATAATAGAAGATTTTTGTACCACCTCCTCTAAAAGACCATCAAAAACTTTAATCTCATCAAAAACACTTTGTGCATAACAGGATGGAATAGGTGACGACAAAATAAATTTGATAAATTCTATGTCATCATCAGAATAAGCCATGTTACATAATAAAAAAAATAAAAATAAAAATATATACTCAAGTTACACTAAGTAAAATTAAATTAGTACCAAAATTAATTAAAACAAAATCACTCCCCGACAACGGCGCCAAAAACTTGTTGGGATTCTGGCAAGTGTATCAGATCGTACAAGTAATATAGACAATGAAGTCCGAGTATCGTACCCAAGGGAGTGACCATTTAATTAATTCCACCTAATTAATATTACTTAGTGAACAAGACAAAGGATTTATGATTTTGTAAATAAAAACAGAAATTAAAATAAATGACTCTTTGACAAGGAGAAAAAACGGGATGTAGTTTCGATGCAGGTTCCTAAATATTCTATAACAAATTGATTTGTTTTCCTTGATTCTGAATTTGTTTTGCAAAGGTAGAAAACGCCTAATGTCTTAGCACGTCTCCGTATTTTAGATATTAATCTCCCAATGATGTCTCAAGAGAGCCTTAAAAACCTAACCCTTAATTAAGTTCAGTCAAAACTTCTTTTTATAAAATTACCCAATTCATAGAAAACATGTCTGTGCCTATGCAATTGAACTGTTTGATTAAATGACTAAATCCTAAATTCATATGTCTATTCATAAAGGATTTTCAAAAGTCATGAAACAGCTTCTTTCATGAGAAACAAATAAGAATAATCAAACACAGAATTCAATAACGGAAAACAAAATTAATTTATTACTAGAAATATTGAAAAGGTTCCATACATCTACTCCTACATCCCAAGGATGGAATTAGTTCATACTTACAAGAGAAAACACAATAAACATGATAAAAATAATTACCATGAATCATTGCGCTAACTTCGTGTTCTTCACAAAAACCTCCGATCCTTGTTCCTTCTCCAAGTCTCAAATCCTAATCTACTATTATTCTATGGAGTTGTATGAGTGTCTCTCCTCCCTCCAATCCTATTATTATATCGATAAAAACTAACCTAATGTAACATCCCGAATTTTAATTCTAATAATAATTAGAATAATAGTAAGATTTGGAAGTGAGGATTATCATAGAAGGGATTTAAAATGATGGATTAGGAATACTTTGAGTGCCATATAGGAGTCTAGGAGCATTGGCATCGAGAAGCAAATTTAAAGAAGACCCAAACGAGTGTTAAAAATCGATTTTTCGGTGTTATAAACACCCGACGTTAGGAAATTAAAAATAAAAGATTTAGGACTCAAAACACAATTTCCACCGTTGGATATGAAGGTATGATATTTAGGAAGCTTGCTTTCAAATTTGAGCAAGATCCAACGGGTAACGAAAAATTTATCTCGAATTGAAGCAGGAAGAAAATAGGAGGAAAATAGGAAAATGAATAAATGGGGTACTGGGCAAAACACTGGAGTCTTTTGTAAAAGACTCGAGTGTTTTGGAAAAGACTCGAGTCTTTGTGAAAAGACTCGAGTGTTTTACAGATCCTGAATCAGGGAAAGGCAAAACCCTCAGATTCACTCGAGTGATTTGGAAAAGACTCGAGTGTTTTTATCAGATCAGCAAAAAATAAAAGCACGAGTTGGGGTCATTTTAACCCCAAAAATCACTTTCTCACTCTTCTTTTCTCTGGCTTCTCTCTAGGGTTTTCATCCCCAATCCTTCTCCAATGTTAAAATAGCACCAAATCAAATCAAATTAACATCCCATAATCATTCCCCATCAAATCCCCATGATTTTCTATCAACAAAAACCCCAATTTCATTCTCAACCCCTCAAATCCCCAATTCCCAATTCAAAACCCTAAATCCTTCCAATCCCCATAATCACTCAAAGTTATCAAAAATTAGTGCCACAAATCAATTCCTCATGAATTTTCCCTCTCCAAAAACACATATTACTTCCTCTTTCTCATGAAATCCCAATTCCCTATCAAACCCCAATTTGTGTAATCGGTGGCATAGGGTCTTCTAATCATGCAAGGAAGCTTAGGAAGTGATTAAGGGCAAGGAATAGGAAGCTAAGAGGCATGGATTATAGCTTGGTGAGGATGCTCCCTCAAAACCCCATTTTGGTTCTTGCTCTTCAAAGAGGTAAGAAGGGTTGTTCACATTACCTTTACTTAGAGAGTAAATTCTAGGATGCTATAGTGGTAGCTGAGAATAGAAAAAGATTAGTTAGAATAATATACAATAGGGTAATTGCAATAGACAATAAACAAAGCTTAGGAATAAAGGAAATGAACTCATTAGATAAATTGCGAATATATGTAGTATATGATGATGTTTGTAATGTGTGAATTTAGTATGGAAGTGTTAAATGAACGGATAATGAATGAGGAAACTATAGGGAAATAAAGGTAATAAATCGAGTAGGTGAATAAATAAAATAAACCCGCCACATTGTTTGTAATGCTATGTGTAAGTGAATTGTGTTGTTATGCTTGAATGCTTATATGTGACATAATGGGTCTTAAAAATGAACCTAGGACTTAGTAATATTAGACGTATCACAAGCTAATGAAAGAATCAGAATATTGGGTATGTGTGGGAAATTAATAAAGATAGTTAAACAAGAATAGTAATCAATTAATTAATCGAAAAGATAGGGAAGGGGTAAGAGGTTTATATTGGGAAAATGATTGTGAATGTGCAAATGTTGTGAATGTTAGTTTTGTATGCTAACACCTTTAAGTGAAGATAAAGAAAATGATAACAAGTCACATGATAAGACATAAATGAAAATACAGATCAAAGATAAGATACAAACATAAACGAAATGCTATAATACAAATCATGTATATGTGTTATTTCTGAAATGGAAATGTAATGTAAAGTAAAAGAAAAGCAAAAGGGGGTTTGCAGCTATTAATCGCGTATTGGGATCCACACCCATTAGGTGCACACGGTTAGGACAGGGTCCTACTAGCAAAGTAGGCCCGAATTAGCCCCAATAGGTACAAACCTCGCTCAGGAAAAATCCCCATAAGATCAAAGGCTCGTTAGGTTACGTGGATCCTACGCGATGATTAATAGCTGCAGCACCAAATATAAGCATGAATCATGAATAATTGAGAATATATGAAAGTGAGTGAAGAAAAGAAAATAAAGAAAAGGCCTTAACGAGGGAAAGGTCTTATGGGTCAAGAAGTCCTGAGTGAGAAGAAGTCCTATTGGGTGAAGATACCATCCTAACCAATTGTGCAGCAAGAATACCTAATGGAATTATTATTTTGCTAGTAAAGCAAAAGACAAGATAAAAGTTCGATGCGATCCTGACGAGGCGTATCGACATTAAAAGAATTAGTCGGCGCTCAGTACCGTACGGCTGGCTGAGGTTGGACTACATAATGAATACTGTAAAATGAAATAAAGAATGGAATCAAAAGAAAGCAAGCACATAAATCTTCATGTATAAGTATGCTAATAAAAATGAAAGAAAGAAAGGAAAACCAAAGATTAAAAGAATTAGAAGAAATAAATTATATGCAAGCTTTATGAATAAATGTATATTAATGGAATGAAAAAAATAAGTGAAGAAATGTATATTAAAAGAATGTAAAAATAAGAGAAAAATTATAAGAACTTAATTATATATGAACATTTTTGAATAAGAAAGATGCATAATAATGTAGGCTTAGTTATTTAATATCGGGTAAAAGTCATTGAATTTAGGGGTAGTGAATTGTTCCTTGTTAGTTTGTGCTTCTGTATCAGGCATAAGCTAAGCATCCCCTGTACCAAGATTCTTTGATCAAAATATTTCTTATACTTTGCTTATATTTTAAAGTTATATGGGTATCTAATTGTGTTATTTTTCATTTAAGGGTTGTTTTTTACATTTGTTTGATTGTCTTGGCAATTTCATCAACTTTAGCACATGAAAATAATAAAAGTACGTCACTATAAATATAATTATTGTATGACTTTTTTAAATAAATCTGTAAGCAATACGGATCGCAGAACTGGAATTGAAAGTCTGGAAAGTGGGGAATTATGGTTTGTTGATGATGATGTTGTCTCATTTTAGCTATGCATACTGTTTACATTATTTAGTAATAAAATTTTTATTTTCTTTTTAACATCTAGCTAATAAAGTGTGGACAAAACAGTAAATAAGCACACAAACCATTTACATTAATTATTTTAGTCATATATTTTACATACTGTTATTTTTCTGCAATCTAGAGAAAGGAGACCCCTTTCTCTTTCTCATAACACGAAAGGAAATATAAACATATATCAAAAACACATTAAAACTTTACCCTCTTGAGAACACACTACCACTGCCATAGCCTATGGTGTTCCCCATTTCCCTTCCCTAGTCAATGGAAGGCCATCCACCCAAGTTATCCCTTCCCGACTCTAAGTGTCCATTTTCCATTTCATGTGGTTCGGGATGAAAGCCTGGTGGGATGGCATTATGAACGGGAGGTAGAGACGACAGAGTCTTAGGAGGAGTTGTGGGAGAAGGTAATCTTCCACAAGGATGGGGAGTGGGTGGTCTTCGCATGGCAAGGGGTGGAGATACCTGACGGAAAACATACCCAGATGGTGTGTGCAGAGTATAAACCATAGGGAAATCGGGTATCATGTGGACGACTATGGATGTGGGGATGTGGATGTCGTAAGTTAATTTTTACAGCGTCTTCCACAGTAGCAGTCGTGTTCTCAACTTCCCGGTCACCCTCAAGCATGGGCCTCGTCTCTGCCCGGGCTATACCACAGTGTGCCATAACATACCACACAATAGGGACAAGGAGTGAGGTATTTTCAAAAAGCTTACTCGAAGTTCGAAATCACAAGTAGTCAAGCAGCATAACATATACATGATGCATGATTCACCCATTAACTTAATTCATCAAATACTAATGATATGCCATGCATTTTTTTTACAAGATATTCTTTCTTCACAATATCATCTTTTCCTCAATTATGGGTATCATGTTATCACAATATATCATTCAACAATAATAACCCTTATCCTCTTTAATACAATTTCCCAGTCCTCCCTTATCCTCCCCAACCAACCTTATACTCCCTAAAAACATCACCTTCACTCTTGTCCACCCTTATTCTTCCTAATAATATCATTTTTCTCAATTCTTTTGAAATTATCATCCTTATCCTCCCTAATAATATCCAACCTTATCCTCCCTAATAATATTAAACACAATATGAACAAAAAAGCAATATAATCATGCATATAATCACCAACAAACTCAATAAAGTTCAACAACTTGCACAATTATCAAGTAATCACATAAATATAATTAATTCAAGTATGTTTATCATATGAACAAAAAATTCAATTTCCTTAATTAACACATATATAATTTAGTAAATTATTATTAAATAAAAGCCCACCATTTACCATATTGTCCTCCAAGGCAATTGATTATGTATAATGTTCAAATTAGTGTCCCTAAGCTTTGAAAAAGCTTGGCTACACTTCAAGTATTTAATATACTTATTCTAGCCTTAAGAGTAACTTCTCCCATTCCTTAGATTTGAAGACACAAGGTGAAAATACTCAAAAATATGGAAATTGGAAACTTGGGCAGCAAGTTAGAAAAATTTCAGGATGATTTTTCTCCAAATTTATCATCAAAATTGGCCATGATTTTTGCAATATAATTGAGAGAAATTAATTATGATAGATACTATGCCATGAGATCTTTGATTAGAATCAAAATTTAGAACTTAACATGGACTAAGATGATCACAATAAGCATGCAAAGTAGTTATTATGAACATGCTGATTTTTTAGCAAAAACAAAATGATTTTTCCCTAATTATGAACCAAGATTTCTACATGATTTTGAGATGAAAATGGAAAACACCAATTGTAACATGTACTATGTCATGAAATCTTTAAATAGAACCATAATTTCAGGCAAAATACGAATTGAGTGAATCATGACGTTCCTGCAAAGTAGCCATGTTGAACTAACTTATGCTGTCAATGTAACATCTGCCCATTTGACTCACTTCTACAAGTCCCTAAATAAGAAAATTGTTTTAACCTAATTAATTAAGAATTGATTTTAAAGAGTCTTCGATTTCTTGATGTGTTCTTATTTGATTGGCTTGTGTGTGTGTGTGTGCCTTTGTGTGCTTGATTGATTATGGTTGATTGAGATTTTGTTTCCTTAATTGATTCTATGACTTTATGGTTTAAGATGGAAAATTATTTTATCTAAGCTTTAAAGAATCAAGTCCAATTACCTCTAGAAACCCTAATCGATGAGTGAAACCCTAATCGAGCCCTTAATCTCTAATTAAGTGCCTAATCATTCTCTTAAACCCTAAACTCTTTTGATTAGTGAGCTAATCCAAGATTAGTTTTTCCTTAATCCCATGATTAAGTTTTTGATTAGCACCTTAATCCTTGATTAAGCCCTAATTACTAAGGATTAGTGGATTAAACAAAGATTAATTAACCTAATCCTACCTTAATCACGATTAGCACCCTAATTAGTGCCTTAAACCTAATTAGCTAATCTAATCACCCAAGGGCTCCATGTGGCCGAATTTAGATACATGGTTTGGCCACCAAGCTCATTTTCATGGTTGCCAAGTAGCATGCCCTTTTAGTCAACACAATGACATCACCACCATGACATAAGCATGACCAAAGAGAAGGAAAAGGTGAAGGAAAGGAGGGAAAGAAGGGGGAGGCCGTGAGGGCCTTGAGAGAAAGACTTGGTCACCAAGTTTTTAGACTTACCCTTAAGCATTTCAAACCAACCCCTCATGCAAGCCCTTAGTAGCAAATAAAGAAAGTAAAGAAGAATAAAAGAGAAGCTAGAACCGTGGGAGTGATGGTGTGAGTTCATTTCCAATTCTTCTCTTCTTCATTTCTCATTTCCAAGCAAACCAACACACACCAACATCAACACCAACCCATACATCAACAACAACACAAAACCGTGAGGGAGTGAGTGAGTTCTCCATCATTCCCTCAACAATCACACACTTTTTCCATTTCTTTTCCCTAAACCAAACACTTGACACCAAGAGAATCATCAAACTCTTGGTGAGAAAGAGAGAGAGAAGGTGGCCGAATTGTGAGAGGAAGGAAACCAAGCCTTGAATCCTTCATGATCTAAGCTAGATCAAGCTAAGAAAGTGAAAAGAGAAGGAGAAAGACCATGGACTAGGAAGAAGAAGGAGAAACCGTGAGGAGAGAGGAGAGAAATCAAAGACTTTGGACTTGAATTCTTAAAATTTTTATTAAGTAAGAACTTGTAACATGAACTTAAAAGTTTTAAACCTTATTCTTTGATTCTTGTTCTTTTTCATTCTTTTCTTTCTAAACTTTGATTTTGTTTGAAAAAGTGTGATGCATGTTATTTTCTAAGCTTGATTCTAAAAGGTTTTGTTAAGAGTATGTTTTCTTCATGACCTTGAGTTTTCTCTTTGATCTCTTGAAAATGTTTTGGGAAAGAACTTGATTTTGAGTTTCATGAAAGATTTTTCGAATATCTAATAACTTTGGTTGCATGCATGTCAAGATCTATGTTTGAGCCTTGCCATACTTGATGTTTGAATCCTAGTGTGAAAGATCTTTGAAAATGATTGATTTCTTTGGTGATTTTTCTTGTGAATGGCCACGGTTTGCACTAAGTTTTTATGTTAGGAGTTTTGATGATTGAATCTTGTTATGTACATGTGATTATCTTGAGATTCTAAGCATGTTTTGAGAGTTTGAAACTCTAAGAAAATTCTTTTAAGAAAATCATGGATAGGTCACGGTTTTGTTATGATTGTGAGCATGAGCTTGATTTTTTTTTGATTGATCCCTTGCATGTTGTGATCTTGAGCTTAGTAATGTTTTTTGAATGAAAGGAAATTATGTGACTTGCCATGATGGCCACGGTTTTATGCTTGATCTTTAGGTTAGAAGTTTTAATGTTGTGTTTTGATTATGTGCATGTGTTTTCCATGAACTTTGAGTTGATTTTGTGTAATTAAATGTGAAGTCTAAATTGTTCAAAAGACCTATATATGCCACGGTCTCATATAAGAAAATATGCTAAGACAATGCTTTTGTTTTCTTGATGAATTATGTGAACTTGTTATTGGATTTAGAGTTGTTTTTAAGTCTTGAACTCTTGAAAAACATTTTTGAGAAAGCTAGGTCTAGGTCACGGTTTAGACCTTAGACTTTGAGCTAAATTTCCTTGAGTGTGTGAATGATTATGTCATGAAATCATGTGTTGATTTGTGAAGTTAATCCTTGAGAAAATAAATTTCTAAACAAACCATGATGCATACGGTTTTGACTTAATAAGATGAAGTTTTGCTAAGATGAAATTAAATAAATGGAAGTTAATTTAAGAATTGATCTATGTGTTTAAGTGAGGCATAATTTGGTTTGTGTATGCTAAGTGTTTGATTTCCTCATTTGACTTGGACTATATGTATGGATGAGTTTGTGAACATGCTTGATGGCTTGTAATTGTGAAATGTTTGGAACAAATGAATGATTGTTTGATTTGTTTGTCTTGAGCGCCTTGCTGCCCTTATATGATTCTAAGTGTTTAAACTTGATAAGTCATTGATTAAAGTGTTTACTTGATTTCTTTTGAGATGCTTGATTTGTGTATGCTTTTGAATTGGTTTTCAAACATGGAAAATAAATTTAAAACCTAGGACATGGTGCTGTCCAGAATTTTATAGACTACGTTTCCTATTTAAAAGTGTTTTAAAAGTTCTCTTAAGGTGTTTTAAGGTTAAGTTTTTAAGGGTATTCGATCTAGGTCAAAGTTGAATCGAAAATTGCGATTTTTCGATGATTTTGGAACTGATTTCAATGCTGTCCAAGAGGGACCAGCAAAGGGAACTTTTAATTAAATTAATTTAATTGATTATTTTCTCATGATTCTAAAATATAAAAGTTAATATTTGACCTTGGACAAATTTGAGTGAAGAAAAGTGATGTTTCGGTTTCTAAATGAAGTCGATGTTTGGATTATTCTTAAGTTGTCTTGAGAATAATCTTAATAATAATAATTAATAGAACTTAACACTCACATATTTATTTTATGGGACTTGAAAGAAGTTGGAGTCGGGCAGACGAGGAAGGAAGCAAATCGTTTGGAACTCGTAGAGTCAGTAACTGCGAATCCAGGTGAGAGAGAAGTTATCCTAAGATGCTTTGGTGTCTAGTGAGTATACTAGGACACTCCGTACTCTCTCAAAGTCGGAGTAAAGGTCTATCATAGCTAGTAGTATACCCGATAAATCGCGTGATTGTTTGTATCGAGGTATACGAAGACTCAGACCTATACCATTACATGGTATTGATTGATTGAAATATTTGTTATGTTGAGTTATATTGCTGCTTACATTGTCGTTGCATGAGCACAATGCATCATCCCGCGTTATAAGATAAGAATAGAAAAGACATAGAAAAACTTTAAGAATTCCCCTGACGATTAGAGCGAGACTCTAAGGGCTGGAACGCGTGATGGAACCGGATGATGCCGATACGCCGAGTACGTGGAACGAGTGATGCTGTTACGACGACGATGACTTGAGTGTGGACGCAGCAATGGCGGTTAGCCACATGATGAAAATGAATGGCGGTTAGCCACATGATGAAAGTGAATGGCGGTTAGCCATACGTTGAAAGTGAATGGCGGTTAGCCACATGATGAAAGTGAATGGCGGTTAGCCATATGTTGAAAGTGAATGGCGGTTAGCCACATGATGAGAATGAATGGCGGTTAGCCACGTGTTGAAATGATTGGCGGTTAGCCACGTGTTGAAATGATTGGCGGTTAGCCACATGTTGAAATGATTGGCGGTTAGCCACATGTTGAAATGATTGGCAGTTAGCCACGTGTTGAGATGATTGGCGGTTAGCCACATGTTTGAATATAGTAGTCGAGTCCCATCAGAGGCAACCCGCATATGGTTGGTGCTATATGACGGAGGAGACTTAGGATGGGTCGACAGTAGGACAAATCGAATAGAACCTTTTCGTCCTAAAACCTTTACCCGAAGTAGTGGAGAGGAAGACACGGTGTTTACCTGCGTGGTACTCACTTGATGATTGGGATAGGGGAAGGCAATGACGGTGACTCGTCAAGAAGCCTGAAGAGGAGTTTGTCTAGGCGGGAAAAGCTACAGGGGGCCTGGGTTGACCATCCCGGGTAGGGGTGAGTAGTCCAGTGTCGTAGTTGAAGTACTGCGTGATCACTAGACAGATGACTGACGCCCCTTGACTAAATCAGGATCGGAAGAGGGATGCTTGAACTCGGTGGAGGTTGACGCCCCTTTGTCATGACATTATTTTCCCGGGCATTTTATATTATATTTTGCGTAGTCTCCTGAAGCCGGAGTGGTAGAGATCCTGTACTTCTGATTGCTTCCGACTAGGTGGATGAATTAGAGGAGATGTAAACCTGAACCGAAAACCCTAAAGCTTGAATTCTGATACGATTAACTTGAGATATGTGAACTACGAGACTTCGGTTTTGAGAAAGCGATACGATAAGAGATATTCGACTTTGTGAGATAAGATGTTTAAGAGATACGATTGTGTGAGGCAGATTAATTAAGAGAATTCCCCAATGAAAAGATAAGACGTTAGTTAGTGCGACGATTGCATTGCATCCTCATGCATTATGTATAATTATCTGCTGTGTTGTTTGTCTATATTGTTTGTTATGTTCTGGTATGCGTCACTAGTGTAATTCCAAGAAGTCGATGGGAGTAATTCCATTCGGATAACTTACTCTCTCAACTTCTTGTGCACATGTGTCTATCAATCTTCGATTCTAAAAGACGGTGGAGCTGGTGGTGCTACTCCCGGAGGGAGGACCTACTGATCGTGATGCGCTGACGAGAGGGCTACTGACGGACGATGAAGATTGCTTTCGAAGGCTTATGTGTGGATCGAGAAAGAGTTGTGTTAGTAGCTATGACTAGGTTCCCTTTGGACCCTTGCTGTTATGCTGATCAAGTGTACCCCTTTTCTTTTTGAAATGTTTTTGCTAAGACTTATGTTTATGTAAGAATGGCACCGATGTTCTGTAGTGACCACTTTTGTAAGAACCTTTATGAGTCCGTTTCCAAACTGTTTACTTGAAGGGTTGTCATAGTAGGCCAGGTAAACCTTCTTAAGCAAGTCAAACATATTTTCTGAATGGTCCAAACGTTTTCTTATTTACTGAAATTAAGTCTTCAATATCAAACTGTTTTCAGAAGTTTCCGCAAATGTTTTGAGAAGGATGATTTTAAAAGTAATACCTTGTTTTGGAAAGCTCGACAGTCGAGTTTATCCATGCTTTCAAAAAAAAAATTTCACCCTATTTTTCCTAAAAGAATTAATCAGTATTTGATGAGTGTTTATTTCGAGTTTTCCAAATCGGGGTGTTACAGTCAAGAAAAACATAAATGATTTTTGGACAATTTTGTAGGAATATTTCAGCATGGTTTTTTTCTATCAAGATCACTTCGAGTAAAGAGAACTCAAGTGAATGAGAGTGTTAGTAAGATATTTGAGAGTGAAATGTGAGGAGAATGGATTTGAGAACCCTACTATTTATAGGCTTAGGAAATGCTTGAAGAATTCAAGCAAGTGATGAGTATTCAACATGTGAGCAAAAAGTTCTGAATTTTGCTTTCATTCTAGACGTTCAAGATGTTGTCAAAGTGAGAGGAAATGGATTGAATTGTGAGGATTGAATCGAGTATAAAAGCTATATGACAACTTGCAAGGCTGTGGAGGATGAATCACCTCATCCATGGCCAAAACCTACTCTGGACGGTAGTTTGCAGGCTGAGTCACCTTGCTTCAAGTGCAAGGTGGCTTTATCCAAGGGATAATAGAGTTATCCCATGATTTTGCGGTGTATTCTACCATCGTAACCGGTTACAGGGGCTTGTAACCGGTTATCGGGGTCTGATCTGAGCAGTTTTGAGTAGAATTTCAAAAATAAAATATTATATTCTTTTTCTATTAAACTAATAATTAAATAATCACAATATATAATGACTACTTTGATCTTAAATCCTTTCCAAATACTTATTCACACAATTCATAATTTAATTTATTTCATGTCAAAACATCATTATCCACATAATTTATTTTGTTATATTTTAAAATAATATACCATAAACAAATAATAATTACTTCAATTATCATAATATAATTATTACTCACATAATTATATTATTAAATTGGGGATTAAAAACCCTCAGTGTTACAGAAGGAATATCATATGCTTTGTAGTGTTGGAAATTTTATTGTAAGAGGGGCTAAGAAAGCTCATATATTATGTACTTTCTTAATAAAACTTTGATATTTACTCCATTTGGAATGAAACTCTTATTATAAAAAAATTCTAATGTTGACCTTAATATTTTTTCTTTAGTTATTAATTTGTTTTCAATTGTTTATTATTTTTTAGAAAGTTTTATGATTAGTGGAAAAAAAATTTAAAAAAATTGGTGTTGATTTAGTCACAGATTCATCAGTGGTTATATTTTACTTTTTTTTTTAAATTTACTTCCTTACTCAATTATTATATATGAAGCTATAGCAAAATGAATATAAGACGTTTTAGTTTCAACAACACCGTTTTAAAACCCGTTGTCCATGTTTTAGTCGCTTTGTTAAAACGGTGTTGTCATTGCCCTTAATTTCAACAACGCTATTCAAAGATGGTACTGTCAATACCTTTGTTTCAACAACGTCATATCAAGACGGTATTGTTAATGCTTTTGTTTTATCATCAGCTGTCGTTCTTTCAACAGCGCAAACTTAGACAACACTTGAAATCTGATGTTGAAAAGCTAAAATTGGCATTGTCGATCCTTAATTCTGGCATAGTGGATGTACAACCCAAAAATCACGTTTATTCATTGTGAGAAAATGAACAAATGGAAATTATAACTCATGGAAAAAATAACGAAAAGAGTTTGGAAGATAGACATCCATTCAATTATTATTTTCATATAACTTTTTTTATAAGTAAAATACATAGAATTTGATTTACCAACAACAGCAAGGAATTAATTATCCCAACGTTAACATTTTGAACCATTAATACGAATCATTAGGAAGCTTCAAAGGTTGGAAACCATTGCGAATGCTTGCTTCCCATACTTTCTTGATGCTAAATATGGCATCACCACACTCATGGACATTCCATCCTTCTGAAGCATGGAGAATTCCAGCAATTCGCCATGCACTCATTACTCTTCTAGGAAGCCAGTTCTGTTTCATATAAAAATGAAAATAAATTAATTCATTCAGAAATAAAAGAGGTGATGCAAACCTAATATTATAAATTTCAAGTATTCTAATATTTCTATGATTAAATATAAAATTAAATGTGTATTTATTTTAATAGAATATTGGAAATTGAGATCCAAATTTTGATTTTTAATATTTTATCTATTTCACAAAGATGATAAAAATTAGTGAGAAAATATTGTCTTAAAGGTTATACTAATGAATGAAAAGAAAAAGCTTGCAAATTGCATGTTTAATAGTGTGTGATTGAATAACCAATGAAAATATATTAAATTATTTGTTTGATAATTAGTTGATTTGTTAGCCAAAATATTTAAAGCACATTCCTTAATTTTTATTTTTATTTTTTGTAACTATGAAAGTATTAAAAATAACTAATATTTCAATTTAATATTTCTATTAGAGTTTTTTTTAAACTTATGCACGGATAAACAAACTTAAAATTTTATTCATGAGAAAATAATATATTCAATGAATCAAGAAATAAACATAGAAATTAAATTTATCTTGCATCTTTGTTTATCTTACATTTAAAAAATTAAAAAAAATCTATTTCTATTATATGCAATATTTCAATTTTTTTAAAAAAAAAAAGAGTATTTTATCGATTTTTTAAATTAGATATGGGCTAGTAAGGACGAACCTCGCAAGAGTGCAAATTCATGAAGGTAGGAGGAGTAATCATTGCTGGTGTGTAGTGGTAGAAGCAATCTTTCCGCATTTTCTTTGGAGGGAAGTGAGAAAATGGTATGAACAATGTTCCTTTCGGTGCATTCATTTGTTCATCATCATCCCATCCATCTCCAACCAACCATACCTGCTAGCATTATTCATTATAAGGTCATATACTCATATAGTAATATTACTTCATTGATTCTATGTATAAATGCTACACAGCGCTAGATTTTTTTAAGTAAGAAATTATTGATTCTACGTATAAGTAAGAAATTATTGGAAATATAGTCATTGTTCATTCCATTAGAAAATGGATTAACCTTTGGAGTTTTGATTGGTGAAAGAACCAAGTCTCCTTCGGACTTTGTGACACTTCGTTGAAGCTTCTCCAACTCTTCCTTGTATAGGATAGCTACCTGCTAGGCATTCATCCGTCCTTAGACTAAAACTTTAAAATTAAAAAAACAATAATAATATATTATCAATAAAATCTGGGTAAATTTGAAAATTTATTATGGTGAGTAATAATTCAATAGATGACAATGAAAATACAAATTTGAAATTAATTCGTGGGATGCATATATATTAAAGAAGTTTGATAAAGTATAATCACCAAAAAAATTAATATTTTAATCAATAAGGCTATGTGTAAACCCGACAGTCCTCATATTAAACATTGACAATTTCGTTTTAGGAAGGAAAAAAAAAGAAAAATAACAAGAACATTGATACATTTATTTCTATCCATTTTTCGTTCTCTAAAAATAAAGTGTCAGATTTGATGTTCGTTTTTTCATGTGCACAGTAAATACAACACTACTCTATTTGAATAACATGTACATGACAATGCATCATTAAATGATTCATGATACGTCTGAAAGTTTAATTTACATTATTAATTCTTCAAGTTTAATTAAAAAAATCTAAATACTCCATCTGATTTTATTTATAAGATCTTTTAGGATTTTTATTTTGGTCCTATTTATAAAGCTTCATTTAAATTTTTTTTATTTCACAAACATCTCTATTAACTCTAAACTTTTTAGAGTTTTAATAATAATTATAAGAGCAGTTTTAAAAAAACATATCAAATTTTTATATTTCCAATGAAACTAACAAATTTAATCATTTTTCTTGGTGAACATAAAAAATCAAAAATAAATAAATCTTATAAATAAGACCGAATGAGTAATACATACCTGAACATTTCTTTCGCACATAGCATTGACTATAGCGAAAGAAACCTTGTTCAAGTTGCCTCGAACAAGCACTTGATTAGTCTCTTTGGGAATACTGTTCAGAACTATAGCTGCTGCCAAGCTACTGCCATCTACAACTTTTATTTTCAGTCGTGGAAACCTTCGTATATAAAGTTCACCGTATGCATTAAGTTCTTCTCTCTGCATGCATGAAAAAATATATGTATTGAAGTTAGAAATATATTATCGGTTTTTAATATAAGATTCCTATTTAAAAATTTATGTCCATTAATAAAGTTAATTATTTTTCTAGTGGTATTAAAAACATGAAAATTTTATATGCTCTCTCCGGTCTCTATTATAATATTAAAAAAAATAACTAAAATCACACTTATTAATAAAGTTAGTTGATAATATTCAGTTTTCTCAAATTCATAAAAAAATATAGCAATTTTAGGAAAGTTGTATTGGAATGAATCAAAAATTAATTATGAAATCACTACTTTCTACAAATATTTTAGAAATAATTGTACTGGGAATAGAAAATTAATTAATTTTTTCTTATACTCCGTATATTTAAAACTAAGATAAGTATTTCTTGTTTTTCTTATATTAGAGATCGGAAGGAGTTTTGTTTTTTAAACTACTCTATAATTATTTTGAAGGCTTAATTATGGTTTTGGTCCCTATAAGTTGACCTCGTTTTGAATTTAGTCCTTAAATCTTTTTTTGACCTTGAACGGTCCTTAAATCTTTTTTTGACCTTGAATGGTCCTTAATTCTTTTTAAATTTTGTTTTTAGTCCTTCTGTTTGTCTTCTTCCGTCATCTGCTGACATGGCAAACGGTGTGCCATGTCAGCCCTTACATTGACAGCCAACGATGCATCTGATGTGGACCTCCTACTTATGTGAGCAGAAACCGAGCAGGAACCAAGCATTAACCGATCATGAACCGAGCATGACTTGCCAAACCGAGGGGAGATATCGACCGAGCACGAACCAAGCACGATGAACTGAGCACGAACCAAGCTATGCCGTTACCAATTGCATCGTACTTGGTCGATATCTCATGCACGGTTAATGCTCGGTTCATGCTCGGTTCATGCTCACATGAGTGGGAGGTCCACATCAGATGCATTGTTGGCAGTCAATGTAAGGGCTGACATGGCACACTGTTTGCCATGTCAGCAGATGACGGAAGAAGACAAACAGAAGGACTAAAAACAAAATTTAAAAAGATTTAAGGACCATTCAAGGTCAAAAAAAGATTTAAGGACTAAAAACAAAATTTAAAAAGATTTAAGGACCATTCAAGGTCAAAAAAAGATTTAAGGACTAAATTCAAAACGAGGTCAACTTATAGGGACCAAAACCATAAATAAGCCAAAATTAAATAAATAAAGATGTTTGAGGAATAAAAGATCATTTTGTCATTTAAATTGCCACCAACAACCTATTTAGTCTCTCTCCCCCTTTTTTTAATGGATCTATTTAATTATTCTATTATTACAAACAACTCAATTTAGTCATTTATTGTGCTTACTATGATTATTGGTTAACTTTTATTGACGGAACATTTAAATTTGAACATAGGACTTGCTTGAATTTGTTTGTGAACTAAATTGATTGATTAAATCATGAATGCACCACATTAAAAAAAAAAAATTGATCAAGGTGTTAAGGAATTAACTCATAATGTAAAATGTATTAACTCTGATTTTATTTATAGGACATATTTATCCATATATATTACACGGACCAAGGAAGGTAGTTAAGTTTCTTGAAAATTTAAAAAAAAATATTAATATTACAATTTTACCCTTTTATCTTGTTTTGGGAATTTCATAATATATTACTATTTCACATTAATGAATAAAGGGCAAATAAGAGAAAATAACAATAAATGTTTTCTAGAAAACGCAAAATGCCTTGTAAAGAGGACAAAAAATTCTTCTAGAATGTGCCCTATAAATAGTACCGGAGGAAGTAGTAAACTTAAATCTTATTACCAAAATGAAGACCTCGTTAATGAATAATAAATACCTCTATATATACTAATATAGTCACGAGACCTATCCTAACCCCCATAAATCATCTAGACCCAACTTAATTACATTTTTAGTTATATATAAAAAAAAAAAATCATTTCTTACCAAATTATCAATTTGAAGTATGGAATTGTGCCGGGGCTAATTTGATATGGACTTACCGGCGGGCTCTTAAATATTAGTTTCTCTTCTCAAATTTGGGGGTAGCCGGGTAGGTTAGAAATAGGCCCACAAATAATAGTTTTTATCTCATTTATTGTAAGGTGGTAAACATCTATTTGTTGTTGTTTCATACTTTCATGTATTATTTAATGAATTCTGTTCTTTTGTTTAGTTTTAAGCAAATGATATAGGGTGTGGGCTTTTCTGGAGAAAGTCTTTTCATTACATACTTAACTAGATCGATCTCTAATAATATTTTTATTTTACTTTAAAAAAAATCAGGATCAAGCTTATAAAGAATTTTTTTTTCTCTTTTCTACATTAGAGGACTTTGTTTCGTCCTTCATGCATGGCATTTAACGTGAGAAAAGGCACTTAATGTACCAAGTAACACACTAACACATTCTGTTATGATGCCTATTATAGTGAGAAATTAATCTGAATAATGGTCATTAAAATCAAGACTTAATTGATTTGGTTATATTCTTGGGGATCAAAATAAGAAGAATTAGTTTGAGCTTCAGTTACTTATGCCAAAACGACACCTTAATGATGATAAGAACTAGTAGTACCTTAATAATTAAAAATTTGAAAGTGGTATTCTCAATTTTTAAAGTTGAGTTTAAAAACCTAAAAACTTATTATTTGTATATAAAGAATATTGCTTTAGTACTAAAAGAAACGTTGAATTTAGTTTTCTTTTTGCCAAGTCTCCACCCGCGAACTGGGTGACTAATCCTTTCGACGTTGTTGAGTCTTTTTGAGGCCTATTATATTCACAAGAGCCAGGGATCGAACCCCAACCACTTGCTTAAGTAGCAACAGATCCTTTACCATCTGTGCAAGCCCCCGCTGGTTGAATTTAGTTTTCTAGAAATACCAATTTCTATATACTTATCCCCAACTTTAAAAGCCAAGATTAACATAACTATTAAAAATAAAATAAATAAATAAAATATATGATATTTAAATAACGGAACTTTAATATTTCTTAAGAAAGAAAGGGATTCTAAATTATAAATAAACTGGTAAATAGATTATTAGGAACTCGTGGATACTAGAAGAGTGAACAATACCTGATTTAGAAGACCAAGACTAAACACCTTTGCACCATTTAACTCAGCCTCTTTTATAGCCTCTTCAATTAAGTTGTTCAATTTTATATTCTGCGCTTTAAAAAAATACTACAAAGCAAAAATAAAGGGGTAAGTGTCACATTGATCATGTGAATGCAAATTCTAATGCCATGATTAAAAAACAATCTTACTTGTATTTTAAATCTTGGTATAATCCAGGATTGCAATTTGAGATCTTCGAAGGTGTTGCTTTCTAAAACAAAGGCACGAGCATTGATCCAAGACATAAGTATTGAACATATTGTGAAAGGCCACATCAAAGGTAGGTACCATTCAGATGTTTGAGGCTTGGAAGCTAAGGAAGCAAATCCTAATCGTAGCTGATAGATGGAATCCAATGTGGTTAGATGTGTTAAGTGCACCACATCTACTGATTCCTTTGTTCTCTTCAAAGATGTTTCATAGGTAGCATCCGAGGATTTATCCATAGTACCATAGATATAGTCATATATTGGCATGAAAAGTGAGTAGTTTGTCCTGAATTTGGTGTGATGCAATGAGTGAAACCTGCGGAGGCCAACTTTGAATATTGACTCACTTCTTAACTTCAATTAGGAATTATAATTATATGATGATTTCTCAATGAAAAAATAATCTTAAAATTATTATCATTATCATTATAAACCTCTATATATATTTACGAGTCCAAATACTCGTTTGACAAAACTTCTTTTGAATCCTTATTCCCACAGTAAAAATTGAAAAAAAAAAAAAAAAGCTTGATTGGCAATAATTTAATTGATTGATAAGAAAAAATCCTGCCATTAAGTTTTAGAAACATGTCACATGGCACTTTTTTTGAATTTGAAAAAAAAAAAGAAAATCCTGCCATTAAGTTTTGATTGCCAATAATTTAATTGATTGATAAGAAAAAATGATTTTTGCCATTTAATGTTGACTGCCATTAATCCACCCTTTATAAATGTTTACGAGTTTAAATACTTACACAAAAAAGATTCTTACAAATCCTTGCTCCCATAGTTAAAGTTGGAAAAATGCTTGATTATGATTTATGATATATGCCACTTGCTATGTCATACTATTTTTTTTTTTAAGACGAAAAAAGAAAGAAGAAAAATTCTTGCCATTAAATCTTGATTGCAAATAATTTAATTGATTGTAAAAATAAACAAAGATTTTTGCCATTAAGTCTTGGCTGTCAATAACAATAGTTTCAACAATTATATAGTAATGTTTTTAATATCGGTGCGATGCACGGTATAATTGCTAGTAAATACTATATAAAGACACACAGAGTCCCGGAACGGTGGAGCTTATAGAACTAAAGTTTTGAAGGGGCGAAAATACTTACTGTATTACAGTAAGTTACTTTCATCATGCCACTTATTGATTGAATACCCACTCTGCTCTTATTTCCAACATTGTCTTTTTGTTCTGTTGAACCAGAAATGTGAATTTTGTGTTGTTGGTTTTTTTTTTTAATGGAATACTAAAGAAACCATGGCTCCTCTGTGAAGTTGTATTTTCTTATTGTTGTTGGTGTTATTAATATGTTTTGGCAATAAATATCAAGAAATCTATAATGCATGGTCTCAAGTAAATGTTAGTGATATTTTGGAGTGAAGATTTGTTTTAGATTAGTAAGTTGATTCTGTTTTTGTGCTTTCATGAATATTTTAGTGATGCATTTTCACTAGAGGAGTCCATATGTGTTTTAGATTAAGTGTAATTTGGATATGATGTTGTCATCAAAAGAGTGCTCATATTTCAGACAGACTTGGTAGATCTTGTGTTCCAAATGGTGATAGCTATGCTCGGAGGAATTTGTAACAAGGATGGTGCAACATGTGTAGTTTGAGTTTTTATTTTCATATGCAGTTCGTGTGTAATGAAATTGTATATATTCTTAATTAGTTTTGAGTAAGCAAGAAATTTTAATAAGTATGTATTAATTGAATTAGTTGTTGCTTTAGTTAACTTTATTTAGCTAATAGCTGTGATAGGCATTGCATAAATTTAAAATTATAAAATAATAAAATAATAAAAAGTTGTCTTTAGTTGATAAAAATTCTTATCGTTGTTTATTTCTTATTTTTAATTGATTTTAAGTTAGTGTACTGAATTAAGTTATTATTTTTGAGGCTAAAACAAACTTAACCAAATTTAATATCTGAATTTTACTAGAAGATTTTAGTTGTAAAAATGTTGGTGACGTAAATTCATTCAGGGTGTTGGAATTTTTAAAAAGATAATTTGAAACATTTTTAAGATTTGTGAATGGTTTTTATTTAAATTAGATTGCTTTGTCGAAAAATTTTGATTGCATTAATACTGGGTCCAATTCATTTATGAGGTTACCAATGGGGTTTGGTTCAGTTGGTGTAAGGCCTCAACTGAAATCTTGGAAATGGGACAAGAGTGCTAGTAGTCTCGGGTTCGATTTCCACTAAAAACGTCCCGTTGGGAGAGCCAGTCACGCAGCTCGCTCCGATTAGTCTCAGGGTTCCCTAATATTAAGGGTGTTCTTGGAGATACAGATGGTTTCACGCGGAATTCGGACAAAAAAAAAATCATTCATGAGGTAGGAGACATCAAAGCAATAATTTGATCAATTGTTTAGGACAATGGATGCTGATTTTTTAAGTCTAGGTTACTTTCCTAAAATAATTGATTGCATAAAAAAATTCAAAAATTTTGGTGTAATTCATTCATGAGCTAAAATTTAGAAATATAATTTCAAGAAAGTTAAACACCCTATATTTTAAGCTCACATAACTACAGATAGAAATGTGTAAAATATAATTTACTTATTTTATTTGATTGCTGAAAAAAAAAATCTCACCCCGTGCAATGCAGTTAGAAGATATGATGCAACAAGGTGGTTGAGGAAAATGGTTGGAGTTGCAGCAACTAAAGATTTATTAGTAGAGCTATCTTATAAAGAGTTTTAGGCTTGGTTTAAAAAGTGGGATCATCTTATGCAATGTTCTTAATAAGGTTCAACGTAGTACTGTTCCAAAGGCGAATTTGATTTTAATTTGATTTACTTTTTTTTTCTTGGTTATTAATTATTTACTAATGTGTATTGTGTGTAGTATGGGCAATTGGGGCGGATGCTCACGGCCCCAATTGCTAGTGTGCGGGCAAAACACAAATTTTAGGCCCTATTTTTAAATTATGCCCTCCCACGTCCGCCCGTTTTTTTACGGGTAGGCCGAGGACCGTCCGCGGAGCCTGCAAAATAGTATTTTAAAAAAATAATAATTTTTTTTAGTTTTCAACTCACTTTGAGTGTTTAAAAAAAATTAAATTTAAAAATTCCTCTAATATCAATTAATGTAATTCATTTTTCTCCTACTACTAATCTCTTTTTATATCATTTAATTGATTATATGGGATGAATTGTATTGAGAATTTTTTTTATATTATTTAATTGATTTTTTGATTTTTTTTTAAAATAAATGCAGGTTGTCCGCATGCCCGTCCTGCTTGCATTTAAGGCGGACATGGCTTGATTTTTCGGCCCTAAAAATTTATTAGGGCAGGCGGGCATGCCCGCAAAATTTGCGGGCCAGCTGCGGACACGGGCCAAGCCCGTCCGCCCACCCTAACTGTCAATACTAATTGTGTGTTCTTTTTAAGGTTGTTGAAAGTCATGTTGATTTTGTGGAGTAATACAGTTCCCTACTTTGACTATGTTTATAATTCTATAGTTAACATATCACACATTCAGTGGTAATATAAAAAAAATAAATTCCTATCACTTTAAAAGCATATTTCTCTTTTAGATTATTATGTAAGCTAAAGAATTTTATTTTCTTTTTTTTTTGCCAAGTATTAAGTTTGCTAACTTTTTATTACACATAATTGGGTGCATGTATAGATTGTTTTGGTGTTAGTTTGGGTTGGAGAAATTGTCACCGGAGCTTGAAAATGACAAACACTAGTACTTCATTTTGAATTGTGAAGTGAAATAATTGCAGACTCGAATGTTGTTTAAGATTGTGGATTTTATTCAGGTAATATGAGAAAACAGAAAAAAAGTTATGCTTTGGTCCACTTGAGGAACTGAAGATCTTGGTTTGATGGACATTAAGACATAATAAGCAACTTGCTAATTCCTTTGTATGTTAGATGGACATTAAGACATAAGCATCTTGCTAATTTTTCTTTGGCTTATTTAAGTTTTTAGTCCCTGAACTTAGGTGCTCTTTTGAAATTAGTCCTTGATCTTTTTTTTTGTTGCTTTGGGTCCCTAAACTTTTTCAATTTTTGAAAAATGACCTTGTTGTTGCTTAAGTGATGATATGACCGATGAAATGCTACATAACCTTCGCAGTATCGATAGATAACATACTAGATGATGCCACGTGAATTTTAAAAATTAAAAAAAAATTCAAATTTATTAAAAATAATTAAAAATTGTATTTTTTTTAAAAAAGAAAATAAAATCCTTTAATAATTTTGAAAAAAAATTAATAAAAAAAATCACGTGGTGTTACAAAACGCTACATAGCACTTCATTCTTCGATGTCGGACAAGTGACGTGATATTTCATTGGTCATATCATCACTTAAGCAACAAGAGGGTCCTTTTCCAAAAATTGAAAAAGTTTAGGGACCCAAAACAACGAAAAAAAAGATCAAGGACCAATTCCAAAATAGCACATAAGTTCAGGGACTAAAAACCTAAATAAACCTTTTTCTTTTTATGTTAGATGGACATTAAAATAGCCATGAATATTGAAGATGCCTTTTTTTCCTTATAGTTTGTGAATATTTCTTGCATTTATTTTGTGTCTAGCTATTTTATGAACAATATTCATATAAAGAATTATTTATGTAAAGATTTTTTTATTAACATGAATAACTTTAATTATAAGTTGCTTGCAATGATATTACTACTTAAACAAATTACATGTTATTCGTCTTTATAAAAAAAAAGTATATATTAACTTTTTATTAAAAAACATATGTTCAAAATCTATATTAAGAAAAAACAATTAAAACCAACTAGAAAATTTACTAGTTGATTAAATACCCACTCCGCTCTTATTTACTACTCGTATTAGTTATATTTACTATCACAGAGCTCGAATGTACTCCTTTGGTTTTTAATATAAGAAAATTTAGACATACTTTTCTTGGTCTCTAATATAAAAATAAGTTAACTAACTTTTTATTTTCAATACAATCATTTCTAAAATGTTTTTAGAAAATAGTAATCTCATTTAGTTTTTGTTTCATTCTCAATGCAAAGTTCCCAAGGTAGCAATATTTTTTATAATTTTGAGAAAATTGAATATTATTTGGTTTGTTTTTTCTTAACTTATAATAGGAACGGGAGGGAGTATGCTTTATAAGTTAGGCAGATGAATGGCGAATCAGTAACTACAAACTACTCTCTTTTTGGCATTAACGTCTTTTTGTCCTTTTTAATTTGGCAGACTTGACAAAATCATATAGTATCATATTATATCTTTCTGTATCTACAAAAGAAACCAGACAATATCATCAACTTCTCTGCTGATAATGAGTATGCCTCTTATTTTTAAGCTGTAATAAACCTCTTATAAATTTTCATTCGAGCATAAAAGATTGTCTTCATTGACTAATGGAGTAATTTCCTTTGGTGTACGCCTCCTATGTGATAAGAACAAATAATATTGCAGCTGATTGGCACATTTGTCTTATATGATTAGAGATGTATATGACATGGATTGAGGAAACCCTACATCAAGTGGCTATCGTCGTGAACGATAATCTTTGTAATGTACCTATCTATCATTCATAAATTCATATCTTAACCCTAAAAAAAATGAGTATTTTTTTTTTTCAAAAGGTAAGTATGCTTTTGAAGTATACAAAATTACTTGTATACTAATACGACCAATATACTTCTATCAAGAGTTTCCTCCTTTACTTAGCGTAGCTAGGGGTATAAGTAGGTCAAAATTGACCCGCAAACACGACCAACCCAACCGTATTTGGTGGGTTGGATTGGTTTAATGGGCTGAAATGATTTTATTTTAAGTCACCCAATTAAGTACGGGTTGGATCACGGATTTATGATTTTAAAAACTCATCAATCCGATCCAACCCGTAAATTCAAATATATTTTATTTATTTATTTATATATTATATTATATTTTATATATGTGTATATATATGTGTGTGTGTATGTGTGTAAGTCATGGGCTTATTAGTTTATGTAACACTTTTTTTTTTTTTAATTTGTTTAAACCGTTCATTAGTTCCATATACCTCACGTGATACAAATTAAAGCCAAGTGCCCAAGTCCACTGCAAAGTACATACTGCTGCTAATTTTTGTCTGCTTTAGTATTTATTTCTCGTGGTCTTTCTTTTGATCTTGTTCTTAATGAATTTTTTCTTTTAAAAAAATTATGTAATTAGGTTGATTTCGATAATATTTAATTAGTTATTTACGTATTTTTTGTTTTATTTTTAGTTTAATATTTTATATTAAGATTTTTATATTTTTTTATTTTATAAAAATTAAAACACTGACCCAATTATTATCCAATCCAACCCAACTCGGATTTCTATGGGTTGGGGTGGGTCAGTTTTCACACTTGAACAGAAAAAAAAAGCCCAATCCAACCCAATTCATTTTGTTTGGGTTCGTTGGATGCTAAACTTCCTCAAAACCCAACCCAACCCGACCCGTTACACCCCTAAGCATAGCAATAATCAAACATAAATTCCAGACTACTTTTTTTTCTTCGCAGAATTGAATATTCTCCAATTTAAGTAAGACTGTAAGATAAGATCATATCGTTAACAATAATTTTTTCTTACATATAATTAATAATCCAACTACTTTGAGTTGCTAAATAAAACATGTTTAATAATAGACTTAAACTTTTTCCACTTGGACTAAACACATTTTTTTTAAGTGGTGGAATAAACACAACTTGGTTTGAGAAGTGTCTAAAGTGAGAGACTGTATAGTTATAATTCCTACTGCTTGAGATATAAGAGAAAAAAAAAAAGCATATTTTTCTTGATTTAAAATATAAGCAAAGTTAATAAACTTTTTTAAATTTTATTTCATTTTCGATGCTACTTTCTTAAAATATCCATAAAAAATTATCTTATTTAATTTTTGTTTTATTTTTAATGGAACTTTCTTAAAATACATATATTCTTTTATAAATTTGAGAAAATTAATACAATTAACTTACCTCCTTAATAAATGTGAAATTAATTATTTTTACTTATAATTCGAACCGAAAGTAACAATTTAAAAAGCAACGCCCCAGAGGCACAAACTACTGCTTTGGGTTATGGGTGCTAGAAGGACCTATCTCTGGTTCAATTAATACTTGTTTAAAATTGGTCATCCTAGACCTAGAGTGAATGTACTCAAAAGAAAATTACCTAAAGAAAGAGGGTTGGTAGGAATTCACTACCACGTATTTAAAGAAAATTATCACCATTATAAAAAAAGAAAAAAAAAAGAAAATTATCACCATTTTAAAATAGGCAATGAAATTCGAAAATGTATGAAATTTTATACATTCTTATTTATTTTTTATTGTAACTTCTACTATTGTTTATTTGAGATGCTATCATGCACATGTTAGAATTTCTTTTTCTATTATTTTGAAAAGTCTGACAATCACTGGAAAAACAACAAGAGAACAAGGAATTTAATCTGGACATTATATATAAGAAATCTACTAATATATCTTACCAATTATATTGGGCCTTATTTATTTATTTATTTATTTTTTTGTTTTTCAAGGTATTCATCCGCATAATTGGATGACTAATCTTTTTGACATTGTAGGGGCCCTTTCGGGAGTAGTCTCTCAACGAGGTCTTTTACATTCGCAAGAGTCGGCATCGAACCTCCAATCACTTATTTAAGTAGTAACAAATCTCTTATCATCTATGCTAGCTTCCACTAAAAAATATTGAAAAAAGATAGGTTGCACTGCTATCATATTGGGCGGATGAAGATCACCTGTCTCATAACCCCATCCCCTTGCCTGCCCGTTAGACAGATTTTAATAAAATGAAAAATAACTTCTCAACTGTGATGACACTTTTGTAATATTTGATGAAATTTGATTGTTTGGAGACAATGAGACAAAATATTTGGGGAGCTAGAAAGAATCCTTATCCATATTGGGCCTTATTTCTTTATGTTAAAAAAAATGAAAAAAAGGAAACAAAATAAACATAATACACCAATTTTCCCTAGATTAATACGCTAGAATTGAAAACAACATTTTGCAGTCAATTTTTTTTTTTTTTGGGTACTGTTTTATCAATTATCAATATTCTTAGTACACTAGTTACTATTTTTTTTAAATTAAATTTGATATGTTTAGGATGAAGCAATAAAAATTTAGACTTACGATGGCGTGTATGTGAGATACTTCAACAGGGGGAGAAAGGAGAAGAGTCTCTTTGGAAGGAACTCAAAATTGCAATGACCCATGTTGTTCATGAAATCAATGTAAAGGACGTAACCATAAAGTGCAACTATGGAGGAAGTTCGTGTGAACAGAGTTGTCAACAATGGTATTGCAAATAGCGTGAAATATGCCAAATGCTCTGCAAATGGATGGGTAACAGCTGCCAAAAAAAGGAAAAGAAAAAGTAAGTTCCATTTTTTTTTTAGGTAAGCGAAAAAGTAAGTTCCATAATTACCAGTAAAACTTCTTATTACTTGACCATACTACTATTTTATTTGAATATATGTTCTTAAGATCTTCTTAATCAATATCTTAAGGGTATTTGTTTAAGAAATACATTAATAAGATAAAATTTACATTAAAAATCTAAGTTTATTAATTTTCGATGTTTTAAATTCAACATTTTGCAAGATAAAACTACATTTTTTTTCCTTAAACAATGTCTAAAAAACACTCTTTAGCATTTTCCTTGTTCTTACTTACCCGGCCCTTTTCTTTTTCCTTCAAAATTATTGTTCTGTAAGATTTTATTTTTATTTTTTTAACTTAGTCTTGTAGCTTTTTTTTTCTTCAATTTTTTGTTTCATCTACATGCTTTTGTTCACATACACTTCTTCTATCCTTCAAATAATTTCACAACTTCGAAACTATTGAATTCAAATATGGAAAGATTTTTCATTCTATTACTTTTTTGAAACTGCATCATTAAAAAATAAATTTAAAGCTTCAAAAGTAATAAAAATAGAGTCTTGTTAACGAGTGTCATACTTTGTTAAGCTTTTTAGAAGTGAAGAGAAACATCACAAATTTCACTTCTTTCTTCTCTCGAAAACTTTAAAAAGTACAAATTTCAGTCCTTTTAAACTATATTTAGTTTCTTAACAAGTGTCATTGTTAGCATTTTCCATAAAAATATGACCTATTAAAAACATAATTAACTTATAGAACCAATTTGAATAAAAAAAATAACTTAAAGAAAATATTTGAAATAAATAGGAATAAAAAACTTATGGAACCAGCTTAAAAACAAAAAAATAAATAAGGGAACCTATCATTTTTTCATATTTTTTTTCAAAAAAAAAAGTTTTCTTTGCTTTTATTTTGATCCTTTAAACAAGGCATGGAATTAGGTTTATAAAATCTCATTGTTAGTTAGGCTTTCTTACATTCATTTCTAAACAACTTATGTAGAATTATATTAATACATAAAGGAATATTGCCAACTATTGCTCTTCTCTGGATGCATAGCCTACAAAAATTAAAGAAAATATCATGCATACAGGTGATAGGCTCTGTGACAATGGAACAATGGTGGTGAGAATGGTAGCGAGAGTAGAGAAAATGGTGATGTAGTGCTCTGTGTAACCAATAGTAAATGAACTCCACTGGACCAGCATGCAAGAGAGCTGTGAGAACCACACCATCTGTTCTCCACCAAGGCAAATTAGAAACCACCATAGGAAATATCATATACCCAACGTAAAATAGGAGTGCAGTGAATAAAATCTGGTCATCCCTGCAAGTTTAAGCACTCACAATCTTAATTACATCAAATCTAGATCTTCCATATAAGGATTTAATTTTGATTTTTGATCAATCATGAAGTAAGAATTTTTTACCCTGTCATTTAATAATTATACCATCCGTTCCAATTTATCTGGCTTTAGGAATTTCAGAAAATCATTAAATATTTCAATTTTCAAGAGAATAATAAAACAATTTTACTATATTTTCTTCACACTTCATTAGTTATCACACATTCTACATATTTCAAAACATTTAAAAGTAAGGTGAAAATTGAAAAAAAAATTAATTAATGTACCATCAAAGTTTTAAAGCACAAATTATTTGGAACAGGTTAAAAAAAATATTAAAATGGCAAATAAATTAGAAGGGATATATATTTATAATAAGTTGTTATTTTAATATGTTGTTACTCAATATACTCCCTCTCTTCGTTTTTTGTTTTACTAGAAATCCAATTTCATTTATGAACTAAATCTATCTTTTTTGCGAAGCTTACATACAGAGTAGTTTCTAACAATTTCATGGTCTTAGGCAAAATTAAAAATAGGTTCATATTCTTATAAAATAATTAATTACGTAAAATTAAATACATAAAACTTTTGCAACATAGATTACAACACGATAATAACATAATACTTTTATCTTTTTTTTTATAATTAAAAAATTTCCTTAATAACATCAAATTTAAGTAAGTATCATAGTATATATTCTTCCCATCTTCTAGAAAGGGTTGAAGAAATTCACCCTATAATTTGCTTTAAGTTCAATTAAAAAATCACATCAACTATTGAGTCATCTTTATACGTGTTTTCTTTATTTACTTAATTATTTTTATTTCAGCTATAGGTTAAAAACAAATTGGGGCCCAGAAAGATTGGGGGCCCTAGGCAGTTGCCCCTCCTGCCATGGGCCTAGGGACAGCTTTGCTTACATGGGTTAGAGCAGTTTGAGAGGTCATTTACAAAATCCTTTGCATGCTTCATTAAGTTTATATTATGTAGAAACTAATAAAAAATTAAATGCTAACGAGTATTTTTAAGGTATTGAAACTAATTGTATATAAAAATTGTTAAAAAGAGTGATTTTTTATGTTTTCGAAAGAGTAACTAATATGAATTTATATTTTTTTCTATATCTAATAACCTTAGTAAATGTACTGTAGCAAATAAAAAAAAATTAAAAGGTGCCCTTAAAAAATTACTAAAACGTGCCCTTAATTAATAAAAATTAGTAAATGCAAATTTTAGAACGACCCCTAGTTAAGGGGATGAAAGCCATAAATGGATCAAAATTAATTGAACACGGTAAAATTAGGACCCTCTTATTTGTCATTGCCCATTCTTATTTGTTTTATATCGAATAATTCATACTTTTGTGACTTTTTCTTTTTTGAAGACAGCGAAGATGGTTTGAAAAAAAAACCAGGAAAGTTATGGTTCACTTTGTTTCCTCAATGACAATACATACCTAAGTTATCAACAAAAAATGAACAGTAATATAGCATTGTCCACGACAAAACCATGCAAGATGGGAGATGAAGTGGCGTGGAATTGGGAATTGTGAATGTTTCATCTCAAAATCATTTGACAATAAGAAATTGACAATGAACAAAGTAGTTTAACATGTATTTAAACTACATCACATATTATAAAGCAAATGCATGATATGAGACTTCCAACAAGAGTTGATATTTTGGAGATGGGAATTTAGAAATTCTAACAGGAGTTGGGATTTGAAAAATGTGGTTAGAAATTACGGGATTTTTGTTATTTTACAATAAAAGTGGAATTTGATTTATAATTTATGGGGTTCTACTTTTTTTTTTTATGGAAATGTTAAAAAGTATTTTTAGGCCGGGTATTGTTTGATTGAACAAAGATATAGCTTTGCATAAAAAAAATAATTTATTTTATATCAAATAATGTTAAACTTAATTTTTCGATAATATATAGATTATTCTGTTGGTATTCAGGTCATCATTCCTTGACACAACACCTCATAAAATTAATTTGAGATAAGAACGAACCAGTTGCTTTCTCTGTCAACTTGATCGAATTCAAGGCCTTTATCAACGATCTTGTTTTTTCCTGTTGCAGTTCGGTAGCGAGAAATAGAAATCCAAATCTGGTTGTGCATCATTCTCACTGCTATGAAAGGGAATATGAGAAAGTACGTTGTGTCCCATTCATTTGTCGTGAGCGAATATATGCTATGGGCTACCCATGGAGTTATAATCACGAACTTACATGAAACAGAGAGAGGCAAATGTCAACATCATCACATGGATGAATAAATGTTTTACCAAGTAGTGTTATTGGTATTTAGTACTCATCTCCTCTTATTTACATGGCATACTTAACCATATCACACAAATCAATGAGGATAGTTAGGTTTCTTGAAACTTTAAAAAAATACTTCAACATTACAATCTTACCATCTAAACTTGCATTGGGAATTTCACAATGTATTGCTTCACATTAATGGGCAAAGGGCAAATAAGAGAAAATAGCAATAAATGTCTCCGAGAAAATACAAAGTGACTTATAAATAGGACCAAAGAATTCTTCTAGAATGTGACTTATAAATAGAACCGGAAGGAATAGTGTTATTAGTAGTGTTATATAAGACAAAGATCACTATATCTATATATCAATTCTGGAAATACATGTAACATTGATAATGAACCAAACAATTGAATAACTTTATTCCAGTTGAATTCAAGTTAAAAAATAATTCTTGTTGACCTCGAGTCAATTTTCAAGCCAGATTAATCCTTAAATTTATTTAATTTTTTTTAATTTAAAAATAAAAATTATTAAAATATTCATGCATATCAATGAAATTAAGATTCCTTAAAATTAAATACAATACTTGTTAAGATTAATTACTAGAAAAGAAAATATAACCATAAATCCACTATTCATTTAACTATATTTAGATGTTTAACTTAATATCCTAAGAATACTACCTAGTTTGTTAACATTTTCCTTTTACTTATTGCCATTTTTATTCTCCTTCATCTCATTGCCTTTATAATTTTACTTTTCTCTCCCATCCTTTCACCCTCACGCATATATGCAGCATGCTAATGTATGTATTTTTTTTTTTTTTTGTAAATTGATGTCTACTAGTTCATCCAAATTTCAGTAGCCACTCCCCAGAACAATATGAATTGACATTGTAATTAGCACTTTAGCAGCAAATGGACACATTATTGGCAGTGAGCATTCAACTCCATTTAAGCCTTGCATTAGCATTGACCATTCAATTCTATACAAGCATTAAGTCTAATGTAAAATCTAACGAATTTATTGGTTTAATTTTTCTTTTACGTTTATCTTCTTCCTCAAAAAGGGAGAATAATGAAGATAGGACAATGGACAATTATATAGCGTAGAAGTATTAACTATCGTAAGTATCAAACTAACCCGACAAATAATGCTCTAATTGTTCAAGATTATTTCAAGTTTTAAGATGGATACAGTCTCATGGTAATTTTAAGATGGATACAGTCTTAAGTTTTAAGTTATTTTATATTTTTAACTTGTTTTAAATTATTTGTTGCTTTGAGAATTCGATCATACATTAATTAATTTTTTCCAATTTTAACTTTGTTTTTAAACATTTTGAAATACGTGAAATATGAGATAATTAATGTAGTGTGAGAATAATATACTACATTCGTCCCTAATTATAAGGCCCTCTTGGGAGATTTCACGTCCATCAGGAAAGTGGAATAATTTAGTTAATTGTATTGGAAATGTGAACTTTTGATATATATTTTCAAAATTAACCCATTAATATTATTGGGAATCTAAAAAGTGTTAAATAAATAGGGGTGTTTGTGGAAAAAAATAATTAATGCTCATTGAAAATTGATAAAGAACCTTATAAATAAAGACAAAATAAAAGTGTTAAGAGGGCCTTATAATTAGGGACGGAGGGAGTATTAAATTGACTTATTATTTTTTGAAAAACGAAGTATTAATTCGTGTGAAATTCCTAAAATGACTGATAAATTAAAATAAATGGAGTAATATGATAAACATAGAGTTATGACTTTACCTTAGAAGTAAGACTAGTTATTAATATGACGAACATTTTTGGATGACAAATCGAGTAAAATACAAATGCAAGATCATGAGTTACTTCTAAATCAGAAATGAAGAGGCTAGAGTTATAAAGTAAACCTTGAAGCTCCCAAGAGGATTCCAGGGCCAATCTGTAAGAATGCCTGGTTTCGAAGCCATATTGTGATATAATGCATGATCGCAGCAGAGTGCAGACGGCTACTTATATAGCACACGGAACCACGAGTGAGAACGCATTTTGACCGATTTTTTAGGTCATATGTGGTTATATTTACAATTATAATTGGTCATACGTAATTGTTGTTGCTTTGTCTGAAGTAATAACACTCAACTCATTCTTTCCCTTGTCCCTTTCTCTCTGCTTATCCCTTTCTTTTTCCCCTTTCTATTTCTCTCTCTCGGAGCAGCTCCCAGATTCTAGGCAAAATTAAAAATAGGGATCCTATTTTATAAAAAAAAAATAATTATTTAAAATTAATTACGAGTACGTAAAACTTTTGTAATATACACTACAGCACAATAACATAATATATTAATGATTTTATTTTATAATTAAGAAAATCACAGCAAGTCTGTTCAAAAAAAAAAAAATCACAGCAAGCTTAAATAAACATCATAGTAAATATTATTCCCTCCTATCATTTGCTTCAAGCAAAATTAAAAATACATAGTACAACTCTATATAATGTAAATTCTCATTTTTTAAACCATGTCAAACCATCCTTGCATAATTATCAATAATCCTCACTCATCCATATACTGCCCTGGTTTCTATTCTGAAAAAAATAACAAACTTCAAACTTATTAAAAAAGAAGTTACTTGAGTATATTTAATTTTTTCAAATTTATAAAAAAAATACTTCATCCGTCCCTAATTATAAGGCTCTCTTAACACTTTTATTTTGTCCCTATTTATAAGGCCCTTTACCAATTTTTAATGAGCATTAATTATTTTTTTTTCCAGAAACACCTTTATTTATTTAACACTTTTTAGATTCCCAGCAATATTAATAGGGGTAATTTTGAAAATACATATCAAAAGTTCACATTTCCAATACAATTAACTAAATTATTCCACTTTCTTAATGGACGTGAAATCTCCCAAGAGGATCTTATAATTAGGGACGTAGGTAGTAGTTATTTTTGGATAATTGCATTGAGAATAAAACAAAAAATTAAATAACACAATAACTTGATAAGAATATTTTAAAAATAATTGTATTGAAAATATAAAGTTAATTAATTTTTTCTTATATTTTTCGGTAAAAGAAAAAATTCCTTACCACGAACAAAATTCAGAAACAATAAAAAAGGTCATAATCAAAAGCATTGTCACCTTCTAGAAAGGTTTCAAATTTTTTTCTCTTATATTTGAGATCAAAATAAGTATGTTGTTTTTCTTATATTAAGGATCGAAGAAAGTACCTATTATATACTCTCGACAACATTTTTTTTTTACTTAATTTTTTTTATTTAAGTATGGCTAAAAAAAAATTTCGGGCCCCCCTCCTGCCATAACCCAGAGACGGCTCCGCTCTCTCTCTACAACTTATCCCTGCTTTCTCTCTCTCTGCAACTTCTCCTTGAACCCAAATCAAATCCTTGAGCTCACCTACAAAATCAAATCCTTGAGCTCAAATCCACCTACAAAACCAAATCATTTAGCTCAAAACCAGATTGCAAGCATCGAATCCAAATTCCAGATTCCATATTCTAGAATTGTGGAGCGGGATCTGTTGCTGTCGGTTCGAGTTCCATTTTCCCTCTTCAATGATGCAGGGCAAATCATGCTGGAGTTCGAGCAATCTGAACTATGTTAACTGATATTAGGAATGAAACTTGTATTTTTATGGTTATTTTTAAGCCAGTTTCAAGTAGTTTGATTTATGAAAACGTGTTATTCCCTTCCTCCCTTAATATAAGTCGTTTTTATTTAATTCAAACATATTAAGAAAAGTAATTATTACAGTACTATCAAATTTATCAAAAAAATATTTTGTCATTCCAAAGTTATCCCTATTTAAAACTTTACAACTCTATTCATTTTTCTCTATATTGTAATAATTACCCTATCACCCCTATGTAATTATGAGGGATGTATTTGGAATAAACTTTTTAATGCTACTAGATATTCCAAAACGACTTATAAAAAGGGACAAAAAATCTTTCAAAATGGTACCCTATATTAAGGGACGGAGGGGTACCTTGACTACAGTAATACAGTTAACTGATATTAGTGATTTTGAGTATTCATGTTAAATTTGTTCAACCACAACAAATGTTATTAATATTGCAACTCTCTTAATTTTATTTTTAGCATAATATCACATTAAAATATATAAAAGGAATGATTAAAAGATCTGATTGTTACCGGTGGAGGTTGGCACAAGTGGAAGGAGCTTGTGTTCCTTAAGCATGTGGTCGCGGGTTCGAGTCGTTCCCGAGACGCATGTGAATGGAGCAAGCCTTACTGGGAGCATCGCCCCCGAAAGGGCCCGACCGTGATGCGAGGGATTAGTCATCCAGTTGTGCGAGTGGATACCTGGTTCATCAAAACAAAAGATCTGATTGTTTAAAGTATAAATATTGAAACTAACCTCTTTTTTTCTTTTTTAGGGAGAAACTAACCTCTTTAAAAATAACATGATTAGTTAAATAATTATATACACTTAATAAATATTTGACAAAATAAATCGTCATTATTTAAAACTGTAATAAATCAAAGCTTCAATTTTTTTTATTTATACTCAATAAATTAATTTTTAATTTATGTTCTATATTTTCATTATAGTCTTATTATTATGGCAAAAAAAAATATATTTATACAAACATATTAAAACTGGTTTATTGTATTGTGATTAACTATTTAAGAGAATACTTATTAATTTATTAATAACAAAAAAAAAAACGGTGAGTATATATTACTCAAATAAAACAATGATGCAATTATGAGTAATTTCTATTTTTATTTATTCATTCATATTAAATGTTAATTTATCTCAATTTTTTAAATTTTTTTTTAAAACTACTTCCTTCATCCTTATATATAAGTCTATTTTAGTAGATTTCACGTCCATTAAGAAAGTTGGTTAATTTAATTAATGAAATTGGAAAATGTGAACATTTTATATGTACTCCCTTCAATCCTATTTATAAGACTTTTTTGAGATATTTCACCCCCACCAATAAGAAAAGTGGTTAAATTTGTTAGTGATATTAGAAATGTGAAAATTTGATATACTTTTTTTCAAAACTACCCCTATAATTATTATTGGAACTTTAAAAAGTGTTGACTTAATATGGGTGTTTTGTGGAAAGAAATAATTAAATGCTATTGAAAATTGAAATGAAAACCCAAATGGTTTGGTTTAGTGGAAGCATGTCAGGACCATATATAGGAATATTGAGAACTCGTAAGACCATAAGGTCAAAGGCTCGAATCCTTATGGAAAACATCCCCTGGGGAGGCACCCCACCCATGTTGTTCCAAGTGCCGGGACTGTGAAGTTCCCCTCCACAGTTTTATTATTAAAAAAAATTGAAATGAAGTCTTATAAATACTCCCACAAGGATGGTTAAAAAATTCAAAAGTCAACAAATTAAGTAATACATGCATTTAATGGTTTATCTAACACATCAATCAATTATCAAACAACTAATTTAATGTATTTTGCATGAATCAACCAATCACAATTCGAAGTTTACAATTTTAAATTTTTTTATTAATTATTTTAACTATAGTTTGGAATAAAAATTTTAGTCATTTTTTACTATCATTGTGGGACGGAAAAGGTATTGAAAATCTAAAAAGTATTAAATAAATAAAGGTATTTATGAAAAAAAGTAAGTAATTATAAATAGAGACAAAATAAAAATATCAAAAAATTCTTATATTTAGAAAGGGACGTAGTAAATTATCAGTAGATCAAAACATTTGCAACTTTAATCTATTTATAAACGAGGCAGTGATAATGAAATTATATATACCATAAAAAAAAATCTATTTATAAACCAGAAATTAAGCTGAACGTATATTTAAAAACGTGGAAGTAGTTCACAGCAAAGCCATAAATTTCTGGGGTTTTGGCATGTTTTTGTATGCCGTAGGTATAAAAGTACAGTCACCTATAGTCATGGTAACATGCATGTCTGTTAAAGCCAACCGTTGATCACAAAATTTAATAAAATCAATGGTGATAACACTTGGCATTACTGGTAGTACCACATCAAACGTCAACTTCAAATGCATCAATATTCAACTGCAAACCATATTTTATTAAATGCAGTAACTTACAGTCGTACATGGCATCAACTACTGCCAACTGCTCCGGCCTTGCAAGCTCCGCTCTTGCGTACACTTTGTAATTAGCATTTCTGCTGTTTTTTATTATAAGTCTCCTTTATTTTTTTGGTTGGCTGTACTCTTTGGTCAGTAACACATGTGTTATAAGGTGTCCCCAAGAGCACCTTTAAAATCAAGGAACCCTACTTGAGACTAATTCTGCACGAGGTCGTGTTCCTATGCCTCTCCCAGCAGGGTGTGTTAACCGGAAATCAAACTTGAGACTTCTTAATCTCAAGTTTCATTCCAACGTTCTCAAGTTGGTAAGATCGCTCCACTTGAGCCAACCCCCATTGATAAGTCTCCTTTATCTAATTCATGTATATTAAAAATAAATAATATTATTTTTAAATTTATAAAAAAAATATGTTGACATTTCAAATTATCCTTATTTAAAACTTTATTCATTTTTCTCTTTTATAATTAGGGCACTACTTCCATGCAACCAAATTTTGAATGGTTGCAAAACAATCCCTTAGTGGACCAATGGTTGTTTGACAGATCAGCTAATATGAGCTGACATTGCAGTGATTTAAAATTTCATTAGCTGATGTGTGAATCAACCATTGGTTTATTTAGGATGCTTGACTTGAAGCTTGAAACTTGAAACTAGTTTGTTATCATCAAAACTCTATCATCTTCTAGAAATCTTCTAGCATTGACTCTTTACGTCCTTTAGGGCAAGCATGATTTCCAACAGTATGATTTGTTGAAGGAACGTTGGAGCGGCTTGATCGTTCGGTTAGTCTGCATGTCCCTCGGCTCTTGCTCGCATTTGGCGGCAATAGGAAGCGAATTGAGTCTACATCAAAACCTTACCCAATGACAATTTTGCCTATCCTTGATTTCCCAATTGTGTTGTCCTTTGTCAGTTGAACCGTGAATTATCTACCTTAATGAACCTTTTTCCTTGTGGCTTGTGATAATGATCAGGTTTTGTTGAGTTGCTTTGACAAAACTATAATTTTGTTGAGCCCAAAGTTTATCTTTTGATTCTTGTCACCAAGCATAGCTCTGCCAATCCATTTTAGACCCGTCGGAGAAAGCAAGAAACATGGTAAGTGTAACCATGGAAGTATTGGAGGAAGGTGGAGTTGTTCCTAGGATAAGTTTGATAGGATAAAATCTTAGAACCTGTAGCTTGAGATACACCGGAAATGAAGCTTATAGACAACAATGGTAGGATTCTTGAGGAAGAAGATTTGGGGGAATTTGTTCTTTGAGGTGTCTAGAAGGTCAGTCGATGGCAATAAATAGTTGAAATTCTTAGGGTTAGAAGGAGCTTAGTGGTGAAACCAATTTAGCTTACGGGCAAATTAGTGGGAACTAGACTAGACTCGTAGGTTGGACCATGATGAGAAAGAGCCTTGGTCTATTCAAAAAGGATGGAAGTGGTAATTCTAAGTGGATGAACCAAGAAAAGACGATGTAAGAATGGAATGATCGGAGGAAGAATGTTGTCCGAAGTTAGGCTTGGAAGCGAAATTTAGGTTATGAAAGTACGTAAGTTTTGAGGATTAGAGTGTGATGTCTAACTATAGTAGTGGAAGATCAGAAGTCAAATACAATATAAATAAGGATGTAAGCAACGACGAGCGATTATAGAAATAAGTTGAATCGAAGTTGGGGAGAAACGGAAGATGAAAGTATTATGAATCTGTTTAAGAATTGAAGATATTAGATGAAATGTGATGATTGAACCCTTAAGTGCTTTAGTTAAGTGAGAATTTTCCAAGGAATAAAGGGGATTCCCGATGAATAGAATGAGTCCGAAAAGAGAAGTGAAGATATTTCGAGGATATAGAACGAAAATTAGGTTAAGATCCCGCTAAGTTAAGAGAAAGAATTGATCGATGGAGGTGTTAGAGTTTGGCATCTCATGTAGGATTAAGTAAGAAGGAATGGTTGAAGATTAGACGATTCTGACTGTCGATGAAAGCCTAAGGTTATTAAAGGATGGTGGTTGCCCGATAATTGAGAGATATTTTAATGGCCGCAAAGCTGAATAGGAAAGGGGCCGAGCTGACTGATGAGTGCCTTTTTAGCCTTTAAAAAAAGGGCTCTCATGTGAAGCTAACATGGATGGCTACATAAAGAAAAGTATAGCCAAATCAAGATGAGACGTGACGGACGGTCAGAGGCCGCAGCGGGACTCTCATAGGAAAGCCCGCCCCCGCTAGCTAACATAGAAAGAGATTCCCGGATAGCAAAAGTCTCTATGTGAATCTCTTCCCGACCAGGCCAGGCCGAATCGGGCCACCCCTTGGGATGGGAATGGCTCCGCCCATATGCATCATTTGATGAAAGCACTCCAGTCGCTTCCTTCCTCGAAGTGGCTTGTCAACCACGCTTTCCCTCCCTCAAAACAATGCTCCTCACCAACCTTAATGGCCTTGGTTTGGGGCAAGAAAGCAATGAGTAGTTCGCTCCAGGACCCCACCCCCTCGAGAGCTGGATGCCGGCCAAGATAAAGCTGGGAGCCAACCTATACTTTCCTGGGGCTTGCCTTGCCCCAACATCTAAAGAAAATGCGGGCGCCGAAAAGGAACCAGCCCAGCCCAAGGAATAAAGGGGATTCCCGATGAATAGAATGAGTCCAAAAAGAGAAGTGAAGATATTTCGAGGATATAGAACGAAAATTAGGTTAAGATCCCGCTAAGTTAAGAGAAAGAATGGATAGAAGTGTTAGAGTTTGGCGTCTCAGGTAGGATTAAGTAAGAAGGAATGGTTGAAGATTAGACGATTCTAAATGTCGATGAAAGCCTAAGGTTATTAAAGGATGGTGGTTGCCCGATAATTGAGAGATATTTTAATGGTTTAGAATAAGACGTTGCACCCTTAAGGACGTGCAAGACCACAAGTGTGTAAGTATAGCCTGAGTCGATTCCTAATATTGAAATCCTTGTGACTCTAAAGGTTTGATGGAAGAATGATTGGATTAGAAAGGAAGTCCCGCCCAAAATTTTGAGTAAAGGAGTAAGTATATAAGTCAGCAGTGTGCTTATGAGGATTGGCAAGAAGCTATAGACTTTCCTAAAATTACCCTATATCCAACAAAACCCCGTGAGTGGGACCCATTGTTAACAAAGGGTATAAGTGCTTGGCTTCAAATGGTAGGCTCTACATTTCCAAAGATGTAGTGTTTGATGAATATGTATTTCCTTTTGATGCTGCCAACACTCAGTATCCTTCTCCTTAGCATTCTTCATCTTTTTCAGAAAAGTTTGATACTGCACCACTCTTCTTTAATATTCCATCATCCTCCCCTGGATTCAGCAATTCTACACCATCAGTCTCCACATTTCCAATCTCATCTCCTGCTCCTCTTTTTCCTTCCTCACCTCCAGTATCAGCCTCAGGTTCTGGGTTTGCCACAGGTTCAGTTCAGCCAGCTGCCAGGTCTCCTTCCCCTGCACCAAGTTCTGTTCAGCTACCTGTTTTCTTTTCTTCTTCAGTACCAGAACCTGTACCTTCTCCTTCCTCTTCAGTACCAGTTCCTGTAAACATTCATCCTCAAAACACTCATCCCATGCAAACCAGAGAAAAATCTGGCATTTCTAAAACCCTATATCCTTCTGCTTATCTGACTCAGTGTGAGCCTTCTTCAATTAATGAGGCTCTCAATAATCCTGATTGGAAAAAGGCCATGAATGCAGAATATACAACACTCTTAAATAATAACACATGGTCTCTGGTCCCTCTCCCTGAGGTCAGAGAGGCTATTGGTTGTAAGTGGGTATTTCGTGTGAAAGAAAATCCAGATGGCAGTATTCAGAAGCTTAAAGCTAGGGTTGTTGCCAAGGGCTATAACCATAACCAGGATTTGACTATTCTGAAACCTTTTCTCCTGTAGTCAAACCAATTACAGTCAGAATGATTCTCACTCTTGCTCTCACAAACAAGTGGCTTTTAAGACAACTTGATGTCAACAATGCCTTTCTATATGGAACTTTAAATGAAGAAGTGTACATGCAGCAACCTCCTGGTTTCAAACATGAGGATAAATCTTTGGTTTGCAAACTTCACAAGTCTCTTTATGTCCTTAAACAGGCTCCAAGACAGTGGTTTGAAAAACTTAAAGACACTCTTATATCTTTTGGTTTCAAAGTGAGAAGATATGTGATAAATCCCTCTTCTACTATATCTCATCAACAGTTACTGTTTTTATCTTAGTCTATCTAGATGACATCATAGTCACTGGTTCTAATTCCTCTTTCATAGATACTTTAGTGACTAAACTACACACTTCATTTGCTCTCAAGGACTTAGGAGAACTTGACTATTTCCTAGGAATTCAAGTAGTTAAATTACCAGCTGGTGGCTTAATGTTGTCCCAATCTAAATACATCAAAGATCTTCTAGAAAAAGCTAACATGTCAAATGCCAAAAGTATTTCTTCTCCTATGGCTGGAAGCTGCAGGCTTACTAAGAATTCTGGCACTCCTCTTACTGATGCCACTCTCTGCAGGTCTATTGTGGAGGCTCTACAATATGCTACTATTTCTAGACCTGAAATTAGTTTCAGTGTTAACAAAGTCTGCCAATATCTCTCTAAACCTCTTGACACTTATTGGGCTGCTGTTAAAAGGATTTTAAGATATCTTCAGGGAACTCTACATCATAGTCTAGTTCTCAAGCCTGCTGCTGCAGGTCCTCTGACCTTTATTGTTTTCTATGATGCTGATTGGGCCACTGATACTGATGATAGACGCCCAGTATCAGGTGCTGCACTTTTTGTGTGTCCTAACCTTGTTACTTGGTGGTCTAAGAAGCAAAACTCTGTCAGTAGATCAAGTGTTGAGGCGGAATATAGATCTTTGGATTTAGCTTCTACTGAACTTATGTGGATCAAGCCTCTCCTTACTGAACTACACATATCCTATAAATCACCAGTTATATTATGTGACAATCTGAGTACAGTTGCTCTTGCTCACTATCCAGTCCTTCACTCAAAGACCAAACATATTGCTCTTGACCTTTCTTTGTCAGAGAGCAAATTCAGGCCAAATTTTTGGCTGTTGAGCACTTACCTTCAGAATTTCAAATTGCTGATATTCTGACAAAACCTTTGTTAACCAACATATTTGAAGATCTCAGGTGTAACATCCTCATTTTAATTAGTAAGTTTTAAGTTTTATTGAAATTGGTGTTTGAAAAATTTCTTTTAAACCTAATTACTTTTAAAAGATTTTACGAAAATCCGGCAGAGTTTCCTCTGTTTATCGGACTTTTCCAAAATTTCCTGTTGTACCTGTTCAGCCAGAATAGTTTTCAGACATAAACCATAAAACTAAAACAATCATTTGAAAGTCCTAGTGCCCGATTAATTCCAGATCAGGGCCGGTATCTATTACACATTTTAAATTTCAAAAATATTTGTTTCCACGTAATTAAATCTACAATCTACTCATAATAACGACCACTCCACGTAGTGGAGTGGTAATCCTGCTCGGCCACGACTTGTGCAAGCTCCTTGTGTACCTGCAAAATATAGCAAGAAGGGTAGCATTACACAGGACTTAGAAAGATAAATTCTAAAAGGAATAGCAATAAACTAAGCCTACGTTACTATTAATATACAATGTATTTAAATATCCATACATTTAATTTTCTTTTACTTCTTCTCTTATTCTCACATTTATTTTCATTTTTAGTTCTCTATTTATTTCCTCATATTTCTTTTCACTCTTAATTCTCCATTCATTCTCTCACATTCATTCACTTGTTTCCATTCTTTTCCTTTTAATTATTTGGCTTAGAGCCGGTTACCATTACTTTCTTTTATTTCTTTTAGTGATGGCAGTGACTTCCGCCCGTCTGCCATCGATACCATTCCTTTCTTTTAATTCTTTTAGTGATGACAGTGACTTCCGCCCGCCTGTCATCGAATCCATTCTTTTTTTTAATTCTTTTAGTGATGACAGTGACTTCCGCCCGCCTGTCATCGAATCCATTATTTTCTTTTAATTCTTTTAATGATGACAGTGACTTTCGCCCGCCTGTCATCGAAACCATTCTTTTAGTGATGTCAGTGACTTTCGCCTGTCTGACATCGAAACCATTTCTTCTTATTTCTTTTAGTGATGACAGTGACTTTCGCCCGTCTGCCATCGTGTCCATTATTTCTTTTAGTGATGGCAGTGACTATCGTCCGCCTACCATCGTGTCCATTATCCCTTTTATTTCTCTGTTATTTCCTTTACTTTTATTTTTACTTTTCTATTAATATGATAGTGCCATTTTTCCTTTCTCTTTTTCTTTATCTTTTTAGATTTTACATATTTCTCTTTACTAATTATTCTCATTTTTTAACTAACTCTACTTGGTTTAGTCATGTACAATATATTTAAATACTCGTTACTAGATTCTTGGTTTTCCCCAGTTCTCTTTCTTCTCTTTTTTTTCTTCTTCTCTTCCTTTTTCTTTTTCTTCTTCTATTTATTAATTATTCTAGTTTATATCCAACTCTACTTAGATTCCCTAATTTATTACATCGATCTATTTTAACTTCCCTATCACGTCATCTCTCTTCGTCTTATTGTCTTTTTACTAATTTCTTTTACCGGTTTCCTATTTATACTTGAAATTTAGTTTATTATCTCGTTTCTATTTTTCTAATTCCAATATCTCGTAACTAATTCTATTTCGTACATACCTATTGCCTTCGCATTTAAACTCCTCTTTTATCTCACTTTTAGTTTATTTATTCAACTCTTCTTGCCTATTCAATTACTCTTTATTCTTTTACACTCACGCTTAGTTAGTTTTTCCTAACTTTTCCTTTGGTTATATTTTATACTTTCTTATGTTTTCATCCAATGTTGACCGAATTAATATCCTAAATACACTCATTCGTCTCGGACCTTATTCTAATTATATACATTTTATTCCCTATGGTATGGTTTCTATTAACAATTTTATTTACTTCATTTATATCAGCGAGACTACCCTAAGGTTCATTAACATAATTTTTAATTACCCTATTCTTAGCTACCACTATAGCATCCTAGAATTTACTTTCCAAGTAAAGGTAATACAACCCGTCTTACCTCGATTGACGAAAGTAAAGGGATGACCTCAACCTCGGGGAAGGAGCGGCGATCCGTGAAGCTTTAGCGACCTAGAGTAATGAACGGGTCGGTGGCTGTCAATACTGGTGAATGGCGGTGCACCGGCGGTCGACGTCGGTGGCGAGCACGATCAGGGTTTGAACCAAGGCAAGAGCTTCGAGCTTCGGGGCACTCGACACAAGACCGGCACGGTCACGGGTCGATAACGGCGCCGGTGAGATCCGTGGAGAGAGAGAGAGAGAGGTGGTTCGGAAGGGAGAGAGAATACATGGCGGAAAGGGCTAGGATGGTGAGGGTGGCGGTGGTTGGTGCGGCTGGAGGGGAAGGTGGAGAGCGGTGGAGGAGGAGAGAGAGAGAGGTTCGAGTGAGAGAGGAGGAGAGAGAGGGAGCAAGGGCAAGAAAGAGAGACGGATCTAAGGAAGGGAGGGAAGGATCAAGGTGGCGGCGGTTATGGGTGACGCGGTGGAGGTCGGAGGAGGGAGTTGTGGAGAAGGGAGGGCGTTCGAGAGAGAGAGGAAAGGAAATGAGAGGTTTGGCCCCCAAAATCGCGTTTTAACATTTCAGATCCGGAGGCGCGCCCGGGAGAGACCTCCGTGCGCCTGGGCGAGAACGCTGCTGTGAGCTCATGTCTGATGCGTGCCGGCGCGCCTGGGTGTGCGGCTGGCGCGCCTGGGCGTGAGTTTGTTGACTTGTATTGACCATTCCATAACTCCTTCGTTAACCGTCGGATCTTGCTCAAATTTGGAGGCAAGCTTCTTAAGACCCTTATCTCCATATCCAATGGTGGAATTCGTGTTCATAGATGTAAGTCTTTTATTTTGAATTTCCTAATTTAGGGTGTTTATAACACCAAAAACATCGACTTTTAACACTCGTTTGGTCTTCTTTAAATTTCTTTTTCGATGACAATGCTCCTTGATTCCTTTATGACATTCAGAGAATTCCTAATCCATCATTTTAAATCCCTTTTAGGATAATCCTGACTTCCAAATCTTATTATTATTCTAATTATTATTAGATTAAAATTTGGGATGTTACATTTCTCCCCCACTTACTTGAATTTCGTCCCCGAAATTCCGATTGCTCCGTAACATGGAGAATCATCCCGCCGATGGGGTTCCTTTCGGTTCCATTTCCCCGCTTCTGATGTGTCTAGCTCCGTTCTTCTTAGTATCGTCATGCCAGTCCTCGGATACTACGTATCTTCTCTATCTTGAAAGGATCCACAATTTCCTTATTATTAAAGTTCCATCTCCCATTCCTTGGATTGAAATCCTCCCCCACTTAGCATCGACATACTTGATTATATCCATGCTAGGGTAGGTTCGGTCGCTGTTAAGAATCGAGTTCATGGATTTCCCGAACGTTATTCGAGATTGGAAGTGGTGCGGGGTTGGCTACCCGCGGGTGGCACTGAATCATACTGGGTTCTTATGGCTTGGCAAATTCTCCTATATATATGTCTGAGTTTTGTCACTAGATGTCTGAAACTCGAAGAGAGTGAAGATGAAAAGAAGAAACACGAAACACTCAAGGGAAAGTTTAATGAGATTTGCAAGATGACCAAAGATGTGTCAGGTGATAAGAGTGTAAAGATGGCGGTGTCTGACAGTGTTATGGCTTCCTACACAATGTTTGGTGATTGGCGAGTGTCGGTGGACTGCCAACATAAAAGAGTCATGTAAGCACCGACATTGAAGGATAGCAGCATGGCTAGATACATGTCAAGCAAGAAGACAATAGAGATTATCCCAGAGAATGCACTTTTATTGGGGAATCATCGAAAGATGCATCTCCTATAGAGCGATGGTTGGTTTGATCGAGTACGAGGTAGAGCTAGAGTGATGGGTTCTAACTTCGCTCTCTACTAGAGACATTACCATAACTGGGCTTGGCGGTACTTCTGACTAAGGTACTACTGTCTGCCGATTCCTTCTAAGTTATGCTAAATGCGCTTAATCTATATAGAAATTTATAAATAAATAATTGATACACTATTGACATAGGAAAATACCTTGAGCAGGTTTACTAATTCCCTCGTTCGGTGCGCTCGAGACAGTTAGCCCCAATGTGTCCCGGTTGCCCACGTTGATAGAAGCGACCCTCTTTCTTGTGTTTCTTTAACCGCATACATAAACGCCTGTGGGGTTTTCCACACTCTGGACAGGGTAGTCTAGGTCTTGGAGCATTCACATCTGGAGCCGTGTCTATTGGCACTATTGCCATAGCGTTGATGTCGGCATGTGTATCCGATTCCTGAGCCGGTACATTGCCTCTGCTAGAACCTTCAACCCACTGTATCATCCTGTTCCTATCCTCGGATGTCTTCCACCTCAATCCCTTCTCATAAGTGTTAGCCATATTTACCAGTCGGGTCAAATTATCTATGTTCTGGTACTCAAAAACTACCTTGATCTCAGTGCGAAGTCCTGCTTCGAACTTGATGCACTTAGCTCTTTCATTGGCATTCCTATGGCTTCCAGAATACCGAATGAGGTCTTCAAAGTGTGCGGCATATTCTTCAACACTCATACTTCCCTGTGTTAAATTCAGGAAGGCTAATTCTTTCTCTCAGCGAACATCTTCGGGAAAGTACTTTTCTAAGAATCTGATTTTGAACACGTCCCAGGTGATTTCCTGGTTAGCAATCTCCATTTCCCTTCGTACACGCTCCCACCAATACTCAGCTTCTCCAGTGAGCATGTACGTTGCCAAAGGAACTGCCTGTTCCGCGGGCGGTGACATTGTACGGAAAATCTTCTCCAACTCTTGGAGCCGTCTCTGGGCTGCGTCAGGATTGTAGCCACCTTCAAACTTGGGCGGATCGTTCTGCATGAATCTAGCTAGCCAATCAATGCCGTTTGGGTTTGGTGGTTGATGGAGTGCGGCTGCTGCTGTTGCTGCAGCTGCTACTGTTGCTGCAGCTATTACTGCTGTTTCAGCTTGATTCTGATTCATTTGGACCAGATTCTCAAGTATCGCGGCCATCCTATCATCATGAGTACCCCTCCGAGGCATGATGACTGAGTTATGGAAAAAGGATATGTTATTCTCAATTAACTAAACAATTCTCAATCTAAGTGTTCCTATTCATATATTCTAAGACTTGACACTAACATTTGGTCACTCGCTTGGTGAGTAAATCATAGGAGTTGTGAGTCCACACTCCAAGGCCGAGGGAAACTGCTCTGATACCATAAATGTAACATCCTCATTTTAATTAGTAAGTTTTAAGTTTTATTGAAATTGGTGTTTGAAAAATTTATTTTAAACCTAATTACCTTTAAAAGATTTTACGAAAATCCGGCAGAGTTTCCTCTGTTTATCGGACTTTCCCAAAATTTCCTGTTGTACCTGTTCAGCCAGAATAGTTTTCAGACATAAACCATAAAACTAAAACAATCATTTGAAAGTCCTAGTGCCCGATTAATTCCAGATCAGGGCCGATATCTATTATACATTTTAAATTTCAAAAATATTAGTTTCCACGTAATTAAATCTACAATCTACTCATAATAACGACCACTCCATGTAGTGGAGTGGTAATCCTGCTCGGCCACGACTTGTGCAAGCTCCTTCTGTACCTACAAAATATAGCAAGAATGGTAGCATTACACAGGACTTAGAAAGATAAATTCTAAAAGGAATAGCAATAAACTAAGCCTACGTTACTATTAATATACAATGTATTTAAATATCCATACATTTAATTGTCTTTTACTTCTTCTCTTATTCTCACATTTATTTTCATTTTTAGTTCTCTATTTATTTCTTCATATTTCTTTTCACTCTTAATTCTCCGTTCATTCTCTCACATTCATTCACTTGTTTCCATTCTTTTCCTTTTAATTATTTGGCTTAGAGCCGGTTACCATTACTTCCTTTATTTTTTTTAGTGATGGCAGTGGCTTCCGCCCGCCTGCCATCGATACCATTCCTTTCTTTTATTTCTTTTAGTGATGACAGTGACTTTCGCCCGCCTGCCATCGATACCATTCCTTTCTTTTAATTCTTTTAGTGATGACAGTGACTTCCGCCCGCCTGTCATCGAATCCATTCTTTTCTTTTAATTCTTTTAATGATGACAGTGACTTTCGCCCGCCTGTCATCGAAACCATTCTTTTAGTGATGTCAGTGACTTCTGCCCGCCTGACATCGAAACCATTTCTTCTTATTTATTTTAGTGATGACAGTGACTTTCGCCCGCCTGCCATCATGTCCATTATTTCTTTTAGTGATGGCAGTGACTATCGTCCGCCTACCATCGTGTCCATTATCCCTTTTATTTCTCTGTTATTTCCTTTACTTTTATTTTTACTTTTCTATTAATATGATAGTGCCATTTTTCCTTTCTCTTTTTCTTTATCTTTTTAGATTTTACATATTTCTCTTTACCAATTATTCTCATTTTTAACTAACTCTACTTGGTTTAGTCATGTACAATATATTTAAATACTCGTTACTAGATTCTTGGTTTTCCCCAGTTCTCTTTCTTCTCTTTTTTTTCTTCTTCTCTTCCTTTTTCTTTTTCTTCTTCTATTTATTAATTATTCTAGTTTATATCCAACTCTACTTAGATTCCCTAATTTATTACATCGATCTATTTTAACTTCCCTATCACGTCCTCTCTCTTCGTCTTATTGTCTTTTTACCAATTTCTTTTACCGGTTTCCTATTTATACTTGAAATTTAGTTTATTATCTCGTTTCTATTTTTCTAATCCCAATATCTCATAACTAATTCTATTTCACACATACCTATTGCCTTCGCATTTAAACTCCTCTTTTATCTCACTTTTAGTTTATTTATTCGACTCTTCTTGCCTATTCAATTACTCTTTATTCTTTTACACTCACGCTTAGTTAGTTTTTCCTAACTTTTCCTTTGGTTATATTTTATACTTTCTTATGTTTTCATCCAATGTTGACCGAATTAATATCCTAAATACACTCATTCGTCTCGGACCTTATTCTAATTATATACATTTTATTCCCTATGGTATGGTTTCTATTAACAATTTTATTTACTTCATTTATATCAGCGAGACTACCCTAAGGTTCATTAACATAATTTTTAATTACCCTATTCTTAGCTACCACTATAGCATCCTAGAATTTACTCTCAAAGTAAAGGTAATAGAACCCGTCTTACCTCGATTGACGAAAGTAAAGGGATGACCTCAACCTCGGGGAAGGAGCGGCGATCCGTGAAGCTTTAGCGACCTAGAGTAATGAACGGGTCGGTGGCTGTCAATACCGGTGAATGGCGGTGCACCGGCGGTCGACGTCGGTGGCGAGCACGATCCCGGTTTGAACCAAGGAAAGAGCTTCGAGCTTCGGGGCACCCGACACAAGACCGACACGGTCACGGGTCGATAACGGCGCCGGTGAGATCCGTGGAGAGAGAGAGAGGGAGAGGAGGTTCGGAAGGGAGAGAGAATAAACGGCGGAAAGGACTAGGACGGTGAAGGTGGCGGTGGTTGGTGCGGCTGGAGGGGAAGGAGGAGAGCGGTGGAGGAGGAGAGAGAGAGGGAGAGGTTCGAGTGAGAGAGGAGGAGAGAGAGGGAGCAAGGGCAAGAGAGAGAGACGGATCTAAGGAAAGGAGGGAAGGATCAAGGTGGCGGCGGTTATGGGTGACGCGGTGGAGGTCGGAGGAGGGAGTTGTGGAGGAGGGAGGGCGTTCGAGAGAGAGAGGAAAGGAAATGGGAGGTTTGGCCCCCAAAATCGCGTTTTAACATTTCAGATTCGAAGGCGCGCCCGAGCGAGACCTCCGTGCGCCTGGGAGAGAACGCTGTTGTGAGCTCATGTCTGATGCGTGCCGGCGCGCCTGGGCGTGAGTCTGTTGACTTGCATTAACCATTCCATAACTCCTTCGTTAACCGTCGGATCTTGCTCAAATTTGGAGGCAAGCTTCTTAAGACCCTTATCTCCATATCCAACGGTGAATTCGTGTTCAGAGATGTAAGTCTTTTATTTTGAATTTCTATTTTAGGGTGTTTATAACATCGAAAACATCGACTTTTAACACTCGTTTGGTCTGCTTTAAATTTCTTTTTCGATGCCAATGCTCCTTGATTCCTTTATGGTATTCAGAGAATTCCTAATCCATCATTTTAAATCCCTTTTAGGATAATCCTTACTTCCAAATCTTATTATTATTCTAAATATTATTAGATTAAAATTCGGGATGTTACATCAGGCAAAAGCTTAGGATTCTGAACAGGGCAGATATCTAACCAACCATCAATTTGAGAGGGGTGCAATAGAGTATATAGAAGAGTATATAGAAGTGATCACAGTGAACTTCGGTTCACTTGTGCACACACTCCTTCTTATGTAATTTCAGTTGTGTGCTAGTTAGTTTAGTATTAGTTTAATTAGTTTGTTAGAATCCTTTGCTAAAACACCCAGTTGTAACTAGTGCTGGTGACTGAAAGCCAGGATCAACTATAAATAGTAGTTGATGTATATTTTCCCTCTTAGACTTTTATCAATAAGAAAAACAGTTATAACTAACTTTCTCTCTCCTGTCTTTTCTCTCTATCACTGTGAGTTTCATTCTCTTATAATTATCCCCGACTTTAAAAAGTCATGATTAACATAACTAAAAAAATAAAATAATAAATAAACTATATGATGTTTAAATAACGGAACTTTAATATTTCTTAATAAAGAAAGAGGTTGTAAATTATAAATAAACTGGTAAATAGATTAGGAAATAGTGAACAATACCTGATTTAGAAGACCAAGACTAAGCACCTTTGCACCATTTAACTCAGCCTCCTTTATAGCCTCTTCAATTAAGTTGTTCAATTTTATATTCCGCCCTTTAAAAAAATACTACAAAGCAAAAATAAAGGGGTAGGTGTCACATTGATTATGTGAATGCAAATTCTAATGCCATATTGCCATGAATAGAAAACAATCTTACTTGTATTTTAAATCTTGGCATAATCCAGGATTGCAATTTGAGATCTTTGAAGGTGTTGCTTTCTAAAACAAAGGCACGAGCATTGATCAAAGTCATAAGTATTGAACATATTGTGAAAGGCCACATCAAAGATAGGTACCATTCAGATTTTTGAGGCTTGGGAGTTAAGGAAGCAAATCCTAATCGTAGCTGATAGATGGAATCCAATGTGGTTAGATGTGTTAAGTGCACCACATCTACTGATTCCTGTGTTCTCTTCAAAGATGTTTCATAGGTAGCATCCGAGGATTTATCCATAGTACCATAGATGTAGTCATATATTGGCATGAAAAGTGAGTATAGTTTGTCCTGAATTTGGTGTGATGCAATGAGTGAAACCTGCGGAGGCCAACTTTGAATATTGACTAACTTCTTAACTTCAATTAGGAATTATAATTATATGATGATTTCTCAATGAAAAAATAATCTTAAAATTATTATCATTATCTTTATCCACTTCTAATGTATATTTACGAGTCCAAATATACATAAAGAAGAAATCCACCGTTTCTAAGAAGGCACCACCGCTAAAGAAGAAACCAAAGGCAAGGAAGAAGTTACCAAAGGAAGGTGATAAGGCCTCTGGAGACAAGAAGAAGAAGAGAAGATATTGCCCAAATGTATTAGCGTATTTTCTGTTTGTAGTACTTTCTAAATAATCAAACTTAACTTTTCTTGTTGACCGAAGACAAATCACTAGATTTATTTTTTCTAGTTGTGGAAAAAATAATATATTTTTATTTTACAAATGAAGAACTAGATTTCAACTTTTGAAGTTTCAAATTGGAGTCGCTTATGCTTTTGTTGTTTCTTGCATATAGTTGTTAAGGATTTAAAAGAAGAGGATGGTTATGGAGCATGAAAGGGAAGAAGTGGAGAAGAAGGGCGTACGGAAGTGAAGAGAAGAACTTGGTGATGAACTCCTAGATATGCAGAGGAAGAAGAAGTTGAAAATGGTGGGTGGGTGAATAACGTATGGAGTAATATATATATATATATATATATATATATATATATATATATATATATAATAATAATAATAATATGTATGGAGTAATTTTGATTAAAGTTATAAAGTAAAAAATGAATATTTTGAAAAGTTTATGATAAAAATTGTAAAATAATGGATGTGATCAGTAATTTAAGGGTGTATTTAGAATTTCTAAAAAAACTAAGATTTTTGTTATTAAATCATGGCTGTCAATAACAATAATTTAAACAACTACTGTATATAGTAATTTTTTTAATATCTCGGAGCTATGCATGGTATAATTGTTACAAGGGTTTTTTTTATTATTTTTTTTATGTTATACACCACATGCATAGGATAAGATAACATAAATAATAAAATTGTATTGAAAAACTTAACAATTACTTGTTTAATTTATTACGTATCTCAATTTCCAACAAAATTTTGCTTTTTAAAATATGATCAATCTATGCACATGCGGTTAGAAAGACCCTTGCTAATAAATGTGAGTTTGGATCCTCTCTTCATCGATAGGATCGTGACATGTGGCATAGATAATAATCAATGGCTTAGATTTTAAAAATAAAATATAGTCCATCTGTCCCTAAATATAAGATCCTTTTGACAATTTTATTTTGTTCCTATTTAGAAGACCCTTTGCCAATTTTCAATGATCGTTAATTACTTTTTTTTCACAAATACCCCTATTTATTTAACACTTTTTAGATTCCCAATAATATTAATAGAGGTAATTTTGAAATTACATATCAAAAGTTCACATTTCCAAAACAAGTAACTAAATTATTCCACTTTCTTAATAGACGTGAAATCCCCAAAAGGGTCTTATATTTAAGGACAGAGAGAGTAATAAATTTTCAATAAAAAAATTAAAAAACCCAAAAGAGATTATCCTTCAAAATCACTGTTGAATCAAAGAGATTTTGATGAAGACAAATGAATTAGCTCGGTTCTCGGTCAAGGCTTTGATGTGTTGAATCAAAGAGGCTTTGATGAAGTCAAATGAATCCGCTCGGCTCTCGGTCTTTGGTGGACCAGTTCCGTGTGTTGATTTCAGTCTTTGATCAACTCGGCACATGCTCGGCTACCTGTGGCAAGTCAGCAGTTCAGGTTCAAGCTCGGAATATGATTGGACTTAGATATCGAGTCTGAAGATCAAGAACAAGCTCGGCAGCTGCTCAGGTGCAAGTTCGGAAGACGTTCGGAATTTTCTCAGTCGATCATGTAGCACAAGCCAAGTAATCAAGGTCAAACAAAAGCTTAATTCGGAAGATGCTCAGAAGATGTTTTTGGAAGATGCTCAGCTGTTGCTTTGAAGAAATGTAGTTAAACCAGCAACAAGTCAGAAGCTCCGATGCAAACTCGAAGATGGTCAGCCAATGTAGTTGAACCAGCAGCGAGTTAGAAGTTTTGTTCGAACGAGTAACATGTTATATCATCAGCTCGGCAAAACTTTCAGCTTGACCCTTTGGTTCAGACCAAGTCAAATTCTTAAACAGCTCAACCAAAGTTAAGCTTGGCCTTCGAGCAAATTAGCAAAGCATCAACGCATCAGAAGTTTTCGCTCAGCCAAGATAAGAGTTAAACTCAAGCCAAACGCTCGGCCAAGATCAGAGTTAAACTCAAGCCAGACGCCCGTCCAAGATCAGAGTTAAACTCAAGTCAGATTGCAAACGCTCGGCCACAGCTCAGAAGTCAAAGGTCAAGGTCAAGCTCAGTTCTGTCTCAGCTCTCTGCTGCACAAGAAATCAAGTTCCTTAGGTTGAACAGATGATAAGCTCGGGTACTGTTCATCGTCTTCTACATTCAAGTGTCACAACGCCGCAAAACTTGAATTTCAAATTCAAATTCAAAAAGGGATTGAATTCAGAAAGGACAATACGTGTCTCTGCACATTGCTGTGTTTTGGAAGCATCTGGAATCATTCTTTGGAAAGGACATACGTGGATAAGAACGTTGCAGCAAATTGGATAATATTTGGAATATCTGTTGCAAGGACAAGTCGTGTCACAAAATATCTTTCCTATGTTGGGTGCTGAGATCAGTATAAAAAGCCCAGCTCTCAATCTCCAGAATACATTCGATACACACGCGATACACGAACAAGGCACAACATCAGCAACAATTTCTTAGAACACAGAGAACCAAAACTTTCATATTCGAAACTCTAAGTTTCATCTTCTCTGTGAAATCCCTTCCTTAATCGATTACTCAACATATACACAAACTTTCAAATCTTACTCTTTTGAGTTTTCGAGTTGGAGCCATACTCTTCTTTCATCATTTTAACCTGTTTGTGACGAAGTTGTTCTTGAAGGTTTCAAGAAACTTCGGTGGTGTAAAGTGCTGAAGAGGTTCTTCAGCCATCAATTTATTTGGGGTAGATTCAAGGGTTTGGTACACTCTTGAAGGGTTAGGTTTAGAGAGGTTCTCTTGTAAATCCTGTGTAACCATTTAAATTGATTTTGAGTAAAAGCTCACTAAAGGTTTTAGGGGGAACTAGACGTAGCTCTCAAGTGGGTGAGAGTGAACCAATATAAAATTTTCTGTGCCTATCTCTTTACTGCTTTTTGCATTTCTCGTTCTTTATTGTGTTTGCATTTCCGAGCATTTAGTCGGTAAAGCCGAACCTCTGCTCGTTAATTTGTGCTCGCTAAGTTCACGCTGCAAAAAAAAAAAAAAAAACCGGTTTCTGTGTGTAGCAGCTCAGATAATCTATTGCTTGGCTTAGACAATAGATTGTCAGCATCTGCTCGGCAAAAACTCGGAAATTTTTATAAAACCAGCAAGCATAAATTAACAACTTTCAATTAATACGAAAAATTGGTATTAGTGCTTCAAACTACTATTCACCCCACTCTAGTAGATTGTTAGGCCGCTTGTTGGTATCCAACAAGTGGTATCACAGCTCGGTCGAAAGGTCGAGCTTAACAGCTTTTTCGAAAAAGATCCAAAAGAAACCAAATGGCGTCTAACAATCCATTTGGAGGGGAAGGCTCATCCATAAACCGACCACCACTATTCAATGGTGATGGTTACGCTTATTGGAAAGCCCAAATGAAAATCTTTATAGAATCAATTGATATCGATGTTTGGGACTCAATTGAAAATGGTCCTCATATTCCAAAAAGAAAAATTGGAGATGATGTTGTAGAAATCCCAAGGACAAGCTGGGATGATGATGATAAATGAAAAGTATCTTATGATTTAAAAGCTAAAAATATCATCACCTCTGCTTTGTCCTATGACGAGTTTTTCCGAGTTTCGCACTGCAAAAATGCGAAACAAATGTGGGATACTCTACAACTCACACATGAAGGAACTGGCGAGGTCAGAAGGGCCAGATTAAATACCTTGATGCATGAGTACGAACTCTTTCGCATGCAACCGAATGAATCGATTAGTGACATGCAAAAGAGATTCACTCATATTATTAATCATTTAATTGCATTAGGAAAAACTTTCTTAAACTCTGAAATTATTAACAAAGTCTTAAGATGCTTAAGCAGGGAATGGCAGCCCAAGGTAACGGCCATCATGGAATCCAAAGATTTGGATACCATGGATATTGCAACCCTGTTCGTAAAATTGCAAGAGCACGAGATGGAGCTCGGCAGACTATCAATGCATGAGGAGTCACACAGAAAGAAAAAGGGGATCTCTCTCAAGGCCTCTACAAAGCAATCAAAAGAAAGCAAAGACTCCTCGGACAGTGACTCAAGCTCGGACTTGGACGAGGAAAGCTTCGGCCTCATGGTGAAGAAGTTCGGGAAATTTTTCAAAAACAAAAGGAACTTCATAAACCGAGGAAAAGAAGCCAGAGATGAACACCACAAGAGCTCGAAAGAAAGAATAAAATGTCACGAGTGTGGTGAACCAGGGCACATCCGAGCATACTGTCCCAAGCTTCAAAAGAAAGTCAATGCTGAAAGGAAGAATGGGAAAGAGCACAAACCAAAGAGAGCTTATATAGTCTGGGATGAACCCAAAGACAATGAAACCTTAGACACTAGTTCATCCGATGATGAAGAGGAGGCAAATCTGTGCCTAATGGAATGGCAAGTTGTACACGGATCCTCGAACCGAACAACAACCGAGCAAGAATTTGAGATGTTTGAATCAAGCTCGAATTATGACGAGGAAAATCCGACCATGTGCTTAATGGGAAGAAATCATGAGGAAGCATCACCAAGTCAACCAACTTTCGAGCATGACTCTGAGGTAGCTTTCGATACTAATACTTATACTGATAATGATTCTGATTCTGATGATTATAATGAATTGTATGCTTCATATATTGAAATGCAATCTAAATTCAAGAAACTTTCTAAAAGTTATACAAAATTGAAAAAGAACATTCTAAACCATAAAGAGCAAGTTCTTGAATTAGAGAAATGCATTGATCAATTAAAATGCATTAATGAATCTTTAGAACATACTATCACTGAATTGAAGAATCAAAATTGTGAAAGTTGCATCAAGTACCAAAATGAAATTAAAGATTTGAAAACCAACTGTGAAATTTTTAGAAAGAGTGATAAGATGTTCGACAGAATTCTTGCCGAACAAAGGAACTATTCGAACAAATCAGGTCTTGGTTATACTCGTGCCAAAAAGAAAACTGTTAAGAAGGTCAGCTCATTTTCAACAGTCAATCACTCTAAAATGCCGATCTGTACTTACTGTGGCATTCATGGACACACGCCAAACGAATGCAGAATTCGGCGTTATGGTGTAACCAAGGGCTCTTATGTTTGGATAGTCAAAAGGAAAGACCCACATGCTAACCCCCAGGGACCCAAAACAGTTTGGGTACCTGAAACAAACAAGTGATATGTGTTGGAAACCAACAAGCGGCTCAATATAGTCTAGAGGGGGGGGGGTGAATAGAATATTGAAGCCTTATTACAGATTTTTCGTCCACCTAAGAGAATGGTTTTATGAAAATAAATTTTCTTAAAAATTCAAGTCAGATTACTCGAGTAACTCAAGACTTCACTCGAGTAATACGCAAGCAAAAATAATTTCACTCGAGTATTCAGCAAATCACTCGAGTATTACGAAAACTATTTTTAAATCACTCGAGTAACAGAAAACCTACTCGAGTATTGTTCATAAACTGAAAGCAGATTACTCGAGTGACAAGAACTTTACTCGAGTAAACTGGGTAAAATTCAATTAAAACTCAGTTTTCAATGGAGTTCTTCAAGAATAACAATGCTATGATGATTCAACAAATTATGAATGATTAATATGAACAACTTTAAGTAATATTAACATGCAATTTTAGATCAATTGAGTAGAATTAAGAAAACCCCAATTCTAACCTAAAAATGCAATTGTTAATGAATTAATGCAATACAAGGAATGAAAATAAAAGAGACACAAAGATTTATCCTGGTTCACTTTCACCCACTTGAAAGCTACTCCAGTCCCCTCTTGAATCAAGAGAGATTCTTCACTAGAAATCTTCAAATGTAGATTTTACAATGTTTTAAGATGCAACTAGATTCTTAGTTCTCCTATCTTAAAACCCAACTCAAAGTGTGTACCAAACACTTTGATCTAATCTACCCCTTTTGAGAATTCTAGATTTCCTTGCTAATTGATTGAAGATGCTTCCAACCAATCCTCTTTTCTTGCTTTGATTTGATCCTCAAAGTCTTCCTTGTGAGATTCTTCACTTGTGTTGAAACTTCAATGATGCAATCATAAATTGCAAATCTTCAACAACCACTAAGAACAAAAATTATGATCTCAAGAATATTTGAACAATGAGAGAAATAGAGTGAAGAATGAAAAGTTCTTTGTTGAATCTTGATAACTCTTGAAAGATGTAAAATAGCTCTTGAATTGCTTTTGAAAGTGTATAGAAAATTGTAAGAATGAATGTGTATCCTGTGAAAGAGAAAATTATGTCCTTTTAAAATTTTCAAATACTGATTGAATTACTCGAGTAAACCATATAACATCACTCGATTAAAACATGCCAGATTAAGTTACTCGAGTGATGTGTAAACCATTACTCGATTAACCTGTCATGACATAAATTACTCGAGTGACCCAATACTCATTACTCGAGTAAACTGATCAGAATCTGAATAAAAACAAGGTTTTTCTAAAAGGATTTTCACAAAACTTTTAATAGAGCTATTTAATCAAGATTTAAAGTATCTTCACTCTTAATCAAACATTATTTAAATATTCTTAAAATCACCTAAGCTACCCACACCAATGAGATGCATTGCATAAAAATAAAGATTACATTGAAATAGAATTAATAAAAATCCTAATTCTAATCTTCATGTGGTGTAGCTTGCTTGTTGCCAATGTTGTTGCTTGGAGAGAGATTGTTAGCATCAAAACATGAGAATCCTACAAACTCCCCCTTTTTGATGATGACAAACCTCCTTTTCAATTAAGCACTAAGTTTTAACATACTCCCCCTAAATGTAAAACACCTAGGAAAAATATAATAAAACTTAACCTACAAGAACAACATCAACAAAATATTCTCCCCCTTTTGGCATCATTAAAAAGATAAGAAAGGTGAGAAAAGTCCTTTGCCAAAAGTTGAAGGTAAGTAGTTCACAATGGTATAAAAAAAATATAACAATAAAGACAATACCAAAATAAACCACAATAGTGCCACAACGAATATAAACGCACAACGAATATAGCACCATAATCCATAATATCAGAGTATCATACTATGCAGCAAATCATAGTGTAAAGCAAAAAGACATCAACCATAGCAAATAATCAAACGAAACTAACCAAACTAGACCATACACAAGGCCCTAAAACGTAGTAGCAACAGAGTCATAAACAGGAAACAGAAACATAAACATAACATAGTCAGAAATATGCATATGAAACATGAAACAGAAATCAACATCAAACATCATCAGCATCCACAGGTCTAGGAATCAGGTGGAGGAGGAGGGAAATGGTGAGAAAATAGGCCAGAGATATAATCCATTAAACGATGCTCCATGACAATATTCTTCACATCCTGTCTCATCTCCAACTGAGCGAATTGAGCATTGATGTGCTCAACCAATGACTCATGAGCAGCCTGTGCATCAAATGGAGTACCAAGATTGTCCAAATTGATATAGTCCTCAACGCGATTGGTATCCATCGGATCAGTAGAAGAAGGAGGAGCAGAAGAAGATGCTCCAGCCCTATCACCAAGAAAAGTCCTTTTCCTAGAACCTGAAGCTCTTGCAGTCTTTGCAGCTTCAGCCATTTCCTTAATCTGTGATTTCCATAACCAAGTGCGACTTTCCCTATGCCAAGCAATTTTCATATAACTAATGTGCGAATCATTAAGACACCAGTTATTTTTCTTTTCCGTCACAGCTGGCTCATCATCAGGGATTGGAACTCGATAATACCTCATGATCTTGGTAACATGCATAGGATATGGCAAGAATTGGGTAGGAGGAGATTGAGCAGCAGCTTCCATACGAGCTAAAAACATTTTATTCCAATTCATCTCATATCTCTTTTTGATTCCATGAAACAAAATAAGATCATCATCTCCCAATTGCGCATAATTTTGATTGCATTTTGGAATCAAACAATAAGAAACAATGTACATGATCACTCTATCCACAGCATGCAAAGGCGATACAGTTCTAGTAGTCCTATCACTCCAAGATTCACCGTACACAACAAATCAGTATAAATCTTATTAGTATCCACATCCATATCCAGACAGTCATCATCACCAATAAAAGTTCCCTTGTTTTCTAAACCAAACAACATTGTCAAATCTTCAGGCTTTATAACAAAATGATGTCTTCTAACCATTGTTTGATACTCACCATCTAGCTTAGTAAAATTCTGATAAAATTGTCTGACAAGCCTAGGGTAATAATGAGTCTCAAATTCTAAAAACCTCTTCAAATTCTGAAATTCTAAATCCTCTACAAATGGAAATTGCTCCTTATGCAACCAAGCAAACTTAACATACCGTGTAAGACCAAAAGAACGATTGATAAATGTCGGTTCCCGCAAGTCTCGGTTGATTCCAGAAAACCAGGGGTCGTTACGGCCTGCTCCTTGCTTTGCTTTCTTTTGAGGAGGTTGAGATTGTGAGGAAGAAGACATTGATTCAGAAAGTGCAGATTCGGTTTTGGGGTTAGGGTTTTGGTTTGGGAATTTTCGGATTTTGGGTATAATTGGTGAAAATGATGAATGAAATGAGTAGAAATGATGATATAATGATGAAATATGGAAGGAATTTGTATGATTTGAGAAGTTTTGTGGCTGAAAATGATGATTTGATGAAGAACCGTATGAGAGAGAAGAGAGAAATACGAACAAGAGAGAGAAAGAAACGTGAAAAATGATGCAGTTTTCAATAGTTCAGATTTTAAAATCACGTAAGTTACTCGAGTGATGTTCATGCGTTACTCGAGTGATTCGAGCAGTAATCGAGTGAAAAAAAATGTTACTCGAGTATGCCGAAGATTAAAAAATTTTTACTCGAGTGATGGATGAACTAATCGAGTGATACGAAAGTCATTTTAAAATTAATCGAGTGACAAACAGAATTACTCGAGTAATACGAAAGAGATTTTAAAATTACTCGAGTGAAATATCTGTTACTCGAGTGAACTGTCCAGAATTTTAAAAATTTCAATTTTTCATGCAAAAACATTTTTCATACACAAACACATAGAAACACTTAGCATTTAGCAAGTAACACACATACAAATAAAGCAATTAACATATTATAGAAAACATACACACATAACTACATATCACAAAAAAAATAAGAAACACTTTAATAAGATACAACAACGCAAAATACAACTCACATTGAAATAGGCTTGAAAGTGATTTCGAAAAGCATCAAATACAATTAGCTAATAGTTGATTCATCAAAAATACCAAGTTCTCTTCGAATCTTATAAAATGTGTCCCTTGGTAATGGTTTTGTAAAGATATCAGCTAATTGATCCGAAGTTTGTACAAACTCAATAACACAATCACCTTTTCGAACATGATCTCTCAAAAAGTGATGCCTAATTTCAATATGCTTTGTCCTTGAGTGTAATACTGGATTTTTAGTCAAATTAATTGCCGAAGTGTTATCACACTTTATAGGGATTTTTGTCAAATTTAATCCAAAGTCAGATAATTGTTGTTTCATCCATAAAAGTTGTGCACAACAACTACCTGCAGCTATGTATTCGGCCTCCGCGGTTGATAAAGCAACACAGTTTTGCTTTTTGGAAAACCACGATACAAGTGAATTACCAATTAAATGGCATGTTCCGCTTGTACTTTTTCGCTCAACTTTACAACCGGCAAAGTCAGAGTCCGAATAACCTATAAGTTTTAGAAAAGCATCCCTAGGATAATAAAGTCCAGTATTCGTTGTACCCTTTAAGTATTTCATTATTCTTTTGACAGCAGTTAGATGCAACTCTTTCGGTTTTGCTTGAAAACGTGCACACATACATACACTAAACATGATGTCAGGCCTAGATGCAGTTAAGTATAACAAACTACCAATAATACCACGATACTTCGTTACCTCTACCGCTTTTCCAGCCTCATCTTGATCTAGGTAGCATGCAACACTCATTGGTGTAGAAGCGGATTTGCACGAATCCATCCCAAAACGTTTGAGAAGCTCTCTACAATATTTACTCTGATGAATATAAATGCCATCATTAAGCTGCTTTATTTGAAGGCCAAGAAAGAATGTAAGCTCTCCCATCATCGACATCTCGAATTCGCTTTGCATCAAGTCTGAAAACTTCTTACACAAGTTATCGTTAGTAGCACCAAATATAATATCGTCAACATATATTTGAACCAATAAAATATCCTTACCGGAACGTTCAATAAAAACTGTAGTGTCAACAGTGCCTCGTTTAAAACCTTTTTGTAATAAAAAATTGCTTAGTCGGTCGTACCAAGCTCTAGGAGCTTGTTTCAAACCGTACAAAGCCTTTTTCAGTTTGAAAACGTAGTCCGGATGCTCAAAACTCTCGAATCCGGGAGGTTGTGACACGTAAACTTCCTCTTGAATGTATCCGTTAAGAAAGGCGCTCTTAACATCCATTTGATACAATTTAAAATTCATTATCGAAGCAAAAGCGAGAAGAATACGAATAGCTTCTAGTCTAGCAACAGGAGCATATGTCTCATCGTAATCGATTCCTTCTTCTTGACTATAACCTTGTGCTACCAACCTAGCTTTATTCCTAACAATAATACCCGATTCATCTAACTTATTCCTATAGATCCACCGAGTACCAATTACAGGACGATCATCGGGTTTTGGCACAAGCTCCCAAACTTGGTTTCTTTCAAATTGATTTAATTCTTCTTGCATGGCCATAATCCAATGATCATCTTGAAGAGCCTCTTTGATACTCTTAGGTTCTATTTGAGATACAAAGGCAACATAATAACAAAAATTATTTAAAGTGCGTCGGGTTACCACTCCCTTCGCAATGTCACCTAAGATGTTAGAAATCGGATGATTTTTGTTTGATTTCCAAGCTATTGGTAATTGAGATTGAATCTCTTGTGCTAAGTCCTTATCTTGTGCTTGCACCTCTCCATCTTCAATTTGATTCTCTTCCATTTGTTGTGGTGTTGACTTCTCATGATCCAAAAATGTACCTATATTATCATCATCACAAGAAACAACACAATCTCCTTTCGAAGATTCATCAAATACAACATGCACGGATTCCTCAACGGTTAATGTTCTTTTATTGTAGACTCTATATGCTTTGCTATGAGTTGAATAACTTATGAATATGCCTTCGTCGGCTTTGGAGTCAAACTTGCCGACCGGTTCCTTTCCGTTATTTAAAATAAACACCTTACACCCAAAAACATGAAAATGTGAAATATTTGGCTTTCGCCCTTTTAAAAGTTCATAAGATGTTTTATTTAAATGCGGACGAATAAGAACCCTATTAAGCACATAACAAGCAGTGTTTACCGCATCGGCCCAAAAATATTTAGGAACATTTGATTCTTTCAACATAGTACGAGCAAGTTCCACTAATATTCTATTTTTCCTTTCTACAACTCCGTTTTGCTCCGGAGTCCTAGGGGCCGAAAATTGATGATCAATACCGAACTTATCACAAAACGCATCAATCCTAGTGTTTTCAAACTCACCTCCGTGGTCACTTCTAATAGACACAATTTTCAAACTTAGTTGATTTTGGATGAGTTTGGCAAACTTTTTAAAACATTTATAAACTTCACTTTTTGCGGATAAAAATAAAGTCCATGTGAATCTAGTAAAATCGTCTACTAAAACAAATCCATAGTAATTGCCACCTAAACTTTTAATTTGTGAAGGGCCAAACAAATCCATATGGATTAGCTCCAAAGGCTTTGTTGTGCTTATCACATTTTTAGGTTTAAAAGAACTTTTAACTTGCTTGCACTTTTGACAAGAGTCACAAATGCCATCAAGCTTAAAATTTAGTTTAGGCAAACCAATCACTAAATCTTTTCGTAAAAGTTTGTTTAATTGATTCACATTCACATGAGCAATTCGTCTATGCCAAAGACGAATTTCATCATCAAAAGATTTGAAACATTTTGAAAATAGTGAAGTTATCTCATCCAAATCAATTAAGTAAGTGTTATTAGAGCGACGACCAACAAACTTAACACTATCATCTATGGAAGACTTAATGAAGCATAATTCCGGAGTAAAAGTCACATAATTGCCCATATCGCATAGTTGGCTTATACTAAGCAAGTTGTGTTCTAAGCCTTCTACGTATAGGACATTTTCTATGACAAGGTTAGATACGTTACCGATCTTCCCGACTCCTAGAATTTTGCCCTTGTTGTTGTTGCCGTATGTCACAAATCCACCATTTTTCGGAGTAAGTTCCATGAAGTGCGTTTTGTCTCCCGTCATGTGTCTCGAACAACCACTACCCAAGTACCATTTGCGCTCTTTGGTTCGAAGACACACCTACAAGAAAGATATCATTTGGTTGACTTAGGTACCCAAGTGGTCTTGGGTCCTTTGTTGTTAGCATGGGGAGAAGTCCCCTTAACAATCCAAATATATTCTCCGCTTGGTATACCAAATTTCTTTATATTACATTTATTCGTGGTATGCCCAAAGATCCCACAATAATGGCAAGTTGGGTTTTTAGAAATCTTATTCTTTGAAAATCCACCAACTTTGCGATAATTGCGTTTCTTAGGTTTGGTATAGCCAAGACCGGATCTATTGCTATTGTTCCTTTGAGTTGAAAGCAAATGATCTAATGAAATATCTCCTTTCATGAGCCTTGCAAGTCGATCATTCAAATTAAAAACTTCTTTTTCCAAAGACTTGCAATGTTCACAAGATGGAGTCTCATTTGATTTCAATTCACAATTGCATGTAGAGTTTGCATAAATGAGTTCAAGAGTTTCATTTTGAAGCTTAAGTTCTTCTAAATCTTTTTGAAGTTCAATTATCTTTTCATGTTGCTTCATTATGAAATTCTTTCTTTCAACATTTATTTTAGCAAGTTTCTTCAACTCTTTATGCATCTCTACATACACATTGTACAATTCATTGAATGAAGGAGAATTAGAACTAGAGCTAGCACCAGAAAGATAATCTACCTCATTGACGTTCTCACTTGATTTAATGCTCGAAGATTCCTCTTCATCAAGCTTCGTCATCAAACATAGATTTGCAAGTTCTTCATCATCCGATGAGCTAGATGTTGATTGACTCTCCTCTTCATCCCATACTATGTAAGCCCTTTTTCCTTTAGATGAGTTGAACTTAGAGTTGTCACCTTCCGACTTCTTAGAATGAGTTGGGCATTTTGATCGATAGTGACCAAGCTTTCCACACCCATGACACTTGATGTGATCCTTGTTAGTCTTATTTCTTGGTTGAGAGTCCTTAGAATCTCTTTGTCTATTCTTATTAAAGTTTCCCTTTCTCTTAAAGAACCTACCAAGCTTTTTAACTAGCAAGCCAAGGGTCTCATCATCTATATCGGAGTCCGAGTCATCCACTTGAGAGTTTTCCTCTTGTGCCTTAAGAGATTTTGAAGTTGATTTAAGAGCAATCCCCTTTTTCTTTCTATCGGCATCTTCATTCATGGATAACCGTCCAAGCTCCATTTCATAATCTTGAAGTTTTCCGAATAGAGTTGCTAAGTCAATTTGATCCACGTCTCTAGCTTCCATAATGGCCGTCACCTTAGGTTGCCATTCCCTGCTAAGACATCTCAAAATCTTATTAACAACTTCACCATTAGTAATAACTTTTCCAAGTGCAGAAAGATGATTTATGATATGAGTGAACCGCTTTTGCATGTCACCTATATTTTCATTAGGTAACATACGAAAGAGTTCATATTCATGCATGAGTGTATTTAGCCTAGCCCTTCTAACCTCCGAAGTGCCCTCATGTGTGACTTGTAATGTGTCCCACATTTGTTTAGCATCAACACATTGAGATACTCGAAAGAACTCATCATAAGAAAGAGCGGACGTGATGATATTTTTAGCTTTTAAATCAAATGCAACTTTCTTCTTATCATCATTGTCCCAACTCGATTGTGGTTTGACCGAAACAACATCATTTACTTTCGTTTGAGGAACAAAAGGTCCATTCTCTATGGCGTTCCAAATTTCCATATCTATGGCTTGAATAAAAATTTTCATGCGGACCTTCCAATAAGCATAACCCTCACCATTGAATAGTGGAGGACGATTAATGGAAGTTCCTTCACCACCAAAAGGATTTGAAATTGAGCCCATTGTTTCCAAGTAAAAGGATCTTTTCGAAAAAGCTTTTTAAGGCTCGGATTTTTCGTCCGAGCTCTGATACCACTTGTTGGAAACCAACAAGCGGCTCAATATAGTCTAGAGGGGGGGGGGGGTGAATAGAATATTGAAGCCTTATTACAGATTTTTCGTCCACCTAAGAGAATGGTTTTATGAAAATAAATTTTCTTAAAAATTCAAGTTAGATTACTCGAGTAACTCAAGACTTCACTCGAGTAATACGCAAGCAAAAATAATTTCACTCGAGTATTCAGCAAATCACTCGAGTATTACGAAAACTATTTTTAAATCACTCGAGTAACAGAAAACCTACTCGAGTATTGTTCATAAACTGAAAGCAGATTACTCGAGTGACAAGAACTTTACTCGAGTAAACTGGGTAAAATTCAATTAAAACTCAGTTTTCAATGGAGTTCTTCAAGAATAACAATGCTATGATGATTCAACAAATTATGAATGATTAATATGAACAACTTTAAGTAATATTAACATGCAATTTTAGATCAATTGAGTAGAATTAAGAAAACCCCAATTCTAACCTAAAAATGCAATTGTTAATGAATTAATGCGATACAAGGAATGAAAATAAAAGAGACACAAAGATTTATCCTGGTTCACTTTCACCTACTTGAAAGCTACTCCAGTCCCCTCTTGAATCAAGAGAGATTCTTCACTAGAAATCTTCAAATGTAGATTTTACAATGTTTTAAGATGCAACTAGATTCTTAGTTCTCCTATCTTAAAACCCAACTCAAAGTGTGTACCAAACACTTTGATCTAATCTACCCCTTTTGAGAATTCTAGATTTCCTTGCTAATTGATTGAAGATGCTTCCAACCAATCCTCTTTTCTTGCTTTGATTTGATCCTCAAAGTCTTCCTTGTGAGATTCTTCACTTGTGTTGAAACTTCAATGATGCAATCATAAATTGCAAATCTTCAACAACCACTAAGAACAAAAATTATGATCTCAAGAATATTTGAACAATGAGAGAAATAGAGTGAAGAATGAAAAGTTCTTTGTTGAATCTTGATAGCTCTTGAAAGATGTAAAATAGCTCTTGAATTGCTTTTGAAAGTGTATAGAAAATTGTAAGAATGAATGTGTATCCTGTGAAAGAGAAAATTATGTCCTTTTAAAATTTTCAAATACTGATTGAATTACTCGAGTAAACCATATAACATCACTCGATTAAAACATGTCAGATTAAGTTACTCGAGTGATGTGTAAACCATTACTCGATTAACCTGTCATGACATAAATTACTCGAGTGACCCAATACTCATTACTCGAGTAAACTGATCAGAATCTGAATAAAAACAAGGTTTTTCTAAAAGGATTTTCACAAAACTTTTAATAGAGCTATTTAATCAAGATTTAAAGTATCTTCACTCTTAATCAAACATTATTTAAATATTCTTAAAATCACCTAAGCTACCCACACCAATGAGATGCATTGCATAAAAATAAAGATTACATTGAAATAGAATTAATAAAAATCCTAATTCTAATCTTCATGTGGTGTAGCTTGCTTGTTGCCAATGTTGTTGCTTGGAGAGAGATTGTTAGCATCAAAACATGAGAATCCTACAATATGTGTGTGTTGTAACACCCTATGATTTTTACCCTTAATTTCCCATAAATTAAAAATGTGAACTTAAAATTTCCTATTAATTTATTAAAAACCAACCGTCAAACAGACGGAGTTTCGTTTATTTTTCGGACTTTTCTAAAATCTCAACCTGTTTAACACGTTCACAAAAATATAAACAGTAGCCAGCAGGGCTCGTCTCATATATATGCATCATATAAGTGCCCCATGGGCTCAAAATATAGCAGCCTGCAATCAGTTTTTAGAGTACTAGCGGAAATCCGAGTTTGTGTAGCAAGATTCAAAACATAAACTTTGACCAAAGAAAAAATCCTAAGCCTCACTCAAAAAGTATATACAACACATATACAACAAAATAATATAGGAGGCTTAGGTCAAGTAAAGTTCTCTAATCCCACAACCCCCTACTCTCCCTGTGAGGGAGAGTAATCCTGCTCGGCCAGTCCTGGTGTATGTTCCAGCTCAGTACCTAAAAATGGTAAGGAGGTGAGCATTACACAATAAAATAGGGAAAGCAGTTTCTACTATGCTATAATGAACCACTAAGTCATACACATATAGCCAGATAATGCACAATTCACAATAAAGCACTCCTATTCAAATAATCATGTTCTTATCATAAACAAATAGTTCATATTAAGATATCGCAATCCATAATTTCATTTAATTCCAGCTTAGTCAAACTTAGGGTTATTCATAGTCCCTATTGATTTTTTACAATTTCTGTTCTCATACTTTTTGGAGTTTTACATAGATTTATAGAATTTATCACGGGGATCCATCATTGCGTACAGTCTCCTAAGGATACCGTCTTACAGATGCACACGATGTGTGTCTTACGCGGTCTATGCGTACAGTCTCCTAAGGACAACGTCTTATAAGACCTGGATTCCCAAAATCAGAAGGTGCGTCCATCATTGCGTACAGTCTCCTATGGACAACTTCTTACAGCTGCACACAATGTGTGTCTTACGCGATCTATGCGTACAGTCTCCTAAGGACAACGTCTTACAAGATCTGGAATCGCAAAATCCAATTATACCTTTATTAATATATGGTGTGTGTGTCTATCATTGCGTACAGTCTCCTAAGGACAACGTCTTACAGCTGCGCATCGTGTGTGTCTTACGCGATCTATGCGTATAGTCTCCTAAGGACAACGTCTTACAAGATCTGGAATCACACACTATTTTTCCTTTTAAATCTTTTAACATTTTATTTCACTTATTTCATTTTATAATCACTTTCATTAACTTATCAATTTTATCATCTCATTATACCTTTAATTTCAAAAGAAACATTCATTTCAATATCCAACATCATAGACTTTATCATTATGTCATTCCAGAGTCCAACATAATTTAACAAAATATCAAACTACACAATCAAGTACCAATCACCACATTTAAGCACAAAGTAACACAATTAAATATTTTTCCACTATATTAACTACCCTAGGGTTTCCAATCTTAAGCTAAACACAAAGACTCTTAGTGCCCATCACACATAACACAATCTACCCCCTAGAATACGGTAACACACACCCCCTTACCTCAAACACTTAGAGATGGGGAGAGTCCTCTTGCTCTAAGCTTGAGAATTTGCCACAATAAAAGCCACAAACCAAGGGAAGAGGGAGGATCCTAATACAATAGGAACAATAAAACAAATTATTATGCTTTGACTTTAACCTTGATAGAGTCCACGAAACCAATAGATTTCCATAGGTTAAAGTTTGAGATTCTCCAAGGGAGCAAGAGAAAGAGAGAAGTTCGAACAAGAGGGGGAGAGAAAGAGTTCTTCACCCAAATCACTTACTTGGAGCAAACAAAGAAGAAATTTGATGATGGAAATGGATACAACACACTTGGGTCTTGATTGTTTGGAGTAGAAAAATTTGTGCCCTAGAGAAGAAAGGAGAAAGGAGGGTCGAACAATAGAGAGAAAACGTGTTTGGCTCACTTTTATTTTTTTTCCAGCATCAGCTAGGGTTAATCGATTAACCAATGCAATCTGGAAAAAATCAACATTCTGGTCATACTCGATTAACCTAGTGGTTAATCGATTAATTTTTGCACTACATTCAGGCACTACTCGATTAACTAGTAAGTTAATTGATTAACCTGCAAACTCATTCATTACTCAGTACTTTAAAACACCATAACTTCTTCTTTACCCGTTGGATCTTGCTCAAATTTTAAAGAAAGCTTCCTCATATACCCTACTTCATATCCAACGGTGGAATTTGTGTTTTGAGCTACAAATCTTGTTCTTTAAATTCTCTAAATTTCTATGTTTTAAACTTAAATTTACACATCTATTTGACCAAATTTCTAACTTAATACCATCATCTCTTCTACTCTAAGTCTATCACAATATAGAGTATACTAGAATTTAAACTTGGGATGTTACAATCCTCTCCCACTTACCAGAATTTCGTCCTCGAAATTCAGTTTTCGTCGAACAAGTGTGGATGAGACTACCTGATCTTGCTTTCCAACTCCCAAGTAGCCTCCTCAACATTGTTCCTGCTCCATATAACTTTCACCAGAATGATCTCCTTGCCTCTCAACCGCCTAACTTGCTTATCTTCAATCCTTACTGGCACAACTTCGAAAGTCAGATTTTCCTTCAAGGGAAAATCATCCAATGTTACCACATGAGCAGGATCATGAATGTACTTCCTTAATTGTGAGACATGGAATACATCATGAAGCCTGGCTAAATGAGGTGGTAAAGCAATCTTGTAAGCTACTGGGCCAACCTTCTCCAGGATTTCATAAGGTCCAACAAATCGCGGAGTCAACTTCTTGGACTTGATCGCCCTACCAATTCCTGTGACCGGTGACACTCTTAGAAACACATTATCCCCAACATCGAATTCCAAATGTCTCCTTCGCCCATCTGCATAGTTCTTCTGGCGATCCTGAGAAGTTTTCATTTTGTTCTTAATCATTGTGATCTTCTCAGTAGTTTCCTTTACAATATCAGGACCTGTCAGTAAATTCTCACCTATTTGGAACCAACAGAGAGGCGTCCTACATTTTCTGCCGTAGACAGCCTCAAATGGGGCCATACCGATACTAGAGTGGAAACTATTATTATAAGTAAACTCCATCAGCAGTAATAACTGTTCCCAGCTGCCTGCCTGCTCCATAACACATGCTCTCAACAAATCTTCTAGTGTCTGGATAGTACGCGCAGATTGTCCATCTGTTTGTGGATGATAAGCCGTACTAAATTTCAGTTTAGTACCCAATGCCTGCTGGAGACTCTGCCAAAATCGAGACAGAAATCTCGGATCACGGTCAGATACTATACTGGTGGGAACACCATGCAGCTTCACTATGTCCCGAATATACAGCTGAGTCAACTTCTCAAGAGTGTACTTCTTATGAATCGGGGTAAAGTGAGAACACTTCGTTAAACGGTCTACAACAACCCATACGGCATCACATCCTGTAGCAGTTCTGGGTAGACCCGTCACAAAGTCCATGGCTATGCTATCCCACTTCCATTCGGGGATATCAAGTGATCGCAGCGGACCACCAGGCTTTTAGTGCTCAATCTTAACTTTCTGACAAGTCAGGCAATGGGACACATGGTCTGCTACATCTGTTTTCAACTTTGGCCACCAGTAAATCTTCTTCAAATCTTGGTACTTCTTTGTTGCACCGGGATGAAAATTCATTTTGGTTCGGTGAGCTTCCCATAGGATATCCCTCCTAACTTCGAAATCCATAGGAACACATATCCGGCCCCTAAACCGGATAATACCATCAGAACCCTTTACAAAATCAGGCTCTTCTTTGACCGAGGCTCCTTCAAACAACTTCTGAAGCTCATTTGTCATCAGCTTGTCTCTCTTTGATAAGATCAATCAATTCATTGGTAACCTGCAACATTTCCAAAACAATGCTCTTCTCTTTAACTTGCATCTTTAAGTTGAGGTCACTGAATTCTTGGATTAGCTGCATCTCCTTCACCATCAAATTGTTGACATGCAAAGTCTTGCGACTTAGTGCATCAGCCACTACATTGGCCTTGCCCGGATGGTATTGGAGATTGAAATCATAGTCTTTTAAGAATTCCATCCACCTCCTCTGTCTCATATTCAATTCTTTCTGATCGAAGAGGTAGCGGAGACTTTTATGATCGCTGAAGACTTCAAATCTTGAACCATAAAGATAATGCCTCCAGATTTTCAGAGCAAAGACTACTGCTGCCAACTCTAGATCGTGAGTGGGATAGTTCTGCTCATGCTGCCTCAACTGTCTGGATGCATAGGCTATGACTTTCCCTTGCTGCATTAAGACACACCCCAACCCTTTTTTTGAAGTATCACAATATACCACAAAGGATTGAGTCGGATCCGTCAAAATCAACACCGGGGAACTAGTCAATCGCCTTTTCAATTCTTGAAAACTATCCTCACATTCTGGGGACCATACATACCGAACACTTTTCCGAGTAAGAATAGTCAAAGGAAGAGCTAGCTTAGAAAACCCTTCAATAAATCTTCGGTAATACAGAGCCATACCAAGGAAACTTCTGATCTCGGTAATAGACTTGGGTCTCTCCCACTTAAGCACCGCTTCCACCTTAGAAGGATCCACTGCGACACCCTTCTCAGAAATTACATGCCCCAGAAAATGCACTTCATTCAACCAAAAGCTACATTTAGAAAATTTTGCATAAAGATGCTTGTCTTTGAGAACTTGGAGCACCGTTCTCAAATGCTCCTCATGCTCCTTAGGACTCTTGGAATAAATGAGAATGTCGTCAATAAAGACTATGACGAATGAACCCAAGTACGGCCTGAAGATTCTATTCATATAATCCATGAAGATTGCGGGAGCATTCGTGAGACCAAAAGGCATTACCACATATTCGAAATGCCCATACCGGGTTCTAAAGGCAGTTTTTGGAATGTCCTCCTCTCGGATACGAATCTGATGATATCCAGATCGGAGGTCAATTTTAGAGAAAACTGCTGCTCCCCTAAGTTGATCCAACAAATCATCGATACGAGGAAGTGGATATTTATTCTTCACTGTCATCGCATTTAACTGCCGGTAATCTGTGCACATACGGACACTTCCATCCTTCTTTTTGACAAAGAGGATAGGGGCACCCCACAGAAAAACACTTGGCCTAATGAACCCCTTAGCCAGAAGCTCCTCCAACTGCTTTTTCAACTCTTCCAACTCTGGAGGGGCCATCCTATAAGGTGCTTTAGATATCGGGCCGGCACCAGGCATAAGATCAATGCCAAACTCCACTTCTCTAGCTGGAGGTAATCCGGGGATTTCAGCAGGAAATAAATCCGGAAACTCACTAACCACTGGAATTTGACTTATATCTGCTGCGTCATCAACATCCATAGCCGACACCGAAAGCTGACAGAAGATTGCTGACTTCTGACTGCAATCAAGCAGGACACGGTGCTGGGACATCCAGTCCATGCCTAGAATAATATCCAGCTTGGTTAAGGGCAATCATATTAAATTCACTTTGAATTCCCGCTCCAATACTCGAAGTGGGCAATCCAAGCACATCAAAGATGTAACCACAACTGAATTTGTAGGGGTAGACACAGACAATGTGAAAGGCATCTCAACTGCAGACAATTTTAATCTCTCCATACAATTGACAGAAATAAAAGAATGCGTGGCTCCACAATTAAAAAGAATACCACAGGGAATATCATTAACATGGCCAATACCTCGGATCAACTCATCAGCATCAGTAACTTCTTCTCCATCAAGAGTATACACCTTTCCTTGCTGCAGTGGATGACCGTCACCAACCTTCTGCGCCCTAGTCACATTTGCTTCTTTCTTAACGGCATTCTTTGGGCAATTCATTGCAATATGACCGGGCTGTCCACACTTGAAACAACTGATAATCAGCTGATTCTTATTCAAATTCCAACATACTCCCCTATGCTGCTTGCCACAATGAGGACAAGGCGGAATAGGACCAGAAGAACCCCCTATAGGGCCTGTTCTAGGCTAAGGATAGGGGCCTTGTCGCTGCACCAAACTCTTGCCCCTCATAGGGCCACCACTTCTCTGCACTGTCTTGCTTTTATCTTCGGCCAACTTCCTCTTAAGACCCTTCTCATACGTGCTTGCCATATTGACCAAGCGAGCCAAATTATCAATGTTGTGATACTCACAAGAAAGGCGAATATTACTCCTACGTCCAGCCTCAAACTTAATACACTTGTCACGGTCACTTGCATATCGATAACTACCAGAAAAACGGATGAGATCTTCAAACCGAGCTGCATAGTCCCCAATCGACATGGAACCTTGAGTCAATTGGAGAAAAGCAATCTCTTTCTCCCTCCGAACATCTTTAGGGAAATACGTCCCTAAGAATCGATCTTTGAACACCTCCCAAGAAACCACAGGATTAGCTGCCACCAATCCTCTCCTCTGTTGATCCCACCAATGTTCTACTTCATTGGTCAGCATGAATTCAGCTAATCGGACATGCTGCTCCATTGGTGGTTAAAGAGAGTGAAGAATCTTCTCAATCTCTTGTATCCATCTCTGGGCCCCATCTGGATCATTTCCACCTTCAAAGCGGGGTGGCTCATTCTTTCGAAATCGAGCCATCCAATCGATCTCCACTGGAGTTGGCGGAGGAGGCTGCAAAGCTGCTGCTGCTACAGCAGCTGCCATCTGCTCCCCCTGTTGCTGCTGCATCTGTGATAGATGCTCCAGAATGGCTGCAAGTCCATCATTACCAACCCTTCTTCCAGCCATACTATTTAACCACGGAGAACAGACCGGTAAGACTTAATAATTATGTACATAATACTATAAATAGCCTATTAAAATTCTAACTATTACTATGAGCATCGATTACTCGCTAGGTGAGTAATCATTGGAGTTTGCATAACTCCAAGGCCGAGGAGAAACTGCTCTGATACCATAAATGTAACACCCTTTGATTTTTACCCTTAATTTCCCATAAATTAAAAATGTGAACTTAAAATTTCCTATTAATTTATTAAAAACCAACCGTCAAACGGACGGAGTTTCGTTTGTTTTTCGGACTTTTCTAAAATCTCAACCTGTTTAACATGTTCACAAAAATATAAACAGTAGTCAGCAAGGCTCGTCTCATATATATGCATCATATAAGTGCCCCATGGGCTCAAAATATAGCAGCCTGCAATCAGTTTTCAGAGTACTAGCGGAAATCCGAGTTTGTGTAGCAAGAATCAAAACATAAACTTTGACCAAAGAAAAACATCCTAAGCCTCACTCAAAAAGTATATACAACACATATACAACAAATAATATAGGAGGCTTAGGTCAAGTAAAGTGCTCTAATCCCACAACCCCCTACTCTCCCTGTGAGGGAGAGTAATCCTGCTCGGCCAGCCCTGGTGTATGCTTCAACTCAGTACCTGAAAAATGGTAAGGAGGTGAGCATTACACAATAAAATAGGAAAAGCAGTTTCTACTATGCTATAATGAACCACTAAGCCATACACATATAGCCAGATAATGCACAATTCACAATAAAGCACTCCTATTCAAATAATCATGTTCATATCATAAACAAATAGTTCTTTTTAAGATATCACAATTCATAATTTCATTTAATTCCAGCTTAGTCAAACTTAGGCTTATTCATAGTCCTTATTGATTTTTCACAATTTCTGTTCTCATACTTTTTGGAGTTTTACATAGATTTTTAGAATTTATCACGGGGATCCATCATTGCGTACAGTCTCCTAAGGACAACGTCTTACAACTGCACACGATGTAACATCCCGATTCGGCAACTTGAAACCACAATTACTTAAATTAAATATAGTTAAAATTTGGGCCAATTTTTTTTTTTTAAAACATGTATAACATAGACATGAGAACATTTAAATTTTCCAAACTTGGTTACCATTAAAAATCGTGTTCTCACGTTGCATAAAGTCTTTCAAGTTCCAAACCGAGATGTCACAAGACACCGCATCTTGAAACTTGTCCACCAAAACATCATTTAAATACAACGACCCATTTACTTGTTTCAAAACATCAGTACTAAATAAAACTTTAGCCGGGGTACAGTATGATAAAGCTATGGCAACTAAGAACTTGCAATGGAATACAATACTCTGAGGGATTACCTATCCTCTAGTCATATCTACTAAGACTTGCAATCTAACTCTGAGTCTCGGCAGATCAAACTCTTAATCATCTTCGTTTGTCGGAAGATCCTCAGAGCCCGGGTACCAATCCTCATCACTGAGACACTCCTCCGTGTCGGCCTCAGACCACAGATCAAAATCGTCGTCCTCTGCCACGTCAGGGGTCTCTTCCGCAGAATCGTCTTGTGAATTCTCCTCCTCCATCTCACGAGCTAAAAGTTTCTCCTTAATCTCTTTCCTTTGTCGTTCCATCTCTATGTAGACCATAACGTATGCGGACATGGGTATATCATCCCCTTTCCAGGTAGATGCTCCTATCTCCCGCTTGAGCTGAAACCTCGCGATATTATCCATCTAAGGAACATACAGATTTTTCCAACACAAAACAGATATACACAAGAGAGTGAGCACCCAAAACAATAAATGTCGACTGTGTGGAATTACAATAGGCAAATATTAAGACAAAACAATAAACATCATGCAAATCATAATAACAACATGATCATCATCATCATATATTTAAACACAATCTTATACTCAATTTCTCGTGATAACATTTTCGATATCTTTCTCATGAAACTTTCACAACTCTTATCAATTCTTTCCTCAATCATTATTTCGAGACTTATCGATTATTCCAGGGATCGTTCTCATACTTGTCTCATGAATCTTGCTCAATACTTAATACCATTGCTGTACTTTTCTTTTGAACATCTCAATCTTTTAAGTCTTATCATTTCGGTTCACTCAATGATGTGGGGAAAACCATCATTGAGGAAATTCAGTTAGCACACACGTCTACATCTCCTCGGTCATCCACCCAACCTAGTCGGAAGCAAACAGGAGTACAGGACCTTTACCACGCGGGCTTGACAGTTGTCTCAACAAATCAAATGGCTCCAAGCCAGGAGAACTGTAGAAAGTCGGGTACAGTCTCAAATCAAATTATAATCAAGGCACACTGTAGAAAAATCGGGTACAGTGGCAAAAACACAGAGCCCCATTCCAGTCCCTCTCACTGTTCAAGATTTGCAATCTAGGGGGTGACAGTACTAGTTCTAGTTGCGTTGCAGAACTTACCACAACTTTGGACCCAGTCCCTACCACGTCTGGTATACCACATATGGAGTTTGTTCTGCCTAGAAAGTACTCTAGACTTCTTGACGTTTCACCATCATCGTCCTCCCTTAATGCAATCTCCACCTGAGTATCCCTGATACCCATGGTATCTTCCTCTCCACTACTTCGATATCACACTCATGACTCACCGCATTAATCCATGTCTTTTAACGTCTTAATCCTAAGGTCGGCTCATCCTTGGTGCATCCCTTCAACGAGTCCCGCCCACTAATCGTTAAATCCGTTCCCCAAGGAATCACATATGACAGAACTTGAATCATAACAACATCTTGCATCACGTCTCTTTTCTCATGAATCTCATCAGCATTATTTCATCAGCTATTGCTCGGCAGCATCATCAGCATCTTTCTCATCATCATTTCAACACTTTCATTCACATCATCGGTATTTCTCATCACAATCTTGAAAATCATCATTTCATCTCAACTCTTCTTCAAACTCAGCTCATAACTCTTTTCCAATCACTCTCATATCTCTTATCAGTACTTCTTTTCTTAACATCATATCAAGGCTGCCTTATTCAATAAGGACTTAGGCCCAAACAGGTCTTACATCTTTCTCTTGATATTTCATCACTTTCATAACCTTTTTTTTATTACTCATCTTTCTTTTCAATTACAATTCATTACTTCGCAGTTTTATTCACATCATCTCATAATCAAGGCGTATCAAATGTTTTTCAAACAGTATCACAATACTTGATTGATAAATCATTTCTCATACTAAAATAATCAAGCAGTTCATATCCAACTAGATAGAAAACATGGCATCATACTATAACAACAAAATCATATCAAGCCATGAACAATAAACCAATCTCAGCTGTTCGTGTGGATAGCCAGACAATCAAACAATCGCTATCACACTACCTCGCTTAATGAGATCGGAGTCCAATCTTTGAGATGATTGGAACCTCTTAATATGTTACCTAAATACCACGGCGTCTTGGGGTAAGCCCCTCTCTCACCTCAAATGACATAAACCTCCAAAAGCTCTCCGAGATTTCCAAGTTGCTAGCCTCGTCTCGTTTCCTTTTCGTCCGTCACTCGAACTAAAACATTTTTCCCGTGCGTTAGAAATGATTTAAATAAATTCATTACTTCATTTTTGAAAACACTTTGAAACAATTCCCTTTTTGGAAACACATTGCCAATATCCAAAAGATTTCAAATCCAAGTCAAATCTATAATTAAAATGTTTCCAAGGAAAACTTTGAAACAATTCTAAAACAATCTCTTTGTCAAAACAAAATCCATTCCACTCATAATAACTTAATTTAAAATACTCTTATTACAAAATTCAGAAACTCAAGAAGATAAAATTCCAGAACCACATCAAATTGATTCATTTAAATCCCAAACTTTACAATACTATCAGATACTGGTCAAAGAGTATCATATAAAAAATTTCAGATCAATCTGAGTTGTTTAAATCATACTTTTTAAATGAGACATTTCACAATTCCTTTGAAATCCAAACATAGATTTTTCACCAACAACGAAATTCAAAAATAATTCCAATTCAATCTAATTTTTTTCCAAAACACACTCAATTAGCATGAGGAACAACACATTAAACTTTCAAAGCATTCACATGATCACCTAATGCAAGTCACATTTTAAGTCATTCAAAATCATTAATCAAATTATATTCTTAATAGACTAACTTAATTACTCTCAAAGAAATAATTCAAACTAAGCCTTGTGACTAATTCACCAAGGACCGAATTACCCATGGTCAATATTTTCTAATCACTAATAAATTTTAAATCTTGAAATCATTGAATTAACATCATGAAAATTCCTTTTTACTTAACTAGACCAACTTATTTATTTTCATCTCTAAAAACCAAAAGGATTAAAGAAAACAACACATCACTTCCATCAAACATATAGCATCATGCCCATAAAAATATAGTCATTATCAAGGGTCATTTCATGAATAAAATTTTCCTAGCCACATGAACATGCATTGGCCGAATCATACATGCATAATCTTGCAAAGATTTGATGCACAAATAAAGACATAAAATAATGAAATCACTTTCTTTCTTTTGGGACTAAAAACGTGAGCATCAAGAAGAAAAAATAACAATTTTAATTCATCTTCTTAACTTGAATCAAAGCAATAAGTTAAATCACAAACCACCTCAAAGATTCATTTTTATTTTTCTTTAAACATGATTATTTCATGCATGTACTTCTAAGTTCTTAGATTAAACTAGTCTCATCATGCATCAACCTAAATGATGATCAAACATAATTTTCTACCCCTCTTCCTCATGGTCGAATCTCATCATGCAAAAAGACAAGGTTCTTGTTCACTTTTTCAACATGCAAGAATCACATAATCAAATCAAGACATGGAGATTTTCAAGGCTAATTTTTCAAAGCATCATATTACATCACTTATTCATATCAACATGCATTAACCTCATCAAGACAAGATTTTCTCAAACATTTCTTTTATGCATAAAATAAAACTCAATTTCATTACTTATTCCTAACTAAAAATCAAGGTTGTACTTTAAACTTCTAAAAATGACATGCATGTACTTGAAATCATCAAACCTAACCATAAAACCAACATGCATCAACCTTTTCACCAAAATAAAAGCATGAATCCTATTTTTATCAAGTATGGCCGAATATGCTTCACAAAATTTAACATGCACAAGATCAACACTTAGATTAAATCATGTCCATGCTCAAAATCATTTTCAAAGCTTGTTTTTTTACTCATATCATCAATACCGAATCATGCATCAAGAAAAACATGATCTTTTCACTTAAAATTGACATGCATGACTCAAGGTCTTAACTTTTCACTCATCAAACATGGATCATCACATGCATGCACATAAATCACCAAGATCATCATCAAATCAACATGCAAAGCCAAAGATCTCAACTTTATCATTAAGCAAGCTTAGATCATATCTTTATTCATCAAATAGTCACATAGATGCTTCAGGGATCACGGTTTAAGCAAGAAAATTTAACATGCAAAGGCATTTACTTTAAACTCACAAAAATACCAAACAAATCTTTAGATCTTTAAGAGTTAGTTTAAAAAGCATCAAGATTCATCATGTAAAACCTTAACCGAATCATAAAGTCCATGATTTATTTTATTACAAGTTTCTTTTAGTTTCAAAAGTCCATAACCATGCACAACAACAAATGCACTCATCATCAAGACCATGAAAATCAACATGCAAAGAAAGAAAAGAAGAAAGATCACAAGATCAAATAAAACCTAAACTATTACAACTCCCTCTTGACTTTCGAATCACCCACCTAAAGAAGAGTTGATCTTTTAGCCTTCTAGTTCTTGGATCTTCAAGAGATAGCCTTGATCAAGCTCCAAATCTTCTTCTTCTTCCTCCCTATCTCCCACGGCCCTCTCTCTCTCTCTCTCTCTCTCTCTCTCTCTTTTTCTTTCTAAGGGTTTGATGAGCCCTTAGAAGTGGTGTTTGGTTTTGGAAATGAAGAGGAATGAAAATGAAATGAGGAAAATGAACCAAGGCTCACCCTATATATAAGCAACGAACCATTCCTCTTTTGCCCTCATCAAAATTTCGGTCCAAGCACAATTAGGAGGGGTAATTTTGTCCTTCTTAAAGTTTGCATGTAAGAGATCAAATCAAGGGAACATAGTGGAGTAAATTAAGGCACTAGGGTCACTTCATGCATGATTACTTCTACTACTTCAAATTTTCTTACCAACTTAATTTCCTTATGGTTCTAATTATTCTATAGGCTCCTTGTCCTAAAATTAAAAATCCTAGGCTTACATACATACATACATACATACACACGTAGCACACACATATACATACACATCTTATATTTTTATTTCCTAATCACATTCACTCAAGAACATTATAATTATAAATTCACACAATGATGCAAATATTTCTAAAGAATCACATTCACACAATTATCCTCATGCATCATTCATCAAACACATATCACATAATAAATTTATGCCATAACAATAATTTTCTTCTGGGCTATTTTTAACATCCAATATCCTCAAAATTCGTTTTCCACAAACTCATATAATAAATTTTTATAAATAAACCCAGAAAATTCTAAAATTCACATTTTCAAATTCTACGTTTTAAGGCGATCGTTTTCATATAAAGATCATAAAATTCCGAGTTACGGTTAAAAAGATATGGATTTTCAAAGTTGACAAATCCATAAAGAAATTCATTTCTAATAAGAATCATCTTGAATAAAATCATAACTCATCTCTTGTTGATCAAATTATTACGAAACTCAACAAAATCATTCACTTCACATCTATAAAAATATTTTGTTTATAAGACTCCATGAAAATCAACACCTTGTTTCTTACTCACATAAAATACTCATCAGAAAATCCTTTATAAAACAGAACTTCAAGATTTACTTTGATAAATTCATATATGCACGTAGGGAAAAATACGGGATGTCACACACGATGTGTGTCTTACGCGGTCTATGCGTACAGTCTCCTAAGGACAACGTCTTACAAGATCTGGATTCCCAAAATTAGAAGGTGCGTCCATCATTGCGTACAGCCTACTAAGGACAACGTCTTACAACTGCACACAATGTGTGTCTTACGCGATCTATGCGTACAGTCTCCTAAGGACAACGTCTTACAAGATCTGGAATCGCACAATCCAATTATACCTTTATTAATATATGGTGTGTGTGTCCATCATTGCGTACAGTCTCCTAAGGACAATGTCTTACAGTTGCGCATCATGTGTGTCTTACGCGATCTATGCATACAGTCTCCTAAGGACAACGTCTTACAAGATCTGGAATCACACACTCTTTTGCCTTTAAATCTTTTAACATTTTATTTCACTTATTTCATTTTATAATCACTTTCATTAACTTATCAATTTTATCATCTCATGATGCAAGACAGTCCCAGGACCCTAAGAACTTAAGCAACTTTCATTATACCTTTAATTTCCAAAGAAACATTCATTTCAATATCCAACATCATAGACTTTATCATTATGTCATTCCATATTCCAACATAATTTAACAAAATATCAAACTACACAATCAAGTACCAATCACCACATTTAAGCACAAAGTAACACAATTAAATACTTTTCCACTATATTAACTACCCTAGGGTTTCCAATCTTAAGCTAAACACAAAGACTCTTAGTGCCCATCATACACATAACACAAACTACCCCCTTGAATATGGTAACACACACCCCCTAAAATCAAACACTTAGAGATGGGGAGAGTGCTTTTTCTCTAAGCTTGAGAATTTGCCACAATAAAAGCCACAAACCAAGGGAAGAGGGAGGAACCTAATACAATAGGAACAATAAAACAAATTATTATGCTTTTCCTTTAACCTTGATAGAGTCCATGAAACCAATAGATTTTCATAGGTTAAAGTTTGAGATTCTCCAAGGGAACAAGAGAGAGAGAAGTTCGAACAAGAGAGGGAGAGAAAGAGAAGGAGTTCTTCACCCAAATCACTTACTTGGAGCAAACAAAGAAGAAATTTGATGATGGAAATGGATACAACACACTTGGGTCTTGATTGTTTGGATTAGAAAAATTTGTGCCCTAGAGAAGAAAGGAGAAAGGAGGGTCGAACAATAGAGAGAAAACGTGTTTGGCTCACTTTTATTTTTTTTCAGCATCAGCTAGGGTTAATCGATTAACAGCCTAGTTAATCGAATAACCAAAGCAATCTGGAAAAAAACAACATTCTGGTCATACTCGATTAACCACTAGGTTAATCGATTAATTTTTGCACTACATTCAGGCACTACTCGATTAACTAGTAGGTTAATCGATTAACCTGCAAACTCATTCATTACTCAGTACTTTAAAACGCCATAACTTCTTCATTACCAGTTGGATCTTGCTCAAATTTTAAAGCAAGCTTCCTCATATACCCTACTTCATATCCAACGGTGGAATTTGTGTTTTGAGCTACAAATCTTGTTCTTTAAATTCTCTAAAGTTCTATGTTTTAAACTTAAATTTACACATCTATTTGACCAAATTTCTAACTTAATACCATCATCTCTTCTACTCTAAGTCTATCACAATATAGAGTATACTAGAATTTAAACTTGGGATGTTACAATCCTCTCTCACTTACCAGAATTTCGTCCTCGAAATTCAGTTTTCGTCGAACAAGTGTGGATGAGACTGCCTGATCTTGCTTTCCAACTCCCAAGTAGCCTCCTCAACATTGTTCCTGCTCCATATAACTTTCACCAGAATGATCTCCTTGCCTCTCAACCGCCTAACTTGCTTATCTTCAATCCTTACTGGCACAACTTCGAAAGTCAGATTTTCCTTCAAGGGCAAATCATCCAAAGTGACCACATGAGCAGGATCATGAATGTACTTCCTTAATTGTGAGACATGGAATACATCATGAAGCCTGGCTAAATGAGGTGGTAAAGCAATCCTATAAGCTACTGGGCCAACCTTCTCCAGGATTTCATAAGGTCCAACAAATCGCGGAGTCAACTTCTTGGACTTGATCGCCCTACCAATTCCTGTGACCGGAGACACTCTTAGAAACACATGATCCCCAACATCGAATTCCAAAGGTCTCCTTCGCCTATCTGCATAGTTCTTCTGGCGATCCTGAGAAGTTTTCGAACCATGTTGAATGAATATCATTTACCGCATTATTTCTGGGCTGAAGCAGTTAACACGACATGCTACGTGATGAACCGCATTCTGACCCTACCAATTTTAAAGAAAACACCCTATGAACTTTACAAGGGTAGAAAACCGAACATATCTCATCTTCATGCTTTTGGATGCAAAGTGTTCATTTTAAATAATGGCAAAGAACATCTTGGAAAATTCGATTCAAAAACGGATGAAGGGATTTTCTTAGGTTATTCTACTCACAGTAAAGCTTTTAGAGTGTTTAATAAAAGAACTTCCACTATGGAAGAGTCCATCCATAAGGTATTGGATGAGTCTCCAAAAGAAGACACTGTGAGTTGTGAAGGAAACTTAGAAAATTCAGTTGTCGATCTCATTCCGAGCTCAACTGAAACTGGAGCTCAAAAGGATGATCCTGCATCATCAGCTGAAATCGAAGCACAGAGAGACGAGCTCTCTCCAAGCAAAACTCAGACCGACCTTCCTCCGACTTGGAGAACGAACAAGAATCATCCGATAGAAAATGTTCTCGGAGACATCTCGAAAGGAGTTCTTACTCGGCGGTCCATTCAAAACTTCTGTAATTTCGTTTCTTTCGTTTCTCAGATTGAACCTGATTCTTTTAGTGTTGCGATTGAGGATGAACATTGGGCTATGGCTATGCAAGAAGAGTTAAATTAGTTCATCAGAAATGATGTCTGGGATTTAGATCCTCGACCCGATGATCATACCATAATCGGCACAAAATGGATTTTTCGAAATAAAATGGATGAATCAGGGGCAATTATAAGAAATAAAGCAAGGCTGGTTTCTCAAGGCTACAACCAAGAGGAAGGCATCGATTACGATGAGACCTTTGCTCCGGTTGCTAGGCTTGAAGCAATTCGGATCTTGCTCGCTTTTGCATCAATGACGAATTTTACTTTGTATCAAATGGATGTCAAAAGTGCATTTTTAAATGGATTTATAAATGAAGAAGTGTATGTGAAACAACCTCCTGGATTTGAAAGCCATGAATTTCCAAATCATGTTTACAAACTTAAAAAGGCACTTTACGGATTGAAACAAGCTCCTCGAGCTTGGTATGATCGGTTAAGTTCCTTTCTTTTAGAACAAGGCTTTGAAAGAGGCAAAGTTGACACTACACTGTTCATTCATAAATCGAACAAGGACATATTATTAGTACAAGTGTATGTTCATGATATAATATTCGGTGCTACTTATATGTCTTTGTGCAAGAAGCTTTTAGATCTTATGAAGGGTGAGTTTGAGATGTCAATGATGGGTGAGCTTACATTTTTCCTCGGACTGCAAGTGAAACAAGTCAAAGGAGGCATCTTTGTGCATCAAGGCAAGTACTGCAAGGAACTCATAAAGAGATTCGGGATGGAGAATTGCAAGAGTGTTGCAACCCCGATGAGCACCTCATGCTACCTTGACAAGGATGTATCAGTTAAGTCGGTAGATGTAAGTAAATATAGAGGTATGATAGGAAGTCTTCTATATTTAACTGCATCTCGGCCCGACATTATGTTCGGAGTCTGCATGTGTGCTCGATTTCAAGCCGGTCCAAAAGAATCTCATTTGTTAGTTGTTAAACGGATTTTGAAATACTTAAAAGGAACCGAGAACACTGGTTTGTGGTATCCTAAGGATGCCGACCTTATTTTGATTGGGTATTCGGACTCAGATTTTGCTGGATGCAAGCTTGATCGAAAAAGCACTAGTGGAACTTGTCATCTTTTGGGAAGTTCTTTAGTGTCTTGGTTTTCTAAAAAGCAAGCTTCTGTTGCTCTTTCAACCGCAGAGGCCGAGTACATTGCAACCGGAAGTTGCTGTGCTCAAATCCTTTGGATGAAACGGCAACTCTCGGACTTCGGCTTGCAATTGGATCACATTCTTATCAAATGTGACAATACAAGTGCAATCAATCTCACTAAGAATCCAGTGTATCATTCATGAACAAAAGACATTGAAATAAGACATCACTTTTTACGAGATCATGTTCAAAAAGGTGACCGTGTAATCGAATTTGTTAGCACTGATAATCAATTAGCCGACGTGTTTACAAAGCCCCTGCCGAGGGAAACTTTTTATCGTATTCGAATAGAGCTCGGCATTTTGGACGAATCCAGTATAACCTAAGTATTTTTCAGTATTTTTTTAAACTCTGTCACCAAAATCAAAAATCTTCTTTCAATATAAGTCTGTTCATGATCCTTTTATGTGTTCGAATTTTTGTTTAACTCCTGCAAAGCTTCTTCCTCGGCTATTTCTATTTAAAATTCTATTCTGGGGGAGAAGACATCTTGTTCCGAGATCGTCGGAGGAAATAGGGGGAGAAAGGTGTTTGAATATTTTCTTAAAAAAAAACCCTCTGTCGTATTTACTTCTCTTTTGGCAAATGTGCTTAATTCTTTGGCTTCTTTTTGATCATGCCAAAAGGGGGAGAAAGGTGGTGTTTCTTGTTTTTGTTGTTTCAGATGTTCAGTTTTTCGAGCTTATATTCAAGGGGAGTGTTTTCCGAGCATCCCTACAGCTCTCCGAGCAATTTCCGAGAATGTATTCAGAGGGAGCACACATAAATCAACAGACAAAATCAACAGGCATTTGTCATCATCAAAAAGGGGGAGATTGTTGAATCAAAGAGATTTTGATGAAGACAAATGAATCAGCTCGGTTCTCTGTCAAGGCTTTGATGTGTTGAATCAAAGAGGCTTTGATGAAGTCAAATGAATCTGCTCGACTCTCGCTCTTTGGTGGACCAGTTCCGTGTGTTGATTTCAGTCTTTGATCAGCTCGGCACATGCTCGGCTACATATGGCAAGTTAGTAGTTCAGGTTCAAGCTCGGAATATGATCGGACTTAGATATCGAGTCTGAAGATCAAGAACAAGCTCGGCAGCTGCTCAGGTGCAAGTTCGAAAGACGTTCGGAATTTGCTCAGTCGATCATGTAGCACAAGCCAAGTAATCAAGGTCAAACAAAAGCTTAGTTTGGAAGATGCTTAGCAGTTGCTTTGAAGAAATGTAGTTGAAGCAGCAACAAGTCAGAAGCTTCGATGCAAACTCGAAGATGTTCAGCCAATGTAGTTGAACCAGCAGCGAGTCAGAAGTTTTGTTCGAACGAGTAACGTGTTATATCATCAGCTCGGCAAAACTTTCAACTTGACCCTTTGGTTCAGACCAAGTCAAATTCTTAAACAGCTCAACCAAAGTTAAGCTCGGCCTTCGAGCAAATTAGCAAAGCATCAATGCATCAGAAGTTTTCGCTCGACCAAGATCAGAGTTAAACTCAAGCCAGACGCTCGGCCAAGCTCAGAGTTAAACTCAATCCAAAATGAAAAACGCTCGGCCAAGATCAGGGTTAAACTCAAGCCAGACGCTCGGCCAAGATCAGAGTTAAACTCAAGCTAGATGCCCGACCAAGATCAGAGTTAAACTCAAGTCAGATTGCAAACGCTCGACCACAGCTCAGAAGTCAAAGGTCAAGGTCAAGCTCAGTTCTGTCTCAGCTCTCTGCTGCACAAGAAATCAAGTTCCTCAGCTCAAACATTTGGAATACGTGTCTCTACACGTTGCTGTGTTTTGGAAGCATTTGGAATCATTCTTTGGAAAGGACATACGTGGATAAGAACATTGTAGCAAATTGGATAATATTTGGAATATCCGTTGCAAGGACAAGTTGTGTCACAAAATATCTTTCCTCTGTTGGGAGCTGAGATCAGTATAAAAAGCCCAGCTCTCATTCTCCAGAATACATTCGATACACACGCGATACACGAACAAGGCACAACAGCAGCAACAATTTCTTAGAACAAAGAGAACCAAAACTTTCATATTCGAAACTCTAAGTTTCATCTTCTTTGTGAAATCCCTTCCTTAATCGATTTCTCACCATATAAAGAAACTTTCAAATCTTACTCTGTTGAGTTTTCGTGTTGGAGCCATACTCTTCTTTCATCATTGTAACCTGTTTGAGACGAAGTTGTTCTTGAAGGTTTCAAGAAACTTCGGTGGTGTAAAGTGCTGAAGAGGCTCTTCAGCCATCAATTTATTTGGAGTTGATTCAAGGGTTTGGTACACTCTTGAAGGGTTAGGTTTATAGAGGTTCTCTTGTAAATCCCGTGTAACCATTTAAATTTATTTTGAGTAAAAGCTCCCTAAAGGTTTTAGGGGGGACTGGACATAGCTCTCAAGTGGGTGATAGTGAACTAGTATAAAATTTTCTATGCCTATCTCTTTATTACTTTTTTTCATTACTCGTTCTTTATTGTGTTTGCATTTTCGAGCATTTTGTCGGCAAAACTGAACCTCTGCTCGTTAATTTGTGCTCGCTAAGTTCACACTGCAAAAAAAAAAAAAAAAAAAAAACTGGTTTCTGTGTGTAGCAGCTTGGATAATCTATTGCTTGGCTTAGACAATAGATTGTCAGCATATTCTTGGCAAAAACTCGACAATTTTTATAAAACCAACAAGCATAAATTAACAACTTTCAATTAATCCGCAAAATTGGTATTAGTGCTTCAAACTACTATTCACCCCCCTCTAGTAAATTGTTAGGCCACTTGCTGGTTTCCAACAATCACTTCCTCCCGCATCCACTTCGATCGATCTTCTACTTCTTCCTCACAACACTAGCATGGTTGTCGCCGGCATTGGGCTATCTCACCAACACGACCGTTGGTGTCGGGATGGCTCACGGAGGTGATCATCTCTGCCTTTGTTCATTTCTTCTTTGCTTCTTCGAACCCAGATTGTCTTCCTCTCTATTCCATTACATCATCCCGCTTTGCTCCGTCGTGCCGTCCAGGTGGGGCCACACCGTCCCGTCGCACCTATGTTCCTCTCTATTTCGATTAAGTTTCGCCTTTGTCTGCTGGTCGCTATGGTTGCATGGTGTCATAGTGACAACATAGGAGGATCACGATAGCGGAATGGTGTCGTGGGAAGCGAAGTGGTGTCGTGGGAGGCAGAGTCACTGCTATGATTGAATGGAATGATGATGTAATGGAGCATAGGAGAATGGAGCCAAAGGTATTGGAGAAGAATTGAAAAAGCTAAGGAAATAAACAGTTTTTTAAAATTTAAATAAATATAATTTAAAGTATTAACAATTGATTTATTTAGTTGTCACATGTCACAATCTAATGATTGCATTACCCTCTCCAATGCTGGAGATCGGAGAAGATCCATTCTCTAAATATATAAAGATACTAGCTCTTACCACGTGCAATGCACGTGTTATTAAATTTTAAATTTTTTAAATTAAATATTTTAAATCAAAGATTATTATTTTTTTATTGTAAAGTAAATGTTATTGTTAAATAATAGCAAAAAATAATTATACAAAAAGATAGTGTTTCAAATTAAACCCTACCAGTAAAAAAATAATCTAAATATTTTGTTGATAAATCTTGTACTTCGTCGTATGAATAAAAAGTTACACTTTTTATCTGAGATATTTCTTATACATTTTGGTGGATAAATTAACATGTTTTATTTATTATGAAGAATTGAAATTATATCAGAATTAAATATTTTGATTTTTTTTATATTAATTGAATAAAGAAAAAATGATTTATCTATTCATTTATGATAACGATAATAATTTATAATTATTGTATAATATAATCATTATAATTTAGATTTCGGAAGAATAAAAAATATGAGTAGTAATTGATATTGATTTTTCTTTTTAATTAATTAGATCATATGGAAACTTAGATAAACTTTAATTAATATTTTAATAAAATAATTAAATACAACATGAATTCTTATAATTTATAATAAAATTAAACAACATACTATCTCCATTTCAAAAAGTGTCAAGTTAGTGAAGTATATCACTTTTCTGTTGAAACGACATACCAATTGTGATAATTTTTTTTTAATTTTAAAAATATAAAATTTAATTTAATTATATTCAGGAAACAGTGCACCATTTCCTTGAACCTGTACCATATTAGATTCATTGGTTGAAACTTGAAACAATGAATCATTTCAATTGCATTGTTACAACATATACTTAAAAAAATCGAATTATAGAACAAAACATTGCACCCTAAACCTGTACCGAATTATAGAGTAAAACATTGCACCGTTACATTAGTTTTTTTTTAAATATTTTCAAGACACGTGACATGTCTCTTTGTTTTTTTATTTTCTTAACTTTTGTGAAAGTTCCGTTTCGTGGGGAGCTCTCTGATTGCAAAGTATGAGTTCAAAAATATAATATAGAGTTTGACTATATATATAAAGTCTTAAATTGTTAAGATACATTAGTATTATTATGAAATGGTGTTTCAGAATTGTTTTAACCGATGCATTAGTATTGTTTTAGATTTTTTTTAAATGTATTTAGTAACTCTATTGTAAAATGGTGTTAGTTCAAAAGACATAACTTTTCAAGAATTTATTATTTTGTACAGGTGCATTAGTATTGTTTCAAAAAAAATTTTAAATTATATTTAGAAACATTATTAAAACTATTATGAAAGAGTGTTAATTCATAATACATATCTTTTCAAAAGTTTTTTTTTTTAAAACTATTATGAAAGGTATTATTTCATAAGACATATCTTTTCGAGAATTTTTTATTTTTTTAATAATGAATGATGTTGACACGTGGCATATCACATACGTTCCCATTTTCCTTGTTAGTTCTATGATGAACATGATGAATGTTTTGATAATGACAAAGTGTTTTTGAACAAGCTACATGTGTTGATCAAGTTTCAAGCTCAACAAGCAACAACAAACATCAAATGAAGAAGAGAGAAAGCAAGCTCATGAAGACCTAAGTTTGAGTGTATTTGTATTTCTTTTATCTTTTGCCTCTCAAGCTTCATAGGTTTTTTTATTTGGGTAGATTATTATAGAGGGTAGTGAATCTCATTCATAAGTCATGATTAAATCATAATTTGAGTTTTCACTTAATCTAGAATCAATAGGTGGCTTAAAGGTTTTAAAGGAAAGGTTGGATTTTGAGAAAACAAGTTTTGAACATGTACAGTACCAACTTAATCAATTAAATGATAACTTAATCGAGTACTACTCGAGTACACGACTTGCTTAATCGATTAAGTACTGCTGAACTGATTTTTAAAATACGTTTTTCACTTCTCAAAATCAGTTTTCAAGTGCTACAACTTTTGGGTATTCTATATAAACCTTTTCTTATTATTTGTGAGGAGTTAGAATCATTTCATACAAGTTTTACAAAGAATCAAGCCACTCTATTCTCTCTCATTTTTCAAAAGATCAAAGCTTCTCATATTTTTATATTCTTTGATCAAGAACCTTTGAATCTCTTATGGTGAATTGTCATAACTCTTGATTGAGATTCATAGGATTGTTTTGTGTTTTCTATTGTGTTGTAATCTTTGCAAGAAGGCAAGCCACTACAACAAACAAGAAGTCTTGGTGTGTCGATTTTATCATCAAGCAAGTGCATTCTTATTGAAGAAGAAGAAGAAGTCTTGGTTGTGAATCAAGCAAGTGAAGCCTTGGTGTGTGGTTTATCATCAAGCAATTGAAGACTTGTTGTGTCGATTATCAACAAGGGGTAGAGGTTAGATTAGAGAGAAGATCAATAGGATTACAAGGCAAGGGTGTCGGTTATCTCTTGTAAGCTAGCAAGAAGGGAGTCTTGTGAGGCAATCACTTGTAATTTGAGAACTCTAATTCCTCATAGTGAAGAATCTCTCTTGGTTGAAGAGGGGACTGGATGTAGCTTTCAAGTGGATGAAAGTGAACCAGGATAAATCACTGTGTCGTATCTCTAAACCCTTACTCTTTATATTCAAGTCATTTGATTGCGTTCTTAGTTGAAAACCTAGAAAGATTGATTTTCATAATTGATTGAATTGAATCTTTGATTGTTCAAATTGATAAAGGGAAAATCATTTTCATAACTAGGTTAATCAATAAGAATATAGGTGTTAATCATTTCCGCTGAATCTCTGATCTTGCATGTGAATTGATTGATTTTCGTATTCGAATGAAAAATTGATTTTTCTGTTTTCTGTCATATTTAATCGATTAAGTTCAAGTTTAATCGAGTACTACTCGAGTAAATTGCAGGTTAATCGATTAAGTGCTGTAGAATTTGCAAAAATCATTTGTTTTGATTGTTTAGATTTGTTTCGTTCGAAAATCTTTCAAGGTAGCTTCAACACCTATTCAACCCCCCCTTCTAGGTGTATTCCTAGGGTTCCTAAGTCTCTCCAACCACCAATTGCGGTTTCCTCAATTGGTATCAGAGCTCGGTCGAAAGACACGAGCATAAGAGCTTTTTCGTAAAGATCCTTTAAGAAAATCGCAATGGGTTCTACGAATCCCTTTGGTGGTGAAGGTGCTTCAATAAGTCGTCCTCCATTGTTTACCGGAGAAGGCTATGCATATTGGAAAGTTAGAATGAAAATCTTTATCCAAGCCATAGATAGTGAAATTTGGAAAGTAGTTGAAAAAGGTCCTCATATCCCCTCTAGTTTAGTTGAAGGTGTAGAACAATTGATCCCCGAGGATAAGTGGAAGGATGATGATAGAAAGAAAGTACAATATGATTATAAAGCAAAGAATATCATTACCTCCGCTTTATCCTATGACGAGTTCTTTAGAGTTTCTCAATGTTCTAGTGCTAAAGAAATGTGGGACACTTTACAAGTGACTCATGAAGGAACTAGTGAGGTTAAGAGAGCTAGATTGAATGCTTTAATGCGTGATTATGAATTGTTTCATATGCTTCCAAATGAATCTATAAATGATATGCAAAAGCGTTTTACTCACATTATAAATCATTTACTTGCTCTTGGTAAAACTTTTCTACAAGGTGAACTTTCTAACAAAGTGTTGAGATGTTTAGACAGGAATTGGCAACCAAAAGTAACGGCTATTGTTGAATCTAAGAATTTGGATGCTATGGATCTAGCAACACTTTTCGGAAAGCTTCAAGAACATGAAATGGAGCTTGGACGATTAAGTATCAATGAAGAGTCGGATAAGAACAAATCAAGGAAAGGACTTGCTCTTAGAGTCAAAAGTGCATATAAAAAGAAAGATAGTCCCGATGATGATGATAGTGAAGATTCCGATTCCGATGTTGATGAAAAAAACATGAAACTTTTGTTAAAAGAGTTTGACAAGTTTCTAAGGAGAAAAGGAAGGTTGAACAAGCACAAAAGTAAAGAGAAGGATTCCCCACACTATAAGACCAAAAATTCAAAAGAAGGTGTAGTTTGCCATGAATGTGGAAAGCCCGGACATCTCAAGTACTCATGCTCTAAGTATCTCAAGAAGAAGGAGAAAGACAAGAAAAATTCTAAATCTAAAAGAGCATACATAGTTTGGGATAGTGATGAAGATAACAAGAAAAGCACATCGAGTAGTTCATCGGATGATGAAGAAGCCGCTTGTCTCAACTTGATAACTTTAGTAGATGATGAAGAACAAAGTTCAAATGATGAATCAAGTTATCAAAGCGAGGATAGCAATGTAAGTGAATCTAAATCCGAAATTTCTTCTAAATATGAATTGTTACATAATGCTTATGAAGAAATGTATGAACAACTTGAAAAACTAGCTTTGAAAAACATTGAAAGAAAGAAGCTCATTTTGAAACATCAAAAAGAGATTTTAGATCTTCAAAAACAAGTTGATGAGCTTAATCTTGAAAATGAAACTCTTGATCTTATATATGCTAGTTCTTCTTGTGATTGTGCTAGTAGATTGAATATTGTGGTTGATTGTGAGAATTGCAAGTTGCTTAAAAATGAAAATGCTATTTTGAAAAATAAGCTTGCAAGTTTCTCAAATGGTGATATTAGATTGCGCACATTGTTAAATTTTCAAAGAGAAAATTCAAACAAGTTTGGTTTGGGTTATACTAATGCTAAGAGTAAATCTCATAGAAATGTTGTTGATTTTTCTAAAGTTGATTTTTCAAATCCTCCAACATGTTTCTATTGTGGTACTCATGGACATACTTCAAATGTGTGTTATGTTAAAGTGCATGGTATACCTAAAGGAAATTTTGTTTGGATGAAAAAGGGTGAAAGTCCCTACACTAACAAAAATGGATCCAAAACCATTTGGATACCAAAAAAAAAAAAGCAAAGCATGATTGTTTTGTAGGTTTGATTGAAGATGCAAATGAATGACACATGTTCTCAATTGGTCTCAACTATGAATGTCTATATTCACATTTTCAATTGGTATCACACTTGCATCTTAAGTGAATGTCCTACAAAGTGGTAATATTTGATATTGATATATTATCTTAATTGGTATCTTCTCAATTGATATTACTTTTCTAAATGTTTAGTTAATTCAATTTGTATCATTGAGAGATTATTAGTTGATTATCATGCTTTTGTGATTATTGATTCTTCTTTACAATTGATATCTTCTTTGTTAAGTGATATTATGATCTTTTTAGTTTTCAATTGGTATTATATTTCATTGTTATATTCTCTTACCAATTGATATCACATTTCAAAGTAAAGCTCTATTGTATTTGTTCAATTGGTATCAACGTTGTGAAGAAATGATCATTGATTTCTTACCTTGGCTTAGATGTTATATTTCAATTGGTATATATTATATTTCAATTCGTATATTACTTTTTGATAATGCCAAAGGGGGAGAAATATGATGTTTTAAATTGAATGAAATGTTTCTCAAATGGGGAGAAATGGTATGTTTTGAAACATGGAAGAAATATAATATGATTTTTAGATGTTTGTTTGGAGAAAGGTTGTTTTTGTTGTTTTTATGTAGGTTGAGCTAAGTTGTTGAAGATAGGGGGAGAATCAAGCTTCTATCTCAATTGGATTCAAGTGTTATAGCATTGATTGAGAGGGAGAAAGAGTCTTCTCAAGTGATCAAATGTTTCAAGCATCAACAACTTCAAGTGATTTCAAAACATGGGTTGTCATTTTCAAAAAGGGGGAGATTGTTAGTTCTATGATGAACATGATGAATGTTTTGATAATGACAAAGTGTTTTTGAACAAGCTACATGTGTTGATCAAGTTTCAAGCTCAACAAGCAACAACAAACATCAAATGAAGAAGAGAGAAAGCAAGCTCATGAAGACCTAAGTTTGAGTGTATTTGTATTTCTTTTATCTTTTGCCTCTCAAGCTTCATAGGTTTTTTTATTTGGGTAGATTATTATAGAGGGTAGTGAATCTCATTCATAAGTCATGATTAAATCATAATTTGAGTTTTCACTTAATCTAGAATCAATAGGTGGCTTAAAGGTTTTAAAGGAAAGGTTGGATTTTGAGAAAACAAGTTTTGAACATGTACAGTACCAACTTAATCAATTAAATGATAACTTAATCGAGTACTACTCGAGTACACGACTTGCTTAATCGATTAAGTACTGCTGAACTGATTTTTAAAATACGTTTTTCACTTCTCAAAATCAGTTTTCAAGTGCTACAACTTTTGGGTATTCTATATAAACCTTTTCTTATTATTTGTGAGGAGTTAGAATCATTTCATACAAGTTTTACAAAGAATCAAGCCACTCTATTCTCTCTCATTTTTCAAAAGATCAAAGCTTCTCATATTTTTATATTCTTTGATCAAGAACCTTTGAATCTCTTATGGTGAATTGTCATAACTCTTGATTGAGATTCATAGGATTGTTTTGTGTTTTCTATTGTGTTGTAATCTTTGCAAGAAGGCAAGCCACTACAACAAACAAGAAGTCTTGGTGTGTCGATTTTATCATCAAGCAAGTGCATTCTTATTGAAGAAGAAGAAGAAGTCTTGGTTGTGAATCAAGCAAGTGAAGCCTTGGTGTGTGGTTTATCATCAAGCAATTGAAGACTTGTTGTGTCGATTATCAACAAGGGGTAGAGGTTAGATTAGAGAGAAGATCAATAGGATTACAAGGCAAGGGTGTCGGTTATCTCTTGTAAGCTAGCAAGAAGGGAGTCTTGTGAGGCAATCACTTGTAATTTGAGAACTCTAATTCCTCATAGTGAAGAATCTCTCTTGGTTGAAGAGGGGACTGGATGTAGCTTTCAAGTGGATGAAAGTGAACCAGGATAAATCACTGTGTCGTATCTCTAAACCCTTACTCTTTATATTCAAGTCATTTGATTGCGTTCTTAGTTGAAAACCTAGAAAGATTGATTTTCATAATTGATTGAATTGAATCTTTGATTGTTCAAATTGATAAAGGGAAAATCATTTTCATAACTAGGTTAATCAATAAGAATATAGGTGTTAATCATTTCCGCTGAATCTCTGATCTTGCATGTGAATTGATTGATTTTCGTATTCGAATGAAAAATTGATTTTTCTGTTTTCTGTCATATTTAATCGATTAAGTTCAAGTTTAATCGAGTACTACTCGAGTAAATTGCAGGTTAATCGATTAAGTGCTGTAGAATTTGCAAAAATCATTTGTTTTGATTGTTTAGATTTGTTTCGTTCGAAAATCTTTCAAGGTAGCTTCAACACCTATTCAACCCCCCCTTCTAGGTGTATTCCTAGGGTTCCTAAGTCTCTCCAACCACCAATTGCGGTTTCTTCATTCCTAACTTTTATTGTGAGAGCTTCGTTTCATGAGGAGCGCTCTGGATTCAGTATTTGGTCTCGAAATTATATAATAGTATTTGATATGTTCCCATTTTGCTAAATTTAATTGTGAGAGCTCTGTTTCATGAGGAGCTATCTGGATTTAGTATTTGGTCTCAAAATTATGTAATAGTGTTTGATATAAAAGTGGTCCTGGAGCGGCAGAGCTGAACTAAAGTTTTGAAGGGTATGATACTCCCACAATTCTTTTTTATTTGTTCTATTTCAAACAAAATACAATTTTTAAAAAAATTAATCATTATTTAGATATTCAATATATTAATTATGTTTTTTCTCACTATGTCTTTTCTCTTTCTGTAATCATTAATTTTTCTCCACTATTTACGTAAATCAAGACTTATTGAATAGGGCAAACATATAAAATAATATTTATTACACTCTTAAAATTCTCAAAAGAACAAATAAAAAAAAACCTCTAAAATAAAGACATATACGGATAAGGAACGGAGGTAGTGCTACTTATTGATTAAATACTCCTTCCACTCTTATTTATTAATGACTTAATTAGGTTTTAAGTTCTTAAAAGTTGACCAATTTTTTTTAGTTCCTATTTTTTATCGGTCCTGATGATTCTTGAAAGTTCAAATTTTTTGGTTTTAGTTCCTGTCATTATGATAGATTTGTTAAGTGTTGATGTGGCTAATGGGAAGCCACGTCAGACATGACGTGTGGAAAATAATAAAAACAAAATACTTAATTATGTTTTAGGTCCCTGAAAGTTGACCAATTTTTTGTTTTAGTCTTTGCCGTTAGAATATATCTATTAAGTGCTGACGTGGCTAACGGGAAGCCACGTGAAACTAACACGTGAAAAAAATAAAAAACATATATGACTCAAATTTTACGGCGGTTATAGCAACCGCTGTAGATTTTTGACGCAAAACTTTGCGGCGGTTCAAAACCCCCGCAAGTTGCAAATTTAAATTAAATTAAAAATAGCGACAGTTCATAACCGCCGCAAATGCCTGCTTATAAATTTTTTTAAAAAAATTTGCGACAGTTCACAACTGCCGCAAAATGCCTGCTTACATTTTTTCTAAAAAAATTGTGACAATTCACAACCGCCGCAAGATGACTGCTTCTATTAAAAAAATTGCGACAAGTATAACTGTAGCTAAACCAAGTGTGAATTTAAAAAAATTGTTGCAGAACATCTTTTGACTCCAATATCCATGTCGTTCATTCTATGTTTTGTTAAATTATATGAATAAAATATCTAATTCTATATGAATTTTATAGATCATTCATACAGCTTCAAGTACAAACATATTTAAGAAACACACTCAAAATTTTAAGAAAATTTAGTTCTTTTTCCTAGTTAAAAAGAAAGAGATTAACATGTATACAACCATATAAAAGAAATTAAAAGAACAAGTCACACACAGATGAAGACCTACCCCGTGGGCCATGGACTTTAACAGAGATAAATGAACCACTACCACCACTTGCAGGCAGAGATATAGCCATGAACTTGCATTGAGTAAGAATGATACAAAAGTTTACATTCAAGACAACAAGTATGATGGGATATATATGATTTAAATTATGACATTACATGATCTGCATATCAATTTAATCTAGCTAAACTTAGAAAAGCTGCAACCATAATTTGTACATGAAAAGTGCTATGCTTATCACATTACATGATCTGCATATCTATTTAATATCTGCCTTTACCTACATATCGAAGGATAGTAATTAGCAATATAGGTGTTAGCTTTAGTAAAAACAGACAAAAGGAACATGTAATAGAATTTGCGAGACTCTCTTATCTTTTCCCAAAAAGAAAGCAAATTATCAAATTAAGGAAATAACATTATTGTTGTATAAAAAACATTTTGGTAAGAGAAAATAGGAAAAGAAAAAAAACAAAGTGACTTACTTGGTAGGAACAGGGTACTCTGGAAAATACTTGGCAAGAACTTCAACAAGCTCTCCACGGTGCAATGAACTTTCAGCAATTATGTATCTACCAGAAGCAGAGGGGTTCTCATAAACAAGTATATGAGCTAATGCCACATCCCTAACATCTACATAAGCTTGTGTGACATTAACATAGGTCTTAGCAGAGCCAGTGAGGTACTTGAGGACATGAATTGTGCTAGCATTAAGAGTTGGTTGTAGTAATGGTCCAAGAACCAAAACTGGGTTCATTGAAACTAAGTCTACCCCTCTCTTTTTTGCTTCATCCCATGCAGCTTCTTCTGCCACTGCCTTTCCATAGCAATACCAATTCTTAAAAAAAAAAAGAAAAATAAAAAAGGTTAACTTTTTAATTAACAAATAAAGATTAAGGTGATTGCCCAATATATATTTAAACAAGCACAATTTAAAACCTTGAATAATAGTGTTAAAATGTACTATTAATTATTATTATTGAGTAGGAAAATCGAACCTTGGTGTTCTTGCAAAACTCAAGATCACTCCAACAAGACTCATCAACCACAACATCGATGCTTCTAGAGGGATCCGTATAGACGGCACCAATCGATGAAGTAAACACCACCCGCTGCACTTTTCTAAGTTTATGACATTACATGATCTGCATATCTATTTAATATCTGCCTTTACCTACATATCGAAGGATAGTAATTAGCAATATAGGTGTTAGGCATAACATTCACAAAAATAAGATAGAAAAGATTATGAAATGGCTTCATAATTCTACTATAAGCATAGCTTACTGCGATTGTAAGCCGAAACTATCAGCCACTCCTTTTCTTATGTTTTGTTAAGTAGAGAGGCAAGATTGCCAAGTTCCTCAAATGTGTGCATCCTTTCTGCATCAAATCCTCCTGCAAACTGCATTGAGAATAAATAAAGATTACCTCTTACCACGGACTTTAACAGCTTTATTCACATGTTTATTATCATGCAATTTGATTCAGAAAAGATTGTTTCTAGTAAAAAGTCCCGTTCATAAGATTGCAAAACACTTTAAAATTTCAATTTACAAAGGAGGTGCAACTTTAAAAAGCATGGACAAAGCTACTGAAGGAGGTGCAACTTTATGGACAAACCTGATGGATTCTAAAAGAAAATCTCACTCCTTGGAGAAGCATGTAATCCATTACAGGATCTTTTTCTAATGTTGACTTGGCTTGAAGTTCCATAGCTTCCTTTTTCATATAATTTTTGGCCAATTTAACTGAGCCTAGCTTTATATGCAAAAGAAAGTAGTTGGATCAAATATCATATGAAGACACATAATGCTTTTAAAAAGCAGCATCAGTTAGAACATCATCATTTGTCGAGTAATATATTATACTATTAAAGGAATTGATGAACAATATGGTGTGCCTTGCCAAGTCCCTGGGAAAAAAATAACACAGTCAATAAAACTTACACGAGATATGAAGTGATATTTTATTAATTTGAAATGAATAAAAGCTCAAACCTCTTAATCTGGTCTATAATAATTTGAAATGAAAATAAGTATGCCTTCTAAAATTGGGCCGAATTACAAGAACCAAGAAATATAAATAATCCTTTTTTGAGATTAAGGCAACAATCACCTAGATTCAGGCAATTGAAATTATAATAATCCTTTTTTGAGATTAAGGTTAGGTTTTGCATTTTGAAAAAACTGGTCTGCATTTGTAAGTCCCGTCTCGCTGTTGACCGAACACTACATAGAAAATTTGAAGTTCCAGACAAAATTGTTGTGGTTGGGGTGAAAACAAGCTAATTCCAAGATAGGTTTATAATAATAAATAAATAAAGTATTGATCGTACCCATGGTTGGGGTGAAAACAACAAGGATCCAAATGCAAAACACCACAAAAAAAGGGGCAAATTGCGACGTTCAATGAAGTTCAAAATGTTGCATTGCAATGGACCAACAAAACAACACAAATGATTCAAAGTGGAAACTAGTCCAAAGAAGAAAACAATCACAACAGGATCTTCAAAAGAAATCAATATCTAAATAATTACCAGAAGGCTTCACACCAAGAGGGTCCTTTTCGGTCGGCGCTGCTCTCATGGCCACCGGTCTCGGAACCTCTGGCGGATTCGCACAACGGATCAGCGCCCAGTTAAAATTTTGAAAGAACGGATGTTGTTTAATCTCCGTAGCTCCACGTCTATAGGCAAGACGGTGCTGTGGCTCTTTCACAAGCAAAACAGCATCAGTGAGACTCTTTGAAAATCTAAAGCAAAAATGAAATAGAAGATTTATCAGAAAACATTAAGACCTTTACATTTAGTTTTCCTAATACTTCAGCAGGATTGACATTAGAACTTCGATTTGAGTCCTTAAAAAATCATTCATCAGCTAATTGCTTTAGCAATTTCTGCAGTTCAGTTGGCTGAATATCTTAAATAAAGATTCGATAACTAAAATTCAATTATAACTAGTAAATAACGATTCAATCATGCAGGGCCAGTTCAAACATGTCAACAACTTACGAGGCAAGAATTGCAAAACATCATATTTTCAAGTGCCAACTTATATCCATATGCTATTCTAATTCCTATTATAGAAACCAACTGAGTATAGAGACCTATCATGTAGAAGGTAGCAAAGAGCAAACCTAGTTCGGGCCACATAGTATCTTCTAAGAATAATAACCAACTGCAAAAATGCAAAAATTAGGGATTCAGAACAATTGAGAGAACAATTAGGGTTTTGCAAAAATGCGAAACTGCGCAAGGGAGAACTGATCCGGATCAAATAACCGTAATTTCAATACAAAATTGCACTAATGATGCTGCACCAGACTTGGTTGCAAAGTTAAATTCCACAGAAAATTACTTAGGAAGAACTAAATACCAATGGAAATCACGACAGCAAAAAAGTGATATGCCAATCCATAGGAACCTCAACTTCCATCTTCAAACGCGAGTTGCTAAAGAATCTATTATCAGCAAAAAAGCACGGGATTCATAAAATTAGGGATCCAGAACAATTAGGGTTCTTGAAAAATGCAAAAAGAATTAGAGATTCATAAAATCCATATTCGAACTAGTGAGAGAAGAATTAGGGTTCTACAAAAATGGAAAAAATAATTGGGAATTCAGAAAACTCACCGAGAGACAGAGTGAGAGAGCTGAATGAAAATGAAAATAATGGAACACCGAGAGAATGGAGAATGATGCAAGCACAGAGTGAATGAAGCGAGCACAGAGAGAGAATGGAGAGTGAAGCGAGCATGAGAGAGAAAATATGAGAGAGAGAGAGAGAGAGAGACTCAGAATGGAGAGTTGGAGACTGAGAGTGATGACCCATGAAGGTACGTGCGAGTGGCACATGTGAGCTTGAGAGTTGCGGCTGTTTGTAAAACCGACACAAAATTGAAGTTCAAAATAGCCACCGACGACGGTTATTAAAACCGCCGCAAATTTTCTGTCATAAATAGCCCGTTTTCTTGTGGTGTATATGAATCAATGTTAAGCCTCTATTAATCATATTTAACCAAAATATATGAATCAATGTTATTAGTTAACTCTTTGTTTTTAACGAAAAAATTTATAAATTTTACAGTTTTATTTTACTTGTATTACTATTTTTGTGATGAATTGAATTTAGTTAATTAAAACACTCATTTAATAAAGAAAATAAAAAAAATTAAATACCTCTAAACAATATAAAATAACTCATGTACATGAACAATTAATTATTTTCTAAAATATGACATATATAAGAAAGAATGATGTATAAAAAAAATTTTATGCATTAAGTGCATGTTTGATTATGTGTGTGTTTGATATTGCTGGTAAAATTATATTATGATTATTTTTATATGTGATTATAATATGATAAAATAAATTTAAAATGATTTGTTTTGTTTGAATAATGCAAAGAAAATTATTTTTATTGAGTAAATTACAAAAAATGGTATGAAGTGATAACGAGATAATCAATGTTGGTTGAGTGATAAGAATATAATAGAAAAATTACATGGTTATAAAAAATAATTTTTTCAAAAAATAATCTATAACATCTACGACGAAGATGTTAGATTTTGAATATTTTTTCAATAATATAATCTAAAATTTTAATCTGGACAACCAAATACATTAGATTACAATTATATTTAAAAAAAAAGCTAAAAACATAATTTTAATAAAAAAAACAATTAATTCATATCTTTGTAATTTACAAAAAAGCGGTTGTCCTCATGAACGATAATCTTTGTAATTTACCCATTATCAATAAATTCATATCTTAGCCGTAAAAAAAATTGAGTATTTTTTTTTTCAAAAGGTAAGAGTGCTTTCGAAGTATACAAAATTACTTGTATAATAATACGAGCTACATACTTTTATCAAAGAGTTTCGTCCTTTGTTTAGAGGAGCAATAATCAACATAAATACCAGATTTTTTTCTTAGAATATTCTCCAATTTAAGTAAGATCAATATCATATCGTTAACAATAATTTTTTCATATATACACATAAATCTAATAATTCAGCTACTTTGGTGCGAATCAATGGTATCCTCTGACCGACGGTTAGAGACTAATTCCTTTTAAGATGGAGAAATCACCAAAATTGGTATAACCTCTTACAACAAAAGTTTTTTCCACACTCACGACAAAAATCAAATCCCTGACATCATACGAATCCAACTATTTAGCAACTGAAATGGGCTTTGTTGGTTAATCTAACTAATTTGAATTGCTAAATAAAACATGTTTAATATACTTAAACTTTTTTCACTTAGACTAAACACATTGTTTTTAAGTGGTGGAATAAACATATCTTGGTTGGGGAAGAGTGTATAAAGTGAGAGACAGTATTTACTTAAAGACTAAAGTGTCACTTTAGTCCCTCACTTTATTTGTAAAGAGCTTTCATTTAAGTCCCTGATTTTCAATAATTCCTTTTTAGTCCCTCACTTTGAAAAAAGTTACTCACGTTAGTCCCTGGTAACGTTTTCCGTTTATAGACTTTAACGGGGCCGTTAATTTATAATATCGTATTTCATTTTAGTCCCTACTTAAAATTTTTAATTCACTTTAGTCCCTCACTATATCGTGTTTCATTTTAGTCCCTAACTTAAAAATTTTAATTTACTTTAGTCCCTCACTATAATAACAATGATGTTTCTTTCGCTTTTCTCCTGTAGTGTGACTACCATAAAAACAATGAATGTTCTTCTTACTATTCTGTAAACTAACTTTATAGTTTATATAAGCATTGACTTTAGGCTTTGCACTTGAAAGTATTGTGGTGGACTCGGCCCGGCCGAGGTCCTTAAACCGCCTCGCTGAAGTCCTGAGGACCCTTCAGGAAGCCTTCTGAGCGCTTGGCCGAGCTCAATGCTCAACGGCCGAACAGATGCCAGATACAGGCCGACCTCGTGTTCCCACTCAGTTCCGACATCCAGGTCCGACACCTCCCCAACTCCGACATCTAGGACATGATGACGTCCCCCTACCTTATCCACAAGGACAGCTCACTACCTTATCCACAAGGACAGCTCATCCAACCTTATCCACTCCTAGCTCAGTACAGGCTGGCCCTACTTGGGCCTAAAGCAAGCCCATTAGGGCAACCAGCTCCCCCTATAAGTAGCTCAGTACTACATGGGGCTCAGGTACGTCCTCTAACCCTAATCGCCATCCTCACACACCAGTGATTAGGGTTGCTTCTTGGCTCTTTCCTTTAGCCATCTGAGGACTTCCCCCAAACATCACAGATCAACCCTAGACAGAGGTACCTTTGAAGGTCATCTCCTACACCCTTGGAGGTCCTCACCGTCTAGGACATCACATTGGCGCCGTCTGTGGGAAAAGATAAACTTCAGCCCCACTCAGAAGATTTGACCATGTCTGAAGAAGAGCAGCCAGTCCAGAGAAGGAGGAGGGGGCGTCCAAGAAGGTTGCCGTCGACTGAGGACCTGCGCCTGCACCTGGAAGCCAACAGGGCAGCGAGGTCCTCACCACCACCAACTCCACCTTCTCCTCCCCCGTCACCACCTCCTCCACCAGAGTTCACTCATACCCATAGTGGACCCTACACCATCCACATTGAAGACACCGCAAACCCAACCCAGCTTCCTGGTGGAGGTCGGCGCGTGCAGTTGCGCTCTGAGCTTGGAGAAACCAACACTGAACAGCACCGCCACCACGGCGAGCGTGCTCACTCAGTCAGTACAACACACCGTTCAAACTCACGACAGTCTACGCTCTCACGGGATGCTGAACTCTTGTCTCTGATGAGACAGCAAATGAGAATCGTAGAGCAACAAGGTAAGGCTATTGCAGATCTCCAACAAGTATCTATGCAACGATTAGCTGAACGAGTTTCTGTCCAAGCTCCGGCCCCGAACGAGTTCCCTCCACCTCCCCCTCCCCCATCTCTTCCACCACAACACCCGTTAACTCCACAAACCTTTGCAACACCACACACGACTGTTACACAACTTACACCAACTCCCGACCAGCAACAACCTGAGCTGGACGATTCCCATCCTGGACATCCCTTCACCCCTGCCGTCATGGCCTATGAACCACCGCCCGGGTACCTAGGGCCCAGTAACATCCCCAGATATAATGGCCTCACTGACCCTCAGGAACATGTCCTTTCCTATGAAGGAGCCGTGAACTTTCACGGAGGAGGAGATCGGCTGAAATGCCGAGCTTTCTCTATGACCCTCCAGGCCCCAGTCCTTCGGTGGTATTCAATGCTTCCTAAAAACTCTGTCAACAACTGGGCGGAAATGAAGCGCGTCTTCCTCAACAGATACACTGCCAGCTGTGTGCAACCCAGATCGGACCACACGCTGGCGACAGTGACCCAGAAGCCAGATGAATCCTTACGTGCGTACTTGCACAGGTTTCACAGCGAGTCCAGTTCGGTCCCAAATCTGTCTCCCGAGGTGGCCGTCCTCCTTTTGACCCAGGGATTGGCCGAAGGAGGCTTCAAAGATTCACTTATTGGAAAGCCACCAAGGGACATGGCCGAACTGAGACAGAGATCAAACAAGTATATAAACCTTGAAGAATTCAGCAAGGGACAGTCGAGCAGATTGGAAAATGCTCAGGCCACCTCGCAGAATGCCCTGCCCCGAGGCCGTCCTCGGGGCAACAGGGATGAAAGAGGAGGAAGAGCAGATCAGGGAGACCGAGGCCGCTCTCAACAAGAGGACCGTCGACGTCCATACATCACCAAATATGACTCTTACACCCCCCCTCACGGTCCCGAGGTCTCAAGTCTGGAGAGAGACCATGCAGACCGAACTGAGGAGTGTACCCCGCCCCCCCTTCCTCAGAAATAAAAACTATGTGAGAGACAAGTCCAAATACTGCAATTTTCATGACGGGTACGGCCACCATACCGACCAATGCACATGGCTTCGGGATGTCATTGAGGATATGGTAAGAAGAGGCAAGCTACAGCAGTATGTCCGAGAGGCAGTGGAAAGACGAGATCGGAGAAGATCTCGCAGCCCGGACAATGATAAAGGAAAAGCTAAGGCCGAACCGTCCCCAGAGAAGAAGGAAGAGGAGCCACCACGGGTAAACATGGTCGTGGTTCAGGACCTCGATAAGTCGCCAGAAAACTTCCGAGTAGAAACCATCTCGGGAGGTTTCGCTGGCGGCGGTGAGTTGAGGGCGGGAAGAAAAAGGTACATCAACCAGGTTTTGGTAGTTCATCACAAACCCGTCCCCAAAAAGCCTTCTCGGGATATTCCCATCATATTTTCCGACCAGGATATGGAAAACGTCATCCCAGATCACAATGATCCTATGGTGATAACGGCGTTAATTGGCAATTTTGAGGTCGCCCGAGTCTTCGTTGACCAAGGGAGTTTGGCCGACATCCTCTTTCTGCATACCTTCCAAGCTTTGAAGTTGAGGTCCGCCGACCTCGTAGGATTCGAAGGAAATCTCATTAGCTTCACAGGTGAGGCAATCCGCCCCCTGGGAGCCATTCATCTCCCGGTGACCCTAGGCAACCAGCCTTCGGCCCGAACGGAGATCATCAAGTTTTTAGTTGTTGACTCCGATTCCCCGTACAATGTAATATTGGGACGAACTTGCCTACAAGCTTTTGGGGCAGTAGTCTCAACAGTGCACTTGGCAATGAAGTTTGTCGGATCTGATGATAATGTGGTTTCGGTAAAAGCTGACCAAGTGAAGGCCCGGCTCTGCTACAATGCGAGCCTACGGGAAGGAAAAAAGAAGCAAAAAGAGTTCACCAATCCGACACTGTCCAAGGGAAGAGTCTTATTGGCCGAACTCCAGTCTGAACGAAACACCTATGAAGAACGGGTGGTAATTCCCCCCTTTACCTCTCTCCTGAGCAAAGATGCTATCGTGAATGATAAACCCCTCCGAAAAATCCAAGATGCAGTCAAAGGAGATCTTCTCTCTCTTTCAGTCCTCTCCTACTCCCTGCATGGGGAGAATTTGCTCTTTCATCTAGTTCTCACTAACCCCGCCCTTCACTCGGCACATCTCCGAATTGAGGGTCGAGGTGACTTTCTTGCCCATGTCTTCAGCCGAGCTTTCCAGACCCCCAAGCTCGGGTACTTCAAGATGGAAATGTCCTCACTTTTCAACATTACCAACAGTCTCGGCAGCCTTTCCTATTAGCCCACCTCGGAGGACCATAACAAGGAAATCCGACAAGACGCTCCTGGTCCGAAGAGGATAGCGATGAAAGAGCCAGCCGACCGCGACAAGAAAGCAAAGCAACCCAGGTCTTCTGAATCTGATCACCTCGCGCCCCGAGGATCGGACATCGGCCCTAACGGCCAGAAAAGCGGGAACTGAGCCCGAGATCGATAACCCCCAACAGAGGCGTTCTAGAAACATACTCTGGGTAATTACCGAACTCAAGGATTCCCAAAAACTTCAAAACACTGAGAACCTGTTCAAATAGGTTTACCTCAGACATCTCAACAGTCACCAGCACCCTCCCTGAGGATTTCAATTTTAACTTCCTTTTATTTTCAATTCCCTTCCTGCTAATTATCGTTCATGTCTTTAATTTTCATTGTGAGATATTCACCTTCCAAAAGAAAAAGCAATGTACTCATAATTTTATTCAATGAAAAGTACAAACTTGCTCATACTCAAGTGCCACAGTTTTATATATGTACGTACTAGCTTCTCATTTAGCACTAGCCCCCTAAATGTTGCATGGCGCTATGCACAGCCAACGTCTTCCAGATAAGATCGGCTCATATGCACAGTGTACAAGGGACACCCGATAAAGAACAGACTGCTGTGAAATGTTTATACATAGCTTCACTCAGCACTCTCTTTTACATCGGGGCCGAGGACACCCACCTCGGCTAAGGTGGGTAGATCCGAGTTCCCTACCGTATGCACTTATATACATTACCTTTATTCAGAGGAAAACTTATAAGATTACTGCACTTACTGAGTCTTCTGATTTACTAATATTTCAAACCCCAATGATTGGGTACAAGTTTTCCTAAGGACCGATCAGACCGAAATACAACAAGCCGGCAAAAGACTTGTATTCTCAAAAGTAGCTTTGTTTATAAAAAAGACCTCGGATGCAATATATATGCGACAAGTTAAAACAAGAACTTGCATAAAAAGTTTCAACATGCAACAAGTTCCAAACACTTGCATCTTTTCCTAAAAATCTCCCTAGTGGCCAACTAATCAATCGAAGACCGAACCCGAGGTCGAACGAATAAACATGCAATAGGTTTATTATGATAAACTCGCATTCACGCAACGAGTTCCCAAAAAGGCGGGCATAATTCCGACCCCGGACATCGGATGTATGCAACAAGTTAGTGTATAAACTTGCATAAATACGACGGCACGCAACAGGCAAAAACTGTTTGCTTTAAAAGTAAACGAGCTACAAAAAGATAAATAGATGTCAACATTGTCAGATATGTTATAAAAGGACATAGACAAAGTATAAGCTGCCCAGCATAAGGGACCTACGCGGCATCTTCCTCAACATCAAAAAGGACGACAGTCCGCGGGTCGAACTCCTCGTCCATCCTTTCAACCAGTGGGTTGGGCAGATTCCCCTCAGGCTGGTCCAAATCAACCTCGGCTCCACCATTTTCATAGTCAACCATCTTTCCATTCTCCACTCCGAATCCGGCAGATGCGCCGACGTACCGAATGCGGAGCCCCTGATTCATGTGCAAAACCTGCTCAACCGCGTTGGTGAAAACCTTGCCGGCCACCCTTTCGAGGTCGAAGTCCGACTCCCGAGCCGCTACCTTATGCTTTAGAGCCTGGGCAGCCCTCTTCTTTAGCAGACCCCTAACCTTTTCCACTTCGGCCAGGCCCTCCTGCCGACCAACCTCTTTCGCATCTGCTTTGGCTTTGGCCAAGTCCTCTTCATGCCTTTTTCGGAGCTCTTCCACCTGGCGGCGGTGCTCCTCCTCAGCCTCAGCCAGCTTTCGCTCAGCCTATTTCTTGCTGCTCTTCAGCTCTTCTACCTCGGCCGCCATTGCCGAACGAGCCTTTTTCTTGGCTGGCGAAACACCGTCCGCCACATCATCAGCTATCTCGGCCAGCACATTGCACATAGTGGCGGCCCTCTTCAGTTGGAAAGCCATGTCTTCCGCCTTTTTCTTCCATTCCGCACCTAACATATTGACAAAAGTGTCTTTCAATGATGGTTTGACAGGGGCAGCTGCCTGCCGTGATGGAGTTCCAGTACTTGGAGGCAGCACGTTAGCAACAAGGGCAACCTCGGTGCTGGGACATGGCGAGGTAAGAGGAGGAGGAGCAATAATGACAGCAGGAGGGGTAGGATGGAGGGGACCTGAGTCAGCCGATTGCGCATCCATAGAAACCTCGGACGACACGGCGTCGGCAGAAGAGACCTCGGGCTTCTTCTTCCTCCGAGCTTCAAAAGCAGCTTTCAGCGCCCTGGAAGACATCTCGGACCAATGTTCTTCTGTAAAAAAAAAAATAAGAAAAAAAATATATATTAGTATAAGAGAATTGAAAGAAAAGGCATAAATGCAAGAGCAAAAGTAACTACCAATCTTTGTCAAGACTTCATCGTCAAGACACTTTATGAAAACTCCAACATCGAGTTGAAATTTCTGAGCGCGGTATTCTGTTTGAAAATGGTGAGCCGTTACAGACTCATCGGCATCTAGTGTTACACCCGACCACCTCTGCGGTGTACTGGAATGACGATTGAAGAACTCGGAGGTCCACTCCAGAGGGAACTTCGGTCCTGTCTCGGACCGAAACCAAGGCAGCCCCGCTCCAACGTACTTATATTTGAAGAATCTCGGTTTGAAGCGCTTCCAAGACTCAGAGAACATGCCGAACAGCCCACAATGAGCTCGGGCTTTGGCCGACACCCAAAGACGACCAGTGACCCCGTCCTTATTGCTGACGAACGGGTTATACATCCACAAAAATAATCGAACTGTGCATACCAAACGTTTGGCTCTACAATAATTCTGGAACGCTCGGAGAAACGACCAAGTATTAGGATGAAGTTGGGAGGGAGCTAGTCCGAGCTCGTTTAAGACCCTCATTTACAGGTCGGTGAAGGGGAGGGCCACGCCGAGATTATGAATCAGATCGGCATAAAAGAAAAAAAAATTACTGTCAGTCCGGCTGCATATCCTGTCATTTGCCGAACAGGGGAGTACTTCGTAAGAAGTTCCGGTGGTGTCCCCTGGGCAAGGCAGCACGGCCCTCCTTACCTCGGCAAGCTTATCCTCCGAAGAAAGGCTGGACTAAATTCCTTTGGGCTCCACGTCAACCCACTCATACTGTTCGGCGTCGAAAGGTGCAGGGTAAAGTTCAGGTTGACGGACGCACTTCCTAAGCGGCATGGTACCTGTGGAAGAACAGGGAAGCTCGGTATTAGTCTTACGGGTTACGAAAAATAACCCCCCAGAGAACCCCCTCGAAGTAGTTCCGAGGGGCGAGCATCTCCCTTCTACCACAGGTACCCCTCGTTCGTACATTCCCTCCTTCTCCATCCTCTCGAAATCGGCACGCTCCCTACCGTCAACAAACTCGGCCCAGGCGTACTGCCGTATCCACTCTCTCTTCTCCTCCCAGTCCCGAGGATAGACTACCTCAACGGGATCAACCTCCAGAACCCTCCTTTCGTACTTTTGCCTATTCTCCCTTTGGCGACGGAACGCCTCGTCTACCTCCGTAGACGAACAGGACGAGGAGGATGAACCGTCCTCCTCCTCACCGCTGCTAGATGACAGGGAAACTATCCCAGCCCACTTCCTAAACCATTCCCTACTCATATTGAACCCAATCCACTCCTTTGATTTTCTGAAAAATAAACAAAAAACACAAATCAAAAACCCTCCAAAAATCTCAAAACACGCAGAAGGCCAAACCCCAGGAATGACTCCCGGAACCAAAGTACCCAACTCAAACCCCAGCATTACCCCTCAAAACCAAAAACTCAAAACCTAAGAAAATGCCCCACCGCCACCAAAGTAGAAACAGAAAACCAGAAACCCTTATCAAAACTCTACAAATTAACCCCTTGTTCGCAGATGTAAAAACAAAAGCGAAGAAACACCAAAATCTCATCACATGAACTACAAAACTGTAAAAACAAAGGAAAAGGAAATAAGAAGAGAGACAGAGAAAGAAGCAGTACCGGATGAATATGAATCTGAGAGAGAGCGCTGACGGCGAGAGAGCCCTGGTTGAGGGAGAGTGCAAAGAAGATCGAAAGCACTGGAACCGTGAAAGGAAGTAAAGAGTTTTCGAAGAAGTGAAGATGGGGGAAGAAGATGCAGGAGCGTTTTCAAAAAAGGGGAATATTTGGCTGAGAGAGGAGAGAATGGTTCGTTAGGTCAAGGAGAAAAGAGAACCGTTTTCCCTCCCATTTTGAATTATGGGCCTGGCCTAGGCGGCTCAGCCCAACGCGTGTGGCCACATATACTTGGACACGTGGCGCACAACAGAGAAAAGTGTGGACCTCGAGCAATGCCACAATGATGGTGACGCCTCGAGGATCGCGATTTCTGACACGTGTCAGATCTCAGAAGAGCGAACGTCATTTCGGTACTGGTAACTTGACAACTGTCAAACCTACTCTGTCATAATAAAAGGACATCAGAGACAGCTAGATCCGACGCACCGTCAACTCATCGTCCGAACTACCTAGAACCTCGGAGCAAGGCTCAGATAGCCTTGACCGAGCTGGGGGGCTTATGTGGTGAACTCGGCCCTTGTGGGGTGGACCTAGGAAAAGGACATAAACCAGAACCTCGGAACAAGGCTCAGATAGCCTTGACCGAGCTGGGGGGCTTATGTGGTGTATTCGGCCTGGCCGAGGTCCTTAAACCGCCTCGCTGAAGTCCTGAGGACCCTTCAGGAAGCCTTCTGAGCGCTTGGCCGAGCTCAATGCTCAACGGCCGAACAGATGCCAGATACAGGCCGACCTCGTGTTCCCACTCAGTTCCGACATCCAGGTCCGACACCTCCCCAACTCCGACATCTAGGACATGATGACGTCCCCCTACCTTATCCACAAGGACAGCTCACTACCTTATCCACAAGGACAGCTCATCCAACCTTATCCGCTCCTACCTCAGTACAGGCTGGCCCTACTTGGGCCTAAAGCAAGCCCATTAGGGCAACCAGCTCCCCCCTATAAGTAGCTCAGTACTACATGGGGCTCAGGTACGTCCTCTAACCCTAATCGCCATCCTCACACACCAGTGATTAGGGTTGCTTCTTGGCTCTTTCCTTTAGCCATCTGAGGACTTCCCCCAAACATCACAGATCAACCCTAGACAGAGGTACCTTTGAAGGTCATCTCCTACACCCTTGGAGGTCCTCACCGTCTAGGACATCACAAGTATCAAAAGCAAAGTTTCTTCCGGAGGAGCACTTCAGAGTACATTATTTCGTTCATTATCCATATAACACAATGTTTTTCCTCTAAACTCTTTAATGTTTTAGTTTTTTTTTTCTATTTTGGATAATTAAGCTCTTCAGTGTTTTAGTTATCTATCTATGTGTGAACTAATTGGAAACCTACGGACAACAAGTTATGATATATGAAGAAGGGTCTTTCATAGCACAAAGTAGTGCCTCTATTTGTGTTTAATAAGGTATTTCATATCCACTTTACACTTATGAAATTTGCAATTAGTTTGGTTTCAAAATTAAAACATTGTTTGTATAGACAGACAAATCAAGCACTAGGTGGAAGAGTTCGTATCTTGTTATCAAGAGCTGCTCCTTTGCCTAGGCATGTGGAGGAATCTTCGAGGATAACTAGTGAATCTACATTATCACAAGGATATGGTATGACGTTTGAATATCATGCTAAACAAATTGGGGGATTCTACAACATTTTGGTGATGACTCTTAAACACAGAATTCGATAGAATATTTTTAAATCAAAGCTATTGATACCTTCAGGTGCAAAGCTTAGAGTCAGTGCTTATATAAATTATAAAGTTAGTTTACAAAATAGCAAGAAAAACAATCAATGTTTTTATTGTAGTCACACTACAGCAGAATGTAACATCCCAAATTTAATTCCTAGTATAATGGATGATGGGTCAAGCCTAGAGTGAAGGAATTAATGATGATGGGTCAATAAATGCTATCATTGTAACCTTTAAAGTGAAAGTAGACAACCAAAGTAGTAACTTCCAAGGAAAATAATTCTTGCAAGTGAAACCAACCTAACCCAGAAACATTTGTTCAAAAGCTTCCTATAGAGTTAGGGAGTAGATAGAAAATAGTTCCAAAGAAAGGAAGTCTTGGTGTATGCTACTTGTTCCAAAGTAGTATAGCTAAGTACTAAACCCTTGGATGAGTTAAGAAAACGCTCCAGAAATTATTCTCAATCATCATATCAACTAAACCAATCATTGAGCAATTTGACAATTGCTTCGAATCTTTTCCCGTTCCTAGATAACCATTCGTAAGAATAGCCGGTTGTGCCAAATTTGTAAAATCCCTGCGTTAAAACCAACCAAATCTTGATAATTGACCCAGCCAACGGCAAGTTGTCATACCCTTCACCTTTGGTAGTTGGGTAAATCTTGGAACTAATGTGGACTTCTTCCTTCCTAATCTTTTTAGTCGATTCATGGAAGAAGTTGATTGTGGGGCATTTAGTAGGAATTGTGTCTGCTCTAATCAACTAAGCATTGAGGCGCTTCTTGTTCATGAATACTTGTGTTTTTGAAAGATCCTAAACCTTACCGGTTCTAGTCAATCCTGTTGAGAAGATAAACTCTAAGGCGTTCTATCCTACAAAAATCTTCGCATGCCACGATCCCAGGGTATTCTTTCTGGGAAAGATCGATTTTTCCCGTATCTAGCCAATGCAACTCCTGTCTTGCATTTGTCCGAAGGACGATCGGAAGCGGATTCACCCGATCCTACATCCTTTATCATAGCGATAATTGGGTAAGTCGAAGCCAAGTGGGGGAGCACTTCCTACCCTAATTTAAATTCGGTCTATGTAAAGACAAATCGAAAGAGTGGCGGAAGAAATCAAAGGGGATTAAAGATAAGAATTGCAAGTCCTATCACCGGGGTGATTCTCCATTTACTAAACTTAACGGAATTTCGGGGACGAAATTCCAATAAGTGGGGGAGAATTGTAACATCCCAAATTTAATTCCTAGTATAATGGATGATGGGTCAAGCCTAGAGTGAAGGAAGTAATGATATGGGGTAGAAACTAGTGGTTTGAAGGCTTGATTTAGGATTAATAACATAGGATATTAGGAAATTAAAAATAAAAGATTTACAAATCTAAACACAAATTCCACCGTTGGATGTGAATTAGGATATGTGGGTAAGCATGTGTCAAAATTTGAGGAAGATCCAACGGTTAACGAAGAAGTTATGGCCGTTCAAAGTCGGGGTGCTGAAAATCCTGCAACTTAATCGATTAAGCTGCAGCTTAATCGATTAAGCCTGAAAGTTGGAAATGCCTTATTCGATTATTGCTGCTGATAGTGAAAAAAATAAAAGCGTTCTCTCCCTCATTTCATGCCAAATTCGAATCTCTCTCTTCTAGGGCACACATCCACTCATTCCAATTGATCAATCCTCAAGGGAATCACTCCAATTTCATCATCCAATTCCTTCCTTGTTACTCCAAGTAAGTGTTTGTATTTGTGTTCTTCTCTTCCTCCCTCTTTAAAACTCGAATTTCTCTCTCTCCCTCTTCCTCCCATGAAGCTTTAATCATCCCACTAGGGAGAACCTTGTTGGGGCACGAATTTTCGCTCATGATTCTTGGGCAAAGTTTAATATTTTGTCTCTTTATTTTATTGATTTTAGGTTCCTCCCTCTCCATTGGATTTGTGGCTATTTTTCAAGTGTGTTCCAAGGCACAAATTCTCTCTCTCTAAGAGCTTGAGGTAAGGGAGTGGATATAGTGAGCTTTGCCTTGCTCTAGGGAGTAGGCTCTAGTTAGTATATAATGCTTGTTAGGGTTATGTGTTAGGGGAGAAAATTAGATTATAAAACCCTAGGTTATTGAATATAAAATTCTAATTAATTAAATGTGCATGATGATTGGATGTTAAGATTAGGAAAAGGAAACTCAATAATATGAAAATGAGTAATCTGATAAATGAAATTTGGTTAATGATTATATTGAAGTACTTGAGGAATTGGGTAATGTGATAATAAAGTTGACATAAATGATTTCTATGATTATTGACTTTAATTGTAAAGTTGTGAATTAAATGATAATTAATTACTGTAGCAAATATATGTGTGTTGAGGAATAAATTGATATAGGAAGAAAGGGAATGGAAACGACTAAATGTGATAAATGTGCACAATTGTATCTAATTTTTAAATAAGTAAAAATGTTAAGTATTATCAATTGTGAATTAAAGATCATGGTTTATGAATTGAACTTGTGAATATAGGAAACGAAAGTAAAATGATTATGTGAAAACCAAAGTAAAAGATGATATATGCAAAATTAAAATGAAGGGCGAATCTAAATGTTGGGCTATAAAAGAGAACACTATTTAGTATAATTGTGATAACTGAGAAAGGAAATGAATAAGGAAATTACATGAATAATTATGTGTTGATTGTGGTTAAATGTGATATGAATGAATGGTTTATAAAGAGAATGATGTTAAGTATAATGTAGGTGGTAGTATGAGGTACCTTCCGGTGTGGAGGTGAAGTACCCACCGGCCAAATTGTATGAGGTACCTTCCGGTGTGGAGGTGAAGTACAATGGTATGAGGTACCTTCCGGTGTGGAGGTGAAGTACCCATAGGCCAAATGTATGAGGTACCTTCCTGCGTGGAGGTGAAGTACGATTGAGTGTTGACCTCTGACCTGAGGGACACGAAATGAATAAAATGTTAAAAATGTGTTGACCTCTGACCTGAGGGACACGATATGAATTAAAATGATTGAGTGTTGACCTCTGACCTGAGGGACACCAGATGAAATGTGTATTGGTGTGTTGACCTCTGACCTGAGAGACACACCGTGAATTAAGAGAGTGAAGTGTTGACCTCTGACCTGAGGGACACAAGATGAAATGAATGTTATTGGGTGTTAACCTCTGACCTGAGGGACACCGGATGAATTAAAGAATTGAGTGTTGACCTCTGATCTGAGGGACACATAATTTAAATATGGAAAAGAATGAGAGCCTCTGATTTGAGGTGATAAATGTGTTGCATGAAACTGTGCATTGGCCTCTGATTTGAGGTGATGTACTGAAATGAAATGAGTATGTGAAATGAATAAAAAGAAAAGGAAATGAATGTTGAAATGAATAAGGAAAATGGATGTTGAACTGAATAATGGAAATGGATGTTGAAATGAATAATGAATATGGAAATGATGAAATGAGTATGGTGTGCAATATGTGAATATATGCTTATTTGCTAATTGTGTTTGACCTAGCGGGTTGTTATGTTTAGTTAGAAACTGCTTTCTATTTCATGTGCAATGCTCACTCCCTTACAGTTTCAGGTACGGAGATTGAGCTGGCACAACCCCCGGCCGAGCAGGAGTACTTTCCCTCACAGGGAGAGTAGGGTGTTATGGGATTTAGATCATAGCATGGACCTAAGCCCCTTATATTATTTTGATGTAAATTGAATATGCATATTTTGAATGAGGCTTAGGATGTTTTATTTTGTTAAAGTTATAACTTTTGGTTTTAACACTCAAACTTAGTATTTTTCCGCTATTACTCTGATTAATTATGCACGTTGATATATTTGGAGCCCATGGGGCCTTGTTATGATTTAGAAATATAATCTGAAGCCCTGCTGGCTATTAGTTGTTTATTTGGAATTGCTTATCACAGGTTAAATTTTGGAAAGTCCGAAAAACAGACAAAACTCCGTCCGTTTGACAGATGATTTTAATATAAAAAAAATGAATTTTTAAGTCCGTTTTTTTTAATATAAGGGGTTTTAAGGGTAAAAATCTTAGGTGTTACATTTATGGTATCAGAGCAGTTTCTCCTCGGCCATGGAGTTGTACAAACTCCAAATGATTACTCACCTAGCGAGTAATTGATGCTCATAGTAATAGTTTAAGATTACAATAGGATAATTATAGTACTATGTATACATTTAGTAGTTAAGTCTTACTGGTCTGTTCTCTCTGGCTAAGCAGTATGGCTGGAAGAAGGGCTGGTAACGATGGTCTTGTTGCTATTCTGGAGCATCTATCTCAGATGCAGCAGCAGCAGGGGGAACAGATGGCAGCTGCTGCAGCGGCAGCAGCTACAGCAGCAGCAGCAGCTCTGCAACCAGCTCCAGTTGAGATTGACTGGATGTCTCGTTTCCGAAAGAATGATCCGCCTCGCTTTGAAGGTGGAAATGACCCTGATGGAGCACAGAGGTGGATACAGGAGATAGAGAAGATTCTCCGCTCTCTTCAACCACCAATGGAGCAGTATGTTCGATTAGCTGAATTCATGCTGACCAATGAAGCAGAACACTGGTGGGATCAGCAGAGGAGAGGATTGGTGGCAGCTAATCCTGTAGTTCCTTGGGAGATATTCAAGGATCTATTCCTGGGGAAGTATTTCCCTGAAGATGTTAGGAGGGAGAAGGAGATTGCTTTTCTCCAATTGACTCAAGGTTCTATGTCAGTTGGGGACTATGCAGCTCGGTTTGAAGACCTCATCCGATTTTCTGATTATCGGTATGCAAGTGACCGGGGCAAGTGTGTTAAGTTTGAAGCTGGACTTAGGAGTGATCTCCGCCTCTCGTGTGAGTATCACAACATTGATAACTTTGCTCGCTTGGTCAACATGGCAAGCACCTATGAGAAGGGTCTCAAACGAAAGCTAGCTGACGAGAGATCTCGGGCAAACCAGAGAATCGGAGGTCAAAGTAAGGACAAGGGACCGATCCAGAAGTCAGGTCCATACTCTCATTCCGGGGTCACGTTTCCTAGATAATCCGGACCAACAGTGAATGCTTATGGTCCAAAACCAACTTGTCAGCACTGTGGCAGGATGCATAGGGGAGTGTGCTGGACTTTGGGTCGAAAGGAGGGGTTATGCTTTCACTGTGGACAACCCGGACATTTTGCTTCAAATTGTCCTAAGAACACAATGAAGAAGGAGATTAATGCTACTAAGGCACAGAAGGCCCGTGGTGGTCCCTCATTGCAGAAGGGGAAGTTATTCACTGTCGAGGGTGACGAGGTGGACCCAGCTGATATGGTCGCAGGTAACTAACGGTTGCCAAATCTATGCGTAATGCTTCTAAGTTCGATTGTTGTGGAGTTAGTTTTCTCCTTAGTTAGTTAAATAGTGAGTTAGTAATGTCTTAGGGTAGAATTGTTTAAAAACATGTTGGATATCTGCCTTTCCAAATACAATCCTGTTCTTATAGAGAACGTAAGAAAGACCATATAAGGAATTCTTAAGTTTGAGAATTCTAGTACCAAGTGACCAATACTATGTTGTGATGTTGTTATTTGATGTAATGTAAGGTTAGAACTGATCACTCTAATCCTTGCATTCGTTAAATGATGACATTATTGACAGAACCCGACAGTGATGTGTTGTTGGTAGACGTGAGGATGGGATTGATCACCTCAATTCTTGCATCTATCAATAAATGCTATCATTGTAACCTTTAAAGTGAAAGTAGACAACCAAAGTAGTAACTTCCAAGGAAAATAATTCTTGCAAGTGAAACCAACCTAACCCAGAAACATTTGTTCAAAAGCTTCCTATAGAGTTAGGGAGTAGATAGAAAATAGTTCCAAAGAAAGGAAGTCTTGGTGTATGCTACTTGTTCCAAAGTAGTATAGCTAAGTACTAAACCCTTGGATGAGTTAAGAAAACGCTCCAGAAATTATTCTCAATCATCATATCAACTAAACCAATCATTGAGCAATTTGACAATTGCTTCGAATCTTTTCCCGTTCCTAGATAACCATTCGTAAGAATAGCCGGTTGTGCCAAATTTGTAAAATCCCTGCTTTAAAACCAACCAAATCTTGATAATTGACCCAGCCAACGGCAAGTTGTCATACCCTTCACCTTTGGTAGTTGGGTAAATCTTGGAACTAATGTGGACTTCTTCCTTCCTAATCTTTTTAGTCGATTCATGGAAGAAGTTGATTGTGGGGCATTTAGTAGGAATTGTGTCTGCTCTAATCAACTAAGCATTGAGGTGCTTCTTGTTCATGAATACTTGTGTTTTTGAAAGATCCTAAACCTTACCGGTGCTAGTCAATCCTGTTGAGAAGATAAACTCTAAGGCGTTCTATCCTACAAAAATCTTCGCATGCCACGATCCCAGGGTATTCGTTCTGGGAAAGATCGATTTTTCCCGTATCTAGCCAATGCAACTCCTGTCTTGCATTTGTCTGAAGGACGATCGGAAGCGGATTCACCCGATCCTACATCCTTTATCATAGCGATAATTGGGTAAGTCGAAGCCAAGTGGGGGAGCACTTCCTACCCTAATTTAAATTCGGTCTATGTAAAGACAAATCGAAAGAGTGGCGGAAGAAATCAAAGGGGATTAAAGATAAGAATTGCAAGTCCTATCACCGGGGTGATTCTCCATTTACTAAACTTAACGTAATTTCGGGGACGAAATTCCAATAAGTGGGGGAGAATTGTAACATCCCAAATTTAATTCCTAGTATAATGGATGATGGGTCAAGCCTAGAGTGAAGGAAGTAATGATATGGGGTAGAAACTAGTGGTTTGAAGGCTTGATTTAGGATTAATAACATAGGATATTAGGAAATTAAAAATAAAAGATTTACAACTCTAAACACAAATTCCACCGTTGGATGTGAATTAGGATATGTGGGTAAGCATGTGTCAAAATTTGAGGAAGATCCAACGGTTAACGAAGAAGTTATGGCCGTTCAAAGTCGGGGTGCTGAAAATCCTGCAACTTAATCGATTAAGCTGCAGCTTAATCGATTAAGCTTGAAAGTTGGAAATGCCTTAATCGATTATTAATCGATTAAGGGCTGCTGATGGTGAAAAAAATAAAAGCGTTCTCTCCCTCATTTCATGCCAAATTCGAATCTCTCTCTTCTAGGGCACACATCCACTCATTCCAATTGATCAATCCTCAAGGGAATCACTCCAATTTCATCATCCAATTCCTTCCTTGTTGCTCCAAGTAAGTGTTTGTATTTGTGTTCTTCTCTTCCTCCCTCTTTAAAACTCGAATTTCTCTCTCTCCCTCTTCCTCCCATGAAGCTTTAATCATCCCACTAGGGAGAACCTTGTTGGGGCACGAATTTTCGCTCATGATTCTTGGGCAAAGTTTAATATTTTGTCTCTTTATTTTATTGATTTTAGGTTCCTCCCTCTCCATTGGATTTGTGGCTATTTTTAAAGTGTGTTCCAAGGCACAAATTCTCTCTCTCTAAGAGCTTGAGGTAAGGGAGTGGATATAGTGAGCTTTGCCTTGCTCTAGGGAGTAGGCTCTAGTTAGTATATAATGCTTGTTAGGGTTATGTGTTAGGGGAGAAAATTAGATTATAAAACCCTAGGTTATTGAATATAAAATTCTAATTAATTAAATGTGCATGATGATTGGATGTTAAGATTAGGAAAAGGAAACTCAATAATATGAAAATGAGTAATCTGATAAATGAAATTTGGTTAATGATTATATTGAAGTACTTGAGGAATTGGGTAATGTGATAATAAAGTTGACATAAATGATTTCTATGATTATTGACTTTAATTGTAAAGTTGTGAATTAAATGATAATTAATTACTGTAGCAAATATATGTATGTGTTGAGGAATAAATTGATATAGGAAGAAAGGGAATGGAAACGACTAAATGTGATAAATGTGCACAATTGTATCTAATTGTTAAATAAGTAAAAATGTTAAGTATTATCAATTGTGAATTAAAGATCATGGTTTATGAATTGAACTTGTGAATATAGGAAACGAAAGTAAAATGATTATGTGAAAACCAAAGTAAAAGATGATATATGCAAAATTAAAATGAAGGGCGAATCTAAATGTTGGGCTATAAAAGAGAACACTATTTAGTATAATTGTGATAACTGAGAAAGGAAATGAATAAGGAAATTACATGAATAATTATGTGTTGATTGTGGTTAAATGTGATATGAATGAATGGTTTATAAAGAGAATGATGTTAAGTATAATGTAGGTGGTAGTATGAGGTACCTTCCGGTGTGGAGGTGAAGTACCCACCGGCCAAATTGTATGAGGTACCTTCCGGTGTGGAGGTGAAGTACAATGGTATGAGGTACCTTCCGGTGTGGAGGTGAAGTACCCATAGGCCAAATGTATGAGGTACCTTCCTGCGTGGAGGTGAAGTACGATTGAGTGTTGACCTCTGACCTGAGGGACACGAAATGAATAAAATGTTAAAAATGTGTTGACCTCTGACCTGAGGGACACGATATGAATTAAAATGATTGAGTGTTGACCTCTGACCTGAGGGACACCGGATGAAATGTGTATTGGTGTGTTGACCTCTGACCTGAGAGACACACCGTGAATTAAGAGAGTGAAGTGTTGACCTCTGACCCGAGGGACACAAGATGAAATGAATGTTATTGGGTGTTAACCTCTGACCTGAGGGACACCGGATGAATTAAAGAATTGAGTGTTGACCTCTGATCTGAGGGACACATAATTTAAATATGGAAAAGAATGAGAGCCTCTGATTTGAGGTGATAAATGTGTTGCATGAAACTGTGCATTGGCCTCTGATTTGAGGTGATGTACTGAAATGAAATGAGTATGTGAAATGAATAAAAAGAAAAGGAAATGAATGTTGAAATGAATAAGGAAAATGGATGTTGAACTGAATAATGGAAATGGATGTTGAAATGAATAATGAATATGGAAATGATGAAATGAGTATGGTGTGCAATATGTGAATATATGCTTATTTGCTAATTGTGTTTGACCTAGCGGGTTGTTATGTTTAGTTAGAAACTGCTTTCTATTTCATGTGCAATGCTCACTCCCTTACAGTTTCAGGTAAGGAGATTGAGCTGGCACAACCCCCGGCCGAGCAGGAGTACTTTCCCTCACAGGGAGAGTAGGGTGTTATGGGATTTAGATCATAGCATGGACCTAAGCCCCTTATATTATTTTGATGTAAATTGAATATGCATATTTTGAATGAGGCTTAGGATGTTTTATTTTGTTAAAGTTATAACTTTTGGTTTTAACACTCAAACTTAGTATTTTTCCGCTATTACTCTGATTAATTATGCACGTTGATATATTTGGAGCCCATGGGGCCTTGTTATGATTTAGAAATATAATCTGAAGCCCTGCTGGCTATTAGTTGTTTATTTGGAATTGCTTATCACAGGTTAAATTTTGGAAAGTCCGAAAAACAGACAAAACTCCGTCCGTTTGACGGGTTATTTTAATATAATAAAAATGAATTTTTAAGTCCGTTTTTTTTAATATAAGGGGTTTTAAGGGTAAAAATCTTAGGTGTTACACAGAAAAGCGAAAGAAACATCATTGTTATTATAGTGAGGGACTAAAGTAAGTTAAAATTTTAAGTTAAGGACAAAAATGAAACACGATATAGTGATGGATTAAAGTGAATTAAAAATTATAAGTTAGGGACTAAAATGAAATACGATATTTGTGACACCCTTGTTTTATATCTTGAAAATAATAAATATTTCCAAATATAGAATACTTGCTATCAAAAATTGGGTCTAGAAATATTTTTCCTTTGTAATGTATACTTGCTCAATTATAAAACACCTTTAACCTGGGCGAATAATTTGAATTCGGCTTAATAATATCTTAATTACAAAAAGGCTCTCGAGACAATGTCTTTTTAACACAATGAAACATATTATTTGTCTCTTGAGTTTGATCGAACGTATAGAATATAGACTTATTGCTGAATCCTTTTGAACCAAAATCAGAGTATGCGGAAGTAAAAATAATATTTGTGGGGCACTGCCGAGGTGAGGAAAACATCATATATATATATATATATATATATAAATCATAATAAAACCCCCTACCAGTATCACCATAGCAAGTAACAAGAGTCGAGATAGCAAGTTTTGATGAAACATATACATAACCAGCTGCTCAAAATAAACCTCACTCTAAGACCTCTCAAAATATATACAATATATGACAAAATCAAAATAGAAGTCCCAGAGCAGGTCATCCATGTCCTCAGCAGCTCCTCTGATCCTCTGCAGCTCTATCCCTAGACCTAGGATCCAAAACATCTATGCTATGCAGGATCCTAGGAACCAGCAGGTCCACCTCTAGCAGAAACAGTAGGCTCGACAGGCACCTCCTCCTCGTCCTCATCCTCCACGGGATCCTCCTCGACCTCGCCCGACTGTGCCGAGACTCCACCACTGGGCCTAGGATCTGCAGAAGCAGTCCTCTCAAAGTCAGTCGGACCAGGAGAAGGAGTCTCCTCAGTAACAACTCTGTGGGAAGAAGGATGAGTACGAGTGGCAGCTCTAAAGCGAAAACTATGAAATCGATGCACTGGTCGAGCCGGGGGTGGTCCTCTATATGTATAAAAGGGTGGAACATGCATAGTATAGACTAAAGGGATTCTAAATCTACGAGGTCGCACCCGAACCAGAGGGTTAGGGTGGTAGAGAGTGATCTCCACCTCCCCCTCAAAGGTGGCTCGGTGCTCCTCGTACGTCCATATACCACTAGGGATAGGGCGTATCTCGATGCAGGTTAGGTATCTGGCCATCACCTAAACAGGGCATAGGGAGTAAGTATACACATATACATAATCAATAAAGACTAAAATTACAAACACAAGTATATCATGGACAGACAATAATGCAAGTACATATGAGCATACCAATTTTCAAGATTATATCTCTTATAATGCAAGTGGCATGATGCATGACTTCTATCCACAACTGAGGCCTCTAACAAAAGTCCATCTCGGACGTCCATCCAATACACCGTTGTGTTCCCAGAACACTGACATTCGTTCCCAGAACGTATGCCGAACCATACTTGGAAAAACAAGCATCACTCCCAGAGTGTGCATCACGTTCCCGGAACGCATAAAAACCATGTCCCAGACACTGGCCATATTCCCAGAATGTGTCATCAAGTAGGTTACAAATTTGGTACTCCCGGAGTACCCTCCTCATATTCCCAGAATATGATAATCGTTTCCTACCAACTCATCTTCCATTCTCTATGCATGAATGCACAATTATTAAGGTTGGTTTTTATCTTTAATTTAATTATTGTGATTTAGAAATATCTCAATTCCTCTTTTGAATGATTAATTTGAGGTATAACCTTTGGCACGAAAAATTCATCCATGAATTAACTGAAAAACATGCCATTAGACTTGGATTGGAAAAAACTTAACCAATGGTATTCACTTCTCACTTAAAAGAGTTAACTTTTATTTTTCAGTTTCAGGTACTAACCGGTTACAGTCTCAGGCTAATCGGTTAGAATTACAGACCTGAACTTGTTAACCATTGCAATTCAGAAAACCCTTTTTCTTGAATTCTCTACCCAATCCATAAACAAGTTTCAACATTGTTTTATACCTCAAACCCACTGATTTCATCATTCAAAAGTCTAAATCACAATCCAATTCCAAATGAGCACAATTTCCTCTTGAAATTATCTCATAACATTAAGGCATTAACTCCTCAATTTCAATCTGAACCAAACAGTATTTATCAACATGTTTTCAGATTGAGTTCAAGTGAAATTAGAGTATAGGCTTGAGTAAAAATGGTAAGAACACAGGACCAATTTCAGAAATTCATTTTCTTTGAAAATTTACAGTATCTAACCGGTTACAAATATCGAATAACCGGTTAGATTATGCAGTCTGTTCACTGAAAAATGAGGTTTTTCATACCATTCTTTTCAATACTCAAATCTAACCAATTTCAACAATCAATGGAGTTAACAAACCTTAATTTAAACATGTTCAACCACAGGAACATATTTCTTTTGCATGCATTCAAATTAAAGTATCAAATTGCATATAAACCCACATAAACAGAATTTAATACCACAAAACTCATAATAAGCATTTAGATTATGAATCAATCATCAAAATCATTTGCATGCATCAAATCAAAACTGCTCAAAATAGAATTGAGCTGTAAATTGGCCTCCAAGCCTTTTAACCTATTCACATAATGCCCTTTTGAGTCTTTGTTGACTCAAATCCTAAAACACTTGATTTTAGTGTCAATCTAGTATAAGGTAAACTTCTCCCATGCCTCTAAGTCGTGTTTGATGAGTATAATCACTGAGATTGAAGAAAATCCACAAACACCACAGAAATTCTAGGTTCTGCTTTCACCCACGTTTTTCAGCAACAGGGTCCAAACACCAGGGATTTTGACATAGAGATTGACCAAAGAAATTAGGGAAAACAATTAGGACTTGATCTAGGTAATATGAACTAGAAAATCAAAGTGGTTTGAGATTCAAAGAGTGATTGAGCTTACCTAAATCGAAGCTCAAAGACAGCTCCCCGAACACAGAGACAGTGTTGACAGCTTCACTTCTTGGATTGATTCCTCCTCACACAAGAACTCTCTGCTCACAATCTTTATGTCAACACAAAGCCGTTGATTCAAGCTTTGTGGATGTGTATCGCTCGCTCTCCAACACTCAGAGACGAAGAAGAATTAAGCCAAACGAATCAGAAACCCTAATCAAGCCTCTCAACCCAAATTCAGAGAAATCTACCCCAAATCCTTCAACAACACTAGCTTATATAGAAAGATCAGGTTGACATGCACAATGACGCGTGTTTTCCACTAATCTAGAGCTGATTTCGTGGCGAATTCGTGGATTAATCAAGTGATTACTCATCAAAACGCACTAACCCAGTTTCTGGGTTCATCGTGTAACCGGTTACAGGGCATTTCTAACCGGTTAGACCAGTGCAAAATTTAAAATGCAATATTACATTTAGGTCGTAATCCAAGGACTAAAATGCAATATCCATATTTTTGTATTTATTTGCCATATAAAAATACCTTCACCTATTTTTATATTTCAAGGCTAATTAAATACAAAACATAACTTGGGGAATTTATATAAATTAATAATAAAACTTTTATTATTAATTTCCTTATTATCCGGGAGACGAAAATTAGGGGTGTTACACTACTCCCCCACTTAAAAGGAATTTCGTCCCCGAAATTCTAGCTTACATAAACAACTCAGGATTCTCTTGACGCATTTTCTCCTCTAATTCCCATGTAGCTTCAGACACGTCAGCATTTTCGCATATAACCTTAACTAAAGGTATCTCTTTTCCCCTGAGCTGCTTAACTTCACGATCTTCTATCCGGACTGGTCTGGCTTCAAAGGTAAGGTTCTCCTTCAAAGCTAGATCACCAGGTTGAATTTTTAAAACAACCGATGGATCATGCACATATTTCTTTAACTGAGAAACGTGAAAGACATTGTGCAAATTTGACAGAGAGGGTGGTAAAGCTATTTGATAGGCAACAGGACCAACTCTCTTAAGGATTTAGTATGGACCTATACACTTAGGTGAAAGCTTTCGGGTTCTCAAGGCTCTACTGATTCCTTTCATCGGAACTATTCGAAGAAACACATGATCGCCTTCTGAAAACTCTATTGGTTTTCTCCGCCTATCAGCATAACTCTTCTGCCGACTCTAAGCCGCTTTCATCTTTGCCTGAACCATCTTGATCTTCTCAGTTGTCTGCTGCACCATTTCTGGTCCAACCACTAACTTCTCCCCCACTTGAAACCAGCATAGCGGGGTTTGACATTTCCTTCCATACAAAGCCTCAAACGGTGCCATTCCGATGCTCGCATGATAGCTGTTGTTGTAGCGAATTCTGCAAGGGGTAACACTTGATCCCAACTTCCTTGTTCTTCAAGTGCACAAGCCCTCAATACATCTTCCAAAGACTGAATAGTTCTCTCCGTTTGACCATCCGTCTGTGGATGATACGCAGAACTCAACTTTAAGCTTGTTCCCATAGTGTTATGCAGACTCTTCCAAAACCGTGAAGAAAACCTGGGATCCCGATCCGACACAATACTCGAAGGCACTCCGTGTAAACGAACGACCTCCTTAATGTAGATCTGGGTTAACTTATTCAAAGGATAGCGCATATTTATCGGAATAAAATGTGCCGACTTAGTCAACCTATCCACAATCACCCAGATTGCATCATGATTTGCTGTTGTCCTTGGTAAACCGGACACAAAATCCATTGAGATACTATCCCACTTCCATTGAGGGATGCTTAAAGGTTGCAACTGTCCTCCCCGTTTCTGATGCTCTACCTTAGCTTTCTGACAAATTAAACATGAAGCCACATATTCCGCAACATCCTTTTTCAAACTAGACCACCAAAACATTTTCTTCAGATCCTGATACATTTTGGTTGATCCAGGATGCATGCTCATCCGAATCTTATGTGCTTCATCAAGAATCAATATTCTAACCTCTTGATCTCTTGGTATGCAAATCCTTGTTCTGAAATGAAGGATTCCATCCAACCCAATCTTGAAATCAGATTCCTTCCCTTCTGAACCTAATCTCATCTTTTCAATCAACTCTTCATCTGCTCATTGCAACTCCCGAATTCTTTCCAAGAACTCATTTGTGTTCTGCAACATTCCCAACTTGATGCTTGATGGTTCCACTTGCGTCAACAAGCTCAAATCTCTGAATTCCTCGAGTAAAGCTGCTTCCTTCACCATCATCGCACTTATGTGGATTGCTTTTCGACTCAAAGCATCCGCAACCACATTTGCTTTACCCGGATGGTAATGGAGTTTAAAGTCATAATCCTTCAAAAACTCCATCCACCTTCTTTGCCTCATGTTCAACTCTTTTTGGTCAAACAGATATTTCAAACTCTTATGGTCACTAAATACTTGGAAAGTAGTGCCATAGAGATGATGTCTCCATATCTTTAAGGCAAACACGATCGCAGCCAATTCCAAATCGTGTGTCGGGTAATTCACCTCGTGATTCTTCAACTGTCGTGATGCATAAGCCACTACTCTTCCTTCTTGCATCAACACACACCCAAGTCCTTGCTTAGATGCATCACAGTACACTTCAAAACTCTTGTGAGGGTCAGGTAAGATTAACACAGGAGACGATGTTAACCTGTCCTTTAACTCACGGAAACTACTTTCACACCTGTCATCCCAGACGAAGGGTTGATCTTTCCGAGTCAACTTGGTTAAAGGCAATGCAATCTTGGAAAATCCTTCTATAAACCGACGATAGTATCCAGCCATCCCTAAGAAACTTCTCACCTCAGTCACAGTCTTAGGCTGTTCCCAGCTTAACACTGAACTCACCTTTGCTGGATCCACCGCAATTCCTTCCTTAGAGATTACATGCCCAAGAAAATTTACTTCATTCAACCAAAACTCACATTTTGTAAGTTTGGCATACAACTGCTTCTCCTTCAGGACCTTCAACACAATCCTGAGATGTTCTTCATGCTCCTCCGGACTTATAGAATAGACCAAGATATCGTCTATAAACACCACGACGAACAAATCCAGGTATGGTCTAAAGATCCGGTTCATATAATCCATGAAAATCGCCCGTGCATTAGTCAATTCGAACGGCATCACAACATACTCATAATGACCGTATCGAGATCGAAATGCAGTCTTGGGTATATCTTCTTCCTTTATCCTGATCTGATGATAGCCCGATCTCAGATCAATCTTTGAAAATACTGCAGCTCCCCTAACTTGATCCATAAGGTCATAAATCCTTGACAAATGATACTTATTCTTAATGGTGACCTTATTCAATTGTCAGTAGTCCACACACATTCTCATACTTCCATCCTTCTTCTTTACAAACAGTAGTGGAGCTCCCCAAGGCGAAACACTTGGCCTGATCATCTGCTTCTGCAGCAACTCCTCTATCTGCTTTTTCATTTCTGCCATTTCCGGTGGTGCCATTCTATAAGGAGCAATGGAGATGGGACCAGCTCCAGGAACTAAATCAATTCCAAACTCTATTTCTCGCTTCGGAGGTAATCCTGGTATCTCTTCAGGAAATACTTCCTGGAATTCCCTCACTACAGGAATCTCTTCTATCGGCATTGACTCTTCTTCTCTAGTAGCAGAGAATAAACACATATAACCTTCGGGTTCAAGGGTTCTATATTGGATTGTCTTTCTCTCACAATTGATGATCACTTGGTTCTTCATCAACCAATCCATACCCACGATCACATCTAATTGTAACTTAGGGAGACAGACCAAATCTATTTTAGAGACACGACCCAAAATTTCAACTTCACACTCTAAGCAAACCTTAGAGGTAAAGATGGGTATCCCAGTAGGGGTATCTATACTAAGATAACAAGGCGAATTAGAAACAACAAGATTCAACCTACTCACACATTCAGGAGAAACAAATGAATGTGTAGCTCCAGAATCAAACATAATCTTGCAAGGTTGGTCATTAAGCAAAAAGTTACCTTGCACGAGATTCGGGGTTTGGGTTGCTTCAGTACCAGTCAGAGTAAACACTCTTCCTTGCACCACAGACTTGCCGGTAGATCCTTTAGCATCACCTTTTGCGGGCTCTCTGCAATCACGGGCAAAATGACCTTGCTTTCCACATTTGAAACACCCTCCCGTGGACCAGCAGAATTGGCCATGATGATAACGCCTACACTTCTCACAATAAGGAGCATTATCGCGAGACTTGTTCTTGTTATCAATCACAGCTTTGCCCTTGCCCTTGTTCTTCTGAGCATATGGACCATTATTCCGGTGATCAAATCTCTTCTTCCTCTGTGGTCCATAGTTCTGTCCACTACCCTTTCCTTGGATTCCTGACAACTCAGCCTTCTTATCATCCTCATATATTCTGCACATATCCACAAGTGCAGGAAAACTCTGAATCCTCTGGTAACTGAAAATAGACTAAAATTCCGGTCTCAGTCCACCTTCGAACTTAACACACTTACTTCTTTCATCAGGGTTATTCAAGGAGTAGGGAGAATATTTCATCAACTCCTCAAATCTGGCAGCATATTCTCCTACACTCATATCCCCCTGTTTCAATTGCATGAACTCTACCTCCTTCTTTCTCCTTAAATCTTCTGGAAAGTATTTATTAAGGAATTTCTCCATAAACACTCCCCAGTTGATTGCTCTTCTCTCAAAATTCAGCAATTGGACCGTATGGTCCCACCAGTTCTCAGCTTCCCCATGAAGCATGTAAACTGCATAGGTTACCTTCTGCTCATCCGAACAGTCTAATGTTCTGAAAATCTTGTTGATCTCGTACAACCACTTATTTGCCTCATCAGGTTTGTATCCTCCTTCAAACCTTGGTGGATTGCACTTTCTAAACTCCGATAGAGTCTTAGCATCATGATTTACCACATTACCAACATGTGGATTACCAGCTCGTACTTGAGGTGGCTGCTGTTGTTGCTGCTGCTGCATGCCCTCCAACACAGTCGTAATACGTTCTAACATTTCGTTCGTATAATTTCTATTTCTGGTTGCCATAGAAAGACCTGCACTATGGGCTTTGGGTCACTAAAAGGTCTTTAAAACATAAGCACTACTAGCTTACTCAACAATCTTACTCAAACATATTCAAATAACATTGAATACCATACTTAGCTGCATCATCAGGGGCATGAGGGACAGGACCAATGCTCTGATACCACCAACGTGTGACACCCTTGTTTTATATCTTGAAAATAATAAATATTTCCAAATATAGAATACTTGCTATCAAAAATTGGGTCTAGAAAAAATTTTCCTTTGTAATGTATACTTGCTCAATTATAAAACACCTTTAACCTGGGCGAATAATTTGAATTCGGCTTAATAATATCTTAATTACAAAAAGGCTCTCGAGACAATGTCTTTTTAACACAATGAAACATATTCGTAACATTTATTAGAAACATATTATTTGTCTCTTGAGTTTGATCGAACGTATAGAATATAGACTTATTGCCAAATCCTTTTGAACCAAAATCAGAGTATGCGAAAGTAAAAATAATACTTGTGGGGCACTGCAGAGGTAAGGAAAACATCATATATATATATATATATATATATATATATATCATAATAAAAACCCCCACCAGTATCACCATAGCAAGTAACAAGAGTCGAGATAGCAAGTTTTGATGAAACATATACATAACCAGCTGCTCAAAATAAACCTCACTCTAAGACCTCTCAAAATATATACAATATATGAAAAAATCAAAATAGAAGTCCCAAAGCAGGTCATCCATGTCCTCAGCAGCTCCTCTGGTCCTCTGTAGCTCTATCCCTAGACCTAGGATCCAAAACATCTATTCTATGCAAGCTCTTACGAACCAGCAGGTCCACCTCTAGCAGAAACAGTAGGCTCGACAGGCACCTCCTCCTCGTTCTCATCCTCCACGGGATCCTCCTCAACCTCACCCGACTGTGCCGAGACACCACCACTGGGCCTAGGATCTGCAGAAGCAGTCCTCTCAAAGTCAGTCGGACCAGGAGAAGGAGTCTCCTCAGTAACAACTCTGTGGGAAGAAGGATGAGTACGAGTGGCAGCTCTAAAGCGAAAACTATGAAATCGACGCACTGGTCGAGCCGGGGGTGGTCTCTATATGTATAAAAGGGTGGAACATGCATAGTATAGACTAAAGGGATTCTAAATCTACGAGGTCGCACCCGAACCAGAGGGTTAGGGTGGTAGAGAGTGATCTCCACCTCCCCCTCAAAGGTGGCTTGGTGATCCTCGTACGTCCATATACCACTAGGGATAAGGCGTATCTCGATGCAGGCTAGGTATCTGGCCATCACCTAAACAGGGCATAGGGAGTAAGTATACACATATACATAATCAATAAAGACTAAAATTACAAACACAAGTATATCATGGACAGACAATAATGCAAGTACATATGAGCATACCAATTTTCAAGATTATATCTCTTATAATGCAAGTGGCATGATGCATGACTTCTATCCACAACTGAGGCCTCTAACAAAAGTCCATCTTGGACGTCCATCCAATACACCGTTGTGTTCCCAGAACACTGACATTCGTTCCCAGAACGTATGCCAAACCATACTTGGAAAAACAAGCATCACTCCCAGAGTGTGCATCACGTTCCCGGAACGCATAAAAACCATGTCCCAGACACTGGCCACATTCCCAGAATGTGTCATCAAGTAGGTTACAAATTTGGTACTCCCGGAGTACCCTCTTCATATTCCCAGAATATGATAATCGTTTCCTACCAACCCATCTTCCATTCTCTATGCATGATTGCACAATTATTAAGGTTGGTTTTTATCTTTAATTTAATTATTGTGATTTATAAATATCTCAATTCCTCTTTTGAATGATTAATTTGAGGTATAACCTTTGGCACAAAAAATTCATCCATGAATTAACATAAAAACATGCCATTAGACTTGGATTGGGAAAAACTTAACCAATGGTATTCACTTCTCCCTTAAAAAACTTAACTTTTATTTTTCAGTTTCAGGTACTAACCGGTTACAGTCCCATGCTAACCTGTTAGAATTACAGACCTGAACTTGTTAACCATTGCAATTTAGAAAAGCCTTTTTCTTGAATTCTCTACCCAATCCATAAACAAGTTTCAACATTGTTTTATACCTCAAACCCACTGATTTCATCATTCAAAAGTCTAAATCACAATCCAATTCCAAATGAGCACAATTTCCTCTTGAAATTATCTCATAACATTAAGGCATTAACTCCTCAATTTCAATCTGAACCAAACAGTATTTATCAACATGTTTTCAGATTGAGTTCAAGTAAAATTAGAGTATAGACTTGAGTAAAAATGGTAAGAACACAGGACCAATTTCAGAAATTCATTTTCTTTGAAAATTTACAGTATCTAACCGGTTACAAATATCGAATAACCGGTTAGATTATGCAATCTGTTCACTGAAAAATGAGGTTTTTCATACCATTCTTTTCAATACTCAAATCTAACCAATTTCAACAATCAATGGAGTTAACAAACCTTAATTTAAACATGTTCAACCACAGGAACATATTTCTTTTGCATGCATTCAAATTAAAGTATCAAATTGCATATAAACCCACATAAACAGAATTTAATACCACAAAACTCATAATAAGCATTTAGATTATGAATCAATCATCAAAATCATTTGCATGCATCAAATCAAAACTGCTCAAAATAGAATTGAGCTGTAAATTGGCCTCCAAGCCTTTTAACCTATTCACATAATGCCCTTTTGAGTCTTTGTTGACTCAAATCCTAAAACACTTGATTTTAGTCTCAATCTAGTATAAGGTAAACTTCTCCCATCCCTCTAAGTCGTGTTTGATGAGTATAATCACTGAGATTGAAGAAAATCCACAAACACCACAGAAATTCTAGGTTCTGCTTTCACCCACGTTTTTCAGCAACAGGGTCCAAACACCAGGGATTTTGACATAGAGATTGACCAAAGAAATGAGGGAAAACAATTAGGACTTTCTCTAGGTAATATACACTAGAAAATCAAAGTGGTTTGAGATTCAAAGAGTGCTTGAGCTTACCTAAATCGAAGCTCAAAGACAGCTCCCCGAACACAGAGACAGTGTTGACAGCTTCACTTCTTGGATTGATTCCTCCTCACACAATAAATCTCTGCTCACAATCTTTATGTAAACACAAAGCCCTTGATTCAAGCTTTGTGGATGTGTATCGCTCGCTCTCCAACACTCATAGACGAAGAAGAATTAAGCCAAACGAATCAGAAACCCTAATCAAGCCTCTCAACCCAAATTCAGAGAAATCAACCCCAAATCCTTCAACAACACTGGCTTATATAGCAAGATCAGGTTGACATGCACAATGACGCGTGTTTTCCACTAATCTAGAGCTGATTTCGTGGCGAATTCGTGGATTAATCAAGTGATTACTCAAAAAAATGCACTAACCCAGTTTCTTGGTTCATTGTGTAACCGGTTACAGGGCATTTCTAACCGGTTAGATCAGTGCAAAATTTAAAAATTAATACTTTTTAAATCTTTCCCTCCTAGAACCTTTCTAATATTACATTTAGGTCCTAATCCAATGACTAAAATGCAATATCCATATTTTTGTATTTATTTGCCATATAAAAATACCTTCACCTATTTTTATATTTCAAGGCTAATTATAAACAAAACATAACTTGGGGAATTTATATAAATTAATAATAAAACTTTTATTATTAATTTCCTTATTATCCGGGAGACGAAAATTAGGGGTGTTACACTATTATAAATTAACGGTCCCGTTATAGTCTATAAACGGAAAACGTTACCAGGGGCTAACGTGAGTAACTTTTTTCAAAGTGAGGGACTAAAAAGGAATTATTGAAAAATTGGGGGCTAAAATGAAAGCTCGTTACAAAGTGAGGGATTAAAGTGACAGTTTAGTCTTACTTAAATATACAAATTTTAAAAGGAACGCCCCAAACTACTACTTTGGGTTATGGGCGCTAGAAGGACCTATCTCTGGTTCAATTTTTTTTGTTGCACAATTATATACTTCTTTAAAATCGGTAATCCTTGACCTTGAGCCAATATTCTCAAAAAGAAAATTACCTAGAGAAAGAGGGCTAGTATAAAATTCACTATTTAAAGAAAATTATCACCATTTAATAATATAGGCAATGAAATTTGAAAATATTTGAAGAAAATTTTATACATTTTTATTTAATTTTAGGCAAAACTACTAGATTGGTCCTGTAAGTTATTTTTTGGTTGCGATTTCGTCCCTTAACTGTTTTTCGTTTCAAATAAATCCGTAAGTTTGTAACTTGTTTCAAATAAATCCTTCCATCCAATTTTGAATTAACACCGTTAATGGCAGCCTCCTATGTGGCAACCATTGGTCTTACGTGGCTAAAACTCAACGTTACACCCCCAAAATGACGTCATATGAGGCCAAAAGAGAAAACCAAAACAGTTAGGGATGACCCAATAAGCTTTTATTTTGATCTCATACGACATCATTTTGGGGTGTAACGTTGATTTTTAGCCTTGTAAGACCATTGGTTTTCATGTAGGAGGCTCTCATTAACGGTGTTAAAACATAATTGGACGGAAGAATTTAATTCATTTGAAACAAGTTACAGACTTCCGGATTTATTTGAAACGAAAAAAAGTTAAGGGACGAAATCGCAACCAAAAAATAACTTAGAGGACCAATCTAATAGTTTTGCCTTAATGTTATTATAACTTCTATTGTTTACTTGAGATGCTATCATATTTTAGAATGTCTTTTTACTATTACTTTGAAAAGTCTGGCAATCATTGGAAAAACATGAAGAGAACCGGGAATTGAATCTTGATATTATGTTTAAGAAATCTATTCATGTATCTTACCTTGTAACACCCCGATTTGGCAACTTGAAAACTTAAATTAAATGTAGTGAAAATTAGGGCCATTTTTTTTTTGAACAAGTAAGGTATGAACATGAGAACATTTAACTTTTCAAAATGATAGTTACAATTAAAAACACATGTTCTCATCTCCATAAACCTTTCAAGTTCCAAACCGGGATGTCACGGGACACCGCGCTTTGAAACCCGTTTTCAAAACATCCATTAAAACGTAGCCCAGTTTGTTTATTTTCAAAACACCCATATAAAATAAGACTCTTATCGGGGTACAGTATAGTAGAGCTAGGCGACTAAGAACTTACACTGGAATACAATGCTCTGGGGGAAGCCCTAGCTTCTAGTGATGCGCCCTACGACTCCCCATCTGACTTCGACTCTTGATGGGTCCCGCTCTCAGTCCGCCAGTAGAGTTGTCCTCGTCTACTGCCCCAGAGATGTTTCCACCGAGTCGTTTAACTGGGATGTTCCTTCCTTCCGAACAAGCTGGATCTGGAACCTCAATTTCTTTTGCGTCTAGTTGTCGTACGATGTTTTCCAGAAGAAAGCAGAAGCACAGAAGAAAAGAAGAACAGGAGAAGAGGAAAACAGAAGAAAAGGAGAGAGTAAGCTACCCAAACAGTTATGTCGACTGTGTGGAATTACAATAGGCAAATACTAAGGAAAAACAATAAACAACACACAAACAATCAACAATACTATGATCATACACCCATAATCTCAAACTTGCACTCAACCTTTCATACTCACATTCTTACAACCTTTCTTTCTTTCATCATACTTTTCCAATCCTCACACATTCCGAGAATTCTTTCTTGTACACCATATAAAGCTTAGCATTTCTTATTCGATGCGGGGTATTTTATCGTATATCTCTTTAAAATAACTCTGTGCTTTTAAGTTTTATTATCTCGGATAGCTTCAATGATGAGGGGGAGACATCATTGAGCTCACACACGTCTACATCTCCTCGATACACCACCCAACCTAATCAGAAGCCAACAGGAGTACAGGACCTTTACCACGCGGGCACCATAGCTGTCACAATACACAAGTGGTCCCAGACCAGGAGGCTCAGCCTCAAATCATAATCATATCAAAGCACGCCCTTGGCGGCAAACACAAATGCCCCGTTCCAGTCCCCCTCACTGTTGTAGACCTGCATCGAGGGGGCGACAGTATAATTTCTAGTTCGCGATGCGGAACTTACCACGGTATTGGACCCAGTCCCCACCACGTTAGTGCACCACTTATGGGATTTTTTCCGCCTAGAAATATACTCTAGACTTCTTGACGTTTCACCGTCATCGTCCTCCCCTCCTGCACTCCCCACCTGAGTATCCGCAGATACCCATAGTATCTTCCTCTCCACTACTTCGATACGACACTCCTGCCTCACCGCGTATATATATATATATATAAATGTCTTTTAATCTTTTATAGTTTTAGAGTTTTAATTAAACGGCTTAATCCTAACAGTCGGCTCGTCCTTGGTGCATCCCTTCAACGAAGCCCGACCACTAAACGTAATTCTGTTCCCCCTAAAAATCACAATGGCCTCAAGCCACACATCAAACTCATCTCAATTTCAACATTCTCGTCAGCTCAAGCTCAGCGTAATTCTTTCCAACTTCCTCAAAAACTCATTCCCTCTTCTTTCTCAAAAACTCTTTTCCCAAAACCTTTTCAAAAGATGACTTTATAAAATTCTTTTCAAAAGTTTCTTTTCAAAAACTGTTTTCAAAAATCATATTTTTGGGTGAGTGTTAGTGGAGGAGCAAGCTCAACTCAACACTAAACTTCTTCCCAAAAACATGTTTGAGGGATCGCATCTTTACTCCACCACATCTCGCTTCCATAATCACATTCTCTTTCTCATTTCACTCTTCGTTTCCTCGTGTTCCATTCTCATCTTTATCTCAAGTATCATCTTTCTTTTATCCCTTCTCAATCTTAATTATCACTTTTCTTTCAATCATTCTTTATCAAACTTAATCATTAAATTTTCTTTTATTCTATCTTCATCTCTTTAGTGTTCCATTGGCATCACGATTTATTTCTCGATTAATTTCACAGTGTCTCATCGTTCTCAATCGCACTTCCTTCTCTCTTTCAATTTCCTTATCATTTTATGTCTCAGGATAAAATCATACACCAATGATGGAATTACTTCACCCATTAAACTAACTAACAACTCACGCATAATTAACATAACAAACATATGAACTATAGACAACACTTCGGTCTCAGCGACTTGTAGGGATAGCCCACAAACAAACAAACAAACACTCACTATCCCTCTTCCTCGCCTAATGAGACCGGGTCCAACCTTTGAGATGATTGGACGCCTTAGTATGTTGCCTAATACCACGGCGTCTTAAGGGAAGCTTCTCTCTCACCTGGATGACGACACCTCCGAAAGCGTTCCAAGATTTCCCGTTGCTAGCTTTTCCACGTTCCCGTCGCGTCCGACACTCGAACTAAACATTTTTCCCGTGCGTTAGAACGTTTCGATAAATTATTATTTTCGTTTTGAAAACTCTTTTAGAATAATTCCTTTCTTGAAAACACGTTGCTAATATCCGAAGACTTCAAATCCGAATTAATTAAAAAGGTTTTTTTTTTAAAATAAAAACTTTAAAATAATTTCTTTATTAAAATAAATCCAGGAGAATAAAATTTCAAAACCACTCATTGAAAAATCCTTTCAAAGTTTAAAGGAGATAAAGTTCTAAATTAATTTGGACTATCTTAAGTCACAATTTTAAATAAAACACTTTTAATTTCTTTAAAATACAAACAAAACTCATAAACAGATTCAGAACTCAACACATTCAATTAGCACCCATAACAGCCATACACACACAATCAATACAAGGAGCATTCACATATAATACATTCGGCTAGTATACAGAACAATTACAACATTCACAAATACAATTCATACAAATCACATCTCACATCATTTAACGATTATTAATTAGATCTTAACCTTAATAATTTAATTAAATTAAACTACTCTTAAGAAAACAATCTAAATTAAGTATTTGGGATTAATTCACCAAGGACCGAATCATCATGGTCAGTAAATCTTAATCTCTAATAAATTTTAACAATTTGAACTTATTAAATTATTGTCACAAAATTTCTTTTTCACATAATCAACTCAAATCATTTATTTTCATTTCTTAAAACTAAAGGATAAAAGACACACATACACATCAATTTCATCTAGCATACAACAACACACACCATTTTAGCAAACATTCAATATCACACACTCAAGGCATAACCATAATCACAATTGATGTCATGAAAACAATTTTTCTAAATATATGCACATGCATAGACCGAATCATGCATACATGGTTTTGCAAATATTTGATATACCAATGAAAACACAAAATCATGAAATCATTTTCTAACTTTTGTCCTAAAAACCGTGAGCTCACAATGGAGAAATCATCAATTTTAATTCCTAAGTTATGCCAACAATTTAAATCACATAGCATTTTAAAGATTTTCATGCATTTTCTTTTCAAAACCTAATCATGACATGCCAACACTTTTAAAACTCTTATATGCAATTAGCCTTATGATGCATGCACTCTAAATGAGAAACAACCCTAGTTCCCTAGTTTTCTCTAGGATGACCGAATCTAATGATGCAAGGAAACAAGGTTTTCATACATTTTTCAACATTCATGAATCACAAAGTCAAGGCAATCATGTAAGACTATGTCTCAAGACAATACACCATATCACAAGTTCAAGTTCATGATTCTTTTTCAACCAAAGTAAAGATTCAATTTTTATCTTTATGAATTTACTTGCATGTTCTTAAAAGTATTAGATTTAGTCAAGGAATAAGCATGCATCACTTCTTCACAAAGTAAAAACATAGATCTCATGGTTTAGTAAACATGGCCGAATGGCCTCACAAAATGTAGCACGCATAAGACTAAATCAAATTATGCACATGACCAACACTAGCTCTAAACATATTTATTTTTGAAAATCATTTTAGAACTTGTTACCTTATTTATTTTCTTAAAAGCCAAAACACATATAAAAAGAAAACATGATTTCTCTTTAAAATTAGCATGCATGCATTTGAAATTACTAGATCCTATCTTAACACAAATATGCATCAACTTTTACAAGAAAAAGGCATGGATCTTGAATCACCAAACATGGCCGAATGGCCTTTCACACAACATCCACCACTTTATCAATTCATGAAATTAAGAAATCACCTTAGTTATTCAAACTCAAACAATACACACAAAGGAAATGAAGCTTATTTAAGAAAATTTGTTCCCAAAACCGAATGGCACATGAAAATTGTTTTCAAGTTTTTAATCAAAAGTTTAGACTTTTATATGCTTGAAATCTATAGATCTATCAATAAATCATACATGCAAAACAAAATGAAATTGGCTTGATCCTTATAAAGGCCAAACCGTGAAGAAGAAACACGTACAAACTAGAGATCAAAGCTTTTCAAACACAAACATTCAAAATCAATACATAAAAGTAACATGCAAGCCATTTAATTTCACATACACACATTACGGTTTAGAGAAAGAAAAGGTAAACATGCAAGGGACCTATTTTAATTTTTTTCACAAAACCTTAGTTGTTCTTTTAGATTCTTAAGTTTTAAATTAGAAAACACATAGATCCATCAAAGAGAAATCCAACCGAAACATCAAGCCTAATTTAACCTATTACAAATCATTCTTAGTCCATGAAAGTTCTTGATCAAGCAAGATCAACATATAAAAGCAACATGCAAGAAGAAAGGAAAGATCTACAACTAGAAAGAAAATTTCTAAACTATTACAATTTCTTCTTTGTTCTTCGGTTCCTACCATGGCAAAGGGGTTCTTCTAGTTCTTGATCTACAAGGGTGAAAGGTTGATTAAGCTTAGAATCCTCCTCCTTCTTCATCCTAAGCTCTCGGCCTCTTCTTTTTCTCTAAGGGTCTCAAGAGCTTGATGTGCTCTTGGACCATAGTGTTTAGGTTGTGTTGTTGTGAAGAAATGGAAAGAAAATGGATGAATGAACTATAACAAATCCTATATAAAAGCAAGCTCACAATTTCCTAATTTGGCCTTAAGAGTGGTTCGGCCAAGTGCAACCAAGAAGGGCGATTTAGTCCTCTTCATTTTGCATGGAGGAGGTTTGTAAAGTCAAGGGGACCAAATGGAATAGACTAGGCTTTGAGAGTCACCTTAGGTTCAAGTTTTAGTTAGGAATTACTTAGGGTTTGGTCACAATTTTTCCAACTTGGTTTGGATTGTTTAGTTGCTAGTTTGGTTAGGCTTTGCTTACTCCTTAAGCTCCTAGAGTTTCAACTCTAACTTACTTCCACACACACGCACACACGTGTAGCCATATAAGATATCCACACACTCACTTTCATGCATACCATAGTGGTGGCATTTTCACACATGCACACATATAACATTCACATGTACACCCACCTATATGCACACACACGTAGCACATTAACGCACACACACACTCATGCTCCAACCGTGGCACTTCCTCACACACACACATGTTCTTTATTTTATTTTCCAATCATATTTCCTTATCCCTTTTTCCATGCATTATTCGGTCAACACACATACACACATAACTACACACATTCATACATATATATTCATACACATACACATATCTAGCACTCACATGCACATAATTCACATTTTACTTTCCACTATGATGTCCAATTAAATTAATCACATTTTATAGCCATCTTCATGCACCCCACGCTCAACGCATATGCATGCATTCAAACATACACATTCATACATACTCATACATAATTCACCTTTCCTTCTCTATTATAATTTCTAATTCATGCAAACATTTCCTCAATTAATCATATTTTCTTATTCATTTCCATGCATCACACGGTCAAGCACATATCACACATGCACATACATTTACACTTTTATTTTCTTATCATAGTTACTCTTCATGCAATTAATTCATAAATTATACACAATTAATTTCACATAACACACAGCACATACATATTAAATCCAGCACTCATAAAAGAAAATTTCTAACCAATTTATTAATTTTGTTTTCTTTAAAAACAATTTTACAAAATTCATATCCCAAAAATCATTTTCAAAACCATCATTAATAAATCATCATTTAGCAAGGCGTTAACAAAATCATTCACTTTTCATTTTAGAAAAACGCTTTGGTTTCATAACCATCTAGAAAATCAATGCTTTATTTCTTTCTCAAATAAAACTCTTTTCTGAAAAATCTTTTATAGAACATGATTTCAAAGTTTATTCGTTCACGCACGTACGGGAAAAATGCGGAGTGTTACATACCTAGTGTGCCTTATTTCTTTATACTTCCTCCGTCCTAAAATATAAGACCATTTTGACATTTTTATTTTGTCCCTATTAATTTATAAGGCCCTTTGCCAATTTTCAATGATCATTAATTACTTTTTTCCATAAACATTGTTATTTATTTAACACTTTTTAGATTTCCAATAATATTAAGAATGTTCTTAACCATAAGACACTAAAAAAAAGTATATTTGTATTAAAAGTATAAATGTTTAATACTTTAAAAGTTAGTGAGCTAGTTTTTCAAGACATTTTTTACATTTTTCTACTTCTTATCCTTAGCCCTAAGGGTTAAGGTTGTAACACCTACACTTTTCTACCCTTCATTACCCTTTATTAAAATAATGAGTTTAAAACTTTTGTTTTAAATATTAAAAATCTCCCGTCAAACGGACGGAGTTTTGTTTGTTTTTCGGACTTTCCCAAAATATTATAATCTTCCTGCAACCTGATAAACACATTAATATATCACAGATAAAGCCAGCAGGGCTATCAGCATATATCACATTAGTAGTATTTAGCAATTCAGAGTAGCAGCCTATATTCAAGTTTTGTGGAAAGAGTTGTTTCCCAAAATACTCCTTTTTCCAAGGAGCCGTCCTGGACCTCCCAAAAGCTATTTACATATTTACATCAAAACAGTGAATTACATAACCATCAAGTCATGAGGTCCAGACATTTTCATGCCCTCACTACACCAAAATGAAGGATCAACAACACCAATTTTGACTTTTCAACAACGAATTTCGGGCGTTGTCAAAGCCGTCGTTAAAAGAACGACAACGCAAATAAACAACGTTGTTGAAACGAAAGCATTGACAGCACCATCTTGATATGACGTTGTTGAAACAAAGGTATTGACAACACCGTCTCTAAATAGCGCGGTTGAAAGCAAGCAATTGACAACACCGTTTTCACAAGGCACTATTGAAACTAAATCATGGACAACATTGTTTTAAAACAGTGTTGTTGAAACGAAAGCATTGACAACATCATTTTAAAACGGCGTTGTCTTATATTCATATTGCTAGATTTTTTATTATTATTAGTTGCAGTTATAACCGTGGCTAAGTAAAAAAATAAATTTAAAAAATATATATATAACCACATATGAATCTGTACGTGGCTAAATCAACACCAATTTTTTATAATATTTTTTCCACTAGTCGTGAAACTTTCTAAAAAATAATAAACAATTAGACATAAATAAATAACTATAAAGAAAAAAAATTAAGGTCTACATAATAATTTTTTTAGAATAAAAATTTCATTACAAATAGAGTAAATAAGTACACGACATACTTTCCACAAACAAAATCAAAAACTACCTTAGTCTACATCAATTTCAAATTTTTCCTGAGAAAGTACATAGCATATGAGCTTTCTTAATCCCTCTTACAATAAAAGTTCCAACACTACATAGCATGTGAGCTTTCTTCCATGCTTAGCTAAAACGAGACAACATCATCATAAAAAACCATAATTCCCCACTTTATAAAGCAAACTTTCAGTTCCAGTTCTGCAATTGGTATTGCCTGCAGGTTTGTTTAAAAGAAGTTATACAATAATTATATCTATAGTGATGAACACCACATACTTTTATTGTCTTCATATGCTAAAGTTTGTCAAGACAGTAAAAAAATTATGCAACAATCCTTAAATGAAAAGCATAAGAGCATGCTATAAATATTAAAATTCAAGAAATAATAATACCATGAAGTGTAAAAAAAGGTATTCTCTTTCTTAATCTTTGAAATATACTCTTCAATTTTCTCTATATAATTATAAAATCAACATAAGTTCAAAACTTCAAACAAATCCATAGTCACAATTTTTTTTTTGTTCCACGCAATTGGATAGAAGAATACACTTTATGCTGACATTAGATAAGGACTCCTTAGTTAGGGATATGACAAAATGGGTTCAAGGAAATTGAGAGAGAAGACTTTTGTGGATGAGAGAATTATAGAAACAGATTTAAGATTCAAGTAAGGCACAATCTTATATTTAGAGTAATGCTACAATTCACCTACAATCTTATATTGAGAAAGATTAACTAAAATATCAAAATTCAATAAAAGCAAAACTGCTTCCTGTCATTTACCGGTGAATGTTGATCACTGATATACATACAATATTTATTTTATGGGCTCTCCGATGACTGAACATATTTATTGAGTTTAATTGGAAAAGGTTCCAATGCAAGAGGAGACTTTAGAAAACTTACCTTGCCTAGGCATTAACGAAGATCCAAAACCAAACTGACCAAGTGAACTTCTTTGCACGCCCCCTGAAATTAACCACAATATACACACAACATATGTCAATTACTCATTCAATACAACAAACAAACAAACAAACAAAAGGGTGCCACAAATTAAGATTATTAAACATATAAAGAAGAATATAAAGAATTGTTGCATGGCCCGACTCTCGTGACTAATGGTCATAGACACAATCAAATCATTAATCATCAATATACATACTACTCTTAATGGTTATGGCTGGTCCAAGATATGCCTAAATCTTTGATCTTGAATATAAGCTCATTAATATTAGTATTGACTGCATGTTTTCTAAATCAATTAAGTTGTCCAGCCATAATGCAATTATTCTTTGTCGTGACTCTGGTTATGGCAAGTGGAAACAAGCTATACTAACTTATGAAGATCACTAGGACTTGACAAGGTCTCTGCAAGTCATCCTAATAGGAAAGGAACTTACTCACAAAATTATAGACAAAACTTGTGTACTAATAAAGAGTGCAAAGCTGGAGTTCCTAAAGAGTACAAATTAGCACCAATTTAGAATTCCTAATGGTTCAAGGCTACCACACTAACTTACTAACATTTTCCTTCCATTCTAGATTTAAGGTGCTTATGACCAAACACTAACTTACCAACATTGACTACTTTGAAAAAATTATACTCAATTGAGAAAAACAACATTTTGCATATAAGAAGCCATACACAAGCGATGCAACAAACAACGTGCATTCATAATTCATTTCCCGCCAAGTCGTTTAAGCAGGATAAGATGAGAAAATGCACAATCAACTCACTAACAAAATCATCAAAAATGAAAGTGGTAACTTAAATCATTAAACTGCAGAGTCAATGTCATTAAACTATACAACTTCGCCTGCATAATTTATAAGGAATATATATAGCTCCATGGGCAAGGCAAAAAGTGGAGATTGAAGAGCATCATCTAAAAGATTCAACTATAGCACAGGGGAAGTTTAAAGTTTTTCGAATTACGTATGAACAACTATATAAAAATAGTAGCCACTTCAGTTAAGTTTGAGAGTGCAGATGAGGTTACCAATGAAAATATATCTCCAATTAGACCCAAGGTAAATGATAATCTGTCTTCCTTTCACTCATCTCAATTCTTGGCAGAAATAAATATCGCATTCATTATTATTATTCAGCCAAGGAACTTGGTTTCTTCTAAATTAGCAAAGGGGTTACCCAAATCCTACTTCATGATATGAGCCTATGTTATTATAATAGTCGCAATCCTAATGATAAAAGTAAAGGTATTGTTTTCCAATTTCATGCGGTTAGAATACTAACACAACAGTATAGCCAGACAGGGTCATAAGAACCAGATAATATGATTAATCAATAATAAATGGCAAGCATCCACATGAAGCACTGACATTAAATAAACCAGATGTAGGTTGTCTAAATTAGTCAAACAAGGCTGACAACATAAGCTAAGGAAGAAGTAGACAACCTGAGCTTGTGAAGGACCGTTGAAAGAGTAGGTAAACTCCTATTTATATGACAACCTTCTTTCAGTCTCACCCCAGCAGATGATACCGAAGATGCACGCTCGCTCCGTGCCAAATCAACAAAATTCTGCATAGAAACAAAACAAATTTAATAAGTGATGATAAAAATTATAAAGTTTGTTAATGGGCTGAACAGTGGGAGTGGGTGTGGGTGTGTGGGTTGGGGTGGGGTGGGGCTTAAAAATATAAACATACCACACTAGCTACTAAGGTAGCATAGTTTCTTTTGCCCAAGAATTCCCTAGTAGAACTTTCTATAGTCTTAAAGGTTGCATGCCCATTAATAGAAGTTCATCAGTAAAATATATAAAGCTCAATATTTATAAATTGGAAGAAACAAACCAATCTGATAATTTGGGGAGATCTCGACTCCTTTCATTGAGGTTTTTCTCTGCTATCTGTCTCTGTGCTACAAGAATAAAGCAAGCAATGAATGTAAAGACCAACCAATATAATGAAAGAAAAATATGCAAATTCGTTTACCTTCACAAAAAGATAGGAGCTCTTCCAAATGCTCCCAGTTCCTTAGGGTCTCCTATGTAAGTCTCTCTAAAATGGGTCTTCTATGATGATAAGAAACAGTTATGAAAACAATGGCTAATTATGCAATATTTTTGAAACATTGTTAGAAGAAAAATCAGAAATAGAAATAAAAGTAAAAATAATTAGGAATTCCAATTAGATAAACCCTAATTTCAACACAAGCATGATGGAAGGAGTACCAAATAAAATAACAAAATAGGATTTGAGATGAGGAATTAAAAACGAAAATAGAGTAAGAACAAACCCGGAGCAGCGGCGGAAGGAGCAGAACCAGAAGTGGTCGAGCAGTCGATTGTCGCAATGGTGAGCGGCCGTGAACGCATCCATGACTGAGATGAACCAGAAGTGGGTGTTGTCGTGAGCGCAGCGTGAGCAGCAGAAGAGGGAGTGATGGGTCACGAGCTGAGGAAGAGAGAAGGTCGTTAGCTTTTGGCTTGCCTTATCGCAACAGTGAGAGAGTAAAGTTAGCAAAGTGACTTGAGAGTTTTTTACTTGAGAGAGTGAAGTGATATAGGTTTTGTAATTGTTGGTTAGTTAGAAGTTTTTAAATTCAGTTAATAAATTATTGGTTTTGTTCGGTGAACAAAAATTAGAAAAAGTTTATGCCTTTTAATACAAGGAGTTTGTATCTTTTAAAAACTAGTTTTTAGAAAATTAGTTTAAGTAGTTTTTAATAAACTAAACTACCTTTCAATAATTCATATGTCAATTATACTATAAAAAATTTCAAAATTATTAACCAATCATGATGACAATTTAATTATTAATTATAATTAAATAATTTTGTTATAATTAATAATTTTTAACTATTTCAAAAACTAGTTTTGCCGAATAACATTATTTAAAACAGTCAGCTAAACAGCTATAAGCAATCAGCCACAGGCTCACAACTCTTGACTAGCTTAACAACTACAAATTACAAGCTCACAATCATAAACTAGTTTTGCCGAACATATCCTTAGAATTATTTTTTTTACTATTTTTTGCGGTCACAAAATCAGTCACGAAGATCCCTGTAAAACTATGAAAATTTCTCGCATCTCCTTTTCACTAACAAATTCGGTCACAAAATGGCCAAACGAATTTGACTAATATATAAAAAAAAAAAAACTTTTTTAGTGATCGCATTAGTTCCGCCAATTTTTGTGACAGAATATTTGGGTCGCTAATGCAGTAAAAAAAATTTGGACATTACTTTCATACAACCAATTTTTGGATGATTGCACAACAACCTCTTGATGAATCACCGATTGCTTGATACATCATGCAATGAATACATATCATTGTCATATCAAACAATAAGATTAAATTGAAATAACCAAACTTTGATATTGGGTCAAATTATAAGAATTCAATATTTGATTGATATAAAGCTGAAGTGGATATAAGATTAATTCACTAGCTAGATGAGTTGTCAAATAATCAATAATTTATCAAGGGTTGTTGTATAACCATCCCGAATTTGGTTGCATGATAGAAATCTTCAACAAAAATTTACAATCCATATTTTTAAAATAGTTAATTGGTCACTAAATTGATCATTATTTGTGATTGTTTTCATTTCGGTCACTAAAAATGCTGACTAAAATACAAATTTTTTGTAGTGGACGGAGTTGACGAAGCGAGCAACGGTTGAGTGGTTAGGAGAGTTTGAGCGCACTCAGGAGAGGGAAGAGAGAAAGACGTAAGGTTTAGTGAGGAAGATTGAAAGACAACACCTATTTAGGTTTCATTTGAGTTGTTTTTTTTTAATTTAGTAAAATTGCATTTTAATTGTTTAAACAATTATAAAAAAATATGGTAGCCGCAGGAGCTAGGGAAAACAACGACAGCGCCAAACAATGACAACGCCAAACAATGACAACGCCATTTTAAAATAGCGTTGTGGAAATGAAGCAAAAACAAAAGACAACGCATTATGAAGATGACATTTTCGTATTTGAAAAAAAAAAGACAACATCGTTTAAAAAATGGGGTTGTCTTATATTGAAGACGAGAATAGCGTTGTCATTGTAGATTAAAAACAACACTAAATAAACGAGACGTTGTTAATAATTCCTTCTGAATTTTTCACAGCTCTTTTTACAAGAGTGCTGTTGAATGAGCGTTGTTGATATGCGATTCTGGTGTAGTGCCTACTAAAATAGAACCCTACTCTCCCTGTTAGGGAGAGTAATCCTGCTCGGCCGGATCAGGTGTAAGCTTTGTCTCAGTACTTGAAAAATTAATAAGGAGGTGAACATTACAAATAAATTAGGAATAGTAGTTTCTGATATGATATAATACCCACTAAGCCAAACACATTTAATCCATTTAGTTCACATAAACACATAGTCATACCAGACAAGTTCCCTGCACACCAAAACCATATTATCAATTTTCTCATAATCATTCACTTAACATTTATTAATTTTCAAAATAATTCACATATTGTGCTTCTGATTTTTTCATTCCTAACATTACCACTTTTTTTGGTACTACTTTCCTCTCTTTTAAATGTCTTAACTGCATTCTTTAAGTTTTTGAGAAATTATCCTCTTCGCGTACTAACCGATTCGCGCACTTCGTAGTCGGCCCCGATTTGCGTACTTTCGCAGTCGGACGCAGGAGGATTAGTTTCTATTCCCCTTTCGGGTACTAACCGATTTGCGCACATCGCAGTCGGCCCCGGTTCGCGTACAATCGCGGCCGACCGCAAGGGGTTATTTTATATATTTATATTCTTTCAAATCATTCACTTTTTCGTTACTTGTTTTAGGTGATTTTCCTCTTCGCGTACTAACCGATTCGCGCACTTCGCAGTCGGCCCCGGCTCGCGTACAATCCCAACCGGCCGCAGGAGGAAAATGTTTAGTCCCTTTCGCATACTAACCGATTCGCACACATCGCAGTCTGCCCCAGCTCGCGTACAATCGCAACCGACCGCAAGGGATATTTATTTATATACTCTTTCACTATCATTAACTTCTCTCAATGTCAATATTATTTCCAGTTATGTTATTATTTTCATCCCTTAATCTTCTCATTTTTAACTAAAATAATTGTTAGGCATTCCATATTTTTATGAGTTCCTAATCAAATGAGAAATTTAATACATGCTTTCAACACTTAGGCAATAAAGTAAATACAACATATATATATATATAATGTATCACAGCATCACCAATGAAGTTCACATAAAAAAATAAGCCAATAATTTATTCTCTTAATTTTCTAAGTTCTAAATATTAGTTTTATCAACTACCCTAAAGTGTAAAATTCTAAAACTAACAACAACTCTTAGCAAGCTTTATATTCATACTAGAAACTTATCCCTAAGGTAAGGTAGTACTCTCTCCTTGCCTCAAATTAATGAAAAGTAAGAAAACCCTCAATTTGTGCCTTAGAATCCAGGGACTTTAAACCTCCTTAATCTTGCTTGCCACCTCAACAAAGCCAAAATTCAATGTTGATAAATAACCCTATTGTGTGTGTTGTAGGAAGGGAGATTGTTGCTATTCTTCTCTTCTTCTTGGTTAGGAGGCATTAACTAGAGATTTCTCCATGATCAAGAGCTTAAAAAAACAAAGAGAGGGAGGGAAATAAAGAGAGTGAGACGTGAGGCTTGGAAAGGAAGAGGGTGGATTTAACTCATTATTGCTTGATGATGTTGAGGAGGATGCTTGTGTGATGGTTTGATGGTCTATGGCTGGAAATGGTGATGATGGGCATGAGCCCTAGCAGAGAAGAAGAAAGTGATGGAATGGAGAAGGGTTGTGTTCTGGGTGCCAAGGAAACAATTGTGCATGAAGAAGAAAAAATATGTGAAGGAGGTGTGGTGGCTTCATAAGGAAGCCATCAATTTTTGTGGCTAAAATGGTTCCACACGCACCAAACCCGTCTAGCCTGCACCAGAAATTAACCCCCGCGCGCACAGGCGCGCGGGTCATGGCGCGCCTGGGCGTGCCCTGGGTGTCTTGTCTTTGAATTTCTATATCTTCTTTGTTAACCGTTGGATCTTGCTCAAATTTTGAGATAAACTTCCTAAGACCCTAAACTTTACATCCAACGGTGGAAATTATATTCGGAGGCTTGGGCATTATACTTATAATTTCCTAAATTAGGGTGTTCTTAAGATCAAAAATATCCCTATATTCCTCTTATTTCAACAAAAGTCCACACTCTAAACATTCTAAGTTGATTTTTATAATACTTGTACTTAGAAATTAATATTGAGGATGTTACAATCCTCTCCTACTTACCAGAATTTCGTCCTCGAAATTCAGTTAGCAGCGAACAAATGTGGATGAGATTCCTTCATTTTACTCTCCAGCTCCCATGTAGCTTCTTCCACATTGTTCCTATTCCAAATTACTTTGACCAAAGAAATTTCCTTGCCTCTAAGCTGCTTCACCTGACTATCCTCAATTCTAACCTGATGGACTTCAAATGTCAGATTCTCCTTTAAGGGCAAATCATCAACTGTAACTACATGCGACGGGTCATTATTGTATTTCCTAAGTTGTGAAACATGGAATACATCATGGAGATTGGTCAAATGAGGAGGGAGAGCAATTATATAAGCAACTAGCCCCACCTTCTCTAAAATCTCATATGGTCCCACAAACCGTGGAGTCAGCTTTTTGGACTTAATTGCTCGTCCAATACAAGTGACAGGATTTACTCTTAGGAATACATGATCACCAGCATTGAATTCCATGGGTTTCCTGCGCTTATCGGCATAGCTCTTTTGATGATCCTGTGATGCTTTCATCTGGTCTCTAATCATTTTGACTTTTCTGACGTTTCTTGCACAATATCAGGACCGATTAGTAGGTTCTCACCCATTTGAAACCAGTATAAAGGCGTTTGGCACTTCCGGCCATAAAGCGCCTTTAAAGGAGCCATCCCGATACTGGAATGAAAGTTGTTATTATAGGTAAATTCTACCAAAGGAAAGAGGGTTTCCCAGCTTCCCGATTGTTCAAGCACACATGCCCTCAATAAATTCTCTAGGGACTGAATAGTACTCAGTGCCTGCTGCAAACTCTGCCAGAACCTGGATAGAAATCGAGGATCACGGACAGAGATAATGCTGGAAGGAACTCCATGCAACCTGATTATATCCCTGATGTATAGCTGTGTCAATTTCTCCATACTATACTTCATATTCATTGGAATAAAATGGGCACATTTGGTCAACCTGTCAACAATTACCCAAATGGCTTCACATCCTGTGCTGGTTCTTTGCAATCCAAATATGAAGTCAATGGATATACTGTCCCATTTCCACTCGGGAATCTCTAAGGGCTTTAACAAACCACCTGGTTTTTGGTGTTTGACTTTGGCCTTCTGACACACCAAACATCGAGACACATAATCCGCTACATCATTCTTTAACCCTGACCACCAAAACAATCGCTTCAGATCCTGATACATTTTGGTGGTGCCTGGATGTAGATTAAGTTTCGATTTGTGAGCTTCCTCTAGGACCATTCTGCGTACTTCCAAGTCCATTGGGATGCACACCCGATTTCTGAATCGGATAATACCGTCGGAACCTTTCTTAAAGTCAGGTTCCGCCTCTTCTGCTGCTCTAACTAACTGTTTTTGCAATTCCCCATCATCAGCTTGTTTCTCTTTAATTAACTTAACAAATTCATTTGTAACCTGCAACATTTCTAGGACTATGCTATTCTCTTTCACCTGCATGCCCAAATTGAGGTTACTAAATTCCTGGATCAACTGCATCTCCTTCATCATTAGATTGCTAATATGCAAAGTCTTACAACTCAGCGCATCAGCCACCACATTAGCTTTGCCTGGATGATATTGGAGATTAAAGTCATAATCCTTGAGGAATTCCATCCACCTTCTCTGCCTCATATTCAACTCTTTTTGATCGAAGAGATAGAGGAGACTCTTGTGGTCACTGAAAACTTCAAACTTAGTGTCGTACAAGTAGTGTCTCCAGATTTTAAGTGCAAATACAACCGCGGCCAACTCAAGATCATGAGTGGGATAATTTTGTTCATGCTGCCGGATTTGCCTAGATGCATAAGCAATCACCTTTCCCTGCTGCATCAATACACAACCTAATCCTTGCTTTGATGCATCACAGTACACCTCAAAAGGTTGGGTTGTGTTAGGCAAAATCAATACTGGTGAGCTTGTCAATCTCCGCTTCAACTCTTGGAAACTGTGCTCACACTCTAGGAACCATTCATAAGGAACATCTTTTCTAGTTAGCATGGTCAAAGGAAGAGCTATTTTAGAGAAACCTTCAATGAATCTCCGATAATAACCTGCCATGCCAAGAAAACTTCTGATCTCGGTCACTGACTTGGGTCTCTCCCACTTTAACACCACTTCCACCTTAAAAGGATCCACAGCAACACCCCTCTCAGAAATTACATGACCCAGAAAGTGTACCTCTTTTAACCAGAAGCTGGACTTAGAAAGCTTTGCATAAAGCTGCTTGTCCTTGAGAACCTTCAACACCGTTCTCAAGTGTTCCTCATGTTCACTTGGACTTTTAGAATAAATTAGAATGTCGTCAATGAACACTATGACGAACGAGTCCAAGTAAGGCCTGAAATCCTGTTCATGTAATCCATGAAGATAGCGGGTGCATTCGTAAGACCAAAAGGCATCACCACATACTCAAAGTGCCCATATCGAGTCCTGAATGCAGTTTTAGGAATGTCCTCCTCTCGGATACGGATTTGATGGTATCCAGATCGGAGGTCAATCTTAGAAAACACTACTGCTCCCCTAAGTTGATCTATCAAATCGTCGATGCGAGGGAGTGGATACTTATTTTTCACTGTCACAACATTTAATTTCCAATAGTCAGTGCACATCCGGAGGCTCCCATCCTTCTTTTTAACAAAAAGAATCGGAGCTCCCCAAGGTGACACACTCGGTCTAATTAATTTCTTAGCCAAAAGATCCTCTAGCTGCTTTTTCAACTCCTCCAACTCTAGAGGCGTCATTCTGTATGGTGCTATAGAAATTGGACCTGTGTTAGGCATAAGATCAATGCCGAACTCCACTTCTCTAACTAGAGGTTATCCGGGAATCTCTGTAGGAAAGACTTCCGGAAATTCACAGACTACAGGAACCTGACTGACATCGGACTTTTCATCCACTTCCCTAGCCGATAAGGAAATATCACCGAAAATAACTGACTTCTGATGGCAATCAATTAGGACATGATACTGTGACATCCAGTCCATGCCTAGAATGATATCCATATTAGCTAGAGGCAAACATACCAAATTCACCTTGAACTCCCGCTCCAACACTCTAAGAGGGCAATTTAAACACATCAAAGATGTGACTACCGCAGCACGAGTAGGAGTGGAAACAGATAATTTATAAGGCATTTCAATTGGAGATAATCCTAACTTCTTCATAAATTTTATAGAAATAAATGAATGAGTTGCTCCACAATCAAATAGAATACCACATGGAATAGCATTAACATAACCAATACCTCTGATCAGTTCATCAGCATCAGTTACTTCCTCGCCGTCCATGGTATACACCATGCCCCTTAGGAGTGGCTGACTGCCACCAGCTTTCTGTGCTCTAGCCACACTCACCTCTTTCTTAATTGCATCCTTAGAACAATTGTTTGCAAAATGTCCCTGCTGACCACAATGATAACAGGTGATCTCCCTTCTATTCGGATTCAAATTCCAGCAAGTTCCCCTGTGCTGCCTTCCACAATGCGGGCAAGTCGGAATAGGACATGGAGCATTCCCAGCTGGGCCTGATTTAGGCTGGGGATAAGGACCTGGTCGCTGCATCAAAACTTTACCCCTAACAGGACCACCTGATCTCATAACTGCTCTGTTCCTGTCATTAGCCATCTTCCGCTTAAGACCCTTCTCATAAGTACTTGCCATGTTCATCAGCTGAGAAAGATTATCAATGTTATGATATTCGCAAGAGAGACGAACATCATCATGAAGACCAACCTCAAATTTAATGCATTTGGTGCGCTCATCTGCATCCCTGTAACTGCCAGAATAGCGGATCAAATACTCGAACCGTGCTGCATAATCACTGACAATCATTGACCCTTGCACCAGGTGAAGGAAAGCAATCTCCTTCTCCCTGTGCACATCCTCCAGAAAATATTTTCCAAGAAAGCGAGCTTTAAACAACTCCCAAGTGATCGCCTGATTAGATATCTCCAATCCCCTCCTTTGCTGATCCCACCAGTGCTCAGCCTCACTGGTTAGCATATACTCAGCCAATCTCACCCGTTGCTCAGCAGGTGGCTGAAGGGAGCGGAGAACCTTCTCGATCTCCTGGAGCCATTTCTGTGCCCCATCAGGATCATTGCCTCCTTCAAATCTAGGCGGCTTGCACTTCCTGAATCGCGCCATCCAGTCTATCTCATTAGGGACTTGGGGTGGAGGCTGCACCATCGCTGCTGCTGCGGCTGCTACAGCTGCTGTTACTGCTGCAATGTTCTCCCCCTGGTTGTGATGCAATTGTGCAGTACTAGCAGTAAGATTGGCAGCCTGAGCCTATTGCAACTGTACCATACGCTCCAAGATATCATTGATGTCCTCATTACCAGTCCTTCTACCAGCCATACTGTATATTCAGGGAGGAACAGACTATTAATATTTAGCAGAATAAATAAAAGTATAAACATCCTAGTTCCTAAATTCTAAAATTATAATTATCGATTACTCGCTTGGTGAGTAATCACTGGAGTAATGAGCTACTCCCAAGGCCGAGGAGAAACTACTCTGATACCATAAATAAAACACCTACACTTTTCTACCCTTCATTACCCTTTATTAAAATAGTGAATTTAAAATTTTTGTTTTAAATATTAAAAATCTCCCGTCAAACGGACGGAGTTTTGTTTGTTTTTCGGACTTTCCCAAAATATTATAATCTTCCTGCAACCTGATAAACACATTAATATATCACAGATAAAGCCAGCAGGGCTGTCAGCATATATCACATTAGTAGTATTTAGCAATTCAGAGTAGCAGCCTGATTTGGGTATAATTTATGATGTTTTTGGGCTTAATTTGACTTCCTTTTGCTATGGTTTTGACTTGTTTCTCTTGTAAATATAGGTATTTTGTATTAGTTTTTGGAATTTTTAGTTTTATAGAATCCTCTGAACGTTTTGATCGGTTTTGGGTATGTTTCAGGTGTTTTGGAGCTGAATTTGGAGAAAATATTATTGGAGCTGAGAAGAGCATGAGAATACCTTGAAAATGGCACAAGAACGGAGAGAAACGGAGTCGAAAAATACTTTGCACGACCAGGCGCGCTGCGTGCTTCGTTAATTAATGGGCAACAGATGGTGCGCGCCCAGGCGTGCAGACCAACACACCCAGGCGCACTAGGTTCGTGGAGGCCCAATTAGGCAATTTCTGAGCAATTTCGAGAGTTTCTATCAGGATTTGTATTTTAGGTATATATTTATGTGTTTAGAACTAGGTTAAGCAGCCATAATCAGTTATTATTAGAGATTAGTATTGAGTTTGAGGGAGATTACATTCTCTGGAGAGCATTCGGAGGAGGAATCCATTGAAGGCTGAAGATTCAGATCAAGGATTAGTGGTAATTTAGGAATGAATTACTTCTTTTCTTATTTGTTCTTCTTCTCTATGATGTGTAACTAAACCCTCTTGTGTTAGGAACACGGTGGATTTGATTATGTAGTTTATTTATATGAATTAATGTTTTTCAGTTTTTAAACCAAGTGTTTAATTGTGTTTTTATTGTTATGCATGAACTTGATCAATTCATGTTATGGATTTTTAGATCTGAATTGGAAAACTAGGATTTAAAATAGGCCATGCAATTAAACAATATAAGGATTCAACTTGTAGGAATACTTTTGGATTTTTATATAACTTTTTATAATTCACTGTTTTTAATCATGGTTATTCAATAGATTAAATTTCTAAGGAATTAGGATTTAACAAATTGGATAATAAACAGTAATTTCATTAGAGGAATCTGGGAATTACTAATTTTCTGAACTAGTTCTTGATTTAAATGGAAAACATTGATTTATAATAAATAAATGAAACATTCAATGAAACTAGTTCCTAACCACCATTCACCCATTGTTAATTGTTTTTATTTATTTTTCCAGCCATAAAATATTCTTTTTAATTAATTTATTTAATTCTGAATTTTAATAGATTTTACTTTTAATTACTCTTAGGTAGGAATAAGTTAAATAATTCGTAGTCCCTGTGGGAACGATATCTGGTCTTCCTTGACTATATTACTTTGCGATCTAGTATACTTGCTAGAGAGTGAACAAGTTTTTAGCACCGTTGCCGGGGACTAGAATTTATTTAATTTATTTTTGGTACTTTGTAGTAGTTTTTCGTAGAATTTTTTTTTAGTTTTTATTTTTCCTTTTCTTATTTTTCTTTTCTTGACGGGTGCTGCTTAACCCTCTTTTATGCTTTTGCGTTCTGCAGGAAACCGTGAGGTGTTGCATTTTGACCCCGACTTGGAGTTGAGTGCAAAGAAGAGGAAAAAGCAAGCAAGGAAAGAAAGGAAAAAGCAAGAAAGGAAGATGGCTGAACGAACTGAGCAAGGCACCACACCTCCTGCTAGGAAGACACTGGCTGACTATGCCGTCGTGGACCCGGATGTTTGCATGTCCAACATTGTCCGGCCAGAAATCACTGTAGCATCATTCGAGATTGATCCCCAATACATCCATCTTATCAAGCAGGATCAATTCTCGGGTGCACCAAATCAAGATCCCACGGAGCATGTAGCCAACTTCCTGAACATGCTTGATTTCTTCAAGATCGAGGGTGCGTCAGAGGAGGCAATAAGGATGAGGATGTTTCCACTCTCTTTGAGGGAACATGCCTACCAGTGGATGAAGAATCAGCCGCCCGGAAGTCTTTCCAGCTGGGATGTGCTTGTCAAGAAATTCATAGACAAGTTCTTTCCGACGGGAAAGTGTAACACCCTATGAAATAATTACCCTTAATTACCCCAAAATTAGGATTTAAAATTTCTTTTAAGATGGATATGATATTTGCTAAAATAATATTTCCTTTCATTAATAACAAAAACATCAGAGTTAATAAAGCGGAAGACTTAAAGACATCAAATTCATAAAGTATAAGTTTAGGTACATTCAGTTCGGTCATTCAAAATACAATCAGTGTTTTAGCTCGACCCAACTGGCCGAGACCCATCCACCTATCTGACTCTAAATAACTTACTCTCCCTGTGAGCGAGAGTGATCCTGCTCGGCCGGGGACTGCGTCTGCTCGGGCTCAGTACCTGAAAAATGGTAAGGAGGTGAGCATTACACAGAACTTAAATAAGCAGTTTCTAGAATGACATACCGAACTACCAAGCCAAACACAAGTAGTCAAATAGCAAATAAATCACAAGTAATCAAACCCATATATCTCATGCATATATCAACATTTAGCTCGGTTCGCATACCCCCATCCTCGTCTAGCTCGGTTCACATCATAAACCAGTAACTCATTGCTAGCTATACCTCGGTTTATCCTCTCGTGTCTCGGATTACCATCTCTATCTCGGGTTCACTACTCAATATTTCACTTTCACATAATTTACAATCTTTTACTCTTCTCGGATGCATACACCCAGTGCATGTCTTACACCATTTAAGTCGGATATTGGAGTGTCCATAACTGCGAGTACCACAGTACTCGGCTTACAGCTGCGAGCACCACAATGCTCGGCTTACGCAATCAATGCATGCACCCAATACGCGTCTGCTATGACCAGGAACACTACCGCCGATCATTCTATGGAGTAAGGAGTGTCCATAACTGCGAGTACCACAATACTCGACTTACAGCTACGAGCACCACAATGCTCGGCTTACGCGATCAATGCATGCACCCAGTACGCGTCTGCTATGACCAGGAACACATCCCACCGATTCCGTTCTCGGAACCTTGTGAGTCATAAATGCGAGCACCACAATGCTCGACTTACAGCTCCGAGCACCACAATGCTCGGCTTACGCGATCAATGCACGCACCCAGTACGCGTCTGCTATGAACCGACCACACAACCATTTCTCTTTAATTCCCCTTATCTTATTAACCATTACTTTTAGTTCGGCCCACCTCAGTTCACCTCTTTCATTTATTCCTCTTTGCATTAATCTCATTATTTACTTAGCTCGGCCTATCTCGGCTCAACTCTTTACCCATTTCCGATTTCCCTTATCCCTATTATCTATCTCATCTACCTATCTCATTATATAACTTATTAGTTTGTCTTTTCGATCCACCCTGGTTACCATTCTTCTCATTCTCCATTCTCACCCTCTCTCGGCTCGGCCACAGATACAAATACCAAATATCAAAGCATCATAAACACTTATACCTCAACAACCACATGAACAAAACATTTAGTCAATCCATCATATAAAATGTAGCATATGAAATATAACATGTAATCAAAAGTGATATTCCATCTTCACCTAAAATCTATGTTTCTAGTTCATTCATTAATTCCCCTTTTTCCCCTTTTACCATTTCTCTTCTAACATTAACCTATGTCCATTCCCTAATCTAATACCCACTCTTAGTTAGTACCCTTTATGAACACCCTAGAAACCCAAAATCAAGCAGAGGTAACACTCACTCCTTACCTCAAACCGTGTGAGATAAGAGTTGAGAGTTTGAGAATGGTTTTCTTGATGCTTGATCTTGGAGCTTCACACCTTTGAATCCTTTTCCTCCTTGCTGCCACCACCACGCCACGCTACACACGAACTTCACGGCGGCCCAGGGACTCCAGATTAAAATGGGGACGGAGAAAATGAGGGTCTCCGGTTGAGGTTTGGTTGCTGGAGGGGGGGAATATCCGTGGGAAGGGAGGGAGAAAGAAGTGTTAGGGCTGCTGGACTTTGAGAGAAAAGGGAGAGAGAGACATAGGGAAGAGAGAAGAATAAAAGTGAGAAGTGTTATGGGTTATGTGTTGGGATTTTCTTTTATTCAAATGTGGAAGATATTTGTGTGGCTCTCATTGGAGGCTTCTTTGGGAAGCTAGAATGAGTGGCTAGGATTCATTGGCTTCTTGAGGAAGCCATGAATAGTGACTTGATAGGGACATAAAGCAATGATGGCGACATAAAGTGAATGCTGGTACAACGTACGGATGGTACGAAACTCAAGGGCTACCAACTCAACATGAGCTGGCACGGAGGAGCTAGGAAGTGTCGGCTCGGGTACGTCGGCTAGGATACGTTGGCTCGGTGTGTAGGAACAGCAGTAGTCCGAGCTTCCCTCTCGGACAGGACTCTGAGATCGGCTAATCCAGACTGGACAATGGGTTTCACGTTGGGTTCCCTTTCAGCTCGGTTCATAAGCACACAATCTTATCTAGCTCGGCCGAGATCGGGCCGAGGCCTTAATCTCACATCCTAGGTCGGCCTATGCTCATACTACCCTTCTAACCTTGTACAATTTCTAAGGCTTAATCTTATCCTTAAATAGATATTTATACGCTAAAATTATATTATTTAATATTAATTTTCGGGATGTTACATTCCTCTCCCACTTACAGGAATTTCGTCCTCGAAATTAGTCAGCATTGAACAGTTGCGGATATGACTGCTTCATCTTCTCCTCGAGTTCCCAAGTAGCTTCCTCCACACCATTTCGATTCCATACTACCTTGACCAAGGGGATTTCCTTTCCTCTGAGTCGTCTGACTTGTCTATCTTCAACTCGGATTGGTAGGACTTCGAAGGTCAGATTGTCTCTTAGCGGCAGTTCGTCCACTGCTATCACATGCGAGGGATCGTGAATGTATCTCCTAAGTTGCGAGACATGGAACACATCGTGGAGCTTAGACAAGTGCGGAGGTAGAGCGATTCTGTACGCTACTGGTCCGACCTTCTCCGATATCTGGTACGGTCCGACAAACCTAGGGGTCAACTTCTTTGATTTGATAGCTCGGCCGATACCCGTTATAGGGGATACCCGAAGAAATACATGATCTCCCTCGATGAAGTTCAAGGGTTTCCTTATCTTGTCGGCATAGCTCTTCTGTCGGTCCTGAGAGGCTTTCATCTTCCCTTGTATCATTCGGATCTTCTCAGTTGTCTCCTGAACAATGTCGGGACCAATCAACAAGTTTTCACCTATCTGGAACCAGCATAGCGGCGTTCGGCATTTCCGACCATACAAGGCTTCGAAAGGAGCCATTCCGATACTTGAATGGAAGCTGTTGTTGTAGGTGAATTCGACCAACGGCAATAGTGTGTCCCAGCTTTCCGACTGTTCAAGCACACATGTTCTCAGCAAGTCCTCAAGAGTCTGAATGGTGCGCTCGGATTGTCCGTCAGTTTGGGGATGATAAGCAGTGCTAAACCTCAACTTTGTACCCATGGCTTCTTGCAGACTCTGCCAGAATCGAGACAAGAAACGAGGATCACGGTCCGACACTATGCTGCTCGGAACACCATGGAGTCGAACAATGTCCTTTATGTACAGTTGCGTCAGCTTCTCCAGGCTGTATTTCATGCTGATCGGCAGGAAATGAGCACTCTTTGTAAGTCGGTCCACCACAACCCAAATGGCTTCCTGCCCTGATCTCGTCTTTGGTAGACCTGATACAAAGTCCATAGAAATGCTATCCCACTTCCATTGTGGAATCTCCAAGGATTTGAGTAATCCTCCTGGTTTCTGATTCTCGATCTTGGCTTTCTGACATGTCAAGCACCGAGACACATAATCGGCGACGTCGGTCTTCAACTTCGGCCACCAAAATAACCTCTTCAAATCTTGGTACATCTTTGTGGCACCTGGATGAAGACTCATCTTCGTCTTGTGGGCTTCTTCCATTAACTCTCTTTGGACTTCAAAGTCCATGGGGATGCAAACTCGGCCTCAAAATCGCACAAGACCATCAAGTCCTTTAGTGAAGTCAGGTTCATCCTTGTCTCCGGCTCTTTCTAATAGCTTTTGGAGCTCTAGGTCGGCGGCCTGCCTTTCCTTAATGAAACCCACGAAATCATTGGTTACTTGCAGCATTTCCAGTACCACACTGTTTTCCTTTTTCTGTATGCCTAGGTTAAGGTCACTGAACTCCTGCATTAACTGCATCTCTCGGACCATCATGTTGCTCAAATGAAGACTCTTCCTGCTCAGTGTGTCGGCCACCACGTTGGCCTTTCCAGGGTGATAGTGCAAGCTGAATTCATAATCTTTCAAAAACTCCACCCATCTGCGCTGTCTCATGTTGAGTTCTTTCTGGTCGAACAGATAGCCGAGACTCTTGTGGTCACTGAACACCTCGAATTTCGTGCCATACAGGTAGTGTCTCCAAATCTTAAGGGCAAACACCACGGCTGCCAGTTCGAGATCATGCGTAGGGTAGTTCTGCTCGTGTTGCCGAAGTTGCCGAGAGGCATACGCCACCACTTTTCCTTGTTGCATCAGCACACAGCCAAGGCCCTGCTTTGAGGCGTCACAAAATACGTCAAAGGTTTTGGTCGGATCGGGTAAAATCAACACGGGCGAGCTCGTCAACCTTTTCTTTAGCTCTTGAAAGCTCAGTTCACACACCTCGGACCATTGGTATGGGGCATCCTTTTTAGTTAACGAGGTCAACGGTAGCGCCAGTTTAGAGAATCCTTCAATGAATCTTCTGTAGTACCCTGCAAGACCGAGGAAACTCCTGATCTCAGTGACCGAGTTGGGTCTCTCCCTCTTAAGTACCGCTTCCAACTTGGAGGGATCAACTGCTACACCTTGCTCGAATATCACATGTCCGAGGAAATGAACCTCGTTGAGCCAAAAGCTGCACTTAGGGAGCTTAGCGTAGAGATTCTTATCCTTCAAAAATTGTAACACCATTCTCAGATGCTGCTCGTGTTCACTCGGATTTTGGGAGTAGATGATGAGGAAATCGCAATTGGTGGTTGGAGAGACTTAGGAACCCTAGGAATACACCTAGAAGGGGGGGTTGAATAGGTGTTGAAGCTACCTTGAAAGATTTTCAAACGAAACAAATCTAAACAATCAAAACAAATGATTTTTACAAATTCTACAGTACTTAATCGATTAAGCAAGTCGTGTACTCGAGTAGTACTCGATTAAGCTTGAACTTAATCGATTAAATATGACAGAAAACAGAAAAATCAATTTTCATTCGAATACGAAAATCAATCAATTCACATGCAAGATCAGAGATTCAGCGGAAATGATTAACACCTATATTCTTATTGATTAACCTAGTTATGAAAATGATTTTCCCTTTATCAATTTGAACAATCAAAGATTCAATTCAATCAATTATGAAAATCAATCTTTCTAGGTTTTCAATCAAGAATGCAATCAAATGACTTGAATATAAAGAGTAAGAGTTTAGAGATACGACACAGTGATTTATCCTGGTTCACTTTCATCCACTTGAAAGCTACATCCAGTCCCCTCTTCAACCAAGAGAGATTCTTCACTATGAGGAATTAGAGTTCTCAAATTACAAGTGATTGCCTCACAAGACTCCCTTCTTGCTAGCCTACAAGAGATAACCGACACCCTTGCCTTGTAATCCTATTGATCTTCTCTCTAATCTAACCTCTACCCCTTGTTGATAATCGACACAACAAGTCTTCAATTGCTTGATGATAATCCACACACCAAGGCTTCACTTGCTTGATTCACAACCAAGACTTCTTCTTCTTCTTCAATAAGAATGCACTTGCTTGATGATAAAATCGACACACCAAGACTTCTTGTTTGTTGTAGTGGCTTGCCTTCTTGCAAAGATTACAACACAATAGAAAACACAAAATAATCCTATGAATCTCAATCAAGAGTTATGACAATTCACCATAAGAGATTCAAAGGTTCTTGATCAAAGAATATGAAAATATAAAAGCTTTGATCTTTGAAAATGAGAGAGAATAGAGTGGCTTGATTCTTTGTAAAACTTGTATGAAATGATTCTAATTAATCACAAATAATAGGAAAAGGTTTATATAGAATACCCAAAAGTTGTAGCACTTAAAAACTGATTTTGAGAAGTGAAAAACGTATTTTAAAAATCAGTTCAGCAGTACTTAATCGATTAAGCAAGTCGTGTACTCGAGTAGTACTCGATTAAGTTATCACTTAATCGATTAAGTTGGTACTGTACATGTTCAAAACTTGTTTTCTCAAAATCCAACCTTTCCTTTAAAACCTTTAAGCCACCTATTGATTCTAGGTTAAGTGAAAACTCAAATTATGATTAAATCATGACTTATGAATGAGATTCACTACCCTCTATAATAATCTACCCAAATAAAAAACCTATGAAGCTTGAGAGGCAAAAGATAAAAGAAATACAAATACACTCAAACTTAGGTCTTCATGAGCTTGCTTTCTCTCTTCTTCATTTGATGTTTGTTGTTGCTTGTTGAGCTTGAAACTTGATCAACACTTGTAGCTTGTTCAAAAACACTTTGTCATTATCAAAACATTCATCATGTTCATCATGGAACTAACAATCTCCCCCTTTTTGAAAATGACAATCCATGTTTTGAAATCATTTGAAGTTGTTGATGCTTGAAAAATTTGATCACTTGAGAAGACTCTTTCTCCCTCTCAATCAATGCTATAACACTTGAATCCAATTGAGATAGAAGCTTGATTCTCCCCCTATCTTAAACAACTTAGCTCAACCTACATAAAAACAACAAAACAACCTTTCTCCAAAATATAATATCATATTTCTCTCATGTTTTAAAAACATACCATTTCTCCCCATTTGAGAAACATTTCATTCAATTCAAAACATCATATTTCTCCCCCTTTGGCATTATCAAAAAGTAATATATACCAATTGAAATATAACATCTAAGCCAAGGTAAGAAATCAATGATCATTTCTTCACAACATTGATACCAATTGAACAAATACAATAGAGCTTTACTTTGAAATGTGATATCAATTGGTAAGAGAATATAACAATAAAATATAATACCAATTGAGAACTAAAAAGATCATAATATCACTTAACAAAGAAGATATCAATTGTAAAGAAGAATCAATAATCACAAAATCATGATAATCAACTAATAATCTCTCAATGATACAAATTGAATTAACTAAACATTTAGAAAAGTAATATCAATTGAGAAGATACCAATTGAGATAATATATCAATATCAAATATTACCACTTTGTAGGACATTCACTTAAGATGCAAGTGTGATACCAATTGAAGATGTGAATATAGACATTCATAGTTGAGACCAATTGAGAACATGTGTCATTCATTTGCATCTTCAATCAAACCTACAAAACAATCATGCTTTGCTTTTTGGTATCCAAATGGTTTTGGATCCATTTTTGTTAGTGTAGGGACTTTCACCCTTTTTCATCCAAACAAAATTTCCTTTAGGTATACCATGCACTTTAACATAACACACATTTGAAGTATGTCCATGAGTACCACAATAGAAACATGTTGGAGGATTTGAAAAATCAACTTTAGAAAAATCAACAACATTTCTATGAGATTTACTCTTAGCATTAGTATAACCCAAACCAAACTTGTTTGAATTTTCTCTTTGAAAATTTAACAATGTGCGCAATCTAATATCACAAATGGTGAAACTTGCAAGCTTATTTTTCAAAATAGCATTTTCATCCTTGAGCAACTTGCAATTCTCACAATCAATCACAATATTCAATCTACTAGCACAATCACAAGAAGAACTAGCATAGATAAGATCAAGAGTTTCATTTTCAAGATTAAGCTCATCAACTTGTTTTTGAAGATCTAAAATCTCTTTTTGATGTTTCAAAATGAGCTTCTTTCTTTCAATGTTTTTCAAAGCTAGTTTTTCAAGTTGTTCATACATTTCTTCATAAGCATTATGTAACAATTCATATTTAGAAGAAATTTCGGATTTAGATTCACTTACATTGCTATCCTCGCTTTGATAACTTGATTCATCATTTGAACTTTGTTCTTCATCATCTACTAGAGTTATCAAGTTGAGACAAGTGGCTTCTTCATCATCCGATGAACTACTCGATGTGCTTTTCTTGTTATCTTCATCACTATCCCAAACTATGTATGCTCTTTTAGATTTAGAATTTTTCTTGTCTTTCTCCTTCTTCTTGAGATACCTAGAGCATGAGTACTTGAGATGTCCGGGCTTTCCACATTCATGGCAAACTACACCTTCTTTTGAATTTTTGGTCTTGTAGTGTGGGGAATCCTTCTCTTTACTTTTGTCCTTGTTCAACCTTCCTTTTCTCTTTAGAAACTTGTCAAATTCTTTTAACAAAAGTTTCATGTCTTTTTCATCAACATCGGAATCGGAATCTTCACTATCATCATCATCGGAACTATCTTTCTTTTTGTATGATCTATTGACTTTAAGAGCAAGTCCCTTTCTTTCTTTGTTTTTATCCGACTCTTCATTGATACTTAATCGTCCAAGCTCCATTTCATGTTCTTGAAGCTTTCCGAAAAGTGTTGCTAGATCCATAGCATCCAAATTTTTAGATTCAACAATAGCCGTTACTTTTGGTTGCCAATTCCTGTCTAAACATCTCAACACTTTGTTAGAAAGTTCACCTTGAAGAAAAGTTTTACCAAGAGCAAGTAAATGATTTATAATATGAGTAAAACGCTTTTGCATATCATTTATAGATTCATTTGGAAGCATATGAAACAATTCATAATCACGCATTAAAGCATTCAATCTAGCTCTCCTAACCTCACTAGTTCCTTCATGAGTCACTTGTAAAGTGTCCCACATTTCCTTAGCACTAGAACATTGAGAAACTCTAAAGAACTCGTCATAGGATAAAGCGGATGTAATGATATTCTTTGCTTTATAATCATATTGTACTTTCTTTCTATCATCATCCTTCCACTTATCCTCGGGGATCAATTGTTCTACACCTTCAACTAAACTAGAGGGGATATGAGGACCTTTTTCAACTACTTTCCAAATTTCACTATCTATGGCTTGGATAAAGATTTTCATTCTAACTTTCCAATATGCATAGCCTTCTCCGGCAAACAATGGAGGACGACTTATTGAAGCACCTTCACCACCAAAGGGATTCGTAGAACCCATTGCGATTTTCTTAAAGGATCTTTACGAAAAAGCTCTTATGCTCGTGTCTTTCGACCGAGCTCTGATACCAATTGAGGAAATCGCAATTGGTGGTTGGAGAGACTTAGGAACCCTAGGAATACACCTAGAAGGGGGGGTTGAATAGGTGTTGAAGCTACCTTGAAAGATTTTCAAACGAAACAAATCTAAACAATCAAAACAAATGATTTTTACAAATTCTACAGTACTTAATCGATTAAGCAAGTCGTGTACTCGAGTAGTACTCGATTAAGCTTGAACTTAATCGATTAAATATGACAGAAAACAGAAAAATCAATTTTCATTCGAATACGAAAATCAATCAATTCACATGCAAGATCAGAGATTCAGCGGAAATGATTAACACCTATATTCTTATTGATTAACCTAGTTATGAAAATGATTTTCCCTTTATCAATTTGAACAATCAAAGATTCAATTCAATCAATTATGAAAATCAATCTTTCTAGGTTTTCAATCAAGAATGCAATCAAATGACTTGAATATAAAGAGTAAGAGTTTAGAGATACGACACAGTGATTTATCCTGGTTCACTTTCATCCACTTGAAAGCTACATCCAGTCCCCTCTTCAACCAAGAGAGATTCTTCACTATGAGGAATTAGAGTTCTCAAATTACAAGTGATTGCCTCACAAGACTCCCTTCTTGCTAGCCTACAAGAGATAACCGACACCCTTGCCTTGTAATCCTATTGATCTTCTCTCTAATCTAACCTCTACCCCTTGTTGATAATCGACACAACAAGTCTTCAATTGCTTGATGATAATCCACACACCAAGGCTTCACTTGCTTGATTCACAACCAATACTTCTTCTTCTTCTTCAATAAGAATGCACTTGCTTGATGATAAAATCGACACACCAAGACTTCTTGTTTGTTGTAGTGGCTTGCCTTCTTGCAAAGATTACAACACAATAGAAAACACAAAATAATCCTATGAATCTCAATCAAGAGTTATGACAATTCACCATAAGAGATTCAAAGGTTCTTGATCAAAGAATATGAAAATATAAAAGCTTTGATCTTTGAAAATGAGAGAGAATAGAGTGGCTTGATTCTTTGTAAAACTTGTATGAAATGATTCTAATTAATCACAAATAATAGGAAAAGGTTTATATAGAATACCCAAAAGTTGTAGCACTTAAAAACTGATTTTGAGAAGTGAAAAACGTATTTTAAAAATCAGTTCAGCAGTACTTAATCGATTAAGCAAGTCGTGTACTCGAGTAGTACTCGATTAAGTTATCACTTAATCGATTAAGTTGGTACTGTACATGTTCAAAACTTGTTTTCTCAAAATCCAACCTTTCCTTTAAAACCTTTAAGCCACCTATTGATTCTAGGTTAAGTGAAAACTCAAATTATGATTAAATCATGACTTATGAATGAGATTCACTACCCTCTATAATAATCTACCCAAATAAAAAACCTATGAAGCTTGAGAGGCAAAAGATAAAAGAAATACAAATACACTCAAACTTAGGTCTTCATGAGCTTGCTTTCTCTCTTCTTCATTTGATGTTTGTTGTTGCTTGTTGAGCTTGAAACTTGATCAACACTTGTAGCTTGTTCAAAAACACTTTGTCATTATCAAAACATTCATCATGTTCATCATGGAACTAACAGATGAGGATATCGTCAATGAAGACTATCACAAACGAGTCCAGGTAAGGTCGGAAGATTCTATTCATGTAGTCCATGAAGATAGCTGGGGCGTTGGTAAGTCCAAAGGGCATGACCACGTACTCAAAATGCCCATACCTTGATCGGAAGGCTGTCTTCGGAATGTCTTCTTCTCGGACTCGGATTTGGTGATATCCAGATCGGAGATCTATCTTTGAAAACACCGACGCTCCCTTGAGTTGGTCCAATAAGTCATCAATCCGAGGGAGGGGATATTTATTCTTCACCGTTACCGCGTTGAGCTTCCTATAGTCAGTGCACATTCTGAGACTACCATCTTTCTTTTTCACAAACAGGATTGGGGCTCCCCACGGCGATACGCTTGGTCGGATTAGCTTTTTGGCCAAAAGTTCTTCCAGCTGTTTCTTAAGCTCTTCTAGCTCGGGAGGCGCCATTCTGTACGGAGCAATTGAGATCGGGCCAGTTCCCGGAAGGAGGTCTATACTGAACTCTACTTCCCTATTCGGCGGTAAGCCAGGCATTTCGTCCGAGAAAACCTCAGGGAATTCTCCGACCACGGGGATTTGGTCTAAGGTCGGTTCCTCTGTTGTCTCTAACTTCGCAACAGAAGGGCCACTAAAGATTACGGTCTTTTCTCGGCAATCGAGTAAGACATGGTGTTGAGACATACAGTCCATGCCAAGGATAATATCCAGCTTGGTTAAGGGTAGACAAATCAAATTGACTTTAAATTCTTTGCCTAATACTTGGATAGGACACTCTAGACACATTTTAGAAGTGATTACAGAAGAATTGGGTGGGGTAGAAATGGATAGTTTGTAAGGCATTTCTACTGGGAATAGTTTTAGTCTATTCATACAGTCAAGGGAAATGAAAGAATGTGTGGCTCCCCAGTCAAATAGTACGGCACAAGGAATACTGTTTACTTGGCAAGTACCTCGGATCAGTTCGTCAGCATCAGTCACTTCTTCTCCATCCATAGTGTAAACTTTGCCTCTCTGCATAGGTCGGTTAATACCAGTCTGATGAGCCTTGGTCACATTGACCTCTTCCTTCACAATATTCTCGGTACACCGAGCTGCAAAATGGCCAGGCTTGCCACATCGGAAACAGGATCCTCTGGTTTTGCTCGGATCCAGATTCCAGCATTCCCCCCGGTGCTGCCTTCCACAATGTTGGCATATCGGATACGGGCCAGGAACAGCCACCATTTGACCACCACTCCTCGGAGCTGTTGACATTCTGGGGTTCAGATTCACATATGGGGCAGATCTCTGGACACCCCCTTTTCCTCTGATCGGACCCACTCCTTTCTGTGCCGACTTGCTCCTCTTTCCATCAGCTTTTCTCTTAAGCCCTTTCTCATAGGTGCTAGCCATGTTTACCAGTTGCGAGAGATTGGCCACGTTCTGATATTCGAATGTGAGCCGAATGTCGTCACGGAGACCAGACTCAAACTTGATGCACTTGGTACGCTCATCAGCATCTCGGTAGCTTCCTGAATAACGGATCAAATCCTCGAACTGAGCGGCATACTCCCCAACGCTCAAGTTTCTCTGTTCCAGCTTGAGAAAAGCGAGCTCCTTCTCTCTCCTTACATCCTCGGGAAATTACTTTCCGAGGAAGCGAGCTCGGAATAAGTCCCAAGTGATGGCCTCATTAGCTGCTTCCAGTCCTCGGCTCTGTTGCTCCCATCAGTGCTCGGCTTCATTAACCAGCACAAACTCGGCCAACCTCACTCTGTACTCATAGGGAGGTTGTAGGGATCGGAAGATCTTCTCAATGTCCTGGAGCCATCTCTGAGCTCCATCGGGGTTGTAACCCCCTTCAAACCGAGGTGGTTCGTTCTTCCGAAATCGGCTCATCCAGTCTATCTCGACCGGAGCCGGAGGTTGGGGCTGAAGGGCTACAGCTGCAGCTGCTGCGGCTGCGGCGATGTTTTGAGCGAGGTTCTCAACCTGATTCTGCTGAGCCTGCGCTTGGTTCTGCTGTAGTTGAACCAGGGTTTCCAACACAGTGGCAATTCGGTCGTTATCAGCTCGTCTCCCAGCCATGCTGTTTGGTCATGGAGAGAAAGCCAATTAACTTCCGATTAATCAAGTAAATGTATATATATAAACATATATATCAACGAGCTCTATTGTCTAACTTAGACTTCTAGACTTTACTTATTTGTCACTCTCTTGGTGAGTAACCACTAGAGTCTTTCGCAACTCCAATAGGCCGAGGAGAAACTGCTCTGATACCAAAAATGTAACACCCTATGAAATAATTACCCTTAATTACCCCAAAATTAGGATTTAAAATTTTTTTAAGATGGATATGATATTTGCCAAAATAATATTTCCTTTCATTAATAACAAAAACATCAGAGTTAATAAAGCGGAAGACTTAAAGACATCAAATTCATAAAGTATAAGTTTAGGTACATTCAGTTCGGTCATTCAAAATACAATCAGTGTTTTAGCTCGGCCCAACTGGCCGAGACCCATCCACCTATCTGACTCTAAATAACTTACTCTCCCTGTGAGGGGGAGTGATCCTGTTCGGCCGGGGACTGCGTCTGCTCGGGCTCAGTACCTGAAAAATGGTAAGGAGGTGAGCATTACACAGAACTTAAATAAGCAGTTTCTAGAATGACATACCGAACTACCAAGCCAAACACAAGTAGTCAAATAGCAAATAAATCACAAGTAATCAAACCCATATATCTAATGCATATATCAACATTTAGCTCGGTTCACATACCCCCATCCTCGTCTAGCTCGATTCACATCATAAACCAGTAACTCATTGCTAGCTATACCTCGGTTTATCCTCTCGTGTCTCGGATTACCATCTCTATCTCGGGTTCACTACTCAATATTTCACTTTCACATAATTTACAATCTTTTATTCTTCTCGGATGCATACACCCAGTGCATGTCTTACACCATTTAAGTCGGATATTGGAGTGTCCATAACTGCGAGTACCACAGTACTCGGCTTACAGCTGCGAGCACCACAATGCTCGGCTTACGCGATCAATGCATGCACCCAGTACGCGTCTGCTATGACCAGGAACACTACCGCCGATCATTCTATGGAGTAAGGAGTGTCCATAACTGCGAGTACCACAATACTCGACTTACAGCTGCGAGCACCACAATGCTCGGCTTACGCGATCAATGCACGCACCCAGTACGCGTCTGCTATGACCAGGAACACATCCCACCGATTCCGTTCTCGGAACCTTGTGAGTCATAAATGCGAGCACCACAATGCTCGACTTACAGCTCCGAGCACCACAATGCTCGGCTTACGCGATCAATGCACGCACCCAGTACGCGTCTGCTATGACCCGACCACACAACCATCTCTTTAATTCCCCTTATCTTATTAACCATTACTTTTAGTTCGGCCCACCTCAGTTCACCTCTTTCATTTATTCCTCTTTGCATTAATCTCATTATTTACTTAGCTCGGCCTATCTCGGCTCAACCCTTTACCCATTTCCGATTTCCCTTATCCCTATTATCTATCTCATCTACCTATCTCATTATATAACTTATTAGTTTGTCTTTTCGATCCACCCTGGTTACCATTCTTCTCATTCTCCATTCTCACCCTCTCTCGGCTCGGCCACAGATACAAATACCAAATATCAAAGCATCATAAACACTTATACCTCAACAACCACATGAACAAAACATTTAGTCAATCCATCATATAAAATGCAGCATATGAAATATAACATGTAATCAAAAGTGATATTCCATCTTCACCTAAAAACTATGTTTCTAGTTCATTCATTAATTCCCCTTTTCCCCCTTTTACCATTTCTCTTCTAACATTAACCTATGTCCATTCCCTAATCTAATACCCACTCTTAGTACCCTTTATGAACACCCTAGAAACCCAAACTCAAGCAGAGGTAACACTCACTCCTTACCTCAAACCGTGTGAGATAAGAGTTGAGAGTTTGAGAATGGTTTTCTTGATGCTTGATCTTGGAGCTTCACACCTTTGAATCCTTTTCCTCCTTGCTGCCACCACCACGCCATGCTACACACGAACTTCACGGCGGCCCAGGGACTCCAGATTAAAACGGGGACGGAGAGAAGGAGGGTCTCCGGTTGAGGTTTGGTTGCTGGAGGGGGGAATATCCGTGGGAAGGGAGGGAGAAAGAAGTGTTAGGGCTGCTGGACTTTGAAAGAAAAGGGAGAGAGAGACGTAGGGAAGAGAGAAGAATAAAAGTGAGAAGTGTTATGGGTTATGTGTTGGGATTTTCTTTTATTCAAATGTGGAAGATATTTGTGTGGCTCTCATTGGAGGCTTCTTTGGGAAGCTAGAATGAGTGGCTAGGATTCATTGGCTTCTTAAGGAAGCCATGAATAGTGACTTGATAGGGACATAAAGCAATGATGGTGACATAAAGTGAATGCTGGTACAATGTACGGATGGTACGAAACTCAAGGGCTACCAACTCAACATGAGCTGGCACGGAGGAGCTAGGAAGTGTCGGCTCGGGTACGTCGGCTAGGATACGTTGGCTCGATCTGTAGGAACAGCAGTAGTCCGAGCTTCCCTCTCGGACAGGACTCTGAGATCGGCTAATCCATACTGGACAATGGGTTTCACGTTGGGTTCCCTTTCAGCTCGGTTCATAAGCACACAATCTTATCTAGCTCGGCCGAGATCGGGCCGAGGCCTTAATCTCACATCCTAGGTCGGCCTATGCTCATACTACCCTTCTAACCTTGTACAATTTCTAAGGCTTAATCCTATCCTTAAATAGATATTTATATGCTAAAATTATATTATTTAATATTAATTTTCGGGATGTTACAGAAAGCAAGCCAAGATGCGCCAAGACGTCAACTCCTTCATGCAAGAGGAAGGTGAACACTTGCATGAGGCATGGGATTGGTACAATCAGTTGCTGAAGAGGTGCCCCACGCATGCAATTCCAGACTGGATGCAAATCCGGCTATTCTACTTTGGGCTGAGAATGTCGCACAAGATAATGATAGATGCAGCAGCTGGTGGTTCCCTCCTCAAGAAGATTGTTAAAGAGGCAAAGGAGATAGTTGAGACAATGGCCTACAACAGCAGTCAAAGAACTGCAGCAACAAATTTCTGAATTGGTGAAGAAGATGGCCCAGACCTAGTTGGCTGCAGTCAACACTCTGGTGTGTGATTTTTGTGGAGGAAATCACCAAAATGGAGATTGCTCACCAGATGTGGGGAAGGCACCGGCTACCATTGAGGAGGAAGCCAAGTTTGTGGGTGGTGGAGGCTAGAGAAACAATATGTACTCCAACACCTACAACCCAGCCTACAGAAATCATCCAAACTTCTCATGGAACAGCAATTGAGACTCAGCAGCCGCAGAAACAAACTTGGGAGGCAGCAATGGAGAAGTTAGGCACTAATACGACCACATTCATGGAGGAGACAAGGGCTAACTTCACCAATCAAGGGGCGAGTATTCAGAACCTGGAGGTGCAAGTGGGCCAGCTAGCAAAGCAGTTATCAGAGAGGTCACTAGGAACATTTCCTAGTGACACTATCATAAATCCAAAGGAGAGTCTAATGGCGGTGACTCTTAGGAGTGGCAAGTCGTATGAGGAGCCACTTCCAAAGAGTGATGCAACTGCATCGGAAAAGAAGAAAGAAGAGGAACAAAAGAAACAAGAAGTGGAGAAAGAGCAAGGCAAGAGAGGAGCATCGAAAACGCAGGGTCCACCTGCGGATCACCAGCGGGAATCAGCCAAGCCTTCTCCATCACCTTTGAGGGTGCCTTATCCTCAGAGGTTGAAGAAAGAAGAGGACCGAAGGCAATTCTCCAAGTTCCTGGACATGATCATACGGATTAACATAAACATCCCATTCGTAGAGGCTCTTGCACAGATGCCTCTGTATGCGAAGTTTATGAAAGAGTTGCTGACAAGGAAGAAGGGAATGCTCTCGGAAGAGACATTTCCGGTTGCGGAGAAATGCAGTACCATTATCAAGTGCAACCTGCCACCGAAGATGAAGGATCCGGGAAGCTTCAACCTTCCTGTCAGCACTGGCAAGGAGTACTCTGGTAAGGCCCTCTGTGACTTAGGTGCTAGTGTTAATATCATGCATTTATCTGTTTGTAATGCACTAGATTTAGGTGAAATCAAACCTATCCCTGCGATTTTACAATTAGCTGATAAGTCCATCCTCCGTCCTTATGGAGTGGTGGAAGATATTTTGGTGAAGGTTAATGATTTCATACTGCCCCTGGACTTCATTGTCCTTGATATAGATGAGGATGAAAATATTCCTCTGATCTTTGGAAGGCCATTCTTGGCCACAGCTGGGGCAGTAATAGATGTTCCTAGGGGAGAGGTTATTCTTCGTGTCAATAGTGAGCAAAGTGTCATAAATATTTTTGAAAAACCACCATGTACGGCGAAGTGCTTCACCCCGCTAAATTTGGTTCATCATTCAGTTGCTGATAATTCTCTTAATGCTCAGATGCAGTCTCCTTAGCCTCCGAAATAAGGTGACCCGTCAGGCTCGTGACGTTAAACAAGCGCTAGTTGGGAGGCAACCCAATGTTTAGGTAACATTCCCTTAGTTTAGGTAGTTTTTAGGAAATTAGTTAGTGTAGGCTACTTTTTTATTTTATTTTCTGCATTTTTTATTTTAATATAAAAAAAGCACCAGTGTACAGGTCTGGCACGCCTGGGCGCGCAGTCCAGGCGTGCACTGGGCAAGAAAACCCAAAAGTTGTGAGAATTTTTATTCATTGATCTATTTTATACCCTTTCCCTATTTAGACCAATTCCTGTACCTGTGCAACAAAAACATGTATTTGCTTTCTAGGATTTATTTTTGTAGTTTTATTGCATGAATATTTATTTGGATCATTAATTATTTGCATCTAGTTATATTTTTTGCAACAGGTGTGAGTTGATATTTTCCCATTAGAGGTGCTATTTTTTTGGCACTTGTTTCTAACGACCTGCAGGTACTAAGTTTGGGGGAATGTCTTCTCATTTTTGTTAGTGATGAGTATTTTATTCAGATGTGGTAGCAAGTGTTCCAGATTTATTCCATGTAATTTTTTATTTTGTATTTAAGTATGTTTAGTTTAGTTTGCTTGAGGACAAGCCAACCTTTAAGTTTGGGGGAGTGGACAAAATAAAAAAAATTTCAGACTTGAATTTTTTTTCTCCCATTTATGGTGTTGGTTTGTGTCTTAGGTAGAGGTTTTGTAATTATTCTAGACTTAGGATTATTTTTCTGATGATAGGTGTATATACTTAGTTTAGGATTAGACTCATTGATTCATGGTTTTGTTGTGCTGTAAATATTTTTGAAATCTGGTTATTTTGACAAAGTTTTTCAGATATTGAGATTAGTGAACTGACTTTAGCTTAGTGAGATTTTGAGCCTATATTGATGAGGTATGTGAAGTATTTGAAATATTTTAATTTGAGACCCCTATTTCTTTCATGAGTGTGTCTACTTTAGTTTTGTGTTCTAGAACTTGACCAGTGACCATTTTGAGATTGATAATTGATTACATGCATGAAATGATTAAGGCATTTAGGATGGTGTTTTTGTAGCCTTCAGAGATTTTTGTTGGATTTGTTTTCCCTTAGTTGCCCAATTTGAGCCTGATATAAATATGATTTTTCTTTGGTACCCTGTATTGATTGTATATTTTTGTGAGTACCTTAGGAATTTTGAATGAGTAATTGAGAGAGGGACATTTCAAAAGTATGAAAATTGTGAAAGTGTTGTTGAGTTACTCTTCTTCCAAAAGAAAAGAAAAGAAAAAAATTTGAGAAAAGTGAAAATTGTTGAATGTTAAAAGAAAAGAAATTTGTTTGGAAGAAGTAGTAGAGTAAAATTGAAAGATAAGAAGTGTGAAATAGTTGTGATTTGAGTATGAGTCCTCATAGTATTCATTGCTCATTCATAATTTTAGAGGGAAATTTGTTTTTTCATTTTAGTCCTTAGTTTCATCCTTTGTTTCTTTTATCCCACCTTACACTTTTAGCCATGGCCTCATTACAACCAAATTAAAGATCTTTTGATTTGTGCATATTTTCAATAATTTCAGTGGAGATTTTGGGTCTATGGTCAAGTTATGGTAACATTTAACTATTGTATGAACTTGAGTGAATTGATTGATACCCTTAATACACATGAGAGATATACACTGAGAGGTTGAGAGTGTTCACTAATTCTGAGTTCTGATTGATTTTGTTTCTTTAACCAGGTTTTGATATGTGAATAGCTTGTGTAAATATGTGTCTGTGTTGATGAGTCGAAGTCTTAGATTAAGTGTTGTACATTTTGATTTAGATGGTAGTCTTGAGTTTATGAATTTTTATTTTACTTTTGCCTGGGACATGCAAAATGCTAAGTTTGGGGGAGTGATTTGGGTCTAATATATGATGTTTTTGGGCTTAATTTCACTTCCTTTTGCTATGGTTTTGGCTTGTTTCTCTTGTAAATATAGATATTTTGTATTAGTTTTTGGAATTTTTAGTTTTATAGAATCCTTTGAACGTTTTGATCCGTTTTGGGTATGTTTCAGGTGTTTTGGAGCTGAATTTGGAGAAAATATTATTGGAGCTGAGAAGAGCATGAGAAGACCTTGAAAATGGCACAAGAACGAAGAGAAATGGAGTCGGAAAATACTTTGCACGCCCAGGCGCGCGTGATTCGTTAATTACTGGGCAACAGATGGTGCGCGCCCAGGCGTGCAGACCAACACGCCCAGGCGCGCTAGGTTCGTGGAGGCCCACTTGGGCCAATTTCTGAGCAATTTCGAGGGTTTCTATTAGGATTTGTATTTTAGGTATATATTTATGTGTTTAGGACTAGGTTAAGCAACATAATCAATTATTATTAGAGATTAGTATTGAGTTTGAGGGAGATTACATTCTCTGGAGAGCATTCGGAGGAGGAATCCATTGAAGGCTGAAGATTCAGATCAAGGATTAGTGGTAATTTAGGAATGAATTACTTCTTTTCTTATTTGTTCTTCTTCTCTATGATGTGTAACTAAACCCTCTTGTGTTAGGAACATGGTGGATTTGATTATGTAGTTTATTTATATGAATTAATGTTTTTCAGTTTTTAAATCAAGTGTTTAATTGTGTTTCTATTGTTATGCATGAACTTGATCAATTCATGTTATGGATTTTTTAGATCTGAATTGGAAAACTAGGATTTAAAATAGGCCATGCAATTAAACAATATAAGGATTCAACTTGTAGGAATACTTTTGGATTTTTATATAACTTTTCATAATTCACTGTTTTTAATCATGGTTATTAAATAGATTAAATTTCTAAGGAATTAGGATTTAACAAATTGGATAATAAACAGTAATTTCATTAGAGGAATCTGGGAATTACTAATTTTCTGAATTAGTTCTTGATTTAAATGGAAAACATTGATTTATAATAAATAAATGAAACATTCAATGAAACTAGTTCCTAACCACCATTCACCCATTGTTAATTGTTTTTATTTATTTTTCCAGCAGTAAAATATTCTTTTTAATTAATTTATTTAATTCTGAATTTTAATAGATTTACTTTTAATTACTCTTAGGTAGGAATAAGTTAAATAATTCGTAGTCCCTGTGGGAACGATATCTTGTCTTCCTAGACTATATTACTTTGCGATCTAGTATACTTGCTAGAGAGTGAACACAGCCTATATACTAGTTTTGTGGAAAGAGTTGTTTCCCAAAATACTCCTTTTTCCAAGGAGCCGTCCTGGACCTCCCAAAAGCTATTTACATATTTACATCAAAACAGTGAATCACATAACCATCAAGTCATGAGGTCCAAGACATTTTCATGCCCTACTAAAATAGAACCCTACTCTCACTGTAAGGGAGAGTAATCCTGCTCGGCCGGATCAGGTGTAAGCTCTGCCTCAGTACCTAAAAAATTAATAAGGAGGTGAGCATTACACATAAATTAGGAATTGCAGTTTTTGATATGATATAATACCCACTAAGCCAAACACATTTAATCCATTTAGTTCACATAAACACATAGTCATACCAGACAAGTTCCCATACACACCAAAACCATATTATCAGTTTTTTCCTAATCATTTGCTTAACATTTATTAATTTTCAAAATAATTCACATATTGTGCTTCTGATCTTTTCATTCCTAACATTACCACTTTTTTTTGTACTACTTTCCTCTCTTTTAAATGTCTTAACTGCATTCTTTAAGTTTTTGAGAAACTATCCTCTTCGCGTACTAACCTATTCGCATACTAACCTATTCGCGCACTTCACTGTCGTCCCCGATTCGTGTACTTTCGTAGTCGGACGTAGGAGGATTAGTTTCTATTCCCCTTTCGCGTACTAACCGATTCGCGCACATCGCAGTCGGCCCCGGTTTATGTACTATCGCAGCCGGCCGCAAGGGGTTATTTTATATATTTATATTCTTTCAAATCATTCACTTTTTCATTACATGTTTTAGGTGATTTTCCTTTTCGCGTACTAACCGATTCGCACACATCGCAGTCGGTCCCGGCTCGCGTACAATCGCAACCGGCCGCAGGAGGAAAATGTTTAGTCCCTTTCGCGTACTAACCAATTCGCGCACATCGCAGTCGGCCCCAACTCGCGTACAATCGCAACCGGCCGCAAGAGATATTTATTTATATACTCTTTCACTATCATTAACTTCTCTCAATCTCAATATTATTTCCAGTTCTGTTATTCTTTTCATCCCTTAATCTGATCTTCTCATTTTTAACTAAAATAATTGTTAGGCATTCCATATTTTTATGAGTTCCTAATCAAATGAGAAATTTAATACATGCTTTCAACACTTAGACAATAAAGTACATACAACATATATATATATATAAATAATGTATCACAGCATCACCAATGAAGTTCACATGAAAAAATAAGTCAATAATTTATTCTCTTAATTTTCTAAGTTCTAAATATTAGTTTTATCAACTACCCTAAAGTGTGAAATTCTAAAACTAACAACAACTCTTAGCAAGCTTTATATTCATAGTAGAAACTTATCCCTAAGGTAAGGTAATACTCCCTCCTTACCTCAAATTAATGAAAAGTAAGAAAAACCTCAATTTGTGCCTTAGAATCTAGGGACTTTAAACCTCCTTAATCTTGCTTGTCACCTCTACAAAGCCAAAATCCAATATTGATAAATAACCCTATTGTGTGTGTTGTAGGAAGGGAGATTGTTGCTATTCTTCTCTTCTTCTTGGTTATGAGGCATGAACTAGAGATTTCTCCATGATCAAGAGCTTAAAAAAAACATAGAGGGAGGGAAATAAAGAGAGTGAGACGTGAGGCTTGGAAAGGAAGAGGGTGGATTTAACTCATTATTGCTTGATGATGTTGAGGAGGATGCTTGTGTGATGGTTTGATGGTCTATGGCTGGAAATGGTGATGATGGGCGTGAGCCCTATCAGAGAAGAAGAAAGTGATGGAATGGAGAAGGGTTGTGTTCTGGGTGCCAAGGAAACAATTGTGCATGAAGAAGAAAAATATGTGAAGGAGGTGTGGTGGCTTCATAAGGAAGCCATCAATTATTGTGGCTGAAATGGTGCCTCACGCACCAAACCCGTCCAGCCTGCGCCAGAAATTAACCCCCGCGCGCCTGTGCGCTGGTCATGGCGCGCCTGGGCGTGCCCTAGGTATCCTGTCTTTGAATTGCTATATCTTCTTTGTTAACCGTTGGATCTTGCTTAAATTTTGAGATAAACTTCCTAAGACCCTAAACTTTACATCCAATGGTTGAAATTGTATTCGGAGGCTTGGGCATTATACTTATAATTTCCTAAATTAGGGTGTTCTTAATATCAAAAATACCCCTATATTCCTCTTATTTAAACAAAAATCCACACTCTAAACATTCTAAGTTGATTTTTATAATACTTGTACTTAGAAATTAAAATTGAGGATGTTACAGAGGTTAAGCAAACTCTAATATTAATAGGGGTAATTTTGAAATTACATATCAAAAGTTTACATTTCCAATACAATTAACTAAATTATTCCACTTTCTTAATGGACGTGAAATCCCCCAAAAGGGTCTTATATTTAGGGACGGAGGGATCAGAGAATTTAAAAAAATTAAAAAAAGAAAACAAAATAAAAATAATGCCCCAATTTGGTAATTAAGGGTATCCATGGCAGAGTCTTAACATGTTAACGTGATATTCATCAGACTGTGATATTTATCATCCCTAATTTAAATCTAAGAATAATTAATGTGATAATGAATTCAGGGTGAAGAGAATGAAAACACTAAGTTAGAATTAATGGATTTGAAGTGTAGTTTTTGAGTTGGAAGCATAGAACGTTAGGAAATTTAAAATACAAGAGTTGTAGCTCAGAACATGAAATCAACGTTGGATGTGAAGATAAGGGCCTTAGGAAGCTTGTCTCAAAATTTGAGAAAGATCTGACGGTTAACGAAGAAGTTACGGAGTAGTCAATGAAGGGTCAACTGGCTCACGCCCAGGCGTGCCAGCCACACGCCCAGGCGCACTGGTGGGCATCAGGGGCGAGCCAGCAGTGGCTCTCACGCCCAGGCACCCCAGAGCCTGCGCCTAGGCGCGCGCGATTAGATGGGCCATTTTCAGCCACAATTTTCTTGGCTTCTTGAGGAAGCCAACAAATATCAACCACCCATTTCCTTTCCCCTCCTACTAGTCACGAATTTTGCACCCAAAAACAAAAGAAGAACACAACAACAACTCCATGCAACACAAACCATCATCATCTCCTTCATCCTCCTTCTTGATTCTAAGAGCCAAGCACCATTGCCATCACAAACCCTAAGACCAAACCACATCACCCATCATTCTCATCAAGCCTTCCTCATGGAAATGTGTTAGAGATCACTCCCTCCTCCCTCATAAAAATTCGACCCACTCTCTCTCTCTTCTCCATTGAATTTCAAGCTCTCCAAGCTATGGAGAATCAAGTACACAAATGCCTCAACAAGAACCATTGAAGCCAAGCTCACTTCATCCTTCCCAATCTGCACTTGACAAGGTCCCACTTCACCTCATTGTAGCTTGGTTGAGGCACATCAAGAGGTTCAAAATTCCTAGGATCTAAGAGCTAGGGCACAAAGCAAGGTTCCTTATCTCTCATTGCTTGTGAGGTAAGGAGTGGGTATTACCCTATTTTAGGGATAAGTTTCTAGTATGTATATAATTCTTGCTAAGAATTTGTTGTGAGTGTGAGATTCTCCATAGCCATGAAGCTTAGAAAATCAAGAGGAGATGAGAGAGGGGGTCACGAATTATGAGGGAGTATTGGGGGTGGTTTGTGAGCTTATTTCCTTGATGAAGTTTGTATGGAGATGATGAATATGATGATGGGTATTCTTAGTTTTAGGGTTTATGGTGATGATGAGGATGATGCCTTGCTTCTTGGAATCAAAGAGAGAATGAAGGAGAAGATGATAATATGTTGTTGTGTTTGGTGTGTTGTTGTTGTGTATTATTTGTTGTATTTTCGTGTTTCTTGCATGAGGAGTAGAGATATGTGGTTAAAAATCAATGGCTTGCTTAAGAAGCCAAATTTGTGTGATTGAGAGAGAATGGGTCTGACGCGCACGCTTCGCCGCTCTTCGACGCGCGTTCGTAGTGCGTCTGGTGCTCTGGTTTCTGGAGCGCCAATCTGGTGCGTCTGGTGGGGGGCTGGTGCGCCAGCCGTGCTTGGGCGCGCTTAGACGTGTTAAGCCCCATTTTACACCCCTCACAGTCTGGCAACTACGAGCCAGCGCGCTTCAGCGAGGCAGACTCGAGCTTGGGCGCGCTTAGGCGCACGCGTTTGATTAATTTTCTTCTATTTTTCTTGCCTTTAAAATACTATAACTTCTTCGTTACCCATCGGATCTTGCTCAAATTTTAAAGCAAGCTTCTCCATACCCTAATCTTCTTATCCATACTCGTCAGGTTTGTAAATCTTTTATTTTCTAATTTTTTTCCCAATGTTTTATGTTTTTAATTTTAATACAACTCTTTTAATCCTACTAGTTTTAAACTAGCATTCACCATTCTCTTCACCCTAAGCTTACTACCACCTTAATTATACTTGGAATTAAATTAGGGATGTTACAAACCCTGTCAAATTTTTTATAAAACTCGCTATTTCATATATTAATTTTTATTGTAAAAAGTAGGATATTACATTGTGCACGCATTGGTTGCGAGGCGTTGACTCCCAACTAGTCTATTCCCAGAAGAGGGGGTGATGTGAGGAAAAGGAAAAGAATGAAAATGTGAAAATGTGAAAATGTGAAAAATGTGAAAATAGGAGAAATGAGAAAAGATAAGTGGACCAATTCTATAAATGGATCCCACAGTAAAATATTGATAATGAGTATATGAATGAGAATTATGTGAATGGGATTCAGTTATAGGTTGGCATTGAGAGGCGCTCATGCATTGCACGAGTCCTGATAATATAATGTGTATTTTTATCCCGTTGCCTGATTTAGTTGTCATTCCTGAGTTTTATTATCAGCTGCTTACTATCCTTTAATTTACTGTGTTTGAAAATGTCTCACCCCTTGTTGGTTTAACATTTTAGGGGGAAATTGCCAAGAAGCTTGAAGATCAGAGTGTCGCAGCGGAAGAGTCGAAAGAAGGAACTCTATTTTATTTTGCTTGTATTGTAATTGTAAACCCCAAATTTGTTTATGAACTTGTTTTCAGAAGAAAAAAATTTGAGTTCCTCATTTTTACTACGAACTTTTATTTGTTTATTTTTTTTATAAATAAATCAGGGTGTTACACTTTCTCCAAGAATCAAGTAATTTTTTAATTTTATTTCTCTCTATCTTAAAGGGTTTTTCAAGATCTATAAATATATCTGGAATATTAATATATTCATTAATTCTAAATTCTATTGAATGATGAGAATTAGTTAACGCATGACTAATACAATATATATGTAACACTAAAAATCTTATCTCCTTTTTGCATTAGGTCATTTCTTTCAAAATCATGACAAAAATTTAAGGATAAATCAAAAATTTTAGTGTCTAAGGATACTCCCATGTTAGGGTATGCAGTGAATATTAACGTAGTATATGCTAAATTTGCTTAAACCATAATTATGATTGAGTCTTTAACATCTTGAGTTCTACTATCCATTAAAGCAATTTTTAAAGGACTGTTGATTCCTTATCTGAAAGTGCTCTTGATCAAGATTTGGATAGCTCCTCTATGAACATATTTTATTTTAGATATTTCTTCATTTTTGATTGCTTGTATTTTTTCTCTTAAATCTTTTATTTTTAGTATCTTTATGTTATGTTTCTCATTTGTTTCAGAAATATCAATAGGTGTTCCACAATAATATTTTTCCACAATAAATTATTGTGCATTAAACAATCTGGTTATGTCTTCTAATTTACTCCTCTTGAACTTTGGATTTTTTCCTTCTCTTGTATTTTTCTAAAATTATTATTATCTATCAACAGTTCAATTGAATTGTTATAATCTTCTTCTGTCTTATAGAAATCAAAAGTTTCTTCTATAGATATTTTTAGTAGTACAAGTTTGAATGTTCATACCTTAAATGTATGTTCTTTCTGGGTACTCTTGCGGAAAATGGCTCACGATGCCTTCTCGCTATTAATTTCTGATGTTTTTCTTAATATGACTTCTTTGTAAGACAAAGATTTTGAAATCATGAAATGATTTTATTTTATTTTTGGATATTGTTATACATATAGATCTAGATAAGAGGCTCCAGAGTGTTAACTCAACCTCAACATGTTCAACACATGAGTCTTATATCTTGAGTTTTTACTCTGCCTACTAAACAAGCCTATTTATAGAAGGGTGAGGACTTAACTAATGACCGTTATGTCCTTACATTATTGAATACAAATGTTAGTGCTTAAGACTACATTTTTACATTATTGGGATTTGGGAACTAACGTTGCTGCTTACATCATTCTTCAATAATTGCTTCATCCAATGCAATTATTTTTTATTTTGAGCTCTTATATCCTTCCATAATTTGATAGCTATTTTAAAATTTTCTAGAAAACATTCTATCTCTTTGTGATCTCCAAAAAGATATATCAATTCAACTAATCCATATTGAACTGCATGCTATAGTTTTAATGGATTGTATCCAAGAAGAGTTACCATTTTTGGTCATGTTTTTGTTCTCCAAATCATATATCAGGGTTGACCATACCTTTGTTTTTTCCATCTAAAACTCTCTTGGAATAATTCATAATATTTATCCCAATTGGGTTTTCTTTCTTCTTTTGGTTTATTTTTATTCATGGGAGCCTTCATTTTACTTATTTGATCTCTTGTTAGTTTTATTTCTTTAACCATTTTAGTTTGTGGTTTTAAACTGATAAGTTCATTGTAGTTTTCTAGTTCTTCCTTTGCTTTTTCAAAGGAACTGCATCTTTGTATTTGGTGTTGAGAGGAAGTTTTTCCTCATCAATGCTTTCTTAGATTATTCATTTTTTTTATCTCCATTATAAACCACATAAACATGTGCTTTTTGAGCCTGAGTAGTGGCTTGTTTTAATTTTTCAGGAACTTGATTCTAGCTTTCCTTTGGTTGTTCTCCTTTTTTCATCTAGACTAGTTCAATCTTTTGTCTAAGGATTTGAATCTTCACTTGTAGTTTCTTTACCTCCATCTCTTTTTCCGCAATTTGTATTTCCATAGTTTTAATCTCCCTTTCTTTCTCCATATTCCAACAAAACAACTAAGATGTATTTTGGTGAGGTCTGGTTAGCCTTTGGGGAATATATTGGGTTAGTCTTCCAAAACATAAGGCTTGGTTAGCCTTTTTGACATATAATTTAACATTCAGTTCTTTGGTTCAGGAGTCTACTATAAGATTTTTATCTCCTTTGATCAGTTCTATTTCAAACTTATATCATTCAAGGAATTGTTGTCATCTTAAGAGTCTTCCCATCTTAAAATTACTTCTTATATTGATGTCTCTAACGGACTTGAAATAACAAGAATTTGTTCTTGCAATAAACATATTAGGCAAGAGATAAATTCTAAACTTTTTATAGTGTTGATTAGTGCTAATACTTCTTTTTCAGAAATATGATAATTAATTTCATGTTTCTTAAAACTTCCAGAAGTATATTGACATATTAATTCTGATTTACCCTTATTGGCCTTTAAGACACCACCCCAATGGTAATCAGAGGCATCTGTTTCAATAATCATTTTGTCTTTATCGGAAGGATAGTCTAATGGTAAATTGACACGTTTTCTTTTAATTGTATCAACATGTTTAGTATCAGAATCCGTCCAATTTCATACAACATAATTTTTTAATTGTGTTCGTAAAGGCTTTCTTATTTGTGCTAATTTTGGAATATATCCTTCAGCATATGTTAAAATTCCTAAGCACCTTTGTAATTGTTTTTTATCAATAATTTTTTAAAGAAAATCCTTAATTTTTTAAGAAGAAATATGGTCTTCAACTCTTATTTTCCCTTCTTCAAATTCTAATTTTAAGAATTTGATACTGGTTTTGCAACCACAACTGTTAATTTTTTTTAAGAACTATTCCTTTTTCTTTACATCTTTCTATAACAGTTAAGGTTTGGTTATAGCATTCATCTAGTGTTTTTCACAAAAAATGATTATATCATCTACATAAACACTACATATATTTTTTAGGCAAAACTACTAGATTGGTCTTGTAAGTTATTTTTTGGTTGCGATTTCGTCCCTTAACTTTTTTTCGTTTCAAATAAATCCGGAAGTTTGTAACTTGTTTCAAATAAATCCTTCCGTCCAATTCTGTCTTAACACCGTTAATGGGAGCCTCCTATGTGACAACCAATGGTCTTACAAGGCTAAAACTCAACGTTACACCCTAAAACGATGTCATATGATAAGCCTCATATGACATCGTTTTAGGGTGTAACGTTGAGTTTTAGCCTTGTAAGACCATTGGTTGTCACATAGGAGGCTCCCATTAACGGTGTTAAGACAGAATTGGACGAAAGGATTTATTTGAAATAAGTTACAAACTTCCGGATTTATTTGAAACGAAAAAAAGTTAAGGGACGAAATCGCAACCAAAAAATAACTTACAGGACCAATCTAGTAGTTTTGCCTATTTTTTATGTCTGAGATTTTCATCCATAAACCTTTGAAATATTCTAGGAGATTGTTTTATACCAAAAGGTAAAACATTCCATTCATATTGCCCTTGAGGACATGAGAAAGCAGTTGATGGTTTGTTTTCTTCATCTATTCTTAACTGTAAGAATCCGCTTTTACAATCAAGTGTGGAGAAATATTATTTCATTCCTCTTATTTTTTCAATAAGTTCATTTTTTTTCTAGGTAAACAGTAAGCATCACCTTCAATTGCTTCATTCATCTTTTTATAATTAATTACCATTCTTATTTTTCCTCTCTTTTTCTCAAATTCTTTTTCTACAAAGAATGTTGGACTACTAAGTTTTGAGGTTGATTTTCTGATTAATCCTTGTTCTAGGTGTTCTTTTATGAGTTCTGTAAATCTTTGCCTATCCCTCTAAATGTAAATCATTAGTTTACTTTTATTTCAACCGTGAGATCTTTTAATCTTATTTTTACTAATCATTTTTTCTTGTTATTGATTTTTTTATATGAGGGATTTTCACGGCTTTTAGTAATTTTAACGGTATTTCTTCTGTTTTTTTCTATTAAAGCTTTTTCTATCATTGTGAAAATTTTGTTTTGATTTCTTCTATCTCACCACACTTTTGTGGGTACTCTGATGTTACTATACATCTTTTTACTATGAGTTTTTTTATTTGTTTTTCTCGTCTAATTTTCTGGATTTTTGGACATGTTAATTTCAACCATTTATTCACTTGTATAAAAGGTTTATAAAGTTTTAGAAAATTGTTTCCTATTGCTGTAATCATTCCAGCCTCTTGTTGGTATATAGATGATACAGGAAATGTTTTTCCATTTATAATCATTTTATTCCAGAAGACTGCATGATTAATATATTTTTCAGATTCATCTGCTAAAACTATTTTTAATGGTTTTTCTAATTTAATCCAATATCTATTAAGAATTTGATTTTTACTTGTCAAGCATATTGTGGCTCCTGTATCTACATATGCGCATGTCTATTTGGGTTCATAATTTCCGATTTGTATAGAAACATTTATGAATGTACTAACTCGATTTATTACTGTTTTTTTTAAGATTGAGTCATATATTCATGAATTTGTTCATCTAAACTTATATGCCAATAAATTAATGGTTCTATATATTATTTTCTTCAGATACTGTAAGAATTTTAACTTTCCCTAGTTTATTTTTCTTTTGAGGAGATTTATTTGCGTAATGTCCTTCTTCATCACATATCCATTATCTTCTAGTTTTCTTTCCTTTTGGACAATTTTTTCAGGAATTTTCTTCTTAAAATATATCTTTTTATTTTTCTATTTAGGATTTCTTTGTTTTTTGAAAATATATTCTCTCTTTTTATGTGTTCTTTTCTTGAAAGGATTTTCGCAGCCATATTGACCGCTAATATTTACATATTTCATTTTATATTTATCTATATCATATAATAGTATTACTTATAACATTTATTCCCAATTTTTATTTAAAAATATTATTTATTTTAAATTTTATTTATTCTATCAACCCAAAGCTCATTAAACTTCTGGATGAGCGTATTAGTTTTTTTTTAAAAAAAATTTAACGCACATGTTAAACTCCCAGCGTATATGAAAAATACATTTACGTTATTGGGACAACATATTGAACATTTTTTTCCTTTGAAATTCCGTATACTACCCCAGTAGCGTATGTGTATTTTTTGCTGGAAAAAATTGCAAAAGAAATTAAAAAGGAAAGGAGAGGGAGGATGGAGAGAGAGAGAACGTGGCAAGGTTCTAGGGTGATGGTGACGGGGGGAAGAGAGAGAGAGAGGGGGGGAAGGGAGGGAGGGAGGGAGAGAGAGAGAGGAGATAGAAGAAATTTTTTTATTTTTTCAAGATATTGTGGGGTTTATATAGGTTTATATATATATATATAAATTAGGGGGGTCAACAAGTTATTTTGAAGGTTATCCCTCCCCTTCCTTTGGGAAAGGGTGTGGGGTTTATTTTTCCCCAGTTTTTCTAGGTTTTGTCTTGCCTTTGTGCAAGTTGCTTTTTGTTTTGTGTGTTTCAAGTGGAGGGATGCCTCAGCATAGTTTCTACTTTCCAGATCTGATGGTTATCCTCTTTGCTCCAATAATTGGAAGGCTACTCGTCGAGACAGATCTCCCTTTGCCGACTGTTGATTTGGCTACCGTCCAACGATTCTCTCGTTTTAGATCTGAGATTCCTTATCGCCGAACTGAGCTTAGTCCCAACATCAATGAGATTGTTATCTTGGTATTAAAGGCTATTGAATCTCCTATTAGAGTCGGGTTTTGGTAGTTGCTGATAATCCATCACATGGAAGAGTCTGTTGTTGCACTGTATTTTGCTTTCCCTTTAATTATTATTAGTGTGAAATTTCTTGTATTGTTTCTGATCTATGAATAAAATACACCTTTTCTCTTAAAAAAAACAAGTTATTTAAGGGGATCAAAAAATGAACTCCAAAAAAAATAGCGTAACGTGTAATTAGTCATGGGAAACCTAAGCACACAAATTAAACCAACTATTTTCCCATTTCATTTAGTTATTCCTCATTTAAAAAAAAAAAACCTGTGTAATCCAAATTGAGATTTGGCCTTTTGGTCTCCTTCTTTGAGTTTTTAACTCCCACTAATTGTTGAAAAATACTTAAGCATCTTCATCTACTTCATTCTTTTAAATCCAACTCTCCATTCCTACCACACAAACAACTCATTCTTTCAAACCTCACTCTCCTTCAATTCCTTACCACACCCTTTCATCTTCCTCATCACACCCACTCACATTTCTCATTCTTTGTTTACCTTTTCTTTTCCTCATGTACAACCCTTCCGATACACCACAAACGGAAACATTGTTAAATACATTCCGAATCACCAAGGTTGAAATACATAAAAAAATTCTTTAAAAAATCATCCTTTTGCTCCACGAAAATCATTGCTTAATCCAAAATATTTGAATAAATTATATTTGATCCCTCGTACCATTATGCATATTATGTTTTGGCTTTGTATTAGTCTTTGATCCATTTTTTATCTTGGGTGTTCGTGTTGGAGTAGAGTCCTTGGCCTCCACCTTGTTTATGCCTTTATTTAAAAAAAAACACATTTCTTTATATGAAGGTAAGGTGAGGGGATTTAATATTGGAACTGGAGTAAATTGCATATACCCACTTCTTGGTGCATCTCTAATAGGATGGAAATTTGTAGGACCAGGAGGAGAAAAATGTTAAGTGTGTGTTTGGTGCACGGAATTGGAATTGTAGTTTAGAATTATGATTCTACTTTCAATTTTAACGGAATTTGAATTGATTAGGAATTATAATTCTATGTTTGAATTGCATAAAAGAAATTAGTATGTAGAATTGGAATTATAAGTTAAATTTCAATTTCATTGCTTGAGTGTAAGATTAGAAATCGAAAAATAAAATTAATTATATATTTTTTAAAAACTAAACTTGAAGAAATTTAATTTAATTTCAAAACAATTGCAAGTTGAAAATTGATTTCGAATCTAGAGATATATGAAAATAATTAGGAAGAAATTAAATTATGCATTGATAAAGTTGTTGATTGAACATCATTGTTGTGGTTGTTTGTGTACCACCAAACTGTTGGGGTTTGTTATCAAAACCCTTGGAATGTTTATGGATAAGAATGGGAAAAGCAAGATAATGAACAAGCATTACTACTACCTATCAAGTGAGGCCATTGCAATCTCAAGGCTACTATTGCAAGTTCAGTGCCCATGCCACCAACGTTCATGTGCTGGTGCATTGTACCGATGTTTGGGTTCGCCATTGAAACCCATGAAATGTTTATTGTCTTGAATGAAAAAAGGAAGAAGAACTTGTGAGAACAAGGATTATAGGCAAGTGATACAGAGAAGGAGAGTCAAGAAGAAACAAAGATGAAGAGGACTCATGAATATTATTAAAGAAGATGGTATATATGTGTGTGTGTTTTTCTCTACCCCACTAATTGATAATTGTAAATACTAGGATAATGGACAGCTTTATTCTTTGTATATTTCTGAATCTGATTGGCTGGAATTTTTCTAAAATAAGTTAGTTTGACACATTCCTTTGGAATGATTGATCAGTGAATTATCCTTACCTTGTGAGATTTGTCCCAAAATTGGTGGTCACAATTATGCCACCATTTTTTTCTTGTATTGTGGGACATTGTCACTCTAGAGTTTGCCTTTGTTCTTTTCAAAATTGCTTAGAATCTCATGCATGCACAAAAGTGATTTAGGCATTGGTTCATTTAGCCCATTTTAAGCCAAAGTGAATAAATCCAATAATTTGTCCTTTTTTAGCCATGTTGAACCTAATATATATATTCCTTGTTTTTTTTCATAGCTCTTCAAAAGCCTTATTTTTGAACAACTTATAGATGAAGGGGGTTTTGGAAATAAAAAGGGAGAAGTGGTTACAAAGTTTCAAGTTCAAAAGTGAAGGCACAACCAAAATAAAAAACATGCCATGTTCTTAAAGTGTGAAGATGAATTGTGCTAAGTAAAAGAAAAGTAAGGATGAAAGTCAAGGAATATGAAAAATCTCCAAGAAAAAATGGGGAAAAAATGCAAACAAAGGGTGGAATGCTTTGTAAAAAGAGTGAGGTTTCAATATTCCTCTAAATCATAAGTTGTTGTTCACCCCAAACACTTGATTTCCCTTTCCCTTACAATACAATTTTTGAAAAGTCCTTTTGATTTGTGCATGTGTGATCAGTGTGGTGGAGAATGAGAACTCTGTCAAACTCATAGTTGTGCTGCATTTATAAGTGAACCGAGTGTAAAAACTTGAGACAAACACAGGAGTGTTAGAGAGGTTTGTGTGTGCATACTGCTGGTCATTTTATTCTGTTAGAATTTGTTTTTCTTTCTAATTTTTTATTAATTAAAATGCTTTTGATTTAAAGGTTGTGTATAAAGAATTTTAGTTGTTCCCTATGACTTGTAGATATGTGTTGACATTGGTTAGGGTAGTGTTATGATTTGATTTTTACTTTTTCCTGGGAGATGCAAAATACTAAGTTTGGAGGAGTGATCAGTGTCCAATTTATAACCTTTTTCATTGGTTTTTATTCCCTTTTAGCTTAGTTAGTTGTGTGTTTCCTAAGTGTTATGTAGGTTTTATCGTTTTGTGTGTTTAGTTTTTAGAATTTTATTTATCACGTTAATAGTCCCTTATTTGCCATAATTTCAAGTGTTTTGAGGCCTAAATGTGAGGATCATTGTTGAAGGAAGCTCAAAGGGTGATTAAAACCTAAAAAATGAAGCAAAAAAGGCGAAATGGGCCATTTTTGGCCTAATCAGGGTGCCCAAGCGCCCAAGGGTCTATTGCGGTTCAAAATGTCATAAATTACAACAAATTAGGGGCCCAAGCGCCTACGACAGCATCAGTTCTTATTTTTCGCGTTTTTTGATACTTTTGGGTGTCCCAAAGCATAAAAACCCATATTGGCTTCATTTTTAGAGAGAGAACTAGAAGTGGAGAAGGGGAGAACTGAGAGAAAGTTCCGAAGAACTTCAAGAACGCGATTGATTCTTCGAAGGAAGGGATTTTGGAGGGACTATCGGTTTGCGGCAAAGCTTCGTGGCACACATGAGATTACTTTTTCTCTCTTCCTCTTCTCTTGTTATGTATAGCTAAATCTCCAATAGGGATGTGGTGGGTTTGGATTATGTATATATAGTTGCTTTACAATATTTGGTTATGAATGGATTCTTATTTTTTCTAATAGTTTGATTATGCATTGATTGTAACGCCCCAAAATATTAAGGTAAATAAAAATGCGGATTAATAAAAACCTTTTTTCAAAAGATTGTGAAAACCAAAAGCTTTGTTTATTAATATCATATTATATTACAAAACAGTCTGAGTGTAAATATAAAAATATAAAATCCCCAAAAATCCCTTTTTACACCCAGAGCATGGTCTTCACAACTCTATCCTTCAATAAGAGGATTCGGACAACAAGATGTCATCCTGGCTGTCTTTGCTAACGCTCCTTTACTCAACAGGAGAGACCTTTGACCTGTCATTCAACAGAACCTACCACCACCGATGTGGTAGTATGGGAGTATGTCACTTGTCCTATCATGTAAGCAGATTATATGATTGTTCAAACACAAGCATCACAGATATCATTTTAATGTAATGAATGCATGCTCAAGTGTCTTAACATACAAGAATTAATATTATTAATCTTTCATGCAATGCATGTACGTCTCTCAAAACATTCTTTCCATCACTTCCATAAAACAACACTCTGGGATGGGCAATCGTGCGCTCCATGTTTCCACAACCTGTATAGCGGCCACACCGTTCTATACTGGAACCCCATCTACCACGATCCCAAAATGAACAAGGGGATGATCCCTGAACCATTGTCCACCAACAGTTCTAGGTCCTCGTCATTTCAACGTTGGCGGCCACACCGGTCCAATCGTCTCATATAGCGGCCACACCGTACTATATGGTTTCCCAATCCCGCATGCACCTTACTCATTTTACGATTCTCGTAACATCATGCATGAGATGCATATTCCATTAATTATCAGCATTTCCATTATCAGGAATAATCATCATCATTATACACATGGCGGCCACACCGTTCCATGTCTTCATATAGCGGCCACACCGTACTATATGAAATCATACACATATGGCGGCCACACCGTTCCACATGTCTTCGTATAGCGGCCACACCGTACTATACGGAATCACACACATATGGCGGCCACACAGGTCCACATGTCTTCGTATAGCGGCCACACCGTACTATACGGAATCACACACATATGGCGGCCACATCGGTCCACATGTCTTCGTATAGCGGCCACACCGTACTATACGGAATCATCTAAGATCACGGTCTCATACCGGAGTTATTCATTCAGGCTCACGATCTCATATCGGAGCTATTCATTCACGCTCCACAATCTCATATCGGAGCTACATAATCGTCATGCATCATTATATTCGTCATATCATCATTATTCATTGTCAATTCCATGAGGTCTCCAGCCAATAACCAATTAGTATAACGTCTATACAAAGCCTTCCATCATTATTGCAATGAATTTGGTTATTTATTCATTTCTCTCAGGCACTAACCGATTACAAGATCCACTAACCGGTTAGTGACAGCAGACCTGAGAGCACAACATATTGATTTTAAGTCCAAAACCTTCCAATCTTAAAACTAATTCCTTCCTACTCCTTATTTACATTCTAAGACATAATTCAAAGCTTCTTGCAGGTCTTCTAACTACCCAAAACATATTTTAAATTCATATATCCATTAACAACCTATTAGGGAAAAGTTCCATTATTAAACCTTAGCAAATACTATGGTTAATTAGCTTACTTATTTTAAATTATGGTTCCATTGCTAGTCCAAACCCATACCATACCTATATTACAAGATTATTATACTAAACTTAATTAACTTCATACTTTGTCAGGCTCTAACCGGTTAGAGGGACTCCTGACCGGTTAGATGCTGCAGACTTGCAGACTTGAGAACAGGACTAGTTACGTTCTTATTCTTTTCAATCCAATCACTTACCATACTATTCTCTAATCTCTGTGCAGCACCTAAAGCATTACTAAAATATGACTTAATCATATTAACAGTGAGCTATGACTCCAATAATTTAAGTTCAAGATAACCTCAAAGTCTTGGACCAAAATAAAAGGCAAAGTCTAGCTCACATCAACTTATTTCTTATTGTATCAACTTCTAATTCCAAACTATTAGTTATAACAATTTGGACATGACTCTAAGGTTATAGTAAGACTTAAGCATATCAAATTACATTCCATTAGTTCTAAGTTCATCAATCTAATTTCCAGTTAAAACTCTTTATCAAACCATAACCAATTCCATCCTTCCCTAGCTTATTCACTCCCAATTATTGGTTCAAATATTAGTCCAAGTCTAAGTAACAGCTATCCTTAATGATTGTTATACCAACATAATCAATTGGTGCATTCTGTCAGTCACTAACCGGTTAGAGAGCCCACTAACCGGTTAGTTTATGCAGTCTGACAGCATACCGCACTTCTTTCTTGCTCAATTCCTTTCATAGTCCAATTATTACTTCTTGACATCATTGGACAATCAACATATGGTATCGAGTTACCACTTTACAACAAGTAATTCAACCAAATCAAAGCATATATCATCAAACCAATGCATTAAATTTCAGCATGTAACACAACAACTAATTCAATCTTATGAATTCCAATAATAATCAACAATCATCAAATTTCAGTATATAACACCACTTAGGACATGCTTACTAATGTTCTCATGCATTCATCTCTGGGTTCATGACACTAACTCAATTTTATAGCATAGGGAACCAAGGATTATATTGGCCTCCAAGCCAACCAATCTTGTCTTGGTTTCAATATTTATAATTCACACATATCATTACACAAACCATCAATCATAAATCCTAGCGATATGAATGAGTTCTCTCATACCTTAGACAATTTAGACAGCCCTTAAGCAAGCTCTAAGACTCCAAGAACAGCAGCCACAAGGGTAGCAGCAACAACACAACAGCCACACCAGAAACAGAGCAAGGACAACACTAAACTCCTTTGATTTACAAGCTCTCACACTCACTAATTACAAGCTTGATGTGCAACAACCTAAGGGCTAGTTACTTGCACGAATTTGAGAAGGAATTTGGGCAGAGTTTTGGTATAGAAAAACGTGGGAAGCCTCAGCACACAACAACAGCAAGAACTCCAATTTATAGAAGAGGAAAAGAGAGGGAAATGGGGCAAAGAGTGGAGCAAGGCATGCCACCCAGCTCTTCCTCACGCCACACACTTAATTGGAGGTGCTGAGGGGTGCTATGTGGCTTAAAGGGAGTGAAACCACGTTTTTAGCTCGAGATTTCGAGCTAAACCGACTTAAAATTATGCAAATACAGATGTACTAACCGGTTACTGGTTTCACTAACCGGTTAGCCACTGCTAAAAATTCAGAAATTCAAATATAAGACACTGCTTTGCTCAAAAATTAATTTAAAAAGATTTACTTCTCAAAATTAAATTTCCACCGTTGGATGTCAAGATAAAATCATTAGAAACCTTCTCTAAAAATTTGAGTACGATCCAACGGTTAACGAAAGAGATACAGTCCAATCTTTACATGATATTTTACCCAAAATATCACTTTTTACATATTTCCTATAAATCATTCTTTGCCAAAGCTATTTTATTTCTAAAATATGTTTCCTTATGCTTATTTTTCCAAAATACTTTTCTTAAAATATTTTTCAATAAAAAAATAATTATTTATCCTTTTTAGAAAAATGAGGGATGTTACATTGATTGTTACTCAAAGAATTGGTCTTTCTGTGTTTTGGGATTCAATCCTTCAATTGAGAAATTAGGGATTGAATTAGACCTTTAATCAAACATTTTAATTTTTCAACTCGTAGGAACACTTTTTGAAAAATTATATAACATTGTGATTCTAGTGTTTTTAACCCAATGATTATTAGTTTAAGACTCGCTTAAGGAATTAAGGGGTATAAACTAATAATACAAAGTAAGCGCCTGAGGAATCAGCTCTTACTGCTTCTAGAGTAGTTGTTGGCATAGTAGGAATGATATTCGTAAACAATGTAAATCACTATTATACCCCATGAAATTAAATCACGTCCCTAGAACCTTTACCCACACTACATGTCGCGGCATGGGTCCCGGGTCGCCTTCGGGGCTTCGCCCTACGAGTGGGGGTTGGTTGACCCGATATGGAGTCGCCACCGCATTTTTTTTGCAAAAACACGGAAAAAATAATTATTAATTAAAACGGATCAAGATTGGTCTCGAACTAGATAGATTCCGAGTACGGGAGTCGGTTACGAGCCGGGGAAGATATTAGCACCCCGTTCACCCATTCGAAAATGGTACCATTGATTAATTTTAATTAAAAGACCTAAATAACTGATTTGCCAAAAAAAAATTGTTTTTTATTATTGTGCCTTACAAGGTTGCCCCTGGTCCTACGTACTGTAACACCCCAATTTGGACTTAGAAATTTCACTAAAAATTTGTGCCATTTTTTTTATAAACATTACCAAAGTCAGTTCATTTTAATTTTTTTACAAAAAGTTTTTCATAAAACAATTTGATTCATTTGGTTTTCGAAATATTTGGTTCATAAACTCGCAACATAAAATTCCTTTCCAAAAAGAGATGTCACTAACACTTTTCCGAAAAGCTCCTTTTCATGATGCCAAAATTATTCGATGGTTAATTTGCGGAAAAACAGTTAATTATTTAATGAACTTGATACATAACCAAAAAGAACTTCGTTTATTTCATTTAAAATAATCCATATTACAACTGGGGTTACATTTGGGATAGAGTAATCATGTCCTACCCATCTAAAGATAGAATACAAAACAAGACTATCCTAGACTACTAGTCTTCATCATTCCTCCACCCCAATTGTCTGGAAGATTCCTTGATTGCTGCTTCTGCTTCCTCCTCGTGCGTCGTTTTGTGATCCTCTTCAGACTTGAGCAACCACTACTTGGTATATTACATGATCTGCCATCTGTGAACATTGTTCCCCAATGTCCACAGGAAAGAGAAAAATAGAGAGAGTAAGCACTCCAAACGATATGATCGTCGACGGCGTGGGCTTACCAGAGGGGAATATTAAGACCACACAAACATAAATACATCATTATTACCATTCCACTAATCACCAAAAGGAAAATTTTCATATAATCATAACCATTGTATTTAATTATCTTTAGGCTCTAAGTTTTACTGTCATAACCACCGGAAATTCAAGAAGGGGTACCACCACCGAGGCTCAAGGGTTTGGTAGCACACACGTTACATCTCCTCCATCATTCCAACCACATCCTAGTTCGGAAAGCAGATGGGACGCACAGAAACCCTAACCATGCTGGCATCGATGTCGAAGGGTACGCACCAACAAGTATCCAACAACCGAAGTAAAATCATTTCATCAATACAGTTTCAAAAATACAGCGACATCTAGCCCCATTCGGGTTCCCTCTCACCATCTAAGATTTGCTCAAGAGGGCGACAGCGCTATCTCTAGTTGATCGTGCAGTTCCTTGCTACGACATTGCCTACAACCGGAAGACAAGTCCTTGTAGTCTTGCCCCGCCTAGAGAAGCACTCGAGGCTTCTTGACGTTCACCGTCCTTGCCTTCCCCTATCGCAATCACCACTTGAAAGTACACCGGCCTCCAAGTATTCGGTATCTTTCCTCTCCACTACTTCACTCTCAACGCGTAGGTTTAGGAGAGGGATTCCTAAGTCTTTTAAGTCTGTCATTAATCCTAGTTTTGGTCGACCCATTCTAAGCCTTGCTTCTAACGGGCCTCGACCTCTAAGGGACCACAGCAATACTTCCCTATAGTACAGTGGATTCCACAAGACTTGAAACCACGACACAGTCATCCACGTGGTCAGTCACTTAAGGGATTATTTAGCAAAGTTATTTTGTGCCGCTTGCACCATCACTGTACACTAATATTGCTTTCGCAATTCCACATTATTCTTTAACCATTCTTATATTTCACAATAATATTTACAAAATATGTCAAGTCCTTTTCATGGAACGACCGGTCGAAAAACACAAAGAACTCTTTTCATAGGAACCACCGAACATTAATTATCTTTCCACAAGATGAATCATTATTTCCAAAATATAATATACAATTCAAAAAAGTATACAACATGGCATAATCAATTAGCAACCGACATAAATATCGAGGAATCGTGTTTTTCGTATAAACGGCGGGATGCACACTCAATTGTCGTTTTACTACTCGACCGATAGATTCCTAGTTCCGACCTTTGAGATAATACGGAACGTCCTAATATTACCCTACATGCCACTATGTCTTAAGAAGGCTTCTCTCTCACCTGAGATCCACGCTTACTTTGTTTCAACCTTTGTGTCTGCAGCTCCAGCAGCTCGCTCACCTTTGATTCCTTTTATTCTTAAACGACGAACGACATACAAATCAATATCTGACAAGTACCTTATACTATCTATTTACTTAGGTAAAGACTAAACCCAAGGTACCAAAGCACCTTAAAACAGAAATTCTTTTTAAAACAGAAATCCTTTTCAAGGCGTCAAATAACTTAAAATAATTCCTTTTAAAATTCAAGAAATCCTTTTTGCAAAACATAATTTAAAACTCATTCTAATACTTTGAAAACTATTTAGAATACATTTTTATTTCTACAATACCATACTATATTACTTATATAACAACTACCACATGCACACACTTATACCAGTAAAAACAACAATTTATTTAAACAAACATCAAATTACTTTCACAAATTCACTTTTATAATTTCTTTTTACTCTATACACTTATATTAAAGGTCCTATCATAAAAATCCTCATACTAATTCATTTCAAAACAATTTTTATAGTTGATGCAACCAATTTAGAATTTCGGACAGCATACCCTACAAGTCTTGCAAAATCACTTTTTCTTTTTAGCTTTTAATTTATGAAAATCATCTCCAATCATAATATAACTTTTAAAACATAATCATAACATCCTAAGGATAAATCTCAATTTTTCTTTCACTACAAATTTCTCTTCTAAACACCTTATAACAACTACCATGTCCAGACCACTCATACAGCATGACTTTAAAGTATTTTTCTTTTGATTCAAATTTTTAATCAGATCAAGCAGTAAACAAATTTTGTAAAATCATGTTACAAACACATATAGCTAAATGAGAACATAGATTCAATCATTCAAAATTCACAATACTTTTTCTATCATTAATTAGATAAATTTACAGACTACAAACAGATTACAGAAAATTCACTTTCAAGCATCAGTACATTCACAAAATCATTCGTATACTCCTTAAATAAGTTTTTAAATACTTATAATAAAGATTTCATCATAAAGCATACATTACCAATTATTTCAAAATGATTTTCATCCTTGATGCAACTATTTTACAATCTTGGACAGCACATACACTATTTCTCAAAAGTCAATTTTCTCCTAAACAGTTCATTGAAAACACATGCCACTTTTTCCTAAAAATTCTTTACAAGTCCTACTATAATAAAATGATTAAATATGATTTAAATAAAGCATATCAGTTTGCTGGACAGACATCATAAGTCCAGTTGTATCACTTCAAAGATTTAAACTATCAGACTCTAACATTATACATACTGCAATTACATATAAACAATTAAGCCTAGTACACACCTATAAAAATTACTATTTGAAGCCTTATACCTTATGAAACCATACTTTTCAGCATTAAGAAAATTCCCAGATCTAAATATATTTTTATTAGAATACATAACTGGTAATCATTCATTCATATCAATCAATCATCAAATCAATTAAGAAAATTATCAAACATTGCTTTTCTTTTCTCTAATTAATTTCGGCCATAATTATATACATAAAAGAATAATTTTTAATTTTTCAAACACACATATATACTTTAATCACATAATCCCATGTACTCCAAATAAATCAATTTGACACAAAGATAATCACTTTTTAAGAAAAATTACTTTTGTACAGTAACTAGTTTACAATTTATACTAACCACATAGTGAGACATTTACACAATCACAAGATAAAATTTACCTATTTACTCCTATATTTACCAAACCAAATAATATAAACCATGTGTAATGTAACACCCCGATTTGGAAATAGAATTTTCACTAAAAATTTGCGCCATTTTTTTTTTAAACATTACCAAACCATTTCATTTTAATTCTTTTACAAAAAGGTTTTCATAAAACAATTTGATTCATTTGGTTTTAAATATTTGGTTCATAAACTCGCAATATAAAATTCCTTTCCAAAAAGAGATGTCACTAACACCTTTCCAAAAAGCTTCTTTTCGTGATGCCAAAATTATTCGATGGTTAATTTGCGGAAAACATTTCATTTTAATTATTTAAATTAACTTCATACATAATCAAAAAAACTTCTTTTATTCCATTTAAAATAATCCATATTACAACTGGGGTTACATTCGGGACAGATTAATCATGTCCTAATCACCTTAAGATAGGATACAAAGCAAAGACTATCCTATCTTATACTACAAGTCTTCATTGCTATCTTCCATCACAAGTGTCTAGAAAATTCCTCGATTGCCGCTTCTGCTTTCTCCTTGTACGTGCGTCATCTCATGATCCTCTTCCTGTCTTAAGCTACCACTCCTTGATCTTCCATCTGTAGACATTGTTTCCCAATGTCCATAGGAAAGGGAAATAGAGAGAGTAAGCACTTCCGAACGATATTATCGTCGACGGCGTGGACTTACTATAGGGGAATATTAAGACCATACAAACATATTATAATCCCACATATACATTACCATTACCTTATTCCATTTGTTACTATAAAATCCTTTCCCAAAAAGGGTATACCTCCTAAAAACTATAGCCGTTATATTATCTTTAGTCTCTAAGTTTCATACCATCGGTAAATCAAAAAGGGGTACCATTACCGAGGTTCAAGGTATGGATATCACACACGTTACATCTCCTCCACAAGTCCAACCATATCCTAGTTCGGAAAGCAGATGGGACGCACAGGAACCTTAGCCACACTGGCATCGAAGTCGGTAAACGAAAAAGGCTATACCATCGCCAGTGGTCAGTAAGATATAAAAATTCATGTGACCAACACCGGCGGTCAACAAGATTCATTTCATAAAAGTTTCCAAAAACTCAACACTTACCGAACTTCTAGCCCCGTTCAGGTTCCCTCTCACCATCTATGATTTGCTCAAGGGGGCGACAGCACTATCTCCAGTTGGCCTGCAATCCTCGCTACGACGAAAGCCCAGACTCCTGCTTGAACCTTGTCATTGTAGTCCCGTCCCGCCTAGAGAAGTACTCGAGGCTTCTTGACGTTTCACCGTCCTTGCCCTCCCCTATTGCAATCATCACTTGAAGAACTCCTATCTCCAAGCATACCTGAGTATCCGTAGATAATCAGGGTGTCTTTCCTCTCCACTACTTCACTCTCAACGCAAGGTTTAAAATAAAGGGTTCCTATGTCTTTTAAGTTATCGGAGAGTTTTTACAAAGTTTAACATTCCTAGTTGTGGTCGACCCATTCTAAACCTTGCTTCTAACGGGCCTCGACCTCTAAGGGATTAGCTTCTCATGGACACTTCCAGGTCACAGGGAATTCAACACTTGAAGATCAAGCATGTCATCATGACCATGCGATCTGGGGGTAGTATTATCACTTTCATAAACCTCTGTAAAGGTTCCATACTAATTCCTTAACCATAAAGCCTTTAATCAATTCCCAAACATTATCCACTATGACATCTTATGAATCCATTATTTTCCAATAATAAGTTGATATATCATATTCGCCAGACATGTTATCATTAATAATTTAATATTATGATAGATTCAACATCATAATAAAACAAGATATACAGCACATACAATTAAATCCGAGGGATCGTGTTTTCGTATGAACGGCGGGACATACACACACAATTACCGTTCTACTACTCACTCGATAGATCCCTAGTTCCGACCTTTGAGATGATACGGAACGTCCTAATATTATCCTACATGCCACTATGTCTTAAGAAGGCTTCTCTCTCACCTTGAGTTGAAGCTACAAAATTAGTGTCCTCCTGAGTTGAAGTCACGTCACCCGAATCCGAACAATTTGAAAGCCTTTGCCAAATAATATTTACAAATAATTCCATAAATAACTACTCAATTACAATTAAACAAACCACAAGACACATATCCTTAACAACAATTTCCTTTATCACTTTTAGGAATCTAAAAGACTTGAACCAAAACTTCCAATACTTAAAATAAGTCATACTTTACAAAATCAAAACCTTTAAAACGTTAATGGAAATTTTTAGAACTAATTATTAAATCAAAAGAGATTATTTCATACTTTTCATTAACTCTGAAAATCAATAACAACTACCGCTCAAGGATTAACATAAAACAAATAACTTGATGCAACCTTTTTAATCATTTGGACAGCCCAGAAACACCTTCTTTAAAAATCAATTTTAACATTTACCAAAAACACCTAACACATCAACAATCGTTCTAAAATATAACTTCATTCACTTTATCAAGACATTCCACAATTATCATACAAGCACCAGTAAGACAACAATTTAGTAAACAACTAGAGCATTAAGCATACATTTACAAAGTTACTTTTATAATTCATTTTTACTTTTAAACACTTATACTAAAAATCTTAGCATGAAATTTACATATTAATTTATTTTAAAACAATTTCTATCATTGATGCCACACATTTTAGATTTTTGGACAGCATGCATACTCAAACTTAAAAATTCATTTTCTCTTAAACAGAGAGTCAAAAACACATGTCATTTTTTCCTAAATTCTCATTACAACTTCTACTTCAATAAAATGACTAAAATTAAGCTAAATAAAATCAATGCGTCTACTGTAAAGCCACTGTAAAAGTTGCATTAGTTCAAGAAGTTTAAGTAAAACAATCCAAAACAATTATACACAATTCCTACTTATGCCAAAGACTTTAAAACACTATTATTTCTAATAAAACATTACTTTTTCATACATTCTAAATTCTGGACAGCAACTTAATATTTTTATTTAAATTACTTTAATCAATCAAAAATACTTATTTCTATCTGTTTCTACATTATATTTGCACATACATACTAAGTATCACTAACACCCTTAAAAATAATCATTTGGGATCTTGAATAAATAATTTTCCAGAATAAAAATTAAATTTCCAGAATTAAAATTAAATTTTCAGAAATAAATCTTTTTCCGTAAAACATGTAATTCATTCCATAAACAAACTAAAACAATTATCAAATCAATTAGAAAAATTCAATTAACTTAATTTCTTTTCTCTTAAAATTCGACCAACACTAAAAATTAGGAAAAACATTTTTAATTCCTAAAACATCTATATAATAAAATTACATCACTTTATATACTCAAAACAAGAGTTACAAATTGTTAAACAAATATAAAATAAATTTCTTTAAGGAATAACTCATTTTTCCAGTAAATAATATTTTCAAACACATCAATCCCATACTCATACAATCATTTAACAATACATGCTCATAAATTATAACAACTACCATTTGGTTCTATTTCTTCTAAACAATAAGCTATAAATTAATTACACATCAAATAACAAACAAATTACAAAAATTATTTTAAAAAGGACCATAGGCCTCACGGCCTACTTATATTTTTTTTTATATTTCCAGAAAATTTTATTTTTATTTATCATCCTAATTCATTGTTCTTATTTAACTTAAATCCAAACAAAAGAAAATCAAATACAATCAAACAATAACAATTATATAAAAATTCCATAAATTACCATTCCATACACTTTAAGAACATTACAAATTTCCAAAATTTATTTTACATTAAGGAAAACACCTATCTGTTCTCATTCTTTTTAGAGACTAAACTATAACTCAAATACACATAAAATAACAACAATTACCATTCAATATAATTATATATATATATATATATATATATTCACACGGTCCAGAATAAAAGAAAAATAAAATCAAAACCCATTTTAATTCTTTTATTTATTTCTATTCCCTTTTATTTTATTAAACAACAACACAATTCATATATCAAAAATACACAAATCAATCCTTACTCTTATAATATATTACACGTCCTATATATATATATATATACCAGAAATTAATTTTTTTCCATTGTTATTTACTTATTTCTTATTTATTCCTTAATACAAAGAACACTTTAAAAGACAAAGAATAAAAACTCATTCAATTATAAAAAAATTATCTATAATTCATATAGTCTAAGAAATAAAATAAACCCAGAAATTAAATTATTCAAACCCATCAAAACTTTTAGCCATCTTAAGAATTGAAGAAAAGGGGAGATAAATCCCTTTAAATACCCTTTTTGTGTCCCTTTTCTCATCCTTAATTCATATGACTCAAGAACAATATCACATATTCAACAATAACTTTAAAATGAAAAGGAAAATTTAGAACTTGACTATAGAAGAAGTTAGAAGTTTTTATTCAATAATAACAACAAAACAACTTTAAAAAAATTAAATAAATAAGTGATTTTGGGTTACCTCTACTCCTAGCCAAAAAGAGCTTCAAGAATGACAAGAAAATTTTCCCTTCCTCCTCTAGCCACTCGCCACTCTCCTTCTCTTCCTAAGCCTTTCTTTGATTTTTTTTTTCCTTTCAAAGTAACAAGTGAATGTGTGTGGAAAATGTGAGAACAAAGGTCATCTATTTATAGGTGAAAAAATGCAGCATATTCCCTCCAACCCTCTAGAAAATTCGGTCCCCTTAGTCTAGGTCTAGTCATCCACATTGATTTTTTTACTTGAAACAAAACAAGCATTAAATGGAGTTTTGCAAAAACTATGATACATTTACTTGGGACAATTTCCAGAAAATTCTCTTCTCTCCCTCTCCTAATTTCTGGACGGTTCAATAATAAAAATAAGGAGAGAAAATTTTTCATTGGTTCCTTGTGGAGGTGCCTTCACTATTAACCAATCATATTAAACTATCATTTTAAATAAATCAGAAAACAATTAAGAAAATATTTAAATATGGACTGTGCAGTCAAACATAACTAAGATAAATATTTAAATATACCAATAAAATATTTTATAGTCCATTAAATTATTTTATGCCCCAAAATAATTTTTCCTAATTAAAAATACCAAAATTCGATTTTACCTACTGTACAGATATTTTTTTCGTAAATATTAAAATAAAAATTTTATTTTTACATATTAAGATACTACATTTTAATACGATCGTTTTCATATAAAGTTTATAATTTTTGGACTTACGGTTTGAAAGTTATGAATTTTTGTAGTCCTAATATCATTTCCTTCAAAAAATACACTTTCTAAGCTTTCAAATAATTTAAACCAAGAAAAATACGAAAATACACTTTATTTCAATGATAGTATAATATACAACTTCAGAAATGTATTTTCATTTTCAAAATAAAATATTCTTTAGTCAAAAGGTTATTTAATGCATTAAAATCATACATTGGTTCTTAAAACTCAAAAATTCGTTTAGTATTGTATCAGTGATAAAATTTCGAAAACTCTAAAATAAAAATCAAAGCTTTATATTTTCATAATCTAGATTTCGATACAATCATTTTGATATATCGTTTGTAATTTTTCGACAAGATATGAATTTTTGAAGTTAAAAACATTATAACTTGAAAATTCACATTTTTGTCCAAACATTAATAAAATCACTCCAAAAATTATTTTTATAAGATCAAAATATACTTACTAATTATTTATATCCCAAAAATAATTTTCTCTTTTATTAATTAGAAATTTATAATTTTATGCATATATATGTATTAACGCCACATATATATAATTATATAACCAAAACCAATTTTTTAATAACAAATTTCATTAAATTATCCCTAAAATAAATACTACCAAATAAAATAAAGAAAAAATATAATTATTATAATTTAATTAAATTGGGTAAAATTGCGGGTCTCACAATCCTCCGCAACTTAGAGATTTCTCGTCCCCGAGAAATACTATGCTATTGAAAATAAGACATAACATTCTTATGAAAATAACTACATTCATGCATTGAATCTTAAAAATTCTAACTTATCAAAGTACGAGAAGGAAAACTTCTTCAAAACAAGTCAAGTAACAAAACAATCAAAAGACTAGACAAGACGAGTGGATAAACTCACTTCGTTCAGACAACATTTAATACAAACATCAATCCTAAGAACGACTAGTAGCATTAGCATCCTTATTCCCAACCATAGCGAATATTCTTCCGTTTCCTTTTGGTCTATCAGAACCCATTTCACGCTTTGGTTCCCAACAGTTCTTCGCAGTGTGTCCTGGTTTGTTGCAGTTAAAGCAGTTGGGATTTTCATAAGGACAGTTGGGTCCATAATGATTCTTGTTGCACTTGTTGCAAAATGGAGGTGCAGTAATTTGTCCTCCATTCGCATCTCCATTGTTACCACTAGCATTCCCATTGTTCCCTCGGTTCCCATCATTGTTTTGATTATTCCAATTGTTGTTACGATCATTCCCAAGCCTGTTCCGATTTCCACTACCACGATTGTTACTTCCAGCCGAATTGTTACCTCCAAATCTGTTGTCTCTTTGTCCACTTCCCTGTCCATAAGGACCTTGATGTCTTGCTCCACTGTTCGGGTTTCCATGTCCTGAAGAGTGTCTCATCGGACCACCACTTGAAACTTGTATAGCTAGCTTTCCAGTAGACTTCCTTGATTTCAGACCGCTTTCCACAATACTTCCTTTGTTTACGAGAGTTGTGAACACCGCAATCTCCATGGGAGCCAAAACTTGCTTAATCTCCGGCTTTAGTCCATCCAAAAATTTTGCACACTTAGATCTCTCATTCGCAGCTTCTCCATAGTAAGGCATGAACTTTGCTAGATTCTCAAATTTTGCAGCATACTCCCCCACAGTCATATTACCTTGTTCCAATCGCAGAAACTCTAACTCCTTAGTTGTCTTCAGATGTTCCGGAAAGTATTTTACCAATAGTCTGTCCTTGAACTGATTCCAAGTCAGTGCTCCAAGTTCTCCTCCTAAGGCTTGTTTCTCATTGCGCCACCAGTCGGCCGCTTCTCCTACCATCATGTATCCAGCATAGGCGATCTTTTGCTCGTCGGTGCACTGCACCATTCCTCCAAAAATCCTTTCCAAACTTGCTACCCATACTTCTGCTTCTTCCGATGCGAAACCCCCAGCGAATTCCTTTGGATTCCTACGACAAAATTCGTCGAGTCCTCTGATTCCTTGCCCACCAGCATTCACATTCTGATTCTGTTGAAGTTGTTGGAGCATAAGGTTCATGTTATCCCTTACTCCTGCCAAAACTACAGCTGTCTGAGCCATCATAGCAGCTTGTTGTTGAGCGTTCATTGGTTCCTCATTTGCTTGTCGACGTGCCATTGCGATTCTTCTACACACGTGAAGTTTTAAATCTTAGACTAAGCAGAGGGTCATACAAGGAAAGCATATAAGGCTATGCTTTAAGCCACAAAGGACATTCATCCTACATACTAACAAACAGAGTCACACAAAGAAAGCTTGTAAGACTATGCTTAAGGACACTAAGGACAACCATCGCTCTGATACCACCAAATGTAACACCCCGATTTGGAAATAGAATTTTCACTAAAAATTTGCGCCATTTTTTTTTAAACATTACCAAACCATTTCATTTTAATTCTTTTACAAAAAGGTTTTCATAAAACAATTTGATTCATTTGGTTTTAAATATTTGGTTCATAAACTCGCAATATAAAATTCCTTTCCAAAAAGAGATGTCACTAACACCTTTCCAAAAAGCTCCTTTTCGTGATGCCAAAATTATTCGATGGTTAATTTGCGGAAAACATTTCATTTTAATTATTTAAATTAACTTCATACATAATCAAAAAGAACTTCTTTTATTCCATTTAAAATAATCCATATTACAACTGGGGTTACATTCGGGACAGATTAATCATGTCCTAATCACCTTAAGATAGGATACAAAGCAAAGACTATCCTATCTTATACTACAAGTCTTCATTGCTATCTTCCATCACAAGTGTCTAGAAAATTCCTCGATTGCCGCTTCTGCTTTCTCCTTGTATGTGCGTCATCTCATGATCCTCTTCCTGTCTTAAGCTACCACTCCTTGATCTGCCATTTGTAGACATTGTTTCCCAATGTCCATAGGAAAGGGAAATAGAGAGAGTAAGCACTTCCGAACGATATTATCGTCAACGGCGTGGGCTTACTATAGGGGAATATTAAGACCATACAAACATATTATAATCCCACATATACATTACCATTACCTTATTCCATTTGTTACTATAAAATCCTTTCCCAAAAAGGGTATACCTCCTAAAAACTATAGCCGTTATATTATCTTTAGTCTCTAAGTTTCATACCATCGGTAAATCAAAAAGGGGTACCATTACCGAGGTTCAAGGTATGGATATCACACACGTTACATCTCCTCCACAAGTCCAACCATATCCTAGTTCGGAAAGCAGATGGGACGCACAGGAACCTTAGCCACACTGGCATCGAAGTCGGTAAACGAAAAAGGCTATACCATCGCCAGTGGTCAGTAAGATATAAAAATTCATGTGACCAACACCGGCGGTCAACAAGATTCATTTCATAAAAGTTTCCAAAAACCCAACCCTTACCGAACTTCTAGCCCCGTTCAGGTTCCCTCTCACCATCTATGATTTGCTCAAGGGGGCGACAGCACTATCTCCAGTTGGCCTGCAATCCTCGCTAAGACGAAAGCCCAGACTCCTGCTTGAACCTTGTCATTGTAGTCCCGTCCCGCCTAGAGAAGTACTCGAGGCTTCTTGACGTTTCACCGTCCTTGCCCTCCCCTATTGCAATCATCACTTGAAGAACTCCTATCTCCAAGCATACCTGAGTATCCGTAGATAATCAGGGTGTCTTTCCTCTCCACTACTTCACTCTCAACGCAAGGTTTAAAATAAAGGGTTCCTATGTCTTTTAAGTTATCGGAAAGTTTTTACAAAGTTTAACATTCCTAGTTGTGGTTGACCCATTCTAAACCTTGCTTCTAACGGGCCTCGACCTCTAAGGGATTAGCTTCTCATGGACACTTCCAGGTCACAGGGAATTCAACACTTGAAGATCAAGCATGTCATCATGACCATGCGATCCGGGTAGTATTATCACTTTCATAAACCTCTGTAAAGGTTCCATACTAATTCCTTAACCATAAAGCCTTTAATCAATTCCCAAACATTATCCACTATGACATCTTATGAATCCATTATTTTTCAATAATAAGTTGATATATCATATTCGCCAGACATGTTATCATTAATAATGTAATATTATGATAGATTCAACATCATAATAAAACAAGATATACAACACATACAATTATATCCGAGGGATCGTGTTTTCGTATGAACGGCGGGTCATACACACACAATTGCCGTTCTACTACTCACTCGATAGATCCCTAGTTCCGACCTTTGAGATGATACGGAACGTCCTAATATTACCCTATATGCCACTATGTCTTAAGAAGGCTTCTCTCTCACCTTGAGTTGAAGCTACAAAATTAGTGTCCTCCTGAGTTGAAGTCACGTCACCCGAATCCGAACAATTTGAAAGCCTTTGCCAAATAATATTTACAAATAATTCCATAAATAACTACTCAATTACAATTAAGCAAACCACAAGACACATATCCTTAACAACAATTTCCTTTATCACTTTTAGGAATCTAAAAGACTTGAACCAAAACTTCCAATACTTAAAATAAGTCATACTTTACAAAATCAAAACCTTTAAAACGTTAATGGAAATTTTTAGAACTAATTATTAAATCAAAAGAGATTATTTCATACTTTTCATTAACTCTGAAAATCAATAACAACTACCGCTCAAGGATTAACATAAAACAAATAACTTGATGCAACCTTTTTAATAATTTGGACAGCCCAGAAACACCTTCTTTAAAAATCAATTTTAACATTTACCAAAAACACCTAACACATCAACAATCATTCTAAAATATAACTTCATTCACTTTATCAAGACATTCCACAATTATCATACAAGCACCAGTAAGACAACAATTTAGTAAACAACTAGAGCATTAAGGCATACATTTACAAAGTTACTTTTATAATTCATTTTTACTTTTAAACACTTATACTAAAAATCTTAGCATGAAATTTACATATTAATTTATTTAAAAGCAATTTCTATCATTGATGCCACACATTTTAGATTTTTGGACAGCATGCATACTCAAACTTAAAAATTCATTTTCTCTTAAACAGAGAGTCAAAAACACATGTCGTTTTTTCCTAAATTCTCATTACAACTTCTACTTCAATAAAATGACTAAAATTAAGCTAAATAAAATCAATGCATCTACTGTACAGCCACTGTAAAAGTTGCATTAGTTCAAGAAGTTTAAGTAAAACAATCCAAAACAATTATACACAATTCCTACTTATGCCAGAGACTTTAAAACACTATTATTTCTAATAAAACATTACTTTTTCATACATTCTAAATTCTGGACAGCAACTTAATATTTTTATTTAAATTACTTTAATCAATCAAAAATACTTATTTCTATCTGTTTCTACATTATATTTGCACATACATACTAAGTATCACTAACACCCTTAAAAATAATCATTTGGGATCTTGAATAAATAATTTTCCAGAATAAAAATTAAATTTCCAGATTTAAAATTAAATTTTCAGAAATAAATCTTTTTCCATAAAACATGTAATTCATTCCATAAACAAACTAAAACAATTATCAAATCAATTAAAAAAATTCAATTAACTTAATTTCTTTTCTCTTAAAATTCGACCAACACTAGAAAATTAGGAAAAACATTTTTAATTCCTAAAACATCTATATAATAAAATTACATCACTTTATATACTCAAAACAAGAGTTACAAATTGTTAAACAAATATAAAATAGATTTCTTTAAGGAATAACTCATTTTTCCAGCAAATAATATTTTCAAACACATCAATCCCATACTCATACAATCATTTAACAATACATGCTCATAAATTATAACAACTACCATTTGGTTCTATTTCTTCTAAACAATAAGCTATAAATTAATTACACATCAAATAACAAACAAATTACAAAAATTATTTTAAAAAGGACCATAGGCCTCACGGCCTACTTATATTTTTTTTTATATTTCCAGAAAATTTTATTTTTATTTATCATCCTAATTCATTGTTCTTATTTAACTTAAATCCAAACAAAAGAAAATCAAATACAATCAAACAATAACAATTATATAAAAATTCCATAAATTACCATTCCATACACTTTAAGAACATTACAAATTTCCAAAATTTATTTTATTTCCAAAAATCATTTTTTTGTTCCTTTAAATCATTTTCATTTCATTTTTTACATTAAGGAAAACACCTATCTGTTCTCATTCTTTTTAGAGACTAAACTATAACTCAAATACACATAAAATAACAACAATTACCATTCAATATAATTATATATATATATATTCACACGGTCCAGAATAAAAGAAAAATAAAATCAAAACCCATTTTAATTCTTTTATTTATTTCTATTCCCTTTTATTTTATTAAACAACAACACAATTCATATATCAAAAATACACAAATCAATCCTTACTCTTATAATATATAACACGTCCTATATATATATATATACCAGAAATTAATTTTTTTCCATTGTTATTTACTTATTTCTTATTTATTCCTTAATACAAAGAACACTTTAAAAGACAAAGAATAAAAACTCATTCAATTATAAAAAAATTCTCTATAATTCATATAGTCTAAGAAATAAAATAAACCCAGAAATTAAATTATTCAAACCCATCAAAACTTTTAGCCATCTTAAGAATTGAAGAAAAGGAGAGATAAATCCCTTTAAACACTCTTTTTGTGTCCCTTTTCTCATCCTTAATTCATATGACTCAAGAACAATATCACATATTCAACAATAACTTTAAAATGAAAAGGAAAATTTAGAACTTGACTATAGAAGAAGTTAGAAGTTTTTATTCAATAATAACAACAAAACAACTTAAAAAAAAGGTTAAATAAATAAGTGATTTTGGGTTACCTCTACTCCTAGCCAAAAAGAGCTTCAAGAATGACAAGAAAATTTTCCCTTCCTCCTCTAACCACTCGCCACTCTCCTTCTCTTCCTAAGCCTTTCTTTGATTTTTTTTTTCTTTCAAAGTAACAAGTGAATGTGTGTGGAAAATGTGAGAACTAAGGTCATCTATTTATAGGTGAAAAAATGCAGCATATTCCCTCCAACCCTCTAGAAAATTCGGTCCCCTTAGTCTAGGTCTAGTCATCCACATTGATTTTTTTTACTTGAAACAAAACAAGCATTAAATGGAGTTTTGCAAAAACTATGATACATTTACTTGGGAAAATTTCCAGAAAATTCTCTTCTCTCCCTCTCCTAATTTCTGGACGGTGCAATAATAAAAATAAGGAGAGAAAATTTTGTATTGGTTCCTTGTGGAGGTGCCTTCACTATTAACCAATCATATTAAACTATCATTTTAAATAAATCAGAAAACAATTAAGAAAATATTTAAATATGGACTGTGCAGTCAAACATCTCTAAGATAAATATTTAAATATACCAATAAAATATTTTATAGTCCATTAAATTATTTTATGCCCCAAAATAATTTTTCCTAATTAAAAATACCAAAATTCGATTTTTCCTACTGTACAGATATTTTTTTCGTAAATATTAAAATAAAAATTTTATTTTTACATATTAACATACTACATTTTAATACGATAGTTTTCATATAAAGTTTATAATTTTTGGACTTACGGTTTGAAAGTTATGAATTTTTGAAGTCCTAATATCATTTCCTTCAAAAAATACACTTTCTAAGCTTTCAAATAATTTAAACCAAGAAAAATACGAAAATACACTTTATTTCAATGATAGTATAATATACAACTTCAGAAATGTATTTTCATTTTCAAAATAAAATATTCTTTAGTCAAAAGGTTATTTAATGCATTAAAACCATACATTGGTTCTTAAAACTCAAAAATTCGTTTAGTAATGTATCAGTGATAAAATTTCGAAAAATCTAAAATAAAAATCAAAGCTTTACATTTTCATAATCTAGATTTCGATACAATCATTTTGATATATCGTTTGTAATTTTTCGACAAGATATGAATTTTTGAAGTTAAAAACATTATAACTTGAAAATTCACATTTTTGTCCAAACATTAATAAAATCACTCCAAAAATTATTTTTCTAAGATCAAAATATACTTACTAATTATTTCTATCCCAAAAATAATTTTTTCTTTTATTAATTAGGATTACTTTAATTAATTCTGTGCTGTCAAGCTTGCCTGTTTATTATTTATCTTTCTTTTCGCTCCCTAAGAAAGTAAATGATATTTTGATTAAGTTGCAGAGAAATTTTTTGTGGGGTGGTTGTGAGGATAGAAGGAAAATTTGTTGGGTAAAATGGGATTCGGTATGTCAGAGCAGGGAGAATGGGGGTCTGGGGATAAAAAATTTAATAGTTTTTAATAAAGCACTGTTAAGTAAGTGAAGGTGAAGACTTCTTAAAGATGAGGGTGGGTTATGGCAAGATGTAATTAGAAGTAAATATGGTATTTTTGATCCAATAAAACTGGGATCCTCGGGTAGAGTAGCAGGGGGGTCACAGTGGTGGAGGGATCTATGTTGTTTAAAAATAGGGAGTAGTTTTGGGTGTGAGTGGTTTGAGCAATGTATCTCCAGGAAGATTAGAAGTGGAAACTCGGTGAAATTTTGGGAAGACATCTGGTTTGGGAATGCCTCGTTTAAGGATCTGTTCCCAAACCTATATTCTATTTCAAATTCTAGAGATTTATTTGTAAAACAAGATTATCAGAATTCTATACAGGGTGGCAGCTGGAACTATAACTGGAGAAGGAGATTATATGATTGGGAATTACAGGAGGAAAATGATTTAAATACTATTTTGAGGGATTGCTCTCTTCAACCACAGGAAGATGATCAATTATGCTGGGGCCTTGGCAATGGTGATGTTTTCTCTGTTAAAACAGCATATCAGTTCCTTATCCAAAAAGTAAGTTCAAATCATGTCTTGCTGGAAAATGTTGTATTGCAAGCTTTGAAGCAAATTTGGGAGATTAAGGTCCCTTCAAAAGTACAGGCTTTTATCTGGCAGCTAATGTGGGAGAGAATTCCTACGAAGGAATATCTGTTAAAGAGGGGTGTGCAGGTTGATACTAAATGTGTGTTTTGCAGAAATTTGGAGGAAAATGTTTCACATTTATTTTTCACATGTTCTGTTACAAAACAGGTTTGGAGGAGGATTGGTATTTGGTTACAGGTGATGGTTAGTGAAGAAGAGGTTAATGCTGCTGCAAACTTCTTGGTTTTTAAAAATATATGGAAAGGTAAATCAGAAAAAATGAAGGGTGCTATTATTTGGGCGGCAGTTGTGTGGTCGTTGTGGTTACAAAGAAATAATATAGTATTTCAAGGAGAGGTATTGGATTTGAATGAATTAATAGAAACAATCAAATTGAAGGCCTAGAATTGGATTAAAATTATTGGTGAATTTTCAAGTTCTTATGAAGGTTGGAGAATGAAGCCGATTTAAAAAGATGTTTTTTCTTGTCTTTTATGTAAAAAGCTTGATAGTTATTGCTATACTCTTTTCCTTGTTTTGAATTTTTTCCATGGGGTTTTTTTCTTAACAAGGTTTTTAAGGAGGTAGAATAGCTATCAAGGTTTGGGGGTGATAAGGCGTTATTTCTGTATACAGCTTGTTGGGGTGTTGGGGGATATAATTGAAAGTTTCATGACTTGTTCTTCTCTTGTATTCTTCCTGTTGTATTGGGTGAAGAACTATTATTGTAATATCTTTTTAGACTACCTTTATAGCACATGATTTTGTAGCCTTTGGCAAACCCTTCATAGAAGGTGGGGCCTTTTGTGAGTACTATGATACTTGGGGGTCTTCTCTTAATATAATTATATTTTTTGCTGTTCAAAAAAAAAATTAGAAATTTATAATTTTATGCATATATATATGTATTAACGCCACATATATATAATTATATAACCAAAACCAATTTTTTAATAACAAATTTCATTAAATTATCCCTAAAATAAATACTACCAAATAAAATAAAGCAAAAATATAATTATTATAATTTAATTAAATTGGGTAAAATTGCGGGTCTCACATGTAACTTTTTATCAAAATCAATTATACATCACTGTTAACACCATAAAATCCAGAATTTTCATCTGTTTTCATAAAACTAATTTCATTTCACTATTACAACATCAGAGATCAAATAATCATCCAATAAGTCACATAACATAATAATAACAACTACCACTATATATATATATATATATATATATATATATATATCACGACCAAACAATAAAACAAGGCAAAAGACTAAGATTTCCTTCTTTTCTTTTAATGCTACATTAGATCTTATAGTTTCAGTAACACAAAATTTTCAGAATCTTATTTTAGTTTCCAAACAAAAAGGACTAAAATACTTCAAACAGATACAAAATTTCTATAAAATATAAATGTCTATACTGTAAGAACACAAAAATTCCAGAATATAATTTTTCCTTTTGGGCTACAAAATTCGGTCATCTCAAGGCCAAAGAAAAGGGGAGATTATTCTCTTTAAACAATTCATTTTGTCCATTTTCTTTAAACCTTTATTCATTTGACCATAAAAACAAAATACCATCAACAAATACATAGTTCATCCTAATAAAAAAAAGAAGAAGTAGAAACTTTTAGTTCTTACTATATATAAAAAGAATTAGGGATTCTAATAAGAAGAAGAAATGAACTAAATTAAAAATAGAGACTTAGAGTTACCTCTTCTCCTAAAGCTAACATACTTCCCCAAAGTGAGAAAATTTTTCTCCTGTAACTCGCCACCTTCCTCTCTTTTTTCTCTTGGAATAATTTTTTTTTCTCAAAGTAACAACAAGTAGTGTGTGTGAAATGGTGAGAGGTGTGATGGCCTATTTATAGGTGAAGAGAATTAAAATATTCTCAAAAATCTGATCAGAAATTCATCCCCCTCCTAGTCCATGATGAGTCATCAACTTTACTTCTTCACTTGAAACTTCACAAGCATTAAATGAGACTTTTCTAAAAACTATAGCTTCTTAACTCAAGTTTTATTCCTCACAATTTTCAGAAATTATTCTCTTCTCTCCCTCCTAATATTTGGACGGTGCACACATATAAAAATAAGGAGAAAAATTTCCATTGGCCCATTTTGAATTCACCACCTAATTGACCAATCATCTAAAAGCTTTCATTTTTGATAATTCAGAAATAATTAGGAAAATGCTAATATTTGGATTGTGAAATCAGTAGACATTTAAATAAATATCTAAATATATAAATAAAATTATTTTATAGCCCAATAATTTATTTCATACTCCAAAATAATTTTTCCAAGTTAGAAATACCAAAAATTCGTTTTTCTCTACTGTACAGTACTTTTTCGTAGACGTCAAAATAAAAATTCTATTTTCACATATTCAGATACTAAATTTTAATACGATCGTTTTCATATAAAGTTTATAATTTTTGGACTTACAGTTTGAAAGTTATGAATTTTTGAAGCTCTAAGATCATTTCATTCAAAAATGCACTTCATAAGCTTTCAAATAATTTTATAATAAGACAAATACGAAAATATATTTTATTTGGATGGTAGTCCAATAGAAAACCTCAGAAATTTATTTTTGTTTTCAAAATAATATACACTTGAGTCAAAAGCTCATTTAATGCATTAAAATCACACCTTTACACTTAAAACTCAAAAATTCGTTCAGTATTGTAGCAGTGATAAAATTTCGAAAACTCCAGAATAAATATCAAAACATTATATTTTCATAATCTAAGTTTCGATACGATCGTTCTGACATATCATTTGTAATTTTTCGACGTACGGTTTAAAAGATATCAATTTTTTTGAAGTTATAGTTCTATAACCCAAAAATTTCACTTTTTGTCAAAACCTTAGTTAAAATCATTCCAATAGAATTTTTCTTAATAAAAATATTTGTTAAATATTCAGAATATAATTTCACACCAAAAAATAATTTTTTTCTCATTTATTAAATAAAAATTTATAATTAGATGTACATATATATATATATATATATATTACCACCACACATATATATGTATATATATAAAATCAAAATCAACTTTTTAATAACAAATCTTATCAAATTACCCTTAAAATGAATATGACCAAATAAAATAAAGGCAAAAATAGAAATATTATAATTTAATTAAATTGGATAAAATTGTGGGTCTCACAATCCTCCCCAACTTAGAGATTTCTCGTCCCCGAGAAATACGCACAGAGACAAGCAAGGAAACACACAGGTTATTCAGACATTCTTACTACCCTTCACTTTGTTATTTACTTCTTTTGAGAATATATCCTTCCTTCGATGTCTTCGTTGATCAACACTCTTTTACTGGTCAACCTTTGCCATAATGTCGCGCAGGAGTCGAATTGAGTCAAGTTCAAGGGTAGGCAACAAACAATAATTGTCACAACAGTTGTTTGGTCAAACCAGAAGTATTAAAGGTAAGTGGGTATGAATTATTCATAAGGGATATTGGCATTTACATAATAGACTTGATAAGAAGAGTTTGTTATTTACGAACTTGGTGTCAATCCAGAAGTACTTTCTTGTATGCATATCAAAACCATAATCACCAGCTGAGTTACTTCACACTTCCATACTACCTAGGCTACAAGGGTACTCATAACTACACTCTTCTAATCTATCACAGGGTTTACCAAACTTTTTGCTCCCCAACTTTAATCAAACTTATACTATTTATCACACCACCTTATATCCAAGTCCACCTTAAGACTATGATTACTCTTTAACTACTCGACTTTTTACTCACTACTTTCTTCCTTAGCACCACTTAGGGCCGATTCTAAACCAATACTCCCCAAAATTCCTAAGTTTTCACACAACCGTACCATCACTTTGTCTCTTCAGCCACTTAAAATTCATGTGTTATGCATACAAGTGTTACTTCCTTCATAACTTTATATGGTAGGGTTATGTTTTTATCACAAAAATTCGAGAAAAGAACTTTGAATTTTACTGAAATTTGGCATTTGGTTGAATAATTTAACGGAAATGTGGTCATTAGGATGGGTATTTTCTGATAAACAGGAAGTCTTTTTAGTTTGGAGGGTCAATCATCGCCAAAATGCGAAAATCAAGCTCAACAACTAGATGAAAGGGTAATTGGGTTTTCACAAGAACTGAGAATGATGTAGGGTAATGTCTTGACTCGAACTCAATTCTTCTCTGACAATCTTCATAATACTGCACCTTTTCCAATAATGGGTTTTTCCATTGCTTCTCCCGTCGGAAGTCTCCTACCAACGAGTCACTTTGTCCTGATCCACACTTCGGAAACTCCAAATGTGGAAAAGCCAACTTCAATCCTAGCCCTTGACCTCTTTGGAATTCAGGGTTCGCGTCGTTGCTACCATTGCCTTGACTAGTCAAACTTGAAGGACATCCATGCCACTCTAATTCTGTACCAACTCTAACTCTTAGTTTACTCTACAACTAAGACCATCACCACTCAGACCCAAACAAACACAACCAGAGTCACACAAGGAAAGCATATAAGGCTATGCTTAAGGCCACTAAGGACAACCATCGCTCTGATACCACTAAATGTAACACCCCAATTTGGACTTAGAAATTTCACTAAAAATTTGTGCCATTTTTTTTTATAAACATTACCAAAGTCAGTTCATTTTAATTTTTTTACAAAAAGTTTTTCATAAAACAATTTGATTCATTTGGTTTTCGAAATATTTGGTTCATAAACTCGCAACATAAAATTCCTTTCCAAAAAGAGATGTCACTGACACTTTTCCAAAAAGCTCCTTTTCATGATGCCAAAATTATTCGATGGTTAATTTGCGGAAACACAGTTAATTATTTAATGAACTTGATACATAACCAAAAAGAACTTCGTTTATTTCATTTAAAATAATCCATATTACAACTGGGGTTACATTTGGGATACCTACCCATCCAAAGATGGAATACAAAACAAGACTATCCTAGACTACTAGTCTTCATCATTCCTCCACCCCAATTGTCTGGAAGATTCCTTGATTGCTGCTTCTGCTTCCTCCTCGTGCGTCGTTTTGTGATCCTCTTCAGACTTGAGCAACCACTACTTGGTATATTACATGATCTGCCATCTGTGAACATTGTTCCCCAATGTCCACAGGAAAGAGAAAAATAGAGAGAGTAAGCACTCCAAACGATATGATCGTCGACGGCGTGGGCTTACCAGAGGAGAATATTAAGACCACACAAACATATATACATCATTATTACCATTCCACTAATCACCAAAAGGAAAATTTTCATATAATCATAACCATTGTATTTAATTATCTTTAGGCTCTAAGTTTTACTGTCATAACCACCGGAAATTCAAGAAGGGGTACCACCACCGAGGCTCAAGGGTTTGGTAGCACACACGTTACATCTCCTCCATCATTCCAACCACATCCTAGTTCGGAAAGCAGATGGGACGCACAGAAACCCTAACCATGCTGGCATCGATGTCGAAGGGTACGCACCAACAAGTATCCAACAACCGAAGTAAAATCATTTCATCAATACAGTTTCAAAAATACAGCGACATCTAGCCCCATTCGGGTTCCCTCTCACCATCTAAGATTTGCTCAAGGGGGCGACAGCGCTATCTCTAGTTGATCGTGTAGTTCCTTGCTACGACATTGCCTACAACCGGAAGACAAGTCCTTGTAGTCTTGCCCCGCCTAGAGAAGCACTCGAGGCTTCTTGATGTTCACCGTCCTTGCCTTCCCCTATCGCAATCACCACTTGAAAGTACACCGGCCTCCAAGTATTCGGTATCTTTCCTCTCCACTACTTCACTCTCAACGCGTAGGTTTAGGAGAGGGATTCCTAAGTCTTTTAAGTCTGTCATTAATCCTAGTTTTGGTCGACCCATTCTAAGCCTTGCTTCTAACGGGCCTCGACCTCTAAGGGACCACAGCAATACTTCCCTATAGTACAGTGGATTCCACAAGACTTGAAACCATGGCACAGTCATCCACGTGGTCAGTCACTTAAGGGATTATTTAGCAAAGTTATTTTGTGCCGCTTGCACCATCACTGTACACTAATATCGCTTTCGCAATTCCAAATTATTCTTTAACCATTCTTATATTTCACAATAATATTTACAAAATATGTCAAGTCCTTTTCATGGAACGACCGGTCGAAAAACACAAAGAACTCTTTTCATAGGAACCATCGAACATTAATTATATTTCCACAAGATGAATCATTATTTCCAAAATATAATATACAATTCAAAAAAGTATACAACATGGCATAATCAATTAGCAACCGACATAAATATCGAGGAATCGTGTTTTTCGTATAAACGGCGGGATGCACACTCAATTGTCGTTTTACTACTCGACCGATAGATTCCTAGTTCCGACCTTTGAGATGATACGGAACGTCCTAATATTACCCTACATGCCACTATGTCTTAAGAAGGCTTCTCTCTCACCTGAGATCCACGCTTACTCTGTTTCAACCTTTGTGTCTGCAGCTCCAGCAGCTCGCTCACCTTTGATTCCTTTTATTCTTAAACGACGAATGACATACAAATCAATATCTGACAAGTACCTTATACTATCTATTTACTTAGGTAAAGACTAAACCCAAGGTACCAAAGCACCTTAAAACAGAAATTCTTTTTAAAACAGAAATCCTTTTCAAGGCGTCAAATAACTTAAAATAATTCCTTTTAAAATTCAAGAAATCCTTTTTGCAAAACATAATTTAAAACTCATTCTAATACTTTGAAAACTATTTAGAATACATTTTTATTTCTACAATACCATACTATATTACTTATATAACAACTACCACATGCACACACTTATACCAGTAAAAACAACAATTTATTTAAACAAACATCAAATCATACTTTCACAAATTCACTTTTATAATTTCTTTTTACTCTATACACTTATATTAAAGGTCCTATCATAAAAATCTTCATACTAATTCATTTCAAAACAATTTTTATAGTTGATGCAACCAATTTAGAATTTCGGACAGCATACCCTACAAGTCTTGCAAAATCACTTTTTCTTTTTAGCTTTTAATTTATGAAAATCATCTTCAATCATAATATAACTTTTAAAACATAATCATAACATCCTAAGGATAAATCTCAATTTTTCTTTCACTACAAATTTCTCTTCTAATCACCTTATAACAACTACCATGTCCAGACCACTCATACAGCATGACTTTAAAGTATTTTTCTTTTGATGCAAATTTTTAATCAGATCAAGCAGTAAACAAATTTTGTAAAATCATGTTACAAACACATATAGCTAAATGAGAACATAGATTCAAGCATTCAAAATTCACAATACTTTTTCTATCATTAATTAGATAAATTTACAGACTACAAACATATTACAGAAAATTCACTTTCAAGGATCAGTACATTCACAAAATCATTCGTATACTCCTTAAATAAGTTTTTAAATACTTATAATAAAGATTTCATCATAAAGCATACATTACCAATTATTTCAAAATGATTTTCATCCTTGATGCAACTATTATACAATCTTGGACAGCACATACACTATTTCTCAAAAATCAATTTTCTCCTAAACAGTTCATTGAAAACACATGCCACTTTTTCCTAAAAATTCTTTACAAGTCCTACTATAATAAAATGATTAAATATGATTCAAATAAAGCATATCAGTTTGCTGGACAGACATCATAAGTCCAGTTGCATCACTTCAAAGATTTAAACTATCAGACTCTAACATTATACATACTGCAATTACATATAAACAATTAAGCATAGTACGCACCTATAAAAATTACTATTTGAAGCCTTATACCTTATGAAAACCATACTTTTCAGCATTAAGAAAATTTCCAGATCTAAATATATTTTTATTAGAATACATAACTGGTAATCATTCATTCATATCAATCAATCATCAAATCAATTAAGAAAATTATCAAACATTGCTTTTCTTTTCTCTAATTAATTTCGGCCATAATTATATACATAAAAGAATACTTTTTAATTTTTCAAACACACATATATACTTTAATCACATAATTCCATGTACTCCAAATAAATCAATTTGACACAAAGATAATCACTTTTTAAGAAAAATTACTTTTGTACAGTAACTAGTTTACAATTTATACTAACCACATAGTGAGACATTTACACAATCACAAGATAAAATTTACCTATTTACTCCTAAATTTACCAAACCAAATAATATAAACCATGTGTAACTTTTTATCAAAATCAATTATACATCACTGTTAACACCATAAAATCCAGAATTTTCATCTGTTTTCATAAAACTAATTTCATTTCACTATTACAACATCAGAGATCAAATAATCATCCAATAAGTCACATAACATAATAATAACTACCACTATATATATATATATATATATATATATATATCACGACCAAACAATAAAACAAGGCAAAAGACTAAGATTTCCTTCTTTTCTTTTAATGCTACATTAGATCTTATAGTTTCAGTAACACAAAATTTTTAGAATCTTATTTTAGTTTCCAAACAAAAAGGACTAAAATACTTCAAACAGATACAAAATTTCTATAAAATATAAATGTCTATATTGTAAGAACACAAAAATTCCAGAATATAATTTTTCTTTTTGTGCTACAAAATTCGGTCATCTCAAGGCCAAAGAAAAGGGGAGATTATTCTCTTTAAACAATTCATTTTGTCCATTTCCTTTAAACCTTTATTCATTTGACCATAAAAACAAAATACCATCAACAAATACATAGTTCATCCTAATAAAAAAAGAAGAAGTAGAAACTTTTAGTTCTTACTATATATAAAAAGAATTAGGGATTCTAATAACAGTAGAAGAAGAAATGAACTAAATTAAAAATAGAGACTTAGAGTTACCTCTTCTCCTAAAGCTAACATACTTCCCCAAAGTGAGAAAATTTTTCTCCTGTAACTTGCCACCTTCCTCTCTTTTTTCTCTTGGAATAATTTTTTTTCTCAAAGTAACAACAAGTAGCGTGTGTGAAATGGTGAGAGGTGTGATGGCCTATTTATAGGTGAAGAGAACTAAAATATTCTCAAAAATCTGATCAGAAATTCATCCCCCTCCTAGTCCATGGTGAGTCATCAACTTTACTTCTTCACTTGGAACTTCACAAGCATTAAATGGGACTTTTCTAAAAACTATAGCTTCTTAACTCAAGTTTTATTCCTCACAATTTTCAGAAATTATTCTCTTCTCTCCCTCCTAATATTTGGACGGTGCACACATATAAAAATAAGGAGAAAAATTTCCATTGGCCCATTTTGAATTCACCACCTAATTGACCAATCACCTAAAAGCTTTCATTTTTGATAATTCAGAAATAATTAGGAAAATGCTAATATTTGGATTGTGAAATCAGTAGACATTTAAATAAATATCTCAATATATAAATAAAATTATTTTATAGCCCAATAATTTATTTCATACTCCAAAATAATTTTTCCAAGTTAGAAATACCAAAAATTCGTTTTTCTCTACTGTACAGTACTTTTTCGTAGATGTCAAAATAAAAATTCTCTTTTCACATATTCAGATACTAAATTTTAATACGATCGTTTTCATATAAAGTTTATAATTTTTGGACTTACGGTTTGAAAGTTATGAATTTTTGAAACTCTAAGATCATTTCATTCAAAAATGCACTTCATAAGCTTTCAAATAATTTTATAATAAGGCAAATACGAAAATATATTTTATTTGGATGGTAGTCCAATAGAAAACCTCAGAAATTTATTTTTGTTTTCAAAATAATATACACTTGAGTCCAAAGCTCATTTAATGCATTAAAATCACACCTTTACACTTAAAACTCAAAAATTCGTTCAGTACTGTAGCAGTGATAAAATTTCGAAAACTCCAGAATAAAAATCAAAACTTTATATTTTCATAATCTATGTTTCGATACGATCGTTCTGACATATCATTTGTAATTTTTTGACGTACGGTTTAAAAGATATGAATTTTTTTGAAGTTATAGTTCTATAACCCAAAAATTTCACTTTTTGTCAAAACCTTAGTTAAAATCATTCCAATAGAATTTTTCTTAATAAAAATATTTTTTAAATATTCAGAATATAATTTCACACCAAAAAATAATTTTTTTCTCATTTATTAAATAAAAATTTATAATTAGATGTACATATATATATATATATATATTACCACCACACATATATATGTATATATATAAAATCAAAATCAACTTTTTAATAACAAATCTTATCAAATTACCCTTAAAATGAATATGACCAAATAAAATAAAGGCAAAAATAGAAATATTATAATTTAATTAAATTGGATAAAATTGTGGGTCTCACACGTACCCTCATAAAATGAGGAATCAAGGCTACGTAGTTCTTATTGTTTTAATTTTATATTTTTTAGAAAAAAGGTTTGATGCGAAGAGGAACATGCACAAGACCTTGTCGTTTAGGCAAGGAAAGGTGGATTTCCAAAATCCATTTGGTTAATACTTATTTAATAAAATTCATTTAATGTATATAAAGAAAATATTTTTAATTTCACTATTTATTTTTAATGTAATTTAAATTAAGTTAACGTTTTATTTTACTACTTAAAAAAAGGAATTTATGTGAAGAGGAAAACACATAAGAACTCAACATTTACACGAAAAAAATGAATTTCCAAAGCGCGCGTTAATACTTAATTAATAAAATTTAATTAATTACTATTTTAAAAGGAATTATGTAATACTTATATTTTTGAGTGTGGAGAGGAAGTCCTTAAAATCCCACCACTAAATAATTTGGGGTGAGAAAAATTGACTTACCAAAACACTAATAAACATATTTAAAAGTTATCTGCTTATTCTAACAAAAAAGGAATTTGAGATAATCGCTAAACAAACACATAAATTAATTCGAAATTACAACAACAAACATGAAGAATAATTGTTAATGAAATTAGACTTGGACTATGGCGCTAGTACAGAATCCAACATGAACCAAGAATGCAAAACCAAATGCTTGAGGCAGTGCACCAAGGTTGGTCTCAATTGCAAGCCAGAAAAGACTGCTACGGTGACTTTGATCTTAATTGTCACGCGTATTCATCCACATATTCATGCAGTCCTATGATAGCAATCAATACATAACAAAAATGCTAATTTCTCTGCAAAAAACGAGCTTATATCCACAGACACCGTTTTCATAAAAGAAACCAATAGACCATGACTTAAACCCATCAACTACATCAGTAACATAGAAAAAAAATATACCGATTGAACACAGCAAATGACAAGCATTCAAAATTATATCAGACTGGATGGAAAATGACTCAAAACATTAACACAATATTTCATACCTATGAACTCCAAAATTGATGAACAGAAAAAATGTCCTCATCACTCCACACTCAAATTACAGAGGAGATGAAAAAAAAAATTATGTGTACTTTTCTTTCAGTGATTGTCTTCACTGCTGTAATGCCTCCGGTTCTCTTCACGTTTGCACTCTTTTTTCTGCCCTCCCCCTTCTACTGTGGTGTTCCTCCTTTTATAGGCCTCCAACTAACGCACGAGGTGAAGATTGAGAAGGAGAGAACCGGATTTCGCGCAGGGAACCGAGGAGAAGAGAATAAAACGTGGATCACTTTTGAAGATGAGAACGTGAATCGAATCCCATTCGCTACTTGATGCGGATTCTGCGTGAGAAGGGTGAGAAAATCACGAGTTCATGTTTAAGAATCACGAATTGATTTGTGATTTTGGGATGAAAATGGAAAGTTTTGGGAGATGGAATCAATAATTGATTGGAGATTGAGAATGATTCAGAGATCTTGATCTTGCTCTTTTCCAATCTCATATACCAACTAGAAGCAGCACCTATAAGACTGTCTTGGAAAAAGTGAATCATCATTTGGTGATTCTTGGCGTAGTTGGTCATCTTTCTTGTGTACATGGTCAAATATTGATCAGGGCAAGTCAAACCTTGATATTTCTCAAAATTTGGCACCTTGAAGTCAAGAGGTACCACCAAATCTGGGACCAGACACATATCAATAGTATCTTTCAACCCATATGATTTGCTTCCTTCAATTAATTTCACCTTGGATCAGTTCCTTGAAGGGATGAGATAACCTTGGATTGGTTACTCGAATAATTGGGATGACCTTGGATCAGTCACTCGGAATATGAGACAACCTTGGATCAGTTGCTCGAAAAAATGAGATAACCTTGGATCGGTTACTCGAATAATTGAGATGACCTGGATCAGTCACTCGGAATATGAGACAACCTTGGATCAGTTGCTTAAAGGGATGAGATAACCTTGGATCGGTTACTCGAAATATGAGACAACCTTGGATCAGTTGCTCGAAAAGATGAGATAACCTTGGATCAGTTACTCGAATAATTGAGATGACCTTGGATCAGTCACTCGGAATATGAGACAACCTTGGATCAATTGCTCGAAAAAATGAGATAACCTTGGATCGGTTACTCGAATGGTTGATATAATTGCATAGATTTATAAACAAAGTATTTAATGGAATGACAAAAAGTGTGTTTTTGAATGTTTGAATGTGATGATGTAATGTGATGCATTATGAAAATGTTATGAAATGTAATGATGCTTGATGTATTTATTTTTATTTGACTTTCAACTGAATTTTGTAATGAAATGCTATGACCTCAATTGTATGCATGAGTTTGATGCATTTATGAAATATGATGCATGATACAAATGTTTTTTTTATTATTTTAGGGGTATGCAAGATGTAGGATGCATGCGCATGGAATGAAGTCTAACTCAATGTAACATGTCCTTTTTTTTGTTTTTTTTTACAACCATAATGGACTCGACCGAAGCATGGTTCACCATTTGAAAGGACAAGAATAAATTTGCCCTAATTTCTTCATCTTTACTGGTAATCTTCATACTTCAAAAGACAATTTTATCCCAAAAACTGCCCCAGTATTAGCTTGATTTGTGCTTGGCTATCACATGTTTTTTTTTATTATTTTTTTAGAAAAATAATAAAAAAATCTGCCCCAGTGTTGACTTGATTCGTCTTGAGTAGCATATGATCCCCATAAGTGCTTGAGAGAGCTTAGGAGAAAGCTTAATCTGTAGTGGCGATCGATCGCAAGATTTTTTATTATTTTTCTTCATAAAAGAAAATAATAAAAAATCTACCCCAGTATTGGCTTGCTTTAAGTTCGAATAATATCAGGGCCCAATGTATGTGGCTGAGAGGATAAGGGAATCAACTCAACAATATTACCCCAGTATTGGCTTTGAAGAGGGAACACACCCCATAAACTGCCCTTATATGAAGACTTCATTCATTCCTTTTTATTTGACCCTAACTTTTGCCTAGGTCGCCCTTTCAGGTTTTCACCTAGCGGGTTGCTCTAACTTTTGCCTAGGCCGCCCTTTCGAGTTTTCAACCTAGCGAGCAATTTTCTTTTTTTTTTTTTGGAATGCATATTTATTTAACAAGAAATACTAATGCAAAGGTCATGTGATATAAAAGTGTTTGAGTTGATATGAAAGTGGTGGTCTTGATGTATGTGATGGTGTAAATTAATTCATACATTAGAAATGAGATATTTTCATCAAAATTTTCACTAGGTCATTGGAGTCAATTTTATTTTCACCTTGGTGTGTTTCTCAAGCAGATCAATCCTCAACAAGGTCTTTTAAGCTTGTAATGTGGCCAAGGGCTTTGACGCTTTCATTTTCAAACAAAGGGATATGAGTCTCAAAATATGTGTGCTTCCCTTACCCTTCTTATTTCTCCATTTTCTCCTTCTACCTAGTCTTTCCAAACAAATTTTGTACAATTTTCAAATCATCAAGAGGATTTTCTGATGGTTGTAACGTGGTTAAAGGGTGATGATGTGGCTTATGAAAGAATGGACATAAAGGCCCAAAATTGATGTGGAGCTTAAATGAGAATCTTTCTTTGGTGTGACTCTCTGTTCAAGCATCGCGGATTCCCATCATGCTTCTTGAATTTTTTTTTTATTTTTGTTTTCATTCTTTTGACTTTAGTTTTCTTGGGATATTTGTGAGCTCTTTATTTCTCTTGCTTGCACTTCAACCACGGAAACCTCTTTCTCATTATTGCTCGGGTAAAAAAATGTTTTTGAGATTTTAAGAATAAAATTTTCTGTTGGAGCCCAAATGGGGGTGAACAATGGATCAAATGTGTTTGGGTTTATGAAAAAAGGTAATTCTCTTTATATTTGAATAATTGGAAAAAATTGTTTGAAAAACTACCCACCCCAGGTTATACACATGTTATGGGTTAAACGAAATAATCTCCCTCTCAAAATGTCAAAGCTCAATGGGGTAACTAGGGGTATCTCCTTAGTGTTTGGGATTTGCAAAGAGTGCCTTGTATCATTGAAAGAATCTACTTGAGGGTCCACACCATTGATGGGTTTCAATTACTCCTTCCAATTTCAAATTTGAATCAAACATCTCAAGTTAATGCAAGAATCAATTTTGTTTTTTTATTTTATGATTTTTTATTTAATGGAAATGTGATAAGATGGTATATTCACATGATAAAAAAACTAGTAAATAATTGTTAAAGAAATATGCAACAAAATAGAGATTTGATTATTGAATAACTTAGAAATGACCAAAAAATGGCCTACAATTATTGAAGAAGGAGGGGAAAACACATTTTGCCCATTATTTAGTAGGATCGTTCGATGCCATTGATTCCCATCTTATAACCCATTTAACTTGTCTGTTCAGACATAGGATTGTTGTCCACATCTGTAGCCCTGACTTTGAAGTTCAACTTACCACGATCTATCAAGTTTTGGACATGATATTTCAAACCCAAACAACTTTCTAGAGAATGTCCTTCAAGTCCCATGTGGTAAGCACAATGCTGACCAGCCCTATACCATGAAGGTGGTGGATCTATCGAGAGGATTTTTCCAGGTTGTGGTTCAACTGCTCCATGTTTTAGCAAATACTCATAGAGTTCAGTGTATGTCATGGGTATAGGGTCAAACTTTCTTTTTGGTTTTTCTTGGTTTTGAAACTGCATCTGGGCTTGGTAATGTGAATTGGATTGCTTGGGGTAGGCTTGTGTTTGGACTGTTTGTGAGGTATGAGAGTTTTGGTAACGGGTAGATGTTTGGTTTGGGCGATTCGGTTTACTTGAATTTTCAGTCATCATAGCATTAGTTTCACCTTCCTTTTTCCTTGCGAATCTCGGTCTTTGGCCGCCAGAAGATCCTCCTTGTCCATCTTGAATCTTTCCAGTTCTCATTCCTCTTTCAATCCTTTCTCCTATAGTCATTAAAACTCCAAAGTCAACAAAAACCTGTCCAATCATTGCAGAGTAGTAAGGGTTTTGCAAAGTGTCTAGAAACATGGTGATCATTTCTTTGTCAAGAAGTGGGGGATCCACTTGAGCTGCCAGTGCCTTCCACCTCAAAGCATAGTCTCGGAAGCTTTCATTGTTCTTCTTAAACATATTTTGTAGCTGAGTTCAGGTTGGTGCAATGTCCAAGTTGAACCTATATTAACAAAGGCCTCTTTTAAGTCATCAAAGGTCTTGATCTTGCTCTTTTCCAATCTCATATACCAACTAGAAGCAGCACCTATAAGGCTGTCTTGGAAAAAGTGAATCATCATTTGGTGATTCTTGGCGTAGTTGGTCATCTTTCTTGTGTACATGGTCAGATGTTGATCAGGGCAAGTCAAACCTTGATATTTCTCAAAATCTGGCACCTTGAAGTCAAGAGGTACCACCAAATCTGGGACCAGGCACATATCAATAGTATCTTTCAACCCATATGATTTGCTTCCTTCAATTAATTTCACCTTTGCAGCTAGTGATTCCAAGAGTTCCCATTTCAGTGTTTAATGGTGGTGTCACCTGAGTTGCACCCCAGTAGGGCCTTTTTGAGTAGTCCTCGACGCTTCTAATTGAACGTTCAATTGAGAATCGGGAGCTTCTTCTTCAACTGGAGGGGTATAACCTGGAGGGAGTCCAAGTCCTGGCCAGGTCATACCTCCACCGGTTGGTTCAACCACTACAGAGTTCCCCTCAACATTTCTTTATTCAGCCAACTTCTCCAACAAACCAAATATCTGACCCATTTGTGTTTTGAGGCCTATTATTACTTCTGCTCGGAGTTCTTCAAACGATTGATTTTCTTCAACCATGATCCTCACTTGTAGTCGAGTCCGATATTGGTGCTTCCGAGCAGTTGTGACAAAGCCTTTTATTTTGTAGATGAAGAACTATTTAGAACTTTGTTTGATGCACATGAATGTGATAATGCAAAAATGCATGATGCAGTGCCCTTAGAATCTACAAGATCCTATTTGGGGTGATTGAAATATCTATAGACCACAATCCTATGACATTGTTCTATGGTACAACTAAAGTGTAACACTCTAATTTGATAACTTGAATATTGTATATATTTTTTAATTTTTGATTGACACAATCCCCACAGCTTTTTCGAAGGTTAAGTAAGTTTGGGTACCTCTTATCCTTTGATAGTGAATGAAGGGGAATCATGACGGATTTATTCAAGTTTCAAGATAGAATGTTACACAACGTGTATTCAATGGTAGCACTAGACTTATAAAGGTTCCTGGATCGTCCTCACTCTTTAAGGTGAGGACCCACCTCGCAAACCATCAACAAGAGCTTGGCTACGCCTCCAAAAATAGGTAGGACGCACCTCCCAAAGGTCGTGCTCACGAGAAATGGTTCCCAATCCGAGTGGTACTTTTGCCCACTACAAGAGATCATACACATGGTAAGTCAAAGGTAGGGCAAAAGCACCTCTAAACTTAGAGTTTAAATAATAGTACCCGGGTATAGGGTTTTCGTGTGTGTCAAGATCTGTGTAAAAAAAAATCTATTTCGGGGGCATACAAAGCCCTTTTTTATAATAAATAAAACAACAAAAGAAATTACAATAAAGAATAAATAATTAAGAAAATATGTAAACAAAAAAATTTAATTAAACAGATATATACCATAAACAATTTATTAAAGGCAAACCAATTATAAAATAAAATAGGTCTATTAAAACAAACCAATCATTTTGGCCTGACTCTCTTATTTGGCTTAGTCCCCAGCGGAGTCACCAACTGTCGCGGCATGGGTCCCGGGTCGCCCTCAGGGCCTCGCCTACAAGTGGGGGTCGGTTGACCCGATATGGAGTCGCCACTGCATTTTTTTGCAAAAACGCGGAAAAAATAATTATTAATTAAAACGGATAAAGATTGGTCTCGAACTAGATAGATTCCGAGTTCGGGAGTCGGTTACGAGCCGTGGAAGGTATTAGCACCTCGTTCACCCATTCAAAAATGGTACCATTGATTAATTTTAATTAAAAGACCTAAAAAACTGGTTTGCCAAAAAATAATTGTTTTTTATTATTGTGCCTGACAAGGTTGCCCCTGGTCCTACGTACCCTCATAAAATGAGGAATCAAGGCTACGTAGTTCTTATTGTTTTAATTTTATATTTTTTAGAAAAAAGGTTTGATGCGAAGAGGAACATGCACAAGACCTTATCGTTTAGGCAAGGAAAGGTGGATTTCCAAAACGCATTTGGTTAATACTCATTTAATAAAATTCATTTAATGTTTATAAAGAAAAATATTTTTAATTTCACTATTTATTTGTAACGTAATTTAAATTAAGTTAACGTTTTATTTTACTACTTAAAAAAAAGGAATTTATGCGAAGAGTAAAACACATAAGACCTCAACATTTACACGAAAAAAATGAGTTTCCAAAGCGCGCGTTAATACTTAATTAATAAAATTTAATTAATTACTATTTTAAAAGGAATTATGTAATACTTATATTTTTGAGTGTGGAAAGGAAGTCCTTAAGATCCACCACTAAATAATTTGGGGTGAGAAAAATTGACTTACCAAAACACTAATAAACATATCTAAAAATTATCTGCTTATTCTAACAAAAAAGGAATTTGAGATAATCGCTAAACAAACACATAAATTAATTTGAAATTACAACAACAAACATGAAGAATAATTGTTAATTAAATTAGACTTGAACTATGGGCTAGTTGTAACATCCTGAAAATTAATATTAAATAATACAATTTTAGCATATAAATATTTATTTAAGGATAGGATTAGGCCTTAGAAATTGTACAAGGTTAGAAGGGTAGTATGAGCATAGGCCGACCTAGGATGTAAGTATAGGACCTCGGTCCGATCTCGGCCGAGCTAGATGAGATTGTGTGCATATGAACCGAGCTGGATGAGAACCAAACGCGGAACCTGTTGTCCAGTCCGGACTAGCCGACCTTAGCATACCTCACCCTATTATCCGAGATGGAAGCTCGGACTACTACAATTCCTCCATACCGAGCCGACGTATCCTAGCCGACACGTCCTAGCTCCTCCGTGCCAGCTCATGTTGAGTTGGTAGCCCTTGAGTTTCGTACCATCCGTACGTTGTACCAGCATCCACTTTATGTCATTATCACTGCTTTATGTCCTTTTCAATGTACTGTTCATGGCTTCCTCAAGAAGCCAATGAATCCTGTCCACATATTCAAGCTTCCTCAAGAAGCTTCCAATGAGAGCCACACAAATATCTTCCACATTTGAATAAAAGAAAATCCCAACACATAACCCATAACACTTCTCGCTTTTATTCTTCTCTCTCTTTTCCTACGTCTCTCTTTCCCTTTTCTCTCAAAGTCCAGCAACAACAACCCAACATATCTTCTTCCTCTCCTCTTCTCACGAACATTTTCCCTCTCTTCCACCAACCAGAGACCTCCTCCCCGCCGCCTTCTCTTCCGTCCCGGACGCCCCTGGACCGCCGTGAAGTTCGTGTGTAGATTGGTGGAGCTCGTGTGCAGCTTGGAGTAAGAAGGATTCAAGGGTGCTAAGATCAAGGACAAGCAACAAGGAACCATTCTCAAACTCTCAACTCTTATCTCACACGGTTTGAGGTAAGGAGTGAGTGTTACCTCTACTTGAGTTTGGGTTTCTAGGGTGTTCATAAAGGGTACTAAGAGTGGGTATTAGATTAGGGAATGGACATAGGTTAATGTTAGAAGAGAAATGGTAAAAAGGGTAAAAGGGGAATTAATGAATGAACTAGAAACATGGATTTTAAGTGAAGATGGAATATCACTTTTGATTACATGCTATATTTCATATGCTGCATTTTATATGATGGATTGACTAAATGTTTTGTTCATGTGGTTGTTGAGGTATAAGTGTTTATGATGCTTTGATATTTGGTATTTGTATCTGTGGCCGAGCCGAGAGAGGGTGAGAATGGAGAATGAGAAGAATGGTAACCAGGGTGGATCGAAAAGACAAACTAATAAGTTATATAATGAGATAGGTAGATGATATAGATAATAGGGATAAGTGAAATCGGAAATGGGTAAAGGGTTGAGCCGAGATAGGCCGAGCTAAGTAAATAATGAGATTAATGCAAAGAGGAATAAATTAAAGAGGTGAACTGAGGTGGGCCGAACTAAAAGTAATGGTTAATAAGATAAGGGGAATTAAAGAGAAATGGTTGTGTGGTCGGGTCATAGCAGACGCGTACTGGGTGCGTGCATTGATCGCATAAGCCGAGCATTGTGGTGCTCGCGGCTGTAAGACGAGCATTGTGGTGCTCGCAGTTATGACTCACACAAGGTTCCGAGAACGGAATCGGTGGGTAGTGTTCCTGGTCATAGCAGACGCGTACTGGGTGCGTGCATTGATCGCGTAAGCCGAGCATTGTGGTGCTCGCAGCTGTAAGACGAGTATTGTGGTACTCGCAGTTATGGACACTCCTTACTCCATAGAATGATCGGCGGTAGTGTTCCTGGTCATAGCAGACGCGTATGGGTGCGTGCATTGATCGCGTGACCCGAGCATTGTGGTGCTCACAGCTGTAAGACGAGTATTGTGGTACTCGCAGTTATGGACACTCCAATATCCGACTTAAATGGTGTAAGACATGCACTGGGTGTATGCATCCGAGAAGAGTAAAAGATTGGAAGGAAATATCATTTTGACAAATATCATATCCATCTTAAAAGAAATTTTAAATCCTAATTTTGGGGTAATTAAGGGTAATTATTTCATAGGGTGTTACATTTTTGGTATCAGAGCAGTTTCTCCTCGGCCTATTGGAGTTGCGAAAGACTCTAGTGGTTACTCACCAAGAGAGTGACAAATAAGTAAAGTCTAGAAGTCTAAGTTAGACAATAGAGCTCGTAGATATATATGTTTATATATATACATTTACTTGATTAATCGGAAGTTAATTGGCTTTCTCTCCATGACCAAACAGCATAGCTGGGAGACGAGCTGATAACGACCGAATTGCCACTGTGTTGGAAACCCTGGTTCAGCTACAGCAGAACCAAGCGCAGGCTCAGCAGAATCAGGCTGAGAACCTCGCTCAAAACATCGCCGCGGCCGCAGCAGCTGCAGCTGCAGCCCTTCAGCCCCAACCTCCGGCTCCGGTCGAGATAGACTGGATGAGCCGATTTCGGAAGAACGAACCACCTTGGTTCGAAGGAGGATATAACCCAGATGGAGCTCAGAGATGGCTCCAGGATATTGAGAAGATCTTCCGATCTCTGCAACCTCCCTATGAGTACAGGGTGAGGTTAGCTGAGTTTGTGCTGGCTAGTGAAGCCGAGCACTGGTGGGATCAACAAAGCCGAGGATTGGAAGCGGCAAATGAGGTCATCACTTGGGAATTGTTCCGAGCCCGCTTCCTCGGAAAGTACTTTCCCGAAGATGTCAGGAGAGAGAAGGAGCTCTCTTTTCTCAAGCTGGAACAGAGGAAATTGAGCGTTGGGGAGTATGCCGCTCAGTTCGAGGATTTGATCCGCTATTCAGGAAGCTACAGAGATGCTGACGAAGGCACCAAGTGCATCAAGTTTGAGTCTGGTCTTCGTGAGGATATTCGGCTCGCATTCGAATATCAGAACTTGGCCAATCTCTCGCAATTGATAAACATGGCTAGCACTTATGAGAAGGGGCTCAAAAGGAAAGCTGATGGAAAGAGGAGCAGGTCGGCACAAAAAGGAGTGGGTCCGATCAGAGGAAAGGGAGCTGTCCAGAGATCTGCTCCCTATGTGAATCCGAACTCCAGAATGTCAACAGCTCCGAGGAGCGGTGGTCAGATGGTGGTTGTTCCTGGCCCGTATCCGATCTGCCAACATTGTGGAAGACAGCACAGGGGAGAATGCTGGAGTCTGGATCCGAGCAAAGCGAGAGGATCCTGTTTCCGATGTGGCAAGCCTGGTCATTTTGCAGCTCGGTGTACCGAGAATATTGTGAAGGAAGAGGTCAATGTGACCAAGGCTCATCAGACTGGTGTTAACCGACCTATGCAGAGGGGCAAAGTTTACACTATGGATGGTGAAGAAGTGACTAATGCTGACGAACTGATCCGAGGTACTTGTCGAGTAAACAGTATTCCATGTGCCGTGCTATTTGACTGCGGAGCCACACATTCTTTCATTTCCCTTGACTGTATGAATAGACTAAAACTATCCCCAGTAGAAATGCCTTACAAACTATCTATTTCTACCCCAACCAATTCTTCTGTAATCACTTCTAAAATGTGTCTAGAGTGTCCTATCCAAGTATTAGGTAGAGAATTAATATCAAATAATACAATTTTAATATCAAATAATACAATTTTAGTATATAAATATTTATTTAAGGATAGGATTAGGCCTTAGAAATTGTACAAGGTTAGAAGGGTAGTATGAGCATAGGCCGACCTAGGATGTAAGTATAGGACCTCGGTCCGATCTCGGCCGAGCTAGATGAGATTGTGTGCATATGAACCGAGCTGGATGAGAACCAAACGTGGAACCTGTTGTCCAGTCCGGACTAGCCGACCTTAGCATACCTCACCCTATTATCCGAGATGGAAGCTCGGACTACTACGATTCCTCCATACCGAGCCGACGTATCCTAGCCGACACGTCCTAGCTCCTCCGTGCCAGCTCATGTTGAGTTGGTAGCCCTTGAGTTTCGTACCATCCGTAAGTTGTACCAGCATCCACTTTATGTCATTATCACTGCTTTATGTCCTTTTCAATGTACTGTTCATGGCTTCCTCAAGAAGCCAATGAATCCTGTCCACATATTCAAGCTTCCTCAAGAAGCTTCCAATGAGAGCCACACAAATATCTTCCACATTTGAATAAAAGAAAATCCCAACACATAACCCATAACACTTCTCGCTTTTATTCTTCTCTCTCTTCCCTACGTCTCTCTTTCCCTTTTTTCTCAAAGTCCAGCAACAACAACCCAACATATCTTCTTCCTCTCCTATTCTCACGAACATTTTCCCTCTCTTCCACCAACCAGAGACCTCCTCCTCGCCGCCTTCTCTTCCGTCCCGGACGCCCCTGGACCGCCGTGGAGTTCGTGTGTAGATTGGTGGAGCTCGTGTGCAGCTTGGAGTAAGAAGGATTCAAGGGTGCTAAGATCAAGGACAAGCAACAAGGAACCATTCTCAAACTCTCAACTCTTATCTCACACGGTTTGAGGTAAGGAGTGAGTGTTACCTCTACTTGAGTTTGGGTTTCTAGGGTGTTCATAAAGGGTACTAAGAGTGGGTATTAGATTAGGGAATGGACATAGGTTAATGTTAGAAGAGAAATGGTAAAAAGGGTAAAAGGGAATGGACATAGGTTAATGAACTAGAAACATGGATTTTAAGTGAAGATGGAATATCACTTTTGATTACATGCTATATTTCATATGCTGCATTTTATATGATGGATTGACTAAATGTTTTGCTCATGTGATTGTTGAGGTATAAGTGTTTATGATGCTTTGATATTTGGTATTTGTATCTGTGGCCGAGCCGAGAGAGGGTGAGAATGGAGAATGAGAAGAATGGTAACCAGGGTGGATCGAAAAGAAAAACTAATAAGTTATATAATGAGATAGGTAGATGAGATAGATAATAGGGATAAGGGAAATCGGAAATGGGTAAAGGGTTGAGCCGAGATAGGCCGAGCTAAGTAAATAATGAGATTAATGCAAAGAGGAATAAATTAAAGAGGTGAACTGAGGTGGGCCGAACTAAAAGTAATGGTTAATAAGATAAGGGGAATTAAAGAGAAATGGTTGTGTGGTCGGGTCATAGCAGACGCGTACTGGGTGCGTGCATTGATCGCATAAGCCGAGCATTGTGGTGCTCGCGGCTGTAAGACGAGCATTGTGGTGCTCGCAGTTATGACTCACACAAGGTTCCGAGAACGGAATCGGTGGGTAGTGTTCCTGGTCATAGGAGACGCGTACTGGGTGCGTGCATTGATCGCGTAAGCCGAGCATTGTGGTGCTCGCAGCTGTAAGACGAGTATTGTGGTACTCGCAGTTATGGACACTCCTTACTCCATAGAATGATCGGCGGTAGTGTTCCTGGTCATAGCAGACGCGTACTGGGTGCGTGCATTGATCGCGTGAGCCGAGCATTGTGGTGCTCGCAGCTGTAAGACGAGTATTGTGGTACTCGCAGTTATGGACACTCCAATATCCGACTTAAATGGTGTAAGACATGCACTGGGTGTATGCATCCGATAAGAGTAAAAGATTGGAAGCCATGTAAAAGTGGAATAGTGAATAATGAATACGAGGAAAGAGATTAGTAGCCGAAATGAATCGAGGTAGACTTAATAGGTAATGGGTAAGCTGTTGTATGATGTGAACCGAGCTAAATGTTGATATATGCATGAGATACATGGGTTTGATTACTTGTGATTTATTTTCTATTTGACTATTTGTGTTTGGCTTGGTAGTTCGGTATGTCATTTTAGAAACTGCTTACTTAAGTTCTGTGTAATGCTCACCTCCTTACCATTTTTCAGGTACTGAGCCCGAGCAGACGCAGTCCCCGGCCGAGCAGGATCACTCTCCCTCACAGGGAGAGTAATTTATTTAGAGTCAGATAGGTGGATGGGTCTCGGCCAGTTGGGTCGAGCTAGAACATTGTTTTGTATTGGGTCTCGGCCAGTTGGGCCGAGCTAAAACACTGATCGTATTTTGAATGACCGAACTGAATGTACCTAAACTTATACTTTATGAATTTGATGCCTTTAAGTCTTCCGCTTTATTAACTCTGATGTTTTTGTTATTGATGAAAGGAAATATCATTTTGAAAAATATCATATCTATCTTAAAAGAAATTTTAAATCCTAATTTTGGGGTAATTAAGGGTAATTATTTCATAGGGTGTTACACTAGTACAGAATCCAACATGAACCAAGAATGCAAAACCAAATGCTTGAGGCAGTGCACCAAGGTGGGTCTCAATTGCAAGCCAGAAAAGACTGCTACGGTGACTTTGATCTTTATTGTCACACGTATTCATCCACATATTCATGCAGTCCTGTGATAGCAACCAATACATAACAAAAATGCTAATTTCTCTGCAAAAAATGAGCTTATATCCACAGGCACCGTTTTCATAAAAGAAACCAATAGACCATGACTTAAACCCATCAACTACATCAGTAACACACAAAAAAAAATATACCGATTGAACACAGCAAATGACAAGCATTCAAAATTATATCAGACTGGATGGAAAATGACTCAAAACATTAACACAATATTTCATACCTATGAACTCCAAAATAGATGAACAGAAAAAATGTCCTTCTCACTCCACACTCAAATTACAAAGGAGATGAAAAAAAGGAAAAAAAATTATGTGTACTTTTTTTTCACTGATTGTCTTCACTGCTGTATTGCCTTCAGTTCTCTTGACGTTTGCTCTCTTTTTTCCGCCCTCCCCCTTCTACTGTGGTGTTCCTCCTTTTATAGGCCTCCAACTAACGCACGAGGTGAAGATTGAGAAGGAGAGAACCGGATTTCGCGCAGGGAACCGAGGAGAAGAGAATAAAACGTGGATCACTTTTGAAGATGAGAACGTGAATCGAATCCCCTTCGCTACTTGATGCGGATTCTGCGTGAGAAGGGAGAGAAAATCACGAGTTCATGTTTAAGAATCACGAATTTATTCGTGATTATGGGATGAAAAGGGAAAGTTTTGGGAGATGGAATCAATAATTGATTGGAGATTGAGAATGATTTAGAGATTGAGAAATTAGGTTTTTTTTTTATTCAGGGAAAGGGGAAAGAACAAGAAGTTGCTGCTGTTGGCTGCTGCGCTAAAGGAAAAATGGGGGAGGGTGAACCGGGTCTTGTGGTTGGCCCAAACCCCTTTTTCTTTTTTTTTTTTTGTAGTAAGCCCTTTTTTTGCTTTAAATCCATTTTTTTTCAAATAAATCCCAAAAATAACTTAATGCACAAGAACTAAAAAAATGTTCAAACAAACTTTTTTTTATTTTAAAACTTTTTTTTAATTCTTATTTTTTAATTAACCCCAAAAATAACTGAATACACAAGAATAATACATTCAAACAAGCTTTTTCATTTTTCCTCACTATTTATTCAATTATAAAAATTTGAGAATAAAAATTTAATTAACCAAAATTTTTACAAAATAATATTTTTGACCCCGAACAAAATTGGGTGGCTACACTACCACCATTTTCATCTTATTCTTTCCTTCAATCATCAACCTTTTTAATCCAATTTCATTAGTTTGACCACATTCAGGTGATATTTGCCCAAACACTGATCCATGTGGATTTGACACTCTACTTATCCCTTTATTACTTGTACGACCCGATATACTTGCCGGTGTTCCCAACAATTTTGGGTAAGGAAGTGATGCTCTTTAATTTCTTTTTACTTTTATAATCTTTCAAAACATTTCTTAATTGCGTCCGATATTCCTACTATTATTTGGATAGCTGAAATTTTGTTAGGGCGGTGAAGATGCATCGCATCTAATTTCATTAGTGAATTAGAGGAAACTAAGAAATGGATAGTTGGGAGAGAGGTTGAAGTTAAGGAAACTTTCACACTCTTGAATTCCAAATTGGAAACTATTGGAAACCTTGTCTACTGTACTATTCCAAACGGTGATGATGAGGTTTATGTTGTTTTGGTTTTTACCTTACTTTTATTATTGTTTATTTAGTTGTTGACTTGCTGCCAACACTTGTTTGTTTGAGTCAATGAATAATGTCATTTAGTTATTGATATCTAAATCAAAGAATTTTTATTTAAATTAATTTATTGATAATGAGTTGCATAACTTGCTTGGTTATACAATATATAGAATCCTGACTGTGCAATCCTTGACCTTGACTCTTGTTGATTGATTTTAAGTAGCTTTGTTGAGAGTCACGATTAATTTTAAGAAGTGAATCGTGCAATTTTGACTAATTTATCTTAAAAAACACTAAGGAAATATTACTGACCATGATTAGAGGCATTGTCCACATTTATGTCTTAAAGCTTTATATGATCATAAGTGCGCTTTGGAGGAATCTTGTGTAATATGTTAACAAATTAAAATAAACTCTATGAATTTGGGGCTTTTCTCTGAAATTTGAATTTATACTTAAATGCACAGCAATATAGAACTAATTTGTACTAATTTCTCAAGCATGGTTTTATCTTGTGTTTGACCTCTCCAATCATTATTTCAAATTGGTCATGTACCAAGTCTTAAGATTTGAGAATTGGAAGTCCCGCTTCAATCCTGGACTCCATCATTTGGTGGATTTAATTTCCTTTCCCCTATTTCCGTAGAAAAAAAAAGTTTTGCCTATAAAAAAAATTATTTGATAACGTGAACATTTCCTTCTTCTTGTTTCTTTGGTTTGTCTTGTTTGTTCCAAAAGGAAAAGTGGGATTTTAAAAAGAGCTGAGGAATTATCAATACTATGTGACATGCCTATTCCCCTTCTCATGTCTTCTCCTACTCGAAAACGTACATTACTACAAGTAGAGCGCAAGTAATTTTATTAACAATCATAAGCCATCATTGTTGCTAGCTAGTGACTTTAATGTTCATGCATCCGAGAAAGTACAAACCAGAAACTCCATTGTAATGTGCATGCCTTTCTATGGCACAATGATTATTGGTTTTTGGTAAACTAAGAATTGGTTAGGGTAAGAGACTATGAATTATAGCCAAATTTAATGGTTTCTCGAGTTCAAACAATATTGCATACTAGACCTTTTGTGGGTGCAAATCATCTTTTTTATAAATTATAATGAGACATTGTTTATATACATCACGTCTCACGAACCCATGTAAAAAAATTTTATATGATGATAATCATGAAGTGAACATTGTACGAGGCTGGGAGGAAAAAAAATGGTGTATATGAAAAAAAGAATTTTAGATCCTCTAGTTTTGAGTTCATATAAGTTGCTGCATTTCTTTAATAGGAAAAAAATTGTATAAGAGGGTCTTCTTAAATTTGTTGGGAATCAAGAATGTGGAAATACATTTATTAGAAATCATGATTATCCAGTTTATATAACAACACTACAATCAGTCTATCCATGCTTGAAATTCTTTCTGTTAACTCTTAAGGCTTAGTTTTAGTTGAATTGAATTTGGTTGTTAGATCATGTAATATGGTGAGATAGCTTTTAATTGAATTTGATGGATCTATGTATGTATCTATGAACTTACTTGGATAAGAGCTTTTTGTTTTCTTATATATAGTATCTTCTTTGTTATGTTATTTTAATTCATAATTTTATTGTAGTGGACCGACCCACAGTCCGACCTTCTACAAGCTTCGCTGACCATGCGTCACCTCATGACACCTCGACCTCCCCAGCCGAGCACTCCATTAACATGGCATCAATCCAGCTCGGGTCGAGAAGAGCCTCCTTCACCGAGGACTCGTGCCTCGGACCCCGACCATGCTGAATATACAAAGGGATTAACATGAGCCATCTAGAATAGGATAAGGATGAATGACTCACCCTTCCTATCCCCTAAGGGCCACGTCAGCGCTACTGGGCCAAACAAGCCATAGGGTACATACAACGCCACTCCCCCTATAAATAGCTCATTACACCTAGGGCCTTAGGCACGTTCTCTCCATCCCTAATTGCTCACACTCTCACACATAGTGATTAGGGAAACCCAAAATATCCCAACTAGATACCTAGAGAACCATAAGATCACACAGCAACCCTAGACTATCTCATTACTCTAAGGCCACCTCTGGTCTCAGGGCCTTCTCATAGTCTAGAACACAATATTTATCATCTGAATTCTGAAATCCTCTCCAATTCATTGAAGTTTAATATCGGGTAAAAGTCATTGAATTTAGGGGTAGTGAATTGTTCCTTGTTAGTTTGTGCTTCTGTATCAGGCATAAGCTAAGCATCCCCTGTACCAAGATTCTTTGATCAAAATATTTCTTATACTTTGCTTATATTTTAAAGTTATATGGGTATCTAATTGTGCTATTTTTCATTTAAGGGTTGTTTTTTACATTTGTTTGATTGTCTTGGCAATTTCATCAACTTTAGCACATGAAACCAATAAAAGTACGTCACTATAGATATAATTATTGTATGACTTTTTTTAAATAAATCTGTACGCAATACGGATCGCAGAACTGGAATTGAAAGTCTGCCTTAGAAAGTGGGGGATTGTGATTTGTTGATGATGATGTTGGCTAATTTTAGCTATGCATACTGTTTACATTATTTAGTAATAAAATTTTTATTTGCTTTCTAACATCTAGCTAATAAAGTGTGGACAAAACAGCAAATAAGCACAAACCATTTACATTAATTATTTTAGTCATATATTTTACATACTATTATTTTTCTGCAATCTAGAGAAAGGAGACCCCTTTCTCTTTCTCATAACACGAAAGGAAATATAAACATATATCACAAACACATTAAAACTTTACCCTCTTGAAAACACACTACCACTGCCATAGCCTATGGCGTTCCCCATTTCCCTTCCCTAGTCAATGGAAGGCCATCCACCCAAGTAATCCCTTCCCGGCTCCAAGTGTCCATTTTCCATTCCATGTGGTTCGGGACGAAAGCCTGGTGGGATGGCATTATGAACGGGAGGTAGAGATGGCAGAGTCTCAGGAGGAGGTGTGGGAGAAGGTAATCTTCCACAAGGATGGGGAGTGGGTGGTCTTCGCATGGCACAGGGTGGAGATACCTGGCGGAAAACTTACCCAGATGGTGCGTGCAGAGTATAAACCATAGGAAATCGGGTAACATGTGAACGACTATGGATGTGGGGATGTGGATGTCGTAAGGTAATTTCTACAGCATCTTCCATAGTAGCAGTCGTGTTCTCAACTTCCCAGTCACCCTCAAGCATGGGCCTCATCTCTGCCCGGGCTATATGACGGTGTGCCATAACCTACCACACAATAGGGACAAGGAGTGAGTTATTGTCAAAAAGCTTACTCGAAGTTCGAAATCAAAAGTAGTCAAGCAGCATAACATATACATGATGCATGATTCAGCCATTAATTTATCTCATCAAATACTAATGATCTGCCATGCATTTTTTTACAAGATATTCTTTCTTCACAATATCATCTTTTCCTCAATTATGGGTATCATGTTATCACAATTTATCATTCAACAATAATCACCCTTATCCTCCTTAATACCATTTCTCGGTCCTCCCTTATCCTCCCCAACCAACCTTATACTCCCTAAAAATATCACCTTCACTCTTGTCCACCCTTATTCTTCCTAATAATATCATTTTTCTCAATTCTTTTGAAATTATCATCCTTATCCTCCCTGATAATATCCAACCTTATCCTCCCTAATAATATTAAACACAATATGAACAATAAAGCAATATAATCATGCATATAATCACCAACAAACTCAATAAAATTCAACAACTTGCACAATTATCAAGTAATCACATAAATATAATTAATTCTAGTATGCTTATCATATGAACAAAAAATTCAATTTCCTTAATTAACACATATATAATTTAGGAAATTATTATTAAATAAAAGCCCACCATTTACCATATTATCCTCCAAGGCAATTGGTTATGTATAATGTTCAAATTAGTGTCCCTAAGCTTTGAAAAAGCTTGGCTACACTTCAAGTCTTTGATATACTTATTCTAGCCTTAAGAGTAACTTCTCCCATTCCTTAGATTTGAAGACACAATGTGAAAATACTCAAAAATGTGGAAATTGGAAAGTTGGGTAGCAAGCTAGAAAAATTTCAAGATTATTTTTCTCCAACTTTATCATCAAAATTGGCCATGATGATTTTTGCAATATAATTGAGAGAAATTAATTATGATAGATACTATGTCATGAGATCTTTGATTAGAATCAAAATTTAGAACCTAACATGGACTAAGATGATCACAATAAGCATGCAAAGTAGTTATTATGAACATGCTGATTTTTTAGCAAAAACATAATGATTTTTCCCTAATTTTGAACCAAGATTTCAACATGATTTTGAGATGAAATGGAAAACACCAATTGTAACATGTGCTATGTCATGAAATCTTTGAATAGAACCATAATTTCAGGCATAATACGAATTGAGTGAATCATGACATTCCTGCTAAGTAGCCATGTTGAACTAAGTCAAGAAAAACATAAATGATTTTTGGACAATTTTGTAGGAATATTTCAACATGGTTTCTAAATGAAAATTTGTGAGGCTGATTGAAAAAAAAACTTTCCTATGAGGATTTTCAATAGAAACAAAAATGAGAGAAAATACACGAATGAAGCAAAGTAAGGATCTCGGAAACACTGAATTATGAAACTGAACTTGCACAATGAATCTCTAAGCAACTTTGAGTAGAATTTTGGAAGGAATTCTATCAAGATCACTTCGAGAAAAGAGAACTCAAGTGAATGAGAGTGTTAGTAAGATATTTGAGAGTGAAATGTGAGAAGAATGGATTGGAGAACCCTACTATTTATAGGCTTAGGAAATGCTTGAAGAATTCAAGCAAGTGATGAGTATTCAACATGTGAGCAACAAGTTCTGAATTTTGCTTTCATTCTAGACGTTCAAGATGTTGTCAAAGTGAGAGGAAATGGATTCAATTGTGAGGATTGAACCGAGTATAAAGGCTAATGACAACTCGCAAGGCTGTGGAGGATGAATCACCTCATCCATGGCCAAAATCTGCTCTGGACGGTGGTTTGCAGGCTGAGTTGTTGGAAGTCAAGCTTTCCCATAGACTTCAAGAGTTAAAGTTTAAGGTTTTGATGAAGGTTTTGATGATAACAAACTCAAGAGTCTCAAGTGCAATCGCAAAGTCCTTTCAAGCTCATGTTGAAGGCTCAAGCAAATAGAAGCTTTTAATCCCTTTCCCTTAGGATATGTTGTAAGGTAATGAAGTCTAATTTCTTAATGAGTTAAAAGGCCAATGAGTTTTTCAAATAAAGGAGAAGAAAAGGAGTTTTAGTGAAAATCAGTTTTTAACTTAGTTTCTGTGGAAATGCATGATGAAACAACTCTGGATTCTTTTATCTAAGTCATGAAAATCTATTTTTACAGGTGCAAGAGGAGATAATCGATTACCTTCTCAAAGTAATCGATTACTCTTGTTGCATCATAGAAAATCCAGAGAGTGTGTAATCGATTATGTGAACCTAGCTAATCCATTACTTTTTGAATGAGAGTAATCGATTACCTAGATCAAGTAATCGATTATAATTGTTGCATCATTCATTTTCCAGGGGTAAAGTAATCGATTACTACCCTGAGTAATCGATTACCTGATGTTGCATCTCACAAATTCCAGAGGCTCTGTAATCGATTATTAGATTTGTGACGCTCTTGGATTAAATACTTTATAAGAAAATATAGTTGAACATATATATAATACGGACTTGATATTATTGAAAAATAGGATATAAAATTTTTCCTTTATAATTATTCTCAAACTAAACATATCCTTCAAAAATACTTTGAATTCGGCATTGGAATTATTATCATACTTTTCTTTTGGAAAAACTACTAGATTGGTCCTGTAAGTTATTTTTTGGTTGCGATTTCGTCCCTTAACTTTTTTTCGTTTCAAATAAATCCGTAAGTTTGTAACTTGCATCAAATAAATCCTTCCATCCAATTTTGTCTTAACACCGTTAATGGAAGCCTCCTATGTGGCAACCATTGGTCTTACGTGGCTAAAACTCAACGTTACACCCCAAAATGATGTCATATGAGGCCAAAAGAGAAAACCAAAACAGTTAGGGATAACCCAATAAGCTTCTATTTTTGTCTCATACGACATTGTTTTGGGGTATAACGTTGATTTTTAGCCTTGTAAGACCATTGGTTGCCACGTAGGAGGCTCCCATTAACGGTGTTAAAATAGAATTGGATGGAAGGATTTATTTGAAACAAGTTACAAACTTCCGGATTTATTTGAAACGAAAAAAAGTTAAGGGACGAAATCGCAACCAAAAAATAACTTACAGGACCAATCTAATAGTTTTGCCCTTTTCTTTTTAAACACTTGCTATTACCGAATTTGTCTGTTATTTATCAGAATACGCGGAAAGAGTATAACTTTGGAAAATAATATCATCACTGGACATTTTAAACATAAAACATATATATATTTATATATGTCATAAGTACCACCATACATCCATCATATCCAAAGTACATAAGCTGATACCACAGTCCAGTGATATAAGTTCCATAAACATAAACTGAAAGCAAAGACCAAAACCCTGAAGTCTCTCAAAAGATATATACAACATAAACATAAACAAAATAAAGACACTCCAGAGTTGGTCATCAAGTCCTCCAAGAACGCTCCATCATCACCATGATCTGCTACAGCTGCTACTACGACCCAGACCCACACTACTCACACTATGCCCATACCTAAGGGCCACCCATCCTCCTATCAGTAATATCCTCCTGCTCGACTGGCTCCTCATCACTCTCACCCTCCTCTGGATCCTCCTCTGGATCCTCCTCTGCCTCATCCAACGAAGTAGGTACCCTTCCACTGGGTACAGGATCTGCATCAGGTACAGTCCTCTCAGGGTTCGAAGAATCAGGTGAAGGAGTCCCAGTAGGAACAACTCTAACAGCAACAGGGTGAGAGCGAGTATAAGGGTGAAAACAAAAAGTATGATAACGACGAACAGGTCGAGCAGGGGGTGGTCCATGGTAAGAATAAAAAGGTGGTACGTGCATAGTATAAATAATGGGAATCCGAAATCGTCGAGGTCGCACTCGGGCTAAGGGGTTGGGATGGTAGAGTGTGCCATCACCTACACAGGGCATGGGAGTAAGCATAATATAATCACATAATCAAACAAGAATAATTCTAACATTCACAAGTACTCAAACAAAAGTAAATATGCAATTACATATGAGCATACCCAATTTAACAAATTATTACTCTTTTATATTAGTGGCATGATGCATGCTTTCTATCTCACAATCCTGAGGCCTCCAATACTAATCAATCTCGGACGTCCATCCAATACACCAATATGTTCCCAGAACACTAACATACGTTCCCAGAACGTATGGCAAACCATACTTGGAATATAAACAAGCACCACTCCTAGAGTGTGCATCATGTTCCCAGAACGCATCAAAGAACCATGTCCCAGACACTGGCCACATTCCCAGAATGTGTCATCAAGTAGGTTGCATCAATTTGGTACTCCCAGAGTACCCTCCTCATGTTCCCATAACATGACAGACAATCATTGCCAACCTATTTCATCACCTTTCACCATGCATGAATGTATATAATATTTTTCTCAATTTGGTTGGCCATTAATTGATGTCTCAATTTCCATTTCCAACACATAAAGCCTATAACATCACTAAGAATTCCATATTCTCTTAGTAAAACAGCTTAACTTGAGGTTCTATGAATTATCCCATAAAGTCACACTTTAGTACTTAAGGTAATTAGATTAGTATTAAATTGAAAAAGGTTAATTAAAATGGCACGAGAAAGTTTAAATTATAATTCAATTGATCTTTCACTGCTATCAGTCTCTAACCGGTTACAACAGATTCTAACCGGTTAGAACCTGCAGCAAAACCAGAATTTCTTTAATGTTTGATGCCAATTTTAATTCTCAATCCAATCTAATACTCAAAACAGATTAGGGATAATTCAAATACCTCAAATCAACATGTTTATTTCAGAGAACATTTTCCATTTTGAAGCAACAACTCATAGCTTAATTCAACTCTTAAAAATTGTCAAATCTCTAAGTCTTAAAGCTCCTTAATCCTTTCCTTAATTTCATTCACATTTATTTTCATAAACAGGGTAATTTATAGTAAGATGAGATTGGAATAATTAATTGAAAATGATGCAAATTGCTTTATTAAAATGCATAATTTATTTTTCATATCTGTCAAGTTCTAACCGGTTACACGACAGTCCTAACCGGTTAAAACATGCAGAACAGAACACTGTTTTGGGATTTTGCATGCCATTTTCAATTCTATTCATTTCCATTCCATTTCAACTATAAACAGAGCTTTAATTCTATAAATTAAACATGTTCCAACCCATGATTACATCCAACACTCATGCATTTCAAAAGCACATATCAAATTGCATGAAAAAGACATAAATGACAACTTAGCATACCAAATTCACATATACTGAAATTTAACACCAAATTGTCATACATTCAGCTTGCATGCATCCATTGAAACTTGCTCTAAGTCCGGGAACAAGTGAAATTGGCCTCCAAGCCTTTGACCTCTAAAATTTATGCCCTTTGTGAGTCTCATGGTGACTCATACCTAAATTTCCTAATTATTATTCTCATTCTAGTGATTAATTAGCTTCTCCCTTACCTTAGAGTTGTGCTTGATGAGTGTCAACACAGCAACAACAAGATCAACACAGAGAAACCCCAAAATCACAAACTCTGCTCTCATGCAGGACAGTTTTGGTAAGGTTCAGAAATCATAGATTTTGACACATGAAAAGGAGAAACAAATTGGGGAAAATGGTTAGATTGTGTTCTATGCAACATGCATGAAAGGATGAAACCAATTTGAGACTCAGAGAGGGTTTGTACTTACTCAAATCGAAGCTTGAAGTAAGCTCCAGAAACCAGAAACTTGACTCTGCAGATTTGAATCCCTAACTTTGTGGTTCGATTTCTCCCAACCCAGAAACTCTCAAACTATGATTTTTGTGTCTTTGTAAAGCTTGAAGATTAAACTTTACAATAGTGTATCACTCAAACTCTAACTCTCAAAATCAAAGGAACATGAAGAGGACGGATTTGGAAACCCTAAACAAAGCATCAACACTTCAAGAAGCAAAAATGGAGCTTAATACGTGCAAGGGAAGCTATTTATAGGCAAATCAAAGTGCCACGCATCAGGACACGTTGATTCCACTGAGATTTGAGTGGGATTTGTGGCGATTAAGGGATTAATCAAGTGATTACTCATCAAAACGCACTAACCCAATTTTCTGGGTTCATCGTCTAACCGGTTACAGGGCACATCTAACCGGTTAGATGCTATGTAAAATTCGAAAATTCAGTTTTTAATTCCTTTCCCTCCAAAAAGCTTTCTAATATTATTATTAGGTCCTAATTCAAGGATTAAATTATAAAAATTATATTTTCACATAATTTACTAATTAAAAATATTTATTAATTAAACGCACATTATTTATATAATTAAACAATTAAAAGAAAATCTTATAATTTGGAAAATAAACTTTTATTATAAATATAAATATTCAAGGGACAAAATTAGGGGTGTTACAAGATTAGTGGTAATCGATTATATGAGTTGCATCATATATTAAACAGGAGTGAAGTAATCGATTACTTGGTATGATGTAATCGATTACTTGTTTTTCAAAAGGATTTCAAAGTTTCCATTTTAAAGGGGATAATCAATTTCCTTCCCTAAAGTAATCGATTACCTTAAGTTTTATTAAAAAACATGTCAGAATCATTTTGATTTATTTCCAGATTTGTTTTTACCTGATTGATTCTGATTTATTTTCTGAAATTCGAATTTGATTTTATTGTTGAAAATATTCCTTTTTGGTTTAAGATTCAAATCTTTTATTTTAATTTTTAAATCTTTTGATTTGTTTATGATTTTCAAAAATATTCTTTTGCTTCTTATTTCAAAATCAGATTTCATTTTTAATAAGAACTCACTCCTACATTCTTCAAGTGAATCACGCTCTCCTTCTCCTTCTCCAATTCTCTGGTTTTATCGTTCATACTTTTCTAAGAACACAAAAACCTTGTTGGCTTCTTAACTACTCAAACAAGACTTCATTGCTATAGTGCTATACTTGTTGTATCCGTGTTATTGATAACACATCATACTATTGTAATCACTCACATCATCTTGTACTCAAACCGTGGATCATTGGGAGTGTTTCCCTAGGTGTGAAGGATTGAATTCCTTTGTAGGGTGAGGAACCCTTGTGTGATATTGAGGCCCCTAGCGAACGGAGGTTCCTAGTAGTGTGCGGGGTGCTCTGGTTGTATTTGGGTGAGGCTCAATTCAAAGGTTTATAGAAACTCTCAAGCGGGTCGCTTGGGGACTAGAGTAGGTCTCTCGTTATGACCCAACCAGTATAAAATTGGTTTGCATGTTCTTCTTCTCTATCTCTTTTAATTTCCGCTATTTCAATTATTTACGTTTCCGCGCTGCTCTTAATTTTATTATCTATTGCAACCGCTCTCCGTCTCAATCTCTAAATCTCTCCAACGAGAAAATTATTTTAAATTATACGTGTTTTCTCAATAAATTAATAAAACTCGATTCACCCCCCTCTTGAGATTTTGAGGCCGATCCTAACATAAGTCACCTTGCTTCAAGTGCAAGATGGCTTTATCCAAGGGATAATAGAGTTATGCCATATTTTGCTGTGTATTCTACAGTCGTAACCAGTTACAGGGGCTTGTAACCGGTTATCGGGGTCTGATCTGAGTAGTTTTGAGTAGAATTTCAAAAATAAAATATTATATTCTTTTTCTATTAAATTAATAATTAAATAATCACAATATATAATGACTACTTTGATCTTAAATCTTTTCCAAATACTTATTCACATAATTCATAATTTAATTTATTTCATGTCAAAACATCATTATCCACATAATTTATTTTGTTATATTTTAAAATAATATGCCATAAACAAATAATAATTACTTCAATTATCATAATATAAATATTACTCACATAATTATATTATTAAATTGGGGATTAAAAACCCTCGGTGTTATAGAAGGAATATTATATGCTCATATATTATGTATTTTCTTAGTAAAACTTTGATATTTACTCCATTTGGAATGAAACTTTTATTATAAAAAAATTCTAATGTTGACCTTAATTTTTTTTCTTTAGTTATTTATTTGTTTTCAATTGTTTATTATTTTTTAGAAAGTTTTATGATTAATGGGAAAAAATTTAAAATTGGTGTTGATTTAGTCACAAATTCATTAGTGGTTATATTTTAATTTTTTTTTTAAATTTACTTCCTTACTCAATCACGATTATATCCGAAGCTATAGTAAAATGAATATAAGACGTTTTAGTTTCAACAACACCGTTTTAAAACGGCGTTGTGTGAGACCCACAATTTTACCCAAATTATTTGTGATTTTATAATTGAAATTAGGAAATTATACTTGATTTTGATGTCTGGATTTAATATATATATGAATAAATATATATACCTAAATATATATATATATATATATATATATATATACGTGACATATATATTATGTACCAATAGTTTCCCTAGCCTATTTAAATAAAATATTTTAAGGTAATATATTTGATTTAAATGATGAAATGATTTTGATGGATTAGAGTACCCTATCGTTAGAAATTCATATCTTTTCAACCGTACGTCGAAAAATTACAAATGATATGTCAAAACGATCGTATCGAAATCTAGATTATGAAAATGTAAAGCTTTGATTTTTATTTTTGAGTTTTCGAAATTTTATCACTGCTACAGTAGTGAACGAATTTTTGAGTTTTAAGAATCAAAGTATGGTTTTAATGCATTAAATAACCTTTTGACTAAAGAATATTTTATTTTGAAAATTAAAATACATTTACGAAGTTGTATAATGTACTATTATTCAAATTAAGTGTATTTTCGTATTTTTATTATTTTTAAAATATTTGAAAACTTAGAAAGTGTATTTTTGAAGGAAATGATCTTAGGACTTCAAAAATTCATAACTTTCAAACCGTAAGTCCAAAAATTATAAACTTTATATTAAAATGATCGTATTAAAATTTAGAATCTTAATATATAAAAATAAAATTTTTATTTCACTATTTGCGAAAATTTTTGTACAGTAGGTAGAAAAATCAAATTTTGATAGTTAATATGATTGGGTAATTATGTAGGCACCTCCACAATGAACCAATGAAAAATTTTCTCTCCTATTTTAATATATATGCACCGTCCAAAATAAGGTGGAAAGAGGGGAGGAATAGTTCTGAAGTTTGTGAGAATAAACCATGAATTAAAATGCTTTAGGAATCAACAAAATCCCATTTAATGCTAGTTCATGTTCCAAGTAGTGTTTGAAAATTTTTGACTAAGACTTGATGAAGGGGGGCCGAATATTGCTCTGAAAAATGGAGGGGAAATGCATCCTCAACACCTATAAATAGATAGCCTTAGTTCCCACATTTTTCACACACAAAACTTTGATAGTTTTACAAGAGAAAAAAAAATAAAATTCTAAGAGAATAGAGAGAGAGAGGGACGAGTAAGCTAAGGAAGGAGGGAAGAGTTGCTTTTTGCTTGAAGTTTTCTAAAAAGCTTAAGGAGTAGAGGTAACCCAAAATCACTTATTTATTTAAGCTATTTTTAAGTTGTTTTGTTTATATTTTTGTTTAAACCTTCTCAATTTCTTCTATAGTCAAGTTCTAAATTTTTATCTTCATTTTAAAGTTATTTTTGACTAAGTGATATTGTTCTTGAGTCATATGAATTAAGAATGAGAAAAGGGACACAAAAAGGGTGTTTAAAGGGATTTATCTCCCCTTTTCTTTAATTCTTAAGATGGCTAAATATTTTGATGTGTTTGATTTATTTATTTTCTGGGTTTATTTTAATCCTTAGAACATAAGAATTGTAGAGAATTTTTTATGAGCAAATAAGTTTGTATTCCTTATCTTTTAATTGTTTTATTTCTTTATAATAAGGAATAAGAATCAATAAGTAAATAACAATGGAAAAAATTTAATTTCTGGTATATGTATGTATATATAGGCCGTGGCACATAATAAGGAATTGATGGTTGATTTGTGTAATTTTGATATATGGATTGTATTGTTGTTTAATAAAATAAAAAGGGAATAGAAATAAATAAAAGAATTAAAAAGGATTTTTATTTTATTTTCTTTTATTCTGGACGTGTAATATATATATATATATGATTATATTGTATGGTAATTGTTGTTATTTCATGTGTATTTGAGTTATAGTTAAGAATGAAAACAAATAGGTATTTTCTTTAAAGTGAAAATGAAATGAAAATGATTTAAAGAAACTAAAAATGATTTTGGAAAATAAAATAATTTTCTGGAAAATTTTAATGCAAATGAAGTGTATGGAATTATATGTTATGGAAATTTTTATTGATTGTTTGTATTTGATTTTCTTTTGTTAGGATTTAAGTTTAATAAGAACAATGAATTAGGATGATAAGCAAAAAATAAATAAATTTTCTGGAAAAAATAAAAAGAATGGACCGTGAGGTCTATTGCATTATTTTAAATTATTTTTTGTAATTTGTTTGATTGTTTGATGTATAGTTAAATTATGGTTAATTGTTTACAAGAAAAAGGAACAAATGGTAGTTGTTATAAACCAATAAGAACATGTATTTGTGATTAATTGTATGAGTATGTGGTTGATATGTTTGTATATGTTAGTTGCTGGAAAAAGTGAAAATTTTTAGAAATCTATTTTATATTTTGTTAATGATTAAATCTATTATATTGTTTTCTTTTTAATATTCCGGCCAAATGATGTAATTATATAATATAGATGCTTTAGGAATTAAAAATTATTTTCTAAGTTGTCTATATGCTAGTCGAATTTTAGAGAAAAAGAAATTAAATTTATTGAATTTTTCTAATTGATTTGATGATTGTTTTAGTATGTTTATGGAATATATTATATGTTTATATGAAAAAGATTAATTTTGAAAAGTTTCATTTTTATTCTGGAAATTTATTTTAAATCTGAAAAATTTATTTATTTAAGACCCCAAGTAATTATTTTTGAGAATGTTAGTGATACTTTGTTTGTATGTGCAAATGTAATGTAGAAACAAATAGAAAATAAGTATTTTTGATTAATTACTTTGATTGTATAAAAAAAATTAAGTTTCTGTCCAGAATTTTTAAATAGTGAAAAGTAATATTTTTATTTGAAATATTGGTATTTTTAAAGTTTGTAGCATAAGTAGGAATTGTGTATAATTGTATATAATTGTTTTGGATTGTTTACTTGAACTTCTTGAGTTGATGCAACTTTTTCTGTGGCCGTACAGCAGATGCGGCTATTTTATTCTGTTTGAATTTAGTCATTTTATTATAGTAGAAGTTGTAATAAGAATTTAGGAAAAATCGGCATGTGTTTTCAATGTTATGTTTAAGAGAAATTAAATTTTTAAGTTTGTATATGTATGCTGTCCAAAAATGAGGAATGTGTAGTATTTATGTTATGACTTGTTCTTGGATGATTAGATATGTAGATTTCATGTTAAACTTGAAGTACAAGTGCAAAGGATTAGAAAATGAATTTTAAAAAGTAATTTTAGAATATTTGTAAGTAAGGTTGAATGTGTGTTTGAATGAAATATTATTTGTACTTGTATAAAATGATTGAAGGTTGTTCTTGAAAAAGAAATATTGATTTGATATTTAATTTTAAAGTTGTGTTAGTGTTTATTTTAAAAATGATTTATTTTCTAAGTATTTACATGTTTTCAAGACTTCAAAGGCTTTGAGAAAGTAAAGTTTTCAAATGTTATATTGATTTATTTCTTTCAAGATAGTATGAATATTTATAAAGGTTATTTTGTGAAAACAATCGATTTAAAAGGTTTGCAATTGGGAACGAATAGCGAGACCGAGAATCAAGCTCACGTTAGTTCTTCACATCAAGGTGAGAGAGTAGCACCTTTTAGACACAATGGCACCATGGTAATCGTTAGAACGATTTCGACCATCTCAAAAGTCGGAATCCGGGTTACAAGTCAATATACGAGACGACGATTGAGTGTAGAATGTGTTTAGTCGTCCTTCGTTGAGACAGTGACTCTATTTTACTATTTGATTTATTGTGGTTATATTATATTATGCTTGCATGAGTATATAAGAAATGTTGTTAAATGATTTGGAGAATGTTGATGGTTATGTTGTAAATATTCTGAAAGAAATGTATGATTTAGAAATGTTGGAATTGATGAGAAATGATAGTTATGGGAATGTGAAAGAACCCTTGGAGCAAGTTGTAATGCGTTTGAAAGAAGTACGAAATGATTAAGTTTTGATAATATGCGAAAATGATGTTTATGTACAGTGATGGTGCATCGTGGCACAATAACATTGAAATTATTTCCCTTTGAGTGACTAATCACGTGAATGAGTACGCCGTGATTACGTCTTGTGGATCCCACTGTACGATAATGAAGTTTTGCTGTGGTCCCTTAGAGGTCGAGGCCCGTTAGAAGCGCGGCTTAGAATGGGTCGACCAAACTTAGGATTAATAAAAGACTTTAAAAGATTAAAATGACTTAAAAGACTTTAGGACCCAATCCTTTCTAACTACGTTGAGAGTGAAGTAGTGGAGAGGAAAGATACCGTATACTTGGAGGTCGGGCATTCCTCCAAGTGGTGATTGCGATAGGGGAGGGCAATGATGGTGATTCGTCAAGAAGCCTAAGAGCACTACCCTAGGTGGAACGATGCCACAGTGATCAAGGGCACCTGCTGGTCGTTGGTCGTGGCGAGGATTACAACGCGAACTAGGGATAGAGCTGTCGCCCCCTTGAGCAAATCATGGATGGTGTAGAGGGAATCCGAATGGGACTAGAAGCCATCGATTATTTTTTATGAACTTATGAATTGATAATTGATTTTATTTATGATGGCCAACTGGCGTGGTTTCAGCTGGTACGTACCCTTTGGCTTCGATGTCAGCATGGTTAGGACTCCTGTGCATCCCATCTGCTTTCCGAACTAGGACGAGGTTGGATATTGAAGGAGGAGATGTAGCGTGTGGGCTAATTTACCTTTAACCGATAGTTTCCATCCCTAATGTTTCAACGATGATAGACTTATGGAAGTTGTAGATGGAATTCTTGAGGAATGATAAGTTTGATAAAGATATAAGACTCAATGATAATAATGATGTGATAAGGATATTATGTTTGTGTTAGTTCTAATGTGACCCCTGGATTAAGCCCATGCCGTCGACGCTTTGCCCGTCTGGTAGCTAACTCTCTATATTCTTCTGCATGTTTCTTGTCTCTGTTCATGATAAATATATTAGATGGCGGACCGAATAGTTCAAGTGGAAATGTCTCCTATAGTGGGGGGACATTGGCATAGAACCGCAAACGGATGGATTTGGGAGGGACCGACAAGACTCACCATTACTGATCGAGATCACACACTGCGAGGAGTAGCCACCGATCGTGAGGAAGTGCGATATCGTCTTAGGGATCTCATGCCAGATGGACCTCGAGCATTTCATGATGTTCCGCCCGTCAGAACAGCGAGGAGGAAGAGGACCCAGAGGAGGAAGAGGATCCAGAGGAGGAAGAAGACCCAGAGGAAGACCCGGACGAGGATGTGCACGAGGACGATTAGTTTATTCCTTAGTGATAATGATCTTTGTTTGTTTGGTAGTCTTGGATAACGGACCCTTTGTTTATCACTATGTTACCCCGGTGGATGTTTTATCTATTGTGTTACTTGGTATTTCAGATATTGGCTGTTAAGCCTAAAAAATTTTATAACGTTGATTTTGGAATTAATCTAAGGATAATTTTATTCCGCATTTTGAAATATTGAGTTTTGGAATGGAATGGATAAGTGGCACTTCACTTTGGTAAATAGAATAAAGTTTGAAAGACTGAGGAAAACCTTTTTATGAACCAAGTTATTAATAGGAGTTAGAAACTAAGTTAATTATGTAACCTTTTCAAAAACTAAGTCAAGTTAAGTAAACCTTTTTGAAAACTAAGTTGAAAAAATATTTTGGAAACTAAGTTGATATGTAAACTCACTTTTAAATGGTATCATGTAAATGTTTTATAAAAAAAATGGCGCAAATTTTTAATGAAAATTCTATTTCCAAATTGGGGTGTTACATTTGGTGGTATCAGAGCGATGGTTATCCTTATTGGCCTTAAGCATAGCCTTATATGCTTTCATTGTGTGACTCTGTTTGGTAGTTATAGTGTAGTTACCCTTTCGGCTCGAGCATAGCCTAATATGCTTACCCTGTGCAACCCTTTGCTTGATCTGAGACTCCAATCATCCGTATGTACAGAAGCAAGATGGCACGACGACAAGGGAATGAGGAACCAGCTGCTGTTTTGGCTCAGACAGTTGCGGTCTTGGCAGGAGTAAGGGACAACATGAACCTGATGCATCAACAACTTCAGCAGAATCAGAATATGAACGCCGGTGGGCAAGGAATCAGAGGACTCGACGAGTTTTGTCGTAGGAATCCAAAAGAATTCGCTGGAGGTTTCGCATCGGAAGAGGCAGAGGCCTGGATAGCAAGTTTGGAAAGGATATTCGGGGGAATGATGCAGTGCACCGATGAGCAAAAGATCGCCTATGCTGGATACATGATGATAGGAGAAGCGGCTGATTGGTGGCGCAATGAGAAACAAGCCTTAGGAGGAGAACTTGGAGCGCTGACTTGGAATCAGTTCAAGGACAGACATTTTGTGAAATACTTTCCGGAACATCTGAAGACGGCTAAGGAGTTAGAATTTCTGCGATTGGAACAAGGAAACATGACGGTGGGGGAGTATGCTGCTAAATTTGAGAATCTAGCAAAGTTTATGCCTTACTATGGGGAAGCGGCGAATGAAAGGTCTAAGTGTGCAAAATTTTTGGACGGACTGAAGCCAGAAATTAAGCAAGCTTTAGCTCCTATGGAGATTGCTGTGTTCACAACTCTGGTGAACAAGGGAAGTATTGTGGAAAGCGGCCTGAAATCAAGGAACTCTACTGGAAAGTTAGCTGTACAAGTCTCAAGTGGTGGTCCGATGAGACACTCTCCAGGACATGGAAACCCGAACAGTGGAGCAAGACATCAAGGTCCTTATGGGCAAAGGAGTGGACCTAGGGACAATCGATCAAGGTTTCATGGTAGTTTCAACCACAAGAATTATCCTCGGAATAACAATCACAACAACCAGAATCGTGGTAACAACCGAAACAACAACAATCGCAACAACCAGTTCAGAGGAAACAACAATAATAACAGTGGTGGAAATCGAGGAAACAATGAAAATGCTGGTGGATTTCGTAACAATGGGAATGCTGCTGGAGGACAAGTAAGTACACCTCCATTCTGCAACAAGTGTAACAAGAATCACTTTGGACCAAATTGCCCATGGAACAATCCCAACTGCTCCAATTGCAACCGACCTGGACACATATCAAGGAACTGCCCTGAACCTAAGCGAGAAGTCAATGCTGTGAACGTGGCTAGACCCCGTGGACAAGGAAGAGTTTTCTCAATGAGCGGAGCATAAGCTGCTAACAACACTAATCTGATCCAAGGTAGGTGTTTCATTCGTAAGATACCCTTGAATGTGTTGTATGATTCGGGTGCTACGCACTCGTTTATTGCTCGTAATGTGGTTGAGAGATTAAAATTGCCAGTTAATGTTATGTCTTTTGATTTAATTGTGTCTACCCCTACTAGTGACCCAGTCATGGTGTCAACTTTTGTTTCTAAATGCCCGATAGAAATAGAAGATAGAGAGTACTTAGTGGACTTAATTGTCTTACCCCTTACCCAACTCGACATAATTTTGGGCATGGATTGGTTAACTGCTAATCATGTTCTCTTAAATTGTGCCGAAAAGACTCTTATTTTCAATAGCTTAAGACCTAGAGTACCCCAAATCTTAGAACCCGAGCACATGACTGCCAATCAAATCAAAGCTTCATGGGAAGATGGAGCCATGATATACATGTTTCTCGCTTCTTTGGACGTCAAGGAGGAGAAAAAGATGGAGGAGTTACCTGTTGTCAAAGATTTTCCTGAAGTGTTTCCTGAGGAAATCCCTGGATTACCGCTTGTGCGAGAAGTGGAGTTCAGAATTGATTTGATTCCTGGAACGGCACCGATTTCAAAAGCACCTTATCGCATGGCACCGATGGAGTTGGTGGAGTTAAAGAAGCAATTGGAAGAGTTACTGGAAAAGCAATTCATTCGACCAAGTGTTTCACCGTGGGGAGCACCTGTTTTGTTCGTCAAAAAGAAGGATGAAAGTATGAGATTATGCACCGACTATCGTCAATTGAACAAAGTTACTATCAAGAATCGATACCCGTTACCAAGAATTGACGATTTAATGGATCAATTGAGAGGAGCTACAGTATTTTCAAAGATCGACTTGAGATCAGGTTACCATCAGATCAGAGTGAAGGAAGAGGATGTCCCCAAGACAACTTTCAGAACGAGATATGGTCATTATGAGTATCTGGTCATGCCTTTTGGAGTGACTAATGCGCCCGCAGTATTCATGGATTACATGAATAGAATCTTTCACCCGTTTTTAGATTCTTTTGTCGTTGTGTTTATCGATGATATTTTAATCTATTCACGGAGTAAAGAGGAGCACACAGAGCATTTAGTGAAGGTGTTAGGCATACTGAAGGAAAAGAAGCTATTCGCCAAGTTGTCAAAGTGTGACTTTTGGCTGGAGTCAGTAAATTTTCTAGGACATGTGATAACCAAGAATGGAATTGCGGTGGACCCCGCAAAGGTGGAGGCAGTGTTGGAGTGGAAAGCACCAACAACGGTGACGGAGATCCGGAGTTTTCTTGGACTTGCTGGTTATTACCGTAGGTTCATCGAAGGATTCTCTCGATTGTCACTACCATTGACCAAGTTAACTAGAAAAGGACAAGCGTTTGTTTGGACGGAGAAGTGTGAGGAGTGCTTTCAAGAACTAAAGAGGAGGTTAACATCTGCACCGGTATTGGTTTTACCCGATCCGACAAAGACTTTCTGTGTATACTGTGATGCGTCGAAGCAAGGATTAGGATGTGTGCTAATGCAAGATGGCCAAGTGGTGGCGTATGCTTCAAGACAACTGAAGATTCACGAACAGAATTATCCTACTCACGACCTGGAGCAGGCAGCCGTAGTATTTGCATTGAAGATTTGGAGGCATCATTTGTACGGTGTAAGGATCGAGGTATTCAGCGATCACAAGAGCTTGAAGTATCTATTCGAGCAGAAAGAGCTGAATATGAGGAAAAGAAGGTGGATAGAATTCTTGAAGGACTATGATTTTGAAGTGCAGTATCATCCGGGAAAGGCAAACGTTGTAGCTGATGCACTAAGTAGAAAATCTCTGCATGTGTCTGCTTTAATGATAAAGGAGTTGGAGCTGATAGAAAAGTTTAGAGATCTGAATATGGCAGTGGAGCTTAACCCAAGGAGTATGGTACTAGGAACCTTGAAGGTGAACAATGAATTCATGGAGCGAGTGAAGGCATTACAAGCAACAGATCCGGAGTTACAAGAAAAGAAGGAACTGTCAGATAAAGGAAAGGAAGTAGAATTTCAGCTAGGAACAGATGGAATTCTACGATTCAAGGAAAGAGTTTGTGTGCCGAACAACCGAGAAGTTAAGGAAATGATTTTGGAGGAAGCACATAAGAGCAAATTGAGTTTTCACCCCGGAGCGACAAAAATGTACCAAGATTTAAAGAAGATTTTCTGGTGGTCAGGAATGAAACGAGAAGTGGCGGAATATGTATCAAGATGCCTAACATGTCAGAAAGCAAAGATCGAACACAAAAAGCCTGGAGGAGAATTGCAACCATTACCTATACCTGTCTGGAAATGGGATAGTATATCCATGGACTTCGTGTCTGGTTTTCCAAGAACTCAGAGAGGGTGTGATGCTATTTGGGTATTAGTGGATCGTCTTACAAAGACAGCACGATTTATCCCGATCAACATGAGATATCCTTTGGAGAAGCTGGCTGAGTTGTACATCAAGGAAATAGTGAGACTACATGGAGTACCTTCGAATATAGTGTCAGATAGAGATCTGCGTTTTACTTCGAAGTTTTGGGAGAGTTTACAAACTGCAATGGGAACAAGCTTAAGTATGAGTTCTGCATATCATCCCCAGACGGATGGTCAATCAGAACGAACGATTCAGACTTTGGAAGATCTACTAAGAGCCTATGTGCTGGAGGAAGCTGGAAGCTGGGATTCTTTCTTGCCATTGATTGAATTCACATATAACAATAGTTTTCATTCAAGCATAGGAATGGCACCTTATGAAGCACTGTACGGAAGGAAGTGTAGGACTCCGATGTTCTGGTTTGAGACCGGAGAGCAATTACAGTTAGGACCGGAGGTGGTGCAACAAACTACAGACAAGATCAAAGTAATTCAAGAAAAGATGAGAACCGCGCAAAGTAGACAGAAGAGTTATCATGACAAAAGGAGGACTTCGTTGGAGTTTAAGGAAGGTGATCATGTATTCATGCGGGTAGTGCCTACTACCGGCATTGGCAGAGTGCTCAAAACCAGAAAATTAACTCCTAGATTTATAGGACCCTATCAAATCCAAAAACGTGTAGGACCGGTAGCTTACCAGATAGCCTTACCCCCTATGTTTTCCAACCTACACAATGTTTTTCACGTATCTCAGCTAAGAAAGTATATTAGTGACCCAACCCACATTGTCGAACCTGACTCGATACAACTCAAGGATAATCTTACGTATGAAACATTACCCCTGCGGATCGATGGTCGTAGTATTAAGACGTTGAGAGGAAAAGAGATTCCGTTGGTCAAAGTCATTTGGAGCCAAGATCATGGGGAAGATGCTACCTGGGAACGCGAAAGTAGCATGAGGGAATCGAACCCTCACTTGTTTGAATCAGGTGCGTATTTCTCGAGGACGAGAAATCTCTAAGTTGCGGAGGATTGTGAGACCCACAATTTTACCCAAATTATTTGTGATTTTATAATTGAAATTAGGAAATTATGTTTGATTTTGATGTCTGGATTTAATATATATATATGAATAAATATATATATATATACGTGACATATATATTATGTACCAATAGTTTCCCTAGCTTATTTAAATAAAATATTTTAAGGTAAAGTATTTGATTTAAATGATGAAATGATTTTGATGGATTAGAGTACCCTATCGTTAGAAATTCATACCTTTTCAACCGTACGTCGAAAAATTACAAATGATATGTCAAAACGATCGTATCGAAATCTAGATTATGAAAATGTAAAGCTTTGATTTTTATTTTTGAGTTTTCGAAATTTTATCACTGCTACAGTAGTGAACGAATTTTTGAGTTTTAAGAATCAAAGTATGGTTTTAATGCATTAAATAACCTTTTGACTAAAGAATATTTTATTTTGAAAATGAAAATACATTTCTGAAGTTGTATAATGTACTATTATTCAAATTATGTGTATTTTCGTATTTTTATTATTTTTAAAATATTTGAAAACTTAGAAAGTGTATTTTTGAAGGAAATGATCTGAGGACTTCAAAAATTCATAACTTTCAAACCGTAAGTCCAAAAATTATAAACTTTATATGAAAATGATCGTATTAAAATGTAGAATCTTAATATATATAAATAAAATTTTTATTTCACTATTTGCGAAAATTTTTGTACAGTAGGTAGAAAAATCAAATTTTGATAGTTAATATGATTGGGTAATTATGTAGGCACCTCCACAATGAACCAATGAAAAATTTTCTCTCCTATTTTAATATATATGCACCGTCCAAAATAAGGTGGAAAGAGGGGAGGAATAGTTCTGAAGTTTGTGAGAATAAACCATGAATTAAAATGCTTTAGGAATCAACAAAATCCCATTTAATGCTAGTTCATGTTCCAAGTAGTGTTTGAAAATTTTTGACTAAGACTTGATGAAGGGGGGCCGAATATTGCTCTGAAAAATGGAGGGGAAATGCATCCACAACACCTATAAATAGATAGCCTTAGTTCCCACATTTTTCACACACAAAACATTGATAGTTTTACAAGAGAAAAAAAATAAAATTCTAAGAGAATAGAGAGAGAGAGAGAGAGACGAGTAAGCTAAGGAAGGAGGGAAGAGTTGCTTGTTGCTTGAAGTTTTCTAAAAAGCTTAAGGAGTAGAGGTAATCCAAAATCACTTATTTATTTAAGCTATTTTTAAGTTGTTTTGTTTATATTTTTGTTTAAACCTTCTCAATTTCTTCTGTGGTGGACCTGGCTAGGCCGAGCTCCCCATAAACCCCGCTAAAAGCTCAAGGACCTAACAAGGGACCCACTGAACGCTTGGCCGAGCTCAGGGCTCAACGGCCGAACAAACGCCAGATACGGGCCGACCTCATGCCTCTGATCAGGTCCGATCTTCGTACGTCTTCCCAGGTCCGACATCACCCCAAAGATTCCGACACCAAGGACATGATGACGTCCCCCAGCCTTATCCGCAAGGACAGTGAGGAAATCGCAATTGGTGGTTGGAGAGACTTAGGAACCCTAGGAATACACCTAGAAGGGGGGGTTGAATAGGTGTTGAAGCTACCTTGAAAGATTTTCAAAGGAAACAAATCTAAACAATCAAAACAAATGATTTTTACAAATTCTACAGTACTTAATCGATTAAGCAAGTCGTGTACTCGAGTAGTACTCGATTAAGCTTGAACTTAATCGATTAAATATGACAGAAAACAGAAAAATCAATTTTCATTCGAATACGAAAATCAATCAATTCACATGCAAGATCAGAGATTCAGCGGAAATGATTAACACCTATATTCTTATTGATTAACCTAGTTATGAAAATGATTTTCCCTTTATCAATTTGAACAATTAAAGATTCAATTCAATTAATTATGAAAATCAATCTTTCTAGGTTTTCAATCAAGAACGCAATCAAATGACTTGAATATAAAGAGTAAGAGTTTAGAGATACGACACAGTGATTTATCCTGGTTCACTTTCATCCACTTGAAAGCTACATCCAGTCCCCTCTTCAACCAAGAGAGATTCTTCACTATGAGGAATTAGAGTTCTCAAATTACAAGTGATTGCCTCACAAGACTCCCTTCTTGCTAGCCTACAAGAGATAACCGACACCCTTGCCTTGTAATCCTATTGATCTTCTCTCTAATCTAACCTCTACCCCTTGTTGATAATCGACACAACAAGTCTTCAATTGCTTGATGATAATCCACACACCAAGGCTTCACTTGCTTGATTCACAACCAAGACTTCTTCTTCTTCTTCAATAAGAATGCACTTGCTTGATGATAAAATCGACACACCAAGACTTCTTGTTTGTTGTAGTGGCTTGCCTTCTTGCAAAGATTACAACACAATAGAAAACACAAAATAATCCTATGAATCTCAATCAAGAGTTATGACAATTCACCATAAGAGATTCAAAGGTTCTTGATCAAAGAATATGAAAATATGAGAACTTTGATCTTTAGAAAATGAGAGAGAATAGAGTGGCTTGATTCTTTGTAAAACTTGTATGAAAATGATTCTAACTCATCACAAATAATAGGAAAAGGTTTATATAGAATACCCAAAAGTTGTAGCACTTAAAAACTGATTTTGAGAAGTGAAAAACGTATTTTAAAAATCAGTTCAGCAGTACTTAATCGATTAAGCAAGTCTTGTACTCGAGTAGTACTCGATTAAGTTATCACTTAATCGATTAAGTTGGTACTGTACATGTTCAAAACTTGTTTTCTCAAAATCCAACCTTTCCTTTAAAACCTTTAAGCCACCTATTGATTCTAGATTAAGTGAAAACTCAAATTATGATTTAATCATGACTTATGAATGAGATTCACTACCCTCTATAATAATCTACCCAAATAAAAAAACCTATGAAGCTTGAGAGGCAAAAGATAAAAGAAATACAAATACACTCAAACTTAGGTCTTCATGAGCTTGCTTTCTCTCTTCTTCATTTGATGTTTGTTGTTGCTTGTTGAGCTTGAAACTTGATCAACACTTGTAGCTTGTTCAAAAACACTTTGTCATTATCAAAACATTCATCATGTTCATCATGGAACTAACAATCTCCCCCTTTTTGAAAATGACAATCCATGTTTTGAAATCATTTGAAGTTGTTGATGCTTGAAAAATTTGATCACTTGAGAAGACTCTTTCTCCCTCTCAATCAATGCTATAACACTTGAATCCAATTGAGATAGAAGCTTGATTCTCCCCCTATCTTAAACAACTTAGCTCAACCTACATAAAAACAACAAAACAACCTTTCTCCAAAATATAATATCATATTTCTCTCATGTTTTAAAAACATACCATTTCTCCCCATTTGAGAAACATTTCATTCAATTCAAAACATCATATTTCTCCCCCTTTGGCATTATCAAAAAGTAATATATACCAATTGAAATATAAGATCTAAGCCAAGGTAAGAAATCAATGATCATTTCTTCACAACATTGATACCAATTGAACAAATACAATAGAGCTATACTTTGAAATGTGATATCAATTGGTAAGAGAATATAACAATGAAATATAATACCAATTGAGAACTAAAAAGATCATAATATCACTTAACAAAGAAGATATCAATTGTAAAGAAGAATCAATAATCACAAAAACATGATAATCAACTAATAATCTCTCAATGATACAAATTGAATTAACTAAACATTTAGAAAAGTAATATCAATTGAGAAGATACCAATTGAGATAATATATCAATATCAAATATTACCACTTTGTAGGACATTCACTTAAGATGCAAGTGTGATACCAATTGAAGATGTGAATATAGACATTCATAGTTGAGACCAATTGAGAACATGTGTCATTCATTTGCATCTTCAATCAAACCTACAAAACAATCATGCTTTGCTTTTTGGTATCCAAATGGTTTTGGATCCATTTTTGTTAGTGTAGGGACTTTCACCCTTTTTCATCCAAACAAAATTTCCTTTAGGTATACCATGCACTTTAACATAACACACATTTGAAGTATGTCCATGAGTACCACAATAGAAGCATGTTGGAGGATTTGAAAAATCAACTTTAGAAAAATCAACAACATTTCTATGAGATTTACTCTTAGCATTAGTATAACCCAAACCAAACTTGTTTGAATTTTCTCTTTGAAAATTTAACAATGTGCGCAATCTAATATCACAAATGGTGAAACTTGCAAGCTTATTTTTCAAAATAGCATTTTCATCCTTGAGCAACTTGCAACTCTCACAATCAACCACAACATTCAATCTACTAGCACAATCACAAGAAGAACTAGCATAGATAAGATCAAGAGTTTCATTTTCAAGATTAAGCTCATCAACTTTTTTTTGAAGATCTAAAATCTCTTTTTGATGTTTCAAAATGAGCTTCTTTCTTTCAATGTTTTTCAAAGCTAGTTTTTCAAGTTGTTCATACATTTCTTCATAAGCATTATGTAACAATTCATATTTAGAAGAAATTTCGGATTTAGATTCACTTACATTGCTATCCTCGCTTTGATAACTTGATTCATCATTTGAACTTTGTTCTTCATCATCTACTAGAGTTATCAAGTTGAGACAAGCGGCTTCTTCATCATCCGATGAACTACTCGATGTGCTTTTCTTGTTATCTTCATCACTATCCCAAACTATGTATGCTCTTTTAGATTTAGAATTTTTCTTGTCTTTCTCCTTCTTCTTGAGATACCTAGAGCATGAGTACTTGAGATGTCCGGGCTTTCCACATTCATGGCAAACTACACCTTCTTTTGAATTTTTGGTCTTGTAGTGTGGGGAATCCTTCTCTTTACTTTTGTCCTTGTTCAACCTTCCTTTTCTCTTTAGAAACTTGTCAAATTCTTTTAACAAAAGTTTCATGTCTTTTTCATCAACATCGGAATCGGAATCTTCACTATCATCATCATCGGAACTATCTTTCTTTTTGTATGATCTATTGACTTTAAGAGCAAGTCCCTTTCTTTCTTTGTTTTTATCCGACTCTTCATTGATACTTAATCGTCCAAGCTCCATTTCATGTTCTTGAAGCTTTCCGAAAAGTGTTGCTAGATCCATAGCATCCAAATTTTTAGATTCAACAATAGCCGTTACTTTTGGTTGCCAATTCCTGTCTAAACATCTCAACACTTTGTTAGAAAGTTCACCTTGTAGAAAAGTTTTACCAAGAGCAAGTAAATGATTTATAATATGAGTAAAACGCTTTTGCATATCATTTATAGATTCATTTGGAAGCATATGAAACAATTCATAATCACGCATTAAAGCATTCAATCTAGCTCTCCTAACCTCACTAGTTCCTTCATGAGTCACTTGTAAAGTGTCCCACATTTCCTTAGCACTAGAACATTGAGAAACTCTAAAGAACTCGTCATAGGATAAAGCGGATGTAATGATATTCTTTGCTTTATAATCATATTGTACTTTCTTTCTATCATCATCCTTCCACTTATCCTCGGGGATCAATTGTTCTACACCTTCAACTAAACTAGAGGGGATATGAGGACCTTTTTCAACTACTTTCCAAATTTCACTATCTATGGCTTGGATAAAGATTTTCATTCTAACTTTCCAATATGCATAGCCTTCTCCGGCAAACAATGGAGGACGACTTATTGAAGCACCTTCACCACCAAAGGGATTCGTAGAACCCATTGCGATTTTCTTAAAGGATCTTTACGAAAAAGCTCTTATGCTCGTGTCTTTCGACCGAGCTCTGATACCAATTGAGGAAATCGCAATTGGTGGTTGGAGAGACTTAGGAACCCTAGGAATACACCTAGAAGGGGGGGTTGAATAGGTGTTGAAGCTACCTTGAAAGATTTTCAAAGGAAACAAATCTAAACAATCAAAACAAATGATTTTTACAAATTCTACAGTACTTAATCGATTAAGCAAGTCGTGTACTCGAGTAGTACTCGATTAAGCTTGAACTTAATCGATTAAATATGACAGAAAACAGAAAAATCAATTTTCATTCGAATACGAAAATCAATCAATTCACATGCAAGATCAGAGATTCAGCGGAAATGATTAACACCTATATTCTTATTGATTAACCTAGTTATGAAAATGATTTTCCCTTTATCAATTTGAACAATTAAAGATTCAATTCAATCAATTATGAAAATCAATCTTTCTAGGTTTTCAATCAAGAACGCAATCAAATGACTTGAATATAAAGACTAAGAGTTTAGAGATACGACACAGTGATTTATCCTGGTTCACTTTCATCCACTTGAAAGCTACATCCAGTCCCCTCTTCAACCAAGAGAGATTCTTCACTATGAGGAATTAGAGTTCTCAAATTACAAGTGATTGCCTCACAAGACTCCCTTCTTGCTAGCCTACAAGAGATAACCGACACCCTTGCCTTGTAATCCTATTGATCTTCTCTCTAATCTAACCTCTACCCCTTGTTGATAATCGACACAACAAGTCTTCAATTGCTTGATGATAATCCACACACCAAGGCTTCACTTGCTTGATTCACAACCAAGACTTCTTCTTCTTCTTCAATAAGAATGCACTTGCTTGATGATAAAATCGACACACCAAGACTTCTTGTTTGTTGTAGTGGCTTGCCTTCTTGCAAAGATTACAACACAATAGAAAACACAAAATAATCCTATGAATCTCAATCAAGAGTTATGACAATTCACCATAAGAGATTCAAAGGTTCTTGATCAAAGAATATGAAAATATGAGAACTTTGATCTTTAGAAAATGAGAGAGAATAGAGTGGCTTGATTCTTTGTAAAACTTGTATGAAAATGATTCTAACTCATCACAAATAATAGGAAAAGGTTTATATAGAATACCCAAAAGTTGTAGCACTTAAAAACTGATTTTGAGAAGTGAAAAACGTATTTTAAAAATCAGTTCAGCAGTACTTAATCGATTAAGCAAGTCTTGTACTCGAGTAGTACTCGATTAAGTTATCACTTAATCGATTAAGTTGGTACTGTACATGTTCAAAACTTGTTTTCTCAAAATCCAACCTTTCCTTTAAAACCTTTAAGCCACCTATTGATTCTAGATTAAGTGAAAACTCAAATTATGATTTAATCATGACTTATGAATGAGATTCACTACCCTCTATAATAATCTACCCAAATAAAAAAACCTATGAAGCTTGAGAGGCAAAAGATAAAAGAAATACAAATACACTCAAACTTAGGTCTTCATGAGCTTGCTTTCTCTCTTCTTCATTTGATGTTTGTTGTTGCTTGTTGAGCTTGAAACTTGATCAACACTTGTAGCTTGTTCAAAAACACTTTGTCATTATCAAAACATTCATCATGTTCATCATGGAACTAACAGACAACTCACCCCATCCTTATCCGCAAGGACAGCGCACCGCTCCTAGCTCATTACAGGCTGGCCCTACTTGGGCCCCAAGTTGGCCCATTAGGGCAACCAGCTCCCCCCTATAAGTAGCTCAATACTACATGGGGCAAAGGTACGTCCTCTTACCCTAATCGCCACCCTCACACACCAGTGACTAGGGTATCTCTTTGGCTTCCCCTTTGGCCACTAGAGGACTCCCAACAAACATCACACGTAAACCCTAGGCAGAGTCTCCTCTAAGATAGATTCCCCCTCCTTAGAGGTTCTCCTCGCCCTAGGACATCACATTGGCGCCGTCTGTGGGGAAAGATAAACATCAGCCCCACCAAGAATCTACCATGTCTGACGTTCCAACAGCTCAAAGGAGAGGAAGAGGGCGTCCCAGGAGGGCACGGACTCCGGAGGACCTACGTGAGCATCTTGAAGCCAACATGGCAGCAAGGCCGTCACCACCTCCGCCACCGCCCCCTCCGCCGCCTCCCCCTCCTCCTCCCCCACCACCTCCCCCACCGCCACCTCCTCCCCCAGAGTTTACCCATACACACAGTGGGCCTTATACCATCCACACTGATACCACCAACCCAGCTCAGTACGACAGAGGAGGTCGGCGCGTGCAGCTACGTTCTGAGTTTGGTGAAACCAACACTGAACAGCACCGCCCCCGTGGCGAACGTGCTCAGTCTATCAGCACCACCCACCGCTCCCACTCACGTCACTCCTCCCTTTCACGAGATGTCGAACTCTTATCTCTAATGCGACAACAAATGAGAATAGTGGAGCAACAAGGAAAAGCTATCGCAGACCTACAACAAATAACCATGCACCGCCTTGCTGAACGAGTTATACCAGATCAGATCCCAGCCACAAATGAGCCAACACAACCTCTGACCATCCCAACAGACCAAGGTAACACTATACTCCCAACCCAAAACTTGGCATCTCCACAACTGTTGACACCACAAATGGTTACAACGCCCCTTACTACTCTCAATCAGTTACCTCAGACACCACCTTTTGATGACCAACAAGCCGACCCCGACGATGTCCATCCAGGCCACCCCTTCACCCCAGCAGTCATGTCCTACCAGCCATCACCTGGGTACCTCGGGCCAACCAACATCGCTAGGTACAACGGCCTGACCGACCCGCAGGAACACGTCCTCAATTATGAAGGCGCGATTAACTTTCATGGGGGAGGAGATCGGCTTAAGTGTCGGGCCTTCTCCATGACCCTCCAAGCTCCTGTCCTGCGTTGGTTTTCCACACTGCCAAGAAATTCCATCAATAACTGGAAAGAAATGAAGCAAGCATTCCTCAATAGGTACACCGCAAGTTGCATACAGCCAAGGTCGGATCACACCCTAGCAACAGTAACCCAGAAGCCAGATGAAACACTGCGTGCGTATTTGCACAGATTCCACACTGAATCTAGCTCGGTCCCTCACTTATCACCCGAGGTAGCCGTACTCCTCCTTACTCAAGGATTGCTCGAAGGAGGATTCAAGGATTCCTTGGTTGGAAGACCGCCGAGGGACATGGCCGAGCTGAGACAGCGGTCAAATAAGTACATTAACCTAGAAGAATTCACCAAAGGACAGACTAATAGAATGGAAAATAGCCAAGCTACAGTTCAAAGTGCCCTTCCCCGAGGTCGCCCTCGAGGCAACAGGGACGAGAAAGGAGGAAGATCAGACCAAGGTGACCGAGGACGCTCCAACCCCGGACACCAAGAGGACCGTCGACGTCCCTACACCACCAAGTATGATGTGTACACCCCCCTAACAGTCCCGAGATCTCAAGTCTGGAGAGAGACTATGCAAACCGACCTCAGGGGGGTAACTCGCCCCCCTTTCCTCAGGAATCAAAGTAATATCAGAGATAGGTCGAAATACTGTAATTTCCATGATGGGTATGGGCATCACACCGACCAATGCACTTGGCTTCGGGATGTGATCGAAGACATGGTAAGGAAGGGAAAATTACAACAGTATGTAAGAGAAGCAGTAGAAAGGAAAGGTCGAAGAAGAACCCGCAGCCCAGATAATGATAAAGGCAAAGCAAAAGCGGAGCCATCCCCCGAGAAGAGAGATGAGGAGCCACAACGAGTAAGCTTGGTCGCGATCCAAGACATGGATAAGTCACCAGAAAACCTACGGGTAGAAACTATCTCCGGAGGTTTCGCAGGTGGAGGAGAAATGAGAGCAGATAGGAAAAGGTACATCAACCAAATCCTGGCAGTACACCACAAGCCCATTTACAAAAAGGCGTCTAGAGATATTCCCATCGTTTTCTCCGACCTGGATATGGAAGATGTTGTCCCTGATCATAATGACCCCATGGTAATAACCGCGCTGATAGGAAATTTTGAAGTCGCCAGGGTTTTTGTCGATCAAGGGAGTTCGGCCGACATTCTCTTCCTGCACACTTTTCAAGCATTAAAACTCAGATCATCTGACCTCCTCAAGTTTGAAGGAAACCTCATCAGCTTTACAGGAGAGGCAATCCGCCCCCTCGGAGCTATCCATCTCCCGATAACCCTAGGTAAGCAACCTTCAGCCCGGACGGAGATTATAAAATTCTTGGTAGTAAACTCTGATTCCCCATACAAAGCCATTCTGGGACGAACCTTCCTCCAATCCTTTGGGGCGGTAGTTTCTACGGTCCACCTAGCAATGAAATTTGTTGGTTCAGACGACAAGGTCGTCACGGTAAAGGCCGACCAAGTAAAAGCCCGACTTTGCTATAATGCAAGTCTACGAGAAGGAAAAAGGAAACAGAAAGAATCCACTGATCCAACCTTGACCAAAGGACAAATCTTAGGCATCGAGGTCAGAAAAGAGAGTCCAGGACAACGAGACGACAACGGTCCTACCGACCAAACCCGATCTGGGATCAACAGCTTTTTCATAATCAAAAAGCACCTCCTTCTCCTCCTACAAATTCGGCAGCCCCCAAGTGGCTTCAAGCTAGTTAAGTATCCCAGGCATTCCTCCTCGGTTCAGAAGGAGGCAGCTAAGAAGAAAAAAGCAGAAACAAACACTGGAGCAAAATGTCCTGATCCTGCAAGCGCGGAAGATCAGCGCTCCAAAAGTGAAACCTGAGCCTCGGTCCCCGAAGGGTGTGAGCACGGTTCTAAGACAAGCAGACCCCAACAGAGGTGCTCACGAAGCACAGACTCTGGGACACTGTCTAGGGAGCCGAACTCAGTAAAGCCCTTAGAGCACCACCCTACTGAGAACCTACATCGCCTAAACAGGTTTACCTCAGAAGCAAGTCACGGTTACCAAAAAGCTCTACTTAAATTCCTAATCAAAATGTTTGCCTGTTAGTTTAGGCTTTTTAATTCATGTTTGGCCAGCGTGCCTTTTCATTATGAGATATCCACCATTTTAAGTTCGGCCATAGCACCCTTTCATTGTGAGATATCCATCTTTCCAAGGTCGGCCAGAGTGCCACCACTATGAAATACCAAGTTTTTTTTTCAAAAAGCAATGTATTCTGACATCTAATCAATGAAATACAAACTTGCCCTTTACTCAAGTGCCACAGTTTTATATACGTACGTACTAGCTTCTCATTTAGCACTAGCCACCTAAATGTTGCATGGCGCTATGCACAGCCTACATCTCCCAAAAGAGATCGGCTCATATGCACAATGTACAAGGGACACCCGATGATGTACAGCTTGTAGTGAAATGTTTTTACATCACTTCACTCAGCAACCTCTTCCACATCGGGGTAGAGGACACCCACCTCGGCCAAGACGGGATGTTCCGAGTTCCCTACCGTATGCCCTTATATACAACACCTCTTTCCAGAGGAAACCTTATAAGATTACTGCACTTACTGAGTAACCCGATCTAAACCTTAAAACGATCATGGATGACTTGGGTGTGATAAAGCTTCATAGACCAAGGCCCTTAATAATTCGTTATACGTCACAAGATAAACTTAATACTTGCGTAAACAACGATGTAAAACCACGCAACAGATCTCACTATCTCGCGTTGCCTAAAAACTTTTTCAACATATGCAACAAGTGACAAAATATGCAACAAGTTAAGCAAAATATGAACTTGCATTAAGTTAGAGACAAACTGTTATCAGATGACAGTCAGCATATCCAACAAAGTTATTACAAAGTAAAAGCATGCTGCCCAGCATAAGGGACTTACGCCATGTCAATCCTCTACGTCGGATAACACAACCGACCTCGGATCAAAATCTTCTTCCATTCTCTCGGCCAGGGGGTCAGGAAGATTCTCCTCAGGCTGGTCAAGATCAACTTCGGCCCTATCTCTCCCATAATCCACCATCTTGCCATCCTCTACCCCATAGGCGGCACTAGCCCCAACCACCCTAATTCGGAGACCAGGGTTCAAGTGCAGAACCTGCTCCACCGCACTGGTGAAGATTTTGTTTCCAGCTTTCTCAAACTGGAAATCAGCTTCCTGTGCCGCCACTTTGTGCTTAAGTGCTTGGGCAGCCCTCCTTTTCAGCAGGGTCCTAACTTTCTCCACCTCGGCCAAACCCTCCTGCCGACCAGCCTCCCTAACCTCAACCTTCATCTGAGCCATGACCTCCTCATTCTGCTTTTGGAGCTCCACGATATGTTGCCGATGTTTTTCTTCCAGCTCCGCCATCTTCTCTTCGGCCGCTTTCTTCCTCTGTCTTAGATCCTCCACCTCCGCCGCAGCCTCCAACCGAACTTTCTTCTGAGCGGGTGATATACCCTCTGCCACATCGTCAGCAACCTCGGATAGAACACTAAACATGGTACAGGCCCTTTTCATCTGAATAGCAAAGTCTTCGGCCTTCTTCTTCCACTCAGCCCCCGACATCTTCAGAATTCCCTCTCTAACTGAGGGACTGACGATGACTACTGGAGGTCGGGAAGAACCTTTAGATCCCCGGCCCTGAGCAGGCGAGCTCGGCGCGACAACCATCTCTACGCCCGAGCTAGCCGCCGGTTGAGGAGCCTGCGCAAGGATAACGGCAGGCGGAGTAGGTTGAAGAGGACCAGAACCTGTCGAGGTCGTATCAGCAGTGACCTCGGCGACGACGGCAACAGCAGCAGGAGATGTGGAAGACTTCTTTTTGCGCGCTTCCAAGGCAGCCCTCATCGCTTTAGAAGACATGTTGGCCCAATATTTCTCTGCAAAACACAAAGAAAAGAAGCAAAGAAATCAGCAAAAAACAAAAAGAATAGATTACAAAGGCAAAAAAAAAAGTGAAAAGCTATCTACCAATGTTTGTTAAGACTTCTCGGACTGGGCACGTCATGGACACTCCTATATCAAGCTGAGACTTGCGAGCTCGATACTCAGTTTGAAAGTGGAAGGCTGTAACAGCCTCATCGGCATCCAAGGTCGTCCCTGACCACCGTTGAGGTGCCTCCGAATGTCGGATGAAAAACTCTTGTGTCCATTCTAAGGGAAATCTCGGTTTCGTTTCTCCCATAAACCAGGGGCGACCAGAACCCACATGTTGGTACTTAAAGAAGCGCGGTTTGAATTGTTTCCATGATTCAGAGAACATCCCAAAAAGCCCATAACGACCTCGAGCCTTGGTCGATACCCAAAGCCGACCTGAGACACCCTCCTTGTTACTAACGAACGGATTGTACACCCACAGGAAGAGTCGAGCTGTGCAAACCAGGTTCCTAGCGATACAATATCTCTGAAAGGCTCGGAGAAAAGACCAAGTATTGGGATGGAGCTGAGAGGGAGCCAGGCCGAGTTCGTTCAATACCCTAATCTCTATGTCGGTGAAAGGCAAGCTCACCCCTAAATTTTGAATAAGGTCGGCGTAGAAGAAGAAAGAGCTATTGTCAGTCCGAGAACAAATCCTGTCATTGGCTGAGCAGGGTAGAATTTTGTAGTTATCACCAGCATCCCCCGAGCTGGAAAGCACGACCTCACGCACTGCCATGAGCTGGTCATCTGAAACTAAGCTGGATTGAACTCCCTTGGGCTCCACGTCAACCCAAGTGTATAATTCGGCATCAAAGGGAGCAGGGTACAGTTCAGGTCGGACAATGCACCTCCGAGGAGCCATAGTACCTGCGGAAGGACAGGGGATCTCGAAGCTAGTCCTCCGGGTCGCGAAAAATAAACCACCCGAAAACCCCCTCGAGGTAGTCCCGAGGGGCGAGCATCTCCCCTCTTCCACAGGTACCCCCCGTTCAAACAGTTTCTCCCTTTCCATCCTCTCGTAATCGGCACGCTCTCTGCCATCTACAAACTCAGCCCAAGCATACTCCTTAATCCATTTTCGTTTCTCTTCGGAGTTCCGAGGGTAGACAACTTCGACGGGGTCAACCTCCAGAACCCGCCGCTCGTACTTCCGCCCAAACTCCCTCCTGCGCCGCAGCATCTCATCCACCTCCGTGGACGAGCAGGAAGAAGAAGAGGAACCGTCCTCTTCCTCACTACTGCTTGACGAAAGAAGAACCATCCCAGCCCATTTCCTAAGCCATTCATTACTCATATTGAACCCAGTTTATATCTAGAACCCACTGTGAATAAACCCACAAAACAGCGAAATTAAAACCCCCAAATGAAATCCTAACCCTACCCCTTGAGGAAAAACCAAAATATAGGATCAAAATCAGAAACTATACGCAAAAACCAGAAAGGGAAACCCATGAAGGCACCAAAACAGCAATTATTTCAAAAGAGGAAGAGACGAAGTAAGTACCTTGCAGAGTGCAGAAACGAATCAAATGCAGAAGTAACCCGCAAGCAGCGGAAGACACGCCCCTCCGTACAGAAAAGGAAGAAATACAAGGGATCAAGCAAAGTCTAGAAGTAGCAAAGAAGAAACGAAATATAGGAGGAACCTTTGAGTATAGTGAGAGATCTGCAGAAGTGAAAAAAGAAGGGGAACCTTGTCTAGTCGAAGAAGATAATGGTAAATGAGAGACAAATGAAGAGATGGGGACGGCGAAAGAGGAAAAAAGGACACTTTGGGTAAAACTGAAAAGAAGTGGTTTTCCCTCCAGTTTTGAATAATGGGCCTGGCCCACATAAAACCCTATTCAAGGCCTAACCCCTAGGATCGAGGCACGTGGCGCACGACCACAAGATTTGAGGATCTCGAATAACGTCACAATGATAATGACACTTCGAAAACAGAGCTTTCTGACACGTGTCAGGCACCACATCGGTACTAGATAAATGGGCAACTGTCAAGTGTACTCTAACGATTAAGGTGGAGACAGCTGGAACCAGTCCTTCCACTTGACCAGATGGCCAAGTCCAGAAACCCTCCGGAACCTCGGAGCAAGCCCCAAAGAGCCTTGACCGAGCTGGGGGGCTTATGTGGTAAAATCGACAGTAAAATGATGGACTTCGGGAAGATATCTAAACCACGACCTCGGAGCAAGCCTCAAAAAGCCTTGACCGAGCTGGGGGGCTTATGTGGTGGACCTGGCTAGGCCGAGCTCCCCATAAACCCCGCTAAAAGCTCAAGGACCTAACAAGGGACCCACTGAACGCTTGGCCGAGCTCAGGGCTCAACGGCCGAACAAGCGCCAGATACGGGCCGACCTCATGCCTCTGATCAGGTCCGATCTCCGTACGTCTTCCCAGGTCCGACATCACCCCAAAGATTCCGACACCAAGGACGTGATGACGTCCCCCAGCCTTATCCGCAAGGACAGCTCACCCCATCCTTATCCGCAAGGACAACGCACCGCTCCTAGCTCATTACAGGCTGGCCCTACTTGGGCCCCAAGTTGGCCCATTAGGGCAACCAGCTCCCCCCTATAAGTTGCTCAATACTACATGGGGCAAAGTTACGTCCTCTTACCCTAATCGCCACCCTCACACACCAGTGATTAGGGTATCTCTTTGGCTTCCCCTTTGGCCACTAGAGGACTCCCAACAAACATCACACATAAACCCTAGGCAGAGTCTCCTCTAAGGTAGATTCCCCCTCCTTAGAGGTTCTCCTCGCCCTAGGACATCACATCTTCTATAGTCAAGTTCTAAATTTTTATCTTCATTTTAAAGTTATTTTTGACTAAGTGATATTGTTCTTGAGTCATATGAATTAAGAATGAGAAAAGGGACACAAAAAGGGTGTTTAAAGGGATTTATCTCCCCTTTTCTTTAATTCTTAAGATGGCTAAATATTTTGATGTGTTTGATTTTTTTATTTTCTGGGTTTATTTTAATCCTTAGAACATAAGAATTGTAGAGAATTTTGTATGAGCAAATAAGTTTTTATTCCTTATCTTTTAATTATTGTTTTATTTCTTTATAATAAGGAATAAGAATCAATAAGTAAATAACAATGGAAAAAATCTAATTTCTGGTATATGTATGTATATATAGGCCGTGGCACATAATAAGGAATTGATGGTTGATTTGTGTAATTTTGATATATGGATTGTATTGTTGTTTAATAAAATAAAAAGGGAATAGAAATAAATAAAAGAATTAAAAAGGATTTTTATTTTATTTTCTTTTATTCTGGACGTGTAATATATATATTTATATATATATGATTATATTGTATGGTAATTGTTGTTATTTCATGTGTATTTGAGTTATAGTTAAGAATGAAAACAAATAGGTATTTTCTTTAAAGTGAAAATGAAATGAAAATGATTTAAAGGAACTAAAAATGATTTTGGAAAATAAAATAATTTTCTGGAAAATTTTAATGCAAATGAAGTGTATGGAATTATATGTTATGGAAATTTTTATTGATTGTTTGTATTTGATTTTCTTTTGTTAGGATTTAAGTTTAATAAGAACAATGAATTAGGATGATAAGCAAACAAAAAATAAATTTTCTGGAAAAAATAAAAAGAATGGACCGTGAGGTCTATTGCATTATTTTAAATTATTTTTTGTAATTTGTTTGATTGTTTGATGTATAGTTAAATTATGGTTAATTGTTTACAAGAAAAAGGAACAAATGGTAGTTGTTATAAACCTATAAGAACATGTATTTGTGATTAATTGTATGAGTATGTGGTTGATATGTTTGTATATGTTAGTTGCTGGAAAAAGTGAAAATTTTTAGAAATCTATTTTATATTTTGTTAATGATTAAATCTATTATATTGTTTTCTTTTTAATATACCGGCCAAATGATGTAATTATATAATATAGATGCTTTAGGAATTAAAAATTATTTTTCTAAGTTGTCTATATGCTAGTCGAATTTTAGAGAAAAAGAAATTAAATTTATTGAATTTTTCTAATTGATTTGATGATTGCTTTAGTATGTTTATGGAATATATTATATGTTTATATGAAAAAGATTAATTTTGAAAAGTTTCATTTTTATTCTGGAAATTTATTTTAAATCTGAAAAATTTATTTATTTAAGACCCCAAGTAATTATTTTTGAGAATGTTAGTGATACTTTGTTTGTATGTGCAAATGTAATGTAGAAACAAATAGAAAATAAGTATTTTTGATTAATTACTTTGATTGTATAAAAAAATTAAGTTGCTGTCCAGAATTTTCAAATAGTGAAAAGTAATATTTTTATTTGAAATATTGGTATTTTTAAAGTTTGTAGCATAAGTAGGAATTGTGTATAATTGTATATAATTGTTTTGGATTGTTTACTTGAACTTCTTGAGTTGATGCAACTTTTTCTGTGGCCGTACAGCAGATGCGGCTATTTTATTCTGTTTGAATTTAGTCATTTTATTATAGTAGAAGTTGTAATAAGAATTTAGGAAAAATCGGCATGTGTTTTCAATGTTATGTTTAAGAGAAATTAAATTTTTAAGTTTGTATATGTATGCTGTCCAAAAATGAGGAATGTGTAGTATTTATGTTATGACTTGTTCTTGGATGATTAGATATGTAGATTTCATGTTAAACTTGAAGTACAAGTGCAAAGGATTAGAAAATGAATTTTAAAAAGTAATTTTAGAATATTTGTAAGTAAGGTTGAATGTGTGTTTGAATGAAATATTATTTGTACTTGTATAAAATGATTGAAGGTTGTTCTTGAAAAAGAAATATTGATTTGATATTTAATTTTAAAGTTGTGTTAGTGTTTGTTTTAAAAATGATTTATTTTCTAAGTATTTACATGTTTTCAAGACTTCAAAGGCTTTGAGAAAGTAAAATTTTCAAATGTTATATTGATTTATTTCTTTCAAGATAGTATGAATATTTATAAAGGTTATTTTGTGAAAACAATCGATTTAAAAGGTTTGCAATTGGGAACGAATAGCGAGACCGAGAATCAAGCTCACGTTAGTTCTTCACATCAAGGTGAGAGAGTAGCACCTTTTAGACACAATGGCACCATGGTAATCGTTAGAACGATTTCGACCATCTCAAAAGTCGGAATACGGGTTACAAGTCAATATACGAGACGACGATTGAGTGTAGAATGTGTTTAGTCGTCCTTCGTTGAGACAGTGACTCTATTTTACTATTTGATTTATTGTGGTTATATTATATTATGCTTGCATGAGTATATAAGAAATGTTGTTAAATGATTTGGAGAATGTTGATGGTTATGTTGTAAATATTCTGAAAGAAATGTATGATTTAGAAATGTTGGAATTGATGAGAAATGATAGTTATGGGAATGTGAAAGAACCCTTGGAGCAAGTTGTAATGCGTTTGAAAGAAGTACGAAATGATTAAGTTTTGATAATATGCGAAAATGATGTTTATGTACAGTGATGGTGAATCGTGGCACAATAACATTGAAATTATTTCCCTTTGAGTGACTAATCACGTGAATGAGTATGCCGTGATTACGTCTTGTGGATCCCACTGTACGATAATGAAGTTTTGTTGTGGTCCCTTAGAGGTCGAGGCCCGTTAGAAGCGCGGCTTAGAATGGGTCGACCAAACTTAGGATTAATAAAAGACTTTAAAAGATTAAAATGACTTAAAAGACTTTAGGACCCAATCCTTTCTAACTACGTTGAGAGTGAAGTAGTGGAGAGGAAAGATACCGTATACTTGGAGGTCGGGCATTCCTCCAAGTGGTGATTGCGATAGGGGAGGGAAATGATGGTGATTCGTCAAGAAGCCTAAGAGCACTACCCTAGGTGGAACGATGCCACAGTGATCAAGGGCACCTGCTGGTCGTTGGTCGTGGCGAGGACTACAACGCGAACTAGGGATAGAGCTGTCGCCCCCTTGAGCAAATCATGGATGGTGTAGAGGGAATCCGAATGGGACTAGAAGCCATCGATTATTTTTTATGAACTTATGAATTGATAATTGATTTTATTTTTGCTGGCCAACTGGCGTGGTTTCAGCTGGTACGTACCCTTTGGCTTCGATGTCAGCATGGTTAGGACTCCTGTGCATCCCATCTGCTTTCCGAACTAGGACGAGGTTGGATATTGAAGGAGGAGATGTAGCGTGTGGGCTAATTTACCTTTAACCGATAGTTTCCATCCCTAATGTTTCAACGATGATAGACTTATGGAAGTTGTAGATGGAATTCTTGAGGAATGATAAGTTTGATAAAGATATAAGACTCAATGATAATAATGATGTGATAAGGATATTATGTTTGTGTTAGTTCTAATGTGACCCCTGGATTAAGCCCATCCCATCGACGCTTTGCCCGTCTGGTAGCTAACTCTCTATATTCTTCTGCATGTTTCTTGTCTCTGTTCATGATAAATATATTAGATGGCGGACCGAATAGTTCAAGTGGAAATGTCTCCTATAGTGGGGGGACATTGGCATAGAACCGCAAACGGATGGATTTGGGAGGGACCGACAAGACTCACCATTACTGATCGAGATCACACACTGCGAGGAGTAGCCACCGATCATGAGGAAGTGCGATATCGTCTTAGGGATCTTATGTCAGATGGACCTCGAGCATTTCATGATGTTCCACCCGTTGATCAGAACAGCGAGGAGGAAGAGGACCCAGAGGAGGAAGAGGATCCAGAGGAGGAAGAAAACCCAGAGGAAGACCCGGACGAGGATGTGCACGAGGATGATTAGTTTATTCCTTAGTGATAATGATCTTTGTTTGTTTGGTAGTCTTGGATAACGGACCCTTTGTTTATCACTATGTTACCCCGGTGGATGTTTTATCTATTGTGTTACTTGGTATTTCGGATATTGGCTGTTAAGCCTAAACAATTTTTATAACGTTGATTTTGGAATTAATCTAAGGATAATTTTATTCCGCATTTTGAAATATTGAGTTTTGGAATGGAATGGATAAGTGGCACTTTACTTTGGTAAATAGAATAAAGTTTGAAAGACTGAGGAAAACCTTTTTATGAACCAAGTTATTAATAGGAGTTAGAAACTAAATTAATTATGTAACCTTTTCAAAAACTAAGTCAAGTTAAGTAAACCTTTTTGAAAACTAAGTTGAAAAAATATTTTGGAAACTAAGTTGATATGTAAACTCACTTTTAAATGGTATCATGTAAATGTTTTATAAAAAAAAAAAAATGGCGCAAATTTTTAGTGAAAATTCTATTTCCAAATTGGGGTGTTACACGTTGTCCATGTTTTAGTCGCCTTGTTAAAACGGTGTTGTCAATGCCCTTAATTTCAACAACGCTATTCAAAGATGGTATTGTCAATACCTTCATTTCAACAACGTCATATCAAGACGGTATTGTCAATACTTTTGTTTTATCATCAGCACTGTTTATTGTGCTGTCATTCTTTCAACAGCGCAAACTTAGACAACACTTGAAATCTGATGTTGAAAAGCTAAAATTGACATTGTCGATCCTTAATTCTGGTGTAGTGGATGTACAACCCAAAAATCACGTTTATTCATTGTGAGAAGTTGAACAAATGGAAATTATAACTCATGGAAAATAACGAAAAGAGTTTGGAAGATATATAGATATCCATTCAATTATTATTTTCATATAACTTTTTTTATAAGTAAAATACATAGAATTTGATTTACCAACAACAGCAAGGAATTAATTATCCCAATGTTAACATTTTGAACCATTAATACGGATCAATAATAGGAAGCTTCAAAGGTTGAAAACCATTGTGAAAGCTTGCTTCCCATACTTTCTTGATGCTAAATATGGCATCACCACACTCATGGACATTCCATCCTTCTGAAGCATGGAGAATTCCAGCAATTCGCCATGCACTCATTACTCTTCTAGGAAGCCAGTTCTGTTTCATATAAAAACGAAAATAAATTAATTCATTCAGAAATAAAAGAGGTGATGCAAACCTAATATTATAAATTTCAGGTATTCTAATATTTCTATGATTAAATATAAAAATTAAATGCGTATTTCTTTTAATAGAATATTGGAAATTGAGATCCAAATTTTGATTTTTAATATTTTATCTATTTCACAAAGATGATAAAAATTAGTGAGAAAATATTGTCTTAAAGGTTATACTAATGAATGAAAAGAAAAAGCTTGCAAATTGCATGTTTAATAGTGTGTGATTGAATAACCAATGAAAAATATATTAAATTATTTGTTTGATAATTAGTTGATTTGTTAGCCAAAATATTTAAAGCACATTCCTTAATTTTTATTTTTATTTTTTGAAACTATGAAAGTATTAAAAATAACTAATATTTCAATTTAATATTTCTATTAGAGTTTTTTTAAACTTATGCACGGATAAACAAACTTAAAATTTTATTCATGAGAAAATAATATATTCAATGAATAAAGAAATAAACATAGAAATTAAATTTATCTTGCATCTTTGTTTATCTTACATTTAAAAAATTAAAAAAAAAATCTATTTCTATTATATGCAATATTTCAATTTTTTTAAAAAAAAGAGTATTTTATCGATTTTTTAAATTAGATATGCGCTAGTAAGGACGAACCTCGCAAGAGTGCAAATTCATGAAGGTAGGAGGAGTAATCATTGCTGGTGTGTAGTGGTAGAAGCAATCTTTCCGCATTTTCTTTGGAGGGAAGTGAGAAAATGGTATGAACAATGTTCCTTTCGGTGCATTCATTTGTTCATCATCATCCCATCCATCTCCAACCAACCATACCTGCTAGCATTATTCATTATAAGGTCATATACTCATATAGTAATATTACTTCATTGATTCTATGTATAAATGCTACACAGCGCTAGATTTTTTTAAGTAAGAAATTATTGATTCTACGTATAAGTAAGAAATTATTGGAAATATAGTCATTGTTCATTCCATTAGAAAATGGATTAACCTTTGGAGTTTTGATTGGTGAAAGAACCAAGTCTCCTTCGGACTTTGTGACACTTCGTTGAAGCTTCTCCAACTCTTCCTTGTATCGGATAGCTACCTGCTAGGCATTCATCCGTCCTTAGACTAAAACTTTAAAATTAAAAAAACAATAATAATATATTATCAATAAAATCTGAGTAAATTTGAAAATTTATTATGGTGAGTAATAATTCAATAGATGATAATGAAAATATAAATTTGAAATTAATTCGTGGGATGCATATATATTGAAGAAGTTTGATAAAGTATAATCACGAAAAAAATTAATATTTTAATCAATAAGTCTATGTGTAAACCTGACAATCCTCATATTAAACATTGACAATTTCGCCTTAGGAAGGGAAAAAAAAGAAAAATAACAAGAACATTGATCTGTCTTTATGTACTATGATGCTTGATTGTATGTTGTTTAATATAATGATTTTTTTTTGTTTGCTGTTAAAAAAAAACATTAATACATTTATTTCTAGGGTCGTTTTAATGTACTACTCCCTCCGTCCCTAATTATAAAGCCCTCTTGACACTTTTATTTTATCCCTATTTATAAAGCCTTTTACCAATTTTCAATGAGCATTAATTATTTTTTTCCACAAACACCCCTATTTATTTAACACTTTTTAGATTCTCAATAATACTAGCCCCCAACTCCGTGCGATGCACGGGAGAAATACGAAATCGATAAAACATTTTGTAAAGTTGCAATTAATTTTGTAAAGTTGAACCATTACCTGTGTCAGGAAACATATCATAAAAAAAATTCAAATTCAAATAACAAAAGCATGTACATAAAAAGAACGCAGAAAACCCAAAGCATATTTTTTTAATATATTAGATTTATTAAAATAAAAAAATAAAAAAAAAGCCGGAGCACCAAAAATAAATAAATAAATAGGAGGGAGTAGTGGTCTGGAAGGGGGGGGGGAGTAGTGGGCGGGAGTTTCAATGGGTGGAAGGGAATCTTGGCTAATATAATAGTATATAGATTAATAGGGGTAATTTTGAAAATACATATTAAAAGTTCACATTTCCAATACAATTAACTAAATTATTCCACTTTTTTAATGGACGTGAAATCTCCTAAGAGGGCTTTATAATTAGGGAAGGAGAAGTATTTGATTTCAGATTAGTTTCTATACTCACTGTTGTTGCCTGCTATTCTCGGTGTGTGCTAGTAAAAAAAAAATATCAATTTATTCCCAATAGTATTATTACGTTTTTACCCTAAATGCACGGTATAAAAACACCTAGCGATTGCGTAATCTCTTTCCGTCCAATAATTAGGTGCCATAAAATTGTCACTGCAATTTTTTTATGTTGTCTTTAATATAAGTTTTTTTTTTAATTTGTTCACAAAATATGTTATTAAATATTATTAGATACAATACAAATGTTAATTCTTTTTATACTGTGTTTTTTAAATGCTCTAACATATTACTTCTTCTGTCCCTAAATATAAGATGATTTTGACACTTTTATTTTGTCCCTATTTATAAGATCATATACTAATTTTTAATGACCATTAATTATTTATTTTCACAAACATCCCTATTTAGTTAACACTTTTTAAATTCTCAATAATATTATTAGGGGTAATTTTGAAAATACATATCAAATGTTCTTATTTCCAATATCATTAACTAAATTAATAAACTTTCTTAATAAACGTGAAATGTTCCAGAAGAGTCTGATATATAGGGATGGAGGTAGTATTATTATTGAAACTTTAAAAAGTGTTGAATGAGTAAGGATATACAGTAGTACAGTACAACACATTGGAACTATAAAATTTGTCAGTGGCATTATGTGAAAATTTGATATACTTTTTCAAAACTACACACCTATAATTATTATTGAGAGTCTAAAAAATGTCGAATAAATATAAGTGTGTGAAAAAAATAATGAAATACTATTGGAAATTGAAAATGGGTCTTATGAATAGGACCAAAATATAATCATTCATAAAATATTTATATAAAGTGGTTGTCTCAGTTAACTTAATTTTTTCATTCTTATTAATGCTACTTTAAATTCCTAAAGTACTTTTTTTTAAATGAATTCGAGAAAATTAAATGGATCCAATAACATAAAAACTACTCCCTTTGGTCTTATTTATAAGACCATTTTGGGGTTTTTATTTTGGTCCTATTTATAAGACTCACCTTTTCAATTTTCAATAGCATTTAATTACTTCTTTCCACTAACACCCCTATAAAGTCAACACTTTTTATAGTTCCAATAATAATTATAGAGGTAGTTTTGAAAAAGTATATCAAATTTTCACATTTTCAATGTCACTAACAAATTTATCCACTCTCCTTGGTGGGATTGAAAAACCTCAAAAGGGTCTTATAAATAAGATCAGAAAGAGTAATAAAATTTTATTAATAGATAAGATGCTCGATCAATGACACCAATGTCATCAGCACCCCCATCCGCAAGTACAAGTGTCAATGACACCCAACATAAATTAACATTATAATATCAATGACTCCCCCACTAATTTAATCAATACTAATCTCTATTATAAGAAAAAATTAATTTCATCAAAGTGGGATTTGTCAAGTGGTAGCTCACTTAGTCCCTTAACAAACTGATTTCGAGTTCGAGCCTTGAGTATGGAGCAATCCCTGCTGGAAGACCCCTACGGCTTAGTGCGTGCTTAGTTGGATCAGGTCGAATGAGTCGAATTCTGGGAAAATAAAATTTAATTTCATATTTATTATTAAAGAAGTTAGTTGAGTGTATTTAATGTTTTCAAGTTCATAAAAAATAGAGCTACTTTAAGAAAGTTGCATTGGAAACGAAACAAAAATTAAATTAAATAACCACTCTATAAATATTTTAGAAATAATTGTATTGTAAATAAAAAGTTAGTTAATTTTTTCTTATATTTAATACTAAGATAAATATATTTTTTTTTCTTTTATTAGAAACCGAAGAGAATATATAAATATAATTATGATTTTTATGGCGGGGAGTATTATTTATTTTTTATTATTTTTTTGTATTATTAAAACTTTTGCTATTAATTTCTTTCGGTATGAAAATAATACTGTGCAGACCCAAACGCTATAAATTACTCCTTCATTTCGGCCCAGACGATAGAGGTCCATATCTTCTTCCGCTCAAGCAAGCCATTCCATGCACCTCTTGCATCCCTGCTCCCGGTCACCCAGGTAGCTCGTCTTCAATCCCCATCGTTCAGCGTCTACTTTCATTCCCAGCCATTCATTCACTAATTACTATACAAACTTATCAACTTTCAATGAGTATTGTATACTGTGGTGGACTCGGCCTAGCCGAGCTCCACGTGGCCCTCACTCAGGACCTGAGGACCTTTCAGCAGGCCCTCTGTATGCTTGGCCGAGCTCAAGGCTCAACGGTCGAACAGACATCAGACACGGGTCGATATCATGCTCTCACCCCTCTGTGCTCTGAGCCGAGCTCAAGGCTCAACGGCCGAACAGACACCAGATACGGGCCGACCTCATACTCCTACCCAGGTCCGACTTCCGAGTCCGACACCGCCCAGATATTCCGATACCAAGGACAGGATGACGTGTCTCACCTTATCCACAAGGACAGCTCATCCACTCATAGCTCATTACAGGCTGGCCCTACTTGGGCCTCCAGCAAGCCCATTAGGGCAACCAGCTCTCTCCTATATATATCCCCCTCTCCCTAGGGGCTAAGGTATGTCTCTCTAAACCTAAGAACTACGTGTGGCTTGATTCCCCTCTCATGGGATACGTAGGACCGGGGTCACCCTCGTCAGCTGCAACAACCCCCAAACACCTCATGTGGTGCTTCCGGCCTAGGGACATCACATTGGCGCCATCTGTGGGAAACGGTAAACTCCGATTCCCATCAAAAAAAAAAAAGGAAGCAACAATGCGTTGCTGCTGCTCCTCACAACCATGAGTGGCAGTGCGGTGGCTGTCTTTTGCGGCCGGTGTTGCTCAAGGCTGGAGACCGACACCGGTGCTCAACTTAAACATAACGATGACGGTACTGGCACATCAACCACGAGCCAGTTCCAAGGGTGTCTATCTCGTTTCATGCGAGACTACCATTTTTCAAGGTCCCTTCTTCTTCTTCTCTGATCCTCAAACAACCATGGTCAGAGTCATGAACGGTCTCCGCCATCGAGACCCGTGCAACCAGGAAGAGGAAAAGGAAATAGCGACTCGCTCCTGCTCCACGACTGTCGAGTACTCGAGTTTGTCGCTGCCAACTCCGTAAGGAACCGCCGCCGTCACCAACCACCTTGAGTTCTCTCTCTCATCTCCGCCGTCGCGAGGAGCGACACAACCAAATCACGAACCATCGGTGCCCAGAAACCAACCACTGCGTCGCTTCCCTCTCACCTTCTACGATCGAGATAGCCGCCGAGCTCCGCTGCCTTGATGCGGGAAAAGGAAACGGGGAAGACGAAGAGAGAAGAAAGGAAGGAACTCGACCACTGCCGCCGGCAACCTCGGAGGCCTCCGATCTAGCGAGCCACTGGTGACTCCCGTTCACCCTCGCACCTATGTCACCAGCGCTGCTTGAGTGCGGCACAATTCGGCGCCGCCGCTGCACATAGCAGCCCCTATCGATGCAGATTGCAGAACCAAGAGGGAACCTAGGGTTCCCAAAGCAAAAGCGGGCCAACTAGCCCAATTCGCCCAAAAAAAAAAGGGGCCAGTAGGCCCAAATTAAAAAAAGGGAAAGGAGCATCTAGCAACACCAATTATCAAGAGCATGAAGGCTAAGACCTAACGGGCCAATAAGCCCAGGTAAAAAAAATCAAAGGAAAAAAAAAAGAAATAAGGAGGAGAGGATTGGGCTATCAACATACCATGGGCCCAACAACTCAATACTCATTCCTATATCAGGGTAGTGTTCTATATCAAGTCTTGCAAATTATTTTTAAACGTCATTATTTTGATGCATGATTCGCATTGGTCAAAAATATATCTTCGCCTGTTAATGTCATCAAATATTATTTACGACAATCAAGTTCCCTGCTTTGAGCTTGTGTTCCGAGCATAGTGAAGCTCGTGTTCGGCTCCCTGTTTCAGATACATGTGCTGATCCTGTTCGATCTTCGGCAGTGTCATCCCTCTTTATATCTCGTACATTTGGAATATCGGAAACCATTCACTACTCTTCTCTCCTCGGATTTACATGATTTCGGAAATCATAATCAGAGTGTATTCTTCTCTCCTCGGATTTACATGATCTCGAAAATCATAATCCGAGTTCACTCATCTCTCCTTGGATTTACATGATTTCGCAAATCATAATCCGAGTTTACTCTTCTCTTCTCGGATTTTCAAGGAAATTTCGAAAGACTCGCACAGTGTTTCACACTCGAGCCGATCTCTTAATCCGAGTATGACGACTATTCTGCTAGTTTCTCTCGCTCGACATCACACTAAGGAAAACGGAGGTCGGACCTCAAAGCTCGACAAAGCCCATTCGAAAAGGACGGACTGCATACTCCTAATCCGACATCCTTCAGTCCGACAAACTTCAACCTGACATCCCTCACCTCACTAAATCAGGGAAGAGATTATAGTTCTCATATTATTCTCCTATCTCTTCGCTTTTCTATGTGTTTACTCTACATGCTTTTTGATATTTATTTACCTGGTGCATGTGCTGTTAATCCTTGCTTCGTTATAGTTTCTCTACTTATTGCTTATTATTTGGTATTCTCCGTGTTGTTACATAACTTACTATTAACCAAACCTTCTTGCTGTTAAATGTCCTTAAATCTCTGCTTCTTCTGTTCTGATAGTATGATAATATTTGATTTTCGTTGCCTCTCCTGTTGTCGTTTTTCACGAATTAAATGCTTTCATCTGGTTTGTTGACACGTTTATAAATGTCTTCTGTTATGGAGTGTGATATACCCGAAATCATGCATCTTTCTGTGGACAATACTATCTTGTTGAACAATATCTTAAATTTCAGTATTTGCCGCTTTCATATCTGTTGCGTATGACCTGCTCGAATCATCTTGCTCTTATGTCGGTGTTTTATTCTTGCCTGCCAACAGTTTTCATTGTTGTTATTTAATTATCATGAATTATCATCAAGTGTCAAAATTAATGCCGATCACTTATTATTATTATTTTACATGTAATGTAAGATTCAGATGAATGATGGTCGAAGAAAGGAAGGCCGAGGTGCTACGGCTGTCTCTATTTTGAACGAAGCCATCTTACGATCTCTATTCTCATCTCGGCTTGGATCTTCGTTGGATGAACTGCTATGTTTGCCTATATTATCTTATTGGCCCCACTTTTCATCTCGGCTTGGATCTTCTTTGGTTTTCACAGGACCACCACGGCTTCTCGAAGGTGAACAATTCCAAAGGCATATATTATTTCTTAGTTCATGCTTATTTCTGAGCTCGGATATTCTCTATTTCAAATTGCGCGGTTTATCGAAAAGGGAGGCCGAGCTACTATTATTCTCTTTATTTCTCGTTTATATCTCACCTGCCGAGCTGCTATTATTCTCTCTAATTCATGTTTCTATCTGATCTGCCGAGCTACTATTATTCTCTTTAATTCAAGCTCCTACCGAGCTGTTATCATCTCGACCCTACCTTTGTGGTAGAACGGTCAACTCATGCTCCTACCGAGCTGTTATCATCTCGACCCTACCTTTGTGGTAGAACGGTCAACTCATGCTCCTACCGAGCTGTTATCATCTCGACCCTACCTTTGTGGTAGAACGGTCAATTCATGTTTCTACCGAGCTGTTAGCATCTCGACCCTACCCTGGTGGTAGAACGGTCAATTCATGCATTCACGCATACGGTTATCATCTCGACCCTACCTTTGTGGTAGAACGGTCCCCCCTGTCACCGCACTTACATGCATTCACGCATACAAGTCAGTACTAGTGCTACAGACAGTGCGTATGTACAAATCCTCTCATTTAGCATTAGCCACCTAAATGTTGCACGCCGCTTATATACAGTGAACATCTTCTGAGATCGGCTTATAAGCTCAGGGTACAAGGGACACCCGGTAAAGTACAGCTTGCTGTGAAATGTTCTCACATAACTTCACTCAGCAACCTCTTTTACACTGGGGCCGAGGATGGCATCCGAGTTCCCTACCGCATTCACTTATATACAGTACCTTTTTTCAGAGGAAAACTTATAAGTTACTGCACTGGTCAGGGGGAGTTGTTCGAATTCAAAGGTTTAGACAACCACATCCTATGTGCAACAACTTGCGTTGGAAGTTCACTGTCCTCGGCGAACGGTGCAGGATCCGAGCTCTCCTTACCGCATGCAGAGCACAACCCTCATCGGGTCTAAAACAACGATCAAAAATCTCTTTCTCCTTCTCGGCAAGGGGGGCAGGCAAGTTGTCAGCCGAGTTATCAACCTCGGCATTGTTGTTGTTGTAATCCATCAGCATGCCGTCTTCAACCCTGAACACCTTGAGGCGAAGGTCGGGGTTGAGGATATTAATCTGACTCACAGCATTCCCGAAGGTGTCAAAGATGTCGTCTGCCGACTTCTCTAGGTCAGAGAGGCATTCTCGGCCAATATTTTATGGACTGCACTTTCTTCACCTCTGCATTCCTCTCCGCCTTCTGCTTTGATAGAGGTCCCCTGTGAGCCTTGACAAGCTCGTCGGTTCGCCTACAGCTTGGCGTTTCCTAGGCTCTTTTGCACAGACACCACGACCTTGCTCGACGATTCCTTGCTTTGCATGCTTGCCCCTGGCGCTGTTGTTCTCGAATCAAAGGTTTTGAAAAGTAAGGGGAGAGGCACTCCCGACAACTCGTGAGATTTTGTTCGACTTCTCGAATTCCGAGGAACTCAGCAGTTGCGGTTAATTAACAGCATGGATGAAGAAATTAACGCTACTTCTCTCCCATCCACAAGGAATCTGTTCATATGACTACACTCATAACTTCATCACCCTCATCTCGGAGCATCCCCAAATCCATCTGGAACTCCCCCCGCGGGAACTCGGTTCGAGATGTTCCTCACCGAGCTTGTACTCGGATCGAGATGAGCCTCACCGAGCTGGTGGTGGATCCCCTCGCGGGACCTCAGTTAGAAATGTACCTCACCGAGCTTGCACTCGGTTCGAGATGTACCTCACCGAGCTTGTACTCGATTCGAGATGTTCCTCACCGAGCTTGTACTCGGTTCGAGATGTTCCTCACCGAGCTTGTACTCGGTTCGAGATGAGCCTCACCGAGCTGGTGGCGAATCCCCCCCGCGGGACCTCGGTTAGAGATGTACCTCACCGAGCTTGCACTCGGTTCGAGATGAGCCTCACCGAGCTTACACTCGGTTCGAGATGTTCCTCACCGAGCTTGTACTCGGTTCGAGATGAGCCTCGCCGAGCTTCTGGCAGATCCCTCACCGCGGGAACTCGGTTCGAGATCGGGGTACTCTTTCAGTTTCATCATCCGAGCACAAAAGATCACTATCAACCATCCGCAACACTCCTCCGAGCGGAAGGCCACGCCTGCAAGCATGTTTCTACCTCATCACCAACTCAGCACTGAACAGACGGACGCAGAAAGGACCTCAACTCGGCTCAGCAGTCTTTACGACTCTTCCCGAGCTGGGGGGCCTATGTGGCGGATCGATTTCTCCTAACTCGCCTTGCTATCCTCCGCTAGCCTTGAGCACATGATTGTGGACTAGTACTCAAACCCTTCCTAGAAGGTGGGGGGTACTTAGTGCTATGATGCTTAGTGCTATGCCTTCTTTCTCCTAACTCGGCTCGAGACTCACAAAGTCTCGCCGAGCTGGGGGGCTTATGTGGTGGACTTGGGAAAAGGACTTGAACCAAGACCTCGGAGCAAGGCTCAAATAGCCTTGACCGAGCTGGGGGGCTTATGTGGTGGACTCGACCTAGCCAAGCTCCACGTGGCCCTCACTCAGGACCAGAGGACCTTTCAGCAGACCCTCTGTATGCTTGGCCGAGCTCAAGGCTCAACGGTTGAACAGACATCAGACATGGGCCGATATCATGCTCTCACCCCTCTGTGCTCTGGGCCGAGCTCAAGGCTCAACGGCCGAACAGACACCAGATACGGGCCGACCTCATACTCCTACCCAGGTCTGACTTCCGAGTCCGACACCGCCCAGATATTCCGATACCAAGGACAGGATGACGTGTCTCACCTTATCCACAAGGACAGCTCATCCACTCATAGCTCATTACAGGCTGGCCCTACTTGGGCCTCAAGCAAGCCCATTAGGGCAATCAGCTTTCTACTATATATATCCCCCTCTCCTTAGGGGCTAAGGTATGTCTCTCTAAACCTAAGAACTACGTGTGACTTGATTCCCCTCTCATGGGATACGTAGGACCGGGGTCACCCTCGTCAGCTGCAACAACCCCCAAACACCTCATGTGGTGCTTCCGGCCTAGGGACATCACATATACAGACCCTTACTTCTATCCATTTTTCGTTCTCTAAAAATAAAGTGTCAGATTTGATATTCGTTTTTTCATGTGCACAGTACATACAACACTACTCTATTTGAATAACATGACAATGCATCATTAAATGATTCATGTTAGGTATGAAAGTTTAATTTACATTGTTAATTCTTCAAGTTTAATTAAAAAAAATTTAAATAATCCATCTGATTCTATTTATAAGGGGTTTTTATTTTGGTCCTATTTATAAGACCTCATTTCAATTTTCAATAGCACTTAATTACTTTTTTTTCCACAAACATGTCTATTAACTCTAAACTTTTTAGAGTTTTAATAATAATTATAAGAGCAGTTTTAAAAAATATATCAAATTTTTATATTTCCAATAAAACAAACAAATTTAATCATTTTTTTACATGAAAATAAAAAATAAAAAAAATGTAAATAAGACCGAATGGACTAATACGTACCTGAACATTTCTTTCGCACAGAGCATTGACTATAGCGAAAGAAACCTTGTTCAAGTTGCCTCGAACAAGCACTTGATTAGTCCCTTGGGGAATACTGTTCAGAACTATAGCTGCTGCTAAGCTAGTGCCATCTACAACTTTTATTTTCAGTCGTGGAAACCTTCGTATATAAAGTTCACCGTATGCATTAAGTTCTTCTCTATGCATGCATGAAAGTATGTATTGAAATTAGAAATATTATCGGTTTTTAATATAAGATTCCTATTTAAACATTTAAGTCCATTAATAAAGTTAATTATTTTTTTAGTGGTATTAAAAATATGAAAATTTTATATGCTCTCTCCAGTCTCTATTATAATATTAAAAAAATAATTAAAATCACACTTATTAATAAAGTTAGTTGATAATATTTAGTTTTCTCAAATAATTCAAAAATAATATAGCTATTTTAGGAAAGTTGTATTGGAATGAAACAAAAGTTAATTATGAAATCACTACTTTAATTTCTACAAATATTTTAGACATAATTGTATTAAGAATAGAAAATTAGTTAATTTTTTCTTATACTCCATATATTTAAAACTAAGATAAGTATGTTTTGTTTTTCTTAAATTAGAGATCGGAAGGAGTTTTGTTTTTAAACTACTCTATAATTATTTCAAAACTATAACAAAAATTAAATAAATAAAGATGTTTGAGGAATAAAAGGTCATTTTGTCATTTAAATTGCCACCAACAACCTATTTAGTCTCTCTCCCCCTTTTTTTAATGGATCTATTTAGTCTATTATTACAAACAACTCAATTTAGTCATTTATTGTGCTTACTATGATTATTAGTTAACTTTTACTGACGGGACATTTAAAGTTGAACTTAGGACTTGCTTGAATTTGTTTGTGAACTAAATTGATTGATTAAATCATGAATGCAGCACATTAAAAAAAAAATTGATCAGGGTGTTAAGGAATTAACTCATAATGTAAAATGTACTCCCTCTGATCTTATTTATAGGTCATATTTATCCATATCACACTGACCAAGGAAGGTAGTTAAGTTTCTTGAAACTTTAAAAAAATACATTAACATTACAATTTTACTCTCTTATCTTGTATTGGGAATTTCATAATGTATTACTATTTCACATTAATAGATAAAGGGCAAATAAAAGAAAATAGCAATAAATGCTTTCTAGAAAACGCAAAATGCCTTGTAAATAAGACCAAAAAATTCTTCTAGAATGTGCCCTATAAATAGTACCGAAGGAAGTAGTACATTTAAATCATATTACCAATATGAAGACCTCGTTAATGAATAATAAATAGTACCTCTATATACTAATATAGTCACGAGACCTATCCTAACCCCCATAAATCATCTAGACCCAACTTAATTACATTTTGTTATATATATAAAAAAAAAGGAAATCATTTCTTACCAAATTACTATCAATTTGAAGTATGGAATTGTGCCGGGGCTAATTTGATACTCTGTCCGTTTCACAATATTTGGCCTTTTAGACTTTTTTCCTTGTTTCACAATGTTTGGCCTTTTACATTTTTAATACACAAACATTTTTTTTCCAATATTAACCTTTCATTCAATCATTTCTCTTACTCCTCATTAATTCTACTTTTATCATCTCTCGCATCTCTAAACCATTATACATTAATTGATGAACACACTTACTAATAAAAATTAAATACTATTACAATTTTCAATAAGGATTAAATAGGGGCATTTTAGACAAACGATACATAATACTTGTAATAATTAACACTTTCTTAATTTGTGTGCCCAAACCTAAAAGGCCAAACATTGTGAAACGGAGGGAGTATGAACTTACCGGCGGGCTTAAATATTAAGAAAAATATTAAGAAGGTAATGATTGGAAGGTAATGATTGGAAGTGTTAATATTAAGAAAAAGGTAATGATTGGAAGTGTTAATATTAAGAAAAATATGAATTACTTTGACAAAAATACCATTGTTGTAAACTCTCCAATACATTATTTATTGCACCAACACTCATTAAATATGAAAAACAAATTTTTAAGAGCACAAGCACTACTTAACATGAGTAATATAGTTGCAGTTCTCCACATAGAAACTGAAGGGTTGCATACTTGCATGACTATCTTTAATTCCACGGAAATGGTTTAGTAGTTGAAGGGTTGCCACTATGCTGGCTGAAAATTTTTACCGCTTAGTAATACTTTCTAAATTTTAATTTCCCACCATTTTTTTTTCCCAATAAAAGAATGGTTGTTAGCTGATTAGGGAAATAACACAGTAGTTAAAGGGGAGTTTTATATTGTTACATGGAGTGATATTTTTTTTAAAGTTACGTGGAGTGATATTTGTATCATGCATGTTTGATATTAATCATATTTAATGGATCGAGTTAGTAAATTTTCTGTTATGATTTTTTATTTATTTATTTACTAGCTAGTACTACTTGTTTCAAACTTTAGTAAACTGTATTAATAGGAAATATTGCAGCATTGAGAAAAATGCAAGTAAAAGAAAATGCTTTAGTGAACTCAATTTGAATCCATGAATTCTAAAAGAAAATAAAAAATAAAAATGCATAACATGAAAAAAAAAAAAAGGCACACTACTGTGAAAAGAAATGGCCAAACGTACAGAGCACTTAGTCACCTTCCTTATTAAAGAAGCACATGCATAAAGAAACAAAAATCAATTACCGAGAAATACTAATCAATTATGGAGGTGGTTGCTTAACTATGACTATTAATGACACAACTTCAATAAATATGGGTAAAAATGGAAAAAAGTAGTTAATACTCATTGATTTCATAACGTGACAGATAATTTGGAATATGTAAAAAGTGTTAAAGTGACAGATAATTTGAAACGGAGGGAGTAGTTTCTCTTCTCAAATTTGGGGGTAGCCGGGTAGGTTAGAAATAGGTCCACAAATAATAGTTTTTATCTCATTTATTGTAAGGTGGTAAACATCTATTTGTTGTTGTTTCATGTATTTTTTAATGAATTCTGTTCTTTTGTTTAGTTTTAAGCAAATGATATAGGGTGTGGGCTTTTCTGGAGAAAGTCTTTTCATTACATACTTAACTAGATCGATCTTTAATAATATTTTTATTTTACTTTAAAAAAAATCAGGATCAAGCTTATAAAGAAATTTTTTTTCTCTTTTCTACATTAGAGGACTTTGTTTCGTCCTTCATGCATGGCATTTAATATAACGTGAGAAAAGGCACTTGATGTACCAAGTAACACACTAACACATTCTGTTATGATGCCTATTATAGTGAGAAATTAATTTGAATAATGGTCATTAAAATCAAGACTTATTTGATTTGGTTATATTCTTGGAGATCAAAATAAGAAGAATTAGTTTGAGCGAGCTTCGGTTACTTATTATGCCAAAACGAGACCTTAATGAAGATAAGAACTAGCAGTACCTTAATAATTAAAATTTTGAAAGTGGTATTCTCAATTTTTAAAGTTGAGTTTAAAAACCTAAAAAAGAATTATTTGTATATAAAGAATATTGCGTTTAGTACTAAAAGAAACATTGAATTTAGTTTTCCTTTTGCCAAGTCTTCATCCGCGAACTGGGTGACTAATCCACATTGTCGAGCCTTTTCGGGGACTAGTTTCCCAGCGAGGCCTCTTATATTCACAAGATTAAAAACCAAGATTAACATAACTATTAAAAATAAAATAAATAAATAAAATATATGATATTTAAATAAGGGAACTTTAATATTTCTTAAGAAAGAAAGAGATTCTAAATTATAAATAAACTGGTAAATAGATTAAAAACTCGCAGATACTTGAAGAGTGAACAATATACCTGATTTAGAAGACCAAGATTAAGCACCTTTGCACCATTTAACTCAGCCTCCTTTATAGCCTCTTCAATTAAGTTGTTCAATTTTATATTCTGCCCTTTAAAACAATACTACAAAGCAAAAATAAAGGGGTAAGTGTCACATTGATCATGTGAATGCAAATTCTAATGCCATGATTAAAAAACAATCTTACTTGTATTTTAAATCTTGGTATAATCCAGGATTGCAATTTGAGATCTTCGAAGGTGTTGCTTTCTAAAACAAAGGCACGAGCATTGATCCATGTCATAAGTATTGAACATATTGTGAAAGGCCACATCAAAGGTAGGTACCATTCAGATGTTTGAGGCTTGGAAGCTAAGGAAGCAAATCCTAATCGTAGCTGATAGATGGAATCCAATGTGGTTAGATGTGTTAAGTGCACCACATCTACTGATTCCTTTGTTCTCTTCAAAGATGTTTCATACGTAGCATCCGAGGATTTATCCACAGTACCATAGATGTAGTCATATATTGGCATGAAAAGTGAGTAGTTTGTCCTGAATTTGGTGTGATGCAATGAGTGAAACCTGCGGAGGCCAACTTTGAATATTGACTCACTTCTTAACTTCAATTAGGAATTATAATTATATGATGATTTCTCAATGAAAAAATAATCTTAAAATTATTACCATTATCATTATAAACCTCTATATATATTTACGAGTTTAAATACTCGTTTGACAAAACTTCTTTCGAATCCTTATTACCACAGTAAAAATTGGAAAAAAAAAAGAAAAAAAAGCTTGATTGCCAATAATTTAATTGATTGATAAGAATTTTTTTATTATTTGATTAAATACCCACTCCGCTCTTATTTACTACTCGTATTAGTAATATTTACTATCACAGCGCTCGAATTTACTCCCTTCGATCTCTAATATAAGAAAATTTAAACATACTTTTTTTGGTCTCTAATATATATAAGAAAAGTTAACTAACTTTTTATTCTCAATACAATTATTTTTAAAATGTTTCTAGAAAATAGTAATCTCATTTAATTACTTTTTATTCTCAATACAATCATTTTTAAAATGTTTCTAGAAAATAGTAATTTCATTTAATTTTTGTTTCATTCTCAATGCAAATTTCCAAAAGTAGCAATATTTTTTTATGATTTTGAAAAAATTAAATACATTCAAATAACTTTCTTAGTTTGTGTTATTTCGATTATTTTTTCTTATAATAGGAACTAGAGGGAGTATATTTTATAAGTTAGGCAGATGAATGGCGAATCAGTAACTACAAACTACTCTCTTTTTTGGCTTTAACGTCTTTTTGTCCTTTTTAATTTGGCAGACTTGACAAAATCATATAGTATCATATCATATCTTTCTGTATCTACAAAAGAAACCAGACAATATCATCAACTTCTCTACTGATAATGAGTATGCCTCTTTCTTTTAAGCTGTATACCTCTTATAAACTTTCATCAGAGCATAAAAGATTGTCTTCATTGACTAATGGAGTAATTTCCTTTGGTGTACGTCTCCTATGTGATAAGAACAAATAATATTGCAGCTGATTGGCACATTTGTCTTATATGATTATATTAGAGATATATATGACATGGATTGAGGAAACCCTACATCAAGTGGCTATCGTCGTGAACGATAATCTTTGTAATGTACCTATCATTCATAAATTCATATCTTAACCCTAAAAAAATGAGTATTTTTATTTTTTTCAAAAGGTAAGTATGCTTTTGAAGTATACAAAATTAATACTAATACGAACAATATACTTCTATCAAGAGTTTCCTCTTTACTTAGCGTAGCTAGGAGTGTAAGTAGGTCAGAATTGATCCGCGAACCCGACCACTACAACCCGTATTTGGTGGGTTTGATTAGTTTAATGGGTTGGGATGGTTTTATTTTAAGTCATCCAATGAAATACGGATTGGATCACGAATCTATGATTTTAAAAACTGATCAATCCGATCCAACCCATAAATTCAAATATATTTTATTTATTTATTTATATATTATATTATATATTTTATATATATATATATATATATATATATATATATGTAAGTCATGGGTTTATTAGTTTATGTAACACCTTTTTTTTTTAATTTGTTTAAACCGTTCATTAGTTTCATATACCTCACGTGATACAAAGCCAAGTGCCCAAGTCCACTTCAAAGTACATACTGCTGCTAATTTTTGTCTGCTTCAGTGTTTATTTCCGGTGGTCTTTCTTTTGCTCTTGCTCTGAATGAATTTTTTCTTTTAAAAAAATTATGTAATTAGGTTGATTTCGATAATATTTAATTAGTTATTTATGTAATTTTTGTTTTATTTTTAGTCTAATTTTTTATATTAAGGTTTTTTATATTTTTTTATTTTATAAAAATTAAAACACAGACCCAATTATCAAATCCAACCCAACTCAAATTTTTATGGGTTGGGTCAGTTTTTACACTTGAAACCCAAGAAAAAAACCCAACCCAATTCATTTTGTTTGGATTGGGTGCTAAACTTCCTCAAAACCCAACCCAACCCGACCCGTTACACCCCTAAGCATAGCAATAATCACCATAAATTCCATACTACTTTTTTTTTCTTCTCAGAATTGAATATTCTCCAATTTAAGCAAGACTGTAAGATCAAGATCATATCGTTAACAATAATTTTTTCAGACATATAATTAATAATCCAACTACTTTGAGTTGCTAAATAAAACATGTTTAATAATAGACTTAAACTTTTTCCACTTGGACTAAACACATTTTTTTAAGTGGTGGAATAAACACATCATGGTTGGAGAAGTGTCTAAAGTGAGAGACTGTATAGTTATAATTCTTACTAATTGAAATATAAGAGGAAAAAAAGCATATTTCTCTTGATTTAAAATATAAGCAAAATTAATTATTTTTTAAAATTTTATTTATTTTTTATGCTACTTTCTTAAAATATCCATAAAAAATTATTATCTTATTTAATTTTTGTTTTATTCTCAATGCAACTTTCTTAAAATACATCTATTCTTTTATAAATTTGAGAAAATTAATACAATTAACCTACCTCCTTAATTACTTATAATTCGAGTTGAAAGTAACAATTTAAAAAGCAACACCCCAAAGGCACAAACTACTACTTTGGGTTATGGGTGCTAGAAGGACCTATCTCTGGTTCAATTAATACTTGTTTAAAATTGGTCATCCTAGACCTAGAGTGAATGTACTCAAAAGAAAATTACCTAAAGAAAGAGGGTTGGTAGGAATTTACTACCACGTATTTAAAGACCATTATAAAAAAAGAAAAAAAAAAGAAAATTATCACCATTTTAAAATAGGCAATGAAATTCGAAAATGTATGAAATTTTATACATTCTTGTTTATTTTTTATTGTAACTTCTACTATTGTTTATTTGAGATGCTATCATATGTTAGAATTTTTTTTCTATTATTTTGAAAAGTCTGACAATCACCGGAAAAACAAGAAGAGAACAAGGAATTTAATCGACATTATATATAAGAAATCTACTAATATATCTTAACAATTATATTGGGCCTTATTTTTTTTTTTTTATATTGGTTTTTAAGATATTCATCTGTATAACTGGATGACTAATCTTTTTGATATTGAACAATCACTTATTTAAGTAGTAACAAATCCCTTATCATCTATGCTAGCTTCCACTAAAAAATTTGAAAAAAAAAAAAACAGTTGCACTGCTATCATATTAGCTATCCCCTTCCCTGCCCGTCACACAGATTTTAATAAAATGAAAAATAACTTCTCAACTGTGTTAACACTTTTGTAATATTTGATGAAATTTGATTGTTTGGAGAAAATGAGACAAAATATTTGGGAAGCCAGAAAGAATTGTTATCCATATTAACCCCGAGCGTGTGGTTCAGTGGTAGGGATTGATCCACGCTTAAGCAAGGTCAGGTGTTCGAATCCTGCCTTGTGCATGCAGCAACGTTAAATCTCGGGATCAGCTGTCTCACCCATTATAGGTGCCTACAAGCCAGCAAGGAGATTAGTCACTGCGGTCGGCGGTGGACACTCCGATCATGGACAAAAAAAAGAATTGTTATCCATATTGCGCCTTATTTCTTTATGTTAAAAAAAATGAAAAAAAGAAACAAAATAAACATAATACACCAATTTGGTAATTAATACGCTAGAATTGAAAACAACATTTTGCAGTCAATTTTTTTTTTGGCACTGTTTTATCAATTAATCCCTCCGTTTCTGTTTTTTTTTAACAGCAAAATAAAAATTATATTAATCAAGAGCAACCAAGCATCAAAGTACAAGCCAATGACCCCAGCTTCTATAAAGGGTTTGTCAAAGAGTACCCTATCACGTGCTCAAAGATGCCCACCAAAAAAATACAAGTCATACTTTCGTGAAGTTAATACAATGAAGTTTACGCAAGATCATACAAATGTTGACCCCCAACCACCTCTACCCAACCATCCATTTAACATGCTCCCCAAAACCTGATCATCCTATTTAGAGTCATACCTCCTTAAAAACCTTGCAAAGAGCAAAACTCAAAGGGAAAAAACTCAAAGCAAGGGAAAAAGAGTGTAGCAACTCAAATTTAAATAGGACACATTCGCCACCCATCATATGAAATTGAAAATCCTCCCAGTACATTTACCCAATCCCATGCCTTTAATTTTATTGTCTCTAACAATTCAACTATATCCGGTTCCTCTTCTTGAAACAATATTTTGTTTCTTTTCAGCCAAATCTGCCAGATGATTGCACACCACACAGTTGCCCCTTTCATTCTTTCTTTCTTCCCTTTCCATCTATCCTTGAAGCTCAGAAACATTTGACTAGCAGCTCCTTCATCCTGCAAATAAATTTCTAGCCAAATTTTCTCCACAATAGTACAATTAAAACACAAATGAAAGGTATTTTCCTCTTCATTTCTGCATAAAACACAATCAATATCTACCAAAACCCCTCTCTTTACCAAATTCATCTTTGTTGGGAGTTTGTCCCACATTACTTGCCAGATAACAGCTTGCACTTTGGATGTATCTTCACTCTCCATACCTGTCCTAGCTGCATAACAGTAAGATTTTTGTATTAGAAAGGAATATGTTGTTTTTAATGAGAAAACACCTCCATTCCCAATACCCAACAAAGTTGATCATCCTCCTGTGAATGTAATATGCAATCTTTTCAAATATTATTAAGCTCCTGTATTTGTTCCTCTTTCCAGTCATACCTTCTGCGTCTCCACATTAAATTCCAAAGTCCTCCTTGTGGTGTATGGTGATAAATTTCTTTCACCGAACACTCCTTGGCATTTGAAATTATATACAAAACTGGAAATAACTCCTTGAAAGACATGCTTCCAAACCAAATGTCCTCCCAAAATCTGATAGAATTTCCACTTCTAATATTCCTGGATATGCACTGTTCAAACCAGTCACCCCCAGCTACATCCACTATCTGTAATCTACATATATCCCTCCACCATTGAGAACCCCATATTTTTTCGCTTCAGATGCCAAATTTAGAAAATTGACATTGCCATATTTACTTTTAATTATTTCATGCATTAAGCCCCTCATCTTTAAATAATCTCCATCGCCATTTACTCAACAATGCTTTATTAAATATCAATAAATTTTTAATTTCTAGCCCCTTTTTGACAGATCATTTTCCATTTCACCCTACAAATTTTTTTCCTCTCCTCCTTACCTCCCCACAAAAAATTTCTTTGAAGTCTGACCAGAATATCATTCACTTTCTGACCAGAATATCATTCACTTTCCTTGAAAGAGAAAAGAATGACAGAAAATATACCGGAATACTTGACAGAATAGAATTTATAAGGGTGATTCGTGCCCCTAATGACAAATGCTTGTGTTAGTCTTTTTTGAAAAATATGAATCACTTTAGACCAATAGTCAACAGATCTAGCATTTGCAGAAATTGAAATTACTAAGTATGAAAATGGGAACTCACCAATTTTGCAATGCAGCAGAGATGAAGCCTCCTCCAAACAGGAACGTGTCAGGTTAATTCCAAACAGACTGCTTATATGAAAGTTGATTTTTAGCCCAGAAGCAAGTTTAAATCCTCTCAAAATCGCCTTTATTGTCATAAAATTCTGCATATTCGCCTCTCCCATAATTACGGTATCGTCAGCATATTGTAACATATCAACAGAGACTGCATCCCTACCAACCTTATAGGATGAAAACAGATTTTCTGCAACTGCTTCTTTCATCATACCTGCCAATCCTTCAGCAACCAAAAGAAACAGGAAGGGAGCTAACAGATCCCCCTGTTTTAATCCCCTTTTAATATGGATTTCTTCAAACGGACTTCCATTTACTAAAATTGACATATTGCCTGCAAACACACAGGCTCTCATCCAAGCTATCCAACGCTCCTCCAACCCGACTCTTCTCATCATATATTCTAGAAACCCCCAGCTTACCGAATCATACGCCTTTTCAAAATCAAGCTTCAGAATAAAGCATGACTTTTTTTTTCTTTTTGCTTCGTCAATAACTTCATTAAGTATTACCACATCATCCAAAATTTGACTCCCAGGTAAGAAAGTTGATTGTGAAATGCAGCACACTTTTAAGACGGTTTGCTAACATCTTTGCTAAAATTTTATACATACAGCCAAGTAATGATATTGGCCTGTATTGGGAAATAGACTGAGGGGATTTCACTTTCGGAATCAGCGCAATGAAATAAGATAGCATCCCTTTTGGCAACTTCCCAGCAGAAAAGAATTCTGACACCATATTCCAGACATCACTCTTAATAATACTCCAACTCTTTTTTATAAAGTTGAAGTTGAACCCGTCAGGACCTGGAGCTTTATTACCATCACATTCTAAAATTGTTTCTTCCACCTCATCCAAAGTAAATGGAGATATCATATTCAATGCCGAATTTGTACTAAGAATAGAAAAATTCACACCATCCAGCCTTGGCCTGTTAGTATTTTTTTCTTCTACCCAGTCTGAAAAGAAATTTTTCAGTGTTGTCCTCATTTCCTGTACACCTTCAACCCAGTCATTATCTATTCTAATAGCCTTCACTTCATTAGATCTTCTTCTCTGATTAATTGTAGCATGAAAAAAGCTAGAGTTCATATCTCCCTCCTTTAGCCATTGAATTCTGGATCTTTGCCTCAATAAACTGTCTTTTGCAGCAGCTAAACCCCACAATTCAGTTACCTTTTGTCTTCTCAAAACCACATCTTCATCTTCCAATCTGTCCTCTTTCGCTTTCAATTCAATAGCTCCAATTTCTAATTTCAATTCTCCAATTCGGCAATCCATATTTCCATAGACTTTTTTATTCCAAGCCTTTACCACTTGCTTGAGTGCTTTTAATTTATTCTGTATTTTGTATGCTGCCCAACCAATGACTTGAGTCTCCCTCCAACATTTTTCAACTAAGGGAAGGAAATTAGAATCACGAAGCCAAAAATTATTAAATCGAAATGGCTTCGGATCCCAATCTCTTTGTAAGCCACTTTTCAATATTACAGTGCAGAGATCAGAATAATCCTTTGGAAGAACCCACTCCACTGGATCATTAAAGTATTCCTGCCATCTTTCCGAAACCAAAAAACGATCCAGCCTACTCATTGACATGCAATTGGAACTCATCCAGGTAAATTTTCTGCCGAATGAATTCACTTCCATTAACTCCATTTTATCAATGAAGTCATTGAACTCCAGCATCTCAGATACATTACCACCAAGACCCCAACACCTTTCCTCTCCCCCGCCTTTCTAATAGAATTAAAATCACCAAAGACACACCACTTATCACCTCCCAATCTATTCTTAACATCATATAGTTCCTCCCACAACAATTTTTTCTGATTAAAATCGCATGAACTATATATATTGACTAGAAACAAAGATTCATTTTTTTCATCTATAATATTAACACCCAGAAACCCCTTTCCGCGAAAATCAAAATTGAGTTTAAATTTATCACTATTCCAGAAACTTATGATACCACTAGATCTCCCTTGAGAAGGTTCATACACTCAATCACAGTTAACTCCTCCCCAAAGTGAATGGAACAGATTAATGCTTACCTCACTAATTTTTGTTTCTCGAACCCCCATGAAGTCAATTTTCTCCTCTCTTATAAGATCTCTAACTTTTCTCTTCTTCAAGCCACCCCCCAAGCCTCTAATGTTCAGTGATGCAACAATCATTTATCACCATTTTGAATCTCCCCTGCCACTAAATCTCTTTCTTCCAATCTTGCAAAAAGTTCAACCGCTTCTTCAAGAGATTGGTCCACCGAAAGTCCTGCTTGAGTAGCTAACTTCAATAGTTTCTCTGCTTCCTCTGCTGCTTTCCTTGCCCAGAACCGTAAATTCCCAGCTGCCAGACCCGAGTCAGAAGGTATTTGCCCAGATGAGAACGATTTTTCTGTTCTGGCCTTCTTGCTTTTTCTACGTTTTTTATTAGTCATTGTCAACAAAAATGACTTCATTCCAATTGAAGAAATCGGCTTAATTCTGCGAGCCTTCTTCTTTACACGATGATAGCTAGATACAGTGCAAGATTCTTGAGGAGAAGAATTAATTTCAAATGGGCCAGCAGACCCAATTCGTAAGCTCCCTCCCATCACCTCTAAGTCACGTGATTTTTTATAGTCTCCGTTTCTATTTAACTGTCTTTTTTTGAGAAGTTTTTTGTTTCTTTTTATTTGTCCTTTTGATAATTTCAAGAGTATAATAATTGTTACTCCCTCCGGTCCTTATTATAAGAGGTATTCTAGAAGGTTTCCTTGGTCCTAATTATAAGAGGTGTTATATTTCCTATGCATCATTGATTGTTTTTTCTCTTTTTTGCCCTTATTAAATGCTTTGACTATTTATGTGTTTTTTGTTATTCATTAATGAGAGTGAATTTTCCAAGAAAAGTTGAGAGAGTAAAATTGTAATGTTACAATATATTCTCATAGAATTCATAAAAGTAACTACTTTCCTTGGTCCGGGCAATATGGTTAAGTACCTCTTATATTAAGGATCGGAGGGAGTATTTTCCATGTTTATCCCTATTTAATAGGGTATTGGTTTTCGTAAGTAGTGGAGAAAAAGTAATGATTACGGAAAGAGAAAGGGTATAGTGGGAAAAAACATAATTAATGTATTGAAAAAAGTAATAATTGGATTTCTTAAATGGTGTATTTTGTTTGAAATAGCACAGATAAATATGAACGGAATAGAAGTATCAATATTCTTAGTACACGAGTTAATATTTTCCTGTAATTAAATTTTATATGTTTAGGATGAAGCAATAAAAATTTAGACTTACGATGGCGTGTATGTGAGATACTCCCTCCGGTCTCATATATAAGCCAAAATAACTAATTTTGCAAGTATTAAGAAAGTTAGTTGAGTGTATTTAATTTTTTTGAGTTCACAAAAGAAATAGACCATTCTAGAAAAGATGTATTGGGAATGAAACAAAAATTAAATGATATAACCACTTTGTTGAGATATTTTAGGAATAATTGTATTGGAAATAGAAAGTTAGTTAAATTTTGCTTACATTTAAAACCATAAATAAGATGTTTTTATTTGCTTATATTCGAGACCGGAAGGAGTACTTCAACAGGGGGAGAAAGGAGAAGAGTCTCTTTGGAAGGAACTCAAAATTGCAATGACCCATGTTGTTCATGAAATCAATGTAAAGGATGTAACCATAAAGTGCAACTATGGAGGAAGTTCTTGTGAACAGAGTTGTCAACATTGGTATTGCAAATAGCGTGAAATATGCCAAATGCTCTGCAAATGGATGGGTAACAGCTGCCAAAAAAAGGAAAAGAAAAAGTAAGTTCCAAAATTACCAGTAGAACTTCTTATTACTTGACCATACTACTATTTTATTTGAATATTTGTTATTAAGATCTTCTTAATCAATATCTTAAGGGTATTGTTTAAGAAATACATTAATAAGATAAAATTTACATTGAAAATCTAAATTTATTAGTTTTTGATGTTTTAAATTCAACATTTTGCAAGATAAAACTATTTTTTTTTCCTTAAACAATGTCGTAAGAGTACTCTTTAGCATTTTTCTTGTTCTTACCCTTTTCTTTTTCCTTCAAAACTATTGTTACGTAAGATTTTATTTTTATTTTTTTAACTTAGTCTTGTAGCTTTTTTTCTTCAATTTTTTGTTTCATCTACATGCTTTTGTTCACACTTCTCCTATCCTTCAAATAATTTCACAGCTTCGAAACTATTGAATTCAAATATGGAAAGATTTTTCATTCTAGTACTTTTTTGAAACTGCATCATTAAAAAATAAATTTCAAGCTTCAAAGTAATAAAAATAGAGTCTTGCTTACGAGTGTCATACTTTGTTAAGCTTTCTAGAAGTGAAGAAAAACATCAACTTCACTTCTTTCTTCTCTTGAAAACTTTAAAAAGTACAAATTTCAGTCCTTTTAAACTATATTTAGTTTCTTAACAAGTGTTATTGTTTGCATTTTCCATAAAAATATGACCTATTAAAAACATAATTAACTTATAGAACCAATTTGAATAAAAAAAATAACTTAAAGAAAATATTTGAAATAAATAGAAAAAAAAACTTATGGAACCAGCTTAAAAACAAAAAATAAATAAATAAGGGAACCTATCATTTTTTTCATATTTTTTTTTCAAAAAAAAAAAGAAGTTTTCTTTGCTTTTATTTTGATCCTTTAAACAAGGCATTGAATTAGGTTTATAAAATCTCATTGTTAGTTAGGCTTTCTTACATTCATTATTTCTAAACAACCTATGTAGAATTATATTAATACACAAAGGAATATTGCCAACTATTGCTCTGCTCTGAATTAAAGAAAATATCATGCATACAGGTGATAGGCTCTGTGACAATGGAAGAATGGTGGTGAGAATGGTAGCGAGAGTAGAGAAAATGGTGATGTAGTGCTCTGTGTAACCAATAGTAAATGAATTCCACGGGACCAGCATGCAAGAGAGCTGTGAGAACCACACCATCTATTCTCCACCAAGGCAAATTAGAAGCCACCATAGAAAATATCATGAACACAATGTAAAATAGGAGTGCAGTGAATAAAATCTGGTCATCCCTGCAAGTTTAAGCACTCGATCACAATCTTAATTACATCAAATCTAGATCTTCCATATAAGGATTTAATTTTGATTAATCATGAAGTAAGAATTTTTTACCCTGTCATTTAATAATTACACCATCTGTTCCAATTTATCTGTCGCTTTAGGAATTTCAGACAGATTAAGAAAGTCATTTAATATTTCAATTTTCAAAAAAATAATAAGGCAATTTTACTATATTATCCTCACACTTCATAAATTATCACACATTCTACATATTTTAAAACATTTAAAACTAAGGTTAAAATTGAAAAAAAAATTAATTAATGTACCATCGAAGTTTTAAAGCGACAAATTATTTGAAACAGGTTAAAAAAAATACTAAAATGACAAATAAATTAGAACGGATATACATTTATAATAAGTTGTTATTTTAATATGTTGTTACTCAATATACTCCCTTCCTTCGTTTTTTGTTTTACTAGAAATCCAATTTCATTTATGAACTAAATCTATTTTTTTTGCGAGGCTTACATACAGAGTCGTTTCTAACAATTTTAGGGTCTCAGGCAAAATTAGAAATAGGGTCCATCTTCTTATAAAATATTTAATTACGTAAAATTAAATACATAAAACTTTTGCAACATAGATTACAGCACGATAACATAATACTTTTATATTTTTTTTTATAACTAAAAATTTTCTTTAATAACATCAAGTTTAAGTAAGTATCATAAAAGATATTCTTCCCACCTATAACACCCCTAATTTTCGTCTCCCGGATAATAAGGAAATTAATAATAAATAAAGTTTTATTATTAATTTATATAAATTTTCCAAGTTTATGTTTTGGATTTAATTAGCCTTGAAATATAAAAATAGGTGAAGGTATTTTTATATGGTGATTATATACAAAAATATAGATATTGCATTTTAATCCTTGGATTAGGACCTAAATGTAATATTAGAAAGGTTCTTGGAGGGAAATGTTTTAAAAGTATGAATTTTTAAATTTTACACTGATCTAACCGGTTAGTAATGCCCTGTAACTGGTTACACGATGAACCCAGAAACTGGATTAGTGGATTTTGATGAGTAATCACTGCAATTACCCCTTAATTGCCACGAATCCCACTCGATTCATAGTGGGAAACGCATGTCGCTCTGCATGATAAGCAAATTGCTCTATAAATAGCCTGGATTGAGATCAAAATCAAGGTTTTGGGAGTGTTGGTTGGGGAATTTCTGTTCTAGGGTTCTTGATTCGTCTTGTTCAATTCTTCTTCTGTGTGGGGAGTGAGATTTTGAGTAATACACGAACACGAAGCTTACATCCAAAGCTTCGTGTTGATATAAAATTTGCAAGTCAAAAGTGTGTGTGGAAGGAGAAATCGATCTCTGAAGTTGCAGCTTGAAAAATTGGTCCAGTGTTGTTCTTGTTTCTGGAAGCTAGGTTTAAGCTCTGATTGTGGTAAGTACAGGTAACCTTTAAGCCTCAAATCACTTCGATTCTTTAGTGCATGTTACCTAGAGCAAGTCCTAATCGTTTTCCCTAATTTGTTTGGTCAATCTCTATGTCAAAATCCCTGGTGTTTGGACCTTGTTGCTGAAAATCGTGGTTAAGAGCAAAACTAAGGGTTTTTGTGGAATCTGTGGATTTTTCTTCAATCTCGGTGTATTTACTCATCAAACATTAATCTAAGGTATAGGAGAAGTTTACCTTATACTAGATTAAGACTAAAATATGTGTTTTAGGATTTGAGTCAACAAAGACTCATAAAGGGCATTATATAAGTATATAAAAAGGCTTGGAGGCCATTTCTGCAGCTCACCACTTTTTGAGCAAGTTTGATAACCTGCATGCAAGTGATTTTGATGATTGAATCATAATCTAAATGCTTATTGTGAGTTTTGTGATATCAAGTTGTGTTTATGTTGGTTTATATGCAATTTGATACTCTAAATTGAATGCATGCAAAGGAATATGTTTTTTGTGGTTAAACATATTTATTTTAAGGTATGTGACCTTTGGTAATGACTGAAATTGGTTAGATTTGAGTATGGTGTAAAAATGGTATGCAAAATCCCTTTCTGCAGTGTACACTCCGCATAATCTAACCGGTTATTCGAATTCTGTAACCGGTTAGATATTGTCAGTTTTCAAAGAAAATGAATTTCTGAAATTGACCCTGTGTTCTTACCATTTTCACTTAAGTCTATACTCGAATTTCATTTGAAATCAATCTGAAAACATGTTAATGAACACTGTTTGTTTCAGATTGTAATTGATGAGTCAATGGCTTAATGTTAGAAGATAATTTCAAGAGGAAATTATGCTAAATTGGAATTGGATTGTGATTTAGACTTTTGAATGATGAAATCAGTGGGATTTGAGGTATATAACAAAGCTAAGACTCTGTTTGTGGATTGGGTAGAGAATTCAAGAAAAAGGGTTTTCTGAATTTCAATGGTTAGTAGGTTCAGGTCTGTAATTCTAACCGGTTAGCCTGAGACTGTAACCGGTTAGTACCTGAACTGAAAAATAAAAGTTAAGTCTTTTAAGTGAAAAGTTTGATACCATTGGTTAAGTTTTCCCAATCCAAGTCTAATGGCATGTTTTTAAATTAATTCATGGATGAATTTTTATGCCAAAGATTATACCTCAAATTAGTCATTCAAAAGAGAATGTGAGATATCTCTAAATAACAATAATTAAACTAAAGATAAAAACCAACCTTAGTAATTGTGCATTCATGCATAGAGAATGGAAAATAGGTTGGTAAAAACCGATTATCATATTCTGGGAATACGAGGAGAGTACTCTGGGAGTACCAAATTTGTGTAACCTACTTGATGACACATTCTGGGAATGTGGCCAGTGTCTGGGACATGGTTTTTATACGTTCTGGGAACGTGATGCACACTCTGGGAGTGATGTTTTATTTTCCAAGTATGGTTTAGCATACGTTCCGGGAACGTATGTTAGTGTTCTGGGAACACATTGGTGTATTGGATGGACGTCCAAGATGGACTAGTGTTGGAGGCCTCAGTTGTGGATAGAAATCACGCATCATGCCACTTGCATTATAAGAGATATAATGTTGAAAATTGGTATGCTCATATGTACTTGCATTATTGTCTGTCCATGATATACTTGTGTTTGGAATTTTAGTCTTTATTGATTATGTATATGCTTATACTTACTCCCTATGCCCTGTTTAGGTGATGGCCAGATACCTAGCCTGCATCGAGATACGCCCTATCCCTAGTGATATATGGACGTACGAGGAGCACCGAGCCACCTTTGAGGGGGAGGTGGAGATTACTCTCTACCACCCTAACCCTTTGGTTCGGGTGCGACCTCGTAGGTTTAGGATCCCTTTGTAGAATCAAGTCTCCAATGAGGTGGATTTATTTTGATGATGACAATATAATTAGATCATAGATTTAAAGGAAGAATTCAAGCTCACCAAGTCAAGAAGATCAAGTGCATCATTTAGCTAGTCATTCTTTTTGTACTTTAAATGTAATCTTATTTATTGAGAGTGGGTAGCTTAGGAAGTAATCTCACCCTTAGGATAAATAATTTTAAATGCATGAAAAAGGTTGGGGTTACATAAAATTATTCCTTGAAGAGAGAATTGAAATAAATTGTTGAAAAACATGATTTTTATCATCTCTGGGCAAAACACTCGAGTAAGCACAAAAATACTCGAGTATAAAGTCACTCGAGTAATCTGAAAGTTACTCGAGTATCAAAACACTCGAGTACTTCCCAGAATACTCGAGTATTTCAGCCTCAAATCAGAGATTTGACCGTTAGTTCAATACATGGGCATTTCTATTGTAAGATGGGCAAAACACTCGAGTAGTGTCAAAAGTACTCGAGTATTTTGGTTCTGACAGCAAAATTTTAACCGTTGGAAAAGGGCAAAAATGGAATGAAAGAGTTGATTTTACTCTTTCATTGTATTTTTCATATATGAGAAATGAATGCCATTGAACTAAAAAAACAAGAACATTAAAGTCTATTGTGCTAAATATTCATTTTGATAATTCTCTCTCTCAAGTGAAAAATACTCTAACTCAATCTATTCATTCATCATTATTATTTGTTCTAAGAGTTAGAGTTTGTGCTTAATTGTTGTGGAAATCATTTGTTGGATTTCTCCACATTCACATACACTTCTTGTTCTAAAAATCTTGGTTGGTAACCAAGTGTACCTAAGTGGGTCTTAGGTTCATTCAAGACTTGGGAGGTTCTCAAGCAAGGGCTAAGAGGTTCTTAGTTTTGGTGGAGCTCTTGAAGGTTTCAAGGAGCTTGAAGAAGAAGGAGTCTTCATCACCAACATCAAATTGGGGTAGAAATTCAAGAGTTTGGTACACTCTTGGAAGGGATAGGTTGAGTGAGGCATCTCAATACCCTTTGTAATATTTCTAACAATTTGATTTTAGTAGACACTCCTAAGATTCTTAGGGGGATTGGACTAGCTCTCTAAATAGAGAGTGAACCAGTATAAAATCGGTGGTGTTGATCTTTTATAGCTCTCTTTAACTTCAAGTCAAAACCAAACCTAAGTTGCTCAAAAGGGGATTATTAATTAGAGTAGTAATTCCGCAACAATTAAGTTGTTTTCAAGTTGTTATAACTTTATTTAATTGTTTTCTACTCTATTATTAATCTGCCCTGGACTGTATTAATTGTTATTGATTAAAGTGCATATTTTCCAGAAACTGTTTTTCTGCTAACTGCACGATTTACTCGAGTATTCTTAAGAAGACTCGAGTGTTCTTGTGATTTTACTCGAGTAGTCTTAAAAACACTCGAGTATTCTTGCTCTGTTTCTGAAAAATCTGCACGTGATCAATTATACTTAATTGCATTATAAAAATTAGTCACTGTTGCATTCAGATTACTATTCACCCCCCTCTAGTAATTGCTAAGCCCGCTTGTTGGTTTCCAACAAGTGGTATCAGAGCTCGGTCGAAAGATCGAGCGTAAAAGCTTTTTCGAAAAGATCCTTTGGAAACTATGGGCTCTAGCAATTATCAAGAAGGATCCTCTTCAATAAACCGCCCTCCATTCTTTAATGGTGAAGGGTATGCTTATTGGAAGGTTCGTATGAGAGTTTTTATTGAAGCAATAGACACCGATATTTGGGATGCAATAGAGGATGGTCCATATATTCCTAGACATATGATAAATGGGGAAGTCATTGAAATTCCTAGGAAAAGTTGGAATGATGATGATAAAAAGAAAGTATCTTTTGATTTAAAAGCTAAAAACATCATCTTTTCGGCTTTATCCCATGATGAATTTTATCGAGTTTCTCAATGCAAGTCGGCTAAAGAGATGTGGGACACTTTGGAAGTCACACATGAAGGAACAAGTGAAGTAAGAAATGCTAGATTAAATTCTTTAACACATGAATATGAATTATTTCACATGTTCCCGAATGAATCTATTGATGACTTACAAAAGAGGTTTTCACATATCATTAGTCACTTGATTTCTCTAGGAAAGCAATTTCGTGATGGTGAAACTACTCACAAAATTTTGAGATGCCTTGATAGAAAATGGCAACCAAAGGTCACCGCCATCAAGGAGTCCAAGGATTTGAACACTATGGACTTGGCAACCTTGTTTGGGAAGCTCAAGGAACATGAGATTGATCTATCAAGACTTAGCTCACATGAGGAGTCGGACAAAAAGAAGAAGAGCATCTCTCTCAAGGCCTCAACCAAAGTTGTAAAAGAGGTTGAAGATGACTCTACAAGTGAGAACTCCGATCATGCACTCAATGAGGAGGAAATTGGATTATTTGCGAAAAGATTCAATAAATTCCTCAAGGGTAAGAAGAGTGGCTCATCATCAAGAGATAGAAGACCCAAGGAGCAAAAATCAAAGAACAAGACTTCAAGTGATGTAGTGAAGTGTCATGAATGTGGAGGCATTGGACATATAAGGATGGAATGTCCCACATACTTGAGAAAGAGTGAAAAGAAGACCCAAGAGGGCAAAGGCAAGAGAGTTGACATTGTGTGGGATGCACCGGAGAAGGATGCAAAATCATCATCAAGTAGCTCGGATGATGAAGTTGCAAATCTATGTCTCATGGCTAGAAGCAACAATGAAGCCTCAAGTGCCAATGGTGAAAATGAGGATGAGGTATCATCTCAAAGTTCTAGCTTTTCCTCTTCCTCTATTCCTTATGATGATTTGCTCAATGAGTATAATGAAATGTTAACACAATTTGAAAAACTAGCTAAGGTTAACAAGGAAAAAGGAAAGAAAATTTTGGAGTATCAAAAGGAAATTAATGAATTGGAAAAATATATAAATGACTTGAAACTCCAAAATGCATCCTTAGAACTTGCTAGCTCTAGTCATGTTTGTGATTGTGCAAATCCTAAGGAAACTATCACTCATTGTGAGAAGTGTGGTGAACTTGAAAATGAAGTTAAAGAATTGAAAAACAAACTCAACACACTCTCCAATAGTGATAGGAGCCTAGATCGGTTACTTAGTTCACAAAGACATAATTCAAACAAAACCGGTTTAGGATATGTCCATAAGAAAAGAAACAATAAAGTGGTTGGTTCAATCTCTAAAGTTGATTTTACAAAGAAACCAACTTGCTTTTATTGTGGAAAATTTGGAAATACAAACAATAGGTGCCTTATTAAGAATTTTGAAATTAAAAAGGGCACTTATGTTTGGATTAAGAAGGAAGCAACATCCAAAGCTAACCCAAAGGGACCCAACATAATTTGGGTACCCAAAATGAGCAAATGAGTTTGTTTTGTAGGTGTGCCTTAGAACCGAAAAGAAACCGTGGTATCTTGATAGTGGATGTTCAAGGCACATGACGGGAGATAAGCGGAACTTCATAGAGCTTACTCCTCAAGAAGGTGGATATGTCACTTATGGAGACAACAACAAAGGCAAAATTCTTGGGATTGGTAAAGTCGGTAATTCTTCCAACTTGGTTATTGATAATGTACTTTATGTTCAAGGATTAGAACACAATCTTTTGAGCATTAGTCAACTATGTGATATTGGTAACCATGTATTATTTACCTCTACCCAATGTCTCATAAAAAGTGACAAAGATGAAACTATCAAATTTGTTGGCAAAAGGTCTAATAATACTTACTTGGTTGAATTGAACAATATCACCTCTTTGGTTTCTACTTGTCTAGTTAGCAAAGAGAGTGACACTTGGTTATGGCACCGTAGGACCGCTCACATTAATGTAAATCAATTAAAGAAACTACAATCAAAAGACTTAGTAGTTGGATTACCAAAGCTAGATTTTAAAATTGAAGGTGATTGCACTCCTTGTAAGAAGTGCAAACACACCAAAAATCATTTTGGTTCTAAAAATGATGTGTCCACAACAAGACCATTAGAAATGCTTCATATGGACTTGTTTGGACCTTCTCAAGTAAAAAGCTTTGGTGGGAACTACTATGGCTTGGTGATTGTTGATGACTTTTCTAGATTTACATGGACTCTATTCTTAAGTGCAAAGAGTGAGACCTACAAATCTTTTAAACGCCATGTTAAACTTGTGCAAAACCAAGTAAACCAAAAAGTAATTACTGTTAGAACCGACCATGGTGGTGAATTTGAAAACTACAAGTTTGATAGATTTTGTGATAAACATGGTATTGAACACCAATATTCCGCACCAAGAACTCCGGAACAAAATGGAGTGGTAGAGCGGAAAAATAGGGTGTTAGAGGAACTTGCAAGAACCATGCTAAATGATTCTCAAGTACCTCATTATTTTTGGGCCGATACCGTTAATATGGCTTGCTATGTCATGAATAGAATTCTAATTAGGCCCATGCTCAAGAAAACCCCCTATGAGCTTTACAAAGGAAGAAAACCAAATATATCCCATTTTCATGTTTTTGGATGCAAAGTTTATGTTTTAAACAATGGAAAAGATCAACTTGGAAAATTTGACTCCAAATCCGATGAGGGAATATTTTTGGGTTATTCTTCACATAGTAAAGCATATAGAATTTTTAATAAAAGAACTATGACTATTGAAGAATCTATTCATGTGGTTTTTAATGAGTCTTCGAAAGAAGATGGTGTTTTAAGTGATGGTTGTGATGAAGGTTTTGAGTTTTCAAAAGAGGAAAAAGGGAAGGAGATTTTAAAGGATGAAGGAGAAGTTAAAAATGATCTTGATCCGGCTTGGAAAACGGTGAAAGCTCATCCTATTGACAATGTCATAGGAGACCTTTCAAAGGGAGTATTAACTCGTAGGACAATTCAAAATATTTGTCATTTTGTTTCCTTTGTTTCTCAAATCGAACCAAATTCAATTAAGGAAGCAATTTTGGATGAACATTGGGTTATGGCCATGCAAGAAGAACTAAATCAATTTGTTAGAAATGATGTTTGGGAATTAGTGCCTATACCCGATGATCATACCATAATTGGTTTAAAATGGATTTATAGAAATAAACTTGATGAATCCGGTTTGATTATAAGAAACAAAGCGAGACTTGTTGCCCAAGGGTACAACCAAGAGGAAGGTGTTGATTATGATGAGACCTTTGCTCCGGTTGCACGCCTTGAGGCAATCCGAATCTTGCTTGCCTTTGCATCAATTATGAAATTTACTCTTTATCAAATGGATGTCAAGAGTTATTTCTTGAATGGTTTCATAAATGAAGAAGTGTATGTTAAGCAACCACCCGGTTTTGAAAGTCATGAATTTCCAAACCATGTTTATAAATTGAAAAAGGCTCTTTATGGATTAAAACAAGCTCCTAGAGCTTGGTATGATCGATTAAGTACCTTTTTATTAGAAAATGACTTTCAAAGAGGAAAGGTTGATAATACCCTATTCATCTATAAAACCAAAAAGGACATTTTGTTAGTGCAAATATATGTAGATGATATTATCTTTGGTGCCACTAACGTGTCCTTGTGTAGCAAGTTCTCTAATTTGATGAAAAAGGAATTTGAGATGTCCATGATGGGGGAGCTCAAGTTCTTCCTAGGACTTCAAATCAAGCAAGTCAAGGAGGGGATTTTTGTGCATCAAGGAAAATATTGCAAGGAGCTCCTTGGAAAATTCGGAATGGACAAATGCAAAGAAGCTTACACTCCCATGAGCACATCATGCTATCTAGACAAGGATGAACAAGGTACACCGGTTGATGTTAGTAAATATAGAGGCATGATAGGTAGTCTTCTATATCTTACCGCATCTAGACCGGACATTATGTTTAGTGTATGCATGTGTGCCCGTTTTCAAGCTAATCCTAAGGAATCACACCTATCCGCGGTCAAACATATTTTTAAATATCTTAAAGGAACAATTAATACCGGATTATGGTACCCTTGTGATACTAGTCTTAGTTTGGTTGGTTATTCGGATTCCGACTTTGCGGGATGCAAGCTTGATCGCAAAAGCACTAGTGGTACTTGCCATTTATTGGGAAGTTCACTAGTGTCATGGTTTTCTAAAAAGCAAGCTTGTGTTGCTCTTTCCACCGCCGAAGCGGAATATATCGCCGCCGGTAGTTGTTGTGCTCAACTCTTGTGGATGAAACAACAATTATTGGATTTTGGTTTGAAACTTGAAAATATTCCTATTAAATGCGATAACACGAGTGCAATCAACTTAACTAAGAATCCGGTGTATCACTCAAGGACTAAACACATTGAAATTAGACATCATTTCCTAAGGGATCATGTACAAAAGGGTGATTGCTCTATTGAATTTGTAAGTACCACAAACCAATTAGCGGACATTTTTACAAAACCATTGCCAAGAGATACCTTTTATCATATAAGAGGAGAACTTGGAATTTTAGATGAGTCAAGCATTAGCTAATTGATTTGTGTTTGTGAAAAATCACCAAGTATGTCTCACTTCATGTGTATTGGTATTTGATGAACAATTGGACCTTGAGATACTGTGAAATATATGATTTTGATTGTGAGTGATTTTAATTCAAAATCTGTGTTGATGTTAAATATGTTGGATTTGTGAAATTGTGTTCAAAATGCTGTTAAAACTGTCTGTCTGTCAATTTTACTCGAGTATTTTTCTTTTTACTCGAGTATTTTAATTCCAAAATTAAATCATTTGAAAATTGAAAAAGTTTTTGGCCATGTCTGATGCTTTCACTCGAGTGTTTTAAATTTTACTCGAGTAATTTCGTTTTTACTCGAGTCTTTCAAATTTTACTCGCGTGAATTTCAGTCCAGTAACTTCCAACTTTCTGGACTGGGCTTTTTACTCGAGTACTTTCACCATTACTCGAGTATCAGGCTTAGAACACTCGAGTGTTTTTAAAAACACTCGAGTATTGCGACTTTTTAAAGTGCAGCAGCAGCGTTTCAGCAGCCATTTTTCACGTACCCTCTCTCTCTTCACTCGAGTTCTCTCACCCTCCATCATCAAAAACACGATTTTAACTCAAATTATTCACAGATTTCAACTCCAAATCATCTTCTCATCATTATTCTTCACTTGTTTCACTTCAAATCTCCATTTTTCACCCTCAAATCCGAAAATCCCTTTTCAAACCCTAACTCCCCCAACTTCAAAATTCTTCAATTTTTTCTCAAAATTGTGTGCAAATGTCTACTTCTCGTGCTGCCCTACGTCCAAGGAAGAAAAGGAGAGAGCCCACTCCTCCTCCTTCATCATCTTCAGAGGAAGAAGTGGAATTCTTCTCTCCAAATGAGTGTGCTAGGAGGGAGGCATTGTTTGTGACTCATGCATACGGTGTGCAAAGCTGGACCACTGAGGAATTCCTTGAGGGTAATGGCTTTACATTTGTTCAAAAGCTTAGAGATCAACACCTTATGCAATTTATCTCTTTTCATGGTCCTATTTATCTTAGGCTTGTGCGACAATTTTATGCAAATTTTAAGGAGATAGATAGGACTACCTATGAAACCAGTGTAGAAGGCATCCATTTTCAGATTAGGCCTAGGGATTTAGAGACCGTTTTTGGCATAACACGAATGGGGCAGAACAATTTCAATGCTGACACTGATGATATTTTTAGAAACCTGCTTCGTCCCGATCGTGTTTATGACGGACACGAAAAGAAAGCCGTGCATATGACCACATCAAACCGCATCCTTCATCATATAGTTTGTCATATACTCTTGCCCCAAACCTCTCCAAATTATTCAAAGCCCACCAAATTAGAGCTTCAACTCACTGATGCCATTCTTAATGATAATATGCTGAATTGGGCTGCAATTTTTCTTGCTCGGATGGCGAAAGCCGGGAGCTCAAAACCCTCCCAACACTTGCCTTATCCTATGCATGTGAGTAGACTCCTCCTGCACTTCAACATGCCTATTCCTGCTGGTGAGGAGTTCTTTGATCCTCCTGAGGAGTTGCATACGCTTCATGACGGGCTTCTTCGGCAAATGAAGATGAGGAAGCGAGGTGGGAGGTATTACTGGAAGGATGACGTGGAAGCCATGGAGGCTCAGGAGGCCGCTGAGCATGTTGCAGCTCAGCAAGGAGTAGATGCTGAGCAGTTGGCTGAGGAGCAGGCTCAGTTTGATCAGGCTGATGGTGGTGGTGCTGGTGGTGGTGCAGATGATCCAGTTGATAATATTGATTTTGGCAATCCTGCATTTGGGACATATCAGACTCACTTCGATGCTCGCTTTGATCACTTTGACAGCCGCATGGATAGCTTTGAGCATCGATTGATTGAGCAGCAGGACAGTATTAGCAGGATTGAGTCACAGATGGGTGTACAGTCGGCCATGCTCTACTCACAGTTGGACCAGCATTCAGCTCAGATGAATGCTCGGTGGGACCAGTATTCAGCTCAGATGCATGCTGGGTTTGCTGATATGATGACTGCATTCGGTCGCTTCTTTCCTCCACAGGACCCCCCTGCACCGGACATGTTCTGAGATTAGTGGACATTGCACACTATTTTCGTTGTTTTCTGTTTTATGGCTTGCATTTCTGGATTTTAGTGTTCATTCAGTCTTTGGGAGTTAGTTTGCACTTTATAACCCCTGCGTGGGTATCTATCCGTTTTTATTATGTTCACCTTATCATGTCAGACTTGGATTTGGTCTTTATGATGCTTTATGCTGTGATGACTATTGTTTTATGTTATGATTTTCATTGGTTTTCACATGCGTTATGTTCTCCGATAGTCATAGTTGTTTTTTTTTATTGCTATTATTTAGGGGGAGTTCTCGTTATCGGTATCCTTCTTATCTCCTCCGTTTCCAAATGATACTTTTTGATTATGACAAAAAGGGGGAGAAAAGAGGCATGAGAAGAGCAAGCACATTTTTTTTACTTTGATATTATTTTTTTTGCTCTCGCTCTGATACCAATTACACATTATGCACTTGACCATGATAATTATGATATTATGTTGTGCTTGGAATTCTCTGGATTGACAGGTTTATAGGTTCCTATATTGAGGGGGAGCTCTCAAAAGAGAAGGAACGGTTTAATTATTTTGTCATCATCAAAAAGGGGGAGATTGTAGAATCAAGTCTCCAATGAGGTGGATTTATTTTGATGATGACAATATAATTAGATCATAGATTTAAAGGAAGAATTCAAGCTCACCAAGTCAAGAAGATCAAGTGCATCATTTAGCTAGTCATTCTTTTTGTACTTTAAATGTAATCTTATTTATTGAGAGTGGGTAGCTTAGGAAGTAATCTCACCCTTAGGATAAATAATTTTAAATGCATGAAAAAGGTTGGGGTTACATAAAATTATTCCTTGAAGAGAGAATTGAAATAAATTGTTGAAAAACATGATTTTTATCATCTCTGAGCAAAACACTCGAGTAAGCACAAAAATACTCGAGTATAAAGTCACTCGAGTAATCTGAAAGTTACTCGAGTATCAAAACACTCGAGTACTTCCCAGAATACTCGAGTATTTCAGCCTCAAATCAGAGATTTGACCGTTAGTTCAATACATGGGCATTTCTATTGTAAGATGGGCAAAACACTCGAGTAGTGTCAAAAGTACTCGAGTATTTTGGTTCTGACAGCAAAATTTTAACCGTTGGAAAAGGGCAAAAATGGAATGAAAGAGTTGATTTTACTCTTTCATTGTATTTTTCATATATGAGAAATGAATGCCATTGAACTAAAAAAACAAGAACATTAAAGTCTATTGTTCTAAATATTCATTTTGATAATTCTCTCTCTCAAGTGAAAAATACTCTAACTCAATCTATTCATTCATCATTATTATTTGTTCTAAGAGTTAGAGTTTGTGCTTAATTGTTGTGGAAATCATTTGTTGGATTTCTCCACATTCACATACACTTCTTGTTCTAAAAATCTTGGTTGGTAACCAAGTGTACCTAAGTGGGTCTTAGGTTCATTCAAGACTTGGGAGGTTCTCAAGCAAGGGCTAAGAGGTTCTTAGTTTTGGTGGAGCTCTTGAAGGTTTCAAGGAGCTTGAAGAAGAAGGAGTCTTCATCACCAACATCAAATTGGGGTAGAAATTCAAGAGTTTGGTACACTCTTGGAAGGGGTAGGTTGAGTGAGGCATCTCAATACCCTTTGTAATATTTCTAACAATTTGATTTTAGTAGACACTCCTAAGATTCTTAGGGGGACTGGACTAGCTCTCTAAATAGAGAGTGAACCAGTATAAAATCGGTGGTGTTGATCTTTTATAGCTCTCTTTAACTTCAAGTCAAAACCAAACCTAAGTTGCTCAAAAGGGGATTATTAATTAGAGTAGTAATTCCGCAGCAATTAAGTTGTTTTCAAGTTGTTATAACTTTATTTAATTGTTTTCTACTCTATTATTAATCTGCCCTGGACTGTATTAATTGTTATTGATTAAAGTGCATATTTTCCAGAAACTGTTTTTCTGCTAACTGCACGATTTACTCGAGTATTCTTAAGAAGACTCGAGTGTTCTTGTGATTTTACTCGAGTAGTCTTAAAAACACTCGAGTATTCTTGCTATGTTTCTGAAAAATCTGCACGTGATCAATTATACTTAATTGCATTATAAAAATTAGTCACTGTTGCATTCAGATTACTATTCACCCCCCCTCTAGTAATTGCTAAGCCCGCTTGTTGGTTTCCAACACCCTTTAGTCTATACTATGCATGTTCCACCCTTTTACTCATATAGAGGACCACCCCCGACTCGACCAGTGTGTCGATTTCATAGTTTTCATTTTAGATCTGCTACTCGTACTCATCCCTCATCACATAGAGTTGTTACTGAGGAGACTCCTTCTCCTGGTCCGACTGACTATGAGAGGACTGCTTCTGCAGATCCTAGGCCCAGTGGTGGGGTCTCTGCACAGTCGGGCGAGGTCGAGGAGGACCCCGTGGAGGATGAGGACGAGGAGGAGGTGTTTGTCGAGCCTACTGTTTCTGCTAGAGGTGGACCTGCTGGTTCCTAGGAGCTTGCATAGCATAGATGTTTTTGGATCCTAGGTCTAGGGATAGAGCTGCAAAGGATCAGAGGAGCTGCTGAGGACATGGATGACCTGCGCTGGGACTTCTATTTTGATCTTGTTATATATTGTACATATTTTGAGAGGTCTTAGAGTGAGGTTTATTTTTGAGCAGCTGGTTATGTATATGTTTTACTAAAAACTTGCTATCTCGACTTTGTTACTTGCTACTGTGATACTGGTGGGGGTTTTATATTATGATATATATATATATATATATATATATGATGTTTTTACCTCAGCAGTGCCCCACAAGTATTATTTTTACTTCCGCATACTCTGATTTTGGGTAAAAAGGATTCGGTAAATAAGTTTATATTCTACAAATCCGATCAAACTCAAGAGGCAATTAATATGTTTTTAATCAATGCTACGGATATGTTTTATTACATTAGAAAGGCGTTGTCTCGAGAGATTTTTTTTTGTAAATTAAGGTACTATTAAGCCGAATTCAAATTATTCGTCAAGGTTAAAGATGTTATTGATTGAGCAAGTATAAATTAAAAAGGAAAAATTTTCTAGACCAAATTTTTGATAGCAAGTATTCTATATTTGGAAATATTTATTATTTTCAAGATATAAAACAAGGGTGTCACACCACCTTCTAGAAAGGGTTGAAGAAACCCACCCTATCATTTGCTTTAAGCTTAATTAAAAAATTATATCAACTATTAAGTCATCTTTATACGTCTTTTCTTTATTTACTTAATTTTTTTTTTATTTCAGCTATAGGTTAAAAACAAATTGGGGCCCCGAAAAATTGGGGGCCTTAGGCAGTTGCCCCTCCTGCCCTGGGCCTAGGGACAGCCTTGCTTACATGGGTTGGAGCATTATAGTTTGAGAGGTCATTTACAAAATCCTTTGCATGCTTCATTAAGTTTATATTATATGTAGAAACTAATAAAAAATTAAATGCTAACGAGTATTTTTAAGGTATTTGTTAAGAAACTAATTGTATATAAAAATTGTCAAAAATGATGATTTTTTATGTTTTCAAAAGAATAACTAGTATGAATTTATATTTTTTTTCTATATCTAATAACCTTAGCAAATAAAAGAAAAATTAAAAGGTGCCCTTAAAAAAATTGCTAAAACGTGCCCTTAAAAAAAAAAATTAGTAAATGCAAATTTTAGAACGACCCCTAGTTAAGGGGATGAAAGCCATAAATGGATCGAAATTAATTGAACACGGTAAAATTAGGACCCCCTTATTTGTCATTGCCTATTCTTATTTGTTTTATATCGAATAATTCATACTTTTGTGACTTTTTCTTTTTTGAAGACAGCGAAGATGGTTTGGAAAAAAAAAAAAAAAAACAGGAAAGTTATGGTTCACTTTGTTTCCTTAATGACAAGACATACCTAAGTTATAAAAAAAAAACCATGCAAGATGGGAGATGAAGTGGCATGGAATTGATTTATAATTTGATTTATAATTTATGGGGTTCTACTTTTTTATGGAAATGTTAAAAAGTATTTTTAGGGTATTGTTTGATGAAACAAAGATATAGCTTTGCATAAAAAAATAATATATTTTTATATCAAATAATGTTAAACTTAATTTTTCGATAATATATAGATTATTCTGTTGGTATTCAGGTCATCATTCCTTGACACAACACCTCATAAAATTAATTTGAGATGATAAGAAGGTTTGAAATAAAGAACCAGTTGCTTTCTCTGTCAACTTGATCGAATTCAAGGCCTTTATCAACGATCTTGTTTTTTCCTGTTGCAGTTCGGTAGCGAGAAATAGAAATCCAAATCTGGTTGTGCATCATTCTCACTGCTATGAAAGGGAATATGAGACCGTACGTTGTGTCCCGTTCATTTGTCGTGAGCGAATATATGCTATGGGCTACCCATGGAGTTATAATCACGAACTTACATGAAACAGAGAGAGGCAAATGTCAACATCATCGCGTGGATGAATAAATGTTTTACCAAGTAGTGTTATTAGTAGTGTTATACTCCCACCGTTCCTTTTTATCTGTCATATTTCAAAAAAAACCCGTCCCTTGAGAAAATCAATCATTACTTAGATTTCCAATACATTAATTATGTTTTTTTTTCACTATATCCTTTCTCTTTCTATAATCATTAATTTTTCTCCACTACTTACGTAAACCAAGACTCTCCAAAAAAGAAACAAAATAGGGGACAAACATGGAAAATAGCATTTATTACACTCTGGAATTTCTCAATATGACAGATAAAAAAAAACAAAATAACTCTCCAAAAAATGACACTTGAAAAGAAACGGAGAGAGTATAAGACAAAGATAAGTATATCCGCATATCAATTCTGGAAATATACGTGACATTGATGATGAACCAAACAATTGATTAATTTTATTCCAGTTGAATTCAAGTTAAAAAATAGTTCTTATTGACCTCGAGTCAATTTTCAAGCCTGATTAATCCTTAAATTTATTTTAATTTTTTTTAATTTAAAAATAAAAATTATTAAAATATTCATGCATATCAATGAAGGCTTAATTATGTCTCACGTTCCTGAAGTTTGGGATACTTTTGCTAGATACTTTTATTCTTTTTTTTTTTCAATGTCGGACTCCCCGAAATTACTTCTGAATTTGTCATATACCTCTACTATCAATTCTGGTCAATTTTGCTGATATGTAACATCGAAATCCTGATCAGACGCAGGAGGTTAAGCACCTGGTGCCCCGTGGGGCGAAGATCCTTTTTTTAAAAAATTTAAAAAACTAAAAAACTTAATATTTTTATATTTTTAGTTAAATAAAAAAAGAAAAGAAAGAATTGAATAGAGAGGTCGTCTTCGTCCATGTGACATCACGCGGCGCTAGATTATCAACCTCCTGCGTCGGACTAGGATTCTGACATGTCATCAAAATTGGCCAAAATTGGTATTAGGGGTATATGACAAAACTAGAAGTAACTTCGGGGACTCAGATATTGAAAAAAAAAGTATAATGGTATCTGGCAAAAGTACCCCAAACTTTAGGGACCTGAGACATAATTAAGCCTATATATATATATATATATATATATATATATATATTTCACTCCTACTTTTAACCAAATGACCATGCATTATATTCCATATTAAATTTAAAGTGATAATTATAAATTTTTTGAAGGGTAGAAGATAAAACTTGTGGTTCTTGAAATACATTATTTAAAAAAAAATATCTATTCATTTATAGATTTTTATCCTCTATCTTAATTGATGAGATTAAGAAAATATCACAGTTTTTAACAATTTAGAGGATAGTGAATGAAGTTGAAAATACATGCTTGAAGCCTTGAAGATACTAGAATTGTAGTTCAATTATTATTATTTTTTTTTTAAGATAAGACAAAAATATTATTAAAAACAAAAGAACCAATTAGCAGCATAAGATATACTACTTGCTGATAGAGAAGTTAGAATACAATGTTACCAATGCAAACCAAACTAAAACAACTACGGCAGGCATAACAGTCATCCTAATGCAAACCAACCTGCATAGTCCAGGGAAAAATCAAATACTATCGCAGGAAAAAAAAGAAACTCTGCACAAATACAGAGAACCTCTTCAAGGAGTACCCCCTCCACAATCATCCATAATAAGGGAAAATTATTAGTTAGTAATTGAAGGATCATCCATAATAAGAGACCAAGCAATTGAAGGAATTTGTTAGCCATTCAAATAAGGACATACAAAGCTTGTTTTATTTTCCTTTTATCAAAGCCATGATCTAATTTTAATTCTTTCCACCACCTTGGACAAATTAAGTTCTTTCTTTCCATAAACAGTGTTGTTACGCCATTTCCATATGAACGAAATGACCGTTAACCAAATCAAAAACCAAAACTGTTGTAATTTTCGCCCGCTGTAGTTCAATTAGCTTAAGCTAAATATTCCTTGAGTTTCAATTTATTTGTCATTTTAGTATTTTTAACTTGTTTCAAATTATTTATTGCTTTGAAAATTCTATCATGCATTAATTAATTTTTTCCAATTTTAACTTTGTTTTTAAACATTTTAAAATACGTGAAATGTGAGATAATTAATGTAGTGTAAGGATAATATACTAAATTGACTTATTATTTTTTTGAAAAATGAAGTATTAGTCCGTGTGAAACTCCTAAAACGACTAATAAATTAAAATAAAGGGAGCAATACGATAAACATAGAGTTATGACTTTACCTTAGAAGTAAGACTAGTTATTAATATGACGAACATTTTTGGATGACAAATCGAGTAAAATACAAATGCAAGATCATGAGTTACTTCTAAATCAGAAATGAAGAGGCTAGAGTTATAAAGTAAACCTTGAAGCTCCCAAGAGGATTCCAGGGCCAATCTGTAAGAATGCCTGGTTTCGAAGCCATATTGTGATATAATGCATGATCGCAGCAGAGTGCAGACGGCTACTTATATAGCATACGGAACCACTTAGTCATAACGTATTTTGACCGATTTTTGTAGGTCATATGTCGTTATATTTACAATTATAATTAGTCATACGTAATTGTTGTTGCCTTATCTGAAGTAATAACACTGAACTCATTCTTTTTCTTGTCCCTTTCTCTTTCTCTCTGCTTATCCCTTTCTCTTTTCCCTTTTTATTTTTCTTTTAGGGCCTAGGCAAAATTAAAAATAGGGATCCTATATTAAAAAATAATTATCTAAAATTAATTACAAGTACGTAAATTTTTTGTTATATACATTACAACACAATAACATAATACATTAACAATTTTATTTTATAATTAAGAAAATCACAGCAAACTTAAATAGACATCATAGTAAATATTATTCTCTCCTATCATTTGCTTCAAGCAAAATTAAAAATACATAGGACAACTCTATACAATGTAAATTCTCATTTTTTAAACCATGTCAAGCCACCTTTACATAATTATCACTAATCCTCAATCATCCATATACTCCCCTGGTTTCTATTATAAAAAAAAAAACAAACTTCACACTTATTAAAAAAGTTGGTTGATTGTATTTAATTTTTTCAAATTCATAAAAAAATAGTTATTTTTGGATAATTGCATTGGGAATAAAACAAAAATTAAATAACACAATAACCTTATAGGAATATTTTAAAAATAATTATATTGAAAATATAAAGTTAATTAATTTTTTCTTATATTTTTTTCGGTAAAAGAAAAAATTCATTACCACGACAAAATTCAGAAACAAAAAAAAAGGTCATAATCAAAAGCATTGTCACATTCTAGGAAGGGTTCAAATTTTTTTTCTTATATTTGAGATCAAAATAAGTATGTTATTTTTTCTTATATTAGGGATCAAAGGAAGTACTACCTATTATATACTCTCGACAACATCTTTTTTTTTTTACTTAACTTTTTTTATTCAAGTATGGGTCAAAAAAAATTTTCGGGACCCGAAAGGCCCTAGGCGAGCGCCCCTCTTACCATAACCCAGAGACGGCTCTACTCTCTCTGTAACTTATCCTTGCTTTCTCTCTCTCTCCCTCTCTGCAACTTCTCCTTGAACCAAAATCAAATCCTTGAGCTCACCTACAAAATCAAATCCTTGAGCTCACCTACAAAATCAAATCCTTGAGCTCAAATCCATCTACAAAACCAAATCATTTAGCTCAAAACCAGATTGCGAGCATCAAATCTAGCTAGATTCCAGATTCCATATTCCATAATCGTGGAGCGGGATCTGTTGCTGTCGGTTCGAGTTTTCATTTTCCCTCTTCAATGATGAAGGGCAAATCATGCTGGAGTTCGAGCAATTTGAACTATGTTAATTGATATTAGGAATGAAACTTGTATTTTTCTGGTATTTTTTTTAAGCCAGTTTCAAGTAGTTTGATTTATGAAACATGTTACTCCTTGGCTACAGTAATACAGTTAACTGATATCCGTAATTTTGAGTATTCATGTTAAATTTGTTCAACCACAACAAATGTTATTAATATTGCAAGTCTCTTAATTTTATTTTTAGCATAATATCATATTAAAATATATAAAAGGAATGATTAAAAGATCTGATTGTTTAAAGTATAAATATTGAAACTAACCTCTTTTTTTCTTTTTAGGGAGAAACTAACCTCTTTAAAAATAATATGATTAGTTAAATAATTATATACACTTAATAAATATTTGACAAAATAAATCGTCATTATTTAAAACTGTAATAAATCAAAGCTTCAATTTTTTTTATTTATACTCAATAAATTAATTTTTAATTTATTTTCTATATTTTCATTATAGTCTTATTTTTATGGCAAAAAAAATATATATATTTATACAAACATATTAAAACTGGTTTATTGTATTGTGATTAACTATTTAAGAGAATATTTATCAATTTATTAATAACAAAAAAAAACGGTGAGTATATATTACTCAAATAAAACAAATGATGCAATTATGAGTAATTTCTATTTTTATTTATTCATTCATATTAAATGTTAATTTATCTCAATTTTTTATTTTTTTAAACTACTTCCTTCATCCTTATATATAAGTCTATTTTAGTATATTTCACGTCCATTAAGAAAATTGGTTAATTTAGTTAATAAAATTAGAAAATATGAACATTTTATATGTACTCCTTCGATCCTATTTATAAGACTTTTTTGAGATTTTTCACTCCCACCAATAAGGAAAGTGGTTAAATTTGTTAGTAATATTAGAAATGTGAAAATTTGATATACTTTTTTCAAAACTACCCCTATAATTATTATTGGAACTTAAAAAGTGTTGACTTAATAGGGGTGTTTTGTGGAAAGAAATAATTAAATGCTATTGAAAATTGAAATGAAAACCCAAATGGTTTGGCCTAGTGGAAGCATGCTAGGACCATATATAAGGATAATGAGAACTAGAGCTGTCAAAATGGGCCGGGTCGATGCGGGCCGGGCCAAAAAACCCGGGGAAAGTGCGGGTTTGGGTTCCAGAAATGTGGTCATAAATTGAACCCGGGCTTATTAGCCCGGTCTAGAGCCGGGCCAAAAAACCCAAACAAGGGCCGGGCCAAAAAACCCTGGGTAAAGTGCGGGTTTGGGCTACATGCTAGTGAACACAACTTGCACCCGGACTATTTGGCCCAAAATCATTTGGCCTGCACCCGGGCCGGGCTGGGCCGAACCCGGGCGGGTCGGCCCGTTTTGACAGCTATAATGAGAACTCATAAGACCATAAGGTGAGAGCCTCGAATCCTTGTAGAAAGCATCCATTGGGGAGGCACCCCACCCATGTTGTTCCAAGTGCCGGGACTGTGAAGTTCCTCTCCACAATTTTATTACTATCTTCGTCCCTAATTATAAGGCCCTCTTGGGAGATTTCAAGTCCATTAAGAAAGTGAAATAATTTAGTTAATTGTATTGGAAATGTGAACTTTTGATATGTATTTTTAAAATTACCCCTATTAATATTATTGGGAATCTAAAAAGTGTTAAATAAATAGGAGTGTTTGTGGAAAAAAATAATTAATGTTTATTGAAAATTGGTAAAAGACATTATAAATAGGGATAAAATAAAAGTGTTAAGATAACCTTATAATTAGAAACGGAAGAAATATTAAAAAAAATTTAAATGATGTCTTATAAATACAAGGGCACTTGGCATGTTTTTGTATGCCGTAGGTATAAAAGTAAAGTCACCTATAGTCATGGTAACAGGACTGGTGGTACCACCACATCAAACGCCAACTTCAAATGCATCAATATTCAACTGCAAACCATATTTTATTAAATGCAGAGTGCAGACGGCATATAGCCTTCAAATGCATCAATATTCACCTGCAAACCATATTTCATTAAAGGCAGTAACGTACAGTCGTACACGGCATCAACTACTGCCAACTGCTCCGGCCTTTCAAGCTGCGCTCTTGCATACACTTTGTAATAAGTATTTTCGGTGTTCTTTATTATAAGTCTCTTTTATTTTTATTTTTTTTGTTGTCTATTTTCTTTGGCCAGTAACACACAGGTGTTTTAAGGTGTCTCCAAGAGCACTTTTAAAACCAAGAACCCTACTTGATTCTAATTCTGCACGAGGTCGTGTTCCTATGCCTCTCTCAGCAGGGTATGTATGTTAACCGGAAATCGAACCTGAGACTTTTAATCTCAGGCTCCATTCCGCGTTCTTAAGTTGGTAAGATCACTCCACTTGAGCCAACCCCCCGTTGATAAGTCTTCTTTATCTAATTCACATATATTAAAAATAAATAATATTATTCTTAAATTTATAAAAAAATATGTTTACATTTCAAATTATCCTTATTTAAAACTTTACAACTTTATTCATTTTTCTCTTTTATAATTATCACCCTACCACCCATATGAAATTATGAGGGCTATATTTGGTATAAACTATTTAATACTACCTAAATATTTTTAAATAACTTATAATAAGAGACAAATGAATCTTAAAAAAGATGACTTAGGGGATATAAGAAGTAGTATTTACTATATGCTTAAATATTTCCGATTCGTGAATTGCGCGGTCATTTTATCAAAGGTCCTCGTTCTTTTGCGTTTTTGAATATCTAATTCCTTGATGTTACTTCCGGTTTGTTATATACTTGTGCTTCTATTTTTAACCAAATTTTGTTGTCGTGTCTTACTGAAATCCTAGTCAGCCACTACATGTGGTGACACGTGTTGCCACATGTTGGAAACCCAGCAAGAGGCCTAACAATCTACTAAAGGGGGGTGAATAGTGGTTAGAAGCAATAATACCAATTTTTCGGATAAGATTGAAATCGGTCGGATAATGCTTGCTGTTAAAATAAAAATGCTGACTTTGAGCCGAGCAGATTCTGGTAATCGTTTATCTAAGCCGATATTCGATTATCCGAGCTGCACCACACAAAGATCAGATTTGCAGCGAAAAAGAGCTAGCACTAACCAAGCAAAAATATAGAGTTTAGCAAAGCCGATTAAGTGCTCGGAATAAAAACTGAAAGCGATAAAGAAGAGAGGGACAGCCGATTTTTATACTGGTTCACCCACCAACACGATGAGCTACGTCCAGTCCCCCTTAAAACCTTTAAGGAGCCTTTAATAAAATCAAATAGATAGAGATTACACGAGATCAATTAACCCACCAAGAGAGTACCAAAGTCTTGGGCTTCTACCTAATATGATACAACTGCCGAAGAACCTCTTCGGACTTAACAGATCTTGAAACCTTCAAGACACCTTGAAACCTTCAAGACACCTTGAAACCTTCAAGGATTTTCACCAAAGAACCTCCTTGGATTTTTGCTCAGGAACCTCCTAAGACTTCACAAACACCTAAGAACCTCCTAGGCGGCTTGGAAACCTTCCAAGACTTTCACTTGCTTGAGAACACCTCAAGACTTGTAGAACTGATTGAGTGAATGAGATGGCTCCAACCCGAACCTCAAGTGTGTTTGATTTTGAAAGTTTGTTGAAACAAATGAGTCTTCGGTTATGTGTATGAGAAAGGATTTTATGCAAAGAACGATTTGAGACTTGGATTCTGAATATGACAGTTTTTACTCTCTAACTCTTATCTTTCTCTTTTATGAGTTTTGCTTCTGTGTGTATCACTAAGAATGGGTATGAAATTTTTGCTCGCTCCTTCTCTCTCTCTGTGTGTCTCCTGAAGAAGAAAACCCATGCCTTTTATAGAGTTGTCCAGCACACATGATGTAGGTGAGAGAGTGGAAAAATATCTTGGGACACGTATGTCCTTTGCAACGGATATACCAAACAATTTCTTCATTGTACAAAGACACATTTGTCCTTTGTCCAGCTGTTTCCACTTCTTTGTAACGTTCTTAATTTGTCTCTCTTCTACTGTTGATTTGAATTTCCAATTTTGAAATATTAAGGATGGTGACAGATGGGTGTTGTGAGATAAAGACAAAATTGCCAGCCACACATTGTATTATAATGTCAGTACAGAGACGAAGAGGTGCGAGCGGCGACGACCACTGAAGGTTGAAGAAGATGAACAGTGTTGCCGAGCTTGACATCTTCACCGAGCTTAGGGACTTGAGTGACTAATCTTCTTGGTCGACTAAGTTTGCTGAGCTTGACGAATGTTCGAGCTTGACATCTGTTCGAGCTTGGGGACTTGAGCCGAGCTTGATGATTGTTCGCACTTGGCATCTGTTCGAGCTTGGGGACTTGAATGACGAATATGAGTCAAGATGGTCGAGCTGATCTTTTGGCCAACTGATTTGCTCTGAGCAATAGCTCGGATTGATCACTTCCGAGTGCGCCTGAGCTTAAGCTGAGCTGCTCTGACTTCATCCACACCATACTGGTCGGATTCAATTGTCTTCGTCAATGGTCGAGATCCGAGATCAACATACTAAGCTGATTTGATTTCCTTGGCCGATATCCAAGATACTTCATAACTGATTCATTTGGCTTCATCAAAACTTGGCCGAGAACCGAGCGCATGATATATTTGTCATCATCAAAACCTTTGATTTAACAATCTCCCCCTTTTTGATGATGACAAATGCTTGTTGATTTTGTGCGGTTCTCCTGAATGTATGTTCGAAGATCACTCCCCCTGAACATCAGCTTTCTCTTTCTCTTCAACTGGCTTTCTCCTTTCTCTCCCTTAATATATGGTCGAAAATCTGAAACACTTATCTTCAAACATACAACATATTTCCTTTCTCCCTCTGAATTCGTAAATTTGAAACAACAAAAACAACAACTACCTTTCTGCCCTTTTTGGCATGATAAAAAAGGAGCCGAAGCATTAAGCACATAGTCAAAAGAGTGGTAAGAAGCAGATTCCGAGTGTAAACTAGAGAGCAGGCAAAATAGATACCAATGAATGCCACTTGTTGAACTAGAAAATTTTTGAAAGGGCATACACGTGATGAAAATACAGTGATACCACTTGTTGAAAACATAAACAATTATTTTTGCCTTACTCCTCCTTTCAGTAATATGCTCGGAAAATACAACTTTTCTCCCCCAGAAAATATAGCGAAAGAGTAATGAGGAGAAGGCTCAAGCTTTTCATTATAATAACAAATATTTTAATGAATAAAAGAAAGCCGAGCAATTGTATATTGACATAAGACTTTGGATTTGGGTGATTGAAAACACTGACCGACCATTAGCTGACACTAGATTCATCTAGTATGCCGAGTTCCCTTCTGATATGAAAATGAGTGTCTCTCGGCAGAGGTTTAGTAAAAATGTCGGCTAATTGATTTTCAGTGCTTACAAATTTGATAACACAATCACCTTTTTGAACATGATCTCGCAGAAAATGGTGTCTTATTTCAATGTGTTTTGTTCGATAGTGATACACAGGATTCTTGGTTAGGTTGATTGTACTCGTATTGTCACATTTGATAAGAATGTGATTCAATTTTAGACCGATATCCGACAGTTGTTGCTTCATCCAAAGGATTTGAGTACAACAGCTGCCGGCTGCAATGTATTCTGATTCTGCAGTGGAAAGAGCAACACAAGCTTGCTTTTTAGAAAACCACGACACTAGAGAACTGCCCAAAAGATTACAAGTTCCACTAGTGCTTTTTCGGTCAAGCTTGCATCCCGCAAAATCAGAATCAGAATATCCGACCAAACTAAGACTAGTATCACTGGGATAAAACAGACCAGTATTCTCGGTTCCTTTTAGATATTTTAATATTCGTTTTACAGTAGATAGATGTGATTCCTTCAGATTAGCTTGAAACCGAGCACACATACAGACGCTAAACATAATATCAGGCCGAGATGCAGTTAAATACAAAAGACTTCCTATCATGCCTCTATATTTACATACATCTACCGACTTACCTGACTCATCCTTGTCGAGATAGCAGGAGGTACTCATCGATGTTGCTGCAGTTTTGCAATTATCCATGCCGAACTTCTTTAGGAGCTCTTTGCAGTATTTTCCTTGATGCACAAAGAGGCCTCCTTCGGCTTGCTTAACTTGAAGACCGAGGAAGAATGTAAGTTCTCCCATCATTGACATCTCAAATTCACCTTTCATCAGAGCTGAGAATTTCTTACACAAAGACATATTAGTAGCACCGAAAATTATATCAACATAAATTTGAACTAATAAAAGGTCCCTTTTAGATTTAAAAATGAATAAAGTAGTGTCAACCTTCCCTCTTTCGAAGCCTTGTTCTAAAAGAAAAAAACTCAATCGATCATACCAAGCTCTCGGAGCTTGTTTCAGATTGTACAGAGCCTTTTTATGTTTGTAAACATGATTTGGAAATTCATGGCTTTCAAAACCAGGAGGTTGTTTCACATACACTTCTTCATTTATAAATCCGTTTAAGAAAGCACTCTTGACATCCATTTGATATAGGGTGAATTTCATGATAGATGCAAAAGCAAGAAGAATTCGAATTGCTTCAAGCCAAGCAACCGGAGCAAAGGTCTCGTCATAATCGATACCTTCCTCTTGGTTGTAGCCTTGAGCAACAAGTCTCGCTTTGTTTCTTGTAATTACCCCTGATTCATCCATTTTATTTCTGAAAATCCATTTTGTGCCGATTATAGAATGATCATCAGGCCGAGGAACTAATTCCCAAACATCATTTCTGATGAATTGATTCAGCTCGTCTTGCATAGCAATGGCCCAATGTTCATCCTCAATCGCTTTACTAACAGAATCAGGTTCAATTTGAGAAACAAAAGAGATGAAATTGCAAAAGTTTTGAATTGACCGACGAGTTAGAACTCCCTTTGAAATATCGCCGAGCACATTCTCGATGGGATGATTCTTGTTTGTTTTCCAAGAAGGAGGGAGGTCATCCCTCGAAGCTTTGATGTCAGTTATTACAATGTCGTCTTGTTTAACTTTATGTTCAATTATGATCGGTTCATCATCATTTTGCTCGTCCATTGAGTTATCTTTGATTCCTGCACTTTTATCACAACTCAAAGTATCTCCTTTCGGAGACTCATCAAATACCATATGTATAGATTCTTCCATAGTGGAAGTTCGTTTATTTAATACGCGGTAAGCTTTACTCTGAGCAGAATAGCCTAAAAATATACCTTCATCGGCTTTTGAATCAAATTTTCCAAGATGATCTTTTCCATTGATTAAAATAAAAACTTTGCATCCAAAAGCATGAAAATAAGAAATATTCGGCTTTCTACCCTTGTAAAGTTCATAGGGCGTTTTCTTTAAGATAGGCCGAGTAAGAACTTGGTTTAATACATGACAGACAGTATTAACCGCATCCGCCCAGAAATAATGAGGCACATAAGATTCATTCAGCATAGTCCGAGCAAGTTCCTCAAGAACTCGGTTTTTCCTTTCCACAACTCCGTTTTGCTCGGGAGTCCGTGGAGCTGAAAATTGATGCTCTATGCCGAACTTAGAACAAAACTTATCAAATTTGTGATTCTCAAACTCGCCGCCATGGTCTATTCGGATAATAATTACTTTTTGGTTTACTTGATTTTGGATTCGTTTGACTGACTCTTTAAAGCTTTGAAAAGTGTCACTTTTTGCAGCTAAAAATAAAGTCCAAGTAAATCTGGAAAAGTCATCAACAATCACTAAGGCATAGTAGTTTCCACCAAAGCTCTTAACTTGCGATGGTCCGAACAAGTCAATATGAAGCATTTCTAATGGCCGAGTTGTCGAAACCATCGTTTTAGTTGAAAATTTATTTTTGGTTTGTTTACACTTTTTACATGAAGTGCAAACACCTTCTATATCAAATTTCAGCTTTGGTAAACCGACCACTAGGGGCCTGTTTGAATACTTATTTTGAGAACAAATTTTTTGTTTTTAAAACAAAAAAACAAAAAAATTTGTTTGATAACTTGTTTTGTATAAAATAATTCTGGAAACCGTATTTGTTTTTTTGTTTTAAAAACAAAAAAAATGAGAACACCTCAACATTGTTTTCATTCAGAGAAAAACACGGAGAACAACCCATTTTAATGGCAATCCTGTAATTAAGAAGAAAACTCATCTAACTTCAGTCTTGTCAAATTGTCTCCCTTTCTTTTAATTACATGCACATCTATCACACACATTCACAGTCTTCACGGCAAGTGGTCTTCCACTCATTTAAGGCAAGATTTTTTTTTAATTTTAATTTATACGGTTCAATACATTTTTTTTCTCACCATTTTTTTAATCTTCATATAATTATTCTTTTTTATTTGTGCCTATTGAACTATTATTATTATTAATGAAGTGTATCTTTTTTGATGATTGGTTGTCCCTTGAAAAATTATTAAATGGTCTTAGATGCATCACCGTCGTTCAATGTCTATTTTGTGAGTTAAAAAAAATATATAAAATGAGTAATTAAGGATGATGATATATCCAAAATCATTGGTCATGTGCTACCTAATAATTCCTCTCTTAGTAAGTGGCATCTCCAAACTGTTGGCCTCTAACATGATTGATAGTCAATATTTATACTTTTTTCTATCCTAACCGGTATATAAAATGGGTTAATTGGGTTCTTTATAAAAAAAAATTGGGTTCTTTATAATTCTTAAAAAAAAATTATGTTTGAGGGAGGATTGTGCAAGAAGTGAGATGGGATTAAAAACGATGAACTTGACTAAAATAAGGAGAGAGAGAAGATTGTCACAAATATGAAAAATATTAAGAGGCAAAATGTTTTTTCAATAAGAAAGTATGGTACTGTTTTTATGTCAGAGAAATTTAACCAATAAAAGAATACCTTCGATTTGCTTTGGTCTTATTCGTTTTATCTTTTTAAAATATATTTAAGTTATTTTTAGATAATGAAAACAATTATAAAAATATTTGAAAAGGAAAAAATAATTTACAATTTAAATTAAACAAGTTCTTTATTATTTTTTTCAAAAGGATGTAGCATAAATAAATTTACCAAACATATTCTTTTGTTCTATAATTTTTAAAATTGTTTTAAGAATAATTATAACAATCACGTTTTCTTGTTTTTTTGTTTTGAAGAATAGTTCTCAAGAACTGTTTTATAGAATAGTTTTCAAAACAAAAACAACAAAACACAATCAAACAGGCTCTAGGTCTTTGGATTGAAGTTTCTTTAACTGATTTACATTTATATGAGCAGTCCGACGATGCCATAACCAAGTATCATTTTCATGACAGGTAGAAACTAGAGAAGAAATTTCATTTAAATCTACCAAATAAGTATTGTTTGATCTTTTTCCCACAAATTTGATCGAATTGTCTTTGTCACTTTTAATAAAGCAATGAGTGGAGGTAAAAACGACATGATTACCGATATCACAAAGTTGGCTAATGCTCAAGAGATTGTGTTCCAATCCTTGAACGGATAAAACATTTTCGACAATCAGTTTGGAAGAATTTTCGATTTTACCTTCGCCCAGAATTTTACCTTGAGTGTTGTCTCCGTAAGTGACAAATCCCTTTTCTTTTGGAGTAAGATCGATAAAGTGCTGCTTATCTTCAATCATGTGCTTCGAGCAACCGCTGTCCAGATACCATCGATTTTCCTTTGATCGAAAGCACACCTGCAAAACATATTACTTGTTCATCTTGGGTACCCAACCAGTTTTGGGTCTTGGTCGGTTAGTATAGGGATTTTTCCCTTTGACAATCCAAACAAATGACCCGTCGGCCACACCATATCGCTTGATTTTACATTCATTTGGCGTATGTTCGAGCATGCCACAGCAAGAGCAGGTCGGCTTTTTAGCATATTTGATATTTGAAAATGAGCCGACTTTTCTAAATGTTTTCTTTTTGGCATATGTGTAACCGAGACCTGTTTTGTTCGAATTGCTTCTCTGTTGAACAAGTAGTCGGTTTAGCATTCTATCACTTTTTGAGAAAGTTGCATTTGTAGTTTTTAAATTTTGAATTTCTTTCTCGTACTTAATGCAAACTTCACACTGTTGATTTTTCAAAGAAGTGATAGTATTTTCTAAAGAATCACTGCTGCTTTTTAAAGTTTCAATGCATTTTTCCAATTCAAGAACTTGCTCTTTATGATTTAAAATATTTCTTTTTAACTTAGTATAACTCTTAGCAAGTTTCTCGAACTCGGATTGCATTTCAGTATAAGCAGTATATAATTCCTCATAATTATCGAGTTCAGACTCAGTATCAGATTCAGTATCCGAGTGTACCTCGTTTTCAGGTACAGTTGAGCCGAACATCGAGATTGAAGAACAATGATGTCTTCCTATTAAACACAGATTTTCAATCCCTTTCTCGGTGGAGTCGAGGTCCTAACATGATGAGGCTTCATCCGCATATCTGCTCATTAAACACAGGTTCGCCTTTTCTTCATCGTCTGACGAACTGGATTCTGAGTTGTCACTCCCTTCGGGTGTATCCCAGACGATGTAAGCTCTCTTCGGTTTAGGGTCCTTGCCTTTCTTTTTCTCGGCACTGCTTCTCTTCTTCAACCTGGGACAATACGGTTTGATATGTCCCGGTTCTCCGCATTCATGGCACTTGACTTTGTCTTTTGAGCTTGTGCCTTGGTTTTTAAAATTCCTTCTATTTTTGAAGAATTTCCGAACTTCTTGACCACAAGACCGAGGGTTTCCTCATCCATGTATGAACTATAGTCGCTGTCCGAGGAGACTTTGGTCAACTTAGTTAAGGCCTTGAGTGAGATCCCTTTCTTTTTCTTGTCGGATTCTTCATGCATGGTCAATCGTCTGAGCTCCATCTCATGCTCCTGCAGTTTGCCGAACAGTGTTGCTATGTCCATGGTATCTAGATCTTTTGATTCCATGATGGTAGTGACCTTAGGCTGCCATTCCATGCTAAGACATCTCAACACTTTGTTAATAACCTCGGCATGTTGAAAAGTTTTGCCGAGAGCAATAAGATGGTTTATGATATGAGTAAATCATTTCTGCATGTCATTTATAGATTCGCTCTGTAGCATACGAAATAACTCATATTCATGCATTAGAGTATTTAGTCTTGCTCGTCTAACCTCATTTGTCCCTTTGTGAGTAAGTTGTAGAATATCCCACATTTGCTTAGCATTTTTACAGTGTGATACTCGAAAAAATTCATCGTAGGACAAGGCTGAGGTGATGATGTTTTTGGCTTTTAAATCATAAGACACTTTCTTTTTATCATCATCAACCCAGCTTGCCTTCGGAATTTCTACAAAATCCTCTCCGATTCTCCTTCTTGGAACAAAGGGTCCGTTTTCAATTGCATCCCAAATATCGATATCTATAGCTTCTATAAAAAATTTCATTCGAGCTTTCCAATAAGCATATCCATCACCGTTAAATAGTGGTGGACGGTTTAGTGAAGATCCTTCACCTCCGAATGGATTGTTAGAGCCCATGGTTTCCTAGGATCTTTTCGAAAAAGCTTTTACGCTTGATCTTTCGACCGAGCTCTGATACCACTTGTTGGAAACCCAGCAAGTGGCCTAACAATATACTAGAGGGGGGGGGGTGAATAGTAGTATGAAGCAATAATACCAATTTTTCGGATACGATTGAAATCAATCGGATAATGCTTGCTGTTAAAATAAAAATGCTGACTTTGAGCCAAGCAGATTCTGATAATCGTTTATCTAAGCCGATATTCGATTATCCGAGCTGCACCACACAAAGATCAGATTTGTAGCGGAAAAGAGCTAGCACTAACCGAGCAAAAATATAGAGTTTAGCAAAGCCGATTAAGTGCTCGGAATAAAAACTGAAAGCGATAAAGAAGAGAAGGACATCCGATTTTTATACTGGTTCACCCACCAACATGGTGAGCTACGTCCAGTCCCCTTTAAAACCTTTAAGGAGCCTTTAATAAAATCAAATAGTTAGAGATTACGCGGGATCAATTAACCCACCATGAGAGTACCAAACTCTTGCCTTCTACCTAAAATGATACAACTGCCGAAGAACCTCTTCGGACTTAACAGATCTTGAAAACTTCAAGACACCTTGAAACCTTCAAGGATTTTCACCAAAGAACCTCCTTGGATTTTTGCTCAGGAACCTCCTAAGACTTCACAAACACGTAAGAACCTCCTAGGCGGCTTGGAAATCTTCCAAGACTTTCACTTGCTTGAGAACACCTCAAGACTTGTAGAACTGATTGAGTGAATGAGATGGCTCCAACCTGAACCTCAACTGTGTTTGATTTTGATAGTTTGATGAAACAAATGAGTATTCGGTTATGTGTATGAGAAAAGATTTTATGCAGAGAACGATTTGAGACTTGGATTCTGAATATGACAGTTTTTACTCTCTAACTCTTATCGTTCTCTTTTCTGAGTTTTGCTTCTGTGTGTATCACTAAGAATGGGTATGAAATTTTTGCTCTTGTTCCTTCTCTGTGTCTGTGTGTCTCCTGAAGAAGAAAACCCATGCCTTTTATAGTTGTCCAACACACATGATGTAGGTGAGAGAGTGGCAAAATATCTTGGGACATGTATGTCCTTTGCAACGGATATACCAGACAATTTTTGCACTGTACAGAGACACGTTTGTCATTTGTCCAGCTTTTTCCACTTCTTTGTAACGTTCTGAATTTGTCTCTCTTCTACTACTGATTTGAATTTCCAATTTTGAAATATTAAGGATGGTGACAGATGGGTGCTGTGAGATAAAGACAAAATTGCCAGCCATGCACAATACTATAATGTCAGTATAGAGACGAAGAGGTGCGAGCGGCGACGTACTGTGAAGGTTGAAGAAGATGAACAGTGTTGTCGAGCTTGACGAATGTTCGAGCTTGACATCTTCACCGAGCTTAGGGACTTGAGTGACTAATCTTCTTGGTCGACTAAGTTTGGCGAGCTTGACGAATGTTCGAGCTTGACATCTGTTCGAGCTTGGGGACTTGAGCCGAGCTTGATGACTGTTCGCACTTAGCATCTGTTCGAGCTTGGGGACTTGAATGACGAATCTAAGTCAAGCTGGTCGAGCTGATCTTTTGGCCGACTGATTTGCTCTGAGCGATAGCTCGGATTGATCACTTTCGAGTGCGCCTGAGCTTAAGCTCATGCTCCGACTTCATCCACACCATACTGGTCGGATTCAATTGTCTTCGTCAATGGCCGAGATCCGAGATCAACATACTGAGCTGATTTGATTGCCTTTGCCGATATCCAAGATACTTCAGAACTGATTCATTTGGCTTCATCAAAACTTGGCCGAGAACCGAGCGCATGATATATTTTTCGTCATCAAAACCTTTGATTTAACACCACATTGTTTTTTTTACTATTTAATCCAAACATGAGTATATGGCCAAATGACCATAAACTACAAGGGCGAAAAGAAACATGAGGAACATGAAAGGTGTGTACTTTATTCATAAGTGCATGAAAGCTAACAACGAGGATGACAAATTGGTTAAACAAGGAATTGACTCGAGAGCTAAAAGAATGAAATGTTGTGATTTTGCTGCTACACTGCAGGTTGTGCAAGAAGCTTTGATGAATGATATTTGGTCTTACAACCAAGGATCTTTTCATGTCAATGGGGATAGTTGTTGCCTTTGGATTATTTGGTACTTTGAAATGCACATATAGTGGTCGGCTAGTAAAGGCTTCATTCACTTTTTCATCTTTGTAGTTTGGAGTCATTTTGCTATATACTATTGTCTGGATTAAATAGTAAAAAAAAAAATCCACGTTTCAACACTTGTCATCACCACGTGTAGTGGCTGATTAGGATTCTAGTTAGACACGTTAACAAAAAATGGTAGGAATTAGAAAGAGGGGTATATGACAAATCGAGAGTAACTTTGAGAAACTAAACATTGAAAAAAAGAAAGAACTGAGAATCTATGACAAAATGTTCCCAAAGTTTAAAAAATAAATACATATTTAAGACTTTTACTATATGTATGTTGTATTTTTTTAACGAACAAATTTATATTTAAAACATTGACCACACATGCATATACATGTTTAAACCTCTTCTTAATTATATTTTCCCCAACTAATTACCTGCATGTATATTTTTTTTAAAAGTAAGAATACTTTAAGAACATATTTGTTGCCTTATGCATATAATTTTACGCATGAGCCCCTTCCTAGGAAGAGGTATGAATTCGTCCCAGGCCAAGAATTTTAGGATGTGTGAGGGACATATATAAATAAAATAAGCATTAAAAGTATAACATCATTTTAATACGTAAAAAAATCCATTACAAATATGAGTAGAAGTAAAACAATCACACCAATACTCAAACCAAGTTAATACAGAAGGATAATTATCCTCTAGTTTTGAGTTCATGAGTTACTGCATTTCTATAATAGGAAAAAAATTGTATAGGAGTTTTCTAATTGGGTTATTTTACACTTAGGGGTTGTTGTTTACATTTGTTTGAATGTCTTGACAATTTTAACTTTAGCACATGAAACCAATAAGGTATGCAATGTTCGTCATTATAGATATAATTATTGTATGACTTTTTTTTTTAAATAAACCTGCAGGCAATATCGATCGTAGAACTGGAATAAAAAGTTTGCCTTAAAAAGTGGGGGATTTTGGTTTGATGATGATGATGTTGTCCCATTTTAGCTATGCATGGAAGGTGTAATGACCCATCTAATTAATCTTCGAAATTTAGTAATAAATTTTTTCTTTTCTTTCTAACATTTGGCTATTAAAGTGTAGACAAAACAACACATACATAAGCACACAAACCATTTACATTATTTATTTTAATCATATATTTTACATACCGTTATTTTTCTACAACCCAAAGAAAGGGGTCGCCTTTCTCTTTCTCATAACATGAAAGGAAATATAAACATATATCACAGATACATTAAAATTTTCCCTCTTGAGAACACTCTACCACTGCTATAGCATTTGATTTTCCCTTTTTTGTTTTTTCCTTTCCTAGTAATTGGAAGGCCATACACCCAAGTTATCCCTTTTCCCACCTAGCATCTAGATATCCCTCGGATCCAAGTGCCCATTTGCCATTCCATGTGGTTTGGGATGAAAGCCTGGTTAGATGGCATTATGAAATAGGAGATGGAGACAAAAGAGTCTCGGGAGAGGTGTAGGAGAAGGTAATCATCCATGAGGATGGGGAGTGGGTGGTCTTCGCATGGTACGGGACAAAGATACCTAGCAGAAAACATACCCAGGCGGTGGGTGCAGAGTATAAACCATAGGAAATCGGGTAACATGTGGACGACTACGGATCTGGGGATGTGGACGTCGTAAGGTAATTTCTACTTCACCTTCCACAATAGTAGTCGTGTTCTAAACTTCCCAATCACCTTCAAGCATGGGCCTCATCTCTGCCCGAACTATACGGCAGTGTGCCAAAACCTACCACACAATAGGGACAAGGAGTGAGTCATTGTCAAAAAGCTTATATGAATAAGTAATCAAGTACTCGAAGTTCAAAATCACAAGTAGTCAAGTAGCATAACACATATATACATGATGCATGATTCACCCATTAACTTATCACATCAAATACTAATGATATGCCATGCATTTTTTACAAGATATTCTTTCTTCACAATGTCATCTTTTCCCCAATTATGGGTATCATGTTATCACAATATTTCATATCACAATTTATCATTCAACAATAATTACCATTATCCTCCCTAATACCCTCTTCTCAGTCCTCCCTTATCCTCCTCGACCAACCTTGTACTCCCTAAAAATATTCATCTTTATAGTCCCTTATGTTGGAAACCAACAAGCGGCCTAACAATCTACTAGAGGGGGGGGGGGTGAATAGTAGATGGAAGCGATAATACCAATTTTTTGGATAAGATTGAAATCGGTCGGATAATGCTTGTTAATAAAATAAAAATGCTGACTTCGAGCCGAGCAGATTCTGATAATCGTTTATCTAAGCCGATAACAGATTATCCGAGATGCACCACACAAAGATCAAATTTGCAGCAGAAAAGAGCTAGCACTAACCGAGAAAAAATATAGAGTTTAGCAAAGTCGATTAAGCGCTCAGAATAAAAACTGAAAGCGATAAAGAAGAGAGAGACAACCGATTTTTATACTGGTTCACCCATCAACACGGTGAGCTACGTCCAGTCCCCCTTAAAACCTTTAAGGAGCCTTTAATAAAATCAAATAGATAGAGATTACACGGGATCAATTAACCCACCAATAGAGTACCGAACTCTTGGTTTCTACCTAAAATGATACAACTGCCGAAGAACCTCTTTGACTTTACAGATCTTGAAACCTTCAAGACACCTTGAAACCTTCAAGGATTTTCACCAAAGAACCTCCTTGGATTTTTTCTCAGGAACCTCCTAAGACTTCACAAACACCTAAGAACCTCCTAGGCGGCTTGGAAACCTTCCAAGACTTTCACTTGCTTGAGAACCTCTCAAGACTTGAAAACCGATTGAATGAAAGAGATGGCTCCACCCCGAACTCAAGTGTGTTTGATTTTGAAAGTTTGGTGAACATATGAGAATTCGGTTTTGTGTTTGAGAAAGGATTTTTGTAGAGTACGATTTGAAGCTTGAATATAACAGTTTTACTTTCTAACTCTAACGTTCTCTTTTCTGCGTTTTTGCTTCACTGTATATGCTCTTCTTGTTGTTGTTAAAATTCTGTGTGTCTATATCTCTTTGGAGAAGAAATACCCACGCCTTTTATACTAGTCCCAGCACACATGAGGTAGGAGAGAGAGTGGAAAATATCTTGGGACACGTATGTCCTTTGCTACGGATATACCAGACAATTTCTGCACTGTACAGAGACACGTCAATCATTTGTCCAGCCGTTTCCACTTCTTTGCAATGTTCGAATTTTGTCTCTCTTCCACTGCTGATTTGAATTTCCAATTTTGAAATTCTAAGGATGGTGACAGATGGGTGCTTTGAGATAAAGACAAAAATTGCCAGCCAGACATAGTATTGTAAAATTAGTACAGAAACGAAGAGGTGTGTGCGACGTCATACTGCTGAAGGTTGAAGACGATGAATAGTGTTGCCGAGCTTGACAACAGTTCGAGCTTGAGAACTTGAATGACGAATCTGAGCCAAGCTGGTCGAGCTGATCTTTTGGCCGACTGATTTTGTACTAAGACTGAGTTGAACTATGTCCGACTGATTTTCTCTGAGCGATAGCTCGGATTGATCACTTCCGCGTACGCCTGAGCTTAAGCCTACTTCATCCACAACAGTTGGATCTTTTAGAAATTTTGACTTCTACATCATATTGGTCAGATCCAATTGTCTTCGTCAATGGCCGAGATCTGAGATCAACATACTGAGCTGATTTGATTGCCTTGGCCGATATCTGAGACACTTTAGAACTGATTCATTGGGCTTCATCAAAACCTTGGCCGAGAACCGAGCGCATTATATATTTGTCGTCATCAAAACCTTTGATTTAACAATCTCCCCCTTTTTGATGATGACAAATGCTTAATGATTTTGTGCGGTTCTCCTGAAAGTTTGCTTGAAAATCACTCCCCCTGATTATCAGCTTTCTCCTTTCTCTCCCTTAATTTATGCTCGAAAATCTAAAGCACTTTTCTCCAATCAAACAACATCTACAAAAACAACACATACCTTTCTCCCCCTTTTGGCATGATAAAAAAGGAGCCGAAGAATTAAGCACATTGCCAAAAGAGTATATAACAGAGAGCAGACAAAATAGATACCACTTGTTGAATTTGGAGTATACCAATTTTAGAAAAGGCATACACTTGTTAAAAGAAAATAGTGATACCACTTGTTGAAAACATAAACAAATATTTTTGACTTACTCCCCCTATCGATAATATGAGCGGAAAGTACAACCTTTCTCCCCCAGAAAATATAGTGAAAGAATAACGAGGAGAAATGACAAGCTTTTTAAAAATGATAAGCAAATATTTGAATGAATAAAGAAATCCGAGCAATTGTACATTGACATAAGACTGTAGATTCAGTTGATTGAAAAACACTGACCGACCATTAGCTTATACTAGATTCATCTAGTATGCCGAGTTCCCTTATAATGTGAAAGTGAGTTTATCTCGGCACGGGTTTTGTAAAAATGTCGACTAATTGATTTTCAGTGCTTACAAATTCGATAACACAATCACCTTTTTGAACATGATCTTGCAAAAAATGGTGTCTTATTTCAATGTGTTTTGTTCGAGAGTGATACACAGGGTTCTTAGTTAGGTTGATAGCACTTGTATTGTCACATTTGATAGGAATGTGATTCAATTTTAGGCCGAAGTCCGACAGTTGTTGCTTCATCCAAAGGATTTGAGCACAGCAGCTGCCGGCTGCAATGTATTCTGCTTCTGCGATGGAAAGAGCGACACGAGCTTGCTTTTTAGAAAACCATGATACTAGAGAACTTCCCAAAAGATGACAAATTTCACTAGTGCTTTTTCGGTCAAACTTGCATCCCGCAAAGTCAGAATCAGAATATCCGACCAAACTAAGACTGGTATCACTCGGATAAAACAAACCAATGTTCTCGGTTCCTTTTAAATATTTAAATATTCGTTTAACACCTGATAAATGCGATTCCTTCGGATTAGCTTGAAACCAAGCACACATACAGACGCTAAACATTATATCAGGCCGAGACGCAGTTAAATACAGAAGACTTCCTATCATGCCTCTATGTTTACTTTCATCTAGGGACTTACCTGACTCATCCTTGTCGAGGTAGCAGGAGGTACTCATCGGCGTTGCAGCAGTCTTGCAATTTTCCATGCCGAACTTCCTTAGGAGCTCTTTGCAGTATTTTCCTTAATGCATAAAGATGCTTCCTTCGGCATGCTTAACTTAAAGTCCGTGGAAGAATGTGAGTTCTCCCATCATCGACATCTCGAGTTCACCTTTCATTAGTGCTGAGAATTTCTTACATAGGGACATATTAGTAGCACCGAAAATTATATCATCAACATAAATTTGTACTAATAAAATGTCCTTTTTAGATTTAAGAATGAATAAAGTGGTGTCAACCTTCCCTCTTTTGAAACCTTGTTCTAAAAGAAAAGTACTCAGCCGATAATACCAAGCTCTCAGAGCCTGTTTCAGACCGTACAGAACCTTTTTAAGTTTGTAGACATGGTTTGGAAATTCGTGACTTTCAAAACCAGGAGGTTGTTTCACATTCACTTCTTCATTAATAAATCCGTTTAAGAAAGCACTCTTGACATCCATTTGATACAGGGTGAATTTCATGATAGATGCAAAAGTAAGCAATATTCGGATTGCTTCAAGCCGAGCAACTGGAGCAAAGGTCTCGTCATAATCGATACCTTCCTCTTGGTTGTAGCCTTGAGTAACGAGTCTTGCTTTGTTTCTTATAATTACCCTTGATTCGTCCATTTTATTTCTGAAAATTCATTTTGTGCCAATTATAGAATGATCATAAGGCCGAGGAACTAATTCCCAAACATCATTTCGGATGAATTGATTTAGCTCGTCTTGCATAGCAATGGCCCAATGTTCATCCTCAATCGCTTTGCTAACAGAATCAGGTTCAATTTGAGAAACAAAAGAGACGAAATTTCAAAAGTTTTGAATTGACCGACGAGTTAGAACACCCTTTGAGATATCGCCGAGCACATTCTCGATCGAATGATTCTTGTTTGTTTTCCAAGCTGGAGGGAGGTCGTCCCTCAGAGCTTCGACATCAGTTATTACAGCGTCTTGTTGAGTTTCTTTTTCAACTATGATTGGCTCATCATCATTGTGCTCGTCTATTGAGTTATCTTTGATTCCTGCACTTTTCACACAACTCAAAGTATCTCCTTTCGAAGACTCATCAAATACCACATGTATAGATTCTTCCATAGTGGAAGTTCGTATATTGAACACACGATAAGCTTTACTTCGAGAAGAATAGCCTAAAAATATACCTTCATCGGCTTTTGAATCAAATTTTCCAAGATGATCTTTTCAATTGTTTGAAATGAAAATTTGCATCCCAAAGCATGAAAATAAGAAATGTTTTGCTTTCTACCCTTGTAAAGTTCATAGGGCATTTTCTTTAAGATTGGCTGAGTAAGAACTTGGTCTAATACATGACAAGCAGTATTAACCGCATCCGCCCAGAAATAATGAGGCACTTTAGATTCATTCAGCATAGTCCGAGCAAGTTCCTCAAGAACTCGGTTTTTCCGTTCCACAACCACGTTTTGCTCGGGAGTCCGTGGAGCTGAAAATTGATGCTCTATGCCGAACTTAGAACAAAACTTATCAAATTTGTGATTCTCGAAATCGACGCCATGGTTTGTTCGGATAACAATTACTTTTTGGTTTACTTGATTTTGGATTCGTTTGACTAGCTCTTTAAAGCTTTGAAAAGTGTCACTTTTTGCAGCTAAAAATAAAGTCCAAGTAAATCTGGAAAAGTCATCAACAATCACTAAGGCATAGTATTTTCCACCAAAGCTCTTAACTTGCGATGGTCTGAACAAGTCCATATGAAGCATTTCTAATGGCCGAGTTGTCGAAACCCTCGTTTTAGTTGAAAATTTATTTTTGGTTTGTTTACACTTTTTTACATGAAGTGCAAACACCTTCTATATCAAATTTCAACTTTGGTAAACCGACCACTAGGTCTTTGGATTGAGGTTTCTTTAACTGATTTACGTTTATATGAGCAGTCCGACGACGCCAAAACCAAGTATCATTCTCTCAGCAAGAAGAAACCAGAGAAGAAATTTCATTTAAATCTACCAAATAAGTATTGTTTGATCTTTTTCCCACAAATTTGATCGAATTGTCTTTGTCATTTTTAATAAAGCAATGAGTGGAGGTAAAAACAACATGATTACCGATATCACAAAGTTGGCTAATGCTCAAGAGATTGTGTTCCAATCCTTGAACGTATCAAACATTTTCGATAATCAGGTCGGAAGAATTTCTGATTTTACCTTCACCCAAAATTTTACCTTGAGTATTGTCTCCGTAAGTGACAAAGCCTTTTTCAATTCATTTTTCCAATTCAAGAACTTGCTCTTTATAATTTAAAATATTTCTTTTCAACTTTGTGTAGCTCTTAGCAAGTTTCTCGAACTCGGATTGCATTTTAGTGTAAGCAGTATATAATTCCTCATAATTATCAAGTTCAGACTCAGTATCAGATTCAGTATCCGAGTGTACCTCGTTTTCATGTACTATTGAGCCGAACATCGAGATTGAAGAGTAATGATGTCTTCCCATTAAACACAGATTTTCACTTACTCTCTCGGTGGAGTCGAGGTCCGAGCATGTTAAGGCTTCATCAGTATATCTGCTCATTAAGCACAGGTTTGCCTTTTCTTCATAGTCTGAAGAACTAGATTCTGAGTTGTCACTCCCTTCGCGTGCATCCCAGACGATGTAAACTCTCTTCGGTTTGGGGTCCTTGCCTTTCTTCTTCTTGGCACTGCTTCTCTTCTACAACCTGGGACAGTACGGTTTGATATGTCCCGATTCTCCGCATTCATGGCACTTGACTTTGTCTTTTGAGCTTGTGCCTTGATTTTTAAAATTCCTTCTATTTTTGAAGAACTTTTCGAACTTCTTGACCACAAGACCGAGGGTTTCCTCATCAATGTCTGAACTAGAGTCGCTGTCCGAGGAGACTTTGGTCGACTTAGTTGAGGCCTTGAGTGAGATCTCTTTCTTTTTCTTGTTGGATTCTTCGTGCATGGTCAGTTGTCTGCGCTCCATCTCGTGCTCTTGCTGTTTTCCGAACAGTGTTGCTATGTCCATGGTATCTAGATCTTTTGATTCCATGATGGCAGTGACCTTTGGCTGCCATTCTCTGCTAAGACATCTCAACACTTTGTTAATAACCTCGGCATTTTGAAAAGTTTTGCCGAGAGCAATAAGATGGTTTATGATATGAGTAAATCGTTTCTGCATGTCATTTATAGATTCGCTCGGCAGCATACAAAATAACTCATATTGATGCATTAAAGTATTAAATCTTGCTCGTCTAACCTCATTTGTCACTTCGTGAGTAAGTTGTAGAATATCCCACATTTGCTTAGCATTTTTACAGTGTGATACTCGGAAAAATTCATCGTAGGACAAGGTCGAGGTGATGATGTTTTTGACTTTTAAATCATAAGATACTTTCTTTTTATCATCATCATCCCAACTTGCCTTCGGAATTTCTATAACATCCTCTCCGATTCTCCTTCTCGGAACAAAGGTTCCGTTTTCAATTGCATCCCAAATATCGATATCTATAGCTTCTATAAAAATTTTCATCCGAGCTTTCCAATAAGCATATCCATCACCGTTAAACAATGGTGGACGGTTTATTGAAGAGCCTTCACCTCCGAATGGGTTGTTAAAGCTTTTACGCTCGATCTTTCGACCGAGCTCTGATACCACTTGTTGTGTAACGCCCCTAATTTTCGTCTCCCGGATAATAAGGAAATTAATAATAAATAAAGTTTTATTATTAATTTATATAGATTTTCCAAGTTTATTATTTGTATTTAATTAGCCTTGAAATATAAAAATAGGTGAAGGTATTTTTATATGGTGAATATATACAAAAATATAGATATTGCATTTTAGCCCTTGGGTGAGGACCTAAATGTAATATTGGAAAGGTTCTTGGAGGGAAAGGTTTTAAAAGTATTAATTTTTAAATTTTACACTGATCTAACCGGTTAGTAATGCCCTGTAACCGGTTACACGATGAACCCAGAAACTGGGTTAGTGGATTTTGATGAGTAATCACTGAAATTAATCAAGGAATCGCCACGAAATCAGTCCAGTGATAATGGGAGACACACGTCATTGTGCATGGAACACGAATTCCTCTATAAAAACCCTTAATCTTGATCAAATTAGGTTATTTTGCTCTGGTTTGGTGTGAAGCTCTGTTCTAGGGTTCTAGAATTGTTTCTTTCGATTCTCTCTCGTTTTTGAGTGTTAAAAATCGAGTGATACACTGTTGTAAAGCTTGCATCAAGAGCTTTACAAAGACATAAAAACCGTGAGTTGAGAGTTGAAAGCCTTTGAAGTGGAGGGGTTCAAAACTGTTTCTGCAAAAACTGGTTCTTGGAGCTTATTTGGAGCTTCAATTTGGGTAATTGTATGAACTCCTTTGACCTCAAAATCGTTCAATCTCTTGGTGCAAGTTGCCTAGAGTAAACCTTAACCAATTTCCCCAATATTTATGGTCTGTACATGCATAAAAAATTCTGGTTTCTGGACCCTGCTCAACTGTTGATGGCTGAAAACAGAGAATTGTGGATTCTGGGGATTTCTTGCTAATTTCAGAGATTATACTCATCAAAAACGACTTAGAGGTATGGGAGAAGTTTACCTTATACTAGATTAAGACTAAAATATGTGTTTTAGGATTTGAGTCAACAAAGACTCAAAAAGGGCATTATATAAATATATAAAAGGCTTGGAGGCCATTTCTGTGGCTCAATTCTTTTTGAGCAAGTTTGATAATCTGTTTGCAAGTTATTCTGATGATTGAATCATAATCTAAAGGCTTATTATGAGTTTTGTGATATCAAGTTGTGTTTATGTGGAATTATATGCAATTTGAGGATCTAAATTGAATGCATCCAAAGGAATATGTTTTCTGTGGTTATACATATTTATTTTATGGTATAGGACCTCTGGTAATGACTGCAATTGGTTAGATTTGAGTACGGTGGAAAATGGTATGCAAAATCCCTTTCTGCAGTGTACACTCTGCATAATCTAACCGGTTATTCGAATTCTGTAACCGGCTAGATACTGTCATTTTTAAAAGAAAATGATTTTCTGAAATTGGCCCAGTGTTTTTACCATTTGCACTCAAGTCTATGTTCTAATTTCAGTTGAAACCAATATGGAATCATGTCAACGGACGCTGTTTATTTCAGATTGTAATTGATGAGTCAATGCCTTAATGTTATAAGATAATTTCAAGTGGAAATTATGCTAAATTGGAATTGGATTGTGATTTAGATTTTTGAATGATGAAATCAGTGGGATTTGAGGTATATAACAAAGATAAGACTCTGTTTATGGATTGGGTAGAGAATTCGAGAAAAAGGTTTTCTGAATTTCAATGGTTAGTAGGTTCAGGTCTGTAATTCTAACCGGTTAGCCTAAGACTGTAACCGATTAGTACCTGAAACTGAAAAAAATAAAAGTAAAGTCTTTTAAGTGAAAAGTTTGATACCATTGGTTAAGTTTTTCCCAATCCAAGCCTAATGGCATGTTTTTAAGTTAATTCATGGATGAATTTTTGTGCCAAAGGTTATACCTCAAATTAATCATTCAAAAGAGAAATTGAGATATTTCTAAATCACAAATATTAAATTAAAGATAAAAACCAACCTTAATAATTGTGCATTCATGCATAGAGAATGGAAAATAGGTTGGTAAGAAACGATTATCATATTTTGGGAATATGAGGAGGGTACTCCGCGAGTACCAAATTTGTGTAACCTACTTGATGACACATTCTGGGAATGTGGCCAGTGTCTGGGACATGGTTTTTATACGTTCTGGGAACGTGATGCACACTCTGGGAGTGATGCTTGTTTTTCCAAGTATGGTTTAGCATACGTTCTGGGAACGTATGTTAGTGTTCTGGGAACACATTGTTGTATTGGATGGACGTCCAAGATGGACTGGTATTGGAGGCCTCAGTTATGGATGGTAATCATGCATCATGCCACTTACATTATAAGAGATATAATGTTGAAAATTGGTGTACTCATATGTACTTGCATTATTATTTGTCCATGATATACTTGTGTTTGAAATTTTACTTTATTGATTATGTATATGTGTATGCTTACTCCCTATGCCCTGTTTAGGTGATGGCCAGATACCTAGCCTGCATCGAGATACGCCCTATCCCTAGTGGTATATGGACGTACGAGGAGCACCGAGCCACCTTTGAGGGGGAGGTGGAGATCACTCTCTACCACCCTGACCTTCTGGTTCGGGTGCGACCTCGTAGGTTTAGGATCCCTTTAGTCTATACTATGCATGTTCCACCCTTTTACACATATAGAGGACCACCCCCAGCTCGACCAGTGCATCGATTTCATAGTTTTCGTTTTAGAGCTGCCACTCTTACTCATCCTTCTTCCCATAGAGTTGTTACTGACGAGACTCCTTCTCCTGGTCCGACTGACTTTGAGAGGACTGCTTCTGCAGATCCTAGACCCAGTGGTGGGGTCTCTGCACAGTCGGGCGAGGTCGAGGAGGATCCCGTAGAGGATGAGGACGAGGAGGAGGTGCTTGTCGAGCCTACTGTTTCTGCTAGAGGTGGACCTACTGGTTCCTTGGAGCCTGCATAGCATAGATGTTTTGGATCCTAGGTCTAGGGATAGAGCTGCAGAGGATCAGAGGAGCTGCTGAGGACATGGATGACCTGCTCTGGGACTTCTATTTTGATCTTTTTATATATTGTACATATTTTTGAGAGGTCTTAGAGTGAGGTTTATTTTTGAGCAGCTGGTTATGTATATGTTTTACCAAAAACTTGCTATCTCGACTTTGTTACTTGCTACTGTGATACTGGCGGGGGTTTTATGTTATGATATATATATATATATATATATATATGATGTTTTTACCTCAGCAGTGCCCCACAAGTATTACTTTTACTTCCGCAACCTCTGATTTTGGTTAAAAAGGATTCGGCAAATAAGTTTATATTCTACAAATCCGATTAAACTCACGAGGCAATTAATATGTTTTTAATTAACGCTACGGATATGTTCTGTTATATTAAAAAGGCGTTGTCTCGAGAGATTTTTGTAGTTAAAGTACTATTAAGCCGAATTCAAATTCATTCGTCAAGGTTAAAGGTGTTTATAATTGAGCAAGTATAAATTAAAAAGGAAAAAATTTTCTAGACCAAATTTTTTGATAGCAAGTATTCTATATTCTATATTTCTAGACCTCATGGCCCTGATGATGCAGATAAGTATAATATTCAATGTTATTTGAATATGTTTGAGTAAGTTAGTCAAATAAGCTAGCTGTGCTTATGTTTTAAAAAGACCTTTTAGTGACCCAAAGCCCATAGTGCAGGTCTTTCTATGGCAACTAGAAATAGAAATTATACGAATGAAATTTTAGAGCGTATTACGACTGTGCTGGAGGGTATGCAGCAGCAGCAACAACAGCCACCTCAAGGACGAGCTGGTAACCCACATGTTGGTAATGTGGTGAATAATGATGCAAAGACTCTATCGGAGTTTAGAAAGTGCAATCCACCAAGGTTTGAAGGAGGATATAAACCTGATGAGGCAAATAAGTGGTTGTATTAAATCAACAAGATTTTCAGAACTTTAGACTGTTCGGATGATCAGAAGGTAACCTATGCAGTTTACATGCTTCATGGAGAGGCTGAGAACTGGTGGGATCATATGGTACAATTGTTGAACTTTGGGAGAAGAGCAATCAGCTGGGGAGTGTTTATGGAGAAATTTCTTAATAAATACTTTCCAGAAGATTTAAGGAGAAAGAAGGAGGTAGAGTTCATGCAATTGAAGCAGGGAGATATGAGTGTAGGAGAATATGCTGCTAGATTTGAGGAGTTGATGAAATATTCTCCCTACTACTTGAATAACCCTGATGAAAGGAGTAAGTGTGTCAAGTTTGAAGGTGGACTGGGACCGGAGTTGAAGTCTATCTTCAGTTACCAGAGAATTCAGAGTTTTCCTGCACTTGTGGATATGTGCAGAATGTATGAAGATGATAAGAAGGCTGAGTTGATAGGAGGCCAAGGAAAGGGTGGTGGACAGAATTATGGACCACAGAGGAAGAAGAGATTTGATCACCGGAATAATGGTCCATATGCTCAGAAGAACAAAGGCAAGGGCAAAGCTGTGATTGATAACAGGAACAAGTCTCGCGATAATGCTCCTTATTGTGAGAAGTGTAGACATTATCACCATGGCCAAGTTTGCTGGACCACAAGAGGATGTTTCAAATGTGGAAAGCAAGGTCATTTTGCCCGTGATTGCAGAGAGCCCGCAAAAGGTGATGCTAAGGGATCTACTGACAAGCCTGTGGTGCAAGGCAAAGTGTTTACCCTGAGTGGTAATGAAGCAATCCAAACCCCGAATCTCGTGCAAGGTAACTTTTTGCTTAATGATCAACCTTGCAAGATTATGTTTGATTCTAGAGCTACACATTCTTTTATTTCTCCTGAATGTGTGCATAGGTTGAATATTGTTTTTTCTGATTCGCCTTGCTATCTTAGTATAGATACCCCTACTGGAATACCCATCTTTACCTCTAAGGTTTGCTTAGGGTGTGAAGTTGAAATCTTGGGTCGTGTCTCTAAAGTAGATTTGGTTTGTCTCCCTAAGTTACAATTAGATGTGATCTTGGGTATGGATTGGTTGATGAAGAACCAAGTGATCATCAATTGCGAGAGAAAGACAATCCAATATAGAACCCTTGAACCCGAAGGTTACATGTGTTTTTTCTCTACTACTGGAGAAGAAGAGTCAATGCCGATAGATGAGATTCCTGTGGTGAGGGAATTTCCGGAAGTATTTCCTGAAGAGATACCAGGATTACTGTAACGCTCCTTTTATTATACTACTTTATTAAAAGGAGTTCTCTTCTGTTACTAAAATAGAAAGTATGGACTTGCTCGAGTAGAGATATAATTATAAAACTCTTTAAAATTCTTATAGAATAACTTGGTGTTTATTTGTGGTTATTAAAAGCCTTTCCTTAGTCATTTATGAAAACATTTCTTATTATAGCGAAATACCGTAATTATCAGAGTAAGCGGAAAATAGTGACCTTGACTTGATAATTCACATTCATAAACTATTTATAGGAAAAGAGTAGGTATATATATATATATATATATATATATATATATATATATCATCATCCATAAAAGTTACATACAACCAAGTCAAAGTCGAGGTAGCAGGTGTTACGAAAATACAAGTCCATAATATAAACTAAAGATAAGACCACCTCACTGAGATCTCTCAAAAATATGTACAATATATATATATATAGAGCAAAATGTGAAATCTCCAAAGGTGGTCCAGTGATCCTCCTCCATAGCATGATCTCCAAAGTCTCCAGCAGCTACTCCACCCGTCCCACATCCTAATCATCTATACTATGCATCACCTGGTGGATCCCCAACTCCCCACTGGCTCCCAGTGGAGTGCTCGACTGGCTCGTCCTCACCATCGCCCTCCTCCGGGTCCTCCTCTACCTCCTCCGACTGAGTGGGTATCCCACCACTGGGCACTGGGTCCGCTGAGGGTGTCCCATGAACCGGACTCATCGGACTAGGTATAGGAGTCTCCTCTCGAATCACTCGAGAAGCAGAGGGGTGAGATCTAGTAGCAGCTCGAAAACGGAAAGAGTGGAAGCGACGAGCAGGTCGAGTCGGGGGTGGTCCATGATAAGTATAGAAAGGGGGTACATGCAAAGTATAGACAATAGGGATGCAAAACCTACGAGGACGGACACGAGCCAAAGGGTTGGGGTGATACAGAGTCACCTTCACCTCACCCTCAAATGTGGCTCGATGGTCCTCGTAGTACCACACTCCACTAGGGAGCGGACGCAACTCGATGCAAGCTAGATAGCGTGCCATCACCTAACATGGGCAATAAGGGGTAAGCACATAATTCACATAATCGAATAAGAATAAATAAAACATGTAACCATAGCCAGTTACAAATATCCAATGCAAAGGTAAATGCAGATGTATGTATTCCATTTATATTAATACCATTAATTATGAGTAATGATGCATGTCTCCCAATTCAATTGTCCATTGAACGTTCATTCCAATAATTCGCATACATGACCAACATGTATTGTGGAACTACTCGGATAGTGTGCACACAACGTCACCAAGACGTAACAGCATTCCCAAATGCTGCCCACATTACCAAAATGTGTCATCCAGCCAGTTACCACCGAATTATCCCCAACCTTACACCATGCATGTATGCACATAAAAATTATACACCAAGATTAACCAATAATCTTATTATGTGCATCCAATATTATTCCTTCAGTAGGTTAAACTGTTGTTAATAATTTCCCAGTCCTTTTATTGGAACATGACACTTTTTCCCATAGGCATAATTGATCTTAATCGATATCCCATTAGGTATGTTAAAAGTAAAATTGTGTTTCTGTCCTGATCCAAATATACTCGAGTAAACTTCTCCAGACTCGAGTGTTTTCTTGATTTATCAAAGTACTCGAGTGTTCCTCCTGGTACTCGAGTGTTCTTTATTTCCAGAACTAAATTTACAAAGATTCAACCATGTACTCGAGTGTTCCAGGCAAGACTCGAGTGTTCTTTCATTTCCAGAAATATACTTTAAAAATTTCCAGAATACTCGAGTGTTCTATATGAATACTCGAGTGTTCTTGAGTTTTCCAGAAAATTAGTTTCTCAAAACAGGCAAAATACTCGAGTATTACCCATAATACTCGAGTGTTTGCAGACAGACAACACTAAAATCAAGTTTTAACATACCAATTTCGATTATAGTCCATTCCAGTCCAAACCAAAGATCAATATAGCTTACATTACACATTTTAAACATGTTCCAACACAGAATTAACAACATTTAACACTGAATCACAGATTATCAATAATTATGCATAAAAATGCATTTTTCCACAACTTAACATACCAATTCCAATTCTACATATATCCATTCCATTCTCAGCATTGGTACACCTTGCATGTGACCAAATAAACATGTCCAAACTCTCAGTTAAGTCCAGAAGGGCCTCCAAGCCTCAATCCTATTTCAAACTATGCCCATAGAGTCATTCATTGACTCCCATCCTAATTTCACACAATATACCCTTACTCTAGTGAATTAAAAGCTTCACCCTTACCTCAAACTCGTGACTCAACTCTGAAATTGCAGAGAAATTGGCTGGAGATGCTCAAACCCAAAAATCCTTTGCATGCAGCCACAGTTTGAACAGAGCACCAAAACCAGAGAATCTAACATGCAAAATCGTTTTAAAAATTGGGGAAAATGATTAGAATCAATTCTCTGCAACTTAAACTAGAGGTATAAACGAATTTGAGGGTCATAGGGTCCAGGAGCTTACCACAATCCAAGCTGGAAGTGAGCTCCAAGCTTCAAGTTTCTGAACTTGGTCACAGAAAATGCCTCACTTTCGAGCTTCGATTCCCCTTCCTCAGGCAACCACAACTCTCAAATATTAGGTCTTTGTAAAGCTCGTGATGTGAGCTTTACAATGATGTGTATCACTCAACTCAACTCTCAGAATCAGAGGAGAACGTGGAAGACGAAATTGAAAACCCTAACTTTATATTTTCAGAGAAAAACCAACCAAATCCTCCATTATCTTCAACCAAAGGCTTAAATAGACATTCCCACTAGTCATGCAACTCGACACGAAGGTCCTTAACGTGTACTCATGGTGTTTTCGTGTCAAACTCGGGGATCGTCGTGTGTTGACTCATCAACCGCACTAACGAGTTCTCCACTGACTCGATTACTCGAGTATTTCCAGGAATACTCGAGTGTTTTGGTCAAATTTTCAAAAATATTTATTTTAATGCCCTTCCCTCCAAAGTCTTCCTAATATTGCTTCTAGGTCCTCTTCCAGGGACTAATATGTAAAAACCTTATTTTTACATATTATTCTCTTGCTCCAATATTTTTCTACTTTCGCAATTACTAATACTAACTCATACTAAACTTAATTTATTTATGAAATATAATTATGATTAAGAAAGTAATTATAAATTAATCTTTCAATAATCACAATTGTATTACATCAGGAAGCGAAAATTTGGGGTGTTACACTACTCCCCCACTTAACAGGAATTTCGTCCCCGAAATTCAGCTTACAAAAATAACTCAGGATAATCCTTGCGCATTCGATCCTCTAATTCCCAGGATGACTCGAATACATTCCCACTTTGCCACATAACTTTGACCGACGGAACCTCCTTTCCTCTAAGCTGCTTAGTCCTCCTATCTTCCACTTTCACTGGACCAGCTTTAAAGGTTAGGTTTTCTCGTAAGGTTAAATCATCTGGACGAATTTGAAGGATCGAGGTTGGATCATGCACAAACTTTTTCAATTGAGAGACATGGAAAACATTGTGCAGGTTGGCTAAAGATGGCGGGAGAGCTATTTGGTAGGCTACAGGTCCTACTCGCTTAAGGATTTGATAGGGACCTATAAACTTAGGTGATAGCTTCTGAGGTTTCAATGCTCTACTCACACCCTTTAGCGGTACAATCCTGAGAAATACATGGTCGCCTTCTGCAAACTCTAAAGGTCTTCTTCTTCGATCCGAATAACTCTGCTGACGACTAACCGCAGTCCTGATCTTTTCTTGAATCATTCTGATCTTTTCGGTTGTCTGTTGCACTACATCCGGACCAAGATGTAAATTCTCCCCCACTTGAAACCAGCATAGCGGGGTTTGGCATTTTCTCCCATACAATGCCTCAAACGGTGCCATACCGATACTGGTATGGTATCCGTTGTTGTATGTAAATTCTGCGAGTGGTAGTATCTGATCCCAACTTCCTCTTTCTTCTAACACACACGCTCGCAATATGTCCTCCAAAGTTTGGATGGTCCTTTCGGTTTGTCCATCGGTCTGAGGGTGATAAGCTGAACTCATCTTAAGTCTCGTCCCCAGAGCTTGATGCAAACTTGTCCAAAATCTAGACATGAATCTCGGATCACGATCCGAAATAATACTGGATGGTACTCCATGCAATCGTACCACTTCCCGAATATAAATCTGGGTCAGTTTCTCCAAAGAGTAGTGCATATTCACCGGAATGAAATGCGCTGACTTAGTAAGACGGTCCACAATTACCCAGATTGCGTCATGGTTTGCAACTGTCCTTGGCAATCCAGTCACAAAGTCCATGGAAATGCTGTCCCACTTCCATTGTGGAATATCTAGGGGCTGTAACACTCCCCCAGGCTTCTGATGTTCCACTTTAACCTTTTGGCAAATTAAACATGACGATACATATTCTGCTACATCCTTCTTAAGACCAGGCCACCAGAACATGCTTTTCAAATCCTGGTACATCTTTGTCGATCCAGGGTGCATACTCATCTGACTCTTATGTGCCTCATCCAAAATCATCCTCCTAATCTCCGAGTTCTTCGGTATGCAAACTCTCGTTTTAAAACGAAGAATTCCATCTGACCCTTCTGAAAAATCTGACTCCTTTTCTTTTTCCATCAATTCCCTCTTTTCTAGCAATTCCGGATCTTTACGTTGCAATTCTTGAATTCGAGCCAAGAATTCGTTAGAAATTTGCAACATACCCAACGTAATCTGACCTGGTTCCACTTGCATCACCAGGCTTAGATCCCGAAACTCTTCAATCAAAGCCGCTTCCTTAATCATCATGGGACTCACATAAATCGCTTTACTGCTCAAAGCGTCTGCCACAACATTGGCCTTACCAGGATGGTAATGAAGCTCAAAATCGTAGTCTTTTAAAAATTCCATCCATCGACGCTGCCTCATATTTAATTCCTTTTGATCGAATAAATACTTCAAACTCTTATGGTCACTAAACACCCGAAACGTAGTGCCATAGAGATAATGCCTCCATATCTTCAGTGCAAAGACTATTGCAGCAAGTTCCAAATCATGGGTGGGGTAGTTTACTTCATGAACTTTCAGTTGACGAGATGCATACGCCACAACCTTTCCTTCTTGCATTAGGACACTCCCAAGTCCTTGTCCTGATGCATCACAGTACACTTCGTACTCCTTGTGAGGGTCAGGTAAGATTAACACTGGTGAGGATGTTAATCTTTCCTTAAGCATCAGAAAACTCTTTTCACACTTCTCATCCCATACAAATGGTTGATCCTTCCTAGTCAGCTTGGTGAGGGGTAATGCAATCTTCGAAAATCCTTCAATAAATCTTCTATAATATCCGGCCAATCCTAAGAAACTTCTGACTTCAGTGACCGTCTTTGGTTGAACCCACTGCAAAACTGATTCCACCTTGGCCGGGTCAACTGCTATGCCACCTTCCGAGATCACATGCCCCAAGAACTGGACTTCTTTTAACCAAAACTCACACTTAGAGATTTTGGCGTAGAGTTGCTTCTCCTTCAAAATCTTCAACACTACTCGGAGGTGTTTGGCATGTTCTTCCAGACTCTTAGAATATTTCAGGATGTCATCAATGAAAACTACCATGAATGAATCCAGATATGGTCTAAAAATCCGATTCATGTAGTCCATGAAAATGGCTGGTGCATTTGTTAATCCGAACGGCATTACGACATACTCATAATGTCCGTATCGAGATCGAAATGCGGTTTTAGGGATATCTTCCTCCTTGATTCTGATCTGATGATATCCAGATCTCAGATCGATCTTAGAAAACACCGAAGCTCCTCTCACTTGATCCATGAGATCATCTATCCTTGGCAAAGGATACTTGTTCTTTATAGTCACCTTATTCAACTGTATATAATCCACACACATCCTAAGGCTTCCATCTTTCTTCTTGACAAACAACACTGGAGCACCCCATGGGGATACACTTGGCCTAATAAGTTGTTTTTGCAGTAATTCCTCAATCTGGTTCTTCAATTCGACCATCTCAGGTGGTGCCATTCTATAAGGAGCAATAGAAATGGGACCAGTTCCTGGAATCAACTCGATTCCAAACTCAATCTCCCTCTTGGGTGGTAATCCCGGCATCTCTTCGGAAAACACTTCCGGAAATTTCCTAACAATCGGAATCTCCTCCACAGACCTTTCTCCTTTCTCCGGCTCAACAGCAGAGACCAAACAGAGATACTTCTCCAAGATTGGGTCTTTAAACAAAAGTGTTTTCTTAGCACAATCAATAACTACGTGGTTGCTAACCATCCAGTCCATACCCAAAATCACATCCAATTGGGACAAAGGTAGACAGATCAAATCTAACCGAAAGACTCGGTCTGCTATCCTAATTTTACAATTAGGACACACCTTTGAGGTGATTACAGGAGAGTTAGTAGGGGTCTCTACCCTAAGATAATAGGGTGATTCAGACACAGGCAATTTCAAACGATTCACACATTCAAATGACACAAATGAATGAGTGGCTCCTGAATCGAATAAAATTCTACAAGGTTGATCATTGAGTAGATAAGTACCTTGCATGAGTCCTGGAGTCTGATTCGCTTCAGCACCACTAAGGGTGAAAACTCTACCTTGAGTTACCGGCCGGCCCGTAGAACCTCTTTGGGCGTTCTTGGGTGGTTCCTTGCAATCACGAGAAAAATGACCAGGTTTCCCACAGTTAAAGCACCCATTGTGAGACCAGCAGAACTTTCCAAAGTGATGACGCCTGCACTTCTCACAATAAGGAGCATTATTGTAAGAGGTGTTTCGATCATCAGACATCTTGCCCTTTCCCCTATTCTTATGAGAATAAGGGCCTTTATTACGGTGGTCATGCCCCTTCCGTCTCTGTGGACCATATCCCGAATGTTCCTTCTTTCCTTCCACAATCTGAACTGCCTCCGCCCTTTTATCATCCTCATACATCCTACACATATCAACCAGCGTAGGGAAACTTTGAATCTTTTGATAACTGAACACCGACTTCAATTCGGGTCTCAGTCCTCCCTCAAACTTGATACATTTACTCCTCTCATCCGGATTCATCTGATAGTAAGGGGAGTATTTCATTAGTTCTTCAAATTTCGCAGCATATTCACCTACACTCATGCTGCCTTGTTTGAGTTGTAGAAACTCAACCTCTTTCTTTCTCCTTAAATCCTCAGGAAAATACTTCTTGAGAAATTCTCCCATGAATACTTCCCAAGTTACCTCTCTTCCTTCATGAGCGAGTAACTGGGCAGTATGATTCCACCAGTGTTCTGCTTCTCCCTCCAACATGAAAACAACATAAGCTATTCTCTGGGCATCGGAGCATTCTAAAGTTCTAAAGATCTTGTCCATCTCCAAGATCCACTTGTTAGCTTCTTCTGGTTTAAATCCACCAGCAAACTTTGAGGGATTGCAACTCCTGAAATCCGACAAAGTTTTGGCTTCTACAGCCACCGCACCCGCTGGAGGTGGATTAACGGGCTGAGGTTGATGTTGCTGCTGTTGATTCTGCTGCAAATTCTCCAACACTGTAGCCATCCTTTCCAGCAGTTCGTTCGTTTGGTTTCTATATCGTGATGCCATAGTGAACCTGTACTACGGACCTAGGTCATTAAAGAGCTGTCTAGGCTTGAGGTCTATCTAGTTCTATTCTAAACTATCACTAATAGAACTAAGCCATATGAAATAAATCAAATAGCTAAGAAACTTTACCCAGCTGTAGGAACTTCTGGCAGGTTATGCTTGAGAGGATCAAGAATCAGGACCAATTTGCTCTGATACCACTAAAGGTGTCACGCTCCTTTTATTATACTACTTTATTAAAAGGAGTTCTCTTCTGTTACTAAAATAGAAAGTATGGACTTGCTCGAGTAGAGATATAATTATAAAACTCTTTAAAATTCTTATAGAATAACTTGGTGTTTATTTGTGGTTATTAAAAGCCTTTCCTTAGTCATTTATGAAAACATTTCTTATTATAGCGAAATACCGTAATTATCAGAGTAAGCGGAAAATAGTGACCTTGACTTGATAATTCACATTCATAAACTATTTATAGGAAAAGAGTAGGTATATATATATATATCATCATCCATAAAAGTATGGTCCTCCTCTACCTCCTCCGACTGAGTGGGTATCCCACCACTGGGCACTGGGTCCGCTGAGGGTGTCCCATGAACCGGACTCATCGGACTAGGTATAGGAGTCTCCTCTCGAATCACTCGAGAAGCAGAGGGGTGAGATCTAGTAACAGCTCGAAAACGAAAAGAGTGGAAGCGACGAGCAGGTCGAGTCGGGGGTGGTCCATGATAAGTATAGAAAGGGGGTACATGCAAAGTATAGACAATAGGGATGCGAAACCTACAAGGACGGACACGAGCCAAAGGGTTGGGGTGATACAGAGTCACCTCCACCTCACCCTCAAATGTGGCTCGATGGTCCTCATAGTACCACACTCCGGTAGGGAGCGGGCGCAACTCGATGCAAGCTAGATAGCGTGCCATCACCTAACATGGGCAATAAGGGGTAAGCACATAATTCACATAATCGAATAAGAATAAATAAAACATGTAACAATAGCCAGTTACAAATATCCAATGCAAAGGTAAATGCAGATGTATGTATTCCATTTATATTAATACCATTAATTATGAGTAATGATGCATGTCTCCCAATTCCATTGTCCATTGAACGTTCATTCCAATAATTCGCATACATGACCAACATGTATTGTGGAACTGCTCGGATAGTGTGCACACAACGTCACCAAGACGTAACAGCATTCCCAAATGCTGCCCACATTACCAAAATGTGTCATCGAGCCAGTTACCACCGAATTATCCCCAACCTTACACCATGCATGTATGCACATAAAAATTATACACCAAGATTAACCAATAATCTTATTATGTGCATCCAATATTATTCCTTCAGTAGGTTAAATTGTTGTTAATAATTTCCCAGTCCTTTTATTGGAACATGACACTTTTTCCCATAAGCATAATTGATCTTAATCGATATCCCATTAGGTATGTTAAAAGTAAAATTGTGTTTCTGTCCTGATCCAAATATACTCGAGTAAACTTCTCCAGACTCGAGTGTTTTCTTGATTTATCAAAGTACTCGAGTGTTCCTCCTGGTACTCGAGTGTTCTTTATTTCCAGAACTAAATTTACAAAGATTCAACCATGTACTCGAGTGTTCCAGGCAAGACTCGAGTGTTCTTTCATTTCCAGAAATATACTTTAAAAATTTCCAGAATACTCGAGTGTTCTATATGAATACTCGAGTGTTCTTGAGTTTTCCAGAAAATTATTTTCTCAAAACAGGCAAAATACTCGAGTATTACCCATAATACTCGAGTGATTGCAGACAGACAGCACTAAAATCAAGTTTTAACATACCAATTTCGATTATAGTCCATTCCAGTCCAAACCAAAGATCAATATAGCTTACATTACACATTTTAAACATGTTCCAACACAAAATTAACAACATTTAACACTGAATCACAGATTATCAATAATTATGCATAAAAATGCATTTTTCCACAACTTAACATACCAATTCCAATTCTACATATATCCATTCCATTCTCAGCATTGGTACACCTTGCTTGTGACCAAATAAACATGTCCAAACTCTCAGTTAAGTCCAGAAGGGCCTCCAAGCCTCAATCCTATTTCAAACTATGCCCATAGAGTCATTCATTGACTCCCATCCTAATTTCACACAATATACCCTTATTCTAGTGAATTAAAAGCTTCACCCTTACCTCAAATTCGTGACTCAACTCTGAAATTGCAGAGAAATTGGCTGGAGATGCTCAAACCCAAAAATCCTTTGCATGCAGCCACAGTTTGAACAGAGCACCAAAACCAGAGAATCTAACATGCAAAATCGTTTTAAAAATTGGGGAAAATGATTAGAATCAAGTCTCTGCAACTTAAACTAGAGGTATAAACGAATTTGAGGGTCATAGGGTCCAGGAGCTTACCACAATCCAAGCTGGAAGTGAGCTCCAAGCTTCAAGTTTCTGAACTTGGTCACAGAAAACGCCTCACTTTCGAGCTTCGATTCCCCTTCCTCAGGCAACCACAACTCTCAAATCTTAGGTCTTTGTAAAGCTCGTGATGTGAGCTTTACAATGATGTGTATCACTCAACTCAACTCTCAGAATCAGAGGAGAACGTGGAAGACGAAATTGAAAACCCTAACTCTATATTTTCAGAGAAAAACCAACCAAATCCTCCATTATCTTCAACCAAAGGCTTAAATAGACATTCCCACTCGTCATGCAACTCGACACGAAGGTCCTTAACATGTACTCATGGTGTTTTCGTGTCAAACTCGAGGATCGTCGTGTGTTGACTCATCAACCGCACTAACAAGTTCTCCACTGACTCGATTACTCGAGTATTTCCAGGAATACTCGAGTGTTTTGGTCAAATTTTCAAAAATATTTATTTTAATGCCCTTCCCTCCAAAGTCTTCCTAATATTGCTTCTAGGTCCTCTTCCAGGGACTAATATGTAAAAACCTTATTTTTACATATTATTCTCTTGCTCCAATATTTTTCTACTTTCGCAATTACTAATACTAACTCATACTAAACTTAATTTATTTATGAAATATAATTATGATTAAGAAAGTAATTATAAATTAATCTTTCAATAATCACAATTGTATTACATCAGGAAGCGAAAATTTGGGGTGTTACAATTACCTCCGAAGCGGGAAATAGAGTTTGGGATTGATTTAGTTCCTAGAGCTGGTCCCATCTCTATTGCTCCTTACAGAATGGCACCACCGGAAATGGCAGAAATGAAAAAGCAGATAGAGGAGTTGCTGCTGAAGCAGATGATCAGGCCAAGTGTTTCGCCTTGGGGAGCTCCACTACTGTTTGTAAAGAAGAAAGATGGAAGTATGAGAATGTGTGTGGACTACAGACAATTGAATAAGGTCACCAAAGATTTATCTGAGATCTGGCTATCATCAGATTAGAATAAAGGAGGAAGACATACCAAAGACTGCATTTCGATCTTGATACGGTCATTATGAGTAGGTTGTGATGCCGTTCGGATTGAGTAATTCACCTGCTATTTTTATGGATTATATGAACCAGATCTTTAGACCATATCTGGATTTGTTTGTAGTGGTGTTTATAGATGATATTTTGGTCTATTCTAAGAGTCCGGAGGAGCATGAAGAACATCTCAGGATTGTGTTGAAGGTCCTGAAGGAGAAGCAGTTGTACGCCAAACTTGCGAAATGTGAGTTTTGGTTGAATGAAGTAAAATTTCTTGGGCATGTAATCTCTAAGGAAGGAATCGCGGTGGATCCAGCAAAGGTGAGTTCAGTGTTGAAATGGGAATAGCCTAAGACTGTGACTGAGGTGAGAAGTTTCTTAGGGCTGGCTGGATACTATCGTCGGTTTATAGAAGGATTTTCCAAGATTGCATTGCCTTTGACCAAGTTGACTCGGAAAGATCAACCGTTTGTATGGGATGACAGGTGTGAAAGTAGTTTCCGAGAGTTAAAGGAGAGGTTAACACCATCTCCTATGTTAATCTTACCTGACCCTCACAAGATTTTTGAAGTGTACTGTGATGCATCTAAGCAAGGACTTGGGTGTGTGTTGATGCAAGAAGGAAGAGTAGTGGCTTATGCATCACGACAGTTGAAGAATCATGAAGTGAATTACCCGACACACGATTTGGAGTTAGCTTCGATCGTGTTTGCCTTAAAGATATGGAGACATCATCTCTATGGCACTACTTTCCAAGTATTTAGTGACCATAAGAGTTTGAAATATCTGTTTGACCAAAAAGAGTTGAACATGAGGCAAAGGAGGTGGATGGAGTTTTTGAAGGATTATGACTTTAAACTCCATTACCATCCGTGTAAGGCGAATGTGGTTGCGGATGCTTTGAGTCGGAAAGCAATCCACATAAGTGCAATGATGGTGAAGGAAGCAACGTTGATCGAGGAATTTAGAGACTTGAGCTTGCTGACGCAAGTGGAGCCATCAAGCATCAGGTTAGGAATGCTGCAGACCACAAATGAATTCTTGGAAAGAATTCGGGAGTTACAACAAGCAGATGAGGAATTGATTGAAAAGATGAGATTAGGTTCGGAAGGGAAGGAACCTGATTTCAAGATTGGGTTGGATGGAATCCTTCGTTTCAGAACAAGGATTTGCATACCAAAAGATCAGGAGGTTAGGAGATTGATTCTTGATGAAGCACATAAGAGTCGGATGAGTATGCATCCTGGATCAACCAAAATGTATCAGGATCTGAAGAAAATGTTTTGGTGGTCTGGTTTGAAAAAGGATGTTGTGGAGTATGTAGCTTCATGTTTAATTTGTCAGAAAGCTAAGGTAGAGCATCAGAAACCGGGAGGACAGTTGCAACCCTTAGGCATCCATCAATGGAAGTGGGATAGTATCTCAATGGATTTTGTGTCCGGTTTGCCAAAGACAACAGCAAATCATGATGCAATCTGGGTGATTGTGGATCGATTGACTAAGTCGGCGCATTTTATTCCGATAAATATGCGCTATCCTTTGAATAAGATTACCGAGATTTACATTAAGGAGGTAGTTCGTTTACACGGAGTGCCTTTAAGTATTGTGTCGGATCGGGATCCCAGGTTTGCTTCACAATTTTGGAAGAGTTTGCATAACGCTATGGGAACAAGCTTAAAGTTGAGTTCTGCGTATCATCCACAGACGGATGGTCAAACGGAGAGAACTATTCAGTCTTTGGAGGATATATTGAGGGCTTGTGCACTTGAAGAGCAGGGAAGTTGGGATCAAGTGTTACCCCTTGCAGAATTCACATACAACAACAGTTATCATGCGAGCATCGGAATGGCACCGTTTGAGGCTTTGTGTGGAAGGAAATGCCAAACCCCTCTATGCTGGTTTCAAGTGGGGGAGAACTTAGTGGTTGGTCCTAAAATTGTGCAGCAGACAATTGAGAAGATTAAGATGGTTCAGACAAAGATGAAAACGGCTTAGAGTTGGCAGAAGAGTTATGCTGATAAGAGGAGAAAACCAATAGAGTTTTCGGAAGGCGATCATGTGTTTCTTCGGATAGTTCCGATGAAAGGAATCAGTAGAGCCTTGAGAACCCGAAAGCTTTCACCTAAGTGTATAGGTCCATACCAAATCCTTAAGAGAGTTGGTCCTGTCGCCTATCAAATAGCTTTACCACCCTCTCTATCAAATTTGCACAAGGTCTTTCATGTTTCTCAGTTAAAGAAATATGTGCATGACCCATCAGTTGTTTTGAAAATTCAACCTGATGATCTAGCTTTGAAGGAGAACCTTACCTTTGAAGCCAGACCAGTCCGGATAGAAGATCGTGAATTCAAACAGCTTAGGGGAAAAGAAATACCTTCAGTTAAGGTTATATGGGAAAATGCTGACGTGTCTGAAGCTACGTGGGAATTAGAGGATAAGATGCATCAAGAGCATCCTGAGTTGTTTATGTAAGTTAGAATTTCGGGGACGAAATTCCTTTTAAGTGGGGGAGTAGTGTAACGCCCCTAATTTTCGTCTCCCGGATAATAAGGAAATTAATAATAAATAAAGTTTTATTATTAATTTATATAGATTTTTATATTTCAAAGTTTTTGTATTTAATTAGCCTTGAAATATAAAAATAGGTGAAGATATTTTTATATGGTGAATATATACAAAAATATAGATATTGCATTTTAGCCCTAGGGTGAGGACCTAAATGTAATATTAGAAAGGTTCTTGGAGGGAAAGGTTTTAAAAGTATTAATTTTTAAATTTTACACTGATCTAACCGGTTAGTAATGCCCTGTAATCGGTTACACGATGAACCCAGAAAGTGGGTTAGTGGATTTTGATGAGTAATCACTGAAATTAATCAAGGAATCGCCATGAAATCAGTCCAGTGAAAATGGGAAACACGCGTCATTGTGCATGGAACACGAATTCCTCTATAAAAACCCTTAATCTTGATCAAATTAGGTTATTTTGCTCTGGTTTGGTGTGAAGCTCTGTTCTAGGGTTCTAGAATTGTTTCTTTCGATTCTCTCTCGTTTTTGAGTGTTAAAAATCGAGTGATGCACTGTTGTAAAGCTTGCATCAAGAGCTTTACAAAGACATAAAAACTGTGAGTTGAGAGTTAGGGAGCTAAGAGAACGAAGCCTTTGAAGTGGAAGGGTTCAAAACTGTTTCTGCAAAAACTGGTTCTTGGAGCTTATTTGGAGCTTCAATTTGGGTGAGTGTATGAACTCCTTTGACCTCAAAATCATTCAATCTCTTGGTGCATGTTGCTTAGAACAAACCCAAACCAATTTCCCCAATTTTTATGGTCTGTACATGCATAAAAAATTCTGGTTTCTGGACCCTGCTCAACTGTTGATGGCTGAAAACAGAGAATTGTGGATTCTGGGGATTTCTTGCTAATTTTAGAGATTATACTCATCAAAAACGACTTAGAGGTATGGGAGAAGTTTACCTTATACTAGATTAAGACTAAAATATGTGTTTTAGGATTTGAGTCAACAAAGACTCAAAAAGGGCATTATATAAATATATAAAAGGCTTGGAGGCCATTTCTGTGGCTCAATTCTTTTTGAGCAAGTTTGATAATCTGTATGCAAGTTATTCTGATGATTGAATCATAATCTAAAGGCTTATTATGAGTTTTGTGATATCAAGTTGTGTTTATGTGGAATTATATGCAATTTGAGGATCTAAATTGAATGCATCCAAAGGAATATGTTTTATGTGGTTAGACATATTTATTTTATGGTATAGGACCTCTGGTAATGACTGCAATTGGTTAGATTTGAGTACGGTGGAAAATGGTATGCAAAATCCCTTTCTGCAGTGTACACTTTGCATAATCTAACCAGTTATTCGAATTCTGTAACCGGCTAGATACTGTCATTTTTAAAAGAAAATGATTTTCTGAAATTGGCCCAGTGTTTTTACCATTTGCACTCAAGTCTATGTTCTAATTTCAGTTGAAACCAATCTGGAATCATGTCAACGGACGCTGTTTATTTCAGATTGTAATTGATGAGTCAATGCCTTAATGTTATAAGATAATTTCAAGTGGAAATTATGCTAAATTGGAATTGGATTGTGATTTAGATTTTTGAATGATGAAATCAGTGGGATTTGAAGTATATAACAAAGCTAAGACTCTGTTTATGGATTGGGTAGAGAATTCGAGAAAAAGGTTTTCTGAATTTCAATGGTTAGTAGGTTCAGGTCTGTAATTCTAACCGGTTAGCCTGAGACTGTAACCGATTAGTACCTGAAACTGAAAAAAATAAAAGTAAAGTCTTTTAAGTGAAAAGTTTGATACCATTGGTTAAGTTTTTCCCAATCCAAGCCTAATGGCATGTTTTTAAGTTAATTCATGGATGAATTTTTGTGCCAAAGGTTATACCTCAAATTAATCATTCAAAAGAGAAATTGAGATATTTCTAAATCACAAATATTAAATTAAAGATAAAAACCAACCTTAATAATTGTGCATTCATGCATAGAGAATGGAAAATAGGTTGGTAAGAAACGATTATCATATTCTGGGAATATGAGGAGGGTACTCCGCGAGTACCAAATTTGTGTAACCTACTTGATGACACATTCTGGGAATGTGGCCAGTGTCTGGGACATGGTTTTTATACGTTCTGGGAACGTGATGCACACTATGGGAGTGATGCTTGTTTTTCCAAGTATGGTTTAGCATACGTTCTGGGAACGTATGTTAGTGTTCTGGGAACACATTGGTGTATTGGATGGATGTCCAAGATGGACTGATATTTGAGGCCTCAGTTATGGATGGAAATCATGCATCATGCCACTTGCATTATAAGAGATATAATGTTGAAAATTGGTGTGCTCATATGTACTTGCATTATTATATGTCCATGATATACTTGTGTTTGAAATTTTAGTCTTTATTGATTATGTATATGTGTATGCTTACTCCCTATGCCCTGTTTAGGTGATGGCCAGATACCTAGCCTGCATCGAGATACGCCCTATCCCTAGTGGTATATGGACGTACGAGGAGCACCGAGCCACCTTTGAGGGGGAGGTGGAGATCACTCTCTACCACCCTAACCCTCTGGTTTGGGTGCAACCTCGTAGGTTTAGGATCCCTTTAGTCTATACTATGCATGTTCCACCCTTTTACACATATAGAGGACCACCCCCGGCTCGACCAGTGCGTAGATTTCATAGTTTTCGTTTTAGAGCTGCCACTCGTACTCATCCTTCTTCCCATAGACTTGTTACTGAGGAGACTCCTTCTCCTGGTCCGACTGGCTTTGAGAGGACTGCTTCTGCAGATCCTAGACCCAGTGGTGGGGTCTCTGCACAGTCGGGCGAGGTCGAGGAGGATCCCGTGGAGGATGAGGATGAGGAGGAGGTGCCTGTCGAGCCTACTGTTTCTGCTAGAGGTGGACCTGCTGGTTCCTAGGAGCCTGCATAGCATAGATGTTTTGGATCCTAGGTATAGGGATAAAGCTCCAGAGGATCAGAGGAGCTGCTGAGAACATGGATGACCTACTCTGGGACTTCTATTTTGATCTTGTTATATATTGTACATATTTTTGAGAGGTCTTAGAGTGAGGTTTATTTTTGAGCAGCTGGTTATGTATATGTTTTACCAAAAACTTTCTATCTTGACTTTGTTACTTGCTACTGTGATACTGGTGGGGGTTTTATGTTATGATATATATATATATGATGTTTTTACCTCAGCAGTGCCCCACAAGTATTATTTTTACTTCCGCATACTCTGATTTTGGTTAAAAAGGATTCGGCAAATAAGTTTATATTCTACAAATCCGATTAAACTCACGAGGCAATTAATATGTTTTTAATCAACGCTACAGATATGTTCTGTTATATTAAAAAGGCGTTGTCTCGAGAGATTTTTGTAGTTAAAGTACTATTAAGCCGAATTCAAAGTCATTCGTCAAGGTTAAAGGTGTTTATAATTGAGCAAGTATAAATTAAAAAGGAAAAAATTTTCTAGACCAAATTTTTGATAGCAAGTATTCTATATTTGGAAATATTTATTATTTTCAAGATATAAAACAAGGGTGTCACATGTTGGAAACCAACAAGCGGCCTAACAATCTACTAGAGGGGGGTGAATAGTAGATGGAAGCGATAATACCAATTTTTCGGATAAGATTGAAATCAGTCGGATAATGCTTGCTGTTAAAATAAAAATGCTGACTTCGAGCCGAGCAGATTCTGATAATTGTTTATCTAAGCCGATAACCGATTATCCGAGCTGCACCACACAAAGATCAGATTTGCAGCGGAAAAGAGCTAGCACTAACCGAGAAAAAATATAGGGTTTAGCAAAGCCGATTAAGTGCTCGGAATAAAAACTAAAAGCGATAAAGAAGAGAGAGATAGCTGATTTTTATAATGGTTCACCCACCAACACAGTGAGCTACGTACAGTCCCCCTTAAAACCTTTAAGGAGCCTTTAATAAAATCAAATAGATAGAGATTACACGGGATCAATTAACCCACCAAGAGAGTACCAAACTCTTGGCTTCTATCTAAAATGATACAAATGCCGAAGAACCTCTTCGGACTTTACAGATCTTGAAATCTTCAAGACACCTTGAAACCTTCAAGGATTTTCACCAAAGAACCTCCTTGGATTTTTGCTCAGGAACCTCCTAAGACTTCACAAACACCTAAGAACCTCCTAGGTGGCTTGGAAACCTTCCAAGACTTTCACTTGCTTGAGAACCTCTGAAGACTTGAAAACCGATTGGATGAATGAGATGGCTCCAACCCGAAACTCAAGTGTGTTTGATTTTGAAAGTTTGATGAACAGATGAGAATTTGGTTTTGTGTTTGAGAAAGGATTTTTGTAGAGAACGATTTGAAGCTCGAATATAACAGATTTACTTTCTAACTCTAACGTTCTCTTTTCTGCGTTTTTGCTTCACTATATATGCTCTTCTTGTTGTTGTTAAAATTCTGTGTGTATATATCTCTTTGGAGAAGAAATACCCACGCCTTTTATACTGGTCCCAGCACACATGAGGTAGGAGAGAGAGTGGAAAATATATTGGGACACGTATGTCCTTTGCAACGAATATACCAGACAATTTATGCACTGTACAGAGACACGTCAGACCTTTGTCCAACTGTTTCCACTTCTTTGCAACGTTCCAATTTTGTCTCTGTTCCACTGCTGATTTGAATTTCCAATTTTGAAATTTTAAGGATGGTGACAGATGGGTGCTTTGAGATAAAGACAAAAATTTTCGGCCATGCATAGTACTATAATCAGTCTAGGTTTAGTCCACTAATCCTTAGTGATTAGGGCTTAATCATGGATTAAGGTGCTAATCAAAAACTTAATCATAGGTTTAAGGAGGATTAATTCTAGGTTAGCTCACTAACCTTGAGGATTTAGGGTTTAAAAGAGTGATTAAGCACTTAATCAAGGATTAAGAGCTCGATTAGGGTTTAATCAAAGATCAAGGTGCTAATTAGGGTTTCTAGAGGTGATTGGACTTTGATTCTTTGGAGTTTAAGAGAAAATAATTTTCCATGAAATCATATGAGTCAATAAAACAAAAATCTTAATTAAAACCTTAAACAATCAAGCACACAAAGTCACACACTCAAATAAATCAAATTTCAAAACATAAGAATCCTTTATGGCATCATGGGTAATGCATATACTTAACACACATATAGGCATTACAAGTAACATCTTTAGGGTATCATGTCCATACGGCATATCCACATATATGAACCACACGTATTCATGCATCATTAACTCTTAACATCATATTAAGCATACCAAACCATATATACACACCCCTAGGAAATAATTCTAGTTCATCTCAGGATAGCTTAAACAAAATCACAAATATTTTTTTATAAATCATCAAGCATATAAACTTTTTCAAAAACTCAATTATTTTAGGAAATTATTTCTTTAAAAGTCACCCATTATCTTTAAAAATATGAATTTAAGAAAATCATTTAAGAAAATACTCTTTTAAAACTCTTTTCTCTCAAAAATGAATTTCTTTAGTATTTTAATTCAATACGAGGGATTTGCAGGGTGTTACAAACATACTGAGCTGATTTGATTGCCTTGGCCGATATCCGAGACACTTTAGAACTGATTCATTTGGCTTCATCAAAACCTTGGTCGAGAATCGAGCGCATGATATATTTGTCATCATCAAAACCTTTGATTTAACACCTTAAAATATCGCTTTCACTCTTGTCCACGCTTATTCTCCTAATAATATCATTTTTCTTAATTCTTTTGAAAATACCATCCTTACCCTCCCTAATAATATCCAACCTTATCCTCCCTAATAATATTAAACACAATATGAAGAATAAAGCAATATAATCATGCATATAATCACCAACAAACTCAATAAAATTCAACAACTTGCACAATTATCAAGTAATCACATAGATTATAATTAACTCAAGTATGCTTATCATATGAACAAAATTCAATTTCCTTAATTAAAACAAGGATTTTATTATCCTCTTAACCTCGGCCCTTAGGGCTGAGGATAAGAGGTTAAAAAAAGTATCTCTGTATTGAAATAATAAATATTTAATATGTAACACCCTCACATTAAATAGTTAATTTATAGGTTTTAAACAAAATCAGAGTTTGGAAATTCTTTTTAGAACTTAATTTCTTTAAAAGGTTTTACGAAAATCCGGCAGAGTTTCCTCTGTTTTCGGACTTCCCAAAATTTTTCTTCTCAAAACCTGTCAGTCCAGAAATATATAAAAACATAAACCACAACAGTTTAATAGTCATAACAGATCCTAACGCCCGATTAGTACAAGCCACAGGGCATACGTCTATTTCATATTATAAGTTACAAAAATAACCGTCCTCTCATAATAATAAATATATATTCCACGTAGTGGAATGAAGTCCTGCTCGGCCAACACCAGTGTAAGCTCCACTTCCGTACCTGTAAGAATATAGCAAGAAGGGTAGCATTACACAGAACTTAAAAAGATAAATTCTATAAGAAGACATAGTAAATAACTAAACCTACATTATTATTATCATACATTATCCATATACATCCATATATTAAATTTTCCTTTACTTCTTCTCTTATTCTCACATTCTTATTACTCTTAGCTCTCAACTCATTCTATTCTTAGTTTTTCATTGATTCAGATTTCTTTCTTGTCATTCTTTGATTTTCTTTCATTTCTTTGGTCTCTGTCCTTTCTTTTTCTTTTCTTTTACTTTGTCTTTTCATTTTCTTTCTTTTTCTTTTTCATTTCACTTTTATTATTTGGCCACAGGGTCGCCACGACCAACCTGTGTCGATTATCGTTTATTTTTATTAGGCCACAGGGTCACCACGACCAACCTGTGCCGCTTATCTTTTATTTTTATCGGGCCACAGGGTCACCACGACCAACCTGTGCCATTTACCTTTTACTAGGCCACAGGGTCACCACGACCAACCTGCGCCGTTTACCTTTTACTAGGCCACAGGGTCACCACGACCAACCTGCGCCATTTATCTTTTATTTTCTTTCTCATCATTAATTCGTCTTAGTCTTTTATGGTAACAGCAAATGTGGAAGAAATAAAGAGACAGCGGAGGTCAAGAGTAAGAGAAGAAGGAGACGAAGAGCAGAAAAGTAATGAAGAGGGTTTCTATTTCGAGAAAAGAAAAAAGTGAAAGGAGGAGTTTCAGGTGATTATGAAAGAAAGAGAGTAAGTAGAGGTAGGAGTTTGGCTGGGAGTAACTGAAGAGGTTCTGGGTAGTTTTGAAAATATGTGGAAAGGAGGGAACGTGAGGAAGCGTGCAACTGTTAAGAACTGAAAGGTGTTGCCTCCTCCCCATGTCGACACGTGGAATGCAGTAGAAGAATGGGAGACGAGAGGAGAAATTGAAAAGGAAATTTGCACTGAAAAGGAGTCTCTCTTTTCATTGCAAAGGGGGCAATTGTTGATACCCAAAAATAAGTGGTCCATTAACAAGGCCCAAAATACAAAGCCCAAGTCCACCATAAGGCCAAGGAACCGCCAAAAGTCGGGAGGAAGCACGAAACGAGTACCTGCAGTGCGAAGGCGCCCTCCATTGCACGCCTTCCCGAGGAAAAAGACACGAAACACTTCGCTGACATAACCAGAAGGAAAGAGGGAAAATAACTAGCAACACCACAAAAACTGCTAAGACTCAAGAAGAGTGGCCACGGATGAGAGAAGGCGCCAGAAATGCCAAAGTTACGGGTAAAGGCGTACCCAGCCCAGAGCGTGCACTTATGTCCAAACGAAATAGCCAGCTGTCCGAAGGAATCTTTGCTTACTTCATGAGGCCCTTCCCAAGGCAAAGCCCAAGATGGAAAGACTTGCACCACTCTCCTTCTGCAGCCATTAAATGACGAAGCCAAGAAGAGAAAACAAACAAAGGAGACCTGAGAAAGAAGGAATCTGCGGCTACGAAAGGGGAAAAGTGTCAAGAACCAAAGGATAAAGCGAAAGGAAGCAGTGACCAGCAGGCAAAAGGCACATTATAAAAGGAGGTGCAGAGAAAGTGGAGGACAGAGGGAGAGACAAAAAAGAAGGAAGTGATCAACTCCAAGAGATAATAAAGCGGCCGGAAGCATACAAAGTCCCCCGAAGGCCTAGAAATAAACTCGAGAGAAATATGAGTGAAAAGAATACACTAGAAAGCGCACCCTCCCAGCCAGTGTCTCAGCATCGACGATATCCCGGAGGTGAACATGAGTTCTCCCCTTCAGCAACTCGAAGGAGAGACACAAGAGAAAAAGAAGAGTACCAAAGAGTGAGGGAGCCCTGAAGGCGAGCAATGCAATGCACGCCTCTCATCCTCCGTAAGCCCATCTGAAGCAGCCAAACCAACTGAAGGAAGGCGAGCAATTCAATCAACTCCATGGAGTATCAAACACAGAGAAAACGTTGATCCCACTCCCCAAAATGAGGAGAAGGAACACCTGAAGAAACAAATGGTGAGAAAGCAAACGAGAGAAGGGACGGAAGCCGAAAGCGCACAGTATAACAGTAGAAGACAACACTGACAACGCCCACTCATTCAATATTATCTGAAGTATTTACATACTTGTAATGGGTGTCCCCGCAAAACCGGGCTAATCAAAGGCGCATCTCCCCCCTTCTTTTTCCTGTAGAAATAATATCGCATTTCCACTCTATTGGAGCCAAACTTCATTAAGTTTACGAACCCTCAGTAATCTCTCAATAATCATATCCTTTAAAATAAAAAGATCCGAAACAACGTGGCTAACGGGAAGCCACGTCAAACTAACACGTGAAAAAAATAAAAAACATATGAATCAATGTTAAGCCTTTATTAATCATATTTAACCAAAACATATGAATCAATGTTATCAGTTAACTCTTTGTTTTTAACGAAAAAATTTATTAATTTTACAGTTTTATTTTACTTGTATTACTATTTTTATGATGAATTAAATTTAGTTAATTAAAACACTCATTTAATAAAGAAAATTAAAAAAAATTAAATACCTCTAAACAATATAAAATAACTCATGTACATGAACAATTAATTATTTTCTAAAATATGACATATATAAGAAAGAATGATGTATAAAAAAATATTTTATGCATTAATAAGTGCATGTTTGATTATGTGTGTGTTTGATATTGCTGGTAAAATTATATTATGATTATTTTTATATGTGATTATAATATGGTAAGATAAATTTAAAATGATTTGTTCTATTTTTTTTTTTTTGAAATTGTAGCATATTTTATTCGATAGAAACATGAGCTACATCAGATAGAATAATATGCATAATATCTTGGGGCATATCATCTACCCACACAAAATTAAAAGAAGTAAAAGCCTTTGAGGCTAAGAAGTGGGCCACCGAATTGCAGCTCCTTGGGACATGTGTTAACTTGGCTTCATTCATGTAAGATGCCTCCTCCTTACTGATTTGTTCTATTTGAATAATGTAAAGAAAATTATTTTTATTGAGTAAATTACAAAAAATGGTATGAAGTGATAACGAGGTAATCAATGTTGGTTGAAATACATGGATATATAAAATAATTTTACAAAAAATAATCTATAACATCTACGACGAAGATGTTAGATTTTGAATATTTTTCCAATAATAATATAATCTAAAATTTTAATCTAGACAACCAAATACATTAGATTACAATTATATTTTTTAAAAAAAGCTAAAAACATAATTTTAATAAAAAATAAAACAAACACGCCAAAGAGTCCATCTAAGACATATAAATGCTTTTTTCTTCTTATAACAAAAATGGTTTTTTTTGGGTAAATAATGCTCTTTTTGTTTTGTTAGGAGTAGGTTTTAATGATTAACTAAAGCTACTGATTAGCAGAAGTTAAAAAGAGCAAACATTTAATAAAAATCAGATTGACTAATTCTTATATTGAGAAAAAAAATTACGATGATCGAATTTATGTTTTATAAAGCAGATGAATGGCGAATCAGTAACTACTTTATTTTTTCGGTAGACAAAGCCATTGACGTCTTTTTGTCCTTTTTGGCATACTTGACACAATCATATAGTATCATATCGTATCATTCTGCATCTACAAAAGAAACTAGACAATATCACGACATCATAAAAGATTCTCTTTCACTAGCTAATGGAGTAATTTTCTTTGGTGTAAACTGTAATGTCTCCCATGAGAACAAATAATAATGCAGCTGATGTAGATTGAAGCCCCGCATCAAGCGGTTGTCCTCATGAACGATAATCTTTGTAATTTACCCATCATCAATAAATTCATATCTTAGCCCTAAAAAAATTGAGTATTTTTTTTTCTTCAAAAGGTAAGAATGCTTTCGAAGTATACAAAATTACTTGTATACTAATACGAGCTACATACTTTTATCAAAGAGTTTCGTCCTTTGTTTAGAGGAGCAATAATCAACATAAATTCCATATTTTTTTATTAGAATATTCTCCAATTTAAGTAAGATCAATATCATATCGTTAACAATAATTTTTTCATATATACACATAAATCTAATAATCCAGCTACTTTGGTGCGAATCAATGGCATCCTCTGACCGACGGTTAAAGACTAATCTCTTTTAAGACGAAGAAATCACCAAAATGGGTAAAACCTCTTACAACAAAAGTTTTTTCCACACTCACGACAAGAATTGAATCTCTGACATCATACGAATCCAACTATTTAGCAACTGAAATGGGCTTTGTTGGTTAATCTAACTACTTTGAATTGCTAAATAAAACATGTTTAATAGACTTAAACTTTTTTCACTTAGACTAAACACATTGTTTTTAAGCGGTGGAATAAACATATCTTGGTTGGGGAAGAGCGTATTGTTGGAAACCAACCAGCGGGCTAAGCAATTACTAGAGGGGGCGTGAATAGTAATTTGAAGCACTAATACCAAATATTTCGAATGATAATTAAAGAATAGAGCTAAAACTGAATTTTCTGAAAACAGACTCGAAATACTCGAGTCTTTTGTGAAATACTCGAGTCTTTTGTGAAATACTCGAGTGTTTCAAGAAGAACAACTCGAGTCTTTCAAAATATACTCGAGTTTTTCGTATCAGATGACAGGCAAACCAGAAACGAAAATTCAGCAATTCACCTCAAATCAATCCAATACAAAACAGAAACTTATCCAACAGAATAGCAAGCAATCTAAATAACTTTTAACACTTAAATAACACTTAGATTCCTTGAACTTGCTACCTAATTGAACAAATCCTATTTCTTTGAAATGCTTTAAGTTGTTTGAGCTAGAAAGTAAATTGAAAGCAATAAACCAACACTCAAGCAATTTTATCCTGGTTCACTCCAACAATGAACTACATCCAGTCCTCCTAATCAACTTAGGAGTTTCTACTATAAATCAAATTGTTAGAAATTACAAGGATTACTTGAGATAGCCTCACTCAACCTAACCCTTCAAGAGTGTACCAAACTCTTGATTTCTACCCCAATTTGATTCCGGTGATGAAGAACTCTTCTAAAGCTTCCTTGAACTCCCTTCAAGAAACTCCACTGGGCTAGGAACCTCCTAGTCTTGTGCTTGAGAACCTCTCAAGACTCCAACACCCTAAGCCACTTAGGGTTTGCTTGGGAACAATCCAAGAGTTTGAATGATCAAGCTTTTTGTATGTGTATTACTAATCTCACAATGGATTAGCACAAATAAGCACAGCTCAATGTAGAAATTGAGACCTAAACTCAACTTGGGAAGAGAATAACAATATGAGAGTAGAGTTGAGTTTTTGTGAATCAACACTTGAGAAGAAGAATTAATGAAAGCTTGTAATCAATATGCTCTTGTAGTCTTGTTTGTTCTTGTGCAAAATCAAAGAGAAATTTTTACAATCAAGTTCTGAAAAATGCTCTCTTAGGTTGGATAGACTCAAGTGCCCTCCATTGGGTTTTTGAGTCTTTCCAACGTTCATTTTTGCTGACTGGACCTAAAGACTCGAGTGTTTTGGCCAATACTCGAGTCTTTTTGGCCACTAAGAAAGGATTCGTTGCACGAACAAGACTAACAGTCATATTTGCTGATCTGGCATAAATACTCGAGTGTTTTTCAGAATACTCGAGTAGATACTCGAGCTCTACTCGAGTCTTTCTCAAAATACTCGAGTATTCTGATTAGACATGAAAAAAATAGATTTTCCTTTTTATATTTTTCTTCTCAAGTATTAATTTTGGTTAATCTCAACCTAACAAACATATTAATTATTTTATTCCTAGAAGAGATTAACTATATCTACCCACTCTCAACATAAATGAAAAAATACAATTACAATTCGATTGAGAATGAGTGAGCACTTGACTTCTTTCTTGAATTCTTGTTGTTGTTGATGTTGCAATGACTTCAAGGCTTGATTGTTAATTACTTTGTCATCATCAAAATTTAATCCACATAATTAGGAGCATTGAATTTACAATCTCCCCCTTTTTGGTGATGACAAAATAATTAACACTTGATGAGCTTGATACCACTTGAAGATGCTTATACATGAAACTCCCCCTCACTATAGAATCCTTTTCACCTATCTAAAAATTCAGCTTGAGCAAGATGTTATGACATTTTAAATACAACACAAGCTTATGGTATTAGAGTAACCAACAAATATCAGGGTAGAATCCATAATCAAAAAATTTAGATATGCAACAAGATTCAAGATAAGTGTTATATCTCTCCCCCTTTTTGTCATGAGCCAAAAAGATGTAACATTTTGAGAAAAAGAAAAAGGGAGGAGAGGCACATATTTGGAAACCCCATAACCAAATATTTAAGAAAATAGAGATAATATGAAATAAAGAGCTCCCCCTGAAGCTTTGCAATAACAACATAGTAGATTTAAAAGTGCTAACACAAAATGCAATAAAGACATAGAGTTTCAAACACCAAACTCCCAAAATACATAAAGTTCAACAAAAACCAACAGACTTAAAAACTAATATAAAAATCCAAAATCAATAACATCAAAACATGGATCGAGCAGGATCATCCGGAGGAGGATAAAATCGAGAAAAGGCCACCATCATCTCATCAAACCGTCGATTCATCTGATCTGAGTGCTGATCCAGGCGGGAATAGAGTATAGCAGACTGTGTAGCCATCCTAGTATCCAGACTCGCAAAGTCATCGCGTTGGGCATCAATAGCAGTCGCAAGAGAATCCACCCTCCCATCGAGAGTGTCCAGCCGCATGATGACATTATCCCTCCACCCCGAGTTATCAAACCCAAACTGAGATCCAGTGAAATCATCAAAATTAATCTCGTCCTCAACTGGGTTTCCACCTTCAGCTTGCGCAAATGCTGCAGATTCTTCTTCCAATTGTTGGGCATCCACCCCTTGTTGAGCTGCAACATTTTCAGCCCTTTCCAAATTGGCTATATCCGATTGGTACAGGTACTCTCCAGATGGTGCATGAAATTCCATGCCTTGATGTGTCAGAGTACCATTGTTTAGGCAATGCTAGTTAACATGAAGAGTCATGGACTCTTCATTGGGTGGTATAGGCACTCGAAAGTTGAGCAAGAGTCTAGAGACATGCATAGGATAAGGGAGGGACTTAGGGTGCTTAGATTGGGCAGCAGCTAGCATCCTATCCAAAATGATGCGACACCAATTCAACTGTTCATTATTCAGAATGGCACTTACAAGCCTAAGTTCATTGTTGGTTGGTTTCGCATAGTTTGGTGAAGTTTGGGGAACTAGCTGATGGCTAACAATATAGTGCAGGACCCTAGATTGGACAGTCATCATAGATGCATGCTTAACCCCTCCGGTCCAGACACGACCGGGGCGCAAAAGACTTTGAAAAATTCCATCTGCATTTGCCCTTAAAGAGTTGTCCCCGTGTCGTGAAGGGCCGAAGATAAAGTGTATATCCTTAACTCTAATGCAGAATCGGACACCTTCAACCATAGTTTCCATAACATTGTTGTGCAGCCTAAGGTTTGCATAAAAAGTTCTAACTAGCCTAGGGTAAATTGGACCATTAAATTCCAGAAAACGGATGAGTTTTTGATGCCTAAGATTAGGGATAAAGGAGAAACCCTTACTCTGAAGAAACTCACAATTTACCCAGGAGACAACACCAAATCCTCTTGTAGCAAAGCCACTAAACCTGTCCATGCACTCATCCTCTTGATAATATTCAGGGATGTCTTCATCGGATGATGATTCGGCGATCCTTATTCGTTTTCCTTTCCCAGAAGATGAAGCCATTGAAGGAATTTTTAAGAAATTTGAAGAGTTTGGAAGTTAGGGTTTGAAAAGGGGGCAGCGAATTTGAAGATGAAATTGGTTGAAATATGTTGAAATAGATGAGGAAAAGTGTTTAGGGGATGTTAAACTAATGAGTTTTGGCAAAAATTTGAGAAAAATCTGAGTTTTGATGAGAAAGGTACGAGAAAACCGAGAGAGAAGAGGAAGCAGTTTGTAAAACTCGGGTGGAGAAGGGCTGCTGATATATATAAAAACTGCGAAATACTCGAGTATATTCCAAAACACTCGAGTTGTTCTTGAAGAACGACTCGAGTCTTGAACAATATACTCGAGTCTTTTGAGACTCAGCCCCAGGTCTGTCCAGATACTCGAGTAAAAACGCAACGACTCGAGTTTGGTCAGAAAACCAAATTTCAGGAAAGTGAGAAAGACTCAAGTTTTTGGGAAATACTCGAGTTTGGTCGGAAAGTCCAAAATTTGGGATTTTCGAAAGACTCGAGTGTTTTTGGAAACACTCGAGTGTTTTTGTCAGACCCTGAATAAAAACTTTTTCAATTTAAAACCGAATTAATTTTGAATTAATACACTCGAGTCTTTTGAAAAGAACTCGAGTATTTTTGACAGAACAGAATTTTGAACACAGTTTTAAATGAACAAACACAAATCAAACACAATGAGCTTCACTACCAACTTGGAATTCAATAAGAATCATACACAATTAATACACGATATTTCAAGCATCATCAAGGACAATTTTTAACCGAGAGTCAAGAACACATTATAGTAAGACCAATATGGTGATTTTCCAATATGACACACAATGCAATTAGCCTATATTAGCTTCATCTAAAATACCAAGTTCTCTCCTTATATGATAAAAAGTGTCCCTTGGTAGAGGTTTAGTAAAAATGTTGGCTAATTGATTTGTGGTACTAACAAATTCAATTGTACAATCACCTTTTTGTACATGATATCTCAAAAAGTGATTTCTTATTTCAATGTGTTTGGTTCTTGAGTGATACACCGGATTCTTAGTCAAATTGATTGCACTCGTGTTATCGCATCTAATAGGAATATTTTCAAGTTTCAAACCAAAATTCGATAATTGTTGTTTCATCCATAATAGTTGAGCACAACAACTACTGGCTGCGATATATTCCGCTTTGGCAGTTGAAAGAGCAACACAAGCTTGCTTTTTAGAAAACCAAGACACCAATGAACTTCCCAAGAAATGGCAAGTACCACTGGTGCTTTTGCGATCAAGCTTGCATCCCGCAAAGTCGGAATCCGAGTAACCAACTAAACTAAGATTGGCATCAGCAGGATACCATAAACCAGTGTTAATTGTTCCTTTTAGATACTTAAATATATGTTTAACTGCGGATAGGTGAGATTCTTTAGTATTAGCTTGAAATCGAGCACAAATGCATACACTAAACATAATATCTGGTCTAGATGCAGAGAGATATAGGAGACTACCTATCATTCCCTATACTTACTAACATCAACCGGGGTACCTTGTTCATCCTTGTCTTAATAGCATGATGTGCTCATTGGAGTGTAGGCTTCTTTGCACTTGTCCAATCCGAACTTTTCAAGGAGCTCTTTGCAATATTTTCCTTGATGTACAAATGTCCCCTCCTTGACTTGCTTTATTTGTAAGCCTAGGAAGAACTTGAGCTCTCCCATCATTGACATTTCAAATTACTTTTTCATCAAATTTGAAAACTTTCTACAAAGAGACACGTTAGTAGCACCGAATATGATATCATCAACATAGATTTGTACTAACAATATGTCATCGTTGGTTTTATAAATAAATAGTGTATTATCAACCTTCCCCCTTTGAAACTTGTTTTCTAATAGAAAGGAACTCAATCGATCATACCAAGCTCTAGGAGCTTGTTTCAATCCATAGAGTGCCTTTTTCAATTTATAAACATGGTTTGGAAATTCACTATTTTCAAAACCGGGAGGTTGTTTGACATACACTTCTTCATTTATAAACCCATTCAAGAAAGCACTTTTAACATCCATTTGATATAAAGTGAATTTCATGATTGATGCAAAAGCTAGTAAAATTCGGATAGCTTCAAGACGTGCAACCAGAGCAAAGGTCTCATCATAATCGATACCTTCCTCTTGGTTGTATCCTTGAGCTACTAGTCTAGCTTTGTTTCTTATAATCAACCCGGATTCATCAAGTTTGTTTCTATAAATCCATTTAGTGCCAATTATGGTATGATAATTGGGTTTAGGGAATAAATCCCAAACTTCATTTCTTGTAAATTGGTTCAATTCTTCTTGCATAGCAAGAACCCAATGTTCATCCTCAATGGCCTTTTTAATTGAATCGGGTTCAATTTGAGAAACAAAGGAGACATAGTTGCAAATGTTTTGAATAGACCTACGAGTTAGTACTCCCTTTGACATATCTCCTATGACATTGTCTATAGGATGAGCCTTGACCGATTTCCAAGCCGGAGGAAGTTCTTGTTTGACTTCACCTTCATCACTCTTTGATTTCTCTCTCTCTTTCTCTTCATTTGAAAAATCAATGCCATCTTCACTAGCATCGCATAAAACACTATCTTCTTTAGAAGACTCATTAAAAACAACATGAATTGATTCCTCAATTGTTAAAGTTCTTTTGTTGAAAAATCTATAAGCTTTACTATGAGAAGAATAGCCTAAAAATATGCCTTCATCGGATTTGGAATCAAACTTGCCAAGGTTTTCTTTTCCATTATTTAAAACAAAAACTTTGCATCTGAAGACATGAAAATGAGATATATTTGGCTTTCTTCCCTTGTAAAGTTCATAGGGGGTTTTATCCAAAGAGGGTCTTATCAAAATACGATTTAAAACATAACAAGCCGTATTGACGGCATCGGCCCAAAAATATTGAGGTACTTGAGAATCATTTAACATGGTTCTAGCAAGTTCCTCTAGCACCCTATTTTTTCACTCTACCACTCCATTTTGTTCCGGAGTTCTTGGTGCGGAGAATTGGTGCTCAATACCATTTTTAGCACAAAATCTATCAAATTTGTGGTTTTCAAATTCACCACCATGATCGGTACGAATAATAATTACTTTTTGATTCACTTGGTTTTGCAAATGTTTGACATGATGTTTAAAAGATTTTTAGGTCTCACTCTTTGTTGTTAAAAATAAAGTCCAAGTAAACCTAGAGAAGTCATCAACAATCACCAATGCATAATAGTTGCCACCAAAGCTTTTTACTTGTGATGGTCCAAACAAGTCCATATGAAGCATTTCTAATGGCCTTGATGTGGACATCACCATTTTTGATCCAAAGGTGTTTTTAGTTTGTTTACATTTCTTGCAAGAAGAACAAACACCTTCAATAGAAAAATTTAGCTTTGGTAAACCAACTACTAGATCTTTAGATTGTATTTTCTTCAATTGGTTTACATTTATATGAGCGGTCCTACGATGCCATAACCAAGTGTCACTTTCTTTGCTCACTAAACAAGTAGAGACCAAAGAAGTGACTTTGTTCAAATCAACTAAGTAAGTGTTATTTGACCTTCTACCAACAAATTTGATTGATTCATCTTTGTCACTTTTAATGAGGCAATGGGTAGAGGTAAATAATACATGATTACCAATATCACATAATTGGCTTATGCTCAAGCGATTATGTTCTAATCCTTGAACATAAAGCACATTATCAATAATCAAGTTTGAAGAGTTTCCGATTTTATCAATACCACGGATTTTGCCTTTGTTGTTGTCCCCATAAGTGACATAACCCTTTTCCTTTGGAGTAAGCTCAATGAAATGCCGCTTATCTCCCGTCATGTGCCTTTGTTGTGTCTTTGAGAGTTCAACAACCGGTTGAGGTTTCTATCACTATGTGAGATTGTGAGTTTGTTTTTCAACTCTTTCACTTCTTTTTCAAGTTCATCACATCTCTCACATGGAGTGATAGTCTCCTCATGATTTGCACAATCACTTTGATGACTAGAATTAATAAGTTCTAAGGATTCATTTTGAAGTTTCAACTCATTTATAGATTTTTGCAATTCATCAATTTCTTGTTGAAACTCCAAAATTTTCTTTCCTTTTTCCTTATTAATTTTAGCAAGCCTTCTAAATTGAATTAACATTTCATTGTAGGCTTCTTGCAAATCATCATAAGAAATGGAGTTTGAAAAGGAACAAGAAGAGCTAGAGGTTACCTCATCATCACTTTCACTCATGTCATGTTTAGCTCTTGATGAGGACTCATTGTTGTTCTTGGCCATAAGACAAAGGTTTGCATTTTCATCACCGGAACTACTTGAAGATGATTCATTGCTCTTCTCCGGTGCATCCCAAACAATGTATGCACGCTTCCCCTTGGCCTCTTGGGTCTTCTTGTCATTCTTCTTCAAGAATGTGGCACATTCCATTCTAATGTGACCAACCCCACCACATTCATGACACTTGAATCCATCATTTGAGCTCTTTTCTCTTTGTTTGGAGTCTTTGGTTCTCTTCACCTTTGATGGGAAGCTACCTTTCTTACCCTTGAAGAATTTGTTGAATCTTTTGACAAACATCCCAAATTCTTCTTGATTGGGTTCACTATCGGAATCCTCACTTGTAGAGCATTCTTCAACTTCTTTTGTGACTTTGGTTGAAGCTTTGAGAGAAATGCCCTTTTTCTTCTTGTCAGATTCCTCATGAGTGTTGAGTCTTGATAGTTCCATTTCATGTTCTTGGATTTTGCCGAACAAAGTAGTCAACTCCATCTTGTCTAAGTCCTTGGATTCTACGATGGCCGTTACTTTGGGTTGCCATCTCCTATCAAGACATCTCAACACTTTGTTAGTAGTTTCACCATCATGAAATGTTTTTCCTAAAGCAATCAAATGATTAATTATGTGAGTGAATCTCTTTTGCAAGTCATTGATGGACTCATTTGGAAGCATGCGAAATAATTCATATTCATGAGTTTGAGTTAATTTAATCTTGCACGCCTTACTTCGCTTGTTCGCTCATAAGTAACTTGCAAAATATCCCACATTTCCTTAGAAAATTTACATTGAGAAACCCGGAAAAATTCATCATGAGACAAAGCGGAAGTGATGATGTTTTTGCCTTTTAAATCATATGAAACTCTTTTCTTATCATCATCACTCCAACTAGCTCTTGGAATGATTACGATTTCATCATTTATCAATCTCTTGGGAATGTGAGGTCCATTCTCAATAGCATCCCAAATATCCATATCAATAGCTTCTATGAAAATTTTCATTTTGACTTTCCAATAAGCATACCCTTCACCATTGAATAGTGGAGGGCGGTTTATTGAAGAGCCTTCTCCTCCAAGGGGATTGCTTGAGCCCATAGTTTCCAATTAGGATCTTTTTCGGAAAAGTTGTTACACTCGATCTTTCGACCGAGCTCTGATACCACTTGTTGGAAACCAACCAGCGGGCTAAGCAATTACTAGAGGGGGGTGAATAGTAATTTGAAGCACTAATACCAAATATTTTGAATGATAATTAAAGAATAGAGCTAAAACTGAATTTTATGAAAACAGACTCGAAATACTCGAGTCTTTTGTGAAATACTCGAGTGTTTCAGGAAGAACAACTCGAGTCTTTCAAAATATACTCGAGTTTTTCGTATCAGATGACAGGCAAACCAGAAACGAAAATTCAGCAATTCACATCAAATCAATCCAATACAAAACAGAAACTTATCCAACAGAATAGCAAGCAATCTAAATAACTTTTAACACTTAAATAACACTTAAATTCCTTGAACTTGCTACCTAATTGAACAAATCCTATTTCTTTGAAATGCTTTAAGTTGTTTGAGCTAGAAAGTAAATTGAAAGCAATAAACCAACACTCAAGCAATTTTATAATGGTTCACTCCAACAATGAGCTACATCTAGTCCTCCTAATCAACTTAGGAGTTTCTACTATAAATCAAATTGTTAGAAATTACAAGGATTACTTGAGATAGCCTCACTTAACCTAACCCTTCAAGAGTGTACCAAACTCTTGATTTCTACCCCAATTTGATTCCGGTGATGAAGAACTCTTCTAAAGCTTCCTTGAACTCCCTTCAAGAAAGGATTAGCACAAATAAGCACAGCTCAATTTAGAAATTGAGACCTAAACTCAACTTGGGAAGAGAATAACAATATGAGAGTAGAGTTGAGTTTTTGTGAATCAACACTTGAGAAGAAGAATTAATGAAAGCTTGTAATCAATATGCTCTTGTAGTCTTGTTTGTTCTTGTGCAAAATCAAAGAGAAATTTTTACAATCAAGTTCTGAAAAATGCTCTCTTAGGTTGGATAGACTCAAGTGCCCTCCATTGGGTTTTTGCGTCTTTCCAACGTTCATTTTTGCTGACTGGACCTAAAGACTCGAGTGTTTTGGCCAATACTCGAGTCTTTTTGGCCACTAAGAAAGGATTCGTTGCACGAACAAGACTAACGGTCATATTTGCTGATCTGGCATAAATACTCGAGTGCTTTTCAGAATACTCGAGTAGATACTCGAGTCTTTCTCAAAATACTCGAGTATTTTGATCAGACATGACAAAAATAAATTTTCCTTTTTATATTTTTCTTCTCAAGTATTAATTTTGGTTAATCTCAACCTAACAAACATATTAATTATTTTATTCTTAGAAGAGATTAACTATATCTACCCACTCTCAACATAAATGAAAAAATACAATTATAATTCGATTGAGAATGAGTGAGCATTTGACTTCTTTCTTGAATTCTTGTTGTTGTTGATGTTGCAATGACTTCAAGACTTGATTGTTAATTACTTTGTCATCATCAAAATTTAATCCACATAATTAGGAGCATTGAATTTACACGTATAAAGTGAGAGACGGTATTTACTTAAACATACAAATTTAAAAAGCAACGCCGCAAATTACTAGTTTGGGTTATGGGCGCTAGAAGGACCTATCTCTGGTTCAATTTTTTTTTTGGTGCGCAATTATATACTTTAAAATTGGTCATCCTAGACCTTGAGCGAATATACTCAAAAAGAAAATTACCTAAAGAAAGAGGGCTAGTATAGAATTCACTATTTAAAGAAAATTATCACCATTTAATAATATAGGCAATGAAATTTGAAACTATATGAAGAAAATTTTATACATTCTTATTTATTTTTATTGTAACTTCTATTGTTTACTTGAGATGCTATCATATTTTAGAATGTCTTATTACTATTACTTTGAAAAGTCTGACAAATCATAGGAAAAACAAGAAGAGAACGGGGAATTGAATCTTGATATTATGTTTAAAAAATCTACTCATGTATCTTAACAATATATAGTGCCTTATTTCTTTATACTCCCTCCGTTAAATATAAAACCTTTTTGACACTTTTATTTTGTCTCTATTAATTTATAAGGCCTTCTACGAAAATGATCATTAATTACTTTTTTCCACAAACATCCCTATTTATTTAACACTTTTTAACTTCTCAATAATATTAAGGATTTTCTTAACCTCAGCCCTTAGGCTGAGGATAAGACACTAAAAAAAGTATCTTTGTACTAAAAGTATAAATGCTTAATCCTTTAAAAGTTAGTGGGTTAGTTTTTCAAGACATTTTTTCCATTTTTCTACTTCTTATCCTTAGCCCTAAGGGCTGAGGTTAAACAAACCCTAATATTAATAGGGGTAATTTTAAAATTATATAACAAAAGTTCACATTTCTAATATAATTAACTAAATTATTCCATTTTCTTAATAGGGATTGAGGGAGTATTTAAAAAAATTAAAAAAGGAAACAAAATAAAAATAATGCCCCAATTTGGTAATTAAGGATATTCACAGTAGAGTCTTAACATGTTAACATGATATTCATCAAACTGTGACATATCAACATTACATCATCATTCTGTACGTGTTATAAGACTTAATTTCAAACTTTCATATATATATATATATATATATATATATATATATATATATATATATTTCATCATAGCAGTTAAGACTCACCAGACTTATGCATAAACATTATATCATTATGTATTTTTAAACTCAATTTTATGTTAATTATGTTTTTGAAATTTAATTTCATTAATTTTAATTATCTATTATTATTTCTAAAAATAATCTCAAATATTTATTTATTACATCAATATGTAAAAATTTCTAAAAATTATATTTGTATTCAAATAATATTTAAAAATTAAAATATTCAATTTTATGTTTAAAAATGTGACATAACCATTTTTATAGGAAAAAAATGAATTGCAAAAATAATTTCAATAGCTCTATATTTTTTACATATCCATTTTTTAAATGCTTTTTTAATATATTCATTTATATTTTTCATAATAACACAATATATTTAACAAAAAACAATAAAATGCGTAAAATATATATTTAGGAATATTATTATTTATTATTTAACAACCTAATATTAATATTATTTATTACTATCAGTTTTTTTATTATTATTTATTGTTATTATTATTTATTAAGATGTCCTCCGTTCCATAAAGATGGTAAAAAATGATCAAAATTTTTGTAAGTTAAAGTAATTAATGAAAAAACTTCGAAATTGCAAACTTTGGATGTGTTTGGTTGATCAATGCAAAATGTATTAAATTAGATGTTTGATAATTGGTTGATGTGTTAGACAAATCATTAAATACACGTCTCTTTAATTTTTTAAAGTCTACAATTTTACATACTTAACTTAAGATTCTCTATCAAATTTTGAAAAATAGTAGTCTTAGAAGAGTCTGATAAAAATTATTATGATATCAAGACTCTCTCGACTTGTATTGTAATTGTCCTAATAATACTTTGGAATTGGATACATCATTTTGTAGTCAATTTTTTTTTTTATCAATTATCAATATTGTAAAAGCACTTATTATTTTTTTGGTAAACTCAAAACTGTGGAGGGGAACTTCATAGTCCCGGCACCTGGAGTAACAAGGGTGGGGTGTCTCCCTAAGGGATGTTCTCCAAAAGGATTCGAGCCTCTAACCTTATGGTTTTATGGGTTCTCAATATTCTTATAATACTAGTATGTTTTCACTAGGCCAAACCCATTTGAGTGTAAAAGCACTTATAATTATTATTATTATTATTATTATTATTATTATTAATGATAATGATAATGATAATGATAATGACGTAGACTTATGATGTCGTGTATGTGAGATACTTCAACAGGGGGAGAAAGGAGAAGAGTCTATTCGGAAGGAACTCAAAATTGCAATGACACATGTTGTTCATGAAATCAATGTAAAGGATGTATTTTCTCCGATCTTATATATAGAGCATACTTAACCGTATTTCTCGGGATCAAGGAAAGTGGTTAGTTTTGTGAATTTTATGAGAATATATTGTAACATTACAATTTTACCCCTCTACTTCATTTGGAAAGTTCACATTCATTAATGAATAAAAAAAATACATAATTAGTCAAAACATTTAATAAAGGCAAAAAAGAGAAAGAACAATTAATAATGCATAAAAAATATAAAATGCCCTATATATAGGATCAAAAATTTCTTCTAAAATGTACCCTATATATAAGATCGGAGCGAGAAACCATAAAGTGCAACTATGGAGGAAGTTCTTGTGAATAGAGTTGTCAACATTGGTATTGCAAATAGCGTGAAACATGCCAAATGGTCTGCAAATAGGGATGGGCAAAATACTCATTGTAACATCCTAAGTTTATTTTAAGTGAAATTAATGCTAAAACCCAAGAAATAATTAGAATAATTTCTTAAAGAATTTTGGGTGATAGGGGAGTAGTAATTATAAGTACTAGGGGTTGTATAGAAGACATTTGTAGCAGTGGGCAAGACTATCTAAGCGAAATCGGGGGTTAAATCGGCGTTTCCGATGTTAGAAATTGACCGAAAAGAGAAAATTAGAAATTTATTATAGGATGCTAAGAAAATAAATTCCACCGTTGGATGTGAAGTTTAGGGGATTGAGAAGCTTGTCTAAAAATTTGGACCCGATCCGACGGTTAACGAAAAAGTTACGGCGAATCGAAGATTGGAAACCCTGTTTCTCGCCCAGGCGCGCTAGCATGCGCCCAGGCGCGTGCACTGTTCAAACGTGCACCAGCCAGTGGAAAAACCGCCCAGGCGAGGCCCCCATTCGCCCAGGCTCGCCTCTGGCGCATCAGCCTGCACCAGATCCGCAATTTGGCACGCCAATCCCCCTCTGACCGCACCAGCGTGCGCACCAGTAGCACCAGCTGGTGCCAAGACTCGCCCAAGCGAGCGCGCAGCAGCCACCAGATCTGGTGCATCCATTTCATGACTTGGGGCCAAAGTTGAATTTCTGGCCACACGATTTGTGCAGCTCTAAGATGATAATAAGGGCATCAAGGGCCACCCATTCCCCCACACTCCAACACCATTTCACTCCCATCACCTTCATCAAACCTCCCAACTCCAAGAGCAAGATTTCATCACCCTCTCACCACAAACACTTGATTTTGAGCAAATCAAACTCAAGATCAACCAAGCCCCATCAAGCTTACACCATGGAAGTGAGTTGAAGTCTCATTCCCTCTCCTCCCTCCATCACGTGTTGCTTCCTCCCTTCTCCTTCTTGGTTTTCAAATTCCACCATCACTTGGGGGCTCAAGCTTTTCTCACTTCAAGTCGATCAAGAATCAAGGTCACCATCAACTTCTCAAATTTTAAGCTAAGGAATCATCACATAGGACCTCCCTCACCTCAAGGAACTCTTATATTTATTGGTTTTGAGGTAAGAAGGGAAGTGTTACCTCTACTTAGGGGGTATTTTTCTAGCTTGTATATAGGGGGAATTAAGGGTAGGGAATAAAATAGAAAGATGAACCTTAGGGTAATTGACGAGATTAGAGTTTATGAAATGTTAATGGATATGACTATAACTGTGTATGTTTGTAATTGTCTAGATTTAAGTATTTGTGGGTTTGATAATGAGAGTGAGCTATAGAGTTAGAGATGAGATAGACAATTGGATTTAATGATAATTGGAATAGAGAACTTAATGGTAACTTGAAACAATTGTAGGTTGTGAATGCGTAAAAAATAGGGGATAAATAAACAAATAGTTGAACTATGTGAAAATTGGGAATAATGATGATGAATGTAGATTATGGTCTGGTTTGAAAGTCAATAATGAATATAGTGATTAATAAGTTGGTTATGTTATTGATTTTAGTATTCAGAATGGAATTGGACTGAACATGAATGATGATGAAGGGTAAAATGCAGTTAACGGGAATAAGAAGGAAAATAGGTGAACGGTAAAGAAATCAAGAAAAGGATTAATGGTTAGAGAAAAAGGTAATTAAATGGTATGAATAATTGATTATGATATTGAGTATTATCTATGGACCCTCCAAAATGGAGAGGATACGTTCTTGACCCTCCCTATGAGGAGCGGGAAATTATACATTCATGACCCTCCCTATGCGGAGCGGGAAATTATATTATCATGACCCTCCGTAAGGGAGTGGATATTTTCAGGACCCTCCGTGAAGGAGTGGATATTATCATGACCCTCCATAGAGGAGTGGATATTTTCAGGACCCTCCGTGAAGGAGTGTATATTATCATGACCCTCCGTAAGGGAGTGGATATTTTCAGGACCCTCCGTGAAGGAGTGGATATTATCATGACCCTCCGTAAGGGTGTGGATATTATCAGGACCCTCCGTAAGGAGTGGAGTACTATAGAATTGTATGTGCAGTATCATGACCCTTCATAGGGAGTGAATAATATCAGGACCCTCCGTAGAGGAGTGGAATATTATATAAACGAGAAGGAGTAGATAATATCAGGACCCTCTGTAGGGGAGTGGAATATTTTATGAACAAGGCCCTCCATTAGGAGTGAGTATTAAATGGGATTAAAAGGATAGGTAGGTAAGTGTGTAAATGATAGAAGGAAATGATAGAATCAAGAAAGGTTAAGGAAATAGTTGAAAGGAATAAGAAATGAATATGGTCAACAATAGGGTATTAAGGAAGCATGGGAAATTGAAATAGAAAATATAATTCAAGTGATAACGGGTAGTAATCTCTTAGTTGTTCTCTATGTCATTTTAGAATGTATTTTCTAAGTTCTGTGTAATGCTATCCTTCTTGATATATTTTTACAGGTGAAGAAGGAGCTTACACGAGTATGGCCGGGCAGGATTACACTCCACCTCGTGGAATGTTTCTTTGTTAGTTGAGTGACCCTTTGTGGGTCAATAGTTTCAGTTTTGGGAATTTAAAATGTATAATATTTTGGGAAGCAAACCCACTTTAGAAATTGTAATCATTTTCTGAAAAGTGTAATTGAACTGAACTATATTTTGGCTCTGCTGGCCCATTGTTGTTGAAGATGAAGCTTTATGCAGGTTAATCAGGAAAACTAAATTTTGGGAATATCCCTAAAACAAAGGAAACTCCGTCCGATTTTACGGAGATTTTCATAAGAATTAAAAGTAACTAAGTGTTTTTCCTAATCAACTAGTAGTATTAAAAGAAAATTTTAAATTCATAATAAATTAAGGGTAAAAGTAACTAGGGTGTTACACTCATATCCACGGATACCCGCAAAAATACTTGCAAAGGGTTTCCGCACTATTCCCTTGCTGGTGGGGATGAGTATTATGATACCTGCCCCGCAGGTACTCACATATATAAAATAATTATTTAAAAATAAATATTATATGTATATTAATATTTTTTTTATTATTTTGAGAACATATAAATTTTCTTTTATTTATATTTCATATTGAATTTTAAAGATGAAATTATAATGATAAACATTCATCATATGTATATAATTATTCATCTTATAATTATTTTTATGTATAATTATTATTACAAAATATATAATTATATAATAAAAGTTTAAAATCCGCGGATATCCGTTACCCGCATAAATATCCGCGGGTATGAGCATGGGTATGCACTACCCGCGCCCGTGGGTACCCATGCCCATCCCTATCTGCAAATGGATGGGTAACAGCTACCAAAAAAAGGAAAAGAAAAAGTAAGTTCCAAAAGTACCGGTGGAACTTCTTAGTTCTTACTCTCTTTGTTTCATATCTAGTGTGCTTTGTTTGGTTGCACGAGAGAAAATGGGAAGAGAGAAATAAGGAAAAGAGATTATGATGAAAAAATGGGTAGATTTTGTGGTTGTTTGGTATGAGAGAAAATGTGAAGAAATGTGGAATACAGAAAAGTTGAGTTTTCTTTCATTTCGTTTGGTTGGAGAGAAAAGAGGAAAGAGAGAAAACAACAAATTTGTCAAAAGGCAATGTTATGGACCAGATTTAGAAGGGTACTTCACTAAATCGGATTACCAGAAATAAAGGCCCTTTAAGGGTCTTAGACATCATGAAACCGGTTTACCGGATTTGGAGGCCCTTTAAGGGCCCATGTTTTTAATTAATCGGCTTTCCAGCCTAAAACAGTCTCCAAGGGGCCAATACCTCAGTAAAGCGGGTTATCGGTTAAGGAGGCCCATTAACCACCATCCTGTTGAAGAAGACTTGAGATAGATCAGCATAGGATTCCTTTACCTCGTAAAACTGGTATATCGGTTATTCAGAAGACAAGGTCATAAAACCGGATTCTCTTGGATTCCTATACAATGATGAGCAGCAGCCCTCCAATAATGCCCACTTTACTCCTGCTATTATCACTTGCCGTTAGCGGTTATTCGGCGATACCCATTGATGAGGAGGGAAACCCAACGGTAAGGTGATAAGCTTATATAAGAGAGTAGAGGATAACCAGGTATGCATCCTTCATTCTCACACAAACACACACCACACCCAAACAAACGACAGCATAGCTGGTATTCTGGTAATCAGGGTGCCACTCCACAGTCTAAAAGCAATAGTAGAAGACTTGGACAGACGCTTAACCACTTAGTTCAAGTACCAAGTTTTCTACGACAGAACATTGGCGAACACAGTGGGAGAGAGAAACTTTTTCCCACCACTTTTTGTGAAAGAGATGGATAACCGGTCACAAGGAGAACGAATCGAACCCAGCCACCATAGTGCAGGAGACCTGAGGAACCGTTTGAATGGGGGAAAGGCTATCACCCAACAGAAAGATTTAAGGGAGCACCTGAGTGAAGGTAGGAAACGAGTGGAAGAAGAACGGTCCAAGCATGATAGTCCCCCTCGTACTGATCAGGAAAAATCGCGGCAGAGGCTATCCTTTAAGGATGACAGCCCCCCGCATTCTGAACATGAGAGCAGAGGATCATCGGATGGACTTTTGCAAAGGAAGATGAACTTGGAAACGGAGTTGGCGCGCCTCCGAAAGCGTTTGGATGCGCAGGATAAATTAATGAAAGAGCTGAAAAAAGGAACAACATTTTCCACACCAGAAGTAGAGGAGGACCCTATAAGAGAGGAGGAACCAAAAGAAAGAGATCACCCATTTTCCGATCAGATCATGAATTTTCCGATGCCTGAGAATCTCAAAGCTCCAACTAATGTGGACTCTTACTTCGGAAATTCAGACCCTCAGGAGCACATAGACAGTTTTTTGGTGGCAATGTCCTGTCAGGGGGCTAAAGACGCGTATAAATGTCGCACTTTTCCCTTGACTCTGAAAAAGGCAGCATTGCGGTGGTACTCAAAACTGGAGCCCAACTCTATCAGGTGTTGGAAAGATTTAGCTACAAAATTCCTGGGCCATTTCACTACCAGTAAGGCTCAGCCAAAGTCTGAACATCACCTGTCGCAGATTAAACAAGGAAAAGATGAGTCACTAAGGGATTTCCTCACCCGATTCAATTCAGAATACCTATCGATCAGTGACATTGAAGCATCTATGGCCCTTCACTTGTTGATGAGAGCCCTAAAACCTGGTAAGTTTACTGATCATTTGGTTATGCACAGGATTAGAACCATGGACGAAGTGATGGAGAGGGCAGAAAAGTATATCAATTTGGAAGAATATCAGAAGGCCCAGGATAATTATGTCATTGGTGGAACAGGTAAGAAGAAGGAAGTATTCTTTCCAAAAGGATCAGGAAAAAGTAATCGAGAAGGGGAAAGGTCTGGAAGAGGAGATTCAAGGGGAAGGAAGCCAGAAAGCAAATATGATGAGTACACGCCCTTGAACACTTCAAGGTCTCAGATCCTTAGAGAGGTAATGAATGCTGAACTGATGGAAGTAGACAGACCTCCCCCACTAAGAAGACCACCCACCAAGGAAAACCAGCGTAAAAGATGCAGTTGGCATGGTGGATATGGCCACACGGATGAAGAATGTGTCCAGCTTAGAGACACATTAGAAACGCTGATAAGAAGGGGAAAACTGAATAGGTATGTCCGGTCTCCTGGAGGATCATCCAACGAACGTAATTCTGGAAGGAGAGCCAGAAGCCCAATAAGGAGGAGAACCAGGAGTCCTGTACGGAGGAGAACCCAATCACCAACAAAAAGAGATAGAACCCCCAGGCATACCAGAAATTCCCCCGTCAAAAAAGAAGGTAACAGCGGTACTAGTAATGAAGATTTAGAACTAATCTCTACAATTGCAGGAGGATTTTCAGGTGAAAATGATTCAATAACATCTCAGAAGCGACAACTAAAGCTCGCAACAATGGTTGTCGCCTCATCCAGCAAACAAAAAGTTTCCCATCCGCCCATTATGTTCACTGAAGCAGACCTGGAGGGAGTCATTCCTCATCATAATGACCCACTGGTGATAACAGGAATAATTGACAGGTTCAAGGTTTGCAGAATGATGGTAGACCAAGGGAGTTCTTCCGACATCATGTTTTTTGAGCTCTTTGATCGATTAAAGTTGAAGCCTCAGGATCTTCGCCCATGTCAAAAGGAGTTAATTGGCTTTACCGGAGACACTATCAGACCAAGAGGATACATTGACATCAGGATGACACTGGGAACACCCCCTCGATGTCGGACTGAGAAGATATCTTTTGCGGTGGTAGATTGCCCATCAGCGTATAATGCGATTTTAGGGCGCCCCACTCTGAAAGCGTTCCAGGCGGTCGCTTCCCCTCTTCACATGGCGATGAAGTTTCCAGGAGAGAAAGGTGCGGTTATCACAGTACGGGCAGATCAAATGCAGGTGAAAACCTGCTATATTGCTAGTTTGAAGGCTACTAGGGAGAATGCAAAGAAGCAAACGCAGATAAAGAAAGGCAAAGCCCCCGCTTCCTCTTCTGGTGTGATGATGGTAGATTTAGACATGAGAGAAGACATTAAAGAAGAACGTCCTAAACGTGAAGGAGAATTGGAGAAAGTTCAGATAGGTGAAACCTTAGATCACTGGACACAGGTAGGAAAAGATTTGCCTAAAGAAGAAAAGGAGAAGCTGGTTACTTTGTTAAAGGAGAACAAAGATCTGTTTGCATGGACAGCTGCTGACATGCCTGGTTTGGATCCGGGGTTTATTTGCCACCGTCTGTCTATAGATCCTACATTCAGGCCAGTGGCTCAACGCAGGAGGAAGATGGGCGCTGAGCGACAGAAAGTCATCGCTTCAAGTGTGGAGGAGCTTACACTACATGGCTGGCGAACGTAGTCCTGGTGAAAAAATCTAACGGAAAATGGCGCATGTGCGTCGATTATACAGACCTCAATAAAGCATGCCCCAAGGACACTTACCCACTTCCCAACATTGATAAACTTGTAGACAGCTCAGCTGGTTACCAGCTACTCTCCTTTTTAGACGCTTATTTTGGTTACAATCAAATTCCAATGTTTAAAGATGATTAGGAGAAAACAACTTTCATGACCGATAGGGCAGCCTATTGTTATACTGTAATGTCATTCGGTTTGAAAAATGTAGGTGCTACTTATCAAAGGATGATGGACAAAGTTTTTGTTGAACTAATAGGTCCAACTTTGGAGGTTTACGTGGACGACATGATTGTCAAGTCCATGCTACAAGAGAACCACAAACAAGATCTAGAAACGGTCCTTGCCAAGGTACGTAAGCACAATATGCGGCGTAATCCACTAAAGTGTGCCTTTGGTGTCACGGCAGGGAATTTTTTAGGTTTTATGCTCACCAACAGAGGGATAGAGGCTAACCCAGAAAAATGCGAGGCAATCACTCGTATGAGGAGCCCGAATTCAATTAAAGAAGTTCAACAACTCACAGGTCGTATTGCTGCATTAACAAGGTTTTTGTCCAAATCAGCTTACAAGTCGCTTCCTTTGTTCAAGTTACTGAAGAAGGACAAATACTTTAAGTGGTTTGGAGAATGTGAGGCTGCTTTCCAAGAGCTCAAACATTATCTTTCAAATCCTCCAATCCTCAGCAAACCTGAACCAGGTGAAACACTGTATTTATATTTATCTGTTAATGATGAAGCTGTAAGTGCTGTCTTGGTCAGGGAAGCTGAAGAAGGACAAAAGCCCGTATATTTTGTTAGCAAGGTATTATAGGAGGCTGAAAAAAAGGTACCAGAAAGTGGAGAAGATGGCGTTCGCGTTAGTTATCACTGCTAGGCGCCTGAGACAATATTTCCAGTGTCACCCGATAGTGGTTCGAACCGATCAACCCATCCGACAGATACTACAAAAGCCTGATTTGGTGGGTCGCATGATCGCCTGGTCAGTGGAGCTTTCCGAGTATGGGATTAGCTACGAAGCCAGGACAGCCATAAAATCACAAGTACTAGCGGATTTTGTAGCAGAGTTAACACCAAAGGCAGATCCTAAAAGCTGGACTCTCTTCGTGGACGGATCTTCTAACACCTCTGGAGGAGGAGCTGGAATCATTCTGGAGAATGCCCAAGGTATTTCTATTGAATACTCTCTTAGGTTTGACTTTCAAACGTCCAATAACCAGGCCGAGTATGAAGCTTGCTTGGCTGGCATGACAATGGCCAAGGATCTTGGAGCTCGCTCTATCCTCCTGTACAGTGATTCTCAACTGGTAATTTCTCAAATAAAAGGTAATTTTCAAGCAAAAGAGCCTTTGCTGCAGCAATATCTCTTGAAATGCAAACAGCTGGCGGAAACGTTTGAGGAAGCGGGCGCTCATGTCTTTTGCAGAAATATATCTACCCATTAATAACATTATTCATAAATGTTAATATTCAAATATTAAAGTTAATAAATAAAATTATATTGAATTGAAAATTGTATGTTATAGATTGACGATCCCAAGTAACAATCATGATTTTGGATAGGGGTGACAATAAAACCCACATCCATTGGTACCCATTCGAAATTGATCCGATTTTGATGGGGGAAAACCCGCTCTAATTGTGTTTGGAGAAAACCGAAATCAAAATCTGCTTTAAAAAGATGTGGTTGAGCGAGTCTATGATTGTAAGTACTTGTCCTGCCACCGCTCCCAAACTCACCTTAATATAAAACTTAAATAATTTCCCTTATAATAATAATTAAATGGTAAAATTAAACTAACACATTTTTCAATAAAAAAGATAAAAACAATCATGATTTTTTTTGTAGAAGAAAAAAAATTCTATTACCACATGCAAGAAAAAAGAAACATAAAAACAACCATAATCTAACAATACTGCCACATTCTAGGAAGGGTTCAACCAGTTAAACTATGAAAAAAGATTAAGAGCCACCTTCTAGGAAGGATTCCCTCAACCAATTAAACCCTTGAGTCTCAATACAGATTTTATCAACTACGTCCATATTGGGCCAATTCCTAAAATTATTACAATGAAATAAGACCCTAAAAGAAATTTCTTTCTTTATTAAACTAAATCTAAATGCAGGAGATCTAGAGATATTTGCAAATGTCCTAGAGTTCCTCTCTTGTCACGTGTGATATTGAGCAGCCACAACTACTGCCCTTATCACTTGCCGAAACGCCTTTCCTCTTCCTGGATACAGCACCTAGCGACGCCAATGATCAAGACGCAGAGGAAACCGACACAATCCCAACCAATCTGCACACATGGATATCAACTCTCCACTCCAATCGCACTCAAAGAAGAGATGGCGGATCGATTCTAAGGATGGTAAACAAAGACTGCAGAAATTCGGTGAGTAGCTCCATCTCAATTTATCCCTTGTGAGTAGCTTTTCATGATTTGTTAGCCAAGATATGAAACTGTTCTTAGGAATATTTAATCGATTCCACACCATTTTAGACATAGGAAACATGGGTAAAGTTCCTTTAAGGAATCAATACCCAGATTGAATGGTGTAGCCACCATCTGGACATGCAAGTTACTGATTGTCTGTGAAACCCGCTCTGAGCCTATCTCTAGTTTTCAACACTTGTTTCCAATGCCAACTCTGACCTTGAATCCACACACAACCCCAGAAATTTTGATGTTTGAGGTAGACATTATGAACCCAACGCACCCACAAGAAATCTTTTTTCTGCAATATTCCACACTTGCTTACCAAGAGCTGCTAGATTCCAAGTCCCACAGTCTTGAATGCCCAAACCACCAAATCGCTTCTCATTACAGACCGTAGACCGTGAAACTTTAGATTGATAAAAGCCATTTTCATTTGCATTCCAAAGAAACCTTCTACAATGCTTCTGGATTTCCTTGATTACCGAAGCAGGAATAATGAAAATAGAGGCCCAGTAGATATGGCAACTCGTAATAACAGAATTGATTAAGCACACCTTTGCCTGATAAGATAGATCTCCAATAGTTAATACTTCTCAGCACTTTATCTGTTGAGAAAATGCCTAAGCATAGGTAGTTTTGATGATTACAAAGTGCAAGTCAAGGCAAAAGTCCACAACTCAACTTAAGGCTCAACAAAATCAACAAAGGGGTTCTTATTGTAATGCAATGTATTATTTATTCTTTATTAAGTCCCCTAGGTGCATATTATTATAGAGTCTAAGTTAGAATGAAACTAATCATAATCTAAAAGAAAATGGTTTGCATGCTAAGTAAAATCGAAGTGGGTGCTTTTCAAAATTAAAATAAAAATATGTGAATTTATAAATATAAGAAAAATATTGAGAAAATAATTTGAAAATATTTTTCAAATAAATTAAAGTGTTTTGGAAGTGAAGAAAATGTTTTAAATATAATACTATAAGTGTTAACAAGTAAAAATGTTGCTTTTGGAAATTTTGAACAAAAGTATCTGGATACATCTGAAAGTATCTGGATACCCCGTTAAAACAACAGTCAGAATTTTGATTTTAAACACGATGTATCCGAATACTTTCAAAAGTATCCGGATACTGACAGTTAAAACTGTCTAAAACTAGCCGTTTGCTGTCAAACCTTTATATATACATATCCAAACATTTTTAAACTATAAGACAACATTCCAACACTTCTCTATCTGCTCTGGACTTTCTCTTAAACACGTTTTACAGAATTCTCAAGTGTTCTTCATGAATCACTTGCATTTTCACATTTGATCAAGAAGAACATTCAAGTGTTGCATTGAATTTTCACAAATACCCACTTTGATTACACTTGCATTCATTATTATTCTTCTAGATTCTGATCTAATAGTTAGTGTTCTTAAGTAAGTTGCTTATCCACACAAAAAGGTGCAAATATCATTGCTTTTCATTGGAGTTCTTCATCCGCACAACGAGGTGTAAAGTGCCAACAACAAGACATTGACAAACGTAAATTGGTGAAAGGTTTTCATCAAGTATACTTGAAGATTTCAAGTGTAATTGAAGAAGGTTTCTTCAAGCACAAGGTTCGCTGTGGTTCGAGGAATTGTCTGCGAAGACACAAGTTCCAAAGAGGTTCTTTGGAGGGACAAGTCTAAGGGAAAGGTTTTCTCTTACACATTACTTGTACTTACAATTCTTGTTCATAGTGAAGCAAATCTCCTATCTCAGAGAGGGAGGACTGGATGTAGCATTAGTGTTCGTTAACACACTAATGCGTGCGAACCAGGATAAAATCCTTGTGTTCGCTTCTCTTTCATTATCTCTTTACAATTCCGCGCGCTTAATTTTCATATATTTAAGTATATGTGTTTTATATGTTTTTACTCTAATTATTTTAAAGGCCTTAGTAAGCAATAAATTTTTAATTGGTGAAGATTCGTACTCTTTGCCTATTCACCACCTTTATAGGGAATAGTACTACCCGCTTGTTTTCCAACAAGTGGTATCAGAGCTCGATCGGAAACGATCGAGCATAACTGCTTTTCCGTACGATCCTTAGTTTGGTAAACAATGAATTCTAGTAATCCCTTCTGTGGTGAAGGTTCTTCCATTAATCGCCCTCCTATGTTTTCGGGCGAGGGTTATACCTATTGGAAGATTAGGATGAAAATCTTCATTGAAGCAATAGATGTAGAAATTTGGAATGCTATAGAAAATGGACCTTTTGTACCACAACATAAGGTTAATGACTCTGTCCTTGATAAGCCCAAGGGGAGTTGGAATGATGATGATAAGAAAAAAGTAAGTTATGATTTGAAAGGAAAAAATATCATTACATCCGCTCTCTCATATGACGAATTCTTTAGTGTCTCTCAATGTTCTAGTGCCAAAGAGATGTGGGACACTTTACAAGTGACTCATGAAGGTACTAGTGAAGTCAAAAGGGCTAGATTAAATGCCCTCATGCATGAATATGAACTTTTTAGAATGTTTCCCAATGAACCAATTTTGAATATGCAAAAACGGTTTACACATATTATAAATCATTTACTTGCTCTTGGCAAAACTTTTATTGATGGTGAAATTATTAACAAAGTTTTGAGATGTTTAGACAGACAGTGGCAGCCAAAGGTTACAGCAATAATGGAGTCAAAAGATCTAAGTGATATGGACCTAGCCACTCTGTTCGGAAAACTGCAAGAGCACGAAATGGAATTGGGAAGGCTAAAATTGCATGAAGATTCAGACATGTGCAAAAAGGATAGGGTTTCATTCAAGATGCTGGAGACTCTTGAAGAATTATCCAATGATGAAAATTTAGATTCCGATATCGACGATGAGACCATGGAGCTTTTAGTTAGTAAATTCAGCAAGTTTCTTAAGATTAGACAACAAAGAAGTCAAAATGAAGGAACTTCAAGAAGAAAGTCTCCAAAGGACAAAATTCAATGTCACGAATGTGGTAATATAGGTCATGTGAAAATTGAATGTGCTGCATATCTCAAGAGAAAAGAGAATGACAAAAAGGAAAGCAAAGGATTCAAATCCAAGAAGGCTTATATTGTATGGGATTTGCCCGAAAATTCAGAGAAGCAAGATGCTAGCAGTTCAGATGAGGAGGAATTGGTTAATCACTTGTGCTTAATGGGAAAGTTTGATGAAGAAACTTCATCAAGCATAGAATCATCTGAGCCAATGAACTCCAAACGGGTAACATATTCTGAATCCGACTCTGATTCTAAAAAATCAACTTATAATGAACTATATGAATCTTATGTAGAAATGTATAAGGAATTAAGGAAGCTAGAAAAATCAACATTGAAAGCAAGAGGATTATCTTGGAGCATGAAGCAAAAATTTTAGAAATGCAAAAATTTATTGATGAACTTCAACTCCAAAATGAGACTCTTGATCTTATTTATTCAAATGCTTTCTGTAATTGTGAACTAAATGATAATCCCATCGCCGAATGTGTAAGTTGCAAGCAAATTGAAAAGGAAGTACACGATTTAAAAGCTAAACTTGCAAGTTTCACTAAAGGTGATATGAACTTAAATAATTTAATTGTCAATCAAAGAGAAAATGCAAATAAGACTGGTTTGGGATATCGAAAACCCAAAAACTTCAATTATAACAAGTTGGTATCATTTTCAAATGTCAATTACTCTAAAAAACCAACTTGCCATTATTGCGGAATTTTTGGGCATTCATCAAATACTTGTAATATTAAACTTAAAGGTATCTCAAATGGTTCATTTGTATGGATTAAGAAAGGGTTTGATCCTAATGCTAATCAATTAGGTACCCAAGTTACCTAAAACATGCAAGGTATTTTTGGCTTAACATTAAGGGGGAGTGAGCTCAAATGTTAAGGGGGAGAAAGTTTATAATTTTCTTGCCTATTTATATAACTCTCTTTTTGATTATGCCAAAAGGGGGAGAAGGTATGTTGTTGACTTTTGTAGGTTGATTGAAGTTTCTTATTATTATCCAATTATCTAATGCACATACTAAGGGGGAGCACAAATCAACAAAGTTTGTCATCATAAAAAAGGGGGAGATTGTTGAGAAAATGCCTAAGCATAGGTAGTTTTGATGATTACAAAGTGCAAGTCAAGGCAAAAGTCCACAACTCAACTTAAGGCTCAACAAAATCAATAAAGGGGTTCTTATTATAATGTAATGTATTATTTATTCTTTATTAAGTCCCCTAGGTGCATATTATTATAGAGTCTAAGTTAGAATGAAACTAATCATAATCTAAAAGAAAATGGTTTGCATGCTAAGTAAAACCGAAGTGGGTGCTTTTCAAAATTAAAATAAAAATATGTGAATTTATAAATATAAGAAAAATATTGAGAAAATAATTTGAAAATATTTTTCAAATAAATTAAAGTGTTTTGGAAGTGAAGAAAATGTTTTAAATATAATACTATAAGTGTTAACAAGTAAAAATGTTGCTTTTGGAAATTTTGAACAATAGTATCTGGATACATCTGAAAGTATCCGGATACATCTGAAAGTATCTGGATATCCCGTTAAAACAACAGTCAGAATTTTGATTTTAAACACGATGTATCCGAATACTTTCAAAAGTATCCGGATACTGACAGTTAAAACTGTCTAAAACTAGCCGTTTGCTGTCCAAACCTTTATATATACATATCCAAACGTTTTTAAACTATAAGAAAACATTCCAACACTTCTCTATTTGCTCTAGACTTTCTCTTAAACACGTTTTACAGAATTCTCAAGTGTTCTTCATGAATCAATTGCATTTTCACATTTGATCAAGAAGAACATTCAAGTGTTGCATTGAATTTTCACAAATACCCACTTTGATTACACTTGCATTCATTCTTATTCTTCTAGATTCTGATCTAATAGTTAGTGTTCTTAAGTAAGTTGCTTATCCACACAAAAAGGTGCAAAGATCGTTGCTTTTCATTGGAGTTCTTCATCCGCACAACGAGGTGTAAAGTGCCAACAACAAGACATTGACAAACGTAAATTGGTGAAAGGTTTTCATCAAGTATACTTGAAGATTTCAAGTGTAATTGAAGAAGGTTTCTTCAAGCACAAGGTTCGCTGTGGTTCGAGGAATTGTCTGCGAAGACACAAGTTCCAAAGAGGTTCTTTGGAGGGACAAGTCTAAGGGAAAGGTTTTCTCTTACACATTACTTGTACTTACATTTCTTGTTCATAGTGAAGCAAATCTCCTATCTCAGAGAGGGAGGACTGGATGTAGCATTAGTGTTCGTTAACAAACTAATGCGTGCGAACCAGGATAAAATCCTTGTGTTCGCTTCTCTTTCATTATCTCTTTACAATTCTGCGAGCTTAATTTTCATATATTTAAGTATATGTGTTTTATATGTTTTTACTCTGATTATTTTAAAGGCCTTAGTAAGCAATAAATTTTTAATTGGTGAAGATTCGTACTCTTCGCCTATTCACCACCTTTATAGGGAATAGTACTACCCGCTTGTTTTCCAACATTATCTACCAACCCTTGACATGTAGAAGCATTCCATTTCCGAGAAGATAGGGGAACACCCAAATATCTGCAAGGAAAGCTGCCTTCGTGAAAACCAGTGATTTCCATAAGCAATCTCTTAGTATCCTGAGTTATCCCAGCCATGAAAATGTGGGATTTCTCAGTGCTAAACTGAAGCCCTGACCAGTTAGAGAAACCACTAAGAGCCTGCTTGTAACGCCCAACTTTTATATAAAAATATCATTCAAAAGGTTTACTAATTAAAATGGAGAGCTTAAAATTTTCTTTTCATAAAACAACTTTACATATAAAATTGGGTATTTCAATTACAATATGAGTAGCACAAACAAATAAAGTTTTCCTTCTTTCCAATTCTTCCACTGCGACACTCTGATCCTCAAGCTCCTTGACTTCCACCTAAAATGTTAACCACATAAGGGTGAGACCTTTTCACAACACATTGAATTAGAAGATCGTAAAAAGGCACATAATAAAGACTTAAGCATCATAATCAAACCAAGCCATGACTAACAAAATGCATAACATTTTCATTTTCCAAAATCATTTTCATTACCTTTATTTTATCTTGGTCTCACATTGCCGTAGCTTAAGTGAGCACCAAGCTCTTAGCCTCACATTGCCATAGCTTAAGTGAGCACCAAGGTGTATACTTATATTTTACACTTGACCTCACATTGCCGTAGCTTAAGTGAGCACCAAGCCGCATACTTATATTTTGTTCTTAAATTTTCAATTTACTTATATCATCATTGATCTCTAGTCTTTTAGTTTGTACCACTAGGAATTGGTAGCTCCTACTAGGGCGTTTGTACACCCATTAGGGACTTTATTCACCCATCAGGACTATCACCCACTAGGCCTCACCCGTTAGGACTAATACATATAATCTTATACTCATACTTATCTCTTTCGTTAAAATATTCCATTTACAAACTTTAGTATTTTACACATTTTCCATTCTTTTAGTTTTCGTTGAATTGATCATTTTGGGACATTGACTCCTAACGGGGCATTTATACCTAGTGGGGCGTTTTAGCCTGATGGGGCGTTTGGCCCTAATGGGGCGTTTGTACACCTAGAAGGAACACCTAGTGTCCCAATGTCCCAATGATCAATTCAACCTTCCATATCAATCCACACACATTCACCACAATGCACACATTTCAAATAGCCATTTATGACAGGTAACAATCATTCACATTCAAGCATTCACGTCATTCCAAATTTTCACATCATTAATGCTCCAACACTATTCGCCAATATAAATCATAAACACACACATATATATATATATATATATATATATGTTCCAAACTACGACTAAACCCCACTTTTCAAGCATCCTAAATAACCATATTCACCATCAATTAAATAATTATCATTAATCCATGAGATATCCTTATGACTACTAATCCTCTTACCACTCACTAGCTTGCATTATTGACCAACTCATATTTAATTACTTATTCTTAAATATACCCCTTTATCCATTAGTCATTTCACCACCTCATAGCCAACATATTAAATTATCACATTATTTAACACTTAATCGTAGTATGCTCATTAACACACATATAACGAACCTGGCAATTCTCAACAACCAACATATATCACAGATCAATCGACATACTCAGGTATGTCTCAGAGTGCTTAAATATAAGTCAACTCCCTAGGGTTCTTCACTTCCTACATTTACAACATACATAAATGGGTTTTTAGAAATTTATGACAATTAAATTAAATTATTAAATTCATTCAAATTACATTCATTCTCTCTACACCAACTTATAACAGGTGCTATTTTGCTACCCACAACCCAATTTAACTACTTAGCCCAAATCCTATTATATACCCCAACTATCCCTAACTCAAGGTGTGGAAAAGAGACTCCCCTTACCTTAGAGAAGGAGAGAGCCCACACAAAGCTCCAAAGACACCAAATCTACACCGGATCTACCTTGATTCCAACTCCTTAGCCCAATTTCCACTTGAACCTTGAGATTGGAGGAGAGAGAAAGGAGCCCTAGGAGAGAGAAAGAGGGCCACGAATTGAGGGAGCTTAAGGGAGAAGATGAATCTCATGAATATAGGCTTGGAAGAAGGGGTTTTGGGTGGTTTATGGTGGTTGATGGAGTTTTTATGTGAGATAGATAGAGAACCAAAAATGGAGAGAGGAGAGGAAGAAAAGGAGGGTTTGGCTTTGAATCAACAAGGGAGAAGGATCTAAGCTTGATGATGATGGAGGAACCAATAGAGATGATGGTGGGAAAGGATTTTGAGCTCCAATCCTCCACGGGAGCTCCAAAATCACGTGGTGGAGGAAGAAAAGGGAAGAGAGAAGCGTGAAACAAGAGAGAGAGAGAGAGAGGAAGGTCGAATGGATAAGGGAGGAGGAGGTATGTGGCTGAAATAGGGAGATATAAGGGTGAAAATACGTTTCTGCCCTCAAACTTTATTTTTATTTTCTGCATCAGACTTGAAGTAATCGATTACTTGACCCCAAGTAATCGATTACCCTTCAATGCAACATTTCTTAGTGTTTCTGACAGAGGGCAAGTAATCGATTAAGTCACCTGAAGTAATCGATTACTTCACCAAAATAATCGATTAATTCTATGAGTTAATCGATTATCAATGGTGCAACATTTAAGTGTTTTCACCAGAGGGCTAGTAATCGATTAACCCCTACAGAGTAATCGATTACTCTAGTGAAAACTCCTATTTGGCCAATTCTAACTCTAAGACACAACACTTAACTCCTACCCATGATTTTCATATGGTTTTTATCATGAATTCTAGCTTAGGTTTTCTTAATTAACTTGGAATTAAAGTTTGGGATGTTACACTGCTTCACAACTCTAATGCTAGCAGGATGAGCCTTGCAAAAAATCATTAAGTCATCTGCAAAGGCTAAGCTGATCAATCTGGATTCTTTACATACAGGATGAAATCTAAAGTTCCTCTCTTTAGAAGCAAGCATAAGATTCCTTGTGAGCATTTCCAAGTAAACGACAAACAATAAAGGAGACATTGGGTCTCCCTGTCTAATACCCCTAGAGGCCCAAAATCTATCTCCCCGTTGGCCATTAACAACAATAGAGTAGGAAACTGTCCTTATGCAAGCCATGATCCACGTAACAAACTTTGTAGGAAACTTTAGAGTCATCAAAACATTTTCAACAAAGTTCCAGTCAAGAGTGTCATAGGCCTTCTTAATGTCCAATTTCATAATACATCTAGGGGATACTCTCCTTCTGCCATACATTCTAACTAGCTCCTGAGATAGCAACACATTATGAAGAATACTCCTATCTTTTATAAAAGCTGCTTGATTATCCTGAACTAAGCATTGAATCACCTCTGCCATCCTTTTGCTAATGATCTTAGAAATGCATTTGTATATAGTTGAACAACAAGAAATAGGTCTAAATTGATGCACCTTTGAAGGAGAGCCCAATTTAGGGATCAGAACCAGATTTTTATGATTTATCTCTCTATGGATATGACCTGTTAGAAAAAAAAATCTTTAACCGCATTACAGAGGTTCTGCCCAATAACATCCCAAGCTGCTTGAAAAAACCCAGCACCAAAACCATCAGGCCCAGGGGCTTTGTTCTTATCAATTGAAAAAATAGCATGCTTGACCTCCTCATTTGTATCTGGTTGAATTAGTCTCAATTGTTGAGTCAAAGATAAACAGTTTCCTTGCTCCACAACCTCTTGACTAAACATCTCACCCCTATTCCTGGACATAAAGAGATCTTAATAGAACTCCTCAAAAAGATTCTGTAAGCCCTCTTGTCCTATAAATGGCTCATCATTATCATTCAAAAGCCTTTGCACCCTATTTTGATAATTCCTCTTTCTGATAGAATCATGAAAGAGCTTAGAATTGCAGTGTCACCATCTCTCAACCAGTCAAGTTTAGCCTTCTGCCTTAGGAAAGATAGAGCATCCTGTTGAATTTTGCTGTATTGACCTAAGATATTCTTTTCAGCCTCATGCAAATCTGGATCTAGAGGATTCAAAATTAGGTCAGATTGAATAGCTTCCAGTTTCTGTCTAAGCTCAGTTTCACTGATAGCAATATCAGAAAAATACTGCCTATTAAAATTAGATAAGTGGCTCTTTAAGATCCTGAGCTTTCTGCAAATAATAAACATACGACTTCCTTCCTGCTTGTTTTCCATACATTCCCAATCAGAGTGGAGAAGTTCGGATGATTAGCCCACATATTGAAATACTTGAAAGAGTATCTAGCTTTCCTGACTTGTGTTCCCCAAACAATTATGATTGCTGAATGATCTGATAAACCTGGCAAAGTAAACTCAGCAGAAGCCAGAGGCCAATCACTGCACCAAAACCCATTCACAAGAGCCCTGTCTAGCTTGGATATTATTCTATCTGAACCAAGTTGTTTATTACACCAAGTGAAAAAAAAGCCAGTTTGTCTCATGTCCAGAAGCCCACACTCATCCACACAGCCTTGAAAGTCTCTAGCACTATTAGTATCTGTAGGGCATCCACCAATCTTTTCCTGCTGAATTAAGCATGTATTAAAATCCCCTAACATGAGCCAAGGGATGTTTATATGTCTTTGCATTCCAGTTAACACCCTCCAGAGCTCTTTCCTTTCATGATGATCATTATCAGCATATATGAAAGTCACAAACATTTGCTTATGAGAATGCTTTTAAATAACATGACAGTAAACATATTGAGCTGATCTAGCAACCGCAGTGACATCAATCACATCCATTCTCCACAGAACCCATATCCTCCCAATAGGGCTAACCTCCAAATTAATGAAGGATTCCCAGCCACCTGCAATATTATTCTGAACTTGTTGATAGGAATTGCCCCTCAACTTATTTTCTAAAACAGTAAATAAACCTACACTATATTTATTCAACATCTCCCGAACCTGTTTTTGTTTTCGAGGGTGGTTCAACCATCCAATATGTTGGAAACCAACAAGCGGGCTTAGCAATTACTAGAGGGGGGTGAATAGTAATATGAAAGCAACAGTGACTAATTTTCGGTGCAATTAAAAAATAATTGATCAAAAGCTTGATTTTCTGAAACTGGGCAATTTACTCGAGTGATTTTAAGAACACTCGAGTGAAAACCTACGAAATACTCGAGTGATTTGGAAAACACTCGAGTGTTTTATGCAGAACAGAACAATTCAGTTTCAGAGAAATTTAGCCAAATGATTCAATATCTTAAAGACTAGGCAAGAGCTGATATTAATCAAAGTAGAGGGCAATTAAATGAAGGTATAACAAGTTGAAAACAATTTAATTGCTACCAATTTCTACTTGAATTGTAAAAGCCCCTTTCTAGAGAACTTAGGGTTTGGTTTTTCTTGAAATCTAAGAAAGCTATAAAGAGAGAGACAACACCAATTTATCCTGGTTCACACTCAATCTAGAGTGCTAATCCAGTCCCCCTAATCAACTTAGGAGTTTCTACTAGTAATCAAATTGTTAGAAATTACAAGGCTAAATTGAGATTCCTCACTCAATCCTAACCCTTCTCAAGAGTGTACCAAACTCTTGAAATTTCTACCCCAACTTGATTTGGTGATGAAGAGTCCCTTCTTCTTTTGCTCCTTGGAACCTCCAAGAGCTCCACCAAAGCTAAGAACCTCTTAGCCCTTGCTTGAGAACCTCTCAAGTCTTGAATGAACCTAAGACCCACTTAGGTACAATTGGTTACCAACCAAGATTTTTAGAACAAGAAGTGTATGAGTGTTTGAGAATTGTACAACAAATAATTCTCTTACAATTAAAGCACACTCTCTTAACTCACTAAGACAATAATAAAGATGAATGCTTGGTTGAGTTTAGAGAGAGAAAAGATTTTAACACTTGAGAGAGATGGAAATCAATGAAAGAGTATTGGCTTGTTGTAGTAAATGAGGTCAACACTTCAGAATGTAAGTGAGGGGACAAAAGGGAAGGAAAAATCAAGTTATTCTCCCTTTTTGTCCTCTTCTAACGTTTAGAAAAATTGCTGTCAGACCCAAAACACTCGAGTCTTTTTGAAAACACTCGAGTGTTTTGGTCAACTGTGACAGGGTTGCCTTTTTACTTTATCCAACGGCTATATTACTGAAGATTTTTTAGAATCACTCGAGTGAATTGCTTAATGTTGGAAAAATTAAGTTTTTCTAACATTGTTTTCAATTCTCTCTTCAAGCCTAATTGGTTTTAATCTCAAGCTTTCATGCATAATTATCATGTGACCTTATGTGAGAATAAAAACCTAAACTACCCACTCTCATAAATAAAATAAAATACATTAAAATTAAATGAGAATGAATAAATAACTAAGCACTTGATCTTCTTTAATGTTGGGCTTGCATTCTTCACTTTAAGTCCATAATTTAATTACATTGTCATCATCAAAATTAATCCGCCTTAATCGGAGACTTGATTTTACACAATATTCCATGCTCCTATCTTATCCATGTGAGGGTAGGGTAGAAGACTCCCCTCTATATACCTCCAAACACCTCTGTTGAGCCTTGCTTCTAGTGGTTATTGTTATCCAGCCTTCATTGTCCCCCTCTTTCTACTTTCCTCTGTCTTTAGTTGGCCTGCAAACTGTAAGATCATCTATAACAGATGCAACAGCAGCTTTGGCTGCTTCCACATTCTCCTCAGGAATGGTTTCGGCTTCTATGTCTTCCTTTAGCTTAAGTGCATGATCTAACTTCTCCATGATTTAATTCTCAAGATTTTAGGTATTTTTAAAATTTGACGTTTATTATTATATTTTATTTGAATTATAATATAATGACAAACTCACATGGTGTACTCAAACACCAAATATATTTGATGTTTTTTAGTCAAAACCTATTTTTGAAGCTTTAAATTTATATTTTAATGATGCAGTTTCAAAAAAGTAATAGAATGAAAAATCTTTCCATATTTTAATTCAATAGTATCGAAGTTGTGAAATTATTTGAAGGATAAGAAAAGTGTGAACAAAAGCACATGTTGATAAAACAAAAACTTGAAGAAAATAGCTATTCCCTCCGGTCTCAAATACAACAAGTAAATAAAAACATTTTATTAGTGCTCTTAACTATAAATGAAATTTAACTAACTTTTTATTCTCAATACAATTATTTATAAAATATTTCAATAAAGTAGTTGAATTATTTAAGTTTTATTTCATTCTCAATACATGTTTCCTAAAGTAGTCTATTTTTTTTTATGGTTTTGAGAAAGTTAAATACACTCGACTAACTTTCTTAATTTTTTCTTATACTCTATTTAAGATAAGAAAAAGTACAACACTAAGGCTATGTTTGGTAAAGAAAACTTATAGATTATTTGGTAGTTTTCAACTTATTGACTTGGTCAATAAGCTATTAAAGCTGTTTGGTGAAAAAAATGAATGAAGCTTAGTTTATAGCTTATAGAAAGCTATATGAAGTAGCTTTAAAAAAAATGAAAGAACTTTCAATAAATTATATCTCAGTTTTGCCTTTATTTTTTTTCTAAATGTTTATAATATATTTTGGTTGAAATATATTGTTTAAGTCATTGAACAAACTTTAGCTAGTTGTACACCTAGTTTGCCAAACAGTCCTACTTCAATAAGTTAGCTATACAACTATAAGCCCACCGCTTTCAGCTAAATTCACAACTATCAACTACAAACTCACAGGTATCAATTATAAGCTCATATATATATATATATATATATATATATATATATATATATATATAAAGCTACTTTTATCAAACATACCTATATTTAAAAAAAATCTTACAGAACCATAGTTTTGAAGGAAAGAGAAAAGGGTAAGTAAGAGCAAATATTATATGTATTGTTGTTTTAGCATTTGTACTATGTTTCATAAGTCTTGTTTTATAAACTCAATACATTATTAATGCTATTTTTCCAAATACACCCCTAATTATTACACTTTTTTTTTTCACTTCCAATACCTTTATCTCTCTTCAATAATGATTATATATTGGAATTATAGTCAAAATACAAAAAATCCTTATATCATTTAACCATTTCTTAAAACTCGTGCATAACCTTAACACCTTGTTTGTTTCAAGAGAAAATAGGTAGAAAGAAAATGGGAGGAGAGATTTTGAAGAGAAAACTTCATTTTTCTCTGTTTGGTTTAGGAGAGAAAATGGATAGAAGAGAAAAAACACATGAGACTCACAAAAAAATTTTCTCTCCCCAAATGAAGAGATTTTGGAGAGAAAACTATGATTGACATGTAAAATTACTCATCTGTTCTTCACTTGTTCATTTTACTTCATCTTTTTTTTAATGTAAAAAATAAATCATTTTTATTTTAATAAAAAAAACTATTTGTATAATATCTTGGATTCGAAAATTTTATTATGTAATAAAAAATTGAAGTAAAAAAAATCTTTGACCATATGAAATATAGATGTATATAAAAAATAAAAAAATTTATTTATATTTTTGAAAACAATGGTGTAATTGTCTTTTGACAAATTTATTATTTTATCTCTTACCACTTTTTATCCAACCAAACAAAAGGAAAGAAAACTCAACTTTTCTCTCTTTCCAATTTTTTCACATTTTCTCTCATACCAAACAACCATAAAATCTACTCGTTTTCCCTCCATAATCCCTCTTCCCTATTTCTTTCTTCTCATTTTCTCTCTTCTTATTTTCTCTTCGTTAACCAAACAAAGCCTGTTTGTTTGAGATGATTTTGGGGAGGAGAAATTGGGGGGGGGGATGAGAGAATGGGAGGAAAATGTGTTTTGGCATGTAAAATTACCTATCTGTCCTTCATTTATTCACTTTATTTGATTGTTTTTTAATTTTAAAAAAAAAATAAAGATTTTTTTTCGATAAAAAATTGTTACTTATATTTTGGAGTCAAAATTTTTATCATATAATAAAAAATTGAAGTAAAAAAAATCTTTGGCTATGTTAAATATACATAATGTAAAAAAGAAAAAATATTTATTTCTATTTTGTAAAACAATGATTTATAGTTAGTTGCCTTTGTCGTAGAAAACTTGGTACTTGAACTAAGCGGTTAAGCGTCTGTCCAAGTCTTCTACTATTGCTTTTAGACTGTGGAGTGACACCCTGATTACCAGAATACCAGCTCTGCTGTCGTTTATTTGGGTGTGGTGTGTGTTTGTGTGAGAATGAAGGATGCATACCTGGTTATCCTCTAATCTCTTATATAAGCTTATCACCTTACCATTGGGTTTCCCTCCTCATCAATGGGTATCGCCGAATAACCGCTAACGACAGGTGATAATAGCAGGAGTAAAGTGGGCATTATTGGAGGGCTGCTGCTCATCATTGTATAGGAATCCAAGAGAATCCGGTTTTATGACCTTGTCTTCTGAATAACCGATATACCGGTTTTACGAGGTAAAGGAATCCTATGCTGATCTATCTCAAGTCTTCTTCAACAGGATGGTGGTTAATGGGCCTCCTTAACCGATAACCCGCTTTACTGAGGTATTGGGCCCTTGGAGACTGTTTTAGGCTGGAAAGTCGATTAATTAAAAACATGGGCCCTTAAAGGGCCTCTAAATCTGGTAAACCGGTTTCATGATCTCTAAGACCCTTAAAGGGCCTTTATTTCCGGTAATCCGGTTTAGTGAAGTACCCTTCTAAATCTGGTCCATAACAGTTGCCCCCCAGACCAGGGTTTATTTTTATAAATCTTGGTATGAACAATTATTTCCATAAACTGAAGTCACCTTTTAAATCATGAAACCGGTAATTCGGTTGCCCCTCTGATAGAGCTCACTGTCATACCGGTTTTCTAAGGATCATGGGGGTCTTTAGTATACCTTAAACGGTAAGACCACTCCTTTAACCGGTAATACGGTTTATTAGAGGACGGATCCCTATGAACCTTTGGTCCTTGGGATGAAATAATCTAAAAACCGGTAAGGCATACCGGTTTCCCGGTTTAACGATCACCTCCTCCTGTTTCTCAGTGTTTCTTCTAGATAAAGATAATCTCAACTTCGCAATTTAAACCGGTATACCGGTATTTCGATTTTCACTGTCAGCCAAATTCAAATATCTTTGACCAACATCGTTTCCAAAAAAGCATCTTGTCCAACACGGTCCTCAAGAAAACCTTACATTTCTGAGCCACATCCCATCTATCAGAGGAATCTTTCTCCTCGTCTATTGTGACAACATCTGTTTCCAAGGAGGAAATTCGAATTTTGAATTTTGAACATGTTTTTGGCTCCAAAATTCGGTACTTTTTGAATAGCTATTTCGGGTTGAGGTGGCTAAAACACTGACAATCCGGTTTTCATATGCTACAAAATCGAGTTGTCCTCTCATTTGACCGAATTACCGATTTAGAGGGGGATCTATTGAATCTTCTTTTTGTAGTCATCATACTGTTTAACCGGATTACCGATTTTAGAGGGGGATTTCAAATCCTACCTTTGTAATTCGGTTTAACGGTTCATGGAACAAAGTGGTTGCTTAATTAGGTTCAGCATCATAACTCTTGTCAAATCAAGCTTCTCATGTGCACGGTTTCTGAGGAGTCAAAATGACTTTTCCAAGAGCATCTTTCCTTGTCTGCCGTGCCTATGCTAGTCTTTCCCTAGGTGATATTTGAAATTCAAATTTGTCTTGGATACATCATCTTTGACCACTTAGGCTTAGTGTTTACTGATAAAAACCGGTTTACTGATTTCATTTTCAAAAACCACCATTAATTGCAAGTCATGCTTCATCTTCTCAACTGACATAAAGTCACTTTTGTCATAAATGACAAGATTTATCACTGCATTTACTTCAAGAATTGGTCTTTCAAGGGAATCTGAAAAGATTCTCTGAAAAGTTATGAAGTATGCTTCACTTTATCAGTTTTTGACTTGTCAAATTTCTTCGCTTCCTCTAATCTCGAACTGGCCATCCCCTTGGGCTTCTCACCCATTCAATGTTTGAATAAATCGAGCAAGCCTCCTCTTTGGTCTTCTACCATCCGTTTTGGCTATAAATAAGGGGGGTTTTCTTCATTTCAACCTCACTCCTTCTTCACTTGAACACTTAAAAACTAAAGTGTAGAAAAAATTCATCCAGCTTCTCTCATCTTCCAAAAACGTGTTTTGCTTCCTTATTCCTGAGAAATTCGTCCAGCTCTTTCTTGTCTCATTCCTTTCCAGTTTCAGTCTTCTATACACTTTCAGGTAATCTCTTACTCCCTCCTGATGGATGATCTTCCTATTTCTGTTATTTATCCTACTGAAACCTCTTCTTCTTCTTCATCTTCTTCTTCAAACAATTTAACAACTGATAGTATACCCCCTATTAATCCTTCTTATTCACACTTAGGAAGTACTTCTATTAATTCTTCTGAAAAAATCATGCTGGACGAACTTGCTAGACAATTCGTAATAAAAAATTATTTTGTTGAAGTCGTTAGTAAACCATCTCCTCCTCCTAATGTTTCCTACCTTTCTCAGGAATCACAGATGGGAAACAAGAGATCGGAAACTAATCCGGAGGAATTTATCAAACCCAACGATGTTTCTGGCTATGAGAGGGTAGACTTACATGCCTTAGGTAGACCTTCCATATTTGTAGATTTGGCCAAACTCCGTCATTATCACCTCCAAGCCGATTTCGTGAGGCCCGGCATTACTCCCGATTTTTATGCTGTGGCAACTCCCAGTAATCAAGATCGGATCTGTACAGTGGGCACTACTGATGGAAACTTTTTTTTCATGTATAGTGTTTTGTTTGATGTATGTGGTGTAAGAATTTCGTTCACTAACTTTGAAAATCAAGTTCTTACACATTTAGAGGTTGCCCCCTCTCAACTTCACCCCAACGCCTGGTGTTACCTTAGAGCCTTTTAGCTTTTTGGCCATCATTTTAACCTCCAATGCACAATTCCTGTCTTTTTTTTTTATATTTTTGGTCCCTTCCAATCTAGCAAAGTGAAAGGGAAGTGGGCTTGGGTGACACTTAAATCTCGTAATGGGAGGAGGGTATTTGAGTCCTACTCTGAGACATAGAAGGAGTTTAAAGACAAGTATTTCAAAATAACAGGAGCAGAAGATGTTTGGCCCTTCTTTTTCGACCACGGGGGAAATCCCTATTTACCTCTCTTCTGGTCACCTCGTAATTCCCTCATTGCAGCTAAGCTGTTTGCGACTCCGGAAAACCGCTTAATTGATGTAGAGAGGTCTACTTACCCCTGACGATTTACAAACGACTTTTGGTAGGAATTTATGCTTTATTAATTTTGCGAATATTTTATACTGCACTTTTCCTTCTCTTCCTATTTCTAACACAAACTTCTTTTATGCAGCTGAAATGGCTTCACCTTCTGATTTGGCAGCACTTGCAGCAGCTCTTGGAAATGCTCCTCGCAATCTCCGTCCCCGAGTCAGCAAATCTACTGTTCCAAGGCCTCCTCGTTCTCCAGCGACTGTGGAGGGTATGGACACTGCTCCTGCTGGTACTCCTAAATGAAGGAGAAATGATGGTCCTTCTCATCCTGAAGCCAGTAGTTTGGCTAACCCCCAGGGTGGAAGCTCTTCTCTATGGCCGGATGACTTATCTGAAAGCTTCAACCGGATGCTTCTCACTGACTCTACTTCTCATCAATTAGGTAATATGAGCCGAAGAGAATTTGTTGCTTTGCTAAAATCCCTCAAAAGGGAACAACTTAAGTGTCGTGTCCTTTGCCAAGATCAACCTTGAAGCTATGGAGGAACTTCGAAGAATGATCCCAACTAAGAGATTAATGTAGGACTTTTAGGATTTCTGTATATCCAGTTGGGATAAACAGGTTCACCCTAGTCAACAATGTGTGTGCTAGTGTCAACTTAGGGATGAGAAGACGTACCTTTGCCCCTATAGCATGGTGGTTCTTATAGGGGATTACCTGTGTGTCATGGGCCATTCTGATAAGGCTTCTGAAGAGGAAGAATTTGAGTAAGATTCGTAAAGGCTATGACGTGATCATATCCGTAAATCCTGTAAGTGATAAATCTTTATCCAATATCGTAGTTATCTAACCAAGAGTCGTGGGAATCTAGGAGAAGTTTGTTAAGCATAATGAGACTGTATGAGATAGAGATAAGGATGAAAATCCCGTGCTCGGGATTAATCTCATAGGCGTGTAACATCTCCATAAAGCCCAGTTTGCTCGGTGTAACATACCGACCGCAGGCCTTGCTCCAGCGTCTGACTGGTCGGACCAAGGTGATTTTAGATGGATACCGTTCGGTTCTGCCATAGGTGCACTACATAAGCCCCCCAAGCTCGGTTGGGTGATTTGAGCCCTGCCGAGTTGAAAAGACAAATATGTTGTTTGGCCGATCGAAGGTGGGCATTGTTGAAGAGAAGAGAGATCCAACTGTCTCAAAGCATTTTATCAGAGCTGTCCTTTCATTGACACGGAAAGGACCTTTCAGTTTTTCTCATGCTTCCACGGGTTTTTTCTATTACCGGGAAACGAAACGTTATGATTTCAAATTTTCAATAGACGCCACGTATACACTTCCAGATGAATGGGCTTTTGCTGATACGGCCCGAGTCCTTTGGATAGTGGAGGGAACTTCTTAAACAAAAGTAGGGAGCGGTTTTCAAAGCTTATTTCTTTTCCAAATCAAAAACTTCTCAAGTTCTTCTCTCTCTGACTCTTGCATCGTTTTTCTAGGGTTTGAGCAATAGATTCAGGGGTCATCAAAAGAATTCTTGCACTGATTTCAGTCTTTTTTCTTGCATTAAGCATATTCCAAGTTCGCTGAAGTTCACATCTTCTTCAATTTCTTGATCGTCTATCATCAAACAGGTAACGAACTCGCTCTTTCTATTTTTGATTATCTTTCTCTTTCTTCCTTGCAAACTTATAAACTTCTGCATGTGATTGCTTCTATTATCTGTTATGGGTATTGTGTTTAGAACTTCCATCATTGCGCTTTAGAACTAGCCATGCACCCACTTTTTTTATTTTGAATGAAACCTAGGGTTTACTGAAAACCTTATACTGTTCGTTAGAATGTCCCTCTGTCTTTTGGAATTCTTCGCCTTTCTCTGTCGTTTTTTGAGCAATGGTCGTAGTGTTTCTTAGGATTATTCTGTTTTTTGCTGTTCCTAATTCCTTAGGGTTTGAACTGAAGCTGTGATAAACATGAGTGAGGATTCTGTAAATTCTGATGTTCCAAGAACACATGAGGAAGAAAACCCAGAAAGTTGCGTTAAACCAATTGCAACGCATTTTCCTCAGACTTTGAAAGAGTTCAGAGAAGGTGTGATTCACTATAGGATCACTAAGAGAGTAGAACAGAAGAGGTTAAGGAGGCAACAAAGAGGTATTCAGTGTTTCCATTTGTAACATCCCGATTTCTGAATCTAAGCTTAAATAGGAAAAGTCTAAATTAAGCTAAGGATAATCAGAAGAGTAAGCTGGAATGTAGTAATGTGTTCGTGGCCAAAGTGTATGTTGGAGTTAAGGAGTATACCATGAAGTTAGAAACCATCAGTACATAAAGACCTCTTAGTGTAATCAATTACTGTGGGGTGTTAATCGATTACAATCAGTCTGTGAAGAGATTAAGCTTTAGCAAAGAACAAGTGGGTTAAGTGTAGAGGCTCGGACCTTGGTCCGAGCAAATTCTATCTTAGCCGACGGAAAAGAGGTTTAGAGTCGTAAACCGACCTTATTCTAAACTATCACCCCTCATCCGACCAATGAACGACGTCCAGAGTCACAAGCCGAACTCATCGGTAGAACCGAGTTGTAGCACCGGGCTCATATTAACCGAATAAACATTTAGTGTCATAAGCCGACGCCATTTCGACTAAACATCTACGTCGGTTTTGTATCTGTTGAGCATGAGCAGTAATCCGACCTCTTGCTTCCAAACTACTTCGAACCGAGCAATCAGCTAGGAGTGCATAATTGCCGAACAATCCGAGCTCATCATAACCGAGCTCATGATGACCGAACCCATTAGTGCAACCGAGCTCATTATCAGCGAGCTCATCAGTATTATTGAGCTCATTAGTATATCCAAGCTCATCTATCTATCCGAGTTTATCCATCTATTCGAGCTCATGAGGATCGAGCAAACATAATTGAGCTCATACCGAGCTTATAAGATCCGAGTAGCCATCATCCAGCTCATGGTAACCGACCTAGTATGTAGGTATTGGACCTAGGACCGATCCTGGCCGAGCTGAATGGGGTAAAACGCGGAACCTGTTGTCAAGCTCGGATTAGCCGACCTCAGCGCACCCCACACTATTATCCGAGATGGAAGCTCGGACTACTACGATTCCTCCATACCGAGCCGACATATCCTAGCCGACGTATCCTAGCCGACACGTCCTAGCTCCTCCGTGCCAGCTCATGTTGAGCTGTTGGCCCTTTGGGATTCATACCATCCGTACTATGTACTATCTTTCACTTTATGTCGCCATCATTGCTTTATGTCCCTATCAAGTCACTATTCATGGCTTCCTCAAGAAGCCAATGAATCCTGTCCACATATTCAAGCTTCCTCAAGAAGCCTCCAATGAGAGCCACACAAATATCTTCCACATTTGAATAAAAGAAAATCCCAACACATAACCCATAACACTTCTCACTTTTATTCTTCTCTTTTCCCTACGTCTCTCTCTCTTTCTCTCAAAGTCCAGCAGCCCTAACACTTCTTTCTCCCTCCCTTCCCACGGATATTTACCCCCCCCTCCAACAACCAAACCTCAACCAGAGACCCTCCTTCTCTCCGTCCCCGTTTTAATCTGGAGTCCCTGGGCCGCCGTGAAGTTCGTCTGTAGCGTGGCGTGGTGGTGGCAGCAAGGAGGAAAAGGATTCAAAGGTGTGAAGCTCCAAGATCAAGCATCAAGAAAACCATTCTCAAACTCTCAACTCTTATCTCACACAGTTTGAGGTAAGGAGTGAGTGTTACCTCTACTTGAGTTTGGGTTTATAGGGTGTTCATAAAGGGTACTAAGAGTGGGTATTAGATTAGGGAATGGACATAGGTTAATGTTAGAAGAGAAATGGTAAAAAGGGTAAAAGGGGAATTAATGAATGAACTAGAAACATGGATTTTAGGTGAAGATGGAATATCACTTTTGATTACATTCTATATTTCCTATGCTGCATTTTATATGATGGATTGACTAAATGTTTTGTTCATGTGGTTGTTGAGGTATAAGTGTTTATGATGCTTTGATATTTGGTATTTGTATCTGTGGCCGAGCCGAGAGAGGGTGAGAATGGAGAATGAGAAGAATGGTAACCAGGGTGGATCGAAAAGACAAACTAATAAGTTATATAATGAGATAGGTAGATGAGATAGATAATAGGGATAAGGGAAATCGGAAATGGGTAAAGGGTTGAGCCGAGATAGGCCGAGCTAAGTAAATAATGAGATTAATGCAAAGAGGAATAAATGAAAGAGGTGAACTGAGGTGGGCCGAACTAAAAGTAATGGTTAATAAGATAAGGGGAATTAAAGAGAAATGGTTGTGTGGTCGGGTCATAGCAGACGCGTACTGGGTGCGTGCATTGATCGCGTAAGCCGAGCATTGTGGTGCTCGCAGCTGTAAGCCGAGTATTGTGGTACTCGCAGTTATGGACACTCCAATATCCGACTTAAATGGTGTAAGACATGCACTGGGTGTATGCATCCGAGAAGTGTAAAAGATTGTAAACTATGTGAGTGGAATAATGAGTAATGGTAATCCGAGGTAAGAGAATGTAAACCGAGGTATAGCTAGTATTGAGTTAACTGGTTTATGATGTGAGCCGAGCTAGACGAGGATGTGGGTATGCGAACCGAGCTAAATGTTGATATATGCATGAGATATATGGGTTTGATTACTTGTGATTTATTTGCTATTTGACTACTTGTGTTTGGCTTGGTAGTTCGGTATGTCATTCTAGAAACTGCTTATTTAAGTTCTGTGTAATGCTCACCTCCTTACCATTTTTCAGGTACTGAGCCCGAGCAGACGCAGTCCCCGGCCGAGCAGGATCACTCTCCCTCACAGGGAGAGTAAGTTATTTAGAGTCAAATAGGTGGATGGGTCTCGGCCAGTTGGTCCGAGCTAAAACACTGATTGTATTTTGAATGACCGAACTGAATGTACCTAAACTTATACTTTATGAATTTGATGTCTTTAAGTCTTCCGCTTTATTAACTCTGATGTTTTTGTTATTAATGAAAGGAAATATTATTTTGGCAAATATCATATCCATCTTAAAAGAAATTTTAAATCCTAATTTTGGGGTAATTAAGGGTAATTATTTCATAGGGTGTTACACCATTCGTTTGGGGAAATTCTGCCCTGAAAGGGAGGTGTTCCCCAACCGATAATATTCGTAAGTGTTTGATCAGAAATAATCAAGTTTTACAGTTTCTGACTCCGCGTGTGCCTCCTTTTCCTTAGGTATGAAGAGAAAGTGCGTTACAAATCCTGAACTTTATCCACTTCCACCAGATTCTGCCCAGTATGATTGGGTTGACCGAGAAGTTGTAGGCACCCAATCTGAACTTTCAACCGATGAATCCTTAGAGCAAACCAGAGCCATTATACTACCCTGCCCTGGTGATAACGTTGGAAACTTGTACTCAGTAAGTCTAGTGGGTCCCGATGAAAGAATTTGCACTCGTATCCCTGAGGGCAGCACTAGCTTTTATTTTTATGAAGAGGTGATTACCCGACTTGGGATTAGGATGCCTTTCACTAATTTTGAGATAGATGTTTTAAATACACTAAAAGTGGCCCCTTTCCAGTTGCACCCGAACGCATGGGCCTTTGTTAGAGCCTTTCAGCAAGTTTGCTCGGCCATGAACTGGTCTTGTACTATTCCAACTTTTTTCTATTTGTTTGCCCCATAATGTAACGCCTTTGAGAAAGGATCACCGAAGCGTCCATGGGTTTCATTGAAATCACGGAACGGGTATGCTCTGTTGACCAAGTACTCTGAGTCTTGGAAAACGTTCAAACCCTTTTACTTTAAATACAACTTTGTTGGGACTGGTGTTTGCTGGTTTACACGAGTTGGTGAGGAGCGACCAGTTCCTTGGTTCTCTCTTCAATGGAGTTCTCGCTTTTTTAAACGGAGGATTGCTTCTTACGGTTCGGAGTGGAAAGAGCTTGCTGAACACGAGAAGGAAGTGTGTCGAGCGTTTGAGAGTTACTTGGGAACCAATTGGATGATTGATACAAAGGATATAGTGGATATCCCTACAACAGATGTCAAGGCTCAGCTTGGTAAACTATTACTTTTTGCTTCTTACTTGTTAAACATTTTTGAGATCTGATGGCTCTTAGTTTCCTTTGCAGATAAGATGGTTGCTCGAATGGCTGCACTGCTCCAGGGAGGGAAGAAAAGAAAATCTCCTCCTTCAAGCACAGCTTCAGGATCATCGAGTATGAGCACTCCCAACTTAAGTACTTCTACTCCTTCTGCCTCTCCCATTGAGGCATCTCCTCGACCATCTTCCAATTTGGTTGTTGCCACAACTACTACAGTTTCACCGGCCCTGAGTGGTCAAGTCCAAGTCCCCTCTCCCCCTCAGCAACAGATTCGTCGCCGAAGGCTGGACAAAGGGAAAGAAAAAGTTTCCGAAGGAGCAAGTGTCAGGGCCGAGGGAACAAGTACCAAGGCTGCTGCTGCTCCTACTCCTACTCCGACACCACCAGATGTGTCGATTTGGGATCGTGAGTTGGATGAAAAGTTTCCTAAGTTTATCTGTCCGGAATTTGACTACTCTCGGTTCGCTAACCTTAGTGCTACTGAATGGTCCCGTTGCAATATGACTTTGACAAAGTATTTGCTCCGAAGCGCCAATTTAACCTATTATCTGGCCAAGCAATCAGAGGATTTGTTTAAAGGCCTAAACGTCGAGCAGAAAGAGGCTCGTGAGATGCATGTGGCTCAAGAAGCCAGTTTGTCCGATGAGCTGATTCGGGTAAAAAATGAGTTGGAGAATTTGAAGGCTGATAAAACTGAGCTGACCAAGGTACTTGAGAATCATTTAGCATGGTTCTTGCAAGTTCCTCTAACACCCTATTTTTCCGCTCTACCACTCCATTTTGTTCCGGAGTTCTTGGTGCGGAATATTGGTGTTCAATACCATGTTTATCACAAAATCTATCAAACTTGTAGTTTTCAAATTCACCACCATGGTCGGTTCTAATAGTAATTACTTTTTGGTTTACTTGGTTTTGCACAAGTTTAACATGGCGTTTAAAAGATTTGTAGGTCTCACTCTTTGCACTTAAAAATAATGTCCCTGTAAATCTAGAAAAGTCATCAACAATCACCAAACCATAGTAGTTGCCACCAAAGCTTTTTACTTGAGAAGGTCCAAACAAGTCCATATGAAGCATTTCTAATGGTCTAGTTGTGGACACATCATTTTTAGAACCAAAATGGTTTTTGGTGTGCTTGCACTTCTTACAAGGAGTACAATCACCTTCAATTTTAAAATCTAGCTTTGGTAATCCAACTACTAAGTCTTTTGATTGTAGTTTCTTTAATTGATTTACATTAATGTGAGCGGTCCTACGGTGCCATAACCAAGTGTCACTCTCTTTGCTAACTAGACAAGTAGAAACCAAAGAGGTGATATTGTTTAATTCAACCAAGTAAGTATTATTAGACCTTTTGCCAACAAATTTGATAGATTCATCTTTGTCACTTTTTATGAGACATTGGGTAGAGGTAAATAATACATGGTTACCAATATCACAAAGTTGACTAATGCTCAAAAGATTGTGTTCTAATCCTTGAACATAAAGTACATTATCAATAACCAAGTTGGAAGAATTACCGACTTTACCAATCCCAAGAATTTTGCCTTTGTTGTTGTCTCCATAAGTGACATATCCACCTTCTTGAGGAGTAAGTGTAGGATTCTCATGTTTTGATGCTAACAATCTCTCTCCAAGCAACAACATTGGCAACAAGCAAGCTACACCACATGAAGATTAGAATTAGGATTTTTATTAATTCTATTTCAATGTAATCTTTATTTTTATGCAATGCATCTCATTGGTGTGGGTAGCTTAGGTGATTTTAAGAATATTTAAATAATGTTTGATTAAGAGTGAGGATACTTTAAATCTTGATTAAATAGCTCTATTAAAAGTTTTGTGAAAATCCTTTTAGAAAAACCTTGTTTTTATTCAGATTCTGATTAGTTCACTCGAGTAATGAGTATTGGTTCACTCGAGTAATATATGTCATGACAGGTTAATCGAGTAATGGTTTACACATCACTCGAGTAACTAAATCTGACATGTTTTAATCGAGTAATGTTATATGGTTTACTCGAGTAATTCAATCAGTTTTTGGAAAATTATAAAAGGACTTAATTTTCTCTTTCACACATGATATACATTCATTCTTACAATTTTCTATACACTTTGAAAAGCAATTCAAGAGTTATTTTACATCTTTCAAGAGCTATCAAGATTCAACAAAGAACTTTTCATTCTTCACTCTATTTCTTTCAATGTTCAAATATTCTTGAGATCATAATTTTTGTTCTTAGTGATTGTTGAAGATTTGCAATTTGTGATTGCATCATTGAAGTTTCAACACAAGTGAAGAATCTCACAAGGAAGACTTTGAGGATCAAATCAAAGCAAGAAAAGAGGATTGGTTGGAAGCATCTTCAATCAATTAGCAAGGAAATCTAGAATACTCAAAAGGGGTATATTAGATCAAAGTGTTTGGTACACACTTTGTGTTGGGTTTTAAGATAGGAGAACTAAGAATCTAGTTGCATCTTAAAACATTGTAAAATCTACATTTGAAGATTTCTAGTGAAGAATCTCTCTTGATTCAAGAGGGGACTGGAGTAGCTTTCAAGTGGGTGAAAGTGAACCAGGATAAATCCTTGTGTCTCTTTTATTTTTCATTCCTTGTATTGCATTAATTCATTAACAATTGCATTTTTAGGTTAGAATTGGGGTTTTCTTAATTCAACTCAATTGATCTAAAATTGCATGTTAATATTACTTGAAATTGTTCATATTAATCATTCATAATTTGTTGAATCATCATAGCATTGTTATTCTTGAAGAACTCCATTGAAAACTGAGTTTTAATTGAATTTTACCCAGTTTACTCGAGTAAAGTTCTTGTCACTCGAGTAATCTGCTTTCAGTTTATGAACATTACTCGAGTAGGTTTTCTGTTACTCGAGTGATTTAAAAATAGCTTTCGTAATACTCGAGTGATTTGCTGAATACTCGAGTGAAATTATTTTTGCTTGCGTATTACTCGAGTGAAGTCTTGAGTTACTCGAGTAATCTGACTTGAATTTTTAAGAAAATTTATTTTCATAAAACCATTCTCTTAGGTGGACGAAAAATCTGTAATAAGGCTTCAATATTCTATTCACCCCCCCCTCTAGACTATATTGAGCCTCTTGTTGGTTTCCAACAAGTGGTATCAGAGCTCGGACGAAAAATCCGAGCCTTAAAAAGCTTTTTCGAAAAGATCCTTTTACTTGGAAACAATGGGCTCAATTTCAAATCCTTTTGGTGGTGAAGGAACTTCCATTAATCGTCCTCCACTATTCAATGGTGAGGGTTATGCTTATTGGAAGGTCCACATGAAAATTTTTATTCAAGCCATAGATATGGAAATTTGGAACGCCATAGAGAATGGACCTTTTGTTCCTCAAACGAAGGTAAATGACGTTGTTTCGGTCAAACCTCAATCGAGTTGGGACAATGATGATAAGAAGAAAGTTGCATTTGATTTAAAAGCTAAAAATATCATCACGTCCGCTCTTTCTTATGATGAGTTCTTTCGAGTATCTCAATGTGTTGATGCTAAACAAATGTGGGACACATTACAAGTCACACATGAGGGCACTTCGGAGGTTAGAAGGGCTAGGTTAAATACACTCATGCATGAATATGAACTCTTTCGTATGTTACCTAATGAAAACATAGGTGACATGCAAAAGCGGTTCACTCATATCATAAATCATCTTTCTGCACTTGGAAAAGTTATTACTAATGGTGAAGTTGTTAATAAGATTTTGAGATGTCTTAGCAGGGAATGGCAACCTAAGGTGACGGCCATTATGGAAGCTAGAGACGTGGATCAAATTGATTTAGCAACTCTATTCGGAAAACTTCAAGAGCATGAAATGGAGCTTGGACGGTTATCCATGAATGAAGATGCCGATAGAAAGAAAAAGGGGATTGCTCTTAAATCTACTTCAAAATCTCTTAAGGCACAAGAGGAAAACTCTCAAGTGGATGACTCGGACTCCGATATAGATGATGAGACCCTTGGCTTGCTAGTTAAAAAGCTTGGTAGGTTCTTTAAGAGTAAGGGAAACTTTAATAAGAATAGACAAAGAGATTCTAAGGACTCACAACCAAGAAATAAGACTAACAAGGATTACATCAAGTGTCATGGGTGTGGAAAGCTTGGTCACTATCGATCAAAATGCCCAACTCATTCTAAGAAGTCGGAAGGTGACAACTCTAAGTTCAACTCATCTAAAGGAAAAAGGGCTTACATAGTATGGGATGAAGAGGAGAGTCAATCAACATCTAGCTCATCAGATGATGAAGAACTTGCAAATCTATGTTTGATGACGAAGCTTGATGAAGAGGAATCTTCGAGCATTAAATCAAGTGACAACGTCAATGAGGTAGATTATCTTTCCGATGCTAGCTCTAGTTCTAATTCTCCTTCATTCAATGAGTTGTACAATGTGTATGTAGAGATGCATAAAGAGTTGAAGAAACTTGCTAAAATAAATGTTGAAAGAAAGAATTTCATAATGAAGCAACATGAAAAGATAATTGAACTTCAAAAAGATTTAGAAGAACTTAAGCTTCAAAATGAAACTCTTGAACTCATTTATGCAAACTCTACATGCAATTGTGAATTGAAATCAAATGAGACTCCATCTTGTGAAAATTGCAAGTCTTTGGAAAAAGAAGTTTTTAATTTGAATGATCGACTTGCAAGGCTCATGAAAGGAGATACTTCATTAGATCATTTGCTTTCAACTCAAAGGAACAATAGCAATAGATCCGGTCTTGGCTATACCAAACCTAAGAAACGCAATTATCGCAAAGTTGGTGGATTTTCAAAGAATAAGATTTCTAAAAACCCAACTTGCCATTATTGTGGGATCTTTGGGCATACCACGAATAAATGTAATATAAAGAAATTTGGTATACCAAGCGGTGAATATATTTGGATTGTTAAGGGGACTTCTCCCCATGCTAACAACAAAGGACCCAAGACCACTTGGGTACCTAAGTCAACCAAATGATATCTTTCTTGTAGGTGTGTCTTCGAACCAAAGAGCGCAAATGGTACTTGGATAGTGGTTGTTCGAGACACATGACCGGAGACAAAACGCACTTCATGGAACTTACTCCGAAAAGTGATGGATTTGTGACATACGGCGACAACAACAAGGGCAAAATTCTAGGAGTCGGGAAGATCGGTAACGTATCTAACCTTGTCATAGAAAATGTCTTATACGTAGAAGGCTTAGAACACAACTTGCTTAGTATAAGCCAACTATGCGATATGGGCAATTATGTGACTTTTACTCCGGAATTATGTTTCATTAAGTCTTCTATAGATGATAGTGTTAAGTTTGTTGGTCGTCGCTCTAATAACACTTACTTAATTGATTTGGATGAGATAACTTCACTATTTTCAAAATGTTTCAAATCTTTTAATGATGAAATTCGTCTTTGGCATAGACGAATTGCTCATGTGAATGTGAATCAATTAAACAAACTTTTGCGAAAAGATTTAGTGATTGGTTTGCCTAAACTAAATTTTAAGCTTGATGGCATTTGTGACTCTTGTCAAAAGTGCAAGCAAGTTAAAAGTTCTTTTAAACCTAAAAATGTGATAAGCACAACAAAGCCTTTGGAGCTAATCCATATGGATTTGTTTGGCCCTTCACAAATTAAAAGTTTAGGTGGCAATTACTATGGATTTGTTTTAGTAGACGATTTTACTAGATTCACATGGACTTTATTTTTATCCGCAAAAAGTGAAGTTTATAAATGTTTTAAAAAGTTTGCCAAACTCATCCAAAATCAACTAAGTTTGAAAATTGTGTCTATTAGAAGTGATCACGGAGGTGAGTTTGAAAACACTAGGATTGATGTGTTTTGTGATAAGTTTGGTATTGATCATCAATTTTCGGCCCCTAGGACTCCGGAGCAAAACGGAGTTGTAGAAAGGAAAAATAGAATATTAGTGGAAATTGCTCGTACTATGTTGATAGAATCAAATGTTCCTAAATATTTTTGGGCTGATGCGGTAAACACTGCTTGTTATGTGCTTAATAGGGTTCTTATTCATCCGCATTTAAATAAAACACCTTATGAACTTTTAAAAGGGCGAAAGCCAAACATTTCATATTTTCATGTTTTTGGGTGTAAGGTGTTTGTTTTAAATAACGGAAAGGAACCGGTCGGCAAGTTTGACTCCAAAGCCGACGAAGGCATATTCATAGGTTATTCAACCCATAGCAAAGCATATAGAGTCTACAATAAAAGAACATTAACCGTTGAGGAATCCGTGCATGTTGTATTGGATGAATCTTCGAAAGAAGATTGTGTTGTTTCTTGTGATGATGATAATATAGGTACATTTTTTGATCATGAGAAGTCAACACCACAACAAATGGAAGAGAATCAAATTAAAGATGGAGAGGTGCAAGCACAAGATAAATACTTAGCACAAGAGATTCAATCTCAATTACCAATAGCTTGGAAATCAAACAAAAATCATCCGATTTCTAACATCTTAGGTGACATTGCGAAGGGAGTGGTAACCCGACGCACTTTAAATAATTTTTGTTATTATGTTGCCTTTGTATCTCAAATAGAACCTAAGAGTATCAAAGAGGCTCTTCAAGATGATCATTGGATTATGGCCATGCAAGAAGAATTAAATCAATTTGAAAGAAACCAAGTTTGGGAGCTTGTGCCAAAACCCGATGATCGTCCTGTAATTGGTACTCGGTGGATCTATAGGAATAAGTTAGATGAATCGGGTATTATTGTTAGGAATAAAGCTAGGTTGGTAGAACAAGGTTATAGTCAAGAAGAAGGAATCGATTACGATGAGACATATGCTCCTGTTGCTAGACTAGAAGCTATTCGTATTCTTCTCGCTTTTGCTTCGATAATCAATTTTAAATTGTATCAAATGGATGTTAAGAGCGCCTTTCTTAACGGATACATTCAAGAGGAAGTTTACGTGTCACAACCTCCTGGATTCGAGAGTTTTGAGCATCCGGACTACGTTTTCAAACTGAAAAAGGCTTTGTACGGTTTGAAACAAGCTCCTAGAGCTTGGTACGACCGACTAAGCAATTTTTTATTACAAAAAGGTTTTAAACGAGGCACTGTTGACACTACACTTTTTATTGAACGTTCCGGTAAGGATATTTTATTGGTTCAAATATATGTTGACGATATTATATTTGGTGCTACTAATGAGAACTTGTGTAAGAAGTTTTCAGACTTGATGCAAAGCGAATTCGAGATGTCGATGATGGGAGAGCTTACATTCTTTCTTGGCCTTCAAATAAAGCAGCTTAATGATGGCATTTATATTCATCAGAGTAAATATTGTAGAGAGCTTCTCAAACGTTTTGGGATGGATTCGTGCAAATCCGCTTCTACACCAATGAGCGTTGCATGCTACCTAGATCAAGATGAGGCTGGAAAAGCGGTAGAGGTAACGAAGTATCGTGGTATTATTGGTAGTTTGTTATACTTAACTGCATCTAGGCCTGACATCATGTTTAGTGTATGTATGTGTGCACGTTTTCAAGCAAAACCGAAAGAGTCGCATCTAACTGCTGTCAAAAGAATTATGAAATACTTAAAGGGTACAACGAATACTGGACTTTATTATCCTAGGGATGCTTTTCTAAAACTTATAGGTTATTCGGACTCTGACTTTGCCGGTTGTAAAGTTGAGCGAAAAAGTACAAGCGGAACATGCCATTTAATTGGTAATTCACTTGTATCGTGGTTTTCTAAAAAGCAAAATTGTGTAGCTTTATCAACCGCGGAGGCCGAATACATAGCAGCCGGTAGTTGTTGTGCTCAAATCCTTTGGATGAAACAACAATTATCTGATTTTGGTTTAAATTTGACAAAAATCCCTATAAAGTGTGATAACACTTCGGCAATTAATTTGACTAAAAATCCAGTATTACACTCAAGGACAAAGCATATTGAAATTAGGCATCACTTTTTGAGAGATCATGTTCAAAAAGGTGATTGTGTTATTGAGTTTGTTCAAACTTCGGATCAATTAGCTGATATCTTTACAAAACCATTACCAAGGGACACATTTTATAAGATTCGAAGAGAACTTGGTATTTTTGATGAATCAACTATTAGCTAATTGTATTTGATGCTTTTCGAAATCACCTTCAAGCCTATTTCAATGTGATTTGTATTTTGAGTTGTTGTATCTTATTAAAGTGTTTCTTATTTTTTTTGATATGTAGTTATGTGTGTATGTTTTCTATAATATGTTAATTGCTTTATTTGTATGTGTGTTACTTGCTAAATGCTAAGTGTTTCTATGTGTTTGTGTATGAAAAATGTTTTTGCATGAAAAATTGAAATTTTTAAAATTCTGGACAGTTCACTCGAGTAACAGATATTTCACTCGAGTAATTTTAAAATCTCTTTCGTATTACTCGAGTAATTCTGTTTGTCACTCGATTAATTTTAAAACGACTTTCGTATCACTCGATTAGTTCATCCATCACTCGAGTAAAAATTTTTTAATCTTCGGCACACTCGAGTAACATTTCTTTTCACTCGATTACTGCTTGAATCACTCGAGTAATGCATGAACATCACTCGAGTAACTTACGTGATTTTAAAAACTGAACTGTTGAATCTGCATCATTTTTCACGGTTCTTTCTCTCTCTTGTTCGTATTTCTCTCTTCTCTCTCATACGGTTCTTCATCAAATCATCATTTTCAGCCACAAAACTTCTCAAATCATACAAATTTCTTCCATATTTCATCATTATATCATCATTTCTACTCATTTCATTCATCATTTTCACCAATTTCACCCAAAATCCAAAAATTCCCAAATCAAAACCCTAACCCCAAAACCGAATCTGCACTTTCTGATTCAATGTCTTCTTCCTCACAATCTCAACCTCCTCGAAAGAAAGCAAAGCAAGGAGCAGGCCGTAATGACCCCTGGTTTTCTGGAATCAACCGAGACTTGCGGGAACCGAATTTTATCAATCGCTCTTTTGGTCTTACAAGGTATGTTAAGTTTGCTTGGTTGCATAAGGAGCAATTTTCATTTGTAGAGGATTTGGAATTTCAGAATTTGAAGAGGTTTTTAGAATTTGAGACTCATTATTACCCTAGGCTTGTCAGACAATTTTATCAGAAATTTACTAAGCTAGATGGTGAGTATCAAACACTGGTTAGAGGACATCATTTTGTTATAAAGCCTGAAGATTTGACAATGTTGTTTGGTTTAGAAAACAAGGGAACTTTTATTGGTGATGATGACTGTCTGGATTTGGATGTGGATACTAATAAGATTTATACTGATTTGTTGCGTACTGTTGAATCTTGGAGTGATAGGACTACTAGAACTGTATCACCTTTGCATGCTGTGGATAGAGTGCTTATGTACATTGTTTCTTATTGTTTGATTCCAAAATGCAATCAAAATTATGCACAATTGGGAGATGATGATCTTATTTTGTTTCATGGGATCAAAAAGAGATATGAGATGAATTGGAATAAAATGTTTTTAGCTCGTATGGAAGCTGCTGCTCAATCTCCTCCTACCCAATTCTTGCCATATCCTATGCATGTTACCAAAATAATGAGGTATTACCGTGTTCCAATCCCTGATGATGAGCCAGCTGTGACGGAAAAGAAAAATAACTGGTGTATTAATGATTCACACATTAGTTATATGAAAATTGCTTGGCATAGGGAAAGTCGCACTTGGTTATGGAAATCACAGATTAAGGAAATGGTTGAAGCTGCAAAGGCTGCAAGAGCTTCAGGTTCTAGGAAAAGGACTTTACTTGGTGATAGGGCTGGTGCATCTTCTTCTGCTCCTCCTTCTTCTACTGATCCGATGGATACCGATCGCATTGAGGACTATATCAATTTGGATAATCTTGGTACTCCATTTGATGCACAGGCTGCTCATGAGTCATTGGTTGAGCACATCAATGCTCAATTCGCTCAGTTGGAGATGAGACAGGATGTGAAGAATATTGCCATGGAGCATCGTTTAATGGATTATATGTCTGGCCTATTTTCTCACCATTTCCCTCCTCCTCCACCTGATTCCTAGACCTGTGGATGCTGATGATGTTTTGCTGATTGATTTCTGTTTCATGTTTCATATGCATATTTCTGACTATGTTATGTTTATGTTTCTGTTTCATGTTTCTGACTCTGTTACTACTATGTTTTAGGACCTTGTGTATGGTCTAGTTTGGATAGTTTCGTTTGCTTATTTGCTATGGTTGATATTTTTTTTGTTTTACACTATGATTTGCTGCTTAGTGTGATACTCTGCTATTATGGATTATGGTGCTATATTCGTTGTGCGTTTATATTCGTTGTGGCACTATTGTGGTTTATTTTGGTATTGTCTTTATTGTTATATTTTTTTACCATTGTGAACTACTTACCTTCAACTTTTGGCAAAGGACTTTTCTCAACTTTCATATCTTTTTAATGATGCCAAAAGGGGGAGAATATTTTGTTGATGTTGTTCTTGTAGGTTAAGTTTTATTATATTTTTCCTAGGTGTTTTACATTTAGGGGGAGTATGTTAAAACTTAGTGCTTAATTGAAAAGGAGGTTTGTCATCATCAAAAAGGGGGAGTTTGTAGGATTCTCATGTTTTGATGCTAACAATCTCTCTCCAAGCAACAACATTGGCAACAAGCAAGCTACACCACATGAAGATTAGAATTAGGATTTTTATTAATTCTATTTCAATGTAATCTTTATTTTTATGCAATGCATCTCATTGGTGTGGGTAGCTTAGGTGATTTTAAGAATATTTAAATAATGTTTGATTAAGAGTGAGGATACTTTAAATCTTGATTAAATAGCTCTATTAAAAGTTTTGTGAAAATCCTTTTAGAAAAACCTTGTTTTTATTCAGATTCTGATTAGTTCACTCGAGTAATGAGTATTGGTTCACTCGAGTAATATATGTCATGACAGGTTAATCGAGTAATGGTTTACACATCACTCGAGTAACTAAATCTGACATGTTTTAATCGAGTAATGTTATATGGTTTACTCGAGTAATTCAATCAGTTTTTTGGAAAATTATAAAAGGACTTAATTTTCTCTTTCACACATGATATACATTCATTCTTACAATTTTCTATACACTTTGAAAAGCAATTCAAGAGTTATTTTACATCTTTCAAGAGCTATCAAGATTCAACAAAGAACTTTTCATTCTTCACTCTATTTCTTTCAATGTTCAAATATTCTTGAGATCATAATTTTTGTTCTTAGTGATTGTTGAAGATTTGCAATTTGTGATTGCATCATTGAAGTTTCAACACAAGTGAATAATCTCACAAGGAAGACTTTGAGGATCAAATCAAAGCAAGAAAAGAGGATTGGTTGGAAGCATCTTCAATCAATTAGCAAGGAAATCTAGAATACTCAAAAGGGGTAGATTAGATCAAAGTGTTTGGTACACACTTTGTGTTGGGTTTTAAGATAGGAGAACTAAGAATCTAGTTGCATCTTAAAACATTGTAAAATCTACATTTGAAGATTTCTAGTGAAGAATCTCTCTTGATTCAAGAGGGGACTGGAGTAGCTTTCAAGTGGGTGAAAGTGAACCAGGATAAATCCTTGTGTCTCTTTTATTTTTCATTCCTTGTATTGCATTAATTCATTAACAATTGCATTTTTAGGTTAGAATTGGGGTTTTCTTAATTCAACTCAATTGATCTAAAATTGCATGTTAATATTACTTGAAATTGTTCATATTAATCATTCATAATTTGTTGAATCATCATAGCATTGTTATTCTTGAAGAACTCCATTGAAAACTGAGTTTTAATTGAATTTTACCCAGTTTACTCGAGTAAAGTTCTTGTCACTCGAGTAATCTGCTTTCAGTTTATGAACATTACTCGAGTAGGTTTTCTGTTACTCGAGTGATTTAAAAATAGCTTTCGTAATACTCGAGTGATTTGCTGAATACTCGAGTGAAATTATTTTTGCTTGCGTATTACTCGAGTGAAGTCTTGAGTTACTCGAGTAATCTGACTTGAATTTTTAAGAAAATTTATTTTCATAAAACCATTCTCTTAGGTGGACGAAAAATCTGTAATAAGGCTTCAATATTCTATTCACCCCCCCTCTAGACTATATTGAGCCTCTTGTTGGTTTCCAACAGTAAGCTCTATGAAGTTCCGCTTATCTCCCGTCATGTGCCTTGAACATCCACTATCAAGATACCACGGTTTCTTTTCGGTTCTAAGGCACACGTACAAGACACAATCATTTTCTCATTTTGGGTACCCAAATTATGTTGGGTCCCTTTGGGTTAGCTTTTGGTGCTTCTTCCTTTTTAATCCAAACATAAGTGCCCTTTTGAATTTCAAAATGTTTTATGTGGCACCTATTGTTTGTATGTCCAAACTTTCCACAATAAAAGCAAGTAGGTTTCTTTGTATAATCAATTTTAGAAAATGAACCAACCTTTATATTGTCCTTTTTCTTATGGACATATCCTAAACCGGTTTTGTTTGAATAATTTCTTTGAGAATTAATTATCCGGTCTAGGTTTCTATCACTATTTGATATTGTGAGTTTGTGTTTCAAATCTTTTATTTCATTTTCAAGAAAGTCACATTTCTCACAATGAGTGATAGTTTCCTTAGGATTTGCACAATCACAAACATGACTAGAGCTAGCAAGTTCTAAGGATGCATTTTGGAGTTTCAAATCATTTATGTATTTTTCCAATTCATTGATTTCTTTTTGATACTCCAAATTTTCTTTCCTTTTTCCTTGTTAACCTTAGCTAGTTTTTCAAATTGTGTCAACATTTCATTATACTCATTGAGCAAATCATCATAAGGAATAGAGGAAGAGGAAAAGCTAGAACTTTGAGATGATACCTCATCCTCATTTTCACTCTTGGCACTTGAGGCTTCATTGTTGCTTCTAGCCATGAGACATAGATTTGCAACTTCATCATCCGAGCTACTTGATGATGAGTGTGCTTCCTTCTCCGGTGCATCCCACACAATGTAAGCTCTCTTGCCTTCCCCCTCTTGGGTCTTCTTTTCACTCTTTCTCAAGTATGTAGGACATTCCATCCTTATATGTCTAATGCCTCCACATTCATGACACTTCACTACATCACTTGAAGTCTTGTTCTTTGATTTTTGTTCCTTGGGTCTTCTATCTCTTGATGATGAGCCACTCTTCTTACCCTTGAGGAATTTATTGAATCTTTTCGCAAATAATCCAATTTCCTCCTCATTGAGTGCATGATCGGAGTTCTCACTTGTAGAGTCATCTTCAACCTCTTTTACAACTTTGGTTGAGGCCTTGAGAGAGATGCTCTTCTTCTTTTTGTCCAACTCCTCATGTGAGCTAAGTCTTGATAGATCAATCTCATGTTCCTTGAGCTTCCCAAACAAGGTTGCCAAGTCCATAGTGTTCAAATCCTTGGACTCCTTGATGGCGGTGACCTTTGATTGCCATTTTCTATCAAGGCATCTCAAAATTTTGTGAGTAGTTTCACCATCACGAAATTGCTTTCCTAGAGAAATCTAGTGACTAATGATATGTGAAAACCTCTTTTGTAAGTCATCAATAGATTCATTCGGGAACATGTGAAATAATTCATATTCATGTGTTAAAGAATTTAATCTAGCATTTCTTACTTCACTTGTTCCTTCATGTGTGACTTCCAAAGTGTCCCACATTTCCTTAGCCGACTTGCATTGAGAAACTCGATAAAATTCATCATGGGATAAAGCGGAGAAGATGATGTTCTTAGCTTTTAAATCATAGGATACTTTCTTTTTATCATCATCACTCCAACTTTTCCTAGGAATTTCAACGACTTCCCCATTTATTATATGTCTAGGAATATATGGACCATCCTCTATTGCATCCCAAATATCGGTGTCTATTGCTTCAATAAAAACTCTCATCTGAACCTTCCAATAAGCATACCCTTCACCATTAAAGAATGGAGGGCGGTTTATTGAAGAGGATCCTTCTTGATAATTGCTAGAGCTCATAGTTTCCAAAGGATCTTTTCGAAAAAGCTTTTACGCTCGATCTTTCGACCGAGCTCTGATACCACTTGTTGGAAACCAACAAGCGGGCTTAGCAATTACTAGAGGGGGGTGAATAGTAATATGAAAGCAACAGTGACTAATTTTCGGTGCAATTAAAAAATAATTGATCAAAAGCTTGATTTTCTGAAACTGGGCAATTTATTCGAGTGATTTTAAGAACACTCGAGTGAAAACCTACGAAATACTCGAGTGATTTGGAAAACACTCGAGCGTTTTATGCAAAACAGAAAAATTCAGTTTCAAAGAAATTTAGCCAAATGATTCAATATCTTAAAGACTAGGCAGGAGCTGATATTAATCAAAGTAGAGGGCAATTAAATGAAGGTATAACAAGTTGAAAACAATTTAATTGCTACCAATTTCTACTTGAATTGTAAAAGCCCCTTTCTAGAGAACTTAGGGTTTGGTTTTTCTTGAAATCTAAGAAAGCTATAAAGAGAGGCAACACCAATTTATCCTGGTTCACACTCAATCTAGAGTGCTAATCCAGTCCCCCTAATCAACTTAGGAGTTTCTACTAGTAATCAAATTGTTAGAAATTACAAGGCTAAATTGAGATTCCTCACTCAATCCTAACCCTTCTCAAGAGTGTACCGAACTCTTGAAATTTCTACCTCAACTTGATTTGGTGATGAAGAGTCCCTTCTTCTTTTGCTCCTTGGAACCTCCAAGAGCTCCACCAAAGCTAAGAACCTCTTAGCCCTTGCTTGAGAACCTCTCAAGTCTTGAATGAACCTAAGACCCACTTAGGTACACTTGGTTACCAACCAAGATTTTTAGAACAAGAAGTGTATGAGTGTTTGAGAATTGTACAACAAATAATTCTCTTACAATTAAAGCACACTCTCTTAACTCACTAAGACAATAATAAAGATGAATGCTTGGTTGAGTTTAGAGAGAGAAAAGATTTTAACACTTGAGAGAGATGGAAATCAATGAAAGAGTATTGGCTTGTTGTAGTAAATGAGGTCAACACTTCAGAATGTAAGTGAGGGGACAAAAGGGAAGGAAAAATCAAGTTATTCTCCCTTTTTGTCCTCTTCTAACGTTTAGAAAAATTGCTGTCAGACCCAAAACACTCGAGTCTTTTTGAAAACACTCGAGTGTTTTGGTCAACTCTGACAGGGTTGCCTTTTTACTTTATCCAACGGCTATATTACTGAAAATTCATAAATCACTCGAGTGTTTTGAGAATCACTCGAGTGAATTGCTTAATGTTGGAAAAATTAAGTTTTTCTAACATTGTTTTCAATTCTCTCTTCAAGCCTAATTGGTTTTAATCTCAACCTTTCATGCATAATTATCATGTGACCTTATGTGAGAATAAAAACCTAAACTACCCACTCTCATAAATAAAATAAAATACATTAAAATTAAATGAGAATGAATAAATAACTAAGCACTTGATCTTCTTTAATGTTGGGCTTGCATTCTTCACTTTAAGTCCATAATTTAATTACATTGTCATCATCAAAATTAATCCGCCTTAATCGGAGACTTGATTTTACACAATATTCCAGGCTCCCCTCTATATACCTCCAAACACCTCTGCTGAGCCTTGCTTCTAGTGGTTATTGTTATCCAGCCTTCATTGTCCCCCTCTTTCTACTTTCCTCTGTCTTTAGTTGGCCTGCTAACTGTAAGATCATCTATAACAGATGCAACAGCAGCTCTGGCTGCTTCCACATTCTCCTCAGGAATGGTTTCGGCTTCTATGTTTTCCTTTAGCTTAAGTGCATGATCTAACTTCTCCATGATTTAATTCTCAAGATTTTAGGTATTTTTAAAATTTGACGTTTATTATTATATTTTATTTGAATTATAATATAATGAAAAACTCACATGGTGTACTCGAACACCAAATATATTTGATGTTTTTTAGTCAAAACCTATTTTTGAAGCTTTAAATTTATATTTTAATGATGCAATTTCAAAAAAGTAATAGAATGTAAAATCTTTCCATATTTTAATTCAATAGTATCGAAGTTGTGAAATTATTTGAAGGATAAGAAAAGTGTGAACAAAAGCACATGTTGATAAAACAAAAACTTGAAGAAAATAGCTATTCCCTCCGGTCTCAAATACAACAAGTAAATAAAAACATTTTCTTAGTGCTCTTAACTATAAATGAAATTTAACTAACTTTTTATTCTCAATACTTTTATTTATAAAATATTTCAATAAAGTAGTTGAATTATTTAAGTTTTATTTCATTCTCAATACATGCTTCCTAAAGTAGTCTATTTTTTTTATGGTTTTGAGAAAGTTAAATACACTCGACTAACTTTCTTAATTTTTTCTTATACTCTATTTAAAATAAGAAAAAGTACAACACTAAGGCTATGTTTGGTAAAGAAAACTTATAGATTATTTGGTAGTTTTCAACTTATTGACTTGGTCAATAAGCTATTAAAGCTGTTTGGTGAAAAAAATGAATGAAGCTTAGTTTATAGCTTATAGAAAGCTATACGAAGTAGCTTTAAAAAAATGAAAGAACTTTCAATAAATTATATCTCAGTTTTGCCTTTATTTTTTTTCTAAATGTTTATAATATATTTTGGTTGAAATATATTGTTTAAGTCATTGAACAAACTTTAGCTAGTTGTACACCTAGTTTGCCAAACAGTCCTACTTCAATAAGTTAGCTATACAACTATAAGCCCACCGCTTTCAGCTAAATTCACAACTATCAACTACAAACTCACAGGTATCAATTATAAGCTCATATATATATATATATAAAAGCTACTTTTATCAAACATACCTATATTTAAAAAAAAAATCTTACAGAACCATAGTTTTGAAGGAAAGAGAAAAGGGTAAGTAAGAGCAAATATTATATGTATTGTTGTTTTAGCATTTGTACTATGTTTCATAAGTCTTGTTTTATAAACTCAATACATTATTAATGCTATTTTTCCAAATACACCCCTAATTATTACACATTTTTTTTTCACTTCCAATACCTTTATCTCTCTTCAATAATGATTATATATTGGAATTATAGTCAAAATACAAAAAATCCTTATATCATTTAACCATTTGTTAAAACTCGTGCATAACCTTAACACCTTGTTTGTTTCAAGAGAAAATAGGTAGAAAGAAAATGGGAGGAGAGATTTTGAAGAGAAAACTTCATTTTTCTCTGTTTGGTTTAGGAGAGAAAATGGATAGAAGAGAAAAAACACATGAGACTCACAAAAAAATTTTCTCTCCCCAAATGAAGAGATTTTGGAGAGAAAACTATGATTGACATGTAAAATTACTCATCTGTTCTTCACTTGTTCATTTTACTTCATCTTTTTTTTAATGTAAAAAATAAATCATTTTTATTTTAATAAAAAAAACTATTTGTATAATATCTTGGATTCAAAAATTTTATTATGTAATAAAAAATTGAAGTAAAAAAAATCTTTGACCATATGAAATATAGATGTATATAAAAAATAAAAAAATTTATTTATATTTTTGAAAACAATGGTGTAATTGTCTTTTGACAAATTTATTATTTTATCTCTTACCACTTTTTATCCAACCAAACAAAAGGAAAGAAAACTCAACTTTTCTCTCTTTCCAATTTTTTCACATTTTCTCTCATACCAAACAACCATAAAATCTACTCATTCTCCCTCCATAATCCCTCTTCCCTATTTCTTTCTTCTCATTTTCTCTCTTCTTATTTTCTCTTCGTTAACCAAACAAAGCCTGTTTGTTTGAGATGATTTTGGGAAGGAGAAATTGGGGGGGATGAGAGAATGGGAGGAAAATGTGTTTTGGCATGTAAAATTACCTATCTGTCCTTCATTTATTCACTTTATTTGATTGTTTTTTAATTTTAAAAAAAAATAAAGATTTTTTTTCGATAAAAAATTGTTACTTATATTTTGGAGTCAAAATTTTTATCATATAATAAAAAATTGAAGTAAAAAAAAAATCTTTGGCTATGTTAAATATACATAATGTAAAAAAGAAAAAATATTTATTTCTATTTTGTAAAACAATGATTTATAATTAGTTGCCTTTGTCGTAGAAAACTTGGTACTTGAACTAAGCGGTTAAGCGTCTGTCCAAGTCTTCTACTATTGCTTTTAGACTGTGGAGTGACACCCTGATTACCAGAATACCAGCTCTGCTGTCGTTTGTTTGGGTGTGGTGTGTGTTTGTGTGAGAATGAAGGATGCATACCTGGTTATCCTCTAATCTCTTATATAAGCTTATCACCTTACCATTGGGTTTCCCTCCTCATCAATGGGTATCGCCGAATAACCGCTAACGGCAGGTGATAATAGCAGGAGTAAAGTGGGCATTATTGGAGGGCTGCTGCTCATCATTGTATAGGAATCCAAGAGAATCCGGTTTTATGACCTTGTCTTCTGAATAACCGATATACCGGTTTTACGAGGTAAAGGAATCCTATGCTGATCTATCTCAAGTCTTCTTCAACAGGATGGTGGTTAATGGGCCTCCTTAACCGATAACCCGCTTTACTGAGGTATTGGGCCCTTGGAGACTGTTTTAGGCTGGAAAGCCGATTAATTAAAAACATGGGCCCTTAAAGGGCCTCTAAATCTGGTAAACCGGTTTCATGATCTCTAAGACCCTTAAAGGGCCTTTATTTCCGGTAATCCGGTTTAGTGAAGTACCCTTCTAAATCTAGTCCGTAACAGTTGCCCCCCAGACCAGGGTTTATTTTTATAAATCTTGGTATGAACAATTATTTCCATAAACTGAAGTCACCTTTTAAATCATGAAACCGGTAATTCGGTTGCCCCTCTGATAGAGCTCACTGTCATACCGGTTTTCTAAGGATCATGGGGGTCTTTAGTATACCTTAAACGGTAAGACCACTCCTTTAACCGGTAATACGGTTTATTAGAGGACGGATCCCTATGAACCTCTGGTCCTTGGGATGAAATAATCTAAAAACCGGTAAGGCATACCGGTTTCCCGGTTTAACGATCACCTCCTCCTGTTTCTCAGTGTTTCTTCTAGATAAAGATAATCTCAACTTCGCAATTTAAACCGGTATACCGGTATTTCGATTTTCACTGTCAGCCAAATTCAAATATCTTTGACCAACATCGTTTCCAAAAAACCATCTTGTCCAACACGGTCCTCAAGAAAACCTTACATTTCTGAGCCACATCCCATCTATCAGAGGAATCTTTCTCCTCGTCTATTGTGACAACATCTGTTTCCAAGGAGGGAATTCGAATTTTGAATTTTGAACATGTTTTTGGCTCCAAAATTCAGTACTTTTTGAATAGCTATTTCGGGTTGAGGTGGCTAAAACACTGACAATCCGGTTTTCATATGCTACAAAATCGAGTTGTCCTCTCATTTGACCGAATTACCGATTTAGAGGGGGATCTATTGAATCTTCTTTTTGTAGTCATCATACTGTTTAACCGGATTACCGATTTTAGAGGGGGATTTCAAATCCTACCTTTGTAATTCGGTTTAACGGTTCATGGAACAAAGTGGTTGCTTAATTAGGTTCAGCATCATAACTCTTGTCAAATCAAGCTTCTCATGTGCACGGTTTCTGAGGAGTCAAAATGACTTTTCCAAGAGCATCTTTCCTTGTCTGCCGTGCCTATGCTAGTCTTTCCCTAGGTGATATTTGAAATTCAAATTTGTCTTGGATACATCATCTTTGACCACTTAGGCTTAGTGTTTACTGATAAAAACCGGTTTACTGATTTCATTTTCAAAAACCACCATTAATTGCAAGTCATGCTTCATCTTCTCAACTGACATAAAGTCACTTTTGTCATAAATGACAAGATTTATCACTGCATTTACTTCAAGAATTGGTCTTTCAAGGGAATCTGAAAAGATTCTCTGAAAAGTTATGAAGTATGCTTCACTTTATCAGTTTTTGACTTGTCAAATTTCTTCTCTTCCTCTAATCTCGAACTGGCCATCCCCTTGGGCTTCTCACCCATTCAATGTTTGAATAAATCGAGCAAGCCTCCTCTTTGGTCTTCTACCATCCGTTTTGGCTATAAATAAGGGGGGTTTTCTTCATTTCAACCTCACTCCTTCTTCACTTGAACACTTAAAAACTAAAGTGTAGAAAAAATTCATCCAGCTTCTCTCATCTTCCAAAAACGTGTTTTGCTTCCTTATTCCTGAGAAATTCGTCCAGCTCTTTCTTGTCTCATTCCTTTCCAGTTTCAGTCTTCTATACACTTTCAGGTAATCTCTTACTCCCTCCTGATGGATGATCTTCCTATTTCTGTTATTTATCCTACTAAAACCTCTTCTTCTTCTTCTTCATCTTCTTCTTCAAACAATTTAACAACTGATAGTATACCCCCTATTAATCCTTCTTATTCACACTTAGGAAGTACTTCTATTAATTCTTCTAAAAAAATCATGCTGGACGAACTTGCTAGACAATTCGTAATAAAAAATTATTTTGTTGAAGTCGTTAGTAAACCATCTCCTCCTCCTAATGTTTCCTACCTTTCTCAGGAATCACAGATGGGAAACAAGAGATCGGAAACTAATCCAGAGGAATTTATCAAACCCAACGATGTTTCTGGCTATGAGAGGGTAGACTTACATGCCTTAGGTAGACCTTCCATATTTGTAGATTTGGCCAAACTCCGTCATTATCACCTCCAAGCCGATTTCGTGAGGCCCGGCATTACTCCCGATTTTTATGCTGTGGCAACTCCCAGTAATCAAGATCGGATCTGTACAGTGGGCACTACTGATGAAAACTTTTTTTTCATGTATAGTGTTTTGTTTGATGTATGTGGTGTAAGAATTTCGTTCACTAACTTTGAAAATCAAGTTCTTACACATTTAGAGGTTGCCCCCTCTCAACTTCACCCCAACGCCCGGTGTTACCTTAGAGCCTTTTAGCTTTTTGGCCATCATTTTAACCTCCAATGCACAATTCCTATCTTTTTTTTATATTTTTGGTCCCTTCCAATCTAGCAAAGTGAAAGGGAAGTGGGCTTGGGTGACACTTAAATCTCGTAATGGGAGGAGGGTATTTGAGTCCTACTCTGAGACATAGAAGGAGTTTAAAGACAAGTATTTCAAAATAATAGGAGCAGAAGATGTTTGGCCCTTCTTTTTCGACCACGGGGGAAATCCCTATTTCCCTCTCTTCTGGTCACCTCGTAATTCCCTCATTGCAGCTAAGCTGTTTGCGACTCAGGAAAACCGCTTAATTGATTTAGAGAGGTCTACTTACCCCTGACGATTTACAAACGACTTTTGGTAGGAATTTATGCTTTATTAATTTTGTGAATATTTTATACTGCACTTTTCCTTCTCTTCCTATTTCTAACACAAACTTCTTTTATGCAGCTGAAATGGCTTCACCTTCTGATTTGGCAGCACTTGCAGCAGCTCTTGGAAATGCTCCTCGCAATCTGCGTCCCCGAGTCAGCAAATCTACTGTTCCAAGGCCTCCTCGTTCTCCAGCGACTGTGGAGGGTATGGACACTGCTCCTGCTGGTACTCCTAAATGAAGGAGAAATGATGGTCCTTCTCATCCTGAAGCCAGTAGTTTAGCTAACCCCCAGGGTGGAAGCTCTTCTCTATGGCCGGATGACTTATCTGAAAGCTTCAACCGGATGCTTCTCACTGACTCTACTTCTCATCAATTAGGTAATATGAGCCGAAGAGAATTTGTTGCTTTGCTAAAATCCCTCAAAAGGGAACAACTTAAGTGTCGTGTCCTTTGTCAATATCAACCTTGAAGCTATGGAGGAACTTCGAAGAATGATCCCAACTAAGAGATTAATGTAGGACTTTTAGGATTTTTGTATATCCAGTGGGGATAAACAGGTTCACCCTAGTCAACAATGTGTGTGCTAGTGTCAACTTAGGGATGAGAAGACGTACCTTTGCCCCTATAGCATGGTGGTTCTTATAGGGGATTACCTATGTGTCATGGGCCATTCTGATAAGGCTTCTGAAGAGGAAGAATTTGAGTAAGATTCGTAAAGGCTATGACGTGATCATATCCGTAAATCCTGTAAGTGATAAATCTTTATCCAATATCGTAGTTATCTAACCAAGAGTCGTGGGAATCTAGGAGAAGTTTGTTAAGCATAATGAGACTGTATGAGATAGAGATAAGGATGAAAATCCCGTGCTCGGGGTTAATCTCATAGGCGTGTAACATCTCCATAAAGCCCAGTTTGCTCGGTGTAACATACCGACCGCAGGCCTTGCTCCATCGTCTGACTGGTCGGACCAAGGTGATTTTAGATGGATACCGTTCAGTTCTGCCATAGGTGCACTACATAAGCCCCCCAAGCTCGGTTGGGTGATTTGAGCCCTGCCGAGTTGAAAAGACAAATATGCTGTTTGGCCGATCGAAGGTGGGCATTGTTGAAGAGAAGAGAGATCCAACTGTCTCAAAGCATTTTATCAGAGCTGTCCTTTCATTGACACGGAAAGGACCTTTCCGTTTTTCTCATGCTTCCACGGGTTTTTTCTATTACCGGGAAACGAAACGTTATGATTTCAAATTTTCAATAGACGCCACGTATACACTTCCAGATGAATGGGTTTTTGCTGATACGGCCCGAGTCCTTTGGATAGTGGAGGGAACTTCTTAAACAAAAGTAGGGAGCGGTTTTCAAAGCTTACTTCTTGTCCAAATCAAAAACTTCTCAAGTTCTTCTCTCTCTGACTCTTGCATCGTTTTTATGGGGTTTGAGCAATAGATTCAGGGGTCATCAAAAGAATTCTTGCACCGATTTCAGTCTTTTTTCTTGCATTAAGCATATTCCAAGTTCGCTGAAGTTCACATCTTCTTCAATTTCTTGATCGTCTATCATCAAACAGGTAACGAACTCGCTCTTTCTATTTTTGATTATCTTTCTCTTTCTTCCTTGCAAACTTATAAACTTCTGCACGTGATTGCTTCTGTTATCTGTTATGGGTATTGTGTTTAGAACTTCCATCATTGCGCTTTAGAACTAGCCATGCACCCCCTTTTTTTATTTTGAATGAAACCTAGGGTTTACTGAAAACCTTATACTGTTCGTTAGAATGTCCCTCTGTCTTTTGGAATTCTTCGCCTTTCTCTGTCGTTTTTTGAGCAATGGTCGTAGTGTTTCTTAGGATTATTCTGTTTTTTGCTGTTCCTAATTCCTTAGGGTTTGAACTGAAGCTGTGATAAACATGAGTGAGGATTCTGTAAATTCTGATGTTCCAAGAACACATGAGGAAGAAAACCCAGAAAGTTGCGTTAAACCAATTGCAACGCATTTTCCTCAGACTTTGAAAGAGTTCAGAGAAGGTGTGATTCACTATAGGATCACTAAGAGAGTAGAACAGAAGAGGTTAAGGAGGCAACAGAGAGGTATTCAGTGTTTCCATTTGTAACATCCCGATTTCTGAATCTAAGCTTAAATAGGAAAAGTCTAAATTAAGCTAAGGATAATCAGAAGAGTAAGCTGGAATGTAGTAATGTGTTCGTGGCCAAAGTGTATGTTGGAGTTAAGGAGTATACCATGAAGTTAGAAACCATCAGTACATAAAGACCTCTTAGTGTAATCAATTACTGTGGGGTGTTAATCGATTACAATCAGTCTGTGAAGAGATTAAGCTTTAGCAAAGAACAAGTGGTTTAAGTGTAGCGGCTCGGACCTCGGTCCGAGCAAATTCTATCTTAGCCGACGGAAAAGAGGTTTAGAGTAGTAAACCGACCTTATTCTAAACTATCACCCCTCATCCGACCAATGAACGACGTCCAGAGTCACAAGCCGAACTCATCGGTAGAACCGAGTTGTAGCACCGGGCTCATATTAACCGAATAAACATTTAGTGTCATAAGCCGACGCCATTTCGACTAAACATCTACGTCGGTTTTGTATCTGTTGAGCATGAGCAGTAATCCGACCACTTGCTTCCAAACTACTTCGATCGAGCAATCAGCTAGGAGTGCATAATTGTCGAACAATCCGAGCTCATCATAACCGAGCTCATGATGACCGAACCCATTAGTGCAACCGAGCTCATTATCAGCGAGCTCATCAGTATTATTGAGCTCATTAGTATATCCAAGCTCATCTATCTATCCGAGTTTATTCATCTATTCGAGCTCATGAGGATCGAGCAAACATAATTGAGCTCATACCGAGCTTATAAGATCCGAGTAGCCATCATCCAGCTCATGGTAACCAACCTAGTATGTAGGTATTGGACCTACGACCGATCCTGGCCGAGCTGAATGGGGTAAAACGCGGAACCTGTTGTCAAGCTCGGATTAGCCGACCTCAGCGCACCCCACACTATTATCCGAGATGGAAGCTCGGACTACTACGATTCCTCCATACCGAGCCGACGTATCCTAGCCGACGTATCCTAGCCGACACGTCCTAGCTCCTCCGTGCCAGCTCATGTTGAGCTGTTGGCCCTTTGGGATTCATACCATCCGTACTATGTACTATCTTTCCCTTTATGTCGCCATCATTGCTTTATGTCCCTATCAAGTCACTATTCATGGCTTCCCCAAGAAGCCAATGAATCCTGTCCACATATTCAAGCTTCCTCAAGAAGCCTCCAATGAGAGCCACACAAATATCTTCCACATTTGAATAAAAGAAAATCCCAACACATAACCCATAACACTTCTCACTTTTATTCTTCTTTTTTCCCTACGTCTCTCTCTCTCTTTCTCTCAAAGTCCAGCAGCCCTAACACTTCTTTCTCCCTCCCTTCCCACGGATATTTCCCCCCCCCCCTCCAGCAACCAAACCTCAACCAGAGACCCTCCTTCTCTCCGTCCCCGTTTTAATCTGGAGTCCCTGGGCCGCTGTGAAGTTCGTCTGTAGCGTGGCGTGGTGGTGGCAGCAAGGAGGAAAAGGATTCAAAGGTGTGAAGCTCCAAGATCAAGCATCAAGAAAACCATTCTCAAACTCTCAACTCTTATCTCACACAGTTTGAGGTAAGGAGTGAGTGTTACCTCTACTTGAGTTTGGGTTTATAGGGTGTTCATAAAGGGTACTAAGAGTGGGTATTAGATTAGGGAATGGACATAGGTTAATGTTAGAAGAGAAATGGTAAAAAGGGTAAAAGGGGAATTAATGAATGAACTAGAAACATGGATTTTAGGTGAAGATGGAATATCACTTTTGATTACATGCTATATTTCCTATGCTACATTTTATATGATGGATTGACTAAATGTTTTGTTCATGTGGTTGTTGAGGTATAAGTGTTTATGATGCTTTGATATTTGGTATTTGTATCTGTGGCCGAGCCGAGAGAGGGTGAGAATGGAGAATGAGAAGAATGGTAACCAGGGTGGATCGAAAAGACAAACTAATAAGTTATATAATGAGATAGGTAGGTGAGATAGATAATAGGGATAAGGGAAATCGGAAATGGGTAAAGGGTTGAGCCGAGATAGGCCGAGCTAAGTAAATAATGAGATTAATGCAAAGAGGAATAAATGAAAGAGGTGAACTGAGGTGGGCCAAACTAAAAGTAATGGTTAATAAGATAAGGGGAATTAAAGAGAAATGGTTGTGTGGTCGGGTCATAGCAGACGCGTACTGGGTGCGTGCATTGATCGCGTAAGCCGAGCATTGTGGTGCTCGCAGCTGTAAGTCGAGCATTATGGTGCTCGCAGTTATGACTCACAAGGTTCCGAGAACGGAATCGGTGGGATGTGTTCCTGGTCATAGCAGACGCGTACTAGGTGCGTGCATTGATCGCGTAAGCCGAGCATTGTGGTGCTCGCAGCTGTAAGTCGAGTATTGTGGTACTCGTAGTTATGGACACTCCTTACTCCATAGAACGATCGGCGGTAGTGTTCCTGGTCATAGAAGACGTGTACTGGGTTCGTGCATTGATCGTGTAAGCCGAGCATTGTGGTGCTCGCAGCTGTAAGCCGAGTATTGTGGTACTCGCAGTTATGGACACTCCAATATCCGACTTAAATGGTGTAAGACATGCACTGGGTGTATGCATCCGAGAAGAGTAAAAGATTGTAAACTATGTGAGTGGAATAATGAGTAATGGTAATCCGAGGTAAGAGAATGTAAACCGAGGTATAGCTAGTATTGAGTTAACTGGTTTATGATGTGAGCCGAGCTAGACGAGGATGTGGGTATGCGAACCGAGCTAAATGTTGATATATGCATGAGATATATGGGTTTGATTACTTGTGATTTATTTGCTATTTGACTACTTGTGTTTGGCTTGGTAGTTTGGTATGTCATTCTAGAAACTGCTTATTTAAGTTCTGTGTAATGCTCACCTCCTTACCATTTTTCAGGTACTGAGCCCGAGCAGATGCAGTCCCCGGCCGAGAAGGATCACTCTCCCTCACAGGGAGAGTAAGTTATTTAGAGTCAGATAGGTGGATGGGTCTCGGCCAGTTGGGCCGAGCTAAAACACTGATTGTATTTTGAATGACCGAACTGAATGTACCTAAACTTATACTTTATGAATTTGATGTCTTTAAGTCTTCCACTTTATTAACTCTGATGTTTTTGTTATTAATGAAAGGAAATATTATTTTGGCAAATTACATATCCATCTTAAAAGAAATTTTAAATCCTAATTTTGGGGTAATTAAGGGTAATTATTTCATAGGGTGTTACACCATTCGTTTGGGGAAATTCTGCCCTGAAAGGGAGGGGTTCCCCAACCGATAATATTCGTAAGTGTTTGATCAGAAATAATCAAGTTTTACTGTTTCTGACTCCGCGTGTGCCTCCTTTTCCTTAGGTATGAAGAGAAAGTGCGTTACAAATCCTGAACTTTATCCACTTCCACCATATTCTGCCCAGTACGATTGGGTTGACCGAGAAGTTGTAGGCACCCAATCTGAACTTTCAACCGGTGAATCCTTAGAGCAAACCAGAGCCATTATACTACCCTGCCCTGGTGATAACGTTGGAAACTTGTACTCAGTAAGTCCAGTGGGTCCCGATGAAAGAATTTGCACTCGTATCCCTGAGGGCAGCACTAGCTTTTATTTTTATGAAGAGGTGATTACCCGACTTGGGATTAGGATGCCTTTCACTAATTTTGAGATAGATGTTTTAAATACACTAAAAGTGGCCCCTTTCCAGTTGCACCCGAACGCATGGGCCTTTGTTAGAGCCTTTCAGCAAGTTTGCTCGGCCATGAACTGGTCTTGTACTATTCCAACTTTTTTCTATTTGTTTGCCCCATAATGTAACGCCTTTGAGAAAGGATCACCGAAGCGTCCATGGGTTTCATTGAAATCACGGAACGGGTATGCTCTGTTGACCAAGTACTCTGAGTCTTGGAAAACGTTCAAACCCTTTTACTTTAAATACAACTTTGTTGGGACTGGTGTTTGCTGGTTTACACGAGCTGGTGAGGAGCGACCGGTTCCTCGGTTCTCTCTTCAATGGAGTTCTCGCTTTTTTAAACGGAGGATTGCTTCTTACGGTTCGGAGTGGAAAGAGCTTGCTGAACACGAGAAGGAAGTGTGCCGAGCGTTTGAGAGTTACTTGGGAACCAATTGGATGATTGATACAAAGGATATAGTGGATATCCCTACAACAGATGTCAAGGCTCAGCTTGGTAAACTATTACTTTTTGCTTCTTACTTGTTAAACATTTTTGAGATCTGATGGCTCTTAGTTTCCTTTGCAAATAAGATGGTTGCTCGAATGGCTGCACTGCTCCAGGGAGGGAAGAAAAGAAAAGCTCCTCCTTCAAGCACAGCTTCAGGAACGTCGAGTATGAGCACTCCCAGCTTAAGTACTTCTACTCCTTCTGCCTCTCCCATTGAGGCATCTCCTCGGCCATCTTCCAATTTGGTTGTTGCCACAACTACTACAGTTTCACCGGCCCTGAGTGGTCAAGTCCAAGTCCCCTCTCCCCCTCAGCAACAGATTCGTCGCCGAAGGCTGGACAAAGGGAAAGAAAAAGATTCCGAAGGAGCAAGTGTCAGGGCCGAGGGAACAAGTACCAAGGCTGCAGCTGCTCCTACTCCTACTCCGACTCCACCAGATGTGTCGATTTGGGATCGTGAGTTGGATGAAAAGTTTCCTAAGTTTATCTGTCCGGAATTTGACTACTCTCGGTTCGCTAACCTTAGTGCTACTGAATGGTCCCGTTGCAATATGACTTTGACAAAGTATTTGCTCCGAAGTGCCAATTTAACCTATTATCTGGCCAAGCAATCAGAGGATTTGTTTAAAGGCCTAAACGTCGAGCAGAAAGAGGCTCGTGAGATGCATGTGGCTCAAGAAGCCAGTTTGTCCGATGAGCTGATTCGGGTAAAAAATGAGTTGGAGAATTTGAAGGCTGATAAAACTGAGCTGACCAAGGAACGAGATTCTCTGAAAGTTTCTCAAAAAGCTGCTGAAGATTAGAAGAAAGAAGTTGAAGAAGCACTGAAAAAGGAGCTGCAGGAGAGCCGTTAGAGGATTGATGAGTTAGATTTTGAAGTGAAGAAGTCTGCTGCGACTGCTCAGAAATTCAAAGAAAAAGCTCTGGTTTTCAAGAAAAAGGCAGTGACCAACTTCTATAATTGGGGTAAGGGTGTTGATGATTCCTTCGTTTCTGCCATTAAACAGATCCAACTTCTGAACCCTGAAACCGAGTTTAGGGTGGTCGGAGCACACCCTTTCCATTGTGTAGAAGATGGGAAGTTGATCGATCTTGAAACCAAGGCTGAAGTTGATTTGCAAGCAGAGAACCTTCCCAATCCTCTAGTAGAACTGACTGAGGCTCCTGAATTTGATGATAAGGACATTGTTTTGTCAGATGATGAGGCATGATCTTGGCGGACTCGGTGGTTGACTTTTATTTTTATCTTTTTTGTTTGTATGTAGGATTTCTTTTCTGCTGCTCGTTGTATTCGAGCGTCTATACATGTTTGTTTTGACCAAACTTCTTTAACTCTTTCGGAATTGACTTTTGATTAACTTGCTGTTAGCAAATTGTATCACTGCTTGGTATGTTTTTTGTTGCTTTTTGATTTCGTTCGTCACGTTACTGGTAGATCTTTCCGAGTGTAAACTCTTAGGAGTAATCTGTGATAATTTTTGGGCGTAGAATCGCATTATTTTTATGTATAGTTAATTGTGAGTAGAACTCGGATCTCCGACTTTAGCCGAAGCGGGATCCTCGGACCGCAAAATAAGGAGAGTAATTTCCTGAGTTCGGGCGTTCTATAAATACGTTTTTAAACTCTTGTAAAGAGCTGTACCTCGATTTCGCTCGGTGGCTAGCCGAACCAAATGAGTCGTATGTGATTTCACAATGTAAACAGATAGTAGAATTACCGGAAAAATGTTGCACTTTATTAATAAAGGAATACAAAGCTGAAACTGCTCATAACTAAGAAATGAAGTTGCTCATACCTAAAAAATTCCTAAAATTTATCTAAGAAGGGTGCTACCCTTTGTTATTCATCATAAACTAATTTGAGCAATCTATAAATGAACTCAACTATCCTCAAACGAAGAAAATAAAATGGGAGCTTAGCTGTAATAAGCTCTGAGCTTGGCCACGTTCCAACTATTATTGATATCGGTGCCCGAGAGAGTCTTCAACCTGTAAGCGCCAGTTCCAGATTTAGCCTTCACTCGGTATGGACCTTCCCATTTTGGCTTCAGCTTTCCAACGCCAGCATTTCCTTTACCAATATCCGCTCGGCGAAGGACCAAATCTCCAACCTCAAAGCTTTGCGGTTAGACCTTCTTGTTGTAGTCTCGGGCCTGTCGCTCCTTTACCTTCCTTTCATGAGCTGACGCATTCTTTCGTATCTCTTCAAGTAATGTGAGTTCTTCGCTGAGCATACCGTTGTTAATTTCCGAGGGACGTTCAAGCATCCTAAAGGTGGGGATTCGCTTTTCGATTGGAATGACAACGTCGCAGCCGTATGTCAAACGAAAAGGGGTCTCACCTGTTGAGGAATGTACAGTTGTCCTGTGTGACCATAGAACGCTCGGAAGCTTATCTGCCCAAGTGCCAGCTGCGTTGCCAAGTTTCTTTTTTATACTGTCCAAAATGGTTTTGTTGGCGGCCTCGACTAATCCATTGGTTTGTGGGTGTTCAACGGAACTGAAATAGTGAGTGATTCCCAGGTCGGCTGCTAACTGTTGAAAATGAGAGGCTGCGAATTGCGATCCATTATCAGTGACTATGGAATGAGGCACTCCAAACCGAGAGATTGTTTCCTTTACAAAGAAAGACTGAATTCGGGCCGTAGTGATTGTTGCTAATGGCGCCGCTTCAATCCACTTAGTAAAGTAATCAACGGCCACGACCGCAAACTTCAACTGCCAGGTGTCGTGGGAAACTTTCCAATGATGTCCATTCCCCATTGATAGAAAGGCCAAGGAGCTCCGAGAGAATGTAGCTCTTCTGCAGGTCTTTGGTAAGTGTCGCTGTGAAAGTGACATTGAACACACTTCTTGACATGTTCCATGGCATCTTTTTACAGTGTGGGCCAGAAGTAACCTGCCCGGATTATTTTCCGAGCTAGAGATTTTCCGCCCATATGATGGCTACAGATTCCTCCGTGGATCTCCTCAAGGATTTCTTCAGCTTGAGATGGACTGACGCATCTGAGCATAGGAGAGCCAAAACCTCTCTTATAGAGGACAACATTAAGAACCGTGTATTGAGCAGCTTTCTTAATCAACCTACGAGCCTCTGTCTGATTTTGGGGAACGAAACCGTGTTGTAAGTAGGTGAGAATCGGATCCATCCAAGATTGAGATAATGAAACTGCAAGAATGATGCTTGGTCTGGGAATGGTTTCTTGTATCAAAGTCTTGTTGTTTTCCGACCCCTTCGTACTTGCCAGTTTAGATAAAATATCGGCTCGGGAGTTTGAATCTCTCGGGACATGGGAAATGTCAAACTCTGAAAAGTTGGAGATAATTCGCTTTACCTCTTCAAGATACTTCTGTAATATGGGCTCCTTAGCCGAGTACTGCCCCTTAATCTGTGAGACTACTAATTGTGAATCGCTGAATACCGACACCCGATTGGCTCCAAACTCCTGAACCATCTTGAGGCCTGCCAGGACTGCTTCATATTCTGCTTGATTATTCGAAGTTTGGAATTCAAATTTTAGTGAGTATTCCATGCAAAGTCCTTCGGGATTTTTAATAATGATGCCCGCACCTGCTCCTTTTCTCTTTCTCGAGCCATCCGCATAGATTGACCACAAATCCTGGGGAATGTCCGAGGGAATCTCGGTGAACTCAATGACAAAATCAGCAAGAACTTGAGACTTCATTGCTTTCCTTGGTTCGTACACAATATCGAACTCAGATAATTCCATTGACCATGAAACCATTCTACCAGCCAAGTCAAGCTTGTGAAGGACTTGCCTAAGGGGTTGAGCTGTCCTGACCATGATTCGGTGAGCCTGGAAGTACTGTCTTAATCTCTGAGCAGATATTACCAAACAGTATGCGAGTTTCTCAAGTTTTTGGTACCGCAGCTCGGATCCCTGTAGTGCTCGGCTCACGAAATAAATGGGAGCCTCAACTCCTCAATCCTCTCGTACTAATACTGAACTGACTGCTGCATCTGCCACCGACATATAGAGAATAAGGTTTTCCCCGGTAAGAGGGCTATGAAGGACTGGTGGGCTGGAGAGATAGTTCTTTAATTGAACGAAAGCTTGTTAGCAGTGATCATCCCAACGGAAGTCTTTATTTTTCTTAAGGAGCTGGTACCACGACAAAGCTTTCCGAGCGGCTTGAGACAGGAACTTGGAGAGGGCCGCTACCCGACCCGTGAGCTGTTGGACTTCTTTTAGACTAGCTAGGCTTCTCATTTCCAGAATTTCTTTGCACTTATCTGGATTAGCTTCAATACCCCTTTCGGTTAGCATAAAACCGAGAAAGGATCCGGCTAGGACCCCAAACACACACTTTTCAGGATTTAATCTCATGGAGTATTTTCTTAATCGATCCAGTATTGTCTTGAGGTCTTGGGCATGGATCTCTTGCTGTCTGTTTTTTTCAATAATGTCATCAATATAAACCTCCATATTCGAGTCGATCATCCCTTGAAATACTTTGTTCATCATTCGCTGATATGTGTTGGAAACCAACAAGCGGCTCAATATAGTCTAGAGGGGGGGTGAATAGAATATTGAAGCCTTATTACAGATTTTTCGTCCACCTAAGAGAATGGTTTTATGAAAATAAATTTTCTTAAAAACTCAAGTCAGATTACTCGAGTAACTCAAGACTTCACTCGAGTAATACGCAAGCAAAAATAATTTCACTCGAGTATTCAGCAAATGACTCGAGTATTACGAAAGCTATTTTTAAATCACTCGAGTAACAGAAAAGCTACTCGAGTATTGTTCATAAACTGAAAGCAGATTACTCGAGTGACAAGAACTTTACTCGAGTAAACTGGGTAAAATTCAATTAAAACTCAGTTTTCAATGGAGTTCTTCAAGAATTACAATGCTATGATGATTCAACAAATTATGAATGATTAATATGAACAATTTCAAGTAATATTAACATACAATTTTAGATCAATTGAGTAGAATTAAAATAACCCCAATTCTAACCTAAAAATGCAATTGTTAATGAATTAAAGCAATACAAGGAAAGAAAATAAAAGAGACACAAGGATTTATCCTGGTTCACTTTCACCCACTTGAAAGCTACTCCAGTCCCCTCTTGAATCAAGAGAGATTCTTCACTAGAAATCTTCAAATGTAGATTTTACAATGTTTTAAGATGCAACTAGATTCTTAGTTCTCCTATCTTAAAACCCAACTCAAAGTGTGTACCAAACACTTTGATCTAATCTACCCCTTTTGAGAATTCTAGATTTCCTTGCAAATTGATTGAAGATGCTTCCAACCAATCCTCTTTTCTTTCTTTGATTTGATCCTCAAAGTCTTCCTTGTGAGATTCTTCACTTGTGTTGAAACTTCAATGATGCAATCACAAATTGCAAATCTTCAACAACCACTAAGAACAAAATTATGATCTCAAGAATATTTGGACAATGAGAGAAATAGAGTGAAGAATGAAAAGTTTCTTGTTGAATCTTGATAGCTCTTGAAAGATGTAAAAGAGCTCTTGAATTGCTTTTGAAAGTGTGTAGAAAATTGTAAGAATGAATGTGTATCTACTGTGAAAGAGAAAGTTAAGTCCTTTTAAAATTTTCAAACACTGATTGAATTACTCGAGTAAACCATATAACTTCACTCGATTAAAACATGTCAGATTAAGTTACTCGAGTGATGTGTAAACCATTACTCGATTAACCTGTCATGACATAAATTACTCGAGTGATCCAATACTCATTACTCGAGTAAACTGATCAGAATCTGAATAAAAACAAGGTTTTTCTAAAAGGATTTTCACAAAACTTTTAATAGAGCTATTTAATCAAGATTTAAAGTATCTTCACTCTTAATCAAACATTATTTAAATATTCTTAAAATCACCTAAGCTACCCACACCAATGAGATGCATTGCATAAAAATAAAGATTACATTGAAATAGAATTAATAAAAATCCTAATTCTAATCTTCATGTGGTGTAGCTTGCTTGTTGCCAATGTTGTTGCTTGGAAAGAGATTGTTAGCATCAAAACATGAGAATCCTACAATATGTAGCTCCCGCATTCTTCAAACCGAAGGGCATGACATTGTAACAATATGTTGCTTTATCGGTGATGAATGCGGTTTTGTCTTGATCGGTAGGGAACATGGGTATCTGATTGTACCCAGAGTAAGCATCCATGAATGAGAGGAGTTTGTATCCGGCCGAATTGTCGACGAGCTTTTCAATGACGGGAAGTGGATATTGATCTTTTGGATAGACTTTGTTCAAGTCCGTATAGTCCACACACATCCTCCATTTCCCATTGGGCTTTTTGACTAAGACGGTGTTAGCTAAACAGTCTGTATAGTCGATCTCCCGAATGAAGCCAGTTCGGAGTAGTTCGGCAACTTTTTCCTCAATAGTTGCGGCCTTTTCTGCACTAAACTTTCTTTTGCGTTGTGCCACTGGTTTTGCCTCTGGAAGAATGCTCAGCTTGTGGCAGATAAAGTTAGGGTCAATTCCCGGCATATCAGCCGAGGTCCAAGCAAACAAATCCTTATTAGCGATTAGTAGAGCGGAAAGTTCCTCTTTAACATTGACGGGAAGATTAGAACCGATTTTAACTTGTCTGATAGGATCAACACTTAATGTCAAGAACTCCCACTGTCCCTTCGGAGTTGGTCTGTTTCTGTCAGATTCATCACGCACATCAAGGTCGGCCAAATTAATATTACCTTTGCCGAGGGAAACTCTTTCTAAACGGTCCTGGTCCTTGTTTTTAACCTTACCCAGACTTGCATTGTAGCATTTCCGTGCCGCCTCCTGCTCGGCTTTGATTGTCACTACTTTGTCATCAGTTCCGACGAACTTCATAGCCAAATGGACCGTTAAAACTATTGCACCGAAAGCTTGTAAGGAATTTCCTCCGAGGATAGCGTTGTAGGCCGCTGGGCAGTCAACCACCAAAAACTTGATTATCTCAGTTCTGGCCGAAGGTTGCTGTCCGAGGGTAACAGGAAGTTGAATGTAACCTTTTGGTTCAACGGTGTCCCCAGTGAAGCCGATCAGCTCTCCTTCAAATGGAGTAAGATTGAATTCCCTAAGTTTCAGTGCTTTGAACAAAGGGAGGAACATGATATCCGCTGAACTCCCTTGATCGATAAAGACACGTTTTACTTCGTAATTACCAATAAGGGTTGTGATTACCATGGAACATTATGACCTGGGAGGATCCCGTCCAAATCGTCATCATTGAAAATGATGGGGACATTTTTTGTTGATCTTTTGCAAATAGGCTTCTGGCTCACGGCTAGGATTTGGTTGATGTATTTCTTCCTTTCGGCTCTTTTCTCTCCTCCCCGGCGAATCCTCCGGCAATAGTGTTAACCAAAAACTCATTGTTCGTTGGATTCGTGTCAGTGACCGGGGTGGGCTCAGTTCTCTGTTTCCCTGCATTCCTATCATCTGGTGATCTACTTCTTTAGCGTTTGGTCTTCACTGGTGAATGGGATCTATTCCTGCCTCTTCTTCCTGCTGCATCTCTGATATACTGTTGCAGCTTACCATCTCTGATCATTTCTTCGATTAAATCTCTCAACCAAATGCATTCGTCGGTTGTATGTCCATAGCCCTTGTGGAAGTCACAATATTTTGACCTATCACGTTGTGCGCCCTTCCTTAAAGACGGAGGTCTTTGGGCAGAGCGTAAGTCGGTCTGCATCGTTTCCCGAAGGATTTGGCTCCTTGGAACAGTCAGAGGAGTGTATTCCTGATATTTATTCCTTGGAGGTATCCTTCGGTCCCGATCATTCCTGTCCTGTCTGCCACCAAAACGTTCATCACGTTTTTGTTTATTCTGTCCTTGAGGGTCAGCTCGTTGCCTATCGTCTATGAATTTCTGCCCTTTGTGGAATTCCTCCAAGTTGATGAATTTATTTGATCTCTGTATGAGCTCCGCCATGTCTTTTGGAGGTTTTCCGATCATCGATTTTCTGAAATCCCCTGGCTGTAAACCTTGTGTAAACAACAACACCGCCACCCCTGGCTCCAACCGGGGAACAGAACTAGCTTCCGTATGGAAGCGTGACAAGTAATCTTTTAATGGCTCATCTTGTTTTTGCGTAACTGCAAAAAGTGTGTGGTCGGACTTTGGCTGGATGCAGCTGGCTGTGTATCTGTTTAAAAATACTCGTTTCATCTCTTCCCAAGAATTAATGGAATTTCGAGGGAGAGAGGAATACCACCGCAATACCGAGGACTCAAGGGTCATGGAAAAAGCTCGACATTTCATCCAATCGCCACCTCCATAATAATTCATAGCCCCCTCATAAGAGGCTATATGGTCAACTGGGTCGGTCAGGCCGTTGTAATGTGGTACGTTGGATGGACCCAAGTATCCCTGAGGGGTTTCAAATTCCATGATATACAGTGTAAAAGGATGACCTGGGTGAAAATCATCTTGGCCGTGATTTGTGGTTGGGTTTATATGGAAATTTTGTGGTGGGGGAAGTTGCATTACCGGAAGTGGCTGAGGATCCATGGTCTGTGTTATTGGGTTTTGCGGTTGTATGGTAGTCGGTTGGCTTTGAGCAATCCTTGTCATAGCTTGTTGTTGAAGGTCGGCAATTGCACGTCCTTGTTGCTCAATTAAGGCTGTTTGTCTGTTGAGTATGTTAATCATCTCCTGCTCACAAGCGCGAGCAGATGCAGATGTTGCATAAGATCTACTAGTGGAATGGCTATGACGAGAGTTTCCATGGATCGCTCTTCCTGGATTTAATTCGGTTTCTAGGGGTTACGCTTATATGGTTGGGGTTGGGTTGGATTGGTGGAGTTACGGTCCGTTGAGTATTTCTCCTATGATGTGCTCGGGTTCCAGTGGTTCTAGCTGTGTTACGGGTAGTTGGGGCTGTGCTACTTGAATCACCATGGGTGGAGGGAGGTGGTGTAGGAGGGGGTGGAGGAGGTGGCGGGGGAAGTAAATTCCGTAGGATTTGAAGTGGTTGGGGATTACTCCCAGCTCTATGGTGAGGAGATTGTGGTGGTTGAGAATGGGTGGCATGATTTCCACTATGATTTTGGCTATGATTTGGGGGTGGTTGATTCTGCAAGTTGTTTGGTGGTTGCGGATTATTTCTTGCTCCAGAATGAGACGTGCGTGGTGGCTGCGAGTTAGTTTCACGATTTTGGTTAATAATATCTCGCAAGTCACCAACATATTGTGGCTGTGAATCATTGTTGTTAGCGTTTCTGGGTCTGCCGCGAGAACGACCAATGCGATCACGGAGATCACCAACTTGGCTCCTGGTTGTGACCATGGTGGTGGTGGGGATGATATGTTATTCAGGTCCCCACAGACGGCGCCAATGTCGTGTCCTTTGTCAAGATCAACCTTGAAGCTATGGAGGAACTTCGAAGAATGATCCTAACTAAGAGATTAATGTAGGACTTTTAGGATTTCTGTATATCCAGTTGGGATAAACAGGTTCTCCCTAGTCAACAATGTGTGTGCTAGTGTCAACTTAGGGATGAGAAGACGTACCTTTGCCCCTTGAAGAGAATGCTGAGAGCGTCCTGTTCGTTGGACAAGATGCTGTAAACTTAGCTGACCATGTCAAGAGGGAAGCTGAGTTGGTTCAGCAACTGGCTTCAGAGACTGCTAAACTGAACAAGGCTAAACAAGAGTTGTCCCAAGCTGAGGATGAGTATACCAGAAATTTGAACTCCAAAATCTCTTAAATGAATGAGGCACATAACGTTGCTCTTACTACTTTGAGAGATGCTTTGAGGGATATGGAGTCGGAGAGGGACATGTATAAGGGGAAATGGATTGACTCAGTTCAATCTTCCTTCATGAATGCTGTTGAGCAAGCTAACTTTCTGAATCCAAACTTCACAGCCAAAGGAATGCATTATCTTCATCGTGTTGAAGATGGGTGCTATATGAAGAAGGGTGCCTATGGACTTAGTTGATCCAGGTTATCCTGATTTCCTGGCTACTGAAGGAGAAGATGTTGACAATGGTGGTGACCATGATGATGATGATGATGAGGCCACTCCGTAGGGAGCTGGTTTGCTGACTTTGTACTACTTTGTTTGTTTTATGGCTTTTATCTTTGTCGTTCTTTACTATTTCAGCATTTCTGTTCCTTGTATCAAGCAAATCCGATTGTAGTTCATTTTATATTAATGAAGGATTTACTTTGTTTTCACAAGTCTTGTTTCCAAATTACATCCATACTTGGTAGACTTTAAGAATTTTCTATTCTAGCCAGCGAATGAAATCCTTCTATCCTTGTCAGACTCTACTAGAGTCTGAAAGTAGTCTTACCATCAGTACATGGGTGGTGCCTAATACTTTTAGAACATCTTCTAACCCATTTCACTCCTTATAAGGTGGCTAGCCATATAAGTGGTGTACTTTAAGCTGGATTTTTATATGATTAAGTACCCTTTAAAACCGTTAAACCGGTTTAGGAATTATAGAATTTTTTGTTTTGCTGAAGAGTAATTGTCTGTTAAGTTGGTTTGTGGCATAATCAAACCATGAAACCAGATATTCGAACAAACTAGTTGTTAACCCGATTTGTAATTGTAAAGTAATTGAACCGGTTTGTGTTCGTAATCAAACCATGAAACCGGATATTCATGCTGATCAGTTGTTAAACCGAATTATTGATGTAGAGCACTCACAATGCACTTTTTAACCGTTTAACCGGTTTAGTGAATTTGGATAGTATAAAACCGTTAGGGCGGTTTGAAAGGATTTGATTTAAACTTTTGCTTGTTATAACAATTATTGAAATTTATAAGTACTTCATAAGAGAACTTGTACAGGAAATTACTTCATAGAAAAACTTATACAGGAGAAAGTCTTCATATCTGCTAATAACAATGGCACAATAGCCTTATTGAAAAGGAAATGACAATGACTTAGTAAGCCTTATTCAAAAACATCTTAAAAGCTGCCTTCTCCTCTCTAAGGGGTTTTCAACTGTAATAAATTCGAAGCTTTGCCGCATTCCATGGGTTTTTAATCTTGTTTCCTGTTATTGTTTCCAGAAAGTAAGCTCATTATCTGTCTTTGCACGGACTCGATATGGGCCCTCCCAGTTAGCAGCTAACTTCTCGTGTGTTGGTTCCTTTCCATGTACATCAGCCCTTCTTAGGACCAGGTCCCCTTCCTTGAATGAACGGCGGATAACCTTCAAGTTGTACTGCTTGGCCGATTGTTGCTGGATTGTTGCCATGCGAATAGTAGCCATCTCTCTGGATTCCTGCAAAAGATCAAGATTCTCCCTCAGAAGTTTAACATTTGTGTCAGGGTCAAAGTATCTTGACCTCAAGTTCGTGGATCCTATTTCTAACGGGATCATAGCTTCACTTCCATAAGTCAATTTAAAAGGAGTTTCTCTAGTAGCAGAATGAGGGGTGGTTCTGTACGACCAAAGTATGGGCTCTATGATTTCCACCCACTTGCCTTTACTGTCTTCTAACCTTCTCTTTATACCCCTTAAGATGCACCTATTTGCGGCCTCTTCCTGTCCATTGGTCTGTGGATGCTCCACAGAGGATAAGCGTTGTTTGATTCCCAACTCATGGAGGAAATTTTGAAAAGCTTCGCTGACAAACTGGCGGCCGTTATCAGTAACAACTACTGCAGGAATGCCAAAACATGGGATTACCTGGTTGCTTAGAAATTTCTGGATTTGGGCTGAAGTGGTGGTGGCCACTGCCTTGGCTTCGATCCACTTAGTGAAATAATCTACTGCTACGATCAGATGTGTCACTTGTCCAGCAGCTTGTAGAAAAGGGCCTAATAGATCCATTCGCCATTGATAAAACGGCCATGGAGCAGAAATCGAATGTAATTCTTCTGGGGGGCAAGATGAACGTCAGCGTGCTTTTGACATTTATCGCATTTTTTGACGTGGTTCATAGAATCCAGCTGAATCGTAGGCCAGTAAAACTCTGCTCTTAAGATTTTTCTTGCTAAACTCCTTCCTCCTAGATGATGGCTGCATCTTCCTTCATGTATTTCTTTCATCGCGTATTTTTGTAAAAAAAATTTATAATATGTTAATTTGTTCCAACTGAAAAATCACTTTTCTCATTTTATATTTTTTAATTATCTATGATATAAGATTTTTTTTATAATTATTTATTTTTATAAAACCATAAATTTTTATATTTAACATATTTTTACAAATTACATAAGGACATTTTTGTCTACAATAATCTGTTATATTATGTTAATTTGTTCAAAATGAAAAAAAAATCACTTTTTGCATATTACATTTTTAATTATCTATGCTATCAGTTTTTTAGTAATTATTTATTTTTAAAAAATTACGAATTTTTATAATTAACATATTTATACAAAACACATAAGGGTAATTTTGAATGCAATAATATGTTATACTATGTTAATTTGTTCCAACTGAAAAATCTCCTTTCTTATATTATACTACATTTTAATTATCTATGCCATATGTTTATTTACAATTATTTTTTTTTAAAAATCATAAATTTTTTATAATTTACATATTTCTAAAAAAAACACATAAAGTTATTTTTTATAATAATCTGTAATACTATGTTAATTTCTTTCAACTGAGAAATCATCTTTAATTTCTCATATAATATTTTTTAATTATCTATGGTATAAGTTTTTTATAATTACTTATTTTTAAAAAATCATAAATCCCAATTTTATTAAATTATCGTGTATTTGAATAAAAAAATCAGTAAAAAATTATTATTTTTTAAAATTATGATGTAATTAAAAAATAATTTAACAATTAAAAAATTAAAAGTTTCTAAAATCTTTAAAGATTACAATAATTAATAATGAATCATCATTTCAAAAAATAGAAGATTACAATAATAAATGATAAATAACATGTTAGACCTGTTATAATAGTAAAATAAAAATTGTGTATGTATCCACCAAAAAAAATTTGGTGTAATTTAGCCTTCACCTCAAAAATAATAAAATAAAAGTTTATATGACCTATTAAAAACTTAATTAACTTATAGAACCAGTTTGAATAAAAAAACTTACCGAAAATATTTGAAATAAATAGAAAAAAAACTTATGGAGCCAGCTTAAAAAAAATTAAATAAGAGAACCTATCTTTTTTTCATATTTTTTTTAAAAAAAATGTTTTCTTTGCTTTTATTTTGATCCTTTAAACAAAGTGTAGTGTCCCGGTATTGATGGAACACCACGATGTGTTTTTGGGGTTGTTGCAGCTGACAAGGGTGACCCCGGTCCTACGTACCCCCAGTGATAAGGGGATCAAGCCACACATAGTTCTTGAGAGTAGGGATGAGAGAACATACCTTAGCCCCTATAGCATGGCGATACTTATAGGGGAAGTTGTGTTGTGGTGCCTTATGGGCCTGTTCGGCCCAGTAGGGTTGACATGGCTCTTAGAAGATAAGAAGGATGAGTTATTCACCCTTATCCTGTACTAGAGAGCTCATGCTTATCCTGTAGCGGTAGGATTTATTATTGGTTAACCCTACAAGCCCCCCAAGCCCGTATAGGCTGGAAGAGCCTGTGCTGAGATTCTGAGAGTTGGTGGTGACATAAAATATTGTTTGCGGTTGAGAACATTTTATTCGGAGGAGTGTCGTGGATGGTTGACTAGGACGTATAAGACTGTTTGTAGTCAAGGCCCTTAATCGGGTATTGTCATGTACTGAGTTCAAAGTCGAATTGGACTATTGTTTTTAGAGTCACGATGCTTTTAAGGAGACATCCTTTAATCGCAATTGGATCTTAACGTTTATGAGGGATTGCTGTCGGAATGACAACCTTAGCCGAGGTGTATTCCTCGATCCGCGATGTATTGGGCCAGATATGAGCCGAGAGGCTTTGAGCCGAGAGGCTAAGCCAAGTTATCGGGTCGCAATCCTCGTTTTCACTTGTAGCCTCGCCGATCTGGCCGGCTAACCGAGATCGAGGGCAAGTGCGTAAGAACATGATCCGAAGTGAGTGAGTTTAACATATGTCCTTAATGAGGACGGTAAATGATCAATTTGGTGCCTCATGGGACGTGGTGGTCCTCTTTGGCACGACATTTGATCTCGAGTAACTTATGCATCATATAATACCAGTATCAAGGTCGGCCAATTTCAGCTATGTATATGCCTCATCACATACTAGTCCCCTACTCGGTAAAGCCTGAAAAGGCTTGTGTCGAGTTCATAAGGTCTGTGAAACGCTCGGGATCAAAGTGGGCCTCAGACTCGGTATACATCTGAAAGCTCGGTGAGTGGTTCTAAAGATGTGGTGCGAAGGCACCCAAATATTGTCGGAGCATCTGCTGCTTAGGGCTTTACAGTTCTTCTCAGATTATTTTGTAGAGTCGGAGTCCATTCTACCCGCCGAGCAGTAAGCTTCATGGTCGAATAAGGTCACTCGAGTGGAAGTCATCGAAAGTTTATCGAGCTGATGAAGTGGTCGAGGATTCCGAGAAGGGAAAGAATGAAGCCGAGGAAGCAAGAACAGGTAGAGAAGGCAAGCTGATAGATCATCATATTAAAAAAGCTGGAGCAAACTTTTACTCCATTGCATAACCAACCCCCTTACTTGATAAAGCCTGAAGAGGCTTGTGCCGAGTTAAGAAGTCCTTTAAGGTGTGATAGTTGTTTTTCGCCAATTAGATCGTGTTCATCCAAGCCTCTTTGAGAGACTGTCGGATTCAGATCTGTGTAGGCGAACGCTGAGCGAAGGTTGAATATTTGCGAGTTGTGGGTGTGGAATCAGCATTGTGTGGTTCCTCGGAGATGCTGGGATCCGACTTAGATCACTGGGTGTTGGCACTGCGGACCGTTCTACCATATAGGTAAGGTCGCGATGGTGCGCAAACCAAGGAAAAAGTGATTCGATCGTTATGTTTGTACCTGAATCGCTGAGGCGAGGAATGTTGGATTGAAGTCTTCTGTTATTCCATTTCAAATGAGCTTCGTCGAGTAGTTGACTTAGCTAGGGAACATGGTGCGAGGTTTCCACAGTCGTCTTATGAAGCCGAGGTAATGCATGGTTCCCGCTATCCTGAATGTATGAGATACCAATAGGGGGACGCTACCGAGGGTTCGCGCGCAGTTGGCACATGTATTCGGAGTGGGGAACCGAGCACGAGGCTCTCTATACTTCGGGGACAAGGTAAAAGAGGGAAATTTGCCGTGAGGGGTCCTTGTCGTTATCACCATGTTCCGAATAGAGTGACGTAATTGTATTCACAGAGCTCGGAAAATAATATGCCCCTTGATGAAAATCTTGAAATGGGTGGTCTAGTAGCTCGGACCATGTACCTCTTATATGTGTACAGAAAAATTAATTTTAGCGGTCGTCGTTTGACAATTTATAATAAGGGAATTGCAATAATGAAAATTATTGGCAGGTGGATATAAAATATCATAATAGAAGTAGTGTGATTTAAAAATATCGCACGTAATAAATAGGATAATGAAAATTATTGGAGATTGAATGCTCGTAAATCCTGCAAGATTGTCTACGAAAAGATGCATGATGTATCACGCGCAATAATTGTAGTGAATGACATTTATAAATATGTCAAAGCATTTAATGACAACAAATCAAATAATGAAAGCTTATCCATGAAAAACGACAATGCACAATTGTCGGAAACTGCCTAATGCCATTCGAAAGGCAATATGCCACGTACCAGCATGTATGAAAAATCATGAGTATAGTATAAGTGACATGTAAATGAAATTAAAAGAATACATAAAAGCATTAGGAGCATATATCAAAAGCATTGCATCAAGTAAATTAATATTAGCATGTGTTCGAGGTAATCACTTAAAATGCTAAGTAAATAAGAAAGTAATGTAGGAATGAGAATTCCTTCCCTGATTCAGTGTGGCGAGGAATGTCGGGTTGAAGACAATTAGATTGAAGTCTCCTGTCAATCCTTTCCAAGCGGGTTTCGTTGAGTGGTTGACCCGGAACGAGAGACTCTATTGGGGAACACAATGCGAGGTTTCCACAATCGTCTTATGAATCCGAGGAGAGAAGAGTAGTGTGTGGTTCCCGATGTTATGAATATATGAGATACCAATAGGGGACGCTGCCGAGGGTCCGCGCGCAGTTGGCACATGTATTTGAAGCAAGGAACCGTACACAGTCTTCTCTACGCTCAGAACACAAGCGCAAAGAGGGAACTCGGCACGGGGGTCCTCGCCATCATCAATTGTGTTCACTATGCTCGGAAAACGATTTTCCCATTAATGAGAATCTTGAAATGGGTCGCTCAGCTGCTCAGGCCCTCATACGTGTACCTTGCATGTGTGTATGAAAACAATAATTAATTAGTTTTTGTCATTCAAGATTGACAATTTATAATATTTATTGGCAATTAATAAATGACATGTAATCAAATTAATCATGCGCTAATAAGTGATATTGACAATTGAATAAAAAAGTTACTTCCCTGTTTTGTTGTTGTCAGTCAACATTTTTTTTTTGTTAGGGCCTGTTGAGGCCCTTTTCTTTTTGTTTTTAGTTTTTTTGTTTGAGGGCCTGTTGGACTTTTTTTTTTGATACTGGGCCATTGGCCTTTTTTTTGTTAGGGCCTGTTGAGGCCCCTTTTTTTTGGGCCTTTGGCCCGTTCCCCTTGGAACCCTAGGGTTCCTTCCTCTTCGAGCAGCAACACCCAGTTTGCGGCGGCGGGTCAGCAACATGAAGGCAACCAGCTTTCGCCGCCATACGCGTTACTGTTGCCGACGGTTTAAATAGCGAAGGCATATCATCGGGGCAAGAGAAGCACAGTGGCGGCGGTGGGTGCCTGGAGGTCTTCACTCCTTGTTTGGTGCGGATCGAAGCAGAGGAAGCGATGGTGGAGGAGCGATTCTCCTCTGGTTCTGTTTTCGAACCCGAACGAATCTGGACAGTGGCGTCGCGGTTCTGGTGGGCGATGAGAGAAGTGGAGGCACGTCGGTCGTGGGTAGCGGTGCTCCCCACTTGGGCCTTCGTGACAGATCCAGAGAGCATGAATCGTTTGTCACGGAGAAGGCGAATGAGGGAGAGAGAGAAGCGGCGGTGCTTCACGTGGCGCTGGGGAGCGTAACGGCGACAAGGGGCTTCATCTTCTTCTTCTACTGTTGCTGCTCCAGAACTCGGATCCGTGGTTCACTCGCGATCGCAGATGCGGCAACCACATGAAGATGCCACCATCAAGAACACCCTTCTTCTTCAGCCTCGAACGTGTTGTGTGTCGTTAACGGCACGGTCGCAGCGTCGCACTACTCCTTCCCCCGCCGCACTACACTTTTTTTTTTAGATTGTGGATGGGAATCGAAGTTTAACGATTCCCACAGACGGCGCCAATGTAGTGTCCCGGTATTGATGGAACACCATGATGTGTTTTTGGGGTTGTTGCAGCTGACGAGGGTGACCCCGGTCCTACGTACCCCCAGTGATAAGGGGATCAAGCCACACGTAGTTCTTGAGAGTAGGGATGAGAGAACATACCTTAGCCCCTATAGCATGGCGATACTTATAGGGGAAGTTGTGTTGTGGTGCCTTATGGGTCTGTTCGGCCCAGTAGGGTTGACGTGGCTCTTAGAAGATAAGAAGGATGAGTTATTCACCCTTATCCTGTACTAGAGAGCTCATGCTTATCCTGTAGCGGTAGGATTTATTATTGATTAACCATACACAAAGCATGAAATCAGGTTTATAAAATCTCATTGTTAGTTAGGCTTATCTTACATTCACATTTCTAAACAACTTGTGTAGAAGTATATTAATACATAAAGGAAGGCTTTGTGACAATGGAAGAATGGTTGTGAGAATGGTAGCGAGAGTAGAGAAAATGGTGATGTAGTGCTCTGTGTAACGAATAGTAAATGAACTCCACTGCACCATCATGCAAGAGAGCTGTGAGAACCACACCATCTGTTCTCCACCAAGGCAAATTAGAAGTCACCATAGGAAATATCATATAGATAACATTGGCAATTAGGGCATTTGCCCGTGGGCCCCGTCCGTCCGTCCGCATTTTTTTGCGGGCAGGGCATAGTTTTTAGGAAAAATTTTTGATTCATGCCCGTCCGCCCTGCCCGTTTTTTTTGCGAGCATTTACGAGCGGGCTAACATGTACGCCCTGCCTGTTTCACACTTTTAATAACTAACTTCATACCTTTTTTGTAATTTACTCAATAAAAACAATATTTTCTACACTATATATCCAAACAAAATAGATCAACTTAAATTAATTTTTCAGCTAAGAGACCCAAACATAAACATATTATAATTTTAACGGGTTATAAACTTACCGCATTATAATCATAGATAAAAATAGGCATATTTAAGTTTTCAGTCCTTGAACTTAGGTGCTCTTTAGGAATTGGTCCTTGAACTTTTTTTTTTATGCTTTAAGTCTCTGAACTTTGTTAAATTTTTAGAAATGGTCCTTCATCACTTTAGTGATGATATGACTAACGATATGTCATGTCACATTCACCATGTTGATAAGTAATATACCACGTGATGTCACGTGAATTTTTTTAAATTAAAAAATTCAAATTTATTAAAAAAAATAAAAAATCTTATTTTTTAAAGAAAATCAAACTTTTTAATAAATTTAAAAAAATTGATTTTTTTAATTAAAAAATTATGTGGTGTCACGTGATACCATATAGCACGTCACTTGTCGATTTGGGAAAAGTAATGAAAATTATTGTAGGTCATATCATCAATTAAGTGATGAAAGAACCATTTCCAAAAATTTAACAAAGTTTAGGGACCCAAAACATCGAAAAAAAATCAAGGATCAATTTCAAAAGAGCACCTAATTTCAGGGATTAAAAACTTAAATGAATCGTAAAAATAATAATAATCTAATTTTTTCAGTTGTATCTAACACGTTAATTGACGATCCATGTATCATTCACATGACAGATTATTCTAATAGACCATGACCCATAGTGTGAACTAATACGATGACTCAACATCCCGGAATCATGATTTATTAGATGCGGTCATCAATCTATTGCGCATACCATTTTCAATGCATTATAGTTTGCTTTATTAACTTTAATTTTTTAATATAAATATTCATGATTAATGTTATTAATGAGTAAGTAAATATATTTCTACAAAACACTTAAGACTATTTTTGTCTACAATAATATGTTATGCTATGTTAATTTGTTCCAACTGAAAAATTATCTTTCTCATATTATATTCTTTAAGAGAAAATAGACGGTACACCGACAGTGTAAATATTTTTTTACATAATCAGTGCATCATCCACCATTCATGGGTGTATGATCGTTGACCATTAAATAAAAGTAATACAAATGAATGGTGGATGATGGATTGATGGTGTAAAAATGTTTACATCGTCAGTGCATACCATTAATCTCATTTTTTAATTATCTATGCGATAATTTTTTTTATAGTTATTTATTTTTAAAAAATCATAAATTTTTATAATTAACATATTTATACAAAACACATAAGGGTATTTTTGTCTACAATAAACTGTTATGCTATGTTAATTTGTTCATCTGAAAAATCACATTTCTCATATTATATTTTTTAATTAAAAGTGTGAAACAGGTCTTATATTTTGGGACAGATGTAATAATAATGATGATGATGATGATGATGATGATGATGATATATATGGTAAAAAAAAATAGCTGCATTTGGACTTGCAAAAGGAATTACTAACAAAATGCATTTGGAATGATGGAGTAAATAAAAAAAATCAAAATGAGTTGGATTTTTTTTAATATAAGAAATTATGTTGTTAATTAAAATTAGAAATCGCATAGTTGATACATTATTAGTTAATTTTTATTAATGGAAAAGTTGGTAGCTGAAACTAGATTCAAAGGTTAATGTTTATGACTATTCATTTCTAAATACATGTAAATCATTTCTATAAAAAGTTCATATTAACTTATTATTTAAAAATACAAATTTCCAAAATCTATAATCAAATTTTAAAAAATAAAAAAATAAATAAACCCGTGCATCGCATAGGGTAAAATTTCTAGTTTATTAAAAAATACTACCTCCGTTCCTAAATATAAAACTCTTTTAACACTTATATTTTGTCTCTATTTATAAGACCCTGTATCAATTTTCAATGAACATTAATTACTTTTTTTTTCATAAACACCCCTATTAATTTAACACTTTTTAGATTTCCAATAAAATTAATAGGGTGATTTTGAAAATACGTATAAAAAAGTTACATTTTCAATACAGTTAACTAAATTAATCAACTTTCTTAATGACCGTGAAATCTCTCAAATGGATCCTACGAATATACTTACAAAATTAACATATAAATAGACAGTAGAAAAAGTTGTTCAGTGTGACTTTTTTTTTTTTTTGTATACCAACCAGTACCTGGATCTGGTTTACCCATAATTTGACTCATCCGATCCGACCCAACTGAGCTCGCACTAAGCAGTTGGGGTCTCCCAACGGGAGTTGCTCCATACCTAAAGCTCGAACACGAGACCAGTTAGTTAAGGGACCAAATGAGTTACCACTTGACCAACCCCACGTTGGTGTGTGACTTATTTACTATTGATTGGTTAACAAGTAGTATTGGCATTTAGAGCCTAAACCCGCGGGTGCGCCCAGCCTGCCTGGAAAAATGCGGTTAGAGTTTGATTTTTTGGCCCACTTTTCAATTAGGGCTGGGCATGGTCGCCCGTAAAAATTGCGGGAATTTTTGGGCGGGCAACGGGCGGCTCGCGGGCTTTTTTTTAAAAAAAATTCTTGATTTAAGACTTTGTTTTTGTTTTTTTAAGACTTTATTATCCAATTGCTTAATCTGTATAAACTTTTGAGACTTTATTAATAATAGAATTCGATTTTATGTTTGATGTACATATTTTTAATTTCAGAAGACTTCATCCACGGCTGCCGCAATTCCTTGTATAATATATTTTGTTTATTGTAATAGATAAAAATCATTTTATATAATAAGAGAAAATAGTGTATGCACTGACAGTGTAAAGATTTTTTACACTGTCAGCATATTATTCACCATTGATTGGTTAGTTATGATTGACTTATAAGCAAAAATAGTGCATATTGACGATGGATGATACACCGACAGTGTAAAAAACTTTACACTGTCAGTGTACAAATATTAAACTCATATAATAATATGATTTGATTTTATGCTTTATATAAATATTTTTTTGTTTTTTATAATATATTTTGTTTATTTTAATAAATAAAAAAATCATTATATATAATAAAAGGATTTAATTTTATGTTTAATATAAATTTTTTTAAAACAGGAGAATTAAAATTATGAAATAAAAAATCAAATGTTTTTAATAAATTATCTTTTTATTATTACTCATTTTATATATTTAAACAATATTATGAATGATAAGGAGAAAATCTGGGCATAATTGCTAAAGGATTTGAGATCACACTTTGAACGAGATGGAAATGAGTTAATTGTCACTTTGGTCCTTGAAATTACATACCGCTTTCACTTTCGTCCCTCAAATTACGAAAATAGCTTTGAGGTCCCTGGATTTGTAAAAACGTGTGCACGTTAGTCCCTGGAGTTAACCTCCGTCAACGTCCGTTAACGGAGGCGTGACATGCACTTTAAATAATTCACTATAGTCTCTGTAATTACTTTAAATAATTCACTATAGTCCCTGTAATAATTTTAAGTTACATTATAGTCCCTGAAACTATACAATTTATTCACTTTAGTCCATATATCAGTATAGTTCAAAACCTACCAACATTAAACTTAACTTAGGTACTCTAGGTCATTACATTATATTACATATATTAAAACAAAATTTATAATAACCTAGAGCAATAGGTTCGAAACTCAAAGCATAACATAATTAAGAGAAACCTGATGAGTCGCACTATCCACATTCCAACATCCAGAACTCAACTCAATCATCAGTTCCCCACTGACTGCCAGTTGAGTTGTCCATGAAATCATCATTAGCCACCGGATCGGCATCCTCCACCGGATCCTCTGTTGGAAAACTACACTCGGTGGTTGAAACAAATAGGAACACTAGGAGAACACCTAGAAGGGGGGGTTGAATAGGTGTTATAGAAACTTTGAAAGATTTTCGCAAGAAATAAATCTAAACGATTAAAACCAATGAAAATCAATCAATTAACAAATATTATATGATCAGAGATTAAGCGGAAACAATCAACACCAAAATTCTTATTGATTCACCTAGGTTATGAAAATGATTTTCCCCAAATTAATTTGAACAATAAAGATTCAATTTAATCAATTATGAAAAATCACTTTTTCTAGGTTTTCAATCAAGAACACAATTAAAGACTTGAATTGTAAAGAGTAGAGAGTTTAGAGATACGACACAGTGATTTATCCTGGTTCACTTTCATCCACTTGAAAGCTACTCCAGTCCCCTCTTCAACCAAGAGAGATTCTTCACTATGAGGAATTAGAGTTTCTCAAATTACAAGTAAATGCCTCACAAGACTCCCTTCTTGCTAGCCTACAAGAGATACCACACCTTTGCCTTGTAACCCTATTGATATCTAATCTAACCTCTTCTCTTGTTTGCCGATACCCCACAACAAGACTTCCAATTGCTTGCTTCACTCACAAGACTTCCAAATGCTTGTTCTTCAACAAGGCTTCCAAGTGCTTGATGAAATGCCTCACCAAGGCTTCCAATGAAACTTGCTTGATTCACAAAATCAAGGCTTCCAATGTTGTAGAATGTTTGCCTAACTTGCAATGATTACAACCCAAATGAAAAACAATAACAATCCTATGAATCTCTTTCAAAAGCTATGAAAAGATCAACATGAGAGATTCAAGGTTCTTGATCAAAGAATATGAAAATGAGAGCTTTGATCTTGAGAGAGTGAGAGAGAATAGTGTGGTTTTGATTCTTTGTAAAATTGTGTATCAAAATGATTCTAGTTGATTCTCGTTGATAGAAATGATTAGGAAAAGGTTTATATAGAATACCCAAAAGTTAGAGCACTTAGAATGGCTTTTGAGAAGTGAAAAACGTATTTAAAAAACCATATCTGATCAAGTTACTCGAGTGAAATGAGTGTTACTCGAGTAAACGGAAAGCAAGATAATTTTCACTCGAGTGAGACCAAAAATACTCGAGTAAAGGTGCAGATAATCGATTATTAAAAGTTTGTTAATCGATTATCAGTTCAAAATACACTGTTAATCAATTATCAAAATTTGTTAATCGATTATTAACATTAAAAATCACTTAAAACTTGTTTTCTCAAAAACTAAACCTTTTCTTTCAAACCTTTAAGCCACCTATTGATTTTAGACAAAGTAAATACTCAAAATATGATATAATATTGCAATCAAAAGAGATTCACTACCCTCTAATAAACTCTACCCAAACTCATAAACTAAAAGACTTCTGAGGCAAAAGATAAAACAATAAAACATAAACTACCAAACTAAGTCTTCATGAGTTGGCTCTTTCTTCTTAACTTGATGTTTGTTGTTGCTTGTTGAGCTTGAACTTGATCAACACACTTGAAGCTTGTTCAAAACCTTTTGTCATTTATCAAAACATTCTTCATGGATCTTACATCCTCATCCTCTATCGGATCCTCCTCCTCCTCTTCCTCCTCATGTGCAGGATCAGATGGCACATAAACTGGAGTCCGAGATCGGGCTCTAGTGGAAGGACGAGAGGGAGCAGGAACCTCCAAAACAATTCTTTCCTCAGAGGGTGATGGACTTGGTGGGAGGGTGCGTCTCGGAAAACGTCTTGGTGATGGTGGTGGTGTTCCATGACGAAACACAAAATTTGGCGAAATGTGCATAATGTACATCATTGGGATTCTCGTTCGACGTGGACGCATTCGGGACCATTGGTTTGGGTGACGGAAAGTGACTTCCACGTCCCCTTCGTAAATAGCCCGATGATCCTCGAAGTTCCACTCCCCATTAGGGAGCGGCCTCATCTCCACGCAGATCATATTCCTGGCCATGACCTACAACAAGGGATTAGGAGTGAGTCATAGCTAAATACAATAACAAATGAGCAAAATAGAGGCTAAAAATAACAAGCACATGTAATCACATAGCATCAAGAGTGTAAATGTATGCTCAAACTGATTTTACACATCTTTAATTTCATTAGTGACATGATGCATGCCTACTCCTTATTCATGCTTCACAGTTCGGCATCCTTTCGGGAATCCATTTCAAACCTATGTTTTCATCGAACTGGAGCGTATCCATATCCCATGCATCACGATTGATTGGGAATTAGCCTTCATAGCATTCTCATGCTACGGAATCCAAATCATCATAGCACCTTCAGGGTTATGGCATCACAGCTCATTCAATGCTGCGAATACATCTAACCTATGCTAGATTCCACAATCGAATCGGAGCAACTCCATGCATGATAATACCGTATTCAAATTTCATTTCTTATTTTTTCACTATTCTCATCAGTATCTCATTTCATTATCTTTCAATTATCTTTTCCTTTTAGCTGGTGCTGATGCTTCTCGAAAAATACCATCAGAGGCATAGCCATCTCATGATGGGTTTACTTACTTCAATTCTTTATTGTAGAAAAATCCATCAGCGGTTCAACCACTTTGCGATGGTTTTAGGAATAGCATATAATTAGTTATTTAATAATCCGTCGGGGCCTAGCCTCCTATTGGCGGATATTTATTGCAACGACCCCATTGGGACTCCCATAGAAATATCAACCAAGTGAATAAAACTTTCACTGGGACGTCAGGGATCATATCAACCAAATGGGTGTACGCACTTCCATTGGGATTCCTGTGGGTAAATAATCAACCACTGAATAGAATTCTAGTAGGACACCCTCAGGATAATTATCGACCAACGGGATTAGATTTTAAGCATAAAGAAAATATTTAGAATTCAGTAATTTAGGAGCTTAGACGAGTTAATCTTTAATGAAATTGTAAAAATAAAGGTTTTCTGAAAAATTCTTTGAATTACTCTAGTAGTTCTTGACTACTCGAGTGTTCATGTAAAAATTACTCGAGTTCTTAAGAAATCACTCGAGTGTTCTTCCAATTTTCCAGAATACTCGAGTCTTCCTTAAACTACTCGAGTGTTTTTGATGCAACAGCACCAGTTTCTGCACTTTTCAATATCAATTCGAATTCCTTGCTTTATATCTCCATTCCTATGCAAAACAGCAACTTGGGCTCATAAAATAAACATGTTAGAACACTTAAGCATCACCGAAACAACATCAAATAACATCAAATCACAGATTGCATCAAAACTTGCAAATATCCAATTTAAAACATAAAATCCATTTCCACTTGATTTTAATTTCGAAACACATTACAGTAAGCTTGATTAGATTCATTTAAACTTGTTTGAGTCATAAAATCTTGGGCCTCTAACCTCCAAGTCGGAATCCCAATTCAAGTTTCATCCCTCTTTTGAACCTCCAATGGTTCCTACATTTCTAGCTTGAAATTACTCATTCTATTATTTAGGTAATTCCTCCCTTACCTCAGACAAAATGTTTTTGCATGAAAAATTTGAAATTTTTAAAATTCTGGACAGTTCACTCGAGTAACAGATATTTCACTCGAGTAATTCTGTCTGTCACTCGATTAATTTTAGAATGACTTTCGTATCACTCGATTAGTTCATCCATCACTCGAGTGAAAATTTTTTTTTTTCGGCATACTCGAGTAACATTTTTTTTCACTCGATTACTGCTCGAATCACTCGAGTAACGCATGAACATCACTCGAGTAACTTACGTGATTTTAAAAACTGAACTGTTGCAAACTGCATCATTTTCTCGTCACTTTCTCTCTCTTGTTCGTTTGATTATTTGCTATGGTTGATGTCATTTTGCTTTACACTATGATTTGCTGCATAGTATGATACTCTGATATTATGGATTATGGTGCTATATTCGTTGTGCGTTTATATTCGTTGTGGCACTATTGTGGTTTATTTTGGTATTGTCTTTATTGTTATATTTTTATACCATTGTGAACTACTTACCTTCAACTTTTGGCAAAGGACTTTTCTCATAATTCTTATCTTTTTAATGATGCCAAAAGGGGGAGAATATTTTGTTGATGTTGTTCTTGTAGGTTAAGTTTTATTATATTTTTCCTAGGTGTTTTACATTTAGGGGGAGTATGTTAAAACTTAGTGCTTAATTGAAAAGGAGGTTTGTCATCATCAAAAAGGGGGAGTTTGTAGGATTCTCATGTTTTGATGCTAACAATTTCTCTCCAAGCAACAACATTGGAAACAAGCAAGCTACACCACATGAAGATTAGAATTAGGATTTTTATTAATTCTATTTCAATGTAATCTTTATTTTTATGCAATGCATCTCATTGGTGTGGGTAGCTTAGGTGATTTTAAGAATATTTAAATAATGTTTGATTAAGAGTGAAGATACTTTAAATCTTGATTAAATAGCTCTATTAAAAGTTTTGTGAAAATCCTTTTAGAAAAACCTTGTTTTTATTCAGATTCTGATCAGTTTACTCGAGTAATGAGTATTGGGTCACTCGAGTAATTTATGTCATGACAGGTTAATCGAGTAATGGTTTACACATCACTCGAGTAACTTAATCTGACATGTTTTAATCGAGTGAAGTTATATGGTTTACTCGAGTAATTCAATCAGTGTTTGAAAAATTTTAAAAGGACATAATTTTCTCTTTCACAAGAGATACACATTCATTCTTACAATTTTCTATACACTTTCAAAAGCAATTCAAGAGCTATTTTACATCTTTCAAGAGCTATCAAGATTCAACAAAGAACTTTTCATTCTTCACTCTATTTCTCTCATTGTTCAAATATTCTTGAGATCATAATTTTTGTTCTTAGTGGTTGTTGAAGATTTGCAATTTATGATTGCATCATTGAAGTTTCAACACAAGTGAAGAATCTCACAAGGAAGACTTTGAGGATCAAATCAAAGCAAGAAAAGAGGATTGGTTGGAAGCATCTTCAATCAATTAGCAAGGAAATCTAGAATTCTCAAAAGGGGTAGATTAGATCAAAGTGTTTGGTACACACTTTGAGTTGGGTTTTAAGATAGGAGAACTAAGAATCTAGTTGCATCTTAAAACATTGTAAAATCTACATTTGAAGATTTCTAGTGAAGAATCTCTCTTGATTCAAGAGGGGACTGGAGTAGCTTTCAAGTGGGTGAAAGTGAACCAGGATAAATCCTTGTGTCTCTTTTATTTTCATTTCTTGTATTGCATTAATTCATTAACAATTGCATTTTTAGGTTAGAATTGGGGTTTTCTTAATTCTACTCAATTGATCTAAAATTGCATGTTAATATTACTTGAAGTTGTTCATATTAATCATTCATAATTTGTTGAATCATCATAGCATTGTTATTCTTGAAGAACTCCATTGAAAACTGAGTTTTAATTGAATTTTACCCAGTTTACTCGAGTAAAGTTCTTGTCACTCGAGTAATCTGCTTTCAGTTTATGAACAATACTCGAGTAGGTTTTCTGTTACTCGAGTGATTTAAAAATAGCTTTCGTAATACTCAAGTGATTTGCTGAATACTCGAGTGAAATTATTTTTGCTTGCGTATTACTCGAGTGAAGTCTTGAGTTACTCGAGTAATCTGACTTGAATTTTTAAGAAAATTTATTTTCATAAGACCATTCTCTTAGGTGGACGAAAAATCTGTAATAAGGCTTCAATATTCTATTCACCCCCCCTCTAGACTATATTGAGCCGCTTGTTGGTTTCCAACAAGTGGTATCAGAGCTCGGACGAAAAATCCGAGCCTTAAAAAGCTTTTTCGAAAAGATCCTTTTACTTGGAAACAATGGGCTCAATTTCAAATCCTTTTGGTGGTGAAGGAACTTCCATTAATCGTCCTCCACTATTCAATGGTGAGGGTTACGCTTATTGGAAGGTCCGCATGAAAATTTTTATTCAAGCCATAGATATGGAAATTTGGAACGCCATAGAGAATGGACCTTTTGTTCCTCAAACGAAAGTAAATGATGTTGTTTCGATCAAACCACAATCGAGTTGGGACAATGATGATAAGAAGAAAGTTGCATTTGATTTAAAAGCTAAAAATATCATCACGTCCGCTCTTTCTTATGATGAGTTCTTTCGAGTATCTCAATGTGTTGATGCTAAACAAATGTGGGACACATTACAAGTCACACATGAGGGCACTTCGGAGGTTAGAAGGGCTAGGCTAAATACACTCATGCATGAATATGAACTCTTTCGTATGCTACCTAATGAAAACATAGGTGACATGCAAAAGCGGTTCACTCATATCATAAATCATCTTTCTGCACTTGGAAAAGTTATTACTAATGGTGAAGTTGTTAATAAGATTTTGAGATGTCTTAGCAGGGAATGGCAACCTAAGGTGACGGCCATTATGGAAGCTAGAGACGTGGATCAAATTGACTTAGCAACTCTATTCGGAAAGCTTCAAGAGCATGAAATGGAGCTTGGACGGTTATCCATGAATGAAGATGCCGATAGAAAGAAAAAGGGGATTGCTCTTAAATCAACTTCAAAATCTCTTAAGGCACAAGAGGAAAACTCTCAAGTGGATGACTCGGACTCCGATATAGATGATGAGACCCTTGGCTTGCTAGTTAAAAAGCTTGGTAGGTTCTTTAAGAGAAAGGGAAACTTTAATAAGAATAGACAAAGAGATTCTAAGGACTCTCAACCAAGAAATAAGACTAACAAGGATCACATCAAGTGTCATGGGTGTGGAAAGCTTGGTCACTATCGATCAAAATGCCCAACTCATTCTAAGAAGTCGGAAGGTGACAACTCTAAGTTCAACTCATCTAAAGGAAAAAGGGCTTACATAGTATGGGATGAAGAGGAGAGTCAATCAACATCCAACAGGGGAATTTTGCCAATAATTCGGGTTTCGAGAGATTTAAGAGTGTTTGAGCTTCAGTGATCACTTATTTAAAGGCTAGGATTACCCTCCTTCGAAGTAAGGTCCAGCTCTGTGCTTGGAACCTCAAGAAAACGCGTTTTGGTGCGAAGTTCAAATGAAGACCGACTTATACACTTAACAAGACTGCTCGATTTACTCGAGTCTTTTACCCAATACTCGAGTACTTTTCAGAAATTCAAAGATCACTCGAGTCTTTCAACTAAAATTAAAATTTTTCAAGCAATTAGTGATTATACTCGAGTCCTCTACAAAACACTCGAGTATAATAACCTAATTTTAGAAAATTCATTATTTTATTCAATATACAATATTATTATTTTAAATACCAAATATCGATTTATTTATTCCAAAATATAGGGTCTTACATCCTCCCCCACTTAAACAGAATTCCGTCCCCGAAATTCCGATTTACATAAAAAGATGCGGATATTCCTCTTTCATCTTAGATTCTAATTCCCACGTAGAGTCAGATACTCCATTCTGACCCCAAAGGACTCGCACTAACGGAATCTCTTTCCCTCGCAACTTCTTGAGTCGTCTATCCTCTATTCGCACTGGTCCAATATCGAACATGCGATTCTCTTTCAGCGGTATCACGTCTTGTTGCAGCCGAACGATCGAAGATGGGTCTTGAATAAAGTTGCGAAGCTGAGAGACGTGGAATACATTGTGCAGATTGGACAGAAATGGGGGTAAGGCGATCTAATACGCGACAGGACCAACTCGTTTCAAGATCTGATAAGGGCCTATAAACTTAGGAGATAACTTCTTCGGCTTCATTACTCTCCCAATACCAGTTGTTGGCACCACTCGCAGAAATACATGATCTCCTTCTTGAAATTCTAGCTTGGATCTACGCTGATCGACATAACTCTTCTGACGACTTTGTGCAATCTTCATCTTTTCTTGGATAACCTTGATCTTCTCGGTCGTTTCCTGAATTAACTCAGGTCCGATGAGAGCATTCTCCCCCACTTGGAACCAACATAGTGGGGTTCTACACTTCCTTCCATAGAGGGCTTCGTACGGGGCCATGTCGATGCTTGCGTGATAACTATTGTTGTAGGTGAACTCTACAAGCGGCAATAAACTATCCCAACCTTCTTGATATTCCAAAACACATGCTCGAAGCAAATATTCCAGAGATTGAATCGTCCTCTACGATTGACCATCCGTTTGTGGGTGATAAGCCGAACTCATTATTAGCTGCATTCCCAATGCTTGATGCAAACTCTGCCAGAAGCGAGACACGAAACGAGGATCACGATCCGATACGATACTCGAGGGAATCCCATGCAATCTGACAATTTCCTTGATGTACAATCTTGCAAGCTTCTCCAACGGATATTGCATGTTGATGGGAATGAAATGAGCTGACTTCGTTAAACGATCAACTACTACCCAAATTGCATTGAAACCTTCTCTTGTTCTCGGAAATCCACTCACAAAGTCCATAGCTATTCCATCCCACTTCCATTCTGGTATGCTCAAAGGTTGCAATTCTCCTCCAGGCTTCTTATGTTCAATCTTCGCCTTTTGACAAACAAGGCAAGACGCCACATAAGACGCGACATCTTTCTTCAATCCGGGCCACCAAAACATCTTCGTCGATCCAGGATGCATACTCAGCTTGCTTTTGTGTGCTTCGTCCAAAACTGCTCTTCTTAAATCTGGATTAGCGGGGATACACACACGATCTCGAAATCTTAAGAGGTCATCAGCTCCAATTTGAAAATCAGGTTCTATTCCATCCACACCCAATCTTCTCTTTTCCATCAATTCTTCATCTTCTTATTGCAAGTCCCTCACCTGAGTAAGGAATTCATTTGTCACTTGAAGCGTTCCTAGCTTGATACACTCCGGCTTACACTGAACTGGCAGATTCAAGTTTCAGAATTCTTCAATTAACTGGGCTTCCTTCACCATCATTGTACTCACATGCAGCATCTTTTTACTTAGGGCATCGGCTACAACATTAGCTTTGACGGGGTGGTAATGCAATTCGAAGTCGTAATCCTTCAAGAATTCCATCCACCTACGTTGTCTCATATTCAGTTCCTTTTGGTCGAAGAGATATTTCAAACTTTTATGGTCACTGAATACTTGAAACGTATTACCGTACAGGTAATGTCTCCAAATCTTTAGGGCAAAGACAATGGCAGCCAATTCCAAGTCGTGAGTAGGATAGTTTTCTTCATGCACCTTCAACTGCCGAGATGCATAAGCAACAACTTTCCCTTCTTGCATCAAGACACAACCCAAACCTTATCTAGACGCATCACAATAAACATTGAAGCCTTTCCGAGGATCGGGCAAAGTTAACACTGGAGACGATGTTAACTTTTCCTTCAACGTCTGGAAACTAACTTCACACTTCTCATCCCAGACAAAAAGGTTGCTCTTTCCGGGTCAAACGAGTTAACGGAAGATCCAACTTGGAAAAACCTTCGATGAATTTTCGATAATATCCAGCTAACCCAAGAAAACTCCTAATTTCGGTAACCGTCTTTCCAAAATATGTATCATATCAATTCTATTAAAAATATAAATGTTATAGAGCTGGTCACTGGTCCTCTGTCCAAACATCCATCTGGTCGGATCCTCGATATCTGCACAAGGGGTTCCCAACCCACACTTTCTACACTCTGCATGCACCTAAGGGACATCTCCCTTCACTGACTTTTGTGCAAGCTAGATATACGATCAACACCTAATAAGGGCATGGGGAGTAAGTATACACTTATACATAATCAATAAAGACTAAAATACAAACACAAATATGTCATGGACAGACAATAATGCAAGTACATATGAGCACACCAATTTTCAACATTATATCTCTTATAATGCAGGTGGCATGATGCATGATTTCTATCCACAACTGAGGCCTCCATATAAGTCCATCTTGGACGTCCATCCAATACACCAGTGTGTTCCCGGAACACTACCATACGTTCCCAGAACGATGGTAAACCATACTTGGATATACACACATCACTCCCAGAGTGTGCATCACGTTCCCAGAACGCATAGCAAACCATACTTGGAAAAATAAACATCACTCCCAGAGTGTGTATCACGTTCCCAGAACGTATAAAAACCATGTCCCAGACACTGGCCACATTCCCAGAATGTGTCATCAAGTAGGTTGCACACCAATGTGTTCCCAGAACACATCAAAGAAACCAAGTCCCAGACACTGGCCACATTCCCAGAATGTGTCATCAAGTAGGTTACAAATTTGGTACTCCCGGAGTACCCTCCTCATATTCCCAGAATATGATAATCGTTTCCTACCAACCCATCTTCCATTCTCTATGCATGAATGCACAATCATTAAGGTTAGTTTTTATCTTTAATTTAATTATTGTGATTTAGAGATATCTCAATTTCTCTTTTGAATGATTAATTTGAGGTATAACCTTTGGCACCAAAATTCATCCATGAATTTACTTAAAAACATGCCATTAAACTTGGATTGGGAAAAACTTAACCAATGGTATCAACTTTTCACTTAAAAGACTTAACTTTTATTTTTCAGTTTTAGGTACTAACCGGTTACAATCTCAGGCTAACCGGTTAGAATTACAGACCGGAACTGGTTAACCATTGCAATTCAGAAAACCCTTTTTCTTGAATTCTCTACCCAATCCATAACCAGTTTTTAGCATTGTTTTATACCTCAAATTTCACTGATTTCATCATTCAAAGTCTAAATCACAATCCAATTCCAAATGAGCACAATTTCTGTAACACCCTCACAATTATTTAGTTAAATTAAGTTTTATAAAAATATGGACTTGAAAATTTCGATAAAAATCCGGCAGAGTTCCCTCTGTATTTCGGACTTTACCAAAATTTCCAATCTTGTACCTGTCCAGACCAGAATATTTTACAGCATAACATTTACTCAAAACACATAATTAAGCCTAATGCCCAACATAATCCAAGCGAGGGCGTACAACTAATACAATCTTTTAAATTAAAAAATATTCATCTTTAACTTAATTAATACTTTAATTCACTCGTGATACCTTACCACTCCACGTGGTGGAGGGTAATCCTACTCGGCCAAAAACTGTGCAAGCTCCAAGCTCAGTACCTGAAAAATGGTTGTAAGGGTTACCTTTACACATGAAGTAGAAAGTAGTGTCTAACAAGACATAATGACCTACTAAGTCAAACACATTTAGTCATATGTTGCACATAGTCCAATAAGCATTCCCAATCAATTCAATTATTTTCATATCATTAACACATGGTTTTCTTGGTAACTTTCATTAAATTCAATATTTCTTACATTTCAAACTTATGTAAATTTCATACTTTCACATTTCTTATTTAACTTCGCAATTCCTTTCTATTCATATACTCTTTGAGTTTTGCAAAGATTTTTAGAATTTATTACGTGGATTTCCATCATTGCGTACAGTCTCCTTCGAACAACGTCTTACAGCTGCACACAATGTGTGTCTTACGCGGTCTATGCGTACAGTCTCCTACGGACAACGTCTTACAAGACCTGGATTCCACAATCGGAAGGTGCATCCATCATTGCATACAGTCTCCTTCGGACAACGTCTTACAGCAGCGCATTAAGTGCGTCTTACGCGATCTAGGTGTACAGTCTCCTACGGACAACGTCTTACAAGATCTGGAGAGGCACAATCCAATTATACCTTTAATTAATATATGGTGTGTGTGTCCATAATTGCGTACAGTCTCCTTCGGACAACGTCTTACAGCAGCGCATCAAGTGCGTCTTACGCGATCAATGCGTACAGTCTCCTACGGACAATGTCTTACAAGATCTGGATCAAACACTCTTTTTCCTTTAAATCTTTTAATATCTTATTTCACTTATTTCATTTTTTGTAATCACTTTCATAAATTCATCATTTTCATTATCTCATTATACTTCTAAATTCCAAAATATTTGTATTTGTAAACTCTTCCATAAAATCATCAATTTCATTATCCTTTTATATTTCCAAATTCCAATATAAATTAACAAAACACCGCATCACACATTCAAATATAAATCACCATAATCATTCACAAAATAGCACAACTCTATACTTTTTCTAACATACATAACAACTACCACATATAATCATTTCTACTTACTAACAAGTCTCCATATACTTCAGTTAGGCATAAATAATGACATTTAGCACTTAGCATAAAAAATTTATCACATATATCAATTTAACAACTATTTCATTTAATTTCATTATTGATTGTTAAGCCTATAATAACTATCTAAATTCCAAACCAAACGTATGTATATACTCTTAGCAAGTACTATGATCTAATTAGAAAATACTCCCTAAAGCAAGGTAAAGAACCCCTTACTTTGTGTTTCCTTAGACTTGATCTTTTCATATAATGATGCCCAACGTAGCTTAGCATTGCGGGTGGTCCTAAAGCTCCTTCATCGTCTAACCATACCATACAAATCATATAATCAATTTAACGCACAAAGTCTTACTCACGTGACAAACAACAATCATTTAATCCTTTTATTTACACTATATTAATATCATTATCGGATTAGTTGTTTGATTCATACGTTATGAAAATATATTCTTCCCATTATATGTAAGATAAACTAACAAAGTGTTAATAAGGAACCATTCGGTGTTCTCAAAACCAAATATTAAAAATCAATTAGTAAATTAATAGCAAATGTGAAAACGCGTCAAAATCATATTAAACTTAACACGTTGAAGCTTTACTAAAAGGGAACTTTAGCTTGGAAATCGACGCAAGCTAAGTTCGAAATCGTTTATTTAAAATTCATAAATCATAGTCAAATGAAATTAGAACCGTTGACCCTTTAATAAAATAGTACAGCTTTTTGTTGAAAATACATTAACTTTCAAAACCAACATAATCATCGAAAATTCATTAAAGTCAAGTAGTTTTAATCGAATGGCAAAAATCAAATACTAATGATACTTGACTCTATAAATTCAAAACAGAAAGAGAGTATTCTTTGTTCAATAATAAGTTAAAATCATGTTTTCTAAGTCCAAATAACTACACTCTCTTTCAATTCGAATTTAAAGCCCAAAGTATTAACCTGAATTAACGTATGCCAAATATATCGAGGAGAAGAGGAACCGCGAGCGACGGAGAGACCGAAAGAGAGAGAACACGAGCGGCGGCCATGGCTTCGTGGGTGGCGGCGAGGGAAGAAGAAGAATACCGGAAGAGAGAGGGAGAGGGATCGAGTGAAGGAATGGGAGGGGGCTGGTGCCGCCGCAACAAAGAAAAGGGAACCCCTAGGGTTTCCCTTCCACAGCACACACATATTCTCCTTTTTTTTATTATTATTTTTTTTAAACAATACTTTTATTTATTTATTTATTTAGTAAATAGAAATCAATATTATTATTATTTGAATGGAAACTAATACTAGGAATTAAGTATCATACTATCACATATAGGGATATCATAAAGTTATTAATTGATATTACTTACGAAGTAATTTAATATTCGTATGTCCAAATTAAGGAAATTATAAAAAAAAAATATATCCTTCAATGAGGGTGATTATTTTTTAAGAGCATTCTAAAAAAAAATAGAATCTAGTCATCAAATCAAATAAAAAATTATATTTTTGAGAATGTCATAAAGTCAAATATTTAAAAACACTAAACATAATTCATTATTGAATATATAAAAGTTAAGTAAAGTATTCAAAATGTTTAGCATTATTTTAGTATGATAATTTTCTTTAAACGAGTTCACTTAAAAATATAATTAAATAAACTTTCGTGGTTAACATAATGCATTTTATAAAGATACCCAACAATTAATTGATCGATTTCAAGAAGCAATTATTTATTTCAATAAAACTTTATAGTTTATAACGTTACAGAAATCCAGTGTTCCCATTCTGATACTTCCTAACACTTTTATAATGCTAAAAGGGACCTTAATTAGTTACTCTTAAACTTGATTATTGTTATTATTATTATTCTAATCTTCTATTATTATAATTATACTACGGGCCAAAAGTCAGGATGTTACAATTTCCTCTTGAAATTATCTCATAACATTAAGGCATTAACTCCTCAATTTCAATCTGAACCAAACTGTATTCATCAACATATTTTCATATTGATTTCAGGTGAAATTAGAGTATAGACTCGAGTAAAATGGTAAGAGCACAGGGCCAGTTTCAAAAATTCATTTTCTTTGCAAAATTACAGTATCTAACCGGTTAAAAATATTGAATAACCGGTTAGATTATGCAATCTGTACACTGAAAAATGAGGTTTTGCATACTATTCTTTTCAATACTCAAATCTAATCAATTTCAACACTCAATAGAGTTCACATACCTTAATTTAAACAAGTTTCACCACAGAAACATATTTCATTTGCATGCATTCAATTTAGAGTATTAAATTGCATAAAAATCCACATAAACACAATTTAATACCACAAAACTCATACTAAGCATTTAGATTATGATTCAAGCATCAAAATCACTTGCATGCATCAAATCAAAATTGCTCAAAACAGATTTGAACTGTAACTTGGCCTCCAAGCCTTTTTAACCTTTTCACATAATGCCCTTTTTGAGTCTTTGTTGACTCAAATCCTAAAACACACGATTTTAGTCTAAATCTAGTATAAGGTAAACTTCTCCCATACCTCTAAATCGTGCTTGATCCAAAACATTGCAGAGAGAAAGGCTCCAACACAGGTTTCCACCAAATCCACTACATGCAGATAGAGTTGGACAGGGTACCAAAACCAGGGAAATTGACATGCAAAACCAAATTAAGAATTGGGGAAAATGGTCAAATTGAATTCTCTGCAACATGCACTAGAGGTATGAACAGATTTGAAACCAAAAGGGTTTGTGTGCTTACCAAAATCAAAACTCAAACCCAGCTTCCACAAACAAGAAAACACAGAATCAGCTTTCCCAACTTCAACTTCCCAAATCAATTTCTCCTCACACAAGAACTCTCTGCTCACAATTTTTGTATCAATGGAAAGCCCTTGATTCAAGCTTTCCAGAATTGTATCACTCGCTCTCCAACACTCAGAGACAAAGAAGATTTTCTTCAGACGAAATTGGAACCCTAAGAGCACCTCCCCACCACCAAATCTCAGAAATCAACCCCAATTCTTCAGCAATCCAGCCTTTTATAGAGGAATTAGAGTAACATGCATGCCGACGCCTGTTATCCACTAATTTAGAGCTGACTTCGTGGCGATTCCATGGATTAATCAAGTGATTACTCATCAAAATCCACTAACCCAGTTTCTGAGTTCATCGTGTAACCGGTTACAGAGCCCTTCTAACCGGTTACATACTGATAAAATTCAAAAATTAATAATTTAATTACTCTTTCTTCAAAAACCTTTTTAATAATGCAATTAGGTCCCAACCCAAGGACTAAATTACAATTTTCACATTTTTGTACAAAATAACCATATAAAAATATATCTCATATTTTTATATATAAAAACACATAATGTACAAAAACTAAAACCTTCAAAACTAATATAAATCAATTATAAAATAATTGTTATAATTAATTTCTCGGTTATTTGGGAGACGAAAATTAGGGGTGTTACACCGTGCAATGCCCAAAATTCATCTTCTGAAATTTTCCACTTTTCCATAGTGTTTTTATACTAGAAAACTTCATCTAGCTCCCAAAAATTTGTTCTTTAGGGTCCTCCCCCACTTAAAAGAGTTTCGATATAGTTCTTTTATTTCGAAACATTTCTAATAGAACTTTTCAATTTAAACAATAAAGATTCTTTACATAGAAACTCTTATGTGAAAGAATTTCTTTTTAAAAGAAATACTCTTTTGAGTAATACACTTCACATAAACATTCTTCAAATAAAACACTTTTCAATAAACTTTTTGGGGAAAAACTTTTTGGGCTGCGCACTCTGATCTCTCGAGCACGATCAAAGAAACATTCGTATGACTTCGTTCCTTAACAGCCTGAGACATTAGGGGGATCAGTCCTAATATTTAAACCATTAATAACAAAATCATACCTTTCAGATATAATCTTTCACAAGAAAGACCATACGACAGGTCTTTAAGTTAGATGAACTTAAAGATAGGGTAATTATCACTATCAGACTTAGTTAGATAGTCAAGTTCTAGAGACATTTCCATTGGGGAGACAAAGATTTGTCCTATCCCGGTGGTTGTTAATCTCTCTAGCCATAACTGATCTTTCTATTTCTTTAGTGTCCACAGATATTTATTACACCCAACTGTGATAAAGGTTTTGATCACATAAAGATTGGAATTGAACTTCCAACAGGATATTGATATTCTCAAACGATTAGATTAACGTAATCGAAAACATTGAACTACGTTAACTCAAATCAAAGGAAGAGATAGACTTGGGTTGTCTGCGTCAGGAGTAGACTCAACTCACATCTCAGCAGGTGAACTCTTCTCGAGCTTGATTCATCCATTCCTTTCTCACCTTTTCCTTCAGGACAATTCGGTGAATAATACTCCAGCTTCCTGCAATCGGAATTGATTATTCCCTTAGGTACATCACATCTAAACTCAAAGTGATGTGCCTCACATTTTTTACCTTGAGATGGACAAATGTTCCCTTTGTAAGATCCATTGAGAATGTTTAGATAAATGACAAAAGGTTTTGAACAAGCTACAAATGTGTTGATCAAGTTCAAGCTCATCAAGCAACAACAAACAACAAGTGATGAAGAGAGAGCAAGCTCATGAAGACTTAGTTTGGTAGTTTATGTTTTATTGTAATATCTTTCGCCTCTCAAGTCTTTTAGTTTATGAGTTTGGGTGGAGTTAATAGAGGGTAGTGAATCTCTATCAAGGTCATGATTATATCATATTTTGAATATTCACTTAACCTAAAATCAATAGGTGGCTTAAAGGTTTGAAAGAAAAGGTTTAGTTTTTGAGAAAACAAGTTTTTAAGTGGTTTTCATCTGACTAATCGATTAAGCACTTTGACTAATCGATTAGAATTTTCATGCCTTGCGCACTTAATCGATTAACTCATGTATTAATCGATTAAGACCTTTGTTAATCGATTAACACGTACAGATCTGGTTTTTTAAATACGTTTTTCACTTCTCAAAAGCACTTCTAAGCATTTCTAACTTTTGGGTATTCTATATAAACCTTTTCCCAATTATTGTGAATCATTATTACAATCTAGAATCATTTTCATACACTTTTTACAAAGAATCAAGCCACTCTATTCTCTCTCACTTTCATAGATCAAAGCTTTAACTTTTACATTCTTTGATCAAGAATCTTTGAATCTCTTATGTTGATATTTTCATAGCTTTTGAAAGAGATTCATAGGATTGTTATTGTTTTTCATTTGAGTTGTAATCATTGCAAAGAAGGCAAGCTATCTACAACAAAGGAAGTCTTGGTTGTTCATCAAGCAAACAAGCAGTTGGAAGTCTTGATTGTTATCAAGCAATTGGAAGTCTTGTTGTGTTCACAAGCAAATTGGAAGTCTTGGTGTGAGGCATCATCAAGCAAGTGGAAGCCTTTGAAGTATCTCAAAGCAAATTGGAAGACTTGTTGTGGGGAATCGGCAAGCAAGAGAAGAGGTTAGATTAGATTCAATAGGGTTACAAGGCAACGGTGTGGTATCTCTTGTAGGCTATCAAGAAGTGAGTCTTGAGAGGCATTTACTTGTAATTTGAGAACTCTAATTCCTCATAGTGAAGAATCTCTCTTGGTTGAAGAGGGGACTGGATGTAGCTTTCAAGTGGATGAAAGTGAACCAGGATAAATCACTGTGTCGTATCTCTAAACCTTAACTCTTTACATTCAAGTCATTCATTGTGTTCTTGATTGAAAACCTAGAAAAGAATGATTTTCATAATTGATTGAATTGAATATTAATTGTGTAAATTGATTTGGGGAAAATCATTTTCATAACCTAGGTAATCATTAAGAATATTGGTGTTAATCAATTCCGCTTTATCTCTGATTATATGTGTTAATTGATTGATTTTCGTATTTGATTGAAAAGTGATTTTTCAGTTTTAACAGTGATTAATCGATTAACTAAAGGTGTTAATCGATTAAATAAAAACAAGCTTTCGACATTAATCGATTAACCAGTTTTATTAATCGATTAACTAAGTGTTTTTTGAAGTGTTAATCGATTAACAGATTTGTTTAATCGATTAACAGCTGGGAAATTTGCAAAAATCTTTTGTTTTAATCGTTTCGATTTGTTTCTTTCGAAAATCTTTCAAGGTTTCTCTAACACCTATTCAACCCCCCCTTCTAGGTGTTCTCCTAGTGTCTCCTAGTTATTTCACCCACCGATTGTAGGTTCTCACACCCTTCCCTATTTCTTCCTTAGTCACTTTTCTTCAGTCGAGGATTCCTTAACCTTGATATTTTCGTGGTTGATATTCTCCTATTTACTTTTCCCCTTTCTCCAGTTGGGCCTTTATTTCATCAATCTTTCTCTTATTCTGAACTCAGACATCTCTCGCATGAAATTCATGTGCTTTCCCATAGTCCTCATACATGCTTACCAACATCGAGAAATTCCTTATTCCTTTATAGTTGATAGCTGACTTGGGTTCGAACATAATCTATTCTTGAAGTTCATGCCTTTGGATTTCTCATCTAGGTTGTTCTAAACAATACTTCATAAATCCCTTGCCTCCATAATATATTTTCTAATATCCATAATCCCTGACTTTAATTCCAAAGATTAAATCTCATTCGTTTCTTTCAACTCCTCATTTTCTGATTGTAATTCACGAATCTGATTTAAGAATTCGTTGGTCATTTGCAACATTCCTAATCTAAGACTAGATAGTTCTACTTGCATTGCCAGACTTTGGTCTCTGAACTCCTCGATCAGAATAGCCTCCTTGACCATCATTGAGCTCACAGGAATAGCCTTTCTGCTCAAATCGTCTGCAACTACGTTCGCTTTGCCAGGATGATAATGGAGTTCGAAGCCATAATCTTTAAGAAACTCCATCCATCACCTTTGTCTTATGTTCTACTCTTCTTCTCCTTATTGTCATTCATATTTTCGAACTCCAAACTTGTTCATGAATCACAACCTTCTTATCTTAGTACCTATTGTCTCTTTTGCATCATCCATCTCAATTCTCTACCTTCTCTAATTGGAGTAGCTCCTTAATTTTAACTTTTGATTAGTCCATAAGTATTATGATTCAATCCTCTTAAATCAACTTCAATCATGAATCAAGGCATTAAGTTATTTTACCACATTAAATCCTTCCTTAAATTTTACTTTGGTGATTGACATTGAGTTTGGATTGGAGGAAGATGTTTATTGATACCATAAGTTCCTTCACAAATGACTTAAATTTTTATTTTAAACTTTCAGCTTCTAACCGGTTACAAGAAACTCTAACCGGTTTAGTAAGTACAGTTTTAGAAATTTAACCAAAGAATTTCAAGACCATTTTCTTTACATCATCCAATCCAACTCAAATAGGACTTAATCATAATCTAATACCTTGATTCCAACTAAATTCATCACTGAAACGATTTAAATCATAATATACTCACATTTTTCCATAACTCCTCTTGGACTAATAATATTATATTAGGGTATAATCCATCACTACCCCACTATAATTAAATAATATCCTATCATTCCATACAAACAATTGATCTTTCCAAGTCAACTTGGTCAAAGGCCATGTGATCTCAAAAATATCCTTCAATAATCCGACGATAGTATCCAGCCAGCCCTAAGAAACTTCTGACTTTAACCACAGTCTGAAGTTGTTCACATTACACCACTGAATTCACCTTCGCTGGATCCACCACAATTTCTTCTTTAAATATCACATGTAACTTTGCTCAACCAAAACTTATTTTTGGTGAGCTTAGCACACAACTACTCCTCTTGCAGGATTCTCAATACAATCCTGAGATGTTCCTCATGTTTCTCCGGATTCTTAGAGTAAACCACAAACGAATCTGAATATAATCTAAAGGTCTCGTTCTTATAGTCCATAAAAGAACAGGTGCATTAGTCAATCCGAACGACATTATATCCTACTCATAATGTCCGTATCGAGATCATAATGCAGTCTTAAGTGTATCCCTGTCCCGAATCCTGATTTGGGGTTAATCCAACCTCCAATCAATCTTAGAAAACACTTAGACTCCTTTAACCTGATCCAACCATAACCATTTTAGAAACTTCTCTACGTGTTTCTTCCATTTGACCTTTCTCGATGGTACCATATTATAAGAGTAGTAAAGATAGAATCAGCTTCAAGAATTAACTTGATTCCAAACTCTATCTCTTTACTCAAGGGTAAACCTGATATCATTTCTTGCAACCAAGATTTCTTTAACCCCCTTCTCCCTTTCCTTCATTGCTTCCCAGAAACAGACATATGGATCCATTGGATTCCAGATTCGAAGCTTGGAAATCCCAATACAGGGTTTTTCTATCATCATTAATCATGATCACTTGATCTCTCGGCTTCCAAACCGTGCTTAAGATCAAATGCAATCATGACACAGGTAGATAGACAAAGTCTAATACCTTAATAGAACAATTCAAACATACCTTGGAAAAAACTACAAGAAGATTTGTAGGAGTCTCCACTTTGAGATAGCATATTGGGTAAGGCATAGAGAAACTTTGATCAATACCCTTATCCATAAGGAACAAAAGAAAGGATGGCTTGAGAGTTTAACAAACTCAACAAGGTTGATCTTTAAGGAGATGGCTGCCCTGCACTCGGTCTGAAAAGTTGATTAACTTTAACACTAGTGAGGGTAAACACTCTTCCCCAGAGTCAAGGACTTAACTACAACTCCTTAAGATTTCCTTATCACTGGTTCTATGAGAACTGATAAACCAACACTATGGTTTTGGGTTTACAACATGTCTAAAGAGAAGCATGCAACTATCATACTTCTACTTAGACTACGTAGAACGTTTCTTATTAACATAATAAGGTACTTATCTAGAGCCATTACACATAATCTTAGCTCTAGTTTGGAAGTATATGAAAGCATACTTCCCAGGAAACATCGCAGATATCGATGACCAGCGTATTGGACCACACACCCAAGGACCAAGAGTCAGGACCATTGCTCTGATACCATAAAAGTGTAACACTCCTTGTATATCATTTTACTTTATAAGAAAAGTAGTAAGTTTATGATTACTTGGACTTGTTATTGTTGGAAAAAGATCTAAAAATAAGAATTTTTGCCTTCCCTTGAAAATTCCTTTTCACAAATACTTGATTAATGATGAAGTTGACTAATAAAATCAGAGTTTGCGGAAACATAGTAAAATAATCATATTCGACTCCCAAAATATATCAAGTGTAACAAGTCCACGGATACCAAATAAGTATTATTATGAAACTAAATTCCTCTTATGATACCTCTTTCCAAAATATGTATCATATCAATTCTATTAAAAATAGAAATGTTGTAGAGCTGGTCACTGGTCCTCTGTCCAAACATCCATCTGGTCGGATCCTCGATATCTGCACAAGGGGTTCCCAACCTACACTTTCTACACTCTGCATGCACCTAAGGGACATCTCCCTTCACTGACTTTTGTGCAAGCTAGATATACGATCAACACCTAATAAGAGCATGGGGAGTAAGTATACACTTATACATAATCAATAAAGACTAAAATACAAACACAAATATGTCATGGACAGACAATAATGCAAGTACATATGAGCACACCAATTTTCAACATTATATCTCTTATAATGCAGGTGGCATGATGCATGATTTCTATCCACAACTGAGGCCTCCACTATAAGTCCATCTTGGACGTCCATCCAATACACCAGTGTGTTCCCGGAACACTACCATACGTTCCCAGAACGATGGTAAACCATACTTGGATATACACACATCACTCCCAGAGTGTGCATCACGTTCCCAGAACGCATAGCAAACCATACTTGGAAAAATAAACATCACTCCCAGAGTGTGTATCACGTTCCCAGAACGTATAAAAACCATGTCCCAGACACTGGCCACATTCCCAGAATGTGTCATCAAGTAGGTTGCACACCAATGTGTTCCCAGAACACATCAAAGAAACCAGGTCCCAGACACTGGCCACATTCCCAGAATGTGTCATCAAGTAGGTTACAAATTTGGTACTCCCGGAGTACCCTACTCATATTCCCAGAATATGATAATCGTTTCCTACCAACCCATCTTCCATTCTCTATGCATGAATGCAAAATCATTAAGGTTGGTTTTTATCTTTAATTTAATTATTGTGATTTAGAGATATCTCAATTTCACTTTTGAATGATTAATTTGAGGTATAACCTTTGGCACCAAAATTCATCCATGGATTTACTTAAAAACATGCCATTAAACTTGGATTGGGAAAAACTTAACCAATGGTATCAACTTTTCACTTAAAAGACTTAACTTTTATTTTTCAGTTTCAGGTACTAACCGGTTACAATCTCAGGCTAACCGATTAGAATTACAGACCTGAACTGGTTAACCATTGCAATACAGAAAACCCTTTTTCTTGAATTCTCTACCGAATCCATAACCAGTTTTCAGCATTGTTTTATACCTTAAATTCCACTGATTTCATCATTCAAAGTCTAAATCACAATCCAATTCCAAATGAGCACAATTTCCTCTTGAAATTATCTCATAACATTAAGGCATTAACTCATCAATTTCAATTTGAACCAAACTGTATTCATCAACATATTTTCAGATTGATTTCAGGTGAAATTGGAGTATAGACTCGAGTAAAAATGGTAAGACCACAGGGCCAGTTTCAAAAATTCATTTTCTTTGCAAAATTACAGTATCTAACCGGTTAAAAATATCGAATAACCGGTTAGATTATGCAGTCTGTACACTGAAAAATGAGGTTTTGCATACCATTCTTTTCAATACTCAAATCTAACCAATTTCAACACTCAATAGAGTTCACATACCTTAATTTAAACAAGTTTCACCACAGAAACATATTTCATTTGCATGCATTCAATTTAGAGTATTAAATTGCATAAAAACCCACATAAACACAATTTAATACCACAAAACTCATACTAAGCATTTAGATTATGATTCAAGCATCAAAATCACTTGCATGCATCAAATGAAAACTGCTCAAAACAGATTTGCACTGTAACTTGGCCTCCAAGCCTTTTTAACCTTTTCACATAATGCCCTTTTTGAGTCTTTGTTGACTCAAATCCTAAAACACACGATTTTAGTCTAAATCTAGTATAAGGTAAACTTCTCCCATACCTCTAAATCGTGCTTGATCCAAAACATTGCAGAGAGAAAGGCTCCAACACAGGTTTCCACCAAATCCACTACATGCAGATAGAGTTGGACAGGGTACCAAAACCAGGGAAATTGACATGCAAAACCAAATTAAGAATTGGGGAAAATGGTCAAATTGAATTCTCTGCAACATGCACTAGATGTATGAACAGATTTGAAACCAAAAGGGTTTGTGTGCTTACCAAAATCAAGACTCAAACCCAGCTTCCAGAAACAAGAAAATTCAGAATCAGCTTTCCCAACTTCAACTTCCCAGATCAATTTCTCATCACACAAGAACTCTCTGCTCACAATTTTTGTATCAATGGAAAGCCCTTGATTCAAGCTTTTCATAATTGTATCACTGGCTCTCCAACACTCAGAGACGAAGAAGAATTTCTTCAGACGAAATTGGAACCCTAACAGCACCTCCCCACCACCAAATCTCAGAAATCAACCCCAATTCTTCAGCAATCCAGCCTTTTATAGAGGAATTAGAGTAACATGCATGCCGACGCGTGTTATCCACTAATTTAGAGCTGATTTCGTGGTGACTCCATGGATTAATCAAGTGATTACTCATCAAAATCCACTAACCCAGTTTCTGAGTTCATCGTGTAACCGGTTAGAGAGCCCTTCTAACCGGTTACATACTGATAAAATTCAAAAATTAATAATTTAATTACTCTTTCTTCAAAAACCTTTTTAATATTGCAATTAGGTCCCAACCCAAGGACTAAATTACAATATTCACATTTTTGTACAAAATAACCATATAAAAATATATCTCATATTTTTATATATAAAAACACATAATGTACAAAAACTAAAACCTTCAAAACTAATATAAATTAATTATAAAATAATTGTTATAATTAATTTCTCGGTTATTTGGGAGACAAAAATTAGGGGTGTTACACCGTGCAATGCACGGATTATTGATATTTACATTTTTTATATTAAATATTTTAAATTAAAAACTATTATTGAACAACAAAAAAAAATAACCATACAAAAAAACTGAGACTCAAATCGAACCCTATACTTTGAAAAAAATTAATTTAAATGAACTTGTTAAGGAATTTTTGTCCTTCCTTATTTAATTAATGGATAAATTAACATTTGTTATATGATTATCAAGTTTATTATGATGAATTTAAATAAATCAGAATTAAATATTCTGATTTTTTTTGTTTGATGGTATTATGAGCAAATGTAAGGATAAATTAGAATATCTACTATTTTTTTATGATAGAATATCCATTATTTCATAGGACATGAAGACGATATTGAATTTTTTTTATATTTAATATTATATTTGTTTATGTATAGATAAATATTAAATATTTAAAATGATGTTATTTAGCTGATGGATGAATTAACACATTTTTAAATACCATTATTTCGTTTTTTATGATTAATTAAAGTGAAATCAAAATTAAACTTTTCTATATATTTTTTTGTTTGATGGTATTATGAGTATATTAAAGGATAAATCAAAATATTTCATATTTCAAATGATATGATAATTTAGCATCTTTTGAATATAATAAATCCTTTAATATGAAAATTCATAATTAAAGCAAAATTATACATTCTGATTTTTTTTTTTATTTCGTGATATTATAAGATATATCTTATATTTATTTGATGGATAGATTAATATTTTTTTTACAATTACCATTTTTTTTATAAATATGATTATCACATTTATTAGTATTACTCATATTTAAATATTTTGATTTTTTTTCATCGTTTATCTTATCTCAAGTTAATCATAAAATTTGATTCTAAAAAATCTTTATCCTAATTATCTGAATTATCTTGAAATAATTTTTTGAAATATCTTTATATAAAACTATAATCATTATATTTAATCATATATCCATATTATTTATAATGTTTGAAAAAAAATATAATTTTTTTAATTTGTTTTACCTTTAAAAAAATATTGGGATACTCTCAATTTCAATATTGATAAAATATTGTTTTGTTTGTTATAAATAGTGTGTTAGGAAAAATTGTCTTAAGTAAAGCTCAAAAAAGGAGCTCAAAATAATAAATAATATAAGTATTTCTTATATTTATTTGATCGGTAAATTAATATTTTTTTTTACAATTATCTTTTTTTAATATAATTATCACATTTATTAATATTCATATTTAAATATTTTGATTTGTTCTTCGTTTATCTTATCTCAAGTTAATCATAAGATTTGATCCTAAAAAAAATCTTATTTATCCTAATCTTCTAATCATTTTGATTTTTTTTTACTTTTTGAAATGCATGTAACTTTGTGTTTTTTTTTTAAGTTTAGCTTTTGGGTTGACATGTAGGGAATAAAAGTTCTACTATACTACTTATAGTTTAAATAAATAGTTTATATTTATAATTTTTATTTACATATTCTCAAGGATAATACTTATTATATACATTGATAGATTTTATTTATTTATAAGGGTATTGAAAAATATTTTTTTTAAGAGGAAAAAATTATTATTTTTTATCAGCTTCCAAATCCGAAAAAGTATATTTATCTCATTCGTACCTCGTATTTTTTCCCATTTAAAGAATGATCTTTTTTTCATTAAAAAAAAGGTAAAAAAAAAATAAAGACCCACTAAAAAAGGGCATTCCATAATAAATAAACATTCATCTGCAAATACATACCACTAAACGGTGCCTCAATCAGAAAATATGCAAATCTAGGAATAATAATTAAGAACACCTGATTCAGGTTTAGATCTTATGCAAAACGTGTTAATAGGAAAAGAAGAATGTCGCAACTACAAAGCATCAAAGATATCAAGTATATAAGCAAATCATATTATATACAATTGTGGAAAACTCCTCTATAATCAAAATTTATTACAATAAACAAAATTAATTATAAGCAAATGCTATTATATACAATTATTTTAATCTATTACGTTGCAACTTGCAACTGCGGCTTTCCTTACGTTACAATTCTGAATTGATGTTGATCTGGTCACAGTTCCTCCTCTTTTAGGTCTTCAATTGACTCCTTCTCATTAACACAAAGCAAAGAGATGAGCTCTTTTGGATTTTTGCGAGGAGGGCAGACACATTGGAAGAGGAAGTGGTTGATGAACAATAAAAAATAAAGGAGAATGAAGAAGGAGCGAAGTGGCTTTCATGATTATGGAAGCCATGAGTATGTGTAGACTTGAGAAATCATCATATTTATAGTTTGAAATATGTGATAACTAAAAAGAGTTATAGATAAATAAACTTTTGTTAGATTTTTGGGTTTATCATGAACTTAAGCCTCGTCTCTTTGGGTTTATCTTTTTTAGGATAATGATTATTTTTTTAACAAAATGAGGATAATGATTTCAAATATAGATAATTTATTTAATTTTAAATTATAATTTTGGACAGATAATTTATTTAATTTCAAATTATAATTTTGATTAGAGATAATGTTATTCACCTACAAACACTCTGGTTCGAGTAATCCTTAAGCGGACAAACGTGGTGCGAGTATTCCTTAAGCGGACAAACGTGGTGACTCGAAAAGGGATCTTTTTATATAAGTATAGTAGATAGGATTTGATTTTATGCTTGATGTGAGTTTTTTTTTTCACCTTTGATCTTTTCATGTGTTTTTCACCTTTAAATTTCTATCTTTTCCCATTATTTTATCCTTCAATTTCGTTCATCTTAAAATATATTATTTATATTTCGATGGTTTGATTATTATTATTTGTTTTTGGTATTTATAGGATTCAATTTTATTATTAATCTGAGATAAGATAACCGATGAAAAATATAAAAATATTTAATTATGATTGTTAAGAATAAATGTAATAATCATATTAAAAAAAATACTAATTGTAAAAAAACTACTCCATCCATCAAATAAATATAAGAAATATATCAATATCATCAAACAAAAAAGGCCAAAGTGTTTAATCATGTGAAAACTGTGAGAACCTACAAACGGTGGGTGAAATAACTAGGAGACACTAGGAGAACACCTAGAAGGGGGGGTTGAATAGGTGTTAGAGAAACCTTGAAAGATTTTCGAAAGAAACGAATCGAAACAATTAAAAACGAATGATTTTTACAAAAGTTTAAGCCCTTAATCGATTAAGTCTGCAACTAATCGATTAACACCGAAAGTCTTCAAATAGTTAATCGATTAATACTTCAGTTAATCGATTGATGCCGAAAGATTGATTTTGGTTAATCGATTAACACCTCAGTTAATCGATTAATCACTGTTAAAATTGAAAAAATCACTTTTCAATCGAATACGAAAATCAATCAATTAACACGTATGATCAGAGATTAAGCGGAATTGATTAACACCAATATTCTTATTGATTACCTAGGTTATGAAAATGGTTTTCCCAAAATCAATTTGCACAATTAAGATTCAATTCAAACAATTATGAAAATCAATCTTTTCTAGGTTTTCAACCAAGAACATATGAAATGACTTGAATGTAAAGAGTTAAGGAATAGAGATACTGCATAGAGATTTATCCTGGTTCACTTTCATCCACTTGAAAGCTACATCCAGTCCCCTCTTCAACCAAGAGAGATTCTTCACTATGAGGAATTAGAGTTCTCAAATTACAAGCAAATGCCTCTCAAGACTCCCTTCTTAATAGCCTCCAAGAGATACCACACTCTTGTCTTGCAACCCTATTGAATGTAATCTAACCTCTTCTTTTGCTTGTTGATATCCCCACAACAAGTCTTCCAATTTGTTTGTTTACCCAACAAGACTTCCAAATGCTTGATGATACCTCACACCAAGGCTTCCAAATGCTTGTTAACACAACAAGACTTCCAAAACTTTTTTTTGCTTGATGAACAACCACCAAGGCTTCCTTGTGTTGTAGAATGTTTGCCTCCTTGCAATGATTACAACCAAATTGAAAACAATAACAATCCTATGAATCTCTTTCAATAGCTATGAAAATATCAGCATAAGAGATTCAAAGATTCTTGATCAAAGAATGTAAAAGTGAAAGCTTTGATCTATGAAAGTGAGAGAGAATAGTGTGGCTTGATCTTTGAAAAATTGATATGAAAATGATATTAGTTCAATCTAATGATTCACAAAGATTAGGGAAATGTTTATATAGAATACCCAAAAGTTAGGAACATTAAAAACTGCTTTTGAGAAGTTAAAAACGTATTTTAAAAACCTGTTTTACAGGTTTTAATCGATTAACACATGGCTTAATCGATTAACCACTGTAACATGTGTGTATGTTATTCGATTAACCAAACCCTTAATCGATTAACCACTGTTCAAATCACTTAAAAACTTGTTTTCTCAAAACTAAACCTTTCCTTTCAAACCTTTAAGCCACCTATTGATTTTAGGTTAAGTGAAAACTCAAATTATGATATAATCATGACCTTGATAGAGATTCACTACCCTCTAATGACTCTACCCAAACTCATCAAAATAAAAGACTCAAACTAAAGATATTACAATTAAAAGCAACTTGAATCTTCATGAGCTTGCTCTCTCTTCATCATTTGTTGTTTGTTGTTGTTTGATGAACTTCTTCATACTTAAGCTTGATCACAAACACTTGTAGCTTGTTCAAAACCTTTGTCATCCTTTGTCATTATCAAAACCTTCACATCGGATCTAACAATCTCCTCGCTCGTGTGATCTAACAAATCATAATTTAATTTTGATTTATCATAATAAAGTTGATAATCATATATATAAACGTTAATTTATCCATAAAATAAATAAGGAATATCTCAGATAAAAAATGTTATTTGTTATTCATATGAGGAAGTACATTTTTTTTTAAATTGTAGGGTTTAGTTTGAACTCTTACCTTTTTGGCTTTTTATATAATTATTTTTAGTTGTTGTTTATTAATAATCTTTACTTTATAATAAAAATAATAATAACTTTTAATTTAAATATTTAATATAAAAAAATAAAATGTCAACAATCCGTGCATTGCACGGGGTAAGAGTTACTCCCTCCGTTCGTATTTATCTACTCCCTCCGTTCCACATTATCTGTCATTTTAGCCTTTTTAACTTGTTCTAAATTATTTGTCTCTTTAGGAATTCGATGATGTATTAATTGATTTTTTCCAACTTTAACCTTGCATTTAATGTGTTGGAATATGTGAAATGGGTAATAATTAATATAGTTTGAGGATATTATAGTAAAGTTATCTAATAATTCTCTTCAAAATTGAAGTATTAAATGATTTTCTTAATCCGTGTGAAATTTCTAAAGTGACAGTTAAATAGGAACGGAGGGAGTATCATAATTCAAACAAAACACACCCTTTAAAAAATCTAATCATTACTCATTTTTTCAATACATTAATTATGTTTTTTTTTCCAGTATACCTTTTCTCTCTTTAATCATTAATTTTTCTCCACTACTTGCATAAACCAAGACATATTAAACAGGGGCAAACATGGAAAATAACATTTATTACACTCTCAATATCCTCAATACGACAAATAAAAAGAAACAAAAAATCTCTCCAAAAAAGACAGATAATAAGGAACGGAGAGAGTAGTTAATTAATAATGTCAATGTTAAAATATGTAGTAATAATATTAAATAAATATAAGTATAATGAAAGAAAAGTACTAGCATGTATAATTGAAATAGTAATAAAATAAATTGCAGTAATAAATATTACACAACTTAAGTCACGAAATTATAAATTATAAATTTATTTAAGATAAAATTTAGAATATCATTTCTTAAAGATAAAAAATTAATAGTTAATAATATTTAAAGATAAAATTAATATTATTTCTTAACAACAAAATGATAGAAGAAGGAGGCCAACAACGAACGACGACGGCAGCAGATCCAGATCTGTGTTCCAGCAACAAGGACGACGAAGGACGAAGGAGGAGAACAACGAATGGAGAACAACCACCAACGAGATAAAGTCATAAAGAAGAAGAATGTGTTCCCCAAAACAACCACGAACAGGCTGAAATGAAGAGGGACCTCTTTGCATTCTCCATGTATCGGTTGTGTAGGTACAGTGAGGTAAATAAAATTTTTACTGTGTCCAGGTTTTACTTTTTACAGTGTTAATTTACTGCACCATCAACAAATTGAAATTCACCAATGAGCATCGTAGAACCTCCCTTGATGATTTGGAGGATCTTTACTGACGCAATAACAGTCTGTGCTAAACTCACTCTGTTGATACTCCCAAAGAATGCCCGTTGGCCGCTGTGGTGCTGTGAGATAATGGGTTGAAACGGTTGAACCTTTGAACATCCTTTTCAGGCTTTTTTTACTTAAGTGGGTAGTTTTTTAAGTAATTTACATAAATAGAGTAGTTTTGAAACTATTTACATAAGAGGCAGTTAACAAAACTATTTACGAAAATGTGGTAGTCAAAGTCAAAATTACAAAAGTCAAACAAATCATCCTACATGACTTCTTCTAAAAATCAAACAAGTCATCACACGTGACTTATTCTTCTGTGACTTATTCTTCTACGTATTTATTTTATTTTTAATTTTGTGCTTTTATTTATTATTATATATAATGTTTAGGTGTAATTTTTTTATGTTTTATATTTTATTTACAGAATTTTTTTTATATTAACTTTTTTATATATTTAATTTAGTGCTTTTATTTTTTATTAATGTTTAGCTATTTTAATACACTTATTTATTTATTTTTAATTTAGTTTATTATTATATTGCACTTATTATTAGTTAGATTTTTTTATGTTTTATACTTTTATTTATTTATTAAAAATTTATCACAATATTTTTTTAATCTATTCATGTTATTATTTTTTTTTTAATTTTGTTCATGAAGAAGCTTGTAGATGATATAATATTTTGAAACTGAATCAGTGTCGCTGCAGCAGAATTGTTTCCATGCGTTTTTACTCCAAATCCAATCTTTACAATCTCAAATCCATTCATTCACCTCAAATAGGTATAATTTTTTCAATCTATTCATGTTATTATTTTTTTTTTTAATTTTGTTCACATAGAAGCTTGTAGATGATATAGTATGTTGAAACTGAATAAGTGTCATTGTAGCAAAATTGTTTCCATGCGTTTTTACTCCAAATTCAATCTTTACAATCTCAAATCCATTCATTCACCTCAAATAGGTATGGGCGGTTTCCTATTCATTCCCAATTTATGATATAGAATTCCCGTGGATTATTATCCTAGCAATATGAATGAAATTTCTCATAGGTATTTGAGGTGATTGAATGAATTTGAGGCCGTAAAGATTTGATTTTGAGTGAAAACGCGAGGAAACAATTCTGCTGCAACGACACCAGTTCAGTTTCAATATACCATATAATCTACGGATCTACGGGCTTCTACATGAAAAAAATTAAAAAATATTAACATGAATACATTAAAAAAATAATTAATAACATATTGAAAAAAATATTAACATGAATAGATTAAAAAAATATTGTGACAAATTAAAATAAATAAATAAAAGTATAAAACAAAAAAATCTAACTAATAAGTGCAATATAATAATAAACTAAATTAAAAATAAATACATACGTGCATTAGAATAGCTAAACATTAATAAAAAATAAACGCAAAAAATTAAAAAATAAATTAAATATATAAAAAATAAAAAATAAAAATAAAAAAATAAAAAAATCTGTAAATAAAATATAAAACATAAAAAAAATTACACCTAAACATTATAATAATTAATAAAAGCACAAAATTAAAAATAAAATAAATATGTACATATAAATTAAAATAACAAAAATAAAATAGTTAAGAAAATGAATATAAAAAAATTACCTCAAATAACAGACCAAGAATTTGTTTAAAATGAATATTTAAAATACTCTCTCCATTTCTATTTAACTGTCCTTATTTGGAAAAGTTTTTTTTATCTGTCTTTTTGATGATTTCAAGAGTGTAATAAATGTCATTTTTCATATTTACCCCTGTTTAATAGGGTATTGATTGTTGTAAGTAGTGGAAAAAGTAAAAATTACATAGAAAGAACGGAAATAGTTGGAAAAAACATAATTAATGTATTGCAAATCTAAGTAAAGATTTCATTTCTTAAATAGTGTGTTTTGTTTTAGATAGGACGGATAAATAGGAACAGAAGGAGTAGAAGAATAAGTCGTGTGGGATGACTTGTTTGACTTTTAGAACAAGTTATGTGGGATGACTTAAATGACTTGTTTGACTTTTAGGACAAGTTATGTGGGATGGTTTGTTGTAATTTTGACTTTGACTATTCCATTTTCGTAAATAGTTTTGTTGAGTACCCCTTTTTACTTAAATAGTTTCAAAACTACCTTATTTACATAAATTGTTTGTAAAGCTATCCACCTAAGTAAAAAAGCCTTTCAGTTATGCCTTACGGTGCAGCCAATCTGGTTTGCATCACCTTCTTAGTTGAGGACAGAAACAATAGCAGATTTTCACAGCTGGCTTCGAGAGTTAATCGAGCATGAGAACCATGAGGTGTCTTGTATTGCAGTAACTATACGCTCCTGAGTCTTTTTCAGTGATGAAGGATTACACAGAAGCAAGTCTAAACCAATCTCATAAATGTTCGCAACAGCAAAATAGTAATGGGAAACCGCAAAAAAAAAAAAAAAAAAAAAAATGCACATCGCATGATACAAGAATGCTGATAAATAAATAATCACACAAAAACAAACATAGAAGCAAGAAATAATAAGTACTACCACATGATCTCAAGAAAGAAAACATGAACCAGCATCCGAAACCTCACCAACGTCAATGCATCCTTCTGAGTTCCGATGCCTAATGTAAATATCATGCTCCTCCCATTCAGGTACAACAAGGACAGAGTTCAAGGGGCAGGGTCATACATATTGCATCTCAAGATATCATCATGAAGCTTTTGAACCGGGGAAGCATTTCAATCATCCAACTCTTTATCATAGTATTTGAGATGACTAGAAAGACTTGAATAAAGGGAATGTCATCCTTCACCTTGCCTAAAGTTAGATATTCATCAGTTTTTGATTGCATGGAATATCATATAAAGGTCCTGGAGGAGGGACAGTTTAAGCATGGCAATTTTTTGGTTTTAGACAATTAGAAATTTGGAATCCTTCTCATTGTTTCCAATTGCGAAAAGGCCACACTTTGCTGCATCTCTATCACTCCACAATGATGAAGAAACCAACCATCTTATGCCTCTTTGATTTCTATTAAACACTTAAACTTAAAAAGAAAACAAAATTCAGTACAGTGTAGCAGGAGGCAGAGTCAGGTTACCATCTGGCATACTTAAGCTAGAATGAGCAGCATTGCTCCGCCATCGCTCTATCATCATCCTAACCTTTAGCACATGATAAATCTCTGTGGCCAAAAACTTGGGCATAATTACATCTCTAATACCCTATTTTGTCTTAAACATCTCATGATGACTAAATTATAAACTTAACCCCATCTAACTAAGGATTTAAGCAAATATATGTCGAATTAAAGCAACTTTTCAAATTGGAGAGTTATTCTATTTAGGAAAATGCTTATCATACACTAATTTTGCTAACATCACTTTCTAAGCCTGCTTTATAACCATTGATGAAAAGATTTAGTTCTCAAACAACAAAAAAAGTCTTTTAATCAATGGTAATCCCTCCGGTCCTAAATATAGGACATACTTAACCATATTCCTCGGACCAAGAAAAGTAGTTAGTTTTATAAATTCCATGAGAATATATTGTAACATTACAATTTTGCCCTCTCAACTTTTCTTGAAAAATTCCCACTCATTAATGAATAACAAAAAACACATAAATAGTCAAAGCATTTAATAAGGGCAAAAAAGAGAAAAAGCAATAAATGATGCATAGAAAATACAAAATGTCTTATATATAGGACCAAAGATTGCTTCTAGAATATGTCTTATATATAGGACCGGAGGGAGTAATAAAGTAGGTATAAAAAGTGGTGTTGATAAAACTAGTGTAAAAATATCATTCCTCTTCTATTTATTGCAAAATTGCAAATCAAAAATGTTATTTGTATTTCTAGATTCTACAACAATGATCCTACAACTGCCCTTATAAGGTAAAGGATGTGGAAAATAATGAGAAAGCAAAATTTTGGGGACCTTTCATTTTTTTCATAAAAAGGAACTTGTAAAAGTTGGTTGTAGGATCGAGCATTACAAATAACATGGTTGAATTACAAATACGTAACCACTAATAAATTCTAAGCAATAAGTTATATGCTTATAGTAATAAAATAATTAATAAACAAAGTTAAAGAATGTTTAACTTTAAAAGGATAAGGTGATGTTGCCTCTTCCATAAGGAAAAAAATTTCAGTGATATACGATTTTTTTTATACATACAATTAAGATTGAACCTTTTTACTGTTTCATTCACCTTCACTTCCATTTAGCATAGAACTTTTCATCACCCCACATTAGCATTCTATTCAACGGGATCCTCACACCCCTCTCCTTCAAATGCAAATGCCTCGGCACAATTCTCTTCTCTAAACTAAACCCAAAATACTGCGGAAACTTCTTCAACTCATCCACCTCCCTTTTCATCTCCTTCACCAGGTATCGAAACTTCGGCTCCAAGTTACTCTCCACACCATACCCAAAAATCGCTGGCAACCTCTGACAAGCATTCGCTGCTTCCTCATATGAAAATCCTCTCTCCTGCAAGCATGGGTGGATCCAGGAAACATCAAAAAAGGCAAAATATATACAAAATAAATATTTTTCACAAGATATTGTTAGTCCCTCAGTTTATAGATACTTCTTAACATCAGTCACTAACTTCAACAATCATATCATTTTAGAACCTAAAAATTGTAAACAACAATCATACTTTTTTTTTATATATACTCAACACTTGTTGGCATGATGGTCACTTCAGGCTCTAAAGTATGGAGGTACCAAAGGATCATGAGGTCTCAAGCTCGATCCCTACTAGGCACAAGTTTGGGGAAGTCTTATAAGCAAACTCAGTTGAACGAGAATAATCTCTTATCTACGGATAAAAAGACAATCAAGTTCACAAAAAAAAAAAAAAAAATTCTTTTGCATGCACCAATGTATCAGCCAACGGTAGGATACAAATCTTGTTCAATAACCGACCTATGTTTAAGTAACCAGCTATCTACTATGCTTGTTTGTACACCAATCATATTTCACTAACAGAATTACATATAATCTCAATGAGTAATGTTTCAGTGTTTTATATTGCGATTGCGGGTTCGAAGATTCCCAAAACTATTATATTATATTACAATGGATTAAATATATCACAAGTCCCTGAAGTTTGGGATACTTTTGTTAGATACCTTTATTCTCTCTTTTTTTTCCCAATATCTGGCTTCCCAAAATTATTTATGAGTTTGTCATGTACCCCTATTACTAATTTCGGTCAATTTTGCTAACATGTAACATGTTAGGCACATGATGAAAAAATAGGATTGAAGAGAGACGTTGGCTTCGTCCGTGTGACATCACGAGCCACCACATGGCCAACCTCTTGCGTCTAACTAGGATTTCGATGTTACTTGTCAGCAAAATTAGCCAGAATTGGTAATAGGATATATAACAAACTCAAAAATAACTTCGAGGAATCAAACATTAAAAAAAAAGTATATGGCAAAAGTACCTAAACTTCAAGAAATTATGACATAATTAAGCCTATTACAATTGTAATTGCAATGCAGTCGTGAAGTGGTTTAATTTCTGAGATTCCCGAAACTATTACATTGGGAACTATTGCTGGAAATTGCAGTCACAGATGCGGTCATGATGCTATTGTAAAGATTCTAAAAATCTTAACATTGTGACCTCAATTGTAATCACGAATCCATATTTAAAACCCCGACAAATACTATATAATTTAAGAAACAAAAATAACAAATTCTGAATCCTAGGATTAATGTGACAAGACAACAACATATTCCCTGGAGTCTTATTTTTAAGAAAAAACAAAAATTAATATTAAGAGAGTTAGTTGAGTACATTTAATTTTATCAAATTCATAGAAAAATTGACTACTTTAGAAAACTTGCATTGAGAATGAAACAAAAATTAAATATTACAATCACTTTATAAATTTTTAAGAATAGTTAAAAAGTTGGTTCCAGCATTAATATGTTTTTTTGCGAAGGCGAATAATTTAAGTAGTTAATCCCGGACCTGCAGGAACCTCATCTTCGCGCGCAGCTTCTCCACGCGCGTGTTCAACAAATGCGCATTCTGGTTCGTAGGCACATTGAGGTTACGCACTCCAACCTGCTGCAGAAAACGAAGCGTGGGTTTAAGGCAGAGTTCAACGTCGGAGAAAAGGAGCGTGGGGCAAATGAGGATGAGGGCGCGTGACTGGTCAGCAGTAGCAAGAAGATCATCGTTCAGAAAATCGAACGCAGGGGAAATATCTGTGGGGTCCACGAAGTGAGAGAATAACTGAGGGCAAAGGGAGTGAAGGCGAGGGAAATCTGGTTCGGTGAAGGATTTAGATTTGAGGAAGTTAACGGTGGTGAGGATGTGGTTAACGGCGTCAGGGAGAGGGAGGTTGTTGGGGTTGGTTTTGGGGTCGATGATGGTGAGGGTTTTGAGGTAACGGACGTTTTCACGGTAGGTTGTTCGGAACTTGATGTAACGAGAGTGTGAAGGAGAGGAATAATAAGAGTAAGAGAGAGTTGGGAGATGCAGAGAATGGAGGACCATTTCTGTTTTAGCTTCTTAGCGGGAAGTGACTCGTTGTGTGGTTGTTAATTTGTTAAGTGTGCAGAACTACTGATAAGAAGTGAAGTGATAAGAAATTAAGAAGTACGGCTACTTCTCATAACGCTTAAATAAATTAAAAAGGGTCTTGCTATGTTAAGCTTAGTAGATACTCCATGCGGTCATTATTATAAGAAAAAATAATTAAAATTATATGGTATATATTAAAAAAAAAATTAGTCGAATGTATTTGATTTTTTCAAAATCATAGAAAATATTGATACTTTCGGAAAGTTGTATCGAAAATAAAACAAAAATTAAATGAGATCATCATATTTTAAAAAACATTTTAGAAATGATTCTATTGGAAATAAAAAGTTAATTAATTTGTAATTATATTAGAAAAAAAAATATGTTCGAATTTTCTTATATTAGAGATAAAAGAAAATAAGAAAAAGAAATTCTAAATTCACTTTTATTACTCACACAAAAACATAAAAAATCATTTTTCAACCGGTGTTCTTGGCATTTGTTCTAAACTTGTAAGCATTTGTAAGTACTTAAAGTAATACCGATATGGTGTTGATCAATTGGTAGCTTACTTGTTTCTTTAATTAACTGGTCTCGAGTTCGAGTTTTTGGTATGGAGCGATCTCATTGGAAGACCCCTCCCACTTAATTTTTGGTATGGAGTTCGAGTTTTTGGTATGGAGCGATCCCACTGGAAGAGCTCAGTTAAATCAAATTGAATGAATCGAATTCTAGAATAAAAAAAAAAAAAAAAAAAAGTAGTTAAAGTACTACTGTTGGCCTTGCAGGAAGTAACGAAAATCTCATGATTGATTTGTGTCTTTCGATTTTCTCGAAGTTTTACGTGTGGGTTGCAATTTCTTTTTAGTTTTTAATTTTTAGTTTAAAAAATTTTAAAAATCAAAACTAATTTTTTTTTTTTTGGTTTACATGGGAGGTCTGGGACTAGAACCCATGACCTGGGGAAGGGGAAATCCTAAATGTCCCTGCAGCCACCAACTGGGCTGTCTTACGCGGACAATCAAAACTAATTTTTAGTTTCAAATTTCTTATTTCCAAATTATAGAATTTTTTCAAATTTAATAATATTATCATTTTAAAGCATCTATTATTATCATCTTTATCACATGATATTTTATATTGTAACTATCGCTAGGGACGGAGCCAGACTTTTTAATATTCAGGGGGCCAAGAGCAAAATAAATTGCAGGTAGAAAAATTTATTCAATTAGCTAAAAGATATCAACATTTCTCCTTCCTTGTGGCTTTCTTCCTTCTCCTCACTAACATGTATGTGCCAAGTTTTTCATGTTGCAGTATGCATATGAAATAAGGAAATATTAGTGATAGTATGCATGCAGGCCTGATCATAATCTATTCTCGGCCCTTGGGCGAAAAAGAATTTGGGATCCCTAATTCATAAAAAGAAAAATAAAAATAAATTAATTAAAAATGTAGTTTATATACTTATAATCAATTAAAACAATGAAAACAATCAATAATAAAACTAGTTATTAAAAAATAAGATTTTAAATATAATAAAAAGTTATAAAGTAAGAAGGTAATAAAAAAAACTTTTTTATGTTGGGTTGCAAAAGTAAAGTTCATTACTTCATTTATTTATAAATTAAGTGAGCAAATGAAAAAAACAAATTGAAGTTTTATGTTAAAAATCATTGATGGTTAAGAGATAAAAAAAACTTGCAACTATTAATTTTTTTTTCAAAAATAAATATACTATTAAAAAATCATGGACCCCTGAAATTTTTGGGCCCAGGACGACCACCCTCATCGCCCTCCCTCAGAGCCGGCACTGTATGCATGAGAAATAAGGATAAGATAATAGAAGGGGTGTCGTAAAGGAGTTGTATGTGGCAATATCAAAACTTTTCAATAAGTTTAAGGGTGACCATGACATCTCTTGATCATTATTGTGGCTCTGCCCCTAACCGTCACCATCATTATTGACATTTCATATCGTTGTTACTGACAACCTTCATTGATATTATTATCATTATTGACATGGCACCCTTTACTACCAATATATACCCTTCTCCACTGCCTCCAATATCTTCCACCACCCAAAAAACAACAACAATAATAATAAAAAATAATAATAATAATAATATCTTCATATGTCATAATTCCTACCAAGAAAACTAGGCATGATTAATGTTATTAAATAATAATAATAATAATAATAATAATAATAATATTATTATTATTATTATTATTATGATGCTGATAATAGTAATAATAGTAAGAGTTAATAGTCCATTAGATTCCTCAAAGATACAACTACATCAGCTTAGTCCTTGAAAGATTTCTGGAATCAAATAAGTCCCCCAAAGATTAGGATGTCATCACGTTAGTCCCTATGTCCATCAATCCGTTAGTCCCTATGTCCATCAATCCATTAGTCCCTCCATTAAGTGTCATGTGGCGCATTCTCATCAGTTATTTCTCTCAATGCATTTACACACGGATCACAGGATTATTCCTCATTTGAATTGTTAACCGTTGGATAAATTTTAAGATGAAAATTTTTTAAATAAACAAAAAACCTTCCATTCACATATCCATCCCTCAGCCATACAAGAAGCTTCTTTAGTAAAGGGATTCCACTGATTTGGATCTTGGGTGTGATTTTGATCTTCCACCTCCATAAATGGCCCTTCCAGTTACGGGTTGAGTCAAGCTTTACTTTGCTTATTCGACCCGACCCGTCTAGCCTTTGGTATCCTCTTCTCCCCCAGTATTCTTTCAGACCCTTCAAAAAAGTGACTGAGATGCCTTCCATCTCTTTAATGATGAAACTTCTAGTTCTAGTTTTGGTTGTTGTTGACGAAGTATTTTGTTGAAAGATTAGAGAATGAAAATGAAATGAGGTGGGATATGTGGATAGAAGGTGGGTGGCGACTAGTGGTGGTGGTAGAGGAAGTGGCGGCTGTGGTGGTGAGAGGGTGATGGGAGGTTGAAGATGAAGAGATAATTTTTCTTTTACTTAAAATCTAACCTATTGGATATATTTAATGGTTAAAATTAAATGAAAGAATTTTTTATTTTTATTTTGTTTTTCATCTTTAACTTTTAACCGTATGATGTATCCAACGATTAAAAATTCAAAGGAGAAATAAATTTTGTGGCTCGTCAGTAAATGCGTTGAGAGAAATTACCAATGAGAATGCGTCACGTGGCACTTAATGGAGGGATTGATGGATTGATGGACGGAGGGACTAACGTGATGTCATTTTGATCTTCAGTGGATTTAATTGATTCCAAAAATCTTTCAAAGACTAAGATGATGTCATGCGCATCTTTGGGGGACCTAATAGACTATTAACTCTAATAGTAATTATATTTTCTTTAGTCCCTATAAGTTGCATCCCACAATGGTTGAGTCAAACGATCTCGAAATGCAGTCATTTGACAAATATCGATTGTAGACACTTGTGGTGGCACATATTCCTCTACATTAATGTTTCCAATTGATTCTTCAACATCAGTATTTTCGTTACCATATTTTTTTGTGAATAAAGGATCGTCTTGCATCTCCATTTTAATAAAATTGTGAACAATACAACATGCAGGTCGTATATACTTCTTCCTTACAAGAGAATATGGTAGAATGGACTTGAGAATTATAAAATTTGCTTTTAAAACACCAAAATATCTTTCAATCACATTACACAAGGAAGAGTGTATATAATTGAATTACTCTTCTGGACCTTGAGGTTCTCTTTGACCTTTGTAATCACGCAAGTGATATTGTTCTCCATGATACTGTGAAAGAAAGTCAGGCATATTGGTATATCCAGAGTCCACTAGATAATACTTACCTTGTGGAGGAAAAGAGAAATGATTCTCTGGATTCTGAATAGTTTCTAGAAAATTTTTTGAGTCATTTGCATATCCCTCCCAACCCACCATAATAAATGTGAACTTCATATCAAAAGAGCAGCAACACATGATACTGCTTGTGGATTCTATGTTTCTCCCACGATATGAAATCTGCTCATCTTGTGAAATACAAGCCGAAATATGGGTCCCATCAATAGCTCCTATGCAATTATGTAACAAGAAAAAAAACTAATAATAATAAACTTTCCTAATCTAAAGGAGACTTACTTACTATTAAAAGTAAATTTTGGTAAAAATAATACAACATAGTTTAGTGTGAATATCTTGAAAAGAGATGATACCCCAGATTGAATCGTATCTCGGAAGCAATTTCATCAAAACGAGGAGGAACTATAAAATCTTTGGAAAGAGAACAAACAACTTTCAAGACTCTCTTGAAATGCCTATGAATAGTATCCACTGAGTGTTGGAAGCCCTCACCTATTAATCTAGTTCGCATCGTTTGACAAACAATAAGCAAAAACATTGCAACCTCAGCTTAAACAGTCACGAACATAATATCATCCAAATATTTCCTATCCTTTAATATCTCACACAATTTAATAAATTGTGGCTACGTCATTCGAAAGTGTTCATAACAAGTCATTGGATGACAATTTAATACATCAACTACTCATTCATGTCCAGTCAATTTCAAAGTCCTTTGAGGTCGAAGTATTGGCTTCAACCAACTATTATACTCATAGTTCATATAAAGACTTGTAAGCATTAAGAGTTCTTCTTCCTCAAAATTATCCATTAAGCTTCTAATAGTCACATCTATCACAACTACCCTGCAGTTAGATAGCTTTTGGCATCAAAGACATAAATAAATATGGAGTGCACATTGGGTAAGCATTAAAGAATAGCATAAATGAATAACACATGATTGGGAAAAAAAAGCAATAGAAAATTAAACAATGTTTTAATCCAAATCTTCAAACATAAATATTTGAATATTCCAAAAATCAAAGACAAATAAAAAGTGCTATAATAAATACAGTTTTTCTACCGTAATAAATAATGAGGTATACTAAACAAAACTAAAATCCAATCATGCCCTTCTCTTTTTTTAATGTAGTTTTTAATGAAAAGTTTATATCAGCAGTATATGACAGCCAAACGAATGAAACATCACATTTCTTATACCAAATGCCACCATAAATTTCTTTTTTATGTGTGCCAAATGATACTTATTAGTTTTCTAAAAAAAAAAATTGCCATAGAAATTGATGAGCACATTTATTTTTGATAAAATGTGCCTTAGGTCCCAAATTTAATTAACATTTTTAATGACTTGACAATGAACGTGATTTTTTTTTTTAGAAAAAGTTGTTTATTAACCGTGTAAACTGTAAAGGTTTGCTATACTATTAATGTGTCAATCATCATTCGTTAACTTGATTTTTTTTTTCATAAGGAAAAGAATATTATTAAAAGAGTACACGAACTACAATTTTGAATCGCATTAGATTTATGTACCAGTTAACAAAAGAAAATACTTCAAAAATTATGATCAACATTATAGTGTTTTAATTTTGGTTTTACTTCCTAGCATTTTTAATTTTTTTTTTGACATCATGATTAACATTAGAGTGTTTTGGTTTAACTTTCTAGCAGCTAGAACTTTGGTTAACTGCCCAAACGTGTTCCAACAACTTAAGACTTTGCTTTAATCACTAACTTAGCATGATTTAAGTATATATACACTCTCGTTGTGATGTTCAATTGTTGTATGACTAAATTTTCCTACAATGAAAAACAACGTGGTGAAGCTAAAAACCAACAAAATAAGCATCATAGCCAAACTACTCACATGGCTCAATAAGATGCTTAGATACCAAATAGTGAAAAAGTGTATAAATACCCAAGTCATGGTCGAATTTCTTAAACACGATGCTCCTAGTCATCACTTCATAGAAGTGGAAAGTCAGATGCAGCATTTTTTTTGGTAAATAAAAAATCTTTATTACCAACATGCACAATGTAACACAAATCACCTATGCATAGACTCAATACCCCCTACTATGTAGATTGCATTGATTCATGCTAGGCTTAGAGGTCCTCACGAATTCTAGTTACAATTGAAAAATCTAGCTTCGAGAAATCTATACTAATACTGAACTTATGCGCTAATTCCCTCTTAATCATCTGGTAAACATGAGAAATTGCCATCTCCTTGTGCTGGAAACACCTTCTCTTCCGTTCCATCCAGATTGCATAAATTGTAGCAGTATAAGCAGCTGAAATCATAAGCCTTCTAGTCTTATTTCTGCTGAACGCAAATCTGAGCCAGTGAGACCAAGCTTGAAATCTTATACAGAATGAGTCAATACCAAGCCAATCACAAATTAATGTAAGTAATGCTTCACTCCACGGGCAAGAAAAGAACAGATGCTGCACATTTTCCTGATCTGCATTGCATAACACACAAATTTGATCAATCTGAACATAGGCTGCTATTCTATCCTTGGTCTTCAACCTGTTATGAGCCATTAGCCAGGCAATAAAACAGTGCTTGGGGATTGAAAATGGATTCCAAATAACTTTGTACATAGGAAATAACTCTTGAGGCCCAAGTAACCATTTATAACTAGATTTGATAGAGTAAATTCCAGATGCTGCACCAGTCCAGCAGTTGTTCATGTAGCCAGCACACAGTTGATCCCTTACCTTCAATATCTGCTTCCAATGCCACCCATCTGTCACCTTGAACTCATAAGACCAAATATCCTGCCCTTTTAAGTATATAGAATCAATCCATCTAATCCACAAACTGTCAGCTTTATTGGCAATTTGCCAGATCTGTTTTCCCACTACAACCACATTCCAAAGCCAAGAATTCTTAATTCCAAGACCATCATGCTTTCTACTCCTGCAAAGAGACTCCCAAGCCACAGCTGAATGAGAAGTCCCCCGAAGGAAATCTTTGCATTTCTTCTCAATTGCTTTCAGAATAGCTTTAGGCAGAATAAAGACTGAAGCCCAATATGTATGCAGGGTCAACAGAACTGAATTGATGAGGAGGCATCTGCCTTGATATGATAAATGCCTTGTAGTCCAAGAATCAATTATCCTTGTAATCTTATCCACCAAAATCTGACAGTCTGTTGTTGTCCATTTCCTTGATGAAATAGGGAGGCCAAGGTACCTGAAGGGAAATGAGCCTTTTTGGAAGCCAGTAAAATCAATTACCTGATCCTGCATAGCTTGACTCATACCTGCCATAAAGACCTGAGATTTCATGAGATTTGCTGATAATCCAGTAGCATCTGAAAACTGGTGAAAGGCTTCAATCACTATTTTGATACTGTCAACTTTGCCTTTGCAAAAGATCATGAGATCATCTGCAAAGGCCAAGTTTATCAGCCTTGTTTCCTTACAGAGAGGATGATATCTAAACTTGCTGTCCAGAGCTGCATATCTGAGTTGCCTAATCAACATCTCCATAACCAAAACAAAAAGCAAGGGAGACATAGGGTCCCCTTGCCTTATTCCTCTACTGCTTTTAAAATTACCAAACTGAACATCATTTAAGCATAATGAAAATGAAACAGTAGAGATACAACTGATGATCCAGTGTACAAACTTCTGAGGAAAGTAAAGGGCCTGAAGCATTGCCTCCATGAAAGACCAATCTATCATGTCATATGCTTTTTTGAGATCAATTTTGAAAAGGCATCTAGGAGAGGCATTTTGTCTTCCATATAATCTGAGAATCTCCTGAGAGATTAGAATATTATGTGAGATGCTTCTTCCTTCAATAAAAGCAGTTTGATTTTCATCTACCAGAAATGGCAGGATAGACTTGATTCTACTGCAAATTAGCTTGGAAATACATTTATACACAGTGTTGCAGCATGCAATTGGTCGAAAATCAGCAACAGAATTGGGACAGTCAGACTTAGGGATAAGAACTAAGTTTGTTGCATTTATCTGTTTCAACAATTTACCTGATTGGAAGAACTCCTGAATAGCATCACGACAATCACCTTCAACAATCTCCCAAGCATCTTGAAAAAAGCCAGAGCCAAACCCATCAGGACCAGGGCTTTTATCTCTGTTAATCTCAAACATGCAGGTTTTGATACCATTAACTGTAAAAGGCCTTATTAGAGATAACTGTTTCTCAACTGACAGAACATTGCCCATCTGAATTTCACTCTCTGTCAAGTTCCAAGACCTTTTTTCACCATTCAGAAGGTTCTCATAGTATTCAATAAATGCCTTCTGAATGCTAGCAGAACTAGTACAATCATTACCATGCGTATCTTTCACCCTAAGGACTCTGTTTCTATACTGCTTCAACTTAATGGCATTATGAAAGTATCTGGAATTCTTATCTCCCTCCAGTAGCCATCTTTCTTTAGCCTTTTGTTGCAGAAATGATAATGCCTTCTTCTGTACAGCCCTATATTGATTATACACAGTCCTCTCTGTGTCTTGCAAATATATATTCCCTGGATCCATAGCCAACTCAGCCTGAGCCCTATCCAACTGATCCCTCAAAACTGCCTCTTGTTTTTCAATGCAGCAGAATTTCTGTTTATTGAGCATGGATAGCTTTTGTTTTGCCTTTTTCAGTTTTTGTACCAGTTCAAACATAGCATAACCAGCAACCTCATTATTCCAGACATCCTTGATCATCTCCTCAAAATCTGGGTCTACAGCCCACATGTTCAAATATTTAAACCTGGATTTACCAACCTCAGTTTTCTGTATCCATCTCACCATCATAGGGCTGTGAACAGATATCCCTCCTTGCAGAAACTCAGTCTGTGCATTAGGCCATTGCTGAATCCAAGCTTGATTAACTAGAGTTCTATCCAGCTTACAGAAAATCCTGGTGCCATCCCGATGCTTATTATCCCAAGTTAAGTAATTTCCATAAAACAACATGTCTTGGATTTGACAATGAGCAACACAATCTCTGAAATCAACCAAATTAGGAATATCCACCTGACTACCACCATACTTTTCTTGTGGGGCAAGAAAAGTGTTAAAATCACCTAAAATAAGCCAAGGTAATAACATGTGATCACTGATGTTCTTCAATGCACTCCATAGGCTTCTCCTTTCCAGACTATCATTTGTTGCATATACCACTGTGATCATAAATTCCTGCAAATTCTGCTTTTCTTTAACTAAACAATGTACAAATTGATTATCACTCTGAATGATGTCCACAACAAACATATCTTTCTTCCAAATAATCCAAATTCTACCCCTTTGGATGTTAGAGAGATTCATGAAAGAACCCTGTAACACCTAAGATTTTTACCCTTAAAACCCCACTATTAAAAATATGAATTTGAAATTTCATTTTAATTTAATAAAAATCAACCGTCAAACGGACGGAGTTTTGTTTGTTTTTCGGACTAATCCAAAATTCAACCTGTGATAAACAATTTCAAGTAAACAACTAGTAGCCAGCAGGGCTTCAGAATATATATATATATATATATAAATCATATCAAGGCCCAAGTATAGCAGTGGGCTCCAAATATATCGGAGTGCATCAAATATTCAGTGTGTTAGCGGAAATACTAAGTTTGAGTATTAAAACCAGAATATATAACTCTTTCAAAACAAAATATCCTAAGCCTCACTCAAAATATATAATCAATTTACATCAAAATATTGTAGGAGGCTTAGGTCCATATTATACTCTAAAATCCCATACAACCCTACTCTCCCTGTAAGGGAAAGTACTCCTTCTCGGCCAGGGGCTGTGCCAACTCAATCTCCATACCTGAAAAATGTTAAGGGAGTGAGCATTGCACATGAAATAGAAAGCAGTCTCTAACTAGACATAACGACCCACTAGGTCAAGCACAACTAGAAATTAAAGCATATCATCACATATTGCACACCATACTCATTTCATTATTTCCATATTCATTATTTATTCCAAATTTCCATTTTCATTATTCCATTCAACATCCATTTCCTTTACTTTTTATTCTTTTTACATACTCACTTTATTTCGGTACATCACCTCAAATCAGAGGCCAATGTACAAATTTCATTCAACACATTTATCACCTCAAAACAGAGGCCCTCATACTTTTCCTTATTTAAATTATGTGTCCCTCAGGTCAGAGGTCAACACTCATTCATTATAATTCATTTTGTGTCCCTCAGGTCAGAGGTCAACACTCCAATTTCTTAATTCACGGTGTGTCTCTCAGGTCAGAAGTCAACACTCCAATTTCTTAATTCACGGTGTGTCTCTCAGGTCAGAGGTCAACACTCCAATTTCTTAATTCACGGTGTGTCTCTCAGGTCAGAGGTCAACACACCAATACTTTATTTCATTCGGTGTCCCTCAGGTTAGAGGTCAACACCCATTCACTTTAATTCATTTGGTGTCCTTCAGGTCAGAGGTCAACACCCATTCATTTTATTTCCTTTTGTGTCCCTCAGGTCAGAGGTCAACACCTTAATAATTTATTTCCTTTAGTGTCCCTCAGGTCAGAGGTCAACACAACATTCACTTTATTTCATTTCGTGTCCCTCAGGTCAGAGGTCAACACACAATTGTACTTCACCTCCACGCAGGAAGGTACCTCATACATTTGGCCTATGGGTACTTCACCTCCACACCGGAAGGTACCTCATACCATTGTACTTCACCTCCACACCGGAAGGTACCTCATACAATTTGGTCTGTGGGTACTTCACCTCCACACCGGAAGGTACCTCATACCACCACATAGGTTATACATATAAAGATTAAGATTAAAGCATAACAATACACATAATTCCGAGCACACCATTCATTCATTCACTCCATATTTGGCGCCTCAATTCAGAGGCCAAGAATTATTCACTTTCTTGTTCAATCAATCATAACACATTTTATCGTAGTTACACATATTTATAGTTTCTCATTCATAACTTATCCATACTCATTTCCCATGTTAATTACCGAATCCTCTTAAATAGCATTCATGTTCTCATTTAAGCATATGCGATACATTTAAGCACAGCTATACAAATTTAGCATTAGGGAGCGAATATACACAACCAACTCATACTTGTCACATAATTAACATCATCGTTTCACATTTAATTTACATGTAATTATTTTATTCTCATTTCCACCTTTATGCGCATTTAGCAATTAGTGTACAATTATAATCAACCAAAACATTCATATTATCACCTTCTCATAGTTTTGCTTTAACACCACATATAATCGTTTTCCTTCCATTTTCTTCCTATATTAATTTACTCCATAACACATACATGAATTGCAACAGCAGTCAATTATCATTTAATACAAAACTTTACAATTAGAAACAATAATCATAGAAATCATTTATGGCAACTTCACTATCATATTACCCAAATCCTCTTGTACTTCATTATAATCATTATCCAAGTTTTATTTATCAATTAATTCATTCTCATATCATTGGGTTTCCTTTTCCTAGTCTTTACATCCAACATCATACATATTTAATTAGTTAGAATTTTATATTCAATAACCTAGGGTTTTAAAGTCTAATTTTCTCCCCTAACACATAACCCTAACAAGTCATTATATACTAACTAGAACTTACTCCCTAGAACAAGGCAAAACCCACCCCCTTACCTCAAACACTTGGAGATAAGGTGATTTTACTTGCTCTAAGCTTGAGAGTCTTGCCACCAAATGAGCTATGATCCAAGGAAGAGGGAGGAACCTAATACAATGGGTATAACAAAACAAATTGTTAAGCTTTAACCATAAGCTTGGAGAAATTCATGAACCAAACTAGAGTTCCCAAGTTCCCTGGGTGGAAGATTGAAAACTCCAAGGGAGCAAGAGAGAGGGAGAAAATCGAACCAAAAGAGAGAGAAATAGGAAATTAAGAACTTGGGCACTTACTTGGAGTTGAGAAGGAAGGAGATTTGATGATGGATTTAGTGTGATTTACTTGAATCTTTATGGATTAGAGTGAATAAATTTGGTGCCCTAGGAGAGAGAAGAGAAAGAAACGAATTTGGGAAAGAAAGTAATGTGTGATTGCCTTTATTTTTTTCATCAGCAGCACGTGTTAATCGGTTAACATCACTGTTAATCGATTAACATTTTTCACACTTTCTAACCTTAATCGATTAGCCATCAGGTTAATCGATTAAGCTGCATAATTTTGCAGTATCCGGTACTTCAAAAGGTCATAACTTTTTTGTTACCCGTTGGATCTTCCTCAAATTTTAAAGCAAGCTTCCCTACATACTAATCTTCACATCCAACAGTGGAATTTGTGTTTAGAGTTGTAAATCTTTTATTTTAAATTTCTTAATATCCTATGTTATTAATCCTAAAACAAGCCTTCAATCCACTATTTTTAACTCAATATCATTATTTCCTTCACTCTAAGCTTGACCCATCATCAACTATACTAGAAATTAAATTTGGGATGTTACAAACCCCAACCAGGGGCTACTCTTTCTCTGACTAGAGGAAAATTAGCAGCAGTTAATTTATTCTCTAAAATGCCAAGAAAACCTACCTTATTTCTACTACACAGTTTGCCAATCTCTTCTTGTTTCTTAGGGTGATTAGCTCCCCTAATATTCCACGCTGCAATGCTATCCATGCTCTGGTTTACCCAGATTATTAGATGAATTCCTGCCTTTTGCCCTTTGTCTAGTCACTCTTTTCCAGTCATTCTCTGAATTATCTTTCAGGCTTTCCACCTCACTCAGAACAACAACTTTATCCTGAGGCTGATAATCCTCCTTTTGCATACCCTCCTGAGGCTGGGACTGCCCCTCATCTGTCATCACTTTAGCCAATTCCTTAGCCTTTTTCTCTTCAGCAATTCTAAGGACTTCCTCCTGAGTTGGCTTATTTTTGACCACCCACTCCTTCTTTGTTCCTTTTCTACACATTTTCCTATCATGCCCATGCATTTTACAATTTTCACAGAATACTGGTTTCCATTCATAAGTCACTGATTGAGTGATAACATGCATGTTTTCATCTTGGAAAAAAATCTCATCAGGTAGCACTGATGGATCTACTTCAACCAAAATCCTTGCAAAATTAATTCCCTGTCTCTCTTGTGTCATTTTATCAACCATAATAGGATGACCAATGAGACTTGCTATCTTACTCAGAAACTTAGATCCCTAATATTTCACATCAAGCCCCTTTAGTTGGATCCAAATTGTAACTTTGTCAGGATTACCTTTAGTAACAAATTTTCCATGCCATGGGAAGAGCATAACAGGCTTGCCATCAAAATGGAACACTCCTATTTCCAGAACAGTGTTTCTAGCTTCCACGGTATTAAACCTTACTAAGACATTTCCATCCGAGTTCATGAGAATTTTATCAATGCCATGCTTCCCCCAAATCCTGTTAATGAAACCACTGAAGACCTGATAAGGAGGTTTCGCACCCAGAACATAACATGTCAGTGCCGATTCCCAATACTTTATCTCATCTTGAATATCCTCCTTTTCAATGATTCCAATAGCAGTCCCTTCTTTAATCTCAGGTACACAGAATTCCAGTTTACTGCCAGCATTCCTTAGTTTCGATATATCAAAATTATCCCACACCGAAGTCTTTTTAGGACTCGTTTCTGATACTTTATTTTTAGGATTAGTCCTAGTCCCTTCACCACTGTTCTCATTCACCAACTGTGTTTCCTGCACAATCTCCTCATCATTTGTAGTAGCCTGCTTTCCTTTTAGCCTTTGACAAATTACATCCATTTTTTAGAGTAACACCTCAGTTTGCTTGTTGTCCAAGGCATCCAGGGCCTCAGAATTTAGAGTCTGCTCATCCAGAATAGAAAGATCCAATGGAACAGTGTCTTTCACAATCACCTTGTTTGAAACGCTTTTTGGAGAAGAAGAAGAAAGATGCTTTTGATTACTTGGACGACCTCTCTTTTTAGCCATGACAGCGACGGTAACGGCGAGGCAGCCACCGAGAAAGAGAGAACGAAAAAACAAGGTTTAGGTCAGCATCTTTTTTTACAGCATTTTTTTTAGCTACATTAGCACCTAAAGGATATTTCGTCATGGTTGGGAGAAAAACCAAAATGTTCCAACATTTAATGATTAGGCAATGGTCAGAAAAAATTTTAGGGATTAAAACCAAAATATGTTAAACTTTAAGGGACTAAAACAACGTGGCACGTACTTAGCGAAAATTCTCTAAAGTAAGAACCAATACCAAAACTTTTAAATATTTAAAAAACGAGTTATAGTTAACAAAATTTGTAGAGACTACAACTAATATATGTTAAACTTTCGTGGCCAAAAAAGTTTAAATTAACCTTATCATTAAATCCTTTTAAGAATCACATGTGTTGGCAATGTTATTAACACCTATTTATCATTATTACTCGCACCCAGTTTTTATAATTTTTTGCATTTATTTATTAATAGTATCCTTATATTATTACTTACACCCATATATCTATTGATCACACCCTAATTCTATTATTTACACTCATAATCCTATAAACCTAATACTTACTCAATTATTATTACTCACACCCACCACCATTAAAAAACCTTATTCACCCAAAACTTGATCACTCAAAAAATTTTAATCACCCAAAACTTTGTGAAAATTACTCCATTACTTTGTTCTAATTGTTACCCAACCAATATTATCAAAGAGAAGAAGTTAGGTTTTCAATTTCCATTTCATTTCATTCCATCCTGCCAATATGTGACACCCAAAATCTCGCATCCTCCTATAGTGCTCCTTCATACCCACGAGATTAATTATTTTATTTATTTAACTCCCTATTCATGTAACTTTTAGTGAATGGTATTTTGATAATAGTAAGAACCATAGCATACTGGATAATACAATTAAATAAGTGAAACCTTAAATAATGAAGTAATCAACTAATTTTTCGTAATTGAATGTGTATGACATAATAATGAATGACAAATTTTAATCAAACTTATTAATTAGAAACCACGAAAAGAATTATTAGAGTTGGTCACCGTGGATAAATTATCTTTTTTTATCTTTCACACTCTTTATGATTTGTTATGAACCTTCAACTTCTCTTCACCTTAGTCGTCGTATTTTTTTTAAGGAAGACTGTTTCATGTATGATTGGTTCACCTTCCAATTCTATGATTGGATTGCCTTCCAATTCTTATCACATGTGTCATTGCCGTTACTTCTTTAATTATAGTTGGAATATTAATTTCTCTCATTTTGTTTGTTACATCCTTTTATTTTATTGATAATAATGAAGAGCATCAATTAATGAACTTTTTTCAATTTCTGTTTTATGAGCATTCTTCTTGACCTTTTGGATTCTTAATTTTTTACGTTGTTCTCACTACCACACACACAATTATGCATGTCTCTTTGATCACCTTCAATTATGCATGTGTAAATTTTTTTAAAAAAATATTATTGAGTAAAATGAGGTTTTAACGTACCTATAATCCCTAGTTGTATTTTCATCCTTAGTTTGAACATCTAATATAGGTTTGATCAAGTGATAATTGTATTTGTGAACTTGTATAATTTATATTAAAAAGAAAAAAGGTAGAAATCTAAAGTAGAAAATATGGTATTTATGTTAAAAATTACACTTACATGCATGCATGTTTTTTATTTTACCTCTTAGAGATGAGTTTTTCACTAACATCACCAAAAAAAAAGGAAGGCAATGTTCGTTGTTTCTCATGATGTCTTGCATATCATAAATATATAATTGGATTCACCTTTTAAATAATTGGAGGTTACAATAATTAATTGAATATTATTATATATCTAATATCTAATTAATTAATTGAAGGTGACGATAATCAACATATATTAAAATAGGTGAAGTTGAGAGGTATTTTTTACTTTCCCTCCATGATAGTTTTTCCCTCCAAATTTGTTTCTAATCCTAGCCATCCATTGCAAATAAATCACATCCGTTCATATATCCCTCCTAAATTTCATTCTAATCTTAACCATCCATTGCAAGTAAATCACATTCGTCCATATATTTTTAATCTTTTCATTTTCCTTTCATTTTATGACTGCTTACAATTGAAACAGTTAGTATTTTTCATTATTTCCTTCCAATGTGCGATGCAACATATGCTATTCTGACCGCTTACAATTGATAGTCATGGAAAGCTTGAAAAGTGACAAGGTTACATTAAGCATATGAAAAGTTAGTAATTTTTTTTTAATTGGTAGAAAGTCTTCCTTTCAATTAGTATTTTTTCCATTTTTTTTTGGTATTTTTAAGTGTTTGAATTTTGCTCAAACATTTCTTAATACAGAGACTTGAGACTTGAGACTTGATGGTGCACAAAAGAAGATCAAAGAATGTGAAGAAGTAAGTGAAATTATTCTCAATATTGCGTTGATCTTTAACGCAATATTTCTTCTCAATATTTCTTTTTCTATAATATGTTGATCATGAAAGCCTTCCTTTCAATTTATCATTTAAATTTTTGTTTAAACATATTACCTTGATGATTTCAATGAAATTCACTTCTTTGGTAACCAAACTTACAAGGTAGTCCATCAGATTATTATGCAAATTTTTTATTTTATCAAAGCTACTATGTGCACTATCGTACATTTCCTGCCCCTCTAGGCCTCTACAATCTGCATATATATATAAATACTTGGTCATTTTGTTTTCTATTTAAAGCTTATTTGTTACCGACATTTCGTCTTTCAATGGAAATTTTTTTTTTATTTTTGGTATCAAAATGTCACTTGCAAAAAAAAAACGTATAAAGAAGGAAACCTTGGTTGTTTGAGCATATGAACAGTTAGTATTTTTTTATTTTTTATTTTTTAAATTGGTGGAAAGCCTTCATTTCAACTGAAATTATTTCCTTATTAAGTATATTTTATTTCCTTATTTGTCATAATCATTAAGCATATGAACAGTTAGTATTTTTATTTTTTTTTAATTGGTAGCTAGAAAGCTTTTCCATTTTTTTTTGGTATTTTTAAGTGTTTGAATTTTGCTCAAACATTTCTTAATACAGGGACTTAAGACTTGATGGTCCACAAAAGAAGTTCAAAGAATGTGAAGAAGTAAGTTAAATTCTTTTCAATATTGTGTTGATCTTTAACACAATATTTCTTCTCAATATTTATTTTTTTATAATATGTTGATCATGAAAGTCTTCCTTCCAATTTATCATTTAAATTTTTGATTAAACATTTTACCTTGATGATTTCAATTATTATTGTTATTATTTTTTTTGTATCAAAATGCTTCAAGTTGCCTCACAAAAGTTGTTGTAAGTTGTAACATGCAAGCTATTAACATTTTTACCCAATTCTGGATGCTGACACGAATCCTCTTTCTTGCTTTAAATTATTTCTTTAATGTCCAAATAACTGTAAACGTGTGTGTATAATAATATTTCTTTTCAATATTGTGTTGATCTTTAACACAATATTTCTTCTCAATATTTTTCTTTTATAATATGTTGATCATGAAAGTCTTCCTTTCAATTTATCATTTCAATTTATTCAATCACATGTAAATAAAATTAATGTTTAATATTAATGTAAATTAATATTTAGTCACCCAGTTGCACTGGTGGATACCCTGATTCATCCAAAAAATTAATGTTTAATGTTTGAACAAATGGAAAGCCCTTAAAAAAAATGGAAGGATAGCAAAATTTAAGACCCGTGCATCGCACGGGCAATTTTCCTAGTTGATTAAATATAATTAAAACCTTTAATTTCTTTCTTGCAATTGCATACACTAAGTTATTTTTCTTTTTTATTTTTTTAATAGTTCATGCTCATCCAATTTTTTTCTTTTTTCATTATTTATTTTTTCATTTTCATAACAGCTCTTTTAATTTATTTTTTAAATGCCATGCTCTCTTAATTTAGTTCTTGTAACAATTAGCTCTCATAAATTACCTATAACAGGTTGTGGATAGTAGGTTATGTATTTTGAGTATCAAAAATCAAAGCAAGAATGTTTATGGTGACAATCATACACCTTGGTACTTCTAGATTGTAATTAACCTAAAAACTCTTACGTTAACTTTACTATCTTTAAACTCATTTTCTTTCATTATGTTCTCAAATTGTGCAACATACTCATCCCAAATTGTCATCTTCACCTTTTTTTACCCCTAGCATCAATTTGTAAAAAAATCTTCAAAATAAAATAACATTGCAAAGGGTGTGAAAGATAATTTTGTGTAATAGAAAGAGTTAGGCTTACCGAACATCTTGCAATTGAATTGTGATAGTATCTACCATGCCTTGAAAAGTTTTCTTCTCTTCAATTGGGCCAACACCAACAATAACTCCAAATATGACTATTATTTTTGGGTTAACAAATAATTCTTATTCAAAGTAATACTATTGATTGATTTTAATTAATTTCTAATGAATAGTGAAAATACTTTTATAATGAACTAACCTGTTAGTACATGTTTGTCACACCTATTTTGGAAGTCATCAAACTTCACAAATTCGAATGCATGCTGCGGAATAATAGTGTTGTCATGTTCAATTTCATGAAATGGAGGTTGTTGAGAGTTTTAATGTCCACCTGATTTTTTTCATGTGGACTCATCCACTTTATTATTGACCTATTGAAAGAGGTTTTTCAACCTGGTAAAATTGTAAATACCTCAAAGTAATAGGTATAATATTTAAGTAGTGAGAAAATGAATTTACTCTTCCTCTTTCTCTATCATGCTGGCTTCGAACCAAGCAAGGACCAAAAGCTCCAACCAACAAGCTTCGTCACTCTCTGTCACCTTTTATTTTTACAATTACACAAATACTTTTTTTTTCACGTTTTATGTTTCAATCTCTCTTTACTTTTTTGTTTTTAATACTGCACAATATAAGTATTACAAATATTGTTTTCTCCGGTCTCAAATATAAGAAGGAAAAAAAATTAAGTATTGAGAACAAAACAAAAATTAAATGTTATAATCACTCTATTGAGATATTTTAGGAAGACTTAATTATGTCACAAGTCCCTAAAGTTTTGGGTATTTTTGTCAGATACCCTTATTCTTTTTTTCCAATGTCTGACTCCCCGAAGTTATTTATGAGTTTATCATATACCCTACTACCAATTCTGACCAATTTTGCTGACATGTAATATCATAATCCTGATCAGAAGCAGGAGGTTAAGCACCTGGTGCCCCGTGACCGAAGATTCTTTTTTTAAAATATTTAAAAAACTAAAAAATTTAATATTTAATATTTTTAGTTAAATAAAAAAAGAGAGAAAAAAATTGAAGAGAGAGGTCGTTTTCACTCATGTGACATCACGCAGCATCAAATGACCAACCTCCTGCGTCTGATCAGGATTCCGATGTTACATGTCAGCAAAATTTATCAGAATTGGTGGTAGGGCTGTATGACAAACTCATAAGTAATTTCGGGGAGTCAGACATTGGAAAAAAAAAGAATAAGGGTATCTGATAAAAATACCTCAAACTTCAGGGACTTGTGACATAATTAAGCCTTTTAGGAATGATTGTATTGAAAATAAAAAGTTAGTTAAGTTTTGCTTGTATTTGAGACCACCAATAAAATGTTTTTATTTGCTTATATTTGAGATCAAAGAAATATTTCTTATTAAAAAAATATTACAAATACAACCAGATATTTTTTTAAAAGCACTTACAAGTAGGACTACAAATAAATTTGTTTGTCTATTTTGTTGGACTGTCACTTGAAAATATGACCGGAAAAAGTTATATTTTTAATATCAATATCATTAATAGAACTTCATGATATATTAACTCAATATTAGTATTAAATAACAATGGATATTAACAAAAACAAAAAAAAACAAATATTGGACATAAAATACAAAGACTTTTTTCTTTTTGGCCCCTACCGACTAAAACAAGTTGGACGATTCTTTCCGCTTGAAATAAGGCGGAAACAAAATAAAACAATTTGGCCCCCATTTACCGACTTTACGGAGACGGAAGATGATTTCCGATTTTCAAAAGGCGGAAACTATTTTAATTTACTACCGATTTGCATAAGGCGGAAGAATTACCGACTATTTAAAAGCGGAAATACTTCCGTTTTTTAAGGAGCGAAACAATTAAAATATTGAAATCCTAAAAATGCCCCTCTATGAACCCTCCACCTCCTTTTGAGACCACCAATAGAATGTTGTATATGGATTCCATCTAAATTAAAGTTTAACCAATATGGGGTTATAAGTCTATGATACAGGGATGAACTAGGCTTTGAACTTTAACGACTTTTCAATGGACTTGGAATTTGTTTGCCAAAAGGGTATTGAAAATAGAAAATAAAAATAATAAATCAAACATGTTTTCAAAAACATGAAAATGGAAAATGGAAAATATTTTTACAAAATGAAAATCTATTTTCACAAACCAAACGTATAAGAAATAAATATCATGTATGCAAAATAATTAAATACTAAAAGGCCAATTAAATGATTATTATGGCCCAGAAGAAATAAATATAACTATTGGGCAAAAAAAAAAAACGCTCAAAAAAATTTTGATACAACAAGGACCTGGTGCTTCTATTGCATATGATTGGTGGCATATATATTATAAATACAACTACTTCCACAAGATTTTGTCCCCTGCCTTGACCTAGTCCACTTGTAACCGGTACTCAATCTGAACCGTTGATGATTATAAACAATTTATAGCCATCCAAAAAAGAAGTGGATGAGTCCACCTGAAAAAAACAGGTGGACATTAAAACTCTTCGGTAAAATCTCAACTTTTCAACAATAGGGAATTTTTTTGTGTTATCCGCTACCTGAAAATCTTGAATTGTGTATATTTTTCCTTCTTCCAATTTAGACTTGACCATATGGGCGATATTTTTTTTTCCAATTGTGGCATGTATATAATTGCTCTAAAAATCAGTAAGAACATAATCGTGGAATGCGGTTAGGAATGAACAAAATAAAATAATGAAACAGTGGTTGCCTTGGTTTTAAAAATTAAAATTCAATAGTATTTTACAATAGTAGTTCTTCAACTTTTTTCTTTTTAACACGAGCCGGTTTCAACAATAATTTTTTAACTACGTACGTACTTTTAATAATAATGAAGTAGTGTATAGGTGCAAAACATCAATAAATTAAGAGATGAAATTTTACCTTTTCATCTATGAGAACCATGTTTGTACTAATAAGTTCCTTTCGTCGTATGTTGATGGTGTCCCATAGACGTGCAACGCGAACTATATATCATCTTCTAGTCATCTCTATCAGAGGAGAGACCATTCAAAAATGTGTGTTTATCATTTTTATGAGACATTTTTTTCATACATTCCTTTATTAGATGAGCGAAATTTCTCTTATCTTATTTTATATTCATATTATCTCATTTAATTCTCATTTTTTCTTATCTTATCTCCTACTCTATATTATAGGAGTGAAATTTATCTTGTTTTTGCTCATATTATCTCATTTGTGTAATAGAAATTTGTAATTAATGAATGAATCGAGCATTATATTTTATTTGAAAACCGAATCAAGCATTATATCAAAAAGATATTCTCTTCTTTTTTGTTGACTACTTTGACTTTTTTCAAGATAATGGGATGCGATGCTTCTCACCACCACTCAACTGTATTAAAAAAAACATTATTGCTAAAAATTGAGTTTTTTTAATGAAAAATTTAAGACTTGTCAATGAAAAAGTGAAAACTTTTATTTTCTTCATTATTACATTTGAGGAATAAAAAAATAATCACGTGTTATGAGTTGAACACAAAATTGTGTTTCTTATAGTCCAATTTTTTAATATATTTAAAGTGTAGTATATATTTGAACGATTTCAATTTAAACTCATTGAGTTGAAAAAAATATGTAAATTATGATTATTAAGAGATGAAAATTTACCTTTTCATCTATGAGAACCATATCTGTACTAATAAGTTCCTTTCGTCGTATGTTGATGGTGTCCCATAGACGTGCAACGCGAAGTATATATTATCTTCCAGTCATCTCTATTAGATGATAGACCATTCATAAAATAATATATATATATATATTTAATATTTAATTCTTTAAAAAATATATCATAAGTTTATATATATATAGAGAGAGAGAGAGATAATATCAGCACTCTTCCCATTGGATTTGTTCTTCGAATGAATGAAATGCAGATTTTAGATTCTGCAACAATTTTTCATCCATCGGCTAAGAACACAAAATTGTTTTGCAACACATGTTCATATGTACAATGCAAAAAAGTTATTAGTGATGGTGAAGAACAACAATGATAAAGAAGAAGAGAGGTTTTGAAATAATAGGTTTGATTTGAGAAGTTTGGGTGTTAAAAGGAAAAAAAAATTGTGGATGTGCGTAAAAATAAAAATAATATTTAATATATAGAAAAGTTTATAAAGAAGGGTAAAATTGAAAAATAGGTGTAGAATATTACAAAAATTAGGTGTAAATAGTAATTTAACGAGTGTTAATAAAATCTAAAAAAAAAATTACAGAGGGAACAATACATTGATACCAAAATTAAATCCAGTGACCTTCAATTCAATGAAGGAAGGATAGATGTGGTTCAAAAAAATCACACGGAATATTATCAAAAGTAAAATGAATCATCATCCTTTAAATTTAGAAATTCATCTCCAAAAACGGGAGTAGAGGAGGATAATTTAGTAAATTCCACTAGTTCTTCTTTAGTAACGGTCATCTCATTCAAACTCTTCTTAACTCAAACATTCTTCTCCTTCCTCCTCCATCACTCACCATTCCATTTCATTCAAATCTCTCTCTCTCTCTCTCTCTCTCTGTTCTTATTCTCTCTTTCCTCAGCGCACACTAACAATGAGGCGAAGCAATAACACAAAAACTACCGAAACCGGTTTCTTAGGCACCATTTCTAGAAACCTTCTTCCCAAATCACTCTCTACTTCTTCTTCCGCTTCAAACCTCAAAACTAAAATCCTCCCTTCAGAATCCGAAAACACTCATCCCAACGTTCAGATCAACCACTCCTTGAAGCACCAATCACTCTCCAAAACCCCAATTTCCCACAATGAACAACAACTCACCCGATCCCAACCACCTCTTGAATCTGACCCATCAGTCAAGGCAAGTTCTAATTTTGCAGCTCTTTTTTAAAATTACTAGTAAATCCCTGAGTTGGGTTTCTGCACAATTGTCAAAATTTATTTTTCTGCACAATATACCATCAAATTATAGCATAATTTATTTTTCTGTTAAAAATAGTTTTTTTTTTGGTTTTCATTTTGGTCTGGTAAGTTGTTCTTAGGTTGGCTTAAAACTCGATTTTAATGGTACGTTGTTTGAAATAGTAATGATAATACTTCCTCCGTTCCTTTTTATCGGTCCTTTTAAGGATGAGTATAATAAATGTTATTTTCCATGTTTGGCCCTATTTAATAAGTCTTGGTTTATGTAAGTAATTGAGAAAAATTAATGATTATAGAGAGAAAAGTACAGTGGGAAAAACATAATTAATGTATTGAAAATTTAAGTAATTATTAGATTTCTTAAAGATGTGTTTTGTTTGAAATAAGAAAGATAAATAGAAATGTAAAGATTTTGTAAATATTTTCATTATAAACTCGAATTTTGTTTGAAAATCGAGAGAGTTGTGACACAAAACCCGATGATCAAATTAATAAAAAAAAAACAGTTATGGTATGATATATTCCCTCCGGTCCTTATTATAGGGCATACTTAACCGAATTACACATACCAAGGAAAGTGGTTGGTTTTATGAACTCTATGAGAATATATTGTAACATTACAATTTTACCCCCTAAACTTTTCTTGGAAAATTCGCACTCATTAATGAACAACAAAAAACACATAGATAGTCAAAACATTTAATAAGGGCAAAAAAGAGAAAAATTAATAAATGATGCATAGAAAATATAAAGTGACTTATAATTAGGACCCAGAAAACTTTCTAGAATGTGACCTATATATAGGACCGGAGGGAGTAGAAAACAGAAAATAACTTATAGGATCAATCTAGCAGTTTGGCCTTAAAATTATTGTTTAATCTCCGAATCAGGTTTGAACAAAATTTCTGTTATTATTATTTTTTTTTTTAAATTGTTTACTCATAATGTGGTTTTGAAACAGGTTGTAGTACGCATCAGACCTAGCAACACTGATGGAAGAGAAGGAGATGGAAGCTTTAAGAAGGTTTCTTCTGATACATTGTGTGTTGGGGATAGGCAATTTACATTTGATTCAGTTTTTGGTTCAAATTCGAATCAGGTAAAGGACTACACTTTAGTGTGTTAATTATGATTTATAGTTCAATCTTTTAATAATTTTCAGTGATAGGATTAGGGTAATTTGTACTTATATGACTTGCTTTTTTTTTTAGAATGGAACAGCTGATTAATAGTAGTTCAATTTCTTTGTTTCAATATGGCTGCGTCATTACTCACAAAAGAAGATAAGTGTGATTTATATAAGCCACTGTTTGTTCAGGAAGATATTTTTCAGTCAGTGGGTGTCCCCTTGGTTAAAAATGCTATAGCTGGCTACAATACTTCAGTTCTGTCATATGGCCAGGTACTTATTAATGTTTCCTTTATTTTCAAACATTTTAGTGAAAAAATTGTTCAGGACTATTGATGGATTATTGAGTTTTTAATATGTTTTGTACTGTACTTCTTTGATAGTCTGGAAGTGGAAAGACTTATACCATGTGGGGTCCCCCAAGTGCAATGTTCGAGGAGCCATCGCAGCTAAGTCATAAGGGAATTGTTCCTCGGATCTTCCAAATGCTATTTTCTGAGCTTGAAAGAGTAAGTTCTACTTCCTAAATTAGCTGCCATTGCTAGAAACCTTTTTATTATGGTTTTTGAATTTTGACTGTTTTGAGTAATTACTGTTTCAGGAGCAGCACATGTCTGAGGGGAAACAGTTCAACTATCAATGCCGGTGTTGTTTTCTTGAGGTAATTCTTCATAAAACTTCCCCATGTGGCAATAGGCTTGTTTCTTACTCACGATAATGGTCTTTTCTTTGTTGATTTAAACAGATATACAATGAACAAATTGGGGATTTACTTGATCCAACACAGCGTAACCTTGAGGTAAATTTTTCATAAAAAGTTAATTACTACTACTTCTTTTTTCTTCTGTAATTCTGTTGCTGCATGCTTATCAGGCTTGGTCCAAATTATTTCAGATGAAGGATGACTCCAAAAATGCTTTCTATATAGAGAATCTGACCGAGGAGTATGTCACTAGCTATGATGATGTGACACAAATTCTGATTAAGGTCGGGACTAGGGAATCATGAAAGCAAATAGAGTTGAAAATTAGATGTCTTCATATTGTTTATACTCTACCTGTTAAGTTGATTTGATCTTTGTATCCTGCAGGGCCTTTCAAGCAGAAAAGTAGGAGCAACAAGCTTAAATTCTAAGAGCTCTAGATCACATATCATTTTCACCTTTGTGATCGAGTCTTGGTGTAAGGTATTGCCATTACAATTCTACTTAACATAAATAGCATTTATGTTCTGAAAATTATCGTTTCTTTAAGTTTGAAGACAGACTTATATCGATAATTTTCTCTACTAGTTAATTAGTTAATTACTGCATATGACTTGCATCAACTGATGCCGCAGGGAATCTCATCAAGCGCTTTCAGCAGTTCAAAAACTAGCAGAATTAGCCTCATTGATCTTGCTGGACTGGACAGGAACAAAGTTGATGATGCAGGCAAACAATGTCTAAGGGAGAATAGAAATGTAAAGAAGTCCTTATCTCAGCTTGGGTAAGATGCCAGCTTGTGAAATATATTTTCTCTAACACTTAGTGATGACTCAGTGATTTTTCAGTTAGTTTAAGTTTAGGTTGAAAGTAATATCTTGGCCTTATTTTCCTTCTTTGCAACCACTGTTTTATGTCACTCACGCAGGCGCTTGGTTGATGCTCTGACTAAAGAAACTCAGTCTGGAAAAGCTGAACAAATTCCAAACAGGAATTCCTGTTTAACGCGCTTACTGCAAGAAACACTTGGTGGGAATGCCAAACTCTCAGTGATCTGTTCCATCTCTCCTGATAGCAAGTATTTACCCTGACCAAAGACCATTGTTTATTCATGTTAGAGGCCTAATAACAATAGCATTTTATTTTTTTTTTCTCCTTCTTGAGGATAAGATCCTACTTTTGTTGACTGTAGGAATAATGGTGAAACACTGCGCACACTCAGATTTGGACAGCGAGTAAGATCAATTAGAAATGAGCCAGTTATCAATGAAATAAAGGAAGATGATGTTAATGATTTAAGTGATCAAATCCGACAGCTGAAGGTAAAATTCTTCTCCAGGACTTGATCGTGGAAGTAGTTTTTGAATAATTAAACTAATGCAGATATCTGAGAATTACAATGTACTGTTTTCTTTGGAGCAGGAAGAACTTATTAGAGCTAAGGCAGATGGTCACAGCTTAGTTGGTAGTACAAATGGATACTTTCAAGGACATAACGTACGAGAAAGCCTTAATCAGTTGAGAGTCAGCTTAAACCGATCTCTACTCCTACCTCGCCTTGACAACGCCACTGATGAAGAGGTACATGTGGATGAGGAGGATATAAGGCAATTGCGCCAGCAGTTTGATGAACTGTATAGTTCATGTGAAGAGATACCCAAAGAGATATCTGTCAGTGAAGATTGTGTCCAGTATTATTCGGTTGAGGAAAGTTGTGATGCAGATAAGATCAGTGGCGATGAAGTTGAAAAAGAGGAAGTATGTTCTGGAGAAATGTTGAGTAAGCTTTGTCATGAGGACAGTGTGACATCAGGTAACACCTTGTATGCATCGGTAGATGACCTTGAATCAATATCTAGCACCTCAAGGGCAATTAAATCCACATTCAGAGACAGCATTTCGGTTAGTTCATGCTTTCGATCTCCAATACTTGAGGAACCACTGTTGTCTGAGTCTCCAAAGATCAAGAATACCCATAGGAAAAGCCAAAGGGTGTCCTTTTCATCGAGTTGTCTTGGAAGTTGGAATAATGTGACAGAGGAGAACTTGAGTTCCAATAAAGATGTGTTAGGACAATCATTTACACAAGGTGATCATCTACGATCCTCATTACGGTCAAGCAAGGTTTTGCCAGGCCCAACAGAGTCCTTGGAAGCAAGCCTTCAGAGGGGACTACAGATAATTGATTATCACCAGCAGAACTCAGCGTTAACCAAATCTTCTGCTTCCTTCTCATTTGGGCGCTTAAGCTTGACACCTTGTCCAGAAATAGAGAAGGGTGAGAAATATTCTATTGATGAAAGAATTGCTAATTTGCTGTGTGAATCTTGCCGGAAAAAAGTATCAGATCAGGATTCGAATGAGGTCCAAGATAGCTTGAAGTCAAGTATTGACACAGATAAAGTTCCAAAAGTATGTCTTGACTTAATTTTCAAATATTTCTCCGAATAACTTTCTTGTTATAGCGTGTACTCATTTATCTATTCTTTTCTTCAAGGATTTGGAAAATTTAATGGCGGCAAAAGCCATCATGAGAGAGAAGGAGCTCGAGAATATCTGCAAGGAGCAAGCTGCTAGAATTGAGGAACTAAATCAATTGGTATCTTGAATCTTGACCCTCATGAATTATGTCTCTGCTTTGGATTTTACATTACTAACCATTTGAATTTGTTCAGGTGGAGAAATTGAAAGGGGAAAAACACTCCATCATTGTGTATGGTCAAGAAAGCAACAAGAAGACTAAACATGAAGAAGAGTATAATAACTCACAGAAAGATGAAGACAAGGTCTATTGTTGGTTTTTTAGTTGTGATTTGAAGTTCTATCCATTTGAAGGTTTGAAATTCACCTTTGTCATATTTTTTTTCTTTTGCAGCTTCTTCCGGGCACTTGCTCAGACAGTTTAACAGATATTATAGAGGAAAAATGTGAAATCAAAGAAGTTCGGGAAGAATTTACACAAAGAGTCAGCTCTTTTGATGCTACTGAGAAAGAAGAGCTTCTTAAGGAAATACAAAATCTTAGAAGCAAGCTGCAACTAAATAGTGATGCACCAGTTAAGAAGTCCACTGACAAACTGAGATCTTCATTAATATCAAGGTCCATTCAACTGCGAAAAAGTGGTGTATTTTCTCATGATAATGGCAGGGAAGAGCTAGAAAAAGAAAGAGAGAGATGGACGGAAATGGAAAGTGAATGGATTTGTCTTACGGATGAACTAAGAGTTGATCTTGAGTCTGTTCGCCAGCGAGCAGAGAGGGTAGAGCTGGAACTAAGGTTAGAGAAGAAGTGCACTGAAGAGTTAGATGATGCACTAAAAAGATCAGTTCTTGGACATGCTAGAATGGTAGAGCACTATGCTGACCTCCAAGAAAATTATAACAATTTGGTATTGAAGCACAACGCTATAATGGAAGGCATAGCCGAGGTGAAGAAGGCAGCAGCAAAGGCTGGAAAAAAAGGTCGTGCCCGCTTTGCAAAATCCCTTGCGGCTGAACTATCTGCATTGAGGGTGGAGAGAGAAAGGGAAGCAAAATTCTTGAAAAAGGAGAACATGAGTCTCAAGATTCAGCTTAGAGATACCGCAGAAGCTGTTCATGCAGCTGGAGAACTGCTTGTAAGACTCAGAGAAGCTGAGCATGCAGCAACTGTTGCAGAGGTAAAAGTAAAACTCCCTCTCACTTTCTCTAGTCAATGGCATTAGATTATGAGGTTGCTGATTTCGTGCATTTATCTTTTACTGAAAGCAACTCTAGGGGCAGAATGTTTAGTAAAATTTTAGCAAGGTGTCACCAAAATATACAGTTAATAGAAGGGACTTGCATTAAACATTACTTATTAAGCAAGAAAAAACTAGCAGTAGCAAATAAATAGGAGTTATGTTCTGTTATTTGCTTCAATTTATTGGCGGGAAGCTCAGCAGTGGAGCATGGTCTGATCTCCCCAATATGTTTACATGTTTACCCTTGAGAACAATTGTATGATGATATCCTAATATATTTGTTGATTATTATTTTGTTATACAGGAGAATTTCACGAAAGTGCAACAAGATAATGAAAAGCTAAAAAAGCAAATGGATAAGGTCAAAAGAAAGCACAAGATGGAGATGATTACCATGAAGCAGTACCTTGCAGGGAGTAAATTACCAGAATCTGCACTCCAACCACTATATCGAGAGGAGTCTGATGCCACGGTACACAACAATGCAGATGATGATCAGGCATGGAGAGAAGAATTTGGAGCAATCTATCAAGAGCATTATTATTAGTTGGGATTCATGTTGGATTGAGATAGATCCTACTCGGATCTGTAGCCATTAATAGTCTTTGTATTCTTATAATTCATTGTATAAGCTTTCTTGTGTGCAAAACTTGGTTTATGGAATTTTAATTCTTTTGTTTGTTTGCTTGTACTGACAATAGTCCTTGGTATTTTTTGCCAACTGAGTTTTACTGTTAGGTGAAGAAATATTGTTACCTTGAAAATCTTATGAGGATCTAGAAGTGTGTGTGCATTGCTTGAAGTACAATTTTATTTTCATTAGGAGGATCTAGAGTTATTTTTCATTATTGGTATTTGGTATATGTTATGAAAACAAGAGAGAGAAGAGAGAAAATGAATGTATTGGAATCTGAAAATGATATATACAAGTAAGAGATGACTCTGTACAAAATATGCTAAATGCATATTCTAACATCCCCTCAAACTCAAGTGGTTGGTCAACAATCTCAATGGCACGATGATTGTTGGTTGGTTGGAGACTTTGGGGGGGGGGGGGGGGGGGGAGGCAAAGTATCTCAAAGGCGGTATCAACCATAATTCGGTATTTTGTCTCAGTGCTAGAACAAGAAAAAAAGTTTTCTTATAGAACAAGAATCAATATCAACTTATATTTAAAGATAAAATTATTGAATGATCAAGATTATGAAAACCTACCAATAATATAATTTTATTGTTGTTTTCCTATAAAATCTCTCAATCTCCTACCCATAGGGATGGCAATGGGGGACTGCACATGGGGATCCCCGCAGGGAACGCCCCCGTTCGGGTACCCGAGTTCGGGGATTTTTCCCCCGAACAGATTTCAGGGCGAGGAATGGGATTGGCTCCCTCGTCTCCGCCTATTTTACCTATATGCCCTTAAATAATTGGTTTTTTTCGTAATTTCACATATATTAATTATAAAAAAATTGAAAACATATCCCAACTCTATTTTAGGACTCAGTAGGGCAGCACCTTCTCTAATCCGTCTACGACAGCTTCTTCTTCTTCCTTTAGTGCGGCGCTGCGCTTCTTCATCTTCCTTCGCTGCGCGACGCTTCTTCTTCTTCCTTCCGCTGCGCGACGCTTCTTCTTCTTCTTCCTTTGCTGCGGCGCTGCCCTTCTTGTTCTTCTTCCTTTCGCTGCGTGATTCTTCTTCTTCCTTCCGTGGCGCTGCCCGCCGTGATCCGCCGCTCTCTCTCACCTCTCCTCCGCTGTGGTCTGTGTATCCTCAACTGTGGATAGGTTTTTTGTATTAGATGTATGTCACGGATTGTATTCCTTATATTCAGTGCATATCGGTACACCTCTCAATCATTTAAGCCGGGTGTTGTTCATGGAGGAGAAGTAATTGATAGGGTGACTCTTTGCTCTGATAAGGATAACAACATGTGTATCAAATTTCTAGTCTGTCACATCGTAGGCCTGAGGTAAAGTCTTATTTGCTTTATTGTGAAGTAGTGTTCTTGATTATAAATAGTGCATTGATTTCTTGGTCTTTGTTTGTTGCTTTAGCTTGGTGATAAATTTAGTAGCAGACATGGCAGAAAGGTGTATGTGGAACCACTTTATGCTCCGCCTTTCTCTAACCATCTCACGGGCTCCACCACTTGTCACTAATGGATTGGGTAATTTTCTTTTTTTAATTTTTTTTGGAACATTTCAATTTATAATTTTGCATTAATATTAGTTTATCATATCTGTTTGGATTAAATCTCTTGAATTTTAATGATTATTTTTCTGTAGTATACAAGTTTAAAAATGTTATTCGACATTGCTAGTTTTATAATAGGTCAAATTGAAATTATATGTTTAGGTTCCCTGTGGGGACCTCGTAGGGACCCATGGGGTGGTGGGGAATGAGGATGGGGATTAATCTACTCCCGACATAGGGTTTGGGGATGGGGATGGGGGGTCAAATGAGACCCAAAGATGGGGATGAGAAAGACCACCCCGAGCATTCTCCGCCCCGTTGCCATCCCTACCTATATATATATATATATGTGTGTATGTGTGTATGTATTTATGTATGATAAATGCTAAGATCTACCCGATTGTGTTTTTGTGGATATATACATAATCATTTTTTTACCTTTTATAACAGGTTACTCATTATTCATTTTATATTCCTTAAAGATTTTAGGAACTTTTATTTTTTAATTCTTAAATAATTGTTTTTTTACGTATATTGTAAATTTAAAAAGTAATAATTTTTTTATTCAAACACAAGATAATTTAATAAAATTAGAATTTATTTTTTTTTAAATATAAATAATTATAAAAAAACTTATAAAAATAGATAATTAAAAAATATAATACGAGAAATATGATTTTTCAATTCGAAAAATTAACATAGTAGTATAAAAATTTTTGATTTTTTCAAAATAAGTTAAAAAAATAAAACTTACAACATAGATAATATAAAAGTGTAAGCAATTTCAGATTGAACCACGAAATCAATAAAATGAAATTGGAAAATGTTTATCTAACCTCCGTATTTGATATTTGGGGTTGACACCTGCCTTTTTAAGTAAAAGCTAGTGGGTCTCGTAAGAAAGAAAAGTTGCAGGACCCACTAGTTTTTACTTAAAAAAACAATTACAGGACCCATCAACTTTTACTTAAAAAAGCAGATGTCCCGTATAGATGTCAAATACAGATGTTTAAATAACAGGATTGAAATGAATTAAAACAAACTTAAAATTGTAATTCGGTTTAACTTGTTTTAAGTGAAACCTAACATATTCGGTTCGATTCATGGATTTAATTTTAATTTTAATAAATAATCGAACCGAATTCCTTTCTTGAGTTTTTTCTGCCTCTTCAATATCGCGTTTCACTGTTTTTGTAACTCTACCTTTCTCTCTCACACCTCACACGACCCTCACGCACCGCCGCTCTCCGCTCTCGTCGTCACCGCCGCTCGTTGCATCACCGCCAAGCGCCAAAGGTCCGTCACGGCTCCATCGCTCGATCTCCGTCGTTTCTGCTCCGCCGTTTCAACAACTCCGTGACAGATCCGTGCCATAATTCCTCTTTGTGTGCCTTAATTTGGTGAGTGAATGCGGAGTGCCAATTTCTATGTGTCGAGTTTTATTATTGTTGTTATTTTCTGTTTAGTTTCTTGAATGAGAAATTCTGAAATTATAGTTTTGGAACTCTAGAAGGTTATGCACGAAGGTTAAGAAATGGTTGAATGAGACAGGAATCTGGTGTATTTTGACTATAATGGCTTATATAATTATTATCGAAGAGAGAGAAAGACATTAGAAGTGAAAAAAAAAAAAGGAATGTACTCCCTTGGGTTCTATTTATAAGACCTTTTGGGTTTTTATTTTGGTCCTATTTATAAGACTCATTTTCAATTTTCAATAGCATTTAATTACTTCTTTCCACTAACACTCCTATAAAGTCGACACTTTTTAGAGTTCCAATAATAATTATAGGGGTAGTTTTGAAAAAGTATATCAAATTTTCACATTTTCAATGCCACTAACAAATTTTATCCACTTTCCTTGGTGTGAGTGAAAAACCCCAAAAAGATCTTATAAATAGGACCGGATGGAGTATTAGATAAGAGTGTATTTGGAAAAATAGCATTTATCATATATTAAGTTTTGTAAAAGAATAATACATATGAAACATGAGACAAAAATTCTATAAACACTACCTAGGGAGTATTACATTAACATGAACCGAACTGAACCAAACTAATATCTATTGTTTGGTTCAGTTCCTAAACTACTCAAAAAATTGAACCGAGCCAAACCGATTACACTCCTGATTATAATTTTGGCTTTATCTCTGTCTTCAAGACCATCTCCCACCCTTCATCTCCTCCGCCAAACCCAGCAAATCAGAGAGTCTATTCAAGAAGTAGTAACACCTCTCTCTCTTTTTATTTCAATGTTGAATGTGCATTCTGTTCTACTAATGCTTTCTGATCTTATTTTATAATTTTTTTTAATCAAATATATATTCTTTCTAGTTGATTTCTTCTATGATCTAATTGTGTTCCTTTTTTTTTTTTTTGCTATGTAGCTTGTGAATGATGTTTATTTTAATTGCCTCATCTTTTATCAGTTTGAGATAATGCGATCCGTTTCATTGTTATTTCCACTTTAAAAGGGGAGTTGTTTGTTTTGATGGCTTCATTTTATATCAATTTCAGACTGTGGACAGTGTTTTCATTATTGTTGCAACATTGAAGGGAGTATTTTTCAGGGTTTTTCATATTCATAACCTAGACTGTTAGTTAAGCTGCACAATTAATTATGTTTTTGCCTTTTGGCAATGCATGGTAGTTTATGGTAAGATGGTTACATTGTAACGTGAAAATCTCTTTGTTGGTTATTGATATATACATTAGGTGTAATATTTGAGGGGCCTGAAAATTTTGTCATTTAATATTGCTATTGTTTATAGAAAAGAAGGCTTGACTTTCTCAAGGGTGCCTTGTTAAATGGCAAATCAAAATTTAAGTGCTGGAGATGAGGTAGTTGAAATCTTAGGATCTATAAAAGATGTATGGCCTGCGAATGTTGTTGTTGTTGTTGCTGTTGTTGTTGTTGTTGTTGTTGTTGTTGTTCGGATGTCAGGCAGCAGTGAAAGGTGGCAAGTGTTGGCGGTGAGTACTTGGTGGTGCATGTTGGTAGTAGAGGGTGTCAAACAATGGCGGTGGAGATCAAGGGTGTTGGGCGGTGTCGCGGTGATAATGGTGGTAAAGGGTTCCATGTGACGATGTCAGTGGAGTGTGTTGCTGTGTCGGCAATGGTGGTGGTGGGTGTCATATGAAAGCAGAGGGTCATGTGAAAATGACAGTAGTATTAGGTGCCTTATAGCGTTCAAGCAGATATAACTGGTCTAAGTTTTGTTGTGTGCCCGTGCTTCGTAGGTTTTGGTCTATAGGGATATATGGAGTATCATACTTCTTAAAATTCTTCCTACCTTCTTAAAGTTGACACATGCTACATGTTAATATCTGTAAATCATTAATTAATCTTATTTATCAAACATTATTGTGAATGTTTTTGTTGGATGTAGGGGGCAATGGCTACTGTGAGGAATCTGAAGATAAAGACGAGTACATGCAAACGGATAGTGAAGGAGTTGCATTCCTATGAGAAGGAAGTTGAGAGAGAAGCTGCTAAAACTGCTGACATGAAGGACAAAGGTGCTGACCCTCATGACCTTAAGCAGCAGGTATCACTAACACATGTTAATTCATATGGAAGGACCTTCGACTTCTCTGTAATTTTGTGGTACTAGGCTACAGTCTTTGTTAGGTCTCAGATCATCACGTTGTTGAAGGTCATAAACCCTTTTGAACGTAGTTTCTTTTTTTTGTTTTTGTTTTTTCTTTTTTTCAAAATATGTGTTTATCAAGTTAGCATTTGGTAGACGTGCTAGATAAGGACGAAAGAAAGCATGAGTTCTATTCAATCTTTGGCATATGCTACAACTAACAAAGGAGAATGCTAGTTATACCATCCTGTGAAATCAAAAATAGAAATTAGGTATTGGAAAATGGTGTATTGAATACATTAAAGTTTAGAAGTTGTGATTTCTAATACTAAGTTTCTATTTGTTGCTGCCTTTTAAGAGCATTGGTTAGCATTCCACTAAAATGATGGAACCAAGCGAAAGACACTTTTGTTTTCTTTTGATCTGTTTGCATGCCCAACACTACCTAAGGGAATTGCTATGGCAGTATGGCATTGTTTGTGAGTTGATAAGCATTTATGGAATACTGATTTGTTAATAAATATTTAAAGTTCTGTTACATATAACCAGCAGCCTATGAAATGCTTGATGGCTGGGTTTGCCTTTTTACTGGAGGTATAGATTGAAGTCCTTATTTGTTTAAAGGGTACAAAGAGCTACTGTAAAGTTAGACCATCTTAATCCTTTGATGGGGTATTTTGCACTATTTTAGTAGGGTTGTGCCTGTGCCTATTGCATTGTTTATTTTGGGAAATCAGTATGGTCAGAGGTGATAGGCGATTCCACCATTGAAGATTTCCTTTTCTCTATATACTAATATTAGTCAATTTTGGTGACCTGATTTGGACAGGAAAATGTGCTGGCTGAGTCTAGGATGATGATTCCTGATTGTCACAAGCGCCTGGAGGCCTCTTTGGCAGACTTAAAAGGAATATTGGTACTGTATATTTCTTGTTTCCATGGTTGTTGTTTTCTCATGTCATAAGCATATTTTAACCAAATTGACGTGCTTGGCATTTGATGCTTTGGCTTTAGCATAAAATCACTTAGCTGATTCTGTATTCGTATATGGTCAATCGGATTATGGTACCCATTAATGATCTTGTGTATTATTACCAAATGATTTGGATAGAAATATGGTTAGTTATTGATCCTGACCCTGTAGTTCAAACTTCAAAGTTGGGGCAAACTTAGTGTCTTACAGTATTGCTCTGCTCTTGGTTCCTTCTTCCATTATTTCACTTACCCTTCTTCATTTAATTATAATCTTAGAATGAAATAAGAGTCATTTTACTGGTTCAGGATTGAGGCATTGATTTAATCATGGGTCTAACAGAAGAAATTTTACAACTAAAGATCTTTGTCTAAAAAGAAAAATAAAAATGGAGAAAGTTGACAAGTAGTGAGACTTCTTATATTCTTCTGTGATATGAAATTTTTGTATTTGGTATAATTATCTTTTGCAAGTTTTTTCTTCTCAAGTTCATGAACCCATTAGTGCATATATGAAGAAGGGTGTCTAAAAAGTGCCAATCAATACTTATTTATGCAAAAAAAAAAAAAAAAAAAGGCTTTGCATTTTGGTCAATATAGCACCTATATAGCATTTTGGTGCTGTGTTAGTCTGGCACTTGTACGAAACCAACACTTGTACACATATGCCTGCAAGGCTGCAAAGCACCTCCAATTTAATTTTTTTCCATCTCCGGCATAGCTATATAATATATGCTGTGCTTGTATACTACATTATTCTCGAATCTGGTGTATCTTCATGTTGCATGCCTGTACTGACATGTGTGTAGGTACTGTTGTGTCCCGTGTCCATGTCTGTTTGTGTGCTTCATAGATTTTGGTCTATATCTTTATTGAGGATATCCCCCCGATTTAAAAATCAGAGCAACAAATTTAGTTTTAAGCCTTTGCATGAATTTGAATCAGTAGATTAGATCATGCTTCAACCTAATCTGGAGTGTTTTTTACACTTTCAGGCTGAGTTGGAGAAGTCTGATGAGAAGGAAGGCCCCGAAATTGATGAAGCTCGAAACACCGTTGCAGAAGTTGAAAAAGTAGTTGAAACAATTGAAGTTGAAAAAGTGTTTGAAACAATTGAAGGTTAGTGAGGTGGTTTTTTTTATGCTTTCGATAGAGGATATTGGGCCTGTATTATATAGTTACCTGGTCACACATAATCATCATACTTTGTTCTGGTTGAATTGAATCCCCCATGTCCCCCTTACTCGAAATCAAATTCATGTTGTGATTGGTTATGACACTTTTATGGTAAGCTTTAATCTTGTTATGTTATATGCTCTGTGGAACTTATGAAGATGAATGGACATCATGCCGATTGGCTTTTCTAAACTTAACAGCATTGTATCATCTTATGTCTTGATTTTAATAATTTTAGAATGACTATAGTTTGCTTAAATCATACCACACATGGACCAATAACTGTTGGCTATGTTGGTAATGTTTGAGTGTGGGGTTGTGAGAGATCTCGGGTTCAAGTCCTACCGATGCGAGGATGGTGTTGGTGGGTAATCTGTAAGTACCTTTGTAAGCGTTCTTCGAGCTCGGAGACCTGCCTTGACCCTGGTAAACCTCCAAAATCCAATTCACCTAAATTTTCATTCATAAAAAAATAAAAAATCATACCACACGTGGACTTAGATATAAGCCAAAAATGATAGTGGCATAATATGAAGTAAAAAGAATGGAAATTTATTCATCTGATTCATAAATTCCAATTTACATTATAACAGGAATTGTAGCATTCATTTTTCCATTTAAATTTCAAAATCAACCAACGTGAGATTAAATGAACTCAAAAATCAGGACCAACTCCACTTTCAGAACTCCAATGTCTTGCTTTCTCAAATCCATTGGCATAGTTATCAAAATCATCAATTGTTTGGTCAATTTCTTCTTGAGTATTCATCACAAAGGGACCAAATTGAACAACAGGTTCACCAAGCGGTTCACCTCCAACCAGAATGAACCTAAGTTGCTTAGAAGATTTGTTCCATGCCTCTATGCCATCCCCAGAACCAAGAAGGAGAATATGGTGAGAAGTTGCTGGCTAAGATTTTTGATGACCAAAGACACCCTCTCCTTCCAAGACATACACAAAAGCATTCCAAGATTTTGGTATAGGTTGTTGTAAGTGAGCTCCTGGTTTAAGAAAGAAGTCCAAGTACATGGTCGGTGTCCTTGTGTAGATTGGAGACTTTATCCCAAGAGCTTCACCTGCTATAACTCTAACCTTGATACCATCTTTCATACCTTCTGCTATGTCCTTGCTCAACACTTCTTGATACCTTGGTTCAATCCTAAGATAACATTACAAAGGCATATTAAGCAAAAGTTTGGCTTCCATATTAAGAACATCAAAATAAGGATATCATTAGGCACTGTTATTGTTGTTTTTTTGTTTTGACTTTTTATATATTTTCAAAATGTATATACACAAAAAATATATATACAAAAATGTAAGTGACAAATCCAAATAAATTTATTGGTCCGTATTCCTTGCGGAACCACCAGTATCCCCAAGAGTACCCTTAATACCAGGGAGCACTTGAGACTAATCCGGAGCGAGCTGCGTGGCTGGCTCTCCCAGCGGGATGTTTTTAGTGGGAATCGAACACGGGGCTACTAGCACCTGTATCCCATTCCCAAAATTTCAGTTGGGGCCTTACACCAACTGAACCAAATCCCGTTGGTCAAATCCAAATAAATTTATATGATATCAAATAGGCAAAATTAATATATTGATGATCTAGGTTATTTCCTATCTTCCATTCTGTGTGGTTCTCACATTTTTTTTTTCTCTTAACTCTCTTAATTCTTAATTAAAATTCATAATTTTAGTATTATTATTGAGTACAGAGTGAAAAAATCTATTAAATTTCTCAATTTTTTTTTTGGAGATTGTACCATTAAACAAATGAGTTTTAACCTAGATAAGCTAACAGAAAAAACTACTTACCAACTTAAAAACTAAAAATAATTTAAAAAACCAATATGCAATATCAACTTCAAAACATAAGATAAATTAAGAAGAGGAAACTAATAATTTCGACATTCAAATATGATGTTCAAAACTTAATATTAAATAAATATCAAGATAATGATGAGTTCTCAAAGGAACTTCAAAGCCACTCGTGAAAAAGTTAAGAGTCTTTCATTTTTGACTCGTATTTAAGGTCTACTTAGGGGGTCACACCCAAAACCAAACAAACTATGAAGCCTAGGTGAAGTTTAATATTGAAGCGGCAACATGTTGCCTTTATTATTGAAGTTTCCATCAACAGTCAACACGGAATATATGGGTGAGAGCCACACTGTTTTTATTGGCCATTTATGTCCCTTCTAGCACACTTGCATCATTTGTGCTCTATTCAAAACCACTTCTAGGACTTGGTCCATGATGGGAATCATTACATAAAGTTGTATGTGTACGTGAATAAGGCATATTTTAAATCAAAAGTTTAGGATATAATTGACTTTTTTTCCCTTAAAAAATACTTTTTTTTTGTGTACACCAAGGGTATCCTCCAGCCGACAGCCGAAGACTAATCATCCCCTCCGAGGCGTAGAGATCACCGAAGTGGGTTTTGCCTCTACTAACAAAGTCTTTTCCATGCCTACGGCAGAGATCGAACCCCTAACATCATGCTTAAGGAACCCAGCTATCTACCAAATGTGCTGGGTTTTGTTGGTAAAAAAAAATACTCTCTTTAATCATATTTATAAGTCATTTTTCAGAAAAAAATTTCATCCTATTCATAAATCACTTTGTATTCTCTAAAAAACATTTATTGCTCTTTTATCTTATCATTTGTTCACTAATGTAAAGCAATGCATTTATAAAATTTTAAGTATTAAATATGCATCTTATCTCTTTTTCCTATATCAGTATCACATTCTAACTTATATTAATTAGCTTTATTTATAATGATTCTATTTTTATTCTCTACCTTAATTATCTCACTTCCTTACTTATACAATATTCTTTATGTCCTTATTTTTCAAGATACTATTCACTTGTCACAAATCATCATCCCAACACCAGCAATTTTAAAAAAAAAAAAAAAAAAACCAAAATTCTCAAAAGAGACCACCATCTTGCTACAATAGTCTGAGCAACAAGGTACTGACCTTAAAAAAAAATCCTTTTTGTTTTTCATTTTCGTATATGATTCTTTTTCTTTTTAAATTATTGCTCTATATTATATATCAGTTTTGCGTCAACAAGAATGAATGATGTTTTAAATGAATAGCACCTTGAAAAATAAGGGTATAAAAGATACTGTAGAAGTAAGGAAGTGAGATAATATGATAGAGAATAAAAAAAATAATTATAATTAAAGCTAATTAATGTAAGATGTAATCTGTTTTTAATATTAAAAAAAAAGATACATATTTAATGCTTAAACCGTTAAACGAATAATATTATAATATTAAACTATCTTTTTAAAATGAGAAAATGGGTAATGCACCGACGGTGTAAAGTTTTTTACACCATCAGTGCATCATCCACCATTCATCCGTTTATGGTTATTGACTTTTAAATTAAAGTAATCTAAATGAATGGTGGATGATGAACTGATAGTGTAAAAAATTTTACACCGTCAGTGCATACTCATTAATCTCTTTTAAAATTCCAAAAAATATAATTGTTCCCCTTAATTCGTTTAACATGATTAAGTATAAGCTATAAATATGATAGGAGCGAGTAAAAGATTAAAACTCCTTTATTTTTCCTTAGTGATTTCTATTGTAAGCATAGTAAATAATCCCAACAGTCCTCCAATCAGCTAATGATGATCTTCAATGACGCAATAAATACGTCACCTAATAATCCTGGGCCAAAGCTAAGATTGGGATTCCAAAAAAAAATAAAAATAGAAATTATACACTAAGTAAGTAAATAAGTATTTGTATAATATCCAAAAAAAAATAATAATAATAATAATAATAAGTATTTGTATTTGCATATAGTATGTTCACAAGTGTGGTTGATTGATGGTTATACTCTTAATTTACAGATTACTGTATTAATAAAATTTGAAGTACTTATATAAAGATGAATTAGCTATAAATTTTTTATTTTTTTATTTTTATAGAAGGAGAGGTATTATCCAATATCCATTTTATTTTGTGAGGCGAGGTTGATCCACAACTGCAGACCCTTCTGGGTTCCTTGTGAAGCAGGCATTTCTGAGTGAACTATCCCTCTCCCTGCTGCATCCACTGCAAGTCACCAGCTTCTATTGTTCCCTTATGTCCTTCAAAATCTTCATGTGCTATAGCTCCCTACAGAGTTACACACACAAATGCACTCAGATAAGATTATGAGAAATATGTAGTTCTAACAAGTCGGTCCATATATAAATCCTCCTAACTACACACAAAAATTAAATAACATGTCATAAATTAGTGCTTTATTTATTGGTAATTGATTTATAAGTAAGATGCACGGGAACTATACAGTAGCATGTACAAAACTTTGGGTAGTGAAGGTTTAATTTGCTAGTATTGGAATTCCAGAAAAATAACTTGCGATAAGCTTATCTTTAGAGAGATGGAAGTGACTCCTTGTCCTTGGTGTTACTTCTATGTTGTTGGAAGTTTTTATTCATTTATTTATCTTTTATTAGGTTGTGAAATATATTTGATCTTGGTTTTATTTTTGGCTGCAACTCATTTTGTCTACGGCTCATACTCCATCCGATGTTTTTTTGAATATTGCTGGTTTGCTTTTGCCTAAGCTTCAATAAAGGTATGCTTGTGGCTTTTGACACATTGTTATGTGGAACATTTGGTTAAAGCATAATTATATTATTTTTAATAAAGTTACATTTTCTATAGTTGATTTTTATGACATTATCAAAGTTAAAACTTAGATGTAGACGTGAGCTCTTAGTGATTCAAGATTTATTTTGCTATTTAGTGCTTGAGGCCTTTGGAATGTTTAAAAGGGATTATTTAATCTTTGTAATAGTAGGTGGTGTGCTGGTATTTGTGCTTGCTAGTATTTGTTATATTCTTTTTCCCTTGTTTAATATTTTTTCCATTGATTTTTTTTTTGTGTCAAGGTTTTTAAGGAGATAGAAATCTTAATATTGTTTTGGTAAGCTACATTAGTGTCTTTGGTATTTGTAGTTTTTGAGTTGTATATGCTGCTACACTTTCTTGTGAAGTATACTCATTTATATTGCTTTTTTTAGTTTTGATCTATATTTGTTGTGTACGTTCAAAACTTAAAAAAAAAAAGGGTTAATGTGTACAATAATTTTTATATAACTACTTTAATTTTTTTTTTTGAAATTATATAAATCCTTTATTTTGATCTACTCCCTCCGTCCCTAAATATAAAGTCTCTTTGGGGGATTTCACGTCCATTAAGAAAGTGGAATAATTTAGTTAATTGTATTAGAAATGTGAACTTTTGATATGTAATTTCAAAATTACCCCTATTAATATTTATTGGGAATCTAAAAAGTGTTAAATAAATAGGGGTGTTTGTGGAAAAAGAGTAATTAATGATCATTAAAAATTGGTTTTGGGCTTTATAAATAGGGACAAAATAGGGTGTTAAGAGAGTTTTATATTTAGGGACGGAGGGAGTAATATTTTTTAGAAAATGCTAACAAGTGCTCTTATTTTTTGAAATAATCTTTTAGGACATTTGTTAAGAAGTTAAATGGAATAAAAGTTTATTGAAAAATATGATTTATTATTTTTTCGAGAAAAAATTGAAATTTGTTATTATTTTTTCATTCTTAATAACCTTAACAAATGTCTTAATCGTCATACCGATATTTTTTTCTTATTAAAAGAAGCACCGACATGTGGGGGCTACTCTTTCCTTTTTTACTTATTCATGTAGCTACTATTTGCTAGGGGTGTAAGTGGTCCGGTCTAGGACCGCGAGACCGATCAGACCGGACCGGACCAGACCAAAAAATGCGGTCCAGAATGCTCTTACGATCCGGTCCGGTCTCAAAACATGAGGACTGATCTACAATGGTCCGGTCTATGGTCCAACTAATTTCCAGACCGCAAAGATCGAACCGAACCGATGGTTTAAATATTTTAAAAAAAAAACATAGTTACAACACAGAATGACACAATCTCAACTCATAAAGCAGTCCACCATTCCATTTCCATTTTCAAACCCTAATAGGCATGGCAAAAAAAACCAGAACCGCGACACCCGCCCGAACCCGATCCGCCATTAACGGGGAAAAACCGTTCTGATCGGGTATCGGGGCGGGGGCGGGGAAAACCCACTTTTTCAATCATGGGGCATGGGCGGGGGCGAGGGCGGGTGTGGTAATTCTACTATCCGCCCCGCACCCGGCCCCGCTCACACTATATATGTATATTATATTATATATTATATATAATTTATAATAATAGTAATAAAAAAATATTAAAAATAATGTTTTGACTCTTAATAAAAATCACTTGTGGAAAATACTCTTTTAGAAAAACTGTTTTTAAAACAAAAAGTTGGTATATTATAAAAGAAAAGCTCTTTTAGAAAAGTTGTTTTTAAAAGAAAAGCGGGGGCGGGTGCGGTGCGGTTTTACCCGACCCCCGACAGGGACGGGGCGGGTGGACTTTTATGATACCCAGCGAGGGACGGGGGCGGGGGCGAGGGCAATTTTTTGAGACGGGCGGGTGTGGGAAGTGCATAATCCGCCCCTGCACCGCCCCGTTGCCATGCCTAAACCCTAATATTGGAGTCTCAACTCATAAACCTCACAGAGTCAGCCGCTACCTCCAGTCTCTCTCTACTGATTCTCGCTCCTCTGGTCTCTCTCTCTCAGATCTCGCTACCTCCGATTCTCTCTCAGATCTCGCTACCTCCGGTCTCTCTCCGCCAATTCTCTCTCTCTTCCTCCGATCTCTCTCCCTCCGGTTTCGCTTGTCGCTATCCCAAGAACACTCACAGTCGCCTCAATCCGATCTCACACCGTCACCGCCGATTCTCTCTCCCTCCGATCTCTCATGGATCTCGCTACCTCACAGCCGCCTGCCTCCACCGCCGGGTCTCTCGGTCTCCCCGATTTCGTGCCTCTCTCCTTTCGGTCTCTATCCCCGACAACTTGTCGCTCTCCTTTCGGTTCTCTCTCTCCCTGCGTCGCCGCCCAATGCTTGTCGTCGCAGTCGATTTGGCTGCTGTCGATTTGGGTTCTCCTTTGAGGGTGGTTTTAATTAGTTTATTTATATTTTTTGTAGTTATTTTAATATAATAAATTTATATTAATTCTTTACCTTATGGTTTATGCTGTTTATTATGGTTTACCTTATGACTTATGCTGTGGTTCAATGTTCATGTTCATGAGTGGAAAAAAAAAAACGGATATGAAGATCCAGTGGAAAAAAAGGAAAAATACATTTTTTTTAATTAAAATTGTATTATTAATTTATTGTGGTCTATAGATCAGACCGGACCAAATCGGATCGAACCAGACCGGACTGTTCATGAACGGTTCGGTCTAATCCGGTCTTTGTATATGATAAATATCTGGACCGGATCAAACTAGACCACATAATTTTAATTGATTCGATCCATAAAATTCATTAAAGACCGAACCGGACTGTTACATCCATATTATTTGCAATCAATTAAGACAGTCTTTGATATTTTTTGTTTTCGAGGCACCGATTGAAAGGAATCATTAATATGTGGCTTATATGTTGCCAACTTGCCATTGGAAACCATCTGACACGAATGTACTTCCAGTATCTCTAAATATAAATATGACGGTAAAAAGGTTTTTTTTTTTTTTTAAAAAAAAAAGACACTTTTTAAAGTTATGCATATAAAGAAAATCTTAAATCCACATTTATTATTTTTTGGAAACATAAAAAATTACACTTTCTAACCATTTTTATCTACAATTAGTTTCTTAACAAATGTCTTCAAGATACTTGTTAGTATTTTCATATTAAAATAATGTGTTTACCTTATTTTTAATTTTTTTTATAAGGTTTATATCTCAATTTTTAGTAATATTAATAATTTTTTTAGTCAACACTTTTTAAAATCTCAATGATAATTACATAAGTAATATAAAAAAAAGTAGTATATCAAATGTTATCTTATATAATATCACTACCAATACTCCCTACGACTTGAAATATAAGCAATAAAAAACACATTTCATTTAGTTTAAAATATAAGTAAAAGTAACTTATCTTTTTAAATTTTATTTCATTCTTAACGTTACTTTTCTAAAATATCCCTGAACAATTGTTATCTAAATTAATTTTTGTTTCATTCCCAATGCAACTTTGCTAAAATACCTCTATTCTTTTACAATCAACTAACCTCCTTAATAAACGTAAAATTAGTTATTTTTGCTTGTAATTTGAATCGAGGATGTATTAATTAATTTTCCTGATCCACGTAAAAGATTACCATGTGTGATTATACTTAAAAACGAATGTCTTGTATGAAAAAAACAAGACAAGCAGATATACATTTAGATATTAATTCTTAATGCACATGTAAAGTTATTAAAAAAAAGATAAGTTGTTAGAATAAGAGGTGCCGAATGAAATAACATTTTTCTCCATCAAAATGAAATACTACATTCGTTCTTAAACGTAGGATTTTTTGGAAGATTTCACGCCTATTAAGAAAATGGAATAATTTAGTTAATTATATTGGAACTGTGAACTTTTGACATGTATTTTCAAAATTACCCCTATTAATATTATTGAGAATCTAAAAAGTGATAAATAAATAGGGGTGTTTGTGGAAAAAAGTAATTAATGATTATTAAAATTGGTAAAAAATATTATAAATAGGGATAAAATAAAAATGTCAAAAGGTTCTTATATTCAGGGACGACGGAGGCAGCAGTAACTAATTAAAAGGTTTTTCAAATGTTTACATGCAGTTCTTTATGATCAATGAGCAAGAAACGTAGCCAGTGAGGTTAAAGAATAAATTTGCTATACCTGCAACATGTATGTGACCGTTTCAAAGCCTGTTAATAGAAAACACATAACAAGGAAGGAGCATGGAGTCAGAAGCTCATCACTGCATGTTTTTGAAGAACAAATACATATGACAAAAAAATAAAATCCAAATTAATTTGCCATACCTCTATGTGGATGATCAGGAAATCCAGCAGGGGCAGTCACTGCAATATTTCAAAATTTCAAACACATTCTTAGAAAAAAGAATGAAATTGACCCTCATTTTAAAAAAATTAAAAAAAAAAAGTTAAAAAAGGAGAGATCAAATTTCAAATATAGCAACCTGAGAATTCATCCAAGCTAAGACAAGGAAAGGATCAAAGTACTTGACTACTTGAGCTCAAATCTGGGAAGAAGGAAAAAAACCAACATAACCAATCAATCCAAAAGGTTCAATTCTAAAATAAAATGGGTTCCATGTTCCAATTTCCTAGTAAACACACATGAATGCATACATAGAAATACTACTGTTTTATATTGAACTCTACAACATGGTTTTATACTGCACTTCGCAATCGCAATCGTTGTAAACGCAAAGAGTAATAACTAATAAGTAATATATTTTTTTTCATAAATCAGAGTCTAATAAAGATTTTAAACAAAATAAAATTGGTGTGTGTCATTTTATTTGATATGTTTCAATTTCATATCTATAGAAATTAAAATAACACGTGTAAAAGAATTTTGAAGATGAATTATAAGAATTCCAATATACTCCCTCTGGTCCTATTTATAAGATCTTTTGGGGTTTTTCACTTTCACCAAGGAAAATGGATAAATTTGTTAGTGACATTGAAAATGTGAAAATTTGATATACTTTTTTAAAACTACCCCTATAATTATTATTGGAACTCTAAAAAGTGTTGATTTTATAGGGGTATTAGTATTGAAAATTGGAAAGAGGTTTTATAAATATGACCAAAATTAAAACCCTAAAAAGGTGTTATAGATAGTACCGGAGGGAGTAATGCAATAATGACGCAAGTATAATTAATTACAATAAATATACATATGTGTGTATATATATTGTGTACCATTTTATCTTACCTTCCTATGGTAAGTTATAGCATGGTGCCGCCGGTCAACGACCCAGCTATGGTGCCGGTATAAAATTCCTTTGAATTTAAGATGTACAGCATCAATGGCCCAGATTTGTCATTCAATTTACTCCAAACCGGTAGCATTGAAATTTACTGTGAATATGGTGTCACTCCATTTCCAGTGGAGTTAAACATGATGTTAAGTATATAGATATGTTAACCATATTAACAATATATTTCTTTTGAATGGACCTTATAGTATAACGTGAAAGTTATTATATAATGGATGTTGAACAGTTAACATTTGATTAAACACCTTTTATTTATGGAATTGAAACTGTGCAGTTGATTATTTAATAATTGTTTTATAGTTATAATTTTTTTTTATTGTTAAATTTGTAAGGAAAGGCACGGATTTTGCAAATTGTTATATAAAAGTTAAAAAAATAAAAAAATAACAATACATGAATTAAACAAAATTTTCGGAAACTTGTTTAAAGGTTGGGTTTAGTTGAAGTGTAGTATTAACTGAGATCTAGTTGAAATCTAGTTTAGTTGATAAATTTGTTAGTGATTTTGGAAAATTGAAATTTTGATATACTGTTTCAAAACTATCACTATAAATATTATTGGAACAATTAGAACCTAAAAAAAAAAATTTATAAGTGTCTCAAATAATACTCCCTACGTCCCTAATTATAATGTCCTATTAACACTTTTATTTTGTCCTATTTATAAGGACCTTTACTAATTTTCAATAAGCAATAATTAATTTTTTTTTGTAGAAACACCCCTATTTATTTAACATTCATTAGATTCTACCAACGAGCTGTTGGTGCAGTGGTGCCAGGGGCTGCACATGGTAAGGCGAACCACGGTTCGATCCCCCGCAACAACGTTGGGAGAGGAATAAAACCTTAACCCCGGGACCCCCCTCGAACTGGATTAGTCGGCCCAGTGCGCCGGATACCAGGGTGCAAACCAAAAAAAAAAAATTCATTAGATTCCCAATAATATTAATAGGGATAATTTTGAAAATACATATCTAAATTTCACATTTCCAATATAATTAACTAAATTATTCGACTTTCTTAATGAACGTGAAATCTCCGAAGAGGGCCTTTTAATTAGGGACGGAGGTAGAAAATTTCAACTAAACAAAGCAGTGTTTATTTACTCTGTCCGATCCTATTTATAAGATCATTTTGAGGTTATTATTTTGGTCATATTTATAAGACCAAAATAAACACTTGACAACATAGTTGTAATGACCCCTTTTCAATTTTTAATGATTTTTGATACAATTTAATAACTTTTTTTAACTTACACTCGTATAAAGTCAACACTTTTGAGAATTCCAGCAATAGTGGTAGTTTTGAAAAAAAGTATATTAAATTTTTCACATTTCGAATGCCACTAACATGTTTATCCACTGTCAAATGGGTCTTATAAATAGAACAGGAGGGAGTATCTTTATTGTAAAATTACAACTTTAATACTCCCTCCGGTCCTATTTATAAGTCACATTCTAAAAGGATTCTTTGATCCTATTTATAAGTCACTTTGTATTTTCTAGGAGACATTTATTGCTATTTTCTCTTATTTGCTCTTTGCCCATTAATGTGAAGTAATACAATGTGAAATTCCCAATGCAAGTTAAGAGGCCGGGTAAGATTGTAATGTTGAATTATTTTTTTAAAATTTCAAGAAACTTAATTACCCTCCTTAATCCATGTAATATGGTTAAATATACCTTATAAATAGGACCAGAGAGAGTACAAAACTAACATTAACCAAGTAGTCCTTTCGTTTTCTCCCGTGACTGAGTTTAATAATAGAACCGTGATTATCAAAAAAAAATTATAATAATAATAATAATAGAACCGAAAACACTGTTTGTTGGCCACATTATTATTGTTACAAGTTGCATGCATGCATGCACCCACGTGGTGAAAACTGAACACACCACACATATCCAACACATTTCAATCATTACTTATAGAACTAAATACTCCTCTTGTTCTGATTATATTCCTCCGGTTATATTTATACTATTTTTTTGGGATTTTCAATTCTACAAAGAAAAATGATTAAAGTAATTAGTGACATTTTAAAATAAATTGTATTGAAAATTGAAATAGAAACTTAACTTTTTTCATATTATAAAAGCTCGGAAAAAGGGTCTTATAAATAAAATGAGAGGGAGGAAGCAACTAAAAACATCATATTTATGTTCTTAAATATAAGCATATTTTATCTAAATTTCATTACAGAATTCATATTTTCCAAAGTCGTCTATTTTTTTTATCATAACAATAAAATTAAATCAGTCAATTAACTTTCTTAATAAGTGTAAAAAAAAATATTTTTTCCTTACAATTCAGACCGGCGGGAATATCTCTGTCATCTAATATAAGACCATTTTGTCATTTTTATTTTTTACTTTTACTATCCCTTAGTTAATTAAAGTTTTACCAATAATTTACCTACACACAAATACGGTAAATAAAGGAAGTATTGAAACGTTTGGCTCACTCAATAAAGGAAGTATTGAAACGTACAGCAAATACTGGACTGGTTGCCGTTTGGGTGATGTAGCAAAAAAAACCCGTAGCAGTGGGTTACGTCACCGGTACCACAGCTGGGCCATTGACCAATGGCACCCCGCTATAACGCACCCCTTCCTATGCTTCTTCTGACAACAGCCCCAACACCCTCATGTTGAGGTCTGGCCAAGAACTTTCTGGCTACAAGACGAGGTTCTTTAACATAAGTAGTGCTAATATTTTGTTGTGGCATTTTGTGAAACTGTTGCAAAAAAGAATTTTAAATTATGGGTTAGATGAAAATGTTAGGAGCAAGACAAAGATGGTTAGAAGAACTTAGAAGTATATATAGGAACATAGAGGTAGAGTTTAAGATGGTTACAAGAACTTAGAAGTATATATAGGAACATAGAGGTAGAGTTTCCACTCTTAAAAGTTCAAACTCAAAACGTATTAATCCCTTATGTATCATCATTTTTAAATAAAAATAACTAACTTCATATGTATTAAAAAAAGTTAGTCAAAATACATTTAATTTTTTAAATTTATAAAAAAAAATAGACTACTTTAGTAAACTTATATTGAGAATTTAAATAATTCAACCACTTTATTGATATATTTTAGAAATGATTGAATTCGGAATAGAAAATTAGTTAAATTTTACCTATATTTAAAATTATCAGTGAATTTTTTTTTTTTTAATTGAGACAGGAAGGAGTATGTGTTGGCTGCGAACCCCACTTGGAGAGAGTTTGCGTGTTTGAGCTCAAGGTTCTTAATTAATTTCCATTTTTCTTTATTGATTCCTAGTGTTCCCATGAACGTCAGCATAACGCACTCATGATGTGTGGCCCTATATGAGATCATGAATTCGCAATCGCCATGATCACATGACGTAATATTGAGCAAAGTGGCTTTTTTTAAATCCTAAATTAAAGTTAATAAATAAAACAAAATATTTTCAATAATGTTATTTGGATATTTTCATTAAAAAATTGTGGATCTTTCAATTTATATTTCCTCCATTTAGTAAGGATGATAACAAATTGTGCGTTTTGTCATTTGTGCCATGACCTCCCAGGATTTGGATTTCTGTGACTTTTTGTAATGGTGTAACAACCCGTGAAATTGTATTAGGTCTGTTACGTGAGTTTTTGGTTCTCTGTTGTAGTTCATTGTGTGTATATGAGTGAGCGCCAAAATATGAGTTTTTGGTTCTCGTATTAGGTCTTTTGCTGAAAGCAACTCTAGGGGCAGAATCTTTAGTAAAATTTTAGCAAGGTGACACCAAAATATACAGTTAAGAGAAGGGACTTGCATTAAACATTACTTATTAAGCAAGAAAAAACTAGCAGTAGCAAATAAATAGAGTTATGTTCTGTTATTTGCTTCAATTTATTGGCGGGAAAGCTCAGCAGTGGAGCATGGTCTGATCTCCCTAATATGTTTACATGTTTACTCTTGAGAACAATTGTATGATGATATCTTGACCCTGATGGACCCCCAAAATCCAATTCACCTAAATTTTCATTCATAAAAAAATAAAAAATCATACCACACGTGGACTTAGATTTAAGCCAAAAATGATAGTGGCATAATATGAAGTAAAAAGAATGGAAATTTATTCATCTCATTCATAAATTCCAATTTACATTATAACAGGAATTGTAGCATTCATTTTTCCATTTAAAATTCAAAATCAACCAACGTGAGATTAAATGAACTCAAAAATCAGGACCAACTCCACTTTCAGAACTCCAATGTCTTGCTTTCTCAAATCCATTGGCATAGTTATCAAAATCATCAATTGTTTGGTCAATTTCTTCTTGAGTATTCATCACAAAAGGACCAAATTGCACAACAGGTTCACCAAGAGGTTCACCTCCAACCAGAATGAACCTAAGTTGCTTAGAAGATTTGTTCCATGCCTCTATGCCATCCCCAGAACCAAGAAGGAGAATATGGTGAGAGGTTGCTGGCTGAGATTTTTGGTGACCAAAGACACCCTCTCCTTCCAAGACATACACAAAAGCATTCCAAGATTTTGGTATAGGTTGTTGTAAGTGAGCTCCTGGTTTAAGAAAGAAGTCCAAGTACATGGTCGGTGTCCTTGTGTAGATTGGAGACTTCATCCCAACAGCTTCTTCACCTGCTATAACTCTAACCTTGATACCATCTTTCATACCTTCTGCTATGTCCTTGCTCATCAACACTTCTTGATACCTTGGTTCAATCCTAAGATAACATTACAAAGGCATATTAAGCCAAAGTTTGGCTTCCATATTAAGAACATCAAAATAAGAATATCATTAGGCATGTTATAAACAATTCGTATCTATCTAATTAGTGGATGACTATCTATTAGATTGTGTTTATATTTAGTTGATACCACTCCATATTAGAGTTTCCTATCTCCCTATAAATAGGACTCAACTATGATGTAATGTACACTGAATATATATCACAATATATTGTTTCCTCTCTTCTTCTCTTCTTCCTTGTTTTCATACACACGTTATCAGCACGAAAGCTCTAGTTCATCAAAAGGTGTTGAAGCTAGATAAGGTAAAACTTCAATATTGTTAACATTTAATTATTATCATTATCATTATTGTTATTGTGTTGTTGTTTTGCGATCTCTTATATATATATACTCCCTCCGTTCCTAAATATAAGACCCTTTTGATACTTTTGTTTTGTTCCTATTTATAAGACCCTTTACCAATTTTCAATGAGCATTAATTACTTTTTTCCACAAACACCCTTATTTATTTAACACTTTTTAGATTCCCAATAATATTAATAGGGGTAGTTTTGAAAATACATATCAAAAGTTCACATTTCCAATACAATTAATTAAATTATTCCACTTTCTTAATGGACGTGAAATCTTCCAAAGGGGTCTTATAAATAGGAACGGAGGAAGTATGATGTAATGATCTTGAAGTATCATCATCATTATATGAACACGGAATTTTATTTTTATTTGTTTAAGACTAGTTCATGAAGAACTAGACCATTGTATCTTGTTCATTAACAAGAACAGTTCCTGAAGAACTGTCAATAATAATAGGGAGTTACTAGCATGCAATCCAATTTTGGATTGTTGGCATGCAATCTTCTCATCAACCAATAGCAAGTTGTCACTTAATTCACTTGTGTCATGTCATTATCTCAAGTTGTCAAATGTAATTTTTTGCAATCTGGTCCAACTTAAAAAGTAAATTACAATTTTAGTCCTTTGTACCTATTGATAAATTATAAGTTTTAATTTTAAAAAATATAATTTAAAAAAAAATCAAAGTAGCTTCTGGAGTGCTGGTGGTCGTCTTCTTCCCCACCACCACCACCACCACCACCGGCCACCATCACCTATATTTTCGATACTAAAAGGATTGGCGGACGACGTCTGAGGCATTTGGATCGGAGGTGATGGTGGCCGGTGGTGGTGGTGGTGGTGGTGGGGAAGAAGACGAACCACCAGCACTCCAGAAGCTACTTTGATTTTTTTTTTTAAAATTATATTTTTTTAAATTAAAACTTATAATTTATCAATAGGTACAAAGGACTAAAATTGTAATTTACTTTTTAAGTTGGACCAAATTGCAAAAAATTACATTTGACTACTTGAGATGATGACATGGCACAAGTGAATTAAGTGGCAACTTGCTATTGGTTGATGAGAAGATTGCATGCCAACAATCTAAAATTGGATTGCATATTAGAAAAGTCCATAATAATAAGGAGGGTTCCTGAAGAACTATAATGAGAGTTCCTGAAGAACTGTCAATAATAATAATAATATGGGTTCTTGAAGAACTTGATTTTTATGTCTTTATTTTATTTTTACCGCTGATCTATTATCTTATATGATGTACATTATGTTATATATGGTATAATGTTTAAATGAGAGCGTGACATTATTATGATAGATGTATAGTATCAATTATAGTAATATATATATTTTTTGATGTATCATCAATGAGTATCGTACAATTATGGTAATATTATTTTCATATAAATAATATCATTGAGTATCATTTAAATATGGTATTATATTAGTTGTGCATCATTGTTCTAAACAATAATCCTATATCCTATTCAATATCTTGCATCATTATTATATATATATTTTTTCCTCATTAATATTATATAATACCTTGCGTCATTATTATAATTATAATGATAGAAAAAGAGGGAAATCTTAATGGTACAGTTTTTTTTTCTTTGGATGGTACAATTTTTCATAACTTTACATATGTAATTTTTTTTTTGCGCTATCTAATTTAATTATTTCCTCATTTATTATAGAATCATTATGTCAAACCTTGCAAATCTTGAATTTTTGGCTCTTGACATCACTGGGAGAAATTACTTATCATGGGTTTTAGATGCTGAAATCCATCTAGATGCAAAAGGCCTTGGAGAGACCATAAAAGAAGGTAATAATGCATCTAACCAAGATAAGACAAGGCTATGATTTTCCTTCGCCACCACCTCCATGAAGGGTTGAAAACTGAATATCTCACTGTTAAGGATCCACTTGTTCTTTGGAACAACATAAAAGAGCGCTATGACCACCAAAAAATAGTAATTTTGCCTAAAGCTCGTTATGATTGGATGCATTTGCTCTTACAGGATTTTAAAACTATAAGTGAGTATAACTCGGCCATATTTAGAATCACATCTCAAATGAAATTATGTGGGGAAAAGGTCACTGATTATGATATGTTAGAAAAAACATTATCAACATTCCATGCAAAACAATTGCTCCTGCAGCAGCAATATCGTGAAAAAGGTTTCAAGAAATATTCTGATTTAATTTCTTGCCTTCTTGTGGCTGAACAAAATAATGAATTATTGCTGAAAAACCATGAATCTCATGCAACGGGCACTGCTCCATTCCCAGAAGCGAATGTAGCAACACACAGCCACAATTCTCATGCACAAACTCGTGGTCGTGGCCGTGGCCGCGGTAGTTATCATGGTCGTGGGTATGGTTATGGTAGTGGATATAGACACGGTCGTGGCCGTGGACATAAACAAGGCAAACGTGGTCGTGGTGGTTGCTCAAAATACACATGAAAAAATGGAGAGAATTCTGAAAAGGGCAAAGGTGCTCAAATAAGCAAAAATGATGAAGTCAAATGTCATCGTTGTGGTGGCCAAGGTCATTGGTCTCATATATGCCGTACACCTGAACATCTTGTCAAACTTTACCAAGAATCGATCAAAAAGAAAGGAAAAATGATAGAAACAAATTTTGCTTTCGAAGAAGACAATTCTAATTATAACTTTATGGATACTACCCATCTAGATATTGCGGATTTTCTTGTTGATCCAAATTAAAACTTTATGTTGTCTGGAGATGGGACTGCCCAAATTTAATTAGATAATAATTGGCTTTAGTATATTTTTCTTATGATTTTAAGTTCTCTGTTATTTTTTTTTCAAATAAAGAAATGAATTCTAGTATGTATTTCCTTTCTCTAATGAAGCAATAAAGTTCTTATTTTTCATGTTTTATCATTTCACTTTTAAGTATTCATATTAATTATCTACTTTTCTTTGTTTCGTAGTAAGAATGAGTATTCCTTTCCATGCTCCATTGGTTGACCACAACTTTAGTAATAAAGAAATGTGTCTTGCCGATAGTGGAACAACTCACACAATTCTCAAGGATAAAAAATATTTCTCCTACTTAGTAATGCAAGAAGCAAATGTTAATACAATATCTGGTAGTACAAAGATAATTGAAGGCTCCGGAAGAGCAAATATAATATTGCACGGAGGAACAAAATTGTGTATCGATAATGCATTATTCTCTACTAAGTCTCAAAGAAACTTATTGAGTTTCAAGGATATTCGCCAAAATGGATATCATATAGAGACAACAAATGAAGAAGGTAGCGAATTTCTTTATATAACAAAAACTATTTCAAATAAAAAATGTATATTTGAAAAGTTGCCTACTTTCTCATCTGGTTTGTACTACACATATATTAGTACAATTGAAGTACATCACATCGTAAACCAGAAGTTTGCGGATAATAAGTTTATTGTATGGCATGACCGGTTAGGCCATCCCGGATCAATTATGATGCGAAAAATAATTCAAAATTCTTGTGGACACCAGTTGAAGAACCAGAAGATTCTTCAAACTAGTTGTCTATCATGTGTTGCTTGTTACCAAGGGAAGTTGATCATTCGGCCATCACCTGGAAAAATTGAGTATGAATCACTAACAATTTTGGAACGTATACAAGGTGATATATGTGGGCCAATAGACCCATCATGTGGACCATTTAGATATTTCATGGTTTTAATTGATGCATCAACTAAATGGTCACATGTATGTTTATTATCAACTCGTAATCATGCATTTGCGAGATTACTTGCTCAACTAATTTGACTTAGAGCACATTTTCTTGATTATCCAATTAAGAAAATACGCTTTGACAATGCTGGTGAATTTACGTCCCAAACTTTTAATGATTTTTGCATGTCTATTGGCATTGACGTTGAACATCCCGTAGAACATGTTCATACACAAAATGGACTTGCGGAAGCACTTATTAAACGACGACAAATAATTGCAAGGCCATTACTTATGAGATCAAAACTTCCAATAATTGCTTGGGGACATGCAATTTTGCATGCTGCAGCACTAATTCGCATCAGGCCAACAAGTTTTAACAAATCATCCCCTTTACAAATGGTTTTTGGTCAGGAACCTAATATTTCCCATCTAAGAATTTTCGGATGTAAGGTATATGTTCCTATTGCTCCACCACAACGCACTAAGATGAGACCTCAAAGAAGGTTGGGAATATATGTTGGATATGAATCTTCATCCATAATAAAATATCTCGAACCAACAACGGGAAATTTATTCACGGCTCGATTTTCCGATTGTCGTTTTGATGAATCTGTTTTTCCAACATTAGGGGAAAAATAAGCAGCCGGAAAAAGAAATCATTTGGAAAGAATTATCATTATCTTATCTTGATCCTCGTACAAAACAATGTGAACTTGAAGTTCAAAAGATAATTCATTTGCAAAACTTAGCTAACCAATTGCCAGATGCATTCACTGACCTAAAAAGAGTGACTAAGTCACATATTCCAGCTGCTAATGCTCCAATAAAAATTGATGTCCCTGTTGGACAAAATACAATTGCAAATGAGTCTGAGGCACGTCTAAAGCGTGGCAGACCCATCGGTTCCAAAGATAAAAATCCTCGAAAACGAAAAGGAGCTAAGAAAGAAGATGGTCAATTCGAGGATATAATGGCTCTTGAAGAGCCTTCAGACATAATTAATAGTTCAATTCCAGAAGAAACTCAGGTACCTGAAAATTATGAAAACAAAGATATCTCAATAAATTATGTCATGAATGGAATTCAATGGAACCGAAATGAAATCGACGTCGACGATATTTTTGCATATAATATAGCGCTTGAAATTATAAATGATGAGGATCATGAACCAAAGTCTATTAAGGAATGTAGACAAATAAATGATTGGCCAAAATGGGAAGACACAATTGAGGCAGAATTGAAGTCGCTTGAAAAACGACAAGTATTTGGACCTGTAATTCGTACACCTAAAGGTGAAAAGCCAGCTGGATACAAATGGGTTTTTGTGCGAAAGCGAAATGAGAAAGGAGAAATTATGAGATATAAAGCAAGATTATTTGCCCAAGGTTTTTCGCAAAGACCTGGCATTGATTTTGAGGATACATATTCTCCTGTGGTGGATGCAAGTACTTTTCGATACTTAATTAGTCTGGCAGTACGTGAAGGGCTCGATTTGCGTCTAATGGATGTCGTTACAGCCTATCTATATGGCTCTCTTGAAAATGACATTTATATGAAACTTCTTGAAGGATTTAATTTACCTGAAGTATATAATTCAAATTCTCGAGAAGATTACTCAATTAAATTGAATAAAAGCCTTTATGGATTAAAGCAATCTGGATGCATGTGGTATAATCGCTTAAGTGAATATTTAATCAAGGAAGGATATAAAAATGACCCAATTTGTCCATGTATTTTTTTGAAAAGGTGTGGCAAGGAATTTGCTATAATTGCTGTTTATGTTGATGATTTAAATATTATTGGAACTCCCGAAGAGCTTCCAAAAGCTGTAAATTGCTTAAAGAAAGAATTTGAGATGAAGGATCTAGGAAGAACAAAGTTTTGTCTTGGTTTACAAGTGGAATATTTAAATAATGGAATTTTGGTACATCAAGAAACCTATATTGCAAAGGTTCTTAAGCGATTCTACATGGACAAATCACATCCATTATGTAGTCCAATGGTTGTAAGGTCACTTGATGTGAATAAAGATCCTTTTTTGACCAAAAGAAGAAGATGAAGAACTACTTGGTCCTGAAGTACCATATCTTAGTGCAATTGGGGCATTAATGTACCTTTCCAGTCCTACACGACCCGATATATCATTTGCTGTCAATTTATTGGCAATGCATAGTTATTCGCCTACAAGAAGGCATTGGAATGAAATTAAGCATATACTCCGTTACCTTAAAGGTACAATGGATATGGGTCTGTTTTATTCAAATATGAACAAATCCGATCTTATCGGTTATGCTGATGCAGGTTATCTATTTGACCCCCATAATGGTCGATCACAAACCGGCTATTTATTTACATGTGGTGGCACAGCTATTTCATGGCGATATATGAAACAAACAATAACTGCGACATCCTCTAATCATGCGGAAATCTTAGCGTTACATGAGGCAAGTCGAGAGTGTGTTTGGTTGAGATCTGTAATTCAACACATACAACAAAATTGTGGTATATCATCTGAAAAAATGAATCCAACAATTTTATATGAAGATAATGCTGCATGTATTGCTCAGTTGAAAGAACGATATATTAAAGGAGATAGAACAAAACATATTTCTCCAAAAAAATTTTATGCTCATGACCTACAGAAGAATGGTGACATAAGTGTTTACAAGTTCGTTCAAGCGAGAATTTAGCAGATCTTTTTACAAAGTCTTTACCAACTACAACATTCCAGCAGCTAATACAGAAGATTGGTCTTCGTCGTTTCAAAGATATTTGTTCACATGAGGGGGAGCAATAAATACGCACTGCACTCTTTTTCCCTTAGCCACAGTTTTATCCCATTGGGTTTTCCTGGTGAGGTTTTTAATGAGGCAGTATTCATTTGCGTATCAAAATTATGTATTTTTAGTAAAGTTTTTAATGAGACATAATTTTGTAATAATCATCCAAGGGGGAGTGTTATAAACAATTCATATCTATCTAATTAGTGGATGACTATCTATTGGATTGTGTTTATATGTAGTTGATACCACTCCATATTAGGGTTTCCTATCTCCCTATAAATAGGACTCAACCATGATGTAAAATGTACACTGAATATATATTACAATATATTGTTTCCTCTCTTCTTCTCTTCTTCCTTATTTTCATACGTTTTATAACAAGGCACTGTTATTGTTGTTTTTTTGTTTTGCCTTTTTATATATTTTCAAAATGTATATACACAAAAAATATATATATACAAAAATGTAAGTGACAAATTCAAATAAATTTATATGATATCAAATAGGCAAAATTAATATATTGATGATCTAGGTTATTTCCTATCTTCCATTATGTGTGGTTCTCACATTTTTTTTTCTCTTAACTATCTTAATTCTTAATTAAAATTCATAATTTTAGTATTATTATTGAATACATAGTGAAAAAATCTATTAAATTTCTCAATATATATATATATATATATATATATATATATATATATATTTTGGAGATTGTACCATTAAACAAATGAGTTTTAACCTAGATAAGCTAACAGAAAAAACTACTTACCAACTTAAAAACTAAAAATAATTTAAAAAACCAATATGCAATATCAACTTCAAAACATAAGATAAATTAAGAAGAGGAAACTAATAATTTCGACATTCAAATATGATGTTCAAAACTTAATATTTAAATAAATATCAAGATAATGATGAGTTCTCAAAGGAACTTCAAAGCCACTCGTGAAAAAGTTGAGAGTCTTTCATTTTTGACTCGTATTTAAGGTCTACTTAGGGGGTCACACCCAAAACCAAACAAACTATGAAGCCTAGGTGAAGTTTAATATTGAAGCGGCAACATGTTGCCTTTATTATTGAAGTTTCCATCAACAGTCAACACGGAATATATGGGTGAGAGCCATTGTCTTTATTGGCCATTTATGTCCCTTCTAGCACACTTGCATCATTTGTGCTCTGTTCAAAACCACTTCTAGGATTTGGTCCATGATGAGAATCATTACATAAAGTTGCATGTGTATGTGAATAAGGCATATTTTAAATCAAAAGTTTAGGATATAATTGACTTCTTTTTCCTTAAAAAAATACTCTCTTTAGTCATATATACTCCCTCTTGTCCTATTTATAGGGCATACTTAATCATATCACATAGACCAAGGAGGGTAGTTAGGTTTCTTGAAACTTTAAAAAAATACTTCAACATTACAACCTTACCCTCTTAATTTGCATTGGGAATTTCACATTGTATTACTTCACATTAATGGGCAAAGGGCAAATAAGAGAAAATAACAATAAATGCCTCCTAAAAAATACAAAGTGACTTATAAATAGGACCAAAAAATCCTTCTAGAATGTGACTTATAAATAGGACCGAAGGGAGTATTTATAAGTCATTTTCCAAAAAAAAATTTCATCCTATTCATAAATAACTTTGTATTCTCTAAAAAGCATTTATTGTTCTTTTATCTTATCATTTGTTCACTAATGTAAAGCAATGCATTTATAAAATTTTAAATATTAATTATGCATCTTATCTCTTTTTCCTATATTAGTATTAGTATCACATTCTAACTTATATTAATTAGCTTTAATTATAATGATTCTATTTTTATTCTCTACCTTAACTATCTCACTTCCTTACTTTTACAATATTCTTTTTGTCCTTATTTTTCAAGATACTATTCACTTGTCACAAATCATCATCCCAACACCAACAAAGCCCAACACAGTTGGTAGATAGCTGGGTTCCTTAAGCATGATGTTAGGGGTTCGATCCCTGCCGTGGGCATGGAAAATGCTTTGTTGGTAGAGGCAAAACCCACTTTGGTGATTTCTACGCTTCGAAGGGAATTAATCTTCGGCTGTCGGCTGAAGGATACCCTTGGTGTACACCAAAAAAAAAAATCATCATCCCAACACCAGCAAAAAAATTTAAAATAAAAACCAAAATTCTCAAAAGAGACCACCATCTTGCCACAATAGTATGAGCAACAAGGTACTGACCTTAAAAAACAAAAAATCCTTTTTGTTTTTCATTTTCGTATATGATTCTTTTTATTTTTAAATTATTGCTTTATATTATATATTAGTTTTGCATCAACAAGAATGGATGATGTTTTAAATGATTAGCACCTTGAAAAATAAGGGTATAAAATATATTGTAGAAGTAAGGAAGTGAGATAATTAAGATAGAGAATAAAAAAAAAATAATTATAATTAAAGCTAATTAATGTAAGATGTAATATGTTTTTAATATTAAAAAAAAAGATACATATTTAATACTTAAATTCAGCTCTAAGGGTTGAGTTTATCAAAACCGTTAAACGAATAATATTATAATATTAAACTATCTTTTTAAAATTCCAAAAAATATAATTGTTCTCCTTAATTAGTTTAACATGATTAAGTATAAGCTATAAATATGATCAGCTAATGATGATCTTCAGTGACGCAATAAATACGTCACCTAATAATCCTGGGCCAAAGCTAAGATTGGGATTTGAAAAAAAAAAAATACTCCCTCTGTCTCTAATTATAAGGTTTTTGTGGCATTTTTACGTCCACGGAATTTTGCTAGGGAATTATTCTATAGCAGTTTAATAGCAAATTAGCTACGGATTAGATACGAATTTAATTTCCGTAGTTGTTTTTCGATTGCATAATAAACAGTTAAACACTTATTATCAGGAAAACAACTACGGAACAACTACGCCTAAGCTAGGGAATATTGCTAACAATATAAAATTCCGTAGCTGATGGGTTTTCTAGGAAATATTCCGTAGCTAATGTTAAAATTTTTATTTTTATTACGTATCCCTAATATTTTGCTAAACCCGCGAATTTTACATCTCCTCCCACTGCTCCATTTGGTGTCCCTTCAGTCACTCTCTTAATACTCACTTACCCAATTGCTCTCTCATTCACTCTCATTCACTCTCATTCCCTCTTCTCCCTCTCCCTCTCCCTCTCGCGAGTCACCGCCACCACCGCCCTACTCCTTCCCTCCTTCCCTGCTTCCTCGTCATGTGAACACGAAATCCCTCACTCTCAATCTTGCCTCCATCGTTCTCTCACTCTCCCGTGGTCAATCGTTTCACGGTGACTCACCGAGGTTTCACCGTGACTCACCACCGTTCACCATTCAATGTTCTGGTGAGTAAAGACCGAACCCAATTGAAGCTTCTATTTCGATTTTTCCCTTTTCAAAATTACCCTTTTTTCATTCTTCTTTCTTTTTGTACCTTCTATGTTTTAGGGTTTGTACCTTTGTTCACAATACTGTTTCTGCTTCACTTATTTTCTTTCCTTTGTTTTCAATATGCACTTCAATGCCAACATGTACACCAAAAAGGGTTTCTCTCTTGAATTCACGACTTTCCTTTGTTAGTCTTTTGGAACAGAGGTTTTTTTAAGGTGAAAAGGGTTTCTTTTTTTTATAGAATTATCAGTTTTGATGCTTTTAAGGTGAAAAGGGTTTTTTTTAAGTGTTGTTTGTAATGTTTAAGTTCACCCTCTTAGAAGGTATTATTATTATGGCTTAATTATGTCACAAGTTCCTGAAGTTTAAGGTACTTTTGCGAGATACCCTTATTCTCTTTTTGCCAATGTCTGACTCCCCGAAGTTACTTCTGAGTTTGTCATATACCCTTACTACCAATTTTGACCAATTTTGCCGGCATGTAACATCAGAATCCTGATCAGACGCAAGAGGTTGGTCATGTCAGTAAAATTGGCTAGAATTGGTAGTAGGGTATATGACAAACTCATAAGTAACTTCGGGGAGTCAGACATTGGAAAAAAAAGAATAAGGGTATCTGACAAAAGTACCTCAAACTTCAGGGACCTGTTGTGAGACCCACAATTTTACCCAATTTATTTGTGAATTTATATTTGAATTTATAATATTATATTTGATTTTTTTGATAAATTGTGATACCTGGATTTAATTAAAATCGTATAAATTATATATATATATATACACGTGGTATATATATTGTATATATATGCATACCAATGTTTTCTCTAATGTATTTAAATGAAATATTTTAAGGTATAATATTTGATTTAAATGATCTTAGAAAATGAAATGCTTTTTGAAGGATTAAGGTGTTCTATCTTCAAAAATTCATATCTTTTAGACCGTACGTCGAAAAATTACAAATGATATATCAAAACGATCATATCGAAGTGTAGATTATGAAAATGTAAAGCTTTGATTTTTATTTTGGAGTTTTCGGAATTTTATCACTGCTACAGTACTGAACAAATTTTTGAGTTTTAAGAGTAAAGATGTGGTTTTAATGCAATTAATGACCTTTTGACTCAAGTGTATTTTATTTTGAAAACAAAAATACATTTCTGAAGTTTTCTATTGTACCACTGTCCAAATAAAATATATTTTCGTATTTTTATTATTAAAATTTTATTTGAAAGCTTATGAAGTGCATTTTTGGAGGAAATGATCTTAGAGCTTAAAAAATTCATAACTTTCAAACCATAAGTCCAAAAATTATAAATTAATATAAAAATGATCGTATCGAAATGTAGTATTTGAATAAGTGAAAATAAAATTTTTATTTTGGCATCTACGAAAATATTTACGGTACAGTAAGAAAAACGAATAGTTGGTATTTTAAACTTAGGAAAAATTATCTTGGAGCCTAAAATAAATTATTAGACTATAAAATATTTTTATCTATACATTTAAATAATTATCTGGATGCTCATTGGCTGCACCATCTAGAGTTTATTATTTTTCTAATTATTTCTGAATTTTTATAAGTAAAGGCTTTATTATGATTGGTTGTTGAAGAGGTGAATTAAAAAATGAGCCAATGAAAAATTTTCTCCTCATTATTGGGTCAAGGGTGCCGTCCAAATTAAGAGGGAAAGAGGAAGATATTTTGTTCAACAAATTACTAGAAGTGTAACACCTCGTAATATAATGAATAATAAACAATAAACGTTTGAAAAATGAAACATTGGACTTTAAATTTTCTTTTATAAATCAGAGTTCACAAATAGCGTTGGGGGCTTTCAATTACAATATAATAAAATATACTTGAGTTCCTTTCTTTCGACTGATCCGCTGAGCACTCTTATCTCCAAGCTCCTTGCTCAAGTATCTAAAATGTTAACCACATAAGGGTGAGACCTTTTCACAACATAGTGGATTAAAAGATAGTAAAATGGTATATAACAAAAACACAAGGATAATAAGTAAATCAAGCCATGGATTAACAAAATGTATCATAATCACATATTTTCAATATCCAAATACATTTCCATATTCATTCTCTTTCCAGGTTCATAAAACTGTATGTCACCTCACGGTCAGAGGCCAACATACCCACTTATACATTGTATGTCTCCTCACGGTCAAAGGACAACATACAAACCACATATACATTGTATGTCTCCTCACGGTCAGAGGACAACATACAACTCATATTCTTTTTTTCTTTTTATCTTTGCACCACTAGGAATTAGCGCACCTGCTAGGCAATTCGGCACCTACCAGGGACTTTACACCTGTTAGGACTGAGACACCCATTAGGCATCACCTGTTAGGACAACGCAATTAATTACCTTTCCATTAATTATTCATTTCTCAATTCCAGTCCACAATTTATTAACTTTTTCAGGTGGTTATGCAGTGTATTGATCCATTGGCGCACCGACGCCTAACGGGAATTTAGGACCTAATGGGCAATTCGCCTGACAGGCAATTCGGCCCTAGCAGGCAATTCACCACCTAGCAGGGCACCTAGTGTGCCGGGGCATCCAAGGATCAACCACACTGCATTCCTTTTTATTCCAGATCAGAACTCATTCACAAAAAGTCAAGCACCACATTCACACCATTCATCAAATACTCAGAGAATTGCAAGTAATATCAAATATTCATTTTCATCACTTTTAGCAGACATAATCATTCCTTTAATTCACATATCAAACCACCATCTATCATTACTCAAATCTCACATTTCCAAACATTCTTCACACACAACAATTTCAAGTTTTATATATATATATATATATATATATCCAATTCCAATTTATTATTCCTTTTTACATCACATTCCCGTTTCAATATTTATACACATACGTCATTAATTACTCACATATAGGGTCACATCAATTTATCAACCATCAACCAATATCACCAATCAATCGACATACTCAGGTATGTCTCAGAGTACATTGAATGTAAGTCAACTCCCTAGGGTTCTTCAATTCCTACTTTAATATCAATAAAAAGATAATTTAACATAAACAATTTAATTAATATAAAATTAACCATAAACATACTAATCACCCCTAAATCAATTTTAATTCAAAACCATTTTGCTACCAACAACCCGGTCTAAGTATTAAACTTAAATCCTATTATACACCCTAACTATCCCTAACCCAAAGTGTGGAAAAGAGACTTCCCTTACCTGGAAATCTTAGCAATAACGACAGAGTCACGTTTACATCCGCGACTTGCACCAGGGTTAAGGTCAATAACATGTTGGATCTAAATAGGGACATATGATAAAACTAATTATAACATTAAAATATATATATATATCAAATAAATTCATTTTTGTCAAAATAATAAATATATATCATTATACAATAAAGATATATAACTTTTTTCCAAAATATCTCTTTATTTGAAAATATAGGCATAATAAAAATATTGACGGATCAACGAATAAATTACATATATGGGTAGAGGAAGTTGAGGAGGTTATATACCTAAAAAAGATTTGAAATTGGACGGTTGGATCTTGAATTATTGGATCGGAAAGGAGAGAAAAAGAAACATACTCCCTTCGGTGCCGCCTAGTTCTCTCGCTCTCTCATACTCTCTCTCGGTGCTACTCATTCTATTATTTTCATTCAGACTCTTTCTCTCTCCTAGTTTCTTTCTTCTTCTCGTTTCTATTTCTCTCCGTGATGCTCGCTATGGTTTCACGTGGTGGCTTACTAGCCACACTCTCTTTTTTTTTTTCTTTTTTTTACTCTTTTCTTTTGGGTTGGGCGGCTGGGGTCTTGGGGTAGGTAATAATATAGGGTAATGGGTAGTACTAGGAAGATATATATTTATATATATTTGTGGGTCAATGTGTATAGGTATTTTGGATTATAATTAAAAGTTGGATGACACTAAAAATAAAATATGTTTAGGTAAAACAATATTGTATTTTGAATTACTCAAAACTGAATGAAAAATAATAAAGTTACCGGTAATATATTAAACCAGTCCAGAATGTAAAAATAAAACAGCCTCCGAACACTATGAAAATTTACAGGGATGCTCAAAATATTAAGTTAAACATATTTTTCTGAAGAAACTATTTAAAAAATGCCTCTAAGGCTTGTCACTTGAGCTCCCTGTCAAAATGTTAATTAAACTAAATAAAAGTATTACTTTATTTTTAGAAAACGTATGATAACAAATTTATACTTATTTTGACTAGAAAACATATTTCAAATATAATGAGGAAATCAGAATTTTATTCCGAGACTCAAATCTTGAAAACATCATATTAAATCATTTAATTATTTTACTAGAGGTATTAGAAATAACGGGATGTTACAATTCTCCCCCACTTATTGGAATTTCGTCCCCGAAATTCCGTTCAATAATCCTTAAATGGAGAACCATCCCGAACAAGGGTTTCTTAATTACGATACTCACTTCCTTTGGTTTTACTCCCCCACTTGGAAATTGGCATATCATTCTGCATTGGTACGCTACTAAGCTCTTGCACTCAATGAAGAGTACGAATTTATGGTTTGATTTGGTTAGTCTCGACGCGAAGACTCTAACAGGTTCTCTAAGGTTTACTCTCCTTACGACTAACATTTCAAGAGTCCCACTAATAGGACTCCCAAAATTCGGGTTTTGCTTCCCAAGGAAGTCGGAAATGGTTTCTAAGATCAACTGGGTTTCCTCCGGAATTTTATATCAGAGGTTTGGAAAGGGTATTATTAGGCCCTAAACACTAATACCCTCAAGGGTTTGATTATAGCCTAACCCCAAAACATACAACCTATCTCCTACTCCTAAATCCTAGTCAAGCACATTCATCAATTAGGCAGTTATAAATCACATACGCATCATACACAATTCAAACATATGCAACAATAATTCACAACATCATATACTTCAAACACAAGCATTACTCAATCCCTACCTCTTCCTAACTTAGTCCTTATCTATCTAGCCTAACTTAGGGTAAATCTTCATCTATCCACACAATCTTAACAATCATCACATATATGAAAATCGGTTTAAGAAAAGGGTTCGGGGAATAGGATTACTGAGGGTAATAAAAATACATTTTCATCACTTCATTTTCTTGATGTTTTGAAATTTTCCAAGTAGTGTCCCTACACAAGAGTATCATGATAAGTTTTCAAGTCACTCAGAGTTCATTAGGTTCAGTTTTTAACCCTACGACCATTTTGCCAAAGAATTGTAATTGTCGGGGCTAAACCTAAATCAGATTTGTTTGAAAATTAGTAATTAAACTCTGGATGGCCTCAAAACTTTAAGGGACATCACTTGTACTTAGCCAAAGGTTGAGTAAAAATATCGAATCGATCAGAGCACGTTAGATTAAATTTGTTCAAAAACACTAACTTGGTCCAATTGGCTTGAGATTTTACATGGAACAATCATTCAACCTTAGGGGCTTGTATATAAAAATGTTTAAGTCAATCAAGTATCCCCAACCCAAAACTCAGTTTTCCACTTTATGTAATAAAAACCCCGATTTCCCAACAACCACCTAATCACAATCACATACACACGACAAAATATTTGGTTTAACAATCTCTACGTATGAGGATTAAAATTTAATAAATAAGATCCCATACAATAAAAGCATTTGGACACGCATTTGTGTACTTCACCATAAAGGACTACCTTCATCTAATTTCGTAAGAACCTAGATGAAGGAGTGCAAACTTGTACAAAATTTATCAGACTTAGAGAAAAAGGAATATGGTTTTAACTTAGAAAATTCAGTTTAGTTCATCTTCAAAAATTGGAACAATTACATTTCCTTTTACTCCAAGTTTGAAAATTGAATATCATTCCGAATCACGAGGTGTCGCTTATAGAGAGTTCCTATTTAATCGACAGGTGACTTGTTTAAAAACAAATGAGTTAATTCCCTGTTCGATCACTTAGGAATTCCTTGCTTTCTTTATTACTTTCTTAAAAATTTGTCGTGTGACTCCATGATTCGTTTGGAATGATTGTGATTCGGTGCAGCACTTTGAAATTCATTTTGAACACTTATATTACCAAACAAACAGTCATAAGAATATTCACTCATAATCATCAAGTAGGATTCAGGTTCACATATAGCATCAAGCACCTACATCAATCAAACATACACCACTATGCACAAATATCAAACACACATATGCAACAACAACGATCAACAATCAACATGTATACATATATACACATATACTAATAACAACCTAGGCGAAATTCGGGTCGAGAACCTCTCGATTGAATTTAAAACCCCTTTTTCGATTAAATACACCTCTTTTCATTTATAAAAAATTTTATTGTTACACTTGGGGTTCAAGTTCAATCGATAGGAGCTCCATACATATCTTTCATTTAGTATTAAAGTTATCGAAATCAAATTAGGGGTGGAATCACTACAAGTTCAACATAAACGTTTTTGTTTCTCGTGGATCCTAATCTAGTCGATGTGAACTAAATCACTCGTTTAGATTAGTATCTAGTCAATCAACTATTTTGATTTTCATAGTTCCACCTCTAACCTTTGTTCGCTTACTTTAACACTAAACTATTCCACAACTAAACACATTTCGAGGACCTTTTGATTGAATTCAAACCGCTTCCCAAATATGGTAAAAAGTTTCTTTTATACTTGCAATTCAAATTGGGATAGTTCAGCGGTTTGAATCTGATCGATTAGTTCTCAATTCCTATTTTCCATTTGATGTCATAGTCACTTGAATTAAGATTAGCTACGGAACCGACCGTTAATTTAATTTAAACATAATTTTCCGTTCTCTTAGATACTAATCTAATCGACGTGAATTTAATCACTTGGTTGGATTAGTATTGAAGTCATAACTCATTTAATCAAGGCGGTTCCATTTCTAATCACCGTCCAATTACTTTGACACCAAAAACCACTCATCGAGCACACATTCAATTATACACAAACAAACATAAAAGAGCAACAAAACAAAAGAACTAGCACCAAGGTTTCATACATAGGAAATCGTTTACTAATTCACGATAGTGCACAAACTCTTGAATTTCGATGACTTCACCTCCCAATAGATATAATGTCGGATTGGCCATTTCCAACACTACATTTAATCGGTGGTAGTAGTCCTCGCAATTCAGTTGAATTCTTGTACTACATGCTCAAACACATTGACATTAATTAGATTTACTTTGTATGAAACTTTAACTTTCGATTAGTCCAAAAACTCAACATTTACACTCTCGACAAATCATGTTCATACCGCTTAGGTTTCTTGTTTGCAATTGGGTGAATACTCAGAATATCCAATTCTTTGAATCACTAAGGGATCCTACTTAGTTTCCAAAGAATTCGATTCTCTTCCGTTACCGTAAATAATTTCTCTTACATTGTCAATTGTCAGTATTCCCAATGCAAACATAAACCTATTCAGTTCATTTCAAATATACTCAACAATAGTATCAAACATATACCAATTCACTTGACATTCAAAAGTTTTCACTTGTATGGGTCTCACCTCTGGTCAAGAAGCTTGAGATGAGAGTGTCGCAGCGGGATCGAGATTACTTTCCCTCAGGTCGAAAGGAAAGAACTGCTCTGATACCATAAATGTAACACCTCGTAATATAATGAATAATAAACAATAAACGTTTGAAAAATGAAACATTGGACTTTAAATTTTCTTTTATAAATCAGAGTTCACAAATAGCGTTGGGGGCTTTCAATTACAATATAATAAAATACACTTGAGTTGCTTTCTTTCGACTGATCCGCTGAGCACTCTTATCTCCAAGCTCCTTGCTCAAGTACCTAAAATGTTAACCACATAAGGGTGAGACCTTTTCACAACATAGTGGATTAAAAGATAGTAAAATGGTATATAACAAAAACTCAAGGATAATAAGTAAATCAAGCCATGGATTAACAAAATGTATCATAATCACATATTTTCAATATCCAAATACATTTCCATATTCATTCTCTTTCCAGGTTCATAAAACTGTATGTCACCTCACGGTCAGAGGCCAACATACCCACTTATACATTGTATGTCTCCTCACGGTCAGAGGACAACATATAAACCACATATACATTGTATGTCTCCTCACGGTCAGAGGACAACATACAAATCATATTCTCTTTTTCTTTTTATCTTTGCACCACTAGGAATTAGCGCACCTGCTAGACAATTCGGCACCTACTAGGGACTTTACACCTGTCAGGACTGAGACACCCATTAGGCATCACCCGTTAGGACAACGCAATTAATTACCTTTCCATTAATTATTCATTTTTCAATTCCAGTCCACAATTTATTAACTTTTTCAGGTGGTTATGCAGTGTATTGATCCATTGGCGCAACGACGCCTAACGGGAATTTAGGACCTAATGGGCAATTCGGCCCTAGCAGGCAATTCACCACCTAGCAGGGCACCTAGTGTGCCGGGGCATCCAAGGGTCAACCACACTGCATTCCTTTTTATTCCAGATCAGAACTCATTCACAAAAAGTCAAGCACCACATTCACACCCTTCATCAAATACTCAGAGAATTGCAAGTAATATCAAATATTCATTTTCATCACTTTTAGCAGACATAATCATTCTTTTAATTCACATATCAAACCACCATTTACCATTACTCAAATCTCACATTTCCAAACATTCTTCACACACAACAATTTCAAGTTATATATATATATATATATATATATATATATATATATTAATTCCAATTTATTATTCCTTTTTACATCACATTCCCGTTTCAATATTTATACACATACGTCATTAATTACTCACATATAGGGTCACATCAATTTATCAACCATCAATCAATATCACCAATCAATCGACATACTCAGGTATGTCTCAGAGTACATTGAATGTAAGTCAACTCCCTAGGGTTCTTCACTTCCTACTTTAATATCAATAAAAAGATAATTTAACATAAACAATTTAATTAATATAAAATTAACCATAAACATACTAATCACCCCTAAATCAATTTTAATTCAAAACCGTTTTGCTACCAACAACCCGGTCTAAGTATTAAAGTTAAATCCTATTATACACCCTCACTATCCCTAACCCAAAGTGTGGAAAAGAGACTCCCCTTACCTGGAAATCTTAGCAATAACGACAGAGTCACGTTTACATCCGCGACTTGCACCAGGGTCAAGGTCAATAACGTGTTGGATCTAAATAGGGACATATGATAAAACTAATTATAACATTAAAATATATATATCAAATAAATTCATTTTTGTCAAAATAATAAATATATATCATTATACAATAAAGATATATAACTTTTTTCCAAAATATCTCTTTATTTGAAAATATAGGCATAATAAAAATATTGACGGATCAACGAATAAATTACATATATGGGTAGAGGAAGTTGAGGAGGTTATATACCTAAAAAAGATTTGAAATTGGACGGTTGGATCTTGAATTATTGGACCGGAAAGGAGAGAAAAAGAAACATACTCCCTTCGGTGCCGCCTAGTTCTCTCGCTCTCTCATACTCTCTCTCGGTGCTACTCATTCTATTATTTTCATTCAGACTCTTTCTCTCTCCTAGTTTCTTTCTTCTTCTCATTTCTATTTCTCTCCGTGATGCTCGCTATGGTTTCACGTGGTGGCTTACTAGCCACAGTCTCTTTTTTTTTTTTTTTTTTTTACTCTTTTCTTTTGGGTTGGGCGGCTGGGGTCTTGGGATAGGTAATAATATAGGGTAATGGGTAGTACTAGGAAGATATATATATTTATATATATTTGTGGGTCAATGTGTATAGGTATTTTGGATTATAATTAAAAGTTGGATGATACTAAAAATAAAATATGTTTAGGTAAAACAATATTGTATTTTGAATTACTCAAAACTGAATGAAAAATAACAAAGTTACCTGTAATATATTAAACCAGTCCAGAAGGTAAAAATAAAACAGCCTCCGAACACTATGAAAATTTACAGGGATGCTCAAAATATTAAGTTAAACATATTTTTCTGAAGAAACTATTTAAAAAATGTCTCTAAGTCTTGTCACTTGAGCTCCCTGTCAAAATGTTAATTAAACTAAATAAAAGTATTACTTTATTTTTAGAAAACGTATGATAACAAATTTATACTTATTTTGACTAGAAAACATATTTCAAATATAATGAGGAAATCAGAATTTTATTCCGAGACTCAAATCTTGAAAACATCATATTAAATCATTTAATTATTTTACTAAAGGTATTAGAAATAACGGGATGTTACAATTCTCCCCCACTTATTGGAATTTCGTCCCCGAAATTCCGTTCAATAATCCTTAAATGGAGAACCATCCCGAACAAGGGTTTCTTAATTACGATACTCACTTCCTTTGGTTTTACTCCCCCACTTGGAAATTGGCATATCATTCTGCATTGGTACGCTACTAAGCTCTTGCACTCAATGAAGAGTACGAATTTATGGTTTGATTTGGTTAGTCTCGACGCGAAGACTCTAACAGGTTCTCTAAGGTTTACTCTCCTTACGACTAACATTTCAAGAGTCCCACTAATAGGAATCCAAAATTCGGGTTTTGCTTCCCAAGGAAGTCGGAAATGGTTTCTAAGATCAACTGGGTTTCCTCCGGAATTTTATATCAGAGGTTTGGAAAGGGTATTATTAGGCCCTAACACTAATACCCTCAAGGGTTTGATTATAGCCTAACCCCAAAACATACAACCTATCTCCTACTCCTAAATCCTAGTCAAGCACATTCATCAATTAGGCAGTTATAAATCACATACGCATCATACACAATTCAAACATATGCAACAATAATTCACAACATCATATACTTCAAACACAAGCATTACTCAATCCCTACCTCTTCCTAACTTAGTCCTTATCTATCTAGCCTAACTTAGGGTAAATCTTCATCTATCCACAGAATCTTAACAATCATCACATATATGAAAATCGGTTTAAGAAAAGGGTTCGGGGAATAGGATTACTGAGGGTAATAAAAATACATTTTCATCACTTCATTTTCTTGATGTTTTGAAATTTTCCAAGTAGTGTCCCTACACAAGAGTATCATGATAAGTTTTCAAGTCACTCAGAGTTCATTAGGTTCAGTTTTTAACCCTACGACCATTTTGCCAAAGAATTGTAATTGTCGGGGCTAAACCTAAATCAGATTTGTTTGAAAATTAGTAATTAAACTCTGGATGGCCTCAAAACTTTAAGGGACATCACTTGTACTTAGCCAAAGGTTGAGTAAAAATATCGAATCGATCAGAGCACGTTAGATTAAATTTGTTCAAAAACACTAACTTGCTCCAATTGGCTTGAGATTTTACATGGAACAATCATTCAACCTTAGGGGCTTGTATATAAAAATGTTTAAGTCAATCAAGTATCCCCAACCCAAAACTCAGTTTTCCACTTTATGTAATAAAAACCCCGATTTCCCAACAACCACCTAATCACAATCACATACACACGACAAAATATTTGGTTTAACAATCTCTACGTATGAGGATTAAAATTTAATAAATAAGATCCCATACAATAAAAGCATTTGGACACGCATTTGTGTACTTCACCATAAAGGACTACCTTCATCTAATTTCGTAAGAACCTAGATGAAGGAGTGCAAACTTGTACAAAATTTATCAGACTTAGAGAAAAAGGAATATGGTTTTAACTTAGAAAATTCAGTTTAGTTCATCTTCAAAAATTGGAACAATTACATTTCCTTTTACTCCAAGTTTGAAAATTGAATATCATTCCGAATCACGAGGTGTCGCTTATAGAGAGTTCCTATTTAATCGACAGGTGACTTGTTTAAAAACAAATGAGTTAATTCCCTGTTCGATCACTTAGGAATTCCTTGCTTTCTTTATTACTTTCTTAAAAATTTGTCGTGTGACTCCACGATTCGTTTGGAATGATTGTGATTCGGTGCAACACTTTGAAATTCATTTTGAACACTTATATTACCAAACAAACAGTCATAAGAATATTCACTCACAATCATCAAGTAGGATTCAGGTTCACATATAGCATCAAGCACCTACATCAATCAAACATACACCACTATGCACAAATATCAAACACACATATGCAACAACAACGATCAACAATCAACATGTATACATATATACACATATACTAATAACAACCTAGGCGAAATTCGGGTCGAGAACCTCTCGATTGAATTTAAAACCCCTTTTTCGATTAAATACACCTCTTTTCATTTATAAAAAATTTTATTGTTACACTTGGGGTTCAAGTTCAATCGATAGGAGCTCCATACATATCTTTCATTTAGTATTAAAGTTATCGAAATCAAATTAGGGGTGGAATCACTACAAGTTCAACATAAACGTTTTTGTTTCTCGTGGATCCTAATCTAGTCGATGTGAACTAAATCACTCGTTTATATTAGTATCTAGTCAATCAACTATTTTGATTTTCATAGTTCCACCTCTAACCTTTGTTCGCTTACTTTAACACTAAACTATTCCACAACTAAACACATTTCGAGGACCTTTTGATTGAATTCAAACCGCTTCCCAAATATGGTAAAAAGTTTCTTTTATACTTGCAATTCAAATTGGGATAGTTCAGCGGTTTGAATCTGATCGATTAGTTCTCAATTCCTATTTTCCATTTGATGTCATATTCACTTGAATTAAGATTAGCTACGGAACCGACCGTTAATTTAATTTAAACATAATTTTCCGTTCTCTTAGATACTAATCTAATCGACGTGAATTTAATCACTTGGTTGGATTAGTATTGAAGTCATAACTCATTTAATCAAGGCGGTTCCATTTCTAATCACCGTCCAATTACTTTGACACCAAAAACCACTCATCGAGCACACATTCAATTATACACAAACAAACATAAAAGAGCAACAAAACAAAAGAACTAGCACCAAGGTTTCATACATAGGAAATCGTTTACTAATTCACGATAATGCACAAACTCTTGAATTTCGATGACTTCACCTCCCAATAGATATAATGTCGGATTGGCCATTTCCAACACTACATTTAATCGGTGGTAGTAGTCCTCGCAATTCAGTTGAATTCCTGTACTACATGCTCAAACGCATTGACATTAATTAGATTTACTTTGTATGAAACTTTAACTTTCGATTAGTCCAAAAACTCAACATTTACACTCTCGACTAATCATGTTCATACTGCTTAGGTTTCTTGTTTGCAATTGGGTGAATACTCAGAATATCCAATTCTTTGAATCACTAAGGGATCCTGCTTAGTTTCCAAAGAATTCGATTCTCTTCCGTTACCGTAAATAATTTCTCTTACATTGTCAATTGTCAGTATTCCCAATGCAAACATAAACCTATTCAGTTCATTTCAAATATACTCAACAATAGGATCAAACATATACCAATTCACTTGACATTCAAAAGTTTTCACTTGTATGGGTCTCACCTCTGGTCAAGAAGCTTGAGATGAGAGTGTCGCAGCGGGATCGAGATTACTTTCCCTCAGGTCGAAAGGAAAGAACTGCTCTGATACCATAAATGTAACACCTCGTAATATAATGAATAATAAACAATAAACGTTTGAAAAATGAAACATTGGACTTTAAATTTTCTTTTATAAATCAGAGTTCACAAATAGCGTTGGGGGCTTTCAATTACAATATAATAAAATACACTTGAGTTCCTTTCTTTCGACTGATCCGCTGAGCACTCTTATCTCCAAGCTCCTTGCTCAAGTACCTAAAATGTTAACCACATAAGGGTGAGACCTTTTCACAACATAGTGGATTAAAAGATAGTAAAATGGTATATAACAAAAACTCAAGGATAATAAGTAAATCAAGCCATGGATTAACAAAATGTATCATAATCACATATTTTCAATATCCAAATACATTTCCATATTCATTCTCTTTCCAGGTTCATAAAACTGTATGTCACCTCACGGTCAGAGGCCAACATACCCACTTATACATTGTATGTCTCCTCACGGTCAGAGGACAACATACAAACCACATATACATTGTATGTCTCCTCACGGTCAGAGGACAACATACAAACCACATATACATTGTATGTCTCCTCACGGTCAGAGGACAACATACAAATCATATTCTCTTTTTCTTTTTATCTTTGCACCACTAGGAATTAGCGCACCTGCTAGGCAATTCGGCACCTACTAGGGACTTTACACCTGTCAGGACTGAGACACCCATTAGGCATCACACGTTAGGACAACGCAATTAATTACCTTTCCATTAATTATTCATTTCTCAATTCCAGTCCACAATTTATTAACTTTTTCAGGTGGTTATGCAGTGTATTGATCCATTAGCGCACCGACGCCTAACTGGAATTTAGGACCTAATGGGCAATTCGCTTGACAGGCAATTTGGCCCTAGCAGGCAATTCACCACCTAGCAGGGCACCTAGTGTGCCGGGACATCCAAGGATCAACCACACTGCATTCCTTTTTATTCCAGATAAGAACTCATTCACAAAAAGTCAAGCACCACATTCACACCATTCATCAAATACTCAGAGAATTGCAAGTAATATCAAATATTCATTTTCATCACTTTTAACAGACATAATCATTCCTTTAATTCACATATCAAGCCACCATTTACCATTACTCAAATCTCACATTTCCAAACATTCTTCACACACAACAATTTCAAGTTATATATATATATATATATATATATATATATCCAATTCCAATTTATTATTCCTTTTTACATCACATTCCCGTTTCAATATTTATACACATACGTCATTAATTACTCACATATAGGGTCACATCAATTTATCAACCATCAACCAATATCACCAATCAATCGACATACTCAGGTATGTCTCAGAGTACATTGAATGTAAGTCAACTCCCTAGGGTTCTTCACTTCCTAATTTAATATCAATAAAAAGATAATTTAACATAAACAATTTAATTAATATAAAATTAACCATAAACATACTAATCACCCCTAAATCAATTTTAATTCAAAACCATTTTGCTACCAACAACCCGGTCTAAGTATTAAACTTAAATCCTATTATACACCCTAACTATCCCTAACCCAAAGTGTGGAAAAGAGACTCCCCTTACCTGGAAATCTTAGCAATAACGACAGAGTCACGTTTACATTCGCGACTTGCACCAGGGTCAAGGTCAATAACGTGTTGGATCTAAATAGGGACATATGATAAAACTAATTATAACATTAAAATATATATATCAAATAAATTCATTTTTGTCAAAATAATAAATATATTATACAATAAAGATATATAACTTTTTTCCAAAATATCTCTTTATTTGAAAATATAGGCATAATAAAAATATTGACGGATCAACGAATAAATTACATATATGGGTAGAGGAAGTTGAGGAGGTTATATACCTAAAAAAGATTTGAAATTGGACGGTTGGATCTTGAATTATTGGACCGGAAAGGAGAGAAAAAGAAACATACTCCCTTCGGTGCCGCCTAGTTCTCTCGCTCTCTCATACTCTCTCTCGGTGCTACTCATTCTATTATTTTCATTCAGACTCTTTCTCTCTCCTAGTTTCTTTCTTCTTCTCATTTCTATTTCTCTCCGTGATGCTCGCTATGGTTTCACGTGGTGGCTTACTAGCCACACTCTCTTTTTTTTTCTTTTTTTTACTCTTTTCTTTTGGGTTGGGCGGCTGGGGTCTTGGGGTAGGTAATAATATAGGGTAATGGGTAGTACTAGGAAGATATATATTTATATATATTTGTGGGTTAATGTGTAAAGGTATTTTGGATTATAATTAAAAGTTGGATGATACTAAAAATAAAATATGTTTAGGTAAAACAATATTGTATTTTGAATTACTCAAAACTGAATGAAAAATAATAAAGTTACCGGTAATATATTAAACCAGTCCAGAAGGTAAAAATAAAACCGCCTCCGAACACTATGAAAATTTATAGGGATGCTCAAAATATTAAGTTAAACATATTTTTCTGAAGAAACTATTTAAAAAATGCCTCTAAGGCTTGTCACTTGAGCTCCCTGTCAAAATGTTAATTAAACTAAATAAAAGTATTACTTTATTTTTAGAAAACGTATGATAACAAATTTATACTTATTTTGACTAGAAAACATATTTCAAATATAATGAGGAAATCAGAATTTTATTCCGAGACTCAAATCTTGAAAACATCATATTAAATCATTTAATTATTTTACTAGAGGTATTAGAAATAACGGGATGTTACAATTCTCCCCCACTTTTTGGAATTTCGTCCCCGAAATTCCGTTCAATAATCCTTAAATGGAGAACCATCCCGAACAAGGGTTTCTTAATTACGATACTCACTTCCTTTGGTTTTACTCCCCCACTTGGAAATTGGCATATCATTCTGCATTGGTACGCTACTAAGCTCTTGCACTCAATGAAGAGTACGAATTTATGGTTTGATTTGGTTAGTCTCGACGCGAAGACTCTAACAGGTTCTCTAAGGTTTACTCTCCTTACGACTAACATTTCAAGAGTCCCACTAATAGGACTCCCAAAATTCGGGTTTTGCTTCCCAAGGAAGTCAGAAATGGTTTCTAAGATCAACTGGGTTTCCTCCGGAATTTTATATCAGAGGTTTGGAAAGGGTATTATTAGGCCCTAAACACTAATACCCTCAAGGGTTTGATTATAGCCTAACCCCAAAACATACAACCTATCTCCTACTCCTAAATCCTAGTCAAGCACATTCATCAATTAGGCAGTTATAAATCACATACGCATCATACACAATTCAAACATATGCAACAATAATTCACAACATCATATACTTCAAACACAAGCATTACTCAATCCCTACCTCTTCCTAACTTAGTCCTTATCTATCTAGCCTAACTTAGGGTAAATCTTCATCTATCCACACAATCTTAACAATCATCACATATATGAAAATCGGTTTAAGAAAAGGGTTCGGGGAATAGGATTACTGAGGGTAATAAAAATACATTTTCATCACTTCATTTTCTTGATGTTTTGAAATTTTCCAAGTAGTGTCCCTACACAAGAGTATCATGATAAGTTTTCAAGTCACTCAGAGTTCATTAGGTTCAGTTTTTAACCCTACGACCATTTTGCCAAAGAATTGTAATTGTCGGGGCTAAACCTAAATCAGATTTGTTTGAAAATTAGTAATTAAACTCTGGATGGCCTCAAAACTTTAAGGGACATCACTTGTACTTAGCCAAAGGTTGAGTAAAAATATCGAATCGATCGGAGCACGTTAGATTAAATTTGTTCAAAAACACTAACTTGCTCCAATTGGCTTGAGATTTTACATGGAACAATCATTCAACCTTAGGGGCTTGTATATAAAAATGTTTAAGTCAATCAAGTATCCCCAACCCAAAACTCAGTTTTCCACTTTATGTAATAAAAACCCCGATTTCCCAACAACCACCTAATCACAATCACATACACACGACAAAATATTTGGTTTAACAATCTCTACGTATGAGGATTAAAATTTAATAAATAAGATCCCATACAATAAAAGCATTTGGACACGCATTTGTGTACTTCACCATAAAGGACTACCTTCATCTAATTTCGTAAGAACCTAGATGAAGGAGTGCAAACTTGTACAAAATTTATCAGACTTAGAGAAAAAGGAATATGGTTTTAACTTAGAAAATTCAGTTTAGTTCATCTTCAAAAATTGGAACAATTACATTTCCTTTTACTCCAAGTTTGAAAATTGAATATCATTCCGAATCACGAGGTGTCGCTTATAGAGAGTTCCTATTTAATCGACAGGTGACTTGTTTAAAAACAAATGAGTTAATTCCCTGTTCGATCACTTAGGAATTCCTTGCTTTCTTTATTACTTTCTTAAAAATTTGTCGTGTGACTCCACGATTCGTTTGGAATGATTGTGATTCGGTGCAGCACTTTGAAATTCATTTTGAACACTTATATTACCAAACAAACAGTCATAAGAATATTCACTCACAATCATCAAGTAGGATTCAGGTTCACATATAGCATCAAGCACCTACATCAATCAAACATACACCACTATGCACAAATATCAAACACACATATGCAACAACAACGATCAACAATCAACATGTATACATATATACACATATACTAATAACAACCTAGGCGAAATTCGGGTCGAGAACCTCTCGATTGAATTTAAAACCCCTTTTTCGATTAAATACACCTCTTTTCATTTATAAAAAATTTTATTGTTACACTTGGGGTTCAAGTTCAATCGATAGGAGCTCCATACATATCTTTCATTTAGTATTAAAGTTATCGAAATCAAATTAGGGGTGGAATCACTACAAGTTCAACATAAACGTTTTTGTTTCTCGTGGATCCTAATCTAGTCGATGTGAACTAAATCACTCGTTTAGATTAGTATCTAGTCAATCAACTATTTTGATTTTCATAGTTCCACCTCTAACCTTTGTTCGCTTACTTTAACACTAAACTATTCCACAACTAAACACATTTCGAGGACCTTTTGATTGAATTCAAACCGCTTCCCAAATATGGTAAAAAGTTTCTTTTATACTTGCAATTCAAATTGGGATAGTTCAGCGGTTTGAATCTGATCGATTAGTTCTCAATTCCTATTTTCCATTTGATGTCATAGTCACTTGAATTAAGATTAGCTACGGAACCGACCGTTAATTTAATTTAAACATAATTTTCCGTTCTCTTAGATACTAATCTAATCGACGTGAATTTAATCACTTGGTTGGATTAGTATTGAAGTCATAACTCATTTAATCAAGGCGGTTCCATTTCTAATCACCGTCCAATTACTTTGACACCAAAAACCACTCATCGAGCACACATTCAATTATACACAAACAAACATAAAAGAGCAACAAAACAAAAGAACTAGCACCAAGGTTTCATACATAGGAAATCGTTTACTAATTCACGATAGTGCACAAACTCTTGAATTTCGATGATTTCACCTCCCAATAGATATAATGTCGGATTGGCCATTTCCAACACTACATTTAATCGGTGGTAGTAGTCCTCGCAATTCAGTTGAATTCCTGTACTACATGCTCAAACGCATTGACATTAATTAGATTTACTTTGTATGAAACTTTAACTTTCGATTAGTCCAAAAACTCAACATTTACACTCTCGACTAATCATGTTCATACCGCTTAGGTTTCTTGTTTGCAATTGGGTGAATACTCAGAATATCCAATTCTTTGAATCACTAAGGGATCCTACTTAGTTTCCAAAGAATTCGATTCTCTTCCGTTACCGTAAATAATTTCTCTTACATTGTCAATTGTCAGTATTCCCAATGCAAACATAAACCTATTCAGTTCATTTCAAATATACTCAACAATAGTATCAAACATATACCAATTCACTTGACATTCAAAAGTTTTCACTTGTATGGGTCTCACCTCTGGTCAAGAAGCTTCAGATGAGAGTGTCGCAGCGGGATCGAGATTACTTTCCCTCAGGTCGAAAGGAAAGAACTGCTCTGATACCATAAATGTAACACCTCGTAATATAATGAATAATAAACAATAAACGTTTGAAAAATGAAACATTGGACTTTAAATTTTCTTTTATAAATCAGAGTTCACAAATAGCGTTGGGGGCTTTCAATTACAATATAATAAAATACACTTGAGTTCCTTTCTTTCGACTGATCCGCTGAGCACTCTTATCTCCAAGCTCCTTGCTCAAGTACCTAAAATGTTAACCACATAAGGGTGAGACCTTTTCACAACATAGTGGATTAAAAGATAGTAAAATGGTATATAACAAAAACTCAAGGATAATAAGTAAATCAAGCCATGGATTAACAAAATGTATCATAATCACATATTTTCAATATCCAAATACATTTCCATATTCATTCTCTTTCCAGGTTCATAAAACTGTATGTCACCTCACGGTCAGAGGCCAACATACCCACTTATACATTGTATGTCTCCTCACGGTCAGAGGACAACATACAAACCACATATACATTGTATGTCTCCTCACGGTCAGAGGACAACATACAAATCATATTCTCTTTTTCTTTTTATCTTTGCACCACTAGGAATTAGAGCACCTGCTAGGCAATTTGGCACCTACTAGGGACTTTACACCTGTCAGGACTGAGACACCCATTAGGCATCACCCGTTAGGACAACGCAATTAATTACCTTTCCATTAATTATTCATTTCTCAATTCCAGTCCACAATTTATTAACTTTTTCAGGTGGTTATGCAGTGTATTGATCCATTGGCGCACCGACGCCTAACGGGAATTTAGGACCTAATGGGCAATTCGCCTGACAGGCAATTCGGCCCTAGCAGGCAATTCACCACCTAGCAGGGCACCTAGTGTGCCGGGGCATCCAAGGATCAACCACACTGCATTCCTTTTTATTCCAGATCAGAACTCATTCACAAAAAGTCAAGCACCACATTCACACCATTCATCAAATACTCAGAGAATTGCAAGTAATATCAAATATTCATTTTCATCACTTTTAGCAGACATAATCATTCCTTTAATTCACATATCAAACCACCATTTACCATTACTCAAATCTCACATTTCCAAACATTCTTCACACACAACAATTTCAAGTTATATATATATATATATATATATATATATATATATATATATCCAATTCCAATTTATTATTCCTTTTTACATCACATTCCCGTTTCAATATTTATACACATACGTCATTAATTACTCACATATAGGGTCACATCAATTTATCAACCATCAACCAATATCACCAATCAATCGACATACTCAGGTATGTCTCAGAGTACATTGAACGTAAGTCAACTCCCTAGGGTTCTTCACTTCCTACTTTAATATCAATAAAAAGATAATTTAACATAAACAATTTAATTAATATAAAATTAACCATAAACATACTAATCACCCCTAAATCAATTTTAATTCAAAACCATTTTGCTACCAACAACCCGGTCTAAGTATTAAACTTAAATCCTATTATACACCCTAACTATCCCTAACCCAAAGTGTGGAAAAGAGACTCCCCTTACCTGGAAATCTTAGCAATAACGACAGAGTCACGTTTACATCCGCGACTTGCACCAGGGTCAAGGTCAATAACGTGTTGGATCTAAATAGGGACATATGATAAAACTAATTATAACATTAAAATATATATATCAAATAAATTCATTTTTGTCAAAATAATAAATATATATCATTATACAATAAAGATATATAACTTTTTTCCAAAATATCTCTTTATTTGAAAATATAGGCATAATAAAAATATTGACGGATCAACAAATAAATTACATATATGGGTAGAGGAAGTTGAGGAGGTTATATACCTAAAAAAGATTTGAAATTGGACGGTTGGATCTTGAATTATTGGACCGGAAAGGAGAGAAAAAGAAACATACTCCCTTCGGTGCCGCCTAATTCTCTCGCTCTCTCATACTCTCTCTCGGTGCTACTCATTCTATTATTTTCATTCAGACTCTTTCTCTCTCCTAGTTTCTTTCTTCTTCTCATTTCTATTTCTCTCCGTGATGCTTGCTATGGTTTCACGTGGTGGCTTACTAGCCACACTCTCTTTTTTTTTTCTTTTTTTTTTACTCTTTTCTTTTGGGTTGGGCGGCTGGGGTCTTGGGGTAGGTAATAATATAGGGTAATGGGTAGTACTAGGAAGATATATATTTATATATATTTGTGGGTCAATGTGTATAGGTATTTTGGATTATAATTAAAAGTTGGATGATACTAAAAATAAAATATGTTTAGGTAAAACAATATTGTATTTTGAATTACTCAAAACTGAATGAAAAATAATAAAGTTACCGGTAATATATTAAACCAGTCCAGAAGGTAAAAATAAAACAGCCTCCGAATACTATGAAAATTTACAGGGATGCTCAAAATATTAAGTTAAACATATTTTTCTGAAGAAACTATTTAAAAAATGCCTCTAAGGCTTGTCACTTGAGCTCCCTGTCAAAATGTTAATTAAACTAAATAAAAGTATTACTTTATTTTTAGAAAACGTATGATAACAAATTTATACTTATTTTGACTAGAAAACATATTTCAAATATAATGAGGAAATCAGAATTTTATTCCGAGACTCAAATCTTGAAAACATCATATTAAATCATTTAATTATTTTACTAGATGTATTAGAAATAACGGGATGTTACAATTCTCCCCCACTTATTGGAATTTCGTCCCCGAAATTCCGTTCAATAATCCTTAAATGGAGAACTATCCCGAACAAGGGTTTCTTAATTACGATACTCACTTCCTTTGGTTTTACTCCCCCACTTGGAAATTGGCATATCATTCTGCATTGGTACGCTACTAAGCTCTTGCACTCAATGAAGAGTACGAATTTATGGTTTGATTTGGTTAGTCTCGACGCGAAGACTCTAACAGGTTCTCTAAGGTTTACTCTCCTTACGACTAACATTTCAAGAGTCCCACTAATAGGACTCCCAAAATTCGGGTTTTGCTTCCCAAGGAAGTCGGAAATGGTTTCTAAGATCAACTGGGTTTCCTCCGAAATTTTATATCAGAGGTTTGGAAAGGGTATTATTAGGCTCTAAACACTAATACCCTCAAGGGTTTGATTATAGCCTAACCCCAAAACATACAACCTATCTCCTACTCCTAAATCCTAGTCAAGCACATTCATCAATTAGGCAGTTATAAATCACATACGCATCATACACAATTCAAACATATGCAACAATAATTCACAACATCATATACTTCAAACACAAGCATTACTCAATCCCTACCTCTTCCTAACTTAGTCCTTATCTATCTAGCCTAACATAGGGTAAATCTTCATCTATCCACAGAATCTTAACAATCATCACATATATGAAAATCGGTTTAAGAAAAGGGTTCGGGGAATAGGATTACTGAGGGTAATAAAAATACATTTTCATCACTTCATTTTCTTGATGTTTTGAAATTTTCCAAGTAGTGTCCCTACACAAGAGTATCATGATAAGTTTTCAAGTCACTCAGAGTTCATTAGGTTCAGTTTTTAACCCTATGACCATTTTGCCAAAGAATTGTAATTGTCGGGGCTAAACCTAAATCAGATTTGTTTGAAAATTAGTAATTAAACTCTGGATGGCCTCAAAACTTTAAGGGACATCACTTGTACTTAGCCAAAGGTTGAGTAAAAATATCGAATCGATCGGAGCACGTTAGATTAAATTTGTTCAAAAACACTAACTTGCTCCAATTGGCTTGAGATTTTACATGGAACAATCATTCAACCTTAGGGGCTTGTATATAAAAATGTTTAAGTCAATCAAGTATCCCCAACCCAAAACTCAGTTTTCCACTTTATGTAATAAAAACCCCGATTTCCCAACAACCACCTAATCACAATCACATACACACGACAAAATATTTGGTTTAACAATCTCTACGTATGAGGATTAAAATTTAATAAATAAGATCCCATACAATAAAAGCATTTGGACACGCATTTGTGTACTTCACCATAAAGGACTACCTTCATCTAATTTCGTAAGAACCTAGATGAAGGAGTGCAAACTTGTACAAAATTTATCAGACTTAGAGAAAAAGGAATATGGTTTTAACTTAGAAAATTTAGTTTGGTTCATCTTCAAAAATTGGAACAATTACATTTCCTTTTACTCCAAGTTTGAAAATTGAATATCATTCCGAATCACGAGGTGTCGCTTATAGAGAGTTCCTATTTAATCGACAGGTGACTTGTTTAAAAACAAATGAGTTAATTCCCTGTTCGATCACTTAGGAATTCCTTGCTTTCTTTATTACTTTCTTAAAAATTTGTCGTGTGACTCCACGATTCGTTTGGAATGATTGTGATTCGGTGCAGCACTTTGAAATTCATTTTGAACACTTATATTACCAAACAAACAGTCATAAGAATATTCACTCACAATCATCAAGTAGGATCCAGGTTCACATATAGCATCAAGCACCTACATCAATCAAACATACACCACTATGCACAAATATCAAACACACATATGCAACAACAACGATCAACAATCAACATGTATACATACATACTCATATACTAATAACAACCTAGGCGAAATTCGGGTCGAGAACCTCTCGATTGAATTTAAAACCCATTTTTCGATTAAATACACCTCTTTTCATTTATAAAAAATTTTATTGTTACACTTGGGGTTCAAGTTCAATCGATAGGAGCTCCATACATATCTTTCATTTAGTATTAAAGTTATCGAAATCAAATTAGGGGTGGAATCACTACAAGTTCAACATAAACGTTTTTGTTTATCGTGGATCCTAATCTAGTCGATGTGAACTAAATCACTCGTTTAGATTAGTATCTAGTCAATCAACTATTTTGATTTTCATAGTTCCACCTCTAACCTTTGTTCGCTTACTTTAACACTAAACTATTCCACAACTAAACACATTTCGAGGACCTTTTGATTGAATTCAAACCGCTTCCCAAATATGGTAAAAAGTTTCTTTTATACTTGCAATTCAAATTGGGATAGTTCAGCGGTTTGAATCTGATCGATTAGTTCTCAATTCCTATTTTCCATTTGATGTCATAGTCACTTGAATTAAGATTAGCTACGGAACCGACCGTTAATTTAATTTAAACATAATTTTCCGTTCTCTTAGATACTAATCTAATCGACGTGAATTTAATCACTTGGTTGGATTAGTATTGAAGTCATAACTCATTTAATCAAGGCGGTTCCATTTCTAATCACCGTCCAATTACTTTGACACCAAAAACCACTCATCGAGCACACATTCAATTATACACAAACAAACATAAAAGAGCAACAAAACAAAAGAACTAGCACCAAGGTTTCATACATAGGAAATCGTTTACTAATTCACGATAGTGCACAAACTCTTGAATTTCGATGACTTCACCTCCCAATAGATATAATGTCGGATTGGCCATTTCCAACACTACATTTAATCGGTGGTAGTAGTCCTCGCAATTCAGTTGAATTCCTGTACTACATGCTCAAACGCATTGACATTAATTAGATTTACTTTGTATGAAACTTTAACTTTCGATTAGTCCAAAAACTCAACATTTACACTCTCGACTAATCATGTTCATACCGCTTAGGTTTCTTGTTTGCAATTGGGTGAATACTCAGAATATCCAATTCTTTGAATCACTAAGGGATCCTACTTAGTTTCCAAAGAATTCGATTCTCTTCCGTTACCGTAAATAATTTCTCTTACATTGTCAATTGTCAGTATTCCCAATGCAAACATAAACCTATTCAGTTCATTTCAAATATACTCAACAATAGTATCAAACATATACCAATTCACTTGACATTCAAAAGTTTTCACTTGTATGGGTCTCACCTCTGGTCAAGCTTGAGATGAGAGTGTCGCAGCGGGATCGAGATTACTTTCCCTCAGGTCGAAAGGAAAGAACTGCTCTGATACCATAAATGTAACACCTCGTAATATAATGAATAATAAACAATAAACGTTTGAAAAATGAAACATTGGACTTTAAATTTTCTTTTATAAATCAGAGTTCACAAATAGCGTTGGGGGCTTTCAATTACAATATAATAAAATACACTTGAGTTCCTTTCTTTCGACTGATCCGCTGAGCACTCTTATCTCCAAGCTCCTTGCTCAAGTACCTAAAATGTTAACCACATAAGGGTGAGACCTTTTCACAACATAGTGGATTAAAAGATAGTAAAATGGTATATAACAAAAACTCAAGGATAATAAGTAAATCAAGCCATGGATTAACAAAATGTATCATAATCACATATTTTCAATATCCAAATACATTTCCATATTCATTCTCTTTCCAGGTTCATAAAACTGTATGTCACCTCACGGTCAGAGGCCAACATACCCACTTATACATTGTATGTCTCCTCATGGTCAGAGGACAACATACAAACCACATATACATTGTATGTCTCCTCACGGTCAGAGGACAACATACAAATCATATTCTCTTTTTCTTTTTATCTTTGCACCACTAGGAATTAGAGCACCTGCTAGGCAATTCGGCACCTACTAGGGACTTTACACCTGTCAGGACTGAGACACCCATTAGGCATCATCCGTTAGGACAACGCAATTAATTACCTTTCCATTAATTACTCATTTCTCAATTCCAGTCCACAATTTATTAACTTTTTCAGGTGGTTATGCAGTGTATTGATCCATTGGCGCACCGACGCCTAACGGGAATTTAGGACCTAATGGGCAATTCGCCTGACAAGCAATTCGGCCCTAGCAGGCAATTCACCACCTAGCAGGGCACCTAGTGTGCCGGGGCATCCAAGGATCAACCACACTGCATTCCTTTTTATTCCATATCAGAACTCATTCACAAAAAGTCAAGCACCACATTCACACCATTCATCAAATACTCAGAGAATTGCAAGTAATATCAAATATTCATTTTCATCACTTTTAGCAGACATAATCATTCCTTTAATTCACATATCAAACCACCATTTACCATTACTCAAATCTCACATTTCCAAACATTCTTCACACACAACAATTTCATGTTATATATATATATATATCCAATTCCAATTTATTATTCCTTTTTACATCACATTCCCGTTTCAATATTTATACACATACGTCATTAATTACTCACATATAGGGTCACATCAATTTATCAACCATCAACCAATATCACCAATCAATCGACATACTCAGGTATGTCTCAGAGTACATTGAATGTAAGTCAACTCCCTAGGGTTCTTCACTTCCTACTTTAATATCAATAAAAAGATAATTTAACATAAACAATTTAATTAATATAAAATTAACCATAAACATACTAATCACCCCTAAATCAAGTTTAATTCAAAACCATTTTGCTACCAACAACCCGGTCTAAGTATTAAACTTAAATCCTATTATAAACCCTAACTATCCCTAACCCAAAGTGTGGAAAAGAGACTCCCCTTACCTGGAAATCTTAGCAATAACGACAGAGCCACGTTTACATCCGCGACTTGCACCAGGGTCAAGGTCAATAACGTGTTGGATCTAAATAGGGACATATGATAAAACTAATTATAACATTAAAATATATATATCAAATAAATTCATTTTTGTCAAAATAATAAATATATATCATTATACAATAAAGATATATAACTTTTTTCCAAAATATCTCTTTATTTGAAAATATAGGCATAATAAAAATATTGACGGATCAACGAATAAATTACATATATGGGTAGAGGAAGTTGAGGAGGTTATATACCTAAAAAAGATTTGAAATTGGACGGTTGGATCTTGAATTATTGGACCGGAAAGGAGAGAAAAAGAAACATACTCCCTTCGGTGCCGCCTAGTTCTCTCGCTCTCTCATACTCTCTCTCGGTGCTACTCATTCTATTATTTTCATTCAGACTCTTTCTCTCTCCTAGTTTCTTTCTTCTTCTCCTTTCTATTTCTCTCCGTGATGCTCGCTATGGTTTCACGTGGTGGCTTACTAGCCACACTCTCTTTTTTTTTTCTTTTTTTTACTCTTTTCTTTTGGGTTGGGCGGCTGGGGTCTTGGGGTAGGTAATAATATAGGGTAATGGGTAGTACTAGGAAGATATATATTTATATATATTTGTGGGTCAATGTGTATAGGTATTTTGGATTATAATTAAAAGTTGGATGATACTAAAAATAAAATATGTTTAGGTAAAACAATATTGTATTTTGAATTACTCAAAACTGAATGAAAAATAATAAAGTTACCGGTAATATATTAAACCAGTCCAGAAGGTAAAAATAAAACAGCCTCCGAACACTATGAAAATTTACAGGGATGCTCAAAATATTAAGTTAAACATATTTTTCTGAAGAAACTATTTAAAAAATGCCTCTAAGGCTTGTCACTTGAGCTCCCTGTCAAAATGTTAATTAAACTAAATAAAAGTATTACTTTATTTTTAGAAAACGTATGATAACAAATTTATACTTATTTTGACTAGAAAACATATTTCAAATATAATGAGGAAATCAGAATTTTATTCCGAGACTCAAATCTTGAAAACATCATATTAAATCATTTAATTATTTTACTAGAGGTATTAGAAATAACGGGATGTTACAAGAAGCATCTTTGTAGTGTCCTGGAACACTAGATGTCTTTAACCCCCTAAGTGCTCAAGATTATGGAAACCAAGAGCCCAAGAGAGGATCAAGTATTAATGTGTGACTTTATGGTGTTTCTGCAGTTCCAGTTGGGAAAAGCAGGATCTCCCTAGTCAACGTGTGTGCAGAGTGTCAACTTTGGGATGAGAGTACGTACCTGAAACCCTAGCTGTAATGAGCTATTTATAGGGTTTAGAGGAGGCTGATATGGGCCGTTTGGGCCCTGTATCAGAGTTGTACTAAACCAGGACTCTATGAGATAATGTCGGATAATTATGCTCTTAGAATCTGGTTAGGATCAACTGAAGATCTCATGTCTAGGCTGTTAGCGAGAATCTAGGAGAGATTTGCGGAAGGGATATGAAGCCTGAATGAGACTGAGTCTATCCATAAGCCGACGGTATGTCTCGGCCCTAGAGTCCCGAGCCCGATGGGTTGAGGACCGTTTGTAAGGCTCGACTCCATCAAGTCCGAGCCTGGTCCTTTAGTATGCTCGGATCTCATGAGTCCGAGCGAGGGACGTTCATGCTTAGTAATCCGAGGGAAATGTCCTTAGAGAATCCCTTTGATAAGGCTTGAATTCGTGTCTGGTCGGCAGACCCTACAAGCCCCCCAGCTCGTAAGACTTTGGGAAGTCTGTGACGAGGTAGAAGGTGTTTAGGGTTGACCTTTCCGGATGTCTCGCAACGACCATAATTATGCTGCCTGTTTCGAGGTGATGTTTTGGGTTCTCTAGGTACGACGCGTTCCCTTGTAAGTTGTGCCAAATCATTTCAAATTTTGAAATTTGAAAAAGTGCCTTTTTGGTAACTGCCACGTCTCATCATGCGTGTGGTTGAGTGGGGTAATGGGCTTTTGATCCACTCAGGCCCATACGCATACCATGGGGGAAACCGAAAGGTTTTGAGGGTTTCTTTACTTTCATTCTCCCTTCCGTCACTCCCTCACTTCTAACTCTCAGGAATCAAAACCTCTTCTCATTTTCTCGTTTCTCACCACTAATCATCCGCTGCTCCTTACTCATTTTCTCCATTCTCCTCCGTTCTTCTACTATCATCAGTTGCCACCACTTTTTCCAGGAATCAGCAACCGCAAACAAAGCAGGTAACTTCTTCTTCCAAATCGAATAACTCATTCCTAATTCTGGTTTTTCTGTTATTTTTCTCTTTTTTAAGAGGGTTTGCGTTTTACGGGTTTTGCAGAAATTTGGGAGTATTTAGTTGTTCTGGGTAAGTGGTTGGGTGGTTTAGGTTTCCTAATAATGAGTAGTTGGAGAGATTGGAAGAAAATATACCATGACCTCTGTAGGAGATTAGGTGAGGAGCCTTCTAGTGACAGCGATTTAAACTCTTCTGGGTATTCTAGGGATTCTGGGAATTCTGGGATTTCTGGCATTAATGATGCAATAGGTCCTTCTACCCCCCCTTTCGGTCATGGAACCAACGAGTCACCTGAGGCAAAACCGTTAACCGTAGAATATCCTTCAAATCCTGTAGAGGAAAATAGGTGGCTGTTGGCTTATAGGTTTGCCGAGCGTTGAGCCCAGATTAGGACTAGTCCCGAGCCCAGGGGGGAAGAATCTTTTTGAGAATCTGTGAGGGAGGGGGGAAAAGGTTCTAGGCTCGTCCTTAGTTTTAGAATTAAAACATCTGCTATCAAAAATACTAATGCCGAGCCTTTCACTTTTTCCCCAGATATGGTGGAGCGCAGATGTGAAACTCATCCTGAAGAGTATCCCCTACCTCCGAACACGCACAATATGATGCTATCTTTGATCGGGAAGTTCTTGGAACAAGGCCCTCATTGCTAACGGCTAGCAGCTTGAACCATCTTCGTCCTCTTCTAACACCTCCGAGAGAAGATGGGAATGCCTCGGACTTCGTATTAAGACACGCGAGCATAGACGACCGGATATGCCTCCAAATACCGGAAAACCGACAGCTTTTGTATTTTTACGAGGAAATAGCAACAAAGGTCGGAGTCCGAATGCCCTTTTCCACCCTCGAGATAGAAGTCCTGAAGCACTTAAACATAGCCCCGAGCCAGCTACATCCAAGTGGTTGGGCCTTTGTAAGGGCGTTTCAACAGTTCTGCGACGCTGAAGGTCTAGTAGCTACATTACGATCTTTCTCCTGGTTGTACGCCCCCCAAGTGAACAAGTTTGGCGACTCAAAGGGGCTTTGGGTGTCCTTAAAAGCTCGGAGGGAGCACGCCCTCTTTGCAAAATTAACCGATTCTTGGAAGTCCTTTAAACCGCTCTTCTTTCAATATGAATACACTGGAGCCGAAGTTTGCTGGTTTATGGAACAAGTTGAGGCAGAAGGGGAAATTAAAGTTGTACCTCGGTTCCCTTTGAGCTGGTCGAACGGTATCTATAACCGAGGGGCCTCCTTATATCAATTTGATTACAAAACTGATTTAACGAAGGGCGAAAGACGATTATGCAACCGTGTTTGGGAATATCTCAAGGAGAATGGTCAAATTGATACCAAAAAAAATATTGTTGAAGAGGACGCGAGCCGAAGTGAAGGCCGAGCTGGGTATTTTTTTTTATTTTCTTTTTCTTTTTTTTCGGTTTAACCTCTTTTGTCTTGTTGCATAAAAAATGGGGAAGAAAGCTTCAAAAGCCAAGAAGAGTGCAGCTGCTTCGGCCAGGATGGCTCAACTGACTGATGTAAGAGGAGATTCAGGATCCTCAGCTAAAAGCCAATCCTCCGAGCTAACTCCAACGGAAAGTCCCAAAGTTGCCTCACGAACTATCCTAGCTGAAGCACCTCATGCCGCCGAGAATGATGATCAAACCATCCCATCGGAAACGCAACCAAGTGCTAAAAGTACACCGGAGCGTCCCTCCAAAAAACCTTGGTTGGAAAAAGGGAAAGGATTGGCTGGTGATTGGCTCCATCTAAGTAAACCCCATAGGGGGGGTTCAAGTCACTGAGGGTATGGACGACACTGTCGCCAAGACTGTGTGGGCTAAGAAGATTCCAGATTCCTTTTCTGCAACTGTCTTTCCTCCCGAGGACGCTGAGGTGATAGGTGCCTGGACCCCAGGAACATGGGAAAATAACTGTTCGGCCTTGGAAAGGAGTCTCTTACGAGGTTCAAGTATTCTCCATTTCCTCGGTAGGCGTGGTGATGACATTCATGCTGGAGTATCCCCCGAAGAGAAGAAGAAGAGAAATGATGCTGACGCTCGGGAAGACTACTTGCAGCTTCAGGTGGAAGGCTTTGAGAAAAAACTTCAAGCACTGGCGACCGAGAATGAAAGACTGCAGAAGGGAATGCAGGAATCTGAAGGCGTCAAGGCTAAGGCCGAAGCTGATAAAGAAACGGCTGAAAAAACTCTTCAAGAGGCCGAGGATAAGCTGAGGCAATCCGAGTATATCATCATCATCATCATCTTGTAGTGTTATCATCATTATTATTATCCATCATTATCTTTCTAAACTTAATTTCACTTCTCACTCTTTTAATTTCTTCTCATTCGGTCTCATCAATTCACATCGTTCTTGGATTCAGGAAATTACGAGATATCATCGGGATATTCATTTCGTTCTCGTTCATAACTCACGTCTACATCTCCTCGGTCATCCACCCAACCTAGTCGGAAGCAAACAGGAGTACAAGACCTTTACCGTGCGGGCACGACAGCTGTCTCAACACATAAATGGTCCCAGACCAGGAGGACTCAGCCTCAATCAATAATCTCAATTCATAAATATTCATGGCACACTGTCTCACAGTGGAAAACAAATTGCCCCACTCTAGTCCCTCTCACTGTTCTAGATTTGCAATCTAGGGGGCGACAGTATATTTCTAGTGGGCCCGCAGAACTTGCCACGGCATTAGACCCAGTCCCCACCACGTTAGTGCGCAACATGTGGAGTTCGTTCTGCCTAGAAATACACTCTAGACTTCTTGACGTTTCACCGTCATCGTCCTCCCCTAATGCAATCTCCTCCTAAGTATCCGCAGATACTTATGGTTTCTTCCTCTCCACTACTTCGCACTCTCATGCCTCACCGCGTAAGTCTTTTAAAGTCTTTTATCTTGTTTTTAATTAACCTAAGGTCGGCCCATCCTTCGTGCAACCCTTCAATGAGTCCCGACCACTAACTGTGCACAAACTTTCTCTCATCATTTCTCACATAGCACAGAGCTGGGATTACCTCATCAAACTCGCATCACATTCTTTCTCATCTCATTTCTCAAACTTTCCTTCCACCATTTCTCTTGACAATCACATTCCAAATCTCTTCTCAAAATAATCTTTTCACAACTTTCTCAAAACACCATTTTATAAGCTTTTACAAAACCTCACTCCATAAACAATTTCATAAAACTCCCTTTTGTAAATTTTCTCAAAAATCTAGTTGCACAACTGCTCAATTCTCTTTTCAAAGACTTTCTTGAAAAAAATCTCTTTTCACAACCTTCACAAAATTTCCTTTCAAAAACTTTTCTGAAAATACTTTTTTTTATAATATTTCTCAAAACCTCTTTTCAAAAACATTTTTAAAAGAATTTCTTTTACAATTCCTTTTAAAAAAAAATTCCTTTCACCTTTCTCCACAAGATCTCTTTTCAAAAATCTTTTCGAAGAAACCTTTTCAAAAATTTCAACTTTGCTGAGCGCTAATGGAGGAGCAAGCTCAACTCAACACTAGTCCCAGACTAAAACAAAAAACAAAGGAGCCCAGCTCCGCTCAATTCACATCATTCTCCCCCAGCTCTGGCTCAGTATCATTCATTCTTCCCCTATTCTCAACTCTTTCTTTCCTTTCCAGTACATACCTTATTTCCAATCATTAAATCTTTCTCTTTGTATCTTATCATTGTTATTTTCCCATACTTATAACTTTACTTTCGATTTCATTAATTTCATTTCCTTATTCAGGACGTAACAAACGTCCATCATTATATTACACATATCAATCAACAACATTCAATTCCTACATGCATAATCAAATAAATAAATATAAACATGCTATCCACACACACACAATCAGCCCACAATAACAATGTGGTGATTGTCACTTTCGTATAAGTGGCCACACAACACAAACAATTGCCACTATACTACTGACTCCGAACCACTTAGTTCCGATCTTTGAGATGATACGGAACGTCCAAATATATCACCTAACTACCACGGTATCTTAGGAAAGCTTCTCTCTCACCTGAGGTCCAGCTAGTTAATTGCGTACCGTCGCCTCAGATCCTTTCTGCTGCCGGCTGCCCCAATCCCTCGTCTTTCAAATTCCTCGTACTAAATAAAATACGCTTACGTTATTAACTTGTATTAAGAAAATCTTTTTCGTAATTTAAACACCTCTCATTCCTCGTCGGAAAACTTGAAACATAATCGTCTTCTTTCAAACAACTTTAATATTTTCTAATACCTTAAGTATTTTCAAAAATCATTTTGAAAACATTTAGTAAGGTAATTTAAATTATTTATTTTAGTGGCTGGCCCGTTTTGGACAGCACATTAATTACGTTTGAAAACACCGTAAATTTCACCGTTTTCGATCCGGGTTTTCTTAAATTAATTATTACTTTGAAACTTTACCTTAAATTACTTGAAAACATTTTTAAAATTAAGAAACTAGTCCAAACAATTCTGGACAGCAAGGAATTATATTTAAAAAAAAACTTGGATAAAAAACATCGTAAAAACACTCTTTCGTTTAAAACAACTCCTTTGTTTAAATTAACCTTTTAAAAACTCAAGTCTTCATCGCAAAATAATTTTGGACAGCCATAAACACAATTTAAAAACCTCAAGTAAATTAAATCAAATTTTCTTAAAATCAATTTATTTTAAAACCGTTCACACACTAACACACAACCACAATATAATTTCAACAAATCAAACCAAATCATTTCATGATCAATAAATTTCAACATTAACCACATATTTAATCATCTTCCAAGCCTTACTCCACATACCACAATAAACAATACTTTGATAATTTTATTAAAAGCATTTAAACAAGTTAGTCAACATCAAAGCAATCATGCAACTCATACATAATTCATTTTTCACAACATAAAGCACTTAGGCATGCAAGCATTCATAAACCATTTGGAGTCAAATTTCAAACCAAACATATTTATATTTATTTTCCTTACTTTAAACAATCATCATGCACCTTTTATCTCATGTAATTAAGCTCCTTAAACCTATTTAACTATAAAACCGTATGGAATCAAAGAAAACAAATCAACATCACAATTTAAATCACATGAATCAACTTAGTTAGTTTTAGACATTTAAATTCCATTTTCTTTTTCATGCACAAAATTGTTTACTCTTTTTTTTGCTCATAACCGAATGCACATAAGCACCACACTCACACACATATATTCATTTCTTTTAAGTCATTTCATAGAAAAGGAATCCTAGTCTAGCTAGCATGAGTAGGCCGAATATCATCATGATACAACAAGGCTTAACTTTCAAATATTCATCATGCATGCACATAGAACATGGATCAAAGAAAAGATCATTTTTCAAGAACTTGTTTCCTTGTTTTTCTTTGCAAAACCGTGGGATCTATGAGGGAAAATAAAAATCTCCTATTCAAAAACAAATGCATGTTCCTAAATCTCAAGTCATGAATTCAATCAATCGATACAACAAGAGATGAAAATTGTTTTAAGTTGAAAAGAATCAAAACCGTGACATGCAAAGAAGAATGAGCAACTCTTTTGGTTCAAAAACATCACGCATGCACCAAAGATCAAGCTTTTCAAAGATCAATACAAGATTAAAGCTTAGATCAAGTTAAAAATCACATCAAGCATTTTCACTACTTAGATTAACTTTTCTAAACATAAAAATAGCATGAAATCACTTAGACCAAATTAAAAGCATCTAGACCTACTTCTTTTACTCATGGCCGAATCACTTAGTTTTGATTTGGTGATTTATGGGTTCATTCATTCTTAGAAATCCAAGATCAAGGCATAAAGAGAACATGCAAAGAATAATAAGAATTATAAGGCCACAAAATCAACATGCAAGGTAAGATCAAAGCAATATATGAATTTTAAACACAATTTTAAACAAAAACCGTGATGAAGAAAACCACAAGTGAGAGATCAAAACTTTTCAACATCAACATTCAAGATCAAAGCATAGAAATAACATGCATGACACTTAGACCTCAAGATCACTCAAAAATAATTACATGCATCACAAAAATCAAACAAGGTCCATTAAAAGTCTTTTACAACATAAAAAAAAAATCACTTAATCAAGCTCTCTCTCTACCTTAATTCCTAACTTAAATCTTCAAATCTCCTCTCCTCTTCCTTTTGGTTTGCTTCAGCCTCTCCTCTTCTAGGGTTGATGGGTGTTTTTCTCCTTTGATCTTTGAAGAAGATGATGGTTGAGAAAGAAACCAAGAGATATTGGGTTAAGGGGTTTTGATTTTTCACTCTTTCTCTCCTCTCCTTTCTCACGGTCTCACTCTCTTTCTCTCTATATCTCAAGAGTTTGAGAATGCTCTTGAGATTTAGTGCGTTGAGGAAAGAATGAAATGAAGAAGGAAATGAGCTAAACACACACTCACTCACCCACACGGTTTTAAGGGCAAAAGCAAGGGTGTGAAATTTCCTATTTTGTCCTTGGCTCAAAGTGTAGAATGAAGGGCAATTGAGTCTAGTCATATTGTTGCATGGGAGGGGTCTTTTCGTGGGGGACATGGTGGAGAGAAAGTCCTCCCTAGGCTTCATGACTCACATCACCTAGCATCCTCCTATTTTCTATTTAAGATTTCATTTTCTTAACACTTAAGAAAATCACTCCTACTTGGTTCTTCTACCCCTCTCATGGCCGAACCTCATACACAAGCACACACCTACACATTCAATTTATTTTCATATTCAACACATAGCATGAAGCCATGGAATAATGCATACACTTGACACATATATATATTATGCTCATACACATATTATACATCATACACATATACGCACATACACATGCACATGCATTATATTCTTTTAAATAATTAAATTTTTTATATACTCCTAGCATTCTTATACATATCCAAAACCGTGTATACACACATTCACATGTCTAGAAAATAATTCTTGTTCATCATAAAGGGACTCATACAAAAATCACAAACATTTTTATAAAAACATCAAGCACATAGATTTTCCAAAAACTCAATTTCTAAATTTTTGGACTTTACTTCGGGAAACCATTTCTTTTAGAATCATTCATCATCTTGGAAACGTGAATTTAAGAAAATCATTTAAGAAAATATTCTTTCAAAATACTTGTCTCAAAAATAATTATCTTTAGTATTTAAAATTATTACGAGGAATTTGCGAGGTGTTACAAAGAACAGTTGATTATTATGTAAGTTTTGGTAAAGAGTTCTTTATTAAATTTAGAATTGATTTGTTAAATTATGTGTATCAAATTGTTTAAGGTTCTCGTGTGGAAGCAATTAACGCAATTTCTAATCAAGCAGACACAAGTTCTGTAGCTGCATCTCAAGGTGAGAGAGTAGCCATCTTAAGACACAATAGCACCATGGTAACATTAGGACGATTTCGACCATCTCAAAAGTCGGAATCCGAGGTTATTTGTTCGTATACGAGACGACAATTGATTGTGGGTGTTTAGTCGTCTACGTTACGACAATAACTTTATATTGTTTGTCTGATTTATTGGATATGATATGTGATATGTGAACCTATTTATTTATTTTGGAAATGATAAAAGATTATGTGGAGAAAGGATCAAAATGGAATTTTAAATGATTGAGAATATACTGGTTTATGTATGGATAATTATTTATGGAAATGACTTGGTATATGTTGAGAACTGAACTATGTTAAGAAAATATGAGGAATGATTATTTGAATCTTGTGGAATTTGTGAATCGTTGTTAGTGTACAGTGATGGTGCAAGCGGCACAATGACTTTATTATATCCCCTTAAGTGACTGGCCACGTAAATGACTTTGTCGTGGTTTCTTGTCTTGTGGAATCCACTGTACTATAGGGAGGTGTTTGCTGTGGTCCCTTAGAGGTCGAGGCCCATTAAAAGTGAGGCTTAGAATGGGTCGACCAAACTAGGTAATTAAAAGACTTAAAAGACTTTAAGCTTAAATCCTTTCTAACTACGCGTTGAGACAGAAGTAGTGGAGAGGAAAGATACCGTATGCTTGGAGGTTGGTGTCTCTTCAAGTGGTGATTGTGATAGGCGAGGTCAAGGACGGTGAAACGTCAAGAAGCCTAAGAGCGCTTCCCTAGGCGGGACGAGGTTACAATGATCAAGGTCCCTGGCGGGCATTGATCGTAGCAAGGACTGCAACGCAAACTAGGGATAGAGCTGTCGCCCCCTTGAGCAAACCTTAGATGGTGTTGAGGGAATTTGAATGGGACTAGAAGCCATTGTTTTTGGTGAATTGGGAAATTATGAAATGATATTTTGTTTTGCTGGCCAACAAAGCTTGGTTTCAGCTGGTACGTACCCTTTGGCTTCGATGTCAGCATGGTTAGGATTCCTGTGCATCTCATCTGCTTTCCGAACTAGGACGTGGTTGGATATTGAAGGAGGAGATGTATCGTGTGTGCTAATCTACCCCCTTACCTCAATGATTTCCCTCCCTAAATCATTGATGGATGTGAAAGACTTAGTGGAAAGTTCATGAGTATAGAATCCTCAAGTAATGATGTTAAGTGGTTGTAATGATGAGTTATAAAGACACAAGTGATAATGATATGTTATGGTGAACCCATGGTAATGTTATAATGAAAGGTTAATGTCATATTGTATGTGTTTGGTTCTAGTGCGATCCATGGCATAAGCCCATGCCGTCGACAACCTTGTTCGTTTGATCGCTAACTCTCTCTCTCTTCTCTTCTATGTACTTGTATCTATGGTAATCTTTAGATGGCGGACCAAGTGCTGCAATTGGTGATGTCCCCTTTGGCGGGAGGACAATGGGTTAGGACAGCTAATGGATGGATATGGGAGGGGTCGACGAGACTCAGTTTTGTGGACAGAGACCATGTGCTTCGTGGAGTAGCTACTGACCGTGTCAAAGTTCGTTTTCTGCTGAGAGACTTTATGCCGGGTGAACCCAGGGATTTTCATCAGAATGCACCACCAGTCGACAACGATATTGGTGAGGAAGAGGACCCCGAGGAGGATCCCGAAGAAGATCCTGAAGAAGATCCGGAGGAAGACCCAACAGAGAATCTAGACGACGATGAGTAGTGTTAGCTTGTAGTAGTGTATGGTTTTTGTGTTTGACTCAAGGACGGCAATACCCTCTGATAACTATGTAACCCAATGTGGGATTTATTTTATCTTTTAATCTTGTTATTTTGAGGATAATGGCTTTTATACTGAAACAATTTATGTTGGATCAGTTTATGAATGAAATTAATTTGCCGCAATTATACGATCGCATTTTGGTGAATGAATTATGGTGATAACGTGACACTTCAGTTTGGAGTTTAAGACATGTTTTCATACAATCAAGTTAAGAAGGAAATGTTTTGGAAATGTTTGGAAAACTAAGTTAAAGTTTTGGAAAATAAGATAGTGTTAGAACAATATGCAAACCCTTTTCGAATAAAATAAAATGTGATAAATGTTTTTATAAAAAAAAATGGTGCAAATTTTTAGTGAAAATTGGGATTCCAAATTGGGGTGTTACACCTGTGACATAATTAAGTCTATTATCATTGTTGTTGTTGTTGTTGTTTATTGCTATGGTTATTGTTGCTAAAGTTCTTTTTTTTTTTTGTTTTTATGCTTGCTTGAATATTGGTGTTTTTACCTCATACATATAGTGTTCATTCATCTTGTTTGTAGAATCTGTGCATTTGACTTCATTTGCACTTGATTGTCTTGTGGAGTCTGTTCTATGCTAAGTCTGCTATGCCTTCTGGAGTCTGTGTTGTGCTATGCTATGCTAATATATATAGGCAGCTATATATGTCATGACACCACTCAATTAATTAGATTATATAAACAAAAATTAAATTGAAGAATTCTACTCTGAATATTTTTTCTGATTGATGGAAACAAGGATTTGAAATTGAATAATTCTACTCTGAATAATGATTAAATACATGTGCAGCTTCTGCTTGGACATCTTCCACCAGATCGTGGGCTATGGTCATCTGAATTAGCAAATAAGAGGTCCCAGTACAAACAATTCAAGGATTATATTCTCACGAATCTTGTAAGTTAGTTGCCTATGTTATCATCTCAGACAATATTTTGTTTAACTTTAAACATATATGGGGTTATTGTTTTAGTAGGGTTAAAAAGATGCCTTAATAGTAACATCAAGCGATCAACTATGGTAACCGTTAGTGGTTGAACTTGAACTAAAGCTGCAAAATCAAATCCCCTCCCCCGCCCCACCTCCTTTCACATCATTATATTATTCTTTGATCAAATTATGGCCAGGGGAAGCTAGATAATTAAGGAATCTGTCGCCCTGTTGTTTTTTTTATCTATTGGGCTATCTAAATGTTTCTGTGGCTAACTAGTCAGAAATCACAAGGAGGACGTACAACTCCACGAGTTGCGAAACTGATGATGCCAAACGTGAGAGTAGGACCTTGCTCTCTAGATCAGAAATCCCTCAAGGGAGCATCCTTTGAGTCTTGGGAAGACCAGCGTATGGAATCAGTTCTTTCAGGTACAATGCAAAGTGCTTTATTACATACCATTTTGAGGAAATATCATGAGATACATTTAAGATTAAAACTATATAAAATTTATTCTGCATTTTTTCTTAGATGCATGCGAAGTTTCATTCTCCAGGAACTATGTTGCTTACATTCCATGAAAAATCAGTCTTATGATGCATCATTCCTTAATGCTTATCATTTTGCTTGATCGGGTGACAATTGAACACCATTCTACTTGGAAACTTCCTTTACAAATAAATAAGTAAACATAAAAAAGGTGGATGATAGGAGGTTTAGGAGAAAGAGGAACAACCAGAAAAGAACGCAAGAGAAGAGAAGAGAGAAAGCAAGAAACCTAAAAAAAATTAAACAACTTCTTTCCCACTTTTCCAATACTGCTGAACGACTAAATACAAGAAGGTTCAGTGATAAATGGGCTAACACAGCTAAGGCCCAATAAAACATACAATTAATAAGAAAGGAACATAAACTCTAAACTTCACATGATGTAGTCTTTAAACCACTTGGGCCTCTATCTATTACGAGCTACCAGCCCATCATTGCCCTCCCCTTCAGAATTACCCTTGTCCTCAAGGGTAGGAGTAGAAACCAATTTGTTGTTAATGTGGGCCTGCTGACCCGGCCTGTTGGAGCAAGGAGAGGAGTCAACACAACTTGGAAATCCTTGAGATGGAGCCGTTGGTAACCCTAGGCGTGTGAGGGAAGCTGCGTGAGTTCCTAGGGACAGCTGGCCAGCATGTGAAGTGTCAGACCCAGTACATACAACCTTATCACCAACAAAAGACTCCAAAGACTTCAACCCTTGTACTTTAGTGTCTCTGTCTGAAGCCTCTCTCTCTACATTCGGTGAAGGGAAAAACTCTCTCTTCTCATCTAACTCAAAACCGTCCATCTCTTTCACCCCTTTCTGAATATCCAAATCCTTATGTGTCATACTTGTTTTCTCTCTTAGATTGGTAGATCCGTGTCCCTCATCTCCTGTAACACTCACTTCACGGTCTGCTTCTACCATTTCATGAGAAGAGGATGGCATGGCTGTGGTGCTCCCTGCTGGTAGCGGTATTGGCGCCGCCGTGGGGTCACCAATGAAGCGGCGAAGAAGGCTTACATGGAACACATCATGGATTCGCGACGACGGTGGCAGAGACAAGCGGTAGGCCACGGTACCGATGCGGTCTATGATTTGGAAAGGTCCATAGTAACGGTGGGCTAACTTCTGGGACGGCCGGCGCTGCACGGAGGTTTGTCGGTGAGGCTGGAGTTTCAGCAAAACCCATTCGCGGACCTGAAAGGTAACGTCCTTACGTTTGGTATCTGCTTGGTTCTTCATTCTTTGTTTGGCTCTAGTAAGGTGAAACTTTAGATCTGATAAAAACTGCTGTCTTTGTTGTAGTGTTGTGTCCAGGGAGGAGATGGTAGTGGTACCAGGGACATAATCTTTAAGGGACATAAACTTTAGATCTGATAAAAAAGTGCTTGGAACGGAGACATATTGATGGAAGAATGCAGTGAAGTATTGTACCAGTACTCTGCTAAGTGGAGGTAGCGAAACCAAGTACGTGGATTGTCCCCTGCAAAACACCGAAGGTATGTTTCCAAACATCGATTCACCACTTCAGTTTGACCGTCGGTCTCTGGATGGTATGCGAAACTGAACTTGAGTGTTGTCCCTTGTAGGCGGAATACCTCTTTCCAAAAGTGGCTGAGGAAAATCTTATCCCTGTCGAAGACAATAGAGCGTGGCACACCATGGAGACGAACGATATCTGTGACAAAATGGGCAGCAAGTTGTTCAGCCGAAAAGTTGGATGGTAGTGCAATGAAGTGGGAGTATTTAGTCAAGCGATCCACAATGACCCAAATCACTGTATGACCATGTGAAGAAGGTAAGGCAATAATAAAGTCCATTGATATTTCTTCCCAAACATTTGCTGGTGTTGGTAGGGGCCGTAATAGACCTTGTTGCTTCTGAGGTAAATATTTATTTGTTTGATAGGTTTTACATGAGGCAAGGAAAGCTTTGGTTTGGGTATAGAGACCGGGCCAGTAGCAAAATGAAGCCAGACGTGCGAGAGTCGGTTTAAGGCTTGAGTGACCAGCAAGAGGGGAGGCATGGAATTCAGAGATGAGGGAGGCTCGCAAATCAGCAATGTCAGGTATGAAAACACGATCCTTATAGTATAATAAGCCATTAGAAAAATGGAAGACGTTAGGCTTGGTTGTACTGGATTCTGAATGTGTAATGACCTGTTGCCCTTCTTTGGTTTTATAAAACTGTGTGAGCTGCTGAAACAAATCTGGTAGAGGGGAAGAAATAGCAGCCAGGACAGGGACATCATCAGAATGGCATCGGGATAGAGCATCCGCCACAAGGTTAGTCTTCCCTGGTCTATAGATAATGTCATAACTGAATCCAATGAGTTTAGTGGCCCATTTTGTTGTTCTGGGGTATGTAAACCTTTTGTCATCAAGTGCTTAAGACTTTGCTGATCTGTTAGGATTTTGAAATGCCTCCCAATTAAATATTGTCTCCATTTTTTTACAGCTTCAGTGACGGCGAACATTTCGCGGACATAAGCTGATGCTGCCTGCATGCGGGGGGACATTTTCTTGCTGAAATAAGCTAAGGGATGGCCAGATTGGGACAAAACAGCACCGATTGCAACCCCTGATGCATCCGTTTCTACTATAAATTCTTTTGCAAAATCTGGTAGTTTGAGGACAGAAGTCCCTACCTTGGCTTGTTGTAAGTTTGTAAAGGCCATTTGAGCCGCCTCGGACCATGTAAAAGCATCAAGTTTAAGTAGGTCGGTGAGAGGAGAGGCGAGAGTGGCGTAGTTTTTCACAAATTTGCGGTAGAAGCCGGTGAGGCCTAAAAAAGCGCGAAGCTGAGTGAGAGTGCGGGGTGGAGGCCAATCCACCATAGCCTTAATTTTTTCCGGATCAGGACTAACAACACCTGCTGAAATAATGTGCCCTAGGTAACTCACTAAGGTAACACCAAAAATACACTTAGAAAGTTTAGCATAAAATTGGTTAGAAGATAATAGGGATAAAACAACATGCAAGTGCTGTAAATGATCATCTAAAGAAGGGCTATAAACTAAAATGTCATCAAAAAAACCAACACAAAGCGACGCAAGTAGGGCCGTAATAGATCATTCATGGCTGATTGGAATGAGGAAGGAGCATTAGTAAGTCCAAAGGGCATTACTATAAATTCGTAATGCCCGTCAAACGTACGAAATGTTGTCTTGTGAGTATCTTGTGCTTGCACCCTCATTTGATGATATCCTGAACGTAAATCAATCTTGGAAAAAATTGTAGCTGCATGTAATTCATCTAGTAATTCATTAATTGTAGGCATTGGAAAACAATCTTTAACAGTGATAGCATTCAGGGCGCGATAGTCCACGCAAAACCGCCAAGTACCATCTTTTTTTTTAACTAATAAAACTGGTGAAGAAAAGGGACTAGTGCTAGGTTTAACTATGCCTTCTCTAATCATCTCTTGCAACAAACTGGTCATTACCTCTTTTTGGGAATGGGGATAACGATAAGGTTTAGTTTTAATGGGGGTAGAATCAGGTAATAAGGGAATGGCATGGTCATGAGGTCTAGGAGGGGGAAGGCCTTTGGGTTGCTGGAAAATAGGTGAGAAAGTGTCTAGTAGAGATTGTATAGCTGGGTTAATGGAATTGGGCTGGTCGCTTGGGTTTATTGAATGAAGGGAGGGTGACAAAAATTGGATAGTATGTAAAGAAGCAATTGCATCTGTGCTAAGTAAACGGGTGAGTTGATGAAAGGTGGAGTGTGTGATTGGTGGCTGGTTGCTGCCATTCAAGGTGATAGAGGTGTCTCCAATGTTGAATTGCATAGAGGGGACAGAAAAATCAGAAACAATGGGGCCAAGGGTGCGAAGCCATTCGATACCCAAAACGACATCAGCTCCTTTAATTGGTAGGAGATAGAAGGGAATGTTGAAAGTGTGGTTTTGTAACACAATTGGTGTGTTATCACAACGACCACTACAATAAATGTGGGCTCCATTGCCTACCATCACAGGAAATTGTGGAGTTGTAGTAATAGGTAAATGTAAAAAATGCGCAACACGAGGCTGGAGAACATTATGAGAGCTGCCGGTATCAATAAGAACAGTCACAGTGTGCCCCAAAATAGAACCATAGAATTTGAGAGTTTTAGGTGATAAATTGCCCTCTAGAGCTTGATCTGAGAGCTGAAAGTGTACAGGGTCTTCATCATGTTGTGTAGGTGAAGAACTGTCCAAATCAGCATATTCTATGGGTTCCAATGTGATAAACTCATCAGTGGCAGGCTGTTGTGGTGTTGCATCATCAATAAGCAGCAACAAAAATTGTTTAGGCTTACATTTGTGACCCACAATAAATTTTTCATCACAATTGTAGCATAAACCTTGGGCCCGACGCTCTTGCATTTGGGCTGTAGTTAGTCTTCGAATGGGTAAAATATTACGGGTTGGTAAGGTGGGTTGTTGGGTAGGTGGTGGTGGGGGAGTAGGAAAACGGGTAAAACGGGGACGGGAGTCTCTTAGTTTAGCCTCTACTAATTTAGCTAAACCAATAGCTTCAGATAAGGAATTGGGTTTAACAATGGTAAGTTCACGACGGATATCCGCATGCAAACCAGATAAAAAACAGTTAAGAAGATTATCTTGAGACAAACCGGTAACACGATTAGATAATTTTTCAAAGGCAGCTTGATAATCAATAACTGTACCCGTTTGGCGCAATTTGAAAAGCTCAGCTTGGTGGTTGTCATAAGTGGATGGCCCAAATCTGGTTTTGAGAGCTTTTGTAAAGGTAACCCAATCGGAGAGCTGGTTTGTTTGATACAGCCACTTGTACCAGCTAAGAGCATCACCTTTCATATAAAAAGCTGCCAAATTAAGCCTTTGTTCCAAAGGGACTTGATAAAACTGAAAATATTGTTCAGCCTGAAAAATCCAATCAAGTGGTTCACTTCCATCAAATGGTAGTAAAGTAAGCTTGGGAGGACGAACCGTGAGAGATTGAGGGTTTGTATTGTGGGTGAAAGTTGGGGATGGGTAGGGTAAGGTAAAGGGGCTAGGTGTATAGGGAAATGATGGGGTGGCTGGGACGTATGAGGGAGGAGTAGGGAGGCATGTTGGAATAGATGTAAAGGCAAGTGTGGTAGAAGGGGTAAAACCAATTGGGGATGAATTAGTAAAATTAGGGTTAGGGTTAGGGTTTGAAGGGGATAATTGGGGGTTTTGTAATTGAAAAGGTGATGGGGGAGGGGTAGATAGTATGGGTGCTGAACGTGTATTAGAAGATAGGAAAAGAGCGCTAGGAGTAGAAGGTACGGAAGAGGGAACCTGGAAAAGAGTAGGGTTAGGTGTAGTTGCACCATCATGAGTACCCATTATTGCAAATTGGGTTTGGAGGTGAAGGGCAACTATTTGATCCATGTAATGTTGAACAGCCAAGTGACAAGTGTCCACCGTTTGTTGTAGCCGTGCATAGCGACTATCTTGAATGTGTTGATGATTTTCCAGCTGGGATTGCATAGTTTGCAGCATGGAAGTGAGCTGCTGGACCGCCAAATCAGCAGGGGTAGCGGGTGAAGTAGGGGTAGTGGTTGTAGATGGCGGTTCCGGCGGAGGGGGAGGAGTGGGTTGCGACATGAAAGCACCAAATATGATAGGAGGTTTAGGAGAAAGAGGAACAACCAGAAAAGAACGCAAGAGAAGAGAAGAGAGAAAGCAAGAAACCTAAAAAAATTAAACAACTTCTTTCCCACTTTTCCAATACTGCTGAACGACTAAATACAAGAAGGTTCAGTGATAAATGGGCTAACACAGCTAAGGCCCAATAAAACATACAATTAATAAGAAAGGAACATAAACTCTAAACTTCACATGATGTAGTCTTTAAACCACTTGGGCCTCTGTCTATTACGGGCTACCAGCCCATCATTGGATTGCTAATCTTAATCAGTTCACAACTATATAAATTGAATGCTTATTCACTACCATGCTATCTGATATGTAAAGATTTTGTAATGATAAATTTTCCTCTTTGCATTTTGTAGGACACAGAGATCATAGATCAGAATGACCGAGATGTAAAGCGCACTCATCCTGATATGCACTTTTTCTTTGGTGATTCTCAATTTGCAAAATCTAATCAGGCTGTTCCTTTATTTCTCTCGAAATTCATACAAACTCCAAATTCAATTTTATTCTGCAATTAACCTTCTGATTTTTTTTTGGCCATTTTCAGGAGGCTTTAAAGAACAAATTAATCATTTTTGCAAAGTTAAACCCTGGTGTAAGATATGTTCAAGGGATGAATGAGATATTGGCTCCTCTATACTACGTGTTAAAAAATGATCCTGACGAGGAAAATGCAGTGAGTATAGAATATCCTTGTACTCTTTTAACTTTCTGTCATATAATCTATAATGGGATCTGCATTATGAAACCCTTGATTCCTGTTGTTGTCCTTGTAATCCATGCTCTGCTAACTCTGTCTATAGTACTGTTAGGCCTTAGTATATTCATATAATTAATAGTGTGATGTGTAAAGACTGAAAAGATATTATTTTCATATTTCCCCTAGGAGCTGTTCTGTTTTTAATTTTGATTTCTCAAATTCCTTTATAACAAGTGTTCACCCATGATAGGCTGAGTGCTTTGTTTCTATGTTTCCTCAGTCAACTGGCTGATATTTTCAAGTGTGCGCTACAATAGAAGTCCCGTCTGAGATGGGGGCAGGGAAGGCAGATCAAATTCTGGAAGTTTGCCCAATTAAAAAGAATTGTTGCTTACATACAGTAATTGAGAGAAGAAATATTACCTGATGCAATACATGATTCCCCTTATACCCTCTAACATAAAATAGGAAATGAAAATATGTAAAATAATTAATATGACCATTAGAATGTTGATTTGTTGCCAAAAAATTGTTTGGACAACAGAGATGGAGTGATGTAGATTCATAATATGCCAAGATATAAGTGATGGAGATTCTTATTTAGTTATGTTGGAATATTACTGTATTAGCTAATTGTGCTCAATAGTTCCCTATTACACTATCTATTATTTCGCGTGCATATGTTGCAATATCTATTTCACGTGCATATGTTGCAATATCTATTGATGTGCAATTTTTTACAAACATTGTCTACTGCTATATTGTTTTTAGTTTGTTGAATAAATTAAATAATAATAGAATTTTTTGGCTCTTATGTACTTCATTGTTTTGATGATGTCACTTTCTCTATGTTTGAATTGTTATTTTGACCATTTTTATCACCTTTAATTAGTCGATACACCTTTTGTGAGTGAAAACTTGCCATATGATTGAACCATGTGTTTGCTTTTGGCTCTATTTAACAGTTTATCAGAAAGTTCTCAGCTGTCTTGTTCTAAATGGCAGGTCAATCCCCAATTCTATGCATTTAGGTGGTTTACTCTCCTTTTTGACTCAGGAATTCAATTTTGCTGATAGCCTTCACATTTAGGACACTCTTTTAAGTGATCCTGATGGTCCTCAGGTACCATTTTGTTCCTATTTACTTTGTACTGCAATGTTCTGTTATTTAACTTTCTGATCCACTGACCACTGCCACTTTGTCACAATGATAAGATGTGATGATATCATAAAATTCTCTCTTTTTCTCTTGTAATTTGTCCTTAACTAATCCTTGCACATTTAAGCAAAGTCTCTACATTTAAGCAAACAATTATCATAAAATTTTCTCTCTTTCTCTTGTAATTTGTCCTTAACTACTCCTTGCACTCTTAGATTAATTTCTCTCCTGATACCTGCAAATAAACCAGCAGCTGAGTTGCTTCTCCCTTGAAAAAATATACTATTTCTTTCACACTAGATGCTTGAAATAGTAGCAGCAATAACTGCACATAAAACTTGATTCTTTAACTTCATGTTCCTCCATATATACTTGGTTTGGTTCTTCCATACAGTCAGTCTTCCATCAAGTCTTCTAATTCCAAGCCAGCCCCTACATATCTGCAACAGTTCACTAGAGTAAGAGCATTGAAAAAACAGATGGGAGCAGTCCTCATCATTACTCAGACATAGGCAGCAACACGTAGAGTCATTGAGCATATTCAAATGCACTAGTCTCCTTTTAGTAAGCAAACTGTCATGTAACATTATGTAGCAAATAAACGAATGCTTTGGTATTATTCAATTTCCCCCACACAAATCTTGCACTTGGCCATGAAATTACTTGACCTCTATTCCATTCATACCTTGCTGCAGCAATATATTCACATCCTTACTTGCAATCCACTTATCTTGTGCAAATCCCGCTTTAAATTTATCCCTTACCTCAATTAAATTTTTTCAGTGCCAACTGGATTAATTTTTAACACTATAAGCCCAAAAGTTGCTATTTTTCAAGTATACAGCATGTATCCCTTTTATCCATAATGAATCCTCCTTCTTTGCTATAGCCCAAATCTGCTTAGCTAATGCAGCTCCATTCCATAATTTCAAAGACACTACATCCAATCCTCCAGCTTTCCTTTCACCACTGTTACCTCCTTTATATATGGTTTTTTTGCAAGAACTTTGTCCAAATTCATCTTAGTCTCTTTTGCAAGGTGTCGGCTCCCAAGTAGGAAATGTTGGGCAACAAGCACCATCTCAGTGTGAAGGAGCCACAATTGATCATGAGGATGATGATATAGATATCTTAGACTGATTAGAGCATTATGTTGCTAGCTTGTTTATAGACTAATCACTAAGATGATGGTGATTGTATTGACAACTTGTTCAGAATTTAATCTTAGGAGACAGTAATGAAAACTTGTTTTGAGCTAAACTTGACTTGTTTTGCATGCTTTGTTTGAAACATTCTATATGGATGTTATTATGAATACAACTTTGATGATATATAAATGAAGTTTGTTTTGTAATGTCATTATAGAGCTATTGACAATGCAATGTAGTTATAGAACTGCTGCTGAATAGCTAGGAAATAGAACTAGAGAATTGCCAAGAAATTGCTATAGAATTGCAATTCCATGCAACTACAGAATTGCTACAGAATAGCTAGGAAAAAGAGATACTGAATAGCTTCCGAATTGCTAGGAATTATGTGATTACCTTATATGCATTAACTAGGAAATAGATGCAACTTTGCTACCGATGGTACAATAATGGGGCACGGATTAGCTACGGAAAAATAGATTTTTTTCTTCAAATTGAGCAATTAATCTGCTGTCATATTGCAACGGATTAGCTACAATTTTTTTATTTTTTGCTTCGGAATTATTACGGTAGCATTCGGTAGTAAAATAACGACCCGATTTACGATACGCACGTGTTGGTAGCGATTCTGTTGATATTCCGTAGCTAAGACTAGTTTGCTTGAGATCAGCAATGGAATTGCTACGTAATTTTCCGTAGTTGTCCGTGCAATTTCTTGTTGTTGAATTCTATTTTAAAATTGATATGTTATTCCAAAAATATCTTTCTACCAATTATTAGAACATAATAAATTTTTTCATTTTTCAATAATTAATTTAATTCTTTGATACTCCATCATCTATATTTAATACAGTGAATCAATTTTCAAGTCATTTACAATATTAAATAAACTCCATTAAATAAGCTCCATTTCATATTTCAATACAATTTTATTTATTTTTTTTTCACAAAAACTTATACCACAATGATTAGATACAATGATTAAATGTAAGGGTAATTTTGGAAAAAATTACAAGAGGGTCTTATATTTAGGACCAAATTTTTTTACCCAATAGGACCTTATAATTAGCGACGGAGGGAGTAGAAATTATACACTAAGTAAGTAAATAAGTATTTGTATAATATAAAAAAAAATAATAATAATAACTGTTTGTATTTGCACATAGTATGTTCACAAGTGAGGTTGATTGATGGTTAATTATACTCTTAATTTATTTTTTTTGGTGTACACCAACCGGTACCCGGATCTGTTTTACCCAAAATCTGACTCATCCGTTTCGATCTAACTGAGCTCGCACTCAGCGGTAGGGGTCTCCCAGCGGGGGTTGCTCCATACTCAAGGCTCGAACTCGAGACCAGTTGGTTAAGGGACCAAGTAAGCTACCACTTGACCAACCCATCTTGGTAATTATACTCTTAATTTAGAGATTACTGTATTAATAAAATTTGAAGTACTTATATAAAGATGAATTAGCTATAAATTATTTATTTATTTATTTTTTTAATAGAAGGAGAGGTATTATACATTTTATTTTGTGAGGCGAGGTTGATCCACAACCGCAGACCCTTCCGGGTTCCTTGTGAAGCAGGCATTTCTGAGTGAACCATCTCTCTCCCTGCTGTCATCCACTGCAAGTCACCAGCTTCTATTGTTCCCTTATGTCCTTCAAAGTCTTCATGTGCTATAGCTCCCTCCAGAGTTACACACACAAATGCACTCAGATAAGATTATGAGAAATATGTAGTTCTAACAAGTCGGTCCATATATAAATCATCCTCCTAACTACACACAAAAATTAAATTTCATGTCATAAATTAGTGCTTTATTTATTGGTGATTGATTTATAAGTAAGATGCATGGGAACTATACAGTAACATGTACAAAACTTTGGGCAGTGAACAGTGGCGGATCTTGAACAAATGTTTAGGGGGTGCAATAAATATTGTTGTGAGAAACTAGTTGATACAAATATTTTAATATTTGTATTAAGAAATTGGAATAAAGAAATTGTAAATCGTGTTGGCCTGGTGGTATTGCATAACCACTTCATAACCCAAGTTGCAGGGTTGATTCTGTGGGAGGTAACAACTACCATTCTTTTTTTTTTTTCCTATTTTGTAGTTTAATAAATTAATAACAAAACGAAAATTAAAATTTTAATAAGACCCATGAAGAGGGAATCAAACCCAGCACCCCAGCCTCAAGAACAACTCGCAATACCGCTGAGACAATTGAGATAGCATGATATGAATTGTCAATAATACCTATATGTTTTGTAAAAGTTCAGAGGGAGCAGGTGCTCCCACATGCTCCCAAGAAGCTCCACCACTGGTAGTGAAGGTTTAATTTGCTAGTATTGGAATTCCAGAAAAATAACTTGTGATAAGCTTATCTTAGAGATGGAAGTGACTCCTTGCTGTTACTTCTATGTTGTTGGAAGTTTTTATTCATTTATTTATCTTTTGTTAGGTTGTGAAATATATTTGATTTTGGTTTTATTTTTGGCTGCAACTCATTTTGTCTATGGCTCATACTCCATCCGATGTTTTCTAGAGCTATCAAAACGGGTCGGTCCGGCCCGCGCACGGGCCAGATTGTTCCGAGCTAAATAGCTCGGTTACACTTTTAGTACATTAACATGCAGCTCAAACCCGCACTATAGCGGGCTGCGGGCTTGTGCGGGCCGACCCACATCTTTTTTTTTCAATTTTTTTTAAATGTAACAAGAAAATTGAAGAATCCTTTTATTTTTTTTCAAATTTTAAATTCTAAAATTGACTCATGACTTTATTAAAATAATATTGAATACCTGTTTTGAACAATCAAACTCAAATGAAAACAACATTCATACTTGATAATTGCCAATAGCATGCTGCAACATCAATTGACAACCACAAAAAAAATACTTCCATATCTCCAAATAACATAAATCTAAATATTCAAGTCCACAATAACATAAATCCAAGGCAAAACTACTAGATTGGTCTTGTAAGTTATTTTTTGGTTGCAATTTCGTCCCTTAACTTTTTTTCGTTTCGAATAAATCCGTAAGTTTGTAACTTGTTTAAAAAAAAATCCTTCCATCCAATTTTGTCTTAACACCGTTAATGAGAGCTTCCTATGTGGCAACCATTGGTCTTACGTGGCTAAAAGTCAACGTTACACCCCCAAAATGATGTCATATGAGGCCAAAAGAGAAACCAAAACATTTAGGGATTGCCCAATAAGCTTCTATTTTGGTCTCATACGACATCGTTTTGGGGTGTAACGTTGATTTTTAGCTTTGTAAGACCATTGGTTGCCACGTAGGATGCTCCCATTAACGGTGTTAAAACAGAATTGGACGAAAGGAATTATTTGAAACAAGTTACAAACTTCCGGATTTATTTGAAAGAAAAAAAAGTTAAGGGACGAAATCGCAACCAAAAAATAACTTAAAGGACCAATCTAATAGTTTTGCCTAAATCCAAATATCCAACATCAACAAATTCAAAATGTCCAAATAACATAAATCCAAATGTCCAACATAAACAAATTAAAAACAAACAAATAACATAAATCCAAATGTCCAAGTTCAGAATAAAAAAGAACTTTCATATCTCCCACACTTCAATTCTCAATCAATGATGTCTATAATGGATTTTAAGCTTTCATTATCAAGTTTTACATCTTCAACGTAGATAGCCTCGCGATCATCATCATTATTCTCATTGTCATAATCTAAAAAGAAAATAATTATATTATGTTAATAACTTCTCAACCATAATGAAACAAGCAAGTACAGTAGCTAAATAGTAAATATGATGAAATAACAAAAAGTAAATGATGATCAAATAACCAAAATAAAAATATACCAACAAAACTATGCAACCAACTTCGTGTGCACAAGAGAGCTTGAACTGTTTTATCATTCAAAGAGCTTCTATACTTGTTTAAAACACGTGCACCAATACTAAAAGCAGACTATGACACCACCGTAGTTATTGGAATGCTTAATATATCACAAGCCATCTTTGAAAGAGCAGAATATGCACGACTTCGATCCTTCCAATAAGACAAGATATCAAAACGCCCTGTTTGAAGAATCTTTTTTGGTTCTGCTTCTAAATAAGCATTCAATTCAGTTTTTCCACGAGAGTGTGTCCTCTTTGTTCTCTTATGTTGTTCAAACTACAAAACAAAGAACCAAACACATTAAATGAATTATACATATACATAAATAATGAAAACCAACATAAAGAGCATAATCCACTTACACGATGTGCATATAAGGGAACTTCAAGCGTCTTTCTTGTTCCTACCAACAAAGATGAAGATTGCAAACTGACTTTCTTCTGAAGGAGCATGTGAAAAGTGGGATTCCATTTAGTGACACAATCAGATTTCAACCCCACAGATGTATCAATATTGCCAACCAGCCCAACACAATGAAAAAAAAGTCTTGTTCTGCTCTCACTAACCTTAACATATTTCACACTTTGTCTAATTTTTTGCAATGCATCACCTATCACTTTCAAACCATCTTGAACAATGAGGTACAAGATGTGAGCACAACATCTAACATGAAAAAACTCTCCATTAAGCAACATATCATTTGATAACCCTAAATGCCGGAGATAGGTTTGCATGTTGTCATTGGATGCGGCATTATCCAAAGTGAGTGAAAAAAATCTTTTTCTCTATTCCCCAATCAACCAAAAATTCCATCACCTTTAGTGCTAACTCTCGACCAATATGGGGGGGTTTCAAATGAGCAAAGACAAGAATCTTATTATTTAGCTTCCAATTCTTATCAACATAATGTGCGGTCAAAGAGATGAATCCAAGGTTAGTGCAAGAAGTCCAACAATCAGAAGTCAAACACACTCTACCAGGAATTTCAAGCAACTCTGATTTTAATTTTGATTTTTCAACCTCATACAATTTCATCACATCACTTTTCGCAGTATTCCTAGTAATAAACTTACAATCATCATTCAAAATTTTTTGATATTTTCTGAATGCTCTCCACTCCACAATACTAAAGGGAACACCATGAGAAATTATCAGTTCAGATATAAGCTCACGGTTTACTTTAGGGTCAAATTTTCTTTTTTAATCCCCCTGCCCCATCAAGTAATAATTCACCCACATCTTCTTGTTTTAGAGCATTCCTTTTACAACGCTCAACATGACGAACCAAATAAAAGGTTCCATTCGAATATGCACAAGTCAACGTCTTCTTACATATTAAGCATACACACCTCTCTTTCCCATCTACAATGCCAATTTTTTCAAGACAAGTCCAGCAATCAGAAATTAGAGATTTACCCGCGTCCTTGCTAGGTTCAAGCTCAGAAGAAGCAGCCTCGGTACCTTTTTTGGCTTTCCCTTTGACATCCCCAGTGTTATTTGGAGGATTTTGGTTTTGAGTGGTCTCCATTGATCCTAAGGTTGAAATAATCCCACAGTCACCAACACTTGAATCCATTACATACAAAGAGCGAACTACAAATAAAAAAGTTAGTAACAATAGATTATTATTATTATTATTCCAAACCAGTGAATACGTACTCAGTATTATTATTATTCCAAATTAGCAAATGAGCAAAATGCAAATTCATAACAAATGAGCAAATACAGCAAGTAATACACTGGTGGGCCTCAATGAACATAACGAATCAGCAAATGAACACAAAAAATGAGCAAATGGGCATAACAAATAAGCAAATAAGAAAATGAGCAATTGAGAAATTACCTGGTTGAGGCTGTTCGTGGACTCGTGGAGGCTGGGTGAGTGGATCACGAGCGGCGTGGTGGGCGTCGAGGCTGTGCGTGGTGAGCGTCGGTGCTGGTGTGGCGAGCTGCGTCATGGGCGTGGTGAGCAGCAATGCTGGTGTGCGACGATCGCAAGCCATAGAGATGAGTTCGGCGGTGCCGCGATGCTGATGAGTTCGGAGCGACAGTGCTGGTGTGCGAGAGAGAGAGAGAGAGAGAGAGAGAGAGAGAGAGAGAGAGAGAGAGATGAGTTTGAGACTAAAGAGAGTAGCGGCTGCTGCTTTGAGTCTTTGGTGTGTTTAGTACTTTAGTTTAGGAGTTAGGACTTTAGGTTTAGGACTTTAGGTTTACCTTGGTTTAGTTTTTTTTTTAAATGTACCGGGCCGAAAACCCGTCCGGGTTAACCCGGCCCTAGCCCGGTTTTTTTTGTGGCCGGGGTTGAGTTTGTGAGTCAAATTTGTGAAGTCCAAGCCCGCACTTTCCCCGGGTTTTTTGGCCCGGGGCGCATCGGCCCGACCCTTTTTGACAGCTCTAAATTTGAGTGTTGGTGGCTGTGGGATTATCTCAGCCTCAGGATCAATGGAGACCACCCAAAACCAAAATCCTCCAAATAACACTGGGGATGTCAAAGGGAAAGCCAAAAAAGGTACCGAGGCTGCTTCTTCTGAACCTGAACCTAGCAAGTGTAACACCCCGATTTGGAAACATGAAAATATAATTTCTTTAATTCAATATAGTGAAAATTTGGGCCAAATTTTTTTTTTGGTAACATAACATGGACATGAGAATCTCCAAGTTCCAAAACCTTTCATCAATTAAGTTTGTAGTTAAAATTCTGATTCTCATATCTCATGTCATGATTCAAGTTCCAAACCGAGATGTTACAAACATCCTACTTTGAAACTTGCCTTCACAAATCAAATTTAAAAGCCCATCTCGTTTGTTCTTAACTAGAAAACTTAACATTGATTACCCAGCTTTATAAAACATAATTTGGGTGTACATGTGGATGCAGCAAATGATGTCTAAGTACCTGCTAGGGGAGTACAATACTCTGAAAATGAAGACCTTAATATTAGGCCTATACATTAATCCTTGTCTCCATCCTTGACAGGTGCTCCTTCTAGCTCAAGATACTCCTCGGCATCGTCGATTCTCTCATCGTCGTCAGGTTGTACCAAACTTTCCACATCCTCCTGATCCTCTAGCACAGGTCTGCTCGTTGTGGCATCAACATCCACCAACAAAACAACGAGGCATGAGAGAGTAAGCATTCCGAACGACGTATCGTCGACGGTGTGGGTTTACAATAGGCAAAATATCAAGACCACACAAACATAACAAGCAACATAAAGACAACACAACATTCAAGTTCATCATCATTATCATCATTTATTATCTTACTAATGCAAGCTTACTTTCACTCAACCGTAACATCAATCTTTTCTCAATAACAGCACATCTTATGGTTCTTGATTGCATTCATTTCCCTTTGCATACGGTTTCAATCACTTTTCCATACTTTCATTCTCAATTCATTTCTCATTATCAATCTTTCATATGATTTGCCTCTTAAAGACATAAGTCTTTTCTTAATTCTTAAACTTTTCTCATTAAGTCTTATGAGATCACGCCCATCGATGATTGGGGAATTTAAAATATCACCGAGGTACTCGTTACGTTCGCAGTTAGCACACACGTCTACATCTCCTCGGTCATCCACCAAACCTAGTCGGAAGCAAACAGGAGTACATGACCTTTACCACGCGGGCTTGACAGCTGTCTCAACAAATCTCAATGCCAGGAGAACTGTAGAAAATATGGTATAGTCTCAAATCAAACCAAATCATATAATATCAAGGCACACTGTAGAAAATCGGGTACAGTGGCAAAAACACAGAGCCCCGTTCCAGTCCCTCTCACTGTTCAAGATTTGCAATCTAGGGGGTGACAGTATTGTTTCTAGCTGGCTTGCAGAACATCACCACGACCTATCGGGACCGATCACCCGCGTCACCTGTGGGATTCGTTCCGCCTTGAAAAATACTCTAGACTTCTTGACGTTTCACCGTCATTGTCCTCCCCTAATGCAATCTCCTCCTGAGTATCCCTGATACCCATGGTATCTTCCTCTCCACTACTTCGATATCGCACTCATAACTCACCACGTTAATCTATGTCTTTTAAAGAGTTTTAGTGTTTTAATTAACATCTTAATCCTAAGGTCGGCACATCCTTGGTGCATCCCTTCAACGAGTCCCGACCACTAATTAACTCAATGCTTTTCTTTTCTCACATATCACAGAGCTTGAATCGCTTCAGCATCTTGCATCACATCTCGTGAGCTTTCACAATACAGCATCATGACTCTTTTCAGCACTTCGGCTTCACTTTCTTAGCTGAGGAGCACATCTCAACTCATATCACATCTCTTTTCTCGTGAATCTCATCAACATTATTTTCATCAGCTTTTTCTCAGCAACATCATTCTTATCAACATCTTTCTCATCATCATTACGACACTTTCATTCACATCATAGGTTATTTCTTATCACAATCTTAAAAATCATCATTACATCTCAGCTCTTTATCAATCTCAGCTCATAACTCTTTTCCAATCATTCTCATATCCCTTATCATTATTTCTTTTCTGATGATTTGTTCTCACTTTAATTTCATAATTCCCATATCGTCTCATAATCAGGACGTAGCAGACGTTCATCAACATACTAATCCAATCAATACAGTCCATATATCATCATACATAATTAAACACTTAAACAAATCAAGGAAAGCATGCTAGCATTAAAGCATTTTCAATAATTCATCATATAATATCATGTGGTCTTTGTCTCCTTTGTATAAGTGGCCACACCTCAATACAATTGCCACTATACTACTGACTCAGAACCACCAAGTTCCGATCTTTGAGATGATCCGGAACGTCCTAATAAATCACCTAAATACCACGGTGTCTTAGGAAAGCTTCTCTCTCACCTCAAATCCAGCAAATACTTTGTCCGAAATCGTTGCGGGTCCTCCCCAACATGTCAGTTGTTCCAACTTCCTGACTTATAAGCACCTTGTACTAAAATAGAAGACACTAACGTCACATGTCTATTTAAATAATCGTCATACTTAGAATCAAAACGCGTTTTCGAAAACTCCTTTCACTTCTTGTCGAGGAATCGTAAAACGTCAGGACTTCTTTAAATCAAATCCAACTTTTTACTCTACTTTAAATACTTTGAAATCATTATAGACAATTAACGAAATCACTTTAAATAAATGAATTGGTTGTTGGTCCATTCCGGACAGCCACAACCAAGATTCGAAAACACCGAAAAATCGTTCTTTAATCCCTTTAATACTTCATGTTAAAATGAACATTTGAAATGATTTATTTTCAAACATAACACCATGAAATCAAATAGGGCAGCAACCAGTAAGCCCAATACTTTTTCAAATAACCAAATTCTTTTCAAAAATCAATTAACTTCAAAAGATCAATTACAACATCGTAACTTATTAAATAACTCATTTTCCTTCACTTCTTTTATCAAATAAACAATTCCAAGACACTTAAACAAAGAAGTTCAATTGGTATGAATCACCTAAAACAAACCATTGGCACATAGCACATAACAAATTCTCAAATCATAATTTCAAACCAACAGCCTAGACCGAAACACCGTAAACAACTACCTTGCAAACTCATTCTTGCATACCCTAAACATATCATCAAGCAATCAATCATTCAATTATTTCAAGGTATTATGATCATCATACAGTTCCAGCCAAGTCACGAAATAAAGTACAAAAATTCATATTTGTCGAAAGCATTTAAATAGAGCTTTTGTTCGATTATGGGAAAGCACAAAAGATAAAATCTAAAACTATACCAAATTAATTTGTTTAATCCTCAAAATTTGAAGAACATACACATATATGCCAAAGTTCATCATATAAAATTTTCAAGTCATTTTCACAATCCTAAGCTAGGTTTCAAATCAGATTTCGTATGAAAAGCAAGGTAGAACTGTTGCTGGCTTGAGGCCAAAATGCCATGATTAAAAATAGTGTTTCAACTCCGAATTGCATAAGAATTGGTATAAATCTTCCTTACACAATCAAGACCATCTCATAAAAATTTCAGATTATTTGGAGTTGTTCAAGTCATACTTTTTTAATTAAACTTGTCACTAAGTCTGGAAAATCTGAATCAAACGGTTCACTGTTTTGCCATTAAAAAATTATCAAATCAACTCCAAATCTCTTCAAATTTTACAGAGAACCTCAAAATATGCTAAGGAAACTACCATAAAAATTTCAAGTCATTTGGAGTAGCTTAGGGTTAAAAACTCTGTTTAGGTTTAAACCGAAAAGCTTATTTTTCCGAAATCTTTTTTCACACAAATGACTCCATTTCTATTAACAAATCAACCTTAAAAATCATATAAAAATTCAGAGACAATCCACTTAACCTACTTAAAACAGTATCCAAGTTTCAGAATCATCGAACATATGCAAGTACTACTTATCCAAATCTTTTTCACTGAAAACCTTAGACTTCCATAATTAACACCGAACAACCAAAATTCATTTAAAATGCCAAAACAATTCCAAATCCCTTCAAATTTTCCAGAACTAATTTAAATAGCATCAAGGACCACATATTAAAATTTCAAGGCAATCCAATTAGTATAACTATCGTTTCTCAAAGTTTCTTACAAGGAAATCACTTATAGATCAAAATTTCAGCACTTAAATCAAATTGTTCAAACCAAAACATTTTCATGATCTAAACTTTGATTTATACTTGCATGTGCTTAAAAATTAAAGATCAAGTTAAATCTTGAATCATGCATTAACTCTAACACCAATTAAAAATCAAATCTCACCAATCATCATGTATAAATCGAAAAATCAAGAACAAAGTAAACTAAACTTAAACTCTTTCTCAAATCACAACCAACAAATACAATAAACATAAGGAAAATCACATGCATGCAGTATCAAACATCAAGATTTCACTAATTAACCTAGATCTTGACATGCACATACTTAGAATTAGTAAATCTCAAAGAAAATCAAACATGCATTAACACTCAAGGATCAAAATCAAGGCTTTAAGAGTAAAATCAAAACTAACATCAAAGCATACTCCTTTTCACTAGATCTTTACATGCATGTCTCAAATACTCCAAGCAAAATTCATCTCCTAAAGATCTAAGCCAACACCGAAACATGCATCAAGAAAATAAGTTCATCTCATCAAAAGTTTCATACTTTAAGTTAAACACTCTAACTAAAAATGATTTCCTTTGCATGCTCTCCAAAACCGAATCAAGCAAGAAAATAAAATTATTAGCACAAAATCCTTTAAAAACCGAATTGAACATCAAGTTCTCAAACATAGTCAATTTCTTATTTTTAAGTCAAGATCTTTACATGCATGTGGGGAAAAGTTAAGATCAACTCAAAAAAAAATCACATGCATGCGACTAGAAATACTAGATCTAGCTTGAAACAACATACATCAACATTTACAACCAAAAATCATTTGAGCAAAATAAAGAGAAAAACTGTATGGTCCTCAAAGACTTATGCATGTCCATTTTTCATTTTCAACATTAGATCTATACAAATAAAGACTTACAAAGTGAAGAGAAACACCAAAAATTGACATGCATGAACTCTTTAAAATCAAACAAACAAATCCTCCATAAAAATCAAATAAAACCGAAATGAAGAAGAAGAAGAAGAAGAAGAAGAAAAATCAAGCTTGAAGGGGTTACCTAGATGATGAATGAAAAATGAGAGAGGGAAAAATCCAAGAAAATCCAAGAAGCTCCCTTATCCTTCTCTCTTGGCTCTCACGGCCTCCCTCCTCTCTCTTTCTCTATCTTTCTAATTTCTTAACTTTTCAATAGAATGAGATCAAATGAAGTGTGTGTGTGTGGGGGGTGCATATATATATACACACGGTTTGGGCTTGGGTGGTTAAATGGGTTAAAAAGCCCAATGGGTTAAAAAGCCCAATGGTCCAAGGGTAGTTTAGGGATTTCAAATCTAAATCTAGGGGTAGTCTTGGTAGTTCAAAATGTTGCATGTAAATATTAATTTAGTGGGGGACAACAAGAGTGATTTAGGGAAATAAATCAAATCATGCATCATATAATCACTTTCTTAAAGATATGTTATTTTATTCTTATTTATTTTATCATTTCATGCATCACACAACACATACATATGCACATACATATACATTGCATTTTCATTTTCTAAAATCATCCTTTTCATATATAAAAGAGATTCTCAAAAGGAAAAGTTCATTAGAGATCAAAACTATTTTTCATGGTCAATATCTTCAAAATTCGTACTTTACAGATCTGAGAAATAATTTTCGTAAATCAACCCAGAAAATTATAAAAGTTACATTTTTGAAATCCACATTTGAATATGATCGTTTTCATATAAAGATCATAAAATTCGGAGTTACGGTTAAAAAGTTATGAATTTCTGAAGTTAATGAATATATTAAAGTTCACAAAGGAATTCATTCTATAATGAATCACCAACAATAAAATCATTTCTCATTTCTTATTAATTAAATCAATCCAAACTCAATAAAATCATTTGCTTTAGACTCTATGAAAATCTTTGTTTACCAAAATTCCATAAAATCGACAACTTATTACGTAATCGAATAAAATACCCTTCGAAAATCCTTTTTTTGGTAGAAGAAAAAATCTTATTACCACGATCAATATAGTAACCTCATACAAAAGTCATCTAGCCAAAATCCCCACCCACTATGTAGGGTTTGATCTTGACTGGATAACTAAAAAAATAAAATTAAAGTTCAGCTAACACCCTATCAGCTATGTAAACCTTATTGAGAGTTTCAACATCATAAAAAACATTAAATCTATTGAAAAGCTCCTTCTTAGCAAGGATAAAAACTTGATGTGGAAGCTTGGCTTGATTAGTGAATAATCTTTTATTTCTCTCCATCCAGATGCTGTAAATGCAGGCTGCCATAGTAGCAACTACCACTTGATGCCTCTGCTTGCTCCTAAAACCAAACTTAAGCCATCTTGTCCAGTTCTGGTATTTGAAGTAAATTAAGTCAATTTTAATCCAATTGCTCGGCAACTCAACAAGTTCTCTGCTCCATTTACACTCAAAAAATAGGTGATTTCTCGTTTCAATCTCCGTAGCACATAGTTCACAATGGGGGTCAATTTGTTGATATCTGCACACATTCTCTTTCGTCTTGAGCTTGTCATGCGCCATGAGCCAGAATATGAAGTTGTGTTTTGGGATCGACGCAGGATTCCAGATCTACTTATACAAGGGAAATGTCGGACGATTACCCAGAAGGAAATCATATCCGTGTTGAATCGTATACTCCTTGTTCAAACTCATCAATTCCAAGAACAAATCTTTCATCTGGTCTCTAATCGAGGATCTGCTTCCAGTGCCAGTTGTGGGTTTGATCGGGGTTTGCTTCCCAAAATCCCAATCGTTTTAAGTAGCCTTCGAAAATCCTTTGTAAAACAACATCTCAAAATTCTTCTTTAATGAAAATTTATTTATCTTAGTCGGGAAAATACAGGATGTCACAACAAGGACGCGGGTAAATCTCGAATTTCTGATTGCTGGACTTGTCTTGAAAAAATTGGCATTGTAGATGGGAAAGAGAGGTGTGTATGCTTAATACGTAAGAAGATGTTGACTTGTGCATATTCGAATGGAACCTCTCATTTGGTTCATCAAGTTGAGTGTTGTAAAAGGAATGCTCTAAAACAAGAAGATGTGGGTGAATTATTACTTGATGGGGCAGAGGGATTAAAAAAGAGAAAATTTGACCCTAAAGTAAACCGCGAGCTTATATCTGAACTGATAATTTCTCATGGTGTTCTCTTTAGTACCGTGGAGTGGAGAGGATTCAGAAAATATCAAAAAAATTTGAATGATGATTGTAAGTTTATTACTAGGAATACTGCGAAAAGTGATGTGATGAAATTGTATGGGGTTGAAAAATCAAAATTAAAATCAGAGTTGCTTGAAATTCCTGGTAGAGTGTATTTGACTTCTGATTGTTGGAATTCGTGCACTAAACTTGGACTCATCTCTTTGACCGCACATTATGTTGATAAGAATTGGAAGCTAAATAATAAGATTCTTGCCTTTTTCTCATTTGAAACCCCCCATACTGGTCGAGAGTTAGCACTAAAGGTGATGGAATTTTTGGTTGATTGGGGAATAGAGAAAAAGATTTTTTTTCACTCACTTTGTATAATGCCACATCCAATGACAGCATGCAAACCTATCTAGTCCAGCATTTAGGGTTATCAAATGATTTGTTGCTTAATGGAGAGTTTTTTCATGTTAGATGTTGTGCTCACATCTTGAACCTCATTATATTGTTCAAGATGGTTTGAAAGTGATAGGTGATGCATTGCAAAAAATTAGACAAAGTGTGAAATATGTTAAGGTTAGTGAAAGCAGAACAAGACTTTTTTTTCATTGTTTTGGGTTGGTTGGCAATATTGATACATTTGTGGGGTTGAAATCTGATGGTGTCACAAGATGGAACTCCACTTTTCACATGCTCCTTTAGAAGAAAGTCAGTCACAAGTGCAATCTTCATCTTCGTTGGTAGGAACAAGAAAGACGCTTGAAGTTCCCTTATATGCACAACGCGTAAGTGGATTATGCTCTTTATGTCGATTTTCAATATTTATGTATATGTATAATTTATTTAATGTGTTTGGTTCTTCCTTTTGTAGTTTGAACAACATAAGAGAACAAAGAGGACACATTCTCGTGGAAAAACTGAATTGGATGCTTATTTAGAAGCAGAACCAGAAAAGATTCTTCAAACAGAGCGTTTTGATGTCTTGTCTTATTGGAAGGATCGAAGTCGTGCTATCCTGCTCTTTCAAAGATGGCTTGTGATATATTAAGCATTCCAATAACTACGGTGGTGTCAGAATCTACTTTTAGTATTGGTGCACGTGTTTTAAACAAGTGTAGAAGCTCTTTGAATGATGAAACAGTTCAAGCTCTCTTGTGCACATAAAGTTGGTTGCATGGTTTTGTTGGTATATTTTTATTTTGGTTATTTGATCATCATTTACTTTTTGTTATTTCATAATATTTACTATTTAGTGTACTTGCTTATTTCATTATGATTGAGAAGTTATTAACATAATGTAATTATTTTTTTTAGATTATGACAATGAGAATGATGATGATGATGATCGCGAGGCTATCTACGTTGAAGATGTAAAACTTTGTAATGAAAGCTTAGAATCCATTATGGACATCACTAATTGAAAATTGAAGTGTGGGAGATATGAAAATTCTTTTTTATTCTGAATTTGGACATTTGGATTTATGTTATTTGTTTGTTTTTAATTTGTTTATGTTGGACATTTGGATTTATGTTATTTGGACATTTTGAATTTGTTGATGCTGGATATTTGGATTTATGTTATTGTGGACTTGAACATTTAGATTTATGTAATTGGAATTGATGTTCTCGCATGCTATTGGCAATTATCAAGTATGAATGTTGTTTTCATTTGAGTTTGATTGTTCAAAACAGGTATTCAATGTTATTTTAATAAAGTCATGACTCAATTCTAGAATTTAAAATTTGAAAAAAATAAAAGAATCCTTCAATTTTTTGTTACATTAAAAAAAAATTGAAAAAAAAAGATGCGGGCCGACCTGCACAAGCCCGCAGCCTGCTATAGTACGGGTTTGGGCTGCATGTTAATGTACTAAAAGTGTAACCGGGCTATTTAGCCCAGAACAATCTGGCCCGTGCCCCGGGTCGGGCTGACCCGTTTTGAGAGCTCTATGGTGCACTGGTCCGCCTGGGCGCACTGAACGCCACAAACTCCGATTTGCGTGCCTTTTCACCCGTTCTAAGGACTCCTAACCCTCCCTAACAGTAAATCAAACACACACAACATTAAAATACATTTCCAAACATGGACATCACAATTCCATAACATCAAACACATAATTATTAAAACACGAAAATCAAACGAAATTATAAACGAAACTCTAGACTTTACCCTATTTTAACACTCGTTCTTACCCACATGACTTAAGACAACTCTCTAAACTCACTAATCTAAGGCTATTAACGCTCGAGGCATAACCAGACGGTCGGATGACACCCAAATGCCTCACAAACCTAATGTCTCACCAAGGACCCAACTAACACACGATCTAAAAGAACTCTCAGTGACTAAAGCTCGCTAACACGTCATGCACTCAACCTACACTTAGAATCCTCTAGATGAATACTCAAACGAGCTCACAACACTAAAGACACACTCTTACCTTGAAACCTCGGTCCCACGACACACCCTAATGATCCTAATCGAAAACTTACAAAACCATATGCACATCAAAACAATCAAAACCTAACTCATACCTCGCTTTCACATAAATAAATACATACATAAATATAATTATTAGATTAAGAAAATTAGATCGTTACAATACTCCCCTACTTCTAGGAATTTCGTCCCCGAAATTTAGTTTTTTTGAAAAAGGAATAAAGCGTGGTACCTTAAATCATTTTAAATTTAAAACTTTTTGAAATCAACAAAACATTAGAGATTTCGAAAACTTATATATAGGTTTAATAGTAATAATAACAATAATGATAATGGTCTTTCTTGGAGACTCCCACGATCTCGGATTCTGTCCCCGGTGTACTCCCCTACTTAGGATTTTGTTACTCTCCCGAACTCATGCCCACTGTTTTCCTTTGGTGTAAAGAGAGGTCTATTCAGAGGTTGGCGACTAAATTCCACGTATCTAGATGCTCCTTGGTCCTTTTGACAACTAACACAATTGGGAATCGTAGAAAGGGCATCCCTTATGGTCTTAGTTGGTTCGATTCGATGGTTCTTTTTCTCCTTGGTTCACGTTGGTAGGTATCTATCCTTCTTACATTTTGTGGATTTCTAATGTGGTCGAGTTTCGTTTGGGGTGTGGTGGCTCCTCGTCGGGTACTTTCTTCACTAAAGGTTTCTCTTTCCAGAATTTACATATATCCAATATCAAAAAGGAAAATCTCCATGGCTTGTCTCCCAAGAAGCGCCAGGTTTTCAAACATTTTCATAGTGACTTGGTCACCATTCACACTCAAAATCAATTCGTCCCTTGGTACATCAATAACTACCCTAACAATGGCCAAAAATGGCTTTCCAAAAAATGAGAGGAACATGTTGGTCCTCATTAATATCTACCTCCATAAAGTCTATGGGAAAAAGGAACTTATACACTTTCACCAAAATATCCTCTACCACACCGCATGAACGAAGTATGGATCGACGAAATAGATGAAATATTATTAAAAACCTAAACGAAAAGTAGTATAAATATTTTTGCTTCATACACATTATAAACAGAGCTTGTGGCCTAATGGTTGTTGCTGGTGCAGGTGTCATTACGTGGAGTTTGTGTCACTGCCACTAACGTTGACCTTTATTTTTTTGCAAATTTTTTTTATTGCCTAAACATAACTTGGCATGTGGTACGTAGGTTGTCTTAGTGCGTATGATGTAATGATGTGATATTGACAAAAAAAATAAAAAAAACCGGTTCTTTTGATTGTTCCATTTTCATAAAAAGTTTTATTTACTCATCCATATTTTGTAAATAATTTTGAAACTATCTATTTTTTATAAAGGCTTATATAAGTTTTTTGTAACACCCCTAATTTTCATCTTCCGAATAATAAGGAAATTAATAATAAAGTTTTATTATTAATTTATATAAATTTTCCAAGTTTATATTTTGTATTTAATTAGCCTGAAATATAAAAATAAGTGGAAATATTTTTATATGGCAAATAAATGCAAAAATATAGATATTGCATTTTAGTCCTTGGTTTAGGACCTAAATGTAATATTGAAAAGGTTCTTGGAGGGAAAGATTTAAAAAGTATTAATTTTTTAAATTTTGTACTGACCTAACCGGTTAGTAATGCCTTGTAACCGGTTAGACGATGAACCCAGAAATTGGGTTAGTGCGTTTTGATGAGTAATCACTTGATTAATCCATGGAATCGCCACGAAAACAGCTCTAATTTAGTGGAAGACGCGTGTCGCCTTGCATGGCACACGAATTGTTCTATAAATTAGCTTGTGTTGATGGATTTTGGCTTCATTTTGCACCTTGAAGCTCTGAAATCTCGGTTTAGGGTTCCTGAGTTTGTTGCTGAAATTCTTCGTTGTCTCTGAGAGTAAGGCTGAGAGTTACACACCGTTGCAAAGCTTACATCTTGAGCTTTGTAAAGATACTAAGTTTGAGAGTTGAGGTTGAGTGTAGAAGGAGTACGAAGTTTGCCAAGTTCAGTTCTAAGTTCTGCAGAATCTGAAAAACTGATTTCTAGAACTTACTTTGAGTCTAGATTTTGGTAAGTACAGACAACTATTAAGCCTCAAATCACTTCTATTTCTTAGTGCATGTTACCTAGATTGAGTTCTGATTGTTTTCCCCAATTTCTTTGGTCAATTTCTATGTCAAACTCTTTGGTTTTTGGACCCTGTTGATGGAAAACGTGGCTGAGAGCAGAACATAGGATTTTTGGGGAGTTTGTGGATTTTCTTCAAGTTTCAGTGCTAATACTCATCAAACACAACTTTGAGGTATGGGAGAAGTTTACCTTATACTAGATTTAGACTAAAATCAAGTGATTTAGGATTTGAGTCAACAAAGACTCAAAAAGGGCATTATGTGTTTAAGACCAAAAGGCTTGGAGGCCAAATTCTAGCTCAATTCTGTTTTGAGCAATTTTGTTTTGATGCATGCAAGTGATTTTGATGCTTGAATCATAATCTAAATGTTTATTATAAGTTTTGTGGTATTAAATTGTGTTTATGTGGGTTTTTATGCAATTTGATACTTTGAACTTAAGGCATGCAAGTTAAATGTGTTTCTTTGGTTAAACATGTTTATTTTAAGGTATGTGAACCCTTTTGAGTATTGAAATTGGTTAGATTTGAGTAATGAAAAGAATGATATGTCAAACCTCATTTTTCAGTGTGCAGACTGCATAATCTAACCGGTTATTCGATATTTGTAACCGGTTAGATACTGTAAAATTTCAAAGAAAATGGATTTCTGAAATTAGTCCTGTGTTCTTACCATTTTTACTCAAATCTAGACTCTAATTTCACTTGAACTCAATCTGAAAATAAGTTGATTAATACTGTATGGTTCAGATTGAAATTGAGAGTTAATACCTTATTGTAATGAGATAATTTCAAGAGGAAATTGTGCTCATTTGGAATTGGAATGTGATTTGGACTTTTGAATGATGAAAACAGTGGGTTTGAGGTATAAAACAACGTTGAAACTTGTTTATGGATTGGGTAGAGAATTCAAGAAAAAGGGTTTTCTGAATTTCAATGGTAAACCAGTTCAGGTCTGTAATTCTAACCGGTTAGCCTGAGACTGTAACCGGTTAGTACCTGAAACTGAAAAATAAAAGTTATGTCTTTTAAGTGAAAATGAATACCATTGGTTAAGTTTTTCCCAATCTAAGCCTAATAGCATGTTTTTGAGTTAATTCCAGAGTGAATTTTTGTGCCAAGGATTATACCTCAAATTAATCATTCAAAAGAGAAATTGAAATATTTCTAAATCACAGTAATTAAAGTAAAGATAAAACCAACCTCAATAATTGTGCATTCATGCATAGAGAATGGAAGATTGGTTGGTAGGAACGTTTATCATATTCTGGGAATATGAGGAGGGTACTCCGGGAGTACCAAATTGTAACCTACTTGATGACACATTCTGGGAATGTGGCCAGTGTCTGGGACATGGTTTTTATGCGTTCTGGGAACGTATGCGTTCTGGGAACGTGATGCACACTATGGGAGTGAGGCTTATTTATCCAAGTATGGTTTGGCATTACGTTCTGGGAACGAATGTCAGTGTTCCGGGAACACAACGGTGTATTGGATGGACGTCCAAGATGGACTTTTATTAGAGGCCTCAGTTGTGGATAGAAATCATGCATCATGCCACTTGCATTATAAGAGATATAATGTTGAAATTTGGTATGCTCATATGTACTTGCATTATTGTCTGTCCATGACATACTTGTGTTTGTACTTTTTAGTCTTTATTGATTATGTATATGTGTATACTTACTCCCCATGCCCTGTTTAGGTGATGGCCAGATACCTAGCCTGCATCGAGATACGCCCTATCCCTAGTGGTATATGGACGTACGAGGAGCATCGTGCCACCTTTGAGGGGGAGGTGGAGATCACTCTCTACCACCCTAACCCTCTGGTTCGGGTGCGACCTCGTAGATTTAGGATCCCTCTAGTCTATACTATGCATGTTCCACCCTTTTATACATATAGAGGACCACCCCCGGCTCGACCTGTGCGTCGATTCCATAGTTTTCGTTTTAGAGCTGCCACTCGTACTCATCCTTCCTCCCACAGAGTTGTTACTGAGGAGACTCCTTCTCCTGGTCCGACTGATTTTGAGAGGACTGCTTCTGTAGATCCGAGACCCAATGGTGGGGTTTCTGCACAGTCGGGCGAGGTCGAGGATGATCCAGTGGAGGATGAGGACGAGGAGGAGGTGCATGTCGAGCCTATTGTTTCTGCTAGAGGTGGACCTGCTGGTTCCTAGGAGCCTGCATAGCATAGATGTTTTGGATCCTAGGTTCTAGGGATAGAGCTGCGGAGGATCAGAGGAGCTGCTGAGGACACGGATGACCTGCTCTAGGACTTCTATTTTTGATATTGTGATATATTGTATATATTTTGAGAGGTCTAGAGTGAGGTTTATTTTATGCAGCTGGTTTGTATATGTTTCATCAAAACTTGCTATCTCGACTTTTGATACTTGCTACTGATGATACTGGTGGAGTTTTTATCATGATATATATATATATATATATATATATATATATATATGATGTTTTTATTTACCTCAGCAGTTCCCTACAAGTATTATTTTTACTTCCGCATACTCTGATTTTGATTCAAAAGGATTCGGCAATAAGCTTATATTTTATACGTTCGATCAAACTCAAGAGATAAATGATATGTTTTTAATAAGGATTACGAATATGTTTTCATTATGTTAAAAAGACATTGTCTCGAGAGCCTTTTCGTAATTAAGGTATCATTAAGCCGAATTTAAATTATTTGTCCAGATTAAAGGTGTTTATAATTGAGTAAGTATCAATTAAAAAGGAAAAATTTTCTAGTCTCAATCTTTGATAGCAAGTATTCTATATTTGGAAATATTTATTATTTTCTAGATATAAAACGAGGGTGTCACATTTTTGGTCTCTGTAAGTTGATCGAGTTTTGATTTTAGCCCTATCTTTTTATTTGACTGGTCTTGATCCTTAAAAGTTTAAATTTTTTGGTTTTGGTCCCTGCCGGTAGGGATCCACCGTTAATTGATGACGTGACTAACAGAATGTCACGTCAGCATGTCATGTGTCTTTTTGCTTAAGATAAAAGGTTAGTCCCTATCTTTTTTTTATCGGTCAAGGTCCTTAAAAGTTTAAAATTTTTTGTTTTGGTCCCTGTCGCCGTTAGCAAAATACCGTTAATTGCTAACATGGCTAACAGATTGTTACATCAGCATATCATGTGTCTGCACAATAATAAGTTGTTGTCACGTTGACAGATGACATGTAAGAACAGTAGGTATGTAAGAGAAATATAGAATAAGACATGAATTCTATTATGTATTTGGTTTATTATATAAGCAGAAAGGGTAAAAGACTAAAAATTATTATATTTTAGTTCAACTGAAGTCTCACATCAAAATATTTATGCAAGAATTGAATGTTATATACTCCAATGATGATTATGGGTTTGTTTAAGTTATGAGACTCATGTAAGTTGGGCAATCTTAGACCAACCGTGACTATAGTTTTGCTTGCCTTAGTGAGTTATCGATATCATCCGCCAATGTGACAATAACTTATTATTGTCCAGACACATGACATGCTGATGTGGCAATCCGTTAGTCATGTCAGCAATTAACAGTATTTTACTAACGATGCAGGGACCAAAATTTAAACTTTCAGAGACCTTTTACTTTAAACAAAAAGACACATGGTATGCTGATGTGGCACTCTGTTAACCAAAGTTATTAATTAAAAGTGGATCCATAACGACAGATTCCTAAACCCAAAAATATATATATATATATATATATATATATATATAATGTATATGTGTCTGTGTGCTGTTTTTATTTAGATTTATTTAAATTTTTGTTTCATGAAAGTTTAACCGAGTTTTTTTTAGTTTCTATTTTTTTATTTGATTGGAATTATCTTTAAAAGATTAGTGAATAGACACTTTGGTCCCTCAAGTTTTTCGACAGGGACACTTTAGTCCCTCAATAAATTTAATTCATTTTTAGTCCCCAAAGTTTTGCAAAAGTGACAATTTAGTCCCTGTCCAATTTTTGTTAGCCACTTCGTTGAGGGACTAAATTGGTACTTTTGGAAAAGATGAGGGACTAAATTGATACTTTTGGAAAACATGAGGGACTAAAAATGAATTAAATTTCTTGAGGGAGTAAAGTGTCCCTGTCGAAAAACTTGAGGGACCAAAGTGTCCCTTCACTAATCTTTTAAAGATCAATTCCAATCAAATAAAAAAATAGAAACTAAAAAAAACTCGGTTAAACTTTCATGAAACAAAAATTTAAATAAATCTAAATAAAAACAGCACACAGACACATATACATTATATATATATATATATATATATATATATAGACACATATACCGCAAGAGAGCAAAGAGAAGTGAGAGAGAAAGAAAATGACTTTACTCTATGGTAATTGGTAGCTAGCAATAACATAGAGAGAATCTTCATTCATTTTCAGCTCATTTCTGTGTACACCTTTATCCTTTCTCTTTGCATTGTAGTGTGTTTCACTTCACACACCACAACAATATTAGCAACAACATCAGGGTTCACTTTCTCTTATCTTTTCACTCAACATTTATTTTCCTTTTGGGATGATCGTGGTGGGTGGGGGCACCTGAGTGTTTTCCTGACTTTATACTCCCTCACTTGATTTTGCTTACTGAAATTAATAAAGGTGCTTTTTATTTCCCTTTATTACTTACTTGTTAAATTGCACAATTATTGTTCAACCATTACTTTCCACTTTACTAGTTATAGTCTCTAGTTACACCATCATTTTCTGCTCTTGTTATCAACCAAGCCAAAGACACATTTCCTTTCTTCCTTGTCTTTCTTCTTTGCTCTTTAGGTGCTGTCATTGTAGGTAGCTCTTCTTATCTACTCTTCTTCTGGATCTTTTCCTTTGTGAGTTTTTTTGGATCTGGGTTGCTATCAGATTTGGGTTTATATATTATTTATTGATTTTCCTTTGTGTTAGTGTGTTTGGGTTCAAACCTGCAAAGTGCATTTCCTCCCCTTTCCTTAAAAGATATAAAATTTATTGATTCTTTCAGTTTTTTATTTTTTTTTATTGTTAAGGAAAAGGAATGGCAGGAGGAGGAGCACCAGCGGCAAAGGCAGATGAGCCACAGCCACACCCTCCAAAGGATCAGTTACCAAATATTTCTTACTGCATTACCAGTCCTCCACCATGGCGTGAGTGTTGCATCTTATCTTTAGATTCAACTGTGCCTTCTATATTAACAAAAATTTAAAACTTATTGGTTGGTCACTATCCTTAAATAACATTGAATGAACCCATTTTAAGTTTTAAGTGGGAAAATAAATAAATGAATAAATTATTTCTTTCGGTTCCAGAAAAAAGTCATTCTTATCCTAGTTTAAAAAAAGAAAGAAAGAAAGAAACAAACAAACAGAAAGAACCGCTTTTTTCTACTTTCCTTTTTTTGGGTCATTTAATTCAGAGTTCTTCCCGGTTGTTTTCAGATCCAGAGTTAATAGCAAACAATTTAATTGTTGTTGCTACTGAATTTAGCCCCAGATGTAATCTTGTTTAACTTTTTCACTGAGACACTGAATAAAACAATTACTAATTTTCAAAAGAAAAAAAATTAATCATACTCGTTTTGACACCATTTTTACACCTGGTTAACAGGTTAATCCTTCATTAAAGACCAATGTACCTACTAAACCAATGCACGTGAATACATGATTGAGTACAAATTTATACATCATGAACTGCATACAAAAATTTGTATATAAAAAATTAGTGTGAGAATACTTTGGTTGATCAAAACTATGTTAGTCAGATTGTTGAATTTTCCAGAACATATTATACTACTGCTGTGGCCATGCATGCAGTGAAGAACATCTAGTTAACATTGCCGTTAAAGAATTTCAAAGTAATTGGAAAATTTGGCTAAATTGACATTTACTTTAAAGTTAAGAACATCTAGTTAATATTGCCGTTAAAGAATTTCAAAGTAATTGGAAAATTTGGCTAAATTGACATTTACTTTAAAGTTTCATCATTCTAATTTCTGAGTAGTTTGCATTAAAAAAAAAAGAATAACGTGCCTGCCCTTTTCCTTAAAATTTACTTTGTTTTTTGTTGTTCTTTGTTAATTTGACCCTAAATTCGGGGACATTCTGATGCAGCTGAAGCAATACTTCTTGGTTTTCAACATTTTCTTGTGATGCTTGGGACAACTGTGCTCATTCCCACTGCTCTTGTTCCTCAGATGGGAGGTGGCAATGTAAGTAATAATGGATTAAATATAATTTAAGCAGCAACTTTTAAATTTAACGCATAATATTATCAAAGATCCAACCAATATGATTGAAGATGCATTTTACTCCTTGCCAAAAACTTGTAAACTGTAAAATAATAATTTTTTTTTTTTCGTTTTATGCAGGATGAGAAGGCACAAGTTATCCAAACACTTCTTTTTGTGGCTGGTATTAACACATTGCTACAAACATTGTTTGGAACTCGACTACCTGCCGTTATTGGAGGGTCCTATACCTTTGTTCCAACCACAATCTCAATTATTCTTGCTGGTCGATTCAGTGATGAACCAGATCCTATAGAGGTTTAGTGATTAGAATCAATGGTTGATATATTTCTATTTTACTTTACATTGTAATGAAACAAGATTTAATTAAAATAGAGACCATCGTATGAGTTGCGTATTTTACATCAATTGTTTATGCTATTTGTCATCAGAAACTAACAACACCTAATTCCATAAGAAATAGAAGAGCGTGAATATAAGATGCATCATAAATTATAATAAATAAGACATTATAAATAATGTCTACTTGATTGGAACTGTTCGATCACATTTTTTTTTTCTTCACTGATTTTGGGATTTATATATTCAGAAATTCAAGAGGATAATGCGGGCAATACAGGGTGCCCTTATTGTTGGTTCAACTCTTCAAATAGTACTTGGCTTTAGTGGCCTCTGGCGTAATGTTGCAAGGTTTGTCTCAAGTTCTTAATAAGTGGTTGCATTATGCTTTTTGTGTTTCTGTATGTTTTGAAAACCTGCTTAAACCAAACGCTGAGCTATATTTAAGAATCTTTTTGCCATGTAAATGCTCATTTTCTGCTGTTCCACCATGCTGAATTGATCTTTAAAATACTTATTATACTGTTTTGCTTGAGTGATTTGCGTAATTGGATGTGGATTAAGTAAGTAGCCCTGTATAGAAGAACAAAAGAATTGAATGTTTCCGTGATTGGGTATAGTATTCTCATATGGTGTAAGGTTAATCTTTTCTTCAGGTTTCTAAGCCCACTTTCGGCAGTTCCTTTGGTATCTCTTGTTGGATTTGGCCTCTATGAGTTAGGTTTTCCTGGGGTAAGCATTCTGTTACATCTTGACATTGAACATGTTTAATATTACGTGAAGAAAATTTCAACATTGATTCTTGTCTATGTGCAGGTTGCTAAATGTGTAGAGATTGGACTACCAGAGCTTATATTGCTAGTATTTGTTTCGCAGGTAGAGCTCCTTAAACTGTTATGATTTCAGTTCATGTTCTCTTGATCTCTTTGCTTTTCTTAAGTGACGCTTTCCATAAATTTGAGTTTGTTAATGGTTAGCGGTTGTCATGCAGTATGTGCCCCATGTGCTACATTCGGGAAAACATATCTTCGACCGTTTTGCTGTTATCTTTACCATTGCAATTGTATGGATATATGCTCATCTACTCACTGTTGGAGGGGCCTATAACAATGCTCCACGTAAAACACAAGTATCCTGCCGCACTGATCGTGCTGGACTTATAGATGCTGCTCCTTGGTTAGTTGTGTGGTTTCCATATTTTATTGATCATTTTATTATAAGGAATTTTAGTTTCTCTTTTGATCCCTATTATTTTATCTTGTTTATAAATGAATTGAAATAGTTTAGAGGTCTCTAATTTGTTCCTTACCAGGAGCATAAGCTATTAGGCCAGTGTTAGTCTAGTGCTAAAGTGGCAAATGGTGTGTTAATGTCGCAAGCTATTTTACTATTTTGGACTAGAAGGACTAGAAGGTGGCCAAATTAATTCACTTCCCTCCCAAAAACAGTCACCTGATAGGGTTTTGTGAGGATAGTCATTAGGACTTCAGTGATGGCTACCAGGTTTCTTTGCCACAACTAGTTGATAAGAGGGTAACTAACATTAAAATAAAGACTAGGGATAAAAGGTTGCTATTTTTAAATGTGACACGGGTAAACAGGAAACAATAAATAATGAGGGCCCTCCTAGCTTATAAGCTATGTGCTATCTCTGCTAGCATATCAAATAGGAGATTTTAAACAAGTAGCTTTTTCAAAGGCAAAATTGCTTCTTTGGTCTCGTAAGGAATTTTTTGTTCCAAAGTGGTTACTCGAGGTTTTTTTTTCGAAAACGGTCCCTTAAGTTTACTTCCGTTAGCACCACTAGTGTCTCCGTCTATTTTCCCGTTAAATCCATTAAAATACAATTTTCTCTCTCTCTCAATCAACTCCTTCGTCTTCTCCGACGAGATTTCTGGTCAAAACGCATTTTTTCCAGCGACAAGGTTTTGTTTTGTTTGTTTCTTCTACCTCTTTTTTCTTCCTCCATGGTTGCCTCTTACCGCTACATCATTCCACTTATCTTCATTTCCAGCACCATTATTTTGTTCTTTTTCCTCTCCACTTTCTTCTTCCGACCATCAACACCAGAGAAGAAGACTAGGAGAGGGAAATTGACGGAAGGACCAACAATGCTAAAGGAAATAAACTTATGGGACCAGTTTGACCACTTTGGAATAAAGACTAAACTTCCGGTCTATTCTAGTTAGGTCTAGAAGCATTCATCACACAAAGATCAGACGAGAATGAACTAAATGTAAATGGTCTAGTTTAGTATAGTCTAATGATAGACTTGCTAAATTTATCTGAAGTTAAAATAACTTAAAACTTGAATGTTTTTTATTAAAAAAAAAATCCATCATTAACTATAATATAAACCAGAGTCAGATAATTCGCAATACGTACCAATACATGGTACGGGTACGCGGTACGTCACTTTCTTAAGTATGCGGTACGTTGGGGGTATACTTAATCGGTACGTGTTTGGTTATTGGTACATTCTTAATATTTTTTTAAAATTAAAATTACATTAAAAAATTAACATGAATTCAAAATAACTTGGATGAAAAACTTAAACTAAAAATTATTGTTAACAATTCATAGTACATGAATTCAAAGCGTAGTACATGAATTCAAAGCGCAGAAGTAACAGATATTTTATTTTTCTCCACCCGTTTATTTCCTCTTTTTAAAGCCCACATGCATTCTTATTAAAAAAACCCACATGCATTACTTATAGAAACGTTAATAGCCATAGAAACGTTAGTAACTGATGGAAGACAAAGTGCAGCGGCTTTATGGTTACCAAAAAAAATTTAATAACTATTTATTTTTTCAACAACCCACCAACATTTTAACCAATAGAATGTGAGACACTCGTCAATGATTCATCGGAAAAAGAAATGTTAAAGCATCTTCTTTCCTCCACCAAATACATTCTCTGTTCACACTTCACATCTTTCCTCCACCGAACATATTCTCTGTTCACCTTCTTCTTTCCTCCACCATCCACCATCCACTGTTCACAATTCACCTCTTCTTATGATGATGATGATGATAACTCGTTGATGATGATGATGCTACTACAGAAAATCTGGTTCGTTGATTCGTTGCTTCCATGGAATTGAAGCAAGAACCAAACTGTACCAATTCGAAAAAGAACTGCGAATTGGTACGAATAAACCAGACTAAACTGTCACTTTCACTTTAGCCCCTGATTTTTCAATAATTTATCTTTAGTCCCTCACTTTGAAAAAAAACTACTCACGTTAGTCCCTGACAACTTTCTCCGTTCATAGACCTTCACATCTAACACACGTGGCCATTAAATAACCTATACGACGTCAAGTTGTTGTGTTGCTACCACTGATTCATCATCTGTTGTTCATCATCTGTTTCAGCAGCTGTCTTATCTGCAGCTGCCTTAGTTTTTGCATCTGCCTCTTCAACACCCTTAATGCTTTAGCCTCTTCTTTCTCCAATTTTTATCTTTTGAATTCAGTATCATGTGTGAGATGTTAACGGCCACGTATCTATATGTTATTTAACGGCTACGTGCGTAAGATGTTAACGTCTACGAACTTCGTTGGTGATATCATAGAATTATGTGACTCTTATATAAACATTCTTGAGAAAATACGAATTCAAACAAGTCCCAACATGAGTATATAACTTCCAGAAAATAATGTAACGTGATTATAAATATAATAAAAATTAGCTAATCAGACTGGTCATCTTTGCAGTCTCTGAAGTTGAACCATCAAACATGACGGAACCTGAATTTTCCTTTTGGTCTGGTTCAATTCAATTGGATACATTATATTGGTTTTCTTAGTTTGTGAGAATATAATATCTAGGCCTACCTGTGAGTTGAAATTCAATTGGGAAGAATTCATCATGGATTGAGTTTGCAGGATTAGAGTTCCATATCCCTTTCAATGGGGAGCACCTTCATTTGATGCGGGTGAAGCCTTTGCCATGATGATGGCAGCTTTTGTTGCTCTCGTAGAGGTAATTTTTTTCTTTAGATCTTCTCAATTTCTTTTTAAGTTGGAATAAAAATTTCTTCTGTTATACTCCCTCCGTCCCATTATGTCAATGAAAATAAGAGAGTATCTGTTTAACATAATGCCATGATTCACTCATTAATTATAAATGATATTACACAAATTTTCATATTATTACAATTAATACATATTGCAATATTGCCTAAAAAAATCTTTAAATGGGTTTTCCTTATATACTTATCAATCATTGATATAATATACAATTTTTAAGATTTTTCATTTATTTTTTTTACTTTAATATGGGGACAAAAATTTTTTGCATTTTTTTACCAAGATAATGGGACGGAGGGAGTAATTATTTGATATTCTTCCTTGTGAGACAATTATTCATGTGCATTGCAGTGACACCATGTGCATGAAGATATACTATAATGGGGATCTTATCCATTTAATGCACATTGCAGTGACACCATGTGCATGAAGATATTGTGGGGATTATCTAGCTTGTATTCTTGAGGAGTATTTCTTTAGAATTAGTTTACAATTTTGCTAATTTGCCTATATTATGGTCTAGAATTAATTTATTTACTCATTTTTATTTGTTACAAGCAGTCTAGCGGAGCTTTCATTGCTGTATATAGGTATGCAAGTGCAACACCATTACCACCATCTATTCTCAGTCGGGGTATTGGTTGGCAGGTACTAATATGGGCCATACTTCAATACTTAATTATCTCTAATAAACAAATTCTTTTCATTTATAAATTAGTGATAGAGTCATGACTATAAAAATGATTGTGCATCTTGTGTATGCTTCCAGGGAGTTGGCATTTTGTTATCAGGATTGTTTGGAACTGTCAATGGGTCCTCTGCATCTGTGTAAGACTGAAATTATTCTTTTTTGTATTCTCATATTCAATTGAGAGGAAACACAACATCCTTGTTGATGAATGGTGGAATTTATTTTGTTTTCTTACAGAGAAAATGCAGGTCTTTTGGCTTTGACCCGTGTTGGGAGTAGAAGAGTTGTGCAAATATCTGCTGGGTTCATGATTTTCTTTTCAATTCTCGGTTAGTTGCTGAAGTGTGAATAGATATTTGTCGGATGTCTAGTTCGCCTAATCCATGTACATTTTCTTCCCTTTTAATACTTAATTTACATTCACTGTGTAGGAAAATTTGGAGCAGTTTTTGCCTCCATCCCACTTCCCATAATTGCTGCTCTGTACTGCTTGTTCTTCGCTTATGTTGGTATGTTTAACTTAAGATGTACTCTTGAACATATTTCGACTTGACTTTTAAACCATAAAATAAAAGACCATGTATTGAAATGTAATGCTCCACTTTCGTTTATCATTTGTAGGTGCGGGAGGTCTCAGTTTCCTTCAGTTCTGCAACCTCAACAGTTTTAGAACAAAGTTCATATTAGGCTTCTCTGTTTTCCTGGGCTTGTCTGTGCCACAATATTTCAACGAGTACACGGCAATTAATGGTTTTGGACCGGTACATACCGGTGCAAGATGGGTATGGATAATATATACATAATAAAAGTATACGTAGTTTTACTGTGTTGTGTTCACTTGTGCTGATATCTTAATTTTTTTTACAGTTTAATGATATAATCAATGTTCCCTTCCAATCAAAACCATTTGTTGCCGGTGTGGTGGCATATTTCATGGACAACACTCTTCATAAGAAAGAAGCAGCTATTAGAAAAGATAGAGGAAAACATTGGTGGGACAAGTACAAGTCCTTCAAGGGAGATACAAGAAGTGAGGAGTTTTATTCACTGCCTTTCAACCTAAACAAGTACTTCCCCTCGGTTTAATTTTGCAAAGGAGCTGAATTATAAAGAGTTTTCGTCGTCACAAAGTCTTGTTCTAATATCAGATTTAATCTTATTACAAGCTACAGCTATATATATGAATAGTGCACTCTATTATGGAATTTTGTGAAACTTGCAATTTTTGTTGTTGTTTCTGTATATTCTGATGGAGAAAGTGGATTCACGGTAGTAAGGTGCATGTTTATTCTATCTTTCATTTAATTTATAACATCTTCATTCACTCTGGAAGTTTTTGTCTCGCTATATACAATTCTATTCTATTGTTTTAGAATATAATCTTGTGCTACTTATTTATATTTTGACCTTTCTGCCTAGATTTCTGAAATTTCCTCCCTCCTTCGCTCATTGTTGAATTGGGAATCAACAGATGTATCTGATGAGTGGTCCACAATCAACACTATCGGAAGTGTGTTATCCTCATAGTTAACACACACGTTAACCCTTCTATTCTCTATTGTTTATTTCGGTTAGTAACCAGTTTTGAAATGTAATTTCACCATGTAACTTATTGGAAAATGAGAAAGAAAACTTTCATAACTTTTGTGTGTAGAAAAATGGAAAATCAGGATATCACAATACTTTCATCCCTCTACGATCATGGTGTTGTAGTGGACTCTCACAGGGTAATTTGCATGTCAAAAATACTTGGTTCTATTTCAATTAAATTCGGGTATTAGTGTAATATGACCTAACCAAGTTTCTATTTTGGAGAATTTATTTTGCCACCCCATGGTCTATGGTTGTCACCCCAAATATTAAAATAATACCCATCATACCCTTTAAAAAAAACATATTTTAACACGGGTCGTAAGGGGGCACTACGACCATCAGGTCGTAACACCCCCTTACGACCCTTTAAAACACAAAATTTTAACAGCCTTGCGACCTGATGGTCGTAGTGCCCCCTTACGACCAATTGAAAAACAAGTATTCCGATTGGGTCGTAAGGGGGTGCTACGACCATCAGGTCGTAACATCCCCTTACGACCCGTGTTAAAACTTATTTTTTAAAGGGTCGTAAGGGTGTATTACGACCTAATGGTCGTAGTACATCCTTACGATCCGTGTTAAATCCTTATTTTTTTTTATATATAAACTCATTCATACCTGAAATTTTTTTTTACCAAATCTTATACTTCATCATATCTTATACTTCATCATGCTAAAATTAAAGTTGGTTTTAATGACTGCTGTTGAACCTGAATTATCTAAGACACAAGGTAATTTTCAAATGTCATTCATAAAGTTTAGTTAGGATTAATGTTATCAGTAATTTATTGTATCCTAATTGATGAATTATTATGGGTTGTTTATTTAACAAAAAAAAAATTATGTGTAAAATTTTTACCAAGTCGTAGCCTAGTGTTACGACCAGTGTTTATGTTGAAGTCGTAACACTGGTTTACGACCCGTGTTTTTTTGAGGGTCGTAACCAAGTGTTACGACCCGTTTTTTTTTTCGTTTTTTTATAATCTTTTTTTTTATAATCCTTTTTATTATTATTATTATTATTATTATTTATTATATTAATTTTTGTTCATTTTAAATATCTAATATAGCATTTTTTATTGAAATCCTAATATTACATTTTTTATTCTAAATTTCTAATATAACTTCTTTTTATTCTAAAGTTCTGATATAAAATTTTTTTATGCTAAATTTGTAATACAACTTTTTATGTTAATTTTAAATTCCTATAGCACTGTTTTTTTTAATTCTTTATTTTAAATTCCTAATGTAACATTGTTTTTTTATTTTAAATTCATAATGAAACACTGTTTTTTTTTCATATCTTTTATTTTAAATTCCTTGTAACATGTTATTTTTAATTTTTTTTATTTTAAATCCTAATATAACTTTGTTTTTTCATTTAACAATATTATTGCAGACTATAGTGATGACTTTTCACATAATAAGATTTTTGCAAGTAGAGAGGAATTGATCCGTTGGGTTCAAGCTGTTGGAAAAGAACAAAAACATGTGATCGTTATATATCGGTCAGACACAGGCGGAGGGACGTATAAGAGAAGACCTATGGTGTTTTTGGCTTGCGAAAGAAGTGGAAAATATAGGAAAAGAACAAAAGGTGAGGTAATGTGTGTATCCAGTACTCGCAAGTCTGAATGCCCTTTCAGGATTAATGCCTGGGATCTTGGTAATGGAAAAGGTTGGATGCTTCGGTCAAATGTGGCGTCCACAATCACAAACCATGTGAAAGCTTGGAGGGTCATTATGGTAGGCCAACCAAAGAGGAAAAGGAGTTAATCGAGAACTTGACAAAGGCAGGGGTCAAACCGAAGGAAATTCTCATTAGTTTGAAAGAATGGAACAAGAACAACACTACTACCTTGAGACAAGTGTACAATGAGCGTCAACGATTTAGAAAAAGTATCAGACATCCCAGGACCTAGATGCAGCATTTATTACACAAATTGACTTCTTCTGGATATGTGACAAATTATGTAAAAGACGAAAAAAATGATGTGGTCAAGGCCATTTTTTGGGCACATCCAAGTGGAATAACATTATTACATTCGTTCGGTATTGTTCTTGTTATGGATAGTACCTACAAAACAAATAGATACAGATATCCGCTTCTTGAGATCGTAGGTCAAACATCGACAGAGAAGACGTTCCATGTTGCCTTTTGTTATATGGAGGCTGAAAAGGCTTCCTACTTCACATGGGCTCTAGAGCGGCTTCGCAACTTGATTGAAAGTGATGATGTCATGCCTCAGATCATAGTGACTGATAAAGAAGATGCTCTGATTTTGGTAGTCAGGAAGGTATTTCCAACCTCTACTCACTTGCTATGTAAGTTTCACATCTCAAAGAACGTGCAGTATAGAGTGAAGCAGAAGGTTTGTGAGACAAAAGATGAGACACCTATAATGGACGCTTGGAAAGCAGTCGTAGAATCTCGAGACTTGCAAGAGTATACAGATTATTTGAAAAAATTTAAGGATTTGTGCGGAATAATAATTTATGACTACGTGGAACGTACTTACCTGCGACACAACAAGGAGAAATTTGTGGGTGTTTGGGTAAACCAATTGATGCATTTTGGTAATACCACAACTAATAGGTGAGTTAAAAAAACCCAAACATTTTTTTTATGTATATTTTAGTGATGTGTTTTTACCTATTGAGTTTTAAAATAATTATGAAAAATACGTTATATGTTTATTTTTTGTTTTACCAGGGTTGAGAGCGCTCATGCCACATTCAAGAGATTATTGAGAGATAGTCAGGGGGATATGTGCACCAGCTTTGAGGCAATGGAGAACATGCTGATATGTCAACATACTGATATTAAAGATTCTTTTGAAAGTAGTATCACCAAGGTGGATCATCGTGTAAATAATGATTTCTACAAGGAGTTGCGTCACTTTGTCTCGCACAATGCGATAATACGTATTTGGGAGATCATGGAAAGTCTTCGCCAAACAAAAGGGGTAAGCTTATATTGTGATTGCAGAATCAGAAGAACTCATGGTCTACCATGCGAATGTGAACTTGCAAAATATTATAAAGAGGAAGTACCCATCCCTTTGGATGCAGTTCACGATCATTGGCGACACTTGTCTTTTAATGAAAAAATAAAGACCTCTTTTTCACCAACAGGTTTTGATCCAAAACCATACGTGGATGAGATATATCGTCAAGTAGAAGCATTAGATGATAAGGGTGCGCTTGAAAAGAAAAGATATTTTCAAAGATTACATGAGTTTGTGTATCCAACAACAACTTCAATGAAGCCCCCTAAGTATAAAGTAAAGACAAAAGGCGATGTGAAGGGTAGTAGGAAGGAGGCAGCACATGAAAAATCTACAAAGCGTGAACCATCTCATTGGGAAAATGATGTCATGGAAGGTGCTTATCCATCCAATGGATCTCAATCTAAAACAAAGGGTTCACAATCTGTCAGGTCAAAAACAAAAGGGTCTCAATCTACAGGTGATTGTCAATTGTTATTTTTTATTCTTTGTTAATATGTTTTGTCAATTGTGATAAGTTATTCTTCTCAATCTACAGGATCCAATACAAAGGGTTCTCAAACAAACATGTCAACCAAAAGAAAGCGTTCTACAGAAACATATAATGCTTGGAGAACAATGTTGGCAGCTTTCCCTGATGTGTTACACCAGTTCATTCACAAAATAATTGATGTCAAGGCTGATGGAAATTGTGGCTTCCGTGTCTTATCATTGTATAGATATGGCACAGAAGAAAACTACATGCTGATTCGACAGGAGGTTATAAAGGAGATGATTAATAACAAAGTTCTGTATGTTGACATATTAGGACAATCCTATTATGACAAAGCATATAATGCATTATATGTTGATGGATTAGGTGCTGTATCACAAGCAAAGTGGTTTGAGGTTCCAGACACGGGACATGCAGTTGCTAATTTGTACAATGTTGGGCTAGTGATTATTTCGTCAACAACAGGTGAATGTCAAACGTTCTTTCCATAAGGACATCTTTGGAAACAAGTGAAAAAAAAATTGGGTGATGGGAAATGTGCGTAAAAGCCATTGGGTACAGGTAACATTCAATTCAATATATAATGTTTATAAAGTATTTTAATTTGTGCAAATTACTAACTTCACTTCAATTCACTTGCAGATTCATTAGAAAGAAGGTTCACCAATACCTCCAATATATGTAGGATGGTGGAGAAATGCAAGTACGGGAGTCCTTGCATGGGAATCTCATTTTCAAGAACGTCTTCAAATGTTCAAACCATTTTTGCCTGAGCCTCACATAGAAGAAGATGAGCCTATTAATCTAGACGAAGACGAAGAACACAAAGATCTAGATGAAGACGAAGAACACAAAGATCATAAGAAGAATTCAAGATGATCAATACTCCCTTACTATTTTTTTTCTCCTACTCTTTTTTATTTTTTTTACCACAATACTCCCTAACTCCTTTGTTTTTTTACTTATTTTAATTAATTTGTCATTTAATGATCAAATATGAATTGTACATGTTAAATTTAATTTCAAATTAGATTTATTACTTTTGGTATGAGTATATTAGCAACATTTTAGTATTAATTTTTTTAAAAAAAATGTTTTGCAAAGTACTAGTCATAAATTGTTTTGCAGTTTTTACCAAAATAATAATAATGGTTTTTGATCATAAAAAAAATTAAACGTATTTGAAAAGTACTAGTCACATCCATATGCAAACTAATTAATTATCCGAGATAACATTAAAATATCCAAAACTAAAAACTAAATCAATCCTATTGGCGTCTTGCACGATGTGCCCATCCACCCCTCTGACTTGATTCTGCACCATCATGAGTCGATCCACCACCTCTGCGCCCTCTCCCACGTACCCTTAAACCCTGAACCTCACGCGTGGCAGGGGTGCTAGCATACAATCTGATGTCATGTGTAACATCAGGGTTGTATACCTGATCCCGGTCTGCTATATCAACAAGTTGCATAATACTACGCATTCTTGATATTAATTCAATCTGCACACGAATATAATTACAAACTATTACTAAAAAATAAAGAGAAATTATTAAAAATATAAATTAAAATTATTAAATAACTTACATTAACAACTTGAAGATTATGATCCACCCTGGTCGATGTAGAAAAAAGATAAGGGTGAGAGTAAGTGTGCACTCAGTCTAGATAATCCTCCGCGCACTCCTCGGGAAAGCTAGCAGGAATGCCATCGACTAAATGAACACCCCACTCAGCCCATCGCTCCTGAATCGCATCAAACAAAGGAAGAGGGTATGGTGAAGGTGGAATATGCTGGATATAGCCAAATTGCCGAAGCACTCGCTCCGGAAGGTACGGTCGTCTAATCTTCCCGCATCGAATGTACCCGGAGTAGAGAGCAATTTCGGCAAATGGCCTGACTTCCCGATGATTGAGAAATGGTTGCCATACAATCTGATCAGCCCTAATGGTCTCCAGGTGCTGTCTGAAAGTAACTTCTGCACCATTAGGGCTTTGGGGGGACAACCACTTGAATATCCTTGGATGTGCCTCATTATATTCATCTTTTGTTGTGCCAAATCCAAGTCCTGGAAAATATTCCAAGATCCAAGCCTGCGAATGAATTGAGACATGTTATTAATAAGATAATTAGAATATAATGCTTAAAAAATTTATAAATAAAATAAGTTATATTATAAAACATGTTACCTGAAGAAGTGAAGTGAAACCGGCACACTGCACCTTCCCTTTCTTCGCAGCGTCAGCCAATCGATCGTACAAGTACGCCAACGAGCACGCACCCCATGCATATTGACTCACAGAATGCAGGTCCTCCAACGCATGCATCCACTGAACTCCGGTGGAATTGATAGTCTTGTCAATAAAAAGCGTCGACCCAACAAGGTACAGTAGATAACACCTTGCAGCGTGCTCGTACCGATTTTCATTGATGAACTGCTCCAACCACCTGGTCAATGCCGAGAAAGAAACCGCACCACCTTTGGTGCGATTCACCTCTTTAGTGGCCTCTGCTGTAGACACTCCTAGAACTTCGTGCAACAAAACCACTGCCTCAGGCTTCGACGGTTTATCCCAAGGGATGAGGATGCCCGTCACAGGAATGTGGAGCAGGGACGAAACGTCGTCCAATATCACCGTGATCTCGCCACAGGATAGATGGAAGGTGCATGTGTCTCCATAAAAACGCTCCACAAATGAGCTCAGTAGGCGCCTATCCGTCATGTTAAATGACGAATCGATCAGAGGCGCAAGTCCAGAACCTAGAACAAGGGTACGAACTTGTTCCGGTAACTGAGCTAAGGACCTCAAGCCAAATATCCGGTTAAGAAACCGGTTCATAGGACCAGGATCCTGCAAGTAGGAGATAATAATTAGTTATGCAATTTAATTAAAAAAATTACAAAGGATATTACATTTAAAATAAATATTACTTACATTGCCCTTCCATATCTGCTTGGCCCTGTGGCCGCTGTAAGTAGTCAAAAGGGTCTCAATCTGAGGGTCGTCCACGTCGTCGTCTGAATCCCCTCTATTGACATCCGGATCGTTGTCCTCCACATTTAAATACGGTGTTGCTGCCGCCTCTGCCTCTGCAGCCTCTGCTGCTGCTGCCTTTGCTGCAGCACGTTGATCCATATAACGCTTCCGATTCGATGCACCGGGACGGTTTCTCGCAGGAGGACGAGGAGGAGAGTCATCACGGGATACCATCTGAAAAGAAAAAACAAAACAACATTAATATTAATTATTATTATTAACCTACATGAAGGACAATTAGTCTAACTGTGGAGACTAGAGGAAGGATAATAAGGAAAAGAAACAATCACACAATTGCTATTATTTGAGGAAGTACAAGAAATAGTATGAAACTCATGAATTGAAAAGAAAATACACTGTATGTCACTCTAAAAGTATAAAGTATAAAGCCCCAATATTTAATATGATTCGAAATACATAGATATGGGAATACAAAAGTTTTTAAAAATTCAAACTACTACATAGCATAAGTGAACCACAATTTCTAAATGAATGGGACAGAATATCCGTGCATCATATTAAGTTATTAACACTGATTTATATATATATATATATATATATATATATATATATCAAGATGTAATAGTTACTAAAAACAACAAAACTAAATACCAAATAAGGAAGTGAAAAATCTAAATTCTCTTCATCAAAACTACAATTATAAGATGATAAGGGAATAAAATTAAAAAAAAACAAAAAAAAACAAAAAAGTGTCAGGTCGTAAGCCTGGGCCACGACCAGAGGTCGTAAGCCAGGGCCACGACTAGAGGTCGTAAGCCTGGGTTACGACCATTCCCCTCGTACGCGACAACAACACAGCAACACAACAAAATAACATATTTTTTTACTAAAAATCTAATAAGTAAACACAATTTTGAAATATAATCACTAAATTTAAGCAACAAATCTAAGAAATTTTTTTTTAATCTTAGTGAAAACCTAGGGTTCGGATTTCTCTATACTTTTAAATATAATCAGTAACTAAAAGAAGAACCTTGGCAAGCCAACACAATCACTTATGGAAACAAAAATACAAACAAAAATACAGACCAAGAGACATACCGTATGGAAGAACCTTGAATCAATAATGCTTGAGGGAAGAACCAAAATTAGCTATGAAGCCACCAAGTGGGAGACTCGAAATTTCACAGTGAAGAAACAAGAAGAAAAATGAAATTCAGGTTTTGGGGTAGGGTTTATCGTATAAAACTAGAGACAAATTTGGAAGAGAATTGTAAACTGTATGTGTGAGAAAGTGTGAGAGGGGTTTGCAAAACCAGTATTTAACACGGGTCATAAGAGGTGCTTACGACCTTCAGGTCGTAACACCCCCTTACGACCCTTTAAAAAACTACGGGTCGTAAGGGGGTGTTACGACCTTCAGGTCGTAGCACCCCCTTACGACCCAATCAGAGTACTTGTTTTTGAATTGGTCGTAAGGGGGTACTACGACCATTAGGTCGTAACACCCCCTTACGACCCTGTTAAAATTTTGTTTTTTAAAGGGTCGTAAGGGGGTGTTACGACCTGATGGTCGTAGTGCCCCCTTACGACCCGTGTTAAAATATGTTTTTTTTAAAGGGCATGATGGGTATTATTTTAATATTTGGGGTGGCAACCATAGACCTTGGGGTGGCAAAATAAATTCCCCTATTTTGTTATAGTACATTTTCAACGTTGACCCAAAATTCATGGTCCTGTTTGGCAAGGACATCGGAGCACACTGGGTGTGCTTCTTCCCGTATGGGGAGATGGTAAGGCTTATCTTTTGTCCCTCTGGGATCACAACATCCTCAGTTGCAGGGGATGGATGGGCTGAAATTATGTTCAGGTTTGGCTTGGGGCATGGTACGAAAGTTCACTTTCACTACCTTGGAGGTCAGTGTTTCCTGGTTCAAGTGCCCGATTGGAATGGAATCCTGTATCCCTCTCTCTTGGAGAGCGTTCATCATATTGAGGAGGAACTTGCGGGTTTACACGAATTGGATGAGGATGAGAACAATGATTGTTCTCAATCAAGTGTGTTTCACATTAGTAAATGCATAGGAAACAATTCTAACTCTAACATATGATCTAATTATTTTGTCTATTTCAATGGCTTTCGTTGTTTATTTCCATGAACCATTTTGCATGTAATGTTCCTTGTATCAATCCTATGTTTAATTTACGATTCATTCAGTTACGAATCTATGGTTCCTATATCTGTGAACGTTCTCTGTATAGGGTTCAATTCTCTCCCACAATTGGAGTGCAAAATAAATGCAGAAAAACAAAAATGCAAAACAATAGATTAATTCCTAAATGTAAAATACTAAATAATATCTAAAATGAGCAATGTCATTCTTGAAGCCACAATTAAGTTAACCTTTGATACGGGTGTAAGACATGAATTTGGATCTCATCCCATCCCAAATGTAATTTTAATACTTAACGCTAATTGAGATTCGCAATTGTAATTTATTCGAACCCCTGATTAAAACTAGTTGAAACCCTAATTAATCAAAACTTGATTAACAATCCGAAATCGAACCCCTAATTAAAAAGAATTGAAACCCTAATTTCATCTTCCCAACAAAAAAAAAAGAGGATAAAGAATATTTTCATATAATAAAAACACCATAAAAATGAGAAGAAAAGACTTACAATTTCTCGTTACCCTCGATGACCATCCTTGCAGTCGAGAGTTCAAGGAAGTCGTTTCCATGTTGTTGATGTGGTTCACTTGCTCCATTTCCATATTTGGTTCCAATAGATAAACTCGAACAACGAAGGAGCTCCATGTTCCTCGTTTTTTCTCTTGTTTTCCAATAAGTTACATGGTGAAATTACATTTCAACACTGGTTACTAACCGAAATAAACAATAGAGAATAGAAGGGTTAATGTGTGAGTTAACTATGGGGATAACACACTTACTTCCGATAGTGTTGATTGTTGACCATTCATCAGCTGTATATGTTGATTCTCAATCCAACAATGAATGCTACGTCGTTTTGTAGTAAAAATACAGAGGAGGCCAACAAAAAAAAGTAGAGGTTCACCGGAGGGAAAAAGACATGAATTGAGAGATTTAACACATAGCCAAACAAACAACAACATAAATGGTTCGAACTTGAAAGAGATTGAGAGTTAATTTTACACATAACCACAGTTAACAACTAATTTCTACCAAACAACAAAACCCCAATTGACAAGACTAAACAACCTAGCAGAAAATGTGACTTCTTTCTCTTAGCCACTAGCTTTGTTCGAAGCCTCATAATCTTCTTTATTTGTTCTTCATCCTCAACAAGTTTAGCCTCCACAACAGCTTCCACAACATCACCCATGCCACCATGTTTGTGGGGTTTAATGTGCTGGAGATGATAAGCCAGCAATTTTCAATCAAATTCGTCCTCCCATTGGAAGAAGTTGCAGTCATCTTATGAAAATTATTACAAAAGTTAACTTGATATTAGAAGAGTTAACTTCATATTGTGAACCATTGGTTGGATAGTCAAATGGAACTATGAATGGAGATTAAACTTGATACGTACTCTCCAAAGTGGGCAGCGAATAAAGCATCTCCTCGGGTTGTCATTGGTGGTGGAGGTATGCATCCTCAATCTCCCACAAGGACATGTGAGCTCCTCAAAATTGATTTTACGCAGGGAAGCTCTAGAAGCATTAGACCGATTAGAGTTGTTGGAGGTGTGTGAATCATCATTGATTATGTGGTCTGTGTTTGGAACGCTAGATCTAGAAGAAGATTCAGTGGTCATTTTCCTTTGGACAGGGAGGCAAAGGGATGAGATTTGATTTTTCAAATTAGTCTGTGAATTAGCTTAATGGATGATATTGTCCCTTAATTAACAGTATGTATTATTCTTATGGAACAAAAAAAATTAAAAAAAAACATGGGGTTCACATTACTAACTTGATTAACTTGTGGGGTTGATTACTAACTCAATTGCTTCATGGTAATAGACGAGTTTGATCTGTACCTGATTCAATTTCAACCGAATTGCAAGTACTATGATTGGAGAGATCGATAACGGCGGTGGTCAAACCCGAATGTTTACAATGGTTGGGTTCACAACTGATAATGTTAGGAAAGAAATGAGGGGTTGGGCATGATGACAAGTGAAGGTCATTTTGGTAAAATAACTTCATTAATTAAGTGGTTTTGAGGGGTTGGGCCTGATGACACGTGAAAGTCATTTTGGTAAAATAACTTCATTAATTAAGTGGTTTTTTTGCTCAAAACCTAATAACTTGCAATAACAGGTAATGGAGTATCGGTACAATCACATGCATTTAATGCATGTCACATATTACATGCACCGAAGAATGCCTCGCATATAATTGACAAAGTTATCAAAAATCATTGAATAGAATTTCACCACACTAATATTATGGTCATTTGATTGACAGCATTTCAAGCAATACTAGAATTTTATGCACAAGTTTCTGTAGTTATTTTTATTTTATTAAAATATTTTAACAGCTAAAATTAAAAAGAAAAAATTTAGTAAATGACAAAATTTCCCTTTACTTTTTTCCTCCATCTTACCACCACCTCAACCAAGAGTTTCGTTGCCACCACCTTCCATGCCGCTCACCATCGTTCCCCACCACCACCACCATAACCTCCACCACCAAGGTAACCCTACCACTAGTGTCTCGTTTCTCTCTTCTCATCCTCTCATTTTGAACCCTAGTAGAAAATGGAAGCTACCAACTCACCTTTCATCAATTGCGATCTTTCCCTCAGAGCACTTCTTTCCAGAATCGACCTCACTTGAGCTTCCAACTCCCATCGCCACACCGATTTCTCCCTTCGCCACAGGCGCCACCCTTTTCTCTGCCTCACTTGCGTCAGAACCCTAGAAGATGATTTTTTTCTCCGACAACGATGATGGAAAGACTTTGTTCGATTCTGTCTCGAGACCTAACATTAATGGAAGCTCTATCGCTTTCGGACCCTTCAATCTTGGGTCAGGGTTCTCCAGTTTCGTAATCAACAATGGGATTAGGGTTTCTGGAATCATTCGTACCGAAATCACGTTAATGTGAGAGAGAGAAAGGGGGGGGGGGGGGAGGAACGTAGGGATTTGGGCTTTGTTTGGATGGGAGGGAGCCAAGGGGATGGAAAGGAATGGAAAGAGAAAAATTTAATGTTCCATTATTTGGGAGTAAAGGGTGGAATGGAAAGGGAATCCCAAATCTCTAATTTTCCAAATACTTTCCCCTTCAAACCCCCAAATTCTTCCCCCCCCCCCCCCCCCCCCCCCCCCCCCACCCCAATTTGATAGGTAAAGGGTGGAATGGAAAGGAAATCCTTATATTTCCATTCCATCCCCTTCCCTTCCAAACAAAGCCTTGGTGAAGAAAGAAAGTAAAAGCAAACTAGACTTTTCCTTATATTGAAAAAAAAAAAAAAAAAAGGTTGCAGTACCCGGAGCAGGTTACACACTGCCTTGCATGAAATACCAACGCAAATCATTACCAACTACTCCCACTCCTTATTGTCACCCTCGCATTTGATGGTTGAATAAGTTATAAATATTTTTCAAACCCTTGGCCAAAAATTTATAATCTGCCAAATGAAGTTATCATCAGAAAGCGTACATCTTGAACAGTGAAAAACTACTGATGCCCAAGCATTTTGGGTTCACATGTTTTGCTTATTTTAACATAGCTAAACCATAAGAGGTCCACGTTGTTGCCATAAAAGTAAAAAGTAATAGAAAACTAGCATCCCAGTATTCATTTCAGTCTGTATTTTTAGAACATCATTGTTTCCGAGCCTCTTCTCTCGTAACTGCTCTGACATATATCTCGTAACAGCATCCTGAAACATCATATAAGCATAGAAGAATAATGTAAAGATGTAACAGAACAAGAAAGAGATTAAGAACGGCATTGTAAAACATTATCTAAGTCATGCAATTTCAAGTCCAATCTAAATAAGCACAGCTCGGATTTAAGCAGAGAGACATTTCCTATTCGGGGCATATAGGCAATTTAAAACGTGTGAAGGAAGTAAAATGGCATAAAAACGAGTATTTATTTATATGAATGTTTTTAAAAAAATAAGAAGAGATATATTAGAAACTAGTGAAAGTATGTTCAATAAGATCATACATAATGCAAAACATTCAATGCAGACATAATTGTCCATTCACGAATTCTGTCTCAATGTATTTCTCCCTGGTTGTGTTGGCTAATTTCAAAGACAGGAAAGGTGTTCATCAATAATGGTAGAATCAAAAAATTCAGGATTTCAACTACAAGCTAATTTTATTTTTATTTATTTTTTCATCTAAAACATCCCAACCACTAGAATATTTTATCATTGGTGATCAGAGGAGAGGACCTTCAAAGCCAAAGAGACGACACTCCATATTACAAACTATAACTGAACTTTTACAGTACTTAAAATGTCAAGTTTTGAGGAAAAGATTAATGCAGAAACTAGAAACTAAAAACATATGCATAAGCACAGAATACAGTCAAAAAGAAAATGAGCTATTGACTCGACCACAAATTGGCCTTGTAATAACAACAATATCCAAAATGCCCCACCTCCCAATGATAAAGAGAACAAAGTCCTCTTTTCTATGGTACTCTTTTGTTTAGATCCTTTCCTTATAATATACTTTTCATAATCTATGATATTCAGCAAAGTTTTACCGGAGAAGCAATCTAGTTTCAGCAGTTAATCAGCAAAGGCATACTGGATTTCTAAATCACTACAGAGTTGCCAAACCCCTAATCCGGCTCAGATCATTTCCATTTAAGATATTCGAGTCTTGCTAACAAGTGCAACAAGGAAAATAATGATAAGTGCACATCATTTCATCTCTCGAGAATACAAAAAGATGCATATTCCAATGACTGTTTACTACTTTTCGGTTCTTAGGGTACTTGTTAGCATTTGCCAAGTTATTTATAAGTTCAACCTAAACCACCTTCAATCAGAAATATTGGAACAATGCGTTTTTTCTTTTAAGCTATACAAAAAACTAACTTTAAAATTGTCTTCTTTTTCACATTTGGCTGGATTGTTTACTTAGGCTAACACCCCCTCTCCTTTTTGCAAAAACCAGGTAAGATTATAAATAGCATTAGAACTTCGATAAACATATTACAAAAGAATATTATGCTTATGAAAGTGAGGTTATTAAGAGTACAACAATAAGTTTGATATCTAGAATGATATGAGAAGGAGAGTAAGGCAAGTGAATTTGAATTGAAACTAAAATGACATTCAAAAATAGACCATGAGGCCCAAAGAAATGTTTTATCAACTACCAGACTAAAGATCTCAGATTGCTTTATCGTGATTCATCAGCATATTGATTGTATAAGTAAAACAATGCCAAACTACATTAATAAACAAAAAATCAGTCACTCATTAACACCCATAGTTTTAATAATTTATTAGTCCACGACAAAGATATCAAAAAGATAATGCCAATGTACATGTTGACAGTCAGAACTCAGAAGTAAAAAAAATAAATAAATAAATGTCATTAAACTCTCACAACTCAGCAATTCCCAACCCCTCATATCAAAACCAATAATAAGAGACCGCATACCTGCTACAACAACAATTGTTAGAACATCCCCAATTCTTTTAAGGCTTTTCACACTCTTCTTGTATGATTTGAATGGCTTCAGAGCCGAATCTTCTGCCAAGAGCTGCAAATAATCGATGTAGCACAATCGAATGTACAAACAAACCAAAGAGTAAATCACAAAAATGATACTACTTTTCAAGGGACACAAATGTACTAAGAGAGATTATGTGTATTTCCTTTTACATTATAGTGTTTTGCAAATGCAAAGTCTCTACCAACAAGGCTCAGTTGGCAGATAGCTGGATTCCTTAACCATAATGTCGGGGTTCGATCCCTATCGTAGGCATGGAAAAGGCTTTGTTGGTAGAGGCAAAACTCGCTTAAGAGATTTCTACGCCTCGAATGGGATTATTAGTATTCTGCTATCGGCTGGAAGATATACCCTTGGTGCATACAAAAAAAAATGCAAATTCTCTACCTATTCATCGAAATACTGAACCCAGACAAATAACATAACCCAAACACACACGCAAATTATCATCCCTAAAAATCACTAAATCATAAAATGGATGGATGTACATTTTGTGTGCACAATGATTAGTGAAAAACGTATCCTTAATTTTAATTTATTTTATTTTTGCCGCAATCATAAGTGATAATCAAACTAACCACAAATTAAAATGGGTGATCTAGAAGCACCCTATTAATTAAATCGTGGAAGGGATTAACAAAATAGAAAAATAGAAAAGCTTTAAAGCCTTACAGCTTTTTCACGAGTCCCTGGTTCGATGTGTAATCCACGACGCGAGAGATAAATGGAATCTTCCGCCTTCTGCTTAATAATCAAAGAAAAAGAATCAACGAGAGAAGTGATTATTAAAATAATGATTGGACAGGAAGGGAAGATGATAAGAAAGAATACCTGGGCGTGAGATCGGAAATGAGAGGCAAGGGTTGTTTTGTTCAACAAAAACGCCATTTTTTTGTTTGTAAATTTTGGTCGTTTTTGTGTTTTGGTGTGGATATAATGAAGACTGCGAGATCAATGGTTTGAATGATTCGATAATTAAAAATTTAGATAATTAACATGAAAAATTGAAATAATGATAAATGACTAAACTGTCACTTTAGTCCCTCACTTTGTAAGGAGCTTTCATTTTAGTCCCTGGCTTTTCAATAATTCTTTTTTAGTCCCTCACTTTGAAAAAAGTTACTCAAGTTAGTCCCTGATAACGTTTTCCGTTTACCGACGTTAACGTTGCCGTTAATTTATAATATCGTATTTTATTTTAGTCTCTAACTTAAAAATTTTAACATAACTTAAAAATATTGACGGTATGTTCTTCCTAAACTAACTTTATAGTTTATATAAGCATTGACTCCAAACTTTGCATCTGAAGGTATCAATAGTTTTGATTCAAAAATATTCTATTGAGTTATGTGTTCATCTAAAAGAAACTTTGCTATTGTTATTTTTAAGGTAGTCACACTACAAGAGAAAAGAGAAAGAAACATCATTGTTATGTTAAAATTTTTAAGTTAGGGACTAAAATAAAACACGATATAGTGAGGGACTAAATTTTTCAATTATACATGGTTCGTCTAGATCAGCGTTTGCATATTATCTCTTTTTATATGAAGGGTGAAGCCCTTTCTTGGTTTAAGTGGCTGGTTCATAACTCCCATCTCACTACATGGGAAAATTTCACACGACAATTGGAGATTAGGTTTGGGCCTTCTAGCTATGATAACCATCAAGCAACACTTTTCAAACTACGCCAACGGGGTCCAGTAGCTGAATATCAGCAGGAATTTGAAAAATTAAGTAATTGCATTACAGGCTTAAGTCAAGAGGTGTTGCTCAATTGTTTTGTATCTGGTTTAATACCTGAAATTCAACGTGAACTTTCTATCTTAAGACCTGATGATGTGTCTGAAGCTCTAGGCTTAGCTAAATTGGTGGAAGCAAAATTGAAAGACATTAAACCTATTTTCCAACGCCCCACCCGTTCTCAAACCCCCTATGTAACATCCCGATTTTCGTAACTCAAAGATAACCAACTTTTACTTAATTAAGTTGCAAAAATGAGGCCAATTTTTTTTTTTACATTATTGAGGTGTTTGAAAACATTATTGAAAGGTTTTGGATGCTCTTCGGCATTCTTGTTCGAAAACCGAGTGGTTACTAAAAACCAAAAACTTAGTCACTTGAGTTTCCAAAAACATTTGTCAGGAAAACGGTTTGATTCCAAATCAAACTAGGTCTTTGAATTACGTAAAAAGGTCAATAAGCATTTTTCTCAAGTGGTATGAAAAGTAGGGCATGTTCCAGAATAAGTTAAGTTACAACAATAGTTCATCACTTAGGTAATCCTTGATTCCAATCCCGTCACAACCTAAACTAATGATCTTATTCTTAAATCTTCCTATTGAAAACAAGTGGGTGACGTCCCTCTTTCTTCTTGCGCCTTCGCCTCGCTCTCGAAGATGATGTCGCCCGTGTGGTTGTTCCCAGATCGTCATTGGACTCTAACGCCACCCCATCGGATGTAATGAAATTCTTCTGTTCCTCATACTGTGCCTTTTCCGCGTAGCTACTGAATCCTCGCACCGTAACTTGTCCTAAGTGCGGCTCCAAATTTGCCCCACTCAGTTGATGCTCTGCATCTGGAATCACGATCTCGGTGTAGCCGGTCCATGCCCAGCCGCAAGGGGTGTGCTTCCAATCTCTTCCGTACTTATTCCACATGGTGATGTCCATGCAGTACTCCATCTGCCCGTTGAAATACCAGCAACATCGATATGCCAACGAACAGGAGAGAGTAAGCTATCCGAACGACGAATCGTCGACGGTGTGGGATTACGCTAGACAAAATAATAGGACCATACAAGCATACAATATAAAACACAGGCACACGACAACCAAACATATCATTATCATTATTATTATCATTACCTTTCTCTCTTATGCATTTCTCGCGAGTGTTCTTTCTTTCTTTCTTTCATTCCTTTACTTCCCTTAATTTCTCATTTTCTTTTCATCCAGTCTTATCAAATTACCTTATTTAATGCTTTGGGGGAAAAATACCATACATCATCAGAATATTCCTTTCGTTCTCGACTATCACTCACGTCTACATCTCCTCGGTCATCCACCCAACCTAGTCGGAAGCAAACAGGAGTACAGGACCTTTACCACGCGGGCACGACAGCTGTCACAACACATAATGGTCCCAGACCAGGAGGATCTCGTCCTCAAATCATATTAATAATATCAAGGCTCACTGTCTACGCAGTGGCAAACACAATGCCCCGTTCCAGTCCCTCTCACTGTTCTCGATTTGCAATCTAGGGGGCGACAGTATGTTTCTAGTGGGCCCGCAGAACTTGCCACGACATTAGACCCAGTCCCCACCACGTTAGTGCGCCACATGTGGAGTTCGTTCTGCCTAGAAACATACTCTAGACTTCTTGACGTTTCACCGTCATCGTCCTCCCCTAATGCAATCTCGTCCTAAGTATCCGCAGATACTTATCGTTTCTTCCTCTCCACTACTTCGCACTCTCATACCTCACCGCGTATGTCTTTTAAAGTCTTTTATCTTGTTTTTAATTAACCTAAGGTCGGCCCGTCCTTTGTGCAACCCTTCAACGAGTCCCGACCACTAACTTTGCACAGCTTTCTCTCATCATTTCTCACATAGCACAGAGCTGGGATCACGTCACAGTCTCAAATCTCATTTCTCAAACTTCCTCAGCATTCCCCATTTTTTATACTCATTTCATTTCGAAACCCTCTCTCAAAACCATCTTTTCAAAACTATCTCAAAGACACCTTCACAAAAATCTCCTTTCGTAAGCTTTCAAAACATAGTTTCCACAAACTTTTCCCAAAAAGTGTTATCTCACAAAAATCTTCTTTACAAACCTCTTTCCAAAAATTTCCTTTCACAAATTTTTCTCAAAATTTTCTTTACATAGTTCTTTCACAAAAATTGATTTTCACAAATCTTTTCAAAAAGGTTCCTTTTTAAAAATCTTTTCAAAAACTGCTATTCGTAAACCTTTTCAAAAATCTCTTTTCGAAAACCGCTTTTCAAAAACCTTTTCAAAAGTTACCACTTTGCTGAGCGCTAATGGAGGAGCAAGCTCAACTCAACACTAGTCCCAGACTAAAACCAAAACAAAGGAGCCCAGCTCCGCTCAAATCACATCTCATTCTCATAATCCACATTACTTTCCCCAGCTCTGGCTTATTCTCATCACTATCACTTCATTCTTTCCCCAATTTCAACTCTTTCTTTCTTTTCCAACACATATCTTATTCTCAATCATTATTCTTATCTCATTGTATCTTTTCCCTCCATCTTATTACTTTCATAACGCATTCACTACATCTTTCTTTCCTTATTCAGGACGTAACAGACGTCCATCAACATGTTACTTATTTAATCAACACCGTAGATATTCTCAAGCATAATTAAATAAAGACATAAAAGCATGCTATCAACAGACAATCATCACACAGCATCAATGTGGTTTTCGTCACCTTCGTATAAGTGGCCACACAATCAAACAATTGCCACTTATACTATTGACTCTAACCACTTAGTTCCGATCTTTGAGATGATACGGAACGTCCTAATACATCACCTAACTACCACGGTGTCTTAGGAAAGCTTCTCTCTCACCTGAGGTCGAGCTATTAAATGCGTACCATCACCTCAGACTCTTTCTGCTGCCGGCTGCCCCAATCCCTCGTCTCTCAAATTCCTCGTACTAAATAAAACACGCTCTCGTTATTAACTTACATTATGAAAATATTTTCCATAACTTAGACACTTCTCATTCCTCGTATTAAATAAAACACTCTTACTTTACGAACGTGTATTAAGAAAACCTTTTCTTAATTCAGGACACTTTCTGTCCCTTATCACAATACTTAAAACAGTATTGTTTTATCAAAACAACTCTCATATTTTCTATTACTTTAAATATTTTAAACCATTTGAAAACATTTAATAAAATGGTTTAAATCATTTGGTTTGGTTGCTGGTCCGTTTGGACAGCACCATAAACATGTTAGAAAACACCGAAAAAATTCACCGTTTTCGATCCGGCTTTTCTTAAATTAAATATTACTTGAAAACTTTACTCCGAATCTCTCGAACACATTTTCGAAGCTAAGAAACAATTTTTGAATAACTCTGGACAGAAAAGGATTATTTCACACAATCACTTTATTAAATTTCAAAAACCTCGTAAAAACACTTTTTCGCTTGGAATAGTTCTTTAACTCAAAATCAACTCTTTAAAACTCAAGTCTTTGTTCTTAAAACAAATTTTGGATAGTCCTAAACACAATATACAAATATCAAATGAATGAAAATAGAACTTTCTTAAAACCAATTAACTTCAACCCAATTCCACACTCAAATATTTTTCAAACTAACACACAACAACAAGCAACATTCCATTAATTATTCATAAAACAATCATGCAATACACAACAAGGCACTTAGTCATGCATATATTCATAACCCAAATTGAATCAAAATTTAAACTACACTTATTTACATTTATTTTTCTTACTTCAAACAACTTGAATCTTTTTCACAATTCATTATATAGATTTGATTTCATGCAGCTAAATTTCTTAAACTCATTTACACTACATGGCCGAATAGAATGAGGGAAGACAAACCAAACATCACCAATTCAAATCACATAATTCAACTTGATTTATTTTAGGCACTTGATTTCTATTTTCTTTTACTCTCAACCGAACACATAGGTACACACCTATATCCATTTAAACATAAAACTTTTCCAAAATCATTTAATTCATTTATTCCTTATATTTTCCAATCAAAACCGATTATAGATTATATATCCACAACACAATTTCAAACACTTGAGTTTTAACAATATTCTCCAAGACATACTTGTTACTCCAAGTCAACTCATGAGAAAAAGAAACCTAGTCTATTTACCATGCATAGGCCGAATCTCATTTGTCCAAAAATAAGGTTGTTGGGTTCACTTTTTCACATGTAAACACACAAGATTCTTAAGTCAACATGCATGTGTCCTTTGTCATGGAACCAAAACATGATTTCCTAAGTCTAGGCTTAGACCAAATGCACATCATCATGAATCAAGGTTTTAAATTTCTCAATCTTTATTATGCATGTACATAGAACATGGATCAAGTTAAAAAAATTCATTTTTCCAAAAACTTGTCTCCCTAAGTTCTTGGTAAAACCGTGATACCTATTGAAGAAAATCAAGCCTTTTTGGTTTAACACAACATGCATGACTTCAAGGGTATAGCTTTTTCATGAATCAAAACAAAATTTAAAGCTTTCAAAGAATAAGGTTCAAAAATCACAGTTTTGTCAAAACCAAATCAAAATCAAACAAGTCAAATTAACTTTTCTAAACATAAGATTAACATGCAATGACTTGAATCAAATAAAAAGGTATCAAGACTCATAGATCTAGTCAAGGCCGAATCATTTGGCTCTTGCTCTAGGGTTTTATAAGTCCATTTATTCTTAAAAATTCAAGATCAAAGGTTAATTAACACATGCATGAACTCAAATCATCAAGATCTTCAACATGACACACCAACACATTTTTAGATCACGGTTTAAGAAAGAATTTTCATCATACAAAAGATTTACTCTAAGTTTTACAAAAATCTCATCAAATCTTTAGATCTAAAAGATTTTGTTTAAAAAGCTTTGGGATTTCTTATGAAAAAATTTAAACGAGTTAGGAGTCCGTTAATTAGACGTTTACAAGTTCATTCAAACTTTGAGAAATTAACATGCAAAGAGATATACTCTAAACTTTACAAAAATCTCAAAACTTTTTAGATCTTTAAGATTTGTGTTGAAAAACTTTAAGATCTTTCATGAAGACCTTAAACGAGTTATAGAATCCGTTAGTTAGACGTTTGAAACTTTCTTTGAGTCTTAAAAGTTTACAATCAAGCATAAAACAAGACATGCAAAAGAAGAAAAGAAAAGAAAATTACAATATCAAAGAGAAAATCTATGCTACTACAATTCTTCATGTTTATTCGAACTACCCACCAAAAGGGTTGATCTTCTAGCTTCTAATGTCTTGGACCTTCAAGGAAAATCCTAGGTTTTGGGTGTTGATCTTTCTCCTTCTTTCTTCTCCTCACTCACGACCCTTACTCTCTATATGGTCTCAAGAACTTAATGTTGTTCTTGGACTAAGTTGTGTAGGAATGTAAAAGAAGGGGATGAAATGAGATGAAGAATGAAAAATGAAGAAATGAGCTAGCCACACTTCCACCCATTCGGCTATTTATAGACCAAGGTAAAGACATGAGATTTTCCTCTTTTGTCCTCAAGGAACTTCGGCCAAGGGTGCAAATGGGAGGGGCAATTTTGGCTCTTCAAAAACTTGCATGGGTGGAGATTAGCAAAATTCAAGGGGACAATGTAGGGAACATAAGGTACTTAGGGTCATTCTAGGCTTTAAGACTTTTTGGTCCTCCGTTAAGGTTTCTCCTATCTAGTTAGGATTTAGTTAGGGACTTAGTTAGGATTTGGTTCTCTTGGTTACAACTTAGGAAAATTCTAGGCTCTCTTCTATACATACACACACGGCACACACATATATTTACATACATTCACGCATGCACATACTCATGCACGCACACACACAATCACACGCATTACACATACATATTCACCTACATACATCATACATTCATGCATATATAACCATGTTTATTTATTAATTAAATTTTAAGCATACATAGAAAATAAATTATTCATGCATCAAAATTATAATGACACCAAAAATATCAAACACATATACTTTTTCAAAAACTCAATTTCTAAACTCTTGTCATTATTTCAGGAAATCATTTCTTTAAAGTCACTTATTATCTTAAAATCGTGAATTAGGAAAACCATTTAAGAAAATACTCTTTAAAAACACTTTTCTCAAAAATAAATCTCTTTAGTATTTTAAATTAATACGAGGAATTTGCGGGGTGTTACATTCTCCCCAACTTAAAGATTTCTCGTCCTCGAGAAATACATCGTGGATTGGGCAGCAGGGCACAAAATTCTTACGTCACTTTGATTCCCATACGAATACTCTCCCTCACTGCGTGGTCGTGTTCACTTTTGCTGATCTACTTCACCTCGCCGTGCTCCTGGTTTGTTGCTTTCAGACGAAGGAATCGTACTCGTACCACCGCTTGTGTGTCGAAGCGGGTTAAGTTCAACGGACTAACCGAAGAAGATATCGCTCCCTTAGCTAGTCATCGTCACAGAAAGTCCAACCATAGGTACGGACTTAGGGGAAAATCAAACAAACAAATTTCAAACATCTCCAAAAAGCACAGGGTTTAACCTAAAACCCTTAGATACTCACTACTTTCTATCACTTTGGACTCTCAATAACTCCCAAATAACTACACTTTCCTTTGGTCCTCCTGCTAACTCTAATACTTTCATTCGTTGTTTTCTCCGATTGAAGGGGAATTCCATAACTACTTTGGTCTTGCTTCCCTATGATAACCTCACTTTTCTCCTCACATTCATCCTAAATATAAATCAAGCCTATCACCTTCTCCATCTAAACCTCTGATTAGGGCATAAGGTAATCCTAATCTTCAAATTTTCCCTCATAAGTTCCTCTAATAACAGGTAACATACATCTTTTTCCTTCCTTGTGGCTCCCCAACTTTGATCAAACTTATAGTTAAATCCACTGTGATCTTACTTCCTCGCTTATCTTAAACTATTTGTCCTTCCTTAATTACTCAAGCCTAAATCATTTGGGTAACAATGGTACTTCTAACTCCACAGTTTGGGTTAAGGAGTCCTAAATAGGATTGATGAGGTCACAGATGAATAAAGAGGCTTATGAAGAAAAGGTTCGAATTTTAACAATACTAACTGTCTTGTTGAAGCAATTCAACAAACAGGGAATTCAAGAATAACATCCTATTTTCTCAAAGGCACCGGCTACTCTTGGAAAGGGCATGTCTAGGCCAACATCTAGAAGTTTATCAAACACTAAGGAAACATCAAAGGTTAGGAGATCTCGTCCTATTCGCTTCTACTTACTCTACGTTCCTCAATCTACTAGATGAACAGGTTCCTTAAACTAACTTGGCAGACACTAAGTCACAATCAATGTCTTACATCCTAGAAAGACGAGAACCTAATCGTATGCTCCTATCCTTATACTAGCAAACATACAGAGTCACACAAACAAAGCATGTAAGCCCATGCTTAAGGCCACTAAGGATTACCATAAGCTCTGATACCATTCTGTAACAGCCCGATTTTCGTAACTCAAAGATAACCAACTTTTACTTAATTAAGTTGAAAAAATGAGGCCAATTTTTTTTTTACATTATTGAGTGTTTGAAAACATTATTGAAAGGTTCTGGATGCTCTTCGGCATTCTTGTTCAAAAACCGAGTGGTTACTAAAAACCAAAAACTTAGTCACTTGAGTTTCCAAAAACATTTGTCAGGAAAACGGTTTGATTCCAAATCAAACTAGGTCTTTGAATTACGTCAAAAGGTCAATAAGCATTTTTCTCAAGTGGTATGAAAAGTAGGGCATGTTCCAGAATAAGTTAAGTTACAACAATAGTTCATCACTTAGGTAATCCTTGATTCCAATCCCGCCACAACCTAAACTAATGATCCTATTCTTAAATCTTCCTATTGAAAACAAGTGGGTGACATCCCTCTTTCTTCTTGCGCCTTCGCCTCGCTCTCGAAGATGATGTCGCCCGTGTGGTTGTTCCCAGATCGTCATTGGACTCTAACGCCACCCCATCGGATGTAATGAAATTCTTCTGTTCCTCATACTGTGCCTTTTCCGCGTAGCTACTGAATCTTCGCACCGTAACTTGTCCTAAGTGCGGCTCCAAATTTGCCCCACTCGGTTGATGCTCTACATCTGGAATCACGATCTCGGTGTAGCCGGTCCATGCCCAGCCGCAAGGGGTGTGCTTCCAATCTCTTCCGTACTTATTCCACATGGTGATGTCCATGCAGTACTCCATCTGCCCGTTGAAATACCAGCAACACCGATATGCCAACGAACAGGAGAGAGTAAGCTATCCGAACGACGAATCGTCGACGATGTGGGATTACGCTAGACAAAATAATAGGACCATACAAGCATACAATATAAAACACAGGCACACGACAACCAAACATATCATTATCATTATTATTATCATTACCTTTCTCTCTTATGCATTTCTCGCGAGTGTTCTTTCTTTCTTTCTTTCTTTCATTCCTTTACTTCCATTAATTTCTCATTTTCTTTTCATCCAGTCTTATCAAATTACCCTATTTAATGCTTTGGGGGAAAAATACCATACATCATCAGAATATTCCTTTCGTTCTCGACTATCACTCACGTCTACATCTCCTCGGTCATCCACCCAACCTAGTCGGAAGCAAACAGGAGTACAGGACCTTTACCACGCGGGCACGACAGCTGTCACAACACATAATGGTCCCAGACCAAGAGGATCTCGTTCTCAAATCATATTAATAATATCAAGGCTCACTGTCTACGCAGTGGCAAACACAATGCCCCGTTCCAGTCCCTCTCATTGTTCTCGATTTGCAATCTAGGGGGCGACAGTATGTTTCTAGTGGGCCCGCAGAACTTGCCACGGCATTAGACCCAGTCCCCACCACGTTAGTGCGCCACATGTGGAGTTCGTTCTGCCTAGAAACATACTCTAGACTTCTTGACGTTTCACCGTCATCGTCCTCCCCTAATGCAATCTCGTCCTAAGTATCCGCAGATACTTATCGTTTCTTCCTCTCCACTACTTCGCACTCTCATACCTCACCGCGTATGTCTTTTAAAGTCTTTTATCTTGTTTTTAATTAACCTAAGGTCGGCCCGTCCTTCGTGCAACCCTTCAACGAGTCCCGACCACTAACTTTGCACAGCTTTCTCTCATCATTTCTCACATAGCACAGAGCTGGAATCACGTCACAGTCTCAAATCTCATTTCTCAAACTTCCTCAACATTCCCCATTTTTTATACTCATTTCATTTCGAAACCCTCTCTCAAAACCATCTTTTCAAAACTATCTCAAAGACACCTTCACAAAAATCTCCTTTCGTAAGCTTTCAAAACATAGTTTCCACAAACTTTTCCCAAAAAGTGTTATCTCACAAAAATCTTCTTTACAAACCTCTTTCCAAAAATTTCCTTTCACAAAATTTTCTCAAAATTTTCTTTACATAGTTCTTTCACAAAAATTTATTTTCACAAATCTTTTCAAAAAGGTTCCTTTTTAAAAATCTTTTCAAAAACTGCTATTCGTAAACCTTTTCAAAAATCTCTTTTCGAAAACCGCTTTTCAAAAACCTTTTCAAAAGTTACCACTTTGCTGAGCGCTAATGGAGGAGCAAGCTCAACTCAACACTAGTCCCAGACTAAAACCAAAACAAAGGAGCCCAACTCCGCTCAAATCACATCTCATTCTCATAATCCACATTACTTTCCCCAGCTCTGGCTTATTCTCATCACTATCACTTCATTCTTTCCCCAATTTCAACTCTTTCTTTCTTTTCCAACACATATCTTATTCTCAATCATTATTCTTATCTCATTGTATCTTTTCCCTCCATCTTATTACTTTCATAACGCATTCACTACATCTTTATTTCCTTATTCAGGACGTAACAGACGTCCATCAACATGTTACTTATTTAATCAACACCGTAGATATTCTCAAGCATAATTAAATAAAGACATAAAAGCATGCTATCAACAGACAATCATCACACAGCATCAATGTGGTTTTCGTCACCTTCGTATAAGTGGCCACACAATCAAACAATTGCCACTTATACTATTGACTCTAACCACTTAGTTCCGATCTTTGAGATGATACGGAACGTCCTAATACATCACCTAACTACCACGGTGTCTTAGGAAAGCTTCTCTCTCACCTGAGGTCGAGCTATTAAATGCGTACCATCACCTCAGACTCTTTCTGCTGCCGGCTGCCCCAATCCCTCGTCTCTCAAATTCCTCGTACTAAATAAAACACGCTCTCGTTATTAACTTACATTATGAAAATATTTTCCATAACTTAGACACTTCTCATTCCTCGTATTAAATAAAACACTCTTACTTTACGAACGTGTATTAAGAAAACCTTTTCTTAATTCTGTCCCTTATCACAATACTTAAAACAGTATTGTTTTATCAAAACAACTCTCATATTTTCTATTACTTTAAATATTTTAAAACAATTTGAAAACATTTAATAAAATGGTTTAAATCATTTGGTTTGGTTGCTGGTCCGTTTGGACAGCACCATAAACATGTTAGAAAACATCGAAAAAATTCACCGTTTTCGATCCGGCTTTTCTTAAATTAAATATTACTTGAAAACTTTACTCCGAATCGCTCGAACACATTTTCGAAGCTAAGAAACAATTTTTGAATACCTCTGAACAGCAAAGGATTATTTCACACAATCACTTTATTAAATTTTAAAAACCTCGTAAAAACACTTTTTCGCTTGGAATAGTTCTTTAACTCAAAATCAACTCTTTAAAACTCAAGTCTTTGTTCTTAAAACAAATTTTGGATAGTCCTAAACACAATATACAAATATCAAATGAATGAAAATAGAACTTTCTTAAAACCAATTAACTTCAACCCAATTCCACACTCAAATATTTTTCAAACTAACACACAACAACAAGCAACATTCCATTAATTATTCATAAAACAATCATGCAATACACAACAAGGCACTTAGTCATGCATATATTCATAACCCAAATTGAATCAAAATTTAAACTACACTTATTTACATTTATTTTTCTTACTTCAAACAACTTGAATGTTTTTCACAATTCATTATATAGATTTGATTTCATGCAGCTAAATTTCTTAAACTCATTTACACTACATGGCCGAATAGAATGAGGGAAGACAAACCAAACATCACCAATTCAAATCACATAATTCAACTTGATTTATTTTAGGCACTTGATTTCTATTTTATTTTACTCTCAACCGAACACATAGGTACACACCTATATCCATTTAAACATAAAACTTTTCCAAAATCATTTAATTCATTTATTCCTTATATTTTCCAATCAAAACCGATTATAGATTATATATCCACAACACACTTTCAAACACTTGAGTTTTAACAATATTCTCCAAGACATACTTGTTACTCCAAGTCAACTCATGAGAAAAAGAAACCTAGTCTATTTACCATGCATAGGCCGAATCTCATTTGTCCAAAAATAAGGTTGTTGGGTTCACTTTTTCACATGTAAACACACAAGATTCTTAAGTCAACATGCATGTGTCCTTTGTCATGGAACCAAAACATGATTTCCTAAGTCTAGGCTTAGACCAAATGCACATCATCATGAATCAAGGTTTTAAATTTCTCAATCTTTATTATGCATGTACATAGAACATGGATCAAGTTAAAAAAATTCATTTTTCCAAAAACTTGTCTCCCTAAGTTCTTGGTAAAACCGTGATACCTATTGAATAAAATCAAGCCTTTTTGGTTTAAAACAGCATGCATGACTTCAAGGGTATAGCTTTTTCATGAATCAAAACAAAATTTAAAGCTTTCAAAGAATAAGGTTCAAAAATCACAGTTTTGTCAAAACCAAATCAAAATCAAACAAGTCAAATTAACTTTTCTAAACATAAGATTAACATGCAATGACTTGAATCAAATAAAAAGGTATCAAGACTCATAGATCTAGTCAAGGCCGAATCATTTGGCTCTTGCTCTAGGGTTTTATAAGTCCATTTATTCTTAAAAATTCAAGATCAAAGGTTAATTAACACATGCATGAACTCAAATCATCAAGATCTTCAACATGCAACACCAACACATTTTTAGATCACGGTTTAAGAAAGAATTTTCATCATACAAAAGATTAACTCTAAGTTTTACAAAAATCTCATCAAATCTTTAGATCTAAAAGATTTTGTTTGAAAAGCTTTGGGATTTCTTATGAAAAACTTTAAACGAGTTAGGAGTTCGTTAATTAGACGTTTACAAGTTCATTCAAACTTTGAGAAATTAACATGCAAAGAGATATACTCTAAACTTTACAAAAATCTCAAAACTTTTTAGATCTTTAAGATTTGTGTTGAAAAACTTTAAGATCTTTCATGAAGACCTTAAACGAGTTATAGAATCCGTTAGTTAGACGTTTGAAACTTTCTTTGAGTCTTAAAAGTTTACAATCAAGCATAAAACAAGACATGCAAAAGAAGAAAAGAAAAGAAAATTACAATATCAAAGAGAAAATCTATGCTACTACAATTCTTCATGTTTATTCGAACTACCCACCAAAAGGGTTGATCTTCTAGCTTCTAATGTCTTGGACCTTCAAGGAAAATCCTAGGTTTTGGGTGTTGATCTTTCTCCTTCTTTCTTCTCCTCACTCACGGCCCTTACTCTCTATATGGTCTCAAGAACTTAATGTTGTTCTTGGACTAAGTTGTGTAGGAATGTAAAAGAAGGGGATGAAATGAGATGAAGAATGAAAAATGAAGAAATGAGCTAGCCACATTTCCACCCATTCGGCTATTTATAGACCAAGGTAAAGACATGAGATTTTCCTCTTTTGTCCTCAAGGAACTTCGGCCAAGGGTGCAAATGGGAGGGGCAATTTTGGCTCTTCAAAAACTTGCATGGGTGGAGATTAGCAAAATTCAAGGGGACAATGTAGGGAACATAAGGTACTTAGGGTCATTCTAGGCTTTAAGACTTTTTGGTCCTCCATTAAGGTTTCTCCTATCTAGTTAGGATTTAGTTAGGGACTTAGTTAGGATTTGGTTCTCTTGGTTACAACTTAGGAAAATTCTAGGCTCTCTTCTATACATTCACACACGACACACACATATATTTACATACATTCACACATGCACATACTCATGCACGCACACACACAATCACACGCATTACACATACATATTCACCTACATACATCATACATTCATGATATATAACCATGTTTATTTATTAATTAAATTTTAAGCATACATAGAAAATAAATTATTCATGCATCAAAATTATAATGACACCAAAAATATCAAACACATAGACTTTTTCAAAAACTCAATTTCTAAACTCTTGACATTATTTCAGGAAATCATTTCTTTAAAGTCACTTATTATCTTAAAAACGTGAATTAGGAAAACCATTTAAGAAAATACTCTTTAAAAACACTTTTCTCAAAAATAAATCTCTTTAGTATTTTAAATTAATACGAGGAATTTGCGGGGTGTTACACCCTACATTCCTTCTAATCCCATTTTCCAACCCAAACCCAATCCTATTTCCAACACACTTCCTACTTCCCTACCAGTTTGAAAAGTAAATTCTGCTCAAATGCAAGAAAGGCGTGCTTTGGGCCTTTGTTACAATTGTGATGAAAAATATATGGCTGGCCATAGATGCCAACCTAAGCAATTTTTACTTTTCTTAACTGATGACACACCTTCCATGGACCAAGACACATTCATTTCTTTGGAACCCACCCAGCCAATAGACCCTCCTATCCAACCTGAACCTGATGCCAGAAATACTCTTGAGGGGAACCCTTCCCCACGAACACTTCGGTTTACTGCATCTATACTGGGCCATCCTGTGACCGTTTTGGTCGACACTGGGAGTTCACACAATGTAATTCAGCCACGACTTGCCACTTTTCTACACCTTCCAGTCACACCTACCCCTCAATTTCCCGTCATGGTGGGCAACGAGGCTCATATTTATCGCAGTGGCCTTTGTGCTAATACCCCCCTTACTCTACAAAAGACAGTTTTCCACATTCCTTTCTATTTGCTACCTATCAAAGGTGTCGACGTGGTACTTGGCATTGAGTGGCTTAGTACCTTGGGTCTTATTGTCTCGGATTTTTCCATTCCCTCTATGTCCTTCACGTGGGCAAAGGACTCCATTACTTTAAAGGGTGACTCTTCCACATCACTACAACCAGCTACATTCCACCAGCTTTCACGCCTATTTCACATTGATGGTGAAGCTTCCCTTCACACAATTACTTACCTACCTCAAGAACCCCATGATCCTCCCTCACCTTCTTCAGACACTATTACCCACCCCCAAATACAAACTCTACTAAACAAAATTTCTGCTGTTTTCAATACCCCTCATGGCCTACCCCCAAAAAGAACCCATGACCATCACATTCCTCTCCTACCCAACACCTCCTGTTAATGTCAAACCATACCGATATCCCCATTCCCAAAAGGACCTTATGGCAAGTATGTTACAGGATATGATTAAAGAGGGTATTGTTGTACCTAGCACTAGTCCATTTTCTTCTCCAGTTTTACTTGTTAAAAAAAAAAGATAATTCCTGGCGTTTTTGTGTGGATTACCACGCACTTAATTCTGTCACAATCAAGGATCGCTTTTCTATTCCAACCATTGACGAGTTATTAGATGAGTTGGGTCATGCTAAAATTTTTTCAAAAATAGATCTTCGTGCAGGTTATCATCAGATTCGGGTCAGCAAGGAGGACACTCATAAAACCGCTTTTCGGACTTTCGATGACCATTTCGAGTTTCTTGTCATGCCATTCGGGCTCTCCAATGCCCCCTCTACCTTTCAGGCAACAATGAATGACATGCTTCGGCCATACTTACGTCGGTTCGTTCTAGTTTTTTTTATGACATTCTTATCTATAGTAACTGTTTGACAGACCATCTTATGCACCTGGAAACTGTTTTATCCCTATTAGTTACTAATGATTATTTTGCCAAGTTGTCTAAGTGTTCTTTTGGAGTGAGTTCAGTTAGCTACCTTGGGCATATCATCTCTGCAGCAGGTGTGCAACCAGACCCAGAGAAAATTCAGGCGATTTTGGCTTGGCCTACTCCACGATCCCTTATGGCCCTTCGTGGATTTTTGGGCTTAACTGGTTTTTATCGGAAGTTTGTTAAGGGTTGCGCATCGCTCGCCTCTCCTCTCACCGATCTATTGAAGTTACAGAAATTAACATGGAGCGATAAGGCTTAGGAGGCCTTTACATTACTACAACAAGCTATGACTAAAACTCCTGTTCTTCAGCTCCCTGATTTTAACTTGTCCTTTGATGTGGAGACCGACGCATCTGCTGTTGCCATTGGTGCCGTGCTCTCTCAGAACAATCATCCTGTGGCCTTCTTCGGCAAAAAGATGTCCCTTCGAATGCAAAACTCATCAGCCTACGTCCGCGAGATGTTCGCTGTTACAGAGGCAGTTAAAAAGTGGCGTCAATATCTTATAGGCAGACAGTTTCGCATTATTACAGATCAGCAAAGCCTTAAACATCTCATGACGCAAGGTTTGCACACACCAGAGCAACAGAAATGGGCAACAAAACTCATTGGGTTTCAATTTGAAATCAAATACAAACCTGGTACCTCAAACATGGTTGCGGATGCCTTATCAAGATGCCACTCCGATGATGCCCCAGTTTACACCGCCTTGACATCACCCACTCCTACTCTCTTTACCGATCTTCGTGAATTTTACCTCACACCAGAAGGGCAATTATTAGTTAAAAAAAGTGAAGCAGAGGACCATATGAAACAAAACTTCCTTTTTTCACAGGGTGTATTATATTTCAAAGGACGACTTTTCATACCTGACTACAAGGACCTGCGTCATACTCTGCTTCATACTCTGCTTCAAGAACATCATTGCACACCAGCAGCGGGTCATTCGGGGATGAAATCGACAGTGGCTCGCTTGGCTGCTTCTTGCTACTGGCCTGGTTTATATAGGGAAGCAAAGCTCTTTTTGCGCCAATGTGTCATTTGCCAATACAATAAATACCTTCCAACAAAACAACCAGGATTACTACAACCACTTAAAATACCGGACAGAGTTTGGGAGGACATCACAATGGATTTTATCACTAGCTTACCACTTTCGTTCGGTCACACAACTATATGGGTAGTGGTTGATCGCCGGTCCAAGTATGCTCATTTCATAGCTCTCCAACCAGCTTTAGTGCAGAGTCACTAGCCTCCCGTTTCCTTACAGAAGTGGTTAAGTTACATGGGGTACCAAAATCTATTGTCTCAGATAGAGATAAAATATTTGTGAGTAAGTTTCGGAATGAGCTTTTTACCTTGCTTGGCACGAAGCTCTGTTTCAGCAGTGCCTACCACCCCCAATCAGATGGACAAACGGAGGTTGTTAATCGATGTCTTTAGCAATACCTCCGTTGTTTCATTGGAGAGCATCCTCGAAAATGGTTCAAATACCTTTCCTTGGCCGAATATTGGTACAACACGTGTCATTATACTGCCATAGGGATCTCTCCCTTTGGAGCCTTGTACAGCCGTCCACCACCGTCACTGAAACATTATCTCCCCGGTTCATCTACTAACCCCACGGTGGAGAGTTCCCTGCACACAAGAACCACCTTAATATCACAGATAAAAGAAAACCTTAAAAGGGCACAACAACGAATGAAATCTCAAGTGGATTCGGGAAGATCAGATCTTACCTTTGAAGAAGGAGATTGGGTGCTTCTCCGCCTCCAACCATACCGTCAGGGCTCTGTCATTCCTCGCTCATCGGTAAAGCTATCGTGTCGGTTCTACGGTCCCTACCGTGTCCTCCACCGTGCCGGCGCTGTCGCATATCAACTACAACTTCCAGCCAGCAGCCGTATTCACCCCACTTTCCATGTCTCCTTGCTCAAGCGCTTCGTGGGTGACCCAGCTTCATCATTTATCCCTCTACCCGAACAGGTCCTCTTTGATGTTGAAGAGAGTAGTGATAAAACACAAGAGAAGGATTTCTCTAACAGGGAAGAGAAAAGGCGTTCTCATGAGAAAGAAAGAGAAAAGTCCTCTGATATGAAACCAAACACAAGTTATGTTCCTAAGGCTATTATGTCTTCTAACTCTGACTTATCACTTTCCAACATACAAAAGGCACCGTTGGATCCCACCCCTTCATCTCATCCGTTGAATACAGCTGGCTTCACTAATCAAAAGGGACTGTTGCACTCTTTTCCAGTTGGTCAACAATTGGATTTTTCTGGCCCTTCTTTTCCACAAACCGTGGCTGCACCCACACCACATATTCAAAAAGATTCCTTTATTCCATCTAACCCTAACTCCTCTCTCCCTCCTAAGCAGCCGCACCTTTCCACTCATACACCACAAATGGACTTAACCCGACCCAAACTCAACCTTGAGGATAAGGTTCCTCTCCCAGATGTAGGCAATGTTACAAACAAGCCTATTAGATCCACTAAGAGGCCTCAATGGCTAAAAGGCTTTATTTGAATTGTTGCACCTTTGGGGTCTGTAATTTATTAAGTGATTCTAGAATGATCTCTGTTTTAGATTTAAGACACTTGTATGGTCAAGATGTATCCTTTAGTTTTCCTTTGGAGGTTGCCTTTTAATTCTGCTGATAGGGTTCATCGTGTTTTTCATGAAGAAATTGGAGAAGAATTTTTATCTTTGGACTAGTTAAAGTGCAATTTTATTCTCTTTTATTATTTCCTGAATTTACATGCTAACAGACTGTCTCTAATAATTTTTACCGGTGTGGAGAGAAGCCTCATTGTCTCTAATTAGATATTGTCTCTAATTAGCAACAATGAAGGTGTCAGAATGGTGGGGGCAAGGAGAGAGAAAGGGCAACGATCAACAACAAAAAAAACGAGGGAGAGTGAGAAACGGTTAAAAAAAATGAAACCAAAAAATTATTCATCAACACCAAAAATTATTCATCAGCAAAAAAAACAGCATCATCAACAACGGAAAATACACAAACTCATCATCATAAAAAAAATACGAAATTACAGAAATAAAAATAAAATTAGTATAAAAAATTTGTAGTAAGTGAAATAGAAAAAAAAAACAAAAAAACAAAAAACCAGATCGGCGGCGGTGGAGGGAGAGTGGTGGATCGTGAAGGGGCTGCTGGATCGTGGATCGTGGTTGCTGGATTGAACGCGGTGGGGGCTCGATCAAAGATCGACGCCGGTGGAGGGAGATCGTGGCGGTTGAGCGGCGATTGAGATCGAATCAGGAGGGAGATCGTGTGTGTGTTGAGTTTGAGATCGACGCCGGAGGGAGATCGACGGTGGATGGAGGGAGAGGGGGAGAGAGAGAGTAGAGAGAGGGTTTGAGAGAAGGAAAGAGAGAGAGCAGTAGAGCACCGTGTTCAATTGGGAGGGTTTGTGTGTGTGTGTGTGTCTGTTTCATATGAGAGAGAGTGTGTGTGTGTTTTTTTTTTTGTATACGAGTATGTGTGTTTCAATTTGTGTGTGTGTTTCAATTTGCACGAGTATGTGTGTTTCTATTTTTTTTTATTTTCATTCTATTTACTTTTTTTATGGTGTGATTTATTTTATGTATTTTTATTGTACTTATTTTCTGTATGGTGACATATTTTATTTTTTGAATCTTTAATGTATTTTATTTTTTCTATTTTTCTATTTCTCTCTAATTTTATTGCATTTAAGTTCATTATGGTATTTATTTAGGGCGGAAATAAATAAAATATAATAATATAGAACATTTTAAATTTAATTATGATTTTGGTGGGAAAAATATAGGCCCCGTTCGGGGTGGTTGTCAGTTTCTGGTTTTTTGTTTCGAAAAGTGTATTTTCAAAACAAAACTTGTTTGGCAAAATTTGAGTTGAAATGGTTTTTTACTCATTTTCAGAACAATTTCACCTCTATTTTCAAAACAACAAATAATAGTTTCATAATTTCAGTTTTGTTGCAAACTTACATCACCTCATCATCTTTTGCATCATTCAATCACCACCACCACCACCATCACTCATTCATTCAACCACCACCAGTCCACCACCACCGTCATCATCACTCCTCCCACTACCATAACCATTATGGTCACCTATCGACTGTCATCCAACTAACACCATTGTTACCGTCTAAACCCCAACCACCACCCTGACCATTATAGCCACCCCAACCATAATTACATTCTCACCTGCTACCATTGTCCCTCCTTGTACCACCATCATCATCATTCGGACAACTACCACCCAACAACTATCATCACCACTCGGACCACCATAGTGACCACCCCTTCACCATTGCCCTCGCATGACCACCACCACCATCGCAACATTTCTACCACCTCCTCCATGTCCATCGCAACTATCACCTTTTAACACCATCACCACATCCTCACCCACCTCCCCCACCATCTCTCCTTCAACCAACACCACAAAAGTTATTACTCGAAACTGCAATCACTATAACAACGACTACCGCCTTCAACTAGTAATAACAACAACCACGCGAAAATTGCTATTAAATTATTGTGGTAGTATACAAGATAATGGTATGTAACATTGTAAGAGCGCTATAAAAATTATAAATTTGAAATTAATTTTGAAAACTGAAAACCAAAAAATTTGAAACCGACATTATAAAACTGGAAACTAGTTTTAATTTTTTTAAAATTTTAAAACTCAACTTAAAACCACCCCGAACCGGGCCATAGTTAGTTGATGGTGGTTTTGATTTATTGTAAAATATTAAAAGTGTGGGGTAGTGTGTGGATCTTCAATCATATTGGTTAGATCTTTGATAATATTATGCATTAAATTTAAAAGTTGCTGCTTAAATTATATTTAGGCTCTATTCGGCAACACGAGCTAGGAGCTTTTTAGCTAGCTAGGAGCTTTTAGATTCAGTCAATAAACTATTAGCCCCGTTCGGTGAAACACAAATTAGAAGGAGCTTATAACTTTTAAAAAAAAAGCTTGTAGCTTTTGAAAACTAGTTTTTAGAAAGCTACTTGAAGTAGCTTTCTAGAAACTAAACTAGCTTTCAATAATTCATATACCAATTATATCCTCAAACAAAATTTAAAATTATTTTACTACCCTTTAATTAATTATTAATTATAATTTAATAATTTTGTTATAATTAATTAATTAACTACATAATTAATAAATAAAGAAAAAAATGAATTTAATTAAGGCTTAATTAATTATAATTTAATAATTTTTTATATTTTATTTATTAATTAATTAATTAACTATCTATTTAAATATATAAAGAAAAAAATGTGAAAAAATTAAAATAATAAATATTGCATTTCCTTTTTGGTCATTTAATAACTTTTAGCTATTTCAAAAGCTAGTTTTGCCGAGCAACACTATTTTAAATAGTCAGCTAAACAGCTATAAGCTCTCAACTACAAGTTCACAGCTCCTAGCTAACTTAACAGCTACAAGCTAGAAGCTCATAACTATAAGTTACAAGCTCACAGCTACAAGCTAATTTTGCCAAACAGACCCTTAATCCATTATTACTTACATTGCCACCTCCCATCTGAGGAACAAGAGCAGTGGGAATGAGCACAGTTGTCCCAAGCATCACAAGAAAATGTTGAAAACCAAGAAGTATTGCTTCAGCTGTATCAGAATGTCCCCGAATTTAGGGTCAAATTAACAAAGAACAACAAAAAACAAAGTAAACTTTAAGGAAAAGGGCAGGCACGTTATTCTTTTTTTTTTTTTTAATGCAAACTACTCAGAAATTAGAATGATGAAACTTTAAAGTAAATGTCAATTTAGCCAAATTTTCCAATTACTTTGAAATTCTTTAACGGCAATGTTAACTAAATGTTCTTCACTGCATGCATGGCCACAGCAGTAGTATAATATGTTCTGGAAAATTCAACAATCTGACTAACATAGTTTTGATCAACCAAAGTATTCTCACACTAATTTTTTATATACCAATTTTGGTATGCAGTTCATGATGTATAAATTTGTACTCAATCATGTATTCACGTGCATTGGTTTAGTAGGTACATTGGTCTTTAATGATGGATTAACCTGTTAACCTGGTGTAAAAATGGTGTCAAAACGAGTATGATTAACTTTTTTCTTTTGAAAATTAGTAATTGTTTTATTCAGTGTATCAGTGAAAAAGTTAAACAAGATTACATCTGGGGCTAAATTCAGTAGCAACAACAATTAAATTGTTTGCTATTAAATATGGATCTGAAAATAACCGGGAAGAACTCTGAATTAAATGACCCAAAAAAAGGAAAGTAGAAAAAAGCGGTTCTTTCTCTTTCTTTCTTTCTTTCTTTTTTTTTTTTAAACTAGGATAAGAATGACTTTTTTTTGGAACCGAAAAGAAATAATTTATTTATTTATTTTCATTCTTAAAACTTAAAATGGGCTCATTCAATGTTATTTAAGGATAGTGACCAACCAATAAGTTTTTAATTTTTCTTAATATAGAAGGCACAGTTGAATCTAAAGATAAGATGCAATACTCACGCCATGGTGGAGGACTGGTAATGCCGTAAGAAATATTTGGTAACTGATCCTTTGGAGGGTGTTGCTGTGGCTCATCTGCCTTTGGCGCTGGTGCTCCTCCTCCTGCCATTCCTTTCCTTAACAATAAAAATATAAAAAACTGAAAGAATCAATAAATTTCTGGCTACAGAGGATTGCATCTCAGCTCCATACTCCACAAAGGCAATTTCTGGCTTTGTTTCCACCATTCTAACTTCCTTGAAACCAGGATATTGAAGAAAGAGCATTTGCAGCATCATGGGCGTTGTCTCATTGGGAAGATTCTGAATAAAGAGAATATTATTTGGTGGTGCGGGAGCTTCAGGTACCATAGATTTTGCACCACCTGGATAAGGTATCTGGGACAGCTGCATTATTAAAAACATTACATATGTAGAAGTAACTGAATAAACATGGTGACCATAAAGAATATTTAAACAAAATTGTTCATGCTTCTGTATATTTGAAACATTTGCTTTGAAGCAGACAGCACATTGTCTCATTTTAATTTCTAATGCTGAAATAATCTCTAACTTTCTCACTTTTTTTTTTCTTAAGGCTTTTATTAGAAAATTACAATATGAGGGCTAGTGACGTCAACAAAGGCTCGAAAGAAAACTTTCTTGTAAGAGAAATCTTCTCATGAAATGTGCTCTACTTGTACACGCAAATAATTCTAAAGTTGGTAAATGAAAATGAGACAGGCTACCAGCAAATTAATAGGACTTTAACACGACCATTGAGCAAAAAGTAAACAAAGCAGCAGAAGAAACTTACAGTAGGTGGTGCACCATATGCACCAGCATAACCTGGATTTACACCCATTCCAGCCAAGTTAGCATCATGCTGGTCTTTCCATTTTTTGCCTGCAACAAAATGTAATAAGGTCACTTCCATATAAGTTCCTTCTCAAATAGAAGCAATTGTTAAGTGATTACGTAATGCATTTAACAATATACAATAATTGTATGGTCCATATATTGCACATGATTTCCAGCAAAAGTTCATCATAGATGCTCAAAACTACAGAATAAGCCTGTCCATGGCTGACATATATAAAAAAATATCCCTATTTTATGAAATTCAATAAGTGCAATTGTCTTAGTTGCCTAAAGGCATGCTGGCATCAGATATCATGTTTAGGACAACATCAAAACTAAAAGCATGAAATCAATTTGAACCCTAAAAGCTCCCTTCCCAACGAAAAAAAATAAGAATCTTTAGGTTTTGGAAAGGGAGGCAGTTCTATGAAATGTAATGAGATCAAGTTAAAGAATATGCAAGTTGTTAGAATAGATCTGTTCGGTATTCTTATTGAACAAAATACAAAATGAGAATATGAGATGTTTCCCAAAACAAAATTCAAACAAGTGTGAATAAAATTAAATTATTTCTCAAGATCAATTATATAAACTTATATAAACAGTTTTAATTGACTAAGCTTTAGAGCCAAAATTATCACTTTTTTTAAAAAATCCAAGTGGAGGCTAAAGAAGGCCTTACAAGCGCGGGGGGAGGGGGTGAAGTATGGGGAAAGGCATGGAGAGCATTTCCGGAGGTTTGATACCTGGCACCGATACTTCAAATCCGCAGCCTAATCTACTGAGCTGACTCTACACTCTATTTTAGCAAATGGGACAAATTGCATGTATATTAAAAAGACATTTAATGAAAACATTTCTGCTATAGATTTGTTTAATGTACATCACGAGAATGTACCCAAAATAAGTGTCCACCGGGAGAACTACGTACAGATACAAATACTTTTTTTGGGCTACATAAATATAAAATTTAATTTGAACCAGACATAGTGTTAAAGCTTGTTCTATAGAACTATGGTTAAATTTTTTACTTTGGGACCAATAGAAGATGAGATTTATCAGTGAGGCCTGGTAAACTGTAGTGTAGTTAATTTAGTTCAAGATGATAAATTGATAATGTATTGAACTATTGATGAGTCTTTTATTAAGTTAACCGCAAATCCACAGCTGTAGTCAATGTGTCCTTTCTTTGACTTTGAGGAAAAATATCAATATCATCATATTGTACTAGAATCAGTTTTCCCCAAAGTCTAGGATTAAATCTTCCTAAAATCCAGTGTTCCTGCCAGGTAAAGATCTTCCTATTTTGTTTGAGGGACTTGGGGGACTTGGAAGCTGATATAGAAAACTTGCTACACTAATTTAAGCACACTAAGTGGCCACTATTGCCACTTGTAACAATGTTATGCAACATTTAACATGTTCGAACATGCGTTTTCCTCTTGTCATAATTCCACTTCCCACAAACAATTTCATATCTACTCAACATTTAACTTGTTTGAACACATGTTTTAATCTTTTGTCATAATCCCACTTCCCATGAACAATTTATTATCTACTACAAAAATAACAGAATTGCTGCTAGATCAGAGTTTCTCTGCGACATTCCTTTTCTTATTTTCCCTCTAATCTTATGAGCAAATTAAGCTAAATTTCTAAACAATTCTGTGTCATACAAGCTTCAGTCAATCAAAATGGCCAATCAAGTTTACAAGATTGTTATAGATTAGAAGTTTAAATAGTATTCTTTAAATAAAACCAAAACAAACTAGAAATTCCATTTTATTAGTTAATTGCAGTTAAGACTATATACCTAACACCAACAAAAGCCAAGCCTTTTTTCAAAAACGGGCGACTTGACTACATGGATCAAACGACACTGCACCTGAGCATCCAATGTTAAATATTGACTATAAACAAACCATTCAAATCCAAATTTCCCTTAATAGCTTCGCTATAGATCTTTTTGGTTTTTCTCTGCCTCTAACTAAGTTACCATGAGGCATCTACAGATCTTCTCCACACATGCCTAAACTACATAAGACGAGATACTAACATATTTTCTACAATAGGCGGCCGCGCTACCACAACTTTCTCTCCCATGTTCCTTAATCATAACTCATCTAGAATATCCACTCACCCATCTAGCATGTTAAGCTTATTCACTTGTTGGCTTTTTAGAACCTTACATTCAATCTTATAAAACATCACAAATCTTATAGTCGAGTTATAATTTTCCCTTGATTAAAAGAAAAAACAGAATTCATATTGTTTTTGTCCATAAAGGTTGACTCGATTTTGATTTTATTTCCCACAACTTTTTTGACCAATCTTGCTCCTTAATTGTTTTAAAGGTTTGGTTTTATTCTATTCTATCACTTAAATGATGACATAACATCACAATTAGCCACTTAAGTGACAGCATAGACTAAAACCATTCGGAACATTTAAGGACCTAAAAGCTTTAGGCACCAAAGCCGAAATCGAGTAACTATCAGAACCAAAAACATATATGACATTAAAAAAGTTTTACAAAGCAGATAACAAAATTGCAGTTGAAATCAGACATTGAAGGCTGGAAATAGGTAAAGGAGGGGCAGAAGATACATACCATGGGCTTATCATAGAAAGGGAAGCCTTGCATTTGCCTAAGAGCATTGGTAGCAGAAGATACATCCTCAAACACAACCCAAGCTTGACCTTTATGCTTTAGGGTCTTGAAAGCCAACACTTCTAAAATCTTCCCGAACTGAGAGAAAACAGCGCACAACAATTTCTTCAACTCTGCATCAAATCAAACCGTGAAACAACAAACAACAACAACTAAGCCTTTGTCCCACTAGGTGGGGTCGGCTACATGGATCAAACGACGCCATAAAGGCCTATCATAAATCATGTCTTTTGATAAGGCATTGATTGCCATATCCTTCTCAATTGTTTCGCCTATAGTTTTTCTAGGTCTTCCTCTTCCTCTAGCCCTTGTAGTACCCTCCATTTGGTCTACCCTCCTAACCGGGGCTTCCACTGGTCTCCTCCACACATGCCCAAACCATCTAAGACGAGATTCAACCATTTTTTCAACAATAGGAGCAACCCCGACTTTTTCTCGAATATACTCATTTCTAATCCGATCTTGTCTGGTATGCCCACTCATCCACCGCAGCATCCTCATCTCTGCAACATGAAGTTTATTCTCTTGTGTGCCCTTTGCCGCCCAACACTCTGTCCCATATAACATCGCCGGTCTTACAGCAGTGCGGTAGAACCTTCCTTAAGTTTAAGTGTGGTACCTTCTTATCACATAACACGCCCGAGGCACTCCTCCATTTCATCCACCCTACTTGAATCCTATGATTTACATCCCCTTCTATTTCTGCATCCTGCTGTAAGATAGAACCAAGATACTTAAACTTCGGGACTTGTGCTAAGACATGCTCTCCAACCTTCACCTCCCGAGTAAGGCCCACGTGCCTCTTGCTAAAATTACACTCCATATACATAATTATTTTGGCAAAGAAGAGAGTGTGCAAGAGGGAGGGATGAAGATACCATCGATCTTGATCTTTGTGATTTTGACAGAGTTATTCTATTTTATATGGTATAAAATTACAAAGAAGTTACAAATTCTGAGTGAAAAGTTAAATTCCTATTTTAGTAATTAATAAACAAAGTTAAAGAATGTTTAACAATCTATAAATGTTTTGGAAGGAAAAGGTGATGTTGCCTCTTCTATAAGGAAGAACTCATTTGCATAAACCTCTTAGCTTTCTCTAGTTGACCATAGCGAGTAAGAAGTCGGATCATTATGGTGAAGTGTTCCTTATTTGCTTCAATTTGATAGCTAGGCATTAAATTGAATATCCTACAAGCATCATCAACAAATCCAGCTCTGTCACATATAGATAGAACGGCTTCAAAAGTGAAGTGACTTAGAGAAGAACCATTTGATCTGATCTGATCAAAAAGTTCAATTGCATCTTGATACAATTCATTATAACCATAGGCCCTTATAAGAGCAGTGTGCGTCATGGAACCTGTTATGGGAACTGCATCAAACACCAACTTCGCCTTATTAAAATCTCCAAACTTCCCGTACATATTGATAAGTTCTGCAGAAACATAATGGACTGCTGCGAAATTCCTTTTCAATAACTGTCCATGAATCTCCTTCCCAAGCTTCACTAGTTTTAGTTCACCACAAACACTCAACATCCTTGCTATGGCAACCGGGTCTGGCCTATGCTTTGACAATTGCATTGACCTTATCACACCAAGTGCTTCAAACAGGCACCCATTTTCTACAAACGAATCAATCATGGCCGTCCATGAAATCACGTTCCTGTGCTCCATACCATCAAATAGTCTTTCAGCATACTCAATCACACCGCACTTAGCATACATAACCATCAGCGAACAAGTTATGGATACATTAGGCAGAAACCAATGTTTCAAAGCATAAGCATGAACCTGCTTCCCTTCATCCAGAGCCCTCAACTGAGCACAAATTGGAAGAACAGTGGCAACCGTCACCACATCAGGCCTGAACCCTTCTTGCTGCATCCAAATTGTGGACCTTAGTGCCTGCTCCAGCCTACCATTCAAAGCATAACCCGACATCAGAGCTGTCCAACAAACAACATTTCGCTCCGACGAGCCATAAAAAACCCGTCTAGCCGAACTCATATCCCCACACTTGCAATACATATCAATCAAAGCAGACTGAATTGGCACCCGCTTAGAGTACGATTTCGTCTTAACCACATAAGCATGAACCTCCCGACCCAACCTCTGCGCGCAAACTTCCCCAATCGCCGGAAGAACACTCATCACTATAACCGAATTCACCTCCACTCCTTCCTCCACCATCGACCTGACAAACTCCAACCCTTCCCTCTGCATCCCATTATGCACGAAACCCGCAATCATAGCACCCCACACCACAACATCCCTCTCAGTAATTTCATCAAACACGCGACGCGCAAGCATTGCCTTCCCGCACTTAAAATACAAATCAATCAAACTAGTCCTAAGGATATAATTCCCAGCCAAACCATTCTTAATCAAAAGCGCATGCGTCTTGGAGCCTTGGAAAAGCGCGGTCGCGGCCGCGAAGCTCTTAATAACGCTCGAAAAGCTATACACATTCAACTCAACCCCCAACTCCCTCATCTCCGAATAAGTCCTGAGCACATCAACATAATTCCGCCTCCCAGCAATGACAGTCCCTCTAAGCAACGCATTCCATGGATACACGCTCCCTTTCGCGATGCCATCGAACAATTTCTTAGCCTCTTCCAATTCGCCGCAGGAAGTGTACATGTGGACTAGTTTGGTTCTCAAGAACTCGTTGTTTTCGAGTCCGTTGATTCGGATATGAGTGTGGATTTCTTTTCCCTGTGCAAGTGATTTGGTTCTGATGCAGGCGGCAATGAGGGCGGAGAAGGTTGTGGAATTTACGGGAATGCCCTGCTGGTCCACGTAGTCTAAGATGGTGAGGGCTTCTTTGAGTTTGTTATCGCGGGCGAATCGTTTGATGTCGTTGTAAATGGAACGTGGGTTTTTGGAGTGGAGAGGTAAGGAGGATGGGAATGCATCTTTTTCTTCGAATGGTTTTTTCAAATTTTTCTGCTTCTTCTTCTTGTTGTTGTAGTTTTTCTTGGTTGTGGTGAATTTGGGAGGGTAGTGGGTTGGGGAGGGTCTGAAATTGAAGACTTGGAAGATGTTTTTGTTGTTGAGGGGGTTTGGAGGGTAAAAGTGGAGTTGTACGGAGACGAAAGAAGGGGCTGAAACAGAGTTTTCCATGGATTGATGGTTGAAGCAATGGCTACTGTGGTGCTTAGCCAAAATGGATATTTTTGAGTGGAGTGAGCGGCGGAAGGCTCAGTCCGGGGGTGAGCATTTGACTTGATTTAAATTTGATGATCCATATGTTACGGAGTTTAGTAACTCAATTTGCAATAGACTTTCAATTTAGTCCCGGAGATTAATGAAATTGTTTTTAGGTATCTGATTTTGTAAAAACTCTTTGCTGTTAATCCTTAATTCTAACATTCGTCAAGGAACGCTAACGGAAAGAGAACGTGTAAGTGGAGTGGGTGAAAAATGATAAAGTTAAAGTAAGGACAAAATGCATACAAGATAATTGCCCCCAGTTGATATACTGTGCATGCAGAAAACAATCAAACAGTTTTTAAGTCAAGAGAATCAATAACACACAATTGCTGTAGGCCAAGGATTGACAAACTCCTTAGACATGCCGATATGAAGTGTCCTAAGGCTAAGGATTATTTCAAAAGGAAGTTTGAGGTTCACTTGGATAACATTAAGGTTAAGGTATTTAGATCAAAGGTCAAAGCTAGGAAATGAAAATCCCTTAACAGATGTTATAGTTAGGGACTAATGTGATAAACTTTTTACAAAGTCAGAGACCTAAAAACAATTTTATTAATTCTAGGGAAGTGAAAGTCCAGTACAAATTGAGGGACTAAAATAACACTTTACTCAAATATTATGTTATTTAGTGTGTTTACATCATTTGAGAAAATTGATGAATTTCAATAATGTTATTTGAACATTTTTATTCTTGGATTATAAATTAGGCCAAGAAGAAAATTCAACATTCAACACAAAGTATGAAACCCCGATACTTAGTACGACACGGATACGAGGATACGAGAATTTTTGAAATTTCAGGAGATTATACATTGATAATTTTCATTCATATTGTCATTAGTTCAAAATGACATTAGTACATAATTATAATGATCACAACTTAGAGAAAATAGATAATGCACCGATGGTGTAAAATTTTTTTAAATCATTAGTTCATCATCAAACGTTCATTTGTAATACTTTTATCTAAAAGTCAACAACTATAAACACATAAATGGTGGATGATGATGGACTAATGGTGCAAAAAACTTTACACCGTTAGTACACACCTATTAATCTCCAATTTAAAGGACATAAAAAAGGGTTATTTAATTTTATTAAAAAATACTAATTCAAAAGTTACTTTTAAAAAAATAATTATTAAAAACTTCAAAATAAAGTCAAGCAAGTATATGAGAAGTATCGAAAAAATATCAGGGAATATGGTGAAGTATCTAAAAAGTATCCTAAAAGTATTTTTAAAAGTTGAATACTTTTGAAACACGTATCGAGAAAAATCGTACATGTATCGATATCCAACACAGATACTACACAAGTATCTAATCTTCGTACTATTACATGGATAGTACTTTTCTTTTTAATGGTCTAGCGTAATTGACTTGGTATTCCTAACAGGAAAAAGAACTACTTAGTCTTCGCATCGAAAGTCTTCGGTCTTCAACTGGATTCAAATTAAGTACACAAAGAAAGTAAATAAAATACAAGCCTTATTGTTTATTACATATATCCTTCGTTGCTTCCAAAGTATATCGATCTGGAACAAAATTCTCTGATTTTTTGTTCAACAAAGGAAGTTTTTCAATTAAGCTATATATAATTCAATCACACGAATTTCACTTCCACTATAATGGCAAATTATGGAACTACACAAAGAATACCCACCACACCAACACCTCCTCCCACACCTGAAACTCATGAACCAAAAGCACCTCATGAAAAGCATCATAGTGACTTCAAAGTTTTCTGCCCCTTCAACATCCCCTTGACAGCAGAAGCAGCAGCAGTTCGCATCATCAAAAACATGGCGAATCTCGGCTTATATTACACACTCTTCGTGTGGATTGTACTCTTCATAACCCTCATCCCACAGCGTAAAGTGTCATTGATTCTATTGGTTATCATGACCTACGTGACAACACTTTACTGTTTACTATTAAGGGCATGCCCCAACTCTGTTGTGCTTCATAAAGTCATAGATAAAAGGTTTGTGTTTGCTTTGCTAGCGATTGCAACTGCAGTGCAGCTGGTTTTGACTCATGCAGGGATTCATCTTGCAGTGACTTTGGCTTGTACTGTGCCTATAGTTTTGGTTCATGCAGTTTTGTGGATTGGTTGTGATGCTTTTGAGGTTGAGAATGCTTCTGGTGCAGGAGAACTGACTCCTCTTGTTGGACAGAATAAAAGTGGAGCAGAGGACTCATATGTTTGATTTTGATTTTTGGGGTGTTGCTATAGATTCCTCTCTAGCTATTATAAGTCTTCTTGCTTGTATTTGCATTGGAAATCATCAATTTACTTCCTTACCTTTCTTTATCTGTCTTTTTTTTAAGGGATCTTTCTGCTTAAAATAATGTAAAAGTAGAATAAAACAATGCAAGGGCATACATATGCAGTGATTGTAATGATGAAGAATACATGTAGAAAGTATGTCCATACAAATATATTGAATAAAAGTTTTCGTGTGTAATTATTGAAGTATGTTTTGTCTAATTTTTTTATTATCCACTGTACGCTTTAAAGGTCTATTGCAATTCAATTATAGAATGATTTAGATTGACTCGATTGGTGGTTTGAGACTTGGATCACACGGAATGTCTATGTTCAGTTCATCAGTTGAATACAGAATACTTGAAAAAGAAAAACATTTCAATGCTCCGATCACTAAGTTAGTGTACCAAAAAAATTTCAGGATCAGAGGGTGTTGTTATTATTATTATTATTTTGGTCTTTGATTGGTATTGCATATCATATCTGTGATACTAATCTTCGGGTTGTGATTAGGTAAAGCCTTAGGTAAGATAAGATATAAAATTAATAAAGCAGCATAAGCTAAGGTTAATATAAGAACATAAATCTTTAAACTAAATGAAGATATAAGGCAAATGTTAGGGACCATTTCTATTGTTCTAATGCTTCTGAATGTACAGATTCACTGCCTAGGGGTTCTTCTGAATCGTGAGAAGGATGATCTCTGTGCACACATCAAAGATATGTGTAGCCTCATTTCCGTTCTTGTAACGGGACTTCAATTGCCGAGGTAAAGTAAAAATTTATTATATCAACCCTCTGCAGTGAGTAGATTCGTGGGGAAATCCTTTTTATCCTTTACATAGTTCACAGAATGTATTTTAGCAATGGCAAGATTCCATAGTTTACATTATTTTCATTCTTGCCTTATTTTGATTAAAACTTCCACTATTATTGGTTAGCACTTTTGACTATGCTGGCTCGAAAACATTTGCTCAGGGAAGCCTGTGAATATGACACTAACATGTTTTCCTTGGATCAACAGTTTGATAATAAATCGTACCAAACTGTTTCCTTAAAAACACTACTTAGCATAAGCAACAACAGTTCGTAAGAAAATGTATACAAGATTAAGAGAAAGACCTTTTCTTTTCACACCCCCCATTTTTCTCCCCACCCCCCATTTTTTCCGCCTCACATGAGGCGGAAGTGTAAATTTATTGGTTTTTCCGCCTATCAAGAGGCGGAAAGGGTGAAAAAAAGCACTTCCGCATCATGTGAGGCGGAAAAAATGGGGGGTGGGAAGAAAAATGGGGGGTGTGAAAAGAGAAGCTCAAGAGAAAAGAACACTACGGGGATACATATTTGTATTCTTCGCAAGTTCCTACTATTAATTCATTCATGTAATCAGCAATTTGTCCCTAATCAAAACTCCTCAGAGCACTTGAAATGAATGATTTATCTGCATTAACCATGAAATATCAAATCTCAACCTGTTAAAAAATGTTGGGAAATTCTATATGCACGTAGGAATTTCTATATGCACCCTTACAAATTTCGGACAGGCTTATACGACAGTGTAATTTTCCATTTTCAGATAGGGTATCTGAAAATTTTGCATTGTCAAACAGGCCATCCTATGGGTGCAAGCAGCCATTCCAGGTGCGAATAGAATTTCCCAAAATTTCAATATCCCAGAGACGTGAAATTTTCTTCACTTTTCTTCTGCCAACCCAAAGTAACTATTTTGGTTTCATACAGTCCACCCTACCAATAGGCTTTGACACTAAAGCAATTAGGTCATTATAAGTCCATGTTTTCCTTTCTCTACTCTCAGGGTGAAGGGAAGAGTACACTTCTTCACAGCTTTTAAGGAAATGACCTTTCCCGAATGCAGCAAGGACCAGAGAATCTGTCTTCATTTCTACTTCTCTATAAAGATACCCCATTCTGCTCCATGTTTCTAAAACTCCACTACCATCGAAACCAATTTTGTTGGCGTCAAATAGAATTCCAATAGTAACTATATCAGGTATCACACCTTGGATGGGCAATTGAGAGAGCAAAATCCTCAATTGCTTGAAATCCTTCATCTTCATATAAGCCAGCATGATGATGTTTACAAAAGTAACATTCCAACGGGCCTTGGCATCTCTCATTTCTTGAATAACTATACCCATACCTTTTTGACTCAAAAGACATGCATAAGAAAGGAGGCGAAGACACCATACAAGGTCAGATGCGCCAAATGCTGAACTTAACGCTAGTCCTAGGTCCTCCAATCTAGAAAACATGTAGCTCTTGATATAAACTTCAGCCACTTTTCTAATCAAATCATCATCTATACGTGTTCTGGAGTTCACAAGTTTTCTATAAAATGTTTCCATCTTTTCAACCATCCCAAATGCGGTATAACACTCCAGCATTGCAATCAAAGTAGAAGGTTGGCACCGCAAACGCATTCCTTTTGAACACATTCTGTGATATACTTTTTGCATTCTCTGTAGCAGACCACCGCGCGAATACTCCTGGATAAGTATATTGTAAGTGATGTGATCAGGAGAACATCCATCCAACTCCATCTGTTTCACACACTTACTCATCTCATCATACATTTTAAACTTCCCATAAGCTTGAATTAAACCGTCATAGGTTTCGGTGACCGGCTCTAAACCAAATTCTCTCATCTCATTAAGAAAATGTAAAGCATTATCGAATTTACCTTCTCTGGAGAGACCGTGAATTACCGGATTGTAAGTATCCAAATAAGGCTTCAAACCTTGAATTTTCATCTCTTGCAACACAGACAAGGCATCTTCCATCATTCCTGCTTCACATAACAAGCCTATGATCTTATTATAGTTCAACTCACTAATTCGCGATTTTTCAATGCTCTTCCACATATCAAATACCTGTTCACAAAATCCAAGGAATCAACTAATGCAAGGAGCCAAGAAAGTAAGAACACAAAAACCGCAAAGGAAACCAAGACATAGACCATGTCTTCATAATGGCCAGAGAAGACAACATAAATCTTTGTCAAATCATTATGAAATGAAAAATACACAACCTCCGGTGCACGAGACTCCTAACTAGTACCACATAAATAATCTTCATTTCACCCCCAACCCAAGGCAATCAAGACCCAATTATACAAAGCATCCAAATTATCAGAAAAGCCTTTTCCTACTAGGTAGGGTCGGTTATGTCATGAACGAGGCTTTCCAAAATATGCAGAAAATATAAGAGGGTTTTGTATTGCAGACAGCATAAAACTTTGTCAAAACATCCTATAACTTATGAAAGTACAGTAAAGCCATTTAAATGAGCTTAAGAGAGTAACTTAACTAAATAACTTCCAAAATAAATTATGAAATAGACGCTTAATTAAGCTGTTTATCCAAACATCACCTATATGACTGAATAAATGAAAACTAGTGTCAAGTACAGAATCAAAACTCAAGGGGGAAAAGCCATTAATTTTATACGCAAGGTGTGAAAAGCCATTATCAGGTATCACACCTTGGGCAATTGGTATCCAACAGAATCAATTTTGTTTCCCGCCTCATGGAAGGCGGAAAAGCCATTAATTTTACACTTCCGCCTTTCAAGAGGCGGAAGAAAATGGGGTTCAAGAGAAATGGGTGGGGGCTGAAAAGTAACTCTCATAAATTCCACTCAAAACGCAAGGAAATCAATACCAATTTATGCAAAGCATCCAAATTTATTAGGAAAAAAAAAAAAAAACCAATAAAGAAGATTAAAGGGTCCCCAGCGAACCTGAACGATTTCTGAAAACCTGGAGGCATTTTGAAGGAACTTGACAACGGCCCAGAAATGGTCTTTGGACCAGTCTCCATCTTGAATGAGTATGCGGAGAGGGTTTGAATGTTGGTTGTCAAGTTTTTGAAGTAAGATTCTGAGGCTGTGGTGAAGATGGTAAGTTTCAACCAGAAGGGTCGTGTGCTTTGAGTCCGAAACTTTGCTTAGCGATGATGGTGATGGGCGTGCTTGAGTGGCGAGGGATTGGAATTTGGTAAAGGGTTTTAGGGAAGTATGGGTTTTGAGGAAGAGGAATTTGTTGTTGTTAGTGTGGCAAATTGGGTGCAAGAGGTGAGTGTGAATTAAAGCATCGTCACTCAACACAATCGCACAATCAACCATATTTATATTTGTCGCGACTGAAGGATTTGGAACGAGGTTTGGTGGCAGGAGCTGTATGTAGCTTGTGATGAACTAACAGGTGGTTCGCAACAACAGTGGATGAAGTGGTGAGACGACAACGGCTATGGATGAAGTGGTGCTGGAGTGAGATATGTATGCCAAGAGTTAATACTCACATTGTCGCGTGCGGTACTCTGAAATTAGTTAAGTCCTCAAAGATTTGCAGAATTATTTTTTGAACTCCCGGAAACATCAATTTGGTCCTCCATCCAATTTTTGTTAAGATGTAATTATGCGGCAAGTTAAATATAAATAACATGATGGACATGATGGAATTCCATGTATGGGCCAACAAAACATTTAACGTGTAACGTAAAATTTCGTTAGGTTCCTCATGGGGATTAACATAATGTCAAATTGATTTTTGGGATTTAAGATTTCATGGACCTAACTGATTACAAAATGATCTTTGAAATTTAAGAAATTCCAAAAATATTTCACATGTATCTTTTGGGAATTTATGTGACGGTTAACTCTTTAGATAACGAGAGAACATGGAAAGGGTACATTTGGAAGTTAAAAAAAATTAAAATGAATAAAAAAAATTTTAGGTTAAAATGCATTTTTAGTCCCTTAATTTTATCATTTGTGCAGAATTAGTTCCTTTACTTTTTTTAACTAAAATAGTCCGTTATGTTTTTTTTTTTTTTTTTGCAAATTTCGTCCTTCTATCATCTTTCCATTAAAAAATTAACAACGTTATTGCATGTAGTAGCATCCACCAACCATGTGCTAACAAATGACATTTTAATAACCTAATTATTAATTAAATATTAAATTAAACAAAATTAAAAAAAATTGAAAAATAAATAAATTAAAACATTCAAATTACTAAATTAATAAAAATAAAATTAAAATTCCTGAAAAAATAAATTAACTAAGAATAAATAAAAAATAAAACAAATTAAATTAACTATAAAAATAAAATTCTAACAAAAAATAAATTTAAAAAATTAAAATTCACTACTGCATAACTAAGTCTAGAATATTTTGGTGACGCAATTTTTGTAAGGTCAACGAAGCATATTTTGATATTTTTTAAAATTTTAATTTTAATTTTTTAAATTTATTTATTTTTTTCTAAATTTTATTTATTTTTAGTTAATACAATTTGTTTCTGGATTTTTTGTTTATTTTAGTTAATTTAATTTTTTATGTAATTTTAATTTAATTTTATTAATTTAATATTCGATTTTTATTTTTATTTTTTTCTGTAAAATGTCACATGTTAGTATACGGTTGGTGAATGTTGTCATATTGGATAACATCATTAGTTTTTTAACAATAAGATGATGGAGAGACGGAATCTGCACAAAAAATAAATATAACTATATATGGGACTATTTTAGCTCAAAAAAAAGTAAAGAGACTAATTCTACATAAATGGTAAACTTAAAGGACAAAAATACATTTTAACCTTTTTTTTAATTAGTGAACATGTGTCATATTTTTGTGGTTAGACTATGTTTTATGTTATTTTTAAAGGAGGATTTAACATTTCTCTTTTTCTTATTACGAATTCAAGTGGTTTTCCATACTATTACCAAAGTTTCAACTCCTATTATATTTACAAGAGATAATTCTATTCTAGATGAGAATTTATCTCAAGAAATGAATATCAGTAAATTTGGAGGTTAAGGAATTTTGGTGGTAAAAAAATTTGTAGGTAAGTTGGGTCTTGGAGCTTATTAGGGTCAGGATAAATTTTATGTGTGTCCTATTAGAGCTTAAAGAGATACTCACAAATAGGGATGTTTGTGGTTCAGCTCGGTTCGGTTTTGAGGTAAAAAGTCATCCGATCCAATCATAAAATATACATGCAGTTCGGTTCGATTCAATTACATCATATAATTTAATACCGTCCAATCCAAAATAAAATATGCAGTTTCGGTTCAGTTCAACCCAGTTTTAATCCAAAAAATTAATTATTTGGTTAAAAATAATTTTTTTCTATAAGTCATAAACATATATGCGTGCATGAAAGTAACTATTATTGTTGTTGACATTTCTAGTTAGTAGAAGATAATAACCACAACATATATGCTATTTTTGATACTATACGCTGAGCCTAAGCGTGTGTTAAAAAAATTACACATACTCTGGGGTAAGCATACCAGGAAAAATTAATATTTTAAATTTGTAAGCTGATTTCTTAGGGGGCGTTTGTTTCAAGGGATTTTAAATGATTCCCGGGAATACAAGGTGGTTACCAAATATTGCTATGTTTGTTTCAAGTTTTAAAAACCTATTCCATGAATGAATTATTCCCAGGAAAGTAGTTTCTTCATGTTTTGAGCATTTTTCATTCTCACCTTCAAGGATGAGTATGTTTTATTCCCATTGTAATGTGTAACACCCTATTTATAATTACCCTTAATTACCCATATTAAAATAGTGAATTTAAAATTTTCTTTTTAAAATTCATTAACTTATAAAGATCTCTGTCAAGTCGGAAAGAGTTTCATTTGTTTTTATAATTTTCCAAAACATTAATTCTTCCTGTAATCTGTCATAAACAAAATAATCTTTTCATGCAGAAGCCAACAAGGCTAAAAATATCATTAGGCATCAAACGCATTCACATTAAAGTTAATTACATTAGAGATAGCAGCAAATATAATCAAGTTATAGAATTGTTTAAGTTTTTCCCTATAATATACTTTCTACCCATAGGAAATGGTCCTGGACCAACCCCCAAAATAAACACCTACAAATCATACAATTATCAAAACAATATTATCATAAACCCAAAAGATCCATGACACTACACATGACCCAACTAATATAACTTACTCTCCCTGTGAGGGAGAGCAATCCTGCTCGGTCGGGGGTTGTGCAAGCTCAATCTCGATACCTGTATAAAAATTGTAAGGAGGTGAGCATTACACAAAAAGTAGGAATAGCAGTTTCTGATATGACATAATAACCGACTAAACCAAACACACATAATCCAAATAATTCACAAAGTCACATAATCATTCATATCATGCTCACATGCATATCAGAAACAGATTATCAGATTTCTCATCCTATTCACCTTAACCCTTATTTATTCTCATAATATTTCTCCTCTCTTACTCCTCATTTTTTAGTTCTCTTTTTCTCATTCTCATGTTTTATCGTATCTATTTAACCTTTGCTTTATTTCTGTCTTTCATATTATTTTTCTTTCTTTCGATCACATCTTTCATATTCTTTAGGTTATTGTAAGTATTCATCTTTACGCACGGTCCGATTCGCGCCACATCGCAGTCGGCCGCACGATGTTAGTGTGTATTATTTATTTGTGCGCACGGTCCGATTCGCGCCACATCGCAGTCGGTCGCGCGTACGATCCAATTCGCGTCACATCGCAGTCGGAGCGTACGATCCGATTCACGCCACATCGCAGTCGATCGCACAAGTTTAATGTATATTTCCATTATCGCGCCTGGTCGATTCGCGTCGCATCGCATTCTACCTCGCATTATTATTTATTTGTGCGCACGGTCCGATTCGCGTCACATTGCAATCGGCCGCGCGTACGATCCGATTCGCGTCACATCGCAGTCGGAGCGTACGATCCGATTCGCGCCACATCACAGTCGATCGCACAAGTTTAGTGTTTATTCCTTTTCACGTACTAACCGATTCGCGTACAATCGCAGTCAGCCCCGATTCGCGTATTATCGCAGTCGGCCGCAAGGGATTATTACATAGTATTTTTCGCGGACATTCCGATTCGCGTACAATCGCAGTCGGCCGCATTATTATATATTCTTTATAATGTAACTTCTCTCCGTCACAATTAAGTATTTAGCTATCCCTTATCCAATTATCCCTTTTTACTAATCAATTACAAATTAATTATATTTATATTTCCAAGTCTTTAACCAATTTATTAATCACAATTCACGTTCAATCAGTTCACAACATTAAACACATATATCACACATCTTCATCACTATTAATTTCACATTTACCATTGTTTTCTTAACTTCAAAGCCCTAATTATCAACTACCCTAATGTGTAAAATCCTATACTAACATCAAACCCTTAGCAAGCACTATATACATACTAGAAACTTATCCCTAAAATAAGGTAATACTCACTCCTTACCTCTACCAAAGAGTGAGTGGAGAAACCTTCACAAAGCCTTAGCTCAAACTTTGCCCTATCCCTTTTAAGCCTCAACCAAGGAGCCCCCAAGTGTGTTGTGAGTAGAAAGAAGAGAGAGCTTGATTTTCTACAAGCCATGAAACAAAGAAAAGCATGAGTATGTTGTTCTCCCATAGGGGTAGTTCGAATTTCTCCATGGAAAAGAGAAAGAGAGAGAAATTCGTGAGAGGTAAGTGATGAAGTGGGGATGAGATTTACCTTGTGTTTGTGAGAAAGGAAGTAAGATTAAAGGTGGTTCTTGTTGATGAGTGGAAATAGAGTTCTTAAAATCTTGAAGGAGAAGAGGAAGAATCACACTAAGCCATGGAGAGGAATGGGAGTTCGTGTGATGATGATGATGATCTCCTTGTTCTTGATCTAGGTGTAGTGTTGATGATGGAATGGAGGTTGATGATGATGACTGGCTTGCCCTTTACTTCTTAGGGCTTGAGAAGGTCGAGAGAGAATGAGAATGAGAGCTCGTGAAGGAGGAGAAGAATGAATGTAGGAGATGAATGAACGAGTTTTTTGTTGTGTTATTGTTTTATTTTGCCTTGATTGGGAATGAGTGGTCCACAAAAGAGGCTTCTCCTAGAAGCTTTGTAACATGTGGTGGAGAATGAAAGGTTCCTTGAGAAGCTTTGTGAATGAGTGGTTGAGAGGGATCAAGGTTTGACGCGCGCGCCTGGGCGTGGAGAATGGTGCGCCTGGGCGCGGAAAACACTGTGAGAGCCATTTGTTTTGGCGCAAGTGTTCGGTCCTGATCCCCTAGTTCGGCGTGTTATGAGTCCGACCAGATTGTGGTCGTGTTTGTAAACTGAGCGCTAACTGATCGGCCTATGATCAAATCGGACGAACTAGAGTCATGCAGATTGTGTTAGGATCTCGATGCTCGGATCCCTGGAAGCACCTGCTCGGAATGAGACGGTAAAGTGGAATGCTTGGCGCGTGGAGGCCGAGATATCTTGTCGTCGATGCAAGATCGGTTTAGCCTCTAACGAGATGCTAAGCGCGTGGAGGCTGAGATGCCTTGGCGTCGATGTGAGGTCGGTGTGGCCTATCGAGGGTCGGTAAGAGACCAAACTTATACTCGGTTTACACAAGGCGACTTGTTGTGGCCTATGGGATATTGCTGAGGTAGGTGCGTATAATCGTCCGTCGCGAATTGTCTCGATATGGTCAGCTGCTCACTGCCAAGGGTTGTCAAACGAGACGAGGTCGGTTCTCGTGAGCTCAGCGCTAACTGTTCGGTTCTCATGAGCTTGGTGATAACTGTACGATTCTCATGAGCTCGGTGCTACTAATGAGCTCGGTGTGGCCACTTCCAAGGGGGTTCAAAACGAAACGAGCTCGGTTATCATGAGCTCGGCGCTACATGCTCGGTTCTAACGTCCTTTAAACCCAAGGAGACTGGTTACCGACAAGGGGTGCGAGACGGAACGAGGTCGGCTTGCGATACTAAATGTCGTTCGATGGTTGGCTGAGGTGGAATTTGGTCGGAACGAGGTCCGATCCACTACACTTAGACCCTCACTCTTTGCTAAGGCTTAACTACTTCACAGAATAATTGTAATCGATTAACACCCCACGGTAATCGATTACATTGACAGATTTTTACGTACCGATGGCTTCTAACTCTATGGCATACTTCTCAACTCCTATACTCGTTTTGGCTATGATTACTCTAATCAATCCTAGCTTATTCTTAGGGTTTCCATTAGCTTGACTTCAACTTATTCTCATTAGGCTTGGATTTAAAAATCGGGATGTTACATAATGTCCGGGTTAAATTACAAAAATGACCTCATTTTAACTATTTTTCACTATCTCCCCGTAATCGTGTCCTAAGCTTATATTTCATAGCAAATTTTTACATGTTCCAAATAAAACACATAAGAACGTATAAGAAATCTATACAAATATATATAACTACTATGGGAACAAATACTCTTGATAAATAAAAAAAAATTATTATAGTTATTAGGTTTAAATTAAATTTAATTATACACTTGCATTTTATTACAATAATGCTAATGACATATTTATATTTTTATGATGAAAATTATTACCTTTTATATATTAAGAAATTTTTTTCATTTAATTTTAACAACTACAATAAAAAAATAATATAAATAAACAGTATTTCAAATATTAAGGATATTTTAGTAATTATGACATATATTACATCATCAACCAAACAAACTTCCAAGTTATTCTCGGGAATTTTTAAATGCTAACCAAACATGTTTTTTAAAATACCCAACTATAATATTCTCGGTAATAACATTCTTGGGAATAAAATTCCTGGGAATGTAATTTCATTCATCGAAAGAAACTCCCCCTTAGCGTATGTGTAATTTTTAACATACGCTAGGGATCAACGTACTGGAAAAAATATTAATATTTTACGGAATCAGCATATGTGTAATTTTAAGATTCGTATGTTGACTCTGAGCATACGAAGCGTAAAAAAATTACATACACAAAAACTTTTTAAGAAAAAAAAATAATTTTGAGGATCAAATATTAAATGGGATAAAAAAAACTAGATCCCTAAATTGATCGATTAGATCGAACAAAGTTTACCACTCTTATATGATCACCTAAAGGTGCTTTTCTTTCCAACCTGCTAACCTCTGTGGTACTTTTACACTAGTACCCTGACTATTGAACAAGAATTAATATACAAATACTCTTATTCCCAATTATCAAATATATATATATATATATATATATATATATTATTTACTGTCTATGTATAAAAAGACGTCTATTTCAGGTACCACGTTTGTCAGAGAAATTTTCGAAGCATCATGTTTCTCGGAAAAAATTTCGAGTCACCACGTTTGTCAGAGAAATTTTTGAGGCACCGCGTTTGTTGTTGAAGTTTTCTTCTTACCAGAGCGCGTTTGTAGGCAGATAATCATTTTCTCGAACCAAAATCACAAATTGAAATTAAATAAATTATTCAAATTTATTTGATCATTATCTGTATGTGAAATCATTATCCTTAATTTTACCTGTTTTTCAAATCATTATTGTGAGACCCACAATTTTACCCAATTTATTTGTGAATTTTTAATTGAATTTAAGAAATTATATTTGATTTTGATACCTGGATTTAATTAAAATCGTATGAATTATATAGATATATATATATACACACGAAATATATGTACATATATACTAATGTTTTCCCTAGTATAATTAAAGGAAAGATTTTAAGGTAAAGTATTCGATTTAACTGATCTTAGAAGAATGAACTGCTTGGTGAAGGATTAGAGTATCCTATCTTCAGAAATTCATATCTTTTCAACCGTACATCGAAAAATTACATATCATATGTCAAAACGACCGTATCGAAACGTAGATTATGAAAATGTAAAGCTTTTATTTTTATTTTAAAGTTTTCAAAATTTTATCACTGCTACAGTACTGAACGAATTTTTGAGTTTTAAGTGGAAATGTGTGACTTTAATGCATTTAATGGCCTTTTGACTCAAGTGTATTTTATTTTGAAAACAAAAATAATTTTCTGAAGTTTTATATTGGACTACCATCCAAATAAATATATTTTCGTATTTTTCTTATTATAAAACATTTGAAAGCTTATGAAGTGAATTTTTGAAGTTGTTTCGAAGGAAATGATCTTAGAACTTCAAAAATTCATAACTTTCAAACCGTAAGTCCAAAAATTATAAACTTTATATGAAAACGATCGTATTAAAATGTAGAATCTGAATATATGAAAATAAAATTTTTATTTTGGCATTTACAAAAAATTTCTGTACAGTAGAGAAAACGAATTTTTGGTATTTCTAACTTAGAAAGAATTATTTGGAACATGAAATAAATTATTGGGCTATAAAATAATTTTATTTGTGTATTGAGAGGTTTATTTAAATGTCTACTGATTTCACAGTCCAAATATTAGTTTTTTTTTAAATTTTGTTCTAAATTATTAAAATGAAAGCCTTATTTTGATTGGTCAATTTTGTGGTGAATTCAAAATGGACCAATGGAAATTTTTCTTCTTATTTTTATATATATATGCACCGTCCAAAAAAATAATAGGAGAGAGAGAGAGTAGAATTTTCTGAACTTGTGGGGAATCATTCTTAAGTTAATAAGTCATAGGATTTAGAAGAGTTTCATTAATGCATGTGTGTGTTTCTAAGTGAAAATTGAAAATGCTGACTCACTATGGCTAAGGGGGACGAATTTGAGGTCTGATAGGAGGGGAAAATTGGTCTTCTCTTCACCTATAAATAGACCACCACACCTCTCACAATTTCACACACATTACTTGCTATCATTCTGAGAAAAAAAATTTTATTCCAAGAGGAAGGAGAGAGGAGGGTGGCGAGTGCATAGGGGAAGAGGAGGAAAATTTTCTTACCTTTGGGAAGTCTTTTAGCTTTAGGAGGAAAGGTAATTCTAAATTCTTATTTTATTTTAATTCATTTCTTCTTCTACTGATATTATAATCCCTAATTCCTTTTATAGTAACAAGAACAAAAAGTTCTATTTCTTCTTTTTATGAACTATGTATTTGTTGATAGTATTTTGTTGTTATGGTCAAATGAATAAAAGTTTAAAGAAAAGGGACAAAATGAATTGTTTAAAGGGAATAATCTCCCCTTTTCTTTGGCCTTGAGATGACCTAATTTTGTAGCACAAAAGGGAAATTTATATTCTGAAATTTTTGTGTTCTTACAATATAAACATTTATATTTTGTATCTGATTGAATTATTTTAGTTCTCTTTGTTTTGATTCAAAATGGAAACTAAAATTGATTCTGAGAATTTTGTGTTACTGAGATCTGATGTAGCATTAAAAGAAAAGAAAAAAAAAATTTAGTCTTTTGCTTTTTCTATTGATTGGTCATGATATATACATAAAGTGGTAGTTGTTATTATTATATGTGATGATTTTTTTTTATCTCTGAGGTGCTGTGGTAAAATGAAAATAGTTTTATGAAAACCCATGAAATTCTGGATTTTATGGTGTTACAAGTATAAATGATTTCTGATTAAAAATTTCACATGATTCATATTATTTGATTCGGTAAATTTAGGAGTAAGTAAGTGAAGTTTTTATCTTGTGATTGTGTAAATGTCTGACTATGAGATTGGTAGAAATTTTACAAAAGTAAATTTTCTTAAAAGTGATTATCCTGTGTCAAATTGATTATTTTGAGTATATGAAATTATGTGCCTAAAAGTGTACATATGTGTTTGAAAAATTTAAAAAGGTACTCTTTTATATATAGAGCTGGTCGAATTTATTAAAGAAGAAAAACAAAGATGTTTGATTATTTTTAATTGATCTTTCTGATGTGAATAAATGATTATCAGTGTGTATTAGGTATTCTGATGAAAATATATTTAGAGCTAGAAATTTTTCTTAATGCTGAAAAGTATTATTTTCATAAGATACAAGGCTACAAATAATAATTTTTACAGGTGTGTACTGTTTATATGAAATTGCAGTATGTACAGTAATATTAGAATCTGTTAGTTTATTTTTTTGGAAGTGATGCAACTCCAGCAAATCAATATGCTTTATTTTAATCATGTTTAATCATTTGATTATAGTAGTTTTTGTAAAGAATTTTTTTAGGAAAAAGTGGCATGTGTTTTCGATGAACTGTTTAGGAGAAAATTCATTTTTGAGAAGTTCTGTATGTGTTGTCCAAATTGCAAAATAGTTGCATCAAGGATGAAAATTATTTTTGAAATAATTGGTAATGTGTGCTTTATGATAGAATCCTTATTATAAGTATTTAAAATTATTAGGATGTATAAAAGTGATTTTGTGAATGTACTGATGCTTGAAGTGAACTTTCTGAAATCTGTTTGTAGTCGGTAGGTTAATCTAATTAATGGTAGAAAAAGTATTTTTGAACTTTGAATGCTTGAGTTTATTTTCTTATGTAGTTATATATGCTTATAACATGATTTTGCAAAGTTTGTTTTCTGCTTGGTCTGATTAAAAAGTTGCATCAAAAGAAAAATACTTTAAAGTCATGCTGTATGAGTGGTCTGAACATGGTAGTTGTTATAAGGTTCTAGGAGTAAGATTTTTAGTAAAGGAAAAATTTAGATTTATTCTTAAGGTGTTATAACTATGTTTTAAAAGTTATATTTCGATTGGAAAAGTTTTTCATGATTTAAAAGCTAAAAAGAAAAAGTGATTTTCTGATACTGTAGTCTGTGTTTGATTTTCAAAAAAAAAAAAAAGGTTTTGATTTTTAAAGGAATGATTTATTTTCTAAGAGTTTATGTATTTTCAAAACATCAAGGATTTTTAAGAAAATGAATTGCCCAAAAGTTATAGAAATTTTAAGTTGTTATGGATATTTATAGAGCCTTTTTGTAAATGTGGTTTGATTAAAGGTTTGCGAATGGAAAACGAAAGCACTACTGTGAATCGAGCAGATCTAAATTCTTTCATATCAAACCAAGGTGAGAGAGTAGCAACCTTTAGACATAATGGCACCATGTAATCATTAGGATGATTTCGACCATCTCAAAAGTCGGAATCCGAGTTACGTGTCCAGACACGAGACGACAATTGATTGTGAATGTTTAGTCGTCCTTCGTGCGTTAGTAACTCTATTTGTATGATGTTGTTATGACTATATTTTGTTATGCTTTTATGAAAAATAATTATGAGATGTTGTTCAATTGAATCTGGAAATGATAATAATTATGTTGTAAATATTCCAATGAAATTATGCAATTGTGAGATGTTGATTATATAAGTGATGAAAGGTTTTTGGCTAAGAGTTTATGATCATGGAAATATTGAAATGAGCAAGACCTTATATTTTGATATTGTTTAAGAGAACCTGTAAAAGATCAATGTTATGACAATACGATGATAATGCTTGTGTACAGTGAAGGTGCATCGTGGCACTTAACTTGTAATCTTTTTCCTTAAGTGACTAATCACGTGAATAATTGTGCCGTGATTTTTTCTTGTGGATTCCACTGTATAATAGGGAGTTTGTTGTTGTTGTTACCCTTAGAGGTCGAGGCCCGTTAGAAGTGCGGCTTAGAATGGGTCGACCAACCTAGGATTAATAAAAGACTTAAAAGATTTAAAAATACTCTAAGTTTAAAATCCTTTCTAACTACGTTGAGAGAGAAGTAGTGGAGAGGAAAGATACCGTATACTTGGAGGTCGTGCATCCCTCCAAGTGGTGATTGTGATAGGGGAGGGCAATGACAGTGACTCGTCAAGAAGCCTATGAGCGCTTCCCTAGGCGGAACGATGCTGCAATGGTCAAGGTCACCTGCTGGGCGTTGATCGTAGTAAGTACTGCAACGCGAACTAGGGATAGAGCTGTCGCCTCCTTGAACAAATCCTAGACGGTGTAGAGGAAATCCGAATGGGACTAGAAGCCATTGTTTTTGAAATAATGAATTGTTATTGTATTTTGTTTGCTGGCCAACTTGCGTGGTTTCAGCTGGTACGTACCATTTGGCTTTGAGGTCAACATGGTTAGGATTCCTGTGCATCCCATCTGCTTTCCGAACTAGGATGTGGTTGGATATTGAAGGAGGAGATGTATCGAGTGTGCTAATTTCCCTTACCTCAATGATTTCTCTCCCTAAATCATTGACGGTCGTAAAAGACTTAATGAAAAACCTTACAAGTGGAACTCTTGAATAATGTTATGAAGTTGTAATAATAGATGGAGTAATTGTGTGTCATGAATGTTATACCTTGTGTTTAGTCCTAATGCGACCCATGGAATAAGCTCATGCCGTTGACGTCTTGATCGTCTGGTCGCTAACTCTCTCTATTTTTCTGTTATGCTCTTGTGTTATCTATGAAATTATTAGATGGTGGACCGGGTAATTCAAGTGGAGATGTCTCCTTTAATGGGGGGACAATGGCATAGAACTGCAAACGGATGGATTTGGGAGGGACCAACAAGACTCATTATTACCGATCGAGATCATGTATTACGAGGAGTAGCTACGGACCGTGAGGAAGTGCGATATCATCTGAGGGATCTTATGCCGGGTGGACCTCATGCTTTTCATAATGCTCCACCTGCTGATCACAATGTTGATGAGGAGGAAGACCCAGAAGAGGACTTAGAAATAGAAGAAGATCCGGAGGAGGACCCTGACGAGGATGCGCATGATGACGAGTAGCTTAGTTCTAGTAGTATTGATCTCTGTTTGTTTTAAAGTCTTGGATAACAGACCCTCTGATTATCTCTATGTACATCCTATGGGGAGATTTATGTTATTTCGCTTTTATTCTGGATAATGGCCGTTGGGCCGAAACTCTTTTTTTTTTGGTTTGCACCCTGGTATCCGGCCCACTGGGCCGACTAATCCAGTTCGAGGGGGGTCCCGGGGTTAAGGTTTTATTCCTCTCCCAACGTTGTTGCGGGGGATCGAACCGTGGTTCGCCCTACCAAGTGCAGCCCCTGGCACCACTGCACCAACAAACTCTTTTTATTATGATGGTTAATTTTGAAATCAATATAATGATGTTTTATTCCGCATTTTCGATTAGTATGTTTTGTGAATGGAAATACGTCGTGGCACTTCATTTTGGAAAATAGAACTAAGTTATGGAACAAAACCTTTTCAAGAAACTAAGTCGTTTATTTTTGAAAAGATAAGTTGCGAAAATATTTTTGAAACTAAGTTTATGTGCAAACTTACTTGTAAATTATATCTTGTAAACAATGTTTATAAAAAAAAAAAAGTTGGCGCAAATTTTTATTGAAAATTCTATTTCCAAATTGGGGTGTTACAATTATATAACGTGAGTATTTTTTTCTACCTTCAATCTTTGCATTCACCTTTGAAGCTGGTTAATTATGAATATGCATTTACTCCCCAGTATATCTTTGTTCCACTTTCTTATTTTATGTTTCTATGTGTGTCTATACCAGTACCATACTCGTGCAAATTGCACGGGAATTAGTTACTATTGGTATTTATTAACATAAATTTAAATATTATTCTATTAGGTAAATTATGCCACAAATTTGAATTATATCAAAGTAATTCTACAGGAAATCATTACTATATTAAAAATACTACAATTAAGTCACAACTGAGTAATGCTATATTTGCCATGAAAAGTTTGGATCATGCTTAAGAATCAAATAAAATATCTATTTCAATCTTATTGTCCAAACTTGACTTTTTTTTTATCTTAATCCTCCTAGTAATTTAGTGAACTTGGTATCTTAACAAATTATCCAAATCCTGAAAGAGCATCATATGTTCCAAGCTAGAGAAATCAAATTATATGGGGTTGATAACATTTCATGCCCAGGAATACCAAAAGTATAAAAACCAAAAAAGCCTAGATCTCATGCTGCAAGAACCTTACCATGGAGATAAATGTCCATAGATTGTGCATTCATGTAATTTGATATAATCAATCTCTCATGCAGCTTTGGTCCCAGGTAGTAACCCTGAATAGAAACCAAACTTGGATGCTTGATAGACCCAAGTTTCTTTACTTCCCTTGCAAACTCCTTTTTTCCTTTAGATATTCCTTCCCTTAACCATTTATATATTCCGGCCCGAATTATGTTTTTTTAAGTCATCTAACAAATTAATTTATGATTACCACTAACACCATGCAACTGCTGCAGATTCTGCTTCAGCAATTCCTTAGTTTATTTCTCTTAAGTTTCTAAGGTTCACTCCGAAAATTATAGCCTTCTGAAAATATAGAAACTCCTGCACAGCCAAACTACACAAATTGTTAAATTTTTTTCATTAGTTAGTAAAGGAAATCACAAAGTAAAATAGAATAAATATGAATTTATAAGCTTATCCCAAAACAATTATTTATAAAGGCAAACATTAGAAAAAACAAGTAGTTATAAAAGTTAGAATTTTTATTCCTTTATCCTCTGCCCTGAAAATTCTGCTATACCTCAATGACCGGCTGATATATTTTACGTCCACGATGTAATCCCTGCAACCCTGTTCAACCAAAAGCACGGTTTGATCAGTCACACTAAGTAATAGAGTAATATTAAAGTAGCACATATGGAAAAAAACATTATGAGGTTTGTTGAAGAAGAGCCATTAGCAACAACTACTTAAGGACTGAAAAATGAAAAACATTTCACAAATTTTGAGGATAAGGAAAGTAATCAAAGTTTGTGAATGTATTAAATAAAAATTTAAAATTTATGCGACTTATGGGAATACAACAACGAGAATAATAATATTGTAACAGATTGAATTATAGGAAGGGAAAAGATTAATTGCCTTATGCATTTTTGTACTCCAGGCTTGCCCCAGATTCCATGAGAATGAAAACTATATCAGTTTGGTTGAACACAGCATCCTACAGAAAATATAACAAAAAGTGATCACTGTAATATTGTGAAAAACAGAATCACATTCATACATGCCCAATCATGAGTACAAACAAGAAGAAGCACTAAAGCACACTCAGATTGAGAAAGAGGTACCAAATGCAATAAAGACAGTCCTTGCTTGTCCCTGTAATTTGCATTCACACCCGACACATTTTAGAATCCATCAATACAACTTTCAAAAAATAAACTACTAATAAGGTAAGTGTCTCATTCAGTGACGGATCCAGGAATTTTACTTAATGGGGGCGACGCTTATATAAAAAAATTTTAAAACAAAAAAAATAATACGTCAAAAAGAAATATATTAATTATTAATGTAAGTCTTATGATATTATGACATTTCAATACATAGAAATATCTTGCACGAATTTGATAATTGCTCCCTACGCTTTCTCATGTTTTGGAAATATTGAAGGATTTTCTCATTTTCAATACTATCAAAAATATATTTATCTACATAGGTAATCAAACAATCATTCAACCATTCATCTTCCATACGATTTCGCATTCGATTCTTGGTGATATTCATGGCTAACTTTCGCATTCGCATTCAATTCTCTCAAAAGATTAATTTAAAAAGTTTGTCAGTCTAACCTTTAATTTTTTTAATTGAAAAATATTAAAAATAATACATCTCTACAAAATAGCATACTAACAAAGTGACAAAAACGCACAGTACGCATAGGGCAGCAACAATCTTTGCAGCGGCTAAGTGGAATTTTTTCAAACTCTGTAAGCAACTTTCTAATTTTGGATGGGCTGGGGGCATTGAGCCTTAATAATATAATAAAAATGAGTAAAAAATCAAATATATATATATATATATATATAAATTTTTTTTTGCCAAAAACTTAGTGGGGGCACGTGCCCCCACCTTTGACTACATGGCTCCGTCCCTGGTCTCATTTGAAAGGTACAAACCTCATTAAGAATTTTCTTGACAGCAGCAACATCACCATTTTTCATAGCTTCTCCCACACCCTGAGAGCATCACATTCAATTCAATATATGACTTTAAACATGTAAGATCTTTTTGCACAATAAAATATCACGTTTATTTTCAAACAAAAAAAAAGATTACCTCTCCATTAAATAGCTTCATAATTAGTCTGGGGTCTGGCTGAGGTACCATTGGTTACATTATCAAGGTTAAACGTAGCACTAAAATCTATTCACATAATGATAACATGAAGCATAAATAGCAAGATTAAGTAACAAATTGGTGTCGACGATGAAAAATTTATGAGCTTAGCCAAATGGAGAATCATAATTGCTTTACTAATGTACCATATCTTAAAGCAATTTCTGCACACTAACATAAACCACATAACACAATCATCCTTAACCAAATAAACAAACGTGCAAAACTCTTCACAACAATGGCACAACACTTCCATATTTTATTTGATCCAACAAAACTAAAGCCCTTCCTTTTCTATGAACCATTGTCTTCCAAAACATCTGCGAGGGTTTAAAGCCACTAAGGACTTTCATCAAACTATTGGTGTCCTCCTTACCACCTCAATTCCACCGATTCGCGTCTAAGCTGGGATCGCGATGCGACGGAGGTGAAAGAAGGGAGTGAGGGAGGAAGAGACATAGGGTGGGCAGGGAAATATGAAAAGGAGGCCAAATGCGGTTGGAGAAGTGATATAGGAGAATGTCAAACTCACCCGAAGAATTCGTATTTGAGGAAGGTGTTAACTACTTCGTAGCTTCCAGCCGCAGACCTATAGCCATAGCCATAGACATAGCCGAAGACCTACCGAAATAACTAAGATTGGCTACTGAGTAGGAGTCAACTGTTCAAGTTAGGGTTGCTAAGAAGAAAGCTGGATAACAAAAGGCAATGTACGTGGGTATGTCTATGATAACAAAAGGCAATGATCGGTGATCCTCATTCATGATTGGCTTACGAACTTATGGGTATTCAGGTAAACAACTATCTCTTAATTATAACCACGTTCAATCTTTGCATTTTTTCCGCCATTTCTCTCTAATTCTAATAATTTTCACTCCTCTTAATTTTTTTTATTTGATTCTTAAGTTTCTTTCAAATTTGTTATCTTTTTCTTTTTACTTAATTAATAACTTTATGATGAAAAATGAGTAGTAGAGTGATCTCGAAATAACATTTATTGTTTTTATTTTAATAAAACTATTCAAGTAAATAATTGTGTATTTGTTTTTTATTAGATGCTTATTTCTTTTATTTTTTCTTTTCTTTTGAGGTTCTTCGCGGAAGACACCAAAGGTAGGGGATACACATGTGGGCAGAGGCTTAAATAAATATATATATATATATATATATATATATATATATATATATATATATATATATATGTATATATTTTGTATCAGTGTGTGGTAAATATTACAGATATATGCACGGTCCTTGAGTCATGTGAGATTAATACCCGGTTTGGAGATTCGTGATCAAAGTGATGACTTATGGGTTTAGATAATAGATTTAAAACTAAAAAATTATAGTTAATAATTAAAATAAATTAAAATCATTTAAATAAACCCCATAATATGTTAAAAAAATAATAACAACATTAAAAAAATGATAAAAACAAACCGCCTAGCCTAATAATGCATCAAATCACATTTGTTCTATAATACTAGAATAGATTTAAGGATCTATTGCTGGAGATTCGGACCAGTTAGACTGAGCTGGTTGGCATTGGTTGTGGGTCTCCCACGCATGGGATATGATAAGTTAGTATTTGTTGAATATAATTATCATCTTTAATATGAAAATTTTTCTTTCCTCGGATAACTTTAAATTTTACTTTTGTTGAATCAAAGAGATTTTGATGAAGACAAATTGCTCGGTCAAATAGCTCGGTTCTCGGCCAAGGCTTTGATGAAGTCAAATGAATCGGCGCATGAAGTATATCGGGTCTCGGTCCTTGGTGAACCAGTTCCATGTGTTGATTTCGGTCTTTGATGTTCAGCTCGACTCATGCTCGGCTACCTGCAGCAAGTCAACAGTTCGGATTCAAGCTCGAAATATGCTCGACCACATATATCGAGTCTAAAGATCAAGAACAAGCTTGGTAGTTGCTCGGTTGCAAATTCGGAAGTCGTTCTGGAATTTGCTCAGACGAACATTTAGCACAAGCCAAGATATCAAGGTCAAACAAAAGCTCATGTTCGGAAGATGCTCAGCAGTTGCTTTGAAGAAATGTAGTTGAACCAGCAGCAAGTCAGAAGCTCAAAGATGCTCAACCATTGTAGTTGACTTAGTCAGCCGAGAAGAAGCTTGGACTTTCATTGAGCTCGGCTCAGGGGTGCTAAATGCCCGCAGTCAATCAGCCCGGCTCAAGCTAGTTTCTGTCTCAGTTCTCTGCTGCATAAGAAATCAAGTTCCCTAGCTCGAACAGATATCAAGATCGGATACTGTTCATCGTCTTCAACACTTAGTCGTCAACATCTCAGTTGTTATCAACGCCACCAAACTTGAAATTCAAATTTGAAAAAGGGATTATATTCAGAAAGGACAATACGTGTCTCTATGTATAGTTGTAAATTGGAAGCTTCTGGAATCATTTCTAAAAAGGACATACGTGGATAAGAACGTTGCATCAAAATGGATATTATCTGGAATATCCGTTGCAAGAATAGCGTGTGTCACAAAATATCTTTCCTCATTGATTGGGTGCTAAGATGAGTATAAAAGGACCAACTTTCATTCTCTAGAACAGAGAACACATACACGAAGAACACAAGAACAAGACACAGCAACAACAACATTTTCAAAACACAGAGAAACAAAATTTCACATTCGAAACCGATTTTCAATCTTCTCTGTGAAATCCTTTCTTAATTGATTACTCACCAGATACACAAACTTTCAAAACATACTTTGTTGAGTTTTCAAGTTGGAGTCATACTCTTCATTTCATCTCTGTAACCGTGTTGTAACGAAGTTGTTCTTGAAGGTTTCAAGAAGCTTCCGGGTGCAAAGTGCTGAAGAGGTTCTTCAGCCATCAATTTATTTGGGGTAGATTTCAAGGGCTTGGTACGCTCTTGAAGGGATAGGATTAGAGAGGTTCTCTTGTAAAATCCTTGTGTAACCATTTAAATTGATTGTGAGTAAAAAGCTCCTTGTGGTTCAAGGGGGACTGGACGTAGCTCTCAAATGGGTGAGAGTGAACCAGTATAAAATTTTCTGTGTCTCTTCCTTTACTGTTTTCTGCATTTTCTGTTCTGTGTTGCATCTGTTATTTCTGAGCATCTTAGTCAGCAAAACCGACCTCTGATCATTCAATTTTTGCTCGCTATTTTCACGCTGCAAAAACTGATTTCTGTGTGTAGCAGCTCGGATAATCTATTGTTCGGCTTAGACAATAGATTGTCTGTATCTGCTAGGCATTAACTCGGCGAGTTTCTTAAAACCAGCAAGCATAAATTAACATCTTTCAATTAATCTGAAAAATTGTTATTATTGCTTCAAACTTCTATTCACCCCCTTCTAGTAGTTTGTTAGGCCGCTTGTTGGTTTCCAACAACTCTGATACAAATAAAAGATACTTCTAATTATTATCATGGGGAGAAGTTCTAAAGGCCAATAATGGCAAATCTGAACTAATATGTTAATACTAGGAAAATTGTCCCGTGCGATGCATGGGTCTTAAATTTCGTCATTCTTTCTATGATCTCGAGTTGACATGAAATTTGACATAAATATAAAAATTGAAATATCAAATTAGTGCTAAATACATGAGAATTCAAATATCATAAAAAAGTACATCCATAAGAATATAGGTTTTGGAGTTCTGGAATTCTTGATTAAAAAATCATTATTGAGCAAAAGATAAATCTATTTAATTTTTACTTTAAAATTTTTAACAAAGATATATTAGAAAAATAAAACTAGCAATATTATTAATTTAAAAATGAAGAGTGTAAATAGTCATACGGGTGTGTCAGTGTCCTCATTCATATCTTCATTTTCTTAATCCTTTTTCTAATCCACCATTGATGTTTCTATTTTTTTCGTAAGGACTTTTGGCTTCTCTTATTCATTAGACTATATATCTATGTGAAAAAATATGTGTATTTGTGTTCACAAAAAAAAAAATATGTGTAATTGTGTTATAGAACGAATAAATATATATGATCAAATATAACGAATAATTATCTATGTGTAATTGTGTTATAGAAAAAATAATTATATATATGATCAAAATAGTTATATCACTAATACTCTATTCATTCATTTTCATATTCTATTTTTGTTTTCAGCACTTGTCTTATCAAATCCTTAACTTTCACAAAAAGGCATAAATTTTAGTTTAGTTAGAACCATAAGTTATTTAATTAGATCAAATAAAATCTTTTAATATTTAATTTCACCAAAAAAATATACAATTAAATAATTTTTTTGAAACTTTATGACAACTCTCAAAATGGCAAGGAATAAATTAAAGATAAAGAAAAAAAAAGAAATAAATTAAAGATAAATTATTTTTTATTCGAGTACTCATTTGTATATTTTTTTATGATGTATATTTGGAGAGCCTAACGAACATCAAAATCAGACGTTTATTTTCCAAAAATTTTTGTACATGAAAGAGTTTGAAAATATGTATTAAAGAGATGTAAAGAAATGAGAAGAGACAAAGAAACTGAAAGGGAGAGAAACGAAGGCAACAAAAAAAAAACTATAGAAAGAAGATGAATAGAAATGTGTCTCTAAGAAAACATGATGAACGATTATGATTTAATCTAATAAAATATGATGGATGACTAAGATTAAAAGACACAAAGAAATACAACATTAGGAGGAAAATGAGTGTTTTATGAGAGAAATCTTTTTTGCCCTTCTACATCTCCTATTTTATATTATTATGTTGATAATACGAAAAATTTAAGAAACATGAGATTAATTAATCTGAAAAAAGAAGTATTAGAATTAATCAACACTTCTTACACAGTGTGTCTCCTTTTCATTGACCCCATTTTCATCGACCTCGTTTTGTAAGTACGTATAATCGAGAAATAAAGAAGAAAATACAAGATATCTATTTAAAATTTAAATGATAATCCCAACAAAATAATATTATCATATAAAAATGATAAAAACTTTTTACACAATTTTATATTTAATATCTTATCTCTTATTATATTTTTTTTTGTTTACATTGGAGGTCTGGGACTAGAACCCATGACCTGGGGGAGGGGGAAATCCTAAGTATCCCTACAGCCACCAACTGAGCTGTCTTACGCGGACCTCTTATTATATTTTTTATAGGCTTATCTCATATTATATTAATATCCATATTTTCTTTACGTAACATTTTTGTTTTTATTGAGTATTGCATTTTTGTCTCTTTATCTTGTGATATCAATGAATATAATATATAAAAAAATAAATATTCTAACATTTCATCCAATATAAAGATTAAGATTCAAATAAATCTATTTATTGATTTTATTATTATTCAATAAATGTTGGTTTTTTAAAAATAAAAATCGTAATAATATTAATTATCAACTAACAATCATCTCTTGCAATATCGAAATTAAAAGTACTTCAAGAGTTTTTTATAAAGATAAAACAAATTATGGTTATATAATTAAATGTAATGATTATTGTTTTGTGAAAAATTTGTAATAGATAAATACTTTAGTAGTTGTTCTAATCTAAATGATATAACTGATAAAAAATTAAGTTACAAACATTTCTAAAAGTAAAAAAAAAATTAAAATGATTAAGACAATTAGGATAAAGAATTTTTAGAATTCAATCTTATTATTAACTTGAGATAAGATAACCGATGGAAAATATTAAAATATTTAATTATGATTAATAATAATAAATGTGGTAATCATATTAAAAAATGCTAATTATCAACAAGATCATTTAAATTAATTTTTTAAAGTGTAGGATTTGATTTGAACATTTGCCTTTTGTACAATTATTTTTGGTTTTTATTTAATAATAATCTTTACTTTATAATAAAAATAAAAATAATCTTTAATTTAAATGGCATCACGTTTGTTGGAGAAATTTTCTGTTGGAGAAATTTTCAAGGCACCACGTTTGTCGTTGAAGTTTTCCTCGCACTAGAGCGATTGTAGGTAGATAATCATTATCTCCAACTAAAATTAAAATTTGAAATTAAATAAATTATTCAAGTTTTTCAAATTATTATCTGCATGTGAAATCATTATCCTCAGTTTATCAAAAAAAGAAATCATTATCTTCAACAAATATATTATTATTTGAAATTAAATAGATTATTCAAATTTTAAAATGATAGAGTGTGGTCGTTTGGTATTTAACGCTTATTGTCCACGATGTGATGCACTTATATTATTTATTATTATGAGTTCCTTCCTTAGCTTTACCTGAGACAATTTTTTCTAATACACTATTTTCGATGATGAGCAAACAAAACAATATTTTATCAATATTGCAATATCGATATCGAAATTGAGAGTACTCCAATATTTTTTTTTATTTTTTTAAAGGTAAAACAAAATAAATTTTAATAAAGTATAGATTTTTTTAAACATTACAAATAATATGGATATATGATTAAATATAATGATTATCGTTTTGGAAAAAAATTGTAATGGATAAATACTTTAGTTGTTATAAACTGTATAAAAAAAATATAATTGATTAAAAACAAAGTTACATACATTTCAAAAAGTAAAAAAAAAAATCTCATGATTAACTTGTGATAAGATAAACGATGGAAAAGATCAAAACATTTAAATAATAATAATAATAATTGGGATAATCATATTTAAAAAATGATAATTATAAAAAAAAAAATACATTAACTTATCCATCAAATAAATATAAGAAATATCTTATAATATCATCAAAAATAAAAAGAATCAGAATGTCTAATTTTGGTTTAATTTTGATTTTTCATATTAAAGTGATAGTTATATTCAAAAGATATTAAATTATCATGTCCCATAAAATATGAAATAGTTTGATTTATCCTTAAATCTATTCATAATACCATAAAAAAATATAAAAAATATAATTTTGATTTCACTCTAATTTATCATAATATCATAATAAACATAATAATGATATATAAAAATGTGTTAATTCATTAATGAACTAAATAAAGAATACATTAATTTAATACTCATCTATACTTAAACAAATATAATATTAAATATAAAAAAAAGAGCACCACGATAGTCAAAAATAAAAATTTCAATATCGTCTTCATGTCCTATGAAATAGTTGATATTCTAATTTATCTTTAAATTTGTTCATAATGATCAAAATGTTTCATTTTGATTTACTTTTGATTCATCATCATAATAATCATGTAAAAGATGTCAATTTATTCATTAAATAAATAAGGATGATCTCATATAAAAAATGTTATTTTTATTTATACAAGGAAGTACAAAATTTCTTAACAAGCACATTTAAATTAATTTTTTTGTATAATTATTTTTTTATCGTTGTTTAATAATAATCTTTACTTTAAAATATTTAATATAAAATTTTAAATATTAATAATCTGTGCATTGCACGGGTTAAGAGCTAGTATTTGTGTGTGTGTGTATATATATATATTACAAATTTGTAAATACATTTTTAAAATGTTAGTTAATATGTATGCTACAAATTAAATTCGTTGCACATAATTTATTTTTTAAATATGTTAGTTAAATATTTAATTTTTTTTAGAGGAAAAATATGTAATTCATTCCGTAACATAGAATAGTACAAGTAGATCCAACATTATAACAAAGCACATATTTTCCATACAGTAAATATTGCTAAGAAAGATTACATACTCAGCAATAACAGCAAACTCCATTTGGACATGAGTCATCATCAACATTCAGCTTTGAACTCTAACAAAAGATTCAACAGCCTTTGTTTCCAAGATAACTATGTCATTGATGCCGGAAGTAAGCACATTTCGGCAACAAAGAATCTTAGATCTGTGGAGGTAGAGTGTAACACTCTCACTTTATTAGCTAATTTTAGGTTTTATTAAAATTGGAGTTAGAAAATTTCTTTTAAACTTAATTACTTTAAAAAGATTCTACAAAACATAAATTGTTTAAACAAAAATTTTTAGAAACATAAACAACAACAATTTAATAGTCATAACAGATCCTAGTGCCCCATTAGTACAAGTTCATGGGGTACAACTATTACATATTTTAAATTACCAACTAGTTATCCACTCAAAATTATATATATATATATATATATATATATATATATTCACTCCACGAAGGGGAGTGAAATTCCTGCTCGACCATGTCCTATGTAAGCTCCACTTCAGTACCTGCAAAAATATAGCAAGAAGGGTAGCATTACACAGAACTTAAAAAGATAAATCCTAAAAGAGGCATAGTAATAAACCAAGCCTACACAATTCTTAGCATATGTTATCCATTTAACTAATCTCTTATAGTTCTTTGCTTAATCCCATATACATTAAATTTCCAGTTCTGTTATCATTCTCTCATTTCCATTCTTTATTCATTTTCCATTGGCCCCCTTATACTTAGCATTTCTATAATTATTCTCCCTAGGTATTTCCTCTAATTTCTATATCATTTTCATTGTCCATTTTCTTATTTCATCTTCCATTATCCATTCTATTATCCATTTTTCCTTTCCTTTACCATTTTTATTACCTTTTCCATTTTTATTTCCTATCGTGTGTAACCCCAAATGGAGATCTACACACCGTGTTTGCAACCACAAACAGTGATCTGCAAACACTGTGTATGCAACCACAAACAGTGATCTGCATACGTGTATACAACCACAAACAGTGATCTGTATACACCCATCTCGTTTATGTAACCTCAACAGAGATCTACATAAACTTCCCTTAGTATAATGACAGGGTCTACCGACCTCCCGCCCTTATACCATTTATTATGACAGGGTCTACCGACCTCCCGCCATTATACCTTTCATTATTATGACAGGGTCTACCGACCTCCCGCCATTTTATATTATGGTGACAGGGTCTCACGACCTCCCGCCGTTCTATGTCATGGTGACAGGGTCTCACGACCTCCTGCCGTTTTATATGATGGTGACAGGGTCTCACGACCTCCCGCCGTTCTATATCATGGTGACAGGGTCTCACGACCTCCTGCCGTTTTATATTATGGTGACAGGGTCTCACGACCTCTCGCCACTTTACCTTTTATTATTATGACAGGGTCTACCGACCTCCCGCCATTTTACCTTTTATTATGACAGGGTCTACCGACCTCCCGCCATTTTACCTTTTATTGTGGTGACAGGGTCTACCGATCTCCTGTCGTTTTATTCCTTTTCTATTCTTTCCATTCTCTTTTATTTTTAAGTATATTCCCTTCACTAATGATTTTCATTTTCTTTAACTAGCTCCATTTAATTAAGCCATATACGTCATATTTTAATTCTCGTCACTCGCTCTTAGTTATTTCCTATTTTCCTTTCTTTTCTTTTCTTCTTCTCTTCCTTTTCCTTTTTCTTTATTCCTTTTATTAATTATTCAAGTTTACATCTAATTCCATTCTATTTAACTACCATAATTGCGTTCTTTCTATTTGTCTTATCACTTTCTCGCTAAATTCTTTTACCTGTTACCCTCTTGTATTTGAAATTTAGTTTATCACTTTCGTTTCGATTTCATTACTACCCGACCACCCTTAACTAAGTTTACTCCGTGCTTTCTTATTTCTTTCGTACTCTAACTCCTCTTTTTCCTCTCCTTTAGTTTTAACTCGTCGTACACCCGTCACCTATTACAAACACTCTATACTCTTTTACTCTCACGCTTCGCTAATTTCCCTTAACTAATTTTCCATGATTTTACTTTGTGTTTTCCTCCACTTTAATTCCATATTAACTCTTTTAATACCCTATTACCTTAATTTACTCCGGAACTCATTCTATGCACGTTCAATTTATTCCATTATCAATTTAAATAAATCATTTATATTAGCGGGGAATACCCTAAGGTTCACTAACTTATTCCTTAATTACCCTATTCCTAGTCACCACTATAAACTCCTAGAATTTACTTTTTAAATAGAGGTAATACGAACTCTTCTTACCTCGGGCTTTTTAAATAGAACCTGGATTTTTAGCTCGGCGACGATGACAGTGTCGGTGATGCTCCCCGTTAGCGAGAACGATCGCGGCTGGTTCCGGGCAAAAGCTTCAAGCTTCGAGGTTCCCGACACGAGTCCGGCACGATCGCGGTCGATAACGACGCCGGTGAGATCCGTGGAGAGAGAAAGAGAGAGCTTCGAGGTGAGAGAGAGAGGGATCAAAGCCAAGGGGAAGAGAAACAGGGAGAGAGAGAGGTCTTGATGGTGGTGGGGGCTCTTGGTGGTGGCGGCCGGAGGTGGGTGGCTCGTGGTGGTGGAGGTTGAGGAAGAGGAGAAAGGAGAGAGAAGGAAGAGATGAGGGAAAGAGAGAAAGAGATCAAGAGGAAAGAGAGAGAGGATCTATGGGGAGGAAGGAAGAGCCAAGGAGAGAGGTGGTGGCCTTGGGGCGGCTCCGGTGGTGGTTGGAGGTGCTGGGGGGCGGAGAGAGAGAGGGAGGGTGAAGAGAGAGGAAGGGGGGTTTGGGGTGGCTGGTGCGTGTTTTATAGAGCTGGTGCGATTCTGGTCGCGCCGGTGCGCCTGGGCACGGTGCTGGGTGCGCCTGGGCGGGAATTTGGCTGAGTTGGTGCATCTGGTGCACCCCGGTGCGCCTGGGCGTGCACCGGTGCGCCTGGGCGTGCACCGGTGCGCCTGGGCGTGCACCGGTGCGCCTGGGCGTGCACCAGAAATTCCCAACTTCGATTCGCCGTAACTTTTTCGTTAACCGTCGGATCGGGCCCAAATTTTTAGACAAGCTTCTTAACCCCTTAAGATTCATATCCAACGGTGGAATTTAATTTCGTAACATCCTATAATAAATTCCTAATTTTCTATTTTCGGCTGATTTCTAACATTTAAAACGCCGATTTAACTCCCGATTTCGCTTAGATAATTTTGCCCCTTGCTACCAATGTCTCCTACACAACCCCTAATACTTAAAATTACTACTCACCTTGCTCCCAAAATTCTTTAAGCAATTAATCTACCCATTCCTTACACTTTAAACTTATTAATTCACTAATTATGCTTGGAATTAAATTAGGGATGTTACATAGAGCCACTGGACAGAAGATAAAACAGAAATCTGGAAGGGGAGATCTATACCGAATATCAGCCTTATAGTTATTTGATGAGAAAATAAGAAGGTCATCAGATCTTGACAAACAAACACTATACAGATGTCTTCCCACACTCAAAACAAAAACCCAGACGAAACTGGGAGAAGAAAACTACACGAAGAAAACCACACCACTTGCATAAAAGGCAAGATTATTTAACCCATATATAACTGGGAGAGAAAACCCACACACCGTCTAAAGAAAGGGGAGAGAAGATAAAATCTTCCTTCCCTTTTATTGCTGTCACACTTAATACTTAGAGAAGAGAAGAAAACAAAGAAAAAAAGTTGAAGGGGAGAAGAGTCTAATTTTTTTTTTCTCTATAACAACAATTTCTAATTAATTTCTATCACATCTTATCCAAAGTCTAATCATTTTAAAAGGAATTCTATATAGCAATGAGGAACGAAGATTACGAAATTAGTTGGCCAATAGAAAATGAGAACACTGAAAATCATCATGCGGTGAAAGTGAACATTTTAGTTCAATTAAAAAGTTGCACCAATCAGCTTCATTCGTTAAAAATTTCACGAAAATTTTTAGTAACAATACGCATTTCTCTTTCCTTAAAAGAGTACTAATATTTTAGATTGATTTCTAATTTTGTGGATACCAATCAATATAATCTTTGAGATAGAAAAATGTGAGTGTCATTTGTTCTTGATTGATATTAATGATCATCAATGATTCTTGATATAGATTAAGGAATGACCAAAACGAAATCATTTTGACCAAAAATATAAACAAAGACCATTAGTTATTGGTCAAATTAATCTTAGTGATACACAAAGTCAATGACTAATTAGACATCGGTTAAATTAGTCTTTGACTTTGTGTACCACTAACAACTGCAGAGACTAATGTGACTAATTCGCGTTTTTCTATCTCAACGACTAATTTAGAATTTAATTTGATAACTTCAAATATTAATTTGATCGTTGTACATAAAGTAAGGGACTGATATAAGTATATAACATAATATTACTCATTTTAAAACTTATTGGAATTTTTATTGTGATATTTGCCTAATATGATAAATAGAAACTCTTAAATAATTATTTTTCGCTTATAATATTCTAAAATCTATTCAAACATGGATTATAAGTACTATTTTTAAAGAATCAAAACAAGAGCCTATACTGTTCGAGTCCTTGTGAATGCAGAAAATTCATGTTGGGAGACTCACCTGTCATAGTCAGGCATGCGATCCGGGTCGAATCCGGATGTACCTAGGTAGTACTTAGGGAATCGGGTGGGGAAAAAAAAAACAAGAGCTATACTTATATATTTTTTTTTGGTGAACAAGCTATACTTATATTTAACTAACGTAAAAAGTGATATCTAATCATTTTAAGAATGTAGTTACGTTTAACAAATATACGGGTGGATTAAATATATAAAAGAAAAAAAATGCAGATTTCTTATAAAATCCAAGGATAAAAACAACCATGTATACGTGCTGAAATTGTCAACTCAAGTGATCAGCCAAATATCACGAACCAATGATTATCTTATCCATGTTCTTGATAACTGCAAAAAAATAATTAGTTGATTTTTATTTATAATTCCTCCTGTTTGAAATATAAGAAAAAAATACTTATTTTAATTTAAAATATAAATAAATTAACTCATTTTTTTAAATTTAATTTCATTTCCAATACTACTTTTATAAAACATTTATAGAAAATTGTTATCTCTTATAAATTTTTCTTCATTCTCAATGCTACTTTCCTAAAATACCTTTATATTTTACGAAATTAAACAAAATTAAATGCAATTAACTAACTTCATTAATAAGCATAAAGTTAATTTTTTTCTTATAATTCAAATAGGAGGATATAATATTTTTACTCTTTAGTTTTAAAACTTATCCACGGTATAAATTAATGGTTAAATCTCATGCCTCATGCGATTTCATCTTCCCATTTTAATCCCAGAATTAGCATTTTTCATATATATAATTTTGATTTTGCCAAGCATTACCTTTCCACTGGGTTGCATGAGTACGGGTACGGTACCGGTACTCGATACGGGTACGGGTACGGAGTACGGCAATTTCTAAAAAATTAGGGTACGAGTACGTTTATATATATATATTTAATAATTTATTTTATTAGTATAATTATATTTAAATTTTAAAAAAAATGGAAAAAATAAAATCAGTAAGGTAAAAATTAAGTTAAAATTAATAATAAACACTTAAAAATTACTTTGATGTAAAAAAGAAAACATTAAGTTAAAATTAATAATAAACACTTAAAAATTACTTTGATGTAAAAAAGAAAACATTAAGTTCAAATTAATAATAAACACTTAAAAAATACAATGAAAAAAAGAACAAACTTACGAAATCAGTATGATACTATGAAAAAAACTGAAAAATTACAAGATGCAGCAAATCTCATTAGAAAAATAAGTAACAGAGCTGAAGTATAGAGGGGAGGCAGAGAGGGTTTGCTTCAAAACTCAACCTTAGGATAAAATTAAGATGTCTAAGGCTGAGAATAAAAAAAAAGAAAAAAAATTTAAAATTTTCAATTTTAGTGGTGTTGTGCCGTACCCAATTGTTGGGTACCGTACCCACTGTGTACCTCGACGTACCCAAATATGTACCCAAGTTTTTTTTTTATTTTTTTTGTTCGGGTACGTACCCAGACGTACCCAAGCCGTACACCCGTACCCAAAAAATACCCGGTACGTGTACGGAACGGTATACCCATGCTTCAGAGCCATCCCACAATGGTTAAGGAGGAAAAAAAATTAAATTTTATATTTAATAAATTAAGAAATAATATATTGATTTTTTTTTCGTATGAAACTTCCATAGTTGAATTCTTTTTAACCATACCCACCATTAGGGGATAATTAGCAAAATTAATAATATATTTTATTAATTTTTCTAAGAGCAATTTTTAAGTAGGCAAGAAAAAAAAATATTGAATAAGGTAAATATATTTTTTCTCCTTCTATGAAATACACCATTTTTCAAAGTTGTTTTTGTTTTCCGATGGTTTAAATATTCTCCTGAGGATCGTGGTTAGCAAAACAATATATCCTTTTATTTTATTTGACCTCAATAAAATTTTTAATTAATTGTTTTGAGCCGAATGGGTAACCCAATTTTCATTTCACTATTTTTAGCCTTGGTTTCATGGACCTAAACTAAGCAAAGTTACCGAAACCCATTTCTAATAATCCATTCCCATTTATCATGAACCACACCCGGATCCACTCTCTATAACCCAGATATACATTCCTCCCCTCTATCTCCTCGTGATAGTAGGAAATAACAGATTATTATTTTGGGTTGTTGCATGAGATAAGGAGATACATAGATTAAGGATCAAGATATTAGCTAAACAGAGAGAGTGAAAACGGTGAGACACTGCGAACAAGGGAGCACACTTTGAGAGAGAGAGAGAAAGTGAATTGATTCATACCCGTGCAAGCACACAACAAGAAGAAAATTTTTGGTAAGTTCTTGCCCTGCCCTTTGAGTTTGAATACAGAATTATTTACATTGATATGTTTTGTTATGATCAAATTTTGATTAATGCATTTGATGGCTTTGGGTACATTACAATCATTAATATGTACTGCTTTCTGATTATTAACTTATAAATAGATAGATAGATGATTTGCTGAAATTAGTTTTACATTGTAAATACACAATCTTTCTTTTAGTTCTGGTTGTTTATGGTTGTTTATTTTAGAGGATTTAATGATTAAATGAGGAGATTGATTTTTACACGATCATTGGTTAATCAATGAATGTATTCTCATAATGATCTCATTAGCGTTAGTTGTATATTCTGATTTGTTCGAATAGTTATAAATAAATGGGTTCTCGCTCTTACTTAACTTTTAATGGAATAACGCTTTAGCTGAAAATTTATGCACAATATAATTGGAGAGAAGGTCTGGTGGTTTATATTCGTTTTTTATTGACACAATATAATTGGAGTTAGAGAGGTAGATGATATCTTAATCAGTTATTTTTCTTTTTAATTTATATAATAAAAATTAATGTTAAAAGTTATCAATTATTTGCTATGGTCGAGAATACATTCTCAATCCACGACCTCAACTTTATGAGTAAAAATAACGAGGTGTGAGTAAGCAGCAATGATATAGGATGGAAAAATAAAAGGAAAACATATTAAATGGCATGGAAATGTCAAATTGAAGAGGCAAAAATATTCCTCATTTCTTTTTGTTTCTTTTCTTGGAGCTATGTAAGTGACTTCCCCCTATGAGTTTTGATAACAATTTTTTAAAAATATTTTTCAAATTTTCTAAATAAAATAAAATTGATGATGTTTCTTGCTTAATTTTTTTTTTTGCCGTTACGTTCCTTCTGCATCATGGTTGTATGACAGGAAGTCAAGATGTCACATTTTTGAAAAAATTGTCAAGATTTCACATTAGTTTTCAAAATTGAAAGGATGCACACTATAAAAGTTTATTTTAACATTTTTATTCCTTTACATTAATTAGGTTTTTCTGGACTGTTTTATCTTTTTCATTTACTAAAGAAAAATGGTACATAAACCTACAAAATCAATTTATAAATTAACTCTCAAAATAATTAAAGTAATATATGTCACATAGTGATATTTTATTTTTTTTTGGATAAGACAATATTTCATTTCAAAAATAAGCAGTATAAAGAATACTCCTCCCAAGAAAGTACATAGTCATTAATTCTTAAAAAAAAAAAGAAAAAAGAAATTCCCATAACAAACATGGTATAAGCATGGCAACTATGCAACTACATGAGGATTACTCAATTTTGTCTGATAATCACTGATCATAATTGATTAATAAATAACACACATTACTTTTTTCAGTTATAAGCTAATTTGATTGATTTTATGGATTAATGTATTATTTCATTCTCTATGCTTATATTCTTCTCTCTTTAGTTTCTAATTTCCTGTTTCCAACGTTTGTGTTGTTCTTTATTATCTTTTGGTTAAGCTATTATTTTTTTATAATACAAAGTTTCGTTCCAAAAATATAGAAGTATAAGGAATACTGTAACGATATTAAGTATAATAAAGATTAAAAGAGTTATTAGGCTAATTTGGAGAAAAGGTATATGATAAATATTAGATATTTTAAATAAATGAGTATTATTATTTTTAACAGCAAACAAAGAAAAAATTATTAACATAAGATTAACCGAGCATCATAGAACACCCAATGACCCCACATTCTATGAAAGGTTTGTGAGAGGGAACCACAATCATGTGCATCAAGTTAATCACAATCAGATACAATTTTAAGCTTCACACCATTGTGAAGCAAATAAAGTACTAGTAATTTCATACAAAAAGTTCCCCCAAATCCACCTACCAACCTATACACAGATAATGACCCTAACCAACAAAAAAACACTTGTTAGGACCTTTACCTCCTTAAGTATTATTAGTTATTACAATATTTTTAGAATGTTCTTTTATTACTATATACTTCCTCCATCCCTAAATTTAAGACCCTTTTGACACTTTTATTTTGTCCCTATTTATAAGACCCTTTATCAATTTTCAATGATCATTAATTACTTTTTTCCACAAACACCCCTATTTATTTAACACTTTTTAGATTCCCAATAAAATTAATTGCGGTAATTTTGAAAATATATATCAAAATTTCACATTTCCAATACAATTAATTGAATTATTCTACTTTCTTAACGAAGGCGAAATCCCCCAAAGGGGTCTTATATTTATGGATGGAAGGAGTATAAGTCTTGTACTTTTCAGTTTTCATCTTGGAAGGATTGGAAATGAATTATGTCTCTTTTGTTTAGTTTTTCATCTTCTCTCTTTAATTTCCGGAGATTAACCATCTCAAATTTGGTCATTATCTTTATCATCAATTTTGGGTTATTACAAATATTCACGTAAAAAGTAAAAACAAAAATTACAATTTTTAAAACAGGAAAAAATCCATGAGAAAAACAAAGGCTATGCACATCCCTACCACATCCTAATTACATACTGATTTCCACAAGTAAAACATATTGTTTTTGTGCCAACAAACTGCACACCATAGCAACCTTCCAACTACTCACCAATAACATGCATCGCCTGAAAATTCTCCTATTTCACAAACTAAAAGATAACCTACTTTGAAATGGGTTTATTAGCCATTCAAAGAGAGACATTGGATGGTTAAGCTATTATTGTTTTCTGTTCATTTTATGTAAGTGTTTTTTCCCTCTTAAAAATTCAAAATGCAAATAATTCAACCTCTGTAAACTTTTCTTTAAGTTGATATTGTTTTACTTTGATTATTTTGGTCACTATTTAATTTTTTTGTTGATTTATTCTTCTCATACAGGTGCAAGTTTTTCTTCAGACTTGGTATCTGTTTAAAATAGAGGTAAGTCATCAAATTTTTTCTTCGTAAAATAGAAATGAATATCAAATGTATCTAAATTCCTATTACGAGAAACATATCGCATTATGTTATTCTTTTCTTCATGTCAATATAATGAAGACATGGAATGAGTAGTGAGTACCTTCTGCTTCTTTTATCATCTCCATTTAAGTATAAGAGGAATTATTAGGTGATCCGGGATTAATGGTCTCGGATAAATTATTATCATCTATTATTTATGTTTATATTTTTTTAACTAAAAATTAAACTATGAATGGTTAAAATGGGTTTTGGACCACATAGTTTGGGATTAACTAATAATTTCACATAAAGTGTGAATTAAAAAATATATTTAATGTACCGACGTGGAGTTGGTCAATAGATAGCTCACTTGGTCCCTTAACCAACTGGTCTCGAGTTCCAGTCTTGGGTATGGAGCAACCCCCGATTGGAGAGCCCTACCGTTTAGTGCAAGCTCAGTTGGGTCAGACCAGATGAGTCGGATTCTAGGTAAACCAGATCCGGGTACCGGTTGATGTACACAATATATATATATATATATATATATATATATATATATTTAATGTATCTTTTTGTACCAAATTAATGTTTGTTTTACTTATTTTGTCATTTATCTTTCTATAGTAATGAATTATTTTTTTCACTTATTGTTTTTTTTTATTAATTGGATGTAATATAGTTGCAAAAATAATAATAAATATTGTATTGAGTTTCTGAAATAATAATTAAATAGAAACAAAATTTTTTTTCTTAAAATATAGTTATATATAAGAATGAAACTAGCATTGTTTTGCACATCCACTCATCATTACCTCGAGAATGGATATCCTGAAAGTAAGTGAGGGGATCCGATTATACATGTGTAGGAATTTTTTTTTGGATAAATCATTAGTATTAGAAAAAAAAAATATTACATATAAGTATAAGGAGTGTTTTTAAAGAGTAACTTTTTGCTGACCTACAATATCAAATTGCATTTTTTCTAGCTCATTCCAAGCCATAATATTGCTGAAGGGAATCTAACATATTGAATTTTTCATTGTAATTGTGGTTAGTACTTTGAATATATGATATTTAAAAAAAAGTATTGCCCGGGGGGTTGCTCGGCCCCCTTCATCCGTCCCTACAACTCCCTAGGCTATACCTTCAATTAAAATCCAAGCATATATAAGAACAACTAACCATGTATATGTAGCAATGAGTGGAGTAGCCTCCACGCCCCCTCCACCAAAACCTGCCGAACCAGGCAAATAGTATAGTATCTATTAGCCCATAACAAAGGGCAACTTTTTGGCCCATAACAACCGGAAAGAAGTTGGGCTCTGGCTTTGATACCATGTTAAGGTTCTATCTCAAAACCAATTGGCAATGAGTGGAGTAGCCCAACAGGTATTTAAACCATACCACATATTACGAGGTATCCGATGTGGGACTTCTAACACCAAATATCATGAACCGATGATATTTGGAAAATAATTAGTTCATTTTTATTGATAATATATTTTACTCTTTAGTTCTATAACTTATCCACTGTATAAAGTCAGGGTTAATTCTCATGCCTCATGTCATTTCATCTTCCCATTTCATCCCAAAATTAGCATTTCTCATATATATATATATATATATATATGGGGTTTGCTAACATATGTAAACCCTTTTTTTAGTTGGAACAAGTTAGTAGTGTGTACCAGATTATTTTTGACAAAATTACCCACATGTGCTTTATATGAATGAGTTTTAATGAGTAGGGGTAATTTAATAATTTCAATTTCTAAAATTAAAAATTAAAATAAAAAACCTAAGGGTCTGTTTGGTTTAACCATTTTCTATTTTTTTTTCGGTAAAAGAATAAATTCATTATCTACGTGCAAAATTCAAAAATCAAAATAAACGGCTCTCATCCTTTACCTTGCCACCTTCTAGGAAGGGTTCAAGATCAAAGACTAAGTCACTCCTTAGGGAAGTTTGCCACCTTCTATGAAGGGTTCAAACAAAAACCAAGGAAAAAGAATGTTATAGTTCCTGTCTAATCCTATCTACCAAAGAATGATTGGACCAATTTACATAATTTGGAAAACAAAAACTAATTCTATGAGCAACCTCTCTTCTAACTGCACTAAAAACAAATTGCATACTCCGCGAGCGATCCATGAAAGTTCTACCATTCCTTTCCTCCCAAATGTGATAGATTAAAGCTGTAAACAATGCAAACACACATTTGCGCCTGGTCCTGTCACGAAATGCTGACCGAATCCAACCTGTCCAGTTATGATACTTGTAAGGCCACCTGTCAATTCCAATCCACATGCAACAACATTCAAGGAGATTACGACTCCAAGTACATTCAAAGAATAAATGATTCCTGGATTCAGCAGATGTTAAACAAAGACAACAATGATTAGGAATAACCATAAAAGAAGATAATCTATCAAGAGTATTCAACTTGCCAAGGCCAGCAAGCCAAGCTATAAAGCAATCCTTCTGAACATTCACACTATTCCAAACCATTCTATACAATGGAAAATACCCTTGCTGATTAGTGAGAAACAAATACCCACTCTTAACAGTATACACACCATCATGGGTTCCAATCCATCTATCATTATGAAAACCATTCCGAAGCCTGTCCCTGACTTTAAGCACCTGTTTCCAATGCCAGCCTGCTCCCTGCATCGCATTACAGTCCCAGAAATCCTGATCCTTAATGTATACCGAATGTACCCAACGGACACAAAGATTATCTTTCTTCATAGCCAGATCCCAAACCTGCTTGCCAATTGCTGCAATGTTCCAAATGCAGCTATCCTTTATGTTTAATCCACCAACCTTCCTACTTTTACACACATCATTCCAAGCAACATTTGCCGAGTAATGACCTGTGTCCTGTCTCCCCCAAAGGAATCCCCTATAAATCTTCTCAATATCTCTCAAGACAATTTTCGGAATAATAAATATAGTGGCCCAATAAGTGTGCAAACTCAATAACACTGAATTAATAAGACAACACCTTCCCTGATACGACAAATTTCTAGATTTCCAAATATTAACCCTCTTGGTCACCTTTTCCACTAGTAAATGACAAGTGGAGACAGACCATTTCCTAGCAGATAAAGGAAGACCATGATACCTGAAAGGAAATTCCCCCTTTTGGAAACCTGTTATCTCCACAAGCTCATCTTGGCGCTGTTGGGGAATACCTGCCATATAAATCGAGGACTTTTCATTACTGGCATGCAGCCCTGACATACAAGAAAATTTATTAAAAGCCTGCATCAATATATCAACATTAGCTGGATGGCCCTTACAAAAAATCATCAAATCATCAGCAAACGCTAAATTCACAAGCCTCAACTCCTTACAAAGAGGGTGAAACCTGAAGTTCCTATGATTTGTAGCATGCTGTAAAATTCTAGTTAAAATTTTCATAGACAACACAAAAATAAGGGGGGAGACAGGATCACCCTGTCTGATACCTCTGGAACCTGTAAAGGACATAGACTGTTGACCATTCAGAACCACCGAATAAGTCACCGTTGTGATACAAGCCATGATCCAAGTCACAAATTTTTCAGGAAATCTGAAGGCAACTAACATATGTTCAATGAACCTCCAGCTCAAAGTGTCATAAACCTTCCTGATATCAATCTTCATCATACATCTGGGAGAGATTCTGCTCCTACCATACAGCCTTAGAAGGTCTTGAGAAATAAGAACATTATGCACAATGCTTCTGCCTTTCACAAAAGCTGTCTGATTATCCTAAACAATGCTAGGCAAAACATAATTTAGTCTATTACAAATAATCTTAGTAATGCATTTATAAATAGAATTACAGCATGCTATGGGCCTAAAGTCCTTCACATTGCTAGGATTATCAATTTTCGGAATCATAACCAAATTAGTTTGGTTAATCTCCCGCAACATTCTGCCAGTACAAAAGAAGTCCTTCACCACTGCACACACATCAAAACCAACAATCTCCTAGGCCTCCTTAAAGAAGCCTGAGCCATATCCATCTGGACCAGGTGACTTATCCGATGAATCGCAAATATCGCATCCTTAACCTCATCATCTGTAATAGGCCTGATAAGACTCAACTGCTGACCACTATCTAGCATGGCACCCTCATTCATAAAATTCAAGTCCCATTCCCATGTACTCTGGGGAGCTGTGAACAACAACTTGTAATACTCCTGAAAAGCACTACAAATATCATCCTGGCTTGTGACTGTTGCACCTTGTTCGTTCACAATACTCAAAACTCTATTCCCGTACTGCCGCTGTCTGATAGACGTATGAAATAATCTAGAATTCTGATCACCTTCATTCAACCAATCCACCATTTTCTATTTTCGTTTTCAAAGAAAATAGAGAAAAACATGTTTGCTTGGTCAATTTTATTTTCAATTTTAAGAAATAAAGTCCACATTTCGGGAAATACTGGAAATGCAAAAAATGTTATTTCACCAACGAGCTGTTGGTGCAGTGGTGCCAGGGGCTGCACTTGGTAGGGCGAACCACGGTTCGATCCCCCGCAACAACGTTGGGAGAGGAATAAAACCTTAACCCCGGGACCCCCCTCGAACTGGATTAGTCGCCCCAGTGGGCCGGATACCAGGGTGCAAACCAAAAAAAAAAATGTTATTTCCACCATTTCCAGAATACACGCGGTGGCACATTTGAAATTAAGCATAAATTTCTTGTCTCCCTAAATCTATTCTTATACATCAACTCTGACCCTTTACATTGCTTTTCCAAATAGAACCATTTTTTTTCCTTTAAATGTTTTCTCCCTAATTTCGATCCTTGTAATGTTAAAGGCTAGATTTTTGCAATTACATTTAGATAAAACTGGTGAAGATTGAGCACATAGTAGCTAGGATTTCTTAGGTCGAGAGAAGGGAATCTCTTCACGTTGCAAAGAGCAACACAACTGAAGTTATAAGTTTTGGGAATATTACCCTGTGTTGGTGACAATGTTGTTTGTCATCGAGACAAGAAGAAATCAAATTTGTTTTGATCAAAATTAAACCTCAGCCAATTTGATTATAAAATTTAAATTGAACATAGAGAACCAATGCATGGAGGAACAAAACCCAAAGTGTGAGAAAACATTCTGAGAAAAAAGAAAAGACACACATGGGTTATGAGTTATATATGATAAACAAGTTCTGATACTATTCTCCTCTTTCATGGAAAAGAAATGCATAAGAAATTTACCCAACATGTCTATGGTGAATGAGAAAGGTATATGACTAACGAGTTCAACCTAATGTCAAGTGAAGAGAAGGGTGGTTTTGATGATTGTGAGCAAATACAATTCTTCTAAATAGTGGCCATAGCAAATCTTGCCATGTTTAATTTCATATTGTAAATGCTGAGTGATTAATTAAAGGCAAAAAGACAAATTGAAATTGAAAATTGGAAATAAAAATACAAGTTGAAAGCATACGTATTTTCAAAATTCTAAAAAATAAAAATGAAAATGATATTCAGAAAATGAAAATTAGAAATGAAAATAGGAAATATTTTGTAAACCAAACGGACCCTAAATCCTTTGACATTCTCTTTCTCCCTCGTTTTGGAGAATCCAAAATCTTCTTCTCACCAAAACAGCGACGATGGCACCCCGCTGCCGGCAACAGAGCACTGTCCCAAAATCTACCGTTTTCCTGACCACTTCCTCCCCCAACTCATCCCTTTTTGTTGTTGCTAAGTCTCAAGTTGTTGGTGGTGTTGTGATTCCTCGTCTCCAACCATCGACCACTCCTCAACCACCACCGTCATCCAAGCAACGACGCCAGCCCAGCGTCGCCTCTACTGTGCCTTGTGCCCAGCCACCAGTGATTGGAGTTACCCACCTTTTGCAATGTTCTAATTCCTCAATCACCTTCAAAATAAATTTTCAATCTCACCATCTTTCTAAAATTTGCTGTATCATCTTTTTGCAATGGATTTGTATAAAACACACTATTCAATCTTGGTGAAATGATGATTGTGTCGCTGCAAAATGAAACTCCCTGGCATTTTAGCTTTTGTTTCATTCAAAAATAATCATAAGTTAGTGTCTTTGATTGTTTGCTTGCAATACAGATTATAATCTTATATTATATTTTTGGAAAATAATCAAAATCTATAAGCTCTCTCATAGCAGTTGGAGATTATTTTTTTTTTTGAAAGATTATTTGTTTAGACCCATGTAATTTTCTTATTTTCCTCTCTCATAGTAATATTCTTTACCCTATCCAAACAAAACAAATTAGCTTAAATTTATTTTTTAGCTAAAATACCCAAACATAAAGAAAAAATAATCATAATCTTATTTTAATTATCAGCTACTCCCTCCTGTCCATATTATAAGCACCCTTTCTCTCTCACAAAAAGGGTGCTGATAATATGGACCGGAGGGTGTATATCAAATACAAGAGTGAAGATTCTAAATTGCTTAATTTATTTTCCGTGTGATGAAGGGATGGATCATAGAGATGCAATTTATGACTTGAGTAGCGGAACCAACAACATACACCGAGCAAGTGACATTCTTTTTGGAGTCTCAATACATGCTAAGCCAAATAATAAGGCAGAAATCATTGATCTTGCTTACTCAGCTATGAACGAGTTGTCTATGATTGGGGTTGCAGGGAAACCTTTATGGCAACTCCAAAATCATGATAGGCATCAAACTTTAGATAATGTTGAGTACTTGAAACAATTTGGAACATTGAAAGGAATTATGAAGTTGGTTGAGGTTAGAGAACCTCAAAGTTTACCAACCGACCCACATGAATCTTCAACGTCAAATGCAACTCACAATGAAACTTTACAAGTTGAAGCCTCACGAGATATGGAATATATCAAAATGAGACCGATTGACCTTATTGAATTATTGATGGATATGGTATGTTAATTCTTCATCTCTTTTTATATACATGTACAATAGTAGTGATATCAAGTAATGATGATCTTTTTGTTGGTTATTGATCAGAATCAATGGTCGAGATTTTTCTTTAACATTGTCTCAAGGACAACAATGGTGGGAACCTTGTTAGATGGAACAGAAGGAAGCAATGATGGGAAATTGCACGTGGTATGTTATGAGTATTATACTTTCTTCTAAGTAGTATTTAATTAAATGTTTTAATTTCATGGAATCACATTCAATTTTGCGAAGATCAAAAGTTCCATGATGAGCTTGCATTCTTAATTAACTTAATCAACTGTCAAGAACTTTTGTATTGGCTTGTATCGTAAATTAAAATTAATTTATTTTGGCAAAATTATTAGATTGGTCCTTAAGTTATTTTTTAGTTGTGATTTTGTCCCTTAGCTTAATTTTTTTTTCGTTTCAAATAAGTCCTGAAGTTATTGCCGTGTAACAAATCAGTCATTTCTGTTAATTTTTTTCATTAAGTGACATGTGTCACCATAAGAATTTTTTTTAAAAAAAAATCATTAAACCATTTTTTTAATACGTGGCACCATTAGTTGAGTGACATATGTCACTTAATGAAAAAATTAATGAAAATGACTGATTTGTTAGATGACAACAATTTCAAGACTTATTTAAAAAAAAAAGTTAAGGGACGAAATCGCAACTAAAAATTAACTTATAAAATCAATCAAGTGGTTTTGCCTTTAATTTTCTATGGAATAAAAAGGTTTAAATAATTATATTGAAAGTCACTTCGAAGAATCTGATCTGTTTGAATTTATAAGGTTTGCCCATAGTTGGAATTAAGTCAATTAACTATGAACATAATTACTTCCTTCCATTTTATTTGGTATTTTAGGTTTTTTTCTCGTTCCATATTTTTTGTCAATTTTACAATTTCAATGCATAAATATATTTTTATTTCCAACTTTAACCCTTCATTCAATCATTTTTCTTACTTCTCGTTAATTTTACTTTTATCATCTCTCTCATCTCTAAACCACTATACATTAATTAATGGACACACTTACTAATAAAAATTAAATATTACTACAATTTTCAAAAAGGATTAAATAGGGACATTAGAAAAAATATACATAAAACTTACAATAATCAACACTTTCTTAATCTGTGTGCCCAGATTTAAAAGGCGAAACAAAATGGAACTGAGGGAGTAGTTCCCATGACGAAAACTTTATAAACAAATAGAGAATGTACATGTCAATATTTTATTGTTGTACACCAATCAGTACCCGGATTTGGTTTTCCCAAAATTCAACTCATTCGGTCCTACCCAACTAAGCTAACACTAAGCGGTATCCCAGCGAGAGTTGCTACCACTTGACCAACCCACGTTGGTTGTACATGTCAATATAAAAACATATGGTTTCTAGTTATAAACAAATTAGATTATACTCTCTCCGTCCCTAAATATAAAGCCTCTTTGGAAGATTTCACGTTCATTAAGAAAATGTAATAATTTAGTTAATTGTATTGAAAATGTGAACTTTTGATATGTAATTTCAAAATTACCCCTATTAATATTATTGTGAATCTAAAAAGTGTTAAATAAATAGGGATGTTTGTGAAAAAAAGTAATTAATGATATGAGGCTTGAGGGCTTTATATTTAGAAACGGAGGTAGTAATTAGATGCCAAGGTTGACTATCTCTACTTAAGTATGTAGGTACATATCATACATTTATGTTAATTTTATATAGGCTTCTCAGAGGTGGAAACACATATGTAATTAAGTTTCGCTTAAATATGTTTCAAGTCCTTAAATTTTGGGGTCATGTTGTTATAGACCCTCGTTTTTTTATTTTTTTAAAATGTTTTTAAATGTCTTATTCGCTGAAGTTACCTCCTATAGTTATATACCCCTACTTCTGATTCTGGCCAAATTTTATCGACGTGTCTCACCAGAATCCTAGTCAGATACAGAAGGTTAGTTACAAAATGTCACGTGAGTAAAGACGTCCTCTAATTCCAATCATCTTTTTTTTTAACTAAAAATATAAAAAATATTAATTTTTATAGTTTTTTTAATTTAAAAAAAAAAGATCTTTGTCCATGTGGCATCATGTGACACCATATGGTTAATCTCTTGCGTCTGATTATAATTTCGATGTGACATGTCAGCAAAATTTGATCGAAAATGATAGCGAGTGTATATGACAAACCTAGAAATAATATTGGGGAGCCAAACATTGAAAAAAAAAAATAAAAACTTATGACAAAATGACCTTAAAGTTCATAAACTTAAGACATAATTAATTAATTGTATTGGTTGATTTCAAGTAATGCATTGATTGCTACAGTTTATCTTAATCAAATATATTTTTACATGGCATTTGGGCTTATCCATCCTCATGATTGGATAGACATATATGTTCCTCAATTTTTTTGAGAAAAAAATCTATATGAATCCTTGTTTGCTAATGGAAACAAAGATGCATGTAATCAACTTGTTATGGGAATTTTTAGAATTAATATAAAAGTTCTTATTTTAGTCTATATTCATTTCTTTCTGTAGTTTAATGCAGAACTTCATTTGCCTACACCATTTATACCACCTCGAGAGTGTTACTTTGCAAGGTATTGCAAGCAACTGACTCAAGAGGTGTGGGGGGTCGTGGATGTATCATTGGAGAAATTTTTTCCTTCTCCAACAAGCAATTTCAGAAAAAGACCCTCAGGATGTTTGATTGAGGGAATGCCAAATGGATTCTCCAAGGTAGTTTTTGATAATGTTACTTGATTGCACCGAGTTAATACTCTTTTCAATAACTATTCATAGACACATTTATATGCATATCATTTCATACTTTTATAGTGTTTTAATCATTTAATTAAAAGTTCATTCCCTATATTGCCTTTAATTTATTACACATATAATATCCTTTAGCCATCTACTCTTTGTGTGAGGAGATGTATTCTCAAATGGTGTGCAAGGAGCCTTTTTTTTTTTTTTTTTTTTTTTAAAATTTTCCTATTAGTTTGTTTATTTTTGTAAGCCATAATTTGTGTAGTCTTCATTTGTTTAATGTTTAGTATCCCTACATTAGGTTATATGGGTAGAGCATGTGGAAGCAAACCACAACCAAGTGAACAAACAATTCCAGCCACTAGTTACCACGGGTTTTGCTTTTGGTGCTACACGTTGGCTTGCTTGTGTAGTTCGGCAAAGTGAATGGTTTGAAACAATGAAAGGACCAACACTTGTTGCAGATGATGGGGGTACCTCTATTGCAATTTCTCCTTTCATTTTATTGAAAAAAAAAACATTTTTAAGAAGAGAAATAAATGTTTATAGGTCAATATAACATTTAACCCATCTCTTATATAATAATAGTTTCAAGATGTTAAATTAATTCCATTAACTATTTATCTTTTCTTATAAATAGTTATTATACCTAAAGCTGGGAGGACAAGCTTCTTGAATCTGGCAAATAGAATGATGAAAACATTTTGCAATGATATCAGTGCTTCAACAAGAAATTCATGGATGCAAATACCTTCATTTCTTGGCTCCGCAGATGTGAGGTTCAATGTTAAGAATAATATCGACGAAATTGGGAAGCCTCTTGGTACAACAGTGGTTTTCGCTACCTCTCTTTGGGTTAATGCCTCTCCAAATCAATTGTTCAACTTTCTTCGCCATGACAATTCTAGGAAAAAGGTATGCTCAATATATAAAAATTATATTTTCATATATAGTTTCTATGTTTGAATTTTACATTATATTCCTAAAAATATATTTTTTTTAAGATAAAAATAAGAAGAAGAGATAAGATAAATGTAAATTTAACAAAAAAAAAAAAATCTTCCTACATTATTTAAAAAGAGAAATTTTAACATATCGATTTTAAAAAAATGACATGCGAATAAAAGAATTCAATGATATATTATCATTATTTTTCTTGTTTTTCCTAGCATGTTATCGTTGGTCCTACTATGTGAGGATGGAATGGAATTGATGGGAAACCCATGAAAATTGATTTAACAATCATCACAAGTATCGTTGATTGCCCATGGATTTTTTGTCACACACTTGTTCTTTCTGTTTTAAATAAAAGTTCCACTTGAAAATTAATAGATAATTATATCTTTGTAGGGACTTTCTTAACATGCGTAAATTAGTTTTTTAGTTAAAATATTTTAGCATTGTTTACAAAATAATTATAAATAAAAATACCCTCATATATTATTAGGAAAAATGTGTTTTAAACATACAAAAATTTGAATAATCTTAATTTTGGGAATTAAAGAAAGAATAATCACAAAACCCCCAAACCGATTGACACTTCTTTTTTCTCATCTTTCATTTCGCTCTCTCACAAAAATCTAAGTTTCTCATCACTTCTCTCTTCTCTCTTCTCATAGACCCGTCTGAGTCGCTACTTTTCCGCCAAGTCTAAAGGCATGTTTGGTTTCGCGTCCGAGAATCAATTCCGGTCCCAAAATCGCGTTGGAACAGAAACAATTATTACTAGTGCATGTTTGGTTCTACGGTAAGTTAGCCCAAAATCAATTCTGGAATGTCAACGCTACTACTAACAGTTGCTTATGCTCTAACGTGATTTTGGGGCCAAAATTGATTTTATAACGAGTAACCAAACATGCTCCTAGCTTTGACATTCGAGAATTGATTATGGTTAACTCACCGCAAAACCAAACATAAACTAAGTTGGTTGAGGGTGGATGTGAGTTACAGATGGGCTGGGGTCGCGGGTGATGATGATGGTCGCATGTGGGTGTGGGTCGTGGATGCCGGTGCCTGCGGGTGGGCGTGGGTAGCCAATCTACGTTGCCGCAGTTGCCGCTGGCAATGGTGGAGTGGGTTGCTGGACCTAGCGGTGATGTTGTAGGGTTGGTCGGTGTGGAAGTAGAGCTGTCAAAATGGGCCGTGCCAGTTGGGCCAGGCAAAAAAGCCCGAAAAATCATAGGGCTCGGGCTCCTTAAAATATGCTATTTATTCATCCCGTGCTATTTAGCCCGGCCTGGTCGGGTTCGGGTTCGGGCCGAGTAAACCCGGTTGGGTTCGGGCCGAGTAAACCCGGTTGGGTTCGGGCCGAGTAAACCCGGTTGGGTTCGGGCCGGCCTGGAGGCTCGGAAAAAAAAAGAAAAAATTCACATTTTTTTAAAACTTTACATGTTGTCTAAAAAATGAAAATACCCATTAACAGGAGCTTCCAAATACAACATTGGTGCATGTAAGGATGACAACGGGGCGGGGATAGGCGGGGGGTACTTTTCCATTCCCCATCCTCGGGTCCTATTCCTCCCCCATCCCCATCCCCAAACCCCATCTCGGGTAGAAATTGTTCCCCATCCCCATTCCCCACGGTCCCCACGGTGTCCCCAAACATACGCGAATTTTTTAAAAAAAAATCGTAATTTCCATTTGACTCGTCATAAAATTAACCCTGCTTAATAGTATTTTCAAAAGATGCATAGTACTTAAAAATAATCATTAAAAGTCAAATAATTCAATCTAAGAAATTGAATAAAAATAATCAAAAGGTTAATATTTGTTTTAAAATTAGACAATTACAAACTTTTTTTTGATAGTAAAGGCAGGCTTTATAAAACAGGCAAAGCCACAGGGGCTGAAAGTTCTACAAAGAAATGCTTAAGGAACCATGAGGTGTCAAACCAGACTGGTATGTAGTTGAAATTAGGGTTGAAAGGTGAAATTACCAAAAAAATCAATTCTTTTAATTACATAAAAGTTAAAAACTAAGGGTGTATATGTAAAATAGGCGGGGAACGGGGCCCCGCGGGGACGGGGGAACCTATCCCATTCCCCGCCCCGAAATCTGTACGAGGGAAAAATCCCCCCATCCCCGACCCCGACGGGGAAAAATCCCCGAAATCGGGGACCTGAACGGGGCGTTCCCCGCGGGGATCCCTGAATGGCGTTCCCCATTGCCACCCCTAGGTGCATGCAAGACAACGTGTATGTACCATCCTAGCTTTGCGATCAACTTCACAGGTTACGACCTTGTAGATGTTTCCTATCTCATTAAGTCTGTGCACATTATGTAAAAGGTAGTATTACAAAACCGTATGCTAGATATTTGGGGTTGACTACATACATAGTCTGCACACGTTGTCCACTTACCCTTATTACTTGATGTGGTACATCCACTTAAACTTGATTTTATTTATCTACTGAACTTGTCTCATACTCTGATGAAAAAAACACTTCTTATTTGTTAAAAACTATGTGAAAAAAATAAAGGAAGTTTATTATTAATTTTTTTAAAAAATATATATATAATTTTTTTTAAAGTGATTGAATAGTAAAAAAAATAAAAAATTTGATGATGCGGGTCGGCCAGCATTCGGCCCGAAGCCCGCTTAGGACGGGTTTGGGTTTCATAATAGGGTACTCAAATTACAGCCGGGCTTTTTGGCCCGAGCCCGGTTTGGCTCGAACCTGTGGCAGGCTTGCCCGAACCCGACCCACAGGTCCGTTTTGACAGCACTATGTGGAAGTATAGAAAGAAAGAAGGGGAGAGAGAAAAACTGATCGGTTGGAAGGAGTGATTTTTTGTTAAAATATTTTTTTCTAAATATTTGTTTCCACACAACAAATATTTAGAAAAAGTTGAGGATGTTGCGGTGGATGATTGGGCATACCAGACAAGATCGGATTAGAAATGAGTATATTCGAGAAAAAGTTGGGGTTGCTCCTATTGTTGAAAAAATGGTTGAATCTCGTCTTAGGTGGTTTGGGCATGTGTGGAGGAGACCGGTGGAAGCCCCGGTTAGGAGGGTAGACCAAATGGAGGGTACTACAAGGGCTAGAGGAAGAGGAAGACCTAGAAAAACTATAGGCGAAACAATTGAGAAGGATATGGCAATCAATGCCTTATCAAAAGACATGATTTATGATAGGCCTTTATGGCGTCGTTTGATCCATGTAGCCGACCCCACCTAGTGGGACAAAGGCTTAGTTGTTGTTGTTGTATTTGTTTCCACACAACACATAAAGGTATTTCAATTTACAATAATCTGAAACACAATGTTAACTATTAATGTGTTCCAATCGAAAATACCATCTTACACATGTTAGCAAATCCACACAAATATATATTCCTTATTTGAAACAATTCCTACCCCTTTCGTTTCCTTCCTTGACCATTAAACTATACACTAGATGAAATATAAATAAGGTGTATGTTGTAATCATAGGTTTAAAGTTGTTCCTCCACTTCCTAAATAATAGTTCCTGTTAAGTCTATGTCTATCTCATCTCCCTTTTTCACTTAATTGACCTAGGCCAATGTTGCACTCACTTCCTAAATAATAGGTAAAAATCAATAATGATGAGAATAAAAAATATTTAAAAATTGTTTTATGTTAAAATTTTATATTAAAAAAAATAATTTCCTAACAAAACTAAAGATGATTTATCTGATATAGATATTTTATGTCATGGCTGTATTCTAAGTGGTTTGTTGGATAACATTTACGAAATTTTTTGTCATACCAAAACTTCTATTGAATTATGGGAAGCACTTGAATTGAATTGAATTATGCATGGTTCTGTTGAAAAGGGTCTACGTGTTTTATATGCTTTAAAAGAGATTAGTCTTTAAGTGTAGTTGGTGGCCATATAACACTCTTGATGTTACCATAAAAAATGTTGTTGAGCTTAACTATGAATTTAATTTCGAGTTAATTGTCACTTTGGTCCCTGAAATTACATACCGCTTTCACTTTCGCCCCTCAAATTACGAAAATAGCTTTGAGGTCCCTGGATTTGTAAAAATGTGTGCACGTTAGTTCCTGGAGTTAACGTCCGTTAATGGAAACTTGACATGCACTTTAAATAATTTACTATAGTCCCTGTAATCACTTTAAATAATTCACTATAGTCAATATAGTAATTTTGTTATTCATTATAGTCCATGAAACTATACAATTTATTCATTTTAGTCCCTATATCAGTATAGTTCAAATTCCAAATGAACTCAAACAATCAGTAAAGAATTAACCAAAAAGATTAAGGGGTATAGAATACCTTCTGCATATCTGAGATGAAGTTTCGTCCTTGCTCTTTTAAGGACAATGTTTAAGTAATTAAAAGTGTAAAGTCAATATTGAAAACTGTGTACCAAAAACAAAACATTGAAAACATTCAAAATTTACTCTTAATATATTAAATATATAATTTCAGGGAGGTAGGTTTTACATTTTTGGTTGCATAAATATTATCTTTATTGCAATGAAGAGAAAAACTCATACAATGTTAATAAAATTTTAAAAAAAACTCAAACAGAATGGCACAATTTGGAAAACATACAAAACGATGTTGTAAATAGTAAAACAACACTTTGGTTCATGAAATTGACTTTGGATTGGTTGATCCTTCATATTGTAAAAGCAATTTGGCTCCTCATTTTGCATATTGTCAGTTAATATGGTTGTTGAGGAAAAAAATTAAGATTTTTTCAGCACCAAATTGACTGATGATGAAATGCAAAGTTAAGGGTCAATTTGACATTTTCCTTAAGTCTAAGTGTATGTTTAGATCTCATGCAAATGCAGGTTTGTGCCTCTTAAACGGATTTGAGCATTTTGAATTTTGTTTGGTAAAAATTTTCAAAAGGTGATTTCCCTTTCCAAACTTGATTCGAGTTAAAACTAAATTTTTTAAAGGATTGAAACTTCATCTCAGATATTTCATACCCCTTAATCTTTTTGGTTAATTTTTTACTGATTGTTTGAGTTAATCTGGAATTTGAACTATATTGATATAGGGACTAAAATGAATAAATTGTATAGTTTCAGGGACTATAATGAATAACAAAATTACTATAGGGACTATAGTGAATTATTTAAAGTGATTACAAAGACTATAATGAATTATTTAAAGTGCATGTCAAGCCTCCATTAACGGACGTTAACTCCAGGGACTAACGTGCACACGTTTTTACAAATCCAGGGACCTCAAAGCTATTTTCGTAATTTGAGGGACGAAAGTGAAAACGATATGTAATTTCAGGGATCAAAGTGACAATTAATTCATTTAATTTCTGAATGTTATATGTTTAATGTTGTTCTTTATAATTTTCAATTCACAATTTAAACTTAATCTAACTTTTTCATTATATTATTTTTAAATTATTATTTAATATTTTAATTTTTAAATTTATAATAGATATGCTTTACTTTTTGTGTTAATATTTTTAAACTTCAAATTTAATTTAATATAATAAGAGTTAGTAAGTGAAAAATTAAGTTGATCTTAACGCCAGTAGACATGAATTCTGAACTTAAAAAAAATATTAAAAACCTTTCTAATTTTGTTTTGATTTTGACATGACCAATTAACTAACATGGCATGCATATATAATGTCATTTCTTTTAATTATAGTGGGATTTGCTTTCACGTCAACTTTCTGTTCGAGAATTCGCATATATGAACAATGGAAAAGATCTCAAGAATCGTGTTTCCTTAATTCGAGCATTTGTAAGTTGCTTCTTTCATTAGTACCCTATTTCTTTTTTATTTTTATTTTCTCTTCAAAATCTAAATAAATACTAAGTTCCTAATAATAAAGTTTACTTTATTTGCAATTTTCAGACTTCTGAAGGCAAGACAGAAATCTTTTATATTCAAAAGAGTTACACAGATTCAACTGTTTCATATGTGATTTATGCTCCTTTAGACGAGTCTGCTTTGAAAGGTCTTGCACAAGGATCAGACCCTGATACTGTAATGATCTTACCATCAGGGTTTGCTATTCTTCCTGCAAGGTTGGCTGGTGATGATGATGATGATACAAATAATGGCACTTTAAGTCTTCTAACTATTGCATTTCATATCGTTGAGAGTACCAGCATTAGATCATCTATCCCTCACGAATCAATTGAAACACTTTACAAAGTTATTACAGACACCGTTTCTGCTATAATGGATGCGGTGATGTATAATAATTTGCACAACAAATGGATAGAGGATTGAAATTACAAAGCTCTTGAATAGTTTAACATCTTCTAGATGCAGCAAAATGAAATGTTTAAGTGTATATGTTACATTAGTTTTAATTTACCTTATGTTTTCTATCTTTCTTTGCTGAAACCGTAGGTAGATTGTGAAGTGAAACCTTGAAATCTTTTAAGTCTTGCTTTTTTTAAATTATATTAGTCGTATAATCGTTGAGGTGCCCTTTAGAGTATGAAGTTAAGTGGAGATGTTTCATTATCCATACACTGCCCTGATTTTCATTCTTAACTTCAAATATTTTCATTGATTTGTTTTTATCTTAAATGTTTTTTTTTTCAATGAGTAACCATATTTTAGGCTTGGAATTTTTTTTAAAGAGAGAGGTAAGTCATGTAACAATTCCATGAAATATAAACGAATATCAAATGGAACTTAATTATATTCCTTATTACCATATAAGCATGCCACATTAATTATGTTGTTCATTTCTTCTTGTCATTGACAAGATGGAATGAGACTTCAGACATCTTTGTTCACGCTCACTCACTAGATCTCTTTATTGTAAATCCTAGCATTAGAACAATCATATTTGATAGGAGTCCTAGTGGAGTGACTAAGGAAAGGGGCCCAATGATAGATCAATTAAGCCATGGGCCCAAAGTGTGGAACGTATATACTAGAAGGGGTAAAACGGGAGTAGTGTCTGTTGAGAAATTACGTCAAATTTCTCTTAATCAGATTTGTGAGAAACAGTATAAACACAGAATAATAATAACAACAACAACAACTAAAACTCTTTTATTATGCTGCTGCTACATTATTATTAAAAGATGAAAACTGAGAAAAAATTATTTTCTCCTTATTTCTCTCCTCTCTCTCTCTTTTCTCTCTGTTGTTGGAATGAATCAGAAAGAAAAACAACACATGCATTTATACATGCACGTAACAATTGTCCTCCATTCATTTATTTTCCTATTTTAAAGATTCTATAATATTAATGGTTTCCTGCTTTTACGAAACCAAAAACTAAGGAATACGTTTACTTAATTTTCTCTCAACAGATAATGCATATGACCAATTCCAACAATCTCCCACTTGAAGACTGATTTTAATCTGTCTTCACACTTCAATCAGAGTAATAGTCTTGTCTGTTATTCTAGCAAGCCAACAGAAGTTGAGCACAACTTCAGCTTTTCAATGGTTACCACCTTGGTTAACATATCTGCAGGGTTCTTACTTCCAAGAATCTTTCTCAATGTTAACACCTCATCTTCAAGCAAAGATCTAATAAAGTGATAACGAAGTCCAATGTGTTTGGTCCTAGAATGAAATGTTGAATTCTTTGCCAGATGTATCGCACTCTGACTGTCACTGTGCAAAACACTCTTTTCTTGAATGAAACCCAACTCTGTTAACAATCCCTGAAGCCATATCAATCTTCTGTACTTGTGACATCCAACTAACAGCTGTAGTACCAACAGTGAAAATGTAACCAGTTGTACTTCTTCGATGATCTACTTCACCGCCAAAGTCTGCATCTACGTAACCTTGCACTTTTAACTCTCCTTGGTTAAAGTACAAACATTTATTTGTAGTGCCTCGCAGATACCTCAAAATCCATTTAACTGCTTCCCAATGTGCTTTACCTGGATTTGACATAAACCTGCTAACAACTCCCACTGCATGACCAATGTCTGGCCTTGTACAGACCATCGCGTACATCAAACTTCCAATAGCGGAAGCATATGGAATCTTAGCCATGAACTCCTTTTCTTCCTCCGACTGAGGGGACTGGTCTTTAGACAGACGAAAATGGCTAGCCAAAGGTGTGTTAACTGCTTTAGCATCGCTCATGTTGAATCTTTGCAAAACACGATTGATGTACTTTGCCTGAGATAATTTCAAAATACCTTTTTGATTATCTCTCGTGATTTGCATTCCGAGGATCTTCTTTGCTGGACCTAAATCCTTCATATCAAATTCTTTTGACAACTGTTGCTTCAAGCTCATAATCTCGCCCATATCTGAACCAGCTACTAACATATCATCAACATAAAGTAGCAAAATAATATAACTGGACTTATACCTCTTGAAGAAACAACAATGGTCGGCATTACACTTTTGGAAACCTTCCTTGTGCATAAAGCTTTCAAACTTCTTGTACCACTGTCTTGGAGCTTGTTTCAAACCATACAAGATTTTCTTTAGTTTGCACACCATGTTCCTTTTCTTTTCGTCTACGAAACCTTCAGGTTGATGCATGTAAATCTCTTCATTTAAGTCTCCATGAAGAAATGCGATTTTCACATCTAGTTGCTCAAGATATAGTCCTTCACTAGCTACAATACTTAACACAGATCTTATAGTATTGAGCTTCACAACTGGAGCAAAGATTTCAGTGTAATCAACTCCTTCTTTTTGCTGAAATCCTTTAACAACAAGTCGAGCTTTGTATCTTTTGGATCCATCATGATCTTCCTTCACTCGATACACCCATTTGTTGTGAAGTGCCTTTTTCCCTGTAGGTAAATTTACTAGCTCCCATGTCTGATTGGATATTAAAGACTTCATCTCATCTTTCATGGCAAGCTCCCACTTACTAGTATCTGTTACCTGACATGCTTCCTCGTAGCTTTCAGGCTCCCCTTCATCAGTTAGTAATATATAATTAAGATATTTCCTGTTAGGTACAGGAGGTCTAGAGGACCTCTGCAAAACAGGAGCTGGAACAGGAAGCTCCGGTGTGTCATCATTATTTTCAATTGATTCCTCTAGCTGAGGAGTCTCAAATTCAGGAGTTTCTGGGACATCATCCACCTCTGCATACACTGGGCTACTTTGTTTTGAGTTTTTATTACATGTGCTATCCCTGTCTTTGTACATCACTCTTTCATTGAAGATCACATCTCTACTACGAATCATCTTTTTGTTTTCATTATCCCATAATCTGTAGCCAAATTCATCTTCACCATAACCGATGAAAGTGCACTTCTTCGATTTAGGATCAAGCTTATTTCTGCCTTGATCACTAATGTGCACATATGCTACACAATCGAAAACTCTAAGATGTGAGAGTTTTACCTCTTTTCTACTCCATACCTCTTCTGGTATTTTGTACTCTAGTGGAATTGAAGGGCCTCGATTGATTAAGTAAGTTGCTGTGTTGATTGCTTCTGCCCAAAACTGCTTCGGTAAGCCTGACTGCAAACGCAAGCTTCTAGCTCTTTCCGTCAACGTTCGATTCATACGCTCTGCCACACCATTGTGTTGAGGCGTACCAGGCACAGTCCTCTCTATTATGATCCCGTGCTCATAGCAAAACTTCTTAAATTTGGTGTCTTCATATTCACCACCATTATCGGTTCTAAGCTTTTTGATCTTCAATCCTGTTTCATTTTCCACCATGGCTTTCCAAATCTTGAAAGCCTCAAATACTCCGGACTTATGTTTTAAAAAATATACCCATACCTTCCTAGAGTGATCATCAATAAAGGTCACGAAGTAATGTTTCCCACCAATGGATGGAATCGTTGTTGGTCCCCAAACATCAGAGTGAACTAGCTCGAGTCTCTCATTCTTTGGGGTTTTACCACTTGTCTGAAAGCTAACTCGTTTCTGCTTTCCAAGTATACAGTCTTCACACATGTCAATTTCTATTGACCGAAAGACTAGGTAGTTTACCTTTTGAATGCATGATCTTCATCCCTTTCTCACTCATATGGCCTAACCTTTGGTGCCATAGATTGGGATTTTCATTTGTTGCAACTGCAATCAAATGATTTGCTCCACCTGTCTTGTAGAGAGTACCACTCTTTCTGCCACGAGCAATTGTCATTACACCCTTTGAAATTTTCCAATGATCTCCATGAAAGACTGTTGTGTATCCTTCACTGGCCAACTGGCCTACTGAGATTAAGTTTTTTGTCAACTCGGGAATATGTCTAACATTTTTTAATTCCCACAGAGACCCATTTAAATTAATTTTCACTACACCTTTACCCACAATCTCACAAGATTGTTCATTACCAAGGTACACTTTACCAAGGTTACCGGGAATATAATTTTCGAATAATTCTTTCTGTGAAGTGGCATGAAAAGATGCTCCGGAGTCTAACACCCAAGACTCTTCCTTGTTCTCTAGAGAACATATCAACGCATCATCTCCTTCTGAGGTAGAAGCAACATTTGCCTCCTTTTTCATCGCCTGATTCTTCGGTGCACTCCTGCACTGATTCTTGTAATGCCCGGTCTTTCCACAATTCCAACACTCAATGGTCTTTGAGCTATGAAAACTTCGATGGTTCTTGGACCTGGATCTTCTGTCCTTGGATTTATCGCGTCCGTTTCCTCTGGTCAAATTTCTCCCTCTTGACTCTGTATTTAAAACTGAAGAGGTTGAAGATTCACACGACTCTCTTCGTCGAATTTCTTCACTAAGAACCAGATCACGAACATTGTTAAATTTCAACTTAGTGTTTCCCGATGAGCTACTCACAGCTGTGACAGTAGCGTTCCAACTTTCTGGCAGGGAAGACAAAAGTATCAACGCTAGTACTTCTTCATCAAATTCGATTCCAACTGAACTCAATTGGGATGTGACTATATTGAGTTCATTGATATGTTGAGCGACCGATGCACCTTCTACCATCCGCAAATTAAATAGCCGCCTTATTAAATGAACTTTGTTTGCGGCTGACGGCTTTTCATACATATTAGAAAGAGCCACCATTAGACCTGCCGTAGTAGTTTCTTTCGCAATATTAAATGCAACATTGCGGGATAATGTCAATCGGATAACTCCAAGGGCTTGCCTGTCGAGAAGAGCCCAATCTTCATCATTCATGCCCTCTGGTTTGCTTCTTGAGAGAGGTTGATATAATTTTTTCTGATACAAATAATCCTCTATTTGCATCTTCCAAAAGCCAAAGTCCTCACCATCGAACTTATCAATCTCCACCTTTCCTTCTTCTGCAGCCATTTCTCTCACTCAAATCTGACTCCCTTTGAACCGGTTATTGTAATAATAACAACTGGCTCTAGATACCAATTGTTGAGAAATTATGCCAAATTTCTCTTAATCAGATTTGTGAGAAACAGTATAAACACAGAATAATAATAACAACAACAACAACTAAAACTCTTTTATTATGCTGCTGCTACATTATTATTAAAAGATGAAAACTGAGAAAAAATTATTTTCTCCTTATTTCTCTCTCCTCTCTCTCTCTTTTCTCTCTGTTGTTGGAATGAATCAGAAAGAAAAACAACACATGCATTTATACATGCACGTAACAATTGTCCTCCATTCATTTATTTTCCTATTTTAAAGATTCTATAATATTAATGGTTTCCTGCTTTTACGAAACCAAAAACTAAGGAATACGTTTACTTAATTTTCTCTCAACAGATAATGCATATGACCAATTCCAACAGTGTCTACCTCTGCTGACGTGGAGGAGAGAGAGGCTCTTGCTTGAGGGAAAAGCTTGTTAGTTAGGGGGAATTGTGGAATTCGGTTATATAGGTGTGAGTGTCATGTAGTAAGGCATCTTTTGTAATGAGGGAGGAATGATTGGATAGGGAAATTCTCTTTCTCTGTTGGAGCAGTGCTTTGTGGGTAGCAGTATACATTTCTGCTACATTCTATATTCTCTTATTTCCTTACTTTCTGCCTTTTACTTCCTTATTTTTCCTATTTTGGTTCTGCGTTTGGTTACCTCATATAATAGTGTGCAACAAATTGGTCCGACCTGCCGAATCTCCATGAGGACGACGGGTGTGTGAAGGGGACCAGCTCACGAGTTGTAGTTTGTGAATGCCACCCAAGAAGAAAGGAGGGAAGAATAGAGAAATGGAGGCAAGATTTACTAATGTAGAGCACGAGATCAGCAGTATCAACGAAGCCATGGTTGTGTCGCAACAAAAGATTGAGGAAAAGTTGGAGAGGCTCCTCCAGTCCAAGAAGGGGAGATCGACGTCCTTTGGGTCATTGAAGCACTTGAAAGGGGAGGTTCTAGAGGAATTTCGGCAATGCGTGAAGAAGGTTGAGCTACCCATGTTTGACGGAGAGTGTAACACTAGTTTTTAAATTCTTTAGTTATAAAATTAAGTATAGTATTTTGGTTTTATTAAAACTTCAATTAGCGAAAGTGTTTAGAAAAATTTTGACAGAGTTTACTTTGTTTTTCTGACTTTCCCAAATTTTCGTTTAAGTACCTGTCAGAACCAGAGAGTGCATACAGTATTTATAAAGTATTACACGACAAAAAGCTTGTATCCACCACCTTACACCATGTTATAGTGGTGGTAGTATTTACAAACTACAAAAAAACAAGGTTTGTTCTGTCCTTTTAACATGATTCAAAAGCAAAGTTTTAAAAGACTTTATATTATGTCCTCATACTAAAAGGTCAAAAAGTAACCGATATAGCATCGAGCACGGTTGCATCCCATTGTGGCTATGCCACAACAATAAGTCTGTGCCTCCGGTGATGGGGCATGACTCTCCTCAGCTGGTGCAATAGAAAACACCTCTCCAGGGGTGGTACCTATAATAGTCAACATAAGGGAGTGAGTGGTTTAACATAAATTAAAATGAAGAATTAAGAATAATAATATAGAAAACCAAAGAAGTAATATTATGAGAAATATTAATATTTGTTGCTTTAATTGAATCAGTAAGAGCAATATGAGTTTTGTATCATCTCTTAGTATTATACTCATAATATCATTAATGAAATAATGCATGAAAACTTTATTCTAAATTCTTGGAATGATGCATGCTCGCCACTCTAAACCATAATCGAATCCAATGAGATTAGAATTGATCATTATTACATCATAAGAAAATTCCACTTCTTCACAAGTTCTTTTCCATTCTCAATTCATTGGACTCAACTAAGGATTATAAAGATAAATTTCCCAATTCACTCTTTTTCAACTTTTCCATTTCCTTTTTCTTTTCACATTTCATTACCTCTTCATTCCATCAGTCAACATTCCACTCTATCACCTCACTTCACCCTCCGCTCCAGGGAAAGACCAACCGGGAGTAAGTGTCCCTCTACCAATGCTTGCACAGTACTGAACATCTCTCTCGATTCAGTACAACATGGGTTGAAGGCCCAAGTTGGCTATAACAGGGAACCACCCTCAACCGTCCTGATGTGACTCTGTGACCGATAAAATGATTGTGGTTAATGCAGGACCAATCTCCCGACACGAGTGGCCAGTTCGTGCCCTCCTAGAGATCAAAGTTCCACCCACAACAATTACCGCGGTTGTTTCATTAGCACAACCTAGTCACATATCACTCACGTGCCTCCGCGTATGTCTTTCCCAACTTCCTCACCGTCCACCTTATACTCCAGTATGATGCATGCTTCTCATTACTTTCCAATTGGACTCATACTTATCAAAATTTAATATTTAGAAAATACTTCATAATTTAGTGTGATTCCAATTGGAAAGTACAAAATGTTTCCTATGAATATGCAATGCAACCTCATAACTCATGTTCATAGCCAAAGGGTTTAAATTCAATTATTATTAACAACAATTCACATAATATCAAAAAGCTTATCATTACACCAGAATGTTAGATCCAGTGAGAAGGTTTTGATAATGACAAATGTTTTGCAAAAGCTACAAACGTTTTGATCAAGCTCAAGTCATGTGAAGCTCACCAAAGTTTAACAAACAACAAATGATGAAGAGAGAGCAAGCTCATGAAGATTCATTTTGTGTATTATATTGTAATATCTTTAGTTTAAGTCTTTTAGTTTGATGAGTTTGGGTAGAGTTATTAGAGGGTAGTGAATCTCTATCAAGTGCATGATTATATTATAATTTGAGTATTCACTTAACCTAAAATCAATAGGTGGCTTAGAGGTTTGAAAGAAAAGGTTTAGTTTTGAGAAAATAAGTTTTTAGAAGTGTTTTACAGTGGCTAATCGATTAACACACATTTAACAGTGGTTAATCGATTAAGGCTATGTGTTAATCGATTAACACCTGCAGAACTGGTTTTTAAAATACGTTTTTCACTTCTCAAAAATAGTTTTTAAGTTTCATAAATTTTGGGTATTCTATATAAACCTTTTCCTAATCATTGTGATTAACTAACATCATTTTTCTTATCATTATGGAAAGATCAAAGCCACACTATTCTCTCTCACTTTCAAAAGATCAAAGCTTTCATTTTTACATTCTTTGATCAAGAATCTTTGAATCTCATGTGTTGATATTTTCATAGTTCTTGAAAGAGATTCATAGGATTGTTATTGTTTTCTATTGAGTTGTAATCATTACAAGGAGGCAAATATTCTACAACAAAGGAAGTCTTAGTGGTTGTTCATCAAGCAAAATCAAGTTCGAAGTCTTGTTGTGTTAACAAGCAATTGGAAGACTTGTTGTGGGGATACCAACAAGCAAGGGAAGAGGTTAGATTAGATTTCAATAGGATTGCAAGACAAGAGTGAGGTATCTCTTGGAGGCTATCAAGAAGGGAGTCTTGAGAGGCATTTACTTGTAATTTGAGAATTCTAATTCCTTAGTGAAGAATCTCTCTTGGTTGAAGAGGGGACTGGATGTAGCTCACGGTGATTGTGAGTGAACCAGGATAAATCACTGTGCAGTATCTATATTCCCTTAACTCTTTACGTTCTTGTCATTTCATATTGTTCTTGGTTGAAAACCTAGAAAAGATTGATTTTCCATAATTGATTGAATTAGATTTTAATTGTGTAAATTGAATTGGGGAAAATCATTTTCATAACCTAGGTAATCAATAAGAATATTGGTATTAATCAATTCCGCTTTATCTCTGATCTTATGTGTTAATTGATTGATTTTCGTTTTTGATTGAAAAATGATTTTTCAGTTTTAACAGTGGTTAATCGATTAACTGAAGGTGTTAATCGTTTAAGTAAAAATCAGCTTTCAGGCAATACTCGATTAACTGATCTGGCTAATCGATTAACTCAAAGTTTTTCAAAGGTTAATCAATTAACAGCTTGTCTTAATCGATTAAGGGCTGCAGAATTTTGTAAAAATCATTCGTTTTAATTTTTTTGATTTGATTCTTTCGAAAATCTTTCAAGGTTTCTTAAACACCTATTCAACCCCCCCTTCTAGGTGTTCTCCTAGTGTTACTTAGTTAATAATTCACCCACCGATTGTAGTTTTTACAATTGGTATCAGAGCTCGGTCGAAAGACACGAGCATAGAGCTTTTTCGTAAAGATCCTTGAGGAAACTACAATGGGTTCTACGAATTCCTTTGGTGGTGAAGGTGCTTCGATAAGTCGCCCTCCTATGTTTGGTGGAGAGGGTTATGCTTATTGGAAGTTAGAATGAAATTTTTTATAGAAGCCATAGACATGAATATTTGGGAACCCATTGAGAATGGTCCTCACATTCCCTCAAAACAAGTAGATGGTGCATCTCAATTAGTTCCCAAAGATAAGTGGACCGATGATGATAAAAATAAAATTCAATATGATTTAAAAGCTAAGAATATCATCACCTCCGCTCTATCTTATGATGAGTTCTTCAGAGTCTCCCAATGTCAAAATGCCAAACAAATGTGGGACACCTTGCAAGTCACACATGAAGGCACTAGTGAAGTTAGGCGTGCTAGATTAAATTCTTTGATGCATGAATATGAATTGTTCCGTATGTTGCCTAATGAATCTATATGTATTATGCAAAAACGTTTTACTCATATTATTAATCATCTCATTGCTCTTGGAAAGACTTTCATGAATTGTGAACTTGTTAGCAAAGTTTTAAGATGTCTAAGTAGGGAATGACAACCTAAGGTTACCACAATTTTTGAATCAAAGGACTTGGACAACATGGACTTAGCTACACTTTTCGGAAAGCTTCAAGAACATGAAATGGAACTTGGACGTTTGCATATGCATGAAGAATCAGATAAGAACAAAGAAAGAAAAGGAATTGCTCTTAAAGCCAAAAGTTCATATAAAAAGGAAGAGAGTTCTGATGATGATGATAGTGAAGATTCCGATTCGGACATTGATGAAGAGTCTATGAAACTTCTATTGAGAAAGTTTAACAAGCATCTAAGGAGAAAAGAAAGGTTGAACAAAGACAAAAGAAAAGAGAAGAATTCCCCACACTACAAGACCAAGACAACAAAAGAAGGAGTAGTTTGCCATGAATGCGGAAAACCCGATCATATCAAGTACTCATGTTCAAAGTATCTCAAAAAGATGGAGAAAGAGAAGAAACATCCAAAGCACAAAAAGGCATACATTGTTTGGGATGAAGAAGAAAAAGAAAGCACATCAAGTAGTTCTTCGGATGATGAAGAAATCGCAACTCTTAACTTGCTAGTTCAAGTAGATGAAGAAGAAAGTTCAAATGATGAATCAAATGAACAAAGCGAGGAAAGCGATGTAAGTGATACTAAATCCGAAATTTCTTCCAAATATGAAATTTTATATAATGCTTATGAAGAAATGCATGAACAAGTTAAGAAACTAGCTTTGAAAAACATTGAAAGGAAGAAGCTCATTTTAAAACATCAACAAGAGATTTTAGAACTTCATAAACAAGTTGATGAGCTTAATCTTCAAAATGAAACTCTTGATCTCATTTATGCTAGTTCTTCTTGTGAGTGTGCTAGTAGATTGAATGTTGTGGTTGATTGTGAGAATTGCAAGTTGCTTAAAGATGAAAATGCTATTTTGAAAAATAAGGTTGCAAGTTTCACAAGTGGTGATATTAAATTGCGCACATTGTTAAATTTTCAAAGAGAAAATTCAAACAAGTTTGGTTTGGGTTATACTAATGCTAAGAGTAAGTCTCATAGAAATGTTGTTGATTTTTCTAAGGTTGATTTTTCAAATGCACCAACATGTTTCTATTGTGGCACTCATGGACATACTTCAAATGTGTGTTATATTAAAGTGCATGGTACCTAAAGGAAATTTTGTTTGGGTTAAGAAGGGTGAAAATCCCTTAACTAACAAAAATGGATCCAAGATTATTTGGATACCAAAAAGCAAAGTATGATTGTTTTGTAGGTATGATTGAAGAGCAAAAGGGCTTACAAGTGTTATTCTTCATTTGCATCTTCAAGTATTAAAGAGAAAGTCATACAAATTGGTACAATTGGTATTGTTGGATTTTTACAATTGATATTACTACTACAAAGCTCACATTTGGTATCAAGTGAATTTCTCACAAGAGATAGCAAGTACTCACAATTGGATTTACATTTGGTATCTTCTAATCTTACTATTAGTCTTTTACCATTGATATTTACAATTGGTGTTGAAGATTCACAAGTATTATTATGTCATATTTTCTTCAATTGGTATCATTGTGTGATCATTAGATGTTTATCATGCTATTGTGGTTATTGTGATATCTCTTTACAATTGATATCTTACTTTGTCAAGTGATGTTATGGCTTTTTAGTTACAATTTGTATCATATTTCATTGTCATATTTCTTTCCAATTGGTATCACATTTCAAAGTATAGTTCTTTAGTTTTACAATTGGTATCATTGATTAATTGGTATCAATGTTGTGAAGAAATGATTATTGATTTCTCAATTTTGGCTTAAGATTTTATTGTCATATTACTTTTTGATTATGCCAAAAGGGGGAGAAAAGGTTGTTTTGTTGTTTTTATATAGGTGAAGCAAAAGTTGTGTTGAAGATAGGGGGAGAATCAAGCTTAACTCAATTGGATTTCAAATGTCAAAAGCATTTATTGAGGGGGAGCAAGAGTCTTACCAAGTGATCAAATGGTTCAATAATCAACAACTTCAAACAACTTCAAAACTTGTTTGTCATTTTCAAAAAGGGGGAGATTGTTAGATCCAGTGAGAATGTTTTGATAATGACAAATGTTTTGCAAAAGCTACAAATGTTTTGATCAAGCTTAAGTCATGTGAAGCTCACCAAAGTTCAACAAACAACAAATGATGAAGAGAGAGCAAGCTCATGAAGATTTATTTTGTGTATTATATTGTAATATCTTTAGTTTGAGTCTTTTAGTTTGATGAGTCTGGGTAGAGTTATTAGAGGGTAGTGAATCTCTATCAAGTGCATGATTATATTATAATTTGAGTATTCACTTAACCTAAAATCAATAGGTGGCTTAGAGGTTTGAAAGAAAAGGTTTAATTTTGAGAAAACAAGTTTTTAGAAGTGTTTTACAGTGGCTAATCGATTAATGGGATGAGCTAATCGAATAACACACATTTAACAGTGGTTAATCGATTAAGGCTATGTGTTAATCGATTAACACCTGCAGAACTGGTTTTTAAAATACGTTTTTCACTTCTCAAAAACAATTTTTAAGTTTCATAACTTTTGGGTATTCCATATGAACCTTTTCCTAATCATTGTGATTACTATCATCATTTTTCTTATCATTTTGGAAAGATCAAAGCCACGCTATTCTCTCTCACTTTCAAAAGATCAAAGCTTTCATTTTTACATTCTTTGATCAAGAATCTTTAAATCTCATGTGTTTATATTTTCATAGATCTTGAAAGAGATTCATAGGATTGTTATTGTTTTCTATGGAGTTGTAATCATTGCAAGGAGGCAAAAATTCTACAACAAAGGAAGTCTTGGTGGTTATTCATCAAGCAAAATCAAGTTGGAAGTCTTGTTGTGTTAACAAGCAATTGGAAGACTTGTTGTAGGGATATCAACAAGCTGTTGAAACTCATGGTTTCCCTTTATGTTGTTTTGATGATGACACAACACAACTCAATATATGTTGTGAACATGTTCAGGTACTTTGAAGAATGCGAAGAGTATGTTTGCCTGATTGAAGACTTAGTCGTTTAGGCTTAGAACTCTTTGTAAGGAAAATAATATTTTCTAAAGCACTTAATTATAACCATATGATGATGACATATTTTTTATTCTTGAAAAACCTAGAAGAAGTATTTTTAAACCTTCTGCTCCAGGAAAAGTCTTTGTGAAAATGTTTTACGAAAACCTTTGGTTACAAATTTTCATGAAAATCTCTTTTTAATGTGGAGTAATCGATTACCCCTTCTGGAATAATCGATTACTTGAGGCAACTTTTAACAAGAGTGTAAGTAATTTATTAATTAGATTCTTGTAATGGATTACTTCCTTAAACTGGTCATTTAGGTGACAGTAATCGATTACTTGAAGCTACTAATCGATTACATTCTAATGTTGCAACTTTTATGAAAAACCTGAGAGCAAGTAATCGATTAATCTGACCAAAGTAATCGATTACTTAATTCAAAATTTTGAAAAACGTGCTGAAATCAACCTGATTCCCAGAATAATTTATTTCCTTTTCTTGATGATCACGTTTCTGATTTTGGATACTTCTTCTACCTTTTTAAAAACACACTATCACACACATCACTAGTGGTTGTTGTTGTTGTTCTTCTTCTCCTTCTCTCTTAATTTTGAAAAATCTTTTAAGAAGAAAATCATCATCATCATCATATTGGTTTAGTATTGAGTTTTCTTAAGGCTATTATCTTGTCATTGGTCTCTATTGTAGTATCTGCTCTATCTAGAGAGCTTTATTGTTAGTTGCACACATTTCTTCGTGCAAATCATTTTGATTGTAAGGGGTGTGAAAACCTTAGAAATTAAGGAGTGTTTTTCCCTTAGGATTGAACGTGTGTCGCGTTCATAGGGTGAGTTAACCCTGTTATATTGGGTAGCGCTATACGAACGGTGGGATTCCTAGTAGTTAGGCTATTGTGTTTGAGGTCCCTGGCGAACGGTGGGATTCCTAGTAGCTTGCGAGGCGCTCTGGATGTACTTGGGGACGCGCTGCGTCTTGGCTTAGTGAAAAGCTCAAGTGGGTCGCTTGAGGACTCGATGTAGGCGTTGTTTGCCGAACCAGGATAAAAATCTCCGGTGCAAATTTTCCTATCCCTTATCTCTTTACTTTCCGCATGTCTATTTTGTGTTAATTATAATTTCGCGAATAAAAGTTATTTTTACGTTTTAATTTATTTAACACGAAAATTGCGTTTTCTTTGTGTTGATTTAATCAATCTCGTGTATAGTATGATTTTAATATACATAGTAATATTATTTCAATTTTGCGCTTAAAAACGTTTTTAATCCGTTCTTTAAGTCTTCCGCTCGTTTAATCTCTGTTATACTTTCAAAGAACGATTTTTGCGATTGAATTTCAAAGTTTTCATAAACACCCAATTCACCCCCCCTCTTGGGTGATTCTCGCCAATACCACCAATTATTCCAACAATTGGTATCAGAGCTTCAGTGCTCACCGGTTCTCTTTGGTTCAGTGGTTCAAATCTTCAGGTTCAGTGCTTCAGGTTCAGGTTCAGTCGGTTCAGTTTCTCTCCGGTTCAGGTTTTCGGTTATTACATTGTCTTCTTCTGTATCTCTACGTTCATAGATCTGGTATGCTGCTACTGTGATGATGTTCAGAATTTGATATAGCTGCTTTTGGGTAGTTGGCATTCTGTTTTTAGTCTGGGTTTTTGTGCTGTTTGTGCAACATTCAGTTGAGTAGCCTGATTGGTTCAGAATATTTCTTTTGAGATCGTCTGAGGTTGTGTGATCATGTCAACTCGTCGTACCAAAAGAAGGGCAATTATTGATGAATTCGACGATGATGAGCCATCTCCTCCAGTTGTTCAAAATCAGGCTCAACCTTCGTCCAGTCGTGCTCCTAGGCCTCCTCGACCTAGAAGAAACGAAGCTAGTTCTTCTGCTCCACCTCCTCCAGTTCATCAACCAATTGCAGTGGAAAATTTAAATCGTTGGTTCTCGAATCCCTCTCAGATTATGAACTATGAAAAATATTTTGAGCATGCTCTGTGATCTCTCCAAGATTTCTGGATGCTGATACCTTCGACGGCGAAGAATGCAATCTTCCTGCCATAGTGCTCCTAAAGGAAAAAGGCTTATTCGAATTTAGCACTATTGGAGGCGACTTCTATGAAGATCTGGTCAGAGTATTCTACACAAATCTCATTTGGAATTCTGATGAAAAGGTTCTTTATTCTGAAGTTAAGGGAAGGAGTATCAAAATCGATTTGGCCACATGGATCAACATCACTCACCTGCCCATGGATGGAATCACATATACTGGTTCTAGTTCTGATAGTCTTTGGGGAGATGAGTATGAAAAGAAAGTGTAACATCCCCATTTTTAATTCCAAACATAATACTAATAAATAAAAAGAAAAAGAAAATAATAATAATAATAATAATAAATAAAAAGAAAAATAATAATAATAATAATAATAATAATAGTAATAATACTAATAATAATAATAATAGTAATAATAATGATATTGTAATAATAATAATAAAAATAATAGTAATAATAATAATAATAATGTAATAAAAAAAAAGAAAAAAAAATAAAAGAGCAGGGGGGGTTCGATCAACCCCCCATCTCCTTCTCCAACAAAAAAAAGGGCCGCCGGCCCTAACCCTCCTCTCCCCATGCAGCGCCGGCCCTAAGCTTCTCTCCCCAGTTTCCGTCCACGCCGCCGCCCACCCAGCCAGCTCCGTCGCCGTCCCTCTCTCCCTCTCCTGCCTCGCGGTTTCTCTCTCATATGGGTCGCGAATCGTCCCTCCTTCTTCTTTCCCCCGTTCTCCTCCCAGCCGCAACCAACCCCAACCGTCGCCGCTTTTCCCTGCCTCCCTTGGCACCGCACCATCGCTGCGGTTGGAGGAGGCTCACGATCGCCAGCCTCATCTTCGTCTCCGTCTTCTCCGTTTGGTCTTGCCGGTGCCACGCGAACCGCCATCAGCGAGGCTATTCGCTGGCCACCGTGAGTCCAGCAACCCAGGACTACATCTCCACTGCCACTCATTGTCACACACCGATATCGACCACCGACACATCGCCACGGACCTGTTCATCACCCCGGGTCATTGAGGCTTCACGGATCACCGCTCATTCACGTCGGCAAGCCCCGAAGTTGAGGTTATTTCTTAATTTTCGTCAATCGAGGTAAGGGGTGTTTTACGTCAGCTTGTAGGGACTGGTTTCTTGCTAGTTATAATCTTTGCTAAGAGCATATGGATGTGCTATTGATTGAACATGTGAGTAATTAATCTAGACAAAAAATTAAAATAGGAAAATAAAAGAATGAAGAACTAATTGAATAATGGTATGTGCTAGCGGTGATATATTGTTTGTACGTTAATGAACATGTCCTTTAAATGCTAGTTGTGGAAATGAATTATTGTATGCTATAGATTATGAGGTATACGTGCTATTTTAATAGTAAAGTGCTAAATGTATGCTTGTTAGTTAATAATAGTTGCTGAATGGTAAATGGATTGCTATGTAATTAGAGATGCTAAATGATGTATGTTGTTATTTAGTTGTATTTGTTAAATGCTATAATGTAGGGTTAATTAACGAATATGAATTCTTGTATTTCATAAGTGTGATGTACGACTTTTATGTTAAAGGTAGGTAATTTAAATGCTAAATGGACTTTAACCTTTAGGATAGACAACATGGACTTGAAGACAAAGGAATTGTATGAAATAAGTCTTAAATTGATAATTGGGATGTAATAAGCTTTAAATTGATGATTATGATGTAATGTGTATGCTAAGTACTAAATGCTATTTTGTATGCCTAACTGAAGGATATGAGAACTTGACAAGTAATTGTGAACGAGTATGTGATTAACTGTTATGTATATGTGATTAATAAGTGATATATTGGTTGTAGTAGGTAACGGTTAAGTGATAAAAGAAGGGACTAAAAGTATGAGTAGGAATTTAGGAAAATTAAATTATGAATTGGATAATAAATAATAGAAAGGGTGTATGCATGAGATGTAAATTAGAATGAGAAATAAGGAATTATGGTTGAGAAAAAGAAATAAGTAAATAAGAAGATAACATGAGATTTAATGAGAAAGAAAAAAAATGAATTAATGAGAAAAATGAAGACTATATCGGCGGATGGTCCTAGTGGCTCTGTCGACGTGCAACCCGGATGGTCCTAGTGGCTCTGGGGATAATCCCGCACACCCTTGATGGTCCTAGTGGCTCAAGGAATAGTAAAATAATTAATGGTATCGGCGGATGGTCCTAGTGGCTCTGTCGACGTGCAACCCGGATGGTCCTAGTGGCTCTGGGGATAATCCCGCACACCCTTGATGGTCCTAGTGGCTCAAGGAATAATAAAATAATTAATGGTATCGGCGGATGGTCCTAGTGGCTCTGTCGACGTGCAACCCGGATGGTCCTAGTGGCTCTGGGGATAATCCAGCACACCCCTGATGGTCCTAGCGGCTCAGGTAATGTAAAATGAAAGGAAAGAAAGAGATAAAGAAAGAAAATAAGAAAGAAGTGCAAATGGAAAGAATAAAATGAAAAGAATGTAAATGAATTATGGTGTTTGAATAATTGAAATAATGTTTATGTAATAGATGAGTATATGTGTGTGAATTGATTACTTATTAGAATGAAAATAAGAAAAATGAAATTTTACATAGGAGTTGGGAAAAGTATTAGGAATGAAAATAAATAAAGAGAAATGAATGTGAAATGTACAGGAGAAAAGTGATGTGTTTGGAATAAGAGAAATTTCTAATTATATGATAAATGATAATATGCAAGTGATTGTGTTTGATGCATGCTTTGGACTGGTATAGGGAATTATGTGCTATATGCTAATTGTGTTTTGACTTAGTGATTATTATGCCTCATTGGAACCTATTTCCTACTTGTGTAAAGCTCACCCTTACAACCCCCTTTCAGGTACTAAGCTGGGAGCTTGCACCGTTTTCTGGCCGAGCAGGGAGTATACTCCACACTGTGGAGTGTAAAGCATTTGAGTGGACTTAGTTTTAATTTTAAGAAAATTAATACTATGTAAATTAAAATCATGTAGTAGTTGTGCGCCCAGAATTTTGTATTATGTGGTTTATCGGGCATTAGGACTTTATCTGGCTGTTTTATTAATATGTTTATGTTTTATAAATACTCTGGTCTGAACAGGTACAACATGAAATTTTGGTAAAGTCCGAATTACAGAGGAAACTCTGCCGGATTTTTATCGGAATTTTCAAGTTCATATTTTAATAAATCCAAATTAAACTAATTAAGTGTGAGGGTGTTACATTATGGTATCAGAGCAGTTTTTCCTCGGCCTTTGGAGTTTGAACCCATAACTCCTGTGGTTTACTCAGCAAGCGAGTAACCAATAGATAGAGTCAAGTCTTATGTTAACTAGCTAGATAGATAAATATAGGTGCATACAGGTAAGTACGCTTAGTTGAGTATGCAATCATTCCTATATATATATATATATGTGTGTGTGTGTGTGTGTGTGCCTAAACTTGTTTTATTTTCAGAATCAGACCTCATGGCACGGAGGCGTGCTGATAATGACAGGATTGCCCAGATTCTGGAAAATCTAGTTCAACAGAACCAGAATCAGGCGGAAGCAGTTACTGCTGCTGCAAATGCAGCTGCAGTAGCGGTAGCAGTAGTAAATCAATTTGCCCAGGCACGTCCAGCTCTAGCCGAAATTGATTGGCTTGCACGATTCAGGAAAAACGGACCACCTGAATTCGAAGGAGGTTATAATCCGGATGGAGCTCAGGGATGGCTTCAAGAATTGGAGAAGATTTTCCGCACAATGTCGCCACCCCTTGAGCAGAAGGTCCCCTTGGCAACTTACATGCTCAGCGGAAAAGCAGAACATTGGTGGGAGCATCAAAGAAGGAGTTTAGAAGCATCCAATCAGATGATCACTTGGGATCTATTTAAGACCCGCTTCCTTGGGAAGTATTTTCCTGAGGATGTTAGAAGGGAAAAGGATCTACTGTTTCTTAAGCTGGAACAAGGGAGTCTGAGTGTCGGTGAATATGTGGCACAATTCGAGGATTTGATTCGGTACTCCAGTGGTTACAAAGATGCAGATGAGCGAGCTAAATGCATAAAGTTTGAATCTGGTCTCCGGGAGGATATTCAACTTGCTTTCGAATACCAGAATATTTCAGATCTCTCTCATCTGGTCAATGTGGCGAGCACTTATGAGAAAGGGCTCAAGAGGAAGGCGGATGCAGATCGAAACAAAATAATTCATGGGTCAGAAGGTTCTAGCAAAGGTAAGAGACCAGTTCAGGAAGCAAGTTCATATGTTGATCCCAGCGCTCAAAGTACTACTTCTCTAAGGGATAGACCACCATGTCCACACTGTGGGAGAGCCCACAAGCGACTATGTAGGATTATGGACCAGCGCAGAAAAGAGGGCCTCTGTCTTTATTGCGGGCAATCGGGCCATGTTATTGCAAGTTGTCCGGAGCGCATTATGGAGTGAATGTAACGAAAGTATGACAGGCAATTAGGAGCCAACCTATGTAGAAAGGTATGTGGTACTAATGTATTCCCTTGGAGCATATTATGTGACTACAATTCCGTATATACTTTTAATTCTCTCTAAGCTACATGTGAAGATTTGGATGTCCTAAAGTGGAATGACATTGTAAACCTTAGGTCTCCAACCCCCCGCGAGTCTTTAATAGAAATCCCACAAGTGTATCTAACTCATTCCCCCGGATGTCTAGCCAAAAATTTCGGACTAGACCAAAAGTCCAACTGAATGATGTCAAGAAATCAATGCCTCTAGATCATTCTAGAAGCTGATTTAGCACAGTTTCGACCGCAATAGCTATTCTTAGATTAGGATTCTAAGAAAAACGTTTTCTTGGAAGCTACTAGCAATAGGGAAAGAATTAGGATCCCTTATCCTTCAAACGAAACGAAGGACTGTGGAACTTAAAGAATGCTTAAAGTCGGTCCAACTTTTAGGAAATTATGAACAAGCTTTGAGAAGAATTAATAAGATACATAACATAGTTGGAAGTTACCCAAAACCTGCGATGGTGTTGTCGTTTAATATAATGTCAGGTCCGAGCTAACCGTCATGATTCTTACATCTGTTTAGTGACGAGGTTATTAGCAAATCCGCCAACGATGTGCTGTTGATAGGCGTGAGGTTGGGATTGGCCACCTTAATCTTTGCATCTATTAATGGATGTCATTATTGCAACCTTCCCAATGAAAATAAAACAACCAAAATAGGAAGTGGACTTAAGGCATAACCAAAAGGGCAAAAGCCCTAAGCCATCATACTCACTTCAGAGTAGTGTAGCCGAACATAGCCCTCTTGAGAAAATCGAGCCAAACCTTGTAGAAATCTCCACGAAGTTCTATGACAAACCAAATTAGATTGTTAGGAGCCCAAAGCTCACTAGGAATCTTATCAAGATTTTAAACAGTTACCGCGAAGAAGGCGAATCTTAGTAACTTCGCAAAGTAATCATAACGACACCAATTAAGTCAACCATCGATCCTTAGACGGTGCCTTTTTCAATGATTCCTTATTTAGGAAATGCATTCTTTGGGTTGATCTTCATTGTCTTTTAGCTTAACCTGTACCCAGCCATTCTGCTACAACTTAATGTCTGTGCTTGTGTGATATTTTCTCAATCTTGTCACCTAGCACATCCTCGATCAACTTGCAAAGATCAATAAACTTCTCTAAGTGTTGCGTGTACCTTACTTTCATCCTCATTCTCTTCGAGTTTCAGGCATCCAATGAGAGAACTGAGATGTGTAGACACGAAAATTCGCTAAATCGTAGGCATCCAATGTAAGTCAATGCCCACCAACGGAGAGTCAGCCCCGCACAACTTCCAATCCCGAACGCCGATCGGGGATCTATGTTTTCGATTCTTAATAACGATCGAACATCTCCCTTGGCATGGATACAATCAAGTAAGCCGATTCTAAGTGGGGGAGGATTTCAACCCAAGAAATGGAAGATGGAACTTTAATAATAAGGGAATGGTGAATCCTGTCGCGATAGAGGAGATACGTAATGTCCGAGGACAGACATGACAATACTAAGAAGAATGGATCTAAATACATCGGAAGCAGGGAAATATAACCAACAGGAACCCCATTAGTTGGATGGTTCTACGCGTTAGGAAGTAACCCGAATTTCGGGGACGAAATTCTTATAAGTGGGGGAGAATTGTAACATCCCCATTTTTAATTCCAAACATAATACTAATAAATAAAAAGAAAAAGAAAATAATAATAATAATAATAATAAATAAAAATAAAAAGAAAAATAATAATAATAATAATAATAATAGTAATAATACTAATAATAATAATAATAGTAATAATAATGATATTGTAATAATAATAAAAAAATAATAGTAATAATAATAATAATAATAATGTAATAAAAAAAAAGAAAAAAAAATAAAAGAGCAGGGGGGTTCGATCAACCCCCCATCTCCTTCTCCAACAAAAAAAAGGGCCGCCGGCCCTAACCCTCCTCTCCCCATGCAGCGCCAGCCCTAAGCTTCTCTCCCCAGTTTCCGTCCACGCCGCCGCCCACCCAGCCAGCTCCGTCGCCGTCCCTCTCTCCCTCTCCTGCCTCGCGGTTTCTCTCTCATTTGGGTCGCGAATCGTCCCTCCTTCTTCTTTCCCCCGTTCTCCTCCCGGCCGCAACCAACCCCAACCGCCGCCGCTTTTCCCTGCCTCCCTTGGCACCGCACCATCGCTGCGGTTGGAGGAGGCTCACGATCGCCAGCCTCATCTTCGTCTCCGTCTTCTCCGTTTGGTCTTGCCGGTGCCACGCGAACCGCCATCAGCGAGGCTATGCGCCGGCCACCGTGAGTCCAGCAACCCAGGACTACATCTCCACCGCCACTCATTGTCACACACCGATATCGACCGCCGACACATCGCCACGGACCTGTTCATCACCCCGGGTCATTGAGGCTTCACGGATCACCGCTCATTCACGTCGGCAAGCCCCGAAGTTGAGGTTATTCCTTAATTTTCGTCAATTGAGGTAAGGGGTGTTTTACGTCAGCTTGTAGGGACTGGTTTCTTGCTAGTTATAATCTTTGCTAAGAGCATATGGATGTGCTATTGATTGAACATGTGAGTAATTAATCTAGACAAAAAATTAAAATAGGAAAATAAAAGAATGAAGAACCAATTGAATAATGGTATGTGCTAGCGGTGATATATTGTTTGTACGTTAATGAACATGTCCTTTAAATGCTAGTTGTGGAAATGAATTATTGTATGCTATAGATTATGAGGTATACTTGCTATTTTAATAGTAAAGTGCTAAATGTATGCTTGTTAGTTAATAATAGTTGCTGAATGGTAAATGGATTGCTATGTAATTAGAGATGCTAAATGATGTATGTTGTTATTTAGTTGTATTTGTTAAATGCTATAATGTAGGGTTAATTAACGAATATGAATTCTTGTATTTCATAAGTGTGATGTACGACTTTTATGTTAAAGGTAGGTAATTTAAATGCTAAATGGACTTTAACCTTTAGGATAGACAACATGGACTTGAAGACAAAGGAATCGTACGAAATAAGTCTTAAATTGATAATTGGGATGTAATAAGCTTTAAATTGATAATTATGATGTAATGTGTATGCTAAGTACTAAATGCTATTTTGTATGCCTAACTGAAGGATATGAGAACTTGACAAGTAATTGTGAACGAGTATGTGATTAACTGTTATGTATGTGTGATTAATAAGTGATATATTGGTTGTAGTGAGTAACGGTTAAGTGATAAAAGAAGGGACTAAAAGTATGAGTAGGAATTTAGGAAAATTAAATTATGAATTGGATAATAAATAAAAGAAAGGGTGTATGCATGAGATGTAAATTAGAATGAGAAATAAGGAATTATGGTTGAGAAAAAGAAATAAGTAAATAAGAAGATAAAATGAGATTTAATGAGAAAGAAAAAAAATGAATTAATGAGAAAAATGAAGACTATATCGGCGGATGGTCCTAGTGGCTCTGTTGACGTGCAACCCGGATGGTCCTAGTGGCTCTGGGGATAATCCCGCACACCCTTGATGGTCCTAGTGGCTCAAGGAATAATAAAATAATTAATGGTATCGGCGGATGGTCCTAGTGGCTCTGTCGACGTGCAACCCGGATGGTCCTAGTGGCTCTGGGGATAATCCCGCACACCCTTGATGGTCCTAGTGGCTCAAGGAATAATAAAATAATTAATGGTATCGGTGGATGGTCCTAGTGGCTCTGTCGACGTGCAACCCGGATGGTCCTAGTGGCTCTGGGGATAATCCAGCACACCCCTGATGGTCCTAGCGGCTCAGGTAATGTAAAATGAAAGGAAAGAAAGAGATAAAGAAAGAAAATAAGAAAGAAGTGCAAATGGAAAGAATAAAATGAAAAGAATGTAAATGAATTATGGTGTTTGAATAATTGAAATAATGTTTATGTAATAGATGAGTATATGTGTGTGAATTGATTACTTATTAGAATGAAAATAAGAAAAATGAAATTTTACATAGGAGTTGGGAAAAGTATTAGGAATGAAAATAAATAAAGAGAAATGAATGTGAAATGTACAGGAGAAAAGTGATGTGTTTGGAATAAGAGAAATTTCTAATTATATGATAAATGATAATATGCAAGTGATTGTGTTTGATGCATGCTTTGGACTGGTATAGGGAATTATGTGCTATATGCTAATTGTGTTTTGACTTAGTGATTATTATGCCTCATTGGAACCTATTTCCTACTTGTGTAAAGCTCACCCTTACAACCCCCTTTCAGGTACTAAGCTGGGAGCTTGCACCGTTTTCTGGCCGAGCAGGGAGTATACTCCACACTGTGGAGTGTAAAGCATTTGAGTGGACTTAGTTTTAATTTTAAGAAAATTAATACTATGTAAATTAAAATCATGTAGTAGTTGTGCGCCCAGAATTTTGTATTATGTGGTTTATCGGGCATTAGGACTTTATCTGACTGTTTTATTAATATGTTTATGTTTTATAATTACTCTGGTCTGAACAGGTACAACAGGAAATTTTGGTAAAGTCCGAATTACAGAGGAAACTCTGCCGGATTTTTATCGGAATTTTCAAGTTCATATTTTAATAAATCCAAATTAAACTAATTAAGTGTGAGGGTGTTACAGAAAGTGGCTAAAGAAGAATTTATAGATGATCGTATTCCTACTGGAAAAGTGTTGACGTCTGGTAATCTGAAGTTTGTGTATCGGGTGCTGCATTTCATCCCGAATCGTTGTCTGATTCCGAGGCAAGGTAACTATTTCGGGCTGCTGGATTCAGATTATATCATCTTGTGGGCTTGGTTTCACGACAAACCCATCAATTGGGGTTGGTTTGTCCTGAACCATATGATTGAGACTGCTGGGAAAGTTCGTCGATCAATTGATAAGGATATCAAGCAGAAGACATCCAAGCTTCCATATGCAACTGTAATCACCAACATCCTCAGACGTTTCTGGATCCCTCTGAATGGTGAAGTTAGAACTACTCCCAACGCTGATATGCGTATGGATACTAACTTCTTGGGAAACATGGGATGGTTTAACATGGAAGATAGAGGTTGGATTCCAAAGACTCATCGACGGGAACGCAAGTCTAATCACAATTATAACCCTGATGAGGAAGAACAGCAGCAGCAGCAACATCAACATCAAGATGATGCACCGGCTCATGATCCTGACTTCACACCGCTACAAGCTATTTATCCTCCTGATCACATACCACCGTACATGCAGCTCTTCATGGACGATGTTAGAGGATATATGAGGCGTTCTGATGATCATATGCGTTCAGTGGATTCATCTCTGGCTCAGCTCACCTCCGGTATGGAATAGATGCATGTTGACATGGAGGCAGTGCAGCAGGAGATCTATCACTTGAGGCATCAGAATCGACCACCATTCCAGTGATCATTAGCTTGTGGCTCCACTCTTTGATCATCTTATTATTATTTGCTATATGAACTATTTTAGTATTTGCTACCTTAACCCCCTAGTACTTTTATTCATCATGTTTAATTGTTTCTGGATTTCGTTTGGATTTTCTCTGACATGTTTTGGATTTTATGGCTTGACGCATCATGACAATAGGCTCTATTTGGTTTGATATTTATATTTGTTGTCATGTGCTAGTTTATTTTAGTTTTGGCTATCTCACCTTTTTGATGATGTCAAAAGGGGGAGAAATATGTGTATAGAGATAAGTCATCCAGTCATCCTTGATGATGTCATGAGAAAGTTTGTGCGCAAAACAGGTTATAAGGAACAGGTTGAACAGGTTCATGGTTCATGATTATTCATGAATTCAGGGGGAGTTATTGAGTTTGATTAGAGTAATTGAGCTTGATGTTATGACCTTGATTAGAGCTTGCTAGAGCTTATTATGTTATGAGCTAAAGTTAAGATTTGGTGAATTATGTGCTCCTTGTATGGAGTTGTGCTCTTGCGTGTTAAAGAGCTGAATATCTTATTTCTTCATATATCATGTACAAACCTTTGTTTTGCAGGTAATGTTTGTCATCAACAAAAAGGGGGAGTGTTGAAACTCATGGTTTCCCTTTATGTTGTTTTGATGATGATGTTGGAAAACTACACTCGGTGGTTGAAACAAATAGGAACACTAGGAGAACACCTAGAAGGGGGGTTTGAATAGGTGTTATAGAAACTTTGAAAGATTTTCGCAAGAAACAAATCTAAACGATTAAAACCAATGAAAATCAATCAATTAACAAATATTATATGATCAGAGATTAAGCAGAAACAATCAACACCAATATTCTTATTGATTCACCTAGGTTATGAAAATGATTTTCCCCAAATTAATTTGAACAATAAAGATTCAATTCAATCAAATATAGAAAAATCACTTTTTCTAGGTTTTCAATCAAGAACACAATTAAAGACTTGAATTGTAAAGAGTAGTGAGTTTAGAGATACGACACAGTGATTTATCCTGATTCACTTTCATCCACTTGAAAGCTACATCCAGTCCCCTCTTCAACCAAGAGAGATTCTTCACTATGAGGAATTAGAGTTTCTCAAATTACAAGTAAATGCCTCACAAGACTTCCTTCTTGCTAGCCTACAAGAGATACCACACCCTTGCCTTGTAACCCTATTGATATCTAATCTAACCTCTTCTCTTGCTTGCCGATACCCCACAACAAGACTTCCAATTGCTTGCTTCACTCACAAGACTTCCAAATGCTTGTTCTTCAACAAGGCTTCCAAGTGCTTGATGAAATGCCTCACCAAGGCTTCCAATGAAACTTGCTTGATTCACAAAATCAAGGCTTCCAATGTTGTAGAATGCTTGCCTTTTGCAAAGATTACAACTCAAATGAAAAACAATAACAATCCTATGAATCTCTTTCAAAAGCTATGAAATATCAACATGAGAGATTCAAGGTTCTTGATCAAAGAATATAAAAATGAGAGCTTTGATCTTGAGAGAGTGAGAGAGAATAGTGTGGCTTTGATTCTTTGTAAAATTGTGTATCAAAATGATTCTAGTTGATTCTCATTGATAGAAATGATTAGGAAAAGGTTTATATAGAATACCCAAAAGTTGGAGCACTTAGAATGGCTTTTGAGAAGTGAAAAACGTATTTAAAAAACCATATCTGATCAAGTTACTCGAGTGAAATGAGTGTTACTCGAGTAAACCGAAAGCAAGATAATTTTCACTCGAGTGAGACAAAAAAATACTCGAGTAAAGTGCAGATAATCGATTATCAAATGTTTGTTAATCTATTCTCAGTTCAAAATACACTGTTAATCAATTATCAAAATCTGTTAATCGATTATTAACATTAAAAATCACTTAAAACTTATTTTCTCAAAAACTAAACCTTTTCTTTCAAACCTTTAAGCCACCTATTTATTTTAGGCAAAGTGAATACTCAAAATATGATATAATCATGCAATCAAAAGAGATTCACTACCCTCTAATAAATTCTACCCAAACTCATAAACTAAAAGACTTGTGAGGCAAAAGATAAAACAATAAAACATAAACTACCAAACTAAGTCTTCATGAGTTGGTTCTCTCTTCATAACTTGATGTTTGTTGTTGCTTGTTGAGCTTGAACTTGATCAACACATTTGTAGCTTGTTCAAAACCTTTTGGCATTTATCAAAACATTCTTCATGGATCTTACAATCTCCCCCTTTTTGAAAATGACAAACATGTTTTGAAATCGTTTGAAGTTCATTGAAGTTGTTGATGCTTGAACCATTTGATCACTTGGTGAGACTCTTGCTCCCCCTCAATTAATGCTTTTGACATTTGAAATCCAATTGAGTTAAGCTTGATTCTCCCCCTATCTTCAACAACTTTGCTCAACCTATAAAAACAACAAAACAACCTTTCTCCAAACATATATTTTAAAAAAAAAATAATATTTCTCCCCTTTGATTCAAAACATCATATTTCTCCCCCTTTGGCATTATCAAAAAGAAATATATACCAATTGAAATAAAACAAATACCAATTGAAATAAGATCTAAGCCAAAATATAAGAAATATAACCAAAGCATGATAATCATCTAATGATTACTCAATGATATCAATTATAACAAATTGTATACCAATAACATGATACCAATTGTAAAACAATTGTAAGAATTTGATACCAATAGTATTTTCTCAATAGTATAAACAATATCACATTATAAGAAATAATACCAATTGAGAGAACTATGAGCAATATCTAACAATATCAATTGTAGATACCAATTGTATAATATCAAATGTTACCAATTTGTAGGATTTTCTTCTTGATACCAATTGAAGAAGATCAATAATGTCAATTGTATCAAATGTGTATAGACCTTCATTTGCTTCTTCAATCATACCTACAAAACAATCATGCTTTGCTTTTTGGTATCCAAATGGTTTTGGATCCATTTTTGTTAGTGTAGGGACTCTCACCCTTTTTCATCCAAACAAAATCTCCTTTAGGTATACCATGCACTTTAATATAACACACATTTGAAGTATGTCCATGAGTACCACAATAGAAACATGTTGGTGCATTTGAAAAATCAACTTTAGAAAAATCAACAACATTTCTATGAGATTTACTCTTAGCATTAGTATAACCCAAACCAAACTTGTTTGAATTTTCTCTTTGAAAATTTAACAATGTGCGCAATCTAATATCACCATTTGAGAAACTTGCAAGCTTATTTTTCAAAATAGCATTTTCATCTTTAAGCAACTTGCAATTCTCACAATCAACCACAATATTCAATCTACTAGCACAATCACAAGAAGAACTAGCATATATAAGATCAAGAGTTTCATTTTGAAGATTAAGCTCATCAACTTGTTTTTGAAGTTCTAAAATCTCTTGTTGATGTTTCAAAATGAGCTTCTTCCTTTCAATGTTTTTCAAAGCTAGTTTCTTAAATTGTTTATGCATTTCTTCATAAGCATTATATAACATTTCATAATTTGAAGAAATTTCGGATTTAGTAAGACTTACATCGCTTTCGTCACTTTGCTCACTTGATTCATCATTTGAGCTTTCCTCTTCATGTACTTGAGCTATCAAGTTGAGACAAGCGTCATGTTCATCATCCGAAGAACTACTAGTTGTGCTTTTCTTGTCTTGTTCATCATCACTATTCCAAACTATGTATGCCCTTTTGTGTTTTGCATTTTTCTTCTCTTTCTCCTTCTTCTTAAGATACTTAGAGCATGAGTACTTGAGACGACCGGGCTTTCCACATTCATGGCAAACTACACCTTCTTTTGAAGTCTTGGTCTTGTAGTGTGGGGGATCCTTCTCTTTACTTTTGTCCTTGTTCAACCTTCCTTTTCTCCTTAGAATTTTATTGAACTTTCTTAGTAGAAGCTTCATCTCCTCTTCATCAATGTCCGAATCGGAATCTTCATTATCATCATCATCATCGGAACTCTCTTCCTTTTTATATGACCTTTGAGCTTTAAGAGCAATTCCTTTTCTGTCTTTGTACTTATCCGACTCTTCATGCATTTGCAAACGTCCAAGCTCCATTTCATGTTCTTGTAGCTTTCCGAAAAGTGTTGCTAAGTCCATGGTGTCCAAGTCCTTTGATTCAACTATTGCGGTAACCTTGGGTTGCCATTCCCTACTTAGACATCTTAAAACTTTGTTAACAAGTTCACAATTCATGAAAGTTTTACCAAGAGCAATGAGATGATTAACAATATGAGTAAAACGTTTTTGCATAAAACATATAGATTCATTAGGCAACATACGAAACAATTCATATTCATGCATCAAAGGAGATTCACTACCCTCTAATAAATTCTACCCAAACTCATAAACTAAAAGACTTGTGAGGCAAAAGATAAAACAATAAAACATAAACTACCAAACTAAGTCTTCATGAGTTGGTTCTCTCTTCATAACTTGATGTTTGTTGTTGCTTGTTGAGCTTGAACTTGATCAACACATTTGTAGCTTGTTCAAAACCTTTTGGCATTTATCAACACATTCTTCATGGATCTTACATATGACACAACACAACTCAATATATGTTGTGAACAGGTTCAGGTACTTTGAAGAATGCGAAGAGTATGTTTGCCTGATTGAAGACTTAGTCGTTTAGCCTTAGAACTCTTTGTAAGGCAAATAATATTATCTAAAGCACTTAATTATAACCATATGATGATGACATATTTTTTATTCTTGAAAAACCTAGAAGAAGTATTTTTAAACCTTCTGCTCCAGGAAAAGTCTTTGTGAAAATGTTTTGCGAAAACCTTTGGTTACAAATTTTCATGAAATCTGTTTTTAATGTGGAGTAATCGATTACCCCTTCTGGAATAATCGATTACTTGAGGCAACTTGTAACCAGAGTGTAAGTAATTAGTTAATTAGATTCTTGTAATGGATTACTTCCTTGAACTGGTCATTTAGGTGACAGTAATCGATTACTTGAAGCTACTAATCGATTACATTCTAATGCTGCAACTTTTATGAAAAACCTGAGAGCAAGTAATCGATTAATATGACCAAAGTAATCGATTAATTAATTCAAAATTTTGAAAAACGTGCTGAAATCAATCTGATTCCCAGAATTATTTATTTCCTTTTCTGGATGATCACATTTCTGATTTTTGATGCTTCTTCCACCTTTTTAAAAACACACTATCACACACATCACTAGTGGTTGTTCTTCTTCTTCTTCTTCTCCTTCTCTCTTAATTTTGAAAAATCTTTTGAGAAGAAAATCATCATCATCATCATATTGGTTTAGTATTGAGTTTGCTTAAGGCTATTATCTTCTCATAGGTCTTTATTGTAGTATCTGCTCTATCTAGAGAGCTTTATTGTTAGTTGCACACATTTCTTCGTGCAAATCATTTTGATTGTAAGGGGTGTAACAACCTTAGAAATTAAGGAGTGTTTTTCTCTTAGGATTGAACGTGTGTCGCGTTCATAGGGTGAGTTAACCCTGTTGTATTGGGTAGCGCTATACGAACGGTGGGATTCCTAATAGTTAGGCTATTGTGTTTGAGATCCCTGGCGAACAGTGGGATTCCTAGTAGCTTACGGGGCGCTCTGGATGTACTTGGGGATGCGTTGCGTCTTGGCTTAGTGAAAAGCTCAAGTGGGTCGCTTGAGGACTGGATGTAGGCATTGTTTGCCGAACCAGGATAAAAATCTCCGGTGCAAATTTTCCTATCCCTTATCGCTTTACTTTCTGCATGTCTATTTTGTGTAATTATAATTTCGCGAATAAAAGTTATTTTTACGTTTTAATTTATTTAACACGAGAATTGCGTTTTCTTTGTGTTGATTTTATCAATCTCGTGTATAGTATGATTTTAATATACATAGTAATATTATTTCAATTCTGCGCTTAAAAACGTTTTTAATTCGTTCTTTAAGTCTTCCGCTCGTTTATTCTCTGTTATACTTTCAAAGAACGATTTTTGCGATTGAATTTCAAAGTTTTCATAAATACCCAATTCACCCCCCCTCTTGGGTGATTCTCGCCAATACCACCAATTATTCCAACACAAGCAAGGGAAGAGGTTATATTAGATTTCAATAGGATTGCAAGACAAGAGTGAGGTATCTCTTGAAGGCTATCAAGAAGGGAGTCTTGAGAGGCATTTACTTGTAATTTGAGAATTCTAATTCCTTAGTGAAGAATCTCTCTTGGTTGAAGAGGGGACTGGATGTAGCTCACGGTGGTTGTGAGTGAACCAGGATAAATCACTGTGCAGTATCTCTATTCCCTTAACTCTTTACATTCTTGCCATTTCATATTGTTCTTGGTTGAAAACTTAGAAAAGATTGATTTTCCATAATTGATTGAATTAGATTTTAATTGGGTAAACTGAATTGGGGAAAATCATTTTTATAACCTAGGTAATCAATAAGAATATTGGTATTAATCAATTCCGCTTTATCTCTAATCTTATGTGTTAATTCATTGATTTTCGTTTTTGATTGAAAAGTGATTTTTAAGTTTTAACAGTGGTTAATCGATTAACTGAAGGTGTTAATCGATTAAGTAAAAATCAGTTTTCAGGCAATACTCGATTAACTGATCTGGCTAATCGATTAACTCAAAGTTTTTCAAAGGTTAATCGATTAACAGCTTGTCTTAATCGATTAAGGGCTGCAAAATTTTGTAAAAATCATTCGTTTTAATTATTTCGATTTGATTCTTTCGAAAATCTTTCAAGGTTTCTTAATCACCTATTCAACCCCCCCTTCTAGGTGTTCTCCTAGTGTTACTTAGTTAATTCACCCATCGATTGTAGTTTTTACACAAAACCCTTGCATAATTAATTATAATAGGTTCCTACAATTTAAATCACCTAATATTTTCAAAGAATACCAATAACCTAACACAAATCATGAAAATCATAAGAGTTTACATAATCATTACAACTCCTAGGGTTTTATGTATTAAATCCATAATCCTTGACTTTAATTTATGAAAACCTACTCCACCCTAATCTTTCTTTGAGGAGAGGGAGTATCCTAAGGGTAGAAAGCTTTCCTTGAAGCTTTGAAGTCTCCAAAGCTCCTTCTTATTCTTGTTTGAGCCTTCTCCTTTGGTGTCTCTTTACTCCTAAGTTCCTTTCCTTCAATTTATTTATGCAGAGAACCAGAACAATGAAAGCTAGGGATTAGGGAGGAGAAGGGTTTTAAGATTGATGAAAGAAAAAGAAGGTAGTGTGGTTGTGAGTGATTAAATGAGATTATGTGGGTGATTAGTGAGGTTATGGGTTGATTTCTATGGGTTTTGGAAGGTATAATTGAGTGGTATTATGAGTTTGAGGGGTGAGAGTCGAGTGGTGTAGAAATTTATGGAAAGAGGTAGAAAGTTGTGGCTGGCTGATGCTGATTTTTATTGATCGGTGCTGTACATAGGTCGGTGAGCGCCTGGGCGCACCGTAGCCCGCGTCTGAGCGCGCGATCTTCTGAACTGGCGCACCAAAATGGCGCCTTGCTCCCGCACCAAATTTCTATTCCTCATGCACCAGTTGGTGCGTTCCCTTGGCACCATCCCCACGCACCACAGCATGCGCTCAGGCGCACCAGGCTCATGCTTGGGCGAGCGCATATGATGCTGCTGGTTTTTTTTATTTTATTTTTATTTTTTTAACCTATTCCAAATCTTCTTTAAATTAAAATACCTACTAAAATATTAAAGTTTTCATTCTCACAATTATATAATTGCTAACTTTTTTATAATTACTTAAATAAATTTAATCACTTAAGCCTATAATTACTTAATAAAATTTAGAATGTTACAGAGAGGACCCAACTGGGTGGATCTCACGCGCGGAGATCTATTTTCACGTCCAAGATACTCGTCCGGAGGCTAAGGTGAGTTTGGCTCAGCTTGCATGGAGGGACCCACTATCCATTTCTTCAATTCGTTACTGGGTGAGGATGAAGAGATGACCTGGGAGCAGTTGAAGAGGGAATTAATGGACCGATATGGAGGATTAGGCGAGGGAGACATATTTGAGTAGTTGGCGTCGTTGCACCAAATCAGGGGAGTGGATGAGTATATTGAACAATTTGAGAGGTTGACGGCACAAGTAAAGAGGTTGCCAGATATTCAGTACTTTGGGTACTTTGTACATGGGTTAAAGGAAAACATTCGTGGGAGAATTCGTTCTTTAAGAGCGCTTGGGCCTATGTCCAGATCAAGAATGTTGAATGTGGCTAGGGCGGTGGAGGCTGAATTACAAGGGAGGTGTCCATGATGGGTAGTAATTGGGAGAAAGGAGGTGAAGACAGGGTTTGGGCCACAATCCCTTAATAGGCCCAATTCGGGTTTGCAACATGGGTTTTAGTTTATTGACACCCCCACTTAATCACTTGACCCCTTTTTTTTGCCAAAAACCAAAATTGCTCTTTTTTTCTGTGTTTATGACTGAATCGCTGGAGGGCCAGCGAGCTGCACAAATTGCACACTCTCGCTTGGGCCTTAGCATGATTTAGTAAAAAAAATAGATTAATTTTAGAAGAAGGGAATTAGTTTTTTGACCCCCCCAATTAATTAGTTAACCCTCTTTTTTTTAAAAGACCCTACTAACCTTACTATAAAGTAGACTACCCAAAATGCCCCTCCTTCCCCAATGCATGCAAACCTATTTTTTCTTATTCCTTCTCTTCTTCTTTTTCACGTTAACTCTCCAGCAGCCTCTTCCACTCTTCATCAACCCAAAACCCCTTTTCTCCTCCACTTTTCTTCAGTTGCAAGCAATCCATATACATTCATCAAGGTAATTCTATGGCCATAAACTTGATCCTTTATGTTTATTTTTGTATCATTGGGGGTTTGAAGTGGTTAATATTAAGCAATCCATGTACATGCTGTTAGGTTTTATTTTTCAATGTTGCAGGGTGGCTCGCTTGAGGGTAAGCGAGCCAAAAAAAAGATAAGCTCGCTGACCCCTCAGCGAGCGTTATAAAATTAATTTTATAACGCTCGTTGTGGTATAAAATCAAAATTTTATAACACTCGCTGTGGGGTCGGCGAGGGCTATAAAATTTTTAATTTTATTGTTTATATTTTTAATCTTTTTTTAAATTTTAACTTCTATTTGTGTTTGTAGCTTAATCATGCAAGACAACAACGATGCCGAGATGAATCATAGTGTATCGGCGGATGATGAAGAGGTCGAATATCCGGATTTGACTTGTGCGTTTGAGACTGGCATGGTTTTCCCCAACTATGAAGCTCTGGTGAAATGGGTTCATGAAGTTGCATATTCACAGGGACATGTGCTAAGGATCCTTAGGTCTGATAAAGGAGGAGTCGGCCAGAAAAATAGGATTACACTTTGTTGTGAAAGATTTGGCATATACAAACCAAAAAAGGAGAAGCTGGAGTATGTCACCGGCACAAAGAAGAGTAATTGTCCATTCAAGGTGCATGGTAGACCATATTCGTCACTCGGAGGAGGGTGGAGGGTAAGGGTATCTTGTGGGTCCCATAACCACGATAAGTGTGAATCATTCATCGGACACTCATTTCCCGGAAGACCTACACTTGAAGAGTATGAAAAGATCATCACTATGACGAAGAATGAAGTGAAGCCGAGATACATATTGGCCACATTGAAGGAGGAAAACCCAAATAATTGCACTACATTGATGCAAATTTACAACATCTGCAATAAATGGAGAAGAGAGGTCAGGCGTCCGAGAACATAGATGCAACATCTTTTGAAAACTTTGAGGGATGATGGTTATGACACTTGGTATAGAAAGGACGATTCCACGGATATTGTGAAGCAAATTTTTTGGGCTGATCCAAAATCTGTTACTCTTTTTAATTCGTTTAACATTGTGCTCATCGTAGACAACACCTACAAGACTAATAGATACAAATGGCCTTTGCTTGAGGTGGTTGGGCAAACATCTACCGAGAAGTCATTTACCGTTGCATTTTATTACATGGAGGCGGAGCAGTATCCAAGCTTCTTATGGGCATTAGAACAAGTGAAGAGATTGTTGAAAGATGATGATGTCATGCCCAAGGTCATTGTCTCTAATTTTGAAGGTGCATTGGTGAGAGCAATCCAGACCGTTTTTCCAACTTCGGCGCATTTGTTGTGTCAATTTCACATTAAGAAGAACGTGACAACACGTATTAGGAAACTTGTTCGTGATGATGCTAATGTGCCGTTACTTGAGAAAGCTTGGGCCCGGGTAGTCCATTCCAAGGATGAGGATCACTATGAAGCTTCACGCACTCAATTTCACAATCTTTGTTGGAAGGCGATTGGTCTACTTGATTATGTGAATAGGAATTACTTGGCTGACCATAAGGAAAAATTTGTTGATGCATGGACAAGTAAGCATATGCATCTTGGTAATACTACAACAAACCGGTAAGTTTTTTGTCTTCATTTGGATTGTTGTATTAATTTGGCATGTTTCTTTGCATATTATAATACATTTAAATTTCATCATTTTTAGGGTGGAAGGTGCTCACTCGACGTTGAAGAGATTATTGGAGAGCAGCAACGAGGATCTTTGCACGTGTTTAACAGCTATGCAAAAGATGTTGGCATGTCAACACACTCTCATTATTGATTCTTTTCAGAAAAGCCTCACAAGATTGGAGCACAGGGTGAATATTCCGTTTTTCCGGAATTTACATTATTATGTGTCAAGGGAAGCATTGGGCATTATTGTCACCAGACTGAAGAAGTTTGATGAGTGTGGCAATTGTGATTGCAAGCTGAGAATCACACATGGCTTACCATGTGCATGCGAGGTTGATGAATGCAGGAAAAGTGGTCAACTTATTCCTTTGACGACAATTCATGATCATTGGAAAATTCTGACATTCAACAATACAGAGAAGAAAAAAGAGGTACACATCGACCCAACTCCTTTGGTCGCGGAGTTTTGGCGAGTATTTAATGGTACCAATGATGTAGGAAAGAAGATTTTGACGGACAAGTTTCGAGATGTTAACAATTTATATTATTACCAATTTTTTATTTTAACAATTTTTTTTAATATTATCAATTTTCTTAATGTTGATAATTGATTTTGTTTTGTTTAGGTTGTGGATCTAGCAACTACCTCATTGTTGTCACAGAACAAAAAAGAAAAAGACAAAAGGGCGTACGAGTGATCATGAGAGATCAACAAAGCGTGATCCATCGGGATGGGAATATGCCGAGAAAGAATCAAAAAAGGCTTCACAAAAAGCTTCCCAACATAGCTCTCAAAAATCCCCCAAAATTCCTTGAGAAGGTTCCCAACAAAGCTTTCAAAAATCACCCAAAAATCCTCCAAAAGCTTCCCAACAAAGCTCTCAAAAATCCTCCAAAAGCTTCCCAACAAAGCTCTCAACAATCCTCCAAAAGTATCTCTCAACAAGCTAATGTGATATCTCCACACTTACAACAATTTCCCTCCTGCATACAACAATATATCGATCAAATTGTTGATGTGAGAGCAGATGGAAATTGTGGTTTTCGATCAATTAGCTTGTATGAGTATTAGTATGAGGATTCCTATATGCTTGTCTGGAATGATCTTATACGTGAGATCAAGCAACACAAGGAGATGTACATCCAGTTGATTGGAACCGATGATTATGACGTTGTGCTCAGATCACTACATGTGGGCAACATTGGCGGTGTTCCTTCAGATAAATGGTTGATTCTTCCAGCATTAGGGCATGTCATTGCTAACAGGTATATTGGGGATATTCTTTCCATTTTATCGTCATATGTGAGATTGTTTTACATTTATATCGTATACTAATTTGATGCATGTCATTGTTAACAGGTACAACGTGGTTCTTGTTTCGATGGCTCATCATATGGGAGCTTGTGTTACGTTTTTACCGTACACTAAAGCACTTCCCATGCATCCAAAACTTTGGGTAATCGGGAATGTTGATATTTGCTGTTCGTTGGACCCTAAGATTAAGGCAAATCATTGGGTCCAAGCTTTCTTGAAGGAAGGGTCACCATTATCATCTATTCATCCGTCTTGGAAACATCATTTTAACGAATTTGGAGCTCCTTGGGGTATCATATTTTTGGACCGCATTGCATTATTTAGAGATTTAATACCTCCTTCGAAGGGGGACGGTGTTGTACATGATATTTATTGAATTTTTATTTTATTGAATTTTTATTTTATTAATTTTATTGAATTCAGTTAAAAGATATTTTTATTCAATTGGAGACATCTTGAGGTGTTGAGAGTGTTTAAAGAAAGGGGGTAGATGGTAAGTTGAGGGTTTGAATGGTTGAAGTTATTTGGAATGTGAAGGGTAAAATGAAAATTTGGGAGTCTAGGGGTATTTTGGTAATTTAAGAGGGTCATGGGTATTTTTGTGAGTAAAGGGTATTTTGGTAATTTAAGAGGGTCAGCGGTATTTTTGTGAGTAAAGGGTATTTTGGTAACTTAAGAGGGTCAGGGGTATTTTGGTGGGTAAAGGGTATTTTGGTAATTTAAGAGGGTCAGGGTATTTTGGTGGGTAGAGGGTATTTTGGTAATTTTGGTGGTTAAAGGGTGTTTTTGTAATTTGGGAAGGAAGGGGTATTTTGGTGTCTCGGGGTAATTTGGTAATTTTAGGGGTTCAGGGCAAAACAGTAATTGCAGTTTTTATCTGAAATATTCAGGGGTGAAAATGTAATTTTGCTGGGAGGGACAATTTTGTAATTATTGTAAACAGTAAGGGCAAAATAGTGAATTAAGGATAATAGTAACCTTGTAAATACTTGGTAATGGTTAATTGATTAACACTTGAGTATAATCGATTAATGCCTGAGGGGTGATTAATCCTTAATCGTTTAATGCTTTCTAAATAATTTTATTTTATTTAATTTTTATTTTAAAATAATTATCATATATAACAACATTTTGTGATCTAATATATTTGTTCATTCTCGTGCATCGCACGGGTAATCTAAACTAGGGATGGTATAATGGGAAAATACAAAATTATGTACAAACAGTTAAAAATAAGGGTTTTTTTAATATAATACTATAGATAAAATATTAAATTTATTTTTTTTCCAAAGATTAATTTAAAAAAGGATAATCAAATAAATAAAATTATAATAAAATAAAATCAACACAAAGTCAACACCTACACGTAAAGTCATAAAGCACAAAGTCATAAAACATAAAGTCAACACAAAGTAGCACCTACTGTAGCTGTTGCCTAACCCTTCCCCTTCCACTACTCCTTCCCCTTCCCCTACCGGCTACCCCTACCCCTAGTCATCTGAACAACATGTGTCATCTCTTCTGTGAGAGGTGTCACAGGCTCACAGCCAACTGATGCACCCGCCTCAAAGCGTCCAGATAAGGATCCTGAAGCTCCAACAACAACGACTCGAGGTACTGGGTTTGTTCAGCAACTCTCCGTTGAGCGCGGGCCTACAAATGTAACAAAACATCCATAAGTAGCTAATACTAAAAAATTTAATATAATATTAATATACCTTGCAAGTAATGAATGAACTTACAAGTAATGTAGCCTCAAGACGATCCACCCTAATCGAGGTGGGTAAGAGAAAAGGATGGGAAATCCTGTGCAGCCAGTCATAATATTGCGGTTCACATTCACCATCGTAGGTCATGTGACCTCCTCTCGTAGCGTCGTCCAAAAGATGGAGGTGCCACTCCGCAAAACTCTCATAAGTGGCTGCGGGGAGGGGTCTTCCTTCAGGTGGATTCCGAGGAATACTTTGAATGTACCCGAACTGGCGCAAAACCCTATCAGGAAGATAAACCCTACGCATCATGCCATATCGCAGATATCTGAAATAGAAAGCTACCTCCTCGAAGGAGCGGGAATCTCGGTGCTCGGGGTCATAGGGCTACCATACAACCTGCTCAGCAGTGAGCCTCCCCAGAAACATGCGATATGTGTATTCAGAGTTTGGCACGGACTGCTGTGGACTCCACTTGAAAATTCTAGGCATGGTCTCGTCATAATCACCTCTATGTATAGCACATGGACCAATGGTTGGAAAATGGTCCAGTATCCATGCCTGCAAATAGACCATCAATTAATTATTTTAAATATTAATAAAAATAAACATAATGAAATTAAAGAAACATAATGAATTTATATTTGTTTACCTACAACAAAGACATGTAGCGAACCAAAGAGACCTTATTCGCCTTGCTAGCGAATGACAAGTGGTCATATAAATACGCTAGTGCACTAGCACCCCATGAGTATTGATCAACATTGGTGAGGTCCTCCAAGATGCGCAGCAGGTGACACCCAATAGAATTGTTCGTCTTATCTACGAACAATGTACTACCCACCAGGTAAAGGAGATAACACCTAGCCGCAATATCAAATCGCCGGCTCCTAACTGCTCTGCTGTACACGTCCTTCAACGTGGTGAACCTTATAGCACCACTTTTAATGTCCATCGCCTCTTTCGTTGCCTCAGCATGGCCAATGCCAAGCAACGCAATCATCAACTCCACTGCCTCCGCCTGATTGGGTTTATCCCAACCCATCAAAACCCCCGTCACCGGGATATGGAGGATAGATGACACGTTATCCAATGTGATAGTCATCTCCCCATATGGGAGATGAAACGTATCCGTCTCCTCATACCATCTATCAACAAATGCCCCGTGCAACTGCCTATCCATTACAGTGTATGATGATGAGATCAGTGGAGCCAAGCCGGATACCTCAACGATTGCCCGCACTTCCTGTGGCACGACATTTAATGAAAACATATCAAATGCATGGTTGTGGCATCGGTTTAAGAGACGATCCTGCAAAATTTAAAATAAGTCAAATTAGTTAAATAAATAAATAAAAATAAATTTCAATAAATTAAAGAAATAGATAAATTTAAATTTAAATTAATTTTTGGTCTCGTTACAAATACTTACCCGTCCTTGCCATATTTTTTTTCGCCTGGTGCTCGTCGTATGACTTCAACAAAGAAGTATCCTGATGATCCTCAACGACGATCTCAGTCTGTGTTTCATCAGCACCATCATCATCATCATCATCAGAAGAAGAAGAAGAGCGATCAGGAACGGCCTGGGAAGGTTCTCTTCGCTCCGTCCGTCGCCGATCAGGAGCGGCCCTGGAAGGTTCTCCTTGCTCAATCCGTCGCTCTGCCCGTCGCCGCCTACCCGACACTGTCATATAGTCCCTCAAGGGCATCTCATCTCCGTCCTCGTTGTCGTTGACGGTTGCGTTCTTCATCTTCGGCATCTAAAATTTCAAAATACAATGTCAAATTAATAAAATATACAATGCAAAAAAAAAATTAATAAAAGGAAAGAGAGTAAATAGAATACAATGTTGTTAAATCTTGCCAATATAATTGGATAAAAAAATGGAACTTAAAATTCTGATAAGAGCAAGCTCCAAAATAAAAAAAATGTTTCTTTCCTTTTCTTTTATTTCCTTGTTTTTTTAAAAAAATTCTCTACCAAACCGTGGTGACATGAAGAGATATTTATAAAATATACGATAAAAAAATAAATAAATTAGTAATTAGTAATATAATTAATATTAATTACATTAGTAAATATTAATGTGTACCATCAAATTAAAAATGAAAGAGTAAAAATGAATTAGTAATATAATTTTAACACCCTCGCTGAGGGTGTTAAATTTCCATAGAGGAATCCCTAAACAATGGCAGATTCAGTTTCTACGCATCAGACAAGATTTTCATATACAAAACTCAAAAAAAATTGCAATAAACGTATCCTAAACATTAAACAACAAAAACTAGAAGAAAACATGATTTCTAAACATGATTTCTAAAAACCGAAAATTAAAAAAAAAAACTAGAAGTAATGAAGCATGAGAAGGGCTATGTACATGAGAAGGAATGAATGAACTTACCTTGGTGGCCTGCGGTGGAGGAGTGTGGATGGAGTGTGAATGCACTACTGACGAAGAGTGGTGTGCTGCGTCGGAGTTCTTCTGCTTCGTGCGGTGGAGGACGGTTCTTCGTGGAACCTGTTTCAATGGAGCTACGGTTTGTGCCTGCGGTGGAGCTACGGTGGAGGACAGTGGCCGCGTCGGAGTTCTTCAGCTCGTGCCTCGTGCGGTGGAGATCTGGTGCTTCGTGGGTGGGAAGAATGAAGAATGAAACTGTTGAGAATGAAATGAAGAAGAAGAAGCCTTATGTTGAGAATGAAATGGAAATGAAGGGTGCTGCTAAGTGCTGTGACTTTGGGAACATGCAGTAAAAAAGATTGTAGATTGTGGAAATTTAAAATTTGAATTTGAAATTTCAAAATGAGTGGAAGTTGGGGAGGGATAAGTGTAACATCCTAGAAATTAATATAATAAATTTATAAAATAATAAAATAATATAAATATTTATTTAAGGATAGGATTAAGCCGTAGAAATTGTATAAGGGTCGTGGGGTGATAGGAAGCATAGGCCGACCTAGTATGTAAATATTGGACCTCGGACCGATCCCGGCCGAGCTAAATGGGGTCAAGCGCGGAACCTGTTGTCAAGCTCGGATTATCCAACCTCATCGCACCTCACATTATTATCCGAGAAGGAAGCCCGGACTACTGCTGTTCCTCTATACCGAGTCGACGTATCCTAGCTCCTCCGTGACAGCTCATGTTGAGCTGTTGGCCCATTGGGTTTCGCACCATCCGTACTATGTACTATCATTCACTTTATGTCACTATCATTGCTTTATGTCCCTATCAAGTCACTATTCATGGCTTCCTTTGTAAGCCAATGAATCCTGTCCACATATTCTAGCTTCTCATGGAAGCCTCCAATGAGAGCCACACAAACGTTTCCCCTAAATGAATAAAAGAAAATCCAAATACACAACACACAACACTTTCATTCTCTTTCACTCTCTTTCTCCTCGTCTCTCGCTCTCATTCTCTTTGAAGTTTCAGCACCATCAAACCCAACATAAATCCTCTCTTCTCACACATCTCTTCCTCTCTTCCACCATGTTTCACCGGAAAACCCTCCTTCTCTCCGTTCTCTTTCCGTTTCGAACGCCCCTGGTCAGTCGTGGCAGCCGGTGTGCAGCTTGGAGGCAAAGGATCCAAGAAGTTCTAAGCTCACAAGGTCAAGCATCAAGGAAAGCCATTCTCAACTCTCAACTCTTATCTCACACGGTTTGAGGTAAGGAGTGAGTGTTACCTCTACTTGAGTTTGGGTTTCTAGTATGTTCATAAAGGGTACTAAGAGTGGGTGTTAGATTAGGAAATGGATATAGGTTAATGTTAGAAAGGAAATGGTAAAAAGGGTAAAGGGAACCAATGAATGAACTAGAAACATGGATTTTAGGTGAAGAGGGAACATTATTTCCAGTTATACGCTTATATTTACATGATGGATTGGTTAAATGCTTTATTTCATATTTTTGTTGTGGTATAAGTGTTTATGAGCTTTGATATTCATTGTGTAATTGTTTATGAATTGTGAATATTTGCTGTTATGTCTGTGGCCGAGCTACGAGAGAGTAAATGTGGGTCCGAGGTGTGTTTAGATATGGGGAGTATAAGAGAATGAATAAAAGGAATAGATGAGAGGGTGATTAATGGAAAAAGGGAAAGGTTAGAGGGCGGAGCCGAGAGAGGCCGAGCTAAGAGAATAATGAGATTAATGTAAAGAGGAATAATTTAAAGGGTTGAGCCGATAGAGGCCGAGCTAAAAAGAAATGGTTAAAAGGATAAGGGGAAGTAAAAGAGAAATGGTTGTGTGATCGGGTCATAGCAGACGCGTACTGGGTGCGTGCATTGATCGCGTCAGACGCATACTGGGTATGCGCAACTGTAAGACGGGTACTGGGTACTCGCAGTTATGATTCACACAAGGTTCCAAGCACGGAATCGGTGGGATGTGTTCCTGGTCATAGCAGACGCGTACTGGGTGTGTGCATTGATCGCGTAAGACGCCGAGATGCGCAGCTGTAAGACGGGTACTGGGTGCTCGCAGTTATGGACACTCCTGACTCCATAGAATGATCGGCGGTAGTGCTCCTGGTCATAGAAGACGCGTACTGGATGCGTGCATTGATCGCGTCAGACGCATACTGGGTATGTGCAGCTGTAAGACGGGTACTGGTTACTCGCAGTTATGGACACTCCGATATCCGACCTTAAATGGTGTAAGACATGCACTGGGTGTATGCATCCGAGAAGAGTAAAAGATTGTAAGCTATGTAAAAGTGGAATTATGAGTAATGAATCCGAGATAGAGATGGTAATCCGAGGTAAGAGAGTAGTGGCCGGGAAACTGAGTATAAGAATTAAGGAAAGGGTATAAGAGGAAGTAATTGGATGAACCGAGGTATAACTAATAGGTAATGGATAAACTGGTTAATGATGTGAGCCGAGCTAGATTAGATGGTATGATGTGAGTCGAGCTAGATTAGATGGTATGAGGTGAGCCGAGCTAGATTAGATGGTATGATGTGAGCCGAGCTAGATGAGATGGTATGATGTGAGCCGAGCTAAATGATGATGTATGCATGTGATATATGGTTTGATTACTTGTTATTTATATGCTAATTGACTACTTGTGTTTGGCTTGGTAGTTCGATATGTCATGTTAGAAACTGCTTATTTAAGTTCTGTGTAATGCTCACCTCCTTACCATTTTTCAGGTACTGAGCCCGAGCAGACGCAGTCCTCGGCCGAGCAGGTTCACTCTCCCTCACAGGGAGAGTAGGTCATTAGAGTCGGAAAATGTGTTTTGTATGAGTCTCGGCCAGTTGGCCGAGCTAAAATACTATTTTGTATTTTTGAATTAATGAACTTGGTGTAACTATGTTTCTTAACTTTTATTTATTGATGTATGAAGTCTTCCGCTTATAACTCTGATGTTTTTGTATTAATGGAAGGAAATATCACTTTGGCAATTATTATATTTGTTTTAAAAGAAATTTTAAATCCTAATTTTCGGGTTTATGAGTAATTATTATATAGGATGTTACATTTTTGGTATCAGAGCAGTTTCTCCTCGGCCTATTGGAGTTGCAAAGGACTCTAGTGGTTACTCACCAAGAGAGTAACAAATAAGTAAAGTCTAGACGTCTAAGTTAGAAAATAGAGCTTATAGATGTATATGTATATGTATATATTTACCTGATTATTCGGTGGTTAATTGACTTTCTCTCCATGTCCGAGCAGCATGGCTGGGAGAAGAGCTGATAACGACCGAATTGCTGCTGTGTTGGAAACGCTGGTTCAACTGCAGCAGAACCAAGCGCAGGCTCAGCAGAACCAGGCTGAGAACCTCGCTCAAAACATCGCCGCGGCCGCAGCAGCTGCAGCAGCAGCCCTTCAGCCTCAACCTCCGGCTCCAGTCGTGATCGACTGGATGAGCCGATTTAGAAAGAACGAACCACCTCGGTTTGAAGGGGGTTATAATCCAGATGGAGCTCAGAGATGACTCCAGGACATTGAGAAGATTTTCCGATCTCTGCAACCGCCCTATGAGTACAGGGTGAGGTTGGCCGAATTTGTGCTAGCGAGTGAAGCCGAGCACTTGTGGGAGCAGCAGAGCCGTGGACTGGAAGCGGTAATGAAGCCATTACCTGGGATCTGTTCCGAACTCGATTTCTTGGAAAGTATTTTCCTGAAGATGTCAGGAGAGAGAAGGAACTTGCGTTTCTCAAGTTGGAGCAGAGGAACTTGAGTGTCGGAGAGTATGCCGCTCAGTTCGAGGATTTGATCCGTTATTCTGGAAGCTACCGAGATGTTGATGAGCGTACCAAGTGCATTAAGTTTGAGTCTGGTCTCCGTGATGATATTCGGCTCGCTTTCGAATATCAGAACGTGGCCAATCTCTCGCAGTTGGTGAACATGGCTAACACTTATGAGAAGGGGCTCAAAAGGAAAGCCGACGGAAAGCGGAGCAGGTCGGCACAAAAAGAAGTGGGTCCAATCCGAGGAAAAGGAGCTGTTCAGAGATCTGCTCCCTATGTGAATCCGAGCTCCAGAATGTCAACAGCTCCGAGGAGAGGTGGTCAGATGATGGTTGTCCCTGGTCCCTATCCGATATGTCAGCACTGTGGCAAGCAGCACAAGGGAGAATGCTGGAGTCTGGATCCGAGCAGAGCAAGAGGATCCTGTTTTCGCTGTGGCAAGCCTGGTCATTTTGCAGCTCGGTGTACCGAGAACATTGTGAAAGAAGAGGTCAATGTGACCAAGGCTCATCAGGCCGGTGTTAACCGACCAATGCAGAGGGGCAAAGTTTATACCATGGATGGTGAAGAGGTGACTGATGCCGACGAGCTGATCCGAGGTACTTGTCAAGTGAACAGCATCACATGTGCTGTGTTATTTGATTGTGGAGCCACACATTCTTTTATTTCCCTTAACTGTATGAACAAACTAGGACTATCCCCTGTAGAAATGCCTTACAAACTATCCATTTCTACCCCAACCAATTCTTCTGTAATCACTTCTAAAATGTGTTTAGAGTGTCCTATTCAAGTGTTAGGCAGAGAGTTTAAAGTCAATTTGATTTGCCTACCCTTAACTAAACTAGATATCATCCTCGGCATGGACTGGATGTCTCAACACCATGTCCTGCTCGACTGCCGAGAGAAAACCGTCATTTTTAGTGGCTCTTCTGTTGCAAAGTTAGAGGCGACAGAGGAACCGACTATAAACCAGATTCCTGTAGTCGGAGAATTCCCAGAGGTTTTCTCGGACGAAATGCCTGGCTTACCGCCGAGACGAGAAGTAGAATTTAGTATAGACCTCGTCCCGGGAACTGGCCCGATTTCAATTGCTCCGTACAGAATGGCACCACCCGAGCTAGAAGAGCTTAAGAAGCAGCTGGAAGAACTTTTGGCCAAAAAGCTGATCAGACCGAGCGTGTCGCCTTGGGGAGCTCCGATCTTGTTCGTTAAAAAGAAAGATGGTAGCCTCAGAATGTGCACTGATTATAGAAAGCTCAACGCGGTAACGATGAAGAACAAATATCCCCTCCTTCGGATTGACGACTTGTTAGACCAACTTAAGGGAGCGTCGGTATTCTCAAAGATAGACCTCCGATCAGGATACCACCAGATCCGTATCCGAGATGAAGATATTCCGAAGACAGCTTTCAGGACGACATATGGGCATTTTGAGTATGTGGTTATGCCCTTCGGACTTACCAACGCCCCTGCCATCTTCATGGACTACATGAATAGGATCTTCCGACCTTATCTAGACTCGTTTGTGATAGTCTTCATCGACGATGTCCTCATCTACTCTCGGAGTCCGAGTGAACATGAGCAGCACTTGAGAACGGTGTTGCAGGTTTTGAAGGACAAGGAACTCTACGCCAAGCTTTCTAAATGCAGTTTTTGGCTCAAAGAAGTTCATTTCCTCGATCATGTAATATCCGAGCACGGTGTAGCAGTTGATCCCTCCAAGGTGGAAGCGGTGCTCAAGTGGGAGAGACCCAACTCAGTAATCGAGATCAGGAGTTTCCTCGGTCTTTCAGGGTACTACAGGAGATTCATTGAAGGATTTTCCAAACTGGCTCTTCCGTTGACCTCGTTAACCCGAAAGGATGCACCTTACCAGTGGTCCGAGCTGTGTGAACAGAGCTTCCAAGAGCTAAAGAAAAGGTTGACGAGTTCGCCCGTGTTGATTTTGCCCGATCTGACCAAAGCCTTTGACGTGTTCTGTGATGCCTCAAAGCAGGGTCTCGGCTGTGTGTTGATGCAACAGGGAAAAGTGGTGGCTTATGCCTCTCGGCAACTTCGGCAACACGAGCAGAATTACCCCACTCACGATCTCGAATTGGCAGTTGTAGTGTTCGCCCTTAAGATTTGGAGACACTACTTGTATGGCACGAAATTCGAGGTGTTCAGTGACCACAAGAATCTCGGCTATCTTTTCGACCAGAAGGAACTGAACATGAGGTAGCGCAGATGGGTTGAATTTTTGAAAGATTATGATTTAAACTTGCACTATCATCCCGAAAAAGCCAACGTGGTGGCCGACGCATTGAGCAGGAAGAGTCTTCATTTGAGCAACATGATGGTTCGAGAGATGCAGTTGATGCAGGAGTTCAGTGATCTTAACCTCGGCATACAGAAGAAGGAAAATAGTGTGGTGCTGGAAATGCTGCAAGTAACAAATGACTTTGTGGGTTTCATCAAGGAAAGATAGGCTGCCGACTTGGAACTCCAGAAACTACTAGAAAGAGCAGGAGACAAGGATGAACCCGACTTCACTAAAGGACCCGATGGTCTCGTACGATTTCGGGGCCGATTTTGCATTCCTGTGGACTTTGAAGTTCGAAGAGAGTTAATGGAAGAGGCCCATAAGACGAAGATGAGTCTTCATCCGGGAGCCACAAAGATGTACCAGGATCTGAAGAGGTTGTTTTGGTGGTCGAAGTTGAAGATCGATGTGGCAGATTATGTATCTCGGTGTTTAACATGCCAGAAAGCCAAGATCGAGCATCCGAAACCAGGAGGATTACTCAAATCCTTGGAGATTCCGCAGTGGAAGTGGGACAACATTTCGATGGATTTTGTGTCGGGTCTACCAAGAACGAGATCAGGGCAGGAAGCCATTTGGGTTGTGGTGGAACGACTTACAAAATGTGCCCATTTCCTGCCTATCAGCATGAAGTACAGTCTAGAGAAGCTGACGCAACTGTACATAAAGGACATTGTTCGGCTCCACGGTGTTCCGAGCAGCATAGTGTCGGACCGTGATCCTCGCTTCTTATCCCGATTTTGGCAGAGTTTACAGCAAGCTATGGGTACAAAGTTGAGGTTTATCACAACTTATCATCCTCAAACCGATGGACAATCCGAGCGCACCATTCAGACTCTTGAGGACTTGCTGAGGACATGTGTGCTCGAACAGTCGGAAAGTTGGGAAGCACTTCTGCCCTTGGTCGAGTTTACCTACAACAACAGTTTCCATTCAAGTATCGGAATGGATCCTTTCGAAGCATTGTATGGTCGGAAATTTCGGACGCCGTTATGCTGGTTCCAGATAGGAGAAAACTTGTTGATTGGACCTGACATTGTTCATGAGACGACTGAGAAGATCCGAATGATACAAGGAAAGATGAAAGCAGCTCAGGATCGACAGAAGAGCTATGTCGACAAGAGAAGGAAACCCTTGAACTTCATTGAGGGAGATCATGTATTCCTCCGGGTATCCCCTGTGACAGGTATCGGCCGAGGTATCAAATCAAAGAAGTTGACCCCTAGGTTTGTCGGACCGTACCAGATATCGGAGAAGGTCGGACCAGTAGCTTACATAATTGCTCTACCTCCGCACTTGTCTAAGATCCATGATGTATTTCACGTCTCGCAACTCAGGAGATACATTCATGACCCCTCACATGTGATAGCAGTGGACGAGCTGCCGTTAAAAGACAACCTGACTTTCGAGGTTCTTCCAATCCGAGTTGAGGACAAACAGGTCAGACGGCTCAGGGGGAAGGAAATCTCTTTGGTCAAGGTCATCTGGAATCAGAATGATATGGAGGAAGCTACCTGGAAACTCGAGGAGAAGATGAAGCAGTCATACCCGCAACAGTTCAATGCCGACTAAATTTCGAGGACGAAATTCCTGTAAGTGAGAGAGGAATGTAACATCCTAGAAATTAATATAATTGTTGGAAGTCAAGCTTGCCCCAAAGGACGTAAAGAGTAATGCTAGAAGGATTCTAGAAGATAATGTTTTGATGATTACAAACAAGATTCAAAGTTTCAAGCATCAAGCTGCATCATGTTCAAGCATCAAGTTTCAAGGCTAAAGTCAAGGCTCAAGCTTCATGTTCAAGTTTAGTATAGCCTGGCCCATAGGAAATTTGTAAGGTAATGAATTTTTATTACAAGTGTCTAATGGCCAAAATTAGTTTTTCATGTTAAGGAGAAGAAAAGAACTTTTTATGAAAAATGCTTTAATTGCAAAAAGTGTTTTCATGAAAATCTGTTTTTAACTTAGTTTATGAAAAATGTTTTTAATTGCAAAAAGAGTTTTTCTAAAAACGTATTTTTAATGTCTTAATTGATTCACTGTGAAAATATATCTTGACAACCTTTAGCTGGATTTCTCTAAGTTGTGAAAATCTGTTAAGACAAGTTTTGACAGAGATAATCGATTACTCTTTCAAGATAATCGATTATTTATGTTGCATCATAGAAAATCCAGAGAGTGTGTAATCGAGTATTTGAACCTGGCTAATCCATTACTTTTTTGTATGAAAGTAATCGATTACTTGAAACAGATAATCGATTACTGGAGTTGCATCATATATTTTCTAGAGGCTGTGTAATCGATTATTTGACCAGTGATAATCGATTATATCAGTTGCATCATATAATAAACAGAAGTGAAGTAATCGATTAAATTCTATGTTGTAATCGATTACTAGTTTTTCAAAAGAATTTAAAAGTTTCTATTTTTAAAGGGATAATCGATTATCTTCTTGAAGTAATCGATTACCTCAAGTTTTATTGAAAAACGTGTCAGAATCATTTTGATTTATTTCCTGATTTTTGTTTTACATAATTGATTCTGATTTATTTTCAAAATTCGAATTTGATTTTAGTTTTGAAAATATTCCTTTTTGGTTTAAGATTCAAATATTTTATTTTATTCCTTAAATCTATTTTATTTGTTTCTGATTTCAAAATTTATTTTATTCTATTTTATTTTATTCTTTAAATCTATTTGATTTGATTTTATTGATTTCAAAAATATTATTTTATTTATTTGATTTCAGAAAATCAATTTTGAATATTTCCGGATTTGATTTAATTCTTATTTTAAATTTGATTTATTTCCAAAATCATTTTTTGATTTGATTTGATTCTATTTTCAAATTCAAATTTCAAATATTTTCAAATCTTTGGTTTTAATTCTTAAATCTTTAAGATTGGTTTTTATTTTAAACATGTGTTAAAAATGTGTTTAAAATGATTTGATCATTTTCTATTTTCTGATCCAACCTTTTTCTTCTGAACGCTTCTTCTTCTTCTCCTTCTCCAATTCTCTGGTTTTATCGGTCATATCTTTTGAGAAGAAAAACTTTACTTTGGCCTATACACTTGCGATTTAACTTCATTGCTATAGTGCTTAATTGTTGTATCTGTGTTATTTAGAACACAATATTGTTAGAGCCTTATATTGTTGTATCCGCTCTATTAAGAGTGCAATATAGGTCTTGTACCAATCACTCATACCGTAACCATTTGTGTAAGGGGTGTGTGACCCTTAGTGACTAGGGAGTGAATCTCCTCGTGCGGACGTGCGGCGTTCGTGGTTGTAGGGTGAGGAACCCTGCTGTGTGGGTAGTGCTAGACGAACGGTGGGGCACCTAGTAGTTAGGCTATCTGGTTTATTGAGGTCCCTGGCGAAAGGAGGTTCCTAGTAGCTTGCGGGGCGCTCTGGTTGTACTTGGGGACGCGTGGCGTCTTGGTTTAGTGAAAAGCTCAAGCGGGTCGCTTGGGGATTGGAGTAGGCCGGGTTTGCCGAACCAGGATAAAATCACCGGTGCAATCTCTTCTATCCCTTATCTCTTTTATTTATTGTTGCGCATATTTTTATTGTGTTAATTATCTCCTTTGCAACGTAAATATAATATATATTAATTTAATTATTTTAAATTAATCAACGCGCGTTAGGCCTTTCGGTGTTATAGTGTTTCTTATCTTCGCGCGTAATATTAATCGTTGTTATTATTGTTTGCTTCCGCTTGCATAATCGTTTTCATCGTTTTTAAGAGTTTTCCGCTGCAAAGTTTATCTATTTTATTGAAAACGATTTAATTCGAATATTTTCCAATGTTTTCATAAACACCCAATTCACCCCCCCCTCTTGGGTGTCGGCTGCCAATCCTATCAATATTTCTAACAATTGGTATCAGAGCTTCGTGCTCTGGTAAAGGCCTAACAGCCTGAGTTAAAGATCCGTTGTAGTTTGGCAGCGTTGGGATATTTTATTTGTTTTAATATGGAGGGTTTTACATTCCATGATGCACCATTTTTTGATGGAAATAATTTTCATTATTGGAGTGCTAGAATGAAAATATTTTTACAATCTATCAGTATTCGTTTATGGAATGTTGTTGTTTATGGTTTTAATGAAAAATCTTTTTCCTTGAATTTTCAAGCTATGCATGTTTTGAAAAATGCTTTAAACCATGATGCATATGCTAGAATTAAGGATTTTGATTGTGTAAAAGATATTTGGGATTGTCTAAACACATACTATGCTACTAGTGGTATCTTTGAGCATGATAGTACAGATGTTGAGCGTGGAATGATAAACTCCCTGAAAAAATATTCTGATGATGAGAGTGAAAGCGTGGGGAGTAACTCATCAAGCGACTGCGATGACTTAGAGAGGATATTTGAAACCTTTATGGACTCACTAGAGGAATCAAGTGACTCGGATGCGGAATCAATGACAGATGAAATTAAAACATCCGACTACTTGGATCATGAGGACCATGAGGTAATTTCAATTAGTCCTTGTTCTAACAATCTACAATTTGCATATAATGATTTGAATGATGATTTGATATCTTTAGAAAATAAAAACTTGGACTCTTTACAAAAACTCTCCTTGATTGAAAATGAAATTGATATTTTGAAAAATGGAGATATTTTTGATAAAGAGATATTTTTAGAAAACAAGTCCTCAACCATTTTTGAAAATTGCTTACATATTGAAAAACAAGTTGAGGAAGCACTTTTTGAAAGTAACATTGAAAAATCAAATTGTTCAAATTCTTTACTTGATGAAATTGAAAATAATGTGGATATCCAAAAATCAAGTAAAGTCAATGACAATAATATTTTTCAATGTGAAGTAAAAAATTCCAAGTTTCATGAAAATCATTTTGAAAAAGTCAAACCATCATCCAAACCCATTACATGTAATTATTGTGGTTGTTTAGGACATATTTCTCATTTATGTTTATATCGCAAAAATTTTAACTTGAGAAATAATTTGCAATGGGTTCCAAAGGCTTCTAAGGAACCTAAGACTAACCCCAAAGGACCCAAGATGCAATGGGTACCAAAGACTTCTTCTAGTGCTATAAATGTGCAGGAATCCAAACAAAAAGAAGAACTAAGTGGTCCAAAGAAAGTCTTATGGGGTATACCTAAGAAAACAAGAAGTGTATGGGTTGAGAAAAGAAACAAGCCTAAGGGTGAACCAAGTAAAGGAGAAAAGAAGAAATTATCAAGGGTGGTACCTAAGAGGACAAAAACCAAATGGGTCGATCAAAGGAGAAAGATGCCTACCAACACCAAAGCTTCACATGAGAAAAATGGAAGATCCGATATGCTCAAAAATCAAAAGGTGAAGCAATGAGTAAAGGCAAGAACTTCATTGGTCAACAAACCTAAGGTATCAATCTCTTATTCCTCTTATATCAATGATTATACAAAGGTATACTTGGACTATTCTAATTTTTATTCATACTAAGGTGGATCATTGGTGCTAAATTTTTTTTAAAAAAATATTTTTAATTATCATGATCACTCCTTGGTTGAATTAAATCATGTGTGCTTTACATTTTTTTTTGAAAATTCTTTTTAGCACATGATTATTTTTGGTATAGTCCTAGATACCAGTTACATATAGTGTGTTACATCATGTGAGGTTAAAATTTTGTTGTTATCTTCTATCACATGATTACACTTTATATGTAATGATATTGCATTGATATATGAGGACATGCTTGTATTTGTAAGGACATGTTTGGTACGACGTGGACTTATAACATAAGCATGTTGTTATCCCTTTTATGATTAGTGCATATGTTTAAATTGTTTATTCATATTTTTCCTTCACAATATCTTTGATATTAGTGAAGAGATGTAACTAATCATAGAGGATCCAAGTCTTTGGATACCAAAAGAAAATTCCTTAAGCAGTTTTGTAGGTATCACTACTAGTGCCAAGCCTTGGATTTCTCACAAGGAATGCATGCACGATGGACTTAAATGAAAAGATACCAAAGAAGGTCATGGACTCAATCAAGGGAAATGCGACTTGAATAGACACAAGTGGAGCCCTTATCATGTTGTTCAATAAGGATGAGAGACTTAAAGGAAGAAACTCCACAAATGGAATGACTACATACATGGAAAGCGTCATCTCGATAAGTATCACTACTCTTATTTTTTTATCATATGATACTTGTTTATGTGATATATGCCTTATATGACAATATGTGCTATTATGAATTATATGTTATTATTGTCATGGCATATAGGATTTTAAAGTTTTGATGATAGCGAGCATTCACATGTTTTTATGATGCATTTTTCATCTCCCTTCAAGTTATGTTTATTTTTGGAAAAATCTTTTAGAAAGGGGGAGAAAAATATTATTTGAATACTTACATTAAAACATGTTTTGCTTCTTCATCCCATTTTGACATCATGCTGATTTTTATTGTGTATTGGGAAGAAATTTTTTTGTATCCCATACTTATTTTTGCTGATGTCAAATAGGGGGAGTAAATATGCATAGTCACCTCCCTTGTTATTATTAATGTATCTATTCAGTGTTTCAGGGGAAGTATAGTACAAAGGGGGAGAAGAACCCTAATCCTGCTAAAGTCTTCTCACCACCTTTTTTATGTTGACAAAAGGGGGAGAAGAATTCTGAGCTTCATGTGCATACTAACCATATATGCAGGGGGAGGTTATGAGAATGAAGAGAAACTATTTCATGGCTTAATCAATTATTCTCTATATTCTCTATTTGTATTTAAATTTCCTATGATATTATTGGACTATATTGTGCTATACTTGCTGCTTAACGCTTGCGATGCAGAAACTCAGAAAAGGGTTTGTCATCATCAAAAAGGGGGAGTGTTGGAAGTCAAGCTTGCCCCAAAGGACGTAAAGAGTAATGCTAGAAGGATTCTAGAAGATAATGTTTTGATGATTACAAACAAGATTCAAAGTTTCAAGCATCGAGCTGCATCAAGTTCAAGCATCAAGTTTCAAGGCTAAAGTCAAGGCTCAAGCTTCATGTTCAAGTTTAGTATAGCCAGACCCATAGAAAATTTGTAAGGTAATGAATTTTTATTACAAGTGTCTAATGGCCAAAATTAGTTTTTCATGTTAAGGAGAAGAAAAGAACTTTTTATGAAAAATGTTTTAATTGCAAAAAGTGTTTTCATGAAAATCTGTTTTTAACTTAGTTTATGAAAAATGTTTTTAATTGCAAAAAGAGTTTTTCTAAAAACGTATTTTTAATGTCTTAATTTATTCACTGTGAAAATATATCTTGACAACCTCTAGCTGGATTTCTCTAAGTTGTGAAAATTTGTTAAGACAAGTTTTGACAGAGATAATCGATTACTCTTTCAAGATAATCGATTATTTATGTTGCATCATAGAAAATCCAGAGAGTGTGTAATCGAGTATTTGAACCTGGCTAATCCATTACTTTTTTGTATGAAAGTAATCGATTACCTGGCACAGATAATCGATTACTGGAGTTGCATCATATATTTTCCAGAGGCTGTGTAATCGATTATTTGACCAGTGATAATCGCTTATATCAGTTGCATCATATATTAAACAGAAGTGAAGTAATCGATTAAATTCTATGTTGTAATCGATTACTGGTTTTTCAAAAGAATTTAAAAGTTTCTATTTTTAAAGGGATAATCGATTATCTTCTTGAAGTAATCGATTACCTCAATTTTTATTGAAAAACGTGTCAGAATCATTTTGATTTATTTCCTGATTTTTTTTACATAATTGATTCTGATTTATTTTCAAAATTCGAATTTGATTTTAGTTTTGAAAATATTCCTTTTTGGTTTAAGATTCAAATATTTTATTTTATTCCTTAAATCTATTTTATTTGTTTCTGATTTCAAAATTTATTTTATTCTATTTTATTTTATTCTTTAAATCTATTTGATTTGATTTTATTGATTTCAAAAATATTATTTTATTTATTTGATTTCAGAAAATCAATTTTGAATATTTCCGGATTTGATTTAATTCTTATTTTAAATTTGATTTATTTCCAAAATCATTTTTTGATTTGATTTGGTTCTATTTTCAAATTCAAATTTCAAATTTCAAATATTTTCAAATCTTTGGTTTTAAATCTTAAATCTTTAAGATTGGTTTTTGATTTTAAACATGTGTTAAAAATGTGTTTAAAATGATTTGATCATTTTCTATTTTCTGATCCAACCTTTTTCTTCTGAACGCTTCTTCTTCTTCTCCTTCTCCAATTCTCTGGTTTTATCGGTCATATCTTTTGAGAAGAAAAACTTTACTTTGGCCTATACACTTGTGATTTAACTTCATTGCTATAGTGCTTAATTGTTGTATCCGTGTTATTTAGAGCACAATATTGTTAGAGCCTTATATTGTTGTATCCGCTCTATTAAGAGTGCAATATAGGTCTTGTACCAATCACTCATACCGTAACCATTTGTGTGAGGGGTGTGTGACCCTTAGTGACTAGGGAGTGAATCTCCTAGTGCGTACGTGCGGCCTTCGTGGTTGTAGGGTGAGGAACCCTGCTGTGTGGGTAGTGCTAGACGAACGGTGGGGCACCTAGTAGTTAGGCTATCTGGTTTATTGAGGTCCCTGGCGAAAGGAGGTTCCTAGTAGCTTGCGGGGCGCTCTGGTTGTACTTGGGGACGCGTGGCGTCTTGGTTTAGTGAAAAGCTCAAGCGGGTCGCTTGGGGACTGGAGTAGGCCGGGTTTGCCGAACCAGGATAAAATCACCGGTGCAATCTGTTCTATCCCTTATCTCTTTTATTTATTGTTGAGCATATTTTTATTGTGTTAATTATCTCCTTCGCAACGTAAATATAATATATATTAATTTAATTATTTTAAATTAATCAACGCGCGTTAGACCTTTCGTTGTTATAGTGTTTCTTATCTTCGCGCGTAATATTAATTGTTGTTATTATTGTTTGCTTACGCTTGCATAATCGTTTTCATCGTTTTTAAGAGTTTTTCGCTGCAAAGTTTATCTATTTTATTGAAAACGATTTAATTCGAATATTTTCCAATGTTTTCATAAACACCCAATTCACCCCCCCCTCTTGGGTGTCGGCTGCCAATCCTATCAATATTTCTAACAATAATAAATTTATAAAATAATAAAATAATATAAATATTTATTTAAGGATAGGATTAAGCCGTAGAAATTGTATAAGGGTCGTGGGGTGATAGGAAGCATAGGCTGACCTAGTATGTAAATATTGGACCTCGGACCGATCCCGGCCGAGCTAAATGGGGTCAAGCGCGGAACCTGTTGTCAAGCTCGGATTATCCGACCTCATCGCACCTCACATTATTATCCGAGAAGGAAGCCCGGACTACTGCGGTTCCTTATACCGAGTCGACGTATCCTAGCTCCTCCGTGACAGCTCATGTTGAGTTGTTGGCCCATTGGGTTTCGCACCATCCGTACTATGTACTATCATTCACTTTATGTCACTATCATTGCTTTATGTCCCTATCAAGTCACTATTCATGGCTTCCTTTGTAAGCCAATGAATCCTGTCCACATATTCTAGCTTCTCATGGAAGCCTCCAATGAGAGCCACATAAACGTTTCCCCTAAATGAATAAAAGAAAATCCAAATACACAACACACAACACTTTCATTCTCTTTCACTCTCTTTCTCCTCGTCTCTCGCTCTCATTCTCTTTGAAGTTTCAGCACCATCAAACCCAACATAAATCCTCTCTTCTCACACATCTCTTCCTCTCTTCCACCAAGTTTCACCGGAAAACCCTCCTTCTCTCCGTTCTCTTTCCGTTTCGGACGCCCCTGGTCAGTGGCAGCCGGTGTGCAGCTTGGAGGCAAAGGATCCAAGAAATTCTAAGCTCACAAGGTCAAGCATCAAGGAAAGCCATTCTCAACTCTCAACTCTTATCTCACATGGTTTAAGGTAAGGAGTGAGTGTTACCTCTACTTGAGTTTGGGTTTCTAGTATGTTCATAAAGGGTACTAAGAGTATGTTCATATAGGGTAATTTCCAAAAATTTTCAAAGCTAAATCCAATTAGTATCTGGGTAAAACAAGTCGGAAATCACAATCAAGCATTTACACCTATCAAGGAACCAATCTAACACTTAGAATTAATGCCTACTCATGCCAGGACACAAACCAACACAAAACCAGGGGAGAAATCAAGTTCAGAAATTTTTTTTTATTTTGTTACCCTCCCCCAAACTTAGAGGTTGGCTTGTCCTCAAGCAACAAATCTTTTCTAAACTACAAAATAAAAATTAAAAACTAAAAACAAAAGCAAGGAGTTAGAGGCTTCCCTTTGTAGCACAGCATTCTCTCTTGATGCACCATGGAGGAGACTCCCCCAAACTTATTCACCTGTGTCACATGAACAACTAAAAATAGTGCTAGAAGCACCCCATTAGCAGTTACATATAGAAAACTCTAAACTCTTTATTCAATCTCCTAATTAAAAATTTAAATCCTACACTACTACAAAACTAAAGAGATTCCACCAGGATCCCAAATCCTATAGCACAACTTCCATGTTATGCAGCAATAACAAGTTATTCCTGGAACCCATGGAAATATGCACGGATGATGTTGGAGCAAATGTTTAAAAATAGTTTTAAACCCTCCCGGGTCAAATGGTTCATTTTTCATTCCAAGCATCATCACATGATGCTTGTCTTTTCCATCATGCATGGAGTCTATGAAAGTGTAAACTCCATGGCTTAGCAAGTTTGCCTTTTCAGGCTCTAAAAAGGAGAACAATGGCTTATCATCATCATGAGCATCAGGGAAGTCATAAAAAATTAAGGGGTAAATTGAAGGATAAAATTTTGAGGGTTCCACATATTCATGCAATCCAATACATTTAGCAAGAGCATAAAATTCATCATGCAAAGTGGACCCTAATTCAACCCCTAGACTCATCCCATTATTCAATTTATCTTGTTTCACTTCCTCAATCTCATCATGCACAACTTCTTCTTTTTCTATGGGTTTAGAAAGGGAAGCACTTTGATCTTCCGTAATAGAAAGTTTTTGTACCACCTCCTCTAAAAGACCATCAAAAACTTTAATCTCATCAAAAATATTTTGTGCAAAACATGATGGAATAGGTGACGACAAAATAAATTTGATAAATTCTATGTCATCATGAGAATAAGCCATGTTACATATTGATTCCACTAAATAACTACTAAAAAGTACCGAAAATTATTAAAATCTAATTTTAGTCCCCGGCAACGGCGCCAAAAACTTGTTGGCGTTCTGGCAAGTGCACCAGTTCGTGACAAGTAATAAAGTGTAAGTTGTAACATCTAGGATTTAAACCCTTAATTCCCCCTTATAATAAAATACGGACTTGAAAATTTCTTTTTATTACAATATCAACCGTCAAACGGACGGAGTTTTGTTTGTTTTTAGGACTATTCCCAAAATTTAACCTGCGATAAATAGTTTCAAAATAAACAATTAATAGCCAGCAGGGCTTCCGGTTTTGACGCAGGGATTTACAAATTTGACAAAACAGGCTATTCTTACGAATGGTTATCTAAGAACCAGGAAAAGATTCGAAGCATCTGCCAAATTGCTTCAAGATTGGTTTAGTTGATATGATGGTTAGGAATAATTCCTGGAGAGTTTTCTTAACTCATCCAAGGGATTAGCACTTAGCTATACTACTTTGGAAAAAATAGCATACACCAAGACTTCCTTTCTTTAGAACTATCTTCTATCTATTCTCTAACTCTATATGAAGCTCTTAAACAAATGTTTCTGGATTAGGTTGACTTCACTTACAAGAATTATTTTCCTTGGAAGTCACTACTTTGGTTGCCTACTTTCACTGGATAGGTTACAATGATAGCATTTATTGATAGATGCAAGAATTGAGGTGATCAATCCCAACCTCACGTCTACCAACAACACATCACTGTCAGGTTCTGTCAATGATGTCATTATTTAACAAATGCAAGGATTAGAGTGATCAATTCTAACCTCACATTACGTCAAATAACAACATCCCAACATAGTATTGGTCACTTGATACTAGAATTCTCAGAATTAAGAATCCTCTTTAAGGTCTTTCATATGTCATCTATAAGAACAGGATTGAATTTGGAGAGGCAGATATCCAACATGTTTTTAAACAATTATATACTAGTAAGACTCAATTACTAAAGGTATACATAGCACTATAATTATCCTATTATAATCTTAGACTAATACTACGAGCATCAATTACTCGCTGGGTGAGTAATCATTTGGAGTTTGCATAACTCCATGGCCGAGGTGAAACTGCTTTGATACCATAAATGTAACATCTAGGATTTAAACCCTTAATTCCCCCTTATAATAAAATACAGACTTGAAAATTTCTTTTTATTACAATAAAATCAACCGTCAAACGGACAGAGTTTTGTTTGTTTTTAGGACTATTCCCAAAATTTAACCTGCGATAAATAGTTTCAAAATAAACAATTAATAGCCAGCAGGGCTTCCGGTTATATTTCTAAATCATGTCAAGACCTTATTGGCTCCAGATATAACAGAGACATCAAATATTCAGAGTTCAGCGGAAAGTACAAAGTCTGATCATTAAAAACTAAAATCTAAAATTTTCTCAAAACAAAACCTCCTAAGCCTCACCTAAAAATATTTATAACACATTTACATCAAAAATAGTGTAGGAGGCTTAGGTTCATAATATCCACCAAAACCCATAATAACCCTACTCTCCCTGTAAGGGAAAGTACTCCTGCTCGGCCGGGGCCTGTGCCAACTCAATCTTCGTACCTGAAAATGTAAGGGAGTGAGCATTGCACATGAAATAGAAAGCAGTTTCTAACTAGACATAACAACCCACTAGGTCAAGCACAATTAGCAAATAAGCATATTTTCACATATAACATACCACACTCATTTCATTATTTCCATACTCGTTACTTATTTCACATTTCCATCTTCATTATTCATTTCAACGTCCAATTTCACTATTCATTTCAACATTCATTTCACTTATTAATTTACTCATTTCACATACTTATTTCATTTCAATATCCATTTTCATTCTTCATTTCAACACCCCTTTCCTTTTTCTTTCCATTTCATACTTCACCTCCACACTGGAAGGTACCTCATATCTTTCCTTATTTAAATTAGGTGTCCCTCAGGTCAGAGGTCAACACATATTAACATTTTATTCATTTCGTGCCCCTCAGGTCAGAGGTCAACACATTTTAACATCTTATTCTTAAAAATACATTTCGCGCCATTGTACTTCACCTCCACACCGGAAGGTACCTCATACAATGTGGCCTAGGGATACTTCACCTCCACACCGGAAGGTACCTCATATCGTTGTACTTCACCTCCACACCGGAAGGTACCTCATACAAGTTGGCCTGCAGGTACTTCACCTCCACACCGGAAGGTACCTCATACCATCGTACTTCACCTCCACACCGGAAGGTACCTCATACATTTGGCCTATGGGTACTTCACCTCCACACCGGAAGGTACCTCATACCATCGTACTTCACCTCCACGCCGGAAGGTACCTCATACAATTTGGCCGGTGGGTACTTCACCTCCACACCGGAAGGTACCTCATACAACCACCTAGATTATACTTTTAACATCATTCTAATTATTTGGTGCCTCAAATCAGAGGCCAAGAATTTTACACTTTCTCATCCAATCAATCACAGTACATTTAATCATAACAAGCCACAAGTCAATACATAATCATTCATTTATTACCTTTATTCATTTCCTTTCTCAACCATCATTATCTTTCACATTGTATTCTAATTTATAACCCAACATTTGAATTGCCCTTCATTTTTAGTTAACATATATCATCTTTTACTCTTGTTTGCACTTAATCATTTTATTCCCTTTTTCCTATTTTCACATTTCAACTCATAAGATAAGACCCTTGTACACAATTGTTAATACTTAATATTTATTCTCATTTAGCATTTAGACACAACTACACACCTTCATCACATATGGACATTTTCATCCCATCTTCTTCCTATGTCAATTTCCTCCACAACACATATATATAATAGCTACAGTAATTGATTACCATTTAATTCACAACTTTACAAATAAAACCAAAATCATAGAAATCGTTCATATCCTCTTTCCTACCATGTTACCAAAATCTTCTCGTACTTCATTATCATCATTAACAAAATTTCATTTAGCAAATTATTCATTCTCAAAATAGTGGGTTTCCTTTTCCTAATCTTAACATCAAATCATCATGCATATTCAATTAATTAAAATTGTATATTCAATATCCTAGGGATTTATAATCTAGTTTTCTCCCCTAACACATAACCCTAACAAGCATTATATACTAACTAGACCCAACTTCCTAGAACAAGGCAAAGCTCACTATATCCACCCCCTTACCTCAAATACTCAGAGATAAGAAGACTCCAAATGCCCTATGCTTGAGTTTTGCCCACCAATAAGATACCAAACTCCAAGATTAGGATAGAACCTAAAATAGAGAGCCATAAAAGAGAGGGATTATCATTTGTGTCATGATTCAAACCAAGAATCAAATAAAAATAGAGTTTCTAATGCCTAGTGTTGAAAAACCACCATCAATGGTAGAGAGAGAGAAAAACGAGTTTTGAAAGGAAAGGAGAGGAACCCACCCACAATCACTTACTTGAAGGTGATAATAACACTCCTTGATGATGGAAGGAGTGCCACACACTTGATTCTTGGCCAAATGGAAGTGAGAGAAACTTGAACCCTAGAGGAGAGAGAAAGCACGAATTTAGAGAGGGAAAGAAGAAATCAAAGCTTAAACATTTACCTTGAGATGAGAAAGAAGAAATTACAATGATAGGGATGCAAGGATCACTTGTTCTTGGTTGATTTTGAGGAAAGAAAATGGAACCTTATGGAGGAGGGGAGGAAGTCGTGTATGAGAGAGGAGGGAGAGAAGAGGATGAGTGAATGTGAAAGAGAGAGAGAGTGAAAATGAAGGTTTTGTTTTTGGTTTTGGAATGAAAATGAGTGGATGAGAATTAAAAGCCAAAAAGGGGATTCTATTTGAGTGGAGGAGAGTGCATCACGTGCACTCTCATTCCCTTTTTTTTTTTTTGTACAGACCCTAAAATAATCGATTATCTTGACCTGATAATCGATTATTCCTTCAATGCAACATTTTTAAGACTTCCCACCAGAGGCCTTATAATCGATTAAATCCCTGAAAATAATCGATTATAGCTCAGAATAATCGATTACTTCATATGAGGTAATCGATTAGAATTGCTGCAACTTTTTATTGGTTTCATCAGGGGCCTTGTAATCGATTACTGACCATTCAATAATCGATTATTGAGTGGAAAAGTTATAAGTTGATGATTTTCTAACTCCAATTCATTTCCTTAAGTCCCCATACTCCTTTAGGCTTGGTTTGAGACTTGAAACCTTTCCCAATTCTTGGAAATTCTTCCTAAAGATTTAGCATAATCCATATTATGCTTCAATTAAAATTAGGGATGTTACAATTCTCCCCCACTTATTGGAATTTCGTCCCCGAAATTCCGTTAAGTTCAGTCCATGGAGAATCGTCCCTAATGGTAGGGCTTGCTGTTTCCTATCTTTACTTTCCTTCGTTTTCTTCCGTCAACTTCTCGGTTCGCCCTAAACTAACCGGAATTTAACTTAGATTAAGAACTACTCCCCCACTTAGCACCGACATACCAGATTACATCCAATGCTAAAAGATACGGAACGGATTCGGATCCAATTCTGATAGTATTACAATTAACTCTGAGGCAGGAGTTGTAAGGACTAGATATAGAAAACTCAAAATGCTTAACATTCCAGCATGGATTTAGGATCTTTCCCTGAAGAGATGCCCCGAAGTTATGGCATGCGAAGATTCTTATAGAATATAACTCCTTAGAGTTTGACTATTACAAAGATCGACTAGCACCGATAGGATTTAGAGCTTTCCAAAAACAATAGGTATTCAGAAACGAGAAACTCTTCCAATGCTTAGTTGATTAGAGCAAACATAACTCCTACTAAATGCTCACAATCAACTTCTTCCATGAATCGATTAAAAAGAATAGGAAGAAAGAGGTCCACATTAGTTCCAAGATTTACCCAACTACCAAAGGTGAAGGGTACGACAACTTCCCGTTGGCTGGGTCAATTATCAAGATTGGTTGGTTTTGACGCAGGGATTTACAAATTTGACAAAACAGGCTATTCTTACGAATGGTTATCTAAGAACCAGGAAAAGATTCGAAGCATCTGCCAAATTGCTTCAAGATTGGTTTAGTTGATATGATGGTTAGGAATAATTCCTGGAGAGTTTTCTTAACTCATCCAAGGGATTAGCACTTAGCTATACTACTTTGGAAAAAATAGCATACACCAAGACTTCCTTTCTTTAGAACTATCTTCTATCTATTCTCTAACTCTATATGAAGCTCTTAAACAAATGTTTCTGGATTAGGTTGACTTCACTTACAAGAATTATTTTCCTTGGAAGTCACTACTTTGGTTGCCTACTTTCACTGGATAGGTTACAATGATAGCATTTATTGATAGATGCAAGAATTGAGGTGATCAATCCCAACCTCACGTCTACCAACAACACATCACTGTCAGGTTCTGTCAATGATGTCATTATTTAACAAATGCAAGGATTAGAGTGATCAATTCTAACCTCACATTACGTCAAATAACAACATCCCAACATAGTATTGGTCACTTGATACTAGAATTCTCAGAATTAAGAATCCTCTTTAAGGTCTTTCATATGTCATCTATAAGAACAGGATTGAATTTGGAGAGGCAGATATCCAACATGTTTTTAAACAATTATATACTAGTAAGACTCAATTACTAAAGGTATACATAGCACTATAATTATCCTATTATAATCTTAGACTAATACTACGAGCATCAATTACTCGCTGGGTGAGTAATCATTTGGAGTTTGCATAACTCCATGGCCGAGGTGAAACTGCTTTGATACCATAAATGTAACATCTAGGATTTAAACCCTTAATTCCCCCTTATAATAAAATACAGACTTGAAAATTTCTTTTTATTACAATAAAATCAACCGTCAAACGGACAGAGTTTTGTTTGTTTTTAGGACTATTCCCAAAATTTAACCTGCGATAAATAGTTTCAAAATAAACAATTAATAGCCAGCAGGGCTTCCGGTTATATTTCTAAATCATGTCAAGACCTTATTGGCTCCAGATATAACAGAGACATCAAATATTCAGAGTTCAGCGGAAAGTACAAAGTCTGATCATTAAAAACTAAAATCTAAAATTTTCTCAAAACAAAACCTCCTAAGCCTCACCTAAAAATATTTATAACACATTTACATCAAAAATAGTGTAGGAGGCTTAGGTTCATAATATCCACCAAAACCCATAATAACCCTACTCTCCCTGTAAGGGAAAGTACTCCTGCTCGGCCGGGGCCTGTGCCAACTCAATCTTCGTACCTGAAAATGTAAGGGAGTGAGCATTGCACATGAAATAGAAAGCAGTTTCTAACTAGACATAACAACCCACTAGGTCAAGCACAATTAGCAAATAAGCATATTTTCACATATAACATACCACACTCATTTCATTATTTCCATACTCGTTACTTATTTCACATTTCCATCTTCATTATTCATTTCAACGTCCAATTTCACTATTCATTTCAACATTCATTTCACTTATTAATTTACTCATTTCACATACTTATTTCATTTCAATATCCATTTTCATTCTTCATTTCAACACCCCTTTCCTTTTTCTTTCCATTTCATACTTCACCTCCACACTGGAAGGTACCTCATATCTTTCCTTATTTAAATTAGGTGTCCCTCAGGTCAGAGGTCAACACATATTAACATTTTATTCATTTCGTGCCCCTCAGGTCAGAGGTCAACACATTTTAACATCTTATTCTTAAAAATACATTTCGCGCCATTGTACTTCACCTCCACACCGGAAGGTACCTCATACAATGTGGCCTAGGGATACTTCACCTCCACACCGGAAGGTACCTCATATCGTTGTACTTCACCTCCACACCGGAAGGTACCTCATACAAGTTGGCCTGCAGGTACTTCACCTCCACACCGGAAGGTACCTCATACCATCGTACTTCACCTCCACACCGGAAGGTACCTCATACATTTGGCCTATGGGTACTTCACCTCCACACCGGAAGGTACCTCATACCATCGTACTTCACCTCCACGCCGGAAGGTACCTCATACAATTTGGCCGGTGGGTACTTCACCTCCACACCGGAAGGTACCTCATACAACCACCTAGATTATACTTTTAACATCATTCTAATTATTTGGTGCCTCAAATCAGAGGCCAAGAATTTTACACTTTCTCATCCAATCAATCACAGTACATTTAATCATAACAAGCCACAAGTCAATACATAATCATTCATTTATTACCTTTATTCATTTCCTTTCTCAACCATCATTATCTTTCACATTGTATTCTAATTTATAACCCAACATTTGAATTGCCCTTCATTTTTAGTTAACATATATCATCTTTTACTCTTGTTTGCACTTAATCATTTTATTCCCTTTTTCCTATTTTCACATTTCAACTCATAAGATAAGACCCTTGTACACAATTGTTAATACTTAATATTTATTCTCATTTAGCATTTAGACACAACTACACACCTTCATCACATATGGACATTTTCATCCCATCTTCTTCCTATGTCAATTTCCTCCACAACACATATATATAATAGCTACAGTAATTGATTACCATTTAATTCACAACTTTACAAATAAAACCAAAATCATAGAAATCGTTCATATCCTCTTTCCTACCATGTTACCAAAATCTTCTCGTACTTCATTATCATCATTAACAAAATTTCATTTAGCAAATTATTCATTCTCAAAATAGTGGGTTTCCTTTTCCTAATCTTAACATCAAATCATCATGCATATTCAATTAATTAAAATTGTATATTCAATATCCTAGGGATTTATAATCTAGTTTTCTCCCCTAACACATAACCCTAACAAGCATTATATACTAACTAGACCCAACTTCCTAGAACAAGGCAAAGCTCACTATATCCACCCCCTTACCTCAAATACTCAGAGATAAGAAGACTCCAAATGCCCTATGCTTGAGTTTTGCCCACCAATAAGATACCAAACTCCAAGATTAGGATAGAACCTAAAATAGAGAGCCATAAAAGAGAGGGATTATCATTTGTGTCATGATTCAAACCAAGAATCAAATAAAAATAGAGTTTCTAATGCCTAGTGTTGAAAAACCACCATCAATGGTAGAGAGAGAGAAAAACGAGTTTTGAAAGGAAAGGAGAGGAACCCACCCACAATCACTTACTTGAAGGTGATAATAACACTCCTTGATGATGGAAGGAGTGCCACACACTTGATTCTTGGCCAAATGGAAGTGAGAGAAACTTGAACCCTAGAGGAGAGAGAAAGCACGAATTTAGAGAGGGAAAGAAGAAATCAAAGCTTAAACATTTACCTTGAGATGAGAAAGAAGAAATTACAATGATAGGGATGCAAGGATCACTTGTTCTTGGTTGATTTTGAGGAAAGAAAATGGAACCTTATGGAGGAGGGGAGGAAGTCGTGTATGAGAGAGGAGGGAGAGAAGAGGATGAGTGAATGTGAAAGAGAGAGAGAGTGAAAATGAAGGTTTTGTTTTTGGTTTTGGAATGAAAATGAGTGGATGAGAATTAAAAGCCAAAAAGGGGATTCTATTTGAGTGGAGGAGAGTGCATCACGTGCACTCTCATTCCCTTTTTTTTTTTTGTACAGACCCTAAAATAATCGATTATCTTGACCTGATAATCGATTATTCCTTCAATGCAACATTTTTAAGACTTCCCACCAGAGGCCTTATAATCGATTAAATCCCTGAAAATAATCGATTATAGCTCAGAATAATCGATTACTTCATATGAGGTAATCGATTAGAATTGCTGCAACTTTTTATTGGTTTCATCAGGGGCCTTGTAATCGATTACTGACCATTCAATAATCGATTATTGAGTGGAAAAGTTATAAGTTGATGATTTTCTAACTCCAATTCATTTCCTTAAGTCCCCATACTCCTTTAGGCTTGGTTTGAGACTTGAAACCTTTCCCAATTCTTGGAAATTCTTCCTAAAGATTTAGCATAATCCATATTATGCTTCAATTAAAATTAGGGATGTTACAATTCTCCCCAACTTATTGGAATTTCGTCCCCGAAATTCCGTTAAGTTCAGTCCATGGAGAATCGTCCCTAATGGTAGGGCTTGCTGTTTCCTATCTTTACTTTCCTTCGTTTTCTTCCGTCAACTTCTCGGTTCGCCCTAAACTAACCGGAATTTAACTTAGATTAAGAACTACTCCCCCACTTAGCACCGACATACCAGATTACATCCAATGCTAAAAGATACGGAACGGATTCGGATCCAATTCTGATAGTATTACAATTAACTCTGAGGCAGGAGTTGTAAGGACTAGATATAGAAAACTCAAAATGCTTAACATTCCAGCATGGATTTAGGATCTTTCCCTGAAGAGATGCCCCGAAGTTATGGCATGCGAAGATTCTTATAGAATATAACTCCTTAGAGTTTGACTATTACAAAGATCGACTAGCACCGATAGGATTTAGAGCTTTCCAAAAACAATAGGTATTCAGAAACGAGAAACTCTTCCAATGCTTAGTTGATTAGAGCAAACATAACTCCTACTAAATGCTCACAATCAACTTCTTCCATGAATCGATTAAAAAGAATAGGAAGAAAGAGGTCCACATTAGTTCCAAGATTTACCCAACTACCAAAGGTGAAGGGTACGACAACTTCCCGTTGGCTGGGTCAATTATCAAGATTGGTTGGTTTTGACGCAGGGATTTACAAATTTGACAAAACAGGCTATTCTTACGAATGGTTATCTAAGAACCAGGAAAAGATTCGAAGCATCTGCCAAATTGCTTCAAGATTGGTTTAGTTGATATGATGGTTAGGAATAATTCCTGGAGAGTTTTCTTAACTCATCCAAGGGATTAGCACTTAGCTATACTACTTTGGAAAAAATAGTATACACCAAGACTTCCTTTCTTTAGAACTATCTTCTATCTATTCTCTAACTCTATATGAAGCTCTTAAACAAATGTTTCTGGATTAGGTTGACTTCACTTACAAGAATTATTTTCCTTGGAAGTCACTACTTTGGTTGCCTACTTTCACTGGATAGGTTACAATGATAGCATTTATTGATAGATGCAAGAATTGAGGTGATCAATCCCAACCTCACGTCTACCAACAACACATCACTGTCAGGTTCTGTCAATGATGTCATTATTTAACAAATGCAAGGATTAGAGTGATCAATTCTAACCTCACATTACGTCAAATAACAACATCCCAACATAGTATTGGTCACTTGATACTAGAATTCTCAGAATTAAGAATCCTCTTTAAGGTCTTTCATATGTCATCTATAAGAACAGGATTGAATTTGGAGAGGCAGATATCCAACATGTTTTTAAACAATTATATACTAGTAAGACTCAATTACTAAAGGTATACATAGCACTATAATTATCCTATTATAATCTTAGACTAATACTACGAGCATCAATTACTCGCTGGGTGAGTAATCATTTGGAGTTTGCATAACTCCATGGCCGAGGTGAAACTGCTTTGATACCATAAATGTAACATCTAGGATTTAAACCCTTAATTCCCCCTTATAATAAAATACAGACTTGAAAATTTCTTTTTATTACAATAAAATCAACCGTCAAACGGACAGAGTTTTGTTTGTTTTTAGGACTATTCCCAAAATTTAACCTGCGATAAATAGTTTCAAAATAAACAATTAATAGCCAGCAGGGCTTCCGGTTATATTTCTAAATCATGTCAAGACCTTATTGGCTCCAGATATAACAGAGACATCAAATATTCAGAGTTCAGCGGAAAGTACAAAGTCTGATCATTAAAAACTAAAACCTAAAATTTTCTCAAAACAAAACCTCCTAAGCCTCACCTAAAAATATTTATAACACATTTACATCAAAAATAGTGTAGGAGGCTTAGGTTCATAATATCCACCAAAACCCATAATAACCCTACTCTCCCTGTAAGGGAAAGTACTCCTGCTCGGCCGGGGCCTGTGCCAACTCAATCTTCGTACCTGAAAATGTAAGGGAGTGAGCATTGCACATGAAATAGAAAGCAGTTTCTAACTAGACATAACAACCCACTAGGTCAAGCACAATTAGCAAATAAGCATATTTTCACATATAACATACCACACTCATTTCATTATTTCCATACTCGTTACTTATTTCACATTTCCATCTTCATTATTCATTTCAACGTCCAATTTCACTATTCATTTCAACATTCATTTCACTTATTAATTTACTCATTTCACATACTTATTTCATTTCAATATCCATTTTCATTCTTCATTTCAACACCCCTTTCCTTTTTCTTTCCATTTCATACTTCACCTCCACACTGGAAGGTACCTCATATCTTTCCTTATTTAAATTAGGTGTCCCTCAGGTCAGAGGTCAACACATATTAACATTTTATTCATTTCGTGCCCCTCAGGTCAGAGGTCAACACATTTTAACATCTTATTCTTAAAAATACATTTCGCGCCATTGTACTTCACCTCCACACCGGAAGGTACCTCATACAATGTGGCCTAGGGATACTTCACCTCCACACCGGAAGGTACCTCATATCGTTGTACTTCACCTCCACACCGGAAGGTACCTCATACAAGTTGGCCTGCAGGTACTTCACCTCCACACCGGAAGGTACCTCATACCATCGTACTTCACCTCCACACCGGAAGGTACCTCATACATTTGGCCTATGGGTACTTCACCTCCACACCGGAAGGTACCTCATACCATCGTACTTCACCTCCACGCCGGAAGGTACCTCATACAATTTGGCCGGTGGGTACTTCACCTCCACACCGGAAGGTACCTCATACAACCACCTAGATTATACTTTTAACATCATTCTAATTATTTGGTGCCTCAAATCAGAGGCCAAGAATTTTACACTTTCTCATCCAATCAATCACAGTACATTTAATCATAACAAGCCACAAGTCAATACATAATCATTCATTTATTACCTTTATTCATTTCCTTTCTCAACCATCATTATCTTTCACATTGTATTCTAATTTATAACCCAACATTTGAATTGCCCTTCATTTTTAGTTAACATATATCATCTTTTACTCTTGTTTGCACTTAATCATTTTATTCCCTTTTTCCTATTTTCACATTTCAACTCATAAGATAAGACCCTTGTACACAATTGTTAATACTTAATATTTATTCTCATTTAGCATTTAGACACAACTACACACCTTCATCACATATGGACATTTTCATCCCATCTTCTTCCTATGTCAATTTCCTCCACAACACATATATATAATAGCTACAGTAATTGATTACCATTTAATTCACAACTTTACAAATAAAACCAAAATCATAGAAATCGTTCATATCCTCTTTCCTACCATGTTACCAAAATCTTCTCGTACTTCATTATCATCATTAACAAAATTTCATTTAGCAAATTATTCATTCTCAAAATAGTGGGTTTCCTTTTCCTAATCTTAACATCAAATCATCATGCATATTCAATTAATTAAAATTGTATATTCAATATCCTAGGGATTTATAATCTAGTTTTCTCCCCTAACACATAACCCTAACAAGCATTATATACTAACTAGACCCAACTTCCTAGAACAAGGCAAAGCTCACTATATCCACCCCCTTACCTCAAATACTCAGAGATAAGAAGACTCCAAATGCCCTATGCTTGAGTTTTGCCCACCAATAAGATACCAAACTCCAAGATTAGGATAGAACCTAAAATAGAGAGCCATAAAAGAGAGGGATTATCATTTGTGTCATGATTCAAACCAAGAATCAAATAAAAATAGAGTTTCTAATGCCTAGTGTTGAAAAACCACCATCAATGGTAGAGAGAGAGAAAAACGAGTTTTGAAAGGAAAGGAGAGGAACCCACCCACAATCACTTACTTGAAGGTGATAATAACACTCCTTGATGATGGAAGGAGTGCCACACACTTGATTCTTGGCCAAATGGAAGTGAGAGAAACTTGAACCCTAGAGGAGAGAGAAAGCACGAATTTAGAGAGGGAAAGAAGAAATCAAAGCTTAAACATTTACCTTGAGATGAGAAAGAAGAAATTACAATGATAGGGATGCAAGGATCACTTGTTCTTGGTTGATTTTGAGGAAAGAAAATGGAACCTTATGGAGGAGGGGAGGAAGTCGTGTATGAGAGAGGAGGGAGAGAAGAGGATGAGTGAATGTGAAAGAGAGAGAGTGAAAATGAAGGTTTTGTTTTTGGTTTTGGAATGAAAATGAGTGGATGAGAATTAAAAGCCAAAAAGGGGATTCTATTTGAGTGGAGGAGAGTGCATCACGTGCACTCTCATTCCCTTTTTTTTTTTGTACAGACCCTAAAATAATCGATTATCTTGACCTGATAATCGATTATTCCTTCAATGCAACATTTTTAAGACTTCCCACCAGAGGCCTTATAATCGATTAAATCCCTGAAAATAATCGATTATAGCTCAGAATAATCGATTACTTCATATGAGGTAATCGATTAGAATTGCTGCAACTTTTTATTGGTTTCATCAGGGGCCTTGTAATCGATTACTGACCATTCAATAATCGATTATTGAGTGGAAAAGTTATAAGTTGATGATTTTCTAACTCCAATTCATTTCCTTTAGTCCCCATACTCCTTTAGGCTTGGTTTGAGACTTGAAACCTTTCCCAATTCTTGGAAATTCTTCCTAAATATTTAGCATAATCCATATTATGCTTCAATTAAAATTAGGGATGTTACATAAGTGGGATGTCGTTCCCAACGAGGACTAAAATAGACTAAATTAATTCTCACCTAAGTCGTAGTTACTAAGCGAAATTCAAATTAAAATAAAGTTGAGTGGAAAATTCTTAATTAAATTAAATTGTAAAAACAAAACACAAATTAAAAGTGGTTGTGAAAGAATTTGGGAAAGCTTGGGCACATGTTTCATTGTAGGTTCCAAAAGCAATTGTTAACGAATCAATGATTTTCCTAAGCATTGAACCAATTTTGCAAAGGTAAAAGCAGCCTAATTCCTTAGGTCAACCCTGTTTCTTAGTAATTTAATCTCCCTTAATTCCTTAAGCAGATCTTTAAATCCTAATCTTACCAATTAATGTTCAATCAAAATTATTAGAAGGTTATCCAACTCATAGACATATTCCTATACCTATGTAATTGAATTGTTTGATTAAAGGTCTAAATCCTAATTCAATATTCCTATTCAATTAGAATTACCAAATCATAAACGGTACCAAATTCATGATAATCAATAAGAACATAATCAAACACAATACTTAATTGGAAAAACATCAATTCATTAAACAAAAACTATGAAGGTTCCATACAAATCCACATGTTCCCAAATAGAAGTTTAGTTCATGATGGAGAAGAGAGAAACAATAATAATGATAAAAATAGACATAATTACCAATAAACTTGAGTCTCCAATCTCAATTCTTCACCAAAGCTCTCTAATCTCTGTTCCCAATTGTTCATAATAATCCTAATTATCAAACCTAATCTATTTAAAAAGAGTTCCTAACAAATCCCCCTAAATCTGAGAAGATAAGATTTAATTAAACAAAATCTGACGTCTCGCGCTTGAGCGCGCCTTGACTTAACTGACACGCTTTGGAATTTTGACCCCATTTTTAAGTAGCTGACCCCTTCGTGCGCTTGAGCGCACTCTAACATGCGCTTGAGCGCACTCTAACATGCGCTTGAGCGCACAGGCTCCTGGGAGATTTAACCATTTGCACCCCATTTACTGGCCAGATGACCACACGCGCTTGGGCGCATGAATCCCGCGCTTGAGCGCACGTGTGCCAAATTCACCATTTTGCCTTTCTTTGCTCCAATCTCATAGTTTCAAAGCTTGTTTCTTTTTTCTTCAGCTCCAATTCATCAAATTATTGCTCCAAAACCTGAAATTAAGACCAAAAAGGTACAAAATCCTAAAGGATCTCATTCCAACTCGTTAATAGAAAAAAAAACTCAATCTTTTCCTACAATTACTTGAGAAGCAAGCCAAAATCACTAAGAAAGAGGGTAAATTATCATACAAAAACATCATTTATTGAGCCCAAATCACGTACTGGATGCGTGCATTGATCGCGTCAGACGCATATTGGGTATGTGCTGCTGTAAGACGGGTACTGGGTACTCGCAATTATGGACACTCTGATATCCGACCTTAAATGGTGTAAGACATGCACTGGGTGTATGCATCCGAGAAGAGTAAAAGATTGTAAGCTATGTAAAAGTGGAATTATGAGTAATGAATCCGAGATAGAGATGGTAATCCGAGGTAAGAGAGTAGTGGCCGGGAAACTGAGTGTAAGAATTAAGGAAAGGGTATAAGAGGAAGTAATTGGATGAACCGAGGTATAACTAATAGGTAATGGATAAACTGGTTAATGATGTGAGCCGAGCTAGATTAGATGGTATGATGTGAGCCGAGCTAGATTAGATGGTATGATGTGAGCCGAGCTAGATTAGATGGTATGCTAGATGAGATGGTATGATGTGAGCCGAGCTAAATGATGATGTATGCATGTGATATATGGTTTGATTACTTGTTATTTATATGCTAATTGACTACTTGTGTTTGGCTTGGTAGTTCGGTATGTCATGTTAGAAACTGCTTATTTAAGTTCTGTGTAATGCTCACCTCCTTACCATTTTTCAGGTACTGAGCCCGAGCAGACGCAGTCCCCGGCCGAGCAGGTTCACTCTCCCTCACAGGGAGAGTAGGTCATTAGAGTCGGAAAATGTGTTTTGTATGAGTCTTGGCCAGTTGGCCGAGCTAAAATACTATTTTGTATTTTTGGATTAATGAACTTGGTGTAACTATGTTTCTTAACTTTTATTTATTGATGTATTAAGTCTTCCGCTTATAACTCTGATGTTTTTGTATTAATGGAAGGAAATATCACTTTGGCAATTATTATATTTGTTTTAAAAGAAATTTTAAATCCTAATTTTCGGGTTTAAGGGTAATTATTATATAGGGTGTTACAATAAGGGGGATTATTAAAAGTTTGTAAGGTTATTATAGGATTTTTCAGTAAATAAGGGGGTTAACTAATTAAGTGGGGGTTAAAAAACTAGATCCCACTGAAAACATATTTGGCTCACCTGTTGCAAATGGCCCGTGTGTTGATGGAATGAACATAAGTCTCCCCCGATCTTTCCTTTTATTATAAAAGGATGTCCTAATCCTACTTTTTCCTTGCTCCATTTTGAAATCCTGCTTTCTCATTTAAAGTTGGGGTTTTCTCTTCAACAAAGGCATCCATGTGGCACTTTTTTGTTGTGGGTGTAACTGCTTCAATTGAAAAAACTGCATAAAACTGTATTCACTTTTTCTATCTGCTTCTTCCCTTTTTTTTACTCTTCTCTCTCCATTCACTCTCTTATTCTCTTTTATCCCCTCTCGTTTTCTCTTTTACCGTTTCTCTTTCTATAACAAACTCCTGGGCCACCTCTCATTCTCCATTTCATCATTATCAACAACGCTTCATTCTCTCAAATCCCAATTTTGTTCTTCTTCTTTTATTTTCTTCTTGATCAAACAATTGCTTTTGCTTAAAATCCATAGATTTTGAAGATGAGTTTGAGGGTAAGCCCTTGATAACAATTGACACTAATCATAAATTAAAGTTAAAGGATGTAGTTTTAAGGAGACAAACATTGGCTTTTCAATAGAAACCTAAGGTAATGCTTTTTTATTCTTCTTTTGTTTTGGTTCTCTATTTTTATGGAGTGAAGAAGTTTCTAATGCAAGATTATAGTAGTTCCTCTTCTTTCTTTCCATAAAATAATTTTATATTTTTGATATATTATTGTTTACCGAATAAAGATGTTGATATGATGTCGAAGGTGTCCATGCATTGCTATGGCTATGCCAAAAAAGTTGAGAAACATATCTCAAAGTTGGAAGGTGAAAACTGAGAACATTTCCATTTTTTTTATTTGAGGAATTCAATTGACATAAAAAAATTGACAAAAATTTAGTAAAAAATTGACATATTTTTAATTAATATTAAGAATATGCAAAAAAGAGGGAAAAAAATGAGATTAAACTGAGATATATCATCCATTTTTTACCATTTTTTATGTAGAAAGTCTTAATAAACTGGTTTGGTCATAATAGGATGTTAACTTTGGGTTTTTTATGTTCATATGTACAGGAGGCCATTGAGGTCACTATTGACAACAATCATAGTATAAGCAACTTGGAAAATGAATAGCATTTTGAAATATAATATAGAATGAAAGTCATGTGTGATTTGGAAAATGAATAGCATTTTGAAATTTGTTTTTTTGAATGTTATAACAAATTTGACACAATTAATATATTCAACAAATATATTCGTTAATCAATATATCACGTCTCACCTATAAAGGATTAAAGGATAATAAAAAATATATATGCTATAATCAATAAGGAAAGGTTAAAAAATTTATATTATATATATATATATATATATATATATATATATATATATATCCTTCTTTATATATATAAAACAAAATTATTTGCATATTTTTTTTCTTCAGAATTTAGAATTTATTTGATAAATATATGAAAGTTTTACTTTTGTTTTTTACTTTCACTGCTCTCTTTTTTTTCTTTTCATACTTTTATTTTTAATTTTTGGGTTTTTTTGCTATAATTATGGGGTATATGAAATTTTTTATTTAGTGAAGATTATATCTTAAATCTGAACTAACGAACGATGAGCTATATTTGTTGAAGGAAATAATACTTAGAATTTACCATCCATTATCTAGCCCATTTTTATTTGAATTTCTTGATTTCGAGTTTTCAATCTCCATGCCTATTATTAAGTTCTATGTTTTCCTGAATTTTGAATTTAATCATTTGAGTTTTAAATAAAATATTTTATGTTTGCAACAAATAATTGGTAACAATTCAATTCTTCAACCCAAAATGATTATCAGTTATTAAAATTACTAAAAAAATGAATTTTTTTTATATCTCCCTAGATAAATAATTAACTAATAATAAACAATTCGTGCATTGCACGGGTTAAAAACTAGTATTCCCTCCGTCCCTAATTATAAGATCCTCTTAACATTTTTATTTTGTCCCTATTTATAAGGTCCTTTACCAATTTTCAATGAGTATTAATTATTTTTTTCACAAACACCCTTATTTATTTAACACTTTTTAGATTCGCAATAATATTAATAGGGGTAATTTTTAAAGTACATATCAAAAGTTCACATTTCCAATACAATTAACTAAATTATTCCACTATGAATGAGAAATCTCCCGAGAGTGCCTTAACATCCAGGGTTCCAAAGTCATTTCAATAAACACCACCAGCAGCAGTTCTTCACATCTCAAACGGATCTGGATTGTCTAACACAGTGGTATTTATGTCCCTCTAACATAGTAAGCTTGGTAACTGTTGGATTAATCCAACACCTCCCAATTTGACATGTACCCCATTCAGCCAAAACGTGGATTTCAGATTTCAGACCTTCATTCTCCTTCAAACTCCAAGACACGAGCAGAACCGCAAACGCCATGTCCGCCGAGGGAGATCCATTCCCGGCCACCGTCGCGCCGCCACGAGCAACCCATCCATGAGTCACTACGTCACAACCGCTACCTCCTCTCTCCTCCTCTATTATGCACTAAAGAATTCAACCTCTCTAAACACTTGCTTAATATTTTTATGAAATTAGTCAAAACTCAAACACTGCTTGTAACTGTTTTCGTATGCTACGGGGCAGTGAGCTTTGCTGCAATGCTCTTATTTGGGTCAAAACATAATTTTTCATTTCAATACTCTTGGGAAAGCCCATGGAAAACGTGATCTGGTTTATGTTTTTTTTTTTTTCCTCTGATTAACCGTTTAAACACTTTTCTCCCCTCCCCCAGTTTAACAATGTAATTTCCTTTTTTCTTTTTCTTTCTGCACTAATTTTCCAGAATTTCTTTGCTTCTTTTTTCTTCCTCCGCAGGTTTAACCGCTTCCCCATACTCAAAGTAAGACACTTTATGTATCCCATTTCTTCTTCTTCCCATTTTTAACATATTCACATCATTTCATTTTTTTTACTTTCATTTCTCCATTCTCCTTCCTCCGCAGGTTTCGCCTCCCCAGACTCACTTCATCCACTTCATCAGTAGGTTTTATTTCTTCTTTTATTTATTTGAGAACCTGCATTTTACTTCACATGTTTCTGCATTTTACTTGCGCATATTCCACATTTCTTTCTCTTTCTGTTCTTTTAATTTCTTTATGTTCATTTAGTTTATTTCCTCAAAATTCTACGGAAAATTTTAGTCTCCTTTAGACATAAGGTAACCCTTTTTATTTCTTTTAGTTAATGAATATTAAATATTTGTTTGAGAGCCTGCATTTTATTTGCACATATTCCACTTTTCTTTATGTTCTCTTAATTTCTTTATGTTCTTTCAATTGATTTATATTTCCTCAAAATTCTACGTAAAATTTTTGTCTCCCTTTAGACATAGGTAACCCTTCAATGGAATTTTACTTGACAAATCTGTTTCATTTCTTTAACTTAAAAGCTGTACACTAATCTTTTATAGATCTAGCATTTATGAAATGCACCAGCTCCTTTCTTCAGGACCCATTTAGGCTTTTAAAAATGTGATTATAGGTTACTCTAAAATAGTAATTCTTCGGAAAAAAGTGATTTTTTGGAGAAGTTAAAAAATATAGGTTCATATAAACTGAATTTCAGCCTTTTCTTCTTAGCTTCTACCAAACTTACTTATTTGTAAATTGTTAATGCACTAATGTTCCCACTCATAGGATGATTACATAGACAAATCCAAATCCTAAGAAATCTAAAATAAAACCTAGCAATTGAAACAACTGAAGAATACATTTGGTTGACTCAATGTTCATATGATACCTTTTTTTATTTATGTGGTATCACCTTATTATTGAGATAGAAAACTAATCCCTCGCGATTTTTTCTCCTTATTTTTACCCTTACATCAACCTTGTTGTGCTTGTTGATTCATCACAACATATGATTTGGAGGAACTCCTGGGATCATGAATAGCCTACAAAAAAAATTTATATATGTTAGGATCACATAAATTAATTGAATTTAGTTTTAATACTTCACCTACTCACCTTAGCATTATCATCATTTCATTTACTGCTGTTGGATCAACAGCACTAACAAATACACACTCTCTCAGAGTCCCGAGTTTAGGCAGAGTGTTGCTAAGTTTATTTCTAACTTTGTCAGATTGCTATTTTTTAGGTAAAACTGCAACACGTACTCTCTCTATTTATAATTAGTGCGCCAAATATCCCTCACTTCCTCGACTTCAGCATAGCCAGTTTCTGATAGTGACACAGCACATTAAAAGAACATTGATATAATTAACAAACATGCTCAAATCAAATAATACCTTGGGGCGGGACAGTAGATGAACTGATCACGTTGGAAAGCATTTTGAACATGATCCCAGGTTTGTCTCATATCATTCGATGTAAGATCAGCCGGGTGGAAATAGAAGATCCGAGGATTTGGTTGTGGCCCAAAGCGGCGGTTCTCCCAGCAGGGAGCTGGGCTGTTACATAATCCGGGACATGGATGAATTGATGAACGAGCCAAATCCTCGGTTCTTCTATTTTCACTCTGCTGATCTTACATATCATGATATGACAAATCTGGGATTCTGTTCAAAATGCCTTTTTCCAACATGGTCTATTCAATGTTTTTAATGTGTTGTGTCACTATCAGAAACCGACTTCCACATTTCCTACGTCAACGCGCACATTAGGAACTATGCTGAAGCCGAGTAAGTGAGGGACATTTGATGCACTGATTATAAGCAGAGAGGGTACGTGTTGCAGCTTTATCTCGAAAATAGCAATCTGTCTGACAGAGTTAGAAATAAACTTAGCAACACTTTAGCTTAACTCGGGACGGGACCCTGAGAGTATATATTTGTTACTGCTGTTAATCCAATAGCTGCTAAAGTGAGTAAGGTGAAATATTAAAGCTAAATTCAATTAATTTATGTGATCTTAATATATATATATATATATATATATATATATATATATATATTTGTAGGCTCTTCTTTACTCTCTTCCCAAATCCTGAGACGTTCCTCCATATCATATGTTGTGATGAATCAACGAGCGCAACAAGGGTGTTTGATGTGATGGTAAAACTACACTACATTTTCAATAATAAGATGATACCACATAAATAAAAAAAATATCATATGAACATTGAGTCAACCAAATGTATTCTTTAGTCTTTTCAACTTCTAGGTTTTACCTCCTATTCTAGATTTCTTAGGATTTGGATTTGTCTACTTATAAGAACTAATGTCTTGGTAATCATCCTATAAGTGGGAACATTAGTGCATCAACAATTTACAAATAAGTAGGTTTGGCATAATTGAATACTTGCAAGATGGTGATTATGAGCTATCTCCGGTCAGAGCCAAGCTTGCAATGGATTAGATGGACACTGAGCTATCTTTAGCTATGACCATCTGCAATGTAAGTACTAAAAAATAGCTGTTTCTTTTAGGAGCTTGTTACTACTCATATGAAATCCCCATGAGCACTTATCTAAAATTCTAAATATGTCTATGATGACATTACATCAATGAGATAGCTACAAACATCTCCCAGATCATATGGTGTGGCTAGGTCCTTCTTTACCAGTTCACTTTGGACTCCCTATTGAGCATTGTTTGCTTACATAAGCTTTCTGCATTCTTGTAAATATCAGAAATGGCATACATAACTGTGCATATTATGTAAATGTGTTTGCATATTTACATGTATCACGTTTTTTTTTTTCTTTCACTGAATCACAAGTCACCAGTATCAGCAGACATTATAGATTGATACAAGTGAGAGAATTTTTTGTATGCACTTTACAAATTGGTTTAATTACTCTCGATGTCCCTATATTTTCCTGAAAACTCAGATTCTTGAACTAAAAGTTATGTAATTCGGTCCATAGTTGCATAGAAAGTTTGTAATGAGGCATCTACTTGTCATTTGTGGTTCCCTCAACTTTTTAGAAAAACTCAAATAGGTTAGTCGTCTTTGGGAACTCAGGAAAAAGAGACTCAATTGCTTTTCTATGCATAAAGGGACCCAATTATAACTTTTTAAATTTAAGAAGCTATTTGATTTCCAACTTACAGAGAGCAATTTATCCTTAAGAATATATAGTGCAAACCTGGATGAAGCCTAACGAAAATGAGGAAACCTATAAGAAAACAAAGGAGGGAGTTACCTGGAGCATTACATTTGTAGTTGCAATTTGTTAAGAACTTAAGAATTCAGATTTCAGTAGTTCTTGAAATAAAACCAGAGTCTCTGAGCTCAAATCACTAGCAGCAAGGTTCTCCAGCATGCCAGATATGCATGAATTATTAAACACAGATCTCATCCACTGAGGTATTTAATCCAGTTTCAGCAATGCAATGGGTATGTATTGCAGGCGTTCGACTTTTAATGAATGATTGTGATGCTAAAGCTGGGGTTGCCAAAGATACTGTCATCTCCTCCATAATCAATCTACACCAGCTGATCTTTCCTGTTACTTTTGTTTCCTTTGCAACACTTTCCCATCCCAGAAGCCTTGACAGGCAGAGGGCACAATTTGTAGCCACTCTCGGGTCATTGTAAAAATCCAAGCCTTCCAATATACTCATTAGAGACTTTTAGTACCCAACAGTACATTTCAACTCCTCATGTTTACTGTTAATTTGATCTGATATTCTGTTAAACAACTCTTAGAGGCTATAAGAAGCAATAAGCTTGATCTCTGGAGAACCAAAATATAGAAGTCTGCATAGGTCATGGCAACGAATGCCCAATGTAGGCTAGTGGCTCTGCTGGATTCGACGAAACAAGGAAGTTTTGCCAGTCTGCAAAGCCTGGAAGGATAGATTTCTTTTTATTTAGGGTACAGGATGAGGGGTCTAAATGTAATATTTTGAAGTTAGTATAATAAAATTAGAGCAATGCTAGTAACACTCTTTGACATTTTTTTTTATCACTATTGGGTGGATTCAACGTGGGATCTATTAAATAGAGTGGACTTATATGATTTATTGGTACATGCATAAAGTTTGTGTCGACAAAATGAGTGTTTAAAGAGTGTATTGCTAGCATTTCCTACAAAATTAATTTCAACAAAGAAGTTAAAAGGTAATTTATTATTACTGATGCAGTATGACTTACCTTTTAATAGTGAAGTAATTGAGCCAAAGAACAAATGTTAATGTTTGTGCTGTGCTTGTTTTCTCATCATAGTCAACCAAAGCAGGTCCCGCAGAAGAAGCTTTGCTGGCAATAGTGTTGACTACAGAGATTATGGAAGTATTGAAAAGAATTTGCTTTGAAGCCTCTTCAAGTGCTCTATTAATCGAAAGAGGCAAAATCAAGGACAGAATGCCAATAAGAAAGAGAAATTCAAGACTTGAGGTATCAGGATTTTTGGGCTAATAGAGTACTCCATTAACTGCAAAAGTGATAGTTTGCTGTTAGAACAATCATTGACCAAATAATTGAGCCTTCTCACAATCAGGATTTAAAATTTTAAAAAATTGGGAAGAATGACATTTATATTATAGAACTAGTCAATGTGCTATATTACTTTGGATAGGGTTTACCCACATAAGAGTTAAAGATTACTTCAAGACTGACAGAGAAATTGGCTGAATTGAGGCCAGTAGGCCACTCTAAATATGATAATGGTTAAAACTCATAATCTCTAAAAAATTTATAAACTAAATTAAAATTTTAGAAGGATCTCAGTAACTCACACCTTCAAGGTTACTGTAAGTCAACTCTGATCAGTAGAAAGTGTTTCAGGATGCACTCAATTCAAAATTTTAAAGACCCAAACCAAGATGGATATGAAAGTTGTTGTTGAGAAGGTATTACTCGAATAACACCAAGTCCTGATTGCTGTCTCTATCCCATTCAAAGAGAATTGGTCAGAAGCAGCTGGACGGACATCAACCATAGACCATAGTTGTTATGAGATTCAGAACAGAGATTATGTCATGTTCCCAGCCTTCGTTCTCAAAGAGATGTGTCGATAAGCATACGAAAATTCTAGCCCCATAGTTATCTTCAGTGGATACTGACTCTGCAAGAGTCCATACATTTATAGTTTGATCATTGTTTCCAAGAATCATGTCAGCCCCTTCTAAGTTACAACTTCTGCATAAATTCAACATCTGACAACACAATGATTTGATTATACTCTCTTGCTGAAAGAACCACTTCAATGATACTGTGTGAATTCTTGCATAAAGCAAGTCCCATTCATCATTGTTTATGAGGTGCAATATTATATCCTCAGCTTCTCGACTATAGTGAAAGTGGTAACTCATCTGGCCAAGACCCCTCAACAAACAGTAAAGATTCACCAGTCGTGTGACTGCCATATTATCAGCATTCGGATACTGAAAATCACTGCTATTAAGAAGAATGTATTGTTCAAGAGAAGCTAAAACCAACTTCTCATCTGCTAGTATGGCAATGAAAGTCATAAAAACTGTTGGGGAAAATAGATTTTGATGAATTGTCAATAGCAAGAATGATGGTATAAAGGATTTGGAAGTTTAACTACCTTTCATCATATAGTGAACTGCTGTACATAATCAGCAAAACAGAAGTCTAAACCGTTAGTACTCCTTTGCCCAAGCAAAAACAAGTAAATCTTCAGGGTCAGAAGGAAGATGTAAAGCAGCATCTCTAATTGATTTCCCTGAATCATTGCCCAGGAGAGAATCCATGCGTGAGCTGAGTAACAAATATATTCTGTATTTCATCCCATCTCCATTAAACAAGCTCAGACATCCATAAGAGAAACTGAACCAATAGGATGAAATCAGGGTCTCAGCAAATTCAATTGCATTAGTACTGGATTGCAGAAGCAGTATCGAATGAAAAGTTTCCAGCAAACCTAGTACAATTTTCTCTTCCATTTCCATTTCCTTGATGCCTTACAAGCCAAGGTAGTTAATGCATTCTGCATATATCTAGAATGCAACTTCTAAGATCCAGTTTACTAGAGTCAGTGGAGTTGTGATATTAAAAAATAAATAAATAGTAAATCAAGCTTGTTTGAATAACAAGCTAAAAAAAAATAGTAAAACAACAACTTCATTCCGTGTTGTTTCCGTGTTTTGTTTTCTGGATTCATGCAACAGTTTGTTCTAAACTTGTAACCTCCTATTAGTATAAAAGGAGGCTGATACTTCTCAATTTTATATAACTACAATTATAAGAAAAAGAGACAAAGCCTCTGCGTTCATTTCCGCTGCGTTTTGTTCTCAATTTTTCCTTGGTGACATTGTGATTATTTGATATCAAATTGGTATCAGAGCTGACTTAGTCCAGCGCCTGGTTTAAAAAAAAAAAAAAGAGTTGTTTGTGAGGAACAAGAGCGTTCTCATATTATTATTTTTTATACACATAAAAAGTGAAAAAATGTCAAACAATTTTAATGTTGTTTGGTCAGGTCCCAAATTAGATGGGAAACTTGATTATAATTACTGGGAGCTTTTAATGACTACACACTTAAAAGCACAAAACCTTTGGAGTCTCATTGAACCAGGGATTGAAGAAGGAGCTAATGAAATTGCTCAAAGGAGAGACCAATTGGCGCTGACGCAAATTCACCAAGGAGTGGACTATTTGGTATTTGGCAAAATAGCCAATGCCAAGACTGCGAAGCAAGCATGGGAGACCTTAAAATTATCATATAAAGGTGTGGACAAAGCTCAAAAGTCCAAACTACAATCATTGTGTAGAGAATATGAAAGATACTAGATGTCCAGTTCAGAAAGTATTGAGCAATACTTCTCGCGAGTTACAGACCTCGTTAATAAAATGAGGATGTATGGAGAAGATATTTCAGAAAGTGTGGTGGTAGAGAAGATCCTTCGCACCATGCCGATTAAATATGATCATGTAGTGACTACAATAATTGAGTCCCATGACACAAACACAATGATAGTAGCAAAGTTGCAAGGGAGTATGGAAAGCCACGTGAATAGAATTTTAGAGAAGACAGAAAGGTCAAAAGAAGAAGCTTTAAAAAGCCAAGTTAATATGGCTGAATCTAGCCAAAGCGCATATGGCAGAGATCATAACTTTAATAATGGAGGAAGAGGTAGTTATAGAGGCAGAGGCCGAGGAAACTTTCGAGGAAGAGGACGTGGAAATTTTAATCAATGGCGAGACAACAACTATAGATCTCCTGGTCGAGGTAGAGGTGAAAATAATTTTGGGCCTCCAAATCGTGGAAGAGGACGAGGTAATTTAAATCAAGAAGGAGGTAATTTTATTTGCTTTCAGTGTGGTAAATATGGCCACAAAGCTTCAGATTGTCGATCTAAATTTCAGAATAATTATCAGGCAAACCTGGCAGAAAATCAAAATCATGATACTGGTGAGAGTTCCTATAATCATGAAAGTTTATTTTGTGCGAGTAGTTTTTTCTCAGAAGATGAAAATATTTGGTATTTGGATACCGGGTGTAATAATCATATGTGTGGGAAGAAAGAATTATTTTCTACATTAGATGAAAGTGTTAACTCAGTGGTGAAAGTTGGCAACGATACTAATATACCTATTTTTGGGAAAGACCAAATTACTTTTAAATTAAAAGACGGTTCTAAATATTTTATCTCTGATGTTTTCTATGCTCCTGACCTTCATTACAATCTCCTAAGTATTGGACAACTATCAGAGAAAGGTTTCAACATGCAAATTCATCATGGTATGTGTACGATAATTGACAGACATGGTAGATTTGTAACAAAGGTAAATATGACCTCGAACCGTTTATTCACCTTGAAAATACAACATGAAAAAATTTCGTGTTTAAATTCGATCATACTTGATGATGATTGGTTGTGGCACATGCGTTTTGGTCATTTTCATTTTTCCGGATTGAATTTTTTTATCAAGGAAAGAGCTTGTTTCCGGTTTGCCTATAACAAATGTTCCTGACTGTGTATGTGAAACTTGCCAATTGGGAAAGAAGCATCGAGATGCATTTCCAGTTGGAAAATCTTGGCGAGCAAGGAAGCTATTGGAGATTGTCCATTCAGATTTATGTAGGGTTGAAGTTCCAACTAATGGAGGTTGCAAGTATTTTATTACTTTCATTGATGATTTCAGCAGATAGGCTTGGGTATATTTTTTAAAGCAAAAGTCAGAAGCTTGTGATGCTTTCAAATCATTTAAAGCATTTGTCGAGAAACAAAGTGGGTGCAAGATTAAAGCATTGAGAACTGATAGAGGGCAAGAGTACCTCGCTTGTTCTGATTTCTTTGAGCAACATGGAATTCAACACCAAATGACCACGAGATACCCACCCCAACAAAATGGAGTAGCAGAAAGGAAGAACAGGACAATCATGGGTATGGTAAGATGCATGCTGAGAGCTAAGAAGATGCCTAAAGAATTTTGGGCAGAAGCAGTTGCTACTGCTATATATATTTTGAACAGGTGCCCGACGAAGAGCGTCAGTGATAAAACTCCAGAAGAATCTTGGAGTGGAAGGCAACCATCAATACGACACCTCCGAGTTTTTGGGTATGTTGCATATGTAACACTCTCACTTTTATTAGAAATTTTTAGGTTTTATTAAAATCGGAGTTTGAAAATTCATTTTTGACTTTAATTTCTTATAAAAGGTTTTACGAAAATCCGGCAGAGTTTCCTCTATTTTCCGGACTTCCTAAAATTTTTTTTCTAAAAACCTGTCAGTCCAGAATTGTTTAAAACGTAAACAACAACAGTTTAATAGTCATAATAGATCCTAACGCCCGATTAGTACAAGTTTCAGGGCAAGCTGCCAATTCATATTATAATTTACAAAAAGTAATTATCCACTCCAAAATATGAAAATACATTCCACGTAGTGGAATTTAAAATCCTGCTCGGCCAGCACTGGTGTATGCTACACTTGTGTACCTGAAAAATATTAACCACACAGGGGAAGCATCACACAGAACTTAAAAGAGAGATTTCTAAGCAGATATATACGACACACCAAGACCATTCAAGCCTATGCTATGCTACTCAATTCATGTTCTTCTTTCCTTTTTACCTCCTAACTGTTTCCAATTCATTTTCTTTCTAATTGTTTTCTTTTAGATAATCTCTAACCTCTAATTATTCTTGTTCCTCATTACTTTCGTTATTTTCCTTTTTATTCTCATTTTCCATTTGTATTTCCATTTTAATTCCGTTATTTGGTTAACATGCTGGTTACCCTTTTCGATCCATTACCCTATTCATTTCCTTTTTAATCGACACGCCCTCACAGGCTCGCATCGATGCCGATACGCCTTCTCAGGCCCGCATCGGACTTCCATCTTTCCTTTCTAATCGACACGCCCTCACAGGCTCGCATCGATGCCGATACGCCTTCTCAGGCCCGCATCGGACTTCCATCTTTCCTTTCTAATCGATACGCCCTCACAGGCTCGCATCAATGCCGATACGCCTTCTCAGGCCCGCATCGGACTTTTATCTATTACCTTTCTTTCTCTTACTTTTTCTTTCTCTTTTTCTGGTTTGCTATATCATTCTCTTTTCTCTCGTTCCGTTACTTAGGACTTATTATCACATTACTTATTTTCCACTATTTCCAATATTTCTCTTTACTAGTTTATTCTTACTTTTAATTAACTCTACCTAGCTTGGTCATATACTTTATATTTTAACTATTGTTACTAACTCTTAATTAATTCCATTCCCCCTTTTTTTTTATTTTTCTTCTTCTCTTCCTTTGTTTCTTTTTCCTACATCACTCATATTTAATAATACCTAGCTCATGCATTTAGAACCAATTATATTATTCCCTTTTTTTTCATTAACTCTCTCTTTCTTATTTTTCGTTTATTCCTTTCCTCTAATGGCTAATTACTCATTCACTCCATTTATTTCTATTAACCTTATTTTATGCTAATTTAGTTCTCAACTCATTCCTACACTTTCTTTATTTAATTCCGGCTCTCCATAGTTAATCTCTAATTTCTCCCTTTTCTTACTTACACTACTCACTCGTTCTTATAATTCCGTTTATTTATCTCTTTACTCTCATTTGTTCATTTCTAAATTTATTTCCCTATTCACCATTTCTATTCTTTTGCCACACCCTACCGATCTAATTGATTAGTTATTCTGTTACCTATCTTTTATTCATCACTATTTGGTTTCCCTATTTACTCCATCTATCTTTCTTCATTATTAGCGGATTACTCTAAGGTTCCTTAACAATTAACATTTTCCCCGGTCCTAGCGATAGATATAACTACCCAGAAATACACCCCTTAAGGACTGGTAATGAAATCCCTTACCTTAATCGGTGATAGTGAGGGGTAACCTTAAATCTGGCGCTTTACTCCCCGACTCACGCTTTAGCTCGGCTCAAGCTTGATCCTAAGCTTCCCCAATCTTCGATTCCAAGCACGGTGGGGACTATCGATCTCGATCACGGTGACGGTGTTGCTCTTCGACACCGGGAGGAGAGAGAGAGCACGGTAGAGAGATCAAGGGAAGGAGGGAGAAAGAGGCCTTTGATGGCGGCGGCGGTAAGCTGGGTCGACGGTGGTGGTGATTGGCCGGTGTAGTGGCGGCGATGTGTGTGGGTGGAGAGGGAGAGAGAGAAAGTGAGGCAATGGAGAGAGAGCTTAATAGGGAGAGAAAGAGATGGAGGAGGAAGAAGGTGGTGATGGGTGGTGACTCTTGGGGCGGCTCCGGTGGCGGTGGATCCGCCGGAGGAAGGAGGAGAGGGAAAGAGATGAGGGAAAGAGAGAGAAGGAGACTAAGAGGGAGGAGAGGGAAAGAAAGGGTCTATGAGGAGGAGGAGGAGGAACAAAGAGGTGGGGTAGCGGCCATGAGCTCCGGTGGTGGTGGTTGGAGGAGGTGCTGGGCGGAGAGAGAGAAGGAGGGGTTGAAATGGGGGTTTCAGCCCCCAAAACACGATTTTAAAGCTGCAGGTAGCAGAATACTCGAGTATTTATGTCAATACTCGAGTGTTTTGACCCAAAATACTCGAGTATTTCACAAAATACTCGAGTAAAATGACCAGATACTGCTAGTTTGCTTTTCTATTTTCCAATTATTTTCTCCCAACTTCAAATAGCCATAACTTCTTCGTTCACCGTCGGATCTTGCTCAAATTTGACGAGTAACTTCCTAAAAATCATACCTTCATATCCAACGGTGGGAATTGTGTTTTGAGTCTTAAATCTTTTATTTTGAATTTCCTAACGTCGGGTGTTTATAACACCGAAAAATCGATTTTTAACACTCGTTTGGTCTTCTTTAAATTTGCTTTTCGATGCCAATGCTCCTTGACTCCTCTATGGCACTCAAAGAACTCCTAATCCATAATTTTAAATCCCTTCTAGGATAATCCTTACTTCCAAATCTTACTATTATTCTAATTATTATTAGAATTAAAATTCGGGATGTTACAGCATACGCCCGAGTACCTGATCAACTAAGGAAGAAGTTAGATGATAAAGGTCAAAAATGTATTTTTATTGGATATAGTACAAATTCAAAAGCTTATAAATTGTATAATCCAGAAACTAGGAAAGTTATTATTAATCGAGATGTAACATTTAATGAAGAAGGCATATGGGATTGGACCACCAAAGCTGAAAAGAAACAAGTGGCAATTCAAGAAGATCATGAAGCAGAAGACAATGGTGAAGGTCAAGCTCCCAATAATCATGATGATCCAGTACCTAACAATCAAATGCTTCCCGAACCTCAAGGTGAAGCATCAGGAAGACCACAACGACAACATCGATTACCCGCCAGACTTCAAGATTGCATTCTGGGGAATGATAATGACCCATCAGACGACGAAGAGATTATTAATTTTGCTTTGTTTGCAGATTGTGATCCTTTAACATTTAAGGAAGCCACTAATCACCAGCATTGGAGAAAGGCTATGGACGAGGAAATTCATTCTATACAAAAGAATGATACATGGAAGCTAATCGATTTACCCGGAGACAAGAAGCCCATTGGAGTAAAGTGGGTGTACAAAAATAAAGTGTTACATTATGGAAATAGATGTACCTAGATAAATAACAATAGACATAACTTATCTTGATAACACAACTACTCATTTAATTCAATCAGCAATGAGTCCAATTTCAAACTAGGGAAACTTTTAATTCTCTAGTCTACATTTTTTTTTTCTCGGCAAGTCAAGAAATAGCTGTTTTGGCAATTTATGTTCAAAGTCTTAACCTGACAATCTTAATATTTCAAACACATAATCTGCTATGATTTCTTCCATCATGACTCAAATCAGACTGCCTGAAGTTCCTTCCTAAGACAAATAATGAAAATGAAAATCTAGAGTGCTGATTTGGACATGACAGTATGATGGAAGCAATGGACCTTTGATGGCTTCGGCAAACAGATGAATCAGAGATGATCCCTTGCTTCCATCATCATTTTCTTGAGAGTTAACTCCTCCGGAGGAAAACATGTTAGTGTCATATTCGCATGCTTCCCTCAGCAAATGTCTTCGAGCAAGCATAGTCAAAAGTGCTAACCAATAATAATGGAAGTTTTAATCAAAATAAGGCAAGAATGAAAATAATGTAAACTATGGAATCTTGTCATTACTAAAATCTATTCTGTGAACTATGCTCGCAGCCTGAGCCGTTCCTAATATTTTTGGGACCCTAGGCAAAATTAGAACTAGGGGTCCTCTTTTAAAAGTTATAATTACGTAAAATTAACCACATAAAACTTTTGCAATATAAATTGAAACACGATAACATAATAACTTTATCTTTTTTTTATAATTAAGAAATTTTATTACTAACATCAAGCTTAAGTAAACATTATAGTATATATTCTCCCCACCTTCTAGGAAGGGTTGAAGAAACTCGTCCTATCATTTGCTTTAAGCTTGATTAAAAAAGCACATCAACTATTGAGTCATGCTTTAAGCTTGATTAAAAAAGCACATCAACTATTGAGTCATCTCTATACAATGTAAACTTCCAATTTTCTTGATTAAAAAACACATCAACTATTGACTCCCACTGTGGCTCTGTTCCTTTGTCTCTTTGTTCCAACTTCCACGGTTCCACCTCTTTTCTTTTCCCTTTCTAGTTTCTAAATTTGATTTGAATTTCAGAGTCTCTGTTTTGTGTGTGAGTTTATGCCTTGTGGCTTTGCTATACCTATACCACTATACGTGTTTTTTTTATTTATTTTCTTACTTTTTTTTAAATTTCAACTATAGGTATTTAAAAAAAAAATTAGGGCCCCCAAAAAATTAGGGGCCCTAGGCAGTCGCCCCTCTTGTCCTTCCTACAGGGACGGGTCTGCTCGCAGCAACATCTAACTAACCTATGAGTGATTAACATTAATTCCTTGTTCATTTAGCCAACAACTTTGGTGCTTAATTAGTATATACATGAAGAAATGTATCAGATAGCATTTTGAGAGAGAAAGAGAATAATGAAATGCAATTTTTATTAACCACTGAAAAATGAGTTACAAGGCTATTTATACAATACTAGTCAATCTAACTAAAAAAACTGAATCTAGACTAACTAAGCCAATCTGAATGAATCAGGATTGAAAACTAGTTACATTCAATGAATCTCCTAATTAGTTAAGTTAATAACGAGCTCCAAGTCATTCTCACCAAAATTCTGTTATAACTCCAATTGACCTGTTGACTTGTTCAACAAGTCACCATGCTAAGTGACAGCTTTTGCTTTCCTTCTTCTTTCAGTTTGAGCGCATTGCTTTATCTCTTCATTCCTTTTATCAATTAACAGCCCCCCACAAGCTGGCATGTGAATATCAATCATGCCAAGCTTGCTACCAATATTTGTAAATGGATGAGGAGATAATGGCTTTGTCAGAATATCAATCAATTGAGCATTACTGTTTATAGGAAGCAAATGCAAAACACCATTCTGAACCCTTTCTCTTACCACATGACAATCTATCTCTATGTGTTTTGTCCTCTCATGAAACACTGGGTTAGCAGCTATATGCAGTGCTGATCTGTTATCACAATACAGACTAATTGGAGCTGAGTGATCAATGCCCAAATCCTTTAACAGAAACTTCAACCACTGAGCTTCACAAGATGCCATAGCCATAGCTCTATACTCAGCTTCAGCAGATGACCTAGAGACAGTGTCCTGTCGTTTGCTTTTCCAGGAAATCAATGATGATCCTAAGAAAAAACACCAACCAGTGACAGACCTCCTTGTATCCATACATGCCCCCCAATCTGAATCAAAAAACCCCTTAAGAGTTGTGGTGTTATCTGAAGAGAAAAATAGACCACGACTAGGACAGCCTTTGAGGTATCTCAATACTCTATGAGCAGCCTGATGATGAATATCTGTAGGAGAATTGAGAAACTGACTCAAGTGACCAACAGCATAGCAAATTTCAGGCCTAGTGTGAGTAAGATAAAGGAGTTTGCCAACTAGTTTTCTGTAAGAAGTAGGGTCAGTGAGAGGAGTACCAGATTGACTGTGTAATTTGGAGTTGTATTCCATAGGAGTAGAAACAGGTTTGCAAGCAAGCATTCCTGATTCTTGCAGCAAATCTAGCACATATTTCCTCTGGTATAAGGTAATGCCACTGGTGGATCTAGCCACTTTCATGCCTAAGAAAAACTTGAGCTGGCCTAGATCTTTAATACTAAACTTGGAATCCAGAATTTGTTTGACAGATTGGATTTCAGCTAAGTCAGTACCAGTGAGAACCAAATCATCTACATAGACCAATATAGCAGTGAAACCAGTGGTAGTTGATTTGAGGAATAAAGAGTGATCAGCAGCAGACTTTCTGTACCCAATAGAAACTAGAACACCAGTTAGCTTCTCATGCCATTGCCTACTAGCTTGTTTGAGCCCATAGAGAGATTTTTGAAGCCTACAAACCAGTGAAGGATCAGAAACTTCCAAACCAGGAGGCAATTTCATGTACACTTCTTCATGTAAATCACCATGAAGAAATGCTGTATGTAACACCCAGAATTTTAGTCCCTGGTTAATGAAAATTAATTATAAAAGTTTATTTATAATTAATTATTTTTTAATAAAATCCTTGATTATGAAGTGATTTATTATGTATGAAAATATTAGATAAGTTTTAATTTGTGAAAATAATGCTTTTGCATATTAGTCCCTGTTTTAGGACCTAAAAATAATAATAGGAAGATTTTGGATGAAAAGGAAATAAAAATATTTATTTTTACTATTTTGGCAAAAAGACTCGAGTCTTTCTAAAAAGACTCGAGTCTTTCTAAAAAGACTCGAGTATTTTGCACAGAGTTGCACTCGTGAGTGTGTTGGTTGAGTCATCAACTCAGAAACCTCACGAGTTGACACGTTATCAACTCAGGGACACGACCATGGCTTCGTGTCGACTTGCATGAGTGATTAATCTGGCTATATAAACTCAGGGTGTTGATGAATCAAACCATTTTGGCCAATTTGTTCTGGAATTCGAAGTTAGGGTTCCTGAGTTCTTTGATTCGATTCTCTTGTTCTTGAGAATTGATACACAAATCTTACACCAATATGAAGCTCACATCTCGAGCTTTGTATAGACACCAAAATTGTGAGCTGAGAGTTTGAGTGTTAGAAGAATCGGAGCTCAAAAGTGGGGGTTTGGTTGCTGTCAACTGGTTCTTGGAGCTCACTTTGATATTCAATTGTGGTAAGCTCATGAACCCTCTTGATTTCAAATTGGTTTCAATCTCTCATGCATGATGCAGAGAGTAGACTCTAACCTTTTTCCCCAATTTTTGTGCACGATTACTCACTCAAACAATGTGGTCTTTGGACTCTGCTCACACTGTTTTGCATTTTGATGGATGAAGTGATCTGAGCTAGTGTTGGTGGCTGCTGCTGTTCTTGGGTGTTTTTGAGTTTGTCAAAGTGTTGTCCAAGGTATGGGAGAAGTCATTCATATTGCTAGGATTATAGATTGTGAATTTAGAATTGTGTGTGCTATGTGAATTGGACCAAGACATGCTTGCTGGACTTGGAGGTTCAGACAATCACTTGGTCATTTGATTTATAACAAGAATAATGTCTAAAATGAATTGATGAAATTAAGTTATATGAACTTATGAGTTTGGTTGAATTATAATTGACAAGTGTGTTAAAACATGTCCTTAATGTGGTATGCTTTTGGTAAGCCAATAATGGACCCTGAACAAGTTTGGAGCAAGTTATAAATATTGCACTTGTGCTGTACCAACTCAGTTTCCATGCTAAATGTGGGTAAATTGAATAATGTTATGTTGAGTTGCATAATATGTGATTTTGTGCATAAATGTAAGCATGATTGGATTCTCTGTGAATTGTTGTGATCTCTGGGATGAGACAAGTTTTAATTATGTAAATAAAGTTCATTTGACCATTGGATGGAGTTAGAATTGCTCAGAATTGAATTTGGCCTATCAAGTTGTTGAAAATGTGATTTCATGCATAATTGGTGCTCAAATTCAATTCTGTGTAATTTGATGTGTTCTAAGTGTTTGAACATGTTTGTTATATGTTATATGAACTCTGTTGATCATTGGATTTGATTAGAAATGGCTAGAATTGGAAATGGTATGTTAAAGTGCAGTTTACACTGTTATCTGTCTGAAAACACTCGAGTATTGGGGGTCAATACTCGAGTATTTCGACCAAACCTGAAACATGAATTTCTGGAAAATGAAGAACACTCGAGTAATCATGAAGAACACTCGAGTATTTTGATAAAATCTGAGGAACACTCGAGTATCCATGAAGAACACTCGAGTATTTTGGTAAAACCTGAAAAATGAATTTCTGGAAAATGAAGAACACTCGAGTATTTTGGTAAAACCTGAAAAATGAATTTCTGGAAAATAAAGAACACTCGAGTATTCTGTAGGACAATTCTGTCCAGAAATTAGAAATGTCATTTCCAATTCTGAATCATTCTGTGGATACTCAAATGATAATAACCCAAGTGATCTAAGACTTAAAAGAAATTGGTTGATGGTGGTATGAAATTGATGAATTAATAATGTGAGATATTATTAATTGTGAAATACCAATCAATTTCCTTTAAGTTATGTAATTGCATTCATTCTGGAGTTAGGATTGAGAGTTAGACTCATACATCATGCCACTCACTTAAATTGAAAAACTTATAAATGAAATAAGTATGAGCATCTTACCTGCATTAGATACTTGCCTAGTGCTACATGTGATTGTTGAAGATTGCATAAGGTGCATGAACAATTATTTGAGTTTAACCTCTAGATAAGCTGATTCATACGGTATGAGTTGTGGAGTAATCATCATGTCCTCTTCAGATTAAAAATGATCATGTCTACTTTGAGGATATAGAATGTGATTAATAGTTCATGATCTGAGTATGATGTTGAGAAAGGATTTGATAAGCATGATCATGTCTACTTGGTAATCAATGTTTTAGAACATAAGAAGTTAATGGCTTAAAGGACATTAGAAAGAAATTATTACCTCATGATGATAAGTGGAGTAAGTCTAATGTCTCAATCTAAGGATCGTGTGTTTGATAATTAACGATTGAGCCTACGGGATAACTAATACCTTGGAACATAAGTAGGTAATGACTTAAGGAGTATTAATGATAATGCAAGAGTGGTGATGCTTGTTGATTTTAAGGATCCAATCCAAATGTGTTAGGGCTTGTTGCTCCGATTCGGATATGTGAACGTTGGATAAGTAGGATCACCCTGATTTCCATATGTTATGGACTAACTCCTGCAAGAAGTCATTATGCTGAAAGGATTCCGTATAGTACGGTGTGGCCGCTATACGAAGACATGTGGAACGGTGTGGCCGCCATATGTGTGGTAAGTGTGGTGGATTCCGTATAGAACGGTGTGGCCGCTATACGAAGACATGTGGAACGGTGTGGCCGCCATATGTGTGTGATGCATCTCATGCATGGTGTACAGGGGATCGTATATTAGTGAGGTGCATGCGGGATTGGAAACCATGTAGTACGGTGTGGCCGCTACATGAGACGGTTGAACGGTGTGGCCGCCACCGTAGAAATGACAAGGACCTAGAACTATTGGTGGACAATGGTTCAGGGATCATCCCCTTGTATCATTTTAAGATCGTGGTCGATGGGGTTCTAGTATAGAACGGTGTGGCCGCTATACAGGTTCTGGAAACATCGAGCGCACGATTGCGTATCCCAGAGTGTTGTTTTCCTGGAAGAGTTGATTATGGAGAAATGATTTGAGAGACGTGCATGCATAGCATGAAAGATTTATGATTATAGATTATATGGTTGAACAAGACTCCTGAACATGCATTTTCTATATTGAACTGATATCTGTGATGGTTGTGTTTGACCAATCATATAATCTGCTTAGGCGATATGGCAAGTGACTTACTCTCATCTACCATGTTTGTGGTGGTAGGTTCTCTCAAGGGACAGGATTGAAGCCTTTCCTGTAAGAGTGGAAGTTGTTTAGAAGGAACAGCCAGGATGACATCTCGTCATCCAAATCCTTTTGCAGAAGGATCGAGTTATGAAGACCAATGCTCTGGGTGTAAAAAAAAGGGTTTTTGGGGTTTTGTATTATACATGCTTTACACTCAGAATATTTTGTAAAAGAACTATTACTCTATTAGAAAAAGTAATTTTGGTTTCACACTCTTTATAGAACAAGTTTTTGTTAACCCGTATTTTTCAATGGACTAGATTTTGGGTCGTTTCACTGTATTTACATCCAACTGATGTAAATGCCAATTGAAAGTTGCTGCTAATGAGAGAATCACCCTAATTGTTGTCATCTTAACCACTGGACTGAAGGTTTCTAGATAGTCAATACCTTCAGTTTGAGTAAAGCCCTTAGCCACTAAACGAGCTTTGTGCCTCTCAACACTGCCTTCAGCTCTATGTTTAATTTTGAAGACCCATTTACATTCAATAGCAAACTTACCAGATGGCAAAACAGTTAAGACCCAAGTATTGTTTTTAGCCAAAGCAGTCAATTCAGCCTTGATAGCCTCATTCCAACAATCAAATTGAATAACCTCTTTATAGGTTTTAGGTTCAGTATTGGAAGATAAAGTCAAGGAATAGTGTTTGTGTGCAGGTGACAGGTAATCATAAGTGATAAACTGTGAAATAGGATACTTGACCACTGTTGAAGATGGTTGCAGTGAACTTGAATTGGCTAGATTGCATTGATAATCCTTCAGATATGTAGGTCTTCTCCTAATTCTATTGGACTGTCTTACATTATGTTAAGGATCAGGTTCAGGATCAGACTCAGAATCAGGTTCAGGGTGATGATTATCTGGTTCAGAATTGTGATGATTATGCTGCTGAATATTAGGGAAAATGGTTTGGTTTGATAGCAAATCATCAACAATAGGGGCAGGTAGGGTGGGGGAGTATATGTGTGTGGTGTAGGAAAAGGGATCAGTAGGATATACAGGAAGTACTAGGGAATCTGTGGCATTATAGTGCATGGTTGATGTATCAAGAAAGGGAAATATATGTTCATAAAATTCAGCATTTCTAGATACCAAAATTTCCTTAGTTTTTACATCAATCAAAATGTATCCCTTAGTTCCATGTTTATATCCTAGGAAAACACACTTCTTGGATCTAGGATCCAATTTCTTTCTGTTTGATTGCAAAGTTGAAGTAAAACTTAAACAACCAAACACTTTGAGATCTGAAATATCAGGTAAAGAATTGTACAGAATCTCAAAGGGGATTTATTTGAATGGGTTAAAGAAGGTTGTCTATTTATGAGAAATATTGCATGTGCAATAGCAAAGTTCCAAAAACAGTGAGGTAATTCTGATTGAAAGATGAGAGCTCTTGCCACAGTAAGTATATGTTGATGTTTACGTTCAACTACACCATTTTGTTGTGGTGTTTCTACACAGCTGGTTTGATGCAATATGCCTTTACTGTTATAGAAATCATGCAGCAAGAACTCCTTTCTATTATCAGATCTAATGGTTTTGACTTTAGTATTGAATTGTGTTTCAACAAGATTAACAAAATTCTGTATGAGTTGTGATGTTTCAGACTTTAGTTTCATGAAGTAAGTCCAAGTATTTCTGGATTTGTCATCAACAATAGTGAGAAAGTATTTATGGCCAAAAGTAGATGGAGTGGACAAAGGTCCCCAGATATCAACATGAATCAAATCAAAAATACATTCAGAATGAGTATAACTATCAGAAAATGGTAATCTTTTATGCTTTGCTAAATGGCATATCTCACAAGGGTTTGCAATCTTTGTACATTGGATAAATGGAAACATATTCTGTAATACAAAAAATTTATTATGAGAGGGATGGCCTAACCTAGAATGCCACAGATTATTCTTATCATAGCTAGTAAAAGTGTTTACAACAGGTTTAGGAATATTCTGACTAGGAAACATCATTGCATATAAGCCATTTTTTAAGTTTAGTTGTACCAATCTTCTTCAATGAAATCAGATCCTGTATGCAACAGTCATCATTAGAAAAGGTTAGTTGGCAGTTAAGAGAATTGGTAAGTTTTGAAACAGAAATCAAATTAAAACTAAAATTTGGTATGTATAGGACATCTACAAGATAAAATTGAGTAGTGAACATCACAGTGCCTGAATATTTAGCAAGAACCTTACTGCCATCAGGTAACTTGACTTGAATTGGTTGGATTTTCTTAAAGGTTTGGAACTGAGACAGTGAGTAGCAGACATGGTCAATTACTCTTGTATTAAGTATCCAATAACTAGGCTTGGCCATACAATTCAAAATAAAATGATTACCTTTGTTTGTACGTAGTTGCTTTTTGGTTAATGAAATGTTTTTGTGATGTACTTATTCGGTTAGAACTGTGACTTGGCTGATTCATTGATTATTGAAGTAAAGTTCTCAAAGCCTTATGCTCCTCTGGGGTAAAACTCAAATTGGATCCTTCACTGTTCTGCTTCACTGGAGCAGTATTTTCATCAACATTCTCATCATATTCATCATCATCATTCTCTTCAGCAGTAGTATTATTGACTGTACTGGTTTTTGTGAAGTAACTAGGAGGGAAACCGTGCTTCCTATAGCATATGTCTTATGTGTGGCCAGTTCTACTACAGTATGTGCAAACTTTTGTAGAGTTTCTGCCTCCTGAATATCTCCCTAAATTACCTCTGAAAACACCTCTTCCTCTTACTAAATTGTTTCTGCCTCTTCCAGAATAACCTGATCATTCTCTATCAGTTATGTTATTCAACACTCTAGTTTCATTGATACTCAGATTATTCTACCTTTCTTGTTGAATTAGCATTGAAAACACTTTATTCACTGTAGGAAGGGGTTCCAGAAGCATAATCTGTGACCTAACTCCACTATATTGCTCATTCAATCCTTTTAGAAAACATATCACATAATCACGCTGTCTATAAGCCTTCACAGTGGGAATCAATTGACAATTGCATCTTACTTCACAAGTACAATTAGGAATTTGAAAAAAATTCTCAAGCTCTTCCCATAATCCTTTCATTTGTGTAAAATATGCACTAATTGAGGAATTTCCTTGCTTAATTGTATAAATTTCAGTAAGTAGCTCAGAAATTCTAAAAGCATCTCCCTGATAAAATCGTTCCTTAAGATTTTGCCAAATCTCAAAAGCAGTTTCAAGCCACAGAATACTTTGAACAATTGACTTATCTATAGACTGATTTAACCATGAAACAACTAAAGTATTGCATCTATCCCAAGTTGAGTATAAAGGATCATTACCATCAAGTTTGAGAAGAGTTCCATCAATGAATTGTAGTTTGTTCTTTGATTTCAGCGCCATCATCATAGCTCTCGACCATTAATGATAATTGCTTCCAACTAAGGGTGAATTCACCAAAATTGCTCCAGGATTCTCATTCGTACTCAAGTAATAAGGACTTGTAGGATCCATAATTGGATTCGCATGAACTTGTAGCTGATTCTCCATTGTTGATTATCTAAGTTTCTGAAGTTCTTAGGAGATCAACAAGGATGAATAGAGAGTAGAAGAATGTGAAGAAATTTCACAGAGTTGCAGCGATTTGTTAGCGTAGCAGAGCCACCTTCATAGAAGGTGCTCTGATACCATATGAAGAAATGTATCAGATAGCATTTTGAGAGAGAAAGAGAATAATGAAATGCAATTTTTATTAACCACTGAAAAATGAGTTACAAGGCTATTTATACAATACTAGTCAATCTAACTAAAAAAACTGAATCTAGACTAACTAAGCCAATCTGAATGAATCCGGACTGAAAACTAGTTACATTCAATGAATCTCCTAATTAGTTAAGTTAATAACAAGCTCCAAGTCATTCCCGCCAAAATTCTGTTATATAACTCCAATTGACCTGTTGACTTGTTCAACAAGTCACCATGCTAAGTGACAGCTTCTGCTTTCCTTCTTCTTTCAGTTTGAGCGCATTGCTTTATCTCTTCATTCCTTTTATCAATTAACAGCCCCCCACAAGCTGGCATGTGAATATCAATCATGCCAAGCTTGCAACCAATTTATAGGCAAATACAGTTAAATACATGTCATACTTTTATTGATAAACGATTATTCATGTCATAATTATATCAGAAAATAACACTGTAGGCACCTAGAGAACAACACTTGAAGTTTTGTCAAAGAAATATACAGAGTAATTGATGACAGACCAACACAATTAGAGCGAACATCTCATTTTGAGTGCCCTTGTGAGTAATTTTTTCTTGGAGGGTGTAACTTGGTGGCTTCAATCGTCGACTACCGTGAAAGTGTTCTAGCCAATGCTGCATGCTAAATTTTAGTAAATGATCTTTATACATCTCCTTGTCAACTAATAACACTTCCTCATCACCTATGGTAAGATGAATATATTAATGACAATGTTTTTGAAAGTGTAACTAAAAATTACAAGATTTTGATGTGCAGATACAAAGTTACCTTTAAAATTAGTGAAGTGCAACATTTCATTAATCTCCATGGACGTAATTGTGGGAATACGTTTTAAATCATTTAATCAAGCATTCAACAAAGCAATTTGTGTCTTAAAAATTTTGATGTTATGATAGTTAAAATCAATAATAACTTTCCCAAACATCGATTGAAGACGCCGTAAAATGCCAACAAAAGCATCGTGTTGAGCCAAATCATGAAATGTTGCAAATTTACCAACACTAGCCATCGATTTCCCGTCTATAAAATTAGTTATTTTAAATTTGTATTGGTAAGAAGTGGTATGATTTTTTTGAAAACAACCAAGAATTTTGTAGTTTGGTTTATCCAAATGCAAATTGTTGGTCACCTATAATAACCATGCACATGTATTAATACTCGATCAAATAATTGTCAAAAGGTTACTCTAAACACAAGGTAGAAAGAGGTTCCAGAAATGGTGGTACAAAAAATTACTCAGTGAGCAGTCCCAAAAGTCATTTAGCAAATACCAAATGATACATAGCAATATAAAAAGAAATGTTAGTTTTTAGGCTTAATTATGTTTCCAATCCTTGAACTTTAGGAACGTTTTGTCACATGCACTTGTTTTTTTGTTTTTCAATATCAAACTCCCGAAGTAACTCTTGAGTTAGACATATACCCATGCTACCAATTTCAGGCAAATTTTGCGGGCATATCACACCGAAACTCTCGTTAGATGCAAGACGTTAATCAGGTGGTACCACATGATGCAACGTGGGTGAAGGTCATTTTTTTGAAATGAAAAAATCTGAAAAAAAAAATAATATTTTATATTTTCAGTTTAAAAATAAAAATTAAAAAAAAAAAGAATTGGAGTGAGAGGTTGTCTTCTTCGCCCATGTGGTATCACCTAGCATCACGTGGCTAAACCCTTGTATCTGACTAGGTTTCCGGTATGACATGTCAGCAAAATTTGGTTGAAATCGGGAGGAAGGGTACTTCCTCCGTTTCACAATGTTTGGCCTTTTAGCCTTTTTTTCTTGTTTCACAATGTTTGGCCTTTTACTTTTTCAATACACAAACATAGTTTTTTTTTTTTCCAATATTAACCTTTCATTCAATCATTTCTCTTACTCATCATTAATTCTACTTTTATCATCTCTCTCATCTCTAAACTACTATACATTAATTAATGGACACACTTACTAATAAAAATTAAATACTATTACAATTTTCAATAAGGATTAAATAGGGGCATTTTAGACAAACTATACATAATACTTACAATAATTAACACTTTCTTAATCTGTGTGCCGAGACCTAAAAGGCCAAACATTGTGAAATGGAGGGAGTATATGGCTAACCGTTAGACATTGAAAGAAAAAGAACAAGGGCATGTGATAAAATGACCCTAAAGTTTAAGGACTTGTCACACAATTAAGCCTAGTTTTTATTACAATGGTCTGATATATTTGTATCACAATAATACTCCCTTCGGTCTCATTTTTAAACAAATATAACTAACTTCACACTTATTAAGAAAGTTAGTTGAGTGTATTTAATTTTCTCAAATTCATAAAAAAGAGTAAATTTACATTGGGAATGAAACAAAAATTAAATTACTCAACCACATTACGAAGATATTATAGGAATGATTGTATTGGGAATAAAAAATTAATCAATTTTTGCTTATATCAGTGGAATTGCAAATAGAGACCAAAATAGGAATTAGGAAATCTAGCTCCTTTACAATAAAAAGGTATAGAAGATAATGGCAATAAAGCATGCTATTAAAAATGCTTGGACATTACTAGTATTTCACTCTAAATTAGCAACACTAGTCCCCAACCCCGTGCCACGCACGGGGCCATTACTCTAAGGCAATAATTTACACATGAGATTATCATGGGTTTCATAATATGTACATTAGTAAGGTCACTTTTGTTTAGGTATCCTTTTGTTGTTCACCATGCTCGTGACTATTTGTTTAGGACTTAACTTTGCAAAAGTCAAGCATTATTGCAATTATGAAGATGTTTATGATATTATAAAGGCATAAGGCTATCCAATAATTTAAATGTTTTTTGCTTCAAGGCTACTCAGTAGTTATTTTTAAGGCATGCACACAATTAGTAATATATATGTATCATCTATAGTCCCTTGCACATACGTAAAATTCTTTTGTTTAATAGGGAGTTATCATTCTTAATAGAAAAGAAAATTTTCATTCACAATGCTCACAGCCTTTATGCCCCTGCTATTACCAAAATAAGTAACATACTTGATTATAGTATGTCATAACATATTATTGCTTAATAAGCATATTCTTTAATAAGCATTTAAGCATCACTGTTCATAACGGATCGATAAAAAAACAATCCTCAACTCTCTATGCATATCAACTATTCCTGTTTATAACATATATTAAATATAACTAAATAAAATTCACAAACGGGTATTGTATGAAAGAGAGGGGGAAGGAGTACATGAAGAACAAACTGCTGAAAACCAACCAACTTAATTCAGATACAAAGAGTTTCCAAGATTTTTTGTCAGAAGGGACAACAATGGTAAAATTGATTTAAGTTTGGCTAAATCCCTAACTCATATATTCCTCTTAGATCAAACCAGCTTGTATTGTTGTCCTCAAGTGCTGAAAAAATATTAGCATTGGTAATTAGATGATAAGCACATCACTCAAATCCAAGAACCTGAACTGAAATTTAAGCTTTCATCATTTTTGGTAAAATTGTAACAACTACCAGGGATGAAAGTAACGGTAATCAGCAACACAACAGTAACAATAACAACAACCAGTAGCTGCAGCAGTAACAAACATTAGCATACCAGCAACAACCAACAAACAACAACAATAGCATTAACTTGCAGCAAGTCAACATCTAAAATTAGCTTCAAAACCATTGTAAGTTAAGAAATTTTCATATAAAAAAATTGTAGTCAGAGTTTGAATCATGCATTATAGTTTTAACAAAGGTAGAATTAAAGGAATACACTTATAGCTAAGGAATAATAACACCAATACCCTTCTTATCCATGTACTACACAGAACCAAAAAAATATGTTGTAGAAAAAGTATATATGAATAGAATATTACATGCATTCTGATGAAAGAGTGCATGTTCCATGTAAAATTATCATTCAAACTCAGTTAAAGTAAAAAGAAAAAACAAATCAATCTTGTTATCAAAATCATGCACACATCTAAAATTAAAACAAAATTTGGTGGACCTCTGATAAAAAGAGCATAACAAAAAAGAAATTTAAATTAAAGTTATTGTTATAAACACAAAGTTCACCTACGAAGTTTGAAATGAGAAACTTAAATTCACCATAGTTGATGCAATGACTTGAACCTCCTTTGTGTACCCTGCAAAATTTATACATATAAAAGAGTAAACAAATTATTGGTGGGAAAGGAAAAGATGGAACGTGTAGAGTTTAGTTGCCATTCTCCACACTTATAACTAAAATTTCATAACAAAGTTGAAATTGGTTTCAATTCAGGATAGTTCTAAGCTTTAAATTTGCTCACATTTAAAGCCCAGTTGTTTCTCATGTTAGAGAGCATGCTTAAGGTATATTCTTATCATAAGCTTTTAGGCCAAGTTATACTTCGACAATTTAAAATCATTACCAACAATAAAATAGATATAAACAAACATGAAGAAGTTGTGGCTATCCAAGAAGATGTAAGAAGATGGAGTGTTCTTCGGTGGTATCCAAGAAGATGTTCAATTCCACCTCCTTACTTATGCCTTTACCTCTTGACAGCAACCACATTTTCAGTTGAATCCAAACATTCAAATCAGGCTCTGTAACAACATTGAAAATAATTATTAATCAAATAACAAAAAACAATTAAGCTAAATATTGTGGCAAACTAATAATACATTCTTAAACAACAATAACAGAAAATTAACAGTATCATGGAAAAGATATATCCATAATAGATCAGCCGAGTGAACAGTTAGTTTTAAGAAATAACCCGAGAACACAATAAGGCTACCCAATCTCTTTAAATATCCAACACATAACAACTTCCTTGAACATTCATGAGCACCGTATCAAAGAGAAATCAAAAACAAATTTGTTTCATCATATAATTCGATATCAACACTGAAAATAAATCCTTGAATTTAGAACTGCAGCGAAACTTATCTAGCAAATAACTACGTCATACTCCATAGTAACAAAAACCGAATAAATTGCAAGCCTACTATTGTTTTATGTCACTCTTGCTTTCTTCAATTGTGTGTGTGATAGAAATAACTTAAGGAAAATTGGAAACTGACTTAACTATTAGTTCATTTGGTTATAAAGGCATGGCTATTTTTTTTCTCAATTTCAAGTATTTTTTTAAGCAAATAAATAAGAACAATATGGTGGAGTCATGCCTACAAATGTCCATAAGCAAGAAATGTTAGCCTTAACAAAGTGCTCCTATCCAGCATAATCAAAATATAAGAGTCCACTTATCCTTTTGGCTTTTGCTCATCAACAGGTTTATTAGTTTACTAACCTTGGGTATTTTGTTGAGCACTTGTCACGCACAATGAGCACTTGTTCCAAGCTGTTTTTGCGGTGTAGATTTTCACAGCACCTTCATGACCTTTAAAGTGTCTCCTTCCATCATTTTGCATCACTGATTCTACATCTTATTGGGCTCGAAGTTGTTTGAGACTTTCCCTTCTTTCGTTTTAAATCACAAATTAACCAAATTAATACAAAACAATGAAACATATCATAATGACTTACTTTCTCAAAGATCTTAACAAAGAAACTTAAAAAATGTGGATTATCAACTACATGATCACCCTGTTGAGATAGCATCCAGAGATGCACCAAATGTCATTTTAACCTGCATAATAAGCACAAACATGGAACACTAAGTAGGTGAAGATTATTTTATATCTATCTCCTACTTACTTTCTATTTTATTTATTTACACACAACTCATTAACATGTTTGAACATTTTTGCTTCAAACCTGATTTTTAACCCACGAATATGGAAAAAAGTGAAGTCTGTAATATAAAAAAGCAACCTTTTTAGTTTGAGCAGCATCTTTGAACCCTTTTTTTCTGTCTTCTTCTTTATCCTCTTTGAAGTCATCATCATCTTCATCTTTTTCGACGTCTTCTTCTTATTTCCTGTCATACGATTAAGCCTGAAAATAAAGAGAAGAATTAGAAAAAAAACAAAACAGAGAGAAAGAAAAAAAGAGAATAATGAAGTAAAGGAGTAGTAATGGAGTATTAATAGATGTACAGATTACTCTAAAGGTAACCCAGGCTTGAATATGGCGGAGAAATAAAATAAGTGGAGTAATGAAGTTCTTCGGTGAGATGGAGAGGGAAGAAAAGAATTGTTTTTTTTTAATGGAAATTGTTATGTTCAGCTAAGAGAAAGAGGGAAGTCGAGTGGAGTTTTTTTTTTTTTTTTTTGGAAATGCAAGTTGCTATGTTGTGTTGAGATAAGAGAAAGAAGAAAAACGTGTGGAGGAAGATTAAGGGAGAAGTGAGAGAATACGGAGAAAATGAATAAAGTTTGACTTGGAGTGTTAAGAAGCTTCTACCGAAAGCTTGTAAGAATATAGTACTAATATTTATTGGAGTATTTTGGTGCACTTTGTTTTATATTTTACTTGTTTAAACCTTTACCTGTGTTAGAAATCATTTAATAAAAAAAATCCAAATCCAAATAACAAAAACATGTACATAAAAAAATACATAAAACCCAAAGCATATTTTTTTTTTCAATATATTATATTTATTACTACCTCTGTCCCTAATTATAAGGCTCGCTTTGGAGATTTCACGTCCATTAAGAAAGTGGAATAATTTAGTTAATTGTATTGAAAATGTGAATTTTTGATATGTACTTTCAAAATTACTCCTATTAATATTATTGGGAATCTAAAAAGTGATAAATAAATGGGGGTCTTTGTGGAAAAAAATAATTAATGTTCATTGAAAATTGGTAAAGGGCGTTATAAATAGGGAAAAAATAAAAGTTATAATTAGGGACGAAGGGAGTAAAAAAAATAAAATTAACAAAAGAGTCGGAACACCAAAAACCGGTGAATGATAGAAGCACCCTTGTTTTATATTTTACTTGTTTGAACCATTACCTGTGTCAAGAAGTATATAATAAAAAAAATTCAAATCCAAATAACAAAAACATTTAAATAAAAAGAATACAGAAAACTCAAAACATATTTTTTAATATATTATATTTATTAAAAAATAAAATAAAAAAAAGAGTCGGAGCACCAAAAACTGGTGCATGGTAGAAGTACCCATGTTTTATATTTTACTTGTTTGGACACAGGTCAGGAAACATATAATAAAAAAATTTCAAATCCAAATAACAAAAAGATGTACTTAAAAAGAACACAAAATACCCAAAACATATTTTTTAAATATATTAGACTTATTAAAAAATATAAAATAAAAAAAAGAGTCGGAGTACAAAAAACCGGTGCATGGTAGAAACACACTTGTTTTATATTTTACTTGTTTGGATCATTACCTGTGTGCAAAAAGATTTGAGAAGTAGTACTTCCCAAATCATTTTTTTTAATATATTAGATTTATTAAAATTAAAAAAAAAACTCGGACCACCAAAAAACCGTTGCATGGTAGAAGCACCTTTGTTTTTATTTTACTTGTTTGGACCATTACTTGCATCAGGAAGTATATGATAAAAAAATTCAAATCCAAATAACAAAAACATGTACATAAAAATAACACAGAAAACCCAAAACTTATTTTTTTTAATATATTAGATTTATTATTAAGATTAAAAAAAGCCGGAGCACCAAAAACCGGTGCATAGTAGAAGCACCTTTGTTTTATATTTTACTCTATGTCAGAAAGCACATAATAAAAAAAATTCAAATCAAAATAAAAAAACATGTACATAAAAAGAGCATAGAAAACTCAAAGCATATTTTTTTATTTATTAGATTTACTAAAAAAAACCGAAACACAAAAAACCGGTGTATGATAGAAGCACTTTAAGAAGCAGTACTTCCTTCCTATAAAAAAAAATAAATAAAGAGTACTGGGTTTTATATATAACCTTAGCATAGATAGAAAAGGAAAACAAAAAGGTACTCCTTGAGTACTGGCCGTGGGTCCCACGGTGGATGTTCCCGGCCCACCGGCTTTTATACAGTATAGATGAGACAAGAGGTGAAGGTTATATATGTTTTCCATATGTTTATATTAGAACGAGTTGTGCCTTCCCAGCTGTTTCACAGCAATGAAGCTTTTCACGAACCATTTCCCGTCCATACTGAAACCATTCGACATTACTATACCAGCTGGAACTGAAATAACCAGGCTCTTTCCAAAAGGGGCTCATGATTAATTTTTCAAGCGTGTGCACGTATTTCAACACATTCATAGCAAACTCGATTTCATACCAGTTACCAATGCAACCACCCAGTTCAATAACTTTGAGTTCATTGTGGGAAAACATTCCAAGATCTTTGTTCTCTTTCTGATTTGCATGTAACTTTGGATACGTAACCTGACATTTAATAGTGCATATCAAAATAGAAAGCTAGCTATCGAATGAGAGAAAATATACAAGAATATTATCTTCAGCAAGAAGAAACTCAACATTAAAAAAAAATAATAAGCTACCATGATCAGAGAAACAAAATATATTCATGGAGAACAACATCAGTAACATTTATCAAGTCATGGTTAGAATCAAAAGGTAAAAACCCATTTTAGGAGTAGCTCACATTGATGTGAAGCTTAGTTCTGAGATTAGAAACCACAATGGGCAAACAACAGAAGGCAACAAAGAACCTTACCACTGGGCTAGGGCACAAAATCTAAATACGAAAGGATATCCAAATAAGTAAATTAAAATGCACAAAATATAAATGGCATTAACCTTGTCAACTCACCATGATTGAAAGTTTTTGCAGAAGAGGACAAGCCCTAAGGATATTGAAAATCCACAAATTGTCAAATTCAAATTTCAACTCGTCCTCCATGCACTCACCAAAAATAAACAAGTTCAACTGCTTCAGAGTTTTGAATGGCGGAATCATTCGTAGTGAATTTTCTACCTGAACATGAACATATAAAATTATAAGCAACATTCAAATGTAAAGGAAATAAACTCAAACATTTCACTATATCATAACTTTCTTAATCTCACCAAAGAAATGTTTATAGTTATGAAAACATCCAAACTTAGAATCTCAAGCTGAGGAAGATTTGCTAAGGACGCAAGTATATCGGGCATAGCATAAGTTGGGCGCGTATCAAAGAGAACCATCTTCAACAGAGGAGCTTTAGTGGCACAGCACCAAAGAATATCTCTGTAGCAAGGAGGAATATCTCCATAGAACTCCAAATAAGAGAGTTTATGGCACTCAAATGATATCCGATTTCGACGAAATTGGTGAAACTTGAGATGGAGCAATGATGAACTAACTATCTTCAACTTCAATAAAGGGAACTCACAATCAATCAAGCTAAGTTCCTGTTTACGGGAAAATTAAAATCGACAAAAGGTTACGGTTGTCGGATACATAAGTGATGTCGACGGAAGTGTACTTGAAAGTTCTGTTCAAAAGTGACTTCGAAGGAGGTGTACGTGTAATCCGACAAAAGGGTAGATTTCGATCAAAGGATTGTGTCGACAACATAAGTGATGTCGAGGGAGGTGTACTTAAGTGGCATGACTTAAAAGTGACTTCGATGGACATGAACGTGTGTCGATAAAAGGAAGAGGCGGAAACAGAAGGTTTATGTCGAGGGAATGGTGGCACGAGAAAAGAGGAGTCAGAAGTGTCCAATCAGCATTGGGAACGGCAAAGTAATTATGGAGGCATTAAATGCTACTTGTGGCTATAAAATCCTCAATTGTTACCAAGAAAAGCCACGAGTTACAATGGAAAAACTTAAGCAATGCCTTCATGATTTCTGGAAAGAGGAAAAAAGATTCATACTCCACACAAATGAGAGTCCATTAGAGGATAAATGTGTGGGATTAAGGTATTCGGATGAAGACAAGGAAATGAAGAATTGTCTAACCCGAATACCACCTTTATCCTCTTGAATAAGCAAAGGATAAATATGTGGGATTACACAGACTCCATTTCCGACATTGTGGGTTAATACTGAGAATTCCAAAGTGGAAGAGTATTAACTTGATAAACAATCGTTGGAAAAAAGTCTTTGTAATTCCACAGGTCAAGGTTTGTGTCCTGCTAGGATCGGCTTTGACCACCTTTTCCTATTAAAGAGTTAAAGGAAGAAGTCCTTTGACGACATTCCATTAGAAGTGTCGGGGGCATGTTTTTTATTGAATGCTGGTGAAACAGCGTTTGGTTGGATTACATGTCACCAATATTGGTCGAATGCGTCTTAGGCCGACAGCGGGTCGAACTCTTATTTCAGCGATAGCCCCGTCTGTCGAAAAGAGCTTGATGTCGGACGACACCACAAAACCAAGAGACTGGAGCACAACAACGCCAATGCTTCGAACAACAAAGAGACTTAGACAAGGGTCAAAGGTTGCGGTCGAAGGAAGAGGCCAGTCGAAGCGGTTTTCAGCAAAGATGTCACCACAAGTCGACAGAAGCATCATCTAAGCCCAAACCACGACGTGGGCAGTTACATCGTGGGGGATAGAGTAGTGGGTAGTTATCAAAAACGTGGGTTCTGCGGTTGTGCAGAACGTGCGAATAACCTTGTAAATAGTTTCGGATTCCTATAAATAGGAAGTCCTTAGTGTGTAATCGGGGTTGGTTGGTTGCTAGGTAAACGCAGTCAGGCTAAAAATCCTAGACGTCTCACACAGAGCAGACAAACGGAGAAACGCCATTGTAAAGGACCTCAACCTTCCATCCCTTTTAAATTCAATGCAACTTTACGTTTTCCTGCACCTTTTACTTACCTGCAATTTAGTTTCCCTCATAATTTAATTGCTTTACTTTACAATTCCCTGCACTTTTCTTTCCTGCGATTTTCTTTCTTTTTTTTTCGACCGCACCGTGCCCTTGGTGCCGGTTTCACAATTCCTGCTTTCACTTACGAACTCAAAATACCGAAAATACGGTCAAGTGCCCTTACAAGATTACCATTTAACCTGTCGTTACCCACTCCCCACACCTAACCGTCAGTTCGGCAGGCGTCGGACGAAAAACCCGCAAACAAAATTGGCACGCCCAGTGGGACAGGTTCAGAGTAACTTGTACGTGTTTGCATGCGTTTGAGAAGTGGCATAACTTTGCCAACTTCTTCGTCCATGGTTATGACAACTCAAGGTGGTCAACAGACCACCGTTATTTCAGAAATCGTTACACCAAGTGTTTCGACAGGTGCTCCTCAAATGACCGGAGGAAGCGGTTCCACCGTGGAATCAACTGTCTTAACTACGATTCAACGGCCAAATAATGGCCCAAATGGGGGAAACCTCACCAGCAGATTTACTTTTGGTAACAGTTCCAATAGCGGGGGACAAGTCCCTCCCTACGGTTTGCCACCAGGTTTTGTCCCTGGATCAACGTTGACATGGCCTTTTAGTAGTTCAGTTGGCAGCACAAATACGACGACGGGGGCCACTAACATGGCTATCATGCGTTCTGCTACGGACATGGCTGGTACGAGTAATGGTTCGAGATACATGCCTATCAACCCCGTTACACATATCCGTCAACAAATCGAGGAGGCCAATGTGCAACTAGTTGATCAATTGACGGCTCAGTTGGGTTCAGTTATCAACCCAGCAATGATGGTGACAAATGAAACTTGTGGGAAAATTGCTCAATACATGAAAAGATTGAACCAAGTTTTAGGTGTCGATGAAAGTGAGCATAGCGAGTCCGTCAATACTCCACCAGTAGATAGAAATCTACCAAGGCCAATTTTGGTACAAGGGTACCCTGATGGCCAGGAAATACGACACACTGCTCAAGTGTCGTCACCGCAACAAGATAGTAGAGTTCCCACAATACGGGATCAGGTTTACACTAACCCAACTTTTAGTGCAGGTAATGCGTTGCCGGAAAATCAGCAAGTGATGTTTCACCAAGGAGTCGAAGCACCTCCACCTGTACAGAATCCGACACAAGTCGCATTCATGCAGAGAGGCGAAGATCTTCAAGCGGCGATAGCAAGACAGAATTTGGCACGACATTTACTTCGACAGGGAAGAGAGACACGAGTCGAGCCAGATGATGTTAACAGAATAGTCGAACAAGCACTAAGTCGGATCGGGTTCAACGTCGGCATGGCTAATCAGCCAAGTTTTAGTTCACCCTTTCCGGAATGGATACAGTTAGCGGAAATCCCAAGAGGCACAAAGATTCCAAAACTTTCGAAGTTTGCTGGTGAAACGAGAGAGTCTACTGTCGAACATATCACACGTTACATTATCGAGTTGGGAGACTTAGCTACTGACGAAGCTATCAGAATGCGGCTGTTCCCTAGTTCTTTAACGAGGAATGCTTTTTCCTGGTTCTCTACGTTGCGGTCTAATTCCATTCATGCATGGACCCAATTAGAAAGAGCTTTCCACGAACAGTTCTATAGAGGCGAGTTGAAAGTTGCCTTGACGGATCTGCTAAGTGTGAAAAGGTTCACCAGAGAGCCTATCGACGACTACTTAGCACGTTTCAGGCAGATGAGGAGTAGATGTTTTACTCCAATTCCTGAACCAGAAGTGGTCAAGATGGCTGTGTCGGGATTAGAGTATCATATCCGTAAAAAAACTGGTTACTCAACATCTTCTCGATTTAGCACAATTAGCCGCATGCGTTCGGCAAATTGAGGATCTGAGAGATGAGAAAACTAGAGGAAGAGATGCTCGAGTCCTGAGGAAGGAACGTATTCATTGTGTCGATTCTCAACCTTGTGACGGGGAGACATTTGACGATAGTTCGGAGGTCAATGTGATAGAATTAGGAAATGAAAAATCTTATTCATGTTCTTCCTTACGACCGTCTAAGTCCCCTAGTGAAAATTTGTATAAGAAAACGTACACTTTCGACGTCTCCAAAACTGAACAAGTTTTCGACTCGTTGTTAAAGGATAAACAAATTAAACTACCAAAAGGTCATAAGTTGTTGAAAAAAGAAGAGTTAAGAGGAAGAAAGTATTGCAAATACCATAACAATTTTACTCATAATACCAATTATTGCTATGCTTTCAGGGACTTAATTCAACAAGGAATCAACAAGGGGAGACTGAAATTCGTGACAAAAGACATGAAGATTGACACTGATCCTTTTCAAAAGGAAGTTAATGAAGTGGACGTCGAAGAGCCAGGAGTATTTGCTGTTAGCACTCTTTCGTTGGCTTATGACGCCGAAGTGTTTCCTGAAGACGGAGAGTCACTCCGACATTTTTGTAGGAGGAAACGAAACGGTGATGTGCAAATTTTCCCAAGATGCCAAGTTGTTTATGACCGAAAGACTGCCATTCAGAAGGAGAAAGGGTCTAGGAGAGAAGATTTGAAGAAGAAGATACGGGCTAGAGTCCAAGAAAGGGAACATATTCGACGTGAATTAGCCCGAGAAACTCGAAGACCTTTGTCTAGCCGAAGAATTTATGGAGGACGCCCCTTGAAGCCAGCTGTACATGATCGTGTCTTACAAAAGAAGGCGATGTCAGAATCGACATCTTGGTCGATCTATGAAGGGTTGACACGAACTCAGAAGAGGAGGCTTCAAAGGATCAGAAAGGCTGAAGCAGAAGGTGTTAGCATCAATGAGTTACCTTCAAATGATCAAGGGTGTCTTGTCGCAAGCATGAAGCCAAAAACGGCTAGGGGTCGACAGAATGGCAGACGGAAACAAGAATGGGTAAGGAAGTCTGAAGGATCGAACCACATGAGTGAAGAATATGAAGGAGATTCCGACGACACATTGGATATCATTGTCAATGATCAAGACATGATAGACGCACAGAGTAAGAAGATCGGAAGTCTTTCAATTAACAATGTGGGTCTACCTTTCGACATGCCAGGGGATCATGCACAAGAAGAGGGGTATCCAAGTGATGGTTCCGATGATTCTTACCTCAGTGATGAAGTGCCAGGTTTGCCAGAATGTCTTTTCCTTTTGGATCAGCTTCATTTGGAGGTTGATATTGGTCACATTGCTCAGTTCGAACCCTTGGAGGAGAGCAAGAGAGAGCATCTAAGGCCTTTACACATTAAGGCCATAGTTGACGGGAATCCTTTGAATCGAGTACTCGTGGACGGAGGGGCTGCCGTCAATGTGTTACCATGGAATGTATTCAAACGAATGGGAAAGACAGAGTCGGATTTAATCCCGACAAATGTGGTTGTGGTTGGTTTCACTGGAAAGATTGCTCAGTCCCAAGGAGTAACGATGTTGAAAGTCGAAGTGGGCTCAGTCGTGAGAGACACTTTATTTGTGGTGGTTCCATCCAAAGCCAGTTACAATCTGCTGTTAGGAAGAGTTGGATACATGCTGTGGGGGCCGTGCCGTCAACGGCCCATCAGAAACTAGTTCTGTGGAATCAAGAGAACAAGGTGGAGGTGATTCCTGCAGATGATAGTCCATGCTACATGCAACAGATGCATGTAGATTTCAAAGTGTATAACCCAAGTATCAAGCCAATACGACTTGATGCTGGACATTTCCAAAAACCCATGGTAGACAAATGCTTGATGGAAAACTACGGGGTTTCTATTGTCGAAATGGACGAGGCCGTTGAGCAGCGGCCTTCGACCAGTAATAATGGTTGATCGACAATTGGAAAGGCTGTCGGCCTACGTGGCCGACAGAATGCAATGCACTATTCAAACAGGTGCATTCCAGGATTGCATTGTAGATGATAGTCCTTTGGGATTCGAAAGAGGGTGGACAGAAGAGGAAGCTCGGTTCATCAGTGAGGATCCCAGAGATGAAGTTAATTTGGGAACGGCGGAAAAGCCGAAACCAATCTACGTAAGCGAGTTGTTGGAGGGGGAATTCCGACAAAAACTCATCGATCTCATCAGACAGAATCAAGATTGCTTTGCTTGGGAGTACGAAGACATGCCGGGACTCGATAGGGAGTTGGTTGAACATAGGCTGACTTTACGGTCTGATCACAAGCCAATTAAACAAGCAGTTCGACGGTTCGCGCCGGATGTGGTTCTTAAAATCAAAGATGAGATCGAAAGATTGTTGAAAGCAAAGTTTATCAGGACGGCAAGATACGTCGAATGGATGGCAAACATAGTTCCCGTGATAAAGAAAAACGAAAAAATGCGACTATGTGTTGACTTCAGGGATCTAAATAGTGCCACACCAAAAGACGAATATCCGATGCCGATAGCTGACATGCTGGTGGATTCGGCATCTTGCCATAAGGTGATGAGTTTGTTGGATGCTTTTTCAGGTTACAATCAGATTTTCATTGCTGAAGGGGATGTGTCGAAGACGGCGTTCAGGTGTCCAGGAGCAATAGGAACTTTCGAATGGGTGATGATGCCGTTTGGACTCAAGAATGCAGGAGCAACATACCAAAGAGCAATGAACCTGATCTTTCATGACATGATTGGCAAGTTCTTGGAAGTATACATCGATGATGTTGTAATCAAGTCAGATACTCACGAGGAGCATTTGGAGAGCCTGGAAAAGGCATTCGTTAGGATGAGGAAGCACAAGTTGAAAATGAATCCTATTAAATGCACCTTTGGAGTTACTGCTGGTCAGTTTTTGGGATTTCTTGTCCACAGAAATGGTATTGAAGTCGACAAGAACAAGGCCAAAGCAATTATAGAAGCATCTCCTCCGACAAACAAGAAAGAGGTTCAGTCATTCCTTGGCAAGGTGAATTATTTGAGAAGATTTATATCAAATCTGTCGGGAAGAACCAGAGCCTTTGCACCTCTCGTGAAGATGAAACGAGAAGAGGATTTTAAATGGGGACCGGAACAACAAGCGGCGTTTGACGATTTGAAGAAGTATCTATCAACACCACCAGTCATGATGCCGCCTCAGCCAGGTTTTCCTTTAAAATTGTATATATCAGCCTCTGATAACACCATAGGAAGTATGTTAGCTCAGGAAAATGAAAGTGGTGTAGAAAGGGCTGTGTTTTATTTAAGTAGAGTGTTGAATGATGCCGAAATACGGTATAGTGCAATAGAAAAATTATGTTTAGCACTCTATTTCTCATGTACAAAGCTTAAACATTATATGAAAAGTTTTCATGTTTTAGTTTTGTCGAGGTCTGACGTTATTAAGTACATGCTATCCAAGCCAATTATTCATGGCAGGGTTGGTAAATGGACATTAGCGTTAACCGAATTTTCACTTCAATATGTGCCATTAAAAGCCGTCAAAGGCCAAGTGGTGGCCGACTTTTTAGCAGATCACCCCTGTCTTGACACGGTCCTATTTGTTAATTTTGTTAGCCTAAGGCCTTGGATGAAAGGGGCAGGAGTTGGAATCTTACTCATATCCCCTGAAGGCATTCCCACGGAATTCATGTTCAACCTGAAATATCAATGTTCAAATAATGAAGCTGAGTACGAGGCTATTTTAATTGGCCTTGAAATATTAATCTTCTTAAAGGCCAAAAACGTGCCATTAAAGGAGATTCTCAGTTAGTTATAAAACAGTTGGTTGACGAATATAAATGCCTCAGTCCAAAGTTGGCTAAATATCGTAATATGGCGAGGAAAATGATGCGCCAATTTGATGATGTTTTAGTCGAACATGTATACCGGTATCATAATCAAAAGGCCAATCACTTGGCCCAGATCACATCAAGATACCACGTGTCGAAGAAAACTTTGGATAAGGTAACTCAGATCGAAGAATTGTTATATCCCCCTCATGAAAGAGAAGTAATGGTAAACTCATTGGCATCTGAAAATGATTGGAGGAAACCCATAGCAGACTACTTGACAAATCCATCTCTCATTGTCGAACGAAAGTTGAAGCTAAAGGCAACCAAGTTTACGTTACTAGGAGGTGATTTATATCACAAATCTATCAATGGAAATTTGGAGGTATGCCTCAACAAAGAAGACGCTTTCATTGCTTTAGCAGAAGTCCATGAAGGGATATGTGGAGCTCATCAAGCAGGGGAAAAGATGAAGTGGGTATTGAGAAGACAGAGAGTCTTTTGGCCTACACTGATAACTGATTGCATGAATTATGCCAAGTCGTGCGAAGAATGCCAAAAACATGGCTATATTCAGAACGTTCCGGCAGGAGAATTGCATTCTATTATCAAGCCTTGGCCTTTTAGGGGATGGGCACTCGACGTAATTGGGGAAATTGTCCCTCATTCTTCTAAAGGCCACTCAAGGATCTTAGTAGGTGTCGACTATTTCACTAAGTGGGTAGAAGCTATACCTTTGGTGAAAGTCGAACAAGAGCAAGTAATTGATTTTATTGAAGACCATATCGTGTGTCGATTTGGAATTCCCGAGACCATTACAACGGATCAAGCATCAATTTTCTTGGGAAGCAAATTAAAAGGATATTTGGCATCAAGAAGAATCAAGTTACTAAACTCAACGCCCTACTATGCACAAGCCAATGGACAAGCTGAGGCAGCCAACAAGTGGATTATTAACATCATCAAAAAGCAGATTAAAGGCAAACCACGAAATTGGCACGAAGCACTTATTCCAGCATTATGGGCAATTCGAAATTCTCCAAATGAAGCAACGGGCACGACTCCCTACATGTTGACATATGGCCATGAGGCCATGCTACCAGTCGAAATTAATTTGGAGTCAATACGATTTCAAAGGCAACATGAAATGCCTACGAATGACTATTGGAACGCCATGTTCGACGAATTGAACGACGTACACGACGAAAGACTGATGGCGTTGGAAAATATCATGCGACAAAAAGAAAAGATTGCTAGATATTATGATGCCAAAGTTAAGTTCAAGTCGTTCTTACCGGATGAATTAGTATGGAAAGTGATCTTACCTATCGACAAACGTTCGAATGAATATGGCAAATGGTCACCAAAATGGGAAGGACCATTTAAAGTATTAAGAGCTTATTCGGGTAACGCATACGAGTTAGTTGAAGTCGAAACGGGAAAGAAGATCAAAGCAATCAACGGCAAGTATTTGAAAAAGTATAAGCCGACAATGATAGAAATAAGAATGCATTAATTGCAATTGCAAAATCCGTACAGCAGAAGCAAAAAAAAATACAACAAATAAAAGAGTTCATCGGAAGAGATTGCTGAAAGAACGCCATTCCCTGGCGAAGGACTCTCGACGTCGAACACCAGCCCTGTATTCCTGCAGATGAGTGCCCAAAACTTCAGTGATCTGTTGATACGGGACCACCATAGCTTCAACCTTGGCAGCCAATTCCTGACGGGTGGTTTTGAGAGATTCCATGTACTCAGCCATCTCCGTTTGATTCTTCTCCCGACGGGCCAATTCATCTTTCAACTCTTGGATTTTTGCCCCATTTTCTTTCATTCGCCGAAGTGTGTCATCAACTTTGGAAGCACAATCCGCATCCTCTCTTTCAGAATTCCCATACTCAGCCTCCATTTTGCTTTGGTTTGCTTTGACATCTTCATAAGTCTTGATGCCATTCAAGATTTTTGGACTTTCAGTAGTCCAATTATGCACAAAGCGTTGAAGGCTAGCCAGTTTGGACTCGAATGTTGCAGAAGTGAGGCAACAGTGGAAGTCAAAAGTTCAAGAGTTGATGAATCTGTCAACTGTTCAAAAGGCCGACAGCAAATGTTCTTCAAGGTGTCCATTGATTGATCTATTACTAGTTCTGCATCCCTCAAAGGGGAACATACGGCCGCCTCAACAGAACGTGCTTTGGCCATCAATTCCCGGAGTGCAACGAAGGAAGTAGAGTTTGGAGCTTGAATTGAGGGTGCCATGGCGACAAACGATGGAAGATTGGGAGGAAGCTCAGCAGAAGGTACGGCGGAAGTGGAAACGCAAGGAACTGGTATGCTGCCGTCAAAACTTTCAACTTGATTGGATTCGTTGGAGATCTAAAGAAGAGAGAAAAAGGTTGGTAAGAGTTCTTTAATGTTAAATAAAGGGCGAATGAGTAAATTCACAAGTACCTCAAAGGAAGGGCCGCATGTATTCATGGCCTCAAGATTCGCGAATTCCACCACGTGAGTATCAATATCCTCAGGTTCAGTGTCGACCGCAATTGGATGAGAGCCTTGCGCAACTACGGCGGAAGAAGAGGTGTCGTCAAGACACTGTTGCATAGAGGCTTCGATGAAACGTAGCCTGTCGGTTTGGTCCAATGCAACGTCAACATGCTGTTCATCCGAGGACAACTCATCAAGAATTACACGTCGATGAACAGGCCGCCGTTGGAGTTGAATGCTGGTGTCTTCGACCAAGTCCTCTTCCATAAAAGGATTAAGTGTGGGAGTCGGGATAAATTCGCCAACATGAGGCTCATGGCGTGTAACATCGACAAACAAGTTAGCCGCATCCTCAGGCGCTCTTTGAGTAGTTATGCGAGGAGACGGCTCTTGAATGACGATTCCTTTGGCTTTCGGACGGGTTTGTGGTTGAACTTGAGATGAAGGTTTTGAAGGACGGACTGGCGGAGCAGATGAAGCAGTAGATACTTGCAACTTTGTGGAAAGAGGTCGAACCAAGGAACTATCAGTTTTCTCAGGGTCGACACAAGGTTTTTCTGACGGTTGTCCAGTTCGTCCCTTTTGTTGCTTTCTGGCTTCAACGAAATCATCAACAGGAGTGGTATGACGCCTTTTCTTATGCTTTTTGGGCGATGTGGGGTTTCCACCTTTCTTCTTCGATGCAAGAGCTCTAATCTTTGCGGTGTAATCGATGAAATCTGGTCGGGCCACTACAAAAGAAAAGTATAAGAAAGCCGAATGGAAAGAGAACTGAAGGAAGGAAATAAAACATGTTAAGTGTTCTTACCATTTTTATCGGCTGCTACATCCGACGGAGTTCTTGCACTCATCCTTTCACGGATCACATCATAGGCCACATGATACGTGTTGAAATACAACTCCCACCAACTGACAAAGTTCGGACATGCCAAAAAACAGGGAGTAAAGCCGACAGGATTGAAACGGCTAAGAGAAGCAATGCTTTTCGACACAAACTTGTTTAACATTGTGGGCCAAGGAGATTTAAAATCCATCAAATGGCCATGGTGGAATTCATGCGACACTGATGCAAACATGGGAGCAGGTAACTGTTAGTTCCATGATGAACATGATGAATGTTTTGATAATGACAAAGTGTTTTTGAACAAGCTACATGTGTTGATCAAGTTTCAAGCTCAACAAGCAACAACAAACATCAAATGAAGAAGAGAGAAAGCAAGCTCATGAAGACCTAAGTTTGAGTGTATTTGTATTTCTTTTATCTTTTGCCTCTCAAGCTTCATAGGTTTTTTTATTTGGGTAGATTATTATAGAGGGTAGTGAATCTCATTCATAAGTCATGATTTAATCATAATTTGAGTTTTCACTTAACCTAGAATTAATAGGTGGCTTAAAGGTTTTAAAGGAAAGGTTGGATTTTGAGAAAACAAGTTTTGAACATGTACAGTACCAACTTAATCGATTAAATGATAACTTAATCGAGTACTACTCGAGTACACGACTTGCTTAATCGATTAAGTACTGCTGAACTGATTTTTAAAATACGTTTTTCACTTCTCAAAATCAGTTTTCAAGTGCTACAACTTTTGGGTATTCTATATAAACCTTTTCCTATTATTTGTGATCAGTTAGAATCATTTCATACAAGTTTTACAAAGAATCAAGCCACTCTATTCTCTCTCATTTTCTAAAGATCAAAGTTCTCATATTTTCATATTCTTTGATCAAGAACCTTTGAATCTCTTATGGTGAATTGTCATAACTCTTGATTGAGATTCATAGGATTGTTTTGTGTTTTCTATTGTGTTGTAATCTTTGCAAGAAGGCAAGCCACTACAACAAACAAGAAGTCTTGGTGTGTCGATTTTATCATCAAGCAAGTGCATTCTTATTGAAGAAGAAGAAGAAGTCTTGGTTGTGAATCAAGCAAGGAGAAGCCTTGATGTGTGGATTATCATCAAGCAATTGAAGACTTGTTGTGTCGATTATCAACAAGGGGTAGAGGTTAGATTAGAGAGAAGATCAATAGGATTACAAGGCAAGGGTGTCGGTTATCTCTTGTAAGCTAGCAAGAAGGGAGTCTTGTGAGGCAATCACTTGTAATTTGAGAACTCTAATTCCTCATAGTGAAGAATCTCTCTTGGTTGAAGAGGGGACTGGATGTAGCTTTCAAGCGGATGAAAGTGAACCAGGATAAATCACTGTGTCGTATCTCTAAACCCTTACTCTTTATATTCAAGTCATTTGATTGCGTTCTTGGTTGAAAACCTAGAAAGATTGATTTTCATAATTGATTGAATTGAATCTTTGATTGTTCAAATTGATAAAGGGATAATCATTTTCATAACTAGGTTAATCAATAAGAATATAGGTGTTAATCATTTCCGCTGAATCTCTGATCTTGCATGTGAATTGATTGATTTTCGTATTCGAATGAAAAATTGATTTTTCTGTTTCTGTCATATTTAATCGATTAAGTTCAAGTTTAATCGAGTACTACTCGAGTAAATTGCAGGTTAATCGATTAAGTGCTGTAGAATTTGCAAAAATCATTTGTTTTGATTGTTTAGATTTGTTTCGTTCGAAAATCTTTCAAGGTAGCTTCAACACCTATTCAACCCCCCCTTCTAGGTGTATTCCTAGGGTTCCTAAGTCTCTCCAACCACCAATTGCGGTTTCCTCAGTAACCCTTGGCAAAGGCCAAATTGTCTTGCTACACAGTTGGGGTAATACAAGAAGATCTCTTTTTCTTCATGGCCAGCAGAGTCGGGTAGACCACTAAACAAGACCCTTTGACTCAAGTAATGCCCCCAAAGGGCTTCATTCAACCTTCTTGCTGCAGCGTTGGGACCAGGGAAAGGTAGACGGAACCAATCAGGACCGACAGACCTTTCCACGAAAGGCGAAAACTCGACATCCTCAGAAGCCATGATGATGTTGGCAAAAATATGCATGAAGTGAAGAAAAGTGTTGGTGCGATGCGACAGCACGGGAACTTCATAGTTTGCTGCCAAACAACCATAGTTGAATTTGAAGGGACAAACGCTCTTATGCGCAGACACCATGTGACGTTTCAAAACTGCATTAAGCCATAAATGTAGAAGCCAAACAGGACCTCCTACATTGGTCACGTGTTGTCTGTGGAGTCTGACGATGTCGGAGACGTGGCCCAAAGTCGAATACAGTTTTGCCAAGAGAAGTTGGCTAAGGGCCACTTGCCTTTCTTCATGCAGGATTGTGGCTAAAGGCACCAAAGACTTGTTTACTTGTCGAGATTTGGTGCAGAAAACAAAGGCACTAAGCCACACTGTCAAAAACTCGACGTGTTCTTCATTGCTAACTGTCGGACTATCTTGGTATTCCTCAAGGCGCGCTTCGACATAAGAGCTAAAAGCAAAAGGCCCTTCACTAATCTGCACTACATCAGTGGGTTTGCTTTCAACAGTCAAAACTTCTCCATCAGGACGAAGACTAGCAAAGCCGCCACATCGAAAAGAGTAGGAGTCATCATGCCGTATCGGAAGTGGAAGCAGTTAGTCCGACGACACCAAAAATAACATGCAGCACCAAAGAGTCCATCATCAAGGTGAAGGTTGCAGGTAGTCAGAATTAAAAGGTCTTCGAAACCGGTCTTTTTCCAAGATTTATTCTTGAGAGGCCGAAGCCTGTCGTACCATTTGATGAAGGCAGTAAAAGGTTTCACACTGCGTAAAACCCTACGAGAAGGATCTTTGTCGAAGTGGCTAGTGTAAACAGGATTAAGTGTGGCCACTGGACGAATTGCTTCAGGGTTAGAGAGTGGAAAGTTGGCACTCATAACAGGACTGAGAGACTCTTCAACAGTCATCAAAGGACCCAAGAAGGCAGGAGAAGGATTGACAGGAGTACCGTCTGCGGGAATGAACGAAGTGGCAGGTATAATAAGGCTACGTTCATGGTATGCTACTTCTGTATCGATTGCTGGGTCAAGAACGCCTTGGATTGCCATGATGAAAATAGGGTTTAAGGAAGGCGAAAAAGGTTTCCAAATCAGGAAAAAGAGATGCAGTAGTTAGCAAGAAGAGATAAAAGAGGGATAAGGATTATCGATGGAGTTTAAATATGAAGTGAAAAGACGTTTTAGACCAACACGATGGTCCAATAGAAGACGTCAGTTCAAAAAGATAAACTTGCCGCTTCAGAATCCTAATGATGAAAGGACATTTCGAAAAGATACAACTTTTGGTATCCTCCTAAAAGATGCGTCGCACACCAAAACTTGGGGGGCCTTTGTTTACGGGAAAATTAAAATCGACAAAAGGTTACGGTTGTCGGATACATAAGTGATGTCGACGGAAGTGTACTTGAAAGTTCTGTTCAAAAGTGACTTCGAAGGAGGTGTACGTGTAATCCGACAAAAGGGTAGATTTCGATCAAAGGACTGTGTCGACAACATAAGTGATGTCGAGGGAGGTGTACTTAAGTGGCATGACTTAAAAGTGACTTCGATGGACATGAACGTGTGTCGATAAAAGGAAGAGGCGGAAACAGAAGGTTTATGTCGAGGGAATGGTGGCACGAGAAAAGAGGAGTCAGAAGTGTCCAATCAACATTGGGAACGGCAAAGTTATTATGGAGGCATTAAATGCTACTTGTGGCTATAAAGTCCTCAATTGTTACCAAGAAAAGCCACGAGTTACAATGGAAAAACTTAAGCAATGCCTTCATGATTTCTGGAAAGAGGAAAAAAGATTCATACTCCACACAAATGAGAGTCCATTAGAGGATAAATGTGTGGGATTAAGGTATTCGGATGAAGACAAGGAAATGAAGAATTGTCTAACCCGAATACCACCTTTATCCTCTTGAATAGGCAAGGATAAATATGTGGGATTACACAGACTCCATTTCCGACATTGTGGGTTAATACTGAGAATTCCAAAGTGGAAGAGGTATTAACTTGATAAACAATCGTTGGAAAAAAGTCTTTGTAATTCCACAGGTCAAGGTTTGTGTCCTGCTAGGATCGGCTTTGACCACCTTTTCCTATTAAAGAGTTAAAGGAAGAAGTCCTTTGACGACATTCCATTAGAAGTGTCGGGGGCATGTTTTTCATTGAATGCTGGTGAAACAGCGTTTGGTTGGATTACATGTCACCAATATTGGTCGAATGCGTCTTAGGCCGACAGCGGGTCGAACGCTTATTTCAGCGATAGCCCCGTATGTCGAAAAGAGCTTGATGTCGGACGACACCACAAAACCAAGAGACTGGAGCACAACAACGCCAATGCTTCGAACAACAAAGAGACTTAGACAAGGGTCAAAGGTTGCGGTCGAAGGAAGAGGTCAGTCGAAGCGGTTTTCAGCAAAGATGTCACCACAAGTCGATAGAAGCATCATCTAAGCCCAAACCACGACGTGGGCAGTTACATCGTGGGGATAGCGTAGTGGGTAGTTATCAAAAACGTGGGTTTTGCGGTTGTGCAGAACGTGCGAATAACCTTGTAAATAGTTTCGGATTCCTATAAATAGGAAGTCCTTAGTGTGTAATCGAGGTTGGTTGGTTGCTAGGTAAACGCAGTCAGGCTAAAAATCCTAGACGTCTCACACAGAGCAGACAAACGGAGAAACACCATTGTAAAGGACCTCAACCTTCCATCCCTTTTAAATTCAATGCAACTTTACGTTTTCCTGCACCTTTTACTTACCTGCAATTTAGTTTCCCTCGTAATTTAATTGCTTTACTTTACGATTCCCTGCACTTTTCTTTCCTGCGATTTTCTTTCTTTTTTTTTTCGACCGCACCGTGCCCTTGGTGCCGATTTCACAATTCCTGCTTTCACTTACGAACTCAAAATACCGAAAATACGGTCAAGTGCCCTTACAAGATTACCATTTAACCTGTCGTTACCCACTCCCCACACCTAACCGTCAGTTCGGCAGGCGTCGGACGAAAAACCCGCAAACAGTTCCTCAAGTAGTACACATTCAGATAACAGGCTTGTAATTAGATCTTGACTTACGTGTACATGATCCAGTACAAGAGATCTCAAATTACGAAATGGAACCGCGCTAAAGTTGGCAGGCGGATTCGGAAGAATGCAACTTTGCATATGCATATGTTTCAACGTTGAAGCACCAGACTTTGATAAAATTAGGAGAGGAAACACGTAAGGTTCTTGCGCTGATGTGACACCATCATATCCTTTAAAGCGTAGATCAATCCTTTCGACTCCCCTGGTTATTGCAAAACTGATCCATCGATCGATACTGCTACTCTGTCCAGTGGTTAAGTAGTAAGCCACCCTAAGAGAATCGATCTTTGTAGTATTGAATTTTTGGATAAATTGATTGACTCGTTGCACAAATTCAGTCCTTTTCAAATCAATCAAAACTCTTTCATATTTCGCTGGAGTTTTCTCATTGCTTCCGAACATGTTAACAATATCAAAGTTGAGATCTCTCCTAAGCAACCAAAGATTCCACCACCTTGTTGATAGAACAGAGGTTTTTAAGAGATCTTTGATGGGTAACATCGACAGGATGTAAGTTAGGACGCAATCGGGCAATTCACTTATTCGATCCATGCTGTGGGATGCTAAATAAAAAAGAAGGATTTTAAAATCTGCAGCAATAAAAAATAAAAAAAATCTCTAAAATACTCGCATTAATAAGGATGATAGGGTTAGTTTCTGCCGGCGACGATGATAGCAGGATTAGCAGCAATGAAACGGAACGAACGACGTCGCAGCAGGGATAATCAACGCAATAGTTATGATTGCCGAGGCAAAGTAGTTGCCGTTTGATATTAGTCCTTTTTTTTTTTTTGGATGAACCAGGTATCCACCCGCGCAACTGGGTGACTAATCTCTCGCACCACGGTCGGGCCCTTTCGGGGGCGATGCTCCCAGTAAGGCTTGCTCCATTCACATGCGTCTCGAGTACGACTCGAACCCGCGACCACATGCTTAAGGAACACAAGCCCCTTCCACTTGTGTGAGCCTCCACTGGTGTTTGATATTAGTCTTTGACCAACCACTTACTTTACTTATATAGGACAGGGAGTTGTCAATTAGCAAACACATTCGGTTTTGTTTTTTTTTTTTTTTTTTCTTTTTTTAAAAGTGTTGTCCACTACTTCGAGATTGGATAAAAAGGCCCAGGAAAAAAAAATATACTCCCTTTAATCCTTTATCCCTATTATAAATTAATAAATCACTTTTTTTTTATACCAACCGGTACCCGAATTCGGTTTATCCAGAATCCGACTCATCCGGTCCGACCCAACTGAGTTCGCACTAAGCGGTAGGATCTCCTAGCATGGATTGCTCCATATCCAAGGCTCGATTTTAAAATGTTTTGTTATGAACAATTTGTATTTATCTAATAAGTGGATGACTCTATCATAATTTGAGTTTATTCCTACTTTATATTTATATTTAGTTGAAACAAATTCATGATAGGGTTTCATCTTTTTCTATAAAATAGAACTAATATAGAACTCATGTATTGTAAACTTTGTCCCCAAGAAATGAAATACAATTCCTCCTTACTTCTCTTTTCTCCCTAATCTCTTATGTTTTTATATTTTCATTAATTCATTAATTCATAGCAGTAGGTTCATGAAGAACTTTTTTTTAAAAAAAAAAAAAAACCCAAAGCCTATAATATTGTTCTGCAGCATGTCAATATGCAGATAACAATAACTTTTTTTTACTTTTTCTATAATAATAGTTACAATAATATAGATAATCTTTAACTATAAATAAATATTGTTAGTTACAAAATAATATTAACTAATTTTATTAAAGATCAAGGTGTTAAAATTAGTCTAATAGGCTTATAATAAGGACTGGAAAGAGTATCAGAAAGGGTTATGTTAACAAGTTCCTTAAAGACATTGTTTAATAATTCAAAAAATTGTAAGTCAATATCGAAAAATCAAGTTCAACACATCTGAGTATACTAAACTAGTTTTTAGCCCGTGCAATGCACGGGTTTGTACGAGTCTAGATTTTTTAGTTGACTATTGGTTTGAAAAATCTACATAAATCAAATCTTTTTTTTTTAAGTTGTCTTGATATTTTTCATTTAGCATGTTGTCGTTATCACCAAAATTGGTGATACTTGATTTTCTTTTAATAGTTAATTAGTAATGACTGTGTATTAAATTTGTCATATCAAATTAGTTCTATTTTATTAGTGTAGTTATAATAATAGAAGAAAAATTAAAAAAAAAATAAAGAAACCTGTCCTAATATGAGATACTTATAAGTCAATTCTAAGTAATATTGAAAAAACATTTTCAGAATCGAAATAAATAGTCAAATCCAATTCAAGGAAAAATATTCAAAATCCTTAATAAGTAACATTACGAAAAATAAAACTGAATGTTAGAGTATATAAGACTATGTATTAACTCTTTACCCGTCTTCTTCGACTTTGTTGTTGAATATTGGTTTGAGACATCTTCATCAAATAAATCTTTTTATTTCTTTTTTTTTTAATGTCGTGTTGATATTTTTCACTCTCGTACCTGTCCGCACCTATTTCTATTGTCGTATTTTTAATATATTGAGTATGTTTATGTATACATTGTTATTAACATAGGACAATTTATAGCTATCAGGTATGATTAATAGTTGTAAGAAATAATAGATTTTATTTTCCAATTGTGTTGTAAACCGTAAAACATAACATGTTTCCATGCTCAAAATGAATTTAAGGTCAATTTGGATTTGTTTACTGTAAATGCATATCTAAGCCACATAACAATTTTAAATGTAGATCACATTCATGTTTTAATTTTGCATATGCGTTAAGAAATTGTATTACTTAAAATTTGTGTTATAATTGTAACGTAGTTGTTTAATAAATATGTTATGTAAAGTATATAGGTTAACTAAAAAACTGCAACTTGAACTAAAAAACATGTAAATTATAAGAAATTAATTGACTAAATTCTCAAGGGTGAAATTTCAAAAAATCTAAAGTGATACTAATAGGTTTTGAGTATTGATGAAATAACATAAATATAGCATTTTTTTAAAAAAAATTATATACATATTAGTTGCACCACTATCTCAATATTAGACTAAGTCATTGCATAACAGGAATAGATACGTATCATTTTGATTATGGTATACATTAACAATAACTATTACTTGTATGAGAATACATTTTAGAAAATTTAATTCTTACTTGCAATGTATCTCATAGCAGGATAATTTTGTAAAAAAAAAATTAAGGATTGAAGATTCAAATTTTAATACATTGAAGGCAACATTTTGGTACTTGGAGGAAAGGGAAAATTCAAAAATTCATGCTTTAGTGAGAATGTAAAACTTGATCGCAATAGAATAATTTTAAAGTTGTACAACATAATCATAAAGATGAAGAAAAATATCTAAATAAGAAACTGACTCTGGGAACCGTAAGAATCAAATAGATAGGAGAAAGGAAGGAAGAATACCGTATATATGAAGAAACTGATTATGAAAACTGTAAGAATAAAGTAGAAAGAAGAAAGGATAAAAAACATACAAAATGATAATGGATTGTTGAGATGAGGTAATAATTCTGAATATGAGAAGTTGGTTTTTTGCATAAAATTTATATTTCAAATTTTTATAGTTGGTTTTAAACAATGGAGTGGACACCAAAAAAGCCTCTAGCTTTATCTGTAGTTATAGATTATAAATTATAGGTATATACTACTCTTCAAATTTTCTTCCTTGAATGATTTTAGACAGATGTAACAACTCCAGTCTTCAGTATAAATAAATAGTTAGAATTAACTTACATCTGTATAAATCAATTCTTTCTTATACGCTTTTAAAAAAAATCTTATACTGTCATCTCCAGGAACATTAGGATGACTACATAGTAAGGCTTCAAAATTTTTCAGGAAAAAAATGTGGACGGATATATATATGAGAATTGGTGACTTATGCTAAAACATGCAAATGACAAATGTAATAATTTTCCAACAAAATTTTGAAAAAGATGATAATAAAAATGCAAATTGGTAAAAAAAAATCAATAATGACAAAAAAAATGCGGCAACTGTGCCTGTTGACAAATTTTTGTGGCCCTCTAAAAAACTGGATAGAATGAAATCTTTCACAACATATATAGCATCATAAGAAGAAGCTGACATAAGAAGAGTGAGTGACGACTTCTAATTCCAAAGAAGAATCAAGTTAAATGGGCAGCACCCAAATAACATCTATCTTCTCAAAGTTCACCCAAATAGCCTGCATCCTCCCAAATTGAGCACGAAGAGTATGTGGCCAAAATTGAAGGTATAGAGATAGTAAAAGAACATACAGAGATAGAGAATCGAATAGCAAGAGAAGGAGATTTAGCAACAGTGTATATTTCATTAAACTTAAATGAGTGAAAATAATAAATATAAGATGATTAGAAAAAGAGAAAAATTGTTGATGCAGTTTTTGTTATTCGAACAGTTATACCTAATGCCCTTATTGAACAGAAAATGATTGTAACTTGTAACTTGCTTTTCAAAATTTAAATTTGAATTTGGGACAGGTGGATAGCTTCAAAAGCCACCATTCTCTAACTTTTAATGTGGAGGCTTTATTTCAAAAAGAAGCATTGTGGAGGCTCCATTAGGACATCTTTTTATAATAAAAAGAAAGATTTATCATTTCCCATGTAAATATGTTTATTTTATTTTATTAAACAATACCCTTAAAACACTTGTTAATATTTTCTTATTAGAAAAATGGTAGCTTAGGAATTTCAAAAATTGGGTTTGGTAGAGTTATTGTGGGAAAATAAAAATAGGATAATTATAATTAAACATAAATGAATATTGATTAGCTCTTCATTATTTTTGATGTAAAAATGTTTTTATAAACTTTTTAAATGTTTAAACTCAACCTTAAGGGTTAAGTATATCAAAACAATTTATTTTGTTACCTAGTTTTTTTTTTTTTTTTTGAGATTTTAGAAATACTCCCTTTGTCAGAGAATGAATGTTTTAATGCATGTATTTTTAATTAATCAATCATAAAATATATGTAATTTTTCTTTCATTTACTATTTTAATTTTAACAAGACAAATTTTTTTATATTTTTTATTAATATTTTGAAATGGATGGAGTATAATCCAGCTCAATGAAATCCAAAGAAATCGGACTTTATTAAAATAGGCTAAAACATCTTAAAATAAGAAATTGAATCCAAGGATTATTAAGACGTAACAATTTTCATATTGAGCTTTCTTTTACTTCAGAATAAAGTATAACACTACAAGATAAAGTAAGTGATGGACTAAAAATCATATAATAATTGGAATACATATTGAGTTATGATTATACTTTAAATTTTTATTTGCTTTATTATAATATTTGAATGCTTAAAAATATTTATGGGTATGACTTTAAATATGTTTATGCCCTAGAATATGACAATATGTTATTAGTTAACATTTTTAAGATTTGTTAACACTTACATATTTACAAGTCGAGTTTACGATTCGAGTTTATCTGAGCTCCACGAGTTTACTTGAACTCTCGCGTTTGACAATCATGATCATAAACATTATATTATTACTTATTAGATAATATTTTTGTCAACAGTTTATTTTGAATATATTCCAACTTATAATTTTTCTTAAACATTTTTTTAATAGGATTATTCATGCATATAAATTCCTCTATATTTTCGGGAAGAATTTTGCAAAAGGGCATAGTAACGACTTTGTTCGTTGTTATATAGAACGGTTTTCAGCAACAATATAGATCGTTGCATAAAAGATGTCGTTGCTAAACAGAGCTGGCAGAGCTGTGTATAGATAATATGTTTTGCAACGACATTGAAACAACAAAATTGTCGTTGCAATAGCTTTTGTTTAATTAAAATAATATTTAACCAAATAAATTTGTTTATGCTTCAAATTCTGAAGTATTTTTAATAGGGTTACATAACTACTAAATTTATAACACATGCATTTGACAAAAACTTATTCAACTATTATAAGTTGTATTTATTACAAGACACAAAATAAGAACATTGACAATCTTTCCTTGGAACAGTATCCAAACTAATACAAAAATCTAAGTCTTTTTTAACTAGATGGTGTCATATACAAGGAAGAAAGACACCACTATTTTCTGTCACAACCTAAATCTTGAAAGAGGTCATTTTCGTTCACAATGGTTTCTACTATCAATTAAAGTGTCTTGCTCTTCACCTAATTATGGGGCTATCGTCCACCTCATCAACTCTTCTAAGAAAGACAGTCAGCGCAAACTCATCAATCACTTTATGATAAAAGCCAAGGTAGAACGAGCATGTTGTGAAAAAACCAATGATAGTTCCAACCAACAAAGCCCAACACAGTTGATAGATAACTGAGTTCCTTAAGCATGTTGTCAGGTGTTCGATCCCTGCCGTGGGTATGGAAAAAGTTTTGTTGGTAGAGGCAAAACTCACTTCGGCGATCTCAAAGCCTCGAAGGGGATTAGTCTTCGGCTGTCGACTGGGGGATACCCTTGGTGTACACCCAAAAAAAATCCAATGATAGTTCCTGAAAAAAAAATGTTATAAAATATTCAAAAACTGCATGAGGAAATTAACAAGTTTAGACTTCTTTTTGTTCAAAACTGTTGGGTTTCCTTCCTTATTTGATGGGAAGAGATAAAAAGCCCAAGTTATTAGTTGGAGAGAAAGTCAAGTTGAGTTGAGAGCAAGACAAGGTACTTGTTGGAGAGCAAGTTTACTTACTTAGAGACAAAGTCAAGCCACTTGGAGTGGAGAGCAAGCAATTGGAGTGGAGAGCAAGCAATTGGAGTGAAGAGTAAGTCAGAGCCTCCAATCCAAACAATATAAATAGAGCTCTCTAGGAGAGAGCAAGATGCACAAACACCACCAAACCTCAAGAGAGAGTTTAACGAGACGTTGGAGAGAAATCCTAATGCTATACTAGAGATATTTTATTTTATTCTTTTAGAGTGAGATTGAAAGCACTCCTCCTACACACGGAGAGACACTTTGTATTCCTACTTTTTCATACTGGAGATTTTACTGGCTTGTGCCCGTGGTTTTTTTACTTCTCTAATTTGGAGAAGGTTTTTCCACGTTAAAATTCCTGGTGTTATATCTTCTACTTCTACTCTTTATATTTCTCAATAACTTATTTATCTGCATGAATATCGCTTCCGCATTGTATAGCCTATTTTGCGTCACACGAAGGAGGGAAATTAATTATGATTTTCCCAACAAAAACCTAGTCTATAGTAGAATACAATTCTTAGTAAGCACCAGACCTCGACACCTTGTGAGTAAAAGGCCAATAAGTAACTATTCTCTAATTAAAGTTTTTTTAACGGTTATTCTCTAATTGAAGTAATTCATGCAAAATGACAATATGAATTGAATGCGACTAAAACAAATATACATGAATTGTCTAAAACCATTATGGAATAAATTATCAATTCCCACAAAATGGAGTGGCTAATCATATGATGGTAAACTTATGAAACAATAAAATATCTTAGATTAACAAAAATAAATAATTAAAGTGAAGACTCTAGTGTAGTAGACGTGCGGTAATCTACTACAGTCTTTTCTTGACTTTTCTCTAATTCATTTTTCAAGACAATAGAAGGCTATGTTAGAGTTTTTGACTGAATGGCTTGATGCCTCTGCTTCTCTTTTCCATTCAATATATAGATCATTATACAAACATATTACTGATCTCTAGGCTGATATACAGGGATATGCAAATTTCTAGGTGTAACACCCCTAATTTCGTATCCCTGAAATATATGCTTGTTATTTATTATAAATAAATAAATAAACTATTATTCTCAGTTAAATTTTAATTGCTTGAATAATTGTGTGTAATCATTATTATTTTAGAAGTTTTAGAAAATAATTTTACATGATTACATTATGTAAAATATTAGTTTTTGCAGTTAAGTCCTTGGGAAGGACCTAAATGCAAATATTAGGAAAGATTTGTGGAGGGAAATTAATAAAATAATGAATTGTTCAAAATTGCACTGTGGTAATCGATTACTACGACTCCGGTAATCGATTACTATCATGCAGAACAGTCATGGTTGAGTGCGTTTGATGAGCAATCCTCCACTATACTCTGATTGCCGCCATGATAACCACCATTGGCACGTCCCTGGACGCGTGTCAATCTGCATGCACGATCAATTCGTCTATATAAGCAGTGGAGTTGATGAATTTGGTGGATTTCTTGCTTCTTGTACTGAAACTCTGCAGAAATTTTGAATTAGGTTTCTTAACTTCTAAGCTTTCGTTCTTCTTCGTTTCTAAGAATGAGTGTGAGTATTATACACCATTGTAAAGCTCACATCCAGACCTTTGCAAAGACACCAAAATCGTGAGTTAGAGTTGAGTATAGAGGAGGTTCTATAGCTGCAAAGGGGAGTCTCAAAACCTACACATAATCAGTTTCTGGTTTCTAGAGCACACTTTGGAGCTCGATTTTGGTAAGCTCCGGTACTCATTTCATTTCAAATCAATTCCTTCAGTTAGTACATGTTTCAGAGAGTCTAGAGAAATTAATTTCCCCAATTTTTGTGTCCATTTCATATGTCAACCAATTCGGTTTTGGTGCTATGCTGAAACTGCTCTGTTTCAGTGTGGTGTTGGTGGATTCGGAGTCTCAGTGCTTTTCTTTGTCAAGATTATGTTTGTACACGACCTAGAGGTAAGGGGAAAGCTAAACCTTAACTAGAATAAGAATAACTCTGAGTTTTGTATGTGAGAGTCACCAAGAGACTCAATTGGGCATAGATTGAATAGGGACTTTGGCTTGGAGGCCAATCTGAGATGAAAACTCAATGTGAGCAAGTTCCATTTGATGAACACGAGCTGTGGGAATGACTGTATCTGGTTGTTAATGCATAAATGTGAATTTGCTATGTTGAGTTGTTGATTTGCTTGATTTATGCATAATCAATGACTTAAATGTGATACTTGTGAAGAAACCGCAATTGGTGGTTGAAACAACTAAGGAACCCTAGGAACACACCTAGAAGGGGGGGTTGAATAGGTGTAAAAGAAACCTTGAAAGATTTTCGAAAGAAACAAATTGAAACAATTAAAACAAATGATTTTTGCAAATTCTACAGCATTTAATCGATTAACCTGCAATTTACTCGAGTATTAATCGATTAAATATATGCTTAATCGATTAAATATGACAGAAAACAGAAAAATCAATTTTTCATTCGAATACGAAAATCAATCAATTAACACGTAAGATCAGAGATTCAGCGAAAACAATTAACACCTATATTCTTATTGATTACCTAGGTTATGAAAATGATTTTCCCTTTATCAATTTGAACAATAAAGATTCAATTCAATCAATTATGAAAATCAATCTTTCTCTAGGTTTTCAACCAAGAACACAATCAATGACTTGAATGTAAAGAGTTAAAGGTTTATAGATACGGCACAGTGATTTATCCTGGTTCACTTTCATCCGCTTGAAAGCTACATCCAGTCCCCTCTTCAACCAAGAGAGATTCTTCACTATGAGGAATTAGAGTTCTCAAATTACAAGTAAATGGCTCACAAGACTCCCTTCTTGCTAGCCTACAAGAGATACCACACCCTTGCCTTGTAATCTTATTGATCTTCTCTCTAATCTAACCTCTACCCCTTGTTGATAATCGACACAACAAGTCTTCAATTGCTTGATGATAATCGACACACCAAGTCTTCTTTGTTGTTGTAGATGGCTTGCCTTCTTGCAAAGATTACAACACAATTGAAAGCACAATAACAATCCTATGAATCTCAATCAATAGCTATGACAATTCACAATAAGAGATTCAAAGGTTCTTGATCAAAGAATATGAAAATATGAAAGCTTTGATCTTTGAAATTGAGAGAGAATAGAATGGCTTGCTTCTTGTAAAATTGATTATGAAAGTGTTCTAATTAATCACAAAGATTAGGAAAAGGTTTTTATAGAATACCCAAAAGTTGTAGCACTTGAAAACTGATTTTGAGAAGTGAAAATCGTATTTTAAAAAACCAGTTCAGCAGTGTTTAATCGATTAAATCTTCACTTAATCGAGTACTAATCGATTAAATATGTTCTTAATCGATTAAACATATCTGGTACTTGTTTAAAACTTGTTTTCTCAAAACCAAACCTTTCCTTTAAAACCTTTAAGCCACCTATTGATTCTAGGTTAAGTGAAAACTCAAATTATGATTTAATCATGACTATGATAGAGATTCACTACCCTCTAAATAATCTACCCAAATAAAAGACCTAAGAAGCTTGAGAGGCAAAAGATAAAACAATTACAATTACACTCAAACTAAGTCTTCATGAGCTTGCTCTCTTCTTCATTTGATGTTTGTTGTTGCTTGTTGAACTTGAACTTGATCAACACATGATAGCTTGTTCAAAACACTTTGTCATTATCAAAACATTCATCATGGAACGGAACTTACAATCTCCCCCTTTTTGAAAATGACAAACCATGTTTTGAATTTGATTGAAGTTGTTGATGCTTTAACAATTTGATCACTTGGTGAGAAAACTTGCTCCCCCTCAATCAATGCATTTGATATTTGAAATCCAATTTGATTGAAGCTTGATTCTCCCCCTATCTTCAACAACTTAGCTCAACCTACATAAAAACAACAAAACAACCTTTCTCCCAAAAAACATATCATTTCTCCCATTTTTCAAAAAAACATATCATTTCTCCCATTTTTCAAAACATACCATTTCTCCAAAACATACCATTTCTCCCCCAAAATATCGTTTCTTCAAAACATACTATTTCTCCAAACAAACATTTAAAACATTTCTCCCAAAATATCGTTTCTTCAAAACATACTATTTCTCCCATTTTGGCATTATCAAAAAGTAATATATATACCAATTGAAATATAAAATACTAAGCCAAAATAGAGAAATTAAAGAAATGATCATGATTTCTCTATAACAAACATTTCTTCACAACATTGATACCAATTGAAATATAACAAGTACTATACTTTGAAATGTGATACCAATTGGCAAGAAAATATAACAATGAATTATGAACCAATAGAAATACTAAGAAGTCATAATACCAATTGAGATATCATCAATGTAAAGAAATAAGATATATTGTGATATTTCTTCAATAACAACAATAACATGATAATCATCTAATCATCAAAATTAGTATCATTGAATGATCAATATCAATTATACCATTTGAACTTTAGAAAAGAAATTGAGGAGATACCAATTGTGAAGATACTATAATCATCAATGTCTAACAATATCACTTGTACCAAATTTGTAGGACTTCTTTTGAGATGCAAAAGTAATACCAATTGAAGATGCAAATGTATGAATAACACTTGTAAGCCCTTTGCTCTTCAATCATACCTACAAAACAATTATGCTTTGCTTTTTGGTATCCAAATGGTTTTGGATCCATTTTTGTTAGTGTAGGGACTTTCACCCTTTTTCATCCAAACAAAATCTCCTTTAGGTATACCATGCACTTTAATATAACACATATTTGAAGTATGCCCATGAGTACCACAATAGAAACATGTTGGTGCATTTGAAAAATCAACCTTTGAAAAATCAACAACATTTCTATGAGAATTACTCTTAGCATTAGTATAACCCAAACCAAACTTGTTTGAATTTTCTCTTTGAAAATTTAACAATGTGCGCAATCTAATATCACCATTTGAGAAACTTGCAAGCTTATTTTTCAAAATAGCATTTTCATCTTTGAGCAACTTGCAATTCTCACAATCAACCACAATATTCACTCTACTAGCACAATCACAAGAAGAACTAGCATATATAAGATCAAGAGTTTCATTTTCAAGATTAAGCTCATCAACTTGTTTTTGAAGTTCTAAAATCTCTTTTTGATGTTTCAAAATGAGCTTCTTTCTTTCAATGTTTTTCAAAGCTAGTTTTTCAAGTTGTTCATGCATTTCTTCATAAGCATTATATAACAATTCATATTTAGAAGAAATTTCGGATTTAGTATGACTTACATCGCTTTCCTCGCTTTGATAACTTGATTCATCATTTGAACTTTGTTCTTCATCATCTACTAGAGTTATCAAGTTGAGACAAGCGACTTCTTCATCATCCGAAGAACTACTCGATGTGCTTTTCTTGTTATCTTCATCACTATCCCAAACTATGTATGCTCTTTTAGATTTAGAATTTTTCTTGTCTTTCTCCTTCTTCTTGAGATACCTAGAGCATGAGTACTTGAGATGTCCGGGTTTTCCGCATTCATGGCAAACTACACCTTCTTTTGAAGTCTTGGTCTTGTAGTGTGAGGAATCCTTCTCTTTACCTTTGTCTTTGTTCAACCTTCCTTTTCTCCTTAGAAACTTGTCAAATTTCCTTAGCAAAAGTTTCATTTCTTTTTCATCAACATCCGAATCGGAATCTTCACTATCATCATCATCATCGGGACTCTCTTTCTTTTTGTATGATCTATTTGCTTTAAGAGCAAGTCCCTTTCTTTCTTTGTTCTTATCCGACTCTTCATTGATACTTAATCGTCCAAGCTCCATTTCATGTTCTTGAAGCTTTCCGAAAAGTGTTGCTAGATCCATAGCATCCAAATTCTTAGATTCAACAATAGCCGTTACTTTTGGTTGCCAATTCCTGTCTAAACATCTCAACACTTTGTTAGAAAGTTCACCTTGTAAGAAAGTCTTACCAAGAGCAAGTAAATGATTAATAATATGAGTAAAACGCTTTTGCATATCATTAATAGATTCATTTGGAAGCATTTGAAACAATTCATAATCACGCATTAAAGCATTCAATCTAGCTCTCCTAACCTCACTAGTTCCTTCATGAGTCACTTGTAAAGTGTCCCACATTTCCTTAGCACTAGAACATTGAGAAACTCTAAAGAACTCGTCATAGGATAAAGCGGAGGTAATGATATTCTTTGCTTTATAATCATATTGAACTTTCTTTCTATCATCATCCTTCCACTTATCCTCGGGGATCAATTGTTCTACACCTTCAACTAAACTAGAGGGGATATGGGGACCTTTTTCAACTACTTTCCAAATTTCACTATCTATGGCTTGGATAAAGATTTTCATTCTAACTTTCCAATATGCATAGCCTTCTCCGGCAAACAATGGAGGACGATTTATTGAATAACCTTCACCACCAAAAGGTACGAATCCCATTGCGATTTTCTTAAAGGATCTTTACGAAAAAGCTGTTATGCTCGTGTCTTTCGACCGAGCTCTGATACCAATTGAAGAAACCGCAATTGGTGGTTGAAACAACTAATGAACCCTAGGAACACACCTAGAAGGGGGGGTTGAATAGGTGTAAAAGAAACCTTGAAAGATTTTCGAAAGAAACAAATTGAAACAATTAAAACAAATGATTTTTGCAAATTCTACAGCATTTAATCGATTAACCTGCAATTTACTCGAGTATTAATCGATTAAATATATGCTTAATCGATTAAATATGACAGAAAACAGAAAAATCAATTTTTCATTCGAATACGAAAATCAATCAATTAACACGTAAGATCAGAGATTCAGCGAAAACAATTAACACCTATATTCTTATTGATTACCTAGGTTATGAAAATGATTTTCCCTTTATCAATTTGAACAATAAAGATTCAATTCAATCAATTATGAAAATCAATCTTTCTCTAGGTTTTCAACCAAGAACACAATCAATGACTTGAATGTAAAGAGTTAAAGGTTTATAGATACGACACAGTGATTTATCCTGGTTCACTTTCATCCGCTTGAAAGCTACATCCAGTCCCCTCTTCAACCAAGAGAGATTCTTCACTATGAGGAATTAGAGTTCTCAAATTACAAGTAAATGCCTCACAAGACTCCCTTCTTGCTAGCCTACAAGAGATACCACACCCTTGCCTTGTAATCCTATTGATCTTCTCTCTAATCTAACCTCTACCCCTTGTTGATAATCGACACAACAAGTCTTCAATTGCTTGATGATAATCCACACACCAAGTCTTCACTTTGCTTGATTCACAACCAAGACTTTCTTCTTCTCCAATGAGATTTGCTTGATGATAGTCGACACACCAAGTCTTCTTTGTTGTTGTAGATGGCTTGCCTTCTTGCAAAGATTACAACACAATTGAAAGCACAATAACAATCCTATGAATCTCAATCAATAGCTATGACAATTCACAATAAGAGATTCAAAGGTTCTTGATCAAAGAATATGAAAATATGAAAGCTTTGATCTTTGAAATTGAGAGAGAATAGAATGGCTTGCTTCTTGTAAAATTGATTATGAAAGTGTTCTAATTAATCACAAAGATTAGGAAAAGGTTTTTATAGAATACCCAAAAGTTGTAGCACTTGAAAACTGATTTTGAGAAGTGAAAATCGTATTTTAAAAAACCAGTTCAGCAGTGTTTAATCGATTAAATCTTCACTTAATCGAGTACTAATCGATTAAATATGTTCTTAATCGATTAAACATATCTGATACTTGTTTAAAACTTGTTTTCTCAAAACCAAACCTTTCCTTTAAAACCTTTAAGCCACCTATTGATTCTAGGTTAAGTGAAAACTCAAATTATGATTTAATCATGACTATGATAGAGATTCACTACCCTCTAAATAATCTACCCAAATAAAAGACCTAAGAAGCTTGAGAGGCAAAAGATAAAACAATTACAATTACACTCAAACTAAGTCTTCATGAGCTTGCTTTCTCTCTTCTTCATTTGATGTTTGTTGTTGCTTGTTGAACTTGAACTTGATCAACACATGATAGCTTGTTCAAAACACTTTGTCATTATCAAAACATTCATCATGGAACGGAACTTACAACTTGTAATTTGTAATGATTTCAGAATTAAAACATGTCCAATTTATGTTAATTGAGCTCTGTGAAGTGTTGGTTTAAGTTAAAATGTGTTAGAATTGGAAATGGTATGTTTAAACTCAATTTTTAGTGCATATGTTGTCATAGTAATCGATTAATTATCACGATCTGATAATCGATTACTATAGTGTATCTGATGCAGGTTTCTAAAATACGCGTGTTAATCAATTACCATGATTTGATAATCGATTACCAGAGTGAAAAATAAGTTGAAAATGCCATTTTTAATTCTATTCCTTTTTTATTTTAATTTAATTACATTCTTGGACATAATTATCTCTGAAATTGGAAATTAAATTTGAATTATGCAAATTGTCTATTGGGAAAGTATGTTATGCACATTATTATGATTATGTTGGATATCATATTGATAATTAAAGATCAATTAATGGAATTGACTTTAGTGCATTCATACATGGAGTATGGTTGATATGTACACGACTTTCATGTTCGAGAAACATGTGGAGGGTATTCTGGGAATACCAAATGCGATATCCTGCTTGATGACACATTATGAGTGATAATGTGGCCAGTGTGTGTGCACTGTTGATATGGTTATTACGTCTTCGCGACGTGACACAAGCTCAGAGAGTAGTGTTATCTACCATAAGTGATTATTACGTCTACGCGACGTGACGTTCATCAAGGGATGATGTTATGTATCACTTCCAAGCATGAATTGTGTGCTCTGGGAGTACTTTGGGTGATTATGGATGAACGTCCACAAGACTTTTAGTCAGAGAACCTCAGGATTGAGAGTTAGACAACATGCATCATGCCACCATAATTATAAGACATAATTATATAATGAATTTGGTGTGATCATATGTACTTGCATATAAGTGATTGATTGTCTAACTGTCTTTGTTTACCTTCTGTTATTCTTATTTGATTATGTGAACTGTTTATGCTTACCACTATGCCCTTGTCAGGTGATGGCCAGATACCTAGCCTGCATAGAGATTCGTCCCATCCCTAGTGGTATATGGACGTATGAGGAGAACCGAGCCACTTTTGAGGGTGAGGTAGAGATCACTCTCTATCACCCTAACCCTTTGGCCAGGGTGCAGCCTGTAACACTCTCACTTTTATTAGTAAATTTTAGGTTTTATTAAAATTTGTGTTCAAAAATACCTTTTTAAAACTTAATTTCTTTAAAATATTTTACGAAAATCCGGCAGAGTTTCCTCTGTTTTCCGGACTTCCCAAAATTTCTCTTATTAAAACCTGTCAGCCAGAAATATTTAAAATATAAACCATAGCAGTTTAATAGCCATAACAGATCCTAGTGCCCAATTAATACAAGTTTCAGGGCCAGCTACTAATTCATATTATAATTTACATTAAATATTTATTCACTCATAATATCCAATAAACATTCCACGTAGTGGAATGAACATCCTGCTCGGCCATATTCCATGTGTGGTAGACCGACCCTCGGTCTACCTTAAAGTACCCTAGGCCGACCAGAATACTCGTTCTGCAGGTCACACCTCCTCTGGCCGACCAGAATACACATTCTGACAGGTCATTACCCCTCGGGCCGAGCGTACGACATAGGACCCTCTCTAGCATCTCTGGACCGAGCGCAGGGACCCCTCCCCTTAAAAAGTCCAAGCTAAGGGCGCGTGAGCCTAGCTCGCTAACCGGATAAGGCCAACCGCTAATAGGATGAGGATGAATGACTCATCCTTTATCCTGTAAAGGGACACATCAGCCCTACTGGACCTCCGTACAGGCCCATAGGGTACAACACCACTCCCCCTATAAATAGCTGTCTCCAGCTAGGGGCTCAGGTACGTTCTCTCTCTCCCTAATTGCACTACTGCACACACTGTGATTAGGGAAACCCTAGTTGTCCCAACTGGACCTCTAGTATACCTAGATAATCATACACTAACTTCAGTCTATCCGCTAGTTCTTGGGTCTCTCTATACCTTAGAGCCAGGGGAGCATCTGATACACCGTGTCCCAGACACGACATTTGGCGCCGTCTGTGGGGACCCGTAAACTGCTATTCCCACCCCAAAATGGTAGAGACGCGAGGAAACGCCGCATCGCGTGGCGCAAACCGCCAAGCAGGGCGAAACCGTCAGAGTTTGCAAGAAGGCAGTGGCGACAACGGCAGAGATCTCGAAGGGAGAAACCCTCCACATCCCAGCATGCCATCAGTAAGACAAATTCCAGCCCGGAGCCACCACTCCATTCCAGCTCGCACGCATAGTGGTCCTTACACCGTCCATTCCAGGCAAACAAACCCTGAAAACCCAAACCCTCTTAACCCCAATCATGCACAAAACCATGGATCAGGTCGATCCATCGACGCCCGTGTTTCTGGAGGTGATAGGGATTACTCCCGTGGTCAAAGGGAGAACCAGTTGGAAGAAATCATTAAGCAACAAGCAAAGATCCTGGAACAGCAGGGAAAGGCCATCGCCGACCTCCAACAGCTCCATATGCAGGCGGTGGCCGGAGGGGCGTTAGCAACAACCCCAGCAACTCAGCTGAACCCCCACCCAACCACCACTCTACCTCCACCACCCCCCATAAACCCAACCCTAGAGGACACATATGAAATCGACCACACTGCTCACCCTGGCCATCCCTTCACTCCGAGAATCATGGCATACGAGACACCCTCAGCCTTTCTCGGCCCAACGAGTGTTTCCAAGTATAACGGGTTAACCGACCCTTTGGAGCATATCTTGTCTTTTGAAGGAGCTATGAACTTTTACGACGGTGGAGACATGATGAAATGCAGAGCTTTTTCCATGACTCTGCAACCACCCGTCTTAAAATGGTACTCAGCCTTGCCCAGGAACTCTGTTAACTCCTGGGCAGAAATGAAGAGAGTTTTTCTGAACAGGTACACTGCTAGTTGCGTCCAGCCGAAGTCCGACCACGCACTAGCAGGCGTTATGCAGCAACCCGAAGAGCCTTTACGGGAATATCTCTCACGCTTCCATTTGGAGGCAGGGACCGTTCCTAACTTAGAACCAAGCTTTGCAGTCTTTCTCTTCACTCAGGGTCTCCGAAACGGAGATTTCAAAAACTCACTAGTGGGCAAACCGCCGAGGGATATGGCGGAGCTGAGACATCGTTCTACTAAGTTCATAAACTTAGAAGAATTCAGCAAATGGCAAAGAAACAGAGACAGAGGCGAGCGAGGAGAGCCATCCTCCCAGGGAAGATCAAGAAAAGACGAGAGAAGAGATGATAGAAGGGATGACCGAAGAGAGGATCAAAGGAGAGGACCCCGAGGGGAGAGGAGATTTGGACCTCCCCGAGGGAAATTCGAGCAATATACCCCTCTCACAGTTCCAAGAAGCCAAATTCTGCAGGAAACAATGCAGACTGACCTCCGAGCAATAGAAAGACCACCCCCCTTGAAGAGAAGTCAGCGACAGGATCGCTCCAAATTTTGCTCGTATCATGGTGGGTATGGGCACACTACAGATGAATGCGCTTGGCTCAGGGATGTGATCGAGCAGTTAATCAGGGACAGCAAGTTACAGCAGTATGTTAGGGAAGCACTTGACCGACATACTCGAAGAAGAACTCCATCCCCAGACAGGAATGGCCGGTTGTCAACCAGGCAGGCCGATCAAAACACCAACCAACAACAACCAACCAATCAGCAGAGAGTGGCCATGGTAGAGGTAGCCACGACGGATCAATCCCCGCAAAACCTGCGAGTCAACACCATTGCTGGAGGTTTTGCGGGAGGAGGAGAGAAACGGTCCGATAGAAAGAAATACATCAATCAAGTCCTTGCACTTCACAACCATCCAATCCGAAAGAGAGCCACAAAAAGTATTCCCATTTGCTTTTCTGATGATGATCTTGAAGGGGTGATCCTCGGACCTGACCCCTTTCGAGGGAAAGCTGATCAGCTTTACTGGAGATGCAGTGGTTCCCAAAGGACACATCTAGCTGCCAGTGACCCTTGGGAACCACTCCTCGGCGAGAACCGAGATTATCAAGTTCCTCGTCGTCGATTGCCCGTCGGCATACAATGCCATCCTTGGCAGGACATGCTTGCAGGCCTTCGGCGCGGTCGTTTCAACTGTCCATCTGGCTATGAAGTTTGAAGGCACTGACAGGACTGTAGTTACCATCCGAGCCGAGCAGGAGAAGGCTCGACTTTGTTACAATGCCAGTTTGGCAAAGATCAAGATTCCAGAAGAAATTCAGCCAAATTTAAGTTTGAACAAGGGAAGTGTACTCTTGACGGACCTAGATGTTAGGTCCGATTTGGATGATTCAAGACCGACCCCTGAAGGAGAGTGGGAGTTCATTGTTTTAGATGAAAAACTACCAGACAGAAGAGTGAAACTAGGAACCAACCTTCCAGAAGAAATACGAGCAGAAATGCTCGAGCTTTTAAAGAAGAACAAAGATCTTTTCGCTTGGACCTCAGCAGACATGCCGGGGATTGATCCGAACTTGATCTGTCATCGGCTCAGCGTTCATCCGACCGCCAAACCGGTCGCCCAAAAGAAGAGAAGGGTTGGCACCGAAAAGGCTGCAGTGATAGAGGAGAAGGTATCCGAGCTCCTTTCCGCCGGGTTCATAAGGGAGGTTAGCTACTCGGAGTGGCTCTCCAACACCGTTCTGGTCAAGAAATCGAATGGGAAGTGGCGCATGTGCGTCGACTATACCGATTTGAACAAAGCATGCCCAAAGGACCAGTACCCCCTCCCCATCATCGACAAACTAGTGGACAACTCATCTGGCTACCAACTCCTATCTTTCATGGATGCATACTCGGGATATAATCAAATCCCGATGTACCCTCCTGATCAGGAGAAAACGGCCTTCATCATTGAAAGGGCAACTTACTGCTACACGGTAATGCCTTTCGGGTTGAAAAACGCTGGCACAACCTACCAGCGTATGATGAACAAGGTCTTCTCGGGAATGATCGGACCTACTCTCGAGGTGTACATTGATGATATGATAGCAAAGAGTAAGAAGAAGGAGGACCATTCTCGGGACCTCGTGGCTATTTTGAGTAGAATCAGAAAATTCAACATGCGCCTGAACCCCGATAAGTGTACCTTTGGGGTCCCAGTCGGGGCCTTTTTAGGTTTCATGCTCACGGAGAGGGGTATCGAGGCCAACCCGGAGAAATGTCAAGCTATTCTGAACATGCACAGCCCATCTAATGTCAAAGAAGTTCAAAGGCTAACTGGTCGGATGGCAGCCCTCTCCAGATTTCTCCCTCAAGTAGCCAAGAAAGCTTTACCATGGTACCATTTACTCAGAAAAAACAAGAATTTTCATTGGAACGACTCTTGTGAACAAGCGTTTACAGAGCTCAAGCAATACCTCTCGGGCCCTCCCGTCCTCACCAGTCCTCGGGAAGGGGAAACTTTGTTTTTGTATTTGTCCGTAAGTGAAACATCTGTTAGCTCGGTCTTGGTCAGAGACGACTCAGGAACCGAGCGTCCCATCTACTTTGTCAGCAAGGCCCTCCAAGGGCCTGAGATAAGATATTCCAAAATTGAAAAGCTCGCCTTTGCTTTGGTGGTTGCTGCTAGGAGGCTCCGGCAGTACTTTCAGAACCACCCCATAGTACTCAGAACAACTCAGCCGATCAGGCAGGTTCTCAACCGACCTGACTTGGCTGGAAGGATGGTCTCGTGGTCTGTTGAACTATCAGAGTTCGACATCACCTACGAGCCAAGGAAAACTCTCAAGTCCCAGATTTTAGCAGATTTTGTTTCAGAGCTATCAGATTCTACTTATTCCAACCCCTCCCAACCATGGAAAATTTATGTTGATGGCTCCAGCCACAATAAGGGGGCAGGAGCAGGGATAATCCTTGAAAACGCAGCAGGCATTTGTGTGGAGTACTCCCTCAAGTTTGACTTCCCCACCTCGAACAACCAAGCAGAATACGAGGCGGTGATAGCCGGCTTACGAATGGCCCATCAAATGGGGGCGTTAGAAATTGAAGTTTTCAGTGATTCCCAGCTAGTTGTATCTCAAGTCAAAGGTGAGTTCCAAGCCAAAGAACCAATCCTTCAGAAATATCTAGAACAAGTCAAAACTCTCACAGATCTTTTCCCCCAATTCTCTATCACCCACATCCCTAGGTCTTCTAACAGCCGAGCAGATATCCTGTCAAAGCTCGCCAGTACTAAAGGACCCGAGAACAACAAAACCCTAGTCCAAGAAACTGTTCACCAGCCGAGTGTTATCTTAGCTATATCTTTGACCACCAGCTGGATGGACCCCATTAAGCAGTATCTCCAGTTCCAAATCCTACCTACCGACCCCTCCCAAGGAAAGAAGATAGTCAGGCAAGCGGCTCAATACACCATGGTCGGCGACATTTTGTACAAACGGGGAATAGACTCCCCAATGCTAAGGTGTCTGGACCGAGCGGAAGCTGATCTGGTACTGGCCGAGGTTCATGAAGGAATCTCGAGCCACCATGTGGGTGCGAAGGCATTGGCTCGCAAAGTGCTCCGAGCGGGCTACTACTGGCCTACACTCCTCAGCGACGCCTCGGAACATGTTAAAAAATGCGAATCCTGTCAGCTTCATGGAAAGATTTTTCAACGCCCCCCAACGGAGCTACACTCGATGATTGCACCATGGCCCTTCTATCAGTGGGGCATGGACATCATAGGAAAATTCAAAACAGCTCCGGGGCAGCTAAAGTTTGTGGTGGTCGCGGTTGATTATTTCACAAAGTGGATTGAGGCCGAGGTATTGGCTACAATCTCTTCCGCCAAGATTCAGAAGTTCTTTCTCAGACAAGTCATCACCCGTTTCGGTATCCCACACACCCTGGTCACCGACAACGGTACCCAATTCACTGCTAATGTTTTCCAGGAACTTGTCAACCACTTCCATATCACCCACCACTTCTCATCAGTCGAGCATCCACAAACCAACGGGCAGGCTGAAGCTGCGAATAAAACCATCATTGACGGTTTGAAGAAAAGATTGTTGGATTCCGAGGGTTCATGGGCTGACCTCCTTCCCGAGGTATTATGGTCAATCAGAACGACCATACACACCTCAACAGGAGAAACCCCATTCCGACTGACCTACGGTTGTGAGGCTTTGCTACCTATTGAAACTCGGATCCCTACCTTTCGTATATCCGAGCGACCAATAGAAGTAAACGAAGATTTGCTAAAGGAAGAGCTAACCCTCAGCGAGGAAATCCGATCTCTAGCCTCGGACTGAGAGAAAAAAGCTAAGGAAAGGCAGTCCCGAGAGTACAACAAATGGGTGGTTCCGAGGAGTTTTGCTGTGGGAGACCTGGTCCTTAGACGAGCTGACATTGAACTGAAAAATTCAAGAGAAGGGAAGTTGGCAAGGAACTGGGAAGGTCCCTACCGAGTGATCTCAAAGACAGGCTCGGGGGCCTACAGACTCGAAACACTAACCAACCAACAGTTGAACAACTCCTGGAACGCCACCAAGCTCAAACCCTACTATAGCTAAGTGGGAGTCACAACACTGTCTGCAAAGATGAAATTTTATCATTTAAAATTCCTGTCATTTATCTTTAGCATGCTCTTAGTTATCCTTTTTTGTATTTGACTCCTGTTTACAAACGGATCAAGGAAATTCAATGAAGTTTTTTTTCGTTTCAATTATCTCTCATACTCTCTTACTGTTAACGTACTATCCATTTCCCCTCGGCTCGCCATCGAGGCGAACTTGGGTGTTTATACATGACCTTCTAACAAGGACATATAAACTAACAATTGCAAGTACTTTAATAAGATGCCCGGCCAAAAACTAAAAACAGTTTCGTAGTGCTGAGGACCGAGGATCCCACCTAGGCCATAGGTCGGAGATTCGAAATCTAAACAATAGTTTATAACGAGATGAAACACAATGTTAGATCATGAAGAACAGAATAAGATTCACTTCTTACAGAACAATGTTGCAAAAGGAAATCTAAACAAGTTCAAATTACAAAATTACACAGCAAAATACAGCAAAATACATCTCAAAGGAGTTAATCCTCGACTTCGGACAAGGCAATGGATGACCCATCAAAATCTTCTTCGCTTTGCTCCAACTCCAGGGGGTTCGGCAGGTTGGGTGCTGATAAATCCACTTCAGCATCATCACGATAATCGATCATCCGATCACCATCAACCCCATAGTATGGGCTAACCCCAACCACTCGGATTCCAGGGTTCAAGAGCATTAACTGTTTCACAGCATTCACAAAAGAGTCAACAGCACCATGATCCCAGTTGAAGTGGTTCTTGCAAGCCAGCACCTTATGCTTCAAAGCCTTCCGACGAATTTTGATCAGCTCCTTCTGAGCTTCGGCCAGTTCCCCTTGTAACCTAGTCACTTCCGCCTCCGAACTCGTCAAACGACCAACAACACCTTCCAGCTCATTAACCCTTTGACAAGCTTCAGTCAGCTTCGCCTGGGCCGCCTGCAGCAACCTTCCTTTCTCAGCATCCTTTCCAACCGTATCCTCCAGGGCCTTTTGAGCAGTCTCTCGAGCTCTCTCAGAAGCGTCAAATCTTTTTTGAAGCTCGGCGTTTGCTTCTGTTAGAGCTCGGAGATTTGCCTCACTTTCCTTAACTTGACTTAGCAGATTTTTAGTTTCAGCAGCAGCAGCTTTCCTCTTCTCTTTCTCAGTCGACGAGAGGGTGGCACTGATGTCTTCAGCATTTTTGCATAAATGAAACATATAACTGGCAGCCCACAGCATGTTTCGGCCCAAAAGGTCACAATGGCACCTTAAGGTGCTTGCCGTCTGATCCGATAGCCTTTTTTCATCGTTTGGCGTATAAACCAAGCCGCCGAATTTCTCATTTAGCTTCCTAGCCCAAACACTCTCCTCGTCCGGGTCAGACATATCGAACCACAGATTGGTCCTTTGAAGGTCGGCAACCTTCGTCTTCACCACCTCCACAGCCTTGCCTTTGCCTTTATCCAACTTAGCCCTTTTGGCAAGAGGCACCCGATCCTCTTCATCCTCCTTTTCTTCCACTTGCACCAACGGGATTCCAGTAGCTATTTCCCCCCCCCCTTAGTCGGTCCAGGTCGAACAACCTGCACCACCTCGACCTCGGAGGGACAAGTTTCGGCAACAGTCACCGAGCGAGTGGCTTCCGAGGACATGTCTCCACTCCGAGAACCAGTTGACCCATAAGCCGCCTTTGCTTTAGCAAGCTCCTTTATACGAGCAACAGCCTTGTTTTCCTTAGCCATTTTTTCTGCAAAACCAAGAATCCAAGTGTTAAAAAAAATAAAAATAAATAAATAAATAAATAAAATATGTACCAAGCTCGGCTTTTATAAGCTCTTGGGGAAAAAGAATGATCTTCCTGATATCTACTGGACCATTCCGCCTAAGATAGGAAAAGAAGGTATCACAAGTGATCCTCTCGGCTACCGATAGCTCGGACTCATATTGATACTGGTAAAGTTTGGGGTTGCGGTTAAAAAAATCAGGCGACCAAGACAACGGAAACCGAGGTTGATCACCCTCCATAAACCAACAGTCCCCATTTCCGACGAATTGATACTTAAAGTATAAAGGCTTAAAAGTCTTCCATGAATCTGTGAATTTATCAAAGAGGGCATGTCCGTTGCGTGCTTTCAACGACACCCACAATCTCTTGTGCGACCCCTTCTCAAAGATGTTCACTTGCGGTATATACAACCATAGAAACGCTCGGAGCGAGCAAGTCAACTTTTGAGCTTCGCAAAACTTTTGAAAGGCTCGAATGAAGGCCCAACCACTAGGGCGTAGTTGAGTAGGAGCCAAGCGTAACCGACGCAACAGCTCTATTTCTATTTCAGTGAAGGGCAACTTCACCCCTAGCCGAATGACAACTTCTTCATACATGAAAAACTCTTTACGATCCGCGGCGATCGCCGTACATACTCGGTCGTTGGCTGCCGGTGAACTTATTACATAAGACGTCCCAGTTTCATCCGTGGGGCAGGGGAGTATGTGGGCTCGGATATGACTTAGATTGTTGTTGACCAAAGCTGACGGGGTTCCAAGCACCTCCAAGTCAGCCCAGTCATAATCTCCAGAGTTCGGAGGCACAAGGAACTCCTGAGGATGTGTGACGTACCTTCGAACCATACCTGGGGAAAGGGAATACTCGGCGTCAGAGTCTATAAAATCAAAATTTTTAAACAACCTAACCCTAGGTTTATTAGTCCTATAGCCGAGCCTACTACACCTTCCCCTAACTCTAACAGCTTTTCCCCAGAAGGGTTTCTCCCAGGAACGGTTCGAAGGGCGGCGGGATAGTTGGGCCCGCTCTTTCGCCGCATGATACAGCAGTTTCCTAATTTCCTCCTCCTCGGAATTTCGAGGGTAATCTACTGATAATGGTACTTCCGCCATCGGATCTGCCATGCGATGGCGGAAAGGTGAGGGCAGGGAGTCCAGCACCTCCAGATCGGAAGAAGAAGAAGAAGAAGAAGAAGAGGAAGAATCCTCAAGATCACTCAAACCCAGAATCCTAGACCACTCCTCATACTGAAGCCAATTGATACTCATAGTGAAATCTAACTTACCCAGAAATAAACCCAGAAAACTAGCAAACACAGAAACAAAATCTTCAACCAAAAACCCAGAACCTATGGAGAATACGGTTCAGCAGAGAAGGAAAGAAAAACGAAAAACAGGAACAGAAGAAGAAAATCAAAATACCTGAGATTTGAAGATGAGAACTGGCACGAACGAACTGGGGAATCAAGAACAGAAGAGTAATGGAGTAGAGAAATTATAATCCAAAAGCCAAGGAGACGAATTTCAGAGAGAAGAGGAATGTCAGAAGTCTGAGTTTGAAGGAAAGTATGAAAAAAGGAGGAAAGAAGAGTAGTTGAGAGGGTTACTTCCCCCCACGTTTGAAAATTTGGGCCTAATCACAAAAGCCCAAAAGCCTACATCGAGCCACGAAAAGGCCACGTGGCGCACAACTAATGGAAAGAAGCATCTCAAAAACCCAAAAGGTAGCAGGCACCATCATGACCCCTCTGACACAAGGCAGCACGTATCAGGAAAAGGACATTTAGACGTCCTTTCAGTCAGTCAATGGGACAGCGAGGCAGCGTGAGCTGTCCAGAACCCACCATCCCTAGCCGAGTCTAACCCTCGGCACTTTGAAGGTCATCTAGGAAGAAAGCTCAGCTCGGCTCAAGACTCAAAAAGTCTTACCGAGCTAGGGGGCTTATGTGGTAGACCGACCCTCGGTCTACCTTAAAGTACCCCAGGCCGACCAAAATACTCGTTCTGCAGGTCACACCTCCTCTGGCCGACCAGAATACACATTCTGACAGGTCATTACCCCTCGGGCCGAGCGTACGACATAGGACCCGCTCTAGCATCTCTGGACCGAGCACAGGGAACCCTCCCCTTAAAAAGTCCAAGCTAAGGGTGCGTGAGCCTAGCTCGCTAACCGGATAAGGCCAACCGCTAATAGGATGAGGATGAATGACTCATCCTTTATCCTGTAAAGGGACACGTCAGCCCTACTGGACCTTTGTATAGGCCCATAGGGTACAACACCACTCCCCCTATAAATAGCTGTCTCCAGCTAGGGGCTCAGGTACGTTCTCTCTCTCCCTAATTGCACAACTGCACACACTGTGATTAGGGAAACCCTAGTTGTCCCAACTGGACCTCTAGTATACCTAGATAATCATACACTAACTTCAGTCTATCCGCTAGTTCTTGGGTCTCTCTATACCTTAGAGCTAGGGGAGCATCTGATACACCGTGTCCCAAACATGACACCATGTAAGCTCCACTTTGTTACCTGCAAAAATATAGCAAGAAGGGTAGCATTACACAGAACTTAAAAAGATAAATCCTAAAAGAGGCATAGTAATAAACCAAGGCTACCCAATACCTAGCATACATTATTCATTTAATTACTCTCTTCTAATCCTTTAATTCTTCTCATATTCGTTTGATTTCCTATTCCTCTCATTTCCATTCTTTATCCATTTTCCATTCCCCACTCATACTTAGCATTCCATAATTACTACCCTTATTTATTCCCTTTAGTTCCTATATCATTTTCATTGTTCACTTTCTTATTTCATTCTCCATTGTCCATTTCGTTATTCATTTTTTCCTTACCTTTACCATTTTATTATTTGGCCACAGGGTCTCACAACCATCCTGCGTCGGTTACCTTGTATTAATTGGCCACAGGGTCTCACAACTATCCTGCGCCGGTTACCTTGTATTAATTGGCCACAGGGTCTCACAACCATCCTGCGCCGTTTACCTTTTTATTATTTGGCCACAGGGTCTCACAACCATCCTGCGCCGGTTGTAAGATCCATGAAGAATGTTTTGATAAATGCCAAAAGGTTTTGAACAAGCTACAAATGTGTTGATCAAGTTCAAGCTCAACAAGCAACAACAAACATCAAGTGATAAAGAGAGAGCCAACTCATGAAGACTTAGTTTGGTAGTTTATGTTTTATTGTTTTATCTTTTGCCTCACAAGTCTTTTAGTTTATGAGTTTGGGTAGAGTTTATTACAGGGTAGTGAATCTCTTTTGATTGCATGATTTTATCATATTTTGAGTATTCACTTTGTCTAAAATCAATAGGTGGCTTAAAGGTTTGAAAGAAAAGGTTTAGTTTTTGAGAAAACAAGTTTTAAGTGATTTTTAATGTTAATAATCGATTAACAGATTTTGATAATTGATTAACAGTGTATTTTGTACTGATAATCGATTAACAAACTTTTGATAATCGATTATCTGAACTTTTACTCGAGTAAAACCTTTTTCACTCGAGTGAAATTTATGCAGCTTTCGTATTACTCGAGTAACACTCATTTCACTCGAGTAACTTGATCAGATATGGTTTTTTAAATACGTTTTTCACTTCTCAAAAGCCATTCTAAGTGCTCCAACTTTTGGGTATTCTATATAAACCTTTTCCTAATCATTTCTATCAACTAGAATCATTTTGATACACAATTTTACAAAGAATCAAAGCCACACTATTCTCTCTCACTCTCTCAAGATCAAAGCTCTCATTTTTATATTCTTTGATCAAGAACCTTGAATCTCTCATGTTGATATTTCATAGCTTTTGAAAGAGATTCATAGGATTGTTTTTGTTTTCTATTGAGTTGTAATCATTGCAAAAGGCAAACATTCTACAACAAAGGAAGCCTTGATTTTGTGAATCAAGCAAGTTTAGTTGAAAGTCTTGAAGAAGCATTTCATCAAGCATTTGGAAGGCACTTTGAAGAATCTCAAAGTACTTGGAAGTCTTGTGAGTGAAGCAAGCAAAGAAGACTTGTTGTGGGGTTATCAACAAGCAAGTAGAGGTTAGATTAGATATCAATAGGGTTACAAGGCAAGGGTGTGGTATCTCTTGTAGGCTAGCAAGAAGGAAGTCTTGTGAGGCATTTACTTGTAATTTGAGAAACTCTAATTCCTCATAGTGAAGAATCTCTCTTGGTTGAAGAGGGGACTGGAGTAGCTTTCAAGTGGATGAAAGTGAACCAGGATAAATCACTGTGTCGTATCTCTAAACTCTCTACTCTTTACAATTCTTGTTATTAATTGTGTTCTTGATTGAAAACCTAGAAAAAGTGATTTTTCTATATTTGATTGAATTGAATCTTTATTGTGCAAAATTGATAAAGGGAAAATCATTTTCATAACCTAGGTGAATCAATAAGAATATTGGTGTTGATTGTTTCCGCTTAATCTCTGATCATATAATATTTGTTAATTGATTGATTTTCATTGGTTTTAATCGTTTAGATTTGTTTCTTGCGAAAATCTTTCAAAGTTTCTATAACACCTATTCAACCCCCCCTTCTAGGTGTTCTCCTAGTGTTCCTATTTGTTTCACACACCGAGTGTAGTTTTTCAACAATTGGTATCAGAGCTCGGTCGAAAGACACGAGCATAGAGCTTTTTCGTTAAAGATCCTAAGGAAACTACAATGGGTTCTACGGATCCTTTTGGTGGTGAAGGTGCTTCAATAAATCGCCCTCCTATGTTTGGTGGAGAGGGTTATGCTTATTGGAAAATTAGGATGAGAATCTTTATAGAAGCCATAGATATGAACATTTGGGAAGCCATTGAAAATGGTCCTTATATTCCCTCAAAAGATGTAGAAGGTGTGCTTACACTTACTCCCAAAGATAAGTGGACCGATGATGATAAAAGGAAAATTCAATATGATTTAAAAGCAAAAAATATCATCACCTCCGCTCTATCTTATGATGAGTTCTTTAGAGTCTCCCAATGTAAAGATGCCAAAGATATGTGGGACACCTTGCAATTCACACATGAAGGCACTAGTGAAGTTAGGCGTGCTAGATTAAATTCTTTGATGCATGAATATGAATTGTTTCATATGTTGCCTAATGAATCTATATGTTTTATGCAAAAACGTTTTACTCATATTGTTAATCATCTCATTGCTCTTGGTAAAACTTTCGTGAATTGTGAACTTGTTAACAAAGTTTTAAGATGTCTAAGTAGGGAATGGCAACCCATGGTTACCGCAATTGTTGAATCAAAGGACTTGGACACCATGGACTTAGCAACACTTTTCGGAAAGCTACAAGAACATGAAATGGAGCTTGAACGTTTGCAAATGCATGAAGAGTCGGATAAGTACAAAGAGATAAAAGGAATTGCTCTTAAAGCTCAAAGGTCATATAAAAAAGAAGAGAGTTCCGATGATGATGATGTTGATAATGAAGATTCCGATTCGGATATTGATGAAGAGGAGATGAAGCTTCTACTAAGAAAGTTCAATAAAATTCTAAGGAGAAAAGGAAGGTTGAACAAGGACAAAAGTAAAGAGAAGGATCCCCCACACTACAAGACCAAGACTTCAAAAGAAGGAATAGTTTGCCATGAATGTGGAAAGCCCGGTCATCTCAAGTACTCATGCTCTAAGTATCTCAAGAAGAAGGAGAAATAGAAGAAAAATGCAAAACACAAAAGGGCATACATAGTTTGGAATAGTGATGATGAACAAGACAAGAAAAGCACAACTAGTAGTTCTTCGGATGATGAACATGCCGCTTGTCTCAACTTGATAGCTCAAGTACATGAAGAGGAAAGCTCAAATGATGAATCAAGTGAGCAAAGTGACGAAAGCGATGTAAGTCTTACTAAATCCGAAATTTCTTCAAATTATGAAATGTTATATAATGCTTATGAAGAAATGCATGAACATCTCAAGAAATTAGCTAAGAAAAATATTGATAGGAAGAAGCTCATTGAGGAACATCAACAAAAGATTTTAGATCTTCAAAAGCAAGTTGATGACCTTAAGTTAGACAATGAGACTTTGCATCTTATCATTGATAATTCTACTTGTGATTGTGCTAGTAGATTGAATATTGTGGTTGATTGTGAGAATTGCAAGTTGCTTAAGGATGAAAATGCTATTTTGAAAAATAAGCTTGCAAGTTTCACAAATGGTGATATTAGATTGCGAACATTGTTAAATTTTCAAAGAGAAAATTCAAACAAGTTTGGTTTGGGTTATACTAATGCTAAGAGTAAATCTCATAGAAATGTTGTTGATTTTTCTAAAGTTGATTTTTCAAATGCACCAACATGTTTCTATTGTGGTACTCATGGACATACTTCAAATGTGTGTTATATTAAAGTGCATGGTATACCTAAAGGAGATTTTGTTTGGGTGAAAAAGGGTGAAAGTCCCTACACTAACAAAAATGGATCCAAAACCATTTGGATACCAAAAAGCAAAGCATGATTGTTTTTGTAGGTATGATTGAAGAGCAAAAGGACTTTCATGTGATATTCATTCATTTGCTACTTCAATTGGTATCAAGAAGAAAATCCTACAAATTGGTAACATTTGATATTTTACAATTGGTATCATGATATTGGTATACAATTTGTTATAATTGATATCATTGAGTAATCATTAGATGATTATCATGCTTTTGGTTGTTATATCTCCTAGTATTTCTCTATTTTGGCTTAGATCTTATTTCAATTGGTATATATTTCTTTTTGATAATGCCAAAGGGGGAGAAATATGATGTTTTTGAAACAAAGGGAGAAATTTTTAAATGGTATGTTTGGAAAAAGGTTGTTTTGTTGTTTTTATGTAGGTTGAGCAAAGTTGTTGAAGATAGGGGGAGAATCAAGCTTACTCAATTGGATTTCAAATGTCAAAAGCATTAATTGAGGGGGAGCAAGAGTCTCACCAAGTGATCAAATGGTTCAAGCATCAACAACTTCAATGAACTTCAAATAATTTCAAAACATGTTTGTCATTTTCAAAAAGGGGAAGATTGTAAGATCCATGAAGAATGTTTTGATAAATGCCAAAAGGTTTTGAACAAGCTACAAATGTGTTGATCAAGTTCAAGCTCAACAAGCAAAAACAAACATCAAGTGATAAAGAGAGAGCCAACTCATGAAGACTTAGTTTGGTAGTTTATGTTTTATTGTTTTATCTTTTGCCTCACAAGTCTTTTAGTTTATGAGTTTGGGTAGAGTTTATTACAGGGTAGTGAATCTCTTTTGATTGCATGATTTTATCATATTTTGAGTATTCACTTTGTCTAAAATCAATAGGTGGCTTAAAGGTTTGAAAGAAAAGGTTTAGTTTTTGAGAAAACAAGTTTTAAGTGATTTTTAATGTTAATAATCGATTAACAGATTTTGATAATTGATTAACAGTGTATTTTGTACTGATAATCGATTAACAAACTTTTGATAATCGATTATCTGAACTTTTACTCGAGTAAAACCTTTTTCACTCGAGTGAAATTTATGCAGCTTTCGTATTACTCGAGTAACACTCATTTCACTAGAGTAACTTGATCAGATATGGTTTTTTAAATACGTTTTTCACTTCTCAAAAGTCATTCTAAGTGCTCCAACTTTTGGGTATTCTATATAAACCTTTTCCTAATCATTTCTATCAACTAGAATCATTTTGATACACAATTTTACAAAGAATCAAAGCCACACTATTCTCTCTCACTCTCTCAAGATCAAAGCTCTCATTTTTATATTCTTTGATCAAGAACCTTGAATCTCTCATGTTGATATTTCATAGCTTTTGAAAGAGATTCATAGGATTGTTTTTGTTTTCTATTGAGTTGTAATCATTGCAAAAGGCAAACATTCTACAACAAAGGAAGCCTTGATTTTGTGAATCAAGCAAGTTTAGTTGAAAGTCTTGAAGAAGCATTTCATCAAGCATTTGGAAGGCACTTTGAAGAATCTCAAAGTACTTGGAAGTCTTGTGAGTGAAGCAAGCAAAGAAGACTTGTTGTGGGGTTATCAACAAGCAAGTAGAGGTTAGATTAGATATCAATAGGGTTACAAGGCAAGGGTGTGGTATCTCTTGTAGGCTAGCAAGAAGGAAGTCTTGTGAGGCATTTACTTGTAATTTGAGAAACTCTAATTCCTCATAGTGAAGAATCTCTCTTGGTTGAAGAGGGGACTGAAGTAGCTTTCAAGTGGATGAAAGTGAACCAGGATAAATCACTGTGTCGTATCTCTAAACTCTCTACTCTTTACAATTCTTGTTATTAATTGTGTTCTTGATTGAAAACCTAGAAAAAGTGATTTTTCTATATTTGATTGAATTGAATCTTTATTGTGCAAAATTGATAAAGGGAAAATCATTTTCATAACCTAGGTGAATCAATAAGAATATTGGTGTTGATTGTTTCCGCTTAATCTCTGATCATATAATATTTGTTAATTGATTGATTTTCATTGGTTTTAATCGTTTAGATTTGTTTCTTGCGAAAATCTTTCAAAGTTTCTATAACACCTATTCAACCCCCCCTTCTAGGTGTTCTCCTAGTGTTCCTATTTGTTTCACACACCGAGTGTAGTTTTTCAACACCGGTTACCTTGTATTAATTGGCCACAGGGTCTCACAACCATTCTGCGCCGTTTACCTTTTTATTATTTGGCCACAGGGTCTCACAACCATCCTGCGCCGTTTACCTTTTTATTTTATTTCTCATTATTAACTTGTCTTAGTCTTTTCCCTTTACTTTTAGTCCCTTAATTCTCTTTGATTCTTGTTTATTTTAACTATATTCAATTCATTAAAAATTCTCATTCCCATTTAACTTGCTTGATTTAGCCATATACATTATATTCTAACTCTCGCCACTAACTCTTAATTAATTCCATTTCCCTTTCTTTTCTTTTTCTTCTTCTCTTCCTTTTCCTTATTCTTCTTATTAATTATTCTCACTTACATCTAACTTCACTTAGCATTAGTATAATCGTTGTATTCTAATCCTTTTTTTTTCTTAATTACTTCTATAATTTCTCTCTATTTGTCTTATCACCCCTTTGCTAAATTCTTTTACCAATTACCCTCTTGTATTTGGAATTTGTTTATCATTTTCGTTTCGATTACGTTACTACCCGACCATTCTTAACTAGGTTTACTCCGTGCTTTCTTATTCCTTTTGTGCTCTTATTCCTCTTTTTCCTCACCTTTAGTTTTAACTCATTCTACACCTTTCGCCTATTACAAACACTCTATACTCTTTTACTCTCACGCTTCGCTAATTTCCCTTAACTAATTTCCCTCGATTTTATTTTGTGTTTTTCTAAACTTTAATTCCATATTAACTCATTTAATACCCTATCACATTCATTCACTCGGGAACTCATTCTATGCACATTCCATTTATTCCCTTATCATTCTAAACAATTCATTTCTATTTGCGGGAGCTACCCTAAGGCTCATTAACTTATTCCTTAATTACCCTATTCTTAGTCACCACTATAAACTCCTAGAATTTACTTTTTAAATAGAGGTAATACGACCCTTCTTACCTCGGTTGACGAAAGCAAAGAAATAACCTCAACTCCGGGGAGGGAGCGGCTGTCCGCTACGCTTTATTGATCCGGGGTGATGAACGGGTCGACGCCGATCGACACCGGTGCTAGCACAATCACGACTGGTCCTAAGCAAGAGCTTCAAGCTTCGGTGTACTCGACAAAAGCCCGGCACGGTCACGAGTCGGTAACGGCGCCGGTGACGCCCGTGGAGAGAGAGAGAGAGAGAGGGTATGAGGGAGAGAGAGAGCAAGGACAAAGGGGAAAAGAGAGCAAAGGACTTATGAGGGTGGTGGGGGTCGTGGTGGTGGTGGCTGGTCGGAAGGGCGTGGTGATGGTGGCTGGCCGGAGGAGAGAGGAGGAAGAGATGAGGGAAAGAGAGAGAAAGAGATCAAGAGGGAAGAGAGAGAGTGGATCTATGGGGAAGAGGAAGGCCAAGGAGAGAGGCGGCATTGGGCGGCTCCGGTGGTGGTGGTGGCTGTGGAGGAGGAGGGAGAGAGAAGGAGGGAGAAGGGGTGGAAGAAAATGGGGTTTTGGGGGGGTTTGGCGCACCATTTATGGTGCTGATACGCATCAGGTTCGTGCCCGCGCGCCTGGGAGAGAAATTGGCTGTCTGGTGCTGTTTTGTTCCGATGCTCGCTTGGGCGAGGACTTCTCCCGCCTGGGCGAGAGTCTGTTGACTCTGAGTTGACCGTATCATAACTTTTTCGTTAACCGTCGGATCTTGCCCAAATTTGGAGACAAGCTTCTTAATCCCTTAAACTTCATATCCAACGGTGGAATTTAATTTCTTAGCATCCTATAATAAATTCCTAATTTTCTATTTTCGGCTGATTTCTAACATTTAAAATGCCGATTTAACTCCCGATTTCGCTTAGATAATTTTGCCCCTTGCCACCAATGCCTCCTACACAACTCCTAATACTCATAATTACTACTCACCTTGCTCCCAAAATTCTTTAAGCAATTAATCTACCCATTTCCTACACTTAAACCCATTAATTCATTAATTATTGCTTGGAATTAAATTAGGGATGTTACAAAGCCTCGACGTTTTAGGATCCCTATTATATATACTATGCATGTTCCACCTTTTTACTCTTATAGAGGACCACCCCCATTTCGACCGATACGCCGCTTTCATAGTTTTCGTTTTCGCGTTGCTACTCGTTCTCATCCCATTGCTTCGAGGGTTTTCACTTAGGAGATTCCTTCTCCTGGTCCGATGGATGATGGTAGGTCTGCTCCAGTTGCAGACCCTAGACCCAGTGGTAGGGTCCCTACTTCATCAGACGAGGTCGAGGAGGATCCCGTCGAGGGTGAGAGCGAGGAGGAGGTACCAGTTGAGCCGATGACTAGAGACCGTAGTGGTATTAGTGGTTCCTAGGAGTATGCATGGTATAGATATTTTGGATCCCAGGCTAGGGATGTAGCTGCGATGGATCAGGATGTGACTTGGTGGATTAGTTTTTGAGGATCAGATGACCAGCTCAGGATATCTACTTTTAGATTATATTATATTGTATATATTTCTTTTGAGATGTCTTAGGGTATGGTCAGTATTTTGATATCTTTACTGCTATGGACTTTGACACTGGGTTTGTACTATTGCTACCGCGACTTTATGATGGGGTCTATCTTTTTTTATCATCTATATATGTTTATATTTTGCTAAATGATTCCCTATCATATTTAATTCCGCTTACTCTAATTTGGTCTTAAAAAGAGAATTCGGCAAATTTTATAATGTTGTTTACGAAAAATATTTCCATAAGGGTAACATTAATTTGTGAATAATACATAATTATACGTTTTTGAATTATTCAAACAAATATGGATTTTTATTTTGGGGTGTTCCGGGAACTCAGAGATTTCAAATAAGTTAAAAGGTCGAATTCAAAGTAAATTCGTGAAATCAAGTCCAACTTATTTTACGAGTAAGGGTTTATCAAAAAGAAAATTTTATTTACCCACTTTATAGAAGCAGGTTCATGACTATACTTTGGAAACTATAATACATTAATTTCCATTCATGTCAAGACTGTCACACTCTTTGTGGTATCAGAGCGTAAATGATCCTGATTCCTGATCCTCAGAAGCCTATCTCATCCGAATGATCCTCCACAAGGGGTAAAGTTTTATTTAGTATAAATGCGTGTAATATCATTTGAGATCGTTGTATATCTTAGGAATGATATTATGAAATGTGTTGTGTGATGATGGTTGTTTGTTAATAAGTTTAAGGTAGTTAGCTGAGGTAGTTATTGATAGACCTTAGTTAACCGAAGTCCATGGTACAGATCCACTCTGGCAACCCGACAAAGAGACCATACGAACGCGATGTTGGAAAGGATCACCCCAGTGTTAGAAAACATGCACCAGCATCAGAAACAATCGGCTAATCCACAACCAGCTAATGTGGCAGCTATTGAGGCCAAGACGTTATCTGACTTTAGGAGTTGTAATCCTATCAAGTTTGGAGGGGGATATAAGCCTGAAGAAGCTAACAAATGGATTTTGGAAATGGATATGATCTTCCGTACTCTGAAATGTACTGATGCTCAGAAAATAGCTTATGCTGCTTTTATGTTGGAAGGAGAGGCAGAGCATTGGTGGAACCGTACTGCCCAGTTATTGGCTCATGAGGGGAGAGCAATAACTTGGATAATGTTTATGGAAAAATTTCTAACCAAGTACTTTCCAGAGGATTTGAGGAGGAAAAAGGAGGTTGCGTGGGTACACATTTCACTTAACGAGCTTCTCCACCTAATGGGCATTTCCACCTGAGGGCATTCCCACCTGAAGGGCCTTTCCACCTAATGGGACTTTCCACCTAGGGGAATTTCAACCTAACAGGGCATTTCGCCTAATGGGACAGTGTCACCCACACGGATCATTAGTCATCGCTTCAATTACACAAGCCCTCAATGGCCACATTCACTTTCTTTCCTCACCATTAACTTTTCTTCTTTCTTTCTTTTAATTTGTAACTTATTATGCCATCTTTGTTTATTAATATTTTAACATTTATTTATTCAAGGGTCAGCAAACAAATCATGCAATCCACAATAATCATACATACACAATCATCTCCTTATAATCGTTCCCTAAATTCTCTTACATCTTCCTATCTATTGACTAGACCCCGATTCATGCTTAATATCATATACTAACCACCATCAATCCTAATTCAATCGATTCTACTTCATTTAGTTCGTTCATGCTTAAGACATTTAGCTAATCCTTAATTGATTCCATCTCTATTAACTTCCCTTAGGCTTAAGTCACTTTATTTATCCTCAATTAATTCCAATAAGCTCAACTCCCTTTTTCTAACCTCAAGTAATTCAGTTGTCACTCAAGTCACTTCATAAAGCTAATTAAAACTTACAAAATATATCATGATCCTTTCTAAACCCTATGTATTCACTCCTATCTATTCACAACAATCATCATATATCACATATATTCATAAGTATTAAGACGGGTTTTCCTTCTTTATTATAAATGTAACACCCCTAATTTTCGTCTCCCGGATAATAAGGAAATTAATAATAAAGTTTTATTATTAATTTATATAAATTTTTCCAAGTTTATATTTTGTATTTAATTAGCCTGAAATATAAAAATAATTAGGAATATTTTTATATGGCAAATAAATGCAAAAATATAAATATTGCATTTTAGTCCTTGATGTAGGACCTAAATGTAATATTGAAAAGGTTCTTGGAGGGAAAGATTTAAAAAGTATTAATTTTTAAATTTTGTACTGACCTAACCGTTTAGTAATGCCCTGTAACCGGTTAGACGATGAACCCAGAAACTGGGTTAGTGCGTTTGATGAGTAATCACTTGATTAATCCCTTTAATCGCCACGAATCCCACTCGATTCATAGTGGGAAACGCGTGTCACTATGCATGTTAAGCCAATTGCTCTATAAATAGCTTGAATCAAGCTAAAAATCAAGGTTTAGAAGTGTTGGTTAAGGAATTGCTCTGATTAGGGTTTCTGTTTCGTTTGAGGCAATTCTTCTTCTTCTTTGAGCGATAGAGAGTGAGTGATACACTTCTGGAAAGCTTAAATCAAGGGCTTTCCATTGATATAAAGCTTGTGAGCCAAGAGTGTGTGTGGGAGGAGAATTTGATCTGAGAAGTTGAGGGTTGAAAAGCTGAACTCTGAGTTTTCTGGTTCTGGAAGCTGGGTTTGAGTCTGGATTTTGGTAAGTACAGACAACTCTTAAGCCTCAAATCACTTTCATTTCTTAGTGCATGTTACCTAGATCGAGTTCTAACTGTTGTCCCCAATTTCTTTGGTCAATTCCTATGTCAAATTCTCTGGTCTTTGAACCCTGTTGATGGAAATCGTGGCTGAGAGCAGAACATAGGATTTGTGGGGAGTTTGTGGATTTTCTTCAAGTTTCAGTGCTAATATTCATCAAACACAACTTTGAGGTATGGGAGAAGTTTACCTTATACTACCTCTGTCCCTAATTATAAGGCCCTCTTGGGAGATTTCACGTCCATTAAGAAAGTGGAATAATTTAGTTAATTGTATTGGAAATGTGAACTTTTGATATGTATTTTCAAAATTACCCCTATTAATATTATTGGGAATCTAAAAAGTGTTAAATAAATAGGGGTGTTTGTGGAAAAAAATAATTAATGCTCATTGAAAATTGGTAAAGGGCCTTATAAAGAGGGACAAAATAAAAGTGTTAAGAGGACCTTATAATTAGGGATGGAGGGAGTACTAGATTTAGACTAAAATCAAGTGATTTAGGATTTGAGTCAACAAGGACTCAAAAAGGGCATTATGTGTTTAAGACAAAAAGGCTTGGAGGCCGAGTTCTAGCTCAGTTCTGTTTTGAGCAACTTTGTGTTGATGCATGTAAGTGATTTTAATGCTTGAATCACAATTTAAATGTTTATTTTAAGTTTTGTGGTATTAAATTGTGTTTATGTGGGTTTTTATGCAATTTGATACTTTAAACTTAATGCATGCAAGTTAAATGTGTTTCTGTGGTTGAACATGTTTATTTTAAGGTATATGAACTCTTTTGAGTGTTTAAATTGGTTAGATTTGAGTAAAGAAAAGAATGGTTTATAAAACCTCATGTTTCAATGTTCAGACTGCATAATCTAACCGGTTATTCGATATTTGTAACCGGTTAGATACTGTAAAATTTCAAAGAAAATGAATTTCTGAAACTAGTCCTGTGGTCTTATCATTTTTACTCAAATCTAGACTTTAATTTCACTGGAAATCAGTCTGAAAATAAGCTGATTAATACTGTATGGTTCAGATTGAAAACAAGAGTTAATACCTTAGTGTAATGAGACAATTTCAAGAGGAAATTATGCTCATTTGGAAATTGAAATGTGATTTAGACTTTTGAATGATGAAAACAGTGGATTTGAGGTATAAAACAATGTTGCAACTTGTTTATGGATTGGGTAAAGAATTCAAGAAAAAGGGTTTTCTGAATTTCAATGGTAAACCAGTTCAGGTCTGTAATTCTAACCGGTTAGCCTGAGACTGTAACCGGTTAGTACCTGAAACTGAAAAATAAAAGTTAAGTCTTTTAAAGGGAAATTGAATACCATTGGTTAAGGCCCCGTTCGGGGTGGTTTTAATTTTTGAGTTTTAAAATTTTAAAAAAACTAAAACTAGTTTTCAGTTTTATAATGTTGGTTTCAAATTTTTTGTTTTTCAGTTTTCAAAATTAATTTCAAATTTATAATTTTTATAGCGCTACTACAATGTTATACACCATCATCTTGTAAACTACCACAATAATTTAATAACAACTTCCAAGTGGTTGTTGTTATTACTAGTTGAAGGTGGTCGTTGTTATAGTGATTGCAGTTTCGAGTAATAACTTTTGTGGTGTTGGTTGAAGGATAGACGGTGGGGGAGGGGGTGAGGATGTGGTGATGGTGTTAAAAGGTGATAGTTGTGATGGACATAGAGGTGGTGGTGGTGGTGGTGATGTTGCGATGGTGGTGGTGGTCATGCGAGGGCAATGGTGATTGGGGTGGTCACTATGGTGGTGGTCCGACTGGTGATGATGGTTGTTGGGTGGTGGTTGTCTGAATAGTGATGATGGTGGTACAAGGAGGGGCAATGGTAGCAAGTGAGAATGTAGTTATGGTTGGGGTGGCTATAAGGGTCAGGGTGGTGGTTGGGGTTTAGACGGTTACAATGGTATTAGTTGGATGACATTCACGGTGGTAGCAGTGACCATAATGGTTATGGTAGTGGGAGGAGTGATAATGACGGTGGTGGTGGTGGTGGTTGAATGGATGAGTGATGATGGTGGTGGTGGTGATTGAATGATGTAAAAGATGATGAGACGATATAAGTTTGCAACTTAAAACTGAAATTATGAAACCATTATTTGTTGTTTTGAAAATAGAGGTTAAATTGTTCTGAAAATGAGTAAAAAACCATTTCAGCTCAAATTTTGCCGAACAGGTTTTGTTTTGAAAATACACTTTCAAAACCAAAAACCAGAAACTGGCAACCACCCCAAACGGGACCTAAGTTTTTCACAATCTAAGCCTAATGGCATGTTTTTAAGTTAATTCAAAGATGAATTTTTGTGCCAAAGGTTATACCTCAAATTACTCATTCAAAAGAGAAATTGAAATATTTCTAAATCACAGTAATTAAAGTAAAGATAAAACCAACCGTATTAACTGTGCGTTCATGCATAGAGAATGGAAGTTTGGTTGGTAGGAACGTTTATCATATTCTGGGAATATGAGGAGGGTACTCCGGGAGTACCAAATTGTAACCTACTTGATGACACATTCTGGGAATGTGGCCAGTGTCTGGGACATGATTTTATGCGTTCTGGGAACGTATGCGTTCTGGGAACGTGATGCACACTCTGGGAGTGATGCTTATTATCCAAGTATGGTTTGGCATTACGTTCTAGGAACGAATGTCAGTGTTCCGGGAACACAAGGGTGTATTGGATGGACGCCCAAGATGGACTTTTAGAGGCCTCGGTTGTGGATAGAAAATCATGCATCATGCCACTTGCATTATAAGAGATATAATGTTGAAAATTGGTATGCTTATATGTACTTGCATTATTGTCTGTCCATGACATATTTGTGTTTGTAATTTTAGTCTTTATCAATTATGTATATGTGTATACTTACTCCCTATGCCCTGTTTAGGTGATGGCCAGATACCTAGCCTACATCGAGATATGCCCTATCCCTAGTGGTATATGGACGTACGAGGAGCACCGTGCCACTTTTGAGGGAGAGGTGGAGATCACTCTCTACCACCCTAACCCTATGGTTCGGGTGCGACCTCGTAGATTTAGAATTCCTTTAGTCTATACTGTTGAGAAAATGCCTAAGCATAGGTAGTTTTGATGATTACAAAGTGCAAGTCAAGGCAAAAGTTCACAACTCAACTTAAGGCTCAACAAAGTCAACAAAGGGGTTCTTATTGTAATGTAATGTATTATTTATTCTTTATTAAGTCCCCTAGATGTATAATGGTTAGAGTCTAAGTTAGGAAAAACTAATCATAATCTAAAAGATATGGCATGCATGCTAAGTATAATCATAAGTGGGTGCTTTTCAAAATTAAAAGAAAAATATGTGATTTTATAAATATAAGAAAAATATTGATAAAATAATTTGAAAATATTTTTCTAATAAATTAAAGTGTTTTGGAAGTGAAGAAAATGTTTTAAATATAATACTATTTTTGGAAATTTTGAACGAAAGTATCTGGATACATCTGAAAGTATCCGGATACATTTGAAAAGTATCCGGATACATCTGAAAGTATCTAGATACTTCGTTAAAACAACAGTCAAATTTTTGAAATCAAACACGATGTATCCAAATACTTTCAAAAGTATCCGGATACAAACAGTTAAAACTGTCATAAACATAGCCGTTTGTTGTCCTAACTGATATATATATGTTCCAAACGATTTCAAAACATAAGACAACGTTCTTACAACCTTCTAACACTTCTGGACATTCTCTTAAACACGTTTTACAGAATTCTCAAGTGTTCTTCCTGAATCAATTGCATTTTCACATATGATCAAGAAGAACATTCAAGTGTTGCATTGAATTTTCACAAATACCCACTTTGATATACACTTGCATTCATTCTCATTGATCTAGATTTTGATTCAGTACTAAAAGTGTTCTTAAGTAAGTTGCTAATCCACACAAGAAAGGTGCAAGTACCATTGATCTTCATTGGAGTTGTTCATCCACACAACGAGGTGTAAAGTGCCAACAACAAGACATTGACAAACGCAAATTGGTGAAAGGTTTTCATCAAGTATACTTGAAGGTTTCAAGTGGAATTGAAGAAGGTTTCTTCAAGCACAAGGTTCGCTGTGATTCGAGGAATTGTTTGCGAAGACACAAGTTCCAAAGAGGTTCTTTGGAAGGACTAGTCTAAGGGAAAGGTTTTCTCTTACACTACTTGTACTTACAATTCTTGTTCATAGTGAAGCAAATCTCCCATCTCAGAGAGGGAGGACTGGATTAGCATTAGTGTTCGTTAACACACTAATGTGAACCAGGATAAAATCCTTGTGTTCGCTTCTCTTTCATTATCTCTTTACAATTCCGCGCGCTTAATTTTCATATATTTAAGTATATGCGTTTATATGTTTTTACTCTGATTATTTTAAAGGCCTTAATAAGCGATAAATTTTTAATTGGTGAAGATTCGTACTCTTCGCCTATTCACCTCCTTTATAGGGAATAGTACTACCCGCTTGTTTTCCAACAAGTGGTATCAGAGCTCGGTCGGAAACGATCGAGCATAACTGCTTTTCCGTACGATCCTTAGTTTGGTAAACAATGGGTTCTAGTAATCCCTTTTGTGGTGAAGGTTCTTCCATTAATCGTCCCCCTATGTTTTCGGGCGAAGGTTACACCTATTGGAAGGTTAGGATGAAAATCTTCATTGAAGCAATAGATGTAGAAATTTGGAATGCTATAGAAAATGGCCCTTTTGTACCACAACATAAGGTTAATGACTCTGTCCTTGATAAGCCCAAGGGGAGTTGGAATGATGATGATAAGAAAAAAGTAAGTTATGATTTAAAAGGAAAAAATATCATTACATCCGCTCTCTCATATGACGAATTCTTTAGGGTCTCTCAATGTACTAGTGCCAAACAGATGTGGGATACTTTACAAGTGACCCATGAAGGTACTAGTGAAGTCAAAAGGGCTAGACTAAACGCCCTCATGCATGAGTATGAATTAATTAGAATGTTTCCCAATGAACCAATTTCGAATATGCAAAAACGGTTTACACATATTATAAATCATTTACTTGCTCTTGGCAAAACTTTTATTGATGGTGAAATTATTAACAAAGTTTTGAGATGTTTAGACAGACAGTGGCAGCCAAAGGTTACAGCAATAATGGAGTCAAAAGATCTAAGTGATATGAACCTAGCCACTTTGTTCGGAAAACTGCAAGAGCACGAAATGGAATTGGGAAGGCTAAAAATGCATGAAGATTCGGACATGTGCAAAAATGATAGGGTTTCATTCAAGATGCTGCAGACTCTTGAAGAGTTATCCAATGATGAAAATTCAGATTCCGATATCGACGATGAGGCCATGGAGCTTTTAGTTAATAAATTCAACAAGTTCCTTACCCGAAGAAATAAGAAATATCTAAAGGAAGGAACTTCTAGAAGAAAGTCTCCAAAGGACAAAATTCAATGTCACGAATGTGGTAATACGGGTCACATGAAATTTGAATGTGCTACATATCTCAAGAGAAAAGAGAATGACAAAAAGGAAAGCAAAGGATTCAAATCCAAGAAGTCTTACATTGTATGGGATTTGCCGGAAAATTCAGAGAAGCAAGATGCTAGCAGTTCGGATGAGGAGGAATTGGTTAATCACTTGTGCTTATTGGGAAAGTTTGAAGAAGAAACTTCATCAATCATAGAATCATCTGAGCCAATGAACTCCAAACGGGTAACATATTCTGATTCCAACTCTGATTCTGAAAATTCAACTTATAATGAACTATATGAATCTTATGTAGAAATGTATAAGGAATTAAGGAAGCTAGCTAAAATAAACATTGAAAGCAAGAGGATTATCTTGGAGCATGAAGCAAAAATTTTAGAAATGCAAAAATTTATTGATGAACTTCAACTCCAAAATGAGACTCTTGATCTTATTTATTCAAATGCTTTCTGTAATTGTGAACTAAAGGATAATCCCATCGCCGAATGTGTAAGTTGCAAGCAATTAGAAAAGGAAGTACACAATTTAAAAGCTAAACTTGCAAGTTTCACTAAAGGTGATATGAACTTAAATAATTTAATTTCCAATCAAAGAGAAAATGCAAATAAGACTGATTTGGGATATCGAAAACCCAAAAATTGCAATTACAACAAGTTGGTATCATTTTCAAATGTCAATTACTCTAAAACACCAACTTGCCATTATTGTGGAATTTTTGGGCATACTTCAAATACTTGTAATATTAAACTTAAAGGTATTCCAAATGGCTTATTTGTATGGATTAAGAAAGGGTTTGATCCTAATGCTAATCAATTAGGTACCCAAGTTACCTAAAACATGCAAGGTATTTTTGGCTTAACATTAAGGGGGAGTGAGTTCAAATTTTAAGGGGAGAAGGTTTATAATTTTCTTGCCTATTTATATAACTCTCTTTTTGATTATGCCAAAAGGGGGAGAAGGTATGTTGTTGACTTTTGCAGGTTGATTGAAGCTTCTTATTATTATCTAATTATCAAATGCACATACTAAGGGGAGCACAAATCAACAAAGTTTGTCATCATCAAAAAGGGGGAGATTGTTGAGAAAATGCCTAAGCATAGGTAGTTTTGATGATTACAAAGTGCAAGTCAAGGCAAAAGTTCACAACTCAACTTAAGGCTCAACAAAGTCAACAAAGGGGTTCTTATTGTAATGTAATGTATTATTTATTCTTTATTAAGTCCCCTAGATGTATAATGGTTAGAGTCTAAGTTAGGAAAAACTAATCATAATCTAAAAGATATGGCATGCATGCTAAGTACAATCATAAGTGGGTGCTTTTCAAAGTTTGTCATCATCAAAAAGGGGGAGATTGTTGAGAAAATGCCTAAGCATAGGTAGTTTTGATGATTACAAAGTGCAAGTCAAGGCAAAAGTTCACAACTCAACTTAAGGCTCAACAAAGTCAACAAAGGGGTTCTTATTGTAATGTAATGTATTATTTATTCTTTATTAAGTCCCCTAAATGTATAATGGTTAGAGTCTAAGTTAGGAAAAACTAATCATAATCTAAAAGATATGGCATGCATGCTAAGTATAATCATAAGTGGGTGCTTTTCAAAATTAAAAGAAAAATATGTGATTTTATAAATATAAGAAAAATATTGATAAAATAATTTGAAAATATTTTTCTAATAAATTAAAGTGTTTTGGAAGTGAAGAAAATGTTTTAAATATAATACTATTTTTGGAAATTTTGAACGAAAGTATCTGGATACATCTGAAAGTATCCGGATACATTTGAAAAGTATCCGGATACATCTGAAAGTATCTAGATACTTCGTTAAAACAACAGTCAAATTTTTGAAATCAAACACGATGTATCCGAATACTTTCAAAAGTATCCGGATACAAACAGTTAAAACTGTCATAAACATAGCCGTTTGTTGTCCTAACTGATATATATATATATGTTCCAAACGATTTCAAAACATAAGACAACGTTCTTACAACCTTCTAACACTTCTGGACATTCTCTTAAACACGTTTTACAGAATTCTCAAGTGTTCTTCCTGAATCAATTGCATTTTCACATATGATCAAGAAGAACATTCAAGTGTTGCATTGAATTTTCACAAATACCCACTTTGATATACACTTGCATTCATTCTCATTGATCTAGATTTTGATTCAGTACTAAAAGTGTTCTTAAGTAAGTTGCTAATCCACACAAGAAAGGTGCAAGTACCATTGATCTTCATTGGAGTTGTTCATCCACACAACGAGGTGTAAAGTGCCAACAACAAGACATTGACAAACGCAAATTGGTGAAAGGTTTTCATCAAGTATACTTGAAGGTTTCAAGTGGAATTGAAGAAGGTTTCTTCAAGCACAAGGTTCGCTGTGATTCGAGGAATTGTTTGCGAAGACACAAGTTCCAAAGAGGTTCTTTGGAGGGACTAGTCTAAGGGAAAGGTTTTCTCTTACACTACTTGTACTTACAATTCTTGTTCATAGTGAAGCAAATCTCCCATCTCAGAGAGGGAGGACTGGATTAGCATTAGTGTTCGTTAACACACTAATGTGAACCAGGATAAAATCCTTGTGTTCGCTTCTCTTTCATTATCTCTTTACAATTCCGCGCGCTTAATTTTCATATATTTAAGTATATGCGTTTATATGTTTTTACTCTGATTATTTTAAAGGTCTTAATAAGCGATAAATTTTTAATTGGTGAAGATTCGTACTCTTCGCCTATTCACCTCCTTTATAGGGAATAGTACTACCCGCTTGTTTTCCAACAAGTGGTATCAGAGCTCGGTCGGAAACGATCGAGCATAACTGCTTTTCCGTACGATCCTTAGTTTGGTAAACAATGGGTTCTAGTAATCCCTTTTGTGGTGAAGGTTCTTCCATTAATCGTCCCCCTATGTTTTCGGGCGAAGGTTACACCTATTGGAAGGTTAGGATGAAAATCTTCATTGAAGCAATAGATGTAGAAATTTGGAATGCTATAGAAAATGGCCCTTTTGTACCACAACATAAGGTTAATGACTCTGTCCTTGATAAGCCCAAGGGGAGTTGGAATGATGATGATAAGAAAAAAGTAAGTTATGATTTAAAAGGAAAAAATATCATTACATCCGCTCTCTCATATGACGAATTCTTTAGGGTCTCTCAATGTACTAGTGCCAAACAGATGTGGGATACTTTACAAGTGACCCATGAAGGTACTAGTGAAGTCAAAAGGGCTAGACTAAACGCCCTCATGCATGAGTATGAATTAATTAGAATGTTTCCCAATGAACCAATTTCGAATATGCAAAAACGGTTTACACATATTATAAATCATTTACTTGCTCTTGGCAAAACTTTTATTGATGGTGAAATTATTAACAAAGTTTTGAGATGTTTAGACAGACAGTGGCAGCCAAAGGTTACAGCAATAATGGAGTCAAAAGATCTAAGTGATATGAACCTAGCCACTTTGTTCGGAAAACTGCAAGAGCACGAAATGGAATTGGGAAGGCTAAAAATGCATGAAGATTCGGACATGTGCAAAAATGATAGGGTTTCATTCAAGATGCTGCAGACTCTTGAAGAGTTATCCAATGATGAAAATTCAGATTCCGATATCGACGATGAGGCCATGGAGCTTTTAGTTAATAAATTCAACAAGTTCCTTACCCGAAGAAATAAGAAATATCTAAAGGAAGGAACTTCTAGAAGAAAGTCTCCAAAGGACAAAATTCAATGTCACGAATGTGGTAATACGGGTCACATGAAATTTGAATGTGCTACATATCTCAAGAGAAAAGAGAATGACAAAAAGGAAAGCAAAGGATTCAAATCCAAGAAGTCTTACATTGTATGGGATTTGCCGGAAAATTCAGAGAAGCAAGATGCTAGCAGTTCGGATGAGGAGGAATTGGTTAATCACTTGTGCTTATTGGGAAAGTTTGAAGAAGAAACTTCATCAATCATAGAATCATCTGAGCCAATGAACTCCAAACGGGTAACATATTCTGATTCCAACTCTGATTCTGAAAATTCAACTTATAATGAACTATATGAATCTTATGTAGAAATGTATAAGGAATTAAGGAAGCTAGCTAAAATAAACATTGAAAGCAAGAGGATTATCTTGGAGCATGAAGCAAAAATTTTAGAAATGCAAAAATTTATTGATGAACTTCAACTCCAAAATGAGACTCTTGATCTTATTTATTCAAATGCTTTCTGTAATTGTGAACTAAAGGATAATCCCATCGCCGAATGTGTAAGTTGCAAGCAATTAGAAAAGGAAGTACACAATTTAAAAGCTAAACTTGCAAGTTTCACTAAAGGTGATATGAACTTAAATAATTTAATTTCCAATCAAAGAGAAAATGCAAATAAGACTGATTTGGGATATCGAAAACCCAAAAATTGCAATTACAACAAGTTGGTATCATTTTCAAATGTCAATTACTCTAAAACACCAACTTGCCATTATTGTGGAATTTTTGGGCATACTTCAAATACTTGTAATATTAAACTTAAAGGTATTCCAAATGGCTTATTTGTATGGATTAAGAAAGGGTTTGATCCTAATGCTAATCAATTAGGTACCCAAGTTACCTAAAACATGCAAGGTATTTTTGGCTTAACATTAAGGGGGAGTGAGTTCAAATTTTAAGGGGAGAAGGTTTATAATTTTCTTGCCTATTTATATAACTCTCTTTTTGATTATGCCAAAAGGGGGAGAAGGTATGTTGTTGACTTTTGCAGGTTGATTGAAGCTTCTTATTATTATCTAATTATCAAATGCACATACTAAGGGGAGCACAAATCAACAAAGTTTGTCATCATCAAAAAGGGGGAGATTGTTGAGAAAATGCCTAAGCATAGGTAGTTTTGATGATTACAAAGTGCAAGTCAAGGCAAAAGTTCACAACTCAACTTAAGGCTCAACAAAGTCAACAAAGGGGTTCTTATTGTAATGTAATGTATTATTTATTCTTTATTAAGTCCCCTAGATGTATAATGGTTAGAGTCTAAGTTAGGAAAAACTAATCATAATCTAAAAGATATGGCATGCATGCTAAGTACAATCATAAGTGGGTGCTTTTCAAAGTTTGTCATCATCAAAAAGGGGGAGATTGTTGAGAAAATGCCTAAGCATAGGTAGTTTTGATGATTACAAAGTGCAAGTCAAGGCAAAAGTTCACAACTCAACTTAAGGCTCAACAAAGTCAACAAAGGGGTTCTTATTGTAATGTAATGTATTATTTATTCTTTATTAAGTCCCCTAAATGTATAATGGTTAGAGTCTAAGTTAGGAAAAACTAATCATAATCTAAAAGATATGGCATGCATGCTAAGTATAATCATAAGTGGGTGCTTTTCAAAATTAAAAGAAAAATATGTGATTTTATAAATATAAGAAAAAATATTGATAAAATAATTTGAAAATATTTTTCTAATAAATTAAAGTGTTTTGGAAGTGAAGAAAATGTTTTAAATATAATACTATTTTTGGAAATTTTGAACGAAAGTATCTGGATACATCTGAAAGTATCCGGATACATTTGAAAAGTATCTGGATACATCTGAAAGTATCTAGATACTTCGTTAAAACAACAGTCAAATTTTTGAAATCAAACACGATGTATCCGAATACTTTCAAAAGTATCCGGATACAAACAGTTAAAACTGTCATAAACATAGCTGTTTGTTGTCCTAACTGATATATATATGTTCCAAACGATTTCAAAACATAAGACAACGTTCTTACAACCTTCTAACACTTCTGGACATTCTCTTAAACACGTTTTACAGAATTCTCAAGTGTTCTTCCTGAATCAATTGCATTTTCACATATGATCAAGAAGAACATTCAAGTGTTGCATTGAATTTTCACAAATACCCACTTTGATATACACTTGCATTCATTCTCATTGATCTAGATTTTGATTCAGTACTAAAAGTGTTCTTAAGTAAGTTGCTAATCCACACAAGAAAGGTGCAAGTACCATTGATCTTCATTGGAGTTGTTCATCCACACAACGAGGTGTAAAGTGCCAACAACAAGACATTGACAAACGCAAATTGGTGAAAGGTTTTCATCAAGTATACTTGAAGGTTTCAAGTGGAATTGAAGAAGGTTTCTTCAAGCACAAGGTTCACTGTGATTCGAGGAATTGTTTGCGAAGACACAAGTTCCAAAGAGGTTCTTTGGAGGGACTAGTCTAAGGGAAAGGTTTTCTCTTACACTACATGTACTTACAATTCTTGTTCATAGTGAAGCAAATCTCCCATCTCAGAGAGGGAGGAATGGATTAGCATTAGTGTTCGTTAACACACTAATGTGAACCAGGATAAAATCCTTGTGTTCGCTTCTCTTTCATTATCTCTTTACAATTCCGCGCGCTTAATTTTCATATATTTAAGTATATGCGTTTTATATGTTTTTACTCTGATTATTTTAAAGGTCTTAATAAGCGATAAATTTTTAATTGGTGAAGATTCGTACTCTTCGCCTATTCACCTCCTTTATAGGGAATAGTACTACCCGCTTGTTTTCCAACATATACTACGCATGTTCCGCCTTTTTATACATATAGAGGACCAACCCCGGCTCGACCTGTGCGTCGATTCCATAGTTTTCGTTTTAGAGCTGCCACTCGTTCTCATCCTTCCTCCCACAGAGTTGTCACCGAGGAGACTCCTTCTCCTGGTCCGACTGACTTTGATAGGACTGCTTCCGCAGATCCTAGACCCAGTGGTGGGGTATCTGCACAGTCGGGCGAGGTCGAGGAGGACCCTGTGGAGGATGAGGACGAGGAGGAGGTGCATGTCGAGCCTACTTTTTCTGCTAGAGGTGGACCCGCTGGTTCCTAGGAGCCTGCATAGCATAGATGTTTTGAATCCTAGGTCCTAGGGATAGAGCTGCGGAGGATTATATGTGTTTATTCTCTACTACCGGAGAAGAAGAGTTGATGCCGATAGGAGAAATTCCTGTGGTGAGGGAATTTCCGGAAGTATTTCCAGAGGAGATACCAGGATTACCTCCGAAGTGAGAAATAGAGTTTGGGATTGAATTGGTTCCGGGAGCGGGTCCCATCTCTATTGCTCCGTATAGAATGGCACCACCGGAAATGGCAGAAATGAAAAAGCAGATAGAGGAATTGCTGCAGAAGCAGATGATCAGGCCAAGTGTTTCACCTTGGGGAGCTCCATTACTGTTCGTAAAGAAGAAAGATGGGAGTATGAGGATGTGCGTGGACTATAGACAGTTGAATAAGGTCACCATTAAGAATGAGTACCCTTTGTCAAGGATCGATGACCTTATGGATCAAGTTAGGGGAGCTGCAGTATTTTCCAAGATTGATCTGAGATCGGGCTATCATCAGATCAGGATAAGGAGGAAGATATACCCAAGACTGCATTTCGATCTCGATACGGTCATTATGAGTATACTGTGATGCCGTTCGGATTGACTAATGCACCTGCCATTTTCATGGATTATATGAACCGAATCTTAAGACCATATCTGGATTTATTCGTAGTGGTGTTTATAGATGACATTCTGGTCTATTCTAAGAGTCCGGAGGAGCATGAAGAACATCTCAGGATAGTGTTAAAAGTCCTGAAGGAGAAGCAGTTATACGCCAAACTTACGAAATGTGAGTTTTGGTTGAATGAAATGAAGTTTCTAGGGCATGTAATCTCTAAGGAAGGAATTGCAGTGGATCCAGCAAAAGTGAGTTCAGTGCTAAGCTGGGAACAGCCTAAGACTGTTACTAAAGTGAGAAGTTTCTTAGGGCTGGCTGGATACTATCATCGATTTATAGAAGGATTTTCCAAGATTGCATTGCCATTGACCAAGTTGACTCGGAAAGATCAATCGTTCGTGTGGGACGACAGGTGTGAAAGTAGTTCCCGAGAGTTGAAGGAAAGGTTAACATCGTCTCCTGTGTTAATCTTACCTGATCCTCATAAGAGTTTTGAAGTGTACTGTGATGCATCTAAGCAAGGACTGGGGTGTGTTTTGATGCAAGAAGGAAAAGTAGTGGCTTATGCATCACGACAGTTGAAGAATCATGAGGTGAATTACCCGACACACGATTTGGAATTGACTGCGATCGTGTTTGCCTTAAAGATATGGAGACATCATCTCTATGGCACTACTTTCCAAGTGTTTAGTGACCATAAGAGTTTGAAATATCTGTTTTACCAAAAAGAGTTGAACATGAGGCAAAGAAGGTGGATGGAGTTTTTGAAGAATTATGACTTTAAACTCCATTACCATCCGGGTAAAGCCAATGTGGTTGCGGATGCTTTGAGCCGGAAAGCAATCCACATAAGTGCGATGATGGTGAGGGAAGCAGCGTTGATTGAGGAATTTAGAGACTTGAGTTTGTTGACGCAAGTGGAGCCATCAAGTATCAAGTTAGTGATGTTGCAGATTACAAATGAGTTTTTGGAAAGAATTCGGGAGTTGCAAAAAGTAGATGAGGAGTTGATCGAAAAGAGGAGATTGGGTTTAGAAGGGAAGGAACCTGATTTCAAGATTGGGTTGGATGGAATCCTTCGTTTCAGAACAAGGATTTGCATACCAAGAAATCAGGAGGTTAGAAGACTGATTCTTGATGAAGCGCATAAGAGTCAGATGAGTATGCATCCTGGATCAACCAAAATGTATCAGGATCTGAAGAAAATGTTTTGGTGGTCTGATTTGAAAAAGGATGTTGCGGAATATGTGGCTTCATGTTTAATTTGTCAAAAAGCTAAGGTAGAGCACCAGAAACCAGGAGGACAATTGCAACCTTTAAGTATCCCTCAATGGAAGTGGGATAGTATCTCAATGGATTTTGTATCTGGTTTACCAAGGACAGTAGCAAATCATGATGCAATCTGGGTGATTATGGATAGGTTGACTAAGTTGGCGCACTTTATTCCGATAAATATGCGCTACTCTTTGAATAAGCTTACCCAGATCTACATTAAGGAGGTAGTTCGTCTTCACGGAGTGCCTTCGAGTATTGTGTCGGATCGAGATCCCAGATTGTCTTCGCAGTTCTGGAAGAGTCTGCATGATGCTATGGTAACAAGATTAAAATTGAGTTCTGCATATCATCCACAGACGGATGGTCAGACGGAGAGAACTATTCAGTCTTTGGAAGATGTGTTGAGGGCTTGTGCACTTGAAGAACAAGGAAGTTGGGATCAAGTGTTACCTCTTGCAGAATTCACATACAACAACAGCTATCATGCGAGCATTGGGATGGCACCGTTTGAGGCTTTGTATGGAAGGAAATGTCAAACCCCGCTATGTTGGTTTCAAGTGGGGGAGAACTTAGTGGTTGGACTGGAAATGGTGCAGCAGACAACTGAGAAAATCAGAATGGTTCAGGAAAAGATGAAAGCGGCTCAAAGTCGGCAGAAGAGTTATGCTAACAAGAGAAGGAAACCAATAGAGTTTTCGGAGGGCGACCATGTGTTTTTTCGGATAGTTCCGATGAAAGGGATTAGTAGAGCCTTGAGAACCCGAAAGCTATCACCTAAGTTTATAGGTCCATACCAAATTCTTAAAAGAGTTGGTCTCGTTGCTTATCAACTAGCTTTACCACCCTCTCTATCCAATTTGCCCAACGTCTTTCATGTTTCCCAGTTGAAGAAATATGTGCAAGACCCATCGGTTATTTTGAAAATCCAACCTGATGATCTAGCTTTGAAGGAGAATCTTACCTTTGAAGCCAGACCCGTCCGGATAGAAGATCATGAAGTTAAGCAGCTTAGGGGAAAGGAGATACCTTTAGTTAAGGTTATAAGGGAAAATGCTGACGTGTCTGAAGCTACATGGGAATTAGAGGAGAAGATGTGTCAAGAGTATCCGGAGTTGTTTATGTAAGCTAGAATTTCGGGGACGAAATTCCTTTTAAGTGGGGGAGTAGCGTAACACCCCTAATTTTCGTCTCCCGGATAATAAGGAAATTAATAATAAAGTTTTATTATTAATTTATATTGTGACACCCTTATCTATCTAAATTAAATATTATAATAATTAAGGATATATTGGTAAGATATATGGACTTGTTATTTAATAGAAATTAAGAAACTAAAAATTTCTTTTTCAAGGCGGGTGCACAAACCAAAACATGAAATTCTTGGAGAAGAAAATCTATATCATTTTAAACAATTGTGTTGAATTCGGCATCCTCTAAAACCTTTTCACAAGCTGGATAGCATCCGTATTTTGAAATTGTATTTATATGATAGAAAATAAGAGAAGCCATCCTTTCTTTCTTTTTGTAAAACTGATACCGTTTAATTCTTTTGTAGCTGAACTCTTTAAATAGGTTAAATCAGAGTAAGTGGAAATAGTGGAACTAGGCATAATCATAAGATAAACATAGTTCCCATATAAATATATAAATAAGTCATGAAGTACATAGGCCCATGGTCATAACTCCAAGATCCATATACAAGTCCATCAAAAGATCTATGTCAACAGAAAACCATAGCCCTAGAGTTCTCAAAAGTATATCTACAATATATACATCTCAAAAATATAAACTCTAGAGGTGGTCTCATAGATCTGGCAACAGCAGTAGTAGTGATAGTAGTAGCAGTCTCCAGGTAGCAAAAGAAAACATCATCATCAACAACAGCAGCAGCAGTGTCTCCTCCACAGTATCCCCACATCGGATCCTCTGATCCTCATCATATACCATATACGCATACCTAGGGATCATCATCCCTCCACTGACTCCCGGTGGAATGAACAACAGGCTCGCCTCCGCTCTCGTCCTCCACGGGATCCTCCTCGATCTCATCCGATGGAGAGTGTACCCTACCACTGGCTACAGGGTCAGGAGATGGTATGACCCTAACTGGTCTCCTCGGATCATAAGGGGGAGTCTCCTCGCGGATGACTCTAGAAGAAAAAGGGTGTGAGCGGGTAGGGCGGAAACGGAAACTATGATATGAGCGAGCTGGTCGAGTGGGAGGTGGTCCATGATATGTGTAAAAAGGTGGTACGTGCATAGTGTATATGATGGGAATCCTAAACCTACAAGGACGGAATCGAATCAGCGGGTTCGGGTGGTAGAAGGTAATCTCTACCTCCCCCTCGAACACCGCGCGATGGTCCTCGTAGATCCATATACCACTAGGAAGTGGCCGGATCTCGATGCAAGCGATGTAACGTGACATCACCTACAAGGGCATAGGGGTAAGCAATTCTATACACATAATCAATAGAGCATAAATATATGTACAATGTGAATGTATAGATATGCAACAATGAATAACAATCACATTTAGCATTTAGCAGTTATTGTATGCAAGTAGGATGCTCATACTTATTTCATTTATCAATATTATTTTCAAATGAGTGGCATGATGTATGAACCTAGCTCTCAAGCCTATCTCCATCATTCTATAACACTCTCTGACGTCCATCCTTTACTCCGTCCAGCACTCAACAGTGCGTTGTACTCCTAGGTGTACAACATTCGTGCATTCACCAAGAATGTACACGACAAGCTTGGAATACGTGCCACCCGAGCAACGTCCCGTCATCCAAACGGTATAACCATATCAGCATCTCACTATGCCGACCACGTCGTCAACCATAACGTGTCATCAAGCGATCCGTCAATTGGCACTCCCAGAGGCCCTCCTCATGTTATCAAAACATGATAAACGATCTATCATCCAAACTCCAGAATGAATGCTTTATTTTTAAACTTAAAGGAAATTGGTTAATATATATAACGTGTCACCCGAGCAACGTCTCGTCATCCAAACGGTATAGATATATTAATCAAATTCTTTTAAGTCCAGATCTCTTGGATTATTGTTATTTAAACATTAACCAAATGATTCAGAATTAATAATGATATTTTTAATTTTCTGGATGAACAACTCGAGTGTTCTTCAGAATACTCGAGTGTTCTTCACTTGTTTCCAGATTACTCGAGTAGTTCTTAATTACTCGAGTTGTTCATGTCTTTCTGGGGATTTGGGTTTCAGATTCATAAAAATACTCGAGTAGTTCATGAATACTCGAGTGTTCTTCATCAATTCCAGAACACTCGAATGACTCCTGCATTACTTGAGTGGTTTACCTTAAGAGGTCCCCACAAATCAGTTATTACTCGAGTTCTGATGGGCCTGGTACTCGAGTGTTCTAACACAAAATACACTGTTTTATCAAAATTTCACTCGAGTATCAAGCCAAGTACTCGAGTCTTTTCTTACAGAACAGACTGGAAACTTGGTTTTAACATAGCATTTTTAATTCTAACCATTTCTAGTCCAATCCAATGATCAACAGAGTTCATATAACACATATTGAACATGCTCAAACACTTACAACTCATCAATTAACAGATTTGACAGAGAATCAAGAGTTTGTGCATAAAACATACAATTTCACAACTTAACATCTCAATTTGCAAAATACTCAATAAACTTGTGAAATAAAGCTCATTACAGCTTGCATGCATCATATGAAACTTGCTCAAAACAACCATAGAGCATGAGTTGGTCTCCAAACCAAAGTTCTTATTCAATCTAAGCCCTTAGAGCCTCTTGGTGGCTCTCTAATGAAAATCATGGAATTTAAACTCTATCTTGTGCATAGAACAACTTCCCCTTACCTCAAATTCGTGTGAGAACTGAAATTGGACAGAAAAACGAACTCCAAGCTAGTTTCCCCAAGAACCATATGACAGCAACACAGTTTTGAGTGAGGTCATAAAACCAGAGATTTTGATGGTGAAATCATGCAAAATAATTGGGGAAAGTAATTAGAAATCGTTCTCTGCAACACATACTAGAGAATGGAATGAAATTGAGGTCTCAAAGATTCAAGGGCTTACCAAAATCGATTGCTCAAGTAAGCTCCAGGAACTGAAAAACAGCTTCAACTCCTTCCCTTCTCAGATTCGATTCTCACTCTATACTTGCTTTTGACTAACAATCTTTGTGTCTTTACGAAGCCCTGGATGTGAGCTTCGTAATCGTGTATCACTCGAATTCTAACACTCAAAAATGAAGAGGAATCGAGAGAAACAAATTCGGAACCCTAACCTCACAATTTCATCAACAAGCCTTCAAATTCGTTGATGAATGGCTTAAATAGACAGGGAGGAAGCTCATGCACAGCGACACAACGGCTAAGGACGTGGGAGGGTGGTGATTTCGTGTCAACGAAACGAAATCGTTGATGGTGACTCACCAAACGCACTAACTCGTGCAACTCTGACCAGAATACTCGAGTATTCAAGATAATACTCGAGTATTTTGCCCAGTTTTTGAAAAATAATAATTTTATTTACTTTCCCTCCAAAACCTTTCCTATAATTACTTCTAGGTCCCAACCCAGGGACTAATATGAAAAATGCTTATTTTATGCATAATTATACTTATTAAATAAATGCACACACATTTCCTAAATACATACACAGAATTTTAATCAAGGATTAAAATAGAAATAATTAATTATAATAAATTTTATAATTAACATTTCATTAATCGGGGATTAAAATTTTGGGGTGTTACATATATAAATTTTTCCAAGTTTATGTTTTGTATTTAATTAGCCTGAAATATAAAAATAATTAGGAATATTTTTATATGGCAAATAAATGCAAAAATATAAATATTGCATTTTAGTCCTTGATGTAGGACCTAAATGTAATATTGAAAAGGTTCTTGGAGGGAAAGATTTAAAAAGTATTAATTTTTAAATTTTGTACTGACCTAACCGGTTAGTAATGCCCTGTAACCGGTTAGACGATGAACCCAGAAACTGGGTTAGTGCGTTTGATGAGTAATCACTTGATTAATCCTTTAATCACCACGAATCTCACTCGATTCATAGTGGGAAACGCGTGTCACTATGCATGTTAAGCCAATTGCTCTATAAATAGCTTGAATCAAGCTCAAAATCAAGGTTTAGAAGTGTTGGTTAAGGAATTGCTCTGATTAGGGTTTCTGTTTCGTTTGAGGCAATTCTTCTTCTTCTTTGAGTGATAGAGAGTGAGTGATACACTTCTGGAAAGCTTAAATCAAGGGCTTTCCATTGATATAAAGCTTGTGAGCCAAGAGTGTGTGTGGGAGGAGAATTTGATCTGAGAAGTTGAGGGTTGGAAAGCTGAACTCTGAGTTTTCTGGTTCTGGAAGCTGGGTTTGAGTCTGGATTTTGGTAATTACAGACAACTCTTAACCCTCAAATCACTTTCATTTCTTAGTGCATGTTACCTAGATCGAGTTCTAACTGTTTTCCCCAATTTCTTTGGTCAATTCCTATGTCAAATTCTCTAGTCTTTGAACCCTGTTGATGGAAATCGTGGCTGAGAGCAGAACATAGGATTTGTGGGGAGTTTGTGGATTTTCTTCAAGTTTCAGTGCTAATATTCATCAAACACAACTTTGAGGTATGGGAGAAATTTACCTTATACTACTTCCGTCCCTAATTATAAGGCCCTCTTGGGAGATTTCACGTCCATTAAGAAAGTGGAATAATTTAGTTAATTGTATTGGAAATGTGAACTTTTGATATGTATTTTCAAAATTACCCCTATTAATATTATTGGGAATCTAAAAAGTGTTAAATAAATAGGGGTGTTTGTGGAAAAAAATAATTAATGCTCATTGAAAATTGGTAAAGGGCCTTATAAAGAGGGACAAAATAAAAGTGTTAAGAGGACCTTATAATTAGGGACGGAGGGAGTACTAGATTTAGACTAAAATCAAGTGATTTAGGATTTGAGTCAACAAGGACTCAAAAAGGGCATTATGTGTTTAAGACAAAAAGGCTTGGAGGCCAAATTCTAGCTCAGTTCTGTTTTGAGCAACTTTGTGTTGATGCATGCAAGTGATTTTGATGCTTGAATCACAATCTAAATGTTTATTGTAAGTTTTGTGGTATTAAATTGTGTTTATGTGGGTTTTTATGCAATTTGATACTTTAAACTTAATGCATGCAAGTTAAATGTGTTTTTGTGGTTGAACATGTTTATTTTAAGGTATATGAACTCTTTTGAGTGTTGAAATTGGTTAGATTTGAGTAAAGAAAAGAATGGTTTATAAAACCTCATGTTTCAGTGTTCAGACTACATAATCTAACCGGTTATTCGATATTTGTAACCGGTTAGATACTGTAAAATTTCAAAGAAAATGAATTTCTGAAACTAGTCATGTGGTCTTATCATTTTTACTCAAATCTAGACTTTAATTTCACTGGAAATCAGTCTGAAAATAAGCTGATTAATACTGTATGGTTCAGATTGAAAACAAGAGTTAATACCTTAGTGTAATGAGACAATTTCAAGAGGAAATTATGCTCATTTGGAAATTGGAATGTGATTTAGACTTTTGAATGATGAAAACAGTGGATTTGAGGTATAAAACAATGTTGGAACTTGTTTATGGATTGGGTAAAGAATTCAAGAAAAAGGGTTTTCTGAATTTCAATGGTAAACCAGTTCAGGTCTGTAGTTCTAACCGGTTAGCCTGAGACTGTAACCGGTTAGTACCTGAAACTAAAAAATAAAAGTTAAGTCTTTTAAAGGGAAATTGAATACCATTGGTTAAGTTTTTCCCAATCTAAGCCTAAGGGCATGTTTTTAAGTTAATTCAAAGATGAATTTTTGTGCCAAAGGTTATACCTCAAATTACTCATTCAAAAGAGAAATTGAAATATTTCTAAATCACAGTAATTAAAGTAAAGATAAAACCCACCGTATTAACTGTGCATTCATGCATAGATAATGGAAGTTTGGTTAGTAGGAACGTTTATCATATTCTGGGAATATGAGGAGGGTACTTCGGGAGTACCAAATTGTAACCTACTTGATGACACATTCTGGGAATATGGCCAGTGTCTGGGACATGGTTTTTATGCGTTCTGGGAACGTGATGCACACTCTGGGAGTGATGCTTATTATCCAAGTATGGTTTGGAATTACGTTCTGAGAACGAATGTCAGTGTTCCGGGAACACAAGGGTGTATTGGATGGACGTCCAAGATGGACTTTTAGAGGCCTCAGTTGTGGATAGAAAATCATGCATCATGTAACTTGCATTATAAGAGATATAATGTTGAAAATTGGTATGCTCATATGTACTTGCATTATTGTCTGTCCATGACATATTTGTGTTTGTAATTTTAGTCTTTATTGTAACACCCCAAAATTTTAATCCCCGATTAATGAAATGTTAATTATAATTTAATTATAATTAATAGTTTCTATATTAATCCTTGATTAAAATATGTGTTCATGTGACTAGCTTAGGTGTGTGAAATTAATTAATAAATAATTTAAATGCATAAAATGTGTATTTTGCATATTAGTCCCTGGGTTGGGACCTAGAAGCAATTATAGGAAAGATTTTGGAGGGAAAGTAAATAAAATAATTATTTTTCAAAATCTGGGTATAACACTCGAGTAATTTCTGGAATACTCGAGTATTCTGGGTCAAACTGCACGAGTTAGTGCGTTTGCTGAGTCACAACCAACGATTTCGTGTCGTTGACACGAAATCACCACCATGCCAACGCCATGGATGTCGTGGCGTGATGCATGAGCCTCCTCCAAGCCTATAAAAGCCAATCAACACCGAATTCGTGAAGATTTGGCTCATTCTTGTTGAAGTTGAAGAAGTTAGGGTTCCGGGGTTCAAGTGAACGATTCTCTCTCTCTGTTTAGATTCAAGTCATAAACTATACACGAATACAAACCTCACATCACGAGCTTTGTATAAACACCAAAATCGTGAGGATTGAGTGAGTGTGTTGGGAGAACGACAGCTTGGAAGTTGGAGTTATTCTATCAAAGTTGGTTTCTGGAGCTTACTTGGAGATTAATTTCTGGTAAGCTCTCGAGCTCCTGAGTCTCAAACTCAATTCCTTTAGTTAGAACATGTTGTATAGAGTTTAGAAATCTAATTTTCCCCAATTCTTATCTCTGTTTCATGGGTGAACCAATTCGGTTTTGGTGGTGCACTCAAAACTGTGATGCATGTGAAGCTCAAAGTGATTTATGGGGTTGGAGCACTTTTCTTGGATTTCTTTCTGTTGATTCACGTCTGAGAGGTAAGGGGAAGTAATTATATTCACTAGATAGAGTTTAAATTCCATTAATTGTGTTAGAGAGCCACCAAGAGGCTCTAAGGGCTTAGATTGAATAGGAACTTTGGTTTGGAGACCAATCCATGCTCTAAATCTGTGATGAGCAAGTTTGATATCATGTATGTGAACTAAAATGCACTTGGTTTTATGTGTATTGTGCTTTTTATGAGAATTGACATGTTAAGTTGTGAAAATGTGTTTTAATGCATGATTATTGATTTATCCGTCAAATCTATGTTTTGACTTGTAACAAGTGTTGTAACATGTCTAAATAATGTTATGTGAACTCTGTGGATCCCTGGAATGGATTAAATTTGAGTAGAAATGAAAATGTCATGTTAAAACCAGTTTTCAGTGCTGTCTGCTGCGAAACACTCGAGTAAAAGGCAGAGCACTCGAGTAAATCGTGTTCAAAACCATGTAAATTAAGGAAGAACACTCGAGTAGTCTGCCTGGTACTCGAGTATCGAGCATGACCTGAGGACCATTATAGGCCAAACACTCGAGTCAGTCAAGGTCACTCGAGTATTTTGGAAATATCCAAGAATACTCGAGTAACCCATGAACTACTCGAGTAAATTGTTGAATTGAAAACCCAAATCCTCAGAAAGTCATGAACACTCGAGTAACTTCAGGAACACTCGAGTAATCTGGAAAATCTAGAGAACACTCGAGTGGACTGAATTTTACTCGAGTACATTGCCCAGAACCTGAAGAACACCATTTTCAATTCTAAGTCAAATAATTAATGAATTATTGAGAATAGTCCAAGGGATTAAGACTTAAAGAAATTGATTAATACAAATAGATCGTTTGATGACGGTCCTTTTGATAAAGAAATAAGCCTAGGTGGCCTGCAAAGTATTAATCAACTTCCCTTAAGTCTAAAGGATAAAATGCATTCATTCTAGAGTTCGGATGGTAGGACGTATTCATGTTTTGATAAACATGTGGAGGGCCTCTGGGAGTGCCAATACGCTTGCTTAATGACACGTTGTTGACGTGGTCGGCTTAGTGGATGCCGATATGGATATATCGTTTGGATGACGATCCGTTTGGATGACGGGATATGCTCGGGTGGCATGGATACCAAGCTTGTCGTGTACATTCTAGGTGAATGTACGAATTGTTGTATACCTAGGAATACAACACACTGTTGAGTGCTGGGTTGTCAGGGATGGACGTCAGAGAGTGACATAGTATTATGATGGAGATAGGCTTGAGAGCTAAAGTCATGCATCATGCCATTCATTCAAATAAACTGTTATGACTGAATTAAGTGTGAACATCCTATGTGCATAACCTACTTGCTAAGTGTAAGTGTGATTGATATTAATTGATGCATGTTACATATTTATGTTGCATAATTTATTCTCTATTGATTATGTGTATAGAATTGCTTACCCCTATGCCCTTGTAGGTGATGTCTCGTTACATTGCTTGCATCGAGATCCGGCCACTTCCTAGTGGCGTATGGATCTATGAGGACCATCGCGCGGTGTTCGAGGGGGAGGTAGAGATTACCTTCTACCACCCGAACCCGCTGATACGATTCCGTCCTCGTAGGTTTAGGATTCCCATCATATACACTATGCATGTACCCCCGTTTTACACTTACCATGGACCACCTCCCAGGTGACCAGCTCGCTCTTACCATAGTTTTCATTTTCGACCTACCCGCTCTCACCCTTTTACTTCGAGAGTCGTTCCCGAGGAGACTTCCCCTTCTGATCCGAGGAGCCCAGTCAGGATTTCACCATCACCTGACCCGGTACCCAGTGGTAGGGTACACTCTCCCTCGGATGAGATCGAGGAGGATCCGGTGGAGGACGAGAGTGGGAGCGAGCCTGTCGTGCATTCTACTGGGAGTGACTGGAGGGACGACGATCCCTAGGTACATGTATATGGTGTATGGTGTGGATCTGAGGATCCGGTGTGTGTGGAGGAGATTTGCTGCTGCTGCTGTGATGATGATGCTACTACCTTACTTACTTTTACTTTTGGGAGACTACTTCTACTACTACTCCATCTGATGCTGCCAGATCTATGTGACTATTCCTAGAGCTATATATTTTTTTATGTATATATATTGTAGATATACTTTTGGAGCACTCTAGAGCTTGTAGTTACAGTGTTATATAGATCTGATGATGGACTTGTCTATTTTGAAACTTGGAGACTTTACTCATGGGCTATGTACTTATGATTCTCTATATCTATGAAAACCTATGTTTATATTCTATCAGTTGCATAGTCCAGTAATTTCCGCTTACTCTGATTTAATCTGTTTAAGAGCTCGGCTATAAATGGTATCAGTTCTATCGTACAAAGCAAGGGTAGCTTAAGCTACTTGATACAAAGATATTTTCTAAAAGATCGAATGTTACTCTATTTGCGAAAAGGTTTTAGAAATCGCCGAACTCGATACAATGATTTTGAGATAATATAGACTTTGTTCTCCAAGACTTTCAAGTGACGATTCGTGCACCCGCTTTAAAATAAAAAATTTATTTACCTATTTTCTTAACACTCACAAGTCCATATATATTATCCAATATAAAAGCTTATTTATTAGTTTATATTTGGGTAATCCGAGAAGGGTGTCACACTGAGTGGTATCAGAGCAAAAGTCCGATCCTGTAGTAGTGGAAGTAGTCCAGAAAGGTAGCCATCAACATCAAGCAGGTATCTGCAAGGCAATTACATTACTACGAATGTTACTATTTTGTTTGTTGAGGTTTAAATACCCTTGATTTGTTTGTATCTTGTCTCTTTGAGTACAAGACGCAATTGATTGTAGATTTAATAAGTTTAAGATAGAGTCTTAGTATAGGTAGTATAATGGAAGTTTCTTTAGTTCAACATATGTGACCATAAGTCCATAGCGCAGGTCTAATATGGCAACTAGAAACCAAAATCACACTAATACGATGTTGGAACGAATCACCACGGTGTTGGAAGCTATGCAACGACAGTCTCAGCAACCCTCTCAACCGGCTAACCCGCCTCATCAGTGTAATATGGGTAATACTGAGGCGAAGACTCTGGCTGATTTTAGGAGCTGCAATCCGCCAAAGTTTGAAGGAGGATTTAAACCGGAGGAAGCCAACAAATGGATTCATACTATGGACAAGATTTTGAGGACTTTGGAGTGTTCTGATGTTCAGAAGGTGGCGTATGCAACCTATATGTTGGAGGATGAAGCGGAGAATTGGTGGAATAACACCATGCAGCTTCTGCAATATGAAGGAAGAGAGGTAAGCTGGGGAGTATTCATGGAAAAATTTCTTCAGAAATATTTTCCTGAGGATCTAAGGAGGAAAAAGGAAGTGGAATTCTTGCAGTTGAAGCAAGGTAACATGAGTGTGGGTGAGTACGCGGCAAAGTTTGAAGAGCTGATGAAGTACTCTCCATACTATCAGAACAATCCAGATGAGAGGAGCAAGTGCATTAAGTTTGAAGGAGGTTTGAGGCCAAAGTTGAAGTCGATCTTCAGTTACCAGCGGATTCAAAGTTTTCCTGCACTCGTGGACATGTGTAGGATGTATGAAGACGACACCAAGGCCGAGGAGGTGCAAGTCTCGGAAAAGAAGGACAATCAAGGCTATGGATCTCAAAGGCGTAAGGGTTTCAACAATCGAGGCAAAGGTCCATATGATCGCAGAGGGAAAGGCAAGGGCAAGGTTGGTGGTTCTGAGGGAAGGAATTATCTGAGCGAGGCTCCATTCTGTGACAAGTGCAAGCGCAACCACTATGGTCGTGTGTGTTGGGGGACAAGTGGATGTTTTAACTGTGGAAAGCCGGGACACTTTGCAAGAGATTGCAAGGAACCAGCCAAGGCCAACTCAAGAGGAACTGCAGATAGACCGGTGACCCAAGGAAGGGTCTTCACCCTTAGCGGTGTGGAAGCGAATCGATCTTATGATCTGGTGCAAGGTAAATACTTGCTTAATGGTCAGTTTTGCCATGTTTTGTTTGACTCTGGTGCAACGCATTCATTCGTTTCGTATGAATGTGTAAACCGATTAGGCTTGATGATGTCTGAAATGCCTTATGTTTTGCAAGTAGAAACCCCTACAAATGCTCCCATAGTTGTTTCTAGAGCCTGTCTTAACTGTTGTATAGAAGTGTTAGGACAAACCTCTAAAGTAGATTTGATCTGCTTACCCTTAGCACAATTGGATGTGATCTTGGGAATGGACTGGTTAAGTCAAAACCAAGTGATCATTGATTGTGATAGAAGACTCGTGACCTATAGAAACCCAAAACCCTCTGGTTACATATGTCTGTTCAACACTGAGGTGGGGGAGAGTGGTCCGAGGATGGAAGAGATCCCTGTTGTCAGAGATTTCCCGGAAGTTTTTGCTGATGAGATTCCTGGTCTGCCACCAAGAAGAGAGATAGAATTTGGCATCGATCTAGTTCCAGGAGCTGGTCCTATTTCTATCGCTCCCTATAGAATGGCACCACCGGAAATGGCAGAGATGAAGAAGCAGATTGAAGAGTTGCTGCAGAAACAGATGATTCGACCAAGCGTGTCACCTTGGGGTGCTCCTGTCTTGTTCGTCAAGAAGAAAGATGGTAGCATGAGGATGTGCATCGACTACCGGCAGCCTAATAAGGTCACCATCAAGAACAAGTATCCGTTGCCACGGATAGATGACCTTATGGATCAAGTACGTGGGGCTTCAATATTTTCCAAGATTGATTTGAGGTCGGGATACCATCAGATCAGAATTAGAGAAGAGGATATCTCTAAGACTGCATTTCGATCTCGATACGGACATTATGAATATGTCGTAATGCCATTCGGATTGACTAATGCACCAGCTATTTTCATGGACTACATGAATCGAATCTTTAGACCTTATTTAGATTCATTCGTGGTTGTGTTCATCGATGATATTCTCATTTACTCCAAGAGTCCGGAGGAGCATGCTCAACACTTGAGGATAGTGTTGAGCATCCTGAAGGAGAAGCAATTATACGCCAAACTTACAAAATGTGAGTTCTGGCTGAAGGAGGTTAAGTTCTTGAGGCATGTGATTTCAGACAAAGGAATAGTCGTTGATCCGACGAAGGTAAGTTCGGTTTTGCAATGGGAGCAACCAAAGTCGGTCACGGAAGTCAGAAGTTTTCTTGGTTTGGCTGGGTATTATAGAAGGTTCATCGAAGGTTTCTCGAAGATTGCACTGCCCCTGACGAAGTTGACTAGGAAAGATCAACCATTTCTATGGGAGGAGAAATGTGAAAGTAGTTTTCAAGAGCTGAAGGAAAGGTTGACATCGTCTCCTGTATTGGTGTTGCCCGATACACAGAAGATTTTTGATGTGTAATGTGACGCGTCGAAACAAGGTCTTGGGTGTGTTTTGATGCAAGAGGGGCAAGTTGTCGCCTACGCCTCGAGACAGCTAAAAGTTCATGAGATGAACTATCCAACTCACGATCTGGAGTTGGCAGCTGTGGTGTTTGCCTTAAAGATTTGGAGGCACTATCTCTATGGCACTACGTTCCGGGTGTTTAGTGACCATAAGAGTTTAAAATACCTCTTTGATCAAAAGGAGTTGAATATGAGGCAACGCCGATGGATGGAGTTTTTGAAGGATTATGAGTTTGAGCTCCATTATCATCCTGGGAAGGCAAACGTTGTGGCGGATGCATTGAGTAGAAAGGCAATGCACATCAGTGCGATGATGGTCAGAGAAGCTGCACTGATAGAGGAATTTCGAGATTTGAGTCTGACGATGCAAGTGGAGCCGACAAGTATCAAGTTGGGGATGCTGCAGATTGCTAACGAGTTTCTGCAAAGGATACGGGAATTGCAACACAAGGATGGGAAACTCATGGAAAAGAGGAAGTTGATGCAAGAAGGTAAGGAGTTGGAATTTCAAGAAGGGAAGGATGGAATCCTTCGCTTTAAAACGAGGATTTGTGTGCCTGATGATTTGGAAGTAAGAAGGATGATTTTGGATGAAGCGCATAAGAGTAAGATGAGTATGCATCCGGGAGCTACTAAAATGTACCAGGACTTAAAGAAGCTATTTTGGTGGCCTGGTTTGAAGAGAGATGTAGCTGAATATGTGGCATGTTGTTTGGTATGTCAAAAGGCCAAGGTGGAACATCAAAGGCCAGGAGGAGAGTTACTTCCTTTAGAGATCCCGTTGTGGAAATGGGATAGCATCTCAATGGATTTTGTGTCGGGATTGCCAAAGACATCTACTGGTCATGATGCAATTTGGGTGATCGTGGACCGTTTGACCAAGTCAGCGCATTTCATTCCCGTGAATATGCGCTACTCATTGGAAAAGCTCACTCAGTTGTACATCAAGGAAGTTGTTCGTCTGCACGGAGTACCATCAAGCATTGTGTCTGATCGCGATCCAAGGTTTACATCAAAGTTTTGGGAAGATCTGCATAGAGCCTTGGGTTCAAGATTGAAGCTAAGTTCTGCATACCATCCTCAGACTGATGGCCAAACAGAAAGGACTATTCAGTCATTGGAGGACATTCTACGAGCCTGTGCTTTGGAAGGACAAGGGAATTGGGAGCAAATGTTGCCACTTGTGGAGTTCACTTACAACAACAGCTATCACACGAGCATTGGAATGGCACCATTTGAAGCTTTGTATGGGAGAAAGTGTCAGACGCCGTTATGCTGGTTTCAAGTGGGGAGAGTTCTCTGATTGGACCAGATATTGTGCAAGAGACCACGGAGCAGATCAAGATGATACAAGAGAAGATGAGGGCAGCTCAGAGTAGGCAGAAAAGCTATGCTGATAGAAGGAGAAAACCCTTAGAGTTTGCTGAAGGAGACCACGTGTTCATTAGAATAGTACCAACCAAAGGTGTTAGTAGAGCCTTGAAAACCCAGAAACTATCACCTAAGTTTATTGGTCCCTATCAAATTCTCAAAAGGATCGGCCTAGTAGCCTATCAATTAGCTTTGCCTCCGTCATTAGCTAACCTCCATAATGTATTCCATGTGTCTCAATTGAAGAAATATGTCCATGACCCCACCATTGTTCTTAGCATCCAACCTGATGACTTAGAAATTCATAAGAACCTAACCTTCAAAGTTGTGCCGGTTCGTATTGAAGATCGAAGAATCAAGCAGCTTAGAGGGAAGGACATTAGTTTGGTCAAAGTTGTCTGGATTTATGGAGATGTGATAGAAGCATCTTGGGAATTAGAGGATAAGATGCGTCAGGATTATCCTGACTTGTTTGTATGAGTTGAATTTCGGGGACGAAATTCCTTGTAAGTGGGGGAGTAGTGTAACACCCCAAAATTTTAATCCCCGATTAATGAAATGTTAATTATAATTTAATTATAATTAATAGTTTCTATATTAATCCTTGATTAAAATATGTGTTCATGTGACTAGCTTAGGTGTGTGAAATTAATTAATAAATAATTTAAATGCATAAAATGTGTATTTTGCATATTAGTCCCTGGGTTGGGACCTAGAAGCAATTATAGGAAAGATTTTGGAGGGAAAGTAAATAAAATAATTATTTTTCAAAATCTGGGTAAAACACTCGAGTATTTTTTGGAATACTCGAGTATTCTGGGTCAAACTGCACGAGTTAGTGCGTTTGCTGAGTCACAACCAGCGATTTCGTGTCGTTGACACGAAATCACCACCATGCCAACGCCATGGATGTCGTGGCGTGATGCATGAGCCTCCTCCAAGCCTATAAAAGCCAATCAACACCGAATTCGTGAAGATTTGGCTCATTCTTGTTGAAGTTGAAGAAGTTAGGGTTCCTGGGTTCAAGTGAACGATTCTCTCTCTCTGTTTAGATTCAAGTCATAAACTATACACGAATACAAAGCTCACATCACGAGCTTTGTATAAACACCAAAATCGTGAGGATTGAGTGAGTGTGTTGGGAGAACGACTGCTTGGAAGTTGGAGTTATTCTGTCAAAGTTGGTTTCTGGAGCTTACTTGGAGATTAATTTCTGGTAAGCTCTCGAGCTCCTGAGTCTCAAACTCAATTCCTTTAGTTAGAACATGTTGTATAGAGTTTACAAATCTAATTTTCCCCAATTCTTATCTCTGTTTCATGGGTGAACCAATTCGGTTTTGGTGGTGCACTCAAAACTGTGATGCATGTGAAGCTCAAAGTGATTTATGGGGTTGGAGCACTTTTCTTGGATTTCTTTCTGTTGATTCACGTCTGAGAGGTAAGGGGAAGTAATTATATTCACTAGATAGAGTTTAAATTCCATTAATTGTGTTAGAGAGCCACCAAGAGGCTCTAAGGGCTTAGATTGAATAGGAACTTTGGTTTGGAGACCAATCCATGCTCTAAATCTGTGATGAGCAAGTTTGATATCATGTATGTGAACTAAAATGCACTTGGTTTTATGTGTATTGTGCTTTTTATGAGAATTGACATGTTAAGTTGTGAAAATGTGTTTTAATGCATGATTATTGATTTATCCGTCAAATCTATGTTTTGACTTGTAACAAGTGTTGTAACATGTCTAAATAATGTTATGTGAACTCTGTGGATCCCTGGAATGGATTAAATTTGAGTAGAAATGAAAATGTCATGTTAAAACCAGTTTTCAGTGCTGTCTGCTGCGAAACACTCGAGTAAAAGGCAGAGCACTCGAGTAAATCATGTTCAAAACCATGTAAATTAAGGAAGAACACTCGAGTAGTCTGCCTGGTACTCGAGTATCGAGCATGAGCTGAGGACCATTATAGGCCAAACACTCGAGTCAGTCAAGGTCACTCGAGTATTTTGGAAATATCCAAGAATACTCGAGTAACCCATGAACTACTCGAGTAAATTGTTGAATTGAAAACCCAAATCCTCAGAAAGTCATGAACACTCGAGTAACTTCAGGAACACTCGAGTAATCTGGAAAATCTAGAGAACACTCGAGTGGACTGAATTTTACTCGAGTACATTGCCCAGAACCTGAAGAACACCATTTTCAATTCTAAGTCAAATAATTAATGAATTATTGAGAATAGTCCAAGGGATTAAGACTTAAAGAAATTGATTAATACAAATAGATCGTTTGATGACGGTCCTTTTGATAAAGAAATAAGCCTAGGTGGCCTGCAAAGTATTAATCAACTTCCCTTAAGTCTAAAGGATAAAATGCATTCATTCTAGAGTTCGGATGGTAGGACGTATTCATGTTTTGATAAACATGTGGAGGGCCTCTGGGAGTGCCAATACGCTTGCTTGATGACACGTTGTTGACGTGGTCGGCTTAGTGGATGCCGATATGGATATATCGTTTGGATGACGATCCGTTTGGATGACGGGATATGCTCGGGTGGCATGGATACCAAGCTTGTCGTGTACATTCTAGGTGAATGTACGAATTGTTGTATACCTAGGAATACAACGCACTGTTGAGTGCTGGGTTGTCAGGGATGGACGTCAGAGAGTGACATAGTATTATGATGGAGATAGGCTTGAGAGCTAAAGTCATGCATCATGCCATTCATTCAAATAAACTGTTATGACTGAATTAAGTGTGAACATCCTATGTGCATAACCTACTTGCTAAGTGTAAGTGTGATTGATATTAATTGATGCATGTTACATATTTATGTTGCATAATTTATTCTCTATTGATTATGTGTATAGAATTGCTTACCCCTATGCCCTTGTAGGTGATGTCTCGTTACATTGCTTGCATCGAGATCCGGCCACTTCCTAGTGGCGTATGGATCTATGAGGACCATCGCGCGGTGTTCGAGGGGGAGGTAGAGATTACCTTCTACCACCCGAACCCGCTGATACGATTCCGTCCTCGTAGGTTTAGGATTCCCATCATATACACTATGCATGTACCCCCGTTTTACACTTACCATGGACCACCTCCCAGGCGACCAGCTCGCTCTTACCATAGTTTTCATTTTCGACCTACCCGCTCTCACCCTTTTATTTCGAGAGTCGTCCGCGAGGAGACTTCTCCTTCTGATCCGAGGAGCCCAGTCAGGATTTCACCATCACCTGACCCGGTACCCAGTGGTAGGGTACACTCTCCCTCGGATGAGATCGAGGAGGATCCGGTGGAGGACGAGAGTGGGAGCGAGCCTGTCGTGCATTCTACTGGGAGTGACTAGAGGGACGACGATCCCTAGGTACATGTATATGGTGTATGGTGTGGATCTGAGGATCCGGTGTGTGTGGAGGAGATTTGTTGCTGCTGCTGTGATGATGATGCTACTACCTTACTTACTTTTACTTTTGGGAGACTACTGCTACTACTACTCCATCTGATGCTGCCATATCTATGTGACTATTCCTAGAGCTATATATTTTGTTATGTATATATATTGTAGATATACTTTTGGAGCACTCTAGAGCTTGTAGTTACACTGTTATATAGATCTGATGATGGACTTGTATATTTTGAAACTTGGAGACTTTACTCATGGACTATGTACTTATGATTCTCTATATCTATGAAAACCTATGTTTATATTCTATCAGTTGCATAGTCCAGTAATTTCCGCTTACTCTGATTTAATCTGTTTAAGAGCTCGGCTATAAATGGTATCAGTTCTATCGTACAAAGCAATGGTAGCTTAAGCTACTTGATACAAAGATATTTTCTAAAAGATCGAATGTTACTCTATTTGCGAAAAGGTTTTAGAAATCGCCGAACTCGATACAATGATTTTGAGATAATATAGACTTTGTTCTCCAAGACTTTCAAGTGACGATTCGTGCACCCGCTTTAAAAGAAAAAATTTATTTACCTATTTTCTTAACACTCACAAGTCCATATATATTATCCAATATAAAAGCTTATTTATTAGTTTATATTTGGGTAATCCGAGAAGGGTGTCACATTTATCAATTATGTATATGTGTATACTTACTCCCTATGCCCTGTTTAGGTGATGGCCAGATACCTAGCCTGCAGCGAGATACGCCCTATCCCTAGTGGTATATGGACGTAAGAGGTGCACCGTGCCACTTTTGAGGGAGAGGTGGAGATCACTCTCTACCACCCTAACCCTCTGGTTCGGGTGCGACCTCGTAGATTTAGGATTCCTTTAGTCTATACTATGCATGTTCCACCTTTTTATACATATAGAGGACCACCCCCGGCTCGACCTGTGCGTCGATTCCATAGTTTTCGTTTTAGAGTTGCCACTCGTTCTCATCCTTCCTCCCACAGAGTTGTCTCCGAGCAGACTCCTTCTCCTGGTCCGACTGACTTTGATAGGACTGCTTCCGCAGATCCTAGACCCAGTGGTGGGGTATCTGCACAGTCGGGCGAGGTCGAGGAGGACCCTGTGGAGGATGAGGACGAGGAGGAGGTGCATGTCGAGCCTACTTTTTCTGCTAGAGGTGGACCCGCTGGTTCCTAGGAGCCTGCATAGCATAGATGTTTTGAATCCTAGGTCCTAGGGATAGAGCTGCGGAGGATTAGAGGAGCTGCTGAGGACATGGATGACCTGCTCTGGGACTTCTATTTTTGGATATTGTGATATATTGTATATATTTTGAGAGGTCTTGGAGTGAGGTTTATTTTATGCAGCTGGTTTGTATATGTTTCATCAAAACTTGCTATCTCGACTTTTGCTACTTGCTACTTTTGATATTGGTGGGGTTTTATCATGATATATATATATATATATATGATGTTTTTATTTACCTCAGCAGTGCCCCACAAGTATTACCTTTACTTCCGCATACTCTGATTTTGATTAAAAAGGATTCGGCTATAAGTTTATATTTTATACACTCGATCAAACTCAAGAGACAAATAATATATTTTAATAAGGACCACGAAGATTTTTTATTATGTCTCGAGAGCCTTTTCGTAAGCAAAATAATATTAAGCCGAATTCAAGTTATTCGCCAATGAAAATGGGATTTTTAATTGAGCAAGTAAATATTAAAATAAATATTCCATTTTTACCAATATTAACTACCCTAAGGTTCATTATCATAACTACTCCTCTACCCTTAGCTATCACTATAATCCATCTAGAACCCATTTCCTAAATCCAGGTAATACCACCTTCATACCTCAAAGAGAGAGGAAGATAGAACCTTAAGCCTTCACGCTATTTTTCTTTCCTTTGAGTCCTTAGATCCTCCACCGTTTGATCCTAGCTTGTATCCCAATAATAGCTACCCACCAATATGTAGGAATACTGTCCAATGGAGAGGTTGATGGAGGGAGGGGCTTCACTTGCACCACTTGTGAGTTATGTAGCATGAGAGAGAAAGTGAAGCCATTGATGTTGTTGTGAAGCTTGAGAGAGAGAGAGAGAGAGAGAGAGAGGGAAAGCTTAGTGGTGATGGGGAAGAGAGGGAGAGAGCCTGGGAGTGATTGATCTTGCACTAGAAAAGCTTGGAGTTGGCCATGGAACGAAGCTTGTTGGAGAAGATGGGTGTTCTTAACTTGGGGAGGAAGAATGAGGCATTTTCGTGCCCCTCATGCCTTTATTTTTTTCAGATATGGGACGAACTAATCGATTAGTTAGATGACTAATTGATTAGTCAGGGTATTTTGACTATTTTTGACATTTTTTTCTTGAACTAATCGATTAGTCACTGTAAGCTTTTATTCCTTTGCACTTCAAAGTGCCATATCTCCTTCGTTATCCGTCGGATCTTGCTCAAATTTGAAATCAAGCTTCCCTACATACTAATATTCACATCCAATGTTGGAATTTATGTTTAGATTTGACAATCTTTTATTTTTAATTTCCTAATATGGGGTGTTTATAACACCGAAAACACCGTTTCTAACACTCGTTTTCTCCTCTTTCAACCTCTTATTCTACGCCAAGGCTATCTAACTACTTCATAGAACTAAAAGTGATCCTAATCCATCACCTTAACTCTTTTTTAGAAAAATTATCATTTTTCTAATCCTATTACTATTCTAATTATTCTTGGAATTAAAATTCGGGATGTTGCAGGATTCCTCCGTTGATGGATCTTCAACCTTCTTTCTCTTCTAAAACTCTTCATAAAATATGTAATCTCCCTCTCTCCAAAGCTCTCTGACCTAATTCTAAACTCTGGTTTAAATAGAAAAAGTAAATCCTAAAACGAATCATCTAAATCTATCAAGTATCCTAGAAAATCGCCGCACGCGTGCCTGGGCGTGCGTCTCCCACGCCTAGGCGTGATCATCAGAGATTGGGGAGGCTCTTTGCTCGTGGTCCACGCTCCTGGGTGAGCTCCTCCTGCGCCTGGGCACAGATCTGTCTGTCTTGCGCTCCAAAATTAGCAGATTTGCACCCTTTCCTTAGCCATTTGACCCCCACGCGCCTGGGCATGCTTGGCCCGCGCCTGGGCGTGTTCAACAATTCAGAAATTGGTTTTTCTCCATTTTAGCTCCAATCTCTCGGTCTTCAAAGCTCCTTTTCATTCCTTTGCGATATTCATCATATTAAGCTTCAAAACACCTGAAATCAAACCCAAACGGATCAAAACGTTCAAGGACCTTAATCTACCTAATATTCCTTAAAACCTAAGAAAATCCTAACTTTGCTTAAGAAACAAGCCCAATCCATAGTAAAAGGGAGTCAAATAATGCTCAAAATAATCATATATTAGACCCAAATCACCTAACATTTATACTATTAATAATAAAATCATTCTTGCCTAATATAATCTTTCACGAGAAAGATTATACGACGTATCTTTAAGTTAGATGAACTTAAGGACAGGAGTGTTTATCGTATCGTCATCAAATTTCGAAAAAAGAAAATTCTGATAAAAACAAATGCTTGAAAAACGTTGCTATTTCAACATTGACTCCTCCCCCACTTAGAACAAGGTTAGGTTTTGATCTATAATAGATGGGGTGTTCACATACCAAGAAGAGTTTGGTTGCTAATTTAGATGGTTCTAACTCATGCTAGATCATCTACACGATGGTTTACCCTCTAAGGAAGTTTGACATCTCAAAAGATATCACTAAGCTGGCTTATCAAAGTTCACTTCCTAATCCAAAGGATTGGTTTCTTTCCATGGTTTGATTTTTGCAACTGAGGAATATAAGGGACTTATAGAGTTGGGTAGAATCTAGCTTTGTACTATCATCCCTAACTCTTCAGGGGTCGGGTTTCTTACTTCCGTAACATATATATGTTGATGGTCTTCCTAATGAGTCCCTAATCATAACCTTTTGAAATCTTATTCTAATCCGAGATTTTTCTTTTAACTGGGTGGCAAGAAACGATTTTCATTTTGAATATTGATTTCTTATTCCTTATTCCATTCTCATCGTCACGCAACTTGCTAGGAGTTTTCAGGTTGGAAAACTTTGATGGTCCTCCAGGAATAGTCCATAAATCTCCAAAAGATGTTTCTCAACTCGATTATTGTTTTTGGTTTCTCTCCTTGTAAAGCGGGATCTATCTAAGCTAGGTCAATGGAGATTCTTTCTTTCGTGACATCATAGCCCTAAAGGCCACACTTTCTTCAGCTTGAGACTAGCCTTAGATAGTTTACCACTCATCCTCCTTCAGAATACCCAATACCAGGAGGCTTTTTTTTTTTATAAGAAAATTATTAAAATTAAAACCAAGGGCAGAGTATGAGACATACTGAAACAGCCCCAAACCAAAACCAATGTCAATTACAGCATGACCATACAACCAACTTCAGAATACCCAATACCAGGAGGCTTAACTCGTTCCTCCAAGGTTCTAGAATTATAAAGGAATCTACAAAGGTTGAAGATCATGGTCATCCCTTTTTTCCAAAGACCAGCATGGCTTAGACATGTAATATGCTCGCAGTTACCTTAATATCATTAGTTTGATAGTTTCTACCACATTTTTTTTTACGTGATTAGAGCATTAAAGATAATGATAAATGATAATGGCCATGGTCATGATCATGATCATGGCAAAAAAGTGTAATGAATGAGCAAGCAAATGGAGATGACTTTTCACCCAAAAAAAAAAACAAGAAACAAAGGAGATGACTTACCTTCTCAACAAGGCTACTTTTCTTCTTCCGCTCTATGGTCAAGATGTTACAACATTTCTTACTAGATTGTATTGATCTGTCGTTGCGAGGTAGGAAATTGTGATCCCCTTCATTCTCTATGATTTCCTCTTCATCATCCTCATACTCTTCACCATAATAAGCCTTATAAGGCAATATTTGCCAGGCTCTACAAATTGCAAACAAAAAAGTCATACCGATTTAGTTCCAAAGAAATTGTCAATGGCATCTCTAATAAGTTTTAAACATGATTAGGCCTCCTTTATAAGTTCTTTCAAAAAGAAAAGACCTAATGGTGCATGCGGTTAACAAACCAATACATTAAGACAATGTTCAACTACGATATGAAAAATGATATAGAAAACAACGATTTTGCCTCATGAAATATCGCTGTAGCATTTCTCAAGTATGCTAGAGTTCTCAGTAACTCCTTATTCGTAGGGTATTGCAATTGCAAACACGTAAATTACATTCCCCTCACAATCCCCTATCCAACATAGAATAAAGGAAAGATCAAACCCCCAAAAACAGAAACATATATGACATAAGAAATAACAGAAGTCAAAGTGCCAAACACAATACTATCTCAGTTTGTTTATCTCGAATTCTTGTTGCAGCTGATCCTCGACGAAATTTCCTGTATATTACTGGATTTGGTTGTTTTGTCAGTGGTTTTTCCAGTAAAAAGCAAAAGTCAACGGATCTACTAAGCAGAAAGATAATTTTTGGACTCTATGGATAAACTAATATCATAATTTTTCAAGTAATGAAACTAAACATATGATATAACGAACAAAATCTTTAGGATAAAAATCCATAACTTATCTTTAGCCTTTCCGATTATACCTTGCTAAAATTTAAAATTAACAACATACTACATGCTTTTACAACACTATCTTTTTTAGACAACAATAATTGAAAGGCTAAAAAGGTAAGAATGTGATTTTTTGTAACTAAAAAAAAAGTTTAAAAAAAACTGCAACAAAACAATTTCTAAAAGATTAAAAAAGAAAAAAAAAAGATCAAAGTTAAAAAAAACCATAACAACACATTTTCTAAGAATTAATTAAAAAAAAACCGTAACAGTTATTCAAGAGAATAAAACCACTAAGTATAACAATTTTTCATTCCGGTTTCTATTGCTATTTTCACTAGGGGTATAATGGTTCGGGTTGGGATAGCTTTTGAAGAAGTTTAGCACCGGACCCAATCAAAATAAATTGGGTTGGGTTGGGTTCTTTATTTGAGCGTCAAAACCGACCCAACCCAATCCATAGAGATTCTGATTAGATTGGGTCGGATGATTGAGTTTATGTATCTTGATTTTTATAAAACAAAAAAAATATAAATAAATATAAAATTAAAAATAAAACAAAATCACATAAGTAAGTAATTAAATATTATCCAAATAAACCGAATTACATAATTGTGAAACAAATTATCCATAAACAATACAATTACACAATTTAGCATTAAGTCATGAAAAATTAAGGATAACATATATTAGTAATAAATATATATATATATATATATATATATTTAAATTAGCGGGTTAGGTTAATTGGTTTATAAGATAATAAAATCTTGACACAACCTACACTTGATTGGGTCACTTAAAAAAACAACCCAACCCATTAAACGGACTCATCCCATCAAATATGGGTTGGGTTGGGTTATTGGGTTTGCATATTGGTCGTGACCCACTTACACCCTTAATTTTCTCCTTCCATTTCCATAATCTAACTTCTCATAACTCATAATAACCACTTCAACATGGGTTATGCCCCCCACCCCATTTTCACTTTATACAATTTACATGTGAAAACCATTGTAATTGAAATCAAATGCATAATAGCCAAGGATATGTGTTTGGATAAGATGTGCAGTTTTTTTTCCTTGCTTTATTCCAATTTCCAAATTTTGTTATCTTATTTTAAATTAGGAGTTGAACACAATAGCACCATAGTTCTGATTTTATATTTATTTATTTGTATGTGAAACTATTTATTTGTTTACTTAAACATGAAAATTGGTAACAAGAAAATAGTAAAGCGAAGGGATATGACATTTGATAGGAAGTAAAAATAAAAATATGGGTTGACATATATGTAAGTAGATTCATAATCATATAATTGGCATTTAAAGACCCTGTTAAACAATACTGATTAATAAATATAATTCTTTATAACACAAACAAGAGAATTAAAATGTGGATGGATTTGGTTCAGTAGGTGTAAGGCCCCAATTGAAATCCTGGGCATGGGACAGGGGTGCTAGTAGTCCCGGGTTCGATTCCCACTAAAAACTATTTCGCTAGAAGAGCCAGCCATGCAGCTCGCTCCGGATTAGTCTCAATGGCTCCTTGGTATTAAGGGTGCTATTGGGGATACCGATGGTTCCGCAAGGATTTCGGGAAAAAAAAAATGCCGATGGACATGCACTACAATGTGTCAAATGTCTTTCGACATGCAAATAAATTATAATTAAAACTCGTAACAGACTCTAACTTAAGATTGAACTTTGAAGGAAAGGAAAGTCAATGATTAACTTATTGGCTTTATTGGAAACAATAACTTCTTGTTCAAGGTGTTTTCACATGGTTGTTCTAAAACGGAAGGCACACTAAAAGATTCCATGATCAAACAAGTGGAACACCAATTGCCAGTTGTTCAAAGATCACTAGAAGTTTGAAGTAAGTGATGCCATAAAATTGCATAGAAACTTCTAACCGTGAGATGTGTATATATTTAGTGGAAGTCCATGACCACCATGTTATTTGTGGTCCAAGTCAATCATTGTCCAACACATAATACAAATAATTATCCATTTTCTTTATTTTTTTATTTTATTTTCTTATTTGACAAATTAGGATTGGCTTGGACCAGAAATACCATGGTGGTCCGACATACACCAAGTAATAACTTCTCCCATGAAAGGGCTAGTGCGAAGAAGCATAGAGCAAGCTACTAACTAGCGGATATTAACATCACAATTGGTCTCCTTTTCATGAGTTGAAAGTTTCTTCGACAAATTTATTTCTTTCACAATATTTTTTTTTATAAGCAAAAGAATAATATTTAAACACGAGATCTAAAAAAGCATCATTATATTTATCAACTCCACCTTTTAGAAAGGATTTGAACATAAGTATACAATCATATGCTCAAATACCAAAACCAATATAATGAATAACGTTACTAATCGATCTATTTCACCATAAAGTAAAACAACAGATACAACTCAAACCTTACAAACTTTTAATGACATCAACCACATCTGCCAAAGCTTTACTAGAATCTCTATCTCCTTAACAACCTTGATAGGTAAAGGTAAAACCCAATGAGAAAAACCGAATCAAGAAAAAAAAAGTATAGCAAATTCTAACAAGTACAACCACCTACAGATACTGAGATCAAAAGGACCCTTTTACTTACTTCAAGATTCTACAATAAAGTGAAACAACTTTTTGAACAAATAAAAAGCCTCACGTTTTCTCTTTATCAATATTTCCCGCAGCTTCTATCTACTCCCTTCGTTCATATTTATTTGTCATATTTCAAACAAAACATACCCTTTAAGAAATGCAATCATTACTTAGATTTTCAATACATTAATTACGTTTTTTCCCACTATATATTTTCTCTTTCCATAATCATTACTTTGTATATATGGAAAATAACATTTATTACATTATTGAAATTATCAAAATGACATATAAAAAGAAACAAAAAGCTTCTTCAAAAAAGGACAGTTAAATAAGAACGGAGGGAGCAATAAGGTAGTTGTTGTAGGAGTTGTTACGAATCTTAAACTACAAATAAGACATTGTTTATTTAATAGCAATATATGTTGTTTTCTTGATGATGTAGCAGAACGTTGTGGACACGAAGTTCATTATTTGGTTATTTAAATGATGACAAATTTGGAAGGATGCAAGGAAACTACTACAGGCACTTAATGAAAATACTTTGGTCATAAGAAGTAGATCCTTTCTTATAAGTGTCAAAAAGCTTTCTCATCCAATAGTCATTATGATAGTAATAGTGTACTACAGTATATGAGAATAAAATCAATGGATGGTCGGTATAATCGAAAATTGCAATAGTTTCTAACAACTTTACCTTTCCTGCAAATTTACTATATAAGATCTATCTTTTCAAACAACCCAAACAAAACAAATGCACCATTTGATTTTACAAATGGATGCACCTTCCTAATTTTGTTAATGAAAAGTTTTTTTAGCCCCTAGCTCATCTCCACTTTCAACATTTTGCACTTGCAACTACGATCACCTTCAGGCTTCACCCATACAAGTGCCCCACCTCATCCGACAACCGCTCACTATTGCCTTTTCGCAACCGTGCCACCGCTACTCGGTTGGGGTGTTAGCCCTTTCAACCTCTTGATCATTTCCAATGCATCCCAAGAGCCATCATCACTACTTGTACACCATCAATCCACCATGACCGCGACGACATCAAAGATGCACCTGGCCACCACTTTCAACATGTTGTCAATCACAAAAAAGAAGCTAACAGAAACAAGACCTCAAAGGCAAAACCCAGATCTACGAAGATACAAGCAAATCTATGTCGTAGAGGAGCCGTCATGTTTCACGAAGGTAACATGGTGAAGGTCAAGCTGAAGCTTTTGTGCATTGTCCCAAGTTTGCCAATGGAGACGATGATGTGATCTAGTTTAGGGAGGAGGTGGAGCCAATGTATGTGGCGATGGTGTGGTGGACATGTTTGCAACCAACGGGAACCCGTGTACGATGTGGTGTCATTGACTTTGTCATTCATCAACGAGTCAACCGAAGAAGACAACGGAAGCAAGTGGTGATGGTGTGGCAAAGCTGGTAAGTTGGTGGTGAAGGTTGGGTGTATAATAGACAACTCAACACCATTTTTCTTTTATCAATAAATCAGATGGCAAAAAATAATAAAAAGCATCAGTTTAAAAACTCAAATGGAGCATTGAAGAATCACACGAAACAAATATCTTAAAATCACGTCTCAACAAACATATCCAAACAACTTATACTACAGTACCAAGACAATAATCGATTATGCATTTATTCTGCATCATCTATTATTGAAACAATATAGTTTTCATAAATAATACGAGCCTTCCAAGCACCCTAATTCCCTAAATGATAAAATTACATACAGTTTACAAAAATCCAGAGATACGATTCCCACCAGTGAAATCAACAGTGCAAGAACACGTTTCAACTTTCAAATGAGGTCAGCAATCAACTTTGACGAAACTTGGGCCAGACAGTGATTACTCCTGGTCTAGTCTCCTCATAACGGTATCTGCATAATTCAAATGACAAGTAAGGTAGCAAGAAATAAGGTAACAAGAAACAAGATAAACCTTGTTCTATTCTTTCAATGTCCTAAGCGACGGTATCAGGACAAAGATAAGAAGTCGGGAGGAGAAGGAAAATATCAGTATAGATTATATGCTGCAAGAAAAGATGTTCCACCTGTTTTCATTGAGGAAATTTCTCACAGCTGAAGGAAGAGAAGCTTGTCCGCGGCTATGATTGCCAATGCCTGGAAAAATGAAAACTAAAGGTAATTAAGGCCATTCTGTAGTGCTGATTCCAGACCCTATGCATGGATATACAGATTTATTTAATTTAATACTACTAATTTCGTATTCAAGAATATAATGGATGTGTTTTTCTTGCACCTAAAAAAATTATATTTTTCCAACAAGAGCTTCAAATAAAGGGCCCATTAGTTAAGTTCTTTTCAAGGTAGGAAGAAATACCAAAGAAGAGGTTCGAATAAAGCAGCCGTTATTCAAGTTCTTTTCACACATAAGGGAAAAAAAATAACAAAATAAATTTCACTTCTGACACTTGCATGTTTGTGTTTGGTTGATGCTAAGAAACAAAAGGTTAAAAAAACCGAAAATTGCTATCATGAGAAGCTATGTTTTCTAGCTTCTCTAAAGAAAAACCCTTGATTTATATAATTTTGTATTTTATTTTATTTTTACTAAAAGTGCTTTTTAAAATCGTAGCCAAACACAGAAATTTTCCTTTATAGATTCTGTACAAAACATAGCTACTTGTATGAAATTTTGCTTTATCACTGGATGCTTGAGGTAAATAGGCAGACAGTGGATGAAACGCGAACAGGCATGATGAGAAAACGGTCCAAAGAAAAGAAATAACACAGAAAATCCCCACAAAATATTGAAAATCTGAATGCTACACATGGTTCAGGTGCACATTAACATATGCATATGCGACAAAAATAAAATTCCAAAGATAAAATTAGCTATGTAAGCATAAAAATAGCCTTTATAATACATGGTCAAAAGAAGTAAAAATACCTGTTATGACATCTAAAGTAAATGATCTAAGCCTTAGTGGTCCTTGTTGATTATAAAAATTTTCCCTGTCCATGAAATTAAAAGATCCAACAAATGAATGTGCAACCCCATTCTCCTTCACACCATTTGAAGTGGCTAAACCATTTGAGAAGGCTTGGCTTTCAATTTTATTGAGATGATCTTGCAACGCTTGAATAGCTTCCGTTGCATGAAGACCATGCAAATCCAGTCTCCATATATCATTTTCATGATTTCTGATACTTAAAATTTCTGTGGCTGCCTTAGAATTAAGTTCTCCAGCAGTATGCCAATCCTCCTGAGCTTTAGCTGAGTGTTGTTGCGCAGAAAAATGATCACCTCGCATAAAAGCATTCGTAGCTGCCCTAGAATGTCTTAATGCTGACCTGTTCAATGAATAGGAAATCAAGTCTATATGACTACTGACAATGTGGCAAGAGAATCTACCCATGGTAGTATCGATCAATATGTTTTAATGCACATAGATAATATATTCCATCCATATACTTCAGGCTTTCAGCACATACAAGATGCTGATTATTAAATATAACAATAAAAAAACACAAAAGTCAGAACTAACTAAAGCCACATCTCAAAAGAAGTTCACGAGATATCATCCATACCTCATCGCCTTCAATGCATCCTTTCGATGGCTAATGTAAATATCATCCTCCTCCCATTCAGGCTCAACAGGAACAGAGTCAAATAGCCCCATGCTGCATCTCAGGTTATCTTCCTCGGAAAGCTTTTGATCTGAGGAAGCTTTTGTATCCTCCAACTCTTCATCTATGAGATGACTAACAAGACTAGAACAGAAGGGAACATCATCCTTGAACTTTCCTATACCAAGACTTTTGTCAGTCTTCTCGTTACATGGAATATCATCTGAAGTAGCTGGTCCTGGATTGCTTGATACTTGGCATTCTTCAATGTTAACGGAAGAGACCATCGTTTCAAGTAAAGTCGAGGCCTTGTCAACATTATTATCAACAGCAGTCAACACATCCTCTATCAAGCTAATCTCGGCCCAGTGATGCTGCTCTTTTAGCTTTTTGATAGATAAACTAACATCATTCTGAGCAGAAGTCACACGAAATTTTCCAAGTGTATCAGAACCAAACATCGTTGTTTTGCTATTCCCACCCTCTTTCAGAGATGGAAAACTTTTATCAGGGAGAAGTACAGAAGAGAAAGACTTCACCGGAACATGTTTCTTCTTGATTAACTTATCACCACCATGTCCCATCAATTCAGAAGTGCCTATAGGTGGAAAAGGGTCCGTGTTGAGTTCGGATTCAACATTGTTTTTCTGCCGCTGTTTAAGATCAAAAGCTGCCCAACCAGCAGACGATTGACCCCTATCCCACGACATCTTCTTAAGGGGGGATCTTGCCGAAAAGGTCATATAGGTAATAACACCATAATATGAGCAAACAATCAGCTGTTATCTCTTTCTGGTATCTCCCCCTTCCTCCCTCCCTGTCTGAACACTTATGCAGTTATATGAAGTCCGAACTCAGTAAGCCAAAATCCGGAGACCTGGCTTGCAGAAAATTTCATTCCAAAAACTGTAAGCATCATACTATGATGTTATCAAACTTTTGTTATTGCAAGACATAATTTCAACTAGATCATTTTTAAAATTCGAGGTTCTCTACTTGCACTTTATTTTTTTTTTAGTGCACCAAGGATATCGTCCGGCCGATAGCTGAAGACTAATTTTCTTCGAGGTGGAGAGATTACCGAAGTGGGTTTTGCCTCTATCAACAAAGTCTTTTCCTTACCCACAGCAGGATGGAACCCTGACATCATGCTTAAAAATTCAGTTTTTTTTAGGGGATATTGGGACCAAGTTTAATAGCAGTACAATCTAGTTTTATGAATCCAGCACTAACTGGCATACTTAATTTCAATTCTGGGGTGTGAATAATAATTTCAGTTGACTTTTCAAAAGTCAACCGTATAAAACTACACCAATTGAAGACAGATGTGCTTGCTAATCACAAAAACCAAAGAAACTAAAGTTGAAGGAAAATAAATTAAAAAAAAAAAAAACTAACCTTTTTTCCTTTTTCGATGTGGGGTCAGAAATTGAACAAGAGAAAGGATGCTATTAAGGAAGACTAGGACCAAAACCCAGGAACCGTAGCAAAGGAATCAGAGGTTGAAAAAGAGAAAGAAAGAGAAATCCAAAGAGCTGCTGATGTGGGATGAAGCTTGAGATGAAAGAGAGTTGAAGTGAGCCAAATTTGGAGGTGTTATCCATAAAATCGATGTGATGTGTGGAGATTTGAAAAGAGAAGAAGAAGAAGAATGGGGAAAGGGTTTTGGATTCTCTCTACAAAAGTGGTTCTTTTCTGAAGCCACAAAATTGGGGAAATTTAGAGCTTAAGAGAGAGAAAAACCGAATGCGAGAAAGAGAGAGAGAGAAAGATTTGACAGCCGCCGACGGCTGGGAAGTAATTAGCGAAGAGCAAAAAAAACAAACTCGGGAATTTACGAAATTCGCCCTCGTTTACCGACCCGTGATTAGATTATTCTTGTATATGGACTTATTTAAATTTGTAATGATTAAACAGATGTTTTTTTTAATTCATCCTCGAAAATTTTTAATATTCCGTATTTTGAATTTTTGAATTTTGTTTAAATATTTGAATACAATCATTTTTAGGGGTGTAAGTAATTCGGTCCGAGAGTGCTCGGACCGGACCGGACCGGACTGTAGTCTCACATTCCGATTTGGTCTCAAAAAATTCAGACCATTCTTGAACGGTCCGGTGCACGGTCCCAAATATTCTTAAACCGCTGGAACAGGACCAGATCGATAGGGTTAATAATTAAAAAAAACCTACAGATATCAAAAAAAAAACTATAGATATAAAAAATAAAAAAAACCTGCAGATATCAATAGTCATACACTCATAGTCTCATACCCTAATCTAAGTCACTCACACTTCAGCCCTTGAGCCGCCCCTCTTAGTTCTCTCCTCCTTCCGCCACCTTCAGACGTCGGCCGTCCAGATCCGCCACCGCCCAGACACGTTGTCCCGTCCCGTCGCAGTCGAGTTCGAGCCATCGCCTCCCATCTCCGTCGCAGTCGAGTTCGCCTCCCATCTCCGTCGCTTCTCCCTTCTCCTTCCCTTCGACTCTTCGAGTCTTCTCCAGAGGTTAGCCTCCCATCTGATTTTTTTCCCCTTTTTTTAAATCCAATAATTAACTAATTAAGCATTTAAATCATTTTTTTCCTTTTCTGTGTTTTACTGTTTTACAAGATTTTCATTAGCATTAGGTTTTGAAAATCCTTCTAATTATGAAGCCTTTAAAGAGCATTAGGGTTCCTATAGTTATCTTTATAATTATTTTAAGTAGATTATGCACATGCAAAAATAGAATATGTATAACTAGCTATGGATTTGTGCTATTTCAGAATATTAACTTATAGTTGTGTGAAATATATGCCTATGAATTATTAAACTAGTTAAAAGTAGCTTAGATATAGAATTCTTATGTTTTGTGTAGTTATAAAATGCAAAACTTTGTTGTGAAAATGAACTAAATATCATTCTATATGTAGTGAGGTTTTAATTTGGTGTTATGTTTGTTTAGTATTAATTTGTTGTTTTGCTGTTTTTTAAATAGGTAAGATGACTCAAACACCAAATACAAGTGAAACTCAAGCAGGTAGTGCACCAACTCCAAGTGGAACACCTCCAAGTGGAACGCATGTGGAAGAGCCATCCCAAGTACAACAAGTGTCATCGGAGAAAACTTCGGAAGAGGTAATTGCTAAACCAAAAGCTTGTAGACCTTCATCTTCTTTGTGGGATCATTTCACTAAAAAAGATGATAAGGCCTGTTGCAATTACTGTGGAAAACCTTATGCATCTTCTTGTGCAACATCAACCTTGTCTAGACATACTATTTCTTGTTACAAGATCCCAAGTAGGAAAATTGATAAAAAGCAAAAGACCATAGCATTGGAAAAACAAAGTGAGGGTGAGGGAACTGTAACTATGAAGCTTGTTGAATTTAAGCAAGAAGATTGTAGATCTGAATTGGCTAAAATGATAATAGTCGATGAGCTTCCATTTAAGTTTGTTGATGATCCTGGGTTTAGAGCTTTTATGAGTAAGGCTCAACCTCGATTCAAAGTTCCTAACCGCGTAACTATTGCTAAGGATTGCTTTCAACATTACTTGGAAGAAAAAGTAAAATTGAAATCTTTGTTGGAGCTTAATCATCAAATGGTTTCTTTCACAACTGATACTTGGACTTCCATTCAAAACATGAATTACATGTGTGTAACTGCTCATTATATTGAAGAAGGGTAGGAGTTAAACAAAAAGATATTGAGTTTTGAATTGATTCTCGATCATAAGGGAGAAACCATAGGAAGGGCCTTAGAGAATTGCATGAAGAATTGGGGAATCTCTAAGATTTGCACCATCACTGTAAATAATGCAAGTGCTAACAACACAACATTATCATATTTGATTAGAGGAATTGATGATTGGAATCGTACTACCATATTGAAAGGTGCATACATGCATATGAGGTGTAATGCTCACATCTTAAATTTAATTGTTAGTGATGGCATGAAAGGAAATAGATAGTTCCATCTAGAGCCACGTTTTTCAGAAAATGTGCTGAGTTTATAAGATCAGTTGAAACTAGGGAGATAATCCTTGATATGCCTACTAGGTGGAATTCCGCCTATTTGATGTTAGAAGTTGCAGTGAAATATGAAAAGACATTTGCTCGTCTGGACAAGGATGATAAAGATTTTAAAGCAGCTCTCATTAGTGAGGGGGGACCTCCAACACCTGAAGATTGGGACCGTGCTCGTGTTTTTGTCAAATTCTTAAAGATTTTTTATGAGGCTACCCTTGCTTTTTCTGGTTCATTGAATGTCACTTATAATGCTTTTTTTGATAAGTTTTTCCAAATTCAAACTATATTGGATAAGTGGATGCAAAGTTCAGATTATGTGTTGTAGATGATGGCAACAAATATGAAGCAAAAATTTAATAGATATTGGGACTTAGGACATTTAAATTATCTATTGTTTATTGCTGTTGTCCTTGATCTGAGGTATAAGTTAGCTTATGTTGAGCTTTGCTTTGGTCTTATGTATGGAAAAGATGAAGCTAAGAATGCATCACAAAATTTGAAAGATTTAGTTAAAAGGATCTTTAGTGAGTATGTTGTATGGTATCCTGTACCCAATGAAAGCAGTGACACTAGTGACCTAACACAAGATACTTCTACTCAAACAAAAGGCAATGAAGATGATGATGACCTTAGTGTTATAGCCAAGGAAATGTTTAGACAAACTGTAAAGAAAAAGCAAGATGGGATATAGAAAGATGAGATTGATAGATATTTGGATGATGATGTTGAGGAATCTTCTAGTACATTTGATATTATTAAATGGTGGAGAGGCAAGTCACATAAGTATCATGTTCTTTCACAAATGGCAAGCGATATATTAGCTATTCCTATTTCTACAGTGTCTTCGGAGAGTGCATTTAGTACTGAGGGACGTGTTCTTGACGCCTATCGTAGTTCAATGCGCCCTTCTACAATTGAGGCTTTGATTTTTACTCAAAATTGGTTGAAGATTAAACCAAAAGAAGTGATTGATTTTGCAAGTCATGTGGCTCAAGTTGAATCAGGTATAATGTTAAACTTTATACTATTACGCCCCTTATTTTGATACCTTATAAACTTGCACTAATATTTGTTATGTTTTTTCTTTTTTATTAAAGAGTTGTCAGGCATTGGCGGATTAACACAGAAAACTTAAAAAACCCAACAAACCTAGAAACCCAAAAAATGGAAAAACAGTACAACTCGAAGAATGAATGATAAAAGTGAAGCGGATTCAGATCAATACCTGCTGTAGAAGAGGAATAGGCACGAACTGGACAGCGAAGGAAGAAGGAAACCCTTGAGAACGAACCACAACGTCATACGAAAGAGAAAAGTGGTGGAGAAATATAAAAGATCTGGAGGACATTAAAAGGAAGGCTATGCGAATGCTGTAGGAGAAGAAATTACAGATTACTAAAAAGCCGGAAAAGGAAGTTGCAGAGATATCAGAGGAAGAGTTACACTATGCCACAAAGGAGTTTTAACAACATACATTTTACATCATTTATGTTTAAAGTGTTGTAAATAAATTGTTGATGCTTAGGTTGTGAATCATGATTGTATTTTCAACAGCATTTGTTTAAGTAAATGCTGTAAAATGCCTTTGAAAAAATTGTATTTCAACAGCATTTGTTTATGTAAATGCTATAAAATGCCTTTGAAAAAATTGTATCACTTAATTTACAGCACTTCTTCAGACAAGTGCTGTTGAATGAATGGTGTGAAATTTGCTTCCCCCGCGCGCAAATAAGCTTAAACGCTGTAATTTTGGTGTTTGAATTTTTTTTATTTTATTAAAAAAAAAGACCCCTTTGTCTTTTGGTTTCCTTCCCTCCGTTCTCATCACTCATCACTCACACACTCTCATCAGTACACACTCTCTCCGTTCTCCACGATCAACCACCATCACTCATCAACCGCAGTCCACGCTTCACCGGTCTCTCACCTCCATCCTCATCAGCCACTCTTCTCTTCTCTTCCCCGCTTCTCTTCCACTCTTCTCATCCTCAGCCACGCTTCTCCGGTCTCTCACCTCCGTCCTCAGCAGCCCACGAGTCCCTTGCAAACCCTCAGCCGTCACTTGCAAACCCACGCCATCAATCCCTAAACCCTCTCTCACCTCCATCAATCCCTAAACCTTCTGTCACCTCCGTTGGTCCGTATTGACCAGAAGTTCACCATCACCACCTACTCTCCCACTGGTGTTGTGAGTTTTTTTTTTGTTTTTAAAAATTATTTATTTGTTCTTTTTTGCATTTTTAGGTCTGATTGAACTATTTCATTTAATTTTGACATTTTTTATTGAACATTTAATTTTATTATTGATGTTTGTTACTGGAACTCATTGGAGTATGTTTCGTGGTTATTATTAGAAAATAAAAAAAAATTACTGCCATTGTTTTACCCAAAGAAAAAATATTGTTTGTTTTCATTGATAGCAATGTTGTGTTCTGGGTGGTTATTAGTAATTTTCAAGTGTAATATGTGTGTGATTTGAGGGGTTTCTAGGGATTAATTAAAATTAAAATTGTTTTTTCTAATGTTGTGGAACACTTATCTCGTGTGTTTGATTGGTGGTGCTGTTTCAGGCTATAACATCATCAGGGACAAGGAAAGGTGACCTGTTTGTGGCTTATGTGAACACTCAGCTGAAGAACAAGAACATCACCACTGATTCCAATGTGAGTTGTTCACAATCCTTGTTGAATATATGTTTTTGTTATTCTCTGTTGTGTCTGGTTTTGATTTAGAGTTTTAAATTTTAGCCCCCATTGTCGAAATTTTGGCCCCCATTTTGTATTTTCATGGACAAAATTTCAAATTTCCGTCTTCCAAGAGACGGAAATTTTCCGTTGACACTAAGACAAAAATTTTTCATTCACACTGACTCAAAAATTTTCCGTGATGTATGAGACGAAAAACACATTTTCGTCTCTTGAGAGACTGATGAATATGCTTTCGTGAGACAGATGTGGGTTATGCTTAAACTCACTAGTCACTGTATTAATATTTCCATTCATCATGCTTATATATGGATTGAGCCATTGTTTCCTGTGTCTAGAATTTTTACTTCCTTTTCTTTTTGGCTGGCTTCACAATCCTAAGGTTCAACTCAATCTTGGGAATAGTATGAGCTAAAATCTTGTTGCTTATGCTCTTCTTCTTCTCAATCTTTTGCATAGTTTTTAAACTTTTTATTTCAGTTTCACACATAAAAGCTTAGCTCTCAATATGGATCATAGATTGCGCTGGTGCTGTATTTTAAAATCCAAAGATTATCATGCCTGAAGCATGTTTTTTAGTAAGAAAATGAGTTTATTAGATAAGGGCGTGGGCCATATACAAAAGCTGGACTTGATTTGAACTAAGTCCATGATCTATAAATAAATAAAAGGCTTATTCGAGAATATGACATCATTCCTCATAAGCCATATACACCAAACAGTAGTGAGCAAAAACATTTTCCAGAATTCTCCCATCTTCTTGTTCAAAGAGAGGCTGCCATGGCCGGTGTTTAAAATGATCCATGCAGTTGTTAGGTAGCATTGTTTGAACAACAAGGCTATGTATAGCTGCCTTTCCGAACGGTTTTTTTGTTATCAAGCAGTTTGTGAATAAATGAGAATATGCAAAGCATAATCTTCCGGCTCATGGGAGACGGAAATGTGTTTTCCGGCTCATACAACACGGAAAATTTGAGTCAGTGTGGACGGAAAATTTCCATCTCAGTGTGAACGGAAAATTTTCGTCTCAGTGTAGACGGAAATTTGAAACACATTGAGGACAATTTTGACCATAAAAATACGAAATGGGAGCCAAAATTTCGACAATGGGGGCCAAAATTTAAAACTCTTGATTTATATTAGTTGGTTAATAATACATGTCATTTTTTTGTAATATAAATTTATTTGCCGGTTGAATTATAAATTTATATATCCTGAAAACTCTTAAATGACACAGATAATTTATATTTATATTAAAGCCATCCTACTTGCTTATGGGAAGAACCTTATTTGAGGACTGGTTAATGTAAGTAAATATATAAATGAACATAACTACACTGTTTATAAATGAACATAACTACACTATTTATAAGAGTTGAAGCAGCTCTAACTGATATGGAAAAAAATGTAGAAAAATAAATTCAAAAGCTTTATGTTGATTTCTGATATAGTGTCATAATTAGTATGTATATGTTTCCAATAAAAGATACTTTTCTTTAATCATTAAAGAGTCCAATATAGTAAGACCATAACCCTTTACTTGGTCCGTATGTGAAAGCTTAAGGAATGTCTCAAGTCAATGTTTCTCACAGCAATCAAACCATAAAACTTAATTAACTTATAACTAGTGTATTCAATTCATGCTTTCCTATAGTCCATTTTATCTCCTAAGTTAGACCAGCTACTTTAAATATTGGACTGAAACATTCAAGGATAGTAGAATATAGGAAAGAGGAACAATAATGAAAGACAGTTTAACAGAATGCACATTGTCATTTTAGCAATATATCTTAAAGGAACTTCACCATTTAAAAGAATCTTCAACCATAATAGATTTCTATATAGTAAAGATGATAAGTCAAGTTTTTCTTATACTAGCTCATAAAGGGCACACTTGTTTCACTATTCATGAAGTTCTCAAAACAGTTCCTCATTTTACAGTACCATGTGATTGAACACTATTAATTGGCAGCATACCAGGAAAACTTCATCTCCTGTTGCATACATATCTTTCTGCATGGTCTTTCAACAGCTTTTTCTCTAGTGCTGAAATATATGTGAAATAGAATAGCAATTGATTAATCCAAAAACCAAGTTTCAGGTCTAGGCAAATAAATGAATGCAAAACTCCTCAGTATGAACTTGGACAGAATATATATCTTGTAGTTAAAAAGGTTGGAAATTAACATGAACCACTGAAGAATTTCTTCAACAATTAACATGACCGGTTAAGATATGGACTAGACCTAAATGCTCAATCTTTTATATAGTTACATTCCCTCCCTTTTCTATCTCTTCTGCCCCTTCTTTCTCCTCTCTGTTCTCTCTCTCTCTGTCAGATTCTCTGTTTCTCATCAATATTTATCAAAAAAAGCATTCCTTTATTATGGTTGTCAACATCGTATTACCAAACTTTGATGAGTTTATCTAAAAAAAATTTAACGCTCTATCCTTGTATTTCTTTAGCTTCCTAATCCTACTTCAAGTATATTTATTGCTTGACCAAAAGACTAATTTATCTCTGGCACAGGCATTTGAAGGAAGATATGAGATTGAGTTAACTGGCTCAGGAACTGATTTCAACTGATCGCTTAGCTCCTCAAACTTGGTAGACATACATTGGACTTTCTTGTAATTATTTGAAGTACTAAAATTTATTTTTTCTGACTGTAATTTGTTCTCTTAATGTCTTTTTTACTCTTTCTTCATTTTGCTCATTTTGCGAAATGGCATATACTTTCTGTGCATGCCCCTGTGTGCGTGTATGTATGCATGCATTCGGTCAAAAAAATGTATTGTGTTTGCGGAATATGCTTTTATGTTTTTTTTACTGTTGTAGTACAACTATGCAGGAATAGAAATATATGATCCTGCCTTCTACTTAAGTTCTTCTGTTATTAAAATAAAAGTCTTGTCTTCTTCTATTCAAGAAGTATATGCACTAAGATTAGACATAGTTGTGAGGAAACTTGCTTCATAACCATGTTCAATTGCGTAGTCTCTTGATATGATTTAGGATTCTTCCTTTAATTGGAAAACTAATCAGTCATAACATTCAATCAATCAGTCATCACTATTTGTAGCATTAAAATTTACCTTTGTTTCTTGTTTAAGAACTACTTTGATGTGTTTTTTTTCTGCACAAAATATACAAGTTGTTCTTGAATTTTTTAGATCAGGAAAATAATTGTTATTAATTTGACAAATCAAGTAGACATCAATCTCTTTGGGTCCAAATTAATTGTTATTAATTTGTTAGATCATGAAAGTATGAATCGAGAATGGATGTTTGCTAATCGATTAACGGATGAATATAACGAAGGAGTGAATGAGTTCATTAGGTTTGCGGTTGAGCATGCGGAAGATCCTAGTAGAATCATATGCCCATGCTTACAATGTTGTTATTCAAGAAAAGTTAGTCCGACTGAGTTAAAAACTCACTTAGTGTGCTATGGAATTGATCAGAGTTATACATGTTGGACAAGGCATGGTGAGACAAGAGAAGAGTTTGGTAATTTAAAGGATGATGTGGGATATGCTTTGAATGATGTCGACACAAATTCATACGATGGCAATCGCTTTGATGAGATGGCAGCTGTGCTTGAAGAAGATCTTCGTGATTGTCCCGACATGTTTGAGAGGATGATGAACGATGCAGAGAAACCATTGTATGATGGTTGCACCCAATTCAATAAATTGATAGCAGTGTTGAAGTTATATAAGTTGAAATCAGCAAACGGATAGACTGATAAGAGCTTTACAGATTTACTTACGCTTTTGAAGGATATGTTGCCGAAGAATAATGAGCTTCCTAATCGAACGTATGAGGCTAAACAAGTGATACGCTCTACTGGGATGGGCTATAAGAAGATACATGCATGTCGAAATGATTGTATTTTATTCTGGAAAGAATATGAATCATTAAGGGTGTGTCCTAAATGTAATGAATCGCGATATAAGAAAGAATATTCAACTCCAGAGAAGGTGCTATGGTATTTCCCCATAAAAGAGAGATTTAGGCGCATGTACAACAATGCAATAGATGCCAAGAACTTGACATGGCATGCTGATGAAAGGATTAAAGATGGAAAGCTTCGACACCCTGCAGATTCTCCTCAGTGGAGGAAGATTGATCATGAATACCCTGATTTTGCTCAAGATGCAAGAAATTTACACCTTGCATTATCCACTAATGGAATTAACCCGCATGGTGTTCAAAGAAGCTCCCACAGTACATGGCCAGTGATGTTGGTTATTTATAACCTCCCTCCTTGGTTATGCATGAAGCGCAAGTATATGATGCTATCTATGTTAATTTCTGGTCCCAAACAACCAGGAAATGACATAGACGTATATTTGACTCCTTTAATTGAAGACCTGAAGCAAATGTGGGAGACGGGAATAGAGGTATACAGGAGAGAAAGTTTCAATTTGAGGGCTATGTTGTTCGGCACAATTAGTGATTTCTCAGCATATGGTAATTTGTCGGGATATAGTACAAAAGGACAGTGTGCATGCCCTATATGTGAAGATAATACACATTGGATGCAGTTGGAAAATTATAAAAAGAATGTCTTCCTTGGGCATTGCAGATTTTTGCCTCCGGGTCATCGTTATCGGGGATGGAGGAAAGCATTCAACGGGAAGCGTGAAGATGGTAAAGCTCCTTTGCCATTGACCGGTGAACAGTTGTTTGAAAAGTTGAAGAGTTTGAGCAATAATTTTGGCAAACCTTTTGCTGGAGAACTTGTCACGAATCGGTGGAAGAAAAGGTCAATTTTCTTCGAACTACCATATTGGAAAGAATTATATGTAAGGCATTTTCTTGATGTGATGCATATTGAAAAAAATTTATTTGATGGCCTCATTGGTACGTTACTCAACATGGTAGGTAAGACCAAAGATGGCCTCAATGCAAGGTTGGACTTGCTTAAATTAGGAATAAGAACAGAACTGAGACCGATAAAGAGGGGCAAACGTACATATCTACCTCCTGCTTGTTATACATTGTCAAGAAAAGAGAAAATTAAATTTTCTAAGAATCTTCATGGAGTCAAAGTTCCAGAGGGGTACTCATCAAACATTAAGAACCTTGTATCGGTGAAGGACCTCAAGTTAAAGGGTCTTAAGTCTCATGATTGTCATGTTCTCATGGAGAATTTGGTACCTATTTGTATTCGCTCTATTTTGCCTCAAAAAGTGAGACGAACCATAACTAAACTATGTCTCTTTTTCAAGGCAATTTGTAGCAAAGTGATTGACCCTGGAAAATTACCTAAATTGCAAAGAGAGATTATTTTGACTTTGTGTGAGCTTGAGATGTATTTCCCACCTTCTTTCTTTGACATAATGGTTCATTTAACTGTTCATCTGGTTAGAGAGACATAACTATGTGGACCTGGATATATGAGATGGATGTATCCATTTGAGCGTTATATGAAGATATTAAAAGGTTATGTGAAAAATCATTCTCGGCCAGAGGGTTGTATTGCTGAACAGTACATTGTTGAAGAAGTTGTGGAATTTTGTACCGATTACATGTCCAATGTTGATTCCATAGGGCTTCTGAAGTCTCGTCATGTAGGAAGAACACAAGGAGAAGGGATTATCGGAAATGAGATATTGACTGTACCAAGGACATAATTGGATCAAGCACACTTATATGTTTTACACAATGAAGATGAAGTTGAGCCATATGTTGAAAAACATAAGGAGATACTTAGGAGTTCAAACCCAAATAGGAATGAAAATTGGATAACCAGAGAGCACAATCGGTGTTTTATAAAATGGTTAAGAGATCACATTATTGAGGAGTTGAATATAAATCCTGATTCTGTTTCTGAAAGATTGAGATGGTTAGCCAATGGTCCAAGTATACATGTCTTATCCTACACTGGTTATCTAATTAATGGGTACACATTTTATACGAAAGAACAAGATGATCAGAGTACAATACAGAACAGTGGTGTGACTCTTGTTGCTGAAGCCATGCATGTGTCAAGTGCCAATGATAGAAATCCAATATATGCTAATATGTCATACTTTGGGGTTATTGAACACATCTGGGAATTGGATTATAGCAAGTTCTGTGTGCCTGTATTTGGTTGTAAGTGGGTTGATAACAATGATGGCTTTCAGATTGATGATTTAGGGTTCATGCAGGTGGATCTTAACAGAGAAGGGTATAAAGATGAGCCTTTTATTTTAGCATCTCAAGCTCAACAAGTTTTCTATGTCGCTGATCCTGTTGATATGAAATGGTCCATTGTTATTTTGAGTAACAAAATAAATGCCAATAACATAGATGATCAAGACCTTGAAGACACTGATGTTGAGGATGATCCTTTCTTTGGGACATCACAGTTACATGAGAGCGACCCTGTTGATGATGACGATCTATATTTGAGAGATGATCATGATGAGGGAATTTTCATCAATCCACAAGTTCTTTCTAATAAGAAAAAGACAAATCTGAATCAGACAAAGAAAAGGAAAAGGAAAAGATCAAGTTAATATTTTACTTGTGTTTTAATATTTTATTGTGCATTAATATTTTACTTGTGTTTTAATATTTTATTGCGCATTAATATTTTGCTAAGCTTGTGTTCTACTTTGGTTGCAGGTGATGGCATCTCCTAATGGTGAAGATCCTCCTTTGACATCTCCTAATGGTGAAGTTCCTCCTAACACTACAACAAAAAAGCGTTCGCGTGGGATGACCACTATGAAGAAGGTTATTTGTGCTAGAATAAAAAATGTGAAATTAATTGTAAGGCACATTTTTATCTATATTAATTGATTCATTTTGTCTTTATTGATCTCTTACACACTATCCCCCTATACTTATACTATCATATTTATGTTAGGTTGAATGGAATGTAAAAGGCCAACTAAAGAAAAAAAAGGGGGGCAACACATTGGTGAGCTATATTGGGGTGATTGTTCGACAAATGGTGCCAATTACTTATGACAATTGGAATGATAAATCTTTGGTTAGTTTGAAGGATAATATTTGGCTGGATATAATAGTAAGAATTACTTACTCTAGCCCTTATTGAAGTTTCTTGTGTAAACATGTTCATTTTGAGACTTTGTTTATCTTTTGCAGTCGGCTTTTGATGTTGATGAGACGCGTAAGGAATATATTCTTAAGTCTGCTGGTAAGAGTCATAGACAGTTCAGAACTACTATGGGAAAATATGTAAGAGATGCTGATGGAAATATCAACCTCAAACCTCCAAAAAAATATGAAAATATCATAAGGGAGGCTGATGGGCTAGTGTTTGTCAAAAAACGTACAGAAGATAAGTCTTTCTTGGTAAAGTCACATATATGTAAAGTATAATAATTGTCCATATTTTTGTATAAATGATTAAAAGTACGTATTCACATGATTACTATTTGTCTAAGCAGAAACTAAGTGAAGAAAATCGTAAGAGAGCATCAAAATGTCCTTATCCGTATAGAAAATCAAGGGCAGGGTATAGAGGAGTTGAGAAAGATATTGTAAGTATAAATATGTACATAGATATACATAATGTAGAAGATTATGGTAAGTATGAATTTTAATCCTTTTTGTTTCTCCTCTATCCACTAGTACAGATCGGTCATTTCAGACCGGTTCCGCACCCCATTTCAGACCGGTTCCGAACCAGTCTTAAAAGTGGCGGTCTTATTGCTATGCCTTTAAATGAGACTGGTTCCGAACCGGTCTCGTTCCCAACTAAAGAGACTGGTTCTGAACCAGTCTGAAAATCAAAAAATAACCAGTCTTTATTAAAAAATGAACCAGTCTCATTGATTATTTTGAACCGATCTCATTTAAACTAAGAACCAGTCTGATTGAATGATTTGAACCGGTCTGAAAACAAAAAATAACCAGTCTCATTGAGTATTTACCGGTCTCATTGAGCTTTTCGAACCGGTCTAAATTAATTTTTTTTTTTGCTTTTTGAACCGGTCTCATTGAGCTTTTTGAACCGGTCTCAATTAATTTTTTTTTTTTGCTTTTTGAACCGGTCTCATTGAGTTTTTTGAACCGGTCTCAATTAATTTTTTTTTTCTTTTTGAATCGGTCTCATTGAGCTTTTTGAACCGGTCTCATTAAAATCTGAACCAGGTCTCAATTAAATTTTTAACCAGTCTCGTTTGACATTTTCAACCCTGTCTCAATTAAAAAAAACACATAAATATATAATAAATAATAAATAATAATTATCTAGACATAACTAGATTCTAAAATTATATTATAAAAACCACGTTATATGCATATCTAGTACAAGTTTGATCCACACAAGTATATAACACTATGCCTAGTGAAACTAACATAAACTACACAAAAGTCTTATATCTAGAGCGTTAAGCTGCAAGCTATCCCTTCCTGAATCAAAAATGCATCCTTCTATCTTCTCCAGCCATCACATCCCGCCTTCCCTGGTCCAACATGTGAATTCAATGCTCCTAATTAGGTGGATTATGTTTTGATGATGACAAAATAATTAACAAATCATGCCTTGAAGATATTGCAACATCAACATCAACAAGAAGTCAAGAAAAGAAGACAAGTGCCCAATCATTCTCAATCAAATATTAATTGTAAATTTCTAATTTATGTTGAGAGTGGTTGAGAGTGGGTAGAAATAGTTAGTCTCTTCTAGGAATAAATTTTTATATGTTTATTAAGTTGAGATTGACCAAAAATTAATACTTGAGAGGAAAAATAAAATTGAAAAATAATTTTTCCCATATCTGATCAAAATACTCGAGTATTTTGATAAAGACTCGAGTATATACTCGAGTATTTATAGAAAAACTCGAGTATTTGTGCCAGGTCAGCAAATATGACCGTTAGTCTGGTTCGTGCACCAATTCACTCGTGACCGACCAAAAAGACTCGAGTATTTACCAAAAGACTCGAGTATTTTTGTCCAGTCAGCAAAAATGAACGTTGGAGAGACTCAAAAACCCAATTGAGGGCATTTGAGTCTCATCCAACCCCTAGAGAGTATTCTGAACCTTATTGTAAAATTGCTCTTTGAATTTGTGCAAGAACAAACAAGACAACAACACATTATTGATCACAAGCTTTCATAATTTCCTTTTCTCAAGTGTTAATTCCCAAAAAGCTCAACTTCTCACTCATATTGTCATTTTATTCCAAGTTGAGTTTTAGGCCTCAATTCTTACATTGAGCTGTGCTTATTTGTGCTAATCCATTGTGAGATTAGTAATACACATACAAAAAGCTTGATTATTCAAAGTCTTGGATTGTTCCCAAGCAAACCCTAAGTGGCTTAGGGTGTTGGAAGTCTTGAGAGGTTCTCAAGCACAAGACTAGGAGGTTCCTAGCCCGGTGGAGTTTCTTGAAGGGAGTTCAAGGAAGCTTTGTGAAGAGTTCTTCAATCACCGGAATCAAATTGGGGTAGAAATCAAGAGTTTGGTACACTCTTGAAAGGGTTAGGTTGAGTGAGGCCATTCTCAAGCAATCCTTTGTAATTTCTAACAATTTGATTATTAGTAGAAACTCCTAAGTGATTAGGAGGACTGGATGTAGCTCATTGTTGGAGTGAACCAGGATAAAATTGCTTGAGTATTGGTTTATTGCTTTTAATCTACTTTCTAGCTCAATAGACTTAAATCATTTCAATCAATTAGGATTTATACAATTAGGTAGCAAGTTCAAGGAATCTTTGTGTTTAAAAGTTATTTAGATTGCTTGCTATTCTGTTGGATAAGTTCCTGTTTATTATTGAATTGATTTGAGATAAATTGCTGAATTTTCGTTTCTGGTTTTTCTGCTATCTGATAGGAAAAACTCGAGTATTTCAGAAAAGACTCGAGTTGTTCATCACTGAAAAACTCGAGTATTTCACAAAAGACTCGAGTCTTTTGTGTCTGATTCCAGAAAATTCAGTCTTAGATCCATTCTTCAATTATCAATCGAAATATTTGGTATTAGTGCTTCAAAATACTATTCACCCCCCCTCTAGTATTTGCTTAGCCCGCTTGTTGGTTTCCAACACAACAATCTATCAAGATAGAATATAAAAACATAGCTACAAGTGAATACATAGCTTTCCATGGTAAGAAGAAACATACGATTTTCTAAATATAGATCCAAAGTATGTAGTATAAAACAATTCTTGCAGCCACTTAGCTTCCATTTGAAAACCAATTTACCAAACATATAAAAACACTAACATAATCAAGAATATAAAAGGAAATTAGCTTCCTGCAACTTAGCTTCCTGCATCTTAACAGATTCAAGTAAAAACCAACTTAGCTTCCTGCAACATTTGTAAGGAAATTAACACACAAATATAAAATTAACGCACAAATATTCTCAGGATTAATTACCTCCAAAACGGTTGTTTGTAAAACAATGTCATGGGGCATTTGGTACCACAGGTATCTTGGATTATGGACATTTAGGATTCATTGGTTGGGTATGATAATCGTTAAAAATCAAATAGAAACTTGCAAATAATACCTGAGATCAGGATTCATAGCCAAGAATTTATCCAGAAATTCTACAGCTTCCAAGCTTCTGATATGAAATAACTGAAAAGAAAAACAACCTCTTTATCCTTCCTTGCAATATTGCAAGCAGTATGATTTAATTAAAAGCACACCTTATCTAAAACTGGAATGAGAAAAAAGGAACCAAGCACGTCCACAAGGATAGTCATATTTAAATTGGCAATACCGTATTGGCAGACCAACAAGGGAGATAGAATATATCATATCACAAAAGGAATAATGATGATATAACTTGTATGAACAAAAATCAAATCAACTAGCAGAACCATAATATATACTGGTAATGGTAATGGTAATTCTTTACAAAAAGAAAGTTTGAACAGTATTTCTAAATGTTATCATCATAAAATAAAATAAAACAAATCATGTCCAAATAATGTTTGCATACAATTTAAGATATACACTGAAATTAAATGAGCTATAATAATTTAAAATATATAAGACTGGAATTAAGACTTGTATATGAATTTCAAACCAATGTCCGAGCTGGACAGGCACCCATCTTAACTAAGCCAAATGAGTGCAATAAAACAGCAGTGACTATAATCAAGAACCTTGCAGCTGTGGGTGGGAGGTGCTAGCTGGTCTATTGTTTTAAGTCAAAATTTGAGTTGGCATTACCATTTTGCTGCTGCTGCTGTTGTTGTTGATGCTAATGTTGCTGTTGAAGATGAATGTTTTGTTGGGATGAGGTATGAGGTTGTTGTTGCTGCAGGAACATCATAGTGTTGACAGAATGTTGTTGAATCAAGCCTCTGGAAGGGTGCGAATCGTCGTTCAGCTCTGCTGTAGCAAGCTTAAGTCTTTGAACCTCAGCAGTTAAAGCCTCATTTAGAGCTGTTAAATGAGAATAAAAGGAGCAGAAGTGATCAGCATGCTAATCAAGAATTCTTGTTATTAGCAGCATAAAAATGTAGCAACCAAGCAAAGATCATTCATACAACCAATTATGTCTTTAATGAATGAAGGAACTAAGCATCATAAAGGAGATTATTTAAATCAGAAAATAAAATTGCAGAGAGGAGAGAAGCAACTACTCGCTGCACATATCAATGTCAACTTGAAATAATGAACTTCTATGCATAGGATTTCATTTCATGTATACTCAAATTAAGCAGAAGGATGCAAGTGCAGATGAGGAGACAACACGTAGGTATTAAAGGGGATTGCTACATAGTCATCTGCATTTTAGCATATATAACCAACATAAAGATAGTGAAGACAAATTGACAAGGCTAATGCACCCATCCTTAAAATTAGACACTCCAACACTGGTGTCTCTCATCTTATTGTTGAACTTCTTAAAATATCTCTTCAACCCGGAATGTAAAAGATAGACCTCAATATAAAAAATCCTTAGGATGAAGTGTTTAGGATTTTGTTGGCCCACAATGAGTACAACAGTCCTAAATTCATATATTCAAAAAGGTATTATTCGATCAATATTATATGTTGTCCTTGCTGACAAGGACATGTATTTCGGGAACTCTTCAGTAATTAGCACACATGTCAGAGACAAAATAAAAGATCATAAACATCAATTCCTCAGCCTTGTAGTTCTAGCCTCCGAGTGAAACAATCAGATTAACAAAACATTGAGTCAAAAAGGTAATCATGAAATTGTGTCACTAAGCCAATGTAATTCATACTTCGCGATGGTATCCACAACCTTGCAAACCACCATAATAAGTGAGAAAGTTATAATCTAAGCAATTATGTGTTCCTATAAGGCCTATATACTATAATTGAACAAATTAACTATTTTTGTTCATTTTTCTGTAATTTATATTTTTTTTATTTTGCTAAGAAAACAAGAATAATGATGCTACTGTATAATTTTTATCTTTTTTTTCAACAAATGATACCAAGGGACTTTTCAAAGGAATACTTAAATGGGTTCAGAGGGACTGCAAGCATTGGGATTTCTGACAACAGTACTAAGCATATTTAGATGAAGATCAATAATTTGTCTAAACAAAAATCAAATCTCTATTGTAGTAATAGGAGTACCTAAGAATTTCCTAAGTCCTTAACAACAGACAATCAAGTTCATAACCATTTTCCAACCCAAGGTATAGAACACTGAAATCATGTGATAAGTCATGTAGTTCCTACATGCCTATAAACCCGTCACAGCAGTTAAGAAAGAACCAGAGACATGATGAAAGGAAAACAGAACGGCAACACTAGCACCAAACCAACAAGAAACATTGATTAAAAAAAATAGAACAGCAAATGCCACAAACTCAAAGCCTCAAAACAAGGAGATAAGTGAGAATCTTACTGTTTACAAACTAGATTAAAATAACTATCTCCTCACTAGAGTCCACAACGTGATCAATTCATCCACAAAGGTACAAACTTGAACTAAATGGCGAGTACCCACATGAAGAAAGAAACCATTTTGCAATGAATATAATTTACAGGCTGTTTGGAGAAAGAAACCGACAGAGAAGAAGAAGGTACCTCGTTCGAGCAGAGAAGGAGATGAGGGATAGCACCGGAGATCGATTCAACTTTATTGGGCAGCGATTCGGTTTGAGCAGAAAAGATCGAGAAGGGAGAAGAGGGGCCACAACAATGGAAGGTAGCAGCCATGAACAACTTATAACAATTGCTATAAAACATAGGAATTAATTAAGTTGCCAAATAAATTATGGAATCAACAACCATTAGATGAGTAATTAAGAACCTAACTTGCAATTCAACAATATGACTCTCATTTCCTAGTAGAGCCCTTTATGAGATTGTTCTATAAGCATTCCAAGTGAAAGGGTTTTGTCCTAGTTGCAAAGAAATAAGCAAGGCTATGATATATAGGTCCTCTGATACACCTAAAGTGCTTCAAGCATTTTCTCAAACACCTAATAGGCAAAAAACAAAAAACTAAATTAATCAAGCATACGAGAAATTTTGTAGCTAAACCAAAATAACATTTAGACAAAAGATTTGAAACTAATAGCAAATCCAAACAGGTAAGTCGAAGAATCTCACCTTTCTCACATTTGAAAGAAGAAGCCACGGAGGAGTTCAGAGTTTTGAAACCCTAAAATTGAAAAATGGAAATAGAAGAAGCACCGTGAGAGTGAGTATGAAAGATTGGGATTAGAGAAATGAATGAGAGGGAGAAAGGAACTCACCGATCGTGTTGAAAGCTGAAATCGAAGGCAGGGAGGGAGAGTGAACTGGAAGGCAGCGCCATTGCTCAAGAGAGAGAGCGCGAGAGAGCAGAGGCGGTGGCTCAGAGTAGAGTCGTGGTGAGGTGTTGGCGGAGTAGCGATCGATGGAAATGTCGGATACATGGCGGTGGCTCTCGATGGTTGCAGATCTAAGGAGTGAGCTGAACCAGAGAGTGGGCCGCGGGCTGATGAGGAACACATTGGTCGCGCTGCTATGACGGAGGTGAACAAGGGAGTGGGTCGCGGGGGGACATTAATGTATTTTTTAGGCTGGTAATATAAATGAATCACTCTCGTTTGAACTTAATGTCAATTCTTGCGGAACCGGTCTTAATAAAAAGTCTAAAGAGACTGGTTCCTTAAGAAATCAGTCTGATTTGTACTAGTGTATGAGACTGGTTCCGTGCGGAACCAGTCTGATTTTAACAAAAGACCCAAAAAGAGACTGGTTCCTTAAGGAACCAGTCTTATTTAATATATTTTCAGACTGGTTATACAAAGTAACCAGTCTAGTTTTAACAAATGTCCATTAAGAGACTGGTTTCGCACGGAACCGGTCTGTTTCAACTAGTCTAAAATGTGTTTTTTGTACTAGTAATCATTGTACAGCTTAATCGTCCCGAGACAAATCCAAATGTTACATCGGTAAATCTAGAAATTTTGTGGGTGGATGCCCGCAAGAACAAGGCGGGTATTATTGACAATCCAAATGTTCAAGAAGTGGCAGACCGATGTGTAAGTGATATATTATTTCATGTTTATGCTTATTGAATATTTGTTGATAATAATATGTTGATGAACATTTTTCATGCTTATGTGTGTTAGGTAGCCCTAAAGCAACAATCTACTTTAGAGGGGGAGACACAAGAGAATGGCAGGATAGACATACTTGGTAAAGCACTAAACCTCCCTGATTATCTCGGTCGTCTTAGGGGTGCAGGATTTGGGGTGTGCAAAACAGACTACTTTCCCCCTCAAAAGCGCGCTAAGAAATCTGATGTTGAAAATATGAAAGAAGTGTTGAAGAGCCTTCTCCAAAGGGTTAATGTCTTGGAAAATAAGAATCAAGAGAAGGCTACTGAGAGACAACATGATTTACCTTGTCCTGGTCTTAGCATCAAAGATAGTTGCATAGTCGCAACTCACAACATACCCGAGGTAATTGCTTGTTTGTTAATTGATTAAAATAGAGGTTCGCCAATTCTTTATTTATCAAATTTTCTTTTAGGGCATCACTACCTGCAAGTTATATTTGGATAGCCCAATGAAGTGCTTGGTTGCTATTGGTAAAGTGCATAATCTTCCTGGTGCTATGCTACACAATACCCCACTACCCCTTAACCATGTAAAGGTTGGAATAGATATTGCAATAAAGGCGATGCAATTACCAGTACCTCTTGAGGACACATATATAATACAAGAGGCAATAGGTACTTTTGTTGCATGGCCAATCCACCTTGTTGTTGTAGATAATAAGGTATAACAATGTGGTTTTATGTAATACATTCCTTACGATTATTTTAAATTAGTTGATCTATAATTTACTGAGTTAGTAACTTCAAAAATTCAGGTACCTGAAGAATCTAAGGGGAAGGACAAAGAGTCGCAACAAACAAAGGTGTCTGTCACGAGCCCGGCAAAGGACAAAAAGAAATATCCTCTTCAGGTATCAAAAAAATCCAAAGTGCAAGTCAAACAACCTTCAGGTTCAAGAAATCTCCAAGAAGAGCAAATTTTGCAATCTTCTTAAAATCCATGTAGAATCCACGGGGGATGGTGCTGAAATGACTATAAGCATGCCAAATGATATTTTTGGATATGAGACAGAAGAATTCCTTAGTTTAAATGAAGTCAATGAAATTGTTGAGCATGCATGGTTAAGTTCATTTGTTATTTGCTTATATATCAGGTACTTTATGTTTCCTATTTTTTTCCTGATTCATAAATATATATGTTCCTTTATTATTATTTTTTTCTAAGCATGAATATATATCTTTCAAGGTTCTTGCATCAACATTTGGTTAAAGGAAAAAGGCCGGTCATGTTCTTATCCCCACAAAAAACATCTCATGTAATGGAAAACAAGAGTGATCTCCAGATGCCGGTTGAGAAAAATCTTATTCCACACCAAAAGAAAGAGATTCAAATGCAAAATATAGTTGATACTCTTGGGAACAATAAGGACAAAGAATTTTTTCTTGTACCTTATAATGTTGGGTGAGCTACTTGTTTTGGTGAATATATTTTAGGATAATGAATTCTATAAATGTGATATGTTTAGAATTTGTTAATCAGCTAAACGATTCTTGTAGGAATCATTGGGTGTTGATCGTCATCAATCGTATAGAAGATAAAATATATTATTTGGATTCTTTGCCAGGAAGTGATCCGAACCAGTACCCTGTTATGAAGAAATTCTTCACTGTGTAAATATTTGTTATTTGTGTGTGTGAAGATTTAAAATATGTACTTATAGTTTAGTGAATTTGACGTTGTTATTAAGGGTTTACAAATTTACCGGGCACAAAATCAATCCGCAGCTACTTCAAAGACCATAAAATGGATCCGGTTAAAGGTATTAGCAAAACTTCAAGCAAATATTTATAATTAAAATGTTTCAGAATTTCATTTTTCTAAAATTTTTGTTTTATAGTGCCCCTGCCAAGAAAACTCCATTGATTGCGGCTATTATGTCATGTACTTCATGAGGGAGGTCATTGAACAATGTCAAAACAAAAGGATCCCGGCTTCATTAATTATGTTGTTTTCAATGCTTGAAATACACCGATGATATGCTTACTAGACTCAAGGAAGAGTGGGCTCGTTATGTCTTGAATATTATATAATTAGTAAGTTATGATAAATATGTTCAGTACTTGGATGATGCATGTTTTATATAATTAGTAAGTCTGTTGTGGTTTGAGAAATTGATAGTATCTGATACTTCCATAAGAATCCTTGTTGTAGTTGTAGTTGTTGTTGTTCTGATTTTCCAATGACTTGTATTCTCATACTTCTGTATACTTTGTGTCACTCAATTCATTTTGTTTACTCTAATAACCATCTGTGTTGTAGTTGTTGTTGTTGTAAGAAGTGCCTGCAAGCCCTGTGTCACTCTATTCATTTTGGTTGGTGCTAATAGCATCCTTGTTGTGCTATAAGTATTTGATAGTTTTTTTTACTGGATTCGCCATCATTTTATTTGAGAAATTGTTGGGTTTTGGCTTAGTATTTGATATGATACATGGTAACTGCTTGTGACAGGTTTGGTGATATTGCTTGTACGTACTGCTTATGCTTTTAACTTGATCTAATGTTTCATTTACTTCTAGCAGGTTTGTGACTTGTCCTTCTAGTTCCTTAATTTTACTTTAGGATACTTCATGCTTCTGATTGAGGGTTGAAATTTCCCTGTCTCTATCCCCGTGTCACTAGTTGTTCCATATGTTTCAGCTGCTGCTTTAGACCGGAAAGTTTCCGTAGCTTGTTACAACTTTAGTGTACAGGGCTCTTTTCCTGTTATTTTGTATGTTGTAGTAGTAATGTTTTAGTTGTAGCATGATTTTTTAATTTATTTTTGGTTTTAATAATTTATACTTGTTTATTTGTGTTTTTCATATATGCAGAGGCGAAGGAATATGATTTAATTAAAGAACAATCAAGAGCACCAAGATTAAAGGATGTAGTAGAAGGAGCAATATATTTCACACTTTTTGCTTATGCTATATAATAGTAGAATTGTTAGTTATCGTGAGACGAATTGGATGCTTTTGATATTTCAACTATATTCAAGGGGATGCTATTGATATTTTTCACTTTTTCATAGGGGATGCTTTTGATATTTCTAACTATTTTCATTAGTACTCTGCATTTGTTTTGATCAAGGATGATGTGTTAGAGATATTTATATTACAGATATTTATATTAGAGATATTTATTTAAATATTTTATCTCAAATTTATTTAAATAATATATGCAATAGTAAGTTTATATATGACGAAAATAATTTTAAAAATAAAAAAAATAAATTTGTAGCACTAGTGCAGTAAAAAATAAAAAAATAATGAAAAAATAAATAAAAAAAATTTACAGCACTTCAATTTGTCAATTTGTCCTCACTGCCTAATCCATAATTTAAAGCGCTTGCTCAAGCAAGTGCTTTAGAAAAAGCGCATATTAATCGAACATTTACAGCACATCACGAAGCAAGTGCTGTAGAATAAACTGCCTAATCCATAATTTAAAGCGCTTGTTCAAGCAAGTGCTTTAGAAAAAGCGCATATTTACAGCACTTCTTCGGCTTGAAGCGCTGTAAGACGTATTTTTTCGCTGCCCACATGCCAGCATATAACGGCGCTTCTGAAGCGCCTTTGTTGGTGTACCCCCTTTTCTATTGCGCTCAAATTTAAAGCGCCTCTCAAGCGCTGTAAATAGGCATTTTCAAGCGCTGTTAATCAGCTTTTCTGGTGTAGTGTTAGGGTTCAAGAATTGGAAAGGAGTAAGAAAAAGGAAAGAAGAAAAGGCAGTTGAGTTTAAATAAGATTCCTCCCACTATCTCTCTAGTTAAATGGGCCTGTCAACTCAGAAAAGCCCAAACCCACATCGAGCCACGAGAAAAACGTGGCAGCAAGCTACAGGTTGAAACATTTGGAAGACTGAAAAGGCAGCATGCACAATAATGATACAACTGACACCTTGGATACGTGTCAGCTGAAAGAGACTCAAACGTCTCTTCGACCAGGTGAAAGGACAGTTAGGCAAACAAAGGACAACAGAGCAAGATGAACGGGTTATCATCTCACCCTTATTAAAATACTCGGCCCACTCGGGCCTTGACTACAGAATGAAGACTTTTAGCTCAGCTCAAGACTCAAACAGTCTTACCGAGCTAGGGGGCTTATGTGGCGGACCGACCCTTGGTCCTACCCCTGTCATAGCTAGCCGATCAGACTTAGCAATATAAAGAACCATGCCTATACAGGCCGAACACATTTCATACATTCACCCCATCGGACTCGGATCGACCGCAGGGACTTTACCCCTTGAGAATACGAGCTCTGGGCGCGTGAACTCAACTTGCCACATGGATAAGGCCCTCTAGTACAGGATAAGGATGAATGACTCATCCCCTTATCCTCTAAGGGCCACGTCAGCCCTACTAGACCTCCGTACTGGCCCATAGGGTACAACACCACTCCCCCTATAAATAGTTGTCTTTAGCTAGGGGCTCAGGTACGTTCCCTTACTCCCTAATTACTCACTTGCACACACTGGTGATTAAGGAAACCCTAGTTATCCCAACTGGATATCTAGAAAACCTAAAAGATCATACAGGAACCCTAGATCGCACCCTAGTTCTCAGGTCATCCCTGATCTTTGAGCTAGCCATAGATCTTGGACACTACATACTAATACTAATATATACTTATTTATTTACAACATAAAAAATACTATACTATAAATACTTATTTAGAAATACCTGAGATAGCTACCCAGCATGAACCACTCATGTACATTTATCACTCATCTCTCCACTGGAAGCCAGCTTTGTTCTCTACCACTTCATCATCTTCTTCGCTCGGATCCTCTTCCTCGCTTTCCTCACCCGAGGGAACCCTTTGAATTGGGATATACTCCGGTGAAGGAGCAAAACTCACCCTATGGGCTGGCATTGGATTCGGAGGTCTCTCGGGCACCACATGATTCCCAGAGGGTTGGAGAGGGTTCCGACGAAGTCTAGTTGGCACTCTTGTAGGTGGTGGTGGCGAAGTAGGATGTCGTTAGATGTATGCCAGGGTATATGCTTGGTAAATATCATCAGGAATTCGTGGAGATACTAAGCCTATTTATAGTTGGAAGAGAAGAGGTGAAAAGATGTTAAGAATCAGTAAAATTCTCCTTCCAGCTGCCACCCAAGCAGGTGATTCAACCTCAACACCAAATTAGCGTCATAAAGCAAGCATGAGGTGGTAAGGATTGAGTAAAATCGAGAATTATTCGCGTTGGAGAACATTGAATCAGTGTTTCTGAACACAACATAACTAGTTATTGGATTCCCGTAACCAGTTATGTCAGTTAAAAATTCAAAATATTAGAGTATATTTTATTCATTTCCCTCCGGAATATTATATTATTATTTTCAGAAATTTAGAATTATCAAAATGCCCTTACTTACTCAAAAATATTTTTTGTAATTACTTTTCGTTTTCATTAATTAATTTCCAAATTTATTTATTGTTACAATATTAGAAATTAATTTAAGTTGGTGTTACACCTCCCCATAAACAACATAAGCTAATTTTCATAAGCTTGTACGGGGAGTTATAAAAATAGGTATAGGTAGCTAATTAAAAAAAATATAAGATGATTTTGTAAACTCTTCCAAACACTTATATAAGTACTTAAATAATAAGATAAACTTAAATAGATAAATAAAAATTTAGCTCCTCCAAACAGCACCAAAGTATCAAACAATTGTGATAGATAATATTTTTTATCGAATATTCTTTCACTTTATTACCAAATTATAAAATTAAAATTAGCATTATTGCAAAGTGTTGAAATTTGATTCTCCCTTGTAGTCTCAACATACTTTTACCATTTTGTTGTAAAGGGGATGGACTCAGAAATTTTCGAATGCGAGAGCGACAAATATAAAGGAATATACATACTGAAATTTTAAGATAAATTTGTATTAAAATATTGAAATTTCAAAATAAGGTAACATGCATACAAACTTTTATAATTGTTGTTTAGAATATTGTTTATTCGTGGCAAGAATACTACAACTTTTTTTTAACATTGAAATTATTTATTTATTTATTTTTCATCTTGAACTTTCCTCAACATTAACCTACAATTTTATGAGGCAATTCATCACAGTCATCAGTACCCAATTTATGGGTTTCAAGGTTTGGACTTTAAAAAATTAAAAACTCAAAGTCCATCAAACTTTTATTTCAAATTTGGAAATATATATACTCCCTCCTGTCCTAAATGTAAATTTCCTTTGGATTTTCTTTTGTCCTAAATGTAAGTTCCTTTGGTCCGGTCTAGGACCGCGAGACCGATCGGACCGGATTGGACCAGACCGAAAAATGCGGTCCAAAATGGTCTCACGGTCCGGTCCGGTCTCAAAATATGTGGACTGTTCTATAATGGTCCGGTCCACAATCCAGCTATTTTCCAGACCGCAAAGATCGGACCGGACCGATAGCTTAAATATATATATATATATATATATATATATATATATATATAAAGGGAAAAAGAAACTCAGTGACAAATACTCTGTACTCACTTCCAGTTCCTTCCAGTGCGTATCCCTTCTCAATTTTCTTCCGTCTCAGTTACTCTTGATAGTGACTCACTCTCTTCTTCATCTTCTCCGGCCGCCGCTCCGATTCTCCCTTCTCCCTTCAGTTCCACTCTTCCTCCGTTCTCCCTCCGATTCGTTCTGCCTCCTTCGTTCTCTCCCCTCCGAGTCGTTCTCCGATTTGTTCTCCCCGCGTTCTCCTCCGATCCGCGTCTCTCTCTCCCCGCGTTCGCCCTCCGATCCGTCTCTCTCTCCCTTCTCCCTCCGTATATTAGAAGGTTCTCTCTTACCGATCCGATTCATTTTTTTATTTGCACCACTTTTCTCTCTCACCGATCTCCGTCCCTTTCGTTCTCTCTCACTGACTTCCGCCGCCGCCACCGCCACTGGAGAACCAAGCAGCTGCTGCCTGCTGCTGGAAGGAGAGGAACCCTAGGGTTCCCAAGTAAAAAAAACGGGCCTGAAGGCCCAATTTCAAAAAGAAGAAGTCCTTGAACAATTATGGTCTAAATAGACCGGACCGGACGGACCGTAATGGTCTGGACCGTAATCGTCCGGTCCGGTCTTTGCATATGAAAAACGTTGAGACTGGACCGGACCGAACCACCTTAATTTAATCGGTCTGATCCCTAAAGTTCATTAAAGATCGGACCGTTACACCCCTATTCAATGACATAAACACCAATATTTACTAAACACTTTTTAGATTCCTAATTATAAAAGTAATTTTGAAAAAGTATAACAAATATTTATATTTTCATTATCATATATATACTAACTAATATTCTTAAAAGGCATGTTTTTATTCAAAATAAAATTATATTTAAAACAAAAAAAAGTAATATTTATAAATATGTATATTAAAAAAAAGTACTCAGTAAAAACTTAGTGTAGGACCATGTAGGTTCCCTGGTTGAAAACATTCTTTCATAAAGTTTTTATTATTATTATTATTATTATTATTATAGAGAAACATAAATTAATCTAAAAGTGTTTCTTTTTTCATAAAGAAGTTTTTTTTATTCAATTTTTTAAATGGTTAGGTATTAAAGTCCAGTTCTGTTATGATCAAAAAAAAAAAAAAAAAAGTCCAGTTCTGTTCCCCTTTGTTTAACAAAAAAAAAAAAAGTCCAGTTCTGTTGCTTGGGTTAACAGAAATGCACATGATCCGTGCCGTTATTTAGAGAAACGTAAAACATATATTTTCTTTTTTAAATGAAACATAAATTAAATTATTATTAGTAGTTCATACTCAAATAGTTTAGTATTATAGTTTTAAAAAAAAATAGTTTAGTATTATAAAAATAAAAATGATTCTCATTCAATAATAGATAGAGTATTTTATGACTGCTTCTTTGTTTTGTTGATACACCCAGAGAAGAAAAGGAAGACGTGAAGTAACCAGGTTTGTGTCAATATCTGCAAGTAACCACCTGATTCATGAAACAATGAACTGATCCGTTCCTCAATCCAATTCCCAATTCCCAATTCCCAATTCCCAATTCCTAACCCTAATCGCCCATCCTATTATCCCGTTCCCAAATCCCCAATTCCAAACCCTAATCGCAGCATCTTTTGCTAATTTATTCGATTCAACTCACTCCCTTCCATTTGACGGCTTCGTTATTGGACTGACTGTAAGTTCATTAATTCATTACCATTTTTTGTTATAATAGTTTCCAAATTTCGAATATCTTATCGACCTAGATTGAAAAACGCTATTGGTTAGCTGCAACAGTGTATAGATAACTGCTTTTTTTGTGACTTCAAAATTCACTGTGTTATAAAGATTGATTTGCTTACTTGAGTTGTTTGTTGTGATGAAGGTGTTAGAGTGGTTTTGGAGTGATCCTGAACCGAAGAGACTCGACGCGTTGCTGCTGTGGCTTTCTGCTACCATTTATCTGCAATAGGTAAAAATAAAATAATTGAAGAAACTTAACAGCTTTTCGTGGTTTTTGTTGTTGTTACCAGTTTTTTGCAGAAATTCCATGTTGCTACTGTTCTGCATGTAATGTTGAGTTGCATTAATATGTGACTCTATGGTTTTATCTTTTCAGTTTTACACGATGAGGCATGAACCTAGCATTTTGTGTTATTCATTAGGGAAAAAAATTGAGGTGTTGTTTCTTTGTGAACACATGAAGCTGAATTGGATGAGAGATAGAAGTAGGAAATAAAGAAAGAACTCATCTAGAGCTAAAACTTGATTTTACATTTTTAGCTGGTGAAATTAATTGTGCCTATTTTCCTCTGTCCATGTTTCCCTTACATTGATTCGTTACCTTAACTCTGCCCAGGATTGTGAATTCAAAATGAAGAGCATTGTTTATCCATCTGGAAAATTTTAGTGACTTATGAGTTATATATTCAGAATCAAGAATTGTAGCCGACCCCACCTAGTGGGACAAAGGCTTAGTTGTTGTTGTTGTTGTATGAGTTATATATTCAGAATCAAGAATTGTGTAGCATAGTCGTAAACTGTGACAGCACTAAATCCTATTGGTTAACTTTGACATAGGTTCTGTCTGTTAGGTTGCTTTTGGTTCAGCTCATAATTTGGAAGAAAATTATAGATCTTGTTTTTTTTTGGATTTTGGGTTAAAGAAAAACTAGAATGAAAACTTTAGGGGAGTTGAGAATTTTTAACTCATACATAATTGTATGCTTAACATGTTTCTGTTATCTTTGAGATGGTTTATGTAGATTTGAGGCAGCTGAATTTGCATGAAAATTTTTCTTATTTTGATTTTTGTAATTGAGAGGTAATCATGGATTTATGTGATGCTTGGTGGATAATACTATAAGTTAATTCAATGATAGGATAGGAGGCCCGATGCACGAGGCTCCCACTTAGTGGGGTCTGGGGAGGGTAGATGTACTCATGTATCCTTAACCCGCAAACGGAGAGGCTGTTTCTAGGATTCAAACCTGTCGTTGATAGGATAGGATCACAATTTTTTTTTCTTTCTTGATGGGAGGAAATTTTGAATTTCAAGAGTTTCCCCGATTTATTTTTTGGTACCAAATCACAGTTGTAAAGATAAGGTAGGTCGAATTCGAGGATTTTAGGTCGGGAATGAGGAAAAGAGAGAATAGAGACTTAGAATAAGTTAATAGCATGATACTGATATTAATATGAAGTGTTGATTATGTGATTAAAAAAAACAAAGCTAACAATACTATTTATACTAACTTAGTCATAATCGGATAAATTATGGAATATAAATATGAAATAAATCTTATGATATCAAATATGTTTTGGTATTCTAAAGTTATTCGGTTATTCCAACACAACCAGTAGGGAAGCTAGGATATTACCTCTTAGGATTTCTCAAGTCTGAACTAGCCTCTGGGGGTGGTAGGGGATGGATAACCACCATACTGGACTACTTGTCAAAGAGAGATTCAAACCTTTGCAAATGGGGAATATAGAGTTTTATTTTGATCCCTTTAACCAATTGGTCCAACCTGCATTGGCAATTCCCCTACACTTTATCACTTGTTGTGTAGTTGTGTGGATTTATAGTAGTCGAGAATGTAGATTGTGTTTGGAGGCATTTTAGTTCTTTGTTTCATTGATCACCTCCTTATTGGCAGATATTGGCACAAACCTGGTTTGCTTCCATGAGCCAACTCTGGTGTTTTCTGCCGCTTCATAATGGTATTGAAGAATTTATGTGAGAGGATTGTTGCTGCAAAATGTTCTTCTAAAAGCTCAACTGACACTGTTGATAATAATCAGGTGCCTGTTTGTTCGAAAACAGAGTCTAGTGGCAGTAAGTTCCCCAAGGCCTCCTTATGGTCAAGCTTCATTACATCTGGTTATTCAGTCTTTGAAACGCATAGTGAATCATCGACTTCTGAAAAGAAAGCAGTTAATTCTACGAATAGTGGGTGGGCTGCTGCCGTGAAGAAAGTCGTTAGTGGTGGCTCAATGAGGAGATTTCAAGAGCGTGTATTAGGGCCGAGCAAAACGGAGGTTTCAAGCTCTGATGGTGATGTGTGGCTTCTAGGAGTCTGCCATAAAATTTCTCAGCATGAATCAACAGGAGATGTAGACTCTAATAGTTTCACTGCATTTGAGGAAGATTTCTTCTCAAAAATCTTAATTACATATCGGAAAGGTCTGTTGAACTTACATTGTCCATTTTGGGATGTATACATAATTTCATATGCCAGATATTAGACTTAAAATTTTTTAATATACATATTTATGCGTAGGCTTTACTGCTATTGGGGATTCGAAGTATACAAGTGATGTCAATTGGGGTTGTATGCTTCGAAGCAGTCAGATGCTTGTTGCTCAGGTATTATATCTTTGATTTAATGATTGGTTTTGAATGTCACATGGTACCCTTTTTTAATCCCTCTCTCTTGCCTTTCTTTTTACTTTTTTTTTTGTTTTGTTTTCTTCTTAAACAAGGCTAATAATGTGGTTTCCTTGTGTACAGGCTTTAGTTTTTCATAAATTAGGTAGATCATGGAGAAAAACTGTGGACAAGGTCAGGTGATTGATATGCAATGTGTTGTTTCAGGGATTAGAATTTTTTTCCACAATCTTTTGTCTATCTTTTGTTTTAACATTTTCTTATGTTTTGCCTTGTCCTGACTCCCTGAGATATTCTGTCATTTGCTTATCTCATTATTTTATTTTTTTTAATCTGCAGCCACTGGATAAAGAATATATTGACATCTTGCAACTTTTCGGTGATTCAGAGGCTTTTGCCTTTTCAATCCACAATCTTCTTCAAGCTGGTAAAGGTTACGGCCTTGCTGTTGGGTCATGGGTAGGCCCATATGCCATGTGTCGTACATGGGAAATTCTAGCCCGTAGTCAGAGGGAGAAAAGTGACCTTGAAGAACATCCACTTCCAATGGCTATATACGTTGTTTCTGGAGATGAAGATGGGGAACGTGGTGGAGCACCAGTTGTCTGCATTGAAGATGCCTCCAGACATTGTTCTGAGTTTTCAAGGGGCCTAGCTGCTTGGACACCACTTCTTTTATTGGTTCCTCTGGTTCTTGGACTTGATAAAATCAATCCGAGGTGTGTAACATTTTCAAGGTTCTTGGTCTTGTTATCTTTTTCCGCCCTATTTGGATTTTACTATGAATGATAGAAGTGGCAATTGTAAAGAAAGAGCTTCCTTTAACTTAATTTAAATCAAACAAGCCAATAAAAACCTAGGACTTTGCATAACCTTTTACTATTGGGTGTACATGGAAATTGTCCAAAGCTACAATACTTCCTCCTCACCTTTTGTTATATTTTCAATCCCTTCTCTTATGGATGTTGATAACCGTCGTCACATTTTCAGAAGAACTGCCTTTGCATTCAAACATGAAGCATATCTCCATAGTGATGATGTGATGTAACATGATTAACTGTTTCTCTATGTTTGTCTAATAAGGTACTGTGTAGTAGAGTAATAATTAGGTGTAGTAGGTGTTGGTATCGTCATAATTGTCAGTTGTTTGCTATGTGCTTAGTGATTTGATTTTTTGCACAATTCAGTTTTAAAAATTAAATTTGAAATTTGCTCAATTTTCAGATTAGTGCAATACTGCAATGACTAATCAGTTGCTTCTATAAACTCTTGTATCAGGTATGTTCCCTTATTGCAGTCAACCTTTAAATTTCCCCAGAGCCTTGGCATCTTGGGTGGCAAACCAGGTGCTTCGACATATATTATCGGTGTTCAGAATGGAAAGGCATTTTACCTTGATCCACATGATGTTCATCAGGTATGTCAACATCAACAAAGTTATTATTCCTTAGTCGTGTTATTATGCTAGTAAGTTTTTGGAATTTGTAGTCATATGGATTATACATTAATGACCTTACCAAATGTGTCCGTGAGGTTTGGCTCAATTGGTAGGATTGAATGGCATCCACAAAAAAGGTCTTATGTTTGATGCCCACTAATGGACTTTTATTGGTAGGTCATCTGTAAGTACCACAGTAAACAATCAATAAGGCCTGGGTCATGCCTTAACCTTGGAAAGTGGCCCTAAATTTATAACTTTATTCTGTATTTTCCTTGTTTACATAATTTTTTCATAAACTGGAATTAAGAGATTGTTTGCGTGAACAATCTACTCCCTCCGCCCCTTAATTTATGTTCATTTAGCCATTTTGCTTTGTCCCATAAGTTATGTACTTTTAGAAACCCAATACTCATTTTTACTTCTTTTTCCATGCATACTGTTATATATTACAGTCTCTTTTTCTCCACCCATTTCTCCATCTCTCTTCAATATAATCTTCATACATTTATTATCTCTCTATCCAATTATTAAATGGGGGTAATTTAGTCAAAATATGCCAAATTCTTACCTCATTTACTCATTTCTTAATCTATGTGCAATGACTAAAACAACATAACTTATGAGATGAAGGGAGTATTAGAATTCTGTTAATGAGATAGGTATCTACATATTTTGGGATTGAGATGACCAAAGAGCTATAAAAGGAAGAGATAAAAGAAAAGAAAAGAAAATGTGACAAAACAAAACAAGATTACATAGAATGTGAACTCAGTTGGTTTTCTTGCTATTTATTTATGGCAATTCATATTTTGTTTCATAGCTCATATATGGCCCATTTATTTAGGCTTTTTTCTTATAAAAAGTGGGATTTTCTTTACCTGAGGTTAAGAGACTGAAATAAGTGCATTTCTATTAAAAAAACCTAACATTTAATGTTTCAAGTCACAATAAAGTGATAAGCCTTGTCTCCCAATGTATTTTTGCTATATTTTGACTCTTAAGAGCTGAGGTTAATCAAACCCTAAAAAGTGGTTTTTTTAATCAAAAAACTCTAATGACATTTATATGTATGTTTGGTTGGGCTTCAATAAAAACATTTATCTGAAATTCAACTTCTCGCAAACTTTTACTAAAGATTTTTGGAGAGTCACTTTCAAACAAGCCCTTAGTTTGGCTTAAATGGTTGTTTTCAGGTTGTTAATATCAATGGGGACAATCAAGGGGCTAATACTTCTTCGTACCATTCCAAGTAAGCTTTGTACATGACTGAATATATTGACTTTTTTTTTTAACTGCAAGTCTGCAACTTGTTCATTCTTGTTTTTCTAAATTTTTAAATATCTTATCAGCATGATCAGGCTTATGCCCTTGGATTCACTTGACCCATCCCTGGCTATCGGATTTTACTGCCGAGACAAAGGTTGGTTTGTTGCTGGCTACTTTGGCATAATTTGTGAGTTTAATAGTTATGGCTAATATCTAAGAGCTTTTTATTGAACGGATCTCCTACCTTGTTAAATGTGGCTGTCAGATGATTTTGATGATTTCTGCTCTCGGGCCTCCGAGCTCGTAGAAGAATCGAACGGTGCACCATTATTCACAGTGGCTCAGTCCCGAAGCTTGTCAACGCAAGTCAGCAGTAATGATGTGTCAGGTGCCAACAGTGGATTCCAAGAGGATGATTCACATGGTTTGGACCTTGTCAACGATGCAGGTGCCAATGAAGATGATTGGCAACTCCTCTAACTACCAAAATTGGTGGATTTAAAATTAAAGTACAGGGTCAAAAATTTGTTGCATGATTCTCAATTTCTAATGAGCCTAAGTGCCACTGCTAGTTTGGTTGATGTGTCTGTCCTGGAACTTCCACTCTTCATAGACATAGACACTGTTGGATAGGATTGAAAAGTAGTAATTTAAACTCATCATGATTCTTTGTCTTTAGTTGTCCATTTGTTCATATAGCTAACCAGGTATTTGTTGTACATTAGACGGCTACTACGTTCACATTTGTTGCCTGTTTTTTTACTACAAACTTGTAGTGGATAGTTCTTCTGGACTATCAAAATAAATGGTAGAAACTTGAAAGTAGTTCATGTTGCAATTGGATGTTTTAAGGATGTTTCTTAAACAGCGATGCTATTGAGTGCGAAAAACTTGCACACGAAGTCCTACGTAGTTAACTAATAAAACGCAATAAATAACAGCAGGCTCACATTTTTCTTGCGTTTTACGTGACGAGATTATTTAGGAATTTTCTTTTTTTTTACTATATGAGAAAGATAGTAAAAATGAAAAAAGAGTCTTTCAGACAATATAAATGTTGGATTTGGTGCAGTGTTTGAATCAAGCAACGAAATTATAGATGTTTCAAATTATTACACTCGATATAGTGAATTTTTGACTTAACCAAATATTAACAGTTCATATTAAGCTTTTTGTGATGTAGTTTAGGATGGACCAAGAACAAGAGTACATGATAGATGGTTCTCTTAGATATGTTTTGCTTCATAAGGATGAGTAAATGATTTTAAATATGAGAAAATGGGTAATGCACCGATAATGTAAAATTTTTTACACCATCAGTGCATCATCAATCATTCATCCGTATACTTTATACCGTAAGTGCATATCCATTAATCTCTTTAAATATATGTTTTGAATTAAATGCTAAATTTTAATTTTTTTTCTAAATTACTCTTATAATTTTTAAACCTCAAATTACAAACACCCTCTTACTTGAATTTTTGTGAAACTGCTGCACCTTGGATGCCCAATTTGAAGTAAAAAATAAGTATAGGATCCAAAGTGAAATTCAGTGTATATTCCGCAACTAAACAGAGCCATGCACACCAATGAATCAAGTCAAGGAAAATGTTGAGGAGTTCAAAATCTAAAGATCAAGCATTTGTTTATTCTTTCTGTTTAGCAAACAGATACACAGAAAACAAATTTATGAGATTCACAAAATAAAGCCAAAAATTCTTATTTTAGACTTTTATGATTTTATACCAATGCATTATGGAGTATTAGAAAATCCATTTCCTATGCGTTTCAACAAGACCGTATAATTTTCAAAGTGTTGTTCTCCAGAGGCATCATATATAATGGGGAAATTCTATTTCCCATTTGTTCACTGCACCCGGATTTTTAATATTTTTTACAAAAAATACTGAATTTGATCTTGCACCCGCACCTATTTTTTATACATTCGGATGACTTTCCCGATCGGAAACCTTTTCCAATCGGATGACCCTTCCGATCGAAAGATCTTTCTGATCGGAAATGGTTTCCGAATGTACAAAAAACAGGTGTACATATAATACAACACTATGATCCGAATAAATTATACATTCGAAAAGATATTTCGATCGGAAGGCCCTTCGGATCGGAATCGGAAAGAATTTCCGAATATATAACAAAAATTAAATTTTTTTTTTTTGGAATTTTACATAAACAAATGGGTGCAGTTAGAAAAAACCGGATGTAGATAAAATCTGCCAATATAATTGAATTCTAAACCATTTTGTTTTTTCCTGATCTTTTGCTTATATAATTTTTATTTTTTTTAAAAAAGAGTGCCCTTAGGTGCTTGTTAAATTTATTACAATAAAAAAATAATAAGTGCATATTATTCACATAAAAAGAATACTTCTTCTGGTCTTATTTATAGGTCATACTTATCCATATCTCATGGACCAAGGAAGATAATTAAGTTTCTTGAAACTTAAAAAAAAAATACTTTAACATTACAATTTTACCCTCGTATTGGAAATTTCATAATGTATCATTTCACATTAATAGATAAGGGGCAAATAAGAGAAAATAACAATAAATGCTTCCTAGAAAATGCAAAATGACTTATAAATAGGATCAAAAAATTCTTTTAAAATATGACATATAAATAGAATCGGAGGGTATAAGTTTTAATGAATTCTAATTATATTTGGCTTGTTAATGGATGCATCAAGACAATTGTTAGCATCTGACATATAAAAAAAAAAAAATAGAACACATGTCACTTTCACAGCCGTTGGACTGATCCAACGCTCATCAGTTGGCAATGCTAGAGAAACATGGATTTAGCGATGTTAGACAAGCTCGATCCCAATTTCCTTCTTTCCTCTAACACTTTCTGATTTTACCGTGTTTCATTATCAACATCGTAAAGGTACGCAACCACTGTGCAAATCTCTCTCTCTCTCTCTCTCTCTTTTAAATCTCTGAGCTCATTTCATTATCTTACAATGCAGTGAAGCTCAATACATCACAAAAATGGATCCAGCTACATTGTTTGGCCACCTCAAGGTTCGTTCGTTATCATTTTTCTCAGATCACGTGCTTTTCTTTTCTTTTCATTATTTTATTTTTTTAATTTTCATGATTGGTTGGTTGTGTTTATGTGAAACTCATCAGGCTGCAGAGCCGTTCTTCTTGCTAGCGGGACCCAATGTGATTGAATCAGAGGAACACGTTATGCGCATGGCTAAGCACATTAAGATTATTACATCTAAGTATGCTTTCTCTCTTTATTCTTTAATTATGCCTTTTTTTTTTTTTTTTGCTTTCTTTTGATGGGAAAATGAAGGCGGTTCAATGAATGTAGCTTAATTTTGATGGTAAAGTTTTGTTCAGTGGTTCTGTTCGACAAAATTAGCTTATAGCTGGGAGCATGTAGCTTGCAGCTGTGAAGCTAGCTTTGAGATTGTAGCCGTGGCTTGTAGCTGCGAAGCTTATAACTGATTAAACTATTAATCAATTATGCATTCTCACGTCATTAAAAAAGTAGTCCCACCGATTTCATTTTAAGCAAAAATAACTAACTTCACAGCTATTAGCCTATTAAGAAAAGTTAGTTGAGTATATTTAATTTTCTCAAATTCATAAAAAAAATAAATTACTTTAGTAAACTGACATTGGGAATGAAACAAAAATTAAATGATTCATCCACTTTATAGATATATTTTAGGAATGATTGTATTGGGAATAGAAAGTTAGTTAAATTTTGCTTATATTTAAGACCATTAGTGGAGTATTTTTTTTGCTTATAATTGAGACCGGAGGGAGTATTATTTTCGAAGTAGTAGTTTAGTTGTCTCAGGCAAATTTAATAGTTCATACATAAATGTCTTATAATATCGGTGTTTAATGAAGAGAAAAAGTTATCACATTATTTATATAGGATCAAATTTTGAGACATAAACATCATATAATTTGGAATTAATATAACTATAAGGTTTGACCACTTTGAAGATTAAACTAAAGCATCATAGTTAATCCCTAATCATAGATGAGGTGTAAGTATGCTTTCTCTTTTGGAATATTGCTGTTTTTTTTTTTTTTTTTTGTTATGTTAATTGAACCCTGCCTATGTAGTGCTTTGTGCTATACATAGCTGGTCTTAAGCCTAGATTAAAGGTGGAGGTTATATTATTCAAACGACATCCCATATAAAAATTTGTTGAATCTTTATGATATGGATCAACTCATGAGTCGTATCACCAGGAAATAGGAAAATGAAGGTGGTTCATTGAGTGAATTAAAGTTGGATTGTTTAGTTTTGTACACTATCACTCAATCATGGTTTGCTTTGAAGTAGTTGTTGTGATTGTGGATCTTTTTATTGACGTGTGCATGATTGAGTGATAGTATAGAAAACTTTTACATTGATGATGATACATAAAAAATAGATCACTAATGGAAATGCATTTGATGTCAACTTCTTTGCAGGCTTTATGTGAAGATGTATCTTTTGCCCCTTTCCTAATATGAAGCAAATAAAGGAATTGATTTTCATCCACTGTCAATGTGAATGTTATTTTAAACATATCATATTAAAAGTTTGATTACCTTAACAATTACTTGAAAAGCCACATGACAAAGACATAGTTCATTGACAGTGTAAAAACATTTACATAAACAATAGATCAAAATTAAACTCGTAATAGATATAATATTTGGTTTTATCTTTTTTGATAGTTAACATGGTCTTGAGTGCATATCTTTCAGATTTGGAATACCATTGGTTTTCAAGTCGAGCTTTGACAAAGCTAACCGAACATCATCAAAATCATTCCGTGGCCCAGGGATGGTTGAGGGATTAAAGGTTCAGATTTCTACTACTTTGCTGTCATACTTCACTTTCATGGTTTGCATCTTGAGGATGTGGCTGTTATAATTGTCTTATAATATGTGACTATACTGGTTTTGTAAATAATATCCATTTCTTCTGTTATATAATATATATGTTATAATAAAATTGTCCTTGATATTTTTTGTGGTTCCATCTGCACTTGGAGGTTTTGGAGTCAAATGCTGTCGGAAGAAGCTCTATGCGCCACCTTATGGCATGACCTTGAGAAATCTCAACCTGGTCCTTATGGGTTTACAAGGTTATGCATCAGGAATGCTTCTGAGTCAAATGCCTCCTCTTACTGTCTAGAATATTTCTCTAGCTAAATGAAAAATATACTATAGCAACTATAGTAAAACTTCAAGTCATTTTTTGTTTTGTTTTGTTTTGTTTTTTAAGGTAGAAGTAAGACTTCATTCCACTAGCAAAATTTTGAGCTCTACAAGCAGAAGGCCCAGCTTCTAATCCTTGCCACCTTTTAGTAAGGGTTAAAACTAGAAACTGGCCAAAGAAAACAACACAGATAATTACATCTCAGCTTGAATTCTATCAACCAAAACTGAATTCTGGGAACTAGCTTTATTTGGAAAACAATGACAAAATCTAATAGCAAACTCTTTCCTAATTCTCAGAAATGCTTGTGCTGGTTGAAGGTTTTTCTCCCTTGAAGCTTCCTTTGGTTCCTCTCCATCCATGTGTGATAAGCAACTGCTGAAAAAGCTGCTATAACATACCTTTCCTCATCTATGTCTCCCAAATGCATGAAGAAGCCAACTGGTGCATCTGGAATATCTAATAAGCCAAGTGTTCAGACATAACCTTAAGTAGACTATTTCCAATAGAGAAGAAGCCCAAGGACAATCAAAGAACAAATGATTCCTTGTTTCTGGAATCAGACCACACAAACAGCAATTTTTAATATAACAGAATTCTTGCATGCAAAAGAATTATGACCTTAATAGCAGCTAGCACAAGGGTTGTTAGCAATTGTTTAGTATGTCAGTTTGACACGTGAAATGCATCATAATATTGTTTAAGTATGCCTGAAGTTTTGCATTACAGAATTTTGTATTGGATAAAGCTATGTTGTTTTAGCTGAAAGTGTTTCCTTCTTTAATTTTGCTATTTTTTATTCTCAGATACTTGAGAAGGTTAAAATAGCTTATGACATCCCTATAGTGACAGATGTGCATGAGAGCACTCAGGTAAATATTTTTATTTTGCCAAAACACAAGCTTGCTGGTTTCATATATATTTTTTTCCCTGTCTAGTTGTGTTGTAATAGAATTCACATTTCAATGGCTTGTTGCCAGGTTCAAGACTCATAACAGTAACCATTATTTGGCATACCAACAAGTTTAATCCTGATTGTATTTGCTCTGAATGGTTATCTTTACATGTCTGTCAGTGCTAAAGGAAAAATATAGCACAAGGTTTTCTACAAGTGATGCTTGGAAGTGTTACTTAGGTAAAATGAAAATCATCAAAAAGTTAATACCTAGATAAAATTGCAGAATGTTCTCCCTTTCATCTATGTGTTTAGATGACAAAAGAAAGACATTTTGTTTGTATATCCTAGCATGGCTCACCTACCTTCCTTTATATATTCCTTAACAATTGCCTTTTTTGTGCAACCTTGAAAATCGGAGTGGTTAGCACCTTTTTAAGTTCAAGATATATTATCATATTAAATAATAATTGAATTGATTCTTCCGATATACTTGCAAGGGGAGTGAGGTAATGATATTTTATATTTCTTTAAGGCATGTATCTTTTCTTTTGCCAGTGTGAAGCAGTTGGCAGAGTTGCAGATATTATTCAGATTCCAGCATTCTTGTGTCGCCAAGTAAATACTCCTGTTTCATGTTTTAGTGCATTATAATTGGCTAGATATTAAACTATTAGATATGCCAACCAACATCGATTGTTTCATTTATTTTGCCTCTGATGACAGACAGATCTTCTAGTTGCAGCAGCCAAAACTGGGAAAATTATTAACATCAAGAAAGGCCAGTTCTGTGCTCCTTCTGTGAGTATATTATCCCATCTTACAATTTTCACTATTAATAGTGAGGAAAGTTCCTGTTTTTAGTATTTTTCATATGTTTCATTACATTCATGGGTATAGGTCATGACAAATTCAGCAGAAAAGGTTCGGTTAGCTGGAAATCCTAATGTGATGGTCTGTGAGAGAGGAACTATGTTTGGCTACAGTGAGTTAGTAACATCTATTTTGCTTTCTTCTTTATGCTTTTAAATGATGTTTTCTAGTAAGAATCATTCGATATTGGTAATTGCTTATATCGGTCAAGTGTGGCTGTAGTTATTTTTTGTGCCCATCTTTTGTGGTTTCATTGTAGTCTTGTGCTCTTCTAACTTACTTAAACTAGAAATCTCAATTTAATATTATGTAATCTGTTTCCTACCCTTTCTTTAATCAAAATTTTAAACGCGTTTTTGATGTTTAAGTTTGCCTTGAATAATAAGTGAGCATTGAAATCATTTGTCCTTTATCTTTCTTTTCTTAAAACCCCGAATTAATTGAATCCTTTGGCTTTCTATAGATGATTTGATTGTTGATCCACGGAACCTGGAGTGGATGAGGGAAGCCAATTGTCCTGTTGTAAGTAAATTCTTTTATCATAGCATACTTCTCATTAAGATAAACTACTTGAATCTTCTCTTACTGAATGAAAGCATATATTATATTATATCTTCGGTAGAAGGGCACCCTCTTCCTGTACCTCTTCCGTTTTTTTTCCTTGGCATTTACGACTAGCCATTAATTGACAGAAGTATTACAGTTGGGTAAATACAATTAATCCTTGCGGACACAACCAACCTGATAGACACCTTTGTATACAGTAAAGGTTCCTTTAGTTGCTTACTCTAATGGATATTTTCTCCCAAAAATTCAAATCCCTTCCATCTCTGTAACTTAGGAGAAGACTATTTCCATAGTCCTTGAAAATGTTTTTCTTGACCTGGATATATTACCTAATTTTTTGAGCAAGAGTATTTTACTTTGAATTTGATATACAAATAATTTTTTCTTGGGTACTTGGAGGACATACTTCATTTTTGTTGATCATTTAATCAAATAGTTTTTGACATTTTATCTTCATGTGAATCCATTTAGAAGGAAACCATAGTGCATGCATTTATTTGCCTATTTATGTAAATTAGATTGAACTTTATTCTCTCCTAATGAAGTTTTTGGAAATTAATATAAATTTCTAATGAAGTTTCTTGCCACGACCTCTGTATGTCATCTATTTTCTGGAAACTCAAATATTTGATTTTGACATTTACCTCAGGTGGCTGATATAACACACTCACTGCAGCAGCCAGCTGGAAAGAAGGTGTGTTTAATGTTGTTAATTCCCATATTTGTTTGACAGTGATGTGGTTTTGCAATCCCTTCTGAACTTATATTTCTCGCGACATTATTTTAGCCTATGATGCTTTTGAAAATCACAGGGCAATCCTGGCGTGTTGGAGTTGGTGATGTGATGTCTGTTAGAATATTGGACTCTGTTTTGTGAGTCTTATTATATAAGGATTCTGTTGGGTTATACTTGTACTAATTGGTAGAACTCTACCTAGACTATTAACATAAGTAGAACTGTTAATGTTTCATATTTAACAATACATCACATCATCTTAACTCAACCACTGACAGTTATCGTATGTGAATGCATTTCATCAATTTCTATTTGCAACTACTGGACACGTCATAGTATGTGAATATGGTATAGGCAAAAGTGTCTGTTGTTTAATTTCACTTGCAGAATTAGAGAACATAATTTTCTTTTCACATTCACAATGTTAAAAGTTCATGCTTAGCTTTTATGCTCTGTTGTTTTGCAAGAATCATTCAGAATCTTCAAGTATTGTATCTTTCCTCGTGTGTTTAGTAAACCTGCTTCTATGCTATGCTCCACTAATTTTTTTTTTCTCCTTTCTCACATTGGATTCTTACATGACGTTGTAGTATATCTACTTTGAAGTAAAACCCAACTAAAAGATCTGACTTTGCTTTTAAAATTTTTCTCAGAAGAGCTTTTCAAATCTGTGCTCTTGGTTGGATTAAAATTCTGCTTTTCATGTGTAGTTGGATGGTGGAGGTGTTGCAAGTGGTGGTCTTCGAGAACTAATCCCTTGTATAGCAAGGACAGCAGTTGCCGTTGGGGTAGATGGGATCTTCATGGAGGTACAGAGAATGTATGAAGCCAGTTATAATTTGTTAATATTATTGCAAAAGAAAGTAGCTCAGGGTAAAATTTCTGGTATATATTTATCATACAAGGGATTCCAAGATCTGCTATTTAAAGTGCACCTCTATCTATTTAGTTGTGTATCGGTGAGCTTCTAAAATATTTCTTGGTTATTCAGGTGCATGATGATCCACTGAATGCACCTGTTGATGGTCCAACACAGTGGGTAAGTTGTTACTTATTATAGTTATTCAGATTCATAAACATCATTCCCTTAACATTTATTTTCCTTTGGTTGCTCTGTATACTTTTTCTTTGGGTCAAATAAGGCATTTGATGAACTGTTTACAAAATCTCCTTATTTTGACAGCCTTTGCGCCACTTGGAGGAGCTACTTGAAGAGCTTGTAGCAATTTCGGTAAGTTTATTTCTTGAAATTTATTGTCCCAATAACTATTTTTAACAGGGAGGTAAATTTTACACCAATAAGTATTGGTATGTGGATGTTATATTATTATAGGAGCTGATACTTTAACATGTCATGCTTAACCAACGAGTAAATTAAAGAAACATGATGCTCTTGAAAGTTGAATTTCCCATTTTGTTCTCTTTTCTCAGTCCATACTTTCTCTCTTCCCCCTGCTAAAAGCAATGGAAAACAAAGGCTGATATAAGGAATAGAGAGAGCAGAGAAAAAAATGAGACAGCAGGGCTTGAGAGAGAGAGAGAGAGAGAGAGAGAGAGAGGAGAATCTAGTGTGAGAAAAGGGGAGAGAAGAAGAAATAGAAAAAATTAAATCAGCGAAAGTATTAATTCAACCAAAGCTTATACTTCCGAGCTAAGTTACAAAATATTATTCTTTGATTTTATATAGCCAATTGAATTTGTAGTATGATATACCTAGTATTGCCAACCCTGAATTAATATCTGATTTATATATGGGTTTTGCTTTGCATTTTTGAACCTGTGTATTTGTTTAACTCCAGTTTGAAATATTGTAGAGGGTAAGCAAGGGGAAGCAACAATTCAACATTGATCTCACACCATTTCGTGAATAGAAAGAAAGGTAATCAATGATCTACATTGTCACTTTTCAGTTTTCATATATGTTTTTGTTTCTCCAGAATAATAATCCTATTTATTTGTTGACGTTAAAGTTGTAACTATTATCCTATAAAACACACTTCATAGTCTTGCATCTTATTGTGATAAGTAGATTAGAAAACCCGTTATAAGGATATAAAAGCAAAGATATGCCATTCATTTATAAAGACTTTAAACTCCAAACTCAGCATTAAAGTCAATCAGTATGAAGTTTTAGATAAACATCCATCAATCTCTAAGTTGTAAATAAACTTAATGCAAACTTCTTGTGCCCACGTTACCTGTGTTTATCCATTTGTTATTTGAGTGGAATCAGAAAAGTTTTCCTGTTTTATAGAATAAATGCATACATATTTCGTTCAATGTAATTTTTTCTTTTTGCAGGTGATGATTTGCAGTTATTTTGAATATAATTCCAAGCATTGGTTGGCCTTTTAATATTCAGGGTCGAATGCAAAAATGTGTTAATTTCCTAGCTCTGATTCAAGTGCCTTATAAGATTTATCGAGAATCGTTATTCCATGTTCCTTGTTTGTTGCACGGTCGTTGTGACTACCAACTGATGTTTGTAATAAGATCCTGTGTAGCTTTCAACCATATCAGATACTTAAATCATATCAGATACTTGAGTCATGGCAATGTAGATCTAGGAAGTGTTTAGTAAGAATTTGTTGTTTTTCTTAATGTATTAGTTTTCTATTATGTTCTTAATTATTACCAAATTGATTAATTGATGGAGGGAAGCAAAACCAATCTGGTTTAGGATGACACCTAAAAGGCTAAAACTAGGAGTGGTCAAAATCAAACCTTTACTTGCAAACACAACTAAGTGCATGTTTGGCTTGTAGTTTGCACCCTCAAACCATGATTTGGTCCGGTAATTTGTCACTAGGGATGGACCCATAAATTTTCGAATGTTCGAATGTGAGGGCGATAAATATAAATCAATAATACTAAAAATATAATGCATATTTTTATAAGCAAAAACATTTATTATTATGGGGTACTCAACCCTCATTATATAAGTCAAACTATAGAACTTGTATTACAATATTGAAATTTCAAAATAAAAGAACATGCATGTAAACTTTTATAATTGTTGCTTACGATATTGTTTATTTGTGATAAAAATATTGCAATGTTTTTCTTTTTTACATTGATATTATTTATTTATTTTCCTTGAACTTTTCTCTGATTTAACTTACAATTTAATCAGGTTCAAGGCTTGAAATGTAAGAAATTGAAAATTCAAAGTCCATTATACTTTATTTCAAACTTGGAAACATATATACTCCCTTAGGTCTTAAATGTAAACTTTGTCCGTAATGTAAGTTCCTGTTCAATTTTCAAAGGCATAAACACTTATATTTATTCAACATTTTTCGATACTCAATAATATTTATAAGAGTAATTTTGAAAAAGTATATCAAATGTTTACATTTCCAACATCATTAATAATACTAACTAATATTCTTAAAAGACTTGTTTTTAATTAAAAAAAAAAGCTTATATTTAAGACAAGAGAAAATAATATTTATATATATTAAAAAAATTGAAAACTATTGTCCTCATTAAGCATCACGTAGGTCAGTCAGTCCCTGCTTGTTAGTTTTAATCTAAGACGATGGATTTGAGGAAAAACATTTTTTTTATTTACTTTTTCATGCATCTTTATGTTTGGGGAGAGGGTTTTGGAGGGAAAGGAAAGGGAATGTATATTTTGAATTTCAAATAACTAGGATCTATGCTTGTGCGATGCACGGGCCAGTATTTGTTTCGGTTTTGTTAATTTAAGAGTGGGAAAAATTAAATATATATTGAAAATTTGAGTGTGATAGCAATATTATTAATGATATTATCAAAATTGTGTTAATTAATTTCTATATTTGGAAATGAGTCTAATCATTCCCAAATACTTAAAATTCTTGATCTTTATGAATTATGAGTTATGACTTTAATGTCTTAAGTTTTCTTATGTTGTAAATATTTTCTTAATCATTAGACTTATTTCAAAATATTTCATTAACAGGGAGCTCAATTGGCAAGCCTTAGAGACATTTTCATACATCGATTTTTTAGAAACATATGCTTAATTTAATATTTAGAACGTTCCTGTAAATTTCAATAGCATTTTGACACTGCTTTATTTTTAGCTCCCGGATTGATTTTAATATATTACCGGTATAAGTTATATTTGATGACTTATTATTTCAATATCCTAAATATTATATTTTATCAAGTTTGACATCAGGATTGAGAAAATGTATTTATATTTGAATTTTGATACTTTTTTCTTACACAATAGCTATCTGTAAGGACCGATAACCTTATTATTATTTCAAGATTCTGAATATTATATTTAACCAAGTTTGACATCATGATTGAAAAAATGTATTTACATTTGAATTCTGATACTTTCTCTTATACAATAGCTATCTGTAAGGATCTGTAACTTTATTATTTTTCAATCAGTTTTGAGTAATTAGAAATACAATATTGATGTACCTAAATGTACTTTATTTTTAGGATAATCAAACTTTTAGTTATAATGCAAAATATTTACACACATTGACCCACAAATGAGTAGTAATAGTATTACATGAAAAAAAAAGAAGGGCGGAAGTTTTTGGCGGACTGGTTGGGTGGGAAAGGAGAGGAGGAAGATTATCCAATTTTATATATAGTGATGATATTGTAAATTTGGTAATGAATTTTTCTTTATAAGTTTGCTATATTATTTTTAGTAGAATTTTTTGAAGAACTATTTGGTATGTTTTGCTTATTTTTAGTAGAATGATATTCGCTCCGGGTTTCAATGCACCGGGGCAGTTTTTTTTTAAAGGTAAATTTTTTAAAGCAAATTTACTAAGAATATTTTTTTATACAGAATTTTAATGCAGATTTACTAAGGTATATCAATTAGTATTGCAGATTTACTCAATATAAATTTTTTACCTGTGTCAAAAAGCAGATAGAAAAATAAATTCAAATCCAAATAATTAAAAAAAGACATATTAGTAAATCAGAAATCTCAAAACATATTTTTAATTTACTGGATTTTTAAAAAAGAAAAATTTGTCCGAAGTATTGAAACCAAGATCATAATGACATCATCTGAGTTTCAAACATTAAACCTCTGTATGAAGCTCTCCTCGCTGCAATTTCTTTCCTTACTTTTGTTTTGTCTTTTTTTTTTCATGTAAATAATTGGACGGTTGGGACATTTTAGAATAATATTAAATGGATGGTTGTGATTACTCAAATAATGTCTTTGATGTGATATTTTTGAGCGGGAATGGTAGGAGGGAAAGGGGTAGCTGAAGATCCTCCAATTTTATATATAGTGATTAGACTTTTATTTAAGAATTTTTGAAAATGAAAAATGAACTCAAATCATGAAATCTATATTATCTTCCTTATTTATTTTTATAAATATTACATCTTTTAATTTGAAATTAAAAAATATGAATTTTTTCCTCCGTTCCTTCCAAAATCTTTCAAAAATCAACTTGCGAACAAGCTCAAATTTTGCCAATAAAAATAACACTATAAATCCATATTGTTATAAATTTTTATAAGGACATGCACTCAATCGAAAGTTTTTCTTCTTTTGCCTATTATTTATCAATCTTATTACCAAGGTATAAGATTACTGTATTGGCCATAATCAAGTTTGCTCTTCCAACCAATGTTTTCACTAGGAATCGAGCCTTGTTTTTTTTCTTTTGCCCTAGTATGCCTTTACCACTATGCCAACATCCTTGTTGGTACACTCATTCAAAAGTTTAGATACCAATAAGGAGTTGGTCCAGTAGTGTAAAACTTTGCCGAATCCTCAAGAATCATACCAAACTATCAGTCAAAAGTTCAATTTCCGAGGACGACACGTATTGGGGAGGTAGCCATGCATGAAAGAGATTAAATTTTGACCCATAAAGTGAGGGTGTACCTTGGTTAAGACAAAAAAAAGGCATAAATGTGCTAGATAACATATAGTGATTTTTTTAAGTCTTAAAATTTATGCTCACAAGTGTACGAATCTTACCGAAGTACCATCAAGCAAGCACGATGTCAATCCCACAAAGACTTAGAGTAAATTTTAGATATTGTTAAATAAAATTCTAATCCATTCAAAAGAATAATGTGTGAATGAAGGTGGTAAAAGTAAGCGATAATCAAATAACAAATTAAAATAAAGTGTTCTGTACATATCAGACAGAGGTCCTTGCTAAGGATTTTTAGTCTAACAAGAGGGAACTCTTGGTCCTACATGCCCATTCAAACTAGGTTCTATTGAGATTGTACATAGGAGAATACAGACGATTTTGAGCTGCTCCTAAGAGAGTTAGGCAATATGTCCCTCTCTTAGAAAAGTCGTTTTGTGGACTTGTATCCCCTATATGAATGAGTTGGGCACACCGTTTCGGATCTTGAGACTGTAGCTCTCAGCATCGTTTGGTAGTAGCCTTCGTGATGTTGTTGAGAAGTCTAATGATCAACTACCACTGTAAGGATGAAAGAAGTTTGATGCCTTCTCTACTGAATATTCTCTCTCTTGAGAGCATTGATATAATCTCTGTATACTTTTTGCGTATAATAACTCTAGTGTTGTCTTTGTATATTTTTCCCCCTACTTCAGGTTGGTACTTATAAAATCAGCATGGGGAGCTTGACAGATATATTTCCTTGATAAATCTTCTATCTCAAAGGATAATCTTCATGTGATATAATCTTATTTAGATAAGCGGTGATCCCTTTTAATTGTAGATAATGCAATGATAATATTCTTTAATTTGGTTATTTATCTACTAGAGATTGACTTCGTAAAGAACTCCCCTAACTTATCCTCGGGTTATGACCATATCTGAGCTCTTCTGAATTGGTCCAGACTCTGAGTCTTTCGGTATAAGTTCTTTGAGCTTGAGTCTTCTCTTACGGCCTTTTTTTTTATAGGTTACAGTAGGTCGTCTGAGGGCAATCATGTAAGGTAGGTGTCCTTAACTCGCGACAGGTCTGTAACATAAGCCCCTAGGTCATTACTCTGAAGAGAACTTCGAGGTACTAGCTATCCTAATATCAAATTAGCCCCAAACGCAGCACTGAAAACCGTTCCTTTTCTAGACTTGTCTATTGGCTTGAGGATATTTACAATCCTTCATCTCCTGGGTTCTTGAGCATATTTCAAATTTTATCCACAGTCGTTCTGCCATGTTGTTAATCGTGTATTCTTAGAAGTTGTTCACATTAAACCCCATCTAATCATAATGTTTCCATGACGGCTAGGAAGTTGAGTTGGCAATCATACCCTTTGTCCATTCAATCTCTGGGATTTAAATACCAACATCCTCCACTTTAGAAAGTTTCACTCTCATTCTCTTCAGCATTTGCATTTTGAATTTCGTGTGCCTTTTCAAATCCTAACTTTGTTCTTCGAATTCCCTGAGGTATGCCTATCCTATCCATCTTTTTCACAATGTCTTAAACGGAGCATAAATATGGCTTCTATGCCTTTTTATTGATAGTGAAATAAAGGAGAGTTGGCACAATGATTCCGATTTTTCAACTGTAGAGTTAGGTGAATCGTGTTCCTCAAACCCTAAATTCTTGACCATGAATGGTCTTTTGGAGGTTAAGGATGCTCTAATCATGCATATCCTCTTAAGAAGCTGTTATTCCAAAACTTTCCCTCTTGATTCCACTATCTTTGGAAAATTCAAATTCAAGAGGGACTTGACAGGAAAACCATCAATTTTGGGAAAATTTAAAATGGGTGCAACAGCGCGTTGCATGCCAAATCAATTTTTACTCAACCCTCTAAACATCAGGACCTCTTAATATGTGATGTATCTTCTTCATCATGTTTCCTTACTTCTATCCCATTAACTAATGAGCAAATTCACTCAAGTCGTGACCTGGATTCTTTTGAGCCTTCTTTTATAATGGTGTATAAGTTTCTTGTTTCATATCTAGGGTTGAAACTTCTCGCAGATGCCTTCTTTCGAGATATCTTGAATGTTCTTTACCTAGTCCCGGACCAGTTTCATCCTAACTCCTAGGATTTGCTTGTGGCTTTCAAAAACTTATGGGAGGTCTACTTCATGAAGCACAAGCCTCCTTCAATCCATAAAAATTGCTCCAGTTCCTTGTTCTTACATCTCTATCGAGTTTCCAATATAGTCGTTGAGGGTACCTAGCGCAAGACAAGCTGGGTAGTCTCCCTTCCGAACTCTTATCTTCCCCTGTTTTTCATAAAGGAGTTTGATAGGGGATTTAGACATGAATTTTTAAAAATCTCCACCAGGGGCTCTTTTGGTGTCATTCTCTTGCTCTATACAGGCTGGGTAGATAAGATTTCAATCCCTACCTCCTTCATGATCCGATAGTTAACTTGAGTGAGGTCTATCGCCATATGCTTCGGGCTTTAATAGATTGGGCCAAGAGGCATGGACCTCTTGATGTTGACGCATGTATTCGTATAGATGTCATATTACTTCATGAGTGCTTAGGTAGTTGTAGTTTCCATTAGGTGATTTCCTTCGATGCTTGACTGATTTTCTTATGATTTGAACTTCTATGTTGTTTTGTAGAAAATATGACAGGTGCTTTAGATCGTCTTCAGTCCTTGACAATCAAGAAAAGCAACAAGTTCGAGCTCATCTGAAGCAAGGGGTGTAATGGGTCGGGTTAGGTTGGGCTTGGAGGAGATTTATCTCCCAACCTAACCAAAGTAAATTGGGTTGGGTTGTGCTCTATTTAACTGTCAAAACTGACCCAACCCAACCCATAGAAATGTGGGTTGGTTTGAGTTTGGTAATCGGGTCTGTGTCCTCATTTCCATAAAATAAAATAAATAAAAAAATATGAATAAATATAAAATTAAAATTAAAAAAAAATCACATAAACAATTATTACATTTATTTTTCTACTGTAAAGATATGTTGTACGGTTTTTAGTATTGATTTTGTGCATTTTGAATTTTTAATTGTTAGACATACATTGATGAGTGCACAAGACCCTTCGGTAACCCAATTAAATACAACCTACCCTAATTAAAGTATAGCCACCCTATATGTACCCTATGGGAGACATGCAATAAATAACCCTATCCAAAGAGTGCAAATTCCGGCCAATGCATGCCTTGGTGTTTTTCCACCCACTTTTTCCAACACTAATTATTTTATCTAAACCTACCTATACTTAATTACCTCTCATACATATAAAACAACAATGCAAAGTATCCACCCTATTTTTGTGTGCTAAAAATTGTGAGGGAGTGGGAAGCTCCTAGGAAGAAGCTCTTGAAATTTTTGCACACCATTTTCAGCCCTTTGACCCCATTTAAGTTCCCACCTATAAATAACCCCACCCACCTTATTGTGTTGCTCTTGTTCTTGCCACTTTAACTAAGAAAAAATATATAGAGGAGAAGAGAAGAGAGGGAGGGGTCGAGGCATCCACAAGGAAGAAGTAGGAGGATTTTTGCTCTTTCCAATCTTGTTTTCATAATTCCTACTAGGTATTCATCCTTATTTCCATTTTCGGTTTTCATGAGCTTTTGATAATGAGTTGTGAATTTGCTGTTGCATGTGGCTTTTTGTTATTGATTTGTGGTTTCCAAGTCTTGGTATGTATTGATTTAAGCTAAAAAAATGAAAAATGAACATGCTTGAACCATGAAGAGGACCCACGGTTTTTACCCTTTTGGTACCCATATGATTTTTGTTTTTATTCTTGATTCGGAATAAAGAAATAAGAAGGAATTTGTTGACATCAAAGTATATTGATTTGCATTGTGAAATTTTTTTATTTTTCCGCTATGTATGGTTCGGCCAAGGCAAGAAACAGAGGAAATAAATCTTTGTTTCTAATGCATGATTAGTTTTGTTAAAGATCCTTGAATTTTAAGTGCTAATGATTAAAGATTTGAGCTTTTGGATGAAAAATGGACATGCATCCATTCTTTAGGGTGCCACGGTTTTGGTCTCTTTTGGTTCAAAATAATTTTTGTTCATTGATTTGTGTTGAGAACTTTTGAATATGAGATGATTTAGGGTTGTTCTTGAATTAATGTGTTTGATTTGCAAAGATTTTTCTTATTTCCTTTATGCATGTCACGACCAAGAAGAGAAATTGGAGGAAATGATTTTTGTTTCTCATGCATGTTGGTTTTTCGAGTTCCTTCTTGAATTTTAAGCTTTATTGTGCAAAGATTTGAGTTTTAAAGATTGAAATGAATTTGTTTTGTGTCTTGAGAACCATACGGTTTTTATGAGCTTTGTGATCAAGTGATTTTGATTTTTTGTTTTGAATATTTGTTTTGTGTTTATAATAAAGGGCTAAGCTTGGATTTTATTGGTTTTAAAGCATGAGCTTTATGTGTTTTATTTCACATAGGTTTCACATTTTCCTTTGTAATGATTCGGCCAAACAAGGATAAGAGGGAAATAAAATTGATTTTTGGTGTTTAAGTGGTTTTGAACTAGGATCTTTGATTTTTAGTTATGTGCATGTTGAAATCTAAGATTTACATGATTAAAATGGACATACATGAAGCTTTAAGGCCTATACGGGTTTCTTATTGATTTTGTCCAAATGATTTGGTTTTATTTACATAATTTGATTTATGTTTAAATGAAGGAATGAAAAAAGGATTTTTGGTGTATGTTTGTGTGCTGAATGATTTGTGTGAAATATTCTAATTTTTCCTATGTGTATGATTCGGTCCAAATAGTTTAGTAGGGAAAATAAATTGGTTAGACTATGCATGTTGTATTTGAGTTAAGATAAACTGTTTTCATGCCCTATAATACGGTTCTTAAAGAAAAATGAGTGAAGAATTGATTTTGTGATTGATTATGTGATGTATGTGCTATATGGTTTGTATGTGAAAATCCTTAAGTATAGAAACTGATCTATGTTCTTGGATCATTTGATTAAGTCCATTTGATTTGAGTATGATGATTGAAAATGCTTGATTGACATAGTTTGAAATTGCTTGTTGGAAAAGAAATTAAAGTAGGTTAAGCATGAAAATGAATTGAATTTGTTTGAAAAGTGCATGTTTGTGTGAGCTAAATGTGTGGCTGGAAAATGGTAACTTTGGTGCAAGATGATGTGTGTTTAAAGTAAGAATATGACCCTTTAGGGGTTGCATGTGTTTGAATAAAATAGAAAATGACATGATGCTCCTATGCTGAAAATTTTAAGAAATGGTGTTTGATTATAAGAGATTTTTATGAATCATGGTTTCACTCATGGGATTGTCCTAGAAATTTGATATGTTGTCATTGATGTTGTCTAAATGTGTTCTGGAAATTTTGAGTGGATTTGGGATGGTTTTGATAACTTAAAATTAAATTTGTTTGATAAAGATCGTTTGTGATAAACTTGTGTTTCAAGTTGCAAAAGTGTGGAATAAAAGATGTTTTCAAAATTCCAATACTCTCATGACTTAGCCACTGATTTGATAATGTCAAAAGTAATGTCTATGAATTTTTATGAGATTTTTGGAATTGATTTGATAATTTTATAAGAGCCATTTTGACGAAAAACAATTTCGGAAAAACAAGCTTTTCGGGTTAAAACTAAAGATATTTTTAAGACTTAGACTGCTCTAAATGGCTTGAAACTTTTATGGTAGCTCCTTAAACATGTCTTGAGGTTCTCTGCAAAATTTGAGGAGATTTGGAGTTGAATTGATAATTTTTATAAGGGCAAGACAGTGAACCGTTTGGTTCAGATTTTTCAGGCTTAGTGATGATTTTAATTGAAAAAGTGTGACTTAAACAACTCAAAATAATCTGAAATTTTTAGGAGATGGTCTTGACTATGTAAGAAAGGTTTGTACTAATTTTCATGCAATTCAGAATTGTTTCCTATTTTTAATCGTTGCATTTCTGTCTCAGGTCAGCATAGTCCTGTCCTAATTTTTATGCAAAATCTATTTTGAAACTTAGGTTCTGAAGGTCCAAATGACTTGAAAATTTTATATGATGAACTTGAATATTTTTTTTTAGTATTATGGAAGTTTTGGGTTTGAAACTAATTGATTTGATATCATTTTGAATTTTATTTCTTGTCTTTTTCCCGTAATTGATTAAACTCTCTTTTAAAGTACTTTTGATAAATGTGAGCTTGTGTGCTTTCTTGGGTGACTTGGTGGAACTTATATGTGGATTATGATGCCTTGAGATAAATGAATGAGTAATTGTTTAAATACGTGTTTAGGTTATGTGTAAATGAATCGCCAACAAATTGTTTACGGTCATGTTTCGATTTAGGTGCTTATTTCTAAAATTAGGATGATTTGCCTTATGTGAAGTATTCTAATTGAATTATTTTATGAGATGCATGATATATTGTCTGGTTATGTGTTTCCTTGCCTTGGATTATTCGTATGTTAAAGGGAGTGAAGGAAAATGAGTTAATTTATTCGTTACGGTGTCGTGTTTGGTTGTATGAAAAACTTTTGAAAGATAATTGATTTTTGGAATGGTCTATATTTGAAAAATTCCGAACTTCTAGTTGCTGCCCTCTTATATTTCACCATGTTATGTTTGAAAAAAATGAATTGTTTAAGTGTTTGTTTTGTCTCAAAATATTGGATAAACTAAAGTATGATTTTTAAGTGTTTTCGGATTTTTTGCAAAAGTGATTTTGAGTTGTTTTGTTGCTGTCCAGCGTTGACTTAAACTGATGTTTCACTTTTTAAAATGCTTTCAATTGATTTAAAGTTGAGTTTTCAATGGTACTTGATTTAGAGAAAAGTCGGATTGAAAAAGTAACGTTTTTCGATGTTTTCGGGTTGTGATTAGTTGGCTGTCAGGAATGGAACAACAGCGAATTAATTTGTTTAAAAATATTTTATCACTTGTTTTAGAATAATTTTGAAGTGTTTAAAGTATATTCGAAGGTTGGATTTAATTTGAAAAAGTAAAGGTTTCTTTATGCTTATCCGATAAGAAGTTAAAAGCAAGTTTTCAAAAAATGATTTGATGTTAAGCATGAATGTTAGTAAGTATCCTTGTACTAATTGTGTGTCTTATTTTAAGCAAGGGACCCGTAAATCGGAAGTTTGGAGCTACTGTCAGTCGGACGGACTTGCAGCCATTTCTGACAATGTTTGCTGGACAAGAGGTGAGAGAGGGGCTCCCTAAGATACTGTGGTATTTAGGTAAAATGTTAAGATGTTCCTGGCCATCTCAAAAGCCGGAACGTGGGGTTTGTGAGTCAGTCGTACAATGGCAACTGTTTGTGTGCATCTGGCCCCCTATACGCAGGACTAAGACATCCCTTTTCTATTGTAATATTATGACATGATGCTATGGATATGATTATGCCATGATGATATGATGTGCTTATTTATTTATGCCATGATGAATATATAAATACATATATACGACAATGTAAATGTTTGTATGTTTTAAGTCCATGACGAAAATCAAGTGAGGCAATGGAAATTATGAATATGGTAATGATACTGATGAGAATAATGCGCTCGTGCGGAAATCCAGTATTGAAAAAGGAAATATTACGGAAAATGACATGACGTGTATAGGATAAAAGTGAAGGCACAAGGAAAGAGATGATATCATGAATATGATGGGCATCCAGCGGATATGTACATTCCTTGCAGCGGAAGGCGGAAGTACTCCCCGATAAGCATTGTTCGTGTGACGTGCTTGCTAGGCTGAGGAGCTCCCGGATGTGTTCAGTTGCTATAATGGTTATGAAATAATGAGAAAGCGTTAATGTGAAAGATTGGATTAGAGGTCGAGGATCCTCGAAGGGATGAACAAGGGTGACTCGTCCGAGCTTAGGATTAATAAAATACTAATAAGACATTAAAAGACATTGAATAACGCAACGAGTTGAGTGTGAAGTAGTGGAGAGGAAGATACCATGCTTATTTGCTGATATTCAGGTGAGTGATTGTGATAGGGGAGGGTGATGACGGTAAAATGTTAAGTAATCTGGAGTTCTTTTCTAGGCAAAACGAGTCTATATGTGATCGGTGATTAATACCCAAGGGATCGTAGCATGTTCTGCACAGCTAACTAGAAAAGTATTGTCGCCCCCTTGAGCAATTTTGGAACGGTGAGAGGGAACCTGAACGAGGTGGACAGTCGATTGGTGTTGGGCTCTTGCGGTATCGAGTAAAATTTTAATTGTCATGATGGTCGGCCCATACGGTCTGGCCTTGACACACACAGATATATATATATATATATATATACTGTTGGATTTTCTCGGCTGTTCGACCTGCGTGGGTTAAGGTTCCTGTATGTCCCGTTTGCTTCCGATCAGGCTTGGGAGGATTGGAGGAGATGTATGTGTGCTAACTAACTCCACGATGACAAATTCTTATCCTCTATCATCGATGGATGCGAGTTGATAAAACTTAATAAAGTATTCACAATATTAAAAAGATTCTTAGAATAAGATATTGAAATATAATAAAGATATTGACAATGAGAACGGGAATGGCCAAGGATGAGGGTACCATGAGAAGGTCAAGTAAAAGAAAGTTACGGACAAGCTCAAGGATGAGATGTCGTGACAACTAAGAGTTGTGAAATAACGTGGGGAAATGAATTGAGAAAGAAATAAATGATGTTGAGAAAATAGTGGAAAGCTGAGATTGATGTTTTGCCTATTGTAATTCCACCCCGTCGACGAGAAATCGTTTGGGATGCTCACTCTCTCTGCAATTCTATTTCTTCTCTCCCGACACTTGATGTCGTGGAATTTTAGATGGCATTCGACGTCAAAGTTTGTATGCACCCTCTGGAAGACGGAGATTGAGACTTTCTTGAGGAAGGCTGGAAGTGGCAAGGAGACGTTAGCATGGAGATCAATGACCCTTTGTTCACTCCAATGGGTATCAACTTGTGGGACATGATGGATAGGATAACGCTAGAGGCCGGATCCGGAGTATGCAAAGGTGATGGTGCTACCAAAGGATGATGGAAGGTTCGATGATGCTGAAGAGGATCTGGAATTAAAGGAGGTTTCTGCCAAGGACTGTGATATGTAGTGTAGATTATCATTTGTGCCTTGATTATGTAATGCACTTTCTTAAGTTACTAAGATAATGATGCTCTATTCTGATGTAACTCACCCTACTTCTTTATCAGTTTTGGAAACCCAACATTTGACGTTATCTATACTTCTATACTATTATATAAAGAAAACATGTTTTTTAACTGTTTGTACATAAATTTGTATTTTCCTATTATACCCTCCCTCCCTGATTGAAAAAAAAATGCTCAAGTAGTTCCACAAACTAAATTTGTAACTTCTCACTCATAATATAATAACTGCTCTATAATGGAGTGCTAAGTTGTAACTGCCGCTTGATGATATTTTAAATATAACACCACTAAACAAGGGAGTTTCCTTTTCACTCCCACCTACTTCAATTAGTTTTTTTTTCCGGTCCTACTTCTATTATTGTGTTTTTACTATCTATTATTGCAATCAATTTTTTATATTTTTCAATGTTTTTCTTTTTAACAATTTTGTGCCAATGTTTTTCAAATTCAGATAATGTGTTTTGTTTTTCATCCTTTTTATTTTTCAAATGTAACACTATTTTCTATGTGCAGGAGTACATTTGTAATATGTCATCTTTGAGGATAAGAGAAACAGAAAAAGCATTGAAAAAAATTGAAAGAAAATAAAGATGAAAAAATACGAAAAAGAAGAAGAAAAAAGATAGCGTATATAGATATTGGAAGCCTTTTTTTCTTAAAATTTTACTTTAATTCAATTTCTGTTTCTGTATTTCTGTTTTTTTATTGGAGTGCAATCTGTTTCAATATGCTATATTTTTTTACAAATGTTTTCTAAATACAACTTTTTAATCATTGTTACTACTTTTCTTTATTAATTTTGCTCTTTCTCTAATGTATAAAACATTTTTTATTTTGCTTTATTGTAATTTGTTTGTTTCTTTATCCTAAACCGTGTAATAACAAACAGTGAAAAAAATAATGATATGGTTATTATAAAAATATAAGATAACTGTAAATTTGATAAAAAAAAATGATATAGTTGTTATAAAGAGAATATGTATTAAATAAATAAAAATATAGGAAAAATAACCATAACTTTAGTAAATATATTTGGATTTTTTTAACATCATCCCGTATTTAAAAAGGATAAATTTTATTGAGAAATATTGTTTATAAAAAAAAAGAAGATAACTATAACTTTGGTAGTTATAATTGTTTTTTTTAACCTCTCTTAGGGTTGAGATAAGAATTTAGAAAGTATAAGTTTTAATAAGATAACCATAACTTTGATGGTTATAGTTTGTTTTTTTAACCTCATCTCTTAGGATTGAGGATAAGAATCTAGAAAGTATAAGTTTTATTGGGAAATATTATATTAAAAATATTGAAAGATTTTGTATATACTTTTAGTATAACTTATCCCTTATGGGTTCTCACTCGAAAATCTTAACAATGAATAATGAGACATTCATTTAAATTTTTTTTATTAAATTGTTTCTTCTTTGATTTTTGGAGTTTTTATGTCCAAAATACAAAGGAGCGATGTATCTATTACAATTTATGAAAATTTTACTACGTCATGCATCTAGAGAAACATATTAAATTTAAGGGAAATTAAATTGGAGATTAACAAAATAACAATGCATATATAATTTTGTTGAAATTTATGGATATATTTTGGAACATGACAACTAACATATAAATAACCTTCATAAAGACCAATTTTTCAATATATCATTTTACTATAAACAACTCTTTACGACAAAAACACGACAATGAGAATGTGGGGCGACAGGCACGGGAGTGTCTGTCGACACGCTAATTTGTATAAAAAGAAAAGGGAATGTTATTTTATGAAATTGGAAGAAAGAGTTTCAAAGCGTGATGTTGGTAACATTTCGATTTGGAACTGGAGCTGTGATGCGATATGAAAGAGTTATTTTTATATAAAAGATAAATGTTTTATAAAGGCGAACTCATGTCCACGTCACCCATGCAAAAAAAAAAATCGAGATTTTTACTAAATAAAAATATAATCAAGTTTCTAAATCGGGGTGTTACAAATGACAAGATTTATCATCCTTCTGCTACGATTGGGGATCTAGCTGTGCTGAACCTTGGCAACAATACATTTGCCGATCTTGCTAGCTTCACTTACTCTGATCTTGAACAGGATGAGGAGGTTGGGTCTCTCATTGTTACAACTCGGAGAGGCAAAGCTCTTGTGGATGGTGCGGACAACAGTGCGAGCTCATCATTATAAGATTCATTTTTTGTTTTCCTGTCATCCAGGAGTTGCACTTCTGTAAACATCTACAAGAGATCCAATCTTTGATATTGTGACTCTCGTTCCTCCAATTTTTAGTTGGGGCTTCTTTATATTGCAACATGTAGTTGACTTAAAATACCCCATGTTCACTATTAGGAATTTTCCTTGTATTGTCGCATATAGCTGACTTCAAATACTTTTGTTAGGAATTTTTCTTGTATTGTCGCAATTAGATGACTTCAAGTACTTTTGTAATCAATATCGATATATGGATAAATTTCCTTTGTTACACAATGTTTTCTCTAATTCTTTTAAATGAATCCTTTGTCTATCAAGCACCGGTTACAAGCTGTTGATGCACTCCTTAACTGATGATGCTTGTTTCAGAATAACATGTTGTCTTTCTCAAATCAACTGCTCTTTGTACAAAAGTTAAGTACGATGCTTATACCCTAACTATCTTAATACTGTATGTTAACTAATCAGATGCCATAATCTTTTTTTGGTGTGCACCAAGGGTATCATCCGGCCGGAGGATAGCTGAAGACTAAAGTAGATAAAAAATGAAAAATGACATTGTTCATTTTTTATACCTCATGCATCTCTATGTATTTTCACCTAGACATGTACATATTGCATGAATTACACACATTAAAGATTTATCTATAAGTTGGATTTGTTAGGGTTTGATAAGGACAAGAAGTGACATAATTGTCAGCACCCGATTTTTTTCGTCAATTGAATAAGAGACCTCATATAAAAGAATACAAAAATATACATTAGTTTATTTTACTATAAAAATCCTATGTTTGATAATTTTCACTCTGCTAGAAGTCTCACATCAATGAAAGTGAACCCATTCTCCCTCTCAACCTCTTATTTTGTGTTTATTCATCTAAAATATATATTTATGACATTATTGATTTTTTTTATATCTTACGCGACTCTATCTATATATTCTCACCTAGAATGTACATCATGCATGGATTACACTCACTAAAGATTCATTACTAACATGAATTTTCAATGTTTGATAAAAGGCAAATAGTGACATGATTGTCAGTAGCCAAATTTGTCCTGAAAAATTAAATAAAGGAATATAAGGGGAAATTTGTCTCTTTTTCATAAATCCTATATGCGATAATTTTCACTTTGCTAGAAGTCCCACATCGACGAAAGTGAACTCATTCTCCCTTCCCGCATCCTATATGAACAATGGTTCTCAAGTGTTTAAAGAACATCCAAAAACATATACATATCCGCACTTGAGCTTAATACCAAGTATAAAACTCAAGGATTTAAGTAAAATTATTTTTCTAGGTTAAAAACATGAGACTCTATGGTCATATTTATCTTGAAAAGGAAGGTATGAAGGCTAAGCATGTAAGGCCCCAAGTGCCTCAACTTTCAATCAGAGTTTATACGCGACTTTGAGGTAAGTCTTTTCTCATTTTGTTGGTTTTTTTATTTTTGTTTTATTATATGATAGTTCTATATTTTTATTTGTTAATATATTTAGCATCAATTTATATTAATAGTCATTATCTAGACCATTGGTGAGTTTTTCAAACTTTTTTAGTAGCGATGACTTGACGAGTCAAGTTTTTAAATCAACGGAACTGTTATATGTTTTGAGTTTGAAGCTTGGAAGGTGAAAATTTATCCATTTTCACTTGACTTATTCTATGTATTGAACAACCATGCATTGGTTTTTGTTTCTATGGAAGAAATATCATTCTTTGTACTGAGCGAAATTTACAACAATTATAATAGAGAGAGAGGGCAAAAGGAAAATCGAACTCTATAAATGCAAATCAAGTGAACAACAAAAAATTAAGCATAAATTGGAAACGTTTGTCTTATATGATTGTCATGTTTGATGATAGAAATATGATAGAAACAAAACACTTTTTTTAATATATTAATTTGGCATAAAATGAATAAAGTTGATATCTAATGTATTTTATATATCTACAATTATAAATGAAATATAGACATTTTTGGTAAATCAAGATTATACATGTTATAACCAACAATCATGTAGATCAACAGGTAAGGGCTTGTTCTAATTTAACTAAAGATTTTGTGTTCAAGTCCCTACAAATGTAGCTGCGTTAAAGACTTGATGACTCCAATATTTATTAAAATCAAATGAATCTTTTCCAAACAAAAATATCTTACTCATTTTTAGAACAATAGAACCATTACTCTTCGATGACTCTTGGAAGGAGAGTTTGTCCATTTTCACTTGTTTCTAGGGAAGAAATATCTTTCATTGTACTAAGAAATTTATAGCAAATATGATCGATCAAGAGAGAGAGAAAATGAAAACAAAATGAACTGTATAATAGCAAATTAAATGATCAAAGAGAATTATTGTTCAAGGATCACTGATTTACATAAAACAATGGTTTTATTATTTGCAGCAATTACACCTTATGTGCTTAACAATTGCTACTCTAACTACTTAGTTGCCTTATTCCAGGATTTCCAAACTCGGGGCACGTTTTGCCATAGTTGGGCTTGAAGCTATGTCCTATTAGTCAAAGTATCAATTGGTTATGCATTAACAGCTTAGTTTCGAGACGTGCAATAATCTATTTTAAAGGTTTGCAAGTTTTAATTCATTGTGTGAGTACTATCTAATTAAATATAAATTTGAATTCACTTAGAATTTATTGAATCTTAAAGGGTTGTATCGTTTTACCATCAAAGTTCACGGTGTTTTGTTTTTAGTTCTTAGAAGTTATTTTGACCAAGACTAGTCATTTTTTTCAAACATTTTGGTTTTGGTCCTTTTCGTTAGAAAACTATATTAATTATCGATATGGCTAACAAAACACCACATCAGCTTGCTAGGTATACAAGTGTAGTGTGAGGTGACACCAAATAGGTAGGATGATGAGGATAATTAGGGCCGATAGATGCAAAACGGAAACAAAATGAACTATATAACAACATATCAGGTGAGCAAAGAGAGATTCTTGTTCATTGATTACCGTTTTATGTGGAACAACGATTTTATTATCCTCAGTAATTACACCATGCATATGTTCTTAACAAATGTTATTCTAATTACTTAGTTGCCTTATTTAAGCATTTCCAAACTTTGGGCACATTATGTCATAGTTGAGCTTGAGATTATGCCCCAATAGTTATGTTATTGTTTGATTATGCAGTAAGTGCTAAGTTTTTGAGATGTGTAATAATCTATTTTTAATATTTGCAAGTTTTAACCAACGTGGGGTTGGTCAAGTGGTAGCTCATTCGGTCTCTTAACCAACTGGTCTCGAGTTCGAGCCTTGGGTATGGAGCAACCCCGCTGGAAGACCCCTACCGCTTAGTGCGAGCTCAGTTGAGTCGGGCTGGATAAGTCGGATTCTGGGTAAACCAGATCCGGGTACCGGTTGGTGTACATCAAAAAAAAGATTTGCAAGTTTTAATGGACTTTGTGGATATTATTAAATTAAATATATATTTGTATTCACTATAATTTAGTAAATCTTGAAGGTTAATTTATGTTTTTACCTTGAAAATTCAAAGTGTTTTGGTTTAATCCCTAGAAGTTGTTCTGACCTGGATTAGTCTTTACTTTCTAAAAAAAAAATTTGATTTTGGACCCTATCATTAGGAAAACTCTGTTAACTGTCGATATGCTTATGAAACACCACAACAACTTACTACTTGTATAAGTGCAATGTGAGGAGGTGTCAAATAGGTAGGGTGACATGGATAATTAGGGCCAACAGACTCAAAAAGGCCAATGTGACACATGTTACGACATTCAAGGCCAAGTAAAGACACGCGTACCTCTTATTGTACAACATATTTATAGCAAGCCTTTTGTTTTTCTTGTAATTTTCGATATGGGACCAAGCAACAATCAGACCCAAGGTTCGTATCATGGTGTCACTTTGTTTTTATATTTGATACGAGAGGATGTAAAATATGATTATAGGAGGTATACATAGCTAAAACATTGAAGAAAAACGTTGGGTCTTGATAAAGGATGAATGACACAGTCCTAGAAGCACAAAGTCAAATATAAGGAAAGCTTTGGTGAAGGTAAACAAATAACTCTGCATATGATTTAATCTATCTCCTAAGAGAAATGTGATTATTGTTGCCTTTTCTTAGATTGAAAAGAAGGTAATTATGCAAAGTTCTGTGTTTGCATTCACCAAACTCTCCTTAGCCATGATTTTGTGCTTCTAGAATTGTGCCCATATCCATTACCAAGATCCCGGTGTTTTCTTACAATGTATTAGCTATGTATCTCCTATGAGCATACTTTGCATCCTCTCGCGTCAAAGATAAAAACGAAGTGTACCCCATGGCAAGAACATTGGGTTATGAATGTTGCTTAGTCACACATAAAAAAATTACGAGAAAACAAAAGGCTTTTATATTACTATGTTGTAGAACATGAGACACCTTGTAAAATGTGCCTTTTTTGGCCCTTTTGTGTTTGTGGGTCTCAATTGTCCATGTCATCTTCACCCATTCGTCGCTACCTCACAACGCACTTGTGCACATGACAAGCTTATGTTTCTTTCGGTTAGCCACAAGCTGTTAAGTGTTAACTGAGCTGATGGTAGGGAATAAAACCAATATACTTCGTATTTGAAAAAGTAGGAATTAGTTCCGATCACAATAATTTATAGCGACTAAAATCAAAATAACTTGAACTGTCAAGGTAAAAAAACGAAAATAAAGAAGTCTTAAACTATGTTTTGTGTATGAAGCACAATTTAATATTTGCATGTTTTCTAAGTTATTCCATGATATGAAGCACATATATGGAGTAAAAAAAAAAGATGTTAAGATTAGATCGATGTTGATGGAGGATTTCAAATCTCACATTAGGAGGATGATTTTTAGAATCCTCCATCAACCACTTATTTTAACTCTCTTTTCTCAATTACTTAGTTGGGCACATTATGTCATAGTTGAGCTTGAGATTATGCCCCAATAGTTAGATTATTGTTTGATTATGCAGTAAGTGCTAAGTTTTTTTAGATGTGTAATCATCTATTTTAAGATTTGCAAGTTTTAACCAACGTGGGGTTGATCAAGTGGTAGCTCACTCGGTCTCTTAACCAACTGGTCTCGAGTTTGAGCCTTGGGTATGGAGCAACCCCGCTGGGAGACCCCTACCGCTTAGTGCGAGCTCAGTTGGGTCGGGCTGGATAAGTCGGATTCTGGGTAAACCAGATCCGGGTACCGGTTGGTGTACACCAAAAAAAAGATTTGCAAGTTTTAATGGATTTTGTGGATATTATTAAATTAAATATGTATTTGTATTCACTATAATTTAGTAAATCTTGAAGGTTAATTTATGTTTTTACCTTGAAAATTCAAAGTGTTTTAGTTTAATCCCTAGAAGTTGTTCTGACCTGGACTAGTCTTCACATTCTCAAAAAAATTTGATTTTGGACCCTATCATTAGGAAAACTCTGTTAACTGTCGATATGCTTATGAAACACCACAACAACTTACTACTTGTATAAGTGCAATGTGAGGAGGTGTCAAATAGGTAGGATGATGTGGATAATTAGGGCCAACAGACTCAAAAAGGCCAATGTGACACATGTTCGACATTCAAGGTCAAGTAAAGACACGCGTACCTCTTATTGTACAACATATTTATAGCAAGCCTTTTGTTTTTCTTGTAATTTTCGATATGGGACCAAGCAACAATCAGACCCAAGGTTCGTATCATGGTGTCACTTTGTTTTTATATTTGATACGAGAGGATGTAAAATATGATTATAGGAGGTATACATAGCTAAAACATTGAAGAAAAACGTTGGGTCTTGATAAAGGATGAATGACACAGTCCTAGAAGCACAAAATCAAATCTAAGGAAAGCTTTGGTGAAGGTAAACAAATAACTCTGCATATGATTTAATCTATCTCCTAAGAGAAATGTGATTATTGTTGCCTTTTCTTAGATTGAAAAGAAGGTAATTATGCAAAGTTCTGCGTTTTCATTCACCAAACTCTCCTTAGCCATGATTTTGTGCTTTTAGAATTTTGCCCATATCCATTACCAAGATCCCGGTGCTTTCTTACAATGTATTAGCTATGTATCTCCTGTGAGCATATTTTGCATCCTCTCGCGTCAAAGATAAAAACGAAGTGTACCCCATGGCAAGAACATTGGGTTATGAATGTTGCTTAGTCACACATAAAAAAATTAGAAGAAAACAAAAGGCTTTTATATTACTATGTTGTACAACATGAGACACCTTGTAAAATGTGACTTTTTTTTTGGCCCTTTTGTGTTTGTGGGTCTCAATTGTCCATGTCATCTTCACCCATTCGTCGCTACCTCACAACGCACTTGTGCACATGACAAGCTTATGTTTCTTTCGGTTAGCTACAAGCTGTTAAGTGTTAACTGAGCTGATGGTAGGGAATAAAACCAATATTCTTCGTATTTGAAAAAGTAGGAATTAGTTCCGATCACAATAATTTATAGCGACTAAAATCAAAATAACTTGAACTGTCAAGGTGAAAAAACGAAAATAAAGAAGTCTTAAACTATGTTTTGTGTATGAAGCACAATTTAATATTTGCATGTTTTCTAAGTTATTCCATGATATGAAGCACATATATGGAGTAAAAAAAAAAAGATGCTAAGGATGTTGATGGAGGATTTCAAATCTCACATTAGGAGGATGATTTTTAGAATCATCCATCAGCCACTTATTTTAACTCTCTTTTCTCACTCACTTCCATGCTCTCTACCATAAAGTGGTTTGAAATACTTTCTTATGTTTTAAATTCTCCTGATTTTATAATTTCTTATCCAAACACATATGAAGGAGCCCAAATTGTTTTATTTTAAGAGTTAATAATCATTTTGGTCCCCAAAAATTACACTTATCATCAATTTATTACTCAAAAGTTTTTTACATCAATTAAGGACCCTATGCTTAATATTGATTTTATATTTACTATTAAATGGTTACATCAAATTGGTGGGATAAGGTCCTGTGACAAATTTCATAGGATAAAATAAATGATTAAATTATATCAATAGGCCACAATGACAAAAATACATATGAATATACTCCAATCGGCTTGAAATATAAGCAACAAAAAAACATACATTTTTTGGCTTAAAATATAAGCAAAACTAACCAATTTTTTAAATTTTATTTCATTCTCATTGTCACTTTCCAAAAACATCCCTAGAAAATTGTTATCTTATTTAATTTTTGTTTCATTCCCAATGCAACTTTCCTAAAATACCTCTATTCTTTATAAATTTGAGAAAATTAAATACAATCAACTAACCTCCTTAATAATTGTAAAATTAGTTGGTTTTGCTTAGTAATTTTTTTTAAATACGCTAGTAATTTCATTATGCAAGAAATATAACAATTAGTTTAATGTTTTTAAATTCGAATTTTTTAAAAATAATTGGTATCCAGTTCAAACTGCTGGGCCTGAAGAGTGAAGAGAGAGATATTAATCAATAATCATCAATTAAATTAATAATAATAATAATAATAATAATAATAATAATAATAATATACTATATAATAATACATTCTTCTATCGCATGCAAATTAGGGTTTAAGTTAGGGTTCTCTAATCCGAATAAAATTGGTATTTCATTTCTTGTGACTGGGTGCGAAAAAATGCCTCCGAGAGTAGTGATAAGAGGCGCTGCAGCAAGGAGGATGAAGAAATCGTCCAACGCTTCTCCTCGGAATCATGAAGCTGCCAAAGAGATTGTTGTGAAGCATGAACAAAAACATGTTGTTCAGGAAGAAGAGAATAATTCTGTTGAAGGTAAGATCAATGATGTGAAAAAAGTAAAGTCTTTTTTCTCTTTTCTTTTTAAGTTTTAGATGCAATGATATTTATAATTTAGTGTTTTATGTTTTATGTTTGATGCATACTGTGGCTGTTAGGGTTATGTGATATGGGGGGTTTGTGATGATATCAAAATTTTGCTTTTGTTGCCTTTAAATTTGGTCATCAATGTTTCTTGGGTTGAGGGTATTGTTTAAGGAATTCAAAGAGGGAAATTAACATTGGATAACTAAGTAGCGCTTCTTGATATGCTAAAGCATCATTTTTAGGACAAAATTTCTATTAATCTTCCTTAAACAATGCCTTAGGACACTTGTTAACGTTCCTCATATATCTTTTCGGTTTCTTAATTTTATGGTAGATTTCTGTTATTTTAGACTTTTTAGTGCTATTGTAATACTAATATCTTAATCTGATTATTTTAGAAATCTGCTAGTGTAAGGACAGTTTGATCATGTAGCGAGGGGAATCTGGGAATTGGGAATCTGATTATCATTCAACTGTAATTTGAACTGAGAATGATGAAGATTGATTTATTGAATATGGAAGCCCATGATTTAATATGTAACATGATGTTGGAAAAATTGAGTAGTCTTGATTGGGGTGATTTTAAATATTTATTTTGTGTCAGACGATGTAGATGAATATGAAAAAGATGAACGCTTAGATTTGGAGGATAATTACCCCGAGTATGAACATGAGGAGTATGGGGGGGAGGAGTATGCTGATAGGGGAATTGAACAAGATGAGGATCAGGAGGCGGGAGACGAAGTAGTGGAAGACCCTGAAGAGGATGTGAGTGAAGAGAGTGATACAGGTGATGAAGAAATCGAATATGTTTATGAAGAAGTTGAAGAAGATGATGATAGTGATGCTGATGAGCATAGTGAGCAAGCAGGTGAGGAGCTTGAGCCTGCAAAGATGGCTGATGCGGAGGAAGTGGTACACTGCGAAGTTGCGAAGGAGAGGAGGAAGCGGAAGGAATTTGAAATATTTGTGGGGGGGCTAGATAAGGATGCTACTGAGGCTGATATAAGGAAGGTTTTCAGTGAAGTTGGGGTGGTTATTGAAGTCAGGCTGATGATGAATCGTCACACTAAAAAGAACAAGGGATTTGCATTCTTGCGTTTTGAAACTGTTGAACAAGCGACAAGAGCAATAACAGAGCTAAAAAATCCAGTGGTAACCATTGATCTTCTCATGGTTAGAGCAAATTTAAGTTGTTTGCGTATTGAATCATGTTTACATCACTGCAATTTCAGATTAATGGCAAACAATGTGGTGTTGCTCCAAGCAAGAACAATGATGCTCTCTTTTTGGGTAATATATGCAAGACATGGACAAAGGAAGCTGTAAGTTCTTTTCTTGGTCTATATCTTGACTCGTACAAGGCCTAAGTTATGCTTTGCAGTGATATACGAAGTATGGGTATGGCCGAAGGCCATCCATATTCTTACAGGATAGGTATATGATGTGGATATGTGTATGGTACGCACATATACTTACCTAATACACCTGTGAACTACTTTGTAAAAAAAAAAAAAAAAAGCAATAAGTTGAATATGGCTTGGACATCAGCCGGTTCAGTTTGCTTCCAAGCCTGTACAGCTTGGTTCTAAAACTTACATTTCAAAGTTGACAAATCTTCAGTTTTCTAATCTTATTTGAAGATTTAGTCCCCTAATATAATCCTAAACTCTCAACACCCTGCTCGCTCTCAGACCATCATGTGGGCATTCTGCCATTCTTTAGTTTCAGACTGCAAACTACACTTCTTTGGTGAGTTGAGTGTTATTGAGTTGAGTGTTTTTTCTACACTTAATGTTCCTATCTTCATAGAAGAATGGTAGATTCTATCCTACTTCTCTTCCTGTCTTTATAGAACAGTGGGTTGTTCATGAGATGCATATTCTGATTGTGTGATACTTTTATTGGCTTTCATCCAATTTAATGTTTTTTATTTCCAAGTCAGTGTTCATATTTCATACACTTGAGTTATATTTTTACCATTTATGTGCCTTGTGATATACCATTTATGTGCCTTGTGATATATATATATATATATATATATATATATATTATTTTTTGTATTGGTCTGGGTTTTGGGGTTCAAATACTTCAATTTATTAATATAATTCCACAGAAGAGCATTTATGAAGTAATAGTACCGAAGATGTTTCTCTTGTCTCTTCTATATACCTTTTTTTTTTAGTTTTTTTATTATATGTTGGAGTTAAAGTAGTATTATTATATGAATTAATTTTTTTAAATTTATACCCGCACAAACATTTACTCTTCCCTATATGTATCCATGCAACTTAGGTAGTAATTTTGTGTTCTCAAAAGCTTATGATGTTTTTAACTGTTGATGCAACTTCTTGTGCCAGTTAAAAGAGAAGTTGAAACATTATGGAGTCGAGAATGTCGATGATTTGACTTTGGTAGAAGATAGTAACAATAAGGGAATGAATCGTGGATTTGCATTTTTGGAATTTTCATGTCGTTCAGACGCTTTAGTAGCCTTTAAGCGACTGCAGAAGAGAGATGTTATGTTTGGGGTCGATAAGTGTGCAAATGTTTCCTTTGCAGACTCCTTTATTGAGCCAGGTCATGCAATTGTTAAAGAGGTATTTTTCTGAATCTGAATTCTATTTTATCACCAAGGAATCAAGGATCATTATATAGAACCTTTGTTGTGGGGTTCTTGTATCTTTTTGAATCATTTGTGCTTTCTGTAGACATCTTTGTTGGTTTCTGACACATGAATGATTATTTATTTCGTAGATTCATTTTGGATGCTGTAACTTTATTTTATACTTATTATTTTTTGAAAAGTACTGTGGGTTTTTTTTATGGGTGATTAATTAATTTTTCTACGAATTTGACCCAGTTTAATTTTGAAGGTGGACAGTGTAATTCTTTATTAGTTTTGTTGTGAGGGCAAGCAGGCAGTTTGATGTGTAGCTGTTACTATACCTTTTATTTGCTCACATGTAATTTTTTCAATGAAGCTGATCAAGTGCATTCAAATTGCAGGCTAAAACTGTGTTTATTGATCCACTGCCTCCTTCATGGGATGAGGATCATGTCCGCAATCATCTTAAGAAATTTGGGGAGATTGAAAAGATTGAGCTTGCCAGGAACATGCCAGCTTCCCGCAGGAAGAACTATGGATTTGTGACATTTGGTACACTTTCTGCTGCTGCGGAATGTGTTGATAGCATTATGAGTGCAGGGTTAGGTGAAGGTGACAAGGTCTGTTTTGGCTTTTAAATACACTTTATATTTGTAATAGCTAAGTGTTGCATTTATAATACTTCCAGCATATTTCAGGGGAAAGTTAGGGCTAAGTTGTCTAGACCACATCTGAGACGTCATGGAACGCATGTCAGTCGTGGGGCGGACTCTTCTGGCCGCAATCCTAAAAGAATGATCAAGTCTTCACAGAGTCGACGTACATCACGTAGTCTTCCGGTCCGTGGGGTAAGAGAAATTGGAAGCAAGGTTTCGCCAGTTAGACCTGGTAGAGGGAGAAATAAACATCCTGTTATGCCCGTGTCAGAAAGAGCTAGGCCAGTGGCTCCTCCAGCTAGATCCTATAAAAGGAGATCAACTGGTATGAATTATATATTTTTTTCCTAACAGATTTTCTGTTAAATTTCTTTATGAATAACATGCTGCCATATTGTGTTGTTAGCTCCTGCATATCCAAAACATAGCATGAAGAGAGATTATAGTCGACGTGAGGATCTGCCACCTCCAAGCATGAAGAGAGACTATGGTCGACATGAGGATCTGCCACCTCCAAGCATGAAGAGAGATTATGGTCGACATTTGGATCTGCCACCTCCACGAAGTAGAGTGTCTATGGATTATGACTCTGGGGTGGCTTCTCAAAGACGGCCATCTCATAGGGATTATCCAGCCCAAAGCCCTGGTTACACTGAGTCTGAGCTCCCTAGAAGCACAACTCATGCTCATTCAAGGAGAGGTTATGTGGATGATGGCTACGGACGAAGGTTTGAGAGGTCCCCTCCTCCTCCACCCCATCTAAGTAATCGTGAAGGGCACCCCCGTGATTATGACAGACTACATGACTCAAAACGTCCTTATACTGCCATTGTAAATATTACTAGCGCAGTACCTGCCCCTTTGTTTTAGTGGTATCGTTCTGAATCTTATTTTAGTTCTATATTTTTTAATTGAAATTCTTTTGCTTTATTTCTCATCAGGATGATGTTCCTCCACGATATGCGGATACTAGCTTTCGTCAATCAAGAGCTCGTTTGGACTATGACTATGACTATGGAGGTAGTGCTTCACAGTATGCCAATGCTTACGGGGATAGGTTAGTTTCCTCTCAATTATGGGTTCTTGTGTTCAAACCACCTCAATCCCATTATTCCCTTGTAACCTTACTTACATTTTGGTTGGTAGACTTGGAAGATCTAGTCTGGGATATGATGGCAGCAGAAGTTCTATTTCTATGCAAGACACACATGGGATATATAGCAGTCGACAGGGCATGAGTTACAGTGGAGGTGGATTCTGTTGCAGATAATCTGATACGTTATTTAGAACATCAAAGTTTATTTGCGAAGTCCTTATATCTTTATTGTGTGTTGCTTGTCAGGTTCTTTTGGTGTTACGGACTCCCCAGGTTATGGTGATGATGATTTCATGTTTCGTGGAAGTGATGTAATGTTACTGACCTTGTTCAAACTGGAAGAAGTGTTTTATGATTGTTAGTTAGTTGTATTTTTATATTCTATAATGTTGATCCAATAGGTTGGCGGCAGTTCCTATTCATTGATGTATTCTGGCAGGGATCTGGGTGGTAGCAGCAGTTACATAGGTGGTGGTAGATCTAGGTCATATTATTGAGGTATGTATATCTTACTACTTATCATTGGATTTTGTGATTATACGAGGAAGCGTCCAATATAAGTAGACATTTCTCATAGATTTCTCAATCTTGGAATGACATTTCTCATAGGATGTGGCCGTGTGAAGCATATGCTTGTTAGATGTCTCAATACAAAGGTTATGTCAATTCAAGCTATATTTTATATTGGGCATTCTCTGGATGTATGCATTATGGAGAGAGAAAGAAGCGTGCTGAGAATGTGATGTGTAATTAAACCTTGTTTTATAAGAATCCCATATCAGTGGAAAATAGTACAAAGTATCTGTTCATTTAGACAGAGACCGAGATCAATGTTTTTATTAGGAATTATTGGAATTTTTTTTGTGCTGAGTTTGTCAATATTTTCTTCTTTTATAATTGTAAAAGGGATGTATAGTTTACATTTAATTGCTTAATTTTTATTTTCCAGGGAACTACACCATTGGTAGTAGTACTTTAGCAGTGAATGTGATATGAAATATGAGCACTAAGGCACAAGATTACTTTATGAAGATTTATGTGCCGGATGTTATGGTAATATATTTGTTGGAAGAGTGATTCCAAACATTGGATAGAATCTTCTACCGAAAGGGAGACTAATCTTTTGTGGTATGGTTAGGCGTGTGATGCACCGGTAATATTTTTTTCCATACTCAAAGGCTAAAGTTTTTTTCAATTGGACCAACTCGTATTGTTCATGTAAATATTTCTTTTTTTTTAAAAGGAAAATGTTCTTAGGACATTGTTTAAGCAAGCAAAAGTGGTTATTTTGGGAAAGAAAGTGGGGGAATGTGAGTGAAAGTTAGTGGTGGTTATTTTATTTAAGGCTTATTTATGTATTTAGTCTTTGAAAGTCGGGAGTGTTTTGATTTTGGTCTCTGAAAGTTTTTTGGACCTTGACTCATCCTTAATTGTTTTGAAAATTGGTTTTAGTCCTTGTTAAAAAAATTCGTTAACAACTAACGCGGCTAACGGATCGTCACATCAATATACACGTGTGCAAGTATGGAATGTCATGGTAGGATGACGTGGATGATCTGGACCTGCAGGAGCTTTGGGTTCGAATCATTCACGTCATCCTATCGATGACATGCAATACTTGCACTGTTGCACATGTGTATGCTGATGTGACGTTTCGTTAACTACATCAGGAATTAACGAATTTTTCCTGACGGCAGAGACTAAAATCGAATTTTCAAAACAATTAAAGATGAGTCAAGGTCAAAAAAACTTCTAGAGACTTATTTTTGGTCTTTAGTCCCTGAAGTTGGGAGTGTTTTGATTTTGGTCTCTAGAAGTTTTTTGACTTTGACTCATCCTTGATTGTTTTGAAAATTTTGTTTTAGTCATTGCCGTTAGGAAAATTTTGTTAATTGCTGATGTTAACCACATCAGCATACACGTGTGCAAGTGTTGCATGTCATCGGTAGGATGATCTGGATGATCTGGACCCGCAGGAGTAAAAGGGTCGTGGCCCAACCAAAATGTGTTTGTGGATTGGGCTTTGGCCCTTTTGCTCTCGCGGGACCGAATCATCCTACCGATGACATTTCATACTTGTACACGTGTATGTTGATACGACGTTTCATTAGTCACGTTAGTAGTTAACGCATTTTTCCTAATAACAAGGACTAAAACCAAATTTTCAAAACAATTAAGGATGAGTCAATGTCAAAAAAAACTTACAGGGGCCAAAACCAAAACATCCCCAACTTTCAGGGACTAAAAACATAAATAAACATTATTATTTATATGTTGATATTATAATAGGTTAAAATATATTAGTACTCCATTTTTCATAGTATTTTTATTGTTTTTTTAATATATTTATTGTTCTTTTACGAATATAATGTATAATTAATACTGTGTTTTTTTTCAACTATAAATTTATTTATAATAACTTCTTTTTCACCTCAAATATTTTTTTTCTCTTCAACGCTGATTTCACAGGAATATTATAGTCAAAATATTCTAAATTATTATATCATTTAACAATTTCTTTCTTGCATTATCTTAAAACACACTAAAGGAATAATAAATGCAAATTCATCCTAGACTTTTTTTTTTTTTTGATTTTTCAAGGTATCACCTGCCCAATTAGGTGACTAATTTTTTCGACATTGTTGGATCCTTTTGGGGGTAATTTCTCAGCGAGACTTTTTACATTTGCAAGAGGTCGAGATCGATCCTCCAACCACTTGCTAAATTCGTTACCATCTATGCTAGTCTCCATTTATGCAAACTCATTCAAGATGGTGATAACACTTTGGAAGTTACATAGTTAAATAAACCAATTATGAATATATTTGAAGGAATCAACTCTTGATCATGATTATAAATGAAGGAAATGGGATTGAGAATGGAACTTTTCATTAGCCTAACCAAAACAAAACATAATTCAGAGTAATTGTCTATTTTAAATTGAACACAAATGAATGCCCAATATTTAACAATAGATTTTGAGAAAACATTGAATTTGTAGTTGCTAAAAGCGAAAATATAGGCAAATTACTTACATAGGATGGCATAAATTGTGGTCATGGCCATCCGTCCTTTGCTATATCGTTGGAAAATTTAACTGCTGAAGTGATTCTAGGATTGAATGTCATTTGTTACCAGCACTTTTTGAATTTCGACAAATTATTATAGGTTTAATTATAGTTTTGATCTTTTATTTATTTATGAATGTTTAATTTGGTCCTTAATATATATTTTGATTTATTTGGTCCTTTCTCTTTACAAAAATATTATGTTCCCTCCCTCTGTTATTATAGTTTAGATGAAATGTTTTTAAGTATTTTTTTTCTTCTTCTTTTATTCTTAGATTCTTCATTGTTACAACCTGTGAAATTTTTCGAGTAATAGAAATCGATGAGTCATTGGTCGTGAAGGGTGAATTTGGAACATGGTGCCATTGAATAAACTTCTTCTTCGTAAGAAAGAGAAGAGAACGACGAAGATGAATAGATTGATAAGGTAATGTTTTGAGTTTTTGATGCTTTCAAATGGGGAGGTTCTACAATGTGCAATTTTGAGTTTCAATTTAATGTGATATGGTAACTTTTTATGGTAAAAGGTAAAAATATGGCAGTAAAAAAATTGAGCATTTCCAATTTTGCCCCTAACTTAGATTTCACCGTCTCCTTCACTCTGTTTCCTAGTCACCACTCTCTTCTCTATTTCATATTTGAAATGAACTTGCATTTATAATATTGTCCTTATTTTAATGATAATATTTTTTTGGCTTATTTAAGTTTTTGGTCCTCGAAAGTTGACCGTGTTTTGATTTTAGTCCTTATCTTTTTATTTGACCGATCCTAGTCCTTAAAAGTTCAAAAAAATTGGTTTTGATCCTTGTCATTAAATATTACCTTTAATGCTGACGTGGCGAACAAAATTTAAAAAAATAATAATAAAATAAATAATGAATTAATAAATAAATAAATTTAAATTTAATTAAAAAAAATAAACCAGAACCCCACTCCCTCTCCTCTTCCTCTTCCTCTTCCTCTCTCTCTCTCTCCCCCCGTGAAACCACACCTTCCTCTCTTCCCCTTCATGTTTCACTTTCTCTGTCACCTACACAATTCATCAAACACCTTACATACTCTTTCTTCCTTACTCTCTGATTCACTGTCTTTTTTCGACAGCAATGTGAGTGAGTGGATGAGTGATATACCCCCTTCCTTCACCCTTCATTCATCACTCTCACCACTACACCTCCAAACCACTTTCACCACTCACCACCCAATTTTTGACCCTTCATCTCTTAGACCCAGAAGACCCAATTTTGGGCGCAAATTCAGACACCCTTTTTCTCAAAACCCCCAATGGCTTCAACCACTTGCACCTCAACCGACCCTCTCCCTTCTTCCACCACCTCCGCCGATGACAACGTCGCTAAAGCCATTACCAAGTGCTATGAGGGCCTCGTCACTGTCCGTACCAATGCGATCAAGGGCAAGGGTGCCTGGTACTGCGCCCACCTTGAATCTGTTTTGGTCCGGAGCCTCGAAACGAGTTTACCCAAATCTGTTAAGCTCAAGTGCACAAGGAAGCACCGATATTTTATATTTTTCGCCGTATTGTGTCCGATACGTGTCGTGTCCTGTGTCAGACACGTATCTGTTCTAGACACTTTTAACCATTTACTTTAATATTTAATATTTTTTTGTCGTATCGCTGTGTCCCGTATCGTATCATGTCGTATTCGTATCTCCCGTGTCGTGTCGGTGCTTCCTTGAGTGCACCCTCTGTGACTCTGTTTTCTCTGCTTCAAACCCTTCCAGAACCGCTTCCGAGCACTTGAAGCGCGAAACTTGCCCCAATTCATGGGGAGAGAGAGGAAAAGGGGAGGGGGTGGGGTTCTGTTTTTTTTTAAATTTATTTATTTTATTATTTTTTAAATTTCGTTTGTCATGTCAGTATTAACGAAAAAATTTAACGGCAGGGATCAAAACTAAATTTTTTTGAATTTTTAAGAACTAGGACCAGTCAAATAAAAAAATAGAGACTAAAACCAAAATACAATCAACTTTCGGGGACCAAAAACTTAAATAAACTTATTTTTTTTATCACATTTGATTCTTAAAAATTGAATTTACCACCAAGTCATGCCCTTCAATATGATGTTCTTAATTGAAAGGCTAACTAATTGGCAAAATTAATTTATTGGGGAATAAAATAATGATAAAATGTTTTTTTTTTTGGACTAAATTGATGACACATAAAAATTTGGAGGACTAAAATAATAGAATCTGTGATAGCAAAGAGTTTGGATCATGGGCATAAATACAACAATCTAGATGGAAGGAAAGAGTTTCGGTTAAGCTACTAGAAAGAGAAGTTGAAGAAATAATAGAGAAAGGTGATAGGAGAAAGAAATGGAAGCACGACTTTGAGAACCAAGGGAGATAGGTTTTGTGGTTAAGTTGCTTATAAAAACCGTTTTAATAATATTGGGCACGACTTTGAGAACCAAGGGAGATAGGTTTTGTGGTTAAGTTGTTTATAAAAACCGTTTTAATAATATTGGGAACGTCATCAAATTCTGTTTCAATCAAGGGAGATAGGTTTTTTGTTTTTTTTTTTGTTTTTTTGTTTTTTTTAAGGAAAAGAGCAAAAGAGATATAAAAAAGGTGAGCGTATTGCTCACTAAAAATAAGAAACAGAGGTAAGCAGGACTTTACTTTTCAACTATTAATGCTTCGAGTTATAAATAAAGTCACAGAAATTTAATGCACGAGATATGAGAATCTTACTTTAATGGATATTTTGAAGGTATTCCCATTGAGCATATTTCCTTGACAACAAAATGAATAAAACTTTTTTTTTCGAAATCATGTGGTGTTTGGGTTTCACATTTTTTTTAACTCAACTGTGCGAGTCTTTGACTCAACGGTATGGATCCTCTCCAAAAATTGTTGTCTCACTGAGATTCGAGTCTTTGATCCTGAAATCCTTAAGCACCAAGTCAGTTTTCATTAGGTCAATCCACTTAGGTAAACAAAAATTTATTTTTTCTAAAGGTTTTGAAGCTCAACTAACCCCTCTGATTTTCCTAGATATTAAAACCAACACCTACAATGGGTGATACCGTTGTTAAAGAATGAATTTATGGTTTATAAAGCTGCGAGTTTAAATTTCGTAGTTAATAGGAGAATATTGTTGATAAGTAATTTATAACTATTTTTGTAAGAGTTTTAGGATCATGAAACCTATCTTAATCTTAATAATCTCTTAGATCCGATTCATCTAAACTTTAGTTACAAAAAGAATATTAAAACTAATTGAGAACAAATTTTCTTTTTTAAAAAAAAAAATTAGCTCATCTAACTCTCCATTAATATTTTTTTCACATCATGATTGGGGGTGAGAATAATTGAAACTACTCAATAGAGGTCCAAAGCTTAACTTATATTAGTCAAGTACTCCCTCCGTCTCTGTATATAAGACTCTTTTGGAAGATTTCATGTCCATTAAGAAAGTTGAATAATTTAGTTAATTGCATTGGAAATGTGAACTTTTGATATGTATTTTCAAAATTACCCTTATTAATATTATTGGGAATTTAAAAAGTGCTAAATAAATAGGGAGTTTGTGGAAAAAAAAGTAATTAATGCTTATTGAAAATTGGTAAATGGTCTTATAAATAGGGAACAAATAAAAGTGTCTAAATGGTCTTATATTTATGGATAGAGGGAGTATAATTTAAAAGCAAAGAGTAAATAGTCACATAGGTCCCGAAAGATACCTGTGGAATCAGTTAGGTACATGAAAGATTGGTTGAATATCTTAAATCCCCAAAGATCATTTTGGAATCAGTTAGGTCCGTGAATGATTTGTGAAATCTCTTAAACCCCCAAAGATCAATTTGACATTACGGTAGTCCCTCATGATGGACCTAACAGAATCCCACGTGATACGCTAAATGTTTTGTTGATCCAAACGTGACACATTCTCAACATTCTAACATGGCATTGGGGTCAACAAAACATTTAACGTGTCATGTAGGATTCCGTCAGGTCTCTCTTGACGAAATTAGATGAGGGACTAACGTGATGCCAAATTGTTCTTTGGGGAGTTTAAGAAATTCCACAGATCTTTCAGGGATCTAACTGATTTCACGGGTATCTTTCGGGGACCTATGTGACTATTATCTCTAAAGGCAAATCCCTTAATTTGATTTTTTAAGTTATTTACGTTTTTTTAGTTTAGTTTTTTTTTTTTAATTTTGCCCTTTAAATTATAAACATTTACTCCATCTGTCCCATTATCTTGGTAAAAGTTAACAAAGTCAACAAAAATAAGAAAATATCCTTTTAATACAATGCCTGATTCGATTTTCAAAATCAAATATAATGTATGATTACAAATTTCAATCACACAACTTTCCATATTATTATAATTAATACATATTTGAATATATAATAATAATTGGATGTAATAATATATTTAGTGGATGTAATAATAATAATTGAAAAATTAATAGATCATCAAATTTGCTTTTTTTGGTAATTAACTGTATATTTCCTTACTTATTCAATCATGAATATAATATACAATCTTTAAGATTTTTCATTTATTATTTTTACTTTAATTTGGAACAAAAAAAAGTGCACTTTTTACTAAGATAATGAGACGGAGGGAGTACTACGTTAGTCCTTTCTATTAATTTTTAGCTAACGACGTTAAAAAATTCCAACATGAATATCTAACGATTTTGCCTGATCAAAACTATTCTCAATTTTTTCCATTAATTTTTATTTCAACAGTCAATCTTACATATTTGTTTTGCCTTTTTCTTGCATTCTCTCTCTTTTTTACAAGCTCTTTTTTTTAAAATTATTATTTTTTAAAATAAATTTTGCGAATAGAATTTTTAAAAGAATGAACTATTCACAATATAATTTTCACCCGGATAAAATTGGGTGTCAACATCCCCAATACATTAAAATGTACTTCCTTCGGTCCTTATTATAAATTCCTTTCAAGAAATTTATAATAAGGACCGGAGGTAGTATTACTTTTTATTTAGTATTTTTTTTATTGCGAGAGTTAGTCAGGATAATTAATAATAACATGTTATGTGGATGTACTCTTAATAATATTACCAAAACTTGTTCACCAAAAAAAAAAATATTAACAAAACTTTACAAAACTCAAAGTCAGGATAAAAAAAAAAAGAAAATAGAGGGAGAGAGAATGAAAACGTGTCGTTATTCTCGTTAAGGAAAGCATAACCATGCCCACCTTTGGCCTTTCACCTTTGTTTCAACTTCATCATGAAAAGCTGCCAAGGTTGTTGTGATCAACACGGGGAATAATATTAATATTAATAATAATAATAATAAGAAGAAGAAGATCAGAGCATTGAAGAGCCCATAATCTGAAAATGGGTCGTCGCCAAAACGACTCATATTTCGGTAGATTCGCTCTTCTCATCCTCTTCTTGATTGGTGCAATCTCATGCTCCATGGTCTACCTCTTCCTCACTGTGGCCTTGAGGCCTCCTCCTCTCTCTTTTTTTTCTTCTTCTTCAATGCAAGAATTTGAACATGAAAATGGTGTTACTTCTTTTGAGGAGGAGGATGAAGAAGGTGAACAATGTTGCAGAGGGGTTGAGCATTTGGAGCTATGGGGTGATGCTGTGAAATGGGGTTCTGAATTTAAGGTTAATTCTTCTGAGGATTGTTGTGTTGCTTGTAAGAGGATGTGTAGGGGTGATGGTGGGCCTTGTTTGTGTAACTCTTGGGTGTTTTGTGGAGATAGAGAGGCTTGTGGCCCTAGATTTGGTGAGGTATTGTTTTATTACTTTCTTTTCTGCATTTCTTTTAGTTTATATTATTTTTTTCTCCGCTAAGGAAGCACTGATATGACACGAGACACGGATTCGACATATTGAATGTTATAAAATATGGATAGGAGTGTCCAGAAGGTTATAGAATATGGATAGGAATGTCCAAAAGTGTCTAATGCTGATTCGTGACCGTGTTACACGGGCGACTATTGTGAAGTGTACGTGGTTCCTTGTTTACCACTGTTGATTATCTTAATTGGAATGTGATTTGGGATTTTGGGTTTTGTGTTATTTTTTGAATCTTGTTATTGCATTAATGAACTGTTTTCTTGGAGATCCTTAGTCAGGGTGGGAAATTAGCTCTACTGGAATGCAAGTGTTCTATTGCATAAGTCTAGACTCTGGAAATGGAAATTTCCTTAGGTAGTTAGATAGGGTTTGACTGTTTGGTGCATAGATAAAATAATTGATGGGAATGGATCCTCTCAATTGTTTTTTCTTTTCAGATAGAGTAGTGGAGGAGAGACATAAAAGATTAAAGACTAAAGAAATTTCACAAATGTTGACTGAACTAAACTTAGGATCTTTGGATCTATCTATAATCTAACTGATCACTAGACAGGAAAAAACATTTCAGAGGATCCATTCCCGGGTAATGAGCTGTCCCGGAATTCAAATGAAAATTGCCTACAAATTGGTGGTGGAATATTCATGTTTTTAATGCTTAGGATTTTTGATGCACTTTATCATAATATTATATTGTTATATACTCTTGTTTCAGTGTTGGTTAAAAAGACAGAAAGATGCCTTAAACCCTGAACGACGAGACTCCGGAGATCATGTTATGTGGACTTCTGGATTTGTCTTTGATAAGGGAGAGGTAGGAACATTATATTAATGTTATTGGTTTTCTCATTGTTCATATGATGCACATACCAATCTGAGAGATGTATCTCTATTATATAATTTTATTTTATATGGAGTCTGAGAATAAATTAGTTGCTTGTAAGTGTTGAGTTGGAATGTTTCAGGTTACTTATGAATAGCTCTCTTATTTGACTCCAAATAGCATTAGGATGTAAAAAGTCTTGTAGATACCATAATTTAGCAGTAATAAAATAATTTGCATTAATCAGACAATACATTATCATATTAAGTTCTGTTCTGTGTTTTGGTTTGGTTTTCATTTTTGTTTCACTAATTTTTGCTGAAGAGAAAGAGTGATTTTACATTTTTGTTGTGTTTATGATCCCAATTGTGGTTACTTTTGATATTCATTGTTATTGGCTAAAGTATGCAAGCTGCAACACCTAATCCCTAATGCTACCTTCAAAATTTTAAAATGCTTTCAGACAAACATATCAAAATAATAATACTCATGGAGATGTCAGTTTGAAAAGATAACCCCTGTGCCTTCTTGAGCCAGTGTTTCTTTGAGCTTATTCTTGTGAACTAGTAGAAGAGAAAAGTTTGTTACGCTAAATGCTTCTTTTATTGGATGGGAAACAAAATAAATGAACTATCAAGTCCCCCTCCTTTGGCTTGGGTAAACTTTCAGGAACTTTTTCTGTACAAAATCAAAAGACAAAGTTCTGCATCCAAAATGTATTGTGTTAATCTGTTAAAGTTTAAACATTTGTTATCATTGTCAAATTCTAAATTAATTTTGTTGTATTTTCTGATACTAAACCACATTAGTGTGTATGTATTTTTAAAATCTAGCTTTGTGTTAAAACAGCTTCATTCTAAGATCTGAATATGTATTAATGAGTTTTGTGCTTTAATGAACTTACATATTTAAATCATTTAGATTCATGTCATCTTACATTCCAGCAATGTATTTAATGTGTAACCCAATAACCCATGCTTTATGTTCATGATAATGTTTTCAAAGTGTATTTTCAATATAATTTTTTTTGCTCTGTGATTTCTGTATATGTACTCTAATTCTTTTATTGATTTATTTCTTTCAACAATATATTTAGATTTCTCTTAAATATTTGTAATTTTAGGAAATTGTTGGTCTGGAAACTGATTATGGAATTCTTCATATAAAAGTAAGTATTTCGCTACAAACCTACAATATTATTTGTGCTGACATTCATTGCATGTTTTACAATTGGGTATTTTGTATCCAATATGCTGAACGTCCCTTCCATTTTTCATATTTCTGTTGTCTATTGCTTAATGTTTAATATAGCACATGAGATGAGATAAATCCGATTTCAATAGCATACAATTGTTAGTTAATAGCTTATTTGAATCAATATATTGTGCACATACGTCTGTAGAGAAGAGGGACAAATGGCATAAATGCCTTGATAATGAGGGGCTTAACTGCAGTTTGGTTAATACTTGTGTATGGTCAACTTTGTGCTCTTGATGCACTATAGGAATTTTGATTTCCAATCCTTAGCAGGAACTTGTTGACACGAGAGGACATGTACATGGAGAAAAAGAGAAAGAAGATTTTTACCCTAGTGTAGAATTTCTTGTAATTGACCACTCTATCACTTTGTTATAGTCCAGTGTCAGGTCACATTTTATTCCTATGATTATTAAACAACTTGAATCATCCATCATGACTCACATTTGAGAAGATTATATTACATCTATGACTTTTGTTAGGGACATAGATTCAAAAGGTCTCAAAGCTTAGTTGTTTTATTATATGCACACAGGCTTGGCATGCAGGAATATCAAGTTCTGTGTGGGACGTAAACGTGTTAGGCCCGGGTTCAAACCTTGGTGTCACACCTTCTCTCCCTTCCCTAACAAAAAAGAAAAAAAATATTTCCCTATCAAAAATAAAAACAAGTTACATGGAAAGTGGCTTCTTACTAGGGTTGATACAAATTGAAATTTGTCAACCGGAACTAGGGTCATATTCAATATTAGGAGTGCAAGTTTCGGTGGGCTGTGTTCATATAAACTTTACCTTGCAGACGTTCTAGATAGGAAAACTTGGATTTATCCTCATCTTGTCCTTACACTTGGAGAGAGTGTTAGAATTTGAACTCTGCTAGAGTTTTGCCCTTGTGAGATCTAAATGTGTTCTCTAAGTGTTGATTATATACTATTAATTTGACTTGCAATATTATGTTATGATTTTTTACAAGTTGTGACAAATATCTGGATATAATAAATTAAATGCTTGACGATTTAATGTTTTTCTAGGCTTTCATCCAGTTTTGCTTGAGTCAAACAAGAATGACATTTACAAACAAATTCATGAATTTTCATTCCACAGCTTTTGCCAGACTGTGCTCCACAATCTGTTTCCCACATTCTTGAGTTGTTAGCATTGCCTCATTGTATTGGTTGCCAAATTTATCGGGCTGAAAGCCGAGGAAGCTTTTGGAATTCTGAAGGAAACCACAAAAAAAAGGTATGGTGATTATGTGAATAAATGTTTTCTTTCTAGCAGAGGGACAAGGAGTAGGGGACATGAAGTGTAGGGCACATTACACTCCTGATTTTCGTACTTCTTATTGAGTGCCAATGTCGTTTCACTCTATTGTTTTCTTTATCATTGGACTGGATTTGTGAAGAATTTGGGTCTATCTTACATAAAAATGTCTGGAGATGCTCATAACTCTCCTTCTCCCTTTCAGACTCAATGGCTTCAAATTTGTGCTCCTAATGCCAATTCCCTGTTAGCCTATATCAATTTAAACAATTAAAATTCATTTCTTTATCGCTTTTACATGGTTTTAACTGAAAAAACTTTGTGGCTTTTCTTCTTCCCTTCTTCCCAGTCATATATTAGAATAGCAAATAAAACCGGGACAGAGAAAATCAAGCAGTAGTGGCTCCACTTGAGAGCCTTCGCTGCTTAGTACATGTTTCATCTTGTACGTTGTACCTGCGTCTGCTTCATCTCCATCCTAGCTTTCATGTCCTAAAATTGTTTAAGTCTGTTTGTGCACGGGGCGGATACATATCCTGCTGTAGCTTCCTTGTTCTTGTATTTAATTTTTTTATAACTTACCTCAAAAAATTTTCTGTTTTTTTAAATGTTGGTGTAGGCTCCATTTGGTCCTCCTTTTGCCCTAATTCAAGGAACATTGGGTTCCCTTGGGTCTATATTCAAAGATATTCCGAAAGAACACTGTCCTACTATAGGAAGAGGATCTGTTGCATGGGTTGGTTCTGGTCCCGAATTCTTCATCAGCCTGGCTAATCACAATGAATGGAGAAATGCATACACTGTGTTCGGCTATGTTCTATCTAAGGATATGGAAATTTTAGAGAAAATATCTCAGCTTCCAACTAAATCAGATGTTTGGAATAATATTAATGTCTCTGTCTTGGAGAAACCGATTTTGTTACGATTCCGGAGAATGAACACAGTCATAAACATATAAATGAATGAATCTGTCTCATACTTTTTTTTTTTCAATTATTTACTATTAACTGATAATGGTTACAATTTATGAAGGTAATACAGGAGAGGAATGGATCTCTTCCCTAAGGTAGTTCTCTAATCTACATACTTGAAGGGGTTTAAGTAATGTAAATATTCATGCACCAAATTTATAGTTGATTTCAGATGAAATAGAAGTGACTTGCTTGCTGGCAACGTTGAAGTTCAATGGTGTGCGATTTTAACCTTTTAGATTTTATATCGTTTCTAAGCTAATGCCTAGACCGACAGTCCGACATCCTAGAGGTTCTGGCTTGATATCTTTTTCCTTCTTCCTTGACTCCGGCATTGGCGTGAATAGAAAACCGCAATATTGTGACCGCAATTTAAACCATGATTTTGGTGATAGTGCACCAGAACTTTGTTTTACTGGGTATGCTGCCATGCTTTTATATCTGGATCTGGTGGAGAATACTTGGTTGGCATGAGTATGTGAACTTGACTCAGATGTTCCTGCAATATTATGAGCTAAACTTTTGCTCCAAACTTTGGCTTTGTTTGGATTGATGGCAAGTGATGGAATGGGGTGGAGGGAAAAGGAATAGAATTATATTCCATTGTTTGGATTGTGTAATTTAGGGTGGAATGGAATGAGACATAATGGAATGTATTCCACCCAATTTCATCCAATCTTTCAATTTTTGGTCCCCCAATGGGATGTACATGATGGAATCAAGAAATACCCAAATAATGGAGTGGTAATTTTGTCCCATCCCACTCCATTCCACTCCATTCATCATTTGATATCCAAACATAGCCTTTGTTTTCCATGAGTTTGAAAACTATCAAGATGTTATGCAATTCCTAGGAAATGCTATGAAATCGAAGAAATTCATGAAGCGCAAGAAAGTCTATGGAAGAAAGAGTTTCAAAACAATATTATTGAGAGAAAATAAAATGAGGTAAGATTTCAGAGAGTTTATAATGATGGTGATAGATGAGTAACTTGGTGATAAATTCAGTGTTTGGGATATCCCCCTCCTTTACTCTAATTTGAGAATATTGTGGCTCCCTTTAGTTGATCCATCAAATCGTCTATCCTTGGGAGGGGGTCCTTATTCTTGATAGTCACTTTGTTCAATTGACGGTAGTTCGTGCATAATCTCATACTACCATCCTTCTTCTTCACAAATAACACAAATGCTCCCCATGGTGACACACCTGGTCGAATAAATTGCTTCTCCAATAACTCCTCTATCTGCTTCTTCATTTCCACTAATTCCATCGGTGCCATCCGATATGGTGCCTTAGAAATAGGTCCAGTTCCAGGGAATAAGTCAATCACAAACTCCATCTCATGCATTGGTGGCGATCCAGGGATTTCCTCGGGAAACACTTCGGGAAAATCTTTGACAAATCGGCAACACCTCAATCTCTTTGTCCACCTTGCTGTCCAAAGAAGCTAGCAACATGTACACCAAGGCTCCATCCTTCAGTGAAGCCTTGATCTGATGGATAGGTATGTGCTTGGATCCTAAGGGTTTAGATGTTGAGGTACTAGGTTCACTAAATATCACTGTCTTATTGAAACAATTTAGAAGGACATGGTTAGTAGCTAGCTAGTCCATCCCTAAAATAACATCTAATTGGGTAAGAGGTAATTGGATTAAGTCTATAGGAAAGGTTCGATCGTTTATCACCACTGGGCATCTAGAACAATAAGTAGTTGGTAGGGGGTAGAAACAATCAAGTCATATGGTGATTAGAGCCAGAAATATGATGTTTTTGAGTGATAATTTACCCTCTTTCTTAGTGATTCTGGCTTGTTTCTCAAGTAATTGTTAAGAAAAGATTGATTTTATCTACTAATGACAAGGAACGAGATCGTTGTGGATTTTGTGCCCTTTTTGGTTCTTAATTTCAGGTTGTGGAGCTTAATTTGTTGAAATTGGAAAAAGGAAAAAAGAAGTAAGTAATAAAACCTTGAAGTTGGAACTAAGAAGGCGAGTTTGTCGGTTAAGATGCTATGCCATGGGTGCACAAGACCAGGAAATGGGGCCAAAAGAGCAAAAACAAGCAGATGCTGAAGCTAGCGTGGTGCGCCCAGGCGCAGCCTTGTGCGCCCAGGTGCGGGTCGATCTCGCCCAAGCGCGGGTTTGTACGCCCAAGCGCACGGCATCAGTTGCAGTAGATTTAATTATATCTTTTACAGATTTGATAGGAGATTAGTTTTTATCCTTTTAAATAGACATATTCTAGGTTAGATTGAGGACGTTTTTACACATATCAGAAGATTAAGAACAAGGTTTAGAGCTTTTTACGAAGAACACGGAGATTAGAGGCAAGGATTAGTGGTAATTATGTCTCTCTTTATCACTTTTATTGTTTTTCTTCTTCCCATTATGAACTAAACCCTTCTTTGGGATGTAGGAGTAGATGAACATGGAACCTTGTTAATGTTTTTGCAATGAATTGATTTTGTTTTTCCATTATAAATTCTGTGTTTGATTATATTTTGATTGTTTCTCGTGAATGTGCGCAGTTCATGACTTTTGGAAATCTTTTATGAATAGACATATGAATTTAGGATTTAGCCTAATAATCAAACAGTTCAATTGCATAGACACAGACATGTTTTCTATGAATTGGATAATTTTTACAAGTTTTGATTGAACTTAATTTAAGGTTAGGTGTTTAAGGCTCTCTTGAGACATCATTGAGAGATTAATATCTAAAACACGGAAACGTGCTAAGACATTAGGCGTTTTCTACCTTTGCAAAACAAATTCAGAATTTAGGAAAACAAATCAATTTGTTCTTAAACGTTTTAGGAACCTTTCATCGAAACTACGCCCCGCTTTTTCCCATTGTTCAAGAATCGTTTTATTTGTTTATTTTAATTCATTTAAATCAAAAATTACTCAAACAATTTAATTTCAATTTAATTTTCATTTAGTAACTACGAATAGGTGAGAATTATTAGAATCAATTTCAGTCCTCGTTGGGAACGATAATCTATTTATCACTCTATTACTTGTACAATCTGGTATACTTGCCAGAATCCCAACAAGTTTTTGGCGCCGTTGCCGGGGACTAAAATTAGATTTTAGTAATTTTTCGGTACTCTTAGTAGTTACTTAGTGGAAGTTTGTTCTAGCTTTTATTTTTAATTGTTCTTATTCACTCAACAGGTGCTATTAACCCTCTTTGCCGAGTCTGGTATATGCACTTGCGTTCTGCAGGTGATTACAACAGCCTTCAATTCGATCCCGAGATCGAGTTGATAGCGAAGAAGTTAAGGAAACGAGCACAGCGAGAGAAAAAGGAACGAGCAAGAATAATGGCTGACGAGCGTGAGCGCCAGGTTGAGAATGAGACAGAACCTGACATGCGTACTTTGGCTGATTACGCCTTAGTCGACCCGACCTTAATTGGTACTAGCATAGTACCACCTGCGGTCACTGCTACACACTTTGACATCAAGGGGGCATATATAAACATGCTGCAACAAAACCAATTCAGTGGTGTCCCAGACGAGGACCCAAGTGATCATATTGCTATGTTCTTGAGTTACTTGGACTTCTTCAAGATTCAAGGTGCGAGTGATGATGCGATCAGGTTGAGGCTTTTTCCTCTCTCATTAAAGGGAAAGGCACTTAAATGGGTTCGGTCTCAACCACAGGGGAGCTTCCTTACTTGGGACAAATTGGCTACGATGTTTGTGGACCAGTACTTCCCACCCTCCAGGCAAGCTCAGCTTAGGCAAGAAATCAACGCCTTTGCTCAGCAAGATGGAGAGTCATTACATGAGGCGTGGGAAAGGTACAAGCAGATGTTGAAGAGGTGCCCCAATCACTCTATGCCTGAATGGTTGCAAATGAGGACATTCTATGATGGGTTGAGTCTAACCAATCAGCACTTGGTCGATTGTGCATCACAAGGTTCATTTGAGAGCAAAACAGCCATAGAGTCCAGGCAGTTGATTGAGAAGATGGCTCATAACAGTAGTCGGGCCACTATTAGGAAGCGTATCATGAAGAAGAGTGATTTGGAGCCTGAGAATGTGCAAGCTCTATTTGCACAAAATAAAGAGATGCAGCAGCAGATAGCTGCATTGACTCAGAAATTGGGCCAGGTCCAAATGAATGCTTCAATAGGTATACCTCCTATCCCTTCTGATACTTCTGCTTTATTACTAACATGTGATTTTTGTAAAGGCAACCACCGTAATGGTGAGTGTGCATTTGAAGTTAGTACTAGCACAGGTAATGATGAACAGGCTAATTTTGTGGGAGGAGGACAGAGGAACAATCCTTACTCAAACACCTACAACCCAGGGTATAGAAATCACCCTAACTTCTCGTGGCGCAGCCCAGCACTCCAGCCACCACAAGAGAAGCAGCTGGCACCTTGGGAGGCGGCAATTGAGAAGCTCGCTCTAACAACTAATAATTTTGTTGAGGAGACGCGAGCCAACTTCAAAAACCAGGGTGCCAGCATTCGCAATCTGGAGGTTCAGATGGGTCAACTTTTCAAGAAGATGTCAGAGAGGTCACCGGGAACCTTTCCCAGTGACACCATTCCAAACCCCAGACAGCATTGCAAGGCCATTACTCTTCGAAGTGGCAAGTCTCTTGAGGAGCCACAAAAGAAGAGTGATGAGGTGGTGCTTGAGAAGGAAGAGGCCAAGGAACAACCAGCTGAGGACTCAAATCCTGAAGTGCAACAAAATAAGAAATCAACTACAACTCAGGAAGGAGAGAAGAAACCTCAGATATCTCACAGGGTTCCTTTTCCTCAGCGGTAGAAGAAGGAGGAAAACAAGAAGCAATTTGCCAAGTTCATGGAGGTGTTCAAGAGGCTCCAGATCAACATTCCCTTTGCAGAGGCACTCGAGCAGATGCCTACATATGCGAAGTTCATGAAAGAGCTCTTAACCAACAAAAGGAAGATGCAAGATGATGAGACTGTGCTTCTCACAGAGGAATGCAGTGCAATTCTACAAAGGAAGCTCCCTCAGAAGCTAAAAGATCCTGGGAGTTTCACAATCCCTTGTAACATTGGGGGATTTGATATTGGCAAAGCTCTGTGCGATTTAGGGGCAAGCATCAATCTGATGCCCCTCTCCATCTTTAAGAAGCTTGGTATTGGAGAAGCAAAGCCGACAATGATGTGTCTTCAGTTGGCTGATCGGTCTGTGAAGAGGCCCTATGGGAAAGTGGAGGATGTGCTTGTCAAGGTGGACAAGTTCATCTTCCCTGCTGACTTTGTTATCTTGGACATGGAGGAGGACTCAGACATTCCTCTACTCCTGGGTAGGCCGTTTCTAGCCACTGGGCGAGCCCTCATAGATGTTCAACAGGGCGAGCTCAAGCTCCGGGTTCATGAAGAAGAGGTCTCATTCAATGTCTACCGGTCCATGAAGAATCCAATGGACAGCTCCCAATGCTTTTTGGTGGACGTGGTTGACACTCTAGTCACGTCTACTTTTGAGCAAATTGGGCATGGAGATGTGTTGGCAGCAGCTCTGACACATGAGAAGAGTGAAGAAAACAGGGTTGCGGAGGTGGTGGCCAGATTGGATGCACCTCCAGCTTACACAAAGACAGATCAGATGAAGGAGCTGAAGAGGCATGAAAAGGAGAAGCGGGTAGTTCCAGAGCTCAAAACTCTTCCACCAAACCTCAGGTATGAATTCTTAGATGACACTAAACTTTATCCAGTGATAATTAGTAATGCCTTGACTGAAACTGAAACTGAGAAATTAATGAGAATTTTGAGGCAATACAAAGCTGCTTTAGGATGGTGTGTGTCTGATTTGAAGGGGATTAACCCCAGTTTCTGCATGCATAAGATTCTCCTTGAGGAGAATTTTAAGCCAGTAATTCAGCCTCAGAGGAGGCTGAATCCGACTTTGCAGGAAATCGTGAGAAAGGAGGTAGTCAAACTTCTAGATGCAGGCATTATCTACCCCATCTCCGACAGCACTTGGGTTAGCCCAGTGCAAGTAGTGCCTAAAAAGAGGGGGTTAACTGTGGTAAAATCTGATAAAGATGAACTAATACCAACCCGCACTGTTTCTGGGTGGCGTGTGTGCATTGATTATAGGAGATTAAACAATGCCACCCGGAAAGATCATTTCCCATTACCCTTCATGGACCAAATGTTGGAAAGATTAGCAGGACATGCATTCTATTGTTTTTTGGATGCATACTCAGGTTACAATCAAATCTGTGTCGATTCTGTAGACCAGGAAAAAAATGCTTTTACTTGTCCCTTTGGGATTTTTGCCTATCGGAGAATGCCCTTTGGGCTTTGCAATGCACCTGCGACTTTTCAAAGGTGTATGTTGGCTATATTCTCCGACATGGTCGAAAATTTCATTGAGGTTTTTATGGATGACTTCTCGGTCTACGGGTCGTCCTTTGATGCATGTCTTGCCAATCTGGGCAAAGTGTTAGAAAGATGTCAAGAAACTAATCTAATCCTTAACTGGGAAAAGTGTCAGTTCATGGTCAGGGAGGGGATAGTTTTAGGACATAAAATTTCAGAAAAGGGTATTGAGGTTGATCAGGCAAAGATTGATGTCATCAAAAATCTACCTCCTCCAGTAAATGTCAAGGGGATAAGAAGTTTTTTGGGTCATGCCGGTTTCTACCGGAGATTCATTAAAGATTTTTCGAAAATTGCAAAACCCCTATGCAATTTACTGGAGAAGGATGCTGAGTTCATTTTTGATAATAATTGCATGAAATCTTTTGAACTTTTGAAAGAGAGATTGATTACAGCTCCTATAGTGGTTGCTCCCAATTTGGGTGAACCTTTTGAACTAATGTGTGATGCAAGTGACCACGCAATAGGAGCTGTACTTGGTCAAAGAATTAATAAAGTGTTTCATGCAATTTATTATGCTAGTCGTGTGTTGAACAGTGCACAAACTAATTACACGACCACTGAAAAAGAACTCTTGGCAGTGATTTTTGCAATGGACAAGTTTCGTGCCTATTTGATAGGCTCAAAAGTGATAGTGTTCACAGATCATGCTGCTTTAAGGCACCTATTGGCTAAGCACGATGCTAAGCCAAGACTGATTAGGTGGATCTTGCTCTTGCAAGAGTTCGACTTGGAAATAAGAGATAAAAAGGGGATATAGAATGTTATTGCTGATCACTTATCTAGGCTCCCCCTTGAGGATAGTAATAGGGATAATCAAGTTCCAATTGAAGAAAAATTCCCTGATGAACACCTGTTTGCTGCATCTGAACTCCCATGGTATGCTGATTTAGCTAATTATTTAGCAGCGAATGTGATTCCTAAGGATATGACTTGGCAACAAAAGAAAAAGTTTTTACATGATGCCAAGTTTTATTTTTGGGATGAACCATTCCTGTTCAAGAGGAGTGCAGATGGAGTAATCAGGCGTTGTGCCTCTCAAGAGGAAATTCCTGACATCCTTTGGCATTGTCACAATTCACCATATGCTGGTCATTATAGCAGTGAGAAGACAGCGTCTAGAGTTTTCCAATGTGGGTATAATTGGCCCACCATTTTTAAAGATGCTAAGACCCATGTGATGAACTGTGATAGATGCCAAAGGGTTGGGAATATTTCTAGAAGAGATGAGATGCCTCTTCAAGGCATTTTAGAGGTTGAAGTATTTGATGTTTGGGGCATAGACTTTGTAGGCCCCTTTCCCCCTTCCTATAACAACAGGTACATTCTTGTGGGGGTTGATTATGTATCAAAGTGGGTGGAGGCGATCTCCACTCCCACCAATGACTCTGCTGTAGTTGTGAACTTTTTGAGAAAAAATATTTTTAGCAGGTTTGGAGTACCTAGAGTACTTATTAGTGATGGTGGGAGTCATTTTTGCAATAAGGTTATGGAGAAAGCCTTGTCTAAATATGGGGTGCACCACAAAGTGGCTACCCCATACCATCCACAAACTTGTGGTCAGGTAGAGGTGTCAAATAGATCTCTGAAGAGAATTTTAGAGAAAACTGTTAATAGCAGTAGGAAAGATTGGTCAAAAAAATTGGATGACGCCTTGTGGGTGTATAGAACTGCTTATAAGACACCCATTGGCATGTCACCCTTTCAGGTTGTGTATGGTAAAAATTGTCATTTGCCAGTGGAGTTACTTCACAAGGCATATTGGGCAACTAAATTTTTGAACTTGGATATGCAACCTGCAGGTGAGAAGAGGTTATTGCAGCTCACTGAACTTGATGAGTTCATAGAGCAAGCATATAACACTTCTCGTGATTTTAAAGAAAAAACTAAAAAGTGGCATGACAAGAAGTTGACTAATAAGAAATTTGAGCCTGGACAATTGGTTTTGTTATTTAACTCTAGACTTAAGCTTTTCCCTGGAAAGCTTAAATCTAGATGGTCTGGTCCTTTTGTGATTGTGCAGGTCTCACCATTTGGCGCTATTGAAATTAAGGACCCCAAGACTGGGGACACTTTTAAAGTAAATGGACAGTGACTTAAGGCATATCATGGGGGAGTCATTGATCAGAGTTCATCCTCAGTTGAGCTCAAAGACCCTTAGTTCTGGAGAAAGGGTCAACCGTCAGGCTCGGGACGTTAAACAAGCGCTTGCTGGGAGGCAACCCAGTGGTAAGTAGTTCCTTCCTAGTAATTTTTCTTTTATTTTTCTTTTAGTATAGGACTTTATTGTTTAAAAAAAAAAGTGTACAGGTCTGTGCGTGCGCTCAGGCGCGCTCGTATGCGCCCAAGCGCAGTGGGGGTGACAGGGTAAAAAGGGGGTTTCAAAAGTAATTCGGACAGGGGAATTGAACTTAACGAAGTGCGCCCAGGCGCACCCCACCGCGCCCAAGCGCCACTCGCTGCGCCCAGGCGCACGATTCCACTGCAGCACTTCCAAATTAACGAAGTGCGCCCAGGCGCACCCCACCGCGCCCAGGCGCACGGATCCTGCATCAGTTAAGTATCTCTTGCTCCACATCCTCATTCATCCCCTCTTTCATACGTATATTCTCCCTCATCTTAAACCCTAACTCCCCTCTTCTCTACACCCATCTCCAGCAAAAGAAACTCATCAATCCTTGCTCCATCCTTCCCCTCTTGCTCCATTCATGCATGTTGGTCTCTCTCTCTCTCTCCATTGATTTTTCTTCTCTTTGTGGGTAAGCTTCAATTTCGAATCCCTCTCTTTGGTTCTGTCTTAGGCACTAGAGTGAGTTGTTTTGTTAATTTTAAGTATCTCTTGCCTAGACTAGTGATTATAAGGGGGTAGAGTTCTAGTATTTGCACCTTAGAGCATTGTCATATTTTGTGCATACTAGGTGTTTGTTGTATTGCCTGAGAGAAATTTAGCACTATGTCAACCAATAGAGATCAGGGAAAGAGACCTAGGATACATGCACCATCATCTTCCATCACTAGGAGACCGTTTGAACATTCTGAGGTTAAGGTGTTTTATGATTCACAATGTAAGGGGAAAGGGATAGTGGCTGAGACTACCCTTGAGGACCCTAACAACATTAGAAACCCTTATATCACTCCACGTATAGTGAGTCTCCAGTGGACCTGTTTTACAAAAAGTATTGCTCCTGCCCCACGCTCACTATCGTGAGGTGCAAACTCCCGGTTGCCGCTTAAGTTGGGTTCGGGGAAAACAAATTTCTTTTGGTGCCCATAATATTGCTAGAGTCTTAGGATTACCGGACTATCCCTTTGAGACCAATTTTGTGGAGTATTACCGAAGAGCAACTCTAAATAATGATGATTATGATCAATTGAAAGGTGCTCTTTTTCTTGAGGGGAAGGATTGGAATTATCACAGGAGCACTAATGCGGTGAAGCATGTCTATGCTAAGCACCTCCATCCTTGGGCGAGATTCTGGGCCCAATTCATTATGCACAACATTTATCCCCAATCCCATGAGTATGAGTGTAAGCCTCCTATCCTTCGCATAGTGCATGGGATCTTTTCTAACATGGAGGTTGATGCTGCTTGGATCATGTCCGAGTACATTTTCCACACGGCCCGGGATTTTGCCCCGGGTACCTTTGGGCTGCCATGGTTGATCACCCAGTTGTGTGAGGATGCTGGCGTACTTTTTGCTGATGATTTATGTGATCTCAAGCGCCAGTCTCAGATGGGGTCTCAGAAACTTCAGACATTTGAGGTTATAGCTCATGAGGAGCTTGGTCTTCTACCGCGAGCAGCTGTCCGTGGTTCGCGTGCCGCCGCTGCCCCGGTTGTGCCCCCAGCACCAGCTCCTGCTGCTCCTGTTGTTCCACCCATCCCAGACCCTCATCCACCCCAAGGGGGATCGACCGCTGATTTGACCCGCATGATGGCGCGGCTTTTGCGCCGTCAGAGCCGCCACACTCATTATTTCCAGATGGAGCTGCTCCGGGATGAGACGAGAGATGCACACCAGCGTGCGATCGGTAACCACCTGGGCATTCCTTTTCCTCTTCCACCATATACGGACGAGGAGTTGTAGACGTTGGATAACTCTTCTGATGGTGATGATTTGGGTGATAGTGCTGCCGGGTTTTGAGTTCTATGGTAGTAGCTGATGAGTTGTGTAGCTGGTAGTAAGGGTGTGGTAGTATTTGGTATTATTGTGAGACTAGTTCTGACTTTGAGCTTTTGTGATACCAACAGACCTGCACACCAAAAACACTTGTTTCGTTTGATGCATGGTTTAATTTCCTTTATATTTGTGGTCGTGTTTTTTTTTATACTTAATTACCTGTGATGTTTATGTGGTGTCTCTTGCACCTTGAGATTAATTGTGATGCATGTGAATAAGTTTGGGGGAGTTACCTCCCATGTGCTTTACAGGGACCACTGAATGTGAGGGAAGTTTTCCATTTTTCCCTAGCTTTTATTTTTATTTTGTAGTGTAGGTCGATTTGTTGCTTGAGGACAAGCCACATTCTGAGTTTGGGGGAGGGTAACAAAATAAAATAAAAAAAAAATTTCTGAACTTGATTTCTCCCCTGGCTTTGTGTTGGTTTGTGTTCTGGCATGAGTAGGCACTGATTCTAGGTGTTAGATTTGTCCCTTTGATAGGTGTAAATGCTTGATTGTGATTTCCGACTTGTTTTACCCAGGTACTAATTGGATTTAGCTTTGAAATTTTGTTTGAAAATTAGTTGTTTGGCAAACTTGTTGTGAATGATTGATTAGTGAATTGACCTTAACCAGTGAGATTTGAGCCTATACATTTGAAGGAGTAATGCTTAATGAAATTGTGATGAAACTCCTAATTCTTTCACGAGTGTGTTCACTTTGATTGAATGTTCTAGAACTTGACTTGTGACCTTTTCAAAATTGACAATTGATTGCATGCATGAACATGATTAAGGCACTTAGGTTTGTGTTTTTGAGGCCTTCAACAATTTTTGAGAAATAATGTTCCCTTAGTTGCCCACTTTGAGCTTGATGAGATATTATGATTTTCTTTGGTACCCAACATTAATTGAAATATTTTTATGAAAGTACCTTTGAATTTTTAAATGAGCAATTGATTGGAATGTTACCTAGAAATGGTAGAAGTGTTAAATGTTGAAAAATGTATTTCTATATCTCTTCGAAAAAAAAAGCATAATCAAAATGTGCTAAAAAAAAAAGAAGAGAATAGAAAGGAAGAAGAAAAGAAAAAGGGAAACAAATGAGTTGAGTTGTGTTTTTGTAATCACTTTCATTGCTCATTTCATAATTCAAAAGGGAAGATTGGTGATTTTATTAAAATAAGCCCTTTGCGTTATCCTTTGCTTCTTTTATCCCACCTGACACTTTTAGCCTTGGCCCCATTGCAACCAAATTAAAGACCTTTTGATTTATGTGTGCTGTCAATAATTCAGTGGAGATATAGGTCTATAGTCAAGCTTATGGTAACATGCTTTCATTGTTTGAACTTGAGTGAATTGATAAATATTACCCATACACATGAGAGATGTTGTGAGATAATGTGGTCACTAATCTTTTATTCACTTTGAATTTGTCTTATCAACTGGTTTTCATTAAGGTGATTTGCTAGTGAAGAGAGGAATCTTGGGTAGGTGAGTCGGAGTTTATGATTGAGTTGCTATGTCTTGATAGGGGAGGATTTAAGGCTCTGAATTTTTGTTTTACTTTTGCCTGGGACATGCAAAATGTTAAGTTTGGGGGAGTGATTAGAGCCAGAAATATGATGTTTTTGAGTGATAATTTACCCTCTTTCTTAGTGATTCTGGCTTGTTTCTCAAGTAATTGTTAAGAAAAGATTGATTTTATCTACTAATGACAATTAACGAGATCATTGTGGATTTTGTGCCCTTTTTGGTTCTTAATTTCAGGTTGTGGAGCTTAATTTGTTGAAATTGGAAAAAGGAAAAAAGAAGCAAGTAATAAAACCTTGAAGTTGGAACTGAGAAGGCGAGTTTGTCGGTTAAGATGCTATGCCATGGGTGCACAAGACCAGGAAATGGGGCCAAAAGAGCAAAAACAAGCAGATGCTGAAGCTAGCTTGGTGCGCCCAGGCGCAGCCTTGTGCGCCCAGGCGCGGGTCGATCTCGCCCAAGCGCGGGTTTGTACGCCCAAGCGCACGACATCAGTTGCAGTAGATTTAATTATATCTTTTACAGATTTGATAGGAGATTAGTTTTTATCCTTTTAAATAGACATATTCTAGGTTAGATTGAGGACGTTTTTACACATATCAGAGGATTAAGAACAAGGTTTAGAGCTTTTTGCGAAGAACACGGAGATTAGAGGCAAGGATTAGTGGTAATTATGTCTCTCTTTATCACTTTTATTGTTTTTCTTCTTCCCATTATGAACTAAACCCTTCTTTGGGATGTAGGAGTAGATGAACATGGAACCTTGTTAATGTTTTTGCAATGAATTGATTTTGTTTTTTCATTATAAATTCTGTGTTTGATTATATTTTAATTGTTTCTCGTGAATGTGCGCAGTTCATGACTTTTGGAAATCCTTTATGAATAGACATATGAATTTAGGATTTAGCCTAATAATCAAACAGTTCAATTGCATAGGCACAAACATGTTTTCTATGAATTGGATAATTTTTACAAGTTTTGATTGAACTTAATTTAAGGTTAGGTGTTTAAGGCTCTCTTGAGACATCATTGAGAGATTAATATCTAAAACACGGAAACGTGCTAAGACATTAGGCATTTTCTACCTTTGCAAAACAAATTCAGAATTTAGGAAAACAAATCAATTCGTTCTTAAACGTTTTAGGAACCTTCATCGAAACTACGTCCCGCTTTTTCCCATTGTTCAAGAATCGTTTTATTTGTTTATTTTAATTCATTTAAATCAAAAATTACTCAAACAATTTAATTTCAATTTAATTTTCATTTAGTAACTACGAATAGGTGAGAATTATTAGAATCAATTTCAGTCCTCGTTGGGAACGATACTCTATTTATCACTCTATTACTTGTACGATCTGGTATACTTGCCAGAATCCCAACATATGGCAACACATCAACTCTAGATTTTAATTCCCTTAGTTCATCATTACATTTATCATTCCCTCGAAAATTTGCTCTAGATTCTCAACCCACTTCTGAGCCTCATCCGGTGCAAATCCCCCAACAAATTTCTTAAGGTTACGACGACAGAACTCGTCCAATCCATGGTACCCTTGTGGCTCAGGATTCTGATTGTTGTTTAGATTTTGGTTGATATTTTGTTGCACTTGCTGGTGAATCAGATTCAGGTTGTTATTCATGTAACATCCTGAAAATTAATATCAATATAATAAATTCCTAAGGTATATATATATATATGTATATATTTATTTAAGAATAGGATTAAGCCGTAGAAATCGTATAAGGTCGTGAGATAATGGGAAGCTTAGGCCGACCAGATAAACAGATATAGGACCTCGGGCCGATCCCAGCCGAGCTAAAAGGGTTAGATGGGAACAGAACGCGAAGTCCGTTGTCAGCCCGGATTAGCCGAGCTCATCGTTCATTGCAGTGTCAACCGAGAAAGAGACTCGGACTACTGCTATCTCTCCATAGCAAGCCGACGTATCCTTGCTTCTCTACGACAGCTCATGTTGAGCTGTTGGTCCTTTGGTTCTCGTGCCATCTGTACGGGTGTCACTATCATTGCTTTATGTCCTTTTCAAGTCACTGTTTATGGCTTCCTTTAGAAGCCAATGAATCCTATCCACATATTTCGACTTCTCAAAGAAGCCTCCAATGAGAACCACACAAATATTTCCCCTAAATGAATAAAAGAAAATCCAATACACAACATAACATACTTCTCATTCTCTTTCTCATCCGTATCTCTCTCTTTTCTCTCTAAAGCTTCAACATACAACTCCCATATTCTCTCTTCTCATTCACGAAAATCCCTCCCTCTTTCACCATAAATCCTCACAAATTAGAGACTACCCTCCTTCATCTCTTCATCTCATCACACGTCCCTGGAACATTTCGGTGCTGGGTGTGCAGCTGGGAGGATAAAGACTCAAGGGGTATTAAGCTCAAGGGGAAAACCATTCTCAACTCTCAACTCTTATCTCTCACGGTTTGAGGTGAGGAGTGAGTGTTACCTCTACTTGAGTTTGGGTTTCTAGGGTGTTCATAACGGGTGCTAAAAGTGGGTGTTAGATTAGGGAATGAATCTAGGATAATATTAGAGAAAATGGGTAAAAAGGGGTAATGGAAACTAATGAACGGATTCGTAAACACAAATTTTTAGTGAAGAGGGAACATAGTTTCTGAGATCTGCTATATGTTTTGCTTAAATGGTTTACTGGCTAAATGCTTCGTTTATGTTGTTGTGGCTGAATAAATGTTTATGATGTATTGATGATTTTTATTTATGTCTCATGTTAGAATCTATCTGTGGCCGAGCTATGAGAGATTGAGTATGGGTGAAAGATGATGAATAGAGCAAGTAGAAGAGATAAGTGAGGGGGATAGCCAATGAGAGAGATTAATGAAAAAGGGAACGGTTAGAAGGCTAAGCCGAGAGAGACCGAGTTAATGAATGGTTAAAAAGGAGGAATTAAAAGAGAAATGGTTGTGTGATCGGGTCATAGCAGACGTGTACTGGGTGCGTGCATTGATCGTGTCAGACGCATACTGGGTATGCGCAGCTGTAAGACGGGTACTGGGTACTCGCAGTTATGATTCACACAAGATTCCGAGCAACGGAATTGGTGGGAGGTGTTCCTGGTCATAGAAGACGCGTACTGGGTGCGTGCATTGATCGCGTCAGACGCATACTGGGTATGTGCAGCTGTAAGACGGGTACTGGGTGCTCGCAGTTATGGACACTCCTTAACTCCATAGAACGATCGGCGGTAGTGCTCCTGGTCATAGAAGACGCGTACTGGGTGCGTGCATTGATCGCGTCAGACGCATACTGGGTATGTGCAGCTGTAAGACGGGTACCGGGTACTCGCAGTTATGGACACTCCGATATCCGACCCTAAATGGTGTAAGACATGTACTGGGTGCATGCAGCCGAGAAGAGTAAAAGACTGTAAGCTATGTAAAAGTTGAATACCGAGTAGTGTAACCGAGATAGAGATAGATAACCGAGAAAGGAAGGTAGTGGCCGAGCGACTAAGTGTATGAATTAAGAAAAAAAAATATAAGGGGGAAATTAATTGGTTGAACCGAGGTATAATTATTATGTGATGGATAAGCTGTTATTGAGGTGAGCCGAGCTATATGATATTGTATACATGTGATGTACTGCTTGAATACTTGTTTATTATACGGTACTTGTTTTCTTGTGTTTGGCTTGGTAGTTCGGTATGTCATGTTGGAAACTGCTTACTTAAGTTCTGTGTAATGCTCACCTCCTTACCATTTTTCAGGTACTGACCCGAGCAGACGCAGTCCCCGGCCGAGCAGGTTCACTCTCCCTCGCAGGGAGAGTAAGTTAGTTAGAGTCGAAAAATTAGTTGGGTCTCGGCCAGTTGGGCCGAGCTAAAACGCTGCTTTTGTACTTTCGTATTTTGGCTTCTTGGACTGAAATGTAATTAAACCATGTTTCATACTTTGGATGTATTAAGTCTTCCGCTTTATAACTCTGATGTTTTGTGCTAATGAAAGAACATTATTATTTTGGCAATCAGCGCAAGTGTTTTAAAAGAAATTTTAAATCCTAAGTTTCGGTTTTAAGGGTAATTATTATATAGGGTGTTATATTTTTGGTATCAGAGCAGTTTCTCCTCGGCCTAGTGGAGTTGCAAAGGACTCCAGTGGTTACTCACCAAGAGAGTGACAAATAAGTAAAGTCTAGAAGTCTAAGTTAGACAAGAGAGCTTATAGACGTATATGTTTATGTATATATATGTATTTCATTATTCGATGGTTAATTGGCTTTCTCTCCATGACCAGACTGTAACATCCCTAATTTAATTCCAAGCAATAATTAATGAACTAATGGAATTAAAGTGGAAAGAATGGGTAGATTAATTGCTTAACGAATTTTGTGAGCAGGGTGAGCAGTCATTTTGACTACTAGGGGTTGTATGGAAGGCAATTGTGGCTTCGAGCAGAATTATATAAGCAAAATCGGGGGTTAAATCGACGTCCTAGATGTTAGAAATCGACCGAAAAGAGAAAATTAGAAATTTATTATAGGATGATAAGAAAATAAATTCCACCGTTGGATGTGAAGTTTAGGGAATTAAGGAGCTTGTCTAAAAATTTGGGCTCGATCCGATGGTTAACGAAAAAGTTATGACGAATCGAAGTCAGGAACTACTGGTGCACGCCCAGGCGCACCGGTGCACGCCCAGGCGCACCGGTGCACGCCCAGGCGCACCGGTGCACGCCCAGGCGCACCGGTGCACGCCCAGCGCACCAGTGTGCATCCGGTGCACCAAACCCGTGGGAAATCCGCCCAGGCGCACCAATTACTCGCCCAGGCGCGCGCGAGAGAACAAGGGCGCATCAGATGCGCGTGTGGCGCGCGCAGGCGCACCAAGCACCGCGCCCAGGCGCGCGACGCGACCCAGCCGCACCAAAACTATAAGAATCACGCACCAGGCCCTCTTCTCTCATACTCCTCCGCACCACTTCTCTCTCCCTCACCTAAACCAACCCCAAACACCCCAAACCACCTCCAGCCACCACAAGGACCACCAAGGGCCGCCCCACCTCCTTGTTCTTCCTCCTCCTCATGGATTCTCTCTTTTCCTCTCCTCCCTCTTAGTCTCTTTCTTTCTCTTTCCCTCATCTCTTTCCCTCTTTCCTTCCACCACCACAAACCACCACCCCAAACCACCACCACGAACCGCCACCTACCACCACCACCATGAGCTCTTCTTCCTCTCTCTTTCCCTATTGATTGAGTACCCTTTCTCTCTTCCTCCTTCCTTGATGTTTCTCTCTCCTCTAGGGCTTTCTCTCTCCTCACCGGATCTCACCGACGTCGATACCGATCGTGATTCGCACCGGGCTTGTGTTGGGTACTCCGAGGCTTGAAGCTTGGGCCTCGATTCGGCCGCGATCGCTCTCAAATAGCGAGGAGCAACACCGTCACCGCAATCGAGATCGATTGTCCCCGCCGTGCTTGGAGTCGAAGATTGTGGAAGCTTAGGATCAAATTGGAGCCGAGCTAGAGCATAAGCCGGAGAGTAAAGCGTCAGGCTAAGGTTACCTCTCTCACTGTCATCGATTGAGGTAGGGGGTTTCATTACCAGCCCTTAAGGGGTGTATTTCTGGGTAGTTATATCTATCGCTAGGACCGGGGGAAATGTTAATTGTTAATGAACCTTAGAATAGCCCGCTAATCATGAAGGAAGATAATTAGGAAAGAAAATTTAGTTAAAGAAGAGTTGAAACAATTAGCAACGAAATAAACGGAATAATAAGAAATAAATAAATAAACGGAATTATAAGAACGAGTGAGCAGCGTAAGTGAGAAAAAGGGAGAAATTAGAGATTAACTATGGAGAGCCGGAATTTAATAAAGAAAGTGTCGGAATGAGTTGAGAACTAAATTAGGATAAAATAAGGTTAATAGAAATAAATGGAGTGAATGAGTAATTAGCCATTAGAGGAAGGAAATAAACGGAAAATAAGAAAGAGAAAGTTAACGGAAAAAGAAATAATATAATTGGTTCTGAATGCATGAGCTAGGTATTATTAAATATGGGTGATGTAGGAAAAAGAAACAAAGGAAGAGAAGAAGAAAAAGAAAAGAAAAAGAAAAGGTAAATAACTAAGAGTTAGTATGAGAATAATTAGTAACGAAAGGTACCTAAGTATAAGAAGGCAAGGAAATAATAATAAGTCGTTAAGGGAAGGATTGAGCGAAGTGAGACGATAATGGAGGATAAGGAAGAGTTAGGAAATCAAAAGTATTAGATAGAATTAAGGAATTGAGAGTAAAGGGATAAGACTAATACGATAATAAAGAGAAAGGATTAAAACGGCAGGAGGTCGTTAGACCCTGCCACCATAATTTAAACGACGGGAGGTCGTTAGACCCTGTCACCATAATTTAAACGGCAGGAGGTCGTTAGACCCTGTCACCATAATTTAAACGGCGGGAGGTCGTTAGACCCTGTCACCATAATTTAAACGACGGGAGGTCGTTAGACCCTGTCACCATAATTTAAACGGCCGGAGGTCGTTAGACCCGGTCACCATAATTTAAACGGCGGGAGGTCGTTAGACCCTGTCACCATAATTTAAACGACGGGAGGTCGTTAGACCCTGTCACCATAATTTAAACGGCGGGAGGTCGTTAGACGCTGTCACCATAATTTAAACGGCGGGAGGTCGTTAGACCCTGTCACCATAATTTAAACGACGGGAGGTCGTTAGACCCTGTCACCATAATTTAAACGGCGGGAGGTCGTTAGACCCTGTCACCATAATTTAAACGGCGGGAGGTCGTTAGACCCTGTCACCATAATTTAAACGGCCGGAGGTCGTTAGACCCTGTCACCAATAAAAGATTAAAGGAACGAAAAGGTAACCGACATATTAACCGAATAATGGAATTAAAATGGAAATACAAATGGAAAATGGGAATAAAAAGGAAAGAGCGAAAGTAATAAGGAACAAGAATAATTAGAGGTTAAGGATTTATCTAAAAGAAAACAATTAGAAAGAAAAAGAATTGGGAAACAGTTAGAAGGTAAAGAGGAAAGAAGAACATGAATTGTGTAGCATAACATAGGCTTGAATAGTTTTGGCGTGTCGTATATATCTGCTTAGAAATCTCCTTTTTAAGTGCTGTGTGATGCTTCCCCTGTGTTGTTATTATTTTTCAGGTACACAAGTGGAGCATACACCAGTGTTGGCCGGGCAGGATCTTCATTCCACCACGTGGAGTGAACATATATATACATATATTATATTTTGAGTGGACAACTATTTTGTGATTTAAAATATGTAATAGTTGTACGCCCTGAACTTCGTATGCATCGGGCATTAGGATCTGATATAACTATTAGACTGTTGTTGTTTATGTTTTAAAAGTTTCTGGACTGACAGGTTTTTAGAAGAAAATTTTGGGAAGTTCGGAAAACAGAGGAAACTCTGCCGGATTTCCGTAAAACCTTTTAATGAAAGTTAAGTTCTAAAACGAAATTTTCAAACTCCGATTTTAATAAAGCCTAAAAATTTATAATATAAGTGAGGGTGTTACATTTTGGTATCAGAGCAGTTTTTCCTCGGCCTTTGGAGTGTGGACTCACATCTCCGATGGTTACTCACCAAGTGAGTAACCGATATGTATAGTCAAGTGTCTAAGTTAGGCGAATAGGATACATATATAACTACCTATTTATATATGTGTTCACTTGCTAACTTCCTCAGGATTAGGTTGTGACAACGATAGACTATAGGACGTTAGTTTAAACTCGACTGGATCCCTTGATGGTGTTGTCGTTTAATAGAGTGTAAGGGTAGGATTGGTCATCCTTACTCTTGCAACTATTAAGTGATTATATCGTCAACAAACCTGACAATGATGTTGCTATTGATAAATGTGAGATTGAGACTGACCATCTCGATCTTCGCGCTTGTCGATTGTCAATATCATTGAAAGCTTCGAAGTAGCACAAAAACCAATCCGACATAAGAGTTCATGAGAAGTACCACCATTAGAAGAAAGTAAGTAGACTTGAACGGTACCTTCTTCGGATCCTTCACGTGAAGTTCTTGAGGAAATCAAGCTCACCCTAGACACCATCTCCAGCTTCTCTGAAAAGCTAGATCAGACTTTGACAGTCCGAAACCTACTGGGAGTCTTACCAACAAGATTCCTGAACGGTCGCCTGCGAGAAAAGCAAATCTTGCCAACCTTACCAAGTATCCCCGCCGAGATCAACCAAGGTTGAGCAATTGAACAATGGCCTTCGGTAAAAATAAGAACCCGACAATGGTGCGCTGTTGATAGACGTGAGGTTGAGATTGATCACCTCAATCTTTGCAACTATTAACGGATGATATCATTGCAATCCTCTTAATGAAATTGAAACCATAGAAATGGAAACTCTCCAAGGGAGTAGATCCTTTGGAAACACAGAAACCAACCCGAATGGTGTTCTTTCCAAGTTCCTTAAACGGAAGCGGATAGTAGGCCTAAAATGAAACCAAAGCATAAGAGCCTTATGCCATCTTATCTATTTAAGAGTAGCGTAATCGAATACTCTATCTTAGAAAGGATGGAATAAACTCTATGAGAACCACCCCTAACCATCAAAAAGCCAAACTGAAGCTTAGATAACCCAAGTCTCATCGGGAATCTTACCAAGGTTCCTGAATAGTCATCTATTAGAAAAGCTTAGCTGATAACCTCTTGAGGTCTCTACACAGAGACCAAACAAATTGAATGAATGGCCACCAACGGGTCGTTCCCCCCAACACGAATCTCAATTTCGAGAATAGTGTGAGTCTTAAGGTGATAGAAAGGACAGATCCCATTAGCTTTCTTGTTCTGAGACAAATTCGTTCAAGTTTTCCTTAAGATCCAACTTGAAATAGGTGGTAAGGGATTGCTGACATGCATCCAAGGTATGCCTTGAGTGTCATTGATCTTAAATGATGCTTAATAGAACGTTCAAAAGTCAAGAACATCTGCCAACCTCAATTCGCGATCATCAAAAATCGTTTAAGACTTTAATAGTAATTCGGAAAGGCTTAGTTAGTACCTCAATTTGTGCAAGTAGATCTCTTCCTCCTCACTCTTCTTGGTTTGACTTTACCTTGAAGTAGCGACTTTTGATCACGAATCAAAGAATTCTCGCTCCAATCTACTAAACATTGTGAACTTATGATCTTCTCCTTGTTTCTTATCCTGGAATATCCATCGTTCCTGGAGCTCCAGTCTTATTTATTCGATCTAATACCTCGTGGACGAGAAAATTTCTAGTCATAAGCTACTACGTTCTGCGAAAAGTCGTTGGATCGCATAATCTTAGGCCATTTTTCTTAAAGCGAAAGCGCAAATTCCTTGTGGATTCCAAAGATTACGTTTCCAGTTGTTGTTAGAGTATTACACTCTTTATTGAAAGTCGGATGCAAGGCAATCAGAAGCTGACACGTTCGATTCCCTGCTTCCTGGCATCGGCATAATCAAGTATGTCAATGCTAAGTGGGGGAGGATTTCAATCCAAGGAATGGGAGATGGAACTTTGATAATAAGAAAACCGACGACCCGGTGTAGAAGGGGATGGTACGTAGTGCCAGAAGACAGACGTTGAAATGGGCATGATTCTAACCACGTATGGAGCGGAAAGTAAAAATCGAAGGGAAGTGAAAATCGTGATCAGAAGCTTACCCATGGGATGGTTCTCCATTTGACGAAATTGAACGGAATTTCGGGGACGAAATTCTAATAAGTGGGGGAGAATTGTAACATCCCTAATTTAATTCCAAGCAATAATTAATGAACTAATGGAATTAAAGTGGAAAGAATGGGTAGATTAATTGCTTAACGAATTTTGTGAGCAGGGTGAGCAGTCATTTTGACTACTAGGGGTTGTATGGAAGGCAATTGTGGCTTCGAGCAGAATTATATAAGCGAAATCGGGGGTTAAATCGACGTCCTAGATGTTAGAAATCGACCAAAAAGAGAAAATTAGAAATTTATTATAGGATGCTAAGAAAATAAATTCCACCCTTGGATGTGAAGTTTAGGGAATTAAGGAGCTTGTCTAAAAATTTGGGCTCGATCCGACGGTTAACGAAAAAGTTATGATGAATCGAAGTCAGGAACTACTGGTGCACGCCCAGGCGCACCGGTGCACGCCCAGGCGCACCAGTGTGAATCAGGTGCAACAAACCCGTGGGAAATCCGCCCAGGCACACCAATTACTCGGCCAGGTGCGCGCGAGAGAACAAGGGCGCATCAGATGCGCGTGTGGCGCGCGCAGGCGCACCAAGCACCGTGCCCAGGCGCGCGACGCGACCCAGCCGCACCAAAATTATAAGAATCACGCACCAGGCCCTCTTCTCTCATACTCCTCTGTAACACCCCAAAATTTTAATCCTCGATTAATGAAATGTTAATTATAATTAATTATTTCCATATTAATCCTTGATTAAAATATGTGTTTATATAGTTGGTATATGTGTGTGAATTGATTTAATAAATATAATAAGTGCGTAAGATGAGTATTTTGCATATTAGTCCCTGGGTTGGGACCTAGAGGTAATTATAGGAAACATTTTGGAGGGAAAGTAAATAAAATAATTATTTTTCAAAAAATTGGGAAAAATACTCGAGTATTTTCTGAAAAACTCGAGTATTCTGGGTCCAATTGCACGAGTTAGTGCGTTTGGTGAGTCACCACCAACGATTTCGTGTTGTTGACACGAAATCACCACCATTCCACATCCATGGTAGTCGTGTCGCCATGCATGGGCGTTCTCTCACTCTATTTAAGTCGATCAACACCGAATTCGTGAGGATTTGGCCAAAGTTTGTGTTGTTGCTTCAAGTTAGGGTTCCTGGATTGTCCTCTTCGATTCTCTTTCTCAGAGTCAAATTGAAACACAAATCATACACGAATACAAAGCTTACATCTTGAGCTTTGTATAGAGAGTAAAATCGTGAGGATTGAGTGAGTGTGTTGAGAGAATTGGAGCTGAGAAGTTGGAGCTCGTTCTGTCAAAGTGTTGCTTGGAGCTTACTTTGATCTTGATTTCTGGTAAGCTCACGAATTCTTGAGTCTCAAATTCGATTCCTTTAGTTAGATTATGTTGCATAGAGTCCAGAAAATCTAATTTCCCCAATTTAATCTTCTGTTTCATGTACAAACCAATTCCATTTTGGTGTGGTACTCAAAATGCTCTGCATGTGGCATTTGAAGTTGGTCTGAGAATTTTGGAGCCTTTTTCTTGTCAATTCTTGTTTGGAAAACATCTGAGAGGTAAGGGGAAGTAATTATATTCACTAGATAGAGTTTAAATTTCATTAATTGTGTTAGAGAGCCACCAAGAGGCTCTAAGGGCTTAGTTTGAATAGGAACTTTGGTTTGGAGACCAATCCATGCTCTATGACTGTGATGAGCAAGTTCTATATCATGCATGCAAGCTTAAATGAACTTTGTTTTATGAATATTGTGCTTATTTTGCAATTTGAAGTGTTGAGTTGCTAAATTGTATATTTCATGCATAATGGATTGATTCTCTGTCAAATTTGTTATTTGATATGAAATGAGTATGTTAACATGTTCAATATGTGGTATATGAACTATGGTGATCACTGTTTTGGGTTAAAAATGTTTAGAAATTGAAATGGTATGTAAAAACTAAGTTTCACTCTGTTCTGTCTGCAGATACTCGAGTATTTGGCTTAATACTCGAGTATTTCGTGGTGCACCAGAGTGAAAATTGGCGCACCAACTTGGGAATCAGATTGAACACTCGAGTAATGTATGAACTACTCGAGTATTCTGGGTAATGGAATACTCGAGTATCTCATGAATTACTCGAGTATATCTATGAAGACCTGAAACCCTAAATCTCTGAAAAGACATGAACGACTCGAGTATAATTATGAACCACTCGAGTAGAATCTGGAAAATGATAAACTACTCGAGTATTTTGGGAAAAACTCGAGTATTTTTAGTCAGATACTTAAAAATACCATTTTCAACTCTAAGTCATTTTGTAACTCTTAGAGGACAATAAACCAAGTGATCCTGGACTTAGAGGAAATTGATTGACGTTATGATGTTTTCTTTTAAATAATGACACGTTGCTCGGGAGGCACGTAATGTATTAATAAAAGGTTAAAACAACAATCAATCTCTTTTAAGTAAGGTAATGCATTCATTCTGGAGTTTGGTTGGTAGGACGTATATCATGTTTTTGGTAAACATGTGGAGGGCCTCTGGGAGTGCCAATACGCTTGCTTGATGACACGTCGTTGACGTGGTCGGCTGAGGGAATGCCGATATGGTTATACCGTTTGGATGATGGTCCGTTTGGATGACGGGATATGCTCGGGTGGAATGGATACCAAGCTTGTCGTGTACATTCTAGGTGAATGTACGAATTGTTGTATACCTAGGAATACAACGCACTATTGAGTGCTGGGTTGTCAGGGATGGACGTCAGAGAGTGACATAGTATGATGGAGATAGGCTTGAGAGCTAAAGTCATGCATCATGCCACTCATTTAAATTAATGATGATAAATGAAATAAGTGTGAGCATCCTATGTGCATTCACTAACTGCTAAGTGTTATATGTGATTGTTGTTATTTGATGCATGTTTACATATTCATATTGCACAATTTATTCTCTATTGGTTACGTGTATATAATTGCTTACCCCTATGCCCTTGTAGGTGATGTCTCGTTACATTGCTTGCATCGAGATCCGGCCACTTCCTAGTGGCACATGGATCTATGAGGACCATCGCGCGGTGTTCGAGGGTGAGGTAGAGATTACCTTCTACCACCCGAACCCGTTGATCCGATTCCGTCCTCGTAGATTTAGGATTCCCATCATATACACTATGCATGTACCCCCGTTTTACACTTACCATGGACCACCTCCCACGCGACCAGCTCGCTCTTACCATAGTTTTCGTTTTCGACCTACCCGCTCTCACCCTTTTACTTCGAGAGTCGTCCGCGAGGAGACTCCCCCTTCTGATCCGAGGAGCCCAGTCAGGGTTTCACCATCACCTGACCCGGTACCCAGTGATAGGGTACACTCTCCCTCGGATGAGATCGAGGAAGATCCGGTGGAGGACGAGAGTGGGAGCGAGCCTGTCGTGCATTCTACTGGGAGTGATTGGAGGGACGATGATCCCTAGGTATATGCATATGGTATGTGATGAGGATCAGTGGGTCCGATGTGTGGATGCTGTGGAGGAGACTTGCTGCTGCTGCTGTGTTGATGATGATGCTACTACCTTACTACTTATGTTTCTTGGAGACTGCTGCTATCACTACTACTACATCTGATGATGCCAGATCTACGTGACCACCCTTGGAGTTTATGTTTTGGTTATGTACATATATTGTAGATATACTTTTGGAGTACTCTGGGGGTTTAGATACACTATTATGTAGATCTGTTTATGGGCTTGTATATGTTGGATCTTCGAGACTTTGATTATGGGACTATGTACTCACTACTCTTCATATATATATATATATATATATATTGAAAACTTATGTTTATCTTACCATTAAATCGCATAGTCCGATAAATTCCGCTTTACTCTGATTTAATCTACTTAAGAGCTCGGCTATAAATATTATTTGATGGTATTAGTTTTATCAAACAAAGCATGAGTAACTTTGATTACTTGTATGATACAAAGATGTTTTCAAAGAACGAATGTTAACCTATTTGTGAAAAGGTTTTAGAGATCGCCGAACTCGATACAAATGTTTTGAAATGGTTTAAAGTTTATTCTCCAAGAATTCCAAATGACGATTTGTGCACCCGCTTTGAAAGAAAATTTTTATTTCGATTATTTTCTTAACACTCACAAGTCCATACATTATCCAAATATGAAGGCTTAATTACTATATTATATTTGGGTAATTCGGAAGGGTGTCACATCCTCCGCACCACTTCTCTCTCCCTCACCTAAACCAACCCCAAACACCCCAAAACCACCTCCAGCCACCACAAGGACCACCAAGGGCCACCCCACCTCCTTGTTCTTCCTCCTCCTCATGGATTCTCTCTTTTCCTCTCCTCCCTCTTAGTCTCTTTCTTTCTCTTTCCCTCATCTCTTTCCCTCTTTCCTTCCACCACCACAAACCACCACCCCAAACCACCACCACGAACCGCCACCTACCACCACCACCATGAGCTCTTCTTCCTCTCTCTTTCCCTATTGATTGAGTACCCTTTCTCTCTTCCTCCTCTCTTGATGTTTCTCTCTCCTCTAGGGCTTTCTCTCTCCTCACCGGATCTCACCGACGTCGATACCGATCGTGATTCGCACCGGGCTTGTGTTGGGTACTCCGAGGCTTGAAGCTTGGGCCTCGATTCGGCCGCGATCGCTCTCAAATAGCGAGGAGCAACACCGTCACCGCAATCGAGATCGATTGTCCCCGCCGTGCTTGGAGTCGAAGATTGTGGAAGCTTAGGATCAAATTGGAGCCGAGCTAGAGCGTAAGCCGGAGAGTAAAGCGTCAGGCTAAGGTTACCTCTCTCACTGTCATCGATTGAGGTAAGGGGTTTCATTACCAGCCCTTAAGGGGTGTATTTCTGGGTAGTTATATCTATCGCTAGGACCGGGGGAAATGTTAATTGTTAATGAACCTTAGACTAGCCCGCTAATCATGAAGGAAGATAATTAGGAAAGAAAATTTAGTTAAAGAAGAGTTGAAACAATTAGCAACGAAATAAACGGAATAATAAGAAAGAAATAAATAAACGGAATTATAAGAACGAGTGAGCAGCGTAAGTGAGAAAAAGGGAGAAATTAGAGATTAACTATGGAGAGCCGGAATTTAATAAAGAAAGTGTCGGAATGAGTTGAGAACTAAATTAGGATAAAATAAGGTTAATAGAAATAAATGGAGTGAATGAGTAATTAGCCATTAGAGGAAGGAAATAAACGGAAAATAAGAAAGAGAAAGTTAACGGAAAAAGAAATAATATAATTGGTTCTGAATGCATGAGCTAGGTATTATTAAATATGGGTGATGTAGGAAAAAGAAACAAAGGAAGAGAAGAAGAAAAAGAAAAGAAAAAGAAAAGGTAAATAACTAAGAGTTAGTATGAGAATAATTAGTAACGAAAGGTACCTAAGTATAAGAAGGCAAGGAAATAATAATAAGTCGTTAAGGGAAGGATTGAGCGAAGTGAGACGATAATGGAGGATAAGGAAGAGTTAGGAAATTAAAAGTATTAGATAGAATTAAGGAATTGAGAGTAAAGGGATAAGATTAATACGATAATAAAGAGAAAGGATTAAAACGGCGGGAGGTCGTTAGACCCTGCCACCATAATTTAAACGACGGGAGGTCGTTAGACCCTGTCACCATAATTTAAACGGCCGGAGGTCGTTAGACCCTGTCACCATAATTTAAACGGCGGGAGGTCATTAGACCCTGTCACCATAATTTAAACGGCCGAAGGTCGTTAGACCCTGTCACCATAATTTAAAGGACGGGAGGTCGTTAGACCCTGTCACCATAATTTAAACGACGGGAGGTCGTTAGACCCTGTCACCATAATTTAAACAGCGGGAGGTCGTTAGACCCTGTCACCATAATTTAAACGATGGGAGGTCGTTAGACGCTGTCACCATAATTTAAACGACGGGAGGTCGTTAGACCCTGTCACCATAATTTAAACGACGGGAGGTCGTTAGACCCTGTCACCATAATTTAAACGGCAAGAGGTCGTTAGACCCTGTCACCAATAAAAGATTAAAGGAACGAAAAGGTAACCGGCATATTAACCGAATAATGGAATTAAAATGGAAATACAAATGGAAAATGGGAATAAAAAGGAAAGAGCGAAAGTAATAAGGAACAAGAATAATTAGAGGTTAAGGATTTATCTAAAAGAAAACAATTAGAAAGAAAAAGAATTGGGAAATAGTTAGAAGGTAAAGAGGAAAGAAGAACATGAATTGTGTAGCATAGCATAGGCTTGAATAGTTTTGGCGTGTCGTATATATCTGCTTAGAAATCTCCTTTTTAAGTGCTGTGTGATGCTTCCCCTGTGTTGTTATTATTTTTCAGGTACACAAGTGGAGCATACACCAATGTTGGCCGGGCAGGATCTTCATTCCACCACGTGGAGTGAACATATATATACATATATTATATTTTTAGTGGACAACTATTTTGTGATTTAAAATATGTAATAGTTGTACGCCCTGAACTTCGTATGCATCGGGCATTAGGATCTGATATAACTATTAGACTGTTGTTGTTTATGTTTTAAAAGTTTCTGGACTGACAGGTTTTTAGAAGAAAATTTTGGGAAGTCCGGAAAACAGAGGAAACTCTGCCGGATTTCCGTAAAACCTTTTAATGAAAGTTAAGTTCTAAAACGAAATTTTCAAACTCCGATTTTAATAAAGCCTAAAAATTTATAATATAAGTGAGGGTGTTATATAGTATGGCTGGGAGAAGAGCTGATAACGATCGAATTGCTACCGTGTTGGAAACTCTGGTTCAACTGCAGCAGAACCAAGCGCAGGCTCAGCAAAATCAGGCTGAGAACCTCGCTCAAACCATCGCCGCAGCCGCAGCAGCTGCAGCTGCAGCCCTTCAGCCTCAACCTCCGGCTCCGGTCGAGATCGACTGGATGAGCCGATTTAGGAAGAACGAACCACCCCGGTTTGAAGGGGGTTACAACCCTGATGGGGCTCAAAGATGGCTCCAAGATGTTGAAAAGATCTTCCGATCTCTGCAACCGCCCTATGAGTACAGGGTGAGGTTGGCCGAATTTTTGCTGGCTGGTGAAGCCGAGCACTGGTGGGAACAACAGAGTCGTGGGCTGGAAGCGGCTAATCAAGCCATTACTTGGGATCTGTTTCGAACCCGATTCCTCGGAAAGTATTTTCCGGAAGATGTTAGGAGAGAGAAGGAACTTGCTTTTCTCAAGCTGGAACAGAGGAATTTGAGTGTCGGAGAATATGCCGCTCAGTTTGAGGATTTGATCCGTTATTCAGGAAGCTACCAATATGTCGATGAGCGTACCAAGTGCATCAAGTTTGAATCTGGTCTTCGTGATGATATTCGGCTTGCATTCGAATATTAGAACGTGGCCAATCTCTCGCAGTTGGTAAACATGGCTAGCACCTATGAGAAGGGGCTCAAAAGGAAGGCCGACGGAAAACAGAGCAGGTCGGCACAGAAAGCAGCGGGTCCTATCAGGGGGAAAGGAGTTATTCAGAGATCTGCTCCCTATGTGAATCCGAGCTCTAGAATGTCAACAGCTCCAAGGAGTGGTGGTCAGATGGTGGTTGTTCCTGGCCCCTATCCGATATGCCAACACTGTGGAAGGCAGCACAGGGGAGAATGCTGGAGTCTGGATCCGAGCAGAACAAGAGGATCCTGTTTTCGCTGTGGCAAGCCTGGTCATTTTGCAGCTCGGTGTACCGAGAACATTGTGAAAGAAGAGGTCAATGTTGCAAAGGCGCAACAGGCTGGTGTTAACCGACCGATACAGAAAGGCATAGTTTACACCATGGATGGTGAAGAAGTGACTGATGTCGACGAGCTGATCCGAGGTATTTGTCAAGTAAAGAGCATCACGTGTGCTGTGGTATTTGATTGTGGAGCCACACATTCTTTCATTTCCCTTGACTGTATGAGCAAACTAAAACTATCCCCAGTAGAAATGCCTTACAAACTATCCATTTCTACCCCAACCAATTCTTTTGTAATCACTTCCCAAATGTGTTTAGAGTGTCTTATTCAAGTATTAGGCCGAAAGTTTAAAGTCAATTTGATTTGCCTACCCCTAACTAAACTAAATATTATCCTCGGCATGGACTGGATGTCTCAACACCATGTCCTGCTCGACTGCCGAGAAAAAACCGTAATCTTTAGTGGCTCTTCTATTGCAAAGTTAGAGGCGACAGAGGAACCAACCATAGACCAAATTCCTGTAGTCGGTGAATTCCCAGAGGTTTTCTCGGATGAAATGCCTAGCCTACCGCCGAGAAGAGAAGTAGAGTTTAGTATAGACCTCATTCCAGGAACTGGCCCAATTTCAATTGCTCCTTACAGAATGGCGCCTCCCGAGCTAGAAGAGCTTAAGAAACAGCTGGAAGAACTTTTGGCCAAGAAGTTAATTAGACCGAACGTGTCACCTTGGGGAGATCCGATCTTGTTTGTTAAAAAGAAAGATGGTAGCCTCAGAATGTGCACTGATTATAGAAAGCTCAACGCGATAACGGTGAAGAACAAATATCCCCTCCCTCGGATAGATGATTTATTAGACCAACTTAAGGGAGCGTCGGTATTCTCAAAGATAGACCTCCGATCAGGATACCACCAGATCCGTATCCGAGAAGAAGACATTCCGAAGACAACTTTCAGGACAAGATATGGGCATTTTGAGTATGTGGTTATGCCCTTTGGACTTACCAACGCCCCTGCCATCTTTATGGACTACATGAATAGGATCTTCCGACCCTATTTGGATTCGTTTGTGATAGTCTTCATCGACGATATCCTTATCTACTCCAGAAGTCCGAGTGAACACGAGAAGCACTTGAGAACGGTACTACAGGTCTTGAAGGACAAGGAGCTCTACGCCGAGCTTTCTAAGTTCAGTTTTTGGCTCAAAGAGGTTCATTTCCTTGGTCATGTAATATCCGAGCACGGTGTTGCAGTTGACCCCTCTAAGGTGGAAGCTGTGCTCAAGTGGGAGAGACCTAACTTGGTGACCGAGATCAGGAGTTTCCTCGGTCTTGCAGGATACTACAGGAGATTTATCGAAGGATTTTCTAAGCTGGCTCTACCATTAACTTCGTTAACCAGAAAGGATGCGCCTTACCAGTGGTCCGAAGAATGTGAACAGAGCTTCCAAGAGCTGAAGAAAAGATTGACGAGTTCACCAGTATTGATTTTGCCAGATCCGACCAAAGCCTTTGACGTGTTTTGCGATGCCTCGAAGCAGGGTCTCGGCTGTGTGTTGATGCAACAGGGAAAAGTGGTGGCTTATGCCTCCAGACAGCTTCGACCGAATGAACAGAATTACCCCACCCACGATCTCGAATTAGCAGCTGTAGTGTTTGCCCTTAAGATTTGGAGACACTACCTGTATGGCACGAAATTTGAAGTGTTTAGTGACCATAAGAGTCTCGGCTATCTGTTCGACCAAAAGGAATTAAATATGAGGCAACGCAGATGGGTGAAATTCTTGAAAGATTATGACTTCAACTTGCACTATCATCCTGGAAAAGCCAACGTTGTGGCCGACGCACTGAGCAGGAAAAGCCTTCATCTGAGCAATATGATGGTCCGAGAGATGCAGTTGATGCAGGAGTTTAGTGACCTTAACTTCGGCGTGCAGAAGAAGGAAAACAGTGTTGTGCTGGAAATGCTGCAAGTAACAAACGATTTTGTGGGTTTCATCAAGGAAAGACAGGCTGCCGACTTAGAAATCCAAAAGCTACTAGAAAGAGCAGGAGACAAGGATGAACCAGACTTCACTAAAGGATCCGATGGTCTCATACGATTTTGGGGCCGAGTTTGCGTTCCCCTAGACTTTGAAGTCCGAAGAGAGTTGATGGAAGAGGCCCACAAAACGAAGATGAGTCTTTACCCAGGAGCCACAAAGATGTACCAGGATCTGAAGAGGTTGTTTTGGTGGCCAAAATTAAAGACCGACGTGGCGGATTATGTGTCTCGATGTTTAACATGCCAGAAAGCCAATATTGAGCATCAGAAACCAGGAGGATTACTCAAATCCTTGGAGATTCCGCAATGGAAGTGGGACAGCATTTCGATGGATTTTGTGTCCGGTCTACCAAGAACGAGATCAGGACAGGAAGCCATTTGGGTTGTGGTAGACCGACTTACAAAGTGTGCCCATTTCCTGCCGATTAGCATGAAGTACAGCCTAGAGAAGTTAACGCAACTGTACATAAAGGACATTGTCAGGCTTCACGGTGTTCCGAGCAGCATAGTGTCCGACCGTGATCCTCGTTTCTTATCCCGATTCTGGCAGAGTTTGCAGCAAGACATGGGTACAAAGTTGAGGTTTAGCACAACTTATCATCCTCAGACCGACGGACAGTCTGAGCGCACCATTCAGACTCTTGAGGACTTGCTGAGGACATGCGTGCTTGAGCAGTCGGAAAGTTGGGAAACGCTATTGCCATTGGTCGAATTTACCTACAACAACAGTTTCCATTCAAGTATCGGGATGACTCCTTTTGAAGCACTGTATGGTTGGAAATGTCGAACGCCGCTGTGCTGGTTCCAGATAGGAGAAAACTTGTTGATTGGTCCTGACATTGTACATGAAACAACCGAGAAGATCCGAATGATACAAGGGAAGATGAAAGCAGCGCAAGACCGACAGAAGAGCTATGCCGACAATAGAAGAAAACCCTTGAATTTCATTGAGGGAGATCATGTATTCTTACGGGTATCCCCTGTCACAGGTATCGGCCGAGCTATCAAATCAAAGAAGTTGACCCCTCGGTTTGTCGGACCATACCAGATATTGGAGAAAGTCGGACCAGTAGCGTACCGAATTGCCTTACCTCCGCACTTGTCAAAACTCCATGATGTATTTCACGTTTCGCAGCTCAGGAGATACATTCATGACCCATCACATGTGATAGCAGTGGTTGAGTTGCCACTAAGAGACAACCTGATCTTCGAGATCCTTCCAGTTAGAATTGAGGACAAGCAAGTCAGACGGCTCAGAGGGAAAGAAATCTCTTGGGTCAAGGTTATCTGGAATCGGAATAATGTGGAAGAAGCTACGTGGGAGCTCGAAGAGAAGATGAAGTTGTCATATCCGCAGCTATTCAATGCCGACTAAATTTCGAGGACGAAATTTCTGTAAGTGGGAGAGGAATGTAACATCCTGAAAATTAATATCAATATAATAAATTCCTAAGGTATATATATATATATATGTATATATTTATTTAAGAATAGGATTAAGCCGTAGAAATCGTATATAAGGTCGTGAGATAATGGGAAGCTTAGGCCGACCAGATAAACAGATATAGGACCTCGGGCCGATCCCAGCCGAGCTAAAAGGGTTAGATGGGAACAGAACGCGAAGTCCGTTGTCAGCCCGGATTAGCCGAGCTCATCGTTCATTGCAGTGTCAACCGAGAAAGAGACTCGGACTACTGCTATCTCTCCATAGCAAGCCGACATATCCTTGCTTCTCTACGACAGCTCATGTTGAGCTGTTGGTCCTTTGGTTCTCGTGCCATCCGTACGGGTGTCACTATCATTGCTTTATGTCCTTTTCAAGTCACTGTTTATGGCTTCCTTTAGAAGCCAATGAATCCTATCCACATATTTTGACTTCTCAAAGAAGCCTCCAATGAGAACCACACAAATATTTCCCCTAAATGAATAAAAGAAAATCCAATACACAACATAACATACTTCTCATTCTCTTTCTCATCCGTATCTCTCTCTTTTCTCTCTAAAGCTTCAACATACAACTCCCATATTCTCTCTTCTCATTCACGAAAATCCCTCCCTCTTTCATCATAAATCCTCACAAATTAGAGACTACTCTCCTTCATCTCTTCATCTCATCACACGTCCCTGGAACATTTCGGTGCTGGGTGTGCAGCTGGGAGGATAAAGACTCAAGGGGTATTAAGCTCAAGGGGAAAACCATTCTCAACTCTCAACTCTTATCTCCCACGGTTTGAGGTAAGGAGTGAGTGTTACCTCTACTTGAGTTTGGGTTTCTAGGGTGTTCATAACGGGTGCTAAGAGTGGGTGTTAGATTAGGGAATTAATCTAGGATAATATTAGAGAAAATGGGTAAAAAGGGGTAATGGAAACTAATGAACGGATTAGTAAACACAAATTTTTAGTGAAGAGGGAACATAGTTTCTGATATCTGCTATATGTTTTGCTTAAATGGTTTATTGGCTAAATGCTTCGTTTATGTTGTTGTGGCTGAATAAATGTTTATGATGTATTGATGATTTTTATTTATGTCTCATGTAACATTCTAAAAATTAATACTAAATAATATAATTTTAGTATATAAATATTTATTTAAGGATAGGATTAGGCCTTAGAAATTGTACAAGGTTAGGAGGGTAGTATGAGCATAGGCCGACCTAGGATGTAAGTATAGGACCTCGGTCCGATCCCGGCCGAGCTAGTTGAGATTGTGTGCTTATGAACCGAGCTGGATGGGAACCCAACGTGGAACCCGTTGTCCAGTCTGGATTAGTCGACCTCAGCGTCCTATCCGAGAGGGAGGCTCGGACTATTGCTGTTCCTAAATGCCGAGCTGACGTATCCTAGTCGACGTACCCGGGCCGACACGTCCTAGCGCCTCCGTGCCAGCTCATGTTGAGCTGTAGCCCTTTGGGATTCGTACCATCCGTACACTGTCCTGGCTATTCACTTTATGTCATTATCATTGCTTTATGTCCCTTTCAAGTACTATTCATGGCTTCCCCAAGAAGCTAATGAATCCTGTCCACACAATCTAGCTTCCACAAGAAGCCAATAAATCCTAGCCACACAAATGTTTTCCCTAAATGAATAAAAGAAAGCCCCACCCACAACACTTTGCTTTTCTCATTCTCTTCCTCCTTTGAATCTCTCTCTTTCTCTCTGAAAATTCCAGCACCAACATACTTTCTTTCTTCTTCTCTTTCACCAAGTTCAACCCCAACCGGAAAACCCTCCTCCTCTCTGTTCTCTTCTGTCCGGCATATTGTTGTGGTGGCAGCCAAGAGCTGGAACGTGGTGGTGTGGTGGTGGCAGCAAGGGGGACACGGATTCAAGGGTGTGAAGCTCACAAGGTCAAGGTCTAGGTCAAGGAAGCCATTCTCAAGATCTCAACTCTTATTCTCTCACGGTTTGAGGTAAGGAGTGAGTGTTACCTCTACTTGAGTTTGGGTTTCTAGGGTGTTCATAAAGGGTACTAAGAGTGGGTGTTAGACTAGGGAGTGGATCTAGGTTAATGTAGAAAGGAAATGGTAAAAAGGGTAAAAGGGAACTAGTAAACGAATTAGAAACATGAGTTTGAAGTAGGGATGAGTATCGTTATATGCTATATGTTGGTATTTACATGATGGATTGGTTGAATGTTTTATTCTTATTGTTGTTGTTGTTGTATAAGTGATTATGAACTTTGTGTATAAATGTTTATGAGCTTTGATATTTATGATTCATGTCTGTGGCCGAGCTGAGTGACTTCGGGAATGGGTATGAGAATATGGTAGAGATGGAAAGTAGGAGAGATAGAGTAATAAGGCAGAAAATGAGTAAGGTTAATGGAAAGAGGGAATGGTTACCTAGTTTAGCTGAGAGAGAGGCCGAGCTAGAAAAATGGTTAAAGGGATAAGTAGAGAGTTGAGCCGAGAGAGGCCGAGCTAATAAATGGTTAAGAGGATAAGAGAAATTAAAGGGAAATGGTTGTGTGATCGGGTCATAGCAGACGCGTACCGGGTGCGTGCATTGATCGCGTCAGACGCATACTGGGTATGTGCAGCTGTAAGACGGGTACTGGGTACTCGCAGTTATGATTCACACAAGGTTCCGAGCACGGAATCGGTGGGATGTGTTCCTGGTCATAGCAGACGCGTACTGGGTGCGTGCATTGATCGCGTAAGTCGCCGAGATGCGCCGCTGTAAGACGAGTACTGGGTGCTCGCAGTTATGGACACTCCTTACCCCATAGAATGATCGGCGGTAGTGCTCCTGGTCATAGAAGACGCGTACTGGGTGCGTGCATTGATCGCGTCAGACACATACCGGGTATGTGCAACTGTAAGACGGGTACTGGGTACTCGCAGTTACGGATGACACTCCGATATCCGACTTTAAATGGTGTAAGACATGCACTGGGTGTATGCATCCGAGAAGAGTAAAAGATTGTAAACTATGTGAAAATGGAATAATGTGTAATGAGTCTGAGCTAGAGGTGATAATCTGAGGTAAGAGAATGTGAACCGAAGTATAGCTAGCAGGTAATGAGTAAATTGGTTTATGATGTGTGTCGAGGTAGATGAGATGGTAGAATGTGAGCCGAGCTAGATGAGATTGTGGGTATGCGAACCGAGCTAAATGGTGATATATGCATGAGATATATGGGTTTGATTACTTGTTATTTATATGCTATTTGACTACTTGTGTTTGGCTTGGTAGTTCGGTATGTCATTTTAGAAACTGCTTATTTAAGTTCTGTGTAATGCTTACCTCCTTACCATTTTTCAGGTACTGAGCCCGAGCAGACGCAGTCCCCGGCCGAGCAGGATCACTCTCCCTCACAGGGAGAGTAAGTTATTTAGAGTCAGATAGGTGTCTCGGCCAATTGGGCCAAGCTAAAATATTGTTTTGTATTGTATTGGGGCTCGACTAGTTGGGCCGAGCTAAAACGCTGATTTGTATTTTGAATGACCGAACTAGATATACTTAATTTATGCTTTAATCGAATTTAAGTCTTCCGCTTATTAACTCTGATGTTTTTATATTAATGAAAAGAAATTTTTAAATCCTAACTTTCGGGTTTAAGGGTAATTATTATATAGGGTGTTACATTTTTTGTATCAGAGCAGTTTCTCCTCGGCCTATTGGAGTTGCAAAGGACTCCAGTGGTTACTCACCAAGAGAGTGACAAATAAGTAAAAGTCTAGAAGTCTAAGTTAGACAATAGAGCTCATAGGTACATATGTGGATATATATATATTTACTTGATTATTCGGAAGTTAATTGGCTTCCTCTCCATATCCGAACAGCATGGCTGGTAGACGAGCTGATAACGACCGAATTGCTACTGTGTTGGAAACTCTGGTCCAATTACAGCAGAACCAAGCGCAGGCTCAGCAGAATCAGGCTGAGAACCTCGCTCAGAACATCGCCGCAGCCACAGCAGCTGCAGCTGCAGCCCTTCAGCCTCAACCTCCGGCTCCGGTCGAGATTGACTGGATGAGCCGCTTTAGGAAGAACGAACCACCTCGGTTTGAAGGGGGTTACAATCCTGATGGGGCTCAGAGATGGCTCCAAGATGTTGAAAAGATATTTCGATCTCTGCAACCGCCCTATGAGTACAGGGTGAGGTTGGCCGAGTTTGTGCTGGCTAGTGAAGCCGAGCACTGGTGGGATCAACAGAGCCGTGGACTGGAGGCGGCTAATGAGGTCATCACTTGGGATTTGTTCCGAGCTCGATTCCTCGGAAAGTATTTTCCTGAAGATGTTAGGAGAGAGAAGGAACTTGCTTTCCTCAAGCTGGAGCAGAGGAACTTGAGTGTCAGAGAATACGCCGCTCAGTTTGAGGATTTGATCCGCTACTCAGGAAGCTACCGAGATGCCGATGAGCGTACCAAGTGCATCAAGTTTGAGTCTGGTCTCCGTGATGATATTCGGCTTGCTTTTGAATATCAGAACATGGCCAATCTCTCGCAATTGGTGAACATGGCTAGCACCTATGAGAAGGGACTTAAGAGGAAAGCCGATGGAAAGCGTAGCAGGTCGGCACAGAAGACAGTGGGTCCGATCAGGGGAAAAGGAGCTGTTCAGAGGTCTGCTCCCTATGTGAATCCGAGCTCAAGAATGTCAGCAGCTCCAAGGAGAGGCGGTCAGATGGTGGTTGTCCCTGGCCCTTATCCGATCTGTCAACACTATGGAAGGCAGCACAGGGGAGAATGCTGGAGTCTGGATCCGAGCAGAGCAAGAGGATCCTGTTTCCGATGTGGCAAGCCTGGTCATTTTGCAGCTCGGTGTACCGAGAATATTGTGAAGGAAGAGGTCAATGTGACCAAGGCTCAACAGACCGGTGTTAACCGACCAATGTAGAGGGGCAAAGTTTATACCATGGATGGTGAAGAGGTGACTGATGCTGACGAGCTGATCCGAGGTACTTGTCAAGTAGACAACATTACATGTGCTGTGTTATTTGATTGTGGAGCCACACATTCTTTCATTTCCCTTGACTGTATGAACAGACTAAAACTATCCCCAGTAGAAATGCCTTACAAACTATCCATTTCTACCCCAACCAATTCTTCTGTAACCACTTCTAAAATGTGTCTAGAGTGTCCTATCCAAGTATTAGGCAGAGAATTTAAAGTCAATTTGATTTGTCTACCCTTAACCAAGCTAGATATTATCCTCGGCATGGACTGGATGTCTCAACACCATGTCCTGCTTGATTGCCGAGAAAAGACCGTAATCTTTAGTGGCCCTTCTGTTGCGAAGTTAGAGACAACAGAGGAATCAACCTTAGACCAAATTCCTGTGGTCGGAGAATTTCCAGAGGTTTTATCAGACGAAATGCCTGGCTTACCGCCGAGTAGGGAAGTAGAGTTCAGTATAGACCTTCTTCCGGGAACTGGCCCGATCTCAATTGCTCCGTACCGAATGGCATCGCCCGAGCTAGAAGAGCTTAAGAAACAACTGGAAGAACTTTTGGCCAAAAAGCTAATTCGACCAAGCTTGTCACCTTGCGGAGCTCCGATGTTGTTTGTTAAAAAGAAAGATGGTAGCCTCAGAATGTGCACCGACTATAGAAAGCTCAACGCGATGACGGTGAAGAACAAATACCCCCTCCCTCGGATTGACGACTTATTGGACCAACTCAAGTGAGCTTTGGTTTTCTCAAAGATAGATCTCCGATCTAGATACCATCAGATCCGTATTCGGGATGAAGATATTCCGAAGACAGCCTTCAGGACGAGGTATGGGCATTTTGAGTATGTGGTTATGCCCTTCGGACTTACCAACGCCCCTGCCATCTTCATGGACTACATGAATAGGATCTTCCGATCTTACCTGGATTCGTTTGTGATAGTCTTCATCGACGACATCCTCATCTACTCTCGGAGTCCGAGTGAACACGAGCAACACTTGAGAACGTATTGCAGGTCTTGAAGGACAAGGAGCTATATGCCAAGCTTTCTAAGTGCAGTTTTTGGCTTAAAGAGGTTCACTTCCTCGGACATGTGATATCCGAGCAAGGTGTAGCAGTTGACCCCTCCAAGGTGGATGCGATACTTAAGTGGGAGAGACCTAACTCGGTAACTGAGATCAAGAGTTTCCTCGGTCTTGCAGGGTACTACCGGAGGTTCATTGAAGGATTCTCTAAACTAACTCTACCGTTGACTTCGTTAACTAGGAAGGATGCACCTTACCAATGGTCCAAGGTGTGCGAGCGGAGATTTCAAGAGCTAAAGAAAAGGTTGACGAGCTCGCTCGTGTTGATTCTACCCGATCCGACCAAAACTTTCGACGTGTTTTGTGACGCCTCGAAGCAGGGTCTTGGCTGTGTGTTGATGCAACAAGGAAAAGTGGTGGCTTATGCCTCTCGGCAACTTCGGCAACACGAGCAGAACTACCCCACGCATGACCTCGAATTGGCACCCGTGGTGTTTGCCCTTAAGATTTGGAGACACTACCTGTACGACACGAAGTTTGAAGTATTCAACGACCACAAGAGTCTCGGCTACCTGTTCGACCAGAAGGAACTGAACATGAGGCAGCGTAGATGGGTGGAATTCTTGAAAGACTATGATTTCAATCTGCACTATCATCCTGGAAAAGCCAACGTGGTGGCCGACGCACTGAGCAGGAAGAGTCTTCATTTGAGCAACATGATGGTCCGAGAGATGCAGTTGATGCAGGAGTTTAGCGACCTCAACCTCGGCATACAGAAGAAGGAAAACAGTGTTGTAGTGGAAATGTTGCAAGTAACCAATGATTTTGTGGGATTCATCAAGGAAAGACAGGCTGCCGACCTGGAACTCCAGAAGCTTCTAGAAAGAGCCGGAGATAAGGATGAACCCGACTTCACTAAGGGACCCGATGGTCTCATACGGTTTCAGGGCCGAGTTTGCATTCCTTTGGACTTTGAAGTCCGAAGAGAGTTAATGGAAGAAGCCCACAAGACAAAGATGAGTCTTCATCCGGGAGCCACAAAGATGTATCAGGATCTGAAGAGGTTGTTTTGGTGGCCGAAGTTGAAGACCGACGTGGCGGATTATGTGTCTCGGTGTTTGACATGCCAGAAAGCCAAGATCGAGCACCAGAAACCAGGAGGATTACTCAAGTCTTTGGAGATCCCACAGTGGAAGTGGGACAGTATCTCGATGGATTTTGTGTCGGGTCTACCAAGGACGAGATCAGGGCAGGAAGCCATTTGGGTTGTGGTGGACCGACTAACAAAGTGCGCCCATTTCCTGCCGATCAGCATGAAGTATAGTTTGGAGAAGCTGACGCAACTGTACATAAAGGACATTGTCAGACTCCACGGTGTGCCGAGCAACATAGTGTCGGACCGTGATCCTCGCTTCTTATCTCGATTCTGGCAGAGTTTGCAAGAAGCCATAGGTACAAAGTTGAGATTTAGCACAGCTTATCATCCCCAAACCGATGGACAATCCGAGCACACCATTTAGACTCTTGAAGACTTACTGAGGACATGTGTGCTTGAACAGTCGGAAAGTTGGGAAACACTATTGTCATTGGTCGAATTTACCTACAACAACAGTTTCCATTCAAGTATTGGAATGGCTCCTTTCGAAGCATTGTATGGTCGTAAATGCCGGACGCCGTTATGCTGGTTCCAGATAGGAGAAAACTTGTTGATTGGTCTTAATATTGTTCATGAGACAACCGAGAAGATCAGAATGATACAAGGAAAGATGAAAGCAGCACAAGACCGACAGAAGAGTTATGCCGATAAGAGAAGGAAACCCTTGAACTTCATAGAGGGGGATCATGTATTCCTACGAGTGTCCCCTGTCACTGGGATTGGCCGAGCTACCAAATCGAAGAAGTTGACCCCTAGGTTCGTCGGACCATACCAAATATTGGAGAAGGTCGGACCAGTAGCCTACAGAATTGCTCTACCTCCGCACTTGTCTAAGATCCATGATGTGTTCCATGTCTCGCAACTCAGGAGGTACATTCACGACCCCTCACATGTGATAGCAGTGGACGAGCTGCCGCTAAGGGACAATCTGACCTTCGAAGTCCTACCAGTCCGAGTTGAGGACAGACAAGTCAGACGACTCAGAGGAAAGGAAATCTCCTTGGTCAAGGTCGTCTGGAATCGGAATGATGTAGAGGAAGCTACTTGGGAACTTGAGGAGAAGATGAAGCAGTCATATCCGCAACTGTTCAATACCGACTAAAATTCGAGGACGAAATTCCTGTAAGTGGGAGAGGAATGTAACATTATAAAAATTAATACTAAATAATATAATTTTAGTATATAAATATTTATTTAAGGATAGGATTAGGCCTTAGAAATTGTACAAGGTTAGGAGGGTAGTATGAGCATAGGCCGACCTAGGATGTAAGTATAGGACCTCGGTCCGATCCCGGCCGAGCTAGTTGAGATTGTGTGCTTATGAACCGAGCTGGATGGGAACCCAACGTGGAACCCGTTGTCCAGTCTGGATTAGCCGACCTCAGCGTCCTATCCGAGAGGGAGGCTCGGACTATTGTTGTTCCTAAATGCCGGCTGACGTATCCTAGTCGACGTACCCGGGCCGACACGTCCTAGCTCCTCCGTGCCAGCTCATGTTGAGCTGTAGCCCTTTGGGATTTGTACCATCCGTACACTGTCCTGGCTATTCACTTTATGTCATTATCATTGCTTTATGTCCCTTTCAAGTACTATTCATGGCTTCCCCAAGAAGCTAATGAATCCTGTCCACACAATCTAGCTTCCACAAGAAGCTAATAAATCCTAGCCACACAAATGTTTTCCCTAAATGAATAAAAGAAAGCCCCACCCACAACACTTTGCTTTTCTCATTCTCTTCCTCCTTCGAATCTCTCTCTTTCTCTCTGAAAATTCCAGCACCAACATACTTTCTTTCTTCTTCTCTTTCACCAAGTTCAACCCCAACCGGAAAACCCTCCTCCTCTCTGTTCTCTTCTGTCCGGCGTATTGTTGTGGTGGCAGCCAAGAGCTGGAACGTGGTGGTGTGGTGGTGGCAGCAAGGGGGACACGGATTCAAGGGTGTGAAGCTCACAAGGTCAAGGTCTAGGTCAAGGAAGCCATTCTCAAGATCTCAACTCTTATTCTCTCACGGTTTGAGGTAAGGAGTGAGTGTTACCTCTACTTGAGTTTGGGTTTCTAGGGTGTTCATAAAGGGTACTAAGAGTGGGTGTTAGACTAGGGAGTGGATCTAGGTTAATGTAGAAAGGAAATGGTAAAAAGGGTAAAAGGGAACTAGTAAACGAATTAGAAACATGAGTTTGAAGTAGGGATGAGTATCGTTATATGCTATATGTTGGTATTTACATGATGGATTGGTTGAATGTTTTATTCTTATTGTTGTTGTTGTTGTATAAGTGATTATGAACTTTGTGTATAAATGTTTATGAGCTTTGATATTTATGATTCATGTCTGTGGCCGAGCTGAGTGACTTCGGGAATGGGTATGAGAATATGGTAGAGATGGAAAGTAGGAGAGATAGAGTAATAAGGCAGAAAATGAGTAAGGTTAATGGAAAGAGGGAATGGTTACCGAGTTTAGCTGAGAGAGAGGCCGAGCTAGAAAGATGGTTAAAGGGATAAGTAGAGAGTTGAGCCGAGAGAGGCGGAGCTAAATAAATGATTAAGAGGATAAGAGAAATTAAAGGGAAATGGTTGTGTGATCGGGTCATAGCAGACGCGTACCGGGTGCGTGCATTGATCGCGTCAGACGCATACTGGGTATGTGCAGCTGTAAGACGGGTACTGGGTACTCGCAGTTATGATTCACACAAGGTTCCGAGCACGGAATCGGTGGGATGTGTTCCTGGTCATAGCAGACGCGTACTGGGTGCGTGCATTGATCGCGTAAGTCGCCGAGATGCGCCGCTGTAAGACGAGTACTGGGTGCTCGCAGTTATGGACACTCCTTACCCCATAGAATGATCGGCGGTAGTGCTCCTGGTCATAGAAGACGCGTACTGGGTGCGTGCATTGATCGCGTCATACACATACCGGGTATGTGCAGCTGTAAGACGGGTACTGGGTACTCGCAGTTATGGATGACACTCCGATATCCGACTTTAAATGGTGTAAGACATGCACTGGGTGTATGCATCCGAGAAGAGTAAAAGATTGTAAACTATGTGAAAATGGAATAATGTGTAATGAGTCTGAGGTAGAGGTGATAATCTGAGGTAAGAGAATGTGAACCAAATTATAGCTAGCAGGTAATGAGTAAATTGGTTTATGATGTGTGTCGAGGTAGATGAGATGGTAGAATGTGAGCCGAGCTAGATGAGATTGTGGGTATGCGAACCGAGCTAAATGGTGATATATGCATGAGATATATGGGTTTGATTACTTGTTATTTATATGCTATTTGACTACTTGTGTTTGGCTTGGTAGTTCGGTATGTCATTTTAGAAACTGCTTATTTAAGTTCTGTGTAATGCTCACCTCCTTACCATTTTTCAGGTACTGAGCCCGAGCAGACGCAGTCCCCGACCGAGCAGGATCACTCTCCCTCACAGGGAGAGTAAGTTATTTAGAGTCAGATAGGTGGATGGGTCTCGGCCAATTGGGCCGAGCTAAAATATTGTTTTGTATTGTATTGGGGCTCGGCTAGTTGGGCCGAGCTAAAACACTGATTTGTATTTTGAATGACCGAACTAGATATACTTAATTTATGCTTTAATCGAATTTAAGTCTTTCGCTTATTAACTCTGATGTTTTTATATTAATGAAAAGAAATTTTTAAATCCTAACTTTCGGGTTTAAGGGTAATTATTATATAGGGTGTTACATCTCATGTTAGAATCTGTCTATGGCCGAGCTATGAGAGATTGAGTATGGGTGAAAGATTATTAATAGAGCAAGTAGAAGAGATAAGTGAGGGGGATAGCCAATGAGAGAGATTAATGAAAAAGGGAACGGTTAGAAGGCTAAGCCGAGAGAGGCCGAGTTAATGAATGGTTAAAAAGGAGGAATTAAAAGAGAAATGGTTGTGTGATCGGGTCATAGCAGACGCGTACTGGGTGCGTGCATTGATCGTGTCTGACGCATACTGTGTATGCGCAGCTGTAAGACGGGTACTCGGTACTCGCAGTTATGATTCACACAAGGTTCCGAGCAACGGAATCGGTGGGAGGTGTTCCTAGTCATAGAAGACGCGTACTGGGTGCATGCATTGATCGCGTTAGACGCATACTGGGTATGTGCAGCTGTAAGACAGGTACTGGGTGCTCGCAGTTATGGACACTCCTTAACTCCATAGAATGATCGGCGGTAATGCTCCTGGTCATAGAAGACGCGTATTGGGTGCGTGCATTGATCGCGTCAGACGCATACTAGGTATGTGCAGCTATAAGACGGGTACTGGGTACTCGCAGTTATGGACACTCCGATATCCGACCCTAAATGGTGTAAGACATGTACTGGGTGCATGCAGCCGAGAAGAGTAAAAGATTGTAAGCTATGTAAAAGTTGAATACCGAGTAGTGTAACCGAGATAGAGATAGATAACCGAGAAAGGAAGGTAGTGGCCGAGCGACTAAGTGTATGAATTAAGAAAAAAAATATAAGGGGGAAATTATTTGGTTGAACCGAGGTATAACTATTAGGTGATGGATAAGCTGTTATTGAGGTGAGCCGAGCTATATGATATTGTATACATGTGATGTACTGCTTGAATACTTGTTTATTATATGCTACTTGTTTCCTTGTATTTGGCTTGGTAGTTCGGTATGTCATGTTAGAAACTGCTTACTTAAGTTCTGTGTAATGCTCACCTCCTTACCATTTTTCAGGTACTGAGCCCGAGCAGACGCAGTCCCCGGCCGAGCAGGTTCACTCTCCCTCGCAGGGAGAGTAAGTTAGTTAGAGTCGGAAAATTAGTTGGGTCTCGGCCAGTTGGGCCGAGCTAAAACGCTGCTTTTGTACTTTCGTATTTTGGCTTCTTGGACTGAAATGTAATTAAACCATGTTTCATACTTTGGATGTATTAAGTCTTCCGCTTTATAACTCTGATGTTTTGTGCTAATGAAAGAACATTATTATTTTGGCAATAGCGCAAGTGTTTTAAAAGAAACTTTAAATCCTAAGTTTCGGTTTTAAAGGTAATTATTATATAGGATGCTACAATTCACTCCTTGCATCACAGTCGTCATCTGCGCCATAAGAATCGCAGGGTTCGAAACATTCACATTTGCTTCATCATTGCCTTGACTAGCAGAAACAGCAGAATGCCTTTGTGCCATCTTCTTCATGCACATACCCTCTTACTTAGATTATCCAAAACTAGGCAAAGGAAAGATTTCATAAAGCATACTCAATCACACAATCCATTTCCAAACAAAGTTCACACAAAGAAAGCATATAAGGCTATGCTTATGGCCATCAAGGACAACCATTGCTCTGATACCACTAAATGTAACATCTCGATTTGGTAACTTGAAAACATTTATACAAATAAAAATATTAGTGAAAATTGAGCGTGGATTTTTATTTTAAAGTAATACGATTCAAGTATATTCATAAAGTAATTTTCCTTCCGAAAACATTTCCCTTGTTAAGCAATCATCATATTTTACTTCATCATATGATATTACATAACACAAGCTCCCAAACCGAGCTGTCATCAACACCATTCTCAAACACATTTAACAAAATATAACAATGGTTGATTGCAAAAAAACATATTATTATTCATCAAACTTATTCAAATCCTTGCAATGCCATAGCACTGACATCATGCACCTTATTTGGATACAAAAAGTTGATAATTGAAATAAAAGGGGTACATAGTGAAATAGGAGCAATGAAATTATCCACGCGTCTCAGAGAAACCACTACACTAAAACATTATCACATAAGCTCAGTGACATAACATAGGGCAACTAAGAATCCTCCTAACTATCCTCCAATGCAAATGACTCCAATGCAGATGATTCCACCTCGGGATCGGAACCTTCCTTCGACTCCCCCTCGGGATCTTCCTCTTTTGCTTCCCTTGCTTCTTCTTCTGCATTGTGTTGCATCGGCTCTGGGTGAATCTCATGGTATTCTGCTGGACCACCCGCTGCACTGTCTCTCAAAGTAAGTTTGCCCACACGTGTGTCAAGTACTGATCCTATAATAATATGTCTGGTTGGTGATTTCCAAGCGCGTATTACCTCTCCAAATCCAACCGCTACGAGTGATTTCCCAACCTTTGTGACACCCTCACAATAATTACCTTAAGTTAAAATAGTATTATTAAGCTACTTGAAAAATTTCATTTAAAATTTGACAGAGTTTCCTCTATTTTTCGGACTTTCCAAAAATTTCTTCCTAAATACCTGCCCAGACCAGAATATTTTTAAAACATGAATATATATATATATATATATATATATATATATATATATTACAACCGGCTTAGCTTAGCACTAGCGTCCTGCTTCACAAAATAATACAAGTTTTGAGCTTCAAAATTTTAACTATGCTAATTACACCAAATTAGTTATATTCCTATCATGACTAGTTTACACTCCACGTGGTGGAGTGTATTCTTGCTCGGCCTGAAACAATGCAAGCACCACCTCTGTACCTGTATAAAAACAGCAAGAAGGGTAGTGTAACACCCCATTTTATTTATAATAAAAACAACAGACGGACGTTTTCAAAAAATAATACTATGCGAAAATTTTTATAACACATAGACTACTCTCCCCTTGATCCCAATACACCCACACTCTCCAAAGCAAATACCCTAACTACTTCTCTCAATATTCTAACTTAGAATATAAAAGAGGAAAAACAAAAGTTTGATACAAGCTTAAAGTGTTTTCCAACTGGGACAAGTTAAAACAAGGAACTTAAGTCCAATATATAGTTTTGGCTTCCTTCCTTCATTCCAATCCCAGGCAATGTGGAACTTGCTAAAATACAATATTTCAAGCAAAACCCAACATAACCGTAGTTACTATTCGAAGTGCTTCTAATGGGACTCGACCTCTAATTACTTTGCAACATTACTCAAACATTGTCACCTCCTAGTATGGTGGAATAAATAGAGCTTGCAACAACAACAATTCAACTCACATGGTCGGTTCAAAAATACAACATAATTCCTTTACGTCATACAAACCGTGCAAGGGAACATTTTTAAAAATCCTTTATGCCCCATGTGTTATAAATATTTTATGAATTGTGCCTTAACACGTAAGGACTTATACCCACAACGGCCAACAATATATCTCTTTGTGTCTTTTACTCCTTCCGGTGTCCAGAGCCGTTCCTAACATTTTCGGTGCCCTAGGCAAAATTAGAAATATAGGCCCTCTCTTATAAAATAATTAATTCGTAAAATTAACTACATAAAACTTTTGCAATATAAATTACAATACGATAACATAATAAATTATTTTTTTTTATAATTAAGAAATTTCATTAATAACATCAAGTTTAAGTAAACATCATAGTAGATATTCTCCCCACCTTCTAGAAAGGGTTGAAGAAACCCACCCTATCATTTGCTTTAAGCTTAATTAAAAAAGCACAACAAATTTTGAGTCATTTTTATACAATGTAAACTTCCAATTTTCTTGATTAAAAAAACACATCAACTATTGACTCCCTCTGTGGCTCTATCCCTTTATCTTTGTGTTCCAACTTCCACGGTTGCACCTCTTTTATTTTCCCTATCTAGTTTATAAATTTGATTTGAGTTTAAGAGTCTTTGTTTTGTGTGTGGGCTTGTTCCTTGTGCCTTTGCTTTGCTTATACATGTTTTGTTTTATTTATTTTCTTACTTTTTTTTTAATTTCAGCTATAAGTATTAAAAAACAATTTTGGGACCCCAAATAATTGGGGACGCTAGGCGGTCGCCCCTCTTGTCCTAGGCCTAGGGACAGATCTACTGACTGATAATCGGTTATCATTGGCTAATAACCGATTATCCTTTTTTATTTTGCTCAGGAAAATAACTCAATAACGGTTAATTACCCCCTTTTAACTGGTTATTTAATCAGTTCAGGACCAAAAACCTTGGAATATGAATACCAACACATCATCAACTTATTTATACGTTTCCTTTTTATAATTTACAGATTAATCACATATTATTACACAAAGATTACTTCATGTTTCTCTTTCAAGGATATCATAATTATCAATTCACTACACACAAACATACATATAACACATATGTCCAATTTCACTTCCACATCATATAAATATCAACATGAACTTCACACTGTTATCAAACCAGTCCTTTAACATGTATTCATTTAATCAAGTTATGGATTTTCTTGACCTTCGTATCAAGTAATCTTGTCATGACTTCCAATTCATTAATCAAGCTTATGGAAGCTTGGGATATAACTTATGACATTAAATCACAGTTCTAGTGATATGAATGAAATCTCCCATAATTAGTATCCAAGCTAAGACTAAACATCATCAATTAAGGCTCTGAACAACACCAAAAAAAGCAGCAACCACATCATTAAACCAGAACAGGAGCAGAAATACAGCAACTCATCAAGGGAATAATTTAAGAGCAAAAACACTAACACCATAATATCCTCGTCTCCAAGGACAAGAATACACTTTGGTTCAAGATTAAGCTTCATGTTCAAAATTTTAGCAATTAGCTCTGGACTTAGAACAAGAGATAGCAGCAGCAACTCGGCATCATGACAGAAGCATGTTAGAATATATGTATTTAGCATATTTGTGTAGGGTTATTATAGTATTTTCTCATATTTTGCACATATACCCTTTACTCTTGTAATAGAATATAGTTTTTCCATTTCAATAAAGATCCTATTCATTTCCTCTCTTCTCTCTGTAACATCCCGATTTTCTTTTGTATTATAAATTTTGAGTTTTCTCAAATTAAATGATTACTTCTTATATGTAATTAATAAAGTGTTGGTATTTTCATAAAGTACCTTATCTTATTTCTATTTGACTATTTTATTTATATATCTTAAAGTAAATTCATTTAAAGTAATTATCCTATTTGAACTCTATTTGAAGAATATATTTTCTACACTTTACATTGATTTATATATATACCAATATTAAATTATTTTGTGTGTAATATCAAATAACTAATCTTATGATTTACCCTATATGTGTTGGTATGAGAATTTATTTTGAGTGTTGGTTTCTCTTTTAAGCAATAATAATAATAATAATGAAAATAGTAAAGCAAAAAAAAAGGGAGAAGACCAATTTCCAGCCGGCCCTAATTTTTGGCCAAACTCACGGTCTCTCTCCTCCATTCCCGTCCCTTTTCTCTCTCTCCTCCCTGGACCGCCGGCGCCGCCATCAAAAATGTCGTCGCTGCCTTCAGCTTCCTCTCCATTCCGATCTGCGCGTGCATACCCGCGTCATCCCTCCAATCTCGACTCGTCTCCTCCCTCGAGTCGCGTTCTCGCCGCCACCGTTCACCACCATAGCCTTCGTCCCCGTCGAGATCCATTGTCGCCACCACGTCCTCCCTCCAATCACAGATCCGCCATTGCTTGTTGTCGCCCCCGGGCTTCGAAGCCAGCACCGCCATCATCGCGTCCTCCCTCCCCCAGTCACGAATCGCGACGCTCTTCTCATCGGGGCCGTGATTTTTGGTTCCTCCGCCTCTGTCCCTTGCTGCCGCCGCCATGGGAGCCTCCGCCGCCGCTGTTCACGCCGGAAAACCGCTACTCCTAGCTTCTACCGCCATCGTGACGCGAACCAGCCACCGTCGTTGTTGCTGCAGCTGTAACACCCCGAAAATTCCTCATATTAAAGTAAAACACTAAAAAGATTATTTTCTTAGAAAGCATTCTGAAAAGAAGTATTTTCTTAAATGAATGATTTTTCAAGCAATGATTTCCTAAAATAATGTCCAAAGTGTAGAAATTTAATTTTAAGAAAAGTTTAAATGTTTGTGATCCATTGTGTGTATGTACGGTTTTGGTGTGTATGTTTAGGATTAGCACAATAATTAATTAAAGAAACATGAATGTTCATACTTATATATGAGTAACATATGATGCATGAATATATGTATATGAATATGTGCCATACGTGTGTGAGTGTGCAAATATGTATGCATGAGTCATGCTATATGATCCACATGGAAATCAATTGTATATGAATATGTGTTTATGTGTGTTAAGTATATGCACTACCCATGATGTCATGCTATGTGCTGCCATAATAAACATAAAAAGAAAATGTGTATGTGAATGTGGGTGCATGTGTGATTCGGCCATGACAAATAGAGGAACCAAGGAGAGTGCATTCCCTTAGGCCTTAAGAAAAGGAAATTTGAATGGAAAATGAGAAGAGAAGTGGGAAGTGTGAGTCATGATGCTAGGGAGAGAATAGGCTAGATGAGTCATGAAGCCTAGTAAGACTTTCCCTCCCTCCTTGTCTCCACCGAAATGACTCACTCCATGCAACAATTGGGTTAGTCCAAATTACCCTTAGGCTTCCACCTTGAACCAAGGCTAGAAAGGGAATTGTTCACCCCTTTCCCTTGCCCTTAAAACCCGTGTGAAGGAGTGTGTGTTAGGTTAATTCATTTCCTTCTTCATTCCACATCCTTCCAACACAAACACATCAAGTCCAAGAGTAACATCAAACTCTTGAGACTCATAGAGAAGAAGAGTGAACTGTGAGGAGAAGAGAGGAAAGAAGAGTGAAAAAAATCTCAAAGCCTTAGCTCAAAACACCCTTAATTCCTTTCTCAACCACCTTCTTCATCAATGATCAAGGAGGAACCCACCCCTTACCCTTAGAAGAAAGAGACCGAGGCAACCTAAGAGGAGAAGGAGAGAAGATTTAAAGATTTAAATTAGAAATTAAGGTAGAATGAGTTGTTGGTTAAGTGATTTTGTGTTGTAAAAGACTCTTAATGGGCTTTGATTTTAATTTTGTGATGCATGTAATTTCTTTGAGTGATCTCGAGATCTAAGTGTTTTGCATGTTACTTTTATGTTTGATCTTGAGTGTTGATGTGAAAAGTTTTGATTCCTTACTTATAATTTTTCTTCATCACGGTTTTAAGTTAAAATTATGTCTAAGTTCATACCTTGCTTTAATCCTCTCATGCATGTTGATTATGTGGCTGGATGATCCTTGTCTTCCTTTGCATATTCTTTTATGCCATAATCTCGGACTTTGATGAATGAATGAACTTATAAACCACCAAATCAAGAGCTAAATGATTCGGCCATGTGTAGAAAAAGTAGGTCTTGATGTTCTTGAATTGATCTTAGTAATTCCATGATTTATTGTGTTAAACTCTAGCTTGTTCCTTACGGTTTAATTGAAGATTTAAGTTTAAAGTTATGATTTTGTTTTGATTCTTGCATGTCTTGATCTATGAGTGATTTTGAGAAAACATGAAGCTTGAATTTTATATACCTAATTTGAATAATAAATCTTGATTTCTTGGGTGCATGCCACGGTTTTCACAACAAAATATGCCTAACAAACTTCAAAAATAAATTGTAGTATAAAAAGAGTTTGAACCAAGGATTGTGTGTGTGTGATCATGATTCGGTTGCTGATTTGATGTTTCTATGTTTTACATGACATGATCCATGAAGTTTAGACATTTGCATGTAAAAAAAATACATTTTAAGATTTTATTTCCTTGCATGAAATCATTCGGTCTAGGCTAAGGGACATCGGAAACCATGCTAAGTCATCATTTACTTACATGCAAGTTGAAATTTACCTCACCTAAAGAGTTGTAGGTGCATGCATGTGTTTTTCCTTGAAGGATAAAAGACCTTGACACAATTCTTGATTTTATTATGTTAAGGAATTGAATTACTACTTGCTAAATCTCTTGAGAAGCTCACGGTTTTTGTAAAAAGAAGGAGTAAACAAGTTTTTAGAAAATGATCCTTGCATTAGACCATGATCTATATGCATACCGGTTGAATATTTGATGTTTGCCTTACTATGACGCTATCCGGTCTACCTATGTGTTAGCAAGCCTAAGATCTCTTTTTCAATGAAACAACTTAAAAAGGAATAAGCATGCTTTTAGGAAAATTGTGCTAGAAGGAATTGGTTGAAATTGTGTGTGTGTGGACGTGTGATTCTTATCCGGTTCTTTACTTAGAAATAAAGGAAACAAATAAATCTAATTGATCATAGAAGGGTGTGGTGTTTGAATACATAATTGTATGAGTGTGTGTTTGAATGAATGCGTGTTTATGTGTGTTATATGTATTCGGTTAAGGCTAAGAGGGAGTAGAATCTTAATGCTTAAAATGAACTAAATCGATTTATGTGGATTAAATTGTGATGTTTGATTTACTTCCTTTGCTTTCATTCGGTTATGTATTTTAAGTAAGCTTAGGGAATTTAAGTGCATGAATAAAATATGCATTGAACTAAATGTTGAGGTGTTAGGTTTGAAACTTGACTCAATTTGGTTTATAAATACTTGCATGACCATATGTTTTATATTGATAGATTATGTGTGAGGTGCATAATTATTCTACTGTTAATTAAAATACGTGCTTGATGTTAATGTGGTTTGATTTGTTTGGAATTATATTAGGGTTGCATGATTAATTATGTTTGGCAAATAAGTGAATAAGTGAGCGATTTTGAAATAAGTTGATTTTAAGAAAATTGATTTGATTTACTTGAGATTTTGAATTATGTCATGGCTGTCCAAAACTTGTTTTGTGATAAAACTTGGGTTTTAAAGTATTACATTTTAAACTAAAAAGTTATTTAAGGTACAAAGTGTTTTTACAATATTTTCAGAGTTTATCAAAATGATTTCATAAAACTATGTTTGCTGTCCACAATTACTTGGACGTGCTTTTCATGTTTAAAAATGTTTTCATAAGATTTAGAGCAAAGTTTTAAGTGGAAATTGATTTAAGAAAAAGCTGGATCAAGAATAGATATATTTTCAAAGTTTTCTAACGAAGAAAGGACAAGTATTAATCTAAGAAAAGATTTTTCTCAAATGAGTTAATAACGTGAGATGTTTTATTTAATATGAGGAATGATATAGAAAAGAGGTCGGGGCAGATGGCAGCACAAGGTTCCGAGGAGAGCCCACGTTCAACAGCTGGACCTCAGGTGAGAGAGAAGCTTTCCTAAGACATCGTGGTAGTTAGGTGATTTAGTAGGACGTTCCGCATCATCTCAAAGATCGGAACTAAGTGGTTAGAGTCAGTAGTATAAGTGGCAATTGTTTGATTGTGTGGCCACTTATACGAAGATGACGAAGACCACCTTGTTGTGTGATGTTTGTGTGAATGATAGCATGCTTTTATATATTTATTTAGTTATGCCTTATGTTATTCACTGCTGTGGATTGATGTGTATTGATGGACGTCTGTTACGTCCTGAACAAGGAAATGAAATTAATGAAAGTGAAAGTAAAGTTAGAAGTGTGAGGAAATAATAATGATAAGATACAAAGAGAAGGGAATAATGAGTGAGAATATGGTATGTACTGGAAAGGAAAGAAGGATTTGAGAATTGGGGAATGAAATTGAGGATAATGATGAGAACGAGCCAGAGTTGGGAAAGTATTGTTTTTGTTGGAACAAGATGAGATGTGAGTTGAGCGGAGCTGGGCTCCTTCTGTTTTGGTTTTAGTCTGGGACTAGTGTTGTGTTGAGCTTGCTCCTCCATTAGCGCCCAGCAAAATTGGAAATTTTGGAAAAAGGTTTTGAAAAGGGTTTTTGAAAGGAGCTTTGTGAAAAGATTTTCGAAAAGAGAATTTTTGAAAAGATTTTGGAAAGGAAGATTTTTGAAAAGACTTTGAAAGAGATTGTTGAAAAAGATTTGTGAAAAGATATTTTTGAAAGGATATCTTCAAGAAAGTCTTTTGTAGTGACGTTTTTGAGAAAGTTTGCAAGAGAGAATTTTATGAAAAAGTCTATGAAACAATCTTTTGTGGAAGTTATAAAAGAGTGTTTTGAGATGGTTTTTCAAAGGATTGGTTTGAGAAATAGGATGATTGTGAGAAGTGAAGAATGTTGGGAAAGTTTGAGAAAGGGGATATGAGATTGTGATGTGATCCCAGCTCTGTGCTATGTGAGAAAGATTGTGCAAAGTTAGTGGTCGGGACTCATTGAAGGGATGTACGAAGGGTGAGCCGACTGTTAGGTTAACTTAAAAGATAAAAGATTTTAAGACACATTAACAGCTAACGCGGTGAGATATGAGAGTTAACCCGAAGTAGTGGAGAGGAAGGAACGATAAGTATCTGCGGATACTAAGGACAAGATTGCATTAGGGGAGGACGATGACGGTGAAACGTCAAGAAGTCTAGAGTATTGTTGTAGACAGAACGAACTCCATAAGTGGTGCACTAACGTGGTGGGGACTGGGTCTAATACCGTGGTAAGTTCTGTGCGCGCACTACAACAATACTGTCGCCCCCTAGATTGCAAATCGAGAACAGTGAGAGGGACTGGAGTGGGGCATTTGTTTGCCACTGCGAGGCAGTGTGCCATGTTTATTATGAATTGATTGAGGCTGAGCCTCCTGGTCTGGGACCATTTATGTTGTGACAGTTGTCGTGCGGTAAAGGTCCTGTACTCCTGTTTGCTTCCGACTAGGTGGTTGGTTGGCCGAGGAGATGTAGACCTGAGATGTGAATGCTAACTACGAAAGAAACACGTACCTCGATGATCCTTGAACACCCCGATCATCGATGGTTATAATCCGATAAAATATTATAAGGAAAGATTCATAGTTATAAGAATAAGAGTTTGAGAAATGTAAAGGGATGAGAAATAGATTGAGAATGGAAATGTGGAAAGATGTGGAGCTCTATGAAAGAGATTGGAAATAAGAGTGGAGAAGTATGGAGGAAATAATAATGATAATAATAAGATGGAATAAATGTGGTTTGTGGATAGTGATGATAGTATGTTTGCTTGTATTGTGTGTGTATGTTGTGTGATTGTCCTATTATCTTGCCTACCATAATTCCACACCGTCGACGCTACGCGTCCGGATCGCTTACTCTCTCCTGTTCGTTGGCGTATCGGTATTGTCGGCATTTCAACGGGCAGATGGAATGCTGTATGGATGTCACAACATGGAGTAAGTATGGAAGAGGATGGAAGCGAACCGCAAGGGGTTGGGTATGGATCGGCCATGCGCAGATCGTGATCCCCGACCCGGAGCACCAACTGAGCGGAGCTGATTTAGGACCACTCCTGAGACAAGTCACCGTGCGAGGATACAAGAACTACAAGGAGAAGGCGCAGTATGAGAAACGGTGGAATTATTCTACCAGAGGCGGAGGGAAGCTGGGGCATGATAACACAGTAGAGACCGCAACCCGAGAGGCATCATTCTTGGGAAAGAAGAAAGGACACAAGAAGAAGGGGGACCTTCATCCGATTGCTTTCAATAGGGTAGTTGAAAACTAGCATGGTTAAGTTTAGATCATAGTGAATGTATTGTGTTAAGGATTACCTGAGCGATGGTATACTGATGTAACTCAATTATTCTGAAGCATGCCCGACTTTTATGGAAAGTGAGAATACTTCTTATGGACGTGTTTAAGTCCTTTTGCAGAAATGAATGAAATTGTTCATTTTGAAACAAACCGCTTTCTTGAAAACATGTTTTCTGAGATTAAAGTAAGTGAGTTGCGGCTTCACACGTAACAACTCGGTTTTCGAAAGAGAAGGTTGAAGGAGAGTAATCACTTTCCAAATATGTTTTCAAATTCTTCAACAAAAAAAATAAATTTTGGCCTCATTTTTGCAACATTAGTAAATGAAAGTAAATTATTTCGGTTTTCAGAAATCGGGCTGTTACAGCAGCCCTCTTCTCTCTTTCCCGTGCTCGTGTCTCTCTCTTCACTGGACCGCCGCGCTTTGGGTGCTACTGTGCTTCGCCGGCCACTGCCTCCGCCTTGCATTCTTGGTTCCTAATGTGGGTTTAGATCAAACCCTTGCCGGTAAGGTTGTCGTGATGGACCGGTTTGTCTCCTCGGTCCTCGTTGCTGCTGTATTGTTGATGGTACGATTGATTTCAACCGGTTCAGACCGATTGTGCTTTGAACGGGTCTGAAACGAATCCATTGGGTTGCCTTTATTCTTCAAAATCAGATTTGAGGACGACAAATGACTTTAGGACCAGGCATGATGCGAGCAATGAACCACGTGACGTTGAGGTTATCTCTTTATTTTCGTCAATGGAGGTAAGGGGTTCTTTACCTTGCTTTAGAGAGTATTTTCCGATTAGTATATAATACTTGCTAAGAATATATGGGTATGCTTGTGACTGATTATTCGGGTAATCAATTTAAATTAAATATAAAATAAGAAAGTAAATGAAATGAACCATAAATTGATACTTATGATTGAATATGCAGGCTAAGTGATATATGTTATCATGTATGTTTATTCGAAGAACATGAACTCTGGCTATTAATTGTGAATGATTATAAGTGATTATTGTTTTGTATGCCTGGTTGATTTAAAGAGATATATGTGTATCATATAAGTGCTAAATGAGGAATAGAACAACTAAAAAGCAAGAGTAGGAACTTGGTAAATTGAATGGTTGAATTGGGATGTTTGTGTGCTAAATGTGTATCGCATAATAAATTGGATAATAAATAAAGAAGGAAAATATACGGCAATAGAGATAATAAATTGAGTATGAGAATAAAGGAAGTGAAGCCACTAATAAGTTTGCGATTAAATGTGTATTTTAATTGTAAAATGCTGTCATGAACACTTAATTGAAGAATATGAAACCTTGGTTGATATTGGTGAGTTATTGTATGTTATAGTTGTTATGTATGTGTTGAATGACAAATGAGATAACAAGTTACTAATAAAAGGCAAGAAGGAAAAGGATAATTATAAAGAAACTGAAAGAAGAGAAAAGATAATCAATAAAAAGAATAACTAAATAAGATAACCGGAATGAGGAAGAGAATAGTAAATTGATCCGGCACAGGTTGGTTGTGATGACCCTGTGGCCTAATAAAAATAAATGGTAAACGGCATAGGTTGGTTGTGATGACCCTGTGTTTTAATAAAAATAAATGGTAAATGGCACAGGTTGGTTGTGATGACCCTGTGGCCTAATAAAAATAAATGTTAATGGCACAGGTTGGTTGTGATGACCCTGTGGCCTAATAAAAATATAAATGTTAAACGGCACAGGTTGGTTGTGATGGCCCTGTGACCTAATAAAAATAAATGGTAAGCGACACAGGTTGGTTGTGATGACCCTGTGGCCAAATGACAAAAATGAATGAGAAAAAGAAAAAGAAAAGAAAGAGATAAAGAAGGAAAACAAGAAAGAAAAGTAAATGGAAAGACTAGAATGAAAAGACTAGAATGAAGAGAAGTGGAATGAGTAATTGTGTTTGAATATTGAAATTGTGGCTATGTGCTAAATGATATATTTACGTGAGTTGGTAATTTATAAGAATGGGAATGGAAAAAAATGGGACTTTACGAAGTTATTGGAAAGGTAACATGAATGGAATAAATGAATGGATACTAATAAGATTGTTGGTTGTGTATGAAGCATGTTGGGTTTGCCTAAATGAAAATATATGTGCTACGTGCTAATTGTGTTTGACTTGGTAGGTCATTATGCCTAGTTAGAAACTACTGCTCTGATTCATGTGTAAAGCTCACCCTTGCAACCATTTTTTACAGGTTCAAAGTTTGAGCAGACACAATTTCAGGCCGAGCAGGAATAGCACTCCACCACGTGGAGTGTTCGTTCATTATTTTATGAGTGGGCTGATGTGATAAACTGTTATTTTTGTAATTTAAAATATGTAATAGTTGTGCGCCCGAAACTTGTATTAGTAAGGGCATTAGGATATAATCGAATGCATAATGCATAATGTGTCTGTTTATGTTTTAAAATGTTCTGGTCTGAACAGGTACAAACAGAAAATTTTGGGAAAGTCCGAAAAACTGAGGAAGCTTTGTCCGTTTTTCCGGAAAAATATTCTTATGTATTTTAATTTAAAAAGAAATTTTAAAGTACCAATTTTTAAAAAATCTTAATTTAACTAAATTATTGTGAGGGTGTTACACTCTCTCCTTTAATCCTAATATGGTATCAAGAGCTAGTTTCTGATCCGCCACCGTGTAGCCTTCCGTCGCTTACACCTCCGTTTTGATTTGTCGTTTTCCGATGTCCCCGTCCTTGAAGAACCGCCGTAAAGATCCGCCTCCACAACCGCTACGCGCTGCCCTTGTTCTCCCGCCATTGTGCCGCTGTATCTGTCCCGATCTCTGCCGTCCGTCATTTTCTGGCCAATTTGCCGCCACCATCTCCCTCGTATTCGAATTCCGACCACGGCGCCGTTAACGCCGTGACCATCGACATCTCAACGCGTCCGCACGCGCTAGCCCCGTCTTGGCGATCTGCTCCCACGGGCTGCTGTGGGTTTAGTCCAACAATCCCCCCTCGCTCCCTCGCTCGCTGCACGAGCTTCCATTGGCTGATTTGTTTGATTTCTGCTGACGTCAGCATGACGTCACCCAGGTAAAAATTTTTTAAAAAAAAACAAAATATTTCTTTCTTCCTTCTCTTTCCATTTTTCAAGTTATTTTCTTCCAAAATTGTTCCTATAATCTATTATTATTATTATTATTATGGCATCTGTTATTTCTAATTCGAAAGGAATTTATTGTGGCACTTGTCGCCGTAGAGGGCATGCTTATTTTGATTGTCCAATTGTTGTCTGTCATCTTTTCGAACACAAGGGACATATTGCTAGTCAATGTTCTTATAAAGTATGTCGGTATTGCAAACTTGAAGGACACGTAATTGACCAGTGTCCTACTCGTCCTACTTGTTCTCCACATGCAGCACCTTCTCGAGTTTTTAATGCTACAACTTTCACTGAAGAACACTCACTCTCTCTCTTACTAGCCACACTCTTACCACTTTAGCGGTCACACCTGGTAACTCTGCTTGATATTTTGATTCTGCATGTTGCAACCATATGACATCATAATCACAAGGTTTTTCTAGTTTGACCTCTGGAGATCATACTCGTCATATTCATAATGCTGATGGTTATCTCATTGAAGTGAGTCATAAAGGACTTGTTTCCATGCCTTATCTTACTATTCCAGATACTTATCTCATTCCGAAGTTGAATTTTAATCTAGTTTGTGTTGGTCAACTCTGTGATCTTGGTTATGTTGTTACTTTCTCTCCAACTGGATGTCCTGTACAGGAACCGCAAACTGGTAAGATTATTGGTACTGGTTGGATGGTTGGTAGAATGTTTGTGCTCATTACACTCTACGTTCCTTCACCCACTACTCTATGTGCTGCATCCACTTCCTCCTCCATCCATCTTTGGCACCAGCGCCTTGGTCACACTTCCCTCAGCAAGTTGCGGCCTCTCATATCTCAAGGTCATCTGGGCTCTATCAAAGAAGAGACACTTCACTGCAATCCTTGTCAGACAGCCAAGCAAACTGCTTTACCTTTCGATCAAAATGCTTATACTTCTGCCTCTCCATTTGATCTAGTGCATTAAGATGTTTGGGCACCGGCCCCAACTCTCACTATGTGTGGTTCCCAATACTTTGTTATATTCATTGATGATTTTTATCGTTTTACTTGGATATACATGTTGAAGAACAGATCAGAGATTCCCTAGATTTACATTGATTTTGCCACAATGATACATACCTGATTCTCTAAGTGCATCAAGATTTTTCGTCGTGATAATGCCTCTGAATATCGTGATTTCAAAATTCTCATATTCCTTGTTGAACAAGGCACCACTTCTTAGTTCTCTTGTCCGGGGACATCCCAGCAGAATGGTCGTGCTGAAAGGAAGCATCGTCATATTCTTAACACTACTAGAGCCATGCTCTTTTCCTCCTCATGTCCTGAGCGTTTCTGGGGAGAAGCCGCTCTTTTTAACATCCCTAATTTAATTCCAAGTATAATTAAGTTGGTAATAAGCTTAGGGTGAAGAGAATCGGTAATTTAGTGTTTAGAATATATAGAATGTATAGAAATAACTTAGGAGTAAATAAGAATTCATTAGAAAGTGAATCAATCAGGCAATACTCGAGTCTTTGAGAAAACACTCGAGTATTGTATCAGAAAATCGATCAGCGAAAATGTTGCTCTCAGGCAACACTCGAGTCTTTTATGAAAGACTCGAGTATTCTGGGCAAAATGGGGAAAAATGCCTAAGCGCGCCAGGTGCACCAGAATGGCACACCAGCCCCGCGAGCATCACAAAACACTCGAGTACTTTATGAAATACTCGAGTATTGCGAGTTAGACCAAAAAAAATAAAAATGAATCAAACCCCTCTCAACCACTCATTTTTGGCTTCTTGGGCAAGCCATTAATTTTCAACCACATATTCCTTTCCTCTCATGCAAGAAACAAAGAAAAGAAAAGAAAAACACAACAACACACAACACCCTTCATTCTTCATCATCTCCTTCATTCTCTCTTTGGTTCCAAGAATCAAACATCATCATCTTCTCACAACATCATCTCTTCCATTTCCATTAAGAGCAAAACAACACCCATCATCATCAATCACTTTTATCATCAAGAAAAGAAGTTCAAGAATCACCCCCTTACTCCCTCTCAAATTCGAACCTCCCTCCTTCATCTCCCTTGGATTTTTAAACTCCATAGTCATGGAGAAACACACTTTTGTGCCTTCTCATCCAAGATCAAGTGAAGGGAATTAAAGAGGGAGCTAGAGCTCTAGGGTTTTCTCTCTCATCAAGTTAAAGGTAAGAAGGGGTGTGTTACCTTTACTTAGAGGGTATTTTCTAGCTTGTATATAGGGAGAATTAAGAATAGGAAATGAAATAGAGTATAAAACCTTAGGGTAGTTGATGATAATAGGATTGTGACTAAGTAGTTAGAGACAATAAAACTTGTTTGGATATGCTAGTAGGAATATATATATATATATATATATATATTTGTGGTAGGTTTGATAAAATTGGATTTAATGATGTTTGTGGAATAAAATAGCTTGGCTTGAAGGTTAATGATGAGTATAGTGATTAGGAAATTGAATATGTTAGTAATTTAGTGCCTTGAATGGGATTATAATGAATATGAATGATGATGAAGAGTAAAATGTAGTTAACGGAAATAAGAAGGAAATTAGGTGATTGATAAATTAAGTGAGAGAGTGGTAATCAAATAAGGAAAAAGGGTAAATAAATAATGGATGAATACAGGAATATAATATGGTATATTATCAGGACCTCCACTTACTCTCTAAGTGGAGCGAGAATTATACATTCATGACCCTCCCTATGCGGAGTGAGAAATTTTACGATAATGACCCTCCCTATGCGGAGTGAGAATTATATTATCAGGACCCTCCCTATGCAGAGTGAGAAATTATACAATCATGACCCTCCCTATGCGGAGTGAGAATTATATTATCAGGACCCTCCAGTTACTCTCTAAGTGGAGCGAGAATTATACATCCATGTCCCTCCCTATACGGAGTGAGAAATTATACAATCATGACCCTCCCTATGCGGAGTGAGAATTATATTATCAGGACCCCCACTTGCTCTCTAAGTGGAGCGAGAATTATACATTCATGACCCTCCCTAAGCGGAGCGAGAAATATGTTATCATGACCCTTCACTTACTCTCTAAGTGGAGCGAGAATAAAGTAACATGACCCTCCGATAGGAGTGTGTAATAAATGGGGATAAATGAGGAAATAAAGGAAAAGGGAAACATAAGTAATATAATAGTGAGAGAGCAAGGAGTTAGGAAAAATAAGTATAATGAAAGTTAGATTGTCAGGGTAGGAACTTGGTTGTTCTCTATGTCATTCTAGAATGTATTTTCTAAGTTCTGTGTAATGCTACCTTTCTTGCTATTGTTTTTTTTACAGGTAAAGAAGGAGCTTACACGTGTATGGTCGGGCAGGGGTGTACTCCACATCGTGGAGTATAGTTTAGCTAGCTGGGTGACCCTTTGTCGGTCAATGGTTTTATTTTGGAGTTAGAAATGTATAAAATTTTTGGAAGTCAAACTAATTCAAGCATTTGTAAATATTTTCTGGAATGATGTACACTAAATGAATTATATTTTGGCCCTGCTTGCCCACTGTTGATGAAAATAAAGTTTTATGCAGGTCAAACAGGAAATTGTATTTTTGGAATGTCCCTAAAACAAAGTAAACTCCGCCCATTTCTACGGAGAATTTTCATAAGAATTAAAGTTAACTGAAGTTTTTCAAAGAAAATTTTGAAGATATTAATTTATTAAGTATAAATTAAGGGTAAAAGAAACTAAGGTGTTATAGTTTGGTATCAGAGCAGTTTTTCTCGGCCTTAGAGTTGGACTCATAACTCCTTTAGGTTACTCACCAAGCGAGTAACCGATGTATATAGTCATGTGTCTAAGTATTTAGAATTGAGTTAGGGAACCCACCAGGATGATGATTGAATATATGCAAGTGTGATATTATGACCCTATATGTAGGTTTATTTGCTATTATGAATGAGTGGCAGTCATTATGATACTTGTAGCCACCCAATTTTATCCGGGGTCAAAAATTATATTTTGTAAATATTTTGGTTAATTAGATTTTTATCCTCAACTTTTTATAATTGAATTTTATAAGAGTTTGTTTGGACCCATTATTTTCTAATTAATGTATATTAAGTTATTTTTGGCATTTATTTAAAAAAAATAAACAAAATAAAAAGTGCATTGAAAATTTTTGAGAAGAAAATTAATTGAAAAGATTGTGTCCAACATTTTGACAAAATCAATTCAAAATATTGAAAATCAATTATTTTTTTTTAAAAAAAAAAGAGAAAGATTTTGATAATCAATTTAGAAAATTTTGAGAATCATTTCAAAATCAATTAAATTCTTTGAAAAATCAATTTGAGAAATTGAGAATCAATTTGATTTAATTAAAGGTTCTTTTTTTTATCATAAATATTTGAAAAAAGATTACAATTGATTTTTGACAAATTAAAATTTTTTGATTGAAATCAATTTGAATTTAGTTGATGATATGTTTTATTTGGAAGGAGTTATCAACTTCTTTTTTTTTTAAAGATTGAAAATTAATTCAAAAAGAAATTGATAATCAACTGAAAATCAAGTAAAATATTTTGAATCAATAATTAAAGAGGATTGAGAATCAATTTGATTGAGTTGAGAATATTTTTTCGATTGCAATTTTCTGATTCAAATCAAAAAATTATTTGGAAAGGATTATCCTCTTTTTGAAATGATTAAAATCAATTCAAATTTTGACAATCAATTCAAAAGATTGAAAATCAATTCATTTTTTATTTGAGAATCAATTTGATTTAATCAAGGATTTTCTTTTAAAATCAAAAATATTTGAAAAGATATTATCATTATTTTGAAAAGATTTAAAATTGATTTTTAATGATTTCTTCTTAACTTAACTTCTATTATAAATAGATGTTTTCCCATCACTTTGAAAAAAGAAGGATTTTTGAGGGGAGGGGGAGAGACAATTTGTTTTTTTTTTAATTTTCCTTTACACATTTCTCGATGTAATCTTCCTCTACTATTGTGCCGCAACACCCTTAGCATTCCAGTCCCGTGCACTGCATGACCATTGTCTCTTTTCCATTTGCATTGTCGCGGTACTCCTTCTTGTCTAGTGTTCACACACTACTCCTTTTGTTACAGCATCTCCCATCATCAGGTTCGAGTACTTTACTTCGTTTTTATTTTCTTTTTCTTTTCCGGACTTTTTAATATAATAAATTAAATAATAATAATTTAAAATGTAGTTTTTTATTGTTATCTAAGATTCGTTGTGTTTTGGTAAGTCAATTTTTCTCACCCAAATTTAATTTAGTGGTGGGATCTCTTGAACTTCCTCTCTGCATCAAAAATAAATATATAAAAATAATTTTATTTACAATAATAATAAATTAAAAACATATATTTTTTTATTGTTGTTCTAAAATTTGTTGCGTTTTGGTAAGTCGATTTTTCTCTCCCAAATTCAGTGGAGAGATCTTACGGGTTGTCTCTCCGCACAAAAATATGTATAAATAAAAAGTAATTTTTTTATAAATAAATTATAAAAATTAGAAAAAAATGGTTTTTTAGATAAAAATTAAATATATTTTATTAATTAAGTTTTAATAAAATGTGTTTTGGAAATCCACATTTTCTTGCCTAAATGACAAGATCTTGTGCATATTTCCTCTCTGCATCAAATATTTTTGTAATAATTAAAAAATATTAAAAGTTAATTTAGAACTACGTAGCCTTGATTCCTCATTTTATGAAGATACGTAGGACCAAGGGCAACCTTGTCAGGCACAATAATAAAAAAAACAAATAATTTTGGCAAACCAATTTATTTAGGTCTTTTAATTAAAATCAATCAAAGGTACCATTTTCGAATGGGCGAACGGGGTGCTAATACCTTCCCCGGCTCGTAATCGACTCCCGAACTTAGAATCTATCTAGTTCGAGACTAATCTTTATCCTTTTTAATTAATAATTATTTTTTCCGCGTTTTTTAACAAATGCGGTGGCGACTCCATCTTGGGTCAGTCGACCCCCACTCGTAGGTGAGACCCCGAGGGCGACCCGGGACCCCGGCCGCGACAATACTTGTGAATATATATGAATTTATATTGATTGCTAAGAGTGTGTGTAGATATAATATTGAGCCTTAAGTTAATCAATGTAGATAATGACTAGATTATGATGATGTAGAAATCGAACCCATATGGAGGCTTGTGAATATGTGTTGATGTGAAATGTTGTTATGCATGTTTGAATGATGTTTATGTGATAAATGATTGCTTGAATGATGAATGTGCTTGAATTAAAGGTTTTAGGAATAGTTAAGGTATTGTAGGATTCTGGGTAGAATATAACCAATTCCGTGATGGTGTTACCATTTGATGGAGTGTAAGTGTAGGATTGGTCGTCCTTACTCTTGCAACTATTAAATGATAATAGGAAAAACTACTAGATTGGTCTTGTAAGTTATTTTTTTGTTGCGATTTTGTCCCTTAACTTTTTTCGTTTCAAATAAATCCATAAGTTTGTAACTTGTTTCAAATAAATCCTTCTATCCAATTTTGTCTTAACACCGTTAATGGGAGCCTCCTATGTGGCAACCATTGGTCTTACGTGGCTAAAACTCAACGTTACACCTCCAAAATGATGTCATATAAGGTCAAAAGAGAAAACCAAAACAGGTAGGGATAGCGCAATAAGCTTCTATTTTGGTCTCATATGACATCGTTTTGGGCTATAACGTTGATTTTTAGCCTTGTAAGACCATTGGTTGCCACGTAGGAGACTCCCATTAACGGTGTTAAAACAAAATTGGACAAAAGGATTTATTTGAAACAAGTTACAAACTTCCGGATTTATTTGAAACGAAAAAAAGTTAAAGAACGAAATCGCAACCAAAAAATAACTTACAGGACCAATCTAATAGTTTTGCCAATGATAATATCATATCCGCAAAACCCGACAATGATGTTACTATTGATAAATGTGAGATTGGGACTGACCACCTTGATCATCGCACTTATTAATGGTTGATGTCATTGAAAGCTTCTAAGTAGAACATAAACCAACCCAACATAGAAGAAAGAAAATCAGCCTGAACCGTACCCTTCCCTTATCCTTCCTGTAAAATTCCTAAGGGAACCCAGTTGACCCTAGAAACCATCTCCAACTTCCTTGGAGAGTTAAACCTGTTGATAGAAATCCAAGACCCATTCGAAATCTTACTAGCAAGACTCTTGAAAACGATTAGCCGCGAGAAAAACCAACCTTGAAAACCTCATAGAGTTTCCACGTTGAGACTAACCAAGTTGAATCATAGTCCGTACTCTTCATAGAGTTCAAGAAATTGGTGGCATACTAATGCAAGTGGTATGTCAATTCCAAGTAGGGGAGTGGAACCAAATGGAAGTGGGTAGTGTAGTCGAAAGACCCTGCATTTGGGATGGTTCTCCATTGAAGGAATTGAACGGAATTTCGGGGACGAAATTCCAGTAAGTGGGGGAGAATTGTAACATCCCTAATTTAATTCCAAGTATAATTAAGTTGGTAATAAGCTTAGGGTGAAGAGAATCGGTAATTTAGTGTTTAGAATATATAGAATGTATAGAAATAACTTAGGAGTAAATAAGAATGCATTAGAAAGTGAATCTATCAAGCAATACTCAAGTCTTTGAGAAAACACTTGAGTATTGTATCAGAAAATCGATCAGTGAAAATGTTGCTCTCAGGCAACACTCGAGTCTTTTATGAAAGACTTGAGTATTCTGGGCAAAATGGGGAAAAATGCCTAAGCGCGCCAGGTGCACCAGAATGGCACACCAGCCCCGCAAGTATCACAAAACACTCGAGTATTTTCTGAAATACTCGAGTATTGCGAGTCAGACCAGAAAAAAAAAAGAATCAAACCCCTCTCAACCACTTATTTTTGGCTTCTTGGGCAAGCCATTAATTGTAAACCACATATTCCTTTCCTCTCATGCAAGAAACAAAGAAAAGAAAAGAAAAACACAACAACACACAACACCCTTCATTCTTCATTCTTCATCATCATCTCCTTCATTCTCTCTTTGGTTCCAAGAATAAAGCATCATCATCTTCTCACAACATCATCTCTTCCATTTCCATTAAGAGCAAAACAACACCCATTATCATCAATCACTTTTATCATCAAGAAAAGAAGTTCAAGAATCACCCCCTTACTCCCTCTCAAATTCGAACCTCCCTCCCTCATCTCCCTTGGATTTTTAAACTCCATAGCCATGGAGAAACACACTTTCGCGCCTTCTCATCCAAGATCAAGTGAAGGGAATTAAAGAGGGAGCTAGAGCTCTAGGGTTGTCTCTCTCATCAAGGTTAAGATAAGAAGGGGTGTGTTACCTTTACTTAGAGGGTATTTTCTACCTTGTATATAGAGAGAATTAAGAATAGGAAATGAAATAGAGTATAAAACCTTAGGGTAGTTGATGATTATAGGATTGTGACTAAGTAGTTAGAGACAATAATGTTGGAATTGGCAGCCGTCACCCAAGAGTGGGGGTGAATTGGGTGTTTATGAAAACATTGGAAAATATTCGATTTAAATCGTTTTTAAAAAAATAGATAAACTTTGCAGTGGAAAACTCTTAAAAACGATAAAAACGATTATGCAAGCGGAAGCAAACAATAATAACAACGATTAATATTACGCGCGAAGATAAACAACAATATCAACGAAAAGTCTAACGCGCGTTGATTAATTTAAAATAATTAAATTAATATATATAATATTTTCGCTGCAAGAAGAATAATTATAACAATGTACCACATGCAACAATAACAACGGAAAAATAAAGAGATGAGGGATAGAAGAGATTGCACCGGAGATTTTATCCTGATTCGGCAAAGCAGCCTACTCAAGTCTCCAAGCGACCCGCTTGAGCTTTTCACTAATATTTCAAAGACGCCCCCGCGTCCCCGAATACAACCAGAGCGCCCCGCAAGCTACTAGGAACCTCCTTTCGCTAAGGACCTCAACAATAACCAGATAGCCTAACTACTAGGTGCCCCACCGTTCGTCTAGCACTACCCATTACACAAGGGTTCCTCACCCTAAACACCACGAACGCAGCACGTCCGCACTAGGAGATTCACTCCCTAGTCTCTAAGGGTTACACACCCCTTTACAACACTGGTTATGATATGAGTGATTGGTACAAGACCTATAGTGCACTCTTAATAGTGCTGATACAACAATATAAGGCTTCTAACAAATGTGTGTTCTATATAATACTGATACAACAATAAAAGATCTAATGGCTATGGTAATGGTTTCACTATAGCATAGGCCAACTCTAGGAGAATTTGGAGAAGAAGAAGAATAGAACGTCAAAAGCGTTTTTCTCAAAAGTGTTATCAGGAGTGTTCTTAGAAAAAGAGAAAAACTTTCTATTTAAAAAGATTTGAAAAATATTTGAATTTTGAATTTGAAATCAGAATCAAATCAAAAAGGATTTTGGAAATAAATCAAATGCAAAATCAAATCAAAAACAATTCAGGAAATATATAAAGATTGATTTTCTGAAATCAAATAAATAAAATAATATTTTTGAAATTAAAATCAAATCAAATAGATTTAAAGAATAAAATAAAAGGTTTGAACCTTAAACCAAAAAGGAATATTTTCAAAAATAAAATCAAATTCGAATTTTGAAAATAAATCAGAATTAATCAGGTAAAAACAAATCTGGAAATAAATCAAAATGATTCTGACACGTTTTTCAATAAAACTTGAGGTAATCGATTACTTCAGGGAGGTAATCGATTATCCCTTTAAAAATAGAAACTTTTAAATTCTTTTGAAAAACTAGTAATCGATTACAACATAGAATTTAATCGATTACTTCACTTCTGTTTAATATATGATGCAACTGATATAATCGATTATCACTGGTCAAATAATTGATTACACAGCCTTTGAAAATATATGATGCAACTCCAGTAATCGATTATCTGTGCCAAGTAATCAATTACTTTCATACAAAAAGTAATGGATTAGCCAGGTTCAAATACTCGATTACACACTTTCTGGATTTTCTATGATGCAACATAAATAATCGATTATCTTGAAAGAGTAATCGATTATCTCTGTCAAAACTTGTAAAAACAGATTTTCACAACTTAGAGAAATCCAGCAAGAGGTTGCCAAGATATATTTTCAAAGTGAATCAATTAAGACATTAAAAATACGTTTTTAGAAAAACACTTTTTGCAATTAAAACATTCTTAGATTTAAAACGCTTCTTCTCCAAGAACTCTAAATAAGGCCTAAACATAAGTGACACAATTATTCTAGCCTTACATTGATTCCTAATGAGGGAATGACGGAAACCACTTGAAGCTCTTGCTTGACACTTGACTTGCATCTTCACTTTGAAAGGTCCTTGTTTGGCATCATCAAAACTCTTCAACGTTCTTCCACGTTGAATTCTAACACTCCCTCTTTTTGTTGATGTCAAACCTATTCTCTGCGAGACAAGGGTTAAAGCAGTATGCATATATAAAAAATATATATCCCCCTCGCACATAGGAATATCAATGTCTCCCCCTGAATTGATGCATAATCAATAAATAAAACAATTATTAGATCTTTGGCATCAACCTCAAGGTTTCCGATATCCTACACAGTAATATCTCCAACTCCCAAGTCAGTCAAGCATAAGATAATATATAATGGGATTGTAAATACACTTAGTCAAATATAGGAATAATAAAGGTAAAACAAATAACATGATTTGTTATCATCAAAACACAATGCACTAGGCATAGGGGAAATCACATATTTCCACAATTCTCCCCCTTTTTGATGATGACAAATCATTATAGAGAAATTATGAATCAATTAGCAAACAAACATATAAGCACAATATTCATAATTTTCTATAACAATATTTCTCCCCCTATTTGACATCAGCAAAAAGAAATTTCTTTCCCAATAAACAATTTAAAAAGAGTGGAAATACAAAACATGTTTTCAATGCAAATATTCAAATAATATTTTTCTCCCCCTTTCAAAAAGATTTTTCCGAAATAAGCGTAACATGAAGGGAGATGAAAAAAATGCATCATCAAAACATGATAATCCTATATGCCATGACAAAAAAAAATTCAATTCAACACATATTGTCATATAGCATATATTACATGTACAAGCATCACAAGATAATTAAGATAATAGGAATAGTGATACTTATCGTAGGTGACCCTTCCCCAAGTCGTGGGAAGGATTGCTTTGGAGTTCTCCCATTTGAAGATTTATCATTTAGAACTTTGATGGAGGTCTCCTCTTGTTCAATGTGTTGCATTTCCCCAAATATCACTTTTATATAATTTTTGAACTATTCCATGGTAGAGCTTATAAGAGTATCTGCAAGAATTATTTAAGTACATTTCTTTTGGTATCCAATGAAATTGGATCCTTGAGGATTAGTAGCACAAGCATAAATAGGCATTTTGACTTTTTAAATATTGAAGCACATGAAGAACATCATAGTCAAATGCACTTAAAAAATATGCTCATGTACACAAATGCATGTCCTTATATCAATATATATCTCTAGTATTCCATGACATGACATCAACACATAAAGAGTGTATTCATGTGATAAAAATGATTTTACAAAAATATTTCAACACACATGATACAACTCAATATATGGTGAAAAATAATGCAATGCACACACAAAGAAAATATAATCATGTGCTAAAAAAAATTTCAAATAAAGCAAGGCACACATGATTTATTTTATCCAAGGAGTGATCATGATAAATAAAAGATTTTTAAATAAAAATTTCAGCACTCATGATACACCTTGGTATGTGCAAAAGATAGAGTAGTCCACGTATACCTTTCTGTAGTCGTTGTTATAATAGGAATGATAACTTGATACCTTGGACTTGTTGATCAAGGAGACGTTTTTCCTTACCCATTGCTTCTTGCTTGAGGTCCTAGACCATTTGATTTCACTTTTAGATACGTGAGAAGCTTTGGTTGGGAGCATCTTTCTCCTTTGACCATTTCATCTATTCCTTGGCCTCTTGAAAATCACCCTTGACACTTTCCCCTTTTCTTCTCCACTTGGTTCATCCTTTTGAATAAGATTCTGCACATTTGACACACTAGGAGAGCACTTTGGTACCCATTTCAACTTGAGTCCTAGGGGGTTAGTCTTAGGTTCCTTAGAAGCCTTTGGAACCCATTGCAAATTATTTCTCATATTATAATTTTTACGATAAAAGCACAAATGAGAAATATGTCCTAAACAACCACAATAATTGCAAATAATGGGTTTGGATGATGGTTTGACTTTTTCAAAATTATTTTCATGAAACTTGGAATTTTTTATTTCACATTGAAAAATATTATTGTCATTGACTTTACTTGATTTTTGGATATCCACATTATTTTCAATTTCATCAAGTAAAGAATTTGAACAATTTGATTTTTCAATGTTACTTTCAAAAAGTGCTTCCTCAACTTGTTTTCAATATGAAAGCAATTTTCAAAAATGGTTGAGGAGCTATTTTCTAAAAATATCTCTTTATCAAAAATATCTTCATTTTTCAAAATATCAATTTCATTTTCAATCAAGGAGAGTTTTTGTAAAGAGTCCAAGTTTCTATTTTCTAAAGATATCAAATCATCATTCAAATCATTATATGCAAATTGTATATTTTTAGAACAAGGACTATTTGAAGTTACCTTATGAGCCGTGTAATTTGATATTTCATTTTCATCTTCCAACGACTCCTCATCCGAAGAACTTGATTCTTCCAATGAGTCTATAAAGCTCTCAAATAACCTTTCTAATTCATCATCATCGCATGTTGAACTACTCCCCACGCTTTCAATATCATCGTATTCTTCTTCCAGGGAGTAAGTTCTTTCATGCTCTACATCACTTTCTTATTTCTCCTCCGTTTTCCTGTGGACACTAACACTTTCATGAAGATCATTAGTAGCATAGTGTGTATTTAAAGTGTCCCACATATCCTAAGCATTCAAACAATTTTCAATAATAGTATATGCATCAACATTCAAAGAATTTTTCAAAATATGCATAGCTTGAATATTGAATGAATAGGATTTTTCATCAAAATCATTTAAAACATGTTTTGGCTTAAAATCAAAACCATGAAAAACAGTATGCCATAAACGAACACTAATAGATTGTAAAAATATTTTCATTCTAGCACTCCAATAATGAAAATTATTTCCATCAAAAAATGGTGCTTCATCGAATGAAAATCCCTCCATATTAAAACAAATAAAAATCCCAAAAACTGTCAATTTACAAAGGATCTTTAACTCAGGCTATTAGGCCTTTACCAGAGCACGAAGCATTGATACCAATTGTTGGAATTGGCAGCCGTCACCCAAGAGGGGAGGTGAATTGAGTGTTTATGAAAACATTGGAAAATATTCGATTTAAATCGTTTTTAATAAAATAGATAAACTTTGCAGCGGAAAACTCTTAAAAATGATAAAAACGATTATGCAAGCGGAAGCAAACAATAATAACAACGATTAATATTACGCGCGAAGATAAACAACAATATAACAACGAAAAGTCTAACGCGCGTTGATTAATTTAAAATAATTAAATTAATATATATAATATTTTCGCTGCAAGAAGAATAATTATAACAATGGACCACATGCAACAATAACAACGGAAAAATAAAGAGATGAGGGATAAAAGAGATTGCACCGGAGATTTTATTCTGGTTCGGCAAAGCAGCCTACTCAAGTCCCCAAGCGACCCGCTTGAGCTTTTCACTAATATTTCAAAGACGCCCCCGCATCCCCGAATACAACCAGAGCGCCCCGTTCGTCTAGCACTACCCAATACACAAGGGTTCCTCACCCTAAACACCACGAACGTAGCACGTCCGCACTAGGAGATTCACTCCCTAGTCTCTAAGGGTTACACACCCCTTTACAACACTGGTCATGATATGAGTGATTGGTACAAGACCTATAGTGCACTCTTAATAGTGCTGACAAATGTGTGTTCTATATAACACTGATACAACAATAAAAGATCTAATGGCTATGATAATGGTTTCACTATAGCATAGGCCAACTCTAGGAGAATTTGGAGAAGAAGAAGAATAGAACGTGAAAAGCGTTTTTCTCAAAAGTGTTATCAGGAGTGTTCTTAGAAAAAGAGAAAAACTTTCTATTTAAAAAGATTTGAAAAAGATTTGAATTTTTAATTTGAAATCAGAATCAAATCAAAAACGATTTTGGAAATAAATCAAATTCAAAATCAAATCAAAAACAATTCAGGAAATATATAAAGATTGATTTTCTGAAATCAAATAAATAAAATAATATTTTTGAAATCAAAATCAAATCAAATAGATTTAAAGAATAAAATAAAAGATTTGAACCTTAAACCAAAAAGGAATATTTTCAAAAATAAAATCAAATTCGAATTTTGAAAATAAATCAGAATTAATCAGGTAAAAACAAATCTGGAAATAAATCAAAATGATTCTGACACGTTTTTCAATAAAACTTGACGTAATCGATTACTTCAGGGAGGTAATCGATTATCCCTTTAAAAATAGAAACTTTTAAATTCTTTTGAAAAACTAGTAATCGATTACAACATAGAATTTAATCGATTACTTCACTTCTGTTTAATATATGATGCAACTGATATAATCTATTATCACTGGTCAAATAATCGATTACACAGCCTCTGGAAAATATATGATGCAACTCCAGTAATCGGTTATCTGTGCCAAGTAATCGATTACTTTCATACAAAAAGTAATGGATTAGCCAGGTTCAAATACTCGATTACACACTTTCTGGATTTTCTATGATGCAACATAAATAATCGATTATCTTAAAAGAGTAATCGATTATCTCTGTCAAAACTTGTAAAAATAGATTTTCATAACTTAGAGAAATCCAGCTAGAGGTTGCCAAGATATATTTTCACAGTGAATCAATTAAGACATTAAAAATACGTTTTTAGAAAAACTCTTTTTGCAATTAAAACATTCTTATCCAAGAACTCTAAATAAGGCCTAAACATAAGTGACACAATTATTCTAGCCTTACATTGATTCCTAATGAGGGAAGGACGAAAACCACTTGAAGCTCTTGCTTGACACTTGACTTGCATCTTCGCTTTGAAACGTCCTTGTTTGGCATCATCAAAACTCTTCAACGTTCTTCCACGTTGAATTCTAACAAATAAAACTTTTTTGGATATGCTAGTAGAAATATATATATATATATATATATATATATATATATATATATATATATTGTGGTAGGTTTGATAAATTTGGATTTTTTAATGATGTTTTTGGAAGAAAATAGCTTGGCTTGAAGGTTAATAATGAGTATAGTGATTAGGAAATTGAATATGATAGTAATTTTAGTGCCTTGAATGGGATTATAATGAATATGAATGATGATGAAGAGTAAAATGTAGTTAACAGAAATAAGAAGGAAATTAGGTGATTGATAAATTAAGTGAGAGAGTGGTAATCAAATAAGGAAAAAGGGTAAATAAATAATGGATGAATACAGGAATATAATATGGTATATTATCATGACCCTCCACTTACTCTCTAAGTGAAGCGAGAATAAAGTAACATGACCCTCCGACTCCGATAGGAGTGTGTAATAAATGGGGATAAATGAGGAAATAAAGGAAAAGGGAAACATAAGTAATATAATAGTTAGAGAACAAGGAGTTAGGAAAAAGAAGTATAATGAAAGTTAGATTGTCAGGGTAGGAACTTGGTTGTTCTCTATGTCATTCTAGAATGTATTTTCTAAGTTCTGTGTAATGCTACCCTTCTTGCTATTGTTTTTTTTTTACAGATATAGAAGGAGCTTACACGTGTATGGCCGGGCAAGGGTGTACTCCACATCGTGGAGTATAGTTTAGCTAGTTGGGTGACCCTTTGTCGGTCAATGGTTTTATTTTGGAGTTAGAAATGTATAATATTTTTGGAAGTTTAACCAATTCAAGCATTTGTAAATATTTTCTGGAATGATGTACACTAAATGAATTATATTTTGGCCCTGCTGGCCCACTGTTGATGAAAATAAAGTTTTATGCAGGTCAAACAGGAAACTGTATTTTGGGAATGTCCCTAAAACAAAGTAAACTCCGTCAATTCTACGGAGAATTTTCATAAGAATTAAAGTTAACTGAAGTTTTTAAAAGAAAATTTTTAAGATATTAATTTATTAAGGATAAATTAAGGGTAAAAGAAACTAGGGTGTTACACTCTTACTGCTGTTTTTGTCATCAATCGTCTTCCTTCCTCGGTTTTAGGTAATATTTCTCCCTATGAGCGTCTCTTTGGCACTCCTCCAAATTATGAATTACTCAAAGTTTTTGGTTGCGCTTGTTTCGTTCTTCTTCAACCGCATGAGCATACTAAACTCCAGCCTCGTGCTCGTCTTTGTTGTTTTCTTGGTTATAGTTTTGAACACAAAGGTTATCGCATTTGGGATCCCATCTCCCGTACCATTCCGCGTCTCTCGTCATGTTGTCTTTTGGGAGCACAAAATGTTTTCATCTCTCTCTCAGTTCAAGTCTATCCTGTCCACCTCCACACCTTTGTTCATTGACCTTTTTATAAATCTTTTTCCTGATGATTCTAATTTTGGTTCCTCTCCTTAGCTTCCGGAGCTCGCCGAGCTTCCCATTCCTCAGCATGATCATGCACCTGCCCCAGCCATTGACCTTGTTCCTATTCTAGATCCTACTCCGTTGCCTTCTCCAGATCATGATTTAGATCCTGATCCACCACCTTTTGTTGACCTTCCTCCTCGGGTAAGAAATCCTCCTACTTATCTTCGTGATTATCACTGTTTTTCTACCATGCTATCTCACCATGAGCCCCGGACCTATCGAGAAGCTTCTACAGATCCTAATTGGCAACAGGCCATGCAAGCTGAACTACATGCCTTGGAGAGAACTAAAACCTGAGAACTCGTTGATCATCCTCATGGCAAGAATTTAATGAATTTTAAATGGGTTTACAAAATTAAAACTCATCCTGATGGTTCTGTTGAGCGCTACAAAGCGTGCGTGGTCTCTAAAGGCTTCACACAGGAATATGGCATTGCTTATGAGGAAACCTTTGCTCCTGTGGCCCGTCTCACTTCTCTTCGCACTCTTCTTGCCACTGCTGCCACACAGAAATGGTTTATTACCCAGATGGATGTAAAGAATGCATTTTTGAATGGTGATTTGGATGTCGAAGTCTATATGCGGCCTCCTCCTGGCTATTCTTGTCCTCCACACAAGGTTTGTCGTCTCCGCAAGAGTCTTTATGGTCTAAAACAAGCTTCTCGATCATGGTTTACCAAGTTTCATGACACTGTTGCTCAGTTTGGGTTCTCTTCTAGTCCTTATGACCATGCACTCTTTCTCCGTCGAACAACTAATGGTAATGTCATGCTTCTTTTATATGTTGATGACATGATTATTACAGGTGATGATTCTGTTGGTATTTCCGAGCTCAAACAGTTCTTGAATCAACATTTTGAGATGCAAGACCTTGGTCCTCTTAATTATTTTTTAGGCATTGAGATTCTCTCCTCCAATGACGGGTTGCTACTATCTCAGTCTAAATATGCATCTGATCTTATTTCCCGAGCAGGACTCATGGATTGTAAAATTGTTTCCACAACTCTTGAGCCTAATGTTCGCTTCACTCCATCTGATGGTAATATTCTTGATGATCCGACACTTTATCGACAGTTAGTTGGGAGCTTAGTTTATCTCATTGTTACTCGCCCTGATCTCGCATATGTTGTCCACCTTGTTAGCCAGTTCATGTCTGCACCTCGGACCACTCACTATGCAGCTGTTCTTCGTATCATTCGGTATATCAAAGGCACTCTCTTTCATGGTCTGCACTTTTCATCCAGCTCTCCATTGATCCTTCGGGCATTCTCCGATGCTGATTGGGGTGGTGATCCCGCTATGTTACTAGATTTTGTATCTTTCTCGGCGACTCTCTCATTTCTTGGCGCAGTAACAGACAAAACCTTGTTTCTTGTTCTAGCACTGAGGCAGAATACCGAGCCATGGCTGATACCACCTCCGAGATAGTTTGGCTTCGCTGGCTTCTAGGTAACCTTGGTTTTCCGCAGCAGTCTCCCACTACACTTTACTGTGACAATCATAGTGCCATTCAGATTGCTCACAATGATGTCTTCCATGAGTGCACCAAACATATTGAGATTGATTGCCATATCACTCGTCAACAAGTTGTTCTTGACACTCTTCATCTCATCCCTATAAGCACCATTGACCAACCAGCTGCCTTGTTTACAAAGGCTCATCATCCTGGTCATTTTCATACCTTACTTTCCAAACTCAAGTTGGTTTCTTCTCCACCTACTTGAGTTTGAGGGGGCATGTTAGAATATATGTATTTAACATATTTGTGTAGGGTTATATTATAGTATTTTCTCATATTTTGTACATATACCCTTTACTCTTGTAGTAGAATATAGTTTTTCCATTTCAATAAAGATCCTATTCATTTCCTCTCTTCTCTCTCCTTTAATCCTAATAAAGCAATAGAAGCACAACTTAGAACAACACCATCAATACAGCAGTGTTGCAGAACAGCATCAACAATAATGATGCAAAACTAGGGTATGAATGGACAAAGGTATAATTGAGCCATCAATTTGAAGTAATTGGGATATCTTTATGTGTGATAACTAAAGGAAAGTTATGTACACGACTTGTATTAGTTTTCTTCAGCAAAAGAAGTCCTAGATGCTGAAGAAAAAAGCTGAAACTCATCAGAGGTTGGTTCTTCTATTTATAGAAAAGGGATCTTGGTGATGGAAGAGGTGGGATAAACCAAATCTTGCCAAGTATCTTTATGTGTGATAACTATAGAAAAGTTATGCACACTACTTGTATTAGTTTTCTTCAGCAAAAGAAGTCCTAGATGCTGAAGAAAAAAGCTGAAACTCATCAGAGGTTGGTTCTTCTATTTATAGAAAAGGGATGTTGGTGATGGAAGAGGTGGGATAAACCAAATCTTGCCAACATATCATCGTGGGAAATTGCTAACTCATCCCCATAAAAAAAGAAAAGTAAATATGAACTTGTACATATGAATAATTGAGCAAAAATGATGCCTTAGCGTGTTAAATGGGTGCATGGGGTTTGGGTTTGGAAGTTTGAGTGACGGAAAAATCCATTTGATTATGAAAAGTATTTGATTATAGAATTGCATGCATGATTTTATTTCAAATGCAGGAATAAGAAATGACAGTGCAGATACATAGATTTGGAAGCATGAAGCTTTGAAAACATACACAGTCAAATTTGCATACAGAGCAATCCAGCAGAAGATTTGTGAAAGATAGTAAGATAGAAGGTTATTCAAGAATTTGTGAAAATCATACAAAGCTTGGTAATAGATTTATAGGTGGTTGAGAGCTGAAACTGTGTTACTGGAAGAGGGAAGAAGGCACTTTTTGCAACACCTTAACTGTAGTTTTGGAAAACACTCCTCAAAGATCATTTCAGTCATTTGGCTAGCTTGCACTTGGTGGAGCAGGATGTCAGGACAGAATTTCTGTATGTTGCTGTCATGAAAATAAATGTACGTATTCAGGAGGGTCTGTTTATCAGAACCATGGGACTGAAGTTTTTTACGCTGCACATGTATGCAGATATCAATTCCATGTTCAGCAGTAATCACATAATTCTTCTTTGTTATGTTTATATGTTATTTTTAAAAATATATTACCTGTACATCTATGAATCAACATTTAAGGTGACAACTTTCAATTTGGGTAAAAGAATAAGGGCCTCACGAAAGAAGAAAAAATCTTAACTTTGTTTTTTTACTCAAAATAGAAGTGGTCACTTTGAATATTAATTTTTAAATGTACACATATCATATCTCATACATTATCTTTTATCTTTTAACTACTTTGCCTGTATAATGATTGTGTTTGGTAAGGTAAGATTGTATTTTATCTGTTAGCTTATAGCTTATAATATAATAAATCTGTTTGGGAAAATAAAAATAAATAAAGCTTGTATCTTTTAAAAAGATAGTTTGTAGTTTTTGAAAACTACTTTTTAGAACGTTATTTGAAGTAGCTTCAATAAAAAATATAAGATATTTCAATAAATCACGTCTTAGTTTTGCCATTATTTTTTTCCTAATTACAATATATACCATGGCCGAAATTATGTTATCTAACAAAATTTAGCTAGTTAGATTTGTCAAATAGCTCTAGTTTAAAAAGCCACTTATACTACTATAAATTTTCAGTTTTATTCCTACATTTTTTAATAACGTTCCAACTATCCGCTACAATCTAGTTTTACCAAATAGACCTATGGTTATGCTTTTAGCGATTCATACTTGAGTAGTTCAACCAACCTTTCCATTCAAAACTTCTTCACATTTCTCAATTTAGCTTTAGGTCATCACCAAATATGTTGGTTGATGAATGAGAGGAATATGTGGAAGATAATAAACCGTACTAGCTAGTTTTTATACTAATGCTATTTTGGATCAACGGAATAGATGGAAATGAAATGGAATGAAGATGATACTCCCTCCGATCTTATTTATAAGTCACATTCTAGAAGGATTCTTTGGTCCTATTTATAAGCCACTTTGTATTTTCTAGGAGGCATTTATTGCTATTTTCTCTTATTTGCCCTTTGCCCATTAATATGAAGTAATACAATGTGAAATTTCCAATGCAAGTTAAGAGGATAAGATTGTAATGTTGAAGTATTTTTTTAAAGTTTCAAGAAACCTAACTACCCTCATTGGTCCATGTGATATAGTTAAGTATGCCCTATAAATAGGACCAGATGGAGTAAATCAAGATTGAATCAAATATCAAGTTGACCCTTCAAAGTCCAAAGAAAAGTGTCACTAATATAAGTCCCTTAAAATTTAAAAATGTCACCATATTAATTCTTTGAGTATATCAGCGTGCCTTTTAAGTTTTTCAAGAACATTATTACTATGCATGTATGCTTGAGGGATTTATTTGTGATGTTTTTTTTTAGGATTGAGTTGATTATATTTATATCTTTGCAGGATCCATAGATTTAACATTTTACTCAAATTCTATATATTTTTTAGAATTTTATTTTTTAAAAATTGTAATGAAAAAGAAACAAACATTTCACCCAAAGCCTCCTTCGAACCAATGAATAGACCCAAACATGACTTAAGATATTAAGCAAGTGAATACTGAATAGGTAAAGGTAGGTATGGTAATTAAAACCACACTTGATAGTACCTGCTCGAACCCGACCCGATTTTGATGGAGAAAACCACTTTAATTGGGTTTGAGCAAAGTCGAGTCCGGAACCCGCTTTAAAAAGACGAGGGTAGGGCAGGGATGAGATTGTAATTAGTACTCACCCCTCCCCTTCTCCAAAACCTGCCATGATATGAAAATTAAATAATTTACATTATAATAATGGTTTTAAATAGTGAAGTTAAACAAATATTTTTAACTAAAATCATGATTTAATTCTTAAATTTTTAGATATTATGAAAATTTTTTATGTTTATTTTAATATATTAATTAAATTATAATATATTTCATAAATAATTTACATATTTAAAATAATGAAGATAATTTAGAAATTAAATGAAAATAATGGGATGGGTTACCCACAACTTTCCTCGAAACTCGATGGAATGAGTTTAGGTTTCACTTTTTCATCCATGCTCTTCTTAAATTCGCATTTGAACCCACCCTTATCTTCATGAGTGCGAAGTTGAGATTGGTGAACCTGCCCTGACTTTATAATTTGCTTATATTTTTATTTGAAGTGCTTCACTAAGTAAAGGAGTGATTTCATTATTTGATAAATTACTTTTTTTGGGTGTACTTTACTAAGTAAAGAAGTGTTAAAATAAATACTCTCTCCGTTCCTATTTAACTGTCCATTTTTGGAGAAGTGTTTTGTTTCTTTTTATCTGTCCTTTTGATTATTTTAAGGTATAATAAATGATATTTTTCATGTCTACCCCTATTTAATAGGGTATTGGTTTTCGTAAGCAGTGGAAGATAAGTAATAATTATAGAAAGAGAAAGGGTATAGTGGGTAAAAACATAATTAATGTATTGGAAATCTAAATAATGATTGTATTTTTTAAAGGATGTGTTTTATTTGAAATAGGACAGATAAATAGAAACGGATGAAATAATTTTTTGTAGGGAAATTTTTTCTTTTTCGAGGAGGGGGAAAAATCTAGCCATCTGGGTATGATTCCAATTTCCAAGTCTTTTTTTTTTTAAAAAAAAAATTTCCAAGTCTTATCACATAATTCTATCACTTGAGCTGACTTTTGAAATAAAAAATTAATAATTTTATCACATAATTTGCCTAGTAATTGAATTTGTAGTATCAAAAATTCAAAATATAATACATCTTCGGTTCCTATATATAAGTACTTGGTGTTGGTAGTGTAAGTATCTTGATTTTTTTATAAGCATTTAATATAATTTTTGATGGCATTAATTACTTTTTCTTTTTCACACACACTTTATTTACTCAACATTTTTAGAGTTTCAATGATAATTATATATATATGGATAATTTGGAAAATATATACTTCCTCCGATCTCCATTTATAAGCAAAAAAAAGTCATCACATTAATGGTGTTAAATATAAGAAAAAATAAACCAACTTTCTATTCTCAATACAACCATTCTTAAAATATCCCTACAAAGTGGCTGTAACATTTAATTTTTGTTTCATTTTCAATGCAAGTTTCTTAAAGTAGTCAATTTTTCTATGAACTTGAGAAAATTAAATGCACTCAATAAATTTTCTTAATACCTGTGAAAATAGTTTTTTTTTCTTAAAAAAACTGAAGGAAATACCAATTATTATCAATTCAATAACATTAATAATACTCCCTCCGGTCCTATTTATAAATCACATTCTAGAAGGATTTTTTGGTCTTATTTATAAGTGACTTTGTATTTTTTAGGAGATATTTATTGTTATTTTCTCTTACTTACCCTTTACCCATTAATGTGAAGTAATACAATGTGAAATTTTCTTTGCAAGTTAAGAGGTTAAGATTGTAATGTTGAAGTATTTTCTTAAAGTTTCAAGAAACCTAACTACCCTCCTTAGTCCATGTGATATGGTTAGGTATGCCCTATAAATAGGACCAGAGGGAGTACTACCTCCGTCCCTAATTATAAGGCCCTCTTGGGAGATTTCACGTCCATTAAGAAAGTGTAATAATTTAGTTAATTGTATTGGAAATGTGAACTTTTGATATGTATTTTCAAAATTACCCCTATTAATATTATTGGGAATCTAAAAAGTGTTAGATAAATAGGGGTGTTTGTGGAAAAAAATAATTAATGCTCATTGAAAATTGGTAAAGGGCCTTATAAATAAGGACAAAATAAACATGTTAAAAAGACCTTATAATTAGAGACAGAGAGAGTATTAACTAATTTACTTAATTCACCTTAAAGTCTTCTCCAAGAGCTTATAGAGTGGAACGGACTACTGTTTTTCCTTTTATCTAGCACGTTAGACACACATTGTGGTTAATTGGGTCATATGCATAAAGTTCATATCTCCATATTCTTAATGCAGTTACAGCCAATAGTTTTCTTTTCATCAAATGGATACAACCAATAAAATCCAAGTTGGTTATGAGGGTTTTTTTTTTTTTTTTTTAAAGTTGGTTATGTATCGTAATAAGCAAAATCCATCTCATCCTAGCTGTATTTTTTTTATGCTTAGTTGCTTGCAATTACTAATTTGTACGTTGACCAGAAGAAATGTAATATTCTTAATTTCTCAAGTTTCAAAGCCTCGGTCTAATGAACAATTTTTATCGAGTAAATAGTTTTTATGGCACTGATTAAATCAGTCGGATTATTGAAAATTTAAATTAATTCTGGAAATAGCAAAACGTGAGTTAGAATAGTCCTTGCTATTAATGATTTATAAAATTAGAGACTAATTTAATTAGTTTCTTCAATTTCAGGGACTCATTTGACTGATAGTTAATGAGTTTTTTTTATTATTATTTTTTTTTATGCCAAAACGACATTGTGGTCATTTCGTTAGTCCATTAATGATGGTCATTAACGTCAAGAAATAATGTAATTTGTAACACCCTACATATATTTACCCTTAAATTCCCATTAAAAAAAAATTGTATGTGGACTAAAAATTTCTTTGTAAAACTCGTAGTTAATTGTATTACTTATGAAAATCTTCGTAAAATCGGACGAAATTTACTTTGTTTTAAGGACATTCCCAAAATATTAGTTTTCCCTATTTAACCTGTATCAAACACAATTATATATTCAACAGCAAGCCAGCAGGGCAAAATGATTAACAGTGCTTTCGTTACATTAAATTCTAAAATAAGAACAAGTTATTGGAATGGTTTAGCTTGCCAAAAATATTATACATTCATAAGCCCAAAATAAAACCCTTGACCAACAAATGGTCTCCCAACTAACTAAAAAATGTGGAGTGTACTCCTGCTCGACCATGACTCGTGTATGTTCCGCCTCAATACCTGTAATAAAAAATGGCAAGAATGCACTAAAAGAAAAACCCTTTATTGCAACGACTTTTCGTTGCAAAAAACCAAAAGTCGTGACAAATAATATTTTTTGCAACGACTTGGTCGTTTATGGTAAAACCGTTGCAAAAGGGTATAGTGTTGGGATTCTGGCAAGTGTACCAGATCGTACAAGTAATAAAGCGATAAATAGAGTATCATTCCCAACGAGGACTGAAATTGATTCTAATAATTCTCACCTATTCGTAGTCAATAAGTGAAATTTAAATTGGAATTCAATTGATTGAGAAATTGTTGATTTAAATAAATAAAAATAAACAAATGCAACGATTCTTAAAGAAGGAGAAAGAGAGAGACGTAGTTTCAATGAAGGTTCCTAAAACGTTTAACAATGAATTAATTTGTTTTCCTAAATTCTGAATTTGTTTTGCAAAAGTAAGAAACGCCTAATGTCTTAGAACGTTTCCGGATTTTAGAGATTTATCTCCTAATGATGTCTCAAGAGAGCCTTAAAACTTAATCCTTAATTAAGTTCAATCAAAACTCATAAAAATTATTCAATTCATAAGAAATATGTTTATCCCTATGCAATTGAACTGTTTGATTATTGGGCACAATCCTAAATTAATATGTCTATTAAATTAGGATTCCTATGTCATGAATTGCGCACTTTCATAAACAACAATAAAAATATAATCAAACACAGAATTCATAATGGAAAGACAAAATTAATTCAGTGCATAAACATTAAAAAGGTTCCATATTCATCTACTCCTACATCCCAAAGAAGGATTTAGTTCATAAATGAGAGAAGAAAAACAATAAAAGTGATAAAGATCAACATAATTACCACTAATCCTTGATTCTAATCTCCGTTCTTCACAAAAACTCTCCAAAACTCTGCTCCAAATTGTTCTGAATGATCCTAATTGCCAATCCTAATGTATTTTATAAATCCCTCAAGCTATTCCTATCAAAAACCCATCAAAAAGATAAGATTCCCAAAACAGATCAGCGACGCACGCCTGGGTATGACGTTGGCACGCCTGAGCGCGCGTCCAAAATTTAGCAGTTCCCCTTTTACACGTGAAGCGCGCGCCTGGGCGCGAATCTGACTGAGTTGCTGCATAATTCCTAGCACTTTGAAACCCCCCCCCCCCCCCCCCCCCCTTCTGGCATGTTGACCCCTTGCACGCCTGGGCGTGCAAGTGCAAATCTTCACCTTTTCTTCTGCTCAGCTTCCAATTCCACAAATTCCAGCTCTAATTCCTTCTTCCCATATCCAATTTAGCACTAAAACACCTGAAACACTAACAAAAACATCAAAACGAACAACACTCTACCTAAACACTTAACAACTAAAAATCCTAGGAAAAGACTCTACTTTTGCTTAAGAACAAACCAAAACCAAAGCAAACATGGGTTAAATAAGGTACAAAAACATCACATTTCAGACTCAATGCACACCCCCAAACTTGACATTTTGTATGTCCCAGGCAAAAGTAAACTAAAAATTCCAACCATAGTGTTACCTCCTAAATCAAAACATACATTGCTAATCTAAGACTTCGACTTTCCAACTCTGACACAAATTTTCTCAAACAACTACTCAATCAAAACCTGGTTAGAATGACAAACTCCAAGGAAACTAAGGAAGCGAACTCTCTCAACCTCTCAGTGTATCTCTCTCAAGTGTATAAAGGGTAAATTCATTCAATGCACTCAAGTTCATCCAATGGCAATGTGTACCATATGCTTGACTATAGACGAAATCTCCACCGAAATTCTTGACTACATGCACAAATCAAGAGGCCTTAGTTCAGGTTGTAACGGGGCCATGGCTAAAAGATGAAGGTGGGATAAAGAAAGAATGGATGTACAAAGGGCTTAATCAATGCGATCAGAAAAATTCCCTTTAAAATTGATAAATGGAGCAACTAAATTCAACAATTAATCACATCTCACTCCAATTCAAACACCCTTTCTTGTCTTTTTTTTTTCTCATTTCATTCATTCTACTCTCTTCTTCTTTTCTTTTTTTTTCTTTTTCTGTTTCTATATTTTTTTAGAAGAGAAGTAGAACTCATGTCATTTATTTTTCCACACTTTCATTTTAGCTTTTTCACAACATTCCTCTTAATTGCTCAATTACAAATTTCAAAGGTACTTCACAAAAATTATTCTAATTATGCATGGTACCAAAGAAACTCATTCAACTTCAAAGGCTCAAATTGGGCAACTAAGGGATATTAATGTCATTCAAACAGTTGAAGGCCACGAAAAACACAAACCTAGGTGCCTTTATCATTTTTAAGCATGTAGACAATTATCAATTTCAAGCTGGTCACAAGTCAAGTTCTAGACACACTATCAAAGTGAACACACTCAAGAAAGAATCAGGGGTTTTCATAATATTATCATCAACAAATTCAAATTCATACCCCTTTCAATTATAGGCCCAAATTCTCACTAGGCTAATGGTCCATTCACTATTCCAGAGTTTCCAAACAATTTGTTAAAATAACCAGTTTTCAAAGAATCACAACTCAATCAATTAAGTATCAACAGTCGGACAGTCTAATCCTAAACCAACAATTACATTTATTATTAGGAAAACAACACTAAGCCATAAAAATCATTTACCTCTACCTAGGACACCAACTAACACCAAAATTTGGGGATACATTTTTCTTTTCTTTTCTTTTTGAGTTTTGTACCACTCCCCCAAACTTGGTTTGTGGCTTGTCCTAAAGCAACTAGAAACACTAAACAAAATAAACAAAAGAAAAGAAAGAAAATCAAAACAGAGACTAGAAACTTCCCTTTGTAGTGCAGTATCCACATGATAAACCAGGAAGCGAACTCCACCAAACTTATGTACCTGCACACATGCAACTAAAAATGGCACTTGTAGCACCGCATTAGTCAAGAATTATAAGAAGATCTAATCCAACAACGACTGCCTAACCTAAGAACCTAAATACACCTAAAACTACCAAACTAAAACTAAAGCACAATAGTCACTCCCCAATGGACATCCTCGTCCATCTCATGGGACGATTCATCGTCCAAAAGCCCAAAATCCTCCTCTGTGTAAGGGTTATGAATCTCCAAAAGCCCAAATTATGAATCTCTTTCTTTTTAATTTGGTATATGATTCGTGGTTTAGTGTGACTTGTAGAAGGAGAACGAAAGAGAACAAGTCCGCACCAGAAAACTCAAGTTTCAGAGAGTTTGAGAGGATGTTCATCAGTTATTGAGAGAGATCACCCTTAAATTCATGAAATAACCCCTCCCAAATGTCCTTATCAATTAAGCACAGTCTAGGGAAGATTTTTATGGTGATTTGTGGCTGAAAACTTGGAGAAACCACAGCCATTCATGCCTTAACCAACTTATTTTTGAGCCATCAGAGTCGTGCATATCGATATCCACTTCTGGATATCGATATCCAGTATCGATATGAGCATGCTCACATCGATATGCATGTTGCACAATGACAGCACCTTCGCATTCAAACTGCCATAACTTTTTCGTTAACCGTTGGATCTTGCTCAAATTTGGAGATAAGCTTCCTAACATACTTATCTTCATATCCAACCATTAGTACAGATCGATCATTTCAGACCGGTTCCGCACCCCATTTCAGACCGGTTTTGAACCAGTCTTAAAAGTGGCGGTCTTATTGCTATGTCTTTAAATGAGACTGGTTCCGAACCGGTCTCTTTCCCATCTAAAGAGACTGGTTCCGAACCAGTCTGAAAATCAAAAAATAACCAGTCTCTATTAAAAGATTAACCGGTCTCATTGAGTATTTTGAACCGGTCTTATTTAAACTAAGAACCAGTCTGATTAAGTGATTTGAACCGGTCTGAAAACAAAAAATAATCAGTCTCATTGAGTATTTTGAACCGGTCTCAATTAATTTTTTTTTTTTTGCTTTTTGGACCGGTCTCATTGAGCGTTTTCAACCGGTCTTATTAAAATCTGAACCAAGTCTCAATTAAATTTTTAACCAGTCTCGTTTGATGTTTTCAACCGGTCTCAATTAAAAAAACACATAAATATATAATAAAACTAATAAATAATAATTATCTAGACATAACTAGATTCTAAAATTATATTGTAAAAACCACGTTATATGCAATATCTAGTATAAGTTTGATCAACACAAGTATATAACACTATGCCTAGTGAAACTAACATAAACTACACAAAAGTCTTATATCTAGAGCGATAAGCTGCAAACTATCCCTTCCTGAATCAAAAATGCATCCTTCTATCTTCTTCAGCCATCACATCCCGCCTTCCCCGGTCCAACAATCTATCAAGATAGAATATAAAAACATAGCTGCAAGTGAATACATAGCTTTCCATGGTAAGAAGAAACATACAATTTTCTAAATAAAAATCCAAAGTATGTAGTATAAAACAATTCTTGCAGCCACTTAGCTTCCATTTGAAAACCAATTTACCAAACATATAAAAACACTAACAGAATCAAGAATATAAAAGGAAATTAGCTTCCTGCAACTTAGCTTCCTGCAACTTAACAGATTCAAGAATATAAAAGAAAATAAAAACCAACTTAGCTTCCTGCAACATTTGTAAGGAAATTAACACACAAATACAAAATTAACACACAAATATTCCCAGGATTAATTACCTCCAAAACGGTTGTTTCTAAAACAATGTCACGTGGCATTTGGTACCACAGGTATCTTGGATTATGGTCATTTAGGATTCATTGGTTGGGTATGATAATCGTTAAAAATCAAATAGAAATTTGGAAATAATACCTGAGATCAGGATTCATAGCCAAGAATTTATCCAGAAATTCTACAGCTTCCAAGCTTCTGATATGAAATAACTGAAAAGAAAAACAACCTCTTTATCCTTCCTTGCAATATTGCTAGCAGTATGATTTAATCAAAAGAAAGCACACCTTATCTAAAACTGGAATGAGCAAAAAGGATCCAAGCACCTCCACAAGGATAGTCAAATTTAAATTGGCAATACCGTATTGGCAGACCAACAAGGGAGATAGAATATATCATATCACTTATTATTTACTACCCTTTCACTGCATATTCATTGAAGGAAATAAAAACAGAAAGAAAGTCATTGGGAAAGTAATGCTCTTCCAAATTCATTGAGAAACTCAAGTTTGTTTTGATAAAAACTGAAGGTGAATGCGCTCTTCAATTTGAAGCCTCAAACATCATGCAACCACATTGTGGGCCACTTATCTCTAGCATCCATTGGCATAAATAAAGAAATACTACGGCATTTGCATATGCTAGAGGTAAAGCAGGATGAAAACTATAATCTAAAAATCTTACATAAGCTGAATTTTTTTTATAACCAGGGACTTGATAATGGCAGTAAAAAAAGAGGAGAAAATGATATATTTTAAATTATTTCAACATATAATTCAAGCTCCTTTATTTGAAGAGACTCACCGATTCCAACCTTCTCATTTCAACCATATAACTTGAGGGGTGCTCCTGCAAAAGTCAATAAGCTGAACTGTCAGCGATAACAAAACTGGATTGCTAAGTTGCACTAGAAGAACAAACATGTAAAGTATAACAATTACAAAATCTATGGGCAAATATAGGTTATGATTCACTAAGGACAGCTTGAAATTTTCAGCACCGTGACATTGAGAAAATATTTAATATATTAAAACAACCTGATACTTACCTAAGATGACCTTATTTCAGCAGTAATAATTGGCTACTCTAAGTCTTCAATGCTCATCCCTTAAGGTTGTTACAAAAACTAATATACTTAAACAAGATTCAAAGCAATCACCTAAACATGTGCAATAGTGTCTAGAGAATGGATTGATGCATGGAAACTGTATTTGATATTGTGATGGATATGTTATTCAATATCCCTCTTGCGGCTGATATGTCATGCTTTTCAGTTTGTACAGAATGAATAGAATAGACACAGTTACTGATATCTCAAATTAACGTAATTAAATATGAGAAAAGATTCAACATTTCAGGTAATGAATGAAAAAATAATAAGCTATCTTGAACCGCAATAACATTGTTTCTGGGTGTAAGATAATGTATAAATGCAAACCAAAGCTTAAAGGAACCTTCCTCTACAATTCAACGAATATGTACATCACATATAGAGGTTCCTAGGATTAGGAAGTAGCTTATGCAGTCCAAAGCTTAAAGCTTAAAATAAAAGGGAAGGATAAATACAAAAGTCCTTGAAAAATATATGAAAGCTACAAAACAAAATTAGAAGACTCACCCTTTCACGAAAATGTACAGCAGTTTCCTTGTCATCCAGGGGTGAAATGACACGAAGATACTCTAACTGTTCAAATCAAGATGAATTCACAGTGCATTAACCAAAGTAAAGAAAAACTCAATCGATCAGAGATTATACCTCTTAGAAGTTGTGGAACTGAGTGATCATCCTGAACATAAGCATCCCCAAAGAAACATTACCCCCAAACAAGTTTCCAAGTCACACAAAATGAGAGTGATAAGTTATCTGTACACAAACAACAAAATTGAAATGCTAGAATCATCACAAACAAATTGCCTACCAAGATTGATCAAAGTGCACATGAGGATAGCGAACAATTACAGGCTGGATTGGGAGCCCAGCGATAAATGCACCAAGTTGAAAGGAGATAAGATTCCTATTGTTGGTTGTGGTTCAATCAGGAAATAATAGTACTCGAGGAAATCTATTGCAAGAGGCCCTTCTCTGTTATTCAAATCCTTGAAAGCAGATTTTTGTATCAAATAGCTAATAAACTGATAACATGATAAGCTATAATAAGATGCAAATTCATGCCCAAAATATCTATTCAGTTTGAATACTTCCTTCATCTTGCTATTCAGCTCCAAAATCTGAAGCTAATGTAAATTTACAAGTTAGGGAAACAGGCTTCAATGGGAACTCACAACTGCTACCCCAACTGAACCAATAATATACACAATCAAGTAGTAAAGTATATTAACGAATGATACAAATAATGTTGAAATACAATCTCTTATCTCTCCTATTTATGTAATAAAAGTACATTATATGACTCCATATGTATTAACTGTGAAGTACATCAAGATCCTTTCTACATTATATAATAAAAACACGACATATATTATCTCCTCAATGCTTTTAGATCATTTATATACACCTAAAAAGGGATTCCAAGCTTGTTGAAAGGACTGTCATATGACCCAAAAAAATTAAACAGCGAAATTATTTCACCTCAGAGCAATTATTAGGACCTACGGGTTCTCGCAAGCAATTAGAAATTGCCATAACTGCAGCTTCAATAGATGCATCTTCCCCCTGTTTCAGCAAGTGTTAATCATGATCAAATCATTAACTTAGCTAATAAAGAAAGAGGCGAAGCCTACCTTTTCTTTCCAATAGAAAATGTTCCCATACTTCCCTGCCAAGCGACTCCAGAAACTACGTGGGATGTCCAAATCAACTGAAGCACCAACGTTGAAATTCAATATATTACCTGATCAACAAAACCCCTTACATTACCTCTATTTCTAGATGTATCAAGGAAGAAGCCAAAGTAAATAACAAGAAGGAGAAGAACAACAATAGAAATGTCTTAAAACCCGATTGAAGCTGGAACTCAAAGTCATGGTTCCAGTGATTCAATAGATTAAATTAGAGATCAAAACTTGGTTGAACAAGATAACATAATAAAGGATAATCAAAATGGAAACATAGGTAATTCATGGAACAATATCAAAGAAAAGTACAGTTGACCCTTTACCAAATGTGGGGTCAGCAACAAATACAAATGTTCTGTCATCCACTTGCCAGAAATCTTTAATGGCCAAACTTGCAAAATATATTAGTGTTAGCTTTCAAGTTTCAACAACAGCCTTAGGAAAAATGCAATTAAGCAACCATAAATCTGTCAAGGTGAAATAGTTGCTTCCGAGTTATTTAATCCATATTAGAGTGAAAAGCGTTAGCTCGCACCTTCAGTACTGGTTGAGAAAAGACAGTCACTAGCAGGAAGACAATGGAATGAGAAGCTTTTGAGAAAAGAAGAAGTACAAGGGAGTTAGAATGAGAAGCTGGGGTTTAGATGGAATGTCTTGATTTCACTAAGATTCAGAAATTATGTAACCCCAAAAACAACAATTGAAGGAAATCGAAATTATGTAACCCCTTAAATACAAATTATAAAACCCTAACAATAGCAATTGAAGGAAATCGAAGGAGACAAATAGGAGACAGGTTGAGCTTACCTCTCCACAGGGACAAGGAGGAGTGTTTGAGGCAAGGAAGAAGAATTCTGCCGCTACTATTGTTGTCCACGTTGCTGCATTAACTCCATTGTAGCGAGCCAGCGATGGTGGAGCGCAAAATCGGTGGGGAGCGACGGCAAAGATAGAACTTGGTGGAGAGAGCGACGATGGGATTGAGAGGGTTGTGACCTTCGTTCGAGAGGGCGTTCGTCTTCGGTTCGTCGGCGTCGGTGGGAGCATCATTGAAGCTGTGGCTACTGGTTTGAGAGAAAGGGACGATGAAGCTGAGAGAAGGATCGAAGGTTTAAGCTGTGGGGGAAGAGGGAAGATTATTGCTCTGAGAGAGACTGCTACGATTTGTGAGGGTTTGAGATTGGAGATGGAAGGCGTGTAAGACCCATTATGAGACTGGTTGTTTTTTTTAATTCCTTAAACCAGACCGGTTCAGCACGGAACCGGTCTAAACATTATATTTTGTACTAGTGTATGAGACTGGTTCCGCACGGAACCAGTCTGATTTGAACAAAAGACCAAAAAAGAGACTGATTTCGTGTCGAACCAGTCTTATTTAATATATTTTTAGACTGGTTATACAAAGTAACCAGTTTAGTTTTAACAAATAACCATTAAGAGACTGGTTCCTCATGGAACCGGCTTTAATTAACTGGTCTAAAATGTGTTTTTTGTACTAGTGAACGGTCAGTTTTGCATCTAATGATATAAATCTTTTATTTTTATTTTTCTATTATTATGTTTTAACATAATATAGAATTCACACAACAATTATAAAATATATTTTGTTTTTATAAAGAAATTGGGGCTGTTACACTCTCCCCCACTTTTAAGAATTTCGTCCCCGAAATTCCATCTAAGCTTACTTAGACTCAAACAAATGAGGATACTCCTCACGCATTCGGTTTGCTAACTCCCAAGTCATTTTGATGACTCTACCTCGTCTTGTTGCCATGCGACTTTGACTAAGGGGATATCCGTTCCTCTCAGTCTCTGGATTCTTTGGTCCTCGATACGGATCAGACCAGCTTCGAATGTCAAATTCTCCTTCAGCGGCAACATGTCTGGTTGAATCTGGATGATGGTAGAGGGGTCATGCACAAACTCTCGAAGTTGAGAAACATGAAAAACATTGTGCAAATTGAATAGAGACGGGGGTAAAGCAATTTGGTATGCAACAGGGCCGACTCTTTTCAAAATCTGGTAGGGACCAATGAGTGTATTCTCCCCCACTTGAAACCAACACAGTGGGGTTCTACACTTTCTCACATAGAGGGCTTCAAATGGTGTCATCCTGATACTTGCATGATAACTGTTGTTGTAGGTAAATTCTACCAAAGGCAACAACTCCTTCCAACTTTCTTGATATTCCAGTGCGCAAGCACGCAACAAATCCTCGAGCGATTGGATTGTTCTTTCTGACTGTCCGCCCGTTTGGGGATGATAGGCAGAACTCATTCTTAGTCTTGTTCCCAAAGCATGATGCAGACTCTGCCAGAATCTGGAGATAAACCTCGGATCACGATCTGAAATGATGCTAGGGGAACTCCATGCAATCTTATGATCTTCTTGATATATAGTTGTGTGAGCTTTTCCAATGAATATCGCATATTGATTGGAGTAAAATGGGCCGACTTTGGCAATCGGTCCACAACAACCCACACAGCTTCATAGCCACCTTGTGTCCTTGGAAAACCCGACACAAAATCCATGGCTATGCCGTCCCACTTCCATTCAGGGACTTCCAATGGTTGTAGTTCTCCGTCAGGCCTTTTATGTTCAATCTTCGCCTTCTGACAAAACAAGGCAAGATGATACATAAGCTGCTACATTCGTCTTTGAACCAGGCCACCAGAACATCTTCAAATCCTGATACATTTTGGTTGATCCTGGATGCAAACTCATCTTGCTCTTGTGAGCTTCTTCCAGAATAACCTTTCTTGGTTCTGGATTGGCAGGAACGCATACTTTATTCTTGAATCTCAAGATTCCATCTGTTCCAAGCTGGAAATCTGGTTCCTTTCCTTCTGCACTTAGCCTCTGCTTCTCTTGCAATTCAACATCTTCTTGCTGAAATTCCCGAATCTCATTAAGAATTCGTTGGAAATCTGCAGCATTCCCAATTTAATGCTTCTCTGGTCAAATTGCACCGCTAAGTTCAGATCACGGAACTTCTCAATCATCTCCGCTTCCTTCACCATCAACGCACTGACGTGTAAAGCTTTACGACTGAGAGCATCAGCTACCAGATTGGCCTTTCCAGGGTGGTAATGCAATTCAAAGTCATAGTCCTTAATGAACTCCATCCACCGTCGTTGCCTCATATTCAGTTCCTTTTGATCAAAAAGATACTTCAAACTCTTATGATCACTGAATACTCGGAACGTAACTCCATATAAATAGTGTCTCCATATCTTCAATGCAAACACTACTGCAGCAAGTTCCAAATCATGCGTTGGGTAGTTCTCTTCATGAACTTTTAATTGTCTTGATGCATAAGCGACCACTTTACCTTCTTGCATCAAAACACAACCCAAACCTTGTTTCAAAGCATCACAAAATACTTCAAAACCTTTCTGCGGATCAGGTAAAATTATCACCGGAGATGATGTCAATCTACCTTTCAGCTTCTGAAAACTTGCTTCACATCTTTCGTCCCATACAAAAGGTTGCTCCTTCCGTGTCAAACGTGTTAGAGGAAGAGAAATCTTGGAGAATCCTTCGATGAATCTCCTGTAATATCCGGCTAATCCCAGAAAACTTCGAATTTCGGTGACTGTCTTGGGCCTTTCCCAATTGAGCACCACTTCCACTTTTGTCGGATCGACTGCAACGTCTTTAGAAATTACATGTCCAAGGAAGTTCACTTCTTCCAACCAGAACTCACACTTGGATAACTTAGCATATAATTTCTTCGCCTTGAGGATTTCTAACACAATCCTAAGGTGAGTGGCATGCTCCTCCAGATCCCTAGAATAGATCAGAATATCATCGATAAACACGACCACAAAAGAATCTAGATAAGGCCGAAAGATCCGATTCATGTAATCCATGAATATGGCCGGAGCATTGGTTAGTCCGAAAGGCATCACTACATACTCGTAGTGTCCAAATCGTGACCGAAATGCAGTCTTTGGAATATCTTCCTCTTTGATACGGATCTGATGGTACCCAGACCTCAGATCAATTTTGGAAAATACCGCTGCTCCACGAACATGATCCATCAAATCATCTATCCTTGGGAGAGGGTACTTATTCTTCACTGTCACCTTATTCAGCTGCCGATAATCTACACACATTCTCATGCTCTCATCCTTTTTCCTGACAAAAAGGACAGGTGCACCCCATGGTGAGACGCTCGGTCTTATAAACTGCTTCTCCAGCAAATCCTCTATCTGCTTTTTCAGCTCTGCCAATTCCAACGGAGCCATTTGATACGGAGCAATCGAAATAGGACCAGCTCCAGGAACCAATTCGATACTAAACTCCCCTTCTCTTTTCGGCGGCAATCCAGGCACTTCTTCAGGAAACACTTCCGGGAATTCGCAAACTACCTGGATATTCTCAATCTTTGCTTCTTTCTCAACAGAAGCAAAAAGCAAACATAACCGACCTTCAGGTTGGCTTAACAAGGGTTCTGAGTTCTGAAAGATTAGGGATTCGTCGGTTAAGGATACCAAACTATCCGGAGACATGTGAAATTCCTCATCGTTGCGGGAAAGGTTTCCTTACGTAGGATCAAGAAACTTTGAACGGAATCACGAGACAGTATTATTGAGAAGGTATTCTCGAGATTCAATTCTCCAGGAATAAGAAATTCCATTTCTCAACAATGTTGAGAAATGATTCAGGAACACGGTCTACTTGAATTCTTTTTTTATCAAAGTAAACAATCCAGGGATCTAAAGATGCTGAAAAGTTCTTTCGAAAGTTAAGGTTTCCAAAATGCCCAGATACGATCGAAAGAAACCAAAGTAATCACAAGGGTAAGCAAATGAGAGATTCCTTGAATAGGGATATCGAATCATTCAGAATATATGAGAAGTTCATCATCATTCAAGCAAGATTTGCTCAGCTGGGAATTAAAGAACTATGTACAAGATTATCAAAAGCATTATCAAGGCTTAACGATCTAGGTACAGGGAATTCCATTTCCCAGAAGTACTCTGAAACGGTTCAAGGATGTGGTTGCTTACGTTCGACCTCCACATAAGTAACCGATCAAGGGTTGTGTCAATGAGAGAGATCAAATAATAGGTGTTTCTATTAAGCACTCGGTTTAGAATGAAGTTTCAGATGTCCAAGATCATCTTTTCCATGAGTTGTAACTATTAGGGTGGCCATCCTAACATTACACGCCATTGGTCAGGAGACCATATCAATCCGATTAAAGTTATAATCATCCAAATGGAAGACTATAAATGTACCTTTAGGTTAAAAGAATCTAAAGATAAAGATTATTTGTTATCGTCAGATTCCACTTGGTTAATTAAGTGCTAGAGATTTTCAATTTCCGTTGGGGTGGCATTCACTTTCCCTTGCCCGTTGGTTGTCATTCTCTCTAGACTTAACTAACTTCCTTTCCTCTGATCATAACAGGGATAACTGAGTTTTGATTTTGACCTGACTGGCTCAAAGTTCAACTCAGTACTCAATACGTTTGATTTAGACGATTCCTAAAATCAAACAAGATCCTAATACGTCTAATAATCTCTACTAACTTAATGATAACGTGTCAGAGACTGACAACAGAGGTGATGAAACCATACTCTCAGGCCGCAAAGGAAGGAACTGCTCTGATACCATAATGTAACACCCTCATCTTTTAATAAAGGGAATAAAGTAATTTATTCAGAAATTGATGTGGTGGAAAAGTAAAAGTTCCCATTATTCAAGATTAGCGGATAAAATTTTCTTTTTAAAGTACATCGGTTCGGTGTTACAATGGATCACATACAGAAATGCCTTTCTCCCTTTCTCAGCTTGAGTCTCTGGCTTGCCCGGTGGATTGACTTCATCGGCTACTTGAACCTACCACCAAAGGCTAGGGGGGAGTAAGTCATAGCCGAAGCACATCATAAAATAATAATCTATCAGAACTAAAAATAACAAACACAAGTAGTCAGGCAATCACATAGTAATGCATATACAAATGCAAATCGAGTTATTCATCTGATATATCTTGTGTTTAAGTGGCATGATGCATGCAATATCTAATCATTCATAGCCCGGGGCATCACAGTTCGGAGGCAAATAGGGCCATCGTGAGCTTCCTCCGCTCGACCCCTCGCGACTTACAGGCTTCCTCCGTCAGACGCATGACTTACAGGCTTCCTCCGCCAGACGTAGAACTAGTATAGGCCTCAACAAAGTGGAGCAATTCTTAATCAATTCATGAATGCAAGAATGGTTCATTACCAGTCTTTAGCAGTTAATCTTTTATCGTGCTTCAATCATTCTAATCATTTTATCATATCAACATCCGCGCTCCTAGGGCGAATGGATATTATTTATTCTTATCAAATTATGAATTTAGTATTCATATATTATCATCAAATTCAATCCATATTGTACAAATATGATAGGTTAAAGCTAGGTATAATAGAATTTAGCACTTTCCCTTTTCAAGGTCATTCTAATCAATTGGAGAAGTCTCCAATCAAATAGAATGTAAAAATTCATATTTTTGGTAGAAAAATTGGGGTGGTCAGGGCATATCGATATGCATAATCGATATGCCCATGCTGGATATCGATATGCACATTGAAATTTCAGCATATTACTTGAGGTTTGAAGTACCAAATCTTAATATACTTCACCAAATCAGACAAGCTTGGTACCAAATCGAAGAGGGTTGAACAAGCTTCAGTTTGGTATAAGATTTGTAAGGTTTTGAGACTTGGATCATAGAGAACGAATCAGAGAAAGTCGAGTTATTGAATCTGAAACTTCAGATTTCATATTGAAACACCAAACTTTGTTGGGTTATGAATCTCTCTACACTCCACCAAATTGAGTAAACTTGGTATCAATTTGAAGAGGTTTAAGAGAGTTTTAATTTGGTATATGATTCGTGGTTTGGTGTGACTTGTAGAAGGAGAACGAAAGAGAACAAGTCCGCACCAAAAACCTCAAGTTTCAGAGAGTTTGAGAGGATGTTCATCAGTTATTGAGAGAGATCACCCTTAAATTCATGAAATAACCCCTCCCAAATGTCCTTATCAATTAAGCACAGTATAGGGAAGATTTTTATGGTGATTTGTGGCTGAAAACTTGGAGAAACCACAACCATCCGTGCCTTAACCGACTTATTTTTGAGCCATCAGAGTCGTGCATATCGATATCCACTTCTGGATATCAATATCCAGTATCGATATGAGCATGCTCACATCGATATGCATGTTTCACAATGACAGCACCTTCGCATTCAAACTAACTTTTTCGTTAACCGTTGGATCTTGCTCAAATTTGGAGATAAGCTTCCTAACATACTTATCTTCATATCCAACGGTCAGTTTTGCATCTAATGATATAAATCTTTTATTTTTATTTTTCTATTATTATGTCACATAATATAGAATTCACACAACAATTATAAAATATATTTTGTTTTTATAAAGAAATTGGGGCTGTTACATGGTACCTCTGTAACATGGGACCTAGGATCTAAGTTATGCACCACGAACCGCTCCCAAAACCTAGCAGAACCGACTAAGTTCTTTTGATACACATGTTTGACCGTGTTAGACATGGTCATGTTCCAGTCCGTCCCTGGTATAAACATAGCCCTCTTAATCTTGTCCAGGGAGTACTGCTCATTATCCTCAAAACTAGATGAGGTGAACATAGCAGGTCCAGCCTCGAGTGGGTACATAGGGAGCCCCATGACGCGAGCAATGGTAGCCGCATCGTAAGGGACTTCATAGCCCTCGCATCGTTACCTAGCTCTAATGCTTTCTTCTTTATCCTCCAATGAGCATTGGAATAAAACTCCCCCACTAGAGCCCGACTAAAATATTCATCGGTCTCCCCAATCCATTCTACCCACTGATTCATTTCCAGGGTCTCCCGCACCTCTTCAATCTCCCTAACACCTAGAATTAGTGCCTACTCAAGCCAGGACACAAACAAACACAAAGCCAAGGGAGAAATCAAGTTCTAAAAAAATTTTATTTTGTTACCCTCCCCGGCAACGGCGCCAAAAACTTGTTGGGATTCTGGCAAGTGTACCAGATCGTACAAGTAATAAAGTGATAAATAGAGTATCGTTCCCAACGAGGACTGAAATTGATTCTAATAATTCCACCTATTCGTAGTCACTAACTGAAATTTAAATTGGAATTCAATTGATTGAGAAATTGTTGATTTAAATAAATAAAAATAAACAAATGCAACGATTCTTAAACAAGGAGAAAGAGCGGGACGTAGTTTCAATGAAGGTTCCTAAAATGTTTAACAATGAATTAATTTGTTTTCCTAAATTCTGAATTTGTTTTGCAAAAGTAAGAAACGCCTAATGTCTTAGAACGTTTCCGGATTTTAGAGATTAATCTCTCAATGATGTCTCAAGAGAGCCTTAAAACCTAACCCTTAATTAAGTTCAATCAAAACTCATAAAAATTATTCAATTCATAAGAAATATGTCTATCCCTATGCAATTGAACTGTTTGATTATTGGGCACAATCCTAAGTTAATATGTCTATTAAATTAGGATTTCTATGTCATGAACTGCGCACTTTCATGAACAACAATAAAAATATAATCAAACACATAATTCATAATGGAAAGACAAAATTAATTCACTGCATAAACATTAAAAATGTTCCATATTCATCTACTCCTACATCCCAAAGAAGGATTTAGTTCATAATTGAGAGAAGAAAAACAATAAAAGTGATAAAGATCAACATAAGTACCACTACATGTAATCTATTTCACAACGACAATGGCGTTGCAAAAAAACCTTTGACTTCTGCAACGATACACATTGTCGTTGCAAAACACCTTTGACTTCTGTCGTTGCAAAACACATTTTGTTTTTGAAACAACAAAATTGTCGTTGCAATAGCCTTTGTTTAATTAAAAAATATATTTAATCAAATAAATCTTGTTTATGCTTCAAATTCTAAAGTATTTTTAATAGGGTTACATAACTACCAAATTTATAAGACATATATTAAACAAAAATATTTGACCAAATAAATCTCTTTCATGCTTCAAATTTTGAAGTATTTTTAATAATACTATACAACTGCTAAACTTAAAACATATAAGTGAGACAAAACCTCATCCAATTTTTGTAAGTTGTGTTTATACAAGACTCAAAATAAGACAAAAAAATCTCTAATATCCTTTTTACTCTACTCCACCGCCAACACCAGTTATCCATCTTTGGCGCTTTGCATGCTCAAGATCTGAAATTGATAAATCCGACCAAAATTTTATTCAGTTTCCATGCACCCCAAAAAACCATATTTCAATAATCAATCCTGTAATAATTTATATATAAACATAACAGTGAGAAAATTATAAAGTGCATTAAGATTTCATGACAAAGTACATGAAGACACATTGTAGAGTGGTCTTAGTAGTCTTAGTATCACTCTCGAGTTTATTTCTAGCAAGATCATTTTAACCATGACATACAAGAGAACAATAATGTGAATAATAAAAATAAATTTAGATATCAAATCACTGGAAAAACAAATTGTTGTTCTCTTCATGTAAGCATGTCAACAACGATCCTCCAAACATATTGACCACAATTCAAAATGAAGTAGAAGCCGACACCCACACTCAACAAATATAAATCAAGTATATTTCATTTGCAATGAAAGCCTCAAAAGAAATAAGATCTTCTGGGACTTTGTTTGTATAAGGCGGGTATGAGAGGAATGAAGTGATATATGTTGGGACTTTGTTTGTATAAGGTGGGGAATACCCTTTTTGTTATTTAATTTTTTTATAAAAAATTTATTTACTAACGGGGGTTACTTGGGAATGGGGCCTGAGACTAAGAAGTCTCAGGTTCAATTCCCGGTTAACACACCCTATTGGGAGAGGCTAGGAACGCGACCTCGTGCATGATTAGTCTCAAGGGTTCCTTGGTATTAAAGATGCTTTTGGGGACACCTGTGGTATTGGTCAAAGAGTAGAGACCAAAATAAAAATTAAAAACTTTATTTAATCTTATTAGCAACAATAATATCGTTGCAAAAAATAGCTGTTTTGCAACGATTTAAAAGTCGTTGCAAAACACCTGTTTTCTGCAATGACTTTTTAAGTTATTGCAAAACACCTATTTTTAGCAACGATTTTTTTAAGTCGTTGCAAAATGTTGTTGCAATAAATGTTTTTTTTTGTAGTGAGGGTAGCAATACATAGAACTTAGGAAATAGCTTCTAAAAAGCATAGCAATAAACTAAGCCCTACACCTTTATTAACAGCATAACAAACAATTATTTTCATACTTTCATTCTATTTTACTATTTTCTTAACTCTTTTCCTTATTTTCCCCTAGCTCTTTTATTACCTTTTCATCTATTACTCATTTGCTCATATATTGTCTTTCTTCATATCAATTGGCTACAGGGTCTCATGACCAGGTCTTCTGACCTAACCTGCACCAGATTTTATTCTCTTATCCTGCCACAGGGTCTTATGACCAAATCTTACGATCTAACCTGAGTCGGGGTTCTCTTTAATTATTCAACCACATGGTCTTATGACCAGACCTTTCGATCTAACCTGTGTCTGATTCCTTTCACTACAAAAAAACCCTTTATTGCAACGACAAAAGTCGTTGCTAAAAATGTTTTCTGCAACGACTTTGGTCGTTACTGGTAAAGCCGTTGCAAAAGGGTACAAATTGTCGTTGCTGTTAAAAAACGCTTTCTGCAACGACACTGCACAAAAGTTGTCGTTGCAAAACATCAACCGCCAAAAAAATTTAGTTAATGTATTTTGCAACGACATTGTCGTTGCAAAACCCTTCTTTTTTTGCAACGGCAAATGCGTTGCCAAACACCTAATGCTTTTGCAAAGACAATGTCGTTGCCAAACACCCATAGTTGTTGAAACGGCAAAGTCATTGCTAAACTCCAAATTTCGTTGCCAAAATCTAGACCTTTTGCAACGACAAAGTCGTTGCCAAACACATACAGCTTTTATACAATAATAATTTTCTGTAAATAGGATTCTGTATTGGTTCAAATCAAATGAATTGTCGCTGTAATAGACTAATTTTTGTTTAGTTATTAATCCGAAATATACATGTTTTAATTATACGATCTTATCCTTTTAAGTTGCCGAATAATAATAAAACAATATCACCAATATAGTACATAATAATTTGATAAACCTAATTTATGTAGCTTCAATAACATTAAGCCACAATTACCATTGATTAAAACATCAAAAATATGGAGAGCGTAGCATAATCTTACTTGGTAATTAAACCAAAATAACATTTCAAAACTCATTACAATAATCAAGTTTTTGACATAAACTAACAAAAATTCTTATCATACTATCCCATAAGCAGAAAATTAAAGGTAGACGCATCTCAAGTCTTCAACCCATCTCGATATATATGGTTAATGTTGATGCCTTTTCAAAAACATTCAACCTGTAAGACATCATAAAAACAAATAAAAAGGTGATTAGTCAAATTAATTTGAATTATATACTAACACTTGTCCAAATATTAGTACCAAGATGGAGGAGGAACCATAGCCATAGTCATAGCATGGATTTTTTCTCAACGTCTGAACATGAAGATGATGAAGAAGCTCTCAAATGGGCACCAATAGAGAGACTCCCTACGTTTCTCCGCATTAGAAGTATACTCAAAACTGAAGAAGGAGGAGAAGGAAGAGAAGTTGATATCAAGAAACTAGGATTTAATTAGAGTTTTGAATTTCACTACTTTACATAGATGTTGACTGAACTGCTAAGAAGAGAAAAGGAAGCAAAGATTAAACCAGATCCTGATATTGATGCTTATATGAAGCTTAAATATTTTCTTTTTCATGTGATTCACTAAAAACTGTGTAGGCAGCAGCACTAGAAGGACAACAAACAAGTGTGATCATTGACTATATTCTTAAGGTAATAATTGAAATTCATCAAATAAAGGAAATGCAATAAGTCAATAACTATAGAAACACTATAGATTTTATGTTTTTGTTCTCTTGTAAATGGTTGCAAATTTTGGGACTTGAAATCTGTGCTGACACTATGGTAGGAGATGGAATAATAAGAGGTATCTCAGGAGGACAGAAAAAGCGAGTCACACTTGGACACTTGGACAAAGGCAGAATATGAGACCACTCATGCTAGTGTTCAAGTCTAATGGAAATGGTAGTGGTTAATTTTATTGATAAGTTGTGAATTACAATAAGATTGATAACTTAAATGGCAAGAGTTTAACATGGAGTTAATGATATTCTAGGATTGGTTGTTGATTAAGTTGACTACAAAATCAAATATCATGCAAGCCTACACCATAGTAATGACACCTGGTCGACTAGATGATATGGATTTTCTAATAAAATAGTGCTGAAGTATTAAACCAATCGCAATAATATTATACAGTAGCTAAAGATGATCACAATAACACGATTACCAATTGTTGAATGTTGTTTAAATTAAACTAAAAAGAAGTTTCTGTTTATATCCCAGACTTTTGCAACATCAAAATCAATCTTGCGTAATTTTGTTCAGATTTCAAATTATACTGCAATAAGACTAAGATTGTTCAAACTTCGAAGCATACTGCAATAAGATTTCATAATCTCAACCTTCCAACAAAAGACCCACTTGTGTTCTTTGATATATATAAACAGATTTGAAGAAGGTTTAGTGCACAAAATGATATAGTCAATACTGAGAGATAGAACCTTGGCTAGTTTGAAAGTTCACTTTCACAAAATAATGCATAAATTTCTAGTCACAAATTTATGCATGAAGGAATAGAAAAAGGTGACTTAGCAACAAACCACTTGCATAATAGGCAGAACTTCGTGCCCACTTGCATTTGTTTAAGCAGTAATAATGTTGCTGTAGTATTTGAAGGCTTTTTTATCAAAGAATTATGTAAGAGCCAAAGGTGACTTAGCTTTTGCAAAATAAATAGACAGTTTTACGATGTTATGGTCATAATAAAATAAATATTCTTAGATTAGAAGAGAAAAGTACAAAGGAAGATTGTTAGGCATTCTCACAAAAAAAAAAAACAGAAACAACTTTTTTATATAAGCACAAACAAAAATAACTTAAACCTTAATAACAAAAGAAATCTTTATCGTGAGAGTGAGTGGAGAACCTGAAAAAAGGTCTGCAAGTGAAAGCTTCCGCTGAATGAAGGTCCCCGCTCCCTAGTTCTTGAATCAAGAGTAGAAGAAAGATGAATAGAGTCAATTAAAAACAGAAGAGACTCTACCTCATAAACCTCTCCATCACGCAAGTTTCTGAAAAAATGAAGTTTCGTATAGGATTTGTCCTAATAATAGAATTGACATACAGGGGCATTATGCAAAAAAGATAAATGAAAAAGGCTTCGAAAAGACTCAAATAGGAACAGTACCACTCCAAATATCTTCCTAAAATTCAACACCAGAGTCATCACCCAACTTCAGAGACAAGAGAGTTGAAAGAAGGTACACTCTGAGAAATAAATAATTTCGAATCACTAACCAAAGATTTATATCAACTATAACATACTGAGAGCTTATGCTAGATTGTTTTTTTTTTTGCTTCTACCGGTGTTTATGACAAAGGTGACCATCACATTAGCATATGGTCATCATGAGAACCAATGCCTTATTGGCTTATAGTCTTATAAAGTACCATATGTCTCACTACAGCTTTCCTGCCACCACCCTAATTTTCAAGCCATTTCTGGATTTTCTTTCTATTTTTTTATCGGCATGTTTTTCAAATATTAGGATACCTTTTTTGTAGCAAAAAATATTAGGATACCTTTCTCTGATATTTGGACTGTCTTCTCGTTCTATATGATTAACTGTACACTATTAGGATTTAGTAAGTGGCTAAATATCAGAGAGCATATGATATTCACCAAAAATCTTACTCTCATTCCAAAGACCAATTTTACAATTCATCAGATCTGAACATCTTTTTATGATTTGAAACCCATGTCCAACCCATGATGATCTATATTTATTATATTGAATAATAATTTGAATGTAAAGTGTGTAAAATGACAGAGTGAGTTCAAAAATTTAGTAAGTTGAGATCTTATTGCATTTTAACTGATTAGATGAAAATGTGTATATATGATGGAACAGTAGTTTGAGGAGTGATTTTGTTTGGTTGAAGGGTTCATACATTGTATTACTACCCATGCACTTCGGCGCAGGAGAACTGATTTGGAAATTGTGGAAAAATACTAAAAAGGTTGGAGTCAGATTTGAAGGGGATGATGAGTAGATGCTGAATAAATTTTAGGAATTAGAAAACAGAGATAGGGAGGGCATTTCAGAATCCAACCATAGGGAGAAGGAGGGTTCCAAATGATCTGTGCATCATACAAGGTGAGGGGGTTGGGGGAGAGGGTCAATTGGAAGAACTTACTAACATTAATAAGGAAAAATGGAATTGATTTCATTGCCATCCAAGAAACAAAATTAGATCAGAGGTGATAGATGAAAGAATTTTGGAGCAAGACAATGGTAGCTCCTTATGCGTTTCTTGTGGTCTGCGTAATGAGTGTGTGAGTTTGCAACAAGTATGTTGAACTGCTGCTATAATTGGTTAGGATTTCAAATGGTTCTTACAGGTACCTGCTTGGTGCAATTCGAACATCACATAGGGATGATTTCTGATAGGAAACCAGGTGAAGCTTGGAGAATGTTTTGGTTGGAGAAAAGTTGGACATGTAGCTACTAGATTATTTTACATTTGCACTCATAGTGATTATGGTACTAGAAAGTTGTATCCACTATCCTAAATTTTTTTACTTGATTCTAGTTGCTGCATTATGAGGATCCTTCTAGAAAATTGCAGCACATTTCAACAAATAGAATTCACCTCCTCACTTTATACCAGGGGTTTTATCCTTTAATTAGTTACTATACATGTGTTGTGCTGACTATCTACTCACTGTAGGAATCTGACAAGATCAACATTTTTCAACACCTATTAACCTTGGTAATTGATTTGGATCTGAACAATAAAAGTGAAGCTAATGCCCTTTTGTTCGTATTAAGGTCGTGCCCCTCTCTCAAAACTCTTGAAATTACCATACCGGTAGTATGTGCCTCATAACCTTTGCTTATGCTAATTTCTGTTTGATTATTACTGATTTGTTAAACTAAATGTTGAAGAGTGGCATGTTCTAAGGCAAAATATGATGATTCCTAATTATAATTTTGTTTTATAGGTGTTTAAGTTTTCAAATTCTCGTGGTTACTCTAGTGTGTTCCAGAAGAGATTGAGAGAAATGAGTAATTTTACTAATCATCTATTGAAGTTTGCTACTATATAAGGGGTTATACTGGGAAAAAAGGAGAAGTGGAATTTGTTAAGCATCTGATTAATGCTTACGAGATAAAAAGGATTTCTTTAATCAGTAATTACTCAAAAGTGGCAAAAGCTGTAGTGGAAACTGATCCCCAATTTCTAAGCTAAAGACTTAATCAGGAGGATCTATATAACACATGACATGATAATAGCACAAACAAACAAACAAACAAACAGAGAAAAATATTCAAAACCGGGACACCCAAAAACAAAACAAATCAGAGAGAATGAAGCGAATGTTAATAGAAAATATGAAATTTTATAAGAAATTCAAGAGAGAATGTTATTAGAAATTCTGAAATTGGGGTTATTAGAAGTTCAGTTCAAGAGAGAATGTTAATAGAAATTCAGAAATTAGGGTTTATTCTGAAATTGGGGTTATTAGAGATTGGTTCTAGAATTGGGGTTATTAAGGAACATACCAGAGGAAGAATGAAGCGGTGAAGGACGGCGGTGAAGCAAGGCGCGGTGAAGGACGACGCACGGTGAAGCACAACACGGTGAAGGACGCCGTCGGTGAAGGATGTGCTTGAACCGGAGATGAACCTTCACTACGTACGTACCGGAGCTTGAAGGAGACGAAAAAGAATGGAAGGTGAATGGAAGGTGAATATCGAAGGTGACGGTGAACTGGGTGAAGGATCGAAGCAGGAGGAGAGTGTTTTTTACGCTGCTGTGTGTGCCTTAGCTGCTGTGTGTTTTGTTTTATTTCTTTTACCTTATTGACCTTTGGCTTTCCCTTTTTTTATTTTTTTTATTGTGTTTGGCAACGACAACCTGTCGTTGCAGTTCCTCTTAAGGTTGTTCTGCAACGACAGGTGTCGTTGCCTAAGTTTTATTACTAATATTGCAACGATAATTATCGTTGCTTTTAACTTCCTAACTGCGCATTTTTTTCATTACTGGAGGGAAATGAATTTTTTATTTAGCAACAACGTTTAGCAACGACAATAAAAAGTCGTTGCTAAAAAATCTTTTTTGCAACGAAAAATTTTAGTCGTTGCAAAAAGTTGTTGCAATAAATACATTTTCTTGTAGTGTTTTTCATTATTCAGCCACAGGGTCTTATGACCAGGTCTTCTGACCTAACCTGCGACAGTTTCTCTTTTACTATTTGGCCAGAGGGTCTTATGACCAGGTCTTCCGACCTAACCTGCGCCGGGTTCTCTTTCATTATAGGGCCACAGGGTCTTATGACCAAGTCTTTCGACCTAACCTGTGTCGGGTTCTCTTAGTTCGTTCTCATCATTAACTATTCATCTATTCAACACACAAGCAAGCATATCCACATCATCACTTTCTCAATCACAAAAACTAAACTAACACCATACATCATTCAAATATTTTACATTTAGCCTCTCTAGTTTATATACTTTCATTAATTGTTTAATTCATTAGTTAAGCACACAATTCCTATCACACACACATGCACCTCAATTCAACCTCTAGTTATCTATTCACAATTTTCTATTCTTATTATCATCCTTAATCCTTCCTATATTCATTACATAATTGCACAACCTAATTCATTATTTACTTTGTAGCCACTAACTCTACATTTTGACATCAACATCATCAATCACATATTACCTAATTAATATTTCTAGTTCATCCCTTACTTTATAAAGCCCATTATCTTGTTAGATCTTAAGTTGATTTCAAAACCCCAAACCCTCATATACTTCAACATGCATAAGATTGCTCAAATATAATAACATGAATCATATACATACATGCTTAACTTATTTTCTTTCTTTTCTTTATCCATTTCACTCTTATCCTACAAGAACACATATATCTCATTTAACCATTCAACATATGAAACAAAAATTACACACACAATTATCCACTTATTCATTCCTTAATCATTATTTGCATAGTCTTTTCTGTAGGCATATTCTCATGCAAACATTAATATTCATCCAAGTAGTTTCATTTTCTTTAATTCAATTACCTAGCCTTTTAACAATATTTTTATCTTCACAATAAATCATAAAATTACCTAATGGGTTCATTTCCTTCATTCCTATCCTTCATTTATTTTCTATGTCAACTACCCTATTGTTTGTTCTCATAACTATTTAACTACACTTAGCCACCACTATAACATTCCTAGAATCCATTCCCTTAATAGAGATAACACTACCTTCTTTCCTCAAACAAGGAGAAGTATTAGGAACCTTCACAAATCCTAGCTCCTAGCCTTGACCTAGCTCCTTAGAACCTAATCCCTTGAGTCTCCTTATGAACTTCAACAAAGGAACCCCCAATTTTGTTGGGTTCCTATCAAGTGGAGAGTGATAATGAGGGAGAGTGCATGATTTCCCTAGCTCTTGAAATGGAGGAAACTTGAGTGTCTGTGGCCCTCCATGAGAGTGAGGTTCGAAACATCCAAGGGAGAAGGAGAAGAGAGAGGCGTGTGATGTTGGGGGTGGTGGGGTGATGTTGCTTGATCTTATGGTGATGAGGAAGTGAGGTTAATGTTGATCCTTGATGATGAATGATGATGGGTGTTCTTGCTCTTGAAGAATGAAGAAGAATTAGAGAGGAGATGAAGCTTGATCTTGTAGTGGGAAGGGAGAAGAAATCGTGTGGTGTGTTGGGTGATGGAGCTTGTTCTTGACTTGGCTATGGAAGAGGAAGCGGAGTTGATGATGATGAGTGATGGTGGTGACGCTCTTGATTTTGGGGTGTATTAATTGATGATGATGATGCTTGTTCTTGGAACCATGAGAGAAAGAGTGAAGAATGAAAAAGATGAAGAGTAGTGTTTGTTGTTGTCTTGTTGCTCTTGTTTTGTGTTATTTTCATGAAGCAGTGAATGAGTGGTCCACAAGAGAAGCTTCTCCTAGAAGCTTGGCGGATGAGTGGCTAGGAATAAGTGGCTTCCTTGATAAGCCACAAGTGTGTGGTCTTTAATTCCTTATTTTTATTCTTCAGCACATGACTGCTCCCTTATTTCACCATTGTTTGGCTCCTCACAGGAACTAGATAATCGATTACCTCCCTCAAGGTAATCAATTACTTCCCTAAAAACTCAATTCTAGGGTTTTTCACAGGGACCTGGTAATCGATTATCTCCCCAAGGTAATCGATTACCTCCCCCAATTTCCATATATTGATGGATTCTAACTCTAAGACATTCTTCTTAGCTCCTACATACATTTTGGCTATGCTCGCTTCACTTTAACCTTGCTTACTCTTGTCATTTCCATCATCTTAACTTAGAATTATTTTAATTAAGCTTGGAATTAAAATCAGAGATGTTACACAAGTCATGTTTTCCTATCTCAGGAACCAATTTAAAATTTCGAAATTCTCAAGAACTAAATTGATTAGTGCTCATAATCAGAAACCAATCTAACATATTACTCAATTTTTATTGAACATTGGATGATATTGTTTGATATTTGTAGTGTCTCGAATATGAAAATGTCCTTGATCTTTTTTGATCCTTAGATCTGTGCTTAATGGACTTTGGAATTAGTGAAGAATCAAGAAATTAATGTAGGACGTGTATGGAAATATCTGAATATCCACTAGGGATACCCAGGGTCTCCCTCGTCAACAAAGTGTGTGTATAGTGTCAACTTAGGGATGAGAGAACTTAACTGAACCTTAGGCCGTATTATGCATTTTATAGGGGTGTACGGATATGGGCCTGGATTGGAGGCCCTTTAGGGTTTCTATGCTGACGTCAGACTCTATGAAAATATCTGCAAAATATCTTATATCCTTCTAGAACTTGGACAGCTTAGCATGAACCTTTTTCTCATGTCTAGGCCGTGTGTGAGATGCTGGATGGGTGACACGTGGCCTGCCTGATGGGCCGAGGTCCGAGTGATCCATTCCTATCTCGGTGGCCGATCGAGTGCCCTACTCAGTGGAAGGCTCAAGATGAACAGTCGGCTGACAACCATGTGAATATCAACTCATTATGGTCGGTTTGATAATTTGGCAAGGTGCCTTTGATCGTTTTGGAGGTCGTCATCTGTACCCTTGCCCTAGGCCTTCGGTCGGCCAAGGGGTACTCAGGTTGACTAACCCTACAAGCCCCCCAAGCTCGTATAGGCTTGACGAGCCTATGCCAAGCTTATAAGATGTTTGTTAGGTCTGCATCGGTTTTTGTGTGTCGAGGTTTTCTCGATCTTGTTGTCCAACTGTTCCTGGTCTTATCATTAGTCCTTTCGCAGTTTTAGGGGTGATGCTACCTGTCTCCTACGTGTACACGTGTCAGGATAGTACCTTGGAAAGGTAACTGTAATGATGAGTACCTTTTCGAATTTCAGAAACCCGCCTATTTGTTCCCCACGTTTCTGCCAGGTGACTGTTATCTACGGACTTGGCCTTTCCACTTTCTTTGGGCTTTAGTGGGGGAAACTGAAGGGACAAGGTATTTAACTTGAATTTCTTCAGTTTTCTTTTCTCCATTACTCATTTGCACTTTTAGACAATTTTCTTGCCTTTCTTCGCTTTCAAGTGCTTTCCTCTAGACTCTCCAGGCTTTCAAGCTTTACTCTTCATCTTCGATTCTTCTTTTTCATCAGGTATTCTTCCTTTTTCTCTTACAACTTTATTTTTGGTTGTATTCTGGGTTTTCTTCTTCTGCCCTTCTGTGTCATCTTTCTTTTCTGGGGTTTCTGCTTTTGTTGATTTCTTTTTCTGCGTAACTTGGAGGAAGAATTTTCTAGGTAGTTAAGGTGTAGGGATCATCGTTAGGATCACTTTTAGGTGTAGCTTTTTGCAGGAGTTCGAATAGGGTTGGATTTGGGGGACATTTTTATTTCTACGTCAGTGTAGGATGGGTTCAGCCTCCCTTGTGAGTCCCTCGTATCCGTTGAGTTTCGATAAGGCCTATGTCCAGTCTCTCAACAACGTGCTTCGGATTTTGTTGTTATTAACCAATTGGTAGTTTCGAAGCCCAAATACACCCAGAGTGCCCTGCACAATACTCGGTTCGACCTTTCGTCAGGGACCTCAAATCCTCACAAGGGTTCTTAACCCTAATACACTAAGGATGCCACACTCTCACACTAGAGAAGCCTCTCCCTAGACTCTAACGTAGCCTAACTACTAGGTACATCACCATTCGTAAAGGACCACTACCAAAGACCAACACTTGGGTGGCTCACCCTAAACCAACGAAGGACCCACACCTTTAATTCTAGGGAGCCTCTTCCTAACAACTATGGGTTTCACGAATAAAAAATATGATTACATAATTACAAGAGAAGCACTCTCAAAAGTTTAAGGTATACTAATTGAAGCTCAAATGGAAAAGGTAATATTCTACTCAAGCAATACGCATAAAGGCTATGGAGAAGAAGATGATGAATCGTAAAAATAATTTCTCTCTCCATAAATTAGGATTTGAAAAGTTGAGAGAATGATTGATTTTGAGAAAAATGAGTGAGTGAACGTTTGGAAATCTGATCAATACTTTTATTTCGAAAATAGGATCAGAAACAAATCATATCAACCCATAAATAATTCAAATTTATTCAAAATCGTTTTTTAAATTTTTCAAAAAGGTAATCGATTACTTTGCTGGATAATTGATTACTTCGACCAAAGTAATCGATTACAGTCTTTCAAGTAATCGATTGTTGCTCTTTGGCATTTGTATAATGTAGTAAAAATAATCGATTATTTAAACCAGCAAATCGACTCGAGAGCCTCTGATTTTTGTATGATGCAACAAAAGTAATTGATTCACCTTGTTCAAGTAAACGATTCTGTTAGAACGGCCTCAAACCTCAAGAGGGGGGGAGTGAATCGAGTTTAATTAATTTATTGAAAAACACTTGAATGGTTAAAAAATTGTTTTTGTGGAGAGATTATATATTAGAACGTGAAGGCGAAGCGATAGATAATAAAATAAAAAGAATTGTGTGAAAACGATTTAAACGAAAATAATTGCGAAAAAGTAAAAGAGACAGGGAAGAGGAACACGCAAACCAATTTTATATTGGTTCAGTCTTTCCAGCGAAAGACCTACGTCCGGTCCCCAAGCGACCTGCTTGAGCTTTTATAACCTTGAAATTGAGCTGCACCCAATTACAATCAAGAGCACCCCGCACACTACTAGGAACCTCCGTTCGCTAGGGACCTCAAGTAATCACACAAGGGTTCCTCACCCTAAGAACATGTCACACGTTCCAATAAGAGATCCACTCCCTACCACTACGGTTGAATATAATGAGTTTGTGAGTTATACAAATATGATATGTTCTCAATAACACAGATACAACAAGATAGCTCTATGATAATGAAGATTTAATTCACAAGAACAAAAGCCAATAAGGTTTTCTCTTTAGAAAAGAGTATGAACAATGAAGAACTTAGTTTCAGAGAAGAAGAAGAAGGAGAGGAAGAACGTGAAAAGAGTTTTTGATCAGATCAGATAAAAAAGATAGAATTCTAGGATTAGTAAATATAATTTGAAAAACAAAATAAATAAAGATTATTTTGAAAATCAAAAACAAATAAAAAAGATTTCAGAATTAACAAAAAATAGAATAAGATAAGATTTAAAATCAAAACCAAATAAAAAAATTCATAATTAAAACAAAATAGAATAAGATAAGATTTAAAATCAAAACCAAATAAAAAAATTTAGAAAATAAATCAAAGATTTGATTCTTAAAACAAATAAGGAATTATTTCAAAAATAAAATCAAATTCGAATTTTGAAAATAAATCAGAATCAATTAAGTAAAAAAAATTTGGAAACATTTCAGATTGATTCTGACACGGATTTCAATAAAACTTAAAGGTAATCGATTACTTGAGAGATGTAATCGATTATCTTCGTTCTGTGAAAACAGTGAAATTAATTTTTAAGAAAGTAATCAATTATTTAAAACAACGTAATCGATTATCTGCTTCCTGTGAGAAAGGTAATCGATTATAAAATAAGGTAATCGATTATTTCTAATTAAAATTTCAAGGTCACAACTCAGAAACATAGTAATCGATTATCCAGGAGAGGTAATCGATTACTTCTGCATATTTTCATAAAATTGATTTTCTAAAGCAGGGTATGTAACCATAGGTTTTCAAAAACATTTTTAGCATAAAATCTAACTTAAAACGATTTCAAAAACATTCCTTTCTTCTCCTTAAAATGAAACTTATTTTGGCCTTATGAACTTGGAAAAATTAAACCTTCATTACCTTACAATGATTCCTATGGGCAAAGCTTAATCTACTTAAACTACTTGCTTGAGCTTGAGCCTTGAGCTTGATAGAGCTTGTTTGTTATCATCAAAACAATCTTCTAGAAGTCTTCTAGCATAACTCTTTACGTCCTTGGGAAAGCTTGACTTCCAACAGACTCAAGGCTCTCTGAGTTTTATATGATGTTGCAAAAGTAATCAATTATCTACGTTAAGTAATTAATTACTTTTGCTGAAACTTGTAAAAACTTGTTTCATATTCCAGAAAGTTTGACCAGAGTTTTGAAAAGTATTTTACATGATGCAGCATGAAAGATTTCATGAAAAACAATTTTCCAAAAATACTTTTGAATAAATTCTTCTCCAAATCCTAAGTGTGGCATATCTGTAAGAGTAAAGATAATACCTAGACTTACATTGATTTTCCTAAGAGAAGAGTGAGGTCGATTCTTTAAGGAGTTTGGCATTCATGGTTGTGCATTTGTTTTTCCCTCTTTATATCCGTGTCTGTTATCATAAGACTTCACCATCAAAGACGTTATCTTCTAACACAGAACATTAATTTCAAGATACAAATTCAACAAACTCAATGCGTTACACCCTCACAAGTATTTTCTTAAATTGAAATAAGATTATTACGTTATTTGAAAATTTCACTTAAAATTTTGACAGAGTTTCCTCTGTTTTTCAGACTTCCCAAAAATATTTTTCCTGAATACCTGTCAGTCCAGAAGATTTTGAAACATAAAATTATATATAAGTTACAGAATTATTTATCAGTTACAGCCAGTGATATGGGTCCAATATATGATGTTATGAGCATGATTTAGACTCCCTTTTACTATGGATTTGACTTGTTTCTCTTGTAAATTTAGGACTTTTTGTATAGTTTTTAGGAAGTTAGGTAATTTAGAATCCTTTGAACGTTTTGATCCATTTTGTGTATGTTTCAGGTACTTTCGGAGCTTAATTGAAGAAAATAATTAGGGAGCTGAAAAGAGGATGAAAGGATCTTGAAAATGGCGCAAGAACGGAGTGAAATGGAGTCGGAAGCAGGACCACACGCCCAGGCGCCCAAGCCTCCACGCCCAGGCGTGGGCACCCCGTTGATCAGCACCAAACCAGTCTTGTGTGCCCAAGCGTGAGGTCCTGGGCGCCCAGGCGCGCGAGCGACGCAGAAGCCAAATTGGGCTGATTTCTGATCAGTTTTGCTTCCTATCAATTGGGATTAGTTTTAGACTTTAAATATAGGTTTTTCCATTAGGTTGGGTAGACTTTTCAGAGCCAAATTAGAGTTTAGAATAAAATTAGGATTAGAGAAGAGAGGTTGTTCTGTAATTGAGTGCAAGGAGGCAAGGCACAAGGATTGAAGATTGGAAGATTGAAGATCTCTTGTAAGTAAATTGATTATTGTCTATAATTATTTGTTTTTCCCATTCCTTGTATTTCTTATTCCAATATGTATAACTGAACCTCTTGTTAGGTATAAGGTGGATTTGTATGGATCTTAATTTGGCTGTTTATTTATGAATTAATGTTTTTCCTTTCAAATCAATTGCTTGGTTGTGATTTAATTACAATTCATAGAATTAGCTACTTTATGTTTTGCTTTGGTAATCTGAACCTTAATTGGAAAATTAGGATTAAGATTAGGCCTTTCAACCAAACAATATAATTATTCAATTTGTAGGAATACATTTTGGTAATTGTATAACTCTTATAAATTAGAAATCACTTAAGGGATTAACGGGTAAGGAACATAATTGCCATAAGAGATCTAGCTTTTATTGTTTCTGGAGTTTTTGATTTATTGGAAAACATATTTTCATAATTAAGAACCTGATCCTACAATGAAACCAAGTTCCTAACCTTTTCCATATTTGCTTCTAAATCCTTTTTAGTTTCTGAATTGTTTCATTCCTTTAACTCTACACTCCTATCTCTAAACTCTAAACCAATACAAGTTATACATAGTAATTGCGATTAGGTGAAAGAAATTAGAAACAATTTGCAATCCCCGAGTGGAATGATAATTTACTTACTCTTTATTACTTGTGACCCGGTATACTTGCCCGTAGTCCAACAAATTTTTGGCACCGTTGCCGGGGATTGAAATTCGATTCTAATTTTTTCTGGTACCTTTTTGTAATTACTTGTTTAACTTGTCCCTTTTCATGTATAACTATAGTTTTAATAATGATTTTGATTGTGATAGATTTATTTCGGATCCCTATTCTTCATACTATTATGCACAAAACATAAGTTATAGGAAAACTTCATTAAAAATAGCTTTAGAGAAATTAGAAGCTACAACTAATAAAAATTTTCATGTGGAGCCAATTCCTGTGGAGAAAGCTTCATGAGAAATAACTTTAGAAAAATGTGCTCAAAGCACTAAAGATTTTGTTGAACAATTTAGAAACGATGGTCAAATCTTACGTTCTAGTAGAAAGAACCATTAAATGCAAGTTGAACACATTTTAAAGCAATTAGATGAAGAGTCACAATCATCACCAATAATGTTTTACTCTCTTCAAAGAGAGGAAAAAGTGGTGGTGATGGTGACTAGTGATGAAACTCCTATGGAGGAGCAAATTGAAAAAAATGTGCATAATGAGTTTGAGGAAGTGGACCGAGATAAAACAATAGAAGGTTTGAATATGTTAGAAAAATTTGATCCACCCTTGCATGATGAATTACTAGCAATTAAAAATTTGGTTAAATCTATTTCATGCTTGGAAGACTCAAAATTTTTCCACTATATTCAACCTTTGTGCTTTCATGAAAATTCTAAAAATCAATCTAAATCATTGTTAAACAATAGGGAACCTGAAAAGGTAGTTTTCCTAATTCATGGAATTAACACCTTCATGAATGGGAAAAGAAATAACTTGTTTGAGATGATGCATGGAGTAAGGAATGCACCTTTTGACCCTGGTAGGATTGAACTCATTTTTGCAACTTCCTTACTCCACCATCATCTAAGGTTTGTCCCATGGGATGTGGGAATAACTTGTTATTGTTGCATCACATGAGATTTAACCTATAGAATTTGGGATCCTGGTGGATTCTTTGTAATTATGTAGTAATGTAGGCTTTTATTTTTTTAGTTAGTTAGTGAATAAAGAGTTGAAGCTTTTTCTATGTAACTGCTAATGAAGTGCTTCTAGCACTATTTTTAGTTGTTCATGTGATGCAGGTGAATAAGTTTGGGGGAGTCTCCTCCATGGTGCATCAAGAGAGAATGTTGTGCTACAAAGGGAAGTTTCCTAACTCCTTGCATTTATTTTAATTTTTATTTTGTAGTTTTAGGTTAGTTAAGTTTGCTTGAGGATAAGCCAACCTCTAAGTTTGGGGGAGCGGACAAAATAAAAAAATTTCAGATCTGAATTTTTCTCCCATATTTGGTGTTGGTTTGTGTTCTTGGTAGGAGTAGGTAATTATTCTAGACTTAGGACTGTTTTTCTGATGATAAGTGTCAATACTTAATTTAGGATTAGAGTCATTGATTTTTGATACTAATTGATTGACTTGTAAATATTTTTGAAATCTCGTTATTTTGACAAACTTTTTGAGAATTTGAGATTAGTGAACTGTCTTTAGCCTAGTGAGTTATTTGAGCCTAAACACTGAAGGAGTATGATTTATTGAATTATTTTGATTTGAAACCCCTATTTCTTCCATGAGTGTGTAATCATTGACTTTGAGTTTTAGAACTTGACCGGTGACCATTTTGAGATTGATAATTGTTTGCATGCATTAAGATGATTAAGGCACTTAGGATGTGTTTTTGTGGCCTTCAACTGTTTTGTATTGATAATGTTCCCCTAGTTGCCCATTTTGAGCCTTATGATTTTTCTTTGGTACCCTGCATCTATTGAAAGATTTTTGTGAGTACCTTGGAAATTTTGAATGAGCAATTGAGAGGAATGACGAAAGAAAAAGTGAAAGTAATTGGTGAAAAGTGTTACGAGTTCTATTCTCTTCCAAGTGGAAAAAAAAATAAATTGAAAAGGAAATAAATGAGAAAGGAAGAGAATAGAAGAGAAAAGAATGAAAAAGAAAAGAGGGATGATAATGATTTTGGAGTTGAGTGTGATTCTTAATTGTATTTATTGCTCATTCATAATTTTTAAGAGAAATTTGTTTTAGCATTTTAGCCCTTAGTTTTATCCTTTCTTTCTTTTATCCCATCTCACACTTTTAGCCATGGCCTCATTACAACCAAAATTAAGACCTTTTTATTTTTGTGTGCATTCAATAATTTCAGTAGAGATTTGGGTCTAAGGTCAAGCATATGGTAACACATTGTCACTGTATGAACTTGAGTGAAACATATATATAACCCTTGATACACATGAGAGATACACACTGTGAGGTTGAGAGTATTCACTAGTCATTAGTTCTTTTGGAGTTTGTTTCTCTAACCAGATTTCAATTCTATGAATTGCTTGTGAAAATAAGTGTCTGAGTCTGTGAGTCGATGTCCTAGATTAGGTGTGTACAGGGATGGGCAAAATACCCATGCCCGCGGGTACCCGCATAAATACCCGTGACGGGTACCCGCATTATTCTCTTATGGGTGGGGATGGGTATTATGGTACCCGCGCCCGCGGGTACCCGTATAAATAAAAAAATATTTTATTAAATATTATATATATTAGTATAAATAATATTTTATTAGTAGTGATTAAAATTGGAGGTACATCTATTGATCTATATACTGATTAAAATCTTCATATTGTTCGGCTATATATATATATATATTATGGGAAGTGGGGAGTTAATTAATTATCATAAGACCATGACTCTAGAACGAAGAAAGATATATAATAAAATGCCCTATAATTTTAGCAATCATCTCAAACATTTACTTGCTACAGAGATGCACTATGATACTTGAGGCCACATTTCTCGTATTATTATGTGGAAGTTCATGTATGTCTGACGTGTAGTATAATTGAAGATCCCGTGAGCTTTTTTATCATTATGTGGATCATTAAATTAAAGGAAAAAATAATAAAAGTTCGAAACCCGTGGGTACCCGTAAATACCCGTTACCCGTATAAATATCCGCAAATACCCGCGGATAGGGTAGTGGGTATGCACTACCCGTGCCCGCCCGCACCCGTGCCCATCCCTACCGTGTGTACAATTTGATTTAAAGGGTAGTCTTGTGTTCTAGAGTTTTTATTTTACTTTTGCCTGGGACATGCAAAATACTAAGTTTGGGGGAGTTTTTTGGGTCCAATATATGATGTTTTGAGCATGATTTAGACTCCATTTTACTATGGATTTGGCTTGTCTCTCATGTAATTTTAGGACTTTTTGTATAGTTTTTAGGAAGTTAGGTAATTTAGAATCCTTTGAACTTTTTGATCCGTTTTGTGTATGTTTCAGGTACTTTCGAAGCTTAATTGAAGAAAATAATTATGGAGTTGAAAAGAGGATGAAAGGATCTTGAAAATGGCGCAAGAACGGAGCGAAACGGAGTCAGAAGCAGGTCCACACGCCCAGGCGCCCAAGCCTCCACGCCCAGGCGTGGGCACCCCGTTGATCAGCACCAGACCAGTCCTGTGCCCCTAGGCGTGAGGTCCTGGGCGCCCAGGCACGCGAGCGACGCAGAAGCCCAATTGGGCTGATTTCTGATCAGTTTTGCTTCCTATCAATTGGGATTAGTTTTAGACTTTAAATATAGGTTTTTCCATTAGGTTAGGTAGACTTTTCAGAGCCAAATTAGAGATTAGAATAAAATTAGGATAAGAGAAGAGAGACTGTTCTGCATTTGAGTGCAAGGAGGCAAGGCACAAGGATTGAAGATTGGAAGATTGAAGATCTCTTGTGGGTAAATTGATTATTGTCTATGATTATTTGTTTTTCCCATTCCTTGTATTTCTTATTCCAATATGTATAACTGAACCTCTTGTTAGGTATAAGGTGGATTTGTATGGATCTTAATTTCGCTGTTTATTTATGAATTAATATTATTCCTTTCAAATCAATTGCTTGGTTGTGTTTTAATTACAATTCATAGAATTAGCTACGTTATGTTTTGCTTTGATAATCTGAACCTTAATTTGAAAATTAGGATTAAGATTAGGCCTTTCAACCAAACAATATAATTATTAAATTTGTAGGAATATTTTTGGGTAATTGTATAACTCTTATAAATTAGAACTCACTTAAGAGATTAAGGGGTAAGAAATATAATTGCCATGAGAGATCTAGCTTTTATTGTTTTTGGAGTTTTTGAGTTATTGGAAAACATATTTTCATAATTAAGAACCTGATCCTACAATGAAACCAAGTTCCTAACCTTTTCCATATTTGCTTCTAAATCCTTTTTAGTTTCTGAATTGTTTCATTCCTTTAATTCTACACTCCTATCTCTAAACACAAAACCAATACAAGTTATACATAGTAATTGCGATTAGGTGAAAGAAATTAGAAACAATTTGCAATCCCCGAGTGGAACGATAATTTACTTACTCTTTATTACTTGTGACCCGGTATACTTGCCGGTAGTCCAACAAGTTTTTGGCGTCGTTGCCAGGGATTGAAATTCGATTCTAATTTTTTCCGGTACCTTTTTGTAATTACTTGTGTAACTTGTCCCTTTTCATGTATAACTATAGTTTTAATAATGATTTTGATTGTGATAGATTTATTTTGGATCCCTATTCTCCATACTATTATGCACAAAGCAAAAGTTATAGGACAACTTCATTAGAAATAGCTTTAGAGAAATTAGAAGCTACAGCTAATAAAAAATTTTATGTGGAGCCAATTCCTGTGGAGAAAGCTTTATGGGAAATAACTTTAGAAAAATGTGCTCAAAGCACTACAGATTTTGTTAAACAAGTTAGAAACGATGGTCAAATCTTAAGTGCTAGTAGAAAGAACCTTCAAATGCAAGTTGAACACATTTTAAAGCAATTAGATGAATAGTCACAATCATCACCAATAATTTTTTACTCTCTTCAAAGAGAGGAAAAAGTGGTGGTGATGGATTTGACTAATGATGAAACTCCTATGGAGGAGCAAATTGAGGAAATGTGCATAATGAGTTTGAGGAAGTGGACCGAGATAAAACAATAGAAGGTTTGAATATGTTAGAAAAATTTGATCCACCCTTGCATGATGAATTACTAGCAATTAAAAATTTGGTTAAATCTATTTCATGCTTGGAAGACTCAAAATTTTTCCACTATATTCAACCTTTGTGCTTTCATGAAAATTCTAAAAATCAATCTAAATCATTGTTAAACAATAGGGAACCTGAAAAGGTAGTTTTCCTAATTCATGGAATTAACACCTTCATGAATGGGAAAAGAAATAACTTGTCTGAGATGATGCATGGAGTAAGGAATGCACCTTTTGACCCTGGTAGGATTGAACTCATTTTTGCAACTTCCTTACTCCACCATCATCTAAGGTTTGTCCCATGGGATGTGGGAATAACTTGTTATTGTTGCATCACATGAGATTTAACCTATAGAATTTGGGATCCTGGTGGATTCTTTGTAATTATGTAGTAATGTAGGCTTTTATTTTTTTAGTTAGTTAGTGAATAAAGAGTTGAAGCTTTTTCTATGTAACTGCTAATGAAGTGCTTCTAGCACTATTTTTAGTTGTTCATGTGATGCAGGTGAATAAGTTTGGGGGAGTCTCCTCCATGGTGCATCAAGAGAGAATGTTGTGCTACAAAGGGAAGTTTCCTAACTCCTTGCATTTATTTTAATTTTTATTTTGTAGTTTTAGGTTAGTTAAGTTTGCTTGAGGATAAGCCAACCTCTAAGTTTGGGGGAGCGGACAAAATAAAAAAATTTTCGATCTGAATTTTTCTCCCATATTTGGTGTTGGTTTGTGTTCTTGGTAGGAGTAGGTAATTATTCTAGACTTAGGACTGTTTTTCTGATGATAAGTGTCAATACTTAATTTAGGATTAGAGTCATTGATTTTTGATACTAATTGATTGACTTGTAAATATTTTTGAAATCTCGTTATTTTGACAAACTTTTTGAGAATTTGAGATTAGTGAACTGTCTTTAGCCTAGTGAGTTATTTGAGCCTAAACACTGAAGGAGTTTGATTTATTGAATTATTTTGATTTGAAACCCCTATTTCTTTCATGAGTGTGTTCTCATTGACTTTGAGTTCTAGAACTTGACCGGTGACCAATTTGAGATTGATAATTGTTTGCATGCATTAAGATGATTAAGGCACTTAGGATGTGTTTTTGTGGCCTTCAACTGTTTTGTATTGATAATGTTCCCTTAGTTGCCCATTTTGAGCCTTATGATTTTTCTTTGGTACCCTGCATCTATTGAAAGATTTTTGTGAGTACCTTGGAAATTTTGAATGAGCAATTGAGAGGAATGATGAAAGAAAATGAAAGTAATTGGTGAAAAGTGTTATGAGTTCTGTTTCTCTTCCAAGTGGAAAAAAATAAATTGAAAAATAAATAAATGTGAAAGGAAGAGAATAGAAGAGAAAAGAATGAAAAAGAAAAGAGGATGATAATGGTTTTGGAGTTGAGTGTGATTCTTAATTGTATTTATTACTCATTCATAATTTTTAAGGGAAATTTGTTTTTGCATTTTAGCCCTTAGTTTTATCTTTTCTTTCTTTTATCACACCTCACACTTTTAGCCATGACCTCATTACAACCAAAATTAAGACCTTTTGATTTTTGTGTGCATTCAATAATTTCAGTGGAGATTTGGGTCTAAGGTCAAGCATATGGTAACACATTGTCACTGTATGAACTTGAGTGAAACATATATATAACCCTTGATACACATGATAGATACACACTGTGAGGTTGAGAGTGTTCACTAGTCATTAGTTCTTTTGGAGTTTGTTTCTCTAACCAGATTTCAATTCTATGAATTGCTTGTGAAAATAAGTGTCTGAGTCTGTGAGTCAAAGTCCTAGATTAGGTGTGTACATTTTGATTTAGAGGGTAGTCTTGTGTTCTAGAGTTTTTATTTTACTTTTCCCTGAGACATGCAAAATAATAAGTTTGGGAGAGTTATTTGAGTCCAATATATGATGTTTTGAGCATGATTTAGACTCCCTTTTACTTTGGATTTGGCTTGTTTCTGTTGTAAATTTAGGACTTTTTGTATAGTTTTTAGGAAGTTAGGTAATTTAGAATCCTTGGAACGTTTTGTGTATGTTTCAGGTACTTTCGGAGCTTAATTGAAGAAAATAATTATGGAGCTGAAAAGAGGATGAAAGGATCCTGAAAATGACGCAAGGACGGAGCGAAACAGAGTCGGAAGCAAGTCCACACGCCCAGGCGCCCAAGCCTCCACGCCCAGGCGTGGGCACCCCGTTGATCAGCACCAGACCAGTCTTGTGCACCCAGGCGTGAGTTCCTGGGCGCCCAGGCGCGCGAGCGACGCAAAAGCTCAATTGGGTTGATTTCTGATCAGTTTTGCTTCCTATCAATTGGGATTAGTTTTAGACTTTAAATATAGTTTTTTTCATTAGGTTAGGTAGACTTTTCAGAGCCAAATTAGAGATTATAATAAAATTAGGATTAGAGAAGAGAGGTTGTCCTGCAATTGAGTGCAAGGAGGCAAGGCACAAGGATTGAAGATTGGAAGATTGAAGATCTCTTGTGGGTAAATTGATTATTGTCTATGATTATTTGTTTTTCCCATTCCTTGTATTTCTTATTCCAATATGTATAACTGAACCTCTTGTTAGGTATAAGGTGGATTTGTATGGATCTTAATTTGGCTGTTTATTTATGAATTAATGTTTTTCCTTTCAAATCAATTGCTTGGTTGTGTTTTAATTACAATTCATAGAATTAGCTACTTTATGTTTTGCTTTGGTAATCTGAACCTTAATTGGAAAATTAGGATTAAGATTAGGCCTTTCAACCAAACAATATAATTTTTCAATTTGTAGGAATATTTTTGGTTAATTGTATAACTCTTATAAATTAGAACTCAGTTAAGGGATTAAGGGGTAATAAACATAATTGCCATGAGAGATCTAGCTTTTATTGTGTTTGGAGTTTTTGATTTATTGGAAAACATATTTTCATAATTAATAACCTGATCCTACAATGAAACCAAGTTCCTAACCTTTTCCATATTTGCTTCTAAATCCTTTTTAGTTTATGAATTGTTTCATTCCTTTAATTCTACACTCCTATCTCTAAACTCTAAACCAATACAAGTTATACATAGTAATCGCGATTAGGTGAAAGAAATTAGAAGCAATTTGCAATCCCCGAGTGGAACGATAATTTACTTACTCTTTATTACTTGTGACCCGGTATACTTGTCGGTAGTCCAACAGCCAGTCAATCACTAATGCCCTGTTAAACAAAATAATACAAGTTTCTGGGCTTACAACTAGTGAATTGTTTTGTAACCAAAATAAACTGGCGTAAACCTAATCTATTATACTCTTCTCATAACTAATATACACTCCACGGAGTGGAGGGTATTCCTGATCGGCCTGCAGTAGTGTAAGCTCCACCTCTGTACCTCTATAAAAAAAACATCAAGAAGAGTAGTTTTACATAGAACTTAGGAAATAGTTTCTAAAAAGACATAACAATAAACTAGGTCAAGCACATCTATCACATATAAGGCACATCACATCCTACACAACTAATTACACAAATACTCCTAATTAGTTCATCTACATTCACATTCATATTTCCATTATTTAATTCTCTTTCCGTTTCATCTTATTCATACATTTCTTTTCACTATTTCCCTTTTATTATTTATCCACAGGGTCGGTGTGACCCTCCTGTGCTATGTTCCTCTTCACAGAGTCGCTATGACCATCCTGTGATGTGTTCTTATTCACAAGGTCACTATGACCATCCTGTTATGTGTTTCTATTCACAGGGTCGCTATGACCATCCTATTCACAGGATCTCTATGACCATCCAGTGATGTGTTCCTATTCACAGGGTCGACATGACCATCCTGTGATTAACTATTCTAGCCCACAGGGTCGACATGACCACCTGTGCTAACTATTTGGCAGAGTCAAACTGACCTCCTATCTTATCTTATAATTTTCTCACCTTCTAATCTTAATTCTAGATCACTACTTACTTATTCTTTTCTCTGTTTTTGAATTCTTATTTCTCTTTCCTTATTAAATATCCTTAATCCTCTTTCATTTCCATTATTAATTATCCACTTTGTTACTCTTATTGTTTCCTAACTTACTATCTAATTAATCCATCATCCATTTCTTTATCATCCCTAAATTCTCTTACATCTTTCTATTTATTGATTAGAACCCAATTCATGCTTAATTTCTTTCCATTACATCCATAAGTCTTAACTCCATCCCTTCTTTTACGCTTAATTCTAACTTACTCAGGCCTATTCTGCCCTTATGACTACCAACCTTAACAGCCCTAAATAATGACATTTCCTACCATGACCATAAAAAAGAGTGTTCATAATCAAATTCCTTAGTCCCTATTATTCATCCCTCAACCACAATTAATAAGATTATCAGCTAAATCCCCAATCCCATACTATCCATCTAGTATCAGTTTCCAACTACCCTAAGGTTCAATCCTATTCTATTTAGTCCAGTCCTTAACTATCAATCTATCCCAGTTGATCCCTTTTATTTTCACTTATTCTTTTGACACGTTTCTTAGGTGTTTCTAACTCACTTTTTAACTATTCCCTTAGCCCAAACAATCCCAATTATTCTAGTATCATTTTATCAAGATTTCCTCTCAAGCTTTTACCTAGTTTTATTACGAACCTAGCATACCTAGTGGTTCACTTACCTTTTCATATTACTCATTATTTCATATAAATCATTAAAAACATATTCAAGCACAAAATATCATAAACATATTCATTCATCAATATACTGGGTTTTATTTCCCAAACACTAAATATTTAGTTTCTAACCAAATACAATACCCTAAGGTTCATTATTATCCTTAACCATCTATTCTCAGTTACCACTATACTCTATTTAGAATCCCCTCCCTAAGTAAAGGTAATACCACCTTGTTACCTCAAAGAGAGAGAGAAAGGTAAAACCTCAAAACCCTTAGCTTTCTCCTTGCCTTTGAACCCTTAGTACTCAACCCTTTTGATCTTGGCTTGCAACCTAATGAGGACAACCAATAGATGTGAAGATGTTTTCCAATAGAAAGCTTGATGGAGGGAGGGGTATCACTTGCACCACTTGTGAGTGTTGGAGCATGAGAGAGAAAGTGAAACCATGGGGATGATGATAAAGAGAGGGAGAGAGCTTGAGAGCTTGGGTGGTGATGCGTTATGATGATAGTGGTAGGGAGCTTGAGAGTGATAAGAAACCAAGATGAAGAGGGAGGTGTTTGCTATGGAGGGAATGGGGAAGGAAATATGTGTGTGTGATGGTCAAGCTTGCCGAAGAAGCTTGCCACTTAAGGGCCAATTCATGGCCCCCAAGTTCCTTCTTTTTTTTACTGCCTGTCGTGTACTAACGGTTAGTGGAATGACTAACCGGTTAGTGTCTGACTTCTTTTTATTTTTTTTATTCCTTTGCACTTCAAAGTGTCATATCTCCTTCTTTACCCGTCGGATCTTGCTCAAATATGAAAGCAAGCTTCCCTACATAGTAATCTTCACATCCAACGGTAGAATTTGTGTTTGGATTTGTAAATCTTTTATTTCTAATTTCCTAATATAGGGTGTTTCCAACACCGAAAACACCATTTCTAACACTCTTTTGTTCATCTTTCAATCCCCTATCTGATGCCAATGCTTCCTAACTCCTTCATGGCACTCAAAGGGATGCTAATCCATCACCTTAGTTCCTCTTCAGCATAAATTATCATTTTCTAATCTTATTATTATTCTAATTATTTTTTGGAATTAAAATTCGGGATGTTACACAATGCATGCTTCCATTCCCCCATTCTAAAATCCACTTCCACCATGCTCACTTTCTCTTACACCATCACCCCTCTCTCTTATTCTTATCACCTTTCAATTGCCAAAGCACTTCCATTCCACACGAGTCACTCAACTCCATACCAACTCGCTAGTATCGGTAATCACAAGAAACAGTAACCACGATGATGATGATGATAATTATGACAATGCCACTATTAACGAGTTCTTATCTTTATTCATGTTCATATTGCGAAAGCGAGTCACCGTATTGTATCCTAACCCCTATAAATAAATCATCGGCACCCATGCTTATCTTCATCTTCAGGAAGGTTGTTGCCGAATTGGAGAACAATGATAAGGACAAGATATTTTCATGAACAAGTCAAATTGCGAGAATAGTGAAGGGATGAACGAAAGTATAACCAATTGTGCAATGAGAGAGTGATGGGGAAAGCTTTAGCCTTTGATCTGGTACTATCGCCGAAAGATGAGGGAACAATGGTTGAGATCGACAGGGAATCAGAGGTGGTGTACGTTGTAGTGAGTGACGTCAATGGTGGGCGATGGTGGTTGGCGGTGGTTGTGGAGTGTGGGTATTATCTGATGCAGAAGAATTTAATGGGGTTTAAAACAAATTCATGGGGCCAAAAAATAATTTTCGTTATTTTACCTTATTTATAGGCAATTTAGGTAAGTGGAAAAGTCTAATTTGGATATTATGGTGAGGCTTGTTGAGAAGCAGAAAATACTTGAGATTATTAATTTTATTTCGAAAAAGGGTGTTATTAAAAAACTACAAGAACCTTAAAATTATTGGGTCTTGGACAATCGCTCTCATTGCCCTATTGAGCTTGCCTTTCTATATAAGCTTTACTTCTGAATGTATGTTCGGGTTCACGTTAACTCTCATTTTCACGTTGGAGTAGAAGCTAATGTGAATAACGTTGACATTTCAGAATTGCTTCTAGGTTAACTTATCGCAAATCAAAACATGAGTTAAATGAACCCTTGGCATACAAATGAAAACACTACGTAAATAAATATATGGCTAAAGTATATAAGATGTGTAAATACTCCCTCCGGCCCTATTTATAAGATCCTTTTGGGGTGTTTCGCTCCCACCAAGGAGAGTGGATAAATTTGTTAGTGGCATTGAAAATATGAAAATTTAATATACTTTTTCAAAACTACCCCTCTAATTGTTATTGAAACTCTAAAAAGTGTTGACTTTATAGGAATATTGGTGGAAAGAAGCAATTAAATGCTATTGAAAATTGAAAAAGGGTCTTATAAATAGGACCAAAATAAAAACATTAAAAAGATTTTATAATTAGGACCGGAGAGAGTATTCAGATATGCTCTTCTTTTCTTATGCACAAACGAAATGTAGTTTTAAACTTTGATAACGTTTAGGTTTCAATTATATAACATTTATGAAAATTGTGGACTATTGAATAATAATGTGATCAATATCTTAATAATTGACCTCACAATATGGTCCTAGAGACTATCAAAATCTTAAAATGGCTGTATTTATAACTGCTGTTGTGAACATAAATTTAAAAAATTTGGGTAATTGGTGAGATTGGTCCCTAATTTTGTAAGCGTTGGTCGAGTTAGTCCCTGATTTTATTGAAATAGCAAGTTAGTCTTTGAGATAACAGAACGTCGATCAAGTTAGTCTCTGCCGTCACTATCGTAGGGATGTATTTGCTTTAAAATGGGATAAAGACAGAGACGTATGTGAATTAAAATGTTATCTCATGGACTAAAATGTTATTTCGGTAACGTCAATAACTAACTTGACCGACGCTTACAAAGTCAAGAACCAATCAAACCAATTACTCTTAAAAATTTGCACAATCCTAAAATATTTGAGTGCCTTGCGGATTCAAAATCCCTACCCCGCCATGTAGAAAAGATTATAATGATACCTCTAATGGCAGCTCCAAATACCAAGATCTATATAGACTCTGAGCAAGTACTTGACTAGTACCTCTAAAGTTTCACCTATCCGTAGACAAATTAATGGACTATCAATAACTTACATTTTAGATGCCAAATCTCTGAATGAAATCAAAGTTGGATCTCTTCAAGAACCTTACAAAATTATGACTACACTCAATTGTATTATTGAGACATAAAATTGATTTGTGGTCACATGAACCGATCTTGAACCCAAAGAACCACCTTTCTCTGCATTTGTTTTTAGGGCTGTGCAAGGAAGTAGGAACAAAAGCAGCATATACTAATGCTTTGGACCAACATAGCAAATCCATGTTATGTCACCCACTTGTACAGAATCAAAACACATGCAAAGGTCCCCCTAAAATGTGGGTCCCTTACATTACATTCTCAAATTTCCCACATGTTTTCACATGATGGGTATGGAATGCCATCTCCGTTGTCAAAAAATAAATCACCGGAAAACCACAATTTCTTTGCAAGAAAGAGACATGGATCCACACTAAACACACCCTCCTTCCCTCTTTTGCAAGTCAAGTTTTGAAATTAAAAGGAGAAAAGAGAAAATCATTACCCAACTCTAAAACCCAAAACTTTTCTAGCCAAAAAAGGACACGACACACAAGCCACCACTAATGCCAACTTGCATTTCGTAACCATCCTTATATTTTTGTAACTCCTTTAATATATATTTTGTCTCATTTTTTTTAATTGCACTTTTGGTGAGCCACTTTTGTCAATTTATCGAATTTAGTTCCCTACGTATTTTTAATTTGGGAAATTTAGTCCTTTAATTATTAATTTATGGCGATTTTAGTCCTTTCATGTCTAATAGAAGAACATGTGTTAGCACCTGAACAATTTTGTTAAACATGGAATGACTGAAATAACTACAAATTGACAATTGAAAGCGAAATTCGTCAAATTAAATATAGGGTACTAAATTCGTCAAATTAACAAAATTGAGATATCAAAAATGCAATTAAGCCCATTTTTAAAAAATAAATAAATAAAAAATTCCTTTTCGCGTTACATCATTAGTCAATTTTTTTTTTCTACCTTCCTCCTTCTTGCATCTCGTACACTTAAAACAAAAGTATAACTGTCATTTTTCTTTTCATAAACCTTATATGCATGTGTGTATATATATGCACACACCCCCTACCCACACTAATTAACATCAAATTTCCAAGCAATCTTATAACTAAAATTACTTATTCTCTCTCTTCCTTCTCAAATGGCAGAGCTAGAGATTCCAAGTGTGATGCCAAAGATTATTGCTTTTCTCTCTTCTCTACTCAATAGGGTAGCTGAATCTAATGATCTTAACCAACAACAACTCATTCACCAGAAGATCTCTGTGTTCCATGGACTGACACGCCCCACCATATCAATTCAGAGCTACCTTGAGAGAATTTTCAAGTATGCCAATTGCAGTCCATCATGCTTCATTGTTGCATATGTCTATCTGGACCGTTTCACTCAGAGGCAACCTTCTTTGCCTATCAACTCCTTCAATGTGCATAGGTTATTGATCACCAGTGTTATGGTAGCTGCTAAATTCATGGATGACATGTAAGTATACCTTAAATTCTATTCTTTTTAAATGACTTTGGAAGAGCAAATTTAATAAAAGCTCTTGTTAACGAGCACCCTTAGGATTACTAGAAATAGAAAATTAATCCTAAGTCCACGTTATTGCTTCTTTCGGACATCCCAAAACCCACATTTTCCAATAATTTTCTACTGCTTATAGTTTCTTAACCAGTGTCGTGAGACGTGAGGGCACTTGTTAGCATTCTCCTTTAATAAAATTCTAGTGTTTCTTAAATTTCTTGAATTCTGGTGCTTCCTTAATAGTATCTTAAATTCTGGTCTTTCAATTACCCGGCTTGGAGATCCTTGTTTATGCTCATTGATTTTAATTTGAATCATAGAAACCCAGAATCTGTATTTGTATGTCCTTGTCCTATTTCTTGTTATCGTATAATTTTATTGTCTACCATAATAGTCTGACATAAACTTGACAACTGATAATGACCTACTTCTTTAAGAAGATTGCAATCTTGCTTGTGAATGAATTATACTATGTCCAGGCTGGCTTTGTATTAGATAGAGACAACCCACCCATGTGTTCCCACCAGTTTATAGCATGTACAGAGCGGTTCACTTTGTTGTATAAGGAAAATGTCTTTTTCAATCACCAGTTGGATAAATCATGGGTTAAATTGCGGTTGTGTTTTGTGTTTATTGCAATTATGAATAATTGCCCAAAAAATGAATACTTCTTAATATACAGTTATAGCACACATGGAGTTGCATACGCTACCAAAACCACAATATCATGATCGAAATTGTGATTGTTGATCACAATTTAAAACTTTCATATCATATGTTGATGTGATTGTGATTTTTAAATTGCTATGAAATTAGTTAGTAAGCTGCTGTAATGATATGAAAGAAGTATGGTTTGAATATATTCTAGGTGTTTATTATTCAAAAATATTAATATTTATTTCTACATTTGATACTTTTGGAAAAGAAAACAAAAAATAGATAATGAAATTATCTATTTTCTTTTCCTAAAGTAAAAAGTATTTCATTTCAGATGTTTAACTGACGTAATTAGATCCATTTGCTACCCTATTGAAAAGTATTTGAGATTTTTAATATTTAACTTATGTATGTAATTAGTCTTTCATCTTTATACCTCAGCTAATTTTGAGCCTCACTCTTTTAACTTGACAATGAGACATAGGAAAATTCCAAATTCTATTGATGAATGACTTTTATTTCAACTTAAAAATTTACATGCTATTTAGCACTTATTATTCACTTTTCTGTTGGTCTTTTGTTATCATCAGGTACTACAACAATGCTTACTATGCAAAAGTTGGAGGAATCACTACAATTGAGATGAACTTTCTTGAGGTTGACTTCTTATTTGGTTTGGGCTTCCATTTAAATGTAACCCCTGGCACCTTCCAAGCCTACTGTGGCCATCTCCAAAGAGAAATGCTGCTGATGCAACCTCTTAGTTTTACTGATTCATCCCTAAGTTTAGAAAAATCACTAAAGGCCCATTTATGCTTCAATGAGGATGAATCTTCTTCCCATCAAAATCAACAACAATTAGCTGTTTGATTTCTTGAATTTTCTTATCAATGCATGTAGTCTAGTTGTAGATGTAGTGAACCTATTACAGAGTGGCAATTTCAACTACTTTTACTTGTGGACTCCTTCCAACTTTCTGTCCTTTTTTTTTTTTTTTCTTCCTAAATTTTTATATTTTACTCTTTTTGATACCTGAACTATGGATAAAATTTGTTTGGTACTTGACAGATATTTGTCTCTTATTTACAGTCTGGCTAGAAAAGTAGGGTATTTTAGTTCTATGAATAACAACTACCGAACCTTACTACTTAGATCGCGTCAAACAATACAACTCTCTCCGGTGGTTAATATAAGTACCATTTGACCAAATTCAATCCCTTTAAAAAAGTTAGTTAATATTGTTAGTGGTATTGAAAATGTAAATATTTGGTATATTTTTTTAAAAGTACCCCTATCATTATTCTTGGAAATCTAAAAAGTGTCGAGTAAATAGGGATGTTTGTGGAAATGAAATAATTAATGCTATTGAAAATTGGAAATAAGACTTATATTAAAGAAAAAAGTCTTCAAAATGTGATTATATATAAGACCGGAGGAAGTATAATGTTTTATAATAAATTTTGTCAATTGATAAGATATTAATCATAAGATTTTTTTTTAATTATTTCATCTGTAAATTTTTCTTAACCTTTATCTACTTTTATCGATTGAAATAATTTTGATTTGATCAATGTTTTTTTAATTGGGATTTCTACTTTTTTTTCCCAAGACGAAGGTAAATGGGGGAGAAAATGGCTAACACCTAGGGCTGAAAACGAGTCGAGTCGAATTTAACTCAACTCGACTCGACTCGTTAAGGAAAAGCTCGAGTCAAGTTTCGAGTTGAGTTCAATTCAAACTATCTTTTCAATTCAAACTTGACTTGATTAAAGTTTGCGAGTTTTCGAGTGGGTTAACGAGCTCAAATGCATATAGCTCGTGAGCTCGAATAATGATTGTTAATACATATACATATATATCCTCATACATACATTTAATATATGTCATATGTGTGTGAATAAATAAAGATAAAAAGACATTTAACTCACATTTTATAATTTTTTTTCATTTTTAATATATATTATATTCATATATTAATATAAAAAGTATTTACATATATAAAACCAATAAAATAGTTTTCATATGATATATATATAATCGAGTCAGCTCATGAACCTAACGAGTCGAACTATAATGGGCTCGAGTTCAGCTCACTTGGTTCATGAACTAAGTTCATTGAGCTAATTATCGAATTAAGTTTCGAAAGACTTTCGAGTAGTTCAGCTCATTTCCAGCCCTACCAAAACCCCTCCTTCCTTAATTAAATTATTTTAATAAACCTTCTATATACCATAAAGGTAAAAAAAAAAATGACAACTTTGGAATGAACTTTAGTTAAAGAAATTTTTTTAACATTTCTCTAAACATTTGGATAATATAAGCGCGCGCACACATTTTTTTTTCCGTATTTTTTGGCGGAACCACCGATATCCCCAAGAGCACTCTTAATACCAGGGAACTCTTAAGACTAATCCGGAGCTAACTGCGTCACTGGCTCTCCCAACGAGATATTTTTAGTAGGAATCAAACCTAGGGCTGATAGCACACATGTAATATTCTTTCTCCTCTCATCTTTATTTTATTTTTTTTAACCACAACATTTTCACTTTAACTGGCTATTAATAAATGCATTTTATTTTTATTATTAATACTTACTTCATCCAACATTCAAATAAAAGGTTGCTTAAGTCTCTATGTCAATACTTTTCTTTTCTTCTTCAATTCTGTTATTGTTTCAAATTCCACATTATTAAGAAAATTAATATAATTTTTATATTTTAATTTTTATTCATCTAGTTAGAACAAATTGGAACCTTCCCGGCCCTCTACCTTTTCCAGGATCAATTCCTGCCTACATGTAATAATTAAATCACCTAACATGAGATTTTATCATCTTTTCTATAATAAAAAATGGATTTTGTCATATCACTTGTTAAAATTACTGAAATAAGAAAAACAATAAGAAGTCTACATCATTCTGTGTTTCTTGAAAATATAAAATGATATATGTTCGAATAACTTTTAATTACATTTAGATTCTAACACTTGTTATTATTTGCCATAAGAAATATCCCAACTTTTTTTTCTAATGCACTTATTTCTAATTTTATTTTGTCTAATACATTCACTTTTTTTTTTGTGTGCGCGCGTGTATTAAGAATATCTTTTGACCGATAGTCGAAGATTAATTCCCTCCCAGACGAATACACTCACTTATTTTTAACTAATATGATTAAGACTATTTCTTGTTATACCCACCTTTGGATTCTCTCCACGATGTGCACCGTGCTTAATTTATTAGGATAAAAATTGTGGGTGAGAATAGAAATAGTTTGGCCATAAGGAGACAAAAGAATAATGTATACAGTACACTATAGGTAAGTTGTCAATTGATGTTGAACTTCAGCTAATTGACAGTTGTGCCGGTTCTTCAGAAGTAAACAATGCGTTGTTATATCTATTGGGTTAAATAAGTTAATTTTTCTTATTGAGAAGAAATAAGTTAATTTTAAGTATTAAACAATTAATGATAAAATTAAAAGGCTTATTTATGTTTTTAGCCTCTGAAAGTTGGGAGTGTTTTGGTTTTAGTCCCTAAAAGTTTTTTTGTCCTTGACTCATCCTTAATTGTTTTGAAAATCTAGTTTTAGTCCATGCGGTTAAGAAAAATTCGTTAATTGCTGACGTGGCTAATAGAACGTCACATCAGTATCACGTGTGCAAGTATTGCATGACACGGTAGGATGACGTGGGTGATCTGTGCTTGCAGAAGCCAAAGGGCCAAAGCCCTATACACAAACACACATGGGTTGGGCGTTGGCCCTTTGGCTCCTATGAGTCCGGATCATCCATGTCATTCTACCGGTGGCATGCAATACTTGCATATGTGTATATTGATGTTACTTTCCGTTCAGCAATTAACGGATTTTTCTTAACCTTATGGACTAAAACCAAATTTTCAAAACAACTAAGGATGAGTCAAGGTCAAAAAAACTTAAAGGAACTAAAACCAAAACACTTCCAACTTTCAGGGACTAAATACATAAATAATCCAAATTAAAATTCATTAAATAAAATTTTCTTAAAATAATAATAATAATTAACAGCAACAACAACAAGTATAGTGATTTACATTTATAATTATGAATGAGGCTATTGAGACTACTCACAAATACATATTTACCCTCTTCAATGGATCATTTCTAATTTCGTAAAATAAAAAACAAAAACTTTGATGTCATAAAACGTATGAAATAAGGAAGAAGAGAAGAATAGAGGAAACAATATATTATGATATCTTCAGTGTACATTTTACATCATAGTTAAGTCTTATTTATAGGGAGATAGGAAACCCTAATATGAAGTGGTTTTAACTAAAGATACAAAGAAGGATAAATTCAAGCCAATAGAGATACTCAATCCAATAGATAGTCATCCACTAATTGGATAAATATGAATTGTTTATAACAGTCCCCCTTGGATGACTATTACAAAAAATATGCCTCATTAAAAAATTTACTAACAAAAAAAAACTATGAAACTTAATGAAAGAAAAAGAGTACATAATTTTGATACGCAAATGAATACTGCCTCATTAAAAACTCACCAGGAAAACCCAATGGGATAAAATCGTGGCTAAGGGAAAAAGAGTGCAGTGCGTATTTATTGCTCCCCTCATGTGAACAAATATCTTTGAAATGACGAAGACCAATATTCTGTATTAGTTGTTGGAATGTTGTAGTTGGTAAAGACGTTGTAAAAAGATCTGCTAAATTCTCGCTTGAACGAACTTTGTTAAACACTTATGTCACCATTCTTCTGTAGGTCATGAGCATAAAAAAAATTTGGTGAAATATGTTTTGTTCCATCTCATTTAATGTATTCTTCTTTCAATTGGGCAATACATGCAGCATTATCTTCATATAGAATGGTCAGATTCATTTTTCCAAATAATATACCACAATCTTGTTGTATGTGTTGAATTACAGATTTTAGCCAAACACATTCTCGACTTGCCTCATGTAACGCTAAAATTTCCGCATGATTAGACGAAGTGGCAGTAATCGTTTGTTTCATAGATTGTCATGAAATAGTTGTGTCACCGCATGTAAATACATAACCGGTTTGCGATCGACCATTATGAGGGTCAGATAGATAATCTGCATCGGCATAACCGATAAGATTTGATTTAGTCATATTTGAGAAAAACAAACTCATATTCATTGTACCTTTAAGGTAACGAAGTATATGCTTAACTTCATTCCAGTGTCTTCTTGTAGGCGAAGAACTATGTCTTACCAATAAATTAACAGCAAATGATATATCAGGTCGTGTATGACTAGAAAGATACGTTAATGCCCCAATCGGACTAAGATATGGTACTTCAGGACCAAGTAGTTCTTCATCTTCTTCTTTAGGTTTAAAAGGATCTTTATTCGCATCAAGTGACCTTACAACCATTGGACTACATAATGGATGTGATTTATCCATGTAGAAACGCTTAAGAACCTTTGCAATATAGGTTTCTTGATGTACCAAAATTCCATTATTTAAATATTCCATTTGTAAACCAAGACAAAACTTTGTTCTTCCCAGATCCTTCATCTCAAATTCTTTCTTCAAGCAATTTACAGCTTTTGGAAGCTCGTTAGGAGTTCCAATAATATTCAAATCATCAACGTAAACAACAATTATAGCAAATTCCTTGCCACTCCTTTTCAAAAAAATACATGGACAAATTGGGTCATTTTTATATCCTTCCTTGATTAAATATTCACTTAGGCGATTATACCACATGTGTCCAGATTGCTTTAATCCATATAGACTTTTATTCAATTTAATTGAGCAACCTTCTCAAGAATTTGAATTATATATTTCAGGTAAATTAAATCCTTCAGGAAGTTTCATATAAATGTCATTTTCAAGAGAGCCATATAGATAGGCTGTAACGACATCCATTAGACGCAAATCGAGCCCTTCACGTACTGCCAGACTAATTAAGTATCGAAAAGTACTTGCATCCACCACAGGAGAATATGTCTCCTCAAAATCAATGCAAGCTCTTTGCGAAAAACCTTGGGCAAACAATCTTGCTTTATATCTCATAATTTCTCCTTTCTCATTTCGCTTTCGCACAAAGACCCATTTGTATCCAACGGGCTTTTCGCCTTTAGGTGTACGAATTACAGGTCCAAATACTTGTCGCTTATCAAGCGAATTCAATTCTGCCTCAATTGCGTCTTTCCATTTTGGCCAATCATTTCTTTGTCTACATTCCTTAATAGACTTTGGTTCATGATCCTCATCATTTATAATTTCAAGCGCTATATTATATGCAAAAATATCGTCGACGTCGATTTCATATCGGTTCCATTGAATTTCATTCACGACATAATTTATTGAGATCTCTTTGTTTTCATAATTTTCAGGTACCTGAGTTTCTTCTGGAATTGAACTATTAATTATGTCTGAAGGCTCTTCAAGAGACACCATATCCTCGAATTGACCATCTTCTTTCTTAGCTCCTTTTCGTTTTCGAGGATTTTTATCTTTGGAACCGATGGGTCTGCCACGCTTTAGACATGCCTCAGACTCATTTGCAATTGTATTTTGTCCAATAGGGACATCAATTTTTATTGGAGCATTAGCAGCTGGAATATGTGACTTAGTCACTCTTTTTAGGTCAGTGAATGCATCTGGCAATTGGTTAGCTAAATTTTGCAAATGAATTATCTTTTGAACTTCAAGTTCACATTGTTTTGTACGAGGATCAAGATAAGATAATGATAATTTTTTTCAAATAATTTCTTTTTCCGACTGCTTATTTTCTCCCCCTAATGTTGGGAAAACAGATTCATCAAAACGACAATCGGCAAATCGAGCCGTGAATAAATTTCCTGTTGTTGGTTCGAGATATTTTATTATGGATGAAGATTCATATCCAACATATATTCCCAACCTTCTTTGAGGTCCCATCTTAGTGCGCTGTGGTGGAGCAATGAGAACATATACCGTACATCCGAAAATTCTTATATGGGAAATATTAGGTTCCCGACCAAAAACCCTTTGTAAAGGGGATGATTTGTTAAAACTTGTTGGTCTGATGCGAATTAGTGCTACAGCATGCAAAATTGCATGTCCCCAAACAGTTATTGGAAGTTTTGATCTCATAAGTAATGACCTTGCAATTATTTGTAGTCGTTTAATAAGTGCTTCCGCAAGTCCATTTTGTGTATAAACATGATGCTACGAGATGTTCAACATCAATGCCAATAGACATGCAAAAATCATTAAAAGTTTGGGATGCAAATTCACCAGCATTGTCAAGACATATTTTCTTAATTGGATAATCAGGAAAATGTGCTCTAAGTCTAATTAGTTGAGCAAGTAATCTCACAAATGCATGGTTACGAGTAGATAATAAACATACATGTGACCATTTAGTTGATGCATCAATTAAAACCATGAAATATCTAAATGGTCCACATGATGGGTCTATTGGCTCACATATATCACCTTGTATACGTTCCAAAAATGTTAGTGATTCATACTCAATTTTTCCAAGTGATGGCCGAATGATCAACTTCCCTTGGTAACAAGCAACACATGAAAGACAATTAGTTTGAAGAATCTTTTGGTTCTTCATTTAGTGTCCACAAGAATTTTGAATTATTTTTCGCATCATAATACATCCGGGATGGCCTAACCGGTCATGCCAAACAATGAACTTATTATTATCCGCAAACTTTTGGTTTGCGACGTGATGTATCTCAATTGTTCTAATGTATGTGTAGTCAAACCAGATGAAAAAGTAGGCAACTTTTCTACTATGCATTTCTTATTTGAAATAACTTTTGTGATATAAAGGAATTCAATACCTCATTGATTCGTTGTCTCTATTTGATATCCATTTTGGAGAATATCCTTGAAACTTAATAAGTTTCAAAACTTAGTAGAGAGTAATGCATTATTGATACACAATTTTGTTCCTCCGAATAATATTATATTTGCTCTTCCAGAGCCTTCAATTATATTTGTACTACCAGATATTGTATTAACGTTTGCTTCTTGCATTACTAGGTAGGAGAAATATTTTTTATCCTTGAGAATTGTGTGAGTTGTTCCACTATGGCAAGACACATTTCTTTATGATTAAAGTTGTAGTCAACCAATGAAGCATGTAAAGGAATACTCATTCTTACTACGATACAAAAAAAATAGATAATTAATATGAATTCTTAAAAATGAAATGATAATACTTGAAAATAAAAACTTTATTACTTCATCAGAGAAAAGGAAACACATTCTAGACCTAAATACTTTATTGGAAAAAGGAAAAACAACAAAAGACTAAAAACATTAAAAAATATATTCTAAAACCAATAACATCTAATTAAATTTTGGCAGTTTCATCTCTAGATAGAAAATCAAAATTTTCATTTGGATCAGTAAAGAAATCTGAAACATTTAGAGAGGTGGTAATCATATGGTTGTAATCAGAATTGTCTTCTTCAAAAGCAAAAATTGTTTCTATATTTTTCCCGTTTTTCTTGATTGATTCTTGGTAAGGCTTGACAAGATGTTCAAGTGTACGACATACACGAGCCCAATGGCCTTTGACATCACAACGATCACATTTGTATTCATCATTTTTGCTAATTTAAGCACCTTTTCCTTTTTCAGTATTTTCACCCATTTTCCATGTGTGTTTCGAATAATCACCACGATTATGTCTACCTTGTTTATATCCACGATCACGACTGGGTCCATATCCACGACCACGATAACTACCGCGGCCACGATCATGACCACGAGTTTGTGCATGGGAATTGTGGTTGTGTGTTGCTACATTCGCTTCAGGGAATGGAGCAGTGCCCGTTGCATGAGATTCATGATTTTTTAGTAACAAACTCATTATTTTGTTCAACCACAAGAAGACAAGAAATTAATTGAGAGTATTTCTTGAAACCTTTTTCACGATATTGCTGTTGTAGGAACAATTGTTTTGCATGAAATGTGGATAATGTTTTTTTTAACATATCAGAATCGATCAGTGATTTTTTCTCCACATAATTCCATCTGAGATGTAATTCTGAACATGGCCGAGTTATACCCACTTATAGTTTTGAAATCTTGTAAGCGCAAATGCATCCAATCATAACGGGCCTTAGGCAAAATTACAGTTTTTTTGATGATCATAGCGCTCTTTTATGTTATTCCAAAGAAGAAGTGGATCCTTAACAGTGAGATATTCTGTTTTCAACCCTTCATGGAGGTGATGACGTAAGAAAATCATAGATTTAGTCTTATCTTGGTTAGATGCCTTATTACCCTCTTTTATGGTTTCTCAAAGACCTTTTGCATCTAAATGAATTTCAGCATCTAAAACCCATGACAAATAATTCTTGCCAGTGATATCAAGGGCAAAAAATTCAAGATTTGCAAGGTTTGACATATTGATTCTATAATAAATAAGGAAAATAAATACATTAGATAACACCCAAAAATATTATTTACAATAAATAAAAAAATTATAATTTTTTTTGCATTATTTTAATTATTATTTATATTTTTATTTTATATTTTTTTATGTTAATTTTATTAGACGATCAGCCCATAACTAGTCATTGGGATAAACTCTATCATGAAAAATGATATCATGAAGTATTACTAGTTTGGCGTTGACCAAGGCACAGAGGCAATTTTCTTTCCTTTTTCTTTTTACTTGCATCAATTTCAGTGCAATTTTTACTTGTGCAAAGCACAAAGGTAATTTTTGTTGCTCACATCTGATGCAATACAGTAAGGCAATTTTTGTTGCTCACATCTGATGCAATACATCTGATTCAAACCATGCAGCCTTGGATTTGTGGCTGAGATCTTAGCCCCAGCTGCTGGCCAAACTCACAACTCATTTACTTGGTCTAATAGACTAACTGAATGGGGCTTACGCCCTTGTGATCTACCCTCCGTTTTTTTTTTTTTTTTTTTTTGCATCTTTCACTGTATATGTCATGTGTATTCACTGCATACATGTGTATTCATAAATCGACGAAGGCTACCCTCTCTATGCTTCCGGACTTTTATATATATGTTATGGGATCTTTAGATCCTTCCAGACTTTTTTTTCCAGAACTTTACATACAATTAACACTGCTTCTGTTTGCATCTTTTTTTTTTAATGTAGATCCGCTTGCCTTTAGATATTTCAGGATAAATATATTATATATCAAAAGTAGAGAAAATAAATAAATAAATAAAACATTAATGATAAAAAAAATTACCTTGCTTTTGATGAATTAGCTTCAACACCTTTTGGAGCAAAGAAATTTACCTTGCTTTTGATGAATTAACTTGCAAAGAACGATCGTGCTAATAACGTGTTATAAAACGCATGAAAATAAGGAAGAAGAGAGAAAACAATATATTATGATATCTTCGCTGTACATTTTACATCATAGTTGAGTCCTATTTATAAGAAGATAGGAAACCCTAATATGAATTGGTTTCAACTAAAGATAAACACAAAGAAGGATATACTCAATCCAATAGATAGTCATCAACTAATTGGATAAATATGAGTTGTTTATAACATTTGATATATTATTAGTAGGTTAGGTAGATGTAGACAATTTGGTCCAATGATGGTTTTATGGACACTTTTTTACAATAAAAAATAATTGTATATTATACTATCTACTAAGTTAGTACTAGTGGTACATTGTCCTTGCTTATTTCGTCTTAAGAAAGAATTTCAGTTCAAGTTTAGAGTTGAAAGGATTTTTTTTTATCAAGCATGTCCTTCATTCGATAGTCAGAGATTGATCCCTTTCGAAGAGAGGAGATCATCTAAGTGGGTGCAATCTTTCTCAACAAAATTATTTTCATAAAAAATGCGAAAATTGAACTATCTACCTATTGTGCTGAGTTTTGTTGATAGAGTTGAAAGAGTTATCAACACAATAACTGTAAGTTATCATTTAGATTTGGCTTATTTAAGTTTTTGGTCCCCGAAAATTGACCGTGTTTTGGTTTTAGTCCCTATCTTTTTATTTGACCGGTCCTAGTCCTTAAAAGTTCAAAAAAATTTGATTTTGGTCCCTGCCGTTAAATTTTGCCGTTAATGCTGACGTGGCAAACAGAATTTTAAAAAATAATAATAAAAAATTAATTAAATTTATAAAAAAATTAAAAAATTAAAAAAAATTATTTAAGTTTTTGGTCCCCGAAAGTTGACCGTGTTTTGGTTTTAGTCCCTATCTTTTTATTTGACCGGTCCTAGTCCTTAAAAGTTAGAAAAAATTTGGTTTTGCTCACTGTCGTTAAATTTTACCGTTAATACTGACGTGGCAAACGGAATTTAAAAAAAATAATAATAAAATAAATAATCAAACTTATAAAAAAAATTAAAAAATTAACCCCCCACCCCCACCCCAAAAAATAACGCGTACCCAACCCAACCCAACTCACCCTCCCCTCTTCCTCTCTATCTCCCCCATGAAACCCGTACCCAACCCAACCCACCCCACCCACTCTCCCCTTTTCCTCTCCCTCTCCCCCCCCCCCCCCCCCATGAAACCCCCCACCACCACCCATCCCCTCCCCTCTTCCTCTCTCTTTCTCCACCGCCAATCTGCCGCCACCGCCCATATTATTATTTACTATCAGAATAAACCGTTCTCCACCGTCAATTCCATAAATTTAGATTAAGAATACAAATCAATAATGAAAAAGAAATGATAAAATCCCAAAAAAAAAGAATCAATTCCAAATCGGAGATGCACCGTGGAGATCCACCGTTCTCCACCGTCAATTCCAGAAATACATCATATAATCCCAAATCGGAGATGCAGAAGCTTGCATGTGCCGATCGGAGCTTTATAAGGGCGTGATTTGTGAGGGAAGAGACATCACTTTGTGAGCTTGCATGTGTCGATTGGAGATGAAGGAAGAGGCCTTGACGAGGGAAGAAGAGAGGGAAGAGGCAAGGAGAGGGAAAACGTGAGTGAGAGAGATGAGGCCGTGAGGCCTTGGTGAGGGCGGGTGAGAGAGACGCGTTTTTGCCTTGAGAGAGGGAAGAACAGTGGCATGAGGGAGGGAGAGAAACGCGATTTGTGTTCTTGAGAGAGGGAAGAGCGGTGACGTGATGGAGGCCGTGAGGGAGGGAGAGAGCCAAGTGATTGAGGGACAGAGAGAGAGGAAGAGGGGAGGGTGAGTGGGGTGGGGTTGGGTACGAGTTTTGGGGTTTTTTTTTAATTATTTAAATTTATTTTTTTTTAAATTCTGTTTGCCACGTTAACATGAATGGCAAAATTTAATGGCAGAGACCAAAACCAATTTTTTTTGAACTTTTAAGGACTAAAACCGATCAAATAAAAAGATAGGGACTAAAACCAAAACACGGTCAACTTTCGGGGACCAAAAACTTAAATAATTTTTTTTTAAAAAATTTTTATTTGTTTTTTGTAAATTTAATTATTTTTTTATTATTATTTTTTTTAAATTCCGTTTACCACGTCAGCATTAACGGCAAAATTTAACGGCAGGGACCAAAACCAAATTTTTTTGAACTTTTAAGGACTAGGACCGGTCAAATAAAAAGATAGGGACTAAAACCAAAATACGATCAACTTTCGGGGACCAAAAACTTAAATAAGCCTTTAGAATTTTTTTAACCGATAATTTTTGTGATTGTTCCCACTTGGACATGATTATTGCATCCCAGAAAGAATACATAATTGTACATTATTATATGGATTTTTCAAACCAATTATGTACATATGTATAGGATAAATAACCATAAAATAATACATTTATTGATAAACTAAAGTATTATTCCTTGATCCATTAAGCGTATCATTTTAATATATATTAAAACTTTTCTTTTCAAACAATTCTTATATACGAATAACATTTTCTTATACAAAAGTACAAATTAAAACCTCTTAGGACTTGTAATGTCCAAACGCAAAAGCCACAAATTCATGGCTTCTCACAAACGCACATTCCATTCCATGGGTAACAAACGCGAAAGCAAATATACGCTTACACTCCAACTTTTTTAATTTCTTTCTTCCTTTTACTTCTTAACATCTATCACATCTTTCTTCTTTCTTTATTTTTTTTCTTCCTTTTACATCTTAACATCTATCACATCTTTCTTTTTTCTTTATTTTTTTAATCTTCTCTTCTTTACACTATATACACCTACAAATTAGAGTTTTTCTTTTTAATCTCATTGATTACTCACCGACCCCTATTTTTCCGCTTTACACAAGGCGGTAATGCATTTTTTCGCCTTATACAAGGCGGTAGTGTAAATTATCAGTTTTTTTCGTCTCTTTTTAAGCAAAAAAATGGTAATTTTGCACTACCGCCTTGTATAAGGCGGAAGAAAATGGGGGCCGGTGAATAAATAGTGGGGTCCAAAAAGAAAAACCCAAAAATTATATGTGAGAGGATTATTATTCTTTTTCAAATATGTTTATTCTGTACGTATAAGGTGCATCGATGAAAAAATCTTTATCAAATTACTTACTCACATAATAGTTATCTTAACTTAAATATAGTAACTTTCAAAAAAAAAAAAAAAACTTTATCTTAAGCTTATATATAGTAGGCTTATTTATATCTTTAGTCCCTGAAAGTTCAGTGTATTTTGGTTTTAGTCTCTAGAAGTTATTTTGACCGGGACTAGTCCTTAAATTTTTAAACATTTTGGTTTTGGTCCCCTTCGTTAGTAAAAATATTTTATTTGTTTGTGTAGCTAGCGGAACATCACATCAGTAGTCCATGTGGTCTGAAGTGACGCCTAATAGGTGATATAACGTGGATGATAGAGATCCACGGACACAAAATGGTCCGATACGCAAAATGGTTCCGTACATAAATTTTGAGTTCATAGGCCAGAATCATCCATATCACATCACCTATTTGGCGTTACTTCACACCATGTGGTAGCTGGTGTGAATTTTCGTTAACCATGTCAGCAAATAACTGATTTTTTGTAAAAGAGGAGATCAAAACCAAAATGTCTGAAAAATTAAGGATTAGTCACGGTCAAAATAATTTCTAGAAACTAAAACCAAAATACGTTGAACTTTTAGGGACCAAATCCATAAATAAGCCTATATAATATAAAAAATTCAATTGCAATGATAAACACAAGAAGCCACAGAAAACATTAGTAAAAAGGATATTGTGCACTAATGAACAACCAGAATTAGCTAGTCGCTTGGTGGGAGGTAAAGGCTATCTAAATTACGGTTACTCTTATCTGGCTTTCGTACTCGTAGAGTACCGAGTACGTACCCGTATTTGGTATTTTTTGGGTACTCCTGGTACGTATTAGGCACGTACTCAAAAAAAAAAATTAAAAAAGAAATTTGGGTACTTGAATGGGTATGTACCCACGGACGTACCCACCATGTGGTACGACTGAACATAATTTTTTTTTTCAAACAATGTGTTTTGTTCACAAGGATAAGGGAAAGCTTTCTTTATTCAATATTTTTCAATTATCTTATCACCCTCTTTCATTTTAACCCAAAAAACACTCTCAAGTGTCACATTTCTTTCTCCTCTTGCTGACTTGATCCCCTCCGTCCCTCACTATGTTTGGCCCCCTCCACCGTTTGTTGTGCTTGACCCCCTCCATCTCTCGTGGTACCCTCATTATACTTCCCTCCTTCATTAGTTTGATGTCTCCCTCTAAACTATCTCCCCTGTCTCTGTTTCCCTTTTCTCTGTTTTGTTGTCTTACTAACTGGTACTTCTGTTTTTCATGTTCTATAAATATTTCTCTGTTTTTTTTTTTTTTTAGTTATGGAATAATGAATACTATCTTGATTTAAAACAACAATGAAAAGTGGTTTAATGCTCATATTTTGTTTTGATTTTTTTTTTGCACACCAAATGTTTAAATTAGTTTAGGAATTCAACCACTCTTTTTTTTCTATTATGCACCACTTTTTTTTCCTATTTTGTGTTATTTTTTGATGTTTTTGATTTTTTTATTAATTGTTACATAGTGCAAACATTATAGGTTGTGTGGTAGGAAATTATTAATTCTTATGAATTTCAATTTGTTGATTGTATTTTTATTTTTGCAATTTTTTATTTTTTAAATTTATATATAATTATATTTATAAATTAAATATATATAAAAACGTACTCGTACCCTAATTTTTTTTAAAAATGTCGTACCTCATACCCGTACTCATACTGGGTATCGGTACCGTACCTGTACTCATGCAACACAGAGTAAAGGTTACTGCCTGAGTAAAGGAGCTGGCCCTAATTTCTAGAGAGAGAAGTTTTGCTTTCTCTCTATATTTCTCAGTCTTCCTTCTCTTCTATTTGTCTTCTTTTGTTTTTCTTGTTTTATCAAAGAGAGATAGCGGTAGAAGGGGAGGGAAACCTTCATCTGAAGGGTGTGTGGTTTTCAGCCCCAGTTTTTCTGGGTTTCACTCTTGCCTTTGTGCATGTTTTGTTATATAAATAAATGTTATTCTTAAGTTGTTTTGGATGTTTTTATTTTGGGGAGGTGTTTTTTCAAATAATTGGAAGAATGATAGAAGATACAGTTTTTCCCCTGCATACTTCTGACTTGACTTTTGTCCAGTGGCTCCATCTCAACAAATTTGAGATTCCTTGTCGCCGAAATGTGCTTACTTCCAGCATTGATGAGAATGTTATCTTGGAGACAAAGGCTGTTGAATCTCATGTTAGAGACCGATTTTGGAAAAGGTTGATGACACATGTCCAGAGTGAAAATGTTGTTAATGCAGAGTACCTTACTTTTCTTAACGATATTTGTGTGGAAACTATGTATTTCGTTTGGGTAACGTTGATTTTGCTTGTACTATCTTTTTCTATTGAATGAACTGCATATTTTCCCAAAAAAACTGTTTTGATATACTCAGCCCTTAGGGTTGAGTTTAAGTATTAAATAGGATGTCAAAATTATCTTAATATCCTAATTAATCAATAGTTAATTAATACTCATTTATTACTTTTAATGACAAATATCTTATTTTTATTTTCTCACATTAATTCCTATCAAGAATGAGTTTTAATATTCCTGAATTACCTCCTACGACTTTTCTTTTCCTTGTTTTTGTGTAATTCTTTTCATCTACATGTAACTATTCTTTATTATTCTTCAGCTTTTATTTTATCTTGGTTTTTCTTCTTTTTTCTTCTTTCTTGTTTGGCTTTTTTTTTTCTAAAAAAAACATATTATTGTATTACAATTACGAGATTCTGTTTATCTAAAAAAAATATATTATTACCATTCATACTATTTATTAAACAGTGTTAATGAATAGTAAAAATTATTTTTTTGGAATATCATTGAAAGAAGAAGAAAACCTAAAGAAGAAAGAAGAAATTAAAGAACAAGAAAAGCCAAGATGTAAGAGAAGTGGACAAAAAATAAAGAAGAGAAGCCGAGGAAAATAGGTACGTAGAAACTGGGAGATGAAAAGTCGCAGGGGTAATATGGAAATATTAAAAGTCATATTTAATAGAAATTAATGTGAGAAAATAAAATAAAATATTTATCATTAAAAATAATAAATGAGTATCAATTAACTATTGATTAATTAGGATATTAAGATATTTTTGGCATTCTATTTAATATTTAAAATTAAGGGCTGAGTATATCAAAACCGAAAAAAAAATATACTTGGTTAAAGGTAGAATTTTATGGTGGTGCCTTGATGTTCAAGACTATTAGTAGTGTCATCAAATGTAGAATGTTGATTGGAGTGAAAAATGCATCAACACTTAAGCTATAGTATCGGATACCTGTAGCTGTTTGTAAGTCCACGTGTACACTTTTTTTTTTATTAGTAGTGCCATCAATTAGGATGATAGGTTTATTTCCTCTAAAAAAAGGATAATGATTTATTTGAAACCTTGCACAAACATTGCCAAGTGCTACTAGTTTGTTTGAAAGCCAAGTTGCTCAATTTGAATGATAGATTTGCAAAACTCAAATGCTTGAGAACAGTGTTTGAATGTCCAGAAAACTCGATGAAATATGTGTAAGTCATTGATAACTCAATTATCAATTACAACATCGTCCATCTTGATTTTGTAGTATGAATTTGGTGCAAACAACGACATGAATCTAACCACCAAGATAACATTTTGTATGAATGTTCCCAGTCCCCAAAAACATGTTTTATTGCTTTGTTTTGGTCATCCACGCCTTCTTGTAAGATATTTGATAACAATAAGTATCGGAGATCCTTTCTTGTATGAGAGTTATACAAACATGAGGTTCTTTGGAAACCATACCTAAATGATGTTAAAAAAAAAGTATATCAATAAAAATATATAATAAGCTTAATTTAATGAATAGAATAAAATAATGAATGGAAGTCTAGCGTCGTACTTACTATACATGATGCTATATAGTTTGAATCTAAATTTGGATGGTCTTGGGATAACATTGCATTCACACAAGTATGTTGTCCACCCCATTTAGTTATGCGCCACTTTCTTGACTTTTTGGGTAAAATTGCTCTCATCCTTCGTGGGCATCCTTCTTCGCTCTTTGGACACTTAACATAATATCAATCTCGCTTTGATTCAACAACAAAATAACTTAGATGAATTTTCATTAAGTAATGTTTAAGCGCCATTTGAACAGCTTCCTTCGAGTTGAATCGTAAACCTACATATAATTCTTGGCCGATTGCCCAAAAACCGGGAACATCCAATCTTTCAAATTCAACCTCTTGATCGTGGTGATCTCAATTATTAATATCACTAAAAAAAGGAGATGAATTCCGGAATGCACTTATTTATAGTATAAAAAAATTTGAAGAATTATGTTAAATAGAAATTAAAATTAATTAAAAACAATGTACTTAAAACATAAAAAAATAAAAAAAAAATATAATTACAAATTAAAAAATCAAACTTGTTTCATTTGGAGTTAAATTGTCAACTCTTGCTGATGAAACCAGAGTAACCATAACAAGTGATGATAAATTAGATGGAGCAGAATGATTGTCATAGTCATCACTACTTTCGGCTGAACTATCATCTAAACTTTCCTCTTCAAATTCAGTCGCTACCATCTCATTATGTCAATCTTCACCTTGATGACTCATAGCTAATTAATATATGTGAAAAATATTTTAAAATGATAATATAAATCTAAATGTGTGAAAAAAAATCTAAGAAATAAGAAAAATGTGGAATGATGGATTGTTGGTGTGGGAGAAATAAGAATGAAATGGGTGATATTTATAGTAAAATCGAGTAAGGGTTGGATGGGTAGGTGGGGTTTTTAAACATTTGCTGGGCGAAGGGGAGACAGCGTGACACGTGTCATGCTGTGAAGGATGACGCTACGTGCTAGAGCGCCACAGGCGGCGCCACTTCCTTCAACGCCACAAATCAGCAACTGCCACGTGGAGCTGCTAGCTATACCCATTGCAGTAGTATTTAAAAAGAAAAACGATTGTCAAAAGCATGGCAGTCCCAACCATGTACCACCACCGCCACATGTAAAAAAAAAATTTCTCTCCCTTTCACATTGGCAAAAATACCCCTGATAGAAAAAATAGTTTTGGAACCCCAAATTGGTAAATAGTTTTTAAAATAGTTCTAAGGCTTATTTATGGTTTTAGTCCCTGAAAGTTGAGAGTGTTTTGATTTTGATCCCTAGAAGTTTTTTTGACCTTGACTCATCTTTAATTGTTTTGAAAATTTGGTTTTAGTTCCTGCAGTTAGGAAAAATTCGTTAATTGTTGATGTAGTTAACGTAATGTCACATCAACATACACGTGTGCAGGTATTGCATGTCACCGATTGGGCTATGGCCCTTTTGCTCCTGAATCCGGATCATCCACGTCATTTTATCATGACATTCATACTTGCACACATGTATGTTGGATGTGATGTTTTGTTAGCCACGTCAGTAGATAACCGATTTTTCTTAACAACAAGGACTAAAACCAAATTTTCAAAATAATTAAGGATGAGTTAAAGTCAAAAAAATTTTCAGGAACTAAAATCAAAACACTCTCAACTTTTAAGGACTAAATACATAAATAAGCCCAGTTCTCATTGAGTAAAATTGCATAAGAAAAACCCTTGAAAAGAAGCCAAATGTAAGACAAAACCCTAAACCTGAAGTGGCGCATCATTCAAAAAGGGGAAATCCACCACGCTCTCCGCCACCGCTTGCACAACAATTTTCATCCAATCTCCAAAACCTTCTCATCCATCCCAAATTACAAAAAAAAAAAAAAAAAAAAAAAAAAAAAACCAAAACAACCAAAACCCCACTCTCTTCTCTCCACTCACATAAACAACACAACCCCAAAAAACCCACCACTTCTCAATTCTCAATTCTCAACTCTCAAATTTCACTTTTTATCTTAACCCCACGCACAATGGCCACTGGCCGATTCCGCGAGCTGGTAAGAAAATACGGTAAAGTAGCAGTCGGTGTCCACGTCAGCGTCTCCGCAGCTTCCATCGCCGGCCTCTACGTCGCTATCAAGAACAACGTCGACGTCGAAACTCTCCTCGAGAAGTTCCACATGGGCGCTGTCTCCGACCCCACCAATGACTCACATGCTTCTCCCACCGCCGACCCCGACTCCTCCTCCGCCGCCGTCCTCGCCGACGCAGCCGGTGCCAAGAATCGGACGGCTCAGCTCGCGGCTTCCGCTGGCGGCGCTTTTACTCTTGCTTTGCTCTGCAATAAGGCCCTGCTTCCTGTTAGGGTTCCGATCACGGTTGCGCTGACGCCACCGATTGCGAGGTTCTTGGCTAGGAGGAATATTATCAAGATGAGTGTATGAGTTGTTAATTTGGTTGGTACCATATGATATATCTGTGCTATTTAGTTTTTAATTTTTGTTGATTGTGGAAATTGGGCGAGAACTAGATATTGTTGAATTGGTTTTCTGTTGGATTTTGTTTGAAATGTGGTGGTTTTATGTTTGTAACTACGCGATGATGCGATGCGATGAGATGTAACTCAGTGTCTTAGTTTTATGGTTATGGTATTTAGACATTGGAAATGGAATAAGAAGAGAACCATGGAAACCTATTGCTGGATTTGATTTAAATTCAAAACAAAAAAAAAAGATAATCCTTCATTGTTTAAGGTAACTGAATCAATTTTTTAATTTTTTTTTGAGTAATATGTCATATTAGTCCCTGACTTTGTAAACATCGGTCAAGTTAGTTTCTGAATTTATCGAAATAGCAATTTAGTCCCTGAGATTTCATTTTAATTCACATAGGTCCCTATATTTATCCCATTTTAAAGCAAATACATCCCTGCGATAGTGACGGCAGAGACTAACTTGATCGACGTTCTCCTATCTCAGGGACTAAATTGCTATTTCGATAAAGTCAGGGACTAACTTGATCGATGCTTACAAAATCAGGGACTAATTTGACATATTACTCATTTTTTTTTATGTGGTGGTAGTTGGGATACTTAGTATAGACACTTTATGCTGATACGGGTGGTGGGTATCGAGGTATGTCATATTGGAGGGATGTATTACTGGGTGTCGATGCTATGTGTTTAAATAATGGGAATGATATTTTAACTTTGCCTTTCAAGATGCAATTTTCAACTTAGCAATGTGGAATATGTATATTTGCTTCTGGATTTCTTTGTATAAAGAGTTGGATGCTTCTTTGATTGACATGCTGAATTTCGGATCCACTGTCATTCTGAACTTACCATCTTTTTTGTTTATTCCCTTGTTGATTGTATCTCAACTCACATGGTTTATCCACTTGAGGAGAAAGCTAAGAGCAGTGAATGAATAGATTGGATGGAGAATAGCCCAATAATTAGAGGTAGAAGGAGGATATCAAGAAAAAAACTATAAGTGATGAAATCATTGCAAAGTAGTTAGCTGTATATGGTCTTTCTGAAGACATTGTTTATTATAGAACATGTTGTATTTTTTGATCAGTGTTGTCGAACCCACATAGTGAGAAAAAGGCTTTTCTTCTTGTTGTTGATGGGAAATTAGGGGAGAGGGATAGATGATTTGTTTCCTAGTCAGTAGTCAGTCAACCTCAAAGTAATGCAACTTGTTTATTTGGAGTTTAATTTGTTGCATGATTAGTTGATTCTTTCTCCCAAGCTATCATGCTTGTCTAAGGTACTGATTTGGTTTTGACAGAGCTAGTCCAAATTCTTAGAGTGGATATGATACAATAGGATTAGAAATGAGTGAATCTTGCACTCTTAATAATATATGCGAGTTTGGGAAATCGATGAATCAGGGTGATTGAAGTTCCATATCTATCCGTGTCTCTGACAAGAGCTGGACTTGACCTGGCCCTAAACTGACTAACAGACTGTTTGAGGAACAATGACAACGCCTTGTTTGAATGGGGTTAGTTTATAAGTAATTTGAAAGGATCTGAAGTGAGACATTGGTATAGCCTTCAGCTGATTGAAATTAGAGTACATTAAAGTATGCAGTTATGCAGTAGCAATCTTCTTCTTGACCTGAATAGAGTAACAACCAACAAGATTCTATCACACAGCCAAATAACTAGCCTTGTTTTTAGACAACAAAGAACTTATTTAATCCCTAATATGCTTGTATCTTTGACACCGCTGCAAGGTATTTTAAGCCCGATATGCACGATGCTGTTGTTCCTTTTCAGAAAATTTATGAATATTGGTGTCATTATAGAAGACAATGATCAATGAGATGTGGATTTCATGAAATTATCTGGGTACAAGATAATCTATTTTGGCATAGCCTTGAAAGGGCTGAAAATAGAATAGCCATACTTTTTCCGCCTACAAGGTGAATCAGATTCCTAGCACTCTCTTTTTTAGAATATACTTCATCTCAATAATATATGTGTACCTATAGTTGGAACTGCGCCTCAGGTGGAAATTTATAACATCTACACGGAGCATAATAAGAGACATCTCATAATAAAGAAAACAATTTGAAGTTAAAAGTGTGTCGTACAGTAACCTTACATCGTGAATTGAATAACGGATTTACCATGGTTTTAGCTATGAATTTAGTCGAACATAGTGTGTTTGCTTTAACAGAGAGCTTGGAACGCGCGTTTGCCACTAAAGCTACAACGTGTAGCTTCTGCCCAAACGTATGTATGAGGATTTGTTGCCACTAAACCAAACACGCTAATAGTTTTTTTAAAGAACATAGTGTCGGTTCCTGTCAGCATCTTAATCTTAGATGTTAACTAGACACGCTACTGTGGTGCTGGATACTCTTACTCTACTCCGAATAACCTACTGCATACAACCCAAGTATTGCAGAGTACTCCCCTTCTTGTGTCACAGTTTCCTGAGCACAAAAGTGTTTGGAATGATGTGTCAGACTGCATTTGTGGTTGATTTTGTTTGGCAAAACTAACTTATAGCTGTGAGTTTGTAGCTGATAGCTGTGAGCTTATAGCTGATAGCTGTGAACCTAACTTATAGCTGTGATCTTATAGTTGTATAGCTAGCTTATTGAACTAGAGCTGTTTGGCAAAACTAGCTGTGCAACTAATTTAAACTTGTTAAATGACTGAAAAGTACATAACATGTTGAAGGGTATATGTTGAATAATAATTAGCATTAACATTCATGTTTTTATGACGATAATACTACACTAGTAGCTTATAAAAAAAACATATACTTCATTCATATAGATATAAATGATAAAAAAATTATAACTTTCATAATAATTATTGTTAAGTACTACTGCACTTTATATTAAAACAAAAATATTCCAAGCAAATTATAAACATCACCATAAAAAAATCTAATATAAACACAATTTAATATAAAAAAAATTGAGGAAAAAACTGAAAGAGAAATTTGATAATCAATGTTGAAATAAATATCGCATATCTTTATGTCTCTTGAATCAATAGTTAAATATATGATTTTTTTATGAGTGGTTTTGGTGTGGTATTGGGTGGTGTGCACAAATGTTGAATATATTGAAGGATTCTAGGTTTTTGGGTTTATGAGGGAAAAGAGTAAAAAATTTGACGGGTAATATTAATTTGGGTCAGAATAAATAATAATATAATTTAATTAAAAAAAGGGTAAAATTGAGATATGATTTATTGAAAGCTCTTATTTTTTTCTAAAAGCTACCTGATGTAGCTTTCTAAAAGCTAGCTTTCAAAAGCTATAAGCTTCATTTTTGAAAGCTATAAGCTTCTTTTATTTTTTGTTCACCAAACAGCTCTAGTGGCTTATTGACCAAGTCAATAAGCTAAAAGCTACTAAATAAGCTATAAGCTTATCATACCAAACACATTCGTTATCGGGATGTTATTTTTGAAATGGCTAGAGCTATCCAATCTTCATTTATATAGTGCATGTTTTGTTTTACGGTGAGTTAGCCCAAAATCAATTCTGGAATGTCAACGCTATTAACAGTTCTACTCTAACATGATTTTAGGGTCAGAATTATTTTAACAATCCTAACCAAACATGCAATATGATGTGTATGTTGACACGGTTGTGCAACATTTTTACACATGATGTGGTAGGTCGTGTATAACGTTCTACTTTTTCTCATCTCTTTCGGATTGAGTGAAAGTAAAAAAATAATCTTCTAAAATTGGGTGGCACGATACTATAACTGGCACGTTCATCTTATAAGTAAATCTTTGTTTCAAAAGCTTTCCTTGCTTGAACATAAAAACAACATTCTCATTTCAAACCTTACGACTAAATTTAAAACATACATATTCTATCATCATATGATTATCTCCTTATTCCAAGTCAAATTACAGGACTTCGGGAGTCTCATCTTCAGTCCCTACCTTTTGAATGTGTAAGTCCATCTTCTCTAGAAACATTGAAAGCTCAATTTTAACTTATACCTTTCTTTTCTGAACTAATGGTATTTCAAGGGTATTTCATTCCATTTCATTCCCGAAACAAACTCTTTTGACTTATTCAAAACATGAAAAAAGGCAACTTGTAAACCAGAAAAACATTGAATAAAAATTAACATCTACTCCCACTTTCTCTTAATATGAGACCCTTTTTGTGTAATTTCACGTCCATTAAAAAAAATAGTTAGTATTGTTAATAACATTGAAAATTTAAACATTTGATATATTTTTTCAAAATTATCCATATATTTATTATTGAAACTTTAAAAAGTGTTGAGTAAATAGAGGTGTTTGTGAAAAAAAATTAAATTCTATAGGAAAGTCGAATGGGGTCTTTATAAATAAGAAAAAAAAGTTTACAAAAATTTCTTATATTAAGTGATGAGGGGAGCATATTATATTGTAATATCTTTCATAATCACATCAATATATTTTTGGAGAAACATAGAAATCTCTTTACTCATGTAATATTTTTTAGGGCCTTGCTAGGATTATTAAAGTTGAAAAGCAATCATAAGTGGGTATTAACTTTTCTTTCAAAAACTTTTAAAAGAAAATATTTTTCAATAACTTCATATTATATTTGATTTCTTAACAAGTGCCCTATTTTTTGAAACACCTCTGAAAAGGTTTAAAAATGCTTTCTCTTGAAGATATTTTCTCTTGAAATCAATTTTCCTATACCATATGGATGTTATGTATCCTTGTTCCCTGATAGTAAGTACTCTTTAACTGAGTGTTATGTATGGCCATCCTTAGCATAGTGCATATCGGTCTCTTAAAATACTTCTCTTCAAAACTCAATGGAGGAACAAATCAAACAATTCTCATAACATACATAAATAACTCTGTACTATTTTTTTTTAATTTACTCAGTAAAACTATAAATTTTTTCCATTATCCAAACAAAATAAATTGGCTTTAAATTCACTCTTATGCTAAGAGACTCAAACATGACCAAATAATAAATCATAATTTTTTCAACTATAACAAACACACATTAAATTGACTTCTTTTAAAAATGGAAGATCAAATTGAAACATAAAAATAAGATAAAAAGACAAAAAAAAATATGTATGCATAGCAATACAAATCTCATGGGAAAAAAAAATAGGGGTTTAGCCTGTCTATTTATCTAGCACCCAAAATTGAGATTGTTACTTCATTGATTGACGAAGATGTCATTTTTGATGAAGATTCTCCTTCAAATGTGATCTTTTCTAACAAGAAACCAGGCTCCTTTGGTTTAGGCAATGAATTGTCACCGCTCAACATTACAACTACTGTTCTCATATCTGGTCTATCATCAGGATGTTGTTGCACGCATAAAAGACCAATTTGAATGCAGCGACAAGCCTCTGATGAAAAGCATGATGAGTCCTCTAAACTACTATCAATCAATTCCTTTGGCAAACCGTCTTTCCACAACTTCCATGCCTACAACATTCCAAATCAATAGTAATCAAGCACTTCATTATTAAAAAAAATTTAAGTTCACAACGAGTTTGGTTAAGTAACGAGATATAAAGTGATATAGTAAAGTTTGGCTATAAAAAAATTGTTACTTACATGCCCAATAAGATTATAACTTTGGCTCGGATTGGGAAGACCTTTGCTTTTCATTCCACTTATAATCTCTAGCATTAATATTCCAAAGCTAAAAACATCAGATTTAATGGAGAAAAGCCCATGTAAAGCATATTCTGGAGCCATATAACCACTGGAACAAATAGCAAAAGAGTTAGCTGAATTTTTGTTAATGTCCACTAAAACTTTAATTAGCATAATTGCAATAGTAGAAGTATACTTACTATGTACCAACTATTCTACTCGTATTCCCTTCAATCTGATCGCCACCGCACATTCTAGCTAAGCCAAAATCTGAGATTTTTGGATTCATACTGTCGTCTAATAAAATATTACTTGCTTTAAGATCTCTATGTATGATCCTTAATCTGGAATCATGATGAAGATAAAGAAGCCCCCGAGCAATTCCACTTATGATGGAGAACCGTTTCTTCCATTCCAGATGTTTACTTTTAGCAGAATCTGTCGAAAGTTCCATTTTGTTACAAGTGTTTTCTTTATCAAATATAAACAAATATAGCTTCTGTTAACTAGATGCTTAGCGTAGAGACACTAACCGAAAAGAAATGTATCTAGGCTTTTGTTGGGCATGTATTCATATACTAGCATTTTCTCCTCTCCTTCAATGCAACAACCTATAACCTTAACAAGATTCCGGTGCTGAAGTTTGGCGCACAATATGACTTCATTCTTGAATTCTTGTAATCCCTGATTAGAACTCAATGAAAGTCTTTTGACTGCAATCTCTTGCCCATCTGCTAGTACACCCTATAGTTCATAGTTGGAGAACATATAACCGATTATCGATATATTTGAGTTAAACATTCATGAATTTTCATTAGTATTAATAATTGGCAAGTTTCAATTACCTTGTACACTGGCCCAAAACCACCTTCCCCAAGCTTCTTTTCAAATGAGAAGCCATTGGTGGCATTAACCATTGTAGCACGATCAAAGAAAGGAAGTTCCAAATCTTCTTGTCCTTGTTCATCTTTCTCTTCTATTAACAAGATTGTATCTGTTTTCTCTTTGATTTGTTACATGATATAACCAATATCATAGATAAGAGGAGGAAAAAAATCAAACTTTGGTTAGTAAGTTATTTTCTTATCCAATAGAAAACTAGTTAGTTGTGATAGGCCTTAACCAGCTAAACAAGTGAAAAGGGAACTGACGAAAATTTAACATTGAATAAACTTGTTCAGAATGTCTAAAATGAAACAAACTTGGTTAAGTGAAAAGCTATCAGCAAAAGAAATTTACCTCTTTTCTTTCTTTTGATCCTGTAAATGTAGGAGATTACAAACAGAAACAAAATGCCTGCAACTGATAGAAGTGTGATTGTAACTATTAAAGTTATCTTTTTCTTATCATTTGCTTCTCCATCTATAGATTGACAAAGAAATGAAGCATTAGTTAGTCCCAAATTAGACCATTGACCCACTAATTAGGAAAGGCGGCTAGAAGATGATCAAAACCTTCACTTTTCTCTGAAACAGCCATACGAATATATAGATCTTGCCCAACGTCCGAAAATTGTCTCATATCACTAAGGTCTCCAAACCATAGAACACAGCCACTACCTGCATGAAGGAATTCATAAAACATAAAAGGAATCCGAACACGCACACGTTCATACAAATAGACACGCACGGGTAGCAAATATTACTATGCGGCAAAATTTATATCAAGGAAGGGGCTAGTGAATCTGCTCCCTGACTACCTGCTCCGCTGATGTCGTAGTTAGCATATGCAGTGCAAGAGCAATTTTGGTAGCATTTGGCATTGCACTCCTCGAGACTCATACTTGCATTAACCCAAGTATGTGTAGTAGCTGGCGTTTTTGTCCTGGTAAATATACGAAAACCATCTTTACCTTTGACCCTACAGCTCAAAGGCTCAGTAAGAACACATCCATCTGTCCAGTCCATTGCATTCCATTTCTGAGGTGATTTCGGCTGGAATCCCGCTAAACATTGGCAAATAGGTGAAGCATCGACAATACAAATTCCATATGCACCACAAGGATTATATTCATCGCAAGCGTCTTGTGGCACAGATTGGTAAACCTTCCATGTTTTTCTTTCCGGAATCCATGTGACGCGTTGACGCGCAGAAACGGTTTCGTTCATAACAAGTATTGAGATTATTGACCTATTCTTGAGCTTGTATGAGTAATACACCTCACTAGAACTATTGACAAATTCATAATTGAAAAGCGGATTAGGCCTCTGCGCCGGTGTACCACTAAATCCAATGCCATTCCATGGCCCATCCCTATGATACACAGTTGAGCCTTTCCACATTAGAGGCTCAGGATAACTACTAAGCACAATACCACAACTAAATTCACCTGGAGAAGGGTCATCCCAATTCTTCCAAGCCGTTAAACGCCGATTAAGACCTCTTTTAAGGTCCCATCCTACCTTCATTTCAGGTAAGAGTGTATCTGTAGGATAATCAAAGCCTTGCCAAAGAAAACTACCTTCATTGTTGTTATCCATGCCCTCTTCTTTGAGTACTAAATTTCCATTGTTCAACAGCTGCACAATTGGACTCAAAGCCTTTGTTGTCAAGTTTGTTGACCAAAGAGTTTGATTCTGGCTGAGAAGTACAAGGTTTCCATCTTGGCCTATGATCAACATGCTGGAGTTGTCTTTGGTTGGTTTTTCACGGTTTGCAACCCAAACAACTGTTCTGACTTGGACATTCTTGAACCAGATTCCTACATAACGGTTTGAGGAAGTACCAGGATTGAAGAAACCCAACTCAAAGGTTCCATCATCTGAAACCAAGGTCTTGCCATCTTGAAGTGACTGAGTCTTGGTTATAGTATCTGTAGCTAAAGAAATTATAGAGTTGAACAAAATTAGATTGGTAACAACAATCATCATGGTGAGAATTGCCATGATTTGATCTCTAAATCAGCACAACCTAATTGTATATATGAGATTTTCATAGCCAATAGATAAATTAAGGACAAAATAGTTCCTTTCTATTTATTATATGATTATGATAGGATTTTAATCTAACTGTTCAAATTATTATTATTTTTTATGAACTCTAAGTCTCTAACTGTTCAAAGATCTATTTAATGAAAAAAGTTGACTGTGAAGGACCACAAAAAGGAATGGTGAGTATTGGAGGACTGAGTTTTCCTCATTGACGTTGCATCAAATTGACTAGGACACATACGGTCTTCTAATATTTTCGAAATTTCCCTGTGTATCGGTCTACCCACGGCACAAGTAAGTGTTATTGTGTAGATACACTTGTATATGTGCACAAATCTAACACGTAAGATTTTGGTCCCACCAAATTTGACCCCTTTCGTTTCTTAAAGTTATTGTAGCGTGGATTAAGGGATCACATTTTCTATTTCACGCTGCGGCACTTTATGCAATATCATTAAAAGACTTATTTATGTGTTTAGTCCCTGAAAATTGAGAGTGTTTTCCTGAAATTTTTTTTATCTTGACTTATCCTTAATTGTTTTGAAATTTTGGTTTTAATTTATGTCGTTAGAAAAAATTCGTTAACTACTAACCTGTCTAATAGAACATCACATTGACATACACGTGTGTGCAAGTACCACATGCCACCTGTAGGATAACGTGATGATCCGGGTCCGGAAGAGCAAAAGGGCCAAAGCTCAACCCAAATGTGTTTATGAATTGGGCTTTGGCTCTTTGCTCATGCGGGTCCAGATCATCCACTTGCACACGTGTATGTTGATGTGACATTCCGTTAACCACATTAGCAGTTAATGGATTTTTCCTAACAGCATCGACTAAAACCAATTAGTCAAGACATAAAATAAGAAAAAAAACCTCCAACTTTAAGAGACTAAAGACATAAATAAGCCTTATTAAAATCGTATTGATAAACAAATTGAAAAAATGATTGGCGCATTACTGCATTTATATTGTAAAGTTTTTTTTCTTTTATATATATATATTATCAGTATATCATTTATTATCCATTCACATGTTTATTATTGTTAAAATTTTTACACAATCAATATAAATCCATTAATCTCAAACAAATTTATTAGAATACTGAATTATTATTAGTTTTTTTAAAGAATACTGAATTATTTGTTTAATGGTTTATTAGTAGTTAAATATAAATTTAGCTAACAAGTGTTTTTAGGGTACTTATTAAGAATTCTAGAAATTGAAAAAAAATCTTAAGTTCTTAATTTTTTTCTTTTAGAAATATTAAAAACTACATTTTTCAATACTTTCAAACTACATATAACTTCTTAACAAGTATCCTAATGAAATACTTATTAGTATTTTTCGTTAAACTATATCTTAGCTTCTTTATTTATGTGGCTAAAATTTTCTTAATTTTGTTACATACTCTTCTCTAAGGCTTTTTTTACAAAATTATTGAGGAGACTTCAATTCAACCCACTATAAAAGCACTCAAATAATATAGGTAGAGAGAAGACACACCCATTTACTTGTCATAAAATAAAACAATATACAATGAAATTTTTAACTTTTGATGGAAACATGAGAATACTATATAATAAGGTTTAACAACTCTTCTAGAATGAAATCTAGACAACTTGTACAACAAAATAACATACATCAACAGATACACTCTTTAAGAGAGAAGACGAGAGGAAAATTAAAAAGCTAACATCAAATTTTATGGGAAAAAAAAACTTTATTCTTCTCTTAGATCAAAGGTCTAACAATTGTCCTTTTATATTTATTTATGAACTCAAATCAACAGGTAGCAAGAGAGAAGACACACCCATTTACTTGTCACAAAACAATATACAATGATTTGATTTTGTTTGATTGATGGAAACATGAAAATACTATTAGCATGTTTGGTTTTGCAATTTTGGCCCAAAATTACGTTGGAGCATAAACAACTGTTAGTAGCGTTGACATTCCAGAATTAATTATGGGCCAACTCACCGCATAACCAAACATGCACATGATATTGAATTTAACATCGCTTCTAGGTACACTTGAGGTTGGCAATATTGATGTATCACTCCAATAGATGGTTAGTAAAATTTTTTTTGGGGTTAATTTTAAATGGGTTGAATAATTATTCGAAAAGATTAACCATCATTCTTGCATCGGTAAATGCTTTGATAAATTATAAAAAGGCTTAATTATGTTTTTAGTTTTTAAATTTTAGGATTGTTTTAACATATACCTTTGTTTATTTTTTTTTCCATTATCTGGTTTTCTGAAATTATTTATGGGTTTGCGATATACTCGTCGTATCAATTTCGGTCAAATTTCACTTATATGTCACACCGGAATCCTACAAAAACATACAAGATTAACCGCGTAATACCATGTCGGAGAAGATTTTTTTAATTAAAAAAACTAAAAAATTTAATATTTATAGTTAAAAGAAGAAAAAAATATCATTGGAAAGAGGTCACCTGACTAAGATTTTGGTGTAACATGATAGCAAAATTTGATAGGAATTGATAGAAGATGTATATGACAATTCCAAAAATAATTTCCGAAAGCCAAACATTAAAATTAAAAAACGAACAAGGACTTGTCGTTTTACTGAACATATAATTAAGCCTAAAAAAAATCTTCTAGAATTAAAGGTAAATACTTGTACTTCAAAATATATATTTATATTGTTCCAATTTTTTTCTTATACGTTTATTAACAGTACATTTTTATTTTTATCCTTTTCTTTTTTTCACATCATATCATTAATTACTTTGTTATTTTTTTTTATATTGTTTTCCTCTATATCTCAAAATGAGATGTGGAAATATTTTTTTAATCAAAATAAAATCAAGATATACGCACTTTAAGTAGGAAGAGAACAGATGAGAGAAAAGCTAACTTCCAATTTTCTAACAAATGAAAGGAAAACTTTATTCTTCTTCTTTTAGTTCAAAAGTCGAACAATTGTCCATTTTTTATTCACGAACTACATCCCAGCCGGGCTGAGAAGAAAGATTTATATTAGGCTTAAATATCAATTTTTTTTTATTTTTTTTTGTTTATGTTTCGATCCTTATCATTAACCATGAATTAAAAATGTTAAATTCTAATGGGATATGGACCAAAACCTACACCTAAAGATTCAAACCTCCAAATTGTGATATATATAAAGACCAAAATCAAAACTATATTTACATTATCCTAAACCATAATTGACGATAAAAATCAAAAGCAAAATGAAAAAAAAAGAATCAAAACCAAAAAAATATAAAAACAAATTTTTAAAAAAATTACTCCCAAGGTAGTAGTGTGAAAGGGTTGTTCTATGATGAGGATGAATTTGATATTTACACATTTATATTAAATCCTTTGTAAATACACTCCCAAGGTAGTAGTGTGAAACGGTTGTTCTATGATGAGGATGAATTTGATATTTACACATTTATATTAAATCCTTTGTAAATACACTCCCAAGGTAGTAGTGTGAAACGGTTGTTCTAATCTTTCTAGAAAAACAACTTCATAAATAGAAATCAAGGGCAATTAACTGGAATTAAAGTATGGAAAGTAACGCTGGTTGCTGGAGTGGGTGATGGCCATGGGTTTAGTTAGTTGCTTAAAGTTGGAGTAGGTGAGGGTTAAAGAAATAGCGTAAGGACTTTCAACCTTAATATTATACTTCTTCCGTCTCTATTATAATTAAAAAAATTTAAGTTCACATTTAGTTCACATTTATCAAAAAAATTAGTTGATTGCGGTTAGTTTTTTCAAATTCATAGAAAATAGAATTATTTTAGGAAAATTGTATTAAAAATGAAACAATAATTAAATGAGATAATCATTTTATAAAAATATTTTATTGAAGAATAAATAAAAAATTAGTTAATATTTTTTTTATGTTTGAAATCAAGATAAGAGTGAAATACCAATTTAGTCTATGATATTTTTATACTGTACTAATTCAGTCCTTGAAAATTTATAAATACATATTTAATCCATTAAGATTTTCGTGTTTATCAATTTGTTTCCTCAAGATTTTCTTACATACCAGATTAATTATTCATATTTTAAGGACCAAATTCATATATAAGAAAATATTGAGGTTTGGCCGGATCTAGTAGTTCGTTGATTTGAATAGGCGATTTTATTTAGTATATACAGGTTTGGCTTTTTTAAGCGACAGGTCCCTAAATTTAGGAGGTGTTTTGGATTTAGTTCTTAATCTTTTCTTTTGTTGGATCTGGTCCCTAAACTTTGACGTTGTTTGGAACTAGTCCTTCCGTTAACCCAAAGTTAACTCCGTCAGTGTCTTCCAATAAGATGTTGCCACGTGTCTCAACTTGCAATTTTTTTTGGCTTTTTTGACTTTGAGGTCCCTAAACTTAGGAGGGTAATTGAATTTAGTCCCTATCCTTTTTTTTCGTTGGATCAGGTCCCTAAACTCCGGACCATTTTGGATTAAGTCCTTCTGTTAGTTTTAATATAACACCGTTACCCTGAGGAAATTTTTATGCCACGTGGACCAATAAATTAATGGCACATGAAATTTTTCTTTTAAAATTGAAAAATTACAAAAAAAAATTTAAAAAAAAAACAGACTCTTGCTTCCTCCTTCTATCTGTTCGATCAGTATGAGTTTAATCCATCCACCTGCATCGTATATGTTCCTTTTAGCTTATTATTACCTGATTTGATGCACAACTGAACCAAGCATCATAAACAGACCCACCATGCCACAGAAAATTTTTCAGGCCAGAATGTGAACCACCTTCCCTATCTTCCTCTCGTTCCTCGTCGTGCTTGATCGTCTCGTTAAGGCTTGACATCATGGTTTCTTCACCTTGCTTAGGGGGAGACATTGTTTTTCAGAATATAAAGATCTAAACCAAAAAAAAAAAAAAGAACACAAAAACTGGGTTAGAAACCTACCAAACCTTCATCATCAAACTCTAAAGTAATAAAAAAGAGATTTTTCTGTGTCAATCAAAGATACTTGCTGCCTTTCTTCCTCCCTCCAGACTCTGCATATGACGCGCCGCTAAGAAGAAGGCGGAGGCTGGAGAGCAGAGGACACTGAGGTTGTTGAGGGTTCGAAGTTGCGAGGCTGCTGCACGGTGAAGGAAGTGTTGGAAACCAACAAGCGGGCTTAGCAATTACTAGAGGGGGGTGAATAGTAATATGAATGCAATAGTGACTAATTTTCGGATGCAATTAAGGTATAATTGATTTTGTGCATATTTTACTGAAACAGGGTAAAAACACTCGAGTCTTTTTCAGACTACTCGAGTAAAATAGCAAGAACACTCAAGTCTTCTGAAGAACACTCGAGTAAATCGTGCAGAGTGCAGAAAACAGTTTCTGAGAAATTAGCACTTTAAATCAATAAGAATAAAACCAGTCCAGAGCAGATAAATAGAAGAGTAGTAAGCAATTAAATAAAGCTATAACAACATAAAAACAACCTAATTGTCGTGTTCTTAACCGAGATCAACCTTAAAGCTATGGAAAAGCCTTGAAGAATGATCACAGTCAAGATATTAATGTAGGACTCTTTAGGATTTCTGAAGATCCAGTTGGGATAATCAGGTTCTCCCTAGTCAACAATGTGTGTGCTTGTGTCAACTTAGGGATGAGAAGACGTACCTTAGCCCCTATAGCATGGTGGTTCTTATAGGGGATTACCTGTGTATCATGGGCCGTTCTGATAAGGCTTCTGAAGAGGAAGAGCTTAAGTAGGATTCGTAGAGGTTATGATAAGATCATATCCTTAAACCCTGTAAGTGATAAACTTCATCCAATGCTGTTATATCTAACCAAGAGTCGTGGGGAATCCAGTGATAGTTACGGTTTGATAAGGCTGTAAACGATAAGGATTAGATTAGAAGTCCTGTGCTAGCTGAAAACCTTATCAGTACGTAACCGGTGGAAACCCAGTTCGCTCGGTATAAATATCCGATCGACACCCCTGTATCAGTATCAAAGTAGTGGGAGTAATGAGCCCTTTGGTCGGTCATAGCTAGGTCTATTACAGGTCCACTACATAAGCCCCCCAAGCTCGGTTGGGTGATTCGAGTCCTGCCAAGCTTATGAGACGAACGAATTATCTTCCAACCGAATTCTCGGTGATTGAGGAGGAAATCCGAGCCTTTCTGCGCTTTGATCCAGGCTATCGTTTGATTGACCTTGGAGTGACCTTCCCATTTCTCCCTGAGTTTACACGTGTCTTTAATTTTATCGGGAAACGTACCGTTATGATTTCAAATCCATCAGAGGTGCCACGTACTTGCTTTTCAACGCTAAATGGGCTTTTTATCTAAAGCCCAAACTTTTTGAGATAGTGGAGGGAAGTTAAAATAAAATCAAAGGGCGGTTCCTCATTCACTCATTTCTTTCTCTTTCTTCTTCGTACGTTCTCCTGAGAAATTGGAAACCAGAAACGAAACTGTACAAAGACCTCCTTGCAACAGCTTCTTGCCAGAGTCTTGATTGACGCTTCCTCTGCATTTCTTTTTGCCTTGCGTGTCTCTGTCTTTTCTGCTTTTCTTGATCATTCACTACTAGCAGGTAACTGAACTTTCTTCTTCAGAGCATTTCTATTTTTGCTATTTTGATGTCCTCTTCGTTCTTGCATGTGGTTGTTGCTATTTGTTTACTGCATTTCCAAGTGTTGTATTTTGCTTCTAATGCTTCATTGCTGTTCATGCTCCACTACTGTTTCTTTGTCCCCGATTTTTGAATAAATCGCTTTATTTGTATATTTCTAGGTCTACTCACTTTCCTGGTTTTGAAAAACTTTACACATTTCTGGGTTTTTGGATTTTCTGGGCTTTGCGAGCGTTATTTTTTCTGGGTCTTGAGGGTGTCATTCTTTCTGGGTTTTTAGGGTGTTATTTTTGGCTTTTCTGGATCGTGGGGTTTACTTTCTGGGTTCAGTGAAAACCCCAAATCGTTTTGTTGTTGTTGCTGTGATACCTCACTTTCCCCTCAAACTTCTTTATCCGCTTTACCGCCTGTTGAGTGATCGCTGTAGAATTTCTTAGGTTTGCTTTACGCTTTTCTGCACTTAACTTCTTAGGGTTGGTACTGGAGCGTCATTTATCATGAGTGAGGAATCTGTAAACTCTGATGTGCCAAGAACACATAAGGGAGGGAACCCCGAGGTTTGTGTTAAACCGATAGCCATGCATTTCCCTCGGACTTTGAGAGAGTTCAGGCAAGGTGTGATTCAGTATAGGATCGCCGAAAGGGTAGAACAAAGGAGGTTAAGGAGGCTTCATAGAGGTATTAGACATTTCAATCGGTTTTGGGAAATTCTGCCCAGAAAGGGAGGTGTTCCCAAACCGACCGTAAGTATTTGGTAAAGTTTTTGTGGTTCTGACTCCAAGTGTGCCCCCTTTTCCTCAGGTATGAAGATAAAGTGTGTTACTAATCCCGACTTGTACCCTCTTCCACCAGATTCAGCTGAATATGACTGGGTGGACCGAGAGGTTCTTGGCACTCAATCAGAGCTTACGACGCATCAATCACTAGAACAAACACGAGCCATAATTTTGCCATGTCCAGGAGATAACACAGGGAATTTGTACTCCATTACTCCAGTGGGTGAGAATGAGAGAGTCTGCACCAAGATTCCTGAGGGTAGTACAGGCTTCTATTTTTACGAAGAGGTGATCACTCGGCTTGGGATAAGGCTGCCTTTTACTGATTTTGAGATGGGGGTTCTGAACTTCCTGAGAGTGGCCCCTACTCAGCTGCATCCGAACGCATGGGCGTTCGTGAAGGTTTTTGAACAAGTTTGTTCAGCCATGAACTGGGCTTGTAATCTTCGTATCTTTTTCCATCTTTTTGCTCCACAGTGTAATTCGTTTGAGAAAGGTTCAGCTAAGAAACCCTGGGTTTCTTTGAAGTCTCGCAGAGGATATGCTTTATTTACCAAATATTCTGAGTCCTGGAAGGGATTCAAACCTTTTTTCTTTAAGTATAACTTTAATGGTACTGGGGTCTGCTGGTTTACCCGACCTGGGGAAAGACGGCCACTTCCGCTGTTTCCTCTCCAATGGAGTGCCAGTTTCTTTAATCGATCAATCGCTTCCTATTCTTCTGACTGGAAAGAACTTGCTGAATTTGAAAAGGAGGTTTGTCGGTCGGTTGAAAGTTACTTGCAGAAAAATGGGATGATAGAGACGAGGGATATTGTGAATATCCATTCTTCTGAAGTTAAAACGGAACTTGGTATAGTGTATATATTTAGCTTTTCAATTCTGTGGTTTGACCGGCTCTTATATCTATTGGTTTTGTTTTTCTTTGAATTTGTGGTTTGATCGGCTCTAACGTTTATGTGTTTTGTTTACAGAAAACATGGCCGCTCGCCTGGCAGCTCTGGTTCAAGGTCAAGGTGGTAAGAAGAGAAAAACTCTCGCCACCTCTGGATCCTCAAATCTGAGTACTCCAAGCTTGAGTACTTCTAGCCCAACTCCTTCTGCCTCGGCTGCCGAGGCTTCTCCTCGGCCAGCCGCCAATATGGTTGCTGTTGCTTCAACTGTTTCTATGGCCCCTGGTGGTCAAGTTCAATCAACTTCTCCTCTTCAACCCCTTCACCGACGCCGACGAGTGGACAAAGGAAAGGAAAAAGTAACCGAGGGTGTAAACCCAAGGACTGAGGGACCAAGTGCCCGACCTGCTGCTACTCCTACTGCTGGTACCACTGCTGCTGCTCCAACTTCTACTGAGAATCCTCCTGACACATCCATATGGGATGTGCAATTTGATGAAAGATTTGGGAAGTACATCTGCCCCGAATCGGATTGCACTCGTTTCGGAACGCTGAATACCGACGAGTGGTCACGTTGCAACATGACACTTGCTAAGTATCTCCTCAGGGGGGCCAACCTTGCCTATTTCTTGGCCAAACATCCTGATGGTCTTTTCACTGGCTACAACGCCGAACAAAGGGAAGCTCGGGAACTTTCCGCTGCTCAAGAAGCCAGTCTCTCGGATGAGCTGATCCGAGTGAAAAACGAACTGGAAAACCTGAAGGCTGATAAGGGGGAGCTGGCTAAGGAGAGAGATTCCTTAAAGGCTTCCCAAAAAGCAGCTGAAATCAAGAAGAAGGAAGCGGAGGAGACTCTGAAAAAGGAACTTCAAGTGCATCAGCAGAGGGTGGATGAATTAAAAGCTGAGGTTGACAAGTCGGCGGTGGTGGCTCGGAAGTTGAGAGAGAAAGCACTGTTTCACAAGAAGAAGGCGGCGGCCAACTTTTACAACTGGGGGAAAGCGGTTGATGATGCCTTTGTCTCGGCCATTCAGCAAGTTCAATTTCTGAACCCTGAATTAGAATTGAGGGTGGTTGGGGCTCATCCATTTCATGCTGTTCAAAATGGGAAGTTGATTGATCTTTCATCCAGGGCTGAGGTAGATCTGCAGGCCGAGGATCTTTCTAATCCCCTTGAGGAGCTGACCAAGGCACCAGACTTTAATGACTCTCAAGTTGTTTTATCTGATATTGAAGAATGATATTTCACCCTTTGCTATTTTGTCGTCTTGCCGCTTGCTCAATGTATTCTGAGCGTTTTAACTTTGATGCTTTTGTATTTTGCCTTACTGAACCACTTACCTTATTTTGCTTTCGCTCGTGATGAGCGTTGTTTTGGACAATTTACCTTACTTTGCACATTTTGATAATGATATCATATTGTTATTTACTTTTTATTTCGAACGTCACGTTTCGGTATTTACTAATGTGAATTCAAGACTGTATAATTCATTGTGGGTAGAACTCAGATCGCCGACCTTAGCCAAAGTGGGATCCTCGGACCGCGAAGTAAGGAAAGTAGTTTCCTGGGTTTGGGTGTTCTATAAGTACGTTGTTGAACTCTCGTAAAGAGTTGGGCCTCGATTTAGCTCGGTGGCTAGCCGAACCAAATGAGTCGCGTGTTACTTCACAATGTTCATACGATGATTTCAAATAAACCGATGCTTTTATTGATAGACGAATAAAAAATGAAGTTGTTCATTTGCTAACAAATTCCTAACATCTCAATTCCTAACAAATGTTTCTAAGCTGAGAAGGTTGTTGCCCTTCGTTTTATTCCAACTAAAAATTTCTGAGTAATGAAAAGCTATCCTATAAAGAGTAAGAAGCGAAATACGAGCTTAACTGTAATAAGTTCTGAGTTTGGCAATGTTCCATGTGTTGCCAATTTCCGTGCCCGAGAGAGACTCTAACTTGTATGCTCCAGATCCGGATTTGGCCTTTACTCGATATGGTCCTTCCCAGTTTGGCTGGAGTTTTCCAACTCTAGCATTTCCTTTGCCAATGATTCTTGATCAAATAGTGTTTTCCAACTCCAGTATTTCCTTTGCCAATATCAGCTCGACGAAGGACTAAGTCGCCAATCTCAAAGCTTCTTGGACGAACCCTCTTGTTGTATTCCCGAGCCTGTCGCTCCTTCATTTTTCTTTCATGAACTGCCGCATTTTTTCGAATTTCTTCCAACAACACCAGCTCTTCACTGATCAAATGGTCGTTTGTTTCGAGGGACGTTCAAGTGTCCTGAAGGTGGGAATATGCTTTTCGATTGGGATGACTGCGTCACAGCCGTATGCCAAACGAAAAGGGGTTTCACCTGTGGACGAATGTATTGTTGTCCTGTGTGACCATAGGACGCTCGGAAGTTTATCTGCCCAAGTGCCAGCAGCGTTTCCGAGCTTATTTTTGATCCCATCTAAGATGGTTCTGTTGGCAGCCTCGGCTAACCCATTTGTTTGTGGGTGTTCAACGGAACTAAAATAGTGAGTAATGTTTCGATCGGCTGCTAATTGTTGGAAGTGATATACTGCAAACTGAGATCCATTGTCTGTGACTATGGCATGTGGCACTCCGAACCGAGAAATTGCCTCTTTGACAAAGAAAGATTGAATCCGAGCTGCTGAGATCGTTGCTAATGGCATTGCTTCGATCCATTTGGTGAAGTAATCAATAGCCACTACTGCAAATTTGAGTTGGCCTGGTGCAGTGGGAAACTTTCCTATGATGTCCATGCCCCATTGGTAAAAAGGCCAAGGTGCGCTGAGAGAGTGCAACTCTTCAGCAGGCTTTTGATAGACGTCACTGTGAAATTGGCACTGAGTAAATTTCTTGACATGTTCCATAGCGTCTTTCTACAACGTAGGCCAAAAATAGCCCGCTCGGATTACTTTTCTCGCCAAGGACTTTCCTCCCATGTGATGGCTGCAAATACCACCATGAATCTCCTCCAAGATTTCCTCAGCTTGGGAAGGATTGACACATCTGAGCATGGGGGATCCAAAACCTCTCTTGTACAAGACTCCATTTAGAACTGTGTATTGGGCGGCCTTTTTCACCAATTTCTGAGCTTCAGACTGATCTTGGGGGACAAACCCATGTTGCAAGTAAGTAAGAATTGGGTTCATCCATGACTGAGATATTGAGACCGCCAAAATGACGCTAGGTCGGGGAATAGTTTCTTGTATCAGAGTTTTGTTATTTTCCGACCCTTTTATACTTGCCAATTTGGACAGAATATCGGCTCGGGAATTCGAATCTCTCGGTACATGAGAGATGTTAAATTCAGAGAAGTTTGAGATGATTGGCTTTACCTCTTCAAGATATTTCTGTAAAATGGGCTCCTTTGCCGAATACTGACCCTTGATCTGAGAAACTACCAGTTGTGAATCGCTGAACACTGACACTTGCTCGGCTCCGAACTCCTGAACCATCTTGAGGCCTGCGAGAACTGCCTCGTACTCTGCTTGATTGTTTGATGTTTGAAACTCAAATTTCAATGAGTATTCCATACACAAACCCTCGGGGTTTTCAATGATCACTCCAGCCCCAGCTCCTTTTCTATTACTTGACCCATCCACATAAACTGACCAAAGACTCTGGGAGTTGTCAGAAGGGATGTCTGTGAACTCCGTAACAAAATCAGCAAGCGCTTGAGATTTCATTGCTTTCCTTGGTTCGTAGGCGATGTCGAACTCTGAGAGTTCGACAGACCATGAAACCATTCTGCCAGCTAGGTCGGGTTTGTGGAGAACTTGTCTGAGGGGTTGAGCTGTTGTTACCAATATTCTATGTGCCTGAAAATACTGTCTCAATCTCCGTGCCGATGTGACCAAACAATACGCAAGTTTCTCCAGCTTCTGATATCTCAACTCCGATCCTTGAAGTGCTCGGCTAACAAAATATAATGGAGCTTCAATACCTGAATCCTCTCTTACCAAAACCGAACTGACCGCTGCTTCGGCTACTGACATGTACAGAATAAGGCTCTCACCAGGAAAAGGGCTGTGGAGGACCGGCGGGCTAGAGAGATACTCTTTTAACTGAATAAAGGCTTGCTCACATTGCTCATCCCAAATGAATTCCTTGTTTTTTCTGAGAAGCTGGTACCACGGCAAGGCTTTCCGAGCGGCTTGGGACAAAAATCTGGACAGTGCCGCCACTCGACCCGTAAGTTGTTGAACTTCTTTGAGATTAGCTGGGCTCCTCATACCAAGGATTGCACCGCATTTATCAGGATTGGCCTCAATTCCTCTCTCGGTTAACATAAAACCGAGGAAAGAACCTGCAGGGACTCCAAATACACACTTCTCCGGATTCAACCTCATGGAGTATTTTCTCACTCGGTCGAGTATTGTGGTGAGATCCTTGGCATGACTTTCTTGTTGTCTACTTTTTGAAATGATGTCGTCTATGTACACCTCCATGTTCGAGCCGATCATACCTTGAAAAATTTTGTTCATCATCCTCTGATAAGTAGCACCCGCATTTTTCAACCCAAAGGGCATAACGTTGTAACATTAAGTCGCCCTATCGGTGATAAATTCAGTTTTATCTTGGTTGGCAGGAAACATTGGAATATGGTTGTAACTAGAATAAGCGTCCATAAATGATAAGAGTTTGTATTCTGCTGAACTATCGACGAGTTTATCAATAACAGGGAGTGGGTATTGATCTTTAGGACAGACTTTGTTCAAGTCTGTGTAATCAACACACATTCTCCATTTTCCATTGGGCTTTTTGACCAAGACGGTGTTAGCTAACCAGTCTGTGTAGTCAATTTCCCTAATGAAACCAGCTCGGAGTAGTTCAGCAACCTTTTCCTCAATTGCAATCGCCTTTTCCGTACTAACTTTTCTTTTACGCTGTGCCACTGGCTTCGACCCCGGAATGATGCTCAACTTGTGACAAATAAAATTGGGGTCGATTCCAAGCATGTCGGCTGATGTCCAAGCGAATAAATCTTTATTCGCGATTAATAGTGCAGCCAATTCTTCTTTAATACATACTGGTAAATCCGAACCAATTTTCACTTGCTTGAGGGGGTCATTAGATAATGTCAAGAACTCCCACTGTCCCTTTGGGGTCGGTCTATTTCTGTCGGACTGGTCTCGCATATCCAGGTCCGCCAAATTGACATTTCCCTTACCCAAAGAAACTTTCTAGATTGCTCGGATCTTTACTTTTCACCTTCCCTAAGCTAGCATTGTAACATTTTCTTGCTGCATCCTGTTCGGCTTTGACCATTACCACTCTGTCGTCAGTTCCAACAAACTTCATGGCCAAATGAACTGTTGATACAACTGCCCCAAAAGCCTGCAGAGAAGTTCTTCCTAGAATTGCATTGTAGGCCGCCGGGCAATCAACAACCAAAAATTTCACAATCTCAGTTCTAGCCGAAGGTTGTTGTCCAAGGGTCACAGGGAGCTGAATGTAACCCTTTGGCTCAATGGTGTCTCCAGTAAAACCAATCAGTTCCCCCTCGAAGGGAGTGAGATTACACTCCCTGAGTTTTAAAGCTTTGAATAACGGGAAGAACATTATATCTGCCGAACTACCTTGATCTATAAAAACTCGTTTTACCTCATAGTTGCCGATCGAAGCAGTTATCACCATGGGGTCATTGTGGCCTGGAAGGATTCCATCTAAATATTCATCATCAAAAACGATGGGAATGTTTTTTGTTGATCTCTTGGCAATTGGTTTATGGCTAACAGCCAAAATTTGGTTGATGTACTTTTTTCTGTCGGCTCTCTTCTCTCCACCTCCAGCAAAACCTCCCGCAATAGTGTTTACCAGAAAATCATTTTTATTGGTGTTTGATTCGGGAACCGGAGTAGGGTCGGTTCTCTGCTTCCCCGTGTTCCGATCATCTGGTGACCTACTTCTCTGGCGTTTAGGTTTTACTGGTGATTGAGATCTGTGTCTGCTCCTTCGGCCAGCCGCATCTCTGATGTACTACTGCAACTTCCCATCTCTGATCATCTCCTCAATCAGGTCTCGCAGCCAGATGCATTCGTCGGTTGTATGGCCATAACCCCTATGGAAATGACAGTATTTTGACCTATCACGCTGTGCGCCCTTTCTTAAAGACGGAGGTCTTTGGGCAGAGCGTAAGTCGGTCTGCATAGTTTCTCTTAAAATCTGACTCCTCGGAACAGTTAGAGGGGTGTAATCCTGAAACTTATTCCGGGGAGGAATTCGTCGATCACGATCGTTCCTTTCCTGTCTGCCACCAAAACGTTCGTTACGTTTTTGTTTGTTTTGACTTGGTGGGTCGGCACGCTGTCTTTCCTCTCTTACTTTCTGCCCTTTGTGGAATTCCTCCAGATTGATAAATTTGTTTGATCTTTGCCTTAGCTCTGCCATATCTTTTGGAGGTTTGCCAATCAGGGATTTTCTAAAATCTCCAGATTGTAAACCTTGAGTGAACAATAATACTGCTACCCCAGGTGCTAATTGAGGGACCGAGCTTGCTTCTGCATGGAAACGCGAAAGGTAATCTTTCAAGGACTCATCTTGCTTTTGGGTTACAGCTGCTAAGGTGTGGTCGGACCGGGGCTGGATACAGCTAGCCGTGTATCTATTTAAAAATACTCTTTTCATCTCTTCCCAAGAATTAGCAGAATTCCGAGGGAGAGATGAGTACCACCGCAATACTGAAGGTTCGAGGGTCATGGAAAAGGCTCGGCATTTCATTTCTTCTCCTCCGCCGTAATAGTTCATTGCCCCCTCGAAAGAGACAATATGGTCTACTGGGTCGGTTAGACCGTTATAATGTGGGACATTAGAAGGGCCCAAGTAGCCTTGAGGGGTTTGAAATGCCATGATATGTGGGGTGAAAGGATGACCAGGATGAAAATCACCCTGATCCTGGTTAATGGAGGGGTTAGCATGGAAATTTGGTGGTGGAAGTTGCATTATTGGTGTTGGTTGGGGGTCTATAGTTGGTTGGTTTTGTGGTGGAATAGAGGTTGATTGATTGTGAGCAATCCTTGCCATGGCTTGCTGTTGAAGGTCGGCAATAGCACGTCCTTGTTGTTCAATTAAAGCCGTTTGTCTGTTTAGGATGTTAATCATCTCTTGCTCCCGAGCCCGAGCAGATGCAGATGTTCCATAAGACCTTCCGATGGAGTGGCTATGATGAGAATTTCCAGGAGCAGTTCTTCCTGGATTCAATCTGGTTCTAGGGGTTATACTTATGTGGTCGGGATTGGGTGGGACAGGAGGGGTACGTTGGGTATTTCGGCCATGATGTGCTCGAGTTCCAGTGGTCCTGGATGTGTTTCGAGTGGTTGGGGCTGTGCTGCTCGAATCACCATGGGTGGAAGGTGGTGGTGTTGGAGGGGGTGGTGGTGGTGGTGGTGGTGGAGGTAGTATGGTTCGTAGAACTTGGAGCGGTTGGGGGTTGCTTCTAGTCCTAGGATGAGAAGATTGTGGTGTTTGGGGATGAGTAGCGTGATTATTACTACGATTAAGGCTGCGATGAGGGGGTGGATGATTTTGTGAATAGTTTGGTGGCTGAGGATTATTCGCTGCACCAGAATGGGAGGTTCGTGGCGGTTGTCCATTATCTGCACGATTGTGGTTGAGAACATCGCGCAGATCACCAGCAGAATGGGGCTGTGGGTTGTTGTTATCAGCGTTTCTAGGCCTGCCACGGGTGCAGGTGATGCGGTCACGGAGGTCACCAACCTGACTTCTGGTGGTAACCATGGTGGTGGTGGGAATGATATGTTATTCAGATTCCCACAGACGGCGCCAATGTCGTGTTCTTAACCGAGATCAACCTTAAAACTATGGAAAAGCCTTGAAGAATGATCACAGTCAAGATATTAATGTAGGACTCTTTAGGATTTCTGAAGATCCAGTTGGGATAATCAGGTTCTCCCTAGTCAACAATGTGTGTGCTTGTGTCAACTTAGGGATGAGAAGACGTACCTTAGCCCCTATAGCATGGTGGTTCTTATAGGGGATTACCTGTGTATCATGGGCCGTTCTTATAAGGCTTCTGAAGAGGAAGAGCTTAAGTAGGATTCGTAGAGGTTATGATAAGATCATATCCTTAAACCCTGTAAGTGATAAACTTCATCCAATGCTGTTATATCTAACCAAGAGTCGTGGGGAATCCAGTGATAGTTACGGTTTGATAAGGCTGTAAACGATAAGGATTAGATTAGAAGTCCTGTGCTAGCTGAAAACCTTATCAGTACGTAACCGGTGGAAACCCAGTTCGCTCGGTATAAATATCCGATCGACACCCCTGTATCAGTATCAAAGTAGTGGGAGTAATGAGCCCTTTGGTCGGTCATAGCTCGGTCTATTATAGGTCCACTACACTAATTGTTGCGGAATTACTACTCAAATTAAAAAAGCCCCTTTTGAGAAAACTTAGGTTTGGTTTTTACTTTAAAGTAAAGAAAGCAATAAAAAGAGGACACCACCAATTTTATACTGGTTCACTCCCTATTAAGAGAGCTAATCCAGTCCCCCTAAGAACCTTAGGAGTGTCTACTAAAATCAAATTGTTAGAAATATTACAAGGGATTATTGAGATGCCTCACTCAACCTAACCCTTCCAAGAGTGTACCAAACTCTTGAATTTCTACCCCAATTTGAATTTGGTGATGAAGACTCCTTCTTCTTAAGCTCCTTGAAACCTTCAAGAGCTCCACCAAGCTAAGAACCTCTTAGACTTTGCTTGAGAACCTCTCAAGTCTTGAATGAACCTAAGACCCACTTAGGTACACTTGGTTACCAACCAAGATTTTGGAACAAGCTATATAAGTGTATGTGGAGAAATACAACAAATGATTTCTACAACAATTAACCACAATCTCTAACTCTTTAGACAAAGTAATAACAATGAATGAATGATTGAGTTAGAGAGAATTTTCACTTGAGAGAGAGAATGAGCAAAGAGAATATTTTTTCTTGTGTCTTGTATGTCCTTGTTGTCAAGTACAAAGGCAATAAGAATGGGATATATAGAAGAGGGAACGATAGAGTGAAAACAAAGTTAAAATCTCATTCTTGTCTTCTTCCAACGGTTAAAAATTTGCTGACAGGACCAAACTACTCGAGTCTTTTTGACTCTACTCGAGTCTTTTGCCCATCTTCTGATAATGATGCCATTGTACTTGAACTAACGGTCATATCTCTGATGTGAGGCAAAATACTCGACTCTTTTGACCAAAGTGACTCGAGTCTTTTTCAGACTACTCGAGTCTTTTGATCAGAGATGATAAAAATTAAGTTTTTCTAATAACTATTTTCAATTCTCTTCTCAAGTGATAATTTTGTGTAATCCCAACCTTTTCATGCATTAAAATTATTTGTCCTAGGATGAGATTAACTTCTAAGCTACCCACTCTCAATTATAGAAATAAAAATTACAATTAAAATAAAAGAGAGAATGACTAGCTAATGGTGCACTTGATCTTCTTGAGTTGATGAGCTTGAATTCTTCCTTTAAATCCAAGATCTAATTATATTGTCATCATCAAAACTATAACCACCTCATTGGAGACTTGATTTTACAATCTCCCCCTTTTTGATGATGACAAAATAATTAAACCGTTCCGTCACTTTTGAGAGCTCCCCCTCAATATAGGAACCTATAAACCTGTCAATCCAGAGAATTCCAAGCACAACATAATATCATAATAATCATAACCAAGTGCACAAAATATATTTGGTATCAGAGCGAGAGCATATAATATCCGAGTAAAAAAAATGTGCTTGCTCTTCTCTTTCCTCTTTTCTCCCCCTTTTTGTCATAATCAAAAAGGATCATTTGGAAACGGCGGAGGAGAGAAGAAGGATACCAAGAAAGAAAACTCCCCCTAAATATTAGCAAGATAATAAGCATGACTACTGGAGAATATAAAACATGTGTAAACCAAAAGAAATGAGTGCATAAAATAGTATAGAAACATAACCAAAGTTTAAAACCAATAGTCATCACACAAATACAGAGAAAACACCCACACCAGGGGTTACAGAAAACAAATAACTCCCATCAAAAAACATAATGAAAAACTAAAAGTCCATGAAAAACATGACATAAAAACAAGAAAAAGCTGAAATGCAGTGCAAAGTCCTCAATCCTCAAAACATATCCGGTGCAGCAGGATCATCAGAAGGCGGTGGATAGAAGCGACTGAATGCAGCCATCATGTCATCAAATCTAGAATTCATCTGAGCTGAATGCTGATCCAACCGAGAGTAGAGCATAGCTGACTGTACCCCCATCTGTGTCTCAAGCCTGCCAATACTATCCTGCTGCTCGGACACTCGATGCTCGAGACTATCCATGCGACTATCGAAATGATCAAGTCGAGCATCAAAGTGAATCCGATACTCCTGAAAGGCCGGATTGCTGAAATCAATGTGATCTGCAGGATCATCCTCAGTAGCACCACCACCGGCAGCCTGATCAAATGCAGCCTCCTCCTGAGCCAACTGCTCAGCATCCAAACCTTGCTGAGCTGCTGCGTGCTCGGCTGCCCCTTGAGCTTCCATAGCTTGCACCTCATCCCTCCAAAAATATCGACCGCCATGTAGCCTCATACCCATCTGTCTAAGCAACCCATCATTAATCGCATGCAACTCCTCCTGAGGATCAAAGTACTCCTCATCCAGAGGAATGGGCACATTGAAATGCTGGAGGAGTCTACCAATATGCATCGGATAAGGCAATTTCTGGGAAGATTTGGAGCTTCCGGCCTTCGCCATCCGAGAAAGTATGATAGTGGCCCAGTTCAGTAAGTTATCATTTAGAATGACATCCATGATTCTGAGATCTAATTGGGTAGGCTTGGAGTAATTGGGAGAGGTCTGGGGCACTAATTGGTGAGACACTATGTAATGAAGGATGCGGTTGGGTGCAGTCATGCTAACGGCTTTCTTCTCATTTCCGGTGTATCTACGATCAGGGCGAAGCAAACTTCTAAAAATAGCATCAGTATCAGCAGTATATGTGTTAGTCCCTGATCGTGACATACCAAAAACAGTCTCTAGGTCCCTAGGGCGAATATGAAATTGGATACCCTCCACACAGGATTCATACCTAGAGTTATCAACATACCTAATATTTGCATAGAATTGTCTGACTAGCGTAATGTATACTGGACCATGAAATTCTATGAAAGGCATGAGTTTTTGATCTTTAAGTTTTTGAACAAAGAGAAAGCCATTACCCTGAAGAAAACTCTCCGAAGTCCAACTCTGAACACCGTAAGTGTGAGACACAAATAGAGCTTCCCTCCTAGCACACTCCTCTGCAGAAAAGAAATCATCCTCCTCCGATGATGAAGAAGAAGAAGATGGAGGAGTGGGAGCCTTCCTTTGCTTCCTCAGGCGTTTTGGGCCTCTAGATGAAGACATTTGCACAATTGGAGGAAAAAATTGATGATTTTTGAGTTTTTGGGAGTTAGGGTTTGAAAAGGGGTTTTGGAATTAAAGGGTGAAAAAGTGTGATTTGATGTGAAATAAGAGTCAAACAATGATGAGAAAGAGATTTAGAGTTGAAATATAGCAAAAATTAGTGTTGCAAACTGATTTTTGTAGAGAGAGATCGAGAGGACTCGAGTGAGAAGAAGAAAAGTGCGTGAAAAATGCTGAGAAAAACCGCTGCTGCTGCATAAGAACTGCTCGATATACTCGAGTGTTTTGGAAAACACTCGAGTGTTCTAAGTAAAATAACTCGAGTCTTGAGAAAAAGGACTCGAGTATTTTGCCTAGTCCGAGGGTTTCAATTCTCAGGTACTGAAATTTACTCGAGTGGTCTGAAAACCACTCGAGTGTTTTGAGTTACCTGAAACCATGCAAATTTGAAAACGCGAATCACTCGAGTAAATTTGAAAGAACTCGAGTAAATTTAAAAAGACTCGAGTGAATTTAAAAAGACTCGAGTGAATTCGTCAGACATGCTCAAAAACTTTTTCTAATTAAAACTGATTTAAATTGGAATTAAAATACTAGAGTGAATTTGCAAATACTCGAGTGATTTTATCAGACAGACAGTTTTAAACACATTTTAAACATATTTGCACAAAACTAACACATTTAAAACCAGCACAAACTTGGAATCAAAATCACTCACAATCAAAATCATATATTTCACAACATCTCAAGGTTCAATTGTTCATCAAGCATCAATGCACATTTAATTAGACACGCTTGGTGATTTTTCAACAAAAACACAAATCAATTAGCTAATGCTTGACTCATCTAAAATTCCAAGTTCCCTTCTTATGTGATAGAAGGTATCTCTTGGCAAAGGTTTTGTAAAAATATCGGCTAATTGACTTGATGTGCTAACAAATTCTATAGTACAATCACCTTTTTGCACATGGTCTCTAAGAAAATGATGTCTAATTTCAATATGCTTGGTTCTTGAATGATAAACCGGATTCTTAGTTAAGTTTATGCCATTCGTATTATCACATTTTATAGGAACACTTTCTAATTTCAAACCAAAATCCGATAGTTGTTGTTTCATCCATAACAGTTGAGCACAACAACTTCCGGCGGCGATATATTCCGCTTCGGCGGTTGAAAGAGCAACACAAGCTTGCTTTTTAGAAAACCATGACACTAATGAACTTCCCAATAAATGGCAAGTACCACTAGTGCTTTTACGATCAAGCTTGCATCCCGCAAAGTCGGAATCCGAGTAACCAACTAAACTAAGATTTGCATCACAAGGATACCATAATCCAGTATTTATTGTTCCTTTAAGATATTTAAATATTTGATTAAGCGCGGATAGGTGTGATTCTTTAGGATTAGCTTGAAATCGAGCACACATGCATACACTAAACATAATATCCGGTCTAGATGCAATGAGATATAGGAGACTACCTATCATGCCCCTATATTTACTAACATCAACCGGGTTACCTGAGTCATCCTTGTCTAGGTAGCATGAGGTGCTCATTGGAGTGTAGGCTTCCTTGCATTTGTCCAATCCAAACTTCTCAAGGAGCTCTTTGCAATATTTTCCTTGATGCACAAAAATCCCCTCCTTGACTTGCTTGATTTGGAGTCCTAGGAAGAACTTGAGCTCTCCCATCATAGACATCTCAAATTCCTTTTTCATCAAATTAGAAAACTTTCTACAAAGAAACTCGTTAGTGGCACCAAAGATAATATCATCAACATAAATATGCACTAACAAGGTGTCTTCTTTAGTTCTATAGATGAATAGTGTATTATCAACTTTTCCCCTTTGAAAGTCATTTTCTAGTTAGAAGGAACTTAATCGATCATACCAAGCTCTAGGAGCTTGTTTCAATCCATAAAGTGCCTTTTTCAATTTGTAAAGATGATTTGGAAACTCATGACTTTAAAAACCGGGAGGTTGCTTAACATACACCTCTTCATTTATAAAACCATTCAAGAAAGCACTCTTAACATCCATTTGATAAAGAGTAAATTTCATAATTGATGCAAAAGCAAGCAAAATTCGGATTGCCTCAATTCGTGCAACCGGAGCAAAGGTTTCATCATAGTCGATACCTTCCTCTTGGTTGTACCCTTGAGCTACTAATCTCGCTTTGTTTCTTATAATCAATCCGGATTCATCAAGTTTATTTCTATAAATCCATTTTGTGCCGATTATGGTATGATCATCGGGTTGAGGGACTAAGTCCCATACATCATTTCTAGTAAATTGATTTAACTCCTCTTGCATAGCCATAACCCAATGTTCATCCTTAATCGCCGTTTTAATGGAATCCGGTTCAATTTGAGAAACAAAAGAGACAAAATGACAAATATTAAGAATAGTCCTACGAGTTAATACTCCCTTTGAAATGTATCCTATGACATTCTCAATAGGATGAGCTTTTACCATTTTCCAAGCCGGAGCAAGTTCTTCTTTGACTTCTCCTTCATCTTTTAACAACGCCTTCTCTTTTTCTTTTTTTGAAAACTCAAAACCTTCATCACAAACATCACTCAAAACACCATCTTCTTTCGAAGACTCATTAAAAACAACATGAATAGATTCTTCAATAGTCATAGTTCTTTTGTTAAAAATTCTATATGCTTTACTATGTGAAGAATAGCCCAAAAATATTCCCTCATCGGATTTGGAGTCAAATTTTCCAAGATGATCTTTTCCATTGTTTAACACATAAACTTTGCATCCAAAAACATGAAAGTGGGATATATTTGGTTTTCTTCCTTTGTAAAACTCATAGGGGGTTTTCTTGAGCATGGGCCTAATTAAAATTCTATTCATGACATAGCAAGCCGTATTAACGGCATCGGCCCAAAAATAGTGAGGTACTTGAGAATCATTTAGCATGGTTCTTGCAAGTTCCTCTAGCACCCTATTTTTTCTCTTTACCACTCCATTTTGTTCCAGAGTTTTTGGTGCGGAGTATTGGTGCTCAATACCATGTTTATCACAAAATCTATCAAATTTGAAGTTTTCAAATTCACCACCATGGTCGGTTCTAATAATAATCACTTTTTGGTTTACTTGGTTTTGCACAAGTTTAACATGACGTTTGAAAGATTTGTAGGTCTCACTCTTTGCACTTAAAACTAATGTCCATGTAAATCTAAAAAAGTCATCAACAATTACCAAGCCATAATAGTTGCCACCAAAGCTTTTTACTTGAGAAGGTCCAAACAAGTCCATATGAAGCATTTCTAATGGTCTTGTTGTGGACACATCATTTTTAGATCCAAAATGATTTTTGGTTTGTTTGCACTTCTTACAAGGAGTGCAATCACCTTCAATTTTAAAAGTTAGCTTTGGTAAACCAACTACTAAGTCTTTGGATTGTAGTTTATTTAATTGATTTACATTAATGTGAGCGGTCCTACGGTGCCATAACCAAGTATCACTCTCATTGCTAACTAAACAAGTAGAAACCAAATAGGTGATATTGTTCAATTCAACCAAGTAAGTATTATTAGACCTTTTGCCAACAAATTTGATAGATTCATCTTTGTCACTTTTTATGAGACATTGAGTAGAGGTAAATAATACATGGTTACCAATATCACATAATTGACTAATGCTAAAAAGATTGTGTTCTAATCCTTGAACATAAAGTACATTATCAATAACCAAGTTGGAAGAATTACCGACTTTACCGATACCAAGAATTTTCCCTTTGTTGTTGTCTCCATAAGTGACATATCCACCTTCTTGAGGAGTAAGCTCTATGAAGTTCCGCTTATCTCCTGTCATGTGCCTTGAACATCCACTATCAAGATACCAAAGTTTCTTTTCCGTTCTAAGGCACACCTACAAGACAAAATTATTTGCTCATTTTGGGTACCCAAATTATGTTGGGTCCCTTTGGGTTAGCTTTGGGTGTTCCTCCCTTCTCAAACCAAACATAAGTTCCCTTTTGAATTTCAAAGTTCTTTATGTGGCACCTATTGTTTGTATGTCCAAACTTTCCACAATAAAAGCAAGTTGGTTTCTTTGTAAAATCAACTTTAGAAAATGAACCAACCACTTTATTTTTCTTTTTCTTGTGGACATAACCTAAACCAGTTTTGTTTGAATTTTTTCTTTGTGAACTAAGTAACCGATCTAGGTTCCTATCACTATTGGAGAGTGTGTTGAGTTTGTTTTTCAAATCTTTAACTTCATTTTCAAGTTCACAACACTTCTCACAATGTGTGATAGTTTCCTTAGGATTTGCACAATCACAAACATGACTAGAGTTAACAAGTTCTAAGGATGCATTTTGGAGTTTCAAGTCATTTATATATTTTTCTAATTCATTAATCTCTTTTTGATACTCCAAGATTTTCTTTCCTTTTTCCTTGTTGACTTTAGCAAGTTTTTCAAATTGAGTTAACATTTCATTATACTCATTTAGCAAATCATCATAAGGAATAGTGAAAGAGGAAGAGTTAGAATTTTGAGATGATACCTCATCCTCACTTTCACCATTGTCATTTGAGGCTTCATTGTTGCTCCTAGCCATGAGACAAAGATTAGCAACTTCGTCATCCGAGCTACTTGATGAGGATTTTGCATCCTTCTCCGGAGCATCCCAAACAATGTAAGCTCTCTTGCCTTTGCCCTCTTGGGTCTTCTTTTCACTCTTTCTCAAGTATGTGGGACATTCCATCTTGATATGTCCACTGCCTCCACATTCATGGCATTTTACTCCATCACTTGGGCTCTTGTTCTTTGATTTGTACTCCTTGGGTCTTTTATCTCTTGATGATGAACCACCCTTTTTGCCCTTGAGGAATTTATTGAATCTTTTTGCAAATAATCCAATTTCCTCCTCATTGAGTGCATGAACGGAGTTCTCACTTGTAGAGTCATCTTCAACCTCTTTTGAGACTTTGGTTGAGGCCTTGAGAGAGATGCTCTTCTTCTTTTTGTCCAACTCCTCATGTGTGCTAAGTCTTGATAGCTCTATCTCATGTTCTTTGAGCTTCCCAAACAAGGTGGCCAAGTCCATAGTGTTCAAATCCTTAGACTCCTTGATGGCGGTCACCTTGGGTTGCCATTTTCTATCAAGACATCTCAAAACTTTGTGAGTAGTTTCACCATCACGAAATTGTTTTCCTAGAGAAATCAAGTGACTAATGATATGTGAAAATCTCTTTTGTAAGTCATCAATGGATTCATTAGGGAACATGTGAAATAATTCATATTCATGAGTCAAAGAATTTAATCTTGCATTTCTCACTTCACTTGTTCCTTCATGAGTGACTTCCAAAGTTTCCCACATTTCTTTAGCCGACTTGCATTGAGAAACTCGATAAAATTCATCATGGGACAAGGCGGAGAAGATGATGTTTTTAGCTTTCAAGTCAAAAGATACTTTCGTTTTATCATCATCACTCCAACTTCTCCTAGGAATTTCAACGACTTCTCCATTTATGATATGTCTAGGAATATATGGACCATCTTCTATTGCATCCCAAATATCGGTATCTATTGCTTCAATAAAAACTCTCATCCGGACCTTCCAATAAGCATACCCTTCACCATTGAAGAATGGAGGGCGGTTTATTGAAGAGGATCCTTCTTGGTGATTGCTAGAGCCCATAGTTTCCAAAGGATCTTCTCGAAAAAGCTTTTACGCTCGATCTTTCGACCGAGCTCTGATACCACTTGTTGGAAACCAACAAGCGGGCTTAGCAATTACTAGAGGGGGGGGTGAATAGTAATATGAATGCAACAGTGATTAATTTTCGGATGCAATTAAGGTATAATTGATTTTGTGCAGATTTTACTGAAACAGGGTAAAAACACTCGAGTCTTTTTCAGACTACTCGAGTAAAATAGCAAGAACACTCGAGTCTTCTGAAGAACACTCAAGTAAATCGTGCAAAGTGCAGAAAACAGTTTCTGAGAAATTAGTACTTTAAATCAATAAGAATAAAACCAGTCCAGAGCAGATAAATAGAAGAGTAGTAAGCAATTAAATAAAGCTATAACAACATAAAAACAACCTAATTGCTGCGGAATTACTACTCAAATTAAAAGCCCTTTTTGAGAAAACTTAGGTTTGGTTTTTACTTGAAAGTAAAGAAAGCAATAAAAAGAGGACACCACCAATTTTATACTGGTTCACTCCCTATTAAGAGAGCTAATCCAGTCCCCCTAAGAACCTTAGGAGTGTCTACTAAAATCAAATTGTTAGAAATATTACAATGGATTATTGAGATGCCTCACTCAACCTAACCCTTCCAAGAGTGTACCAAACTCTTGAATTTCTACCCCAATTTGAATTTGGTGATGAAGACTCCTCCTTCTTAAGCTCCTTGAAACCTTCAAGAGCTCCACCAAGCTAAGAACCTCTTAGACTTTGCTTGAGAACCTCTCAAGTCTTGAATGAACCTAAGACCCACTTAGGTACACTTGGTTACCAACCAAGATTTTGGAACAAGCTATATAAGTGTATGTGGAGAAATACAACAAATGATTTCTACAACAATTAAGCACAACCTCTAACTCTTTAGACAAAGTAATAACAATGAATGAATGATTGAGTTAGAGAGAATTTTCACTTGAGAGAGAGAATGAGCAAAGAGAATATTTTTGCTTGTGTCTCGTATGTCCTTGTTGTCAAGTACAAAGGCAATAAGAATGGGATATATAGAAGAGGGAATGAGAGAGTGAAAACAAAGTTAAAATCCCATTCTTGTCCTCTTCCAACGGTTAAAAATTTGCTGACAGGACCAAACTACTCGAGTCTTTTGCCCATCTTCTGATAGTGATGCCCTTGTACTTGAACTAACGGTCATATCTCTGATGTGAGGCAAAATACTCGACTCTTTTTAATATTACTCGAGTCTTTTGACCAAAGTGACTCAAGTCTTTTTCAGACTACTCGAGTCTTTTGATCAGAGATGATAAAAATTAAGTTTTTCTAATAACTATTTTCAATTCTCTTCTCAAGTGATAATTTTGTGTAATCCCAACCTTTTCATGCATTAAAATTATTTGTCCTAGGATGAGATTAACTTCTAAGCTACCCACTCTCAATTATAGAAATAAAAATTACAATTAAAATAAAAGAGAGAATGACTAGCTAATGGTGCACTTGATCTTCTTGAGTTGATGAGCTTGAATTCTTCCTTTAAATCCAAGATCTAATTATATTGTCATCATCAAAACTATAACCACCTCATTGGAGACTTGATTTTACAGGAAGCGCGACTGGTCTCCTTCGGTGTCGCATCAGATTTGCAGAGAAGATGACCAAGCGAAGGATGAAGAACGAAGAGGATCTTCGGGGTCGCCGCCGCAACTAGGTTCCAGGGGCTTTGGCTATAACTAGCGCCGCCGCACACCATCAAGCGAACTGGTGGCTGTGACAGTGGTTTTCGCTGTAAACCGAAGCAAGCACAAAACTCAGATCGAGGCGCGACCTTGAGGACGATGGCGAAAGCTTCTCAAATCGTTACCCTGATGACAGTGGTGAGCGCTCGAGACATCATGAGCATGACGATGATGCATCTCGTCGCAGACGCGTTGTATTCCCATCGTTATAAAAAAAATCAATTTTTTTTAATTTTATTTATTTTTTGTAATTTTTCAATTTTAAAAGAAAAATTCCACGTGGCATTAATTTATTGGTCCACATGGCATAAAAATTTCCCCAGGGTAGCGGTGTTAGATTAAAACTAACAGAAGGACTTAATACAAAATGGTCCAGAGTTTAGGGACCTGATCGAACGAAAAAAAGGATAGGGACTAAATTCAATTATCCCCCTAAGTTTAGGGACCTCAAACTCGAAAAAGCCAAAAAAAAAATGCAAGTTGGGACACGTGGCAACATCTTATTGGAAGACACTGACGGAGTTAACTTTGGGTTAACGGAATGACTAGTTCCAAACGGCGTTAAAGTTTAGGGACCAGATCCAACAAAAAAAAAAGATTAAGGATTAAATCCAAAACACCCCCTAAGTTTAGTGACCTATCGCTTAAAAAAGCCTATAGGTTTTGCCAAACCCTGTAGTTCACTAAGTTTAGTATAACATTGTTTGGGGATTTGGATCCGGTAAATAAATTTAATTAGTATAGCATCGTAAGGGATGAATTTAACCTAGTAGTTCACTCAGTTATACTTATCCACTTACTGATAAATTTTTATTATTAATGATGGGGCTAACGCCGAGAGCTAAAAAGAGAGATTACAAATAGTGCAGGTAAAGAGACACCAGAAAAATCATTGCATTGAGTAGAAGCCTAGCAAGATCACCATGAGGCTCATCTACAACATGAAATCCTAAGTTCAAGGACAAGCTCCAATTCGCAAACAATCTATGCACATATTTCCTCCTATATACGAATGAGCAAAATGCAAGTCCAACTCCCTGGACTTCCAGTCACATATACTGGACAACAACAAATGCCCAGGTCCCAAGCAAGAACAAGGCCGCGATACATAGCCCATGATTAAGCAACATATGAGGTGTAAGTGCCAATGTTGAGCGGAGCATTTATCATCCCACTGGTGGCTACGTATACCTCACTCATTTTTTTAATTTCAGTTTTACCCTTAAAAAAATTAGGTACAGGGTGGAACGTGATCCATAGGTCACGGTAAAGTAATTAGAAAAACGAGTGGTGACTTATGGATCACGCCATGCACTCGACGAAAAAAAAATTGTCATAGTCGTGAGTTATATTTCATAACCCGAAAAAATTGTCAAGGTCGTGAAATATACCTCATGAAGAAAAAAAAACCAAATGTTCTCCATCGAACATTTTGGTTCTTCTTGTATAAATTGAAACAACACAACTCTCTCTTATGTATCTCTATGTCTTTCTCCCTTACATACACATATAACATCTTTCTCTTCTCCACCTGGTACGCATCCTCTTCTTTCCTTTCATTCCAAATCCCAATCCTTTGATTCAGATTTCCATTCTTTGCTCTTAAAGATAAATTATTGTTTTTTTAGTTTCTCAATTTGTATTTCCAGAATGTGATTTGAAAATCTTAACTAGCTAAAAATTATGTTTTTTCTTAATTTTCTCGATATTTTTTCGGTAGTGAGGTATATCTCAAGACCCAAAGCTTTTTTTCGATAAGGTGGTATACCTCACAATCTGAGTGTTAGAAGTCAACATCCCATGAACTTAAAGGACTTGAAGTTTACAAGGTTTTGATGTACAAACAAGATTAAACAAGACTCAAACAAGCCAAGATACAAGAGTCAAGCTATAATCCAAAGTATAACCCTCTCCATACGTTAGGAATTCATGTAAGATAAGGTAGCCTTGCACTTTTAGTTTAGGCCAAACATAAAGGACTTGGAGAAGCAAAAAATCAAAAGTATTTATTTAAAATTAATTTTTGCACTGTTTCTGTAAAAATACTTTTGAAAACCTCTTGCTATGTGTTTCTGGTTTCTGAAATTATGTTTTTAAAATTTAAGTCAGAGCAATTGTTTACTTGAAGTGGATAATCGGTTATTTCTGCAGCATCATACAAAAAACTAGAGAGCTCGTAATCGAGTATTTGATCATGCTTAATCAATTAGAGTTTTTGCATCAGACAAAGTGATAGGGCTCTGGAATCAATTATTTGAGTGGCTGTAATCGATTACTTGGGTCAAGTAATCGATTACTGGTAAGAATAATTGATTATTTTTGTTGCATCATACAAATGCCAGAGAAGAGCAAATCAATAACTGAAGTGATGTAATCGATTACCCATTTCAAGTAATCGATTACTTTTTTAAATATATTGAAAAATCATTTCTGAATCAATCAAAATTGTTTCATGATTTGTTTTGATGTTGATTGATTTCAGCGGACTCTTAATTCTGGCTAATGGGATTTGTTTTTCAAACATTTGTTCCTTTATTTTAAAAAACAAATCAACCACTTCACATATCTCCTAATCATAACACTCAGAGCTATTTCACATTATTCTTCTTCTTCTCCTTTTCAGAGCTTTGGCCTAAGTTCGTAGTGCACTCTACCTAGCCATTAGAAACGAGCTTCAAGTTGCTTTATTTGCACTATTGAGAGTGCTCGATTTGTTGTTATTGAATCCTACTATTTGTAATAAGCCGTAGCTGTTAGGGAGTGACTCCCTAGGTTTGAGGGTGTGACATAAATCCTTTGGTTATTTGGGGTGAGGAACCCCTTGTGAGATATTTGAGGTCCCTAACGAAAGGTTGAACCGAATAGTGTGCTGGACGCTCCAGGTGAATTGGGGTCGATATTCCAATTTGAGTAATAACAACAAATACCACGACACGTTGCCAAAGGACTGAACGTAGGCTTTTCGGAACCCATCGGTTGTGGGACCCACCAGGGAGGCTAAACCAGTATAAAAATTCTGGTTTGCACCTCTCTTAACTTACACTCTTTACATTCTCGTTACATTTATTTTTTACAGCAAATATTTATTTGTTATTTAACGTTTTTGTTCTATTATGAGATTATCAATATATTTGATGTTCTATCGCGTCCTGATAATTAAATTCCAAAATAATTTTTAATTACTAATCATTTGCGTTAATTCCAATAAAATTAATAAAACTCAATTCACCCCCTCTCGAGGTTTGAGATTAATTCTAACATCGAGTTTTTTTCTCAAGTCGTGAGGTATATATCTCACGACCTTGACGTGATGTTAACAAAATATATGACATCATGAAAGGCCAACAATGGTGTATTTTTCCTTTGCAATTTTTGTTGCAGAGAGAGAGAGGGAAAATGGAGGGGGGGGGGTGAGGTTCTCTGCAATATGAATGAGGGAGAGTGAAACAATGGTGTAGTTTTCATGTCAAACGGTGAAGAGATTAGTAACTTGGCAACATAGAATCATGACAATTTACTTGGCTCAACAACAACTTCAGCTACTAGAAGAACACATCGATAACTGATGATCGATAACCGGTTACGTAGTTAGTTGAGTTGGAAGTCAAACTTTTCCAAGGACTTAAGGAGTTATGCTAGAAGACTTCTAGAAGATTATTTTGACGATAACAAACAAGTTTTATTAAGCTCAAGGCTCAAGGCTCAAGCTCAAGCATATAATAGATTAAGCTTTGCCCATAGGAATTAATGTAAGGTAATGAAGAGTTAATTGTTCCAAGTTCATAACGCCAAAAAGTTTTTGTTTAAGGAGAAGAAAAAGAACTTTTGCGAAAATTGTTTTTAAGTTAGTTTTTCAGTTAAAAGTGTTTTGTGAAAACCTATGGTTACTTACTCAGCTTTAGAAAATTATTTTTATGAAAATAAGCAGAAGTAATCAATTACTTTCCTTAGATAATCGATTACCATGCCTCTGAGTTGTGACCTGGGAGTTTTAATTGAAAATAATCGATTACATGTTTTAATAATCGATTACCTTTCTCACAGGGAGTAGATAATCGATTACCTTGTTTTATTAATCGATTACTTTCTCAAAAAGTTGATTTCACTGTTTTCACAGAAAGTCGATAATCGATTACATTGGTTTGAATAATCGATTACTTTCTTAAAAACTAATTTCAAAGTTTTCTCAAAATGAAGATAATCGATTACCTTTAAGTTTTATTGAAATCCGTGTCAGAATCAATCTTAAATGTTTCCAGATTTGTTTTTACATAATTGACTCTGATATATTTTAAAAATTTGAAATTGATTTTTATTTTTGAAAATATTCCTTATTTGTTTTAAGAATCAAATATTGGATTTATTTTCTAAATCTTTTTTATTCTGTTTTGATTTTAAAACTGATTTAAATCTATTCTATTTTATTTCTGAAAACTTTTAATTATTGTTGATTTCAAAAATAATCTTTATTTATTTTGTTTTCTAAAATCATTCAAGAGAATCCTAATTTTTTCTACACTTTCTCTCTTCTGAAAAAAGTCACGTTCTTCTTCTTCTTCTTCTTCTTCTTCTTCTTCTTCTTCTTCTTCTTCTTCTTCTTCTTCTTCTTCTTCTTCTTCTTCTTCTTCTTCTTCTTCTTCTTCTTCTTCTTCTTCTTCTTCTTCTTCTTCTTCTTCTTCTTCTTCTTCTTCTTCTTCTTCTTCTTCTTCTTCTTCTTCTTCTTCTTCTTCTTCTTCTTCTTCTTCTTCTTCTTCTTCTTCTTCTTCTTCTTCTTCTTCTTCTTCTTCTTCTTCTTCTTCTTCTCCAAGAACGCATTCTTTATTGTTGATACATTCTTCTATTGGCCTTAGTTCTTGTGAATTAATATTCTTCATTATCAGTAGAGCATTCTTGTTGTATCCATGTTATTAAGAACACATCAACTGTATCACTCACAAAATCATAATATTCAACCATAGTTGTAGGGAGTGGAACTCCTAGTTGGACGTGTGGCACGTTCTTAGGGTGAGGAACCCTTGTGTGATTATTTGAGGTCCCTAGCTAGCGAACGGAGGTTCCTAGTAGTGTGCTGGGCGCTCTTGGTTGTAATTGGGTGCGGCTCAATTTCAAGGTTATAAAGGCTCAAGCGGGTCGCTTAGGGACTGGACGTAGGTCTTTCGCTGGAAAGACTGAACCAGTATAAAAATTGGTTTGCGTGTTCCTCTTCCCTCATCTCTTTATTTTTCCACATTATTTTTGTTTAAATCGTTTCCGCGCAAATCTATTTATTTTATTATCTATCGCTTCGCGTTCTCGTTCTAAATCTTAATCTCTCCTCAAAACTATTTTTTAAACGTTCGAGTATTTTCCAATAAATTTAATAAAACTCGATTCACCCCCCCTCTCGAGATTTGAAGCCGATCCTAACAATTGGCATCAGAGCTAGTCTCTTGTGTTAAAGGACTTAACCGTCTCAAGAGTATGACTTCAAACTCTCTGTCCGGTGGTAAAGGGAGTTCTATTAATAGGCCCCCCATGTTTGAAGGTGTGGGGTACACTTATTGGAAAGCGAGAAGGAAAATTTTTATTCAAGGTGTAGGATTAAAAGTTTGGGATGCGGTCGTAAATGGACCCTACGTTCCTACCTATGTGATAAATGGAATCACATTCAACAAACCTATTGGTGAGTGGACGGAAGAGGAGGAACGAAGAGTCCAATATGACTTGAAAGCGAAAAACATAATAACATCTGCTTTGAGTTATGATGATTTTTTCAGGATATCTACATGTAAGACAACACAGGAAATGTGGGATACTTTAGAAGTCACACATGAAGGTACCAATGAGATCAAGAGGTCGAGAATCAACACCTTGACTAGAGAATATAAATTGTTCAGAATGAAGGACGGAGAATCAGTGCAAGAAATTCAAAAGAGGTTCACAATGATTGTTAACCAACTCATAACATTGGGGAAGAAATTCACAAATGAAGAACTGATCAACAAAGTACTGAGGTGCTTAGGAAAATAATGGCAACCCAAAGTGACGGCAATTATGGAGTCCAGAAATCTTTCAACTATGACTTTCTCAACTCTCTTCGGAAAGCTTCAGGAACATGAAAGTGAACTCAAAAGATTGGAACAACACGAAGAATAAACCAAAAAAGTGAAAGGTCTTGCGTACAAGGCTGGAACACCAACATCAGAAGGAGACTCTGACAAAGAATCTATCAGTGATGTGCACATGGGACTCTTGGTAAAAAGGTTTGGGAAATTTCTTAAAAAGAAAAATAACTTCAATTCTCCCATGAGGAAAGATGCAACCAAAAGTGGATGTTCTTTTGTCATATGTCATGAATGTGGCAAGCCCAGTCACATTAGAGCGGATTGCATTCAATATCTGAAGAAGAAGGAAAGCTCCGAAAGAAACGCATCAAGCTCAAGGAAAGGGAGACAAGCTTACATTGCATGGCTGGACAATGAGGAGAGCTCGGATGATGATTCAGACGAGCAAAACGAATCAGCCAACCTATGTCTCATTGCACACAGAAAAGAGGTAATATCTGAACTAGAATTTGAGCCTTCTTATAGTGAATTACAAGAGGCATTTGAGGAATTACATGAGGAATCAATGAGGAATCAATGAGGTTATCCTTGTTGGTTGCTTTAGAAAAGAAAAGTTCACCTTTATTTTTACAAAGGAATCAAGAACTTTCAAAATAAAATGAAGTTTTGAAAAATAAAAATAAAGAGCTGAATTCTACTTTGAATAATTCCTCAAACACCTCTTGTAATGAAATCAAAATTAAGGCTAGTTCATCTTCTTGTATGTTTTGCAAGGATTTAGTAAAAGAAAATGAAATTTAAAAGAAACTCTTGCAAAGTTTACAAAAGGAAGGAATACCTTAAATTTGATGCTAGGGAGACAAAAATGTTTTTTCAATAGAGCCGGTATAGGTTATCAACCCGGTAGACATCAAAAGAAATTAAGTATCATTTTTGTCCCTGCTAGCTCCTATAAGAAACCTCTTATTATTTGTCATTATTGTGGTAAAACGGGTCATGGTGCACATGAGTGCAAACACCGAAAAGTGAAGTTCATTAAAAAGAACGATGATGCTGTAAGGTGGCACAAAGGGCACTATGGTACTGCTAACTTTCTAGGACCCAAAAGGATATGTGTACCTAAAAAGAAAACCTGAATTTGTTTTGTAGGTCATTCCGGAGGATAGGAAGTCTTGCTGGTACTTGGATAGTGGATGCTCTAAACACATGACTGGAGACAAATCCAAATTCTCATATCTCACTCCCAAGGACCAAGGGCACGTGACCTTCGATGACAACAACAAAGGAAGGATACTTGGCATTGGTAAAGTAGGTACTCCTCCTAACCCTTGTATTGAAAATGTATTACATGCTGAGGGCCTAAAACATAACTTGCTAAGTATTAGTCAGTTATGTGATAAGGGCAATAGGGTTATTTTTTATTCTGATAATTGTATTACCGAGGGAAAAGTTGATAATCTTGTTAAGCTAATTGCTCGCAGGGTAAACAATATTTATTTAATTGATCTTGATTCAATTGCCTCAAATGATGCGAAATGTTTAATAAGTAAAGAGGATGAATCTTGGCTATGGCATCGTAGAATAGGTCACATTCACATGAACCATTTAAATAAGTTATCTTCTAAAAACTTAGTAGTTGGTTTGCCAAAGCAAAAATTTTCAATTTATGAAAAATGTGATCCTTGCTCAAAATCAAAACTCACAAGGGCATCTTTTCCTCCTAAAAATATTGTTTCAACTCAAAGGCCCTTGGAATTTTTACATATGGATCTTTTTGGACCATGTCAAACAAAAAGCTTTGGTGGCAACTATTATTGTTTGGTAATTGTGGATGGCTATTCTAGGTATACATGGACATTGTTTATTTCTCATAAAAATGATGCATTTCATGAATTTAAAAAGCTAGCAAAGGTTGTTCAAAACCAAATGCATTTGAGGATTGCATCCATTAAGACTGATCATGATGGTGAATTTGAAAACCGATTTTTCAAAAAGTTTTGCGAAAAACATGGAATTAAGCATTATTTTTGAGCTCCAAGAACTCCAGAGCAGAATGGGGTTGTGGAGAGGAAAAATAGATCTTTAAAAGAACTTTCTCGAACCATGCTAAATGACATGAATTTATCGGCATACTTTTGGGCTGATGCTGTGAATTCTGCTTGCTATGTTCTGAATCGTGTTTTAATTCGACTCATTTTAAAGAAACCCCCTATGAATTGTTTAAGGGGAGAAAACCAAACATATCCCATTTGAGAGTCTTTGGATGTAAATGTTTTGTGCATATTAATGGTAGAGACAATCTAGGGAGTTTTGATGCTAGAGCTGATGAATGTATATTTCTTGGTTATTCTGCATCAAGCAAAGCGTATATAGGATTTACAATAAATCTCGTAATACAATTGAAGAATATATTCATGTTATATTTGATGAATCCGATCCTAGAAAGCTGGGAAATGTATTTGTTAATGACATTGCAGGTATTCTTGGGAACTTATACCCTGATGACGATCATGAACCATCCTTGGAAGAAAAGCTGAAATCTCAAAAAATGAAAAGTCAGATGAAATCAGTGAGGAGCAAGTGCAACCTCATGGAAATTCAAATGAACATAATTCAAACTTACCCAAGGAATAGAGAACATCACGGCACCATCCAATCGATCAAGTAATAGGTCATATCTCCAAAGGTGTAAGTCCTCGTAATTCTCTTAGTAATTTGTGTAATCATATGACTTTTGTTTCTCAAATGGAGCCTAAGGATATTTTTGCGGCTTCAGTTGATGAACATTGGCTGCTAGCTATGCAAGAAGAACTAAACCAGTTCAAAAGAAACCAGGTTTGGGAACTCGTTCCTAGACCTGATTCTCATCAAATTATTGGAACTCGAAACAAAGCTAGATTGGTTGCACAAGGCTACAACCAACAAGAGAGGATAGATTATGATGAAACTTTTGCCCCTGTTGCGAGGTTGGAAGCTATTAGATTATTCTTAGCCTTTGCATGCGCTTTAAATTTTTAGTTATATCAAATGGACGTAAAGAGTGCCTTGCTGAATGGTTTTCTAAATGAAGAAGTGTATGTTAGTCAACCTCCTGGTTTTGAAAATTTTGAACATCCTGATTATGTTTATAAATTGAAAAGGCTCTATATGGTCTCAAACAAGCTCCTAGAGCAAGGTATGAGTGATTGAGGAAATTTTATTAGAAAAGAATTTTGAAAGAGGGAAGGTTGACAACACGCTTTTTATTAAAAAGAAAGGAAAAGACATTATTTTAGTTCAAATTTATGTTTATGATATTATATTTGGTGCTACTAATGAATCCCTTTGCAAGGAATTTTCAAGTATAATGTAGGAAGAGTTCGAGATGTCTATGATGGGCGAGTTGAATTTCTTCCTTGGATTGGAAATTAAACAAGCAAAGGATGGGTTCTTTATTAGTCAAACAAAATAATGCAAGGAACTATTGAAAAGATTTGGCATGGACAAGGCCAAGGTAGTTGCAACACCAATGAGCACCACATGCTATCTAGATAAAAATGAAGGAGGTAAACCTGTTGAACTTACAAAGTATAGAGGTATGATCGGTTCACTTCTTTATTTAACGGCAAGTAGGCCGGATATCATGTTTAGTGTTTGTATGTGTGCACGTTTTCAAGCGAATCCAAAAGAAATGCACTTGGTTGCTGTCAAAAGGATAATGAAATACTTATCTGGTACAACCGATATGGGTTTATGGTATCCCAAAGGTTCCACTTGTAACCTTTTTGGGTATTCCGATTCTGATTTTGCTGGGTGTAAAATAGATAGGAAAAGCACGAGCGGCACTTGTCATCTCTTAGGCAGTTCTTTAGTGTCATGGGCTAGTAAGAAGCAGTCTAGTGTAGCCCTATCTACAACTGAGGCTGAGTATGTCGCTACGGGTAGCTGTTGTGCACAAATTTTATGGTTAAAACAACAACTCCTAGACTTTGGAATAAGTCTAGATCACATTCCCATTAAATGTGATAACACTAGTGCAATCAACATTACTAAAAACCCAGTGCAACATTCACGTACAAAGCACATAGAGATTCGTCATCATTTTATTCGTGATCATATTGCTAAAGGTGATTGCGTGATTGAATATGTGAACACATCTAGGCAGTTAGCTGATATCTTCACGAAACCGCTTCCGAAAGAAATCTTCTTTTATATTCATGGAGAACTTGGCTTAACTTGCGCATCAGTAGAGTGATTGCATATCATGCATATTTATTCCCTTGTTATTATTAATGTATCTATTCAGTGTTTCAGGGGGAGTAGTGTGCATTATATATCCCAATTGTTCCAATTGTCTTCCCTCCATTTTTTATGTTGACAAAAGGGGGAGAAGAATTATGAGATTATGTCTCGTATATATGGAATCTTAACCATTTCTGCAGGGGGAGTTTATCATGTGCCTTTTACATTTATTCTCTGCTAATTCAATTAAATTTCCTAGTTGGGTATTTTCGCTATTGGATTATATTGCTATATATTTGCTTGCTTAACGCTTGTGATGCAGAAAGTCAGAAAGTGTTTGTCATCATCAAAAAGGGGGAGAGTTGGAAGTCAAGATTTCCCAAGGACTTAAGGAGTTATGCTAGAAGACTTCTAGAAAATTATTTTGATGATAACAAACAAGCTCCATCAAGCTCATGGCTCAAGCTCAAGCATATAATGGATTAAGCTTTGCCCATAGGAATTAATGTAAGGTAATGAAGAGTTAATTGTTCCAAGTTCATAAGGCCAAAAAGTTTTTGTTTAAGGAGAAGAAAAATAACTTTTGCGAAAATTGTTTTTAAGTTAATTTTCAGTTAAAAGTGTTTTGTGAAAACCTATGGTTACTTACTCAGCTTTAGAAAATCATTTTTATGAAAATAAGCAGAAGTAATTGATTACTTTCCTTGGATAATCGATTACCATGCCTCTAAGTTGTGACCTGGGAGTTTTAATTTAAAATAATCGATTACATGTTTTAATAATCGATTACCTTTCTCACAGGGAGTTGATAATCGATTTCCTTGTTTTATTAATCGATTACTTTCTCAAAAAGTTGATTTCACTGTTTTCACATAAAGTCGATAATCGATTACCTTGGTTTGAATAATCGATTACTTTCTTAAAAACTAATTTCAAAGTTTTCTCAAAATGAAGATAATCGATTACCTTCATCAAGTAATTGATTACCTTTAAGTTTTATTGAAATTCGTGTCAAAATCAATTTTAAATGTTTCCAGATTTGTTTTTACATAATTGATTCTGATATATTTTCAAAATTCGAAATTGATTTTTATTTTTGAAAATATTCCTTATTTGTTTTAAGAATCAAATCTTGGATTTATTTTCTAAATCTTTTTTATTCTGTTTTGATTTTAAAACTGATTTAAATCTATTCTATTTTATTTCTGAAATCTTTTAATTATTGTTGATTTCAAAAATAATCTTTATTTATTTTGTTTTCTAAAATCATTCAAGAGAATCCTAATTTTTTCTACACTTTCTCTCTTCTTAAAAAAGTCACGTTCTCCAAGAACACATTCTTTATTGTTGATACATTCTTCTATTGGCCTTAGTTCTTGTGAATTAATATTTTTCATTATCAGTAGAGCATTCTTGTTGCATTCGTGTTATTAATAACACATCAATTGTATCACTCACAAAATCATTATATTCAACCATAGTTGTAGGGAGTGGAACTCCTAGTTGGACGTGTGGCACGTTTTTAGGGTGAGGAACCCTTGTGCGATTATTTGAGGTCCCTAGCAAACGGAGGTTCCTAGTAGTGTGCGGGGAGCTCTTGGTTGTAATTGGGTGCGGCTCAATTTCAAGGTTATAAAGGCTTAAGCGGGTCTCTTGGGGACTGGACGTAGGTCTTTCGCTGGAAAGACTGAACTAGTATAAAAATTGGTTTGCGTGTTCCTCTTCCCTTATCTCTTTATTTTTCCGCATTATTTTTGTTTAAATCGTTTTCGCGCAACTCTATTTATTTTATTATCTATCGCTTCGCGTTCTCGTTCTAAATCTTAATCTCTCCTCAAAACTATTTTTAAACGTTCGAGTATTTTCCAATAAATTTAATGAAACTCGGTTCCCCCCCCTCTCGAGCTTTGAGGCCGATCCTAACAAGTTGATAGTTAGTTATTTGATAACCGGTTAAGATTTCACGAAGCCAATTACATAGTTAGTTATTTTCTGTTTCTCTAATAGCTGTACATTTCTTAGGTAGCAAGTTAGTTTAGCTAACTAATTTCTGTATATAAGCTCATTGGAGCTCTTGTTGTAACATAAGAGAAACAACTCATACTTTTAGTTTAATGCAAAATTACAATCTAATTAATCACTCTTTCTCTCTCTAGCTTTACCTCACTTGTGATATTGCATTGGTTTCTCTTCACTTCATTTCCATGCAGATCCTCATTTTCACATGGTACAGAGCTCCTTCTAGGAGGAGCTATACTGTGAGCTCATCTTCGTTTTGATCATATGATCTTAATCACAATTTCACTTTTTCATTTCTCCACTTTTTCTTCAATTTTTCTTATAACCTCTTGAGAAAATTGTGATTATCATTTTCTTAGAGAAATTGATCTTCTATTTCTCAATCGTTCATTCTCAATTTTTCAATTCTTTGAGATTTCATCTAAATTTCATTATAATATCATCTTTCAAAAGTTATCAATGAAGATTTCTTTCACATTTCTCAGATCTGCGGATCATGGCTAATCATCAAATGAATCTAATCATTGATCCTACGAGTCCTTATTACATGCATCCAAACGAGAATCATGCATCATTGATAGTTACGATTCAGTTGAAAGGTGACAATCATCATCCCTGGTCACGAGCTATGTTGCGAGCTTTGAAATCCAAGAACAAGGTTTAGTTCGTTGATGGAACATTGTAGAAACCCTCAGAAGCAGATTCTCTCTTTGATGCATGGGATAGATGCAATACATTGGTAATCTCTTGGTTATGTCAGTCTTTTCATGAATCGATTGCACAAAGTGTTTTATGAATGGATACAACTTCTGAAGTTCGGTTAGATCTAAAAGAAAGATTTTACCAAGGTGATGTGTTTAGAATTTCAGAAATTCAAGAAGAATTATACATGTTCAAACTGGGAAATTTTTCCATTAGCGACTACTATAATCATTTGAAAAGGTTATGGTAGGAATTAGAAAATTTTAGGCCTATTCTCTCATGCACTTGTGAAAGGCAGAGTACTTGCAACCTAATTCCTTCAATAAAACAGTATAGAGAAAATGATTGTGTGATTAGATTTTTGAAGGGTTTAAATGAGCAGTACACTACTCTAAGGTCTCAAATAATGCTCATGGAGCCTTTGCCTAATATCAAAAGGGTATTTTTTGTTGGAAAACAAGCGGGTAGTATGAATCCCTAGAAGAGGGGTGAATAGGCAAAGAGTACGAATCTTCACCAATTAAAAATTACCGCTTACTAAGGCCTTTAAGAATATCAGAGTTAAAAACATATATAACGCATATACTTGAATATATGAAAATTAAGCGAATTGTAAAGAGATAATGAAAGAGAAACGAACACAAGAATTTTGTCCTGGTTCACATTAGTGTGTTAACGAACACTATGCTACATCTAGTCCTCCCTCTCTAAGATAGGAGATTTGCTTCACTATGAACAAGAATTGTAAGTACAAGTAAATTGTAAGAGAAAACCTTTCCCTTAGACTCGTCCCTCCAAAGAACCTCTTTGGAACTTGTGTCTCCCCAAACAATGCCTCGAACCACAACGAACCTTATGCTTGAAGAAACCATCTTCAATTCCACTTGAAACCTTCAAGTGTTTGGCTTGATGAAAACCTTTCACCAAGTGCGTTTGTCAATGTCTTTTGTTGTTGTCACTTTGCACCTCATTGTGCGGATGAACAACTCCAATGAAGAGCAATGGTCTTTTCACCTTTTTGTGCGGATAAGCAACTTACTTAAGAACACTAACTATTGAATTAGAATCTAGAAGAATAAGAATGAATGCAAGTGTAATAAAAGTGAGGTATTTTAAAATTTAAGATCAACACTTGAATAGTTCTTCAATTATGTGTGAAAATGTTGTTTAATCATAAGAACACTCAATGATTCTGGAAAATATGTTTTTCAGAAAGTTCAGAGCAGATAGAGAAGTGTTGGAATGTTGTCTTCTGTTTTAAAAACATTTGGACATGTATATATAAGGTTTGGATAGCAAACAACTAGTTTTAGGCAGTTTTTAACGACAGTATCCGGATATCCTGGAGGGTATTTGGATACCGCGATTTAAAATTCAAAAATCTAGCTGTTATTTAACGTGGTATCCGGATACTTTGAAATGTATCCGGATACTTCAGTACAGATACAGCAAAAAAAACCATATTTCATTGAAAAAAGTTTTGGCACTTTGTTTAAAATACTTTGGGTACTTATATAGAATACCTCCTTGACTTTGGGTACTTTGTTTAAAACATTTTCAAGCTATTTTCTTAATATTTTTCTTTGTATTTTGAAATTAACATATTTTTCTTTTAATTTTGAAAAGCACCCACTTTGATTTTACTTAGCATGCAAACCATTTTCTTTTAGATTATGATTAGTTTCATTCTAACTTAGATACTATAATAATATGCACCTAGGGGATTTAATAAAGAATAAATAATATGTAACACTCCAATTTAGTGACTTGAATTTCTCTTTATTTAGTAAAAATCTGGGAATTTTTTTATTTTTACATTGGTGGCATGAGCATGAATTTATCATGTAAAACATTTCTTTTTCGAAAACATATCCATTATCAAATAAATCATTCATGTCCCACATCAAGTTCCAAATCGAGATGTCACCAACACCGCGCTTTGAAACCCAACTTATCATAATCATAAATCATCAAGATATTATTTCAGATATCAAGTTTGAAAACGTTATTGCTAGTACGGGGTTATATGATATCCGAGTAAAGTTATCGGAGTCTACCTGAACCAAAATACAGAACCACAACAAACACGATAGAAACTGGAGAGAACGTACGACCCTCATAATTAGAAGCTGTTGCAGGCGCCTTTGCCAAATCATGCTCCCACTCATCTACATCTGAACACTCTACTGAAGGAGATCCCTTGCTCGAGTCCTCCTTAATTCGTGCATCCACCATTTAATTGGTCGACAAGGACCGATAGAAAAGTACAATCAAGAGACAGAGAGAAAATCAGTTTTTCCGGGCGGAAAGCCAACGGTGTGGAATTGCAGCAGGCAAACATGTCAAGATATAAAGACAACAATATTAAACACATCAAGTATACATTCACATCTCATCATTCAAATTATTATTTCCATTATCACCATTTATCTTGATCATCTCTTCCTCTTACTTGGCATTCCAAGCCTTTTCTTTGCCATTAACTTGAATCTTCTCCTTGCCCGAAGGCTCCCTTGGTACCACATATTTTCCTTAACTTTTATCTCACTGATAAGGGTTACATTATTAACTTCTTATAATTTTCTCATTAAATTTTATTGAAGTGCATCCATCGATGACAAGGGAATTAGGGAAAGGTCATCGAGGAGTTTGGTTAGCACACATACATCTCCTCCAATCCTCTTGAGCCTAGACGGAAGCAAACGGGACGTACAGGAACCTTAACCCACGCAGGTCGAACAACCGAGAATATCCAACAATATATATGTCAAGGCCACAACCTTACGGGTCGGCCATCATGACAATCAACGTTTTACTTTTACATGATATCGCAAGGGCCCAACAACCAATCGACTGCCCACCTCGTTCAGATTCCCTCTCACCATTTCGAATTTGATCAAGGGGACGACAGTACTTTTCTAGTCTCGAGTGCAGAATGTGCTACAATCCCTTGGGTCTTAAGTCCCGTCACTTATGGACTAGTTCTACCTAGAAAAGCATTCTAGGTTACTTGACGTTTCACCGTTATCACCTTCCCCTATCACAATCTCTCACCTGAGTATCCGCAGATAAACAGGGTATTTTCCTCTCCACTACTTCACACTCATCTCACCGCGTTATTCAATGTCTTTTAAAGTCTTATTAGTGTATCATTAATCCTAATGTTCGGACGAGTCACCCTTGTTCATCCCTTCGGTGAACCTCGTTCTCTAGTCGAATCTTTCATATTAATCTTTTCCAACAATACTTTGCTTAACGCATCAGGGCTCGGACACACGGGCATACTGCACACGTGGCCAGCACAAACTCAACCTGAAAATCACAAAACCACCTTGGTGCACATCAGGGAAATTCACTTTCTCATCTCCATAATTTCCACAACAACTCATTCCTTCCAAATACATTTTCTGTACAAGTCTACTTTACTTCCATTATTTTAACAATCTTTTTATCTTAGCCGAATCTTGTCTTTATTAAACTTTTTCAATACTCATCATGACATTTCAACATTTTTACGTCATTTTTATCATCATCATTAATCAAATAGAGCAACACAATATACATATATAGCATGAATACTTTTAATTTTCAAATGAAAGTTCAGCAGGCATATAAGCATCATATCATACCATTCATCATTACCATATTGATAACACCAAGTATTCATCACGCAATATTAAAAAAAAGAAGTCTTAGTCCTGCTTATGAGTGGCCATACACACATCCAATTGCCACCATACGGCTGACTCACAGACCCCTACGTTCCGGCTTTTGAGATGGCCAGGAACATCTTAACGCGTTACCTACACACTACAATGTCTTAGGAAAGCTGCTCTCTCACCTCGAAAGCCGACAGAAATCCCAAGAGCCTTTTCGGGTGCGACCCTCCGACATGCGTCCACAACTAACACCTTCTATATCCTCAAGATAGGCACTATATATTAATATCAAAATTCAAATCAAGTATCAAGTCTATTACAAAAAAATTAATCTTTGAATACTTAGATCAAATTCCTTCGGGAAAATCAAAACACAAATCCTTTTCTCAAACTTACTTCAAAAACTCTTTAACACTTTTAATTCCTCAAAACCATTATAAAATAATCAGCGAAACAACCTTAAATAAATGAATTAGTTGCTGGTCCGCCTTGGACAACAACCTATTCGCACCCGAAAACACCGAAAAACTTCACTTTTCAATTCCTCTTTTTCGTAAATCACGTACCACTTAAAACTTAAACTTTAAACCAACCAAACACATTTTTCAAAATTGAAAAACAATTCAAATGAATTCAGGACAACAAAAATTAAGTCCAAGAAATAATTTTTAGAAAGTTTGCAAACACCGCAAAGAGTACTTTTGCTTTAAAACATGCTTTAGCACAAAACTAACACTTGAACACTTTATAATTCTAACTTTATCAATGAAAATAAAACTTGGACAGCTGCCAAACATAGCCAACAATTTCAATTAAATCAAATCAAACGAACACAAAACCACTTTATTTCTTTCAAGTTTGGCACGTAAGCAATACCCTTTATATCACTCAATTTCATTAACGACACTCAAAACCTTAGCAAATAAATTCATATAGTCACTTAGCACATATTCTTTCATGACTTTAATCATTTAAGCAAGCATACACATACACCAATCAAGCAACACTTTTATAAATAATTCATTCAATTCCAAACTTATTCATTTGGTTAAAAATAAACACGCGTAACAACAAACTCTTAGATTTTATTTTCTCATATATCATACATGCTTCAAATAACAATTAGTGTTTCACAAAATAAATTCCTCCCTTCATTGTCATGTAAAAACCGAATCATGCAACCATATGAACCCAAAATCAATTCATTTCCTAACACTTCCCAAAGGCACTTAACCAATCATTTTTCAATCAAACTTTAGCATCTAATCAATTAACCAAGTTGAAGTCAAGCACATAATCGATTCAAAAAAACTTAGTTCTCATGTCTCTTTGCTTAAACTAATTGAACGTAGTCAAATAAACAACTCACACATACACATATAACCCAAATAATTCAATTATCATGCAACACTTAGAACAAATCAAGCCTAACTCTTATACTTATCCAAGAACCGAATCTTACTAAGAAATTAAGACAAGAATTAATTTTTCTAACTCTTCTTCAAAGAACCGAGACATACACCATAATCGACCAATAGTCCTATCTATATTTACATGCTTTAATCAACTTAAGACAAATCATGTTTAACAAGTATGCAATAAAAAAAACTATTGGTTTTGGCCTCAAAATCTCGAGAGGGGGGTGAATCGAGTTTTATTAATGTATTGTAAAAACCTTTACAAATTAAAAAATTGTTTTGAGATGGAGAGATTAAACGTTTGAAACAGATTGCGAAAATGATAGATAAAATAATTCGAGTAGCGCGGAAACGTAAAAATTGAAATATGCGGAAATATAAAGAGATAGGGATAGAAAAGCTTGCACCGGTGACTTTTATACTGGTTCAGCCTTCCCGTCGAAAGGCCTAGTCCAGTCCCCAAGCGACCCGCCTGAGAGTTCTTATAACCAGCAATAGAGCCGCACCCTATTACAACCAAGAGCACCCCGCACACTACTAGGAACCTCCGTTCGCTAGGGGCCTCAATCACACAGCAGGGTTCCTCACCCTACGAACGCCTCAACGTTCAACTACGGGATTCTCTCCCTACCACTAAGGTTTAGAACAAATGATGTGAGTGATTACAACAAGTATATCGTGTTCTCAAAACACAGATTCTACAATAAGCTCTTATGATAATGAAGTACTTTCTCTGGAAGTTACTCAGCCAACAAGGTTTTGTTCTTCTAAAAGAATGAACGTGAAAACCAGAAGATATGAGAAGAAGAAGAAGAGAGAAACGTGTATGATCAAAAAAAGATGAATCAATGAATGAAAAAATCAATCTCTGAATGTTGGAGTGAAAATCCTTTTTAAAATAGAAAAACCTTTTAGAATAAAAAAAATTTAGAATAAGTAAAACAAAATCAAAACAAAATAAAATAAGATTTGAAATAAGTTTTAAAATCAAAACGAAATCAAAATGATTTACGAAATAAAATAAAGATTTGATTCTTAAAACTAAAAAGGAAATAATTCAAATTTAAAATCATTTTCGAATTTTATAAAATAAATCAGAATCTTTTATATAAAAACAAATCAGAAAATAATCAAAATGATTCTGACACGTTTTTCAATAAAACTTGAAGTAATCGATTACTTTCTTTAGGTAATCGATTATTCCTTCAAAAATAGAAATTCTTAAATTCATTTGAAAACCATGTAATCGATTACACCCAAGAATAGTTAATCGATTACACCACTCATGTTCAATGTATGATGCAACTCATTTAATCGATTACACTTAAGCAATTAATCGATTACTGAGCCTCTGATATGCATATGATGCAACATCATGTAATCGATTACTACAGAGCTTGTAATCGATTACTAAGCCTCTGAAAAATTATATGATGCAACAATTATAATCGATTACTTGAGCCAGGTAATCGATTACTCTCATAAAAAAGTAATTGATTAACAAGATTCATTGAATCGATTACAACCTCTCTGATTTTTCTATGATGCAACAAAGTTAATCGATTATCTTGAGCAGGTAATCGATTACTCTCTCTTGCATACATAAAAATATACAGAGTTTTGTAACATCAAGTATTTTCACAAAGATTAATGCAGAAAACACTTTTTCATGAAAAACACATTTTTCTTCTTCTCTCTTTAAAATGAAAAACTTATTGGCTTTTGTAAACTCTTAAAGAATTAGAACTCCATTACCTTACAAATGATCTAAGAAGAAGGTTTCTAAACTATGCCTTGCTTGAGTCTTCAATCTTGAATATGAATGACACTTGTGAGCTTGATCTTGAGTTGGCTTGTTATCATCAAAACAACATCTTGATTTATACTTGAAGTCCATAAGAGAGTTTGAAGCATGCCTTCCAACACTAGCTTGACTTCCAACACTCCCCCTTTTTGATGATGACAAACAACGATTCTGATATGCTCTTTACTATCTGCATCACAAGTGTTATACAAGCAAACACACACACACACACACACACACACATATAACAATAACCTTCCTTAGAACAATAAATACAAGGAATATAATAATTCATATTATCTCCCCCTGGATAGATGCATAAATAAAATATATCACTTCAGAAAATTTGCATCTTCAGAGTATCTCTCCCCCTGTATGTATTAATCAAAATATCAGAATATCTCTCCCCCTTTTGTAATCATCAAAAAGATGTGCTATCTCCCCCTGAAACACTGAGAAGACGCATCAATAATAACAAGAGAGATAAACATAATCACATACTCAAAAGAGGTGAAAGGCAGAAGTTAAACCAATTTCTCTACGAATGAAAAAGAAATTTTCTTTCGGAAGCGGTTTCGTAAAGATATCAGCTAACTGCCGCGAAGTATCAACATACTCAATAATACAATCACCCTTTTGAATATGATCACGTATAAAATGGTGTCGAATCTCTATATGCTTAGTGCGAGAATGTTGCACTGGGTTTTTGGTAATACTAATAGCACTGGTATTATCACATTTTATGGGAATGTGATCTAGGCTTACACCAAAGTCTAGGAGTTGTTGTTTCAACCATAAGATTTGCGCACAACAGCTACCCGCGTCGACATATTCAGCCTCAGCTGTAGATAGGGCTACACTAGACTGTTTCTTGCTAGCCCATGATACCAAAGAATTGCCAAGAAGATGACAAGTGCCGCTAGTGCTTTTTCTATCTACTTTGCACCCAGCAAAGTCAGAATCTGAATACCCAACAAGATTACATGAAGAACCTTTGGGGTACCATAAACCCATGTCAGTTGTGCCAGACAAATATTTCATTATACGTTTGGCAGCAACCATGTGCGTTTCTTTTGGATTCGATTGAAAACGAGCACATAAACAAACACTAAACATTATATCCGGCCTACTTGCCGTTAAATAGAGAAGGGATCCGATTATACCTCGATATTTAGTGATTTCTACGGATTTACCTCCTTCATCTTTGTCCAAATAGCAAGATGTGCTTATAGGGGTTGCTACTGCCTTGGCCTTATCCATGCCAAATTGTTTCAATAGTTCCTTGCAGTACTTTGTTTGGCTAATGAAAATCCCATCCTTTGCTTGTTTTATTTGCAAACCCAGGAAAAAGTTCAGCTCGCCCATCATAGACATCTCGAACTCTTCCTGCATCATACTCGAAAAATCCTTGCAAAGGGTTTCATTAGTAGCACCGAAAATAATATCATCTACGTAAATTTGAACTAAAAGAATGTTCTTTCCTTTCTTTTTAATAAAAAGTGTGTTATCAACCTTCCCTCTTTCAAAATTATTTTCTAATAAAAATTTTCTAAGACGGTCATACCACACTCTAGGAGCTTGTTTGAGTCCGTACAAAGCCTTTTTCAATTTAAAAACATAATCCGGGTGTTCATAACTTTCAAAGCCGGGAGGTTGACACACATAAACTTCTTCATTTATAAAACCATTAAGAAAGGCACTCTTTATGTCCATCTGATATAATTTAAAATCTAAAATGCATGCAAAAGCTAAAAGCAGTCTAATGGCTTCCAACCTAGCAAAAGGGGCAAATGTTTCCTCATAATCTATCCCCTCTTCCTGGTTGTAACCTTGTGCAACTAACCTTGCTTTGTTTCGAACAATTAAACCAGCCTCATCGAGTTTATTTTTATAAATCCACTTAGTTCCAATAATCGGATGAGACTCAAGCCTAGGAACAAGTTCCCACACCTGATTTCTTTCGAACTGGTTTAATTCCTCTTGCATTGCCAAAAGCCAATGCTCATCAAGCGTAGCCTCAGAAATATTCTTTGGCTCCACTTGAGAAACAAATGCGAAGTAGTTACATAGATTGCCAATAGAATTGCGAGTACTTACACCTTTTGTGATGTCACCTATGATTTGATCTATGTGATGATGCCTCGAAGTTCTCCATTCCTTAGGCAAATCAGCGTTGAGCTCCATGGATTGTTCTTGATTTTTCTCCTCAACTGATTCAACTGATTTTTCATTGCTTTCGGAATTTTCCTTTCCTTTAGCATTTTGCTCCTCATCCTCATCAATGAATAGATCTCCAAGAATACCTGAAATGTCATTAACAGATACATTTCCCAACTTTCTGGGATTGGATTCGTCAAATGATACATGAATAGATTCTTCAATAGTATTACGAGATTTATTGTAAATCCTATATGCTTTGCTCGAAATAGAATATCCAAGGAATATGCCCTCATCAGCTCTAGCCTCAAAACTTCCTAGATTTTCTCTACCATTATTATGCACATAACATTTACATCCAAAAACACGAAACTGGGAAATATTTGGTTTTCTCCCCTTGTAGAGCTCATATGGGGGTTTCTTTAAAATAGGCCTTATTAAAACACGGTTCATAACATAGCAAGCTGTACTCACTGCATCGGCCCAAAAATATGCAGGCAAATTCATGTCATTAAGCATTGTTCTTGAAAGCTCTTTTAATGAACGATTTTTCCTCTCCACAACCCCGTTTTGCTCAGGAGTTCTTGGAGCTGAAAAATAATGCTTAATTCCATGTTTTTCGCAAAATTTTTCAAAAAGATGATTTTTAAATTCTCCACCATGATCAATTTTAATGGATGCAATGCTCGAATGCAATTGGTTTTGAATAATCTTGGCTAGCTTTTTGAATTCATGAAATGCGTCATTTTTATGAGTAATAAAAAGCGTCCATGTATACCTAGAATAGTCATCCACCACAACTAAACAATAATAGTTGCCACCAAAGCTTTTTGTTTGACACGGTCCAAAAAGATCCATATGTAAAAGTTTCAAGGGCCTTTGAGTTGAAACAAGATTTTCAGAAGGAAAAGATGCCCTTGTGAGTTTTTATTTAGAACAAGGATCACATTTTTCAGAAATAGAAAAGTTTTGCTTTGGTAGACCAACTACTAAGTTTTTAGAAGAGATTTTATTTAAATGAGCCATGTGGATGTGACCTATTCTACGATGCCATAGCCACGATTCATCCTCTTTACTTAATAAACATTTCGCATCATTTGAGGGTATTGAGTTAAAATCAATTACATAAACATTATTTATCCTACGAGCAATTAGCTTAATAAGATTATCAATTTTACCCTCGATAATACATCTATCAGAATCAAAAATAACCCTATTGCCCTTATCACACAACTGACTAATACTTAGCAGATTGTGTTTTAGGCCCTCAACATGTAAGACATTTTCAATACAAGGGTTAGGAGGTGTACCAATTTTACCGACTCCGAGAATCTTTCCTTGATTGTTATCTCCGAAAGTCACATGTCCTTGGTCCTTTGGCATGAGATGCGAGAATTTAGATTTATCTCCAGTCATATGTTTTGAGCATCCGCTGTCCAAGTACCACCACGATTTTCTTTCTTCCGGAGTAACCTACAAGCAAAGAGTTCAAGGTTTCTTTTTAGGTACCCATATCTTTTTGGGTCCTTGAGCGTTAGTATAGCCATAGTTTAAATCATGCCACCTTCTAGCTTCATTGTTCGGTTTAACAAACTTCACTTTTCGGTGTATGCACTCATGTGCACCATGACCCTTTTTACCACAAATATGACAAATAATTAAAGGTTTCTTATGATTACTAGCAGGGACAAAAATGGTACTTAATTTCTTTTGATGCCTACCGGGTTGATATCCTAAACCCTCTCTATTAAAGAAACATTTTTGTCTCCCTAGCATTAAATTTAATGTATTTCTACCTTTCGTAAATTTTGCAAGGGTTTCTTTCAAATCCTCAAATTCTTTAACAAGGTCCTTGCAGAATTTACAAGAAGAAGAACTAGCTTTAAATTTAACGTCATTACTCAAGGTGTTTGAAGAATTTTTCAAAGTCAAATTCAGCTCCTTATTTTGATTTTTCAAAAGTTCATTTTCTTTAATAAGGTTTTTATTCTTTTCTAAAAGAGAAGCTAAATTTTTCTTTTCTATAGAAACCAATAAGGATAACCTCATTGATTCCTCATGCAATTCTTCAAAGGCCTCTTGTAATTCATCATAAGAAAAATTTAGTTCAGAAGTTACCTCATCTCCGTGAGCCATTAAGCATATATTGGCGGTCTCCTCTTGTTTGTCTGAATCCTCATCCGAACTTCCTTCATTGTCTAGCCATGCCAAATATGCTTGATTCCCTTTCTTTGAATTTGAGGTGCCTTTTTCTGAATTCTCTTTCTTTTTCAGCTGATAGCAGTCTGCTCTGATGTGACCAGGCTTGCCACACTCATGACATGTAATGGTTGAGCCTCCACTCTTGTTGTTGTTGTGAATTCAATGCTCCTAATTATGTGGATTATGTTTTGATGATGACAAAATAATTAACAAATCATGCCTTGAAGATATTGCAACATCAACATCAACAAGAAGTCAAGAAAAGAAGACAAGTGTCCAATCATTCTCAATCAAATATTAATTGTAAATTTCTAATTTATGTTGAGAGTGGTTGAGAGTGGGTAGAAATAGTTAGTCTCTTCTAGGAATAAATTTTTATATGTTTATTAAGTTGAGATTGACCAAAAATTAATACTTGAGAGGAAAAATAAAATTGAAAAATAATTTTTCCCATATCTGATCAAAATACTCGAGTATTTTGATAAAGACTCGAGTATATACTCGAGTATTTATAGAAAAACTCGAGTATTTATGCCAGGTCAGCAATTATGACCGTTAGTCTTGTTCGTGCACCAATTCACTCGTGACCGACCAAAAAGACTCGAGTATTTACCAAAAGACTCGAGTATTTTTGTCCAGTCAGCAAAAATGAACGTTGGAGAGACTCAAAAACTCAATTGAGGGCATTTGAGTCTCATCCAACCCCAAGAGAGAATTCAGAACCTTATTGTAAAATTTCTCTTTGAATTTGTGCAAGAACAAACAAGACAACAAGATCATATTGATTCAAGCTTTCTTAATTTCCTCTTCTCAAGTGTTAATTCCCAAAAAGCTCAACTTCTCACTCATATTGTCATTTTATTCCAAGTTGAGTTTTAGGCCTCAATTCTTACATTGAGCTGTGCTTATTTGTGCTAATCCATTGTGAGATTAGTAATACACATACAAAAAGCTTGATTATTCAAAGTCTTGGATTGTTCCCAAGCAAACCCTAAGTGGCTTAGGGTGTTGGAAGTCTTGAGAGGTTCTCAAGCACAAGACTAGGAGGTTCCTAGCCCGGTGGAGTTTCTTGAAGGGAGTTCAAGGAAGCTTTGTGAAGAGTTCTTCAATCACCGGAATCAAATTGGGGTAGAAATCAAGAGTTTGGTACACTCTTGAAAGGGTTAGGTTGAGTGAGGCCATTCTCAAGCAATCCTTTGTAATTTCTAACAATTTGATTATTAGTAGAAACTCCTAAGTGATTAGGAGGACTGGATGTAGCTCATTGTTGGAGTGAACCAGGATAAAATTGCTTGAGTGTTGGTTTATTGCTTTTAATCTACTTTCTAGCTCAATAGACTTAAGTCATTTCAATCAATTAGGATTTATACAATTAGGTAGCAAGTTCAAGGAATCTTTGTGTTAAAAGTTATTTAGATTACTTGCTATTCTGTTGGATAAGTTCCTGTTTATTATTGAATTGATTTGAGTTAAATTGCTGAATTTTCGTTTCTGGTTTTTCTGCTATCTGATAGTAAAAACTCGAGTATTTCAGAAAAGACTCGAGTTGTTCATCCTGAAAAACTCGAGTATTTCACAAAAGACTCGAGTCTTTTGTTTCTGATTCCAGAAAATTCAGTCTAAGCTCCATTCTTCAATTATCAATCGAAATATTTGGTATTAGTGCTTCAAAATACTATTCACCCCCCCTCTAGTATTTGCTTAGCCCGCTTGTTGGTTTCCAACAAGTGGTATCAGAGCTCGGTCGAAAGATCGAGTGTAACAACTTTTTCGAAAAAGATCCTTTTGGAAACTAAATGGGCTCTAGCAATAACTTTGGTGGAGAAGGAGCTTCAATAAACCGTCCTCCACTATTTAATGGTGAAGGATATGTTTATTGGAAAACTCGCACGAAAGTTTTTATTGAAGCAATTGATATGGATATTTGGGATACAATTGAAAATGGTCCTTTCATTCCCAAAAAGAAAATAAATGATGAAATTGTTGAAATTCCAAGGAGTAGTTGGAATGATGATGAAAAGAGAAAAGTTTCATTTGATTTAAAAGCTAAAAACATCATCTTTTCGGCCTTATCCCATGATGAATTTTATAGAGTCTCCCAATGTAAATCGGCAAAAGAAATGTGGGATACTTTGCAAGTCACACATGAGGGAACAAGTGAGGTTAGAGATGCAAGATTGAATTCTCTAACTCACGAATATGAATTGTTCCACATGTTGCCAAATGAAACCATTAGTGACTTGCAAAGGCGATTCTCTCACATTGTTAATCATTTGATTTCCTTGGGAAAAGTATTTCGCAATGGTGAAACTACTAACAAAATTCTAAGATGTCTTGATAGGAGTTGGCAACCCAAGGTAACCGCCATCAAGGAATCTAGAGACATAAATAGCATGGACTTAGCCACTTTGTTTGGCAAACTCCAAGAGCATGAGATGGAGCTTACAAGACTTGGGATGCATGAGGAATCGGACAAAAAGAAAAAGAGCATAGCACTCAAAGCTTCAACCAAAGCTACAAAAGAAGTTGAAGAATGCTCTACAAGTGGAGATTCCGATGGTGAACCAAATCAAGAAGAATTTGGGATGTTTGTGAAAAGATTCAACAAATTCTTCAAAGGGAAGAAAGGTGGATCTTCATCCAATTTCAAGAGAACCCAAGACTCCAAACAAAGAGAAAAGAGTACCAATGATGGAGTTAAGTGTCATGAATGTGGTGGGGTTGGTCACATAAGAATGGAATGTGCCACATTCTTGAAGAAGAATGACAAGAAGACCCAAGAGACCAAAGGGAAGCGTGCATACATTGTTTGGGATGCACCGGAAAAGAGCAATGAATCATCTTCAAGTAACTCCGGTGATGAAAATGCAAACCTTTGTCTCATGGCCAAGAACAATCATGAGTCCTCATCAAGAGCTAATCATGGCATGAGTGAAAGTGATGATGAGGTAACCTCTAGTTCTTCTTGTTCCTCTTCAAACTCCATTTCATATGATGATTTGCAAGAAGCCTACAATGAAATGTTAATTCAATTTAAAAGGCTTGCTAAAATTAATAAGGAAAAAGGAAAGAAAATTTTGGAGTTTCAACATGAAATTGATGAATTGCAAAAATCTATAAATGAGTTGAAACTTCAAAATGAATCCTTGGAACTTATTAATTCTAGTCATCAAAGTGATTGTGCAAATCATGAGGAAATTATCACTTCATGTGAGAGATGTGATGATCTTGAAAAAGAAGTGAAAGAGTTGAAAAACAAACTCACAATCTCACATAGTGATAGAAACCTCAACCGGTTGCTAAACTCTCAAAGACATAATCACAACAAAACCGGTTTAGGATATGTTCATAAAAAGGACAAAAAGTACAAGGTGGTTGGAACATTTTCTAAGAAAAATTCATCAAAGAGACCAACTTGTACTTATTGTGGAAAAGTTGGACATATCAACATTGAGTGCCACATTAAGAAGTTTGAAATGAAAAAGGGCACTTATATGTGGATTAAGAAGGGAGAAAGTCCCAACACTAACCCTAAGGGACCCAACATTGTTTGGGTACCCAAAGTGAACAAGTGATTTCATTTTGTAGGTGTGTCTTCGAATGGGAAAACAATTGTGGTATCTTGATAGTGGATGTTCGAAGCACATGACGGGAGATAAGCGGCACTTCATTGAGCTTACTCCAAAGGAAAAGGGTTATGTCACTTATGGGGACAACAACAAAGGCAAAATCCTTGGTATTGGTAAAATCGGAAACTCTTCAAACTTGATTATTGATAATGTGCTCTATGTTCAAGGATTAGAACATAATCTCTTGAGCATAAGCCAATTATGTGATGTTGGTAATCATGTAGTTTTTACCTCTACCCATTGCCTCATTAAAAGTGACAAAGATGAATCAATCAAATTTGTTGGTAGAAGGTCAAATAATACTTACTTAGTTGATTTGAACAAAGTCACTTCTTTGGTCTCTACTTGTTTAGTGAGCAAAGAAAATGACACTTGGTTATGGCATCGTAGGACCGCTCATATTAATGTAAACCAATTGAAGAAAATACAATCTAAAGATCTAGTAGTTGGTTTACCAAAGCTAAATTTTTCTATTGAAGGTGTTTGTTCTCCTTGCAAGAAATGTAAACAAACTAAAAACACCTTTGGATCAAAAATGGTGATGTCCACATCAAGGCCATTAGAAATGCTTCATATGGACTTGTTTGGACCATCACAAGTAAAAAGCTTTGGTGGCAACTATTATGCATTGGTGATTGTTGATGACTTCTCTAGGTTTACTTGGACTTTATTTTTAACTACTAAGAGTGAGACCTACAAATCTTTTAAACATCATGTCAAACTTTTGCAAAACCAAGTAAATCAAAAAGTAATTATTATTCGAACCGATCATGGTGGTGAATTCGAAAACCACAAATTTGATAGATTTTGTGCTAAAAATGGTATTGAGCATCAATTCTCCGCACCAAGGACTCCGGAACAAAACGGAGTGGTAGAGCGGAAAAATAGGGTGCTAGAGGAACTTGCTAGAACCATGTTAAATGATTCTCAAGTACCTCAATATTTTTGGGCCGATGCCGTCAATACGGCTTGTTATGTTTTAAATCGTATTTTGATAAGGTCCTCTTTGGATAAAACCCCCTATGAACTTTACAAGGGAAGAAAGCCAAATATATCTCATTTTCATGTCTTCGGATGCCAAGTTTTTGTTTTAAATAATGGAAAAGAACACATTGGCAAGTTTGATTCCAAATCCGATGAAGGCATATTTTTAGGCTATTCTTCTCATAGTAAAGCTTATAGAATTTTCAATAAAAGAACTTTAACTATTGAGGAATCAATTCATGTGGTTTTTAATGAGTCTTCAAAAGAAGATAGTGTTTTATGTGATGCTAGTGAAGATGGCATTGTCTTTTCAAAAGAAGAAAAAGAGAGAGAGAATTCAAAAGTTGATGAAGGAGAAGTAAGGGAAGAACTTCCTCCAACTTGGAAATCGGTCAAGGCTCATCCTATAGACAAAGTCATAGGAGATATGTCAAAGGGAGTACTTACTCGTAGGTCTATTCAAAACATTTGCCACTATGTCTCATTTGTTTCTCAAATTGAACCCGATTCAATTAAAAAGGCCATTGAGGATGATCATTGGGTTCTTGCTATGCAAGAAGAATTAAACCAATTTGAAAGAAATGAAGTTTGGGATCTAGTCCCTAAACCCGATGATCATACCATAATTGGTACTAAATGGATTTATAGAAACAAACTTGATGAATCCGGGTTGATTATAAGAAACAAAGCTAGACTAGTAGCTCAAGGGTACAACCAAGAGGAAGGTATCGATTATGATGAGACCTTTGCTCCGGTTGCACGTCTTGAAGCAATCCGAATTTTACTTGCTTATGCTTCAATCATGAAATTCACTTTATATCAAATGGATGTTAAAAGTGCTTTCTTGAATGGGTTTATAAATGAAGAAGTGTATGTCAAACAACCCCCCGGTTTTGAAAATAGTGAATTTCCAAACCATGTTTATAAATTGAAAATGGCACTCTATGGATTGAAACAAGCTCCTAGAGCTTGGTATGATCGATTGAGTTCCTTTCTATTAGAAAACAAGTTTCAAAGAGGGAAGGTTGATAATACACTATTTATTTATAAAACCAAGGATGACATTTTGTTAGTACAAATCTATGTTGATGATATCATTTTCGGTGCTACTAACGTGTCTCTTTGTAGAAAGTTTTCAAATTTGATGAAAAAGGAATTTGAAATGTCAATGATGGGAGAACTCAAGTTCTTCCTAGGCTTACAAATAAAGCAAGTCAAGGAGGGGATATTTGTGCATCAAGGGAAATATTGCAAAGAGCTCCTTGAGAAATTCGGTTTGGACAAGTGCAAGGAAGCCTACACTCCAATGAGCACATCATGCTACCTAGACAAGGATGAACAAGGTACACCGGTTGATGTTAGTAAGTATAGGGGTATGATAGGTAGTCTCCTATATCTCACTGCATCTAGACCGGATATTATGTTTAGTGTATGCATGTGTGCTAGATTTCAAGCTAATCCTAAAGAATCTCACCTATCCGCAGTTAAACATATATTTAAGTATCTAAAAGGAACAATTAACACTGGTTTGTGGTATCCTGCTGATGCCAATCTTAGTTTAGTTGGTTACTCGGATTCCGACTTCGCGGGATGCAAGCTTGATCGCAAAAGCACCAGTGGTACTTGCCATTTCTTGGGAAGTTCATTGGTGTCATGGTTTTCTAAAAAGCAAGCTTGTGTCGCTCTTTCTACCGCCGAAGCGGAATATATCGCAGCCGGTAGTTGTTGTGCTCAACTGTTATGGATGAAACAACAATTATCGGATTTTGGTTTGAAACTTGAAAATATTCCGATTAGATGCGATAACACGAGTGCAATCAATTTGACTAAGAATCCGGTGTATCACTCAAGAACTAAACACATTGAAATAAGACATCATTTTTTAAGAGATCATGTACAAAAGGGTGATTGCACAATTGAATTTGTTAGTACCACAAATCAATTAGCCGACATTTTTACAAAACCTCTACCAAGGGACACCTTTTATCATATTAGGAGAGAACTTGGTATTTTAGATGAAGCTAATATAGGCTAATTGCATTGTGTGTGTCATTTTTGGAAAATCACCATATTAGTCTTACTCTAATGTGTTATTGATTCTTAGTTAAATTGTTCTTGATGATATTTGAAATTGTATATGTTAATTGTGTGTGATTTTGTACTGTATTCCAAGTTGGTAGTGAAGCATTTGTATTTGATTTGTGTTTGGTCTTTTAAAACTGAGTTTTTACTTTCTGTTCTATCAAAATACTCGAGTTTTTCCAAAAGCACTCGAGTATTTTAATTCAAAATTAAATCAGTTTTAAATTGAAAAAGTTTTTAATCAGGGTCTGATAAAAATACTCGAGTGTTTCTAAAAACACTCGAGTCTTTATTAAAATACTCGAGTGGTTTTCAAAACACTCGAGTCTTTCGAAACCCCCAAATTTTTGAACTTTCAGACCAAACTCGAGTATTTTCCAAAAAACTCGAGTATTTTGCGTTTTCCTGAAATTTGAACTTTCGGACCAAACTCGAGTTTTTCAATTTTTACTCGACTTTTCTGGGGAAATCTGGGCTGCGTCACGACCGACTCGAATATATTTTCAAAAACTCGAGTATATCCTAAAGAACAACTCTAGTATTTATGAATATATTCGAGTATTTTGAACTGTTTATATATATACTCTCAGACTCAAGTTTTTTTTTGCGACCCTCTTCTCTCTCGGTTTTCTCATATCTCTCTCCTCAAAACTCAGATTTTCCTCAAAGTTTTGTCAAATCTTACTAGTTTTTCATCCTCTAAACTCTTCTCTCGGTTTTATCCTCCTCCAGATGCTCCAGCTCCTTCGATGTTTTGATGATGTTGACCTTTGGATTTTATCTTAGTTTTCATTCTGTTTTTATCATGATTGGTCTTTGTTACATTTTCTGTATTTTGAGAACTTGGTGTTTTGAGACTTTGGGTTTATTATTGCACCTTTGATTTGGACCTTTATGATGTTTTTATGTTAATGAATTTGGTCTTCATTATAATGTTTGTGCAAAGCTTCAGGGGGAGCTCTTTATATTTATTATTAAGTCTATTTTTTTTTGCATAGTTGGTTTTGGGGTTTTCCGATTCTGCACCTCTCCTCCCTTGATCTTTTTCTAAATTGTTACATCTTTTTGGCGTATGACAAAAAGGGGGAGAGATTACACTTGTCTTGTCTTGATATTGTTGCACCTAAAATCTCTAATTATGGTATATACTCTGATAATTGTTAAATTCTCTAATACCATAGGCTTGGTGCTAAAATTAAATTGTCATAACATCTTGCTCAAGCTGAATTTTTAGATAGGTGAAAAGTATCATATAGTGAGGGGGAGTTGCATCTCCAAGTGGATCAAGCTTAACAAATGGATCAAGTGTTAATTATTTTGTCATCACCAAAAAGGGGGAGATTGTGAATTCAATGCTCCTAATTATGTGGATTATGTTTTGATGATGACAAAATAATTAACAAATCATGCCTTGAAGATATTGCAACATCAACATCAACAAGAAGTCAAGAAAAGAAGACAAGTGTCCAATCATTCTCAATCAAATATTAATTGTAAATTTCTAATTTATGTTGAGAGTGGTTGAGAGTGGGTAGAAATAGTTAGTCTCTTCTAGGAATAAATTTTTATATGTTTATTAAGTTGAGATTGACCAAAAATTAATACTTGAGAGGAAAAATAAAATTGAAAAATAATTTTTCCCATATCTGATCAAAATACTCGAGTATTTTGATAAAGACTCGAGTATATACTCGAGTATTTATAGAAAAACTCGAGTATTTATGCCAGGTCAGCAATTATGACCATTAGTCTTGTTCGTGCACCAATTCACTCGTGACCGACCAAAAAGACTCGAGTATTTACCAAAAGACTCGAGTATTTTTGTCCAGTCAGCAAAAATGAACGTTGGAGAGACTCAAAAACTCAATTGAGGGCATTTGAGTCTCATCCAACCCCAAGAGAGAATTCAGAACCTTATTGTAAAATTTCTCTTTGAATTTGTGCAAGAACAAACAAGACAACAAGATCATATTGATTCAAGCTTTCTTAATTTCCTCTTCTCAAGTGTTAATTCCCAAAAAGCTCAACTTCTCACTCATATTGTCATTTTATTCCAAGTTGAGTTTTAGGCCTCAATTCTTACATTGAGCTGTGCTTATTTGTGCTAATCCATTGTGAGATTAGTAATACACATACAAAAAGCTTGATTATTCAAAGTCTTGGATTGTTCCCAAGCAAACCCTAAGTGGCTTAGGGTGTTGAAAGTCTTGAGAGGTTCTCAAGCACAAGACTAGGAGGTTCCTAGCCCGGTGGAGTTTCTTGAAGGGAGTTCAAGGAAGCTTTGTGAAGAGTTCTTCAATCACCGGAATCAAATTGGGGTAGAAATCAAGAGTTTGGTACACTCTTGAAAGGGTTAGGTTGAGTGAGGCCATTCTCAAGCAATCCTTTGTAATTTCTAACAATTTGATTATTAGTAGAAACTCCTAAGTGATTAGGAGGACTGGATGTAGCTCATTGTTGGAGTGAACCAGGATAAAATTGCTTGAGTGTTGGTTTATTGCTTTTAATCTACTTTCTAGCTCAATAGACTTAAGTCATTTCAATCAATTAGGATTTATACAATTAGGTAGCAAGTTCAAGGAATCTTTGTGTTAAAAGTTATTAAGATTACTTGCTATTCTGTTGGATAAGTTCCTGTTTATTATTGAATTGATTTGAGTTAAATTGCTGAATTTTCGTTTCTGGTTTTTCTGCTATCTGATAGTAAAAACTCGAGTATTTCAGAAAAGACTCGAGTTGTTCATCCTGAAAAACTCGAGTATTTCACAAAAGACTCGAGTCTTTTGTTTCTGATTCCAGAAAATTCAGTCTAAGCTCCATTCTTCAATTATCAATCGAAATATTTGGTATTAGTGCTTCAAAATACTATTCACCCCCCCTCTAGTATTTGCTTAGCCCGCTTGTTGGTTTCCAACAAGTGGTATCAGAGCTCGGTCGAAAGATCGAGTGTAACAACTTTTTCGAAAAAGATCCTTTTGGAAACTAAATGGGCTCTAGCAATAACTTTGGTGGAGAAGGAGCTTCAATAAACCGTCCTCCACTATTTAATGGTGAAGGATATGTTTATTGGAAAACTCGCACGAAAGTTTTTATTGAAGCAATTGATATGGATATTTGGGATACAATTGAAAATGGTCCTTTCATTCCCAAAAAGAAAATAAATGATGAAATTGTTGAAATTCCAAGGAGTAGTTGGAATGATGATGAAAAGAGAAAAGTTTCATTTGATTTAAAAGCTAAAAACATCATCTTTTCGGCCTTATCCCATGATGAATTTTATAGAGTCTCCCAATGTAAATCGGCAAAAGAAATGTGGGATACTTTGCAAGTCACACATGAGGGAACAAGTGAGGTTAGAGATGCAAGATTGAATTCTCTAACTCACGAATATGAATTGTTCCACATGTTGCCAAATGAAACCATTAGTGACTTGCAAAGGCGATTCTCTCACATTGTTAATCATTTGATTTCCTTGGGAAAAGTATTTCGCAATGGTGAAACTACTAACAAAATTCTAAGATGTCTTGATAGGAGTTGGCAACCCAAGGTAACCGCCATCAAGGAATCTAGAGACATAAATAGCATGGACTTAGCCACTTTGTTTGGCAAACTCCAAGAGCATGAGATGGAGCTTACAAGACTTGGGATGCATGAGGAATCGGACAAAAAGAAAAAGAGCATAGCACTCAAAGCTTCAACCAAAGCTACAAAAGAAGTTGAAGAATGCTCTACAAGTGGAGATTCCGATGGTGAACCAAATCAAGAAGAATTTGGGATGTTTGTGAAAAGATTCAACAAATTCTTCAAAGGGAAGAAAGGTGGATCTTCATCCAATTTCAAGAGAACCCAAGACTCCAAACAAAGAGAAAAGAGTACCAATGATGGAGTTAAGTGTCATGAATGTGGTGGGGTTGGTCACATAAGAATGGAATGTGCCACATTCTTGAAGAAGAATGACAAGAAGACCCAAGAGACCAAAGGGAAGCGTGCATACATTGTTTGGGATGCACCGGAAAAGAGCAATGAATCATCTTCAAGTAACTCCGGTGATGAAAATGCAAACCTTTGTCTCATGGCCAAGAACAATCATGAGTCCTCATCAAGAGCTAATCATGGCATGAGTGAAAGTGATGATGAGGTAACCTCTAGTTCTTCTTGTTCCTCTTCAAACTCCATTTCATATGATGATTTGCAAGAAGCCTACAATGAAATGTTAATTCAATTTAAAAGGCTTGCTAAAATTAATAAGGAAAAAGGAAAGAAAATTTTGGAGTTTCAACATGAAATTGATGAATTGCAAAAATCTATAAATGAGTTGAAACTTCAAAATGAATCCTTGGAACTTATTAATTCTAGTCATCAAAGTGATTGTGCAAATCATGAGGAAATTATCACTTCATGTGAGAGATGTGATGATCTTGAAAAAGAAGTGAAAGAGTTGAAAAACAAACTCACAATCTCACATAGTGATAGAAACCTCAACCGGTTGCTAAACTCTCAAAGACATAATCACAACAAAACCGGTTTAGGATATGTTCATAAAAAGGACAAAAAGTACAAGGTGGTTGGAACATTTTCTAAGAAAAATTCATCAAAGAGACCAACTTGTACTTATTGTGGAAAAGTTGGACATATCAACATTGAGTGCCACATTAAGAAGTTTGAAATGAAAAAGGGCACTTATATGTGGATTAAGAAGGGAGAAAGTCCCAACACTAACCCTAAGGGACCCAACATTGTTTGGGTACCCAAAGTGAACAAGTGATTTCATTTTGTAGGTGTGTCTTCGAATGGGAAAACAATTGTGGTATCTTGATAGTGGATGTTCGAAGCACATGACGGGAGATAAGCGGCACTTCATTGAGCTTACTCCAAAGGAAAAGGGTTATGTCACTTATGGGGACAACAACAAAGGCAAAATCCTTGGTATTGGTAAAATCAGAAACTCTTCAAACTTGATTATTGATAATGTGCTCTATGTTCAAGGATTAGAACATAATCTCTTGAGCATAAGCCAATTATGTGATGTTGGTAATCATGTAGTTTTTACCTCTACCCATTGCCTCATTAAAAGTGACAAAGATGAATCAATCAAATTTGTTGGTAGAAGGTCAAATAATACTTACTTAGTTGATTTGAACAAAGTCACTTCTTTGGTCTCTACTTGTTTAGTGAGCAAAGAAAATGACACTTGGTTATGGCATCGTAGGACCGCTCATATTAATGTAAACCAATTGAAGAAAATACAATCTAAAGATCTAGTAGTTGGTTTACCAAAGCTAAATTTTTCTATTGAAGGTGTTTGTTCTCCTTGCAAGAAATGTAAACAAACTAAAAACACCTTTGGATCAAAAATGGTGATGTCCACATCAAGGCCATTAGAAATGCTTCATATGGACTTGTTTGGACCATCACAAGTAAAAAGCTTTGGTGGCAACTATTATGCATTGGTGATTGTTGATGACTTCTCTAGGTTTACTTGGACTTTATTTTTAACTACTAAGAGTGAGACCTACAAATCTTTTAAACATCATGTCAAACTTTTGCAAAACCAAGTAAATCAAAAAGTAATTATTATTCGAACCGATCATGGTGGTGAATTCGAAAACCACAAATTTGATAGATTTTGTGCTAAAAATGGTATTGAGCATCAATTCTCCGCACCAAGGACTCCGGAACAAAACGGAGTGGTAGAGCGGAAAAATAGGGTGCTAGAGGAACTTGCTAGAACCATGTTAAATGATTCTCAAGTACCTCAATATTTTTGGGCCGATGCCGTCAATACGGCTTGTTATGTTTTAAATCGTATTTTGATAAGGTCCTCTTTGGATAAAACCCCCTATGAACTTTACAAGGGAAGAAAGCCAAATATATCTCATTTTCATGTCTTCGGATGCCAAGTTTTTGTTTTAAATAATGGAAAAGAACACATTGGCAAGTTTGATTCCAAATCCGATGAAGGCATATTTTTAGGCTATTCTTCTCATAGTAAAGCTTATAGAATTTTCAATAAAAGAACTTTAACTATTGAGGAATCAATTCATGTGGTTTTTAATGAGTCTTCAAAAGAAGATAGTGTTTTATGTGATGCTAGTGAAGATGGCATTGTCTTTTCAAAAGAAGAAAAAGAGAGAGAGAATTCAAAAGTTGATGAAGGAGAAGTAAGGGAAGAACTTCCTCCAACTTGGAAATCGGTCAAGGCTCATCCTATAGACAAAGTCATAGGAGATATGTCAAAGGGAGTACTTACTCGTAGGTCTATTCAAAACATTTGCCACTATGTCTCATTTGTTTCTCAAATTGAACCCGATTCAATTAAAAAGGCCATTGAGGATGATCATTGGGTTCTTGCTATGCAAGAAGAATTAAACCAATTTGAAAGAAATGAAGTTTGGGATCTAGTCCCTAAACCCGATGATCATACCATAATTGGTACTAAATGGATTTATAGAAACAAACTTGATGAATCCGGGTTGATTATAAGAAACAAAGCTAGACTAGTAGCTCAAGGGTACAACCAAGAGGAAGGTATCGATTATGATGAGACCTTTGCTCCGGTTGCACGTCTTGAAGCAATCCGAATTTTACTTGCTTATGCTTCAATCATGAAATTCACTTTATATCAAATGGATGTTAAAAGTGCTTTCTTGAATGGGTTTATAAATGAAGAAGTGTATGTCAAACAACCCCCCGGTTTTGAAAATAGTGAATTTCCAAACCATGTTTATAAATTGAAAATGGCACTCTATGGATTGAAACAAGCTCCTAGAGCTTGGTATGATCGATTGAGTTCCTTTCTATTAGAAAACAAGTTTCAAAGAGGGAAGGTTGATAATACACTATTTATTTATAAAACCAAGGATGACATTTTGTTAGTACAAATCTATGTTGATGATATCATTTTCGGTGCTACTAACGTGTCTCTTTGTAGAAAGTTTTCAAATTTGATGAAAAAGGAATTTGAAATGTCAATGATGGGAGAACTCAAGTTCTTCCTAGGCTTACAAATAAAGCAAGTCAAGGAGGGGATATTTGTGCATCAAGGGAAATATTGCAAAGAGCTCCTTGAGAAATTCGGTTTGGACAAGTGCAAGGAAGCCTACACTCCAATGAGCACATCATGCTACCTAGACAAGGATGAACAAGGTACACCGGTTGATGTTAGTAAGTATAGGGGTATGATAGGTAGTCTCCTATATCTCACTGCATCTAGACCGGATATTATGTTTAGTGTATGCATGTGTGCTAGATTTCAAGCTAATCCTAAAGAATCTCACCTATCCGCAGTTAAACATATATTTAAGTATCTAAAAGGAACAATTAACACTGGTTTGTGGTATCCTGCTGATGCCAATCTTAGTTTAGTTGGTTACTCGGATTCCGACTTCGCGGGATGCAAGCTTGATCGCAAAAGCACCAGTGGTACTTGCCATTTCTTGGGAAGTTCATTGGTGTCATGGTTTTCTAAAAAGCAAGCTTGTGTCGCTCTTTCTACCGCCGAAGCGGAATATATCGCAGCCGGTAGTTGTTGTGCTCAACTGTTATGGATGAAACAACAATTATCGGATTTTGGTTTGAAACTTGAAAATATTCCGATTAGATGCGATAACACGAGTGCAATCAATTTGACTAAGAATCCGGTGTATCACTCAAGAACTAAACACATTGAAATAAGACATCATTTTTTAAGAGATCATGTACAAAAGGGTGATTGCACAATTGAATTTGTTAGTACCACAAATCAATTAGCCGACATTTTTACAAAACCTCTACCAAGGGACACCTTTTATCATATTAGGAGAGAACTTGGTATTTTAGATGAAGCTAATATAGGCTAATTGCATTGTGTGTGTCATTTTTGGAAAATCACCATATTAGTCTTACTCTAATGTGTTATTGATTCTTAGTTAAATTGTTCTTGATGATATTTGAAATTGTATATGTTAATTGTGTGTGATTCTGTACTGTATTCCAAGTTGGTAGTGAAGCATTTGTATTTGATTTGTGTTTGGTCTTTTAAAACTGAGTTTTTACTTTCTGTTCTATCAAAATACTCGAGTTTTTCCAAAAGCACTCGAGTATTTTAATTCAAAATTAAATCAGTTTTAAATTGAAAAAGTTTTTAATCAGGGTCTGATAAAAATACTCGAGTGTTTCTAAAAACACTCGAGTCTTTATTAAAATACTCGAGTGGTTTTCAAAACACTCGAGTCTTTCGAAACCCCCAAATTTTTGAACTTTCAGACCAAACTCGAGTATTTTCCAAAAAACTCGAGTATTTTGCGTTTTCCTGAAATTTGAACTTTCGGACCAAACTCGAGTTTTTCAATTTTTACTCGACTTTTCTGGGGAAATCTGGGCTGCGTCACGACCGACTCGAATATATTTTCAAAAACTCGAGTATATCCTAAAGAACAACTCTAGTATTTATGAATATATTCGAGTATTTTGAACTGTTTATATATATACTCTCAGACTCAAGTTTTTTTTTGCGACCCTCTTCTCTCTCGGTTTTCTCATATCTCTCTCCTCAAAACTCAGATTTTCCTCAAAGTTTTGTCAAATCTTACTAGTTTTTCATCCTCTAAACTCTTCTCTCGGTTTTATCCTCCTCCAGATGCTCCAGCTCCTTCGATGTTTTGATGATGTTGACCTTTGGATTTTATCTTAGTTTTCATTCTGTTTTTATCATGATTGGTCTTTGTTACATTTTCTGTATTTTGAGAACTTGGTGTTTTGAGACTTTGGGTTTATTATTGCACCTTTGATTTGGACCTTTATGATGTTTTTATGTTAATGAATTTGGTCTTCATTATAATGTTTGTGCAAAGCTTCAGGGGGAGCTCTTTATATTTATTATTAAGTCTATTTTTTTTTGCATAGTTGGTTTTGGGGTTTTCCGATTCTGCACCTCTCCTCCCTTGATCTTTTTCTAAATTGTTACATCTTTTTGGCGTATGACAAAAAGGGGGAGAGATTACACTTGTCTTGTCTTGATATTGTTGCACCTAAAATCTCTAATTATGGTATATACTCTGATAATTGTTAAATTCTCTAATACCATAGGCTTGGTGCTAAAATTAAATTGTCATAACATCTTGCTCAAGCTGAATTTTTAGATAGGTGAAAAGTATCATATAGTGAGGGGGAGTTGCATCTCCAAGTGGATCAAGCTTAACAAATGGATCAAGTGTTAATTATTTTGTCATCACCAAAAAGGGGGAGATTGTGAATTCAATGCTCCTAATTATGTGGATTATGTTTTGATGATGACAAAATAATTAACAAATCATGCCTTGAAGATATTGCAACATCAACATCAACAAGAAGTCAAGAAAAGAAGACAAGTGTCCAATCATTCTCAATCAAATATTAATTGTAAATTTCTAATTTATGTTGAGAGTGGTTGAGAGTGGGTAGAAATAGTTAGTCTCTTCTAGGAATAAATTTTTATATGTTTATTAAGTTGAGATTGACCAAAAATTAATACTTGAGAGGAAAAATAAAATTGAAAAATAATTTTTCCCATATCTGATCAAAATACTCGAGTATTTTGATAAAGACTCGAGTATATACTCGAGTATTTATAGAAAAACTCGAGTATTTATGCCAGGTCAGCAATTATGACCATTAGTCTTGTTCGTGCACCAATTCACTCGTGACCGACCAAAAAGACTCGAGTATTTACCAAAAGACTCGAGTATTTTTGTCCAGTCAGCAAAAATGAACGTTGGAGAGACTCAAAAACTCAATTGAGGGCATTTGAGTCTCATCCAACCCCAAGAGAGAATTCAGAACCTTATTGTAAAATTTCTCTTTGAATTTGTGCAAGAACAAACAAGACAACAAGATCATATTGATTCAAGCTTTCTTAATTTCCTCTTCTCAAGTGTTAATTCCCAAAAAGCTCAACTTCTCACTCATATTGTCATTTTATTCCAAGTTGAGTTTTAGGCCTCAATTCTTACATTGAGCTGTGCTTATTTGTGCTAATCCATTGTGAGATTAGTAATACACATACAAAAAGCTTGATTATTCAAAGTCTTGGATTGTTCCCAAGCAAACCCTAAGTGGCTTAGGGTGTTGAAAGTCTTGAGAGGTTCTCAAGCACAAGACTAGGAGGTTCCTAGCCCGGTGGAGTTTCTTGAAGGGAGTTCAAGGAAGCTTTGTGAAGAGTTCTTCAATCACCGGAATCAAATTGGGGTAGAAATCAAGAGTTTGGTACACTCTTGAAAGGGTTAGGTTGAGTGAGGCCATTCTCAAGCAATCCTTTGTAATTTCTAACAATTTGATTATTAGTAGAAACTCCTAAGTGATTAGGAGGACTGGATGTAGCTCATTGTTGGAGTGAACCAGGATAAAATTGCTTGAGTGTTGGTTTATTGCTTTTAATCTACTTTCTAGCTCAATAGACTTAAGTCATTTCAATCAATTAGGATTTATACAATTAGGTAGCAAGTTCAAGGAATCTTTGTGTTAAAAGTTATTAAGATTACTTGCTATTCTGTTGGATAAGTTCCTGTTTATTATTGAATTGATTTGAGTTAAATTGCTGAATTTTCGTTTCTGGTTTTTCTGCTATCTGATAGTAAAAACTCGAGTATTTCAGAAAAGACTCGAGTTGTTCATCCTGAAAAACTCGAGTATTTCACAAAAGACTCGAGTCTTTTGTTTCTGATTCCAGAAAATTCAGTCTAAGCTCCATTCTTCAATTATCAATCGAAATATTTGGTATTAGTGCTTCAAAATACTATTCACCCCCCCTCTAGTATTTGCTTAGCCCGCTTGTTGGTTTCCAACAGTTGTCTCTTTTATTGAAATTTTTATTTCTCATAAATTTCCCGAACTTTTTGACCAATAGACCCATGTGTTCATCATTTAACAATTCTTTGTCTGAGTCACTTTCAATTGTTGGTGCTTCAGCCTTGAAAGCCAAACTTTTGACCTTCTTGTTCTCTTCTTCGTGTTGAGCCAATCTTTTTAATTCACTTTTGTGCTCTTGTAACTTCCCAAAGAGAGTTGCCAGCGTCATAGTTGAGAGGTTTCTTGATTCAGCAATCGTCGTCACCTTGGGTTGCCATTCTCTTCCCAAACACCTTAAAACTTTGTTGATGAGATCCTCATTGGTGAATTTCTTCCCCAATGTCGTCAGCTGATTTACAATCATTGTGAAGCATTTTCGGATCTCTTGAATCGATTCTCCATCTTTCATTCTAAATAACTCATATTCACCAGCCAGCGTGTTGATTCTTGATCTGTTTACTTCAGTTGTACCTTCATGCGTGACTTCCAGCGTATCCCACATTTGTTGTGCTGTCTCGCATGTTGATATCCTGAAAAACTCATCATAGCTCAAAGCAGATGTTATAATATTTTTCGCTTTCAAGTCGTACTGGACTCTACGTTCCTCCTCCTCCGTCCACTCAGCCATAGGCTTTTCGACGGTGTTACCATTAACTACAAAGGTAGGAACATAGGGACCATTTACGACGACATCCCAAACTTTTAATCCAACTCCTTGAATAAAAATTTTCATACGGGCTTTCCAATACGCGTACCCTACCCCATCAAACATGGGAGGACGGTTAATAGAACTCCCTTCACCACCAAACAGAGAGTTTGAAGCCATACTCTTGAGACGGTTAAGTCTTAACACAAGAGACTAGCTCTGATGCCAATTGTTGGTTTTGGCCTCAAAATCTCGAGAGGGGGGGGGGGGTGAATCGAGTTTTATTAATGTATTGTAAAAACCTTTACAAATTAAAAAATTGTTTTGAGATGGAGAGATTAAGCGTTTGAAACGGATTGCGAAAATGATAGATAAAATAATTCGAGTAGCTCGGAAACGTAAAAATTGAAATATGCAGAAATATAAAGAGATAGGGATAGAAAAGCTTGCACCGGTGACTTTTATACTGGTTCAGCCTTCCCGTCGAAAGGCCTAGTCCAGTCCCAAGGCGACCCGCCTGAGAGTTCTTATAACCAGCAATAGAGCCACACCCTATTACAACCAAGAGCACCCCACACACTACTAGGAACCTCCGTTCGCTAGGGGCCTCAATCACACAGCAGGGTTCCTCACCCTACGAACACCTCAACGTTCAACTACGGGATTCTCTCCCTACCACTAATGTTTAGAACAAATGATGTGAGTGATTACAACAAGTATATCGTGTTCTCAAAACACGGATTCTACAATAAGCTCTTATGATAATGAAGTACTTTCTCTGGAAGTTACTCAACCAACAAGGTTTTGTTCTTCTAAAAGAATGAACGTGAAAACCAGAAGATATGAGAAGAAGAAGAAGAGAGAAACGTGTATGATCAGAAAAAGATGAATCAATGAATGAAAAAATCAATCTCTGAATGTTGGAGTGAAAATCCTTTTTAAAATAGAAAAACCTTTTAGAATAAAAAAGATTTAGAATAAGTAAAACAAAATCAAAACAAAATAAAATAAGATTTGAAATAAGTTTTAAAATCAAAACGAAATCAAAATGATTTACGAAATAAAATAAAGATTTGATTCTTAAAACTAAAAAGGAAATAATTCAAATTTAAAATCATTTTCGAATTTTATAAAATAAATCAGAATCTTTTATATAAAAACAAATCAGAAAATAATCAAAATGATTCTGACACGTTTTTCAATAAAACTTGAAGTAATCGATTACATTCTTTAGGTAATCGATTATTCCTTCAAAAATAGAAATTCTTAAATTCATTTGAAAACCATGTAATCGATTACACCAAGAATAGTTAATCGATTACACCACTCATGTTCAATGTATGATGCAACTCATTTAATCGATTACACTTAAGCAATTAATCGATTACCGAGCCTCTGATATGCATATGATGCAACATCATGTAATCGATTACTACAGAGCTTGTAATCGATTACTAAGCCTCTGAAAAATATATGATGCAACAATTATAATCGATTACTTGAGCCAGGTAATCGATTACTCTCATAAAAAAGTAATTGATTAACAAGATTCATTTAATCGATTACAACCTCTCTGATTTTTCTATGATGCAACAAAGTTAATCGATTATCTTGAGCAGGTAATCGATTACTCTCTCTTGCATACATAAAAATATACAGAGTTTTGTAACATCAAGTATTTTCACAAAGATTAATGCAGAAAACACTTTTTCATGAAAAACACATTTTTCTTCTTCTCTCTTTAAAATGAAAAACTTATTGGCTTTTGTAAACTCTTAAAGAATTAGAACTCCATTACCTTACAAATGATCTAAGAAGAAGGTTTCTAAACTATGCCTTGCTTAAGTCTTCAATCTTGAATATGAATGACACTTGTGAGCTTGATCTTGAGTTGGCTTGTTATCATCAAAACAACATCTTGATTTATACTTGAAGTCCATAAGAGAGTTTGAAGCATGCCTTCCAACACTAGCTTGACTTCCAACACAAACCATTTCCTTAACCACGTGTTCATATAAGCAAGAACCCAAACCAGAAAAATACATCAATTAGGTCATTTAAGTTCTTGGCCTTAAATCAATCTAAATCACATAGCATACAAGCTCACTTTAAAAAAAATAAGAATTAATCTCCTACACACATTTAATCATATCCAAACATCACCATCAAAATGTAAAGTCCAGCCAAGTCATAGAAAATGCACCAAGTATCAAACACATCCAAAAGTGTCAAAGAAAATTATGAAGTCATTTCAAATCAATGAATTTCGGTTTCAAATTTTGAAAAGCACTTAATCATAGATCAAATTTCATCACATAAAATTTTTAAATCAATCCAACAATCAGAACACAAGTTCTCACTCAAATTTGGCACAAAATTCAAATCAGATCTGCAGCAAATCTGAGGCAAACATGAAATTATCAAAAATAGTAAATCAACTCCAATTCACACAAAATTTGATACAGAATACCTACACACATCCAAGATCATCTCATAAAAATTTCAAATTATTTGGAGTTGCCTAAGTAACATTTTTCCATTTAAATTTCTTCTAAATTCTGAAAAATCTAAACAGGACCGTTCACCGTTTTGCAATTATTTAAAATATCAAATCAACTCTAAATCACCTAAAATTCACAGAGAGTATCCTCACAGATGCGTGACCTCACCATATAAATTTCAAGTCCATTGGAGTAGCACAGTTTCAAAATTTTAGTGCACATTCAATTCGAAAACCCCTTTTTCCTGAAATCATTTTCTCAAGAACACTTCTTGTAAAAATAGTAAACCAATCCCAAAAATCATAAAAAAATTCAGAGACACTCAATTTAACCTTATCAAAACAGTGGCAAAATTTCAAGACCATCAAACATGTACAAATATTATTCATCCCAATCTTTTTACACTCAAATCTTGATTTCCATGATCAACACCAAACCAAACCAATGTTTAATTAAAACATTTAGAACAAGTCCAAACCAATTCAAAACCTCTAGAATAAATTCAAATGGCATTTAGCATTTAACAAAATAAGCTCCTTCCCAAATGATCATGCAAAAAACCGAATAGTGCACCCTAAAGGAGCCAAAAATCAATTTGTTTTCAATCACTTTCTCCACCAAACTCCAATAATGTAATTAAGTAACTAACTCTAAATCAAATAGATAACACATAATTTATCCAAAACAACTAAGTTTTCATGCCTTTCTACCCAAACACATAGGGACCGAATTAAGCAAGAAGATAAGCCAAAAATCAAGTCTCAAACTTTTAAACTAACTTAACTCTTTCAAAGCGTTCATGCACCGTTTCATTATCAATAAACAAAAATCACTTAAGCCTTTTATTATGCTTGGCCAAACCCACACTAACAATGAACACAAAATTTTAATCTAACCAACACATGCATGTTCTCTAACCAAAACCTTATAGCAGTCATAATAAGCATACCAAAGCAAAATCAACTCAACCATTTATTTTCATGTAGGGAGAGAAAATACACCAACAAAATAACAAGGGTTTACAAATCATTAGCATGCATCAAGGACAAAAATCATTTTCCCTATTCTCTACCCTAGGCCGAAACATGCAAGGAAAAATTAGAGATTTTTATAAAATAAATCAACACACTTCAATCCTTAATTATTCATCCCATCATAAACCAAATCATGGAAACATAACAAAATCCTTTGGACCCAAAACAACAATAAAGTCGTATGGCACCCAAAATACCCAAACCAAGACAAAAATCAATTTTAACAATTTATTTTCACATACAAACCGAAAATAAGCTAGGAAAATAACAAAGGTTGACAAATCTATAACATACATAAAAAAAATTAGTTCCCTCTTTTCCTTGTTTAGGCCGTGGCATGCATAGGGAAAAATAGAAAATTTTTGCAAAATACACTAACATAACAACATGCACTTCAAGATTAATAAAAATCAACCCTTATTTCTTAACCTTGAACACAAATCAATCCATTAAAATAAAACCAAATCATTTGGGGCAAGAACAAAATAAAACAGTGGGGATCTCCTTACCCACATGCATGTCCATTTTTCACTTTTAGCATGAAATCCATGCTTAATGAGGCTTAGAAAATCAATAGGAATCAAGAAAAACCACATGCAAAAGCTCATAATCATCAAATCAATAAGACCCATGATGAAAGCTTGTAAGAACCAAAAATAAAATGCAAGAAGGAAAAGAAATCAAGTTTAAAGATCAATACCTTGATGGAGAAATAAAATGAATGACAAAAATCGAAAGGGTTCCCCTTCCCTCACGGCTCCTTCCTTCCCCCTCCCTTATCTTCTCTTTTTTTTGTAAGTACATGAGTGTTAAGAGTGTGTGGGTATGTGGGGTTGTGGGGTATTTATAGGGGTTAGTGGTTTTGGGTTTATTTTTATAAAAATGGGTTTTAAAAATAAATTAGAGTGGGAGAGTGTGAAGAGGATAAAAAGATAAGTCACCCATTGGTTGGAAATCCCACTTAGGATAAGGTCATTAAATATGGGTTTTAAATAATGTGCTTTAGAGGTAAGGTGCATTTAATTGGGTTACCCTAGGATCTTGTGCACTAATAAATGGATGTCTAACAATTCAAAATTCAAAATGCACAAATTAAGTATAAAAACCGTGTGACACTAACACAAGTAAAAATAATATTTTTCCAATACAGTCCATAACATTAAAAATCATACTTCCAATTTTCTTTAAATAATAAAACTGTTAGGATTGACAGCCGTCACCCAAGAGGGGGGATGAATTGGGTTTTTACAAAATCATTGATAACATTGAAAATCAATCGTTTCTAAATAAAACAAATATTACTCATAGCGGAAGACTATTAAAAATGATTAACACGATTGAGCGGAAGCTATAATAATAATAATAATAATAATAATAATAATAATAATAATAATACTAATACTAATACGCGCGAATACGAAAAATCAAAACGAATGAAAAGCGTTGTCGCGCAATAATTAATTTAAAACGATTAAATTAATATATTGAGAAAATAATCGTTACGTTGCAAGAAAGATAATAATAACAACAACGCACATGCAACAACAATAATGAAAATAAAGGAGATAAGGGATGAGAAAAATTCACCAGATATTTTATACTGGTTCAGTCTTTCCTACGAAAGACCTACGTCCGGTTCCCAAGCGATCTGCTTGAGCTTTTTATAACTTTGAATTGAGTCGCACCCAATTACAACCAAGAGCCCCCCGCACACTACTAGGAACCTTCGTTCGCTAGGGACCTTAATGAACAACACTTGGAAGCCACTTCCTAGAACCCAAGGTAGCCCTTTCTACTAGGTGCCCCACCGTTCGTCTAGTCACTACCCCAGATACAAAACGGGTTCCTCACCCTATACAACCACGAACATCCCACACGTCTGAACTAGGGAGCCACTCCCTAATATCTAAGGGTCACACGTCCCTTTACAACAACGGTTTATGATTGAGATTGGTACAACTAACAATAGCGCACTTTATGTAGTGCAGATACAACAATTTGGCTTACTAACAATAATGTGTTCTAAGCAACACTGATACAACAATTAAGCTCTAGTGATAATGAAGTTAACTCACAAGTGCATAGGCCAAAATAAAGTTTTTCTTCTCTAAAGAGTATGAACATGAAAACTTGAAAAAGGAGAATAAGAAGAAGAGCCATCAGAGAAGAAGAATGAAAAACTAGGATTTGAAAGAATGATTTTTGAAAACAATAAATAAACAAATTTTAGAATCAAAATCAAATCAATAAGATTATAAAAATAAAACTATAGATTTGAAAATATTTGAAATTTGAATTTGAAAAATAAAATCATAATCAAATCAAAAACGATTTTGGAAATAATTCAAATTCAAAAAGAGAATCAAATCAAAATCAAATATGGAAAAATATTATGATTGATTTTCAGACTAAAAAGGAATATTTTCAAAAATAAATCAGAATTCGAATTTTGAAAATAAATCAGAATCAATTAAGTAAAAACAAATCTGGAAACATTTAAGATTGATTCTGACATGAATTTTAATAAAACTTAAAGGTAATCAATTACTTTACAGAAGTAATCGATTATCTTCTTTCTGTGTAAACAGTGAAATTAATTTTTAATAAAGTAATCGATTGTTTAAAACAAAGTAATCGATTAACAACTCCATGTGAGGAAGGTAATCGATTATAAAAACAAGTAATCGATTATTTTTTATTAAAATTCCCAGGTCACAACTCAAGAACATAGTAATCGATTATCCAGGAGAGGTAATCGATTACTTCTGCTTATTTTCATAAAATGATTTTTCTAAAGCAGAGTATGTAACCATAGGTTTTCAAAAACATTTTAAACTGAAAATCAAACTTAAAAACATTTTTCACAAAAAATCTTTTCTTCTCCTTAAAGTGAAAAACTAATTTTGACCATCAACACTTGTAATAAAAACTTCATTACCTTACAATTTTTCCTATGGGCAAAGCTATACTATACTCTATTTTCTTGAACTTCAGCCTTGAGCTTGATAACGATGAAGCACAACTTGAATGAGCTTGTATGCACTTGTTGTTTTTAATAATCAAAAACTTCTTCTAGAAATTTGCTAGCATAACTCTTTACATCCTTGGGAAAACTTGATTTCCATCAAAAACATTATAATCTCCCAAAAATAATGAAATTTTGGTGGCAGCATGTTTAAGAACCAAACCTTACAAAAATAAATTCTACATTTTAATACGATCGTTTTGACCTCGTCTGATTCCGATTTACTAGTCAAAAGTTATGAATTTTCAAAGTTAATAAATCCCTTTTAAATAAATAACGAATAATTTCTTCAAAACACACAATAAAATATTTCATTATTATAAAATAAATCCCAAACAATTAATTCCACCCATAAATATATATATTTTCATAAATTCAAAAAGAAATGCCCAATCAGAAATTCTCAAAAATCAATTTATTAAAATGGAGAAAATTGCGGGTATCACATTCCTCCCCAACTTAAAGACAGCCTTGAGAAGGACACTATTCCGGAGGAGAATATAGAACTAGCAACTGAAGCTATTCAGGATTTACTTGAGCAAACTCCCTCTAATGCTGGCAAGGGGGAGGATTGCTTCTGGTTGGGGTTCTTTTTCTAACCATGATTTAAGTTCGGTTGGCCGTATTTGGCTAATTTGGAAGGTGGATATGTTTGATGTTGAGATTATTAGCAGATCGATGCAGTATGTCCAATGTCTTGTAAATTTTAAGCAGTCCAATATTGCTTTTTATGCTACCTTTTGTCTATGCATCTAATGACTATGAACACAGGAAGGAGTTATGAAATGTTTTGAAAGGGATTCGTGGTTTCATTCAAATTCCTTGGATTGTTCTAGGGGATTTTAACACTTTTCTTTCTCATGATGAGAAGCTTGGTGGATTGCAAGTTGATGTTCCAATACTAGGTGACTTTAATGATTGTGTGAATACGTGCCAGTTATTTGATATGAGGTACAAGGGGTGTTACTATACTTGTTGCAACAAGCAGGACCAGCAGGACATAATTTATTGCAAGCTTGACCGAGCCCTTGTGAATGAACATTGGTGTTGTAGTGGCCAAATGCAGAAACTGATTTCTTGGTGCTTGGGATTTGTGATCATTATCCTATCCTAATTGATTGGGGGACCGGTTGTCAGCCTAAGCGATCTAGCTTCAAGTTTTTCAATATGTGGGCTAAGCACAGAGATTTTGAGAAGATTGTGCGTACAGTCTGGTCTATTGAGTGTGATGGGAGTAACATGTACAAGGTCTGTAGTAAACTGCGTCTTATGAAAAGACCTCTTTCCAAATTGAATAAGGAGGCATTTGCACATATAGACAAACAGGAGATTCAGCTCAGAGACAGGCTTCACTTTGTGCAGACATAGATGATTAACAGGCCGTTTGATATGGCTTTGCAGGCTGAAGAAAAGGATCTCATAACTCGGTATCAGTCAGTTAGTCAGGCAGCTTTCTCTTTCCTTAGACAATAGGCAAAGGTGGATTGGTTGAATGAAGGTGATCAGAATTCTATACTCTTTCATATTTCTATCAAGCAGAGGCAATACAGGAATAGAATTTTGCGTATTGTGAATGAGCAAGGTGCCACAGTTACGAATCAGGATGATATCTGTAATGCTTTTCAGGAGTATTACATATCGTTGTTCACAGCATGACAGGGTGGATGGGAGTGGGACCAGAATATTACGAGTGAGGCTGCTATTCTTGATAGTGACCAGCAATTGAGACTTATCAGGCCTATTATAGATGATGAGATTAAGGCAGCTTTGTTCTCTATTCACCATGACAGGTCACCTGGACCAGATGGCTATGGCTCAGGTTTTTTGAGGAGGCTTGGGAGATTGTTGGGCTTGATGTTTGTGCAGCGGTGAAGGATTTCTTTCACACTGGCAGAATGCTGCGGGAGATTAACCAAACTAATTTGGTTATGATTCCACAGATTGATAATCCAGGCAATGTTAAGGACTTTAGACCCATAGCATGTTGTAACTCTATTTATAAATGCATTACTAAGATCATTTGTAATAGACTGAACTGTGTTTTACCTAGCCTTGTACAGGATAATCAAACAGCTTTTGTAAAAGGCAAAAGCATTGTGCATAATGTTCTTGTTACACAAGACCTATTAAGGTTGTATGGTAGGCATAGAGCCTCTCCCAGATGCTTGATGAATATTGATATCAGGAAGTCCTATGACACCCTAAGCTGGAGATTTATTGAACATATGCTAGTTGCTTTCAGGTTTCCTGAGAAATTTGTTGCTTGGATTATGGCTTGTATCACTACTGTGATTTATTCAGTTGTTCTGAATGGTCAACAGTCTCATTCATTTACAAGGTCCAGAGGTATCAGACAGGGTGATCCTGTCTCCCCCCCTTATTTTTGTGTTGTCCATGGAAATTTTAAGTAGAATTTTGCAGCATGCTATGTAAGGCCCTATATTTTCATATATAAATAAATGATAAGTATTTAAAATAAATAATGTTATTATATTAAATAAAATAATGAATTTTCTGAAATTAGGTTAAAATACTCGAGTGTTTTGGGGAGAACTCGAGTATAATCAATAGTTGTTTGAAAAATTTGAATTTTGAGTCGAAAGACTCGAGTGTTCTTTGATGTGCTGAAAAGGACTCGAGTACAGGGGAAAAGACTCGAGTATTTCGAGCAGTGGTGCTGAATCTATAAGTCGGTTTTGATTCAATACTCGCACCAAAACGCGTTTTCTCGAGGTTCCAAGCACAGAGCTGGACCTTACTTCATAGGAGGGTAATCTTAGACTATAAATAGAGGCTTGGGGAAGCTAGAAACTCATTCCATTCTTGCAAACCCGAATTTCCATTCTCATCTCCTCTGTTCTGAAGTACTTACTTTGATCATTTCGTTCTCTCTCATTTCTCACCCATTTCCTTCGAAACCAAAACACAAATCAAAGTTCTAATTCCCATCTTGAATTAGAACCCATAACCACACGAAACTACCTCCTGTAGAGCAAGTTCTAGGCAATCAAAGTTGAGTCTCTGAAGCTGCGAAAACAGAGCAACATTCAGCATCAAACACCCTTCTTCTTTGAATAGGTTTGGTAAATCCAGGAACCCGTTTGATTCCAAATTCGTTTCTGATTAAAGTTAGTACTGCCTAGTTGCTAAAACTAATTTGTTTCTCCTTTTTTTCATTGCATATTCCCTGTCAAATTCGTGGCCAAAGTCTGCTGTTTAAAGTGAAAAACTTGAGTGTTGAAACTCAAAGTTTGATCCTGATCGTTTCTCTCCCAATCAACTGTTTCTTTAGCTTCTCTAAGGTAAGGGGGAAGTTACCTAATCGCTAGAATGGTATTTAACAAGCTAAATCCATAGGAACCAATATGAGGTTCATGGGCAATATAGTTTGAATTAGGAATCGGACTTAGAGGTCAAGAACTCACGGTTTTTATGTTCAAACAAGTTTAATTGAACCTAATGAAGCTTATTGGATTGATTTTCGAACTTAAAATCAAGTAGAAATGAAATTCATTTGTTAAATTGGACTTTGTTTATGTTTTGTGCAATCTGTGATTTGATGTTGATTTATGTTATTATGTACTTGTTTATATGTTCTAACATGTTCACTATATGTGTTTATGCCTCTGTTTTGCATAAGAACGGAAATACAATGCAAGGAATTCGAATTGACATTGAAAAGTGCAGAAACTGGTGCTGTTGCAGCAAAAACACTCGAGTAAATTAAGGAGGACTCGAGTATTCTGGAAAAGTGGAAGAACACTCGAGTATTTCTTAAGGACTCGAGTATTTTCATATGAACACTCGAGTAGTCAAGAACTACTCGAGTAATTCAAAGAATTTTTCAGAAACCCTTTACTTTTCTATAATTTCATTAAAGATTAACTCGTCTAATCTCCTATATTACTAAATTCTAATTATTTCTCTTTATGCCTAAAAACCTAATCCCGTTGGTCGATTATTATCCTGAAAGAGTCCTACTGGAATTTCGTTCAGTGGTTGATATATTCGGACAGGAGTCCCAACGGATAAAGGTATAAGTTTATTTGATTCCCATTGGTGGATTTTTAATCCTGGATGAGTCCTACTGGAATTTTATTCAGTGGTTGATTTATTCGGACAGGATGTCCCAATGGAAGTGCGTACACCCATTTGGTTGATTGTTTTTCCCACGTCCCAGTGAAAGTTTTATTCACTTGGTTGATATTTTCTAAGGGAGTCCCAATGGGGTCGTTGCAATAAATATCCGCCAATAGGAGGCTAGGCCCCGATGGATTATTAAATAAATGATTATATTCTATTTCTAAAACCATCACCAAGTGGCTGATGGATTTTTCTATGAAAACAACAGCATCAACTAAAAGAAAAATTAAAAATGGATTAAACGAGGAAAGAAAAGTTTTGTGTCCTTGATGGAAAGATAGAGAATTGGTAACGAATTATGTTGATTGATCCAGTTTGTTGGAGCTTATCACGCTGTAGGTCGTGAAGAAAATAATAATGAGGAATGATAATGAAGATTGTTAATGAAATTATGACTTGCATTCATGCATTGATTGCTCCATCTTGTTGAGGTACCATTGCACTGTCCGTTGCACCCGTTGTCGGTCGGGGACCCGCTGTCTATCGGGAATGGCCGAGCTTGCTCCGCTGTCTGTCGGAGGAGGCTTTCCTCCAAACTGTGATGCCCCGGGAAATTGTTAAGATCAGCATGCATCATGCCATTAACTATAAGATTAACTGTTGAACAAAGAGGGTTTGACAAATGTATATGCATGATGGAAATCGTTGCTACTTGAATACTTGTGTTTGTTGTTTTTAGCCAATGTTATCTATTATTCGCTTTAACGTGATTAGCTATGACTTATTCCCTTATTGCCCTTGTAGGTAATGAAGGTCCCACCTTCCAAGAGGGAGAATAGTGCTGGTAAGGGATCTGAGATTCCCTTCCTGATTGTTGGACTTGAGAACCATGCTCTGGGTTACGATTAGAGTCCTAAGTAGCTCAGAGTCTATTTGCTTATAAAATAAATTAGTTGAACTATTGTGTCTTGTTATTGGACAAGTTCTTTTGATTTGCTTCCGCAATTAAATAATAAAGTTCTGAAATTATTTGCGAAAAATTATTCTCTATTTTCATTATAATCAAGGTTAGAGAGTCGGGATGTTACATTAGTGGTATCAGAGCAATGGTTCAAACTCTCGGCCTATGGAATATGGCCACATATGCTATAAGCTGTGATAACTCTGGATTGAGTTACGGGTAGATTAGGATTGAGTCAGTAGGAAATGAAATATATATATTGTTTATAATTATTATCTTTGATGAATAGCATAACGTAGTAATGGCCTCAAGAAACGCTCGCCATACCAACGAATCTCTCGATCGTATCGCTGCGATCTTGGAGAATTTGGCTAATAGGCAAGCTGCTGGTCCGTCTGAGTTCAAGGGACTAGCTGATTTTAGGAAGTGTGACCCTCCAAAGTTTCACGGTGGAGCTAACCCTGAGGAGGCGCAAATTTGGATTCAGGAGCTGGAAAAGATATTTCAGACAATTCCATGTGATGAGGAACATAAAGTTACCTACCCTGCTTATCTCCTGGTGGGTCCCGCAGACAACTGGTGGAAGTACACAAAGCAAACTTTGGAACATGAGCATAGGCAGATCACTTGGGACGTTTTCGTAGAGAAATTCTATGAGAAGTTTTTCCCAGAAGATATAAGAAACAAGAAAGAGATCGAGTTCCTGGAGCTGAAACAGGGAACCATGACTGTTGGGGAATATGCTGCGAAGTTTGAGGAGCTGATGAATTACTCTCCATACTTCACTCTTCGCCCCAATGAGAATGCTAAGTGCGTTCGTTTTGAGAATGGTTTAAGGCCGGATATTAAGCCATTCGTAAGTGGACAATGCATCTGACACTTCGCAACTTTGGTGAAACGTTGTCGTATCACCGAAGATGACCTCAAGGCAAAGGTGGTATATGAGCGACAACAACAAAGTCAGCAGAATTATGGTCCCCACCGTAATCGCGAAAAGAACAATCGTCACCCTAATGACCATAACAAGAGTCCCTACGCTAAGGACGAACAAGGGAAAAAGAGTGAGGAGAAACCGATAGATGGTAGTATACCAAGGTGTGAAAAATGCCACAAGTTCCATGGTGGTAGAACCTGTTGGGCTGTTAATCCCCCAACTTGTTATACTTGTGGGAAGAAAGGTCACATCAACCGAACTTGCCCCGAGAGAAATACTAATCAAAGAGGAGCTGTACCCAAACCCAACACCAGTGTTAAAGTTTTCACGATGATGGGAACCAAAGCCAATGAGCCAGAAGATTTAGAATAAGTTAGTACCTTTGAGTCTTTGTCTGGATCTAGCATAAGTTAGTTTTCTTTTGAATCGTCATCTGGATTTAGAGGAAGTTAATTGTCTTTTAGATCGTTTCTTTGTAGACTTATTTTAATTTTGAAATCCACCTATGTTTCTCTTTGTTTAGACTATGCAAACTATTTGAAATTTGAAATCCCAGATCTCAGCTTTTGCTAAGTAACCTAGATGTGTTCATCCTAAACAATTTATCAGTAGTTACATAGTAAAATAGGTATACTCGATAAAATCGCCTTAGTAGGATTGAAAGCTTAAGATGCAAACCTAAGCATAGATAGAATATCATAGCAATTGGCTAGCAGGTTTGAGATCTGGCTATGAAGAAAGACAATCTTTGGGTCAGGTGGATGCATTCGGTGTACATTTAGGATCAGGATTTCTGGGAGTGTAACGCAAACCAGGGAGAAGGTTGGCATTGGAAACAGGTGTTCAAGGTCAGAGATAAGCTTCGGGCAGGTTTTCAAAATGATAGATGGATTGGAACCCATGATGGTGTTTATACTGTCAAGAGTGGGTACTTATTTCTTAATAATCAGCAAGGCATTTTTCCCTTGTATAGAATGGTTTGGAATAGTGTGAATGTTCTGAAGCATTGTTTTATAGCTTGGCTTGCTACCCTTGACAAGTTACAAACTCTGGATAGGTTATCTTGTTTTATGTTTATTCCTAATCACTATTGCCTTTGTTTAACTTCTGTTGAGTCCAGGGATACTTTATTCTTTGAATGCAATTGGAGTCGTAGTCTCCTTGAATGTTGATGTATGTGGATTAGAATTGACAGGTGGCCTTACAAGTATCATAATTGGACAAGATGGATTCGATCTGCCTTTCGTGACAGGACTAGGCGCAAATGTGTTTTCGCCATGTTCACAGCATTACTGTATCACATCTGGTGGGAGAGGAATGGTAGAACTTTCATGGATCACACGAAGAGTATGCAATTTGTTTTTAGTACAATTAGAAGAGAGATCGCTCATAGAATTAGTTTTTGTTTTCCAAATTATGTAACTTGGACTAATCATTCTTTGGTAGATAGGATTAGGCAAGAACTTTAGCTTCTTTTTTTGTATCTGTCTTTGTCCTTGGGTTTTGTTTGAACCCTTCATAGAAGGTGGCAAACTTTCCTAAGGATCAGGCATAATCTTTGACTTTGAACTCTTCCTAGAAGGTGACAAGGTTAATGATTGTGGCCATTTTTTTGTTCCTGAATTATGCACGTTGGTAATGAATTATTCTTTTACCGAAAAAAAGATTAATGGATATGCACTGATGGTGTAAAGTTTTTGATACCATCTGTCCATCATCCACCATTCATTTGTATTTATTTTATCTAAAAAAAAAAGATTTCTCGTCCCCGATAAATGAAGCGAAAAGAAAAAACTGACACACAAACAAAAGCACCATGCATGCCCTTTTGCTCAACTTTCGTAACATGCTTCCATGGTTCCCTTCTTTGTTGAAGAGACTCCATTCATCAAACCATCCACACGTCGAATTGAGTCAGGTTTTAACCAGGGTCCAACGAAAGGATTTTCGACAAATTTCTCAAGGTAAAAATTTTCTGAGGTTTCATGAAGACCATCGAGGATAATTTAATAGAGATAGATCACAAGATATGTTAGCAAAGAGTTGCATGCAGATACATATATATACAAGGTTTTTAATTGAATACGGGTAGGTTATCAAGTTCCATGCCAACTTTGCCGCGACTACTCACTCGTAGGTACACTCTTTCTTTGAAACTTCCATAGGGGCTACTCCTTTTTATCTAATCCTTTCATTCCATCAAACACTTTTAACGACAAAGATCCCAACCTTAGATATTAAGTCAGGTCACACTCAGACGTTCACAGTCTTACACATCCTTGAAGGTATAAGATCCGACGCTAAGGTCATTATAATATCTCTTATTGGTCAGTACCCAACATCCTTAGCGACATTAAGCTCTCACCATTGATCAGAATTCCCAAATATCCAGCTAATCCTCCTTGCCCGATCCTTTCAGCGACACTGAACTTCAATGTTTCTGTCCACCACTTTCCTTATCTTACTGGAATTTCATCATAATTTTCGTTCTATGTCCTCAAAATAACTTCATCCTTCTTTTAGATTCATCCTAAACGCTGAAAATTCCTATTGCTCCTTGCAACATACTCCCTTAACTTAAACGCTCAAGGGTCCTAATACCAAAATTTATCCAAAATCCTCCATTTCCCAACAACTTACGCTACCTTGATCTCCTTCTTGCTCCCCAACTTTAATCAAACTTATCACAATAACGATCTAACCCACAATTCTTACTCATGTTCGACCATTAAATCACACTTGGCTTTCCAATCTTACACTACTAAGGGTAGACATCCTACTCTAATCCTTAAAGTTTATGCCATTTCGGGGTATAACTGCCACTTTCAAGCCTATATTAGATTGGTATTCTGCCTCAGGTCATTCCATAGTTCACGGTTTATTTGGGATATGGTCCACTTAAGGACGCCACTTCTATCTCCCTGGAATGAATGAAGGCACTTTCTATCATGATTCAACTTATGGGTAGGGTCTATCTCTTGCTAATTGGCCTTACAATGAATCGGTTTTGTCACTAAGCTCCTTCTAATCCTCAAATTTCACACTGCTAAGGTTGAACCGCATGCCTTAATCCTTAAGGATTACACTAACGAGAGGCACTATTGCTATGATTAGGCTGCAACTTTATTGGTGTCCTCACTAAGGTCATTCCATACTTGCATCCTTCCTGGGTTTCATCTCCTTAAGACATTACTTTCTAATTTCCTTTGACCCGCTAAAAGACCTTTCGACAGGATTCCACCTACTCACTAGGGTGTGATTCTTACCATATGACCTTAGATGGGTTAGTTTCCTTACTAAATACTCCCTTAATCGGTCAAATTTCCACCATTTCTTATCCACCAACTCGCTTTCCCATGCACCTCAAGGAACAACTCCCAAAAATTTCACTCCCAAGTCCTTAGTCAACTAACAATTTCACCACCTTCCAACTTTCATAAATCCCATGACCAGACCTACCAGGTTCCTATCCTTACTAAAAGATTCGCAAAGATTTGGCAGGGTCGTACTTGAGTGAAGAAAATTCAGAAAGAATAACTTAGGGTTTAGCAAAATTTAATGTCTTGTCAAACAACTTGACAAAACAAGGGAATTCAAGATCAACAATTTTACTCTTCAAATGGACATTTGTCGCAATGAAAGGGTTTGTCAAAATCAAGAGGTTTGGGCCTGACAAGTGGAAGATATAGTGTAACACCCTACTTACAAATACCCTTAATTAGCCATTAATAAAATTACAGACTTAAAAATTTCTTTTTAAACTTAAGCTTATTATGAAAATCTTCGAAAAATTCGGCGGAGTTTCCCCTGTTTTATTTACGTTCCAAAATTAATCTTTTCCCTGTTTAACCTGTCAGAACTATTTCAGAGAATACCTAGCAAACATAAAACATAACATATCATATCACATCTTATCCAGCCACGCCAGGTCACATGATATGATGTCATATCATACCTCCTGTCCAAATATCATTTAACAACAATACAGGTCTATAGAAATAAAACTATCTCCCCAAAAGTAAAACCCAACCCCAAAGATCACGTCTAGGGCCCCCCCTGCTGACTATCTACAGCAAAATACATATGCCGAGCCCACAAAGTTCATAAACATAAATAAGTCTCATAATCAGCCCAAGACCTCACAAAATAAACGAGACATCTACAAACTACTCTCCCTGTGAGGGAGAGCATTCCTGGTCGGCTGGGGGCTGTGCTAACTCAAGCTCCGAACCTGTGTAAAAACAGTTAAGAGGTGAGTATTACACAGAACTTAGCGAACGAAATCTAAATAGGCATAATAATAACTAAGCCACAGACTGTTAAGCAGTTAATCGCATAAATATCAGGCAATTCAATCTAATTTATTTCAATCACAAATACTTATCTTTTTATTCACGCTTTAACATTTTAATCCAAATCCTAATTTTCTCTAATCTGGTTATTCACTCACTTTCCTTTTTCTTGCTTTAAGGCTTTTACTCTTTAAGTCTTTGCGGTTCCACCACTGCGCACAACTAGATGCACGTCTTACCGCTGCGCACAACTACATGTGCGTCTTACACAACCAATGCGCCCCCAGGCGTACTTACTTGGTTTGGATTCCGCAAAGCCATAATTAGGGTACTACGGACCCACCACCGCGCGCAACTACATGCACGTCTTACCGCTGCGCACAACTACATGTGCATCTTACGCAACCAATGCGACCCCGGGTGTACTTACTTGGTTTGGTGTCCGTAGACCAGGTCTGCATGTTTTAGTAAGGTTATGTGACCCCACTACTGCGCATAACTACATGTGCGTCTTACCGCTGCGTACAACTACATGTACGTCTTACGCAACCAATGTGCCCCCGGGCGTACTTACTTGGCCTGGAATACACATAACACAATTAATCCTCTTTTAAGGTTTGCAAACCCACCACCGCGCACAACCACATGTGCGTCTTACCGCTGCGCACAACTACATGTGCGTCTTATGCAACCAATGCACCCCCGGGCGTACTTACTTGGTTTGGGCAACCGCAAACCAAATCCTTTAATCTTTATTCACATTCTTTCTCTGCTTTATTCCATTTATTCACCCTTAGTTTTCCTTTTTATATTTTACATTAATTCACTTTCCTTTTTCGTTCTACTCTGTCTCACAGGGGATTACTCAACTAACTTAATAACAACACCTTAGGTTTCACTCAAGTTCGCATGTTCACTTTTAATTAAAGCACTAACCAACAAAAACACATTTCCATACAAATATCAAATATCAACATTCAATAATCACAACACACAAGTTCACATATACAATTTCAAATAAAGCAACCAACCACCTAACATGTTTCCATCTAGTTAATCAAATATCACATTCCAATCATCACGTCATGCATATAAAACAAATATATCAAGTGAGGGCCTTCTATTCTTTTCCTTAAGTCTTTATCCTTTTTTTATTCCCGGTTACCCTAGGTTCATTAACATACAAAATCACTCACTCTTAATCACCACTATACACTACCTAAAAATACATCCCCTAAGCTAAGGTAATACCCCCTCTTACCTCGACCGTGTAGAGAGAGAAAGCTCCACAGCTATGGAGGAGAGAGAAACGAACCATAAAGCAAAAGAAGTGAAAATAGTTAGAAATAATCGAAGGAAATTCGTATATCATGAAGGAAGAAGTAGGAAAGCTTAAATCCAACTTACTTGGGGCTTGGAATGAGGGAAATCAAGAATGGGTGTTGAACCCTAACTCTTGGCCATGATTTTTGAGAGGGAAATTGAGAGATTTATGAAGGATTGAGTGGTTATGAGTGATGGGAATCAAGTATTTGATGATGATTTGTTGGTTTTTGTGTGGATCTTTGAAGTTAATGGATCTAGGGCTTTGGGGAGGGAGATTCGGCCTTGAGAGAGAAAGAAGAGGGTGGTGAGGTTTGTGTGTGGCTGCACCAGATCTTATTTCTACTGCGCGCCTGGGTGTGCGATCTGGCGCGCCTGGGCGCGGTGCGTACTGAAGCTGGTGCTGCTGGACTGGCGCGCGCCTGGGCGTGGCCTGAAGGTCTTGCACTCGAATCGCCATATCTTCTTCGTTAACCGTTGGATCTTGCTCAAATTTTGAGACAAGCTTTCTAAGACACTCATCTTCACATCCAACGGCGGAGTTTACGTTTAGAGCTATAAATCTTTTATTTTGAATTTCCTAATATGGCGTATTAAAAAGACCGGAAACGCCGGTTTTAATATTCGTTTTCCCCTTTTTCGACCTCTATTTCTTTGCTAAGATTATCCAACGACTTCATAGCATTTAAATTGATCCTAATCCCTCATCTTAATTACTCTTGGACATAATTATCATTTCCCGAAGTTGTTTATTATTCTAATTATACTTAGAATAAAATTAAGGATGTTACATATAGCAATCGGGTCTCGAATAAAAAGGGTATAAACCATCACAGGGCATGGGCTCCATCTTGACTCAGTTCATTCTCGTCGCCACCAAATTCCGTTAGAAGAAGATAGACAGAACGCTCGTGTTGATCAACACATAACATTGGTATGACTTTCCATTGAGTGCAGGCACTCAATCAAGGAAACACAACACCGACTCAAACACACATACAAACAGAGCTCAACAGACAAAGCATGTAAGCCCACGCTTAAGGCGACTAGGATAAACTTTAGTTCTAATAAACTTTAGCTCTGATACCACAAATGTAACACCCCGATTTAATGACTTGAATTTCTCTTTATTTAGTAAAAATCTGGGATTTTTTTTTACATTGGTGACCATGAGCATGAATTCATCTTGTAAAACATTTCTTTTTCAAAAACATATCCATTATCAAATAAATCATTCGAATAATTTATTTAATTTCAAATCGTAATATTTTGGTTAGAGATAATGATTATTTACCTATAAAGATTTATCCAAAATGAATAACAAATTCAACTTATTTAATATGTGTTTATCTAAAATAAATTAATGATTTAAAAAACGTGAATAATCTATCTAATTTCAAATTGTAGTATTTTGGATGTGGATAATGATTTCAAATTGCAGTTTTAATTCTCTTGTACAAAAAATTTAAAAAAATTATTTACATCAAGTATAAAATCAAATCCTATTATTATATATAATGATTTTTATCTATTCCAAAAACAAAATATACTATCAAATGAATTGCAGCAGTCGTAGATGGAGTCTTCTGAATTAAAACTTAGGCCCATCGAGAAGATGAGGTCTTCTGCCATAGAAGGTCTTCAAAATACTGAACTAAAAATAAGATTAAAGAGGAACTTAAGAATTATATAATATAAATTAAGATGAGTGAGAAATATTAGAATTAGAGAGATTTAATGACGGAACAAAAAAAAATGCAAAAATTGAAGATCGACATAATTGGGAGATTGGTGTTTACGTGAATAAACATATTGAATTGAAGTAAGCAATTAGAGTGAGAGAAACTTAATAATTAAATAACATAAATTAAGATGAGAAGAATTATAAGAATGAAAGAGATTTAATGACGAAAAAAATGCAAAAATTGAGCGTGGATAAAATTAGGAGGTTGTTGTTTACCTTCATATTTTGCAATAGTTTTTTTTGATAGTGCCACTCCGACTTTCTTCCATAATATTATCAAGCATTGCTTTGAAAACTGGAGAATGACTAACCTGATTCAATTAAAATTTTTAAAAAGTCAATAAGTTACATAATAACATAGAGCAAATCTGTAAAAGAAACTAAACTAGACAATTTTTTATGGGTTAAATTTACAAAAATATAAAGTATATGCATGATACATATTCAAGAAAGATAGAACGGAAAAATAGAACAAAAAAAAAGAATAAAGATGAATGCAAAGATGAAAGATGAAAAAAGAAAAAAATACTCATGTTATATATAGATTTGGAAAACTTGTAAATTGAGGATAATGATAAACTTGTAAAATTGAGGATAATGATTTCACATGCAAATAAGATAATAATTAAATAAATTTTAATAATTTATTTAATTTCAATTGTGATTTTTTTTGGAGATAATGATTATCTACCTACAAATGCTCTGGTTAGAGGAAAACTTCAACATCAAAAGTGGTGCCTCGAAAATTTCTCCAACGAATATGGTGCCTCGAAAATTTCTCCAGCAAACGTGATGACTCGAAAATTTCTCCGACAAACGTGATGCCTCGAATAGGCGTCTTTTTATATAAAGATAGTAGATTTTGTTTATTGTAATAGATAAAAATCACTATCTAATCAATTACCACTCATACTTTTTATTTTTTTCAAAATATAAATTATAATTATAAATTATTATTATTATGATCATTATCATCATCATCATAAATGAATAGATAAATCATTGATTCCAAATTCTTATCTTTATTTAAAAGGATGAAAACAATTCGAATTCATATACCCATATATATCTTCAAAATAAAAAACAATATTATGTGATAATCACATAAACAAAAGAAGATAACTCACGTAAACATCATCTTTCCAGAAAAAAATTAAATAAAAATTAGTATAACAATTAGGATAAAAACTTTTTAGAATCCAATATTATTATTGACTTGGGATAATCACATTTTAAAAAAATGCTAATTAAAAAAAAAAGCTAATTTATCCATCAAATAAAAAAGATAAGAATATATAATTTTGATTTAATTCTAATTTTTCATATTAAAGGTGATAATTATATTTAAAAAATGCTAAATTATCATATCCCATGAAATCTACTATACTTATATAAAAAGATCCCTTTTCGAGGCACCACGTTTGTTGGAGAAATTTTCGAGGCACCACGTTTGTCCCGGGAAGCTTTCCTCGCACCAGAGAGTTTGTAGGTAGATAATCATTATCTCTAATCAAAATTACAATTTAAAATTAAATAAATTATTTAAATTTATTTAATCATTATATGTATGTAAAATTATTATCCTCAATTATTTGTTGAAAAAAAAAGAAGTAATCATTGTCCTCAACTAAAGTATTGAAAAAAATATTATAAAATCACAAATTTATTTAATGATTATCTGTACGTGAAATCATTATCCTCGATTTGTTAAAAAAAATAATCATTATCCTAAAAAAAAATATTAAAAAACTTATAATAGGATCTCACATTCAATTTTACATTTTTTTCACCTTTAGATCTCTCTAATTCTAATAATTTTGTTCTCCTATTATTTCTTATTTTATATCCTAACTAGTTTTTACCCCGTGCAATGCACGGGTTGTTGATATTTCAATTTTTTTTATATTAAATATTTTAAATTAAAGATTATTATTAGCAACAACTAAAAATAATTATATAAAAATATAGGAGTTCAAACCAAATTGTACAACGAAATAAAATTAATCTAAATGATTTTGTTGATAAATAACATTATCTCTAACCAAAATTACAATTTGAAATTAAATTAATTATTTCAATTTATATAATCATTATCTGTATGTGAAATCATTATCCTCAATTTGTTGAACAAATCATTATCCTCAACAAAAATATTTAAAAAATATTAAAAAAATCACTATATATATATAATAGGCTCTCCCATTCAATTTTTAAAGTTCTATCTAATTCTAAGAATTCTCTTATCCAAATTCTCTCTTTTATTTTTATTTTTCCCTCATTCCTCTACTTAAAGCTCTTAATTTTGATTTTTGAGTGTTTGATGAATTACTTATTAGATGATGCATATTTTGTTATACTTTTTATTGACTTTTGTTTATTCCTCTACTTAGAGCTCTTAATATTGATTTTTGAGTGTTTAATGAATTACTTATTAGATGATGCATATTTTGTTAAACTTTTAAATGACTTTTGTTTATTCCTCTACTTAGAGCTCTTAATATTGATTTTTGAGTGTTTGATGAATTACTTATTAGATGATGCATATTTTGTTATACTTTTAATTGACTTTTGCTTAATGCTAATTTCAGGAAGAATGACAACAATGAGTTACTTCAAATTAAACAAGAGCATGACCTTGTTAAGTTGTATTTTTTTTTTTTTTGAAATTTTGGTAAGTTGTTATACATACTTATTTTGATTATTCTTTGTTGAAAGAATATGCAAATAATTGATCATTTTCTCTTTTCAAAGAAGAAAATGGCTAAGGCTCCTAGGATTAGGAAGAAATACCTTGGTCGTATTCTGGTGAGAAATAATTTTCGTGAGTCTTTTGTCTGTTTGAAGAAACAATGTATTTCGATTTATTTATGATTTTTTTCCGTTTTTGTCACGAGATAAGATAAATTATGAAAATGATCAAAATATTTAAATATGAATAATAATAATAAATGTGATAATTATATTAAAAAAGTAATGGTAAAAAAATATTAATTTATCCATCAAATAAATATAAGAAATATCTTATAATATTATCCAATAAAAAAATCAGAATGTATAATTTTGGTTTAATTATATATAATTTTTGATATTAGATGTGATAATTATATCTAAAATATGCTAAATTATCATGTCTTATGCAATAGAAAATATTTTGATTTATCTTTAAATCTACTCATAATACCATCAAACAAAAAAAATATAAAAAAGTTTATTTTTCATTTCGCTCTAATAATTAATCATAATAAATAAGGAATACATTAATTTAATACTCATCTATACATAGACAAATATAATATTAAATATATAAAAAAAGAGTCAACATTATATTCATAATAAAATGCAATGTGTTAACCAAGATAGTCAAAAATAACAATTTTAATGTCGTCTTCATGTTCTATGAAATAGTGGATATTCCAATTTATCCTTAAATTTTCTCATAATACCATTAAACAAAAAAGATCAAAATATTTAATTCTGATTTGTTTTTAATTATCATAATAAAGTTGATAATCATATAAAATATTAATTTATCTATTAAATAAATAAGGAAGATCTAATTCTAATTTACTTTTGATTCATCATAATAAAGTTAATAATCATGTAAAAAAATGTTAATTTATCCATTGAATAAATAAGAAAAATCTCAGATAAAAAATGTTATTTTTTTTATATAAGGAAGTACAAAATTTTTCAACAAGCACATTTTTTATTGTTCTTTAATAATAATATTTACTTTAAAATATTTAAATATTAATAATCCGTGCATTGCACAGGATAAAAATAAAAAAGTTTAATTTTGATTTCACTCTAATTAATAAAATATGCTAATTATCGATCAACTAAATAAGGAATACATTAATTTAATATTGATCTATACATAAATAAATATAATATTAAAAAATGAACCGTCATTATCTTCCAATGAATTCATGTCCAATGAAATAAGGGATATTATGATTTATCATTAATTATTCTCATAATACCATAAAAAAAAATCAAAATAATAATAATAATTTTTTATTTATCATAATAAAGTATATTGAATAATCCTTTTTTTATAATTATTTTTGTTATTGTTTAATAATAATCTTTACTTTATAATGAAAATAATAATAATCTTTAATTTAAAATGTTTAATATAAAAAAAATTTAATATCAACAACCCGTGCATTGCACGGGGTAAGAGCTAGTATGAAATATTTTGTTTTATCTTTGAATCTTCTCATAATATTATCAAACAAAAAATATCAAAAAGTTTAATTTTGATTTTACTCTAATTAATCATAATATCATGATAAATATAATAATGATATATAAAAACATACTAATTCATCTATAAACTAAATAAGGAATACATTAATTTAATACAATAGATTTATACATAAACAAATATAATACTTAAAAAATGAATCATAATTCTCTTATAATGAATTTATGTTCAATGAAATAACGGATATTCTGGTTTATCATTACTTATGTTCATAATATCATCAAACAAAAAAATTGAAATGTTTAATTGTGATTTAATTTTGATTCAGCGTAATAAAGTTGATAATCATATAAGAAATGTTAATTTATCCATTATATAAATAAGTAATATTCAAGATAAAAAGTGTACGAGGAAATTCAAAACTAGCTCTTACTCCGTGCAATGCATGGGTTGTTGATATTTTAATTTTTTTATATTAAATATTTTAAATTAAAGATTATTATTATTTTTAGATATGATCATAGAAGCCTCATCTCTTTGAATTTATCTTTTTGAGGATAATGATTTTTTTTTATAACAAAATGATATTGAGGATAATGATTTCACACAAAATTAATTATAAGCAAATATATCAATCTTTTTTTAGATATATATAAACTTTTATTAGATGTTTGGGTTTATGATGAACTCTTTACTATGATCATAGAAGCCTCATCTCTTTGGCTTTATCTTTTTGAGGATAATGATTAATTTTTTTTTAACAAAATGATACTGAGGATAATAATTTCACAAAAAAATAATTATAAGCAAATATATCAATCTTTTTTAGATATATATAAACTTTTATTAGATGTTTGGATTTATGATGGACTCTTTACTATGATCATATAAGCCTAATTTATTTGGGTTTATCTTTTTGAGAATAATGATTTATAAGCAAAATTAATTAAACAAAATTAATTATAAGCAAATATATCAATCTTTTTTAATTAAAATTGTTAGTAAAGAATTAATTTAAATCTGAAAAAAATTATTATTATTTTTTTAGTTTGATATTTATGCTGTACAACATGTCTGTGTGCATTTTTCAATATGATATCCCAAATTTTTTCACTTCGAACAAACTATTCAAAGGGTTCAAAACATAAAATTATGGGCGTCGATAGAAATTGTTATTTTCATTATATATTTTTACTTGTTTTTTATTTTATAATCTGAAGAATAGAATGTATGTATGGATGCAACAAAATCTTGTCTACCAAAGAAACTATCACTTTGTGTGTCTCTTTCACGTTTCATTATTTATTATCTTTACACGCATTTTAAAAAAAACACATCCAAAGAATAAAAAACAATCACAAGTTGACACCTTGATTATCAATATAATATAATAAATAATTGAAGAATTAATTATTGGTTATTTGGTGACCAAATAATTTGTAAAAATTAAATAACAAAGGGAATGGTAATCATGTGTGAACAACTAATATATTGATGTGTGAGTTTTACTCGACATGATTAAAGTAACACTCCATTGCCACATCAGTATTTACATTTAACAAATCTAGACTAATGATAAAGACCTAATTAAATGGCCGACCCCAATCATCATTCTTCACGCAACAATGAAACATATGAAGCTTGTTGTTCTTCCCATGCTGTTGTTGGGAATTCATTGGCTTCTGCCAATGCAAAATCATCAATGGTGATGAATGCGTGTAGTGAGATTGCAACTTGGTGACACATTTGAAGAGGCGGTGGTTCATGAACAATAAAAAAGAGAGGAGAATGATGAAGAAGGTGGCTTTCATGACTTGAGAAATCATCATATTTATAGTTTGAAATATGTGATAACTAAAAAGATATTTGGGTTTATCATGAACCGAAACATCATCTCTTTGGGTTTATCAATCTTTTTGAGAATAATGATTTTTTAACAAAATGAGGATAATGATTCCACATATTCCACATATAGATAATTTATTTAATTTTAAATATTAATTTTGGACAGATAATTTATTTAATTAAATTATAATTTTGATTAAAGACAATGCTATCTACCTACAAATACTCTGGTGCGAGTATTTCTTAAACGAACAAACGTGGTGCTTCGAAAAGGAATGTTTTTATATAAGTATAGTAGATTTATCAACAAAATAATTTAAATTAATTTTTTTTAAATATAAGGTTAATATGAAACCCAAACTTTTTTTAACTATTTTTCGTAGTTGCTTAATAATAATTTTTATAAAAACTAATAATCATTATTGTAAAATATTAAAAACCCTTGCATTTCACGAGTATATCAATGATGGGATACTGCGAATTTACAGTTTTACACCCCTGAACAAATAATTGTTGGACCTCCGGCTTACTATACAAGCAAATCTAATTACTTTTACATTTATGAAGAAAATTAGTTGATTAAATTTAATTTTTTTAAATATATAGAAAATAGAGGTATTTTAGAAAATTAATATTGGGAACGAAACAAAAATTAAATGAGAAAACAAATTTTTATGTATATTTTAAAAAATTAGCATTATAAATAAAATAAAATTTAAGAAAATTAGTTAATTTTATTTATATTTTAAACTAAATTTGTTTACATTTTAAACCAAATAAAATGTATTTTTATTTTCTTACATATATTTCACGGCGGAGGAGTACTTCATAGCTATTCGTGCAATTGTTTGTTTGGTTCTTCCATTCCATTAGATCTGTCACCAACACCAACAGCAATATCTCTGTCTTCCCTCTTCGAATCAAACACACTCTTTTCTTGGATCCCAATCCTCGTCGCAGGTTACTCTCTTCATTCCTTTGAATTCTAATGTTTTTCACACAAAACCAAACAAACTCATTGTCATCACTCACAAACTCAAAATCTATGTTCTTAAGCTCTTTTATTGGTTTCATGTTTTTTGACTTTTTTTAAATTATTGATTCATGTTTCAAGTTCCAAAAAAAAAAAAAAAAAATGGGTGTGGCTCAAAACATTCATGATGTGGAGGAGGGAGTGTTGGAGATTGGAATGGGTAAGTATCATCCTAGTCCTATACCCTTTACCTTTTTGCTTGTCAAGTTTCAAATTTTATTGTTGGTATATGCATCACTTGTTGATAAATCAAGAAGCCACCATGTTTGAGGTTTGTTTTCACTTTTCGTAATGAAAAAAGAAAATGAGGAAATTTTGAAAGACTATTTGGATATTTGGATTGATCAATTTTTAGCATTGATAACATGATGATGTTGCAGAATACAGAACTGTGTCTGGAGTTGCTGGACCTTTGGTTATTCTTGATAAAGTTAAGGTAATGAGTAATGAGTAATGAGCATGTGCTGCTACTCTATCTGCTGTACTTTTATCGATGAGGGTATCTCGCTTTCTTTATGGCATGATGACTGAATTTTATACTGATCAACTGCATTAGGGACCCAAATATCAAGAGATTGTTAATATTCGCTTAGGAGATGGATCTACTCGGCGTGGACAAGTTTTAGAGGTTGATGGTGAAAGGGCTGTTGTTCAGGTGGGTGCCTAACTGCCCAGTGCATCTGTAATCATCTGTTCTGCTTCTTTTGGGGAGAGGGTAGTTGCATACTTGCATATAGCATGAGTAGATATTTTTTTCCTTGTCTTTGAGATGTGATGTCTTGATTTTACTTTATTCCTGTTACTTAAATGTTTTGAGATTTCCCTGGTGTCTCAATCTTAATGAATTGGTTAGATAAAAGCTTTCTTTATTGTCACTTTTTCATGTTCATGCACATTTATTGGCTTTAATCGAAAACGAATTTGTGTGTTTACTTATTTAGTTTAATGATCATCTTCACTGTTGGTGGCACACACATTATGCTAATGTCTGTTTTCCTTTTTGAACCATTGACAGGTCTTTGAAGGTACATCTGGGATTGACAATAAATTTACAACTGTCCAATTTACCGGGGAGGTATAAACTCTTTATTTTCACTGTTCTGTATGTTACTCAAAGGTTCATGTAAAATCATATATCCAAATTTTACTGTGAGTTTTTCTTCAATATATATGTTGTTTGATGAATTTTCGAATCAACATTGAATTTCTAGTTGCGTATTAGCTAAATAATGTATTAACAACTTGGGAGTTCTATTCTGGAAGTATTTAATTTAGAGTCAGGCTGACCATTGTCCAAACTTTTAATATGCTGTCTTCTGAATTGCATTATAGTGAATAAATAAAATAAATCTAAGCAAATGATAATCATGTCTAAACTATTTATTTCAAAAAACAGGGCAGGGCGTTTTCATTAGTATCTGAGAATAATTATATTGCTTCTTGATTAACTTGATTAAGTGATAAACTTTTGTATTATGTATTTGGTTTTGGCAGTTTTTTTTTAAAGTATTTGGTTTTGCCATGTTAACTTGGTTTTATATATATTGTTGAGATTACAATTATTAATACAGTACTTTGTAGGCAAACATGGCAATTTTGAAAATCAACTTCCAATATGAAAAATAGAAAACAGAAGAAGATTTGCGGTTTGCTGAAATTGTACTATTCATCAGGTTTAGTTGTTGGTTATTAATTGGATGAAAAAAAATCTTTCTAGAGGGGTAATTTCTCAAATTTAATACTTTCCCAGCTTAAGTTTCAAATGATTAGTTTATCCTCTCCTACCAATTTATCCTCAAGTATTGATTATTCAATTCTTTTCCAGTATGATTCTTTAACTTGCTTTGAAAGTTTGAATGAGTTCCTGTTGACTGCTATCTGGTATCTGTTGTTGTTTATGTTCACAGGTGCTAAAAACTCCTGTCTCGCTTGACATGCTTGGGCGCATATTTAATGGTTCTGGAAAACCAATTGATAACGGTCCACCCATATTACCTGAGGCTTACTTGGACATATCAGGTATATAATTTCTTTTGGGGAGGTTTAAATCTGTATGTATGTTTATCTTAAGATTTTATAGAATTTTCTTTATAATTTAGGAAGTTCCATCAACCCTAGTGAGAGAACCTATCCAGAGGAGATGATACAGACAGGAATATCTACAATCGATGTCATGAATTCTATTGCTAGAGGTCAGAAGATCCCTCTATTCTCAGCTGCTGGTCTCCCCCATAATGAAATTGCTGCACAAATATGCCGTCAGGCTGGCTTAGTCAAGCGATTAGAGAAGTCTAATAATCTTCTTGAGGTATAGCTAGTGTTTTGAAATTTAAAGTGATTTTACTCTAATATTTTACATATTGCTTAATTATGACTTCAGGACTATGCTAATGACTTGTGTTCCATTTAGATTCTCCTTATTTTCTGTATCGAGACTTTCTTTGCTAAGGCAATTTGGTATCTTCCAAGTTCCAACAACCAGCAACAATTTTGAAATTGGCTTGTTATAGCTGGTGTATCAGTTATTTTGTTACCTTGCACCTCTCGTTAATGCTTATTGCACGTGCATCACTTTTGATGCAGGTTTTAAGAGCACTGCATATATTTTAGCCAAATTAATTGCTAAATACATTGCATTAATTCATATCTCAATAAAGTGTGACCACTTTCGGTATCACTCTATTTACCAAGGGTTTTGTTGCCTTATTATCTCCATTATAAGGTTTACTTATGGTGTCTGGAAACAGGTCCTTTGTAGGATTTTTCTTACCTATATCATCAATAAGCTTAGCTATCCACCCCGCAGGTACTAAACCTGCTCCTCCAGTCCTCCCTTCCTTTATAGGGCTTGGGCTAGGTTAGGATTGTTAATTCTTGCAAGGCCTGTTGGGTGCAGGTTTTATGCTTAGTCTACTCCGTCTCACCCGTCACCCTATGGGTAAAAAAATATCTTAATTTTATCACTTGTTACTTACATTCTTATTTTCTTAGTTTTATTTTTTTACTGGGTTAGTTCTAGTGTTGATAATGTTGGTGGAAGTATTTCTATATCTTTCAATTATGTGAGATGATGGTTAGTTCTTAAGATTGTGATTTATGTCCAAACTTTCTTATGAATGAGGCAGGGCAGGGATGTGGGTTTTAAATGTTTTTATTGGGGCTGAGATGATGGTTAGTTCCACGATTTTGATTTATGTTCCAAACTTTCTTAAGAATGAGGTAGGGCAAGTATGTGTGGGTTTTAAATGTTTTTATTGGGCTGATTTGGGTTTTTTCTTCAAGACCTGAAAGGTGAATATGGATAGGTAGGGTAATAATTTAGAGGAGAGGGTGAGCCTTGGCTCAATTGTAAGGTTGTTGCCTAGTGGGCCAGAGGTCACGGGTTCGAATACTAGAAACAACCTGTTCGCTTGCGGGGGGTAAGGCTGCGTACATCTACCCTCCCTCCCCAGATCCCACTAGGTGGGAGCCTCCTACATTGGGCCACTGTTGTTTAGGGTAATAATTTAGATGGTGCAGGGAAACGTCGAGTTAAAAGATACCTGGCCTGTTGCCAAGTCTATAAATAAGTGAGGACTTTATTCTGTTTGTTCTATCTGAAGATTTCTCTGAATAATTAAACATTTGTTACTAGCAACATATGCATTTCTGCATGGTTTATTTTCCAACTTGTGGCTTTTAAATCTGCTTATTTTTTGGTTAATTACCATGCGTTTCAAAATTTTGTAGAGAAACAAATGCTTATACTTTTATCCAACAGTTGTTGAAATTGAAATTTTAACAGTAAAAGGGAAAGATATTTTGTGAATTCTGGTCTCTCAAAATCCTGCAATGAGGATTCTGAGATAATTAAATTCAAATTGACCTTGCTGCTTGTTTAATTTTTTACCGATGGTCTAGTTATACTTATTGCCTTCAAAATAATAAGGCAATTATTTTGCATTTGCATTTATTTTAACTCCTTACTTTGACACCGTAAGATAGAGAATGTGGCTTTTCTAACAAATCTTTGTCAATTTACAGGATGGGGAAGGGGACAATTTCGCCATTGTGTTTGCAGCTATGGGAGTTAACATGGAGACTGCACAGTTTTTTAAACGAGACTTCGAGGAGAATGGCTCAATGGAGAGAGTGACCCTTTTCCTTAACCTGGTAATCTTTAAAACCAGTATGCAAGAGTTTTTTGTTGTTTGTTTTTTGCCATCTCAATTTCCTTGTCAGTAACTTGACTGTGCTGTAGAATGATTAAAAAAAGTAGAGTAGCTATATATCAATCTCCAAAATCAACCTACAAATTAGCCTACTCCACAAGAAAGTGACACGTCACTTGTTAAACAATTATTAGTAAGCAAAGTACCATTTTGTGACACATGTCACTTTCCTAGTGGTGTAGGCTGATTTGCAGGTTGATTTTGTTGGCTTATATCATTTTTCAAAAAGTATGGATCTTGTATCCATAGTCTTGTAACTGGAACATACCAAAAATTGAACTTTTATTGTTTACTTTTATCTGGGATGTCTACAATATTGACATGATCTTTACATTCTGAAATTTTTTGCATATTGGCGTATATATGTATTGCTGTGATATACCCATGATTACTAGTTTACTACAGAAGTGATCTTTTGCTTCATTAAGCCAAACCACCTATTATATTTGGAAAATGAAAATCTTTTAAGTATGAATCGGTGGGTGTGTGACCTTAAGATTTTTATATGGAAGATCTTTTGCATCATTAAGCCTAACCACCTGTAATATCTGGAAAAGGAAAATCTTTCAAGTGTGAATTGGTGGGTGTGTGACCTTAAAATTTTTATATGGAAGATCATTCTGAAATCTGTTGAACATAAGGCTGTCCTTTAAGAATGTGACTTTTGATTTATTAAGAATGAAATTTAGATGACCATATTGTACCTTCTTATATGAATATACTGCTGTGTTTAAATTTTGATTTTGTGATGTGAGTGAAGGAGCTGATCCTCAAAATGCTTGTTCTCTTTATGCTGAGATTTATTACAGGCAAATGATCCTACAATTGAGCGTATCATTACACCTCGTATTGCTCTTACAACTGCTGAATATTTGGCATATGAATGCGGCAAGCATGTTCTTGTGATACTCACAGATATGAGTTCTTATGCTGATGCTCTTCGTGAGGTAATGTACCTTCCACCATAATTTTTTCAAAAGAGGTGACAAAAGGAAATAAGAGATATGACAAACCTGTTACAGCATTTTTCATTGTATTGCTGTTTTAATTTCTTCACAAGTCTACTAGAATTTTTTGTGTAATAATTGGTAGTTGACATTTCTTATGTTTATTTCTCTATGTCTTGATGTATGAGAAGTAAGTTGAAAATATTTAAGAATCTCTCAGATAATTTGATTGACTGTATTGATCACTTATGGGTCCTTTAGGTATCTGCTGCCCGAGAAGAAGTACCAGGAAGACGTGGGTATCCTGGTTACATGTATACAGATCTTGCAACCATATATGAGCGTGCTGGAAGAATTGAGGGGCGAACAGGCTCTATTACACAAATTCCAATTCTGACCATGCCAAATGATGGTGATGAAATATTATTAAACTTTGTCAGCTATTTGGAATAATGCATTCTCATTTCTCACTGATCCTCTTTCTTGAATTTATTTTGTACAGATATTACGCATCCAACTCCAGATCTTACAGGATATATTACCGAGGGACAAATATATATTGATAGGCAGCTGCATAACAGGCAGGTGGGTACTTTGTAGCCTTTTTCTGTTCTGAACATTTTATAAACGGCCGGGTTATTCATCGGAAGAATTTGATGAAGAATGGGTCACCTCCTTACGTTTAATACATGAGATTACAATGAGAACAACAAATGGTCTGTATTAGAGATATAATAAAATCAATTATCTGTCTTCACTCAATAGCTTAAAGCAACCTGGTAAATTGCTTACAAAATTACTGATTGTTTAAGTGGATTCTACTATTGGACTACAACTAAACATTCGATGTCTCTTGTATTGGGCAGATATATCCACCGATCAATGTCCTTCCATCGCTGTCTCGATTGATGAAGGTGAGGTTAATCTTGTTTGTTTGATGTCTACATGCTCTCAATTGAGAAAATTTTCTATTTCTTAATTTGAAAGTATGCTACGAGGTGCACATTCTAATGGTGCATCATTGGTTGCCTCTTCAGAGTGCTATTGGTGAGGGAATGACACGAAGGGATCACGCTGATGTGTCCAACCAGGTCTGATTTTGTTTGTTTATTTTATTGCTATTTTTCTGTCAGTCAACTATCTTCTTATTGGTGTTGGTTTGTTTCTTTACAGCTCTACGCAAATTATGCCATCGGAAAGGATGTACAGGCAATGAAAGCTGTGGTTGGAGAAGAAGCACTTTCATCTGAGGACCTGGTCTAATATTTTCCTCTCATGCTATTTTTTATTTGACATAAGCAAGATTGTCCTTCAAGAGTGTTAATGAAGTTTTTTTTTTTTTTGTTCAACAGCTATATCTGGAATTTTTGGACAAGTTTGAGAGGAAGTTTGTTGCACAAGGAGCTTATGACACTCGCAACATCTTCCAGTCACTGGATCTTGCATGGTCTTTGCTTCGGATTTTCCCTCGTGAGCTGCTTCATCGTATACCAGCAAAAACTCTGGATCAGTACTACAGCAGAGATGCCGGCAATTGATGGATGATTTAGCAACTTCTGTACCTTGATCACCTGCTCAATCAGCTTGTAATGAAATTTATTTCATAGCTCTCTTGCTTAGAAATCCATATTTCTTATACCCCAGCATATATAATAAAGGTTTAGGTTCTATTTGAGTTCCTCATTAGATTATTTTCTGGGCCATTTCCCCCTCTTTTTGATCGTGTGGGGGTTTGTTGGAATTAGTTATGGAACCGGCTTGAGTTAGCATTAATGGCAGTGTGGGACATCCAGCGCGGTTAGGAATTTTTGGAGACTGCCTCCACATATATGTTGCTTGTTTAATCATCTCATTTATCTTGTAATTTGATTATTCAGGATATTTATTATTGGGATTGTTGACAGTTGGAAACTTCTTTTTTTGTGTTAATTAATCAAGGGTATCCCCATCCTATATGCAGGCTGCGTAGTTGCTTTTCCCAGCAATCCGAACTTGGCATGTAACCTCGTATGATATCTGGGGGATTCAACGATATCTTGTAGAGTAATATAGTCAGATTAGTTCTTGACTTTGTAAGCGTCGGTTAAGTTAGTCTCTGACTTTACCGAAATAGCAGTTTAGTCCTTGATATAGGAGAACGTCGATCAAGTTAGTCTCTGCCGTCACTATCGAAAAGATGTATTTGCTTTAAAATGGGATAAAGATAGGGACGTATATGAATTAAAATGAAATCTCAGGGATTAAATTGCTATTTCGATATAGTTAAGGACTAACTTGACCGACACTTACAAAGTCAATGACTAATCTGACATATTATTCGTATCTTGTACCATTGAATCAACTCTTTGTCGGTGTTGGACACTTTTTTGATATTTTTTACGATGGTACCTGATTAATAATTGTAAGGAATGTAAATTTTTTGGAAAATATCAACATGGTTTCAAATTTTTTTGCTTTTAAAAAAGATAAATCTAACATAAAATACAACAAACTCAACTTAGAAAATTGACTGATTGCAGGCTTGCAGTGCAAATGATTTCTCATCCAGCGATGACGCAGTTAGTGTGAAAGAAAGGGGGATAATTAGTTACAACAACGGTCTTTCACCAGAAAATTGGAGAATGGAAATGGAGATGGTGTGTTGTCTCCAAGAATAGATATGTAGATATTTTAAATATTAATATTAAATGAGTTAGTGTGTATCAATGTAGGTTAGCACATATAATAAGAGATCTATTGTTACTTAAGCAAGTGGTTGGAGGTTTGATTCCCGGCTTTTGCGAATGTAAGATACCTCATTTGGAGACTATCTCTCGAAAGGGCTTGATAATGTCGAAAGTATTAATCACCTATTTGCGTGGATGTATAACTGGAAAACCAAAAAAATAAGTCTATATATCCTTTCCCATTTAATAGATAAATCCTTTTGTCGTTATTTCTCCCTTTTCTAGATAAATTCGTGCCATCCATCCATGAACCTATTCCATATCCTTTCCTATTTAATAGATAAATTCCTTTCTCATTGTTGAAGATTTTTTGCTGGTATTCATTCAATCGGGCTCAATTGTTATGGTGCGAAGGTTATGGTATGAAATAGTGAAGCTGATGAGGAAAATGGGTAAAGGGTAAAACTATTATTTTTGTTTTTTAATTTTATTTATGCCATTTCAATTTCAATTGTTAATATAAGATTTTTATTTCATGGATGGACAAAATATCCATGTCCACGGGTACCCGTTGCGGGTACCGCATATATAATATAATATTTTATTGATAAATATTATATACATACATATATATATATATATATGTGTGTGTGTGTTTTTTATTATTTTGAGAACATATAAATATTATTTTATTTATATTTCATATTAAATTTTAAAGATAAAATTATAATGATAAACATTTATCATATGTATGTAATTCTTCATCTTATAATTATTTTTATGTATAATGATTATAACAAAATATATAATTATATAATAAAAATTTAAAACCCGTGGGTACTCACGGGTACCTGTTACCTGCACAAATACCGGTAAATACCCGCGGATATGGGCATGGTATGCACTACCCGCGCCCGTGGGTACCATGCCCATCCATCAATGACTGAAACTATAGAAGCATTACTATTGCACTTCAATTCAAGTCAGCAACATCCTGAAAGAGTTGCCTATTGAAATAATGTCGAAGGTTCTATAACAAATTTAGAGTTATGGTTATCATTTCCACTCTTCATATTAAAAATTGAATTTCACCCAAGGTATGAAGGTTTGTGCATACTTAATGATTCATCTTCAAAGAACTTTTGCGTAATATAGTAGATGGAGAACTTAGATCTTCTAAAATATAGCAATTCTATATTTTGTCGTTGCTTCCATTATTTTCTTTTCTATTCTTTTTCCTTTACTTCGACCACATAAATAAGAGGGTGAAGACTAAGATACACCTGGTTTTGTTTTGGTGTTCACAAACACCACTATTTTTTATCTGTTATAACAGGTATAACAAGTTATCCATTATTTATTGTTGTATCTTTTAAAGATTTTATAAACTTTTATTTTTTTAATTATTTTTTACTTACATAATAAATTTAGAAAGTAATGATTTTTTTATTGATTTTTTTTTCAAAATTTCAAACACACCATAATTTATTTAAATTATATTTTATGATTTTTTTAAAAAATAATTATAAAAAGAACTTATACCATAGATAATTAAAAAAAAATATAATGTGAGAGAGTTGATTTTTCAATTGGAACAAATTAACATAATATAACAAGTTATTGTAGACAAAAATATCCATATGTGTTTTTTAGAAATATGTTAATTATAAAAATTTATGATTTTTTTTTAAAAATAAATAATTATAAAAAAAAACATATAGCATAGATAATTAAAAAATATAACATGAGAAATGTGATTTTTCAGTTGGAACAAATTAACATAATACTCCATCCGTCCCATTATCTTGGTAAAAAAATGTAACTTTTTTGTCCCAAATTAATGTAAAAATAATTAATAAAAAATCTTAAAGATTGTATATTATATTAAAAATCTAAAAAATAATTAATGAAAAATCTTAAAGATTGTAAAACTAAATGGAAGTTTGTATGATACTCCCTCCGGCTCGAATTATAAGCAAATCTAACTACTTTTACGCTTATTAAGGAGGTTAGTTGATTGTATTTTGTAGGGTCTGCCGACCCAATAAGGACTAGGTCCTATATAAGGGATTCTTCAAGGACCCCTCCCTCGGTTTACTCAGCACACACGTCCTTCGCTCGGACTCGCTGGTTCCGAGTACAATAAAAGACCAGGCTCGGACTTGATGGGGCCGAGCCTCGCCAATGGTCTTCAGCCCATCGGCTCGGGACTCCAGTGCCGAGATATAATGTCGGTTGGTAGATAGATTCAGTTACCACAGCTTCCTATCCCTTCCGCAAAACTCTCCTGGAATCTCGCAACAGCCTAGACATGGGATCGTTAAGCTGATCCTATCCAGATTCTAAGAGCATAAACCTCCGATATTATCTCACAGGATCCTGGTTCAGCTCAACTCTGGTACAAGGCCCATGCGGCCCATATCAGCTTCCTCAAACCCTATAAATAGCTAACTACAGCTAGGGTTCAGGTACGTACTCTCATCCCTAAGTTGACACTCTGCACACACCTGTTGACTGGGAAAACCCTGCTTTTCCCAACTGGAACTGCAGAAAAATCATAAGGTCACACATAAACACTTGATCCTCTCTGGAACTCCTGATTACCATAATCTTGAGGACTTAGAGGGTTAAGAACATAGTGTTCTAGGACACTACATTGGCGCCGTCTGTGGGGAATGAATAATCAGTATCCCCACCACTCACCGCACTAATGGCGAATGATAATGACAACAACCAAGGAGACCTTCGCCGTCGCCTTAGGGGAAGACCACCAAAGAACGCTGGACCAAGGAATGTTGTTGGAAGGAATGTAAGGGACAGACTGGCCCCTGGAGGACCCCCTGAGGGCAACCAGGTTGAAAATCCCCAGGATCCTCCAGTTGTCCAGCCTACTGATCCAGTTGTTCCGGAGGTCCAAGCGCCAGCCACCGTCCCTCCGGTTGTTGAAGGCCACGAACGACGATCTCAGCCGCGTCGCGTTTTAGATGGCCATGTGTCGGAATGGCGTGACACAGCGGATTCTGGGCCACATTAATCTAGGAGGGCCCCTGCTGGATCACGAACTGGGGAGGACCGACGAGTCGAACGTCACGCTCGCGATAACTCCCGAACCGAGCGATCTGATAGGGGAGTACCACAGTTTGCTAGAGGCCGCTTTGGAACGCTTCAGGGTGGCGAACGTTCTGGATCTCAAGGAAGATCCTACATGACAACCTCTTCGGCCAGGAGGAGAGAGGAGTCAATTATGGAAATACTGAGAACCCAAACTTCATTGATTGAAAAGCAAAACCAGGCTATTGCTACTCTACAGCAGCAAAGCATGGCTAGACTTGCCGAGCAAGTCCCTCGCGCGGCTCTCGGCAACCCAATTAACCTTCCCCCACCGCCACCCCTCAATTTGAATGTGACTCCCGAACCAACAGTTACAGAGCCCCATCCTGGACACCCCTTTACAGCAGCAATTATGGCATTTCGGACTCCACAAACCTACATGGGCCATCAGAATGTCTCCCGGTACAATGGGACGACCGATCCGATGGATCACATTGCATCTTACGAGTCTTCCATGATGTTTTATGGAGGAGAGGATGAAATGAAATGCCGAGCTTTCTCAATGACGTTAGGCCCGGCGCCGTTGAGATGGTTCAACTCCCTACCAGCTAACTCCATTAGTTCTTGGGCTGAGCTTAGAAGAGTTTTCCTGAATCAGTATACAGCCAGCACGTCACAACCCAAATCTGACCATTCATTAGCTGGAGTTGCACAAAGACCTGGCGAGTCTTTACGCGACTACCTGGCTCGGTATCAGCAAGAGGCCAGTGGCATATCTGGTTTGCAGTCGGGGGTATCCGTTCTTCTGCTTACCCAAGGACTGCAAGATGGAGATTTTAAGGATTGTCTGATCGGGGAACCACCTAGTAACATGGCGGAACTAAGAGAAAGATCCAGGAAATATGTTAATCTAGAGGAGTTCCGAAGGATTAGCACTACAGCAAGGAGTGCCGAAGGACGACATGAGCAACGTCCTCGCCAAAACGAGGCTCGTCAGAATGATCGTTTCCGAGGTAAGGGAAGGAAAGATAAGAGAGAACAAGAGAGAGGAGAAAAACTGCCTCCCAAAGGCAAATATGATGAATATACCCAGTTAACAGTCCCGAGGAGTCAAATCCTTCGTGAGACTATGCATACAGAGATGCGTAACATCACTCGGCCACCAGCCTTGAGAAAGGCGGCCCAAAAGGATAGGACGAAGTATTGCGATCATCATGGTGGATGGGGGCATACCACCGACCAATGTATCCAGCTGAAGGATTTAATCGAAGAGATGGTAAGGGATGGTAAGCTTCAACACTATATTGGAGAAGCGTTGCGCAAGCGTTCCAGAAGGAAAAGCCCCTCGCCTCCCAGAACTGAACAGAAGAGGAATAAAAGCCCTTCACCACCAGCGGGCGGAGCCCCTATCCAGCAATCCGAGAAAGGCAGCGATTTTCTCATTGGCACCATTGTTGGAGGATTTGCTGGTGGTGGGGAAAAGAAGTGCGATCGCAAGAAGTATGTGGGACAAGTTCTCTCGGTGGCAAGCCGGCCGATACAAAAACCCAGAAAGAAAAGTGTGGTCATCAGTTTTAGCGATGAGGATTTTGAAGACATCCTACAGGACCACAATGACCCAATGGTCGTCATGGCAAGGATTGGCAACTACGAAGTAAGAAGGATTCTCGTCGATCAAGGGAGTTCGGCGGACATCATGTTTTTGGATTTGTTCGAGAAATTGAAGTTGAGAAGGTCCGATCTCACCCCGTTCGAAGGAAGCTTGATCGGCTTCACGGGACATTCAATTGTTCCTTTAGGCCATATCCACCTCCCAGTGACCATGGGGGAACCACCTTCTACTCGGACTGAAATGGTGAAGTGGTTAGTTGTCCAGGCTCCCTCGGCGTACAATGCTATCTTTGGCCGAACGACACTCCAGTCATTCGGTGCCGTTGTTTCGACGGTCCACTTGGCCATGAAATTCCCAGGGTCGGATGACAAGGTAGTAACAGTACGGTCCGAACAGGAGTTGGCTCGGAAGTGCTACAACATCAGTTTGGGGAAGCTAAAGCTGGATGATGAGAAAATTATGCAGGAACCATTGAACAAAGGAAGTGTCAACCTGGCTGATCTCGACGTAAGAGAGGAGGATGAAACTAGACCGACCCCTCAGGGGGACTTCAAAAAGGTAATCCTAGGCCCCGAGCCATCTCGTTGCGTCAAACTCGGAGTTGGCCTATCTGAGGAACTAGAAAAGGAGCTTGTTGAATTACTAATGGAAAATAAGGACTTGTTTGCCTGGACTTCGGCAGACATGCCGGGAATCGATCCTAACTTCATCTGCCACAAGCTAAGTGTGTATCCAGGCGCTAAGTCAGTGTGTCAAAAAAAGAGAAGGGTCGGAATCGAGAAGGCACAGGCAACGGATGAGAAAGTAGCCGAGCTATTGAAAGCAGGATTTATCAGAGAGGTAGTGTACACTGATTGGTTGGCCAATCCCGTGTTAGTCAAGAAATCCAATGGGAAATGGAGGATGTGCGTGGACTACACAGACTTGAACAAGGTTTGTCCCAAGGACCAGTACCCACTTCCTTGCGTTGATAAACTGGTGGATAGCTCGGCAGGTTATCAAAGGCTATCCTTTATGGATGCTTACTCGGGGTACAATCAGATCCCAATGTACCCCCCGGATCAGGTAAAGACCTCGTTTATCATAGAAAACGCCACATATTGTTACAATGTAATGCCGTTTGGGTTGAAGAATGCTGGGGCAACTTACCAACGGATGATGAACAAGGTGTTTGGTCCTCTGATTGGGCTGAGGATGGAAGTTTATATAGACGATATGATTGCAAAAAGCTTAAAGGAGGAAGATCATGCTAAAGATTTGAAGGAAATCTTAGGAAGGATCCGGCAATTTAATATGAGATTGAACCCGGAAAAATGCACGTTCGGAGTTCCGGCAGGGTCCTTCCTCGGATTCATGCTTACTGAGCGCGGAATCGAGGCAAATCCAGAAAAGTGTCGAGCTATTCTGGAGATGAAGAGTCCGTCGGATATCAAGGGTGTACAGTAACTGACGGGTCGGGTTGCAGCTCTCTCAAGGTTTCTATCTCAATCAGCTAGGAAGGCCCTTCCCTGGTACAAGCTGTTGAGAAAGGTGAAGGAAAAGGCATTTGAATGGGATGAAGCATGCGAAAAGGCCTTTACTGATCTTAAGCATTATTTGGAATCACCTCCAATTTTATCTAGTCCGAACAATGGTGAAACTCTTTTCTTGTATTTGTCAGTGGGAGACTCGGTGATCAGTTCAGTTTTGGTTCGGGAAGAATCTGGTAAAGAGTTGCCCATCTATTTTGTAAGCCGAGCTCTCCAGGGACCAGAGTTGAGGTATCAAAAAGTGGAGAAATTGGCTTTCTGCTTGATTGTTACTGCCAGACGACTGCGCCAGTATTTCCAAAGCCACCATATTACGGTCAGAACGGCCCAGCCGATCCGTCAAATTTTGCAGAAACCTGATTTGGCTGGAAGGATGGTAACCTGGGCAATTGAGCTTTCCGAGTTTGAAATCACTTTCGAACCAAGAAAGGCGATGAAGTCTCAGGCTTTGGCTGATTTCCTTACCGAGTTTACTGAGCCATTGACGAGCTCAACCTCGGATTGGAACATTTATGTGGATGGATCGAGTAACAAACTTGGAGCGGGGGCAGGAATAATTTTGGAGAACTCCGAGGGAGTCACCCTCGAGTACTCTTTGAAGTTCGGATTTTCAACGTCGAACAATCAAGCGGAGTATGAAGCCGTTTTGGCAGGATTGAGGATGGCAAAAGACGTGGGGGCCCGAGAGGTAAAATTTTTTAGTGATTCTCAATTGGTGGTCTCACAGGTCAAGGGTGAGTTTCAGGCTAAGGAACCTATCCTTCAAAAATACTTGGAAAAGGTAAAGTTCCTATCCTCCGAATTTATGAAGGTCGAGATCTGCCACATTCCGAGGGAAAGTAATAGCCGAGCGGATATTCTTTCCAAACTCGCATCAACAAAAAAGTCTGAAAACAATAAAACTCTGATTCAAGAAATGGTGCATGGACCTAGTGTTGTCCTCTCCATTTCAGTGGATCCGAGCTGGATCACTCCAATCATAGGTTATTTGGAACAAGGGATTGTGTCAACTGATCCAGTCGAGGCCAAGAAACTCGTCAGAAAAGCATCGCAGTTTTCCATTGTAAGTGGAGTCCTGTTTCGCCGAGGGGTTAGCGGCCCAATGCTCAGATGTTTGGACCCTACCGAAGCAAAACAAACGCTGGAGGAAGTTCACGGGGGGGTTGGAAGTCATCATGTTGGGGGGAAATCACTGGCTAAAAAGATCCTAAGGGCAGGATACTACTGGCCGACCCTTCAACAAGATGCAATCCACCATGTGAAGAAATGTGAGAAATGTCAGTTCCACAGTGATGTATATCAGAAACCCCCTGAGGAACTCCATTCACTTTCATCTCCATATCCCTTCTATCAGTGGGGAATGGATTTAATCGGACCGTTCCCTACCTCTCCAGGACAGATCAAGTGGGTGATAGTGGCCATTGATTATTTCACAAAGTGGGTTGAAGCTGAGCCGCTTGCCACCATTTCATCAGCAAAGGTTCAAAAGTTCTTCGAGAGACAGGTCGTAGCTCGATTCGGAGTTCCGCAAGTGGTAGTAACAGACAATGGAACCCAATTTGCGGCAAAGGCATTCAAGGATTTGGTCAACGCTCTGAGCATTAAGCACTATTTTTCCTCAGTCGAGCATCCCCAGACTAACGGGCAAGTAGAGTCCGTTAACCGATCCATCATTCAGGGAATCAAAAGAAGACTTGAAGGTGCGAAGGGGAATTGGCTGGAAAACTTGTATGAGGTACTTTGGTCGTATCGCACAACCATACAAACCTCAACAGGAGAAACACTTTATCGGCTCACTTATGGGTCCGACGTAGTCATTCCCATTGAAACAATCATCCCTTTATTCCGAGTTATGCAACAGCCGAATCCCCTCAACAGCACTATATTGTGTGAGGATCTGATTTTGTCGGAGGAAGTCAGGGATTTAGCCGCTGAACGAGAGAAGCATGCCAAGACGATGCAAGCGAAAGGATATAATCGTACGGTTGTGCCCAGAGAGTTCGAGCTAGGCGACTTTGTCCTAAGAAGAGCTGATATTGGTCTCAAAAATGCAAAGGATGGAAAACTGGCCCAAAGCTGGGAAGGACCATACCGAGTAGCCTCTAAGACTGGAACAGGAGCCTACAAGCTTGAAACTCTCTCGGGAGCTCTCATCAACAACACTTGGAACGCGGCAAAGCTCAGAGCATACTATAGTTAGAATTTTTCTTTCATTTCAATTTTATAGTATTGTTTTGTTTATTTCTTTTAAATGATGGTGTACGCTCGGTGGAATTCCGAGCCCATTGTACTTTCTGCTTCTGGTTAATAAAAAGACTTGTTATTGAATTCATTGTATTACGTACTTTTCCTCATATTCGATTAGCCACCATTTATGACGCGAACGATTATAAACAGCTCTAACAAGAGCTTATAACTCGTCAAGTACTTTTAATAAGATTCCCGATTAAATCATGATTTTTTTTCAAATCGTTTTATATCGCGGATAGAGGAACCCACCTCGGCTAAAGTGTCGGAGTTCCGAGGTCTTAACACTTGAATTCTTAACAAAAAGCGTAAAAAGAAGCATAACATGATTACGGATATTATAAAATATTCCAAGTGAAACAGTACAAGTTTAAACCCATCTACTGGGGCAATTACAAAAAGGAGCAGAATAATCAAACTATTCTAAATCGGACAATACAATGCTGTCAGCATTGAATGTGTCCTCTTCTTCTTCTTCACCTTCAGCATCCTCGGTTCCTTCCCCTTCGGAATCTTCAGCCAAGTGGTCAGGAAGGTCGGCGTTGTTCAGATCTATGGGAACTCCACTCGGGCCAACAATTCGACCCTCTTTCACAGCAAAATTAGGGTCAGCGCCCTTGGTCACGAGCCTAGGATTCAGAACACGGAGTTGCTTGGCAGTATTGTAGAAAGAATCTTCAATTGCATGGTCCCAATTGAACAGATTCTCCTTAGCTGCTTTCTTATGCTTGAGAGCTTTCGCACTCATCTTCTCCAAGGAAGCTCGGAGCCTGAGTATCTCGTCCTTTGCATACTCATGTTGCTCCTGAGCCACAGCAGCAGCTTGCTCGGCCGAACGAACTTTCTCCGTAGCCACCAGAAGAGCAGCAACATCCTCCTCAGCCTTTTTCTAGATTTCTTCCGACCTCTTTATCTGTGCCTCGGCAGCCTGAAGTGTTTTCTCAGCCCGAACTTTCGCCCCCTCAGAATCCTGTGCAGTTTTTTGAAGCCGCTCGTTTTCAGCTGCCATTTCTTGTATCCTTTTATTCAGACCTTGGACCTGAATTTCCAAGTAGTCTTCCCGCTCGTTGGCTTCATATCTTTTCTTCTTTTCCTCGGGGGCCAACCCAGCATAGGCGTCATCACCATGGTGACCAAGGTGATGGAAAATGCTCGCACCCCGTAAAAAGCTTCTCACCAACGATTTACAGTTATTTTCCCAAGTCCCAAGAGTCCAAGACTCGATTACTTCAGCATTTTCAGGAGGGAAGACGGTGGCAATGAATGAGTCGGACATCTTCCTACCCCACACCGTCTTGGCAGCTGCATCTTCCTTACCCTCGGGAATTTCAATCCCTTTGTTAGACTCGCTCAAGTTGAACCAATCTCCAGCGAGACCTTTTCCTTTGTCCAGCCGAGTCCTCTTGAGGGGCCGCTCGGGAATGTCTTGGGGAGATGAACGAGCTTCCACTTCAATATTCACCGCGTCGACAACACGGCCCTTTTTGATCACCTGTTCAACACCCGTAACCCTTACAGTGGGGGTGGTATTGGGGATAACGGTCGGGCTTTCAGGATGGGTCGGCTCAGAAGACTGATCCTTGGTTGGAGATCCGGATGCAATCTCTTTGAGTGAAGCCAGCTGTGACACTCTAGCTGCCCGAGCTTCGCTTTTTTTGGCCTTGGTCGCTTTCTTTCCCATGGCTTCTGCAAGAAATATAGGTTAGCACAAAAAAAAAAGTAATACCCAGTTCAGCTTTCACTTCATCTCGTGTTCCTTTTAACAAGATTCGCTTAGTGTCTATTTGCCCATGGGTTTGAAGATAAGTCCAAGCATCATCACACACCCCACGTTCGGATCTTGTAAGCTCTGTTTTAAAGTTAAATTGGTATAGAGAAGGCCCTCGGCTATAAATATCGGTGGTCCAACTCAAAGGGAATCGAGGTACAGACTTAATTACTCCGTCTTCAACGACTTGCTCCATAAACCAACATTCTCCAGTTCCCATATGTTCATATTTGAAAAAGAGGGGTTTAAAAGATTTCCACGAGTCGGTTACCTTGGCAAATAGGGCATGTTCCCTCTGAGCCTTTAGCGATACCCAAAGCCTCTTCGAATCTCCGAATTTGTTAACTTGTGGGGCGTACAACCAAAATAAAGATCGTAAAGTCGCCGTCAACCCCTTGGCGTCACAAAATTGCTGAAAGGCTCGGACGAAAGTCCATCCGCTCGGATGAAGTTGGCTCGGAGCAATGCCCAAGTGTTTCAGGACTTCAATTTCAAGAGTGGAAAAGGGCATGCGAATACCAATTTTGGTGGCTACTTCTTCGTAAAAGTAAAAAAACCGAGAATTCTCTGGAATTTGAAAGCATATCCGATCGTTAATGCCCAGAGGTCTTAGTACGTATTCCGAGGCATTTCCATCAGCGCTCGGAGGAGTTAAAACTGGTCGAAGGTGGGTAAGACTATCTTCTGTCAGCAAGGAAGGTCTTGTCCCCAACACCTCCCGATCAAAAATGGCACTGTACTGCGCGTGATTCGGCGGCAATGGGTACTCTTCAGGATTTGTCACGCACCTGCGTTCCACCATATCTGGGGAAAAAGTAAAAGGCTCGGCGTTAGGATTTTTTACAGCACGTGTTTTCGTTTTAAATTTAAAGCCGAGCCCTGGACTTTTTCCCCCCTCTCTAGTTGAGCTTCCTAAAATATCTCCCTCGGTATTACGGTCAGGACTGATTCTAATTTGAGCTCGGCGCTCGGCAAATCTATAAGCTACCAACCACTTAGTCTCGTCGGCGGAATTCAAGGGGTATTCTACAGTCAACGGTTTTAACTCAGTGAATCCCTGGTTTAAAGGGGGAGTAGAAGTGGGTATAGAATCATCAGTTTCATCTCCCTCATTTCCAGAATCTCCCTCATTCCCAGAAAACTTGGGAGAACTTAAAGTCCCCAAATCACTATCGCTGGAGGGTTCTTCTCCTAATCTTCTGCAAAGCTCACGGTAAATACTTCTTAAACCTCTCCATCCCCTCATGATTTGAATAAAAAGAAGCCTAAACACTACTTACTTAGAACAAAATCCAGAGACAACCCAGAACCTCTAAAATCAAAGCTCACTAGGAAACCCAAAACAAAAAACCCCTTTTACGAAAATTGAAAAACCGCAGAAGTTATAAGAAAAGTTGGAAAAAATACCTGCTTTTTGGTTGCTGAAAGAGATGAGAAAACTGGGTTTGAAGTTGTCTTGAGAAAGTTAGGATAGCAGGAGAAGAGTTCGGGATCAAATGCGGAGGAATTGGGAAGGAGATTAGAGGAGAGGAAAATGGGGGATTCTGGTTGAGAGGATTTTGGAGGAGGCAAAGAAATAAGAAATGTAGTAAAGATATGAAGGAATGATTTGGAGTAATGACGAAAACTTTTCAGTTTCCCTCCGTATCGCAAATACGGGCCGAAAGCCCATAAACGCATGCAACCACTCATTGGAAGAGACGTGGCAGTTTCAGGAGGCGCTTTTTCAAATTTCAAAATTTGTGATGATTTGGCACAACTTACAAGAGAGCGCGCCGTACCTAGAGAAACCAAAACGTCAACTCGGACAACTGTCACACATTCGAACTGAGACATCTAGGAGGTCTAACCCTAAGCACATGTTACCTCGTCACAGACTTTGTAAAGTCTTACAAGCTGGGGGACTTGTAGGGTCTGCCGACCCAATAAGGACTAGGTCCTATATAAGGGATTCTTCAAGGACCCCTCCCTCGGTTTACTCAGCACACACGTCCCTCGCTCGGACTCGCTGGTTCCGAGTACAATAAAAGACCAGGCTCGGACTTGATGGGGCCGAGCCTCGCCAATGGTCTTCAGCCCATCGGCTCGGGACTCCAGTGCCGAGATATAATGTCGGTTGGTAGATAGATTCAGTTACCACAGCTTCCTATCCCTTCCACAAAACTCTCCTGGAATCTCGCAACAGCCTAGACATGGGATCGTTAAGCTGATCCTATCCAGATTCTAAGAGCATAAACCTCCGATATTATCTCACAGGATCCTGGTTCAGCTCAACTCTGGTACAAGGCCCATGCGGCCCATATCAGCTTCCTCAAACCCTATAAATAGCTAACTACAGCTAGGGTTCAGGTACGTACTCTCATCCCTAAGTTGACACTCTGCACACACCTGTTGACTGGGGAAACCCTGCTTTTCCCAACTGGAACTGCAGAAAAACCATAAGGTCACACATAAACACTTGATCCTCTCTGGAACTCCTGATTACCATAATCCTGAGGACTTAGAGGGTTAAGAACATAGTGTTCTAGGACACTACATATTTAATTTTCTCAAATTTATAAAAAAAATAGTGGTATTTTAGGAAAGTAGTATTGGAAATGAAACAAAAACTAAATAATATAACAATTTTCTAGAGATGTTTTAGGAAAGTGGCATAGAGAATGAAACAAAATTTAATAAAGTTAATTAATTTTGCTTATATTTTAAATCAAGATAATTATGTTATTTGTTGCTTATAATTCGAGCCGGAGGGAGTAGTAATTTTTAATTAATGAATGAATCATGCATTATATTTTATTTTGGAAGTAGAATCATGTATTATATGAAAAAAGATATTCTCTTATTTTTGTTGACTATTTTGACTTTATCAAAATAATGGGGCGGAGGGACTATAACATATTATTGTAAACAAAAATACCCTTATGTGTTTTGCAGAAATATGTTAGTTATAAAAATTTATAATATTTTAAAAATAAATAATTATAAAAAAAACTTTTAGCATAGATAATTAAAAATTATAATATGAGAAAGATGATTTTTCAGATGGAACAAATTAACATAGCATGACATGTTATTATAGACAAAGATACCCTTATGTGTTTTGTAGAAATATGTTAATTATAAAAAATTATGATTTTTTTAAATAAATAATTATAAAAAAAATTATCGCATAGATAATTAAACAATATGATATGAGAAAGGTAATTTTTCAGTAACATATTATTGTAGACAAAAATAGCCTTAAGTGTTTTGTAGAAATATTTTTACTCATTAATAATATTAACCATGAATATTAATATTCAAATATTAAAGTTAATAAAATAATGCATTGAAAATGGTATGCAGTAGATTGACGACTGCATCTAACAAATCATAATTTTGGGATGTTGAGTCATCCTATAAGTTCACACTAGGAGTCATGGTCTACTAGATTAACATGTCATGTGAATGATACATGGATCGTCATTTAAGTTCGTGTTAGATATAGCTGAAAAAGTTATATTATATTTATTTTTATCTATGATTATAATCCGATAAGTTTATAATCTGTTAAATTATAATATGTTTATGTTTGGGTCTCTTAGCTGAAAAATGAATTTTAGTTGATCTATTTTTTTTAAAGTGTAAAAAAGATTATTTTTATTGAGTAAATTACAAAAAAGGTATGGAGTTACTTATTGTTGTTGGAGTGATAAGGGTAGAATAGGAAAATTACATAGGTCTCAAAAAATAATTGTAACGACCGGAATCGTCACGGGAATTATGTTATGTTAAATGCATAAAATTAGTGTGTTTTAATGAAATGACGTTGATGTTTTTATGATGATGCATAAAAATATGAAATAATTTAAACCGAAAATTTCTACATAACTGCTTCTTTTATATTACACATAAAAGAGTTTGATTTAATGTACATCATGTCACATTGTTTTGGCCAAAAATGATATTGCATCATAACTCTGAGCTACTAAATCTCAGTGCACATATACATACACACACATATATATATATAAAGGTGTGTTTCAGATCTTTTTTATTTGAAAAGATATAATTATTAAGAGATTTCTGAGGGTTCGTAAACTTAATGAAGTTTGGCTCCAATAGAGTGGAAATGCGATATTATTTCTACAGCAAAAAGAAGGGGGGAATGCGCCTTTGATTAGCCCGGTTTTGCGGGGACACCCATTACAAGTATGTAAATACTTCAGATAATATTAAATAAATGGGCGCTGTCAGTGTTGTTTTCTACTGTTGTACTGTGCGCTTTTGGCTCCCGTCCCTTCTCTCATTCCCTTTCTCACTGTTATTTCTTCAGGTGTTCCCTTTCCACATTTTGAGGAGTGGGGTCGACATTTTCTCTGTGCTTGATGCTTCATGGGGTTGATTGGATTGATCGCCTTCCTTCAGTTGATTCGGCTGCTTCGAATGAAGGGCGTGCACTGCACTGCTCGCCTTCCGGACTCCCTTGCTTTTAGTTATTCCTCTCCTTCTCTTGTGCTTCCCCTTCGAATTGCCGAGAGGGAGAACTTATGTTCGCCTCCGGAGTGTCATTGTTACCAGGATGTTGGCTGGAAGGGTGCGTCCTCTAGTGCTCCCTTCTCACTTATATTTCTCTCGAGATTATTTCTGGGCCTTCGGGGAGCTTCGTGTGATTCTGGCCGCTTTTCTATTTCTCTGAGTTGATCACCTTCTTTTCATGATCCCCTCTTCTCTCCTTGTGTGTGTTTTTGCTTCTTTTCTTTTTCTCTTCTTCTTTCCTTTTTCCCTTATTTTTCTCCTCCCTCTCCCTCTTCTCTTTGTTGCCGTTGTTCTTTCTCCTTTTATAATCTGCCTTTTGCCTGCTGGTCACTGCTTCTTCTTGCTTTACCCTTCGGTTCCTGGCACTTTTCCCCTTTTGTAGCCGTAGATTCCTTCTTTATTAGATCCCCTTTGTTTGTTTTCTCTTCTTGGCTTTGTATTTTAATGACTGCAGAAGGAGAGTGGTGCAAGTCTTTCCATCTTGGGCTTTGCCATGGGAAGGGCTGCATGAAGTAAGCAAAGATTCCTTCAGACAGCTGGCTATTTCGTTTGGACATAAGTGTACGCTCTGAGCTGGGTACGCCTTTACCCGTAACTTTGGTATTTTTGGCGCCTTATCTTAATCGTGGCCACTCTTCTTGGGTCTTAGCGGCTACTGCAGCGTTGCCAGTTATTTTCCCTCTTTCCTTCTGGCTATGTCAGCGAAGTTTTTCGTGTTTTCCTCAGGAAGGCGTGCAATGGAGGGTGCCTTCGCACTGCAGGTACTTGTCGCGCGCTCCCTCCCGGCTTATTTTTTTGTTTGATGGTTCCTTAGCCTCATGGTGGATTTGGGCTTTGTATTTTGAGCCTTGTTAATGGACCACCTTTTTTCGGGTATCAACAATTGCCCCCTTTGCAATGAAAAGAGAGACTCCTTTGCAGTGCAAATCTTCTTTCCAATTTTTCTCTCGTCTCCTATTCTTCTATTGCATTCCACGTGTCGACATGGGGAGGAGGCAATACCTTTCAGTTCTTAGCAGTTGCATGCTTCGACATGAGAAATATCTGTCAGTGGAGTTGAAAGCCGCTTCGGCTCTCAACGCCAAGTATTCGCGCGATCTTTTCAAACGAAGGCGTGCTTCTTATGCGAGAGGCTCCTCTTCTCAAAGAGTGCGGGGCACTGGGAACTTGGTTCCGAGAGGCCAGAAGGCGAGTCAACGTTCTTCCCTTAAACATACTTTTGCTAGTTGGGTTAGATACTTCTTCGGTGATTTTCATGATGGTAAGTTTCAGGCTGGTCCTGTCAAGGATCAGCGCCTTATTCGTGCTGCTTTCGTTGCTTTCTGGCTAAGTAGATACGTATTCCCTAGTCCTCCGTGGGAATCAGTGAGCCCATGTGTCTTTCTCTTTGCTTGTTCTTTGGCGGAAGGCATTCGCCTTCCTCTTGCTTCATTCTATCTAGGCGGTCTGTACGCCCGCCTTGACCAGGTGGCTGAACAGATGCGTATTTCTCATGGACGCTTTGCAATTAACTCCTACATTGATCTGACTTTCCTTCAGTACTTTTTGTTTGAACGCTTTCCTGACTATGGTCCTGTCAGACTTCCTCCTTCGGGTAATCCTACTGATTTGGAGCCTCGCTCCTGGTGTTGGACAAAGGGCTTTCCGAGAGAATCGTTGCTCTCTTTGATTGATTTGGAAGACAAGTTCGTGTTCCGCCCCTACTTAGGTAATATCATGGAGGGTGGTGACCCTTTGCATCCCCTGTATGATGAAGAAGAGTTTGCCACCAGGAATGATTCTACTGCTCATTTTGAAGGTATTTTTGATTTATGGAAGCTGATTCTGACTGTTCGCTGTCTGCCTGGTTTTGTGCCACTGGACAGTAAGAGCGCCCACGGTGGAGCTCTCTGGCCTTGCGCCTACCGTCCTGATCGTGTGGCTAGGCAATTTGGACGTGATCAGGCCCCATGCGTTCTCCATATCGAACAGGCTCCTGTGGAAGGCCTGGTCAAAATGTTGCTTTTTGGTGCAACCCCTGATGCTTCTGAAATCCCTCGTGTTCATGTTTCTCCCTTCCGCGTCGGTGGCGTTTTGCGTGGTTGGATCACATCCCATGAAGATATTCTCCAGCATTTGCGTGATTTTGAGGCCTCTCCACAGCATTCGGCCCCTTCTCTGTTGCCCATAGTATACAATGACCCCTATTTTTGTACTTCAATGAGGAAAGTCAAAGGTAAATATCTCGGCCATTTTTCTGTTCTTGTCATTTCTTGCTTTCCGCTTTGTATTAATTCCTTTATTCTGTTTTGCCTTCAGACGAGGAAGATTCCCCCAGGCGCAAGGCTGCTGCGTCTTCCCCTGTTGCATCCCAATGGGAAAAAGGAAAGTCACTTCTCAAGGTCCCTCTGTTTCAAAGTCTCCTGCCAAGGGTGGTGGCGCCGCCTTGCCCCGGAAGAAGAAAAAGACAACTGCGGCCGCACCCTCCCGCCGATCCAATCGCTTGCGAGCTGCTGGTATCCACATTGCTCCTTCTTCTCCTGCTCATATAGATTTGGTCCAAGATGATGCCGACGAGATCAGCTCGAATGACTCTCTTTTAGCCTATTACGAGTCTGCTGAAAGCGGAGGTGCTGAGGAGGAGTATCCCCCAGGTTTCATTTTTCGCTTTCTCTTGTCTTACTCTTATTGCAGCCCTTTGTTTTTTTTGGTTCTTTCTTCGGCTTCTTTATTTCCATTGCCCTTTGCTTAGGCAACTTCATGGTATTACTGATGCTTTTCCTTCCCTTGTGGATGTAGGTGGTTCTGGTGGTCAACTTTCGCCGCCTTCACCTCAAGTCTCTAGAGGTGGTCATGTTCCCATTAGTCCTTCGACACTTCCATCTGTTCCTGGCTATGAAGACCCCATGGATTTTTGCCATCATCCCTCCGTTGATGGGGATGCTACTCCTTCTGCCCCTTCTAATGCTGCTGTGTGTGGGGATGCCGACTCTTTTATGCCCCCAGTTGGTGTTTTCAAAAGCGTTTCCGTCACTTCCAAGGGCGCGCCTTCTGAGGCCCCTTCGAATGCTGCTGATACTATTGAAGAAATTACTGTTGAGACTCAGAGGTTTGAAGATACACTTGCCGGGATGGATGTTGAGGTGGATGCCTCTTTAGATGCTTTACATACGCACGCCTTTATCTGGTGCTTTTAGGAAATGTTATCACTACATGCTTTCTCTTTTTCTTTCATACATAGATATGTGCACATTTTTTCTTCTCTCTCTTTTTTTTGAACAATGGCCCCTCATGTCATTGGTGCCAAATTTTATTTCAAGGTGCACGTTGGGCACACTTTCTCTCTGTTTTTTTGAACAATGGCCCCTCATGTCATCGGTGCCAAAAATTTCTTCAAGGTGCACGTTGGGCACGTTCTACAAGTTTTGCCGTTTTGGGCTTTTTCTGATTTGAAAACTAACGGATCGCCTTGGATCTTACGTTAGCCAACCTCTTTTTCTACAGATTTTTCCGCCCACGTTCAAGACCAGCGCCCTTGTTTCCCGGGAACTTTTCTAGCCTCGTGATATGGCGTACTTCGCCCGCGTCTGATCCCAGAAATTTGTTTTCAGAGAGGTCTATGCGGGTACCGCGATAAGGCGTCTTGTGCCCGCGGTATGGTCCAACACTGTTCATTCTTTTTCTTCTTCTCTTCCTTTTCTTCTCTTCCTTTTTTTTGAAGTGTTGAACCTCGCGTTCTGGCATTATTGACCCGTTCGAGGGCATTTGCTACAGCGATACCTCATGTCATCAGTATCATTTGAGCTTTACTGCTGGCACCTCTTGTCGTAGGCGCTACCTTGCTTCTGATTGACTACTTGATTGCTTATGCTTCGTAACACCTCTTGTCATTGGTGCTATTTTTCTTTCTGCTTCTCTTGATATTATCAATTTGTAAACACTTGGATTTCTTGATTGTACTGGCTTTTTGTGCTTATGCTCGCCTTTGCATAACATGCTTTGATGTATGAAAAAGCTATGGTGCGCCTTGTTTCAAGGGCTTGTTATTACTATAGACTTCTTCGTTTCACTTGTGTCAGGATGCTTTGGCTTGCTTATGAGAGCAGGCTGGGACGAATTCTTGATTTTAACTTGGTTGTTGTTAGATCATCCAGTAAACTGAGTTCGCCTTCGTTTCAGTTTCTGCCTCAATCACTTGCACGCTCTTTGGCCCGCCTTTGCCTTGCATCTTGATCTTGCATTAGATTTTATGCTTCAGTGTTTAAGTATGCCATCGAGTAACATACTTTTGTGGATCTTGCACTCGTACTGGTCATTACAAGGCTTGCATTCACCCTCACGTTGCATGTATGCCTTTTCATGTACGCCTTGCAGTCGTACGCCTTTCAGTTGTACGCCTTTCAGTTGTACACCTTGCAATTGTAATCATAGCCGCCTTTAAGGTTTGCTTTTGACTTCTGGCTGGCTGTTTTGCTTGGAAATATCTTCTGCTTCATCCTTATTTACTCTTGGGTTTAGTTGTGTCAGCTTTTGCATATGTGCTTGCTCTTGTTCTTCAATTACTTCTCTTGCACGCTTTTGCTTCGAAGTTGCCTTCGTTTATCTGGTTTGAATTCATTGTCAGCTTTCGCTTTCGGCTTCCGATATAACTTTGCTCTCAAATTTTTGATTTGTTATTTGCAACTTTCTGTTTGCATTTTCTCCAGGATTTCTAGCTTCAACACCGTTTCTTTTCTGATGCGCCTTGGATTTCATCTTTCCGGTTTTGCTTCACATGAGGCTTTTTTATTCAACTTTGATTTTCTCGCCTTCACTTGTCCTACCTTCGTCATTCTATGTAGCGTATCTTTTTCAATCAGTTTATGCTAAATGCATGACTACTTCTACTTGCAAGGTGGACATGCGCCGCCCTTCCACTATGACTCTGTGTTTGCCTTCTAGTTCTGGATTTCATGCGTCTTACTGTCAACCTCAGGGTTCGCCATCTGGTATGGATCTCATCCTTTATCTTTGCTTGACTTTTTTGTTTGATTTTCACTGATCTTTTCTATTTGCGTTGTGTTGCTCTTTCTTGATACTTTGCTTTTGTTTTATTACTTGCCTTCTGATACTTCATTTTTTGGATTGCCTTCTTTCACTGGGCGAGATGAGGAGCACTTTTCTGCTTTAGATAGATCAGGTGCTTGTTGCCTAGGGTGGAGGAGGCGACCCTCCTAAGGCGACGAAATCTTGGCAAAGCTCGTCAGCTCACGATTTGAGAGCGTACTTAGGACTCCTCGAATCTCAGCAAGATGTCACTCCTTTTTCTATATGGACAAATTTCATTTTCCGGATATTTTCATGCTATGCATGCTCGTTTTGTTAGTTATCTCTAGTAAATTATGTACAAAATCAATCATGCATCAATATGAAACATTGCCAAAATGATGTTTTCGTATAACATTTTTTTTCTTCAAAAGCTCGTCTTTATGTATCTAACTTATAACATGGATCACTAGATTTTGCATGTTGGAATCATGAAAAAGCAGTTTATTCACATCATGTAATGGTTGAGCAAAGAACAGTTAACAAGGTTATGACATAAATGACTAGTATGATATATTGATTCTAGTTCTTCAGCAAACATTCACGTGTGCATGGTTATCTACTTATTGCTTCTCTAGTCAAATATTTAATACATATCAGATCGACACCATTCATGATTGTGATCATACATATGCAATTCTCAGCCATGACATACATAGTGTAAAAATCAAACCATACACATATCATATCATGTCATGTCGGAACAATGCTATTCAAAGTAAAAATAAATCATTATTATCAGGATAATCTTGGACATGGAACTAGCTACATGGAGCATGATATCATGTGAAAGCAATACTACCGAAAGCATATTAGGTCGTAGATGCAAAAAATGAGCATACAGTAACTATATTTCCTTAACTATCAAACAACAACTGATACATGACTGGATACAATACATTTCATCATGACTCATATCTATTATAATCGGAGACTCGCTAGCATATGAATGATAAACTGGATTAAGTCAGGGATGGTGTGTACTTAGCTTATGGTGCGGATAGCATGAAGCATTTTTTTTCGATGCAAATCCTCCGGTTGCGCCTTTGCTCCTGGGTCTCTGCCTCCCGCAGCATGGCACCTTTCTTGGTAAAACGTACCTTCGCCCTCTTTGGTGGCGTGACCGCTTGGCCGCTTTCTGAAAGCACGCCTTTTGGGGTGCTGCCCCGGGGTAACAGACCGCTTTCCCAAGAAGATTATTTTGAGCTGAGCGATGGCTTCCCTACCGCAACGCCTCTTCAGCTAAGGGCCATCGATACCGATGGAGCGCCTTTAGGAGCTATCTCTCCGACGACGCTTCCAAAAACATTTCCCTTCATCCTTTGGAGCTATAACTTCCCCAGTGGAGTCGCCAAATTGTTTCGGATCTTTTTTATTTGAAAAGATATAATTATTAAGAGATTTCTGAGGGTTCGTAAACTTAATGAAGTTTGGCTCCAATAGAGTGGAAATGCGATATTATTTCTACAGCAAAAAGAAGGGGGGAATGCGCCTTTGATTAGCCCGGTTTTGCGGGGACACCCATTACAAGTATGTAAATACTTCAGATAATATTAAATAAATGGGTGCTGTTAGTGTTGTTTTCTACTGTTTTACTGTGCGCTTTTGGCTCCCGTCCCTTCTCTCGTTCGCTTTCTCACTGTTATTTCTTCAGGTGTTCCCTTTCCACATTTTGAGGAGTGGGGTCGGCATTTTCTCTGTGTTTGATGCTTCATGGGGTTGATTGGATTGATCGTCTTCCTTCAGTTGATTCGGCTGCTTCGAATGAAGGGCGTGCACTACACTGCTCGCCTTCAGGACTCCCTTGCTTTTAGTTATTCCTCTCCTTCTCTTGTGCTTCCCCTTCGAATTGTCGAGAGGGAGAACTTATGTTCGCCTCCGGAGTGTCATTGTTACCGGGATGTTTGGAAGGGTGCGTCCTCTAGTGCTCCCTTCTCACTTATATTTCTCTCGAGTTTATTTCTGGGCCTTCGGGGAGCTTCGTGTGCTTCTGGCCACTTTGCTATTTCTCTGAGTTGATCACCTTCTTTTCATGATCCCCTCTTCTCTCTTTGTGTGTGTTTTTGCTTCTTTTCTTTTTCTCTTCTTCTTTCCTTTTTCCCTTATTTTTCTCCTCCCTCTCCCTCTTCTCTTTGTTGTCGTTGTTCTTCCTCCTTTTATAATGTGCCTTTTGCCTGCTGGTCATTGCTTCTTCTTGCTTTACCCTTCGGTTCTTGGCACTTTTCCCCCTTTGTAGCCGCAGATTCCTTCTTTATCAGATCCCCTTTGTTTGTTTTCTCTTCTTGGCTTTGTCTTTTAATGGCTGCAGAAGGAGAGTGGTGCAAGTCTTTCCATCTTGGGATTTGCCTTGGGAAGGGTTGCATGAAGTAAGCAAAGATTCCTTCAGACAGCTGGCTATTTCGTTTGGACATAAGTGTACGCTCTGAGCGAGGTACGCCTTTACCAGTAACTTTGGTATTTTTGGCGCCTTCTCTTAATCGTGGCCACTCTTCTTGGGTCTTAGCGGCTACTGCAGCGCTGCCGGTTATTTTCCCTCTTTCCTTCTGGCTATGTCAGCGAAGTGTTTCGTGTTTTTCCTCAGGAAGGCGTGAAGTGGAGGGCGTCTTCGCATTGCAGGTACTTGCTGCGCGCTCCCTCCCTGCTTATTTTTTTGTTTGACGGTTCCTTAGCCTCACGGTGGATTTGGGCTTCGTATTTTGGGCCTTTTTAATGGACCACCTTTTTTCGGGTATCAACAAGGTGTAACTCAGAGCAGTCCACAAAACTCTAAATATGATAGGAATGTAAGAACTACAATCGGTGGGTGAAATAACTAGGAGACACTAGGAGAACACCTAGAAGGGGGTTGAATAGGTGTTAAAGAAACCTTGAAAGATTTTCGAAAGAAACTAATCGAAACGATTAAAACAAATGATTTTTACAAAAACCTCAGCACTTAATCGATTAACAAAGCTTATTAATCGATTAACACCGAAAGAGTTCAAATGATTAATCGATTAATACTTCAGTTAATCGATTATTTACGAAAGCTTGATTTTGGTTAATCGATTAACAGCTTCAGTTAATTGATTAATCACTGTTAAAATTGAAAAATCACCTTTCACTCGAATACGAAAATCAATCAATTAACACGTAAGATCAGAGATTAAGCGGAATTGATTAACACCAATATTCTTATTGATTACCTAGGTTATGAAAATGATTTTCCCAAATCAATTTGCACAAGTAAGATTCAATTCAATCAATTATGAAAATCAATCTTTTCTAGGTTTTCAATCAAGAACAAATGAAATGACTTGAATTTAAAGAGTTAAGAGTTTAGAGATACGACACAGAGATTTATCCTGGTTCACTTTCATCCACTTGAAAGCTACATCCAGTCCCCTCTTCAACCAAGAGAGATTCTTCACTATGAGGAATTAGAGTTCTCAAATTACAAGCAAATGCCTCTCAAGATACCCCACTTGATAGCCTCCAAGAGATACCACACTCTTGTCTTGCAACCCTGTTGAATCTAATCTAACCTCTTCCCTTGCTTGCCGATATCCCACAACAAGTCTTCCAATTGCTTTGAGATCCTTCAAAGACTTCCACTTGCTTGATGATGCCTCACACCAAGACTTCCAATTTGCTTGTTAACACAACAAGACTTCCAAGATAACTTTTCTTGATGAACAACCACCAAGTCTTCCTTTGTTGTAGATTGTTTGCCTCCTTTGCAATGATTACAACCAAAATGAAAACAATAACAATCCTATGAATCTCTTTCAAGAACTATGAAAATATCAACATAAGAGATTCAAAGATTCTTGATCAAAGAATGTAAAAGTTGAAAGCTTTGATCTATGAAAGTGAGAGAGAATAGTGTGGCTTTGAGAAATTGATTTGTTATAATGTGTAATAAATGATTCACAAAGGTTAGGAAAAAGTTTATATAGAATACCCAAAAGTTAGGAAAACAATAGAAATTGATTTTGCCTTGAAAAGCTTATTTTAAAAACTGATTCTGCACGTGTTAATCGATTAACACAATGCCTTAATCGATTAAGCACTATTACAGTTGTGTTAATCAATTAGCCATTCTCATTAATCGATTAGCCAGTGATAAAATCAATTAAAAACTTGTTTTCTCAAAACTAAACCTTTTCTTTCAAACCTTTAAGCCACCTATTAATTTTAGGTTAAGTGAAAACTCAAATTATGATATAATCATGACCTTGATAGAGATTCACTACCCTCTAAAGGCTCTACCCAAACTCATTAAAATAAAAGACTCAAACTAAAGATATTACAATTAAACACAAACTAAGTCTTCATGAGCTTGCTCTCTCTTCATCATTTGTTGAGTGTTGTTTGTTTGTTGAACTTCTTCAAACCTTGAGCTTGATCAAACCATTTGTAGCTTGTTCAAAACCTTTGTCATTATCAAAATCTTCTCACTGGATCTAACAATCTCCCCCTTTTTGAAAATGACAAACACGTTTTGAATTTGTTTGAAGTTGTTGATGCTTGAACCATTTGATACTTGGTGAGACTCTTGCTCCCCCTCAATTAATGCTTTTGACATTTGAAATCCAATTGAGTTAAGCTTGATTCTCCCCCTATCTTCAACAACTTTGCTCAACCTATATAAAAACAACAAAACAACCTCTTCTCCCCCTTTTGGCATTATCAAAAAGTAATATATACCAATTGAAATATAAAATTCTAAGCCAAAATAAGATATATTATCAATCATTTCTTCACAACATTGATACCAATAAATCAATGATACCAAATGTAAAACTAATGAACTATACTTTGAAATGTGTTACCAATTGGAAAGAAATATAACAATGAAATATAATACCAATTGTAACTAAAGAGTCATAATATCACTTAACAAAGAAAGATATCAATTGTAAAGAAATATCACAATAACTGCAATAGCATGATAAACATCTAATGATCACACAATGATACTAATTATGAATTTTGTAGAAGTAATACCAATTGTACATTTTCAATAGCAATTGTCAAAGACTAATATCAAGATTAGAATATACCAAAATGTAAGTCCAATTGTGAATACTTGCTATCTCTTGTAAGAAATTCACTTGAAACCAATTGTGAATATCCAATAATATCAATTGTGCCAACTTGTAGGATTTTCACTTGAGATTTGAAGATGCAAATAATGAATAACACATTGTAAGCCTTTTGCTCTTCAATCATACCTACAAAAACAATCATGCTTTGCTTTTTGGTATCCAAATGGTTTTGGATCCATTTTTGTTAGTTAAGGGACTCTCACCCTTCTTAACCCAAACAAAATTTCCTCTAGGTATACCATGCACTTTAATATAACACACATTTGAAGTATGTCCATGAGTGCCACAATAGAAACATGTTGGTGAATTTGAAAAATCAACTTTAGAAAAATCAACAACATTTCTATGAGACTTAATCTTAGCATTAGTATAACCCAAACCAAACTTGTTTGAATTTTCTCTTTGAAAATTTAACAATGTGCGCAATTTAATATCACCACTTGTGAAACTTGCAAGCTTATTTTTCAAAATAGCATTTTCATCTTTAAGCAACTTGCAATTCTCACAATCAACCACAGTATTCAATCTACTAGCACAATCACAAGAAGAACTAGCATATATAAGATCAAGAGTTTCATTTTGAAGATTAAGCTCATCAACTTGTTTTTGAAGTTCTAAAATCTCTTGTTGATGTTTCAAAATGAGCTTCTTCCTTTCAATATTTTTCAAAGCTAGTTTCTTAAGATGTTCATGCATTTCTTCATAAGCATTATATAAAATTTCATACTTGGAAGAAATTTCAGATTTAGTTTCACTTACATCGCTTTCGTCGCTTTGTTCACTTGATTCATCATTTGAACTTTCCTCTTCTTCTACTAGAGCTATCAAGTTGAGACAAGCGACTTCTTCATCATCCGAAGAACTATTTGATGTGCTTTTCTTGTCTTCTTCATCATCACTATTCCAAACTATGTATGCTCTTTTGTGTTTTGCATTTTTCTTATCTTTCTCCTTCTTCTTGAGATACTTAGAGCACGAATACTTGAGATGACCGGGCTTTCCACATTCATGGCAAACTACTCATTCTTTTGTTGTCTTGGTCTTGTAGTGTGGGGAATTCTTCTCTTTACTTTTGTCTTTGTTCAACCTTCCTTTTCTCCTTAGAAGCTTGCTAAAATTTCTTAGTATAAGTTTCATCTCTTCTTCATCAATGTCCGAATCGGAATCTTCATTATCATTATCATCGGAACTCTCTTCTTTTCTATATGACCTTTTGGCTTTAAGAGCAATTCCTTTTCTTTCCTTGTACTTATCCGACTCTTCATGCATATGCAAACATCCAAGCTCCATTTAATGTTCTTGAAGCTTTCCGAAAAGTGTAGCTAAGTCCATGGTGTCCAAGTCCTTTGATTCAACAATTGCGGTAACCTTAGGTTGTCATTCCCTACTTAGACATCTTAAAACTTTGTTAACAAGTTCACAATTCATGAAAGTTTTTCCAAGAGCAATGAGATGATTAATAATATGAGTAAAACGTTTTTGCATAAAACATATAGATTCATTAGGCAACATACGAAAAAATTCATATTCATGCATCAAAGAATTTAATCTAGCACGCCTAACTTCACTAGTGCCTTCATGTGTGACTTGCAAGGTGTCAAACATTTCTTTGGCATTATGACATTGGGAGACTCTAAAGAACTCATCATAAGATAGAGCGGAGGTGATGATATTCTTTGATTTTAAATCATATTGAATTTTCCTTTTATCATCATCGGTCCACTTATCTTTGGGGGTAAGTTGAGATACACCTTCTACTTCTTTTGAGGGAATATGAGGACCATTCTCAATGGCTTCCCAAATGTTCATGTCTATGGCTTCTATAAAAATTCTCATTCTAACTTTCCAATAAGCATAACCCTCTCCACCAAACATAGGAGGGCGACTTATGGAAGCACCTTCACCACCAAAGGGAATCGTAGAACCCATTGTAGTTTCCTCAAGGATCTTAACGAAAAAGCTCTATGCTCGTGTCTTTTGACCGAGCTCTGATACCAATTGTAAGAACTACAATCGGTGGGTGAAATAACTAAGAGACACTAGGAGAACACCTAGAAGGGGGGGTTGAATAGGTGTTAAAGAAACCTTGAAAGATTTTCGAAAGAAACGAATCGAAACGATTAAAACAAATGATTTTTACAAAAACCTCAGCACTTAATCGATTAACAAAGCTTATTAATCGATTAACACCGAAAGACTTCAAATGATTAATCGATTAACAGCTTCAGTTAATCGATTAATCACTGTTAAAATTGAAAAATCACTTTTCACTCGAATACGAAAATCAATCAATTAACACGTAAGATCAGAGATTAAGCGGAATTGATTAACACCAATATTCTTATTGATTACCTAGGTTATGAAAATGATTTTCCCAAATCAATTTGCACATGTAAGATTCAATTCAATCAATTATGAAAATCAATCTTTTCTAGGTTTTCAATCAAGAACAAATGAAATTACTTGAATGTAAAGAGTTAAGAGTTTAGAGATACGACACAGAGATTTATCCTGGTTCACTTTCATCCACTTGAAAGCTACATCCAGTCCCCTCTTCAACCAAGAGAGATTCTTCACTATGAGGAATTAGAGTTCTCAAATTACAAGCAAATGCCTCTGAAGATACCCCACTTGATAGCCTCCAAGAGATACCACACTCTTGTCTTGCAACCCTATTGAATCTAATCTAACCTCTTCCCTTGCTTGCCGATATCCCACAACAAGTCTTCCAATTGCTTTGAGATGCTTCAAAGACTTCCACTTGCTTGATGATGCCTCACACCAAGACTTCCAATTTGCTTGTTAACACAACAAGACTTCCAAGATAACTTTGCTTGATGAACAACCACCAACTCTTCCTTTGTTGTAGATTGTTTGCCTCCTTTGCAATGATTACAACCAAAATGAAAACAATAACAATCCTATGAATCTCTTTCAAGAACTATGAAAATATCAACATAAGAGATTCAAAGATTCTTGATCAAAGAATGTAAAAGTTGAAAGCTTTGATCTATGAAAGTGAGAGAGAATAGTGTGGCTTTGAGAAATTGATTTGTTCTAATGTGTAATAAATGATTCACAAAGGTTAGGAAAAAGTTTATATAGAATACCCAGAAGTTAGGAAAACAATAGAAATTGATTTTGCCTTGAAAAGCTTATTTTAAAAACTGATTCTGCACGTGTTAATCGATTAACACAATGCCTTAATCGATTAAGCACTGTTACAGTTGTGTTAATCAATTAGCCATTCTCATTAATCGATTAGCCAGTGATAAAATCAATTAAAAACTTGTTTTCTCAAAACTAAACCTTTTCTTTCAAACCTTTAAGCCACCTATTAATTTTAGGTTAAGTGAAAACTCAAATTATGATATAATCATGACCTTGATAGAGATTCACTACCCTCTAAAGACTCTACCCAAACTCATTAAAATAAAAGACTCAAACTAAAGATATTACAATTAAACACAAACTAAGTCTTCATGAGCTTGCTCTCTCTTCATCATTTGTTGAGTGTTGTTTGTTTGTTGAATTTCTTCAAACCTTGAGCTTGATAAAACCATTTGTAGCTTGTTCAAAACCTTTGTCATTATCAAAACCTTCTCACTGGATCTAACAAGGAAGTCACATAATATTCATCTTAATCAGGAAAAAGATGAATGATAAAGATCACAGAAATTCTGGTCTTGAAGGGACGCATATGTGGGAGAGGATTAAGGCGGCGGATAGTAACTTTCGCCACTCCCTCAAGGGCTAAGCTATGTCCCCTCCGGTGCCATTCTCCCTCAGGGAGAAACCTCATCTCTATGCATATGGGGTTCTGAGCCATGACCTACAAACAATTAGGGCAAAGGGAGTAAGATAGTGTCATTCACGTACAAATGAATAATTAAATGAACTAGAAATAAACAAACACAATTAGTCAAGTAGCAATTAAAGTCACATAAGCAGATAAGCAATCTCAAATAATCAATTGATAATTACTAAATAATAAATATCAAGCAATAATGTATGTTTCTAATGCATGTGCAATGCAATGCGATGCAAATGCTCGATGCAATCTCCTCTGTGATATTCTACGAATATCATGCACTTAGCAATTTCACATTTATCGATAACGTCCTCAACGATTCAATTTACGTTTTATCGAAAATGTTCAAACGATTCAATTTTACATTTTAACGAAAACGTTCAAACGCTCCACGTACGTTTGACGACAACGTACCAACGATTCACACTAAATAGGAAAAGCAACTGGGAGTAAACGTCTTTCCACCAAGTATACCATTACAACTTCTGTGTAAATTATACTGAAGACCATCCTCCGCAGTCACGAAATACCCCGAGAGATCGATAGAATAAAATTATAGTCATTGTAAAACTATCCCGAGTCGAGTCTGCAGAACCCACTCATCATAGGACCATTTTACCTATAATTAATTCCCACGGTTATTTGACGTATCACCGTCATAAACCTAATCTCCGCGTATTCTCACACCGATTTAATTAAATCGAATGTGTCTTTTCCTATTATCTTATCTTAACTCCTTAACACCATGCATGATTTCAATCACAACCAAGTTATTAGGATTGACTTCAAATTATTTATTTGGTATTGAATTGATGTAAAACGGAAGTGACCCCAAAACATTCTTTTTAATAGTAAAAATAAATTTTATCTTAAAAGAATTAATTAAAATATTAGTGAAATGTTGGACTAAAGAAAAATACATTTGTCAAGTTCTGTACAGTGTCTAACTGGTTAGAAAGTCATGTAACCGATTGGTCACATTCAAATTTCCCTCTTTTTCCAATTTTACAGTAACTAACCAGTTAGAAGTTGCAGTAACCGGTTAGTCACTCCAGCATCAGTGGCAAATTGGCCTTTTTATACATCAATTCAAAACCTTTCACTTTCAATCCTTATCAATCACTTACATAACTTTCTTGAGCATATTTAAACATGTTCAAATCAATTATACACATCAATTTCATGAGATTCATATATGATTCATCAAGCTTGCACATAATCACATAATTGACACTTAATATGTCAAAATCAATTTCAGAGCTAAACAAGCCACAAATTAAGTTCCTTTAGTTCATATGAAGTTATTATGATATGTCCAAATTAGTTTTAGAACCTATTAAGGCCTCCAAGCCAGAATCCCAATTCAAAACATATTGCCCTTGAGTTTGTAAAGCTCCTCTACATTCCAAGCTATTTAATTATCATTCTAGCAAATGAATATCTTCTCCCTTACCTATTGAAGCTTTAGAGACTGATTGGAAATCAAGAGAAAAGCTCAACACGATTTTGGGACAAAACCACACCTCAGCTGCAACTCTGTTTTTCAGTTTTAACAGGGGTATTGATCAGTGATTTTCAACTCGAATAAGTAGAATAAACGTGTAAGAAATGATTAGAATTAGAACTACGATACATTAACTCAAGATTGAAACAAGTTTGGGTTCAGAAGAGAGTCTGAGCTTACCACACGAATTCAACAAAGATGGCTTCAAGAACAGATTCTTGCTTTGTTTTCCCAGCAACACAGGGTCAAGTTGCAGAGCTTTTAACTTTCTCTATGGTACACGAAATCGAGTGGGGTTGGTTTCTAATTCAAGAGGGTTCAAAGAACTTTATTTTGATATGGAGTTTGTGTGTGTTGGTGCTTCAAAGAATGAAAACGAATCAACACAAGTGAGGGGTTCAGAATTGATTTTTATGAAGTGTTGAGAGTGAAATTGAGTGGTTTAGAATGAGTTTAAGTCACCAAATTTCATCACCACTCATTCCTAGCAGAGATGAGATGTGTTGCAGGCCAAGGTGGCTGATTTTCAAGCCAAAAACGTGTTCCCCATTTTCAATTTGTGTTTAAACTGTCTCAGTTCTGGGTTTTCTGAGAGCATTAACCAGTTACTCATATCACTAACCGGTTAGTGAGACACAGATCTGGAAAAATCTAAAGATATTATATTACATTTTATTTCTTTTCTTTTCTTAATATCTTTTAAATTCTTCCTTTATTTTCACAAAAAGAAATAATTACCTTAATAAAATAATTTCCTTTAATTATTTCTTAATTAATATTTTTTGCAACATAATTATTTTTATAATTATCATAATTATATTATAATCACATTATAATTTTTATAATAATTAACGTAATTACATATAATTATAATTTCTAATCGGAGATTAATTTTTGGGGTGTTAAAATAATCTTACCAAAAATAATCTACAGTGTCTATGCAGAAGATGTTGAATTTTGATTATTTTTCCAAGATTATAATTTAAAATTATTTTTTAATGTAGATTTAATAATCTAATATACTAAAAATGAAAAAATAAATTATACCGTACAAAACGGCAAAATAACCTTGGTATAAGTAAATTATTTAATTTATACCCTCAAAGTTCATGATAATCCTAGTTATTTAATTTACATTTCATGCGTTAGAGATACTTGAATAAAAATAATTAATTGATTTACATGCTCATAAATTAATATGTCAAAAATAATTTAGTGAAGTTAGAATTTATGATATTTTTTAAGACAAATAATTTTAAATAACTTATAGCATAGATGATAATTAAAAAAAACTAATATGTAGATATTTTTATTTATTATTTATTAATAAAAAAATTTAAATGCAAATAATAAAAAAGTTTATTAATGAGGTCTATATTTCCAAATTCATTAAGTCCATATAGGTTACTTATACAAGAGGTTGCAGGTAGATTCAATTATTGAATTAAAACATTTGCATTCAAACAACAAAAATATTTGGTGTTTTTTAGCCAAAATTAAACCAAGAAAAAAACAAGGAAGAAAAAGAACAAAAGAAATACTATAACACAATAAAAATGAGCCGAATTGAAGAAGAAAACAATATCAGAAATAAAGAGGAATAGAACATAAGGGTTGTTAAAGGGAATGCTTTTTTTTATTCTGGTCTTAATTTTTAGGGATATTGTAAGGCTTCTTGCAACAATGAAAACTTTTACTACAGTGTTTTCAATATTTTTTTTTCTTGAAAAATGATTCATAGAATCAAACTCCACATATTTAAGAAATGGGCAATTCTTCAATCCCCCTAATAAGAGTCTAATTTTACATATAATTTTATATTAAAATAAACATTATAGTAACTTAAAATATTTAATTATAGTAATTTACATCACATCTTAATTAATTTCCTTATATCAACAACTTATTAAATGTTTATGATAAATTATAAGTAATTTTACATCACTATTCACAAAATAAATTGAATCCAAAATTATATTGATCTTACATATTAATCAAGCACGTGGTTATCATCATAAATTAAGAAAAAGATAGATGACTATTTAATATATCCCTTTTTAATTAGGCATATTTTGATTACATTTATATGCATTATATGATGCTCATTCTTAATTATTTATCATAGAATTTATAATTTTTGGAATATTTGATGGACACAAGTAATTTTTATATGAAATATATATATATATATATACACACACACATTCATAAATGTATTTAATTAATTTTTCTAATTAAGTTGTTTATTTTTCAGGTTAATTAACAGAAGGAAAGCTGCGGAAGATAAGGAACATAAAAGCTATTTTGATAGAGATTAAAACCTCATCATTTAATATGGAAATGAGCTGGTTACGTGATTTGCATGTTTAAAACAGACTTCAACTAATGATGATCACAACAAACTATTTATGGCCAACTTAGTATATTACAATGATGCTTTTGGTTGGAAAACGGGAGAATATATAGCAACCATTGTATGGTTGTAACAACTATTGCATGGAAAAAGCACTATAATTAACAAGAGGCAACATGTATAAAAAGAACATGTAGAGAAAAACATGTAGGAGAGTTACCATAGAAGAGAAACAAAACACGTTTATTTTATATTTCTTTTCTATGAGTTGCTAAACTCCCTATACTAAGGGGATGATGAAGTCTTGGTAATTTTTAGCAATAACGTGTCAGTTAATTTTTACCTACGTTATAAATTAATTGTTGTTAATTTTATTTACTCAATTATTTAATACAATTAAACTTTAGATGAGTTTAGTCATGCTTTTCTCATGCTTTGAAATCATTTTGTATTATCTAAGTGTTAATAGTAATTGTTGGATAACAATTGTGATCTCATGTTAGAGATACAGTTATTTATTTAATGATTATTATTGATTTGGTAAATGATCATTCTTTCAAATATTATTCTTTTAAGAGCTTTGTTGATATATTTTCCATGAATACTAGCTTAGCTGCTAGATGTTCATGAGTAATTTAATTGGGTAAAATAATTTACGTAGTTACTGTTATAATTAATCTTGATGGATTCTAAACCTTAGTCATTTATCATTCATTCAAACAAGTTTATTTGCCTATCTTAATTTTCATACTCTCCTTTACATTAAATTTTTATACAACATTAGAATTTTATTTAACAAATATCTTAATTTTACTCTAAGTCTCTGTGGGATCGACCTCGTTCTTGTTCAACTGTACTTTGGTATGATTCGTGCAGTTGCGAGCATATTTTTAAAACTTAAAAGAAACGCAACAAGTTTTTGGCACTGTTGCCGGGGACTTAGTTTGTTAAAATTAGATCTTTGTTAAATTAGATTTTTATATATTTTTTTTATAGAAATTACTGGCTGTCATAAAAATATCTCATGCACGTGGACCTTGCTATACTTTAATAATATAAATTCATGTACGTGCTTTAGTGTGCTTTATTTTGACGTTTCCCCACATTATTTTAGTTTTACCCAGTATCCAGCTCTTGTCCGAACCTCATAATTAACGATTTAGTTTTATTTCTTTATGTATTATTGTGTTATCAGTGCATGATGAGTTGGACTTGCGATCATACGAACAAATTAGTGAAAGTTGTTACAGAACCAAAAGAGAAAATGGAGATGGTTATGCATGATGATGGACAAAAACCTCTCAGGGAGTTATTCTGTCCAATATCTGTTAATCCTCCCTCATGCATTGTTTTACCTGAAACAATTGCTGCTCATTTTGAAATTAAGCATCATATTTTAAATAATCTTCCAATTTTTCATGGTTTAGACAGGGAAGACCCATACTTGCATGTCAAAGATTTTTTGGAAATGTGTAGAACATTCAAGTTCGAAAAGCTTACTGCAGAATCTATACATTTACTTCTTTTTCCTTCCTCATTGAAGGATAAAGCAAAAGTTTGGCTGAACTCTTTACCTTCTGATTCTATTAAAACATGGGAAACACTATGTCAAAAAAATTTATCTAAATTTTTCCCCATGTCCAAAACAAACTCTTTGAGAATGGAATTTTCAGATTTTTGCCAAATGGATGATGAAAAATTTTATGATAGTTGGGAAAGATTTAAAGATTTGCTTGCAAGGTGCCCTCACCATGGTTTTGAAAAATGGCGTTTTGTACAATATTTTTACAATGGTCTAACACATTCAAATAGGGTCTTTGTTGATGTAACACTCCTTGTATATCATCTTACTTTATAAGAAAAGTAATAAGTTTATGAATACTTGGACTTGTTATCGTGGGAAAAAGATCTGAAAATAAGAACTTCCCCTTCCCTTGAAAATTCCTTTTCACAAACACTTGATTAATAATGAGGTTGACTAACAAAATCAGAGTTTGCGGAAACATAGTAAAGTTATCATACCATGGATACCAAATAATTATTATTATGAAACCGAATTCATCTTATGATACCTCTTTCAAAATGTGTATCATATAAATACTTATTAAAAATAGAGATGTTATAGAGCTGGTCACTGGTCCTCTGTCCAAACATCCATCTGGCCGGATCCTCGATATCTGCACAACGGGTTCCCAACCCACACTTTCTACACTCTGCATGCACCTAAGGGACATCTCCCTTTACTGATTTTTGTGCAAGCTAGATTCACGATCAACACCTAATAAGGGCATGGGGTTAGCTATACATATTCGCATAATCAAATGAGAATAACACTAACATCCACAAGTCAACATGTAGCAAATCATGATGCATATTCATATGAGCACACCCGGTTAATCGTAATAATTCTTTCAATGCAGGTGGCATGATGCATGATTTTCATCCACAACTGAGGCCTCTAACAAAGTCCATCTTGGACGTCCATCCAATACAACGTTGTGTTCCCGGAACACTGACATTCGTTCCCAGAACATAATGCCAAACCATACTTGGATAAATAAGCATCACTCCCAGAGTGTGTGTAACACCCTAGTTACTTTTACCCTTAATTTATTATGAATTTAAATTTTTTTTTCTTTTAATACTACTAGTTGATTAGGAAAAACACATAGTTACTTTTAATTCTTATGAAAATCTCCGTAAAATCGGACGGAGTTTCCTTTGTTTTAGGGATATTCCCAAAATTTACTTTTCCTGATTAACCTGCATAAAACTTCATTTTCAACAACAGTGGGCCAGCAGGGCCAAAATACAATTCAGTTCAATTACACTTTTCAAAAAATGATTACAATTCAAAAGTGGGTTTGCTTTCCCAAATTATTATACATTTTAAATTCCCAAAACTGAAACTATTGACCCACAAAAGGTCACTCAACTAACTAAGCAACATTCCACGAGGTGGAGTGTAATCCTGCCCGGCCATACTCGTGTAAGCTCCTTCTTCACCTGTAAAAATATATCAAGAAGGGTAGCATTACACAGAACTTAGAAAATACATTCTAAAATGACATAGATAACAACTAAGGAATTACTACCCGTTATCACTTGAATTATATTTTCTATTTCAATTTCCCTTGCCTCCTTAATACCCTATTGTTGACCATATTCATTTCTTATTCCTTTCGACTATTTCCTTAACCTTTCTTGATTCTATCATTTCCTTCTATCATTTTACACACTTACCTACCTACCCTTTTATTCTCATTTAATACTCACTCCTAATGGAAGTCCTGTTTATATAATATTCCACTCCTCTATGGAGGGTCCAGATAATATCCACTCTCTTATGGAGGGTCATGATAATATCCACTCCTTTACGGAGGGTCCTGATAATATCCACTCCCTTATGGAGGGTCATGATACTGTACATACAATTCTCACTCCTGCTTAGAGAGTAAGCGGAGGGTCCTGTTCTCACTTCACTTATGATGCAAGTGAAGGGTCATGATAATATCCACTCCTTTACGGAGGGTCCTGATAATATCCACTCCCTTATGGAGGGTCATGATACTGTACATACAATTCTCACTCCTGCTTAGAGAGTAAGCGGAGGGTCCTGTTCTCACTTCACTTATGATGCAAGTGAAGGGTCATGATAATATCCACTCCTTTACGGAGGGTCCTGATAATATCCACTCCCTTATGGAGGGTCATGATACTGTACATACAATTCTCACTCCTGCTTAGAGAGTAAGCGGAGGGTCTTGTTCTCACTTCACTTATGATGCAAGTGAAGGGTCATGATAATATCCTCTCCTTTACGGAGGGTCCTGATAATATCCTCTCCTTTATGGAGGGTCATGATAATATCCTCTCCTTTACGGAGGGTCCTGATAATATAATTTCCCGCTCCGCATAGGGAGGGTCATGATAATATAATTTCCCGCTCCACATAGGGAGGGTCATGAATGTATCCTCTCCATTTTGGAGGGTCCATAGATAATACTCAATATCATAATCAATTATCCATACCATTTACTTACCTTCTTCTCTAACCATTGATCCTTTTCTTGATTTCTTTACCATTCACCTAATTTCCTTCTTATTTCCGTTAACTGCATTTTACTCTTCATCATCATTCATGTTCATTACAATTCCATTCTAAACACTAAAATTAACAACATAATCAACTTTCTAACCACTATATCCATTATTAACCTTCAAGCCATGCTATATTCTACCACCATCATCATTAAATCCAATTGTCTATCTCATCTCTAAATCTATAGCCCACTCTCATTATTAAACCCCCAAATACTTAAATCTAGATAATTACAAACATACACAATTATAGTCATATCCATTAACCTTTCATAAATCCTATTCTAGTCAATTTCCCTAAGGTTCCTCTTTCTATTTTATTCTCTACCCTTAATTCCCCCTATATGCAAGCTAGAAAAATACCCCCTAAGTAGAGGTAACACTTCCCTTCTTACCTCGGGCTTTCTTTTAAAAAAGAAGCTGGGTTGTGGCTCGATGTCGATGTCGGCGTCGGTGTTGCTCCTTGTTTGTGAGAACGATCGCGGCCGGATCGAGGCCAAAGCTTCACACCTCGGAGTACCCAACACGAGCCCGGTGCGAACACGATCGGTAACGACGCCGGTGAGATCCGGTGGAAGGAGAGAGAGAGAGATCCAATTGGGGAAAGAGAGAGAGGGAAAGAGAACTCAAAATCAATAGGGAGAGAGAGAGGAAGAGGTTCTCATAGTGGTGGTGGTGAGTGGTGGTTCGTGGTGGATGGTGGAGGGTATGGTGGTGGAGAGAGAGAATGGGTCATGGAGGTGAGAGAGAAAGAGATCAAGAAGGAGGAGAGAGAGTGGATCTATGGGAAGGAGGAAGAGCAAGGAGGTGGGGTGGTGGCCTTGGGGCTGCTCCGGTGGTGGTGGTGGGTGTTGGGGGCTGATTTGGGGTGAGGGAGGGAGAATGGGGCGGAGGAAAGTGAGGAAGAGGGGGCTGGTGCGTCAACTTATAGACCTGGTGTTGATCTGTCGCGCCCGCGCGCCTGGGCGCGGGATGAGGCGCGCCATGCGCGCGTGTTCAGCGCATTTGGTGCGTGTTGGAGGTTCTGTCGCGCGCCTGAGCGCCCAAGCACCTGAGTTGGTGCATCTGATGCACCCTGGTGCGCCTGGGCGTGCACCGGTGCGCCTGGGCGTGCACCGGTGCGCCTGGGCGTGCACCAGTGGTTCCAGACTTCGATTCGCCATAACTTCTTCGTTAACCGTCGGATCGGGCCCAAATTTTTGGACAAGTTTCTTAATCCCTTAAACTTCATATCCAACGGTGGAATTTAATCTCTTAACATCCTATAATAAATTCCTAATTTTCTCTTTTCGGCTGATTTCTAACATTTAAAACGCCGATTTAACTCCCGATTTCGCTTCGATAATTTTGCCCCTTGCTACCAATGTCTCCTATACAACCCCTAGTACTTATAATTACTACTCACCTATCTCCCAAAATTCATTAAGCAATCAATCTACCCATTTTCTACGCTTTAGACCTATTAACTCAATATTTATACTTGGAATTAAATTTGGGATGTTACAGTGTGCATCACGTTCCCAGAACGCGTAGCAAACCATACTTGGAATAATAAGCATTGTAACAGCCCAATTTTCGCAAAACAAAAATAACCAACTCTTGTTCATTTAGGTTGAAAAAATGAGGCCAAATTTTTTTTTTAACACATTGTTGAAAAGTCATTGATGTAATTAAAAGTCCTTTTGTTTAAAATCGAGTTGTTACTTAAAACATTTATTTTCAGAAAACATTCATTTTCATAACAAGACTTGTTTCCAAATCTTCACGATATTTTCTCAAAGACTACATTGGTTGTTCTTCCAAAGTAGAGTATTCCACAATACAGAATTAAAACTGGGCTTAGTTACATAATTGACACATTGCTTGGTAATCCTTGACTCAAAACACAAACAATAGACTTAACTAAAACACTACCCCTAACTCTATCTGTCGTACACCACCGGATGAGGCTTCCCTTTTCTTCTTTTAGGCATTCCTCATTCTCGAAAGTAAAATCCCCTCTGTTGCTGCTTCCTCGCTGTCGTTTAAGTTCATGCTTCCATTCCTCTAGAGTGATGATCTCCTTATAATACTCCGTCTGCCCGTTGCGATATCAGCAACACCAATATAACAACGAACAGGAGAGAGTAAGCGTTCCGAAGGACGAATCGTCGACGGTGTGGAATTACGATAGGCAAAATAATAGAACCATACAACCATACAAGATAACATACAAGCACACAACAACATATCATTAACATCATCATTATTATCTTACATTATCAACATCATTGTTACTCTTTCCCATTTCTTCTTTATTTTCACATCTTATGAACATTCCTTCCTTTTTCTCATCCAATCTCATCAAGTTACCCTCTTAACTCTTTGGGGGAAAAATACCGGTCATCATAAGAATATTCATTTCGTCCTCGACTATCACTCACGTCTACATCTCCTCGGTCATCCACCCAACCTAATCGGAAGCAAATAGGAGTACAGGACCTTTACCACGCGGGCACGACAACTGTCACAACACATAAATGGTCCCAGACTAGAAGGATCTCGTCCTCAAATCATATCAATAATAACAAGGCTCACTGTCCACGCAGTGGCAAACACAATGCCCCGTTCCAGTCCCTCTCACTGTTCTCGATTTGCAATCTAGGGGGCGACAGTATGTTTCTAGTGGGCCCGCAGAACTTGCCACGACATTAGACCCAGTCCCCACCACGTTAGTGCGCCACATGTGGAGTTCGTTCTGCCTAGAAACATACTCTAGACTTCTTGACGTTTCACCGTCATCGTCCTCCCCTAATGCAATCTCGTCCTAAGTATCCGCAGATACTTATCGTTTCTTCCTTTCCACTACTTCGCACTCTCATACCTCACCGCGCATGTCTTTTAAAGGCTTTTAATCTATCTTTATTTAATTATCCTAAGGTCGGCCCGTCCTTCGTGCAACCCTTCAACGAGTCCCGACCACTAACTTTGCACAAACTTTGTCTCATCATTTCTCACATAGCACAGAGCTTGGATCACATGCAACCTCAAGTCTCATTTCTCAAATCTTCTCAACATACTCCATCTCTCACAATCATCTCATTCCACAGTCTTTTCTCAAAACAATCTTTTCAAAAACTATCTCAAAACAACCCTTTCATGAACTTTTACAAAACCTCATTTCACAAAGTTTCTGAAATCTCTTTTCACATCCTTCCACAAAACTTCTTTTCAAAACTTCTTTGAAAACACGTTTTATAACATTTCTCAGAACCTTTGTTCAAAACGTTTTCAAAAGAATTCCTTTTCACCAATCTTTTCTAAAATTTTCTTTTCACCATTTTCCACAAAATTTCTTTTCCAAAAATCTTTTCAAAAAGTTTTTCTCAAAAACCCTTTTTTTTTTAAAAAAAAAAACTGCTTTTCAAAACCTTTTACAAAAATTCGCATTGTTGCTGGGCACTAGTGGAGGAGCAAGCTCAACTCAACACCAGTCCTAGACTAAAACCGAAAGCAAAGGAGCCCAGCTCCATTCATTCCACATCTCATATCCATCTCACTCTCCCCAGCTCTGGCTCGTTCTCAACATTATATTTCATTCTTTCCCCCAATCTCAACTCTTTCTTTCTTCTCCAACACATATCTTATTCTCACTCATTATTCTTTTCTCATTATATCTTTTACTTTCAGTCTTATTACTTTCACAACTCATTCAATTTAACAACAATAAATATCATTAAGCATAAATAAATTAATAGACATAAACATACTATCAATCACACTATAACATTGTGGTTTTTGTCACCTTCGTATAAGTGACCACACAATCAAACAATTGCCACTTATACTACTGACTCTAACCACTTAGTTCCGATCTTTGAGATGATACAGAACGTTCTAATAAATCACCTAACTACCACGGTGTCTTAGGAAAGCTTCTCTCTCACCTGAGGTCCAGCTATTAAATGCGTACCGTCGCCTTGGATCCTTTGGCTGCCGGCTGCCCCAATCCCTCGTCTTTAAGATTTCCTCGTACAATTCAAGGTCTTCTAGCTTCTACTGTCTTGGTTCTTCAAAGAGAATTTTAGGTTTTGGTGTTGATCTCCTCTCCTTCTTCTCTACTCTAACTCACGGCCTCTCTCTCTTTCTCTCTATGTGTTGAGAGCTTGATTTTGCTCTCAACAAATGTGTTTGGAGGGCGAAGGGGAAAGAAAGAAATGAAGGGTGTAAATGAGTAAAGGAAGTGACCAACACTTCACTCATTCGATCCTTTATAGGCAAAGGCAAAGACATGAGGCTTTTCCTCATTTGCCTTGTGAAATTCGGCCAAGGGTGTGCAAATGGGAGGGGTAATTTTGGCAACTCAAAACTTTGCATGGGTGGAGTTTAACAAAGCCAAGGGAACAATATAGGAGACATTAGGCACTTAGGGGTTACTTAGGCTTTTGACTTGTGGGTTGATCTTTAGGGTTTCCATCCACTTAGTTAGGGTTTTGGTTGGGATTTGGTTCATTTAGTTAGAGCTTGGTTGCAACTTAGGAAATTTCTAGGTTTCCACATACCTACACACACGGCTCACACACACACACACACACACACACACATATATATATATATATATATATATTCATGCATACACACACTTACACGTATCATACACACACATGTATACACCTACCATACTAACACATACATTCATGCATACACCATCATTTCTTTCTAATCAAATTTCACATAATCCTAAACATACATACATGTAAACCGTACATACACATATAGACACATATATTCACACATACACATACTCATGCACACATAGACAAATAAATTATTCATGCATAATGATACACCAAAATATCAAACACACATTTTTAGAAAATAAATCACCCTTTTCATAAAATAATTTCGTGTTGAAGAATTCATCATTTCCTTAGAATCATTTTAAACACATCATCATTTCCAAAACTCAACTTAAAAATTCATTACATTATTTTATGAAAAATCATTCTTTAAAATCATTTACTAATTTGAAAACGTGATTTAGAAATTTATTTAAGAAAATTACTCTTTCAAAACACTTTTCTTAAAATAAATCCCTTTAATATTTTGAATTAATACAAGGAATTTGCGGGGTGTTACAAGCATCACTCCCAGAGTGTGCATCACGTTCCCAGAACGCATACGTTCCCAGAACGCATAAAAACCAGGTCCCGGACACTGGCCACATTCCTAGAATGTGTCATCAAGTAGGTTACATATCAATGTGTTCCTAGAACACTAACATACGTTCCCAGAACGTATATAACCAGGTCCCAGACACTGGCCACATTCCCAGAATGTGTCATCAAGTAGGTTACAAATTTGGTACTCCCGGAGTACCCTCCTCATATTCCGAGAATATGATAAACGTTCCTACCAACCCATCTTCCATTCTATATGCATGAATGCACAATCATTAAGGTTGGTTTTTATCTTTAATTCTATGATTATACCAATGTGTTCACAGAACACTAACATACGTTCCCAAAACGTATCGCAAACCATACTTGGAATATAATCAAGCACCACTCCCAGAGTGTGCATCACGTTCCCAGAACGTGTCAAAGAAACCATGTCCCAGACAATGGCCACATTCCCAGAATGTGTCATCAAGTAGGTTGCATCAGTTTGGTACTCCTAGAGTACAGGGTCATGTTCCCATAAATTCCATTATTATGACTTAGAAAACACAACTTCGGAATGATATCTTGAGGTATGACTTTATTCATAAAATTCACCTTTGAATTTAAGTTTAACATATGCTCATAGACCTGGATTGAGAGAATATATCATTGGTATTATCAATCCTTACTCAAAAACTTAACTTTTATTTTTAAGTTTCAGGTACTAACCGGTTACATCATCACCTAACCGGTTAGAATTACAGACCTGAATACAAAACCACTGATTTTCAAAGAATATTTTCTTGAATTCCCTCCTCAATCCAATAACAAGGTCTTAGCATAACAGAATACCTCAAATTCAACACATAATATCATTCAAAAGATCTAAGTCATAATCCAATTTCATTTATGCATAATTTCCTCTTGACACTACTACAAAAACTATTTAAAATACCTGAATTTTAATCCCGGTTCCGTGTTATAACTGGGATTGAATACCGTTTTTAATTAAAAAATAATAAAAAAGAACTAGAAATTTATTTAAAATTGCAGTGTTTTTTGTTTCCGGTTATAAAAAAACACGGAACTGGGATCATAAATATAAATTAAATTTTATGCCTAACGGTATATTTTTAATCCCCATTTTTATAAGCAACCGGGATCGATAATGATAAACAAAATACTAAAGCAATTAAAAATTAAACAAAAACAGAGAAAGCCCTCTTAGCTTCCTCTATCTGATCGATATCACTCCCTCTTGGTGTCTTCCTCGCATAACCCCTTCATGCCTCTCTCAAGCACCGGCGGCTCTCTCACGTCGTAGCTCACTCAGCACCGGCCGCTCTCCACTCGTTCTTTTCCTTGACCGCTCTCTCTCTCACGACCGTAGCTCTCTCTGATCCGCCGCTCTCCTCTTGTTCTCTTCCTTGACCACTCTCTTTCACGACTCCCGCCGCCGCTCCCAAGCCGTTCCCAAGCCCTCCTTCCACTTTCATCCTCAACCACAACCACCGCCGCTTCCAAGCGCTCCACCGGCTTCCACCGTCACCGTACCAAACCAAATCGCATCACCAAGCCCCGCCATGACCACGGTTGGTCCCTTCTTCACCGCCGCCGCCACCTAACCACAGCTGACCGCATCAACAACCGCCGCCTCACCCTCTTCTTCAACTCCTCGAAGTCACGGTTGCCCCTTCACTACAGGTACCAACTCCTCCGTTCTATTGCTTTGTTTGCTCATCAGTATGGTTAAATCTTTTTCGTTTTTTTTAATTGAAACCCTAATCAACTTTATAATTAGATTAAAAAACTCTAGTAATTTGGTTGTTTGCTTGAAGTATTTCTTATAATTAGATTTTGTGTTGGATTCTCTTTTTTGGTTTTTGGTTTATGACCAATCTGAAGAATGTGAAAACAAAGTTTTGTTTTTTTTGGTAATATTCAGAGACCCTTTTTGTTTGATTAGAGACCATTCAAGATTTTTGACAATTTTACAATGTAGCTTAAAGTAACTAAAGCCAAGGTATTTTGGCCTTATTGGCAACTCTTCAGCAAGATTACTTATTTTGCATAAGAAGGATGTGATTTTAATTTAATTGGGACAAGCAAAAATGATATAACTCCCAAGGTATTAAAAAAAAAAAATTGTAGTATAGAGGATCTTCAGTTCTAACTTTTTCCTTCATTTTTTTCCCAAGGTATTTAAAAAAAAATTACAGTCCATATAGTCCCATTTCTCAACAATCTCAATATTTATTTCATTATGTTTAAGTTCATTTGTACAACTTTTAGTCAGGTATTTATAGCTTGTTTTATAATTACTTTATGTTTAGGTGTGATGACGACCTTAAATTCAAACACAATAAGTTGTAAAGTGTTTGTTGTTTTTTGTAGGTTCAAGTCTGTGAAAGAAACCATCATCCATCTGATGACATCACGGTATGTGAAGTTACATGCAATTTATTCTTATATGATATATTGTAATGTTGTTTATAAGTATTCTCATATCTTCTTTCAACTTATAAAGCATTTGGTTGACAAGTAAATTTGTTTCATCACTTGCATGGAATAATGTGGTTACAGGTGGTAGTGACCTTGGTGGAGCTATCTGTTGACGGTTCTAAAATGGGTACTGTTGAAGTCAAGCTTCCTGGAGAAGGAATAGGAGGTCTTGTTTGTTTGAAATTTTGGGATTTGGATACAGAGAGCAGAAGATTTTCAGTATCCACCCTTATTTATTAACCTCACAGGTGTGTCCATGGAATTTTTTTAGCAAACAAAATTGGAAAAGGAGGTCTGGTGATTTTGCCGAAAGTGGTTTTGTCAAAAGCCTTTTTGTGATTGACCGAATAGTTAGTATAGTTTCTGAAAAAGCTGAATTTAAACTCTTGTTTTTTTGGTTGCAATTCTGCTTTTTCTTAAAGCACAACCAAAGAGATGGCAAGTGTTGAAGCAGAAGTAGTTTTTTTTTATTCAAATAATAATCATTTCTTTTGTGTGTGAAAAAATCTTAAACAAACCTCTGTTAGTATATCTTATGAAATTTGTTGTGGATTGAGGCATTGAGCAGTGGTTGTACTAATGCTATTGAGTTTGTTGTGATGTGAATTGATGACAGGTTCTGAAGTGGGAGGATGTGGAAATTGGAGAGCCAAAAGATAATATTACTCCATGTGGCAACATATGCTATGCATTATTTAGCTTGATCTTGGCATGAATTTCAATCAGTGCATTGTGGTAACCAGTGTTATGTTTGTAATTTTAGAAATGTACACACTGTTTAGTACATGCTTAATTTCCTTTTCCTTTGGAATTCTGAGTTAAATAAGGGATTTGATCCCAGTGTTGTTAAACATTATATGGTTCGTCACACTGACTTTTATGAAATAACTATGCTGATTACTATCCTCTCTATTCATAACTTACTTTACCTATTTCTTGTCTCGTAGATTGAAAATCAAAGCTCTCTCTTCTTGCAACAGCAAAGGCAACTCCTGTTCTTAGTGCATTGACGTCATTGGAGAAGGAAACTAGTGGCTTAATCATAGTTGGACCAGAAGGCGGTTAGTATGCTTAATCTAGTTCAGTCTTTCTTATTTTGTTTCAACTCTTATAATTACTCATTTAGTTCAATAATATAACATACGTTACTTTATATTAATTTTACAGTACTTTGATGACTGCAAGTATACCATGTACAATCAGGAGTTGTTGGATGAAATGAAGGAAGAATGGGCAGCTTTCATGTTCGATCAAGTACCTTAGACTTAGATTTATATATATATATATATATATATATATATGTAGTACATGATAATTTAGTTATATAGTAGACTTTTGAAGCTATTTTGATCTTGTGGTTATGTAGCACTTGAAAATTTAGCTATCTTGGTATATGTTTCTCAACATTATGAAGCTATTTTTAGTCTTTTAATTTGAAGCTATTTTGGATGAAGTCAATTAAGATATATATATTATATTGCTTTTGGTTACACAGGTACAGGGTATTGTGATGCTATATTATTATATAAAATTCTGGTTCCAAAAAAAAATCCTATCATTTACGATTCTGGTTCATAAAAAAAAGCAGTGTTTAAGATTCCGGTTCGTAAAAAAAATTTAAAAAAATTCATCAAATACGATTCCGGTTCAGTTCAATATACGATCTCGGTTCTTTACAATTTACGATCCCAGTTCCGTGTTTTTAAAGAACCGGAAACGTAAATTGTCGTGTTTTTAATCCCGCCATATTCAATTCCGGTTCGGAACCGGGATTGAAAATGTTTCGGAACTGGGATTAAAAATGTTTTTTGTAGTAGTGTGAAATTATCATTTGATATTAAGGTATTAACTCATCACTTCCAATCTAAACCAAACAGTGCTCAATTTCATAGTTTTAGATTGGTCTTTGTATGAAATTCTAGCTTAAACTTGAGTACAAATGGTATGGAAACTTAGTCAATTTCAGAAATTCATTTTCTTTGAAAATTGACAGTATCTAACCGGTTACAAATTTCGACTAACCGGTTAGATTATGCAGTCTGTACATTGAAAAATGAGGATTTGCATACCATTTTTTTCAATACTCAAATCTAACCAATTTCATCAATCAAAAGAGTTCACATACCTTAATACTAGTATGTTCAGCCACAGAAACATATCTATCTTGCATGCATTCAATTTAGATACTCAAATTGCACATAATTGCACATATTTCACAACTTAATGCATCAATTCACATAATATCCAAATAAGTCATGAATCCAACATCAATATAGCTTGCATGCATCTAGATAACATTGCTCATAACAACCATTGAGCTCAGATTGGCCTCCAAGCCACTTAACCATTTTAACTTATGCCCTTTGAGTCTCTTGGTGACTCATCCTATATTATACCAAAATTTATTCTCATTCTAGCAAATAGTAAGCTTCCCCCTTACCTTAGGTTCGTGCTTGAACAAGATTTGAGCAGAGATTTGAGGTAGACCACCAACCACCCAAAACTCCTCCTCAAACCAGAACCGTTTTGACAGGGTAGATTGATCAAGGAATTTGGAACATGAAATGGACATGGAAATTAGGGAAAATGGTCATTATCAAAACCATGCAACATGAACTTTGAAAGGAAGTCAAGTCTAAAACAAGAGAAAGCTTGAGCTTACCAAAATCGAAGCTCAAAGTCAGTTTCAGAAACCCAATACAGAACTGTGACAGTTTTGAACCTTCAATTTCGTGAATCGATTTCTCCTAGCTCAGGAACTCTCAACTCACAAACCTTATATCAATACAAAGCCCTTGATGTGAGCTTTGTAACCGTGTATCACTCATGTTCTAACTCTCATAAACGAAGGAGAATTTCAGAGACGAATTCACGAACCCTAAACAGAGCATCAGCACTTCAGATCTACAAATGAGCCAAAAATCTCGATCAATTGGGCTATTTATAGAGCAATCAGGCTAACATGCATCAAGACACGTAGCTCCCACTACGATTAGGATGATTTCGTGGCGAATTCTGGGTTAAAACGAGTGATTACTCATCAAACGCACTAACCCAGTTTTCTGAGTTCATCGTGTAACCGGTTACAGAGCCCTTCTAACCGGTTACATACTGATAAAATTCAAAAATTAATAATTTAATTACTCTTTCTTCACAAACCTTTTTAATATTGCAATTAGGTCCCAACCCAAGGACTAAATTACAATATTCACATTTTTGTACAAAATAACCATATAAAAATATATCTCATATTTTTATATATAAAAACACATAATGTACAAAAACTAAAACCTTCAAAACTAATATAAATCAATTATAAAATAATTGTTATAATTAATTTCTTGGTTATTTGGGAGACGAAAATTAGGGGTGTTACACTACTCCCCCACTTAAAAGGAATTTCGTCCCCGAAATTCATCTTCTGAAATTTTCCACTTTTCCAAAATGTTCTTATACTAGAAAATTTATCTAATTCCCTAAAAATTGTTGTTAGGGTCCTCCCCCACTTAAAAGAGTTTCGATATAGTTCTTTTATTTCGAAACATTTCAAATAAAATCTTTCAGGAAAAGATTTTTCAAACTAAACAATAAGGATTCTTTGGATAAAACTCTTAATGTTAAAAGAATCCTTTCAAAGAAATATCTTTTTGAATAATACACTTCACACAACATTTTTCAGATAAAAAATTTTTCAGTAAACTTTTTGGGCTACGCACTCTGATCTCTCGAGCACAATCGAAGAAACATTCGTATGACTTCATTCCTTAACAGCCTAAGACATTAGGGTGATCAGTCCTAATATTCAAACCATTAATAACAAAATCATCCCTTTTCAGATATAATCTTTCGCAAGAAAGACCATACGACAGGTCTTTAAGTTAGATGAACTTAAAGATAGGGTAATTATCACTATCAGACTTAGTTAGATAGTCAAGTTCTAGAGACATTTCCGTTGGGGAGACAAAGATTTGTCCTATCCCGGTGGTTGTTAATCTCTCTAGCCATAACTGATCTTTCTATTTCTGTAGTGTCCACAGATATTATCACATCCAACTGTGATAAGGGTTTTGATCACAGAAAGATTGGAGTTGAACTTCCAACAGGATATTGATATTCTCAAATGATTAGATTAACGTAGTCGAAAACATTTAACTACGTTAACTTAGATCAAAGGAAGAGATAGGCTTGGGTTGTCTACGTCAGGATTACACTCAACTCTCATCTCAGCCGGTGAATTCTTCTCGTGCTGGATTCGTCCATTCCTTTCTCACCTTTTCCTTCAAGACAATTCGGTGAATAATACTTCAGCTTCCTATAATCGGAATTGACTATTCCCTTAGGTACATCACAACTAAACTCAAAGTGATGTGCCTCACAGTTTTCACCTTGAGATGGACAAATGTTCCCTTCCCTATTTCCTTCTTAGTCACTTTTCTTCAATCGAGGATTCCTTAATCCTTGATATTTCCGTGGTTGATATTCTCCCATTTACTTTTCCTCTTTCTCCAGTTGGGCCTGTATTTCATCATTCTTTCTCTTATTCTGAACTCAGAAATTTCTAGCATGAAATTCATGTACTTTCCCATAGTCTTCATACATGCTTACCAACATCGAGAAATTCCTTATTCCTTGATAGTTGATAGCTAACTTGGGTACGAACATAATCTATTCTCGAAATTCGTGCCTTTGGATTTCTCATCTAGGTTGTACCAGAAAACACTTCCTAAATCCCTTACTTCCATAATATATTTTCTAATATCCATAATCCCTGACTTTAATTTCAAAGATTAAATCTCATTCGTTTCTTCATAGAAATCTAACTCCTCATTTCCTGGTTGAAATTCACGAATTCGATTCAAGAATTCGTTGATCATTTGCAACATTCCCAATCTAAGGCTAGATAGTTCCACTTGCATTGCCCGACTTTGGTCTCTGAACTCCGCGATCAGAATAGCCTCCTTGACCATCATTGAGCTCGCAGGAATAGCCTTTCTGCTCAAATCATCTGCAACCACGTTTGCTTTGCCAGGATGATAATGGAGCTCAAAGTTATAATCTTTTAGAAACTTCATCCATCGCCTTTATCTTGCATTCAACTCTTCCTCTTCTTATTATCATTCATACTTTCGAACTCCAAACTTGTTCATGAATCACAACCTTCTTATGTTAGTACCTATTGTTTCTTTTGCATCATCCAGCTCAATTCTCTACCTTTTCCAATTGGAGTATCTCCTTAATCTTAACTCTCGATTAGTCCATAAATATTATGATTCAATCCTCTTAAATCAATTTCAATGATGAATCAAGGCATTAAGTTATTTTACCACATTAAATCCTTTCCTTAAATTTTACTTAGGTAATTGACATTGAGTTTGGATTGGAGGAAGATGTTTATTGATACCAAAAGTTCCTTCACAAATGACTTAAATTTTTAGTTTAAGCTTTCAGCTTCTAACCGATTACAAGAAACTCTAACCGGTTTATGAAGTACAGTTTTAGAAATAAAACCAAAGAATTTCCAAAACCATTTTCTTGACATTGTCCAATTCAACTCAAAATAGGATTTAATCATAATCTAATACCTTGATTCCAACTGAATTCATCATTGAAACGATTTAAATCATAATATATTCACCTTTTTCCATAATTCCTCTTGGACTAATCATATTATATTGGGGTATAATCCATCACTACCCCATCATAATTAAACAACATCCTATCATTTCATACAATCAGTTGATCTTTCCAAGTCAACTTGGTCAAAGGCCATGCGATCTTAGAAAATCCTTCAATAATCCGGCAGTAGAATCCAGCCAGCCCTAAGAACTTCCTACTTTAAAGATCACATGCCCTGCGAACGTAACTTCGCTCAACCAAAACTCATCTTTGGTGAGCTTAGCACACAACTACTCCTCTTGCAGGATTCTCAACACAATCCTGAGATGTTTCTCATGCTCCTCCGGATTCTCAGGATAAACCACAAACGAGTCCAAATATGATCTAAAGGTCTGGTTCTTATAATCCATAAAAGAACAGGTGCATTAGTCGATCCGAACGGCATTATTTCCTACTCATAACGTCCGTATCGAGATCAAAAATGCAGTCTTAAGTGGATTCCTGTCCCGAATCCTGATTTGGGGTTAATCCAACCTCCAATCAATCTTAGAAAACACTTAGACTCTTTTAATCTGATCCAACCGAAATATTCTTAGCACTTTTCTACGTGTTTCTCCCATTTGACCATTCCCGATAGTACCATATTATAAAGGTAGTAGAGATAGAATCAGTTTCAAGAATTGACTTGATTCCAAACTCTATCGCTTTCCTCAAAGGTAAACCTGACATCATTTCCTACAACCAAGATTTCTTTAACCCCCTTTCTCCTTTACTGCTGCCCAGAAGCAACACATGGGTTCATTGGATTCCAGATTCGAAACTTGGGAATCCCAACACAGGGTTGTTCTATCGTCATTAATCATGATCACTTGATCCCTCGGCTCCCAAACCGTGCTTAAGATCAAATGTAATCATGACACAGGTAGATAGACAAAGTCTAATACCTTAATAGAACGATTCAGACATACCTTGGAAACAACTACAAGAAGATTTGTAGGATCCTCTGCTTTGAGATAACAGATTGGATAAGGCATAGAGCAACTTTGATCAATACCCGTATCCATAAGGAACAAGTGAATGGATAGCTTTAGAGTTCAACAAACTCGACAAGGTTAATCCTTAAGAAGATGACTGCCTTGCACCCGATCTGAGAAGTTAATTAACTTTAACACTGGTGAGGTAAATACTCTTCTCCAGAGTCAAGGACTTAACTACGACTCCTTTAAGATTTCCTTATCACTGGTTCTATGAGAACGGGATAAACCAACACTATGGTTTTGGGTTTATAACATGTCTAAAGAGAAGCATACACCCATCATACTTCTACTTAGACTACATAGAATACTTCTTAATAACAGAATAAGCTACTTATCTAGAGCCATTACCCATAACCTTAGCTCTAGTTTGGAAGTATATGAAAGCATACTTCCCAGGAAACATTGCAGATATCGTTGACCAGCGTATTGGACCACACACCCAAGGACCAAGAGTCAGCACCATTGCTCTGATACCATAAAAGTGTAACACTCCTTGTATATCATCTTACTTTATAAGAAAAGTAATAAGTTTATGAATACTTGGACTTGTTATCGTGGGAAAAAGATCTGAAAATAAGAATTTCCCCTTCCCTTGGAAATTCCTTTTCACAAACACTTGATTAATAATGAGGTTGACTAACAAAATCAGAGTTTGCAGAAACATAGTAAAGTAATCATATTATGCCCCCAAAATATATCAAGTGTAACAAGTCCATGGATACCAAATAATTATTATTATGAAACCGAATTCATCTTATGATACCTCTTTCAAAATGTGTATCATATAAATACTTATTAAAAATAGAGATGTTATAGAGCTGGTCACTGGTCCTCTGTCCAAACATCCATCTGGCAGGATCCTCGATATCTGCACAACGGGTTCCCAACCCACACTTTCTACACTCTGCATGCACCTAAGGGACATCTCCATTTACTGATTTTTGTGCAAGCTAGATGCACGATCAACACCTTATAAAGGCATGGGGGTTAGCTATACATATTCGCATAATCAAATGAGAATAACACTAACATCCAAGAGTCAACATGTAGCAAATCATGATGCATATTCATATGAGCACACCCGGTTAATCGTAATAATTCTTTCAATGCAGGTGGCATGATGCATGATTTTCATCCACAAATGAGGCCTCTAACAAAGTCCATCTCGGACGTCCATCCAATACATCGTTGTGTTCCCGGAACACTGACATTCGTTCCCAGAACATAATGCCAAACCATACTTGGATAAATAAGCATCACTCCCAGAGTGTGCATCACGTTCCCAGAACGCGTAGCAAACCATACTTGGAATAATAAGCATCACTCCCAGAGTGTGCATCACATTCCCAGAACGCATACGTTCGCAGAACGCATAAAAACCAGGTCCCGGACACTGGCCACATTCCCAGAATGTGTCATCAAGTAGGTTACATATCAATGTGTTCCCAGAACACTAACATACGTTCCCAGAACGTATATAACCAGGTCCCAGACACTGGCCACATTCCCAGAATGTGTCATCAAGTAGGTTACAAATTTGGTACTCCCGGAGTACCCTCCTCATATTCCGAGAATATGATAAACGTTCCTACCAACCCATCTTCCATTCTATATGCATGAATGCACAATCATTAAGGTTGGTTTTTATCTTTAATTCTATGATTATACCAATGTGTTCCCATAACACTAACATACGTTCCCAAAACGTATCGCAAACCATACTTGGAATATAATCAAGCACCACTCCCAGAGTGTGCATCACGTTCCCAGAACGTGTCAAAGAAACCATGTCCCAGACAATGGCCACATTCCCAGAATGTGTCATCAAGTAGGTTGCATCAGTTTGGTACTCCTAGAGTACAGGGTCATGTTCCCATAAATTCCATTATTATGACTTAGAAAACACAACTTCGGAATGATATCTTGAGGTATGGCTTTATTCATAAAATTCACCTTTGAATTTAAGTTTAACATATGCTCATAGACCTGGATTGAGAGAATATATCATTGGTATTATCAATCCTTACTCAAAAACTTAACTTTTATTTTTAATTTTCAGGTACTAACCGGTTACATCATCACCTAACCGGTTAGAATTACAGACCTGAATACAAAACCACTGATTTTCAAAGAATCTTTTCTTGAATTCCCTCCTCAATCCAATAACAAGGTCTTAGCATAACAGAATACCTCAAGTTCAACACATAATATCATTCAAAAGATCTAAGTCATAATCCAATTTCATTTATGCATAATTTCCTCTTGAAATTATCATTTGATATTAAGGTATTAACTCATCACTTCCAATCTAAACCAAACAGTGCTCAATTTCATAGTTTTAGATTGGTCTTTGTATGAAATTCTAGCTTAAACTTGAGTACAAATGGTATGGAAACTTAGTCAATTTTAGAAATTCATTTTCTTTGAAAATCGACAGTATCTAACCGGTTACAAATTTCGACTAACCGGTTAGATTATGCAGTCTGTACATTGAAAAATGAGGATTTGCATACCATTTTTTTCAATACTCAAATCTAACCAATTTCATCAATCAAAAGAGTTCACATACCTTAATACTAGTATGTTCAGCCACAGAAACATATCTATCTTGCATGCATTCAATTTAGATACTCAAATTGCACATAATTGCACATATTTCACAACTTAATGCATCAATTCACATAATATCCAAATAAGTCATGAATCCAAAATCAATATAGCTTGCATGCATCTAGATAACATTGCTCATAACAACAATTGAGCTCAGATTGGCCTCCAAGCCACTTAACCATTTTAACTTATGCCCTTTGCATCTCTTGGTGACTCATCCTATGTTATACCACAATTTATTCTCATTCTAGCAAATAGTAAGCTTCCCTCTTACCTTAGGGTCGTGCTTGAACAAGATTTGAGCAAAGATTTGAGGTAGACCACCAACCACCCAAAACTCCTTCTCAAACCAGAACTGTTTTGACAGGGTAGATTGATCAAGGAATTTGGAACATGAAATGGACATGGAAATTAGGGAAAATGGTCATTATCAAAACCATGCAACATGAACTTTGAAAGGAAGTCAAGTCTAAAACAAGAGAAAGCTTGAGCTTACCAAAATCGAAGCTCAAAGTCAGTTCCAGAAACCCAATACAGAACTGTGACAGTTTTGAACCTTCAATTTCGTGAATCGATTTCTCCTAGCTCAGGAACTCTCAACTCACAAACCTTATATCAATACAAAGCCCTTGATGTGAGATTTGTAACCGTGTATCACTCATGTTCTAACTCTCATAAACGAAGGAGAATTTCAGAGACGAATTCACGAACCCTAAACAGAGCATCAACACTTCAGATCAACAAATGAGCCAAAAATCTCGATCAATTGGGCTATTTATAGAGCAATCAGGCTAACATGCATCAAGACACGTAGCTCCCACTACGATTAGAATGATTTCGTGGCGAATTCTGGGTTAAAACGAGTGATTACTCATCAAACGCACTAACCCAGTTTTCTGAGTTCATCGTGTAACCGGTTACAGAGCCCTTTTAACCGGTTACATACTGATAAAATTCAAAAATTAATAATTTAATTACTCTTTCTTCACAAACCTTTTTAATATTGCAATTAGGTCCCAACCCAAGGACTAAATTACAATATTCACATTTTTGTACAAAATAACCATATAAAAATATATCTCATATTTTTATATATAAAAACACATAATGTACAAAAACTAAAACCTTCAAAACTAATATAAATCAATTATAAAATAATTGTTATAATTAATTTCTTGGTTATTTGGGAGACGAAAATTAGGGGTGTTACAGTTGAAACTATGAAAAATGGTAGATTTTTGAATATGAACTCAACAGAGGCTTACCAATTTTTTGAGGATTTATCTGAGAGTTCTCAACAATGGGATTTAACTAATCGTAAGGATAGATCAAACCAACCAAAAAGAGGATCTTTATTTGAGGTTAGTGACTAGATTTTCTCACAAGAGAAGTCAAGTCTTTGTCATTAAATAAAGGTGTTGGCCAGACTAGTCATGCCAAACAGGAAAAATGTGAGTTTTGTGGAAGTATTATGCATGGCAGTTATCTGTGTCCTCCTTATCCACCTATTAGTGCTAATCCTCTTGAAGAGGAAATGCAATAGGAAGATCTTTTGGTAATACATATTCAAATAGTTATAATCCTAATGCTCAAAATCACCCTAATTTTTCTTGGAAGCCAAATAATTTTGCAGGTGGCTCAAGTGGTCAAATTATGGAACGCCACACTCAATCCCAGTAACGACCAGCATTGGAGGATACTCTTAGTCAATTCATTCAAAAGATGAGAAACTCCAATCAAGGAATTTTGCATGAAATGAGTAATGTTACCCAAGTGCACTCTAATTCCATTGCTAAGTTAGAGACTCAAGTTGGTCAGTTGGCTACTCAGATGGCTGAAAGAGAAAGAGGCACATTTCCAAGTCAACCAATATCAAATCCCAAGGGGCAATATGCAGTTCAAGGAACATTAAGCTCTAGTGGGGAGCATGAGCAAGTCCAATCCATCACCACCCTCAGGTCAGGAAAACAAATAGACAATCATGCTGTAGATCCTTCAAGAGGTAACAAAAGGAAAAAGATGATAAATCTAAGGAGAAGAGTGACTCAAATGAAGTTAAAGTGGCCCCAGAAGTTGATATAACCAAGGTTGTCAAACTCGCGAGTTTACGTAAACTCGTGAGGCCGAGGTAAACTCGACTCGTAAACTCGTACGAGTTTACCTCGAGTCCACTTATTTTAAAATTAACCTGTAGATAACTTGCATAGCTTCCATTTCATAGTTTTTACTCTAAAAATTAAACATAAATATTTAAATGTTGCTATAGCATATAAGAACCCAATAAATAATTTTAGCAAACCAACTTAACAACAACCAAATATGATGGTTTTATGATTTAAGTGGTTAGTTAAGTAAAAATAGTGGTTATAGTGTTATTTTAGTGAAAATATCGTTCAAAGATCGATCAGTATCTTCTTTGTTAACCGTTGGATCGTGCTCAAATTTTTATATATACTTCCTAACTCGTTTATCTTGACATCCGACGGTGGAAAGTTTGTTTTGAGAAGTAAAAGCTCAAGAAAATTCAAATATCCGTAAGGCCACTACTGTTTACCCGAGTTTGCACAAGTTTACCCGAGTTTACCCGAGTTTGCACGATTTTACCCGAGTTTGCACGAGTTTACCCGAGTTTAGTGGGAAGCGAGTTTGCATGCAAGTTGACTCGATTCTATGGGTAGGATCGTAAACTCGTACAAGTTTACGAGTTAACTCGCGAGTTTGACAACCTTGGATATAACTACTCCTAAAGCTATAGAACCTGAAATTAGGCAATATTTGCCTAAGGCTCCTTATCCTCACAGACTAATCAATCCTAAGGCTACCATACAATCAGGTGATATTTTAGAAATTTTTAAGCAAGTGCAGATTAACATGCCTTTTCTTGATGCTATTAAACAAGTGCCTGCATATGCTAAATTTTTAAAAGACTTGGTCACCCAAAAGAGGAAGTCTAATGTTCCGAAAAAAGCATTTTTGACTGAACACGTAAGTTCAGTAATTCTCAATAAATATCCTGTTAAGTATAAAGACCTTGGATCACCTACTGTTGTATGCAAAATTGGTGATCATTATATTGAGAAAGCTTTGCTAGATTTATGTGCAAGTGTTAATTTATTGCCTTATTCTGTTTACTTGAAATTAGGTTTACGTGACTTGAAACCAACTAGGATGACTCTCCAATTAGCTGATAGATCCATTAAGTTCCCTAGAGGTGTTGTTCAGGATGTCTTGGTAAAAATTGAGAATTTCTACTTTCCTGTAGATTTTGTTGTTCTTGATATTGAACCTATTTGTGATCCTTGTTCCCCTATTCATATAATTTTAGGTCGCCCATTCCTAGCTACATCAAATGCATTGATTAATTGTAGGAATGGTGCGATGAAATTATCATTTGGCAACATGACTGTTGAGCTAAATGTTTTTCATATCAGTAAACAAATGATTGATGAAAGTAATAATGAAGAGCAGGAATTGAATCTAATTGATTTTCTATCACATGAATCATTTATGCATTCCACTTCTGATGCCAATCTGTTGGCATGTTTGAACAATTTTAGTGTTGAATTTGATATTGATTCAATCATTCAGGACACAAATGTGTTATTAGATTCTGTTCCTTTAATGAATGTTAACAAATGGCAACCAAAGTTCAAACCAATCACCTTGTCATCATCCCCACCATTGCCATCTATAGTTGAACCACCTAAGTTGGAGATGAAGGCCTTGCCAGAGTCTCTAAAATATGGGTTTTTAGGCTCGAATTAGACTTTACCAGTTATTATCGCTTCTGATTTAAATGACTCCCAAGAGAATCAATTATTAAATGTTTTAAAGAAACATGAGGAAGCTATTGGGTGGTCAGTGGCAGATATTAAAGGTATTAGCCCTTCAATTGTGATGCATAAAATACACTTAGAAGAGGGCGCTAAGGCCTCTCGAGAGGCCTAAAGGCGTTTGAACCCTATCATGGAGGAAGTGGTTAGGAAAGAGGTTTTAAAGTTGTTAGATGTTGGGATTATCTATCCCACACCATATAGTGACTGGGTAAGTCCTGTACAGGTTGTCCCTAAGAAGTCTGGAGTAACTGTGATTAAAAATGATGCTGATGAATTAGTTCCAACAAGAGTTCAAACAGGGTGGAGGGTGTGTATAGACTATAGAAAATTGAATTCTTCAACTAAAAAGGATCATTTTTATCTCCCTTTTATTGACCAAATGTTGGAAAGACTTGCAGGCAATTCATATTATTGTTTTTTGGATGGATATTCAGGGTACAATCAAATTCCTATTGCACCACAAGATCAAGGTAAGACCACTTTTACTTGTCCATTTGGTACCTTTGCATATCGTCGTATGCCTTTTGGGTTATGTAATGCACCAGCTACTTTCCAAAGATGCATGATTAGCATTTTCTCTGATATGGTTGGTAAAATTTTGGAAGTATTCATGGATGATTTTTCTGTCATTGGTTCTACTTTTGAGGATTGTTTGCATCACTTAGCTTTGGTTTTGGCTAGGTGTAAAGAAAAGAATTATGTGCATAATTGGGAAAAATGTCATTTCATGGTTAAAGGGGGTATTGTTCTTGGACATGTTATATCTAAAGATGGAATTCAAGTCCATAAAGCTAAAGTTGATTTAATATCTAATCTTCCTCCTCCCTCTTCTTGAAAGAAATTAGATCTTTTTTAGGACATGCGGGTTTCTATAGGCAATTTATCAAAGATTTCAGTAAGATAGCAAGACCACTATGTAAGCTTCTTGGTAAGGATGTTCCATTTGTTTTTGATGATGCATGCTTGCAATCTTTCGAAAGGCTGAAACATGAATTAACTTCCGCTCCTATTATTAAACCGCCTGATTGGACATTGCCTTTTGAAATCATGTGTGATGCTTCTGATTTTGCTATTGGTGCTGTTTTAGGGCAGAGGGTAAATAAATTACTACATGTGATTTGTTATGCAAGTAAAACTTTGAATGCTGCCCAATTGAACTATTCCACCACTGAAAAAGAATTACTTGCCATTGTGTTTGCTTTAGAAAAATTCAGATAATATGTTATTGGATCTAAAATAGTGATATATTCTGATCATGCTGCATTAAAATATTTGTTTTCTAAAGCCAATGCAAAGGCTAGACTCATTAGGTGGGTTTTACTGTTGCAAGAATTTGATATTGAGATCAGAGATAAAAAGGGTGCGGAAAATGTTGTTGCCGATCATTTATCCAGATTGATAGTTGAGCATGACAATGATTCCATGCCTATTTTAGAATCTTTTCCTGATGAACAATTATTACAGGTTTCAGAAGCCCCATGGTATGCTGATATTGTGAATTATTTGGTTACTGAACAAATGCCATCCCATTGGTCTAAACAAGATAAATTAAAATTTTTGTCAAAAGTAAAATAATTCTTTTGGGATGATCCATATTTGTTTAAGTATTGTCCTGATCAGATCATCAGGAGATGCATTCCTGAATGGGAGCAACAAAATATCATATCTTTTTGTCATGATCATGCATGTGGTGGGCATTTCAGTGGTAGAAAAATAGCTGCAAAAATTTTTCAATGTGGTTTTTACTGGCCTACTGTATTTCGTGATTGTCATGCCTACTGTGTTGCTTGTGAAAGATGCCAAAAATTGGGAAGAATTGGTAAGAAAAATATGATGCCTTTAAACCCTATTTTAATTGTTGATATCTTTGATGTTTGGGGCATCGACTTTATGGGTCCTTTTCCTAACTCTTTTGGTTATCTTTATATCTTGGTTGGTGTTGACTATGTTTCTAAATGGGTCGAAGCTAAGGCTTGTAGAAAAAATGATCACAAAGTAGTAGTTCAAATTTTGAAGGAAAATATTTTTTCTTGTTTTGGAACACCAAGGTCTATTATTAGTGATGGAGGTAAACATTTCTGTAATAGGCCATTCGAGAATTTAATGAAAAAATATGGCATTACTCATAAGATTACTACCCCTTATCATCCATAAACCAGCGGTCAAGTTGAAGTCTCTAATAGAGAAATTAAGAGGATTTTAGAAAAAAAACAGTAAACCCCTCCAGGAAGGATTGGTCCTTGCACCTTGATGATGCGTTATGGGCATATCGCACTGCATTCAAGACTCCTATTGGGATGTCACCATATAGACTTGTTTATGGTAAAGCATGTCATCTCCCCGTTGAATTAGAGAATAGAGCATATTGGGTAATCAAGCACCTTAATTTTGAGTTGGATAAAGCGGGTAAGCAGCGAAAACTGAGTCTTAACTTATTAGAAGACATTCGTGATGATGCTTACGAATGTGCAAAGTCTTACAAGGATAGGATGAAGAAAGTTCATGATAATTACATCTATAAGAAATCCTTTCAATCCGGTCAAAAAGTGCTTTTGTACAACTCTCGTTTACATTTGTTTCCAAGAAAATTGAGATCCAGGTGGTCTGGACCATTTGCTGTGAAGACTGTCTACCCCTATGGTGTTGTTGAGCTAGAAAATATCAAGGATGGTAGTACTTTTAAGGTGAACGGACAACGCTTGAAACCATATCTCGAGTTCAAGAATCCAGAAATAGATGAGACCTTGTTAGACGATCCGGTCTATCAAGTTGAGTTACGTGTTTTATGTTTGTTGTTTAGAGTCAGCACACACACAAAATAAAATTAATTAATAATTTTTTTTATCATTATTATCAATTGTCAACATGTAGTTATCCTCATTTATTCTCATTTGACTTGTCCAAGTTTCCAGGTATGTAACCTAACCGATCATCCTTTATTTGTCCCAATCAATATTATTGATGTTTAATTGTAATTCTTTCATAAATTTGGATAGAATTTTTAACATTGAGGACAATGTTTGATTTTGGTTGGGGGTGGTGTCATCTCAATGTTAGTCATATCCTCAAGATATTATGTATGATTCATTTTTATCTGCATTTTACCAAAAAAGAAAAAACTATATATAAATAAAAACAAACTATATATATATATATAGCCACGTTTCAATAATAATAAAAAAAGAACGTATGAGTCATAATCTTGACTATTAAAGCATGAAAAGAGACAAGGATGAAATAATTTGTCGTATGTGCTTTAATTAGCATTGATAGTTGGACTTCAAAGTAATACATGTATGTTTGGTAGGCAAATATCTAGCCATGTGAGCTTTTGAGGCTAAAAATAGATTGAGACATTCATGTCAATTTGTTCATTTGATGAGTGATGTGGTACTTATATGTTTGTGATTCTTAAATTTGATTTGAACCATGTCAAGATCAGATTGGCATATGTATACATGAAAATGAAAAAGGCAATTAGGATTGTTATCCTACTTAGCCTAAATAGCCAACCTTTACATAATTTAATCTTTACTTGACCCATTTGAGCTTTTACCTTTTTCTTCATTCAAACCTTATGAATGAGCCCTAACCTAATCATTTTATCCTTATATTTTACTCGTCTAAGGACTAGTAGAGCATTGAGAAGAATTTAATGGGTTTTGTGAGAAATATATGAGGCAATCAATGTGGGTACGCTACTATGGAATTAAAAGGGTGTATAAAAAAAGTGGAAAACAATATATCAAAAGTGAAATTGGTTCTTGTTGAACCCAAAAAAAAATTATCAATGTGGCAATCAACGTGAGTATGCTACTATAGAAAGGTTGTAAAAAAAAGAAGAAAAAAAAACAAAACACAATTGTGATGAAATCAAGGTTTCAAACAGAAGGTATCAAGAATAATAAATATTACAGTGGAGTACGAGAAGTAATGTTCAAGGATCTTCTGGATCCCTAATGTTTTGATTACCCAGTTTAAATCTCAAATGCTCTATTGGTTTTTGGATCTTAACTTAAAATTATCATTTTCATCCTACCTTGAGCCGAGCCCCATTACAACCTTGATAAATACCTTTTGATTCATGTATGCATATTTCTAAAATGGTGGAGATTTGGTGTATAATCAAGTTTATGATAATGCATTCTCATAGTAAGTATTGGAATGAAATATTGTCCCTACAAACACTTGAGCGAATAGAGAGAAATCAGAGAGGAAGTCTACCAACATATGCATGTTTACATTTGAATAAGACTGATATGTTGATCTTTGCTCATGTATGACCTTTGATTATATACCATGCTAGTTCTTTGAAATTCTTGTATGAGTCATGACAAGTACATTCTTTAAAAATCATTAGAATTAATGGCATTACTTTTCTAACTGAGTTTGATGATAAAAGAATCAAGTATTGTGTCTTGGTATATGACTAATATTCTTGATGTGGAATGATTGATAAAATTAATTTGAAATTTTTTCTAACCTATGTTTTAAATCGCTTATATTGCTAGAGACTAGCAATAAGTTGATTGGGGGTTGTGATAAGAGTCTAATTTTACATATAATTTTATATTAAAATAAGCATTATAGTAACTTAAAATATTTAATTATAGTAATTTACATCACATCTTAATTAATTTTCTTATATCAACAACTTATTAAATGTTTATGATAAATTATAAGTAATTTTACATCACTATTCACAAAATAAATTGGATCTAAAATTATATTGATCTTACATGGTTATCATCATAAATTAAGAAAAAGATTGATGACTATTTAATATATCCCTTTTTAATTAGGCATATTTTGATTACATTTATATGCATGATATGATGCTCATTCTTAATTATTTATCATAGAATTTATAATTTTGGAATATTTGATGGACACAAGTAATTTTTATATGAATATATATATATATATACACACACACACATTCATAAATGTATTTAATTAATTTTTCTAATTAAGTTGTTTATTTTTCAGGTTAGTTAACGGAAGGAAAGCTGCGGAAGATAAGGAACATAAAAGCAATTTTGATAGAGATTAAAACCTCATCATTTAATATGGAAATGAGCTGGTTACGTGGTTTGCATGTTTAAAACAGACTTCAACTAATGATGATCACAACAAACTATTTATGGCCAACTTACTATATTACAATGATGCTTTTGGTTGGCAAACGGGAGAATAGTAGCCATTGTATGGTTGTAACAACTATTGCATGGAAAAAGCACTATAATTAACTAGGCAGCATGTATAAAAAGAACACGTAGAGAAGAACATGCATGAGAGTTACCATAGAAGAGAAACAAAACACATATTTATTTTATATTTCTTTTCTATGAGTTTCTAAACTCCCTATACTAAGGGGATGATGAAGTATTGGTAATTTTTAGCAATAACGTGTCAGTTAATTTTTACCTATGTTATAAATTAATTGTTGTTAATTTTATTTACTCACTTATTTAATACAATTGAACTTTAGATGAGTTTAGTCATGCTTTTCTCATGCTTTGAAATCATTTTGTATTATCTAAGTGTTAATAGTAATTGTTGGATAACAATTGTGATCTCATGTTAGGGATACAGTTATTTATTTAATGATTATTATTGATTTGGTAAATAATCATTCTTTCCAATATTATTCTTTTAAGAGCTTTGTTGATATATTTTCCATGAATACTAGCTTAGCCGCTAGATGTTCATGAGTAATTTAATTGGGTAAAATAATTGACGTAGTTATTGTTATAATTAATCTTGTTGGATTCTGAACCTTAGTCATTTATCATTCATTCAAACAAGTTTATTTGCTTATCTTAATTTTCATACTCTCCTTTACATTCAATTTTTATACAACATTAGAATTTTATTTAACAAATATCTTAATTTTACTCTAAGTCTCTGTGGGATCGACCTCGTTCTTGTTCAACTGTACTTCGGTACGATTTGTGCACTTGCGAGCATATTTTTAAAACATAAAAGAAACGCAACACCCCCTTTGAAATTTTTAATTCCATGCTCCCCTTTCTCATCATCGTTGATATATATTAATTACTCCTCTCCTCTCATAAGTTAGGTTCATTTAACCATTTGATTTGGTCTCATAGTTATGCACTTTTAAAAACCCAATACTCATTTAATTTACACTTCTTTTTTCATGTATATCCTTATTTATTACATTTTATTTTTCACCACCCATTTCTCAATATCTCTTCAATATAATCTTCATACATTTATTACTATCCTCTCTCCTTAAGTGAGGGTAATTTAGTCAAAATATACCTAATTCTTACCTCATTTACTCATTTCTTAATCTATGAGCAAAAGCCTAAAAGAACATAACTTATGGGATGTAGGGAGTAAAATATTTTAGGGTAGAGATTGAAAGAAGAAAAAAGCGGAATGACAACTTTGCCCTTGTTGTTTTAACCCACCACAACTTATCATAATCTTTTATATCATTCGCCATAACAACGATTGTCACTATTGTTGCCATCACCTCAAACTACAGTAATCGCCACCGCTGATACCACCTACACTCATCACCTAAAAAAGGTTGTTGATTTTTGAAAATGAAGGTCATGAGGTTGGGTTTGATATTGATAAAAATGCTATATGAGAAAAAGTAATGGGGGTTGTGAAGGTAGGTATCAATGCTAGTGGAGCAGTGACATTGCATTTTGATGGTGACTTAGTTGGTATGAATACCACTTTAAATGAAGGAAGCAAGTTGAAGGTTGAATATAAAAAAAAAATAAAAAAAAAAACACATATGAAATCAGAGAGGTGCATCAAAATAAACGGAACAATGGATTATTGCAGAACTTCCCTCGTTTTACCACCCCACATTTTTTTCTTCAAAGAGATATCTGTAAATAGTCCATACCTTTAAATTTTTTAAAAATAAAAAAAATTTATACTAGTAAAATTAGTTTAAATAATAAAATTTTTAAAGTGGTTAAAATAATAAATTAATGATGTACATAAAAGTATGGAATTGAATTAAAACTCAAAAATTATAAAAGAAAAAAAAATACTTATAATCAATATTTAGATAATATCACACCCCGATTTCATTATTTAATTTCATTTATATAATCTACGTAAAAATTATCAGATTGTTATCAAATGTCATCTACCTTATGCTTATAAAAAAAAAAAAAAAATTGTCATCTACCTTATATCTATAATAGGTATCCGTATAATATATATATATATATATATATATATATATATATATATATATATATATATTATATATGAGATTTGCTAACATGCATAAAGTGGTTTTTTAGTTTGAATACTTTAGCATAGTGTACCATATTATAGTTGACAAAAATAGCCTTACATTTTGTAAAAACAAGTATTAATGAGAAAGATTATTTTAATAATTTGACTTTTTGAAATTAAAAAAAAAAAATAAAAAAAATATGGTACCCAAACCCTTCCTTCTCCATCATTTGAAGAAAAAACTTTCTCTCTCTTTGCTTCTCTCTTTATGTTTCTCTCTCCCTACCCAACCCCAACCAATAATTTTTCACACACTAGCATAAAAGGTTTTGTTGATTTCATTCAGCAATTTTATCCATAATTGAGATTGTTTTTTCTTCCAAATGAATCTATTAATGATATGCAAAAGCGTTTTACTCATATAATTAACCATTTACTTGCTCTTGGTAAGACTTTCTTACAAGGTGAACTTTCTAACAAAGTGTTGAGATGTTTAGACAGGAATTGGCAACCAAAAGTAACGGCTATTTTTGAATCTAAGAATTTGGATGCTATGGATCTAGCAACACTTTTCGGAAAGCTTCAAGAACATGAAATGGAGCTAGGACGTTTGCATATGAATGAAGAGTCGGATAAGAACAATGGAAGAAAGGGACTTGCTCTTAAAGTCAATAGATCATACAAGAAGAAAGAGAGTTATGATGATGATGATAGTGAAGATTCCGATTCGGATGTTGATAAAAAAGAAATGAAACTTTTACTAAGGAAGTTTGACAAGTTTCTAAGGAGAAAAGGAAGGTTGAACAAAGACAAAGGTAAAGAGAAGGATTCCCCACACTACAAGACAAAGACATCAAAAGAAGGTGTAGTTTGCCATGAATGTGGAAAACCCGGTCATCTCAAGTACTCATGCTCTAGGTATCTCAAGAAGAAGGAGAAAGACAAGAAAAATTCTAAACCTAAAAGGGCATACATAGTTTGGGATAGTGATGTAGAAGAGAAGAAAAGCACATCGAGTAGTTCGTCGGATGATGAAGAAGTTGCTAATCTCAACTTGCTTGTTCAAGTCAATGAAGAGGAAAGTTCAAATGATGAATCAAGTGAACAAAGCGAGGATAGCAATGTAAGTCATACTAAATCCGAAATTTCTTCTAAATATGAATTGTTATATAATGCTTATGAAGAAATGCATGAACAACTTGAAAAACTAGTTTTGAAAAACATTGAAAGAAAGAAGCTCATTTTGAAACATCAACAAGAGATTTTAGAACTTCAAAAACAAGTTGATGAGCTTAATCTTGAAAATGAAACTCTTGATCTTATATATGCTAGTTCTTCTTGTGATTGTGCTAGTAGATTGAATATTGTGGTTGATTGTGAGAATTGCAAGTTGCTTAAAGATGAAAATGCTATTTTGAAAAATAAGCTTGCAAGTTTCACAAATGGTGATATTAGATTGCGCACATTGTTAAATTTTCAAAGAGGAAATTCAAACAAGTTTGGTTTGGGTTATACTAATGCTAAGAGTAATTCTCATAGAAATGTTGTTGATTTTTCTAAAGTTGATTTTTCAAATGCACCAACATGTTTCTATTGTGGTACTCATGGACATACTTCAAATGTGTGTTATATTAGAGTGCATGGTATACCTAAAGGAAAGTTTGTTTGGATTAAGAAGGGTGAGATTCCCTTAACTAACAAAAATGGATCCAAAACCATTTGGATACCAAAAAGCAAAGCATGATTGTTTTGTAGGTATGATTGAAGAGCAAAGGGCTTACAAGTGTTATTCATACATTTGCATCTTCAATTGGTATTATATTTGCATCTCAAGTGAATGACCTACAAAGTGGTAAAATTTGGTACAAGTGATATTGTTGAATATTCTTATTTGGTATCAATTATAGTCTTCTCAATTAGTATAATTGAATTGTTCTAAATTGGTATTACTCTTCTAAAGTTCAATTGGTATCTTTGAGTGATCATTAGATGATTATCATGCTTTTGTGATATTTTTTTGTCAATTAGTGACAATTAGCTTTTCAATTGGTATCATTGATTATTTTGGTTCTTATCTTTCAATTGCTATCAATGTTGAAAAGGAATGAATGTGAATTTCTCTTATTTTGGCTAATGCATTTTATATTTCAATTGGTATATATTACTTTTTGATAATGCCAAAGGGGGAGAAATGGTTGTTTTGGAGAAAAGGGTGTTTTTTTGTTGTTTTTATGTAGGTTGAGCAAAGTTGTTGAAGATAGGGGGAGAATCAAGCTTCTATCAATTGGATTTCAAAAGTCAAAAGCATTGATTAAGGGGGAGCAAGTTTCTCACCAAGTGATCAAATGTTTCAAGCATCAACAACTTCAAACAACTTCAAAACATGTTTGTCATTTTAAAAAAGGGGGAGATTGTAAGTTCCATTGAGAATGTTTTGATAATGACAAAAGGTTTTGAACAAGCTACTAAGGTGTTGATTAAGTTTCAAGCTCAACAAGCAACAACAAACATCAAGTGAAGAAGAGAGAGCCAACTCATGAAGACTTATGAAGATCTAGTTTGTGTTTTATTATTGTAATATCATTTGCCTCTCTAGACTTAGTCTTTTATTTGATGAGTTTGGGTAGAGTATTTAGTGGGTAGTGAATCTCTATCATAGTCATGATTAAATCATAATTTGAGTTTTCACTTAACCTAAAATCAATAGGTGGCTTAAAGGTTTGAAAGGAAAGGTTTAGTTTTGAGAAAACAAGTTTCTAACAAGTTTGTACAGGGATTAATCGATTAAAGTTCAGACTAATCGATTACTAATCTATTAAGTAGAGATCTAATCGATTAAACACTGTAGAACTGGTTTTTAAAATATGTTTTTCACTTCTCAAAATCAGTTTTAAGTGCTTCCAAGTTTTGCGTATTCTATAAAAATCTTTTCCCAATTATTGTGATTATCTAGAATCATTTTCATACAAGTTTTACAAGAAGTCAAGCCACTCTATTCTCTCTCAATTTCAAAGATCAAAGCTTTCTATTTTCATATTCTTTGATCAAGAACTCTTGAATCTCTCATGTTGATTTGTCATAGCTATTGAAAGAGATTCATAGGAGTGTCATTGTGTTTTCTATTATGTTGTAATCTTTGCAAGAGGCAAGCCATCTACAACAAACAAGAAGACTTGGTGTGTCGATTATCATCAAGCAAATTTCTCATTGAAGAAGAAGAAGTCTTGGTTGTGAATCAAGCAAAGTGAAGCCTTGGTGTGTGGATTATCATCAAGCAAGTGAAGACTTGTTGTGTGGATTATCAACAAGGGGTAGAGGTTAGATTAGAGAGAAGATCAATAGGATTACAAGGCAAGGGTGTGGAGTATCTCTTGTAGGCTATCAAGAAGGGAGTCTTGAGAGGCATTTACTTGTAATTTGAGAACTATAATTTCTCATAGTGAAGAATCTCTCTTGGTTGAAGAGGGGACTGGATGTAGCTTTCAAGCGGATGAAAGTGAACCAGGATAAATCACTGTGTCGTATCTCTAAACCCTTACTCTTTACATTCTTGTTATTCATTGTGTTCTTTGTTGAAAACCTAGAGAAAGATTGATTTTCATAATTGATTGAATTGAATCTTAATTGTTCAAATTAACTTGGGAAAAATCATTTTCATAACCTAGGTAATCACTAAGAATATAGGTTTTAATCCTTTCCGCTTAATCTCTGATCTTGCGTGTTGATTGATTGATTTTCGTATGCGATTGAAAAGTGATTTTTCAGGTTTCTGATAAATCTAATCGATTAAGTACTTTCATAATCGATTAAGACATTTTGACTTTTCTGATCTTAATCGATTAGAATTCAGTCTAATCGATTAAGTGCTGAAGAATTTGCAAAAATAATTTGTTTTGATTATTTCGATTTGTTTCGTTCGAAAATCTTTCAAGGTTTCTTAAACACCTATTCAACCCCCCCTTCTAGGTGTTCTCCTAGGATTCCTTAGTTGTTTCAACCACCAATTGCGGTTTCCTCAAGAAGGTCTTTGATATACTTTGATTGAGTGAGCAGAAAATCACCAGAGGCAAGCCTTTTAATCTCAATTCCAAGAAAATAATCTAAGGAGCCAAAATCCTTTAAGGCAAAAGCTAAATTCAGCTTAGAAATAAGATCCTTCATTAGAGTAGAAGAAGTCCCAGTGATGATGATGTCATCCACATAGTAGAGAACAAATATTCTATGACAGGAAGTTTTCTGGATGAAAAGTGAGCTAGTGATCACATCTGCATTTCCTAAAGCCAAGAGACAGAAAAGTACCGGCTAGCTTCTCAAACCATTCCCTAGGTGCTTGCTTTAGACCATAAATTGCTTTATTTAGCTTGTAGACTAATGAATTTTCACCAGTTTTAAAACCTTCTGGTTGTTGCATATATACTTCTTCTTACAAATCACCATTCAAAAATGCATTATTCACATCAATTTGTTGCACATCCCACTTATGAGTAAGAGCCAAAGTAAGCACAACCCGAACATTGACTGGCTTTACCAATGGAGAGAAGGTCTCAGAGTAGTCATAACCAAATCTTTGATGAAACCCTTTTGCCACCAAACGAGCCTTGTACTTATTGATAGAGCCATCAGGATTCTCCTTGATTCTGAAAACCCACTTGCACCCTATAGCCTTCTTGCCTTCAGGTAATGGAACCAAAGACCAGCTCTAATTATTAATGAGAGCATGATATCCAACTTCCATTGCTACCTTCCAACATGGTAAGGTTAATGCAACCTTAGCAGAAGAAGGTTCAGTATGGGCAATATAGGTTGCAAGATAGGATTGTATACCAGTTCTAGACTTAGACCTTGTAGTCATAGGATGAATAATAGAGGACATAGGTAAAGAAGGGTGATAAGAAGAAGGAGAAGTGAAAGATATGGTTGGTGAAGCAGTGGAGGGTAAAGATGTAGTGGAGAGAGGAACATAATTGTGAGGTGAAACAGTGGGTTCAGGAGCATGTGAACCCAGAGTTATTTGCCCTTCATGGCTCAATTCGAGACTTGATCATCAGGAGGCCACTCTTTGATAATGAAGTAAGAGTTTACACACGCATGCTTCTTAATGGCCTTTGTTGCATTCATCGAACAAGGGTTGTTCATTGTGATTTCAAATCCAATGACATCCTTCTTTATCAAGTTTTTATTTTAATTTCATTGTTTAGTTTTAAATTTTTATCCATTCAGATTTTTAATATCTTAGATTTTTTTTATAAACAAAATTTCATTTATAATAGTATAAAGGGTATACTCAAACCACTACGATGAGGGAAAAATAACCCCCCAAAGACAAAATAAGGCAATCTTATTAACACATTCTACAGGTGTCATACAGAAAAGGAAATATTTAAACTGCTCAAGCAATAGAACCAAGACCAAGTTTTAACCTTGATAGCATCTATCCAACCTAGAACATCAATAGCCTCGTTATAAAAAAATAAGCGCATTTCTTCTGATCCATGTAGTCCAACAAGCACACATCCAGATCATAGATAGAAAACTCTTTCGTTTCTTAAAGTTACCAAGAGAGTAATGTGACACAAAGAAATCCAGCAAAGAAGAAAGCATCAAAGAGTAGTTCAACCAAGATTATAATGCAAGCCAAAGATCAACAATCATAGCGCATGAAATAAAAAGATGATGGCTTGTTTCTTCATACTCATGACAAAGGGAGCAAGCAACATCCATGTTAACACCACGACGCATTAAGTTATTTTTTGTAACACCCTAACTTATAATCCCTTATTATTTTAATTAATAAAATACGAGCCAATTTTTTTTAATATAAAGTTAAGTCAATATTCGAGACGATGGAGAAAAACATACTTATATTACATTCATACATAATTTACAATATTTTACATTATAAGTTTTTAAAACAGATCCATAAGAGCAGCAACAAACCCTAACCAAGTTTGAGCTACTAAAATATATTATAGAACAAAATATTAATAACTCAGAGCACTGCCCAACTCCACAACAGTCATATCTTTGGATTGCGAGTACCTTATATATATATTATCTCCAATGACTGCCGGTTGATTTCTTCACTGGATCCTCATCCTCCACCTGGTCCTCGCCTTCCACAAGGTCATTCTCCTCCACGGGATCCTCTTCCTTGTCCTCCTCCATAGAGGGTGATGCCCTCCCACTGGGCACATAATCAGGCGGTGAAGCAAACTAGACCCTCCTCGATGGATCAAGATGGAGAGGAACCTCTCTTACATCTCTTTCAGCAACAGGAGGAGTACACGGTGGAGTCGAGCGTCTGCGATTATTACCAAGTGGTGGCGGAGGCGATCCATGTCCGTAAGTAAAGGCAGGTGGAATATGCATAATGTATATCAACGGGATCCTCACTATCTGAGGACTCATCCGTGACAGGGGGTTGGGATGACGGAAGGTAACCTCCACGTCACCCTCATATGCGGCACGGTGGCCCTCAAAGTGCCACTCCCCGTTAAGGAGTGGGTGCATCTCCACACACATTAGGTTTCTCGCCATAACCTAACAACCAAAAAAGGCAGGGAGTAAATCATAGCCAATCACTTACAAATAATAATTGAAATAAGCTAAAAATGACAAACACAAGTAATCAAATAATCAAATTACAATGCAAACACACGTGCTCAAACCATGTTTCACAATAATATTATTTCCATAGATCTCTAGCATGATGCATGACTACTAATGCAAATCTCCTCACTTTTTGGAACCTATAACAACCCTTTGTCCATAATCATTATTCTAAGTAAGGGAAAGCATCTGGGAGTAAATGCCTATCATCCACATATGTCATCGCAACGGTCATGCATATCCACTCACTTAGGGATAAAGGCAATACAAAGGACCGTCCTCCGTGAGTCATAATATGCCTAAGAGGTCGATAGAATATATTACCGTTAAGCAAAACTATCATAGGCGAGGTTTGCAGAACCAGCCAATCTTAGGACAATTTCACCCATAATAATTCCCAAGGGTCAAAAAACGAATCACCATCAGACCTAACCTCCGGATCATTTTCACTTAGGTTCCAAGAATCCTCATGTATCTTTCCAAACCATCCTATCTCAGCACTGCAACACCGTATACGGAATGCAAATAATTTCTCTTTTAATCATATCCATCATCATTGTTCCATTAACATGAATATACTCATCATTTTTCTAACATAAAAACTTGCATATAATTTTTACATGATCAAAAATCACACTTGGTTAAAAGAAATATGTTTAAATTTTGATATATTATATCCTGTATAATTGATAATCGATTAATTAAGGGTATTAACCATTATCGGGTTCAGTTTCAAAATTATTGGTTTAAGATGCACCGATAATTGATTAACAGGGTTTGATAATCGATTATCCTGTAGAAAATTGAACTGAAAACTTGGGTTTTAACATACCATAACTTACCATACTTTCTCTTAACATTTCTAGGCCTCAAACAGAGTTATAACACCTCAAAATACATTTGTTCAAACTTTCATAACAGCAATTAACATCAAGTAATCAAAACAATACTCAAATAATTCAAATAACACATAAATCACAACTTAACATATCAAAATCAATTTCTTTACGAATTAAACCATGTCCAGTATTCATTTAACTCATATGCATCATTTCAAAGTTGCTCTAATTTAGTTTCAAGCCTATACTGACCTCCAAGTCAGTTTACCAATTCAAAGTTCATTTCCATTTTGTGCCCTTGAACTCCAAAAAGTTCCTATATTCTTAGCCCATCAGTTATCATTCTAGTGAGTTGGTTAACTTTTCCCTTACCTAACACAAGTAGACAAATTGATTCAAGTCTGGAAAGAGTGGGTTCGAGATGAAAAGCGCATAGGAACAACTTTGCTGCAAAACACAAAATCAGTTTTAGCACACTGACTTCGTCGGGGATTTTCACCAATAATTTGTCATGGGATATCAAGGTCCAGGGTTAGAATACAAACTAGGATATGTGAACTAAGAGAACAAACAAGTTTGAAACCAAAATACACTCTAAGCTAACCAAGAATCACTGATGAAGTTGGGTTCACAAATCAGTTTTTTAATTTTGGAAACTCAACACTACCTTCACATCAGAAGCTTCAAACTCGAGTTGTGGTTAATGGTTTTGAGTGATTGTAGTTTCTTTGCCAAGAAGGGACATATAACTCTGTCTGTGTATAGGTTTTGTGGCTCAAAGGGGCTTAGAGAGGGAGAACGAGATAGATGAAGTTCACACCAGAAAACAGAGAACAAGTTGAAGGAAGATTGGGTTTCTTCACTTGGGGGGCAGAATTCTCAATCCCCAATCCTTTAAAACATATCAACAAGCTCTGATTACACGCCCTTGACAAGCAGGAGGTGTTAGGGCGTGGTAAAAACGTGTTTTAACCCTTGTCAAATCACTCGCCATACTCAACCAGTTGCAGAACAACGATAATCGATTAACGAAACACTGTAATCGATTAACGTGACTAAAATTTAAATATTCAAAATATTATATTTTATTCATTTCCCTTCAAAATGATTAAAATACTATTTTAATTCTAAAATAAATTAAAAATATTAAAAATTTCAGAAATTATTTTAATTCACATTTCTTTATTTATTTACATATTTCAAAATAATATTTACATATTTATAATTTTAGGGATAATTTTGGTGGATGTTACAATTTTTAGTTTCCAAACGATCAAAAAATAGTTGCCAAGAGAAAGCACTAATTTTGAAAGTTACCTTAGACTTCTAAAGCATCTGCAAAACTTGAGATAATCACCAACCAATGTTGGCAGAGGCAAACGATCCCACCACTGAAAGGGGAGATATAAGCAGACTTCATAGAAAAATCAAGAGCACCTATCATAGTCCATTTTCAAGAATCCTCAACATTAACTCATAGCATCTAGAATATAATTGAAATCATGCAGCATATAAATTTCATATTGAAAAAGGTTGTGACGCCAAACAAGATTCCAAAACCACGAACCATTGTACTAACTACCCTCCTAGTTAACCAATTTATTCCTATCACAAGAAACAACATGTAGACGAGGAAATTGATTTTTTAGAGCAGTATGTCCACTCCAACAATCCTCCCAAAAAAGTGTAGCATTGCCACAATCACTTTTCTTGGTAAGACAATCTTTAAACAATCACCCATCCCAATAAAGCAATTCTTTTTCCTGGAAGAATCTTACATATAGGACCGCATGGAGTAAATAATAAATTTGATACAACACTTCCTCATAATTTCTCAAAATTTATTTTTAATAAAATAACAATTCATCCAAAATTACAAATGGTTACAAATTAATGGAATCTTTTCTTTTCAATTTTTAAATTGTATGGATAATTATAGAAGAATCTATTTTTTTTTATTTGAAATGAATCTAATAGGTTAATCAAATGATTTTTTTAATTATATGGATAATTACCAAAGTTTTTTTCTCAACAAATTAACGGACATTTTTGCTTATAAAAAAAATTGGACGTTTTTTTTATATCTTTTTCATAATTGTATATTTGTATGTATAATTATAGAAGAAGCTAAATTGTTTTTTCTTAAATGAATTTAATGCGTTAACCAAATAATTTTTTTCTTTTTAATTATAAAGATAATTACCAAAGTTTTTTTTCTCATCAATTTAATAGATGATATGCATTTAAATTTTAGGTAAAACTGCTTCTTTAGTCCCTTAAGTTACTTATTTGTTCCAAAGTGGTCCCTCAAGTTTTTTGTTTTTTGAAAGTGGTCCCTCAAGTTTTATTAAGTCGTCACCATTAGTCCTTCCGTCTATTTTTCTGTTATCTTCTCCCTCCAGTCATCTTCTCCGGCGACCACTATATTTTTCGGTCACCTTTGTATTTTCCGATGAGGTCCTCTCTCTCTCTCTCTCTCTCCTCACAAGATATGCTCTCTCTCTTTCTCTCTCCATACGAGATCTACTCTTTCTCTCTCTCCTCCCAAAACCAGATATTAGTCATATACCAAGACACAATACTTGATTCTTTTATCATCAAACTCAGTTAGAAAAGTAATGCCATTAATTCCAATGATTTTTAAAGAATGTACATGTCATGACTCATACAAAAATTTCAAAGAACTTGCATGGTATATTAAAATAAGCATTATAGTAACTTAAAATATTTAATTATAGTAATTTACATCACTTCTTAATTAATTTCCTTATATCAACAACTTATTAAATGTTTATGATAAATTATAAGTAATTTTACATCACTATTCACAAAATAAATTGGATCTAAAATTATATTGATCTTACATGGTTATCATCATAAATTAAGAAAAAGATTGATGACTATTTAATATATCCCTTTTTAATTAGGCATATTTTGATTAAATTTATATGCATTATATGATGCTCATTCTTAATTATTTATCATAGAATTTATAATTTTGGGAATATTTGATGGACACAAGTAATTATTATATGAATATATATATATATATATATATATATATATATATACACACACACATTCATAAATCTATTTAATTAATTTTTCTAATTAAGTTGTTTATTTTTCAGGTTAATTAACACAAGGAAAGCTGCGGAAGATAAGGAACATAAAAGCTATTTTGATAGAGATTAAAACCTCATCATTTAATATGGAAATGAGCTGGTTACGTGGTTTGCATGTTTAAAACAGACTTCAACTAATGATGATCAAAACAAACTATTTATGGCCAACTTACTATATTACAATGATGCTTTTGGTTGGCAAACGGGAGAATAGTAGCCATTGTATGGTTGTAACAACTATTGCATGGAAAAAGCACTATAATTAACAAGGCAGCATGTATAAAAAGAACACGTAGAGAAGAACATGCAGGAGAGTTACCATAGAAGAGAAACAAAACACATATTTATTTTATATTTCTTTTCTATGAGTTTCTAAACTCCCTATACTAAGGGGATGATGAAGTATTGGTAATTTTTAGCAATAACGTGTCAGTTAATTTTTACCTATGTTATAAATTAATTGTTGTTAATTTTATTTACTCACTTATTTAATACAATTGAACTTTAGATGAGTTTAGTCATGCTTTTCTCATGCTTTGAAATCATTTTGTATTATCTAAGTGTTAATAGTAATTGTTGGATAACAATTGTGATCTCATGTTAGGGATACAGTTATTTATTTAATGATTATTATTGATTTGGTAAATAATCATTCTTTCGAATATTATTCTTTTAAGAGCTTTGTTGATATATTTTCCATGAATACTAGCTTAGCCGCTAGATGTTCATGAGTAATTTAATTGGGTAAAATAATTGACGTAGTTATTGTTATAATTAATCTTGTTGGATTCTGAACCTTAGTCATTTATCATTCATTCAAACAAGTTTATTTGCTTATCTTAATTTTCATACTCTCCTTTACATTCAATTTTTATACAACATTAGAATTTTATTTAACAAATATCTTAATTTTACTCTAAGTCTCTGTGGGATCGACCTCGTTCTTGTTCAACTGTACTTCGGTACGATTCGTGCACTTGCGAGCATATTTTTAAAACATAAAAGAAACGCAACACCCCCCTTTGAAATTTTTAATTCCATGCTCCCCTTTCTCATCATCGTTGATATATATTAATTACTCCTCTCCTCTCCTCTCATAAGTTAGGTTTATTTAACCATTTTATTTTGTCTCATAGTTATGCACTTTTAAAAACCCAATACTCATTTAATTTACACTTCTTTTTTCATGTATATCCTTATTTATTACATTTTATTTTTCACCACTCATTTCTCAATATCTCTTCAATATAATCTTCATACATTTATTACTATCCTCTCTCCTTAAGTGAGGGTAATTTAGTCAAAATATACATAATTCTTACATCATTTACTCGTTTCTTAATCTATGAGCAAAAGCCTAAAAGAACATAACTTATGGGATGTAGGGAGTAAAATATTTTAGGGTAGAGATTGAAAGAAGAAAAAAGCGGAATGACAACTTTGCCCTTGTTGTTTTAACCCACCACAACTTATCGTAATCTTTTATATCATTCGTCGTAACAACGATTGTCACTATTGCTGCCATCACCTCAAACTACAGTAATCGCCACCGCTGATACCACCTACACTCATCACCTAAAAAAGGTTGTTGATTTTTGAAAATGAAGGTCATGAGGTTGGGTTTGATATTGATAAAGATGCTATAGGAGAAAAAGTAATGGGGGTTGTGAAGGTAGGTATCAATGCTAGTGGAGCAGTGACATTGCATTTTGATGGTGACTTAGTTGGTATGAATACCACTTTAAATGAAGGAAGCAAGTTGAAGGTTGAATATAAAAATAATAAAAAAAAACACATGAAATTAGAGAGGTGCATCAAAATAAACGGAACAATGGATTATTGCAGAACTTCCCTCGTTTTACCGCCCCACATTTTTTTCTTCAAAGAGATATCCGTAAATAGTCCATACCTTTAAATTTTTTAAAAATAAAAAAAAATTATACTAGTAAAATTAGTTTAAATAATAAAATTTTTAAAGTGGTAAAAATAATAAATTAATGATGTACATAAAAGTATGGAATTGAATTAAAATTCAAAAATTATAAAAGAAAAAAAAACAATACTTATAATCAATATTTAGATAATATCACACCCCGATTTCATTATTTAATTTCATTTATATAATCTTCGTAAAAATTATCAGATTTTTATCAAATGTCATCTACCTTATGCTTATCAAAAAAAAAAAAATTTGTCATCTACCTTATATCTATAATAGGTATCCGTATAATATATATATATATATATATATATATATATTATATATATATATATGAGATTTGCTAACATGCATAAAGTGGTTTTTTAGTTGAAATACTTTAGCATAGTGTACCATATTATAGTTGACAAAAATAGCCTTACATTTTGTAAAAACAATTATTAATGAGAAAGATTATTTTAATAATTTGACTTTTTGAAATTTAAAAAAAAAAATAAAAAAATATGGTACCCAAACCCTTCCTTCTCCATCATTTGAAGAAAAAACTTTCTCTCTCTTTGCTTCTCTCTTTATGTTTCTCTCTCCCTACCCAACCCCAACCAATAATTTTTCACACACTAGCATAAAAGGTTTTGTTGATTTCATTCAGCAATTTTATCCATAATTGAGATTGTTTTTGCTGCTTCGTTGCTTCTCTTGAGCAACTAATGCTACCACGATTAAATTTAATCGGTTCTAAACAATTCCACACTTTTTATTTTACTTTGTTATGCACACTACTACTGTAGACATGGTCATCAATTTCCAAAAGGACAGATTGATAGTGCTAGTACTATATAGCCACCCGTACCCTCCAAATTGAAGCCACCACATCACAAAACCAAAATTTTTTTTCCCTAGCTACAATCAAAAGGTTGGAGAGCAGAGTTGAATCATGTATAACATATAACCATAGTTTATGGAATAACTAACCATCTAAACGATAAAAGAAAATATATTACTAATACCGCAAATGCCAAATTATTTTGTTTTGAACTAGTTAAGTTATCAAAACCCCCTCACAGCGACGGTGATGAGGGGCTGAGCGAGGGCGGCGACGGTGGCAAAGGTGGATGTAAAGGAAGAAGAGAGAAGAAGTTTAATGAGAAGAGAGAAATGAAAGATGAGAAAGAATGGGTTTGAGAAATGAGGGATGAGTGAAAGGTGGGTAAAGATTTGGGGGTTGGATTTTTTATTTTTTAATTTAAAAATGGAAATTATTAAAAAACCCCTATTTTTTAAAACCAAGTCTCTTTAAAGTATGGAGTTTTTTTGTCTACTAAAAACTGATACACCATGCTAAAATGCTCCAACTAAAAAACTACTTTACATAGGTTAGAAAATCCCTTTAAAATATATATATATATATATATATATATATATATATATATATAAAATAGATAAGGAATGCCAAATAGACTATTTTTTAGGATGAATATATATTGATTAATTTTTGAACATGAACACACACGTAAGTTCTTTTCAAACACACACGGGTAAATTTACATATTTGATCAAACTTTTCACAAATACGCGTAAGTTTACATATTTGATCAAACCTTTCATCACCCCATGATCATGGCTGAATGGGAGGAGTTAAGAGTTTTGGGATAGGGTTCTTATGCCATTTATCTTGCTGTTGTCATTGATCTACAATAGGTTGATGGACAAATCATAGCAGTTGTTAAGAGTTCAGGCTTTGAAACGTTGGCTGCCCTTCGAAAGTAAGAAAACATACTATGATCACTCTTTGGTTGTGAAGAAATTGTTCAATATCTTTTTAGCGTTCACTTTGGTGTATGGTTGTTTAAATTACAATCTCATAATGGAATTAGAATATGAGAATTTGAGAGAGAGAAAGAGAATTCTGAAAATTCATATTATTGAATGAATCAGTTAGTTACAATAATGAGGCCACTTTACTATTTATAGAAGGTCCAGTCAACACTTAAGTTAAGTGAGTTTTCAGTTTATGAGTTGACATCTTTTAAGTTGACAACTAGGCTAAGCTAAAGCTAAGCTATCCTATTACATAATATCATCTAATAGTCCCCTCAAAAACCAAACCTATACAACATCATCTAATAGTCCCCCTTTAAGCATAACTACCAAGGTGATGCCATATGATGTAGAGAAGTCTGCAGTGTAGGAATAGGACAGCATCCTAATAGTGACCCTTTTTGAGAAGAAATCTGAACCTGACTAGTGATGTTTAACTTTTTCTTGAGAAGATTGAACTGAGCATTAGATAGGGGCTTAGTCAGTATATCAGCAACTTGTTGTTCACCAGGAACATGCTCAAAATGATCTTCTTGTTTAGAACTTTCTCCCTGACCCAAAATAGGTCTAGTTCAATGTGTTTAGTCCGAGAGTGCAGAACAAGATTCTTAGTGAGCATAACAGTGCTCAAATTATCACAGTAGATTACTGGAACATTGGTATTATACCCCAATTCACTAATCAAACTCTGAATCCACATTAACTCCCCTGCAGTGTTTGCTAAACTCCTGTACTCTCCTTCAGCAGTGGATCTAGAAACCCACTCTTGCTTCTTGGACCACCAATAAACATGGTTAGAACCAAGATATACACTAGACCTGGATGTTGACTTGTGGTCATTTGGATATGAAGCCCAATCCACATTACAATAGGCAAACAAACTTAGAGGAGAATGAACAGAAGTTGGCTTGAGCAGTAGTCCTTGGTTCACAGTACCACTGAGATATCTGAGGACTCTCTTTAGAGCCTTCCAATGTTCCTTAAGAGGATGAGATAGAAACTGACAAAGCTTATTAACACTATAGCATATATCAGGTCTGGTTGTGGTAACATATTGCTATGCCCCTGCCAATGACCTGTACAGAGAGGGATCAACCATGAAATTACTACCCTCTTTTGTCAGTTTCAAATTACCAACCATAACAGTAGGATAAATCTTCATGTCAGTGAGATGAGACCTCTCAAGAAGGTCTTTGATATACTTTGATTGAGTGAGCAGAAAATCACCAGAGGCAAGCCTTTTAATCTCAATTCCAAGAAAATAATCTAAGGAGCCAAAATCCTTTAAGGCAAAAGCTAAATTCAGCTTAGAAATAAGATCCTTGATTAGAGTAGAAGAAGTCCCAGTGATGATGATGTCATCCACATAGTAGAGAACAAATATTCTATGACAGGAAGTGTTCTGGATGAAAAGTGAGCTAGTGATCACATCTGCATTTCCTAAAGCCAAGAGACAGCAAAGTACCGGCTAGCTTCTCAAACCATGCCCTAGGTGCTTGCTTTAGACCATAAATTGCTTTATTTAGCTTGTAGACTAATGAATTTTCACCAGTTTTAAAACCTTCTGGTTGTTGCATATATACTTCTTCTTACAAATCACCATTCAAAAATGCATTGTTCACATCAATTTGTTGCACATCCCACTTATGAGTAAGAGCCAAAGTAAGCACAACCCGAACATTGACTGGCTTTACCAATGGAGAGAAGGTCTCAGAGTAGTCATAACCAAATCTTTGATGAAACCCTTTTGCCACCAAACGAGCCTTGTACTTATTGATAGAGCCATCAGGATTCTCCTTGATTCTGAAAACCCACTTGCACCCTATAGCCTTCTTGCCTTCAGGTAATGGAACCAAAGACCAGGTCTAATTATTAATGAGAGCATGATATCCAACTTCCATTGCTGCCTTCCAACATGGTGAGGTTAATGCAACCTTAGCAGAAGAAGGTTCAGTATGGGCAATATAGGTTGCAAGATAGGATTGTATACCAGTTCTAGACTTAGACCTTGTAGTCATAGGATGAATAATAGAGGACATAGGTAAAGAAGGGTGATAAGAAGAAGGAGAAGTGAAAGATATGGTTGGTGAAGCAGTGGAGGGTAAAGATGTAGTGGAGAGAGGAACATAATTGTGAGGTGAAACAGTGGGTTCAGGAGCATGTGAACCCAGAGTTATTTGCCCTTCATGGCTCAATTCGAGACTTGATCATCAAGAGGCCACTCTTTGATAATGAAGTAAGAGTTTACACACGCATGCTTCTTAACCTTTGTTGCATTCATCGAACAAGGGTTGTTCATTGTGATTTCAAATCCAATGACATCCTTCTTTATCAAGTTTTTATTTTAATTTCATTGTTTAGTTTTAAATTTTTATCCATTCAGATTTTTAATATCTTAGATTTTTTTTATAAACAAAATTTCATTTATAATAGTATAAAGGGTATACTCAAACCACTACGATGAGGGAAAAATAACCCCCCAAAGACAAAATAAGGCAATCTTATTAACACATTCTAAAGGTGTCATACAGAAAAGGAAATATTTAAACTGCTCAGGCAATAGAACCAAGACCAAGTTTTAACCTTGATAGCATCTATCCAACCTAGAACATCAATAGCCTCGTTATAAAAAAAAATAAGCGCATTTCTTCTGATCCATGTAGTCCAACAAGCACACATCTAGATCATAGATAGAAAACTCTTTCGTTTCTTAGAGTTACCAAGAGAGTAATGTGACACAAAGAAATCCAGCAAAGAAGAAAGCATCAAAGAGTAGTTCAACCAAGATTATAATGCAAGCCAAAGATCAACAATCATAGCGCATGAAATAAAAAGATGATGGCTTGTTTCTTCATACTCATGACAAAGGGAGCAAGGAACATCCATGTTAACACCATGACGCATTAAGTTATTTTTTGTAACACCCTAACTTATAATCCCTTATTATTTTAATTAATAAAATACCAGCCAATTTTTTTTAATATAAAGTTAAGTCAATATTCGAGACGATGGAGAAAAACATACTTATATTACATTCATACATAATTTACAATATTTTACATTATAAGTTTTTAAAACAGATCCATAAGAGCAGCAACAAACCCTAACCAAGTTTGAGCTACTAAAATATATTATAGAACAAAATATTAATAACTCAGAGCACTGCCCAACTCCACAACAGTCATATCTTTGGATTGCGAGTACCTTATATATATATTATCTCCAATGACTGCCGGTTGATTTCTTCACTGGATCCTCATCCTCCACCTGGTCCTCGCCTTCCACAAGGTCATTCTCCTCCACGTGATCCTCTTCCTTGTCCTCCTCCATAGAGGGTGATGCCCTCCCACTGGGCACATAATCAGGCGGTGAAGCAAACTAGACCCTCCTCGATGGATCAAGACGGAGAGGAACCTCTCTTACATCTCTTTCAGCAACAGGAGGAGTACACGGTGGAGTCGAGCGTCTGCGATTATTACCAAGTGGTGGCGGAGGCGATCCATGTCCGTAAGTAAAGGCAGGTGGAATATGCATAATGTATATCAACGGGATCCTCACTATCTGAGGACTCATCCGTGACAGGGGGTTGGGATGACGGAAGGTAACCTCCACGTCACCCTCATATGCGGCACGGTGGCCCTCAAAGTGCCACTCCCCGTTAAGGAGTGGGTGCATCTCCACACACATTAGGTTTCTCGCCATAACCTAACAACCAAAAAAGGCAGGGAGTAAATCATAGCCAATCACTGACAAATAATAATTGAAATAAGCTAAAAATGACAAACACAAGTAATCAAATAATCAAATTACAATGCAAACACACGTGCTCAAACCATGTTTCACAATAATATTATTTCCATAGATCTCTAGCATGATGCATGACTACTAATGCAAATCTCCTCACTTTTTGGAACCTATAACAACCCTTTGTCCATAATCATTATTCTAAGTAAGGGAAAGCATCTGGGAGTAAATGCCTATCATCCACATATGTCATCGCAACGGTCATGCATATCCACTCACTTAGGGATAAAGACAATACAAAGGACCGTCCTCTGTGAGTCATAATATGCCTAAGAGGTCGATAGAATATATTACCGTTAAGCAAAACTATCATAGGCGAGGTTTGCAGAACCAGCCAATCTTAGGACAATTTCACCCATAATAATTCCCAGGGGTCAAAAAACGAATCACCATCAGACCTAACCTCCGGATCATTTTCACTTAGGTTCCAAGAATCCTCATGTATCTTTCCAAACCATCCTATCTCAGCACTACAACACCGTATGCGGAATGCAAATAATTTCTCTTTTAATCATATCCATCATCATTGTTCCATTAACATGAATATACTCATCATTTTTCTAACATAAAAACTTGCATATAATTTTTACATGATAAAAAATCACACTTGGTTAAAAGAAATATGTTTAAATTTTGATATATTATATCCTGTATAATTGATAATCGATTAATTAAGGGTATTAACCATTATCGGGTTCAGTTTCAAAATTATTTGTTTAAGACGCACCGATAATTGATTAACAGGGTTTGATAATCGATTATCCTGTAGAAAATTGAACTGAAAACTTGGGTTTTAACATACCATAACTTACCATACTTTCTCTTAACATTTCTAGGCCTCAAACAGAGTTATAACACCTCAAAATACATTTGTTCAAACTTTCATAACAGCAATTAACATCAAGTAATCAAAACATTACTCAAATAATTCAAATAACACATAAATCACAACTTAACATATCAAAATCAATTTCTTTACGAATTAAGCCATGTCCAGTATTCATTTAACTCATATGCATCATTTAAAAGTTGCTCTAATTTAGTTTCAAGCCTATACTGACCTCCAAGTCAGTTTACCAATTCAAAGTTCATTTCCATTTTGTGCCCTTGAACTCCAAAAAGTTCCTATATTCTTAGCCCATCAGTTATCATTCTAGTGAGTTGGTTAACTTTTCCCTTACCTAACACAAGTAGACAAACTGATTCAAGTCTGGAAAGAGTGGGTTTGAGATGAAAAGCGCATAGGAACAACTTTGCTGCAAAACACAAAATCAGTTTTAGTACACTGACTTTGTCGGGGATTTTCACCAATGATTTGTCATGGGATATCAAGGTCCAGGGTTAGAATACAAAATAGGATATGTGAACTAAGAGAACAAACAAGTTTGAAACCAAAATACACTCTAAGCTTACCAAGAATCACTGATGAAGTTGGGTTCACAAATCAGTTTTTTAATTTTGGAAACTCAACACTACCTTCACATCAGAAGCTTCAAACTCGAGTTGTGGTTAATGCTTTTGAGTGATTGTAGTTTCTTTGCCAAGAAGGGACATATAACTCTGTCTGTGTATAGGTTTTGTGGCTCAAAGGGGCTTAGAGAGGGAGAACGAGATAGATGAAGTTCACACCAGAAAACAGAGAAAAAGTTGAAGGAAGATTGGGTTTCTTCACTTGGGGGGCAGAATTCTCAATCCCCAATCCTTTAGAACATATCAACAAGCTCTGATTACACGCCCTTGACAAGCAGGAGGTGTTAAGGCGTGGTAAAAACGTGTTTTAACCCTTGCCAAATCACTCGCCATACTCAACCAGTTGCAGAACAACGATAATCGATTAACGAAACACTGTAATCCATTAACGTGACTAAAATTTAAATATTCAAAATATTATATTTTATTCATTTCCCTTCAAAATGATTAAAATACTATTTTAATTCTAAAATAAATTAAAAATATTAAAAATTTTAGAAATTATTTTAATTCACATTTCTTTATTTATTTACATATTTCAATTTACATATTTATAATTTTAGGGATAATTTTGGTGGATGTTACAATTTTTAGTTTCCAAACGATCGACAAATAGTTGCCTAGAGAAAGCACTAATTTTGAAAGTTACCTTAGACTTCTAAAGCATCTGCAAAACTTGAGATAATCACCAACCAATGTTGGCAGAGGCAAATGATCCCACCACTGAAAGGGGAGATATAAGCAGACTTCATAGAAAAATCAAGAGCACCTATCATAGTCCATTTCCAAGAATCCTCAACATTAACTCATACCATCTAGAATATAATTGAAATCATGCAGCATATAAATTTCATATTGAAAAAGGTTGTGACGCCAAACAAGATTCCAAAACTAGGAACCATTGTACTAACTACCCTCCTAGTTAACCAATTTATTCCTATCACAAGAAACAACATGTAGACGAGGAAATTGATTTTTTAGAGCAGTATGTCCACTCCAACAAACCTCCCAAAAAAGTGTAGCATTGCCACAATCACTTTTCTTGGTAAGACAATCTTTAAACAATCACCCATCCCAATAAAGTAATTCTTTTTCCTGGAAGAATCTTACATATAGGACCGCATGGAGTAAATAATAAATTTGATACAACACTTCCTCATTATTTCTCAAAATTTATTTTTAATAAAATAACAATTCATCCAAAATTACAAATGGTTACAAATTAATGGAATCTTTTCTTTTCAATTTTTAAATTGTATGGATAATTATAGAAGAATCTATTTTTTTTATTTGAAATGAATCTAATAGGTTAATCAAATGATTTTTTTAATTATATGGATAATTGCCAAAGTTTTTTTCTCAACAAATTAACGGACATTTTTGCTTATAAAAAAAATTGGACGTTTTTTTTATATCTTTTTCATAATTGTATATTTGTATGTATAATTATAGAAGAAGCTAAATTGTTTTTTCTTAAATGAATTTAATGCGTTAACCAAATAATTTTTTTCTTTTTAATTATAAAGATAATTACCAAAGTTTTTTTTCTCATCAATTTAATAGATGATATGCATTTAAATTTTAGGTAAAACTGCTTCTTTAGTCCCTTAAGTTACTTATTTGTTCCAAAGTGGTCCCTCAAGTTTTTTTTTTGTTTGAAAGTGGTCCCTCAAGTTTTATTAAGTCGTCACCATTAGTCCTTCCGTCTCTTTTTCTGTTATCTTCTCCCTCCAGTCATCTTCTCCGGCGACCACTATATTTTTCGGCCACCTTTGTATTTTCCGATGAGGTCCCCTCTCTCTCTCTCTCCTCACAAGATATGCTCTCTCCCTCTCTCTCTCTCTCTCTTTCTCTCTCCATACGAGATCTACTCTTTCTCTCTCTCCTCCCAAAACCAGATATGGTTTTTCCGGCAATAGAGCTTTTTGAGGTGGACATCGAGCACCCACTTGCGGGCTTGGCGAAGGATTTGACTTGCGAAGGGTGGAGCATCTCGACGGCAAGGTTGCGACGGAGGGCTTGCCGGAGAAGACAACATCGTTTCCTTCAAGGCTTCTCCCACCTCAAAAAGCTTTATTAAACCAGATCTGGTTTTGGGAGGAGGGAGAGAGAGAAAGAGCAGATCTCGTATGGAGAGAGAGAGGAGGGGGGGGGGGGGACCTCATCGGAAAATATGATGATCGCCAGAGAAAATGATCGGAGGGAGAAGATAACGGACAAATAGACGGAAGGACTAACGGTGATGACTTAATATAACTTGAAGGACCGCTTTCAAACAAAAAAAAACTTGAGGGACCACTTTGTAACAAATAAATAATTTAAGAGACTAAAGAAGCAGTTTTGCCAAATTTTAAAACAAAAAGTTCAAATTAATGAAATCATTTTATACTAAAAAAAATTAATGAATAATTATTAAATGTTTAAAAAAAACGTGTGGTATCCTTTTGTAAAATACTAAAACTTGCAACACATTAGAATATTAGAATATTGAGATTTCAAAAAATTATAAATAATAAGAACCAACTTATAAACTCGATCTTTTATGATGAGATCCTTGAAACTATACCAATCATTAATGTATTATTATAAATATGAATAGTTTTATTTTAGAATCAATTAGTGACATAATTTGTTTAGATTTTTCATCATGCTTGGATTTTGTTAGCAAGTTATATTTGTTCTGTTATGTATTTGTATTTGTCCAACAAATAAATAGGATCATTCTCTTGTAGTCTAATAACACAAAAATATTACATTTAGTTTTTTTTTTAAAGTAAATAGTCACATTAGTCTCTGATTTTGTGGGTGCCGATAAAATAAGTTCATGAGATTATCAAATTTTCAAATTAATTTTCGAGATAACAAAATGTGAGTCACGTTAATCCCTACCATTAATAATCCTTAACGATCAATCCACATTGACTAACAGAATGACAAAACGACATCGTTTTTCTATACCTAATAAAGCTAGGTATAATGCCAACTTTACAACTTAATGATCTAGCCATAAGCCTCAGATCTACATCATTCTAGCCCAATTTTTTTGGCCCAGCTTAGCCCAACCCGATAATTCATTAGCCTAACACGTGGCAGTCCAATATGGGCTCTGCCAGCCCATTTAGCCCGAACTTAAATTTTTTTATACGTTTTAATATTTTCCTATTGCATAGAATTAAGCAATGATAAAATTAAGATGAGATAAAGCATTTTGTCTTTTCATTTATTGTTTTCATGATTAATAATGACAATGTTATGAAATTTTAATTTAGTTAAGATTAATTATTTTTTTATCAAAAAATAAAAATATTAGCCCATAGGCCAGCCCAACCCAGCCCAACCTGCTGAGTTAGTAAAATGACTGGCTCGATATAAAGTGAAGCCGACTCAGCCCAGCCCAAAAAATCAGTAACTCAAAATGAGTTGGCCTGAATGGGTTGGACCAGCCCGAATTGTTTTTGTGATAGATTATTTTGAGCCTGAAGATCAGCTGAACACATCTTAAAATACTTTCGAAAGCCTTCATATTGTTAATTGTTCAATGATTCTCATAAAAAAATCAGTGTATCTTGTGCATATTGCAAATGAGAAATTATCATTTGGTTTAATTATGTGTCTAATTCTTGAATTTTAGGGTTGTTTTGTCATAAGTTCTTTTTTTCCAATGTCTGGTTCCTCGAAATTACTTTTGGGTCTGTCATGTAACTACATCTACTATCAATTCTTGTCAAATTTTGCTGACACGTAACATCAAAATTCTGGTGAGACGCATGTGGTGAGCCATGTGGATGAAGATTTTTTTAAAAAAAATTAATATTTTTATTTAAAAAAAGGACTGGAGATAGAGGTTATCTTTGCCAACGTGGCACCACGTTCGTGTGACTAAGATTCCAGTGTGTTGTTAGCAAAATTTGGCTGGAATTGATAAGAAGGGTATATGTCGAATCCATAAGTAATTTCAAGGAACCAGATATTGAAAAAATAAGAACAATGACCTGCAACAAAATGATTCTAAAGTTCAAAGACCGCACACCTAATTAAATCTTACTCCTTCCGTCCCAAAAAGATAGTAAATTTTTAAAAATTCAACAAAAATAAGGGAACATGCTTTTAATGTATTGTCTCTCAAATCAACCAATTGTCAAAGCAAATATTTAATGCATATTTCCTTAATTAACCAATCATAAAATATACAATGCAATTTTAATTTTTTTATTCACTATTTTAACTTTAATTTGGGAAAAAAATTTTCTATGTTTTTTACTAACGAGTATCATTTTATCTCTTCCTATCTCATATCCTTTGACCACACTTGATTCCACTGTCTTTTTTGCATGATTCCCCACGATCATTCAGCAACAATTAAGAATAAGAAGAGTGTCAAGGGGTCTTCCTTTTTCATCAACATATAGTCGAAAAAATTTCAATTGACAAGTGTTCAAAATCTGCTTTAAAGATTAGACACTATTTTTTGTCTTTGTTTGAGTAATGATTTCATTTGCAATTGTCATATAATCTAAAATGTTCCTCGATCATCCATAAAATGCGAATTATCATTTTGAAATAATTGAGCAAAATACTCTTTTCAGGCTTCCTGCAAGGAATTTTTATGAGTCATGACATTGTATACACAATCCATTAGAGAAACTGGCATGTAATCACCAAGGCCTTAGGGGTTATCCTTCTTTAGTATTAGATCAATAAAAGAGGCATTACTTCTTTTAGGAAATCTGTCATTATCATAAAAGTCATTCACCATGCATACTAGATCATTTTTCATATCAGTCCAAAACTTTTTTATGAATGCAAAGTTGTATTCATCTGGTCCAAGAGACCAAGACTCTTGTCCCCCTCACAAACCCAAACTGCTCCATTTATATCCTATTCATCGAATCTCTGTTAGCTGGCTGTTGTCCATTACTGAAATTTTGCATAAATTTATGCCATCTAAGATCAGCCTTATCTTCTCTTAATTTTGCTGCAAAAATTTTCATTCACATGGTTCTTCACTATCACCAGGTCATCAACCCATGAATTATTCCACCTTAGGCCCTTCAACTTGCTGTTTTTGCAGTTCCAGTTGATTATGGTTTGGAAAAACTTTGAGTTCAAATAAAGAAAAAAGAAATTTGATTGCATATTATAAAGATGAATACAGTTGGAAAACGAAAATTAGAATCTTTTTTAAAAAAAAATTTTTGTTGCTCTCCCAGTTCCCAAGTACTACCTAGGTACATCCGGATTCGACCTGGATCGCATGCCGTATAAATTTAATCAACAAAAGGGTACTAAACTAATAATGAGAGATACATGATCATAAAATTTCTGCTTATGCTAAGAAATAACAGATTTTGTTTATCAAATCCCAGTATCAAGTGCAATGAAATGAGAGACTAGGTAGAAATTTATTTGATACAGTGAATAACATAGCAATTATTATTGAATACCTTATTGCAAAAACATAGGTTTTCTATTGAAACATCAACTAAAAAGAAGTTATTCTAAGATTCTTATAATCTTATTATTATCAAGTTCTTGATGTATAAACCCTCTCAGGCTCAAACCAGAGTGGTGAACAATCTGGGAGTCCTGAGCCTGTCATCTCATAACCTGGGAGCAATTCTTGGGCGGTCCCACTCTGTCACAACATGGTCACGAGTAATCTCCTTGAGCGAACGGCAACCACTTAGTGCCATGGTTAATTCAAACTCATCGCGAAGCATCTGAAGTGCTTTACTTACACCGGCCTCACCATCAGCAGCCAAAGAGAATACCACAGGTCTTCCAATCTACAGTTTGAGATGAAACATAAAATATATAAATAGCACGGATATGGGGATAGATGGTTATTTATATGCACAACTAGATGGGACAAATTTTGGTTTTCTAAGGCAAATGCTGGTACTCTGTCAATTAGCCGAAAGTTGTCTTGAAAGTTGTTGCATCTGGTTGTACAAATATCACTTTTGCTAGTTATATTAGATCATCCGCCTATAATGAAACACTTGTTTAACACAGCCCTGATTAGATCATATAGCATTTTCTTTAGGTCAAATTGGCAAAGCTGGTTCTCAGCTAAGACATCTTTGGTTCAAACGGTTAAAAAATAAACTAAAATCATACTCCATAAAAATTTCCTTGGTATTTGTGGTAGATTCATATTCTGAGGAAATTTCTATTCCTAAGATCAGGATCATATGCTTCTCTGTGTTACCTATGAACTACAGTACGTCTCTATGATGCTGACATGTGTCTTCAGTAAGGCAACAAGCCACACTTATCAATCAATTATATCACTTGCTGATGAAGTTACGTATCGAACAATTTAATTTTTTATGATGGACAGCAGACTTCCATATACTTACAAATACACCGGATGCTCCGAGTGCTAGAGCTTTAAATACATCTGTCCCTCGGCGCACTCCACCATCCAGAAAAACAGGAACTCTTCCTTGTGCACCTTTTACAACCTATTCAAGGCAAGAAACCAAAACCTTAATAAAAAATAATTAAAAAGGAATATTCCTGCAATGTTTAGATACTAAAAAATGACTTAAAAAACTAGGACTTCCAAACATGACTAAGAGATATAAACAAAGATGGAAAACTAGTAAGAACAATCATTCTAACATTTTAATAAATCCAAATAGGACTTTATTAATAGGACCATAAATGGAAGAACAAAAAAGAAATTGAAATGAATCAGAAAGAGTAAGGTTAAAATAGATAATGAAGAGGAATCTTGGAATGATTTTAAAATATAACAGCTTCAAGCTTATGCATAATACATGGTTAACTAAAATCAAATAAAGACTAGGCAAAGACTTTTGCCTTCTGGTCCTCAACCAACTATGATAAATAGACCAGAATCAAATTGTCAAGAAGTGATTCATTTCTATTTCAAATAATATGAAATTTTCAAAAAATGATTAGGACACATCACCTCTTCCAAAGCCATAATAGTTGCGGGGACATAGTCAAGCTGACGAGCTCCATGATTGGAAACAATGATTCCAGCAGCTCCGATTTCTACAGCTATTCTTGCTACATTTTTAGCATAGGATATGGGATTACATTCAAGATTTGAGAAAAATATCCTAACAAAAATCTAATGGATCGGGAGGCATCATAGTGCATCTGTTTGATATGCTTACCATCTTCAGCTGTAAGTACGCCCTTAACTAGAATTGGCAGTGAGGTGATTGTTTGAAGCCATTTCACATCCTATAACAAGGTATACCGCAGTATTAATTACACATTCAATGTCACAGATTAGGAGATCACATGTTTGAAGGTCTAAAGTACCTTCCAGTTGAGAGACCGGTCAACTTGGCCAGCAACATAAGAGGCTAGGCCAGAATCATCAGTCTGCAAGGTGATAACAAAAAGTATAGCAACAACAATGACGACTATGACGATGATGACTACAATAATAATATGATGCATTAATGGGTAAACACTTCTGATTTCAAAATTTCTAACTAAACACTCGCCTTATCCAGCTTTCCAAGATCCAATCCTTTAAAATTCTTCAATGTCAGGTGTGATGGCAACGTAAATCTATACAAAACCCCATCAAACAAGCAAGTAGTATAATATCTTGATAGTAAAATATTCATCAGTTCAACTGTTCAAGCATTAAATAATGTTCACACTGAAATTTCCAAATGCTTGCCAACCTGTTCTTAATATCAGCCTCCCTTCTACCAAGTCGAGGAGTGTCCACAGTAAGTGCAATTGCCTTGAAACCTGCTCTCTCAGCTCTTCTCACAAGTTGTGTAACAATATTTCTGTCTTTATACACCTAAGAGAACACAGTTGTGGATTAGGTTAAAACTCAGGATAGATGAGAATCTTACATAATCATACTAATCCGTATGTATCTGTAGCAAGGAGAATGGTAATTTGCTTATTTGCTTTCCATAGGAAATATTGCAAATTACAGCATAAGAACCGGAGGATACTTAGGGAAGGAAAAAAATAGCACGTGAAACTACTACTAGTACTATGATATTTTCTGGCATGGGTCTATGAAACAATGAGCAAGCAATAAATTGCCCTGATAGTATGCAGGATTCAAGCCTTAACTTCCAAACACATAATGCATTACTATAAAGGCAACAAGAAAAGTATACAACAAATCATATATCAAAAGAAAATTCCTATTTCACACTAAGTTGCATGGAAATGCTTCCTGGAGGAGGAGATGTTCTTGACTTTAAGGGGGAGACTTGTGTCACACATCACAGAAAATGAAATGAGTGCAATATACCCACATAGAGCTGGAAAAACCGAATGCCAGGTCCTGTTGAAGACACCTCCTCGACACTAGAAGTAGCCCATGAGGATAGCGTCTGTGACAAAATTATGAAAATTAATCAGCCGGAATATTAATAGGTACAAAAATGCATAAATCACATATTAGAGTAAAAAATGCAAGGAAATGAAATATAGTTCTTTTTTGGGAATAAACTAAAAGAACAAATATGGTAGAAACGATACCATGATTGTGCCAGCTGCTGACGCTGCTCTAGCGACAGCGTATTCTCCTGCACAAAAATTGAGAAATTAAGAATCAAGGACTACTACTGTTCTGCACTAATAAAAACTGCAAGCCTGATGTTTAATTTAATTTCTGATAACTTTAATAATTTGAAGCATATACTGGAATATCAACCAAGGCAGTCTGTTGATGTCAAGATTGCACATTCTTCTTCTGTTTAAAAAAATAAATAAAACACATTTTCCAGAAGCTAAGCAAATCTTCAATTTCATTTGAAAACACTAGTCTTCCTGAGATCATTGTAATTCGGCTAATCTAAATTACTAACTTGTTAGTGATAATTTTAGTGAAAAACTTGAAAGTATGGAAAATGTTCTCTGATGTTTAAAAGAATAGTTCAGGAAGTTACAGAGATACCGAATTAAAGTGTTAATAAAAAGTACAGGAATAAGAGAAATGCACCCTGATATTTTCTCCTGAGATGTATGTGAGATCGAATTGGATTTTCTCCTAAATTATGTTGCTTCATGTGGATTGTAGTCCTATTTAAGGAAGGATACCTGCAGTTTTTCTTAAGGGAAAGTTCCACGGCTTTGTAATTAGCTACAACCTTTTTTAAACCTCTCTTTATGTACTCGTGCATACAGTACAGAGATTACAGTCTAGTTAGATAGACTGAGTAAACCCTAAAGGCCCCATAGCCCCCACAGAAGAATTTTCTTGTCCAATTTACTGATGCAACTTTTTTGTGGTATTCACATTGTTGTTATGCTTTATGTTCGTATTCTGCGATGATTAAGATAAAGTATGTAGAACCTTTACCAGGTTCAGTACATACTTACTCCTTAGGTTTTCTCCGGAGAGGCAATAGGTACCAATGTACCATCTCAATCATTAAATGAAAGGAAGCTTCATACTATAGCTCTTCCTATAATCAACCAACCTTAAGGTTTGGAAATGCATAATTCTTTATATAAAAAAAATAAAGGATGCAATGATAGTATCTCAATGCAACAAAAACAAATGAGTTTAATCACACACCTTCAGGATGAGCCATCTTTAACATGGCTGTAGGAGCAATCATCATAGGCATTGATATTTTGAAGCCCAGTACAGTCGTTGTCAAGTCTATACTGCTTACATCAATGAGTATACGTGGTCGGAACCTGTTTTAAGTAAACCATTCAGCTATCAAGAAAAGGGCATAAGCAATAAATACAAGTTTAAAGGGGAGACAAAAATTAAATAAAGGAAGCAATAATTAGGTAACAATCTCATAACATAGGCAAATCATCTTAAATTTGAATGAAAAGGAGGATCAGAACAGATAAATGGAGGTCTTGAGAAAAGTAGATTACAGAATCCTTGAGAAGGCATTGCGATTTTCTTTCAAACTCCACTGGTCCTCTGCTCCTGATGCATAGTAGTCATAAATCATCTTTGGCAATTTTTCCTTTGCAATTGCCTCATATTCATTAACATTGGTTATCTCCATCATGCCCATATTTTCACTTATTCTCTCCCAGGATCTGCTGAAAGTGAGTTTATAAGACAGTGATTAAGACAGACGAATTTATATCAAATATATTCCAAATCCAAAGATGACATGCAATTGCTCTAACAATATTAAATACAAGTGATTAAAATACATGAATTCATACAAAAGGCATCCTATATCCAAAGATGACATGCACTTGCAACCTCTATAAATACAAGCATTGACATAATATATCTTTAAGTTCACTGACTCATTCCAGAACACTACAAAGCATTATGGTTAGAACTCTGTCAAAAATGCAACCTTGGGCAGTGCAAGTAAGTGACAAATAAAAGCAGCACAGCTTAGTATTTTGTGGTTCCAAAACTTTTGGTGCATCTCAAGTTGTACTTCAATTATTCACCATCACAGAGCTGTCCTTTATGATAAAATCATCATACAATGTCAAAAATCAAGATTTTTATCAGAACCCATCACATGAAAAGCAGCATCAACTTTTCAGCACAAACCCAACTTTCTGGGATCATTTTGCTTTATGCGTTACTCATGAGCATTTAAACAAACAGAACCAGTTCTAATAATATTAACCCACAAGATTCTAATAAGTCAGCCAGAACCAGATTCTGAAACCCATGATAGAAAGCAAACAAGGAAACTAAAAATCCAAACTTTTCTTAATTCAAGCATCAAATAATAACCAAAGCAATAAACTTGATTGTTGGGCGTAAAAACGAAAGAATATAAAACAAAGTCAACTCATGTTCATTCTATTTAATACAAAACAATACACAAAACATGATCCAATATATACAACACTGCAAATAATTAACATGCAGTGCATGAAAACCATCATGAAGAAGAATGAGAATAGCAAAAATATAAATTGAAGAGGAAGAACAAACCTTTGGTTTGATGTGGTGAAGTGAGGAGAAATAGAAGAACCTAAGGAAAAATGATGAGACAAAACTGAAAGAAAGTTCCAAAAGTACGCTGATACTCGCACTGTCGCACAGTAATTAAGCAATGAGATTAACGAGTATGCACTCACGTTGTAAAGTTTTTAATCGATGAATGATCTGTCGCTGCATTATGCATTTTCTTTAAATCTAAAACCTTTTTGAACAAATAGAAAATTATTGTTTTAAAATTATATATGTAGGTGTTGAATAGTACTCTCTCCGGTTCTTATTATAGGATATACTTAACCGAATTACACATACCAAGTAAAGTGGTTGGTTTTATGAATTCTATAAGAATATGTTGTAACATTACAATTTTACCCCCTTAACTTTTCTTGAAAAATTCGCACTCATTAATGAACAACAAAAAACACATAGATAGTCAAAGCATTTAATAAGGGTAAAAAAGAGAAAAATCAATAAATGATGCATAAAAAATATAAAATGCCTTATAATTAGGACCAAGAAAACTTTCTAGAATGTGACCTATATATAAGACCGAAGGGAGTATTAGATATGACACACTAATTATTTTGTTTTATACAGCTAGTCAATATTTTCGTGCGATTCACGGGTAGTTTGATTTGAGATATTAGTATTATGTGTAAAATTGCAATTAACAAAGTATAAGTAAAATATCTTGAACTTGTAATGTATAAGGTTAAATTACTACTTATTTATTAAATTATGTCGAGCCAATGTGTAGTTTATATTTTATAAGATGTAAATAAATTATAATTTTTTTAATTGTATAAAAATAAATTTTACAATGATATAAGACAACAATTTTGAGTTTTATATATAGTTTATATTAAAGAGTTCTTCCAACTAATATTTATGACGTGTTGACAGGTTGAATAAAGAGTTTAAATTCTTGTTGTGATATTATTTATGAATCAAACTAATAAATGTTTTTCATTGATTGTGAAGCTAATATTTTGATGTTTCGTGTTCATAATGACTGTATAATCATATACATTATTTTTATTATTTATCATATATATCAATTTTATTTTTTTATTATTTTTATTACTATTATTATTATTATTATCGTTACCATTATTATTATCATTATTATAACATTTGTCCCTAAATATAAAACATGTGTTAATACTTTTAATTTATCCGTGTTCATAAGACATTATTTTTTTTTATAAATATCCATATTTATTTAACAATTTTTAGACTTTCAATAATATTAATAAGGGTAATTTGAAAAGTACATATTAAATATTCACATTTTCAATATCATTAATTAAATTAATAATTTTTTTAATAGACATAAAATTTGTCCATGAAATTTTATATATAGGGATGGATATAATATTACTTATTATTATTTTGATTTTAATTAATAATATTCATATTAGATATAAAAAATAATATAGAAATATTATAAAATTGAAACTTTAAAATTATTTGCTTATATTAAACTTCATCACTATATAAATTTACATATTGTACAAATTTACGAGATTATTTTTAAAAATTTACTAAAATATGATGTTTTATATTATGCTAAGTCATTATAACAATTTAGAATTTAAAAAGATTCCTACTTTAAAATTATTTGTCTATATTAGAACTTCATAATTGTAAATATGTATATTGTCTAAAGTATGAAATAACGCATCATTATTTCCCATGATCACAATTACAACATTTTGTATAAATTTTTGGATTTTTTCAAAATTGAATTAATGACGGAGTGAATATTTGATTGTATTATGCTAATTTATTATACCAAATTATAGCTCACATCCTTAATACTTATATATCCGTTTTTTCCGTTTTAGACAAAATTTATTCTTCCTAATGATGCTCATGTTTAAATGATTGATACCAATTTGACTATATTAGAAATGGTCTGTATTAGAATTTCTCAAATTAGAACATTATATCCATTTTTGTTGGCTAGTTAATTCTCAGATGATGACTCGTTTAGACATTATATATGTTTTTATGCCTATACTTATTCCAATCATTTTATTTTTTCTAGTTTTCTCGTTTTGACCAATTTATAAGACATTTTACCAATTTTTAATAATCATTAATTATTAATTTCTACAAATATCCCTATTTATTTAACAATTTTTAGATTCTCAATAATATTAATAGGGGTAGTTTTGAAAATACATATTAAATATTCACATTTCCAATATCATTAATTAAATTAATCATCTTTCTTAATGAACATAAAATCAGTCCATGGGATCTTCTTTTTTTTTTAAAGGAAAATATGTAATTCATTCCATAACAGAAAATAGTACAAGTAGATCCAACAGTACAATAACAAAGCACATATTTTCTATACAATAAAAATTGGTAAAAAAAAGACTAGATACTCAGCCATAACATCAAACTCTCTGTGGATCAGGATCATCATCAACATCCAGCTTCGAACTCTAACAAGAGATTCAACAGCCTTTGTTTCCAAGATAACTATCTCATCAATGCCGGAAGTAAGCACAGTTCGGCGACAAAGAATCTCAGATCTGAGGAGGTAGAGCCACTGGACAGCGGAGAAGACAGAGATCTGGAAGGGAAAAGCTGTCCCGAATATCAGTCTTCTAGTTATTGGAGAAGATAGGAAGGTCATCAGATCTGAACAAACAAAAAGTCTTCCCACACTCAAACACACAAAAACAAAACCCAGATGAAACTGAGACAAGAAAAACCACACCACTTGCGCAAAGGCAAGATTTATTTATTTAACCCAGATATAACTGAGAGAGAAAAAACCCACACACCAACCAAAGGAAGGGGAGGGAGAATCCACCGCTATCACAGAAGAGAGAAAAACGGAGAAGAGAAGAGAAGACTGTGGAAGAGAGAAGGTCGAGCCTCTCTCTCCTCAAATTAGGATTCGTGGCGATCTTATATATAGGGATGGATGAAGTATTACTTATTATTATTATTTTGATTATAATTATTAATATTCGTAGTTATATAAATTAGTTTTAGTATTAGCAATTGTGGGACTAAGGTTGAATTGGTAGAAAAATTTGAACATTAATGAGAAGGTTAAGAAAAAAAATATAGAAATATTATAAAATTGCAATTTTTAAATTATTTGCTTATAGTAAAATTTCATCACGGTAAAAATTTACGGGATTTTGTTTAAAATTTTTCTAAAATATGATGTTTTTGTAAAATCAAGTCTCCGATTAAGGTGGATTAATTTTGATGATGACAATGTAATTAAATTATGGACTTAATTTGAAGAATGCAAGCCCAACAATAAAGAAGATCAAGTGCTTAGTTTAATTATTCATTCTCATTTATTCTTAATGTATTTTATTTTATTTATGAGAGTGGGTAGTTTAGGTTTTTATTCTCAAATAAGGTCAAATAATATTCATGCATGAAAGGTTGAGATTAAAACCAATCAGACTTGAGAAGAGAATTGAAAACAATGTTAGAAAACTTAATTTTTCCAACATTGACCAATTCACTCGAGTGATTCTCAATTCACTCGAGTGATTTATGAATTTTCAGTAATATAGCCGTTGGATAAAGTAAAAAGGCAACACTATCAGAGTTGACCAAAAACACTCGAGTGTTTCCAAAAAGACTCGAGTGATTTAGGTCTGACAGCAAAATTTTTTAAACGTTAGAAGAGGACAAAAAGGGAGAATAACTTGGTTTTTCCTTCCCTTTTGTCCCCTTACTCGTATTCTGAATAGTGGCCATTATCCAAGTGAACAAGCTTACATTCTATCATTGATTCTCTCTCTCTCAAGTGTTAAAATCATTTTCTCTCTCTAAACTCAACCAAGCATTCATCTTTATTATTTGTCTTAGTGAGTTAAGAGAGTGTGCTTCATTTGTAAGAGAATTATTTGTTGTAAAATTCTCAAACACTCAAACACTTTAGCTTGTTTAGAAAATCTTGGTGAGGTATCCAAGTTCTCAAGCCTTGGGAGGTTCTCAAGCACAAAGACTAAGAGGGTTCTTAGCTTGGTGGGCTCTTGGAGGTTCCAAGGAGCTTAAGAAGAAGGGACTCTTCATCACCAAATCAAGTTGGGGTAGAAATTTCAAGAGTTTGGTACACTCTTGAAAAGGGTTAGGATTGAGTGAGGAATCTCAATTTATCCTTGTAATTTCTAACAATTTGATTACTAGTAGAAACTCCTAAGTAGATTAGGGGGACTGGATTAGCACTCTATATTGAGTGTGAACCAGGATAAAATTGGTGTTGTCTCTCTCTTTTATAGCTTTCTTAGTTTTCAAGTAAAACCAAACCCTAAGTTCTCTAGAAAGGGGCTTTTATAATTCTAGTAGCAATTGGTTGCAATTAACTTGTTTTCAACTTGTTTTAACTTAGTTTAATTGCCCTCTACTCTGATTTATATCTGCCCTGGATTAGTCTTTAAGAAATTGAATCATTTTGCTAAATTTCTCTGAAACTGCTCCTTTCTGATCTGCATAAAACACTCGAGTGTTTTACAATTCACTCGAGTATTTCGTGGCATTTCACTCGAGTGTTCTTCATTTCCACGCGAGTGTTTTTCAGGTTTTCTGAAAAACACGCGAGTGTTTTTAAATTCACTCGAGTAAATTTCCCAGTTTCAGAAAAACAAGCTTTTGATCAATTATCTTTTAATTGCACCGAAAATTAGTCACTGTTGCTTCCATATTACTATTCACCCCCCTCTAGTAATTGCTAAGCCCGCTTGTTGGTTTCCAACAAGTGGTATCAGAGCTCGGTCGAAAGATTGAGCGTAAAAGCTTTTTCGAAAAAGATCCTTTTGGAAACAATGGGCTCTAGCAATCAACAAGAAGGGTCTATGTCTCTTAACCGACCTCCATTCTTCAATGGTGAAGATTATACTTATTGGAAGGTTAGGATGAGAGTCTTTGTAGAAGCAATAGACACCGATATTTGGGATGCAATTGAAAAAGGTCCTTATATTCCTAGAAGAGTGGTTAATGGTGAAGCCATTGTTATTCCTAGGACAAGTTGGAATGAAGATGATAAAAAGAAAGTTTCATATGATTTAAAAGCTAAAAATATCATCTTCTCCGCCTTGTCCAAAAATGAATTTCATAGGATATCACAATGCCAATCGGCTAAAGAAATGTGGGATACCTTGCAAATTACTCATGAGGGAACTAGTGAAGTTAGAGACTCAAGATTAAATGCTTTAACTCATGAATATGAGCTCTTTCATATGTTCCCTAATGAGTCTATCAATGATATGCAAACAAGGTTCACACATATCGTTAACCAATTGATTGGCCTAGGAAAAGAATTTAGAAGTGGTGAAACTACTAACAAGGTCTTGAGATGTCTTGATAGGAGATGGCAACCAAAGGTGACCGCCATCAAGGAAGCTAAGGATATAAAATCTATGGACTTGACCACCTTGTTTGGGAAGCTCCAATAACATGAGATGGAACTATCAAGACTTCACCTAACTGAAGATTCAGACAAGAAAAAGAAGAGCATCTCTCTAAAAGCCTCAACCAAAATGTCAAAAGAGGATGAAGATGAATCTTCAAGTGAAAGCTCCGATCATGCTCTAAATGAGGAAGAGATTGGTTTATTTGCCAAGAGGTTCAACAAATTCCTCAAAGGCAAAAAGGGTAGTTCATCATTCTCTAAGGACAAGAGACCTCAAGACAAAAGATCCAAGGATAACAAGCAAAGAAACAAGAGCTCAAGTGAGAGTGTGAAATGTCATGAGTGTGGTGGGGTAGGACACATAAAAATGGAATGTCCCACCCACTTGAGAAAGAATGAGAAGAAGGCCCATGATGGGAAGGGGAAGAGAGCTTACATTGTTTGGGATGAACCGGAAAAGGATTCCAAGTCAACCTCAAGTAGTTCGGATGATGAGGAAGCCAAGCTATGTCTAATGTCCAAGAATGACAATGAAGCCTCCTCAAGTAGTGAAAGAAATGACAATGAGAGTGAGGATGAGGTATCATCTAATTATTCTTACACCTCTTCTCATACTATTTCTTATGATGATTTGCTAAATGAGTATAATGAAATGTTAACTCAATTTGAAAGACTTGCTAAAGTTAACAAAGAAAAAGGAAAGAAGCTTTTGGAGTATCAAAAGGAAATCAATGAATTAGAAAAATCTATTAATGATTTGAAACTCCAAAATGCATCCTTGGAACTTGTTAACTCTAGTCATGTTTGTGAGAATGCAAATCAATCATATACCATCACTCATTGTGAAAAGTGTTGTGTGCTTGAAAAAGAAGTTAATGATTTGAAAATCAAACTCAACACTTTTAACAAAAGTGATAGAAACCTAGATCGGTTAATTGGTTCTCTTAGACACAACTCAAACAAAACCGGTATAGGATATGTCCACAAGAAAAAGAAAAATAAAGAGGTTGGTTCATTCTCAAAAATTGATTTTACAAAGAAACCAACTTGCTTTTATTGTGGAAAATTTGGACATACAAACAATAAGTGCCATATCAAAAATTTTGGAATTCAAAATGGTACTTATGTTTGGATTAAGAAGGGAGAATCATCCATGACTAACAAAAAGGGACCCAACATAATTTGGGTACCCAAAATGAGCAAGTGATTGTGTTTTGTAGGTGTGCCTAAGAACCGGAAAGCAACTTTGGATACTTGATAGTGGATGTTCTAGGCACATGACGGGAGATAAGCGACATTTCATTGAGCTTACTCCTAAAGAAAAAGGATATGTCACATATGGAGACAACAACAAAGGCAAAATACTTGGTATAGGTAAAATTGGTAATTCTTCCAACTTGGTTATTGATAATGTACTTTATGTTCAAGGATTAGAACATAATCTTTTGAGCATTAGTCAATTATGTGATATTGGTAACCATGTATTATTTACCTCTACTCATTGTCTCATAAAAAGTGACAAAGATGAATCTATCAAATTTGTTGGAAAAAGGTCTAATAACACTTACATGGTTGAATTGAATAATATCACTTCTTTAGTTTCAAAATGTTTAATTAGCAAAGAAAGTGATACTTGGTTATGGCATCGTAGGACCGCTCACCTAATGTAAATCAACTTAAGAAACTTCAATCCAAAGACTTAGTAGTTGGTTTACCAAAGCTCAATTTTCAAATTAAAGGTGATTGCACTCCTTGCAAGAAGTGCAAACAAACTAAAAATCATTTTGGTTCTAAAAATGATGTGTACACAACAAGACCATTGGAAATGCTTCACATGGACTTGTTTGGACCCTCTCAAGTAAAAAGCTTTGGTGGCAACTACTATGCCTTGGTGATTGTTGATGATTTTACAAGATTTACATGGACATTGTTTTTAAGTGCTAAGAGTGAGACCTACAAGTCTTTTAAACGCCACATTAAACTTGCACAAAACCAAGTAAATCAAAAAGTGATTATTATTCGAACCGACCATGGAGGTGAATTTGAAAACTATAAATTTGATAGATTTTGTGATAAGCATGGAATTGAGCACCGATATTCGGCACCTAGAACTCCACAACAAAATGGAATTGTTGAGAGGAAAAATAGGGTGCTAGAGGAACTTGCTAGAACCATGTTAAATGATTCTCAAGTACCTCAATACTTTTGGGCCGATGCCGTTAATACGGCTTGTTATGTAATGAATAGAATTTTAATTAGGCCCATGATAAAGAAAACCCCCTATGAGCTTTACAAAGGTAGAAAACCCAATATATCCCATTTCCATGTTTTTGGATGCAAAGTCTACATTTTAAACAATGGAAAAGATCAACTTGGAAAATTTGATTCTAAATCGGATGAGGGAATATTTTTGGGTTACTCTTCTCATAGTAAAGCATTTAGAGTTTATAATAAACGAACTATGACTATTGAAGAATCTATACATGTTGTTTTTAATGAGTCTTCGAAAGAAGATAGTGTTTTATGTGATGATAGTGATGATGGACTTGAGATTTCAAATGTTGACAAAGAGATGGAAACATCAAAGGATGAAGGAGAAGTCAAAGATGAACTTGATTCTGCTTGGAAAACGGTGAAAGCTCACCCTATTGACAATGTCATAAGAGACCTTTCAAAGGGAGTATTAACCCGTAGGTCAATTCAAAACATTTGTCATTTTGTTTCCTTTGTTTCTCAAATCGAACCAAATTCAATTAAGGAAGCAATTATGGATGAACATTGGGTTATGGCCATGCAAGAAGAGCTAAATCAATTTGTTAGAAATGATGTTTGGGAATTAATGCCTATACCCGATGATCATGCCATAATTGGTTTAAAATGGATTTATAGAAATAAACTTGATGAATCCGGTTTGATTATAAGAAACAAAGCGAGACTTGTTGCCCAAGGGTACAACCAAGAGGAAGGTGTTGATTATGATGAGACCTTTGCTCCGGTTGCACGTCTTGAGGCAATCCGAATCTTGCTTGCCTTTGCATCAATTATGAATTTTACTCTTTATCAAATGGATGTCAAGAGTGCTTTCTTGAATGGTTTCATAAATGAAGAAGTGTATGTTAAGCAACCACCCGGTTTTGAAAGTCATGAGTTTCCAAACCATGTTTACAAGTTGAAAAAGGCACTTTATGGATTAAAACAAGCTCCTAGAGCTTGGTATGATCGATTAAGTACCTTTCTATTAGAAAATGGCTTTCAAAGGGGAAAGATTGATAATACACTATTCATCTATAAAACCAAAGAGGACATTTTGTTAGTGCAAATATATGTAGATGATATTATCTTTGGTGCCACTAACGTGTCCTTGTGTAGAAAGTTCTCTAATTTGATGAAAAAGGAATTTGAAATGTCCATGATGGGGGAGCTCAAGTTCTTCCTAGGACTTCAAATCAAGCAAGTCAAGGAGGGGATTTTTGTGCATCAAGGAAAATATTGCAAGGAGCTCCTTGGAAAATTCGGAATGGACAAATGCAAAGAAGCATACACTCCCATGAGCACAACATGCTACCTAGACAAGGATGACATAGGTAAACCGGTTGATGTTAGTAAATATAGGGGCATGATAGGTAGTCTTCTATATCTTACTGTCGTGTCCTTAACCAAGATCAACCTTAAAGCTATGGAAGAGCCTTGAAGAATGATCTCAATCAAGATATTAATGTAGGACTCTTTAGGATTTCTGAATATCCAGTTGGGATAATCAGGTTCTCCCTAGTCAACAATGTGTGTGCTAGTGTCAACTTAGGGATGAGAAGACGTACCTTAGCCCCTATAGCATGGTGGTTCTTATAGGGGATTACCTGTATGCCATGGGCCGTTCTCATAAGGCTTCTGAAGAGGAAGAACTCAAATAGGATTCGTAGAGGATATGATAAGATCATATCCGTTAATCATGTAAGCGATAGACTTCATCCAATACGGTTTTTATCTTACCAAGAGTCGCGGGAATCCAGGGGAAGCAGTTAAGCGCGATGAGACTGTTAGTGATAAGGATAAGGATGAGAATCCTGTGCTCGGGGTTAATCTCATTGGCATGTAACTTCTCGTTAGGTACCCAGTTTACTCGGTGTATGTTTCTGACCGAAAGCCCTGCTTCAGTGTCATATTAACTAGAGTAATGAGAATACGGTCGGTTATTCGCTCGGTTTGCTACAGGTCCACTACATAAGCCCCCCAAGCTCGGTTGGATGATTCGAGTCCTGCCGAGCTTATGAGACGAACGAATCGTTTTTCGACTGAATTCTTCAACGATTTGAGGAGGAAATCCGAGCCTTACTTTGCGTCGATCAAGGCTGTCGCTTGATTGACCTTGGAGTGACCTTCCATTTTTTCCTGAGTGTACACGTGTCTTTAATTTTATCGGGAATTGTACCGTTATGATTTCAAACCCATCAGAGGTGCCACGTACTAGCTTTTCAAGCGCCAAATGGGCTTTCTTCATCTAAAGCCCAAACTTTTTGAGATAGTGGAGGGAAGTTAAAGGAAAATCAAAGGGCGGTTTCTCACTTACTCGTTTCTTCTCTTTCTTCATCGTACGTTCTCCTGAGAAATTTGAAACCAGAAACGAAACTGCACAAAATCTTCTTCCTTGCACCGCTTCTTGCCAGAGTCTTGATTGACGTTTTCTTCTGCACTTCTTTTAGCCTTTCATATCTCAATCTTCGCTGACCCTTTACTATCACCAGGTAACTGAACTTTCTCTTTCAAAGCATTTCTATTTTTGCTATTTTGATGTATTCCTTATTCTTGCATGCGATCATTATTACTTGTTTACTGCACTCCTCTGGATTTTGCTTTTTATGCTTTATTGTTGTTTTTCCTTACTCTGATTTTCTTGTAAGGCGTGGTATCGCCTTTGTATTTTCCTGGGTTTACTTACTTTTCTGGTTTTGAAAAACTTTACACATTTCTGGGTTTTTTGGGTTTTCTTGGTTTTGCGAGTGTTATTTTTTATGGGTCTTGAGGATGTCATTCTTTCTGGGTTTTTAGGGTGTTATTCTTGGCTTTTCTGGATTGTGGGGTTTACAAGCTGTTGGCTCGGTGAAAGCCCCAAATCGTTTTGTTGTTGTTGCTATGATACCTCACTTGCCCCTCAAACTTCTTTATCCGCTTTACCGTCTATTGAGTGATCGCTGTAGAATTTCTTAGGTTTGCTTTACGCTTTTCTACACTTAACTTCTTAGGGTTGGTACTGGAGCGCCGTTTGTCATGAGTGAGGAATCTGTAAACTCTGATGTGCCATGAACACATAAGGGAGGGAACCCCGAGGTTTGTGTTAAACCGATAGCCATGCATTTCCCTCGGACTTTGAGGGAGTTCAGGCAAGGTGTGATTCAGTATAGGATCGCCGAAAGGGTAGAACAAAGGAGGTTAAGGAGGCTTCATAGAGGTATTAGACATCTCAATCGGTTTTGGGAAATTCTGCCCAAAAAGGGAGGTGTTCCCAAAACGACCGTAAGTATTTGATCAAGTTTTCGTGGTTCTGACTCCAAGTGTGCCCCCTTTTCCTCAGGTATGAAGAGAAAGTGTGATACTAATCCCGACTTGTACCCTCTTCCACCAGATTCAGCTGAATATGACTGGGTGGACCGAGAGGTTCTTGGCACTCAATCAGAACTTAAGACACATCAATCACTAGACCAAACACGAGCCATAATTTTGCCATGTCCAGGAGATAACACAGGGAATTTGTACTCCATTACTCCGGTGAATGAGAATGAGAGAGTCTGCACCAAGATTCCTGAGGGTAGTACAGGCTTTTATTTTTACGAAGAGGTGATCACTCGACTTGGTATAAGGCTGCCTTTTACTGATTTTGAGATGGGGGTTCTGAATTTCCTAAGGATGGCCCCTACTCAGCTGCATCCGAACGCATGGGCGTTTGTGAAGGTGTTTGAACAGGTTTGCTCAGCCATGAATTGGGCTTGTAATCTTCGTATCTTTTTCTATCTTTTTGCTCCACAGTGTAATTCATTTGAGAAAGGTTCGGCTAAGAAACCCTGGGTTTCTTTGAAGTCTCGCAGAGGATATGCTTTACTTTCCAAATACTCTGAGTCCTGGAAGGGATTCAAACCTTTTTTCTTTAAGTATAACTTCAATGGTACTGGGGTCTGCTGGTTTACCCGACCTGGGGAAAGACGGCCACTTCCGCCGTTTCCTCTTCAATGGAGCGCCAGTTTCTTTAATTGATCAATCGCTTCCTACTCTTCTAACTGGAAGGAACTTGCTGAATTTGAAAAGGAGGTTTGTCGGTCGGTTGAAAGTTACTTGCAGAAGAACGGGATGATAGAGACGAGGGATATTGTGAACATCCCTTCTTCTGAAGTTAGAACGGAGCTCGGTATAGTGTATTTATTTTGCTTTTCAATTTTGTGGTTTGATCGGCTCTTATATCTATTGGTTTTGTTTTTCTTTGAATTTGTGGTTTCATCGGCTCTAACGTCTATATGTTTTGTTTGCAGAAAACATGGCGGCTCGCCTGGCAGCTCTGGTTGAAGGTCAAGGTGGTAAGAAGAGAAAAACTCCCGCCACTTCTGGATCCTCAAACCTGAGTACTCCAAGCTTGAGTACTTCTAGCCCAACTCCTTCTGCCTCGGCTGCCAGGGCTTCTCCTCGGCCAACCGCCGATACAGTTGCTGTCGCTTCTACTGTTTCTATGGCCCCTGGTGGTCAAGCTCAATCAACTTCTCCTCATTAACCACTTCAGCGACGCCGACGAGTGGATAAAGGAAAGGAAAAAGTAACCGAAGGCGTAAACCCAAGGACTGAGGGACCAAGTGCTCGACCAACTGCCGCTCCTACTGCTGGTACCACTGCTGCTGCTCCAACTTCTGCCGAGAATCCTCCTGACACATCCATATGGGATGTGCAATTTGATGAAAGATTTGGGAGGTACATCTGCCCCAAATCGGATTGCACTCGTTTTGGAACGTTGAATATTGACGAGTGGTCACGTTGCAACATGACACTTGCTAAGTATCTCCTCAGGGGGGCCAACCTTGCTTATTTCTTGGCCAAAAATCCTGATGGTCTTTTCACTGGCTATAACGATAAACAAAGGGAAGCTCGGGATCTTTCAGCTGCTCAAGAAGCCAGTCTCTCGGATGAGCTGATCTGAGTGAAAAACGAGCTGGAAAACCTGAAGGCTGATAAGGGGGAGTTGGTCAAAGAAAGAGATTCTTTGAAGGTTTTACTGAAGACCGCTGAGGTTAAGAAGAAAGAGGTTGAGGAAAACATGAAAAAAGAGGCTCAAATGTTTCAACAGAAGCTGAATGAATCAAAGTCTGAGGTTGAGAAGTCTGTCGTCATTGCTCAAAAGTGGAAGGAGAAAGCCCTTACTCATAAAAAGAAGGCAGAAACCAACTTTTACAATTGGAGCAAAGCAGTTGATGACGCCTTTGTTTCAGCCATTCAGCAAGTTCAATTTTTGAACCCTGAATTGGAATTTAGGGTGGTTGGGGCTCATCCATATCATATCGTTCAAAATGGGAAATTGATTGACATTGCTTCCAAGGCGGAGGTGGATCTGCAAGCTGAGGATCTTTCTAATCCTCTTGAGGATCTGACCGAGGCACCAGATTTTGATGATTCTCAAGTTGTTTTATCCGATGTTGAAGAATGATGTTCCATCCCATTGTTGTTCTATCACTCTGTTGTTTGCTCAATGTATTCCGAGCATTTTAACTTGACGCTTTCCTTGCATTGCTGAACAATTTACTTTATCTTGCATTTATCTTTGCTGAACAAGCTATGTCCGTTTGTTTTCGCTCGTATTGAGCACTGTTTTGGACAAGTTAGCTTATTTTGCACCTTATGATAATGATATCATAGCTATTTCGTTCGTTACGCTTCGGTATTTAAATTGCATAATTCATTGTGAGTAGAACTTGGATCGCCGACTTTAGCCAAAGCGGGACCCTCGGACCACGAAACAAGGAAAGTAGTTTCCTAGATTCGGGCGTTCTATGTGTACGTTGCTGAACTCTTGTAAAGAGTTGTGTCTCGATTTGGCTCGGTGGCTAGTCGTTCCAAATGAGTAGCGTGTCACATCACAATGTTCAAACAAAAGACTTTTCAAAAACTGATGCATTTATTGATACGCGAATACAAAAATGAAGTTATTCATTGACTAACAAATCCCTTACAAACGTTTCTAAGCTGAGAAGGTTGTTACCCTTCGTTTTATTCAAACTTAAGAAATGAACTACCCTAATTGATGATAAACAAACTATCCTAGATTGTGAAAACAAAATAGAAGTTTAACTGTAATAAGCTTTGAGTTTGGACACGTTCCAAGTGTTACCAATTTCCGTGCCCGAGAGAGTCTCAAACTTGTATGCTCCAGATCCAGATTTAGCCTTCACTCGGTATGGACCTTCCCAGTTTGGTTTCAGCTTTCCGACTCCCGCATTTCCTTTGCCAATATCTGCTCGGCGGAGGACTAAGTCACCCACTTCGAAACTTCTTGGGCGGACCTTTTTGTTGTATTCCCGAGCCTGCCGTTCCTTCATTTTTCTTTCATGAGCTGCGGCATTTTTCCGGACTTCTTCTAACAACACCAGCTCTTCACTGATCAAATGGTCGTTTGTTTCTAAGGGACGCTCAAGTGTCCTGAAGGTGGGGATATGCTTTTCGATCGGGATGACTGCGTCGCAGCCGTATGTCAAACGAAAAGGGGTTTCTCCTGTGGTCGAATGTACTGTAGTCCTGTGTGACCACAGGACGCTCGGAAGTTTATCTGCCCAAGTGCCAGCAGCATTTCCGAGCTTCTTTTTGATCCCATCTAAGATGGTTCTGTTGGCCGCCTCAGCTAACCCATTTGTTTGTGGGTGTTCAACAGAACTAAAATAGTGAGTAACATTTAAGTCGGCTGCTAATTGTTGGAAGTGAGATGCTGCAAACTGAGATCCGTTGTCTGTGACTATGGCATGTGGTACCCCAAACCGAGAAATTACCTCTTTGACAAAGAAGGATTGGATTCGAGCAGTTGAAATTGTTGCTAACGGCATTGCCTCGATCCATTTGGTGAAGTAATCAATTGCCACTACTGCAAATTTGAGTTGGCCCGGAGCAGTGGGAAACTTTCCTATGATGTCCATGCCCCATTGGTAAAAAGGCCAAGGCACGCCGAGAGAGTGTAACTCTTCAGCAGGCTTTTGATGAACGTCACTGTGAAATTGGCATTGAGTACATTTCTTGACATGTTCCATAGCATCTTTCTGCAGTGTAGGCCAAAAATAGCCTGCTCTGATTATTTTTTTCGCCAAGGACTTCCCTCCCATGTGATGGCTGCAAATGCCACCATGAATCTCCTCCAGGATTTCCTCAGCTTGGGATGGATTGACACATCTGAGCATGGGGGATCCAAAACCTCTTTTGTATAAGACTCCGTTTAAAACTGTGTATTGGGCAGCCTTTTTCACCAACTTCCGAGCTTCGGACTGATCTTGAGGGACAAACCCATGTTGCAAGTAAGTGAGAATTGGGTCCATCCATGACTGAGATATTGAGACCGCCAAAATGACACTAGGTTGGGGAACAGTTTCTTGTATCAGAGTTTTGTTGTTTTCCGACCCTTTTGTACTTGCTAACTTGGACAGAATATCCGCTCGGGAGTTTGAATCTCTCGGAACATGGGAAATATTAAACTCAGAAAAGTTGGAGATGATTCGCTTTACCTCTTCCAGATATTTCTGCAGAATGGGCTCCTTTGCCGAGTACTGGCCCTTGATTTGAGAAACTACCAGTTGCGAATCGCTGAAAACCGACACTTGTTCCGCTTCAAACTCACGCACCATCTTGAGGCCTGCCAGAACTACCTCATATTCTGCTTGATTATTTGACGTCTGGAACTCAAATTTCAGCGAGTACTCCATGGATAGTCCCTCGGGGTTTTCGATGATTACTCCAGCCCCCGCGCCTTTCCTATTACTTGATCCATCCACGTAGACTGACCAAAGACTATGAGAGCTGTTAGAAGGAACATCCGTAAATTCGGAAACGAAATTCGCTAGTACTTGTGACTTCATTGCTTTTCTTGATTCATAGGTAATGTCGAATTCGGAAAGTTCGATAGACCATGAAACCATTCTGCCAGCTAGGTCGGGTTTATGAAGAATCTGTCTAATAGGTTGAGCGGTTCTCACCAATATTTTATGTGCCTGAAAGTACTGTCTCAATCTCCGAGCTGATGTGACCAAACAATATGCAAGTTTCTCAAGCCTCTGATACCTCAACTCTGATCCTTGAAGTGCTCGGCTAACATAATAGATCGGAGCCTCAGTGCCTGAATCATCTCGTACTAGAACTGAACTGACTGCTGTCTCGGCCACTGACATGTATAGGATGAGGTTCTCCCCAGGAAGAGGACTGTGGAGGACGGGTGGGCTTGAAAGATATTATTTTAATTGAATAAAATCTTGTTCACAGTGTTCATCCCATAGGAAATCTTTATTTTTCCTGAGGAGTTGGTACCATGGCAAGGCTTTTCGAGCGACTTGGGACAGGAACCTAGAGAGTGCTGCCACTCGGCCCGTGAGTTGTTGAACTTCTTTCAAATTTTCCGGGCTCCTCATATCAAGGATCGCTTTACATTTATAAGGATTAGCCTCAATTCCTCTCTCGGTTAACATAAATCCGAGAAAAGAACCGGCCGGAACCCCAAATACACACTTCTCGGGATTCAACCTCATGGAATATTTCCTTACCCGATCGAGTATTGCTGTGAGGTCCTTGGCATGATTCTCTTGTTGTCTACTTTTGGCGATGATGTCATCTATGTATACCTCCATATTTGAACCGATCATACCCTGAAAATTTTTGTTCATCATCCTTCGATAAGTAGCTCCCGCATTCTTCAACCCAAATGGCATAACGTTGTAACAGTAAGTGGCCCTGTCAGTGATAAATGCAGTTTTGTCCTGGTCGGCTGGGAACATTGGAATCTGGTTGTAACCAGAGTAAGCATCCATAAACGATAAGAGTTTGTAACCAGCTGAACTGTCGACGAGTTTGTCAATAACAGGGAGTGGGTATTGATCTTTAGGACAAACTTTGTTCAAGTCTGTGTAATCAACACACATTCTCCATTTTCCATTGGGTTTTTTGACTAAGACGGTGTTTGCCAACCAATCTGTGTAGTCAATTTCCCGAATGAAGCCTGCTCGGAGTAGTTCAGCAACCTTTTCTTCTATTGCCATGGCTTTTTCCGCGATAACTTTCCTTTTGCGTTGCGCCACTGGTTTCGACCCTGGTACGATGCTCAACTTATGACAAATAAAATTGGGGTCGATTCCAGGCATATCAGCTGACGTCCAAGTGAACAAATCCTTATTTGCAATTAATAGAGCGGCCAATTCTTCTTTAACGCCCGTGGGCAAATCAGCACCAATTTTCACTTGTCTGAGAGGGTCGTCAGATAGCGTCAAGAACTCCCACTGTCCCTTTGGGGTTGGTCTATTTCTGTCGGATTGGTCCCTCATATCCAAATCCGCCAAATTCACATTTCCCTTACCCAAAGAAACTCTTTCCAGATTGTTCGGATCCTTGCTCTTCACTTTTCCTAGGCTAGCATTATAAAATTTTCTTGCTGCGTCTTGTTCGGCCTTCACCGTTACTACTTTGTCATCAGTTCCGACGAACTTCATGGCCAAATGAACTGTTGACACAACCGTTCCAAAAGCCTGGAGAGAAGTTCTTCCAAGAATTGCATTGTAGGATGCCGGACAATCCACAACCAAAAACTTCACAATCTCGGTCCTAGCTGAAGGCTGTTGTCCAAGGGTTACATGGAGCTGAATGTAACCTTTTGGCTCAACAGTGTCTCCAGTAAAACCGATCAGTTCACCTTCAAAGGGAGTGAGATTACATTCCCTGAGTCTCAAAGCTTTGAACAAAGGGAAAAACATTATATCCGCCGAACTACCTTGATCAATAAAAACCCGTTTTACCTCATAATTTCCGATCAGAGCAGTTATTACCATGGGATCATTATGGCCTGGGAGTATTCCATCCAAATGCTCGTCGTCAAAAATAATGGGAATGTTTTTTGTTGATCTCTTGGCGATCGGTTTTTGACCGACTGCCAAGATCTGGTTGATGTATTTTTTCCTATCGGCTTTCTTCTCCCCTCCCCCGGCAAAACCTCCCACAATAGTGTTAACCAGGAAATCATTTTTGTTGGTGTTGGACTCGGGAACCGGGGTAGGGTCGGTTCTCTGTTTCCCGCTATTCCGATCGTCTGGCGACCTGCTTCTCTGGCGTTTAGGTTTTACTGGTGATTGAGATCTGTTCCTGTTCCTTCGGCCGGCTGCGTCCCTGATGTACTGCTGTAGCTTGCTATCTCTGATCATTTCCTCAATCAAATCACGTAGCCATATGCATTCGTCAGTAGTGTGGCCATAACCTCTGTGGAAGTCACAATATTTCGACCTATCACGCTGTGCGCCTTTTCTCAAAGACGGAGGTCTTTGAGCCGAGCGTAAGTTGGTTTGCATAGTTTCTCTCAAAATCTGACTCCTCGGAACAGTAAGAGGAGTGTAATCCTAAAACTTATTCCAGGGAGGAAGTCGTCGATCTCGATCGTTCCTTTCCTGTCTGCCACCAAAACGTTCGTCACGTTTTTGCTTATTTTGACCCTGTGGGTCGGCACGCTGCCTTTCCTCTCTTATTTTCTGCCCTTTGTGGAATTCTTCCAGATTGATGAATTTATTCGATCGTTGCCTTAGCTCGGCCATATCCTTCGGAGGTTTGCCAATCAGGGATTTTCTAAAATCTCCGGGTTGTAGACCTTGAGTGAACAGTAATACCGCCACACCAGGTGCCAAGTGCGGGACTGACCTTGAGTGAAAGGTAATCTTTTAAGGATTCATCTTGCTTTTGGGTTACCGCTGCTAAAGTGTGGTCCGACCTAGGCTGAATACAACTAGCCGTGTATCTATTTAAAAATACTCTTTTCATCTCCTCCCATGAATTAACAGAATGCCGAGGGAGAGATGAGTACCAGCGTAATACTGATGGTTCGAGGGTCACGGAAAAGGCCCGGCACTTCATTTCATCCCCTCCGCTATAATAGTTCATTGCCCCTTCGAAAGAGACAATATGGTCCACCGGGTTGGTTAGGCCGTTATAATGTGGGACATTAGTAGGGCCCAAATAGCCTTGAGGGGTTTGAAACGCCATGATATGTGGGGTGAAAGGATGACCAGGGTGAAAATCACTCTGATCTTCATTTGTGGTGGGGTTAACATGGGAATTCGGTGGCGGAAGCTGAATTATTGGTGTTGGCTGGGGGTCCATGGTTGGTTGGTTTTGAGCGATCCTTGCCATAGTTTGTTGTTGAAGGTCGGCAATAGCACGTCCTTGTTGCTCGATTAACGTGGTTTTCCTATTAAGAATATTAATCATCTCTATTTCCCTCGCTCTGGCGGAAGCTATAGTTGCATATGTTCTGCTAATGGAATGGCTATGACGAGAATGTCCTGGGGCAGATCTACTTGGATTCAGTCTGGTTCTACGAGTCGTACTTATATGATCGGGGTTGTGTGGGTTAAGGTGAGTGCGTTGGGTGTTTCGCCCATGGTGTACTCGGGTTCCGGTGGTTCTAGAAGTATTTCGTGTAGTAGGAGCTGTACTGCTGGAGTCACCATGGGTAGAAGGTGGTGGTGTAGGTGGCGGTGGTGGTGGAGGTGGCATGGCACGTAATACCTGAAGGGGTTGGGGATTGCTCCCAGCCCTTGGATGGGAGGATAGTGGCGTTTGAGGGTGTAGAGCATGACCACCGCTATGATTCTGACTTTGGTTATGTGGCGGTTGGCTTTGTGAATGGTTTGGAGGCTGGGGGTTACTCCCTGGCCCAGCTTGAGACCTTTGTGGTGGTTGCCCATTATTCCCACGATTGTGGTTGAGGACGTCACGCAGATCGCCAGCTGAGTGGGGCTGCGGTTCATTATTATTAGCGTTTCTGGGCCTGCCGCGGGTGCGGGCGATGCGTTCACGGAGGTCACCAACTTGACTTCTGGTAGTGACCATGGTGGTGGTGGGAATGATTTGTTATTCAGTTCCCCACAGACGGCGCCAATGTCGTGTCCTTAACCAAGATCAACCTTAAAGCTATGGAAGAGCCTTGAAGAATGATCTCAATCAAGATATTAATGTAGGACTCTTTAGGATTTCTGAATATCCAGTTGGGATAATCAGGTTCTCCCTAGTCAACAATGTGTGTGCTAGTGTCAACTTAGGGATGAGAAGACGTACCTTAGCCCCTATAGCATGGTGGTTCTTATAGGGGATTACCTGTATGCCATGGGCCGTTCTCATAAGGCTTCTGAAGAGGAAGAACTCAAATAGGATTCGTAGAGGATATGATAAGATCATATCCGTTAATCCTGTAAGCGATAGACTTCATCCAATACGGTTTTTATCTTACCAAGAGTCGCGGGAATCCAGGGGAAGTAGTTAAGCGCGATGAGACTGTTAGTGATAAGGATAAGGATGAGAATCCTGTGCTCGGGGTTAATCTCATTGGCATGTAACTTCTCGTTAGGTACCCAGTTTACTCGGTGTATGTTTCTGACCGAAAGCCCTGCTTCAGTGTCATATTAACTAGAGTAATGAGAATACGGTCGGTTATTCGCTCGATTTGCCGCAGGTCCACTACACTTACCGCATCTAGACCGGATATTATGTTTAGTGTATGCATGTGTGCCCGTTTTCAAGCAAATCCTAAAGAATCACACCTATCCGCAGTTAAACATATTTTTAAATATCTTAAAGGAACAATTAACACCGGATTATGGTATCCTAGGGATGCTAGTCTTAGTTTAGTTGGCTATTCGGATTCCGACTTTGCGGGATGCAAGCTTGATCGCAAAAGCACTAGTGGTACTTGCCATTTATTGGGAAGTTCATTAGTGTCATGGTTTTCTAAAAAGCAAGCTTGTGTTGCTCTTTCCACCGCCGAAGCGGAATATATCGCCGCCGGTAGTTGTTGTGCTCAACTCTTGTGGATGAAACAACAATTATCGGATTTTGGTTTAAAATTAGAAAGTGTTCAATTAAAATGCGATAACACGAGTGCCATCAATCTAACTAAGAATCCGGTATATCACTCAAGGACTAAACACATTTAAATTAGACATCATTTCCTAAGGGATCATGTTCAAAAGGGTGATTGCACAATTGAATTTGTAAGTACCACAAATCAATTAGCGGACATTTTTACAAAACCATTGCCAAGGGATACCTTCTATCATATAAGAAGGGAACTTGGTATTTTAGAGGAGTCAAGTATAAACTAATTGATTTGTGCCATTTGAAAATCACCAAGTATGTCTAAATTTAGTGTGTGATGATACTTGTTTGAAATTACCTTGAGATGTTATGAAATTATGTCGTTAATTGTGTGTGATTAAGTTTCCTATCTATTGTTTTCATTACATGTGGTGAATTTTGTGTTTTATGTTTTAAAACTGTGATTTTCAGCATAACTGATAAAAACACTCAAGTGATTTTAATTCAAAATTAAATCAATTTTAATTGAAAAAGTTTTTGAGCATGTCTGATGGAAAATACGCGAGTCTTTTATAAAAGACTCGAGTCTTTTGGGCCGACACTCGAGTGAATCCCATTTCACTCGAGTGAATTAAAAGTTTCTGAAAATCCCTCTTTCGGCCATCACGCGAGTGAATTCTATTTCACGCGAGTGTTCTTCAGAATTTCTGAAAAACACGCGAGTGTTTTAAAATTCACTCGAGTGAATCAAATTTCTTTCATATTTCAACTCTATTTCATCTTCTAAACTCATTTCTACTCCTATTTCACATTAGATTTTATGCTTTATGACTTTATTTAGTTATTTTGAGACTTTTGTTAATTTTGTTGGGAGTTGGATGTACCTATTTTCAAAACCCTAACTCCCCAAAACCCCAATTTCTCAAAATTTCTTCTGGTTTTTCACTAGATTTTATGCTTTATGACTTTATTTAGTTATTTTGAGACTTTTGTTAATTTTGTTGGGAGTTGGATGTACCTATTTTCAAACTCATGTTTTATGGTTTGTGTATGGTGGATTAATGATGTTTGTGCATTAATCATGTTTTCTTCATGGATTTCATGTTCCTTCATGGTTTTTCAATATTGCTTCATAGTCATCTTTTTGATCATGACAAAAAGGGGGAGAAAGGAGATTAAAGAGAAAAGAGCATATTTTTTTCCGCTTTCTTGCTTACACTCTGATGATATATGCTCTTACCCTGATACCAATGAGCACTTGATTATGATTATTATTGTATTACGTTGTGCTTGACATTTTCTGGATGGTACAGGTTAAAAAGGTTCCTAGATTGAGGGGGAGCTCTCAAGTGCTAGAGGTTTAATTATTTTGTCATTATCAAAAAGGGGGAGATTGTAAAATCAAGTCTCCGATTAAGGTGGATTAATTTTGATGATGACAATGTAATTAAATTATGGACTTAATTTGAAGAATGCAAGCCCAACAATAAAGAAGATCAAGTGCTTAGTTTAATTATTCATTCTCATTTATTCTTAATGTATTTTATTTTATTTATGAGAGTGGGTAGTTTAGGTTTTTATTCTCAAATAAGGTCAAATAATATTCATGCATGAAAGGTTGAGATTAAAACCAATCAGACTTGAGAAGAGAATTGAAAACAATGTTAGAAAACTTAATTTTTCCAACATTGACCAATTCACTCGAGTGATTCTCAATTCACTCGAGTGATTTATGAATTTTCAGTAATATAGCCGTTGGATAAAGTAAAAAGGCAACACTATCAGAGAGTTGACCAAAAACACTCGAGTGTTTCCAAAAAGACTCGAGTGATTTAGGTCTGACAGCAAAATTTTTTAAACGTTAGAAGAGGACAAAAAGGGAGAATAACTTGGTTTTTCCTTCCCTTTTGTCCCCTTACTCGTATTCTGAATAGTGACCATTATCCAAGTGAACAAGCTTACATTCTATCATTGATTCTCTCTCTCTCTCAAGTGTTAAAATCATTTTCTCTCTCTAAACTCAACCAAGCATTCATCTTTATTATTTGTCTTAGTGAGTTAAGAGAGTGTGCTTCATTTGTAAGAGAATTATTTGTTGTAAAATTCTCAAACACTCAAACACTTTAGCTTGTTTAGAAAATCTTGGTGAGGTATCCAAGTTCTCAAGCCATGGGAGGTTCTCAAGCACAAAGACTAAGAGGGTTCTTAGCTTGGTGGGCTCTTGGAGGTTCCAAGGAGCTTAAGAAGAAGGGACTCTTCATCACCAAATCAAGTTGGGGTAGAAATTTCAAGAGTTTGGTACACTCTTGAAAAGGGTTAGGATTGAGTGAGGAATCTCAATTTATCCTTGTAATTTCTAACAATTTGATTACTAGTAGAAACTCCTAAGTTGATTAGGGGGACTGGATTAGCACTCTATATTGAGTGTGAACCAGGATAAAATTGGTGTTGTCTCTCTCTTTTATAGCTTTCTTAGTTTTCAAGTAAAACCAAACCCTAAGTTCTCTAGAAAGGGGCTTTTATAATTCTAGTAGCAATTAGTTGCAATTAACTTGTTTTCAACTTGTTTTAACTTAGTTTAATTGCCCTCTACTTTGATTTATATCTGCCCTGGATTAGTCTTTAAGAAATTGAATCATTTTGCTAAATTTCTCTGAAACTGCTCCTTTCTGATCTGCATAAAACACTCGAGTGTTTTACAATTCACTCGAGTATTTCGTGGCATTTCACTCGAGTGTTCTTCATTTCCACACGAGTGTTTTTCAGGTTTTCTGAAAAACACGCGAGTGTTTTTAAATTCACTCGAGTAAATTTCCCAGTTTCAGAAAAACAAGCTTTTGATCAATTATCTTTTAATTGCACCGAAAATTAGTCACTGTTGCTTCCATATTACTATTCACCCCCCTCTAGTAATTGCTAAGCCCGCTTGTTGGTTTCCAACAGTTTTATATTATGCTAAATCATTATAAGAATATAGAAATTAGAAAGATTTCAACTTTAAAATTACTTTCCTATGTTAGAACTTCATAATTGTAAATAAGTATATTGTCTATAGTATCAAATAACGGAAAATTATTTTCCATGATCAAAATTACAACATATTTTATAAATTTTCGGATTTTTTAAAAATTGAATTATTGACGGAGTAAATATTTGATTGTATTATGCTAAATCGTTATACCAAATTATAATTCATCTTTAATACTTATATATCTGTTTTTTCCGTTTTAGCCAAAATTTGTTCTTCATAATGACAAATTTCATAATATATAAAAAGTTATGTAAATGTGTAAATGACCAAGTTTTATACCTGATGTATGTCAACGGATCGTAACTCATTATGAAATTTCAACATTAAAATTATTTGCTTATATTAAAACTTCATCACTATAACCAGTGGAGGCTGACACGAGTGAAGGGGCTTGTGTCCCTTAAGCATGTGGTCGCGGGTTCGAGTCGTACCTGAGACGCATGTGAATGGAGTAAGTCTTACTGGGAGCATCGCCCCCGAAAGGGCCCGATCGTGGTGCGAGGGTTAGTCACCCAGTTGCGCGGATGGATACCCTGGTTCATCCAAAAAAAAAACTTCATCACTATAAATAAATAAGTTGACGGGATTTTTTTTTATTTACTAAAATATGATGTTTTATATTATGGTAAATCATTATAAGAATATAGAAATTAAAGAGATTCCATTCAATTTTAAAATTACTTGTTTATATTAGAACTTCATAATTGTAAGTAAGTATATTGTATAAAGTACCATATAATGCATGCATAATTATTTTCCACGATCAAAATTACAACTTATTGTATAAATTTCCGTTTTTTTTAAACTTGAATTAATGACGGTGTAAATTTTTGATTATGTTATGCTAAATCATTATACCAAATTATAGCTCATCTTTAATACTTATATATCTGTTTTTTCCGTTTTAGCCAAAATTTATTCTTCCTAATAATGCTCTGATAAAATGATTGATATCAATTTGTCTATATTAGAACCTGTCTATATTAGAACTTCTCATTTTACATTATATCCGTTTTTCTTTTTGCTGGTTATCTACATGTTACTAATTACGGGTTTTTTAAATTTTTTTTACTAAAATATGATGTTTTATATTATGCTAAATCATTATAAGAATATAGAAATTAAAAAGATTTCAACCTTAAAATTACTTGCCTATATTAGAACTTCATAATTGTAGATAACTATATTATCTAAAACAAACAATAACTTGATCGACATTCTCCTATCTCAGGGACTAAATTGCTATTTGGATAAAGTCAGAGATTAACTTGACCGACGCTTACAAAGTTAGGGATTAATCTGACATATTACTGGTAAACTAAGGACACAAATTTGATGTTTAGATGATTTTTGGTAGAGAACGACATCTGAATTTTATTTGAGATAAGGAATTTAAAATTGTGAAAAGCTTTGTAGACTTTGGACGTACAAAAATTCCTATTCCACTACTGAGATTGTTCAAGTTTTTGTTCTGGATTGTCGATTGTATTCATAGGAAGGGCAGTAAAGTTGTTTTCTATAGGAAATTCTTCGTTAAAAAGTCAAGCTCGTAGAGATAAGATATTGTCTTTTTTATTTTTTAAACTGAGATAAGATATTGTTTGTAACATAAATAATAAACTGTATTTATACTATAACTTCTTTTAAAGGCAAAATTTTTCATGGAGAAATTAAAATTAAAGGAAAATTCGTACAAAAATTCTGAACGTGTGGTTTAGTGGTAGGGATTGATCCATACTTAAGCACGGTCAGATGTTCGAATTCTGTCTTGTGCATGAGTAGAGTTAAATCTCGGGGCCAGCTGTCCCATCCATTAGAGGTGCCTACAAGCCAGCGAGGAGATTAATCACTGCGGTTGGCGATGAACACTCCAGTCATGGAAAAAAAAAAGAAAGAAAATTCGTACAAATGTCAAAGGTCAAAGTCATAAATGCTCCCACTTTATATCATGTAAATAGTTTATACATCGACAGTTTTTTACATTGTCAGCATATCATCCATCATCTAAGGGTTTATGGGTATTGACTTCTAAATAAAAGTAATGCAAATGAACGATGAATGATGTATCGACAATGTAAAAAACTTTACACTCTCAATGCACACATATTAAACTCTTTATCTAAATGAATTAAGATTAACATATTGTCATTTCAATATGCTTCTTCCCTTTCCCACTTTTTCATATTTTGCATTGTTTTTTGAAATTGTTCTTATTATTTTACTCCCTCTATTCCTTATTATAAGTCACTTTTATTCAATCCATGTAGAATATAAAAAAAATAGTTATCATTCTCAAATTAAAAAAAAATATTGAAATTCCAAAATTATACCTATTTAAAATTTTATTTATTTCTCTTTCTTTGTTATAATTATTACCATAATACCCCTATAAAATTATGAATGGTGCACTTGTTATAAAATCTTTAACATTATCTAGATATTCTAAAATAAGTTATAATAAGGGAATAAAAACCTTCAAAAAGATAACTTATAATAAGATATAGAGGGAGTAATATTTTTCCTTACAATAAAATTTAAAATTATCCAATTTTTAAAAGAGTAAATAGTGTGGGCATTAATAGTGTAATTTTTTTTACAATGTTAACATATCATCCATCCTCCACAGATTAATGTTGGTTGGCTTATAAATAAAAGTAATTCACACGGATGACTAGTAATGCAATGACTATGTAAAAAACTTTACATTATTAGTACATATATATTAAACTCTTTTTAATTCACACTTGATTTAGTCACGTATATACTCTAACTAAACTTACTTGTAGCTTACCTGGGTAAAGTACAAAAGTTAACCTAAATTAAAAAAGTCAGATATTGTGACATTCAAATATGTTTATTACCAAAAGCCCAACACAATTGACAGATAATTGGGTTTCTTAAATATGATGTCAGGAGTTCGATCCTGTTGTAGATATGAAAAATACTTTATTGGTAGAGGCAAAACTTCTATGCCTCGAAGAGTATTGATCTTTGGCTATCAACTGAAGAATATCCTTGGTGCACACAAAAAATAAGTTTATTCACCCCTCCACTTTTTCACGCTTTAAAGTATTTTCCAAGATTGCCCTTATATGTCTAAAAGTTCCTATTAATTAAATATCTTTTTAGTTTAAATATACAATTTATATTCACATTAAAGTTTGTATTTTTTTTAAAAATATTATTAAAATTGTGTCGGTGATCAAACTAATAATTAATAATTCAACCAATGAAACACAAATTAAATAACAAACCGATGCTTATATATATATCAATATAAAAATGGTAGAATTTATTTTGATGAAAAACTAATATTTAACCTAATAAATATATTTATGTATGATTGAATTCACAATACAATGTTTGTTTCAAGTACTGTGAGGATTGGAAGTAATGAAGCTAATATTAGTAACATGTCAGGTTGTTAGTTTGTTGTGAACTATTTTTATATAGAAGCATTACATAATGCATGTTAGAGCTTTACGTAGCTGTCCCTATAATTAAGTAGCTGTCCCTATAATTAATATCCTATTTTTTGTAGGATTAGCTAGCCTTGGTATGTATATATATGTGTTGTGATTCAAGCCTCAGACACAACATAAAAACAAAATAAATACAATAAACAACACTTGCTTTTTATTATGGCATCAGAGCGGGTTGATCCCGAGAAGAATAATAATGACATTTCCTTGACCGCTATTGCGCCAACTTCACCTTATTATCTTGGTTCCTCGGATAACCCAGGAACACCTCTGGTCGCAGTGGCTCTCAAGGGAGATAACTACCGCAACTGGGCTCGTTCTATGAAAACAGCCTTGCGTGGGAAGACAAAGTTTGGATTTATTGATGGAAGTATCAAGAAACCTACAATTACCTCACCAGATTATCATAACTGGGAGAAGGCAGATTCAATGGTGATGGCATGGATCATTAATTCCACTGACTCAAGCTTGCATGGAAGTATTTCACATGCCACCACTGCCAGAGATATTTGAGTTGATCTAGAAGAACGTTTTCCCCAGACCAACGCACCCCGCATACACCAGCTTTGGCGAACACTTTGCATGATGCACCAAGAACCGAACACAGTTGTGACAGATTTCTACACTGAGTTCAAAACTCTCCTAGATGAATTAAGTGAGCTGCATCCCAATGACCTTGCCGTGGAGCTTGCATAAATTGACTCAGAATGTGCACTGAGTAGACAATCTCCGGTCTTGTAATGGTAAAGTATATTAAACGCCCCACAAGTCTGCGATACTGTGCAGGATCATGATAAAACTCCCCCATATCCAAAGCCAATTTATGGTGCTGCTCCATGGGTAAAGGACATGGTTTGCATCCCAACATTCCACATTCATGTAATATATCTAATGTGTACTTGCGCTGACATATAAATAAACCAGATGGTCCCCGTGCTAGCTCCAAACCGAGAAAATATTTGAGTGATCCAAGATCCTTCATGTGAAAGCACTGACTCAAATATTGTTTGAAACTAGTGCAAGTCGGTGAATCATTTCCTGCTATAACCAAGTCAGCGACATAAATTAGTACATCTAGAAAAATGCTTCCATTAGAGAGTGTGAAAAGGCTATGATCTTCATGACTCTGCTGGAATCCATACTCAACCAAAGCCTTTGAAAGCTTGGTGAACCAATTTCGTGATGCTTGACGCAGTCCATATAAAAACTTTTTTAATCGGCAAACCAAACCTGTGTTAGGAACCTCATACCCTGCACTACAACAGAATAGCTAAAAGATCCCGGTTCCGCATGCCTATTGATCCCGGTTCCGAACCGGGATTGTATCCCCTGGTATAACAAGTCTGATTCTTATGATCCCAGTTGTTTTAGAAAACACGGAACCGGGATCAATAAAAAACAAGGAACCGGGATCAATAGCATATATAATCACTGTTGAGTTTTTTATAATGAACCGGGATCTTTAGTATATATTATCACTATTGAGTTTTTTAAAATCAACCGGGATATTTAGTATATATGATCACTGTTGAGATTTTTAAAATGAACCGGGGATCTTTAGTATGTATATATATATATTTAATTTATAATATTTGCTATATCCATATATTTAAATAAATTGTCAACATTTTTTTTGCAACAAATAAATGCCATAATTATATACATTAGAAACGTGAATGTCAATACACATTTAAGATAGATAACTCCCAAACCAATACAAATGGCTCCATACATACAAAAGGTTAAACAAGCTCGATCATATAGATGCTACATAGTCACATTCAAAAATATATATGGTGCTCTAAAATAAAAATACTGAACTGTTGGAAACCAACAAGCGGGCTAAGCAAATACTAGAGGGGGGGGGTGAATAGTATTTTGAAGCACTAATACCAAATATTTCGATTGATAATTGAAGAATGGAGCTAAGACTGAATTTTCTGGAATCAGACACAAAAGACTCGAGTCTTTTGTGAAATACTCGAGTTTTTCAGTGATGAACAACTCGAGTCTTTTATGAAATACTCGAGTTTTTCCTATCAGATAGCAGAAAAACCAGAAACGAAAATTCAGCAATTTAACTCAAATCAATTCAATAATAAACAGGAACTTATCCAACAGAATAGCAACCAATCTAAATAACTTTTAAACACAAAGATTCCTTGAACTTGCTACCTAATTATATAAATCCTAATTGATTGAAATGACTTAAGTCTATTGAGCTAGAAAGTAGATTAAAAGCAATAAACCAACACTCAAGCAATTTTATCCTGGTTCACTCCAACAATGAGCTACATCCAGTCCTCCTAATCACTTAGGAGTTTCTACTAATAATCAAATTGTTAGAAATTACAAAGGATTGCTTGAGAATGGCCTCACTCAACCTAACCCTTTCAAGAGTGTACCAAACTCTTGATTTCTACCCCAATTTGATTCCGGTGATTGAAGAACTCTTCACAAAGCTTCCTTGAACTCCCTTCAAGAAACTCCACCGGGCTAGGAACCTCCTAGTCTTGTGCTTGAGAACCTCTCAAGACTTCCAACACCCTAAGCCACTTAGGGTTTGCTTGGGAACAATCCAAGACTTTGAATAATCAAGCTTTTTGTATGTGTATTACTAATCTCACAATGGATTAGCACAAATAAGCACATCTCAATGTAAGAATTGAGGCCTAAAAACTCAACTTGGAATAAAATGACAATATGAGTGAGAAGTTGAGCTTTTTGGGAATTAACACTTGAGAAGAGGAAATTAAGAAAGCTTGAATCAATGATGTGTTGTTGTCTTGTTTGTTTTTGCACAAATTCAAAGAGAAATTTTACAATAAGGTTCTGAATTCTCTCTTGGGGTTGGATGAGACTCAAATGCCCTCAATTGGGTTTTTGAGTCTCTCCAACGTTCATTTTTGCTGACTGGACAAAAATACTCGAGTCTTTTGGTAAATACTCGAGTCTTTTTGGTCGGTCACGAGTGAATTGGTGCACGAACCAGACTAACTGTCATATTTGCTGACCTGGCACAAATACTCGAGTTTTTCTATAAATACTCGAGTATATACTCGAGTCTTTATCAAAATACTCGAGTATTTTGATCAGATATGGGAAAAATTATTTTTCAATTTTATTTTTCCTCTCAAGTATTAATTTTTGGTCAATCTCAACTTAATAAACATATAAAAAATTATTCCTAGAAGAGACTAACTATTTCTACCCACTCTCAACCACTCTCAACATAAATTAGAAATTTACAATTAATATTTGATTGAGAATGATTGGGCACTTGTCTTCTTTTCTTGACTTCTTGTTGATGTTGATGTTGCAATATCTTCAAGGCATGATTTGTTAATTATTTTGTCATCATCAAAACATAATCCACATAATTAGGAGCATTGAATTCACAATCTCCCCCTTTTTGGTGATGACAAAATAATTAACACTTGATCCATTTGTTAAGCTTGATCCACTTGGAGATGCAACTCCCCCTCACTATATGATACTTTTCACCTATCTAAAAATTCAGCTTGAGCAAGATGTTATGACAATTTAATTTTAGCACCAAGCCTATGGTATTAGAGAATTTAACAATTATCAGAGTATATACCATAATTAGAGATTTTAGGTGCAACAATATCAAGACAAGACAAGACAAGACAACAATTAAGAAAAAGATCAAGGGAGGAGAGGTGCAGAATCGGAAAACCCCATAACCAACTATGCAAAAAAAATAGACTTAATAATAAATATAAAGAGCTCCCCCTGAAGCTTTGCACAAACATCATAATGAAAACCAAATTCATTAACATAAAAACATCATAAAAGGTCCAAATCAAAGGTACAATAATAAACCCAAAGTCTCAAAACACCAAGTTCTCAAAATACAGAAAATGTAACAAAGACCAATATGATAAAAACAGAATGAAAACTAAGATAGACTGCAAAGGTCAACATCATCAAAACATCGAAGGAGCTGGATCATCTGGAGGAGGATAAAATCGAGAGAAGGCCGCCATCATCTCATCAAACCGGCGGTGCATCTCCCCTGACTGCTGGTCCAGACGGGCATTAATCTGGGCCGAGTGCTGATCCAAATGAGAATAAAACATGGCAGACTCTGCACTCATCCTAGTGTCTAAGCTAACAAAATCATCACGCTGGCTGTCCAAAGCATGCACAAGGGAGTCCATTCTCCCATCTAAAGTGTCCAGACGTGTGATCACATTCTCTCTCCAGCCCGAGTTGTCAAACCCAGATTGAGATCCAGCGAAGTCATCAAAGTTAATATGATCAATAGGATCCCCTTCTTCAGCCTGGGCAAATGCAGCAGCTTCCTCTTCCATCTGATGGGCATCCATCCCTTGTTGAGCTGCCACATTTGCAACCCTCTCTAGCTCAGCAATATCAGATCGGTACAAGTATTGGCCAGAGGGTTCATGGAATGCCATGTCCTGGTGACTCAAGGTGCCTTTGTTGAGGCAATGCTGGTTCACATGAAGAGTCTTTTTCTCTTCATTGCGTGGGATAGGCACCTTGAAGTAACTCAACAGATAACAAACATGCATGGCATAGGGCAGGGTTTTTGGGTGTTTAGACTTAGCAGCAAGGAGCATTCTATCCAAAATTATGCGACTCCAGTTCAGCTTCTCATTGTTCAGGATGGCACTAAGAAGCCTAAGTTCATTGTTTGTGGGTTTGGCATAATTGGGTGAGGTTTGAGGCACTAATTGATGACAAACAATATAATGCAACACCCTAGATTGGACAGTCATGTATGAGGAATGCTTAACTCCTTCGGTCCATACACGACCGGGGCATAAACAACTTTGAAAAATGTCGTCCGCATCGGCCTTTAGAGAATTGTCCCCGTGACGGGTTGTCCCAAAAGCTACAAAGAGGTCCTTAGTGCTAATTTTAAAACGAACACCCTCAACCATTGTTTCTATGACATTGTCCTTTAGCCTAAGGTTTGCATAGAATGTTCTAACTAACCTAGGATATATAGGTCCATGAAATTCCAGAAATTGAATCAGTTTCTGATATCTAAGGTTAGTAACAAAATGGAAACCCTTACTCTCAAGGAAAGTACTATTGATCCATGTGATTACTCCGAATTCTCTGGTGGCAAAGCCTTCCATCCTTTCCAAGCGTTCATCCTCTTGATAGTAGTCAGAAATTTCCTCCTCGGAAGATGAGTCAGCAATCCTTACTCTCTTTCCTTTGCCAGATGAAGAAGCCATAGATGAAATGATGTGAAAATTGGAGTTTTGGAAATTAGGGTTTTAAAAGGGGGTGACGGATTTGAGGTTGAAAAGAGGTGAAATTTGTTGAAAGAATGGTAGAAAAGTGATTAGAGGATGTAAAACTAGTAAGATTTGGCAAAAATTTGACTAAAAACGGAGTTTTGAGGAGAGAGATATGAGAAAACCGAGAGAGAAGAGAAAGGGGTTCGTGAAACTCGAGTTTGTGGGGGCTGGAGTATATATAAATTCGCCAAAACACTCGAGTATATTCAACAACACTCGAGTTGTTCGTTGAAAAATACTCGAGTGTTTGATAATATACTCGAGTCGTTCATGACTCAGCCCAGATTTCCCCAGAAAACTCGAGTAAAAACGTAAAAACTCGAGTTTGGTCCGAAAGTTCAAATTTCAGGGAAAGGCAAAATACTCGAGTTTTTGGAAAATACTCGAGTTTGGTCTGAAAGTTCAAAAATTGGGGGTTTCGAAAGACTCGAGTGTTTTGAAAAACATTCGAGTATTTTAATAAAGACTCGAGTGTTTTTAGAAACACTCGAGTATTTTTCACAGACCCTGATTAAAAACTTTTTCAATTTAAAACTGATTTAATTTTGAATTAAAATACTCGAGTGTTTTTGGAAAAACTCGAGTATTTTGACAGAACAGAAAGTAAAAACTCAGTTTTAAAAGACCAAACACAAATCAAACACAAATGCTTCATTACCAACTTGGAATACAGTACAGAATCACACACAATTAACATATACAATTTCAAATATCATCAAGGACAATTTACCTAAGAATCAATAACACATTAGAGTAAGACTAATATGGTGATCTTCCAAAAATGACACACAATGCAATTAGCCTATATTAGCTTCATCTAAAATACCAAGTTCTCTCCTAATATGATAAAAGGTGTCCCTTGGTAGAGGTTTTGTAAAAATGTCGGCTAATTGATTTGTGGTACTAACAAATTCAATTGTGCAATCACCCTTTTGTACATGATCTCTTAAAAAATGATGTCTTATTTCAATGTGTTTAGTTCTTGAGTGATACACCGGATTCTTAGTCAAATTGATTGCACTCGTGTTATCGCATCTAATCGGAATATTTTCAAGTTTCAAACCAAAATCCGATAATTGTTGTTTCATCCATAACAGTTGAGCACAACAACTACCGGTTGCGATATATTCCGCTTCGGCGGTAGAAAGAGCGACACAAGCTTGCTTTTTAGAAAACCATGACACCAATGAACTTCCCAAGAAATGGCAAGTACCACTGGTGCTTTTGCGATCAAGCTTGCATCCGGCGAAGTCGGAATCCGAGTAACCAACTAGACTAAGATTGGCATCAGCAGGATACCATAAACCAGTGTTAATTGTTCCTTTTAGATACTTAAATATATGTTTAACTGCGGATAGGTGAGATTCTTTAGGATTAGCTTGAAATCTAGCACACATGCATACACTAAACATAATATCCGGTCTAGATGCAGTGAGATATAGGAGACTACCTATCATACCCCTATACTTACTAACATCAACCGGTGTACCTTGTTCATCCTTGTCTAGGTAGCATGATGTGCTCATTGGAGTGTAGGCTTCCTTGCACTTGTCCAATCCGAATTTTTCAAGGAGCTCTTTGCAATATTTCCCTTGATGCACAAATATCCCCTCCTTGACTTGCTTTATTTGTAAGCCTAGGAAGAACTTGAGTTCTCCCATCATTGACATTTCAAATTCCTTTTTCATCAAATTTGAAAACTTTCTACAAAGAGACACGTTAGTAGCACCGAAAATGATATCATCAACATAGATTTGTACTAACAAAATGTCATCCTTGGTTTTATAAATAAATAATGTATTATCAACCTTCCCTCTTTGAAACTTGTTTTCTAATAGAAAGGAACTCAATCGATCATACCAAGCTCTAGGAGCTTGTTTCAATCCATAGAGTGCCTTTTTCAATTTATAAACATGGTTTGGAAATTCACTATTTTCAAAACCGGGGGGTTGTTTGACATACACTTCTTCATTTATAAACCCATTCAAGAAAGCACTTTTAACATCCATTTGATATAAAGTGAATTTCATGATTGAAGCATAAGCAAGTAAAATTCGGATTGCTTCAAGACGTGCAACCGGAGCAAAGGTCTCATCATAATCGATACCTTCCTCTTGGTTGTACCCTTGAGCTACTAGTCTAGCTTTGTTTCTTATAATCAACCCGGATTCATCAAGTTTGTTTCTATAAATCCATTTAGTACCAATTATGGTATGATCATCGGGTTTAGGGACTAGATCCCAAACTTCATTTCTTTCAAATTGGTTTAATTCTTCTTGCATAGCAAGAACCCAATGATCATCCTCAATGGCCTTTTTAATTGAATCGGGTTCAATTTGAGAAACAAATGAGACATAGTGGCAAATGTTTTGAATAGACCTACGAGTAAGTACTCCCTTTGACATATCTCCTTTGACTTTGTCTATAGGATGAGCCTTGACCGATTTTCAAGTTGGAGGAAGTTCTTCCCTTACTTCTCCTTCATCAACTTTTGAATTCTCTCTCTCTTTTTCTTCTTTTGAAAAGACAATGCCATCTTCACTAGCATCACATAAAACACTATCTTCTTTTGAAGACTCATTAAAAACCACATGAATTGATTCCTCAATAGTTAAAGTTCTTTTATTGAAAATTCTATAAGCTTTACTATGAGAAGAATAGCCTAAAAATATGCCTTCATCGGATTTGGAATCAAACTTGCCAATGTGTTCTTTTCCATTATTTAAAACAAAAACTTGGCATCCGAAGACATGAAAATGAGATATATTTGGCTTTCTTCCCTTGTAAAGTTCATAGGGGGTTTTATCCAAAGAGGGCCTTATCAAAATACGATTTAAAACATAACAAGCCGTATTGACGGCATCGGCCCAAAAATATTGAGGTACTTGAGAATCATTTAACATGGTTCTAGCAAGTTCCTCTAGCACCCTATTTTTCCGCTCTACCACTCTGTTTTGTTCCGGAGTTCTTGGTGCGGAGAATTGGTGCTCAATACCATTTTTAGCACAAAATCTATCAAATTTGTGGTTTTCAAATTCTCCACCATGATCGGTACGAATAATAATTACTTTTTGATTTACTTGGTTTTGCAAAAGTTTGACATGATGTTTAAAAGATTTGTAGGTCTCACTCTTAGTAGTTAAGAATAAAGTCCATGTAAACCTAGAGAAGTCATCAACAATTACCAATGCATAATAGTTGCCACCAAAGCTTTTTACTTGTGATGGTCCAAACAAGTCCATATGAAGCATTTCTAATGGCCTTGATGTGGACATCACCATTTTTGATCCAAAGGTGTTTTTAGTTTGTTTACATTTCTTGCAAGGGGAACAAACACATTCAATAGAAAAATTTAGCTTTGGTAAACCAACTACTAGATCTTTAGATTGAATTTTCTTCAATTGGTTTACATTTATATGAGCGGTCCTACGATGCCATAACCAAGTGTCATTTTCTTTGCTCACTAAACAAGTAGAGACCAAAGAAGTGACTTTGTTCAAATCAACTAAGTAAGTATTATTTGACCTTCTACCAACAAATTTGATTGATTCATCTTTGTCACTTTTAATGAGGCAATGGGTAGAGGTAAAAACTACATGATTGCCAATATCACATAATTGGCTTATGCTCAAGAGATTATGTTCTAATCCTTGAACATAGAGCACATTATCAATAATCAAGTTTGAAGAGTTTCCGATTTTACCAATACCAAGGATTTTGCCTTTGTTGTTGTCCCCATAAGTGACATAACCCTTTTCCTTTGGAGTAAGCTCAATGAAGTGCCGCTTATCTCCTGTCATGTGCTTCGAACATCCACTATCAAGATACCACAATTGTTTTCCCGTTCGAAGACACACCTACAAAATGAAATCACTTGTTCACTTTGGGTACCCAAACAATGTTGGGTCCCTTAGGGTTAGTGTTGGGACTTTCTCCCTTCTTAATCCACATATAAGTGCCCTTTTTCATTTCAAACTTCTTAATGTGGCACTCAATGTTGATATGTCCAACTTTTCCACAATAAGTACAAGTTGGTCTCTTTGATGAATTTTTCTTAGAAAATGTTCCAACCACCTTGTACTTTTTGTCCTTTTTATGAACATATCCTAAACCGGTTTTGTTGTGATTATGTCTTTGAGAGTTCAACAACCGGTTGAGGTTTCTATCACTATGTGAGATTGTGAGTTTGTTTTTCAACTCTTTCACTTCTTTTTCAAGTTCATCACATCTCTCACATGAAGTGATAATTTCCTCATGATTTGCACAATCACTTTGATGACTAGAATTAATAAGTTCCAAGGATTCATTTTGAAGTTTCAACTCATTTATAGATTTTTGCAATTCATCAATTTCATGTTGAAACTCCAAAATTTTCTTTCCTTTTTCCTTATTAATTTTAGCAAGCCTTTTAAATTGAATTAACATTTCATTGTAGGCTTCTTGCAAATCATCATATGAAATGGAGTTTGAAGATGAACAAGAAGAGCTAGAGGTTACCTCATCATCACTTTCACTCATGCCATGATTAGCTCTTGATGAGGACTCATGATTGTTCTTGGCCATGAGACAAAGGTTTGCATTTTCATCACCGGAGCTACTTGAAGATGATTCATTGCTCTTTTCCGGTGCATCCCAAACAATGTATGCACGCTTCCCTTTGGTCTCTTGGGTCTTCTTGTCATTCTTCTTCAAGAATGTGGCACATTCCATTCTTATGTGACCAACCCCTCCACATTCATGACACTTAACTCCATCATTGGTACTCTTTTCTCTTTGTTTGGAGTCTTTGGTTCTCTTAAAATTGGATGAAGATCCACCTTTCTTCCCTTTGAAAAATTTGTTGAATCTTTTCACAAACATCCCAAATTCTTCTTGATTTGGTTCACCATCGGAATCTCCACTTGTAGAGCATTCTTCAACTTCTTTTGTAGCTTTAGTTGAAGCTTTGAGTGTTATGCCCTTTTTCTTTTTGTCCGATTCTTCATGCATCCCAAGTCTTGTAAGCTCCATCTCATGCTCTTGGAGTTTGCCAAACAAAGTGGCTAAGTCCATGCTATTTATGTCTCTAGATTCCTTGATGGCGGTTACCTTGGGTTGCCAACTCCTATCAAGACATCTTAGAATTTTGTTAGTAGTTTCACCATTGCGAAATACTTTTCCCAAGGAAATCAAATGATTAACAATATGAGAGAATCGCCTTTGCAAGTCACTAATGGTTTCATTTGGCAACATGTGGAACAATTCATATTCGTGAGTTAGAGAATTCAATCTTGCATCTCTAACCTCACTTGTTCCCTCATGTGTGACTTGCAAAGTATCCCACATTTCTTTTGCCGATTTACATTGGGAAACTCTATAAAATTCATCATGGGATAAAGCCGAAAAGATGATGTTTTTAGCTTTTAAATCAAATGAAACTTTTCTCTTTTCATCATCATTCCAACTACTCCTTGGAATTTCAACAATTTCATCATTTATTTTCTTTTTGGGAATGAAAGGACCATTTTCAATTGCATCCCAAATATCCATATCAATTGCTTCAATAAAAACTTTCATGCGAGTTTTCCAATAAACATATCCTTCACCATTAAATAGTGGAGGACGGTTTATTGAAGCTCCTTCTCCACCAAAGTTATTGCTAGAGCCCATTTAGTTTCCAAAAGGATCTTTTTCGAAAAAGTTGTTACACTCGATCTTTCGACCGAGCTCTGATACCACTTGTTGGAAACCAACAAGCGGGCTAAGCAAATACTAGAGGGGGGTGAGTAGTATTTTGAAGCACTAATACCAAATATTTCGATTGATAATTGAAGAATGGAGCTAAGACTGAATTTTCTGGAATCAGACACAAAAGACTCGAGTCTTTTGTGAAATACTCGAGTTTTTCAGTGATGAACAACTCGAGTCTTTTATGAAATACTCGAGTTTTTCCTATCAGATAGCAGAAAAACCAGAAACGAAAATTCAGCAATTTAACTCAAATCAATTCAATAATAAACAGGAACTTATCCAACAGAATAGCAACCAATCTAAATAACTTTTAAACACAAAGATTCCTTGAACTTGCTACCTAATTATATAAATCCTAATTGATTGAAATGACTTAAGTCTATTGAGCTAGAAAGTAGATTAAAAGCAATAAACCAACACTCAAGCAATTTTATCTTGGTTCACTCCAACAATGAGCTACATCCAGTCCTCCTAATCACTTAGGAGTTTCTACTAATAATCAAATTGTTAGAAATTACAAAGGATTGCTTGAGAATGGCCTCACTCAACCTAACCCTTTCAAGAGTGTACCAAACTCTTCATTTCTACCCCAATTTGATTCCGGTGATTGAAGAACTCTTCACAAAGCTTCCTTGAACTCCCTTCAAGAAACTCCACCGGGCTAGGAACCTCCTAGTCTTGTGCTTGAGAACCTCTCAAGACTTCCAACACCCTAAGCCACTTAGGGTTTGCTTGGGAACAATCCAAGACTTTGAATAATCAAGCTTTTTGTATGTGTATTACTAATCTCACAATGGATTAGCACAAATAAGCACAGCTCAATGTAAGAATTGAGGCCTAAAAACTCAACTTGGAATAAAATGACAATATGAGTGAGAAGTTGAGCTTTTTGGGAATTAACACTTGAGAAGAGGAAATTAAGAAAGCTTGAATCAATGATGTGTTGTTGTCTTGTTTGTTCTTGCACAAATTCAAAGAGAAATTTTACAATAAGGTTCTGAATTCTCTCTTGGGGTTGGATGAGACTCAAATGCCCTCAATTGGGTTTTTGAGTCTCTCCAACGTTCATTTTTGCTGACTGGACAAAAATACTCGAGTCTTTTGGTAAATACTCGAGTCTTTTTGGTCGGTCACGAGTGAATTGGTGCACGAACCAGACTAACGGTCATATTTGCTGACCTGGCACAAATACTCGAGTTTTTCTATAAATACTCGAGTATTTTGATCAGATATGGGAAAAATTATTTTTCAATTTTATTTTTCCTCTCAAGTATTAATTTTTGGTCAATCTCAACTTAATAAACATATAAAAAATTATTCCTAGAAGAGACTAACTATTTCTACCCACTCTCAACCACTCTCAACATAAATTAGAAATTTACAATTAATATTTGATTGAGAATGATTGGGCACTTGTCTTCTTTTCTTGACTTCTTGTTGATGTTGATGTTGCAATATCTTCAAGGCATGATTTGTTAATTATTTTGTCATCATCAAAACATAATCCACATAATTAGGAGCATTGAATTCACATGAACATATCAGTGGGGAGCTACTATACTATGATATGATGCTAGAAATTTTTGAAATGATTGAAAATGAGTAGCAGGGCAGAATCATAAAGAAGAAATTACAAGATGAACTGCGATCAACACTAAGAGAACACAACTTCCCCTGCTTCCCAATAAAAGTCCTGAGCTGACTAGATTGACACAACTCTGTAGCTTTGTACCAAATGGAATCCAGTGTTCCTTTTTGATCCTCCTGCTCTTTTAATCTATCTGATTTGTTATCGTTTTGAAAAATTAAACCTACAAATATGAAAACATAATGGAAAGGCAACAAAAAAAACAGAAAAAAATGAATCATTTCAATATTGAATAACTTGTAATTCGTATAGAGTAACCCAATCGTAAAATAATATAGGTTATAAAACTCATACAAGTTAAGAAATCTACAACTAAATAACAAATGTTTGGCAAGAGTATAAGAAAACACTAACATAACAGGGCCATACACCAATATAAAACACTAACAATTTGCTCCAATATACCAAGCTTAGTGCTGCATCAACAATGTCTCTCTATATTTGCACTGCATGTGTGCTTGGACTAGTTCAAAAGTTCTAGTTGTTCAGTAAACAAAAAAACATTCAGCCTCCTCTTGATAAAATTATTTTAATAGCCAAATGACTCAAACTAAGCTTTTAGCTAATCCAATATCAGGATCAATCCAAAGCTAGATAGGAGTTCCAAAGTTGCACACTTGCAAGATTTATAAATTAGAAACAACATAACAAGACAATGAATATAAACATACATGTAGAAGACAACGTAAAAGTGCAATACTTTATTACAAGTACATAGTACTGGAAAGGAAACACCAAGTCCCCAGGCAAGCAGAGTAGAAAACTCTAGCTAATCAGTACTCAAATTAGCCATAATATCAAAGTATGCCTATCTGTTAGAACATGGAAATAAAGCATTTACTGCAGCAAACATCACAATTAACCAGAAATATCTGTGACTGCAATCAAAATGTAGCCTATCTGTTAGAACATGGAAATAAAGCATTTCAAATTTAATACACAAAACAATGTGTATTGTAAAAACAATCATCAGAAAAGTGTTTCTAATCGGACAGTCTTCCATGATAATATCTTTGAAGTAGTTAAGGCCACCTGCTGAACCATGTGGTTTATCCTCCTTCAAATATCTAGATGGATATTAGTAACATATCATAGTCAGTTCCATCATTTAAAAGAGCTTATAAAACAACTTATTTTATACAAAAACAAAAAACTTGGTATCAAGAATATGAATACAACCAAAAGCTAATTCTTTGTGAATAAGAATAGTATATTGTAGATTGATTCTAATACAACTGAATGAAGTATGAAACAATTTCATACAAATTGTATACGCATGAAAGCACAACGGTTAGTCCAACGGTAGAAAAAAAAATGTTCATTGGTGTAAGCTTGCTTTTGAATTACATTCTGGAGGAGAAGTAACTAAAGTGACATTTTCAGCAATAGAAGGGTAATACAGACAAAATCTTACTTCTTCTTGTCAATACTTGGGATGTCACTTCTTTCAGCCTTCTCTACAATCACCTTCAGGGACATACAAGTACAATTTAGCATAAAAATTAGAGATATATACACTTTTGAAAATCAGAGGTGCAGCAGGCAACATGTAAAATCAAAAGTTAAAACGTTTCACCCATGAATGATAAAATATAATAAGTGCATCTTTCTGAAAAATTAAAGTCAACCTATCTCTATGGAATAAAGATGGATATTACTATCAAATTAAAATGACACAAAGATAACTGACATTATCACAATGAAACTAACACGAAGACAATGGAAACTCCTTAGAATTGTATAATCACTCAGAAGAAGTAGTGAAACAACAAATATAATAGTTTGAGGGAAACTTCTCAACTGTTATCCAAATTTTTTGTTTCTTTGAACTTGAGAGAAGGAAAGTGTGCTTGTTACAGAAGGAACAAAGCTTTATTTTGCATATGCTTCACAAAAGACAGAAAAAGTAAATACTCAACAAACAAACTGAAAAGGTAAGCCACAAACAAATGAGGAAATAATTATCAATTAAGAAATTATCTTTGAGTACGAGTTGCTAATATTTCCAAAATCAATGCAAATAAGATACTTTTTTAAGAAAACATTATCACATGAAGCTAGATGCCTATAATTTCTAAACATGCTATCATTCAGAGTATGCTATGCCAAAGCAAACCTGTCACAAGATCATCATACCTATACATGAAGGTACGCAAATATGTCAAAGCAGCAGATCTAGAACATAACATGTCCCTATACTACAATTTTTCATCAAGATAACATCAAGATTCAAAAATTTCTCTTAGCAATAATGGGTTCATAAAGGCATTATGAATCAATAAAAGGTATCCATATACTACAATTGCCATAAGAACGTAGTAGCAATATTGGTGAAGAATGCAAATAAATTTGAAAATTGTTTCAGTGTTTAGACAAGTGTAGTTTTTAATGGCCATAAATATGAATCATGAATATGAAAGCAGTACATTTGTTTATTGGGTATGATGGATTAGTAATTTATCATTCAATTGTAGTTTTACTTTATTTAAGAGTCAAATTATCGTTAACACATCAAAGGTGAATGATGTGCTGAATTGCCTGAAAACCAACCATTTTATCTTATTAAATCACAATAATGAGAATAAAAATAGTATTCAAATTGAAACAGAAAAATCAGTAGACAAAAAATCCAGAACACAAGATCATTTGGAACAGGCAGGAATCCCTTCATATGGCATACCAGTTCAGTATTTGAGATCCGACATCCTAGAATTCATAAACAACCAAAGGTTGCCACAACAGAACACTATAAGAATCAACAGGAATATTCTATGAAGCTTCAGAAAACATAAATATACTATTGCCCCAGGATTCAGATCCTCTTTCTAAATTAAATTCTAAGAAGCCACAGTGCAAACTCACTTTAAAATGTTACTCATACGCATATGCAGACATTGATAACTCCTTACCTAGGAACAGTCAGTTATAATTAAATCCTCAGCTGAAACTTTTTAACTTTTGTCCACCCCACCCACAGATGAAAAAAAATGGTTGCTAAGGAAACATGGATACAACACAAGACACAAATGGAAAAAGAGATATAAAATTTTATAGAATATAGTTTGGAGTGTCCAAAAATGTCTGACATAGACACATACATGGCAATTATTGTGAAGTAGATGCTAATCTTATATTACTCTATGTTTAAACTGCTATAACCTTTTACAATGACAAGACGTCATATAGTTTAAAATTGAGGAATTACAAAAGAAAAAAATTACTTAAAAAATTCAGTTTAATCCAAGCAACATGATATTAACATAAATCTAAATCACAGGTTCTCAAACATCACCAATTTCATGTAATAATCCACCAATGAGTATGTAATGAAGCTCAAGAAAGACAGGGATTAAAGTGATACCTGCATAAATTTAGTCAAGCTGAGATTCTTGCAATTGGTTTCCAAACCCATAGATATGTTTTGCACTACCGAGGTTGACGGGGAGAAATGATGGTTGCTGCCAAAGGTTGTGAGGAGAAGTAGTCGTGATTCAAAGGGTTTCGTCCAAATCGGTGTTCGCGACTTCTGGAGGTGATGAGTTCGATCTCGAATCTCAGTCCTCAGGGTTTTGATTTTTGCGATGCTAAGGTCACCAATGCAGATTCAAAGCAGAGGGGATTCGCCGGCGGGAGAGAGGAGCTGACAGTGGCGGGACGGTTGGAGCGTACGGCGGCTGGAGCTTCGAATTCAAAGAGAGAGAGAGAGAGAGCGCGAAGGGACGGTGAGAGAGAGCTTCAAAGGGAGTGAAGGGCGAAGAGAGAGCTTCAAAGGGATGATGGCTGGAGCGAAGGGACGGTAGCGAGAGAGGGGATTTGAGAGAGAGAGGCCAAAAGAGTTTCCTCAGCCCTCCGGTGCTCTTCTTCGTCTGCGATGGCCAGAAATGGAGCTAACCCTAACTCTAACTCTCTAAGTGTCTGGGTTTGCTGGGTTTGGGGATCTGAGGATTAAACGAGAAAATATTTATTTTACAATATTGATCCCGGTTCCGGTTTTTTATTATTCATCCCAGTTGAAGTAAAACAATGGAATAAATAAGTTTGGTGTGATTTTTAATTTTTAAAAATAAAAAAATTATTTATGTTATAATATTGATCCCGGTTCCGTGTTTTTTATAACCGGGATCAATAAATTCATGGTATTTTTTAACTATCATTTATCTACTAATCCCAGTTCCGTCCGAAACTGGGATTAATATCTGGGAACTTTTTTGCAATTCTGTAGTAGTGCTGGTGGAACTTCCATGTATACTTCTTCATCAAGGTCACCGTGAAGAAATGCATTGCTAACATCCATTTGGTGGAGTGCCCATCCTTTGGCAATAGCAACGCAAAGCAAACATCGCATAGTTGTCATTTTGGCTACTGGAGCAAAGGTTTCAGTATATTCCTCCCCCTCAACCTGTGTGAAACCTTTTTCTACCAATCGTGCTTTGAATTTTTCAATTTCTCCAGTAGCCTTATATTTAATTTTATAGACCCATTTGCATCCTATCGCGCTCTTCCCTTTAGGAAGTGATGCACGTGTCCAGGTCTCATTTTCTTCTAGTGCCTTGATTTCTTGTGCCATTGCCTCTCGCCATTGGGGTTCTTTTACAACCTGTGGGTATGTTCTTGGCTCATCATGACATGTGATGGCCGCAAGAAAAGCTTTGTGTTTTGATGAGAAATTATCATAACTAACATATTGTGAAATAGGATAAGCCTTACCAGAAGATTTCGATGAAGCCGGTGAAGTGCATTGATGGGATTGTATGGCTATGTAGCAAACATAGTCCTCGAGATATCTGGGTGGTTGTCTCGTGCGTGGTGCAAGTTCATCAATGTGCTCTTCCTCATTAAGCACAATTTCTTCAGCAGTTTTAGTACCCATCATATTAGAATTTTCATTTTCATCACACTATGAATCACATGACACATCTTGTTCCATAGCATCTTGATTACACAAGAATTCTTCACTTTCAGGTATGTGAGTCGGATCATGAAATATGGTTGGAGATCGAGACAAGTTTATTTCTGTATTGTTCTCATTTGATGCATAAGGATAAACATTTTCATAGAAAATCACATCTCGGGAGACAAAGAATTCTCGTATTTTTAAGTTGTAAACTGTCCATCCTTTTTGCCCTTGTGGATAGCCTATAAACATACATTTTTCAGCTCTTGGATCAAACTTGTCTCGCTGCTTTGATGATGTCTTTACATAACATAAGCACCCAAAAACCTTCAAATGGTCATATGAAGGTAGTTTTCCAAAAAGCATTTCATAAGGAGTAATTCCTTTATTGGCCATTGTAGGTTTTCTATTAATGATGTAGGTGGCTGCCAAAATACATTCTCCCCAAAAAGATAAGGGGAGACTTGCTTGGAATCTCAATGCTCGTGCAACATTAAGGATATGCCTATGCTTCCCCTCTACTCGCCCATTTTGTTGTGGTGTACATACACAAGATGTTTCATGCACAATCCCTTCTTGTTGAAAAAATTTCCGAGTCAAAAAGTTAGTGAATTCTGTACCATTGTCACTTCGAATCCTCTTAACTCTAGTTTCAAATTGAGTTTTCACAATATTTCAAAAATTAATGAGAATGCTAGTGGTTTCAGTTTTGTTTTTCATTAAATAAGTCCAAGTTCCACGAGTAAAATCATCAACAATAGTGAGAAAATAATGTGAACCATTGTGTGATGCAGTGTGATATTTCCCCCAAAGATCACAATGTATTAACTCAAAAGGCTTTTTAGCTTTATTATCACTAAGATCAAATGGAAGTCTACATTGCTTAGATTTGTGGCACACATCGCAGCAAGCATCCTTATTCTCAATAAAACGAAATTTAATCAAACTAGAAAGTTTATGTAACACTTGAGCTGAAGGATGCCCCATCCTAGCATGCCAGAGAGTGCTGATGTCCCCCTAAACTGCTACTAGACAAGATCCTCCAATTGCTTTCCTCAGCACATACACCCCATCATGCAAGTCACCGAACCCAATCGTCCTCTTCGTGGTTTGGTCCTGGATTACACAACAGTCAACATGATAAGTCACTATGCAATTCATGTCAATTGTCAACTTATTTATAGATATTAAATTGCATTTAAATGCAGGAACAAACAAAACATTATGTAATTTCATGTTTTCATTTAAGGTAACAGTGCCCATTTGTTTTACTATCACTGTGTCCCCTGTTGGCACAGTGATATAGAATGGCTTGTCAAGCTTGCACACCCCCTTCAAAAGTGAAAAGGAATGAGTCATGTGGTGTGATGCTCCACTGTCTAAGACCCACTTTTGTTCCGTGTGTATTACATCATTTCCAGCCATAGTTTCATGTTGACTTGTATCTCCTGTTTTGTACGCTCCATATAATGCATGACCTGTTCCACTTGCTTCTGTCTTATTCACTTTTCTTTGAATGTCATCTTTGTGAGCCAAATGTGCTCCTCCATGTCCAGCTTTTTTGTTTGGATCACGTTGTGTTCTTCGAATATCCCAGTTGGGAGGATAACCAATAACTTCAAAACATTTCGACCTCTAATGCCCCAACTTGCCACAATGATCACATTTAGGCCTTGGTCCATCTCGTGTTCAATTTCTATTTGATGAATAGAAGGATAAACCTCCTTCTGATTTAGTATACTTATCTCTTTATGCAGTAACTCGGGCTTCTTCCCTCAAACGTGATTGAAAACTCGTCGAAGTGACGGTAACGGATCTGTATTAAGTATGGTTCCTTTAACATGAGCATAATGCTCTGCTCATTGTAAAGACTCCCAAGAAATAGGTGAACACACTGATCTTCTTCTCTTTGTGCCAATATCTTTGACGCTCCACATGAGCATTCAGGTGGCGGTTGCAGCTCACTTAATTCATCTAGGAGAGTTTTGAACTCAATGTAGAAATTTGTCACAACTGTGTTCGGTTCTTGGTGCATCATGCAAAGTGTTCACCAAAGCTACTCAGTGCACATTCTGAGTCAATTTATGCAAGCTCCACGGCAAGGTCATTGGGATGCAGCATTACGTGTTTTACGCTACTTAAAGTCTTCTCCAGGTCAAGGATTAATATGTTCTAAGGATAATGATCTTACACTAATTGCTTATTGTGATTCAGATTGGGCCTCATGTCCATTAACTAGACGGTCCATATCTGGTTACTTGATGAAACTAGGAGCAACACCCATTTCTTAGAAAACTAAGAGTTAAAAGACAGTGTCTAGATCCTCCCGTGAAGCGGAATATTGTGCCATGGCTTATGCAATAGATGAAGTTGTTTGGTTGCCTAGGTTATTGTCATCTCTTCAAGTTCACCATGATAGTCCTACAACTCTTTACTGTAATAATCGGGCTGCATTGCATATAGCGGCTAATCTCGTCTTTCATGAGAGAACAAAACATATCGAAGTGGATTGTCATGTTATTCGTCAACGACTACTTTCTGGAGACATCACTACTGCCCATATATCAACTCAGCAACAACTAGCTGACATCTTCACCAAAGCATTAGGTGGATGACAATTTAAAGAATTAACAGTCAAATTGGGTGTTCAGAACCCTCACACGCCAACTTGAGGGGGAGTAATGAAGCTAATATTAGTAACATGTCAGGTTGTTAGTTTGTTGTGAATTATTTTTATATAGAAGCATTACATAATGCATGTTAGAGCTTTACGTAGCTGTCCCTATAATTAATATCCTATTTTTTGTAGGATTATCTAGCCTTGATATGTATATATATATGTGTTGTGATTCAAGCCTCAGACACAACATAAAAACAAAATAAATACAATAAACAACACTTGCTTTATATTAGGAACTCTCGTATGCATCGCTTCAACATTTTGTGCTAGATTCAATATATACAATACGTTTGTTCCAACCGTTGTTGTTCCTTGTCTTCTGTTTTTATCAAAATCATTATCAAATTGACTTGCTTCACACACCACAATCATGTGGAAACAACCAATCCACACAATAAAGGTCTGTTTGGCAAAATTAGCTTGTAACTATGAGTTTGTAACTTGTAGTTGTGAACTTATAGTTTGTAGTTGTTAAGCTAGCTAGGAGTTGTGAGCTTATAGCTGATTAGCTGATTATTTGAAATAGTGTTGTTCGGCAAAACTAACTATTGATGTAGTTGAAAGTTATTAAATGACCAAAACTAAATTAGTTTATTTTCTTTATTTGTTAATTATGTAGTTAATTAATTAATTATAACAAAATTTTTAAGGGTAGGTAAGTAATTTTAAAATTTGTTTGAGGATATAATTGGTATATGAATTATTGAAAACTAGTTTAGTTTCTTGAAAAGTAGCTTTCTAAAAGCTAGCTTTCAAAAGCTACAAGCTCCTTCTAATTTGTGTTCACCAAACGGAGTTAGTAATTTATTGACCGAATCTAAAAGCTCTTAATTAACTAAAAAGCTTCTAGCTCATATTGCTGAACAAAGTCTAAAGCAATAGAGTTTACGATGTAGAACAAGAAAAATTTGAAAACTCCAATAAATCATTGCCACTGTCTGCTGTGAATATTTCACTTCATGTACCTTGAATTTGAGGTTTTTTAACCTAATTAGGGTTAATTAAGAAACTATTTATCAATTTGGGGGATTTTAAAACTATTTTTTTAGGGGGTCGTTTTTGCCAAGTTGGAAGTGTAACATCCCCATATCCATTAAGTGGTTGTGTGCATTAGTTAGTAGAATTTTGATAAGTATCGTAGCATCCTCAAGTTTCGATTCCGTTTAGAAGTGTTAATTAGTATTAGTATTAGTAAGTGTTTAGAATTAGAATTTAGCTAAGTGTAAAAAGGTATGAGTTAAGAATAGATTAGAATGTGTTTAGGATGTAGGTTTTAACTAAGGGTAAGTTAGAATGGGTTATAGTAAGCTTAGGATCCTTAGAATGCTTGAAAGAAGGGAAAACTTAGTTGGTTAATCGATTAAGAGGTCCCTTAATCGATTAAATTTTTAGCACCATTTAGCCATTAATCGAGTAATGATCAGTTTAATCGATTAAGTGATGTATCAGCAACAAGCCTTAATCGATTAATTGCTGAGTTAATCGATTAAGGGCTGCTTTTTCTGTCATAAAACACGTGTTTCAATAGTCATTTTTCATTGTTTCCTCTTCTCTCCACACGAGTTCTTCTTCTTCCTTTCACCTAGGGCTTTCAATTTCTCAAAGCTATCATCAAAGAACATCAAATTAGTGCCACAAATCATCTCTCCATCTCTTCCCAAGCAATTTCCCTCTCTTTAATCTCAATTTCCTCTCTTTTTCACAAAACCCCCAAATCAACCCTAAACCCCAATTAGCTCAATCCATCAAATAGGGTCACAATATCATGAAGGGAGCTTGGGGAAACATTAGAGATCAAGGAAAGAAGGGCAAATGAGCTTGGTTTAAGTCCTAGTGTTGAAGTTCCAAGGAATTCTCGAGTTCTCCTCTCCTCTTCTAAAGGTAAGGGGTGTACTTTGGTTTAGTATTAGAGAAAAGGTTTAGGAATAGTAATAGAGACATAACTAGGTGTATTTAAACTAATTGCTAAAGCTTAGGATTAAGAGGGTATAGATTGGTTAGAAAACCCAAAGAAATTGTTATGTTATACTTGCAACTTTTGTGTTAATGCTTGGAATTGGTATTAGCTTAGTGAATATTGTTAAATGACATGTTTATGTGTGTATTGGTATGCTAATAAATTTTAAAGCTAAAGTATTAATAGTTAGACATAAATTAGGGTCAAGTACTTTCCAATTGAGTTTGAACCAAACTATGTTATTTTCTAAAGAATAAAAAGGGTTTACACCTCAATTGGAAAGCGCTTGCATTTGCCTCATGCATGGTGTAAAGGGGACGTTAGGAGTAGGAAAAAACACACGTCGTTTCGATCGATGAGGGAAAAAGTAAATTATTGGAATTACTGTGGAGAACTTTGATCCTGCAAATGACATGGGTTTGATCCACGTGTTGGGGATTGGTTCTATGCAAACCATAGTAATTCCATTTCTTTGGCTCGTTTTGGCCAGTCGAGGGTGATTTCTGCTAAAGCCAATTCGGACGAATCAAACCAAATTGCATGAGGGACCTTCCGGAGTAGAGGTGAAGTGATGTGCAAGCGGGTATGAGGGACCTTCCGGAGTGGAGGTGAAGTACCCAACTATAGGTTGAGAAATGCTTACTCCTGGTCGGTTTTTCCCCAGAGTGGAGGGTGTATGTGAGGATGTTAAAGTGTTATTGGAAATGGGAAAAGTTAAAGTGTTAAAAGTTAAAGTGTTAAAGTGTTAATGTTAAAGTGAAAGTGTGGAAGAAATTGCATAAATGAGTTAATTCATTGAATCCGATTAAATTGTTAAAGTTAATGAAATGAAATGAATTGTGTAACATCAGATTCAAGAATCAAACTCTTGAAGTGTGACGTGCATAGCATAAGCATGTGGTTGTATATTAAGTTATTATGCTATAAGTGTGATTCGTTTTTAGATTGATGATTGTTATTGCGAAGTCCCTTTTTAAATTGTATGATGTTTGGAATATGCTTATTTATGCTTTATTACTGTTTTTAAATGTTTTCTTTAATCTAAACTCAAATTACTCACCCTTACTGTTGAGCATATTATGTACCCTGTGGAGAAAGATGTTCATAGCTTCTACGCTGAGATAGTACACTCTCGATAAAAGAGAGTATATTCTTGGTTGAGACCCCTTTTGGTTTCATCCCTTTTGCAGCCATTCTAGGATCCTGTACTGTAAAATAAACTCATTAAATTAAAGTTGTATTTTAATCTTACTTTTACTTGGAGTTAAGACTATCTTGATTTTGTTAAAAGGACTCTATAATGACTTTTAAGAATGTATTAGTGGTTGTGGTGGATGTAAGGATATCCTCTTTTTAAATAATTCTAAAGTGTGACACAACCACTTAAATGTAATTATAGGTCTTGTTTTTATACAAACTGCTCTGGACTTGACAGGTACAAAATTAAATTGGGGAAAGTCCGTATTTCAAACAAAACTCCGCCAAAATTATTATAAAACCCCAAGTATTTTCCTATTAAACCACCATCTTAAATCAATATATTTTAAGGTAAAAAGGTAGGATGTTACAGGAAGAGGGAGTTAAATTTTTTTTATCACACGTGGTAGTGGCGCTGCACAGGGTAGCGTCACCGCTCCCCATTGGCTGGGGCTGCCACCAATTTTATTTAAAAAAAAACGTAGCAGTGGGGGACAGCCAGCATCGCCACGTGGCAGCTGCTGGCGGGGTGGTGCTGGCCAAAGTAGCGCCACCCGGGTGGCGTCGTGGCCAATAGTGTGATACCCGCAATTTTCCCCATTTTAATAAATTAATTTTTGAAAATTTGATTGGACATTTTTTTTAAATCTATATAAAGTTATTATTTGATTTATCTTTATGAGTGAAAATAATTATTTGGAATTTATTTTTTAAAATGATGAATTATTCTATTTTTGCGTTTTGGAGGAATTGTTATTTATTGATTTCTTTGATTTGATTAACTTTGAAAATTCATAACTTTTGATCTGTAAATCGAAATTTAACAAATGTGCAGTCAAAACGATCATATTAAAATGTAGAGGCTTAATTGCATATTTGGTCCTTTATCTTATTTTTTAGATTCAATTTGGTCCTTTATCTTTTTTTTTGGAATTATTTGGTCCTTTATCTTTTCCCACATTTACACATATATCCTTCCGTTACCAATCGTTATTAAATTAACGGAGAAGCTGACATGGCACTGGAGATCATCAAAACGGTGTCGTTTAGGGCATAAGTAAAATGACGTCGTTTCATAGCTAACCCTAAAACGATGTCGTTTTTCGGATTTGGAGGGAAACACTGAATAGTCAAGAAGCTGAGGGGATTAAGTCGAAGCTGAGAGTCTAAGCTGAGAGTCTTTTCTTCGAGCTGAAGGTGAAGGAAATTTAGAACGATCTTTGTGTTCGTGGGTGTGAGTTCTTCTCTGAAGGTTGAAGGCATTTCTCTAAAGGGAGTTCTTCGTGTTGAAGGTCAAGACACTTACTAAAAGGTATGTATTCTTGTGTAGCTTGTTTATGAATGTGTTGCTTTGGGGTTTTTTTTAATGCGATTGAAATGTGCGATTGATGTTCGGTTTATAAATGGTTTAGGTTAGCTCATTATCTTTGAGATGTATTCTGGAAATGGTTTAGGGTTTGATTGAATACATGTTTTATTATATGTTTGAACAATGATCTTGGACCACAATGGCTGGTTATTTTCATGTGCATGTGCATCATGGAGGGCGTTTTAGAAGTGGTAGAGGTGATTATGTTGGAAAGGTGTGTACATTGCAATGTGACTCAGACAGGTGGTCTTACTGGGAGATTTTTGACATTCTGAAGGAGGAGATGAGATATATTGATATTGAGAGCTTGTGGTTTTATAATGGTAATGAAGATCATCCTAGTGGTTTGACTGAGATAAAAGATGATCAGGGAGCAACAAAAATGATTAATATAGCACGTGTGGATGGATATGCAGAGTTGTTTGTCATTCATAAAGTGTCACAACCTTTTATAGACTTGGACAATGATGATGAGGGTGGGCCTGCAGAAGGTGTTGGTGTTGGTAAAGGTGTTGGTGTTGGTAAAAGTGTTGATGCAGGGGGTGTTGGTGTGGGTCAATATGTTGATGCAGGGGGTGTTGGGGTGGGTCAAACTGTTAGTGCAGAGGGTGTTGGGTTGGATCAGGGAATGAGTGAGGGTGTTGGGCCTGGTTTGTGTAAGGGTGTTGGGCCTGGGCTGGGTAAGGATGTTGTGGCTGAGAATAGGTCTGATGAAGAAAGTGAGAGTAGTGAAGATGATGACAACCAAGATGAAGATGTAGTCATTCCTGATGAGAGTGAGACAACCGAGACTGATGATGATGATTTAACTGATGAAGAGAATGAAAACAATGGAGGTAACAGTGATGATAGTGCTTTGAACATCAGGTTCCATGATTCAGAAGAGGAACAATATTTAAAATATGGGTTTGATGGAGTAAATGTGGAGTGTTTTGGCCATGGATTTGAGCCAGTAAATGGTGATGACTATGCAGAGGTGGATTTTCCTAATGCAACCGAGCCTGTTCAAACTGAAGCTGGAACTGAAGCACCAAGATCAGCTTCTACTCAAGTTGCTGGTGAACCTGAAATCCAAGCAAAGAAGAGAGGAAGACCAAAAAGGAATCCAACAACATCAATGAAGGACAAAAACAGTGAAGTAAGAGCACCAAAGAAGAGAGGCAGACCAAAGAAATCATCACAGCCAGCTCCTAATACAAGTTTGGTCAACTTTGATGAGAGTCAACACTCTGGAAATGACTCTCTAACTGAGTCTCATGGTGCTGCTGCTGCAAACCTTGATGATCCACATGGTTTATCATATAGTGAATATGGCAGTGAAGAGCTACACAGTGGAGGAGACTCAGATGAGGACAATGTGGTCAAGCATAGGAAGCTCCCAACATTCCAGATGCCTAAGAAAATGACAGACTATAAATGGGATGTGGGGACATATTTTGAGTCCAAGCAGTCATTCAAGGATGCCATCACTACTTATGCTATTCACTCTGGGAGAGATTTGAAGATTCTGAAGAATGACAAGATTAGATTGAGAGTTAGATGCAAAGATGGGTGTCCTTGGTTAGCATATTGTTTTAAGCTACCAAAGGAAGAGACATGGCAGCTAAGGAAATTAGTTGATGAACATACATGCAGCAGGGAACACAAGGTGAATTTTCTGAGAGCCAAATGGCTTAGATCAAGGATTCAAAACTCCCTTAGAGAAAACCCAAAGCTTAAGCTTGAAACAATTAGAGAGAGGGCTAAAAAGAAGTGGAATATTGGAATAAGCAAGTCACAAGCATTAAGGGCTAGGAATGAAGCAAAAGAGCTAGTTGAAGGCTCATTCAGAGAACAATATACTAGGATCTATGATTACTGCCATGAATTATTGAGATCTAATCCTGGTTCAACTTTGAAGCTTAAAGTTGAGGCTTATAGGGGTGATGAACCTGACTTGGAGCAGCCTAGTCCTGGACCAATGATGCCTATGTTCCAAAGACTCTACATATGCTTGAAAGCATGCAAGGATAGTTTTTTCAGATGCAGACCTGTAATTGGGTTAGATGGGTGCTTTTTAAAGGGTATATACGGTGGGCAGCTCCTATGTGCAATTGGGGTGGATCCAAATGACCAAATGCTGCCTATTGCTTATGCTGTGGTTGAGGTGGAGAACACTGACACATGGACATGGTTCATTGATCTCTTGATCAATGACCTTGGGGGACAACCAGAATGCATGACTTACACATTTATCCCAGATAGGCAAAAGGTACTCTTTAATTTGGTCTTTTATCTAATTTTTCACATTCATTTTGATCCTTTATTTAATATTGATAGTTTCAGTGTGGTCCTTTATTTAATATTGATAGTTTCAGTTTGGTCCTTTATTTAATCTTGATAGTTTCAGTGTGGTCCTGCATTTAATACCTTTGGAATCTGTTTGATCTGTTACAATTTCACAACCTTTTGTGCAGGGATTGATGAATGCAATTGATAATTTGCTGCCACGTGTGGACCAGAGGTTTTGTGTAAGGCACATGTACAATAACTTCAGAAAGGATTATCCAGGTAAAAAGCTGAAGCACGTGATGTGGAGAGCTACAAAGGCTACATATGCCAGAGCTTGGGAGAGAGAGATGAAAGAAATAAAAAATGAGAATGAAGGAGCTTTCAGGTGGCTTATCAAAGAGTCACCAAGATTCTGGAGCAAGTCATATTTCACATTCAATCCCAAGTGTGACATGTTACTAAATAACATGGTTGAAGCTTTCAACAGTGTGATAGTTGGAGCTAGACACAAGCCAATAATTACTTGTTTGGAAGAGATAAGGATGTACTTGATGGATAGGTGGGCCAAAAATAGGTTGAAGATTGCTGCATATGAAGGTAGCATTTTACCGAAGATTAGAAAAAGGCTACAAAAGGAGGCTGAATATACTAACAATTGGATGACAAGGTAAATATTGATGTTGCACTTTATTCGTTCACTGTGGTATGTACATGATGTTGTGAATATTGATGTTGCATTGTATGTGTGTTTTATTTTATGTAGATGGGCTGGAAATGAGCTCTATCAGGTGAGTTATGTTGGTGATCCCACCACATCCTATACTGTTAATCTGGATGACAGGAACTGCACATGTAGGAAGTGGAATTTGACAGGCATACCATGTTGTCATGCCATTGCATGCATGAATTCTAGGAGCAAGAATCCAGAAGACTATATTCCTGTTTACTACAGGAAGGAGGCATATGCAGCATGTTATGAGCCAATAATTCATCCAACAGTTGGTGCAAAACAATGGGCAAGAACAAGTTACCCAGATGTGCAGCCACCACCTTACAAAAAGCAACCTGGAAGGCCAAAGAAGAAAAGGACCAAGGAAGCTGGTGAGGTCAAAAGGAATGCTTCTGTGATGATAAGAAAAGGATTGATTGGAAGGTGTAGTAGATCTCATGGGCATAACAGGAGCACTTTTCCACTTCCACCACCACCACCACCACCAAGCCAACAAGATGAATCTGCCACTCATACCCAACCTACAAGTCAAACCCAACCTACAGGTCAAACCCAACCTACAACTGAAACCCAACCTACAAGTCAAAACCAACCTACAACTGAAACCCAACCCAAGAAAAGGGGAAGACCAAAGAAAGTTGTTACTAAATGTGCAAGTCAACCTGTTGGTGTTGGTGCATAAGTTCAGAGCCAACCCCCACCAAATCAACCTATTTCTCACAACCAACCACTACCAAATCAACCATCTTCTCAAGCACCAATTGGGGAAAAAAGAGGAAGACCAGTTTCAGCATCTAGTGCACCAAAACCAGCACCAGCTTCAGCATCTGGTGCACCAAAACCAGCACTAGCTTCAACATCTGGTGCACCAATACCAGCACCAGCTTCAACATCTGCTTCAGCACCAGCTTCAGCATCTGGTGCACCAAAACCAGGACAACTTTCAGCATCTGGTGCACCAAAACTAGCACCAACCTTTCGTGCACCAAGACCAGCACCTGCTTCAACCTCTGGTGCACCAAGAGCAGCACCAACACCAACAACTACAGCACCAGTATCTAGTGCTACTCGTTCACATGCTCTGGTTGATGCAAACAAGAGACAAAAACTGCCAACAGTGAGAGGCAGGGGCAGAGCAACATATGGAGGATTTGAAGGCTTTTGTTCTTATGTGTTGCACTTGGTTGTTCTACTGTAATGAGCTTATGACTCTATTTTGCTAATGACTCTGTTTTGGTTTGTAATGAGCTAATGACTCTATTTTGGTATGTAATGAGCTAATGACCCTATTTTGGTATGTAATGAGCTAATGACTCTGTGTTATCAGTGTGTTACCAGTCACTCTATTTTTATGTATTGCACTTTGTTTTGTTATCAAGGTTTTATGTTCACTCTGTTATCAGTATGTTATCAAGGATTTATATTCAATTTGTTTTGAATGCTGAAGGAACAAAGAAAACATGAAAGTGAAGCTACAAAGTTAAGTAATTTCATTAATCAAAGTGAAACTTCATTACATAAACAACAACACAGTTCTCATCCTAAATTCAAGTACATCTTGTTGCTATGTCCTTTCTCTGTTCCTATTGCCCAAAAAAAACAGAAAAATTACATTCACTCCAAAACTAACAAATGTGGTTAACTTTAAAAACTTCAAATTTGTTCTGCTCTCGGTCAACGATGTTTGTAGCTTCGCAATGTTTCTTCTTTGTCTCGTGATGACAACATCTCTTTCATCATAGGCAAACACTTCATCTTCTTTGTGCCACTGAAAAAACCCACATCCAGCATTCTCACCTTCCTTAAAAGAAAAAGAAAAAAATATCTCAAAAGAGGTAAACATCACAAAATTAAAAGGAAATCAGGTACTGGAAAGTAAAATGAACCTTGTAGAACCTGCACCCCCAAAACTTCAAACCCTTGTTTGCAGTCTTCTTCTTCACTGTGCGAAGAACAGCATAGTCCATACAACCACAAATCGGAGCTCTAACTCCACTAGTAATCCCAAATGAAGACGAAGACTCCATGTGAGATTCGCGATTTCTAATGGATCGTGAACTAGAAGACATTTTCAGTTTGAGAGAAGAATTGGGGGAAAAGGGGTAACTTGAACCCTAGATTCAATTTCCTCTTAATAAGCAAAGAAGTGTCTTCAAAGAAGTATATGCAGTGATGCCAAGTAAGCTTCTCCGTTAATTTAATAGCGATTGGTAACGGAAGGATATAAGTGTAAATGTAGGAAAAGATAAAGGACCAAATAATTCCAAAAAAAAGATAAAGGACCAAATATGCAATTAAGCCAAATGTAAAATTTATTTTTATAAAGTTTGTATTCAATTCAGCTGCAAAGAAATTTTTATTATTTATGGGAAAATTATAATGTTTTATTTTTAGTAAAATTGAATTATGATTTTAAATGTTATTTACGGTAATAGAAAAATATTATATTCTGCTATGTGTAAATGTTGTACAGTTTTACTATATATGTATTTTAGGCATTTTGAATTTTGAATTGTTAGACATTCATTTATTAGTGCACAAGACCATAGGGTAACCCAATTATATACATCTTATCTCTAAATCACCCTATTTAAGAACCACATTTAATTACCTTATCCTAAAGTGGATTTCCACCCAATGAATGACCTTATCTATTATCCTCTTCACACTCTCCCACTCAAATTTAATTTTGACCCCATTTTTAAACAAACACACCCTACCACCTAAAACCCCTATAAATACCCCCACCCTAACCCATTCCTACACTCTCGCAGTCATTCACCTTACAAAAAAAAAAAGAAGATAGGGGTGAGGGAGAGGGGGAGGCCATGGAGCACAAGGAGGAAGAAGGGGGGGTGTTTGTCACAAATCCAAGCTAAGCTTTTGTCCATTTTCTATGCGTTATTCCACACTCATACCTATACTAACATACTCTTACATATTAGAAATCATGAAGCAAAACCCTAGCCCCATTTGAGAGAGGAACCCGTGGGGAGCAAGAGGAAGGGAAGGAGGATCCCTTTTGATTTTTGTCGTTCATTTCCTTTTTCCTTTAAGGTATTGATGCTTAAACTTGATTTCTCTTCCTTCTTGCATTTTTAATTTCAGTTTTGTTTAGCATTTCTTAAAGGATTTATGGATTTTTTAAAATGAGCCTTTGCATGTTGATTTTTAGAGATGCTACATATTTTTGAATTGCTCTTATGCAAAGATTAAAGCTTTAGCTAGAAAAATGGACATGCAAAAAGGTCTTAAGGGTGAATCAGTTTTTTTATATAAAAATGTTTTGCACAAATGATTCTTATTTTCTATGTTTGGTTTCGGTTTTATGCATGAAGTTGAGGAATGAAATTGATTTTTGAAGTTGTTCCTCCATGCATGTTGATTTGTTAAATTGTCTTGCAAAAACCAAGCTTATTCTTTTATGCATGTTTCGGTTTTGGCTTGTGTAAGCTAGGGATAACATTTGATTTTTATGCATGTTGATTGTTGATGTACCTTATTCATTTTCTTGTCCTATTTTTGATTTCGTTAAGAAAAAGATAACTAAATTGGTTTTGTTTCGGTTTGATTGTGTAATGGTACTCTCTGATTTATAGATATGTGTGTATATTTCTGAAAATTGATTTGAGCTTGTGTGTCTAGTAACGAGGATATTCGGTTTTAGTGTGTGTGTGAAGAAGATGATTTTTTTTATTAAGAACCCTTTGTAAAAATTAGTGATTTTACTTGTAGGAGATTTTGATAAAAAGTGTTTTCTCAAGTTGGATTGTTTTGAAAATTTTGTATGTTGCTTCTAGTAATATTGGAATGCATTCTGTAAATTATTAGCTGGTTTGAATTTGTTTTGGTATTTTTACTGCATTTTGGTTTGCTGGTGTTGATTTTGGAAGATTGGTGAATTTGGTGACAAGAGGCCATGATGAACGACACCTGCATATGTTCAATGATTTAGAAACTTCGACACTGTTTTTAGAAGGTTAAATTGATTTCCTCTGAGTTTTTGTATGATTTTTAGAATTAGATTACTATTTTTATAAAAATTGTTTTTACGAGATCAGTTTCGGAAAAATGGGGTTTTCAAATTGAATGTGCACTGAAATTTCGATCCTGCACTGCTCCAATGAACTTGAAAATTTTATGGTAAGATCTTGCACATATTAGGAGACTCTCTGTAAAATTTGAGACGATTTGGAGTTGATTTTGTGTTTTTACTAATTGCAAAACAGTAAGCAACTCTGTTCAGATTTTTCAGACTGTAACTAGAGAGGAATTTAAATGGAAAAATGTAACCTAGACAACTCCAAATAATCTGAAATTTTTATGAGAGATCTTAGATGTGTGGATATGTCATGTACCAAATTTTGTGCCAATTGGAGTTAGTTTACTATTTTTAATAATTGCATTTTCGCCTCAGATTTACAATAGTCCTGAATTGACGTTCGTAGGAAATCTGAATGGAAATGTATTATCTGAATGTTGGAATGGCCTGAAAATTTTATATGATGAACTTTAACATATATTTTAGTATGTTGCAAAATTTGAAACTAAAATTCATTGATTCAATATAGTTTTGGAATTTATCTTTCTTGATTTTTCAGTATCCGATCTAATACCTTTATTGGCATTTTTGACATGTTTGATGTTTTGTACCTTTTTCTATGACCTTGACTGGAATTTGCATTTTGATTATGATATTTTGATGTGATTAAATAAGTGTGGGAGATTTATTCTTATTTGGTTAAAGAGAGTTACATGCTATGTGATTTAAAGTGGTTTAAGGTCAAGAATGCGTATGCCATAATTGGTTTATTTCCATGTTTCGATTTTTGTTTAAGTGAACATGTGGTTGTGAAAGCTTGTTTATTGGAAGTTGTATACTTGTTATTATAATTTGTCTTAAGTTAATTAAGGCATGAACATAGAGTTTTGCTTAAGTGTTAATCTTGATGCTTATTTCAGTTTCATGATAAAAGAAATAGGAAATTAATCTTTGTCTTAATTCCATTTGTCTACATGGTTCGGTTGTGACTAAATGTGAACTTGGATTTGGTTTTGTTCCATGTGTTGCATGATAATTGAATTGGTTAGACTAAAGGTGTGATCAAGTGCTTTTAGGAAGTGTAAGAAAATAAATTTATCATGGCTCTTTTGATGCATGATTCGATCTTAGTGTACATTCATGAAAGGAAGAATTTATTTTGTTAAATGCAAAGTGTTGTTTGAAGTGTGTTTGGTTTAAGGGTTAAGTTAATTTATTTTAGGTGCTACTTGTTGATTAATTGTTTATATGAGTACTTGCTTAAATTAATTAATTGCATGAATGAACATGAGTTGTTGGCCATGTGATTTGATTAGTTAAAGTATTGTTGTCGTTTATGAGTTTGATTGATATTTGAAAAGTGTTTGGTTATGTAATTAGTTTTGGAAATTTAAAATTGATCCTTAGAATGATTTAGTTGATCTAATTGAGAATTTTTGATAGGTGTAGTGGCTGCCCAAGCTTTATTTTTGGTGCTAATGTTTGGAAAAATAAATTGTTTAAGTGTTGGTTTATGCTAAAGTGCTATATGAAGTAAAATGTACTTTTACGGTGTTTTTCGGATTTTCTGAAAAGTGATGCATGGACTTAAACCTTTGTTGTCCAGATTTGTATTTAACTTGTTTTCGATTTTAGAAATGTGTTCAAGTGATTTAAAGTTTAAGTTTTAAGTGGTATTCGATTTAGGAAAAAGTTGGATTGAAAAAGTAAAGTTTTTCGGTGTTTTCGGGCGTTAGGGAGTTGTTGTCCAAGACGGACCAACAGTTAAGCATTTTGTTTAAATTGTACTTGTTAATAGTTTTCAAATTGTTTTGATGTGTTTAAGTAATTGTGTTACTGTGGAATAAATTGAGAAAAAGAATTGTGTTTGATTTTTACCAGAAGGACTTTAATGAGTTTTCAAAGGATGATTTTTAATTAGGGACTTGATGCTTGATTGGAATTATGATATTAATATAGGAAAAACTATCAGAATGGTCCTTTAAGTTATTTTTTGGTTGCGATTTCGTCCCTTAACTTTTTTTCGTTTCAAATAAATCTGGAAGTTTGTAACTTGTTTCAAGTAAATCCTTCCGTCCAATTCATTTTTAACACCGTTAATGGGAGCCTCCTACGTGACAACCAATGGTCTTATAAGGCTAAAAATCAACGTTACAGCCCAAAACGATGTCGTATGAGACCAAAATAGAAGCTTATTGGGCAATCCCTAACTGTTTTTGTTTTCTCTTTTGGCCTCATATGACATCATTTTGGGGGTGTAACGTTGAGTTTTAGCCACGTAAGACCAATGGTTGCCACATAGGAGGCTCCCATTAACGGTGTTAACACAAAATTGGATGGAAGGATTTTTTTGAAACAAGTTACAAACTTACGGATTTATTTGAAACGAAAAAAATTTAAGGGACGAAATCGCAACCAAAAACTAACTTACAGGACCAATCTAGTAGTTTTGCCATTAATATATAATGTCTGTCTTGAGGATGCAGAAGGTGTCAGTTGTGGACACGTGTCGGAGGGCCGCACCCGTAAAGGCTCTTTGGATTTATGTCGGCATTCGAGGTGAGAGAGCAGCTTTCCTAAGATACTGTGGTCTGTAGGTAATGTGTTAAGATGTTCCTGACCATCTCAAAAGTCGGAACGTAGGGGTGTGTGAGTTAGTCGTATGGTGACAATTGGGTGTGTGTGTATGGCCACTCATACGCAGGACTAAGACTTCCCTTTTTAATATTGCATGATGAATACTTGATGTTGTCAATATGGTAATGATTAAATGGTATGATGTGATGCTATATGCCTGCTGAACTTTTATTTGAAATTGGAAGTAATCATGGTATGAATTATGCCATGTTTAACTGATAAGGGAAACAATGATGTTGATGAAAATACTGTAATAATATTGAAATGTCATGATAAACGATGAAATATTTTGATAAAGGCAAGAATTGGTTATGATGAAAAGATCGATGATTTTTGAAGTGACAAAGTGAATGTGCAAGGAAAGAAATGATTAAGTGAACGTGATTTGGATTTAATATTATGGACGATCTAAGCTTGAGAAAGTTGTGCTCCCTGATGTGCATGGTCTTTGTGACATGCTTCCCAGGTTGAGGGTGGTGCTGGCCACGTGAGTTTCATGCCGTGGTTCTGAGCCCAATGTTAGTAAGCAAGTTGTTTGATGGAAAATGTGAAATTGTGAAAGATTGAATTAGAGATCGAGGTTCACCGAAGGGATGAATAAGGGTGACTCAATTGAACCTTAGGATTAATAAAACATTAATAAGACTAAGACACTAAAAGACATTACATGTTACGGTGAGTTGAGCGTGAAGTAGTGGAGAGGAAGATACCCTGTTTATCTGCGGATATTCAGGTGAGCGATTGTGATAGGGGAGGGTGATGACAGTGAAACATCAAGTAACCAGATTACTTTTCTAGGCGGAACTAGTCTATAAGTGATCGCGGATTAATACCCAAGGGATCGTAGCGTGTTCTGCACTCGAGACTAGAAAAGTATTGTCGCTCCCTTGATCAAATTGGAAAAAGGTGAGAGGGAACCTGAACGAGGCGGGCAGTCGATTGGTTTTGGGCCCCTGCGATATCGCACTTTGATGAAATATTGAAATACTGAATATGATAATGATGATTATTGTGGCTGACCCTGAGTGGTTGTAGCATGTGTTTTCTCGGTTGTTCGACCTGTGTGGGTTAAGGTTCTTGTACGTCCCGTTTGCTTTCAAGGCTCGGGAGGATTGGAGGAGATGTATATGTGCTAACCAACTCCTCGATGACGTTTCCCTAATTCCCCTGTCATCGATGGATGCGCTTCAATAAAACATAATAAGAAAAATTTACGAATATGATAAAGAAAAATCCTTAATAATAAAAGAGTTATTATGGAGAATATGTGATATTACGGAAACCTTTGGGGGTGGTTAATGTAACACCCCGATTCGGCAACTTGAAAACCACAGTTACTTAAATTAAATGTAGTGAAAATTAGGGTCATTTTTTTAACAAGTGTTACACAAGATGAGAACATTTAGGTTTTTGAAACATAGTTACATTTAAAACTCATGTTCTCATATTGCGCGAAACCTTTCAAGTTCCAAACCGAGATGTCACAAGACACCGCACTTTGAAACCCGTTTTCGAACATCATTTAAACATAGCCCATTTACTTGTTTCAAAACATCAGTGTTAAATAAAAACTCTTGCCGGGGTACAGTATGATAGAGCTAGGTAACTAAGAACTTACAATGGAGTACATTCCGCCAGGGGAATTCCTAGCTTCTAGTCAGACACACTAAGACTTGTCATCCAGCTCCGGATTCGGGCAGTCCAAGCTCTCCAATTGCAAATAGAGTCGCCCTCATCCGCTGCCTCAGGGACCTCCTCCTAATATCATCGTCGGGAACCAACGTCTATGCTCCTCCTTGCAGGGGCACAGGTGGATCGCTACACGCTATGCCATCTACCCGTTGCAATATCAGCAATTTCCGATACGACAACAAGGTAGGAGAGAGTCAGTGTTCCGAACACTAACGGGTTGACCATGCGGTCTCAGGGTAAACTCAACAGAAAACCAGACAGACACTAGAACAGAAGGGTATAGTAGAAACAGGATAATATAACTACGACAACATAACATAAACAATTATCATTCCATCACCGACATATATAACATGTTATACACATAGCATAGATAAAGCAAGTATAACAAAGCATATAATGATATCTAAAACATAACACAATCTAATGGCACACACAAAGCATCATCATTCCTATCCTATATTCCAAACTCATTTCAATCTTTCTCAGAATCTTTCTCGTGGGCTTTCACAGCTTTTCTCAATCCTTCTTTCTTCATGAGTTCCAAATTTATCAATCATCTCGAAAATTCTTTCTTATATTTGTCTTATAAGCTTTTGTTCGATGCTTGATATCTACAGTGTACTTCTCTTTGATATATCATAGTCTTTTAAATTTTATCGTTCCGGTTCACTCAATGATGGGGGGAACATCATCATTGAGGAAGTCACACACGTCTACATCTCCTCGGTCATCCACCCAACCTAGTCGGAAGCAACAGGAGTACAGGACCTTTACCACGCGGGCACGACAGTTGTCTCACAAACAAATGGTCCCAGACCAGGAGGACTCAGCCTCAAATCAATTCAATCATATCATTTCATATCATATATAAACAGGCACGCTCTCAGCGGCAATCACAAATGCCCCGTTCCAGTCCCTCTCACTGTTCTAGATTTGCAATCAAGGGGGCGACAATATATTTCTAGTCTGCAGTACAGAACGTACCACGGCATTAGACCCAATCCGTACCACGTTAGTACGCCACATGTGGGGTTTGTTCTACCTAAAAATATACTCTAGACTTCTTGACGTTTCACCGTCATCGTCCTCCCCTCATGCAATCTCCTCCTAAGTATCCGCAGATAGCTATGGTATCTTCCTCTCCACTACTTCGATACGACACTCATACCTCACCGCGTTTGTAAATGTCTTTTAAAGTCTTTTAAAATTTCACGTTTTAATTAGCGGCTTAATCCTAACGGTCGGCCCGTTCTTGGTGCATCCCTTCAACGAAGCCCGACCACTAATCGCAATCCGTTCCCCCTAAATCTCAATGGCAATCATGCCTCAAATCACTTTCTCATACCTCAACATTATTCTCATCAGCTCATCAGTATCATCAACATTTCTCAGCATCTTTCTCAGCTTTATAGCTCAACAGCATCCTCAGCATCATCCTTCTTGATTGTCAATCAGCATCAGTAGCATTGCTTCCTTCAGTTGTTGCTCCATAGCACCATCAGCATTGCTCATCATCACCACGCTTCCGCTCGCCTCGTCGGATATTTCTTGTTGCCATCTCGAACATCATCATTTCATCTCAAGTCTTTCTCAACTCATTTATTGATTTTCTTTCATTCATTATCAATCTCTTTCTCGCAATTTCTTTCGTATCACAATTCATCTCTTTTCTCCTTTTGATTCTTTACTTTCGCAATTTCATTCTCATGTTTCTTATACATATCTCTTAATTATTTCTCACGTCTCATTTTAGTCTTATCTCATCACTTCCACGGTTTCCTTATTATTGTTTCACTATCCAGACATAATCAAACAATTTCTAAACAGAATAAAATATGCACAACTAATAAACATTTAGCATGTGAATAAAACAAGTAAACATTTAGCACACATATCTACATGGCCTAATTTGCAGCACATTCGCAATCCATCTACTCGGATTGCGTGCAACCACGTTTCGGGATCACAGCACTCTCACTCACCTCGATGAGCTTAATCTTGAAAATGAAACTCTTGATCTTATATATGCTAGTTCTTCTTGTGATTGTGCTAGTAGAGTGAATATTGTGGTTGATTGTGAGAATTGCAAGTTGCTCAAAGATGAAAATTCTATTTTGAAAAATAAGCTTGCAAGTTTCACAAATGGTGATATTAGATTGCGCACATTGTTAAATTTTCAAAGAGAAAATTCAAACAAGTTTGGTTTGGGTTATACTAATGCTAAGAGTAAATCTCATAGAAATGTTGTTGATTTTTCTAAAGTTGATTTTTCAAATGCACCAACATGTTTCTATTGTGGTACTCATGGACATACTTCAAATGTGTGTTATGTTAAAATGCATGGTATACCTAAAGGAGATTTTGTTTGGATGAAAAAGGGTGAAAGTCCCTACACTAACAAAAATGGATCCAAAACCATTTGGATACCAAAAAGCAAAGCATGATTGTTTTGTAGGTATGATTGAAGAGCAAAGAGAGCTTACAAGTGTTATTCATATTTGCATCTTCAATTGGTCTCAAAAGAAGTCCTACAATTTGGTATAAGTGATATTATTAGATTTGTGAACTTCATATGGTATCTTCTCAATTGGTATTACTTTTCTAAATGTTTAATTAAATCATTTGGTATCATTGAGTAGATTCATAGATGGTTATCATGATATAGTGACATGCTTTGGTTGTTATTAAAGAAATATCACAATTGGTATCAAATATTTGTTGATATATGTATTTCTTTACAATTGATATCTTCTTTGTTAAGTGATATTATGACATTTTAGTTCTCAATTGGTATCATATTACATTGTTATATTCTTTTGCCAATTGGTATCACATTGCAAAGTATAGTTTTATTGTATTTGTTCAATTGGTATCAATGTTGTATAGAAATGATCATTGATCTCTTACTTTGGCTTAGATGTTATATTTCAATTGGTATATATTACTTTTTGATAATGCCAAAGGGGGAGAAATATGATGTTTTGAATTGAATGGAATGTTTCTCAAAGGGGAGAAATGATTGTTGGATAAATATTCTGATTTTTAGATGTTTGTTTGGAGAAAGGTTGTTTTTGTTGTTTTTATGTAGGTTGAGCAAAGTTGTTGAAGATAGGGGGAGAATCAAGCTTATCTCAATTGGATTCAAATGTCAAAAGCATTTATTGAGGGGGAGCAAGAGTCTCACCAAGTGATCAAATTGTTAAAGCATCAACAACTTCAAAGAACTTTTGAAGAACTTCAAAACATGGTTTGTCATTTTCAAAAAGGGGGAGATTGTTAGTTCCATGGTGAATGTTTTGATAATGACAAAGTGTTTTTTAACAAGCTATCATGTGATGATCAAGTTCAAGTTCAACAAGCAACAACAAACATCAAGTGAAGAAGAGAGAACAAGCTCATGAAGACTTAAGTTTGAGTGTAATTGTTTTTGTTTTATCTTTTGCCTCTCAAGCTTCATAGGTTTTCATTTGGGTAGTTTGTTTAGAGGGTAGTGAATCTCATTCATAAGTCATGATTTAATCATAATTTGAGTTTTCACTTAACCTAGAATCAATAGGTGGCTTAAAGGTTTTAAAGGAAAGGTTGGTTTTTGAGAAAACAAGTTTTAAACAAGTGCAGTATCAATCTACTCGAGTAAATCAAGATTTAATCAAGTAGTACTCGAGTATGCTGCAATTTACTCGAGTAAACACTGCTGAACTGGTTTTTTAAAATACGTTTTTCACTTCTCAAAATCAGTTTTCAAGTGCCATAACTTTTGGGTATTCTATAAAAACCTTTTCCTAACCTTTGTGATTATAACCCATCATTTTGATATTCATTTTACAAAGAATCAAGCCACTCTATTCTCTCTCAATTTAAAAGATCAAAGCTTTTCTATTTTCATATTCTTTGATCAAGAACCTTTGAATCTCTTGTGTGATTTGTCATAGCTATTGATTGAGATTCATTAGGATTGTTATGTGTATTCATTGAGTTGTAATCTTTGCAATAAGGCAAGCCACTACAACAAACAAGAAGCCTTGGTGTGTCGATTATCATCAAGCAAAGTTCAAGCAATTGAAGAAAGTCTTGGTTGTGAATCAAGCAAAGTGAAGACTTGGTGTGTGGATTATCATCAAGCAATTGAAGACTTGTTGTGTCGATTATCAACAAGGGGTAGAGGTTAGATTAGAGAGAAGATCAATAGGATTACAAGGCAAGGGTGTCGGTTATCTCTTGTAGGCTAGCAAGAAGGAAGTCTTGTGAGGCAATCACTTGTAATTTGAGAACTCTAATTCCTCATAGTGAAGAATCTCTCTTGGTTGAAGAGGGGACTGGATGTAGCTTTCAAGCGGGTGAAAGTGAACCAGGATAAATCGCTGTGTCGTATCTCTAAACCCTTACTCTTTATATTCAAGTCATTTGATTGCGTTCTTGGTTGAAAAACCTAGAAAGATTGATTTTCATAATTGATTGAATTGAATCTTTATTTGTTCAAATTGATAAAGGGAAAATCATTTTCATAATTAGGTTAATCAATAAGAATATAGGTGTTAATCATCTCCGTTGAATCTCTGATTTTTCATGTGAATTGATTGATTTTCGTATGCGAATGAAAACTTGATTTTTCTGGTTTCTGTCAGATATACTCGAGTAAACGAGTCTTTAATCGAGTACTACTCGAGTACTCTGAAATCTACTCGAGTAAACCTGAGAGTTTTTGGAAAAATATTTTGTTTTGATTGTTTCGATTTGTTCGTTCGAAAATCTTTTCAAGGTAGCTTAGACACCTATTCAACCCCCCCCCCCCCTTCTAGGTGTATTCCTAGGGTTCCTTTGTTTCTCCAACCACCAATTGCGGTTTCCTCAAAAATGACATGCGTGTACATAAAATTATTAGCTATATAGTCTTAAAACAAACATGTATCCACTTTTCACAAAAATAAAAACATGGATCTCATTATTTATTTGACATGGCCGAATGGTCCTCTTAAAAAAAATTAAAACATGCACCTAATCAAACACTTAATTAAATCATGCTTGCGTTCAAGAATCAATTTAAAACTTGGTTTCTTAAATTTCTCCTTAGAACCGAGTCATATAAAAAGAGAACACAATCTTTTTACTTGGAAAATTAACATGCAACTAAAGATAATTACATGCATGCACTTAGATCAACTAGGATCATCACAAAATTAACATGCAAGATGAGGAACTTAAACTTTTTCACAAATCAAGTTTTAGATCATGAAATTAGACATGAAAATACACCTAGATCATAGTTTTAACAACAAGATTTAACATGCAAGATCAAAGAGTTTTACTTTATAAATAAACAAGTTTAGATCATATTTTTATTCAACAAATAATCATAGAAATACATATAGATCATGGTTTAACAAAAAGATCTAACATGCAAAGCTAAAGAATTTTTACTTCATTATTAACTAAACTTAGATCATGCAATTTCTTATCAAATAATCACAAACACACATATAGATCACGGTTTGAACAAGAAAAATAGACATGCAAGGAAGTTTGTATAAAAATCTTAGTTTACTTTAGATCTTCAAGAGTTTAGTTAGAAAACTATTAGATCTAACAAAAGAAAACTCAACCGAAACATAAAACTTAAAGCTTAACATATTACAAGTTACTTTAAGTCCTTAAAGTCCAAGATCAAGCAAGATCAACACATGAAATCATCTTACAAACCATAAAATAAGACATGCAAAAAGAAAAGGAAGTGAAACTACAACTAAAAGAGAAAAACTTAAACTATCACAAAATCTTCTCCAAGCTCTTCAAGTCCTACCATGAAAGAGTTGGTTCTCTAGCTCCTAAAGCTCATGATATTCAAGGAAAACTCCTAGGTTTTGAGCTTGAGTTCCCCCTTCTTCCTCCATCAAGCTCACGGCCTCTTCTCCCTCTCTCACCTTCTTTATTTTCTTTTCTTTTCTCTAAGAGTTTGATGAGTCTCTTAGAGAGGTGTTTATGTTGGAAATGTAGAAACGAAAAGGGTGAAGGGAAATGAAATGAGGAAATGAACTAAGGTCCTTTCTACTTATAGGCACTCCACGAATTCCCTTCTTGCCCTTAGGTTTTTGGTTTGATTATTCACAATAGGAGGGACGGTTTTGGCATCACAAAAAGATGCATGGGCGGTGTTTATCAAAACCAAGGGGGACAAGGTAGCATAACTAGTGTTTTAGGGGTCATCTAGGTTTAAGTACTAGTTAGAAAATAGTTAGGGTTTTGCACTTGGTTTGGTTCATTTGGTTACTAACTTCTTAATCTCTAAGTTTCTAGAAAATTATACTCTTAGCCTATACATACACACTCATACATGCACCACACACACATATGTACATGCACCATCGTATCATGCACACACACACATACATACATTTTCATTTTATCTTTCTTAATCTTATTTATTCAATTTCATCAATCCACATAACAAGGCAATTTATTCAAAAATCACACCCATCCAATTAATTTCATGCACCATATAAAAATTTCAAGCCAAATCAATAAATTTATTTTCTTTAAAACTCAACTTCCAAAATTCGTATTTTATAATTCTGAAAATAAATTTTTGTAAAACCACCCAGAAAAATCTGAAATTTATATTTTAAAAATCTATATTTCAAGGCGATCGTTTTGATATAAAGATCATAAAAATCCGAGTTATGGTTAAAAAGTTATGAATTTTCAAAGTTTATAAATCCAAAAACTTCACTTCAACAAAAATCACTTTTTAGGAAAATCACAATTTATTTCTCAAAAATCAAATCAACAAAATTATTCACTTCTCTTTTGTGAAAACATTTTGTTTATAAAAATCCTTGAAAATTATCACTTTATTTCTTTCCCACGCAAAGTACTTTTCTGAAAATCTTTTATAAAACAGAACTCAAGGTTTATTTTATCAAAAATTCGTTCATGCACGTACGGGAAAAATGCGGGGTGTTACAGTTAAGAGGAGACTTGAGATTAAGGTTTGGAATGTCAATAAGGGAAAAGTGGAGATGATAGATGGTAATAACGGAAGTAATAAAATGTGATGATGAAAATAATATGCACATGTACTTGGTGTTTGTTGTTTATTTGTTATATCTTGATATGTTGCCTGCTGTAATTCCACACCGTCGGCTTATCCGCTCGGAAAAGCCGACTCTCTCTATTTCTCTTTTGTCTGTTTCTATCGGTCCTTTGTCGACCAATTAGATGGTGGGTCGACGGACGGAGAAGGACGTGAATGAAGGATCATCTCCAAAGGAGGCGTCAGCCGCAACTTCAGCAATAGGGGTCATTAGCTATCTTTAGTTTATATTATGTGTCGATTTGGTCTTGTATTTTATTTAGGTCGATCTTGTTCGGATATCATGTAATCCCTGAAATTTTCAAACTTTATATTTGAGACAGTAACTTCATGATTTTTAATTATTAATGATGATTACCGTACAACATGATAGATCGGGTTTCAAAGCGCGGTATGGGTAACATCTCGATTTGGAAGTTGATGGATGACGTGGGGCATAGATGCTTTAACCTTACCATGCAAATGTTTTTGAAAAGAATGTTTTATAAAGATGAATCCATGTCTATGCCATCAATGCTTTATAAAAAAAAAATCCCAGATTTTTACTAAATAAAGGATATTCAAGTTGCTAAGTCGGGGTGTTACAAGTAGCGTCACCTCCCCATAGAGTAAAACGCGTCATGCTGTCCCAAGCTTAATTAGGAAAAGTCTAAGTTAAGCTAATGAAAATCAGAAGAGTAAGTTGGAATGTAGTGAAGTATTTGTGGCCAAAGTGTATGTAGGAGTTGAGGAGTATGCCATGAAGCTAGAAACCATCAGTACATAAAGATCTTTTGGTTTAATCGATTACCGTGGGGTGTTAATCGCTTACAATCATTCTGTGAGGCAGTTAAGCCTTAGCAAAGAACAAGCGGGTTTAAGTGTAGCGACTCGGACCTCGGTCCGACCAAATTCTATCTTAGCCGACCAAAAATAGGTTCAGAGTCGTAAAGCAACCTTATTTCGGACTATCACCCCTCATCCGACCAACGAACGACGTCCAGAGTCACAAGCCAAGCTCATAACGCTTCTAACACCTCGTCAGTAACCAGCCGATCACAACGAATGGCTTCGAGTTAGCTGATCACAAGCAGCGAGCTAGGAGGACTTACGTAGTGGACATAATTCCAAACCGAACAGATAGTACCGAGCTCATCCATATCACCAAGCTCATCTATCTCATCGAGATCATATATCTCAGCGAACTCATCAGTAGAACCGAGTTGTAGCACTGGGCTCATACTAACCGGTCAAACATTTAATGTAATAAGCCGACGCCATTTCGACTAACATCTACGTCGATCTAGTATCAACCAAGAATAAGTAGTAATCCGACCTCTCACTTATAAACTACTCTGAACCGAGTAATTAGCTAGGAGTGCATAATTGCCGAACAATCCGAGCCGAACTCGTGTGAACCGAGTATCTAGCGCTGAGTTCCTCAAGACCGAGCTCATCATAATCGAGCTCATGATGACTGAACCCATTAGTACAACCGAGCTCATCAGGATAACTGAGCTCATTAGTATATCCGAGCTCATCTATGTATCCGAGTTTATCTATAGAACCGAGCTAGTCAGATCCGAGCTCTGGTAAGCCCAAGCGTATGATCCGAGTTCATAAGGGCCGAGCAGTTAGTTCTGAGCTCTGTTGAACCGACCTCATCTGGTTGATAAACCTTGTCAGTGAGCCGCCGACCATGTCAAGACGACTCGGTCATACCTCAGCAATACCCTTTTTGGCCATAGAATGTTGCCTTGTGTAAACCGAGTATAAGTTCGGCCTTTTGTCGGCCACCAAAAGAATTCCCCAGCCGACCTCCGATTAGCATCCTGTATCTCATGTCGAGCTCATGGGAACCCAAGAGTTATATCCGAGCAGGTAGTGTTGAGTCCATGATAACCAAGCTCATGCCGAGTTTATAAGATCTGAGTAGCCATCATCCAGCTCATGGTAACCGACCATCTACCGAGTAGTTAGAACAGTGCCTGTTAGAACCGTGCTGCTAGAGCCGAGCTAGAGCCGAACACCTATACTAAAGTAAATGGCCCTCACAATGAGTACCGCGTTCAGGCGCCCCATTCTTACCGCCCAGGCGTACGTACATCAGACTTTGATTCCTGTGCAATCACCTTTACGTCAAACGCCCATTTCAATCACTGTCTATCCTTTTCAAAACACTGTTTGTGGCTTCCTCATGAAGCCATCAATTTACAGCCACATATTCCCAAAGCTTCCAAGGGAAGCTTCCCACTAGAACCACATATTTACTTCCAAAGTGAAATAAATGAAAAACAAAGGCCGACAATAGAAAAGACTCTTCCTCATTATTCTTCTTCTTCCTCGTGAACCCCTTTCTCTCTTAAGCTTAAGAGTTCAAGAACTCACTCTACTCCACTTCCATCCTCACCATCCTTATCTTGTACTCACAGACTCTACCCTTACTATTAACCTTCATCACGCCTTAACTATTATTAAGAACCGAAGATCAATCTCTCCACTTACCCACAAAGTTCGAACTCCTCCTCATCATTTCGAGGGTCTTGCTAAAGCATAAAAGAGGATTCAAGGGAGCCAAGGTGTGATGACGCTTTTCCACTAAAATCTTTATAGTTGAATAAAGATATAATATAGTTAATATGGACTTGAATCGGATATAAAATATGGTAAATAAAATTTTCCATTGAACAAGAGAGTTTATCATACTCTAAGATATGAAAGGAATTGTTTATATCGTGGTACTCCAAAATATGTTTTTCATAATAAGGTATTGATATCTCAAATCCTTAAAGTACAGTACTTTTGAATAGAATGAAACGACTTAACATCAGAGTTTGCGGAAGTAAGGTAAGTTATGAACCTTGGGTTTGTAAAGTCAAACTGATAGATAACTATATATATATATATATAGAAGATCACATAGGTCTATCATCAATACATCAAAGTCCAAGGTCCAACTGTAGTAGCAAAAGATCAAAGTACAAGTCCATGATATAAAACTAAACAAAGAAAGACCATCTCACTGAAATCTCTCAAAAATATATACAAAATAGATACCGAACAAAATATGAAATCTCAGCGATGGTCCAATGATCCTCCTCCATGCCATGATCGTTCTCAGGTCTCCAGCATCAACTCCACACGTCCGACATCCTAACCATCTATACTATGCATCACCCGGTGGATCCCCAACTCCCCACTGACTCCCAGTGGAGTGCTCGACTGGCTCTCCCTCACTTTTCTGCCTCCTCCACCTCGTCCGATTGAGTCGGTGCCCTACCACTGGGCACTGGGTTAGCTGAAGGAGTCCCATGAACCGGACTTATCGGACTAGGCAAAGGATTCTCCTCACGAATCACTCAGGAAGCAGAGGGATGAGATCTAGTAGCTGCTCTAAAACGAAAAGTATGAAATCGATGAGCTGGTCGAGCCGGGGGTGGTCCATGATAGGCATAAAATGGAGGCACATGCAGAGTATAGATAATGGGGATGCGGAACCTACGAGGATGGACACGATCCAAGGGATTGAGGTGATAGAGGGTCACCTCTACCTCCCCCTCATAGGTGGCTCGATGGTCCTCGTAGTACCACACTCCACTAGGGAGTTGGCGTAACTCGATGCAAGCTAGATAGCGAGCCATCACCTACAATGGGCATAATGGGTAAGCAATATAATCCACATAATCGAATAAGCATAATTTAAAGCAGGTAAGCAAACACATGTACCAAATAATCAAGTGATATGCACAACATATGAGCAAGCCAATTATATATATAATCAATCTCTTTAATTATATGACATGATGCATGCTCACTATCTCTCATGTCCTGAGATTCTCCAACTAATACTCTTATGCATAACCATCCAAACAACCCGTATACGTGCTTAAACGTATAGTGAACCAGCTCGGAATATAATCCATAACGTCACTACCAAAGTGCACGTCGCGTCACCAAGACGTAACAGCATTCCACAATGCTGCCCACATTACCAAAATGTGCCATCGAGCAAGGCACACGACTATGCCTAGAACGTGGTCCATAATATCAATACCAACGGTCGCAGCAACCAATGCTGGCCACATTGCCAAAATGTGACTACAGGCAAGTCGTAACCACATTGGTACTCCCAGAGTACCCTCCTCATGTTCCTCGAACATGACCAAATGATATCCTATCACCACATCACCATGCCTGAATGCACACAAACATTCCATTTAAGGTTATTCTTTGATCTCATTATGTGCAACATGCAATAAATTCACCAATGCAATTACTAATGTAATTGGTCACATCATTTCTTCTTTGGAACATAATTCATTCCTTGCAATCCTTCTTTAGTTTAATTAAACATGACTTAGTTGAAAATGGCGTTGTTTTAGCATTTTGGTCAAAAAGACTCGAGTCCTTTTTAAAAGACTCGAGCAGTGTTTCAATCTGTACAAAACACTCGAGTGGTTCTTAATAAGACTTGAGTGGATCATAGGTTTTCTGAAAAGTTTATGTCTCAGATTTTATAAAAATACTCGATTAGTTCATGAAATACTCGAGTCTTCATCAACCCAGAAGACTCGAGTGGATCATGCAAGACTCGAGTGGTTCATCAGAAAAGTTAATTGATAGCATCAGTCAATACCCGAGTCTTGGGTCAGAGACTCGAGTGTTGGTGCCATCAGACGCACTGGTGCGTCGGAAATACTCGAGTCTCGAGTCAAAGACTCGAGTCTTGACAGATAGATAACACTAAAATTTGGGTTTTATCATACCATTTTCAATTCTAGTCCAATTTAATTGAAACCAATGATCGACAGAGCTAAAATTATACATAACAAACATGTTCCAACACAGAATTAACATCATATTACACTGAATTGAATCTGAGCACCAATTATGCATAAAATCACATTTTCAACAACTTAACATATCAAATTCAATTCTAAACATTTTTGGCATGAAAACAACTTTGATACAGCTTGCATGCAACATATAGAACTTGCTCCAAACAATTTTTAAACTCAGAGAGGCCTCCAAGCCATAAACCTAATTCAATCTATGCCCATAGAGTCTCATGGTGACTCTACACTTAAAATGTAACAAATTAAACTTATTCTAGTGAATGTATAGCTTCACCCTTACCTCTAGGCCGTGAATCAACAAGGAAATTGCAGAGAAATTGACTGGAAGCACTAAACCCACAAAACCCTTTGCATGCAGCCACATTTGAACAGGGTCCAAAGATCAGAGATTTTGACATGCAAATTCAGTTTAACAATTGGGGAAATTGGTTAGGAACTATTCTCTGCAACATAGACTAAAGGTAGGAATGAATTTGAGGGTTGTAGGACTCATAAACTTACCAAAATCCGAGCTTGAAGTAAGCTCCAGACTTCAGTTTCAGAACTTGACAGTAAAACTCCCTCCCTTTTCGAGCTTCGATTCTTCCTCCTCACGAAGCCTAAACTCACAATCTTTGTGTCTTTGTAAAGCTCATGATGTGAGCTTTACAATGGTGTATAATTTGTAGGTTAACTCAACACAGGGAAAGAGAATCGAAGGACCAAACTCAGGAACCCTAATACATGCATCAACTCATGAAATTGGCAAAATGAGTCAATTGATTCGTCAACCATGGCTTAAATAGCCAATCATCAAGCTCATGCAACTCGACACGAAGGTGAAGACGTGTTGTGGAGGGTGTTTTCGTGTCACACGGCGAGAATCGTAGAGTGATGACTCACCAAACGCACGAACTCGTGCAACACTGGCTAGAATACTCGAGTCTTTCAGGAAAGACTCGAGTTTTTTGGCTAAAATTTGAAAAATAATTATTTTAATTCCCTTCCCTCCAAAACCTTTCTAATATTGCTTCTAGGTCCTAAATCAGGGACTAATATGCAAAAACCCTATTTTTACATATTATTATTTATTAAAATATTTTTCCTAACTTTTCACTTAGCACATGCACACACATAATCACATATTTAATCTAAATTAATTATAAAAGAAATATTTATAATTTTAGAAAATAATTAAGAGTAACTTTCATAATTAAAACTTTTATTACATCAGGGAATGAATGGGGTGTTACACTACTCCCCTACTTAATAGGAATTTCGTCCCCGAAATTCAACCTACATAAACAACTCAGGATAATCCTTGCGGATCTTGTAACACCCCGCAAATTCCTCGTATTTTTTTAAGTACTGAAGAGATTTATTTTTGAGAAAAGTATTTTTGAAAGAGTATTTTCCTGAATGAATTTCTTATTTTGTGATTTCAAAGTGGTGAATGGTTTTTTTTAAAAGGAATGGTTTTCATGAAATGATGTTATGAGTTTTAGAAATTTAATTTTTGGGATTGATTATGTATTTAATATTTTTATGCTTTAAAGAAATTGTGATTTCTAAACAAGGGTTATTTTATGAGAAAAAGATTTATTTCCATGAATGTATGTGTATGTATGTACGGTATTGCTATGTGTGTATGCTTAGGATTACATGGGAATTAAATTATTGGAAGAATATGATAATGCAGGTATGTGTGTATATGTGTGCTACGTGTGTGTATGCATAAGAGTAAGCCTAGGATTTTATTTTTAAGACAAGGAACCCATAGAATAAATTAGAACCATAAGAAATTAAATTGGTAGAATTAATTAAGAAAGAAGTGACCTTAAAGCCTAAAATTACTCCTCATTGTCCCCTTTGATAAAATCCACCCATGCAACTTATTGAATTGCCAAAATCGCCCCTCCTCAACACACATGAACCAAAACCAAACCAAGGGCAAAAGAGGAAGTACACGGTTTGTCTATATAAACCTTGGCCCTTAGTTCATTCTACTTATTTTCCATTCACTTCCTTCATTTCTTTCTTCCACACACACACACACACACATTTAGTCCCAAGAGCAACACAAAGCTCTTGAGACATAGAGAGAGAGGGTAATGCCGTGAGAAGAAAAGAGGAAGAAGAGGAGATCAAGCCAAAACCTAGAGCTTTCCTTGAAATTCCAAGAACTTAGAAGCTAGAAGATCAACTCTTCCTTAGGTGGGTGGCTCGAAAGTCATGAAGGAGATTGTAATAGTTTAGGTTTTCTTTAATCGTGTGATTTATCTTCGTTTCTTTCTTTGCATGTGTTATTTATGTTTGCTCATGGACTTTTGAAACTAAAAGAAATTTGTAATAAGCTAAACCATGGACTTTATGCTTCGGTTAAGGTTTTTCATGATAGATCTTGATGCTTTTAAACTAAAATCTTAAAGATCTAAAGACTTGTTAAGATTTTGTGGGTTTAAAGTAAAGTCTCTTTGCATGTTAAATATTTTTGCTTAAAACCGTGATTTGTAAAGTGTTCATAAGATCATTTGAAGAGTAAATGTATGATCTAAGCTTGTTTGATGATAAAGTTGTGATCTTTGGCCTTGCATGTGGTTTGATGATGATCTTGGTGATTTATGTACATGCATGTGTTGATAATACCTTGATCTTGAATTTTTAAGAATAAATGAACTTATAAAACACTAGATCGTGAGCTATGTGGTTCGGCCATGACTAGTATAATAGGTCTTAACGTTTTTTAATTTATTCTAAGTCTTTGCATGTTAACTTTAGACTTATAAAAGTTGATTTGAGTTGTTAAAATGCTTTGATCTTGGTTTAATCTTGATGAAGCTTTAATCTTTGGTCTTGATCTTTAAAAAGCTTTGATTTTTGTTTTGATCTTTAAAAAGTTTTGTTCTTGGATTTTGCATGTGATTTTTGAATAAAAAGATCTAATCTTTCTTAATGCATGTCTTGATTCTTGACTTGATCTTTGGAAAAGCTTTGACTTTGTCCTAATCTAAGAAAAGTTTTGATCTTGAAGTCATGTATGTTATTTTTGAACAAAAAGCTTTAATCTTGAACTTTGCATGTGATCTTTGAACAAAAAGTCTTGATCTTTTCTAATGCATGTCACGGTTTTGGTGAAGAAACCAAAGAAATTAGCTTTTGAAAAATGATTCTTAACTTGATCTATGTTTAATGTTCATGCATGTTAAAGATTTGAACTTTACTCTTGATTTTTGATGTTGAATATTCGGTTTAAGCTTAGAACCAAGAAATTATGTTTTGTTTTTCAAGAAAAGAACACATGCATATTGATTTCTTCTTGATTCAAAGATTTCTAAAGTGCATGTATGAGATTTAAAATGAAAACTTGGTTTGAAGTCATGATGATAATTTTGGTTTTGAGCTTTAAAAAGGAAGTGATATTTTCTATAATTATTTTGTAAATAGTACATGATTTAAACTCATGAATCCAAAATTTTGCATGATAAAAAAAAATGAACCAAACATCTTGTCTTGACCATGTTGAGTTTTCGGCCAATGCATGATAACTAGGTTAGGACTCTTTTTCAATGAAGTGACACAAAAGTGATGAGTGTGTTTTGTAAGATAATGCTAAATTAATATGTTTGAAATTGTGTTGTGATTATTTTCTTTCAATTCGGTTTCTTTTAATAAAGTAGGTAAATATGAAAATGAAAATGAAAATGTTTAGAAAATAATTAACTGAATAAGTGTTTGATTTATAATTAAATTAAATGATTGGTTAATTGCTTGTATGACTTAATTCATCTAAGTGTTGTTGTGGTTGTGTGCTAGTTGATGTTTGAAAAATATTTGAGTGTGTAAGTGGTTTTGAAATTAATTGGTTTTAAGATAAATCCATTTCATTTTTTTTGAGATTTTTGGATTGTGTTCATGGCTGTCCAAGATGTGTTTTATAACAAAAGCTTGAGTTTTAAAGTGTTGATTTCAAGTTAAAGAAATATCTGAAGTAAAAGTGTTTTTACGATGTTTTCGGATTTTTATTAAAGTAATTTTGTGAAGCGATCCTTTGCTGTCCAAAATTATTTAAAGTTATTCCTTAACTTCAAAAACGTATTCACATGATTTAAAGTATGGTTTTTAAGTGGTAATCGATTTGAGAAAGAGCCGGATTAAAAACGGTGAATTTTCCGGTGTTTTCAAACGTGATTAAGGTGCTGTCCAAGACGGACCAGAAACCAAATCAAATGGTTTAAATTATTTTATTAGATGTTTTCAAATGGTTTTGAGGTACTTAAAGTACCAGAAAAAGTCAGAGTTGTTTTGAGAAAAATACTTATGTTCTGCGTTATCCGATGAGAAACAAAATACGTTCGAGTTAAGAAAAGATTTTCTTGATACAAGTTAATAACATAAATGTGTTTTATTTAATTCGAGGAATTTTAAAGACGAGGGATTGGGGCAGCCGGCAGAGACAAGGATCCGAGGAGACCGTGCGCATTTAATCGCTGGACCTGAGGTGAGAGAGAAGCTTTCCTAAGACACCGTGGTATTTAGGTGACATATTATGACGTTTCGTATCATCTCAAAGATCGGAACTTAGTGGTTCGGATTCAGTAGTATAGTAGCAATTGTTTGTGTTGTGTGGCCACTTATACGAAGGTGACAAATACCACATTGTTGTCGTGTGATGATTGTGTGTTGATGATGTGAAATAGCATGCTTATATTTATTTATGTAGTTATGCATGATGACATTTAATATCGTTGATTAATATTAATAACATGCTGATGGGCGTCTGTTACGTCCTGAAAATAAAAATGAAATGATTAAGTTGTGGAAGTAAAGATACAAGGAGAAAGTGATAATGATAAAAGATATGAGATTGATTAGGAAAGAGATAAAGGAGTGAGATTGGGGAAAGATTTGATGATAATGATGAGATTAAGCCAGAGCTGGGAAAAGTAATGTTGAAACGAGATGTGATCTGAGTGGAGCTTGGCTCCTTTGTTGATGTTGTTGGAATGAGGCTTGTGTTGAGTTGAGCTTGCTCCTCCACTAGTGCTCACTGAAATGAGATTTTTGAAAAAGTTTATGGACTAAGATTTTTGAAAAAGTTTGTGAAATGGTATTTTGAAAAAGATTGTGAAAGGAGATTTTGAGAAAAGCTTGTGAAATGAGATTTTTGAAAAGGTTTACGAAAATGAGAATTTTTGGAAAAAGTTTTTGAAATGAGATTTTTTTTAAAACAAATAAAATAAAATTTGTGAGAAGAGATTTTGTAAAAGTCCATGAAGTGAGTTTTCAAGAAAGGTTTGTGAAATGAGATTTTTAACGATTTTGTAAAAAGAGATTTTCAGAAATTTTGTGAAATGAGATTTTTTAGAAAGTGATGAAAGAAAATTTTTAGAAGGTTTGTGAAATAAGAATTTTTGAAAGTTTGTGAAATGATACTTCGAGAAAATTTTGCGAAACGAGATTTTTGAGGAAGTTATAAAAGGTGATTTTGAGAAAGTTTATGGAACCAGATTTTGAGAAAGATTATGAATTGAAATTTCGTGAAAGATTATGAAATGAGATTTTTGTGAAAGTTTATGATTTGAGATTTTGAGAAAAATGATGAAATGAGATTGTTGAGGAAAGTTGTGGAATAAGATTGCAAGTATGATGATGCAAACCCAGCTCTGTGCTCTGATGAGAAAAGATTGTGCAAAGTTAGTGGTCGGGACTCGTTGAAGGGATGCACGAAGGATGGGCCGACCTTAGGATAATTAAAAAGATAAAAGACTTTAAAAGACACTAACGCGGTGAACTATGAGTGTGATATCGAAGTAGTGGAGAGGAAGGTACCCCAGATATCAGGGATATTCGGGTTGTGAATGCAATAGGGTAGGCTAGGGTGGTAAAACGTCATGATGCCTTGAGTACTATTCTGGCCGGAACGAATTCCATATGTGGTAACCAGACGTGGTGGGGACTGGGTCCTAATGCCGTGGTAAGTTCTGCACCCGAAACTAGAATAGTACTGTCACCCCTATGGCATTTTAGGAACAGTGAGAGGGACTGGAACGGGGCATCTTGATTGCCACTGTACCCGAGTTTTCTACAGTGAGCCTGGATTATATGAAATGATTTGATATGATATAAATTGATTTGAGACTGTACCCGAGTTTTCTACAGTTCTCCTGGCTTGGAGCCAATTGATGATTGAGAGAGCTGTCGTGCCCACGTGGTAAAGGTCCTGTACTCCTGTTAGCTTCCGAATAGGTTGGGTGGATGACCGAGGAGATGTATACGTGAGTGCTAGCCGAGAACGAAATGAGTACCTCGATGATACCTCAGATTTCCCCAATCATCGATGGTTATAATTCGATAAGACATGATAAGAAAAGTTTAAGAGTGATAAAAAGATTTATGATTATGAGAAGTGAAATCTTATGGAATGATGAAGTTGAGATAAGAATTGAGAAATAAGGAATGATTATGTTGAGGAATTATAATAAGTTTGACATGGTAAAATTAATGATAATAAGGATAATGATAATAAGGATGATATGCTTGTTTGTTGTGTTGTATGTATGTTGTGTGTTGTATGCTTGTATGGTCTTGATATCTCGCCTACTGTAATCCCACACCGTCGACGATGCGTCGTTCGGATCGCTTACTCTCTCCTGTTTGTTGGCATATCGGTGTTGCTGGTATCCCAACGGGCAGATGGATCATTGTATGGAGATTACTACATGGCGGTGTCAGGGAAGCGGTTGGAAACCTACACGCTACGGATGGATATGGATGGGACATACTCAGATGGTGATTGCGGACCCAGAACACAAACTGAGCGGGTCGACAACGGGATCGAGTTTGGGAAGCGTCTCTGTGCTGGGATACAATAGTAATGAACCACCGTCATGGGATGAAGCTAAAGAGGAATCCGTGAAGCTGTTTGGTGTTGAGTTAAAGCCAAGTTCTGGAGCGGAGTCGGTAACGGAGACACCATCATCCTCCGGTACGAAGAAAAAGTCAGAAAAGAAAAGGAAGCCGCATCCAGTGATCTTCATTAGGAGGAATCGAAAGTAGTATGCTTAGTCAAGATGATTTTAGTCTTTTTATAGTTTAAGCTGTGGTTAATGTTTGAGTCAAGGATTACCGAGCAAAGAACCATTTATGTAATTCAGCTAAGTTTAAATTCTGGGATGTGGAGTACTCTCTTTTGAAAGGTTGAACCATGTAATCTTTTAGAAATCGTTGTGAACATTTTGATCCAATGCAATGAATCACTATGCTTTTTTGGAATCTAGTTCTTTATGAAGATGAAAGTTTTACGTAAACAAAGGTTTTAGTAACAACTCGGTTTTTAGCAAAAGGATTTTGAAATACATCAATGACTTTTCAATAACGTTTTAAAAAAAAAATTGGCCTCATTTTTGCAACCTTAATGAATAAAAGTCGATTATTTTTGAGTTACGAAAATCGGGCTGTTACAGAATGGTATCAGAGCTTATGGTAATCCTTAGTGGCCTTAAGCATGGGCTTACATGCTTTGTTTGTGTGACTCTGTGTGTTTGCTAGTGTAAGGATAGGAACATAGGGTTAAGTTCTCGTCTTCCTAGGATGTAAGACTCTGTTTGTGGTTTAGTGCATGCTGTATTGATCTAAGGAATCTGTTGAATATGTAGTTTGAAGGAAGTAGGCAGAGTAGAGAGCGAATAGATTCTAAGATTAAGATCCCATTGATGTTATATCCTTGCTTGATAGACCTAAGTTGTTGACCTTAATGCATCTTTGGTACAAGGATAATTATTACCTTTAAGAATATAGGATGTCATCCCTGGATTTCCATGTTTGTTGAATTGCTTCAACAAAACAGTCCTTGTTGTTAAAACTCGAACTTTTCTTCATAAGCCTTACTATCAAACCGTAGCCTTACCGATCTTTTCCAAGATTCATTAGTTTGATTTGTGGAGTTGAAAAAGTCATAGTTACCCAGATAGCTTAGGCTTAAATGATTAAGGGTGGATTAGTGGTTGAAGTTGATTAAGAATAGAACGAAATAGTGGATTTAGTGGTAAGCTTGATCAAAGTTGGGGAGCTACAAGGAAGAAAAGAGGCGTATGTTACCGGTTATTAGAGGAAAATTTGATGACTAGAGGTTTAGATGATGAAAGTAATAGGCTTGAACGATGTTTAGGATGAATGTAAGGAGAAAGTGGAGATATTTTGAGGAAGTAGGACCAAAGTTGCCCTATAATTCCCCTTAAGTCGGGAAAATAATGGATGAAAGCCTTAGAGTTAGAAGGAGAATTAAAGGAAGGAGTGATTGTTGTAAGTTAGTGGAGATCCAAAGTTATAGAAAATAGTGAGTATCTAAGGGTTTTAGGTTAAACCCAGTACTTTTGGAGATGTTTGAATTTATGTTTGCTTAATATTCCCTGGGTTTGTACCCAAGTTGGTGCCTATGTGACAACAATTAGTTAATGACGATATCCCCTTCAGTTAGTCCGTTGGACTTGACCCGATTCGACACGCAAGTAGTAGTACGAGTAGAGCTTCTTCATCCGAAAGCCATGAACGAGGAGCACTGCAAAGTAAATAATACCAGTAAAGGAAGGACGACCGTGAAGCGAGAATGAGAATGTCCTTATGGACCTCACCGTGATGTGAGAACTCTGTGCCCTGCTGCCCAATCCGTAACGTACTTCTCGGGGACGAGAAATCTTGAAGTTTGGATGAATGTAACACCCCGCAAATTCCTCGTATTGTTTTAAGTACTGAAGAGATTTATTTTTGAGAAAAGTATTTTTGAAAGAGTATTTTCCTGAATGAATTTATTATTTTGTGATTTCAAAGTGGTGAATGGTTTTATTTAAAGGAATGGTTTTCATGAAATGATGTTATGAGTTTTAGAAATTTAATTTTTGGGAATGATTATGTATTTAATATTTTTATGCTTTAAAGAAATTGTGATTTCTAAACAAGGGTTATTTTATGAGAAAAAGATTTATTTCCATGAATGTATGTGTATGTATGTATGTACGGTATTGCTATGTGTGTATGCTTAGGATTACATGGGAATTAAATTAGTGGAAGAATTTGATAATGCAGGTATGTGTGTATATGTGTGCTACGTGTGTGTATGCATAAGGGTAAGCCTAGGATTTTATTTTTAAGACAAGGAACCCATAGAATAAATTAGAACCATAAGAAATTAAATTGGTAAAATTAATTAAGCATGAAGTGACCTTAAAGCCTAAAATTACTCCTCATTGTCCCCTTTGATAAAATCCACCCATGCAACTTATTGAATTACCAAGATCGCCCCTCCTCAACACACATGAACCAAAACCAAACCAAGGGCAAAAGAGGAAGTACACGGTTTGTCTATATAAACCTTGGCCCTTAGTTCATTCTACTCATTTTCCATTCACTTCCTTCATTTCTTTCTTCCACACACACACACACATTTAGTCCCAAGAGCAACACAAAGCTCTTGAGACATAGAGAGAGAGAGAGAGAGGGTAAGGCCGTGAGAAGAAAAGAGGAAGAAGAGGAGATCAAGCCAAAACCTAGAGCTTTCCTTGAAAATCCAAGAACTTAGAAGCTAGAAGATCAACTCTTCCTTAGCTGGGTGGCTCGAAAGTCATGAAGGAGATTGTAATAGTTTAGGTTTTCTTTAATCGTGTGATTTATCTTCTTTTCTTTCTTTGCATGTGTTATTTATGTTTGCTCATGGACTTTTGAAACTAAAAGAAATTTGTAATAAGCTAAACCATGGACTTTATGCTTCGGTTAAGGTTTTTCACGATAGATCTTGATGCTTTTAAACTAAAATCTTAAAGATCTAAAGACTTGTTAAGATTTTGTGGGTTTAAAGTAAAGTCTCTTTGCATGTTAAATATTTTTGCTTAAAACCGTGATTTGTAAAGTGTTCATAAGATAATTTGATGAGTAAATGTATGATCTAAGCTTGTTTGATGATAAAGTTGTGATCTTTGGCCTTGCATGTGGTTTGATGATGATCTTGGTGATTTATGTACATGCATGTGTTGATTATACCTTGATCTTGAATTTTTAAGAATAAATGAACTTATAAAACACTAGATCATGAGCTATGTGGTTCGGCCATGACTAGTATAATAGGTGTTAATGCTTTTTAATTTATTCTAAGTCATTGCATGTTAACTTTAGACTTATAAAAGTTGATTTGAGTTGTTAAAATGCTTTGATCTTGGTTTAATCTTGATGAAGCTTTAATCTTTGGTCTTGATCTTTTAAAAATCTTTGATTTTTGTTTTGATCTTTAAAAAGTTTTTTTCTTGGATTTTGCATGTGATTTTTGAATAAAAAGATCTAATCTTTCTTAATGCATGTCTTGATTCTTGACTTGATCTTTGGAAAAGCTTTGACTTTGTCCTAATCTAAGAAAAGTTTTGATCTTGAAGTCATGTATGTTATTTTTGAACAAAAAGCTTTAATCTTGAACTTTGCATGTGATCCTTGAACAAAAAGTCTTGATCTTTTCTAATGCATGTCACGGTTTTGGTGAAGAAACCAAAGAAATTAGCTTTTGAAAAATGATTCTTAATGTAACATCCCAAATTTTAAACCCAAAGACGAATAAATAAATAATAGTTAGAATAAATGAAATAAGGATAATAAACTACAAATAGTTATTAAAAGAAGTTTTTTAACATTAGGAAAGGATAATAATAATAACAATAATGTTAGAAAAGAAATGAGCATTAAACTGAAATTAGAAACAAGCCAGAAAAATAGATAATCCGATACTAAAATATAACATAGGGTAGAAAATCAAAATAAAAGATTTAAGACTCCAAACGCAATTTCCACCGTTGGATATGAAGATATGATATTTAGAAGGTTGCTCGTCAAATTTGAGCAAGATCCAACGGTGCACGAAGAAGTTATGGCTATTTGAAGTTGGGGAGAAAATAGCTGAAAAATAGAAAAGTGAAGTAGCAGTACCTGAAGTTTTCGCTTAAGCGAAAATCCGTCGCTTAAGCGAAAATCCGTCGCTTAAGCGAAAATCCGTCGCTTAAGCGAAAACGTGAAACTTCACCACTGAAGCCATTTCGCTTAAGTGAAACTGGTTGTGACACTCTCTTTTATAACTTGAAAATAATTAATATTTCCAAATAGTTGAATACTTGCTATCAAAATTAGGACTAGGAAATTTTTCCTTTTTAACTTGTGCTTGCTTGATTATAAACACTTTTAATTTGAACAAAAATTTGAATTCGGCTTAATAATATCTTAATTACAAAAAGACTCTCGAGATAATATTTCTGTCGACATAATAAATCTTTTCGTAGTCTTTTATAAAATATGTTATTAATCTCTCGAGTTGGATTGATTATATAAAATATAAACTTGTCGCCGAAATCCTTTTGTACCAAAATCAGAGTATGCGGAAGTAAAAGTAATACTTATGGGGCACTGCTGAGGTAAACATAACATATATATATATATCATAATATAAAACCCCATCAGTATCAGTAGTAGCAAGTAACATCAGTCGAGATAGCAAGAGTTTATAAAAACATATACAACCCAGCTGCATAAAATAAAACCTTACTCTAAGACCTCTCAAAATATATACAATATATCACATAATCCCAAAATAGAAGTCCCATAGCAGGTCATCCGTGTCCTCAGCAGCTCCTCAGATCCTCCACAGCTCTATCCTTAGGATCTAGGATCCAAAATATCCAAGTTATGCAGGCTCCTATGAACCAGCGGGTCCACCTCTAGCAGAAATAGTCGGCTCGACATGCACCTCCTCCTCGCTCTCATCCTCCACGGGGTTCTCCTCGACCTCGCCTGACTGGGTAGAGATCCCACCACTGGGTCTAGGATCTGCAGAAGCAGTCCTCTCGAAATCAGTCGGACCAGGAGAAGGAGTCTCCTCAGTGACAACTCTGTGGGAGGAAGGATGAGAACGAGTGGCAGCTCTGAAACGAAAAATATGAAAACGATGCATAGGTCGAGCCGGGGGTGGTCCTCTATATGTATAAAAGGGTGGAACATGCATAGTATAGACTAATGGGATCCTAAATCAACGAGGTCGCACTCGCACCAGAGGGTTAGGGTGGTAGAGAGTGATCTCAACCTCCCCCTCAAAAGTGGCACGGTGCTCCTCATACGTCCATATACCACTAGGGATAGGGCGTATCTCGATGAAAACTAGGTATCTGGCCATCACCTAAACAGGGCACAGGGAGTAAGTATACACATATACATAATTGATAAAGACTAAACTTACAAAGACAAAAATATCATGGACAGATAATAATGCAAATACATATGAGCACACCAATTTTTCAACATTATATCTCTTATAATGCAAATGGCATGATGTATGATTTTCTATCCACCACTGAGGCCTCTAAAGTCCATCTTGGACGTCCATCCAATACACCCTTGTGTTCTCGGAACACCGACATTCGTTCCCAGAACGTAATGCCGAACCATACTTGGATAATAAGCATCACTCCCGGAGTGTGCACCACGTTCCCAGAATGCATACGTTCCCAGAACGCATAAAACAAACCAGGTCCCGGACACTGGCCACATATCTATAATGTGTCATCAAGTAGGTTATAATTTGGTACTCCCGGAGTACCCTCCTCATATTCCCAGAATATGATAAACGTTCCTACCAACCAAACTTCCATTCTATATGGATGCACAAATATCAGGGTTGGTTTTATCTTTACATTAATTACTGTGATTTAGAAATATTCCAATTTCTCTTTTGAATGATTTATTTGAGGCGTAATCTTTGGCACAAAATTCTCCTTTGAATTATCTCAAAAACATGCCCTTAAGCTTAGATTGGGAAAAACATAACCAATGGTATTTAAAAAAACTTAACTTTTTATTTTTCAGATTCAGGTACTAACCGGTTACAGTTTCAGGCTAATCGGTTAGAATTACAGACTTGAACTGTTTACCATTGTAATTCAGAAAAACCCTTTTTCTTGAATTTTCTACCCAATCCTTAAACACGTTCAACATTATTTTACACCTCAAAAACCACTGTTTTTATCATTCAAAAGTCTAAATCACATTCTGTTTCCAAAAGAGCATAATTTCCTCTTGAAATTATCTCATTAACTTAAGGTAATAACCCTTAACCTCAAATCTGAACCAAGACAGTATTATCAACTCATTTTCAGATTGTTTCCAGTGAAATTAAAGTATAGATTTGAGCAAAATTAGTGAGACTTCAGGACTGTTTTGTAAACTGATTTTCTTTTGAAATTTTGCAGTGTCTAACCGGTTACAAATATCGAGTAACCGGTTAGATTATGCAGTCAGTCCACTAAAACAAGAGTTTTGACACATCATTCTTTTCATTTCTCAAATCTAACCAAATTTCATCATTTGTCAGGGTTCATATACCTTAAACAAATATATTTCATCACAGAAACATATTCAATTTGCATGCATTAAGCTTCTTGTATCAAATTGCATAAAAATCAATATAAACACAATTCAACACACAAAACTTAAAATAAGCATTTAAATACAGATTCCAGTATCAATATCCATTGCATGCATTAACACAAAGTTGCTCCAAACAACATTGAGCTAAAATTTGACCTCCATGCCTTTGTGCTTTATACACATAATGCCCTTTTTGAGTTTTGTTAACTCAAATCCTAAATCACTTGATTTTTAGTCTAAATCTAGTATAAGGTAGACTTCTCCCATACCTTAGGATAGAGTTTGATGAAGGTTATCACTGAACTGGAAGAAAAATCCACAATCTCCTTACAATTCCTAAGTTCTGCTCCCAGTCACGATTTCCAGCAACAGGGTCCAAAAACCACCAAATTTGACATAGAAATTGACCAAAGAAATTGGGGAAAATGATTAAGACTTGCTATAGGTGACATGCACTAGAGAATCAAAGAGATTTGAGGCTTAATGGTGGACTGTACTTACCAAAATCAAAGCTGAAATCCAGCTCCCAGAACAAGAAGAACACAGAGTCCAGTCTCCAACTCTTAGCTTCCAAGATCGATTCCTCCTCCCACAAGAACACTCAGCTCACAAGGTGTATATCAATGAAAAGCCCTTGACTCAATCTTTTCATAAATGTGTGTTTCACTCTCTAACTCTCAAGGAAGAAGGAGAATTAAGCCAAACGATTTACAAATCCTAACAGAGCAACCTTCAACACCAAATGTAGAAATCAACCCCAAAATCCTCAGAACTTCAACAATTTATAGACAAATTAGGGTAGCATGCACGTTGACGCGTGTGTTCCACTAATCTGAGGCTGTAATCATGGCGATTCCGTGATTAATCAAGTGATTACTCATCAAATTCCACTAACCCAGTTTCTGGGTTCATCGTCTAACCGGTTACAGGGCATTACTAACCGGTTAGATCAGTACAAAATTTAAAAATTAATATTTTTAAATCTTTCCCTCCAAGAATCTTTTTAATATTACCTTTAGGTCCTAAACTAGGGACTAAAATGCAATATTCTTATATTTTGCATTTATTTGCCATATAAAAATATTTTCACTTATTTTTATATTTCCGGCTAATTAAATACAAAACATAAACTTGGGAAATTCATATCAATTAATAATAAAACTTTTATTATTAATTCCCTATTATCCGGGAGACGAAAATTAGGGGTGTTACACTGGTCGCTTAAGCGAAAACCGGTCGTGTCAAGTACTGAAGCCAATTCGCTTAAGCGAATAAATTTCGCTTAAGCGAAAATGGTCAGAGTGGCTTTAAATCGCATGAGGGACCTTCTTCCTCACTCACTCTCCCCCTTTGTTACTCTCTTTTCCTCCAATCCTCCTTCTCCCTCCCTCCTCCACGGCCTCCACCGAAGCCACCAAGGCCACCGCCATCACCTCCACGGCCACCCCCTTCACAAACCCCTTTCCTCTCTTCCCTCACTTTCCCTTGTTCTCTCTCTCCTTCCCTCACAATCTCCCTTCCTCTTTCTCTCTCCACCTCCTTGCCACCACTACTCGCCGCCGCCTAGAGCCGTCACCGTCATCACCTCCACGGCCACCACAGACACCACGAGCCGCCACCATCACTGCCCCGATCCATCACCATAACCATAAACCCTCCCTCTTCCATTCCCTCTCTCTCACCGTGAGCTCTCTCTCTCTCTCCACGGACGTCACCGGCGCCGTTATCGACCCGTGATCGTACCGGGCTCGTGTCGGGAACCTCGAAGCTCGAAGCTCTTGCCTCGGTCCAGTCGCGATCGTTCCCGCTAACGAGGAGCAACACCGACGTCGTCATCGTCGCCGAGCTAAAATCCAGGTTCTATTTAAAAAGCCCGAGGTAAGAGGGTTCGCGTTACCTTTACTTGAGAAGTAAATTCTAGGATGCTATAGTGGTAGCTGAGAATAGGGTAATTAAAAAGTATGTTAATGAACCTTAGGGTAGTCCTCGCAGACATAAATGAGTAATTAGAATTGTTAATTAAAACCACACTTTAGGGAATAAAAGGAATGAGCGTAGAATAAGGCCCGGAACGAATGGACGTAATTAGAATATTAAAATAATGAGAATAAAACAAAAATGTGAACAATCATAACAATAAAACCATAGGGGAAGTAAAAGGACAAAAGAGTAAACGAAATAGGCGAAAGAGAGTGTAGAATTAATGAATTAAAAGATAATAAGTATAATAGTACCCGAAGAGTAAAGTGAGGTAAAAGAGGGATTAGTATAGGGAATAATAAATACGTGCAGGACCGATTAAAGCAGTAGGCGCAAGATAATAACTTAGATTTAAAAGAAAATAGGAAAGCGATAAGCGGATTAATAAAAAGATAATAAAACGAAGAAAGAGTACATCATGAGGAAAGTTAGGTATAATTATGTAATAAAAATTAAGAAGCTAGATTAAGTTAATAGAGCAATTAAATATAATACAGTTAATGAAATAGGAACAATGAGTTAGGTAATTGACTGAGATAATAAAATTAAGAAATAACTAAGAATTAGTAACGAGAACTAGAATATATTGTACTTGACCGTATTAATTAGAGTTGGATAAACTCGGGGAAAGCTAACAAAAAGAAAAAGAGTAAAGTAGAAAGTGTAGAAAATGTGATAAGTCATAAACGAAAATAAAGATTAAAAGATTCTGATCAGCATAAAAGAATTACTTAAATTATAAGAAAAAGAAAAGGAAAAGAAGAAGAAAAAGGGAAAGAAAGAAAGATGTTGAAAATAGTAGAAAGTAAATAATGTGATGATAAATCTATAAGTAAAGAAATGAGAGAAAAGAGAAAAATACAGTAAATCAGAAAAAGAGAAAAGATATATGACTAAGAAAAAGGAAAAAGAGAAAGAGAAAGAAAAAGAAAGAGAAAGAAAGGTAAGAAAATGGAAGTCCGATGCGAGCCTGGTAAGGCGTATCGGCATCGATGCGAGCCTGGTAAGGCGTGTCGATTAAAAAGGAAAATGGAAGTCTGATGCGAGCCTGGTAAGGCGTATCGGCATCGATGCGAGCCTGGTAAGGCGTATCGATTAAAAAGGAAAATGGAAGTCCGATGCGAGCCTGGTAAGGCGTATCGGCATCGATGCGAGCCTGGTAAGGCGTGTCGATTAAAAAGGAAAATGGAAGTCCGGTGCGAGCCTGGTAAGGCGTATCGGCATCGATGCGAGCCTGGTAAGGCGTGTCGATTAAAAAGAAAAAGAAAAGAAAATGAATAATGAAAAAGGGGAAATCCTAGCTCTCAGTACCGTACGGCTGGCTGGGGCTGGATTACCTAATGAATAATGAATAAGGGAACTCCTAGCGCTCAGTACCGTACGGCTGGCTGGGGCTGGACTACTTAATGAAAAATGGAAAAAGAATAAAGAATGGGAAAGAAAGAATGAAAAGGGAATCAATGATTAAAAGAATGTGAGAATAAGGGAAGAACTAAAAGAGATTATTTATATGAATAATTATGAATAAAGTATATTAATAATTATGTAGGCTTAGTTATTTGCTATGTCTTCTTATAGGATTTATCTTTTTAAGTTCTGTGTAATGCTACCCTTCTTGCTATATTTTTACAGGTACAGAAGCGGAGCTTACACTGTTGCGGGCCGAACTGGAAACTCTCCACCACGTGGAGTGAATTTGTGATACCCTGAGTGGATTTTATTATATTAAAAACTGTTATTTTTGTAATTTATAATATGTGTAGTTATATGCCCTGAAACTGGTACTGATTGGGCGTTAGGATCTGAACTGGTTTTTAATCTGTTGTGTTTATGTTTTTAAATAATTCTGGACTGACAGGTTTTTAGAAGGAAATTTTTGGGAAGTCCGAAAAACAGAGGAAACTCTGCCAGATTTTCGTAAAACCTTTCATAAGAAATCAAATTATAAAATGAATTTTCAAACTCTGATTTTATTAAAATTTAAAATTAACTAAATAAAGTGAGGATGTTACAATTATGGTATCAGAGCAGTTTCCCTCGGCCTTGGAGTGTGGAATCACAACTCCTATGGTTTACTCACCAAGCGAGTGACCAAATGTTAGTGTCAAGTCTTAGGATAGATAAATAGGTACACTGAGATTGAGAATTGTCTAATTAATTGAGGAATAACGTAATATTTTTCAGAACTCAGTCACCATGCCTCGGAGACGTACTCAGGATGATAGGATGGCTGCTATACTTGAGAATTTGGTCCAAATGAATCAGAATCAGGCTGAAACAGTAGCAGCGGCCGCTGCAGCAGCAGCCGCCGCACTCCATCAACCACCAGACCCAATTGGCATCGATTGGCTAGCTAGATTCAGGCAGAACGATCCGCCCACGTTTGAAGGTGGCTACAATCCGGATGCAGCCCAGAGATGGCTCCAAGAATTGGAGAAGATTTTCTGCACAATGTTACCGCCCGCGGAGCAGATAGTCCCTTTGGTGGCGTACATGCTCACTGGAGAAGCTGAATATTGGTGGGAGTGTGTACGAAGGGAAATGGAGACCGCTAACCAGGAAATCACCTGGGATGTGTTCAGAATCAGGTTCTTAGGGAAGTATTTCCCGGAAGATGTCCGCCGAGAAAAAGAGCTGGTGTTCTTGACTCTGAAACAAGGGAACATGAGTGTTGGAGAATATGCTGCACATTTTGAGGATCTCATCCGATATGCCGGAAGCTACAGGGATGCTGATGAAAGGACTAAGTGCATTAAGTTTGAGGACCGGCTTCGCACTGAAATTAAAATCGCCTTTGAGTATCAGAATGTCGCGAACTTGTCCGACCTGGTAAACATGGCTAGCACTTACGAAAAAGGATTGAGACAGGAGGGGTTGGAACAACGAAACAGGAGTATGCAGGGTGCTGGAAGTTCTACCAGGAGAGAAGGACCAACGCAAGAACCAGGCCCGTACGCCGATGTGAACGCTATGGCAATAGTGCCAATGGACACGGCTCCAGACGTGAATGCCCCGAGAACCAGGCCACCATGTCCACTATGTGGGAAATTCCATCGGAAACTGTGCCTACTATTGAAACAGCACAGAAGACAGGGTCTCTGCTATATATGCGGACAACCGGGACACATGGGGGCAAACTGTCCTGGACGTATCGGTGAAGGGAGCGAATGAACTAACCAAGGTACTTTCATGTTAGTAATACAATGATTGTTTAATTCAATGTTGTTACTTAAATTGAGTGTGAGTAGTATAACCTATAAGAAATCGATAGTTGTTAATGCCTTAGCTAGAAGTTCCACCAAACACATTTGATGATATTGTCACTGGTAGAAGGTAAGGTTAGAGTTGATCACTCTAACTCTTGCATCTGCTAGAGGATGATACCAGCAACAAACCTGACAATGATATTGCCATTGATAGATGTGAGATTGGGATTGATCACCTCGATCTTTGCACCTATTGGTGATTGATGTCATTGACACATTTCATCTAAAACCGAAATAATCAAATTAATAAGTTTTTAAAGTAGATCCCCTAGACGGAACAGAACTAGACCGAGAAGAGTTCCTTCTGAACTCTCCGCACAGCATTAAAGAGTAGAGTGAAAAAGTGTAGAATCCTTGAGAGACTCGAGCTAACCTTATAACTATCCTCCTACAGCCGAGTCGAATTAGGAAGTAGACAACTTGGAACCCGCCTAAGAGTCTAACCAAAGTTTCCGAACGATTCCCTCAAAGGAGGCAAGTCTTAGTCACTGTGTTAGGTACCCTTACCAAGACCAATCAAATCAGTCGCAGGTTCATAGAGAACACATCTTTTGATGACTCACTGCTGAAAATGCACACTTGAGGACAATCTCCATTGTCTTCTTGCTTGACATGTATCCAGTACATCCCGAGTCGTCGTACGAAGACTATGAAACCTATCCTTGAGTGTTTCGTGTTTCTTCTTTTCATCTTCACTCTCTTCAAGTTTCAAGCGTCTCAAATGTATACATGAGAATTCACCAAGACGTAGGAACCCAACATAGTTCTATGCCTACCGATGGATAACCATCCACGTATCCCTTCTAATCATGGATACCGGTCGAGAAGCGTATGTGCGAAATTCCGAATAACGAATGAGCATACCCCCAAGAATGGATATAACCAAGTATGTTGATGCTAAGTGGGGGAGGATTTCAATCTAAGGAATGGGAGATGGAACTTTAATAATAAGAAAATCGACGTTCCTGTGCAGGCATAGATAATACGTAGTATTAGAAGACAAGCCTTGAAATAAGCATGAACCTAGCCACACCTGGAGCGGGAAATAAAAACCGAAGGGAAGTAAAAACCGTAGTCCGGAGTTTACTGATGGGATGATTCTCCACTTAAGGAACCGAACAGAATTTCGGGGACGAAATTTTAATAAGTGGGGGAGAAATGTAACATCCCAAATTTTAAACCCAAAGACGAATAAATAAATAATAGTTAGAATAAATGAAATAAGGATAATAAACTACAAATAGTTATTAAAAGAAGTGTTTTAACATTAGGAAAGGATAATAATAATAACAATAATGTTAGAAAAGAAAGGAGCATTAAATTGAAATTAGAAACAGGCCAGAAAAATAGATAATTCGGTACTAAAATATAACATAGGGTAGAAAATCAAAATAAAATATTTAAGACTCCAAACGCAATTTCCACCGTTGGATATGAATATATGATTTTTAGAAGGTTGCTCGTCAAATTTGAGCAAGATCCAACGGTGCACGAAGAAGTTATGGATATTTGAAGTTGGGGAGAAAATAGCTGAAAAATAGAAAAGTGAAGTAGCAGTACCTGAAGGTTTCGCTTAAGCGAAAATCCGTCGCTTAAGCGAAAACGTGAAACTTCACCACTGAAGCCATTTCGCTTAAGCGAAACTGGTCGCTTTAGCGAAAACCGGTCGTGTCAAGTACTGAAGCCAATTCGCTTAAGCGAAAATGGTCAGAGTGGCTTTAAATCGCGCGAGGGACCTTCTTCATCACTCACTCTTCCCCTTTGTTTCTCTCTCTTCCTCCGATCCTCCTTCTCCCTCCGATCCTCCTTCTCCCTCCCTCCTCCACGGCCTCCACCGGAGCCACCAAGGCCACCGCCATCACCTCCACGGCCACCCCCTTCACAAACCCCTTTCCTCTCTTCCCTCACTTTCCCTTGTTCTCTCTCTCCTTCCCTCACAATCTCCCTTCCTCTTTCTCTCTCCACCTCCTTGCCACCACTACTCGCCGCCGCCCAGAGCCGCCACCGCCATCACCTCCACAGCCACCAGGAGCCGCCACCATCACCGCCCCGATCCATCACCATAACCATAAACCCTCCCTCTTCCATTCCCTCTCTCTCACCGTGAGCTCTCTCTCTCTCCACGGACGTCACCGGCACCGTTATCGACCTGTGATCGTGTCGGGCTCGTGTCGGGAACCTCAAAGCTCAAAGCTCTTGGATCGGTCCAGTCGCGATCGTTCCCGCTAACGAGGAGCAACACCGACGCCGTCATCGTCTCGAGCTAAAATCCAGGTTCTATTTAAAAAGCCTGAGGTAAGAGGGTTCGCGTTACCTTTACTTGAGAAGTAAATTCTAGGATGCTATAGTGGTAGCTGAGAATAGCGTAATTAAAAAGTATGTTAATGAACCTTAGGGTAGTCCTCGCTGACATAAATGAGTAATTAGAATTGTTAATTGAAACCACACTTTAGGGAATAAAAGGAATGAGCGAAGAATAAGGCCCAGAACGAATGAGCGTAATTAGAATATTAAAATAATGAGAATAAAACAAAAACGTGAGCAATCATAAAAATAAAACCATAGGGGAAGTAAAAGGACAAAAGAGTAAACGAAATAGGCGAAAGAGAGTGTAGAATTAATGAATTAAAAGATAATAAGTATAATAGTACCCGAAGAGTAAAGTGAGGTAAAAGAGGGATTAGTATAGGGAATAATAAATACGCGCAGGACCGATTAAAGCAATAGGCGCAAGATAATAACTTAGATTTAAAAGAAAATAGGAAAACGATAAGCGGATTAATAAAAAGATAATAAAACGAAGAAAGAGTACATCATGAGGAAAGTTAGGTATAATTATGTAATAAAAATTAAGAAGCTAGATTAAGTTAATAGAGCAATTAAATATAATACAGTTAATGAAATAGGAACAATGAGTTAGGTAATTGACTGAGATAATGAAATTAAGAAATAACTAAGAATTAATAACGAGAACTAGAATATACTATACTTGACCGTATTAATTAGAGTTGGATAAAATCAGGGAAAGCTAACAAAAAGAAAAAGAGTAAAGCAGAAAGTGTAGAAAATGTGATAAGTCATAAACGAAAAAATAGATTAAAAGATTCTGATGAGCATAAAAGAATTACTTAAATTATAAGAAAAAGAAAAGGAAAAGAAGAAGAAAAAGGGAAAGAAAGAAAGATGTTGAAAATAGTAGAAAGTAAATAATGTGATGATAAGTCCATAAGTAAAGAAATGAGAGAAAAGAGAAAAATACAGTAAATCAGAAAAAGAGAAAAGATATATGACTAAGAAAAAGGAAAAAGAGAAAGAGAAAGAAAGGTAAGAAAATGGAAGTCCGATGCGAGCCTGGTAAGGCGTATCGACATCGATGCGAGCCTGGTAAGGCGTGTTGATTAAAAAGGAAAATGGAAGTCCGATGCGAGCCTGGTAAGGCGTATCGGCATCGATACGAGCCTGGTAAGGCGTATCGATTAAAAAGGAAAATGGAAGTCCGATGCGAGCCTGGTAAGGCGTATCGGCATCGATGCGAGCCTGGTAAGGCGTGTCGATTAAAAAGGAAAATGGAAGTCCGATGCGAGCCTGGTAAGGCGTATCGGCATCGATGCGAGCCTGGTAAGGCGTGTCGATTAAAAAGGAAAATGGAAGTCCGGTGCGAGCCTGGTAAGGCGTATCGGCATCGATGCGAGCCTGGTAAGGCGTGTCGATTAAAAAGAAAAAGAAAAGAAAATGAATAATGAAAAAGGGGAAATCCTAGCGCTCGGTACCGTACGTCTGGCTGGGGCTGGATTACCTAATGAATAATGAATAAGGGAACTCCTAGCGCTCAGTACCGTACGGCTGGCTGGGGCTGGACTACCTAATGAAAAATGGAAAAAGAATAAAGAATGGGAAAGAAAGAATGAAAAGGGAATCAATGATTAAAAGAATGTGAGAATAAGGGAAGAACTAAAAGAGATTGTTTATATGAATAACTATGAATGAAATGTATTAATAATTATGTAGGCTTAGTTATTTTCTATGTCTTCTTATAGGATTTATCTTTTTAAGTTTTGTGTAATGCTACCCTTCTTGCTATATTTTTACAGGTACGGAAGCGGAGCTTACACTGTTGCGGGCCGAACTGGAAACTCTCCACCACGTGGAGTGAATTTGTGATACCCTGAGTGGATTTTATTATATTAAAAACTGTTATTTTTGTATTATATAATATGTGTAGTTATATGCCCTGAAACTGGTACTGATTGGGCGTTAGGATCTGAACTGGTTTTTAATCTGTTGTGTTTATGTTTTGAAATAATTCTGGACTGGCAGGTTTTTAGAAGGAAATTTTTGGGAAGTCCGAAAAACAGAGAAAACTCTGCCGGATTTTCGTAAAACCTTTCATAAGAAATCAAATTATAAAATGAATTTTCAAACTATGATTTTATTAAAATTTAAAATTAACTAAATAAAGTGAGGATGTTACACTTAACTTGATCTATGTTTAATGTTCATGCATGTTAAAGATTTGAACTTTACTCTTGATTTTTGATGTTGAATATTCGGTTTAAGCTTAGAACCAAGAAATTATGTTTTGTTTTTCAAGAAAAGAACACAGGCATATTGATTTCTTCTTGATTCAAAGATTTCTAAAGTGCATGCATGAGAATTAAAATGAAAACTTGGTTTGAAGTCATGATGATAATTTCGGTTTTGAGCTTTAAAAAGGAAGTGATATTTACTAGAATTATTTTGTAAAGAGTACATGATTTAAACTCATGAATCCAAAATTTTGCATGATAAAAAAAATGAACCAAACATCTTGTCTTGACCGTGTTGAGTTTTCGGCCAATGCATGCTAACTAGGTTAGGACTCTTTTTCAATGAAGTGACACAAAAGTGATGAGTGTGTTTTGTAAGATAATGCTAAATTAATATGTTTGAAATTGTGTTGTGATTATTTTCTTTCAATTTGGTTTCTTTTAATAAAGTAGGTAAATATGAAAATGAAAATGAAAATGTTTAGAAAATAATTAAGTGAATAAGTGTTTGATTTATAATTAAATTAAATGATTGGTTAATTGCTTGTATGACTTAATTCATCTAAGTGTTGTTGTGGTTGTGTGCTAGTTGATGTTTGAAAAATATTTGAGTGTGTAACTGGTTTTGAAATTAATTGGTTTTAAGATAAATCCATTTGATTTATTTGAGATTTTTGGATTGTGTTCATGGCTGTCCAAGATGTGTTTTATAACAAAAGCTTGAGTTTTAAAGTGTTGATTTCAAGTTAAAGAAATATCTGAAGTAAAAGTGTTTTTACGATGTTTTCGGATTTTTATTAAAGTAATTTTGTGAAGCGATCCTTTGTTGTCCAAAATTATTGAAAGTTATTCCTTAACTTTAAAAACGTATTCACATGATTTAAAGTATGGTTTTTAAGTGGTAATTGATTTGAGAAAGAGCCGGATTAAAAACGGTGAATTTTTCGGTGTTTTCGAATGTGATTAAGGTGCTGTCCAAGACGGACCAGCAACCAAATCAAATGGTTTAAATTATTTTATTAGATGTTTTCAAATGCTTTTGAGGTACTTAAAGTACCAGAAAAAGTCAGAGTTGTTTTGAGAAAAATACTTATGTTCTGCGTTATCCGATGAGAAACAAAATACGTTCGAGTTAAGAAAAGATTTTCTTGATACAAGTTAATAACATAAATGTGTTTTATTTAATTCGAGGAATTTTAAAGACGAGGGATTGGGGCAACCGGCAGAGACAAGGATCCGAGGAGACCGTGCGCATTTAATCGCTGGACCTGAGGTGAGAGAGAAGCTTTCCTAAGACACCGTGGTATTTAGGTGACATATTATGACATTTCGTATCATCTCAAAGATCGGAACTTAGTGGTTCGGATTCAGTAGTATAGTGGCAATTGTTTGGGTTGTGTGGCCACTTATACGAAGGTGACAAAGACCACATTGTTGTCGTGTGATGATTGTGTGTTGATGATGTGAAATAGCATGCTTATATTTATTTATGTAGTTATGCATGATGACATTTAATATCGTTGATTAATATTAATAACATGCTGATGGGCGTCTGTTACGTCCTGAAAATAGAAATGAAATGATTAAGTTGTGGAAGTAAAGATACAAGGAGAAAGTGATAATGATAAAAGATATGAGATTGATTAGGAAAGAGATAAAGGAGTGAGATTGGGGAAAGATTTGATGATAATGATGAGATTAAGCCAGAGCTGGGAAAAGTAATGTTGAAACGAGATGTGATATGAGTGGAGCTTGGCTCCTTTGTTGATGTTGTTGGAATGAGGCTTGTGTTGAGTTGAGCTTGCTCCTCCACTAGTGCTCACTGAAATGAGATTTTTGAAAAAGTTTATGGACTAAGATTTTTGAAAAAGTTTGTGAAATGGTATTTTGAAAAAGATTGTGAAAGGAGATTTTGAGAAAAGCTTGTGAAATGAGATTTTTGAAAAAGTTTACGAAAATGAGAATTTTTGGAAAAAGTTTTTGAAATGAGATTTTTTTAGAAAAAAAAAATAAAATTTGTGAGAAGAGATTTTGTAAAAGTCCATGAAGTGAGTTTTCAAGAAAGGTTTGTGAAATGAGATTTTTAACGATTTTGTAAAAAGAGATTTTCAGAAATTTTGTGAAATGAGATTTTTTAGAAAGTGTTGAAAGAAATTTTTTAGAAGGTTTGTGAAATAAGAATTTTTGAAAGTTTGTGAAATGATACTTCGAGAAAATTTTGCGAAACGAGACTTTTGAGGAAGTTATAAAAGGTGATTTTGAGAAAGTTTATAGAACCAGATTTTGAGAAAGATTATGAATTGAAATTTCGTGAAAGATTATGAAATGAGATTTTTGTGAAAGTTTATGATTTGAGATTTTGAGAAAAATGATGTAATGAGATTGTTGAGGAAAGTTGTGGAATAAGATTGCAAGTATGATGATGCAAACCCAGCTCTGTGCTCTAATGAGAAAAGATTGTGCAAAGTTAGTGGTCGGGACTCGTTGAAGGGATGCACGAAGGATGGGCCGACCTTAGGATAATTAAAAATATAAAAGACTTTAAAAGACACTAACGCGGTGAGCTATGAGTGTGATATCGAAGTAGTGGAGAGGAAGGTACCCCGGATATCAGGGATATTCGGGTTGTGAATGCAATAGGGTAGGCTAGGGCGGTAAAACGTCATGATGCCTTGAGTACTATTCTGGGCGGAACGAATTCCATATGTGGTAACCAGACGTGGTGGGGACTGGGTCCTAATGCCGTGGTAAGTTCTGCACCCGGAACTAGAATAGTACTGTCACCCCTATGGCATTTCAGGAACAGTGAGAGGGATTGGAACAGGCCATCTTGATTGCCACTGTACCCGAGTTTTCTACAGTGAGCCTGGATTATATGAAATGATTTGATATGATATAAATTGATTTGAGACTGTACCCGAGTTTTCTACAGTTCTCCTGGCTTGGAGCCAATTGATGATTGAGACAGCTGTCGTGCCCGCGCAGTAAAGGTCCTGTACTCCTGTTAGCTTCCGACTAGGTTGGGTGGATGATCGAGGAGATGTAGACGTGAGTGCTAGCCGAGAACGAAATGAGTACCTCGATGATACCTCAGATTTCCCCAATCATCGACGGTTATAATTCGATAAGACATGATAAGAAAAGTTTAAGATTGATAAAAAGATTTATGATTATGAGAAGTGAAATCTTATGGAATGATGAAGTTGAGAAAAGAATTGAGAAATAAGGAATGATTATGTTGAGGAATGATAATAAGTTTGACATGGTAAAAATAATGATAATAAGGATAATGATAATAAGGATGATATGCTTGTTTATTGTGTTGTATGTATGTTGTGTGTTGTATGCTTGTATGGTCTTGATATCTTGCCTACTGTAATCCCACACCGTCGACGATGCGTCGTTCGGATCGCTTACTCTCTCCTGTTCGTTGGCATATCGGTGTTGCTGGTATCCCAACGGGCAGATGGATCATCGTTTGGAGATTACTACATGGCGTCGTCAGGGAAGCGGTTGGAAACCTACACGCTACGGATGGATATGGACGGGACATACTCAGATGGTGATTGCGGACCCAGAACACAAACTGAGCGGGTCGACAACGGGATCGAGTTTGGGAAGCGTCTCTGTGCTGGGATACAATAGTAATGAACCACCATCATGGGATGGAGCTAAAGAGGAATCCGTGAAGCTGTTTGGTGTTGAGCTAAAGCCAAGTTCTGGAGCGGAGTCGGTAACGGAGACACCATCATCCTCCAGTACGAAGAAAAAGTCAGAAAAGAAAAGGAAGCCGCATCCAGTGATCTTCATTAGGAGGAATCGAAAGTAGTATGCTTAGTCAAGATGATTTTAGTCTTTTTATAGTTTAATTGTGGTTAATGTTTGAGTCAAGGATTACCGAACAAAGAACCATTTATCTAATTCAGCTAAGTTTAAATTCAGGGATGTGGAGTACTCTCTTTTCAAAGGTTGAACCACGTAATCTTTTAGAAATCATTGTGAACATTTTGATCCAATGCAATGAATCACTATGCTTTTTTGGAATCTAGTTCTTTATGAAGATGAAAGTTTTACGTAAACAAAGGTTTTAGTAACAACTCGGTTTTCAGCAAAAGGATTTTGAAATACATCAATGACTTTTCAATAACGTTTTTTTTAAAAAAAAAAAATTGGCCTCATTTTTGCAACCTTAATGAATAAAAGTCGATTATTTTTCAGTTACGAAAATCGGGCTGTTACAGATCTTATCTTCCAATTCCCAAGTTGCTTCATATACATCTCCGCTTTGCCAAACGACTTTGACTAGCGGAATCTCCTTTCCTCTAAGCTGCTTTATCCTTCTATCTTCAATGCTAACTGGGCCAGCCTTAAAGGTTAGGTTTTCTCGTAGGGTTAGGTCATCAGGGCGAATCTGAAGGATTGTGGTTGGATTGTGCACATACTTTTTCAATTGGGAAACATGAAAAACATTGTGCAAATTAGCTAAGGATGGTGGCAAAGCTATTTGATAAGCTATAGGGCCTACTCGTTTCAGGATTTGGTAGGGTCCTATAAATTTAGGTGAAAGCTTTTGAGGTTTCAAAGCTCTACTCACATCCTTCATCGGTACAATCCTAAGGAACACATGATCACCTTCTTCAAACTCTAGAGGTCTTCTTCTCAGGTCAGCATAACTTTTCTGGCGACTCTGAGCAGTCTTGATTTTCTCTTATATCATCCGAATCTTTTCAGTCATCTGTTGCACTACAACAGGACCAAGATGCAAGTTCTCCCCCACATGGAACCAACATAGCGGGGTTTGACACTTTCTTCCATACAATGCTTCGAACGGTGCTATTCCAATACTTGCATGATATCCATTGTTGTATGTGAATTCAGCGAGTGACAAAATATGATCCCAACTTCCTTGTTCTTCCAATGCACAAGCTCGCAGAATATCTTCCAATGTTTGACTGGTCCTTTCTATCTGCCCATTCGTCTGAGGATGATATGCCGAACTCATCCTGAGCCTCCTCTCCAAAGCTTGATGTAGACTGAGCCAAAACTTCGACATGAACCTTGGATCACGATCCGAAATGATACTGGAAGGTACCCCATGCAATCGTACTACTTCCTTGATATAAAGTTGGGTAAAATTTTCCAAAGAATAGCGCATATTCACCGGAATGAAATGCGCCGACTTAGTCAAACGATCCACAATTATCCAGATTGCATCATGGTTTGCAACTGTCCTTGGCAATCCTATCACAAAATCCATAGAAATACTATCCCACTTCCATTGCGGGATATCCAAGGGTTGCAATTTTTCTTCAGGCTTCTGGTGTTCCATCTTAACCTTCTGACAGATTAAACAAGAAGCTACATAATCCGCTACGTCTTTCTTGAGACCCGACCACCAGAACATGCTCTTCAAGTCTTGGTACATCTTAGTTGATCCTGGATGAATACTCATCTGATTCTTATGTGCTTCATCCAAGATTAATCTCCTAACTTCCGGATTCTTCGGTATGCAAATTCTCGTTTTGAAACGAAGAATTCCATCTGATCCTTCTAAGAAATGTGGCTCCTTTCCTCCTATCACCAACTCTCTCTTCTCCTTTAATTCTTCGTCCTCTCGTTGCAATTCACAAATTCGAGCCAAGAATTCGTTAGAGATTTGAAACATACCCATCTTAATACTGGTTGGTTCTACTTGCATTATCAGACTCAAATCCCGAAACTCTTCAATCAATGCGGCCTCTTTAATCATCATTGCACTCACATGAATCGCTTTACGACTCAGAGCGTCTGCCGCCACGTTGGCCTTACCAGGGTGGTAATGAAGCTCAAAGTCATAATATTTCAAAAACTCCATCCACCGACGCTGCCTCATATTCAATTCCTTCTGATCAAACAAATACTTCAAACTCTTATGGTCACTAAATACCCTGAATAAAGTGCCATAGAGATAATGCCTCCAGATCTTCAGAGCAAACACTGTTGTAGCAAGTTCAAATCATGAATGGGATAATTCACCTCGTGAATTTTCAATTGACGAGATGCATACGCCACAACCTTTCCTTCTTGCATCAATACACTTCCGAGCCCTTGCTTCGATGCATCACAATACACCTCATACTCCTTGTGAGGGTCAGGTAAGATCAACACTGGCGAGGATGTTAATCTTTCCTTCAGCATCTGGAAACTTTTCTCGCACTTCTCATCCCAAATGAATGGTTGATCTTTCCGAGTCAACTTTGTAAGAGGTAGTGCGATTTTGGAGAATCCTTCAATAAATCTCCTATAATAACCGGCCAGTCCTAAGAAACTTCGGACTTCAGTGACTGACTTAGGCTGAACCCACTGTAGAACTGAATCAAATTTAGCTGGGTCTACTATTATACCTTCTTCTGAAATTACATGCCCCAAAAATTTAACTTCCCTCAACCAAAACTCACATTTGGAGAGTTTGGCATATAGCTGCTTCTCTTTTAAGATTTTTAACACTATTCGGAGATGTTCGGCATGCTCCTCCAGATTCTTAGAATATATCAGGATATCATCAATGAATACTACCACGAATGAATCCAGATATGGTCTAAAAATCCGATTCATGTAATACATGAAAACAGTTGGTGCATTAGTCAATCCGAATGGCATTACAACATATTCATAATGTCCGTATCGAGATCGAAATGCAGTCTTAGGAACATCTTCCTCCTTAATTCTGATCTGATGATATCCAAATCTCAGATCTATCTTAGAAAACTCCAGATCACGCTCAATCACATACATTGTCTTTATATTATCTTTTCATTCTTCTAAATCTCTTTCTTAATCATTCTCTTTTCTAATGTCTTTCTTTTGTTAAATTCATTTTTCCTCTTCTTATTGGGGTATATTGTGTGTCCATCATCGCGCACATCTCGTGTGCGTCTTACAGTTGCACATCTCGTGTGGCTTACGCAATCTAGGCATACAGTCCACTCGCGGCTTGTTGAACAGATTCACATGCACGACTTACTGCACCTGGACACTACTACTTACAAGACCCGGATCACACTACCGGGTTGCATCACTAGGATTTAGTTGCACCTGCTAGGTATTTGGAACACCCTATAAGGACTTTTACACCTGATCAGGACTTTAACACTCATTAGGCATCACCCTGTTAGGCTATGCTTATCACTTTCTTTAAACTTTTCCATTATTCGATTTCATTCTTTCTCGCTTTATATCACAATTGTCTGTATTTTATTCATCAACGAATTGAGTCGTTGGTACATTGACTCCTAACGGGCATTTGGACCTAATGAGCATTTGGCCTGATGGGCATTTGGTCCTATGGGCATTTGATACACTTAGCAGGGCACTTAGTGTATCAATGCACCAATGCTCGATTCAACTGCATGTTACTTTAATATTTAACTTTACTATATTCTCATTATTAATGTAAACTTTCTTTAACCTACTTCTCATTCAATTCTTTTCTCATTTAATTATTCATTTCATTATAATCATTCCTACACATATACAAAAACTCATTATATTCATCACATAATTTTCTAAGACATACAACAATTAGCACAATATACACTTAGTCACCACTATTAAAGTAAATATATTTACTCATCTTCATAACCTAACTAATAATTATATCAACTATCCTATGGTGCAAAAACCTAAACTAACACCCATTCTTAGTACCCATTATATACACACTACAAACTACTCCCTAAGTTAGGGTAATACCCACTCCTTACCTCAAAATAGCAAGAGATAAGGAACTTGAATACTTAGCCTTGTTTCTTAGAACCTAGGAACTTTGAATCTCTTGAGCTTGGCTTGCCACCTTAGAATGGTTAGTATCCAATGATGATGAATAAGCCTATTGTGATGGTTGTATGTGGGAAGAGTATTATCCTTCACTTGATCTTGATGAGGCATGAGTGAACCATAGTCTCCATAGCTTAGGAATTTCAAAAATAAATAGAGAAAGAGAGAGAGAGAGAGAGAGACGAGTTGACAGGGTGAGAGGAGGGAATGATTTTTGTTCTTGTTTACATGGTAAAGACTTGATGGTGATGATATTGAATAATGCTTTGCTCTTGCTCTTAGTGTTTTTGGTGATGATTGTGAGATTTCGTTCTTGAACCCTAAGAGAGAGAAATGGAGAAGATGATGTGTGGTGGTGTGATGTTGTGTTGTGTTTTTGTTGTTTTATTTTTGTTTCGCGACTTGCATGAGAGGATACAAATGAGTGGAGGAAAATTAATGGCTTCATGAGGAAGCCAAAAAAACGTGTGGCTAGGAATTGCCCATTCTGACACGCGCGCTTGGGCGAGGAAAATGGTGCGCTTGGGCGAGGTTTGGCTCCGGTGCTCGGATTCCTGGAGGCACCTTCTCGGAAAGGGACCGATAATGTGAAATGCTCGGCACATGGAGGCCAAGATACCCTGGCGTCGGTGCGAGGTCGGTCTAGCCTCTCGATGGTCGGCCGGTGTAGCCTCTCGATGGTCGATGAGAGGCCGAACTTGAAATTGGTTGACACAAAGCAACTGGTTGTGGTCGGCGAGTTATTGCTGAGGTATGTGCATATGATCGGCCGACACGAAGCGGCTCGATGTGGTCGGCTGGCCACTCTCAAGGGGTTTAAACCGAAACGAGATCGGTTCTCATGATCTCGGTGCAAACTGGTCGACTCGGAAGCAGTACGCTGCATACGTCCTCCTAGCTCGGTAAGGTGAGTCGAGCTTGTCTCAAGCTCACAAGGTGACCTAACAGTCTGGCATTCACTGTTTGATGAACGTTGGTTAAAATGGGGTCTGTGACCCTACACATCGCTCGTTGGTCGGTTGAATTGAGCTAGGTCGGACCGAGATCCGAACCGCTATACTTGAACTTTCTCACTCTTTACTAAGGCTTCTCAACTTATTCTTATGATTTCCATTCGTTTCACTTAGGATTATTTTAATTAAACTTGAAATTAAATTTAGGATGTTACACTGCCCCACTCTCGTCACAAAATAGTTCACCAACCTTGTGCATATACTTTTCACCAAGGCTGTTATTGGAAAATTCCGAGTACTTTTGAGAAGTTTATTCACGTATTCTGACAAGTTGGTTGTCATGTGACCATACCTTCTACCACCATCATAAGGTTGACTACATTTCTCCTTGGGAATTCTATCAATTCATCTTTCTATTTCTGCACTTTCACTGCGAAATTGTCTGAACACATTATCAAAGTGGATTTTCCCCGGAATATAGCCTATAATAATGGAACAAAAAAATTATTAGTTAACATTATAAGAAATAAAATCAATGGAGATTTATTACAAGGCTTACCAAGTGATATTAATTCACCCTTCAATTCACTATTTTTGAATCGAAGATTAAAATTGCTGGCAATGTGGCGTATGCAGTAAACATGGTATGCATTGGGCGGTTGTCATCCAAGATGTTCATTGGCCACGACTTGTATTATGCTTTTGTGACGATCAGAAATCAAACATACCCCTGTCTTGCTAGTCACATGCTTACGGATGTTTGCCAAGAACCATGACCAAGCACTCAGAGTCTCCCCTTCTACAATGGCAAAGGCAAGGGGAACCACTTTACTGTTTCCATCTTGAGAAGTGGAAATTAGTAATGTGCCACAGTACTTGCCATATAAAAATGTCCCGTCAATTTGAATGATGGGCTTGCAAAATTCAAACACTTCAGAACATTGTTTGAATGTCCAAAAAACTCGATGAAACATGCGTAATTCACTGCTAACTCGATTATGAACTACAACATCCTCCGTCTCGATCTTGTAGTAAGAATCTTGTGCAAACATTTGATCCAACCACCTAGGTAACATTTTGTACGATGCTTCCCAGTCACCAAAAACATGCTTTATTGCTTTGCTTTTTGCCATCCACGCCTTCTTATAAGATATTTGATAACCATATGTGCTGGATATCCTTTCTTGGATGAGAGCTATAGATACATGAGGTTCTTTTGAGACCATACCTAAATGATGTAAAAAAAATGTACATCAAATAAAAATATATAATAAATTTAACAAATGGAATAAAACAATAAATGAAACTTAAGTGTTTTACCTATTATACATGATGCTATATAGTTGGAATCTAACTTTGGATGGTCTTGGGATAACATTCATTGACACACGTATGTTGTCCACCCCATTTAGTTATCCTCCACTTGATTTTTTTTGTAAAATTGCTCTCATCCTCCATGGACATCCTTCTTCACTCTTTGGACATTTAACATAGTAGCAATCTCACTTTGATTCAACAATAAAATAAGTTTGATGAATTCTCATTGAGTAATGTTTAAGCTCCATTTGAACAGCTTCCTTCGAGTTAAATCGTAAACCGACATATAACTCTTGTCCGATTGACCATGAGCCAGGCACATCTAATCCTTCAAATTCATTCTCTTGATCGGGGTGATCCCAATTAATATGACCAAAAAAAGGAGAGGAATTTTGGAATGCACATATTTATAAATTAAAGAATTTTGAAAAATTATGTTTATTAGCAATTAAAATATTTAATAAAACATTAACAAAATGTAATTAATAAATGAACTTAAAAAATAAAACCTGCTTCTTGTGGAGTTAAATTATCAGCCCTTACTGATGAAATAGGAGTAATCATGACATGTGATGATAAATGAGACGGAGCAGAATGATCGTCATGGTCATCACTACTTTCAACTGAACCATCATCTAAACTTTCCTCCAGAATTTCGGTCTCAACAATTTCATTATGCCAATCTACACCTTGACTCATTGCCACTTTAATATATGTGAAAAAAATTCAGATTGATAATATGAATTTAAATGTGAGAAAAGAAATATAGGTAAGAAGAAAGATTTTGAATGTTAAGTTGGTGTGAGAAAATATGATTGAGGTGGGGGGTACTTATAGGGAATTTGGATTTGAGGGGGTTGTTTTAGATAGGATAAGGGAAATCTCGGGCTATTGGGTGGGGAGGGCGTGACATGTGTCACGCTGTGAGGAGGTGGCGCTATTGACCATTGTGCGGCGCTACTTTGACCAACGCCACCCCGTCAGCAGCTGCCACGTGGCGCTGCTGGCTGTCCCCCCGCTACGTTTTTTTTTTAAAATAAAATTGGTGGCAGCCCCAACCAATGGGGAGCGGTGGCTCTACGTGTAGCCCCACTACCACGTGTGCTTAAAAAAAAAAAATCCTCTCAGCTTGGCAAAAATGACCCCCCTAAAAAATAATTTTAAAACCCCCAAATTAATAAATAGTTTCTTAAATAATCCTAATTAGGTAAAAAAACCGTATCCAACGGTTTTGGTTGAACTACTCTCCAATCGTAATATGAAGTTGCCGCCTTATGTGAAAAATCTAGACTAGTTTTTTGTTCCCATGTTTTTCCTTTTCTTTTTCTCCGATCTCTTTGTTTGTTGTGTCTCACATGAATGACGCACCCACTAGTCCCAGGTTTGATCCACAATCACTTAATAAGGGATACACGTTATGAATTTGTAATTTTGAGTCTTACTCCACATATATATAGAAATGGAGCCTAAATCCCAACCCATGAAGTGATAAACGAAATGGGTTGTTATTTTGTTTACTATTTTTTTTTTATTAACTATCTTGTTCACTAATTAATCAACCATATTTGACTCATCCTATGCTACTTTAGCGACCGAATTTGTTAATATCATTTTTTACCAACCGACTAATAATGGAGTCAAATTCGGTTGCTTAAAAATGATAACCAGCATTTTTGGGGACATGCTAGATCTGATTGCTAAGTTGGTTACTAATAGCAACCGAGCGAATTTTATTGGTCTCTAAAATCGGTCTACATTAGCATTTTTATTTTATTTTAATCTGTATTTATAGTTTTTTTCTGCTTAGTCGAATTGGTTGGTGGTGATTAATAGTACACGTCTTTTTTAGTATCTCCGTATTTTTAACTAACGTATTCTTTCGTATCATTACAAGGAAAGAAGATTAATTAGAAATATATGACACTTTCAAAAAAAAATAAAAGTTAGAAATACGTGAGATTAATTCCTGATTTGGTGGTGGTAGCTCACTTATCCCTTAACCAATTGGTCTTGAGTTTTAGTTTTGGGTATGGAGCAACCCTTGGGTATATATAGAGCAACACCGCTGGAAGACCCCTATCGCTTAGTGCGAGCTCAGTTGGGTCGGATCGGATGAGTCGGATTTTAGGTAAACCAGATCCGGGTACCGGTTGGTTTACACCAAAAAAAGAAACATCGTTTAATTTAGTTCTTGATATTTTTGAAATTTTTAATTGGTCTCTAATAACATAGAAAAATATTAGTCAAATTAGTCCATGTCATTAGTGGCCGTCAGTGATTTTTAACTTAGAATAACATAATGGAACAAAACAAAGACCATTGATTATCGATCAAATTAGTCTTTCAGATTGTGGACACCGATTAAATTAGTCCTTGATTTTGTGGACTACTAAATTCAGGGACTAATGTTACATACGATTTGCAAACTCAAAGACTAATTTAAAATTATGGTAATCTCAGATATTAATTTGATCGGTACTCACAAAGTTAAAAATTAATTTAACTATTTCTTTTTTAAAAAAGCTATTTTTTTCAACAATAGCTTCTTTAAAAAATGTTTTGGGATTCAACTTTGCAAAACTGTATTAATATAAACTTACAATTTATTTTTTTTTTAAGCAACTTAGGTTGGTCAAGTGGTAGCTCACTTGGTCCCTTAATCAACTCGTCTCGAGTTCGAGCCTTGGGTATGGAGCAACCCCGCTGGGAGACCCCTACCGCTTAGTGTGAGCTCAGTTGGGTCGAACCGGATCAGTCGAATTCTGGGTAAACAAGATCCGGGAACCGGTTGGTGTACACCAAAAAAAATTTATTTTTTTTCAATTCTAATAACAGAATAATCTTAAGGCATTTGTTGGTAAAAGTTTTACCGTATTAATTATTAATATACAAATTTTCTTAACTTCAACCTGAATAAGAAAATAAAAGAAGTGATTTTTTATTAAAAAAATAAACATTTAATAATTCAAGTGTTAGTAGATTTAATTTTTCTAGATTTCTTTTACTATTTTTTAATGTACTTCTTATTCTTAATCTTAAAAGCAAAAGTTAAGCAAACCCATATTTAAAATATGATAAGCAATAAATTAAATTAAACTACAAAGTTTAAGGATACTACTTTTCAAGGAAATAGTGAATCTAGCAAAATCTAGTGAGATACGGTTCTATTAATTTTTCTTTTCCTTTTTTACATCATGTTGCTTTCTTTTTCTGCGAGGTTTGTCTTTGATCTTCTTTGTGTAAAGATCATTTATCTTAATTTTATTGAGCAAAACGTATAAAGTCAACCCATTTAATAGTAATGTTTTTCTCAACATTAATATGACATTCATATATTTTTATTTTCCTTTTTCCTTTTTCCTTTTTTAATGAACATTTACATGTGCTAAACATTTTTTATTGATAGTATTATAAACAAAAGTGAACAAGACCCACTTTAATTTTTAATTGTGTCCTATCAATTTAATCTCTAAATATTTTTAAAGTGAGTCTTTATCATATAAACAAACTTTTTTTTATATTCAAAATTTTTACAGAGAAAAAATTGAAAAGAATTGTGTCGTCGTCAGGATTGAATTTAGATATTCATACTTTGTATTTCATAATTGTACCAACTGAGTTTCCAGCAATAATATTATAAAAAAAAATATATTGTTATTTTTCTTTTAGCACCAAGCCTCTAAGCAAGCTAAGGTTATCTACTACTCTCTCCGTTTGTCAATAATTTTTTTTAAAGTTATAATACATAGATTAAAAAGTATAATTAATATATATATATATATATATATATATATTTTTCTTTTTACTATTACTCTATAATTGATTTCTCATTCATTATCTTTCTATATTTATATATTGAGATGAAATTTTAAAAATCATAATCATAATTATTTTTATTTTATAAAAATAGAAGAAAAAAAATTCTAAAAAGTTTATCCAGGAAGGGAGGGACGAGGGAGTATAAAAATTATTGGAGAGATTGTGCCTTGTGCGGTTGTGCTTGTGCCTAGTGCAAACAATAGCAGTACTTCTGAATTTCAAATGCATGTAACTTATATTAATCATTTTTTTTTACTGAACTTATTATATTAATCATAACTGCACACAAATATTTAAATATTATAATAAGATACATGTGAAGCTGTACATGCTTTGGTCTTTATTTATTGGTTTTATGCCAGCTGGTGAGCGAAAACCGACGACAAGGCATCTAGGGGCTAGGGCAAATGAGGTTTTTGTAACTCATATTTCAACCCTAAAAAGAGAAAATTAAATAATCCCACCATCTTATAAATATTAATAAAAAATTGTAAGAGTTAAAAATTTAAAGAAATATAGATTTAATAATTTATTTAACACATTAACCAATTATGAAATAACTAACTTAATTCATTTGTATCGATTAACTAACCATAATTCAAAATTTAAAATTTTTAAGTTTTCTAATTAATTACTAAAATTTTAGTTGGAATAAAAAATTTTATTAGTTTTTGGTCATTCTTATGTAACAGTGGGAGTATAAGATTGAAGGGTGATTATTTGATGCTTTATTTTTAGTTTTGTTTCAATGCACCTTTTTCATAGTATCATTGATTTAACAATTAAAATATTTGATAATTGAGATTAAAAGTTGAAATAATGATAAATTGTAATATTAATCTTAAAGTAAGTAGGAGACCATGATTGACATCTATCATTATTTTTTGAAAGATTGTTGATGTCAAGAATTGATGTCATGTTAGTGAAACAACCATCATATATAAGGTTGGATATGATGACAATTATCGTCATAAAATAAGGTGGATGATGTTTAACTTATTTGAAATAGAGTAAAAGTTGATGAAATTTAAGATGAAAAGCAAAACTAAATAGAATTTTTATAAAAAAAAATTATAAAGGATGCATTGAAACAAAACTAAAAAAAATGAGTATCAAAGAATTTTAATTTTATTCGATCGAAGATTGAAAAGCTCTACTTGTAGTCAAAACCATTGAAATACCTCTCAAGCCTGTTAAACTGATCATTTACAATAAGTAGTTTTTTAAAAATAAAGTTGACATATTACTATATGGGTGTTACTACCAGGCAATCAAAAGTTGAATGGTTGCTATGCAACCTATTGTTAAACCAATAAAACCTTGTAACCTAAGACATGTATGCCACATCATTACTTAAATTAGTCAAAATTAAGTTTTGCAATTTAGTCCAACATAAAAACTAGATTATTGTAATTTAGTCCTTTTGTACTTTTAGACAAATTATAAATTTTAATTTTTTTTATATATAAAAAAAAATCTTAAACCCAGAACTCACCTTCACTTCTCAAAACTCACCGCCGCCACCACCGCCGCCTGCGCCGGCGCCACCGGCGCCACTCGCCATTCCCTTTCCTTCCCTGCTTCCTTCGCTCATCATCTCCCTTCTCCGTATTGGATGAAGATGATGGTGGATCTGGCTAATACGGAGAAGGGAGATGAGCGAAGGAAGCAGGGAAGGAAAGGGAATGACGGGTGGCGGCGGCAGGCGGCGGTGGTGGTGGCGGTGGCGGTGGGTTTTGAGAAGTGAAGATGAGTTTTGGGTTTAAGAAATCTTTTTTTTATATATATAAAAAAAATTAAAATTTATAATTTGTCTAAAAGTACAAAAGGACTAAATTATAATAATAATCTAGTTTTTATGTTGGACTAAATTGCAAAACTTAATTTTGATTAATTTAAGTAATGATGTGACATACATATCTTAGGTGGCAAGGTTTTATTGGTTTAAGAATGGATTGCATAGCAACCATTCAATTTTTGATTGCATTTTAGAAATTTCCTTACTATATTAGCATTGCCTAATATTGTCTAAACTATCCAGTTTTTATTATGTTTTCCAAAACCACCTTAATTAAACTTCTGCAAAAATTAACTTGTAAATATTTTATTATTTATTTTTGTGAGTCAAATAATTATGGCAAAACTATTCATTTCATCTTTTATCTTATTTATTTGTTTCAAAATGATCCATTATCCTTTTTTGCTTCACATTATGATCACCTTACTTGATTGTTTGTCTATTTTGATAACCCGCATAAGTTTTTAGTAAATTTCATTAAATATTATATTCTGTTAAATTGATTAAAAAATATTTTATCCTAACATAATATTCTGTGTCATGAACAAAATATTATAATGAAATATGCCATAAATTAACGTGATTAGGGATTAAATTGAAACAAATAATCGAGTTGAGAAATCAAAATGGAAAAAAAAAAAGATGAGGGACCATTTTGAAAAAAAGTAAGGAAACAAAATGAGTAGTATTGCAATAATTATTTATCTAAACTATTTTTCCTTTAAACTAAATCCATCGTTGGAATGCTTCCTTTTGACTCCAAAGAAACTTTCATCAATTAACAAAAAAAAAAAAAAGAAACTTTCATCAATTGCAGATAATATCCGATCACTTCAATATGCTTATTGGAAATATGAATTTTTGTTTGACGGTCGCAAAGTAATATTACACATTATTGTTGTTTTTATTTAATTCAATCATCTCTATTACCAAAAAAAATTAATTCAATCATCTCTTATTTTTGAAAGAGCCCATGTTTAGAAAAGTTATTGTGCCATTATCAAAATAAATAAATAAATAAATAGAAGTTACTATGCGAGTCAATGATGAAGTTGTCATGACTTAGTTACATTGGAAAATTTTGAGATGCTTTTGTTTTTAAATGATATTCATGTATTTTTTTAATTTTTTTTAATAAAATTTCGTTTTTAGTTTTGTTTTAACCTTAGATTTTATTCAATTTTATCTTACTACAAATACTCTAATACCATTTATTATATTTTATTATCGTTATCATCATATTCAAGTTCATTTGTGACGGTCGTTCCACAAATGTGACAATATCAATGACCTCAACAATCTTCCAAAATTTTTAAGTATTAAATCAACAATGATATTATAAAAAGGTCAAGGATATCTTGGTTGAAAGAGGAGAATGCAAACATCATATTCTTCCATGCGATGATCAATCGAACGGGGAGGCAAAATGAACTAAAATCAATCCGTGTTGATGATGTTTGGTTGGAGGAAAAACAGGATGTAAAGCATGCAGTAATGAGTTTTTTCTTAATGCAATACAAAGAGCCTTCATATAATTGGGCTTTGCTGGATGGAGTAAATTTTGCAAAGGTCAGTTCTTCTTCTATTCATTTATTGTCCATTCCTTTTTCAATAGATGAAGTTGAAGCTGTTGTTAATGAGTGTGATGGTAATAAGAGCTAGCCCCGGTTCAAACGGTTTCAATTTCAATTTTATAAAAAAAAAAATCAAAAAAAATCTAGCATATAATTAAAGGTGATGTATGGGCGATGATGGAGGAATTTTTTTTTTTTATAATCAACGGGGCAAGCCCAAACACTAAACAATCATCCTAGGAAAGGAAATTCCAAACGCATCCTCCTAAAGAAGGTTGGCAAGAAAAGCAGGAGCCTCCGATAACACAGAACAAGTAAAGCTTCCTCCATGGCCAGCATTGGCAAGAGCATCGGCGCAGCGGTTGGCTTCGCGGTAGACATGCTTAAGAGAAACTCTCCACCCACCATTTAGGAGCATCCGAATCTTGCGGACCAAACCAAAGCAGTGATGGGTTGAGGGACAATCATTCACCACTAAATCAAGGACAGCAACCGAATCAAGCTCAGCTTCCAGAGAATGAATACCCATCTCTTTTGCAATTTTCAAGCCCCAAAACAGACCCCACAATTCCGCTCGGAAAGCAGAGGATTGTAACATCCCTAATTTTAATCCTTTTTATAATTATAAATTTTACCGAATTAAATATTTGTTTCTTGAAATCAATCATTTACATGTTGGGTATTTTTAAAAAAAATACATTATGTTAATTGTGAAAGTATAATTTCATTCGTATATTTTAAAGTAATTACCCTATTTGAAAAATATATTTTCTTTACTTTACCTTGATTTAGATATACTCAATATCAAATGAATATTTCATATAGTTTCAAAGTACTAACTTTATAACATCCCTATTAGTATTAATATGATATTTAATCTTTGCTATTGATATTTTCTCTTAAATAATAATAATAATAATACTAATAATAATAATGTAAGTGTTTATGTGTTGTGTTGATGAGGAGGAACCCTAGTTCCTAATTTCCAGCCCCCCCCTTCTCATCTCTTTCCCATCGCTCTCTCTCTCACGCTCGCTTCCTCTCTCCCTCTCGTCGGACTCTTTCTTCCTCCCCCAACCACGACCGCCGCTGCGCAGCCTCTCTCGCGATCGGCTTCTTCCTCGGTTTCTCTCTCCAGTCGCGATCTCTCTCTCTCTTGTTGGTTTGGTCGCGAATCGTGACCCATGGACCGGCCCCGCCGTTGAACCGAACAAGGACCTTGGAGCTCGCGACGTGCCTTCTTCCCTGGTTGCAAACCCGCCTCGAACCGCCTCAGCCATGAGGTGCGGTGATGAAGGTGTTGCTGCTGCCGTGTTTGCTGAACCGAACCGAACCGGTCTTCCCCCTCTCTTGCTTCAAAACCATATGTGGGTAAATCCCTAATACCCTTTCTAATTGCTCTATGTTGTGTTTTTATTTTTAGTACTAATGCTAATTTTAATATTATTGGTAATAATTATTTAGTATGAAATTGTTTTAGAAATTAAATTGTATTATAGTTTATATTGGTTTTAATGATACTGTTATTGATGATGATTTTAAGCGATCACTTTAATTTGTGACAACATCGAATTAAACGTATGTCAAATGAATCGTTTTAAAGAGTACTTTAGTTAAATGTGTTGAATTCCTAAGTAATTGAGCTGTTGTTTAGCTTGGTGGGCTTATCCCTAGGTTGAACAATACACCAGTTAATTAGGAACCGGATATATTTGACATACATTAATTCGAGTTTAAACCTATCTTGAACTTTAAGTTCTAAATTGAAGGAAAGTGTAACTAATTAGATTTAGAAATGTGATTTGCTTATTTTGAACAAAGGTCACTCTCTTTTTAATTCAGAAATTATGGTTTTAAGAAGCTAAAGGTACATGATTTTAATCTATTATGATACTTATGTCGGTTTCGAAAGTTAAAGTATTTTTCAAAAGTAGTTACACTATTTTTTTTTTATAAAACGGGCCTGATCTTGAATTTAAATTTTATTTGGTCTTGATTTATGAACTTGGATAAAATAATGTCATGATTTGGAATCAAATATAATGCTTGTCAAGTTTCAATATTCTGTATTTAGTTTATTTTAGTTCCGGGGTGCAAAGCTTTAAAGTGTTTACTTAAGTGTGATTTCAAAGTAATTATTATTGTTTTGTATGGCATGGTTAGATGTCGATGGACTTTAGGATCAGCCGGGATGCGAACATTGAACCGCATTAGGTTTGGGCATCATTACACGAAAAGAATCAAGTCTAAGGAAAACGCAAAGTAAGGGGTTCTTTACCTTGCCTTAGGGAGTATTTTCTAATTAGCTCATAGTACTTGTTAAGAGTATATGTATATGTTCGGTTTGGAATTTAGATAGTTATTATAGGCTTAACAATCAAGAATGAAATTAAATGAAATAGTTGTTAAATTGATATATGTGATGAATTTTGTATGCTAAGTGCTAAATGTTCCTGTGTGGAGGTGAAGTACCATCAGGCCAAATTGTATGAGGTACCTTCCGGTGTGGAGGTGAAGTACAACGGTATGAGGTACCTTCCGGTGTGGAGGTGAAATACAACGGTATGAGGTACCTTCCGGTGTGGAGGTGAAGTACCCATAGGCCAAATTGTATGAGGTACCTTCCGATGTGGAGGTGAAGTACAACGGTATGAGGTACCTTCCGGTGTGGAGGTGAAGTACCCATAGGCCACATTGTATGAGGTACCTTCCGGTGTGGAGGTGAAGTACAAGGGGATAAAATACATCTTAAAAATGAAATGAAGGAGAAAATAAAAAGAATGAAAAGTAAAGGGAATGGAATAATAAAGAAAAATGGAAATGAAAACGAATATAGGTGGTGTTAAAGCAAAAATGTGAGAAGGGAAATATGTACATTGAAATGAAATGTAATATAAATGTTTAGCCATGAATAAGAATGCTATTTTGTATGATTGTGATAATTGAGAAAGAAAATGTGAAATTAAGTAAAGAGTTGAGAAAGTATCAGTTTGTAAAAGTTGTAATTGTATGAAATAATGAGTTAAAGAATTATAAAAGAAATCATTTGTTATTGATGTGAATATAATTGTTGTGAATGGGTATGAATGATTGAGTTTTGTGCAATATATGGCTAATTGTGTTTGACTTAGTAGGTCATTATGTCTAGTTAGACACTACTTTCTACTTCATGTGTAAAGCTCACCCTTACAACCATTTTTCACGTTCAGAGTTTTAAGCTGCACTATATTTGGCCGAGTAGGAGTACACTCCACCCAGTGGAGTGTAAACTAGTTAATTAGAAGAGAGAGTTATTTTACTTTGTATTTATTTTGTTACAATTAAGTCTTGTTTAGTTTTATTATTTTCATCCGTGAGAGCCTTGAGGATGTTTTATTTGATTAGCAGGGCATAAGAGAATCAAATTAGTATGTTTATAAATATTTTCTGAACTGTACTGGTTGACAGGTTTATAAAAGTTATTTTTGGGAAAGTCCGATAAACAGAGAGGACTCTGTCGGATTTTCGTTAAGATTTAAAACGAAATTTTCAAGTCCTAATTTTCAAAATTAACTTAATTATTAGTAACTAATCTATTTTAATCTAAGGGTGTTACAAGGATATTCCCACATTACAAGTAAAGCCCTTTAAGAAAGAACCAGTATGGTCACGCACAAGGCCACTGCAGGCAGCAGCATTAGCATGCACCGAACCATCGATATTAAGCTTAAAAACACCAAAGGAGGGGCATATCCAGCCTATATAAGCTTCCCTTCTTCTCACAGATATGAGTGCAGCATTCTCCATTGCTTTCTCAATGGACTTAGTGTAATTCAGTACCTGAAATAGGAAAGAGAGAGAGAGAGATACAAAGTTGTGCACTGCTAAAAAACAAGCTTATTTCGGTCTTTCCAAATCATCCAAACCACAACACCAAAGAACCTAGACCAATTTATACCCACAGCTCCTGTACTTTCGTCCTTCAGATTCATCAACAGCCAGCTGTGAAGATCGATGCTGAAAAATTTGCTCCAAAGATCAGGACGCACTAACCCATCCCAAAAGGAAGAGACCTCATCACAATCTCTCAGACAATGAATTATTGTTTCTGAACCTCCGTGACACCGTGGGCAAGAATCATCATCAGTCATGTGTCTTCTTTTCCTCTCCACATTTGTTAATAACCGTGCATGACCCAATTTCCATAAGTGACTTCTAATTCGTTGTGGCCCTCGCCAATCCCAAACATATTGGAAAACCTCACTGTCCCTCTGCTGGCTTACATCATTAAAATTAGAAAGCATTTCTATAGCAGATTTAAAAGTGAAAGCTCCACTTCCATCACCCTTCCAAGCAAAACAGTCAGGACCTGCATCATAGTGAGGGGGATTAATAGCAGCTATTTTAGAGCAGATATCAAGGGGAAGTAAGGAATGAAGAAGCTCCCAATCCCAAGAACCATTTATGGAATAATGGACAGCAGGGTAGAGGTCACACCAATTCGGAGGATTAATGCCAGGAATATCAATTAATCTTCCAACACCCAGGATCCAATTATCCTGCCAGAATTTAATACGTCCACCATTTCCCATAATCCAATAGAGGCCATCATACACCTTAGGGCAGGCACCCACAATTCCGCGCCAAAGACTGGATTTATTTGAGGAAGAATTAAGAGAGATTCTAAGGACATCATCCACCTTATACTTAGCAGTAAGGCATTGAGCCCATAACGAATCAGGATTACTAATTAACCTCCATGCAAGCTTCATCATATAAGCCTGGTTAACCATACGGAGATTACGGAAACCAAGCCCACCTTGCTCCTTAGGAGAACAAATAGTTTCCCAGGCTATAAGATGGCATTTACAGTGATCAGGAGAAGAGCTCCATATAAAATTTCTGCATAATTTTTCAATTTCATCACAGATACTAATAGGAATGACTGCAGTTTGCATCACATAAAACGGAAGGTTAAGAATACAAGACTGAGCTAGCGTCACCCTCCCTACGAAGGAGAGCGTTTTCATTTTCCATTCGGAGAGCTTCTTCTTCACTTTATCAATTAAAAAAGAATAGTGATGACGTTGGGATCGAGAGTGAAAGATTGGAACCCCCAAATACATCCCTATCTCATTAGTCATAGGAATATTCAAACGATCACAAATGGAAACAGACACATGTTCAGCAACAGATGGGGAAAAGAAGATAGAGGACTTATTAAAATTAACAAGCTGACCCGATGCTGTGCAGAACCTGTCAATGATTTGAATTATAATTTCAGCCTGCGAACTCGTAGCTTCTGCCAAGAGAAGAATATCATCAGCAAAAAGTAATTGGGAAACTTTTGGGCCACCACGACCAATAGAGATAGGCTTCCAAGATCCATCACTAACTGCATCTTGTATCATATGCGTAAGACGGTCAATGCATAAGAAAATAGATAATGGGACAAAGGGTCCCCTTGACGTAAACCTCGCTGGGGAGTAAAGGAAGCAGTATGCTCGCCATTCCAGTTCACACACATAGAAGAAGTTGACACACAATTCATGATGAGATTAATGAAAGAAGGAGACAGCCCTATGGCAGATAAGGTGTCTTCAATAAAATCCCAACGGAGCTTGTCATAGGCTTTGGCTAGATCCAGCTTAAGAATCATAAACCCTTTCCTCCCCTTGAGGTTTTTCATTGTATGCACAGCTTCTTTCAGGATAATAACATTATCCGTGCCATGACGTCCTGGGACAAAACTGCACTGGGTAGGAGATATCAAGTGATCCATCATCATCTTCAAACGGTTAGCTATCACTTTAGTCACAACTTTGTAAATGACATTACAAAGGGATATGGGCCTGAAATCCGTTACACGTTGAGGAGGAGAGATCTTAGGAATTAGAGTTATGACTGTCTGATTAACATCTTTAATCTTCCCAGGATCAGCAAAAACGTCCTGCACAAACCAGATTACTGAACCATTTAAAAGATCCCACTGAGATTTGAAGAACAAAGCATGCAAGCCATCCCTCCTCGGGGCTTTTAGATTACCCATACTAAACAAAGCAACACGAATCTCTTCAGCAAGAAAAGGCCTGGAAATAGTCAAAACATCCACTTCTCTAAGCTGTGGAAAATTAGTCGTGGTTTGAAGAGACTCCACTTGACTATTATCAATAGCAAAGAAAGAGATGAAATGGTTAAGAACCATTGCACGAAGAGACTCCTCATCAAAGATCCAAGCATTAGTATGATCAAGAAGGGCCTCAATTCTATTCTTCCTTCGCCGAGTTAAAGCAGCCTGGTGGAAAAACGGGTATTTCTATATCCCAAAGATATCCACTTGGATCTAGCATGTTGGCACCAAAACACCTCTTCTTGGCTAAGGATAGTGCAATAATCATCCCATAAGTCTTGTCTAAGACGGAGAAGATAGGGAGTTACACCTTTGGCCAATTCTCTATGCACACCATCAAGACGATTAAGAAGGCGACGTTTCTTATTAAAAATGTTTCCAAAAATCTCACGATTCCAGCGAGATAGATGATTAGTCAAATTGAAAACATTTTCCGTCCACAAACTATCACGCCTCCACGAATGCACAACCTGATTATGGAAGTCTGGATGAGACAACCAGGCAGCAAGAAATTTAAAGCCAGAGTTCCTTTTCGGTTTAGTAGCCGACCCATTAAATCTCAGCCATAGAGCAACATGATCAGAAGTAGGGAGCGGAACATGAATAACACTAAAACTCGGAAAAGAAATTCTCCAGTGGATATTAGCAACTGCTCTATCCAAACGTTCTTGAACCTCACCACGCTGCCAAGTAAAGGGGGAACCCTTGAAGCCCATATCACACAAACCACAATCCTCTAAACAAGCATGGAACTTATTAGCTCCATTGTTGTTAATAGAAGACCCTCCAATTTTCTCGTGAGTAAACAAGACCTGATTGAAATCCCCCACCGCACACCAAGGACCTGTAAAAACATAACTCTTTTGGCGGAGATCATCCCAGAGTGCCTCCCTTTCAAAAGGATGTGGACTTGCGTAAACAACAGAAAGGTGCCATACATCCCCCATATTATTTTTACAAGAGAGATGAATAGCATAATTAGAGAGATGGATAGAATAGATGTTGACCTTATCAGTATTCCAAAGGCACCAAATACCTCCTGCAAACCCATTAGCATTAACCATAGATTTGCCATCAAACCCAAGCTTAGCTATGACAGTATCTTCTCTATCACCACTAATGCGAGGTTCAAGAATAGCCATGAAATCTATATTATACATTCTCTTACAATCAGTAATAATCCCTGGAAAGGACCGATTACCTGCACCTCTACAATTCCATACCATAATATTTAAATCCATTAAATAACTAAATGGAAATAAAAAAAAGCAAAAAACAAACCAGGCACACTAATGGCGCATAGCTGCTGATCCGGCTTCCTCAATAACATCAGTCTGAGCATCATGCTTGACGGAGGGCAACTCGAAGTCAATGGCATCACCATCACCCAGGTCCCCAGCTCCTTTCCCTCTAGAGGATTTCTTTTTTAGAAATTCCAATTCCCCATTTCGAACCACAGGGATGAAATTCCCAAACAAATTATCAACATACCTTCCAGCTTTATGATCCCTCCACATCTCATTTTGGTAGGAATTTTATCACTATGGGAAATTGTCAAATGGTTTGTTGTCCTATTTTATTATTACTTTAATTCCAAAGGTGGATAGCCCCTAAACAATTGGTCAATTTAGACCGATTTCACTTCTTGGGGGATGTACAAAATAATCGCTAAAGTTCTAGCTAACAGGTTGAAGGGTGCGCTTCATGAGATAACATCTGCTTCGTAATCTGCTTTCCTTCCTAGAAGACAAAGTATTGATAGTATTCTTATTTTAAATGAGATTATTGATGATGCAAAAAGAATGAAGAAACCATGTTTTATTTTTAAAATAGATATTGAGAAGTCATATGACTCTCTGTGCTGGAGTTATTTATTATATATGCTGCAAAGAGTGGGGTTGGAGGATAGGTTGAGTGGATGGTTGAGAGCATATATTTGTGCAAGAAATCTGTCTTTTTTAATAAATGGCAGTCCAATAGAAGAGATCAAAATAAAAAGAGGGCTTAAACAAGGTGACCCATTGGCCCCTTTCCTTTTTCTGATAATGGCAAAAGGGTTTGCAGGAATGATGATGGGAGCAATTTCAAAAAACTTATTCCACCCGTATAAGTTTGGAAAACGAGGTATGGAAATATCTGTTTCGTTTGCTGATGATACCATTTTGGTGGGGGAGGCGTCTATGGAAAATGCATTAGTATTGAAAGGTTTTGAACTAGCCTTAGTAGGGTTGAAGATCAATGTAACATCTGCCCATTTGACTCACTTCTACAAGTCCCTAATCAAGAAATTATTTTAACCTAATTAATTAAAGAATCGATTTAAAAGAGTTTCGATTTCATAATGAGCCCTTATGTTTTGAAATTTGATTTGCTTGTGTTGTGACTTTGTGTGCTTGATTGTTTAAGGTTTTAATTAAGATTTTTGTTTTATTGATTCATATGATTTCATGGAGGATTATTTTCTCTATGTTTCAAAGAATCAAAGTCCAATCACCTCTGGAAACCCTAATTGATGCCCTAATCGTTGATTCAACCCTAATCGAGCTCTTAATCCTTGATTAAGAACTTAATTACTCTCTTAAACCCTAAACCCTTTTTGGTTAGTGAGCTAATCTGGAATTAGTTTTCCTTAAACCTATGACTAAGTTTTGATTAAGCCCTAATCACTAAGGATTAGTGGGCTAAACCTAGATTAATTAACCTAATCCTACCCTAATCATGATTAGAACCCTAATTAGTGCCTTAAACCTAATTAGCTAATCTAACCTATCCTAAACCTCGTATGGCCGAATACCTAGATGCATGGCTTGGCCACCAAGCTCATTTACTTGGTTAACAAGTGGCATGCCCAAAAGTCAAGCTAATGACATCATCTTCATGACCAAGCATGACATAAGGGAGAAGAAAAAGTGAAGAAAAGGAAGGAACAAGGAAGGAGCCGTGAGGGACCTTAAGGCAAGACTTGGCCTCCAAGTTTTGTGACCTAGTCCCCAAGCATTTGCAAGGAAGCCACCCATGCAAGCCCTTGATGGCAAATAAGAAAAGTAGAGAAACATAAAAGAAGAAGGCCAAAACCGTGTGAGACCAAGAGTGAGTTCATTTCCATTTCTTCTCTTCTTCACCCCTCATTCCAAGCCAAACATCAACACTCACTCACCCCCATTCGGTTCTTCATTCCTTCCATCCATTCCAACCCTAAAACCGTGAGGGAGTGAGTGAATTCTCCTCCATTCTTTCATCAACACACACACTTTCTTCCATTTCTTTTCCCAAACTAAACACAACACTAAGAGAAAATCAAGCTCAGAGTGAAAAAGAGAGAGAGAATGGCCGAATAAAGAAAGAAGAAGAACCAACACTTTAGACTCTTCATGACTTAAGCGAGATCAAGCTAAGATAGTGGAAAGAGAAGGAGAAAGACCATGGACTAGGAAGAGGAGTGGTGAACCGTGAGGAGAGAGGAGAGAAACCAAGGAATTGGACTTAATTTTTGAAAGTTTTTGATTAAGTAAGAAATTTGTTTCATGATCTAAAAGTTTTAAACCCTTTTCTTTGATTCTTTTTCATTTTCATGCTTTCCTTCTAAAGACTTTGATTTTGTTGATGCATATTTGCTTTTGTGTTAGATCCAAAGGTTTTACTACCATGCATGTTGATTTTTAAACTTGATCTTGAAGTTTTGTTAAGAAAATGTTTTCCTCCATGACCTTAAAGTTTTCCTCTTTGATTTCTTAAAAGTGTTTTGGAAGAGAACTTGATTTTAAGTTTTCATGAAAAGTTTTTCAAGGATCTAGTGTTTGTGACTTCATGCATGTTACGATCTATATTTGATCTATGACGTACTTGATGATTTCTTTTATGTTAGCCACGGTTCTTTGTTGTTGTGCATGTAAGCTTGATTTTCTTTTGTTTGGTCTCTTGCATGTTGTGATCTTGCAATTTAGTGATGTTTGAGTGAGTATAAATTGTGTGATTTACTATGATTAGCCACGGTTCGTACTTGATCTTTAGGTTAGAGGTTTTGATGTTGGATTTTGGTTATGTGTATATGATCTCCATGAACTTTATGTTGATCTTAAGTGTTAAATGTGAAATAAAATTGTTTAGGAGTTGTATGATGCTCACGGTTTCATGAAGGAGGTGCATGCTAAGATTATGTTTTCACTTGTTTAATGAATATGTGATTTACATGAACTTTGAGTTGAATCTATATGTTTTAAGTGAAACGAAAATTGTCTAGAAGCTTGTGTATGCTCACGGTTTTGTATAAGAAAATATGCTAGGATTGTGTTTTTACTTGCTTGATGAATTATGTGAAAATTGTTGATTGAATTTGGAGCTGTTTTTGAGTCTTGAAACTTTGAAAACATTTTTAAGAAAATCTAGTTAAGGTCACGGTTTGGACCTTAACTTTTGAGTTAAATTCTCTTGAATGTATATGTGTTCATGACATGAAAATATGTGTTGATTGTGAAGTTGATCCTTGAACAAAATAATTTTTAAACAACCCTTGATGCATACGGTTTTGACATGTTTAAGTTTAATAAGATGAAGTTTTGCTAAGATGGAATTAATTAAGTGAAAGATCAATGAAAATGTGACTAAGTGTATATATGATGCGTGATTCGGTTCATGTGTACTTAAGAGTTTGATTTTCCTTATTTGATTGAGTCACATATGTGGATGAGTATGTGAGTATGCTATGTTTGACTTAACTTGATGAATTGTGATTATGTGATGTTTGAAATAAATGAATGATTGTTTGATTTATTCTATTTGAATACTATGCTGTCCACAATTGGTTTTAAGTGTTTGAACTTGATGAATTATCGATCAAAGTGTCTATTTGATTGTTTTCATGATTCTTGGTTGTTTGTGCTTTGGAATTTGGTTTTAAACAATGGAAAATGAATTTAAAACTTAGGACATAATGCTGTCCAGAATTTTCTAAGTCACATTTCCTATTTAAAAGTATTTTCAAAGTGTTTTAAAGTTGAGTTTTTGAGGATACTTGATCTAGGTCAAAGTTGATTTGAAAAGTGCGATTTTTCGGTGTTTTTGGATTTGAACTCATTGCTGTCCAAAGGGGACCAGAAAAGAAACTTTTGTTTTAAATGAATTTAATTGATTGTTTTCTCATGATTTTAAAGTGTAAAAGTTAGTGTTGACTTGGGACAAGTTTGAGTCAAAGAGAATTGATGTTTTGGTTTTAAATGAAGACAATGTTTGAATTTTTCTTAAGTTGTCTTGAGAATAATTTTAAGGATGATAATTAAATAAAGTTTAATACTCATATATTTACCTTCTGGGACTTGAAAGAAGTTGGAGTCGGGCAGACTACGAAGGGAGCAGATCGCTCGGAACTTGTAGATTCGGTAACTGCGAATCCAGGTGAGAGAGAAGTTATCCTAAGACGCTTTGGTGTCTAGTGAGTATGATAGGACACTCCGTACTCTCTCAAAGTCGGAGTAAAGGTCTAACGTAGCTAGTAGTATACCCGATAAATTATGTGATTGTCTGTATCGAGGTATACGAAGACTCAGACCTATACCATTACATGGTATTGATTGATTGATATATTTATTTATGTTGAGATATATTGTGTCATATTGTCATTGCATGAGCATAATGCATCATCCCGCGATATAAGATATGAGTAGAAAAGACATAGAAAATTATAAGGAATTCCCCCAACGAGTCGAGCGAAACTCCAAGGGGTGGAACGCGTGATGGCACCGGATGATGCAGATGCGTCGAATGTGTGAATCGAGCTGATGCTGTGACGACGACGAGGTCTTCGAGTGTGGATACAACGGATGCTGAATTCTATAAAGAGTGTATCTATATGGTTGTAGCCATATATTGAGAGTGTATCTATGTGGTCGTAGCCACTTGCTGAAAGTGTATCTATATGGTCGTAGCCACCTGATGAGAGTGTATCTAAGTGGTCGTAACCACTTGTTGAAAGTGTATCTGTATGGCTGTTGCCATATGTTGAAAGTGTATCTGTATGGCTGTTGCCATATGTTGAAAGTGTATCTGTATGGTTGTTGCCGTATGTTGAAAGTGTATCTGTATGGCTGTTGCCATATGTTGAAAGTGTATCAATATGGTTGTGGCTACGTGTTGAGAATGACTCAGGATGGGTCGAAGCCCGTCAAATATAGTAGTCGAGTCCCACAAGAAGTAACCCGCATATGGTTGGTGCTATATGGCGGAGGTGACTTAGGATGGGTCGACATTAGGATAAAAGAGTATAACCTTTACGACTCAAAACCTTTACCCGAAGTAGTGGAGAGGAAGACACGGTGCTTACCTACGTGGTAATCACTTGATGATTAGGATAGGGGAAGGCAATGACGGTGACTCGTCAAGAAGCCTAAGAGGAGTCTGTCTAGGCTGGGAAAAGCTACAGTGACCTGGGTTGACCATCCGAGGTTGGGTAGGTAGTCTGGTGTCATAGCTGAAGTACTGCATGATCACTAGACAGATGACTGACGCCCCCTTGACTAAATCAGGATCAGAAGAGGGATGCTTGAACACGGTGGAGGTTGACACCCTTTGTCATGACATTTTTTTTCCCGGGCATTTTATAGTGTATCTTGGTGTATTCTCCAGGAGCCGGTGTGGTAGAGATCCTGTACTTCTGATTGCTTCCGACTAGGTGGATGGAATACGAGGAGATGTAGACCTGAACCCGAAACCCTAAAGCTTGAATTCTGATACGATGGACTCGAGATATGTGAACTAAGAGACTTCGACTTTGAGAAACGAATTGCTGAGAGATTCAACCTTGCGAGATAACTAATTAAAAGGATTCCCTTAAGTGAAAGATAAAAAAGAGTTAGTTAATGCGACGATTGCATTGCATCCTCATGCATTTTGCATAATTATCTGTTAGTGTTGTTTGTATTGTTTGTTATGTTCTGGTATGCGTCGCTAGTGTAATTCCAAGAAGTCGATGGGAGTAATTCCATTCGGTTAACTTACTCTCTCAACTTCTTGTGAACATGTGACTATGAATCTTCGATTCTAAAAGACGGTGGAGCTGGTGATGCTACTCCCGGAGGGAGGACCTACTGATCATGATGCGCCGACGAGAGGGCTACTGATGGACGACAAAGATTGCTTTTGAAGACTTACGTTGTGGATCGAGAAAGAGCTTTTTCTAGTAGTTATAACTAGGTTCCCGATGGACCCTTGCTGTTATGCTTATCAAGTGTACCCCTTTTCTTTTGGAATTGCTTTTGTTAAGACATACGTTTATGTAGGAATGGCACCGATGTTCTGTGGTGGCCACTTTTGTAAGAACCTTTATGTTCTGTTTTCAAACTGTTTACTTGAAGGACTGTCACAGTCGGACAAGTAAACTCTTCTTAAGCAAGTCGAACATATTTTCTAAATGGTCCAAACGTTTTCCTCACTTGTTGAAAGTGAGTTTCCAAATGTCAAACTGCTTTCAGAAATTTCCGCAAACGTTTTTGAGAAAAAGGATTTTAAAAAGTAATACCTTGTTTTGGGAAGCTCGACAATCGAGTTTTTACCCTTGCTTTCAAAAAAAAAAATTTCACCCTATTTTTCCTAAAAAGAATTAATCAGTATTTGATGAGTGTTTATTTCGAGTTTTCCAAATCGGGGTGTTACAATCAACTTTCATAAAAGCAACATATTTGGTATCAATGTTCCAGATACATTCATGGTTGATGCTGTAACACCCCGATTTTGTTTCCCGAAAATATTTCATTTATTTATTAAAATATTAGTAAAAATGAGGGTCGATTTTTTTTATATAAACAATTGGGTACGCACACTCTGCTTGGTTCGTTTTATTTATTTTCCAAAAGAATCATTACTTTTAATTAATTACAAAAGCTAACGTTGTTCGATTTGTCGCAAAAGAATTATTGTCGTTATCTCCAAAATCGAGTTGTTACAAAAAACACATTCATTGAACCACACACCAAAATAACTTCATTGCACTTAAAACATCGTCGGATAAAATCCACCAGTACTACTTAATTACATAAGTTCCAAAAGCATTTACCATGACAGGATAAAAGAGTTGTGGACACCAAGTCCCAAAATACATCAAAAGATAAGAGTAATTACATCATTAGATATCTAGAGTATGACTCTCCTCAGTTGAGACAAGACCCAAACTACAACAAAATAAAACACCTAAGTAGCAACACCCATGAGACTCCCTAAGCTGGTTGCTGATCCTCGTCATCCTCCGGTGCTATCTCCTCAACATCCTCAGTCTTAATCTCAAAAGGCGGTGCAGGCTGCGCACACCGTGCTTAGTAAGTCCGAGGGCCACCATCCATGTAGTCTCTCAAGGTAATGCTACCAATGTGCAAGTCGACGAGTCTCTGACCTCCAACCGAGTCGGGCCTCTCCAAATCCAACCATTAGGGGTAGCTTCTCACACTCCCCCACTAGGGGCCACATTTGGATCGCGATGTTGTACACCATCTGCCCATTGTGTCACCACGAAGAACGAAGAGAAACAACAGACGGGAGAAAGAATAAGCTTTTCTGGACGCATGACACGTCGACAAAAGAGACGTCCCACCAACACATCTCAAGAAGAAATAAATAACAACACATATGCACATGATTATAATTATGAAACGAATGCATGATCATCATCATCATCAGTTAAATAATTCATCGATCTCGCATCATCACGCTTATCACAATTTCACTATCGTCTGTCACATCACCACACTTTAATCCTCATAAACAATTAGTTTTATTAATGTATTTTATTAAGTCTTATTGATATTCGCTTCACCAATGATGTCTGAGAAGAATAAAGCATCACTGGGAAATTTATCTAACTAGCATACACGTCTACATCTCCTCCACATCCTCCCAACCCTAGTCGGAAGCAAACGGGATGGACACGAACCTTAACCCACGCCGGTAGAACAGTCGAGAAAAACCAACAGCATATAAATATGTATGTCAAGGCCACAACTGTACGGGCCGGTCATCATGACAATTAATATTTTACGCGATATCACAAGGGCCCAACAACAAATCGATCTGCCCGCCTCGTTCAGGTTCCTTCTCACCGCTTCAAATTTGATCAAGGGGGCGACAGTACTTTTCTAGTTCGCGGTGCAGAACATGCTATGATCCCTTGGGTCTTAAGTCCCGATCACATATAGTCTATTTCTACCTAGAAAAGCACCCTAGGCTACTTGACGAGTCACCGTCATCACCCTCCTCTATCACAAGCACACACCTAAATATCCGCAGATAAGCAGGGTATCTTCCTCTCCACTACTTCTCGCTCATCTCACTGCATTATAATTAATGTCTTTTAAATATTTTATCAAGGTTTATTAACCTAATTGCGGACAAGTCACCCTTATCCATCCTTCGGTAATCCTCGACCTCTAATTAAACAATCTTTTACCACGTTCATTATTTTCCAATAACACTTGCTAAATAAAGGCTTGGACTCACGGAGCATCACTCTCGTGGCCAGCACAAACTCAACCTAAAGAGCATAAAATCCATCTTGGTGCTCACCAGGGAGATTTGTTGGGTCACTGGCAAGTATACCTGATCGACAAGTAATATAGTCAGTAAGACCAGTTATCGTCACTCAAAGATTGCAAATTGTTCAATTAATTCTCACCAAAGAGTAGTTAAAAGCAAAATCTATAGGTTTGTAACAAATTAATTAAGATTAAGTTGAAATAAAATAAAAACAGAAATTAAATAAAAAAATAAAATTAAATAAAAGTTGTGAGCAATTTAAGAAAACGAGTTAGGAACGTGGTTTCATTGTAGGCGTTGTTTATTTATCATGAATCTCTGTTTTTCCCTAAATCAAGAACAAATTCCTAAGGTAGTAATTACTAGATCCCTCTTGTGCAATTATTGTTTATTATTCAACTTGATAACCCTTAATCCCTTAAGTGATCAAACCATTGAATAACCTTTATTAAAACAGTGGAATTTATGAAAAGTTATATAATTACCCAAAAGTATCCCCACGAGTTGAATAATTATATTGTTTGATTGAAGGTCTATTCTAATTCATAATCTCCCAATTGAAGAATTAGAGATCCAAAACATAGATTAGCTACTTCCATGCATAACAGTGAAAATTGTAACACCCCGCATTTTTCCCATACGTGCATAAACGATTTTCGACAAAATGAACTCTGAGATTCTATTTTATAAGAGATTTTCAGAAAAATATTTTACTTGAGAAAAAATGAAGTGTTGATTTTCAAAGATTTTTATAAACAAAATGTTTTTATAAATGAGAAGAGAATGATTTTGTTGATTTGATTTAAAAGAAATGAATTGTGATTTTATTAAAAAGGTGATTTTTATTTGAAATGAAGTTTTTGGATTTATAAACTTTGAAAATTCGTAACTTTTTAACCGTAACTCGGATTTTTATGATCTTTATATCAAAATGATCGTCTTGAAACATAGATTTTGAAAATGTAATTTTCAGATTTTTATGGGTTGATTTATAAAAATTTATTTTCAGCATTGTGAAATACGAATTTTGGAATTGTATTTTGAAGAACATGAATTTATTGATTTGGCTTGAATTTTTATGTGATGAGTGCTTGATCTGATGTGTGTTTGATTTAATGTGTGTTGATTTATGATACATGAAATGATTGTATGAATGTGATTTTTGAATTAATTGCATTATGGTGTGGATTGATGATCTTAAGTGAATATGTTTAGAAAATAAAAATGTAAAATGTATGTGTATGTGTGTATTTTGTATGACACGGTGGTATGTATGTGTGTATATATGTGTGTATGTTGTACGTGTATTTGTATGTATGCATAAGCTAGGACTAATTTTCTAGAAGCTTGGAGGTTAAGAAACTAGAACCATGAACCAAACTAAACCAAGTAGGAAACCCTAACTAAGAGCTAACTAATACTTAAGCCTAAGTGACCCCTAAAGCTCTAGCCTATGCTACCTTGTCCCCTTGCATATAATAAAATCCACCCATGCATATTTTTAGAAGCCCAAAACCGTCCCTCCCTTTTGTGTGTGACTAAACCTAAACCTAAGGGTAGATGAGGGAATTCGTGAATGGCTTATAAATTAGTGATGCCTTAGTCCATTTTCACCCCATTCCAATTCATTTTCTTCCACCAACACTAAACACATCTCTAAGAACCCATTTTACTCTTAGAGAGAAAAAGAAAAGAAATAGAGAGAAAGAAAGAGAGAATGGCCGTGAGGTTGAAAGAGAATGAGGAAGGAGATCCAAGCCAAACCTAGAAGTCTCCCTTGTAGATCAAGAGTGTTGAGAGCTAGAAGACCAACCCTTATCATGGTAGGATTTGAAGATCAAGAAGAAGATTTGTAATAGTTTAGTTTTTCCTTTTTAGTTTATAGATCTATTTTATTTTCTTCTTGCATGTCTTATTTTATGGTTTGAAAGGTGATCTTAATAAGTGTTGTTATTCTTTGATCTTGGACTTTAAGGACTTAAAAATAATTTGTAATATGTGATCTTGATGCTTTATGTTTCGGTTCAAAGTCTTTTTGATGGATCTAATATTTTTCTTTAAAGATCTAAAGAAAACTAAGATTTTTGTAAAACCTAAAATGAACCTCTTTGCATGTTTAATTTTCTTTCTCTAAACCGTGATTTATATATGTTTATGTGATGATTTGATGAATAAATCTATGATCTAAACATGACTAGGGATAAAGTGAAATTCTTTGTCTTTGCATATTAAACCTTTTTGTATGAAGAGTTTTCTTGCTTAGAACCGTGATCTATGTGTGTGTTTGTGGTTATTTGCCAAGTAAATCTATGATCTATGTTTAATAAATAATAAAGTAAAATTATTTGGTTTTGCATGTTAAATCTTTTTATTAAACCGTAATATATGATGTGTTTCCATAATTATTTGTTGAATAAATATAAGATCTAAAATTGATTTGTGAAAAAGGTCTAAGTTCTAGTCTTGCATGTTGGTTTAATGATGTTCTTATTTGATTTAAGTGTGTGCATGTTATTTTTCAAGAAAAAGATTGTGTTTTCTTTTTATGTGTGTTTTGGTTTTAAGAAAAAATTAAAGTAACAAGTTCTAAATTGATTTTTGGGTATGAATATGTTTTGATCTAGTGTTTAATCTTGTGCATGTTTGATTTTAATGAAAAGATCATGTTTTCCTTTTGTATGTGTGTGTCACGGTTTCAAAGAAATTAAAGAAGTAAGATTTGTAATGATTTTTGAGTTCAAGCATGATTTGATTAAGTGTTTAATTATATGCATGAATTATTTTTTTTAGAAGGCCATTCGGCCATGTTTGAGTAAACTAGGATCTATGCTTTTTTATTTTGTAAAAAGTGAATGCATGTTTGTTCTAAGATTAGATCTAATGATTTTAAGAACATGCATGTTGTTTTCATAAAGTTAACATGAGATCTTTAATTGTGGTTTAGGATTAAATGATGAACTTGAGTTTATTTTATGTATGTTAAAAAAAATGTTTGAAAAAGATTTTGTTTTAAATACATTGATGCATGTTGATGTGGTATGTTGTTTTGAAAAAGTTGCCTTGAAATCCTATATGCTTTGATGTGACTATATGACTTTTGTATGTGTTGAAAAATGAATGAAAAACCTTGCTTTTGTGCATGTGGGCATTCGGCCACTCTAGGGAAAAGTAGAGAACTAGGTTTGTTCCTCATATAGGTTACATGCATGATGAAATTAATTGAATTTAAGAGTTCTAAAAGTACATGCATGAGTAATTGAATTTAAAAGAAAATATGTGTGATGTTTTGTGATTTAAATTGTTGTGTTGATTTAAGTTATGAAATAAATTAAAATTGTTAATTCTTCTTCTAGAGTGCTCACGGTTTTAATCATAAGATAAAGAAAATGATTTCATGATTTCATGTCCTTATTTGTGCATTAAAACCCTGTAAAATTATATGTATGTAATTCGGTCAAAGCATGTGCATGTAGTTGTAAAATTGTCTTCATGAAATAACCTATGGAAATAGCTAGGTTCTAGGTGTATGATGCTAGGTGTTTGAATGAAAGTGATATGTGCTTACTTTTACCTTTTTGATTTTAGAAAATAAATAAGTTGGTTTAATTTTGTAAAAAGGAATTTTCGTAATATTGATTCAATGATTTTTAGTTTTAAAGTTTATGTCTGATTAGAAAATTATTAAACATGTGTGATTCGGTTTTGTTGGATTAATCAAAAGATTAAACTTAAAATATTTTCTTAAATTAAGTTAATCTATTAAGATTAGAATGTAATTTATGATTCTAAATGATGTGACATGTGACTTCCTGTGTATATGTTTGTGATTGCTTGGAATGCTTTGAAATATGTATGTGATTATTCTTTATGATTGAATGTATTGAATTGAAATTGTTTTGAATTATGTTTGTGATATTTATTTGTGAAAAATGTTGTATTTAAAAAGAATGATTTAAACAACTTAAATTGATTTGAAACTTTTTATATGGCATTCTTTGATCAGTGTTTGATGTTGTTGAGAAGTTTGGTAATTTAATGAATCAATTTGATATGGTTTTAAAATTTTATTTTCTGGAGTTTTGAATTTTGTTTAATGATTCAAAAAATGATTTTTATTAAGAAAAATGGATTTGTTTTGATAAAAAGATTATTTTAGAATTTGTTTTAAAGTTTTCTTGAAAAACCTTTTTATTAAAGATTTGATTTGGATTTAAAATCTTTTTGGATATTGGCAATGTGTTTTTGAAAAAGGGAATTGTTTCAAATATTTTTAAAACGGAATTAAGAATTCACGTAAATCGTTTCTAACGCACGGGGAAAAATGTTCTAGTTCGGGTGTCGGACGCGAAGGAAACGTGGCAAGGTTAGCGACCGGAAACCTTGGAAAGCTTTCGGGAGTTTTTTCATTGAGGTGAGTGAGAGTGTTGTGATCCTGCAACGTGGTTGCTCACAATCCGAATAGATGGATTGTGAGAGTACTGCGAATTAAGCGATATAGATATTTGTGTTAGATGTTTACCTACTTGTTTACGTGCTAAATGTTTATCTGTTATGCATTACTAAATGTTTACTTGTTGTGCATACTTTATTTTGTTTAGAAATTGTTTGATTATGTCTGGATAGCGAAACAATAATAATGAAACTGTGAAAGTAATGAGATAAGACTGAAAAGAGAAAAGAAATGCGAACACGAGATATGAGAAATAATTGAGTAAGAGATAAATGATGAGTTAAGATTAAAAGGAAAATTTATAAGAAACGATTGCGAAAGAGATAAAGCGCGATGCGAATAAAACTGTGAAAGAGATAAATAATGAATGAAAAAGAATTAATAGTTGAATGGAGATGAAAAGATGATGTTCGAGACGGCAACAAGAGATACACGATAAGGCGAGCGGAAGCGTGGTGATGATGATGCTGCGGAGTAACAAACGAGGAGAACGATGCTGATATCAAGTAGTAGCTGAGGAGCAAGATGTTGATGATGAAGATGCTGATGATCGATGATGATGAGAAAGTTGCTGAGCATGAGCGTACGAGAATGATGATAATGAGATGAAAGAGATTTGAGGCATGACGCCATTGAGATTTTTGGGGAACGGATTGCGATTAGTGGTCGGGTTTCATTGAAGGGATGCACCAAGGATGGACCAACCGTTAGGATTCAGCCGCTAATTAAAACGTTAAAACCTTAAAAGACTTTAAAAGACATTTACAAACGCGGTGAGGTATGAGTGTCGTATCGAAGTAGTGGAGAGGAAGGTACCCCGGATATCAGAGATATTCGGGTTGTGAATGCAATAGGGTAGGCTCGGGCGGTAAAACGTCACGTTGCCTTGAGTACTATTCTGGGCGAAACGAATCCCACAAGTGGCATACGAACGTGGTAGGGACTGGGTCCAATGCCGTGGTAAGTTCTGCACCCGGAACGGGAATAGTGCTGTCACCCCTATGGCTTTTCAGGAACAGTGAGAGGGACTGGAACTTGGCATTTGAGATTGCCGCTGAGAGCGTGCGTTGATTATATGATATTAAATGATATGATATGAATTGAATTGATTTGAGGTTGTAGTCCTCCTGGTCTGGGACCAATTGTTTGTGAGACAGCTGTCGTGCCCGCGTGGTAAAGGTCCTACCTGTTTGCTTCCGACTAGGTTGGGTGGATGACCGAGGAGATGTGGACATGTGTGACTTCCTCAATGATGACGTTCCCCCATCATTGAGCGAACCGGAGCGATAAAATTTAAAAGACTATGAGAAATCAAAGAAAAGTACAATAAAGGTATCGAGTGTTGTGTAAGAATTATAAGACAAGTCCGAAAAATGATTCTTGGAATAATTAATACATTTTAAAGTAACGACCGAAGAAAGAATGGAAAAGATTTGTGAGTGTCATGTAATAAAAGGATCAAGAAGAAAAGCTTTTCGGAAAGATTGAGAAAGGTGGGATGTAAGTGTAATGATTGAATGATGTGGTTATGAGTGATGATATTGATGTGTTTAGAACATTATGATTTGCTTTGTTATATGTGATTTATATGCTACGTGTATGACATGTTATATATGTTGATGATGATATGTTTGCATTATGATGAATGTCTATGTTATGTTGTTTTAGTTACACTGTTCTGTTATATTATCTGTCTACCTATTATATTGAATCTACCCTGAGACCGCATGGTCAACCCGTTAGTGTTCGGAACACTGACTCTCTCCTACCATGTTGTCATATCGGCAATTGCTGATATTGCAACTGGTAGATGGCGTAGCGTGTAGTAAGTCACCTGTACCCTATAAGGAAGAGCATAGAAGTTTGTTCCTGACGATGGTATCTGGAGGAGATACCTGAGGCAGCAAACGAGGACGACTCTACTTGCGATAGGAGAGCTTGGTCTACCCAGATCCGGAGGTTGGACGACGAGTCTTAGTGTGTCTGACTAGAAGTTAGGCAATTCCCCTGGAGGAATGTATTCCAATGTAAGTTCTTAGTTACCTTAGCTCTATCATACTGTACCCTGGCTAAAGTTTTATTAAACATGGATGTTTTGAAAGAGTAAACGGGCTATGATTTAAATAATGTTTTGAAAACGAGTTTCAAGGTGCGGTGTCTTGTGACATCTCGGTTTGGAACTTGAAAGGTGTTATGCAATGTGAGAATAGGAGTTTTAAATGTAACTATGTTTGAAAATTCTAAGTGTTCTCACGTTATGTAACACTTGTTTAAAAAAAATGGCCCTAATTTTCACTATATTTAACTTAAGTAACGGAAGTTTTCAAGTTGCCAAATCGGGGTGTTACAAAAATACAATCAAACACTTGATTTAGAAACGGAAAAACATCAATTCATGAAATCAATAAACTAATCCATACAAATCTATCAATTCCTAACACGAGTGTTTTAGTTACATATTAAGAAAATAAGAACAGAAACAATAGAAGCGTAATCCATAATCATGGACAATTAGTATTACCACGAAGAGATCTTCAATCTTCCAATCTTCGATCTTCTTATCCTCTAAAGCTCTCCAAAATCATGTAATCTCCCTCTCTAAAAGTTGCTAACCTAATTTCTAATCATACTTTAAATATATAATTACAAAACCTAAGAGAATCCCCCAAAAACGCATCAGAAATTGGCCCAACTGGGCCTGGGCGGGACTCGCGCGCCTGGGCGCACCCAGCTGATCTGCTGATGGTTAACGTGGGATGCGAGCTTGGGTGCCCCAGCCTGGGCGCCTGGGCGTGCCAATCCTGCTCCAACTCCGTTTCGCCCCGTTCTTGCGTCATTTTCAAGGTTCTTTCTCCTCTTTTAAGCTCCATAATTATTTTCTTCAATTATGCTCCAAAAGTACCTGAAACATACCCAAAACGAATCAAAACGTTCAAGGGATTCTAAACTAATAACAAAATCCTAAAACTAATAAAAACATCCTAAATTTACAAGAGAAACAAGCCAAATCCATAGTAAAAGGGAGTCTAAATCATGCTCAAAACATCATATATTAGACCCAAATCAAGATTCACTTTCAATCATTAATTTCTCAAACTCATAACATTCATTCATCACCTTTTAATTTCATTTTTCAATGTCATGCATCATGCTAAACATAATAAAACAGAATGAATCATCATGCATGAGCAGGCATAATACTTGCATATTCTCATGTTAACATAAATCAATCAAGCAACAACACATAAATACAATAGTGATCTTAGTCTTTCGTGTGATGAGCCAAACAATTAAACAGACCAATTGCCCTCACACTACTTGACCTTTATCCAATCACGGTTCCGATTTAAAAAATCGAAACTAAAATCATTTAATCATGACATACATTCCAGACAAGCTATTATTCTCACCTTGATTGCGAACAGAAACTCTTTGAGGATCCACGAAACTCTGATTCCCACGATCACGCTCGAGAGCGGTACCTTTATTTCCTCAAATTAATTATAACGTATTAATATAAAATTCCAAATAACATATTTGTTCTTCATCACTTACATAAAACATTAAAACTTAAAATAAATCCTTTCGGGTAAAACGAAAACACATTTCTTTTTATTAAATCGTTCCGTAAAGCAACAACTCACATACTTTAAAATACATTGAAAATAATTCATAAATAAATTTTAAAAACAAATAGCGGCTGCTGGTCCGCCTTGGACAGCACCCTAATCAATTCCGAAAATACCGAAAAATTCACGTTTTCACTTTCGACTTTTTCCTAAATCCAATACCACTTGAAATCCATACTTTAAATTACTTGAACACATTTTTGTTAAAGTTTAAAAACAAACCAAACCAATTCTGGACAGCAAAGGATTTATCCACAAAATCATTTTCAGAAAATCCAAAAACAACGTAAAAGTACTTTTTGCTTTAACACATGCTTTAACACAAAATAAGCACTTAAACTCCTTAAAATTCAAGCTTTTTTAATCATAAAACAAATCTTGGACAGCCACTAAACATACCTCACGATTTCAAATAGATCAAATCAAATAAACACACAATCACATAATTTCAAAGCTAGTAACGTAACCGAACATTTTTTAAACAACGATTAACACACAAACGACAAACGTTACTCTAATAAATCAATTCACATAAACACATAGCACATATTCTTTCACGACTTTAATCATTTAAACATACATACATATACACTAAATCAAGCCACGTACTTAATAACTTAACTTGATTATAAACTAAACATTCACTTTCAAGTTTCAATTAAACATTTTCTAATTCAAACACTTAGTTTTTTATTTCCACATAGGTCATACACTTTTCAAATATCACTTTAGCATTTAACAAAATAAATCCCTATCCTACTAAACCTATCATGGTCGAATCATGCATCAAGGCCAAACAATATTCATAAATTTTTTTAAAATTTCCTAAAGCATCAAAACAACACTTTTTCAATTAAACTCAAACATTTAATCACTTAACTAACACTAAATCACTTCTATAACACATAACCATGCCCAAAACAATTTCATTTTCATATCTACCTACTTAAACATAAAGGGGCCAAATTAGTCAAGCAAAATAAACCAAGTTCTACAAGTTTTAAACACTTTAAATCCACTTAATCAACTTCAAGGCATCATCATGTAAATTCATTTTCAAGGAATAAAAGCCATTTAAACACATACACATACATAACCGAATTAAATCAAAGAAATAAGCTAAAATACAAACTTTATATGCTTCAAGCAACATAATCATTTTCAATCATCAACACATAAATTCATTTTCAAGAAATCAAATTCATTTACTCATGAATACATGCATGGCCGAATTAATAAAAAAAAACTAAAAATCACAAATATAAACACTTAAACCATCATGATTCAATTCAAGCATTCAAACACTAATTTTATTCTCATGAAACAAAACCATTTTGTTCATTTTTCCTCCCTTGGCCGAATACACACACATATATGAACAAAGGCACATAAACTTCATCAAATAAAATTATTTATGCACATTTCCATGCCTTGACCGAATATACATACAAGCAAGAACAAAGACATAAAATTTATTATCAAACAAAACTATTCATTCCTATTTCCATGCTTAGGCCGAATATACATATACATATAAACAAGAGCATACATTTTTTTTATCAAATAAACACATGCATGAACATAGATCATACAAAAATTTTATCAAACAACCACATGCATGTATTCCCCATCAAAACCGTATAGCCCTAAACAAACACATCAAAGAAAAATTTCATTTAATCAAGCATTTCCACATAGAAACCGAAAATATATCAAACAAATGGCAAGAATCAATAATCAATTGCATGCATTGAGAAACAAAATCATTTTCCCCTTTTCCTAACCCTAACTGTGACATGCAAGAGGGAAAAGAGAAAAATTTGTGCAATTCAACAACACATGCTTCATAATCATACTTAAATCAACTCATATTCAAGCATATAAACACAATCAAAGATAAAAAATTATTTCAAACAAAATAGGGGTCAAAACCGTGAGCATCAATAAGTGGATGCATGCTCATTTTTTTTTATTTTAATCTTCAATCCATGCATAAACAAGTAATAAAAATCATAAGAAAGCTTAAAAATGTACATGCTTAAGCTTATGGCCATCAAACACCAAAAACCTTTCTTGAAAGAACTTGAAGAAACTGAAAAAAATAAGAAGAAAAGAAGAAAGAACACAAGCTAGAGGAACATTACCTAATGGAAGAACAAAAACAAGCAAAAAAATCAAGTTCCCTCTTCCTTTTTCCTCCTCTCCCTCGCGGTTTCTTCTTCTCTTCTCACTTCTCTTTTTTTTTGTTCTAAGGCATATGAAGCTAGGGGGTGGTCTTAAGACAAGGGGTAGTATTTATAGGGAAACTTAAGTTGGGGTACAAGGACTAAAATGGGGGGTTCGAACTTCTCAAGAGTCGTGGGGGGTTAGATTGCAATTTTGGGTAGTTTAGGATTTGAGACAACTAACTTAGTGAGAGACATAATTAATAGGGTAATAAATGCTTTGTCTCCTAAGTGTTCTATGGAGAAGACAAACAATTAGAGCATTTTTGAATTTGAATTTTGGCTCTAAATACATATTCTCACTTAACTTATAGGGTAAGCTTAAAATTTTTCTCCCTACTCTAGGGCTTGGCCGTACAACATATAGAAGAGGGGAAATAAAATTTTCCTTCTCCAGTTTATAGTACAAAATAAAAATCTAATTTAAATAAAATAAATATACTCCCACGGTTTTTAAATAAATAAAAACACAAAAATTCACAAATTTATAAATCCTTGGAAAATCAAATCAAATACTAATTTAATTAAATCATGGAAATAAAATTTCCAACCAATAAATCAAATAAATTTCTATTTCATTTTTTTTTTAAAATAAAGAAAATAATTGAGGAAATTGCGGGTATTACAGATGTCACTAATATGCTCCATTGTAAAATAGGATCCTTCCCATTTATATGTACTTGGGCCTCCCAATAGCAATTAGTGAGAAAATGATGGACTGTTGGCAAAAGGTGATCATGTCATTCCAGAGAAGATTGTCAGTATGGAATTGGAAGAATCTTTCTCTAGGTACTTGAATCACTTTAATTAATTCGACACTTTCTAGCCTCCTTATTTACTACCTATCTCTTTTTGCTGTTCCAAAAAAAATGAATGAATAACAGATTAGGCTCCAAGGAAATTATCTATGAGGTGGTAATGAAGTTAGAAAGAAGATACCATGGGTAAAATGGAAACTAGTCTGTCGTAGTAAGGAGGAAGGGGGGTTGGGGATAAAAACCTAATAATGTTCAATCAAGCTCTCTGAGGGAAGTGGCGTTGGAGGTTGTTAAAGGGAAAGGGGGGGGGGGTCTGTGGGAGAAAGTCTTGAGATCCAAATATGGAGACTTTGATGCATTTAGATTAGGGGGGGTTGGAATTTAAAAAATGGATCAAGGTGATGGAGAAAACTTATGCAGTATGAATAGAGATGTTGAAACGGGCCTGCGGGCCGGGTTCGGGCCAGCCCGCTTCGGGTTCGGGCCAAACCGGGCTCGGGCCAAAAAGCCCGGTCATAAATTAAGTACCCTAGTATAAAACCCAAATCCGCCCTAAGCGGGCTTCGGGCCGGGTGCGGGCCGGCCCGCATCACATTTTTTTTTTTTACAATTCAACCACTTCAAAAAAATTAATGAATAAACTTCCTTTATTTTTTACACATATTTTTTTAAACAATAATAAGTGTTTTATTCTTTTACACATTTTTTAGAGGATATATTTGATTTTCTATTCTTACATAAATTAAAATGTATGTATAACTCATATAGGACAATTAATGTTGTGCTTTGATTTGTTCAGGTGCATTTTTGATATGTGAATATTGATAAAAATTAAGGGAATTTTATTATAAGTGTTTCTTTACACATATAAAATTTAAAAAAAATATGAATTTTTTCTTTTTTCCTAGGCCGCCGGGCCGGCCCGAACCTTGGCCGGGTAAAACCCGAACCCGCACCGGACTAGACTAAATAACCCGGGTTGAATAAATAGGTCATATTAAGGAGTCCGAGCCCTATGATTTTTCGGGCTTTTTAGCCCGGTCTGGCTGGCCCGGCCCATTTTGACAGCTCTAACTACGAAGATAAGGGAAAGAATAGGAAGTGATCGACTTGTGGTTTGCATTTCAAACGTAATTAATGGTGGTAACTCAGTAAAATTTTGGGAATCAACGTATGCATCCCTTTAAAGATCTCTTCCCAAGATTGTTTATGATTTCAAATGAAAAAGGCTTATCTGCTAAAGAAATTTATCCTGAGATGGGACAAGAACCCTCTTCTCCGTTTTTCACCATCAACAAGTTCTCTTTCTTTCCCCCTCTCTCACTCGATCTCCTAGATGACGCCACTCTCCGCTGCAACTATACCAGTGTGCGTGGGCTCTGCAGAACCCTAAGCGAACCTCAACAACGACAATCTCCCAAATCACGAATTAATTTTTATTTTTCAAGTGAATTCGTTCTCCTTCCTCTTCCGTTACTCGATCAATTCGCGATTTCTCAACATAGTCGCGCGAAATCGGTACTTGTCTTTAAGGGGGAATTCGCGTTTTTTTCTTCTCTTCAATTTCTCTGCGCGAATCAAGGGAGGATTGTGTTTCTCTCCTTCTCAAATCTTCACCACATGCGCTTGAAGGCCTATAAAAGGAACACTACAACAGCGAGAACGGGGAGAGAGAACGAATTGGGAGACGGCCACAGCACCAGCAAAACGGCGACAGTGGTAAAGGAGAGAACCGGAGGAAGTGTTGAGTGAAGAGAATATTTTTTGTGTTCATCAATTTCGGAGCCTATAGGTATGAAATATTGTGTTAATGTTTTGATTTTTTTATCTGGTCTGAATGTAATATTGAATGTGTTCAATTGGCATTTTTTCTGAGTTACTGATGTAGTTGATGAGTTGGTATCATGGGTTCAAATTATGGTCTATGAGTTTTATTTGTAAAAACGAAGTTCGTTTTTGTTTGTCTACTAATATGCGGATTAGATTATGTAGACTGAAGTAAATATATAGTAGATAGATAGATATAGATAGAGCCCCTATACTAACCTTTGTGTTCTTTATTGTCTTCTTTGTGGATCTCCCGCATATATTACATCAATTTTCATGTTCATTGTCATGAACCAGCATCTGTTCCTCAAAGCTTAAGCTGCTAGGTGGAGGTCCAAAGAGTGGTTTTTATTGTAACAGCAATGAAGTCTTTAAGTAGAACCTAAAATCTACTCGTATTAGGATAAAGAAATATTTGAGTGAATTCTCTCTTGATAATAATACTCTTCTATTTATTAGCAGTTATCACTTATAGCTTCTATATTTTCTCTTTTTCGTCATCTCCTTCATGCATGGAAATATTCTGTCTCTTTTTAGTGCTTCTTCTGATTTATCGATGATAAATTCTTTGCCTTCAAACTGTGATTATTGGTTTTCTTGGTTTGAAAACTACTCTCTCTTTTGAAGCAGTAAACAGCTTTGAGAACTAGTTATCAGTAATCACAATCAATCCTTCCTTTTCTCAAGGGTTATACATCTATGGTATTAGAGATGTTTCTTTAACTAGTACAAGATGACATGTTCAATAACACTATATCAATGCTTCTGGTGCTTATGGGATTATTGAGTGTATGGAATGCGCCATTTCTTGGATATCCTGCCAGAGTGAGTGCTAATGTTTTTTTTATTGGAAAACTTGTACATTTCTTTATTCTTAAACTACCATTTTCAATAGTTGTAACTTCTAGTTCACATTCAGGCTATCTTACCTTATTCTCGAGCCCTCGAGAAGCTTGCCCCTCACATTCAACAGGTATGTTTGTTTATTGCCATTTTATTGAAGCCTCGGGCACTATATATCACTATTTCTCTTTGTTCTTAGTAGTTTACTGCATGTTTCAAATCAGCTTTCAGAATTCTGCTAGCTTTTTAGCTAGTTGTACCAAAATGAAAATTACTATGCATACTTGCAATTAACTCCTTTACTTAATGTTTTAAATTTTTCTTTTTTTCTATTATTGCATATTATTAATAGTCATTAGTCACCCAAGTGAGAAAGCAACTACATTCGTCTCATACAAAAGGAGAATCAGTCCAAGGCTTTAATTTCAGTATTACAACTATGTTAACAAGATATCTTCAGGTATGTCAAACTTTGATATTTTCCAAAAAGAAATCAAGATAACTTTTATGGTTAATTAATACAGATGTTGCCACTGAACCTTGGTTTTTGATTCTTCATCCAATAAACATAGACACAATAAGTTTATTAACATTTTTCAAGAAGGAACATTTTTTGTTTGGAAGAATTTTCTTCATTCAGTAAACTTTAAAATAACAACTTTGTAATTGGGTTGAGATACACAAATTCATATGAAAATTTAGAGACTTATTTTAATCACTTAGAGAAACTCTATATGACCCCTGACAAACATGTGTATGAGTGACTCTCCCAAATTTTCATCAAGTTTAGATATCTAGTTACAAACATAGGGACCTACAGTGATTGGGAGCGTGATTAAATCAAGAAAAATTTAAAATAATGTAAGTGTTACATTTAGTTGTGCTCAGATTTTTAACATAATAAATGTGCTTGTATAAATTTCAAAATCCTGTTTCCTTACCAAATCAGAAGTGGTTTTCAACTTTTGAATATGCTAGGTACCTTTTTTCCAACAAATATGTCTAATATACATTGTTTTGAATTTTGTATCCCTATTTTTAGCACAACCCAATCTAATTGATTTGTTACTTTAATTATTTAAATTTGTGTGATTCTATCCTTATATTTTCAAGCAGATTAGCCAGTTTAAAATGAATGGTTGATTTGTTGATTTACAATAACATTGAGGTACTTGTTGTTAATTTAGTCAAGTTGACTGTTGATGCTGTAACCGTCTTCAATTTTACAGTTGTTGTAATTGTCTCTAGTGTCACCTTTATAATGAGGTTGGACAATAGGTCCTTACCATCTATTACCAGCATAATGTTATGTCATAATTATGCTCTAAATTAGGAAGGATGGCACAACAATGTAGGTTGGTGAGTTGGTTTGGGGGAATGGTTTTTTGTTATTTTTTCTGCTGCTGTAGTTTTGCTTATAGCAGTTTTTTTTTTATTTATTTTTCAGCCCCTTGATCTGTTATGTGGTTATTTAGATTCTGGCATTGTTTGGCATATACCTAATGTAGTGTAGCAAAAAGAATCATAGAAATAGAGTTTTTGGCAATTTAAAGTGAAGTATAAGGTGCTGAAATTCTCTGCTGCACCTAGCAAATCAGATTTTTATCACTCACAGATAACTAATTTTGTGCTTGAATATGCCTAGGGTGGTATTTGCTTGTTTCTTGATGGTAAATAGATATTAGTTTTACGTTTAGATCAATGCTTCGACTTGTCAATTGGAATGATGTTTCTATTAAGAATTCATTCTTTGGGATATATCTGCACTTAATTTGGATTTTGAGATTTATTTTGACACTTAACTTTGAGGATGAATTAAAAGGTCCAGTACTTTATTTTTTGAACTTGCAACTTGATATATTAATACAAGTGCTCTTGTTGATATTCTGTTAGCTAGTCACTTCACCACCACCACATATGATCTTTATTTTGATTATTTTTTATATATATTTGGAAGTTGGTACTCTGAGTTTTGAGTTTGGCCATGAGGCTGTAGTTATTGAAACACACCCCTTTGCTTTTGCTTAAACTTCAAAATTCATGGATGACCATATGGAATCTAATTAACATATTTCAGTTCATGAATCTGGTTTTATACCTTGAAGTTGTATAATTCTTTTTCTTATAGAATTTGTTCTTAAGTGATCTCACATTGTCAACATGTATGTGTAGATCCCCGTTTCAAGTCATCAAGGCTTTCATTGTTAGATTGGGATTTTATATACATGCTACAACTCATTCGTGGAGGTTGTGATGAAATGGGGAGGCGGTGGTATGAGAATGGGAAGCTTTTGAAGAAAAAAATACTTTCACTTAATTTATTGCTTCTGCGAAATATTTGATTGAAAACAAATATTGTTCTAAGGAAATATTGTTCTTATTATATATATATATATATATATATATATATATATTCTTATTTTGTGTCTTGTAATAAACACAACTTATAATAAATGAATAAGTTTTGGTCTAATGTATGTGTTATACCAACGAGGCTTGGTTCAGTTGGTGTAAGGCCCCAACTGAAATCTTGGGAATGGGACACGGGTGCTAGTAGCCCCGGGTTCGATTCCCACTAAAAACATCTCGCTGGGAGAGTCAGCCACGCAGCTCGCTCCGGATTAGTCTCAAGGGCTCTCTGGTATTAAGGGTGCTCTTGGGGATACCGGTGGTTCCGCAAGGAATACGGACCAAAAAAAAAAAAAATTCAGTAGTTATGTAAGCCTATTAAAAATACTTCAGAATTTGAAGCATAAACAAGATTTATTTGGTCAAATAATTATTTTTAATTAAACAATGGCTATTACAACGACAATTTTGTTGTTTCTAAAGAAAAATGTGAATGTCGTTGCAGAAGCCAAAGGTGTTTTGCAACGACATTGTCATTGTGAAATAGATTACATGTCACCGATCTGACAGCCTGTTTAGCAATGACATCTCTTATGCAACGACCCATGTCGTTGTTGAAAACCTTTCTTTATAACAATGAAAAAAGTCGTTGCTATACCCTTTTGCAACGACTTTACCCGCAACAACCAAGGTCGTAGCAGAAAATATTTTTTGCAATGACTTTTGGTTTTTTGCAACGTCAAAATGTCGTTGCAAGAAAGGGTTTTTCTTGTAGTGAATGGAGGAGTATACACGGTGAAATCAGCACATGACTACTTATTATCAAAGTGGAATTCAGGAACTGATTTGGTGGATAGGGAAATAATAGATAGTGGAACTCATGAACTGATTTGGTGGAAAGGGAAATAATAGACAGTTTGAAGTTAGTGTGGAAGTCTAAGGCACCCTCGAAGATTCATGCTTTTATGTGGCTATTATTACTTGATAGACGACCTATGCGCACGAACATGTTGAAGAGATGTATTCTGGTGGATGTGAATTGTGCTTGTTGTAGACAAAGTTGTTATCGAGGAACCTAAGAAGACATGGCACGTGGCATCCACACGGCCCGACCGGACCGGCCCGGCCCTGCTTATGGCATCCAAACGGCCATATCGGCCTGGCCCGTGGCATGGTCACCGCAGGGTCCGGTATACTTGGGACGTATCATCCTCTCCATAGGGCCCGACCAGACTAGCATAGATGGGTTCCTTACTCCCCACCCGGCACGGACCCTTGCCGCGGCCTTGTGTGGTCAGTATTACCTATGCGACACGTACTTCTCTGCCCGGTCGGACCTACTTGTCTAAGAGTAGGGGTGAGCGTGGGACTGGTTGGGACGGGTTTGGTGTGACCGTCACCCGACCTGAAAATATTAGCAGGATCAATTTTTAAATCCGTACCCGTTCCTAAACCCGAAAAAAAAACCCGAATATAAGTGGGTCTAAATAGGACGGGTCAAGATGAGGACGGGTTCGGGATAGATACTAAGTTTCGATGTAAAAAATCACAAGCTTAAAAGTAGGATCAAAGTAAAGCAAGTCATTGCTAGATACTAAGTTTCGATGTAAAAAAAAAAAAAAAAAACTATGCTAAATTTAGATTCAATATTTCACTTATGACTACAAAAAATAATTGAACCAGGGAAATATTGTTTACAAAATGCCATTTATATAATATCGTACAACAAAGATAAGAAAATGAGATTTTTGGTAGTAAAGTCAAGTAATAAAGTGTCACTTAATAAATAAATAAAAAGTAATTAAATTGCTAAGTTAGAAATGCTGCCATTTAATATATGATGTATTGTATAAATATATAATATAAAAATAAAATAAAAACATGTTTACATCATTAATATATATATATATATATATATATATATATATAAATGTTTGCATATATCGGGTTGAGTTGGGTGACCTTGAGTCAAACCCGAACCCGATCCGTACCCGATGCCGGGTAGCTTTATTTGGACCGAACTAGTCTCTTTTTCACATATAAGATCGGGTCCAACCCGACCCAAACCAACCGGATCCAGTCCGGATCACCGGGTCGGTCCGGGTCCTGCACACCCCTATCTAAGAGTGTAGGTTGTCAAATCAGCTTTCATATCCACCGCTGCCGTTAGGATCCCCCAAATCCTGCTGACATCGCTACGGCCATCATGTCCTAGGTCTACAGTACCTACACGGCTACCCTCCAACCCAAGCCCAACAACCTCCTATATAAACCCCGCTGAAGAGAAGAACCAGGAGGACAGCCTCTCCACCTCGCTCCTCTTTCCAGGCCGACCTGATTTACTCCTCTCTTGCTTCTCTCTCTTTCCTTTCCTTCTTATATTTGTGACCCTCTATATACTTAATACTGTATATCTGACTTGAGCGTCGAAGTCCGCGCAGGTCCCCCACCTGAGGTCAAGTCAAGGCCGGGTCCTCCAAACCGGTTCGCTCCAGTTCATCTGGAGCAGTAGATCTCCCCAACCAAGTTATCCACGTCAGCAGGTCAAACTTTCCTAAGAGACATAACAAAAGTGATGAATCAACTTTGCATCCTTTCTTTCAGTGTGATATTGCTTCCCAGATTTGGTCAGACTTTTACTCTTGGTTGCTGATAACTTTGCCTCCGCCAACTTCTCTGGCATTGGCGCTGCTTTCCTTTTCTGTGCAGTTTGGTGGAAGCAAATTTAGGAGATTGGGGGTTATGATTTGGTGTGCTATTATGTGGCTGATATCGCTTCAAAGAAATAAAGTGGTATTTAAACATGAAACTCCTCAAATTGCAGAAAAAATAAAAAGGCTTAATAATTATGTCACAAGTCCCTGAAGTTTGGGATACTTTTGTCAGATCCTTATTCTTATTTTTTCAATGTATGACTCCCCGAAGTTACTTTTGGGTTTGTAATATACTCCTATTATCAATTCTAGCCAATTTTGATGACATGTAACATCGATTCGTGCCTAACCTCCTGCGTCTAGTCTGACCAACCTCCTACGTCTGACCAGGATTCTGATGTTACATGTCAGCAAAATTGGCCAGAATTGATAGCAGGGGTATATGACAAACTCAGAAGTAATTTCGGGGAGTCAGACATTGAAAAAAAAAAAAAGAATAAGGGCATTTGACAAAAATATCTCAAACTTCAGAGACTTGTAACATAATTAAGCCAAATAAAAATGTATCATACAGCGCGCAGTGATCCGCGAATGTGTCCAAATGTCAATGTAACAGTATCTTGTAAGGATCTCCTGGTGATGAGGTTGTGTACAACTTGTGCCCTTTTTTTATAATAAATATTTTTTGATGTTAAAAATAATGATATTATAAAAAGGGAGCATCAAAATAAAACTAAAAAGAGAGCATCAAATACACCAACAATAATGTTATTTGAATATCCAAAATTAACATCTCGATCTAACACATCATCTTATCTTAAAGGCAAAACAATAAAATTTTTCGTTTCTGCATATAAGACAAGCAAATGTTTAATCCAAATGTCAATTCTGGATGTTCATATTACACTACTCATAAACAAAAGTGATAAATTGTTTAGAGTTTTTTTTTATACGTTAGTTGCACTAATCAATATTTGATTTACTCAATTTTTAAATTTTTTCTTGTTTTTTCTTTCATTTCACATTTGCATATCAAATGAGTTGGACTCGTGAAAGAAAGAGCTGTAGTAGGCGAACTTTGTATTAAACGTCTATTTTTCTTTTCTTTTCTTTTCTTTTTTTGAATTATTGAAGTATTTTTATTGATTAAACTATTATGTAATCATATATAAGTTCTGTAAAATCATTAAATATTTAGATGCATTTATGATATCATTGTATGAAATGAAGTATTCTTATGGATTGAACTATTATGAATTTATGGTTTGCAAGTTACTCTTGATGCAATGTAAAAAGGAATTTTAGAACTTTTTTATATATTTCATTTTAATAATTTTATATTGGTCTTAAATCCTAATAAGTTTCGAAAGTTATTTACATTATTTAAGAATTGTTAGAAAAAGTTAAAAAAAAATAAACAACCACAAATTACAAAGGCTATTGTTCTGTCGATAGATGGAACTATCTATAGGATGGTGAAGTGAAAATAAAAAATAATTATCGGGTTTAGATAGAATGTGAATAGGTCAGACATGTAATGGAATGTAGATAAATAATTAATTATCGTAAATGTTTTCTTTAATTTTTTTTAAAAAAATTTAATTGAGGTTAATTTTGGAAAACAAAATAAAAGTTAGGAAAATGGGAGGGTTAATAGGCAATGGGAGTGCCAATAACCAAACCCTTTCTGCAATAATAATGATATATGCTTTATTTAACATCTACGCCCTTTTGCCATTAAACTATAGCAAACCTACCAATATCCATTCGTTTATGTAGTAAGATCTTTCGTTGACATTTTACAATATATTATGTTCGTATGTGATTTTTCAATGCTCTCCTTTGAGTTTTTTAATTTCATGCTCTCTCTTTTTATCATCATTGATATATTAATTAAAAGTGTTTAAGGGTTGAGATTGAAAGAAAAAAAAACAGAATGACAGCTTTGCCCTTATTGCTTTATCTCATCACAACCTATCATCTTCCTTTATATAGCAACCGTCGCAATTATTGCGATTGCCACCGTTGTTGCCATCTCCACCCACCACCTCAAACTACGACAATTGCCACTATCGCTGCACGCTAACACCTACACCCATCACCTTAAACATTTTAGTTTTTGAAGATGAAGGTCATGTGGTTGGACTTGATAGTGATGGAAATGTTGATGGAGAAAAAGTAGTGAGGGTTGTAGGGGCATGTATCAATGCTAATGGAGTAGTGACAATGCACTGTGATAGTGGATTAATTGGTATGAACACCACTACTTTAAATGAAGGAAATAAGTTGAAGGTTGAAGATGAGATTAAAAAAAAAATTCACATCTAAAATTAAAGGGATGTATCAAAATAAGTAAAAAAAGGAACCATTGAAGAACTTCTCATCTTATGAATATATATAAACATAAATGCCTGATGATTATTACTCTCCTAATACGTATTTCCGACTTGGCTCATCTTTGGAAGGGTTCTATTGTAATTTCAAAATATTAAGCACCTAATCAATTTTATTTCAGCTAACTTCACATCATTTTTTTGAAGAAAAACGATTAAAATACCCACTTAGATAAACTTACGTATAAATCTACATATAAGATTGGACATTTGTATTTTATAATCTTTTATTTTAATTTTTTTTTAATTTAAAAAATAAATAGTGTTAAATTTTTTTGGATAGATTTGAATATAACCTCTTTATGTAGGTCTCTCAATCAACATTTACACTTTAATCTTTTTTTTTTTATGATGTGTTTGAATAAAAGGATTTTAATCGATAAATTTAAAGCATTTTAAGTTTTTACGAAGTGAGAAACATGTAAGTAAAATAAAAAGAGAATTTGAAGAACATTAAGATTAGAGGTTATAGATGATGATTTCTAAACTTCACATTATTAGGAGAGTGAATTTTGAAATTTTCCATTAACATCTAACCTCAATATTTTCTAAATCATCTTTTCTTATCTCATTTTCATGCTCCTTATTTTAAATTTGTAAAAGTTTAATATCTTTTATCCAAATAAACTGTTGCAGTAATAACCAATATTAGTGGCTGAAAAACAAAACCAACAAAGCCTATGTGAGACAACAAATAATATGCAAGGAGGATTATAATATTTCTAGCTAGTTTAACAATTGCTAACCCTTGGGTCAACATGCCTGGTAATTAAGGTGCGTGTTTCTGTTCATTGATGACCAGAATAAAGAAATTAAACCACTATTTATTTTGAAAAGTATTTGTTCAGCATGTGCAAGAATTACTTATTAGCTAAGGCTTTATTTATTTTAGTTGTTCTCTTTATCGAAAGGTGACCTAGGTTTCCTAAAGAATCATCTAACCTAACCCCTCTCTTTCTCTCTCACACACACTCACACCACACAACCTCCAAAGACATAGACACAACATTTTCGCTTAATCCCATGATTTAAAAAACATAGTAGAAATGATGGTTTACAAAAGAAATTATTAAAAAAATTCCATTGTTTAATCACATGATTATTTTATTCTACCGTATACTTTTGGTTGTGAGAATGGCATCACTTTATCTCTCTCTTTCCCTTCCCAACCTCATCCCATTCCATTTTCTCTGCAGTACTCAATTGATCCCCCTTTGTTTTTCTATTCGCTCTGAGGTTTGAATCATTGGGCACTCCCTAATACTTCCTTTTTTTTAAATATTATTCAATAATCCCACAATATTTATTGTTCATAGTACTACTATTCTAATTTCTCTTATTTTAATTACTCTATAATTTTTAATACATTTTTTTTCTCAATTCCCTTTTGTTTTTCTGTTTCCACTTCTTTAGAGTTTTGTGTATGTATGGCCGGCATAGACTTGGGTTCATCACACTTTGTTCATCACCTCCAACGCCCTGACCTTGAAGATGATGATAACAATGAACATGACAATACCAACAACAACACCAACAACGAAGCCCTTGACCTAGTTTCACCAAATCAAGGTTCTGGTGATGTTGTCGGTCGTAGACCAAGGGGAAGACCCCCAGGTTCAAAGAACAAACCAAAACCACCAGTGATCATCACAAGAGAAAGTGCTAACACTCTTAGGGCGCACATCCTTGAAGTCAGCAACGGTTGTGACGTGTTTGATTCTGTTGCTACCTATGCAAGGAAGAGGCAAAGAGGGATCTGTGTCCTCAGCGGCAGCGGCACCGTGACCAACGTGACGCTGAGGCAACCGGCCGCGGCCGGCGCGGTGGTGACGCTTCATGGAAGGTTCGAGATACTGTCCCTAGCTGGTTCCTTTCTACCACCCCCAGCTCCACCAGGTGCTACAAGTTTGACTGTGTTTCTTGGTGGTGGTCAAGGGCAAGTTGTGGGAGGGAATGTTGTTGGTCCTTTGGTTGCTTCAGGACCTGTGATTGTTATTGCCTCATCATTCACCAACGTGGCATATGAGAGGTTGCCCTTGGATGAAGATGAATCTCTTCAGATGCAGCAAGGGCAATCATCTGGAAGCGGCGGCGGTGGTGGTAGTGGTGTTAATAATAACAACTCTTTTCCTGATCCATCTTCAGGGCTTCCATTTTTCAACCTACCCTTAAACATGCCTCAGTTGCCTGTCGATGGTTGGGCTGGAAACACTGGAGGGAGGCAATCTTTCTGATCATCTTCAGCTTCTTTAATTTGGGAGACAAAGGTGAGGAGTTGAATCTCAAAAAATATATATTGGTTTTTATGAAATTTTCCTTCTTTCCTTTGAATTGTTTGTGAAGGATTTCACTACTGATTGTCTGTTTCTTTAGCTAGGCGTATGCTGTAAAAGGACTCAGTTTCTAGGAACAATTGTAATTTGTAAAACGTTTGCTTTGGTTGTTGGACTTGTTAGACTAGATTTTGTGCATTATTAACCTTGAGTGGAATAAATCACTACCAATGTTTCCGGATTATGAAGTGACTTTGATGATATTTTGTTTTACATCTATTTTTTTTTTTTTTTTTTTTTTGGTTTTCATGTTTGAGTCTAGGGTAGAACAAGCAATATTAATACATAATTTTACACTCCTAAGTAAACAAAACTAGAACGAACATAATCTTCAAGCTTTAATTTATGGATAAACAACTTGCTCCAAAAAATATTCAAGACAAGTATTTGTCTTCTCTGTTGGTATTCTATAGTAGTAGATGAATTATTTAACTAATAAGAGAATGCTAACATTATTGCTTTTGACCAAATTGAGTTCCTCATCTCTCTCTTATAATCTCTCTCTTATAATTAAGTCACTCCACCATAACAAGTGGGGAAAAACTAATCATATTTGTTGAGTTTTGTTTCCATTAGTTAGTGCAACAGGCTGTTATGGAGGTCGTCTAATAAATTTAATTAGTTTATCCTCAATAGCAATTTTGTTCACTTGAAGAAATTAGATGCACCTAACTTAATCTCTTCTGAACTATCAATTTTAGGCTTGAATCTAAAGAACCAGAAAGAAAGAAAGAAAGAAGATGCAAGAAAATTATAGGGGCAGGGAGAAGAAGGGGGGAAATTAGTGATAGAGACTCAAAGTTATGCATATTATAATAATAATATTTTTAGGGCTTTTAGTAGTGTTTGGTTTACCGACATCTAGTAGTATTCAAAAACCTTGTTAGAAGTTCAACATTTTCTTCCATGTTACTGTGTATTTAGTGGGCTGATTCAAAGCGACAAAATCTTTGCTCTAACAACTACTTTACGAAACTAGGAACATGTAGTACCTTGTCCTTCAGTAGATAAGCTATCTTTGATTGCGAGATTGAGTGCACAAACTCCTTCTTTACTACTACGTACACGTAATTTTAAGCACAGATTCTTAAAGTGTCTCAAAAGCATGTTTGCCCAAAGAAGTATGTGTCTTCAGCCTGGTCATAACTACCGAGAGGCATGTTTATTATCAGTTTATCATCAGCATGTGTCTCAAAAGCATAATATGTTTGCTATATTACACCCAACTTTCTTTTCTTGTTTTACTTCCTGTTAGGTTATGCTTTGAAACATGCTATTTTAAGAACAACTTCTAGGTGGTTCTATAGCGATGATTCTGAATATATCATTCTCATTCATTATTAATTTTATGTTTTATTTTAAGTAAAGTATTTAATGAATAAGATAGATCCAGGGCCATTGATCATGGACTAATTAATAATTTTTTCAATTATATATATATATATATATATATATATAAAAGTTCGCTTTACCATGCATCAAGTTGTTATTATCCCCGTCTCATACACACACGGTTATATTTTGTTTTTAAATGACTCAATAGTCAATATTATTATAATACTTTTTTAAGGAAAATTTAGGCTATTTTAGAATATATATATATATATATATATATATATATATTAAAATAAGAGTGTGTTCTAAAGATACCAAATTATAATAACAGAGCCACTATGAGAGAGGATAATATAGCTGTTTGCGGGTAAGTACTTCTTTCTTCATAAATTATGTTTATTTAACAATTTTATTTTGTTTCATAAATTATATTTTTTTAGAAACATAATACTCATTTATAATTTTTTTTCAATAATACCTTTATTTATTACGTCATCTTTTTCACCACCCATTTTTTTATCTCTCTCCAACAGAATCTTCATATATTTATTATTACTCTATCTTATTATTAAATGAGGGTAATTTAGTCAAAATATATCAAATTGTTATATGATTTACTCATTTCTTAATCTATATGCAATGGTTTAAAAGAACATAACTTATGAGATGGAGAAAGTAATTATTAACGCATAAAATATCTTGTTATTGTGGTTCAAGTTGAAGCTAAAACTGAAATTTTCATAAGTCTAACTTCAATTTATGATATACTGGTTGTGTTTGGTAAGACAAGCTTACAGCTTATCTAGTAACTTTTAGCTTATTGATCCGGTCAATAAACTACTAGAGCTGTGTGGTGAACAAAAAAAAATAAAAGAAGCTTATAGCTTTTAAAAAGAAAGCTTATAGCTTTTGAAAGCTAACTTTTGACAAGCTACATCAAATAAGTGCTTTTAATAAATAATATCTTAATTTTATCTTTTTTTAAAACTAAATTATATTATTATTTACCCTTTTATTAAGTCATTTAACATGTTTAAATTAATAGTACAACTAGTTTTGTTAAACAGCTCTAGTTCAATAATCTAACTATACAGCTATAAGTTAGATTCACAACTATCAGCTATAAGCTCAAAGTTATAAGCTACAAGCTCAAAGCTATAAATTAGCTTTGCCAAACAAATGGCCTTCATGATAATCTGCTTACTTGGCTGCTCCATATATTGCCGTTGGGAGTAGGAAAGGTCTGTTTATTTATGTTAAATTAGAAGAATAATCCAGCAGATGCTTGGGTAGCCTTTGTTAATATATTCATTTTTTTGCTGTTAAAAAAAAAAGAATAATCCAGCGTTTATACAAATAAATAAAGACATATATCAAATTTATGGAAAAAAACATATATAAAAAAAATATAAATAAATAAAGAATGACAAGAGAGATTTCATCACAATAATCCAACATTTTATTCCTTCCATTTTAAAAATTCTCCAAGGAAATGGGTCTATGGTGAAGTGATCGAAAGCGTAGGGATCACAGTGTTAGGGTTACTAACATGAGGCAATATATTTTGCCCAAAATGATAGGATGACAAAATGTAATTTACTCTTTAAAAACATATTTTCTTAAAAATCCTGCTACCCAAAAACATGCCCTCAATGTTTAGACTTCGGAAATCTATTCAAACTGATTGTTTCCAAATTGGGTATATTGTCCCTTAAAAATTTTTTTGGAGATTTCTAACATGCAACCTAAAATTAGATGGTTGCTATGCAACCTTATATTAAACAAATAAGGAGTTGACACATAAGATATGTGTGCCATGTCATTTCTTGAAGCAGTCAAATATAATTTTTACAATTTAGTCAAACATAAAAAGTAAATAAATTTAATTTAGTCCTTTGTACCTATTGACAAATTATAATTTTTAATTTTAAAAAACACTATTAAAAAAATAAAAGTTGCTAAGAAGTACTAGAAGGGGCAGTACTTCTTAGCAACTTTTTTTTTTTTGAAGAAGGGGCAATACTTCTTATTAACTTTTATTTTTTTTAATAATGTTTTTTAAAATTAAAAATTATAATGTGCCAATAGGTACAAAGGATTAAATTAAATTAATTTACTTTTTATGTTGGACTAAATTGTAAAAATTATATTTGACTGCTTCAAGAAATGACATGGCACACATGTCTTATGTGTCAACTTCTTATTTGTTTAATATAAGGTTGCATAGCAACCATCTAATTTTAGGTTGCATGTTAGTAACCCAAAAAAATTTGGGTATACTGTGAACTCAGTATAAATGTAAAAAAGTCCTAAACATTCCCTTAATGTTTAGACTTAGAAGGTTCTAGTCCCAGACCTCCCATGTAAAAAAAAAAAAAACTTAGAAAAACTATACAAAATGTTTGTTTCATAATTGAGTTTATGATGAAGTCAGAAGTATCAATGTAAAAAAGTTGACCTGACTCATGATTGGATTAGGATTTAGGAATATGTTGGATATTTATGTGGTGATAAAATTACACGTTAGTTGCGACTTATTTTGGATATGTTAAATGAGTTATAAATAGATGTATTCATGAGTTAACCGTTAATGTTTTAATTTAGGTCAAAAAGTGGTATTGGTTTCAAATTGAACCTTAGTATCAGAATCATAATTGTATATGATAGGGCTAACTTAACCCCGGCCCGGTCAAATAATATTCACATTTGATTTAGGATTTACTTTACTATTGTATTTGTAAATTGAAACTAGAGTCGGCAAAAAGCATAATATGGCTGGGTCGACCTGAATAAACACCGGATAATATAGGGTTTAGGTAGAGCACAAATTATATTTGTGTTAGTCTGACATGACACGCCAACTCGGTATATTTTATTTTATTTTATTTTATTTTTAATTTAATGAAATTTATTTTTGAAATTGGAAGAAAAAAGATCCACCAATCCACTACATAATACAATAACTAATTTACTAATACATATATCATTGGTGATGTCATTTGATACATATAATTAATGTTATTACCAATTATCAAATATTATTAGACGTATACATGTTACTTTAAATGGTTGTGGGACTGACACGCAAAATCACGAAACATGCATTGTGCAGACCTAAAGAACATTTTTGTAACACCATTTTAAGCCATACTTTTTTGACACGACACGATCAAAACTCCAACACGAAACGGGTAAACATAAATACAAATACGTATGGGTATCACAAAGAGAGTTACTTTTCAGCCCCCACTCATTACTCTTGAACCCCATTTTTTTCCGCCTCTTGAGAGGCGGAAGTGTAATTTTTTTTGGTGTCCGCCTCATGGAAGGCGAAAAAGCCATTAATTTTATACTTCCGCCTCTCAAGAGAGGGAAGAAAATGGCGTTCAAGAGTAATGGGTGGGGGCTGAAAAGTAACTCTCATCACAAATTGCCACATCTAAGTGAAACGCTATCTACTGTGTTGACAACTGTTTTTTGTTTATGTACATGGCTACTGCTTTCAAAAGCCCATAATATTTTCATAGAATTTTATTTCATCATCAGTGCATGGCTCAACATCACCATGATCAGTCTAAAATCAATAATTAGACTTGAACCCAAACCGATACTAGTGAATCTTCACCATTTCATCACTCAACAAATTCGAACGCATTTATTTATTATAAGGACATTTATGTTTAATCAACCTTTAAGATGAGATTTGAGAATAACTAAATAGAAAAAAAAAATATTTTTTTAGAAAACTAGGTTCATTACTTTTTTTTAATGGGAAAATTGCATTCACTTTTCGTGATATTTGTACTAATGACATACCTCTTCTAATTTGGAAAATGACACACACCTTCTTCTTTATCAATCAGCATTGCACTTACACCTCGTCCTTATAATAAATGGATAGTTTATTAACTGAATTGTTATGTTTAGGATTTAAAAACATTTAACCAACATGGGTTAAGATGAGTGGTAAGCGGCTCGGTCTCGCTTAAGTAAGATCTCGTGTTAGATTCCTTGTTGATGCTGAAAATTCATGTTGGGAAACTCACCTGTCATAGCCAGGCACGCGACCCGGGTTCGATTCGATCGGATGTACTTAAGTATAGTAGTACTTGGGGAACCGGATGGGCAACCGAAAATAAAAACATTTATACGTCTTTCACAAATTTCAAGTGTATTTGATGATGCATTTTTTTTTACAATAATAATATGATAAAATTATTTTTATTTACAAAAAAAATATTTTTACAAGAAAATATAATATTTTTTTATGATAAAAAATACTTTTTATTACTAAAACACATTTTTTTATACAAATCTTATCCAAATTATTTTAGAATAATGCAAAAGACCTAACATCATTATTGATAAACAAACTCTATGTAAAGATTGAATATGTTATATCTATATCCAAATATTATCATTGGAACAATATCAAAATTGAAACCTATTATATCATATTATATCCATAATGAGCTTATATCCACTATAGCCTATAGCCTATGATTCAGCATGAAAGTATTAAAAAAAAATATTGGCTATAATAAGCATGTCAGCGCCACATACAAATAATTCCCTAGCGTATATGCACTCTAAATCCCATTATTTGACACAATCTTTATTGTCTCGGATTGACTTGTAATAGTGACTTGGTTGGTCATTATATTTTCTTGTAAAAAAATTAATTTAATCATATTATTGTAAAACAAAAAATACATCAAATACACTTGAAATTTGTATGAAATACCCTTCGAGGATATAAAGTCTTTTTTAGGCCTAAGCATAACATTTCCGTTGATAAACTAACCATTTATTATAAGAGGGAGTATAAGTGCAATCCTGATTGTTAAAAAGGGAAGGTGAGTGTCAATTTCAAAATTAGAGGAGGTATTTATTTCATTAGTGCAAACCTTAGGAAAGATCGAGTACAATTAGCCCTTTTTCTAATAAAAATACGTAACATTTTTTAAACAAAATTATTTTTTTTAAGGTCTTTAAACTTAACCCTATAACAAGGATATATATCGTTGTTTACTCGATAGAAAGAAAGGATATTCTTGAGTCATGATGTTAAGGAATTCTTCTTGTTGTCTCTATGTGGAGGTAAATAAATCAAGATTTCCGAATGCAGTTTTGCACTTCATAACATACATATTCAATTAAAAAAATGTTGCATTTATTTATTGTATCTGCGTTGAATGTTTAATTATATAACGAAGTATTAAAATAATAAGTTTGATTTTTTTTTAAAAAAATTATTTAATTAGCAATAAAGTAAAAAGTTGAGAACGAATCTTCATAAGTGTTATGAAATAATGACGAGAAAACCAACGTGCTGTTGGTCTAATGACAACTCATTAGGTTCCTTAACTATGAGGTCTCGAGTTCGACATCCATGGGAACGGAGAGGCACGCGTTGGGAGACCCCTGCCCACAAAGTGGAGTTCCGTAGGGTCGGGGTGGATTTAGTTGGGCTGCCAAAGTGCGAAAACCCAGACACCACCTACGAAAGCATAAATAATGACGAGAAATAAAATAAGAAATGAGAGAGAAGAGAGAAGAAGGAGAGAAGAAGGATATTTCACTTATTAGGAATCAAAACTTATAATACAACATGAGTCCTATTTATAGGAAAAGATAAAACTCTCTCCCTCATCAGATAAATACAAAAAGGAGAGTCATATACTAATTAGATAAATACAAAGTGTTTATAACACTTCCCCTTGGATGACTATTACAAACACAAGATAATATGCCTCATTAAAACCTTCCTAAGAAAAACCATATGGGAAAAAACTTAGTGAAGGAAAAAGAGTACATAATTCTTCTTCTTATGTACGCAATTGGATGTTACCTGATTAAAAACCTTGTGAGGAAAACTCATTGGGAAAAGACCATGATCAAGGGAAAAAGAGTGCAATGCGTATTTATTTATTTCCCTGATGTGAACAATTATCTTTGAGATGATGAAGACTTATTTGCATATTAGCAACTTACAAATTTCAATTGGTAATGATTTTGTAGAATGATCCGCTAGACTTTCACTTGAACAAACTTGTTGAAATCATGATCCTTCCGAAGATAGAGTGTAAAAGAATTTTATTGAAATGCTTTTTATTCTATCTTCTTTGTTGTATCATTATTCAAAATGGATAATACTTTCATGCAGTATTATCTTCGTAAAATATCTTCAGGATTATTTTTCCTATATATTATTTCTTTCATGCGTTGTATTACATATTTTAATCAAAAACATTCTTGATTTGTCTCGAGCATTCCAAAATTTATGCACATACATATATAACCAACAATCAAGTAAGAATTGGATATTCTAGAGTAAAACCAATAAATATTTATTATATTGAAGTATGTGCTTAACCTTATTTCAACACCTCCTTGCAATTGAATAACAATATCAAGTCATATATGACTAGCAAGATATGTTAGTGCCCAAACTGCAACCATGGTTCTTCAGGACCATATCATCTTCATTTTACAATCCAACAACAATTAGCACATAAATTAGTTGCTATGTATCAAAAGAAAATCACCTTTAAAACTCATTTTTTCATAACTTGATAGACAAAAATTCAATTTGCTAGATACTCAATCATCATACCGCGATATTTCATTTTGAAATATTTTATTTATTTAATTTTAGATAATTCAAACAATATAAAAATAAACACACATAAATGTACATTTCATACAATCATATAAGTATTATAACTATAAATTTATGATAAACTATTCGTATATGCATGAAATAACATCATGTATATATAAATCAAACAATAATGTATAACTAAAGAACATAAAATATTGGATAAATCTATAAAGATATATGTATATAATATCATTATCCTTAATTCTTCTGTGAAATATCATATTGATATAATGATATCTTTCTTGAGTGAACAATAATAATGATTATCAACACATTTTATGTTTACTAGAGTTTAGACTCCGAGTCTATTAAAAGAAAAACTATTAGTTGGTCCTGGACCATGGTGGTCCGGACTCATCTCAACCGTTCAAAATGTTAAAAATTTTTAAAAATAAATAATAAATTATGGTGATTGTCCTGGACCGTGAAATCCAAACCACTTAATAATTTCTCCTATTAAAACCTCTTGGGGACTTGAACTACAGGTTCGCAAATTTTTGCATTGTGCAATTAAAGTGCACATGTCAACATTTTACACTCCATGGTTCAACCATTTTAATGAAATAATGGATATAATTATGCCATATTAAATAGTTCAAAGATATGCTTTAAGAATATTGAATCTTTGAGGGGTATTCATATGTATGACATTAATAAGTGAACAATAAAAATAGGCCATAACAACATTCATTTAACACATATTGAGTCCTTTATGTATTGCCAGACTATTTAAGTATTAAAAAAAATACTTGCATCCACCACAAGAAAGCGTCCGGATCCTCTCCATTACCCCAATGTAATGGAGATCTCCATTACTTGCAAGGAGAGTATGACAAGTGGCACTGAGAGATATCAACGGTTCAGATTAAAAAAAATTATTTTTAAATAAAATAATTTTAATTTAAAATGTCAAATCCCTAATTTTCCCAATTCATTCCTCTTCATCGCGATACATAAGGCCTTCTTCGTCAATGGAGATGCAATTGCTGCCAGCCTCCTCCGTCACAGCCCGTCGCAGGGCCTCCTCCAGCCGCCACAGCCGTCGCCTGCCCTCCTCACACAGCCACAGACTGTCGCGACTTCTCACGCAGCCACAAACCGCCGTCGCGTCGTCTTCTCACAGCCCCCTCACACTGCTACGTCTTCTCACTCCACAATGCCTTAACTCGCGGCCTCCTCACGGCCTCTCACGCCGCTCCTCATGCCGCCATGCCTTGACTCGCGACCTCCTCATGGCCCCTCCACTGAGTTCAAGACCTCATTTGGAATTTGGAATTTGGGGTCAGAGCTTCCTCAAATGAATCACATAATTGTGATTTGCTGGCAATTAAAACAGTTTTATTATCTAACAATTTGGTTTCATTCCTTCATTACCCTTGCTAATATCTGTTGTTATCATCTTACAGTTTGGTGCTTGATTTTCTCATTGTTATTATTGTCATATGAAAATTGATTTGCTGAGAATTGGTTTCCTCTTACAATTGTTATTATTTTTGCTGCAAAGATGATTGGTTTTTTTTTTCTACTGTTTTGATCTTTGCTGATTGATTTTATGCTGCTATTGTAGTTTTCTTCTTGCAGTGATGACTTTATTGTTTATGGTTTTGATGTATGTATAGAAAAAGAACCAAAATCAATTGCTGTCATTGTTATTTTTGCTGATATGATTGCTTTTTTTTTTCAATTATGTTGCTTCTGTTGAAAATTGGTTCTTTTTGGTTCTGCTGTTATGGTTTTCTTGTTGCAGTGATTGCTTTTTTGTTTATGGTTTTGATGCAAGTACGAAAAAAGAACCAAAATCAAGTGGGGAGAAAGAAGGATTATAACAATTGCTATTTTTTCTGCTGCTGTCATTGTTTTTTTGCTGTGCTGTAGTTCTTTTTGCTGTTGCTATCCATGCTTTTCTGGTATATGGTGCTGCTTAAAGAAAACAAAAACACAAGAAGAATTGTTGAAGCAAGTTGATACCAAGATGTGTTAGATAGTCTTCTTGCAATAGTGTGGTGGCTTATTTGTGTAAGATAAGGGATAGGCATTATTTAGTGTAGGTTATGCTAGTTGACAAAAAAATTGTACAGATCTTTCATGTATTTATGTAAGAATTCTTCTCATCATTTGTACAAAACTTTGACATAGAGCAATAAAATTTATAGTTCTCAAGAATCAATCCTTTTTTGTTTTTTTAATTTCTGCTCATGTTATGCAATATAATGAATATATAATGAGCAATATAAAGAGCATTTCTGATTTTCATTCAAAATAAAATGTTGTCACAGTGGTCCAATAATCCCAATGTACTAATAACAGCAGTGTATATGCTGTTATGCTGTCAAAATTCACAATCCCCTTTACATTCCCAACAAGATCCGTATATGTTGTCATGCTGTCAAAATGCACAATACCCTTTACATTACCAACTAAGATCACTATTCTACATTACCAAATACTGATTCACATATTAGCAACAAAACAAAATGCACAATCCCCTTTACAACCATTGAAATTAAAACTAAAGACCATTCCTGCTAAATGTGTCTACTATAATAGATGAACCATGATTCTACAATATAACCTACAATGAACCATGATTCTCTATTTTCTTACAAATTAATCACTATAATAGATGTCATAACACCAAAAACAATGGCAAAAAAGAAGAAAAAGCAACATCAACAGCTAGAAACCAGCAGCAGCAGAAAAACAAGTGCAGCCTCCAAAATTCAAAGCCACATATAAGGATCCTTTGTGTGCCTCTCCTCATTCAGCTTCATGATAATTACCTCGGCCTACAAGATTATAATTAAATGTTGATTACTTCCATTTCAAAGCAGATAAGTAAAAAAATTAAAATTGTCAAAATTGAAAAAAAAAAATAATGATACAAACAAAACTTCAGTGCCAATGACTAAAAAGTAAAAACATCTGATCATAGATTTTAACATCATTCTTCTCTCTTCTATTTTGCTGATGACTAAAAACATTGGTATTATGATATCATTTCAACCATTCTTTAAATAAAATTAGAATAGGAAATGCTTACCCAAAGGGTGCTCCATGCAATTAAGTTGAGACTGTAATGCAAATTATAATTTTGTAGGCTACATTCATGATTCATCAAGAAACAAGTGAAGGATTCTAAAATATTATCACAAAGCATGATATTAAAAAATTAGAAATTAAAATAAAATAATAAGAATAGAATCAAAACTGAAACTTTACGAAATAACATTAAATTCAAGAGCTCTGACCTCTCTGTTTTGAATCCATTATACTCCGCCTTGATTCGAAGGTGATTTGGCTCATAGCGTGGAGGGGGCGACGACCATGGAGTGGTGACGGAAATGACCCCTCTAGTGGGGCGGGTCATGAGCAAACGAGAAGGGGGAAAGTGTTAAGGAAAGTGGAAGAGGAGCGAGAACGAGGGAGAATGAGAGAGCGACGGGACCTATACCCGGTGGCGAGACGACAACGGAGTAGTGCGGTGGTGCTCGGAACGATGGGCGTTGCTGTCTCTCTGTCGAAGAAGAAGGGGAAGAGGGATTTGGGGTTTAGGGATTTAAGGGTTTATTATTGAAAATAATTTTTATATTTTTAAATCTCAACCGTTGATTTCTCTCTTTGCCACGTGTCAAGCTCTCCTTGAAACTAATGGAGATCTCCATTACATTGGGGTAATGGAGAGGATCTGAACGCCACAAGAAAGTATGTCTCCTCAAAATCAATGTCAGGTCTTTGTGAAAATATTTGGGCATCCAATCTTGATTTATATCTCATAATTTCTTCTTTCTCATTTCGCTTATTCACAAAAACGCATTTGTATCAACCCGACTTTACACTTTTTGCTTACCGACTACAGGTCCAAATACCTATCATTTTTCAAGCGAGTTCAATTATTGCCTCAACCGTGTCTTTTCATTTTGGCCAATGATTTCTTTGTCTATATTCCTTAATAGACTTTATTTTGTGATCTTGATCATTTATTAAATCAAATGCGCTATATTATATGCAAAAATATCATCGACATCGATATCATTTCGGTTCCATTGTATTCTATTCATGACATAATTTATGGAGATCTCTTTATTTTCACAATTTTAGGGTACCTGAGTTTCTTATCGAATTGAACTATCAATTATGTCTGAGAGCTCTTCATGAGTCATTGTATCCTCGAATTGACCATCTCCTTTCTTAGCTCCTTTTTTTTGAGGATCTTTATCTTTGGAATCGATGAGTCTTACATGCTTCAGGCGTGCTTCATACTCATTTGCAATTTTAATTTGTCCAACAAGGACATTAAATTTTATTGGAGCATTAGCAGCTGGAATAGGCGACTTAGTCACTTTTTTAGGTCAGTAAATGCGTTTGGCAATTGGTTAGTCAAATTTTGCAAATGAGTTATGTAACACCCCAAATTTTCACTTCCTGATGTAATGATATGACAATTATGAAATTTATTCAAAATTATTTTCCTTAAATTATAAATATTATATTTATAATTAATTTAGATTAATTATGTGATTATGTGTGTCCTTGTGACAAGTGAAAAGGTATGGGAAATATGTTAATAATTAATAATATGTAAAAATAGGATTTTTGCATATTAGTCCCTGATTTAGGACCATGAAGTAATGTTAGAAAGGTTTTGGAGGGAAGGGAATTAAAATAATTATTTTTCAAATTTTGACCAAAAGACTCGAGTGTTTCAGGAAAGACTCGAGTATTCTTGTCAGTGTTGAACTCGTTAGTGCGTTTGATGAGTCAACACTCAACGATTTTTAATCGTTGACACGAAATCAACTTCTGGTCTTGATAGTGGGCTTCGTGTCGACATGCATGGCAACGGAAGTGAGTATTTAAGCTTGTTGATTGAAGAAAATCAACCATTTTGTCGAATTGCTCCAAAATTCAGAGGTTAGGGTTCTCAATTTCGTCCTCAACGTTCTCCTTCGTTTCTGAGAGTTGAGTTGAGTGATATACACCACTGTGAAGCTCACGTCTTGAGCTTTACAAAGACACATAGATTGTGAGTTGAGGCTTTGTATAGAGGAAGAATCGAAGCTCGAAAAATTGGTGTTGTTGCTGTCAAGTTCAGAAAACTGAGGTCTGGAGCTTACTTTGAGATCAGATTTTGGTAAGTTTATGAGTCCTCCAACCCTCAAATTCCTTTCTACCTCTAGTCCTTGTTGCAGAGAATCGCTCCTAATCATTTTCCCCAATTATTAAACTGTATTTGCATGTCAAAAATCTCTGGTTTTGGACTCTGTTCGAATGTGGATGCATGCAAAGGGTTTTGTGGGTTAGCGTGCTCCAGTCAATTTCTCTGCAATCTCTTTGTTGAGTCACGACCTAGAGGTAAGGGTGAAGCTACTTGTTCACTAGAACAAGTTTAAATTGTAGGATTTTATGTGTGGAGTCACCATGAGACTCTTTGGGCATAGTTTGAAATAGGTTTAAGGCTTGGAGGCCTTTCTGAGCATTAACTTTGATTTGAGCAAGTTTGTTATGTTACATGTGTACTATATGCAAGTTGTTTTCATGCCAAAAATGATTGAATTTGGTATGTTAAGTTGCTCAAAATGTGGTTTTTATGCATAATTGATGCTCAGTTGTGATTCACTGTAATACAATGTAATTTTTGTGTTGGAACATGTTTAACTTACATAATGTTAGCTCTGTTGAGCATTGGTATGGATTGAATTTGATCAAAATTGAAAATGGTATGTTAAAACTCAAGTTTTAGTGTTATTTTTCTGTCAACACTCGAGTATTTCAGACACACCAGTGCGTCTGGTGGCACCAACACTCGAGTCTCTGACTCAGGACTCAAGTACTGACTGATGCTAAGAATGAACTTTTCTGATGAACTACTCGAGTCTTGCATGATCCACTCGAGTCTTCTGGGATAATGAAGACTCGAGTATTTCATGAACGACTCGAGTACTTTTAGAAAAACCTGAGACTTGAACTTTTAAGAAAATCAAGATCCACTCGAGTCTTACTAAGAAACACTCGAGTATTTTGGTACAGAGTGAAATTCTACTCGAGTCTTGTTAACCAGAATGCTAAGACAATACCATTTTCAACTAAGTCAAATCTTAATTAAGTTAAGGATGAACTACAAAGGATGGGCCATGTTCCAAAGAAGATATGACGTGTTAAATTACATTGATATTACATTGGTGAATGTATTGCATGTTGCACATAACAAGATTAAAGGATAATCTTAAATGGAACTTATATGTGCATTCATACATGGTGTTATGGCGATAGGATATCGTTTGTCATGTTCGAGGAACATGAGGAGGGTACTCTAGGAGTACCAATTTGGATACAACCGCTCGATGACACATTTTGGTAATGTGGGCAGTATTGTGGAATGCTTCTGCGTCTTGGTGGCGCGATGTGCACTTTGGTAGTGCTGCTGCGTCTTGGTAACGCGACGTACACTTTGGTAGTGATGTCATGGATTATGTTCCGCGCAGGTTCAGTATACGTTTTAAACACGTATATGGGTTGTTTGGTTGGACGTCCATAAAGTGATAGTTGGAGAATCTCAGGAATTTGAGATAGTGAGCATGCATCATGCCATATAATTAAAGAGATTAATTATAAATGAAAATTTGGCTTGCTCATATGGTTATACATATCACTTGACTATTTGGTATATGTGATTGGTTACATGCTCTTATTATTCTTATTCGATTATGTGGACTATATTGCTTACCCCTTATGCCCATCGTAGGTGATGGCTCGCTATCTAGTTTGCATCGAGTTGTGCCCACTCCCTAGTGGAGTGTGGTACTATGAGGACCATCGAGCCACTTTTGAGGGAGAGGTAGAGGTGACCCTCTATCATCCCAACCCCTTGGCTCGTGTCCATCCTCATAGGTTCCGCATACCTATTATTTATACCCTGCATGTACCCCCGTTTTATGCTTATCATGGACCACCCCCTGCTCGACCAGCTCGTAGATTTCATTGATTTCGTTTTAGAGAAGCTACTAGATCCCATCCCTTTTCTTCCCGAGTGATTCGGGAGGAGACTCCTTTAGCTAGTCCGATGAGTCCAGATCATGGGACTCCTTCAGCTAACCCAGTGCCCAATGGTAGGGCACCGAATCAGTCGGATGAGGTAAAGGAGGACCCTGAGGAGGCAAAGAGCGAGGGGGAGCCAGTCGAGCACTCCATTGGGAGTCAGTGGGGAGTTGGGGATCCACCGGGTGATGCATAGTATGGATAGTTGGTATGTGGGATGTAACATCCTCACTTTTAATAGTTAATTTTTAGTTTTTAATAAAATCAGAGTTTGAAATTCTTTTTAATTTTTGATTTCTTTTGAAAAGTTTTACGAAAATCCGGCAGAGTTTCCTCTGTTTTTCGGACTTCCCAAAAATTATCTTCTTAAAACCTGCCAGTCCAGAATTACTTAAAAACATAAACATAATAGATTAAAATCCAGTTCAGGTCCTAACGCCCGATTAGCATCAGTCTCAGGGCATATAACTACACACATTATAAATTACAAAATATTACAGTTTTTAATGCAATTAAAAATAAAAATCCCCTCTTGGTATCATAACCACACTCCACGTGGTGGAGGGTTTCCAGTTCGGCCCGCAACGGTGTAAGCTCCACTTCCGTACCTGTAAAATTATATCAAGAAGGGTAGCATTACACAGAACTTAAAAAGATAAATTCTAAAAGAGGACATAGCAAATAACTAAGCCTACATAATTATTAATACACTTTATTCATAATTATTCGTATAATTAATCTCTTTTAGTTTTCACTTATTCTCGCATTCTTTTAATTATTGATTCTCTAACAGTTCTCTAATCATTTCTACTTTTTCTTCTTTTCTTCCTTTTCCTTTCCTTTTTCTTTTCTTTATCCATTCCTTTTTCTTATGACTGAGTCCAACAGACCATCATCCCTTTTACCTTTTATTTTGACTGAGTCCAAAAGACCATCAGTCGTTTCCTTTCCATTCTTTTTCCTTTTAATCGACACGCCTTCCTAGGCTCGCATCGACGCCGATACGCCTTCCTAGGCTCGCACCGGACATTTATTTTCTTTTTAATCGTCTTTTCTTTTCTTTTAATCGACACGCCTTCCTATGCTCGCATCGATGCCGATACGCCTTCCTAGGCTCGCACCGGACTTTTATTCTCTTTTTAATCTTTTTAATCGACACGCCTTCCTAGGCTCGCATCGATGCCGATACGCCTTCCTAGGCTCGCACCGGACTTTTATCTTTTATCATGACTGAGTCCCACAGACCATCAGTCGTTCATCTTTCATTATGACTGAGTCCAATAGACCATCAGCCGTTTATCTTTTCTTTATGACTGAGTCCAACAGACCATCAGCCGTTCTCTTTTATTCCTTTTTAATTAATTCTCTTTTCTATTTTATTTTGATTCATTGTACTTTTCTCCTTTACTCTTTCTTTGTACTTTTCTCTTTTCTCTCGTTTCTTTATTTATAGACTTATTGTTACATTATTTACTTTTCACTCTTTTCAATATCCTTCTTTCTTTTCCTTTTTCTTACAATTTAAATAATTCTTTTATACTCATCCGAATCCTTTTAGCCTTTATCTTCATTTACGACTTATCACATTTTCTACGTTTTCTACTTTATTCTTTTTCTCCTTGTTAGTTTCCCCCAATCTTATCCAACTCTAATCATTACGGTCAATTATAGTATATTCTAGTTCTCGTTACTAATTCTTAGTTATTTCTCCGTTTCCCTATCTCAATCAATTACCCAATTCATTGTTCCTATTTCATTAACTATATTAGTTTTAATTTCTCTATTCTCTTAATCTAACTTTTCAATTATTTCACTCCAACTTCCCTCATAATGTACTCTCTCTTAGTTTTCTTATCTTTTTGTAAACCCGCTTATCGTTTTCCTTATTTTATTTTAAATCTTAATTCATCATTTTATTTCTATTCTCTACTTTACTCCGCGTGCATTCCTTATTCCTTGTTCTAGACTCTCTTTTACCCTTTTTGTTCCTTTACTTCCCCTATAGCTTTGACTTAATGATTTCCCACATTTTGCTTTATATTAACTATCTCAATATCCTAAATACGCTCGTCCATTCCAGGACTTATTCTATGCTCATACATTTTATTCCCTAGGGTGTGGTTTCTCGTCACAATTTTATTTACTTTATTTCTATCAACGGGATACCCTAAGGTTCATTAACATACTTTTAATTACTCTATTCCTAGCTACCACTATAGCATCCTAGAATTTACTTCTTAAGCAAAGGTAACGCGAACCCTCTTACCTCGGGCTTTTTAAATAGAACCTGGATTTTAGCTCGGCGACGATGACGGCTTCGGTGTTGCTCCTCGTTAGCGGGAACGATCGTGACTGAACCGAGACAAGGGCTTCGAGCTTCGAGGTTCCCGACACGAGACCGGCACGATCACGAACCGGTAACGGTGCCGGTGTGATCCGTGGAGAGAGAAAGCTCGAAGAGAGGGAGAGAGAGACCAAGCTAAAGGGGAAGAGGAAGAGGGAGATTTGATGGTGGTGATGAGGAATAGTGATGGTGGCTCGTGGTGGAGGTGGCGGTGGCGGCCTTGGCGGCGGCGGCCGTGGTGGTGGAGAGAGAAGGAGAGGGAGAGCTCAATGGAGAGAGAGAGAGAGAAAGAGAGAGAGAGTTGATGGTGGAATGTGAGGGAAGGAGGTAAGGGAGAGGTGAACAGTGGTGGTTGTGGGTGGTGGTGGCTGCCCTGGAGGAGGAGGGAGGAGGAGGGTGGAATGGGGGAAGAAAAATGGGGGTTTAGGGGTGGGTTTCAGCCCCAAAACGCGTTTTTAATGTTTCAGATCGAAGTAATTTCGCTTAAGCGAACCCCATATGTGTTGCTACTGGACCATTTTCGCTTAAGCGAAATATGTTCGCGTAAGCGAAATATTTTCGCTAGCGAAATGAGCAAATACTGCTACTTCATTTTTTCTATTTTTCAACTATTTTCTCCCAACTTCAAATAGCCATAACTTCTTCGTTCACCGTCGGATCTTGCTCAAATTTGACGAGTAACTTCCTAAAAATCATATCTTCATATCCAACGGTGGGAATTGTGTTTGGAGTCTTAAATCTTTTATTTTGAATTTCCTAACGTTGGGTGTTTATAACACCGAAAATCGATTTTTAACACTCGTTTGGTCTTCTTTAAATTTGCTTTTCGATGCCAATGCTCCTTGACTCCTCTATGACACTCAAAGAACTCCTAATACATCATTTTAAATCCCTTCTAGGATAACCCTTACTTCCAAATCTTACTATTATTCTAATTATTATTAGAATTAAAATTCGGGATGTTACATTTCTCCCCCACTTATTAGAATTTCGTCCCCGAAATTCCAGTTGTCCCTTATCTGGAAGGAGTATCCCTTGACATAACTTCCGACCATGTCATTTTAATTCCTCCGGTTCCAATCTTTCCTTTGAGGAATTTCTAAGTTAAGAGTCCTGTGGTATAATTACTCGCCTCAGGTATGGTTTATCTCAGTCACTCAGGAAATTCGCGTAATACACAGAGTCTTAAGAGACTGAGACAGTTATTTGTGGTGCTCCGACATAACCTCTTAAGTGAGACTCAATTTCGCGACTCCACTTTTTCCTGTTCGTTTCTTATTCCTTCAAGTGAGTCTAGTGAGGTCGCCTTTCGAATCTACCTTAGCTATATCTGTATTCTACTCCGGTGGTACTTCCTTTTTGTTCGTTTAACGATTTCAATTTGGTATAGAGGTTCCTATGGGTCGATTTCACTTAAGGGTCAAGGTCAGGGTCTAAATTTATTTCCCAATTGTTTGATGGTCCGAGAAGGCAATGATTGATTCTTAGTTTAATTCTCGTTCCATTCTCCGCGAACCTCTTCGACAGTTAATGCGGAGCGTTTGGGGTGAGTAATTCATTAGCCCTACGGGTTATGGTATGATCATCGGACATTGAGTCCGGCTCGATGCAATCTTCCTTACGCTTCGTTACCGTTCTGCTTTCCACCTTGTTACTCGGATAGGATCCACAATTTTCTTGTTGTTAAAGTTCCATCTTCCATTCCTTGGATTGAAATCCTCCCCCACTTAGCATCAACATACTTGATTATATCCGTGCTTGGGGTATGCTCGTTCGTTATTCAGAATTTCGCACATAAGCTTCTCGACCGATGTCCAAGGTTAGAAGGGACATGTGGATGGTTATCCATCAGAAATCATAGAACTATGTTGGGTTTCTACGTCTTGGTGAATTCTCACCTCTGCATCTGAGATGCTTGAAACTTGAAGAGAGTGAAGATGAAAAGAAGAAACACGAAGCACTCAAGGATGGGTTTCATAGTCTTCATACGACGACCCAGGATGTACTGGATACATGTCAAGCAAGAAGACAATGAAGATTATCCTTAAGTGTGCGTTTTCAGCAGAGAGTCATCGAAAGATGCATTTTCTATGGAACTACCGTTGATTTGATTTGGTTTTGATGAAGGCACATGGTGCAATGGCTAAACTTGCTTCCTTTGAGGGAATAGTTTGGAAACTGGATTAAGTTCTTAAGTGAATTCTAATTCCTAATGGTGAGCACGATTCACTCGTTTACTTGGGTCGGTCTCGGTGTGGATAGCCTACTAATTCATCCAGTTTCGCCTTTTTCGCGAATAACCACTTCGGATTCTTAATGAAAGGCTTGATGAGTTTTGGGCTTTTAGTTTGGCTTTCCATGAAGTCTAAAGACGGTTACTTCGGGTTCGCTCGGCTCGGTTTTCTCGCGAGTTCCATTCGCGGTTACACTAATAGTAAGTGGGTGCACTGGCTTAAGGCTCCTATCTGTCTGTCCTGATTTTTGGTTGGAAATTGTCAATGATATCGACCACTAATAGTTGCGAAGATCGAGGTGATCAGTCCCAATCTCACATCTATCAATAGCAACATCATCGTCAAGTTTGTTGATGTTATCGTCCCCTAGCAGATGTAAGAATCAGAGTGATCAGTTCTAACCTTACATTCTACCAGTGGCAATACCATCACTGTGTTCGGTGAAACTTTAACTAATGTATTATCATTTATTGATTTCTTTTTAAGTTAAGTCGAATATATATATATGCTTTATGCAAAACATTTTTAAATAAATATTTTAAATAAATATTTGGTATATAGTTAACACTAAAAGTACCTCGGGTAAGTTCATTCATCGATCCGCGTGCTCCCAGGACAGTCTGCAGCACGGTGTCCCGACTGCCCGCAGTGATAACAAAGACCCTCCTTCCTGAGTTGGTTCATATGCCAACACAACTGTTTGTGAGATTTCCCACAGTGTGAACATAAGGGCCTAGCAATTGGGATAGCCACATTATGGTCCGCATCCCTGGGCACCATTGCCATAGTATCAACATCAGCATATGGGTCTGGTTCTTGCGTCGGTCCTTCTCCCCTGATAGAACTTCCAGCACCCTGCCTATTTCTGCTTTGCTTCTCCAGCATCTCCCATCTCAATCCCTTTTCATAAGTGCTAGCCATGTTTACCAGGTCGGACAAGTTCGCAACATTCTGATACTCAAAGGCGATTTTAATCTCAGTGCGAAGCCCGTCCTCAAACTTAATGCACTTAGTCCTTTCGTCAGCATCCTTGTAGCTTCCAGCATATCGGATGAGATCCTCAAAATGTGCAGCATATTCTCCAACACTCATGTTCCCTTGTTTCAGGGTCAAGAACGCCAGCTCTTTTTCTCGGCGGACATCTTCCGGGAAATACTTCCCTAAGAACCTGATTTTGAACACCTCCCAGGTGATTTCCTGGTTAGCGATCTCCATTTCCCTTCGTACACGTTCCCACCAATACTCCGCTTCTCTAGTGAGCATGTACGCCGCCAAAGGGACTATATGCTCCACGGGCGGTGACATTGTGCGAAAAATCTTCTCCAATTCTTGGAGCCATCTCTGAATCTAGCTAGCCAATCAATGTCGATTGGGTTTGGTGGTTGCTGGAGTGCAGCTGCTGCTGCTGCTGCGGCTGTTGCTACCGTTTCGGCCTGGTTCTGCTTCATTTGGACCAGATTCTCGAGTATCGCGACAATCCTGTCATCATGGGCACGTCTCCGAGGCATGGTGACTAAGTTCTGAAAAAAGGAACACGTTATTCCACAATTAACTAGAAACTCTTGAATTAAGTGTACCTATTTATCTATTCTAAGACTTGACACTATCACTTGATTACTCGCTGGGTGAGTAATCAATAGGAGTTGTGAGTCCAAACTCCAAGGCCGAGGGAAACTGCTCTGATACCATAAATGTAACATCCTCACTTTTAATAGTTAATTTTTAGTTTTTAATAAAATCAGAGTTTGAGATTCTTTTTAATTTTTGATTTCTTTTGAAAAGTTTTACGAAAATTCGGCAGAGTTTCCTCTGTTTTTCGGACTTCCCAAAAATTCTCTTCTTAAAACCTGCCAGTCCAGAATTACTTAAAAACATAAGCATAATAGATTAAAATCCAGTTCAGGTCCTAAAGCCCGATTAGCATCAGTCTCAGGGCATATAACTACACACATTATAAATTACAAAATATTACAGTTTTTAATGCAATTAAAAATAAAAATCCCCTCTTGGTATCATAACCACACTCCACGTGGTGGAGGGTTTCCAGTTCGGCCCGCAACGGTGTAAGCTCCACTTTTGTACCTGTAAAATTATATCAAGAAGGGTAGCATTACACAGAACTTAAAAAGATAAGTTCTAAAAGAGGACATAGCAAATAACTAAGCCTACATAATTATTAATATACTTTATTCATAATTATTCGTATAATTAATCTCTTTTAGTTTTCACTTATTCTCGCATTCTTTTAATTATTGATTCTCTAACAGTTCTCTAATCAATTCTAATTTTTCTTTTCTTTTCTTTTTCTTCTTTTCTTCCTTTTCCTTTCCTTTTTCTTTTCTTTATCCTTTCCTTTTTCTTATGACTGAGTCCAACATACCATCAGCCCTTTTACCTTTTATTTTGACTGAGTCCAAAAGACCATCAGTCGTTTCCTTTCCATTATTTTTCCTTTTAATGGACACGCCTTCCTAGGCTCGCACCGGACTTTTATTTTCTTTTTAATCGTCTTTTCTTTTCTTTTAATCGACACGCCTTCCTAGGCTCGCATCGATGTCGATACGCCTTCCTAGGCTCGCACCGGACTTTTATTCTCTTTTTAATCTTTTTAATCGACACGCCTTCCTAGGCTCGCATCGATGCCGATACGCCTTCCTAGGCTCGCATCGATGCCGATACGCCTTCCTAGGCTCGCACCGGACTTTTATTCTCTTTTTAATCTTTTTAATCGACACGCCTTCCTAGGCTCGCATCGATGCCAATACGCCTTCCTAGGCTCGCACCGGACTTTTATCTTTTATCATGACTGAGTCCCACAGACCATCAGCCGTTCATCATTCATTATGACTGAGTCCAACAGACCATCAGCCGTTTATCTTTTCTTTATGACTGAGTCCAACAGACCATCAGCCGTTCTCTTTTATTCCTTTTTAATTAATTCTCTTTTCTCTTTTTCTGATTCATTGTACTTTTCTCTTTTAATCTTTCTTTGTACTTTTCTCTTTTCTCTCGTTTCTTTATTTATAGACTTATTGTTACATTATTTACTTTTCATTCTTTTCAATATCCTTCTTTCTTTTCCTTTTTCTTACAATTTAAATAATTCTTTTATACTCATCCAAATCCTTTTAGCCTTTATCTTCATTTATGACTTATCACATTTTCTACGTTTTCTACTTTATTCTTTTTCTCCTTGTTAGTTTCCCCCAATCTTATCCAACTCTAATCATTACGGTCAATTATAGTATATTCTAGTTCTCGTTACTAATTCTTAGTTATTTCTCTGTTTCCCTATCTCAATCAATTACCCAATTCATTGTTCCTATTTCATTAACTATATTAGTTTTAATTGCTCTATTCTCTTAATCTAACTTTTCAATTATTTCACTCCAACTTCCCTCATAATGTACTCTCTCTTAGTTTTCTTATCTTTTTGTAAACCCGCTTATCGTTTTCCTTATTTTATTTTAAATCTTAATTCATCATTTTATTTCTATTCTCTACTTTACTCCGCGTGCATTCCTTATTCCTTGTTCTAGACTCTCTTTTACCCTTTTTGTTCCTTTACTTCCCCTATAGCTTTGACTTAATGATTTCCCAAATTTTGCTTTATATTAACTATCTCAATATCCTAAATACGCTCGTCCATTCCGGGACTTATTCTATGCTCATACATTTTATTCCCTAGGGTGTGGTTTCTCGTCACAATTTTATTTACTTTATTTCTATCAACGGGGTACCCTAAGGTTCATTAACATACTTTTAATTACTCTATTCCTAGCTACCACTATAGCATCCTAGAATTTACTTCTTAAGCAAAGGTAACGCGAACCCTCTTACCTCGGGCTTTTTAAATAGAACCTGGATTTTAGCTCGGCGACGATGACTGCGTCGGTGTTGCTCCTCGTTAGCGGGAACGATCGTGACTGAACCGAGACAAGGGCTTCGAGCTTCGAGGTTCCCGACACGAGCCCGGCACGATCACGGACCGGTAACGGTGCCGGTGTGATGCGTGGAGAGAGAAAGCTCGAAGAGAGGGAGAGAGAGAGACCAAGCTAAAGGGGAAGAGGGAGAGGGAGATTTGATGGTGGTGATGAGGAATAGTGATGGTGGCTCGTGGTGGAGGTGGCGGTGGCGGCCTTGGCGGCGGCGGCCGTGGTGGTGGAGAGAGAAAGAGAGGGAGAGCTCAATGGAGAGAGAGAGAGAGAAAGAGAGAGAGAGAGAGTTGATGGTGGAATGTGAGGGAAGGAGGGAAGGGAGAGGTGAAGAGTGGTGGTTGTGGGTGGTGGTGGCTGCCCTGGAGGAGGAGGGCGGAGGAGGGTGGAATGGGGGAAGAAAAATGGGGGTTTGGGGGTGGGTTTCAGCCCCAAAACGCGTTTTTAATGTTTCAGATCGAAGTAATTTCGCTTAAGCGAACCCCATATGTGTTGCTACTGGACCATTTTCGCTTAAGCGAAATATTTGCGCTTAAGCGAAATGAGCAGATACTGCTACTTCATTTTTTCTATTTTTCAGCTATTTTCTCCCAACTTCAAATAGCCATAACTTCTTCGTTCACCGTCGGATCTTGCTCAAATTTGACGAGTAACTTCCTAAAAATCATATCTTCATATCCAACGGTGAGAATTGTGTTTGGAGTCTTAAATATTTAATTTTGAATTTCCTAACGTTGGGTGTTTATAACACCGAAAATCGATTTTTAACACTCGTTTGGTCTTCTTTAAATTTGCTTTTCGATGCCAATGCTCCTTGACTCCTCTATGGCACTCAAAGAACTCCTAATCCATCATTTTAAATCCCTTCTAGGATAATCCTTACTTCCAAATCTTACTATTATTCTAATTATTATTAGAATTAAAATTCGGGATGTTACATGGGACGTGTGGAGTTTTGCTGGAGACCTGATGGAGGAGGATCATACTATGGAGGAGGATCATCAGACCGCGAATCTGGGATTTCATATTTTTCTCTGTGTATATATTGTATATAGTTTTGAGGGATCTCAGAGAGGTTGTCTTTTCTTATGTTAGTTTTATTTTCGATGGACTTGTACTTTTAAAACCTTGCTATCTCGACCTGGATCTTGTTGTACCTTGTCTACTTTTATATTTCCTATTATATGTATATATATATATATATATATGACTAGTGGTTTGATAATTATCAGCTTAAGGTTCATGTTTTACTTCCGCAAACTCTGATGTTAAATTGTTTTATTCTGTTTTGGAATATTCCACCAAAGGATTCGAGATAACGACTTCTATTTAAAAAAAAAATTTACTTACCATTCTTTTTATATATATTCAAATCAAGTCCATCTTAACTATATCTTTATTAAAATAATAAAGACTTATTTGTGGTAAACGAGTATGTCACATTTTATGGTATCAGAGCATATGGTCTTGATTCTTGATCCTCGCAAGCATGATCCGACAGAAAGGTTCTCAATATGAGTAATGTTTCAATATTATCTGATCTATTTCTTATAGCTTAAGTCTTATGAATGTGTTGTCTAAGCTAGAAATAGATAATATATATAGAAGTTAAGATAGACCTTAATGACCCAAGTCCATAGTGCAGGTCTACTATGGTGGCGCGTTATATAAACCATACGAATGAGATGTTGGATAGAATTACTACAGTGTTGGAAAACATGCAGCAGAATCAACATCGATATCAGCAACCGCATCATCCAGCTAATCCGCCTCCGGTGAATGTAGTAGCAGCTGAGGCTAAAACTTTGTCCGATTTCAGGGGTTGTAATCCTACAAAGTTTGCTGGTGGGTTTAAGCCTGAGGAAGCTGACAAGTGGATCTTGGAGATGGGTAAGATCTTTAAAACTTTGGAATGTTCCGATGCTGAAAAGATAGCGTATGCTATTTTTATGCTAGAAGGAGAAGTTGAACATTGGTGGAACCATACTACCCAGTTATTGGCTCATGAAGGAAGAGAGGTAATCTAGGAAGTGTTCATGGAGAAGTTTTTAAACAAGTATTTTCCCGAGGATTTGAGAAGGAATAAAGAGGTTGAGTTTTTACAACTCAGGAAAGGCAGTATGAGTGTGGGTGAATATGCTGTAAGATTTGAGGAATTAATGAAATACTCTCCTTATTATCATATGAACCCTGATGAGAGGAGTAAGTGCATTAAATTTGAAGGAGGATTGAGACCTGAACTAAAGTTAGTGTTCAGTTATTAGAAGATTCAAAGTTTTCCTATGTTGGTGGATATGTGTAGAATGCATGAGGATGACAAAAAGGCTGAGGTATTGCAAATGGTGGAAGGAAAGAAGGAACACCAAGGATATGGACCACAAAGGCGGAAGGGGCATGATAACCGCCACAAGGGTCCTTATTCTCATAAGAACCGGGGAAAAGGCAAGATGTCTGGTGACAAAAACAATTCTACAATAATGCTCCTTATTGTGAGAAGTGCAAACGTCATCACTTTGGAAGGTTTTGTTGGTCTCATAATGGATGTTTTAACTGCGGGAAACCTGGTCATTTTTCTCGCGATTTCAAGGAACCACCGAAAGGCAACCCAAGAGGATCCGCAGACAAGCCAATGATTTAGGGGCGGGTTTTCACCCTCAGTGGTGCTGAAGCTAATTAGACTCCAAAACTCGTGCAAGGTAATTATTTGCTTAATGACCACCCTTGTAAGATTTTATTCGATTTAGGAGCCACTCATTCATTTATTTCTTTTGAATGTGTGAATCGTTTAAAGTTGTATGTGTCTGAGTCACCCTATTGCTTTAGGGTAGAAACCCCTACCAATCCTCCTGTGATTGCTTCAAGGATATGCCTCAATTGCAGAATTAAGGTATTAGATCGAGTCTCTTGCATAGATTTGATCTGCCTACCTTTATCCCAATTAGATGTTATTCTGGGCATGGATTGGATGATTAGCAATCATGTGGTTATTGACTGTGATAAGAAAGCAATTCTGTATAAGGACTCAACTCCAGAGAAGTATCCCTGTTTGTTCTCTGTTATTGGATCGGAGGAAGATGAAAAGTCTGTAGATGAGATTCCGGTCGTTCAAGATATTCCAGAAGTATTTCCAGAGGAGATGCCGGGATTACCACCGAAGAGAGAGATTGAGTTTGGAATTGAGTTGATTCCCGGAGCTGGTCCCATTTCTATTGCTCCTTATAGAATGGCACCACCCGAAATGGTCGAATTGAAAAAGCAGATAGAGGAGTTACTGCAAAAGCAACTTATTAGACCAAGTGTATCACCATGGGGAGCTCCAGTTTTGTTTGTTAAGAAGAAGGATGGAAGCTTGAGAATGTGTGTAGATTATAGACAGTTGAACAAGGTGACCATTAAGAATAAGTATCCATTGCCAAGGATTGATGATCTGATGGATCAAGTTAGAGGAGCTGCAGTGTTCTCCAAAATGTTGGAAGTCAAGCTAGTGTTGGAAGATATGCTTCAAACTCTCCTTTGGACTTCAAGCATATATCAAGCTAAGGTTTTGATGATAACAACCAACTCAAGATTCAAGCTCACAAGCATCTTCAAGTTTCAAGATTGAAGACTCAAGCAAGATATAGTCTAGAAGCCTTTTCCCTTAGGACATTTGTAAGGTAATGAAGTTTATGTTCTTAAAGAGTTTAAAAGGCCAATGAGTTTTTTCATTTAAAAAGAAGAAGAAAATGTGTTTTCATGAAAAGTTGTTTTTATATCTTAGTTTTTTGTGAAAATACCTGATGTTACAAAACTCTGAATATTTTTATGTATGCAAGAGAGAGTAATCGATTACTTGCTTGAGTTAATCGATTAACTTTGTTGCATCATACAAAAATCAGAGAGCTTGTAATCGATTAAGTGAACTTTGCTAATCCATTACTTTCTTATGAGAGTAATCGATTACCTGGCTCAAGTAATCGATTAGAATTTTTCATCATATATTTTCCAGAGGCACAGTAATCGATTACAAGTCGTGTAGTAATCGATTACATATGTTGCATCACATAATGAACATAGGCTCAGTAATCGATTATTTGATGAGTAGTAATTGATTAAATGAGTTGCATCATATATTGAACAGGGGTGATGTAATCGATTAACTATTATTGGTCTAATCGATTACTTGTTTTTCAAAAGAAATTAAAAGTTTATATTTTTGAAGGAATAATCGATTACCTTCAGAAAGTAATCGATTACTTCAGCTTTTATTGAAAAATGTGTCAGAATCATTTTGATTATTTCCTGATTTGTTTTTATATATAAGATTCTAATTTATTTTATAAAATTCGAAAATGATTTTAAATTTGAAATATTTACTTTTTTGTTTTAAGAATCAAATCTTTATATTATTTCGTAAATCGTTTTGATTTAGTTTTGATTTTAAAACTTATTTCAAAATCTTATTTTACTTTGTTTTGATTTTGTTTTACTATTTTGAATCTTTTTGAATTATAAAAGTATTTTAGAAAATTCACTCCAACATTAACAACTCTGATATTCATTCATTCTTTTCTGACATTCACGTTCTCTACTTCTTCTTCTTCTTAAAACTTCTGGTTTTCACGTTCATATACTTTTGAAGAACAAAACCTTGTTGGCCATTTAACTTCTCAAGAAGAACTTCATTATCATAGAAGAGCATATTGTTGTATCCGTGTTTTGAGAACACACAATACTATTTGTAATCACTATCATATTCTTGTATTGAAACCTTAGTGGTTAGGGAGAGAATCCCTTAGTGGACATTTGATACGTCGTAGGGCGAGGAACCCTGCTGTGTGATCTTGAGGCCCCTAGCGAATGAAGGTTCCTAGTAGTGTGCGGGGTGCTCTTGGGTGTAATTGGGTGCGGCTCAATTGCTGATTATAGAACTCTCAAGCGGGTCGCTTGGGGACTGGACTAGGCCTTTCGACGGGAAGGCTGAACCAGTATAAAATTCCTGGTGCAAGCTTTTCTATCCCTATCTCTTTACTTTATGCATATTTCGTTTATTTTACGTTTTCGCGCTACTCTATATTTTATATCAATCGATTTCGCTCTCCTTCTCAAACGTCTAATCTCTCCACCGCGAAACAATTTTAATTTGTAAGGGTTTTTTGCAATAAATTAATAAAACTCGATTCACCCCCAATTTCGAGATTTTGAGGCCAAACCCAACAATTAGCATCAGAGCTAGTCTCTTGTGTTAAGACTTAACCGTCTCAAGAGTATGGCTTCAAACTCTCTGTTTGGTGGTGAAGGGAGTTCTATTAACTGTCCTCCCATGTTTGATGGGGTAGGGTACGCGTATTGGAAAGTCCGTATGAAAATTTTTATTCAAGGAGTTGGATTAAAGGTTTGGCATGCCGTCGTAAATGGTCCCTATGTTCCTACCTATGTGGTTAATGGTAACACCGTCGAAAAGCCTATGGCTGAATGGACGGAGGAGGAGGAACGTAGAGTCCAGTACGACTTTAAAGCGAAAAATATTATAACATCTGCTTTGAGTTATGATGAGTTTTTCAGGATATCTACATGTGAGCCTGCGCAACAAATGTGGGATACATTAGAAGTCACACATGAAGGTACGACTGAAGTAAAAAGGTCAAGAATCAACACGCTGACTGGTGAATATGAGTTATTCAGAATGAAAGATGAAGAAACAATTCAAGAGATCCAAAAACGGTTCACGATGATTGTCAATCAGTTAACAACATTGAGGAAGAAGTTCACCAATGAGGATCTCATCAACAAAGTCCTAAGATGCTTTGGAAGAGAATGGCAACCCAAAGTGACAGCAATCGCTGAGTCAAGGAATCTTTCAACCATGACGATGGCGACTCTCTTCGAAAAGTTACAAGAGCATGAAAGTGAACTGAAAAGATTGGCTCAACACGAAAAGGAGAGCAAGAAAGTCAAAAGTTTGGCATTCAAGGCCAAAGCACCGGCAACAGAAAGTGACTCGGACAAAGAACTGATCAATGATGAACACATGGGTCTCTTGGTCAAAAAGCTTGGGAAGTTTCTGAGGAAGAAAAGCAACTTCAACTCCCATAACAGAAAGGACAACAACAAAAGTGGAGGATCATCCATTACATGTTATGAGTGTGGCAAGCCTGGTCACATCAGAGCGGATTGCTATCAGTTGAAGAAGAAAGAAAATTCAGAAAGAAGCGCCTCCAATCCAAGGAAAGGGAAGCAAGCATACCTGGCGTGGCTAGACAACAAGGGAAGTTCAGGCGAAGATTCAGACGAACAAGAGGAGACAGCCAACATATGCTTGATGGCACATGGAGATGAGGTAACTTCTATTCTTGAACGTTCTTATGATGAATTACAAGAGGCTTTTGAAGAATTGCATGAGGAATCAATGAGGTTATCTTTATTGATTTCTTTAGAAAAGAAAAATTCAGCTTCTCTTTTAGAAAAGAATAAAGATCTCATTAAAGAAAATGAATTTTTGAAAAATCAAAATAAGGAGCAGAATTCAACTTTGAAAAATACTTCAAACACCTCGAGTAATGAAGTTAAATTTAAAGCTAGTTCTTCTTCTTGTAAGTTTTGCAAGGACTTAGTTAATGAAGTAGAAGATTTAAAACAAACACTTGCAAAATTTACGAAAGGTAGAAATACTTTAAATTTAATGCTAGGGAGACAAAAGTGTTTCTTTAATAGAGTCGGTCTAGGATATCAACCCGGTAGGCACCAAAAGAAATTAACACTACTGGAAATAAGGCTTTTAAAATCGGCCTTTTAAACTCGGTTACTGTAAAACCGAGTTAAAAAAACGCGGTGGCAATTTTGTAAATAAATTCTAACTTTTAAACTCGGTTGTGTGTTTCACCGAGTTTGAAAGTATTTTTTTAACTCGGTTGTTAGAATGACCGAGTTAAAAAGTTTTAAAAAATAAATAAAAAAAAATAAAAGACTTTTCAACTCGGCTCTATGATGACCGAGTTAAAAAGTTTTTTAAAAAAGTAGATAAAAAATAAAAGACTTTTAAACTCGGCTAAATATCCACCGAGTTAAAAAGTACTTCAAAAACAAAAAAAAATAAAATAAAAGACTTTTAAACTCGAGTATATAATCACCGAGTTAAAAAATCCAAATTTTTAATAAAAAATAAATAATAATAAAAGACTTTTAAACTCGGTCTTTTGTTGTGACCGAGTTAAAAACTCAGCCCTAAATCTAAATACTCCTCATCTTCTTCAAAGAAATACTCTAGCCCTAAAAGTCTTTCCTTCGTTCCCTCTTCTCCTTGTGCAGCCGCCAACCACTGTCGCGCCTCTCGTTCCCGCCACCATCTTCCCTCGCTCTTCTCAGTTCCCTCTTTCTTCTCCATCCACTCCCTTTGAAACCACTGACCCGACTTCTGCATCCGCACGCCACGCAACACCTTTCGCAATTCCTTCCTTCCTTCAAAAAATCCGATCATCCAATCGTTGTTAGGGTTTCCAATTCCATCTTCCGATGACGATCCTACGGTTCAGTTTCATCAGAAAAACGCAGGAAGAGCAGCCATACGTGAACCCTAATCTGGACCCTGTGTTATTGGTGCCTGGCATCGGTGGGTCCATGCTGAACGCTGTTGATGATAGAAACGGCACCGAAGAACGCGTTTGGGTTCGCTTTCTCTCTGCTGAGTACACATTGAAAACCAAGCTTTGGTCACGTTACGATCCTTCTACTGGTAAACCAAGCTTTTTCTCTCTCTTTGTAGAAATTCATCCAAAAGGTTTAAGAAAGGCAAGGAGGGTTTCTCCAACAAAAGGTTGCCAATAGTGATGCATACCCTAATACACACATTTAATTATAAAAATACATTCTTAAACTAAATTAATATACACTCTTGGTATCATAAAAGACACCCCTCATGGTGAGGGTTTCCTGCTCGGCCCAAATAACAGCTATGCTCCTGACCTGCACCTGTATTGTTTGTAAGGGTGAGTACCGCACTAACTAGCAATGCATAAGATATGCCAAGTCAAACACAAATAATTACAATTAGCAAATAATGGACGTGAACAAAAATCATAATTCACACTCTATGCTACAAACACATGCATCTCCATAAATACTAACCACCCACCGGATAAGTTCCTATGTCCACTTCCTTATTATTATTAGTTTCTATTTTATTTAAATTATTTCCTTAATTACTTAACCCTTTTTCTTATTCTCTTCATTAACTTTTCATTTTCTTTTCTTTTCATTTCTTCTCTTTTCTTTTCTTTTCGTTTCTTTTCGTTTCGGCGTTTGTGAGCTACTCCACTGCGTTCCCCAATCTTTCAGAGGATACGACTTACCGAGGCGTACGCATCCCTAAAGACCGTACGACTTACACAACCCCTGCGATTGGTCGGCTTGCGAATTACTGCAGGTGTTGCGCACCCGACTTACAACACCCCTCCGCACGTCTTCTAGGGTTAGTACTCACAACCCGGGGAAATGGTTATGCGAATCCCTCCACTGCGGTCCCCAATCTTTCAGAGGATACGACTTACCGATGCATACGCATCCTTAAGGACCGTACGACTTACACAACCCCTGCGCTTTGGTAGGCCTGCGACTTACTGCAGGTGTTGCGCACCCGACTTATAGCACCCCTCCTCACGTCTTCTAGGGCTAGTATTCGCACACCAGGGAATCTTTAATCTTGATTACTTTTCTTTTCTTATTCGTTCTTCCACTTTTAATGTCTAATTAGTTCTCCTCTTGCCTAATAATTTCCTTTTACATTAAATTTCCCTTTGTGTCTATACTTTCTTCCAATTAATCCCTTAATTGTTCTAAGTGACATTGATCCCCTTTAACTTTGTAAAAAGCCCCTTCCTAGGTACACACAAAACTTACACAAACATTTGGCATACAACAACAATTAAAATATCACAATTATAATCAACCAACATTTAATTCACATAATTCAAGCATTTGATAAGGCAAAGTTCTAAATTTACTATTTATTCTATTTTCTATCCCTATTCTAATTTTTCCTAAACAAACCAAATATTCTCAACACACTCACACACCGCTAGCTATACAACCACCGTACGACGGCACATCCCCTTACCTTGGGGTTCTACCAGAACCTGTTTCGAGGCACGACGAGGAGATCCTGTTCCAGCTCACGACGCTACGCAGTTTGTTGTTCGCATCCCAACGGTTCCTAAAATCCTTCGTCGTCTGATTATATTTATTAAATTAAATAGAAATCAATTGGATGCGCCAAAACCGACTCAATTTGAAATCTCAACAATTAACATTTAGTTTCAAATTAAATTCGTAGTTTTCTCAATAAAATAGTGTAGTTTCTAATTGAAAAGCATTTAACCCCCAGGCTAAGATAATAATTAGAATACTTTAAAGTTAAGTAACTTTAACTTGGAATTCGAAATAAGTTAATCTTGAAAACATTTAACTAAAATTCATAAATCAATGTCAAGTAGAAATTTAAACTTAAGACTATTGCTTCTCAATAAAATACTAGATCTTTTTGTTAAAAGCACACAATCTTTCAAAAGTAACATATCCGTCAGAAATGCATTAAGTAAAGTAATTTTAGTTTTAAGTTACAAAATCAATTGCGTAACTTGACACTATTAATTCCGAACTAAAAGGAAGCGTTCTCGGATTCAAAAATAAATCTAAGTTACAATTATACCGTTAAAACAATTATACTTCCCTTCAGTTTGAAATTAATGTTCAACGCTTTAACTCGAATTAACGTTATGCCGAGTATATCAGATTTCTAATTAATCGATGTATTGTTTAGTTTAGGGACAATTCAACCTCACTAAACAATAACTCAATTACTTAGGGACCTGACACAATTAACAGAATACTAAAAATCATCGTTCGGCATATCGGTCAACTTGATATAATACAAATAAGATTAACTAATTAAAATCCTTATCAATACTAGTATAAATAGTAAAATTGAAACTTAATATTAAGTTCAAATACCATTTATTTTCTAAAACAACAATAACATTTCAGAATAGCTAAACAAATAGATAATTAGTACTAATATTATTATAATTAGTATTATCATTATTAAAACACAATATAGAGTAATTAAAAGGGTATTAGAGATTTACCCTCGAAGACGGTTTTGGATGCCGGTTCGGTTAACCCGGTTCAAAGCACAAAGGAACGGCTGACCCCGGTGATGATGACGACGATACCGGCGTCGGTGGCGAAAATGGTGGCGGTGATGGGCTGCACGAACCAGCTAGCGGTTCGGTCCCGGTTCACCCAAACCGCAGCAATGGCTGCGACTGTGGCTTCACAGTGGCGGCGACTCCAGCAGACACACCGGAGAGAGGAAGGAAGAGGCGGCGGCAACAAACCGGGAAGGGACAGCGGCGTGAGATAAGTGGCACAAGAGAAAGGGTGATTCGCGAATCAAGGGAGGAGGAACACATGGCAGTGGCGGTTGGCTGTCCTTGCACGGAGGGAAGTCGCGATTCGCGACACGGCGGGGAGGGGAGCTCAGTGCGGCGGCGACAGCGTCCGGCTCCAGGGAGAGAGGAAGAGAGAGATGGTTCAAGAGAGGGGAACGTGAACGGTGATGGTGGAGGACGACGGTATGGCGGCTCGGTGGGCGGTGGAGGCTCGGTTCGTTCGCGGCGGCGGCGCGAAGAGAGCGAACGAGAGAGAGGTAGACGGCACAGCGAAGGGAGAAAGAGAGAACGAGGCGAAGAGAGAGAAAAGGGCTTGTGATGGTGGTGGTTGTTGGGTGGGTGGCCGGCGGCGGGAGGGAAGGAGTTGGGAGGGAGGACGAATTTAGGGCCGGCGGTGGGAAAATAAAAAGGAAGGAGAAGAAGTTGGGGGATGGGGAGGAAGGAATAGGGCCGGCGGAAGGAAGGAAACAGGAGGGGGGTTCGACCCCTTCCCTTTTTATTTTTTTTTCTTTCTTTCTTTTTATTTTATTTTATTCTTACTACTTTTATTATTATTATTATTATTATTATTTTCTTTTTATTTTTAATTATTATTATTACTATTATTATTATTATTGTAGGTTAGTATTATTTTAAAAGTACTAAACATATATATTAATACACACTTTTATTTATTTATTTATTTATTTTTATTTATTCTTTTATTTTAAAACTCAAAATACCAATAATCAATTTTAAATAATAGAATAAAAATTATAAAGTAAGAAACTTATAAATATTTCCAATAAAATATTTTCATATGGAATATATCAAAATAAAGTAAAACACATAACATATATTTTTGATATAGGACAACTATTTTAAATGAATTTACTTTAGAACATAAAAGAAATGAAATATATTTTCGTAATTAACATAATGTATTTTTATAAAAATACACAACTAAATAATTGATTTTTAAGAAACATTTATTTAAGTCAATACAACTTATAAATATATTAGGAATTAAAATTAGGGATGTTACATTTCTCCCTCACTTATTGAAATTTCGTCCTCGAAATTCCAGTTATTCCCAGAAGTGAAGGTTTTATCTCGGTTCTACGTTCACGCTCAACTCCTTGGAATTCTTGAGTTCGCCTACCCGATCGGTTGTGATTCTCTTAATCGCAATACTTCACCAATTTAGAGTACTCCGTTCCATAATGTGAATGGATTCTATTAAGGAGTTATGTCTACAGGGTTTGTAATTTACCACTTCTATATGCCAATGTATATTCACAATCCTGATTCTTATCACAAGTTCTATGAGCTAAGTGTCAAATTGAAAGTGACGACTTTCAATCGTGTTGCCGTATTCTACTCCAGGATTGTTTCAGCTTCGGTTATTCTATAGCTTCAATCAGTCATGGGAACACTTAGAGGTTAATTCTATCTTAAGGTCAAGGTAAAGATTTAACTCTACCTCTCAACTCGATGTTACATTAAGAACTTCTTACTTTAGTCCAGATTGATCCCTGATTAAGTCTTTGTGGATTCCTTCACTAGCTAACGTAGAATGTTTTGAGATAATAGTGTAACAATTAGTGAGGGTAGGATTTCTAGATATTTGGTTGATGCTCAGTACAATATCATCATCCAATTAGAAGAATAATGGCGGTCCATACGCGCTTGTTACTTCTTTCCCAAGGGATTGGAAGAGATATTAGCTAACGACTTGTGTGGGTTCTCGTCCATTAACAGACTTAGCGTCTTTAAGGCAGGTCAAGGTATTTCAAGATCTGTTTCCGTTCGACTCTCTTTTATTATCGTCGTTCGGGTGGAACTCAGGTTGGGTTGTTGGATTCTCCCCCACTTAGCATCGACATAAACAGGTAGGCCGATATCAAGGGGGAAAGACTAGTAGATACTAAGGGTTGGTTGTCTACATTTTTGATTAGTTAACTGGATCAAAATTAGGACCAAGCTGACTACATTGTTGGTACTATTAGATAGAAGGCGAATCGTCTAAGGTATGGAGATTTCACGTATCTACATCTCTCCGAGCTCTTGCACTAAGTGGAAAAGTGGTTCGACATTTCTACCGAGCTAAGTTAGATGAAAACATTTGACGATATTGTCAAGAGTGGATTTGCCCAGCTAATGGGTGTTTGTGAGTTCTAATAGATTTCTAATGGGAGGAAGTTTAATCTAGTTTTATGGGATTGGGATTTTCTAAGTCGATTGCTCTTGTTTAGTTGGGATATTGCAATGATGTCACTTGTCAGTAAACGCAAAGATTGGGGTAGCTAGTCCCAATCTCCCATCTATCAACAACACCACATCGCATTCTTTATGATAGTATTATCTATTAATAAATGTAAAGGAAAGGATGGCCAGTCCTGACCACACTTTTTATTAAAGGACGATACTACCACTGGTTAGGTGTCAAGTGAGGCTCTACAACTTGTCGATGATTTCCTATGGCTTTTACGGTCACCTATACAAGGAAATAGAAATTGCGCACTCCATTAGTGTCATAATGCCACAATGAAAAGGTCAACGGGATCCGAGTCCTAGGATGGTCGAGCCTAACGAAGCTTGAATAGAATACTAAAGAAAGTGATTTAAGGTTCATAAAGAATTTCTATTGTGTAGTTGTCCTAACCTGTTTACTCATTCTATGTTAGCTAATTAGCACTTCATATGATACATTCCTTCTATTAGTTTCTCCTTAAAGGATTAGCAAAGATGGAGACTTGAGGTTCGGATGTAATTTCCTATCTTAGAGACATAATATGCCTCTACACTTCTTGTCTGGATTCCCTTCGTCCTTTTCAACCATAAGATATATTCCTCTTCTTTGAGTTGAGCCAGGAACCATCATATACCACGATGAGGTATCCCACATCATGGGCATAGTGGTGTAGCACATGAAACGGCAATCGCCTCTATTTGACTTGAGTCCATCTGAACTAAGTCCCTTAGGATTGACACAACCTTAGCTCTATTACTAGATGTGTCTCCCATAATACTAGAGTTTAGTAATAGAAACAAGTTAAGGCACGAATAGTCGGATATTCCTAGAGTTAATTAAGTCCGATATCATAGGTATGTAGATATACTAACTAACTATGACTGGATTCGACAACAACTTTGGTCACTCGCTTGGTGAGCGTACCAATGGAGTAACTCATAACTCCGAGGCAGAGGAGAAACTGCTCTGATACCATAAATGTAACACCCTCACAAATATTTAGTTTATTAAGATTTATAAAAATATGGACTTGAAAATTTCGACGAAAATCCGGCAGAGTTTCTTCTGTTTTTCGGACTTTCCCCAAAATTTCCTTTTTGTACCTGTCCAGACCAGAATAGTTCAAAAGTTTAAATCATAAATATTTACAATAAATAAAAACCTAATGCCCACAAATACACAACACTGGGCATACCCTAATACACACATTTAATTATAAAAATACATTCTTAAACTTAATTAATATACACTCTTGGTATCATAAAAGACACCCCTCATGGTGAGGGTTTCCTGCTCGGCCCAAATAACAGCTATGCTCCTGACCTGCACCTGTATTGTTTGTAAGGGTGAGTACCGCACTAACTAGCAATGCATAAGATATGCCAAGTCAAACACAAATAATTACAATTAGCAAATAATGGACGTGAACAAAAATCATAATTCACACTCTATGCTACAAACACATGCATCTCCATAAATACTAACCACCCACCGGATAAGTTCCTATGTCCACTTCCTTATTATTATTAGTTTCTATTTTATTTAAATTATTTCCTTAATTACTTAACCCTTTTTCTTATTCTCTTCATTAACTTTTCATTTTCTTTTCTTTTCATTTCTTCTCTTTTCTTTTCTTTTCGTTTCTTTTCGTTTCGGCGTTTGTGAGCTACTCCACTGCGTTCCCCAATCTTTCAGAGGATACGACTTACCGAGGCGTACGCATCCCTAAAGACCGTACGACTTACACAACCCCTGCGATTGGTCGGCTTGCGAATTACTGCAGGTGTTGCGCACCCGACTTACAACACCCCTCCGCACGTCTTCTAGGGTTAGTACTCACAACCCGGGGAAATGGTTATGCGAATCCCTCCACTGCGGTCCCCAATCTTTCAGAGGATACGACTTACCGATGCGTACGCATCCTTAAGGACCGTACGACTTACACAACCCCTGCGCTTTGGTAGGCCTGCGACTTACTGCAGGTGTTGCGCACCCGACTTATAGCACCCCTCCTCACGTCTTCTAGGGCTAGTATTCGCACACCAGGGAATCTTTAATCTTGATTACTTTTCTTTTCTTATTCGTTCTTCCACTTTTAATGTCTAATTAGTTCTCCTCTTGCCTAATAATTTCCTTTTACATTAAATTTCCCTTTGTGTCTATACTTTCTTCCAATTAATCCCTTAATTGTTCTAAGTGACATTGATCCCCTTTAACTTTGTAAAAAGCCCCTTCCTAGGTACACACAAAACTTACACAAACATTTGGCATACAACAACAATTAAAATATCACAATTATAATCAACCAACATTTAATTCACATAATTCAAGCATTTGATAAGGCAAAGTTCTAAATTTACTATTTATTCTATTTTCTATCCCTATTCTAATTTTTCCTAAACAAACCAAATATTCTCAACACACTCACACACCGCTAGCTATACAACCACCGTACGACGGCACATCCCCTTACCTTGGGGTTCTACCAGAACCTGTTTCGAGGCACGACGAGGAGATCCTGTTCCAGCTCACGACGCTACGCAGTTTGTTGTTCGCATCCCAACGGTTCCTAAAATCCTTCGTCGTCTGATTATATTTATTAAATTAAATAGAAATCAATTGGATGCGCCAAAACCGACTCAATTTGAAATCTCAACAATTAACATTTAGTTTCAAATTAAATTCGTAGTTTTCTCAATAAAATAGTGTAGTTTCTAATTGAAAAGCATTTAACCCCCAGGCTAAGATAATAATTAGAATACTTTAAAGTTAAGTAACTTTAACTTGGAATTCGAAATAAGTTAATCTTGAAAACATTTAACTAAAATTCATAAATCAATGTCAAGTAGAAATTTAAACTTAAGACTATTGCTTCTCAATAAAATACTAGATCTTTTTGTTAAAAGCACGCAATCTTTCAAAAGTAACATATCCGTCAGAAATGCATTAAGTAAAGTAATTTTAGTTTTAAGTTACAAAATCAATTGCGTAACTTGACACTATTAATTCCGAACTAAAAGGAAGCGTTCTCGGATTCAAAAATAAATCTAAGTTACAATTATACCGTTAAAACAATTATACTTCCCTTCAGTTTGAAATTAATGTTCAACGCTTTAACTCGAATTAACGTTATGCCGAGTATATCAGATTTCTAATTAATCGATGTATTGTTTAGTTTAGGGACAATTCAACCTCACTAAACAATAACTCAATTACTTAGGGACCTGACACAATTAACAGAATACTAAAAATCATCGTTCGGCATATCGGTCAACTTGATATAATACAAATAAGATTAACTAATTAAAATCCTTATCAATACTAGTATAAATAGTAAAATTGAAACTTAATATTAAGTTCAAATACCATTTATTTTCTAAAACAACAATAACATTTCAGAATAGCTAAACAAATAGATAATTAGTACTAATATTATTATAATTAGTATTATCATTATTAAAACACAATATAGAGTAATTAAAAGGGTATTAGAGATTTACCCTCGAAGACGGTTTTGGATGCCGGTTCGGTTAACCCGGTTCAAAGCACAAAGGAACGGCTGGCCCCGGTGATGATGACGACGATACCGGCGTCGGTGGCGAGAACGGTGGCGGTGATGGGCTGCACGAACCAGCTAGCGGTTCGGTCCCGGTTCACCCAAACCGCAGCAATGGCTGCGACCGTGGCTTCACAGTGGCGGCGACTCCAGCAGACACACCGGAGAGAGGAAGGAAGAGGCGGCGACAACAAACCGGGAAGGGACAGCGGCGTGAGATAAGTGGCACAAGAGAAAGGGTGATTCGCGAATCAAGGGAGGAGGAACACATGGCAGTGGCGGTTGGCTGTCCTTGCACGGAGGGAAGTCGCGATTCGCGACACGGCGGGGAGGGGAGCTCAGTGCGGCGGCGACAGCGTCCGGCTCCAGGGAGAGAGGAAGAGAGAGATGGTTCAAGAGAGGGGAACGTGAACGGTGATGGTGGAGGACGGCGGTATGGCGGCTCGGTGGGCGGTGGCGGCTCGGTTCGTTCGCGGCGGCGGCGCGAAGAGAGCGAACGAGAGAGAGGTAGACGGCACAGCGGAGGGAGAAAGAGAGAACGAGACGAAGAGAGAGAAAAGGGCTTGTGATGGTGGTGGTTGTTGGGTGGGTGGCCGACAGCGGGAGGGAAGGAGTTGGGAGGGAGGACGAATTTAGGGCCGGCGGTGGGAAAATAAAAAGGAAGGAGAAGAAGTTGGGGGATGGGGAGGAAGGAATAGGGCCGGCGGAAGGAAGGAAACAGGAGGGGAGTTCGACCCCTTCCCTTTTTATTTTTTTTTCTTTCTTTCTTTTTTTTTATTTTATTCTTACTACTTTTATTATTATTATTATTATTTTTTATTTTTATTTTTAATTATTATTATTACTATTATTATTATTATTGTAGGTTAGTATTATTTTAAAAGTACTAAACATATATATTAATACACACTTTTATTTATTTATTTATTCTTTTATTTTAAAACTCAAAATACCAATAATCAATTTTAAATAATAGAATAAAAATTATAAAGTAAGAAACTTATAAATATTTCCAATAAAATATTTTCATATGGAATATATCAAAATAAAGTAAAACACATAAATTATATTTTTGATATAGGACAACTATTTTAAATGAATTTACTTTAGAACATAAAAGAAATGAAATATATTTTCGTAATTAACATAATGTATTTTTATAAAAATACACAACTAAATAATTGATTTTTAAGAAACATTTATTTAAGTCAATACAACTTATAAATATATTAGGAATTAAAATTAGGGATGTTACAGACTGCAATTATGTTCTTTAGTTCCATATTGACATTTCCTTCCTTCTTAAAATCTTTTCATTGACACTAATTTCTAGTTTGCACAAATTGTAGGAATTGTCAATATTGCAGAAAGAGAGAAAAACAAGGGCGCAAAGCAACTTGATGCATTGATTAAAGTATGTTCTTAACTTCTGAATGTGCCATTTTTAGAACTATAATGTCTATTATTTTCAGCTTCTATTTTTCATTTTATGTTGCAAGATTGTAACAAAAGTTAAAATTATACCTCTTCTTAGGAACTTGCTGTTCCCTTGAGAACGTATGTGGAGAATTTCCCTAAGAAAACATATCTTCATCCTTATGAAAGTTCTTTTATTGAGCTGACTCTTGGAGATGGATACTACGAAAAGGCATATTAGAAGAATTGCATTGCAGCACTGTATTGTAATTATCGTTCCCATTCTAAAAAGGTTGCAAAATTACATTCTTCTTCTATGGCTGTATTCATATAAACTTCTTCTTATAGACATTTTCTAATTGCATTATTTAAAGTTGTTTAACAGGTGCTAGGAAAGGTAGATGCTTTAAGGAAGAGGGTAGTATCCGTTGGAAAGGAACATGCTTCACTTTGTGCTAAGGTTTATTTAGTATTTTACATCTTGATTTTGACTTATTTATTTGCTAGGTAATTCTGTAGTGATAGACTCATCATGCTGCTTGAAAGCATTATCTGCTCTGATATTTATGAAGTTTTTAGTAGGCAAAAGTAGGAGTTTTTAATAGGTGGTCTAGATATCAATTATAATTTGTCCTTGTCAAAGGTGTAACCTCTTTTTCTCTTCATGTTTATATGATTTTTATGATGCTCAAGTTTTTTTTTTTTTAAAGAGACCTGTATACGATTTTTACAGTCTCCCTTTTTTTTTTCGTCATTAAATGAGGAAACATTGTCCTTGTCAGTTTTGGCATAACCTGTCAGTATTTGTTTGTCCTGAAATTGAAATCTATCAGATGGAGTCCTGATATATCCCTATACAGAACCATCTTACTACTTTGGTGCTTTCTTTCCTTTGCTTTCTTAACATGGTTGATATCATTTCATCATGTAACAGTCTACGTCAAAGCGAGAAGCAGAGGAAAGACTCAGTGAGGTAAGTTGTGTATCTTATGTGGTAAATATATTTCTGAAGCCTTCTCCTTATGCCATGATGTTACATGCAGGGTCTTAAGAAAATTGAAGAGATTTTTGCTCAAGAACGGAAAATTGTTGATGATTTAATAGTAATAGCTAAGGTATTCTTCATTTTCAGCATATAAATCTTGTGTGTTGGCAGTTGCTGTATAAATATATTTATTATTATTGGTATTTGATGTAATGGCTTGTGTAGCTGTAGCATACGACTATTCATTTATATAAATGATTGGATACTTGACCATGGCGAGGTATGATAATGGATCCATCTCTAAGATTTTTATATCTTAGTATGTCTCATGTGATGTGCATGTGACATATATTGAATTGTGTTTAGTAAATAATTAATTAAATCTTAATGGGCTAAATCATATTTAGATAATAAGGGGATTGTTTCTAAGGCCCATTAGCTTGATGGAAGCCAATAGATAAGAGATAAGGGTTTTACCTATTTATGAGAAACAGGTCCTGTTCCTGGCTATAACGTATTCTCTCTTTTACCATCACATAACGATACAGAAAGAATAGTAGAGACGGCAAAGGAATAGAAACCTTGTTTCCTGGCTTTGGTCAAAGACGTTGGAGAACTCTCTCTCAAGTATAGCAATGGATAGAGGTTAGTAATTATATTCTCTTATCATCTCTATAACGTGAAAGTCATGTAATTTCAAGATCCCTATTGTTGTAGTTGTAACGAATAAATTAAAACTACAACTTACATGTGGTATCAGAGCAATAGGTTGAGAAATTCATGATTTTCCAATTAAAATTTTGTGATGTGGTATGAATCCTAATTATTGTGATTAGGGATTTATTTTAGTATGAACCCTAATTATTGTATTTAGGGATATTATGGTTTCCGCGAAAGTCTTTCATACCCGTTGTATTATTCACTTGCTCGATTAACATTTGGAAATCAATAAGGATTTGATTTCAATAAAAGGGAGCACTAACGTGTTTGGTTTTCTTTTAGCCGTGAATTGTTTACTGTGAACAATAACACAGCGTGATTTCCAAATTGGAAATTTTGAATAGTTAACGCATGATTTGTTTTTTTTAAGGCATGAATTGTTTTGCTTGAATAGTACCTACTGTTCATGCCAAAGCTATTATTCTTCTAACGTGATAATGCCTACTGTTACGTGATAATGCTTGTACGTGTAATATTAGGCTGGTCTCGCTACTGGCCTAGTGGGTTTGAGATATCCTCCTCATCCATCAGTGCATTACACGTTCATTTTAAAAGAAGGAATTTGGGAATTTCAATTCATGCTTTTTGAATTGAATATAATTGTTATATAGATTAAGTGAGTGAAACACTATGTCACGGGCAATGCCAATACAGCATCAGGGGTGCAATTTCTATTAAATTATTTTGGTGTAATGGGTAATTACGTTGCAATGATGTGTTTTATGTGTTGGGATTAAGGAGTTTTTTTTTATTAGTAAAAGAAATTTTTTGAATTGGCATTACTTGATTTGATATTAATGTATGATGATTTGATCATCATTAAAGTTGTCAAATCATAAAGATATTAATTCCGATTGTATAATTTTATTATAATAATGAATTTGATTTGAAGTTAATTGTATGTTGATTTTGTTAATCACCAAAGTGGTCTAATCAGTAAGTAAATTAATTTCAAATCATATGATGATTTTTCAATTACTCATAGATTTGATGCTATATGAAAGACATAATGGTTTGATGTTCTATGGGTATATTGTAGTTCATTGTTATAAGGCATTTATGGATCGCCCAAAGGTTTGATTAGTTGTTCTTATAATTAATGGACATGACTGTAGGCAATATGTTTGTGCTATTGGTTTATTTATATATCCAAAGACAATAGATAATACTAATTGGTGCATATATCATTGCCAATTATTGATTATTAATTTTATTAGCATCATTATGTTTGAATGTCGTGTGCTAATGTGCAACCCAAAGGAGAGCGTTAGTGCACATTAATTGTTTAAGTAATATGTACCTTATGTCTCAAAACATTTATGTAGTACATGTTCTTAATTTTCTGCATTCTCATGTCTTGTATGTGTCAGTGTTATTTGTTCAACTTTCTTACTAGAGTTTGCAAGTCTTTCTTATCAGTTAAAGAAAAGTTTGTTGCTATTAATGGTGTTAGCAACAATAAAGATAAAGTTTATTATAAAATGTGAGTAATTTTTTAGAAAGATTTGCAAACACTTATGTTATGTTCATGAGGATAAGTGTTGCAGATAACATTAAGATAATTCTCTCCAAAATTGAAAGTAATTAAAAAAAATGAAAAGAATTTTGTGAGAGAGTGCCAAATTTTGTGAGTCTCTTTCTGGGACATTAATGAGTACCCTAACCCAACAAAGCTTGGTGATTTGTGTACTATTTATGAATGTATAATTAAAAGAAAAATTATTGCAGCAAGATTTAAGTTTAAGTCCTTATGAATAGTTGTGGATGAGAATTTCTTAGTATAGTTTATCCTCCTCATTAGTGATTGAGTGTGACTTATTTTTGAATGAGCTATAATGCCATGAAATATAATGGGTAGTGCATGAATTGCACAACTTCTTAGTTCAAGAGGAAACTAGACTTAAGATTATAAGAAGTCTCTTGGTCCAACCTTTAAGGACATTAAGGAGCTGGAAATAAATGTGTGAAGAAACATGATAATGTCAAAGGATCACTTAGAATAAATGAGGCATATGTGAACATTCATATGAAAGAACCTCATTATCATAAATGTCATTTTGTGCAAAAATGTTGAATTCAGAAGAAGTGCATAAAATGAAAATCTTGATTCTATAAAAGATGAGTTTAAAGCTTATGTATGTTTGAGTCAAACTTAATCAAAGATCCACATAAAATTTGGTGGATTGATCTTGGATTAATCGAAACATGTTTCTAGCATAATGAATTTTGTTTAATCCATACCATAAACCCACATGTAAAGTACGTGTTTGTGGGAATAAAGTGAAAGTTCTAGTATAACTTGTTAGGATTTAATGTTTAATCCTTGACATTGGGCATCACCTAAACTCATTGGAGACCTTTTAGGTACCTAGTTTTTCTAGGAGTTTGGTTCATTATCTAGGATTGATGTTACTAGACACTCTTCTATGTTTGGTTATGGATGTTTCAATTTATTTAAGTATAATTATCACATTGGTATTTGTATATTAGTAATAGTTATATAAATTAAATTTTAAATGATTTTTTGCTAATTTGTGGCATAAGTGTTTGGGTCATAAATCCAAGGAAAGAATGAAAAGCTTTATAAGGAACAAAATCTTTCCAGATTTGGATTTTATTGGCCTAATTATTTGTACAGATTGTATTAAAGGAAAGAAAAACCAAAGACACAAAGAAAGGAGCCACAAGAATGATTCAGCTTCTTAAAAATGTGTTCTTCAAAAGTTGTGGACCTCTGATTTTAACTTTCTTTTTAGAAAGAAAAAGGTATGTGATCATCTTTATTGATAACTATTCATGTTATAGTTATGTCTTGAAAATTTACTTGAATAAAGTAGAAAGTTAAGTACATATAGATGAATGTTATCAATTACGATAGAGATGATGACTAACATGAAAGAATTAATTAAAATGGGCAACATCTGTGACTGTTCGTTAAACTCCTCAAGAATTGAGTAATTTGTGTGTATGTCAGTTACACTGCAGCGAAATGGTGTATATAGAGCATAAAGAATAGTAATGAATATGGTTAGGAGTATGATATTTAGTCTTTACCCGCATTTGTGAATGTATGTCTTGAAACTGCCATTTGTCTATTGAACAGGGTTCCTAGTAAGACAGTGTCAAAGACAATTTTGAACTGTGTTTATAGGATACCCAATTTAAGGCACCTGCATGTTTAAGGTTGTCGGTAGAAACAAGGATTGCAATCCACCAGAAAAGAAAATGGATATAAAACATCAGTGAGTATTTCACTGATTATCCATATAAATCAAAAAGTATAGACCTTATTGTTCTAACCATAGCATAAGAACCATTGAAATTGTAAATGACAGGTTTATTGAGAATTGTGAAATTAGTGGGAGTATAGTTCCACATAACGTGGAAATTAACGGAGTTAGGGTGCAAGTTCCTGTAATTTGTAATTTGTTCTTCTACCTCAACAATAGTTTCTTTTATTGTTGAATCGTATAACAATAAAGTACGAAATGAATTCACTATTCACAATGATTTTATTGTAGAAGAACCATGAGAAATAGTATTAAAAAAAAAAGAAATTGCTATTTCGAATGTTTTAAGTGGTTTATCTACAAGAATATAAATTTGACTTAGTCATTAATGATAACGATGTGTTGTTTTACAAGCCGTAAGTTGTGATAATATTAATAAATATTTTAATTGTGAGACCTTGTAGAATTGCCTAAAGGTTACACGAGAGTTGGGGGTAAGTGAGTCTTTTGGACCAAATATAACTCTCGTGACAAACTTGAACGTTACAAGGCCAAATTTGTTGTCAATGATTTCCCTCGCAAAGTTGGCATTGACCATTAATGAGGAATTTTGACCAATTACCTGAAAGAATTTATTCAATATTATCATCATGGCATATGTAGTCCGTAATGATTTGGAACTACAGTAGAAGAATGTGAAAACAACCTTTATGAATTTTAGAGGAGGATGTTTATATGGATGACCCACTAATGTGGTTCTCAATTGAAAAGAATGAACACATAATGTGCAAATTTGAGGAAATTAATATACAAATTTAAACATACATCCCACCAATAGTATCTGAAAGATAGTCAGTGATACTATTGTTCCTTTTATATTTAAGGAAACACAATTAACTTGTGTAAGTATCTGAAGGTCAGTGGGAGTGAGTTTATTATGTTGATTCTGTATGTTATTATATCTTGCTTGTAACTTATTATCTTGGTCTTTTACACTAGACTAAGAAAATTTTTCTAGTAACTTTGAATGAAAGATATAGGTGAGTCGAGCCACGTGATTAGAAAATGAATATTCTAGAATATGTCACATGAATTGTTAGACTTATCTCAGAAAGCATATATCATTAAAGTACTAGAATGATTTAGAATGAATAAAATTTAAGTTAAGGAAGTATTAACTATACTCATAAAGTCTTGAGGTATTAGCATGGAACGAATAAATGCATGTTTACTTCTGTAATGAATGATCACATTGAAGTGATCAGAATGTTGAATTTGTAACAAGTTTTGAGGTTACAATTCAAACTAATTGACTGCAAAATTTTATTTCGGGGCTTAGAACTGTCGACAATATTGCTTAGCCGCTGAAAACGTACTGTGATGTTTTGCAGCAATGACAAGTACTATAAAGGTGCTAAAAGTATGTAAATGAAGTACTTTGTTTCTAAAGAATGAGATCAGAAACAAAGATTGTCAATAGAGCATGTTAACACCAATCTTATGATTGCTAATTCCTTGAAAGAAGGGTTATCGCCTAAACATTTATTGAACATGTTGAAAGTATAGGCATTACTATTATTAAGTAAAATTAAATTTGATATTGACATCCTTATGTATGATGTAATTGACACTCTGAGCTCATTTATGATATGTTTGATATGTTTCTGATTACCTGTTCTCTAGAACGACATGTATTAATGTATTAGAGTAATGTAAACAGGTATTATCTTGAAAAAAGACATTATGGACCAGTTATATATTTCCCAATTATAGATCGTGTTAAGGAAAAGACTATTTTGTGGTACATGGAAGGAATTATGTCGAACAAATGACATACAACCGCTATGACCTGAATTAGTTCCTATCCTTAACTATGATTAATCGAGTATCTTATAGAATGATTTAGCTATATAAATGTGCATTAATGGTTTGTTTAATTATTTTGTTTATTAAACCATGATGTTGAATTTTGTCACATGAGCCAAGTGGGAGAATGTAAGATTTTTATATCTTAGTATGTCTCATGTGACATATATTGAATTGTGTTTAGTAAATAATTAATTAAATCTTAATGGGCTAAATCATATTTAGATAATAAGGGGATTGTTTCTAAGGCCCATTAGCTTGATGGAAGCCAATGGATAAGAGATAAGGGTTTTACCTATTTATGAGAAACAGGTCCTGTTCCTGGCTATAACGTATTCTCTCTTTTACCATCACATAACGATACAGAAAGAATAGTAGAGACGGCAAAGGAATAGAAACCTTGTTTCCTGGCTTTGGTCAAAGACGTTGGAGAACTCTCTCTCAAGTATAGCAATGGATAGAGGTTATTAATTATATTCTCTTATCATCTCTATAACGTGAAAGTCATGTAATTTCAAGATCCCTATTGTTGTAGTTGTAACGAATAAATTAAAACTACAACTTACACCATCGTGCTAGATAATCTATACAAGGCATAACCATAAAGTTTGGAGTCCATATAAACATAATATTTAGGAACAAGTCTTTTGCTTGACAATGTTGAAGAATAGGTGCGATAGTTTTATTTGTTAATAGCTCTGAATATACAGATCAGTGTTCACACTTTGGTTGACCCTTGAAGCTTAATTTTTCCTTTGTATTGTAGTTTTTTGAAAAACTCGCATCTCAATTTAATTCATATCACCTAGCTGATAGCTAATAAATTTACAAACTCTGAGGGCAATGCCTGTAGTTAATTTGGAAACACCAACACTCTGTCTTGTTGGAGCTCCTAACGTAGGCAAATCTTCTTTGGTCCATGTACTCTCTACCGGGAAGCCTGAGGTACGCAGTTGAATTTTTGAGAAGTTCTTTGTTGCAGTCTTTGTAGCATATGCTGTTTTCATTTTTGGCTTTTTGAGAAGTTCTTTGTTGCAGTCTTTGTAGCATATGATGTAAATATTTCTACGTTGCTCTTTTTTTTTAATTTTTTTTATGGTTGCCTCTCTTTTAGGCTCTAGATACCATGTTACGATAGAGGAAAGGTGAAGCATAAATTTGGGTGAAAACCGTGTGTCTGTACGCATTATTGTGTCTGTACCCATCCAAAAGGTTTACATCATAAAACTGTAGAAATTCATGTTGTCTGGAGCATCTATTATTGTTTGAATTTTCAAAGTGGATTTTCTTTATTTTTTGCAGCTTAGTACTATAATTTTATGAGTAATTATGACAGGAACTAGAAATTCATGTTGATGAACTACTACAAAATTGACAGGAACTAGTATTAATGTGCTTCTTGTTTCGAGTCAGTCTTGATGTGTTTTTTTCCTTCATTTTGGATGTATATAACAAAACAAAAGGGTTGGTTGTCTAGAAGACCGAAATGATGATTTCCTAAAATTAAGGTTAATAATAAGTGTTTCTATAAATTCAACGGCTGAAATAGTAGTTTTCTCTTTTTCTTTTTTTTATTACTCCTCTGTATACGTTGTAATATATCATATTATCATATACATTTGTGTTTCCTTATAGTACTCAGCATGTGTTTTTAAGTCTTAATTAAAATAATTAAAAAAAGGACTTTTTAACTCGGTTGACTAAAAGAACCGAGTTAAAAGTAATTTTAACTCGGGCAAAACTACCATCGAGTTTAAAAATTCATACTTTTTAACTCGGTTGCCTTAAAGAACCGAGTTAAAAAGTATTTTTAACTCGTTCAATATCAAACCCGAGTTTAAAAATTTAATTTTTTTAACTCGGTCATAAAAACACCGGAGTTAAAAAAACTTTTAAACTCAGTTGAACAACCGAGTTTAAAAGTGTAATTTTCAACATCAACGCTTTCTATATCACAGCTGCAACCAAATTTAAAAGTCCAAAACAACCGAGTTTAAAAGTCTTTTTTCTAGTAGTGTAAGTACCATTTTTGTCCCTGCTAGCAATCATAAGAAACCATCAATTATATGTCATATTTGTGGTAAAAAAGGCCATGGTGCACATGAGTGCGTACACCGGAAAGTGAAGTTCGTTAAACCGAACAATGAAACTAAAAGGTGGCACAATTGGAACTATGGTTATACTAACGCTCAAGGACCCAAAAAGATATGGGTACCAAAAAAGAAACCTTGAATCTTATGCTTGTAGGTTACTCCGGAAGAAAGGAAATCGTGGTGGTACTTGGACAGCGGATGCTCAAAACATATGATGGGAGATAAATCTAAATTTTCGCATCTCGTTCCAAAGGACCAAGGACATGTGACTTTCGGAGATAACAACCAAGGAAAGATTCTTGGAGTCGGTAAAATTGGTACACCTCCTAACCCTTGCATAGAAAATGTATTACATGTTGAGGGCCTAAAACATAACTTGCTAAGTATTAGTCAGTTGTGTGATAAGGGCAATAAGGTTATTTTTTATTCTGATAGATGTATTATCGAGGGTAAAGTTGATAATCTTATTAAGCTAATTGCTTGCAGGATAAACAATGTATATGTAATTGATTTTAACTCAATACCCTCAAATGATTCTAAATGTTTATTATCTAAAGAGGACGAATCTTGGCTATGGCATCGTAGAATAGGTCACATCCACATGAATCATTTGAATAAAATTTCTTCTAAAAACTTAGTAGTTGGTTTACCAAAGCAAAATTTTTCTATTTCTGAAAAATGTGATCCTTGTTCAAAATCAAAACTCAAAAGGGCATCTTTTCCTTCTAAAAATCTTGTTTTATCTCAAAGGCCCTTGGAACTTTTACATATGGATCTTTTTGGACCTTGTCAAACAAAAAGCTTTAGTGGCAACTATTATTGTCTGGTTATTGTGGATGACTATTCTAGGTATACATGGACATTATTTATTACTCATAAAAATGATGCATTCAATGAATTTAAAAAGCTAGCTAAGATTGTTCAAAACCAAATGCATATGAGCATTACATCCATTAAGACTGATCATGGTGGAGAATTTGAAAATCAATTTTTTGAAAATTTTTGAGAAAAACATGGAATTAAGCATTATTTTTCAGCTCTAAGAACTCCTGAGCAAAACGGGGTTGTGGAGAGGAAAAATCGTTCATTAAAAGAGCTTTCAAGAACAATGCTTAATGATATGAATTTGCTTGCATATTTTTGGGCCGATGCAGTGAGTACAACTTGTTATGTTATGAACCGTGTTTTAATAGGGTCTATGTTAAAGAAAACCCCCTATGAGCTGTACAAGGGGAGAAAACCAAATATTTCCCATCTTCGTGTCTTTGGCTGCAAATGTTTTGTGCATAATAATGGTAGAGACAATCTAGGAAGTTTTGAGGCTAGAGCTGATGAGGGCATATTCCTTGGATATTCTGTTTCGAGCAAAGCATATAGGATTTACAATAAATCTCGTAATACTATTGAAGAATCCATTCATGTATCATTTGATGAATCCGATCCCAGAAAGTTGGGAAAGGTGTCTGTTAATGACATTTCAGGTATCCTTCGAGATTTATACATTGATGAGGATGAGGAGCCAAATGCTAAAGGAAAGGATCATTCCGAATGCAATGAAAAGCCAAATGAATCAGTTGAGGACAAAAATCAAGAACAATCCATGGAGCTCAATTCTGATTTGCCTAAGGAATGGAGAACATCGAGGCACCATCCAATTGACCAAATCAAAGGTGACATCACAAAAGGTGTAAGTACTCGCAATTCTATTAGCAATATGTGTAACTACTTTGCATTTGTTTCTCAAGTGGAGCCAAAGAATATTTCCGGGGCTACGCTTGATGAACATTGGCTACTGGCTATGCAAGAAGAATTAAACCAGTTCGAAAGAAATCAGGTTTGGGAACTTGTTCCTAGGCCCGAGTCTCATCCGATTATTGGAACTAAGTGGATATATAAAAACAAACTTGATGAGGCTGGTTTAATTGTTCGAAACAAAGCTAGGTTAGTTGCACAAGGTTACAACCAGGAAGAGGGGATAGATTATGAGGAAACATTTGCCCCTATTGCTAGGTTGGAAGCCATTAGACTGCTATTAGCTTTTGCATGCATTTTAAATTTTAAATTATATCAAATGGACGTAAAGAGTGCCTTTCTGAATGGTTTTATTAATGAAGAAGTTTATGTGTGTCAACCTCCTGGCTTTGAAAATTATGAACACCCGTATTATGTTTTTAAATTGAAAAAGGCTTTGTACGGACTCAAACAAACTCCTAGAGCGTGGTATGACCGTCTTAGCAAATTTTTACTTGAAAATAATTTTGAAAGAGGGAAGGTTTGGTAACACTCTTTTTATCAAAAAGAAAGGAAAGGACATTCTTTTAGTTCAGATTTATGTAGATGATATTATTTTCGGTGCTACTAATGAAACCCTTTGCAAGGATTTTTCAAGTATGATGCAGGAAGAGTTCGAAATGTCTATGATGGGCGAGCTGAACTTCTTTCTAGGACTGCAAATCAAACAAACAAAGGATGAAATTTTCATTAGCCAAACAAAATACTGCAAGGATATATTGAAACGATTCGACATGGATAAGGCCAAGGCAGTAGCAACACCAATAAGCACATCTTGCTATCTGGATAAAGATGAGGGAGGTAAATCCGTGGAAATCACTAAATATCGAGGTATAATCTGATCCCTTCTCTATTTAACGGCAAGTAGGTTGGATATTATGTTTAGCATATGTTTATGTGCACGTTTTCAAGCGAATCCAAAAGAAACGCACATGGTTGCTGCCAAACGAATTATGAAATATCTGTCTGGCACAACTGATATGGGTTTATGGTACCCCAAAGGTTCTTCTTGTAACCTGGTTGGGTATTTTGATTCTGATTTTGCTGGGTGAAAAGTTGATAGGAAAAGCACGAGCGGCACTTGTCATCTCCTAAGTAATTCTTTAGTGTCATGGGCTAGCAAGAAGCAGTCTAGTGTAGCCCTATCCACAGCTGAGGCTGAATATGTCGCTGCGGGTAGCTGTTGTGCACAAATCTTATGGTTAAGACAGCAACTCCTAGACTTTGGTGTAAGTCTAGATCACATTCCCATCAAATGTGATAACACTGGTGCAATTAGTATTACCAAAAACCCTGTGCAACATTATCGCACTAAGCATATTGAGATTCGTCACCATTTTATACGTGATCATATTCAAAAGGGTGATTGTATAATTGAGTATGTTGATACTTCGCGGCAGTTAGCTGATATCTTTACGAAACCGCTTCCAAAAGAAAATTTCTTTTTCATTCGTAGAGAAATTGGTTTAACTTCTGCCTCTCACCTGTTTTGAGTATGTGATTATTATCTCTCTTGTTATTATTGATGTGTTTACTCAGTGTTTTAGGGGGAGTTATCACATGCTTTTTGATGATTACAAAAGGGGGAGAGATATTCTGATGATTATTTTGAGATTTCACTGATTATTCTGAGATTTCACTGAGATTATTTGATGTTTATGCATCTTTACAGGGGGAGATTGCATATTCTCAGGGGGAGATATTATGAGATGATACTATATATTTCTTTTAATTGTTCTAGGGAAGGTTGAATTTAAATTATATATATATTTTTGCTTGTATAACACTTGTGATGCAGATAGTCAACTTCAGATCAGAATAGTTGTTTGTCATCATCAAAAAGGGGGAGTGTTGGAAGTCAAGCTAGTGTTGGAAGACATGCTTCAAAATCTCCTTTGGACTTCAAGCATATATCAAGCTAAGGTTTTGATGATAACAACCAACTCAAGATTCAAGCTCACAAGCATCTTCAAGTTTCAAGATTGAAGACTCAAGCAAGATATAGTCTAGAAGCCTTTTCCCTTAGGACATTTGTAAGGTAATGAAGTTAATGTTCTTAAAGAGTTTAAAAGGCCAATGAGTTTTTTCATTTAAAAAGAAGAAGAAAATGTGTTTTCATGAAAAGTTGTTTTTATATCTTAGTTTTTTTGTGAAAATACCTGATGTTACAAAACTCTGAATATTTTTATGTATGCAAGAGAGAGTAATCGATTACTTGCTTGAGTTAATCGATTAACTTTGTTGCATCATACAAAAATCAGAGAGCTTGTAATCGATTAAGTGAACTTTGCTAATCCATTACTTTCTTATGAGAGTAATCGATTACATGGCTCAAGTAATCGATTAGAATTGTTGCATCATATATTTTCCAGAGGCACAGTAATCGATTACATGTCGTGTAGTAATCGATTACATATGTTGCATCACATAATGAACAGAGGCTCGGTAATCGATTATTTAATGAGTAGTAATCGATTAAATGAGTTGCATCATATATTGAACAGGGGTGATGTAATCGATTAACTGTTATTGGTCTAATCGATTACTTGTTTTTCAAAAGAATTTAAAAGTTTCTATTTTTGAAGGAATAATCGATTACCTTCAGAAAGTAATCGATTACTTCAGCTTTTATTGAAAAACATGTCAGAATCATTTTGATTATTTCCTGATTTGTTTTTATATATAAGATTCTGATTTATTTTATAAAATTCGAAAATGATTTTAAATTTGAAATATTTCCTTTTTCGTTTTAAGAATCAAATCTTTATTTTATTTCGTAAATCGTTTTGATTCAGTTTTGATTTTAAAACTTATTTCAAAATCTTATTTTATTTTGTTTTGATTTTGTTTTACTATTTTGAATCTTTTTGAATTATAAAAGTATTTCAGAAAATTCACTCTGTAACACCCCAATTTGGAATCCCAATTTTCACTAAAAATTTGCGCCATTTTTTTTATAAAAACATTTCTCACATTTTATTTTTATTCGAAAAAAGGTTTGATATTGCTCTAACACTATCTTAGTTTCCAAAACTTTAACTTAATTTCCAAAGTAATTTCCAAGACATTTCCTTCTTAACTTGATTGTATGAAAACATTTCCTCTTGACTTAATTTCCAAACTGAAGTGTCACGTTATCACCATAGTTCATTCACCAAAATGCGATAGTATAATTGCGGAAAATTAATTTCATTCATAAACTGATCCAGCATAAATTGTTTCGGCATAAAAGCCATTATCCTCGAAATAGCAATATTAAAAGATAAAAATAAATCCCACATTGGGTTACATAGTTATCAGAGGGTCTTGCTGTAACACCCACGGAATTTATTCTCGAAATTATAAGTGTTGTATGAATAAAATAGAATATAATCCATGTTTTATATGTTAATATGAATTCTTATATTAGGAAAATTTAAATAAAATATTTATAGAGTTAGGCCCAAAACCAACCGTTGGATTTGAAGATAAGTATGTTAGGGAGCTTATCTCCAACTTTGAGCAAGATCCGACGGTTAACGAAAAAGTTATGGCAGTTTGAATGTGATGTTGCAATTTTGTAATATGGATATCGATATGCATATGCCCATATCGATATTGGATATCGATATCCACAAGAGGATATCGATATCCACGAGTCTACTAGTTCAGAAATAAGTCGGTTTAACTTGTGTGGCTGGGAATTAATCACGTTTTTTCACCCCAATTACCACAAATATCACCTGAGGACAGTCTAGGCTTGATAAGGACACTTATTGGCGTTTTAATTTTTGAAACAAGAGAGAGTGCATGCAAAACCCTAGAAAAAACCTCAAGAACTCTGTTGGAAACGAGTTTTTCTGTCATCACTTTGTGCTTTTCGTTTCTTGAGCTTCAAGCATCAAAACTTATCAAATCTTATACCAAATCGAAGCTCTCTTCACCCTCTTCAAGTTGATACGTTTGTGGAGTTTGGTGGACTGTGGAAGAAGTAGTGAACCTGGGAAGCTTGCTATCCAAGTCTGATTTCTGCAAATTCTAACTCTAGAACCTAAGTTTCTTCAATTCGTGTGGTAAGCTCAAGTGTTTTTGGAGCTTCAAACTTGTCTTATTTTCAAGCTTTCATATCATAGTCTTGATTCCAGTCCTTGATCACCATTTATTTTGCTTTATTGTGGGTGATCAACACTGATTTTAGTGTGTTGTTCAACTGAAAACAGAGTTTGTTGCTGAACCAGAAAAGTTGGGATTTTTCTCAACAAAACCAATCCTTTCCAATCAAAGCAAGTTTGAATCATTTCAAATAGGTAAGGGAGAAGTTAACCGGGTGCTAGAATAATAATCCAAAGACTAGAAGTATAGGAGTTCTCATGAACTCAAGGGCAAACTAGGGAAAAATTGATAACTTGAATAAGGAGAATGACTTGGAGGTCATTTTAGTTGGACTTATGAATATAAACAACTTATATATGATGGATATGAGTTAAACCAGCCAAGAAATTGGATTGAAACATGAAGGAAACGAATATGGCATATTAAGTTGTCATTTTACTTATTTTATGATTTTAATTGAATTCTATGTGGAATTGATGTTGTGATTGCTGGATTTATGTATAAACAGATGTGTTTGTACATGATATTGATATATTTTTGGTTGAGAATGGTTAAAGTGAAGTATATTGAGATTTGCTATTTCAAAACTCAAATCAGTATGCAGAAAAACAGGGTAGATATCGATATCCAGCATGAGGATATCGATTGTGCATATCGATATGCACTAAGGGATATCGATATCCATACCCCAATTTTATTAGAAATCTGAATTTTCACATCATATTTGATTGGAGACCTTTCTAATCAAATGGAATGATTCTAAAAGCTGAAAATACCAAACCTTAATGTACTTAGCTTTAACCTATTATAATTGGAAATTGTGGATGTTATTTGTTGAATAAATGTACAATTACATGATGACTTTGATGATGAATGATTATATATGTGAATGCATAATCTTATGAGTTACTTTGAGAATGAATGATTATGAAATGAATTCATAATGAAAAGTGGAACTAAACTCATTTGCATTCGCACAAGGAGTTGTGGATGGTAAGATAGGATATCAGGAAAGTCGCGTCCACTCTAGGGATTAGAATTTCCTAGAACTGGTGCGAGAATGTGCAGAGGTCAGGTTCGACGGTGACTCGTCTGTAACCATTGGGAATTATTATGGGTAAAACGGTCCTATGGTGAGGGGGTTCTGCAGACTTTTCTCGGGATAGTTTTGCTTAACCATAATATATTCTATCGGCCTCTAGGGACATATCCTGATTGCGGAGGACGGCCTTTGGCAATGATCTCACCCTAGTGAAAGGGTACACATAGATGAGTTGTGTGATCTGTCGTGGAGAAAGGCGTTTACTCCCTGTTGCTTTCCGTGATTAGAGAGAATATGCTGAATTCATTAGAATTGAATTCAGTCGACGAGAGAATTCGTTAGAATTGGATTCAATCGACAAGAATGATACTGGATCCAGACTAGAAATACAAGATGAGAATTCATGCATCATGCCACTTAATTCCAAGATAATTATGTGATAAATTGGGTGTGCCATGAAGTATGCATTTTACCTGATTACTTGATTACTTGTGAATGCTATTTCTAGTTCTGATAGATTATTATTTTATTATGTGCTTCGGCTATGACTTACTCCCTGCCCTTTTGTTGTCAGGTGATGGCCCAGAATCCATTCTGTGTCGAGATGAGGTTCATTCCCCAGGGGGAATGGCATAGGCGGGGTGGTAGTCTGTTCCTCGAGGGGACGGTGGAGGTCCTGATCCGCCGTCTGAACCCTCTTCCCCACATGCGTTCTTTGAGGACTACTGTTCCGGTGGTCTTCATCATCCATCTCTTCCCCGATTAGGGCGGATGATGTAGGACTATGTTTATGTTTATATCTTTTGGAGTTGTCACCAATGCTCTGGGTCTTTATTTTTGGATGCAGAATATTGTGAAATAAGCTAACTGACCTAGAGTATCACTTGAACTGATATTTTGGTGTGCTGAAAGTATGTGAAAAGCTATGCTTTTGCTGATAAAACTCTGATGTGTATCAAGGACGGGTGAACAATGTATATGATGTAATTTATTTTCCATCTCTTTGTGATTGATGTGTTGATTTAGTAATGGCTTAGGTTTATTTTCCTTAAAGGCGAAAAATTAACTCACATTTTTATAAAAGAGTTAGAATAAGGGAAATAAATCCGGGTTGTTACATTTGTGGTATCAGAGCAATGGTTCAACTCTCGGCCTTGGAGTATGGCCTTACATACTAACCACTAGAGTATGTTTGTCTTGATTTTTGTGTTTTAGCTAAGGATAAAGATTAATCAAAGTCATAGTGCAGGTTCCTATGGCTGCTAGGAATAATGCTCACATGGCTGATGTGTTGGAGAAGATGTACGAGATGTTCGAAGATATGCGCAATCAGCCGCCGCCGCAACAACAAGTGGAACCTCAACCAGTTGTCAATCCAGTTCCAGCTGAATTCAAGGAGATGGCAAATTTTCGTAAGTGTGATCCGCCAAAGTTCAGAGGAGGACATCATCCTGAGGAAGCTCAGAAGTGGATCCGTGAGCTGGAGAAGATCTTCCGAACCATGAACTGCAGTGATCGTCAGAAGGTGACTTTTGCTACTTATGTTCTGGTCGACGAAGCTGAAGATTGGTGGAACCACACAGTTCAGCTCTTAGCTGCTGAAGGAAGAGAAGTAACCTGGGATACTTTCATTGAGAAATTCTTCGAAAGATACTTTCCTGAGGATGAAAGGAAAAGGAAAGAGATTGAATTTCTAAAGTTAACTCAAGGAGACATGACAGTTGGAGAATATGCTGCGAAGTTCGAGGAACTTAGCAAATATTCTTCACACTATCGTAACAACCAGGATGAGCGTTCAAAGTGTATCAAGTTTGAAGATGGACTGAGGCCTGATTTGAAGACTGTTTTTGGGCATCAGAACATTCGGAGTTATCCATTGCTGGTGGAGCAGTGCCGAGTGTATGAAGCCAACAAGAAAGCTGAAGAGGAGCACATGCAAACAAAGAGGATTCAGCAAGGAGTTGGTCCTATACGTATCAAGGGAAGAAGCAACCGAGACAGAAAGAATCCTTATCCTAATGGTAAGGGAAAAGCTGGTGTGGTAACCAGAAGCGGAAGTGCCCCTCAGTGCAGCAAGTGCAAGAGGTATCATTTTGGGCAATGCTGGAGTGAGAAGCCACCCACTTGTTTTGAATGTGGGAAGCAGGGTCACATTGCTCGTTATTGTCCTCAAGCAATTAAGAAGGCCAATCAAGGAGGAGCTGCAAGCAGGCCAATGAATCGAGCTAGAGTATATACCATGTCTGGTGCAGAAGTTGATCAAGCTGAAGACTTAGTGCAAGGTAACTATTCTTTGAACGGTATGCCTTGTAAGATCTTGTTTGATTCTGGTGCAACACATTCGTTCATCTCGCATGAGTGTGTTAATCGGTTGAAGTTAGTGGTGTCTGAGATGCCTTTTGATCTAAAGGTATCAACCCCAACAGACTCTCCTGTTATTTCTTCAAGAGTTTGTCTGAATTTCCAAGTTACAGTATTAGATCGGACGACCCCAGTTGATTTGATTTGATTTGTTTGCCTCTATCGCAATTGGATGTGATACTGGGAATGGATTGGATGTCCACTAACCATGTTACTATCGATTGCCATAGAAAGTCCCTGATCTTTCAAACCCTAGAATCTTCATCAAGCCAACCAGAGGGGTATCTGTGTTTGCTTTCTGCTGTTGTTGAGAAGGAAGTCAGAATAGAGGAAATTCTGGTAGTCTGTGAGTTTCCAGAAGTGTTTCCGGAAGAAGTGCCTGGATTGCCGCCGAAGAGAGAAGTGGAGTTTAGCATCGAATTGGTCCCTGGAGCTGGTCCTATTTCGATTGCTCCGTATCGAATGGCTCCATTGGAGTTGGCTGAGTTGAAGAAGAAAATAGAACATTTGATGGAGAGGCAGTTCATAAGACCGAGTGTCTCACCATGGGGTGCACCTGTTCTTTTTGTCAAGAAGAAGGATGGGAGCATGAGAATGTGTGTAGACTATCGGCAATTGAATAAGGTGACGGTGAAGAATAAGTACCCTCTCCCCAGAATTGATGATTTTATGGACCAAGTTCGCGGAGCAGGGGTATTTTCAAAGATTGATCTGAGGTCTGGGTACCATCAGATCCGCATCAAGGAAGAAGATATTCCAAAGACTGCATTTCGGTCCCGATATGGACACTACGAGTACGTAGTAATGCCTTTCGGACTGACCAATGCTCCGGCCATATTCATGGATTACATGAATAGAATCTTCCGGCCTTATCTAGATTCTTTCGTGGTGGTGTTTATCGATGATATTCTGACCTACTCGAAGAATCCAGAGGAGCATGCCACTCACCTTAGGATTGTGTTAGAAATCCTTAAGGCGAAGAAGTTATATGCGAAGTTATCCAAGTGTGAGTTTTGGTTGAAGGAAGTGAATTTCCTTGGGCATATAATTTCTAAAGAAGGCATTACAGTCGATCCGGCAAAAGTTAAAGTTGTGCTTGACTGGGAAAGGCCTAAGACAGTCACAGAGATACGAAGTTTTCTCGGATTAGCCGGATATTATAGGAGATTCATTGAAGGATTCTCCAAGATTTCTCTTCCTCTAACACGGTTGACACGGAAGGAGCAACCGTTTGTCTGGGATGAAAGGTGTGAAACAAGCTTTCAGGAGTTGAAAGGTAGATTGACATCATCTCCGGTGTTAATTTTACCTGATCCACAGAAAGGTTTTGACGTATTTTGTAATGCTTCAAAACAAGGGTTGGGTTGTGTTTTGATGCAGGAAGGAAAAGTGGTAGCTTATGCATCAAGGCAGTTAAAGGTTCATGAAGAGAACTACCCAACGCATGATTTGGAACTCGCTGCAATAGTGTTTGCATTGAAGATATGGAGGCACTATTTGTATGGAGTTACGTTCAGGGTATTCAGTGATCATAAGAGTTTGAAGTATCTTTTTGATCAAAAGGAACTGAATATGAGGCAACGTCGGTGGATGGAATACATCAAAGATTACAACTTTGAGTTACACTATCACCCTGGAAAGGCCAATGTGGTAGCAGATGCTCTCAGTCGTAAAGCTTTGCATGTGAGTGCATTGATGGTGAAAGAAGCTGAGTTGATTGAAGAATTCAGAGATTTAAACTTAGCAGTGCAAGTTGACAAAAAGAGTATTAGATTAGGAATGCTGCAGATTTCCAATGAATTTCTTAAGGAGATTCGGGAATTACAGCAAGAAGACGTCGAATTGCAAGAGAAGCAAAGGCTAAGGGCAGAAGGGAAGGAACCAGATTTTCAGATGGGAGCAGATGGAATCTTGAGATTCAAAGACAGAGTTTGTGTTCCTGCTAAACCAGAACTAAGGAAAGTTATTCTGGATGAAGCTCACAAGAGCAAGATGAGTTTGCATCCGGGATCGACTAAAATGTATCAGGATCTAAAGAAGATGTTCTGGTGGCCTGGTTTAAAGTCAGATGTAGCAGCTTATGTGTCATCTTGCCTGGTTTGTCAGAAGGCAAAGATTGAACACAAAAGGCCTGGCGGAGAACTACAACCATTGGAAGTCCCTGAATGGAAATGGGACAGTATAGCCATGGACTTTGTGTCAGGTTTTCCAAGGACACGAGGTGGCTATGAGGCTGTGTGGGTCATTGTGGACCGATTGTCGAAGTCGGCCCATTTTATTCCGATCAATATGCGGTATTCATTGGAAAAGCTCACACAACTGTATATCAAGGAGATCGTGAGATTGCATGGAGTCCCATCTAGCATCATTTCGGACCGTGATCCGAGGTTTATTTCCAGGTTTTGGCAGAGTTTGCAGCAGACTTTGGCAACAAGATTGAGGTTGAGTTCTGCATATCATCCTCAAACGGATGGACAATCAGAGAGGACGATCCAATCGCTTGAAGATTTGTTGCGAGCTTGTGCGTTGGAATACCAAGAAAGCTGGAATGAGTTGTTGCCTTTGGTGGAATTCACCTACAACAACAGTTATCAAGCGAGTATTGGTATGGCTCCATTCGAAGCTCTATATGGTCGAAAGTGTAGAACCCCATTGTGCTGGTTCCAAGTGGGGGAAAATACATTGATTGGTCCAGATATAGTGCAAGATACAACGGAGAAGATCAAGATGATCCAAGAGAAAATGAAGACTGCTCAGAGTCGACAGAAGAGTTATGCAGATCGCAGGAGATCAAAGTTGGAATTTAAAGAAGGCGACCATGTCTTCCTTAGGGTTGTTCCGACAACCGGTATTGGTCGAGTGTTGAAACCCAGGAAGTTGTCACCAAAATTCATTGGTCCCTACCAAATTTTGAAAAGAGTCGGCCCTGTTGCCTATCAGATTGCTCTACCTCCGGTTCTATCCAATCTGCATAATGTTTTTCATGCGTCTCATCTCCGGAAGTTCGTGCATGATCCTTCTGCTGTCATTCAAGTTCAACCGGACATGTTGCCACTGAAAGAGAATCTGACGTTCGAAGCTGGTCCGATCCGTATCGAAGATCGAAGAATCAAAAGGTTGAGAGGAAAGGATATTCCTTTGGTCAAAGTCGAGTGGCAACGAGGCGAAGTCTCAGACCTGACTTGGGAGCTGGAAGATCAGATGCGTGAGGAGTATCCTCATCTGTTTGAAAATAGGTAAGTAATAGGTGAATTTCAGGGACGAAATTCCTTGAAGTGGGGGAGAGTTGTAACACCCACGGAATTTATTCTCGAAATTATAAGTGTTGTATGAATAAAATAGAATATAATCCATGTTTTATATGTTAATATGAATTCTTATATTAGGAAATTTTAAATAAAAGATTTATAGAGTTAGGCCCAAAACCAACCGTTGGATTTGAAGATAAGTATGTTAGGGAGCTTATCTCCAACTTTGAGCAAGATCCGACGGTTAACGAAAAAATTATGGCAGTTTGAATGTGATGCTGCAATTTTGTAATATGGATATCGATATGCATATGCCCATATCGATATTGGATATCGATATCCACAAGAGGATATCGATATCCACGAGTCTACTTGTTCAGAAATAAGTCGGTTTAACTTGTGTGGTTGGGAATTAATCACATTTTTTCACCCCAATTACCACAAATATCACCTAAGGACAGTCTAGGCTTGATAAGGACACTTATTGGCGTTTTAATTTTTGAAACAAGAGAGAGTGCATGCAAAGCCCTAGAAAAAACCTCAAGAACTCTGTTGGAAACGAGTTTCTCTGTCATCACTTTGTGCTCTTCGTTTCTTGAGCTTCAAGCATCAAAATTTATCAAATCTTATACCAAATCGAAGCTCTCTTCACCCTCTTCAAGTTGATACTAAGTTTGTGGAGTTTGGTGGACTGTGGAAGAAGTAGTGAACCTGGGAAGCTTGCTATCCAAGTCTGATTTCTGCAAATTCTGACTCTAGAACCTAAGTTTCTTCAATTCGTGTGGTAAGCTCAAGTGTTTTTGGAGCTTCAAACTTGTCTTATTTTCAAGCTTTCATATCCTAGTCTTGATTCCAGTCCTTGATCACCATTTATTTTGCTTTATTGTGGGTGATCAACACTGATTTTAGTGTGTTGTTCAACTGAAAACAGAGTTTGTTGCTGAACCAGAAAAGTTGGGATTTTTCTCAACAAAACCAACCCTTTCCAATCAAAGCAAGTTTGAATCATTCCAAATAGGTAAAGGAGAAGTTAACCGGGTGCTAGAATAATAATCCAAAGACTAGAAGTATAGGAGTTCTCATGAACTCAAGGGCAAACTAGGGAAAAATTGATAACTTGAATAAGGAGAATGACTTGGAGGTCATTTTAGTTGGACTTATGAATATAAACAACTTATATATGATGGATATGAGTTAAACCAGCCAAGAAATTGGATTGAAACATGAAGGAAACGAATATGGCATATTAAGTTGTCATTTTACTTATTTTATGATTTTAATTGAATTCTATGTGGAATTGATGTTGTGATTGCTGGATTTATGTATAAACAGATGTGTTTGTACATGATATTGATATATTTTTGGTTGAGAATGGTTAAAGTGAAGTATATTGAGATTTGGTATTTCAAAACTCAAATCAGTATGCAGAAAAACAGGGTGGATATCGATATCCAGCATGAGGATATCGATTGTGCATATCGATATGCACTAAGGGATATCGATATCCATACCCCAATTTTATTAGAAATCTGAATTTTCACATCCTATTTGATTGGAGACCTTTCTAATCAAATGGAATGATTCTAAAAGCTGAAAATACCAAACCTTAATGTACTTAGCTTTAACCTATTATAATTGGAAATTGTGGATGTTATTTGTTGAATAAATGTACAATTACATGATGACTTTGATGATGAATGATTATATATGTGAATGCATAATCTTATGAGTTACTTTGAGAATGAATGATTATGAAATGAATTCATAATGAAAAGTGGAACTAAACTCATTTGCATTCGCACAAGGAGTTGTGGATGGTAAGATAGGATATCAGGAAAGTCGCGTCCACTCTAGGGATTAGAATTTCCTATAACTGGTGCGAGAATGTGCAGAGGTCAGGTTCGACGGTGACTCTTCTGTAACCATTGGGAATTATTATTCAAAATATCCAATACTTGAAATCAATTAATCCTTTTTCAAGAATTCAAAAATCAAAACCCTTTTTAAAACATTAATAAATAAAATCTTTAAAACCAATACTCAATTCAAGAATCACCTTTCCAAAGACACATCACAATTACCATTCAAATACTTATACAAGTAACACGTCCATTCAATTAAGCACATAAAACATTAATCATATATTCATAGAATCACTTTTGTACTTCCTTTTTAAACCTATACAATTATACTAAAAATCCTTTCACAAAATCTACATACTAATTTAATCTAAGAAAATTTTCATAGTTGATGCAACAATTTCCACATTTTGGACAGCATATACTACACATCTTAAAAATCACTTTTCTCACAAACGGTTTATCGAAAATACATGTCACTTTTTCCTAAAATTTCTTTACAAGTTATATTATAAGAATATGGTTAAATGTAAGTTAAATAAAACATTTTGGCTTGCTGGACAGCCACCAAAATCCAGTTGCATCATCTTTAAAAATTGAAACATACATATCCTAACATTTAATTATAACCATGTAACGCTCCTTGTATATCATCTTACTTTATAAGAAAAGTAATAAGTTTATGAATACTTGGACTTGTTATCGTTGGAAAAAAGATCTGAAAATAAGAATTTTCCCTTCCCTTGAAAATTCATTTTCACAAATACTTGATGAGTAATGAGGTTGACTAACAAAATCTGCGGAAACATAGTAAAGTAGTCATATTATGCCCCCAAAATATATCAAGTGTAACAAGTCCATGGATACCAAATAAATATTATTATGAAAACAATTTCATTTTATGATACCTCTTTCAAAATGTGTATTATATAAATACTATTAAAATAGAGATGTTATAGAGCTGGTCACTGGTCCTCTGTCCAAACATTCATCTGGCCGGATCCTCGATATCTGCACAAAGGGTTCCCAACCCACACTTTCTATATTCTGCATGCACCTAAAGGACATCTCCCTTCACTGACTTTTGTGCAAGCTAGATGCACGATCAACACCTAATAAGGGCATGGGGGTTAGCTATACATATTCGCATAATCAAATGAGAATAACACTAACATCCACAAGTCAACATGTAGCAAATCATGATGCATATTCATATGAGCACACCTGATTATCATAATAATTATTTCAATGCAGGTGGCATGATGCATGATTTTCATCCACAACTGAGGCCTCTAACCAAGTCCATCTTGGGCGTCCATCCAATACACCGTTGTGTTCCCGGAACACTGACATTCGTTCCCAGAACGTAATGCCAAACCATACTTGGATAAATAAGCATCACTCCCAGAGTGTGCATCACGTTCGCAGAACGTGTAGCAAACCATACTTGGAATAATAAGCATCACTCCCAGAGTGTGCATCACGTTCCCAGAACGCATACGTTCCCAGAACGCATAAAAACCAGGTACCGGACACTGGCCACATTCCCAGAATGTGTCATCAAGTAGGTTGCATATTAATGAGTTCCCAGAACACTAACATACGTTCCCAGAACGTATATAACCAGGTCCCAGACACTGGCCACATTCCCAGAATGTGTCATCAAGTAGGTTACAAATTTGGTACTCCCGGAGTACCCTCCTCATATTCCCAGAATATGATAATCGTTTCCTACCAACCCATCTTCCATTCTATATGCATGGATGCACAATCATTAAGGTTGGTTTTTATCTTTAATTCTATTATTATACCAATGTGTCCCCAGAACACTAACATACGTTCCCAGAACGTATCGCAAACCACACTTGGAATATAATCAAGCACCACTCCCAGAGCGTGCATCACGTTCCCAGAACGTGTCAAAGAAACCATGTCCCAGACAATGGCCACATTCCCAGAATGTGTCATCAAGTAGGTTGCATTAGTTTGGTACTCCTAGAGTACAGGGTCATGTACCCAGAACAACACCAATCTCCAACCTAATCTCCATTCTCTATGAATGAATGCACACACAATTACTAAGGTTGGTCTTTCCTTTAATCTCAATTAATTAATTAACATTACGACTTAAGTCTTAAACTCATTTCAATGATAAATTTAAGGTATTAAATTAATTACCATACTTCATTAAATTCACCCTTGAATGTAACTAGGTAATTAACATTGTGCTTGAGTAGAGAGAACATTCTCATAATCATCAACATCACATAATAAGGAAAAATTAAGGTTTGTTAAAGTTTCAGGTCCTAATCGGTTACAACCTCTTCTAACTGGTTTAGACCGTATCAATTCATAAAATGCAACACTTGATTTTTAAATCCTTTTTCCTTTGCTCTCTCAATTACAGACCCAACACAACTTCCTTTCTAACTTAATACCTTAACCATAACAAATCTAATCATTGAAATATTGTTTTAAGTCATAATTCACAGCACAATTCCATAAACTTCCCTTTGAAGTTATCATAAACATTAAGGCATAAACTCATCGAAGTTCAACTATAATTAAACAACACCTTGGTCATTAAATTACAGTGATAGACCCTCTGAAATTTAACTTAGAATTGAGTACATTTGATAGGAATCACTCAAACAATTCAAAAATTGTTTTGTTCTGAATGCTGTCAGCAAGTAACTAGTTACAGCAACTCAGTAACTGGTTACTGGCTACAGAATTTGCACTAAAAAGTGGGGTTTGACATACCAAATTCTTTAATACTCAATTCCAATCCAATTCAAGGCATAAACAGAGTTTTATTACCTTAATATAAACATGTTCCAATGCTCAACATGTCACCAATTCATGTATTCAAAACTTATATATTAGGCATACATAAATCACCTATAAGTTCCATGTATAACATTATGATGATTATACAATATTCTGTCAATTCATTAAATCACCATGCTCATACTATACATGTAGTTCCCATAAGATAGGTTAATATAAGTTATTTGAGATGGGTTTAAAAGAAAGATAATTGAAATGGCTTTTTCATTATTTTTCTTCAATTTTCTAGTTTCAGGTACAGCTAGTAACCGGTTACTGCAAGTCACTAACCGGTTACTAACTGCAGAACATACACTAAAAAGAGGGTTTTTCAACACCATTTTCAATCAAACCTCATTTTAACCCAAACCAACCCCAAACAGAACTTCATTTCCATAAACTAAACATGTTTGAACACTGAAACTAACAAGAAACTTGTTGATTTCATTTCCATTCCTCATTATGCATAAAAACCACAATTTCATCAACTTCAAGTATCAAACTCACATGTACTCTGAATTAGCATGGTTTAAGCATCAAATAAGTTCACTTGCAGCATATTAAACTTATTCAAACAAGTGTTATATTTCAATTTGGCCTCCATGCCAATATCCTATTCCAAAATTAATGCCCTTAAGCCTCATGGTGGCTCATCCTACTTCCTCAACATATTTATTCTCATTCTAGCAAATAGTAAGCTTTCCCCTTACCTTAGGTTCGTGCTTGAAAAGGATTTGAGCAGAGATTTGAGGTAGAACACCAAACACCCAAAGCTCCTCCTCAAACCAGAACCATTTTGACAGGGTAGATTGATCAAGGAATTTGGAACATGAAATGGGCATGGAAATTAGGGAAAATGGTCATTATCAAAACCATGCGACAAGAACTTTGAAAGGAAATCAAGTCTAGAACAAGAGAAGCTTGAGCTTACCAAAATCGAAGCTCAAAGTCAGTTCCAGAAACCCAATACAGAACTGTGACAGTTTCGAACCTCCAACTTCGTGAATCGATTTCTCCTAGCTTAGGAACTCCCAACTCACAAACCTTATATCAATACAAAGCCCTTGATTCAAGATTTGTAATGGTATATCGCTCGAAATCTAACTCTTAACAAAGAAGGAGAATCGAACGAAACACAACAAGAACCCTAAAACAGAGATTGATACCAACACACTCACAAAAACCCCAACTTTGATATGATTAATGGCCTTATATAGCAAGATTAGAGAGCCATGCATGTTGACACGTCCTAACCCACCAAGAGAAGGATGAATTCGTGGCAAATTTCTGGGTTTTGGCTTGATTATTCATCAAGTTCCATTTTGTCTTATGAGCTGTCTGCACTCACTAACCGGTTACTGGGCACTGGTAACCGGTTACTCCAGTGCAAAAATTCAAAAATTAAGATTTTAATTCCTTTCCTGCTAAAACCCTTCTAATATTGTAATTAGGTCCCAACCCAAAGACTAAATTACAATATTCATATTTTTGTACAAAATAACCATATAAAAATATTTCTCATATTTTTATATATAAAAACACATAATGAAAAAAAACTAAAACTTTCCAAACCAATATAAATCAATTATAAAATAATTGTTATAATTAATTTCTTGGTTAATTGGGAGATGAAAATTAGGGGTGTTACACTACTCCCCCACTTAAAAGGAATTTCGTCCCCGAAATTCATCTTCTGAAATTTTCCACTTTTCCAAAATGTTTTTATACTAGAAAACTTCATCTAGCTCCCAAAAATTTGTTCTTTAGGGTACTCCCCCTCTTAAAAGAGTTTCAATATAATTTTTTTATTCCGAAACATTTCTAATAAAATATTTAAACAATAAAAGTTCTTTGCATAAAACTCTTATGTGAAGGAATTCTTTTAAAAGGAATACTCTTTTGAGTAATAAACTTCACATAAACATTCTTCAAATAAAACGCTTTTCATCAAACTTTTTGGGCTGCGCACTCTGATCTCTTAAGCACGATCAAAGAAACATTTGTATGACTTCGTTCCTTAACAGCCTGAGATATTAGGGTGATCAGTCCTAATATTTAAACCATTAATAACAAAATCATCCCTTTCAGATATAATCTTTCGCAGGAAAGACCATACGACAGTTCTTTAAGTTAGATGAACTTAAAGATAGGGTAATTATCATTATCAGACTTAGTTAGATAGTCAAATTTCAGAGACATTTCCGTTGGGGAGACAAAGATTTGTCCTATCCCGGTGGTTGTTAATCTCTCTAGCCTTAACTGATCTTTCTATTTCTGTAGTGTCCACAGATATTTATCACATCCTACTGTGATAAAGGTTTTGATCAAAGAAAGATTGGAGTTGAATTTCCAACAAGATATTTATAATTTCAAACGATTAGATTAACGTAATCGAAAAACATTTGACTACGTTAATTTAGATCAACGGAAGAGATAGACTTGGGTTGTCTACGTCAGGAGTAGACTCAACTCACATCTCAGCTGGTGAACTCTTCTCTTGCTTGATTCGTCCATTCCTTTCTCACCTTTTCCTTCAAGACAAATCGGTGAATAATACTCCAGTTTCCTGCAGTCGGAATTGACGATCCCCTTAGGTACATCACAACTAAATCCAAAGCGATGAGCCTCCCATTTTCACCTTGAGATGGACAAATGTTCTCTTCCCTATTTCCTCCTTAGTCACCTTTTCTTCAGTCGAGGATTCCTTAACCTTGATATCTCCGTAGTTGAGATTCTCCTATTTACTTTTCCCCTTTCTCCAATTGAGCCTTTATTTCATCAATCTTTCTCTTATTCTGAACTCAGACATTTCTCGCATGAAATTCATGTGCTTTCCCATAGTCCTCATACATGCTTACCAACATCGAGAAATTCCTTATTCCTTGATAGTTGATAGCTGACTTGGTTTCGAACCTAATCTATTCTTGAAGTTCATGCCTTTGGATTTCTCATCTAGGTTGTTATAGACAACACTTCATAAATCCCTTGCCTCCATAATCTATTTTCGAATATCCATAATCCCTGACTTTAATTCCAAAGATTAAATCTCATTCGTTTCTTTCAACTCCTCATTTTCTGGTTGTAATTCACGAATCCAATTCAAGAATTCGTTGAGGATTTGCAACCTTCCCAATTTAATGCTAGATGGTTCAACTTGCATTGCCAGACTTAGGTCTCTGAACTCCTCGATCAAAACAACCTCCTTGGCCATTATTGTGCTCATATGAATAGCCTTTCCGCTCAAAATGCTTGCAACTACGTTTGCTTTGTCAGGATGATAATGGAGCTCAAAGTCATAATCTTTTAGACACTCCATCCATTGCCTTTGTCTCATATTCAACTCTCCTTCTCTACCTTCTCCAATTGGAGTAACTTCTTAATTTTAACTTTTGATTAATCCATAAAAGAACAGGTGCATTAGTCAATCCGAACGACATTATTTCCTACTCATAATGTCCGCAGCGAGATCAAAATGCAGTCTGAGGGGTATCCCTGTCCCGAATCCTGATTTGAGGTTAATCCTACCTCCAATCAATCTTAGAAAACACTTAGACTCCTTTAACCTGATCCAACCATAACCTTCTTAGCAACTTCTCTACGTGTTTCTTTCATTGGACTATTCCCATTGGTACCATATTATAAGGATCGTAGAGATAGAATCGGTTTCAAGAATTAACTTGATTCCATACTCTATCTCTTTATTCAAGGGTAAACACTTTTTCCAAGAGTCAAGGACTTAATTACAACTCCTTGAGATTTCCTTATCACTGGTGCTATGTATACGTAATAAACCAACGCTATGGTTTTCTGTTTATAACATGTCTAAAGAGAAGCATACAACTATCATACTTCTACTTAGACTACATAGAACACTTCTTAATAACAGAATAAGCTACTTATCTAGAGCCATTACCCATAACCTTAGCTCTAGTTTAGAAGTATACGAAAGCATACTTCCCAGGAAACATTGCAGATATCGATGACCAGCGTATTGGACAACACACCCAAGGACCAAGAGTCAGGACCATTGCTCTGGTACCATAAAAGTGTAACACTCCTTGTATATCATCTTACCTTATAACAAAGTAATAAGTTTATGAATACTTGGACTTGTTATCGTTGGAAAAAGATCTGAAAATAAGAATTTTCCCTTCCCTTGAAAATTCATTTTCACAAATACTTGATTAGTAATGAGGTTGACTAACAAAATCAGAGTTTGCAGAAACATAGTAAAGTAGTCATATTATGCCCCCAAAATATATCAAGTGTAACAAGTCCATGGATACCAAATAAATATTATTATGAAACCAATTTCATTTTATGATACCTCTTTCAAAATGTGTATCATATAAATACTATTAAAATAGAGATGTTATAGAGCTGGTCACTGGTCCTCTGTCCAAACATTCATCTGGCCGGATCCTCGATATTTGCACAAAGGGTTCCCAACCCACACTTTCTATATTCTGCATGCACCTAAAGGACATCTCCCTTCACTGACTTTTGTGCAAGCTAGATGCACGATCAACACCTAATAAGGGCATGGGGGTTAGCTATACATATTCGCATAATCAAATAAGAATAACACTAACATCCACAAGTCAACATGTAGCAAATCATGATGCATATTCATATGAGCACACCTGATTAATCATAATAATTCTTTCAATGCAGGTGGCATGATGCATGATTTTCATCCACAACTGAGGCCTCTAACCAAGTCCATCTTGGACGTCCATCCAATATACCGTTGTGTTCCCGGAACACTGACATTCGTTCCCAGAACGTAATGCCAAACCATACTTGGATAAATAAGCATCACTCCCAGAGTGTGCATCACGTTCCCAGAACGTGTAGCAAACCATACTTGGAATAATAAGCATCACTCCCAGAGTGTGCATCACGTTCCCAGAACGCATACGTTTCCAGAACGCATATAAACCAGGTCCCGGACACTGGCCACATTCCCAGAATGTGTCATCCAGTAGGTTGCATATTAATGTGTTCCAAGAACACTAACATACGTTCCCAGAACGTATATAACCAGGTCCCAGACACTGGCCACATTCCCAGAATGTGTCATCAAGTAGGTTACAAATTTGGTGCTCCCGGAGTACCCTCTTCATATTCCCAGAATATGATAATCGTTTCCTACCAACCCATCTTCCATTCTATATGCATGGATGCACAATCATTAAGGTTGGTTTTTATCTTTAATTCTATTATTATACCAATGTGTCCCCAAAACACTAACATACGTTCCCAGAACGTATCGCAAACCATACTTGGAATATAATCAAGCACCACTCCCAGAGCGTGCATCACGTTCCCAGAACGTGTCAAAGAAACCATGTCCCAGACAATGGCCACATTCCCAGAATGTGTAATCAAGTAGGTTGCATTAGTTTGGTACTCCTAGAGTACAGGGTCATGTACCCAGAACAACACCCAATCTCCAACCTAATCTTCATTCTCTATGAATGAATGCACACACAATTACTAAGGTTGGTCTTTCCTTTAATCTCAATTAATTAATTAACATTACGACTTAAGTCTTAAACTCATTTCAATGATAAATTTAAGGTATTAAATTAATTACCATACTTCATTAAATTCACCCTTGAACTTAACTAGGTAATTAACATTGTGCTTGAGTAGAGAGAGCATTCTCATAATCATCAACATCACATAATAAGGAAAAATTAAGGTTTGTTAAAGTTTCAGGTCCTAATCGGTTACAACCTCTTCTAACCGGTTTAGACCGTATCAATTCATAAAATGCAACACTTGATTTTTAAATCCTTTTTCCTTTTCTCTCTCAATTACAGACCCAACACAACTTCCTTTCTAACTTAATACCTTAACCATAACAAATCTAATCATTGAAATATTGTTTAAGTCATAATTCACAGCACAATTCCATAAACTTCCCTTTGAAGTTATCATAAACATTAAGGCATAAACTCATCGAAGTTCAACTATAATTAAACAACACCATGGTCATTAAATTACAGTGATAGACCCTCTGAAATTTGACTTAGAATTGAGTACATTTGATAGGAATCACTCAAACAATTCAAAAATTGTTTTGTTCTGAATGCTGTCAGCTAGTAACTAGTTACTGCAACTCAGTAACTGGTTACTGGCTGCAGAATTTGCACTAAAAAGTGGGGTTTGACAAACCAAATTCTTTAATACTCAATTCCAATCCCATTCAAGGCATAAACAGAGATTTATTACCTTAATATAAACATGTTCCAATGCTCAACATGTCACCAATTCATGTATTCAAAACTTATATATTAGGCATACATAAATCACCTATGAGTTCCATGTATAACATTATGATGATTATACAATATTCTGTCAATTCATTAAATCACCATGCTCATACTATACATGTAGTTCCCATAAGATAGGTTAATATAAGTTATTTGAGATGGGTTTAAAAGAAAGATGATTGAAATGGCTTTTTCATTGTTTTTCTTCACTTTTCTAGTTTCAGGTACAGCTAGTAACCGGTTAGTAGTAACCGGTTACTGCAAGTCACTAACCGGTTACTGACTGCAGAACATACCCTAAAAAGAAGGTTTTTCAATACCATTTTCAATCACACCTCATTTTAACCCAAACCAACCCCAAACAGAACTTCATTGCCATAAACTAAACATGTTTGAACACTGAAACTAACAAGAAACTTGTTGATTTCATTTCCATTCCTCATTATGCATAAAAACCACAATTTCATCAACTTCAAGTATCAAACTCACATGTACTCTGAATTAGCATGGTTTAAGCATCAAATAAGTTCACTTGCAGCATATTAAACTTATTCAAACAAGTGTTATATTTCAATTTGGCCTCCATGCCAATATCCTATTCCAAAATTAATGCCCTTAAGCCTCATGGTGGCTCATCCTACTTCCTCAACATATTTATTCTCATTCTAGCAAATAGTAAGCTTCCCCCTTACCTTAGGTTCGTTCTTGAACAAGATTTGAGCAAAGATTTGAGGTAGAACACCAAACACCCAAAGCTCCTCCTCAAACCAGAACCGTTTTGACAGGGTAGATTGATCAAGGAATTTGGAATATGAAATGGACATGGAAATTAGGGAAAATGGTCATTATCAAAACCATGCAACATGAACTTTGAAAGGAAATCAAGTCTAGAACAAGAGAAGGCTTAAGCTTACCAAAATCGAAGCTCAAAGTCAGTTCCAGAAACCCAATACAGAACTGTGACAGTTTCGAACCTCCAACTTCGTGAGTCGATTTCTCCTAGCTTAGGAACTCCCAACTCACAAACCTTATATCAATAAAAAGCCCTTGATTCAAGCTTTGTAATGGTATATCGCTCGAAATCTAACTCTTAACAAAGAAGGAGAATCGAACGAAACACAACAAGAACCCTAAAACAGAGATTGATACCAACACACTCACAAAAACCCCAACTTTGATCTGATTAATGGCCTTATATAGCAAGATTAGAGAGCCATGCATGTTGACACGTCCTAACCCACCAAGAGAAGGATGAATTCGTGGCAAATTTCTGGGTTTTGGCTTGATTATTCATCATATTCCATTTTCTCTTATGAGCTGTCTGCACTCACTAACCGGTTACTGGGCACTGGTAACCGGTTACTCCAGTGCAAAAATTCAAAAATTAAGATTTTAATTCCTTTCCTGCTAAAACCCTTCTAATATTGTAATTAGGTCCCAACCCAAAGACTAAATTACAATATTCATATTTTTGTACAAAATAATCATATAAAAATATTTCTCATATTTTTATATATAAAAACACATAATGTACAAAAACTAAAACTTTCCAAACCAATATAAATCAATTATAAAATAATTATTATAATTAATTTCTTGGTTATTTGGGAGACGAAAATTAGGGGTGTTACAAACCATATACATATCATAAGGTCCAAAAATACAATTATACTAAATAAAATAACCTTTTCCTATTAATATTAATTTTGGACAGCAAACCATTTATTTTATAAAAAGTTATTTTAATTTACAAAAATACACACTTTTAATCCATGCTTTATACTATACTTACATGTATACATTTTAAGCACTACCAACACTTATAAAAATAATTATTTGAGGCCTTATATAATAATAAAATAATATTTTCCAGAATTAAAATCATTTTCCAGAATGAAATTATTTTTCATACAATACTTAATTTACTTCACACATACATACTTATAACATACATGTACATCAAACAATCACTTAGAAAATTAGGAAAATTATCAAACATTATTCTTTTTCCCTCTAAATAATTTGGTCATCACTATATAAATAGGAAAAGTACTTTTAAATTTTTTTTTAAAACACATATACACTTTAGTTATATAATTTCTTCTATTCTAAACACTCACTTTAAACTCCACTTAGAATAGAAAATAATCATTTTTAAGAAAAAAATCACTTTTTGGATAGCAATTTATAATTCACACCCATCACATAATCATATAGTCATATAAACATATATTTTACTAACTAATTTCAACCATATCAAATATCGTTCAAGTACTCATAAAATCATCAAACAAAATACTATATTTCATTTGTTACTTTTACCCCAAAAATTCCTATAGGCCTCACGGCCAAACCACAGCAGTAACCCAAAAATTATATATATATATATATATATATATATATATATTTTCATTATCATCTTAGTTTCATGTCATGATTCAATAATTAAACATCAAGAATCAAACAACACTTATTCATACTCTTTTTAAGAAATGAATCACTTATCAAATAAAACCAATTATACACATAATATTAAGCAATTACAATGCATACATTTTGTAGTGTCCTGGAACACTAGTTGTCCTTAACCCTCTAAGTGCTCAAGATTATGGAATCAGGAGCCCTAGAGAGGATCAAGAGTTAATGTGTGACTTATGGTATTTCTGCAGTTCCAGTTGGGAAAAGTAGGATCTCCCTAGTCAACGTGTGTGTGCAGAGTGTCAACTTAGGGATGAGAGTACGTACCTGAAACCCTAGCTGTAGTGAGCTATTTATAGGGTTTGGAGGAGCCTGATATGGGCCGTTTGGGCCCTGAATCAGGGTTGAGCTGAGCCAGGATTCTGTGAGATAATATCGGAGGATTATGCTTAGAATATGGATAGGATCAACGGAAGATCTCATGTCTAGGCTGTTGCGAGAATCTAGGAGAGATTTGCGGAAGGGATAAGAAGCCTCGGTGGGTCTGAGCTTATCCGCTAGCCGACGGTATGTCTCGGCCTAGAGCCTCAAGCCTGACGGATTGAGGACCGATGATGAGGCTCGGTTCCATCAAGTTCGAGCCTGGTCCTTTGGGTATGCTCGGAGTCCATGAGTCCGAGCGAGGGACGTTCATGTAAAGTGAACCGAGGGAAATGCCCTTAGAGAATCCCTTTGGTAAGACTTAGGTCCGTATATGGTCGGCAGACCCTACAAGCCCCCCAGCTCGTAAGACTTTAGAAAGTCTGTGACGAGGTAACAAGCGTTTAGGGTTGACCTTTTCGGATGCCTTAGTTCGGGAGTGTGTGACAACTATTTCCAGCTTTAACCTTGTAGCCTGTTCGAGGTGACGTTTTGGGTCCTCTAGGTACAGCGCGTGTCCTTGAGAGTCGTGCCACATCATTGCAAATTTTGAAATTTGAAAAAGTGCCTCTTTGTAACTGCCACGTTTCATCGTGTGAGTGGCTGAGTAAGATAATGGGCTTTCGGCCCACGCGTACGTCAGGAAGGTAAACTGAACCGTTTTCTTTGGGGTTATTCGTATCTCTCGCTCTTCCTCCCATCACTTTTCACTCCTCATTTCCTCAAACCAGAAGCTCTCTTCCTTTCCTCTTCAAGCTCATCTCCTCCACACTGTCACGATCATCCATTGCTACCAAACTTTTCCACAGAGATCATCAACCTAAAGCAGGTAACTACTACTCCTTTTGTTTCCATCATCCGCCTTTAGTGTTGCGATTTCTTCTTTTTTTGTAAAAGGGGTTTTGGTTTCTGGGTTTTGCGGGGATTTTAGGATTTTTGTTCTGGGTAGATAGTGTTAAGGGTTTGGATTTCTGAATCATGAGAGTTTGGAGGAACTTGAAGAGAATTTATCATGAACTTCGTAGGAAATTAGGAGAGGAGCCTTCTAGTGATAGTGATTCGGGTTTTTTTTTTGGGGATTTTGGGGATTCTAGGAATTTTGACACCGATGATGCAGTAGATCCTTCCTCCCCCCCATCAGCCAGGGATCCACCGTGAAAAAACCGTTAGCCGTAGAATACCCATCGGATCCCGCTGAAGAGAGCAAGTGGCTGTTGGCTTATAGGTTTGCTGAACGTAGGGCTCAGGTTAGGATTAGCCCCGAGCGCTGTACAATGGAGGAAGAGCCTTTGGGAGATCCGAGGAAAGAGGGGGGAAAAAGTCCAAGGCTCGGCCTTAACTTTAGAATTAAAACATCTGCTATAAAAAATCCTAACGCCGAGCCTTTTACTTTTTCCCCAGATATGGTGGAGCGCAGGTGTGACACCAATCCTGCAGAATATCCTTTACCGCCCAATCACGCGCAATACTATGGAGTCTTTGATCGGGAGGTGCTCGAAACGAGGCCCTAATTGCTGACGAATAACAGTTTGAACCACCTTCGTCCTCTCCTAACCCCTTCGAGCGCTAATGGGAATGCCTCGAAATTTGTACTAAGGCACGTGAACATTGACGACCGGATCTGCTTCGAAGTGCCGCAAAATCAACAATTCTTCTACTTCTACGAAGAAATAGTAACAAAGGTCGGAATACGCACGCCCTTTTCGACTTTTGAAATAGAGGTACTCAACCACTTAGGTATAGCCCCGAGCCAGCTACACCCGAGCGGATGGGCATTTGTTCGAGCATTCCAACAATTCTGCGACGCCGAATGTAACACCCCAAAATTTTAATCCCCGATTAATGAAATGTTAATTATAATTTAATTATAATTAATGGTTTCTATGTTAATCCTTGATTAAATATGTGTTCATGTGACTAGCTTATGTGTGTGAAATTATTTAATAAATATAATAATGTATAAAATAGGAGTTTTGCATATTAGTCCCTGGGTAGGGACCTAGAAGCAATTATAGGAAAGGTTTTGGAGGGAAAGTAAATAAAATAATTATTTTTCAAAATCTGGGCAAAACACTCGAGTATTATTCTGAATACTCGAGTATTCTGGGTCAATCTGCACGAGTGAGTGCGTTTGATGAGTCACCATGAACGAGTCCCCTCCGTTGACACGAATACTCCGTCGTCAACAGCTCAAGAGTGTCGTGTCGTGATGCATGATGCCCCTCCATGTCTATAAAAGCTCAGCAACATCGAATTTGTGAAGAATTTGGCTAAGTTTGGGTTTGTTGATGAAGTTAGGGTTTCAGATTTGTTGCCTTCGATTCTCTTTCAGTTCTGAGTGTTAGAGCTTGAGTGATACACGAATACAAAGCTCACATCACGAGCTTTGTATAGACATAAAAATCGTGAGGATTGAGTGAGTGTGTTGGGAGAATTGGAGCTGAGAAGTTGGAGTTTGTTCTGTCGAAGTGTTGCTTGGAGCTTACTTTGATATTGATTTCTGGTAAGCTCACAAATCCTTGAGTCTCAAATTCGGTTTCCTTAGTTAGATTATGTGGCATAGAGTCTAGAAAATCTAATTTCCCCAATTCTATTCTCTGTTTCATGTGTAAACCAATTCCACTTTGGTGTTGCACTCAAAATGCTCTGCATGTGATGCTTGAAGTCGGTCTGAGAAGTTTGGAGCTTTGTTCTTGTCAATTCTTGGTTGATTCACGTGTGAGAGGTAAGGGGAAGTAATTATATTCACTAGATAGAGATTAAATTCCATGAATTGTGTTAGAGAGCCACCAAGAGGCTCTAAGGGCTTAGATTGAATAGGAACTTTGGTTTGGAGACCAAACCATGCTCTAAAACTGTGTTGAGCAAGTTCTATATCATGCATGCAAGCTTAAATGAACTTTACCTTATGAGTTTTATGCATATTATGCAATTTGAGGTGTTGAGTTGTTAAAATGTGCATTTTATGCATAATTGTTGGATTCTCTGTCAAATCTGTGTTTTGATATGAAATAAGTGTTGTAACATGTTTAAATGATGTGATGTTAACTCTGTGGATCCCTGTAATGGACTGGAAATGAGTAGAAATGAAATTGGTATGATAAAACTAAGTTTTCAGTGTAAACTGCTGCGAAACACTCGAGTAATATGCAGGGTACTCGAGTAAAACGTTTGAAAAACAATGTAAATGAAGTTAGAACACTCGAGTATCGTGTCTACTACTCGAGTGTCGAGCATGACCTGAGGACAAGTTAAGGCCAACCACTCGAGTCATTCAGGGTCACTCGAGTATTCTGGAAATCAGGATGAACACTAGAGTAACCTATGGACTACTCGAGTAATTTATTGAATTTGAAACCCAAATCCTCAGAAAGTCATGAACACTCGAGTAACTTTAAGAATACTCGGGTAATCTAGAAAAGTTAATGAATACTCGAGTGTACTGAATTTTACTCGAGTAAATTACCCAGAACCTGAAAACACCATTTTCAATTATGACTTAATTAATTAAGGAATTATTAATAATAGTTCAAGGGATCAAGACTTAGAGAAATTGATTAATACAAATAGATCGTTTGGTGACGGTCCTTTTTGATAAAGAAATAAGCCTAGGTGGCCTGTAAAGTATTAATCAACTTCCCTTAAGTCCAAAAGATAAAATGCATTCATTCTGGAGTTTGGATGGTAGGACGTATTTCATGTTTTGTTAAACATGTGGAGGGCCTCTGGGAGTGCCAATACGCTTGCTTGATGACACGTCGTTGGCGTGGTCAGCTTAGTGGATGTCGATATGGTTATACCGTTTGGATGATGGTCCGTTTGGATGACGGGATATGCTCGGGTGGCATGGATTCCAAGCTTGTCGTGTACATTCTAGGTGAATGTACGAATGGTTGTATACCTAGGAATACAACGCACTATTGAGTGCTGGGTTGTCAGGGATGGACGTCAGAGAGTGACATAGTATGATGAAGATAGGCTTGAGAGCTAAAGTCATGCATCATGCCACTCATTTAAATTAATTGTGATAAATGAAATAAGTGTGAGCATCCTATGTGCATTAATTAACTGCTAAGTGATATATGTGATTGTTGTTAATTGATGCATATTTACATACTCATATTGCACAATTTATTCTCTGTTGATTATGTGTATAGAATTGCTTACCCCTATGCCTTTGTAGGTGATGTCTCGTTACATTGCTTGCATCGAGATCCGGCCACTTCCTAGTGGCACATGGATCTATGAGGACCATCGTGCGGTGTTCGAGGGAGAGGTAGAGGTTACCTTCTACCACCCGAACCCGTTGATCCGATTCCGTCCTCGTAGATTTAGGATTCCCATCATATACAGTATGCATGTACCCCCGTTTTACACTTACCATGGACCACCTCCCACGCGACCAGCTCGCTCTTATCATAGTTTTCGTTTTCGACCTACCCGCTCTCACCCTTTTACCTCGAGAGTCGTTCGCGAGGAGACTCCCCCTTCTGATCCGAGGAGCCCAGTCAGGGTCTCACCATCACCTGACCCTGTACCCAGTGGTAGGGTACACTCTCCCTCGGATGAGATCGAGGAGGATCCGGTGGAGGACGAGAGTGGGAGTGAGCCTGTCGTGCATTCTACTGGGAGTGATTGGAGGGACGATGATCCCTAGGTATGTGTATAGGGTATATGATGAGGATCAGAGGATCCGATGTTGTGGAGGCTGTGGAGGATACTTTGCTGCTGCTGTGATGATGATGATGCTACTACTTGTGTTTTTGGAGACTGCTACTACTACTACCACATCTGATGCTGCCAGATCTACGTGATTACCCTTGGAGTTGTATTTTGGTTATGTATATATATTGTAGATATACTTTTGGAATACTCTAGGGTTGTAGTGACACTGTGATGTAGATCCGTTTTCATGGACTTGTACTTCTGGGTCTTGGAGACTATCATGATGGGACTATGTATTATGACTCTTATTATATATATAAAACCTATGTTTATATTACTATCAGTTGCATAGTCCAATAATTTCCGCTTACTCTGATTTAATCTATTTAAGAGCTCGGCTATAAATATTATTTGATGGTATCAGTCTTATCGAACAAAGCATGGGTAACTTTACTTATTTGTATGATATAAAGATGTTTCCAAAGAACGAATGTTACCCTATTTGTGAAAAGGTTTCAGAAGTCGCCGAAATCGATACAATGATTTTGAGATGATTTAGATTTTACTCTCCAAGATTTCCGAGTGACGATTTGTGCACCCGCTTTAAAAGAAAATTTTATTTCAGTTGTTTTCTTAACACTCACAAGTCCATATATTATCCAATATAATAGCTTAAATACTATATTATATTTGGGTAATTCGGAAGGGTGTCACACTTAGTGGTATCAGAGCAAAAGTCAGATCCTGTAGTAGTGGAAGTAGTTCAGAAAGGTAGTCATCAACATCAAGCAGGTATCTCCAAAGCATTTATATTACTTTGAATGTTATTATTTTTGCTTGTTGAGGTTTAAATACCCTTGATTTGTTTGTATCTTGTCTCTTTTGAGTACAAGACGCAATTGATTGTAGATTTAGAAGTTTAAGATAGAGCCGTAGTATAGGTGGTGTAATGGAAGTTTCTTTAGCTCAACATATGTGACCATAAGCCCATAGCGCAGGTCTAACATGGCAACTAGAAACCAAAATCACACCAACGCGATGCTAGAACGAATCACCACGGTGTTGGAAGCTATGCAACGGCAGTCTCAGCAACCATCTCAACCGGTTAACCCGCCTCATCAGTGTAATGTGGGTAACGCTGAGGTGAAGACTTTGGCTGATTTTAGGAGTTGCAATCCGCCAAAGTTCGAAGGAGGATTTAAGCCGGAAGAAGCAAATAAGTGGATTCACACTATGGACAAGATTCTGAGGACGTTGGAGTGTTCGGATGCTCAAAAGGTGGCGTATGCAACTTATATGTTAGAGGATGAAGCTGAGAATTGGTGGAATCACACGATGCAGCTTCTGCAATATGAAGGAAGGGATGTAAGTTGGGGAGTATTCATGGAGAAGTTTCTCCAAAAGTATTTCCCTGAGGACTTGAGAAGGAAGAAGGAAGTAGAGTTCTTGCAGCTGAAGCAAGGGAACATGAGTGTGGGTGAGTACGCAGCTAAGTTCGAGGAACTGATGAAGTACTCTCCATACTATCAGAACAATCCAGATGAGAGGAGTAAATGCATTAAGTTTGAAGGAGGCTTGAGGCCAAAGTTGAAGTCGATTTTTAGCTACCAGCGGATTCAAAGTTTTCCTGCACTTGTGGATATGTGTAGGATGTATGAAGATGATACAAAGGCTGAGGAGGTGCAAGTCTTGGAAAAGAAGGACAATCAGAGCTATGGACCACAAAGACGTAAGGGTTTCAACAATCGAGGCAAGGGTCTGTATGATCGTAGAGGGAAAGGCAAGGGCAAAGCTGGTGGTTCCGAGGGAAGGAATTATCGGAGCGAGGCTCCATTCTGTGACAAGTGCAAGCGCAATCACTATGGCCGTGTGTGTTGGGGGACAAGTGGTTTCTTTAACTGTGGGAAGTCGAGGCATTTTGCAAGGGACTGCAAGGAACCGGCCAAAGCCAACTCAAGGGGAACTGCTGATAGACCTATGGCTCAAGGGAGAGTTTTCACCCTTAGCGGTGTGGAAGCAAGTCGGTCTTCTGTTCTGGTGCAAGGTAAATACTTGCTTAATGGTCAGTTTTGTCATGTTTTGTTTGACTCTGGTGCAACGCATTCATTCGTTTCGTATGAATGTGTAAACCGGTTAGGCTTGATTATGTCTGAAATGCCTTATACTCTTAAAGTAGAAACCCCTACCAATGCTCCTGTAATTGTTTCTAGAGCATGTCTTAACTGTTGTATAGAAGTGTTAGGACAAACCTCTAAAGTAGATTTGATATGCTTACCCTTGGCACAACTAGATGTGATCTTGGGAATGGACTGGTTAAGTCAAAACCAAGTAATCATTGATTGTGATAGAAAAGTAGTGACCTGTAGAAATTCAAAACCCTCCGGCTACGTGTGCCTATTCAACTCTGAGGTGGAGGAAAATGGTCCAAGAATGGAAGAGATCCCTATTGTCAGAGACTTTCCGGAAGTTTTTGCTGACGAGATCCCTGGTCTGCCACCAAGAAGAGAAATTGAATTCGGTATCGACCTAGTTCCGGGAGCTGGTCCCATTTCTATCGCTCCCTATAGAATGGCACCACCGGAAATGGCAGAAATGAAGAAGCAGATCGAGGAACTACTACAGAAGCAGATGATTCGACCAAGTGTGTCACCTTGGGGTGCTCCGGTTTTGTTTGTCAAGAAGAAAGATGGTAGTATGAGAATGTGCATTGACTACCGGCAGCTGAATAAGGTCACCATCAAGAACAAGTATCCGTTGCCGAGCATATATGATCTTATGGATCAAGTTCGTGGAGCTTCAGTATTTTCCAAGATTGATTTGAGGTCAGGATACCATCAAATCAGGATTAGAGAAGAGGATATCTCTAAGACTGCATTTCGATCCCGATACGGGCATTATGAGTATGTTGTGATGCCGTTCGGATTGAGTAATGCACCAGCTATCTTTATGGACTACATGAATCGAATCTTTAGACCTTATTTAGATTCATTCGTGGTTGTGTTCATAGATGATATCCTTATTTATTCCAAGAGCCCGGAGGAGCATGCTGAACACTTGAGGATGGTGTTGAGCATCCTAAAGGAGAAGCAATTGTACGCCAAACTTACAAAATGTGAGTTCTGGCTGAAGGAGGTTAAGTTCTTGGGGCATGTGATTTCAGACAAAGGAATAGCCGTTGATCCGCGAAAGTGAGTTCGGTTTTGCAATGGGAGCAACCAAAGTCGGTCACGGAGGTGAGAAGCTTTCTTGGTTTGGCTGGGTACTATAGAAGGTTTATAGAAGGTTTCTCGAAGATCGCACTGCCTTTGACGAAGTTGACTCGGAAAGATCAACCATTCCTTTGGGATGAGAAGTGTGAAAGGAGTTTTCGGGAACTGAAGGAAAGGTTGACATCGTCTCCGGTATTGATTCTGCCCGATACACAGAAGAGCTTTGATGTGTACTGTGACGCGTCGAAACAAGGCCTTGGGTGCGTTTTGATGCAAGAAGGGCAAGTCGTCGCCTATGCCTCGAGACAGCTAAAAGTTCATGAAATGAACTATCCAACAAATGATCTGGAACTGGCAGCTGTGGTGTTTGCGTTAAAGATCTGGAGGCACTATCTCTATGGCACTACGTTCCGGGTGTTCAGTGACCATAAGAGTTTAAAGTACCTCTTCGATCAAAAGGAGTTGAATATGAGGCAGCGTCGATGGATGGAGTTTTTGAAAGATTATGAGTTCGAGCTCCATTACCATCCGGGGAAGGCCAATGTTGTGGCAGATGCATTGAGTAGAAAGGCAATGCACATCAGTGCAATGATGGTCAGAGAAGCTGCACTGATAGAGGAGTTCTGGGATTTGAGTCTGACGATGCAAGTGGAGCCGACAAGTATCAAGATGGGGATGCTGCAGATTGCTAACGAGTTTCTGCAAAGGATTTGGGAATTGCAACACAAGGATGGGAAACTCATGGAAAAGTGGAAGTTGATGGAAGAAGGCAAGGAATTGGAGTTTCAAGAAGGGAAGGATGGAATCCTTCGCTTTAAAACAAGGATTTGTGTGCCTGATGATTTAGAAGTAAGAAGGATGATTCTGGATGAAGCTCATAAGAGTAAAATGAGTATGCATCCGGGAACTACCAAAATGTACCAGGACTTAAAGAAGCTATTTTGGTGGCCTGGGTTGAAAAAGGACGTAGCTGAGTATGTGGCATGCTGTTTGGTGTGTCAAAAGGCGAAAGTGGAACATTAAAGGCCAGGAGGAGAGTTACTTTCCTTGGAAGTTCCTGTGTGGAAATGGGATAGTATCTCGATGGACTTTGTGTCAGGATTGCCAAAGACATCTACTGGTCATGATGCCATCTGGGTGATCGTGGATCGTTTAACTAAGTCAGCGCATTTCATTCCCGTGAATATGCACTACTCGTTGGAAAAGCTTACCCAGTTGTGCATCAAATAAGTTGTTCGTCTGCACGGTGTACCATCAAGCATTGTGTCAGATCGTGATCCGAGGTTTACATCGAAGTTTTGGGAAGATCTGCATAGAGCCTTGGGTTCAAGATTGAAGCTGAGTTTTGCATACCATCCTCAGACTGATGGCCAAACGGAGAGGACTACAGTCATTGGAGGACATTCTACGAGCCTGTGTCTTGGAAGGTCAAGGGAATTGGGAGCAGATGTTGCCACTCGTGGAGTTTACTTACAACAACAGTTACCATACGAGCATTGGAATGGCACCATTTGAAGCTTTGTATAGGAGAAAGTGCCAGACGCCGTTATGCTGGTTTCAAGTGGGGGAGAATTCTCTGGTTGGACCAGATTTATGCAAGAGACCACGGAACAGATCAAGATGATACAAGAAAAGATGAGGGCAGCTCAAAGTAGGCAGAAAAGCTATGCTGATAGAAGAAGGAAACCTTTAGAATTCGCCGAAGGAGACCATGTATTTATTAGAATAGTACCAACCAAAGGTGTTAGTAGAGCCTTAAAAACCCAGAAACTATCACCTAAGTTTATTGGTCCCTATCAAATCCTCAAAAGAGTCGGCCCAGTAGCTTATCAGTTAGCCCTGCCTCCGTCATTAGCTAACCTCCATAATGTATTTCATGTGTCTCAATTAAAGAGATATGTCCATGACCCCACCATTGTCCTTAGAATCCAACCTGATGACTTAGAAGTTCATGAGAATCTAACCTTCAAAGTTGTGCCAGTCCGCATTGAAGGTCGAAGGATCAAACAGCTTAGAAGGAAAGATATTCGTCTGGTCAAAGTCGTCTGGGTTTGTGGAGATGTGATAGAATCATCTTGGGAATTAGAGGATAAGATGCGTCAGGATTATCCTGACTTGTTTGTATAAGTTGAATTTCGGGGACGAAATTCCTTGTAAGTGGGGGAGTAGTGTAACACCCCAAAATTTTAATCCCCGATTAATGAAATGTTAATTATAATTTAATTATAATTAATGGTTTCTATGTTAATCCTTGATTAAAATATGTGTTCATGTGACTAGCTTAGGTGTGTGAAATTATTTAATAAATATAATAATGTATAAAATAGGAGTTTTGCATATTAGTCCCTGGGTAGGGACCTAGAAGCAATTATAGGAAAGGTTTTGGAGGGAAAGTAAATAAAATAATTATTTTTCAAAATCTGGGCAAAACACTCGAGTATTATTCTGAATACTCGAGTATTCTGGGTCAATCTGCACGAGTGAGTGCGTTTGATGAGTCACCATGAACGAGTCCCCTCCGTTGACACGAATACTCCGTCGTCAACAGCTCAAGAGTGTCGTGTCGTGATGCATGATGCCCCTCCATGTCTATAAAAGCTCAGCAACATCGAATTTGTGAAGAATTTGGCTAAGTTTGGGTTTGTTGATGAAGTTAGGGTTTCAGATTTGTTGCCTTCGATTCTCTTTCAGTTCTGAGTGTTAGGGCTTGAGTGATACACGAATACAAAGCTCACATCACGATCTTTGTATAGACATAAAAATCGTGAGGATTGAGTGAGTGTGTTGGGAGAATTGGAGCTGAGAAGTTGGAGTTTGTTCTGTCAAAGTGTTGCTTGGAGCTTACTTTGATATTGATTTCTGGTAAGCTCACAAATCCTTGAGTCTCAAATTCGGTTTCCTTAGTTAGATTATGTGGCATAGAGTCTAGAAAATCTAATTTCCCCAATTCTATTCTCTGTTTCATGTGTAAACCAATTCCACTTTGGTGTTGCACTCAAAATGCTCTGCATGTGATGCTTGAAGTCGGTCTGAGAAGTTTGGAGCTTTGTTCTTGTCAATTCTTGGTTGATTCACGTCTGAGAGGTAAGGGGAAGTAATTATATTCACTAGATAGAGATTAAATTCCATGAATTGTGTTAGAGAGCCACCAAGAGGCTCTAAGGGCTTAGATTGAATAAGAACTTTGGTTTGGAGACCAATCCATGCTCTAAAACTGTGTTGAGCAAGTTCTATATCATGCATGCAAGCTTAAATGAACTTTACCTTATGAGTTTTATGCATATTATGCAATTTGAGGTGTTGAGTTGTTAAAATGTGCATTTTATGCATAATTGTTGGATTCTCTGTCAAATATGTGTTTTGATATGAAATAAGTGTTGTAACATGTTTAAATGATGTGATGTTAACTCTGTGGATCCCTGGAATGGACTGGAAATGAGTAGAAATGAAATTGGTATGATAAAACTAAGTTTTCAGTGTGAACTGCTGCGAAACACTCGAGTAATATGCAGGGTACTCGAGTAAAACGTTTGAAAAACAATGTAAATGAAGTTAGAACACTCGAGTATCGTGTCTACTACTTGAGTATCGAGCATGACCTGAGGACAAGTTAAGGCCAACCGCTCGAGTCATTCAGGGTCACTCGAGTATTCTGGAAATCAGGATGAACACTCGAGTAACCTATGAACTACTCGAGTAATTTATTGAATTTGAAACCCAAATCCTCAGAAAGTCATGAACACTCGAGTAACTTTAAGAATACTCGAGTAATCTGGACAAGTTAATGAATACTCGAGTGTACTGAATTTTACTCGAGTAAATTACCCAGAACCTGAAAACACCATTTTCAATTCTGACTTAATTAATTAAGGAATTATTAATAATAGTTCAAGGGATCAAGACTTAGAGAAATTGATTAATACAAATAGATCGTTTGGTGACGGTCCTTTTTGATAAAGAAATAAGCCTAGGTGGCCTGTAAAGTATTAATCAACTTCCCTTAAGTCCAAAAGATAAAATGCATTCATTCTGGAGTTTGGATGGTAGGATGTATTTCATGTTTTGTTAAACATGTGGAGGGCCTCTGGGAGTGCCAATACGCTTGCTTGATGACACGTCGTTGGCGTGGTCGGCTTAGTGGATGCCGATATGGTTATACCGTTTGGATGACGGTCCGTTTGGATGACGGGATATGCTCGGGTGGAATGGATTCCAAGCTTGTCGTGTACATTCTAGGTGAATGTACGAATGGTTGTATACCTAGGAATACAACGCACTGTTGAGTGCTGGGTTGTCAGGGATGGACGTCAGAGAGTGACATAGTATGATGAAGATAGGCTTGAGAGCTAAAGTCATGCATCATGCCACTCATTTAAATTAATTGTGATAAATGAAATAAGTGTGAGCATCCTATGTGCATTAATTAACTGCTAAGTGATATATGTGATTGTTGTTAATTGATGCATATTTACATACTCATATTGCACAATTTATTCTCTGTTGATTATGTGTATAGAATTGCTTACCCCTATGCCCTTGTAGGTGATGTCTCGTTACATTGCTTGCATCGAGATCCGGCCACTTCCTAGTGGCACATGGATCTATGAGGACCATCGTGCGGTGTTCGAGGGAGAGGTAGAGGTTACCTTCTACCACCCGAACCCGTTGATCCGATTCCGTCCTCGTAGATTTAGGATTCCCATCATATACACTATGCATGTACCCCTGTTTTACACTTACCATGGACCACCTCCCACGCGAACAGCTCGCTCTTATCATAGTTTTCGTTTTCGACCTACCCGCTCTCACCCTTTTACCTCGAGAGTCGTCCGCGAGGAGACTCCCCCTTCTGATCCGAGGAGCCCAGTCAGGGTTTCACCATCACCTGACCCGGTACCCAGTGGTAGGGTACACTCTCCCTTGGATGAGATCGAGGAGGATCCGGTGGAGGACGAGAGTGGGAGCGAGCCTGTCGTGCATTCTACTGGGAGTGATTGGAGGGACGATGATCCCTAGGTATGTGTATAGGGTATATGATGAGGATCAGAGGATCCGATGTTGTGGAGGCTGTGGAGGATACTTTGCTGCTGCTGTGATGATGATGATGCTACTACTTGTGTTTTTGGAGACTGCTACTACTACTACCACATCTGATGCTGCCAGATCTACGTGATTTCCCCTGGAGTTGTATTTTGGTTATGTATATATATTGTAGATATACTTTTGGAATACTCTAGGGTTGTAGTTACACTGTGATGTAGATCTGTTTTCATGGACTTGTACTTCTGGGTCTTGGAGACTATCATGATGGGACTATGTATTATGACTCTTATTATATATATATAAAACCTATGTTTATATTACTATCAGTTGCATAGTCCAATAATTTACGCTTACTCTGATTTAATCTATTTAAGAGCTCGGCTATAAATATTATTTGATGGTATCAGTCTTATCGAACAAAGCATGGGTAACTTTACTTATATGTATGATACAAAGATGTTTCCAAAGAACGAATGTTACCCTATTTGTGAAAAGGTTTCAGAAGTCGCCGAACTCGATACAATGATTTTGAGATGATTTAGATTTTACTCTCCAAGATTTCCAAGTGACGATTTGTGCACCCGCTTTAAAAGAAAATTTTATTTCAGTTATTTTCTTAACATTCACAAGTCCATATATTATCCAATATAATAGCTTAAATACTATATTATATTTGGGTAATTCGGAAGGGTGTCACACCGAAGGTTTAGTTGCCACACTTCGAGCTTTCTTTTGGCTATATGCCCCCCAAGTGAACAAGTTCGGCAACTCCAAAGGGCTTTGGGTGTCACTGAAGGCTCGGAAAGACCACGCACTTTTCGCTAAAGTCACCGATTCTTGAAAGTCCTTCAAGCCTCTCTTTTTTCGGTATGAGTAATATGGGGCTGGTGTGTGCTGGTTTATGAAGCAGGTTGAGGAAGAAGGAGAAATCAAAGTCGTACCTCGCTTCCCTCTGGGTTGGTCAAACAGTATCTATAATCGAGGGGCCTCCTTATATCAATTTGACTATAAGGTCGATTTGATGAAGGCCGAGAGACGATTGTGTGACCGAGTTTGGGAATACCTCAAGGCGAATGGTCAAATTGATACCAAGAAAATATTGCTGAAGAGGACACGGGCCGAAGTGAAGGCCGAGCTGGGTACACATACATTTTTTTTTGGTCGGTATAACATCTTTTTCCTTGTTGCAGAAAAAATGGGAAAGAGAGCGTCCAAAGCCAAGAAGAGTGCAGCTGCTTCGGCCAGGATGGCTCAACTAGCTGCTGTAAGAGGAGATTCAGGATCCTCAGCTAAAAGCCAAGCCTCCGAGCCAACTCCAATGGTAAGTCCCAAGGTTGCCTCTCAAACTACCCCAGCCGAAGCTCCCAAGGCTGCCGAGAATGTTGAGCAAACCGTCCAGTCAGAGGCGCCACACTGTGATAAAAGTACTCCTGAGCGTCCTTCCAAAAGGGCTCGGGTGGAAAAAGGGAAAGGATTGGCTAGTGATTGGTTTCAACTGAGCAAGCCCCACAAGGGAATTCAAGTTACTGAGGATATGGACGACGCCGTCGCCAAAACTGTGTGGGGTAAGAATAAGTTAGATTCCTTCACTGCAAATCTCTTTCCTCCTGAGGATGTTGAAGTGATAGGCGCCTGGGGTCCAGGCACCTGGGAAAATAATTTTTCGCTTTGGTGAGGAGCTTCCTACGAGGTGCAAGCATTCTCCATTACCTCGGTCAGCGTGGTGATGATATCTATGCTGGAGTGGCCCCCGAGGAAAAGAAGAAAAGATCAGAAGCTGATGATCGGGAGGATTACTTGCAACTTCAAGTGGAAAGCTTTGGGAAAAAACTTCAAGTTCTGGCGACCGAGAATGAAAGACTGCAGAAGGGAATGCAGGAATCTGAAGGCGCCAAAGCTAAGGCCGAAGCTGATAAAGAAACAGCCGAAAAGACTCGTCAAGAGGCTGAAGAAAAGTTGAGGCAATATGAGGAAACCCTAAGAAAGGCTAAGGAGGATGCTGCTATGGCTCAGGAACAACTTGAATATGCTAAGGATGAGGTTATAGGGCTCCGAGCCTCTATGGACAAGATGAGAGCGAAAGCTCTTAAGCATAAGAAGGCGGCCCAGGAGAATCTGTACAACTGGAGTCACGCAGTTGAAGATTCCTTCCTTAACACAGCTGAGCAACTTCGCATCCTGAACCCTAACCTCGTGACAAAGGGCGTCGACCCCCTCTTTGCTACCAAGAATGGTCAGATTGTGGGTGCGAATGGGGTTCCTATTGACATGAGCAGCAATGATTTGCCTGACCATTTCGCCGAGGAATCCGAGGAAGAAGAGGCCGAGGGTGCCGAAGGTGAGGAAGAAGAAGAGAAGTTCGACCCTGACAGCGTAGTACTGTCTGATACTGAGTAGTTTATTTCTTTTGCTTTTTTACTTTTGTATCTGCCCCAATAGATGGGTTTAAATCTTTTTTGCTGTAACTGGTTTGGAATATTTATAATATCCGTTTTTATTTTATGCTTCTTTTTGAACTTTTTGTTAAGAATTCAAGTGTTAAGACCTCGGAACTCCAGCACTTTAGCCGAGGTGGGTTCCTCTATCCGCGATGTATAAATGATTTTTAAAACAAATCATGTTTGAATCGGGAATCCTTTTAAGGTACTTGACGAGTTATAAGCTCTTGTGTGAGCTGTTTATAATCGTTCGCGTCATAAACGGTGGCTAGTCGGTTATGAGGAAAAGTACGTAAATACAATGAATTCAATAACAGCACTTTTATTTATTCGAAGCAGTAAATACAATGGGCTCGGAGTTCCACCGAGCGTACACCATTATTAAAAATAAACAGTCTTAACACAACAAGGGAAATAGTAAAACAAAAACAATTGAAAACAGAATTGAAATGGATAGAAAATTCTAAATGAAATATGCTCTAAGTTTTGCCACGTTCCATGTGTTGTTGATGAGGGCACCCGAGAGAGTTTCGAGCTTGTAGGCTCCTATTCCTGTTTTGGAAGCTACTCGGTATGGACCTTCCCAATTCTGAGCCAGTTTCCCATCCTTAGCATTTTTGAAGCCGATGTCAGCTCTTCGTAGGACGAGGTCACCTACCTCGAATTCTTTGGGCACTACTGAGCGATTATACCCTTTCGCTTGCATAAGCTTGGCATGTCTTTCTCGTTCGGCAGCTAAATCTCTGACTTATTCTGACAGAACTAGGTCCTCACACAGTAAAGTGTTGTTGAGGGGGTTCGGTTGTTGTATGGCTCGGAAAGAAGGGATGATCCTTTCTATCAGGATGACAGCGTCGCAACCATAAGTGAGACAATAAGGGGTTTCTCCCGTCGAAGTCTGCACGGTGGTGCGGTACGACCAAAGCACTTCATGCAAGTTTTCCAACCAATTTCCCTTTGCACCGATGAGTCTCTTCTTGATCCCCTGAATGATACTTCGGTTCACTGATTCTACTTGTCCATTGGTCTGAGGATGCTCGACCGAGGAAAAATAGTGTTCAATGTTCAAAGCGTTGACTAAGTCTTGGAATGCCTTTGCAGCGAATTGAGTTCCGTTGTCGGTTACCAAAACTTGTGGCACTCCAAACCGAGCCACAACCTGTCTCTCAAAGAACTTCTGCACCTTGGCCGACGAGATAGTTGCAAGGGGCTCGGCTTCAATCCATTTAGTGAAATAATTGATAGCCACTATCACCCATTTGAGTTGTCCTGGTGCGGTGGGGAACTAGCCAATCAAATCCATTCCCCATTGATAGAAGGGATAGGGAGATGAAAGTGAATGGAGTTCCTCGGCCGGCTTCTGGTAGACATCACTGTGAAACTGACATCTTTCACATCTTCTCACATGACTAATCGCATCCTGTTGTAGGGTCGGCCAGTAGTATCCTGCTCTTAGAATCTTTTTTGCCAGTGACTTCCCCCCAACATGATGGCTTCCGATACCTCCATGGACTTCTTCCAGTGCCTGCTTTGCTTCGGCGGGGTCTAAGCACCTGAGCATAGGGCCGCTGACCCCACGGCGAAATAGAATTCCATCGATCATAGCGAATTGGGATGCCTTTCTGACAAGCTTTTTGGCCTCGACTGGATTCGTCGGCAAGATTCCTTGTTCCAAGAAGTTTATGATCGGAGAGGTCCAACTTGGATCCACCGAAACGGAGAGGACAACGCTAGGTCCATGCACCATTTCTTGGATCAACGTCTTGTTATTTCCAGGACCCTTTTGTTGAAGCAAGTTTGGAAAGAATGTCCGCTCGGCCATTGCTTTCTTTCGGGATGTGGCAGAATTCGACCTTGGCAAACTCTGAAGATAGGAACTTCACCTTCTCAAGATACTTTTGGAGGATGGGTTCCTTAGCTTGATAATCACCATTAATTTGCGAAACCACCAACTGAGAATCGCTGAAAATCTTCACTTCTCGGGCTCCTACTTCTTTTGCCATCCTTAGTCCAGCCATTACGGCTTCATACTCGGCCTGATTATTTGACGTGGGAAAGCCGAACTTCAATGAATATTCAAGGGTAACTCCCTCGGAGTTCTCCAGGATTATTACCGCCCCTGCTCCGAGCTTGTTGCTTGACCCATCGACATAAATGCTCCAATCCAAGTTTGAGCTCGTCAATGGCTCAGTAAACTCGGTGAGAAAATCAGCTAAGACCTGAGACTTCATTGCTTTCCGAGGTTCGAAAGTGATGTCGAACTCAGAAAGTTCAATAGCCCAAGTCACCATTCTGCCTGCCAAGTCGGGTTTTTGAAGGATCTGTCGGATTGGCTGAGCAGTTCTGACCGTGATATGGTGGCTTTGGAAGTATTGACGCAGCCTCCTAGCCGTAATGACCAAACAAAACGCCAATTTTTCAACCTTCTGATACCTCAGCTCTGGTCCTTGAAGTGCTCGGCTGACAAAGTAAACAGGAGATTCTTTGCCTGATTCTTCCCGAACCAAAACCGAACTGACCACCGAATCCCCCACTGATAAGTACAGGAACAAAACCTCTCCTGCAGCCGGACTAGATAAGATTGGAGGAGATGCTAGGTATTTCTTAAGGTCAGTAAAGGCCTTTTCGCATGCCTCGTTCCACTCGAACGTCTTTTCTTTTTCCTTCCTCAGCAGTTGGTACCATGGTAAGGCCTTCCGAGCTGACTGAGATAGAAACCTGGAGAGAGCTGCTACCCGACCTGCTAGCTGTTGTACTCCCTTGATGTCGGAAGGGCTCTTCATATCAAGGATGGCTCGGCACTTCTCTGGGTTTGCCTCAATTCCTCGTTCGGTGAGCATGAATCCGAGGAACGAACCAGCAGGAACCCCAAAAGTGCATTTTTCTGGGTCCAACCTCATGTCGAACTGCCGAATTCTCTCAAGGATAACCTTCAAATCCTTAGCATGGTCCTCCTCCTTCAGGCTTTTTGCAATCATATCGTCGATGTATACTTCCATTTTCGGCCCAATGAGTGGACCGAACACCTTGTTCATCATTCGCTGGTAAGTTGCCCCAGCGTTCTTCAGCCCAAACGGCATGACGTTGTAACAATATGTAGCATTTTCTGTGACGAACGAGGTTTTAACCTGATCCGGAGGGTACATCGGGATCTGATTGTAGCCTGAGTAAGCATCCATAAATGATAGTCTCTGATAGCCTGCCGAACTGTCCACTAGTTTGTCTATGCAGGGAAGTGGGTATTGATCCTTGGGGCACACCTTGTTCAGGTCTGTGTAATCCACGCACATTCTCCATTTTCCATTGGATTTCTTGACTAGCACGGGATTAGCCAACCAATCAGTATATACCACCTCCCTGATAAACCCTGACTCCAGTAGCTCGAACACCTTTTCTTCAGTTGCTTGTGCCTTCTCTGTTCCGACCCGTCTTTTCTTCTGACACACTGGCTTGGCACCAAGATACACGCTTAACTTATGGCATATAAAATTCGGATCGATCCCCGACATGTCTGCCGAAGTCCAAGCAAACAAGTCTTTGTTTTCTATCAGCAGTTTCGTCAGTTCTCTTTCTATTTCCTCAGCAAGGCCAACACCAATCTTGACACAACGGGATGGATCGGGACCCGGAATTACTTTTTTGAAGTCCCCCTGAGGGGTTGGCCTAGTTTCATCCTCTTCCCGTACGTCGAGATCTGCCAAGTTAACACTTCCTTTGTTGAGTGGTTCCTTCATGATCTCCTCATCTTCGATCTTTAACTTTCCTAGGCTGTGTTGTAACATTTTTGGGCCAACTCTTGTTCAGAGCGTACCGTGACCACCTTGTCATCAGATCCTGGAAACTTCATGGCCAAGTGGACGGTTGATACCACAACACCAAAAGATTGAAGTGTCGTACGGCCGAGAATAGCGTTGTACGCTGATGGGGCCTGGACAACTAAAAACTTCACTATCTCGGTTCGAGCCGAAGGTTGTTCCCCAATAGTCACTAGGAGATGGATGTGGCCTAAGGGAACAATCGAATGACCCGTGAAGTCGATCAGACTTCCCTCGAAAGGAGTAAGATCAGATCTTTTCAACTTCAAAGCTTCGAATAGGTCCAAAAACATAATGTCTACTGAACTCCCCTGGTCAACAAGAATCCTCTTCACTTCGTAATTGCCGAGCATGGCAGTGACCACCATTGGATCATTGTGGTCTTGGATAATATCAGCAAAGTCATTGTCACTGAAACTGATGACAATGTTCTTCTTTTTGGGCTTTTGGATCGGTCGGCTGGCCACCGAAAGGACTTGTCCCACATACTTTTTCCGATCACCTCTTTTTTCCCCACCACCAGCAAATCCACCAGCAATGGTGTTGATCAGAAACGTCTCTCGACCCTTATCCTGCTCGGACAGTAGGGCGGAGGCTCCCCCTGCAGGTGGTGAAGGGCTTCTATTCCTTTTTTCTTCGGTTTTGGGTGGTGAATGACTTCTTCTCCTTGAACGCTTCCGCATCGCTTCCCCGATGTATTGTTGAAGCTTCCGATCCCTAACCATTTTTCAATCAAGTCCTTCAGCATCGTACACTGATCAGTCGTATGCCCCCATCCGCCATGATGGTCACAGTACTTCGTCCTGTCTCTCTGGGTAGCTTTTCTCAAAGCTGGAGGCTGAGTAATGTTGCGCATTTCAGTGTGCATAGTCTCTCGGAGTATTTGACTCCTCGGGACTGTAAGCTCAGTGTATACATCATACTTGCCTTTGGGAGGCAGTTTTTCTCTTTCTCCTCTCTCCCTCTTGTCCTTCCTCCCCCCACTCTCTCGAAAACGATCAATTTGACGGGGATCGTTCTGACGTGGGCGCTGTTCCTGACCCGAGCCGCGGTACTGATTCTATGGAATTCCTCCAAATTAACAAACTTCCTAGATCTTTTCCTGAGTTCGGCCATGTCCTTTGGTGGTTCTCCAATCAGACAATCCTTGAAATCACCATCTCGCAACCCTTGAGTGAGCAAGAGGACAGATACTCCCGATTGCAGGCCTGATATGCCACTAGCTTCCTGCTGATACCGAGCCAGGTAATCGCGAAGAGACTCTTCAGGTCTCTGTGTGACTCCAGCCAATGAATGGTCCGACTTGGGTTGTGACATACTGGCTGTATATCGGTTCAAAAATGTTGTCCTCAGCTCGGCCCATGAGTGAATCGAGTTGGCAGGTAGGGAATTGAACCATCTCAAAGGTGTCGACCCCAGAGTCATTGAGAATGCTCGGCACCTCATGAAGTCCCCTCCTCCATAAAACATCATGGAGGATTCGTAGGCCGCGATGTGGTCCATCGGATCAGTCGTCCCATTATACCGAGGGATATTCTGATGACCCACATAAGTCTGCGGGGTTTGAAATGCCATAATCTCAGCTATGAAAGGATGTCCAGGATGGGGTTCCCCAGTAACACGCCCAGGAACCAATCCCGGATTAAGGGGTGGGGGTGCAGGAAGATTATTAGGGTTGCCGAGAGCCACGTGAGGGCCTTGCTCGGCTATTCTTGCCATACTTTGCTGCTGAAGAGCAGCAATAGCCTGATTCTACTTTTCAATCAAAGAAGTTTGAGTTCTCAAGATTTCCATGATTGATTCCTCTCTCCTATGGGCCGAAAAAGTAGTCATGTAAGATCTACCCTGTGTTTCAGAACGTTCACCACCTTGAAGTGTTCCAAAACGACCCCTAGTAAATTGAGGGACTTCCCTGTTGGATCGCTCGGCACGGGAGTGGTCACGACGAGCGGAACGCTCAACTCGCCGATCCTCACCAGTTCGCGATCCAGTTGGGGCCCTCCGAGATTGACGTGGTCCAGAATCTGCAGTGTCATGCCATTTTGAAATATGGCCATCGGGAACAGTATGAGGGTTGGACCGTCCTCCGCCGCCTTCAACGTGAGGAGGAACTGTGACTTGTGCTTGAACAACTGGAGGGACTGGAGGAACATTAGCCTGAACCGGAGGAACTGGCGGAGCAACCGCCTGATCCACCGGAGGAACCGGTGGGGTGTTAGCATGGTCGCCTCCAGTGGGTCCTCCCGGAGCAATTTTGTCCCTAATGTTTCCTCTTCCCCCACTCTTAGGCGGCCTTCCCCGGATGCGATGGCGGAGATCCCCCTGGTTATTGTCATTGTTATCGTTTGCCATGAGAACAGTGGTTATGGGAATACTGGTTATTCTCTCCCCACAGACGGCGCCAATGTAGTGTCCTGGAACACTAGATGTCCTTAACCCTCTAAGTGCTCAAGATTATGGAATCAGGAGCCCTAGAGAGGATCAAGAGTTAATGTGTGACTTATGGTATTTCTGCAGTTCCGGTTGGGAAAAGCAGGATCTCCCTAGTCAACGTGTGTGTGCAGAGTGTCAACTTAGGGATGAGAGTACGTACCTGAAACCCTAGCTGTAGTGAGCTATTTATAGGGTTTGGAGGAGCCTGATATGGGCCGTCTGGGCCCTGAATCAGGGTTGAGCTGAGCCAGGATTCTGTGAGATAATATCAGAGGATTATGCTCTTAGAATCTGGATAGGATCAGCGGAATATCTCATGTCTAGGCTGTTGCGAGAATCTAGGAGAGATTTGCGGAAGGGATAAGAAGCCTCGGTGGGTCTGAGCTTATCCGCTAGCCGACGGTATGTCTCGGCCTAGAGCCTCAAGCCTGATGGATTGAGGACCGATGATGAGGCTCGGTTCCATCAAGTCCGAGCCTGGTCCTTTGGGTATGCTCGGAGTCCATGAGTCCGAGCGAGGGACGTTCATGTAAAGTGAACCGAGGGAAATGCCCTTAGAGAATCCCTTTGGTAAGACTTAGGTCCGTATATGGTCGGCAGACCCTACACATTTATATATATAATACATGGTCCAGAAAATAAAACCAAGTAAAATCAATAATACATTAAATCTTTATTCGTTCTAACCAAGTCTCAATTCCTCATACACTTATATCAGTTGTTATTTTTACTCACAAATAACTCGTAGGCCTCACGGCCTATATCATTACCATTACTATCAATTTTTTTATTTTTATTCATCATTATTTACTCATTGTTCTTAATTTCTCACTTACTTCCCACATCAAACAAAATAAGCAATACCAAACAATAACAATTACACACAATCTTTAAAATACATACTCATATAATTTTGAGAACAAAACTTTTTATCACTTTAAAAATCCAGAATATTATTTCTCATATTATCATCAAAAGTTGGTCATTACATTGAATAAAAAGGGGAAATGAAACATTTCTTTAAACCTCATTTTGAGTCCCTTTTCATTCTTTGTTCATATGACTAATAACATCATTCATATACATAATTCAAAAATCTATATCAAAAAGTATTTAGAGATTTTAGTTTATAATTCATATCCATAGAAGAGAGATTTTTATTTAACAAAGATTAATGAAATAAGAGATTAAAACAAAGTAAAGCATAGGTTCTAGAGTTACCTCTCTTCCTTAAGAAAAGTGATCTTCAAGAATGAGAATGAAAAATTTTCCTTCCTCCCCTCAAGAGTGCCACGCCCCACCCCTCTCTTTCACCCCTCTCTTTCAAAGTCTCTCTTTTGAATTTCTTTCTCTCAAAATGATTGTAATATGTGTGTGAAAAAGTGATGAAGCTATGCATCTATTTATAGTTGAGGAATGAGTGAAATTTTCAGAAAATGAAAGGGGGTTCACGCCCCTTGGTCATCAAATGGGTTCAAAAATTTTCAAATACACCCTTTGGAAGATGCACATACATTAAATGTTGATTTTCCTAAAAACTAAGCCTTAATTCAAGATGCTTCTTGTAATTTGCTGAAAAAATATCTCCCTCTTTCCTTCATAAAATTTGGACGGCACCCTTGACCCAAAATGAGGAGAAAAATTTTCATTAGCTCATTTTTGAATTCACCTCTTCAACAACCAATCATAATAAAGCCTTTACTAAAAAAATTTCAGAAATAATTAGAAAAATAATAAACTATGGACGGTGCAGCCAATGAGCATCCAGATAATTATTTAAATGTATAAATAAAAATATTTTATAGTCTAATAATTTATTTTAGGCTCCAAAATAATTTTTCCTAAGTTTAAAATACCAAAATTCGTTTTTCGTACTGTACAGTAATTTTTTTGTAGATTTCAAAATAAAAATTTTATTTTCACATATTCAAATACTACATTTCGATACGATTGTTTTCATATAAAATTCATAATTTTCTGACTTACGGTTAAAAAGATATGAATTTTCGAAGTTAAAACACTATAACTTGAAAATTCACATTTCTACTAAACTTTTGTTAAAATCATCCCAAAAATTATTTTTCTAAGGTAAAAATATATTTACCAATTATTTCTATCCCAAAAATAATTTTCTCATTTATTAAATAAAAATTTATAATTATGTACACACATATATATATATATTAACGCCATATATATATATATATATATATATATTTATACAACCAAAGCCAATTTTTTATAACAACTCTCATTAAATCAATATATTAAAATAAAAATGAAATAAAAATATTATATCATAAAAATAAATTGGGTAAAATTGCAGGTCTCACACACTCCAACATTAACAACTCTGATATTCATTCATTCTTTTCTGATATTCACGTTCTCTACTACTTCTTCTTCTTAAAACTTCTGGTTTTCACGTTCATATACTTTTGAAGAACAAAACCTTGTTGGCCATTTAACTTCTCAAGAAAAACTTCATTATAATAAAAGAGCATATTGTTGTATCCGTGTTTTGAGAACACACAATACTATTTGTAATCGCTATCATATTCTTGTATTGAAACCTTAGTGGTTAGGGAGAGAATCCCTTAGTGGACGTTTGATACGTCGTAGGGCGAGGAACCCTGCTGTGTGATCTTGAGGCCCCTAGCGAACGGAGGTTCCTAGTAGTGTGCGGGGTGCTCTTGGGTGTAATTGGGTGCGGCTCAATTGCTGATTATAGAACTCTCAAGCGGGTCGCTTGGGAACTGGACTAGGCCTTTCAACGGGAAGGTTGAACCAGTATAAAATTCCTGGTGCAAGCTTTTCTATCCCTATCTCTTTACTTTCTACATATTTCGTTTATTTTACGTTTCCGCGCTACTCTAAATTTTATATCAATAGATTTCGTCTCCTTCTCAAACGTCTAATCTCTCCAACGCGAAACAATTTTAATTTGTAAGGGTTTTTGCAATAAATTAATAAAACTCGATTCATCCTCCTCTCGAGATTTTGAGGCCAAACCCAACACAAAATAGATCTGAGATCTGGGTATCATCAGATCAGGATTAAGGAGGAAGATGTTCCTAAGACTGCATTTCGATCTCGATATGGACATTATGAGTATGTAGTAATGCCGTTCGGATTGACTAATGCACCAGCTGTTTTCATGGATTACATGAACCAAATTTTTAGACTATATTTGGATTCATTCGTGGTGGTATTCATTGATGATATCCTGATATATTCTAAGAATCTGGAAGAACATGCTGAACATCTCCGGATAGTGTTGAAGATTCTGAAGGAGAAGCATCTCTATGCCAAACTTTCCAAGTGTGAATTTTGGCTAAAGGAAGTTAAGTTTTTGGGGCATGTGATTTCAAAGGAAGGTATAGCTGTCGACCCAACTAAAGTTGATTCAGTCCTGCAGTGGGTTCAGCCTAAGTCAGTTACTGAGGTCAGAAGTTTCTTAGGACTGGCCGGCTATTACCGAAGATTTATTGAAGGATTTTCAAATATCTCACTACCTCTCACAAAGTTGACTCGGAAGGATTAGCCATTTATATGGGATGAAAAGTGTGAGAAAAGCTTTCAGATGCTGAAGGAAAGATTAACATCCTCACCAGTGTTAATCTTACCTGACCCTCACAAGGAGTATGAAGTGTATTGTGGTGCATCGAACAAGGACTCGGTAGTGTATTAATGCAAGAAGGAAAGGTTGTGGCCTATGCATCTTGTCAATTAAAGATTCACGAGGTGAATTACCCCACCCATGATTTGGAACTTGTTGCAATAGTTTTTGCCCTAAAGATATGGAGGCATCATCTCTATGGCACTACATTCAGAGTTTTAGTGACCATAAGAGTTTGAAGTATTTGTTCGATCAGAAAGAATTGAATATGAGACAACGTCGGTGGATGGAGCTTTTGAAAGATTATGATTTTGAGCTTCGTTATCACCCCGGCAAGGCCAATGTTGTAGTAGACGCTTTGAGTCGGAGAGCAATTCATGTAAGCTCAATGATGATTAAGGAGGCAAATCTAATTGAAGAATTCCGAGATTTGAGTTTAGTAATGCAAATGGAACCAACCAGTATTAAGATGGGTATGTTTCAAATCTCTAACGAATTCTTAGCTCGAATTCGTGAATTGCAACGAGAAGATGAAGAACTAAAGGAGAAGAGGGAGTTGATGATAGGAGGAAAGGAGCCTAACTTCTCTGAAGGACTGGATGGGATTCTTCGTTTCAAAACGAGAATCTGCATACCAAAGGATCGGGAAGTTAGAAGGTTAATCTTGGATGAGGCACACAAGAGTCAGATGAGTATTCACCCAGGATCAACCAAGATGTATCGGGACTTGAAGGGCATGTTTTGGTGGTCAGGACTTAAGAAAGATGTTGCAGATTATGTGGCATCTTGTTTGGTCTGTCAGAAAGTTAAAGTGGAACACCAGAGTCCTGGAGGGAAGTTGCAACCCTTGGATGTTTCTCAGTGGAAGTGGGATAGCATATCAATGGATTTTGTATCAAGATTACCAAGGACGGTTGCAAACCATGATGCGATCTGGGTAATTGTTGATCATTTGACTAAGTCGGCGCATTTTGTTCCGGTGAATATGTGCTATTCTTTGGAAAAGCTTACCCAGCTTTACATCAAGGAAGTGGTGCGACTGCATGGGATACCCTCCAGTATCATTTCGGATCGTGATCCAAGATTCATGTCGAGGTTTTGGTTCAGTTTACAGCAAGCCCTGGGATCAAGGCTCAAGATGAGTTCGGCATATCATCCTCAGACAGATGGGCATACAGAAAGGACCATTCAAACATTGGAAGATATTCTGCGAGCATGTGCATGCATTGGAAGAACAAGGAAGTTGGGATCAGATTTTGCCACTCGCGGAATTCACATACAACAATGGATATCATGCAAGTATTGGAATGACACCGTTCGAAGCATTGTATGGAAGAAAGTGTCAAACCCTGTTATGCTGGTTCCAAGTGGGGGAGAACCTACATCTAGGTCCTGACGTGGTACAACAGACAACTGAAAAGATTCGAATGATACAAGAGAAAATCAAGACTGCTCAGAGTCGTCAGAAAAGTTATGCTGATTAGAGGAGAAGACCTCTAGAATTTTCAGAAGGCGACCATGTGTTTCTTAGGATTGTACCGATGAAGGGAGTGAGTAGAGCCTTGAAACCTAAAAAGCTTTCGCCTAAGTTTATAGGTCCCTACCAAATCCTTAAGCGAGTAGGTCCTGTAGCTTACCAAATAGCTCTACCACCATCCTTAACCAATTTGCACGATGTTTTTCATGTTTCCCAATTGAAGAAGTTTGTGCACGATCCAACCTCAATCCTTCAGATTCGCCCTGATGACCTAACTCTGCAAGAAAACCTAACCTTTAAGGCTGGCCCAGTTCGAATTGAGGATAGAAGAGTGAAGCAGCTTAGAGGAAAGGAGATTCCGCTGGTCAAAGTCTGTTGGCAAAGCGGAAATGTATTTGAGGCAACTTGGGAATTGAAAGATAGGATCCGCAAGGATTATCCTGAGTTGTTTTCGTAGGTTGAATTTCGGGGACGAAATTCCTATTAAGTGAGGGAGTAGTGTAACACCCCAAATTTTCACTTCCTGATGTAATGATATGACAATTATGAAAGTTATTCAAAATTATTTTCCTTAAATTATAAATATTATATTTATAATTAATTTAGATTAATTATGTGATTATGTGTGTGCTTGTGATAAGTGAAAAGGTATGGGAAATATGTTAATAATTAATAATATGTAAAAATAGGATTTTTGCATATTAGTCTCTGATTTAGGACCATGAAGTAATGTTAGAAAGGTTTTGGAGGGAAGGGAATTAAAATAATTATTTTTCAAATTTTGACCAAAAGAGTCGAGTGTTTCAGGAAAGACTCGAGTATTCTGGTTAGTGTTGAACTCGTTAGTGCGTTTGATGAGTCAGCACTCAACGATTTTTAATCGTTGACACGAAATCAACTTCTGGTCTTGATAGTGGGCTTCGTGTCGACATGCATGGGCAACGGAAGTGAGTATTTAAGCTTGTTGATTGAAGAAAATAAACCATTTTGTCGAATTGCTCCAAAATTCAGAGGTTAGGGTTCTCAATTTCGTCCTCAACGTTCTCTTTAGTTTCTGAGAGTTGAGTTGAGTGATATACACCACTGTGAAGCTCACGTCTTGAGATTTACAAAGACACATAGATTGTGAGTTGAGGCTTTGTGAGTTGAGCATTGGTTTGGATTGAATTTGATTAGAATTGAAAATGGTATGTTAAAACTCAAGTTTTAGTGTTATTTATCTGTCAACACTCGAGTATTTTGGACGCACAAGTGCATCTGGTGGCACCAACACTCAAGTCTCTGACTCAGGACTCAAGTACTAACTGATGCTAAGAATGAACTTTCTAATGAACTACTCGAGTCTTGCATGATCCACTCGAGTCTTCTGGGATAATGAAGACTCGAGTACTTTTAGAAAAACCTGAGACTTGAACTTTTAAGAAAATCAAGATCCACTCGAGTCTTACTAAGAACCACTCGAGTATTTTGGTACAGAGTGAAATTCTACTCGAGTCTTTTAAACCCTACTCGAGTCTTGTTAACCATAATGCTAAGACAATACCATTTTCAACTAAGTCAAATCTTAATTAAGTTAAGGAAGAACTACAAAGGATGGGCCATGTTCCAAAGAAGATATGATGTGTTAAATTACATTGATATTACATTGGTGAATGTATTGCATGTTGCACATAACAAGATTAAAGGATAATCTTAAATGGAACTTATATGTGCATTCATACATGGTGTTATGGCGATAGGATATCGTTTGTCATGTTCGAGGAACATGAGGAGGGTACTCTGGGAGTACCAATTTGGATACAACCGCTCGATGACACATTTTGGTAATGTGGGCAGTATTGTGGAATGTTGTTGCGTCTTGGTGGCGCGATGTGCACTTTGGTAGTGCTGCTGCGTCTTGGTGACGCGACGTACACTTTGGTAGTGACGTCATGGATTATGTTCCGAGCAGGTTCAGTATACGTTTTAAACACGTATATGGGTTGTTTGGTTGGACGTCCATAAAGTGATAGTTGGAGAATCTCAGGAATTTGAGATAGTGAGAATGCATCATGCCATATAATTAAAGAGATTAATTATAAATGAAAATTTGGCTTGCTCATATGGTTATGCATATCACTTGACTATTTGGTATATGTGATTGGTTACATGCTCTTATTATTCTTATTCGATTATGTGGACTATATTGCTTACCCCTTATGCCCATTGTAGGTGATGGCTCGCTATCTAGCTTGCATCGAGTTGCGCCCACTCCCTAGTGGAGTGTGGTACTACGAGGACCATCGAGCCACTTTTGAGGGAGAGGTATAGGTGACCCTCTATCATCCCAACCCCTTGGCTCGTGTCCATCCTCGTAGGTTCCGCATACCTATTATTTATACCCTGCATGTACCCCCGTTTTATGCTTATCATGGACCACCCCCGGCTCGACCAGCTCGTAGATTTCATTCATTTCGTTTTAGAGCAGCTACTAGATCCCATCCCTTTTCTTCCCGAGTGATTCGGGAGGAGACTCCTTTAGCTAGTCCGATGAGTCCAGATCATGGGACTCCTTCAGCTAACCCAGTGCCAACGGTAGGGCACTGACTCAGTCGGATGAGGTAGAGGAGGACCCTGAGGAGGCAGAGAGCAAGGGGGATCCAGTCGAGCACTCCACTGGGAGTCAGTGGGGAGTTGGGGATCCACCGGGTGATGCATAGTATGGATAGTTGGTATGTGGGACGTGTGGAGTTTTGCTGGAGACCTGATGGAGGAGGATCATGCTATGGAGGAGGATCATCAGACCGTCCATCTAGGATTTCATATTTTGCTCTGTGTATATATTGTTTATACTTTTGAGGGATCTCAGAGAGGTTGTCTTTTCTTATGTTAGTTTTATTTTCGATGGACTTGTACTTTTAAAACCTTGCTATCTCGACCTAGATCTTGATGTACCTTGGCTACTTTTATATTTCCTATTATATATATATATATGACTAGTGGTTTGATAATTATCAGCTCAAGGTTCATGTTTTACTTCCGCAAACTCTGATGTTAAATCGTTTTATTCTATTTTGGAATATTCCACCAAAGGATTCGAGATAACGACCTCTATTTTAAAAAAAAAAATTTACTTACCATTCTTTTTATATACATTCGAATCAAGTCCATCTTAACTATATCTTTATTAAAACAAGTTATCTTTTAAACTTGAAGTTCACATTGTTTTGCATGAGGATCAAGATAAGACAACAATGACTCTTTCCAAATAATTTACTTTTCCAACTGCTTATTATTTTCTCCTTAATGTTCGGATAACTAATTCATTAAAATGATAATAAATCAAACCACGAATAAATCTCCCATCAATGGTTCAAGATATTTTATTATAGATGGAGATTCATATCCAATATATATTCCCAACATTCTTTATTGATCAATATTAGTGTGTGTTATGATGGAGCAATTGGAACATATGTCACACATCCAAAATTCTTAGATGGAAATATTAGGTTCCTAACCAAGAACCATTTATAAAGGGAAAACTCATGATAATTTAATGGCTTGATGCGAATCAGTGTCATGCGTGTGTTGACAAGAAGTCAAAAATCGACAAGAGGAAATGTCGAATGCATAAGTGATATCAACAGAAGTGTACTTAGGCAAGTTGCTTAAAAGTAACTTCGAAGGATATGGACATGTAACGAAAAATGTGAAATGTCGTCAATATAAGTGATGTCGACGGAAGTTTACTTAGGCAAAATGCTTAAAAGTAACTTCGAAGGATATGAATGTATGTCAACAAATGGAAGATTCATACTGAGGTCGTTGTCGAAAGGGCATTAACGTAGAAACCGAGGAGGTCAGAGTAATGATTAGAGATGATAAAACTCCATTGGGAACGTCACAACAACATTTATTACACTTTCTCATGGCTATAAATACGTTACTTCCAACGTTCGTAGGGCCAAGAGTGTGTAAATGGAAGAAATGATGGATCAACCTTATGATATATGGAAAGAAGAAAAGATGTTCGAAAGAAAAGAGAAATCACTCCGAGATTAAACATGTGAGATTAGAGGTATTCGAAAGAGGGAGGAACAATGTCAAAATCTTTGCCCCGAATACCCACTTCCACCTGTTGATGGGGAAAGATTAAACACGTGAGATTACATGGGGATCACTTCTTGCGTTTCGAGCTGGTGTGAAAAGCCTGGATAGAAGGGCACATTCCAGGTGAAACATGAGCCTGTGTGGTGCCTAGTAGTCTTCCGTAACTCAAAGTTGAAACCTTTTCCCAGGAAAAAGCTTTGGGTATCTTTCCATTTAACGAGGGAAAGGAAAAGTCCTCTAAAAATAATCCACAAAATAAGTCCTCTAAAAGAGAAATTTATAAGTTTTATAAAATTAAATAAAATAAACAAACCAATTAAAAATAAATCAATTAAAAGTATGGTTTGTGAGACAGATAGAGAAAGGCGATAGGAACTCAGTTTCATTGCAAGACTTGCTTGTTAATTATGAATCTCTATTTTTCATTAAATCCACGACATTCCAGATGTAGTAAAAACAAGATCCCTCTGTGAATTTACGTTTCTTATTCATATGAGAACCCTTAATCCCTTTAAGTGATTTTGACATACGAATAACCATTAATTCAACACACTGGAACATACAAGTCATATAAGCCCTAGCTGTATCCTTACACACTAGGCGTTTATAATGTTTGGAAGAACGACCTATTCTAACCTTCAGATCCCTCTTGTTGGATTAGAGATTCAAAGCAAAACATAAATTGATCAGGTTTATGAATTGTAATTAAAACACAACCAAACAATAGATTTGAATGAAAACATCAATTCATAAATTAAATAAACTCATCCATACAAATCCACCATTTTCCTAACTACAAAGGGTTTAGTTACACATTATAAAAGAATAAATAGAAAAACATAATAGGATTCCATATCATAGACAATAAGGAATTACCTCTAACTCTCTTTTCAAATGCTCTCCAAAATATGCAGTCTCCCTCTTTCTCCAAAAGTTACTAAACCTAATGCTAAGTCCTAGTATTTATAGAAAAAGCTAATCCTCAAATAAATCTATCTATAAATAAATCTATCAAAAATGTAAAAGATAAATCTTAAATAAATCTAGAATAAATATAGAATAATTAATCTAGAATAAATCTAAAATAAATCTAGAAGATAAATCTATCAGAATCCTTGAAATCTCCAATATTAATAGGCTCAACTCGTAGGTCCACACGCCCAGGCGCCAGCTCCCCATACCTAGGCATGGGACAAAATTCTGAACTTCTTATTCTTGACGTACAGGTCGCGCCTAGGTGCACCATTCCTTGCGCATGGGCGTGGCTCACCCTGAATTGGCTGAGTTTTTCTTCATTAAAATCTGACTTCTTGCACCCCAGCTCTTGACATTTAAACCCCATCTTGGACCAATTTTAGAACACCATTTCTCTCCATTCTAGCTCCAATCTTAAGGTCTCCAAAGCTCTTTTCCATTCCAAAGCATCAATCATCAAATTAAGCTTCAAATGCCTGAAATCAAACCCAAAACGGATCAAAACGTTCAAGGATGCTAAATTACCTAACTTTCCTAAAAACATAATAAAATCCTAATATTTACTCAAGAAACAAGTCAAATCCATAGAAAAGGAAATCAATTATTGCTCAAAAACACTATATATCAGACACATATCACTCCCCCAAAACTTAGCATTTTGCTTGTCCCAGCAAAAGTAAAATAAAGATTCCAGAACACAAAACATTTTCTTAGCACCTGCAAACCTCCTAATCTAATACCCCAGACTCATGACTCTTACACTTTTCTTTACAAGCAATAACTTCAATCAAAAACTGGTTAGAGAAACAAACTCCAAAAGAACCAGGAACTAGTGAACACTCCCAACCTCACTGTGTGTATCAAAGGTTATAACAATTCACTCAAGTTCATCCAATGACAATGTGTTACCATATGCTTGACCATAGACCCAAGTCTCCACTAAAATTATTGAATACATGCAAAAATCAAAAGGTCTTTATTTTGGTTGTAATGAGGCCATGGCTACAAGTGTAAGGTGGGATAAAAGAAAGAAGGGATAAAACAAAGGGCTAACTCAAAAATATTTACAAAAACAAGCTTCCCTCAAAAAGATGAATGAGCAATGAATACAATAAAGACTCACACTCACATCAGGAACATTTTATTCTTCCTTTCTTTTTCTATTTTTTCCTTCTATTATCTTCCTTTTCACTTATTATTTTTCTTTTTTTTTACTTGGAAGAGAAATAGAACTCATAACACTTTTTCACCAATTTTACTTTTCTCTTGAGTCATTCCTCTCAATTGCTCATTCAAAATTTCCAAGGTACTCACCAAAAATATATACAAAATGGGTACCAAAGAAAAATCATAATATCTCAATAAGGCTCAAAATGGACAACTAAGGGAATATATAATCTTTCAAAACATATGAAGGCCAGCAAAAACAAAATCCTAAGTGCCTTAATCATCTTAATGCATGAAAACAATTATCAATCTCAAAATGGTTACCGGTCAAGTTCTAGAACACAAAGTCAAAGTGAACACACTCATGAAAGAAATAGGGGGTTCAAATCACAATAAAATCAATATAAATCACATACCCCTGTCAAGTGTATAGACTCAAAAATCTCACAGGCTAATAGTCAGTTTACTAATAACTTGTTCCAAAACAGTTTATCAAAATAACCAGTTCTCTAAAAAAAATTACAACTCAATCCAATCAGTGTTGCTAGCTAAAGTCAATGAGTCATCATTCTTAGATCAAGTGTCCCAGGTATCATTAAGAACGGTCACTAGTCTTATGCCTAGAATAATCAACTACCGTTAGACCAAGATACAAACCAACACAAAAATATGGGGAAACAATTTAAGTCTGAAAAATCAATTTTTATTTTGCCTACGGCCCCAAACTTAAAGGTTCGCTTGTCATCAAGCAAACAATCTAACCTAAACTACAAAATAAAAATTAAAAATAAAAAGGTCCAGAATCACTTTCCTATCACATCTGCTGCACAATCACCACCAAGGAAGGTTGATGCTTCCTCAAACTTATGTACCTGCAGGTCAAAGGACTCGGTACTTCCCTATCACAAAAGTACCTCCTAGGGAGATAACATCAACTCCCCCAGCTACAATGTACTATATATATATATATATATATATATATATAGACACACACACAAGATGCAATAATAAAGCAAAACTAGAAAAATCACACACACATGTAAATAAAGAAAAGAAAAATCCTAGAAATGAACTGTTCTTACATCATAATGTTTACATCAAAAAAGAAAAATAAAAAGTCCAAAGTCTGATTAAAAAAAAGTCGGAATCCAGAATCCATAAATTACAACACCCCCATCACTACTCGTCCTCCTCTGCTAATGATGTATCTAATAATCCAAAATCCTCCTACGTGTACGCAGGCACATTAAAAGCATAACCCTGAGCATCACCTGCCTCGCATAAATGCGTCCGCCCTACTTGTGTTTCCTCCAGCCACTCTCTTCCCTTTTGGCAACTTGTTTCTCTCAGACAATATATCAAACACTTGGTGGGCACTCTAAAATAAACAAAATCAAGCACAAAGAACACTAACTCTCAACCTCCAAACTAATCTAAACTAGTCCAGAGTGCAATAGAGTAGAGAGAATGAGTGTTCTTACCCAATAACCCAGCAAAAATTCGTGCACCTTGAGCGCTAGAGAGAAAAACCGAATTGAAAGGGAGAGGGAAGAATGAGTCTTGCATGCACAATGTGGTAGCACCAAAGGAAGATATACTCTTAAAACTTGAAGAATGTGGAAGGAATTGAGAATTGATTAGAAGAATTGAGGGGTTACGTGAAAGAGGGGTTAGGGTTCTTGAGGGGAATTGGGAAATTTGGGAGGGGAATGAAAGAATGGGGGTGAAACCCCCTGGGCATGGCCCTTGTATACGCACGCGTGCCTAGGCGTGCTGGTCCTAGCGCCTAGGCGCCAATCTCCCTAAACTCACCCCTTTATTTTTTCAATTAATTTTAGTTCTTAAACCCCCTTTCTGGACTTTTGACCCTTGCCACGCCTGGGCGTGGGGTTGTCATGCCTGGGCGTGACCAATCAGACTTTGATTTTTAAATTTTCTCTTCTTTTTTTTATATATAATAAAAAGGGAAACTAAAAATATACAAAAATCATTCACACAAAAATAAAAATTAACAACTACCTAAAAACTAAAAACAAAAATAAGAGGGACCTTCCTAAAAATAAAGTTGAATACATAGAGTTAAGAAACTTCCCTTTGTAGCACATGATTTTTACTTGATGCACCATGATGGAGACTCCCCCAAGGTTATTCATCTATGTCACATGAATAACTAAAATTGGTGTTCAAAGCACCTCATTAGTAGTTACATATAGAAAGCTCTAACTTTTTATTCAACTAGAAATTCAAAATTCATTAGGATCCCAAATCCTATGGCACAAATCCCATGTGATGCAAGAATAACAAGTTACTCTCATATCCTATGAGACAGTGCATGGATGATGGTAGACTAAGGAAGTTTTAAAAATAAGTTCAATCCCACCAGGGTCAAAAGGTACATTCCTTACTCTATACATCATCGTAAACAAATTGTATTTTTCCTCATTCATGAAGGTGTAAATTCCATGAATTAGGAAAAACACATTCTTTGGATCTCTATTCATCCCATGGTACAATAATGAATTATGATGATTTAGAAAAATATCATGCAAACTAAGGGGTTGGACATAATAGAAAAATTTTGAATCATCCAAACATGTAATAGATTTAACACAATTTTTAAGTTCAGAAAATTCAGCACGCAAAGATGACTCAAATTTCTCTACTATTATCCTTCCCTCGTTTGCTTTGTAAATATCTAAATCCTCAAAAATCATTGTTGTACATTTCAGATTTTGCTCTAAAAATAGATTTCCTATCTAACTACTCCTAGGTACCGAAAATTAATTGGAATCGAATTCCAATCCTTGGCAACGGCGCCAAAAACTTGTTGGACTACCGGCAAGTATACTGGGTCACAAGTAATAAAGAGTAAGTAAATTATCGTTCCACTCGGAGATTGTGAGTTGTTTCCAAATAATTCTCACCAAAGGTGTAGTTAAAAGAGAAATTTATAAGTATTATATAATTAGATAAAATTAACAAACCAATTAAAAATAAGGTTTGTGAGACAGATAGAGAAAGGCGTTAGGAACTCGGTTTCATTGCAAGACTTGCTTGTTAATTATGAATCTCTATTTTTCATTAAATCCACGACATTCCAGATGTAGTAAAAACAAGATCCCTCTGTGAATTTACGTTTCTTATTCATATGAGAACCCTTAATCCCTTAAGTGATCTTGACATACGAATAACCATTAATTAAGCACAATGGGACATACAAGTCATATAAGCCCTAGGTGTATCCCTACACACTAGGCGGTTATAATGTTTGGAAGAACGACCTATTCTAACCCTCAGATCCCTCTTGTTAGATTAGAGATTCAAAGCAAAACATAAATTGATCAGGTTTATGAATTGTAATTAAAACACAACCAAACAATAGATTTGAATGAAAACATCAATTCATAAATTAAATAAACTCATCCATACAAATTCACCATGTTCCTAACTACAAAGGGTTTAGTTACACATTATAAAAGAATAAATAGAAGAAACATAATATGATTCCATATCATAGAAAATAAGGAATTACCTCTAACTCTCTCTTCCAATGCTCTCCAAAATATGCAGTCTTCCTCTTTCTCTAAAAGCTACTAAACCTAATGCTAAATCCTAGTATTTATAGAAAAAGCTAATCCTCAAATAAATCTAAAATAAATCTATCTATAAATAAATCTATCAAAAATGTAAAAGATAAATCTTAAATAAATCTAGAATAAATATAGAATAATTAATCTAGAATAAATCTAAAACAAATCTAGAAGATAAATCTATCAGAATCCTTGAAATCTCCAATGTATATAGGCCTAACTCGCAGGTCCATGCGCCCAGGCGCCAGCTCCCCTCGCCTAGGCGTGGGACAAAATTCTGATCTTCTTCACGTACAGGTCGCGCCTAGGCTCACCATTCCTTGCGCCTGGGCGTGGCTCACCCTGAATTGGCTGAGTTTTTCTTCATTAAAATCTGACTTTTTGCACCCCAGCTCTTGACATTTAAACTTCATCTTGGACCACATTTAAGAACACCATTTCTCTCCATTCTAGCTCCAATCTCAAGGTCTCCAAAGCTCTTTTCCATTCCAAAGCATCAATCATCAAATTAAGCTTCAAATACCTGAAATCTAACCCAAAACGGATCAAAACAGTCAAGGATTCTAAATTACCTAACTTTCCTTAAAACATAATAAAATCCTAATATTTACTCAAGAAACAAGCCAAATCCATAGTAAAAGGGAGTCAATTATTGCTCAAAAACACTATATATCAGACCCAAATCAACATGCTGGTAGATTCTCATCACACCATAGGTAGCATGTTAGCACAAGAATATGGAAATGGTGTCGAGAGAGCTGTATTTTACTTAAGTAGAGTATTGAATAATGTCGAAACACGGTACAGTGTATAGAGAAATTTTTCTTGGCACTATACTTTTCTTGTACAAAGCTTAAACATTATATGAAAAGTTTCCATGTTTTAGTTTTGTCGAAATCTGATGTGATTAAATATATGTTATCCAAGCCAATAATCCATGGATGGATTGGCAAATGGACGTTAGCGTTAACGGAGTTTTCGTTACAATACATCCCATTAAAAGCTGTCAAAGGCCAAGCAGTGGCTGACTTTCTTGCTTATCATCCATGTGTAGACGTGGTTGTATCTGTCAATTATGTCAGCCTAAAGCCTTAGACCATGTATTTTGATGGCTTTTCCCATAAGAATGGAGCTGAGGTGGTGATATTACTTATATCACCTGACGGTTTCCCCACCAAATTCATGTTTATTCTCAAATACCAATGCTCTAACAATGAAGCAGAGTACGAGGCCATTATTGTTGGCCTTTAAATTTTGGTATACTTGAAGGTCAAAAATGTGACCATCAAAGGAGACTCTCAATTGATCATCAAGCAACTAGTCGATGAGTATAAGTGTCTAAGTCCAAAATTGGCTAAGTACTATGCCATCGCACGAAAGTTGATGTGCAAGTTCGATGATGTTTCCGTCAAACACATATATCGACAAGATATTCAAGAGGCCAACCACTTGATCCAAGTGGCTTCCAGATATCGTGTGTCGAGAAGAGTTTTGGATGAAGTAATCCAAAGAAGGGAGTTACTTTACCCACCCCACGAAAGGGAATTCATGGTGAATGCATTGGCATCGACATGTGACTGGAAAAAGCCAATAGCAGAGTACCTGACGAACCCGTCTCCTAATGCCGAATGGAAACTAATAGCAGAGACTTGTATCATAAGTCGACTAATGGAAACTTAGAAGTGTGCCTCGATCAAGAAGATGCTTTTATAGCCTTAATTGAAGTGTATAAAGGGGTCTGTGGAGCACACCAAGCGGGAGAAAAGATGAAGTGGCTACTTCGAAGACAAAGAGTATATTGGCCGACCTTGGTATCAGACTAAATGAAGTTTGCAAAATCATGTGAAGAATGTCAAAAGCATGGCCATATTCAAAATGTCCCGTCAAGCGAGTTGCATTTGATCATCAAACATTGGCCCTTTCAGAGGTTGGGCACTTGACGTGATTGGAGAGATTATTCCCAATTCCACGAAGGGACATAAGAAGATTATGGTGGGAGTAGACTACTTTACTCAGTGGGTGAAGGCAGTTCCTTTAACAAAAGTTGAGCAAGAGCAGGTTATTGATTTCATTGAGGAACATATCGTTTATCGATTTGGAATTCCTAAGACGATAACTACGGACCAAGCCTCTATCTTTGTGGGAATAAATTTTAAGAAATACTTGGTGTCCGGAAGAATCAAATTGTTAATGTCAACACCGTATTATGCTCAAGCCAATGGTCAAGCCGAAGCAGCCAATAACTGGATCATCAATGTTATCAAGAGACAAATCATAGGAAAACCCAAAAATTGGCATGAGGCATTGACACCGACACTTTGAGCCATTCGAAATTCTCCTAATGAGGCCACGGGAACAACGCCTTATATGTTAAGATATGGCCATGAGGCCATATTACCAGATGAGGTGAATTTGGAATCAGTGAGATTTTAGAGGCAAAATGAGATGCTTGTGAATGACTACCGGAATGCCATGTTTGACGAATTAAATGAAGTCCATGACGAAAGGATTTTGGCATTGGAAAATATTATGTGACAGAAAGAGAAAATCGCTAAGTATTACGATGCCAAAGTCAAGTTCAAGGCATTTCAACCTGGCGAGTTGGTATGGAAAGTGATCTTGCCAATCGACAAGCATTCTAACGAATATGGAAAGTGGTCACCAAAGTGGGAAGGACCATTTTTAGTTTCGAAAGCCTTTTTAGGCAACACATATGAGTTAGTCGAAGTCAATTCAGGGAAAAAGATCAAACCAATTAACGACAAGTATTTGAAAAAGTATAAACCGACAATGATAAAAGTAAATACCCAAAACTGAAATTGCATTCCAAATACCAAGAACAGTACAAGTACATTGATAAAAAAAGGGGGGTACAATAAAGCCATAGGGAAGCCTATCTAGAACATGCTGCCAAAGGAAATCCACTCCCTGGCCAAGGTTTCCTTTCGTCGAAGCCCAGCCTAGTAACCTTGTAGTTTGGCAGTCAACTTTTCTGCAACATCTTGATAAGGTTGAAACAGAGCATTGACATCATTAGTCAATTGTTTTTGAGTAGCTCTGGCCTTTTCAAGAGATGGACCCAATTCCAGGTGTTCTTTTTCCATTCGAGCCAATTCATTCCTCAACTCTTGGATTTTGGCTCCTGTCTCTTCCATTTTCTACACTCCTTGGGCAATGACTCGAGACCAAACAGATTCTTCCTTTTCCATATGGGAAAATTTTGATTCAAAAGCCACACGAGAGTCCTTGATTTCCTCATACTCTTGAACATCCTTGAGGAATTCAGGGCTATCTTTGGCCCAATTGTTGACGAAACGTTGGAGGATGACCAATTTGGACTCCAATTCTGCCGAAACTGACTACCGCAAGAGCTTGTCAATGGTGGACGACAGAAGTTCGAAAGTTGAAGGATCATTGGTCAGTTGGTCAAAAGGACGACAACAGATGTTCTTCAAATTAGACAAGGATTGCGCCAAGGCCGATTCCTAATCTCTTACTGGAGAATTCATGGCCTCATCTACGGATCGAGTTTTGGCCATGAGTTCCCTCAAAACTGAGAAAGCTTGAGAATTGGAAACTAGTGCAACAGTTGAAGAAGCCATTTTGGAAGAAGATGGTGCAGGGGTAGACAAACCAGCAGTTGGAGGATTAACGGTGGCAAGTGATGGAAATAGTAAACTACCGTCAAAGCCTTCAATTTGGTGAGCACTACTTGGAATCTAGAAAAGCAATAAATGGTAGTTAGGTCAAGTTCTTTAAAGCCTACGCAAAAGGGTATAAAGGTGAATTTTCACATACCTCAAAAGCAGGAGCACATGAAGGTGTAGGACCACAAGACGACTCTTGTTCGATGGAGATAAGATCAACAACTTGGGTGTCGGGAAGAGCCTCGCCTTGAAATTCTTGTGCAGGAACTTGGGGGTCAATGGACTGAACAGTGGCATCAACTAAAGCCATCGAGGGAGGATTGTTGACACGTCGATAGGTGGATTCTCTAACGGTCGAAGTTTCGACTGCCATGGTTTCAGCACGAGCAGCAAAAACAACAGGAACAGCAAGAGTTGCTTCAACATCAGAAGAGAGGTCATCTATGATCACATTTTGCGGCATTACAAGACGTTTGGGAGTCCGACGCTGCAACTGGAAACCTGAAGCATCTTCATCATCATTATCCTCTTCGAAGGGGTTGGATTGAGGAGTGCTAAGGTATTGGCCAGCATGATCAGAATAACGAGCTTCGACGGCGTCGAAGAGGTCATCTTGTGTTTCTTCAACAATGTCGATATGGAGAGCTGGTTTCGAATAACTATCCCCTTCACTTTAGGACGAAGACTTGTTAAAATAGCAAAATCGAAAAGGGTTAGGGTCATCATGCTGTATCGAAAATGGAAACAATTTGTTCGACGACACCAGAAATAGCAAGCGGCCGCAAAAAGGCTTTCGTTGGTTCTCAAACCCAAGATGGTTAAACGTAGCAAGTCGTAGAAGCCAGCTTTTATCCAAGAGGCTTTTCTGAATTCCCTTAGCCTCAAGTACCAATCATCAAAATGGGAAATCAATCTGACACTACGAAAAGCCCTATATGCTTGGTCTTTGTCAAAATGGGCTGTGTTGATGGAGTCAAAAGTGACCAGGGGGCGAGTTTCGTTTGGACTGGACAGGGGAAAGTAATCAACAATGTCAGGATTCTTGGCCTCTTTCATTGTAAGCAATGGACCAAGGAAGTAAGGCCGAGAGTTTACAGGTTTTCCATCTGCAGGAACGAAGGAAGTAATAGGGATCATAAGACTTCGTATGTTGTGGGTAACACTAAGGTCAATTTCAGGATCGGAAACTCTCATGATGGCAGCCATATCCGATGTTTGAGTTGAGAACAGAAATCGCAAGGTAACAAAAAAAGGGTTTAGGGCAAAGAAGAAGAAGTGCAGTGAGGCTCAAGGAAACGAAATAGTGAAATAATGACAAGTGACCCGAGTTTAAATAGTTTGTTAAAAGACGTTTTGAACCATTGCCATGGTTCACGAAAAGGCGTCGTGAAAAAGGCCACATGGGCTTTACCTTTTCACATCTCAAGCCCGAATCCCGAATCCCAAGAACGTTTCACAAAAAGGTACAACTTTTGACATCCTCCTAAAAGATACGTCGAATGCCAAAACTTGGGGGGCCTCTTTTGACTAGAAGTCAAAAATCGACAAGAGGAAATGTCGAACGCATAAGTGATATCGACGGAAGTGTACTTAGGCAAGTTGCTTAAAAGTGACTTCGAAGGATGTGGACGTGTAACGACAGAATGTGAAATGTCGTCAATATAAGTGATGTGGACGGAAGTGTACTTAGGCAAAATGCTTAAAAGTGACTTCGAAGGACATGAACGTATGTCAACAAATGGAAGATTCATACTGAGGCTGGTGTCAAAAGGGCATTAACGTAAAAACCGAGGAGGTTAGAGTAATGATGAGAGATGATAAAACTCCATTGGGAACGTCACATCAACATTTATTACACTTTCTCAGGGCTATAAATACGTTACTTCCAACATTAATAGGGCCAAGAGTGTGTAAATGGAAGAAATGATGGATCAACCTTATGATTTCTGGAAAGAAGAAAAGTTGTTTGAAAGAAAAGAGAAATCATTCAGAGATTAAACATGTGAGATTAGAGGTATTCAAAAGAGGGAGGAACAATGTCAAAATCTTTGCCCCGAACACCCACTTTCACGTGTTGATGGTGAAAGATTAAACACGTGAGATTACATAGGGATCACCTTTTGCGTTTCGAGCTAGTGTGAAAAGCCTGGATAGAAGGGCGCATTCCAACTGAAACATGAGCCTATGTGGTGCCTAGTAGTCTTCCGTAACTCAAATTTGAAACCTTTTCCCAGGAAAAGCTTTGGGTATATTTCCATTTAACGAGGGAAAGGAAAAGTCCTCTAAAACTAATCCACTAAGAGATATTGTTGACATGGCCTCTGATTATGTTGGTGGGAGAAACACAGCCAAATCAGAAACCAAGTCGCCGATATCAATTAGGGGGTCTGATTCAATTAGAGGCCGATATCTTGTCGAAGGAGCTTGATGTTGACAGACATCTTAGAAGCCCAACAGGCAGGTGAATGTCACTTCGACGGAGCTAAGAAAGAACTTGTAGAAAATTCCCAAGAGTTCTAAGTTGCATTATTTCAGTTGTGGGAAGATGCGTGTCGAAGGAATCCTGTCGAAAAACTACCAAAGACACGTGGCAAATGGGGAACACAAGAAGAAACTGCATCATGGATAGTTAAGTAGTGGGTAGTTATTTAGAGCGTGGTTGTTGCGATTATGCAGAACGTGCCCAATAATGTAATGTAGGGGTAGTTATTTCCTAGGACTATAAATATGTAATATTTTGTTTGTAATTGGGGTTGGCACATCGGCAATCATCCTACACATCTCACTGCAAGCAGATTGACGGAGAAAATGCCTTTGCAATAACCACCTTACATTCCCGCACTTTACAAATACAATGCAATCTTTTGCTTTTGCCTTTTCGTTTCCTTTACGATTCCAGCACTTTACATTTCAGCACCTTTAAATTCTGCCTCGATGGTTTCATCGCACATTTAATTCTCGCATTTACTTCACGCATTTTACCGCTTTTACCTTTACTTTACTCGTCGATTTACTATTCACTTTGCTCGTTCGTCAAACATAAACCCAAAAAGACCAAAAATATCCCAAGTTCGTCACAAGATTACCACATAACCAGTTCGATCCTCGCAATCGCTTGATCTTTCAACCCATTTCGCCATCTCGACTCATGTTCGTCCGAATTGGCGAACTGGCAAACCCGCATCGAATCCAACCCCTTTTTCCCGCCGGAAACAACGTGTTCCAAATAAGTAATGGAAATAGACATACAATAGTTAATAACTAGATTTTGCATTGGTTGATTCAATTGCACAAATAATCTCGCAAACTTCTGGTTGCGAATTGCCATCGAACAAACATGTGACCATCTAGTTGATGCATCAATTGAGAATAGTAAATATCTAAGCGGTTCACATGACAGTAATAATAGCATAAAAAAATCACCTTGTGCTCATTCCATATTCAATCCAAGAGTTGATGGTGATTGTTGGAGATACTAGCAACTATACTAGATCACAAGTAATAAAGAGTAAGTAAATCATCGTTCCACTCGGGGATTGTGAATTGTTTCCAAATAATTCTCACCAAAGGAGTAATTAAAAGAGAAATCTATAAGCTTTTTATAAAATAAACAAACCAATTAAATAAATAAACCAATTAAAAATAGGGTTTGTGAGATAGATAGAAAAAGGCGTTAGGAATTTGTTTCATTGCAAGACTTATTTACTAATTATGAATCTCTATTTTTCATTAAACCCACGACATTCCAGAGGTAATAAAAACCAGATGTCTCTGCGAATTTATGTTTCTTATTCAATACAAGAACCCTTAATGTCTTAAGCGATTTTGACATATGAATAACCGCTAATTAAAGACACTGGAATATTCAAGTCATATAAGCCCTAGATGTATGTCTACAAACTAGGCGGTTAGAAAGTTTGGAAGAACAACCTATTCTAACCCTCAGATGTCTCTTGTTGGATTAGAGATTTAGAACAAAACATAAAGTGGCCAATTTCATGAATTGGAATTGAAACACAACCAAACAATAGGTTTTGAATGAAAAACATTAATTCATAAATTAAATAAACTCATCCATACAAATCCACCATGTTCCCATCTACAAAAAGGGTTTTAGTTATACATTATAAAAGAATAAAGTAGAAGAAATAGAATAGGATACCTTATCATGGACAATAAGAATTACCTAAACTCTTCTCCCAATGAAGTGCAGAATATGTAATCTCCCTCTTTTATAAAAGCTACCTAACCTAATGCTAAATCCTAGTATTTATAGAAAAAGCTAATCCTAAAATAAATCAATCTAAAATCTATCAGAATCCTCAAAAGCGAAATAGATAGGGCCAACTCGCAGGCACTCGCGCCCAGGAATGGGTTCAAATTCTTCTCAGCTCCTCTTACCTCGTGCAGGTCGCGCCTAGGCGCACCATACCACGTGCCTGGGCATGATCTTGCCTGAATTGGTTGAGTTTTTCATCAATTAATTCTGGCTTTTTGCACCTCATCTCTTGACATTTAAACCCCATCTTGGGCCACACTTAAAAACACCATTTCTCTCCATTCTAGCTAAAATCTCCAGGTCGTCGAAGCTCTTTTCCATTCCAAAGCATTAATCAACAAATAAAGCTTCAAATACCTGAAATCAAAACCAAAACGGATCAAAACGTTCAAGGATTCTTAATTACCTAAATTTCCTAAAAACATAACAAAAACCTAATATTTACTCAAGAAACAAGTCAAAACCATAGCAAAAGGGAGTTAATTATCACTTGAAAACACTATATATCAGACCCAAATCACTCCCCCAAACTTTGCATTTTGCATGTCCCAGGAAAAAGTAAAGTAAACAAAGCTGCTGTTTTGTGGGTGAAGTGGATTAACATAGTATACTTGAAGGATAGGTCTATTTGGCAGATTCAAATTGCTCAGAATCAGAGTTGGCATTTCAAACAAATTCTCAAGGTCAAGGAAAAGCTTCAATCAGGATTCAGGAATGATCACTGGCAGCATAGTTCTGATGGATTACACAGCATTAAATCTGGATACAAATTCTTACTTGGTCCTCAAACAAAGTTCCAATTGAGTAGACAGGTGTGGAATTCAGCCTCTGTGTAGAAGCATTGGTTCATTTTCTGGATGGCTGTCCAAGATAGGTTGAAAACAAGGGATAGGCTCAGCAGATTTATGCATTTGGAGTCAACCTTATGTCTGTTGTGCAATGCTAACATGGAAACAAGGGATCATCTGTTCTTTCAATGTCACTGGAGCAGGCAGCTTGTGCAGTTGATGGCTAATTGGCTGTGTTTGGATGATGTTTACTATAGGTATATAAATTGGACCAAATGGCTAAGAATAAGTGCAAGGCAAAAAATCAAGAGGAAGATATATTCAGCTTTCATAGCTGCAGCCATTTATAATATTTGGAATGAGAGGAATCGCAGGATTTTTGGCCAGCCGAAGTTGGATCCAGATCAGGTTTTTAGAATTGCAGTTAAGGAATTAGCTCGTAGATTAGCTGCGGTTTTTCCTATGTTTAGAAATTGGAGCAATAGGGTACTAGTTGATCGTATTTTGGGAGAGATTTAATTTTTCAATTTTTGTTGCTTTTATTATCATTCTTTGAGGCCTTAGTCATTGGGAACCCTTCCTAGAAGGTGGCCTTGTGCCTAAGGTGCTCTTTATTTGTTTTGAGCTATTCTTTTGCAAGTTGGTAATAAAAAATTTTTATTTACCAAAAAAAAAGTAAAGTAAAGATTCTTGAAACGCAAAACCATTTATTTAGATCAACATGTACACACCTAATCTAAGACCCCATACTCATGACTCTTACACATTTCTTCACAAGCAATAACCTTCATCAAAAACTGGTTAGAAAAACAAACTCCAAAAGAACCAGGAACTAGTGAACATTCTCAACCTATCTGTGTATATCTCTCATGTGTACCAAGGGTTATAATAATTCACTCAAGTTCATCCAATGACAATGTGTTACCATATGCTTGACCATAGACTCAAATCTCCAATGAAATTATTGAATACATTCAAAAATCAAAAGGTCTTTATTTTTGTTGTAATGAGGCCATGGCTACAAGTGTAAGGTGGGGTAAAAGAAAGAAAGGATAAAACTAAGGGCTATAATGCAAAAACAAATTTTCCTCAAAAATCATGAATGAGCAATGAATACAATAAAGACTCACACTCACTTCAAGAACATTTTATTCTTCTTCTCTTTTTCAATCTTTCCTTCTTTTATTCTTCTTTGATTTAATATTTTTTTATTTAATTTTTTTTCACTTAGAAGAGAAATAGAACTCTCAACACTTTTCACCAATTTTCACTTTTCTTTCTTGAGTCATTCCTCTCAATTTCTCATTCAAAATTTCTAAGGTATTCACCAAAAATAATACAATAAATGCAGGGTACCAAAGAAAAATCATAATATCTCAATAAGCTCAAAATGGGCAACTAAGGGAATATATAATAAATTCAAATCATCTGAAGGCCACAAAAACACAAACCTAAGTGTCTTAATCATCTTAATGCATAAAAACAATTATCAATCTCAAAATGGTCACCGGTCAAGTTCTATAACACAAAATCAAAGTGAACACACTCATGGAAGAAATAGGGGTCTCAATCAAATAAAATCAATATAAATTACATACCCCTTGTCAAGTGTATAGGCTCAAAAATCTCACAAGCTAAACAATCAGTTCATTAATAACTTGTTTCAAAACAGTTTATCAAAATAACCAATTCTCAACAAAAATTACAACTCAATCCAATCAGTGTTGCTAGCTAAAGTCAATGAGCCCATTCTTAGATCAAGTGTTTCCATGTATCACAAAGAATGGTCACAAGTCTTATGTCAAGAATAATCATCTACCGTTACACCAAGACACAAACCAACACAAAAATATGGGGAAATAATTCAAGTCTGAAAAATCAATTTTTATTTTGTCTCATCCCCCAAACTGAGAGGTTGGCTTGTCCTCAAGCAAACAAATCTAGCCTAACTACAAAATAAAAATTAAAAAGAAAAAGGTCCAAAATCACTTCCATATCACATCTGCTTCACAATCACCACCAAGGGAGGTTGATGCTCCCTCAAAATTATGTACCTGCAGGTCAAAGGACTAGGTGCATACCTATCACATCAGCACCTCTCAGGGGGATATCATCAACTCCCCCCGCTACAATGTACAATACATATATAACTGATGCAATAATTAAGCAAAACTAGTAAAATCACACACATATGCGAATAAAGAAAAGAAAAACATAGAAACAAACTATTCTTACATCATAATGTTTGCATCAAAAAGAAAAATAAAATAACAAAGTCTGATAGAATAGAGGTCTGAAATACATGGTCCCAAATACAATATCTAGTAAAATAGAACAAACACCCCACACTGCTACTCATCCTCCTCCTCTGATGCATTCAATATACCAAAATCCTCCTGCGTGTACGTAGTCACATCAAAGGAATAGCCCTGATCCTGACCCCAGCTCCTCATAAATGCATGAATCGCCTGGTTCCCCCTCACCTCACGGCGAGAGAACTCAGCAGCTCGTGACAGCCTCCTCATAATCCGCTCCTCCGCACCCTGTACCCTATCAATCTCAGTCATGATATCCGCCTGTCCACCCTTCAAATCCTCCTGCTCCAGCAAAATCTGTTGCATCATTTGCATCATCTCCTCCATACCACCTTGTTGCTGAACTAAGGTACAAAGGGTCCTGCCCACATATGTGGCACTAGAGGTGGTGGGAACTGCCATGGTCGTGGCCGTGATGGTGGTGTAACTCTACCCTCCCGAGTGGCTTTCCGAGCCAGCTCCATTTAGTTCTCCCAAGTCAACATCAACATTCGTCGAGAACTTTTCAGGTCTCGGAAATCCTCAGCAAAATACACACCGAAATGTGTACAAAGCTTGTGGATCACCCATGGGAAACCCACATAAACAGCCTATCTTTGGTAGCGAACTGGTGCATCTTCTTAGAAACAATGGACCCAGCATCCACTACTATACCCTCATTCAACGCATACACCAGGCAACACACACTGGGCTGAATCTCGGTATCACGAGAGGCGGGTACCAAATTATGGAGTACAAACTTCACCCAAAACCTGGCAGGACCTATCAAATTCTTCTGATAAACATGTCTAACCTGGCCCTCTGCATTCCTATTCCAATCCCTACCCGTAATAAATAAATTATATTTCAAAGTGTCCAAGGGGTAGGAATCATCATCATAGAGACTCCGCCATGAAAACAAAGCAGGGTCAGCCTTAGGTCGGTACTCTGGTAACATCATAACCCGGCGGATAGCCTTCGCATCATATGGCACCTCTTTACCTCTAACATAACTCACCCTCGAGGCATTTGGATCCTGAGCCCTCCACCAGGCGTTGGCATAAAACTCCTAAACTAACGGCCTGCTAAAGTACTCATCAGTTTCTCCAACTCAATCTACCCAATAGTTCTGCTGCAAACACTCCCTAACCTCCTCAATCTCTCTCACACCTATAACCTGTTTACCCAAATTCCCTTCGGACATATAAAGCATTGAGGTTTCAGACACTATACCTCTTTTGGTCATCTTTTTGTCATAAAAATCATAGGCTTTTGAATGTTCAAAGGTTTTACCCTTCATAGCAGTGCTACCTACAGCTACCCTTTTCTCTTAGGCATTTTGGTTCTCTCAGACAATTGATCAAACACTTGGTGGGCAGTATAACTCAACAAAAACCTAACACCCAAACACTAATTCTAAATCCCCCAAACTAACCTAAGCTAGTCTAGAGTACAGTAGAGAAGAGAGATTGAGTGTTCTTACCCCTTAAACCAAGCAAAATTCGTCCACCTTGACACCCTAGAGAGAGAAACCGAATGGAGAGGGAGAGAAAGAAAACACACTTGCATGCACAATGGAGCACCACAAGAGAGAAATGAACACTTAGCACTTGAAGAAATTAAGAGAAATTGAGAGATTTGATGGAGATTTGAGTTGGAATTGAAGGATTGAAGAAGAAAGGGGGTTAGGGTTTAGTGGGGGCTTGGGGAAGTTTGGAAAGAATGAAGAATGAGGGAAAAGAACCCCCTATGCGTGGCTTTGTACGAGCCACGCGCGCCTATGCGCAGATCAACCTGTGAGACCCCCCCCCCCCCCCCCGCCCCAATTTTTTAGCACTTTGACCCCCCTTTTCTGGACCATTGACCCCCTCCACACCTGGGCATGGACATCAAACTTGAATTTTAATTTTCTCTTTTTTTTATATAATAGAAAAGGGAAACTAAAAACACACCAAAAATCATTCACACAAAATAAAAATAACAACTACCTAAAAACGAAAGGGAACTACTTTCAAATCCTGGGCTGCCTCCCAGTAGCGCTTGTTTAACGTCCCGAGCCAGACGTTTGTCCTTTATTCAAGGATCAAGGGGCTGCCAAATACCCCCATAAAGTAGAAACCTTGCTCTCAACATCATCATTATCACCCTTTTCAACCTGAACACACATTAATGGGGTAAAGGACTCTGTAGTGAGTGGGGGTTTTTCAAAAATTTTAATTATGCTCTGCTCCCCATTGACACGCAAAATTACCTCTCCCCTAGGCACATCTATTACAGCTCCAGCTGTGACCAAAAATGGTCTCCCAAAAATTAGAGGAATATGATCATCCTCCTCAATATCAAGCACCATAAAATCAACTGGTAGAATAAAATCATGCATCTTGACCAACACATCCTCCACCAAACCATAGAGGCGGAGAACAGACTTATCAGCTAACTAAAGCATAGCCTCTATAGGCTTAGCCTCCCCAATACCCAGATCATTGAATAAAGACAAAGGCATAATATTTACACTAGCTCCTAAGTCACAAAGAGCCTTACCTTGGTAATCGTTGCCTATGTTGAATGAAAGATTGAAGCTTCTTGGGTCCTTCATTTTATTTGGTAGCTTCTTCTGAAGAATAGTGTTGCACTCCTGAGTTATCATCACATTCTCCTCCACTGGCATCTTCCTCTTCTTTGTAAGCAAGTCCTTCATGAATCGAGCATAAGCTAGCAAATGTTCAAGAGCTTCAACAAACGGAATGTTTATCGTAAGCTTCTTAAACACCTCCATGAACCTTGAGAACTGCTTCTTGTCTTCTTCCTTCTTAAGCCTTTGAGGAAAAGGCACCTTGGTTGGTGCTGGTTGTGCTTGGGCCTTAGCCTGATTTGCAGGTGAATACTGCTTCTTGTTCTCCTCAGATGTGTTCTTGTCAATTGGCTTCTTCAACTCCCCCTTCTTTCCATCTTTAACTCCAGTACTCTTCATCTTCGTCTCCTCATAAGATTTGCCTCCACGAAGAGTTATGGCATTGCATCTTTCCTTTGGATTGGTGATAGTGTCACCAGGAAAAGTTCCTGGCAGTCTCTCTGATATTTGCTTTGAAATTTGCCCCACTTGCACCTCCAGATTCCTGATGCTAGCCCTCTGGTTGGCGAAATTCGCCCTAGTCTCATCTATGAAGTTCTTTGTTGCATTAGCCAATTTATCTACCGCTATCTCCCAATTCTGCTTCTCTGTTTGAAGTGGATTCAGAGTCGGACTATTCCATGAAAAATTCGGGTGATTTCTATAATCCGGATTGTAGGTGTTGGAAAATAGATTGTTCCTTGGTTGACCTCCACCACCAACAAAATTTGCTCACTCCTCAATATTCTCTGGACTCTTGCCAACATCAGGTGAGCATTCACCATTGCGGTGATTGCCACCATAGAAATCACAGACTAGGTTGACTGCAGCTGTCAAATGAGTCTGTCTCATGTGTTTTGCCAATGCAAATATTTTTTTCTGCATCTCCTTGTTTTGCTGAAGAAGGGTCTGGACTTGAGTGGAGCTCAGATCAGAATTCCTCATGATACTCCTCTCACTCAGGGCTTGGCTGCTGTTATAAGCCATTGTCTCCAGAATATCCTTGGCCTCTTCCACCCTCTTCTTAATCAGTGACCCACCAGTTGCTGCATCAACCATTCCCTTATTTGACATCTTCAATCCGTCATAGAACAAACGGATCTGCAACCAGGCTGGCATAGCATGAGTGTGACACTTCTTAAGCATCTGATCGTAGCGCTCCCAGGCCTCGTGTAATGGCTCATTATCCTCTTGAACAAAGGAACTTACATCTTACCGAAGCTTAGCTTGCTTTCCAGCTGGAAGGAACTTGTCAATGAATTTTCTAACAAGTACTTCCCAGGAGGAAAGACTTCCAAGTGGCTGATTTTGAACCTAGTTGTACGCCTTTTCCTTCAAAGATAAAGGAAACATCCTCATCCTGATGGCCTCCTCTGAAGCACCTTGGATTTTGAAGAAATCCAACATACCCAAGAAGTTGGCTATATGATCAGTTAGATCTTGATGTGGCGCTCCACTGAATTGATCCTGCTTGATTAAATGGATGTACTATGGATCAATCTCAAAGGATTCAATAGTGACTGGTGGCCTGACTATGCTAGAATTGCAAATGTCTATATCAATAATTGCATAGTCAGCCAGTGTCAGTCTTCTGGGTAGAGGCGTTGGTTGCTCAGCCTCTCTTTCAGTCCTCTCAGAACCTCTTTCAGCTCTCTCAGTCATCTTATCCTTTTGTTCTTTCCTTTGTAAAAGGGCGTGCCTCTTCCTACTTCTCGTACTCTTCTCAATCTCAGGATCAAACGGAACGATTCCTTTACCACTTGTAGAACGCAAATGCATAACGAGTTAAGCAGCACCTGTTAATAAAGATAAAGAACAATTAATATAAAATAATTGAGATAAAATAAATTTCCTATCTAATTACTCCTATGTACCAAAAATTAATTGGAATCGAATTCCAATCAACGGCAACGGTGCCAAAAACTTGTTGGAGATACTAGCAAGTATACTAGATCACAAGTAATAAAGAGTAAGTAAATTATCGTTCCACTCGGGGATTATGAGTTGTCTCTAAATAATTCTCACCAAAGGCGTAATTAAAAGAGAAATATATAAGCTTTATATAAAAAAACAAACCAATTAAATAAATAAACCAATTAAAAATAGGGTTTGTGAGACAGATAGAGAAAGGCGTTAGAAACTAGTTTCATTGCAAGACTAATTTACTAATCATGAATCTCTATTTTTCATTAAACCCGCGACATCACAGAGGTAATAAAAACAAGATGTCTGTGCGAATTTATGTTTCTTATTCAATATGAGAACCCTTAATGTCTTAAGTGATTTTGACATATGAATAACCACTAATTAAACACACTAAAATATTCAAGTCATATAAGCTCTAGATGTATGTCTACAAACTAGACAGTTATGAAGTTTGGAAGAAAAACCTATTCTAACCCTCAGATGTCTCTTGTTGGATTAGAGATTCAGAACAAAACATAAAGTGACCAATTTCATGAGTTGGAATTAAAACACAACCAAACAATAGGTTTTGAATGAAATACATTAATTCATAAATTAAATAAACTCATCCATACAAATCCACCATGTTCCTAACTACAAAAAGGGTTTTAGTTACACATTATAAAAGAATAAAGTAGAAGAAATAGAATATGATACCCTATCATGGACAATAAGGAATTACCTAAAATCTTCTCCCAATGAAGTGCATAATATATAATCTCCCTCTTTCTCTAAAAGCTACCTAACCTAATGCTAAGTCCTAGTATTTATAGAAAAAGCTAATCCTAAAATAAATCAATCTAAAATCTATCAGATTCCTCAAAAGCGAAATAGATAGGCCCAACTCGTAGGCACTCGGCGTGGGTTCAAATTCTTCTCAGATCCTCTTCCCTCGTGCAATTCGCACCTAGGCGCACCATACCACGCGCCTAGGCGTGATCTTGCCTGAATTGGCTGAGTTTTTCTTCAATTAATTCTGCCTTTTTGCACCCCCAGCTCTTGACATTTAAACCCCATCTTAGGCCACACTTAAGAACACCATTTCTCTCCATTCTAGCTTAAATCTCCAAGTCTTCAAAGATCTTTTCCATTCCAAAGCATCAATCATCAAATAAAGCTTCAAATACCTGAAATCAAACCCCACACGGATCAAAACGTTCAAGGATTCTTAATTACCTAACTTTCCTAAAAACATAACAAAAACGTAATATTTACTCAAGAAACAAGCTAAAACCATACCAAAAGGGAGTTAATTATCACTTGAAAACACTATATATTATACCCAAATCAGTGATATCGAATAAATTTTCTTTGGGAAAAATTATTAGCACATGTGAAATTATTCGATTGAAGAAACTTCATATTCTTCATTAGATATCAAGAGGAATTTTCATTTTCTTTTCGCATCATATAGTTGATCCGGGATGGTCTTACCGATCAAGCCAAATAAAATTTTATCATGATCTATAAACTTCTAGCTTACAATATGATGTATTTCAACTATACTATATATGTGTAATATAAAGTGAAAAATTTTCTAATACCTCCATATATCAACTCTTCTAGAGCTTTTAATTATCATTGTACTAAAATATAGTGTTAACATTGACTTCTAGCAATAGGAAAAAACATTTTGTAGAAAATTCCATATAAATCATTCCTACCTACATGGGCCACCATTGTTTTCTAATTTTGCTACTACAGGAGCATAATTGTCAGATTTAAAATGAATGATTTTTCTCTAATTTTTCTTAGTTTAAATAATTGCTCTAAGATTGAAAAAAAAATCTTTAAGATTCAACCATGGGTTATATGAAATGGATAATTCTTTGGCTATATGATATAGATAATTATGCAAGAATTATACCATAAACCTTGTTATAAATGATAGTCATAAAAAAACTCACTCAGCCCGCCCTAATTTAGAGAGAGAGGTTATGCCTTCTCTCTAGATTTCTCAGTCTTCCTCCTCTTTTATTTGCTTTTTTTGTTTTTCTTGCTTTATCAAAGAGATATAGCAGTAGAAGGGGAGAGAGATTAGTCCCTCTCTCCCTCCCCTTCATCTGGAGAGTGTGTGGTTTTCAGCCCCAGTTTTTCTTGGTTTCACTCTTGCCTTTGTGCAAGTTTTGTTATATAAATAAGAGTTATTTTTCAGTTGTTTTGAGTGTTTTTATTGTGGGGAAGTCTATACTTTTTGTTAGTTTCCAGATCTGTTGATCATCCTCTTTTTTTAAATAATTGGAATAATGATAACAAAGACAACTCTTCAATTGCTGACTTCTGACTTGACTTTTGTCCAGCAGCTCCATCTCTACAAATTTGAGATTCCTTGTCGCCGAAATGTGTTTAGTTCTAGCATTGATGAGATTGTTATCTTGGAGATAAAGGCTGTTGAATCTCATGTTAGAGACCGATTTTGGAAGAGGTTGATGACAAATGTCCAGAGGGAAGATGTTGTTGGTGTAGAGTACCTTGCTTTTCTTAATGTTATTTGTGTGGAAACTATGTATTTTTTTTTGGGTAACGTTAATTTTGCTTATACTATCTTCTTCTATTGAATGAAATCATATTTTCCCTTTAAAAAAATGATAGTTGTAAATTATCATAATCTTTCATAGACACTTAAATAGTAATTTAATTTTTCTTAATATATATGTTATAAAGATCAAACAATAATGCAAAATAGAAATATGAATCTCATCAAACAATATTATTGATATAAGATAAAAACGCTTGAATATACTATGAAGGACCACATATTTATTTGTAGTATATAATGATACAAAATGGACAATAAATTTCAATATATGGAAAAAAATCTTTTGATATCAAGGCCTAGTTATTCGAGATCTAATAACCACGCTAATAAAAATGCGTTGATAATGAAGATAATATATAAATATAACATGAATTAAATTATTCATGCTAATCAACAAGGTCCAATTCTCCGGGAACTAGATTCATTAACTTATTATATCATAATAACGAAAAACTTTTGCAAATAAAGCAAAATATTAAATAGGAATATCATATTATAATATATCGAATATACTAATATATTGACTAATATATTAACGGTTAAAAATATTGAATATCAACCGTTACGAATAAAAATATTGAAATAGTAATATAAAATATCAACTGTTGTTGCTAATGATCATAAAAAGAAAATAGTAATGGTCAAAGCATATAGTTAAATGCATATAATTGATATATTAATTGAGTTAAAGCATGCAACGGTCACAATAACTTATTCTTATAATTCAATACAATACTAATGCTTAATAAGACAAATTCAAGACAAAACTAATGTTAATTAATAAAGCAACGAACAAAACAAAAAGATAATATATACAACAGACATATCTTTTGCTCATAATAAAAATAATATATAACTGATAGTCATAAAAATATATTAAAAACCAAATAATAACTAACAATGCTCATAAAAGGGTAATATAACGGTAAAAAAACATATAGTTATAAACGCATAATTGATAATTAAAATAAGAACAATGTAACGGACAAATAAAAATACAAAACGGATACGTGTCACTAATAACGCTTGTGAAAGCAAATTAAAGATATAAATGTAGCTTATCAATATTATAACCAACACCGACAACACATAAAAACACTTAAAATGTATAAAGATATTAGAAAAATGATAATGGGCAATTCAACTTACAACAATGATAACACAAGTTTATGTTTTTGAAATTTTAAAATAATAATAGTAATAAAATGTTATGCAAATAACATATTACATATATAATTTATGTGATATTCAAAAACCAATAGTCATATATGTATAATGCGTACAACGTAATATCCATTGTATAAATTATATATTATATTATAGTGAATATAATATCAGCAGTAAAATAAAACAAAATAAAAACATAAAGATAAGTTCTTCAGGAACCTTCATTGTTATTGACAGCTCTTTAAGAACCCTGTTATTATTGATAGTTCTTCAGGAACTATTATTACTAATTGTTGTGTATGCCCTTGACCAGGAACAGCCTTATGGTTATTGAAGAAACCAAATGTCTGATCCTAATCGAGTTATGCTGTAGGACTTCGTAGGATTTTCTGAATATCCAGTTGGGATAATCAGGATCTCCCTAGTCAACAATGTGTGTGATTGTGTCAACTTAGGGATGGAGAGAACTTACCTTAGCCCCCATAGCCTGGTGGTTCTTATAGGGGATTACCTGATACGTGTGTCTCAGGGCTGTCTGGTGAGGCCCGTGATGAAGGAGTGTTCAACTAGGATTAGTAAAGGTTCTGATAAGATTGCCTTTGTTATTCCCGTATGTGATAAACACTGAACTTTATCCCGTAATCTAACCAAGCTGTGCGGGAATATATGAGTGGCTGTTAGGCTTGTTGAGACCGTAGCTGTTAATGATAAGGATGAAGATCATGTGCTCGGTTGGGGTCTCGTAAGCCCATGATTCTTGTAACACCTAAACTTAAGTACCATAATTCTAATGCAATTAGAGGAAAATAGTAAGAAAATTTTTTGCATGGTTCCATTTATAAATCAGACTTCCCATATATAAAATATACCCTGTCAGAATTCCAGAATAATTTGTATATGCAAATATAAACATCCAAGTAGGAACATTATTATACATGCATTTATTTTACAAAGTCCATAAAGTCCCAAGAGTTTTGGTACACTCCAAAAAGATAGATTGTGTTTTATTGAGTGAAATTTACATCAAAAATATGGATGAGTATACATCCCCACAACCATTATAGAAACTATACATTTTTACATTAAAAGTAAAGTATAAAGTGTGCAGCAAAATATAAAACATAGAGTATGCAGCTGGCATGACTAGGTAATGCAACTACACTCCATCAGTCGGAGTGTAAGGTTCCTCGGCGGAGGGAATAGAAACTGGATCCTCATCAGGGGTACCTAAAATTGTCAACATGTAAGGGTGAGTAAACTTGAATTTAGATTAAGGAAAACATGTGAAAATAACAATAAGCAATGACTAGGCATTCACATAATCATTAAACAATCAAAAAGACAATTACAAAGGCACTTAACAATATAAAAATGATACATACTTATAATGTAATGCGTAGATGTACAAACACATGGTTATGTTATGCACGTCACACTGTAGGGATCTAATTCATGAATCCGACATTAAACAATTTATTTCCACTTTCTTAACTTTAACAATTCAATCGGATTCAATGAATTAGTCCTTATGCATTTCTTTCACACCTTCACTTTAACATTTCCAATTTAACTTTAACTTTAACTTTACTTTTAACTTTTCCCTTTTCAATAACATTTCAACAACCTCACATACACCCTCCACTCTGGGGAAAAACCGACCAGGAGTAAGCATTTCTCAACCTCTAATTGGGTGCTTCACATCCTCTAGGAATGTCGCTCACCCGCTTGCACAATACGTCACACTCCTCAAGGGTAGTGTTCAACGTACAATTTGGCTTGATTGACCAAATTGGCTCTAGTAGAAATCACTCTCACTGGCCAAGAAGAACTCTAAAGTAATGGAATTACTATAGTTTGCATGGAACCAATCCCCAACACAGGAATCAAACCCATGTCCTTTGCAGAATCAAAGTTCCCTATAATAATCCCAGTGATTTACTTCAGTCCTCACGAATAAAAACGTATGTTTTTCCCCTACTCCTAACGTCCCCTGTACTCCATGAATGATGCAATTTGCAAGTGCTTTCCAATTTAATTGTAAACCCATTTATACTTTAGAAAATTACATTAGTTTGGTTCAAACTAAATTGGAAAGTATTTTGCCCTAATTGATGCATAACTATTACTACTTTACCTTATTATTTATAAATATATCAATACACACAATATCATATTAATTAACAATATTGGAAAATTATAACAAATTCAAAGCATAAACAACAAAATAGCAAATATAACCTAACCCTAACTTGGGATTTTCTAGCTAATCCATACCCTCCTAATTCTAATCTTAATAGAACACCTAAATATACCTAATTAAGTCCTTATTACTAGTTTCAAATATTTCCCCCAATCTAAACCCAATTTAAACCCCTTACCTCTTGGAGGGTAGAGGAGACTTGAGACTTTGAGAAATAGACACCAACCACTTTGAAACCAAGCTTTCTAGGACTCCTTTTCTTGATTCCCAACAATTTCCAAGCTCCTATGGTGATGATGAGACTCTATGCACTTGGTGGCTCAACTTGGGTCTTGGTGAGAAATTGGGGTTTTGAGGGAAAGAGAATGAAATAGGAAGATTAATGGAGGGAAAATGATTGGGATTTGATGGAGATTCAATTTATAAACTTGGTTTGAAGTGGTTTTGGTTAATTTGGTCGATTGAAGGCTTCTAGGGTTGGAAAGGGGAAGAACTCGTGGAAGAGGGGTGGAAAAACTATGAAAAATGAGTGCAAAAATCGTGTTTTAATGTTGCAGAACTGAGGATTTTCGCTTGGGAGAAAATTCCCTCGCTGGAGCGAAAATCAGGAGCAATCAGACCTAATTTTCTATGACAAATTCGCTTGGGCGAGTAGGAGCTCGCTTGAGCGAAAAAAATTCAGCTTCAACATGATAACTTCAAAACGTCATAACTTTTTCGTTAACCGTCGGATCTTGCTCAAATTTTGAGACAAGCTTTCTAAGACACTTATCTTCACATCCAACGGTGGGATTTCGATTTAGAGATATGGATCTTTTATTCCTAATTTCCTAAGATCCTATGTTTTTAATCCTCGAATAACCCTTCTAAAACTCATTTCTAACCTAATTCTACCTTATATAATTATACCCTTACTTAAATCTATCCTCTAAACATATCCTACACACATAATAACCCTTATAATTGGAATCTAAACTTGGGATGTTACACTCTCCCCCACTTACCAGAATTTCGTCCTCGAAATTCAAGCCGCCTGAAACAAATGGGGATGAGACACCCTGAACTTATCCTCTAACTCCCATGTGGCTTCCTCAACATTGTTGCGATTCCAAATCACCTTGATCAACGGAATCTCTTTGCCACGAAGCTGTTTAATCCTCCTGTCCTCAATTCTGACTGGCTGCATCTCAAAAGTCAGGTTCTCCCTCACCGGAACCTCTTCCTCTGGGATGACATGGGAAGGATCAAACACATACTTGCGGAGCTGGGATACATGGAATACATCATGCAAATTGGATAACTGAGGAGGAAGAGCTATTCTGTAAGCCATTGATCCGATTCTCTGCAAAATCTGATAAGGACCAATGAATCTGGAAGTGAGCTTCTTGGGTTTCAAAACCCTTCCAACACCTGTGGTAGGAACCACCTTAAGAAAAACATGCTCACCCACTTCAAATAACAAAGGCTTCCTCCGCTTGTCCGCATAGCTTTTCTGTCTGTCCTGTGCTGCCTTCATTCTCTCTTGAATCATCTTCACTTTCTCTGTTGTTTCCTGGACAACGTCAGGACCAATCAACTATCTCTCCCCCACTTGGAACCAGCATTGGGGAGTCCGACATCTTCTACCATATAATGCTTCATAAGGAGCCATTCTGATGCTAGAGTGGTAAGAGTTATTATAAGTAAACTCCACCAAAGGCAACAATTGCTCCCAACTCTTTTGATGCTCCAAAACACAAGTCCTAAGCAAATCTTCTAGGGATTGAATAGTCCGTTCAGTCTGTCCATCTGTCTGAGGATGATAGGCAGAACTGAGCTTCAATTCTGTTCCTAGAGCTTGCTGAAGACTCTGCCAGAATCGTGAAAGGAACCTTGGATCACGATCTGAAATGATATCAGAAGGCACTCCATGCAACCTGATAATCTCCTTAACATACAACTGTGTCAGCTTCTCCATCGAATACTTCATATTTATGGGTAGAAAATGAGCATACTTTGTCAATCTGTCCACAATCACCCACACTGCATCAAATCCAGTAGTGGTTCTTGGCAAACCTGAGACAAAATCCATCGCTATGTTGTCCCATTTCCACACTGGAATCTGCAAAGGATGCAACACACCTCCAGGCTTCTGGTGCTCTATCTTGAACTTTTGACAGGTTAAACATCTAGCCACATAACCTACTACATCCTGTTTCATGCCTGGCCACCAGAACAATTTCCTTAAATCCTAATACATCTTTGTTGTGCCTGGATGCAAGCTTAACTTGCTCTTGTGTGCCTCTTCCAGAATAGCTTCCTTCAACTCTGGATTAGATGGGAAATAGATTCTATTCCAGAATCTAAGAACTCCATCTGCACCCTCATGAAAATCAGGCTCATTTCTGCTTACAGCTACCCTTCTTCTTTCTTGCAATTCAACATCCTCAAGCTGCTTCTGTCGAATTGCATCCAAGAATGTGTTGGTTATCTGCAACCTCCCAACAGTTATGCTCTCTTTCTTGAATTGGACACCAAGATTGAGATTTCGAAAATCCTCAATCAACTCCAATTCCTTGACCATCATACAACTGATATGGAGGGCTTTTCGGCTAAGCGCATCAACAACCACATTAGCCTTTCCAGGATGGTACTGCAAGCTGAAATCATAATCTTTAAGAAACTCCATCCAACGCCGCTGCCTCATGTTCAACTCCTTCTGGTCGAACAAGTACTTAAGGCTCTTATGATCGCTATACACTTCAAATCTCGTTCCATAGAGATAGTGCCTCCATATTTTGAGAGCAAAAACAATAGCTGCAAGTTCCATATCATGCGTAGGATAGTTCTCCTCATGCGGCCTCAACTGTCGGGAAGAATAAGAAATTACTCTTCCTTCTTGCATGAGAACACATCCTAGACCCTGGCTAGAAGCATCACAATAAACATCAAAACTCTTCTTCGGATCCGGAAGAACAAGAACAGGAGAAGAAGTTAACTTGCCCTTGAGTTCTTGAAAACTCAGCTCACACCTCTGATCCTAAACAAAAGCTATCTCCTTTCTTGTCAACCTGGTCAACGGCAAAGCTATCTTGGAAAAATCCTTGATAAACCGCCTATAATAGCCTGCCAATCCAAGGAAACTCTGAACCTCCGTCACTGATTTAGGTCTTTCCCATTGCAACACAGCCTCAACCTTGGCAGGATCCACTGCAATGCCCTCCTTAGTGATCACATGACCCAAGAAATTAACCTTCTCAAGCCAAAATTCACACTTGGCGAACTTTGCATACAACTGCTTCTCCTTCAAAGTCCTTAGGACTATTCTGAGATGCTCCCGATGCTCACTGGAATCCTTTGAGTAAACCAAAATATCGTCGATGAAGACAACTACAAAGGAGTCCAAGTAAGGTCGGAAAACACGATTCATATAGTCCATAAAAACTGCGGGGGCATTGGTTAGACCGAACGACATTACCACATACTCATAGTGGCCATACCGTGATCTAAAAGCAGTCTTGGGTATATTCTCTTCCTTCACCCGGATTTGGTGATAACCAGATCGAAGATCGATCTTAGAAAACACCGCTGCACCACGCAATTGGTCCATCAAATCATCGACGCGTGGGAGAGGATACTTGTTCTTGATCGTCACCTTATTCAGCTGCCTATAATCTACACACAATCTGAGGCTTCCGTCCTTTTTCTTGACAAAAAGAACCGGTGCACCCCAGGGCGAGACACTAGGCCTGATGAACTTCTTTGCTTGCATATCCTCTATCTGCTTCTTCAATTCTTCCAACTCAACTGGAGCCATTCTATGCGGAGCCAAAGAAATAGGTCCAGTTCCTGGCACCAGGTCAATACTAAACTCCACCTCACGTACTGGTGGTAAACCAGGAATTTCATCTGGAAAAACCTCTGGGAACTCATTCACTATTGGGATCTGGTGGATTAATGGTTCTTTGTGGGTTTCTATAGCAGTGAGATTTAACTTTGGTTCTTTGGGTGGATTAAAGATTATGGTCTTTTTGTGGCAATCTATTAGGACATGGTTTTCTGACATTCAGTCCATACCTAAAATTATATCTAGTTGGGTCAAAGGTAAGCATATGAGGTTTATGTGGAATTTGTGGTCATATACTTGAAGGGTACAATTAGGACACATTTGAGAAGTAATAACGGAAGGGTTAGTTGGGGTGGATACAATGAGTTTAAAAGGGACTTCTATAATAGGCAACTTTAATCTATTAGCACAATCTAGGGATATGAATGAATGAGTTGCACCACTATCAAATAAAACTTGGCAAGGCATTCCATTAAGAAGACCGGTACCTCTAATAAGCTCCTCTGACTGCTCTGCCTCCACACCACTCATAGCATACACTCTGCCATAAACTGCAGGCTGAGCTCGACCTGTCTGCCCCACTGGAACATCCCTTCCTTGACCTTGGTTTGGACAATTAGCAGAACGATGTCCAAACTGTCTGCACAAGAAACATGGACCCACTTGACCTGGATACAACAACTTCCAGCACGTACCCCCATGGCGCTTTCCACAATGTTGGCATTGTGGAAAAGATGGAACAAAACCAGGGACTGAAGCCGGAACTAAATTGCCTGCAACAGGAACTGCTGCTTTCCCTGCAACTCCCTTAGCCTTATTATCCATTCCCCTGGGATTTCGGTAAGGGTAGTTCCTCTGGATGGAAGGTCCCTTACCTTTGTCCCTCACTAGACCAGCAACCCTCTGAGCTGCTCTTATACTCCTGTCATTTGCTTCCTTCACTAACAAATCCCCTTCATACATCCTGCACATATCAACTAGCTGTGGATAATTTCTGATCCTCTGGTACCCAAGAGCCAACTTGATATCGGGCCGAAGACCGTTCTCAAACTTGACACATTTAGAACCCTCTTCCGGATGGTGCTGGTAATATGGAGAAAACTTAATCAGCTCTTCAAATTTAGAGACATAATCCCTAACATACATACTTCCTTGTTTCAATTCCAAAAACTCAATCTCCTTCTTCCTCCTAACATCCTCGGGGAAAAACTTGCCCAGAAACCTCTCCTTGAATAGCTCCCATGTAATCTGCTTCCCTTCTGCCTCCAGAAAATGGCTGGTATCCTCCCACCATGCCTCAGCTTCACCAGAAAGCATGAATGTTGCATAAGCCACCTTCTCCTCGTCAGTGCATGGCAAGGACTTGAAGATCTTCTCTATATCCTTCAACCACTGCTAGGCTCCTACTGGATCAAACCCGCCCACAAACCTTGAGGGGTCCAACTTCTTAAAATCAGCAATACCATGAGCTTCTACTTGTGGCTGGGGTTGAGGAGGCTGATGATTATTAAAATTCTGGGCCTGTTGGGCACTGACCTGAACCAAATTCTCCAGAAAATTGGTTTGATTGGCATTGGTCCGAGATAGATCCTCTAAGACCTCGGATATTCTTTCGAATACTCGATTTTGTCGAGCCGCCATTCAAGATCTGGAACCACAGAGCGATTAGTAAGAATCACATCCGCTAAGAAAATTAAAACTAGAACTAGCTACTAATTACTTAAGAAATGAAAATGAACTATTTATTAACTACTTTGATGATACTCTCATGTGGGGTAGCACCTCGGGAGTAGGAAAGCCATACTCCACAGCCGAGGAATGCAACTAATGCTCTGATACCATAAAATGTAACACCTAAACTTAAGTACCATAATTCTAATGCAATTAGAGGAAAATAGTAAGAAAAATTTTTGCATGGTTCCATTTATAAATCGGACTTCCCATATATAAAATATACCCTGTCAGAATTCCAGAATAATTTGTATATGCAAATATAAACATCCAAGTAGGAACATTATTATACATGCATTTATTTTACAAAGTCCATAAAGTCCCAAGAGTTTTGGTACACTCCAAAAAGATAGGTTGTGTTTTATTGAGTGAAATTTACATCAAAAATATGGATGAGTATACATCCCCACAACCATTATAGAAACTATACACTTTTAAATTAAAAGTAAAGTATAAAGTGTGCAGCAAAATATAAAACATAGAGTATGCAGCTGGCATGACTAGGTAATGCAACTACACTCCATCAGTCGGAGTGTAAGGTTCCTCGGCGGAGGAAATAGAAACTGGATCCTCATCAGGGGTACCTAAAATTGTCAACATGTAAGGGTGAGTAAACTTGAATTTAGATTAAGGAAAACATGTGAAAATAACAATAAGCAATGACTAGGCATTCACATAATCATTAAACAATCAAAAAGACAATTACAAAGGCACTTAACAATATAAAAATGATACATACTTATAATGTAATGCGTAGATGTACAAACACATGGTTATGCTATGCACGTCACACTGTAGGGATCTAATTCATGAATCCGACATTAAACAATTTATTTCCACTTTCTTAACTTTAACAATTCAATCGGATTCAATGAATTAGTCCTTATGCATTTCTTTCACACCTTCACTTTAACATTTCCAATTTAACTTTAACTTTAACTTTACTTTTAACTTTTCCCTTTTCAATAACATTTCAACAACCTCACATACACCCTCCACTCTGGGGAAAAACCGACCAGGAGTAAGCATTTCTCAACCTCTGATTGGGTGCTTCACATCCTCTAGGAATGTCGCTCACCCGCTTGCACAATACGTCACACTCCTCAAGGGTAGTGTTCAACGTACAATTTGGCTTGATTGACCAAATTGGCTCTAGCAGAAATCACTCTCACTGGCCAAGAAGAACTCTAAAGTAATGGAATTACTATAGTTTGCATGGAACCAATCCCCAACACAGGAATCAAACCCATGTCCTCTGCAGGATCAAAGTTCCCTACAATAATCCCAGTGATTTACTTCAGTCCTCACGAATAGAAACGTATGTTTTTCCCTACTCCTAACATCCCCTGTACTCCATGAATGATGCAATTTGCAAGTGCTTTCCAATTTAATTGTAAACCCATTTATACTTTAGAAAATTACATTAGTTTGGTTCAAACTAAATTGGAAAGTATTTTTCCCTAACTGATGCATAACTATTACTACTTTACCTTATTATTTATAAATATATCAAAACACACAATATCATATCAATTAACAATATTGGACAAATTATAACAAATTCAAAGCATAAACAACAAAATAGCAAATATAACCTAACCCTAACTTGGGATTTTCTAGCTAATCCATACCCTCCTAATTCTAATCTTAATAGAACACCTAAATATACCTAATTAAGTCCTTATTACTAGTTTCAAATATTTCCCCCAATCTAAACCCAATTTAAACCCCTTACCTCTTGGAGGGTAGAGGAGACTTGAGACTTTGAGAAATAGACACCAACCACTTTGAAACCAAGCTTTCTAGGACTCTTTTTCTTGATTCCCAACAATTTCCAAGCTCATATGGTGATGATGAGACTCTATGCACTTGGTGGCTCAACTTGGGTCTTGGTGAGAAATTGGGGTTTTGAGGGAAAGAGAATGAAATAGGAAGATTAATGGAGGGAAAATGATTGGGATTTGATGGAGATTCAATTTATAAACTTGGTTTGAAGTGGTTTTGGTTGATTTGGTCGATTGAAGGCTTCTAGGGTTGGGAAGGGGAAGAACTCGTGGAAGAGGGGTGGAAAAACTATGAAAAATGAATGCAAAAATCGTGTTTTAATGTTGCAGAACTGAGGATTTTCGCTTGGGCGAAAATTCCCTCGCTGGAGCGAAAATCAGGAGCAATAAGACCTGATTTTCTGTGACAAATTCGCTTGGGCGAGTAGGAGCTCGCTTGAGCGAAAAAAATTCAGCTTCAACATGATAACTTCAAAACGTCATAACTTTTTCGTTAACCGTCGGATCTTGCTCAAATTTTGAGACAAGCTTCCTAAGACACTTATCTTCACATCAAACGGTGGGATTTCGATTTAGAGATATGGATCTTTTATTCCTAATTTCCTAAGATCCTATGTTTTTAATCCTCGAATAACCCTTCTAAAACTCATTTCTAACCTAATTCTACCTTATATAATTATACCCTTACTTAAATCTATCCTCTAAACATATCCTACACACATAATAACCCTTCTAATTGGAATCTAAACTTGGGATGTTACATTTCTCCTAAGTGTCCCTAGCTCGGTGTATCATGCTTTCGACCAGATAGTGATCGGTGCTCTTTACTCCAGTGTTCAACCGGTCGGCGTAAAGAAGAAATGGTCGGACTAGAGTTAGGTCTACTACACTAATGAACAAGATACAATGACAGATCTAGTTGTTCAGGAACTAGTCTTTCTTTTACAATTGTTCTTTACAACTATTCATGATCTGATCATGATGATGATGATACTTCGGGATCAATACATCATATATTAAAAAATGAAAAATAATTAAGCATTTGTTGTTAACAATATAAAGATTTTTCATGCTTCGCTGAAAATAAAAGTTGCATAATAAATATTAATTATGGGAAGGGGTTTTGAAGAAGAAGAACAAACCTTGACTAAAAGAATGGAAATAGGAATAACGATTGCGGAAGAAGAAAAAGAAGTGTTCAAAAGAACTGAGATCTCGCTCCGCGCTTTATCATCCTTTGATGAACTAGAAGAATCATGCTCGCTTCGCTTCCTTTTGATGAATTAGAACAATTGTGCTGATAACGTGTTATCAAATAATGTGGAAAAATATAATAAGAAATGAGAGAATGAGGGAGAAGAGAGAAGAAGTATATTTCACTTATTAGGGACCAACACTAGTAGAAAAAATGGATTTTACATCGGCCATTTAACATCTGTTTTAAAAAAATGATGTAAAAACAAAATGCGGTGGCAAACTTGTAAATAAGTTTAAAAAGGAAAACATTCCGCATCAGGTTTTTTTATAACAGATGCGGAAAGTCATGACTTTTCGCATCTGTTTTATGTTAATTAATGCGGAATGTCTAATTTTAGTACTTTGCGCATCATGTTTTATTTAAATGATGCGAAATGTTTAGTGCGGTGGCAAACTTGTAAATATAATAAATTTAAAGAAATAAACATTTCGCATCTCTTTTTTAGTTAACTGATGCGGAATGTCTAATTGTATTACTTTTCGCATCAGGTTTCAAATAAAAGATGCAAAATGTTGAGCGGTGGCAAACTTGTAAATATGATAATTTTAACAAATAAACATTCTGCATCTCTTTTTATGAGCCGCCTACTTTTTCATCATGTTTTTCTAAATAAATGATGTGAATTATGTTAAAAATTGAAACTGCTTTTCGCATCATGTTTTTTAAATAAATGATGTGAATTGTCTTGAAAAGTGACCCGCCAAACATTCATATTCCTACCGCGTTGCTTCTTCTCCTTTTGGTGAAGAACCCTAAACCTAAAAATTCACTCCGGTTCTTCTCCCTCCAGCCCTTCGATTCTCACCCTCCAGCCCAGCCACCGCCGACGCTCTCCCTCCGGTTCTCACCCTCCAGCCCAGCTACGACCGTCGTTCTCCCTTCGATTCTCACCCTCCAGCCCAGCCACCTCCGTTTTTACAAAGAGCCGGGATTAATAACGATAAAAACCCTCCCAGCCCAAACACAAACGCAAAGGCTCACCACGGTTCTTCTTTGAACGTAACTCTGTTCTTCTTCCTCTCCTTCCTCCGCCGTCTCCTCTCACCACGGTTCTCTCTATCTCCTGTTCACTCGATATAGTTTTGTTTTGTTTTCGTGTTTCATATTTTCGTTTTCGTCGCACAGTGTCGGCCACTCTCTCTTTCTCTCTCTATTCTCTTTCGTTGATGCACCGATTGGTAACGATTCCCTTCTCCAATTCCTTCTCTGCCTCTCTCTCTCTCTCTCAATTTCTTAGGTTTTCCTCGTTGCGCTGATTACTAATTGCTTTGTGAATTGGGGATTAGGGTGTTTCGGTTTCGTAAACTCATCACAAAGCTTTGTAATCGCTTAAATTTTGTTAATTTTTCTCTGGGCTTTGTGCGGATTTTGCGTTTTGATATTTGCTTGAGATATGTGTTGTGTTGTTGCTAGGGTTGGGTTTCAGTTTCACTGACTGACCCCGTTTACTGTTTGATTTGGTTATCAGTGATTGTTGTGAATTGTTGCTAGGGTTTAAGATCTTTGATTCTAGGGTTTTATAGTTGGATTATGCTATGTCTTTGAGATTATTTTCGAATAACAACCCATTCTGAAAAATTTTAATTGGGGGCATATATGTGAAAGGCATTCTGATACCTGCTGTTGTGGTATTTTAATTTGCCATGTGATTTGAACTTGTTATTTGATGAGTTTAATTTTGGATGGCAATTCGGTTAACCGTGTTTTTTGTGGAGGTATGAAACATGAAGTTTGGCTTGATTAAATTGAACTTGTAAGCAGTGATGCTCTATCTTGATGGTCATGTCATGCAGTATATGTGATCAAATTAACCTTCCTCACCAAGATTTTTGGTTATTGTTAATTGTTAATGCTATGGTCATGCAGATTCTGAAGTTTACAGAAGTTGTGAGAGATTGACAGACCACTTGAGACTGTATACCTAAGGGTATGGACCACTGGGGTGTTCGTCATCGAGCTCTGTACATTGGTCAGGGTGACTGGGTGAGGAGCATGGAAGGCGACTTCCTTCTGATGTTCCGAATGAAGAGGAATCAAGTGATGATTTTATTCTTCTTGTAGGTATAATGATTTTAATAATGCAATGAAAGATTTTAATAATGCATACATAATGGTTTTAATGTTAGACATTTTATAAGATATATTGATAGTTTCCTAACTTGGATTAATTTATTCAGCATGTTTACTGTGTTTCTGCTGCTCCATGGCTTTGCAGGTTCTTCTAGAGTTGCTAGTTCATGAGCTTTCAGATTCTATGAGGGATAATGGGTGCGATGAGACGATCTCGGTTGGCTACACTTGGGTGCTCTAAGATTCTGGTGTGTGTTGCTCAAAAAGATTCGTTGAGGGACAGAGGGGTTTGGTATTATGATGTTGTGAAGAAGAGTGGGTGGCAAGGTGAACTCCAATTGTTTGCTCGGGTGTGTCGCTCACGTGTTGGTTCACGAGGCCTAGGAAGCGGAAGGCGACGAAGTCCTAGTCCTTATAGGCGTCGTGGAAGTCCAATTTATGGGTATGACCGAAGGTGCGTTTGTTGTATGCTCATGCTATGAGTTAAAGAATTATACATTTCAAATAACTTTTTCAAATATTTAAGCCTTTTATTTACAGCGTTGCTGTCCTTCCTTAGAAATATGATATCTTTGATGGGATACTTGTGCTTGATTTGCAAATCAATAGGAGAACCACCTATCCCTTCAGTGTCCAGTATCTTACCTTTTATTCTTTTTAATTTTCGTAGGTTTGTTCTTAGTTACTGAAGGCTCTGTTTAATGTTGGTTATAGTGGTTTTTTCCCCAATATTATTTAGTTAATTTACTATGCTCTGTATCTAGAGAAATCTAATGGTTTGATTTGATGTTAGTATTGTTAGTCTTTCCTAGCATTAGTTCAGGACAGGACATTTAAACATTTATAAATTATAAAATATAAAGCTAAAATAAGTATAAAGTTAACTAGTCAGTGATGTCACACAATGAAATATTTTTCTGCTTAATTATTTGTAGGCTGGATTAGTAGAATCATTTAACTTTTCTCTAAAATCAATGCCCATGCAAAATAGTAATGTAAAAATATTGATGGAGATGGGAAAATTAAATGGTGGGAAATGGGAATGTTTCTACATTTTCATGCATTGTTACTAAGAATGTGTCCTAAATCATTTCAGGAGCAAAAAGAGAGGGTTAGTACCTCATAAACATTACCTTAGCAGCAGAGAATTAGCTTCAGCAAGAGTTTAGAAGATCAACTTTATTCATATCTTGTTATTAATCCAATAACAAGTTGCATCTTGCCGGTAATTGCATTATTAGTACTAGTTCATATACTGATAACTACATTCAACACAGCATCACTTAATTACTGAGTAATTTCAAAGCTCCTATATGCAGATTATTTGCTCAAATTTCATAGTTTATTTGAGGCAATGTCATACATAGTTTATTTGCTCAAATTTATTTCCTTGGAGCTTTAGATAAGGGTAGCCTCATACAAATTCTTTTTATGTTATTACTCGAGCTAGTTATCTAATGCCGCCAAGAGCCAACAAGCGTTGATTTTTTTTTTTTTTGTTGCAGTTGGAGATGGTAAAAGCCAAAATTAAGGCAGCTAAATCAAATGATGAGGCTGAGTCACTTAAGTTTACTCAAAAGAATCTTATTAACAGGGTATGGATAGAAGAAGTTCTTTACAAAATTTTGGGTTGCATAATTTGTTTGAATTGTTTGTATTTCCTAGAATTAGAGTATGTTTATTGCAACAACTCCTCATGCTTCCCTGTATATGGGCAGTTTAAATTATTATTAAGAATGTCATGTGATTGAACACTAATTCCTGATTCATTTGAATCCAGATATATACTGATTCTACAGAGGCCAAGATTCCATCTATTCTTGATTATGTTGGAACTGTGATAAAGCCATTGCAAGAGAATTGAGGTTGCTTGTTGAGCATGACAAGGTTATTCACCAAAAGCAGAGAGTTATATAAAGGAATATTTGAATGATTTGGGTAGAGAATTGAATTAGCTAGTTTTGGTAGAATTTGTAGTTGTTATGAAATTAGTGGATATAAGAGATTTGGTTAGCATTGAATTAGTTTTGGTAGAATTTTTACTTGTATTGAAATTATTGGTAGTTGTATTGAAATTATTAGATATATATATATATATATATATATATATATATATATATATTGCCTTTTCGATTCATTTGTTTTAAAATTTTATTTTTGGTAGTCAAAGCAAAGAATGCAGGTTACTAGATATAAATTATAAAAATTGCAAAAAAAAAATCGACATTCCGCATCTGTTATTTATATATAACAGATGCGAAAAGTCTACCACTTTCCGCATCTGTTATTTATATATAACAGATGTGAAATGTAGACTTTCCGCATCTGTTATTTGAACTTTTCGCATCTGTTATAAAATAAGTGATGCGGAAAGTGTACTTTTCGCATCTGTTATTTATACTTTTCGCATATGTTATAAAATAAGTGATGCGGAAAGTATACTTTTCGCATCTGTTATTTGAACTTTTCGTATCTGTTATAAAATAAGTGATGCGGAAAGTATATTTTTCGCATCTGTTATTTGTACTTTCCGCATCTGTTATGTAACTGATGCAGAAAGTTCTGACATTTCGCATCTGTTTTGAAAAGTGATGCGAAAAAGCCATAACTATCTACATCTCTCACAAGGACATCATTTCTAAAACAGATGCGAAATGTCTTAAAAAGCATATGCGAAATGTCTGATATGCAGTAGTGCAAAACTTATAATAACCATGAGTTCTATTTATAGGAAAAGATAAAACACTCCCCCTCATCAGATAAATACAAAAAGGAGAGTCATCCACTAATTAGATAAATACAAAATGTTTATAACAATAAGTAGATATAATAGATCAACTAACTTGATCATGAAATGCACCCAAAACCAATAGGTAGAAGATAACAGGAAAAAGATGGAAAAAGGATCACAGGAAAAATTGAAAATATTGTCATATATATATTGCCAAAACTGCTTCTTTGGTCCTTTAAGTTATTTATTTGAGTCAGAGTGATCCCGCAAGTTTTTTTAGTTTGAAAGTGGTCTCTTAAGGTTACTTCCATTAACAGGGACCAACCATGTGATAGGAAGTAAACTTAAGGGAACATTTTCAAATTAATAAAAAAAACTTGAGAGATTACTCGGGAACAAATAAATAACTTAGGAGATTAATGAAGTAATTTTGCCAAGGGTGTTTTCCGACCAATAGCCAGTGATTAATCTTTTTCGATGCGGAGAGATCAACGAAGTTGGTATAGCTTCTTCCAACAAAGCCTTTTTTGTACCCGCGGCAGGACTCGAACCATTGACATTATGCTTAAGGAACTCAGCTATCTACCAACTGCATTAGACTTTGTTGGTAGATATTGCTATTTTTTTTTAGGTTTATGCTTTTTACTGTAATGTTATTAAAACCGTACCGGTGATCGAACCGGTCAGGACAATGGTTCGTTGGTTTAACCAGTGAAACAATAATTAAACTGCATAGTTACATACTAGCCAAAACAGGTTAACACAGGCACATATATATTTGTATACAAATATAAGAATATTGAATACCTGTATAATTTTTTTTTTTAAATACTCACTTAAAATTCATAATTAGTATTGTACTTTTAATTCCCAAAAACAAAGATCCATAACAATCACACTTCAACTTTTTAACAAGTTCATGGTTTAAATTTCAATCGTTTCTCCTTTGCAGCGCCGTTTTGTTTGTTTTTCTTCTTCTGTGTTTGAGTTTTCTTTGGCCTTTTGAGTTCCCTTCATGTAGAAGTTTTTGTCTTTTTGAATCCTAATTTAAAAAAAATTGCAAAACGATGTTGTTTTGCTTTTTGCGGTTTTTTTTTTCAAAAAAAATTTGCAAATCACCCGATTCACATAATACCGGCTGGTTTGACGGTTTTCCAATATACCAGCCAGTTTAAACTGGTTTTTTCCGGTTTGTTACATGCCCAGTATTTTAATGTACCGTATCGGTTAGGGGTCCGGTCAACCAATTTTTCGGTTGAACCGGTCGGTACGGTACGGTTTTGATAACAATTGCTTTTTACAAGTCCATAGTACTCGCACCCACACCCTCCAGTACAACAATTCATATACAATCTAATAATACTATTTAATTACTAATTTTTTTCCTAGCAAATAAATAAATATCTCATTTTTAATTTTCTTGAGATATTAAGAATAATGCGGACTGTTACTTTCAATTCGTAGCAAATAATGTATTCAACCGAAAAGTACTTCCATTACAAGTAAACCACCGGGTCAATAAAAAAATAACAAGCCACTCAAATTGAAACTTGCTGTGGATATAAAAAATAAAAGGTTTATTTAACATTTTAGTTCCTGAATTTAGGTGTTTTTTTGAAATTGATCCTTAAACATTTTTTTTATGCTTTGAGTCCCTAAACATTGTTTAATTTTTGGAAATTGTCCTTTCATCACTTAAGTCGTGATATGGCCGAGGATATGCCACGTCACATTCGCCAAATCGATAGGTAACGTGTCAGATGATGCTATGTGAATTTTTTAAAGTAAAAAAAAATTCATATTTATTAAAAATAATTAAAAATTGTATTTTTTTTTAAAGAATATCGAATCTTTTAATAAATTTTAAAAGAAATTATTTTTTAACAAAATAAAATCATGTAGTGTCTCGTGGCTCTACATAACACATCACTTGTCGATATTGTGAAAGTGATGTGATATGTCGTCGGCTATATCCTCACTTAAGTGACGAAAGGACCTGTTCCAAAAATTAAATAAAGTTCAGGGACCCAAAGCATCGAAAAAAAAGTTTAAGGACCAATTTCAAAAGAGCACCTAAGTTCAGGGACTAAAATGTTAAATAAGCCAAAATAAAATAAGGTCTTGTTAACTAGTGCCCTTAGTCCGCGTAAGACAGCCCAGTTGGTGGCTGCAGAGACACTTTGGATTTCCCCCTCCCCAGGTCATGGGTTCAAGTCTCAGACCTCCCATGTAAACCAAAAAAACTAGTGTCCTTAGGGCATTTGTTAAGATTATCTCAAAAGGAAATTTAATCATATGTCCTCTATACTTCATCTCTCGAGAATCTATAAAAACACATTTTTCAACAATATTTAACTACATTTGAATGCTCAACTAGTGCCCTAAGGACACTTGTTAGCATTTTCCGTAATATAATATTATTTGGATATTTATATTTAGTATCCGAGTTTAATATTTATCCTTTTATAAAAATGTGTAAAAAATAACAAGTTCATCCTTTTTTATTCAAAATGGTAAATATTGCACCTTAGATATATATGTCATAATAACATTATTGAAAAAAATACTCCTAACATTCATAAGCAATTCATATATTAGTACTAAAATCAGTCTTCATAACATTTCAGTTTGATATTTTCATAACATAATTCTTACACAGCAAAATTGATGTAGTCCGCGTAAGACAGCCCAGTTGGTGGTTGCAGGGACACTTAGGATTTCCCCTCCCCAAATCATGGGTTCTAGTCCCAGACCTCTCATATAAACAAAAAGAAATTGATGTAATAGAATAGACATGCGTATCAAAAAAGATTACAACAAAATCATAACAAACAAAATTATTTCCGAACAGTTTTCTTTCACATCAGAACAAATAGAAGACTTTTTAAAATGAAGAATCGGGTTCAAACCCAAATCACTTTTTTTTTATAACTAAAAAAAAGGGAAATGTGAAATGCACCACTGGCACCCAATGCACAAGAATAATTTGCTATTAATTTCATTCCTTCGGCTACCGTACTATGAAACTCGTGTACTTTGAAAATGAAAATGAAAAAGTCTTAGGGTTCTCTGGTGAGACCCGTGATGAAGGAGTGTTAAATTAGGATTAGTAAAGGTTCTGATAAGATTGTCTTTGTTATTCCCGTATGTGATGAACACTGATCTTTATCCCGTAATCTAACCAAGCTGTGCGGGAATATATGAGTGGTTGTTAGGCTTGTTGAGACCGCAGCTGTTAATGATAAGGATGAAGATCCTGTGCTCGGTTGGGGTCTCGTAAGCCCATGATTCTCCTAAGTGTCCCTAGCTCGGCGTATCATGCTTTCGACCAGATAGTGATCGGTGCTCTTTACTCCAGTGTTCAACCGGTTGGCGTAAAGAAGAAATGGTCGGACTAGACTTAGGTCTACTACACTAATGAACAAGATACAATGACAGATCTAGTTGTTCAGGAACTAGTCTTTCTTTTACAATTGTTCTTTACAACTATTCATGATCTGATCATGATGATTATGATACTTCGGGATCAATACATCATATATTAAAAAATGAAAAATAATTAAGCATTTGTTGTTAACAATATAAAGATTTTTCATGCTTCGCTGAAAATAAAACTTGCATAATAAATATGAATTATGGGAAGGGGTTTTGAAGAAGAAGAACAAACCTCGACTAAAAGAATGGAAATAGGAATAACGAATGCGGAAGAAGAAAAAGAAGTGTTCAAAAGAACTGAGATCTCGTTTCACGCTTTATCATCCTTTGATGAACTAGAAGAATCATGCTCGCTTCGCTTCCTTTTGATGAATTAGAACAATTGTGCTGATAACGTGTTATGAAATAATGAAAAATATAATAAGAAATGAGAGAATGAGGGAGAAAAGAGAAGAAGTATATTTCACTTATTAGGGACCAAAACTTATAATACAACATGAGTTCTATTTATATTAAAAGATAAAACACTCCCCCTCATCAGATAAATACAAAAAGGAGAGTCATCCACTAATTAGATAAATACAAAATGTTTATAACAATAAGTAGATATAATAGATCAACTAACTTGATCATGAAATGCATCCAAAACCAATAGGTACAAGATCACAGGAAAAAGATGGAAAAAGGATCACAGGAAAAATTGAAAATATTGTCATATATATATATATATATATATATATATATATATATATTGCCAAAACTGCTTCTTTGATCCTTTAAGTTATTTATTTGTGTCAGAGTGATTCCGCAAGTTTTTTTAGTTTGAAAGTGGTCTCTTAAGGTTACTTCCATTAACAGGGACCAACCATGCGATAGGAAGTAAACTTAAGGGAACATTTTCAAATTAATAAAGAAAGACTTGAGAGATTACTCGGGAACAAATAAATAACTTAGGAGATTAATGAAGTAATTTTGCCAAGGGTGTTTTCCGACCAATAGCCACTGATTAATCTTTTTCGAGGCGGAGAGATCAACGAAGTTGGTATAGCCTCTTCCAACAAAGCCTTTTCTGTACCCGCGGCAGGAGTCGAACCATTGACATTATGCTTAAGGAACTCAGCTATCTACCAACTGTATTAGACTTTGTTGGTAGATATTGCTATTTTTTTTAGGTTTATGCTTTTTACTGTAATGTTATTAAAACCGTACCGGTGATCGAACCGGTCAGGACAATGGTTCGCTGGTTTACTGGTTTAACCAGTGAAACAGTAATTAAACCGCATAAATACATACCAGCCAAAACCGGTTAACTCAGGCACATATATATTTGTATATAAATATAAAAATACTGAATACCTGTATAATTTTTTTTTAAAAATACTCACTTAAAATCCATAATTAGTATTGTACTTTTAATTCCCAAAAACAAAGATCCATAACAATCACACTTCAACATTTTAACAAGTTCATAGTTTAAATTTCAATCGTTTCTCCTTTGCAGCGTCGTTTTGTATGTTTTTCTTCTTTTGTGTTTGAGTTTTTTTTTGGCCTTTTGAGTTCCCTTCATGTAGAAGTTTTTGTCTTTTTGAATCCTAATTAAAAAAAATTGCAAAACGATGTCGTTTTGCTTTTTGCGGTTTTTTTTCAAAAAAAATTTGCAAATCATCTGATTCACATAATACCGGTTGGTTTGACGGTTTTCCAATATACCAGCCGGTTTAAACTGGTTTTTTCCTGTTTGTTGCATGCCCAGTATTTTAGTGTACCGTACCAGTTAGGGGTCCGATCAACCAATTTTTCGGTTGAACCGATCGGAACGGTACGGTTTAGATAACAACTGCTTTTTACAAGTCCATAGTACTCGCACCCACACCCTCTAGTACATCAATTCATATACAATCTAATAATACTATTTAATTACTAATTTTTTTCCTAGCAAATAAATAAATATCTCATTTTTATTTTTCTTGAGATATTAAGAATAATGTGGACTGTTACTTTCAATTCGTAGCAAATAATGTATTCAACCGAAAAGTACTTCCATTACAAGTAAACCACCGGGTCAATAAAAAAACAACCGTGTTATTTAGACGTCTGGATTTGACGACTTTGGCCACACCGTATGCAATATGCAATACGGTAGTTGAGATCTATTTTATTAATTTTTTTGAAATAAAATATTTCACTTTAACTCCCACCCCCCCCCCCCTCTCTCACCCCTCCTCCTTCCTCGAGTTGCTCTTCTCTCTCTCACCTCACTCACTCGTGTTCTCTCAGACTTGATGATGGTAAGTCTTCTTCATCTGTCTCTCTCTCACACTCGTGTTGTTCTCTCTCTCTCTTGGTGGTGGTGAGTCTTCTTCCTCTCTTGGTGTGACAGACTCGTTTCTTGTTGGGGGTGAAGGGTCGTTGCTCCTCTCTTGTTCCTCCACACTCGTGTTCCTCTTTTGGTGGTGGTGACTCGGTTCCTCTCTCTTCTCCTTGATTTTCTTTTTTGCATATCGAGTCAACCTCTCTCTCTTGTTCTTCTTTGCATCCATCCATCTCAGTCTCCTCATACCCCTCCCTCGATCCAGGTTTTCTTTTTATTTTCACCCTCCTATTTGGCCCCAAAAACTATCTCCATCTTTAAATTAAAGTACATTGAATTCGGAATTTTGAATTGCATGCTGAGATTCATGTAGTATTTTGATTTATCCACTTTTATTGTGTTTAATCTTGAATTTGATAATTTAATTAATTAATTCATCTAATTTCAAGCATTGTAGTAGTGGCATGCAAAGTGGCTTCTCCTTCAGACTTGTTCACTCTTCCACCTTCAACTTTGGTTTCTTCCGTTGCTAAATCTCTTCTTCCTACCAAGAGAAGGCTTCGTCTTGATCCTCCCAACGAGATCTACTTTCCTTGTATGTCACCCTCATCAATTTTGTTTTGTTTTTTTAACTTTTAATTTTGTTAATATCTGTTTGAGTTTTTATTAGTACCTTAAATAATCCAAAGTGTGCTTTTGTGTCATATTTTTTTAATGACTTATGGTGACTAATGTACCCATTTGGAAATTTCATTTTTTTCCCCTCTTGATTTATTAGTGTGTCCATTTTTAGCATTATTATTATTATTATTTGCGGAATAATTAGTATGTTTAGTGTTTTGGAGTTTCAAATAGATGTTTGTTTTGCCTGCTATCTAATTTAATGTGATTTTTGTAATTTTGAAGATGAACCTGGTAAGCAAGTTAGGAGTGCCATTGCTATTAAAAACACTTGCAAGTCTCATGTAGCTTTCAAGGTGAGGTGTCTATATCGATTATTGTTTTGTTATTGCGTTCTTGGCTGGATTGAGAAATTGGTACTTACTTGCTTTCGACGCATAACATTATCCTGTTACTGTAGGATAGTTGGTTAGTCAAGTTGTCATAGGCAATAATTTGACTGAATTTCAACTCTCAACTTAGAAAATGGAAATATGCAGTCAGAAAATTTTCTTGGCTTAATTGATTCAACAATTGTAACAAGACTGGAGAAACATTTCATTAGAAGATTGAAAATTTTCTTGAGCATTGGGATTTTCTCATGAAAACAGTTTCAAAATGTTGAGAATTTTTGCTATAATAACTAGATGATGATAATAATAGCTAGGAAATGTAGTATGTTGAACAAGACCGTCTTCATATTTGCGTTTCATGACATATATTTTACAGCATTATAAACATTTTTGTGTGTGTATGAAATAATAAGTTATTAGCTTGCTCTATTTATCCACTCTTAATGTTAATACTGATAATGCCGTTGCGTTTTTTCTAGTTTCAAACAACTGCTCCCAATAGTTAGTTGTTATATGCACCCTCCTGGTGGTATTCTGGCACCTGGTCAAAGTATAATTGCAACTGGTAATTTATCCATTTCTAAGCTGGTGTGAAGCAAAGAAAAAGTGAATGTTTGCAAGTTGGTGTATTCTCTTAGAATTTTGTTGTGTATTTGGCAGTGTTTAAGTTTGTGGAGCCACCAGAGAACAATAAGAAACCAGTTGAGCAAAAAAGCAGGGTTAAGTTTAAAATCACGAGCTTAAAAGTGAAAGGCGAAATGGACTACGTACCAGAGCTGGTAATTCCCATGCTGTCTGACATCAATGCTCATAGTTTTTTTAACTTTTATGCCTGCTTAATGTTCTCCAATTTTATGTTGAGAAATTGAAATGCTTGGCCACTCATCTGTGATGTTAAGTGACCTAGCTAAGTGCTCTAAAGAGATATTGTGAAAGCATTTTTTGTTCTATTTCAATAGCACGTTTGTGGTGTTAGATACAATTGAATTAATACTATGATTGGTTTTGGTACTTAATTATACTCTTGCATCATCTCTATAACTTATATATAGATGCATCTTTGTTTGAAATAAAACTGATAATCTCATAACTTGATAAGTGTTAATAACTTGTAAGCTACAATGATACTTTCCTATATTCAGGTTTTTGGGGAACAATAATGCCGCGGAGAAATATGAGGAAGAGGATGCATATGCAAGCTAGGAAAATAATGAGTCCCTTGATGATGAAGATGACTCACTTGAGGATGAGATATCGGAAATAAATAGGATGAATTTGAGAAAGTATTTTATTAGAAGTATTGTATTATTCAATTTTTGGACGTGCTGTATAATGGAAATATCTTGTATTCAAGTATTTGTTAGTATTATAAAACAATGGTTATTTGTCTTTGTAAATTTTGTTCACAGGTTTATAAAGTTGGTAACTTTGAAAGAAATGTTTGTAACACGGGTTTACGATGTTTAGTAAGGTGCTGGGATTATAATCCCCCAATTTGATACTCTCCACATGTGAGAGTCAACTTTTCACGTTTTATGAAAAGATACCAAAATTCACGATCACGGTACCAACATAATGCAAAGGGGTAACCAATATTTATCAGGCTAGTACCAACATTTTTCAGATCGGTGCAAGCATGATAATCCCCAAGTTATATACATTCTACACCTGTGATGCAAAGATTTTGGAAAATTACTAATAATGTAAAGTTTTCTGAAAAGGTACCAACATTCACAATCATGGTACCAACATAATGCAAAGGGGTAACCAACATTTATCAGGCTAGTACCAACATTATTTAGATAGGTGCAGGTATGATAATCCCCAAATTATATATACATTCTACACCGGTGATGCAAAGATTTTGGGAAATTACTAATAATGTAAAGTTTTCTGAAAAAGTACCAACATTCACAATCACGGTACCAACATAATGCAAAGGGGTAACCAACATTTATCAGGCTAGCACCAACATTTTTTAGATAGGTGCAGGTATGATAATCCCCAAATTATATATACATTCTACACTTGTGATGCAAAGATTTTGGGAAATTACTAATAATGTTAAGTTTTCTGAAAAGGTATCAACATTCACAATCACGGTACCAACATAATGCAAAGGGGTAACCAACATTTATCTGGTACCAACATTTTTTAGATAGGTGCAGGTATGATAATCCCCAAGTTATATACATTCTACACCTGTGATGCAAAGATTTTGGAAAATTACTAATAATGTAAAGTTTTCTGAAAAGGTACCAACATTCACAATCACGGTACCAACATAATGCAAAGGGGTTAACCAACATTTATCAGGCTAGTACCAACATTTTTCAGATAGGTGCAGGCATGATAATCCCCAAATTATATATACATTCTACACCTGTGATGCAAAGATTTTAGAACTCAACCAAAAACGGAAAGTTTTGCTGAAAAAGTACCAACATTGACGATCATGGTACCAACCTATTACAAACGTGTTACAAACATTTATCAGAGCAGTACCAACATTTTTCAGAAGGTGTTTTATACCACTATAAACATGTTTTACAACCAATATTCATACTATTTCAACCATTGCGAATACAATATAATACATATTACATAATCTAATGTTTAATGTACAAATCTACAAATCATGGTGTTTTTTCCTTGCGAAGCGCTTTGGCGAGGATTACATCTTTGCGCTCATTATGAGGATCCATAACTCAGCCGCAAAGTAACTTATGTCTCACGTTTAACAACTGCTTCTGAAAGAATAATAGCTATAAATGCTGAAAAAAAAAAGAAAAAAAATTAACGACAAATTCATCATTAAAAATCAAAGTTCTCGAGCCTCTAAAACACACGGTCACCATAAGGATCCGAATAGCTAACAAGTTAATATCAACAAAAAAGTCAGAGCATAAGGAAAACAGAGTACAGTAGAAACCCACTCAAATTTACAAATTACTACCAACAATTAACAATTAGCTTACCAACAAGATTCTCTCAGGACATGGATCATAAAACTTACTAAATTAATACATGCACTCAATGTAACACCACCCACGATTAACAATGTAAGTTAACAACATTCAACATTAAATGCACAACATAAATTGAAGGGGTTACAAACTCTCTTATTATCTTTAAAATTGCATTGTTGGTAACCATGACTCTATAACTAAGAATTTCAAAATGCACATACATACAACTCAGATCAATATATGAAATATGGTGTTTGATTTTCACTGCCCTACTATTCACAAATATGGTGTTTGATTTTCACTGCCCTACTATTCACAAATGTCACCAACCAAATTAACCAAATCTCAACATTTTACATCTCCCCATTTCCTCTTTCTCCTAATACCAAAGATTAGGGATAAAATAAAAATAAATTATACTACACAGATATAAATGCTGCAAAAAAAAAAAGAACAAAAATTAACGACAAATTCATCATTAAAAATCAAAGTTCTAGAGCCTCTAAAACACACGGTCACCATCAGCATCAGAACAGCTAACAAGTAAATATCAACAAAAAAGTCAGAGCATAAGGAAAACAGAGTACAGTAGCAACCCTCAAATATGTAAGACTTCTCCTAATCAGTTAATAAAACAATAAATTTTTTAAAACCCAATTAATTTGCTATTATATATAATCAAAGGAATAATGGGATGGAAACCCCTCTCTTATGGGAAGTAAGGTACCAAAAAAAAGTGAGAAGTATCTCCCTTCTACCATGATAAGAAGCAAAGGAATAGGGAAATGGGGAAATGGGGAAATGGTTTGAAGTCACAAAACTTACCAAGGATGTGGAGACAGCGACGAGCTGGAAGGAGAGCGACGCGACGGGCGAGCCGGAAGGAGACAGCGATGAGGGCGAACGGCGAATGGCGAGCGGCAAGCTGGAAGGAGACGGAGACAACAGATCGAGCTACAACAGAAGCGGCGAGCTACAACAGAAGCAAATGACAGGAAGAGGGAAGAGGGACGGAGACAGCAGATCGAGCGGCGGGAAGAGGGAAGAGGGAAGAGAGATAGAGCGGCGGGAAGAGGGAAGAGAATATGAGATAATGATTTCTAGGTTAGGTTAACCTTTACATTTGAGGGCAATCCGGTAAATTCAGATTTAAAAAAAACTGTACTCTACTATATACATACGGGTGTCACCGTATGGTGTAGGAACAAGATGTTTAAAAAACATTTTCGATAAAAAAAATAACAAGCCACTCAAATTGAAACTTGCTGTGGATATAAAAAACAAAAGGTTTATTTAACATTTTAGTTCCTGAATTTAGGTGTTTTTTTGAAATTGGTCCTTAAACATTTTTTTATGCTTTGAGTCCCTAAACATTGTTTAATTTTTGGAAATTGTCCTTTCATCACTTAAGTGGTGATATGGCCGAGGATATGTCACGTCACCTTCGCCAGATCGATAGGGAACGTGTCAGATGACGCTACGTGAATTTTTTAAAATAAAAAAATTCATATTTATTAAAAATAATTAAAAATTGTATTTTTTAAAGAATATCGAATCTTTTAATAAATTTTAAAAGAAATTATTTTTTAACAAAATAAAATCATGTAGTGTCTCGTGACTCTACATAACACATCACTTGTCGATATTGTGAAAGTGATGTGACATGTCGTCGGCTATATCCTCACTTAAGTGACGAAAGGACCTTTTCCAAAAATTAAACAAAGTTCAGGGACCCAAAGCATCGAAAAAAAGTTTAAGGGCAGATTTCAAAAGAGCGCCTAAGTTCAGTGACTAAAATGTTAAATAAGCCAAAATAAAATAAGGTCTTGTTAACTAGTGTCCTTAGTCCGCGTAAGACAACCCAGTTGGTGGCTGCAGAGACATTTAGGATTTCCCCCTTCCCCAGGTCATGGGTTCTAGTCCCAGACCTCTCATGTAAACCAAAAAACTAGTGTCCTTAGGGCATTTGTTAAGATTATCTCAAAAGGAAATTTGATCATATGTCCTCTATACTTCACGTCTCGAGAATCTATAAAAACACATTTTTCAACAATATTTAACTACATTTGAATGTTCAACTAGTGCCCTAAGGACACTTGTTAGCATTTTCCGTAAAATAATGTTATTTGGATATTTATATTTAGTATCGAGTTTAATATTTATCATTTTATAAAAATGTGTAAAAAATAATAAGTTCATCGTTTTTTATTCAAAATGGTAAATATTGCACCTTAAATGTATATGTCATAATAACATTAATGAAAAAAATACTCCTAACATTCGGAAGCAATTCATATATTAGTACTAAAATCAGTCTTCATAACATTTCAGTTTGATATTTTCATAACATAATTCTTACACAGAAAAATCGATGTAATAGAATAGACATGCGTATCAAAAAAGATTACAACAAAATCATAACAAAAAATTTGAAAACAAAATTATTTCCGAACAGTTTTCTTTCACATCAGAACAAATAGAGGGTTTTTATTTTGCCATCCCAAGTTCTATGGATGCCACCCCATATTTATAAAATATACCTATTATGTCCTTTTTAAAAAAACAATTTTTAATACGGGTCATAAACAGGTGTTACGACCTAAGTTTTTTCACAAGTCGTAAACAAGTGTTACGACTATAAAGTCGTAATACTCACATACGACTAAATAGTCGTGATAGTTACATACGACCATATTTTCATTTTGCACGACTATTTAGTCGTATGTGAGTATTACGACTAAATAGCCGTGCAAAATGAAAATATGGTCGTATGCAACTATCACGACTATTTAGTCGTATGTGAGTATTACGACTTTATAGTCGTAACACCTGTTTACGACCCGTGTTAAAACTTAGTTTTTTAAAATGTCGTAAGTGAGTGCTACGACCCGTATTAAAAGTTGTTTTTTTTAAAGGACATAATAGGTATATTTCATACATATGGGGTGGCATCCATAGACCTTGGGGTGGCAAAATAAAAACCCCAAATAGAAGACTTTTTAAAATGAAGAATCGGGTTCAAACCCAAATCACTTTTTTTTTTATAACTAAAAAAAGGGAAATGTGAAATGCACCACTGGCACCCAATGCACAAGAATAATTTGCTATTAATTTCATTCCTTCGGCTACCTTACTACGAAGCTCATGTACTCTAAAAATGAAAAAGTATCCGTATTGTATTTATGTTTGATATTAATACGTGTATGATATTTTTTGATACGTGTTCCAAAACTATTCAATTATTTTTTATTTAATTTTAATTACCTTTTTAAAAAAAAAATACTCTTAGGATAGTTCTCTGATACTTCCCAATACTCTTCGATACTTTTTCGATACTTCTAAGATGTTTGTTTGACTTTATTTTGAATATTTTAATAGTTATTTTTTTTAAAGTAACTTTTTAATTAGTATTATAAATAAAATTAAGGGGATTGCTAACCTATGTAAAGTGTGTTTTTAGTTGGTACACTTTAGCATAGTCTACCAGTTTTTAGTAGACAAAAAGACCCTCAAATTTTAAAAAGACATAGTTTTAAACACAAGGGTATTTTAATAAATTCTCATTTTTAAAAATTAAAAAAAAAAACTGAAACACCCCAAATCCTATCTCTCATCTCTCTCATCCCTCATTTCTCAAAGCTCCCTTCTCTCTCATCTCTCTTACTCTAACCTCCTTCTCTCTTCTCTCCTCCACCCACCGCCGCCGTGAACCGCCGTCGCTCCGCCAGCCACGACCCGCGAGCAGCCCTGCGGCCCGCGACCCCGAGCAACCCCACCCATGACAGCCACCACCACCTGCGAGCAGCCACCTGCAACCACTACTACGATCCGACACCCACAGCGACCCGCGACCCGCGACCCCGAGCAGCCCCACCCACGACACCCACCACCACCTGTGAGCAGCCACCTGCAACCACCAATGCGATCCGGCACCCCGACAGCAGCCCCACCACCACAACATTCGACAGCCACCACCCCAGCAACCAATCCCATCTATCATTGACATCAAGCACACAAGGTGTTTGTGGAAAAGCTTAAGGTCTTAGGTTGACTACAATCCCACCCATTTCATACTATTTCCCTATAATTTTATTTACTTTATTTTTTCTTTTTTTGATGAATTTATTTATTTTTATTATTTTTGGAATTACTGGACCTTATGTATCATATGTTAACATTATATTTTGTAGTAATAAGAATCCATGTGCCACTCTCCTCATGTAGGAATAGGACAATGATAGGAATTGTCTTACTATTATTTTTTTGTTTAAACTGTTTGGCACATGATTTTTGTGTTGGGTAGTAGATTTTATGTTTTATATAACTGTTGCTGCTTCTGTTTTTTTAACTGTTGCTCTTTGAAAATTTATTGGTACATGTCTTCTTATGTATATTGATAATGATACACATATTTGTTTGTAATTAATTTTATTTTACTATAATTTTAGGTTGGAATTTTTCCAAAATTTTTACGGGCATAATGTCATTTGAAGGAATTGGTAATTGGCCTGTAGTGCTATTTAGAGATGATAATTCAACATCTGAAGATGATGAAATTGGAGAGGTTCGTGAAGATGATGAAATTGAAGAGATCTTGAGTGAACCTTTGCCTCAAGGTGAAAATGCCAATGACTCATCTCTTTACAAAGGGAAATTGTTTAACAGCGATACAAATGCTTATAATTTTTATTGTTTATTCGCAAAGAGTTGTGGTTTTTCAGTTAGACGTGGCCATAGTTACAAACGGTACAAGAATAACATTGAAGATATTTATAAAAGAGAGTTTACTTGTCACCGCGCAGGTGTTGCTAAACAAAAAAAAAATCGCTGAAATAGAAAAACAAAGGAAACGAAAAAGTTCAAGATGTAATTGTAGTGCAAAATTTTTGATCTCTAAAAGAACATTTGGCTTCGAGGAACGATGGGTGGTTACATGTTTTGAAAACTCTCATAACCATGCACTATTATATGAAAAAGAAATCTGGTTTCTTCCTGCATATCGTGATATCCCTATTAATGATCAAGATCGTATATTGTTATTATCAAAAGTTGGTTGCTCGGTAAGTCTCATTATGAGTGTGCTTGAAGCGGAGAAAGGGATAGAGGCGGGCCATCTACCATTTTTGGACAAAGATATTAGGAATTTCATTCAATCTCAAAGTAGTGTTGGCAAAGAGAACGATGCTTCAGATGTTCTCGAATTATGCAAAAATTTGAAAGACAAAGATGATGCCTTCCAATATGATTTCACATTGGATGAATGTAGCAAGTTGGAGCATATTATTTGGGTATTTGGTGATTCGATACGAGCATATGAAGCTTTTGGGGATGTGTTTGTCTTTGATACTACATATCGTATTAATCGTTATGATATGCCTCTTGGACTATGGGTTGGAGTTGATAATCATGGAAATTCCATTTTTTTTGGTTGTGTTCTATTACGAGATGAGAAAATACCATCCTTCACATGGGCTTTAAAGGTAAGTTATGATTATTTGTTGTTGTTTTTGTTACTTAAATATTAACTTTGATATTTTTATAACTTTTTTTCTTTTCAGAGTTTTGTACACTTTGTCAAAGGGAAATGCCCAAAAACAATTCTCACTGGTCAAGATCATGCACTCAAAGAAGCCATTTCAACGGAGTTGCCAAATACAAAGCATGCTTTCTGCATATGGCATATTGCGGCAAAGTTTCCAACTTGGTTTTCTTCACCTTTGGGTACAAAATATAATGACTTCAAATCTGAGTTTTATAGGCTATATAATTTAGAATGTGCAAGTGATTTTGAACAACAATGTGATTTGATGGTTGAACACTTTCATGTAAAAAATAACACGCACATTGAGGCATTATATTCTCATCGTCAATTTTGGGCCTTAGCCTATTTGAAAGATTTCTTTTTTGCTGGGATGACGACAACTGGACGCTCAGAATCTATAAATTCATATATTAAAAGATTCTTGGATGTTAAAACGAGTTTGGTTGACTTTGTAAATCAAGTAAGAATTTACTATGTAAGTTTTTTTCCTTCCTTTTTTAATCAACTTATAAGTTTGTCATAATTTTTTTTTAAGGTTGGAGTTGCTGTGAACATTAGAAATCAGGCTGAAGAAGAGGCAAGAATGCGTCAAAAGTATCACAATCCTTTAATGAAAACGGGTTTTCCAATCAGGAACATGCTGCTACCATACTCACATCTTATGCCTTTGAGTTGCTTCAACATGAGATTGAGTTATCTACAAAATATGCAGCAACCATGACTGACAACGACTCTTACTTGGTGCGACATCATACCAAACTTGATGGAGGTCATTCTGTAACTTGGATAAAGGAAAAAAATCAATTAATTGTTCTTGTAAAGAATTTGAATTTTCTGGGATATTGTGTAGACATGTTTTTCGAGTGTTGTTGAAGAATGACTTCTTTAGTATTCCATAAGAATATCTTCCTTCTCGATGGAGAAGAGAAAGCTCGTTGGTCCCACAATCAAGACACATAATCAAGTGCAATGATAACTCCTCTGTTGAGTTTCGATCACTAGTGCAGTGTTTAAAGGTTGAATCTTTAAAGACCAAAGATCGAGTTAAAGTAGCTACAAAAGAGTTAAAGAAAGTCATTGAGTATGTAAAAGGTATACCTGAAATTCAAGAACATTCAATTGATTTAGAACAAGATGTTCTAAATGATGATGAGCGTGATGTTGAAAATCCTATCGCTTCTAAAACAAAAGATCGACCAAGAGGATCAAGGGCAAAAGGGGGAGTTGAAGCTGCAAAAAAGCCTCGTCGTTGTCATTATCCTAATTGTGGTGGAACTGATCATGATTCTCGAAATTGTCCAACCAAAAGAAAAAAAGACTCATTGTTGGCTTCTCAACTATCTCCTAATAAGTAAGTTTAATAATTGTTTGAATCCATTTTGTTTTTATAGTAATGCATTATTTTGTTGTATTTTGAAGGACAATCATTTGTAACATGTAGGTGACTGTTGATGTTCCTGATGCTGAAGCAATATGTGTCATAGTACTTGAATTTGGAATTTGCAAAGTGGCATGTATTAGCTGGAAGGCTTTTCTTTTTTTTTATTTTTGATTTTGAATACTGTAATTATTATTTAAGTAGTAGTAGTAGCTTCAATGTGACACATTCGTGGCAAATAATTGAGATAATTGTTATTCATACTCCCTCCGTCCCACAAGGATGATAAAAAATGACTAATTTTTTTGTCTCAAACTATTGTTAAACTATGGTAAAATATATGTGCGTGTGAGAGAGCAACCATTGCAAGGGCCTTAGGCTTTATCTATCTTTTCAGTGTTGTTGAAAGTGGTTTGGACCAAATCATTATTGAAAGTGTTTCATAGGTCATAGACTTAACTGAGTGCCAAATCATAATAAAAAATATTAAAAAATTATTAAAGTGATTTTTACTTTTATCAATAAACAATACTTTTTTTTTTTTTTGAAAAACATGGTGGAGATCATTGATCCCCTGAATCATACACAATGCAAGCTAATTCGCTCTCTTTACTTCCCTATCGTTAGAGCATCAAAGTGTTTAACTACATTGCTTGAATCGATGGAGAGGTTGTTTTTTCAACAAGCAGTCTTTGCTTAAATTCAAGCAACTTTTCTTGGGGTTGCTTATAGTGTTTAGGTGAATCCCAGAAACTGTGTAAAATACTACAAAGGTGTGAAATAGGTTGAGACTTGCGAGTCTATTTAGAAAACTTGAGAGTTGCTGCAATGAATCCTTTAATTGAGGACAAGCCATTATGAAAAATGTGGAAAAAAAATGTGAAAAAGTTACAATCCCCTTTCAATGAATTGTTGTAAGGGTAAAGATGCTCTTAGAGATTTGGGTTGTGCTCATTAAACCCAAACCTTTGTATAAAACATCAAAGGTATACTTTACATACTTCCAATTTAGCCTCTCCCTCTGTCCTTTTGCAAAACCATATCGTCTTCCACCCATGATGGCTGCACTGATATCAACCCACCCAGTGATGACCTTTCATTTTCCATATTTATTTGTATAACTAATTCCCCCTAACCATCTCAGAATATAACTGGAGCATATTACAGTCAAAATCTCAGAATTTTATCACTTCATTAGAAATTCAACTTCCCTGCGAAAATCGAACCAGTTCCTGCAGAGGTTGATTTCCTAGAAGCACTTACAATTTGTTGCATACCTTCATTTCTAGATAACCAACTTTGCAGCAGTTTATTTCGCCTTCATTCAGCAACACCTGAAAACCAAGATTGCGTGAGTATTTTCAGTATTCATAAAATTAAAGGCTTCTCTTCTTGGTTAAGAAGCTTATGTTCTATAATGATATTATTATGCATGTTAAAGCTCATATATATCCAAAATGGTTCAAGCTTACTGCAATAGCTACTAACTACTCAAATCCAAACAATTCAAGAGATAAGGAAACTTATGTTACAGCGAGGAGTTTTTATATTTATTAGAAGACAAGTAGGATGCATGACATAAGTCATTTTCTAATTAACTCGCGTCCCTGGGTTGCACATATCAAATGTTTGCTTCCGTTATTGATGCCATTGATCAATAAAGAGATTGCGCCCACCAAAACAGAACAAACATCATCAAACCGCTTACACCCTAGACTCCCAAGATATGCAGCAACCAAGCAGAGCAAAAAGGATGAAATAAGGTATCTTAAAGTAGCAGCCATACAATTCATAACATTTAACTGAAATTAGAAGCTCAAATACCTCAATCTTTATTGATCGAGACCCATCTAGAAAAAATGATGAGATTATTTTTTGTCTTTACAATTGGTTACCGAATATTCCATAGCAATGCCACCTATATCTAACATATAGCCAAACATGCAACAAGTTCCCAATCATAAATAGTACCATCACATGACAACTACATGCATGCCAGGAAAATCAAACACAGAAGAAGAAAAATATTATAACTACAACAATCCAGACTCTAGAGGCGTAGTCGACATGAAGTAGAAGTGTCAAACTTTAAAGAGGTATTTGGCTAATGCTTCTCTAAAGTGAGTTTGCCTCTATAAAGCGAACAAGTAGATTCAATAAAGGCATATGCACCCTTGATACGATAAAGATCATATAGACCATAACTCGCTAAATGATCGTAGCCATACCCCACATTTATTCACTTTAGAAGAGCTTTTTCTACATATAAGTCATGCCAAATAGATAATAGTACTAATCTAATATGCACACAACAATTACATCATAAACCTAGCAACCAATCAAATCGCACAGTAGACCCAGAATCAAAAAGAAAGCAACAAGTTCCATACTTACATCATAAGTGAGCCTCTCAATCAAGATCCTCTCGCATCAGTGTTCATACGAACCAGACCTTCGAAACTCAATTGCACACCCCCATTTCCATTTTTGCCATTGTTGTTGGTGGCAGTGCTGGTGGGTCGCAGTGGGTGGTGGCTGTCGTGGGTGGGGCTGCTCGCGGGTGGTGGGTCTTGCCGTCGGGGTCGCGGGTCGCGGGTCGCAGGGCTGCTCGCGGGTCACGGTGTTGGTTGAGGGTGGGGCTTCGGGTCGTGGCCGCTTTGGCGTCGGGGTGGCTAGCGGAGAGACGGCGGTTGACGGCGGCGGTGGGTGGAGGAGAGAAGAGAGAAGGAGGTTAGAGTGAGAGACGAGAGAGAAGAGAGCTTTGAGAAATGAGGGATGAGAGAGAGGGGAGATAGGGTTTGGGGTGTTTCAGTTTTTTTTTTTTTTAATTTTTAAAATGAGAAATTATTAAAATACCCTTGTGTTTAAAACTATGTCTTTTTAAAATTTCAGGGTCTTTTTCTCTACTAAAAACTGGTATACTATGCTAAAGTGTACCAACTAAAAACACACTTTACATAGGTTAGCAATCCCCTAAAATTAAATAAACTTTTTAATGTCCTTTAAATTGTGCAGATTAATGGTTATGCACTAATGATGTAAAGTTTTTTACACCATTAGTCCTTCATCCGCCATTCATGTGTTTATAGTTATTAATTTTTAGATAAAAGTAATACAAATGACGGTGGATGATAAACTAATGATGTAAGAAAACTTTACAATGTCGGTGCATTATCTATTTTTTCGAAATTGTAATCATTATAATTATGTACTAATGTCATTTTGAACTAATGACAATATGAATGAAAATTACCAATGTACAATCTCTCTTTTAAATTTTTAGTGTGTGTATATATATATATATATATATAAATTTAAGTTCACGTATCATATATCGTGTCGTATCTTGAATTTTCAAAAATTCTCGTATCCTAGTATCTATGTTATACTAAATATTGAGGTTTCCTAGCTACCTAAGGCAGGCGCCAATGGATCTGAAATTTAGCTAGGACACAATTTATTTTTTTTTTTTTTTGGGTAAACGCTAGGACAAAAAATTTTAGATGACAATGTCCAACTTTTAAATAATGAAGGGAAAAAAATAAATAACGAAGGAAAGGATCTTCTGCCCGGTGGTTGGGTGCTTATTTTTATTATACTTGAGCTCTTTATTTTTAATTCAATTTAAAAGAAATGTTTATTAAATAATAAAAAATATTTTTACAACAGAATAAATGCTATTAAAGTTTGACAATAATACAATACTCTAGAGTTAATCCAAAATTGCAATGAGAAATTAAAATATTGTATTATTTTTTCTAATGGTTTTTTAAAGTACTCTCTGTCCCTTATTATAGGGCTCCATTTTGGTAGAATTGATATCCCTTTTTATAAATCGTTTTAGAATATGGCTTAATTATAGTTTGGGGTACTTTTGTCTGATACCCTTATACCTTTTTTTCAATGTCTGACTCCCCGAAGTTAATTTTGGGTAAGGGTGTAAGTGGTCCGGTCCGAGACCGCGAGACCGCTGGGACCGAACCGGGTCGGACCGAAAAATGCAGTCTGGTCCGGTCTCACGATCCGGTCTGATCCCAAAAAATTCAGACCATTCTTGAACGGTTCGGTCCACGGTCCCAAATAGTCTTAGACCGCTGGGACCAGATCGGATCAATAGTGTTAATAATTAAAAAAAAAAACCTACAGATATGTAAAAACGAACCTACAGATATAAGTTGCCAAGTTCACAGCCCACAGCCCCACACACATTGAAAAGCCCACAACCCAACACATGAGTTGAAACCCTACTACTACAAGTTCAAACCCTCTCTCCCTCACACAACTGCCGCTGCCGTCCCGTCGTCGTCCCGACCTCCCTCCACCTTCCCTCTCTCTTCCCTCCGTTCTCGACCTCTCTCTCCCTCCGTTCACTTGTGACTCGCCATCACTCGTCGTCGCTCGACAAGCTCTGCTCGCCTCCGGTTCTGCCTCTCCAGTCGACACCGGTTCTCCCTCTCCGCTCGAGAAGCGCCGTTCTCCGCAGATCTATCAGGTACTAGTTTTTGGTACCAAGCTTATAGGTAGCAGCGATGATGATGATGATGATGCCATCGCATTCGAACAGATGGATTAACGATGATGATGATGACGCCATCTATTGAAGGGCTTTCGCTTCGAATTTCCAATTTTCCAAGGTTATTTTTCTTCAAACTAGTTGTATTCGATTGCTTAAATCTGGATGTTTCAAGTCTTTTAAATTGTTGTAAGAACTTGGCACTTTGATGAAAAAAAAAGAAAACGTTTTTTTTATTAAATTTTGTTATTATGGTATAAATGGATCGGACCAAACCGGACCGGAACCGGATCGAAACGGTCCGGTCCGGTCTTTGCATGTGAAAAACTTCTAGACCGGACCGGACCGGATCACATAAATTTAATCGGTTTGGTCACTAAAGTCCCTCAAAGAACGGACCGTTACACCCCTAATTTTGGGTTTGTCATATACCCCTACTACCAATTCTGGCCAATTTTACTGACATGTAACATCAGAATCCTGATCAGACGCAGGAGGTTAAACAACCGGTCCCCATGGACGAAGATCATTTTTTTTAATTTAAAAAACTAAAAAACTTAATATTTTATATTTTTAGTTAAATAAAAAAAGAAAAAAATAATTGAAGAGAGAGGTCGTCTTCTCCCGTTCGACATCACGCGGCACCACATGACCAACCTCCTTCGTCGGACTAAGATTCTGATGTCACATGTCATCAAAATTGGCCAGAATTGGTAGTAGAGGTATATGACAAACCCAGAAGTAACTTCGAGGAGTCAGACATTGAGAAAAAAAATATAAGAATATCCGAAAAAAGAACCCCAAACTTCAGGGACTTGTGACATAATTAAGCCCTAGGTAGTATTAAAGAGTTTATTCCAAATACACCTCTCATAATTACATAGGGTTGATAGAGTAATAATTACAAGGGGGTTTTTTGGTGCCGTTGCAAAAGGGTAAGTTTTGGTGTCGTCGAACCCTTAACCGATGAAAACACGCCATGTCATATAATTAGCCACGTCAGCATAATTTCTATTAAAGCATCCAATTTTATCATATTGCATTTTAGTCCTTCACATTTTAGGTAACTTTTAATTAATCTAACTAATTTAAATCATATTAAATATTTCCTATTTTATTTAAAACATTAAAATAAAAAAATTAGGATTTGATTTTGAAATAGTTTCTTTCATAATCTATCAGTTCATCAACGCTGCAAATTTCATCACGTCTGTTCATCACCTGGGCAAACTTCATCACGGCTTGATCACCAGTACAAGCTTCATCACGGCTTCATGGTTCATCAACAGTTCATAAAAATTATTAAGTTGCCTCATCCATAAATCAGTAGGGTACAACACATTCATCATCCATCAAATTTCTGTCGCACACACCAAACACATCTCACTGTGATATCAATTTTCACCGCTATTTTTGACGGTATCACAACCAAACACGACCCGATTTCATCATCGTCACCAATCCCTCATCTCTTAGAAAATCACTTTACCGTATGTTTTCCCCTCTTTCTCAACTCTGATTATGTTTTCCCTTCTTTTTTTTAGTTTGTTAGATCTGTAACAAAGATTAATAATTTCCCAACCATTTGTAAGAATATGCTTCGTTTTTTCCCTTTTATTGACTTTCTATTGTAAAAACAAAAACAAAGAATTGTGCCAGTGATCAATGAAATGAGAATTTATTATTTATTTGTAGTTGTGATTATTTACTTAGTGTTAGTGATGGCCAAACAAAAATCACTAATCAAATTTGTGAAATTTTTGAATAGAGACGCAATAAATCACAACATCCACACAATTAAACTCATGAATTTCAATATTTGTTTCTGGATTTTGGTAGCCTTGCTGTAAAATTTTATAATATTGGTAAAATTAGAATCATGTTATTGGTTGCTGAATTAGAGGAAATTATTATGGTTTATTTGTTTAGAAATAAATAAAAACAAATTCAACAAAAAATTGATCATTTGAAAAAGTGATTATTTTTAGATGCTGTAATATTTAGATTCTATACAAACAATAGAAAAAAAATCATTTTTCGCAACTTCCTACTTTTTCAAAAAACAGCCATAATGCAATTAAATTGTGTAGTGTATTAAATTGTTGTCTTTCTGATGTGCATATGGCCGAGTTTGATAAGAATGCTTCAAATGCTAATTCTGATGAGGATTACGAACAAGACTTTACATTTCAGCACCATTAACGCCAATTGCAATATCATCCTTTTGAAGCACGACAACATCATTTATCTCGAACCTTTTTTAGGAGATATGATTATAATGTTTTGATACCCAAGAATCATTTATTTCTCAAATTTCTGTATAAAAGAGAAAGTATTATCACTTGCACTCATTTGGAGAGTCTATTTTGTTTTTAGTAGTTGACAATGATGAAACTCTCTACTCGAAATTTTTATTTTTAGAATGAACTTTTTTTGTCTACTTTTTATTATGGTTTATTTTAGATTTCAGAATAATAGAATATAGAGAATTGGATTATTATGGTTTACTTTTCTTCTGCCATTTAAGTCATGAAGCAGGCAGGCGTAAGGCTCTGATATTCATCTTCGTAGACCTATTATAAGAGATACTTAATTCACTGCATTTTACTCCGGAGCTGAAATTTGTCATTTTTCAATCCATGCTTATAATTATGTTCCATTGGGTAAATATGACATAACTATAGATGCAGTACCATTTTTGTCAAACAGATACAATAAGCATTAAAAAAAAACTCTCTTACATGCTTGTGAATAAGATACAATTGTAAAATTAACCGTGACTTCAAATAATACATTTTTGTCTAATACCAATTGTATGTCTTACTCTAAAACAAAACAGCATGATAATATTACAGCTGGCTGACAACATGTTTCTCATATTCACCAATTCTTAACACTAGACAATCAACAACATGTTTTTCCCAAGTTATTTTGCTAACTTTGCTTAGCTTGGGATCAAGATTTTGAATTTTATAATTTTCAATTTCTTTAAGAGGTATAATTGATAATTGATAAACCATAGTAATGAATGAAAGATAAATATAGAAACATAATCAATTGCCATCATTTTTGTTTTTATAAGCAATAAATTAAGAAAAAAATATACGAATTCAAATTCAAATAACAGCGTAAAGATCTCTAAAAAAAAATAACAATGTAAAGATAAACATTAAATTTAGTTCAAGATTTTGAATTTTATAACTTTCAATCTCTTTACGAGGTATGATTGATAATAGATAAACAATAGTAATGAATGAAAGATAAATATAGAAACACAATCAATTTCCATCATTATTGTTTTTATAAGCAATAAATTAAGAAAAAAGTTTACGAATTCAAATTCAAATAACAGCCTAAAGATCTCTACCAAAACAATTAACAATATAAAAATAAACATTAAATTTGGTTCAAGATTTTGAATCTTATAACTTTCAATCTCTTTAAGAGGTATGATTGATAATTTATTAGCAATAGTAATGAATGAAAGATAAATATAGAAACATAATCAATTGTCATCATTATTGTTTTTATAAGCAATAAATTAAGAAAAAAATACACGAATTCAAATTCAAATAACAGCGTAAAGATCTCTAAAAAAATAACATTGTAAAGATAAACATTAAATTTAAATCAAGATTTTGAATTTTATAACTTTCAATCTCTTTAAGATGTATCATTAATAATTGATAAACAATAGTAATAAATGAAAGATAAATATAAAAACACAATCAATTATCATCACTATTGTTTTTATAAGCCATAAATTATGAAAAAAATTTATGAATTCAAATTCAAATAACAGCATTAAGATCTCTAAAAAAAATAACCATGTAAAGATAAACAATAAATTTGAATCAAGATTTTGAAATTTATAAATTTACAAAATAAAAAAAATCACAACAATAACCACAATTATTTAAAACACAAATTTAAACTAACATCTCATTGCCATGTAAAAGGCAAGCCTGAAAAGCAATAGGCTAAATTGTACCAGTTTGGGAAAAAGAAAAAACACCACAACAACCACACTAGTTTAAAATTGTCTCACTTCCAACTAAAAGGCTGAAAAATAGCAGAAAAGAGTATAGGCTCGCACGTTTCAATAGAAAAAACCAATTAAAGTATCCACATACAATTATTCAAAAACCACAACCGAGTCTAATTCAAATTGACAAGCTTTTTCCTTTTTATCTCAAAGCCCAACCGATATTGAAAAGCATTATCAATAACTTTGTCCTTGATTTTGTTGAAGCGGTCAAGCACCAGATCAAGGGCAATGCGCATCATTGTCTCCCTCAGACCTGTTCAATAGATACACAACATTAACAATTAGTTCTGGATAATCTCAAATAGATTAGCAATTCAAGGACAATTTCAAACCAAAATTAATTATTATAAGTAATCGCAATACACGTATGTTGTGGTAGCTATCATGCCATCCACATTCAATCATCCACTATGCTACCCAGTCACCACTAAAATGTCAGAAATGAAATTTTTAGATTGAGAATACATGTTTATTTTCAACGATTAAAATGATAAAAATACTGATAATAATATAATTCACAATGTCTTACAAGTTAGGTGCTTGTTGGCCGAGCTTTTTTGGTTCATACATGTTTAGGGTATCAGCGCTAATGCGGAAGCAAAATGATCAAATTAATTGGAAAATTAATCTTTTTGAGGCAAATTGGGAAATTAATCTTTGTTACAGATCTAACAAACTAAAAAAAAGAGGGGAAAACATATTCAAAGTTGAGAAAGAGGGGAAAACATACGGTAAAGTGATTTGCTAAGAGAAGACGGATTGGAGACAATGATGACACCGGGTCGTGTTTGGTTGTGATGCCATCAAGAATAGCGGTGTAAATTGATATCACGGTGAGATGTGTTTGGTGTGTGTGGTGGAAATTTAATAAATGATGAATGTGTTGTACTCTACTGATGATTTACGGATGAACCATGAAGCTGTGATGAACAGACGTGATGAAGTTTCCAGTGTTGATTAACTGGTAGATTATGAAAAAACTATTTAAAAATCAAATCCTAATTTTTTATTCTAATTTTTCAAATAAAATAGGAAATATTTAATTTGATTTAAATTGATTAGAATAATCAAAAGTTACTTAAAATGTGAAAGACTAAAATGCAATATGATAAAATTGGATGTTTTATTAGAAATTATGGTGACGCGGTTAATTAAATGAGGTGACATGCTTTCATTGGCTAAGGGTTCGACGACACCGAAACCCACTGTTTTACGACGGCACTGAAGAAACCCCCTAGTTACAATAGAGAGAAATGAATAGAGTTGTAAAAATTTAAATAGGAGTAATTTTGAAATGACAACATATTTTTTTGATAAATTTGAGAGTAATAATTATTTTTTTAATCTGCGTTAATTAGGTAAAAGTGATTTATAACAAGGATATAAAAACTAAAAAATGTTTATAGATTTGGGCTATTCTTAACTTGTGTAATACAGTAGTGTCTCTGTGTAGGTAACCTTTTTTTTATAGGCCTATTTAGATAATGGTGTATGTCCAGGCCGTGAGCTTTTTAATAAAAGAAGTATCAGTGGCGGCAGGGCTAATCAGGGTGTGTTATGTATCTCATGTCTTCTAGCTATTTTAGTTTAGTACTGCACTACTGCTCCTTGACCCTTACCCGTGTTTTTTTAGTTCTCAACCCCCTCATGGAGTTTTATCATAATATTTTTTATATTTTTCAACAAAAAGGTATAAAAAATACATTTTTTGATTTGGGATGTCGAAAAATATTTCAACTCAGCTCTATCGAAAAAAAAATGAGGGCTCCAGATTAAAAAGTCGGTGCCAAAAACTAATACTCATTTTAGTTTGCAGTGTCATTATTAGTGCTTATGGTTCTGAAGTATTATTTTCTATCTGGTTGTTGGCGTTTGCTGGTTTAATATGCAGCAGGGTGTTGCATTGTTACAGATGTTCTTGTGCCTTTTGTAATAGGGGTTTTGTACTTTTGTTAGGTATTTTGCTATCCTGGCTGTGATTCTAGATATTGATGATATTGTAATGTACTTACTTTTCTTTAGCCTTGAGCACATGATTGTGTGCTTCTACTCCTTCTTTCCATTATTCATTTTGTCTTTTGATTTTTGGGTTTCGCTTTGGTTTTTTTTTTCCTGAAATTAGTAGGATAAGAGTTTTTTTTATTTTTTTAAAAGAAGAACGATTTTTCTATCTTATGCACCCCATGTATAAGATAAGAGAACATTAATGACAAAATTGTATAGAAAATTTAAATAATTATTTTTTAATTTATTTAAGTGTATCAATTTTCAAGAACTACTTTCTTTTTAAAGTTTCATTAACCTATGCACCTATGCATACGATAAAAAGACCCCAAGAAGAATATGAGAAGGGAAGAAAAATATTGAGGGAAAGGTGTGTGTATGGAATTGGGGGAAATGAAAACACAAGTGAGAAGGGACTGTTTTTATTAATTTTTTTTCATAAGTAATTCGCTTAAATTAGCTAATCTACATTATATCCATGTTTTTTGAAATTAAATGTCATTTTACCCATCTTAATAACCGGAATTTGCATTCCGTATCCACTACTCCTGAATTGTAAATGGATATAAATATACTTTTCTCAGTAAGTACATTGGCTTCCTTCAACAGCCGGAGAACTTTTTTTTTAGTCAAATAAACAAAATTGAAAGAAAAATTGAGTTTGTTAAATAAACAAACTGAATTTGAGTCAAGTATACTTCGACTCGTTTGTTTGTGAACGATCTCGATACTCTCTCTCTCTCTATATATATATATATATTAAAATCAATTTTTTAATTTTCACAAATACTTGAATTTAAAATTAATATTTGTTAGATCTAGTGTTTATGTGCATGTGAAGATTGTGAGATCTATTATGCAAGTGCATGGTTTTGATAATAACGAATGTTTTGGTCAAGTTCAAGTCATGGAGAAGCTCACCAAAGATCAACAATAATCAACAATGATGAAAAGAGAGCAAGCTCATTAAGATTCAATATGTGTATTGTTTGTAATATATTTATTTTGAGTCTTAGAGTTTGATGAGTTTGGGTAGAGTTTATTAGAGGGTAGTGAATCTCTATCAAGTGCATGCTCATATTATGATTTGAGTATTTCACTTAACCTAAATCAATAGGTGGCTTAAAAGTTTGAGAGAAAATGTTTAGTTTTGAGAAAACAAGTTTTTAGAAGTGTTTTTAATTTACAGCTCATAATCGATTATGAGGAGCCCATAATCGATTATCAGAAGTTGAATCAGGTAATAATCGATTATCTACTTGGAATAATCGATTATCACTTTTCACAAAGGCATAATCGATTATCCATCTTGCTTAATCGATTATGACCTGCTGAACTGATTTTTAAAATACGTTTTTCACTTCTCAAAATCAGTTTTTAAGTTTCCTAACTTTTGGGTATTCTATATAAACCTTTTTCTATTCATTGTGAACTAACAATTTCATTTTCATATCATTTCTATAAAGATCAAAGCCACACTTGTAACATCCTCATTTTTTTATTAACCTAATAATTATAATTATAAATATCTTATTTACACGTGAAAGATGATTTTCAACTATTTTCTTATATGTATATTATTATGTTGAATCTAAATATGTATATGTATAAGTGTTTGTAAACGTTTTCCTAATATATGTATGTGTCTCGTGTGTTTGTGTGCATTCCTAGGTGTGAGTATTTGTGCTTGTGTCCTTGTGTGTATGTGTATATTGATTATGTGATAGCATCGTTAGGATGGGTAGAGAAGTGTTCTAGAAGTCGTTAGTTATAGTCGAAGGGTAATTGGTTTAAGTTTAGATTGGCATGGTTACGATCGTGCAGTTAGGGCTTTGAGTGTTCAATAGCCCACATAAGTGTCGTTTAGTGCTTCGATCTCGATAGAGTGAGTGGAGTGAGAATTCTAGAATAGAGCCTTCAATATGAGGATGGACCTTAGAGTCCGTGCTCGGAAAATTCCCTCGAACTCACATTTCGATTGAGTTCCGGAATCTGATAGATGTGCGAGGCAATTGTGATCAACTCGACCCTATGGGTTACGCCTCTAGAGTAATTGGTATTAGGGTTAAGTGGTTATAGGGTTTGCCTTAAGTCGATCGGGTTAGATCGAGTGTTTAAGAAGAGGTTAAGCATAGGATTCGGTTGGTTGTTCGTTTTGTCCTTTCGTGATTAAGAATTGTGTGTTTATTATTGTTAAATGAGGATTGTGATGTTTAGAATGTGTTTAGAATGTAGGATTTAGTAAGGGTAGGTTTGGTGAAGTATAATTAGTTTAGAAGTGAGTTTTAGAAGAGTAATTAGGATCTAATGAACATAGGATCTTAGGAAATTAGAAATAAAATATCCATAGCTTCAAACCCAAATTCCACCGTTGGATGTGAAGATAAGTGTCTGAGTAAGTTTGCCTCAAAATTTGAGCTAGATCCGACGGTTAACGAAAAAGGTATGACACTTTGAAGTGCAAAGGAATGGTGGATTGAACCAGTTAATCGATTAAACCTTGAGTTAATCGATTAAGACCTGAATGATGCACACGACTTAATCGATTAAGCATGAGGTTAATCGATTATGGCCTGAATGTTGATTTTGGCCAAATTACATGGGTTAATCGATTAACCACCCAGTTAATCGATTAACCACTGCTGAATCAGACTTAAAACACGAATTTTAAGTGTTGTTCTTCATTTTCCTCTTCTCCCATTCGAAGCTCTCTTCTTCTCTCTTCCCCAATCCTTCTCCAATGTCAAAGTAACACCAAATCAAACCAAATTAACACCCCATAATCATTCCCCATCAACTCCCCATGATTTTCTATCAACATAAACACCAATTTCATTCTCAATCCCTCAAATCCCCAATTCCCAATTCAAAACCCTAACTCCCTCAATCCTTCTCATTTATTTGGGCAATCACCAAGGGAGCTAGGAATTGGTCATGGAGCAAGGAATTGAGGCTTAGGAGCTTGAGTTATAGAGCTCGGTGGAGTGCTCACATTCTCTCTCTCTCCTTCTCCTCTTCTCTTCAACCGGTAAGGGGAGACTCTTTCCACACTTTGAATTAGGGATAGTTAGAGTTTATAATAGAGCTTGAGATTAGTAATTAAATTGGAGTGTGGAAGTAATTAGTATAGACTAGAGTTTGAGTAATTGTGATTAGTTTAGTTTTTAGTTGATTTTAGAATCAATGTAAATGTTTATATTAATTTATTTTATGTATTGTTAAAGTAGGAAGTGAAGAACATTAGGGAGATGACTTTAATTCAAGTCCCTGAGACATACCTGAGTATGTCGACTGATTGACTGATTGATTTCTGAATTGCTGATTGTTATTGGGTGTTAAATGTTTATATATGTGACTAAGTGTTTAATGACTTGATTGTGAGATTGAAAATGGAATGTAAATGGATGTGAATATAATGTTTAAATGAATAAAGAGAAGGAAAGGTGGAAATGGTGAATTGTTAATGGTTATAATAGTGGAATTGTAAAAGAGTAAATCTATTGAAAAGGAGTATATATATATATATATATATATATACGGAATGAGTATTGAGAATTGATCTAAGTGTGATGGTGGGTATTCTAGAGAAGTGGCTAGGCTATACTTTTGATTCCATCCTTTGATTTAGTTATTAATCCTAAGTTTTTATTACGAATTTTTTACTGTCCTTTTAATTCACTGTGATGTGAAAGATCTCACCCTTAGTGGTTAACATTTTAGGAATTGTTCCAGAAGCTTGGAGATCAGAGTGCGCAACGGAACAAGTCGGAAGAAAGGAAATTTAATTTTGTATAACGTTCTATATTGTAATTAAGTGCCCCCACCTTTTGTATAAACTTAATTTGTAAACGAAATATTTAATGTTATCCGCTTTTAATTTCAAACTCTGATTTATTTTATTTCATTTTGTTTAATTAAATAACCTTTAAAGTTGATTATTGATTTCTAAAATTTTTATTTCCGTATATTTTTATAATAAGAAAATCGGGGTGTTAAAACACTATTCTCTCAACATTCTCTCTCTTTTTCTCAAAGATCAAAGTTCTCATTTTCATATTCTTTGTGTTGGAAGACATGCTTCAAACTCTCTTATGGACTTCAAGTATATTTCAAGATGATGTTTTGATGATAACAAACCAACTCAAGTTCAAGCTCACAAGTTTCATTCAAGTTCAAGATTGAAGATTCAAGCAAGGCATAGATTAGAAACCTTTTCCTTAAATCATTTGTAAGGTAATGGAGTTTCTATTCTTTACGAGTTTACAAAAGCCAATAAGTTTTTCATTTAAAAGAGAGAAGAAGAAAATGTGTTTTTCATGAAAAGTTGTTTTAAATTTTAAATCTTTGTGAAAATACTTGATATTACAAAACTCAGTATATTTCTACTGTGCAAGAAGGAGTAATCGATTACCTGCTCAAGATAATCGATTAACTTTGTTGCATCATAGAAAAATCAGAGAGGTTGTAATCGATTAAGCGAACTTTGCTAATCAATTACTTTCTTATGGGAGTAATCGATTACCTGGCTCAAGTAATCAATTATAATTGTTGCATCATATATTTTTCAGAGGCTTAGTAATCGATTACAGGCTCTATAGTAATCGATTACATGATGTTGCATCATATGCATAACAGAGACTTAGTAATCGATTAATTGTTTAAGTGTAATCGATTAAATGAGTTGCATCATATATTGAACAGGAGTGGTGTAATCTATTAATCATTGTTGGTCTAATCGATTACTTGATTTTCAAATGAATTTAAGAATTTCTATTTTTGAAGGAATAATCGATTACCTTCAGAAAGTAATCGATTACTTCAAGTTTTATTGAAAAACGTGTCAGAATTATTTTGATTATTTCCTGATTTGTTTTTATATAAAAGATTCTGATTTATTTTATAAAATTCAAAAATATTTTTAAATTTGAAATTATTTCCTTTTTAGTTTTAAGAATCAAATCTTTATTTTATTTCGTAAATCGTTTTGATTTAGTTTTGATTTTAAAACTTATTTCAAATCTTATTTTGTAACACCCCTAATTTTCGTCTCCCGAATAATAGGAAATTAATAATAAAAAGTTTTATCGTTAATTTATAGAATTTTCCAAGATTATGTTTTGTATTTAATTCGCCTTAAATATAAAAATAAGTTGAAATATTTTTATATGGCAAATAAATGCAAAATATAAGAATATTGCATTTTGGTCCCTGAATGAGGGCTTAAAAGTAATATTGAAAAGGTTCTTGGAGGGAAAGATTTAAAAATATTAATTTTTAAATTTTGAACTGATCTAACCGATTAGTATTGCCCTGTAACCGGTTAGACGATGAACTCAGGAACTGGTTTAGTGGATTTTGAGGAGTAATCACTGGGTTAATTCGATTAATCGCCACGAATCCCACTTGATGCATGTTGGAGGACACGTGTCTTCCTGCATGTCAACAAATCCCTCTATAAATTGATGGATTTCTGAAGGATTGAGGGTTGATGCCTTTGATTTCTTGTTGAGAGGCTGAAATTAGGGTTTTCAATTCGTGGAGGGCAATTCTTCTTTTTCCTTGAGAGTCAGAGAACGAGTGATACACAAACACGAAGCTTACATCCAAAGCTTCGTGTTGATACCAAATTTGTGAGTCAAGAGTGAGTGTGGAAGAAGGAATCAAGCTTGGAATTTGGAGGTGGAAAACTGAATTCTCTGTTTTGCCAGTTCTGGAAGCTGAATTCCAGCCTTGAATTTGGTAAGTGTAGCTCACCATTAGGTTCCAAATCTTTTCCAATTCCTCGTGCATGTTACCTATTCCGAGTTCTAACTATTTTCCCCAATTTCTTTGGCCAAATCCTATGTCAAATTTGGTGGTGTCTGGACCCTGTTGCTGGAAACCGAATCTGAAAACAGAACTTTGGGTCTGAGAGGAAGTTGTGGAGTTTTCTTCAAACCAGTGTCAAATCTTCATCAAAATCGTCTTAGAGGTATGGGAGAAGTCTTCACTATGCTAGATTTAGACTAAATGTCAAATGAATTAGGATTTGAGTTAACAAAACTCAAAAGGGCATTATGTGTTTTTAAGCACAAAGGCTTGGAGGCCAAAGTTTTGGCTCAATCCTGTTTGAGCAAGTTTAGATTGATGCATGCAAAGTGTATGAATGTTAAATTCTGGATTTGAATGATTAATATGAGTTTTGTTGTGTTAAATTGTGTTTATGTGGATTTTTATGCAATTTGATGCAAAGACTTGATGCATGCACTTTGAATATGATTTCTGTGATGAAACATATTTGTTTAAGGTATATGAACTTCATGGAATGATGGTTTGTGGTTAGATTTGAGAATTAAAGGAAATGGTGTGTTAAAACCTTCAATTTGAGGGACTGACTGCATAATCTAACCGGTTACTCGATTTTCGTAACCGGTTAGACACTGCAGAATTTTAAAGAAAGATTAGTTTATTAAATCAGTCCTTAAATTTCAGGAGTTTTGCTCAAATCTATACTATAAATCCATTATAAATAATCTGAATATAAAGTGTTATGATTCAGATTAGAAGCAAAGAGTTTATACCTTAAGTTCATATAGTAATTTTCAAGAGAAAATTATGTATGATTGGAAACAAATGTGATCTTAATTTTGAATGATGGAAACTGTGATTTTGAGGCATAAAACAGGGTTTAAGTGGTGCATAGATTGGGTAGAGAATTCAAGAAAAAAGGGTTTTTCTGAATTGCAATGGTAAACAGTTCAGGTCTGTAATTCTAACCGGTTAGCCTGAAACTGTAACCGGTTAGTACCTGAATCTGAAAAATAAAAAGTTAAGTTTTTGAATACCATTGGCTTTGTTTTATCCAATCTAAGTTAAAAGGCATGTTTTGAGAAAATTCAAAGGAGAATTTTATGCCAAATATTATGCCTCAAATTAATCATTCAAAATGGAAATTGGAATATTTCTAAATCACATTAATTAATGTAAAGATAAAACCAACCCTGATATTTGTGCATACATATAGACTGGGAGTCTGGTTGGTAGGAACGTTTATCATATTCTGGGAATATGAGGAGGGTACTCCGGGAGTACCAAATTATAACCTACTTGATGACACATTATAGATATGTGGCCAGTGTCCGGGACCTGGTTTTTATGCGTTCTGGGAACGTATGCGTTCTGGGAACGTGGTGCACACTCCGGGAGTGATGCTTATTATCCAAGTATGGTTCGGCATTACGTTCTGGGAACGAATGTCGGTGTTCCGGGAACACAAGGGTGTATTGGATGGACGTCCAAGATGGACATTTAGAGGCCTCAATGGTGGATAGAAAATCATACATCATGCCACTTGCATTATAAGAGTTATAATGTTGAAAAATTGGTGTGCTCATATATATTTGCATTATGCTCTGTCCATGATATACCTGTGATTGTAATTTTAGTCTTTATCAATTATGTATATGTGTATACTTACTCCCTGTGCCCTATTTAGGTGATGGCCAGATACCTAGCTTGCATCGAGATACGCCCTATCCCTAGCGGTATATGGATGTATGAGGAGCACCGTGCCACTTTTGAGGGGGAGGTTGAGATCACTCTCTACCACCCTAACCCTCTGGTGCGTGTGCGACCTCGTCGATTTAGGATCCCATTAGTCTATACTATGAATGTTCCACCTTTTTACACATATAGAGGACCACCCCCGGCTCGACCTATCCCTCGTTTTCATAGTTTTCGTTTTAGAGCTGCCACTCGTTCCCATCCTTCTTCCCATAGAGTTGTAACTGAGGAGACTCTTTCTCCTGGTCCGACTGATTATGATAGGACTGCTTCTGCAGATCCTAGACCCAGTGGTGGGATCTCTACACAGTCGGGCGAGGTCGAGGAGGACCCCGTGGAGGATGAGAGCGAGGAGGAGGTGCATGTTGAACCGACTGTTTCTGCTAGAGGTGGACCTGCTGGTTCATAGGAGCCTGCATAGCATAGGTGTTTTGGATCCTAGATCCTAGGGATAGAGCTGTGGAGGATCTGAGGAGCTGCTGAGGACACTGAAGACCTGCTCTGAGACTTCTATTTTGAGACCATGTGATATAGTGTATATATTTTGAGAGGTCTTAGAGTGAGGTTTTATTTCATACAGCTGGGTTGTATATCTTTTTATAAACTCTTGCTATCTCGACTGATGTTACTTGCTACTATTGTACTGATGGGGTTTTATTTTATGCTATGATCTATATATATATGATGTTTATTTTCCTCAGCAGAGCCCCAAAAGTATTATTTTTACTTCCGCGAACTCTGATTTTAAGTTACAAGAGATTCGGCGAAAGTTATATGTTATATTTTATATACTCAAATCCCACTCGAGAAGCAAATGATATGTGGTCATAATAGCTACTAATAATGCTTTCTATAACTAAAAAGATGCGATCTCGAGAGTCTTTTCGAACTTAAGATTGTGCTGAGCCGAATTCAAAAGGATTTATAATTGAGCAAGTACTAGCTTTGAAAAGGAAAAATTATCTAGCCCTAATTTTTATAGCAAGTATTCAACTATTTGGAAATATTAATTATTTTCAAGTTAAAAAGAGAGCGTCACACCTTTGGTGGTATCAGAGCATTGGTCCTTTTCCTCATGGCCCCGAAGATGCAGCTAAGTATGATATTCAATGTTGATTGAATATGATTTGAGTAAGTTAGTGGTAGTATTTATATTTTAAAAGACCTTTTTAGTAACCCAAAGCCCATAGTGCAGGTCTTTCTATGGCAACCCGAAATAGAAATGTTACTAATGAAATGTTAGAACGAATCACGACCGTGCTGGAAGGCATGCAGCAGCAGCAGAGACAACAATCATCTCAAGGGAGAGTTGGTAACCCATCTGCTGGCAACATGGCGAATCCTGATGCTAAGACTCTGTCGGAGTTCAGGAAGTGCAATCCTCCAAGGTTTGAGGGAGGATATAAACCCGATGAGGCGAACAAGTGGTTGTATGAGATCAATAAGATCTTCCGAACTCTGGAGTGTTCTGATGAACAGAAGGTGACCTATGCGGTTTACATGCTTCATGGGGAAGCTGAAACTTGGTGGGATCACACGGTCCAATTGCTGAATTTTGAAAGGAGGGCAATCAACTGGGGAGTATTTATGGAAAAGTTTCTTAATAAATATTTTCCAGATGATTTGGGAAGAAAGAAGGAAGTGGAATTCATGCAATTGAAACAGGGGGATATGAGTGTAGGGGAGTATGCTGCCAGATTCGAGGAGCTGATGAAGTACTCTCCCTATTACTTGAATAACCCCGATGAAAGGAGTAAGTGTGTGAAGTTTGAAGGTGGACTAAGACCGGAGCTGAAGTCCATCTTCAGTTATCAAAGGATTCAGAGTTTCCCTGCACTTGTGGATATGTGCAGAATGTATGAAGATGATAAGAAGGCGGAGCTGATAGGAAGTCAAGTGAAAGGGGTTGGACAGAATTATGGACCACAGAGAAAGAAGAAGTTTGATCATCGAAATAATGGTCCATATTCTAAGAACAAGGGTAAGGGCAAGGCAGTGATGGATAACAGGAACAAGTCTCGCGATAATGCTCCTTATTGCGAGAAATGCAAGCGTTATCATCATGGTCAGTTTTGCTGGTCCACAGGAGGATGTTTCAAGTGTGGGAAGCAAGGTCACTTTGCCCATGAATGCAAGGAATCGGCAAAGGGAGATGCAAAGGGATCTGCTGGAAAGCCTGTGGTACAAGGACGAGTATTTACCCTGAGTGGTAGTGAAGCAACCCAAACCCCGAATCTCGTGCAAGGTAATTTTCTGCTTAATAATCAACCTTGCAAAATCATGTTTGATTCTGGAGCTACACATTCTTTTGTTTCCCCTGAATGTGTAAGTAGGCTGAATCTTATTGTTTCTGATTCACCCTGCTATCTTAGTATAGATACCCCTACAGGAATACCAATCTACACCGCTAAAGTCTGTTTAGGGTGCAATGTAGAAATTCTGGGTCGTTCATCCAAGGTAGATTTGGTTTGTCTTCCTAAGTTACAAATGGATGTGATCTTGGGAATGGATTGGTTGATGAAGAACCAAGTGATCATCAATTGTGAGGAAAAGACGATTCAATATAGGACCCTAGAACCGGAGGGTTACATGTGTTTATTCTCGGCTTCTGGAGAAGAAGAGTCGATGCCGATCGAAGAGATTCCAGTAGTGAGGGAATTTCCGGAAGTATTTCCTGAAGATATACCAGGATTACCTCCGAAGCGAGAGGTAGAGTTTGGGATTGACTTAGTTTTTGGAGCTGGTCCCATCTCTATTGCTCCTTATAGGATGGCACCACCAGAAATGACAGAGATGAAGAAGCAAATCGAGGAGCTGTTGCAGAAACAAATGATCAGGCCAAGCGTTTCACCTTGGGGAGCTCCACTATTGTTTGTCAAGAAGAAAGATGGAAGTATGAGGATGTGTGTAGACTACAGGCAGTTGAACAAGGTCACTATTAAGAATAAGTATCCTTTGCCAAGGATTGATGACCTTATGGACCAAGTGAGGGGAGCTGCAGTATTCTCCAAGATTGATCTGAGATCGGGTTATCATCAGATCAGGATAAAGGAGGAGGATATACCCAAGACTGCATTTCGATCTCGATATGGTCATTATGAGTATGTTGTGATGCCGTTCAGATTGACTAATGCACCTGCTATTTTCATGGACTATATGAACCGAATCTTTAGACCATATTTGGATTTGTTTGTGGTGGTATTTATTGACGATATTTTGATCTATTCTAAAAATCCGGAAGAGCATGAAGAGCATCTCAGGATTGTGTTAAAGGTCCTGAAGGAGAAGCAACTATATGCCAAGCTTACGAAGTGTGAGTTTTGGTTGAATGAAGTGAAGTTTCTGGGGCATGTGATCTCTAAAGAAGGAATTGCGGTGGATCCAGCGAAAGTAAGTTCAGTGCTAAGTTGGGAACAGCCTAAGACTGTGACGGAGGTGAGAAGTTTCTTAGGGCTGGCTGGATACTATCGTCGGTTCATAGAAGGATTTTCTAAGATTGCATTGCCTTTGACTAAGTTGACTCGGAAGGATCAACCGTTCGTGTGGGACGATCGGTGCGAAGTTAGTTTCCGTGAGTTGAAGGGAAGGTTAACATCGTCTCCTGTGTTAATCTTACCTGATCCTCACAAGAGTTTTGAAGTTTATTGTGATGCATCTAAGCAAGGACTGGGTTGTGTATTGATGCAAGAAGGAAGAGTAGTGGCGTATGCATCGAGATAATTGAAGAATCATGAAGTGAATTACCCGACACACAATTTAGAATTGGTTGCGATCGTGTTTGCCTTAAAGATATGAAGACATCACCTCTATGGCACTACATTCAAAGTATTTAGTGACCATAAGAGTTTGAAATATCTGTTCGACCAGAAAGAGTTGAACATGAGGCAAAGAAGATGGATGGAGTTTTTGAAAGATTATGACTTTAAACTCCATTATCACCCGGGTAAAGCGAATGTGGTTGCAGATGCGTTGAGTCGGAAAGCAATCCACATAAGTGCGATGATGGTTAAGGAAGCAACGTTGATTGAGGAATTCAGAGACTTGAGCTTGTTGACACAAGTGGAGCCATCAATTATCAAGTTGGGGACGTTGCAGATCACAAACGAGTTCTTGGAAAGAATTCGGGAGTTGCAACGAGCAGACGAAGAATTGATGGAAAAGATGAAACTAGGTTCAGAAGGAAGGGAACCTGATTTCAAGATTGGGCAGGATGGAATCCTTCGTTTCAGGGCAAGGATTTTTATACCAAGAGATCAGGAAGTTAGAAGACTGATTCTTGACGAAGCCCATAAGAGTCGGATGAGTATGCATCCTGGAGCAACCAAAATGTATCAAGACTTGAAAAAGATGTTTTGGTGGTCGGGATTGAAAAAGGACATGGCAGAATATGTGGTGGCATGCTTAATTTGTCAGAAAGCGAATGTAGAACATCAGAAACCGGGAGGACAGTTGCAACCTCTGAGAATTCCCCAGTGGAAATGGGATAGCATTTCAATGGACTTTGTGTCTGGTTTACCGAGGACAACAGCTAACCATGATGCAATCTGGGTGATTGTGGACAGGTTAACCAAGTCGGCGCATTTTATTCCGATAAATATGCGCTATCCTTTGAACAAGCTTACCCAGATCTATATCAAGGAGGTAGTTCGTCTTCACGGAGTGCCTTCGAGCATTGTGTCAGACCGAGACCCGAGATTTTCGTCGCAATTCTGGAGAAGTTTGCATGATGCTATGGGAACAAGGTTGAAATTGAGTTCCGCGTATCATCCACAGACGGATGGCCAGACGGAGAGAACAATTCAATCTTTGGAAGATGTGTTGCGAGCGTGTGCACTTGAAGAACAAGGAAGTTAGGATCAAGTGCTACCTCTTGCAGAATTCACATATAACAACAGCTACCATGCGAGCATTGGGATGGCACCGTTCGAAGCGTTGTATGGAAGGAAGTGTCAAATCCCGCTATGTTGGTTCCAAGTGGGGGAGAACTTGATGGTTGGACCAGAGATGGTACAACAAACATCTGAGAAGATTAAGATGGTTCAGGAAAAGATGAAAGCAGCTCAGAGTCGGCAGAAGAGTTATGCGGATAAGAGGAGAAAACCATTAGAGTTTTCTGAGGGCGATCATGTGTTCCTTCGGGTAGTCCCGATGAAAGGAATTAGTAGAGCTTTGAGAACCCGAAAGCTTTCGCCTAAGTGTATAGATCCATATCAGATTCTTAAGAGAGTTGGTCCTGTTGCTTATCAATTGGCGTTACCACCCTCTTTATCCAACTTGCATAACGTCTTTCACGTTTCGCAATTAAAGAAATATGTTCATGATCCATCTGTCATTCTGAAACTCCAACCTGATGACCTAACTCTGAAAGAAAACCTGACCTTTGAGACTAGACCGGTTCAGATAGAAGATCGTGAAGTCAAGCGGCTCAGAGGAAAGGAAATACCTTTGGTCAAGGTGATTTGGGAGAATGCTGACGTATCTGAAGCTACATGGGAATTAGAGGAGAAGATGCGTCAAGAGTATCCGGAGTTGTTTTTGTAATCTAGAATTTCGGGGACGAAATTCCTTTTAAGTGGGGGAGTAGTGTAACACCCCTAATTTTCGTCTCCCGAATAATAGGAAATTAATAATAAAAAGTTTTATCGTTAATTTATAGAATTTTCCAAGATTATGTTTTGTATTTAATTCGCCTTAAATATAAAAATAAGTTGAAATATTTTTATATGGCAAATAAATGCAAAATATAAGAATATTGCATTTTGGTCCCTGAATGAGGGCTTAAAAGTAATATTGAAAAGGTTCTTGGAGGGAAAGATTTAAAAATATTAATTTTTAAATTTTGAACTGATCTAACCGGTTAGTATTGCCCTGTAACCGGTTAGACGATGAACTCAGGAACTGGTTTAGTGGATTTTGATGAGTAATCACTGGGTTAATTCGATTAATCGCCACAAATCCCACTTGATGCATGTTGGAGGACGCGTGTCTTCCTGCATGTCAACAAATCCCTCTATAAATTGATGGATTTCTGAAGGATTGAGGGTTGATGCCTTTGATTTCTTGTTGAGAGGCTGAAATTAGGGTTTTCAATTCGTGGAGGGCAATTCTTCTTTTTCCTTGAGAGTCAGAGAACGAGTGATACACAAACACGAAGCTTACATCCAGAGCTTCGTGTTGATACCAAATTTGTGAGTCAAGAGTGAGTGTGGAAGAAGGAATCAAGCTTGGAATTTGGAGGTGGAAAACTGAATTCTCTGTTTTGCCAGTTCTGGAAGCTGAATTCCAGCCTTGAATTTGGTAAGTGTAGCTCACCATTAGGTTCCAAATCTTTTCCAATTCCTCGTGCATGTTACCTATTCCGAGTTCTAACTATTTTCCCCAATTTCTTTGGCCAAATCCTATGTCAAATTTGGTGGTGTCTGGACCCTGTTGCTGGAAACCGAATCTGAAAACAGAACTTTGGGTCTGAGAGGAAGTTGTGGAGTTTTCTTCAAACCAGTGTCAAATCTTCATCAAAATCGTCTTAGAGGTATGGGAGAAGTCTTCACTATGCTAGATTTAGACTAAATGTCAAATGAATTAGGATTTGAGTTAACAAAACTCAAAAGGGCATTATGTGTTTTTAAGCACAAAGGCTTGGAGGCCAAAGTTTTGGCTCAATCCTGTTTGAGCAAGTTTAGATTGATGCATGCAAAGTGTATGAATGTTAAATTCTGGATTTGAATGATTAATATGAGTTTTGTTGTGTTAAATTGTGTTTATGTGGATTTTTATGCAATTTGATGCAAAGACTTGATGCATGCACTTTGAATATGATTTCTGTGATTAAACATATTTGTTTAAGGTATATGAACTTCATGGAATGATGGTTTGTGGTTAGATTTGAGAATTAAAGGAAATGGTGTGTTAAAACCTTCAATTTGAGGGACTGACTGCATAATCTAACCGGTTACTCGATTTTCGTAACCGGTTAGACACTGCAGAATTTTAAAGAAAGATTAGTTTATTAAATCAGTCCTTAAATTTCAGGAGTTTTGCTCAAATCTATACTATAAATCCATTATAAATAATCTGAATATAAAGTGTTATGATTCAGATTAGAAGCAAAGAGTTTATACCTTAAGTTCATATAGTAATTTTCAAGAGAAAATTATGTATGATTGGAAACAAATGTGATCTTAATTTTGAATGATGGAAACTGTGATTTTGAGGCATAAAACAGGGTTTAAGTGGTGCATAGATTGGGTAGAGAATTCAAGAAAAAAGGGTTTTTCTGAATTGCAATGGTAAACAGTTCAGGTCTGTAATTCTAACCGGTTAGCCTGAAACTGTAACCGGTTAGTACCTGAATCTGAAAAATAAAAAGTTAAGTTTTTGAATACCATTGGCTTTGTTTTATCCAATCTAAGTTAAAAGGCATGTTTTGAGAAAATTCAAAGGAGAATTTTATGCCAAATATTATGCCTCAAATTAATCATTCAAAATGGAAATTGGAATATTTCTAAATCACATTAATTAATGTAAAGATAAAACCAACCCTGATATTTGTGCATACATATAGACTGGGAGTCTGGTTGGTAGGAACGTTTATCATATTCTGGGAATATGAGGAGGGTACTCCGGGAGTACCAAATTATAACCTACTTGATGACACATTATAGATATGTGGCCAGTGTCCGGGACCTGGTTTTTATGCGTTCTGGGAACGTATGCGTTCTGGGAACGTGGTGCACACTCCGGGAGTGATGCTTATTATCCAAGTATGGTTCGGCATTACGTTCTGGGAACGAATGTCGGTGTTCCGGGAACACAAGGGTGTATTGGATGGACGTCCAAGATGGACATTTAGAGGCCTCAGTGGTGGATAGAAAATCATACATCATGCCACTTGCATTATAAGAGTTATAATGTTGAAAAATTGGTGTGCTCATATGTATTTGCATTATGATCTGTCCATTATATAACTGTGATTGTAATTTTAGTCTTTATCAATTATGTATATGTGTATACTTACTCCCTGTGCCCTGTTTAGGTGATGGCCAGATACCTAGCCTGCATCGAGATACGCCCTATCCCTAACGGTATATGGACGTATGAGGAGCACCGTGCCACTTTTGAGGGGGAGGTTGAGATCACTCTCTACCACCCTAACCCTCTGGTGCGTGTGCGACCTCGTCGATTTAGGATCCCATTAGTCATTACTATGCATGTTCCACCTTTTTACACATATAGAGGACCACCCCCGGCTCGACCTATGCGTCGTTTTCATAGTTTTCGTTTTAGAGCTGCCACTCGTTCCCATCCTTCTTCCCATAGAGTTGTCACTGAGGAGACTCTTTCTCCTGGTCCGACTGATTATGATAGGACTGCTTCTGCAGATCCTAGACCCAGTGGTGGGATCTCTACACAGTCGGGCGAGGTCGAGGAGGACCCCGTGGAGGATGAGAGCGAGGAGGAGGTGCATGTTGAGCCGACTGTTTTTGCTAGAGGTGGACCTGCTGGTTCATAGGAGCCTGCATAGCATAGGTGTTTTGGATCCTAGATCCTAGGGATAGAGCTGTGGAGGATCTGAGGAGCCGCTGAGGACACTGAAGACCTGCTCTGAGACTTCTATTTTGAGACCATGTGATATAGTGTATATATTTTGAGAGGTCTTAGAGTGAGGTTTTATTTCATACAGCTGGGTTGTATATCTTTTTATAAACTCTTGCTATCTCGACTGATGTTACTTGCTACTATTGTACTGATGGGGTTTTATTTTATGCTATGATCTATATATATATGATGTTTATTTTCCTCAGCAGAGCCCCAAAAGTATTATTTTTACTTCCGCGAACTCTGATTTTAAGTTACAAGAGATTCGACGATAAAGTTATATGTTATATTTTATATACTCAAATCCCACTCGAGAAGCAAATGATATGTGGTCATAATAGCTACTAATAATGCTTTCTATAACTAAAAAGATGCGATCTCGAGAGTCTTTTCGAACTTAAGATTGTGCTGAGCCGAATTCAAAAGGATTTATGATTGAGCAAGTACTAGCTTTGAAAAGGAAAAATTTTCTAGCCCTAATTTTGATAGCAAGTATTCAACTATTTGGAAATATTAATTATTTTCAAGTTAAAAAGAGAGCGTCACATATTTTATTTTGTTTTGATTTTGTTTTACTTATTCTAAATTTTTTTGATTCTAAAATGTTTTTCTATTTTAAAAAGATATTCACTCCAACATTCAGTTGATTAATTTTCATTCACGCTATTCATCTTTTCTGATCACACGTTTCTCTCTTCTTCTTCTCTAATCTTCTGGTTTTCACGTTCATACTTTTGAAAGAACAAAAACCATATTGGCTGAGTAACTCTTAGAGAAAAAGCACTTCATTATCATAAGAGCATATTGTTGTATCTGTGTTGTTGAGAACACACATTGTTATTGTAATCACTTTTATATTCTCTGTTATTGAAGCCTTAGTGGTTAGGGAGAGAATCCCTTAGTGGACGTTTGATACGTCGTAGGGCGAGGAACCCTGCTGTGTGATTTGAGGCCCCTAGCGAACGGAGGTTCCTAGTAGTGTGCGGGATGCTCTTGGTTGTAATAGGGTGCGGCTCTATTGCCGATTATAGAACTCTCAGGCAGGTCGCTTGGGGACTGGACTACGCCTTTCGACGGGAATGCTGAACCAGTATAAAATTCACCGGTGCAAGCTTTTCTATCCCTATCTCTTTATTTTCCGCATATTTCAATTTTTACGTTTCCGCGCTACTCAATTTATTTTATCTATCATTTTCGCGATCCGTTTCAAACGCTTAATCTCTCCATCTCAAAACAATTTTTAATTTGTAAAGGATTTCACAATACATTAATAAAACTCGATTCACCCCCCCTCTCAAGATTTTGAGGCCAAAACCAACAATTGCCATCAGAGCTAGTCTCTTGTGTTAAGACTTAACCATCTCAAGAGTATGGCTTCAAACTCTCTGTTTGGTGGTGAAGGGAGTTCTATTAACAGTCCTCCCATGTTTGATGGGGTAGGGTACGCGTATTGGAAAGCCCGTATGAAAATTTTTATTCAAGGAGTTGGATTAAAAGTTTGGGATGCTGTCGTTAATGGTCCTTATGTTCCTACCTATGTGGTTAATGGTAACACCGTCGAAAAGCCTATGGCTGAGTGGACGGAGGAGGAGGAACGTAGAGTCCAGTACGACCTGAAAGCGAAAAATATTATAACAACTGCTTTGAGCTATGATGTGTTTTTCAGGATATCGACATGCGAGACTGCACAACAAATGTGGGATACGCTAGAATTCATGCATGAAGGTACAACTGAGGTGAAAAGGTCGAGAATCAATACTCTGACTGGTGAATACGAATTATTCAGAATGAAAGATGGAGAATCGATTCAAGAGATCCAAAAACGCTTCACGTGATTGTAAATCAGCTAACAACATTGGGGAAGAAATTCACCAATGAGGATCTCATCAACAAAGTTTTAAGGTGTTTGGGAAGAGAATGGCAACCCAAAGCGACGACGATTGCTGAATCAAGAAACCTTTCAACTATGACGCTGGCAACTCTCTTCGGGAAGTTACAAGAGCATGAAAGTGAACTGAAAAGATTGGCTTAACACGAAGAAGAGAACAAGAAGGTCAAAAGTTTGGCATTCAAGGCTGAAGCACCAGCAACAGAAAGTGACTCGGACAAAGAATTGTTAAATGATGAACACATGGGTCTGTGGGTCAAAAAGTTCGGGAAATTTCTGAGGAAAAAAATAACTTCAATAGAAGGGACAACAACAAGAGTGAAGGGTCATCCATTACATGTCATGAGTGTGGCAAGCCTGGTCACATCAGAGCAGACTTCTACCAGCTGAAAAAGAAAGAAAATTCAGAAAAAGGCACCTCAAATTCAAAGAAAGGGAAGCAAGCGTATTTGGCATGGCTAGACAACGAAGGAAGTTTGGATGAGGATTCAGACGAACAAGAGGAGACTTCCAACATATGCTTGATGGCTCACGGAGATGAGGTAATTTCTGAACATAATTTTTCTTATGATGAATTACAAGAGGCTTTTGAAGAATTACATGAGGAGTCAATGAGGTTATCCTTATTGATTTCTTTAGAAAAGAAAAATTCAGCTTCTCTTTTAGAAAAGAAAAATCTTTTTAAAGAAAATGAATTTTTGAAAAATCAAAATAAGGATCTGAATTTGACTTTGAAAAATTCTTCAAACACCTCAAGTAACGAAGTTAAATTTAAAGCTAGTTCTTCTTCTTGTAAGTTCTGCAAGGACCTTGTTAAAGAAGTAGAAGATTTAAAAGAAACCCTTGCAAAATTTACGAAAGGTAGAAATACTTTAAATTTAATGCTAGGGAGACAAAAATGTTTCTTTAATAGAGCGGGTTTAGGATATCAACCCGGTAGGCATCAAAATAAATTAAGTACCATTTTTGTCCTTGCTAGCAATCATAAGAAACCTTTAATTATTTGTCATATTTGTGGTAAAAAGGGTCATGGTGCACATGAATGCATACACCGAAAAGTGAAGTTCGTTAAACCGAACAATGAAACTAAAAGGTGGAATGATTTAAACTATGGCTATACTAACGCTCAAGGATCCAAAAAGATATGGGTACCTAAAAAGAAACCTTGAATTCTTTGCTTGTAGGTTACTCCGGAAGAAAGAAAATCATGGTGGCACTTGGACAGCGGATGCTCAAAACATATGACTGGAGATAAATCTAAATTTTCGCATCTCGTTCCAAAGGACCAAGGACATGTGACTTGCGGAGATAACAATCAAGGAAAGATTCTTGGAGTCGGTAAAATTGGTACACCTCCTAACCCTTGCATTGATAATGTTTTACATGTTGAGGGCCTAAAACACAATCTGCTAAGTATTAGTCAGTTGTGTGATAAGGGCAATAGGGTTATTTTTGATTCTGATAGATGTATTATCGAGGATAAAGTTGATAATCTTATTAAGCTAATTGCTCGCAGGATAAACAATGTTTATGTTATTGATTTTAACTCAATACCCTCAAATGATGCGAAATGTTTATTAAGTAAAGAGGATGAATCGTGGCTATGACATCGTAGAATAGGTCACATCCACATGGCTCATTTAAATAAAATTTCTTCTAAAAACATAGTAGTTGGTTTTCCAAAGCAAAATTTTTCTATTTCTGAAAAATGTGATCCTTGTTCAAAATCAAAACTCACAAGGGCATCTTTTCCTTCTAAAAATCTGATTTCAACTCAAAAGCCCTTGGAACTTTTACATATGGATCTTTTTGGAGCTTGTCAAACAAAAAGCTTTGGTGGCAACTATTATTGTTTAGTTATTGTGGATGACTATTCTAGGTATACATGGACGCTTTTTATTACTCATAAAAAGGACGCATTTCATGAATTCAAAAAGCTAGCCAAGATTGTTCAAAACCAATTGCATTTGAGCATTGCATCCATTAAAACTGATCATGGTGGAGAATTTGAAAATCATCTTTTTGAAAAATTTTGCGAAAAACATGGAATTAAGCATTATTTTTCAGCTCCAAGAACTCCTGAGCAAAACGGGGTTGTGGAGAGGAAAAATCGTTCATTAAAAGAGCTTTCAAGAACAATGCTTAATGACATGAATTTGCCTGCATATTTTTGGACCGATACAGTGAGTACAGCTTGCTATGTTATGAACCGTGTAACACCCCACATTTTTCCCATACGTGCCTAAACGATTTCCGACAGAATAAACTCTGAGATTCTATTTTATAAGAGATTTTCAGAAAAATATTTTATGTGAATAAGAAATAAAGTATTGATTTTTATGGATTTTATAAACAAAATGTTTTTATAAGTGAGAAGTGAATGATTTTGTTGAGTTTGAAACGATTTGCTAAGTTGTGATTTTATTAAAAAGTGATTTTTTGTTAGAAATGGAATTTTTGGATCTGTTAACTTTAAAAATTCGTAACTTTTTAACCGTAACTCGGATTTTCATGATCTTTATATGAAAACGATCGTCTTGAGACGTAGATTTGAAAAATATAACTTTTGGAATTTTCTGGATTGATTTATAAAAAATTATTTTCAGAGTTTATGAAATACGAATTTTGGAATTTGTATTTTGAAGAAAACAAATTTATTGACTTGGCTTGAAATTTTTATGTGATGAGTGCTTGGTTTGATATGTGTTGATTTATGATGCATGGAAATGGTTGTGTGAATGTGAATTCTTTGAATTGGTTGCCTTGTTGTGTGAATTAATAATCTTAAGTAAATGTGGTTAGAAAATAAAAATGTAAAATGTATGTGTATGTGTGTATGATACGGTTGTATGTATGTGTGTGTATATATGTGTGTATGTTGTACGTGTATGTGTATGTATGTACAAGCTAGGACTATAATTTTCTAGAAGCTTGTAGGATAAGAAATTAGAACCATGAGGGAGCTAAACTAGAACCAAACTAAGTAACCAAACCCTAACTAAAAGCTAACTAGTCCTTAAGCCTAAAGTGACCCCTAAAACCCCAGCCTATTCTACCTTGTCCCCTTACATATGATAATCTCCACCCATGCAAGTTTTTGGAAGCCCAAAACTACCCCTCCCAAGTGCTCATGACCGAATTATTCCCCAAGGCCAAAGAGGGAAATCTTGAGTTGCCTATATATATAAGTGGCCTTGGTTCATTTTCCTCATTCCATTCCCATTCCCATTCCACACTTTCACTTCCACTCCAAACACAACTCTAAGGGCCTCATCAAACCCTTAGAGAGAAAAAGAAAAGAAAAAGAGAGAGAGAAAAGGGAGAGGGAGTCGTGAGGTTGAAGGAGGAAGAAGAAGGAGATCCAAGCTTGATCAAGCCTTACCTTTGTAGATCAAGAGTGTTAAGAGCTAGAGAACCGACCCTTTTCATGGTAGGATTCGAAGATCAAGAGGAAGATTTGTAATAGTTTAGTTTTTCCCTTTTTAGTTTATAGATCTTTATTCCCTTTTGAGTTTGTGTGTTGTTATTCTTTGATCTTGGACTTTAAAGACTTAAAATAATTTGTAATATGATACACTTTGTGTTTGATTTTTCGGTTGAGTTTCCTTGATGGATCTAATGTTTTTCCAACTAAAATTTTAAAGATCTAAAGAAAACTAAGACTTTTGTGAAACCTAAAATAAATGTCTTTACATGCCTATTTTTCTTTCTCTAAACCGTGATCTATGTATATTTATGTGGTGATTTGATGAATAAACCCATGATCTAAGCTTAAAGTGAAATCTTTGGTTTTACATGTTGAATCTTCTTGCTAGATCTTGATCTATGATGTGTTTTCATGACTATTTGATGAATAAAAACATGATCTAAACTTGATTTGTAAAAAGGTTTAAGTCTTTGGTCTTGCATGTTAACTTTGTGATGATCTTAGTTGATCTAAATGTATGCATGTAATTACCTTTGTTTGATGAATGAAAAATGTTTAGATCCTTGATTTGCATGTTATTTTTCAAGAGAAAAGATTGTGTTTTATTTTTATGTATTATTCGGTTTTAAGGAGAAAATTAAAGTAACAAGTTTTAAATTGATTTTTGAGTATGAACATGTTTTGATCTAGTGTTTAATCTTGTGCATGTTTGATTTAAATAAGATCTATGAGATCTATGCTTTTATTTTGTGAAAAGTTGATGCATGTTTGTTTTAAGAATAGATCTAATGATTTCTAGAGCATGCATGTCATTTTTAAAGGTTTAAAGTGTCATCTTGATTCTTATCTAAAATTAAATGATGAACTTGAGTTTTATTGGAAATCTTTAATAAAAACCTTGCCTTGAGTTATTTTGCATATGTGATATGAATAAATGATATGGTATGTTGCTTTGAGAAGTAGTCTTGAAATCCTACATGTCTTGATGTGATTATATGACTTTTGTATGTTTAAAAAGTGAACCAAAAAAAAACCTTGTTTGGTGCATGATGACATTCGGCCATACTAGGGAGAAGTAGAAAGCTAGGTTTGTTCCTCATTTAGGATGCATGCATGAAGTAAATAAATTTAAAAGAAAATGTATGTGAATCTTTGAAGTGGTTTGTGATCCAAAGTGTGCTTGACTTAAAGTTTTGAAAATGAATTAAAAATTGTTGATTTTTCCTTTTGATGTTCACGGTTTTAATTATAAAAGAAAGAAAATAATTTCATGCTTTTATGTCTTTGATTGTGCACTAAATTCTTGCAATATTATACATGTAGAATTCGGCCAATGCATGTTTGAAATGTTTGGAAAAGTTTTCTCCATGGAATGACTTGTGATTATAGCTATATTCCTAGGTGTATGATGTTATGTGTTGATGAAAATGATGTATGATCCTTTTAATCTTTTTGGTTTTAGAAATAAAAATGAATAAGTTGATTTGATTATGTGAAAAGAAATTTTGTAATGTTAATTCAATGGTTTCAAGTTTATAAATTTATTAGTGATTAGAAAGTAATAGCTATGGTAATTCGGTCCTTGGTGAATTAGTCACAAGGATTAGTTTAAATTATTTTCTTAAGTGTTATTGAGTTAATTTATTAAGATTAAAATTTAATTAATGGTTTAAATGACTAAAAGTGCGACTTTCATTATGTAAGTTTGTGAATGCTTTGAATGCTTTGAAACTTGTAAGCGTTGTTCTTTATGCTGTTTGAATGTGTTGAATTGGAATTGTTCTGAATCTTGTTTGTGAGGTTTATTTGTGAAAAATCTATGTTTGGATTTCAAAGAATTCGAAAAATATTTTATTTGAAAAAGTGTAATTTAAACAACCTAAATTGATTTGAAACTTTTATATGGCATTCTTTGATCAGTATTTGATGATGTTGTGAAGTTTGAAAATTTAATAAATCAACTTTATGTGGTCTTGGAATTTTATTTTCTTGAATTTCTGTATTCTGTTTTAAAGCCTAAGAACACTGATTTTTATAACCTGAGTGTTTTAAATTAAGAGAGATGGATTTGGTTTTAATAATGAAAGTATTTTAGAATTGTTTCAAAGTTTCATTGAAAACATTTTAATTATAGATTCGACTTGGATTTGAAAACTTGTGGATATTGGCAATGTGTTTTCAAAAAGGGAATTGTTTCAAAGTGTCTTTAAAACGAAATTAAGAGTTTTTGGAAATCGTTTCTAACGCACGGGAAAAATGTTCTAGTTCGGGTGACGGGCGAGAAGGACACGCGGCAAAGCTAACGACTGGGAAAACCTTCAGAAGTTTCATCATCAAGGTGAGTGAGAGTGCTGTGATCCCGTAACGTGGTTGCTCGCAATCAGAATAGATGGATTGTGGAAGTACTGAGAATTAGGCGATATAGATATTTGTGTTAGATGATTACCTGTTTTGTTTACGTGCTAAATGTTTATCTATTAAGCATGCTTTATTCTGTTTAGAAAATGTTTGATTACGTCTGAATCGTGAAACGATAATAATGAAACTGTGAAATTAATAAATTAAGACTAAAGAGGAAAGAAAGTGCAGATAAGGAATTATTAGAAATAATTGAGAAAGAGATGAGGAATGATGTGAATGAAGCTATGAAAGGAGATAAATAATGAACGAAAGAGAATCAATAGTGAGTTGCGAAAGAAATGAAATGAAAAGATGATTTTAAGATGGTGGTAAGAAATACCGATGAGGCAAGCGGAAGCGTGGTGATGATGAGCAACAACTGAGGAGAGCAATGTTGATGGTGCTGTGGAGCAATAACGGAGGAGAAAGACGCTGATGGTGCTGCTGAGCAACAACATAGGAGAAAGACGCTGATGATGCTGCTGAGCAACAACGGAGGAGAAAGATGTTGATGATGCTGCTGAGCAATGATGATGAGAATGATGCTGATGATGCTGATAAGAATAATGTTAATGAGATGCAAGAGAAAGAGATTTGAGGCAAGATGTCGATTGAGATTCTTTGGGGAACAGATTGCGATTAGTGGTCGAGTTTCATTGAAGGGATGCACCAAGGATGAGCCGACCATTAGGATTAAAGCCGTTAATTAAAACCCTAAAACTCTAAAAGACTTTAAAAGACATTAACGAACGCGGTGAGTTATGAGTGTCGTATCGAAGTAGTGGAAAGGAAGGTACCCCGGATATCAGGGATATTCGGGTTGTGAATGCAATAGGGTAAGCTAGGGCGGTAAAACACCATGATGCTTTGAGTACTACTCTGGGCGGAACAAATTCCATATGTGGTAGCCAGACGTGGTGGGGACTGGGTCCTAATGCTGTGGTAAGTTCTGCACCCGGAACCGGAATAGTGCTGTCACCCCTACGGCATTTCAGGAACAGTGAGAGGGACTGGAACGGGGCATTTGTGATTGCAACTGTACCCGAACTTTCTACAGTGAGCCTTGATTATATGATATAATGTGAATTGATATTGAAATGAATTGATTTGAGACTGTACCCGAATTTTCTACAGTTCTCCTGGCTTGGAGCCATTTGTTGAGACAATTGTCGTGCCCGCGTGGTAAAGGTCCTGTACTCCTGTTTGCTTCCGACTAGGTTGGGTGGATGACCGAGGAGATGTAGACATGTGTGACTTCCTCAGTGATGAACTCCCCACATCATTGAGCGAACCGGAACGATAAGACATAGGAGATTGAAAATAATCAAAAGAAAAGTACAGTAAAGGTATTATGTGTTGAATCAGATTTATAAGACAAGTACGAGAAATGATTCTTGGAATAATTAATAAATCTTGAGGCAACGATTGAAGAAAGAATGGAAAAGATTTGTGAGCGTCATGTAATGAAAGGTTCAAGAAGAAAAGCATTTCGGAAAGGTGGAGAGAGATTGGGATGTGAGCGTAATGAATGATTTGGCTATGAGTAATGATATTGATGTGTTTGGAACATTATGATATGCTTTGTTATATGTGATTCATATATGCTATGTGTATAACATGTTATATATATGTTGATGATGATGTGATTGCCTTATGATAAATGTCTATGTTATGCTGTTTTAGTTATATTGTTCTGTTTTATTATCTGTCTATCTTTATATTGAATCTACCCTGAGACCGCAAGGTCAACCCGTTAGTGTTCGGAACACTGATTCTCTCCTACCATGTTGTCGTATCGGCAATTGCTGATATTGTAACGGGTAGATAGCGTAGCGTGTAGCGATCCACCTGTGCCCCTGCAAGGAGGAGAATAAAAGTTTGTCCCTGAAGATGGTATATGGAGAGGCTTCTAGATCGAGAGAAGGAGGATAAGCAAGTACAAGACGACTCTCTGGAAGAGACTCCTGAGATGGCTGATGACGACAACTCTACTTGCGGACCGAGAGCTTGGGCTACCAAGATTCGAAGATAGAGGGATAGTTTTGGTGTGTATAACTAGAGGATAGGTAATCCCCTCAGAGCATTGTACTCCATTGTAAGTTCTTAGTACCATAGCTTATCATACTGTACCCCCGGCTAAAGTTTTGTTTAACATTGATGTTTTGAAACAATTAAATGGGCGGTGTATTTAAAATGAGGTTTTGTGAATGAGTTTCAAAGTGCGGTGTCTTGTGACATCTAGGTTTGGAACTTGAAAGATTTTATACAATGTGAGAACATGAGTTTTAATTGTAACTATGTTTTAAAAATCTAAAATGTTCTCATGTTTACATTCTACATGTTTAAAAAAAATGGCCCTAATTTTCGCTATATTTAATTTAAGTTGCCGTGGTTTTCAAGTTGTCGAATCGGGGTGTTACAGTTATGGTATCAGAGCAATGGTTGATCTAAGTAACCTTATGCATGGACTTACATACTTTGCTGTATGACTCGGTGTGTGTGTTAGTATTAAGATGACGATAGATGAGAATAGGAACGCTAAGATTACGCGAATATTTTCCTGGAAAGCGTTAGTTTTCGTCTACCGCGGAGACAAAGAGCAGAGATCAGTACGACATGGATGTTGATGCGTGATTCAAATCTTCTTTCGTTGAGTTTCTCTTTGATGTGAACCCCTTTGTCTGTAGTAACCTCTAAGTTATTTGAGATCTTGTCCTTGATTAGAACCTCTCTTTTCTTGTTGGAGCTTTTCTTGTATAAACCCTATGCGTTGCCAAATTGCTTTAGCATGACGCTTGAAAAAGCCTTTTCTGAAAATCTTAGACCATGATTTTTGATGAAGCCTTGATTGTTGATAAACTCGAAGTTTTCTCTTTTGATTTTGACCAGACCTTTATCTTTTCCTAAACTTTTGATAAGAATTTTTGGACCCTGGCACCTTACCCAATCGAGTAGGTATCCCTAAGATACGAAGTAAGTTGTGAAGTGTTGTTAGGTAAAGGTTGCAAAGGCTAAGGGGAATAAGGATTAGTAAGTATGGATTAAGGGAAGTATGAGTCTTAGAGAAAATAGGAGTATCCTTTTTGAGTCTTAGATGAGTGGCGAGTTATGTGAGGTAATTAGGACTAAGAGCTTTGGTGTCGGACTGGTCAAAATAATGGTTTAAGTGGTGATAAGAAGAGGATGAAGTTAAGGTGATGAGTAGGATTTAGAGTCGTAGGTGTCTTGAATTGAGTTGGAAAATGGTTAGACGGAAGAGAGTAAGTGATGACATGGTAAGGTTAGACTGGTAAGATGGTTGAATTTGTGGATAGAGTCGTTAAGTGTTGACCCAACGCTGATTTGCCTAAGGAATGAAGAACATCGAGGCACCATCCCATTGACCAAATCATAGGTGACATCACAAAATGTGTAAGTACTTTCAGTTCTATTAGCAATCTATGTAACTACTTTGCATTTGTTTCTCAAGTGGAGCCAAAGAATATCTCTGACGCTACGCTTGATGAGCATTGGCTTTTGGAAATGCAAGAGGAATTAAACCAGTTCGAAAGAAATCAGGTTTGGGAACTTGTTCCTAGGCCTGAGTCTCATCCGATTATTGGAACTAAGTGGATTTATAAAAATAAACTCGATGAGGCTAGTTTAATTGTTTGAAACAAAGCTAGGTTAGTTGCACAAGGTTACAACCAGGAAGAGGGGATAGATTATGAGGAAACATTTGCCCCTGTTGCTAGGTTGGAAGCCATTAGACTGCTTTTAGCTTTTGCATGCATTTTAGATTTTAAATTATATCAGATGGACGTAAAGAGTGCCTTTCTAAATGGTTTTATAAATGAAGAAGTTTATGTGTGTCAACCTCCCGGCTTTGAAAATTATGAACACCCGGATTATGTATATAAATTGAAAAAGGCTTTGTACAGACTCAAACAAGCTCCTAGAGCGTGGTATGACCGTCTTAGCAAATTTTTATTAGAAAATAATTTCGAAAGAGGGAAGGTGGATAACACGCTTTTTATTAAAAAGAAAGGAAAAGACATTCTTTTAGTTCAAATTTATGTAGATGATATTATTTTCGGTGCTACTAATGAAACCCTTTGCAAGGACTTTTCGAGATGTCTATGATGGGCGAGCTGAAATTTTTCCTGGGATTGCAAATAAAACAAGCAAAGGATGTGATTTTCATTAGCCAAACAAAGTACTGCAAGGAACTATTGAAAAGATTTGGCATGGATAAGGCCAAGGCAGTAGCAACACCAATAAGCACATCTTGCTATCTGGACAAAGATGAAGGAGGTAAATCCGTAGAAATCACTAAATATCGAGGTATAATCGGATCCCTTCTCTATTTAACGGCAAGTAGGCCGGATATAATGTTTAGTGTTTGTTTATGTGCTCGTTTTCAAGCGAATCCAAAAGAAACGCACATGGTTGCTGCCAAACGTATAATGAAATATCTGTCTGGCACAATTGATATGGGTTTATGGTACCCCAAAGGTTCTTCGTGTAACCTTGTTGGGTATTCTGATTCTGACTTTGCTGGGTGCAAAGTAGATAGGAAAAGCACTAGCAGCACTTGTCATCTTCTTGGCAATTCTTTATTATCATGGGCTAGCAAGAAGCAGTCGAGTGTAGCCCTATCCACAGCTGAGGCTGAATATGTCGCCGCAGGTAGCTGTTGTGCTCAAATCTTATGGTTGAAACAACAACTCCTAGACTTCGGTGTAAGTCTAGATCACATTCCTATAAAATGTGATAATACCAGTGCTATCAGTATTACCAAAAACCTAGTGCAACATTCTCGCACTAAGCATATTGAGATTCGTCACCATTTTATACGTGATCATATTCAAAAGGGTGATTGCATTATTGAGTATGTTGATACTTCGCGGCAGTTAGCTGATATCTTTACGAAACCGCTTCCAAAAGAAAATTTCTTTTTCATTCGTCGAGAAATTGGTTTAACTTCTTCCTCTCACCTATTTTGAGTGTGTGATTTTTATCTCTCTTGTTATTATTGATGCGTCTTCTCAGTGTTTCAGGGGGAGACAACATATTCTTTTTGATGATTACAAAAGGGGGAGAGATATTCTGATATTTTGATACAAGGGGAGAGATTCTCTGAAGATGCAAATTTGAATTGATATATTTTATGCATCAATACAGGGGGAGATGCTACAAGATTCTATGAATTGTTATATTTTTTTATTTATTGTTCAAGGGAAGGTTAATGTTATATATATATATATATATATATATATATATATATCTGTGTGTGTGTGTGTGTGTTTGCATGTATAACACTTGTGATGCAGATAGTAAAAAACATATCAGAATCATTGTTTGTCATCATCAAAAAGGGGGAGCGTTGGAAGTCAAGCTAGTGTTGGAAGACATGCTTCAAACTCTCTTATGGACTTCAAGTATATTTCAAGATGATGTTTTCATGATAACAAACCAACTCAAGTTCAAGCTCACAAGTTTCATTCAAGTTCAAGATTGAAGATTCAAGCAAGGCATAGATTAGAAACCTTTTCCTTAGATCATTTGTAAGGTAATGGAGTTTCTATTCTTTTCCAGTTTACAAAAGCCAATAAGTTTTTCATTTAAAAGAGAGAAGAAGAAAATGTGTTTTTCATGAAAAGTTGTTTTAAATTTCAAATCTTTGTGAAAATACTTGATGTTACAAAACTCTGTATATTTCTACTGTGCAAGAAGGAGTAATCGATTACCTGCTCAAGATAATCGATTAACTTTGTTGCATCATAGAAAAATCAGAGAGGTTGTAATCGATTAAGTGAACTTTGCTAATCAATTACTTTCTTATGGGAGTAATCGATTACCTGGCTCAAGTAATCGATTATAATTGTTGCATCATATATTTTTCAGAGGCTTGGTAATCGATTACAGGCTCTATAGTAATCGATTACATGATGTTGCATCATATGCATAACAGAGGCTCAGTAATCGATTAATTGTTTAAGTGTAATCGATTAAATGAGTTGCATCATATATTGAACAGGAGTGGTGTAATGGATTAATCATTGTTGGTCTAATCGATTACTTGCTTTTCAAATGAATTTAAGAATTTCTATTTTTGAAGGAATAATCGATTACCTTCAGAAAGTAATCGATTACTTCAAGTTTTATTGAAAAACGTGTCAAAATCATTTTGATTATTTCCTGATTTTTTTATATAAAAGATTCTGATTTATTTTATAAAATTCGAAAATGTTTTTAAATTTGAAATTATTTCATTTTTAGTTTTAAGAATCAAATCTTTATTTTATTTCGTAAATCGTTTTGATTTAGTTTTGATTTTAAAACTTATTTCAAATCTTATTTTATTTTGTTTTGATTTTGTTTTACTTATTCTAAATCTTTTTTATTCTAAAATGTTTTTCTATTTTAAAAAGATATTCACTCCAACATTCAGTTGATTAATTTTCATTCACGCTATTCATCTTTTTTGATCACACGTTTCTCTCTTCTTCTTCTCTAATCTTCTGGTTTTCACGTTCATACTTTTGAAAGAACAAAAACCGTATTGGCTGAGTAACTCTTAGAGAAAAAGCACTTCATTATCATAAGAGCATATTGTTGTATCTGTGTTGTTGATAACACACATTGCTATTGTAATCACTCTCATATTCTCTGTTATTGAAACCTTAGTGGTTAGGGAGAGAATCCCTTAGTGGACGTTTGATACGTCGTAGGGCGAGGAACCCTGCTGTGTGATATGAGGCCCCTAGCGAACGGAGGTTCCTAGTAGTGTGCGGGGTGCTCTTGGTTGTAATAGGGTGCGGCTCTATTGCTGATTATAGAACTCTCAGGCGGGTCGCTTGGGGACTGGACTAGGCCTTTCGACGGGAAGGCTGAACCAGTATAAAATTCATCGGTGCAAGCTTTTCTATCCCTATCTCTTTATTTTTCCGCATATTTCAATTATTTACGTTTCCGTGCTACTCAATTTATTTTATCTATCGTTTTCGCGATCCGTTTCAAACGCTTAATCTCTCCATCTCAAAAATATTTTTTAATTTTTAAAGGATTTCACAATACATTAATAAAACTCGATTCACCCCCCCTCTCGAGATTTTGAGGCCAAAACCAACACTTTGATCAAGAAACCTTTGAATCTCAATTACTAATTGTTCATAGTTCTTGAAGGAGATTCATTAGGTTATTGTCTTCTATTGTGTTGTAATCATTGCAAGAAGGCAATCTATCTACAACAAAGTTGAAGCCTTGATGGTTGTTCATCAAGCAAATCGTCTTGGAAGTCTTGTTGTGTTAACAAGCAAATTGGAAGTCTTGTTGTGAGGAATCAACAAGCAAGTGGAAGCCTTGTTGTGCGGTTATCAACAAGAAAGGGAAGAAGGTTAGATTAGAAGTTAAATAGGATTGCAAGACAAGAGTGAGGCATCTCTTGGAGGCTATCAAGAAGGGAGTCTTGAGAGGCGTATTACTTGTAATTGGGAATTCTAATTCCTTATTGAAGAAACTCTCTCTTATGATAAGAGGGGACTGAATGTAGCTCACGGTGGTTGTGAGTGAACCAGTATAAATCTCTGAGCAAGCTTCTCTTCCCTTAACTCTTTAGTTTTTGTCATTTCATATTGTTCTTGTTTGAAAACTTAGAAAATATTGATTTTCCATAATTGATTGAATTAGGGTTTAATTGTTCAAATTGATTCGGGGAAAAACATTTTCATAACCTAGGTTGTAACATCCCAATTTTCATTTATAAGGGTAATTAGCATTTTAAATGAATTCTTGGTGGAAGAAAATAAAGAGTTGGGTTAGAAATAGATAGTTAGAAGTGGTTAGGAGTTAGACTCTTCAGACTTTAGGAAATTTTAAATGCATGCTTCGTAGCTCAAATCAGGAATTCCACCGTTGGATTTAAAGTAGGATATATCTGTTAAAATTTCCCAAAATTTGAGCAAGATCCAATGGGTAGAAAATAAGTTGTAGAAGTTTAAAGTTGGAAAATTCAGATTTTTAGGGTCTCGCTCGAGCGAAAAAGACCTCGCTCAAGCGAAACAGTGGTTCACAGACCCTGATTTCCTGCCCATTTTCGCTCCAGCGAAACATGGCTCGCTCCAGCAAAGGTTCGGTTCGCTCAAGCGAAAATCTCTGGCTCGAGCGAATACGGCTCGAGCAAAACCCAAATCTACTGGACGAAACTCGCTCCAGCGAGTAAGTGCTCGCTCAAGCGAAAATGCCCAGATATGATATCTGCAGAACGCGATCTGGACCGCTCGATGGGAATATTCCCATGGTTCCTCTAATCTCAGCCACACAAGCCTTTCTCTCTCTCATAAACTCTTACCCACCTTCATTCTTCTTCATTTTCTCCTTCACCATCATCACAACATCTCCTCTTTCTCTCCTCCTCCCATTAAAACTCCCCCTCTTCCCCACCAAGATAAAGCTTTGTTTTTCATCTTCCTCAAGCTCAATACTCATTAATAGTCATCATCCATCTCTATTGGTAAGTTTCAACTCTCTCTCTCTTCCTATAGCTCCCACGAATTTTCTCTCTCCTCCCTTCTAAGGAGATTCAAATTTCATGTTATGGGTTTTATAAATTCATGACTCATTTGTGTTTCATTAACTCATGGAAGCCAAGAAATCTCACTCCTCCCACTCAATCCTTGGAGCTTTTGATTAAGGGATCTAGGAGCTAGGGCTTGGAAGTTTTCCCCCATTTCTCTTGGATTGAGGTAAGGAGGTTTGTGTTACCATATTCTAGGGGGTAGGTTGTATTATGTATATAGTGGGTTGCTAAGAATTATGTGCTAGATTTAGGTTAAAAACCCTAAGATAGATAATTTTGTATAGAGTATTTATAAATGTTATTTTGTGCTAAACTGTGACGTTTCTACTTGATGTGTGTGATATTGTATTGCTCTAATTGTATGGAAATTTAGTAGTATAATTGGATAAAGCAAATATTGGTTCTATGACATTGATTCCAAGAATTTAAAATATTGAGGTGCACTTTCAAAAGACTAATGGTAAATTAATTAAAAGAGCCGGTCTTGTAAGACGTTGTCCGGGTTGTGGGACTGTACGCTTAGACTGGTGTGAATCAAGTCGTGTAAGACGTTGTCCGGGTTGTGGGACTGTACGCATCGACTGGTTCGATTTGAGGTCGTGTAAGACGTTGTCCGGGTTGTGGGACTGTACGCATCGACTGATTTGACTTGATGTCTTGTAAGATGTTGTCCGGGTTGTGGGACTGTACGCATAGACTTGGCGATCCAGATCTTGTAAGACGTTGTCCGGGTTGTGGAATTGTACGCATAGATCGCGTAAGACGCACATGGTGCGCATATGTAAGACGTTGTCCGGGTTGTGGGACTGTACGCAATGATGGATCCACGTGAATAAATTTCCCAAATGTTATGAGAAACTCAAGATATATGTAAAGAGAAAAGAAATTATGGAAATCAAGAGAATAGATGAAAAAGGCGTATGTGTGAATAAAATTAGAAATACATGTGATAAAAGAATGGTGAATAGTTGAAATAAAGAATCATGATATTATCTATTAGAATGAGAAATATGTGAATTTTTTATAATTTGGAAATGTATGAAATAATGAAATTAAAACTATAAAAGAACTATTGTATTATGGAAATGAAAATAATTGAAATGATTGGGAATGCTTATTGGACTATATGCACTATATGACTAGATGTGTTTGGCTTGGTGGTTCAGTATAGCATAATAGAAACTGCTTCCCTATTTTATTGTGTAATGCTCACCTCCTTACCATTTTTCAGGTACTGAGCTGGAGCTTACACCAGGATCGGTCGAGCAGGATTACTCTCCCTCACAATGAGAGTAGGGTTGTTATCGGGATCTAGAATATTAGGGACCTAAGCCTCATATATTCTTTTGATGTGGATTTATTGTATATGTTTTGATTGAGGCTTAGTGTGTTTTGTTTTGTTTTGATGGAGTTTATGTGCTTTGATTACTGATACTTGAACCTTGACTTTCCGCTGATACTCTGACACACTTGATGCACATTGTTATTCTTTTGGAGCCCATTGGGCCTTGATGTGGTTTATATATATTTGATATGAGGCCCTGCAGGCTACTGGATATATATTTAATAATGTTTTTCACAGGTGATATTTTGGTTTAGTCCGAAAATGAAGCAAAACTCCGTCCATTTGACGGGTGAGTTTATTAAATTAAAAAGGAATTTTTAAGTTCATATTTTATTAATGAGGAATTTAAGGGTAATAATTATAGGGTGTTACATAGGTATATTGGTGTTAATCAATTCCGTGCTATCTCTGATCTTATGTGTTAATTGATTGATTTTCGTATTTGATTGAAAAAGTGATTTTCTGATTTCTGCAGTGCTTAATCGATTATCTACTATTCATAATCGATTATCTGAAGCTTTGCTGTCAGATGATAATCGATTATCTCCCTTCATAATCGATTATCAGTTTCAGTTTTTGTAAAAATCATTCGTTTTAATTGTTTCGATTTGTTTCGTTCGAAAATCTTTCAAGGTTTCTCAACCACCTATCCCCCCCTTCTAGGTGTTCTCCTAGTGTTCTCTAGTTATTTCACCCACAGATTGTAGTTCTTACAATTGGTATCAGAGCTCGGTCGAAAGACACGAGTATAGAGCTTTATTATTTTCGTAAAGATCCTGGAGGAAACTACAATGGGTTCTACGAATCCCTTTGGTGGTGAAGGTGCTTCAATAAGTCGCCCTCCTATGTTTGGCGAAGAGGGTTATGCTTATTGGAAAGTTAGAATGAGAATCTTTATAGAAGCCATAGATATGAACATTTGGGAAGCCATTGAGAATGGTCCTCACATTCCCTTAAAACAAGTAGAAGGTGTATCTCAACTAGTTCCCAAAGATAAGTGGACCGATGATGATAAAAAGAAAATTCAATATGATTTAAAAGCTAAAAATATCATCACTTCGGCTCTATCTTATGATGAGTTCTTTAGGGTCTCTCAATGTCGTAATGCCAAAGAAATGTGGGACACCTTGCAAGTCACACATGAAGGCACTAGTGAATTTAGGCATGCTAGATTAAATTCTTTGATGCATGAATATGAATTGTTTCGTATGTTGCCTAATGAATCTATATGTGATATGCAAAAACGCTTTACTCATATTATTAATCATCTCATTGCTCTTGGAAAGACTTTTATGAATTGTGAAGTTATTAACAAAGTGTTAAGATGTCTAAGCAGGGAATGACAACCTAAGGTTACCGTGATTATAGAATCAAAGAACTTGGACAACATGGACTTAGCTACACTTTTCGGAAAGCTTCAAGAATATGAAATGGAGCTTGGACGTTTGCATATGCATGAAGAGTCGGATAAGAACAAAGAAAGAAAAGGAATCGCTCTTAAAGCTAGAAGTTCATATAAAAAGGAAGAGAGTTCCGATAATGAAGATTCCGATTCGGATATTGATGAAGAGTCTATGAAACTTCTACTAAGAAAGTTTAGTAAGCTTCTAAGAAGAAAAGGAAGGTTGAACAAAGACAAAAAGAAAGAGAAAAATTCCTCACACTACAAGACCAAGACAACAAAAGAAGGAGTAGTTTTTCATGAATGCGGAAAACCCGATCATTTCAAATACTCGTGTTCAAAGTATCTCAAAAGGATGGAGAAAGAGAAGAAACATCCAAAGCATAAAAAGGCATACATTGTTTGGGATGAAGAAGAAAAGGAAAGCACATCAATTAATTCGTCGGACGATGAAGAAATCGCTACACTTAACTTGCTAGTTCAAGTAGATGAAGAAGAAAGCTCAGATGATGAATCAAATGAACAAAGCGAGGATATCGATGTAAGTGATACTAAATACGAAATTTCTTCCAAATATGAAATTTTATATAATGCTTATGAAGAAATGCATGAACAACTTAAGAAACTAGCTTTGGAAAATTTAGAAAGGAAGGAGCTCATTTTCAAACATCAACAAAAGATTTTAGAACTTCAAAAACAAGTTGATGAGCTTAATCTTCAAAATGAAACTCTTGATCTCATATATGCTAGTTCTTCTTGTGATTGTGCTATAGATTGAATGTTGTGGTTGATTGTGAGAGTTGCAAGTTGCTTAAAGATGAAAATGCTATTTTGAAAAATAATCTTGCAAGTTTCACAAGTGGTGATATCAAATTGAGCACATTGTTAAATTTTCAAAGAGAAAATTCAAACAAGTTTGGTTTGGGTTATACTAATGCTAAGAGTAAGTCTCATAAAAATGTTGTTGATTTTTCTAAGATTGATTTTTCAAATGCACCAGCATGTTTTTATTGTGGCACTCATGGACATACTTCAAATGTGTGTTAGTTATATTAAAGTGCATGGTATACCTAAAGGAAATTTTGTTTGGGTTAAGAAGGGTGGAAATCCCTTAACTAACAAAAATGGATCCAAGACTATTTGGATACCAAAAAGCAAAGCATGATTATTTTGTAGGTACAATTGAAGAGCAAAAGGTCTACAAGTGTTATTCATTATTTGCATCTTCAAGTATCAAAGAAAATGTCCTACATTTGCTACAATTGGTATTATTTCTACAAAACTCACATTTGGTATCAAGTGAATTTTTCATAAGAGATAACAAGTATTTACAATTGGTATCTCCTAATCTTACAATTGATATTTACAATTTGTGTTGAAAATTCACAAGTATTGACATAATATATTTTTCTACAATTGATATCATTGTGTTTCATTATGTGATTATCATGCTATTGTTGTTATTGTGAAATTTCTTTACAATTGATATCATACTTTGTCAAGTGATACTATGACTTTTAGTTCCAATTGGTATCATATTTCATTGTTATATTTCTTTTCAATTGGTATTACATTTCAAAGTATATTTCATTGATTAATTGGTATTAATTATGTAGAGAAAGGATTTCACAAAAGGAGAAATTAATAATCATTGTTACTTCTTATTTTGGCTTAAAATTTTATTGTTATATTACTTTTTGATAATGCCAAAAGGGGAGAAAATGTTGTTTTGTTGTTTTTATATAGGTAGAGCAAAGTTGTCGTCGAAGATAGGGGGAGAATCAAGCTTAACTCAATTGGAGCATACTATGAAGCTCATGTACTCTAAAAATGAAAAAGTATCCGTATTGTATTTGTGTTTGATATCGATACGTGTACGATATTTTTTTATACGTGTTCCAAAAGTATCCAATTATTTTTTATTTAATTTTAATTACTTTTTAAAAAAAATACTCTTAGGATACTTCTCAGATACTTCCCAATACTCTTCTATACTTTTTTGATACTTCTAAGATGTTTGTTTGACTTTATTTTGAATATTTTAATAATTATTTTTTTAAAAGTAACTTTTTAATTAGTATTTTAAATAAAATTAAATAAACTTTTTTTATGTCCTTTAAATTGTGTAGATTAATGGATACTTCTCAGATACTTCCCAATACTCTTCTATACTTTTTTGATACTTCTAAGATGTTTGTTTGACTTTATTTTGAATATTTTAATAATTATTTTTTTAAAAGTAACTTTTTAATTAGTATTTTAAATAAAATTAAATAAACTTTTTTTATGTCCTTTAAATTGTGTAGATTAATGGATATGCACTAATGATGTAAAGTTTTTTACACCATTAGTCCATCATCCGACATTCATGTGTTTATAGTTGTTGACTTTTAGATAAAAGTTATGCAAATGATGGTGGATGATGATCTAATGATGTAAAAAAAACATTACAATGTCGGTGCATTATCTATTTTTTCGAAATCGTAATCATTATAGTTATGTACGTACTAATGTCATTTTAAACTAATGACAATATGAATAAAAATTATCAATGTATAATATCTCTTTTAAATTTTTAGTATATATATATATATATATATATATATATAAATTTATGTTCACGTATCATATATCGTGTCGTATTTTACTTGAATTTTCAAAAAAAATTGTATCTTAGTATCTATGTCATACTAAGTATCGAGATTTCATAGCTACATAAGCCACTGCCAATGGATCTGAAATTTAACTAGGATACAAATTTTAGATGACAATGTCCAACTTTTAAATAATGAAGGAAAGGATCTTCTGCCTGGTGGTTGGGTGCTTATTTTTATTATACTTCAGCTCTTTATTTTTAATTCAATTTAAAAGAAATGTTTATTAAATAATAAAATAATATTTTTACAATAGAATAAATGCTATTAAAGTTTGACAATAATACAATATTCTAGAGTTAATCCAGAATTGCAATGACAAATTAAAATATTGTATTATTTTTTCTAATGGCTTTTTAAAGTACTCTCTCCGTCCCTTATTATAGGGTACCATTTTGGTAGATTTGGTATCTCTTTTTATAAGTCGTTTTAGAATATGGCTTAATTATGTCACAAGTTCCTGATGTTTTGGGTACTTTTGTCTGATACCCTTATACTTTTTTTTCAATGTCTGACTCCCCGAAGTTAATTCTGGGGTTGTCATATACTCCCACTACCAATTCTAGCCAATTTTACTGTTTATGTAACATCAGAATCCTGATTAAGCACCCTGTGCCTCGTGGGCGAAGATCTTTTTTTTTTTTAAATTTAAAAAACTAAAAAACTTAATATTTTTTATATTTTTAGTTAAATAAAAAGAAAAAATAATTGAAGAGAGAGGTCGTTTTCTTCCGTGAGACATCACGCGGCACCACATGACCAACCTTCTCCGTCTGACTAAGATTCTGATGTTACATGTCATCAAAATTGACCAGAATCGGTAGTAAGGGTATATGAAAAACCCAGAAGTAACTTCGAGGAGTCAGACATCGAGAAAAAAAAGTATAAGAATATCTGACAAAAGTACATCAAACGTCAGGGACTTGTAATATAATTAAGCCCTAGGTAGTATTAAAGGGTTTATTCCAAATACACCTCTCATAATTACATAGGGTTGATAGAGTAATAATTTTAATATAGAGAGAAATGAATAGAGTTGTAAAGTTTTAAATAGGAGTAATTTTGAAATGACAACATATTTTTTGATAAATTTGAGAGTAATAATTATTTTTCTTAATCTGCGTGAATGAGGTAAAAGTGACTTATAATAAGGGATACAAGGATTAAAAAATGTTTATAGATTTGGGCTATTCCTAACTTGTGTAACACAGTAGTGTCTCTAGAGTGTTAGTCCCCAAACCCCCAACTTTAGGCCCAAACCCTATTTTAATGATGAAAAGTCAAAATTGTTCCTCTCTCATCTTCCACCTTCCCACCTCAAACCACAAACCCCAAACACCATGAAACCCCAAACCCTTCATCTTCCACTTTCCCACCCCCAAACCCAAACCCCTCATCTTCTACCTTCATCCTTCTCCCAAATCTCAAACCTCAAACCAACACCACCATCACCATGTCTTTGTTGCAACTGTGTTTGCCATTGATGAAAGAGACAAAGGAAGCAAGCCACACGAGACATCAACCAGTAAACTCGCGACCATCAAACACCACACCTTCATAAATTCTGACAAATTTCCGAGAACCCCGTATCGGAATTTTGAAATTCCGACACTGGTTTGTCGCAATTGAGTTTAATCAAAGAAATAGTTTTTCGTAATTCTAGAGACCAAAGTGAATTTCAATGTAAATTTTGAGATCAAAGAAATAGTTTAATCACATATAGTAATTTACTATTAAGTGGTTGGCCGGACACAGTATTAAAGTTTTTTGAACTAGCCCGAAGAACCTCGAAATATTCATTCATTCATTTGTGCACTTGCAATTCACGTACCACGTTAGTGCATATGGATTTAGAGAATTCTTCAAGCGTCGTGGTATACAGGCATCTTGTAACACCCTCACAAATATTTAGTTTATTAAGATTTATAAAAATATGGACTTGAAAATTTCGACGAAAATCCGGCAGAATTTCCTCTGTTTTTCGGACTTTCCCCAAAATTTCCTTTTTGTACTTGTCCAGACCAGAATAGTTCAAAAGTTTAAATCATAAATATTTACAATAAATAAAAACCTAATGCCCACAAATACACAACACTGGGCATACCCTAATACACACATTTAATTATAAAAATACATTCTTAAACTTAATATACACTCTTGGTATCATAAAAGACACCCCTCATGGTGAGGGTTTCCTGCTCGGCCCAAATAACAGCTATGCTCCTGACCTGCACCTGTATTGTTTGTAAGGGTGAGTACCGCACTAACTAGCAATGCATAAGATATGCCAAGTCAAACACAAATAATTACAATTAGCAAATAATGGACGTGAACAAAAATCATAATTCACACTCTATGCTACAAACACATGCATCTCCATAAATACTAACCACCCACCAGATAAGTTCCTATGTCCACTTCCTTATTATTATTAGTTTCTATTTTATTTAAATTATTTCCTTAATTACTTAACCCTTTTTCTTATTCTCTTCATTAACTTTTCATTTTCTTTTCTTTTCATTTCTTCTCTTTTCTTTTCGTTTCGTTTCGGCGTTTGTGAGCTACTCCACTGCATTCCCCAATCTTTCAGAGGATACGACTTACCGAGGCGTACGCATCCCTAAAGACCGTACGACTTACACAACCCCTGCGATTGGTCGGCTTGCGAATTACTGCAGGTGTTGCGCACCCGACTTACAACGCCCCTCCGCACGTCTTCTAGGGTTAGTACTCACAACCCGGGGAAATGGTTATGCGAATCCCTCCACTGCGGTCCCCAATCTTTCAGAGGATACGACTTACCGATGCGTACGCATCCTTAAGGACCGTACGACTTACACAACCCCTGCGCTTTGGTAGGCCTGCGACTTACTACAGGTGTTGCGCACCCGACTTATAGCACCCCTCCTCACGTCTTCTAGGGCTAGTATTCGCACACCAGGGAATCTTTAATCTTGATTACTTTTCTTTTCTTATTCGTTCTTCCACTTTTAATGTCTAATTAGTTCTCCTCTTGCCTAATAATTTCCTTTTACATTAAATTTCCCTTTGTGTCTATACTTTCTTCCAATTAATCCCTTAATTGTTCTAAGTGACATTGATCCCCTTTAACTTTGTAAAAAGCCCCTTCCTAGGTACACACAAAACTTACACAAACATTTGGCATACAACAACAATTAAAATATCACAATTATAATCAACCAACATTTAATTCACATAATTCAAGCATTTGATAAGGCAAAGTTCTAAATTTACTATTTATTCTATTTTCTATCCCTATTCTAATTTTTCCTAAACAAACCAAATATTCTCAACACACTCACACACCGCTAGCTATACAACCATCGTACGACGGCACATCCCCTTACCTTGGGGTTCTACCAGAACCTGTTTCGAGGCACGACGAGGAGATCCTGTTCCAGCTCACGACGCTACGCAGTTTGTTGTTCGCATCCCAACGGTTCCTAAAATCCTTCGTCGTCTGATTATATTTATTAAATTAAATAGAAATCAATTGGATGCGCCAAAACCGACTCAATTTGAAATCTCAACAATTAACATTTAGTTTCAAATTAAATTCGTAGTTTTCTCAATAAAATAGTGTAGTTTCTAATTGAAAAGCATTTAACCCTCAGGCTAAGATAATAATTAGAATACTTTAAAGTTAAATAACTTTAACTTGGAATTCGAAATAAGTTAATCTTGAAAACATTTAACTAAAATTCATAAATCAATGTCAAGTAGAAATTTAAACTTAAGACTATTGCTTCTCAATAAAATACTAGATCTTTTTGTTAAAAGCACGCAATCTTTCAAAAGTAACATATCCGTCAGAAATGCATTAAGTAAAGTAATTTTAGTTTTAAGTTACAAAATCAATTGCGTAACTTGACACTATTAATTCCGAACTAAAAGGAAGCGTTCTCGGATTCAAAAATAAATCTAAGTTACAATTATACCGTTAAAACAATTATACTTCCCTTCAGTTTGAAATTAATGTTCAACGCTTTAACTCGAATTAACGTTATGCCGAGTATATCAGATTTCTAATTAATCGATGTATTGTTTAGTTTAGGGACAATTCAACCTCACTAAACAATAACTCAATTACTTAGGGACCTGACACAATTAATAGAATACTTTTAAAAATCATCGTTCGGCATATCGGTCAACTTGATATAATACAAATAAGATTAACTAATTAAAATCCTTATCAATACTAGTATAAATAGTAAAATTGAAACTTAATATTAAGTTCAAATACCATTTATTTTCTAAAACAACAATAACATTTCAGAATAGCTAAACAAATAGATAATTAGTATTAATATTATTATAATTAGTATTATCATTATTAAAACACAATATAGAGTAATTAAAAGGGTATTAGAGATTTACCCTCGAAGACGGTTTTGGATGCCGGTTCGGTTAACCCGGTTCAAAGCACAAAGGAACGGCTGGCCCCGGTGATGATGACGACGATACCGGCGTCGGTGGCGAGAACGGTGGCGGTGATGGGCTGCACGAACCAGATAGCGGTTCGGTCCCGGTTCACCCAAACCGCAGCAATGGCTGCGACCGTGGCTTCACAGTGGCGGCGACTCCAGCAGACACACCGGAGAGAGGAAGGAAGAGGCGGCGGCAACAAACCGGGAAGGGACAGCGGCGTGAGATAAGTGGCACAAGAGAAAGGGTGATTCGCGAATCAAGGGAGGAGGAACACATGGCAGTGGCGGTTGGCTGTCCTTGCACGGAGGGAAGTCGCGATTCGCGACACGGCGGGGAGGGGAGCTCAGTGCGGCGGCGACAGCGTCCGGCTCCAGGGAGAGAGGAAGAGAGAGATGGTTCAAGAGAGGGGAACGTGAACGGTGATGGTGGAGGACGGCGGTATGGCGGCTCGGTGGGCGGTGACGGCTCGGTTCGTTCGCGGCGGCGGCGCGAAGAGAGCGAACGAGAGAGAGGTAGACGGCACAGCGGAGGGAGAAAGAGAGAACGAGACGAAGAGAGAGAAAAGGGCTTGTGATGGTGGTGGTTGTTGGGTGGGTGGCCGGCGGCAGGAGGGAAGGAGTTGGGAGGGAGGACGAATTTAGGGCCGGCGGTGGAAAAATAAAAAGGAAGGAGAAGAAGTTGGGGGATGGGGAGGAAGGAATAGGGCCGGCGGAAGGAAGGAAACAGGAGGGGGGTTCGACCCCTTCCCTTTTTATTTTTTTTTTCTTTCTTTTTTTTTTTATTTTATTCTTACTACTTTTATTATTATTATTTTTTTTCTTTTTATTTTTAATTATTATTATTACTATTATTATTATTATTGTAGGTTAGTATTATTTTAAAAGTACTAAACATATATATTAATACACACTTTTATTTATTTATTTTTATTTATTATTTTATTTTAAAACTCAAAATACCAATAATCAATTTTAAATAATAGAATAAAAATTATAAAGTAAGAAACTTATAAATATTTCCAATAAAATATTTTCATATGGAATATATCAAAATAAAGTAAAACACATAAAGTATATTTTTGATATAGGACAACTATTTTAAATGAATTTACTTTAGAACATAAAAGAAATGAAATATATTTTCGTAATTAACATAATGTATTTTTATAAAAATACACAACTAAATAATTGATTTTTAAGAAACATTTATTTAAGTCAATATAACTTATAAATATATTAGGAATTAAAATTAGGGATGTTACACATCTGATCCAAAGTAGAGATCCAGCGGAAAAGTTTTATCTGTCATATATTGAATAGTATGATGATTCTACTTGTTAAATCAAATCTATACAATGAAAGGGTGAGGGAGATGAAGAGAGTCATGAGGTTTGGCAAATGAAACTGAAAAGAAGAATTTGAAGTGTTAAGGATATTATTGGAATAAATTAAAAAATGGGGTTTGGAGGCTAATGAGTGGGGTTTGAGAACTAACACTGGTGTCTCTATGTAGGTAACTTTTTTTATAGGCCTATTTAGGTAATCGTCTATGTCCAGGCCGTGAGCTTTTTAATAAAAGAAGTATCAGTGGCGGCAGGGCTAATCAGGGTGTGTTATGTATCTCATGTCTTCTAGCTATTTTAGTTTAGTACTGCACTACTGCTCCTTGACCCCTACCCGTGTTTTTTTAGTTCTCAACCCCATTTTTCATGGGGTTTTATCATAATATTTTTTATATTTTTTAAAAAAGGATATTCAAAAAATACATTTTTTGATTTGGGAAGTCAAAAAATATTTCAACTCAACCCTATCAAAAAAAATAGGGCTACGGATTAAAAAGTGGGTGGCAAAAACTAATACTCATTTTAGTTTGCAGTGTCATTGTTAGTGCTTATGGTGCTGATAAACATTAAAAAAAATAGCAATGTAAAGATAAACATTAAATTTAGTTCAAGATTTTGAATTTTATAACTTTCAATCTCTTTACGAGGTATGATTGATAATAGATAAACAATAATAATGAATGAAAGATAAATATAGAAACACAATCAATTTCCATCATTATTGTTTTTATAAGCAATAAATTAAGAAAAAAGTTTACGAATTCAAATTCAAATAACAGCCTAAAGATCTCTACCAAAACAATTAACAATATAAAAATAAACATTAAATTTGGTTCAAGATTTTGAATCTTATAACTTTCAATCTCTTTAAGAGGTATGATTGATAATTTATTAGCAATAGTAATGAATGAAAGATAAATATAGAAACATAATCAATTGTCATCATTATTGTTTTTATAAGCAATAAATTAAGAAAAAAAATACACGAATTCAAATTCAAATAACAGCGTAAAGATCTCTAAAAAAATAACATTGTAAAGATAAACATTAAATTTAAATCAAGATTTTGAATTTTATAACTTTCAATCTCTTTAAGATGTATCATTGATAATTGATAAACAATAGTAATAAATGAAAGATAAATATAAAAACACAATCAATTATCATCACTATTGTTTTTATAAGCCATAAATTATGAAAAAAATTTATGAATTCAAATTCAAATAACAGCATTAAGATCTCTAAAAAAAATAACCATGTAAAGATAAACAATAAATTTGAATCAAGATTTTGAAATTTATAAATTTACAAAATAAAAAAAATCACAACAATAACCACAATTATTTAAAACACAAATTTAAACTAACATCTCATTGCCATGTAAAAGGCAAGCCTGAAAAGCAATAGGCTAAATTGTACCAGTTTGGGAAAAAGAAAAAACACCACAACAACCACACTAGTTTAAAATTGTCTCACTTCCAACTAAAAGGCTGAAAAATAGCAGAAAAGAGTATAGGCTCGCACGTTTCAATAGAAAAAACCAATTAAAGTATCCACATACAATTATTCAAAAACCACAACCTAGTCTAATTCAAATTGACAAGCTTTTTCCTTTTTATCTCAAAGCCCAACCGATATTGAAAAGCATTATCAATAACTTTGTCCTTGATTTTGTTGAAGCGGTCAAGCACGAGATCAAGGGCAATGCGCATCATTGTCTCCCTCAGACCTGTTCAATAGATACACAACATTAACAATTAGTTCTGGATAATCTCAAATAGATTAGCAATTCAAGGACAATTTCAAACCAAAATTAATTATTATAAGTAATCGCAATACACGTATGTTGTGGTAGCTATCATGCCATCCACATTCAATCATCCACTATGCTACCCAGTCACCACTAAAATGTTAGAAATGAAATTTTTAGATTGAGAATACATGTTTATTTTCAACGATTAAAATGATAAAAATACTGATAATAATATAATTCACAATGTCTTACAAGTTAGGTGCTTGTTGGCCGAGCTTTTTTGGTTCATACATGTTTAGGGTATCAGCGCTAATGCGGAAGCAAAATGATCAAATTAATTGGAAAATTAATCTTTTTGAGGCAAATTGGGAAATTAATCTTTGTTACAGATCTAACAAACTAAAAAAAAGAGGGGAAAACATATTCAAAGTTGAGAAAGAGGGGAAAACATACGGTAAAGTGATTTGCTAAGAGAAGACGGATTGGGGACAATGATGACAGCGGGTCGTGTTTGGTTGTGATGACGGTGAGATGTGTTTGGTGTGTGTGGTGGAAATTTAATAGATGATGAATGTGTTGTACTCTACCGATGATTTACGGATGAACCATGAAGCTGTGATGAACAGAAGTTTCCAGTGTTGATTAACTGGTAGATTATGAAAAAACTATTTAAAAATCAAATCCTAATTTTTTATTCTAATTTTTCAAATAAAATAGGAAATATTTAATTTGATTTAAATTGATTAGAATAATCAAAAGTTACTTAAAATGTGAAAGACTAAAATGCAATATGATAAAATTGGATGTTTTATTAGAAATTATGGTGACGCGGTTAATTAAATGAGGTGACATGCTTTCATTGGCTAAGGGTTCGACGACACCGAAACCCACTGTTTTACGACGGCACTGAAGAAACCCCCTAGTTACAATAGAGAGAAATGAATAGAGTTGTAAAAATTTAAATAGGAGTAATTTTGGAATGACAACATATTTTTTTGATAAATTTGAGAGTAATAATTATTTTTTTAATCTGCGTTAATTAGGTAAAAGTGATTTATAACAAGGATATAAAAACTAAAAAATGTTTATAGATTTGGGCTATTCTTAACTTGTGTAATACAGTAGTGTCTCTGTGTAGGTAACCTTTTTTTTATAGGCCTATTTAGATAATGGTGTATGTCCAGGCCGTGAGCTTTTTAATAAAAGAAGTATCAGTGGCGGCAGGGCTAATCAGGGTGTGTTATGTATCTCATGTCTTCTAGCTATTTTAGTTTAGTACTGCACTACTGCTCCTTGACCCTTACCCGTGTTTTTTTAGTTCTCAACCCCCTCATGGAGTTTTATCATAATATTTTTTATATTTTTCAACAAAAAGGTATAAAAAATACATTTTTTGATTTGGGATGTCGAAAAATATTTCAACTCAGCTCTATCGAAAAAAAATGAGGGCTCCAGATTAAAAAGTCGGTGCCAAAAACTAATACTCATTTTAGTTTGCAGTGTCATTATTAGTGCTTATGGTTCTGAAGTATTATTTTCTATCTGGTTGTTGGCGTTTGCTGGTTTAATATGCAGCAGGGTGTTGCATTGTTACAGATGTTCTTGTGCCTTTTGTAATAGGGGTTTTGTACTTTTGTTAGGTATTTTGCTATCCTGGCTGTGATTCTAGATATTGATGGTATTGTAATGTACTTACTTTTCTTTAGCCTTGAGCACATGATTGTGTGCTTCTACTCCTTCTTTCCATTATTCATTTTGTCTTTTGATTTTTGGGTTTCGCTTTGGTTTTTTTTTTTTTTTTTTTTTTTTTCTGAAATTAGTAGGATAAGAGTTTTTGTTGATTTTTTAAAGAATGGTTTTTCTATCTTATACACCCCATATATAGGATAAGAGAACATTAATAATAAAATTGTATTGAAAAATTAAATAATTATTTTTAAATTCATTTAAGTGTATCATTTTTCAAGAAACACTTTCTTTTTAAAGTTTCATTAACCTATGCACCTATGTATAGGATAGAAAGACCCCAAGAAGAATACGAGAAGGGAAGAAATATGCAGAGCGAAAGGTGTGTGTGTATATGGAATAGGGGGAAATGAAAACACTGGTGAGAAGGGAACTGTTTTTATTAAATTTTTTTCATAAGTGATTCGCTTATATTAGTTGATCCACATTTTATCCATGTTTTTTGAAATTAAATCATTTTACCCATCTTAATTACCGTAATTTGCATTTCATATCCACTACTCCTGAATTGTAAATGGATATAAATATGCTTTCCTCAGTAAATTTAACAGTAATAAGTACCTTACATAGCTTCCTTCAATAGCCGGAGAACTTTTTTTTTAGTCAAATAAACAAAATTGAAAGAAAAATTGAGTTTGTTAAATAAACAAACTGAATTTGAGTCAAGTATACTTTGACTCGTTTGTTCGTGAACGAGCACGATACTCTCTCTCTCTCTCTCTCTCTCTATATATATATATATATATATATTAAAACCATTTTTTTAATTTTCACAAATACTTGAATTTAAAAGTAATATTAACAAAAAATATTTAAATTAAAACATAAGAAAACATTCGGAAATGAGTACAGTGAATAAGAAAATATTTGAGATAAATTAAATACGATGTAACAAAAAAACGGCATTAAAGTCATAACTCATAAAGACAAAGAATTCCCTACTTGAAAATACATTTTTAAGACTAGTGTTTTAACCGACCTCATAAAGGTTAATTTGTGGAAAATGAGATTGGTTGTATTGTATAACCAATATTAAAATATATAATTTAAAGTAGGTTCCATACTGAATCAGTCTTGTAGTGTGAAAATAAAATAGAAAACAAGTTTTTCTATTGAGTCAATCTCGTTTGAAATAGAATTGAATCGATTTTGTTCTCAAATAAAAAAGAAAAAACATAATAGGTATGTGGAAAACCCTCTAAGGGTTTTTATTTCCCACCAAAATATCGAATCCATTGAGCTAAGGGTTTTCATTTCTCTCAAACTCACTCAAGCCAACCACCATTGTTGCCTCTCTCTCTCTCCGTCACCACCTTTCCATCATTACATCTCTTTGTTGTTACCTCTCACCATTCTCTTCTCTCCGTCACGACCCCATTTTCTTCTCTCTATCTTCCTCTCTCTGTCGTGATTTGTGAGAATACTTTAAACTAAGTGGGCCATGCCTGTGAGGCCCACATGGAAATTTTGCACAAAGAAAAAGAAACTTTTGGTGGCCTGCTGCAGTTGGCGAGGAAGAGGAAGTGAAATTGAAAAGGAAAACACGTGTTTCCCGTCCAGTGTAACATCCTAAGTTTTATGTATGTAAACAAATGTTAGAAATTTATAATTTAGTGTGTATGGCCTTTAGTATCCATGTAAGTAACTTAGGAACAATTAGAATGCATTAGAAAATGAAGCTCTCAGGCAATACTCGAGTATTGCATGGAATACTCGAGTATTCATGCATTAGAAAAATGAAGCTATCAGACAATACTCGAGTATTGCAAGGAATACTCGAGTATTCTGTCAGTGAGACAATCAGATATTTCGAGTATTAATGAAATACTCGAGTATTGTGTAAAATACTCGAAGTATTCTAGGAAATTCAAACATAAAATACACAAATGGGACTCAAAGTGGCTCATAATTTTCTTCCCCAAAGTCACGACCCTCTTCCCCTTTCACGCCCTAGGACCTTCAAAACTCCAAATTAACACCAAAAATCAACAAATTCTCATCTCATAATCCATTCCCATCACAAACCCACCTCTTTCCCTCTCTAAAACTTTAATTTTACTCCCTCTCCTCTCAAATCCACCAAGACCCACAAAACCCTAATTCTTCAAATCAAGTAGCTCTTGTCTTATAATTAAAATAGGAAGCTTAGAAGTGGTTGGAGAACAAGGAGCTAGTGGCAAAAAGGGTGTAGATTTGAGATTTCTCTCTCTATCATTCCTTCTCTCTGTTCTTCAAAGAGGTAAGAGGGGAGATATTATTCTTAATTAGAGGAAGGAATTAATTGTGATAATAGGAATATAATGATGTGTATGTTTAATTTGTGTGTTGATTATGAATATATTTTATTCTTGAACCTAGGGTTTCATATTAATTAGTGATGATGATGTTGCTTAATTGGTGATTATATGCTTAAATGTTTACTAATTTGGATGATTTAATGCTATTGTTACCATTATTGATATTCTCATGCTTGACTTTTAATTATTTTATTGCTATGTTCAAGTACCTTAAGTTAGTAAACCCATCCAAATTGGTATAATTAATTAAAGGCTTGATTATCAAAACCCACTAAAATGAACTAGAAAGACGTAAATTTTGAAGTGAGGTGGACGTTAGGAATTAGGAAAGATGGTGTGAAGGTTCTATGAACTGAAGAACGTTTCGTGAAGGTTCATAGTATTGACGGACAAGATTATTATAGTGACTAGATTGTGCTAATGAAACAATCGCGGGAACTATTATAGAAGGACTTTGATCCACCAAAGAACCGGGTTCGCTACTCATGTTGGAGATTGGTCCTATGAACACTATAATTCTCTATCGGTCACTTAAATACTTCCTGACTAGTTGAGGATGTCCCTGCTATAGCAAATTTTGGGAAAACCACCCGAAATTGTACGAAGAACGATTCGTGAAGTGCTGTGCAAGCACTGGTTGAGGGACATTTACTCGTAGTTGATCTTTCCTAAAGTGTGGAGGGCGATGTGAGGAAAAAGGAAAAAGGGAAAAGAAATGGAAAAAATGGAAAAGAAAAAGAAAGGAAATGGGTTATGAAGATTATATTTAATTGTATGTAATTATGATGATTAATTACATAGCAAGCATTATTATTATGTCTTAATATTATTTTTAATTGTTTCCTTTGATTTTTAATGAATATCTCACCCACTGTATTGTATATTTTAGGTACACTCAATGGATAATTCCCTAATCTCCCTACTGCTGAGGATGAGTACGCTCCTACTAGTGGAGTGTAGCTCTACTATATGATTATGGAATCATAGATGATGCAACCATTTAGGACTCTTACCACTTTACTATTTTGGAATACGCATAAACTTTTAAACCTTAATATAATGTTTATGTTTTGATGTAAATATTTGGATGTCACCCTTGATGGATATCTAAATATCCTCCCTTTGTATAGTGATATCCTCTTTTTGTAATGTAAAACCTGAAACTTTTATTATCATATGGACTCTAAAACGTATGATGTAAAACTTTTATTTTGACAATGTGGGAAAAGGAATGTTTATATTTATACTGTATCTGGATATGACAAGTTACGTTTATATTTTTAAAAAGGGAAAAGTCCATATTTTAAAACGAACTCTGTCTAATTTTTCGAAAAATTTCAATAATCTAAATATAATAAATGTAATAAAAAGGTAGGATGTTACATAATGGTATCAGAGCAATGATTGCATTCCTCGGCTGTGGAGTATGAATTTCCTACTCCTAAAGTGTTGCTCAACATAAGAGTAACATAAAAGTAGTTAGCAAATAGTTAGATGTAGTTAGTAAATAGTTAGATGTTAAGTATATACTTAAGTATTTAAGTAGTTAGTTATAGCTTATAAATTTAGTTAGTGGTCGTGATTCTTACCAATCACATCTCAATTTCAGTCATATAAAATGGTGGCTCGAAATAATCGAGTTCTCGAGAGAATTTCTGATGTTCTGGAGAACCTGCTAATGCTATGGAGAATCTGGTCCAAGCAAGCGCCAACCAAGCAACCAGCATCAGCAATAGGCTGAGGCTCATGGGATAGCAGAGTTTAAAAAATTGGACCCTCCCAGATTTGAAGGTGGTTTTAATCCTGAAGGAGCTCAACGATGGTTGCAGGATTTAGAGAAAATATTTCGATCCATGCCTTGCACGGATGCGGAAAAGGTCGCATTCTCTACTTTCATGCTTTCTAGAGAGGTTGAATATTGGTGGGAGGATACCAGGCACTTCCTTGAGGCAGGAGCAAGGCCAATCACATGGGAACTCTTCAAGGAGAAATTTCGGGAGAAATATTTTCCTGAAGATGTGAGGCGTAAAAAGGAAATTGAATTCCTGGAGTTGAAGCAGGGAGCCATGAACGTGGGTGAATATGCCTCAAAATTTGAAGAACTCATCAAATTCTCGCCATATTATCAACATCACCCAGATGAAAGGTCAAAATGCATTAAGTTTGAGAATGATCTCCGTCCAGAGATCAAGGTGGCCTTTGGCTACCAAAGCATTCGCAATTTTCCTCAACTGGTGAATATGTGTCGCACCTATGAGGATGATTTAAAGGCTAAGGAAACACAAGAAATGAATGTTAGGGCTGCCCAAAAGGCTAATGGACCTATCAGAAATAAGAACAAGGAACCTTCTCCTAGGATAGATCCGTACCCAATTCCAAAGATTATGGAAGAGAAAACTCAAGGGGCTGCTTCAGAAAAAGCTGCTCCTGTCTTGATGAGTCCTCCTCCACAGTGTCCACACTGTGGAAAACGACACTCTGGTACCTGTCGGGGGCATAGGAAAGGAAATCATATGTTTTTTGTGTCAGTAGCCTGGACATATTGTCACTAACTGTCCCCACAACAGGAAAGTGGGAAAGGAGGGAAATGTTGTAAGGCCTGGAGATAACAAACCCACTGCCCATGGAAAAGTTTATGCTAATTCTGGTGCTAAGGCAAGAGAGTCTTAGGAGCCTATAAAAGGTAAGGGTTGTCGTTCAGTATTTGAGTGAAAGAGGAAAAGTAAGAGTTGCATTATTATATCATGCTTTTAGAATCCGTTGAATTTTTATTAGGCTTATAGGTCTCTAAGTATATAGCATATGTTAGTTGATACATCCCAAGTCTAAGCGAATTAAATCCAAATTTTTATAGAATGTGACTTTGCCGTATTTAGAATCAAACAGAAAGTCAAGACTAAGGAAAGTGAAAACCCCAACGGGCCAGAGCATGAAATTCCTACCCCAAGGGGAAAGGACTAAACCTTAGTTTTGAACTAAGTATATTAATTCCAAATATGACAAAGAAAGTAAAACTTTTAGTTGAAATGAAATTGTAAAAGTCCTCTTTAGAATGAAGGTGAATTATGAATCATATGATTAGAACTCGAGAAGTACGGAAAATGATCCCATCCTCAATGCAATGTAGAGTAGAGATTGATCACCTCGAGATTTACATTTATTGAGAGATAGTATCATTGAATTCCTTGAGTTCAACAAAATAAAAAAATTTCAAATGTGCGATGTCTAAGGATAAGAAAATTAGTCAAGGTCAGCCAAACTTTATAGACCCAAACACTCCTAATCAGAGTACGCACCATAAGTGATTAGTTATGAACACAATGTAATTGTCTTAGATTTTAAATTACTAAGTTTCACTCCTAGTGAAACCCAAAACCTCCTAAGGAATAGTTAAGTATATGTATATATATAGTAAAAAGTTTTCTCTTTCAAGACCGAGAAATTAGAATCCAACTAGACTAGATTAGCGAATTACAATTAAGATCTAGGTTGAGTCTGATTGTATGTCTAGGTTGAGTCCTTATATATATAGGAAAATGAATTCTATTTATACATGAAAAGTTGGATTGTATGCAAGTTTGTCTACATAATCCTTATTATAATCTTAAATATGTTGTATGTTTATTATATCATGAAAAGTATACTGCAATGAATGATTAGGGAATTAAAAATTTTGCACTTTTGTTATAGAATTATGAAATGGCAATTAGATAGTGAAAGTATATAATATAAAGGAAGGTACTTGTTTGTTATAGAATGTGTTAATGTTGGTGTTTGCTTGCATATAGACATCTCACTAAGTATATATGTGCTATGTTGGAAATATGTTCATCTCATGCTATGTTTGTGGTTAAGTTGCAATAGATTGTATCTCCAAAGTTTTGAATTTCAACCAATTAGTAAGAATTCAATCTAGAATGAAACCTTATTAGCAAACAAGTATTAGTACCAATGAAACCTCCACCTAACGAGCATTCTAAGTGGGGGAGCAAACCCCTCGAGTAGTGAACAACTCCCTACTCACAGTAAGATCAAACTCCCATATCGTTAAAGTAAACCAAATTTCGGGGACGAAATTCATATAAGTGGGGGAGTATTGTAACATCCTAAGTTTTATGTATGTAAAGAAATGTTAGAAATTTATAATTTAGTGTGTATGGCCTTTAGTATCCATGTAAGTAACTTAGGAACAATTAGAATGCATTAGAAAATGAAGCTCTCAGGCAATACTCGAGTATTGCATGGAATACTCGAGTATTCATGCATTAGAAAAATGAAGCATTCAGGCAATACTCAAGTATTGCAAGGAATACTCGAGTATTTTGTCAGTCAGACAATCAGATATTTCGAATTTTAATGAAATATTCGAGTATTGTGTAAAATACTCGAGTATTTTGGGGAAATTTAGACATAAAATACACGAATGGGACTCAAAGTGGCTCATAATTTTCTTCCCCAAAGTCACGACCCTCTTCCCCTTTCATGCCCTAGGACCTTCAAAACTCCAAATTAACACCAAAAACCAACAAATTCTCATCCCATAATCCATTCCCATCAAAAGCCCACCTCTTTCCCTCTCTAAAACTTCAATTTTACTCCCTCTCCTCTCAAATCCACCAAGACCCACAAAACCCTAATTCTTCAAATCAAGTAGCTCTTGTCTTATAATTAAAATAGGAAGCTTAGAAGTGGTTGGAGAACAAGGAACTAGTGGCAAAAAGAGTGTAGATTTGAGCTCTCTCTCTATCCTTCCTTCTCTCTCTTCTTGAAAGAGGCAAGAGGGGGGATATTATTCTTAATTAGAGGAAGGAATTAATTGTGATAATAGGAATATAATGATGTGTATGTTTAATTTGTTTGTTGACTGTGAATTTATTTTATTCTTGAACCTAGAGTTGAGTTTCATATTAATTAGTGATGATGATGTTGCTTAATTGGTGAATATATTCTTAAATGTTTACTAATTTGGATGAATGAATGCTATTGTTACCATTATTGATATTCTCATGCTTGAGTTTTAATTATTTTTATTGCTATGTTCAAGTATCTTAAGTTAGTAAACCCATCCAAATTGGTATAATTAATTAAAGGCTTGATTATCAAAACCCACTAAAATGAACTAGAAACACATAAATTTTGAAGTGAGGTGGACGTTAGGAATTAGGAAAGATGGTGTGAAGGTTCTATGAACTGAAGGACGTTTTGTGAAGGTTCATAGAACTGACGGACGAGAGTATTATAGTGACTAGATTGTGCTAATGAAACAACCGCGGGAACTATTATAGAAGGACTTTGATCCACCAAAGAACCGGGTTCGCTACTCGTGTTGGAGATTGGTCTTGTGCACACTATAATTTTTCTATCGGTCACTTAAATACTTCCTGACTAGTTGAGGATGGTCCTTGCTGTAGCCAATTTTGGAAAACCACCCAAAATTGTACGAAGAACGATTCGTGAAGTACTGTGCAAGCACTGGTTGAGGGACATCTACTCCTAGTTGATCTTTCCTAAAGTGTGGAGGGCGATGTGAGGAAAAAGGAAAAAGGGAAAAGAAATTGAAAAAATGGAAAAGAAAAAGAAAGGAAATGGGTTATGAAGATTGTATTTAATTGTATGTAACTATGATGATTAATTACGTAGCATGCATTATTATTATGTTATATTATTATTTTTAATTGTTTCATTTTATTTTTAATAAATATCTCACCCTCTGTGTTGTATATTTTAGGTACACTCAATGGAGAATTCCCTAATCTCCTTACTGCTGAGGATGAGTACGCTCCTACTAGTGGAGTGTAGCTCTACACTATGATTATGAAATCATAGATGATGCAACCATTTAGGACTCTTACCACTTTACGATTTTGGAATATGTATAAACTTTTAAACTTTAATATAATATTTATGTTTTGATGTAAATATTTGGATGTCATTCTTGATGGATATCTAAATATCCTCCTTTTGTATATTAATATCCTCTTTTTGTAATGTAAAACCTGAAACTTTTATTAGCATATGGATTCTAAAACATATGATGCAAAACTTTCATTTTGACAATGTGGGAAAAGGAATGTTTATATTTATACTGTATCTGGATATGATAGGTTATGTTTATATTTTTAAAAAGAGAAATGTCCATCTTTTAAAACGAACTCTGTCAATTTTTTCAGAAAATTTCAATAATCTAAATATAATAAATGTAATAAAAAGGTAGTTTTAAAGGTGAAAGGGGGCTGAGAAAAGGTGATCCAATATCACCTTTGTTGTTTGTGCTTGTAATGGAGATGCTAACAAGAGGTTTTCAATTGGCAGCTAAAGACCATAGATTCAAATTCCATCCTCTCTGTAAGAGACTTGGGATAACCAATCTATGTATTGCAGATGATCTTTTGCTATTTTGTAAATGTGAAATACAGTCTGTGGAGATCCTGATGAAGCAATTTCAGCAGTTTTCAGAGGCAACAGGTCTCCAAGCAAATTTCCAGAAATCTTCTGTGTTCTTTGTGGGAGTGCAAAATAGTATGCAAGAAGCTATTCTCAAGGAAACCAGATTTGAAAAAAGTCAGTTTCCTGTTAGGTATCTTGGGCTCCCTCTTTCCCCAATTAAATGGACAAAGCAGGATTGTGATATTTTAGTGCAAAGGATCACAGCAAGAATAAAATGCTGGTCTACAAGGCACCTATCATATGCTGGGAGGCTTTAATTGATAAATTCTGTTCTGCTATCAATGCATATATACTGGTCATGTGCTTTTATGATCCATAAAAAAGTTATCAAGGAGATTGACAGGGTGTGTAGAGATTTCCTATGGGGGATAAAAAGGAATGGAAGATCCATACCTCTGTTAAAATGGGAGAAGGTTTGCTTACCTAAAGGTAATGGTGGCCTAAGCATTAAAAATGTCCATATCTGGAATGAAGCAGCCCTTGGCGGACAAATTTGGGCCATTGCAAACAAGGAGGACTCTTTGTGGATCAAGTGGGTCCATTCCATTTATTTGAAGCAGGGTAGTATTTGGGAGTATGAGATGCGAGTAGACTCAAGTTGGCATTGGAAAAAGTTGTTGAAGATTAGAACCAAGTTGCAGGCTGGTTTCGATGAGAATAACTGGAGTACAGCAGTTAATGGTAATTATACAATTGAAGCTGGCTACAAATGGCTTATTGGTCAACAAGATAAATGGAGGCAAACTAACTTTGTTTGGAACAAATATAACATACCAAAACACTGTATCATTAGCTGGCTCATGGCTATGGACAGGCTTCCAACAAAAACAAGGTTAATCAGGAAGCAGATCCTGATCTCAAATCCTGAATGTTGCTTTTGTAGTGCAGCTGATGAGAAGAGAGAGCATCTGTCACAGCAGAGGTGTTTCAACTTTGTACAAGGTGGTTAGGCATAAGGAATCTTGCTGGAACAGGAATGAGATGGTTGGAGCAGATCAAATTTGTTTGGAAACATAAGAAGATTAGACAGAAAATCTTATACTGTGTTATGGCCGCAACTGTTGCAGAGATTTGGTATGCAAGAAATGAGACAATTTTTCAAAGAAAATTAGCTAATGCTCATAGTATTTTTGTAAATCTAAAATAAATAGTTTTAGTGAGGTTGAAAGGTATTCTTAAAGATAGAGAAAAGGAAAGGGAGAATATGTTCTTGGAAAGTTTAGAAGCTGAAATTGTATAGGGTTTGGTCTGTTTTTGTTTGCTAGCTTTTTTGGTTGAACCCAACCTAGTTGGTGGAAATATTTTTAGCTAGTGTAATTAGTGCTTGTAATTATTTTTTTGTCGGGTAATGAGATTTTCTTTTACCTAAAAAAAATGTAATAAAAAGGTAGGATGTTACATCCAGTACGTAAAACCTCTATAAATAGAGGTTCTTATTTCATTCAGAGAACACAAAGTGTAAGATCCATGAAGAATGTTTTGATAAATGCCAAAAGGTTTTGAACAAGCTTAAATGTGTTGATCAAGTTTCAAGCTCAACAAGCAACAACAAACATCAAGTGATGAAGAGAGAGCAAGCTCATGAAGACTTAGTTTGGTAGTTTATGTTTTATATTTTATCTTTCGCCTCACAAGTCTTTTAGTTTATGAGTTTGGGTAGAATATATAGAGGGTAGTGAATCTCTTTTGATTGCATGATTATATCATATTTTGAGTATTCACTTTGCCTAAAAACAATAGGTGGCTTAAAGGTTTGAAAGAAAAGGTTTAGTTTTTGAGAAAACAAGTTTTAAGTGATTTTTGAAGGAAGTAATCGATTAACCTATAGAATTAATCGATTAAAACCTCAAAGTAATCGATTAACCCTAAAAAGTAATCGATTAACTTGGCTTTTACTCGAGTAGAATTTTGCAGTCTTGCGCAAATACTCGATTAAGGCTCTGATTACTCGAGTAAGGGCTTGGCTACTCGAGTAACACGATCAGATATGGTTTTTAAAATGCGTTTTTCACTTCTCAAAAGCACTTCTAACCATTCCTAACTTTTGGGTATTCTATATAAACCTATTCCTAACCTTTGTAATCATATTTCATCATTTTGATAATCAATTTTACAAAGAATCAAAGCCACTTTATTCTCTCTCACTTTCTCAAGATCAAAGTTCTTATTTTTACATTCTTTGATCAAGAACCTTGAATCTCTCATGTCGATATTTTCATAACTTTTGAAAGAGATTCATAGGATTGTTATTTTGTTTTCATTTGAGTTGTAATCTTTGCAAGAGGCAAGCTATCTACAACAATTGGAAGTCTTGGTTGTGAATCAAGCAAAGTTATTTGGAAGCCTTGGTGTGGCATTTCATCAAGCACTCGGAAGCCTTGTTGTGTTAACAAGCAAGTGGAAGTCTTTGAAGAATCTCAAAGCAATTGGAAGTCTTGTTGAGGGGATTTGACAAGCAAGAGAAGAGGTTAGATTAGATATCAATAGGGTTACAAGGCAAGGGTGTGGTATCTCTTGTAGGCTAGCAAGAAGGGAGTTTTGTGAGGCATTTACTTGTAATTTGAGAAACTCTAATTCCTCATAGTGAAGAATCTCTCTTGGTTGAACAGGGGACTGGAGTAGCTTTCAAGTGGATGAAAGTGAACCAGGATAAATCACTGTGTCGTATCTCTAAACTCTCTACTCTTTACATTTCTTGTTGTTAATTGTGTTCTTGGTTGAAAACCTAGAAAAAGTGATTTTTCATAATTGATTGAATTGAATCTTTATTGTTCAAATTAACTTTGGGAAAATCATTTTCATAACCTAGGTAATCAATAAGAATATTGGTGTTATTCATTTCCGCTTAATCTCTGATCATATGTGTTAATTGTTTGATTTTCGTATTTAATTGAAAAGTGATTAATCCATTAACAGAGGCATTAATCGATTAGTTCATGTCATTAATCGATTAAGGCTAAAGAATTTTTGTGAAAATCATTTGTTTTAATCGTTTTGATTTGTTTCTTGCGAAAATCTTTCAAGGTTTCTTTTACACCTATTCAACCCCCCTTCTAGGTGTTCTCCTAGTGTCTCCTAGTTGTTTCACCCACCGATTGTAGGTTCCAACAATTGGTATCAGAGCTCGGTCGAAAGACACGAGCATAGAGCTTTTTCGTTAAGATCCTTGAGGAAACTACAATGGGTTCTATGAATTCCTTTGGTGGTGAAGGTGCTTCAATAAATCGCCCTCCTATGTTTGGTGGAGAGGGTTATGGCTATTGAAAAATTAGGATGAGAATCTTTATAGAAGTTATAGATGTGAACATTTGGGAAGCCATTGTAAATGGTCCTTATATTCCCTCAAAAGATGTAGAAGGTGTGCTTACACTTACTCCCAAAGATAAGTGGACCGATGATGATAAAAGGAAAATTCAATATGATTTAAAAGCTAAGAATATCATCACCTCCGCTCTATCTTATGATGGGTTCTTTAGAGTCTCCCAATGTCGTGATGCCAAAGAAATGTGGGACACCTTGCAAGTCACACATGAAGGCACTAGTGAAGTTAGGCGTGCTAGATTGAATTCTTTGATGCATGAATATGAATTCTTTCGTATGTTGCCTAATGAATCTATATGTTTTATGCAAAAGCGTTTTACTCATATTGTTAATCATCTCATTGCTCTTGGAAAGACTTTCTTGAATTGTGAACTTGTTAACAAAGTTTTAAGATGTCTAAGTAGGGAATGGCAACCTAAGGTTACCGCAATTGTTGAATCAAAGGACTTGGACACCATGGACTTAGCAACACTTTTCGGAAAGCTTCAAGAACATGAAATGGAGCTTGAACGTTTGCATATACATGAAGAGTCGGATAAGAACAAAGAAAGAAAAGGAATCGCTCTTAAAGCTCAAAGATCATATCAAAAGGAAGAGAGTTCCGATAATGATGATAATGAAGAATCCGATTCGGACATTGATGAAGAGGAGATGAAGCTTCTACTAAGAAAGTTCAATAAGATCCTAAGGAGAAAAGGAAGGTTGAACAAGAACAAAAGTAAAGAGAAGAATTCCCCACACTACAAGACCAAGACTTCAAAAGAAGGTATAGTTTGCCATGAATGTGGAAAGCCCGGTCATCTCAAGTACTCATGCTCTAAGTATCTCAAGAAGAAGGAGAAAGAGAAGAAAAATGCAAAAACTAAAAGAACATACATAGTTTGGAATAGTGATGATGAAGATAAGAAAAGCACATCAAATAGTTCTTCGGATGATGAAGAAGCCGCTTGTCTCAACTTGATAGCTCTAGTAGATGAAGAGGAAAGTTCAAATGATGAATAAAGTGAACAAAGCGACGAAAGCGATGTAAGTCTTACTAAATCCGAAATTTCTTCTAAATATGAAATATTGTATAATGCTTATGAAGAAATGCATGAACAATTTAAGAAACTAGCTTTGAAAAATATTGAAAGGAAGAAGCTCATTTTGAAACATCAACAAGAGATTTTAGATCTTCAAAAGCAAGTTGATGAGCTTAATCTTCAAAATGGAACTCTTGATCTTATATATGCTAGTTCTTCTTGTGATTGTGCTAGTAGATTGAATATTGTGGTTGATTGTGAGAATTGCAAGTTGCTTAAAGATGAAAATGCTATTTTGAAAAATAAGCTTGCAAGTTTCTCAAATGGTGATATTAGATTGCGCACATTGTTAAATTTTCAAAGAGAAAATTCAAACAAGTTTGGTTTGGGTTATACTAATGCTAAGAGTATGTCGCATAGAAATGTTGTTGATTTTTCAAAAGTTGATTTTTCAAATGCACCAACATGTTTCTATTGTGGTACTCATGGACATACTTCAAATGTGTGTTATATTAATGTGCATGGTATACCTAAAGGAGATTTTGTTTGGATGAAAAAGGGTGAGAGTCCCTACACTAACAAAAATGGATCCAAAACCATTTGGATACCAAAAAGCAAAGCATGATTGTTTTTGTAGGAATGATTGAAGAGCAAAAGGACTTTCATATGTTATTCATTCATTTACTTCTTCAATTGGTATTAAGGAGAAAATCCTACAAATTGGTAACATTCGATATTATACAATTGGTATCTTCAATTTGATATTGGTTGATATTGCTCATAGTTCTCTCAATTGGTATTATTTCTTATAATGTGATATTGTTTATACTATTGAGAAAATACTATTGGTATCAAATTCTTACAATTGTTTTACAATTGGTATCATGCTATTGGTATACAATTTGTTATAATTGATATCATTGAGTAATCATTAGATGATTATCATGCTTTGGTTGTTATATCTTATTAATCTCTCTATTTTGGCTTAGATCTTATATTTCAATTGGTATATATTTCTTTTTGATAATGCCAAAGGGGGAGAAATATGATGTTTTGAAAAAGGGGAGAAATATGATGTTTTGAGAAATAGTATGTTTTGACCATTTTGGAGAAATGAAATGGTATGTTTGGAGAAAGGTTGTTTTGTTGTTTTTATGTAGGTTGAGCAAAGTTTTTGAAGATAGGGGGAGAATCAAGCTTAACTCAATTGGATTTCAAATGTCAAAAGCATTTATTGAGGGGGAGCAAGAGTCTCACCAAGTGATCAAATGGTTCAAGCATCAACAACTTCAATGAACTTCATAATTTCAAAACATGTTTGTCATTTTCAAAAAGGGGGAGATTGTAAGATCCATGAAGAATGTTTTGATAAATGCCAAAAGGTTTTGAACAAGCTTAAATGTGTTGATCAAGTTTCAAGCTCAACAAGCAACAACAAACATCAAGTGATGAAGAGAGAGCAAGCTCATGAAGACTTAGTTTGGTAGTTTATGTTTTATATTTTATCTTTCGCCTCACAAGTCTTTTAGTTTATGAGTTTGGGTAGAATATATAGAGGGTAGTGAATCTCTTTTGATTGCATGATTATATCATATTTTGAGTATTCACTTTGCCTAAAAACAATAGGTGGCTTAAAGGTTTGAAAGAAAAGGTTTAGTTTTTGAGAAAACAAGTTTTAAGTGATTTTTGAAGGAAGTAATCGATTAACCTATAGAAGTAATCGATTAAAACCTCAAAGTAATCGATTAACCCTAAAAAGTAATCGATTAACTTGGCTTTTACTCGAGTAGAATTTTGCAGTCTTGCGCAAATACTCGATTAAGGCTCTGATTACTCGAGTAAGGGCTTGGCTACTCGAGTAACACGATCAGATATGGTTTTTAAAATGCGTTTTTCACTTCTCAAAAGCACTTCTAACCATTCCTAACTTTTGGGTATTCTATATAAACCTATTCCTAACCTTTGTAATCATATTTCATCATTTTGATAATCAATTTTACAAAGAATCAAAGCATCTCTATTCTCTCTCACTTTCTCAAGATCAAAGTTCTTATTTTTACATTCTTTGATCAAGAACCTTGAATCTCTCATGTTGATATTTTCATAACTTTTGAAAGAGATTCATAGGATTGTTATTTTGTTTTCATTTGAATTGTAATCTTTGCAAGAGGCGAGCTATCTACAACAATTGGAAGTCTTGGTTGTGAATCAAGCAAAGTTATTTGGAAGCCTTGGTGTGGCATTTCATCAAGCACTCGGAAGCCTTGTTGTGTTAACAAGCAAGTGGAAGTCTTTGAAGAATCTCAAAGCAATTGGAAGTCTTGTTGAGGGGATTTGACAAGCAAGAGAAGAGGTTAGATTAGATATCAATAGGGTTACAAGGCAAGGGTGTGGTATCTCTTGTAGGCTAGCAAGAAGGGAGTTTTGTGAGGCATTTACTTGTAATTTGAGAAACTCTAATTCCTCATAGTGAAGAATCTCTCTTGGTTGAACAGGGGACTGGAGTAGCTTTCAAGTGGATGAAAGTGAACCAGGATAAATCACTGTGTCGTATCTCTAAACTCTCTACTCTTTACATTTCTTGTTGTTAATTGTGTTCTTGGTTGAAAACCTAGAAAAAGTGATTTTTCATAATTGATTGAATTGAATCTTTATTGTTCAAATTAACTTTGGGAAAACCATTTTCATAACCTAGGTAATCAATAAGAATATTGGTGTTATTCATTTCCGCTTAATCTCTGATCATATGTGTTAATTGTTTGATTTTCGTATTTGATTGAAAAGTGATTAATCCATTAACAGAGGCATTAATCGATTAGTTCATGTCATTAATCGATTAAGGCTAAAGAATTTTTGTGAAAATCATTTGTTTTAATCGTTTTGATTTGTTTCTTGCGAAAATCTTTCAAGGTTTCTTTTACACCTATTCAACCCCCCCTTCTAGGTGTTCTCCTAGTGTATCCTAGTTGTTTCACCCACCGATTGTAGGTTCCAACACAAAGCGGAGAGAAAAATATTTAGCTTCTAGAGAAATATAGACTCCAACGAGTTTTATTATTTGTGTTGTGCGTGTTTGTAAAATTGACTATTAACAGAAAAACAAAAGATTTTTGAGTGTATTATATGTTCTTTCAATACAAATATTTTTTGTGAGGATAAATTTTTTCCTTTGAGTGTTACATATTTTTCCCATTACATCTAAATTTTTACAAGACAATTTTATTTTAATTGACAACATCTGGTACCAGAGCTAGTTGTATAAAAATGGCAACAAGTTCAAGCACAAGTCAAGTCCAACAAGTACAAACAATTGTTTTCAAATCTAATGCCAAATCAAATTTTGTCATGTGGAAACCCTTGATGGAGCTGTGTTTAAAACCAACGGCTATGGAGAAATCATCAAAAATGGTTTTGATGAGCCAACCGATAAAAATAAAGCAACAGATGATATGTAGAAAGTAGAAAAAAATCATCTACTTAATGAAAAAGCTTTAATTTTTATCTGTCAATCGGTGGAACTGTCTATTCTTGAGAAAATTTTTCATGCTAAAACATGAAAAGAGGCTTGGAAAATTTTGCTCAAAACATATGAAGGTGCTGATGTAACACCCTAATTTACTTTCCTGATTTTAAAATTATTGACTTGAAAATTTTCTTTTTAACTTAAAAGACTTGTGACAATTTTTCCAGAAAAACGGACAGAGTTTCCTTTATTTTATGGACATTCCCAAAATTTCAATTTCACCTGTGACCTGCAAATTCATTTTTCAATCCACACCTGGAATAAATTAAAATTATGCAGGATATACATCAAATCATAACAAAAAACATACATAGGTATCATCAGATTAGGAACACAAAATATACACCAGTTAGTGGAAATAGTCCATTTCCCAAAAACAACCTTGACCCAAAAGGGACATGTCCTGGGCCGGCCCTGTCAACTATCTACATCAAAACATATGTGCAAGCCTCATATATAGGTCATATATACAAGTGAGACTCAAAATCAGGCCCAGGACTCGGCATAAATACTAACTAAACGACCTCACATTCCCTGTGAGGGAGGGTGATCCTGTTCGGTCTCCAAATCAGTCTGCTCGGTCTTTGTACCTGTGTAAAAATAGTTAAGAGGTGAGCATTACTAGAAACTTAGCGAATGAAATTCTAATAAACATAGTAAATAACCAAGTCAAACACATTTAGCATATAACCGTATAAAACAATCAAATAAACATCAAATCGTTCTGACCAATTACGTACACATACATCACCCAAGAATTCGCACTTTGATTACCGCTAACTCTTGTACTGTTCCTATTCTCAAGGTTCTTATTTTATTTCTTCTTTACCATATTGTTATCCTCTTTTTATTAAGGTTATGTGAACCCACCATTGTGCACAATCTCTCTTGTGCATCTTACCGCTGCATACGCTCTTCTGTCGTACATCTTACGCAACCACTGCACACTCACCACTGACGACTTATAGTGCACAACTTGCATGCGTCTTACCGCGCACGATGGTGTGTCTTACACTGCCCGACATCCACATACCTGGGTAGTGTGAACCCACCTCTACGCACGATCTCTCTTGTGCGTCTTACCGCTGCGTCCGCTCTTCCGTCGCAGGTCTTACGCAATCGTTGCATAGAAACCACTGACGACTTACTGCACATGTTGTGCATGCGACTTACTGCGCACGGTCCCCCGTCTTACACAGCCTGGAATTCACAAACCATATATGTTCTTGTCTTTATCTCATTTTCTTTCTTTACTTGGTTTATGTTTCATTCACACCTCACTTTCTCATCCTTTTCACTTAACGACTCGATCTCGCTTTATTCAATCTTTATTCTTAGGGGCAATTCTATTGTCAGCTTAGCATCATTCTAAATCTCCCTTATCTCTATAAATTCGTTCTTATTTACCCACACTCGGTCATACAACAACACATACATCATTCATATTATTTATCATACAACTTATTCAAATTATCACATCAAATACTCAAAGCATAGATATTACGTGGGGTTTCCTATTTTATTTAACCTAAGGTTCGTGAACATTCATTAACAAATACCCTTAGCTACTACTATTATCTACTAGAAGTGCATCCCCTAAGTCCCCGTAACACCCCCTATTACCTCAAAAGTGAGTAAGAAAGAGAAAACCTTAACCGAGTTTGGAGCCTTAGAACCGGAATGTTTCAACCGAGCTTGATACCAACCAAGAGTCACTCGGAGATGTATCGAAATACACCGGGAAGCGAAATTATAAGGGTTTAAAAGCTTTCCTAGTCCTTAGAAGATGGTGGAGGCATCAAGAGATAGTGAAACCCATGTTTACTCTAGAAAATAGAGGAAATAATGATAATAAGTAAAGATAATGACAAAGCCATGATCAAGGGAGAAAGGAAAAGAGAAGTACTTGATCAACTCTTGCCTTGATGCTTAATTGATGTGAGGGAAGAACCTAAGAGAGAGAAGATGTTGATGATTGATGTTCTTGAACCAACAAAAGAGATGAAGGGAAGATGTAGCTTGAGGATGATAATGGAACTTGAAGCTTGGGCAACAACGGAGCTTTGAATGATGAAGAAGATGATGCTCCAACCCTCTTTTCTCTCAAGAACTCACGAAGAAGGAGAGGAAATGAAGTGGGGGAATGAGTCTTAGCCTAGAAGCAAGAAATGAGTGGGTTAAAATGGGTTTGGAGTGGGCAAAATGCCCAAATGCCCTCCTGGTTACTGTTGTGCGTGTTAGCAATGACAAGGGCGCGCCTGAGCGAGTTTATGGTGCACCTGCGTGAGTTTTTGGCAGTTTGGTGCAGCAATCCACAGTGCACACGCCTGGGCGCGGGTTTCATGCGCCTGGGCGGGAGTTTGTTGACTTTGCATTGACTTGGATATAACTTTTTCGTTAACCATCGGATCTTGCTCAAAATTGGAGACATTCTTCCTAAGGCTCTTTTCTTCATATCCAACGGTGGGATTTTTTTTTAGGACAATTAGAAACATAATGTCCTGGCTGACCACATAAAAAGCACAAACCGTCTTTTGATTGGCGTTCCACATGTGAGACATGGTGAGATAGGGCCTAGAATAGGGGCACCCTGTCCTGATGGTCTAGGGGATGCTGCACCAGGATTGGGATAAGGACTTGATCTTGGTGCTGGTGCCTTTCCTCTGATCGGGCCACTAGTTCTCTGAGCGGTCCTGTTGCGATCCTCTGCAGCTTTCTGTTTGAGCCCCTTTTCATGGGTGCTCGTCATATTTACCAGTTGGGACAAGTTTGCAATATTTTGGAACTCAAAGGCCAACTTAATCTTGGTACAAAGACCAGATTCAAATTTAATGCACTTTGTGCGTTCATCTGCATCCCGATAGCTGCCATAATACCGAATTAAATCTTCAAATTGTGCAGCGTACTCGCAGACACTCATGTTGCCTTGCATCAATCTAAGAAAAGCTAACTCTTTTTCGCTTCTTACATCTTCAGGAAAATATTTGCCAAGGAAATGGATCTTAAATATATCCCAAGTGACTTCTTGATTCACCACTTCATAACCCCTCCTTTGTTGCTCCAACTAGTGTTCAGCTTCATCGGTCAACATATATTCAGCTAGTCGGACTCTGTGATCCGCAGGTGGTTGAAGAGAATGAAGGATTTTCTCAATCTCTTAGAGCCATCTCTGGGCCCCATCTGGATTATAGTCTCCTTCAAACTTTGGCGGTTCATTCTTCCGGAACCGCGCTAGCCAGTCGATGTTAGCAGGAGCTGGAGGTGCAGGATGATGCTGATTAATAGCAGCCGCCACCGCCACAGCTATAGCTTCTGCTACCACCTCTGCTTGGTTCTTGTTCTGCTGAACCAGGTGTTCCAGAATCTGAGCTAAGCGATCATTATCCGCTCGCCTCCCAGCCTTAGAGTCTAAGCCTGGAGGAAAGAATTAGTTAGTGTACTAACACATAAAGAGGGTATAACCAACTAAGTCTACTCCTAAGTACATATATATATATATATATATATATTTACTATTTAACTACTAGAGACTTGACACTAGTTTGCTTTGGATTACTCTCTCGATGAGTAAACCCATGGAGTAACTCACTACTCCGAGGCCGAGGAAAAACCGCTATGATACCACTAAATGTAACACCCTAATTTACTTTCCTGGTTTTAAAATTATTGACTTGAAAATTTTCATTTTAACTTAAAAGACTTGTGACAATTTTTCTAGAAAAACAGACAGAGTTTCCTTTATTTTATGGACATTCCCGAAATTTCAGTTTCACTTGTGACTTGGAAATTCATTTTTCAATCCAAACCAAAATAAATGACAGAGGGGCAACATATACATCAAATCATAACAAAAAACATACATAGGTATCATCAGATTACGAACACAAAATATACACCAGTTAGTGTAAATAGTCCATTTCCCAAAAACAACCCTAGCCCAAAAGGGGCATGTCCTGAGCCGGCCTTGTCAACTATCTACATCAAAACATATGTGCAAGCCTCATACATAGGTCATATATACAAGTGAGACTCAAAATCCGGCCCAGGACTCGGCATAAATACTAACTAAACGACCTCACACTTTCTGTGAGGGAGGGTGATCTTGCTCAGCCTCCAAATCAGTCTGCTCGGTCTCTGTACCTGTGTAAAAACAGTTAAGAGGTGAGCATTACTAGAAACTTAGCGAATGAAATTCTAATAAACATAGTAAATAACCAATTCAAACACATTTAGCATATAACCGTATAAAACAATCAAATAACCATCAAATCGTTCTGACCAATTACTTACACATACATCACCCAAGAATTCGCACTTTGATTACCGCTAACTCTTATAGTGTTCCTATTCTCAAGGTTCTTCTTTTATTTCTTCTTTACCATATTGTTATCCTCTTTTTATTAAGGTTATGTGAACCTACCACTGCGCACAATCTCTCTTCTGCGTCTTACCGCTGCGTACGCTCTTCTGTCGTAAGTCTTACGCAACCACTGCACACTCACCACTGACGACTTATAGCGCACAACCTGCGTGCGTCTTACCGCACACAGTGGTGTGTCTTATACGGCCCAGCATCCACATACCTGGGTAGTGCGAACCCACCTCTGCGCACAATCTCCCTTATGCGTCTTACCGTTACGTCCGCTCTTCCGTCGCACGTCTTACGCAACCGTTGCATAGAAACCACTGACACGGTCTAGAATTCGCAAACCATGTATGTTCTTGTCTTTATCTCATTTTCTTTCTTTATTAGGTTTATTTTCCATTCACACCTCACTTTCTCATCCTTTGCACTTAACGACTCGATCTCGCTTTATTCAATCTTTATTCTTAGGGGCAATTCTATTGTCAGCTTAGCATCATTCTGAATCTCCCTTACCTCTATAAATTCGCTCTTATTTACCCACACTGGGTCATACAACAACACATACACCATTCATATTATTTATCATACAACTTATTCAAATTATCACATCAAATACTCAAAGCATAGATATCACGTGGGGTTTCCTATTTTATTTAACTAAGTTCTTAGTATTTGCCGTTATCGACTACCCTAAGGTTCGTGAACATTCATTAACAAATACCCTTAGCTTATACTATTATCTACTAGAAGTGCATCCCCTAAGTCCCCGTAACACCCCCTCTTACCTAAAAAGTGAGTAAGAAAGAGAAAACCTTAACCGAGTTTGGAGCCTTAGAACCGGAATGTTCCAATCAAGCTTGATACCAACCAAGAGTCACTCGAAGATGCGTCGAAATACACCGGGAAGAGAAATAAGAAGGGTTTGAAGATCTTTCCTAGTCCTTAGAAGATGGTGGAGGCATTAAGAGAGAGTGAAACCCATGTTTACTCTAGAAAATAGAGGAAATAATGATAATAAGTAAAGATAATGACAAAGCCATGATCAAGGGAGAAAGGAAAAGAGAAGTACTTGATAAACTCTTGCCTTGATGCTTAATTTATGTGAGGGAAGAACCTAATAGAGAGAAGATGTTGATGATTGATGTTCTTGAACCAACAAAAGAGATGAAGGGAAGATGTAGCTTGAGGATGATAATGGAACTTGAAGCTTGGGCAACAATGGAGCTTTGAATGATGAAGAAGATGATGCTCCAACCCTCCTTTCTCTCAAGAACTCATGAAGAAGAAGAGGAAATGAAGTGGGGGAATGAGTCTTAGCCTAGAAGCAAGAAATGGGTGGATTAAAATGGGTTTGGAGTGGGCAAAATGCCCAAAACGCCCGCCTGGTTGTTGATGTGCGTGTTAGCAGCGACAGGGGCACGCCTGGGCATGTTTATTGCGCGCCTGGGCGAGTTTTTGGCTGTCTGGTGCAGCAATCCACAGTGCACGCGCTTGGGCGCGGGTTTCATGCGTCTGGGCGGGAGTCTGTTGACTTCGCATTGACTTGGACATAACTTCTTCGTTAACCATCGGATCTTGTTCAAATTCGGAGACAATCTTCCTAATGCTCTTTTATTCATATCCAATGGTGGGATATGTGATTAGAGTTGTAGTTATTTTATTCCTAATTTCTTGGTAATATATGTTTTTAATGCTAAACTCCCCGACTCAACGCCGATTTATGACTCAAAATTATCATTCTTATTATCCAGAGTCTATTAATAATTTATTTATGCTTGAAGTTAAAAATGATGATTTTACAGCTGACCCAGTTAAATGAACGAGGTTGCAAGGATTAAAACGACAGTTCAAGCTGATTGAGCAAAGAAGAGATGAAAGCATTCGTGAATATTTTTCACGAATGGACAAACTTGTCAACGAAATGAAAATACACAATGATGATATAAAACGGAGAGAAGTCGTGGAGAAAATTATGCGCACACTTTCAACTTGTTTTGATTACGTGGTAGCAGCCATCGAAGAAGCAAAAGATCTTTGTACAATGACTCTAAATGATTTTCAAGCATCTTTAGAGTCACGTGAGATGCGAATGAAAGAGTAGTCAAGTGGAACAATCGAGGAAGCATTAAAAGCTCAAACAAATATTAGAAACGACAAACTTGTTCAAAGAACGGTGAACAACTATCAAAGAGGTCTGAACTTCAAAGGAAGAGGAAGGAATCCTCGATTTGACTCAGGTCAAGACACACGAGGTAATGACTCATTTCAAAACAAATCTAATATTCAATGTCATAAATGTTAAAAGTACGGACATTTTCAATCTGAATGCAAATATCATATCCAGTGCCATATTTGTAATAAGTATGGTCACTAGTCGAGAATGTCGTGCTAAAACATTAAATATTAGAGATAGCCATGCTCGAGTTGCAGAAAGTGAAGATGACATGAAGATGGTGCTTACAACAAATAATGATGTAGTTGATAAAAATGACAAGCAGTGGTTGTTGGACATAGGGTGCAGTAATCATTTAAGTGGGAAGAAAAAATATTTTCTGACTTAGATGAAAGTTACCGCACCTCAGTCAAGTTTGGTGATGACTCAAAACTTGAAGTCTTGGGAAAAGGAAATATTGTCATCAGATTGAAAAATGGATCTCTAAATTAAATATCAGATGTATTTACGTACCTGGTATATGTCAAAATCTCTTAAGTGTTGGCCAACTTGCTGAGAAAGGCTATGATTTAAAATTCAACAAGAAAGGTTACACCATAAATAATGTTGAGATGGGCCTGATAGCAAAGACAAACATATGAAGGAATCGTCTATTTCCATTGAACATAAGGTATGATGCCGGTATATGTTGCAAAGCTGTAGCTTATTGGCTTTGGCACAAGCGGTTGGGATATTTCAACTTTGAAAGCATCAAATTTCTTGCAAACAAGAAATGGGTCACTGACTTGCCTATTATCCAAGCTCCTAAACAATTATGTGAAGCTGGTGTAGTAGTTAAGAAGCATCGAGATCCTTTTCCTAAAGGACGTGCCTGGAGAGTTACAATGCCACTCGAGCCTGTGCACTCTGATTTATGCTATGTGGAAATTCCATCCAATGGAGGTAATAAATACTTTGTTACTTTCATTGATGATTTCAGCAGGAAGACATGAGTTTATTTTTTGAAAAATAAATTTGATGCTTGTGATACGCTCAAAAGTTTTATGGAGTATGTTGAAAGACGAAGTGGTTATACTCTGAAAACCTGGAGAACAGATAGAGGAATAGAGTATATTGTTTGTGATGATTTCTTGAAGAAACATGATGTTAAGCATCAGATGACTGCTAGATATACTCCTGAACAAAATGGAGTGGCAGAAAGAAAGAATAAAACAATCATGGATATGGTGAGAAGCATGTTGCATTGCAAGAAATTACCTAAGAGTTTTTGGGCGGAATCTGTAGCATGTGCTGTCTACATCCTGAACAGGTGTACCAACAAAAGCGTTCGTGATAGAACTTCACAAGAAGCTTGGAGTGGGAAAAATCCAGATCTCAATCACTTGAAAGTTTATGGTTGTATTGCTTATTCATACGTTCTTGATCAACTTACGAAAAAACTAGATGACAAGGAAGAAAAATGCATCTTTGTAGGATACAGTGAAGAAACAAAAGCCTACAAGTTATACAATCCAGAGACTCAAAAGGTAATTATCAACTGGGATGTTACCTTTGATGAAGATGCAACATGGGACTGCTCAGAAAAAGAAAAGGAGTTGTTCCCCGTACCAGTAACTATAAATGGAGAACCTGATGAAAAAGTTGATGAATCACTATATTCACCTATTAATGAACCATTAGATGAATCAACACCAGATTCACCACCTCGAAGGTATCCACAAAAGGAGTGACATCCACCTTCTCTCCTGCAAGATTGTGTAATTGGTAGAGATGATGATCCAGAAGATAGGGAGGAAGAGGCTACCTACTATGCCTTATTTGCAGATTGTGATCCAGTGACATATGAAGAAGCAGCCAATGGTGATTGCTAGATTAAAGCAACGGATGAAGAGATTCACTCGATTGAGAAGAATGACACATGGGAGTTAACAACACTTTCAAAAGGAAAGAAGCCTATTGGTGTTAAGTAGGTGTACAAGACAAAGCACAACCCAAATGGAGAAGTTGATCGCTATAAGTCAAGATTAATAGCAAAAGGATACAAACAAAAAACTGGCAATGATTATTTTGAAGTATTTACTCTAGTTGCTAGATTAGATATGCTACATATGATTTTTCTCTTGCAACTCAAAATAAATGGAATATTTTTAAATGGATGTTAAGCCTGCTTTCTTGAATAGTGTATTTGAAGAAGAAGTTTATGTAGAGCAACCACCAGGTTATCAACAACAAGGACAGGAAGACAATGTCTATAAGTTAAAGAAAGTACTGTACAGATTGAAGCAAACACCTAGAGCTTGGTACACGTATTGACACATATTTTATCAACAATGGATTTCACAGAAGTCCATATGAGCATGCTTTATATGTCAAAATAAATAAAGCTGGAAATTTCATTGTTGTTTGTCTATATGTGGATGATCTGATTTTCACTAGCAATAATTCAAAATTGCTAGCCGAATTCAAGGAAAGCATGTCCACACACTTCAAGATGACAGATATAGGCCTAATGTCATATTTTATAGGCATTGAAGTGAAGCAAACAAGTGAAGGAATATTTATCTCTCAAAAGAAATATGCAAGAGATGTGTTGAAGAAATTCCAGATGGAGGCTTGTAAACCTATGGTGACACCTGTTGAAGAAAGATTGAAGCTTGGAAAAGAGATTGGCGATGATTTTGTCAATCCAACAAATTTCAGAATGTTAGTGGGAAGTCTTAGGTACTTAACAGCGACAAGACCTGACATAGTTTATGGAGTTGGGCTCATAAGTAGGTTCATGGAATCACTAAGACAGTCTCATTGGCATGCTGGAAAGAGAATCTTGAGGTATGTCAAAGGAACAATTGATGAAGGTATCTTTTATTCAAACTCTAACAAGCCAAAGTTGATTGGATACACAGACAGTGATTGGGCTGGTGAAACCGAGACTAGGAAAAGCACTTTGGGTTATGTTTTTTTATCTTGGTACAAGAGTATTTTCTTGGTCCTCCAAGAGACAACAGGTAGTTGCCCTTTCAACAGCAAAGGCAGAGTACATTTCAGCAACAAATTGTTCTACTCAAGCAGTTTGGTTGTGAAGAATATTGAGTGAGTTACAACACCAACAAGATGTTCCAACAAAGATATTTTGTGAAAAAAAATTCAACAATTGCTTTGACAAAGAATCCAGTCTTTCATGGACGTAGCAAGCATATTGACATCAAACATTATTTTATTCGAGACTTGATCAAAGACAAAGGAATTATGATGGAGTATTACACTTCTAAAAATCAAGTAGCGGATATTTTCACAAAGTCACTCAAAACCAATTTATTCTTCAAATTGAAGAAGATGCTTGGAATGACAACACTTGGTTTAACGGAAGAAATGTGAGAATACTTCAAACCAAGTGGGTCATTCCTTTGGGGCCCACATGCAAATTTTTCACAAAGAAGAAGAAACTTTTGGTGTCCTGCTGCAATTGGTGAGGAAAAGGAAGTGAAATTGAAAAATAAAACACCTGTTTTCCGTCCAGTGCACAAAACCTCTATAAATAGAGATTCTTATTTCATTCAAAGAACACAGAGTGAAGAGAAAAATATTTAGCTTCTATAAAAATATAGACTCCAACGAGTTCTATTATTTGTGTGTTTTGTGTTTGTAAAATTGGTTATTAACAAAAAGCCAATAGTTTTTTGAGTATATTATTTGTTCTTTCAATACAAATATTTTTTGTGAGTATAAATTTTGTCGTATGAGTGTTACATATTTTTCTCATATCATCTAAATTTTTACAAGGTAATTTTATTTTAATTGCCAACATGATCATTATTCATACCATTATTTCCTCTCAACTCTTAGATAACCACTTGGTTCATTTTGTCCTTAGACCAATTGCTAATTTCGTCATCTGCTACAGACCGCCGATCCATTCTCTGCTTTTGTCATCTATTGTAAGTTTTTTTTTATTATTATATCTCTTATTTGCACTTAATGTCTCACTCATCTTGTTCCCTTTTGTTGGATTTTGGTTTAGATTGCCTATGATTGCAGATTGTGTGCATGCAACTAAGGTTTTTTTTATTTATTTTTATTTAAAATTTTCTGCAATGACTCAAGATTGCTAAGGAAGTTGAGAGCCATTGCTATCAATAATGTTCATCTAAAATAGTAGGATAAATATAAATATTGATAGATGCCTAGGATAATATTTAATTTTTTTTTATAGACAAAGTATTTTTGATTTTTTTACGGGGATAGGGGAAGGGGATTTAAATTCACCAAATGATGGGGCCGAGGATCGAACCCGGGACTTCCAACTCTCAAGCCTTAAGACTTTGTACATAACCATGCGGGTTGCACCCACTTGTTAGGATAATATTTAATGTTAGTAAAGCAAGGAAAATGCTTGTAAGAAAATAAATGAATTTGAATTCGAGTAAGACTCATCTAAAAAAAGATTGAATGCAAATTGTAAAGTGAAAAAGTGAAGGCGCATACACCTTTAACAAGTTAGTGTACCAAAATCTCAAATTTACCACATAATCTTGTAAAAAAACTAAAGAGTAGAGAGAATAATATGTTGAGCACTTAGAATAAGAAAATGAATGGGAGGAAGTTACTGATTATTTCATTAACAATAAGCCTATTAAATAAGTATAAATATAACAAGCTCTACTACACTATAACATGCATAATAACTAACCACTAAACTAAGCAATTATCTATAACACCTAAAGACTCAGTCAACATAAACAACCTAAAGAAACTGAACACAAATAATGCAACATGATAAACTTAACTTCTAATAACAAATAACATAAATAATTGATAAATATTTAACATTCCCCCTTAAACTGAAAGTTTGCAAACTATCAATTTAATGTGATTCATCAATTATGCAGACTCCAAGCAAACTCCTTAGTTTCTGAAATGTAGGAAACTTCAGTGGTTTGGTCATGATATCAACAATTTTCTCTTAACTCTTGCAATAGAGAAGATCAATAATTCCTTCATTTGATAGCTCCCTTAGAAAATGAAAGCTTACATCTATGTGCTTGTTTCTTCCATGCATAACAGGATTCTTTGACAACTTTATAGTTGAGATATTATCACAATAGATGAGTGTTGGACCTTCTTGTTTAAATTGAACCTCTTCAATAATATACCTTAGCCAAATTGCTTGGCAAGCACATGTTGAAGCTGCTACAAACTATGCTTTTGTTGTTGACAAAAATACAATAGCCTGCTTACGTGATGACCAAGAGATAGTTGTTGACCCCATCATAAAAACATATCCAGATGTACTCTTTCTATCATCTGGATCCCCTGCATAGTCACTATCATTGCATCCCAACAAGTCCATCCTTTTCCCATTCTCATAGAATAATCCAAAATCTTTCATTCCTTGCAAGTAACGAAGGATTCTCTTGGCAGCTAACAAATGCATCTCTTTTGGCTTTTCCATGTATCTGCTGATGAGACTCACAAAATACATTATGTCTGGTCTAGTAGCAGTTAGATACATAAAACTGCCCACAATTTGCTTGAAGAATGTGTTGTCTACTTGCTTCCCTTCCTGATCTTTAGTTAGTTTCACACCAATCTCAGTTGGAGTGCTAACAGGATTGCAATCCTTCATATGAAAACTGTCTAGAATTTCTTGCACATACTTCTTTTGTGAAACAAAAATTCCATTAGTTGATTGCTTTATCTCTAAGCCAAGAAAATAATGCAATTTACCAAGATCAGACATATCAAATTCTTTCATCATGGACTTCTTAAATTTTTCAAACATGGCACTATCATTTCCAGTAAATATAAGATCATCCACATACAAGCATACAATAAGAATTTTTCCAACATCACAAATTTTAACATATAAAGTATGCTCATGTGGACATTTCCTAAAACCTTATTTGAAAAAATATGCATCTATATGACTATACCAAGCTCATGGTGCTTGTTTTAGTCCATAGAGTGTCTTTTTTAATTTATACACCTTATGCTCATTCCCTTGTTTCACATAACCAGGGGGTTGATCAATAAATACCCGTTCTTGCAGGTCACCATGCAAGAATGCTGATTTCACATCTAGTTGAAAAATAGGCCATGAGTTTTGAGCAGCTAATGCAACCACCATCCTTATTGTGTCATGTCTTGCAACGGGAGTAAAAATTTCTTGTAATCCACATTAAATTCTTGATTTAGCAACCAGACGTGCATTGTACTTGCTAACCTTCCCATTTGCATTCAGCTTGGTCTTGTACACCCATTTAACACCAATTGTCTTTTGACCTTTTGGAAGATCACTAAGCTCCCAAGTATTGTTCCTTTCAATTGCTGCATTTTTGCATCCATTGCTTCTCTCCACTTTGAATCTCGGACAGCATCCTAAAAAAATATAGGATCACAATTTGCAAAGAGAGCAAACTGCACTATTTGATCCTCATTTTGGTCAATGCCTGGAACAAGGTAATCACCCATCCAAGCAGGTCTTCTTCTGCTTCCTGGTGATCTCAGCACTCTAGCAAGAACATCTTGAGCTTCATCTTGCTCATCTTGAGTAATAATTGGCGAGTGATGTTCTGCTTCTATCCTTTTCATCAAAATCTGGAAAGATAAATTGTTGGCTTGAAACTTCATTAAAATTCCAAAAGCTTTCTTCATCAAAGACAACATCTCGACTTATGATAATTTTCTTAGTATTAGGATTATACATTTTATAAGCTTTTGAAACATCACTAAGACCAAGAAAAATACACTTATCTCCTTTGATGTCCAACTTGATCCTTTGCTGATCTAGAATGTGAGCATATGCAATGTATCCTAAAATTTTGAAATGGCTAACATCTAGTCTCCTACCACTCCATGCTACTTTTGGTGTCCTATTCTTGATTGCCAATGTTGGACTTCTATCAGAATATGAGTTCTCAAATTGACCGCTTCAGGCAAGAAACTTTTAAAGATGTTGCTCATTGTCAAAATACTCCTCACCATGTTGAGAATGGTCCTGTTTTTCCTCTCTGATACACCATTCTGTTGTGGTTTATAAGCTGTTGTCAACTCCCTTCGAATTCCATGCTCTTCACAGAAAGTTGCAAACTCATGAGAGCAATATTCTCCACCACGGTCAGTGCTAAGGGTCTTAATAAGCTTTTGTGATTCATTTTCCACTCGAGCCTTGAAGCTTTTGAATGAAGAAAAAGCTTCTGAATTTTCCTGTAAAAAATAGACCCAAATTTTTTTGTAGAAAAATTGTCAGCAAAAGTAATTATGTATCTTTTACCTCCATTGGATATAGGTTTGATTGGCTCGCATAAGTCTGAATGTACTAGCTCCAAAACACCCTTTACTCTCCATGATTTGCCACTAGGAAATGGAGAATGATGTTGTTTACTAACAACACATTCTTCACACACTTGAGAAGGAGCTGTAATTTGTGGAAGGCCTATCACCATGCCCTTTAGTTGGAGGGTCTTTAATCCACCAAAGTTCAAGTGTCCATAACGATAATGCCACAACCATGAATGATCCTTTACTTTAGCCATGAAACTGGATTGAATGCTTTCAATCTTGAGTGGAAAAAACTTGTTTGAGCTCATTTGTACAATAGCAATAGCACTTCTAACAGGATCATAAATTTCACAAGCACCTTTGCTAATGGTGATAACATAGCATTTCTCTTGTAACTGTCCAGCACTTAACAAGTTACTTTTCAAATTAGAAACATACAGTACATTGGAGATTTTTTCGACAAAACCATTCTTGGTTCTTATATTAATATCACCCTTTCCCATCACTTGCACACTAGAGCAATCACCAAAGCTTGCACTAGAGTGAAAATTTTCATTTAAATAAAAAAAGGAAGACTTGTTACTAGTCACGTGATTGCTGCAGCCTGTATCCACATACCAAATGTCTGGCTCAATATTCTTTGCTTCTTGAACAACCATTAAAAAAGTCTCCTCTTCCTTCATCTCAGCCATATTTGAACTTTCCCCTTTTTCTTTGTTATGAGGAAACATGCTATAACATTCAGAAGCATAATGACCAAGGTTATGACATCTCCAACATTCTACCTTAGACTTGTCATTCTCCCTTCCTTTGCTTTTGTCTTGAAATTGATCATTATTGCCTCTGTAATTTCTGCTGGAATCTCTGCTTCCTCGACCTCCTCGTCCCTTGCCTCTACCTCTACCTCTACCCCTTCCTCTAAAGCTCTTTGAATAAGTATTGGTAGAAGCCTTCAATGCCTGCTCTTCAGCTTTTGGTTGTTTGAACTTCTGTTCATGCACCACCAATGAACTTTGCAATTCATCCAGGGAAAGCTCATCAATATCTTTAGACTCCTCAATGGCGCATACAACATAGTTGAATTTTGGTGACAAAGACCGAAGTATTTTTTTAGTGACCACGATTTCTTCAGTTTTGTCTCTGTGTATGCGCATCTGATTGACTATTGCCATCACACGAGAGAAGTGATCTGAAATTGATTCTCCCCATCTTCATTTGGATTGTTTCAAACTCCGCACGTAGAGCTTGAAGTTGTTGCCTCTTTGCTCCTGTTGACAATACTTCTTCTTCATTGAATGCCAAATATCCTTGGAAGTTTCTTTGTTCAAAATGGTTTCCAGGATGGTTCGATCAATGGCTTCAAATAAATAATTCTTAGCTTTTAGGTCGTCCAATTTCATTGCCTCCAACTCTGTCCTTTGTGTATCGGTCACAGCTGTGCCGGGTACTGGTGTTGTTATTCCTGTTGAAACAACTTGCCAGTACTCAGACTTCAGGAAATTCTCCAATAGCATGCTTCAATGATCATAATGACCATCAAAGGGAGGAATTGCAGGTTAAACAAAGTTATCAGAAGCCATTGTGGTGGTGAGAAAAAAAACTTCGATTTTTTTTAAAAGAACGCTAGCTGGCTCTTGATACCACTGTAGAAAAACTAAATAGCACAGAGAATAATATGTTGAGCACTTAGAAGAAGAAAACGTATAGGGGGAAGTTATTGATTATTTCATTAGCAATAAGCCTATCAAATAGGCATAAAGATAACAAGCTCCACTACACCATAACATGCATAATTGTTAGTTCCATGATGAACATGATGAATGTTTTGATAATGACAAAGTGTTTTTGAACAAAGCTACATGTGTTGATCAAGTTTCAAACTCAACAAGCAACAACAAACATCAAATGAAGAAGAGAGAAAGCAAGCTCATGAAGACCTAAGTTTGAGTGTATTTGTATTTCTTTTATCTTTTGCCTCTCAAGCTTCATTGGTTTTTTATTTGGGTAGATTATTATAGAGGGTAGTGAATCTCATTCATAAGTCATGATTAAATCATAAATTGAGTTTTCACTTAATCTAGAATCAATAGGTGGCTTAAAGGTTTTAAAGGAAATGTTGGATTTTGAGAAAACAAGTTTTGAACATGTACAGTACCAACTTAATCGATTAAGTGATAACTTAATCGAGTACTACTCGAGTACACGACTTGCTTAATCGATTAAGTACTGCTGAACTGATTTTTAAAATACGTTTTTCACTTCTCAAAATCAGTTTTCAAGTGCTACAACTTTTGGGTATTCTTTATAAACCTTTTCCTATTATTTGTGATTAGGAAGAATCATTTTCATACAAGTTTTACAAAGAATCAAGCCACTCTATTCTCTCTCATTTTCTAAAGATCAAAGTTCTCATATTTTCATATTCTTTGATCAAGAACCTTTGAATCTCTTATGGTGAATTGTCATAACTCTTGATTGAGATTCATAGGATTGTTTTGTGTTTTCTATTGTGTTGTAATCTTTGCAAGAAGGCAAGCCACTACAACAAACAAGAAGTCTTGGTGTGTCGATTTTATCATCAAGCAAGTGCATTCTTATTGAAGAAGAAGAAGAAGTCTTGGTTGTGAATCAAGCAAGTGAAGCCTTGATGTGTGGATTATCATCAAGCAATTTAAGACTTGTTGTGTCGATTATCAACAAGGGGTAGAGGTTAGATTAGAGAGAAGATCAATAGGATTACAAGGCAAGGGTGTCGGTTATCTCTTGTAAGCTAGCAAGAAGGGAGTCTTGTGAGGCAATCACTTGTAATTTGAGAACTCTAATTCCTCATAGTGAAGAATCTCTCTTGGTTGAAGAGGGGACTGGATGTAGCTTTCAAGTGGATGAAAGTGAACCAGGATAAATCACTGTGTCGTATCTCTAAACCCTTACTCTTTATATTCAAGTCATTTGATTGCGCTCTTGGTTGAAAACCTAGAAAGATTGATTTTCATAATTGATTGAATTGAATCTTTAATTGTTCAAATTGATAAAGGGAAAATCATTTTCATAACTAGGTTAATCAATAAGAATATAGGTGTTAATCATTTCCGCTGAATCTCTGATCTTGCATGTGAATTGATTGATTTTCGTATTCGAATGAAAAATTGATTTTTCTGTTTTCTGTCATATTTAATCGATTAAGTTCAAGCTTAATCGAGTACTACTCGAGTACACGACTTGCTTAATCGATTAAGTACTGTAGAATTTGCAAAAATCATTTGTTTTGATTGTTTCGATTTGTTTCGTTCGAAAATCTTTCAAGGTAGCTTCAACACCTATTCAACCCCCCCTTCTAGGTGTATTCCTAGGGTTCCTTTGTCTCTCCAACCACCAATTGCGGTTTCCTCAATTGGTATCAGAGCTCGGTCGAAAGACACGAGCATAAGAGCTTTTTCGTAAAGATCCTTTAAGAAAATCGCAATGGGTTCTACGAATTCCTTTGGTGGTGAAGGTGCTTCAATAAGTCGTCCTCCATTGTTTGCCGGAGAAGGCTATGCATATTGGAAAGTTAGAATGAAAATCTTTATCCAAGCCATAGATAGTGAAATTTGGAAAGTAGTTGAAAAAGGTCCTCATATCCCCTTTAGTTTAGTTGAAGGTGTAGAACAATTGATCCCCGAGGATAAGTGGAAAGATGATGATAGAAAGAAAGTACAATATGATTATAAAGCAAAAAATATCATCACATCCGCTTTATCCTATGAAGAGTTCTTTAGAGTTTCTCAATGTTCTAGTGCTAAAGAAATGTGGGACACTTTACAAGTGACTCATGAAGGAACTAGTGAGGTTAGGAGAGCTAGATTGAATGCTTTAATGCGTGATTATGAATTGTTTCATATGCTTCCAAATGAATCTATTAATGATATGCAAAAGCGTTTTACTCATATTATAAATCATTTACTTGCTCTTGGTAAAACTTTTCTACAAGGTGAACTTTCTAACAAAGTGTTGAGATGTTTAGACAGGAATTGGCAACCAAAAGTAACGGCTATTGTTGAATCTAAAAATTTGGATGCTATGGATCTAGCAACACTTTTCGGAAAGCTTCAAGAACATGAAATGGAGCTTGGACGATTAAGTATCAATGAAGAGTCGGATAAGAACAAATCAAGGAAAGGACTTGCTCTTAGAGTCAAAAGTGCATATAAAAAGAAAGATAGTTCTGATGATGATGATAGTGAAGATTCCGATTCTGATGTTGATGAAAAAGATATGAAACTTTTGTTAAAAGAGTTTGACAAGTTTCTAAGGAGAAAAGGAAGGTTGAACAAGGACAAAAGTAAAGAGAAGGATTCTCCACACTACAAGACCAAGACATCAAAAGAAGGTGTAGTTTTCCATGAATGTGGAAAACCCGGTCATCTCAAGTATTCATGCTCTAAGTATCTCAAGAAGAAGGAGAAAGACAAGAAAAATTCTAAATCTAAAAGAGCATACATAGTTTGGGATAGTGATGAAGATAACAAGAAAAGTACATCAAATAGTTCTTCGGATGATGAAGAAGTTGCTTGTCTCAACTTGATAACTCTAGTAGATGATGAAGAACAAAGTTCAAATGATGAATCAAGTTATCAAAGCGAGGATAGCAATGTAAGTGAATCTAAATCCGAAATTTCTTCTAAATATGAATTGTTACATAATGCTTATGAAGAAATGTATGAACAACTTGAAAAACTAGCTTTGAAAAACATTGAAAGAAAGAAGCTCATTTTGAAACATCAAAAAGAGATTTTAGAACTTCAAAAACAAGTTGATGAGCTTAATCTTGAAAATGAAACTCTTGATCTTATCTATGCTAGTTCTTCTTGTGATTGTGCTAGTAGATTGAATATTGTGGTTGATTGTGAGAATTGCAAGTTGTTCAAGGATGAAAATGCTATTTTGAAAAATAAGCTTGCAAGTTTCACTATTTGTGATATTAGATTGCGCACATTGTTAAATTTTGTAAGAGAAAATTCAAACAAGTTTGGTTTGGGTTATACTAATGCTAAGAGTAAATCTCATAGAAATGTTGTTGATTTTTCTAAAGTTGATTTTTCAAATCCTCCAACATGTTTCTATTGTGGTACTCATGGACATACTTCAAATGTGTGTTATGTTAAAGTGCATGGTATATCTAAAGGAAATTTTGTTTGGATGAAAAAGGGTGAAAGTCCCTACACTAACAAAAATGGATCCAAAACTATTTGGATACCAAAAAGCAAAGCATGATTGTTTTGTAGGTTTGATTGAAGATGCAAATGAATGACATATGTTCTCAATTGGTCTCAACTATGAATGTCTATATTCACATTTTCAATTGGTATCACACTTGCATCTCAAGTGAATGTCCTACAAAGTGGTAATATTTGATATTGATATATTATCTTAATTGATATCTTCTCAATTGATATTACTTTTCTAAATGTTTAGTTAATTCAATTTGTATCATTGAGAGATTATTAGTTGATTATCATGCTTTTGTGATTATTGATATTTCTTTACATTGATATCTTCTTTGTTAAGTGATATTATGATCTTTTTAGTTCTCAATTGGTATTATATTTCATTGTTATATTCTCTTACCAATTGATATCACATTTCAAAGTAAAGCTCTATTGTATTTGTTCAATTGGTATCAATGTTGTGAAGAAATGATCATTGATTTCTTACCTTGGCTTAGATGTTATATTTCAATTGGTATATATTACTTTTTGATAATGCCAAAGGGGGAGAAATATGATGTTTTAAATTGAATGAAATGTTTCTCAAAGAGGGAGAAATGGTATGTTTCAAAACATGGGAGAAATATGATATTATATTTGGAGAAAGGTTGTTTTGTTGTAGGTTGAGCTAAGTTGTTGAAGATAGGGGGAGAATCAAGCTTCTATCTCGAATCAAGTTTCTATCTCAATTGGATTCAAGTGTTATAGCATTGATTGAGAGGGAGAAAGAGTCTTCTCAAGTGATCAAATGTTTCAAGCATCAACAACTTCAAGCGATTTCAAAACATGGGTTGTCATTTTCAAAAAGGGGGAGATTGTTAGTTCCATGATGAACATGATGAATGTTTTGATAATGACAAAGTGTTTTTGAACAAAGCTACATGTGTTGATCAAGTTTCAAGCTCAACAAGCAACAACAAACATCAAATGAAGAAGAGAGAAAGCAAGCTCATGAAGACCTAAGTTTGAGTGTATTTGTATTTCTTTTATCTTTTGCCTCTCAAGCTTCATAGGTTTTTTATTTGGGTAGATTATTATAGAGGGTAGTGAATCTCATTCATAAGTCATGATTAAATCATAAATTGAGTTTTCACTTAATCTAGAATCAATAGGTGGCTTAAAGGTTTTAAAGGAAAGGTTGGATTTTGAGAAAACAAGTTTTGAACATGTACAGTACCAACTTAATCGATTAAGTGATAACTTAATCGAGTACTACTCGAGTACACGACTTGCTTAATCGATTAAGTACTGCTGAACTGATTTTTAAAATACGTTTTTCACTTCTCAAAATCAGTTTTCAAGTGCTACAACTTTTGGGTATTCTTTATAAACCTTTTCCTATTATTTGTGATTAGGAAGAATCATTTTCATACAAGTTTTACAAAGAATCAAGCCACTCTATTCTCTCTCATTTTCTAAAGATCAAAGTTCTCATATTTTCATATTCTTTGATCAAGAACCTTTGAATCTCTTATGGTGAATTGTCATAACTCTTGATTGAGATTCATAGGATTGTTTTGTGTTTTCTATTGTGTTGTAATCTTTGCAAGAAGGCAAGCCACTACAACAAACAAGAAGTCTTGGTGTGTCGATTTTATCATCAAGCAAGTGCATTCTTATTGAAGAAGAAGAAGAAGTCTTGGTTGTGAATCAAGCAAGTGAAGCCTTGATGTGTGGATTATCATCAAGCAATTGAAGACTTGTTGTGTCGATTATCAACAAGGGGTAGAGGTTAGATTAGAGAGAAGATCAATAGGATTACAAGGCAAGGGTGTCGGTTATCTCTTGTAAGCTAGCAAGAAGGGAGTCTTGTGAGGCAATCACTTGTAATTTGAGAACTCTAATTCCTCATAGTGAAGAATCTCTCTTGGTTGAAGAGGGGACTGGATGTAGCTTTCAAGTGGATGAAAGTGAACCAGGATAAATCACTGTGTCGTATCTCTAAACCCTTACTCTTTATATTCAAGTCATTTGATTGCGTTCTTGGTTGAAAACCTAGAAAGATTGATTTTCATAATTGATTGAATTGAATCTTTAATTGTTCAAATTGATAAAGGGAAAATCATTTTCATAACTAGGTTAATCAATAAGAATATAGGTGTTAATCATTTCCGCTGAATCTCTGATCTTGCATGTGAATTGATTGATTTTCGTATTCGAATGAAAAATTGATTTTTCTGTTTTCTGTCATATTTAATCGATTAAGTTCAAGCTTAATCGAGTACTACTCGAGTACACGACTTGCTTAATCGATTAAGTACTGTAGAATTTGCAAAAATCATTTGTTTTGATTGTTTCGATTTGTTTCGTTCGAAAATCTTTCAAGGTAGCTTCAACACCTATTCAACCCCCCCTTCTAGGTGTATTCCTAGGGTTCCTTTGTCTCTCCAACCACCAATTGCGGTTTCCTCAATAATAACTGACCACTAAACAAAACAATTATCTATAACACCTAAAGACTCTGTCAACATAAACAACCTAAAGAAACTAAACACAAATAATGCAACATGATAAACTTAACTTCTAATAACAATAACATAAATAATTGAGAAATATTTAACAAATTTAAAGGTAGATACAGATTAATTTTCACACTTTACACTCGACCTCACTTTGGAGTAGCTTTTCTTTTATTCGAAATCATAATCATAAGTTCAAACTTCATTATATCAAAAATTGGAATTAATGAATTACGTAGACTATCTAGATTAGATGATTGAAATTGTAAAAATATGAATAACATGTATAAAGTACATAGATATCATTACCCTTAAAGTCAGTGGCGGAGCTTGGTGAGAATTTTAAAGGGTGCATTTGGTTGATTCAAACATTGAATTTATATATTTAATAATTTGTAAAGTTAAACTGTTACATGCCTTAGCTTGGTGGTTTTACCATTGCTTCCTTTACTCTCACATCCCAAGTTCGATCCTGCTGTGAAGAGAGCCCTTTAAGTAAAGAGCTAATGATAGAAGATAGAACAAAGCATAAAAAGATGAATAAAGAGAGTGTATGTCTTTTTTTTTGGTTAATTCCTCTTTTATCTTCTGGTTATCATGTTTCATAGTCACCTTTGCGTCTATCATGGTTCATAGCTAGCTTTCAATGTGCCATACTCTTTTTTCAAGCTGTTTGGTTTTGAATATAGTTACATGGTACACGATACCGATTCCGGTACACGGTACGTGGTTCTTATTGGTTCGTCATTTTTTACAATTTTTTTACAAGACTTCCTTTATAACGAACCTGGTTCCTGGTATGTGGTATATCGAATTCGATACCTGGTACGTGAGTTAAATGAGTGAACGATGTAACTATGGTTTAAACCTTGCTCTTCTGTTTTGGAACCATATGGCAACTCGCCTTGACTACAAGCCAAGCTCTTTTTCAAGCTGGACTTTTTTTTTCTAGGTTGAAGCTTGTTTTCTACCTTAAAGTTCCTTTCAAGAAACTGAACTTGTTCACTTGGGATTTAAGTATGAGATTTTGATGAGAGTTGTTTAACTAATTATAATGATATCATAATTTTGTCAGGAATAAGGTATATACTCGATGATGAATTTTGTTAACTCGAATGGTAGTGGTCATGGCTCTTCCAAAAGATGAGACTGATTAACAATAACAACACCATTATCTGCTACATTTCACAATTGTTTTGCTATTGGTGGATGAATGTGAGGGAAGTTGGTCGGATTTAACCATCGAAGGTTCAGGAAAATCACAGGGATAAGCCCAGAAAATGTACATTCTCCATTTCATTTAATTTCCTGATTGTTTGCCAACAATTTGATTCTTGGATAATTAGATAGCGTAAACGAGGGACTGCATGACGTACCCCCACTACAGCATTTTTGGTCTTAGACCACGCCCAAAAACTGTGGTGTCAAGTCAAAAAACCGTGGCCTAATCTTTACACCACGGTTTTTCATGCGTAGTAGTTGCTGTCGTGGGCTATTGTAATAGGCCACGGTTTTTTGACTTTAGGACACTGTTTCAGAAAACCGTCGCCTAAAAACATGAACAGACCACAGTTTTATGTAATGCATTTAGGCTACGGTTTTCCTTCTAATTTTAGGCCACGGTTTTCTCTACATTCTTTTGGCCACGGTTTTTTTACCTCCTTTTAGCCACGATATGTTAAATGTGGTTCTTTCTTTAAACCACGATTTTATGCAAGTATTCAAGCCACGATTTTCCTTCTATTTTTTGGCCACGGCTTTTTTGTACATCCTTTTGCCCACAATTTGTTAAATTTGATTATTTCTTTAAACCACAGTTTTCATAACCAACTTTAGATCACATTTTTTTATGCCTTGCTATTTGTTTAGATCACGATTTTAAAAATAGCTTTTACAATTTTTAATATCAAATTTAGATTACGATTTTTAGAACTACTCTCAAACCACGATTTTTAAAATTACTTTTAGGTTACTACTTACTATTGCCACAACTTTAAAGCACGATTTTTAAAACAATTTTCAAATCACAATTATCTTTTACAAATTTAAGCATTGTATGTATACAATGTTATATATACCACTCAAACCACAATTTTTTAAAACCTATTAAGCATGAAAATGCAATTTTTATATAAAAGAAATTCATCCATCCCAAAACCAAAAGTACACGGAATATTCATGAAATAAGAAAGAACAATAAAAACATAAGATCCAAACACAAGACTATAATATAATATATTAGAGTAGTTGAGAATCTTATCAAAATCAAGATTACAAACAAAAAAAACAAGATTCTAATTCTCATCATCACTCTACATGCATCCAACAACTCCTTTCGCATTTGCAAGTTGTTCACCCTGTCCATTAAGGTTAGTAGCATCTGATGGTTCAATATTTCATAGTCCCTACAAAATTAAAGAGCAACTTTTGTTAGATATAAAATCTACTATATAGCAAAAGGCTACTTGTTTTCATGTCTCTAAACTTGCTTGTACGTGCAAATGGCATATAGAAGTTGAACTGAAGAAGCTAGCATGAAGAATAATCTGAGTTTATTTATAATCCAGGTCTGTTGCTCAATGTTGTCACTAGTGAAACGAATAATAGATACTTCAAAGAATAAAGTAGCACAAAGTCCAGTAAGCACACAAAAAAACACATTTAGTCAATAATATATATTTAGATGACGTGTCTCTAGACTTTTAAGTGCAAATTTTTTTTTCTTAAAAAGACATGATATAACTTTACCAATGTATAGCCATGGTCTAACATTGTAAGTTTGCTTTGTACTGGTTAGCATATAGATGACAAAAATTGATACGGAATAAATGAATAAAGCTTTGATAATTCGTGATTCAATCAACATGGTGTTGTGCAAAGTGAAAAGCTTATCTAAAGCAACTAACATGCTAGCTTTCTTTGATTCAAAAGTTTTCTATAAAATATAATTGGAGATTCTAATGAAAATCACAATCATCATAATGTGATAATAATACTGATGTGAATCCAAATCTATAAATTGCATAAACCTGAGCAGCCAATATGGATTTTGAACTTTCCATCAAATGATCATGAACTCCTTGAATCTGTTGTTGTCGCTGAAGAAGCTCTTCATGTTGTCTATGGCCATATTTAGCAAAATGCTGCAGGGTTTTGCTGTAGTACATAATGAAGTAAATACAATACAATTTCCAAAGTGATTCATGAAATCAAATTAATACTAATCTTATATCCACCTGCTCTCTTCTATTGCTTTTGATTGAATCTTAGATAATGAACTTAGACCCTCCAATGCCATGGATTGTCCAACTAGAAGTTGTTGATGCTTATCTATGGAAATCCCAGCCATATTCTCAATATCTTCAGCTTTGCCATGCAAGTTGTTTCTATTGTTGCAATGCTGTCCCGCGCGAACCAAAGGGAACTGACAAAGACTTATTCTCAAGCTATCATGAACAATAACAGAGGTGTACCAATCATAAAAGAATTATCACTATCAATATCAAATAAATAAAAATGAATGCATGATATGAACTCATTCAGCGAAATGCAAGAATGATATCAACCTCAATAAACACAAAAAAAAATAGAACCAAACTTCAACAAGCCATATGAAAACAACAGACCTCCTATTTATTGTTCTATCATAAACAACCTACTTAGTAGAAGAAGCATTAAGGTTACTACATATAACAAGATCACTTTCAAACTACTCCAGAATTATGTTTATAACAATATCAACTCCTACTGCAAAATTTAGTCTTTCCAATTTGTTTATACTCAATATTCTCAGGAAACTAACAGTAACGCAACAAAAAAAATCAAATAGGCTTTTTCAGTATGTTCATGCTCAATATTCTCAAGAAACTCAGCATAATTCAAAGTTTTTTCATGCTCAACTAATAATGACCTCTAACTTTTTCTGCAGCCCCCTCAATGCAAATTGTACAATCAACAATCGCAATTTTGAGTCTGCATCAAATAAGGACTTTCATCAAACACCTAATATGCATCTTTCAATCAAAGCAAAAGAAAGTAACCAATAACTCATAATCAAAAAGACTTATAGGAACAAGCCAATGATAAAAATCAAACAAAAACCAGTACAATAGAAGCTATAGAACAGAGAATAGGAAAAAACACAAATTTGTAGAACAAAAAAAAATTAAGAAGGTGGAGGAGCAAAATACACATTCAATCATGAAACCAATTTAAGAATCAGATTAAATTTGGCAATTAAAACAAAAGTCCAGAACTGAGTCATGTACATGTTAATCCTCGATGGAGGTATCAAAAACATCCAATTTGATATCAACTCTAAACTTATTCCATTAAAGATCTCAGATCTAAAATTTTCCAAAAGAATTGCATATTTCAATGTCAAATGCAAATACTAGAATTATCATCAAACTCACATAGGAATTGAAATTGAAATCAAACTAGGAATAGCACATAGGCATTTTAATCAGAGAAGGGATTAGGGTACACCTTGCCAATGAGATATCCAAGGACGCAATCGTAAGGAAAAACCGAATCTGGAATCAAAATCAGAATGGAGGACCTATAAATCAGTTCTAAAATCGTGACCAGAGGAGAAAGGTTATCGGCTAACCTTAACTGACGGGAGGGATGTCGATTTGACATCACGATAACAGTGGCGGCGACTAACTGAACGCGACTATGATGGCGGAAGCAAGGTTCAGATAGCGCGGTTATGCTTTTGCTGATGAAATGGGTTTCATGGTGGTTAGTGATTTTGTGAAGGTGGGTTTTGTTGCAGTTGGTGGTGTCGTTAGAGCTTGCTGGGTCACGCAGTTATCGGCTAACAGTAGAGAAGAGTGGTTCGTGATGGAGAGAGTAATAGGGTTTGCTAGTCGCCGTTCGCCAAGTAACGATCTGAAAGAGGAAGAGACTCCACTAAGAGGACGATTGCGCCACCGTAACGGTGTCTCGTTGCCGCCATCGTGAGTGAGTGCCATATTCATAGAGAGGAGGCAGCGTGAGTGAGGAGTCCCTTTGGTTCCTATTTAATTAATTCTCGCTTGCAATTTTTTTTAGTCCCGCTAAATTTTCATTGATCTATGACCACGGTTAATTTATCAAATTTATAAACCATACAAAATAAGCTATGATATAATATGTTGGCATAAAAACGTAGCCTAAACAAGATTTTTGGCCACGGTTTAGACATTAATATTATAAGCCAAGCATGTAAAACCGTGGTATGATATAATTTGTTAAAAGATCGTGGCCTTTAATATTCCACAGTTTGAAAACCGTAGTCTAAAAGGAATAGGCCACGGTTATGTTAAGTGTGGTAGTCTAAAAGGAATAGTCTACCCTTAGCATACTCGGCCGACCAGATTATCCTATCTGATATGTCACGCCTACCCAGGCCGAGCGCTTGTCCTAAGACCCATCCTGGCACCTCAGGACCGACCACATGGGGCTTACCCCCCAAGGAGTCCGAGCTAGGGGCGCGTGAGCCTAACTTGCCAACAGGGATAAGATTCTCCATTACTGGATAAGGATGAATGACTCATCCTACATCCTAAATGGAACACGTCAGCTGCCTTGCTGGCCCTCCGTACAGGCCCACAAGGTACAATGCCACCCCTATAAATAGCTGTCTCCAGCAAGGGGCTCTGGTACGTTCTCTCTCTCCCTAATTGCACATTTGCACACACTGTGATTAGGGAAACCCTAGTTGTCCCAACTGGACCTCTAGCATACCTAAACAATCATACACTAACCTCAGTCCATCCACTAGTTCTTGGGTCTCTCTATACCTTTGAGCTAGGGGTATATCTGATACACCGTGTCCTAGACACGACATTGCCGCCGTCTGTGGGAATCTGATAAACTGTTATCCCCACTCAAAAATGGTAAACCCACGTGGAAACGCCGCAAACAGCTCGCGCGACGCAAACCACCAGGCCGGAAGGAACCGCCAGAGACTGGAAGAAGGCAGTGCTGACAATGGAAGAGATCTGGAAGGAAGAAATCCTCCTCACCAAAGCATGCCTTCGGTAAGACTTGAAATCCCATCCCGCAGCCACCACTCAGTACCAGCCCGAACTCACAATGGTCCATACACCGTTCATTCTAGGCAAACAAACCCCAACCCCCCCAATCGTGTACCAAACCACGGCTCCGGCCGCTCCATCGACGCCTGTGTCTCCGGAGAAGAAAGGGGACACTCCCAAGGCCGAAGGGAAACCCAGCTTGAAGAAAATAATCAAACAACAAGCCCAAATGTTGGAGCAGCAGGGAAGGGCCATAGCAGAGCTCCAGCAGATCCACATGCAGGCGGTTGCTGCACGGGCAGTAGAAACAACCCTGGTAACCATACCAACCCAGGATCCTCAAGGCCCCATCGCCCTTCCCCCACCACCTCCAATAAATCCAGCCCTTGCAGCCAGTTATGAGACCGACGACAGCGCTCACCCTGGCCACCCCTTTACTCCGCGAATCATGGCTTATGAGACACCCTCCGCATTCCTCGGCCCCACCAGTGTGGCGAAGTATAACGGGTTAACCGACCCCTTGGAACACATTTTATATTTTGAAGGTGCTATGAACTTTTATGATGGAGGAGACCTAATGAAGTGCCGAGCCTTTTCTATGACCCTGCAACCACCCATTTTGAGGTGGTACTCAGCCCTGCCTAGGAACTCTGTTAACTCCTGGGCAGAAATGAAGAGAGTTTTCCTGAACAGATACACTGCTAGCTGCGTCCAGCCAAAGTCCGACCACGCACTAGCAGGTGTCATGCAACAACCCGAAGAACCCTTGAGAGAGTATCTGTCCCGTTTCCATTCAGAGGCAGGATCCGTTCCAAACCTTGAACCGAGCTTTTTGGTCTTCCTTTTCACTTAGGGACTTCGGAATGGAGACTTCAAAAACTCACTAGTGGGAAAACTGCCGAGGGATATGGCGGAGTTAAGACATCGTTCCACCAAATTCATAAATTTGGAGGAATTCAGCAAATGGCAGAAAAACAGGGAAAGAGGTGAGCGAGGGGAACCTTCCTCTCAGGGAAAACCAAGAAGAGATGACAGAAGGGAGGAACAAAGAAGAGGACCCAGGGGGACAGAAGGTTCGGCGTTCCTCGAGCAAAATTCGAGCAGTACACTCCTCTCACGGTCCCAAGAAGTCAGATACTGCAGGAAACAATGCAAACCGACCTTCGAATGGTAGAGAGACCTCCCCCCTTAAAAAGAAGTCAGTGCCAAGACCGTTCCAAGTTTTGCTCGTATCATGGGGGATACGGGCATACTACAGACGAGTGCACCTGGCTAAGGCATGTCATCGAGCAACTGATAAGAGATGGGAAATTACAACAGTGTGTCAGGGAGGCACTCAACCGACATGCTCGAAGAAGGACCCCCTCTCCGGACAGAAACATCCGACCTCCAACTAGAGAAACCAACCATAACACCAATCAGCAACCATCCGATCCATAGAGAGTAGCCATGGTAGAAGTAACTACAGACCAATCCCCGCAAAACCTTAGAGTCAACACCATAGCAGGAGGTTTCGCGGGGGAGGAGAAAAGAGATCCGACAGGAAAAAATACATCAATTAAGTGCTCGTCGTCCATGACCATCCAATCCGAAAAAGAACCACAAAAAGTGTACCCATCTGTTTCTCTGATGAAGATCTTGAAGGGATCATCCCGGGTCACAACGACCCAATGGTCATTACTGCCCTGGTAGGCAACTATGAGGTTGCCAGGATATTTGTCGACCAAAGCAGTTCGGAAGACATCATGTTCTTGAACCTTTTTGAAGCCCTAAAGTTAAAGACCTCCGACCTAACCCCATTCGAGGGAAAGTTAATCAGCTTTACAGGAGACGCGGTGGTTCCCAAAGGACACATCCAGCTACCGGTAACACTTGGGAACCACCCCTCGGCCAGGTCCGAGATCATCAAGTTTCTCGTGGTCGACTGCCCCTCAGCATATAATGCCATCCTCGGCAGAACATGCCTACAGGCTTTCGGTGCGGTCGTCTCGACCGTTCATCTGGCCATGAAATTCGAAGGCTCTGACAGAACTGTTGTCGCTATTCGAGCCGAGCAGGAAAAAGCTAGACTATGCTACAATGCTAGTTTAGCAAAGTTCAAAAGCCTTGAAGAAATTCAGCCAAAGTTATGTTTGAACAAAGGAAATGTACTTTTGACAGACTTGGATGTCAGATCCGAGTTGGATGATACAAGACCAACCCCACAAGGTGAGTGGGAATTCATTGTGTTAGATGAAGAGCTCCCGAGCAGGAAAGTGAAACTAGGAACCAACCTTTCAGAAAAGGTACGAGCAGAGATGCTTGAACTTTTAAAGAAAAACAAGGACCTTTTTGCATGGACCTCGGCTGATATGCCGGGGATTGATCCAAACCTGATTTGTCATCGTCTCAGTGTTCACCCGACCGCCAAGCCGGTCACCCAGAAAAAGAGAAGGGTAGGCACAGAGAAAGCTGCAGTAATTGAGGAGAAAGTGGCCGAGCTCCTCTCTGCCGGATTCGTCCAAGAGGTCAACTACTCCGAGTGGCTTTCAAACACAGTATTGGTCAAAAAATCAAACGGGAAGTGGCGCATGTGCGTCGACTACACCGACTTGAACAAAGCTTGCCCAAAAGACCAGTATCCCCTCCCCATCATTGACAAACTAGTGGACAACTCAGCTGGCTACCAACTCCTCTCTTTTATGGATGCATACTCGGGGTACAACCAAATCCCGATGTACCCTCCTGATTAGGAGAAAACGGCCTTCATCACTGAAAGGGCTACTTACTGCTACACGGTAATGCCTTTCGGATTGAAAAACGCTGGCGCAACCTACCAGCGGATGATGAACAAGGTCTTCTCGGGTTTGATTGGTCCTACTCTTGAGGTGTACATAGATGATATGATAGCCAAGAGCAAGAAAAGGAAGATCATCCCCAGGATTTAGCAGCCATATTGGACAGAATCAGAAGGTACAACATGCGCCTGAACCCCGATAAGTGCACCTTCGGGGTTCCGGCTGGGGCCTTTTTAGGCTTCATGCTCACAGAGAGGGGTATCGAGGCCAACCCAGAGAAATGCCAAGCTATTCTGAACATGCATAGCCCGTCTAATGTGAAGGAGGTCCAGAGGCTGACTGGTCGGATGGCAGCCCTCTCAAGATTCCTCCCTCAAGCAGCTAAAAAAGCCCTCCCGTGGTACCAACTTCTCAGAAAAAACAAAACTTTTCATTGGAATGACTCTTGCGAACAAGCGTTTGCTGAACTCAAGGAATACCTCTCGGCCCCTCCCGTCCTCACAAGTCCTCGGGAGGGAGAAGTACTGTTTTTATACTTGTCTGTTAGTGAAACATCTGTTAGCTCGGCCCTGGTCAAGGACGACTCAGGTACCGAGCGACCCATCTACTTTGTCAGCAAGGCCCTCCAAGGACCCGAAATAAGATACTCCAAGATAGAGAACCTCGCTTTTGCTCTGGTAATTGCTGCTAGGAGACTCCGGCAGTACTTTCAGAACCACCCCATTGTGGTCAAAACAACTCAGCCGATAAGGCAGGTGCTTCACCGACCTGACTTGGCGGGAAGGATGGTCTCTTGGTCCGTTGAGCTATCAGAGTTCGACGTCACCTACGAGCCGCGGAGAACTCTCAAGTCCCAAGTCTTAGCGGACTTTGTTTCAGAATTGTCAGACTTTAACCATCCTAGCCAGCCCCAACCTTGGAAGATTTATGTTGATGGCTCCAGCCACAGTAAGGGGGTTGGGGCCGAAATAATCCTTGAAAATGCCGAGGGCCTCAGCGTAGAATATTCCCTCAAGTTTGAGTTTCCCACCTCAAACAACCAAGCAGAGTATGAGGCGGTGATAGCCGGCCTGCGGATGGCCCACCAAATGGGGGCTTCAGAAATCGAAGTTTTCAGCGATTCTCAGTTAGTTGTATCTCAGGTCAAAGGTGAGTTTCAAGCAAAAGAACCAATTCTCCAAAAATACCTAGAGCAAGTCAAAACCCTCTCAGATCTCTTCCCTCAATTTTCCATCACTCACATCCCTAGGTCCTCTAATGGGCGAGCTGATATTCTCTCCAAGCTCGCTAGCACTAAAGGTCCTGAAAACAACAAAAGCCTAGTCAAAGAAACTGTCCACCAGCCGAGTGTTGTTCTGGCATTATCTCTGACCACCGATTGGATGGACCCCATCAAGCAATATCTTAAATTCTGAGTCCTACCAACCGACCCCACTCAAGGAAAAAAGATAGTCAAGCAAGCTGCTCAGTACACCATGATCGGTGACACTTTGTATAAACGGGGAATGGACTCCCCTATGCTGAAGTGTCTGAACCCTGCTGAAGCCGATCTCGTGCTGGCCGAGGTTCACGAAGGAATCTCGAGCCACCATGTAGGTGCAAAAGCTCTAGCCCGTAAAGTACTCCAAGCAGGCTATTACTGGCCTACACTTCTAAGCGATGCTTCAGAACATGTCAAAAGATGCAAGTCCTATCAGCTTAACGGAAAGATTTTCCAACGCCCCCCGACGGAGCTCCACTCAATGATCGCACCATGGCCCTTCTATCAGTGGGGCATGGACATCATAGGGAAATTCAAAACAGCTCCGGGGCAGCTAAAGTTTGTGGTGGTCGCAATTGATTATTTCACAAAATGGGTCGAAGCCGAGGCTTTGACCACAATCTCTTCAGCTAAAATCCAAAAATTCTTTCTTAGACAAGTCATCGCTCGCTTCGGTGTCCCACACACTCTGGTGACCGACAATGGCACACAATTCACAGCCAAGGTTTTTCAAGAGCTGGTCGACCACTTCCACATCACCCACCATTTCTCATCGGTCGAACACCCGCAGACGAACGGACAGGAAGAAGCAGCGAATAAAATCATCATCGATGGGATGAAGAAGAGATTGTATGAAGCCGAGGGATCATGGGCTGACCTCCTCCCCGAGGTATTATGGTCAATTCAAACGACCATTCACACCTCGACAGGAGAAACCCCATTTCGACTAACATACGGATGTGAGGCTGTGTTGCCTATTGAAACTCGGATTCCCACCTTCCGAGTGTCCGAACGTCCAGTGGAAGTGAACGATGGTTTGTTAAAAGAAGAGTTAACTCTCAGCGAGGAGGTCCGATCTCTCGCATCTGATCGAGAGAAAAAAGCAAAAGAAAGGAAGTCCCAAGAATACAACAAGTGGGTGGTTCCAAGAAGCTTTACTGTAGGGGGTCTGGTCCTCAGACGAGCCGACATCGGTTTGAAAAACTCAAAAGAAGGAAAGTTGGCGAGGAATTGGGAAGGCCCCTACAGGGTCGTCTCAAAAACTGGCTCGGGGGCATACAGATTGGAGACACTAACAAAGCAGCAACTGAACAACTCCTGGAATGCTACCAAGCTTAAACCTTACTACAGCTAATTGAAACCCACCACAACTCTTGCAAAGTTTCAACCCTGATTTTAAAATTCTGTTGTTTAAATTCCATGTCATTTATTTCAGCATTTCTATGTTTATGTTACATTTGATTTCTATTGTTTGCAAGCAGATCAAAAAAGAGCTTAATGAAGATCTATCTTTTTCAGTCATTCATCTTGTCTTCTTACTGTTAACGTACTAACCATTTCCTCTCGGTTCGCCACCGAGGCGAACTTGGGTGTTTATACACGTCCTTCCAACGGGGACATATAAACTAACAATCACAAGTACTTTAGTAGATGCACGGCTAAAAACTTAAACAGTTTCTGTAAGTCGAGGACCGAGGATCCCACCTTGGCCAAAGGTAGGAGATCCGAAATCTAAATAACAGTTTACAACGAAATAAAGGACAGTGCAAAATCTTGACGAAATTAAAACATCAACATTTCATAAGAAATTCAAAAGCAATATTCTGTTCAAACCGATCATATTACAGCATTCAGTACTTCATCAAACAACGAAAATTAAAAACACAATAGTAGCAAAAAGAAATGCATAAAAAGATCTAGTCTTCATCCTCGGAAAGTGCAATGGTCGACCCGTCGAAATCAGCTTCATCTTCATTCTCCAAGTCCAAGGGGTTCGGGAGATTCGGCACTGATAAGTCCACCTCCCTATCCTCGTGGGCGTAGTCAATGATACGATCACCGTCAACTCCAAAATTTGGACTTGCACCTACCACTCAGATCCCCGGATTCATAAGGGACAATTGTTTAACAGCATTCACAAAAAAGTCATTCACTGCATGATCCCAATTGAAGTGGTTCAGCTTGGCCATAACCTTATGTTTCAAAGCTTTCCGACGAGCCTTTATCAACTCCCCCTGCAACCGATCCACCTCATTCTCAGAATTTTTCAACCGACCCAGCACACCCTCCAGCTCGGTAACTTTCTGTTGAGCTTCAGCCAGTTTCTCTTGAGCAATTTGCAGCAGCCTTCCCTTCTCGGCCTCCCTTCCACCAACATCCTCCAAGGCCTTTTGAGCGGTCTCCCGAGCTCTTTCAGATGCTACAAGTTTTCTCTGCAAGTCGGTGTTGGCCTCGGTCAGAGCTTGAAGATTTGCCTCATTCTCCTTAATCTGAGTTAACAGATTTTTTGCTTGATGGGCAGCAGCTCTCCTTTTCTCCTTCTCAGTGGCCGAAAGAGTTGCGCTGATATCTTCGGCATGCTTACTAAGGTGGAACATGTAGCTAGCAGCCCTTAGCATATTTCTGCCCAATAAATCACAGTGACATTTCAAAGTGGCAGCAGTCTGGTCCGACAATCTCTTATCATCATTAGGAGTATAAACCAAATCAAAAAATTTCTCCTTCAGCTTCTGAGCCCAAACAGTCTCCTCCTCGGGATCCGAAACGTCAAACCATAAATTACCCCTCTGTAGTGGTTTCAGCAACTCAACAACTTTGCCTTTACCCTTATCTATCCTAGCTCTTTTGGACAAAGGCACTCGGTTCTCCTCCTTCTCCTCCTCCTCCACCCGAACAACGGGCTTCCCAGTAGCTACCTCCACCACACGAACAGATGATGGTCGGACATCTTGCACCACTTCAACCTCAGGTGATGCCACGGCCACCGTAACTGATCGAGTCGCTTCCGAGGAAACGGCTCCGCCCGAAGAGCCGACCGCTTCAACTGTCCTTGACTTAGCAAGCTCCCTCATACGTTTAGCAGCCTTGTTCTCCCTAGCCATCTTAACTGCAAATCAAATATTCAAAGGTTAAAAAAAAAAGGGGGTGTATATACCAAGCTCGGCTTTCACAAGCTCTTGTGGAAAAATAATAATGTTCCTAATGTCAACTTGGCCATTTTCTTTAAGATAGCTGAAGAAGGTATCACATGTATGCCTCTCGTCGGCCGACAGTTCAGTTTCATAATGAAACTGGTAAAGCTTCGGGTGTCTGTTGAAAAATTCAGGCGACCAGGATAGAGGAAACCGAGGGTGATCATCCTCCATAAACCAGCAGTTCCCCCTTCCGACAAATTGGTACTTGAAAAACAAAGGTTTAAAGGTTTTCCATGAATCGGTGTATTTAGCAAAAAGAGCATGGTCGTTGCGTGCCTTCAACGATACCCACAGTCTCTTGGTTGACCCTTTCTCAAAAATGTTTACCTGTGGTATGTATAACCATAGGAACGCTCGGAGCGAGCATGTCAATCGGCGAGCCTCACAAAATTTTTGAAACGCTCAAACAAACGCCCAACCACTAGGATGTAGTTGGGTGGGAGCTAGGCGCAGCAGCTGGAGCAGAGCTATCTCTAGATCAGAAAACGGCATTTTAACACCCAGCCTTATCACAACCTCCTCATACATGAAAAACTCCCTGCGGTTCCCTTCGATTGCTGTACATACTCGGTCATTGGCTGACGGAGGACTGATTGTGTAAGATGTCCCCGTTTCGTCCATAGGGCAAGGGAGTATGTTAGCTCGGATATGACTCAAATTGCTGTTGATTAAGGCTGATGGCGTACTGAGCACCTCCAAATCAACCCAATCATAAGCTCCAGAGTTCGGAGGCACAGGAAATTCATGAGGATGTGTGACGCACCGTCGAACCATACCTGGGGAAAGGGAAGTCTCGGCGTCAGAATCTACAAAATCAAAATCTTTAAACAACCTAACCCTAGGTTTATTGGTCCTATAGCCGAGCCTACTGCATCTTCCCCTAACCTTTAAGGCTTTTCCCCAGAAGGGTTTTTCCCAAGTACGGTTCGAGGGGCGGCGGGCCACTTGGGCCCGCTCCTCCGCTACTTGATACTGTAACTTCCTACTCTCCTTTTCCTCAAAAGTCTGGGGAAATTCCACCGATAACGGCATCTCCGCCGTGGGATCCGCCATGCGATGGCGAAAGGGCGGTGGCAGGAAGTCTAGCACTTCCAAATCAGAAGAAGATGAAGATGAAGAGGAGGAAGAATCCTCAATATCGCCTAAACCCAAAATTTTTGACAATTCCTCATACCATGACCAGTTAACACCCATGATGAGAACTCAGGAAATTCGGAAAACCCAGAAAGAAACTCTAAACCCAACGAAAGCCAAGAACCCAGAACCTAAGGGATGAACAGTTCAAACGAAAAAAAGAAAAAGATAGAAGCAAAAACCAGAGGTTCCAAGTCAAAATACCTGAAACTGTAGAAAGAAGACTGGCACGAACTGATAGGTGCAATGAAGGGGAAGCAATAACCGTCAAAGAGGGCAGGACTGCAATGGCTTGAGAATGGTTGGAGGAAATCTGAGATCTTAAGAAAACGCAGGAACAGAGAGGGAAGATAGAAGGAAGAGTTTTGGAAGAAATGAGAAAAGAATAAGACTAAAGGGCAGTTAAAACTCAAAAAGAAACTTCCCTCCCCACGTTTTTTGAGTTACTGGGCCTGGCAGCAGAGGCCCAAATCCAACATTGAGCCACTCAAAGAGACACGTGTTGCGCAATCAGTGGAGGGAAACTTTTCAAAAACCCAAAGGGCAGCATGCATAATAATGACACCTGACACAAGCAGCACGTGTCAATGAAAGGACATTCAAATGCCTCTCAGTCAGTATAAGGGACAGCGAGGCACTTTGAGCTGTCCTGAACTCATCACCTCGCCCCGACCCTAACGCTCGGTTCCTTTAAAGGACACCGTCGAAGAATTATCAGCTCGGCTCAAGACTCAAAAAGTCTTACCGAGCTAGGGGGCTTATGTGGTAGACCGACCCTCGGTCTACCCTTAGCATACTCGGCCGACCAGATTATCCTATCTGATATGTCACGCCTACCCAGGCCGAGCGCTTGTCCTAGGACCCATCCTGGCACCTCAGGACCGACCAATGGGGCTTACCCCCCAAGGAGTCCGAGCTAGGGGTGCGTGAGCCTAACTTGCAAATAGGGATAAGATTCTCCATTACTGGATAAGGATGAATGACTCATCCTACATCCTAAATGGGACACGTCAGCTGCCTTGCTGGCCCTCCGTACAGGCCCACAAGGTACAATGCCACCCCTATAAATAGCTGTCTCCTGCAAGGGGCTCTGGTACGTTCTCTCTCTCCCTAATTGCACATTTGCACACACTGTGATTAGGGAAACCCTAGTTGTCCCAACTGGACCTCTAGCATACCTAAACAATCATACACTAACCTCAGTCCATCCACTAGTTCTTGGGTCTCTCTATACCTTTGAGCTAGGGGTATATCTGATACACCGTGTCCTAGACACGACATTAAGTATTGGTTTGGAAAATGAAAAATCTACATATTATTGGCTACTTTTGTAAAACCGTGGTCTATTTTGTGTTCTGACCACAATTTTTTACAAGGAAAAATAAAAGTGTGGTCTAAACTAAAAAATGTTGTAGTGCCCTATCATAAAAATTATGATTCTGCAAATTTAACTATCTGCAATATATGAATTGGAAATTATTTAGGCAATGGTACACCGATTTATTGTCTATTTGTTGTTAATCTCACAGAGTAGTTTATTGTTCTATCCCTGAATCTGTAATTGGTTTTTTAGGGGGTGTTTTCAACTGTAATAAAGAATAATTGTGTTTGTTTTTATAAATTTTGAACACCTTCAATTTTCGTTTTTCAACTACGTTTGAATTCAATTGCAGAATGGTATGAGTATTTTGTTTTGATTTTTAAGTTCTGTCATGTCACTACAAGAAAACAATATGGCTATCACAGTTAGTGAGCGCAGACCCAATTGCAATTGTGTTTGTAACTTCTTCACTCAATTTAATAAAAAAATTTAAAATAAAAAATTCACTTACTCTCACTCTATTCTCACTATGATCTTTCTCTTATCTCACTCTCGAACGTTCTCTCTCGCTCTCACTCTCACGAGAATCATACACTTCTCACTCTTGATCTTTTCTACTCACACTCTCTCTTTCTCTTGCACTTTTTTTGTTCTCTAAAACCTTCCCACGCTTCTCCTCCCTATCACCTTCCCACAGCAATGTTGTCTTCATTATCACCACCGCCAACGTTGTCTCTCATGCCTTCGCATTTCACCTCCTTGCCAAAATGAACCACCATTGTTTTCTCTATTGAACCGTATGTCTTTTCTCTCTCATTTTCTAATTTGAATTTTAGGTTTTAGGATTTTGAATTTGTATTGAAATTGCATTTAAAGATTAGGTTCTAAAATTGTAATTTGTTTTGTGATTGTAATTAATCAAACTCTTTATTACTTATTTATGTTTCGGATTTGAGCAAATTTCAGTTTTGATTTTGGATCTTATTTTCTTTTACTTGTTGGACCTGTTAGCTATTACTTAAAACTAAAATATAATGCATTTGATGTGTTGTTCATAAATATGATCAATTTCATCATTGATGAAATTGTTAACACTATAATTACTTGTTTGATTTTGTCTCGAATTTGTAAACTTTGTTATGTTCATAAGCTTAATATGTAGTATTAATAATGTATGTTTATTTGAGTTTGTTGGAGATTTGTAAATTATGCATTTCTCCTATTAATTTGTTGTGATTCCTTTTGTAATCGTGAACAACATTTCACCATAAAAGAATGAGTAATATGTCAGATTAGTCCCTGACTTTGTAAGCATCGGTCAAGTTAGTCCTTGACTTTATCGAAATAGCAATTTAGTCCCTGAGATTTCATTTTAATTCACATACGTCCCTATCTTTATCCCATTTTAAAGCAAATATATCCCTGCGATAATGACAGCAGGGACTAACTTGATTGACGTTCTCCTATCTCAGGGACTAAATTGCTATTTCGATAAAGTTAGGGACTAACTTGACCGACGCTTACAAAGTCAGGGACTAATCTGACATATTACTCATAAAAGAATTAATTAAAACAAAAGAATCAAGTAAATTTGTGCTATGGAAATTAAATTGAATTTGTGCCATATTTAGCTATATGGAATGGTTTGGAGGGGAGTAAATAAACGAAAGAGAAATCAAAACCAATTGAAGAGATTTTATGAAGTAACTACAATGATATTATTTGATCCATTGAAAAGTTAGAATCGACATTATGTTTACGGGATTTTCGTCCGACGCCTGCCGAACTGACGGTGATGGATGGGGTGTGGGTAACGACAAGTTATGTGGTAATCTTGTTCTTTTTCAAGCGGTGGAAATTGGTAAAGGGAGAATGCAAAGAAAAGTAAAGGACTTGGAAATTAAATTGCAAGAAAGTAAATGTGACAGGAAATTAAAGGGCTAAAATTTAAAGGAAAAAAGGAAATTGCATTGAATTAAAAGTGGAAGGTCATAAGGTGTTCTCTATAACACCCCGATTTGGCAACTTGAGACCACAACAGTTTATAGTGAAATATCGTGAAAATTTGGGCCAAATTTTTTTTTTTTTAAACAAGTGTTACACAAGATGAGAACATTTGGGTTTTCAAAACATAGTTACAATTTTAAACTCATGTTCTCACATTGTATAAAACCTTTCAAGTTCGAAACCGAGATGTCACAAGACACCGCACCTTGAAACTTGTTTTTCAAAACATCATTTAAAAGTAGCCCATTCATGTGTTTCCAAAAACGTCAGTACTGAAATAAACTTTAGTTGGGGTACAGTATGATAGAGCCAGGATACTAAGAACTTGCAATGGATTACAAAACTCTGAAATGGGAATTGCCTAACCTCTAGTCATCTATTCTAATGTTCGCCATCGAACTTTGAATCGGGTAGATCAAGTCCTCGGGTCACAAGCAGAGTCATCCTCATCCGTCTCCTCAGAAGTCTCCTTCATGGTGTCGCGTCGTGCTTTCTTCTCCTCCTCTTCACGAGCTAGTAGTCTCTCCAAGATTTCCTTTCGATTCCGTTTCATCTCAATATAGACTATGACACGGCCAGTCATAGTTATATTATCTCCCTTCAATGGAGATGCCCCTATCTCCCGTATGAGCTGGAACTTTGCTATGTTTTCCATCTAAAGACCATACCGAATTTTTCCAATACAGAACAGAAGTACGAGAGAGTGAGCTACCCAAAACATGTAATGTCGACTATGTGGATTTACGATAGGCAATTATTAATATGAATCAATAAACAACAAACAAATCAAATAAATAAACATAATCATCATCAACATAGAAATACCATCTTATTCTTACTTCTCAAATCTTGTTCAATACTTAATACCATTACTGTACTTTTGTCTTTAAAATCTTTAAGTTTATTAAGTCTTATCATCTCGGTTCACTCAATGACTTGAGGAACCATCATTGAGGAAAACGGCTCTCACGTCTACATCTCCTCGGTCATCCATCCAAACCTAGTCGGAAGCAAACAGGAGTACAGGACCTTTACCGTGCGGGCACGACAGCTGTCTCACAAAAATTGGTCCCTGACCAGGAGGACTAGAGCCTCAAATCATATCATATCTTATCACTTCAATTCATATAATCAAGGCACACTGTCTCAACTCACAGTGGCAAACCAGATGCCCCACTCCAGTCCCTCTCACTGTTCTAGATTTGCAATCTAGGGGGCGACAGTACAGTTCTAGTCTCGAGTGCAGAACTTACCACGGCATTGGACCCAGTCTCTACCACGTTAGTATACCACATGTGGAGTACGTTCTGCCTAGAAAGGTACTCTAGACTTCTTGACGTTTCACCGTCATCGTCCTCCCCTAATGCAATCTCCTCCTAAGTATCCGCAGATACTTATGGTTCCTTCCTCTCCACTACTTCGACACACACTCATACCTCACCGCGTTATTCATGTCTTTTAATAGTCTTTTAAAGTCTTAAAGCTTTAAGGTTTTATTTAACGGCTTAATCCTAACGGTCGGCTCATCCTTAGTGCATCCCTTCAACGAGTCCCGACCACTAATCGCTCAAACTGTTCCCCAATTCATCACATAACCTTTTGCATCTCATATCGCACTCTTTCTCATCTCATCTCATCAACATTCTCAAAACTCATTTCCTTGTCTTTCTCAAAACTATCTTTTCATAAAACATTTTCGAAAATATCTTTTCACAAAACTTTCACTTCACAAAACTTTTTCAAAATATCATTTCATAATTTTTCTCAAAAATGTCCTTTCACAAAATTTTCTCAAAAATACCATTTCCAAAAACTTTCACAAAATCTATTTTCACAAACGTTCACAAAAATATTGTTTTCACAAACTTTTTCTCAAAGGGGTCATTTCATAAAACTTTCTCAAAAATATTGTTTCAAAAATACTTTCTCAAAAATATCCTTACGAAAAGATTTTCTTAAGAATGTCATTTCAAAAAGAGTTTCTCAAAATATCACTTCAAAAACTTTATTAAAAGGCTGGTTCCGAAAACTTTTCTCAAAAATATTTCTTTTCACAAAACTCTTTCCGAAAGACTGGTTCACAAAAACTTTTTTCCAAAAATATATCTTTTAATAAAAATCTTTTCAAAAATCTCTTTTTCAAAAACCTTTTTCAAAAATCACATTTTTGATGAGCGCTAATGGAGGAGCAAGCTCAACTCAACACTAGTCTCATTCAAAACAAAAACAGAGGAATCAAGTTGCACTCAAGTCACATCTCACTTCCAGAACAACGTTCTCTTTCCCAACCTCAATTCTTTATCTTAAATTTTTCCTTCACTTACATCACCTTTATTATTACTTATCATTCTCTCAATTACCTTTTCTTACTTTCACAAATTTATTCTTATCACATAATTACAGCGCATTCTCATCATGATTTCTTAACCAATTAATAGATCATTTGCAAAGCAGGATAATTAAATAATTCAAGCATAAACAATCAGAGCACATAGCATCATACTTAATAAACCAGTCTCAGCCGTTCGGGTGGATAGCCAAACCAATCAAACAATTGCTATCACATACACCACTACGCTAAATAAGATTGGAGTCCAACCTTTGAGATGATTGGACCTCTTAATAAGTTACCTAAATACCACGGCGTCTTAAGGGAAGCCCCTCTCTCACCTCAAATGACGTAGGCCTCCGCAAGCTTTCCAAGATTTCTCGAGTGCTAATCCCGTCTCGTTTCCTTTGCATCTGTCGTCTGGACTATAGCATTTTTCCCCGTGCGTTAGAAACGTTTTTAACGAATTCATTAATTTATTTTTAAAACATTTTGAAATCATTCCTTTTTGAAAACACATTGTTCCCATTCCAAAGTTTTCAAACAACAAGTTAAAAAACAAGTTAATTTATTTTCTTAATTTATTTTCTTAACCTAAATCAAACAACAAGTTAAATCACAAATCACTTCAAAGTTTCACACATATTTTCTTAATGATTTCAGGCATGCACATTTAAGTCTCTAGACTAAATTAATCTCATCATATATACAACTTAAATAATGATCAAATACAATTTCCTATTCTTATTTCTCATGGTCGAATGCTAATCATGAAAAAAGGTAAGATTTTTGGTTCAATTTTCATCATATAAAAGCCACAAAATCAAATCAAGACATGTAGGATTTTCAAAACAACTTTTCAAGACATCACACCACATCACTCATCCCTATCAACATGCATCAACTTTATCAAAGCAAGATGTTTATTAAAGAACTCCAATAAAACTTAAGATCACACTTTAGATTCCTAGAAATAACATGCATGCACTTAAAATCACTAGATCTAGCCTTATTACTCTCATGCATCAACTTTTCACATAATAGAAAACATAGGATCCAATTTCACCAAACATGGCCGAATGGCCTCCCACAAAAACATAGCACACATATAATCAAATACTTAGGTTAAATCATGTTCATACTTCAAAAATCATTTTAAAACTTGTCCCTTAAATTTTTTTCTTCCAAAACCGTGACATGCATTTAAATAAAAACATGATTTTTCTACTTAAAATTAACATGCATGATTTAAGATCCTAACTTTTTGCTTATTAAGTGTAACACCCCTCCAAATCCTCGTACTGTTTTAAACCCTAAAAAGAATTATTTTTGAGAAAAGAATTTTGAAAAGGATATCTTCTTAAATAAATTTCTTTATTCACGATTTCAAGGTGGTAAATGATTTTAAAGAATGATTTTCTTCATGAAATAATGTTATGAGTCTTGAAATTTATTTTTGGAAAGGCGATTTATTTTCTATGAATGTGTGTTTGATTGCCTAAGATTCATGCATATGATTTTAAGATGGAAAATTATTTTCTCTAAGTTTCGAGAATCAAAGTCCAAATCATCTTGATTAAGAATCGATTCCAGAAACCCTAATTAGTATCCTAATCTTTGATTAAACCCTAATCGAGTTCTTAATTCTTGATTAAGAACCTAATCACTCTCTTAAACCATAAACCCTCAAGATTAGTGAGCTAATCTAGAATTAGTTTTCCATAAACCTTTGTTAGAAGAGATTAAGCTTTGATTAGTACCTTAACCCTTGATTAAGCCCTAATCTCCAAGGATTAGTGGACAAAACCTAAATTAATTTTCCTAATCCTACCCTAATCATGATTAGACCCTAATTAGTGCCCTAAACCTAATTAAGCTAACCTAACCTACCCTAATACCCTATGGCCGAATGTCCATGTCCATAGCTTGGCCACCAAGCTCATTTACTTAGTTACCAAGTGGCATACTCCAAAGTCAAACTAGTGACATCATCAAGATGATCTAAGCATGACTTAAGGATGGAAAAAAGTGAAGAAAAAGGAAGGAAAGAGGAAGGAACCGTGGGAAGGAACCAAGGCCAAGAAAATTGCACCTAAGCCCCCCATGCAAGCCCTTGATGGCAAATAAATGAAAGTAGAGAAAGATAAAAGAAAAGGGGCTAAAACCGTGTGGAAGGAGTGAGTTCTTTTCAACCTTTCATTCTTCATTCTTCCACCTTCATCTTTTCTTCTTTCTCTTATCAACTCAAAGTACACCAATAACACACTCCACCAAACACTCTCAAAACCGTGAGAGCGAAGAGAGAATGATCAAGACACATACACTTCCCTTGTTTACATTTCCTTCATTTCTTCCCAAGACCAAACACACAACACTAAGAGAAAATCAAACTCTTAGTGAAAAAAAAGAGAGAGAGGCCGAATAGAGAAAGAGGGAGAACCAACCCAAACCCTTCACAATCCAAGTAAAATCAAGCTAAGTTAGTAAAGAAGGGAAAGAGAAAACCATGGACTAGGAAAGAAGTGGGTAAACCGTGAGGAAAGAGAGGAGAAACCAAAGATATTGGACTTGATTCTTGAAAAGTTTTGATTAAGTAAGAATTTTATTTCATGATCCAAAATTTTTAAACCTTCTTCTTTGACTCTTTTTTGTTTTCACACTTTTCTTCTAAGACTTTGATTTTGTTTGAAGAAGTGTTGATGCATGTTTGTTTTTATGTTAGATCTAAAGATTTTACTCACATGCATGATCATTTTTGAGCTTGATCTCAAAGTTATGTTAAGAAAGTGTTTTCTTTTCAAGACCTTTTTTAAACTCATCCACTTTTCCTTGGATTTTCTTAAAGCGTTTTTGAAAGAACTTGGTTTTGAATTTCCATGAAAGATTCTTTAAAGATCTAATATTTTTGGTTGCATGCATGTTTATATCCATGCCTAAACTATGATATGTTTGATTACTTGAATTATTTGAGATAATTGAACTTTTCCTTGATGATTTTCTTTATGATGGCCACGGTTTGGTGTTGTTATGCATGAAAGCTTGATTTTCTTTTGCTTGATCTTTTGCATGTCATGATCTTGAAGTTTAATGATGAACATGAAATTTATGTGATGATTGTGATCTTTATGTGTTAGTCACGTTTTACATGCTTAATTGAAAAGACTAGAGTTTTCTTAGGTTTAAGTTATGAATATGCGATTTCCATGAACTTTGAGTTGATTCTAAGTGTTTGAAATGAAATAAAAATATTGTTTAGAAACCTATGTATGCTCACGGTTTTATGAGCAAACATATGCTAGGATTATGTTTCTATTTGTTTGATGAATTATGTGAAATTGTTGTTGAGTTTGGAGTTGTTTTTAAGTCTTGAAACTTTGAAAACATTTTTGAGAAAATCTAGTCAAGGTCACGGTTTAGACCTTAGACTTTGAGTTAAACTTCCTTGAATGTGTATATGTCAATGTCATGAAATTATATGTTGATTTGTGAAGTTATGGTGCATACGGTTTTAGCATGATTAGGTGTAACGAGATGAAGTTTTGCTAAGATAAAATTGATTAAGTGAAAGTTACATGAAAATATGTCTAAATGGTTAGGTGATGCATGATTCGGTTTGGGTCTAAGAGTTTAATTCCCTTATTTGATTAAGTCATATGTGTGATTGAAGGTGTGAGTATGTTTATGATTAACTTGATAGCTTGTGATTATGTGATGTATGGATCAAATGAATGTTGTCTAGGATTCTTGAGTGAAGTAAGAGTGATTTCTTAAATGCACGGAAGTGTTTAAATAATTTGTTTTACTTGAGTACCTTGTTGTCCACATGTGATTCTAAGTGTTTGAACCTGAGAAAGTGTTTATTTGATTGATTTCAAGATGCTTGGTTGATCTATATGTTTAAATTGGTTGTAAACAATGGAAAATGAATTTAAAACTTAGGACATGATGTTGTCCAGAATTTTCTAAGTTATGCTTCTTGTTTTAAAGGTGTTTTCAAAGTGTTTTAAAGATTAGTTCTCATGGGTATTTGAGCTAAGACAATGTTTGGTTTTCAAAAGGTAATGGATTTAAGGAAAAAGCCGGAGTGAAAACGATGAACTTTTTAATGTTTTCGAAAATGATGATTTAAATTGTTTTGTAAAATGCTTTCAAATGATTTTAGAGAATTTAAAGTGTTAGAAAATATGGGAGTTGTTTTGAGACAACCATCATGTTTTAAGCTCTCCAACGAGGAATGAAACGTGTTTGAGTTAGGAAAATATTTTCTTAATACAAGTTAATGACGTAGACGTATTTTATTTAGTACGAGAGACCTTAAAGACAAGGGATTGGGACAGCCGGCAGCACAAAGGATACGCGGAGACGGTACGCATTTAATAGCTGGACCTCAGGTGAGAGAGAAGCTATCCTAAGACACTATGGTGTTTAGGTGATTTATTAGGACGTCCCGCATCATTTCAAAGATCGGGACTACGTGGTTGGAGTCAGTAGTATAAGTGGCAATTGTTTGCCCTGTGTGGCCACTTATACGAAGGAGACGAAGACCACACTGTTATTGTGTGATGTTGTGTTGATAGTATGTTTTTATTTAATTATGTTTGATAATGAGTATTGTTATTGGTTATGATGAGTAAACTATTGATGGACGTTTGATACGTCTTGAATAAGAAATGAAAACGAAATAAATAAGGTTACGAAGTAAAGACATAATGAAAGAGAAGTAATGGTTGGAAATGGAGTATGTGTCGGATAAGAGAATTGAGATCGGGGAAAGAATGAAGGATAACGTGGAATACGAGCCAGAGCTGGGAAAGTGATGTCGATTATGTGAAGGAGACGTGAATTGAGTGGAGCTGGGCTCCTTTGTTTTGGTTTTAGTCTGGGAACTAGTGTTGAGTTGAGCTTGCTCCTCCACTAGCACCCAGCAACGCTCTTATTTTTGAAAAAGGTTTTTATAAAATGGTTTTTGAAAAAGGCTTTTGAAAAGCAGTTTTTGGAAAGGTCTTTGAGAAGAGCTTTTGAAAGATTTTTTTTGGAAAGGAGATTTTGTGGAAGAGGATGAAAAGAAATTCTTTTGAAAACGTTTTGAACAGAGGTTCTGAGAAATATTATAAAAAGTAATTTTCAAAGAAGTTTTGTGGAAGGCTGTGGAAAGAGATTTTAGAAATTTAGTGAGAAGAAGTTTTTAAGAAAATCTTTGAAAAGAGATTTTGAGCAGTTGTGAAAAATGTTTATGAAATAAGGTTTTGTGAAAGTTATAAGATGGCATTTGAGAAATTTGTGAAAAGATTCTTTTAAGAAGAGATTTGGAATGTGATGGTGGAAAGATGTTGCAATGAGATAATTGTAAGAAATGGAGTATGTTGAGAAAGCTTGAGAAATGAGATTGGAAATTGTGATGTGATCCCAGCTCTGTGCTATGATGAGGGAAAGTTTGCGTAAAGTTAGTGGTCGGGACTCGTTGAAGGACATGCGCGGTGGAATGGTGTGAGGTATAAGAGTGTGAAGTAGTGTGAAGGTATAAGAGTGTGAAGCAGTGGACGGGCCGACCTTAGGATAATTAAAAAGAATAAAAGACTTTAAAAGACATGCGCGGTGAGGTATAAGAGTGTGAAGTAGTGGAGAGGAAGGAACGATAAGTATCTGCGGATACTTAGGACGAGATTGCATTAGGGGAGGACGATGACGGTGAAACGTCAAGAAGTCTAGAGTATGTTTCTAGGAAGAACGAACTCCACATGTGGCGCACTAACGTGGTGGGGACTGGGTCTAATGTCGTGGCAAGTTCTGCAGGCCCACTAGAAACATACTATCGCCCCCTAGATTGCAAATCGAGAACAGTGAGAGGGACTGGAACGGGGCATTGTGTTTTGCCACTGCGTGGACAGTGAGCCTTGATATTATTGAATTGATTTGAGGATGAGATCCTCCTGGTCTGGGACCATTTATGTGTTGTGACAGCTGTCGTGCCCGCGTGGTAAAGGTCCTGTACTCCTGTTTGCTTCCGATTAGGTTGGGTGGATGACCGAGGAGATGTAGACGTGAGTGAGAGCCGAGAATGAAATGGATATTTTGATGATACCTTGAGTACCCCGATCATTAAAGATTGTGAAATGATAAAGACCGGATGAAAAGAGAAGTATAGTGGTGAAAGAGAGATGAGAAGAAAGTAAAAGATATTCATAAGACGTAAAGGTAAATTAATAAGAGAATGAAAAATGATAAGAAGGATGATGATGATAATGACAATTATATGTTTGGTTGTTGTGTGCCTGTGTGTTATCTTGTATGCTTGTATGGTCCTAGTATTTTGCCTAGCGTAATCCCACCCCGTCGACGATTCGTCGTTCGGATAGCTTACTCTCTCCTGTTCGTTGGCATATCGGTGCTGCTGGTATCTCAACGGGCAGATGGAGTATCGGATGGAAGTCGTCGTACGAGACTATAAGGAACTACAAAGAAAAGATTCGGCATGAGGATCGAGGGAACTCCACCACTCTCAATGGAGCAGAGTCGGAATCTACTAGTAAGGAGGGAATCACAAACAAGGAAGGTATCATCTCTGAAAGCAAAGAGAGGACGCCAGAAGAAGAAGGAACCTCACCCAAATTGTTGTCAATAAGAGAGTTTAAGGATAGTGTGGTTAGATTAGGTGGTGATGATTGTTGAAACAAGGATTACCGAAGCCATGAGCCATTATGTAATTGTGCTAAGTTTTTTTTTATCTCACTTGTGGAGTACATCTTTATGCAAAGATAAATTCATGTAAAGTTTTTGAAAACTGTTAAGATAATTTTGAATCAAGTTCCTTTATGAAAACGAACGTTTTATGAAAAGGACGATCTTCGTAACAACTCGGTTTTCGAAAAAGAGTGTTGAAGAACTGCAAGGACTTTTCAGATATGTTTCCAAACACTCTGACAATGTTTTCCAAAAAAAAATTTGGCCCAATTTTTGCAATCTAAAATGAATAAAAGTTGGTTATTTTGAGTTACGAAAATCGGGCTGTTACATTAAGCATGGATCATCAAATATATACATATAAATCAACAAGTCATCATCAAATCAACATGTAAAGCCATAGATCTGAACTTTATGTTCAAGTAAATTTAGATCATGTATTTATTTATTAAGAAATCACACAAACACATCATAGATCATCATTTAAGCAACCAAAATTTAACATGCAAGACTAAAGAATTTTATTTTACCCTTCATTAGACTTAGATCATAGATTGATTTGTCAAATAAGCACATGAACACACATAGATCATGATTTAGGACAAGAAAAATATACATGCAAGAAAGATCTATGTTAAGCTTCACAAAATCTTAAACAAAGCTTTAAATCTTTAAGTTTGAGTTAGAAGAACATTAAGATCAAACAAAGAAATCTCCACTGAATCATACACATAGAGTTACACATATTACAAATTATGTTTAGTCCTTAAAAGTCCAAGATCAAGAAAGAATAATATACAAGTTCATCTTACAAGTCACAAAAATAAACATGCAAGAATAAAAGAAAGTAGATCTACCAAAAATCAAAAGAAAATCTAAATTATTACAAATTCTTCTTCTTGATCTCCAAGACACCTATCAAGAAAGGGTTGGTTCTTCTAGTCTTGACACTCTTAGTCTCTAAGGAAACTCCTAAAGCAAGCTCTTAAGTTCCTCCTTCTTCCTCTTCTTCCACGACCTCCTCTCCCTCTCTCTTTCTCTTTCCTTTTCTTTTTCTCTCTAAGAGGTGAATGGGTTCTTAGAGTGTTTGTGTTGGAAGTGTGGGAATGAAAGTGGGTGAAAGGAAATGAATTAAGGTGTCATCTATTTGAAAGTAAATTCACTCTCCCTCTCATGCCCTTGGCTAATGGTTCGGCTAGCACACAAATAGGGAGGGCGATTTGGTCTTCACAAAAGATTGCATGGGTGGATGTTATCAAAATTAAGGGGAGACAAGGTGGAGTAGGTTAGGTCTTTAGGGGTCATCTAGGTTCTAATGGGTTGTTGGCTCTTAGTTAGGGTTTTCACTAACTAGTTACTCATGGTTCTCATCTAGTCCTATTTAGTTTCTTACTTTCCAAGTTTATTCACACACACACACACACGTACATACATATAGCACACACACACCTACATGCACATACACAAACCGTGGCACTCTCATACACACACATGTCTCATACTTTTATTTTCTAATCACTTTTACCATTAGTATTTAAAATTACTAATTCATACAACAATTCAATTAATTCTATATTTTCACAACCAATTGCACACACATATTACACATATTAAATCAAGCACACATCACACAAAATTCATGCCAACCCAATATCACAAAACACATTTTGCTCAAAATTCGTATTTCTTAAACTTTGAAAATAAATTTTTATAAATCAATCCAGAAAATTCTAAAAATTACATTTTCAAATTCTAGGTTTCAAAACGATCGTTTTCATATAAAGATCATGAAAATCCGAGTTACGGTTTAAAAGTTACGAATTTTCAAAGATAACAGATCCAAAAAAAAAATTAATTTCTAACAAAATCATCTTTTAATAAAAATCACAATTTAACAAATCATTTTCCTCCTCAACAAAATCATTCACTTTTCTTCTATGAAATATTTTGTTTATAAAAATCCATGGGAAATTAGCACTTTATTTCTTTCTCACGAAAAATACTTTTTTCTGAAAACATAATTTCAAGGTTTCTTTTGTTAAAAATCGTTTACGCACGTACGGGAAAAATGCTGGGTGTTACATTCTCCGTCAATCTGCTTCGGTGAGATGTGTATGAGTAACCAAATGTCAACCCATAATACATCAGAAATCCTAATATTTATAGGCAAATAAAAATAACTACCTAAAACTACCTATTCACACATGTTTTATCTATACTTCTATACTATTATATAAAAGAAACACACTTTTTAACTAAATCAACTAATAAAACAGTTAAAATGTAAGTAATTTTGTCATTCCCAAAATACCCTTATCATACTAATAACTTCTTTGTTTTTCCCTTAAAACCACCCATAGCAGTTGCAAAAATTAAACACAAAATAAAACAATTTCAGAAAGAAGTTATTAATTGAATTCTCTGCTTCTCCTGCTTCTTCTTCTACTTCTTCTGGTTCAGGTGCACACACGCACCCACAACACAACACAACTCTACTCTTTTTCTTAATTATTATTTGTCTTTGTCCTCATTTACGTTTCCCATAAATCTTTAGTTTCCAGATACTATAAGCCATTTAATAATGCTCTTCCCTCCCTTCCCTTCTTCTTCTTCTGATTGTATTATAAGTAAAATAATTATAAAAAAATAAATATAAATATAAATATATATTAGTGAATATTTGCAGGTTTGAAATCAAAGAAGGAGAAGGGAAGAAGCTTGAGCGCGGTTGCTGAAGGCCTGAAGCATTAACAACTTTCCAAATGGTTTCTCATAAACAACAACAACAACAACACCCTTCCTCTCTTTCTTCCTCATGTAAGATTTTTTATATCTTAGTATGTCTCATGTGATGTGCATGTGACATGTATTGATGTGTGTTTAGTAAATAAATGATTAAATATTAATGGACTAAATCATATTTAGATAAGAAGGGATTGTTTCTAAAGACCCATTAGCTTGATGGAAGCCAATGGATAAGAGATAAGGGTTTTACCTATTTATGAGAAACAGATCTTGTTCCTGGCTATTAACGTATTCTCTCTTCTACCATCACATAACGATACAGAAAGAATAATAGAGACGGCAAAGGAATAGAAACCTTGTTTCCTGACTTTTGGTCAAAGGACGTTGGAGAACTCTCTCAAGTATAGCAATGGATAGAGGTTAATAATCGTATTCCTTCTGTCTCTATAACGTGTGAAAGTCATGTAATTTCAAGATCCTTATTATTGTAGTTGTAACGAATAAATTAAACTACAACTTATATGTGGTATCAGAGCCACACGTTAAGAAATTAATGACTTTCCAATTAAGATTTAGGATTTGGATTGAATCCTAATTATGGTGTTTAGGGAATGAAAATTTTTGTATAAATCCAAATTATGAAATTTAATTTCTTTGAATCATAATTATGAAATTTAGGACTTTGTTTTGTTTTGGTATGAATTGAATCCCAATTATGGTGTTTAGGGATTAATTTTGTTGAATCCTAATTATGAATTTAGGATCTTTACGATTATTTGAAAATTGATTATTTATCGATTTGTTTTACCCATCAAAGTTGATTTCCAATTGGGTATAACGTATACCCAGTGTTTCAATTATATATTTTTTTAAAGTTCATCAAGTTTTTTTTTAATTTGGGTAAAACTATTAAATGATATATGTGAAAAGCATTAGGTATTGCTTTCATCACTATTTATGTTTCGTTTTACTGTATAAAAGCACATTACAGTGAATGACGAATAATTATATATTCCTTTTGCATAATAATGAATATATATAACAAGTCCAGTATGTCATGGACAATTTACGTTTATATATATTTGGGATTAATTTGAGTTTTTTATTAGCAAAAGAAATTTTTTGAATTAGCATTGCTTGATTTGATATTAATGTATGATGATTTGATCATCATTAAAGCTGTCAAATCATAAAGATATTAATTCCGATTGTATAATTTTATTATAATAATGAATTTGATTTGAAGTTAATTGTATGTTGATTTTGTTAATCACCAAAGTGGTCAAATCAGTAAGTAAATTAATTTCAAATCATATGATGATTTTTCAATAACTCATTGATAAATATTTTTATATATGAGACCCTGTAGAATTGCCTAAAGGTTACACGAGAGTTGGGGGATAAGTGAGTCTTTGGACCAAATATAACTCTCGTGACAACCTTGAACGTTACAAGACCAAATTTGTTGTCAATGATTTTCCTCGCAAAGTTGGCATTGACCATTAATGAGGTATTTTGACCAATTACCTGAAAGAATTTATTCAATATTATCATCATGGCATATGTGGTCCGTAATGATTTGGAACTGCAGTAGAAGAATGTGAAAACAACCTTGATGAATTTTAGAGGAGGATGTTTATGTGGATGACCCACTAATGTGGTTCTCAATTGAAAAGAATGAACACATAATGTGCAAATTTGAGGAAATTAATATACAAATTTAAACATACATCCCACCAATAGTATCTGAAAGATAGTCAATGATATTATTGTTCTTTTTAGATTTAAGGAAACACAATTAACTTGTGTAAGTATCTGAAGGTCAGTGGGAGTGAGTTTATTATGTTGATTCTGTAATGTTATTATAACTTGCTTGCAACTTATTATCTTGGTCTTTTACACTAGACTAAGAAGTTTTTTCTAGTAACTTTGAATGAAAGATATAAGTGAGTCGAGCCATGTGATCAGAAAATGAATATTCTAGAATATGTTACATGAATTGTTAGGCTTATCTCATAAAGCATATATCATTAAAGTACTAGAATGATTTAGAATGAATAAAATTTAAGTTAAGGAAATATTAACTATACACATAAAGTCTTGAGATATTAGCATGGAACGAATAAATGCATGCTTACTTCTGTAATGAATGATCACATTGAGGTGATCAGAATGTTGAATTTGTAACAAGTTTTGAGTTTACAATTCAAACTAATTGACTGCAAAATTTTATTTCGGGGCTTAGAACTGTCGACAATATTGCTTAGCCGCTGAAAACGTACTGTGGTGTTTTGCAGCAATGACAAGTACTATAAAGGTGCTAAAAGTATGTGAATGAAGTACTTTGTCTCTAAAGAATGAGATCAGAAACAAAAATTGTCAATAGTGTAACACCCCAACTTGGACTTAGAATTTTCACCAAAAATTTGCGCCATTTTTTTTTAATAATAAACATTTCCAAAGTCAGTTCATTTTAATTCTTTTACCAAAAAGGTTTTTATAAAACAATTGGATTCACTTGGTTTTAAATTATTTGATTCATTAACTTGCAACATAAAATTCTTTTCCAAAAAGAGATGTTACTAACTTATTTCCAAAATGCTCCCTTTTTGTGATCCCAAATTTATTCGATGGTTAACTTGCGGAAAAGCATTTAATTATTTAAATGAACTTCATACATAATCAAAAAGAACTTCTTTTATTCCATTTAAAATAATCCATATTACAACTGGGGTTACATTCGGGACAGATTAATCATGTCCTAATCACCTTAAGATAGGATAAAGCAAAGACTATCCTATCTTATACTACAAGTCTTCATTGCTATCCTTCACCACGAGTGTCTAGGAGACTCCTCGAATTGCTGCTTCCGCTTTCTCTTGTATGTGTGTCATCCCGCAATCCTCCTTCGACTTGATCAACCACTACTCGTACTACATAATCTGCCATCTGCGGACATTGTTCCCCAATGTCCACAGGAAAGGGAAATAGAGAGAGTAAGCACTTCCGAACGATATTATCGTCGATGGCGTGGGCTCACTATAGGGGAATATTAAGACCATACAAGCATGTCATAGCATACATATACATCATCATTTCCTTATAAATAAAACCATGAAGTCTTTCCCCATAAGATACCATAACATTTGTAATTAATCATCTTTAGGCTCTACGTTTCAACGTTACAACCATCGGTAAATTGAAGGGGGTACCATTACCGAGGTTCAAGGGATGGATATCACACACGTTACATCTCCTCCACAAGTCCAACCATATCCTAGTTCGGAAAGCAGATGGGACGCACAGGAACCCTAGCCACACTGGCATCAAAGTCGGTAAACGAAAAAGCTATACCATCGCCAGTGGTCAGTAAGATATAAAAATTCATGTGACCAACACCGGCGGTCAACAAGATTCATTTCATAAAAGTTTCCAAAGACCCAACCCTTACCGAACTTCTAGCCCCGTTCAGGTTCCCTCTCACCATCTATGATTTGCTCAAGGGGGCGACAGTACTATCTCCAGTTGGCCTGCAGTCCTCGCTACGACGAAAGCCCAGACTCCTGCGTGAACCTTGTCATTGTAGTCCCGTCCCGCCTAGAGAAGTACTCGAGGCTTCTTGACGTTTCACCGTCCTTGCCCTCCCCTATTGCAATCATCACTTAAAGAACTCCTATCTCCAAGCATACCTGAGTATCCGTAGATAAACAGGGTGTCTTTCCTCTCCACTATTTCACTCTCAACGCAAGGTTTAAATAAAGGATTCCTATGTCTTTTAAGTTATCAGAGAGTTTTACAAAGTTTAACATTCCTAGTTGTGGTCGACCCATTCTAAACCTTGCTTCTAACGGGTCTCGACCTCTAAGGGATTAGCTTCTCATGGACACTTCCAGGTCACAGGGAATTCAACACTTAAAGATCAAGCATGTCATCATGACAATGCGATCCGGGGGTAGTATTATAACTTTCATAAACCTCTGTAAAGGTTCCATATTAATTCCTTAAACCATAAAGCCTTTAATCAATTCCCAAAAATTATCCACCATGACATCTTATGAATCCATTATTTTCCAATAATAGGTTGATATATCATATTCGCCAGACATGTTATCATTAATAATTTAATATTATGATAGATTCAACATCATAATAAAACAAGATATACAACACATACAATTATATCCGAGGGATCGTGTTTTCGTATGAACGGCGGGACATGTATGAACGGCGGGACATACACACACAATTGCCGTTCTACTACTCACTCGATAGATACCTAGTACCGACCTTTGAGATGATACGGAACGTCCTAATATTACCCTACATGCCACTATGTCTTAAGAAGGCTTCTCTCTCACCTTGAGTTGAAGCTACAAAATTAGTGTCCTCTTGAGTTGAAGTCACGTCACCCGAATCTGTACGAAAGCCTTTCTACCTAGCAAAATATTAGAAGAAAAATGCAAAAGTTAGTCTCCTTCTCTTCCAGGAAGCCACGACCTCCTCACTTGTTGGATAGAGTTCTCCTCTTTTTCTTTTTTGCTTGCAATTTCTTTTTGGGAACAAAAGTAAATAGGACTAGGTTTCTAGGCATCTATTTATAGAGTTTAGGAAATTGGTATTCTAACCCACAAGACTATGGGGTGGCCGAAATATGAAAAAAGGTGCAGTCTAGGTTCATTTGATATTTTTTTTTGTCATAGGTAATAATGCTTCCATTAATGTTTCATCAAACTCCCATGTGTTTTCAAATTTATACTCTAATGTTGTTAATGGGAAATCAACAAAATAAACTTCTCCTTTACCAAGGGCTGGACGGTGCACTCTGTTTGAGAGGGGCCATAAATTTTTCTTTTACTTATCCTAACTTGCCACCTTTCCATCCAATGAAGATGCATGTTTAAAAAAAAATCAAATACTTTCAAATAAATTTATGAATAGTGCAGCCATGAAATAAAGTGGTATCATAAAGTATTATACTCCCTGAAATATACCCCCACCGTCCAACTAAAAAAAATGTGGAGGAAAATATTTACAATCATTTTTATAACAATAACTATAGGTTAAAACTAGGAAAAATGCAATTTAAGCCAAAATAATTAACTGTACCAATTTACAGTAGATATGGCCTCAATTTAAATTTTTAAAATCATATTTTCATATATAAAGTGGATCCCCAAAAGGAAAAATTAATTTGAAGTCCCTAACTATTTTTAATAATTCAAAAGCTTCAAATTCGTATAGAAATTCACTCAGAAACTAATTTTTCGTAAATCAATTCAAAAATAAAATTTTTTCATTTTTAAATACTATATTTCAATACGATCGTTTGGACATATAATTTGTAATTTTCTGACTTATGGTTAAAAAGATATGAATTTTCAAAGTTAAAACACTATAACTTGAAAATTCACATTTTTATCAAAACATTAGTTAAAATCACTCCAAAGTTATTTTTCTAAGATAAAAATATATTTACCAATTATTTCTTTCCCAAAAATAATCTTCTCATTTATTAAATAAAAATTTATAATTATATGCATATATATATATATATATATGTATTAACGCCACATACATATATATATATATATATATATATAACCAAAACCAACTTTTTAATAACAAATCCCATCAAATTATCCTTAAAATAAATATAACCAAATAAAATAAAGGAAAATATAAAAATATTATAATTTAAATAAATTGGGAAAAATTGCGGGTCTCACAATCCTCCCCAACTTAGAGATTTCTTGTCCCCGAGAAATATCATGCTATTGAAAATGAGGCACACTTTACTCAAAGATTCTTATGTAAATAACTGCATCCATTCATTGAATCTTAAAAGTTTCACCTTATTATAAACTAGCAAACATACTAGAAGGATAAACTCCTTCAAAACAAGTTAAGGAAGCAAATCAACCAAAAGGCTAGACAAGACGAGTGGATAAACCCACTTCGTTCAAACAACATCCATTACAAAACACCAATCCTAAGAACGACTAGCAGCATTAGCATCCTCATTCCCAACCACAGCGAACACTCTTCCGTTTCGCTTTGGCCTATCAGAACCCTTTTCACGCTTTGGTTCCCAATAGTTCTTCGCAGTGTGTCCTGGTTTGTTGCAGTTAAAGCAGTTGGGATTCTCATAAGGGCAGTTGGGTCCAAAATGATTCCTGTTGCACTTGTTGCAAAGTGGAGGTGTAGTAACTTGTCCTCCGACAGCATCCCCATTGTTCCCTTGGTTTCCACCATTGTTTTGATTATTCCGATTGTTGTTATTATCATTCCCATGCCTGTTCCGATTTCCGCCACTACGGTTATTATTTCCAGCTGAATTGTTGCCTCCAAATCTGTTGTTTCTTTGTCCACTTCCCTGCCCATAAGGACCTTGATGTCGGGCTCCACTGTTCTGGTTTCCATTTCCTGGGGAGCGCCTCATAGGACCACCACTTGAAGCTTGTGCAGCTGACTTTTCTGTCAAGTTCCTCAACTTCAAACCATTTTCCACAATACTCCCTTTATTCACCAAGGTTGTAAACACATTTATCTCCAAGGGCGCTAGGGCTCGCTTAATCTTTGGCTTCAAACCATCCAAGAACTTTGCACACTTAGACCTCTCATTTCCAGCTTCTCCATAGTAGGGCATAAACCTTGCCAAGTTCTCAAATTTTGCAGCATACTCACCTACACTCATGTTGCCTTGCTCCAGTCGCAGGAACTCCATTTCCTTGGCTGTTTTCATATGCTCCGGGAAATACTTCTCCAAGAGTCGATTCTTGAATTGGTTCCAAGTTATCACACCAGCTTCTCCAGCCAAAGCTTGCCTCTCATTACGCCACCAATCAGTCGCTTCTCCCACCATCATATACCCAGCATAAGCAACTTTTTGTTCATCCATACATTGCCCTATTCCTCCGAATATCCTTTCCAGACTTGCTATCCATGCTTCAGCCTCCTCCGATGCATATCCTCCAGCAAATTCCTTCGGATTTCTGCGGCAAAACTCATCAAGGCCTCTGATTCCTTGTCCACCAGCATTCGCATTCTGATTCTGTTGAAGTTGTTGGAGCATAAGGTTCATGTTATCCCTCACTCCTGCCAAAACTGCAGCTGTCTGAGCCATGATAGCAGCTTGTTGAGCGTTCATCGGTTCCTCATTTGCTTGTCGACGTGCCATTGCGATCCTTCTACACATGGGGGGTTTAAGTCTTAGATTAAGCAGAGGGTCATACAAGAAAAGCATATAAGGCTATGCTTAAAGCCACAAAAGACATTCATCCTACATACTAACAAACAAAGTCACACGAGGAAAGCTTGTAAGACTATGCTTAAGGCCACTAAGGACAACCATCGCTTTGATACCACTAAATGTAACACCCCAATTTGGACTTAGAATTTTCACCAAAAATTTGCGCCATTTTTTTTTAATAATAAACATTTCCAAAGTCAGTTCATTTTAATTCTTTTACCAAAAAGGTTTTTATAAAACAATTGGATTCACTTGGTTTTAAATTATTTGATTCATAAACTTGCAACATAAAATTCCTTTCCAAAAAGAGATGTTACTAACTTATTTCCAAAATGCTCCCTTTTTGTGATCCCAAATTTATTCGATGGTTAACTTGCGAAAAAGCATTTAATTATTTAAATGAACTTCATACATAATCAAAAAGAACTTATTTTATTCCATTTAAAATAATCCATATTACAACTGGGGTTACATTCGGGACAGATTAATCATGTCCTAATCACCTTAAGATAGGATAAAAGCAAAGACTATCCTATCTTATACTACAAGTCTTCATTGCTATCCTTCACCACGAGTGTCTAGGAGACTCCTCGAATTGCTGCTTCCGCTTTCTCTTGTATGTGCGTCATCCCGCAATCCTCCTTCGACTTGATCAACCACTACTCGTACTACATAATCTGCCATCTGTGGACATTGTTCCCCAATGTCCACAGGAAAGGGAAATAGAGAGAGTAAGCACTTCCGAACGATATTATCGTCGATGGCGTGGGCTCACTATAGGGGAATATTAAGACCATACAAGCATGTCATAGCATACATATACATCATCATTTCCTTATAAATAAAACCATGAAGTCTTTCCCCATAAGATACCATAACATTTGTAATTAATCATCTTTAGGCTCTACGTTTCAACGTCACAACCATCGGTAAATTGAAGGGGGTACCATTACCGAGGTTCAAGGGATGGATATCACACACGTTACATCTCCTCCACAAGTGCAACCATATCCTAGTTCGGAAAGCAGATGGGACGCACAGGAACCCTAGCCACACTGGCATCAAAGTCGGTAAACGAAAAAGCTATACCATCGCCAATGGTCAGTAAGATATAAAATTCATGTGACCAACACCGGCGGTCAACAAGATTCATTTCATAAAAGTTTCCAAAAACCCAACCCTTACCGAACTTCTAGCCCCGTTCAGGTTCCCTCTCACCATCTATGATTTGCTCAAGGGGGCGACAGTACTATCTCCAGTTGGCCTACAGTCCTCGCTACGACGAAAGCCCAGACTCCTGCGTGAACCTTGTCATTGTAGTCCCGTCTCGCCTAGAGAAGTACTCGAGGCTTCTTGACGTTTCACCGTCCTTGCCCTCCCCTATTTCAATCATCACTTGAAGAACTCCTATCTCCAAGCATACCTGAGTATCCGTAGATAAACAGGGTGTCTTTCCTCTCCACTACTTCACTCTCAACGCAAGGTTTAAATAAAGGATTCCTATGTCTTTTAAGTTATCGGAGAGTTTTACAAAGTTTAACATTCCTAGTTGTGGTCGACCCATTCTAAACCTTGCTTCTAACGGATCTCGACCTCTAAGGGATTAGCTTCTCATGGACACTTCCAGGTCACAGGAATTCAACACTTAAAGATCAAGCATGTCATCATGACAATGCGATCCGGGGGTAGTATTATAACTTTCATAAACCTCTGTAAAGGTTCCATATTAATTCCTTAAACCATAAAGCCTTTAATCAATTCCCAAAAATTATCCACCATGACATCTTATGAATCCATTATTTTCCAATAATAGGTTGATATATCATATTCGCCAGACATGTTATCATTAATAATTTAATATTATGATAGATTCAACATCATAATAAAACAAGATATACAACACATACAATTATATCCGAGGGATCGTGTTTTCGTATAAACAGCGGGACATGCACACACAATTGCCGTTCTACTACTCACTCGATAGATCCCTAGTTCCGACCTTTGAGATGATACGGAACGTCCTAATATTACCCTACATGCCACTATGTCTTAAGAAGGCTTCTCTCTCACCTTGAGTTGAAGCTACAAAATTAGTGTCCTCTTGAGTTGAAGTCACGTCACCCGAATCTGTACGAAAGCCTTTCTACCTAGCAAAATATTAGAAGAAAAATGCAAAAGTTAGTCTCCTTCTCTTCCAGGAAGCCACGACCTCCTCACTTGTTGGATAGAGTTCTCCTCATTTTCTTTTTTGCTTGCAATTTCTTTTTGGGAACAAAAGAAAATAGGACTAGGTTTCTAGGCATCTATTTATAGAGTTTAGGAAATTGGTATTCTAACCCACAAGACTATGGGGTGGCCGAAATATGAAAAAAGGTGCAGTCTAGGTTCATTTGATATATTTTTTTTTTGTCATAGGTAATAATGCTTCCATCAATGTTTCATCAAACTCCCATGTGTTTTCAAATTTATACTCTAATGCTCTTAATGGGAAATCAACAAAATAAACTTCTTCTTTACCAAGGGCTGGACGGTGCACTCTGTTTGAGAGGGGCCATAAATTTTTCTTTTACTTATCCTAACTTGCCACCTTTCCATCCAATGAAAATGCATGTTTAAAAAAAAAATCAAATACTTTCAAATAAATTTCTGAATAGTGCAGCCATGAAATAAAGTGGTATCATAAAGTATTATACTCCCTGAAATATACCCCCACCGTCCAACTAAAAAAAATGTGGAGGAAAATATTTAAAATCATTTTTATAACAATAACTATAGGTTAAAACTAGGAAAAATGCAATTTAAGCCAAAATAATTAACTGTACCAATTTACAGTAGATATGGCCTCAATTTAAATTTTTAAAATCATATTTTCATATATAAAGTGGATCCCCAAAAGGAAAAATTAATTTGAAATCCCTAACTATTTTTAATAATTCAAAAGCTTCAAATTCGTATAGAAATTCACCCAGAAACTAATTTTTCGTAAATCGATTCAAAAATAAAATTTTTTCATTTTTGAATACTACGTTTCAATATGATCGTTTGGACATATAATTTGTAATTTTCTGACTTACGGTTAAAAAGATATGAATTTTCAAAGTTAAAACACTATAACTTGAAAATTCACATTTTTATCAAAACATTAGTTAAAATCACTCCAAAGTTATTTTTCTAAGATAAAAATATATTTACCAATTATTTCTATCCCAAAAATAATCTTCTCATTTATTAAATAAAAATTTATAATTATATGCATATATATATATATATGTATTAACGCCACATACATACATACATACATATATATATATATATATTTATATAACCAAAACCAACTTTTTAATAACAAATCCCATCAAATTATCCTTAAAATAAATATGACCAAATAAAATAAAGGCAAATATAAAAATATTATAATTTAAATAAATTGGGAAAAATTGCGGGTCTCACAAATAGAGTATATTAGCACCAATCTTATAATTGTTAATCCATTGAAAGAAGGGTTATTGCTTAAACATTTATTGAACATGTTGAAAGTATAGGCATTACTGTTGTTAAGTAAAATTGAATTTGATGTTGACATCCTTATGTATGATGTAATTGACATGCTGAGCTCATATATGATATGTTTGATATGTTTCTGATTACCTGTTCTCTAGAACAGCATGCATTATTGTGTTAGAGTAATGTAAACATGTATTGTCTTGAACAAAGACATTATGGACCAATTATATATTTCCCAATTATAGATCAGGTTAAGGAAAAGACTACTTTGTGGTACATGGAAGTAACTATGTTGAATAAATGACATACAACCGCTATGACCCGAATTAGTTCCTATCTTTAACTATGATTAATCGAGTATCTAATTATAGAATGATTTAGCTATATAAATGTGCATTAATTGTTTGTTTAATTATTTTGTTTATTAAACCATAATGTTGAATTATGTCACATGAGCCAAGTGGGAGAATGTAAGATTTTTTATATCTTAGTATGTCTCATGTGATGTGCATGTGACATGTATTGATGTGTGTTTAGTAAATAAATGATTAAATATTAATGGGCTAAATCATATTTAGATAAGAAGGGATTGTTTCTAAAGGCCCATTAGCTTGATGGAAGCCAATGGATAAGAGATAAGAGTTTTACCTATATATGAGAAACATGTCTTGTTCCTGGCTATTAACGTATTCTCTCTTCTACCATCACATAACGACACACAGAAAGAATAGTAGAGACGGCAAAGGAATAGAAACCTTGTTTCCTGGCTTTTGGTCAAAGGACGTTGGAGAACTCTCTCAAGTATAGCAATGGATAGAGGTTAGTAATCGTATTCCTTCTGTCTCTATAACGTGTGAAAGTCATGTAATTTCAAGATCCTTATTATTGTAGTTGTAACGAATAAATTAAACTACAACTTATATCTTTTTCTTACTAAGGTATTATCTTTTTCTCTCTTTCAAGTTTCATGCCCTCCCTCTTTTCACTTTTTTGAATTTTTTTTATTTTTTTTTAATTTTTATTTGATTTGGCAGTTTTCTAAGCACTGCAATGGCGTTGATCATGTTTCTTTTCCTCGTAAGATACAGGTTCGCCATTTTCCACCTTCTCTCTCAAAAATCTTGCATTTCTCTTCTCCTCCTCCTTTTTTTTCCCTTTCTTTTATTATTATTTTTTTGGATTAGAGTTGAAGCAACAAAACAAGTGGTCCTTTTGCTTTTTTCTTCCTTACTTTTATACCACTGATGATTCTATGATACCGGTACTTGCTCAAAATAATAATGATTTTAAGATACTTAAGCTTTTTTTTTTTTAAATTGAGTCAAGTTTTCATTTTGAGTTATGGGGGAATGGAAGGGAAAGATTGTTAATTAATTAATTATCAGTAATGCTTGTTAGTACGAAATATAAATTCGTAAAAACTGTGCGAAATGGCGGGAATATCACAATTGGTTAAAAAACACTTGTTTCCATAGTTTACGGCCTAAACTTGGTTATTTTCTAACAAGTACTCCTCCATTCCTTATTACTTCTTTCCGATTTTTTTGTTTTAATAAATCACATTTTAGAATTTTTTTTAATTATAAGTCATTTTATATTTTTCATTCATCGTTTATTAATATTTGTTTTATCCTTATTAAATAACTTTATTATTTATGTTTTTTTATTCATTAATGAGTGATTTTTTTAAAAAAAAAAGTTGAGGGTAAAATTATAATGTTACAATATATTCTCATAAAATTCATAAAAAAATCATTTTTTTTTGTTCTTTGTTATGTGTAATTCGGTTAAATATACTCTATAGCAAAGACTAGAGGGAGTATTTGTTTTTTTTTTATTTTTAAATTTTTTATTTTTATTTATCTGTCTTATTTAAAAATTCAAGAATGTAATAAATATTATTTTTCATAAATAGTAAAGAAAAAATAATGATTGCAAAAGGAAAAAAAATATTAGAAAAATTAATTAATTTATTGAAAATAAAAAATAAATTAGAAAAGTATTCTCTTTCTTAAATTTAAACTCATTTTTGCAGTTTAAATTAAAAACTATGCAATTCGTCAAAATTCGTGTGTTTCTTTTCGTACTAAACAGCATGACTCATTAATTATTTGTTTTTTTTTGTTTTTAATAATTGCAGCAATGAAGAACCGGACTCGGGAATCCACCACCACCTTAACTGATTCAGAAAAGGTGAAAAAGGGAATAGAATCTGCGGAAAAAGACGATGATATAAAGAAATCCATAGTAAGTAGATGTTTTGTTATCTCGCATTCAACAATTATGAAGGTTTTACACTTTTTTCAATTTACCACATTATCATTCGTGAAATATATTTAAAATTTAGTTAATTTAAATTTTCCATCTTTATCAATTAATATTATTAATAGATATTCTTCTTTTTTCCAGTTATGAAGAGATTGAAAGGATAGATGGAATTCGCATACAACTGTATTGATATCTTTTGTCACTCCGACTTCATTGCATCTACATTGCAATGAACATTTATTTTCTTATGTTTCTACACTACTTTAATTTATGAACTACGCTTTTAGTATGCTTCATGCAAAATAAATTAGTTTTATTCAATGTTGCATTATATTTAATAAGATACTCCAAGTTCTTCCTTAATTTATTTTTTCATCAAAAAACTCTAACAATATCGTACTTTATGTACACAAATTTTACAAATAAAGCAAAATATGATAAAAGTTATGAAAAATCTACTATGTCATGCATCTAAACAAATTTATAAAGGGAAATTAAATTGAAGATTAACAAAATAACAATGCATGTATAATTTCGATGAAATTTATACATCCATATTTTGGAGCATGACAAATAAGAATGCATACAGTTATTAATAACAATTTACACGAAAATAAACATTTTTACCATATGAATAACATTCATAAAGATCGATTTTCAATATATCATTTTACTATAAACGACTCTTTACGATAAAAACACGATAATGGGAATGCGAAACGAGAGGGTAGTTCAAAATAAAAACTACTAATAACTACTGAGAAATAACTTCCGTGCTCCACTAGTAGTAACTTCCTAAACTATTAATAAGATAACTGCTGCCAACTTCATTTCATTGCTTCACATGCGACAATTTTGTAGTTCGACACTACCTCAATGCTTCAACACTTTGACACATTAAGTTGGTTCGCTACGTTAGTTGCTTCCAAGCCCATTAAAAATTGTCGAAGATGAAGTTTCCATTATGTTTGACATGCTGCTTTGTCGAAGTGTTCATCTCTTCACACATGATCATGCCACATATAGCTGAAATTCATGCAACTTTGCCACATGCACATAGACTTGTTAAAGACCAATATTAAAAGGTTCTCTGTGAATTCTTTCTTGGGTACATGGTCTTATACATTTTTACTTAAATCTTCACTGATGACTCCTTTATTTTGTCGAAGGCCATATTCTTCACTTGTCGAAATCTTCAACTTGTCGAAGTCACCTTGGCATAACACAACCATGTACTTAAATTTATGTCAAGATTTTGGCTAGTTTATGTATCTCTCTGCTTGTGACTTGTAAAACACTTCCAAAAAGACATATTTTAGATTATCCAAAAATTTATTTTTGTCAATCAACACATCTATAAAACATAGAAAAGAGAAGTTGGTTCCATGCACCTTTTTAACTATTTATTTCCACGTAGGATTGCCGCACATGCTTGCCTTAACTCTTCTGACTGCTATGCTTTCTTCGTAGCTTATAGCATGCATAGGATAGCATATTTTTTGTTTTGCATTTACTTAAATAGCCTAACATGCATACCTTTGTGTCGCTACTTATCTTATATTTAATTTTGCCCTCCTCTTGCCTATCATTTTAGTTATCATTGCCTCTGTTTGTAGGCTCTCCCTACACCACGGTATCATCATTGCTATTTTTGCACGGCTTAACAACTTCCTCAAAACCACCTTTTGCTTCTCACTTCTTCCTCTGCTCCATAGCCCTTCTTCCTCTGCCCGCGTCGCGATCCCATCTCAAGAGCGAATGGAAGTCGGCACGGCGGACTCGCGAGGCTGGTCCTTCACCCTCAACCTCCGACGCCGTTTATCCACCGTCACCGAGCCACCGCCACGATCTCACCGAACCTTCCTCCCTTTCTTCTCTCTCCTCCGCCGTCACTCCCTCCCATTCGCATCCTCTACCTTCGGTCCACCACATCTCACTCTACCTTGCTCACAAATCGCTACCTGGACCACACCTCCACACGTCCGCCGTGAGTGAGAGAGAGAGAGAGAGAGAGAGCTTGGAAGGGATGCAACAAACATTGTGCAGGTACTCACAAATTTGTTGAAATGTTTGATCTTTTTTTGTTTTTTGGTTTTGCATATTAGGTTTCATTCTATTAGGAATCTCATGAGTCATGAGAAGATTGGCAAGACTTTGAAGGGTGCAGAGGTCATATTGGCTCACCATGTTCTCCATCGCCACTCTGTTGTTGATTATTGAAATCTGAGATTTATTTTTTTTAGTTGATCTTTGTTTTGGTGTTTTTATTGTTGTCTGGTTTTTTATTTTTTATTTATTGTTTTGCTTAATCTCTCTATTGGGGTTTTGGTTTTCTTATTTTTCAGAGTGCATGAGCCACCACGTCGTTTGTCCAGCCACCGTCATCGAGCCACCGCCACTTTTCACCATTCCAAAAGGTAACCCCTTGCCTCCTTCGTTCTATTTTGATGATGATGCTACTGATATTTGATGACGATGGCATGATGTTATTGTTCTCTTGGGGTGGTCAATAGAATGGTTAGTTTTAGTCTTACTAGAGTTTACGTGATAGAATATGGTTTGGAAGCTACTATTGATATAAAGTATTTTGTGCAAAATACTGCCTAATGTTAATCTCTACTTGCAACAAAGTAACAGCGCAAAATTAACAACTATGACAGCTTCTATGGAGATCCAAAATAGTACTTTTGCATTGATTGCTGAGACAAGTGGTACATTAGTTAGCAAGTAGAGTCAGAAAATCATTTGGATTTTCTTAATAGTATCCATAGAAGAGAGCTAACCAGTAACATTCTCAGTGCAGCCAAAGTTAACCTGCTTGATGCAAATATCAGATAGTTCCTTCCCTGTCAGTCACAAAGGTTATACTTAGTGTATAACAGTAGTTAATACTTAGTGCTAAAAGACTTGGATTAGTTAACAGTAGGTATTAGTGTATACAGAGGCTCTTGACAACTTCTGGCTATTTAAAATGTGTTCAGGCATGTTTCAAATATTTTATTTTTACCATTCTTTAACTGGTTGATACTTCTTGGTTTTTGCATCATTTCGGTGTTTAAAGTCATCTTCAACAGATTTTTGACATGCTCATTTCTTTTTCCTGGAATGATTTGCAGAGTAATTTGCATATTACGGTCTCATCCGTAGTTGCAGCAACAGTTGTCTCTATGTCTGAGTTTCCTACATTACTCACCCCAATCATTTTGCCTTTGATGGCTTCGATCAAGCGAGAGCATGTACTAGTTTAATTTCTGCCAGTTTCTCTAATGAGCATATTCATGTTTAATATGTGGATAACATATCTGTCTTATCTTTCAGGAGGAAATACTGCAAATGAAGTCAGTTGAGGCACTTGCTGAGCTAATGTATCAATATGTTGCACCTAGACCTTGCCCCAATGATAAATTAATTAGAAATATATGCAGTTTGACATGCATGGATCCCTCTGAGACCCCTCAATCTAAATTCATTTCCTCGATGGAGAGTATTGATGACCAAGTAAGGTGTTCTGTCTTTTGGAACTCCTGTGAGAAAACAGAAGTCAAAGGTCCATGTGCTGGCTGGTGAAGATCAATCGAAATTGGAGGGATTTATAAGTAGACGTAGGTCTGAACTATCATTGAGGCTTCTGTGTGAGAAGTTTGGTCCTTTGTTATTCGATAAGCTTCCCAAGCTGTGGGATTGCCTTACCGTGGTGCTTAAGCCATGCTCCTCCGAATTCGTGGCTGTCACTAACGAGAGTGAATTTACTGTTTCGATTGAATCTTTTAGTGTCCCCCAGGCCTTGATTAACAATATCCAGGTTGGTATCATCAATATCATGTTTATGAAAAATCGGTTATATATGTATATTTTTTAAATTATTCTTAGCTTCTTCAATTTCCTGAGCACATATTTTAAAATTGGTTTTTTTAGTTTAATAATTTTTTAGTTTAAAATTGCAGAGACTCTTCCACCGGAAAATCCCTCTGTTATGGTTACGTCAACGTCGCCTCTCAACAAGAAGGTACCATTTCGCATCGCTCTTCAACCTTTCTTTTTTAGGTTTTCAGAGTTTTCATAGTTTCTTCTTTCTAATAACGGAAAATCATGAAGCTCGCTATGCTATTCTCGATTTTATTTTTTTTTTTTTTTTTCGTGCGAGATGTTGTTTCTTGCAGTTATTATTTTTTATTTTGATGATTTTTGCTGTTATTGTTTTTGATTTTTTGTTGTTATTTCTTATAAAATGCTTGCTTTAATTTCTTTATCTATGTTACTATTTCTTTTTCTTAGTTTCTTAGAAAATGCTCACTATATTTTTATTTATTAATTTATTTTTTAATTTGTAGCGATTCGTGCAATCGAGCTAAAAAATCATGCTATCCTGAACGGGAAAGCGATAAGGGTGACGTGGTCACGTCGTGATCCTGATGCGAGGAAAAACACCTCAAGCAACGTGTTTGTTAAGGTAACTTATGAGATTCGTTGTTATGGCTTTGATTAAAGTAAGCTTTGTTTGATATATGACTATTATTTATGAAGTGGATTCTTACGAGATTCATTGTGATGGCTTTGATTAAAAAAAGCTGTTTGATTTATTAGTATTATTTATGAAGTGGATTCTTATGAGTTTATTTTTTTCCTGGTATGGTATTTGTAGTACTTAGCTGAATCGATGGATAATGCCGGACTAGAAGAGTTATTTACAACATTTGGGAATATTTTGTCCAGCAAAGTTGTAGTGTCTGAGGATGGGAAGAGCAAAGGATATGGCTTTGTTCAATTTGAGTTAGAGGAAGCTGAAAATGCTGCCATTGAGAAGCTGAATGGTTCTACCATTGGTGATAAGTAGATGTGTGTAAAATTCTGTGATGCTTTTAAAATCTTTGATTTTTGTGCCTATAGTTAAATGCTTTATTCAATTTTGTGTGAACCTATTAGTAATGTCTTACTAATTAGGAGATGTATTTAGGTTTATGCTTTTCAAGTCTATGATTTTGTGCCCATGGTTAACTGGTTTATTCCATTTCCTGTGAACCTGTTAGTAGTTTCCTGGTAGGCAGATAGTCCTATTATTTAAGTTGATGCTTTTGAAGTCCATGATTTTGCACCTTCAGTTAATTGATGTATTTAACTTCTGTGCACCTTTAATTTCTTGAGATTAATTTTAATACGACTGTAATTAACTAATTATTGTCACAGATATATATTGGGAAATTGTCAAGAAAAGTGAACACCTTTTGAAGCCATGCTTTGAAGCCTATATTGCTACTATTTTTGTGCCTATAGTTAATTGTTGTATTCAATTTCTGTGCACCTATTAATCTTATGAGATTAATTTTAGTTTGACTGCAATTATTGTCACAGATATGTTGGGAGATTTGTCAAAAAGATTGATCACAGGATGCTGGATATACAAATTTGTACATGAAGAACTTGGACCTTAATATCACATACGCAGCTCTGCCCGAAAAGTTTTCTTCTTTTGGGAAAATTGTTAGCTTGACTATTGTAAAGGACAACAATGGGGTGTCGAAGGGTTTTGGCTTTGTGAACTATGATAACCCAGATAATGCTAAAAGGGCGCTTGAGGCAATGAATGGAACAAAATTTGGTAGTTTGTTTTGGCTTTGTGAACTATGATATTAATCGAGCATGTGTTATTTGATTTGATATTTTTAATTTGAAAAATTAAAAAATTTGATATTTTTATATATTTTAAAATCCCTGATTAATCGATTTACTCAATTTTACTCGAGCTGTCTAATATAACTCGAGCATCCCAATCTTAATGGCATTGACTAATTTTAATCGCTTGGCTTGATTATAATCGAATGGCATAATATTAATCGAGTATGTATTATTAACCTAACGTTTTTATATATTTTAAAATCCATAATTACTCGAGTTACTCAATATTACTCGAGCTGCCTAATATAACTCGAGCATCCCAATCTTAATGGAGTTGACTAATTTTAATCGTTTGCCTTGATTATAATCGAGTGGGATAATATTAATCGAGTATGTATTATTTGATTTGATAATTTCAATTTAAAAAATTAAAAAAACTAATGTTTTTATATATTTTAAAATCCATGACTAATCGAGTTACTTAATTTTACTCGAGCTGCGTAATATAACTCGAGCATCCCAATCTTAATGGTGTTGACTAACTTTAATCGGTTGCCTTGATTATAATCGAGTATGAATTATTTGATTTGATATTTTTAATTTAAAAAATTAAAAAAAAAACCTAATGTTTTAGCATTATTCGAGTGTCCCAATTTTAATCGAGTGTCCGAATTTTACTCGAGTGTCCAAATTTTAGTCGAGTTACCAAATTTTAATCAAGTATCACAATTTTATACATAGAGAATGAGGATGGTGATATGACTCTTATTAACAAGTAATAAGAAAATTAAAAAAAAAATAAAAAACTGAGTACTTTTTTAAAAAAAATCTAATCTGTAAAAGATTTAAAAAAGCGAAAATTTTTTAAGAATAAAGATAAATTTTCAGAATTTTTTAGAAATATTTTAACGAGCTTTTAAAAAAAAATTTATGAATTTTTTATTATTGAAAGAATTTTTTATTTTATGAAATTTTTATTCTTTTATAATTTTTAGAAAAAATAAAGAAAATTTTCAAAAAAGTTTAAAATATTTTACTGATTTTTTTTAAAAAAAATTTGTGATTTTTTTTATTTTTAAAATATAAAAACATAATTTTCCGAATTTTTTTAAAAATATTTTACAGTTACTAAAGAGAAGCATGATCGTACGCACTTTTTCGCTGCTCATTTCCATGTCGGATTGCTCCTTGCTGCTGAGCCTCACGTTGCCTATTGCCAGGTTTTTCTAGCTTGCATAGCTTCTGAGGATAGCTGGTTCATTGTCCCCCCATTTTCAACTCCTCACATTTGCTATAGGAGCTACTCTAGCCTGCATAGTCTCTCTTCTTCTTTATAGGCATATTATTACTCTCTATTTCCTACTCTGAAATATTCTATTAATTAATGTATTTTTATATTATGTTTTTTTTCTTATTATTTTTGTTTTTTAGAAAAAAGAACTGAAATTTTCAACCTTTTTTAAAATATTTTACAGATTTATTGATAATGACTGTGTTTTATTATTTTTATTTTTAAAAAATTAAAAAATAATTTTCTAAACTTTTCATGGAAATATTTTACATTATTTTTGAAAAGATTTTGGTTTTTTTTATTATATTTTGATGTTATTAAAAATATTTTATTATTTTATATGAATAAAATATTTAATATAATCGGATTGGCCATTTCCAATTGAGTATGCTATATATAATCGAGTAGGTCAATTCTAAACGAGTGTGTTAATTTTAATCAATTGTATTACTTACACTCGAGTTACTCAATTCCAATTCCACTCGAGCTGTCTATTATTGCCAGAGTATCCACATTTTAATCGAGTTGGCTAATTTTACTCGCGTATATTATTTTAATCGAATGAACTAATTTTAATCGAGTATTCCAAATTGATGCCTTGAGCAAAACAATTTGTGGATTGGAAGTAATAAAAGAGGAATATTATGTGTCTACGTTTTAGATTTATATTGTTATTAAGAAATAATAAGAAAATTCCAAAAAAAAAATAGAAAACTAAACCAATTTTTTTTTAAAAAAAAACTAATATATAAAAGATTTAAAAAGGCCAAAATTTTTTACGAATAATGATAAAATTATTACATTTTTTTTTAGAAATAACTTTTCAAGGTTTTGAAAAAAATAAATCAATTTTTTTTTATTTTATGAAATTTATTTGATATTTTTTTGGAAAAAATAACCTAAATTTTCAATATTTTTAAACATATTTAACAGAATTTTTAAAAATATTTGTGATTTTTTTTATTTTTAAATTATAAAAGTTCAATTTCGTCAATTTTTTATAAAAATTTTTTTTACATTTTTTAATTTTTTTTTGAATTTTTTTACCTTTTTTTAATCATATTAAATATATTTTATTATTTTATTTAAATAGAATGTTTTATATACTCGAGTTGCCCATTTCTAATTGAATGGGTGGACTATAGTCGAGTGGGCCCACTTCTAAACCAGGTATTCAGTTTTAATCATGTTATAATTATGCTCCAATTAGGCAGCTACACTCGAGTTGGCTAATATTGCTTGAGAATCCTTATTTTATTTTTGACATATTTTACTCGTGTGTTCTTACTTTACTCGAGTGAATTAAATTTAAACGAGTATGCAAATTTTAGATACTACCGCTGGTTGTATGATTGCTTCGCATTTACTTTCCCTTCTAATTGGCAAATTTAAATTTAGGACTACTTTTGTAGCACGTTATTTTAAATTCTATACGCTATTTGAAATATAAATATATGTGAAAGTAACCAAGCATTTTTGTTCAGCTGATGTTTTTCTTAGACTAAAACATAAAGCTTAAACAAAATATTTTATATAAGCTTAAAAAACTAAAAGCCAAATCATTAATAAATAACTTTCCTACATCTGTTTGCAGCTGAATTTTAATTTGGTGAGTGTTACCATTCTTATCTATTACTTCCCATATTCTACACCTTTCATACCTAAAAAGATTTGAAATTTTCTCGATCAAAACCACTCGGACCTGCAAAAATAGTTAGCATATAAAATATATAAACATGAACATATTGAATGCTCATAAATTTCTATGAAAATCATGACATACGTACATTTCCAGAGTAATATGAAAATCTAAATGCTGTCATGATCTTTGGTTTTTCAAGCCTATAAGTAAATTTTAAAATATAGCAATGGTAAATCATTTCTCCAATCTATATAGAAAATCAAGCCCCTGTATGGATTTTTCATATTATGGATAAAGAATGTATTTATTAAATTGATGCTTCGATAAAAACTGGCTTAAATTATATTATTCCATACAAAAAATATAATCAATGATATTTGTTTAGATTTCTTTTTTCCTTTTTTATTGCGACTATATCTTGCCATGAAGACAATTCATATATTACAAATCATTCACAGCATTGGCTAAAAGAACTGTTTATAATTGCAAATATAAAAATTATGTTGCCAATGTAATTGTCCAAGATTATCCTAAACAGAGAACAGAATAAATTGATCAAGAAAAAAAATCAGAGATAAAAAAGTATGCTAGAATAAATTATATTTTATCTTAGAAATAATTGTATATAGTTTCAAAATAACAGTCTATAATAAAAGAAGAGATAACAAAATCAAAAAAAAAAAAAAAAAAAGTGTATGTCGAACTTTTCATAAAACCTGAAAAAAAAAACATCAACACCAAAAGTAAAAGGTGGTTACAATCGACCATAACCAATGATAACATTAGATAAATACATCAACAACAAAGGTTAAAATGAAATGAATTACAAAAAATCAACAAATTACATGACTAAAAATAATCTGTTCTAAACCTTATTATAAAATCCTAAAATCAAAAATCCAGTCATAAAAATGAAAATGAAAACCCACAGCGCGAAGAGAAGATGAAGAATATGAGAAGAGACTACTAATCTCATAAACGAAGATTAAAATTCAAGGAATAGACCACGAATAGCAGTTGTTAACGGCTGATGGATAGAAAAACAGAGAGACGTGTCACAAGTGAAATATACAAATAGATAGAGTGGGGTTTGTCGTTTTTTTTACTGGGTCAAAATGTCAAAAATATTCAATTTTTAATTGGGTTTGTAATAGTGTATAAGGGCCCAATTTAAACTTTATTTAATATATCAAATAGAAGCCATAGTGTATATTTTTAATTAACAGTTGAATCAATTCATATTGTGTTATATATGCGTGAATTTCATTGAACAATAAAACTTTATATTTTAAATACCCTTTTTTGAATTTTATTTTATTATTTAATATTATCATCTTAAATTTGTAATTATAAAATAATTTTTCAATTTAAAGTCCGCGCCTTGTGCGGGTGCATATACTAGTTCATGAAAAAAATGAAGATTCCTCAATATAAAGATGTTTTCATATACTCCCTCCGTTTCACAATGTTTGACCTTTTAGACTTTTTTCCTTGTTTCACGATATTTGGCCTTTTACATTTTCAATACACAAACATATTTTTTTTTCCAATATTAACCTTTCATTCAATCATTTCTCTTACTCCTCGTTAATTCTACTTTTATCATCTCTCATCTCTAAACCACTATACATTAATTAATGTACACACTTATTAATAAAAATTAAATACTATTACAATTTTCAATAAGGATTAAATAGAGATATTTTAGACAAACTATACATAATACTTACAATAATTAACACTTTCTTAATCTGTGTGCCCAAACCTAAAAGGCCAAACATTGTGAAACGGAAGGAGTAACTCATAACTTCCGTCAGCACATACATAAGCAATGGGTAAGATGCACCAACACCAAAATCAGAGCTGACGTCTACAAAGTTTGAACTTTGAACTGAATCAATTCATATACTACACTTTTTGTCATCATTTTAAGAGATTTTTCAGACTTAATTACAGTATTTGAATTTGAGCATTATTGGCTTTATATAAAGTTCAAAGAACATTGCTTTACGACAAATTTTTCACATTACAGTTACAGTATCTCACTAATGGTTATAATATTTAATATATAGTCAAATTTGTATCATTCGGATATTAAAACCAACGCAATCCATAACAAGTTTAATATGTTAGAAAATATTGTTCACGATAGATAGTTATGTTGTGGAATAACTATTGCGTTAAAAGCAAGATTACTAAAAAGCTGAAATGCAATTATATCATTTCTTTCAAGGTTAGTAAAATAACTCACAAATCCGTGCACTCAAATTGATAACTTGAAATCTCGCAAAAAATATTTAATTTGGAAGTGTTGGAAAACATTCCGATTAAATCCCATCGAAAAAATGCGGATAGGTCTGGTTCTCAAATTTTATTCGTAAATCAATGCATGGGCCTCAAATTTTACATTAATTTCCCTTTTTTTAATGTGTGAGGTCAACTTTTTTAATTGGTTTTGTATAGCCATAATTGAATTTAAACGGGGTCAACCGATACCCAGAACCCAAAAAAGGTGAGAAGCTTTCGTATTAGAAACACCAAAATGAGAAGCTTAGATAAGCGTGGCTCCCGCAAAACGGTCCGGCCAGACCGGGCCGGCCCGAATAAGCCCTCATTAAATCCGGGCTTAGGTAACAAAATTTGAGCCCGAATTATTCTCGGGCCTTTTTAGCCCGGCCCGATAAAGGCCGGAGCCCGAAGTGGGCCGGCCCGAAACCCGTCTAGGTAGCCCGAAGTAAAAAAAAGGAAATTCATAAAGATTAGTAAAAAAAACCAGGTTCTAATTCAATGAGCAAAAATGATGGATATCTTCCGCTACATACTTCCAAAAAGACCAATTTGAGTAATTTGCACTATCCATCAAACCAAAGAAATAAGAACACGCTGCTTCTGAATTTAATGCTAATTACACATATTTTCATATATTATGCATTCATGCCACAGTCTCTCTACTCAAAGTCCCAAACAGAGAACACAGATACATAGTCTAAATATGTATGCAACACTTTTGAAACAGAACACAAGAGTTTATAAACAACAGAAGAAAAAGATGTTACAACAAAAACAAAAATTGGGAAATATAGTCTTAAATATAAGCAAAAACAAATTAGTGACAATAATATACTCCAATATTAAATATAAGAAAAAAAAACTAATTTCACATTTATTAAGTAAGTTAATTGAGTATATTTAATTTTTTTGAAATGATAAAAAAATAGACTACTTTAGGAAACATGTATTGGGAATGAAACAAAAATTAAATGATGCAACCACTTTATATTTTAGGAATAAATGTATTGGGGATAGAAAAGGTAGTTAAATTTTGCTTATATTTGAGACCACTCAGAGATGTTTTTAGTTGACTAATTACCAAAGCAAGTATTTAATGCATGTTTCTTTAATTAAGCAATCACAGAATATACAATTCAATTTTAATTTTTTTATTCATTATTTTAATTTTAATTTGAGACAAAAATTTTCTATGTTTTTTACTAACTTTATGGATCGAAAGGAGTACTATAAAGTATATTTAACTATATCGTAAAATCAAGAAAAAATTTGAAAAAAGTAGTTATTATAGCTTTTGTGTCTTAAGAATATTTATTAAAATTATTAACAAAGAAAAAATAATCATAAATACATATTCACTTTTTAAAAAAAAATTCATAAAAATTTCATTTTTTAATGTATTTTTACTATATTAAGGACCTTACAAAGTGCTAAGCACTTATTAGTATTTGAAACTTTCTTCTGATTTTACTTTTTTCTTTTTACTCTTAAAAGTAAATAAAGGTAAAAATAAAATGTTATATTGGTCTTCCAAAAATAATACAATGACTATCAAATTAATGTTTCAAATATAGTGGTTATCCAATAAGTTTATCAGTTTATATAGACATCATATAACGTAAGTTTTGATTTATGAAAGATTTATTTGATTATCATATTAGTTTTTCTAGAGATTTAATTTGATAACGATGCAATTTTTTATTTTTTTTACATCAACCGGTACCTGGATTTGATTTACTCATAATTCGACTCATCCGGTCCGATCCAACTTAGGGATATGGGTTTCCCAACGGGGATTGCTCCATACCCAAGGCTCGAACTCGAAACAAGTTGATTAAAAGATTAAGTGAGGTATCACTTGACCAAGTCCACGTTGATTTGATAACCATGCATTTAAACTTTAACGAATTTAGTTTGTGACATTTCTTATTTTAAGATAACTAACTTGATTGAAATGTACTTCATCTGTTCTTATTTATCTGTCCTATTCAACTAAAACATATCCTTCAAGAAATGCAATCATTACTTAAATTTTCGATACATTAATTATTAATTATGTTTTTTTTTCCACTTTACCCTTTCTTTCTTCGTAATCATTATTTTTTCCACTAATTATGAAAACTAATATTCTATTAAATAGGAGTAAACATAAAAAATAATATTTATTACACTCTTAAAATCAAGAAAAAGATAAATAGAAAGAAATAAAAAGTTTTTAAAAAAGACGATTAAATAAAAATGGAAGGAGTATTTTTTTTTTAAAAATAAAAATGACGTTGTACTCGTAAAAGTAAAATAACAAAAATATTAGAAGATGTGACGATCTTGAATACTGATTGAGTTCGTCGGCATAGGTCACTTTTATGTGGTCCCCATTGGCCTTGCTTAGTGCCGTGTAGCATCTTTGTAATATTAGAAAAAATAAATGTTACGGCCAATACGCAAATTTAACATTACTCGCTGAACTGAATGTCTCTATCAACATTCTAATTTCCCATTTCTGACATATCAATGTATTTGTTCTTTCAAAGTTGTTCACGGTTCCACCAAGGAGTGGTGGAGCATCCACACCCTGAACCTCATTTTTATCTTTAAATGGATTCTACATATTATTTTATTTTTTAACACATTTTTACATTTTTAAGAACAAGCATATATTTTCTTTAACACCTATAAACTCATTTTCTTCCTTAAAATTAAGACCTACACATTACCTATACTATTGTTAAAAAATTGTGTTTTATTGTTGTTGCAACGAAGAGCCGTTGCTCTTGGTCTTCTCTCTTTTCCCTCTTTCCAATTTCTCCTAATAAAATATTGTTTCTCTTATGTGTCCTTTTGTCCCTAATTATAAACAAAGTATAATAATTATAAACAAAGCATAACTATGGATATTGAAATACTTTCCCACACAGATAAAAATAATTATGGTCTGTCCCTAATATTTTATGGACTTATTGGTGTGGATGGCCTTAATGTCCAAATTAAAACTCCAAATATTATTTTGTGGGTACACAAATTCAACTAAACCTTTTCAATTACCTATCAACGAGCTGTTGGTGCAGTGGTGTCAGGGGTTGCACTTGGTAGAGCGAACCACGGTTCGATCCCCCGCAACAACGTTGGGAGAGGAATAAAACCTTAATCCCGGCACCCCCCTCGAACTGGATTAGTTGACCCAGTGGGCCGGATACCAGGGTGCAAACCAAAAAAACCTTTTCAATTACCTAGCACATGGATTTGACTGAACGTGACATGATTTGTCTGTACAACATGTCATTTGAGCTGTTTAAGAATATTGTAACTCTTCCTTCACCGCCACACAAGCGCATTAACACACAAAAAGAGGGGTTTATAAAAGAAACAAAAAAGGAGACATGGCTAGCTGAGTGCATTCCTTGGCCTTATCATATCCATCTCAAGGGCACATTAACCCATGCTTCATTCTCCAAACTTTCGAGCATGAAGGGGTTAGAATAACACTAGCCACTTATTACAAAAAAAAAAAAAAAAAAAAAATACTAATAATAACACTAGCCACCAAAAAAGTACCCGCTTGGCCGCTTATATATTGCACTTGAGACTATTTCACATGGCCAGTTTTTAAGTGGTGCCAAAGGAATTGCACCACCGGTGGTTCCCCAAGTATATGCACCATTGGATCATTAGTAAAATGCAATCAATGGTCATAATTCATTGACTTGTAAACGACCAAACCAATCGAAAGCATGGTTTTATATTATATTTTGCCCACTTTTAAAAAGTTGATTTATTATATTATGGCCACGGTTATGCGAAGATTTTTTGTCCAAATTTATAAATTTCTCTTCCCATTTTTAATAAATTAATTTTTTTTCATAAATACCTCCATTTTCTCAATATTTTTACGAGTCAAATAATCTATACTATTATATAAAGAAAATCCTTTTTTAAACTGTTTTATAACTAATTTTTGTACATAATTTTGTTATTCCTATTACACCCTTCCTAATTGAAAAAATTATCACCTTTTTCCCACATTGTAGTGTAAAATTAAACTGCTATAGCAGTTCCAGTAACTTGCAAAAGAAAAAAAACTGTCATGCAACCTGTTGATGTCCACTATTCCTATATAATACACGTAACTACCACCAACCTGTATGGATTTCACTACTAGCATTTATACCTGTGCGGTGCACGGGGTGTGGTTCTCTAGTAATTATAAAAATAATTTTAAAAAATTATACAGTACAAAATTTTATCAATTGCAATACTATTAAGGCTTAATTGCATAATTGGTCCTTTATCTTATTTATTAGATTCACTTTGGTCCTTTATTTTTTTTTTTGCAATTTACTGGTCCTTTATTTTTTTTAAAGATTCAGTTTGGTTCTTCTGTTAAAATAAAGTTAAATGAGAAGGAATATTCCAAGAATATTCTCCTTCTAGGCTTAGTTGCATAATTGGTCATTTATCTTATTTATTAGATTCACTTTGGTCCTTTATGTAAAATCAAGTCTCCAATTAAGGTGGATTAATTTTGATGATGACAATGTAATTAAATCATGGACGTAATTTGAAGAATGCAAGCCCAACAATAAAGAAGATCAAGTGCTTAGTTTAATTATTCATTCTCATTTATTCTTAATGTATTTTATTTTATATGAGAGTGGGTAGTTTAGGTTTTTATTCTCACCTAAGGTCAAATAATATTCATGCATGAAAGGTTGAGATCAAAACCAATTAGACTTGAGAAGAGAATTGAAAACAATGTTAGAAAAACTTAATTTTTCCAACACTGATCAATTCACTCGAGTGATTCTCAATTCACTCGAGTGATTTATGAAATTTCAGTAATATAGCCGTTGGATAGAGTAAAAAGGCAACACTATCAGAGTTCACTAAAACACTCGAGTGTTTCCAAAAAGACTCGAGTGATTTAGGTCTGACAGCAAATTTTTTAAACGTTAGAAGAGGACAAAAAGGAAGAATAACTTGGTTTTTCCTTCCCTTTTGTCCCCTCACTTATATTCTGAATAGTGACCTTATTCCATTAGAACAAGCTTACACTCTTTCATTGATTCTCTCTCTCTCTCAAGTGTGAAAATCATTTTTCTCTCTAAACTCAACCAAGCATTCATCTTTATTATTTGTCTTAGTGAGTTAAGAGAGTGTGCTTCATTTGTAAGAGAATTATTTGTTGTAAAATTCTCAAACACTCAAACACTTTAGCTTGTTTAGAAAATCTTGGTGAGGTATCCAAGTACTTGGTGAGGTATCCAAGTTCTCAAGCCTTGGGAGGTTCTCAAGCACAAAGACTAAGAGGATTCTTAGCTTGGTGGGCTCTTGGAGGTTCCAAGGAGCTTAAGAAGAAGGGACTCTTCATCACCAAATCAAATTGGGGTAGAAATTTCAAGAGTTTGGTACACTCTTGAAAAGGGTTAGGATTGAGTGAGGAATCTCAATTTATCCTTGTATTTTCTAACAATTTAATTATTAGTAGAAACTCCTAAGTTGATTAGGGGGACTGGATTAGCACTCTATATTGGGTGTGAACCAGGATAAAAATTGGTGGTCTCTCTCTCTTTTATAGCTTTCTTAGATTTCAAGAAAAACCAAACCCTAAGTTCTCTAGAAAGGGGCTTTTATAATTCAAGTAGCAATTGTTTGCAATTAACTTGTTTTCATCTTGTTTTAACTTAGTTTAATTGCCCTCTACTTTGATTTATATCTGCTCTGGACTGGTCTTTAAGAAATTGATTCGTTTTGCTAAATTTCTCTGAAACTGCTCTTTGCTGTTCTGCATAAAACACTCGAGTGTTTTACAATTCACTCGAGTATTTCACAGCATTTCACTCGAGTGTTCTTCATTTCACTCGAGTAAATTGCCCAGTTTCAGAAAAACAAGCATTTGATCAATTATCTTTTAATTGCACCGAAAATTAGTCACTGTTGCTTCAATATTACTATTCACCCCCCTCTAGTAATTGCTAAGCCCGCTTGTTGGTTTCCAACACTTTATCTTAATATTCCAAGAATATTCCCTCTTCTTCTTCCTCTTTCTCTGCTCTCTCCTTACAGCGGTGGCAGCCACCATGGACGTCGCCGCCACCGCCCATGCCACAGTCGCCGCCATTTTTAGAAATTAATTGGAGTTGTTGAAGCATTTTGCACGTGTTTTCACACGTTTTCCAGCAGGTTCAGATGAGGAGACCATTGTTGATAACCAAGGTTTTAGAAAAAGGACCCTAGAATTCGGATTTTGAGGAAAAAAGAACGAAAAACACGAATTTGTTTGAGGAATAATGAAAATAAAGCTTAAAACCGTGAAAAATTGAAGAATGTTGAAGAAATTTGAAGAAATTTGATGATTTTCGAGGGAAGAGGGTGTGAGCCCATGGTGACTGTCGCCGCTGTAAGGAGAGAGCAGAGGAAGAGGGAATATTCTTGGAATATTAAGATAAAGGACCAAAATGAATCTAATAAATAAGATAAAGGACCAATTATGCAATTAAGCCGAGAAGGGGAATATTCTTGGAATATTCCTTCTCATTTAACTTTATTTTAACGGAATTACCAAACTGAATCTTTTAAAAAACATAAAAGAACAGTAAATTGCAAAAAAAAAATAAAAAATAAAGGACCAAAGTGAACCTAATAAATAAGATAAAGGACCAATTATGCAATTAAGCCTACTATTAATATTATTAATATCAATTAACTATCTTAATTCCATTTGTAAAAATGACTTATATTAAAAAAAAACCAAGTTAATAATGTTTACTCCCTCCGTCCCTTAATATAGGGCACCATTTTGATAGAATTGGTGTCCCTTTTTATAAGTCGTTTTAGAATATCTAGGTAGTATTAAAGAGTTTATTCCAAATACACCCCTCATAATTGCATAGGGGTGATAGAGTAATAATTATAATAGAGAGAGAAATGAATAGAGTTATAAAGTTTTAAATAGGGGTAGCCTTGGAATGACAACATATTTTTTTGATAAATTTAAGAATAATAATTACTTCTCTTAATATGCGTGAATTAGGTAAAAGTGATTTTTATTTAGGGAGAGAGGGAGTATTTTACTGTTTAAACAATGAGCCTCCGTTAAAAAATCTAGTATGAAACTAGATGTACTACTCCAAACTTTAGGAGAAGAGGTGATGCAATAAATGATCGAAACCATTGATTTAATAATTTTAATAATTTTTTAAGCAATTATAATCAATTTTGCAAATATATCCGTCTAACCGGTAAAAAAATATTTAGGCTAAAGTGAATAAACACCCAATAAATTTTATGCCTTTTGCAAATAGGCACCTCAAATAATCCGCGTAACACAGCCTAGTTGGTGGCTACAAGGACATTTAGGATTTCCCCCTCCCCAGATCATGGGTTCTAGTCCTAGATCTCTCATGTAAAAAAAAAAAAATAGGCACCTCAAATATTTTCTTTGTTCCAATAAATCCATAAACTTTAGCAATTAGTGAAATCAATTCTTTTTGTTCCATTAATTTATCTTGCTTCAATGTCACTCATTCATTAATTGTGTCCACTATCTACTCATTCTCTTGTTGGCTTGGGACTATGGCGAGATTGGTGATAACTACCAAAATACACTCTTTAAAAAATGTAATTATTTCTTAGTTTTCAATATATTAATTATGCTTTTTCTCATTATATTTTTTATTTCTGTGATTATTATTTTTTATTCACTACTTATGAAAATCAATACCCTATTAAATAGAAATAAACATGAAAAATAACATTTATTACACTCTTGAAATAATCAAAATGACGTATAAAAAAAAACTTCTCAAAAAAAGACAGTTAAATAATAACGGAGAGAATACATAATAACCTTATTATTGCATCGACATTTTAAAAGAACGGAGAGGTTATTAGGCTATGTGTGGGGTTAAGTTACTCTACTTCTACTCAAGATATTCATATTGTCTTCAAGGCCCTTTATGCATATAATTTCTTCAATTTAATCATAAGCAATTTGGGAATTACAAATTGATTTCTCGTGTAATTACAAATTGATTCCTCATATTTAAGAAACGAGACACACAGTTCTTAAAAAAAAAACTTAATTATGACACAAGTTCCTGAAGTTTGGGGTACTTTTGTCAGATACCTTTGTATTTTTTTTTCAATGTTTGATTCCCCGAAGTTACTTATGGGTTTGTCATATACCCCTACTAGCAATTTTGACCAATTTTGATGACATGTAACATCAGAATCCTAGTCAGACGCAAGAGGTTGGTCATGTGGTGCTGCGTGATTTTGTAACATCCCTGATTCTTGTCCCAAGTCTAATTAGGAAAAACCTAAGTTAGAATTCATGAGGAAAACCATAGGAACCATGGGTAGGAGTTAAGAGTAGTGTCTTAGAGTTAGAACTTGTCAAAGATGAGTTTTCAAAGGAGTAATCGATTACAAGGCCTCTGGTGGAAACACTTAAATGTTGCAGCATTGGTAATCGATTACCTCCTGGAAGTAATCGATTACCTTGTGTTTTTGTGAAGTAATCGATTACTTTTCAATGGATTAATCGATTACTTGTCCTTTGTCAGAAACACTAAAAATGTTGCATATATCAAAGGAGTAATCGATTACTGTGAGCAAGTAATCGATTACCCTTGTGTAAATCTGGAAAAAAAATAAGTGCATGAGAACCACATGTTTGCGGCTTCCTAAGGAAGCCACTCACCCCAACCACACATCTTTTCCCTCAGAAAAATAAAAGAAAACAAATCCTCACCCTCACTCTCATTTTCTTTCTCTCTCCTTCACCAACACATCTCATCTTCCTGTCCTCTCTTTTGACCTCCTCCTCCCTCCACCACCAAGCTCATGTTTTGTTTTTCCTTCCCTTCAAGCTTGTAAGATTTGGTTTCATCATCATCAAGATTGGATCCTCCTTCTTGGTTGGTTCAAAACTAAACTCTCTCTCTCTCCTAGAGCTTTTCTCTCTCTCCTCCAATCTTGAAGAACGGAGTGGAGATCAGGCAAGGGAGTTGGAATCAAAGTAGATTCGGGGTAGATCCTAGATCCGTGGAGCTTTGTGTGAGCTTTCTCCTCCTCTAAGGTAAGGGGAGTCTCTCTTCCACACTTTGGGTTAGGGATAGTTATGGTTTATAATAGGATTTGGGTTTAATAGTTAGATCGGGTTGTGGGTAGCTAGCAAAATGGTTTTTGATTTAGAGTTGGTTTAGGGGTGATTAGTATATTTATGGTTAATTTTATATTAATTGAATTGTTTATGATAGGTTTCCTTTTTGTATAATATTAAAGTAGGAAGTGAAGAACCCTATGGAGTTGACTTACATTAAATGTACTCTGAGACATACCTGATCATGTCGACTGATTTATTGTATTTGTTGATCATTTGGGTATTATATTAATTATGTGCTAAATGGATATATCTGAGACTAATTGTGTAAAGGTGTGAAGTGGATCTTGGGTGCTAAACGTATTTTATGGTGACAATGAGTATGTGAAAATTTGGTAAAAGGTTTATGATAATGGAGGATAAAATGTTAATTATGAATATATGTGTATGATTATTGGGAGAATGTTTATAATTATTACTGATAAATGTTTATATATGAGCAGTGGTTGTTTGGTAGAAAAGGATGATATATATATATATATATATATATATATATATATATATATATGCATAATTCTGGGCTTTTGATTGTGAAAATGATGAATGTGAACATCGAATGTTACTTGCGATTATTTGATGAATTGATGAATGGTGTGTATGCTGTGCTGGACTTTTGTGATTGAGTTTTGATGTGCAATAAAAAGGAATGTAGTGTGATTGATCCTTGGAAGCACCGACACACTAGGTGCCCTGCTAGGTGGTGAATTGCCTGCTAGGGCCAATTGCCTGTCAGGCTAATTGCCCATTAGGTCCTAAATTCCCGTTAGGCGTCGGTGCACCAATGGATCAATACACTACATAACCACCTGAAAAAGATAATAAAATGCGGACTGGAATTGTGAGAAATGAATATTAATGGAAATTAATAAGCATTGTCCTAACGGGTGATGCCTAATGGGTGTCTAAGTCCTGACAGGTGTAAAGTCCCTAGTAGGGGGTGAATTGCCTAGCAGGTGCATAAAGTCCTAGTTGTGCATAAAGTAAAAGAAAGAAATGTTGGTATGTCGTCCTCTGACCGTGAGGAGACATACCATACTTATTTGGGTATGTTGTCCTCTGACCGTGAGGAGACATACAGTGTTGGTGTGGGTATGTTGACCTCTGACTGTGAGGTGGCATACAGTGTAATTGTGCATGAAAGGAAAATGAAAAAGATTATGGAAATGTTGTTTGGTACTAGATGTGATGCATTCTGCTAATTCATAGCTTGGTTTAATTATTATGCTTAAGTTTCTATTATGTACCTTTTTACTATCTTATAATCCACTGTGTTGTGAAAAGGTCTCACCCTTAGTGGTTATCATTTTAAGTATATGCTAAGGAGCATACAGTGTTGGTGTGGGTATGTTGACCTCTGACTGTGAGGTGGCATACAGTGTAATTGTGCATGAAAGGAAAATGAAAAAGATTATGGAAATGTTGTTTGGTACTAAATGTGATGCATTCTGCTAATTCATAGCTTGGTTTAATTATTATGCTTAAGTTTCTATTATGTACCTTTTTACTATCTTATAATCCACTGTGTTGTGAAAAGGTCTCACCCTTAGTGGTTATCATTTTAAGTATATGCTAAGGAGCATGTGGATCAGAGTGTCGCAGTGGAAGACTGGAAAGAAGGAAACTTTATTTTTGTGCTATTATATTGTAAATGGATGCCCAAAATTAATTGTAAACTAGATTTGTGAAAAGAAATTTTTAAGTACATTATTTAAATTCTAGAATTTTATTTGTTAATTTATAAATAAGAATTGGGGTGTTACATTTATGGTATCAGAGCAGTTCCTTCCTTCCGACCTGAGGGAAGTGGTCTCAATCTCGCTGCGAACACTCTCATCTCAAGTCTCTTTTCCCGTGGTGAGACTCTTTTCAGTTGAAAATTTAATGTTAAGTGATTGAATAATGTGCCTTGTATGAGCGGAATGAGTTTATGTTTGAAAATGGGGATACTAATAATTGTAAAATTTTGGAAAAAGGTGTATAAAAGTGGAAAGGAAAGTGAATTCTGTGGAACCTAAGCGGATCCCTTAGGGATTCAAGGAATCACATATTGTAAGTGTTTATCCATTTGCAAACAGGAAACTTAAAAGGGTGCAAATTGATTTTTGTCTAAGGATGAAGATTTTAAGTTTTGAGTTATTCAAAGCTGGAATTTCTTACAAAGGAAATCCTGCTAATCCAAACGAAGTACATAAACTTAACTGGATGGTGAAGGCTATTACCACTGATGGAATGTAGTGTCGGAACTGGCCAATCCGATGTTGCATTTATTGAGAGGTGACGTCGTCGAAATCTAGAAGTTTATTCATCATCGAGAATTAGTAACTGATTTCTATGTATAAAACTTTTGTGTTAGTTCTTTTATGTTTGGTTGCTTTGCTATGTGCCATTTGTGTGTGGTTTCAATGTATGTTTGTTGAGTAAATTGGTGTCAAAGTAATTGAACAGGGATTAGATATGGAATCTCATGGAATAAATAAATTATAATCTCGAATACTAATCTAATCGAGTGACTAAATGCAAGTCGATTAGACTAGTATCTAAGAGAACCAAAAACAATGTTTAAATCAAATTAATGGTCGAATTCCATAGCTAATCTCAATTCGAGTAACTGTGATACCAACCGGGAAAACAAGAAACAAGTACCGATCGATTGGATTCGAACCGCTGAACTATATCAATTTGAATTGCAATCATAAAAGTAACTTTTGTCTGAGTTGGGGAAACGGTTCGAATTTCATCAAAAGGTTCTCGAAATATGTTTTCACGTGGAATAGTTTAGCGTTAAAGTAGGTTGAAAGAAATTAGAAGTGGAACCATGAAAATTAAACTAATTTATTGACTCGATACTAATCTAACCGAGTGATTTAGCTCACATCGACTAGATTAGGATTTATGAAAAACAACAAAAACAATTGTATTAAATTTGTAGCTGATTCCACGGCTAATTCAATTCCGATGACTTTAATACTAAACGAAAGATAAGGATGGAGTTCCTATAGATTGGATTTGAACCCCGAGTATAACTATAAGATTTTATAAATGGAAAGAGGTTTCTTTAATCGAAAAAGGGGTTGGAATTCAATCTAACGGTTCTCGCATCACTTCAGATTAGATTGATGTTAGTAGTTATACACATATAAAGTCTATGCTTATGTGGGGATGAGTTTAAACTTTTGGAAATATTTTCCAACAATTTTGAAACTAAGAGCTTTTCGATTTCCATCCCCATGCTTGAAAGTTCCAAATTACTTTCCACTAAGCATTGACTAAAAGTGTTGTTTATGAAAATTGTGTTTAGAAGAAAACTAATTATGTTTGTGGTTGTTTGGTTGATTTACGTGCTTGATATTAATGTATGAAAAAGGAATTTGGTTTGATGCTTGTGAGTGGAGATTTTGATTTATGTTTGTTTGACAAGGAGAGTGTTTAAAATGAATTTCAAAAGATGCACCGAACCGCAATCATTCCAAATGGATCGTGAGGTCGCACGACAAATTTTTTTTTAAGAAATAGTAAGAAAAGCAAGGATTCTTAAGTAATTGAGGAGTGAATTAACTAAATTGTTTTTAACCAAGTCACACTTCGATAAAATAGGAACCCTTCTTAGGCGACTCAAATCAATTCGGAATGAAAACTCAATTTTCAAACTGGAAGTCAAAGGGAATGTAATTGTTTCAACTTTTGAAAATGAATTAAACTAAATTTTTCCAAGACCAAGGCATATTCCCTTTTTCTTTGAGTTTACCAATCTTGAGTGATCTTTCACTCCTTCATCTAGGCTCTTATGAAATTAGATGGAGGTAGCTCTTCATGGTAAGGTGGATGATTAAAAGTTTTATTGAATTTTCAAATGAAACTAATTGTTCCTCATCGAGAGAGGAACTGAATTTCCAAAGAATTTTAATTTTTGTAAATGTAAAATTGTTTTTTCTAAGTGTTTTACTAGTATGGGATCTTCTTTTTAAATTTTAAATCCCCATACTTAGTGATTGTTCAAACCAAGGATTTTTAAAGATGTATGTGTTTGTGGTTAGGTGTCTGTTGGAAAATCAGGGTTTTTATATAAAGTGGAGAAACTAAGTTTTTGGGTTTAGGATATTTATTTGACTTGGAAATTTTGCCCTAAACACCTAAAGGTTGAATCCTTGTTCATGTAACATTCCAAGCCAATGGGAGCAAGTTAATGTTTTAACGGAAGTGAATTTAACATGCTCTAATTGGTGTGACAATCTTACACAACCTTGGGCTAAGTTTAGGTGTTGTCCCATTAAACTTTGAGGCCAATTGGAGTTTGCCTACTATTTTTAAGTGAATTTGACGTAGATTCACCCCCGACCATTACAAATCTTTGACAAAGTGGTTGCAGGGTTAAAAGTGAACCTAATGAACTCTGATTGACTTGAAAATTTACCATGATGTTCTTTTATGTATCGGGACACTATTTTCAAAAATTTTTTCAAAAACATGTTGAATGTCTAGCAAGAGTACTAGGTCGACAAGTAATACAGATAGTAAGTGAGTATCGTTCCACTCGGGGATTGCAAATTGTTTCTAATAACTTTTCACCAATTCGTAATTATTAATGCAACTTGTTATTGAATTTCAGAAGGAGAAGGAGAATTTAAAATAAAATAAAATAAAAAGATTGAGGAGATAAGATGTATAGAAAGCAATAGAAAAAGGTTAGGAACTTGGTTTCGTTGTATGATTCACTTATTTAACTATAATTTAGATTTTCCTTTAATTCATGGACAATTCCTCTCAAATAGCAATAATTAGATCTCTTTAACGTTACCCTTATTCTCTAAATACTTAATCCTTGATCTCTCAACAAATTACAATATTAGAAAATATCAAATTCAACACAAGGGAATTACCAAGTCAATAATCATTTAATCATATCTCTATAACTAAACTGATTATACCGTTAATTGCAAGGCCTATTCAAAATCCTAACTCTCGTTAAGAATTAAGAAATCCAAAACATAAATTGATCAGTTTTACGTATGCAATAAAAACACAATTAACGCATGAATTAAAAACGGGAAAACACTAAATCATAAATTAAAATAAGTTACATCATACAATTTACACCATGTTCCTAACAAGAGGTTTTAGTTACACATATAAAAATAAAGAAAACAGAAGCAAAGAGAAAACCTCATATCATAGACAATACAGGTTAACTCTCCAAGAGACCTTCAATCCTCACGCAGATCTCTCTCTTAGTGATGATCTCCAATCTTTGTGTCTTGCCTCCTTGATCTCAATAGATGTTACTAACCTCTCTCTCTAATCATAATTGAATTCTATGATCTCAAAACCTACTGAAAACTATTTACAATTCCTCTATTTAAAGAGTAAAACAAATCCTAGAATAAATCTTAATTAAATCTAGTAGATAAGGTCCATGTTTATCTTCTAATTTCTGACCAAATCTAAGATATGAAACCAAATTAGACTTCTCTTCTTCTACTTTGTTCAGAATCTGGTCAAATTGGGCCTCAAACATGCACGCGCGCCCCAGGCGCACACGACCACGCGCCCCAGGCGCGCAGGTCTGATGCAATTTCCTTTCCACACAGGCGCGCCTCAGGCGCACCCGGTCTCGCGCCTCAGGCATGCGGGACCTACTCCGACTCCGTTTTGCTCCGTTCTTTTTCCATTTGCAAGATCTTTTCGTCCTCTTTTCAGGTCCATAAATATTTTCTCCATTTAAGCTCCAAAAAGTACCTGAAACACTAGCAAACGGATCAAAACGTTCAAAGGACCCTAAACTACTAAAAATAATTAAAATCTACTAAAAAGTCCTAAATTTGCTAGAGAAACAAGCCAAATACATAGTAAAAGGGAGTCTAAATCATGCTCAAATCACTATATAGTGGACCCAAATCACTCCCTTAAAGTTAGCATTTTGCATGTCCCAGGCAAAAGTAAAATAAAATTCTAAACAAAAGACAACCTCCCTAAATCAACATATATACACCTCATCTAAGACTACGAATCATGACTCCAACACATTATCACGAGCTATTTACACAATCACAAACTAGTTAACGTAACAATCCCAATCAGAACTCAGAACTAGTGAACACTCTCAACCTCTCAAATGTTTCTCTCAAAAGTGTATAAGGGTCATATTTTCAATTCACCCAAGTTCAACAATGATAATGTGTTACCATAGGCTTGACCATAGACCAAAATCGCCACTGAAATTATTGAAAGTATGCAAAAATCAAAAGGTCTTTAATTTTGGTTGTAATGAGGCCATGGCTAAAAGTGTCAGGTGGGATAAAAGAAAGAAGGGATAAAACTAAGGCTAACTCGCAAAAAATATTTACAAAAGCAAGTTTCCCTCAAAAACCATGAATGAGCAATGAATACAATAAAGACTCACACTCACATCAGGAACATTTTATTCTTCCTTTCTTTTTCAATTTTTTTCTCTTCTATTCTCTTCCTTTACATTTGTTATTTTTTAATTCTCTTTTTTTCTTCTTTGAAAGAGAAATAGAACTCATACACTTTTCACCAATTACTTTCACTTTTTCTTTCTATATTCCTCTCAATTGCTCATTCAAAATTCCCAAGGTACTACAAAGGATACGCAATAAATGCAAGGTATCAAAGAAAAATCATAATGTCTCATAAGGCTCAAAATAGGCAACTAAGGGAAAATTATCAATGCAAAACATCTGAAGGCCACAAAAATACACCCTAAGTGTCTTAATGCATGCAATCAATTATCAATTTTGAAATGGTCACAGTTCAAGTTCTAGAACAACAATACCAAAGTGAACACACTCATGAAAGATTAGGGGTCTCAATATCAGAATATTTATAATAAAATTCATACCCCTCAATATAAGGCTCAAAACCTCACTGGGCTAAAGTCAGTTCAATAATCACAAATTCTGAAAGCATTTGTCGAAATAACCCGTTCACAATCATATTTACAGCTCAATCAAATAGAGTCAAAAGTCAATGAGTTTCAGTCCTAAACTAAGTATATACATGCATCATTAGAGAAAAAGTCCTAAGGTTAGAAAAATTAATTACTCTTGCTAGGGACACAAACCAATACCAATATGGGAGAAAAAATTCAGATCTGAAAAATTTTTATTTTGTATATACTCCCCCAAACTTAGATGTTGGCTTGTCCTCAAGAAAACTAATCTAGCCTACACTACAAAATAAAAATTAAAACTACCCAAGAAAGCAGGACAATATTTTTGGTGAGGTACAGGTCCCGGGGTGCAATATTGAAAAAATTGGGGCTAATGGGGTCTAAATCCTAAAAATACAAATCTAATTCTAAAATAAATCTATCCCTAAAAAATAGGAAATAAAAAAAACGAAAATAAATCAAAAAAATAAAAAAAATCTATTCTAAAAATAATCCTAAGAAGATAAATCTAATCTAAAAAGATAAAAACAAAATTATAAAAAGATATAAAACTAATCTAATCCTAAAAGATAAGATAAAAAAAATATCTATTGCTAAAAATAAGATAAAAAAAACTTCCTAGAGATAAAGATAAATCAAATCCTAAGAGATAAGATGGTAGAATCAGAATTTGACCCTGAAACTGAACTTTTGCACCCCAAGTAGGAGTGAAATTCGCCAAACAGGACTTGTAGCAGCCCGCCGCGCCGGAGGCGCGCGACCGCGTGCGCCTGGGGCGCACGAGGTATGTACCTCTTTTTTATTTTTTTTATTTTTTTTACAATAACAACTACCTAAGAATTGAAACCTACACTACTGCTTATGTACAAAACAAATTACAAAAAGTACAAATTACACAAATAATTACAAAAAGTACCGAAAAGAAATTAGAATCGAATTTCAATCCCCGACAACGGCGCCAAAAACTTGTTGAATGTCTAGCAAGAGTACTAGGTCGACAAGTAATACAGATAGTAAGTGAGTATCGTTCCACTCGGGGATTGCAAATTGTTTCTAATAACTTTTCACCAATTCATAATTATTAATGCAACTTGTTATTGAATTTCAGAAGGAGAAGGAGAATTTAAAATAAAATAAAATAAAAAGATTGAGGAGATAAGATGTATAGAAAGCAATAGAAAAAGGTTAGGAACTTGGTTTCGTTGTATGATTCAATTATTTAACTATAATTTAGATTTTCGTTTAATTCATGGACAATTCCTCTCAAATAGCAATAATTAGATCTCTCTAACATTACCCTTATTCTCTAAATACTTAATCCTTGATCTCTCAACAAATTACAATATTAGAAAATATCAAATTCAGCACAAGGGAATTACCAAGTCAATAATCATTTAATCATATCTCTATAACTAAACTGATTATACCGTTAATTGCAAGGCCTATTCAAAATCCTAACTCTCGTTAAGAATTAAGAAATCCAAAACATAAATTGATCAGTTTTACGTATGCAATAAAAACACAATTAACGCATGAATTAAAAACAGGAAAACACTAAATCATAAATTAAAATAAGTTACATCATACAATTTACACCATGTTCCTAACAAGAGGTTTTAGTTACACATATAGAAATAAAGAAAACAAAAGCAAAGAGAAAACCTCATATCATAGACAATACAGGTTAACTCTCCAAGAGACCTTCAATCCTCACGCAGATCTCTCTTGTAGTGATGATCTCCAATCTTTGTGTCTTGCCTCCTTGCTCTCAATAGATGTTACTAACCTCTCTCTCTAATCCTAATTGAATTCTATGATCTCAAAACCTACTGAAAACTATTTACAATTCCTCTATTTAAAAAGTAAAACAAATCCTAGAATAAATCTTAATTAAATCTAGTAGATAAGGTCCATGTTTATCTTCTAATTTCTGACCAAATCTAAGATATGAAACCAAATTAGACTTCTCTTCTTCTACTTTGTTCAGAATCTGGTCAAATTGGGCCTCCAACATGCACGCGTGCCCCAGGCGCACACGACCACGCACCCTAGGCGCGCAGGTCTGATGCAATTTCATTTCCACACAGGCGCGCCTCAGGCACACCCGGTCTCGCGCCTCAGGCGCGTGGGACCTACTCTGACTCCGTTTTGCTCCGTTCTTTTTCCATTTGCAAGATCTTTTCGTCCTCTTTTCAGGTCCATAAATATTTTCTCCATTTAAGCTCCAAAAAGTACCTGAAACACTAGCAAACGGATCAAAACGTTCAAAGGACCCTAAACTACTAAAAATAATTAAAATCTACTAAAAAGTCCTAAATTTGCTAGAGAAACAAGCCAAATACATAGTAAAAGGGAGTCTAAATCATGCTCAAATCACTATATATTGGACCCAAATCAAAACATTAGAAAATTGAATTGATGAAATGCATTTTGATTGCAAACCATATAGGTCCTTTTCCTCCGAACCCTGTTTTAACCGATTTTCAAATGTGTGATGATTGTGATGAATGTGTGTGTAGAGGCAAGTCTTAGTCCTAAGTTAGACAAGGGTTAGCTTAGGAAGAAGTAGGGTTGAGTCATGGTTATGTTTGAAGTGTGTGTTGTTGTGAATGATTGGACCCTGTATGAGGATTATATGATTTATGTTTGTGTGAATGATGGATGTGGTTGATTACGGCCTAGGTATAGGTCATTAATGGTAGGTTTTGGAGTTAGATTTTAATCAATCCAAGCGGGTGTTAGTGCTTAGAGCGTAGCAGCAACCTTTCCGAACCTTATGGGAGTCTTATTAGTAAAACTCCAGAAATATCTAATAGAGGGAAGAGTAAACCTTAGCAGATCTATTAGAGCCTAGTGGCGTACTCATACTGAATGGTATGCCAATTCTAAGTGGGGAGTAGAACCAAGGTAAAGTAAGTCGCGTAGCTTAGAAAACCTTTTTCCGGGATGGTTCTCCAATTAAGGATTTTGAAGCGGAATTTGGGGACGAAATTCCAATAAGTGGGTGAGAATTGTAACATCCCCGATTCTTGTCCCAAGTCTAATTAGGAAAAACCTAAGTTAGAATTCATGAGGAAAACCATAGGAACCATGGGTAGGAGTTAAGAGTAGTGTCTTAGAGTTAGAACTTGTCAAAGAGGAGTTTTCAAAGGAGTAATCGATTACCCTGCAGGGGATTAATCGATTACAAGGCCTCTGGTGGAAACACTTAAATGTTGCAGCATTGGTAATCGATTACCTCCTGGAAGTAATCGATTACCTTGTGTTTTTGTGAAGTAATCGATTACTTTTCAATGGATTAATCGATTACTTGTGCTTTGTCAGAAACACTAAAAATGTTGCATATATCAAAGGAGTAATAGATTACTGTGGGCAAGTAATCGATTACCCTTGTGTAAATCTGAAAAAAAAAATTAGTGCGTGAGAACCACATGTTCGTGGCTTCCTAAGGAAGCCACTGACCCCAACCACACATCTTTTCCCTCAGAAAAATAAAAGAAAACAAACCCTCACCCTCTCTCTCATTTTCTTTCTCTCCCCTTCACCAACACATATCATCTTCCTCTCCTCTCTCTTTTGACCTCCTCCTCCCTCCACCACCAAGCTCATGTTTTGTTTTTCCTTCCCTTCAAACTTGTAAGATTTGGTTCCATCATCATCAAGCTTGGATCCTCCTTCTTGATTGGTTCAAAATAAACTCTCTCTCTCTCTCTCTCCTAGAGCTTTTCTCTCTCTCCTCCAATCTTGAAGAACGGAGTGGAGATCGGGCAAGGGAGTTGGAATCAAAGTAGATCCAGGGTAGATCCTAGATCCGTGGAGCTTTGTGTGAGCTCTCTCCTCTAAGGTAAGGGGAGTCTCTTTTCCACATTTTGGGTTAGGGATAGTTATGGTTTATAATAGGATTTGGGTTTAATAGTTAGACCGGGTTGTGGGTAGCTAGAAAAATGGTTTTTGATTTAGAGTTGGTTTAGGGGTGATTAGTATATTTATGGTTAATTTTATATTAATTGAATTGTTTATGATAGGTTCCCTTTTTGTATAATATTAAAGTAGGAAGTGAAGAACCCTAGGGAGTTGACTTACATTAAATGTACTCTGAGACATACCTGAGTTTGTCGACTGATTTATTGTATTTGTTGATCATGGGGTATTATATTAATTATGTGCTAAATGGATATATCTGAGACTAATTGTGTAAAGGTGTGAAGTGGATCTTGGGTGCTAAACGTATTTTATGGTGACAATGAGTATGTGAAAATTTGGTAAAAGGTTTATGATAATGGAGGATAAAATGTTAATTATGAATATATGTGTATGATTATTGGGAGAATGTTTATAATTATTACTGATAAATGTTTATATATGAGCAGTGGTTGTTTGGTAGAAAAGGATATATATATATATATATATATATATATATATATATATATGCATAATTCTGGGCTTTTGATTGTGAAAATGATGAATGTGAACATTGAATGTTACTTGCGATTATTTGATGAATGGTGTGTATGTTGTGCTGGACTTTTGTGATTGAGTTTTGATGTTCAATAAAAAGGAATGTAGTGTGATTGATCCTTGGAAGCATCGGCGCACTAGGTGCTCTTCTAGGTGGTGAATTTCTTGCTAGGGCCAATTGCCTGTCAGGCTAATTGCCCATTAGGTCCTAAATTCCCGTTAGGCGTCGGTGCGCCAATGGATCAATACACTACATAACCACCTGAAAAAGATAATAAAATGTGGACTGGAATTGTGAGAAATGAATATTAATGGAAATTAATAAGCATTGTCCTAACGGGTGATGCCTAATGGGTGTCCAAGTCCTGACAGGTGTAAAGTCCCTAGTAGGTGGTGAATTGCCTAGCAGGTGCATAAAGTCCTAGTGGTGCAAAAAGTAAAAGAAATGAGTAAAAGAAAGAAATGTTTGTATGTTGTCCTCTGACCGTGAGGAGACATGCTGTAGTGTCCAGGACACTGTGTTTCAGATGTATCCCTAGCTCAAAGGTATTGATAGACCAGTGAGGTAGAGAATAGTCTGATGTTGCTGTGTGATTTCTTTGGTATGCTAGATGTCCAGTTGGGACAACTAGGGTTTCCCCAATCACAGGTGTGTGCAAATGTGCGATTAGGGAGTGAGAGAACGTACCTGAGCCCCTTGCTGGAGACAGCTATTTATAGGGGTGGCATTGTACCTTGTGGGCCTGTACGGAGGTCCAGCAAGGCAGCTAACGTGTCCCATTAGGGATAAGGGATGAGTCATTCATCCTTATCCAGTATTGGGAGATCTTATCCCTGTTGGCAAGTTAGGCTCACGCGCCCTAGCTCGGACTCTTTAAGGGGCAAGGCCCATGCGGTCGGTCCCAGGTCGCTAGGGTGGGTCCTTCGACAAGCGCTCGGCCTGGGTAGGCGTGACCTGTCAATTTGATTAATCTGGTCGGCCAAGTACTTTTAGGGTACGCCGAGGGTCGGTCTACCACATAAGCCCCCTAGCTCGGTAAGACTTTTGAGTCTTGAGCCGAGCTGAGAGTTTTCCAATGTCGTTATTATAGGAGCCGAGTGTTATGATCGGAACGAGGCAATGTCCTTTAGACAGCTCAATGTGCCTCGCTGTCCCTTCGTCTGTTTGAAAGGACGTTTGGGTGTCCTTCTGTTGACACGTGGTGTTTTGTGTCAGAAGTGCTATTATTATGCATGCTGGCTTTTGGATTTTCTAAATATTTCCTTCCAGTGGTTGTGCACCACGTGTCGTTTTTCGTGGCTCAATGCAGAGTTGGGCTTTTGCTAACAAGCCCAAACACTCAAACGTGGGGGGGGGGGGGAAGTTTCCTTTTAAACTTCAACTGTCTCCTCAGTTTCCTTTTTCCCACTTTCTTCCAAAACCTGCTTCTGACACTTCTCCCTTCTGCGACTCTCCCTCTTGGTTCTTGGATTCCAGATTTTTCTTCATCACATTTTCTCTACCATTCTCTCTCTCGAAGCTTTTTTGCTTCCCTCTTGCTACACCAATTCGATTCGTGCCAGTCTTCGCATCAGGTATTTTGATTCTCCTTTGTTTGAACTATTCATTTTTTGGTTCTAAGGCTCTGGTACTGCGTTTCTTTATGGGTTTTCTGGGTTTCTTGTGTTTTCTGGGTTTCTTTTTTCTTAATCATGGAAATCAATTGGCCATGGTATGAAAAGTGGTCTAAGATTTTGAGTTTGAGTGACATTGAGGATTCTTCCTCTTCCTCATCATCATCATCATCCTCTTCTGATTTGGAGATCTTAGATTTCCTTCCACCACCCTTCCGCCATCGTGTGGCGGATCCTATGGTGGAAACACCATTAGCGGTGGATTTTCCCCAAAATTTTGCAGAAGAGGAAAGTAGAAAGCTAGCGTATCGGTTGGCGGAAGAGCGGGCGCAAACCGTGCCACGAAACCCACACCGCTCAACTGCGAACCGACCTAGGGGAAGCCCCTTTTGGGGGAAAGCTGTAAAGGTTAGGGGAAGGTGTAGTAGGCTCGGCTATAGGACCAACCGACCTAGGGTTAGGGTTTCTACAGATTATAATTTTATAGATTCTGATGCCGAGTCTTCCCTTTCCCCAGGTATGGTTCGTTGGTGCATCACACATCCTCACGAATTTATTTTGCCACCCAATGCTGGAGCGTATGATTGGGTTGATTTGGAGGTGCTCGGCACAAAGTCAACCTTAGTCAATAGCAATCTCAGTCATATCCGAGCTCACATACTCCCCTGTCCGACGGAGGAGGCTGGAACATCTTATACAATTAGTGCTCCGTCGGCCAATGATCGGGTGTGCACAACAATCGAAGGGAATCACAAAGAGTTTTTCATGTATGAGGAAGTCGTGATAAGGTTGGGCGTTAAGATGCCCTTTACTGATTTGGAGATGGCTCTACTGCAGCGATTACACTTGGCCCCCACTCAACTACATCCCAGCGGGTGGGGCTTTGTCCGAGCGTTTCAAAAATTTTGCATAGCTCGTGGGCTGACGTGCTCGCTCCGAGCGTTTCTATGGTTGTACATACCACAAATAAACATTTTTGAGAAGGGGTCGACCAAGAGGTTGTGGGTGTCGTTGAAGGCGCGTAACGACCACGCCCTCTTCGCCAAGTTCACTGACTCGTGGAAAACTTTCAAACCACTATTCTTCAAGTATCAATTCGTCGGAGAGGGAGAGTGTTGGTTTTTGGAAAATGGTAACCCTCGGTTTCCCCTATCTTGGTCGCCTGATTTCTTCAACAGACACCCAAAGCTTTACCAGTATCATCGTGATAAGGAGTTGACGGATGACGATAGTCATACTTGCGATACTTTCTACAAGTATCTTAAAGCTAATGGTCAAGTTGATATTAGGAACATCATTATTTTTCCACAAGAGCTTGTGAAAGCCGAGCTTGGTATTTTTTTTTTAATTTTTTTTAACTTGCATATTATCTTTTGCAGTTAGGATGGCACGAGAGAACAAAGCTGTTGCTCGCATGAGGGAGCTTGCCATGACTAGGGCGGGTGAAGTGGATGGGTCTCCGAGCAAAGTTGTTTCCTCGAAGGCTACTCAGTCTGTGACGATGGCCTCGGCCCCGCCTTCTGATGCCGAAGTTGTGCAGGATGTCCGACCACCGTCCGTTCGTGTGGTGGAGGTAGCTACTGGGATCCCCCTTGTTCAAGTAGAGGAGGAGGAGGAGGAGGACCGAGTGCCTTTGTCAAAAAGAGCTAGAATAGACAAGGGAAAAGGCAAATCTGTTGATTTGCTGAAACCACTGCAAAGAAATAATTTGTGGTTTGACGTTTCTGACCCTGAGGAGGAGACCGTTTGGGCTCGGAAGCTGAAGGAGAAATTCATTGATTTAATTTACACTCCAAATGATGAGAAAAGATTGTCGGACCAATCAGCCCATACATTGAAATGTCATTATGAGTTGTTGGGCAAAAATATGTTAAGGGCTGCAAGCTATATGTTTCACCTTGGCAAGAATGCTGAGGAGATTAGTGCAACCCTCTCGGCAACTGAGAAGGAGAAGAGGAGAGCTTCTGCCATTCAAGCACAAAATTTGTTAACTCAAATTAAGGAGAATGAATCAAATCTCCACGCTCTGACAGAGGCCAATGCTGAGTTACAGAAGAAGTTTGAAGCTTCGGAGAAAGCTCGGGAGACCGCTGAAAAATCCTTGGAAGATGTTTCTGGGAGGGAAGCTGAGAAGGGGAGGTTGCTGCAAACTGCTCGAGATGAGTTGGCTGAGGCTCGGCAACGAGTTAACGCCTTGAAGGGGGTCCAAGGTCGGCTGACTGCTTCTGAGAATGAAGGGAATCGTTTGCAGGGAGAGCTGGCAAAGGTTCGTCGGAAGGCTTTAAAGCATAAAGTTTTAGCCAAGCGGAATCATTTCAACTGGGACCATGCGGTGAATGACTCCTTCGTTAATGCTGTTAAGCAGTTGGCCCTTATGAACCCGGGAATCCGAGTTATAGGTGCAAATCCGACTTTTGGGGTTGATGGCGACCACATCATTTGTGACATCCCGTATTTTTCCCTTACATACATAAATGAATTTTTATTAAAATGAATTTTGAGATTTTATTTTATAAAGGATTTTAAGTGAATATTTTATTTGTTTAAGTAACAAGCTATTAATTTTAATAAATAAATATTTCCATGGATAAATAGTTTTGCTAAGTTTGGACTGTTGCAATTGATCAGAGATAAGTTATGATTTTATTATTTTGATTCTTTTGAGAAATGAATTTATAGTCAAAACGATCTTAATGGAATGTAGAATTTATTTTTGTAAAGATAGGAATTTATTTTGCAGTCCACAAATTTCTCATTATTTTGGGAAGTTATAACGTTTTATCATTTAGGAAAATTGAAATATGATTTTTAAGTGTTATTTACTATATTGGAAAAAAAATAATTTATATTATTTTCAACTGTGTTAGTGTTACACGGTTTGAATATTTATTTTGTGCATTTTGAATTTTAAATTATTAGACATACAATTAAGAGTGCACAAGACCCTAGGATAACCTAATTGAATACAACTCATCCTCTAAGTACCCCATTTAAGATTTAAAAATGAAATCCCCTATCTCTAGGAGATTCCCAGCCAATGCATGGCTTTCTTCCCTTATCTTCACACTTCCCCATGCTTACCCACCTACCCCTCATATACTTATAATAAAACAACTCTCCCAAATGAAATAAAATAAATTCCCACCCCCACATGAGAGAAAGAGAGACCGTAGTAGTAGGGTGAAAAGGAGAGGGAGAGCATATTTCTTTTCATCACCCCACACACATATACTCCCTTCCATCTTCTTCTACTTCATCATTCTATTCTATTTAACAAAACAAATTAGAAAAGGAACCCCAAGAGAGAGTGGGAGAGACCGAACCAAGAGAGGAGAAGGAGAGGGGAATCTTGCATTTTCTTTTAGGTATATCTCATCTTATTTAATTATTTTATAGCAATTTATTTTAATTTTTATGTTGTAGTTTATGAATAAATATTATTATGAGTACTTGCATGATTTAGTTTTAAACCTTTATTTGTTAATGAAAATTAAATAATGGTTTCCTTGATGCATGTTGGTATTAAGCTCTTTGATGTTGATTTTCAATTTATTTTCTTGATGCATGTTAAGATATTTTATCCCTATTTTATTGTGTTGGACCGAATGGAAGAGGAAAGAGGAAATAGATGAGCTTTATTCTTTATCTTTGACTTATTTTCGGATTTATTAAGTATTTCTTAGAAATTTATTGATTTGAGCCTTTGCATGTGAGTTTAAAGTAAAATACTCTATTTTTTCATTTGCTCATGAATAAAGATCAAGGCTTGAACTTGAAAATTTGACATGCAAGTGGATTTGAGGAAGCTTTTCGGTTTTTACTAATATTGAGTACAAATGATTCTTATTTTCTATGTTGGTTTCGGTTTTTATGCATGTGGTTGGGAGGTGAAAATTGATTTTTGAAGATATTCTTTGATGCATGTTGATTTGTTGATGTGTTTTGTAAAAAAATCAAACCCAAGATTTTATGTATGTTTTGACCAAGGCATGTAATCTAGGGAAATGATTTTGATTTTCGGTGCATGATAATGTATTAAGTTATTTTGCAAAAATCCAACTAAGTTTTCAATGAATGATTCGGCCTTTGGCCTAAGTGAGTTAGAAAGATAATTTTGTTGCTTGATGGGGGTTGATTTTGATTAGTAATGTAAGGAATGCTAAGGTAATTACATACTAAAATCTGAAAATATAACATTTAGCTTGTAGGAGGTTTTGTTAAAAAGCACTTCTACTTATTGGATTGTCTTGAAAATTTAATATGTTACTCTTAGTACTATTTTAATGCATACTGGAAAATTTGATTTAGTTTGGACTTGGTTTGACATTTTTTTTTTATGAATTTTGGTTGATTAGTGTGGTAGTTGAAGTTAGTGATTCGGGTGACAAGAGGCCTTGATGAATGGCACTTACACATGTTTAATGATTATGAGACTTGGCTACTGTTTGAATTTAATTAAAATAAGCATCTCTGAAAAATTTTGTGATTTTTAGAAATGATTTACTATTTTTGCAAGAATTGTTTTCATAAAAACGATTTCGGAAAAACGGGGTTTTCGCTTTGAATGTGAAATGCATTTTTGAAGCTTTTCTACTTAAATGGACTTGAAATTTTTATGGTGAGACCACGCATATGTAAGGATACTATCTGTAAAATTTGAGTTCATTTGGAGTTAATTTGATATTTTTAATAATTACAAACATAGTACAGCTCAATTCTGTTTTTGCAGAATCGGGGATAGTTTTAATTGAAAAAGATTGATCTAAACAACTCCAATCAATCTGAAAATTTTATGAGATGATGTTGGATAAGTTGAGAGGTCTTGTACCAAGTTTCTTGCGATTTTGAGTTGGTCTACTATTTTTAATAATTGTGTTTTGGTCTCTGTCCAACACCAAGACTAGGATGATTTTTACAACAAATTAAAGTGAAAACCTATGTTCGGAGTGTCCGAAGAACTTGAAAATTTTATATGATGAACCTTGGTATACGTGTGTGTGTTCTGCAAATTTTGGGATCCAAACTCTTTAATTTAATACGACTTTGATCTATGTCTTTCTTGTTTTTCCCGTAACCAATTAAACCTTAATTTTGAATACTTTTGACAATCATGAACTTTTGTGTATTTTTATGGATATGGCTGGACTTTATATTTTGAATCGTGAATACATACCCAAGTCTTACTTGTGATTAATTGATAAGAAAGTACATATGGTTTTGTGAATATTAAGTTAGAAACTTGATTTGTACCTTGATTATATTCTAAATGATACATGTTATTCGGTTTTGAATTAGATGTTTAGGTTCAAGATTGAATTGTTTGTGTGCTAGATGCGAAACTATTTATGTGATGTATGCGTGATTGTCGTTTGACTTTGTAAGAGAATGAATGAAAGGAATCATAATAAAGGTTGTTTTGGAATTGTTTTAAAGATTTCTTGAAAGTGTTTGGTTTATAGATTTGAATTATTGGATTTAAAATCATTTGGATATTGGCAATGTGTTTTCAAAAGGTAGCAATGTTTCAAAGTGTTTTCAAAAGTAAGAGAACGAGAATGTTTTTGAAGTGAATTTATTAAGAATGATTTTAACGTAAGGGAAAAATGTTTTAGTTTCGAGGGACGAACGGAAAGGGAAAAAGGGATAGCAGATTGGCATCTTGAGAAGAACGCTTGGAATCCTACACACCAGTTAAGGTGAGAGATGCAGTGGGCCTAAGTCAACGCGACGTTTAGACTCGGTGCTAAACTGAGTAAATATAGTTTGAAGTTCTTTAAATTACTATATGATGCATGAATACAGGAGTATATGCTTATGATTTTGAATACCATGCGTTTTAATTATATATGTTCTGCTTTGCTTTAAATTGATAAGTATGTTCGAAGGACATCTGTTATATTCTGAAATCCTGGTTCTGATTATGGATGAAAGAGAACAAGGCTGATGAGAATTATGAGTAAAGAAATATGAGGTGAATTGTGGCTCTGTTTGTGAAAGTTCAAAATATGTGTAGCGATGTGAATTCAATTGATGAAATGCCAAAGGCAAGGAAATGTGAATGTGCAATGTTTGAGTCTCAATGATTTAAGCTGCCTCACAATGATATCTTGAGGAATGTGGAACCTTGAGCTTTTCGGGAAAGAGAATAACTTTATTATCGGTTGGGACTCATCGAAGGGATGTTACGAGGATGAGTCGACCCTAGGTCACTAAAAGACTAAAGATATAAGAAAACTTTTAAAAGACATTAACTAATGCGGTGAGTATGAGTGAGAAGTAGTGGAGAGGAAGATACCCCGGAGTATCTGCGGATATTCGGGTTGTGATTGCAATAGGGGAGGGTAAGGACGGTGATACGTCAAGAAGCCTTGAGTGCTATTCTAGGCAGAACAAATTCCATATGTGGTACGGGCAGATCGGTCCTATGCTGTGGTAAGTTCTGCACGATCAACTAGAATTAGTACTGTCGCCCCCTATGGCAATTCGAGAATGGTGAGAGGGACCGGAACGAGGCAATGTGATATTTTGTATAATGAGCCAATATGATGTTTTTTTATTGTGCTACGAGGTAGTAGATAGCTGTCAATGCCTGCGTGGTAAAGGTCCTGTACTCCTGTTAGCTTTCGACTAGGTTTGGGTGGATTACCGAGGAGATGTAGACGTGTGTGCTATCTTTAATGATGTTTTCCCCCACATCATTGAAGGACCCAGAATAATAAGACTTAATGACAAAGAGGTTGTTGAAGACAATGTAATTACCTTTCTATGAGAATTAAGAAACTATAATGAGGAGCCTTCCTAAAGAAAATGATGTGATCTTATGATAGTATGAGAAAGAATGTTATGATCCCGACAATACTTAAGAAATTTATAATGAGAAACGTTCAGAAGAGTGTGAGATGAATCTATTGTTGGCATGACATGAGAAATGATGTTTCATGATTTGGAAGTAGTTATCATATGCTTAGCATGAGTATCTACTGCAACATGATGATTGATTAATATTATGTTCTGCTACATGTTTTTAGTTATTATCCTGATCCTGTTACTTGACGAATGTGTGTTATTACCTGGATCCTGTCGTTATACATTACTCTACTCTGTTTTATTTTATGTTGAGTTTATTACTATATTGTTCTGTCAATGTTGTACTGCTGGAACGCTGACTTCTCTCCTATCATGTTGTCGTATCGGGTTACACCGGTATTGCAACGGATAGATTGCATATCTTGTAGCAATGCATGTTTGGACCTACAAGAGGGTGCGTGAGATGTCACCTCTGATGGATGGGTAGCACTTGGTCAGAGATATAGGGTCCAAGGTAGATGTGAGTCGAGGATTACCTGAGATATGAATCATATATGTAACTAAGCCACTTTTTATTATATTATGTTAATATTCATTTTTGGAAAAACTGTGATGCAAATTTTTGAGAACTTGTTCTAGTTCTATGTGATGTAAAACTCTGAACTGCGTTATAATTAGTGATTAATTAGAATGGTTTCTGTAACAACTCGATTTTTTAGCAAGAGGCTGGATGAACCCTTGGTAACGTGTTTTTTTTAAAAAAAACCTCATTTTTAGTAAAATAATGGATATTAAATGGATATTTTGAGTTATGAAAATCGGGCTGTTACATCATTGACTACGCTCAGGGAGATAGAGAAGTAGAGTTGTCTGCCGCGAATCTTCCTAACCCTCTGGACTTGGAGAGTGAAGATGAGGTCGACTTTGATGGATCCACCATTGTGCTCTCCGAGGATGAAGAGTAGATCTTTTATGATGTATCTCCTTTTTCTTTTTGTAATATGATGAAGATGTAATGTGATCGGTTTGATCAGGATATCGTTTTATCTATCTTTTTTGAATTTCGTCCTTCTTTAAGAAATGTAGATCTTTATCGTTTTGATTCTGTGATAATTGGTTGTTATCCTTTGTTTTGTTATAGACTATTATTTAGATTTCGGATCTCCTACCTTTGGCCAAGGTGGGATCCTCGGTCCTCGGCTTATAGAAACTGTGTGAGTTTTTAGCCGGGCATCTATTAAAAGTACTTGTGATTGTTGGTTTATAAGTCCCAGTTGGAAGGACATGTATAAACACCCAAGTTTGCCTCGGTGGCGAGCCGAGGGGAAATGGTTAGTACGTTAATAGTGAAAAGATAAGAGGATGTAGTGCTGAAAAAGAGAGATCTTCATTAAGTTCTTTTGATCTGCTTACAAACAGTAAATGTCAAGTACATAAACGAAAACATAAAGATGCTAAAATCAACGACGTCAAAGTAAATGAAACTTAAACAGCAGAATTTTAAAATCAGAGTTGAGATTTTGCCGGGGTGACTTGTAGGATTCTGAATCAACTGTAGTAGGGTTTGAGTTTTGCAGCATTCCAAGTGTTATTTAGTTGCTGTTTTGTTAATGTTTCCAATCTGTACGCCCCAGAGCCTGTTCTTGAGGTGACCCTGTTGGGGCCTTCCCAATTTCTGGCTAATTTTCCTTCTCTTGCATTTCTTAATCCGATGTCTGCTCGTCTTAGGACTAGGTCCCCCACAGCGAAGCTTCTCGGAATTACCCACTTGTTGTATTCTCGGGATTGCCTTTCCTTTGCCCTCTTCTCTCGGGAAGCCGTAATGGCTCAGACCTCATCGCTGAGAGTTAGCTCTTCTTTCAACAAATCATCATTTACCTCCGTGGGGCGTTCAGATACTCGGAAGGTGGGAATCTAAGTTTCTATAGGCAACACAGCTTCACAGCCATAGGTGAGTCGAAATGGGGTCTCCCCTGTGGAAGTATGTATGGTCGTTCGGATTGACCACAGCACCTCAGGAAGGATGTCGGCCCATGACCCTTCGGCCTCCAATGGGATGGTTCTGAAAGTACTGTCGGAGCCTCCGAGCAGTAATCACCAAAGCAAAGGCAAGTTTTTCTATCTTGGAGTATCTTTTCTCAGGTCCTTGAAGGGCCTTACTTACAAAGTAGACAGGTTGCTCGGTCCCCGAGTCATCCTTGACTAGAGCCGAGCTAACAGAAGTTTCGCCAATAAACAAATATAGAAACAAGATCTCCCCCTCCCGAGGACTGGTGAGGACGGGGGGGGGGGATGAGAGGTATTCCTTGAGTTCGGCGAACGCTTGTTCGCAGGATTCGTTCCAATGGAAATTTTTGTTTTTTCTGAGCAGTTGATACCAGGGAAGGGCTCTCTTGGCTGCTTGTGGGAGGAATCTTGAGAGAGCTGTCATCCGACCGGTCAGCCTCTGAACCTCCTTCTCATTAGATGGACTGTGCATATTCAAAATAGCTCGGCATTTCTCTGGGTTGGCTTCAATACCTCTCTCCGTAAGCATGAAGCCTAAGAAAGCCCCGGCAGGAACTCCGAAAATGCATTTATCGGGGTTCAGCCGCATGTTGTACATTCTGATTCTGTCCAAGATGGCTGCCAGATCATGGGGGTGATCTTCCTTCTTCCTGCTCTTGGCTATCATGTCATCTATGTAGACCTCGAGGGTGGGACCGATCAATCCCGAGAAGACCTTGTTCATCATCCGCTGGTAAGTTGCGCTAGCGTTTTTTAATCCGAAAGACATAACTGTGTAACAGTATGTGGCCTTTTCGGTGATGAAGGCCGTTTTCTCCTAATCAGGAGGGTACATCGGGATCTGGCTGTACCCTGAATATGCATCCATAAAAGAGAGGAGTTGGTACCCAGAAGAGTTGTCCACAAGTTTGTCAATGATAGGGAGGGGATACTGATCTTGTGGGCAGGCTTTGTTTAAGTCGGTGTAATCGACGCACATGCGCCACTTCTCGTTTGATTTTTTGACCAGTACGGTGTTCGAGAGTTAGTCCGAGTAATTAACCTCCCTAATGAATCCGGCCGAGAGGAGCTCGGCCACCTTCTCCTCAATGATTGCAGCTTTCTCTATTCCCACTCTTCTCTTTTTCTGGGCGACCGGTTTGGCGATCGGGTTGACGCTGAGGCGATGACATATAAAGTTCGGGTCAATCCCCGGCATGTCCGCCGAGGTCCATGCAAATAGATCTTTGTTTTTCTTCAAAAGTTCGAGCATTTCTGCTCGTATACTTTCTGAGAGGTTGGTTCCTAGCCTCACTTTCCTGCTCGGAATTTCTTGATCCAACACAATGAACTCCCACTCACCCTGGGGGGTCGGTCTTGTGTCATTAAGCTCGGACCTGACATCTAGGTCCGCCAAAAGTATATTTCCTCTGTTCAAACTTAACTTGGGTTGGGTCTCCTCAGGGCTTTTGAGTTTCGCTAGACTAGCGTTGTAGCATAGTCTAGCTTTTTCTTGTTCGGCTCTGATGGCGACAACAGTCCCGTCAGATCCTTCGAATTTCATGGTCAGATGAATGGTTGAGACGACCGCCCCGAAAGCCGGCAAGCATGTTCTTCCGAGGATGGCATTACAAGCTGATGGGAAGTCGACAACCAGAAACTTGATGATCTCGGTTCTTGCCGAGGGGTGATTCTCGAGTGTCACGGGAAGTTGAATGTGTCCTTTGGGGACCACCGAGTCCCCTGTAAAGCTGATCAACTTTCTCTCGAAAGGGGTCAAGTTAGAGATTTTTAACTTTAGAGCTTCAAAAAGATTTAGGAACATGATATCTGCCGAACTTCCTTGGTCGACAAATATCCTGGCAACCTCATAGTTGCCTATCAGAGCAGTAATGACCATTGGGTCATTGTGACCCGGGATGATCCCTTAAAGATCCTCATCCGAGAAACAGATGGGGACACTCTTTGTAGTTCTTTTGCGGATTGGATGGTCATGGACGGCAAGCACTTGGTTGATGTATTTTTTTCTATCAGATCTGTTTTCTCCTCCTCCTGCAAAACCTCCAGCTATGGTATTGACTCTGAGGTTTTGCGGGGATTGGTTTGTGGCTACTTCTACCATAGCAATTCTCTATGGGTTAGATGGTTGTTGCTGATTGGTGTGGTGGTCGGTTTGCCTAGTTGAGGATCGAACATTTTTGTCCGGGGATGGGGTCCTTCTTCGAGTATGTCGGTTGAGTGCCTCCCTGACATACTGTTGTAATTTCCCATCTCTTATCAATTGTTCAATCACATCTCTTAGCCAGGTGCACTCGTCCGTAGTATGCCCGTAACCCCCGTGGTACGAGCAAAACTTGGAACGATCCTGGCGCTGACTTCTTTTCAAGGGGGGAGGTCTTTCAACCATTCGAAGGTCAGTCTGCATTGTTTCTTGCAGGATCTGACTTCTTGGGACCGTGAGAGGGGTATAATCGTCGAACTTGGGTCGGATGATGCCAAACCTCCTATCTCCCCTGGGTCCCCTTCCTCTATCCTCCCTCCTATCATCTCTCCTCGGCTTTCCTTGAGATGAATGCTCACCTCTCTCGCCTCTTTCTCTGTGCTTCTTGTAACACCCCGATTTGGAAAACTCGAAATAAACACTCATCAAATGTTAATTAATTCTTTTAGGAAAAATAGGGTGAAATTTTATTTTTTTTAAAACGGGAACAACACTCGACTATCGAGTTTCCCAAAACAAGGTATTACTTTTAAAAATCCTTTTCTCTAGAACGTTTGAGGAAGTTTCTGAAAACAGTTTGATATTAAAAACTCACTTTAAATAAAAGAGTAAAACATTTGGTCACTGGGAAACATATTTGATTTGAGTACAACAGTTTATCTGTCGGATCACGACAGTCCTTAAAAAACAGTTTAGAAAACAGTCCATAAAAGTTCTCACCAAAAGTGACCACCACAGAACATTGGTGCCTTTCTTACATGAACATATGTCTTAACAAAAGCATTTCAAAAAGATAAGGGGTACACTTGATACATATCAGCAAGGGTCCATTAGAACCTAACTATAAGTTACTAAGCAGCGTCCCCTTCACGATCCGCGACGTACGTCCTCAAAAGCAATCTCCGTCGTCCAATAGTAGCCCACTCGTCAGCACATCACGATCAGTAAGTCCTTCCTCCAGGAGTAGTATCCCCAGCTCCACCGTCTTTTAGAATCGAGGATGCATAGTCACATGTGCACAAGAAGTTGAGAGAGTAAGTTACCCGAATGGAATTACTCCCATCGACTTCTTGGATTTACACTAGCGACATATACCAGAACATACAGACAATACAAACAAACAATATAGCAAATAAATATGCAAGGTTCATGAGGATGCAATGCAATCGTCGCATTTTCTAACACTTATTCTTTATCTTAAGGGAATTCTCTTAACCCGCTCATCTCACAAGGTCGAAGTCTCTCGAACAGTTATCTCGCAAAGTCGAAGTCTATTCGTCCACATATCTCGAGTCCATAACATCGGCAATTCAGGCTTTATGGTTTGGGTCTACATCTCCTCGGAATCCATCCACCTAGTTCGGAAGCAATCAGGAGTACAGGATCTCTAACCACACCGGCTTTTACTGGATGGCAAAGTGAATGCATTCATATAAAAAGCCCGGGAAAATAAATAAAATAACCTCATCCGGCCGTGTTCGAGCATCCCTCTCACTGATCAAGAATTAGTCAAGGGGGTGTCAGTCGTCTTGTCTAGTGATCATGTGGTACTTCATCCACGCCACTGGGTGACCAGCTCCGACTGAAATCCGCCAGGGCCCCTATGGTTTTTCCCACCTAGACAGACTTCTCAAGGCTTCTTGACGAATCACCGTCATTGCCTTCCCCTATCTTAATCATCCAACTGAACACCACAAGGGTAATTCAGGTGTATCTTCCTCTCCACTACTTCGGGTTAGGGTTTCAAGGTCGTGGGGTTATACTTTTCTGTCCTAACATCGACCCATCCTAAGTCATCTCCGCCATACAGCTCCAACTATATGCGGAATGCTTCTGTGGGACTCGACCACTGTCTCTGACGGGCTCCGACCCATCCTGAATCATTTCGGCATACGTCTCCGACCAGTATGCAGGATATCCACAACTTCTCTGACGGGCTACAACCCAATCAGAATCAACCTCGCCATATAGCTACGACTATATGCGGGACATTAATCATCCTTCTGAAGGGCTACGACCCACCCAGAATCACCATCAGCATACGGCTCCGACCATATGCGGGATATCCATCAATCATCGATAGATAGGATCCGACCTATCCCAAGTCACGCGCACTCAACATATGGTTACGACCATAGAGAGGCTACCTCAACACATGGCTACAACCACGTGGAAACTATCATCATAGAACTCAGCACTCATGGTGTTCACGTTCAAAGCGTCGTCGTCATCATCATAGCGTCAGCTCGATCCATGTACTCAGCGCATCAACATTACCCGGTTCATCACGCGTTCCATCCCTTCGAGTTTCTCTCTAATCGTCGGGGAATTTCTTACAGTTTTCTATGTCTTTTCTATTATGATCTTATATCGCGGGATGATGCAATATGCTCATGCAATGACAATATCACAACAATACATCTCAGCATAAAAAAATATATCAATCAATCAATACCATGTAATGGTATAGGTCTGAGTCTTCGTATACCTCGATACAAACAATCACACAATTTATCGGGTATACTACTAACTACGGTAGACCTTTACTCCGACTTTGAGAGAGTACGGAGTGTCCTAGCATACTCACTAGATACCAAAGCATCTTAGGATAACTCCTCTCTCACCTGGATTCGCAGTTACCGAATCTACAAGTTCCGAGTGATTCGCTTCCTTCCTCGCCTGCCCGACTTCAACTTATTTCAAGTCCCATAAGATAGATATGTGAGTGTTAAACTTTATTTACTTATTATTCTTAAAGTTATTCTCAAGACAACTTAAGAAAATTCAAACATTGTCTTTATTTAAAACCCAAAACATTAATTCTTTCACTCTAACTTGTCCAAGATCAAACACTAACTCTTATACTTTGAAATCATGAGAAAATAATCAATTAAATTTATTTAAATAAAAAGTTTCTTTGCTGGTCCTTCTTGGACAGCATTGAGTTCAATTCCAAAACACCGAAAAATTGCACTTTTCAAGCTAACTTTATCTTGGATCAATTACCCATGAAAACTAAACTTTAAAACACTTTCAAAACACTTTAAAACAAGAAATACATCTTAGAAAATTCTGGACAGCATCATGTCCTAAGTTTTAAATTCATTTTTCCATTGTTTAAAACCAAATTCTAAAGCACAAACAACCAAGAATCATGAAAACAATCAAATAGACACTTTGATCGATAATTCATCAAGTTCAAACACTTAAAACCAATTGTGGACAGCATAGTATTCAAATAGAATAAATCAAACAATCATTCATTTATTTCAAACATCACATAATCACAAGCCATCAAGTTACACATAAACATGTTCACAAACTTATTCATACATATAGCCCAATCAAATGAGGAAATCTATCACTTAAGCATACACAAACCGAATCATGTATCACACATACACTTAGTCACATTTTCATTGATCTTTCACTTAGTTAATTTCATCTTAGCAAAACCTCATCTTATCATGCATGACTATGTCAAAACCGTATGCATCATTAGCTTTCCAAAAACTATTTTCTCAAAGAATAACTTTAAAAATCAACACATGATTTCATGTCATGAACACTTATACACTCAAGAAATTTTAACTCAAGGTCTAAGGTCTAAACCGTGACCTAGACTAGGTTTTCCTCAAAAACATTTTCAAGAATTCAAGACTCAAAAACAACTCCAAGTTCAATCAATAACTTCATATAATTCATCGAGGAAGTAAAAACATACTTCTAGCACATTTTCTTAGACAAAACCGTGAGCACTCTTAGGCTCCTAGACAATCTTCATTTCACTTTTAACACCTAAAATCATCTCAAAATTCATGGAAATCACATACACATAACCAAAATACAACATCAAAGCCTCTAACCTAGAAATCAAGTACAAACCGTGACCAACACATCAAGATCACAACCATCACATAAATGTTATTCACTTAAAGCATCATTACATCTCAAGATCACATCATGTAAAGGATCAATCAAAAGAAAACAAGCTCATACTCACAATAACAACAAAACCGTGGCCAACATAAGGAAAAAGTTCAACCAATTTCAAAGATTTTTCACATTAAGATCCAAGCAATCACACATATCTTGGCTTAGGCATAGATCTAAACATGCATGTAAACAAGAATGTTAGATCTTTGAAAAATCTTGCATGAAACTTAAAATCAAGTCCTCCTCCAAAACATTTTCAAGAAATCAAAGAGAAAACTCAAGATCTTGAAGAAAAACATTTTCTTATTAAAACTTTTAGGATCAAGCTTAGAAAAATAACATGCATCAACACTTTTCCAAACAAAATCAAAGTTTAGAAAGAAAGAATGAAAGAGGACAAGAATCAAAGAAAAAGGTTTGAAGCTTTTAAGTTCATGAGGTAAGTCCTTACTTAATTAAAATTTTTAAGAATTCAAGTCCAAAGTCTTTGATCTCTCTTTCTAGTCCTCACGGTTTCTCCCTTCTTTTCCTAGGTCCATTGGTTTCTCTTTTCCTTTTCACTAGCTTGGCTTGATCTTGCTTAGGTGATGAAGAGATTAAGGTGTTAAGGTTCGGTTCTTCTCCTCTTCACAATTCGGTCTCTCTCTCTTTCACTTTCTCACCAAGGGTTTGATAATTCTCTTGGTGTAATGTGTTTGGTTTAGGAAAAGAAATGAAGGAATGGAAAGAAGTTTGCGTTTGATGAAGGAATGAAGAGAAATTCATTCACTCCCTCACGGTTTGGTGTTGTGGGTGTGTGTTGATGGGATGAAGAAGAAATGATGAAGATGGAAGAATGAAGAAATGAAAGGGTGAACATAAACTCTCTTTCTCTCACATGGTTTTGGGCTTCTTTTATTCTTCTTCACTTTTCCTTATTTGCCATCAAGGGCTTGCATGGAGGGTTATATTGCAATACTTGGGGACTAAGTCACAAAACTTGGAGACCAAGTTTTTGCCCTTGAGTCCCTCACGGCTCCTTCCTTCTTCTTTCCTATTCTCTTCACTTTTCTCCCTTTCTAGGTCATGCTTAAGTCATGGAGATGATGTCATGGTGTTGACTAAAAGGCATGCCACTTGGCAACCATGCAAATAAGCTTAGTGGCTAGGCTATGCTTTTGAGCATTCGGCCATAGGGTGCTTAGGGTAGATTAGATTAGCTAATTAGGTTTAAGGCACTAATTAGGGTTCTAATCATGATTAGGGTAGGATTAGGTTAATTAATCTAGGTTTAGTCCACTAATCCTTAGTAATTAAGGCTTAATCCAGGATTAAGGCACTAATCCACTACTAGAAAAAAGGGATTTAAAATCGGGGTTTTAAAATCGGTCCTTGAAAAACCGAGTTAAAAAAAAACGGTGGCAATTTTGTAAATAAAATCTAACTTTTAAAATCGGTCGTTTCATAGCCGAGTTAAAAAGTGTGTCTATTTTTTAAATTTTTTAAGTTTTTAATTTTTAAAATTGGTCACTTAAACGACCGATTTCGTAAGTTGATTCGAAATCGGTCAGTGGTGAACGAGTTAGAAAGTTTTTTAATTTTTATACTGCCATGATTCGAAATCGGTCAATACGACCGAGTTAGAAAGTTGTAAAAGTGTGTATATTTTTAAAATTTTTAATTTTTAAAATCATTCACTTAAACGACCGATTTCGTAAGTTGATTCGAAATCGGTCACTGATGAACGAGTTAGAAAGATTCAAAGTTTTTTAATTTTTATACTGCCATGATTCGAAATCGGTCAATACGACCGAGTTAGAAAGTTGTAAAAGGATTTTTTTTAAAATCGGTCAATAATGACCGATTTCGAAAGTCTGAAAAAAAATAACTACATACAACCTTAGGTTTCGGCCGCCACACTCACTCTCCCTTCTTCACTCACTCTTCCTCTTCAAGCCCAACCAATTCAATCTCCCACCGCTGCTGCTCCTCACACTCACGACGCTGCTCGTTCCTGCCACCGCCGTCTTCCCTTATTCGTTCTTCACCGTCGTCTTCCCTTCTCCCTTCTTCGAACCAAATCGCCACTCATCTTCGGTTCCCTTCTTCGTCTCACTCTGCCGCCGTTTCGTTAGAGTCCCCTCGGTTTGTCTCCTCTCCGGTTCGTCTCCTTCGCCGGTTCGTCAGTCTCCTCTCCGGTTAGTCTCACTCTGCCATCCCTCACCGCCGCGCTGCTCCTCTCCTTTATGTCTTCATCGTGTGTTGCCGTCGTCATTGAGACCCTCCTTCGTCGTTGTTGTTGTCGAATCCGCCAAGCTCTGTGCCAAGGTACATTTAATAATTATTGCTTTTATTTGTGTCAAAATCCACAAGGTTTCTAGGAATACTAGGAGAATAATATAATGATGATTTTAGTGAGAAAATTTGCAGGAAAATTTTGAGCTCTTAATTTCAGTGAGAAAATTCAAGTGACAAATAGTAGTAGGAAAAATGAAAGGAATGTGAATGTGTGAAGCTAACTTCTTTTGTTCATCATGCTTTTAATTTTTCCATTGAAGTTCATCATGCTTGTAAATGGTATGTAGAAATTAGCTAACATCTCTAACTCTTTAAATCAATGATATGTGTGTGTAGAGCAGAAAAATTAGTTCATCTCTAGCTTTGTGATATGTGTCTTCATCTCTAGGTTTCTGACTTTGCCTTGACAAGTTTTGCTGATTTACTTATTATAATTGTGTTGTACTTATTATAAATGCAGCAGACATAGCGTAACATAAGTCATGTGTTCTGTTATGTTCTGTTTTTACATGTCGACCAAGGGCAGCCTTGATTGTTTATTGACATTCATTAATCAATTGTAATTTCTTAAATTGAAAAATTAGTTCATCTTGGATATATCAAGAGTGTATAATTTCATCTTTGCTAGTTTGTATTGGAATGCTAAGTACTTCTATTACTACAATAGGAAATTCTTAAGTACTCCTATTACTACAATCCTATAATGATATTCAGCAATACATTAATATGACGATTACCAGTGGAAGACATAAATATTACTTAGCACCTTGTCTTTCCAGGTAAATATTAATTCTAATTGTGTTATTTATAATATGCTCCAATAAGTTTTGTAGGCCTATATATCATTTTGATTATTTTGGGAATTGCTGCTAAACCTGTCTTACTTAGGTAACATCTGGCTTGCAAACATAACACGTGTAATGATGCTGGTTTTTTGTTTGCAGGCAGAAAAAGTTAAATTTCAGCTAAGATTGGGGCAAAGCAAACCTATTTATAATGCATTCAAAGCCATTCAAGAATATCCTGATTGGCAGACGTTGAGTGATGCTCGCAAACGTATTGTTGAAAGTAAGTTTCTTGTATATCTTCTGTTGTGGTTTTATTTTTGTGTTGGCATGTTAATTAGTTAAGCTGAGTTGCTTGAATTGCTCTTTGTTACATCCCGATGCTTCTTCTCATCTGCTAGATTTTCGTTTTATAATGGAGAACTGTAAAAGATGTTGGATGTGTTCTATTCTCGTGAAGTCGTGCTAAATAACGTGTTGTTTCGTTTACCATTCACTTGTAACATATTGTCTTTTACTTGTCATTTTCCACTTACTCCTACCAAGTAACAACTGTACTCGTTTGCAGGCCAGATTAAGGAGGCGGTTCTTAATGGTGTTTCTCTTGAAGATGATAAAAGAGAAGAATTTAACAAAATTGAACAGGTGAGCTCTTATAACAAATAAAATCGTGCATGCTATTTGGTTACCTTCATTTACACAGATCCTCTTTCCCTACATGGACGGAAAGTGAGGCCATGGGTTTGAAAATCTGCGTATTTTGAATTCTGAATGTATTCGACTTTCAAAATATACTGCAAGATAAGAAAGATGGACTGTTGATTTTTTTTTTTATTTTCTTAAAAAAAATTTGGAAATCGGAGAGTCATATACAAGTATACAACAACTTGAAATTCCAATTTTATTAGCAATTTGCAATTTATGGAAAGTAATAAGATTTTGAGTTATTTTGCTTAATATCCAACTAAAGCACACCATATACAGTTAAGTGATAAATTTTGATTGAATGATGGTTATACTCATTCCAGAAGCAACCTGGTTGAATTTCGCACTTAAACAAGTATTCAAATGATGGTGCTGTTTTTTGTTCATATGTAATTTAAATTTTTTATCCTTCCATGCATAGGAGCTGGAGAAGTTATCACAAAAGTTTGGAGAGAATGTTTTGGATGCTACAAAGAAATTTGAGAAGCTAATCACAGATAAGAAAGAGATTGAAGGATTACCTGCTACTGCTCTTGGATTGGCAGCACAAAGTGCAGTGTCCAAGGTATATCATGTCAACATATTATTATTATGACATTCTATATCACTCTGGTTTTTATTTACTTTATTGGTACATGCAGGGGCATGCAAATGCCAATGCTGAAAATGGGCCCTGGGTAATTACGTTGGATGCTCCGAGTTATATTGCTGTTATGCAACATGCTCGCAATATGACATTAATGAGGTTGCTTTCTCTCACTCTCTCTTCCTCAACTCTAAGATTTGAGTTTTAACAAATAACTGTCAGATATGATGATAACAGATCTGGGATTCTATTTATTTGAGTAATTTTCTACACAACTACGTCAATTGCTGTCAAATTGTGATTGATAACTAATGTAAGCCTTGTATATAAAATTTTGATACACATTTTCTGCATAGTTAAAACGAGATGTTTTCATTTTCAAAACCTTGTTGCTGTGTACATAGAAGGTTTCATTCTTTATTTTATTCCTTATGTTTTTATTCCTTATGATTATTTCAAATGTTGTATGTTGTAGTGTGCAAAACAACAGATGAGCGTACAATGTGGGTATTATTTTATGATAAATATGCTCACCATTATCATGGCAAATATTTCCGATAAATGGAATGAGGTAATTGAATATGACTTTGTATTTTGAGTTTATTGAACAAAGTAATGAGGTAATTGAATAATCTTTATCTCATTTATATTTCAGACCATGAATCACAATCCTCAAGGTCCCCTATAACAAGAATGACAATGTTATTGAGCATTGGTCATCATTTATACTTACTCTCAAACCAGCTAGGCTTTAATACTTAACTTTTGTAACTCTTGCGTATTTTGTTAGTTTGATAAGTATTTTGTATTTTCTACTTCAAGATTGTTAGTTTGATATGAATTTTGCTTATGAATTTTAGCTTGCTTAGGTTCTGTAATTGGGTTATTCTTATGTGTAAAAAAGTAAATTTTTAATTTCATGCAGCAGGGGATGTATAGAGTATGGGTAAGCAGGAAAAAAAATATAGACTCTTAAAATCGGTCATTATTAACCGATTTCAAAAGTACTTTTGAAATCGGTCGTTATGACCGATTTCAAAAGTACTTTTAAAATCGGTCGTTAAAGTACTTTTGAAATCTCCTTTTGACCGATTTCAAAAATATTTTATGAAATCGGTCAAAAAGACCGATTTCAAAAGTACATAACGACCGATTTTAAAAGACAGTACTTTTGAAATCGGTCATAGCGACCGATTTTAAAAGGTCCACTTTTAATTCCACCGTTTTCAACATCACCACGACGACCGATTTCAAAAGTCCAAAATGACCAATTTTAAAACTACTTTTTCCAGTAGTGTCAAAAACTTAATCTTGGGTTTAAGGAAAACTAATTTTGGATTAGCTCACTAACCAAAAGAGTTTAGGGTTTGAGAGAGTGATTAAGCACTCAATCAAAGATTAAGAGCTTGATTAGGGTTTAATCCACGATTAGGGTATCAATTAGGGTTTCTAGAGATAATTGGACTTTGATTCTTTGAAGCCTAGAGAAAATAATTTTCCATGAAATCAATAAAACAAAATCTTAATTGAACCTTAAACTATCAAGCACACGATGTCACACACACAAGCAAATCAAATTTCAAAACATAAGAATTCATCATGAAATCAAAAATCTTTTTAGATCAATTCTTTAATTAATTAGGTTAAAACAATTTTCTTGATTAGGGACTTGTTGAAGTGAGTCAAATGGCAGATGTTACATCCTCCCCAACTTAGAAATTTCTCGTCCTCGAGAAATCACGTACCTGTATCAAACAAATGAGGGTACGAATCCCTCATGCTACTTTCACGCTCCCAAGTAGCATTCTCACCATTCACCGAATTCCAAATAACCTTAACTAAAGGGATATCCTTCCCTCGAAGAGTCTTTACACTCCGACCGTCTATCCTTAAGGGCAAAGTCTCGTACGTTAGATTTTCCTTGAGTTGAATAGAGTCGGGTTCGATGATGTGAGACGGATCACTAATATATTTCCTAAGTTGTGACACATGAAAGACATTGTGTAGGTTGGAAAACATTGGGGGTAAGGCTATTTCATAAGCTACTGGTCCTACACGTTTTAGGATTTGGTAAGGTCCTATGAATTTTGGGGTGAGTTTTTGGGTTTTAAGCACTCTGCCGATCCCAGTAGTGGGTACTACTCGCATGAATACATGATCGCCTTCATTAAACTCGATAGGAGTCCTTCCCTGGTCATAGTAACTTTTCTGCCGACTTTGAGCACTTCTCATCTTCTCCTGAATCATTTTGATCTTTTCCGTCGTTTGTTGAACCATTTTCGGACCCAAAATAAGATTCTCTCCACTTTCAAACCAACATAATGGCGTTCTACATTTCCTTCCATACAAAGCCTCATAAGGAGCCATCCCTATGCTCGAGTGATAGCTGTTGTTGTATGTGAATTCGATCAGTGGTAATAGAGTATCCCATTCTCCTGCTTGTTCCAAAACACAGGCTCTAAGAACATCCTCTAGTGATTGAATAGTTCTTTCTGATTGTCCGTCCGTCTGAGGATGATAAGCCGAACTCAACTGAAGTCTTGTTCTGAGTGCAGCATGCAGACTATTCCAAAACTTTGAAACAAATCTCGGATCTCTGTCTGATACGATGTTTGTTGGCACTCCATGAAATCTCACTATCTCATTGACATATATAGTTGCTAGCTTCTCCAACGGATACTTCACATTGACAGGCAGGAAATGAGCGCTTTTGGTTAATCGATCGACAATTACCCAAATAGCGTCAAATCCTCTTCGGGTTTTTGGCAAAGCAGTTACAAAATCCATGGAAATACTGTCCCACTTCCAACTTGGAATTTCCAATGGTTGTAACACTCCACCGGGTTTCTTGTGTTCAATCTTAGCCTTCTGACACACCAGACACCTCGACACGTACTCCGCTACTTCCCATTTTATACCAGGCCACCAAAAAATCTTCTTCAAGTCTTGGTACATCTCTGTTGCTCCGGGATGAATACTCAACTTACACTTATGAGCTTCCTCCAAAATCATCTCCCTTATTTCCTTGTCTTGTGGCACACAAATCCGTTCTTTACGCTTCAGCACTTCGTCAGCTCCTACTTGAAATTCAGTCTCCTTTCCTTCTGAAATCATCTGCTTCTTTGTTAGCAACTCCGGATCGTCCAACTATCCTTTCTTGACTCGTTTCATAAACTCATTCGATACGACCAACATTCCCAAAATCATACTCCTCGGACTCATCCTAACTTCCAGGTTCATATCTCTGAATCGCTCGATTAACTCCATCTCTTTCACCATCATTGCAGACACATGAAGGGATTTCCTACTCAAAGCATCGGCTACTACGTTCGCTTTCCCCGGGTGGTATTGTAGCTCGAAGTCGTAATCCTTCAAAAATTCCATCCATCGCCTTTGTCTCATGTTTAACTCCTTCTGATCAAAGAGGTACTTAAGACTCTTATGATCACTGAATACCTCGATCCTTGCTCCGTAGAGGTAATGTCGCCATATCTTCAGAGCAAAAACCACCGTAGCTAACTCCAAATCGTGAGTTGGGTAATTTTGCTCGTGAACCTTCAGTTGTCTAGAGGCGTAAGCCACAACCTTTCGCTCTTGCATCAGGACACAACCTAAACCTTGCTTTGACGCATCGCAGTAAACGCTGAAACTCTTCTCCGGGTCAGTCAAAACAAGCACTGGAGCTGTTGTTAACCTCTTCTTTAACTCCTGAAAACTTTCCTCGCACTTTGTGGTCCACACGAACGGTTGTCCTTTCCTTGTTAACTTCGTCATTGGCAAGGATAATCTTGAAAATCCTTCGATAAAACGCCTATAATATCCTGCCAAACCGAGAAAACTTCGAATTTTCGTCACCGTCGTTGGCACTTTCCAGTCCAAAACCGCCTTTACCTTGGCCGGATCTACCGCTATTCCTTCCTTTGAAATTACATGACCCAAGAAATTCACTTCTTCCAACCATAATTCACACTTTGAGAGCTTCGCATACAACTGCTTCTCCTTCAAAATCTGCAGAACTATCCTCAAATGTTCCCCATGTTCTTCCTTGTCCTTGGAATAAATGAGGATATTGTCTATGAATACTACCACGAACGAATCTAAGTATGGTTTAAAGACTCTATTCACGTAGTCCATAAACACTGCAGGAGCGTTAGTCACTCCGAAAGGCATGACTAAGTACTCAAAATGTCCATATCGGGTTCTAAAAGCAGTCTTTGGAATGTCGTCTTCCTTTACTCGAATCTGGTGATATCCCGATCGAAGATCAATCTTTGAAAACACCGCAGCTCCTTTCAGCTGATCCATCAAGTCATCTATCCTTGGCAGAGGATACTTGTTCTTGATCGTCACCTTATTCAACTGACGATAGTCGACGCACAACCTCATACTACCGTCCTTCTTCTTTACTAGCAAAACTGTAGCTCCCCAAGGCGACACACTGGGTCTGATGAGTTGCTTTTCCGTCAACTCCTCGATCTTCTTTTTCAGCTCAGCTAGCTCCACTGGTGCCATTCGATAAGGCGCTCTAGAGATTGGTCCAGTTCCCGGTATCACATCGATTGAAAATTCGACCTCTCGAACAGGTGGTAATCCAGGAATATCGTCAAGAAACACTTCGGGGAGTCTCGAACTACAGGCAACTCGTGAATGTGATTGTCCATATCGACGTCTAAAGAAGTTGAGATCATGTATACATGGGCTCCCTCTCTAAGAGAAACCATGACTTGATTGGCTGATACGTGCTTGGGTAAGGATTCGTCAGGGTTTTCAAAAGACAGGGTTTTAGTGAAACAATTCAATTGAACATGGTTAGCAGATAACCAGTCCATTCCTAAGATAACATCGATTTGGGATAAGGGTAATGTTATCAGGTCAGTGGGATAAGTCCTATCATCTATTACTACCGGACACTTAGGGCAGAAAGTTGAAACTGTGACCGGGTCACTAGTAGGGGTAAACACAATCAAATCATATGGTAGAGAAGCTACCATTAGGTGCAATCTACTCACAACATCATCGGATATAAAAGAGTGCGTAGCACCCGAATCATACAACACATTCAAGGAATTCTCGCGTATAAGACATGTACCTTGGATGAGGCCATCGTGGTTTGAAGCCTCTACACCACTCATCGTAAACACCTTTCCCCTAGCTCGTGGCCTCGCAGCATTTCTAGCATCATTTCCTTTTCTTTGTTTGGGGCATACCCTTGCAAAATGACCAGGTTCTTGACAGATGAAGCAAACGGGTTTGGGATTACACTCATTGCCAAAGTGGCGTCTACCGCATCGAGTACAGAGAGGTGGTGATGTCTCAGAATTCCTATCAGTAGGGTTATTGCTGTAGCGGTTCCTACTCCCATTGTTGCTCCAAGCGTTGGCATTCCTATTCCCCCGGTTGCCATTGTTACGATTGTTGTTCCTTTGGAATCTCGATCCTCCATACCGATTGTCCCTTCTACCTCCGAATCGATCGTAGGGTCCTCGCCCATGCTGGGTTCCTTGCCTCACGTTCTGGTAATTGGGGTTGTTCCTCATTGGTCCATGGGGACTTGAGGGTACAACAGTCTTATTGCCTAGGTTCTTTGCCTTGAGTCCATCCTCATAGATTCTACATCTGCTCACTAAGAGCGGAAAGCTCTCGATTCCCATATGTATAAAAGCCATCTTAATCTCAGTCTTAAGTCCATCGAGAAACTTTGCGCACTTCGACTGATCGTTTCCGGGTTGATTGTAGTGTGGCACGTACTTCACTAGCTCCTCAAATTTCGCAGCATATTCGCCGATCGACATATTCCCTTGGGCCAAGTGCATGAACTCTATCTCCTTCTTCAACTTCATACCGATAGGAAAATACTTCTCCAGAAATCTTTGCTTGAAGGAGTCCCAAGTGACAGCTTGTTGTTGAACCTCCATAACTTGCCTAGTGTTCTCCCACCAATCAGATGCCTCCTTCGTCAACATGTAGACCGCGTAGGTTACCTTCTGAGCATCGGTACATTGCATCGCTATGAAGATCTTTTCCAACTCCTTGATCCACTCATTAGCATTCTCCAAGGCATATCCACCAGAGAATTCCTTAGGGTTCCTCTTACAAAACTCATCTAATCCCCTAAAATCCTGAGGTCCTAAGTTTTGGTTTTGGTTGTTCTGCTGGGCCTGCTGGTGCATCGCGTTGAGATTCTCATTCATGCCCAGAACTGCAGCAGTCAGCTTGTTCAGCATGTCCTCGGTGTTCCGAGCCGCTTCAAGCGCATGACGACCTCTTCCTCTTCCAGACATCGTAAGCTATATTCATTAACGCACTAACGATTCAATATACCTACTAACGCATCTAAGCATACAACCTAATATATCTAGAGAGCACACAACAGAGAACATGTAAGGCCATGTTCAGGCCGCATGGACAACCATTGCTCTGATACCACCAAGTGTAACACCCCGATTTGGAAAACTCGAAATAAACACTCATCAAATGTTTATTAATTCTTTTAGGAAAAATAGGGTGAAATTTTTTTTTTAAAACGGGAACAACACTCGACTATCGAGTTTCCCAAAACAAGGTATTACTTTTAAAAATCCTTTTCTCTAGAACGTTTGCGGAAGTTTCTGAAAACAGTTTGATATTAAAAACTCACTTTAAATAAAAGAGTAAAACATTTGGTCACTGGGAAACATATTTCATTTGCGTACAACAGTTTATCTGTCGGATCACGACAGTCCTTCAAAAACAGTTTAGAAAACAGTCCATAAAAGTTCTCACCAAAAGTGACCACCACAAAACATTGGTGCCTTTCTTACATGAACATATGTCTTAACAAAAGCATTTCAAAAAGATAAGGGGTACACTTGATACATATCAGCAAGGGTCCATTAGAACCTAACTATAAGCTACTAAGCAGCGTCCCCTTCACGATCCGCGACGTACGTCCTCAAAAGCAATCTCCGTCGTCCAATAGTAGCCCACTCGTCAACACATCACGATCAGTAAGTCCTTCCTCCAGGAGTAGTATCCCCAGCTCCACCGTCTTTTAGAATCGAGGATGCATAGTCACATGTGCACAAGAAGTTGAGAGAGTAAGTTACCCGAATGGAATTACTCCCATCGACTTCTTGGATTTACACTAGCGACATATACCAGAACATATAGACAATACAAACAAACAATATAGCAAATAAATATGCAAGGTGCATGAGGATGCAATGCAATCGTCGCATTTTCTAACACTTATTCTTTATCTTAAGGGAATTCTCTTAACCCGCTCATCTCACAAGGTCGAAGTCTCTCGAACAGTTATCTCGCAAAGTCGAAGTCTATTCGTCCACATATCTCGAGTCCATAACATCGGCAATTCAGGCTTTATGGTTTGGGTCTACATCTCCTCGGAATCCATCCACCTAGTTCGGAAGCAATCAGGAGTACAGGATCTCTAACCACACCGGCTTTTACTGGATGGCAAAGTGAATGCATTCATATAAAAAGCCTGGGAAAATAAATAAAATAACCTCATCCGGCCGTGTTCGAGCATCCCTCTCACTGATCAAGAATTAGTCAAGGGGGTGTTAGTTGTCTTGTCTAGTGATCATGTGGTACTTCATCCACGCCACTGGGTGACCAGCTCCGACTGAAATCCGCCAGGGCCCCTATGGTTTTTCCCACCTAGACAGACTTCTCAAGGCTTCTTGACGAATCACTGTCATTGCCTTCCCCTATCTTAATCATCCAACTGAACACCACAAGGGTAATTCAGGTGTATCTTCCTCTCCACTACTTCGAGTTAGGGTTTCAAGGTCGTGGGGTTATACTTTTCTGTCCTAACATCGACCCATCCTAAGTCATCTCCGCCATACAGCTCCGACTATATGCGGAATGCTTCTGTGGGACTCGACCACTGTCTCTGACGGGCTCCGACCCATCCTGAATTATTTCGGCATACGGCTCCGACCTGTATGTAGGATATCCACAACTTGTCTGACGGGCTACAACCCAATCAGAATCAACCTCGCCATATAGCTACGACTATATGCGGGACATTAATCATCCTTCTGAAGGGCTACGACCCACTCAGAATCACCATCAGCATACGGCTCCGACCATATGCGGGATATCCATCAATCATCGATAGATAGGCTCCGACCTATCCCAAGTCACGCGCACTCAACATATGGTTATGACCATAGAGAGGCTACCTCAACACATGGCTACAACCACGTGGAAACTATCATCATAGAACTCAGCACTCATGGCGTTCACGTTCAAAGCGTCATCGTCATCATCATAGCGTCAGCTCGATCCACGTACTCAGCGCATCAGCATCATCCGGTTCATCACGCGTTCCATCCCTTCGAGTTTCTCTCTAATCGTCGGGGAATTTCTTACAGTTTTCTATGTCTTTTCTATTATGATCTTATATCGCGGGATGATGCAATATGCTCATGCAATGACAATATCACAACAATACATCTCAGCATAAACAAATATATCAATCAATCAATACCATGTAATGGTATAGGTCTGAGTCTTCGTATACCTCGATACAAACAATCACACAATTTATCGGGTATACTACTAACTACGATAGACCTTTACTCCGACTTTGAGAGAGTACGGAGTGTCCTAGCATACTCACTAGATACCAAAGCGTCTTAGGATAACTCCTCTCTCACCTGGATTCGCAGTTACCGAATCTACAAGTTCCGAGTGATTCGCTTCCTTCCTCGCCTGCCCGACTTCAACTTCTTTCAAGTCCCATAAGATAGATATGTGAGTGTTAAACTTTATTTACTTATTATTCTTAAAGTTATTCTCAAGACAACTTAAGAAAATTCAAACATTGTCTTTATTTAAAACCCAAAACATTAATTCTTTCACTCAAACTTGTCCAAGATCAAACACTAACTCTTATACTTTGAAATCATGAGAAAATAATCAATTAAATTTATTTAAATAAAAAGTTTCTTTGCTGGTCCTTCTTGGACAACATTGAGTTCAATTCCAAAACACCAAAAAATTGCACTTTTCAAGCTAACTTTATCTTGGATCAATTACCCATGAAAACTAAACTTTAAAACACTTTGAAAACACTTTAAAACAAGAAATACATCTTAGAAAATTCTGGACAGCATCATGTCCTAAGTTTTAAATTCATTTTTCCATTGTTTAAAACCAAATTCTAAAGCACAAACAACCAAGAATCATGAAAACAATCAAATAGACACTTTGATCGATAATTCATCAAGTTCAAACACTTAAAACCAATTGTGGACAACATAGTATTCAAATAGAATAAATCAAACAATCATTCATTTATTTCAAACATCACATAATCACAAGCCATCAAGTTACACATAAACATGTTCACAAACTTATTCATACATATAGCCCAATCAAATGAGGAAATCTATCACTTAAGCATACACAAACCGAATCATGTATCACACATACACTTAGTCACATTTTCATTGATCTTTCACTTAGTTAATTTCATCTTAGCAAAACCTCATCTTATCATGCATGACTATGTCAAAACCGTATGCATCATTAGCTTTCCAAAAACTATTTTCTCAAAGAATAACTTTACAAATCAACACATGATTTCATGTCATGAACACTTATACACTCAAGAAATTTTAACTCAAGGTCTAAGGTCTAAACCCTGACCTAGACTAGGTTTTCCTCAAAAACATTTTCAAGAATTCAAGACTCAAAAACAACTCCAAGTTCAATCAATAACTTCATATAATTCATCGAGGAAATAAAAACATAATTCTAGCACATTTTCTTAGACAAAACCGTGAGCACTCTTAGGCTCCTAGACAATCTTCATTTCACTTTTAACACCTAAAATCATCTCAAAATTCATGGAAATCACATACACATAACCAAAATACAACATCAAAGCCTCTAACCTAGAAATCAAGTACAAACCATGACCAACACATCAAGATCACAACCATCACATAAATGTTATTCACTTAAAGCATCATTACATCTCAAGATCACATCATGTAAAGGATCAATCAAAAGAAAACAAGCTCATACTCACAATAACAACAAAACCGTGGCCAACATAAGGAAAAAGTTCAACCAATTTCAAAGATTTTTCACATTAAGATCCAAGCAATCACACATATCTTGGCTTAGGCATAGATCTAAACATGCATGTAAACAAGAATGTTAGATCTTTGAAAAATCTTGCATGAAACTTAAAATCAAGTCCTCCTCCAAAACATTTTCAAGAAATCAAAGAGAAAACTCAAGATCTTGAAGAAAAACATTTTCTTATTAAAACTTTTAGGATCAAGCTTAGAAAAATAACATGCATCAACACTTTTCCAAACAAAATCAAAGTTTAGAAAGAAAGAATGAAAGAGGACAAGAATCAAAGAAAAAGGTTTGAAGCTTTTAAGTTCATGAGGTAAGTCCTTACTTAATTAAAAATTTTAAGAATTCAAGTCCAAAGTCTTTGATCTCTCTTTCTAGTCCTCACGGTTTCTCCCTTCTTTTCCTAGGTCCATTGGTTTCTCTTTTCCTTTTCACTAGCTTGGCTTGATCTTGCTTAGGTGATGAAGAGATTAAGGTGTTAAGGTTCGGTTCTTCTCCTCTTCACAATTCGGTCTCTCTCTCTTTCACTTTCTCACCAAGGGTTTGATAATTCTCTTGGTGTAATGTGTTTGGTTTAGGAAAAGAAATGAAGGAATGGAAAGAAGTTTGTGTTTGATGAAGGAATGAAGAGAAATTCATTCACTCCCTCACGGTTTGGTGTTGTGGGTGTGTGTTGATGGGATGAAGAAGAAATGATGAAGATGGAAGAATGAAGAAATGAAAGGGTGAACATAAACTCTCTTTCTCTCACACGGTTTTGGGCTTCTTTTATTCTTCTTCACTTTTCCTTATTTGCCATCAAGGGCTTGCATGGAGGGTTATATTGCAATACTTGGGGACTAAGTCACAAAACTTGGAGACCAAGTTTTTGCCCTTGAGTCCCTCACGGCTCCTTCCTTCTTCTTTCCTATTCTCTTCACTTTTCTCCCTTTCTAGGTCATGCTAACGTGTCCCATTTGGGATAAGGGATGAGTCATTCATCCTTATCCAGTATTGGGAGATCTTATCCCTGTTGGCAAGTTAGGCTCACGCGCCCTAGCTCGGACTCTTTAAGGGGCAAGGCCCATGCGGTCGGTCCCAGGTCGCTAGGGTGGGTCCTTCGACAAGCGCTCGGCCTGGGTAGGCGTTACCTGTCAGATTGATTAATCTGGTCGGCCAAGTACTTTTAGGGTAGTCCGAGGGTCGGTCTACCACACATACCATACTTATTTGGGTATGTTGTCCTCTGACCGTGAGGAGACATACAGTGTTGATGTGGGTATGTTGACCTCTGACCGTGAGGTGGCATACAGTGTAATTGTGCATGAAAGGAAAATGAAAAAGATTATGGAAATGTTGTTTGGTACTAGATGTGATGCTTTCTGTTAATTCATAGTTTGGTTTAATTATTATGCTTAAGTTTCTATTATGTACCTTTTTACTATCTTATAATCCACTGTGTTGTGAAAAGGTCTCACCCTTAGTGGTTATCATTTTAGGTATATGCTAAGGAGCTTGTGGATCAGAGTGTCGCAGCGGAAGACTAGAAAGAAGGGATCAAAGTCTATCATATACAGGATTAACAAAGGTGATCTTATCAGCAACCTTTACTAGTCCTAATTGAACACTTCTACTTCACGGGCCTCATCAGAAAGCCCAAGAACACACCTGAACAGGTAACCCCCTATAAGAACCACGAGGCTAAACTTTATTTTTGTGCTATTATATTGTAAATGGATGCCCAAAATTAATTGTAAACTAGATTTGTGAAAAGAAATTTTTAAGTACATTATTTAAATTCTAGAATTTTATTTGTTAATTTATAAATAAGAATTGGGATGTTACAGATATCAAACGGGCGAAGACGACCTCTCTCTTCAATTCTCTTTTTTATTTTTTTTATTTAACTAAAAATAAAAAAATATTAAGTTTTTTAGTTTTTTAAATTTTTTAAAAAAAGGATTTTCGCTCACGGCACACCAAGTGCTTGACCTCCTGCATCTGATCAGGATTCCGATGTTACATGTCAGTAAAATTGGTCAGAATTGGTAGTAGGGGTATATGATAAACCCAGAAGTAACTTTGAGGAGTTAGACATTGAAAAAAAAAGAATAAATATATCTGACAAAAGTACCCCAAATTTCAGGGACTTGTGACAATCTTGCTTTACTGCCCCATAAGAAAAACGAGAATATCTAAATAACAATAAATAATGGAACCTAATTATGTAAGGGCCCATTTATGCTCAGATACTTGACAGAGTTTAATACAAAACATATTTTCAATCTTTGCGATGTTTTCAAAAAGAATAGAATGAATAGATTTGTATATGGTGAATTCTTAATGCCATGGGTTGATTTCACAAATAGTTAAAGTTAAAGGATTAATTGTGACAAAAAATAGTTAAGGTGTCTATTTGCAAAACACATAAAGTTTAGGGGGTGTGTATACATTTTTCCCAAAATTTTATTTAGTGCTATTTTACCTATCATTGTAACACTCTTTTAAATTATATCCATAATATAAATTTTACAATAATCTTTCATTGTGATTAGGAACAATTAGCCAGAGTTGAGATTATGTTGAAAATGACCCTTAAGAACCATTAAGTATTAGGAAGTTAAATGTTATTTTAAGAGTTACGAATTTGAAGGCTTGAAATACTTGATAAAGGACATGGATATGTGTTAGGATGTTAAAAAGGGTGAAGGAACCATTGGAAAGGGTAAAAAATGCAAGAAAATCCAAGAAGAGCCAAATTGGTGCGCCCAGGCGCAGGGCTGGTGCTCCCAGGCACGCACCAGGATGCCAAAGATGGTGCCACAGGGACAAATTTGCGAAATCGCGAATTGACACGCCTAGGCGCGTGAACAACACCAGTTTCAATCCTGGTGCATAAAATGGAGCACCAGTGGCGCACCCATGCGTGAGGTTGGTGCGCCTAGGCGCGCAACGACTTTAACACTCCATTTTGCTCGAATTTTTGAGAGGGTTCTAGAGATTTCTCTCATTTTCTCATCTTCCACCTCCATTTTTATGTTCTAAGTGACTAAGGTTTGAACCATAATCATAAAATCCTTCATAAATCATAAGAAATCTCCCTCACAACTTAGTAAACCTCCTCTTCTTTATCAAGCCATCATAACAAATCCTATCAAACTTCCTTCTTCATTCCTCCACACACACATAAACCCCATCTCTCAATACTCTTAAATTATTCTCAACTAAGTTGAAAGACAAGGGATTGAAATCAAGGAGAAACTCAAATCAAGGGAGAAACCAAGAGATAGTAGCTAATAAACTTCAAAGGAAGCTAGCTCCCTCTATGCTATTTCCTTTCCTCACCCAAGGTAAGGGAGGAGTTATTTACATAATTTGAAGTAAAGAATTAGGTAGTAATAATATGGAACCTTAGGGTTTATGAATGATTTAGATGAATATGATTTATGCCTGAAATTAGTGTATTATAATACTTAGTGTTAAAATGGAAGACATGGTTTTAGTACTTGATAATGGTTATATGTTGGTTGCATCATGATGGATCTATTTTAACTTGATACCTATGAAATTAATTTTTAGTGTGTTCATTGTATTTAATTATGTGTGATGGAGTAACTGAATGGTAAGATATGATGAGGTTGGTCATTGTAATGGCTTCATTAAATTCCATGAATTATAATATCATGTAAGCTTCTCAATTGAACTCATACCCAAGTATAAATTATTTTCTAACCTTATAGAGTGTGAATTCAATTGAGAAGTAATTAGAACCATGCATCATACATGGAGTCATAAGGTGGACGGTGAGGATATTGGGAAAGACATGACGTGAAGGTTCTTAGGAACAAATGGACGTAAGTGGTATATGTTGGTTTTGGCCTCAAAATCTCGAGAGGGGGGGTGAATCGAGTTTTATTAATGTATTGTGAAATCCTTTACAAATTAAAAATTGTTTTGAGATGGAGAGATTAAGCGTTTGAAACGGATCGCGAAAACGATAGATAAAATAAATTGAGTTGCGCGGAAACGTAAAAATTGAAATATGCGGAAAATAAAGAGATAGGGATAGAAAAGCTTGCACCAGTGAATTTTATATTGGTTCAGCCTTCCCGTCGAAAGGCCTAGTCCAGTCCCCAAGCGACCCGCCTGAGAGTTCTATAACCAGCAATAGAGCCGCACCCTATTACAACCAAGAGCACCCCGCACACTACTAGGAACCTCCGTTCGCTAGGGGCCTCAAATCACACAGTAGGGTTCCTCACCCTACGACGTATCAAACGTCCACTAAGGGATTCTCTCCCTAACCACTAAGGTTCAAATACAATGATGTGAGAGTGATTACAATAGCAAAGTGTGTTCTCAACAACACAGATATAACAATATGCTCTTATGATAATGAAGTGCTTTTTCTCTAAGAGTTACTCAGCCAATAAGATTTTTTTTTTTGTTCTTCAAAAGTATGAACGTGAAAACCAGAAGATTAGAGAAGAAGAAGAGAGAAACGTGATGATCAGAAAAGATGAATGATATGAATGAATGATCAACTGAATGTTGGAGTGATATGGTTTCTAAAATAGAAAACATTTTTGAATCAAAAAGATTTTATTCAATAAATCAAAATCACTTTTAAATAAAATTAGAATAAAATAAGATTTTGAAATAAGTTTTAAAATCAAAACTAAATCAAAACGATTTACGAAATAAAATAAAGATTTTATTCTTAAAACTAAAAAGGAAATAATGCAAATTTAAAATCATTTTTGAATTTTATAAAATAAATCAGAATCTTTTATATAAAAACAAATCAAGAAATAATCAAAATGATTCTGACATGTTTTTCAATAAAACTTGAAGTAATCGATTACTTTCTGAAGGTAATCGATTATTCCTTCAAAAATAGAAATTCTTAAATTCATTTGAAAAACAAGTAATCGATTAGACCAACAATGATTAATCGATTACACCACTCCTGTTAATATATGATGCAACTCATTTAATCGATTACACTTAAACAATTAATCGATTACCGAGCCTCTGTTATGCATATGATGCAACATCATGTAATCGATTACTACAGAACCTGTAATCGATTACTAAGCCTCTGAAAAATATATGATGCAGCAATTATAATCGATTACTTGAGCCAGGTAATCGATTACTCTCATGAGAAAGTAATTGATTAACAAAGTTCACTTAATCGATTACAACCTCTTTGATTTTTCTATGATGCAACAAAGTTAATCGATTATCTTGAGCAGCTAATCGATTACTCTCTCTTGCATACACAAAAATATACAGAGTTTTGTAACATCAAGTATCTTCACAAAGATTAAGATAGAAAAACACCTTTTCATGAAAAACACATTTTTCTTCTTCTCTCTTTTAAAAATGAAAAACTTATTGGCTTTTGTAAACTCGTAAAGAATAGAAACTTCATTACCTTACAAATGATCTAAGGAAAAGGTTTCTAATCTATGCCTTGCTTGACTCTTCATTCTTGATCATGAAGGGAACTTGTGAGCTTGAACTTGAGTTGGTTTGTTATCATCAAAACATCATCTTGAAATAAACTTGAAGTCCATAAGAGAGTTTGAAGCATGTCTTCCAACACTAGCTTGACTTCCAACACTCCCCCTTTTTGATTATGACAAACAACGATTCTGATATGCTCTTTACTATCTGCATCACAAGTGTTATACAAGCAAAAACACACACACACACAAATATATATATATATATATATAACATTAACCTTCCCTAGAACTATAATAATCAGAATAACGATTCCTAGCATCTCCCCTTGTATTGATGCATAAAATATATATCAATTCAAATAGCATCTTCAGAGTATCTCTCCCCTCGTATCAAAATATCAGAATATCTCTCCCCCTTTTGTAATCATAAAAAAGATGTGCTATCTCCCCCTGAAACACTGAGAAGACGCATCAATAATAACAAGAGAGATAAACATAATCACATACTCAAAATAGGTGAGAGGTAGAAGTTAAACCAATTTCTCTACGAATGAAAAAGAAATTTTCTTTTGGAAGCGGTTTCGTAAAGATATCAGCCAACTGCCGCGAAGTATCAACATACTCAATAATACAATCACCCTTTTGAATATGATCACGAATAAAATGGTGACGAATCTCAATATGCTTGGTGCGAGAATGTTGCACTAGGTTTTTGGTAATACTTATAGCACTGGTATTATCACATTTTATAGGAATGTGATCTAGACTTACACCGAAGTCTAGGATGTTGTTGTTTCAACCATAAGATTTGCGCACAACAGCTACCCGCAGCGACATATTCAGCCTCAGCTGTAGATAGGGCTACACTCGACTGTTTCTTGCTAGCCCATGATACTAAAGAATTGCCAAGAAGATGACAAGTGCCGTTAGTGCTTTTTCTATCTACTTTGCACCCAGCAAAGTCAGAATCAGAATACCCAACAAGATTACACGAAGAACCTTTGGGGTACCATAAACCCATATCAGTTGTGCCAGACAGATATTTCATTATACGTTTGGCAGCAACCATGTGCGTTTCTTTTGGATTCGCTTGAAAACGAGCACATAAACAAACACTAAACATTATGTCCGACCTACTTGCCGTTAAATAGAGAAGGGATCCGATTATACCTCGATATTTTGTGATTTCTACGGATTTACCTCCTTCATCTTTGTCCAGATAGCAAGATGTGCTTATAGGTGTTGCTACTGCCTTGGCCTTATGCATGCAAAATCGTTTCAATAGTTCCTTGCAGTACTTTGTTTGGCTAATGAAAATCCCATCCTTTGCTTGTTTTATTTGCAATCCCGGGAAAAAGTTCAGCTCGCCCATTATAGACATCTCGAACTCTTCCTGCATCATACTCGAAAAATCCTTGCAAAGGATTTCATTAGTAGCACCGAAAATAATATCATCTACATAAGTTTGAACTAAAAGAATGTCCTTTCCTTTATTTTTAATAAAAAGCGTGTTATCAACCTTCCCTCTTTCAAAATTATTTTCTAATTAAAATTTGCTAAGACGGTCATACCACGCTCTAGGAGCTTGTTTGAGTCGTACAAAGCCTTTTTCAATTTAAAAACATAATCCGGGTGTTCATAATTTTCAAAGCCGGGAGGTTGACACACATAAACTTCTTCATTTATAAAAACATTTAGAAAGACACTCTTTACGTCCATCTGATATAATTTAAAATCTAAAATGCATGCAAAAGCTAAAAGCAGTCTAAAGGCTTCCAACCTAGCAACAGGGGCAAATGTTTCCTCATAATCTATCCCCTCTTCTTGGTTGTAACCTTGTGCAACTAATCTTGCTTTGTTTCGAACAATTAAACCAGCCTCATCGAGTTTATTTTTATAAATCCACTTAGTTCCAATAATCGGATGAGACTCAGGCTTAGGAACAAGTTCCCAAACCTGATTTCTTTCGAACTGGTTTAATTCCTCTTGCATTGCCAAAAGCCAATGCTCATCAAGCGTAGCCTCAGAAATATTATTTGGCTCCACTTGAGAAACAAATGCAAAGTAGTTACATAGATTGCTAATAGAATTGCGAGTACTTACACCTTTTGTGATGTCACCTATGATTTGATCAATGGGATGGTGCCTCGATGTTCTCCATTCCTTAGGCAAATCAGCGTTGAGCTCCATGGATTGTTCTTGATTTTTCTCCTCAAATGATTCAACTGATTTTTCATTGCTTTCGGAATGTTCCTTTCCTTTAGCATTTGGCTCCTCATCCTCATCAATGAATAGATCTCCAAGAATACCTGAAATGTCATTAACAGATACCTTTCCCAACTTTCTGGGATCAGATTCATCAAATGATACATAAATAGATTCTTCAATAGTATTATGAGATTTATTGTAAATCCTATATGCTTTGCTCGAAACAGAATATCCAAGGAATATGCCGTCATCAGCTCTAGCCTCAAAACTTCCTAGATTTTTTCTACCATTATTATCTACAAAACATTTACATCCAAAAACACGAAAATGGGAAATATTTGGTTTTCTCCCCTTGTACAGCTCATAGGGGGTTTTCTTTAAAATAGGCCTTATTAAAACACGGTTCATAACATAGCAAGCTGTACTCACTGCATCGGCCCAAAAATATGCAGGCAAATTCATGTTATTAAGCATTGTTCTTGAAAGCTCTTTTAATGAACGATTTTTCCTCTCCACAACCCCATTTTGCTCAAGAGTTCTTAGAGCTGAAAAATAATGCTTAATTCCATGTTTTTCGCAAAATTTTTCAAAAAGATGATTTTCAAATTCTCCACCACGATCAGTTTTAATGGATGCAATGCTCAAATGCAATTGGTTTTGAACAATCTTGGCTAGCTTTTTGAATTCATGAAATGCGTCATTTTTATGAGTAATAAAAAGCTTCCATGTATACCTAGAATAGTCATCCACAACAACTAAACAATAATAGTTGCCACCAAAGCTTTTTGTTTGACAAGGTCCAAAAAGATCCATATGTAAAAGTTTCAAGGGCTTTTGAGTTGAAACAAGATTTTTAGAAGGAAAAGATGCCCTTGTGAGTTTTGATTTTGAACAAGGATCACATTTTTAAGAAATAGAAAAATTTTGCTTTGGCAAACCAACTACTAAGTTTTTAGAAGAAATTTTATTTAAATGAGCCATGTGGTTGTGACCTATTCTACGATGCCATAGCCACGATTCATCCTCTTTACTTAATAAACATTTAGCATCATTTGAGGGTATTGAGTTAAAATCAATAACATAAACATTGTTTATCCTGTGAGCAATTAGCTTAATAAGATTATCAACTTTACCCTCGATAATACATCTATTAGAATCAAAAATAACCCTATTGCCCTTATCATACAACTGACTAATACTTAGCAGATTGTGTTTTAGGCCCTCAACATGTAAAACATTATCAATGCAAGGGTTAGGAGGTGTACCAATTTTACCGACTCCGAGAATCTTTCCTTGATTGTTATCTTCGAAAGTCACATGTCCTTGGTCCTTTGGAACGAGATGCGAAAATTTAGATTTATCTCCCGTCATATGTTTTGAGCATCCGCTGTCCAAGTACCACCATGATTTTCTTTCTTCCGGAGTAACCTACAAGCAAAGAATTCAAGGTTTCTTTTTAGGTACCCATATCTTTTTCGGTTCTTGAGCGTTAGTATAGCCATAGTTTAAATCATGCCACCTTTTAGTTTCATTGTTCAGTTTAACGAACTTCACTTTTTGGTGTATGCATTCATGTGCACCATGACCCTTTTTCCCACAAATATGACAAATAATTAAAGGTTTCTTATGATTGCTAGCAGGGACAAAAATGGTACTTAATTTCTTTTGATGCCTACCGGGTTGATATCCTAAACCCGCTCTATTAAAGAAACATTTTTGTCTCACTAGCATTAAATTTAAAGTATTTCTACCTTTCGTAAATTTTGCAAGGGTTTCTTTTAAATCTTCCACTTCTTTAACAAGGTCATTGCAGAACTTACAAGAAGAAGAACTAGCTTTAAATTTAACTTCGTTACTCGAGGTGTTTGAAGAATTTTTCAAAGTCAAATTCAGCTCCTTATTTTGATTTTTCAAAAATTCATTTTCTTTAATAAGATTTTTATTCTTTTCTAAAAGAGAAGCTGAATTTTTCTTTTCCAAAGAAATCAATAAGGATAACCTCATTGACTCCTCATGTAATTCTTCAAAAGCCTCTTGTAATTCATCATAAGAAAAGTTAAGTTCAGAAATTACCTCATCTCCGTGAGCCATCAAGCATATGTTGGTCGTCTCTTCTTGTTCGTCTGAGTCCTCATCCGAACTTCCTTCATTGTCTAGCCAGGCCAAATACGCTTGCTTCCCTTTCTTTGAATTCGAGGTGCCTTTTTCTGAATTTTCTTTCCTTTTCAGCTGGTAGCAGTCTGCTCTGATGTGACCAGGCTTGCCACACTCATGACATGTAATGGATGACCCTCCACTCTTGTTGTTGTCCCTTCTATTGAAGTTTTTCTTCCTCAGAAATTTCCCGAACTTTTTGACCAACAAACCCATGTGTTCATCATTTAACAGTTCTTTGTCCGAGTCACTTTCTGTTGCTGGTGCTCAGCCTTGAATGCCAAACTTTTGACCTTCTTGTTCTCTTCTTCGTGTTGAGCCAATCTTTTCAATTCACTTTCATGCTCTTGTAACTTCCCGAAGAGAGTTGCCAGCGTCATGGTTGAAAGGTTTCTTGATTCAGCAATCGTCGTCACTTTGGGTTGCCATTCTCTTCCCAAACATCTTAAAACTTTGTTGATGAGATCCTCATTGGTGATTTTCTTCCCCAATGTCGTCAGCTGATTTACAATCATTGTGAAGCGTTTTTGGATCTCTTGAATTGATTCTCCATATTTCATTCTGAATAATTCGTATTCACCAGTCAGAGTATTGATTCTTGACCTTTTCACCTCAGTTGTACCTTCATGCGTGACTTCTAGCGTATCCCACATTTGTTGTGCAGTCTCGCATGTCGATATCCTGAAAAACTCATCATAGCTCAAAGCAGATGTTATAATATTTTTCGCTTTCAGGTCGTACTGGACTCTACGTTCCTCCTCCTCCGTCCACTCAGCCATAGGTAGGAACATAGGGACCATTTACGACGGCATCCCAAACTTTTAATCTGACTCATTGAATAAAAATTTTCATACGGGCTTTCCAATACGCGTACCCTACCCCATCAAACATGGGAGGACGGTTAATAGAACTTCCTTCACCACCAAACAGAGAGTTTGAAGCCATACTCTTGAGACGGTTAAGTCTTAACACAAGAGACTAGCTCTGATGCCAATTGTTGGTTTTGGCCTCAATCTCGAGAGGGGGGGTGAATCGAGTTTTATTAATGTATTGTGAAATCCTTTACAAATTAAAAATTGTTTTGAGATGGAGAGATTAAGCGTTTGAAACGGATCGCGAAAACGATAGATAAAATAAATTGAGTTGCGCGGAAACGTAAAAATTGAAATATGCGGAAAATAAAGAGATAGGGATAGAAAAGTTTGCACCGGTGAATTTTATACTGGTTCAGCCTTCCCGTCGAGAGGCCTAGTCCAGTCCCCAAGAGACCCGCCTGAGAGTTCTATAACCAGCAATAGAGCCACACCCTATTACAACCAAGAGCACCCCGCACACTACTAGGAACCTCCGTTCACTAGAGGCCTCAAATCACACAGCAGGGTTCCTCACCATACGACGTATCAAACGTCCACTAAGGGATTCTCTCCCTAACCACTAATGTTCAAATACAATGATGTGAGAGTGATTACAATAGCAAAGTGTGTTCTCAACAACACAGATACAACAATATGCTCTTATGATAATGAAGTGCTTTTTCTCTAAGAGTTACTCAGCCAATAAGAATTTTTTTTTGTTCTTCAAAAGTATGAACGTGAAAACCAGAAGATTAGAGAAGAAGAAGAGAGAAACGTGATGATCAGAAAAGATGAATGATATGAATGAATGATCAACTGAATGTTGGAGTGATATGGTTTCTAAAATAGAAAACAATTTTGAATCAAAAAGATTTTATTCAATAAATCAAAATCACTTTTAAATAAAATTAGAATAAAATAATATTTTGAAATAAGTTTTAAAATCAAAACTAAATCAAAACGATTTACGAAATAAAATAAAGATTTTATTCTTAAAACTAAAAAGGAAATAATTCAAATTTAAAATCATTTTCGAATTTTATAAAATAAATCGAAATCTTTTATATAAAAACAAATCAGGAAATAATCAAAATGATTCTGACATGTTTTTCAATAAAACTTGAAGTAATCGATTACTTTCTGAAGGTAATCGATTATTCCTTCAAAAATAGAAATTCTTAAATTCATTTGAAAAACAAGTAATCGATTAGACCAACAATGATTAATCGATTACACCACTCCTGTTAATATATGATGCAACTCATTTAATCGATTACACTTAAACAATTAATCGATTACCGAGCCTCTGTTATGCATATGATGCAACATCATGTAATCGATTATTACAGAACCTGTAATCGATTACTAAGCCTCTGAAAAATATATGATGCAACAATTATAATCGATTACTTGAGCCAGGTAATCGATTACTCTCATGAGAAAGTAATTGATTAACAAAGTTCACTTAATCGATTACAACCTCTCTGATTTTTCTATGATGCAACAAAGTTAATCGATTATCTTGAGCAGCTAATCGATTACTCTCTCTTGCATACACAAAAATATACAGAGTTTTGTAACATCAAGTATCTTCACAAAGATTAAGATAGAAAAACACCTTTTCGTAAAGAATAGAAACTTCATTACCTTACAAATGATCTAAGGAAAAGGTTTCTAATCTATGCCTTGCTTGACTCTTCATTCTTGATCATGAAGGGAACTTGTGAGCTTGAACTTGAGTTGGTTTGTTATCATTAAAACATCATCTTGAAATAAACTTGAAGTCCATAAGAGAGTTTGAAGCATGTCTTCCAACACTAGCTTGAATTCCAACAGTATATAATTAGGAATTGTCGTGGGTGGAACTTTGATATCCTAGGTGGACACGGACTGGCCACCCGTGTCGGGGGATTGGTTCTGCATTAACCATGATAATTCTATTGGTCACTGTTGAAATACTAGCAAGAGGACTAGGTCAGCAAGTAATATAGTCTGGAAGACCGAATATCGTCCCACAGGGATCGAAGCTGTTTCTAATAACTTTCCACCAATTCGTAATTATTCGTGCAACTTGTTATTGAAGTTTAGAAGGAGAAGAATAATAATAATAAAATAAGATAAGAAGATTGAGGAGATAAGATGTATAGAAAGCAATAGAAAAAGGTTAGGAACTTGGTTTCGTTGTATGATTCACTTATTTTAACTATGATTTATATTTTCCTTTAATTATCCTTCAATTCATGGAATATTCCTCTCAAATAGCAATAGTTAGACGTCTCTAAGATTACCCTTATATTCTATATATTTAATCCTTGATCCCTCAACAAATTACAATATAAGAAAATATCTATTCAGCACAAGGGAATTAAAAAGCCATATAATCATTCAATTATATCCCTATATTTTGGACTGATTATACCATTAATTGCATGGCCTATTCAAAATCCCAACTCCCGTTGCGAATTAAGAAATCCAAAACATAAATTGCGCGGGTTTATGTAATGAAAACTCAATTAATGCATGAATTAAAAACAGCAAAATACTAAATCATAAATTAAAATAAGTTACATCATACAATTTACACCATGTTCCTAACAAGAGGTTTTAGTTACACATATAGAAATAAAGAAAACAGAGGCAAAGAGAAAACCTCATATCATAAACAATACAGGCTAACTCTCCAAGAGACCTTCAATCCTTGTGCCTTGCCTCCTTGCTCTCAATAGATGTTACTAACCTCTCTCTCTAATCCTAATTGAATTCTATGATCTTAAAATCTGCTGAAAACTATTTACAAACCCTCTATTTAAAGAGTAAAACAAATCCTAAAATAAATCTTAATTAAATATAATAGATAAGGTCCATGTTTATCTTCTAATTTCTGATCAAATCTAAGATATGAAGCCAAATTAGACTTCTCTTCTTCTATTTCGTTCAGAATCTTGTCAAATTGGGCCTCCAACACGTACGCGCGCCTCAGGCGCACACGACCTCGCGCCCCAGGCGCGCAGGTCTGGTTACTGGTTCTTTTGCACACAGGCGCGCCTCAGGCGCCCCCGTCCCCGCGCCTCAGGCGCGTGGGACCTACTCCGACTCCATTTTGCTCCGTTCTTTTTCCATTTGCAAGATCTTTTCGTCCTCTTTTCAGGTCCATAAATATTTTATTCATTTAAGCTCCAAAAAGTACCTGAAACACTAAAAAACGGATCAAAACGTTCAAAGGACCCTAAACTACTAAAAATAATTAAAATCTAATAAAAAGTCCTAAATTTGCTAGAGAAACAAGCCAAATACATAGTATAAGGGAGTCAAATCAATGCTCAAATCTATATATATTGGACCCAAATCACTCCCCCAAACTTAGCATTTTGCATGCCCCAGGCAAAAGTAAAATAAAAATTCTAAACAAAAGACAAACTCCCTAAATCAACATGAACACACCTAATCTAAGACTACGACTCATCACTTCGACACATATTATCATAAACTATTTACACAATTACATACTAGTTAACGTAACAATCCCATTCAGAACTCAGAACTAATGAACACTCTCAACCTCTCAATTGTTTCTCTCAAAAGTGTATAAGGGTCATATTTTCAATTCACTCAAGTTCAACAATGATAATCTGTTACCATAGGCTTGACCACAGACCAACATCTCCACTGAAATTATTGAATACATGCAAAAATCAGAAGGTCTTATTTTTGGTTGTAATGGGGCCAGGCTAAAGTGTCAGGTGGGATAAAAGAAAGAAGGGATAATGAACTAAGGGCTAAAAATGCAAAGCAAAATTCCCCTAGAATCATGAATGAGCACTAAGTATATTACAATGAAACTCAACTCAATCACAACTTTATTCTTCTTTACTTTTCACTTTTCAATTCCTCTACTCTCTTCCTTTTCACTTTTATTTGATTTATTTTTTTATTTTATTTTATTGGAAGAGAAGTAGGCACAAAACACTTTTCAAATTTTTTTTTTCTTTTCTTTTGCATCACATTCCACTTAATTGCTCATCCAAAATTCCCAAGGTACTCACAATAAAATCAATACAATTAATGCAGGGTACCAAAGAAAAATCATATATCATTATAAGGCTCAAAGTGGGCAACTAATGGAAAATTATCAATGCAAATTCTGAAGGCCTCAAAAACACATCCTAAGTGCCTTAATCATCTTCATGCATGCAATCAATCATCAATTTTGAAATGGTCACAGGTCAAGTTCTAGAAGACAATATCAAAGTGAACACACTCATGAAAAAATAGGGGTCTCAATATCAGAATATTTCAATAAAATTCATACCCCTTCATAAGCTCAAAATCTCACACTTGGCTAAAGTCAGTTCACTAATCACAAGTTCTGAAAGCCTTTGTCGAAATAACCCAGTCACCGCAATATATTCAGTTCAATCAAACAGAGTCTAATGCCAATGAGTCTAAGTCCTAAACTAAATATATACATGCATCAAAAGAGAAAAAGTCCTAAGGTTAGAAAAATTAATTACTCTTGCTAAGGACACAAACCAATACCAATATGGGAGAAAAATTCAGATCTGAAAAATTTTAATTTTTATTTTGTATATACTCCCCCAAACTTAGATGTTGGCTTGTCCTCAAGCAAACTAATCTACCCTAGACTACAAAATAAAAATTAAAAACTACCTAAACAGTTGGACAATATTTTTGGTGAGGTACAGGGGCCCGGGGTGTAATATTGAAAAAATTGGGGCTAATGGGGTCCAAATCCTACAAAAACAAATCTAATCCTAAAATAAATCTATCCCTAAAAAATAGAAAATAAAAAAAAACGAAAATAAATAAAAAAAATCTATTCTAAAAAAAATCCTAAGATAACTCTAATCCTAAAAAGATAAAACAAATTCCTAAAAGATATAAAACTAATCTAATCCTAAAAGATAAAACAAACTCCTAAAAAGATAAAAAACTAATTTGTTCCTAAAAGATAAGATAAAAAAAATATCTGTTACTAAAAAATAAGATAAAAAAAATAAATCTAATCCTAAGAGATAAGATAAAACTAATCCTAAAAAATTATCTATTACTAAAAATAAAAAAATAAAATAAAATAAATCTAATCCTAAGAGATAAGATGGTAGAATCCGAATTTGACCCCAAAACTGAACTTTTGCACCCCTTTGAGAAAACTAGAAAAATTCCCCCCAACTCTGTAGCAGCCCGCGAGCCTGAGGCGCGCGACCGCGTGCGCCCCAGGCGCACGAGGTCTGTACCACAATTTTTTATTTTTTTTTGCATTTTTTTTTCACAAAAACTACCTAAGAATTGAAACCTACACTACTGCTTATGTACAAAACAAATCCACCAGGATCCCAAATTCTATGGGTCAAATCCCATGTGATGCAACAATAATGAGTTATGCCCACATCCCATGGGGAAGACCTTGGGTGATCTTTTCTTCCATCATCCATCATGAAGTTGTTAACTCCATTAGTTAAGAAGATTACTTTCTCATGCTTCCCATTGCCTAATAACGATTCAGATTGTTCTAGATATTTTTCATGAAAGTACTTAGGCTGAATATAATAGAAAAATTCTGAATCACCCAAGCATGAACTAGATTTAATTAAATTCTCTATAACAACAAATTCCTCATGCAATTTTTTCATGAAAGTACTTAGGGTGGTTCAATTTTTTCTATAATTTTCAAACCTTCTATTTTTATTTTTCGATCCTCTTCCTCAAACCTATCATGCACAATTTCTTTTTCAGATTGTTGCTCCTCCAAAAGGATTTGATCATTGGTCACATCCATCACCACAACTTCCTCCTCTTTTTTAGGAGAGTCAAAAATTGTTGATAATGCTTGTGACTCCTCAGATAAATATTTTGAAATTTGCTCAAGTGCTATTTCTATGTTCTCAAAACTTTTTCTGTTTTCTTCATTTATAAAATTAATTTCTTGAACACTACTACTAACTTTTTGAGCTAATTTCTCTTGGTTAATTTTCCATGACTCTTTCTCCACAGGGGGAGGAATTGGTTCAACACGAGGGAATCTAAAATTAGTTTTGCAATCTTTAGCAAAATCCTCAGCTTTTTGAGCCAATCTCTCTAGAGCTATTTCCATTGGGGATTTACTGGGAGGAGGAGGCTCCACATGAGAAAATTGAGAATAATATCTTTCCTTTTTCATATCATTAATCTGTTGATTCATTATCTCTATATCTATTTCCCATTGGGCCTTCCTAGGAGTTATATTTTGTGCAACATAGTATGGAGGATAAGGATAATATGGAATAAATCTATCACAATCTGAATCACTATTACAACTATAGTTATACATGAGAAAGTGCAAATAACACAAATAATTACAAAAAGTACCGAAAAGAAATTACAATCGAATTTCAATCCCCGGCAACGGCGCCAAAAACTTGTTGAAATACTAGCAAGAGGACTAGGTCAGCAAGTAATATAGTCTGGAAGACCGAATATCGTCCCACAGGGATCGAAGCTGTTTCTAATAACTTTCCACCAATTCGTAATTATTAGTGCAACTTGTTATTGAAGTTTAGAAGGAGAAGAATAATAATAATAATAAAATAAGATAAGAAGATTGAGGAGATAAGATGTATAGAAAGCAATAGAAAAAGGTTAGGAACTTGGTTTCGTTGTATGATTCACTTATTTTAACTATGATTTATATTTTCCTTTAATTATCCTTCAATTCATGGACTATTCCTCTCAAATAGCAATATTTAGACGTCTCTAACATTACCCTTATTTTCTATATATTTAATCCTTGATCCCTCAACAAATTACAATATAAGAAAATATCTATTCAGCACAAGGGAATTAAAAAGCCATATAATCATCCAATTATATCCCTATATTTTGGACTGATTATACCATTAATTGCATGGCCTATTCAAAATCCCAACTCCCGTTGCGAATTAAGAAATCCAAAACATAAATTGCGCGGGTTTATGTAATGAAAACTCAATTAATGCATGAATTAAAAACAGCAAAATACTAAATCATAAATTAAAATAAGTTACATCATACAATTTACACCATGTTCCTAACAAGAGGTTTTAGTTACACATATAGAAATAAAGAAAACAGAAGCAAAGAGAAAACCTCATATCATAGACAATACAGGCTAACTCTCCAAGAGACCTTCAATCCTTGTGCCTTGCCTCCTTGCTCTCAATAGATGTTACTAACCTCTCTCTCTAATCCTAATTGAATTCTATGATCTTAAAACCTGCTGAAAACTATTTACAAATCCTCTATTTAAAGAGTAAAACAAATCCTAAAATAAATCTTAATTAAATCTAATAGATAAGGTCCATGTTTATCTTATAATTTCTGATCAAATCTAAGATATGAAGCCAAATTAGACTTCTCTTCTTCTATTTTGTTCAGAATCTGGTCAAATTGGGCCTCCAACACGTACGCGCGCCCCAGGCGCACACGACCTCGCGCCCGAGGCGCAGGTCTGGTTACTGGTTCTTTTGCACACAGGCGCGCCTCAGGCGCCCCCGTCCCCGCGCCTCAGGCGCGTGGGACCTACTCCGACTCCGTTTTGCTCCGTTCTTTTTCCATTTGCAAGATCTTTTCGTCCTCTTTTCAGGTCCATAAATATTTTATTCATTTAAGCTCCAAAAAGTACCTGAAACACTAACAAACGGATCAAAACGTTCAAAGGACACTAAACTACTAAAAATAATTAAAATCTAATAAAAAGTCCTAAATTTGCTAGAGAAACAAGCCAAATACATAGTATAAGGGAGTCAAATCAATGCTCAAATCTATATATATTGGACCCAAATCAGTCACAGAGTCACTTCGGGACCGGTTGAGGGTGGTTCCCTACTATAGCCAACTTGGGCCTTCAACCCAAGTTATACTGGACCAAGAGAGAGAGGTCAGTATTGTGAAAGCGTGGTCGAGGGACATTTACTCCCGGTTATGTGTTTCCCTAGAGCGGAGGGTAAAGTGAGGAAATCGAGTAAAATGTTGAATGATGAGATGAAATGATAATGAGATATGAAATGAGAAAGAATGTGAAAGAGATGAAATGTTGGAGATGGAGATAACACTTTAAATTATTCCATAATTGAATCCAATGCACTTCAAAGTGCAAGAGAGAATAAGAAGTGAAAATGAGATGAATATGATGATGAGATTACATGACAATTGATTCAATTGATGGATCAAGAGAGTCATGCATGCATCATTCCTTAATAGACAAACAACATAGTATTCATACATCATGGCATCATGAATTATATGAGTGTTATTGTGATATGGTTATATTAAATGGAGGTTACATAATTTATTGATGTTAAATGATTGGTTTTATGTTATTGTTATTTAATTTTTTATTTTGAATTATGCAAAACCACTCACTTCCTTGTTATTGTCCCTACATGCCGCCGAGGAGAGTCGTGTTCCGTCTAAAGGAGTGTAGACTCGATGTTGTGGTCTTGACCACACTTTACAACCCTGCTCTATTCTAGATTGTATAGTTTTTGGTTAACGTTATCTAAAGGTTGTAAAAGTTTTATCCATGTACTTTGAATATGTAATGTGTACTTAACTATGCTAAATCAAACCCCTATATATATATATGTATATATGTAAAGGATATCACTTATGGTATGTCACATACCATCTTTTGGAGGGATATGAAACTACAAATATATTTTTAGAATTTGTCTGGATGTGATATTCTGAATCTGACAGGTACTAAAAAAGTTTAAACAATTTTGAGATTATCCAATAAACAGAGTAAACTATGTCAAAATTTTCTTAAAATTCTTAATTAAGATTGCCTTAGTTTTGTATCTAGTCTTATGGGCGGCTTGTGGCTTAATGAACCCTTCCTAGAAGGTGGCTTTAAGTTCAAGTTGGCCTTAGGTTGCAAATTTGCAAAGTGGTAATAGATTTTTTCTTCTACCCAAAAAAAAATGATAAAATCAACCTAAGGTGTTACAATCATAATAGGTAAAAATATGACACCATGTATGGTCCATTTTTTAATGGGACCACCTAAAAAGTGCCCATTTTAGATGGGTTTGATGATGGTTATCATGAAAATGGATATGAGAAGTTGAGTATCCATGCCTCAAACCGATAATTTAGTCATATGACCCATACCAGTTCTCAGTACGAATTTGACCTCATAGCAATTCAGGAAAGCAATGTGGATGGTCGAATTGGATTTGAGCTTCGAAGATCGGACAAAAGTCTTTAACAACTCGTATTTACGTCATTATTCGAATTAAATATCCTAAATAAAATCTCAAGAAGATTATATCTTGGCAATTATGGATAAATAAAATATTATATATAAAAATAGATAATCCATATTCCTATTATTCAAGAAGATCTAGAAAACGTTAAATGAAAAAAAAAACTTAATCAATAAGGAAATATAACTCAAAGACAGTTATTGGAGTCCGATAAATACAATATCACAGATCCAACATCACACATAAAATACAATTAGCAAGAAGTATACAAGAGAACATTTAGAGTTACAACATTATCATACAAGCACACACATTTTATAGACAACAAAGGGAACATTCTCTTGACAATAGAGAGAATACTCTCGGTAATCAACTTGAAGGTGCAATATCACACAAAAGTGTACCCAATTCTACTCTAAGAACTGAGAACCCTTATGTGAAAGCATCGGCGAAAATTAAAATTAAGAACTATGTAGTATTGGATCCCACGAGGAAACTTGGAGGGTTGGTAGGATTGAGAGTATCCTCTCGCCAGACTTAATCTATTTGTTTTGCAAGTATTATTAATCCACGAATCAGAACGTTGGTATTGTACGAGGAAAATGCGATAAATTTTAAATCCCCCCCAATCACTCAATAAACATGACTTCTCAACCATCAAAAGAAGTTGCACCTACTTCAAAGCCTCAACGCCATGAAGAACCTCACCCACTAAAATGGAACCACAAGTTCCCAATCCACCCTAAAGGTACCATTCTAACAGAAGTAAGAACCAACAAACCCTAAATCGTCCAAACAGAAATCCATGGTTAGCATACCGTTCCTTCAACATAGTGTTGGAGGACTAGTATAAAGTTCCAGATCAGTCTTTAGCAGGTCACATCAAGAGAATTGCCCTTAAGGACAAAGTGCCACGAGAGAGAAGCAGTTCTAGAGTGGTTAGCACTGGAAGAAGAAGGAGATCCCAAACCCCCCTCCCGTCACTAAGGATTCTAGTTCTTGAGGCAAACAAAGGAAGAAGGAAAGTTCGAACTCAATCTGAGCACAAAAGAGTAAATGGAAAGCATCAGAAGAAATCAGTGCTAGCTAACAGTGAACCCACCTTTAAGTGGAAAGCCCTGAAGACGACATTAGTGTGGATTTGGATCCATTTTGAAGAAGGATTATGGAAGCACAAAACCCACCAAGATTTTTTTATCCCACAAATATGCACGAGTATGACTGGCAGACAGAATCCCTCGCATCTCATCGACCGATTTCAAACTACCATGCACTTCCAACATGGAACCAGGGACACAATGTGTAAGGCATTCTTGCTGTCCTTAATAAGACTAGTCAATGGCTGGTTCCAGACTATGAAACCAAACTCTATCGATAGGTGGTATCAGCTCAAATATGCTTTCCTGCTCTAGTTCTAAAGAAAGAGAGCTCGACCTAAGTGGATACACTTTCTAAGAGAAATGGAACAAGGGCCAGATGAAAGCCCTAGACACTAATTAACACATTTTACTCGCAAGAAGGATCAAGTCACCGGCTTGGAACCTACTATAGCTTTGCATATCTTTCTTATAGATTTGAGACTTTGAAGAGAGTTTGCAGCTGACCTAACAAAAATCCTAGAAAAGGACATGGATGAAGTGATGTGAAGGTCAGAAATCTTTGTCAACAAAAAGGATTTTCGGATTACAATGCGCTAAAGGACAACAGTGCAGCCACATGGCCAAACCAAGAACCAAGAGAACAACCAAAAAGGTGACAACCACAATAGTGGGAAAGATTTAATTATCGGCCTAGGTACACGGTGTTGGAGATACTAGCAAGTATACTAGATCACAAGTAATAAAGAGTAAATAAATTATCGTTCCACTCGGGGATTGTGAGTTGTTTCCAAATAATTCTCACCAAAGGGTAATTAAAAGAGAAGTTTATAAATTTTTACTATTTAATAAACAAACCATTAAAAATAAACTAATTAAAATAGGGTTTGTGAGACAGATAGAGAAAGGCGTTAGAAACTAGTTTCATTGCAAGACTTATTTACTACTTATGAATCTCTATTTTTTTATTAACACTATTGCAAACAAATAAATCCTAGCAAGCCCTTATGAACTAAATAGAATCTCTTTCCTAGGACAAGCCAATACCCACCCCCTTACCTCAAATGTGATGAGATAAGGATATTTTCTCTTGCCCTAGCTTTAGAACCTTGGAACCTTGAACTTCCTTAGCTTAGCTTGCCACCTCAAAATAGTCAATATCCAATGGTGATGAATAACCCTAGTGTGATGGTTGTATGTAGGAAGTGAGCTCTTGTCTTGATTAGAAGGGTTTCACATATATATAGTTCTCCATGGTCGTGAGTTGAAAAAAAAATCAAGGGAGAAAGAGAGAGAGATTCGAATTTAGGAGGGAAGAAGGAGGTATCTAGCTCATTTCCTTGAAGAAAACTTGATGAGGATGATGGATGATTGTTGGGTGATGCTCTTGAGTGAGGATCAATGGATGAAACTTAGAAACCCTAGAGAGAGAGAGAGACGAAATTGATGAAGTAAGGGAGGGAGAAAAGGTTTGTGAGTGTGTTGTGTTTGTTCTCCTTGTCTTGGTGCTTTTATTGCATGGGAGGCTGGAATGTGTTGTGGGGATTGGTGGCTTCCCAGCTTCCTTGGGAAGCCACGATTTTGTGGTCCAAAACGCGTTTCCCACTAAGCTGCTCAGACCATTTTCGCTTGAGCGAGCGATTTTTCGCTTGATCGAAAATTGATCAGTCAATTTGGGTTGGTCGCGAGCTGTTTTCGCTGGAGCGAAATTATTTTCGCTGGAGCGAACACCATCCTAGCTTGAGCGAGCTAGTTCTCGCTGGAGCGAAAACTAATCAGAGAATAAGCGTCTGAACTAAGCGGTTTCGCTTGAGCGAGTGAATATTCGCTTAAGCGAGGACTCAATACTCTTATACACTTCAAAATGCTACAACTTCTTGGATACCCATTGGATCTTGCTCAAACTTTAAGGCAAGTTTCCTCATATATCCTACTTCATATCCAACGGAGGAATTCATGTTTTAAGCTACAAATATTGTATTTTAACTTTCATAAAGTTAGGTGTTTCGAACTTCACAACTACTCTTCTAATGCTCTATATCAGCTTATTTTTATCATTCTCTTCACCCTAAGTTGATTAACATACTAATTTGGCTTAGAAAAAAAATTAAGGATGTTACAATCCTCTCCCACTTACCAGAATTTTGTCCTCGAAATTCAGTTGTCCTGGAACAATTGTGGATGAGATTCTTTCATCTTGTTCTCCAGTTCCCGTGTAGCCTCTTCCACATTGTTTCTGTTCCAGATAACTTTCACCAGTGGGATCTCCTTGCCCCTAAGCTGCTTTATTCGCCTATCTTCAATTCTAATCGGGAGAACTTCAAAAGTCAAATTTTCTTTCAATGGCAAGTCATCAACTGCTACCACATGAGAGGGATCATGAATATATTTCCTTAGCTGAGAAACATGAAATACATCATGAAGCCTGGCCAAATGTGGAGGCAAAGCGATCCTGTATGCCACTGGTCCAACCTTTTCCAAAATTTCATACGGTCCAACAAACCGTGGAGTCAGCTTCTTGGACTTGATTGCCCGACCAATTCCTGTGGTAGGGGACACTCTTAGAAAAACATGATTACCCACATCAAATTCTAGAGGTCTCCTACGCTTATCTACATAGCTTTTCTGACGATCCTGAGAAGTTTTCATCTTGTTCTTAATCCTAGTGATCTTAATTCTCAGTAGTTTCTTGCACCATGTCTGGTTCAGCCAACAAATTCTCACCAATTTGGAACCAACAAAGAGGCATTCTACACTTCCTGCCATAAAGTGCCTCAAATGGTGCCATTACGATGCTAGAGTGGAAGTTGTTGTTGTAAGTAAATTCCATCAGCGGTAAAAGCTGTTCCCAGCTGCCAACTTGCTCTAGCACACAAGCTCTCAGCAGATCCTCCAAAGACTGAATAGTACCCTCAGATTGCCCATCAGTTTGTGGATGGTAAGCCATACTAAATCTCAACTTAGTACCCAAAGCCTATTGGAGACTCTGCCAAAATCTAGATAAGAATCTTGGGTCACGATCTGATACTATGCTGGAGGGTAAACCATGAAGCTTCACTATTTGCCGAATGTACAATTGCGTCAACTTCTCCAAACTTTACCTCATATTTATCGGGATGAAGTAAGCACACTTCGTCAAACGATCTACAACAACCCAAATAGCATCACACCTTGCAGAGGTTCTGGGTAAACCGGACACAAAGTCCATAGCAATGCTATCCCATTTCCATTCAGGAATATCAAGTGATCGCAACGGACAACCTAGTTTTTGCTGCTCGATCTTCACTTTCTGGCAAATCAAGCAATGAGACACATGGTCCGCCACATCCATTTTCAACCTTGGCCACCAATAGAGTTTCTTTAAATCCTGATACATTTTTTTTGTACCTGGATGAAAACTCATTTTTTTTCTATGAGCTTCATCTAATATATCTCTTCGTACCTCAAAATCCATAGGAACACACACTCGGCCTCTAAACCGAATGATACCATCTGAACCCTTCGTGAAATCGGGCTCTTCTTTGCCCGCTGCTCCTTCTAGCAATTTTCGAAGCTCTAAATCGTGGCCTGTCTTTCTTTAATCAAACCAATCAACTCATTCCTAACTTGTAACATCTCCAAAACAATGATTTTCTCCTTCATTTGCATGTTTAGATTGAGATTGTTGAATTCCTGTATCAGTTGCATTTCCTTTACCATCAGGTTGCTAACATGTAAAGTCTTGCGACTTAGTGCATCAGCTACCACATTAGCTTTGCCCGGATGGTACTGAAGATGGAAATCATAATCTTTCAGGAATTTCATCCATCTCCTCTGTCTCATATTCAACTTTTTTTTATCAAAAAGATAGCGAAGACTCTTGTGATCACTGAAGACTTTAAACTTAGTGCCATACAAATAGTGTCCAGATTTTTAATGCAAAAACGATAGATGCTAACTCAAGATCATGAGTTGGATAATTCTGTTCATGTTGTCGCGACTGCCTAGATTCATATGCTATAACTTTACCCTGCTGCATAAGCACACAACCTAAACCTTGCTTTGAAGCATCACAATAAACATCAAAGGGTTAGGTTGGATCCGGTAAGATTAGAACCGGTGAGCTAGTCAGCCTCTTCTTCAACTCTTGGAAACTATACTCACAATGCTCCGACCACTGATAAGGAACATCTTTTCTAGTTAACATAGTCAATGGAAGAGCCAACTTGGAGAATCCTTCAATGAATCTCCGATAATAACCCGCCATGCTAAGAAAACTTCTGATTTCTGTCACTGTTGTGGGTCTCTCCCACTTTAATACTGCTTCAACCTTAGAGGGATCTATAACAACTCCCTGTGCAGAAATAACATAACCCAGGAAGTGAACTTCACTCAACCAGAAGCTACACTTAGAAAGCTTTGCATAAAGTTGTTTTTTTTTTTAGAATTTGCAGCATTATCCTCAAATGTTCCTCATGCTCACTTGGACTCTTAGAATATATGAGAATATCATCAATGAATACTATTACAAAGGAATCCAAATAAGGCATGAAGATTCTATTCATATAATCCATGAATATTGCAGGAGCGTTGGTTAAACCAAAAGGCATCACAACATACTCAAAATGCCCATACCGCGTCCTGAATGCAGTTTTAGGAATATCCTCTTCTCGGACACGGATTTGATGGTATCCCGATCGGAGGTCAATTTTTGAAAACACTGCTGCACTCCTTAGATGATCAAGCAAATCATCAATGCGAGGGAGCGGATATTTATTTTTCACCGTCACCGCATTCAATTGTCTGTAGTCAGTGCACATCCGGAGGCTACCGTCCTTCTTCTTTAAAAAAAGAATCGGAGCTCCCCAGGGCGATACACTTGGCCTAATCAATTTCTTGGCCAACAACTCCTCCAACTGCTTCTTCAACTCTTCTAATTCAGGAGGTGCCATTCTGTACGGTGCTATAGAAATTGGGCCAGTACCAGGCTTAAGGTCAATACTAAACTCTACTTCCCTTTTTGGCGAAAATCCGGGAATCTCTGCAGAAAAGACTTCCGGAAATTCGCAGACTTTTGGAATTTGACTGACATCAGATACTTCATCCACTTCCATGGTACATAAAGAAGAATCACTAAAGATAATTGCTTTCTGATGGCAATCAATCAGAACATGGTGTTGGGACATCCAATCCATGCCCTGAATGATATCTAGTTTAGTTAATGGCAGACAAATCAGATTAACTTTGAATTCTCGTCCCAATACTTGAAGTGGGCAATTCATACACATTTGTGATGTGACTACTGAAGAGTTAGTGGGGGGTAGAAACAGATAATCTATAAGGCATTTCCACATTTGACAACCCTAACTTCTTCATGCAGTCAACAGAAATAAAAGAGTGAGTGGCTCCACAGTCAAACAGAACACCACAGGAAATATTATTAACGTAACAAAGACCTCTGATCAGCTCATCATCATCAGTCACCTCTTCACCATCCAGAGTGTACACTTTGCCCCTCTGCAATGGCTAACTTACACCATATTTCTGTGCCTTAGCCACATTGACCTCTTTCTTTAAAGTGCTCTTGGGACAGTGAGCAGCAAAATGACCGGGCTGTTCGCACTGAAAACAAAGCCCCTCTCTTCGATTCGGGCCAAGACTCCAGCATACTCCCCTGTGATACTTCCCACAATGTTGACAAAGCTGGGGAGGACCAAGAGTAATCGCCGACTTCCCTGTGCCTCTTGATGTTGTAGCCTCAGGATTAGAATAAGGGCCAGATTTCTGCATAGGACCTTTGCCTCTAATAGGACTAGTTGACTTCTGAGGTGCCTTGTTCCGTTCAACTGCCCGTTCCTGCTTAAGAGAATTCTCATATGCACTCGTCATATTCACAAGTTGAGAGAGATTGGCGATCCCCTGATAAACAAAAATAGTCCTAATCTTGGCATTGAGACCAGATTCGAACATGATGCACTTAGTGCGTTCATCTGCATCTCTGTAGCTACCTGAGTAGAGAATCGGATCCTCGAATTGAGCTGCATACTCTCCGACACTGAGGTTCCCTTGCTCCATTTTGAGAAAAGCAATCTCCTTCTCCCTTCGAACGTCTTCTGGAAAATACTTTCCCAGAAAACTGATCTTAAAAAGATCCCATGTAATCATCTCATTGGCTGCTTCCAAACCTCTCCTTTGTTGTTCCCACCAATGTTCCGCCTCGCTAGACAGAACATACTCAACCATTCGAACATACTGATCCACTGGTGGTTGCAGTGAGCGAAGAATTTTCTCTATTTCCTGAAGCCATTTCTGAGCTCTATCCAGGTTGTATCCCCCTTCAAACTTTGGCGGTTCACTCTTCTGAAATCGGGCCAACCAGTCAATGTCCATTGGAGGTGGTGGTGGAGGTTGCATGGCTACTGCTTCTACTGTTTCTGCGGCTGCTGCTGCTGCTGCTATGTTTTCTGCCAGATCGTGATGCATCTGTGCCATGTTAGCAGCCTGGTTTTGTTGCATCTGAGCCATGGCCTCTGCTTGGTTCTGTTGCATTTAAACCAAACTTTCCAATACAGCGGCAATCCTGTCATTCTCTACACGCCTCCCAGCCATACTGCTAAGTCATAGAGGAGATAACTAGTTAAAGAGTAAACACTAAACTAATATATCAACTTCCTATTTCTAGACTTTAGACTTCTAACTAAATAAACTAGTTACTCGCTTGGTGAGTAACCGCTGCAGTTGTGAGTTCACACTCCAAAGGCCGAGGGAAACTGCTCTGATACCATAAATGTAACACCCTAATTAGAATTACCCTTGGTTATCCTTAATTGATTTTAGTGACTTAAAAATTTCTTTATTTCATTAGATGCATATAAAAATTCTCCGACCAAACGGATGTAGTTTCCTTTGTTTATAGGAATTTCCCAAAAATTTAGTTGCACCTGCTTCCTGCTAAATAAGATATTCACATTTCATTCAGAAGCCAGCACAGCTAAAACATAGTTTGTGCAACATTGTGCACCCATCAGCAGTCAAGTAATTATCATAGTATTCGGCAGCTATTTACAAGTTTACACATAATTAAGTTTTCCCAAAATACCCCAACCATAAATGTAACACCCTAATTAGAATTACCCTTGGTTATCCTTAATTGATTTTAGTGACTTAAAAATTTCTTTTATTTCATTATATGCTTATAAAAATTCTCCAACCAAACGGACGGAGTTTCCTTTGTTTATAGGACTTTCCCAAAAATTTAGTTGCACCTGCTTCCTGCTAAATAAGATATTCATATTTCATTCAGAAACCAGCAGGGCTAAAACATAGTTTGTGCAACATTGTGCACCCATCAACAGTCAAGTAGTTATCAGAGTATTCAGCAGCTATTTCCAAGTTTACACATAATTAAGTTTTCCCAAAATACCCCTTCCCAAAGAGGCTGTCCTGGGCCCACCCAAAAGTAAATATTTACATTTTTACAAACAAAATATTCTTATTCTTCACTAGCCTAGGGTTGTTAATAACACTATTGCAAACAAATAAATCCTAGCAAGCCCTCATGAACTAAATAGAATCTCTTTCCTAGGACAAGCCAATACCCACCCCCTTACCTCAAATGTGATGAGATAAGGATATTTTCTTTTGCCCTAGCTTTAGAACCTTGGAACCTTGAACTTCTTTAACTTAGCTTGTCACCTCAAAATAGTCAATATCCAATGGTGATGAATAACCCTAGTGTGATGTTTGTATGTAGGAAGTGAGCTCTTGTCTTGATTATAAGGGTTGCACATATATATAGTTCTCCATCGTTGTGAGTTGAAAAAAAAATTAAGGGAAATAGAGAGAGATTCAAATCTAGGAGGGAGGAAGGAGTTCTCTAGCTCATTTCCTTGAAGAAAACTTGATGAGGATGATGGATGGTTGTTGGGTGATGCTCTTGAGTGAGGATCAATGGATGAAAATGATGGATGAAACTTAGAAACCCTAGAGAGAGAGAGAGACGAAATTGATGAAGTAAGGGAGCGAGAAAAGGTTTGTGAGTGTGTTGTGTTTTTTCTCCTTGTCTTGGTGCTTTTCTTGCATGGGAGGCTGGAATGTGTGGTGGGGATTGGTGGCTTCCCAAGGAAGCCACGATTTTGTGGTCCAAAACGCGTTTCCCACTAAGCTGCTCAGACCATTTTCGCTCGAGCGAGCGATTTTTCGCTTGGGCGAAAATTGATCAGTCAATTTGGGTTGGTCACGAGTTGTTTTTCCTTTAGCGAAATTATTTTCGCTGGAGCGAACACCATCTTAGCTTGAGCGAGCTCGCTTGAGCAAGTGAATATTCGCTTAAGCGAGGACTCAAAAGAAATGCTGCAACTTCTTTGCTACCCGTTGATCTTGCTCAAACTTTAAGGCATGTTTTAAGCTACAAATCTTGTATTTTAACTTTCATAAAGTTAGGTGTTTCTAACATCACAACTACTCTTCTAATGCACTAAATCAGCTTATTTTTATCATTCTCTTCACCCTAAGTTGATTAACGTACTAATTTGGCTTAGAATAAAATTAAGGATGTTACAAGGGTCATGCTATCACCTTCATGGATGCCAATTTTAAAGACATCATACGGACTCATGACGACCTTATTCACATAACAGCTTTTATAGTCAACATCAAGGTCCACAAGGTCTTCATTGATGAGGGAAGCTCGACTGACATCATATTTTTTAGAACTTTTTAAAGGACTGAAACCCTAAGAAGAAATGCTCCAACCATATGAAGAACTTGTAAGCTTTATTGGGAAGGTCGTTCACCCTTTGGGATACATGAACCTGTTAGTGAGTTTTAGAGAAGCAGCACAAAGCAAAATTGTTCGTATGAAGATTTTGGTTCTGGATTCTCCCTCAGCGTATAATATGATCGTTTTAAGGCCCATGCTTAAAGTGTTAACTCCTCACTTAACTATGAAAGGTGACCACAAATTAGCACGACAAGTCTATCATCAAAACATCCAAATAAATGATATGGGGAAGAAACAAGCCAATAATTCAAAGGAGGTCAGAAAATAATCTAATGATTTTGACGTTTATTTATTTGGGTCCAATATATGATGTTTTGAGCATGATTTAGACTCCCTTTTACTAAGGTTTGGCTTGTTTCTCTTGTAAATTTAGGAGTTTTTGTGTAGCTTTTAGAAAGTTAGGTAATTTAGAATCCTTTGAACATTTTGATCCGTTTTGGGTTTGTTTCATGTACTTTCGGAGCTTAAATGAATAAAATAAATATTGAGCATGAAAGAGGATGAAAAGACCTTGAAAATGGCGTAAGAACGAAGCAAAACGGAGCCGGAATGAGTCCCACACGCCCAGGCGTGTCTGCAGCGAGAAAATACACCAATCAGGTGCCTAGCACGCCCAGGCGCGCGCACCGCGTGAGACGTTGTTAGGTATTTTGACCATAACTTGGGATACGCTTATCCAAATGAGGCGATCTTGGTATCATTTTAAAGCTAAGGAAAAGATATACAACGTTTCCAGAAATAGCCTTGCTCAAATTCGTCCATCTTTGGGGTCAAAATCAGGGCCGAAGTTGCTGTCAAATACGAGAAAGCCCAATTGGGCCACTTCCGGATCAGTTTTGCTCCAATTCAATAAGGATTAGTTTTATCTTTTAAATATGCATTTTTAGAACTAGGTCAGCAGCCATTAGTCATTCTTAGAGATTAGAATTGAGTTTGAATGAGATTTACACAGTTTTGGGAGCATTCGAAGGAGGAATCCGGAGAAGATTGAAGATTCAAAGCACATATCTGTGGTAATTTAGTGATAAATATCATAGCTATTTGTTTTCTTCTTCTCTTTCATTATATGTAGCTAAACATTTTGTGTTAGGAACATGGTGGATTTGTATTTGTAATTTATTTTTATGAATTAATGTTTTTCAGTTTTCAATCAAGTGTTTAATTGTGATTGCAATGTTATGCATAGAAGCAGCTAATCTATGTTTTGGATTTCTAAATCTGAAATTGGAAAATTAGGATTTAGAATAGGTCATGCAATTAAATAGTATAATGATTCAACTTGTAGGAATACTTTTGGATTATTATATAACTTGATAATTCACTGTTCTTAATCAAGGTTATTCAAGGGATTAAAATTCTAAGGAATTAGGATTTAATAAATTGGATAATAAACAGTAATTTCATAAGAGGAATCAAGGAATTACTATTTTCTGAATTTGTTCTTGATTTGAATGAAAAATATTGATTTATAATAAATGAATGAATATACAATGAAACTAAGTTCTTAACCAATTTCTTCCATTTAATTTCTCTTTTATTTTATTTTGAACATATAATTCTTCTTTTTAATTTATTTATTTAATTCTGAATTTTATATTTTAAGAGATTTTATTCTAGATTTTCCCTTAGGTAGAGATAGATTGAACAATTCTGAGTCCCTGTGGGTACGATATCTGGTCTTAACCGACTATATTACTTTGCGATCTAGCATACTTGCTAGAGAGTGATCAAGTTTTTGGCGCCGTTGCCGGGGACTTGAATTAGTTTAATCCGTTTTGGCACTAAGATGTAATTTGGAGTGAAATCTATTTTTGATCTTAATTTTAATGTACAATAATGACTTGTGAAGAGTTGAAATTTTTCGACTTTGTTTTGACTTCACACCATCTTACTTATGATGCAAATACCTCGATTTATGAGATTGAGAAATTATATTTCAAAGAGTATAATAAATTTGTTGTAGAGGAGTTGGTACAAGAGTTCTTCATTAAGGAAGACTTAAATACTAATTTCTCTGAAAATTTTGAAGAAAAAGAAATTAAGATGCATCATGAGAAAGAAGAGGTGAAACAAAACAAAACAGAAGAGGGAAGGATAATAGTAGAGAATTTTGACTCATCCTTGCGTGCTGAATTTTCTGAACTTAAAATTTGTGTTAAATCCCTAGCATGTTTGGATGATTCAAAATTTTTCAATTATGTTCGACCCTTGAGTTTGCCTGATATTTTTCCAAAACCTCAAAATAAGTCATTGTTGTATAAAGGGATGAATAAAGATCCTAATAATCTTGTTTTCCTTGTTCATGAAATTAATACCTTCATGAATGGGGAAAAAGGCAAATTTTCTAAGATGATGCATGATGTAAGGAATGTACCTTTTGACCCTGGTGGGATTGAATTTATTTCTAAAATTTCCTTACTTCATCGTCATCCCTGCTCATTCCCATGGGACATGGGGTAACTTGTTATTCCTATATCACATGGGAGTTGAGCCATAGAATTTGGGATCCTGGTGGATTCTTTGTAAATATGTAGTAGTGTAGGTTTTTATTATTTTTAGTAGTTAGTTAGTGAATAAAGAGTTTAGAGCTTTCTTTATGTAACTGCTAATGAGGTGCTTCTAGCACTATTTTAGTTGTTCATGTGACACAGGTGAATAAGTTTGGGGGAGTCTCCTCCATGGTGCAACAAGAGAGAATGTTGCGCTACAAAGGGAAGTCTCTAACTCCTTGCTTTTGTTTTTAATTTTTTATTTTTTAGTTAGGTATGTTTAGTTTAGTTTGCTTGAGGACAAGCCAACCTTTAAGTTTGGGGGAGTTGACAAAATAAATTTTTTTTCAGATCTGAATTGTTTTCTCCTATTTTTGGTGTTGGTTTGTGTCTTGGGTAGAGGTTTTGTAATTATTCTAGACTTAGGATTATTTTTCTAATGACAGGTGTATATACTTAGTTTAGGATTAGACTCATTGATTCATGATACACTACGACCGCAAATTTCGGTCACTAAATAGCAATTTTCGGTCACGAAACTTGTTAGTGACCGAAATAGTGACCGAATAGATGCGGTCACTAAAAGTGGCGTCACAAAGTAATTAGTGACGGAAAAATTTTTCCGTCGCTAATTTGTGACGGAAAATTGCAGTCACAAAAAATTTTATTCCGTCGCTAAAGTGGTTAATAAATGAAAAAGGGACCAGTTTAGTGACGGAAAATGTGACGTTAGTGACCGAAAAATTACAAGCAAAGGGTAAAACAGGACCAATTTAGTGACGGAAATATTAAATTTAGTGACGGAAATATTAAATTTAGTGACGGAGAGTTCGGTCACTAATTACTACAGTCACTATGAGTGACGAATTTGTGACGGAAAATTCGGTCACTATTTAAGAAATTTGTGACCACAACTTTTTCCTTACTAATGACTGTTTTTATCCCTGTTTTTATCGCAAAATATAAATTAGCTACATTCACTACAAGAATTGTTACCATTTCCAACGGTCAAAAAAAGTTTGGAGAAATCTCTGCACCAAATAAATTGATTAAACAAAATATATTATAATAGTGATCATACATCACATTTAGCTATTAAAAATCTCCGATATTCAGTATAATTGTTACAATATAATCATGTGAATAAAAAGAACTAAAATGTAAGAAATCTAACAATTTACATAAGCAATGGATATCTCATAAGTATGTCTCCAAGGAAAGAAAATAGAAATTAATAATCCAACAATTTACATAAGCAATAAGTTAACTCCATATATCTAACAATTTGCACAAGCTTTGGACAACATACTAACAACCTTGCTAACTCCCTCCAACTATTCATTATTATGAGTGAGTATCTTTTCCATAGCATAAGTTCCATTATCTGTGCAAAAGAGATGATAAAGGTTATATAATAAGATTAAAAAAATATTTCTCCTAATAAATTATCATAAATCAAGCAACAATAAACAAGAGCAACAATAAATGCATTCAGTATCAGAATAATGCATTCAGTCAGAAAACAGATTGATGCAGGGCAGAAACTGTAACAACCTTTTTTACTGCAGCATCAATACTGTCTTTCTGATCAATACCAACAGTAAAAGTTACAAGGTATTTTGGTTTGATACTTGGATCTTGTAAGTGCCTCCTCCATCAAGAGAAGGGTTAGAATATAGAAGACATAATTGTAACTTCAAATCATAAGCAAAGTCATGGAAATAGTTATTGTTTTCAGGAACTTCTTTTTTCTAGGCAGAGAAGATCTGTTATTCACTTATACTATATCCAATATCAATGAACTTGGTACACATATGTTGCTTATCTTTTCATGAAAGAATATCTCGCACTAAATGAAAGAAAGAAACAACGCCTCAAAAGTATATCTGCATGTTAACATGGGCACGTTCAAAACATAACTTAAATTTAGTTTTTTCATGAAAATAAATCAAAACATAAACTCTATTGCCATCACAAAAAACAATAGTTCAAAAACATATTCACCTGACATGCTAAGAGAAAGTTCAGCGAAAAGAAAATTGAAAGAAGAGATGAACTTCTCAATTTCCACCAAACAGGCCATAATTCAGAATCATTCAACTCACAACTCACAATAGTACTACCAGCTAATCAATTACCAACTAATCAATTATCTTGAAACTTGATTTCCCCTGCTCCAAGAAAAATCAGATTTAAAAGGGAGATAACAAACAGACTCAGCAAAATTCAGTAGCTTATAAAAAAAAGGCAAAATTCAGTAATTGTAGAGATAAAGAAAATGTTACTGTGTTTCTAACTCCAAATTAGATTTCAATTTCAAATCATACATCCAAGCTTTGAGTTCAATGCCAATTTTATCATCAAATCAAACACAGTGAATCAAAGTAGATCTAAGTTTCAAACTTAAATCAAATTTCAAGTTGCAAACATGAATCCCAATCTTCAATCTATCTCAATAAAACAAAACCAAGTTTCATGATAGCACAACACTTGCTAACATCAAGAAACCAACTCAAAAAAGAAACACTTCCTGAACAGAAGTCCAAACCAAAATTAACATCATATTTAAACTTCAGTCATTAAATTTCAATTCAGATCAGAAATTCAATGCAAGAGCCCAAAACTGAAGAAACAAAATCCAAATTCAAACCAAAGTCTCACAGCATTTTGTAAAATAAAGATTCAGTTTTAGATTAAGAATAAGCACAACAGATTTCCACTCCTCATAATTCAGTCAGAGCAACAATTCAAAATGCACAAAAGCTAACAAACCTATTTAAAAAGCACGAACAAATTAGTAGCCTCAATAATAGGAGCCTGGATAGTGGTTACCTTTACGAAGACGGCAACAACAAACGAAAACCAGAACTCTTCTGCAATATCTTCAACACTGGAAAACTCTTCAGGCTTATGGCTGTATCCTGCAAAAACAAGAACAAATATTGATTAATCCTTTTCTTTATAAAGCAGTAAGAAAGAAAAAGCCAGAAATTTCATCAATAAGAAAGAAAATAATACCAATACCACAACTTGATCAAATATAAAAGACTTGAAATTTGTCAATAACATCATCAATTCATCATCCTCCAACTCACCAATATCATCAATAATTCAGCATCCTCATTACCTTCATCCCTAAGGCAACCTGCAATTATTACTTAAAAAGAGTTAAGACCAAACAAGTACTATAATTAAACCCTTATATATCATTGTCATGTGCAAAATGTATAAAACTACTTGAAACTTGTCAATGAAACACTACTACTATGTTACTCTAAATGTTGAAGGACACATTCAACATAAATTTTACATTTAGTAACAACAATATATAACACAACAGAAAAAAAAAGAAAAAGAGATAAAATTTCCAAACCCTTTCCTCCGTAATACCCAGAACCAAACTAAATAATAACAACCAAACACTTTCTCACTAGGTGGATTTGGCAACATAGCTCAAAGCACGTTGTAACAAAATTTAAATAAAAAAGGGAACTAGTAATTCCCCGAAAATCATAGTTACCAATCTCACCTTTAGAAGCTAACACTAACACGCAGCACAACTAATGATATCAGCCAAATGGGATCTAGGGTTTTTCATAGGGTTAACAAAATGGGATTTGGGGTTTTATTTTAACACTTCCCCCCATTTCATATCACAACCATTTCCCTTTTTTTCTTTAATTGAAAATAGTAGAAAAGAGAAGGAGGCTTCAAAAGATTTGGGGATTAGGGTTTTCTTATCAAAATTGAAATGTTGCTACTCACCGCAAGTCGAAGTTGATGTCGAAGGTTGGAGGGAAGGCAGAGCAGAAGATGGAGCAGAGGTCGTGCCCGAGTCACCAACAAAGGCTGTGAGCGGAGGTCGTACGGAGGTGATTTGGTTGAGACGCGAAAATGGTGGTCACGAGGGACGGCGAAGGAGGGAGCGGGTGGCGGTGAAGGGTGGTTGTTACAAATTGGGGAACGAAGGAAGAAGGGATCGGAGTGAGCAGCTGGTGGACGAAGCGCTGTGTTACCTTTCATCATCATCAACCGACAACAACCATGGGTTACGAAGACGATCCGTGAGTTCCTCTTTCATAATTTCACTTTTTTTTTAGGGTTAGGGTTTCGTTTTCCCCCAAATTCAATTTTCTACATCCTTTATTTCAGGTATCGCGACGAGGATGGAGAAGCCTTGACGAACTACGACGATCTGCAATCTGATGGCGACCAATCTCCCGAGCCCAATCAGCAAGACCAAGGCCTCATGGACGATGATTTCGAAGAAGAAGATGGCGATGAATGGAGTGGCCGCGAACGGTCAGACTCCGGTCTACGACAACAACGATTCCAAGTCGAAGCCGAGGAAGAGGCTTATCAAGAAGAGCGGTGGTGATAGTGGGAAAGCGTCGGTGGCACCACCGGAGCTCTTCGACGAAGTGGAAGAGGAGGAGAATAATGTTGGGCGGTTTTCGAGGGAGGGAAATGAGGATAGGGATGCGAGGAAGAGGAAGAAGGGGAAAGAGGTTGCGAGGAAGAAGAAGGAGAAGAGGCAGAAGGGGGAGAAGAGATTGGGAGGGAGTGGTGGTGGTGGTGGTGGTGGTGGTGGTGGCGGCGGGAAGAGCGCGTCGAAATTCGGGAGTAGCTCGAGGAGAGGGTTTTCTGGGAATGGAGGGAGGGATCAAGATGGTGAAGAAGTTAGAGAGATGTGGGATACAAATTGCTGGTGAAGGAAGAAGCGCGAAATGAAAACGAGTGTGGCGGATGATCCGGAAATGAAAAAGAAATGAATATTTAGGGATTATATTTTAGTATAATTAGTGATTGATTTCAGTGACTGAATATTCAGTCACTAAATTGTACTTTTAAAAAAAAAAAGATAAACATGTTTGGTGACTGATTTAGTGATTATTATTTAGTGACTGAAAATTTAAGTCACTATTTCGGTCACAAAATATTTTTTTTTAATATTGGTCACTAAATCGGTCACTATTTGTGACCGTTTTTATTACGGTCACTATATCGGTCACTATTTGTGACCGATTCCATTTCGGTCACAAATTTTGGTCACTAAAACTTGATTTTTTTAGTAGTGTTATTTATTTGTTGAGCTGTAAATATTTTTGAAATTTGGTTATTTTGACAAAGTTTTTCAGAACTTGAGATTAGTGAACTGACTTTAGCTTAGTGAGATTTTGAACCTATTGATGGGGTATGATTTATTAAATATATTGATTTGAGACCCCTATTTCTTTCATGAGTGTGTTTTCTTTAGTTTTATGTTCTAGAACTTGACCGGTGACCATTTTGAGATTGATAATTGATTACATGCATGAAAATGATTAAGGCATTTAGGATGGTGTTTTTGTATCCTTCAGAGATTTTTGTTGGATCTGTTTTCCCTTAGTTTCCCATTTTGAGCCTGAAATAAATATGATTTTTCTTTGGTACCCTGCATTGATTGTATATTTTTGTGAGTACCTTAGAAATTTTGAATGAGCAATTGAGAGAGGGACATTTCAAAAGTATGAAAATTGTGAAAGTGTTTATTGAGTTACTCTTCTCCCAAAAGAAAAAAGAAAGAAAAATTGATAAAAAGTGATGATTGAAAAGAGAAAAGATTTTGTTTGGAAGAAGTAGTAGAGTAAAAATAGAAAAAGAAGAAGTTTGAAATAGTTGTGATTTGAGTGTGAATCCTCATAGTATTCATTGCTCATTCATAATTTTTAGAGGGAAATTTTTTTTGCATTTTAGCCCTTAGTTTTAGCTTTTCTTTCTTTTATCCCACCTTAACACTTTTAGCCATGACCACATTTCAACCAAAATAAAGACCTTTTGATTTGCGCATGTTTTTAATAATGTCAGTGGAGATTTGGGTCTATGGTCAAGCTTATGGTAACATTTAACTATTGTATGAACTTGAGTGAATTGATTTATACCCTTGATACACATGAGATATATACACTGAGAGGTTGAGAGTGTTCACTAGTTCTGAGTTCTGATTGATTTTGTTTCTTTAACCAGGTTTTGATATGTGAATAGCTTGTGTAAATATGTGGTTGTGTTGATGAGTCAAAGTCTTAGACTAAGTGTTGTCCATTTTGATTTAGAGGGTAGTCTTGAGTTTATGAGTTTTTATTTTAATTTTGTCTAGGACATGCAAAATACTATGTTTGGGGAGTGATTTGGGTCCAATATATGATGTTTTGAGCATGATTTAGACTCCCTTTTACTAAGGATTTGGCTTGTTTCTCTTGTAAATTTAGGAATTTTGGTGTAGTTTTTAGAAAGTTAGGTAATTTAGAATCCTTTGAACGTTTTGATCTGTTTTGGGTTTGTTTCAGGTACTTTCGGAGCTTAAATGAAGAAAATAAATATGGAGCATGAAAGAGGATGAAAAGTGTAACATCCCAATTTTTATTTATAAGTGTAATTAGCATTTTAAATGAATTCTTGGTGGAAGAAAATAAAGAGTTAAGTTAGAAATAGATAGTTAGATGTGGTTAGGAGTTAGACTCTTCGAACTTTAGGAAATTTTAAATGCATGCTTCGTAGCTCAAATCAGGAATTCCGCCATTGGATTTAAAGTAGGATATATTTTTTAAAATGTCCCAAAATTTGGGTAAGATCCAACGGGTAGAAAAGAAGTTGTAGAAGTTTGAAGTTGGAAAATGCAGGTTTTTGGGGTCTCGCTCGAGCGAAAAATCCCTCGCTCCAGCGAAACTGTGGTTCATCAGACCCTGAGTTCCTGACTCATTTTCGCTCCAGTGAAATTAGCTCGCTCCAGCGAGAGTTCGGTTCACCCAAACGAAAATCTCTGGCTCGAGCAAAAACGGCTCGAGCAAAACCCAAACTTACTGGGCGAACCTCGCTCCAGCAAGTAAATGCTCGCTCCAGCGAAAATGCCCAGATCTGATATCCGCAAAACGCGATCTGGACCGCTTGATGGGAATCTTCCCATGGTTCCTCTAATTCTGGCCACACAAAAGCTTCCCCTCTCTCATAAACTCACCTCCACCTTCATTCTTCTTCATTCTTCCATCCACCATCAACAAAAACATCTCCTCCTCCCATTCGAACTCCCCCTCTTCCCCACCAAGATAAAGCTTTGTTTTTCTTCTTCCTCAAGCTCAAGACTCATTAATCATCATCATCCATCTCTATTGGTAAGTTTTATCTCTCTCTTTCTCTTCCTATAGCTCCCACGAATTTTCTCTCTCCTCCCTTCCATGGAGATTCGAATTTCATGTTAGGGATTTTATAAATTCATGACTCATTTGTGTTTTCTTAACTCATGGAAGCCAAGAAATCTCACTCCTCTCACTCAATCCTTGGAGCTTTTGACTAAGGGATCTAGGAGCTAGGGCTTGGGAGTTTTCCCCCATTTCTATAGGATTGAGGTAAGGAGGTTTGTGTTACCATACTCTAGGGGGTAGGGTTTATTACGTATATAGTGGGTTGCTAAGAGTTATGTGTTAGATTTAGATTAAAAACCCTAAGAATAGATAAGATTGCATAAAGTATATAAATCTGTTATTTTGTGCTAAAATGTGATGTTGCTACTTGAGGTGTGTGATATTGTATTGCTCTAATTGTATGGAAATTTTAGTAGTATAATTGGATAAAGTAAATATTGGTTCTAAGATATTGGTTGCAAGACTTTAAAATATTGTGGTGCACTTTCAAAAGACTAATGGTAAATTAATTAAAAGAGCCAGATCTTGTAAGACGTTGTCCGGGTTGTGGGACTGTACGCTTAGACTGGTGTGAATCAAGTCGTGTAAGACGTTGTCCGGGTTGTGGGACTGTACGCATCGACTGGTTCGATTTGAGGTCGTGTAAGACGTTGTCCGGGTTGTGGGACTGTACGCATCGACTGATTTGACTTGATGTCTTGTAAGACGTTGTCTGGGTTGTGGGACTGTATGCATAGACTTGTGCTATCCAGATCTTGTAAGACGTTGTCCGGGTTGTGGGACTGTACGCATAGATCGCGTAAGACGCACATAGTGCGCAGCTGTAAGATGTTGTCCGGGTTGTGGGACTGTACGCAATGATGGATCCACGTGAATAAATTTCCAAATGTTATGAGAAACTCAAGGTATATGTAAGAGAAAAGAAATTATGGAAATCAAGAGAATTGATGAAACAAGCATATGTGTGAATCAAATGAAAAATACATGTGGTAAAAGATTAGTGAATGGTGCAGAGAAAGAATTGTGATATTATATATGAGATTGAGAAATATGTAAATTTGTTTATTTTGGAAATGTATGAAATAATGAAATTAAAACTATGAAAGAACTATTTTATTATGGAAATGAAAATAATTGAATTGTTTGGGAATGCTTAATGGTTTATATGCACTATATGACTAGATGTGTTTGGCTTGGTGGTTCAGTATAGCATAATAGAAACTGCTTCCCTATTTTATTGTGTAATGCTTACCTCCTTACCATTTTTCAAGTACTGAGCTGGAGCTTACACCAGGATCGGCCGAGCAGGATTACTCTCCCTCACAGGGAGAGTAGGGTTGTTATGGGGGTTTAGCATATCATGGACCTAAGCCTCACATATTCTTTTGATGTGGATTTATTGTAGATATTTTGATTGAGGCTTAGGGTGTTTTGTTTTGATAGAGTTTATGTGTTTTGATTTACTGATACTTAAACTTAGTTTTTCCGCTGATACTCTGACATACTTGACACTGATATTCTTTTGGAGCCCTTTGGGCCTTGATGTGATTTATGTATTTGAGATGAAGCCTTGCTGGCTATTGGATGTTCATTTGAGAATGTTTTTCACAGGTGGAATTTTGGTATAGTCCGAAAAACAAACAAAACTCCGTCCGTTTGACGGGTGATTTTATTAAATTAAAAAGGAATTTTTAAGTTCACATTTTTAATTATGGAGAATTTAAGGGTAATAATTATAGGGTGTTACAAAAAGACCTTGAAAATTGCGCAAGAACGAAGCAAAACGGAGCCGGAATGAGTCCTACATGCCCAGGCGTGGAGCCCCCCACTCCCAGGCGTGTCTCCAGCAAGAAAATACACCAATCAGGTGCCTGGAACGCCCAGGCGTGAACCTCTGGGCGCCTAGGAGCGCGCACCGCGTGAAAGTGACGTTGTTCGGTATTTTGACCATAACTTCGGCTATGCTTATCCAAATGAGGATATCTTGGTATCATTTTAAAGCTAAGGAAACGATCTACAACTTTGTGAGAAATAGCCTTGATCAAATTCATCCATCTTTGGGGTCAAAATCAGGGCCGAAGTTGCTGTCAGATACGAGAAAGCCCAATTGGGCCACTTCCGGATCAGTTTTGCTCCAATTCAATTAAGATTAGTTTTATCTTTTAAATATGCATTTTTAGAACTAGGTCTGCAGCCATTAGTCATTCTTAGAGATTAGAATTGAGTTTGAAGGAGATTTACACAGTTTTGGGAGCATTCGAAGGAGGAATCCGGAGAAGATTGAAGATTCAAAGCACATATCTGTGGTAATTTAGGGATAAATATCATAGCTATTTGTTTTCTTCTTCTCTTTCATTATGTGTAACTAAACCTTTTGTGTTAGGAACATGGTGGATTTGTATTTGTAATTTATTTTTATGAATTAATGTTTTCAGTTTTAAATCAAGTGTTTAATTGTGATTTTAATGTTATGCATAGAAGTAGCTAATCTATGTTTTGGATTTCTAAATCTGAAATTGGAAAATTAGGATTTAGAATAGGTCATGGAATTAAATAGTATAATGATTCAACTTGTAGGAATACTTTTGGATTATTATATAACTTGATAATTCACTGTTCTTAATCAAGGTTATTCAAGGGATTAAAATTCTAAGGAATTAGGATTTAATAAATTGGATAATAAACAGTAATTTCATAAGAGGAATCTAGGAATTACTATTTTCTGAATTTGTTCTTGATTTGAATGAAAAATATTGATTTATAATAAATGAATGAATATACAATGAAACTAAGTTCTTAACCAAGTTATTCCATTTAATTTCTCTTTTATTTTATTTTCAACATATAATTCTTCTTTTTAATTTATTTATTTAATTCTGAATTTTATATTTTAATAGATTTTATTCTAGATTTTCCCTTAGGTAGAGATAGATTGAACAATTCTGAGTCCCTGTGGGTACGATATCTGGTCTTAACCGACTATATTACTTTGCGATCTAGTATACTTGCTAGAGAATGATCATTTATTACGCTTGGGTCAGTTTATATACAGTTTTTTTCTTGATACGCTGACCTATTAGCTCACCAATAAGTCTGGTTATTTTGATATCTAGTAAGTTAAGGGATCAACTTACATACATTATTTACTTAATACGCTGACCTAGGAGCTCACCAACAAATCTCATGATTTTAAAATGTCAAATATGTTTTTATATATATTTTTTTTACACATACGATGACCCAGGAACTCTCCAATAAAAAAGTTGATTTGAATGCCCAATACACTTGAGATTAGCTTACATACATTTTTTACACATACACTAACCCTACACATCCACTAACCCATTAACTCACCAACAAAGCTGATCATTTTTATGTCCAATATGCTTAGGGATCAGCTTACTTACATTTTTTACATATACGTTGACCTGAGAACTTACCAACAAATGTGATGATTTTAATGTTTAATACACTTGAAGGTCAATTTACATAAATTTTTCACACATATGCTCACCCATCAGCATACTCTAAAAGTCAGAGATTTGGATGGCACTGGAAGCAGATTCTAAAAGTCAGAGATAAATTAAAGCCAGGTTTCTGTAATGATATTTGTTGTAGGACTCAGGATGACATTTACACGGTCAAGAGTGGTTACTTGATGCTGAAAGACCAACAAGGGATTTTTCCTTTGCATAGAATGGTTTGGAATAGTGTGAATGTTCAAAAACATTGTTTTATTGCGTGGCTTGCCGCTCTTGGGAAGCTTCAAACTCTGGACAGGTTATGTTTTATGTATATTCCTAATCATTGTTGTATATGTCTATCTACCGCTGAGTCTAGGGATCACTTATTTTTTGAATGTAATTGGAGTGGTAGTCTCCTTGATTACTGTTGTCTCTGGATCGGAATTGACAGGTGTCCATACAAGTATCACAACTAGATAAGGTGGATCTATCATGCTTTCAGGGATAAGGTCCGCCGCAAGTGTGTTTTTCCTATGTTTACAGCTTTGATTTATCACAAATGGGAGGAAAGGAATAATCGAACATTCAAGAATCAGAAGAAGAGTGTGCAGCTTATTTTCAGTACTATTAGGAGGGAGGTTGCTTATAGGGTTAGATTTTGTTTTCCTAATTTTGTAGATTGCAAGAATAGGGTTTTAGTTGACAGAATCAGACATGAACTCTTGTTATTTATTTGTTATTCTTTAGACCTTGGCTGTTTTGAATCCTTCCTAGAAGGTGGCAAAATAGCTTTGAGTTTCAGATATTTGCTTTAACTTTGAATCCTTCCTAGAAGTTGGCAAGGCTTTTGCTTATGACCTTTTTTATTGTTTCTGAACTTTGTTCATGGTAATGAATTTTTTCTTTTACCGAAAAAAAAACATACTCTAAAAAAAAATTAAAAAATGTTATAATAAACTTGGGAACAACGTTGTGCATTTTTATACATACGTTGACCAATAAAAACACACATACATGAACCAAAAACGAAATGAAGATTATAGATTTTTTTTTTTTTGAAAAAGGGGATTCAAAACTAAAATAAGTGTTAAAAACTAGATCTCAAGCATGCCAATAAATGGTTTAAAAACTATGTTCAATAAGTTAGGCCAACGATTATTAAAAAAATAATAATAAGTTGCCATAAAATTGCTTTATAAACATGTGAACTTTTTTTATATAAAATTCCAACGCCACATGGGTACTTAATTTTTTTTTACACCAACCGGTACCCTGATCTGGTTTATCCAGAATTCGACTTATCCAGTCCGCCCCAAATGAGCTCGCACTAAGCAGTAGGGTCTCCCAGCGGAGGTTGCTCCATACCCAAGGAGCGAACTCGAGACTAGTTGGTTAAAGGACCAAGTGAGCTACCACTTGATCAACTCCACGTTAGTGGGTACCTAGATCAATGGCAAATTTGAAAAATAAAGAAAGAATATTTCATCTTAAATTAATGCTAAAATGACAGAAAGATCAAAATAAATATTGCAAACAAAATAAAATAGCAAAATAAATTAAAAAAATAAAAAAAAAACCAAATTAAATATTGGTAAATAAATAAAAGGTTAAAAATTTATTTAAGCTCGATCACTTTTCCATGCCAGGTATGTCCAGCCATATTGTGGCTATCCCAGTGAGAGAGGGTTACATACTTACATTTAGGTATTAAACCTTAACTTTTAACTTTGTACAGTAGTAAAAAAACGTAACTTTACTTACCCAACCACTTCATCAACTAATTGGCCAATACATACACAAATTTCACGGAACGGCTCAAATGCATGAAAAGTTCAAGCATGCATTGATGCATATTTTGATTTTTACCGGTTAATGTCGGTATTCCAATTATTTAATAATTGTAAAAGAAGTCCCCCAAATTTATTAGTATTTTCCTTCTAGTAAGTAACAACCGTACCCCTGCCAAAACACCACCGCACCTTATCGTCTGGCACTGTCACAATGTCGTCAGGCACTGCCACAACCCACCACTATCTCACGAGAGCGGGAATCGCCCCACACACCACCAACATCACTGAAAATGACCGGACACGAAACTCACCTGGCCTCTCCAATGCCCCGCCGCACTCCAAAGAAGATGACCTTTGTAGATTTGCAGCAAAATGAATAGTGAAGACCAACGAAGAAGATTGATTTTCAACAGGGAGGTTTTGGTTTCAAACACCATCTTCCACTACTCTTTTTGTCTTTTGGATTATTACTAACATAGTTTTTTTCTGTTTTATTTTTTTCCCTTCTCTGGTTCTTTGCTCCACTGGTTCTTCTCCTTCGCCTTCGTCTTTCTTTTGCTGTAGATCCATGATTGCAGTGACAAAAATCCCGTTGATTCATGGACTGAATCATGTTGTGATAGTCAATCAAACGATTTTAGATCCAGATCTGGATACAGATGATGACGGCGGGGCGAAGTGAGATGGACGTGGGGGACACGATTTTTGTGGCGAGGTTATTTATGGTGATGTTGGTGGCGGATGAGGTGGTTGCAGTTTCGGCACTGGTGAGGTGGTTGCGGTTCTGGCGCCGGCAAAATCGTTGTCCATGGCAGTCGTGATGTTGCAGCTATTAACAACAAAAGGACTTAGTTTTTGTTAAGGACCACCTTGCAAATATTTGCCAAAAATTCAAATAGTTTTGTACCCGGTAGCCCATTAACTTTCTGGCCCTTGATCACATATCAACTGAAATCAAAGGTTAAAATATTCCCATGCACTGGTGCATGTTCTCATTTTACATACTTTTGAGTCGTTCCCAAATTTCACGTTACCTGGTCCGTCACTATCAATCCTTTTTCCCATTTGTATTGCTGACTCATCAATGGTTGGAGTATTATTGAGAGAATCCTCTTAGTTGTTAAGTTGTAATTATCTTTTCCTATTTGTTTATTATTGAGTGAATCATCTTAATTGTTAAGTTGTTATGTTATAATTGAGTGAATCACCTTCTTTCTTATTCTTCCCTCTACGTACAAACTCGTTTTTATTTCCAAACCCAATCCCAATTCCACCACCATCACCACCATAGATACGTTCTTTTTCTTCCTCTTTTAGAGATGTACATTGCCTTAATATTTAATTAAATCAATTTCATTCGTTCTGTTTTTGGTGGCTTATAGATGTTAAGAGCTGAGGATATACGATGAGATTGACGTGGTTTGATATTCTAATGTTTTCTACTCCCTCCGTCTTATTATCTTGGTAAAAAAAATGCATTTTTTTCCCAAATTAAAGTAAAAATAATTAATGAAAAATCTTAAAGATTGTATATTATATTAAAAATCTTAAAAATAATTAATAAAAAATCTTAAAGATTGTAAAAAAAAAATGAAATTTTGTGTGATAGAAATTTGTAATTAATGACTGAATCTTACATTATATTTTATTTTGAAAATAGAATCATACATTATATCAAAAAGATATTATCTTATTTTTATTGACTACTTTGTCTTTTACCAAGTTAATGGGACGGAGGGAGTATCTCAAATTTTCTTTCCTTATCTCCTCCTCCTCTAGAGGAGCAAAGTTTCTCTTATCTTATTTTATGTTAATATCATCTCATTTAATTCTCATTTTTTTCTTACCTAATCTCCTACTCTACATTAGACGGGTGAAGTTTATCTTATTTTGTGCTCATATCATCTTGTTTAATTGTCTCTCATATATAACTTAATTGATAAAGTTCGAAAATACAAAATACGAATATTTTTATTTGATTTTTGATAGGTTTCCTTTCTTCCTTTTTTAGATCAATGAAATGCACAAATTAAGGGGTGAGACCCACAATTTTACCTAATTTATTTGTGATATTTTATTTTATTTCATTTGATTTTTTAATTAAATTAATTGATGATGATTTATGGTATTTTGATTTATAAAATTATTGTTTGGAGTTTGTATGTTTATATATATGTAGACACACGTGGGGTGTATATATACATATATGTACATATCAATGTTTTTCCTTAATGAATTTGAATTGTATTCTTAGCATGAAAATAATTTTATAAGGTATAGTATTTTATTTTTGATAATATTAGAATATGAAATGATTTTTGAAGGATTATAGTGTTATATCTCCAAAAATTCATATCTTTTTAACCGTAAGTCCGAAAATTACAAACTTTATGTCAAAACGATCGTACTGAAATGTAAATTATGAAAATGTAAAGTTTTGGATTTTATTATGGATTTTTTGATTTTTTATTCCTGCTATTGTAGAATTAGATCTTTGTTATTATTAATAAACTTGGGAATGCATTTTTAAGTCATTAATGGACTCTTTGACCAAGAGATATTTTTACTTGCATGAAAAACTTATTTTCTGAGCTCCCATTGGGTGCACCATCCAGACCTGCTATTTTTCTTTTATTTTTGGAATTTTTATTTGTTAGAATATTATTTGATTGGTTGATAAAGGTGGCAATTTAATGATGGATAAAAGCAAAAATTTTTCATTCTTCTGCAAGATGTACACGCCTATCAACTCAGGCCAGGAGGGGATGAATTTCAATTTTAACATTTGAAGAATATTTGAAATTCAAAAGTGCATAGGTTTTGTGAAATGGCTTTAATACAACTTCTAATTTCCATGATTTCAACTTGATGGCCAAGCATATGAAGCAAAATTTGCCTTCTTACCCCAGCCCTAAAACCGTGTGACTTATCATATTTTTGGGGTGTGAAGACAATTTTTACTTCCTATATAAAGAGGTCTTACACCTTTGGCATTTTACACAATCAAACTTAAGAAACAAGAGAGAAAAATTAATAGAAACCTAAGAAAGAGAGGAGTTTGGCGCAGGCCCGGCCCAGAGCAGGGGCAATAGGGGCGCCCGCCCTGGGCCCAAGAAATTAAGGGGCCCCAATTTTTTTCAGTACTTTCTCATCTTAAACAAAATTATTACTCCTCTTGGCTGCTTATTCAGTTGTACATACACTTGCAGCAAGAAGGGGCCCTTGAACTTCAATTTATACCTATTTTTATTAGGCTTTTGAACTTCCGCTGGTTCCACTCACATACACGGATGTGAGAACTGAGAAGCATCCTTTAATACTTATTTGAAGTCATAATCTTAGTGTGGAATCCCTCTATCAATATTTGTTCCGAATAAATAGCAATTTGTTCCGAATAAATAGCTTATGCACAAAAAATGAGAAAAAAAACTCAGTTACTAAAATGGTACTTTTCACAATCTCAAAAAGAATAGCCTGTTATTGATTTTTTTTGTTATTGCTGCTATTTTGAAAGTTAAATACTTGTGAAACTTGTAAAAGTCAAAAAGTTAAAGAGACATACATTTAATGGTTTGTCTAATACATCAACCAATTAACAACTAATTTAATGCATTTTGCATTAATCAACCAATCACAATACAAAGTTTACAAGTTTTAAGCATTTTCATTAATTACTTTAATTTTAGTTTAAGACAACAAAATTTACTTTTTTTTACCATCTTTATAGGAAAAAGGAAGTATAAATACATTGCGTGTTTTTATTGATTTATTTTCCATTAAAAAAATTATTAATAAATTATTAGGGCCCAAAAAATAATTTTGCCCTAGGGCCCCAAATATATCAGGACCGGGCCTGGTTAGGCGTGGCATCCAGGAGCAGAGGAGGAGAAGATTTGCACATACATCATTGAATTATTTTTCTTTGCTCAGGAGAAAGGTATTTCTATTAACTCATAATCTATTGTTTTTATTTTGTTTTAAGTTTTCTTTTTGGGATTTTTTTAAAACAAACAGTAAGCTTTCTGTTCTTGAAGTTCTTTTGCTATTTTATGAACCCTAACATGAAGTTTGAAAATTATTTTAAGTGTTTGGGAATTTTTGTTTATGGTCATGTGAATAATAATAAAAATGGACTTATAAAGAGGTTTAAAGAAACAAAGTTTCCCCTTTTATTTTTCTTATGATGGCCGAATATTTGAGGATGAAATAAGGAAGTGAAAAATTTTATTTAAGTCATATGAAATGTTTAAATGAATTTTGGAATTTTGGAATTTTGGAATGATGAATGTTTGATGTTTTATCATGAAATTTTAAATGAAAAAATAAGTTGATGAATAAACAAAATTGTATTTGGAAATTTCTGCAAAAATTATCTTACTTTACTGGGTAGGCCGTGAGACCTACATGGTTTCAAAAAGAAAATTTTTGTAATTGTTTGATATTTATATGCATGATTCATTCTTTGTTTATTATAAATTAGAAATGATTATAAAGATTATTGTGTGCATAGGTGAAAAATAATTTGGTTACTGTTATTATTTTGGTATGGCCAAATTGTTATGTTCATAGGTTAGGTGTATTATTTTGATTTTTCTAAGTGTTTATGTGATTATATGATATTTGTACCTTAATTTTTTGATGTGCTTTCATGAAAAACAATTAAATAATTGATTTTTGATGAAAAGAAATGATTCTGAAAAATTTATTTTAATTCTGGAAAAATTTATTTTAATAGGGGCGTGTGATTTAAAGGTGTATTTTTATATGTATTTGTGAAGTGTTTATGTATATATGTGTTTAGTATAATATATAGTATGAAAACATAAGTAAATGTATAAAATTATTATTTTCTGGAAAATGATGTTGCTCTCCATATTTGATATGATTTAGAAAATGTGATTATTTTTCTAAGTTAAGTTTATTTTTGAGTTGTAGATTATATGCCTTGATGTGTAAGTGTTAGAACTTGTAGAAAAATGAATTTTTGAGTGAATGTTGTAACAACCTCACAATTAATTAGCTTAATTACTATTAATTGGGTTAAATTAAAATAGGAATTGAAAACTTCTTAATAAATCCAACAGAGTTTTCTCTGTTTATCGGACTTCCCAAAAATATTTTCTTCGTTTAAACCTGTCAGCCCAGAATATAATATATCATAGCTTAACTTTAATCTACACCAAGCATATAACTTAAACTTAAATTACATCTAGCTAAAGTCTAATTCCCGAACACAAAATAAATACAAGTTGTGGGCTTCTAACATTTAACTATACTAATTACACCCATTGATTTTAGTTCTCTCATGACTAATTTACTCTCCATGTAATGGAGTGTACTCCTGCTCGGCCATGCATTAGTGTAAGCTCCATCTTCATATATGTAACATCCTGAATTTTATTACAAGTGATTATATTGCTTTAAATATAAGAAAAAGACTAAAATAATTGCTTAAAGAATTCAGGGTAGAAAATTAGTATTTCTCGGAGTACTAGGGAATGTGTAAGAAGCTTATATATCAAGAAATAAAATTATGGAAGATCAATCGAGAGTTAAATCGAGGTTTTGAGTGTTAGAAACCAGCTTGTTCAAGAAAATTAGGAAATAAATTATCTCTAGCTCAGAACCTAAGTTCCACCATTAGATGGGAAGATAAGGGTATTAAGAAGCTTGTCTCAAAATTTGAGCCCGATCCAACGGTTAACGAAGAAGATATAGTAAGTTGAAGTGTAAGATAACCAGTACCCGCCCAGGATCACCATAATTGCGCCCAGGCGCGCCAGTGTAATTTTAAGTGATTCTCACAAGGAGTTTTGCGCGCAGGCGAGCCCTCTCGTGCGCCCAGGCGCACCCTCCACGCACCAGCCAGAAAAATGGCGCGCCAGTCCCCTTAGAGCCATGCACCAGATCCCACGCCATGCACCAGAAATGGAGCTGGTGCTGATCTTGCACTCAGGCGCGCATGAACCGCGGTCAGGCGCGTGCGAGCTGCTGAAGCAATCTCAGCCATTGGATTTGGACTTGGTGACCAAGTCAAGCAATTCCAGCCACACGATGGCTCCCTCTTGGCAAGAAACAAAATAAAACAAAAACATAACATACCACCAACACCACTATTCATCATCTCTTTCACTTTCCTCTCAAAACCCCAAGAGCAACCAACCATCATCCATCACATAATACCCAAAATCAAATTACAAAACCTTCATAATCATCAATCCCATCAAGAATCAAACCAAGAAAGAGAGCTACAAGCTCCTCTCTCCTTCTCCCTAAAATTCGTGTCTCTCTCTGCCCCTTCTTCCATTGATTTTCAAGCTTCAAGAACCATGGAGAATATCACATGAGTACTCCCCCACATCAAAGTCAAGAAGGAGAAAGCTCAACACCATCCTACAACAATCACTCAAGAATCATTTACAACCATTGGATCATTGCTATCTTGAGGTGGCAAACAAGACTTAGGAGATTCAAGCCCTAAACTCACCTAGCTAAGGTTTTCCTTATCTCACATTGTAACATCCCTAATTTATTTTCCAAGCTTATTTATTAGAATAATAGGCTTAGGAGGCGAGAGCAATAGAAAAACCAAGTTGCAGGTTTTAGAACCAAAAATAGTTAGAAAATAGTTAAAGTTTCTAAATAGGGAGAAAAATTAGGATTTTAAGATTGGTAGCTCAAAACCCAATTTCCACCGTTGGATGTGAAGATAAGGGTCTTAGGAAGCTTGCTTTCAAATTTGAGCAAGATCCAACGGGTAACGATGAAGTTATGTCGTTTTGAAAATGCAAAGTAGTGGAAAACTAAGTAGGTTAATCGATTAACCTGGAGGTTAATTGATTAAGACCTGATCCATGAAAGAGCTGAAATACATGAGTTAATCGATTAACTTGGAGGTTAATCAATTAAGGGCTGACAACTGATTTTTGCAAGATTACACAGGTTAATCGATTAACACGCTTCAGCAGTAAAAAAAATAAAAGAGATTGAACGCTCTCTCTCTTCCATTTTTTTCTCATAGTTAGGGTTCATGAGCTCCATTCTTCTTCTTCTTCTTAATCTTCGTCAACAACAACAATAAGCCATGGATTAGGAGCCAAAATCATCGCTACCCTCACAAGAGCAAGTTCCTCCCTCTCTTTTCTTTCTTTCTCTCTCTCTCTCTCTCTCTCTCTCCAAGAACAAGTGTTGTTATTCCTCCTCCTCAAGGTTTTAGGGCTCTAACCTCAATCATCAAGATCCATCATCAATCTCACTTTCTCTCCCTCAACTGTAGGAAACCAAGTTCTCCCTTCTTTCTTCTTACTTCACTTGGGAGCTTCTTGGTTGAGGCTTAAAAAGGGTCTAGGGCAAAGGCTAAGGCTGGAATTGATAAAGGTCTCTTCACTCTCTCCTTGGTTGAGGTAAGGGGAGTCTCTTTTCCACACTTTGAGTTAGGGATAGTTAGGGTTTATAATAGGATTTGGGACTAATGGTTGAATTGGGGTGTGGGTAACAAATTAGTGTTTGTTTAGAGTTTGATTAGGAGTAATTAGTATATTATGGGTCGATTTTATATTACAGGAAATATTTATATTGAATTCTTTTTGGATATCATTAAAGTAGGAAGTGAAGAACCCTAGGGAGATGACTCATATTATTGTACTTTCAGACATACTTGAGCATGTCGATTGGTTTATCTGATGCTTTACCATGCAAATTATGTGCTAAATGCGTATATTCGTGACTAAGTGCTAAGTGATTATATGTTGTTGCCTGATGTCTTGACTAACTGTCTCTTTTGTTTGTATTCTTGATTATGGGTAAAATGTGAATGATATTCAAATAGTGTTTATAGGCTTTAATGGTTATTAAAGTGAATGAATGAATGGTATTATTAGGATTATATGTATTGTTATGCTTGAATATTATTATTTATAAGTATAGCCAATTTGGTGGTATGAGGTACCTTCCTTTGTGGAGGTGAAGTACTATCAGGCCAAATTGTATAAGGTACCTTCCTGTGTGGAGGTGAAGTACAATGGTATGAGGTACCTTCCTGTGTGGAGGTGAAGTACTATCCGGCCAAATTGTATGAGGTACCTTCCTGTGTGGAGGTGAAGTACCTCAACTCTAGAAAATTATTTTGAATTTAAAAATGAATGAGTTTATGTCCTATATGAATTATATGTGCTTTTGCTGTAGTTTTGTATTGTTTTAGAACAAGTTCTTTACTGCCTAAAGTTAATTTAATTGTGCATCAAAGATAAATGCCTTAACTCCTGTAGTATTATTTGTCTGATAATGGTAGTTGTTATAAGGTGTTTTAAAAGAATTTTTTAAGTCGAAAAGCTAGAATTTATTTTTGAGATGTTATAATTAAGTTTTAAGAGTTATTTGGTGACTTGAAAAGGTTTTCATAATTTACTAAGCTATAAACAAAAAGTGTTTTGTTGGAACAATAATCTGTTTTTGAGTTGGGAAAAGGTTTTAAGTTAGTGATACTATTTTGTAATCATAAGTTTTACTAAGTACCTTTGAAAAAGGATTTAATTTGTTATGTGAATGTGTAATTGATTGGTCCTTTGGATTATGTTATCAAAGTTAAAGGTTCGAGTAAAGCGGATTCGGATAATCAGAATCAGTTGTCTCTAGCTTCAAATCCAGGTGAGAGAGAAGCTTTCCTAAGACATAATGGCCCTATGGGTAGCATTGGGATGTTCTCGATCATCTCAAAGATCAGAACTCCGTAGTTATTAGTCAAAACGCGTAACAGCAATTGTTTGGGGTTTTGTTTAGCCGTTCTACACTGAGACGATAACTTTTTAATTGTTTAATAGTACTTATTAAATTATATCGTGTAATGTGAATTATTTACTATACTGCTGGATGAATTATCTGTTGAGATTATTACTGTTCTGATGTTATTATGTGATAACCGATTTTCTATTTGAAAGAAAATGATGTAATCGAATAAATCATTGTGAAAAGAAACGTATTTTGGAATTATAAAATTTTGAAAAGCATGCAATGTCTTCTGATTTAGTATACAGTGAAGGTGCGCGAAGCACAAATAATGATTTGATGTATATCCCCAATCGCACTGTCCTTAGACGTGCTTGATTTAAGATAGCTGGCCACGTGAATGAAGTGTCGTGGTTGTGAGCTTTGTGGATTCCACTGTATGTAGGGAGGTGTTTGATGGTTTATCTTTTACCCTTAGAGGTCGAGGCCCGTTAGAAGCGAGGCTTAGAATAGGTCGACCAAACGCTTAGGTTAATAATTAAAAACCTATTTCTAAAACGCTAAAAGACTCTAAAAAGCTTAATCTTTCCTAACTATGCGTTGAGAGTGAAGTAATGGAGAGGAAAGATACCGAATACTTGGAGGCCCGTGCTACCTTCAAGTGGTGATTGTGATAGGGGAGGGCAAGGACGGTGAAACGTCAAGAAGCCTTGAGCGCTTCCCTAGGCGGAACAACGTTACAATGGTCCGAAGTCCCTGATAGGCCTCGATCGTAGAAAGGACTACACGTACAACTAAGGATAGAGCTGTCGCCCCCTTGAGCAAATCAGAGATGGTGAGAGGGAATCTGAATCAAGGCTAGTAGTCACTGATCTTTTAATAAATGTGTGATATGATTTTGTTTTGCTGTCCAGATGTGTGGCTTCAGCTTGGTACGTACCCTTTGACTATCGATGCCTGTGTGGTTAGGATTCCTGTGCCTCTTATCTGCTTTCCGAACTAGGTTGTGGTTGGATATAGAAGAGGAGATGTATCGTGTGTGCTGACTTACCCTTTGCCTCAATGATTTCCCTCCCTAAATCATTGACGGTTATGTTATGATTCCAGATAAGCAAATTGAGAAAACTTACCAAAGATTTTAATGAAACATTATTTGCAGTAAAGTAATTTCTATGAGAACGACTTTTTGAAATGAATATGTTGTTATGGTAAAGCATGATCACTACAAGAAATAAGCCTATTACCGACGGAAAAATCCGTCGGAAATAACCCAAATCCGTCGGAAATTAGTACTTTCCGACGGATTTTCCGACGGCCACCGTTCAGTCATAAAAAAGGGCGTTGGAAAACTTTCCGACGGAAAAATACGTCCGTCGCAAATACTGACGGAATATTCCGTCGGAAAATCCGTCAGAAAATATATTTTCCGACGGCCAAATCCGTCGGAAAACACAACAAAATTTTATTAAATTTTTCGACGGAATCATCCGTCGATAATATTTTTATGGAGAAACCAAAATAATATATTTATTTTACTTACCGACGTAAAAATCCGTCGGAAATGTCAACGGTGGGAATCTTCCAACAAAGAAAATCCGTCAGAAAGGTTTTTTTATTAATAATTTTTTTTTTTTAAAAATAAAACATTCTATATTTTTAAATAATTACAAATCATTCTATATTATTTATTTTCAAATGCCATAATTTTAATATCAAACTGAAAAATAGAAATGCAATAATTACATATTAATAATATCAACTAAGGTTTCATAATTTAAAAAACTAATAAATCCATATATAATTCACAATTCATGCATCCAAGTAAATTAAAAATAAAACCATCTCATCACAACCCATCCAAAATGCATTAAAATATAAGTCCTAATTATTAATAATTGAGATAAGAGTTTTTCATCTTCATCGCCATCATCATCATCATCATGCTGCTGATCAACTGGGTCATTCTGGGGGAGATCTTCCTGCATCTCTTCTTCGGGTAACACATCAGGTGGAACGACTCGCATAAGAGCATCAATCAACCTGTCTTGTCGCAATGTAATTCGTGCCAATTGTTTCTTCAAGGCTTGCCTATCTTCCTTGCTTTCCTTCAATTCTTTCTTCAGATTGGCAAATTCCTACCTCGTTGTCTTGGTTATATACACCGGAAGAAGGAGTAGTGTCTCTAGCAGGTTGTGAAAAGTTAAGCCCTTTTATGATGTAAGGAGCACATTCTCCAGCCCCATAAACTCGATTCCTGTAAATTCCACCAGCAGCATCAACCCAACATTTAGTTCGAGCTACATCCGAAGTACTGCTGGATTCCCCAAGCTTAGAGAAGTTCTTATGAAAATTTTCCTGTCACAGAAGCAATTCAAAAATTCAAATGTCAACAGTATGAATTACTCTCATGCAACTAACATGGATAAGTCCAATATTAACTTGAAAATGAGATTAAATTTTAAGAAAAATGAAGGCTAATGCTAATTGACAAGAAGCCTAAAATTTTGGGATTATCATTGAAAGCCAAAAAGAAGATGCAAATGACAATTGCTCGCAGGCACTAGACGGATTGTTGCAGGCGGTTTAAACATGTTTTTCTTTTGAAAACGAATAGTGCAGTTTTTTTACTTTTATGCGTTGGGTCTGTTGTTGTAGGTTTTTTAGTTTTGCTTTTACTGTGGTTATCCAATGCAATACCTGTGACACAAAATAACTATACAGGTGCTGGTGATACTTTTGTAAGCTTTGTATCAGAGTATGTCTTATACTCTGGTCTATTGTTTTGAGTTATTTTATGTTGCTTTTTTGCTGATAAAAAAAAATTAAAAAAAGATGCAAATGACAATTCAGTTACAAGAACTAGAAAATGTGTTTTAATTCATTTCAATTTAGTGTTTGATAGAGCATGCATTCTGATTTACTATGATATAATAAAGGGTGTTTCCACCATTCAAAATAAGAATGAAATTGATGGGTCTATTTAGGAAAAATGAGAGTTCAATTACTTGGATTCAAATTTATCAGAACAAGCCCAATTAGCTCATAAACAATTGCAAAATGAATAAGGTAACAAAAGTGACGGTACGTGTGGGACAAATCAAAAGGAATCACAGACTTAGTGCACATAGAGAGGAAGTCAAAATAGAAATACTAAGAGAGAGCAAAAACATAGTATTGTTAACAAAAAACACAAGATGGCAAAGAGGAAGCAAAAACAACAAGCACAGACTGTATAGGGGTATTAACCAAACAGATACAACTTATTAAGGCATAGGGGTAAGCAAGAACGAACTTAAGGCATAGGGGTATAAACCAAACAGATACAGGAACTTAAGGCATAGGGGTAACCAAGTATATATACTCATGTCATGCAAGCAAATTATCAGGAAAAATGCATGCAAAGAGAAACAAGTTACGAAAAATGCATCCAAAAATGCATGTCAGCAATATTAATTACTCCCATACAAGCTAAACTAACAGTGTCAATTAACAATATCATAAATTGTTTGTTGTATATCTTGGTACTTACATGGGTAGTCCTAGAGCGAGTATCAACCCATTCACCATTCAATTTAATGTGGGTTTGAGCAAAAACCTCGTCCAAATAGACGGATTGACCAAGTTTCTCTGCCTGCAAAATATAATATTCCAATTATATATATAAGCTAAAATGTTACTCGACACATGTTGAAATAATTAACTATTCAAATAAGCTAATATGTTATGGGAATTAACTATTGATTGTACCATTGTTTTTGCATGGTCTAAAGCAATCTTTCTTCCACCTGTGTGCAGGCTCTCACCCTTTTCAGAAGCTCTATTAGCCTTTCCTACTTCCTGCAAGTGCTTATATTCATCAGTTTGCCAATGTTGGCAAAGGTAATTATAAGTGATAAGTTATAAGTTTTTAGTCATATAGAATACAAGTTATAAGTAGTGATAAATAGTTATAAGAGTTATAAGTGATAAATAGTTATACGTGTTGCACATAAATAAACAAAAGTGAAGTTGACACAACAACTCGGTTTTATACATAAATTTTAAAAAAAAAAGACTTAACTTCACACATCCATATAGTTTAGCATTAATTCAATAGAAAACACCATTAAGAACATCACAAGAGAGAACATCTATACAACAACCACAGCAACATAATAAGGTCAAAATACTAATACAAAATAATGGGCCAATTCAGGGTTGGATAAGTCTTACTTTGAATTCAATTGAGTTGTGGTGCACCCAACAGTGAGTAGAATAAAAGCAGCCCACTAAATCTCACTAAAGCTGAAATTTAAACAAGAACATAATGGTAAGTGTATATGCAAAAGGAATGCAGTAGATATGAAAGTGACATATTCAGCACAATGATTTCAAGGCCTTAGTCTTTTTGCTGTTTTGGTTTTCCCCATTTGTACCAAAAAGAAAAATTAGTTTTCCCCATATGTACCAAAAAAAAAATTAGTTTATCATTGATTTCTACTGGGTAAATTAATCTCTGCTCTTTTATGTTTGGTTTACAATTTAAGAAAGATTGACTTATTAGATATCTGCATATTTGCATATGAAAATTGACAAGGTTTGTTGAAAGGGAAAAGGAAATATACTAAAAATAAAAGTAAGTAGTAGCATGATAAATCTCCCTAGTCTGTTTCAACACATCTTGTTACTAAATTCATTGTACACAACTGCAGATTGTATTTTAGCTTATTTATTGTCTCGCTAACCCAATCCCAATCCCCAACAGTATTTTAGCTTCTTTATTGTATTTTAGCTTTTTAGGTTCTTCCACTACAGATTGATTCATTTCTGGTTCATGATTTGGTTTTTGCAGCTCTAGCTAGCAGCGCATGGTGGGAACCTTACCAAGGTATCTTATTCCATTGACCATTCTTATCAAGTAACATATATTATATAAATCCAGATATTGGGGCTTTTGATTATGATTTAAGAAGCATATGTATGTATATATTTTGAAACTCTAGGATAGTTCTAATTCTAATTCCAGAAACTCTAGGATGAAACTCTTATTTATGTATATCCCTCAAACTAAAGTCGTGTTTGGAGTCTATCTTGCTAATCTATCTTATGGACATAATTTTTCAGTCAAGGTCCACGACAGGAGTAGTTCTTTGAGGCTATACTGTAAAATCTAAAAACAATACACAAGACATCATCATGATGCAAGCTAGCATCGATGAAAGCTAAAATTAAAAACCATATACTAATAATCTTGAATCCCCGGTAAAAAATTGATCTTGAAAAGTACGTAGATTTTGCAGGTCCTGCGTACTAGCGAACAAAACATAATTACGAAATTTCACCATATATAATTATATATGGTAGTATAACCCAATTCCCAAACAACATATTTCGTCCCAGAATCGTTAAGTTCAAACATTTTGTTGCAAAAGAACAAATTAAACGTTTTCCGGTTCCCCTGAAAAAAATTATAATTAATATTGCAAATCCCACTTTAATTTCATTAAAAATTGGGAAAGTGGAGCTAATCAATATGCAGATAGATAGATCAAAGTTAAAGTAAATAAACAAAAGCATCTTTGCACTGTCACTTTTTAAAAGCCTTCAGCGGAAAAAGTGTATAGCATGTTGCCTTTAATTAAATGAATGAACACAAAATTATAGCTTGCATCATGATGATGTCTTGTGTATTGTTTTTAGGAGTATTTCTTTATACTGGAAAGAAGTATGTTGTGCTATACCCAATCCGAAGAAGAAGAAATTGAACCCAATCCCCAACCCAATTCCCTCAATTTCCCTTCCCTTATGTCATAACAATTTACATACCCCTAAATTAAATCGCCTATCTAAGGAAGAAGGGAACGAAGGAAAAAAAAAGAAAGAAGGAAATAGAGAATGAAGGAAGAAGAAGGTTACCTGGAGAAAGAAGAAGAAGAACGTGCAAGTATAGTGTCAATAATAGCTCCACCATTAACAGTAGCGACAGCAACCAAGTATTAGCGAGTTGGAGGCTGCAACCGTCTACCAAGATGAAACCCTTATTAGTTTGTTTCAACTCCTCATCATGACTTGACTGAAAGAAGTGGGTTTGTGTTTTTTTTTTCTTAAATCTGATCTCTTTATTTTTTTTTAATATCTTATTTCTTTAGTTTTGATCGTGAAATGAAAAATGTTTAATACTACTTCCGTCCTTAATTATAAGACTCTCTCTTGGGAGATTTCACATTAAGAAGGTTGAATAATTTAGTTAATTGTATTGGAAATGTGAACTTTTGATATGTATTTTCAAAATTACCCCTATTAATATTAGGGGAATCTAAAAAGTGTTAAATAAATAGGGGTGTTTGTGAAAAAATAATTAATGCTCATTAAAAATTGGTAAAGGGCCTTATAAATATGGACAAAATAAAAGTGTCAAGAGGGCCTTATAATTAGCGACAGAGGGAGTATTTTTTATTTTTTATCTTTTTGTATTGGGTTAGCCCCTAAAGTCATTATATTGAAGACTACTTTTATTATTTTGTATTGGGTCAGCCCCTAAAATCTTTATATTTAACACTACTTTTTATTCTTAATATAAATTTAAGAAAAATGCTAACAAGTGTCCTAAGTGAACTTGTTAAGAAATTAAACCTATTGTAAATAAAAGTAGTTATTGTTGGAAAATGTGATTTTTTATGTTTCCGAAAGAGTAATAAATGTGGACTTAAATTTTTTTCTATATGTAATAACCTTAATAAGTGCCTTAAAGACACTTGTTAGAAAGATCCTTTTATTTTCAATTTTCAATAATGTCATTAATTATTTCTTTTCCATAAATGTGTCATCTATTTATTCAACACTTTTAAATTCCCAATAATAATTATAGGGATAATTTTGTAAATGTATACTCTCCGATCCTTTTGAGTATACATTTTTAATTAAGGGTTAGATTTGAAAAAGTATATTAAATTTTCACATTTCCAATGTCACTAAAAAATTTAACAATCTCCCTTGATAGAAGAGAAAAATATCAAAAGTGTTTTATAAATAAGACCGAAGAGATCGACCATGTAATAAAAAAGAAAAACCTAATGAGAAATATAATAAACAACAAAAAATATACTTCCTTGTCTCTATATAAGACCTTTTGGAATATTTCACGTCCATTAAGAAAGTTGGTTAATTTAATTATTTATATATAATATATTAACATTTGATGTGTATTTTCAAATTAAAATTATCACTATTAATATTACTTGGAAAAAGAAGTGTTAAATAAATAGGGGTGTATGTGGAAAGAAAAGAAGTAATTAATGGTTAGAGATAGTACCTTTTTTTTTTGGATGGTGTATCAAATATTTACATTACCAATTCAATACCAGTATACCACAAACCATAATAACTAACTTTTTAAAGGATGTGGAAATTAATAAAAGTGACTTATAATAAAAACTGGAGGGAGAATTAAAAAATAAAGAAAAATACCAATAATAAGTATCCATAGAACACACTCTTTAATATACAAATTCAATATATATACCCTAATTAAACCCTAAACCCTAAAAAGTTAATGAAAAATGTTGTATTAAATAAATTGATAGGTTTTATGTGTATGTTACTTTTTCAATTGCATATTGTTTTTTATATATTGATTGCTTAAAAATGCCGTTATATAACAATCATTAGCAAGACCCAAAATTAAACTAAAATAAACAATAATAACGGTTTCTGATGGACATATTCAGAAGGCATATATAAAATATTTTGAAAAATAATATTAATTATTTTTTGTTTTTTTGAAAATAATATTAATATAATTTGTTTTAAAATAAATAATATTAATTATAATCTTTAGTTATAATTTTTTTTTACCTCAAAAGAGAGTTTCCGACGGAATTTTCCGTCGGAAAATAATAAAATATTTTGCGTCGGAAAGTCCGTTGGAAACCTGATTTTCCCGACGGATTAGATCCGTCGGAAAAGGGGCAAATAATATCTGTCGGAAAATCCGTCGGAAAATCCATCAGAAATGAGGGAGAAGGAAAAGAATCAAAAATAATTTCCGTCGGAAAATCCGTCGGAAAACGCGAAAAATCACAAATCCGTCGGAAACGTGTTTTCCGACAGCAATTTCCGTCAATAAACACAAAAAATGCCGACGGATTAATGTCCGTCGGAAACAATCCATCAGAAAACAGCTATATTTCTTGTAGTGGATGTTATATGGAATTGTTCCTATCCGTGTATTTATATTGGTTATGCATGTGTATCCTAATGTGATCCTTTAGAGTAAGTCCATGTCGTCGACGATTATATCGTTCGGATCGCTCACTCTCTCTGTTTTCCCCTTTTCTGTGGACATTAGGAATGATGTTCACAGATGGCAGATCAAGTTATGTGTCGGGTAGATATTTCCAATAGTGGAGTTGTGTCTTTGGAAGATTTCGGGGTTTGGGAGGTTAATCAGACTGGATGGTTATGGGTGTTGGAAGTCAAGCTTTCCCAAGGACTTCAAGTGAAATCATTAGATGGTTTTGATGATAACAAACTCAAGCTTCTATCAAGTGCAATCACAAGATCTTCATCCTTCAAGTCCAAGCTTCAAGTTGAAGTCTCAAGCAAATAAAGTTGAAGATTCAAGCAAATGAAGATTTTAGCCTTTACCCTTAGGACATCATGTAAGGTAATGAAGTCAAGGTTTATATTATGTTAAAAGGCCAATATAAGTTTTTCTAAATATATTTTTTCATAATTAAGGAGAAGAAAAAGAAGTTTTGTGAAAATCAGTTTTCATATCTTAGTTTTGGTGAAAATAATTGATGTTACAAAACTCTGAATATTTTTATGTTATGCAAGAAGGAGTAATCGATTACTTGCCTAAGTTAATCGATTAACTTTGTTGCATCATAGAAAAATCAGAGAGATTGTAATCGATTAAGTGAACTTTGTTAATCCATTACTTTCTTATGAGAGTAATCGATTACCTGGCTCAAGTAATCGATTATAATTGTTGCATCATATATTTTCCTGAGACAAAGTAATCGATTACATGCTTTGTAGTAATCGATTACATGATGTTGCATCATATGCATAACATAGGCTCAATAATCGATTAATTGATTAGTGTTAATCGATTAAATGAGTTGCATCATATATTGAACATGGGTGATGTAATTGATTAATCATTGTTGGTCTAATCGATTACTTGTTTTTCAAATGAATTTAAGAATTTCTATTTTTGAAGGAATAATCGATTACCTTCAGAAAGTAATCGATTACGTCAAGTTTTATTGAAAAACGTGTCAGAATCATTTTTATTATTTCCTGATTTGTTTTTATATAAAAGATTCTGATTTATTTTACAAAATTCGAAAATCATTTTAGATTTGAATTATTTCCTTTTTTCGTTTTAAGAATCAAATCTTTGTTTTATTTCTTAAATCTTTTTGATTTAGTTTTGATTTTAAAACTTATTTCAAAATCTTATTTTATTTTATTTTGATTTTAAATTGATTTTGATTTGTTGTTTTAAATCCTTTTAATTGATTTTGTTTTTAAAATCTTATCTTTTTCAAGATCATTTTTTCCTTTTAAATAAAGAAGTAATCACTCCTACAAAAAGCTAGAAAATCTGATTCACGTTGCTTCTTCTTCTTCTTCTCTATTCTTCTCTGGTTTTCACGTTCATACATTTTTGAAAAAAATCATAAACCTTGTATTGGCCTGATAACACTTTCTTTTGACTTCATTGCTATAGTGCTTAATTGTTGTATCAGTGTTGCTTAGAACACATCTTTGTTAGAGTGACCTTTATATTATTGTATCAGCACTATTAAGAGTGCACTATAGGTCTTGTACCCAATCAATCATACCTTAACCAATGTTGTAAAGGGGAGTGTAACCCTTAGTGACTAGGGAGTGAATCTCCTAGTGCGGACGTGCTGCGTTTGTGGTTGTAGGGTGAGGAACCCTGTTGTGTTGGGTAGTGCTAGACGAACGGTGGGTCACCTAGTAGTTAGGCTATCTGGAAAATCTAGGAAGGGTCTTCTTAGTGGTTTATCGAGGTCCCTGGCGAAAGGAGGTTCCTAGTAGCTTGCGGGGCGCTCTGGTTGTACTTGGGGACGCGAGGCGTCTTTGGTTTAGTGAAAAGCTCAAGCGGGTCGCTTGGGGACTGGATGTAGGCCGGGTTTGCCGAACCAGGATAAAATCTCCGGTGCAATCTCTTCTATCCCTCATCTCTTTATTTTCGTTATTGTTGTTGCATGTGCATTGTTATTATAATTATTATTCTTGCATCATAACGATTATTTTCATAATAATTAATTTAATTGTTTTAAATTAATTAGCGCGGTAACTTTTCTCGTTGTTATCTTTTTAATTGTGCGGCGCATATTAGTTTTTATATAATTATTAATATTATTCGCTTTCGCGCAATCGATTTTCATCATTATATTGTTTTCCGCTGCAAAATCTCTTTAAGTTTATTGAAAACGTTTTAAAACGAATATTTTCCAATGTTTTTATAAACACCCAATTCACCCCGTCTTGGGTGACGGCTGCCAATCCTAACAATAATTCTAACAATTGGTATCAGAGCTTCGTGCTCTGGTAAAGGCCTAACAGCCTGAGTTAAAGATCTGTTGCAGATTGGCAGCGTTGGGATATTTTATTTCTTTTAATATGGAGGGATTTTCATTTGATGATGCACCATTTTTTGTTGGAAATAATTTTCACTATTGGAGTGCGAGAATGAAAATAATTTTACAATCTATTAGCTTTCGTTTATTTCATGTTGTTCTTAATGGTTTTGATGAAAAATCTTCTTCCTTGAATTTTCAAGCTATGCAGGTTTTGAAAAATGCTTTAAACCATGATGCATATGCTAGAATTAAGGATTTTGATTGTGTTAAAGATATTTGGGATTTTCTAAACACATACTATGCTACTAATGGTATCTTTGAGCATGATAGTACAAATGTTGAGCATGGAATGATAAACTCTCTGAAAAAAGATTCTGATGATGAGAGTGAAAGCGTGGGGAGTAACTCAACAAGTGATTGTGTTGAATTAGAGAGACTATTTGAAAGCTTCATGGACTCAATGGAGGATTCAAGGTTTTCGGATGAGGAATCAATGGCAGACGAACATGAAACATCCGATCACTTGGCTCATGAGGACCATGAGGTAACTTCAATTATTCCCTATTCTAAATTTATGCAATATTCATTTAATGAGTTACATGATGATTTGTCACATTTGGAAAATAGAAACTTGGACTCTTTACAAAATTTATCTCTAATTGAAAATGAAATCAATATTTTGAAAAATGGAGATATATATTTTTGATAAAGAGATGTTTTTGGAAAATAGTTTCTCAACCATTTTTGAAAAATGCATAAATCTTGAAAATCATGTTGAGAACGTATTTGTTGAGTGTGATGATATTGAAAAATCTATTTGCTCAACTTCTTTACTTGAAAGTGAAATTGAAAATGATATTGATATACAAAAATTAAGTGAAGCTGGTGACAATAGTATTTCTCACTATCATGACAAAAATTCCAAGTTTCATGAAAATAATTTTGAAAAAGTCATATCATCATCCAAACCCATTATTTGCAATTATTGTGGTTGTTTAGGACATATTTCTCATATGTGCTTTTACCGTAAAAATTATAACATGAGAAATAATGTGCAATGGGTTCCAAAGACCTCTAAGGAACCTATGACTAACCCCCAAGGACCCAAGATGAAATGGGTACCAAAAGGTTCTCCTTGTGTTAAAAATGTGGAGGAAATTAAATCAAAGGGTGAACCATTTGGACAACGTAAGGGGAAGACAATGAAGTCAAAGGGTCATTGGTCCAAAAATAAGCATTATGGTCGAAAGAGAAAGATGTTCACAGCCAAAGCTTCTCATGTGCAAAAAGGTGAAATAATAAGATTGAGGACCTCAAACAAAAAGCGATGGCATGAACCTAGTAGAGGAGAAAATGAGAAATTATCAAGGATGATACCTAAGAGGACAAAAACTAAATGGGTCGATCAAAGGAGAAAGATGCCTACCAACACCAAAGCTTCACATGAGAAAAATGGAAGATCCGATATGCTCAAAAATCAAAAGGTGAAGCAATGGGTAAAGGAAAGAACTTCATTGGTCAACAAACCTGAGGTATCTATCTTTTATTCCTCTTATGTCAATGACTATACATAGGTATATTTGGACTATTCTAATTTTTATTCATACTGAGGTGGATCATGAGTGCTAAATTTTTTTTAAATATTTTTTAATTTTCATGATCACTCCTTAGTGGAATTAAATCATGTGTGCTTTACATTTTTTTTTTGAAAATTCTTTTTACCACATGATTATTTTTGGTATAGTCCTAGATACCTGTTACATATAGTGTGGTATATCATGTGTGGTTAAAAATTCTGTTATCTTATATCACATGATTACACTCTATATGTGATGGTGTAATAGTGCATTGATATATAAGGCATGCTAAATTTATTTTGAATATCTTACTTAAAGCATGACATTGTGTTTATGATTAGTGCATATGTTTAAAATTGTTTATTCATATTTTGCCTTCACAATATCCTTGATATCTGTGAGGAAATGCTACTAATCTATATGGATCCAAGTTTTTGGATACCAAAAGAAATGCTCCTAAGTATTTTTACAGGCAATGCCTCAAGTACAAGAGAAGGTATGCGCATTGAGATTAAATGAAAGAATTCCAAAGAAGGAATTAAGATTCTTCTTCATCGTGATGCTTGAGGAAAAGGGGAACATATTAAAAAGGTGGAGACTTCCTTCAAGATAAAGAATAGGAAAATTCTTTAAGGAAGAACTCCACAAGTGCACAAACAATCCCTACTTCATGTGAAAAATCAACACCTACGATAAGTATCACCATTCTCATTCTTTTTAACTATTTTATGTTACTTATCTGTGTGTTACACATGTTTATCATGGTGCTGAAATTTTATTTATTCTTTCTTCGATATGTTTGTACAAATTTTTTTTTTGAAGAATAAATTATTTTTTCAGCATACACTATATTCATGTGTTACTAATTCCTAAGGATCCAATTAACTTGGATACCAAGAGATACATGTGCTAATTAGCTTTGCAGGTATTCCTACAAGTATAAGTATGCAACGTCCTCTACTAACTTGGTTAATGGATTCAAATGAAAAGAGAACTGGGCAATACTCAAATACTTGAAGGTGATACGACAATATCAAGACGATCTCTTGGAATGGAAGAAGTGCTACACATTGAACAAAGGAGACCATCCTTCAAAATGATACATGATGAATTTATCAATAGAAGGAACTCCAAAGCTCTCTCTTTAAAATCATCACTAAAAGTATCACTGATCTTTATTTATTTTAATCATTTTATGATGCTTCTACTTATGATATGTGCTACATGACATTTTGTGCTTAATTGCATTGAATATTTATTGTCATAGCATATAGGTCTTCAAATTTTTGTGATGAAAATAAGCATAAACATGTTTGATTGATGCATTTAATCTCCCTTTATAACTTGCTTGGTTGAATCATTCTTTTAGAAAGGGGGAGAAAAACTTTTTCAAATCTGCATAAAAACATGTTTCGCTTCTTCACTCTATCTTGACATCATGCGTCTCTTTAACTATGTATTGGGACAAATTTTTTGTTGTTTCCCATAACTCCTTATGCTGATGTCAAATAGGGGAGTAAAGTATGAAACAAATATCATTGTTATTATTAATGCCTCTACCCAGTGTTTCAGGGGGAGTTTAGCATTTTTTTTAATTGATCAAAAGGGGAGAGATATTTGACAAAAGACATGTTTCCCTTACAAAGGACATGGGCTGAATGAGGACAAAAGGGAAGAGAATCATATGTCGTTGTCAAAACAAAAGGGATCATGTGATAACTCCCATGGAAAGAAAAGTGAGAGGTCAAGCCTACTCATGGGGAGAAGAATCCAGAGCTTCATAGCATATCTGATGAATAACAAAAGGGGGAGAAGAAAAATTCAAGCATAACAACAAGAGAAGAATTCTTAAGCCACTTTTTGCTGTTGACAAAAGGGGGAGAAGAATTCCTGAATGATGCAAGAATGCGAAGCATTTAACTGTTATATCTAATGCATTTATGCAGGGGGAGAGTATCCTTTTTGTATTCTTTGTGTTCTAGGGATAAGGATGTGTTCATTTGCTTGTATAACACTTGTGATGCAGATCATTCAAAATACATGTTTGTCATCATCAAAAAGGGGGAGTGTTGGAAGTCAAGCTTTCCCAAGGACTTCAAGTGCAATCATTAGATGGTTTTGATGATAACAAACTCAAGCTTCTATCAAGTGCAATCACAAGATCTTCACCCTTCAAGTCCAAGCTTCAAGTTGAAGTCTCAAGCAAATGAAGTTGAAGATTCAAGCAAATGAAGATTTTAGCAGTTTCCCTTAGGACATCATGTAAGGTAATGAAGTCAAGGTTTATATTATGTTAAAAGGCCAACATAAGTTTTTCTAGATATATTTTTTCATAATTAAGGAGAAGAAAAAGACGTTTTGTGAAAATCAGTTTTCATATCTTAGTTTTGGTGAAAATAATTGATGTTACAAAACTCTGAATATTTTTATGTTATGCAAGAAGGAGTAATCGATTACTTGCCTAAGTTAATCGATTAACTTTGTTGCATCATAGAAAAATCAGAGAGCTTGTAATCGATTAAGTGAACTTTGTTAATCCATTACTTTCATATGAGAGTAATCGATTACCTGGCTCAAGTAATCGATTATAATTGTTGCATCATATATTTTCCTGAGACAAAGTAATCGATTACATGCTTTGTAGTAATCGATTACATGATGTTGCATCATATGCATAACAGAGGCTCAGTAATCAATTAATTGATTAGTGTTAACTGATTAAATGAGTTGCATCATATATTGAACATGGGTGATGTAATCGATTAATCATTGTTGGTCTAATCGATTACTTGTTTTTCAAATGAATTTAAGAATTTCTATTTTTGAAGGAATAATCGATCACCTTTAGAAAGTAATCGATTACCTCAAGTTTTATTGAAAAACGTGTCAGAATCATTTTTATTATTTCCTGATTTGTTTTTATATAAAAGATTCTGATTTATTTTACAAAATTCGAAAATCATTTTAAATTTGAATTATTTCCTTTTTCGTTTTAAGAATCAAATCTTTGTTTTATTTCTTAAATCTTTTTGATTTAGTTTTGATTTTAAAACTTATTTCAAAATCTTATTTTATTTTATTTTGATTTTAAATTGATTTTCATTTGTTTTTTAAATCCTTTTAATTGATTTTGTTTTTAAAATCTTATCTTTTTCAAGATCATTTTTTCCTTTTAAATAAAGAAGTAATCACTCCTACAAAAAGCTAGAAAATCTGATTCACATTGCTTTTTCTTCTTCTTCTCTATTCTTCTCTGGTTTTCACGTTCATACATTTTTGAAGAAAATCATAAACCTTGTATTGGCCTGATAACACTTTCTTTTGACTTCATTGCTATAGTGCTTAATTGTTGTATCAGTGTTGCTTAGAACACATCTTTGTTAGAGTGGCCTTTATATTGTTGTATCAGCACTATTAAGAGTGCACTATAGGTCTTGTATCCAATCAATCATACCTTAACCAGTGTTGTAAAGGGGAGTGTAACCCTTAGTGACTAGGGAGTGAATCTCCTAGTGCGGACGTGCTGCGTTCGTGGTTGTAGGGTAAGGAACCCTGTTGTGTTGGGTAGTGCTAGATGAACGGTGGGTCACCTAGTAGTTAGGCTATCTGGAAAATCTAGGAAGGGTCTTCCTAGTGGTTTATCGAGGTCCCTGGAGAAAGAAGGTTCCTAGTAGCTTGCGGGGCGCTCTAGTTGTACTTGGGGACGCGAGGCATCTTTGGTTTAGTGAAAAGCTCAAGCGGGTCGCTTGGGGACTGGATGTAGGCCGGGTTTGCCGAACCAGGATAAAATCTCTGGTGCAATCTCTTCTATCCCTCATCTCTTTATTTTCGTTATTGTTGTTGCATGTGCATTGTTGTTATAATTATTATTCTTGCATCATAACGATTATTTACATATTAATTAATTTAATTGTTTTAAATTAATTAGCGCGGTAACGTTTCTCGTTGTTATCTTTTTAATTGTGCCGCGCATATTATTTTTTATATAATTATTAATATTATTCGCTTTCATGCCATCGATTTTCATCATTATATTGTTTTCCGCTGCAAAATCTCTTTAAGTTTATTGAAAACGTTTTAAAGCGAATGTTTTCCAATGTTTTATAAACACCCAATTCACCCCCCCTTGGGCGGTTACGGCTGCCAATCCTAACAATAATTCTAACAATGGGAAGGACTGGTCAGGATTGAGATCATTGACCCTGACTTCATTGTTAGTGGGAGGATGACGAGCGTAAACCCATGTGTGTTGTATCTTCGCGACCAAGTGGTTGGTGGTCCTGTCACTTATCATGAGATTCACCCGGCAATGAGGCAGATGGACTTCGAGGATATCTCCGATGGAGAAGAAGATCCAAATGCGGCGTCTGAGAGCGAAGAAGAGATAGCTTCAGAGGAAGTATTAGAAGATATCTAGGAAGAAGAACCAGAAGAAGAAATTCAAGAGGACGTGTTAGAAGAAGAGCAAGACATGGAGATGTTGAATATGGAATTGGATGAAGATGGAGCCATTTGGGAGCTTGATGATCTACAGGAAGACTTTGAGGTATGGGAACCTGAGGAGGAGCAAGTTCAAGAAGAAGGGCCAGTGGAGTGGAAGTTCGACCTAGAGGAGGCACCTGCTGTTGAGAACAGTAATGATGAGGGGTTTTGTGTTTATCATAAGATTTAAGTAGATTGAGTTTGCTCTGATAGGACTGATGTACCCTTTAGTATTGGTATAGACCCTTTTGTTCAGTATCTTCAGTATAATCAATGTCATGCCTTTTGAGGTAATGACCATTTTAATAAAGTGACCATTCAGTATAATTTTTGTATCAATGGTATTACTTCAATTTCAATATAATCAAATGTTTTTCAAGGAAACCATTAGAGAAAAATAATGTTGTGAGAAAATGAGTTTTTGGAAATGTGTTTTGTAATGTCTCAGTTTGGAATAGAATAATATGAAAGGATATTTTGCAAATTAAGTTATTTCAAAAGTTAAACTAAGGTAATGGAAATCCTTTTTGATTAAGAATTGGAAAATAATTATTGTATTTAAAAAAATGGCGCAAATTTTTGCTAAAATTCTATGTCCAAATTGGGGTGTTACATTTAGTGGTATCAGAGCAATGGTTGTCCTTAGTGGCCTTAAGCATAGCCTTATATGCTTTCTTTGTGTGACTCTGGTGTGTTGGTCTGATTGTGTGGTTGTGTTTGCTTAAGTTATGATGTAATCTAAGAGTTAGAGGTGTGCAGAAAAGATGGTGCGTGGACATTTCGTAAGATCAGCTAATTAGAGCAACAACAACAATGATGCACATCCTGAGTTCATAAGAGGACTAAGGTCGGGATTGGAGTTGATTCTTCCTCACATGAATATTCCAAAAATCAGACCAGGTAGAGGACGAAATGGTTCTCAAACTTTGGCAAGCAAAGTGAAGGCAAAACCAATTAACTACCCGGCTACACGAAGCTATACGAGGAAATATCGGCTTGATAAGAGGTTGGACAAGAGGAGAAAGATGCGTCACGACTCTTACCAGCAAGATGGAGAAGAAAGAATGAAACCCGCAAAAGGTGAATGTATTCTTAAGGGTTCTGGAAGCAATTCATTTCAGCAAGGCAATAATGGAAATCGCAACGGTTTTAGTAAGAATGGTGGAAATTGTAACCGCAAGAATCTTAAGGATGGACTTAGCAAGAATGGAAATGGTATAAAAAGTGTAGGGGGAGAAATTCCATTTTGTGATTGTTGCAAGAGGAATCATTATGAACCAACTTGCTTTTGGAATAACCCAAATTGTTCCAACTGCGACAACCCAGGACATCTTGCAAGGAACTGCTGGAAACCAAAAGGTAAAATGGATGCTACTATTGCAAAAGGATGGAAGAATGTTCGTAATAGTCGAGAATGAGGGCATTGGTGTCGCTGGTAGTCTTTTGTGCTGTTTGAATGCTTGTTTGAATTGTGTGGAGCTATCCACTAGTGGTGTTCGTGTTTTTCGGTGTGTGTTTTGAGTTGATTTTATGTTTTGAATGAATCGAATTAAGGATTTTATGCTTTCGTATGTTATAATAAAGTTGAAAACCCCATAAGTTCAATTAATATTCGTGCTTGAATGATTGGGAAAACCTTCGAATGAGTAGAAGAGAAACAACTACTGGAAGAAGGCGTCATGACTGCACGACAGAATGAAGACGAATTGAGTTCAAGGAAAAACCCTATACTGCGTTATTACATTTTTGAAAGCCCAATTTCCATTTTGTCAACTTTTTTTGACCTTGATTTCACACCATTATACCCTCCAAAATTTCAAAGATATCCCTATTTACCAAAAGATATCCCAATATCCAAGGATATGACCCACAAAATCATTGACAAAACCTTAAATAGCAATAAATTCAAGTTCTTTTTCACCAACATTTTGTGACAAAAATATAATCTAGCCACACAAACCAAACCCTCAGTGTGGAAGAAGCGACACTTGTATGCATAACAACGGAATCATAGAGGATTGTGGGGGTAAGAATAAGATGTGATTAAGTACCAATCCAAAGAGCGAAAGGGCATGAGTATAGAGTTAGCTCCTAAGTTGAATCAAGACGTAGAAATTAAGGATGATCTATTAGGAAGTAGGCAGAGTTCTAGGGTAAATTGAGTCAATGGATAGTATTGAGTAAGTTTAACCAAAGTTGGGGAGTCATGTGTCACAGGATATTGATTAGTAACAAGTACCAGAATGTAACTTTGGCAGTATGAAGGTATGAAGTAGTCCCATTATTAAGTGATTGCGGTAATGTTATTCATGCAAATTGATTTTTCTCTACCGTAGAAATACGAAAATTTGAAATGACAAACCTTCCTTACCCAAAAATTAACATTTGAGCTACACTATTTTCTGATCAAACTCATACCTACCAAACCTTTACTATTTTTGGATTCTTGAAACTTAACTCAATTCAACTCTCGTACGGCGTCACATCAAAAGTATGGATTGGAGAGTACGAAGTGCCTCAAGGGAAGTCGTGTGAAGCACGTAAGGTATGAATATGGTTGTTGAAAGTTGCATGTGTGTATGAACCTTGTAGGCTTTTGCTGGTGCTGTCTATATTTCTCGGGGACGAGAAATCTCTAAGTTGGGGAGGATTGTGAGACCCCCAATTCAGGCCCAATTTAATGGTGTTATTTAGAAAAATAAATTAATTTTGTTTATATATTTAATTTAATTTTGTGCTAAGTATTATATGTGATTTAAGTAATATATATGTGTTCATGGATTATAAGCTATATATATATATTTATATATATGTACAGGTTCTATTATATTATAATATGCCCAAATATTTTGTTTTAATTATTTTAAGAAGTCAATTGGAATATATTTTGAGCAGAATTATTTTAACATGATTTTGCTAGGTGCCTATTTATATTTCTGTGTATATATATATACAAGTATATATATATATATACACGTGAGATATATATATATATGTATATAATTATAATTTTCCTTGATAAATTTAAAGTGTACTCTTGACATGGAAATATTTTATTAAGTATAGCCTTTTATTATTGAAATATTATTTAGTTTATGTTTGGAAAATGAAATGATTTTAAAAAGGTTATAGTGTTATATCTTCAAAAATTCATATCTTTTTAACTGTAAAAAATTACAAGCTTTATATCAAAACGATCATATTTAAATGTAGATTTCAAAAAGTTAAAGCTTATAATTTTATTTGAAAGTTTACGAAAATTTTATATCTGTACAGTAGGTGGACGAATTTTATGTTTTTAAACTTAGAAAAATTATTTTTGAACCTATAATTAATTATGGGACTTAAAAATAATTTGTGTTATAAAAATATACATTTTTGGAGGCCTCTGATTGGCTCACCGCCCAGACCACATAATTTTTATTTTATTTTTGAATTTTGAATTATTTAGACTTGATTTTCATTGGGTGAATGAGAGATGAGTTATTGTATGAGTAAAAAACCAAAAATTTTCTCCCTTCAAGCCTTAGAAAACCGTCCAACATGAGTCAGCATGGAGTAGGATTCATTCACCTTTAGCACATGCTTCTTTGCATTATTTTAAATTTGCATGAGTGTATGAGAAGCATTAAATGATTCACCACAAACAACTAGGTTCTCAACTATTACCAAGTAGGAAAAAAATTCTGAACTTTGCCACCAAGTCATAACTCATTCGTGTGACCCCTTTAGGATTGGGGTGGGATGACCAAATTTTCCTAGTTATAAATAGAAGCATTCCTAGAATAATTTTCACTTCACACATTCCACACTTAGAAAATTTGTGAAAGATACCTAGAGAGAAAGAGAGAGAGAGAGGTCGTGGCCTATAGGAGAAGGAAGGGAGTAGGTTTTGTGTCAAAAAGCTTGAAGTGTTCATCTTGATTCATAAAAAGGTATTTTTATAAACTCATAATCTTTTACTGTTACTTTAATCTTTAAGTTTTTCTCTTTGATTTTAAGAAATAGACAGTAAAACCTTTATTCTTATTTTCTCTTCTCTTCAAGAACCCTAAAATGAAGATTTTCAATTACTGTAAGTGTTTATGATTATGGTACTATGAACAAAAGATTAAAAGGGACTCAAAGGAGGTTTAAAGAAACAAAGTTTCCCCTTTTATTTCCTAGTGATGGCCAAATTTTATGACAAGAAATAAGGAAGAGAAAAGTTTGATTTTCATCATATGGATGTGTTTATGTGATTTGCCCTTTTGTTGAAATTTTAAAATGATAAAGGTTTGTTGTTTTAATCATGAAATCTTAATGAAATAATCAAAGAACAAAATACTAATTGGAAAGTAAATTATTCTTCTATTTCTACAGTAAGGCCGTGAGACCTAAGAGATGTTTTAACAAAATTTTGTTTGATGTTAAGTGTATAATTGATGTACTGTTAAGTTGATGTGTGAATATATAAGAATTTTTACGTTATATATAGTGAATGGAAGTAACTGTATATGTAAATATGTGATTATGTGCAATGTGTGTTTGGATGAATAAATTGTTTAATTACTGTCCAGAGAAGTGTTTTACCTGGAAGTACTTATTTTAAATTGATTTAGCATTTATAGTCATTGTTTTAGAGTTTATAAATTATGGGAATAAGTTATAAATTGTTTTGAAGATTTTTAGTCACTGTTTGCATTTTCACATGAGATGGCCGAATTTTATATGGTATGAAATGATGATTTTAGATTTTTCCTAATTGTCTAAGTGTTGTATGTTAAGTATAGTAAGTTATTTGATGAAACAAACATGAATAAGTATTTTAAATAAGAAAAAGTAATTCTGGAAAATAATTATTTTTGGTTGTATGGCCAAAGAAAGAATTTATTTAAAAGTAATCTTAGTTGCGATTGATTGTATATGTGTAGTTTACTAATAATAGGATATAGGTGTTATTTCATGTGTGAAATAAGAATGAATTGTTGGGAAATACTTGGTTACTGTTTTTATTTTATATTTTTGGACTGCATTATTATTTATAGATTAAGTATGCTCTTTTAATTTTCCTAAGTGTCTATATGATTATATGATGTTGGTATTTTAATTGTTTGATGTGGGTTCATGAAATAACAATTAAGTAAATGATTTTTAGTAAAAAGAATTGATTCAGTTCAATGCTGAAAAAATTATTTTAACAAGGGCCGTGTGTCCCCAATGATTTTTTTTATGAGTATTTGTGATGTGTTTATGTGTATATGTGTTTAGTATAATGTATAGTATGAAAATGAAAGTTTTAAAGTGAATAAAATTTGTATTTTCTGGAAAATGATGTTGCTATCCAGAATTGATGTAATATAGAAAATGTGACTATTTTTCTAAGTTATGTATATTTTTGAGTTGTAGATTATAAGCTTTTGGGTGTAAGTGTTAGAACTTAAAGAAAAATGAATTTTTGAGTGAGTGCAACCTGATTTATGTGTCTGTCTAGTAAGCTTAAATTGTCTATTTAAATCAACCTTTGTGATATTTTTATAATAGAGCTTGTAACTAAGCTATAGGAATAAGTGACACTATTTTTGGATTAACAGTTTAAGAGAAAAGTGATTTTTAAGATTGATAATGCATGCTGTCCAAGAATTTTTAATTTGGTTGTATAAGTTTTAGAAATTGTTCTAATGTGATAAGATGTGTGAATTTATGTGTTAAGAACTCTATATGATTGATATATGTGTACTGATGCTTTAAAGGTGATTTTTGCTTGTTGTCTAGAATCTTTGATAAAGTTGCATCAACTCTAAAAAATTATTTTGAGTTTAAAAATGGATGAGTTTATGTCCAATATGAATTATGTGTGCTTTTCATGTAGTTTTTTTATTGTTTTAGAACAAGTTCTTTACTGCCTAAAGTTAATTTAATTGTGCATCAAAGATAAATGTCTTAACTCCTGCAGTATGATTTGTCTGATAATGGTAGTTGTTTTAAAAGAGATTTTTAAGTAAATGAAATGCTAGAATTTATTTTTGAGATGTTATAATTAAGTTATAAGAGTTATTTGGTGACTTGAAAAGGTTTTCATAATTTACTAAGCTATAAACAAAAAGTGTTATGTTGGAACAATAATCTGTTTTTGAGTTGGAAAAAGGTATTAAGTTAGTGATACTATTTTGTAATCCTAAGTTTTACTAAGTACCTTTGAATAAAGATTTAATTTGTTAAGTTATTTGTTATGTGAATGTGTAATTGATTGGTCCTTTGGATTATATATATCAAAGTTAAAGGTTCGAGTAAAGCGGATTCGGATAATCAGAATCAGTTGTCTCTAGCTTCAAATCCAGGTGAGAGAGAAGCTTTCCTAAGACATAATGGCCTATGGGTAGCATTGGGATGTTCTCGATCATATCAAAGATCAGAACTCCGTAGTTATTAGTCAAAACGCGTAACGACAATTGTTTGGGGTTTTGTTTAGTCGTTCTACGCTGAGACAATAACTTTTTTATTGTTTAATAGCACTTATTAAATTATATCGTGTAATATGAATTAGTTACTATACTGCTGGATGAATTATCTGTTGAGATTATTACTGTTCTGATGTTATTCTGTGATAACCGATTTTCTATTTGAAAGAAAATGATGTAATCGAATAAATCATTGTGAAAAGAAATGTATTTTGGAATTATAAAATTTTGTAAAGCATGCGATGTCTTCTGATTTAGTATACAGTGAAGGTGCGCGAAGCACAAATAATGATTTGATGTATATCCCCAATCACACTGTCCTTAGACGTGCTTGATTTAAGGTAGCTGGCCACGTGAATGAAGTGTCGTGGGTGCGAGCTTTGTGGATTCCACTGTATGTAGGGAGGTGTTTGATGGTTTATCTTTTACCCTTAGAGGTCGAGGCCCGTTAGAAGCGAGGCTAAGAATGGGTCGACCAAACGCTTAGGTTAATAATTAAAAACCTATTTCTAAAACGCTTAAAGACTCTAAAAAGCTTAATCTTTCCTAACTATGCGTTGAGAGTGAAGTAGTGGAGAGGAAAGATATCGAATACTTGGAGGCCCGTGCTATCTTCAAGTGGTGATTGTGATAGGGGAGGGCAAGGACGGTGAAACGTCAAGAAGCCTTGAGGGCTTCCCTAGGCGGAACAACGTTACAATGGTCCGAGGTCCCTGATAGGCCTCGATCGTAGCAAGGACTACACGTACAACTAGGGATAGAGCTGTCGCCCCCTTGAGCAAATCAGAGATGGTGAGAGGGAATCTGAATCAAGGCTAGTAGTCACTGATCTTTTTATAAATGTGTGATATGATTTTGTTTTGCTGGCCAGATGTGTGGCTTCAGCTTGGTACGTACCCTTTGACTATCGATGCCTGTGTGGTTAGGATTCCTGTGCGTCCCATCTGCTTTCCGAACTAGGTTGTGGTTGCATATTGAAGAGGAGATGTATCGTGTATGCTGACTTACCCTTCGCCTCAATGATTTCCCTCCCTAAATCATTTACGGTTATGTTATGATTCCAGATAAGCAAATTGAGAAAACTTACCAAAGATTTTAATGAAACATTATTTGCAGTAAAGTAATTTCTATGAGAACGACTTTTTGAAATGAATATGTTGTTATGGTAAAGCATGATGTTATATGGAATTGTTCCTATGCGTGTATTTATATTGGTTATGCATGTGTATCCTAATGTGATCCCTTAGAGTAAGTCCATGCCGTCGACGATTATATCGTTCGGATCGCTTACTCTCTAGTATTTCCCCTTTCTGTGGACATTGGGAATAATGTCCACAGATGGCAGATCAAGTTATGTGTCGGGTAGATATTTCCAATAGTGGAGTTGTGTCTTTGGAAGATTTTGGGGTTTGGGAGGTTAATCAGACTGGATGGTTAGGGAAGGACCGACCAGGATTGAGATCATTGACCCTGACATCGTTGTTAGTGGGAGGATGACGGGCGTAAACCCATGTGTGTTGTATCTTCGCGACCAAGTGGTTGGTGGTCCTGTCACTTATCATGAGATTCACCCGACAATGAGGCAGATGGACTTTGAGGATATCTCCGATGGAGAAGAAGATCCAAATGCGGTGTCTGAGAGCGAAGAAGAGAAAGCTTCAGAGGAAGGATTAGAAGATATCCAAGAAGAAGAACCAGAAGAAGAAATACAAGAGGAGATTCAAGAGGACGTGTTAGAAGAAGAGCAGGACATGGAGATGTTGAATATGGAATTGGATGAAGATGGAGCCATTTGGGAACTTGATGATCTACACAAAGACTTTGAGGTATGGGAACTTGAGGATGAGCAAGTTCAAGAAGAAGGGCCAGTGGAGTGGGTTTTCGACCCAGAGGAGGCACCTTCTGTTGAGATTAGTGATGATTCGGGGTTTTATGTTTATCATAAGATTTAAGTAGATTGAGTCTGCTCTGATAGGACTGATTTACCCTTTAGTATTGGCATAGACCCTTTTGTTCAGTATCTTCATTATAATCAATGTCATGCCTTTTTGAGGTAGTGACCATTTTAATAAAGTGATCATTCAGTATAATTTTTGTATCAATGGTATTACTGCAATTTCAATAGTGTAACACCCCTAATTTTCGTCTCCCAAATAACCAAGAAATTAATTATAACAATTATTTTATAATTGATTTTGAAGGTTTTAGTTTTTGTACATTATGTGTTTTTATTATATAAAAATATGAGATATATTTTTATATGGTTATTTTGTACAAAAATGTGAATATTGTAATTTAGTCCTTGGGTTGGGACCTAATTGCAATATTAAAAAGGTTTTTGAAGAAAGAGTAATTAAATTATTAATTTTTGAATTTTACCAGTATGTAACCGGTTAGAGGGGCTTTGTAACCGGTTACACGATGAACTCAAAAAACTGGGTTAGTGCGTTTGATGAGTAATCACGCGGTTTAACCCAGAATTCGCCATGAATCCCACTCGATTCATGGTGGGAGACACGCGTCGCTCTGCATGCAAGCCCAATTCGTCTATAAATTGTGGAAATTCTGAAGGTTTAGGGTTGATTTCTGGTTTTAGTGTTGAAGGTGGCTCAGTTAGGGTTTCGTTTTCGTTCTGGGAAATTCGTGTTGGTTCTTGAGTATTAGAGAGCAAAACACACACTTTTGGAAAGCTTGAATCAAGGGCTTTCCAATGATATAAGATTTGAGAGCTGAGTGTTCGTGTGGAAGGAGTAATCAACCTTGGAAGCTAGGAAATCAAGTCTGAGCTCTGTTTTCTTCTTGTTCTGGAAGCTGAGTTTCAGCTTTGATTTTGGTAAGTACAGTCCACCATTAAGCCTCAAATCTCTTCGATTCTTTAGTGCATGTTACCTATATTGAGTCCTAATTGTTTTCCCCAATTTCTTTGGCCAATTGCTATGTCAAATTTTCTGGTCTTTGAACCCTGTTGATGGATATCGTGGCTGAGAGCAGAACCTAGGATTTGTGGGGAATCTATGTTGGAGCCTTTCTCTCTGCAACGTTTTGGATCAAGCACGAACCTAAGGTAAGGGGGAAGCTTACTATTTGCTAGAATGATAATAAATTGTGGTAGAATATAGGATGAGTCACCAAGAGACTCAAAGGGCATAAGTTGAAATGGATAGATGGCTTGGAGGCCAATTTGAGCTCAATTGTTGTTTTGAGCAATGTTATCTGGATGCATGCAAGCTATGTTGATGTTGATTTCATGACTTAATTGGATATTATGTGAATTGATGCATTAAGTTGTGAAATATGTGCAATTATGTGCAATTTGTGTATCCAAGTTGAATTGCATGCAAGATAGATATGTTTCTGTGTTTAAACATATTTATTTAAGGTTTATGTACTCTGTTAAGGGTTGAAATTTGGTTAGATTTGAGTAGTGAAGAGAATGGTTTGTTAAAACTCATGTTTTAGTATCAGACTGCATAATCTAACCGGTTACTCGATATTCGTAACCGGTTAGACCCTGTTAAAATGCAAAAGAAAATAAGTTTATAAAATCAGCATTTTGGTTTTATAAATCCTACTCAAATCTAGGCCTTAATTTCATGGAAAACAATCTGAAAATAAGTTGATTTTATTGTAATAATTCAGATTGAAAATTGAGAGTTAATACCTTAAGGTAATGAGATAGTTTCAAGAGGAAATTATGCTCATTGGACAATGAAAGGTGATTTAGACTTTTGAATGATATAAACAGTGGTTTGAGGTATAAACATTGTTAAACTGGTTTATGGATTGGGTAGGGAATTCAAGAAAAAGGATTTTCTGAATTACAATGGTAAACAGTTCAGGTCTGTAATTCTAACCGGTTAGCCTGGAACTGTAACCGGTTAGTACCTGAATCTGAAAAATAAAAAGTTAAGTTTTTGAATACCATTGACTTTGTTTTACCCAATCTAAGTTTAATGACATGTTTTGGGATATTTCAAAGGAGAATTTTTGTGTCAAAGACTATACCTCAAATAAATCATTCAAAAGAGAAATTGGAATATTTCTAAATCACAGTAATTAATGGAAAGACCAACCTTAGTAATTATGCATGCAATACATGCATAGAGAAAGATAATGAAATAGGTTGGCAGGGATAGTTTGTGATGTTCGGGTACTTGACCCTGTACTCTAGGAGTACTAAACTGATGCAACCAACTTGATGACACATTCTGGGAATGTGGCCATTGTCTGGGACATGGTTTCTTCGACACGTTCTGGGAACATGATGCACACTCTGGGAGTGGTGCTTGATTTCATTCCAAGTTTGGTTTGCGATACGTTCTGGGAACACATTGGTTTAATAATGGAATTAAACATAAAAACCAACCTTGATGATTGTGCATTCATATAGAATGGAAGTTTGGTTGGTAGGAACGTTTATCATATTCTAGGAATATGAGGAGGGTACTCCGGGAGTACCGAATTGTAACCTACTTGATGACACATTATAGATATGTGGCCAGTGTCTGGGACCTGGTTATATACGTTCTGGGAACGTATGATAGTGTTCTGGGAACACATTGATAAGCAACCTACTGGATGACACATTATAGATATGTGGTCGGGACCTGGTTTTTATACGTTCTGGGAACGTATGCGTTCTGGGAACGTGATGCACACTCTGGGAGTGATGCTTATTTATCCAAGTAAGGTTTGCTACACGTTCTGGGAACGTGATGCACACTCTGGGAGTGAATGCTTATCATCCAAGTATGGTTTGGCATTACGTTCTGCGAACGAATGTCAGTGTTTCGGGAACACAACGGTGTATCGGATGGACGTCCAAGATGGACTTTTAGAGGCCTCAGTTGTGGAAGGAAATCATGCATCATGCCACCTGCATTGAAAGAATTGTTATGATTAACCGGGTGTGCTCATATGATTATGCATCATGATTTGCTACATGTTAACTTGTGGATGTTAGTTTTATTCTCATTTGATTATGCGAATATGTATAGCTAACCCCCATGCCCTTATTAGGTGTTGATCGTGTATCCAGCTTGCACAAGAATCAGTAAAGGGAGATGTCCCTTAGGTGCATGCAGAGTATAGAAAGTGTGGGTTGGGAACCCGTTGTGCAGATATCGAGGATCCGACCGGAAGGATGTTTGGACAAAGGACCAGTGACCAGCTCTATAACGTTTCTATTTTTAATAGAATTTATATGATACATATTTTGGAAAAAGGTTTCATAAGAGGAACTCGGTTTCATAATTATACTCATTTGGTATTAATGGACTTGTTACACTTGATATATTTTGGGGGTATAATATGATGACTTTACTATGTTTCCGCAAACTCTGATTTTGTTAGTCAACCTCATTACTAATCAAGTGTTGGTGAAAAGGAAATTTCAAGGGAAGGGAAAATTATTATTTTCAGATCTTTTTCCAACGATAACAAGTCCAAGTTTTCATAAACTTCTTACTTATCTTATAAAGTAAGATGATATACAAGGTGTGTTACATTTTTATGGTATTAGAGCAATGGTCCTGACTCTTGGTCCTTGGGTGTGTGGTCCAATACGCTTGTCATCGATATCTGCAATGTTTCCTGGGAAGTTTGCTTTCATATACTTCCAAACTAGAGCTAAGGTTATGGGTAATGGCTCTAGATAAATAGCTTATTCTGCTATTAAGAAGTGTTCTATGAAGTCTAAGTAGAAGTATGATAGTCGTATGCTTCTCTTTAGACATGTTGTAAACCCAAAACCACAATGTTGGTTTATTATGTTTTCATAGAACCAATGATGCGGAAATTTTAAGGAGTTGTAGTTGAGTCCTCGACTCTGAGGAGGAGTGTTTACCCTCACTCGTGTTAAAGTTAATCAACTTTTTAGACTGAGTGTAGGGCAGTGATCTTCTTAAAGATCAACCTTGCTGAGTTTGTTAAACTCTAAAGCTATCCTTTCTTTTGTTCCTTTCGGATAAGGGTAGTGATCGAAGTTGCTCAATGTCTTACCCAATCTGTTATCTCAAGTGGAGACTCCTACAAATCTTCTTCTAGTCATTTCCATGGTACGTCTGGATCATTCTATTAGACTTTGTCTATGTACCTATGTCATGAGTACATTTGATCTTAAGCACGGTTTGGGAGCCGAGGGATCAAGTGATCATGATCAATGACGATAGAACAACCCTGTATTGGGATTCCCAAGTTTCGAATCGGGAATCCAATGAACCCATATGTTGCTTCTGGGAAGCAATATTAAAAGAAAAAGGGGGTTAAAGAAATCCTGGTTGTAGGAAATGATGTTAGGTTCACCCTTGAGCAAAGAGATAGAGTTTGGAATCAAGTTAATTCTTGAAGCTGATTCTATCTCTACTGCCTTTATAACATGGTACCATCGGGAATGGTCAAATGGGAGGAACACGTAAAGAAAAGTGCTAAGATTGATTGGCGGTTGGATTAACCCAAAACAGGATTCGGGACAGGGATACATTTAAGACTGCATTTTTGATCTCGATACGGACATTATGAGTAGGAAATAATGCCGTTTGGATTGACTAATGCACTTGTTCTTTTATGGACTATAAGAACGAGACCTTTAGATTATATTTGGATTCGTTTGTGGTTTCTTCTTGTAGGATTCTCATGTTTTTGATGCTAACAATCTCTCTCCAAGCAACAACATTGGCAACAAGCAAGCTACACCACATGAAGATTAGAATTAGGATTTTTATTAATTCTATTTCAATGTAATCTTTATTTTATGCAATGCATCTCATTGGTGTGGGTAGCTTAGGTGTTTTTAAGAATATTTAAATAATGTCTGATTAAGAGTGAAGATACTTTAAATCTTGATTAAATAGCTTGTGAAAATCATTTTAGAAAAACTTTGTTTTTATTCAGATTCTGATCAGTTTACTCGAGTAATGAGTATTGGTTCACTCGAGTAATTTATGTTCTGACAGGTTAATCGAGTAATGGTTTACACATCACTCGAGTAACTTAATCTGACATGTTTCACTCGAGTGACGTTGTTTGGTTTACTCGAGTAATTCAATCAGTGTTGGGAAAATTTTAAAAGGACTTAATTTTCTCTTTCAAAGTAATAGACTTTCATTCTTACAATTTTCTAATACACTTTGAAAAGTAATTCAAGAGCCATTTTTTACATCTTTCAAGAGCTATCAAGATTCAACAAAGAACTTTTCATTCTTCACTCTATTTTCTATCATTGTTCAAATATTCTTGAGATCATATTTTTGTTCTTAGTGGTTGTTGAAGATTTGCAATTTGTGATTGCATCATTGAAGTTTCAACACAAGTGAAGAATCTCACAAGGAAGACTTTGAGGATCAAATCAAAGCAAGAAAAGAGGATTGGTTGGAAGCATCTTCAATCAATTAGCAAGGAAATCTAGAATACTCAAAAGGGGTAGATTAGATCAAAGTGTTTGGTACACACTTTGAGTTGGGTTTTAAGATAGGAGAACTAAGAATCTAGTTGCATCTTAAAACATTGTAAAATCTACATTTGAAGATTTCTAGTGAAGAATCTCTCTTGATTTAAGAGGGGACTGGAGTAGCTTTCAAGTGGGTGAAAGTGAACCAGGATAAATCCTTGTGTCTCTTTTATTTTCATTCCTTGTATTTCATTAATTCATTAACATTTGCATTTTTAGGTTAGAATTGGGGTTTTCTTAATTCTACTTAATTGATCTAAAATTGCATGTTAATATTACTTGAAATTGTTCATATTAATCATTCATAATTTGTTGAATCATCATAGCTTTGTTATTCTTGAAGAACTCCATTGAAAACTAAGTTTTAAATTGAATTTTACCCAGTTTACTCGAGTAAAGTTCTTGTCACTCGAGTAATCTGCTTTCAGTTTATAAACATTACTCGAGTAGGTTTTCTGTTACTCGAGTGATTTAAAATTTGTTTTCGTAATACTCGAGTGATTTGCTGAATACTCGAGTGAAATTATTTTTGGTTGCGTATTACTCGAGTGAAGGCTTGAGTTACTCGAGTAATCTGAACTGAATTCTTAAGAAAATTTATTTTCATAAAACCATTCTCTTAGGCGGACGAAAAATCTGTAATAAGGCTTCAATATTCTATTCACCCCCCCTCTAGACTATATTGAGCCGCTTGTTGGTTTCCAACAAGTGGTATCAGAGCTCGGACGAAAAATCCGAGCCTTAAAAAGCTTTTTCGAAAAGATCCTTTTTACTTGGAAACAATGGGCTCAATTTCAAATCCTTTCGGTGGTGAAGGAACTTCCATTAATCGTCCTCCACTATTTAGTGGTGAGGGTTACGCTTATTGGAAGGTCCGCATGAAAATCTTTATTCAAGCCATAGATATGGAAATTTGGAACGCCATAGAGAATGGACCTTTTGTTCCTCAAACGAAAGTAAATGATGTTGTTTCAATTAAACCTCAATCGAGTTGGGACAATGATGATAAGAAGAAAGTTGCATTTGATTTAAAAGCTAAAAATATCATCACGTCCGCTCTTTCTTATGATGAGTTCTTTCGAGTATCTCAATGTGTTGATGCTAAACAAATGTGGGACACATTACAAGTCACACATGAGGGCACTTCGGAGGTTAGAAGGGCTAGGCTAAATACACTCATGCATGAATATGAACTCTTTCGTATGTTACCTAATGAAAACATAGGTGACATGCAAAAGCGGTTCACTCATATCATTAATCATCTTTCTGCACTTGGAAAAGTTATATCTAATGGTGAAGTTGTTAATAAGATTTTGAGATGTCTTAGCAGGGAATGGCAACCTAAGGTGACGGCCATTATGGAAGCTAGAGACGTGGATCAAATTGATTTAGCAACTCTATTCGGAAAGCTTCAAGAGCATGAAATGGAGCTTGGACGGTTATCCATGAATGAAGATGCCGATAGGAAGAAAAAGGGGATAGCTCTTAAATCAACTTCAAAATCCCTTAAGGCACAAGAGGAAAACTTTCAAGTGGATGACTCGGACTCCGATATAGATGATGAGACCCTTGGCTTGCTAGTTAAAAAGCTTGGTAGGTTCCTTAAGAAAAAGGGGAACTTTAATAGAAATAGACAAAGAGATTCTAAGGACTCACAACCAAGAAATAAGACTAACAAGGATCACATCAAGTGTCATGGATGTGGAAAGCTTGGTCACTATCGATCGAATTGTCCAACTCATTCTAAGAAGTCGGAAGGTGACAACTCAAAATTCAATTCTTCTAAAGGAAAAAGGGCTTACATAGTATGGGATGAAGTGGAGAGTCAATCAACATCTAGCTCATCGGATGATGAAGAACTTGCAAATCTATGTTTAATGACAAAGCTTGATGAAGAGGAATCTTCGAGCATTAAATCAAGTGAGAACGTCAATGAGGTAGATTATCTTTCCGATGCTAGCTCAAGTTCTAATTCTCCTTCATTCAATGAATTGTACAATGTGTATGTAGAGATGCATAAAGAGTTGAAGAAACTTGCTAAAATAAATGTTGAAAGAAAGAATTTCATAATGAAGCAACATGAAAAGATAATTGAACTTCAAAAAGATTTAGAAGAACTTAAGCTTCAAAATGAAACTCTAGAACTCATTTATGCAAACTCTACATGCAATTGTGAATTGAAATCAAATGAGACTCCATCTTGTGAAAATTGCAAGTCTTTGGAAAAAGAAGTTTTTAATTTGAATGATCGACTTGCAAGGCTCATGAAAGGAGATACTTCTTTAGATCATTTGCTTTCAACTCAAAGGAACAATAGCAATAGATCCGGTCTTGGCTATACCAAACCTAAGAAACGCAATTATCGCAAAGTTGGTGGATTTTCAAAGAATAAGATTTCTAAAAACCCAACTTGTCATTATTGTGGAATCTTTGGGCATACCACGAATAAATGTAATATAAAGAAATTTGGTATACCAAGCGGTGAATATATTTGGATTGTTAAGGGGACTTCTCCTCATGCTAACAACAAAGGACCCAAGACCACTTGGGTACCTAAGTCAACCAAATGATATCTTTCTTGTAGGTGTGTCTTCGAACCAAAGAGCGCAAATGGTATTTGGATAGTGGTTGTTCGAGACACATGACGGGAGACAAAACGCACTTCATGGAACTTACTCCAAAAAATGATGGATTTGTGACATACGGCGACAACAACAAGGGCAAAATTCTAGGAGTCGGGAAAATCGGTAACGTATCTAATCGTGTCATAGAAAATGTCCTATACGTAGAAGGCTTAGAACACAACTTGCTTAGTATAAGCCAACTATGTGATATGGGCAATTATGTGACATTTACTCCGGAATTATGCTTCATTAAGTCTTCTATAGATGATAGTGTTAAGTTTGTTGGTCGTCGCTCTAATAACACTTACTTAATTGATTTGGATGAGATAACTTCACTATTTTCAAAATGTTTCAAATCTTTTGATGATGAAATTCGTCTTTGGCATAGACGAATTGCTCATGTGAATGTGAATCAATTGAACAAACTTTTGCGAAAAGATTTAGTGATTGGTTTGCCTAAACTAAACTTTAAGCTTGATGGCATTTGTGACTCTTGTCAAAAGTGCAAGCAAGTTAAAAGTTCTTTTAAACCTAAAAATGTGATAAGCACAACAAAGCCTTTGGAGCTAATCCATATGGATTTGTTTGGCCCTTCACAAATTAAAAGTTTAGGTGGCAATTACTATGGATTTGTTTTAGTAGACGATTTTACTAGATTCACATGGACTTTATTTTTATCCGCAAAAAGTGAAGTTTATAAATGTTTTAAAAAATTTGCCAAACTCATCCAAAATCAACTAAGTTTGAAAATTGTGTCTATTAGAAGTGATCACGGAGGTGAGTTTGAAAACACTAGGATTGATGCGTTTTGTGATAAGTTTGGTATTGATCATCATTTTTCGGCCCCTAGGACTCCGGAGCAAAACGGAGTTGTAGAAAGGAAAAATAGAATATTAGTGGAACTTGCTCGTACTATGTTGATAGAATCAAATGTTCCTAAATATTTTTGGGCTGATGCGGTAAACACCGCTTGCTATGTGCTTAATAGGGTTCTTATTCATCCGCATTTAAATAAAACACCTTATGAACTTTTAAAAGGGCGAAAGCCAAATATCTCACATTTTCATGTTTTTGGGTGTAAGGTGTTTGTTTTAAATAACGGAAAGGAACCGGTCGGCAAGTTTGACTCTAAAGCCGACGAAGGCATATTCATAGGTTATTCAACTCATAGCAAAGCATATAGAGTCTACAATAAAAGAACATTAACCGTTGAGGAATCCGTGCATGTTGTATTTGATGAATCTTCGAAAGGAGATTGTGTTGTTTCTTGTGATGATTATATAGGTACATTTTTGGATCATGAGAATTCAACACCACAACAAATGGAAGAGAATCAAAATGAAGATCGAGAGGTGCAAGCACAAGATAAAGACTTAGCACAAGAGATACAACCTCAATTACCAATAGCTTGGAAGTCCAACAAAAATCATCCGATTTCTAATATCTTAGGTGACATTGCGAAGGGAGTGGTAACCCGACGCACTTTAAATAATTTTTGCTATTATGTTGCCTTTGTATCTCAAATAGAACCTAAGAATATCAAAGAGGCTCTTCAAGATGATCATTGGATTATGGCCATGCAAGAAGAATTAAATCAATTTGAAAGAAACCAAGTTTGGGAGCTTGTGCCAAAACCCGATGATCGTCCTGAAATTGGTACTCGGTGGGTCTATAGGAATAAGTTAGATGAATCGGGTATTATTGTTAGGAATAAAGCTAGGTTGGTAGCACAAGGTTATAGTCAAGAAGAAGGAATCGATTACGATGAGACATATGCTCCCGTTGCTAGATTAGAAGCTATTCGTATTCTTCTCGCTTTTGCTTCAATTATGAATTTTAAATTGTTTCAAATGGATGTTAAGAGCGCCTTTCTTAACGGATACATTCAAGAGGAAGTTTATGTGTCACAACCTCCCGGATTCGAGAGTTTTGAGCATCCGGACTACGTTTTCAAACTGAAAAAGGCTTTGTACGGTTTGAAACAAGCTCCTAGAGCTTGGTACGACCGACTAAGCAATTTTTTATTACAAAAAGGTTTTAAACGAGGCACTGTTGACACTACACTTTTTATTGAACGTTCCGGTAAGGATATTTTATTGGTTCAAATATATGTTGACGATATTATATTTGGTGCTACTAACGATAACTTGTGTAAGAAGTTTTCAGAATTGATGCAAAGTGAATTCGAGATGTCGATGATGGGAGAGCTTACATTCTTTCTTGGCCTTCAAATAAAGCAGCTTAATGATGGCATTTATATTCATCAGAGTAAATATTGTAGAGAGCTTCTCAAACGTTTTGGAATGGATTCGTGCAAATCCGCTTCTACACCAATGAGCGTTGCATGCTACCTAGATCAAGATGAGGCTGGAAAAGCGGTAGAGGTAACGAAGTATCGTGGTATTATTGGTAGTTTGTTATACTTAACTGCATCTAGGCCTGATATCATGTTTAGTGTATGTATGTGTGCACGTTTTCAAGCAAAACCGAAAGAGTCGCATCTAACTGCTGTCAAAAGAATAATGAAATACTTAAAGGGTACAACGAATACTGGACTTTATTATCCTAGGGATGCTTTTCTAAAACTTATAGGATATTCGGACTCTGACTTTGCCGGTTGTAAAGTTGAGCGAAAAAGTACAAGCGGAACATGCCATTTAATTGGTAATTCACTTGTATCGTGGTTTTCTAAAAAGCAAAATTGTGTAGCTTTATCAACCGCGGAGGCCGAATACATAGCTGCAGGTAGTTGTTGTGCTCAAATTTTATGGATGAAGCAACAATTATCTGACTTTGGTTTAAATTTAACAAATATCCCTATAAAGTGTGATAACACTTCGGCAATTAATTTGACTAAAAATCCAGTATTACACTCAAGGACAAAGCATATTGAAATTAGGCATCACTTTTTGAGAGATCATGTTCAAAAAGGTGATTGTGTTATTGAGTTTGTTCAAACTTCGGATCAATTAGCTGATATCTTTACAAAACCATTACCAAGGGACACATTTTATAAGATTCGAAGAGAACTTGGTATTTTTGATGAATTAACTATTAGCTAATTGTATTTGATGCTTTTTATACTCACCTTCAAGCCTATTTCAATGTGACTTGTATTTTGAGTTGTTGTATCTTATTAAAGTGTTTATTATTTTTTTTATGCAGTTATGTGTGTATGTTTTCTATAATATGCTAATTGCTTTATTTGTATGTGTGTTACTTGCTACATGCTAAGTGTTTCTCTGTGTTTGTGCATGAAAAATGATTTTGCATGAAAAATTGAAATTTTTGAAATTCTGGACAGTTCACTCGAGTAACAGAAATTTCACTCGAGTAATTTTAAAAACTCTTTCGTATTACTCGAGTAATTCTGTCTGTCACTCGATTAATTTTAAAATGACTTGCGTATCACTCGATTAAGTTCATCCATCACTCGAGTAAAATCTTTTTATCTTTCGGCATACTCGAGTAACATACTCTTTCACTCGAGTACTGATCGAATCACTCGAGTAACGTATGAACATTACTCGAGTAACTTACGTGATTTTAAAAGCTGAACTGTTGAAATCTGCATCATTTTCCCGATTTTTTTTTTCTCTCTCTTGTTCGTCTTTCTCTCTTCTCTCTCATACGGGTCTTCATCAAATCATCATCTTTCAGCCACAAAACTCACAAATCATACAAATTTCTTCCATATTTCATCATTATATCATCATTTCTACTCCTTTCATTCATCAATTTCACCAATTTTATCCAAAAATCCGAAAACCCCAAATCAAAACCCTAACCCCCCAAAACCGAATTTGCTTTTTCTGAATCAATGGCTTCTTCCTCTCACTATCAACCTCCTCAAAAGAAAGCAAAGCAAGGAGCAGGTCGTAATGATACTTGGTTTTCTGGAATCAACCGAGATTTGCGGGAACCAGCATTTATCAATCGCTCTTTTGGTCTTACAAGGTATGTTAAATTTGCTTGGTTGCATAAGGAGCAATTTCCGTTTGTAGAGGATTTAGAATTTCAGAATTTGAAGAGGTTTTTGGAATTTGAGACTCATTATTACCCTAGGCTTGTCAGACAATTTTATCAAAATTTTACTAAGCTAGATGGTGAGTATCAAACAATGGTTAGAGGACATCATTTTGTTATAAAGCCTGCGGATTTGACTATGATGTTTGGTTTAGAAAACAAGGGAACTTTTATTGGTGATACTGAATGTCTGGATTTGGATGTGGATACTAATAAGATTTATACTGATTTGTTGCGTACTGGTGAATCTTGGGGTGATAGAACTACTAGAACTGTATCACCTTTGCATGCTGTGGATAGGGTGCTCATGTATATTATCTCTTATTGTTTGATTCCAAAATGCAATCAAAATTATGCTCAATTGGGAGATGATGATCTTACTTTGTTTCATGGGATTAAAAAGAGGTATGAGATGAATTGGAATAAAATGTTTTTAGCTCGTATGGAAGCTGCTGCTCAATCTCCTCCTACCCAATTCTTGCCATATCCTATGCATGTCACCAAGATCATGAGGTATTATCGTGTTCCAATCCCTGATGATGAGCTAGCTGAAAAGGAAAAGAAAAATAACTGGTGTCTTAATGATTCGCACATTAGTTATATGAAAATTGCTTGGCATAGGGACAGTCGCACTTGGTTATGGAAATCACAGATTAAGGAAATGGCTGAAGCTGCAAAGGCTGCAAGAGTTTCAGGTACTAGGAAAAGGAATTTACTTGGTGATAGGGCTGGTGCATCCTCTTCTGTTCCTCCTACTTCTACTGATCCGATGGATACCGATCGTATTGAGGACTATATCGATTTGGATAATCTTGGTATTCCATTTGATGCACAAGCTGCTCATGAGTCATTAGTTGAGCACATCAATGCTCAATTCACTCAGTTGGAGATGAGACAGGATGTGAAGAATATTGCCATGGAGCATCGTTTGATGGATTACATGTCTGGATTATTTTCTCATCATTTTCCTCCTCCTCCACCTGATTCCTAGACCTGTGGATGCTGATGATGTTTGCTGTTGATTTCTGTTGCATGTTTCATTTGCATATTCTCTGTTTATATTTCTGTTTCATGTTTCTGACTCTGTTGCTACTATGACTTTAGGACCTTGTGTATGGTCTAGTTTGTTTAGTTTTCGTTTTGATTATCTGCTATGATTTGCTGCATAGTGTGATGCTCTGATACTCTGATTTATGGTGCTATATTCGTTGTTCGTTTATATTCGTTGTTTATATACGTTGAGGCACTATTGTGGTTTATTTTGGTATTGTCTTTATTGTTATATATTTTCTATACCATTGTGAACTACTTACCTTCAACTTTTGGCAAAGGACTTTTCTCAAAAATATTATCTTTTTAATGATGCCAAAAGGGGGAGAATATTTTGTTGATGTTGTTCTTGTAGGTTAAGTTTTATTATATTTTTCCTAGATGTTTTACATTTAGGGGGAGTATGTTAAAACTTAGTGCTTAATTTGAAAGGAGGTTTGTCATCATCAAAAAGGGGGAGTTTGTAGGATTCTCATGTTTTTGATGCTAACAATCTCTCTCCAAGCAACAACATTGGCAACAAGCAAGCTACACCACATGAAGATTAGAATTAGGATTTTTATTAATTCTATTTCAATGTAATCTTTATTTTATGCAATGCATCTCATTGGTGTGGGTAGCTTAGGTGTTTTTAAGAATATTTAAATAATGTCTGATTAAGAGTGAAGATACTTTAAATCTTGATTAAATAGCTTGTGAAAATCATTTTAGAAAAACTTTGTTTTTATTCAGATTCTGATCAGTTTACTCGAGTAATGAGTATTGGTTCACTCGAGTAATTTATGTTCTGACAGGTTAATCGAGTAATGGTTTACACATCACTCGAGTAACTTAATCTGACATGTTTCACTCGAGTGACGTTGTTTGGTTTACTCGAGTAATTCAATCAGTGTTGGGAAAATTTTAAAAGGACTTAATTTTCTCTTTCAAAGTAATAGACTTTCATTCTTACAATTTTCTAATACACTTTGAAAAGTAATTCAAGAGCCATTTTTTACATCTTTCAAGAGCTATCAAGATTCAACAAAGAACTTTTCATTCTTCACTCTATTTTCTATCATTGTTCAAATATTCTTGAGATCATATTTTTGTTCTTAGTGGTTGTTGAAGATTTGCAATTTGTGATTGCATCATTGAAGTTTCAACACAAGTGAAGAATCTCACAAGGAAGACTTTGAGGATCAAATCAAAGCAAGAAAAGAGGATTGGTTGGAAGCATCTTCAATCAATTAGCAAGGAAATCTAGAATACTCAAAAGGGGTAGATTAGATCAAAGTGTTTGGTACACACTTTGAGTTGGGTTTTAAGATAGGAGAACTAAGAATCTAGTTGCATCTTAAAACATTGTAAAATCTACATTTGAAGATTTCTAGTGAAGAATCTCTCTTGATTTAAGAGGGGACTGGAGTAGCTTTCAAGTGGGTGAAAGTGAACCAGGATAAATCCTTGTGTCTCTTTTATTTTCATTCCTTGTATTTCATTAATTCATTAACATTTGCATTTTTAGGTTAGAATTGGGGTTTTCTTAATTCTACTCAATTGATCTAAAATTGCATGTTAATATTACTTGAAATTGTTCATATTAATCATTCATAATTTGTTGAATCATCATAGCATTGTTATTCTTGAAGAACTCCATTGAAAACTAAGTTTTAAATTGAATTTTACCCAGTTTACTCGAGTAAAGTTCTTGTCACTCGAGTAATCTGCTTTCAGTTTATAAACATTACTCGAGTAGGTTTTCTGTTACTCGAGTGATTTAAAATTTGTTTTCGTAATACTCGAGTGATTTGCTGAATACTCGAGTGAAATTATTTTTGGTTGCGTATTACTCGAGTGAAGGCTTGAGTTACTCGAGTAATCTGAACTGAATTCTTAAGAAAATTTATTTTCATAAAACCATTCTCTTAGGCGGACGAAAAATCTGTAATAAGGCTTCAATATTCTATTCACCCCCCCTCTAGACTATATTGAGCCGCTTGTTGGTTTCCAACACTTCTAAGAATCAGGAGGGACATGAAAAACATCGTGGGATTGTGTTGAGAATCCTGCAAGAGGAGTAGTAGTGTGTTAAGCTCGCCAAAGATGAGTTTTGGTTGAGCGAAGTTACGTTTGCAGGGCATGTGATCTTTAAAGAAGAAAATGCGATGGATCCAGCAAGGGTAAGTTTAGGGTTGAAATGGGAACAGCCTAAGACTGTGACTGAGGAGAGAGGTTTCTTAGGGCTGGCTGGATATTATCGCCGGATTATTGAGGGATTTTCTACGATCGCTTGGCCTTTGGCCAAGTTGACTTGGAAAGATCAACTGATGGTATTGAATGATAGGATGTTGTTTAATTATGGTGGGGTGATGATGGATTATACCCCAACATAATATGATTAGTCCAAGAGGAATTATGGAAAATGTGAGCAGATTATGATTTAAATCATTTCAGTGATGGATTCAGTTGGAATCAAGGTATTAGATTATGATTAAATCCTATTTTGAGTAGGATTGGATGATGTAAAGAAAATGGTTTTGAAATTCTTTGGTTTTACTTCTAAAACTATACTTCATAACCGGTTAGAGTTTCTTGTAACCGGTTAGAAGCTGAAAGTTTAAAATAAAAATTTAAGTCCTTTGTGAAGGAACTTTTGGTATTAGTAGACATCTTCCTCCAATCCAAACACAATATCAATTACCTAAGTAAAGTTTAAGGAAGGATTTAATGTGATGAACTAACTTAATGCCTTGATTCATCATTGAAATCGATTTAAGAGGATTGAATTATAATACTTATGGATTAATCGAGAATTGAAAATTAAGGAGCCACTCCAATTGGAGAAGGTAGAGGATTTAGCTGGATGATGCAAAGGAAACAATAGGTGTTAAGATGAGAAGGTTGTGATTTATGAACAAGTTTGGAGTTTGAAAGTATGGATGACAATAAGAAGAGGAAGAGTTGAATGTAAAATAAAAGCGATGGATGGAGTTTCTTATAGATTATGGCTTTGAGCTCCATTATCATCCTGGTTTAGAAAACGTAGTTGCAGACGATTTGAGCTGAAAGGCTATTTCTGTGAGCTCAATGATGGTTAAGGAGGCTATTCTGATTGGGGAATTTAGAGACCTAAGTCTGGTAACCCAGGAGGAACCCTCTAATTATTAGATTGGGAATGTCGCCAATCACCAACAAATTCTTGAATCGGATTCGTGAATTACAACCAGAGGATCAGGAGCTGGAAGGGATGAATGAGATTTAATTTTTAGAGCTAAAGTTGGTGATTATGGATATTAAAAAATATATTATGGAAGTAAGGGATTTAGGAAGTGTTGTCTAGGACAACCTAGATGAGAAATCCAAAGGCACGAATTTCAAGAGTAGATTACGTGCGAATCCAAGTTAGCTATCAACTATCAAGGAATAAGGAATTTCTCGATGTTGGTAAGCATGTATGAGGACTATGGGAAAGAATGATGAAATACGGGCCTTACTGGAGAAAGAGGAAAAGTAAATGGGAGAATATCAACCACGGAAATGTCAAGGTTAAGGAGTCCTCAATTGAAGAAAAGTGACTAAGGAGGAAATAGGGAAGGGAACATTTGTTCATCTCGAGGTGAAAACTGTGAGGCACATCACTTTGAGTTTAGTTGTAATGTACCTAAGGGAATAGTCAATTCCGATTGTAGGAAGCTGGAGTATTACTCACCGAATTGTCTTGAAGGAAAAGGTGAGAAAAAAAATGGACGAATCCAGCACGAGAAGAAGTCACCGGCCGAGATGAGAGTTGAGTGTCATCCTGGCGTAGGCAACCCAAGCCTATCTCTTCCTTTGATTTTAATTAACGTAGTCAAATGTTTATCGATTACGTTAATCTAATCGTTTGAGAATATCAATATCCTGTAAGTTCAACTTCAATTTTTCTGTGATCAAAACCTTTATCACAGTTGGATGTGATAATATTTGTGGACACTACAGAAATAGAAAGATCAGTTATGGCTAGAGGGATTAACAACCACCGGGATAGGACAAATCTTTGTCTCCCCAACGGAAATGTCTCTAGAATTTGACTATCTAACTAAGTCTGATAGTGATAATTACCCTATCTTTAAGTTCATTTAACTTAAAGACCTGTCGTATGATCTTTCTTGTGAAAGATTATATCTAAAAGGGATGATTTTGTTATTAATGGTTTGAATATTAGGACTGATCACCCTAATGTCACAAACTATTAAGGAATAAAGTCATACAAACGTTTCTTTGATCGTGCTCGAGATATCAGAGTGCGCAGCCCAAAAAGTTTTTCCAAAAAGTTTATTGGAAAATGTTTTAATTGAAAAATATTTATGTGAAGTGTAAAGAGTATTTCTTTTAAAAGAAATTCTTTCACAAAAGAGTTTTTATGCAAAGAATTTTTGCTTAAGGTGAAAGGTTTTATTAGAAATGTTTCAAATTAAAAGAACTATATCGAAACTCTTTTAAGTGGGGGAGGACCCTAAAAGAACAAATTTTTGGGAGTTAGATAAAGTTTTCTAGTATAAAAAAAACACTTTGGAAAAGTGGAAAATTTCAGAAGATGAATTTCGGGGACGAAATTCCTTTTAAGTGGGGGAGTAGTGTAACACCCCTAATTTTCTTCTCCCAAATAACCAAGAAATTAATTATAACAATTATTTTATAATTGATTTTGAAGGTTTTAGTTTTTGTACATTATGTATTTTTATTATATAAAAATGTGAGATATATTTTTATATGGTTATTTTGTACAAAAATGTGAATATTGTAATTTAGTCCTTGGGTTGGGACCTAATTGCAATATTAAAAAGGTTTTTGAAGAAAGAGTAATTAAATTATTAATTTTTGAATTTTACCAGTATGTAACCGGTTAGAGGGGCTTTGTAACCGGTTACACGATGAACTCAGAAAACTGGGTTAGTGCGTTTGATGAGTAATCACGCGGTTTAACCCAGAATTCGCCACGAATCCCACTCGATTCATGGTGGGAGACACGCGTCGCTCTGCATGCAAGCCCAATTCGTCTATAAATTGTGGAAATTCGGAAGGTTTAGGGTTGATTTCTGATTTTAGTGTTGAAGGTGGCTCAGTTAGGGTTTCGTTTTCGTTCTGGGAAATTCGTGTTGGTTCTTGAGTATTAGAGAGCAAAACACACACTTTCGGAAAGCTTGAATCAAGGGCTTTCCAATGATATAAGATTTGAGAGTTGAGTGTTCGTGTGGAAGGAGTAATCAACCTTGGAAGCTAGGAAATCAAGTCTGAGCTCTGTTTTCTTCTTGTTCTGGAAGCTGAGTTTCAGCTTTGATTTTGGTAAGTACAGTCCACCATTAAGCCTCAAATCTCTTCGATTCTTTAGTGCATGTTACCTATATTGAGTCCTAATTGTTTTCCCCAATTTCTTTGGCCAATTGCTATGTCAAATTTTCTGGTCTTTGAACCCTGTTGATGGAAATCGTGGCTGAAAGCAGAACCTATGATTTGCGGGGAATCTATGTTGGAGCCTTTCTCTCTGCAACGTTTTGGATCAAGCACGAACCTAAGGTAAGGGGGAAGCTTACTATTTGCTAGAATGAGAATAAATTGTGGTAGAATATAGGATGAGTCACCAAGAGACTCAAAGGGCATAAGTTGAAATGGATAGATGGCTTGGAGGCCAATTTGAGCTCAATTGTTGTTTTGAGCAATGTTATCTGGATGCATGCAAGCTATGTTGATGTTGATTTCATGACTTAATTGGATATTATGTGAATTGATGCATTAAGTTGTGAAATATGTGCAATTATGTGCAATTTGTGTATCCAAATTGAATTGCATGCAAGATAGATATGTTTCTGTGTTTAAACATATTTATTTAAGGTATATGTACTCTGTTAAGGGTTGAAATTTGGTAAGATTTGAGTAGTGAAGAGAATGGTTTGTTAAAACTCATGTTTTAGTATCAGACTACATAATCTAACCGGTTACTCGATATTCGTAACCGGTTAGACCCTGTTAAAATGCAAAAGAAAATAAGTTTATAAAATCAGCATTTTGGTTTTATAAATCCTACTCAAATCTAGGCCTTAATTTCATGGAAAACAATCTGAAAATAAGTTGATTTTATTGTAATAATTCAGACTGAAAATTGAGAGTTAATACCTTAAGGTAATGAGATAGTTTCAAGAGGAAATTATGCTCATTGGACAATGAAAGGTGATTTAGACTTTTGAATGATATAAACAGTGGTTTGAGGTATAAACATTGTTAAACTGGTTTATGGATTGGGTAGGGAATTCAAGAAAAAGGATTTTCTGAATTACAATGGTAAACAGTTCAGGTCTGTAATTCTAACTGGTTAGCCTGGAAATGTAACCGGTTAGTACCTGAATCTGAAAAATAAAAAGTTAAGTTTTTGAATACCATTGACTTTGTTTTACCCAATCTAAGTTTAATGACATGTTTTGGGATATTTCAAAGGAGAATTTTTGTGTCAAAGACTATACCTCAAATAAATCATTCAAAAGAGAAATTGGAATATTTCTAAATCACAGTAATTAATGGAAAGGCCAACCTTAGTAATTATGCATGCAATACATGCATAGAGAAAGGTAATGAAATAGGTTGGCAGGGATAGTTTGTGATGTTCGGGTACTTGACCCTGTACTCTAGGAGTACTAAACTGATGCAACCAACTTGATGACACATTCTGGGAATGTGGCCATTGTCTGGGACATGGTTTCTTGGACACGTTCTGGGAACATGATGCACACTCTGGGAGTGGTGCTTGATTTCATTCCAAGTTTGGTTTGCGATACGTTCTGGGAACACATTGGTTTAATAATGGAATTAAACATAAAAACCAACCTTGATGATTGTGCATTCATATAGAATGGAAGTTTGGTTGGTAGGAACGTTTATCATATTCTAGGAATATGAGGAGGGTACTCCGGGAGTACCGAATTGTAACCTACTTGATGACACATTATAGATATGTGGCCAGTGTCTGGGACCTGGTTATATACGTTCTGGGAACGTATGATAGTGTTCTGGGAACACATTGATAAGCAACCTACTGGATGACACATTATAGATATGTGGTCGGGACCTGGTTTTTATACGTTCTGGGAACGTATGCGTTCTGGGAACGTGATGCACACTCTGGGAGTGATGCTTATTTATCCAAGTAAGGTTTGCTACACGTTCTGGGAACGTGATGCACACTCTGGGAGTGAATGCTTATCATCCAAGTATGGTTTGGCATTACGTTCTGCGAACGAATGTTAGTGTTCCGGGAACACAACGGTGTATCGGATGGACGTCCAAGATGGACTTTTAGAGGCCTCAGTTGTGGAAGGAAATCATGCATCATGCCACCTGCATTGAAAGAATTGTTATGATTAACCAGGTGTGCTCATATGATTATGCATCATGATTTGCTACATGTTAACTTGTGGATGTTAGTTTTATTCTCATTTGATTATGCGAATATGTATAGCTAACCCCCATGCCCTTATTAGGTGTTGATCGTGTATCTAGCTTGCACAAGAATCAGTAAAGGGAGATGTCCCTTAGGTGCATGCAGAGTATAGAAAGTGTGGGTTGGGAACCCGTTGTGCAGATATCGAGGATCCGACCAGAAGGATGTTTGGACAAAGGACCAGTGACCAGCTCTATAACATTTCTATTTTTAATAGAATTTATATGATACATATTTCGGAAAAAGTTATCATAAGAGGAACTCAGTTTCATAATTACACTCATTTGGTATTAATGGACTTGTTACACTTGATATATTTTGGGGGTATAATATGATGACTTTACTATGTTTCCGCAAACTCTGATTTAGTTAGTCAACCTCATTACTAATCAAGTGTTGGTGAAAAGGAATTTTCAAGGGAAGGGAAAATTATTATTTTCAGATCTTTTTCCAACGATAACAAGTCCAAGTTTTCATAAACTTCTTACTTATCTTATAAAGTAAGATGATATACAAGGTGTGTTACAAATATAATCAAATGTTTTTCAACGAAACCATTAGAGAAAAATAATGTTGTGAGAAAATGAGTTTTTGGAAATGTGTTTTGTAATGTCTCAGTTTGGAATAGAATAATACGAAAGGATATTTTGCAAATTAAGTTATTTCAAAAGTTAAACTAAGGTAATGGAAATCCTTTTTGATTAAGAAGTTGGAAAATAATTATTGTATTTTTTTTAAAAAAAAATGGCACAAATTTTTGCTAAAATTCTATGTCCAAATTGGGGTGTTAGTTACATCCACGACCCCCATCAGCGTTCACGTTGTTGTCAGCCATCTCGTCAACAGAGGTAGAATGGAAAGAAGAAAGAAAGTTTTGATCTTGTTGCTTTTCATTGGAGTGGTTGGGAATCGAAGTTTAACGTTTCCCATAGACGGCGCCAATGTAGTGGATATGGAAAATAAGGAATGTTCCTGTTCAAGAGGACTTCAAGACCAGTGGCTGTTGGCCCTGAAATCTATGTGTGAACAGGAGTTAATATATGACGGTAATGGAATATTTCTTAGAATTCAGTTGGAGTACCCAAGGTCTCCCTTTGTCAACAAAGTGTGTGCAAGGTGACAACTTAGGGATGAGAGAACTTACCTGACCCTAGGGCAAGATTATGCCTTTTATAGGGTGTGCAGGTGGATAGGGCCCAAAATACAAGACCCTTTAGGGTTTACATGCTGACGTCAGGTTCAGAGAATATCGGCAAAATATATGATTTGTTCCCTGGATAAGGGCAACGTTTCGGATTCTTGAACCTGGACAAATCAGCATGTCCCTTCTCATGTCTAGCCCGTATTAAGGATGTAGGGTGTATGGCATGTGACTTGTACGGCGTCCCGAGGTCGAACGGATGCCTACCCATCCCTAGTTGGGCCACTCGGCGGGCTCCTAAGGGAGGCCGAGTGTATGGTCGGTTAGAGACCATGTACGTGTCTGACCTGGTGAGAACCAGATCGGATGAAAATGCTTCGACCTGTGGGAGGTCAGTAAAGGGTAGCTGGTCCAGGTCCATCCAACGTCGGGTACTCAACATTCCAACCTGTGCGGAGGCCAGGCAGGCTTGTTATTGCGCCGACCTTATATTCGGCGTGTGTTCGTCCAACAGTGATTGCTGGGAATATTGGTTAACCCTACAGAAGAAAACAAAGAAAATTGGTCGGAGTTGCAAGGGGAGTCTTTTCTCTTCGGGTGATCGGGCCTATTATACTTGTTGGAATATTTTGGTATACTAATTTGATCTTGTTGTGCTTACTTGTAACTGTTAGGATTGTAATTTAATGTATCTGGGTTTTCTTTTCGCCCTTGGTGAGTGTGCCTGGATTTTTTCGATGAACTATGTATGAATAAAGAAGAAGGTACTTGGCAGCAGTGTTAGAAGGAGAAGAAGTATACTCAGTATCTTATGCATAGATGGAGGATAGTGAAATGGAAATTATAAAATATAAATTTGGATAGATGAAATATAAAATTAAAATTGTAGTGGATCAGAAAAATGGGAAATGTCCCTGACCTATGGGACCTCAAGACCAATGACTAGTGGTCCTGAGGTCTGAGTGAGATCAAGGGTTGATGTGTGACGGTTATGAAAAATGTCCGAATATTCAGTTGAAATACTCATGGTCTCCCTCTATCAACAAAAGTGTGTGCAGAGTGACAACATAGGGTTGAGAAAAACCTACCTGACCCCAAGGCATGATTTTGCCTTTTATAGGGGTGTGCGGCAGTGGGCCTGTATGGAGGCCCGTTAGGGTTACCATGCTGACGTCAGGCTCTGTAAAAATATATGGTAAATATATGTGTCTTTCTAGAAGGTAGACAGCGCAACATGTACCAGAGCCTGGACAGCTCAACATGTACCTTTCTCATGTCTAAGCCATGTGAAAGACGAGGGGGTGGTTTCGGATCCGAGCGTAGAATCGAGTACCGAGCTGCCCTGTCTTGCTGGCCTACTGGAGACTCGTTCGAGGTCGGCCCAGTTTTATGATCGGTTGTCGATCATGTCAGTTATAGTTGGTCCAAGTAACAGGCGAGCTGCCTTCGAACCGCTTGGACGTTTGTCCTGAGTGGATTGACCCAGGTCAGTCTAAGGAGGTCCAGATCGGTTTACTCTACAAAAATGATGATATTTTTGGTAAATGAATAAAATTAGAATGAGGGTATTTTGGATAGATGAAAATAATATTAAAATAAGGGTATTTTGGGTAAATTATATTAAGGATAAAAATAATATTTTTAAATAAATATCTTAGGGACCTAATTCTAAAATTAATAAATTAAAAATATGCCCCGCTGACATGGCAAAAAAATACACATGACTAATTTATATTGCGCCATGTCAAAAGGGTACAGAATCCCTCTATTTTTAGAGGGTTCCGAAGTAAAGCCTATTAAATTAAGCCCTTAGCTTCGTAGCTTTTTTTTTTTGGATCCTTCATTACCTTTATTTTTTCTTACTTCTTTTTTCAACAACCAAAAAAATGCCATTTCCAACAATACTTTGATTGAACTTACCACTACTTCCACCCTTCCCATCAAAACTCAATTATGGGAACCACCATACTTGGTACTCCCTTCGATTCATCCCATAAGTTAAGTCTTTTTAGAGATTTCACATAGATTAAGAAATGAGTAAATGATGTAAGAATTTGATAAGCCCCATTTAATAATAGGAGAGAGTAATAATAAATGTATGAAGATTATATTGAAGAGAGATGAGTGGTAAAAAAGATGATATAATAAATTAAATAGGGGTATGCTTGAAAAAACAATATAAATGAGTATTGGGTTTCTAAAAGAACATATTTGGACAAAATGAAAAACCAAAAAGACTTAACTTATGGGACAGAGGGAGTATAATCAAATTCTCCATATCCTCAAAGCCAATAATAGCCAATGACGTATATGGTTATGTCATTGGTGACAATCCTTATCCTACACCAAAGATTGACTATAATGATAAAATCATTTATAATCCAATCTATTCCTTTTGGAAACGACAAGATCACTATGTCTATTTGGCCCTTCTCAGGTCGTGTGGCCCTGATGCCCAATTGTCATGACATCTGCAGAATCCTCTGCCGTAGCATAGACCCGATTGAATGAGCAATATGCCAATCGTTCCCGCACTCGCATTATGTCTCTCAAAGAACGCCTCACTTCAGTCTCAAAAGGTAACTCTAGCATGAGCGATTATCTTCACTCAATTCATGTCATTGGTGATGAACTTAATTTCTCTTATCGTTCATCCAATTGATGATACCAACCTTGTTATTGCTACTCTTAATGCCTTGGGCCCTCCTTTCGTGAGTTTTCTGCCTCAATTCATACCAAGGATTCTCTGCTGATGTTTAGTGAACTCTTTGACAAACTTATTGATTTTGAAAATTTTTCTCAATCGTGATGCTCAACAACAACAATCCCTTCATGTCACTGCCAACTATACCCAATGCATTGCCCATAGGTATCGTCATGGTCGTCAATTTCAGAACAAACCATTTAATTCTCGTTCCTGAGATACATCATCTAATTCTCGTTCTCGAGATATCTCTGAATCACAAATGGAGAACTCTGGCCCACGTCGTTTCATAATAATTTGCAAATACTGCCATCACAGAGGTCACACTAATGATGTTTGATACCGCAAGCATGGTTGTTCGCCACATTATTTCAAGAGTCAGCCTAACTTTGCACACTATGACAATGGAGTTAGTGCAATTTTTCCTGGTGCCTCTCATCAGGTTACTCGGCCAACTATCATTGCCCTATTATAGCAATACAAATAAACTCATGATATCTAATAGAGGTGGCAATTCGTGCTACCAGACCGTACTTAAATTCGTGCTTTTGCGTGCCACCCCGACAACCATTTAAATATTATATATATATATGATAATTGGTAATAACACTAGTTATATGTATTAAATGACATCACCAATGGTATATGTATTAGTAAATAGGTAAATAAGCATTGTATAGTGTAGTGGATTAGTATACCCTTTCTTTTTCGTCCAGTTTCAGCAAAAAACTTCAGCCAAAATTCAACATAAAAATAAAATAAATCGGATTGACGTGTCGTGCCGGGTTATCCAAGAAAAAGCCAGGATGTTTTTTTTTGCCTTTACGGATCGTGCTAAAAAAGCATGAGTATAGTTCGTGCTCCAAAATTGTTGTCTAAGCCCGATATTTTCTCATACTCATTCTTGTAACGATCTGAATTTTCTTAAGTTAATAATTAAGAAAGTGAGAACAGGGAACATGTTTGCAAATAGTAAGTGTCGCCAGGAATCGGGCATGTGCCTGACAAGAGGAAAAGAGTTATTGCACCCGAATCTTAGGAGAGATTACTAGGGTTTGGGGTGAATGTAAAGAGTGACGACGCTTAAAATTTGCAAACCAATTTCTCAGTGGCATAACAAACAAAAACAAGTTTGTGAAATTTTAAAAGTAAGCAAAACCCATAGTATTGAACTAGTCGGAAATTAAAGTTTTATACAAAGGAAATCCTGGGAATGTTGAGGCATCCGAACGAAGTACGGGAACTCAATCTAGATGGAGAGCGCTATTACCACAAATTGAATGTAGTGTCGGGACTGACCATTTCGATGTTGCATTTATCGGAAGGTGATGGCGTCAAAATCTAGGAGTTTGTGCACTTTCATGGGTTAGTAAACGATTTCCCGTGTATGAAACCTTAGTGCTAATTCTTGTTGTTATCCTTGCTCTGTTATATTTATTTGTGTATGCTTAAATATGTATATGTGAAGTGGTTTGGTGTCAAAGTAATTGGATGGGGATTTGAGATGGAACCGCGTAAATTAAGATAATTAAGTCACGACCTCGATACTAACCTAACCAAGTGATTAAACTCACCTCGGTTAGACTAGTATCTAGGAGAGTGAAAAAAGAATGTTTATGCTAAACTAGTGGTCGGTTCCACAGCTGACCTCGATTCCAGTAACTATGGCACCAAATGGGAAATAAGGATTGAGTACCGATCGATTGGACTTGAACCGCCAAATTGTACCAACTAGATTTGTGAATAGAAAAGAAATTTTTTCCCAATTTGGGAAGCGGTTTGAACTCAATCGAAAGGCCCTCAAAATATGTGTATATGCGAGGTAGTTTGGTATTAAAGTAAGCGGACGAGAATTAGATGTGGAACTCGGTAAATCACAATAATTTATTGCCTCGATACTAATCCGACCAAGTGATTTAGCTCACAACAGCTAGATTAGTATCTATGAAAACAACTAGAATATTTAAGTCGGACTCGTGGTCGGTTCCACAACTAATCTCGGCTCCGATAACTTTGATGCTAAACGAAAGGTAAGAATCAAGTACCTATCAACTGAACTTAAACCCCAAGTTGTAACTATCATATTTTTGAATAGAAAAGAGGTTTTTCCGAATCGGAAAAGGGGTTTAAATTCAATCGAAAGGTTCTCAAACCATGTCTTAGTTATATTGATAATAGTATATGTGTATATATATGTTAATTGTTTCATTATGGTTTATTAATGTTTCCTTGTGTTGTTATGTTTGTTTGTTTAATTTTTGTGTTTTACAATTTGACAAACTGAAATTTTTGAAAATTTTACAAAATGACTCCAACCCATTTTCAACACTAATTGCATTTCGATTTCAACCTAAATTTTCAAAAGCTTTTCAATATAAGTAAAACCACTATCTTATGAAAGGTTTTTTCAAGTACCTATAACTTAAGTAATGAATGTAAACCCCTATTTTGAGATTTAATACAAGTAATTGAATATGTGTGTATGTATGTATATATATATATACATACATATATGCAAAATTTTCCTGAATTTGTTTTACGAGGTGTTTCTCGGAACTCTGCGAGGATGGTTTTCCCCCATGATACCCGAAGGAGGCGAATAGCAGAATAACCCATAAGTAACACATCCTAATACCTTCAAACTTCCCAAGGTTATGAAAAGGCCAAAACACTTAGTAGAACCACCAGCAAGTAAGGCCATAGTTGAGAGGTAAGTAAGGGTTGTCAAAAACCTTCTAAGACCAGAGGTCCCAACAAAAGAACATGGAGTTGAAAACCTTATCCTTCAGCTTTAGATCACGGAGGAACGAGAACATCTTCAAGTCGTAGTTAGACCACTATCACTTGATGATGTCTTAGGGGTGTCCCGTGAGCATAGCATATCGGAGCAGCTACCGAAAGGGCAGTTTAGGGAGATATAAGTTCTAACCGGGGGATTGGAAACCCGCTAGAGAGGAGTTTATCGACTAAATCCATAGTAGAGAACCATTAGAGTAGAGAAGTGAGGAAACGTAGTATCCAACAAGGAAGATGAGGGCATTGTCAACGAACTTTTGATTGATTTTTTGCAAGTTATGGGAATAGAAACCTCTAGTTAAGGAAGTATGTGAAGAGTGATTACCTCATCCTAAGATAAACCCTACCACATTAGGAATTCCCGAAACTTGAGAAGGTTAAGATTCCACCCACGTGAACCAGAGGAAAAAAGCCCGTTGAATAAAACCAACTTGGGAACTAGGCAATGCCCTTTCCACGAATTTCCAGTTGTGTTAGTCGTCGGAAGAACCAATGAAGACCTAGACACATTAAATTTAGTGTCAATCTCCGAAAAAGTAATAGAACACCTCATTCATCACCAAAGGAAATAGTTGGCCTCAACCCCAGAGAGTAATGAAATCCTAAGTGGGGGAGTACACCGGGGACAGAATCCGAGATCGTGGAAGTCTCCAAGAAAGACCATTATCATTATTGTTATTAAACCTATATACGTTTTCGAAATTTCAAATGTTTTGTTGATTCAAAAGGTTTTGAATTTAAAATGATTTGTTGTACCCCGCTCTATTCTTTAAAAAAACCGAATTTCGGGGAAGAAATTCATACAAGTGGGGGAGTATTGTAACGATCTGAATTTTCTTAAGTTAATAATTACATTTACGTGTGTATTTATTTATGTGAAAGTGAGGTATGAGTAGTGGTTATAACTATTGTCTTAGTATATATATAGTTATATTGAGCTAGTATGTATATATATATATATGAATTCAATAGATGAGTTGAGCTTTGAATGCTCGTGATGTGCGTGTGGTTGTGATTGTTCGATTAGGATTAAAAATGGTGTGTTTGAGTGCTAGAGTTGCAAAGGTTATAGTATGTCCCTAAGGCCTCGATCTCAGTTGAATATTTGGTTAGAGTGTTCTAAGAGAGGGTCTAGAATGCATATAAGGGTAATGAGTTTGAGTGAGTGGAGGATTTATTGGAAATCGAGTTATAATAGAATGTCGGAAAGCATTAGGTTCGATAAAGCGTCGGATGTTGTCCGATCGCATGGTTTAGCCTCAAGAGTTAGCAGCCTGTAATTGGTAAGGATAGAGGGTCGTCCCAAGTAATGGGCTCGGATAGGTTCCAGATAGGGAGTGATAGAGGGTAGAAATAGACCTTGTTTATAGTTCATTTGATTTCATGTTTGTGATTAATGTGTTTTAATTGATGTGTGGGTTAGTTTTAGTGTTAGAAATGCATAATAATAGAAAATTTAGAATAAAATATCTACAACTTAAAACGCAAATTCCACCATTGGATGTGAAGTTGGGAGTCTTAGTAAGCTTGCTTTCAAATTTGAGCAAGATCTGACGGTTAGCGAAAGAGTTATGGCACTTTGAAATGCAAAAGGATGAAAAACTTGCCAGGTAATCGATTTCTTGAGAAAGTAATCGATTAGCACCTGTCTGTATGGAAAAATAAAAAGGAAAACTTACGAGATAATTAATTACCTAGGAAAGTAATTGATTACCTTCTGTCTGACGCAAAAAAAAAACTTGGGGGCCACGAATTTGCCTACAAAAGGCAAGCTTCTTAGGCAAGCTTTGAGACAACAAACACTAATAACTCAACCCCATTCTCAATACCTCTCAAAACACTTTCTTCTTCTTAATTTCTTCTTATTCTTCTCCTAGCCCCATCACATATACACCACACACTAACCCTTCCTCTCCAAGTTTGGCTAATTTTGGAGCAAGGGTTTCCATCCCCTTCTTCTTCAAGCTTAGGGTTCCTCATCTCTCTCAACCCTCCATTGTTCCTTGCTTTGATTCATGCCATCCAATTCCAACAAGAGGTTGCAAAGAAAAGGGGATCTAGAATCTAAGGAGCTTTGAGGAAGTTCAACGGAAAAGAGGACACAAAGGATCCAAGGCTCTACCCTCTCTCTCCTCCAACCATGGAATCAAGTGGAGATCGGTCAAGGGAGTTGAAATCCAAGTAGATCGGGGGTAGAACCAAGGTCTATGGAGCTTCAATCGAACCTCCTCTTCCTCTAAGGTAACGGGGGAGACACTTTTCTACACTTTGAGTTAGGGATAGTTAGGGTTTATAATAGGATTTGGGATTAATAGTTAAATTGGAGTATGGGTAATAAATTAGCACTTGTTGGAGTTGGGTTAGGGGTGATTAGCCTATTATTGGTTAATTTATAATTGTGAAAGTGTTTATGATAAAACCCCTTTTTTATGCTATAAAGTAGGAAGTAAAGAACCCTAGGGAGTGGATTCCTATTATTGTACTATGAGACATGCCTGAGTATGTCGACTGACTTGTATGATATCTGTGGGTAGTTGTTTATCGTCGTTTCTTGATTTTGTTATTGTTATGATTTATGGGTGTAGTCCTTGTTGCTGTTGTTGTTGTTGTGGCTATTGGACTAGCTTGTTTGAGACTGAGATATGCCTGTGCATATCGACTATTTGTATATGGTGTGTGTTGAGCATGTGCATGTTGTTAGAGGCTGGGTTAAGGTTATTGTAAAAGAAGCCAGTGCCGGAATATATGACAAATGAATTGAGATTTTACTTCGATACTAACTTAACCGGTTAGTCGATTCCAATAACCGGTTAAGTAAGTATCAAGTACCACGTTTTATTAAGAAATATAGAAAGAACGCCGGCTATTGACTTCCTTTCTAAGAATCCTAACCACCATGTATCATAGCATGGAGTTGAGGTTGGACGTCAAGGTATGAGATAGACTTACGAGACGGTTCATTGAACCTAGGTACGAGAGTGATCCAGTGACTACATGGGGAAATGTAGTGGGTGGGACCTTGATCCTACATGGGGCTGGGCTAGCTACCCGCGCTGGGGATTGGTCCTGTCGTAATCATTACAATTTTGATGGTCACTTAGGCACTTCAGGGCCGCAGAGGGTGGTCTCGGCTATAGCCAACTCGGTCATCACCTCGAGTTGTACATTGGACGTGGATTGGCCAAGTATTCTGCAAGCATTGGTTGCGAGACACTTACTCCCGACTGTTAGGATCAGCTTCAAAATCTCGAGAGGGGGGGTGAATCGAGTTTTATTAACTTATTGTGAAAGTACGTATAATTTAAAAATATTTTCGCGTTGGAGAGATTAAGAGATGAGATGGAGAGCAATAGCGTTAGATAACAAAAATAAGAGTTGCGTGGAAACGTAAAAAATTGAAATTGCGGAAATTAAATGAGATAGAGAAGAAGAACACGCAAACCACTTTTATTTTGATTCGGTCAATCCAGCGAGAGACCTACATCCAGTCCCCAAGCGACCCGCTTGAGCCTTTCTATTAACCTTTGAATTGAGCCGCACCCAATTACAACCAGAGCACCCCGCACACTACTATGAACCTCCGTTCGCTAGGGGCCTCAATAACACACAAGGGTTCTTCACCCTAAGAACGTACCACACTTCAACTATGGGATTCACTCCCTAACCACTACGGTTTCAATACAAGAAGATGTGAGGGATTACAATAGTATAGTGTGCTCTCAACAACACAGATACAACAATTAAACTTTCTATGATAATGAAATTAGATCACAAGAGTGCAGGCCAAAAACAAGGTTTTCTTCTCAAAATAGAATAAACGTGAAAAGCTTGAAGTTGGAGAAGAAGAGAAAAGAGTCAGAGCGTGATGATCAGATTATCAGTTTTAGAAATGTAGGAGTGTTCTTATTAAAAATAAAAATCTGATTTTGAAAATAAGAAGCAACAAAATATTTTTGAAATCAAAAACAAATCAAATTGATTTAAAGAATAAAATAAAAGATTTGAAACTTAAATCAAAAAGGAATATTTTCAAAAATAAAATCAATTTCGAATTTTGAAAATAAATCAGAATCAATCAGGTAAAAACAAGTCTGGAAATAAATCAAAATGATTCTGACACGTTTTTTAATAAAACTTAAGGTAATCGATTACTTCAGGGAAGGTAATTGATTATCCCCTTTAAACTGGAAACTTTGAAATCCTTGTGAAAAACCAGTAATCGATTGCAACATACCAAGTAATCAATTACTTCACTCCTGTTTATTATATGATTCAACTCATATAATCGATTACTGAGCCTCTGAAATTTGTGAAATGCAACATCATGTAATCGATTACACAGAGCAGTAATCGATTACTCTGCCTCAAGAAAATGTATGATGCAACAATGATAATCGATTACTCTCATTCAAAAAGTAATGGATTAGTCAAGTTCACATAATCGATTACACACACTCTGGATTTTCTATGATGCAACAAAAGTAATCAATTACTTTGAGAAGGTAATCGATTATCCTCTCTTGCACTTGTAAAAATAGATTTTCAAGACTTAGATAAAATTATCCAGAGTTGTTTCATCATGCATTTCCACAGAAACTAAGTTAAAACAGATTTTCACTAAAAACTTTTTTTCTTCTCCTTTATTTGAAAAACTCATTTGGCCATTACACACTTGTAATAAAACTTCATTACCTTACACATTTCCTATGGGCAAGGCTTATACAAAACTTTGAACTGAGAGCTTAAGCCTTGATACTGCTTGAGACTTGATGCTTGAAACTTGGAATGTGTTGTTATCATCAAAACCATCTTCTTCTAGAAATCTTCTAGCATTGACTCTTTACGTCCTTTAGGGCAAGCTTGATTTCCAACACTCCCCCTTTTTTATGATGACAAACCTTTTCTGAGTTTTGCATCACAGTTGTTAAGCAAGAAAGTATTGTAACACCCCGATTCGGCAACTCGAAAACCACAGTTACTTAAATTAAATATAGTGAAAATTAGGGCCATTTTTTTTTAAAAAAACATGTGCAACATGAACATGAGGACACTTTGATTTTTTTCAAAACATAGTTACATTTAAAACTTATGTCCTCACATCCCATAACACCTTTCAAGTTCCAAACCGAGATGTCACAAGACACCGCACCTTGAAACTTGTTTTCAAAACATCATTTAAAAACACAGCCCATTTGATTATTTCAAAACATCAGTGTTGAATAAAACCTTTGCCGGGTTACAGTATGATAGAGCTAAGGTAACTAAGAACTTACAATGGAGTACAATGCTCTGAGGGGATTACCTAGCATCTAGTCAGACACACTAATACTCGTCGTCCAACTTAGGATCTTGGTAGACCAAGCTCTTCGACCGCAAGTAGAGTCACCCTCGTCTGCTGCTTCAGAGATCTCCTCCAGATACCATCCTCGGGGACAAACTTCTATACTCCTCCTTGCAGGGGTACCAATGGATCGCTACACGCTACGCCATCTACCAGTTGCAATATTAGCGATTGCCGATACGACAACATGGTAGGAGAGAGTCAGTGTTTCGAACACTAACGGGTTGACCATGCGGTCTCAGGGTATATTCATTAGAAAGAAAGACAGGTAACACAACAAAACAATGCAACTAGAACAACATAACATAGATATTTTACAATCAACATATATATATAACATGTTATGCACATAGCATGTATGAATCATATATAACAAAACATATCATAATATTTCAAACACATCAAGATCATCACTCATAGCCAAATCATTCATTACGCTTACGTCACAATTTCTCTTAACCTTTCCGAAACACTTTTCCACTCTTTCTTCGATCGTTGCCTCAAGATTCATCAATCATTCCAGAGATCGTTTCTCAAACTTGTCTTATTAATTTTACTCAACGCTTAATATTTTTATTGTACTTTTCCTTAATACATCTTAGTCTTTTAAGTTTTATCGTTCCGGTTCGCTCAATGATGGGGGGAACATCATCATTGAGGAAGTCACACACGTCTACATCTCCTTGGTCATCCACCCTACCTAGTCGGAAGCAAACAGGAGTACAGGACCTTTACCACGCGAGCACGACAGCTGTCTCACAATCAAATGGTCCCAGACCAGGAGGACTACAGCCTCAAATCAATTCAATTAATATCATTCATTCATATCATATAATCAGGCATGCTCTCAGCGGCAATCTCAAATGCCCCGTTCCAGTCCCTCTCACTGTTCTAGACTTGCATTCAAGGGGGCGACAGTACAATTCTAGTTCCGGTGCAGAACTTGCCACGGCATTGGACCCAGTCCCTACCACGTTAGTACGCCACATGTGGAGTTCGTTCTGCCTAGAAAGTACTCTAGACTTCTTGACGTTTCACCGTCATCGTCCTCCCCTCATGCAATCCCCACCTGAGTATCCGCAGATACCCATAGTATCTTCCTCTCCACTACTTTGGTACGACACTCATGCCTCACCGCGTTTGTAAATGTCTTTTAAAATCTTTTAAGTTTTTAGCGTTTTAATTAGCGGCTTATTCCTAACAGTCGGCCCGTCCTTGGTGCATCCCTTCAACGAAGCCCGACCACTAAACGCAATCCGTTCCCCCTACAATCTCAACGGCATCATGCCTCAAATCAATTTCATCTCATGCATCTCAGCATTATTCTCATCAGTTCACGCTCAGCAGCATCTATAGTATCTTTCTCATCATCAGGATCCAGCCGCATCATCATCATCATCGTTCTCCTCGTTCGTTGCTCCGCAGCATCATCAGTATCAGTAGCATCATCATCACCACGCTTCCGCTCGCCTCGTCGGGTATTGCTTGTCATCGTCTTACAATTATCTTTTCGTTTTTATTCTTTATCAGCTCAGCTATTAATTCTCTTTCTTTCAATATTCATCTCTTTTACATTCTCATTCACATCGTATCTTATCTCTTTCTTAATCATTTCATAATTCTTATTTGCATTTCATATCGCTTTAGTCTTAATCTATTAATTTCACAGCTTCATTATTATTATTTCACTATTCAGACAAAATCAAACGCTCTCTAAACAGAATAAAATATGCACAACAGATAAACATTTAGTAATGCATAACAAATAAACATTTAGCACAAATATCTACATTGCCTAATTCGCAGTACTCTCGCAATCCGTCTATTCGGATTGCGAGCAACCACGTTACGGGACCACAGCACTCTCACTCACCTCGATGACAAAACGTCCGAAAGCTTTCCGAGGTTCCCAGTCGCTTGCCTTGCCATGTTTTCTTCGCGTCCGACACCCGAACTAGAACATTTTTCCCTGTGCGTTAGAGACGATTTACGTGAATTCTTAATTTCGTTTTAGAAAAACACTTTGAAATAATTCCCTTTTTGAAAACACATTGCCAAAATCCAAAAAGATTTCAAACCCAAAATTGTTTTCAAGAAAACTTTTTAAAACAGAATTCCTTCTTATTAATTTAAAGCACTTTGGTTATAAAAATCATTTTCCTGAATCATTAAACAAAATTTAGAATTCTAGAAAATAAAATTTTAAAACCAAATCAAATTGATTTATCAAACTTCCAAACTTCACAGCATTATCAAACACTGATCAAAGAAGGCTCTTTAAAATTCTTAAATCAATTTAAGTTATTTAAATCACACTTTTTAAATAAAACATTTTTCACAAACAAAACTCACAAACAGTATTCAATACAATTCCAATACATTCAAACAGCACAAGAACAATCACATGCACATTTCAAAGCATTCAAATCATTCATAGACACATACACAGGAAGTCACATTTTTAATCATTTAAAATCATCAATTAAATTATAACCTTAATAAATTAATTCAATTATCCTTAAGAAAATAATTTAACTTAATCTTCTAATTAGCTCACAAAACCGAATCATACACATGGTTAACAAACTTTATAATCACAAATAAATTTTAAAACAAGAAATCATTGAATCAACTTTACAAAAATCTTTTCACAGAATCAAATGAACTTATTTACTTCATTTCTAAAACCAAAAAATAAAAGAAAACACACATCATTCTCACATAACATCATACACCTAGAGACATAGCCGTAATCCTAAGTCATTTCATGAAGACAATTTTTCAACCATGTTAATATGCATTAACCGAATTATACATGCATAATATTGCAAAGATTTGATGCACAAATAAAAACTTAGAATCATGAAATCATTCTCTTTATTTTAATGCTAAAACCGTGAGCACTCTAGAAGAAAAATTAACAATTTTTAATTCCTTTTCTTAGCTTAAATCAAGACAACAATTCAAATCACAAATCATTCCAAAGGTTCACATACATTTTCTTTCAAAGACTTAATCATGGCATGCAAACACTTTTAAAACTCTTATATTCAATTAGTCTCATTATGCATGTACCCTAAATGAGGAACACACCTAGCTACCTACTTCTCTTAGGATGACCGAATGTCAACATGCAAGAAAACAAGGTTTTTCATTCATTTTTCAACACATACAAAAGTCATATAGTCACATCAAAGCATATAGGATTTCAAGGAAACTTTTTCAAAACAACATACCACATCAACATGCATCAATGTTATTTAAAACAAAATCTTTTTCAAACACAAAATAAACTCAAGATCATCATTTAGCTTTTGATAAAAATCAAGATGACACTTTAAACCTTCAAAAATGATATGCATATACTTAAAATCATTAGATCTAATCTTAAAACAAACATGCATATAATCAAACACCTAATCAAATCATGCTTGAACTCAAAAATCATTACAAATTTTACTTCTTTAATTTCTTTAAAACCGTATGACATATAGGAAGAAAACATAATCTTTTCTTTTGAAAAAATAACATGCAATATCAAAATTACAATTTTTCATTTATAAATCATTACATGTACATAACCAAACATTAGATCAATCATGTTTATTCTCAAAATTAGTTTAAAGCTTGCTTCTTAAATTTTTCTTTGAAACCGTGGCACACATAAAAGAAAAACATGATTTTTTTTGTTTGAAAAGAACATGCAAATCAAATATCTAAACATTGTTCATTCATCAAGCCAAAATAATTTCTTACACACACTTAGATCAACTAAGATCATCACAAAAATAACATGCAAGACTAGAAACTTAAACTTTTTCACAAATCAAGTTTAAATCATAAATTCATTCAACAATTAATTGTGGCAATACACATAGAGCACGGTTTAACACAAAGATTTAACATGCAAAGACAAAGAACTTCACTTTATTATTAATCAAACTTAGATCATAGGTTTATTCATCAAATCATCACACAAACATACATAAATCACGGTTTAGAGAAAGAAAATTAAGCATGCAAAGAGATTCATTTTAGTTATCACAAAAAGCTTAGTTTTCTTTAGATCTTTAAAGATTTAGTAAAAAAAATATTAGATCTATTAGGAAAAACCCTCAACCGAAACACAAAGCATCAAGATCACATATTACAAATTATTTTTAAGTCCTTAAAGTCCAAGATTAAAAGAGAACAACACATAAGTTCATCTCTCAAATCATAAAAACGAACATGCAAAGAAGAAAATAAAATAGATCTATAAACTAAAAAAAGAAGAACTAAACTATTACAAATCTTCTTTCTTGATCTTCAAGTCCTACCATGAAAAGATTGGTTCTCTAGCTCTCAACACTCTTGATCTACAAGGGAAACTTCTAGGTTTGGGCTTGGATCTCCTTCCTCCTTCTCCTTCAACCTCACGGCCATACCCCCTTTCTCTCTTTCTCTATTTCTTTTCTTTCTTTCTCTAAGAGTTTGGTGAGTCTCTTAGAGTAATGTTTAGTGTGGAGTGAAGAAATGAATTGGGTGGAGTAAAAATGAACTATTACATATTTATAGGCACATCACGAATTCCTCCTTTGCCCATAGGTTTAGGTTTTGTCACACACAAGAGGGAGGGGCGGTTTTGGGTTTGCAAAAAGATGCATGGGTGGATTTTTTCAAAACTTAAGGGGACAAGGTAGCATAGGTTAGGTTTTAGGGGTCATTTTAGGGTCAAGTATTAGTTAGCTAATAGTTAGGGTTTGGTCATTTAGTTTGGTTTGGTTCTAACTTAGTTTCCTCAAGCTTCTAGAAAATTATTCCTAGCTTATACATACACACACATACACGTACAACATACACACATACATGCTTCACATTTTTATTTTCTATTCACATTTTACTTAGAGTATTATAATCACTAATTCATGCAAACATTTCTTTAATTAATCATATTCACACAATTAGTTTCATGCATCATACATCAACACATACACATCAAACACACACATGAAATCAAGCACATATCACATAAAGATTCAAGCCAAATCAATAAATTAATTTTCTTCAGAATACATTTTCCAAAATTCGTATTTCATAACTCTGAAAATAAATTTACGGTTAAAAAGTTACGAATTTTCAAAGTTAACACTTCAAAAACTTCATTTTAAACAAAAATCATTCTTTCAATAAAATCATAATTCATTTATTAAAAATTAAATCAACAAAATCATTCACTTATCATTTATAAAAACATTTTGTTTATAAAAATCCTTGAAAATTAACACCTTATTTCTCTCTTACTTAAAATATTTTTCTGAAAATAGAATCTCAAGGTTCATTTTGTCGAAAATCGTTTACGCACGTATGGGAAAAATGCGGGGTGTTACAAGTATAGCATAATATAATTCAATAGTAACATAGGAAATTAAACTTATCAGGGAATAATTGAATAAAACATAATAAACTTTTCATAATCTCCCCCTGCATAGATGGTTAGAATGAATAATATAATCCATGAAGCTCAAAATTCATCTCCCCCTTTTGTCAACATCAAAAATGGTGGGAAGACTTTAGCAAGATTAGGGTTCTTCTCACCCTTTGTACTATACTCCCCCTGAAACACTGAATAGATACATTAATAATAACAAGGGAGTAAATATGCATGCTCACATATTCAAGCAAGGTGAGCGGCAGATCGATGTTAGACCGATTTCTCTATTAATAAAAAAGAAATATTCTTTAGGAAGCGGTTTCGTAAAGATATCAGCTAACTGCCTTGTAGTATCCACATACTCAATAATACAATCACCTCTTTGAATATGATCACGAATAAAATGGTGACGAATCTCAATGTGCTTTGTGCGAGAATGTTGCACTGGGTTTTTGGTTATATTGATTGCACTAGTGTTATCACATTTTATGGGAATGTGATCTAGACTTACACCAAAGTCTAGGAGTTGCTGGTTTAACCATAAGATTTGTGCGCAACAGCTACCCGCAGCGACATATTCAGCCTCAGCTGTGGATAGGGCTACACTAGACTATTTCTCTAGCCCAAGACACTCAAGAACTACATAGGAGGTTACATGTGCCGCTTGTGCTTTTCCTATCTACTTTGCAACCAGCAAAATTAGAATCGGAATACCCAACAAGGTTATAAGTGGAACCTTTGGGGTACCATAAACCCATATAAGTTGTTCTAGATATATATTTCATTATTCTTTTGACAGCAACCATGTGCATTTCTTTTGGATTCGCCTGAAAACTTGCACATATGCATACGCTAAAAATGATATCCGGCCTACTTGCCGTTAAATAAAGAAGGGAACCGATCATACCTCGATACTTTGTAATTTCAACGGATTTACCTTCTTCATCCTTGTCTAGATTGCATGATGTACTCATAGGTGTTGCTACTGCTTTGGCTTTATCCATGTCAAATCTTTTCAAAAGTTCCTTGCAGTACTTTGTTTAACTGATAAATATTCCATCCTTTGCTTGTTTGATTTGTAATCCAAGAAAGAATTTTAGTTCGCCCATCAGCGACATTTCGAGCTCTTCCTGCATTAAACTCGAAAATTCCTTGCAAAGGGTTTCATCAGTAGCACCGAATATAATATCATCAACATATATCTGAACTAAAAGAATGTCCTTTCCTTTCTTTTTAATAAAAAGTGTGTTGTCAACCTTCCCCCTTTCAAAATCCTTTTCTAATAAAAATTTGCTCAATCGGTCATACCATGCTCTAGGAGCCTGTTTGAGTCCATAAAGAGCCTTTTTCAATTTAAACACATAATCAGGATGTTCAAAATTTTCAAAATCAGGAGGTTGACTAACATACACTTCTTCATATATAAAACCATTTAGAAAGGCACTCTTTACGTCCATTTGATACAATTTAAAATCTAAGATGCATGCAAATGCTAAAAGTAATCTAATTGCTTCCAACCTAGCAACAGGGGCAAAAGTTTCATCATAATCTATACCCTCTTCCTGGTTGTAGCCTTGTGCAACCAATCTAGCTTTGTTTCGAATAATTATACCAGCCTCATCAAGTTTGTTTTCAAAAATCCATTTTGTTCAATTAATTTGATGAGAATCAGGCCTAGGAACAAGTTCCCAAACATGGTTTCTTTCGAATTGGTTTAATTCTTCTTGCATAGCCAGTAGCCAATGTTCATCAATTGAAGCTTCAGAAATATTCTTAGGCTCCACTTGAGAAACAAAAGCCATATGATTACACAGATTACTAAGAGAATTATGAGTACTTACACCTTTTGAGATATCACCTATAACTTGATCGATTGGATGGTGTCGTGATGTTTTCCATTCCTTAGGAAGATCTGCATTAGGCTCGGTGGAATTCCCTTTAGTTTGCATTTGATTTTCATTTGATTCATTTGCCTTTTCGTTTCCTTGGGAATCCTTCTTTTCTTCCAGGATTGGTTCAAGCTCCTCATCAAGATATAGTTCTCCTAGAATACCTGCAAGATCATCAACAGATACCTTTCCCAGCTTTCTGGGGTTAGATTCATCAAATGTAACATGAATAGATTCTTCAATAGTATTACGAGTCTTATTGAAAATCATATAGGCTTTGCTCGAAACAAAATAACCAAGGAATATACCCTCATCAGCTCTAGCATCGAAACTCCCTAGATTGTCTCTACCATTATTATGCACAAAACATTTACATCCAAACACTCTCAAATGGGATATGTTGGGTTTTCTCCCCTTGTACAACTCATAAGGGGGTTTTCTTTAAAATAGGCCTTATTAAAACACGGTTCATAATATAACAAGCTGTACTTACTGCATCGGCCCAAAAATATGCAGGCAGGTTCATGTCACTAAGCATTGTTTGAGAAAGTTCTTTTAAAGATCGGTTTTTCCTCTCCACAACCCCATTTTGTTCCGGAGTTCTTGGAGCTGAAAAATAATGCTTAATGCCATGTTTTTCGCAAAACTTTTCAAAAAGATAGTTTTCAAATTCACCACCATGATCAGTCTTAATGGATGCAATGCTCAAATGCATTTGGTTTTGAACAACCTTTGCTAGCTTTTTGAATTCACGGAATGCATCATTTTTATGAGTAATGAATAAAGTCCATGTATACCTAGAATAGTCATTCACAATAACCAAGCAATAATAGTTGCCACCAAAGATTTTAGTTTGACATGGTCCAAAAAGATCCATATGTAAAAGTTCCAAGGGTCTTTGAGTATAAACAACATTTTTAGGAGGAAAAGGTACCCTTGTGAGTTTTGATTTTGAACACGGATCACATTTTTCAGAAATAGAAAATTTTTGCTTTGGCAAACCAACTACTAAGTTTTTAAATGATAGTTTGTTCAAATGATTCATGTGGATGTGACCTATCCTACGATGCCATAGCCAAGACTCATCCTCTTTACTAATTAAACATTTAGCATCATTTGAGGGAATTGAATTAAGATCAATTAAATACACATTGTTTACCCTGCGAGCAACAAGCTTAATAAGATTGTCAATTTTACCCTCAATAATACAATTATCAGAATCAAAGATAAGCCTATTGCCCTTATCACATAGCTGACTAATACTTTGCAAGTTATGCTTTAGGCTTTCAACATGTAAAACATTTTCAATGCAAGGGTTAGGAGGAGTACCTACTTTACCAATTCCGAGTATCCTTCCTTTGTTGTTATCTCCGAAAGTTACATGTCCTTTGTCCTTTGGAATGAGATGAGAGAATTTTGATTTTTCTCCAGTCATATGTTTTGAACACCCACTATCCAAGTACCACCATGTTTTCCTTTCTTCCGGAATAACCTACAAAAGAATATTTCATGTTTTCTTTTTAGATACCCATATCTTTTTGGGTCCTTGCATGTTAGTGTTATCATAGTTTGCATCGTGCCACCTTTTAGTTTCATTGTTCTTTTTAACGAACTTCACTTTTCGGTGTTTGCACTCATGTGCGTCATGGCCCTTTCTACCACAATAATGACAAATAATAAGAGGCTTCTTATGTGAGCTAGCAGGGACAAAAATGGTGCTTAATTGTTTTTGGTGCCTGCCGGGTTGATATCCTAAACCGGCTCTATTGAAAAAACATTTTTGTCTCCCTAGCATAAAATTTAAGGTATTTCTGCCTTTTGTAAATTTTGCAAGTGTTTCTTTTAAATCTCATTTTATTTTACTAAATCGTTGCAGAACTTACAAGAAGAAGAACTAGCCTTAATTTTGATTTCATTACTAGAGGTATTTGAAGAATTTTTCAAAGTAGAATTCAGCTCTTTATTTTCATTTTTCAAAACTTCATTTTCTTTAGAAAGTTTTTGGTTCTTTTGTAAAAGTAAAGCTGAATTTTTATTTTCTAAAGAAACCAATAAGGATAACCTCATCGATTCCTCATGTAATTCTTCAAATGCCTCTTGTAATTCAAGATAAGAAGGTTCAAGTTCAAGGTCGGAATTTACCTCATCTCCATGTGCCATTAAGCATAGGTTGGTTGTTTCTTCCTGTTCGTCCGAATCCTCATCCGAACTTCCCTCGTTGTCTAACCACGCCAAGTATGCTTGCTTTCCTTTCCTTGAGTTGGAGGTGTTTCTTTCTGAATTCTCCTTCTTTTTCAACAATTGGTAGCACTCTGCTCTGATGTGACCGAGCTTGCCACATTCATGACATGTGATAGCTGATCCTCCACCTTTGTTAGCATCTCTTTTATTTTGAGTAGCAAAGTTGCTCTTCTTTCTTAGAAACTTCCCAAACTTTTTGACAAAAAGTCCCATATGTTCATCACTGATTATTTCCTTGTCGAAGTCACCTTCAATGGATGGTGCTTCAGCTTTGAATGCGAGACTCTTCACCTTTGTGGTCTCCTTTTCATGTTGTGCTAATCTTTTCAATTCACTCTCGTGTTCCTGTAGTTTCCCGAATAATGTAGCGAGTGTCATGGTTGAGAGATTTCTTGATTCCATTATGGCCATCACCTTTGGTTGCCATTCTCTCCTAGACACCTCAGCACTTTGTTGCTCAGTTCTTCGTTGATGAATTTCTTCCCCAAGGTTACGAGCTGATTGACTGTCATTGTGAAGCGCTTTTGGATTTCCTATACTGATTCTCCATCCTTCATTCGAAAAAGTTCATATTCTCCCATCAGAGTGTTGATTCTTGATCTCTTGACTTCATTGGTACCTTCATGAGTGACCTCTAATGTATCCCACATTTGCTGTGCTGTCTCACATGTAGATATCCTGAAAAACTCGTCATAACTCAAAGCAGATGTTATTATATTTTTTGCTTTCAAGTCGTATTAGACTCTACGTTCCTCCTCTTCTGTCCACTCAGCCATATGCTTGTCAACGGTGTTACCATTAAACACATGAGTCGGAACATACGATCCATTAACGACTGCATCCCAAACCTTTAATCCTACTCTTTGAATAAATATTTTCATCCGGACTTTCCAGTAAGCGTACCCTACCCCGTCAAACATGGGAGGACGATTAATAGAACTCCCTTCACCACCAAACGGAGAGTTTGAAGCCATACTCTTGAGACGGTTAAGTCTTAACACAAGAGACTAGCTTTGATACCAATTGTTAGGATCGGCTTCAAAATCTCGAGAGGGGGGGTGAATCGAGTTTTATTAACTTATTGTGAAAGTACGTATAACATAAAAATATTTTCGCGTTGGAGAGATTAAGAGATGAGATGGAGAGCGATAGCGTTAGATAAAAAAAATAAGAGTTGCGCGGAAACGTAAATAATTGAAATTGCGGAAATTAAAAGAGATAGGGAAGAAGAACACGCAAACCACTTTTATACTGGTTCGGTCAATCTAGCGAGAGACCTACGTCCAGTCTCCAAGCGACCCGCTTGAGCCTTTCTATTAACCTTTGAATTGAGCCGCACCCAATTACAACCAGAGCACCCCGCACACTACTAGGAACCTCCGTTCGCTAGGGGCCTCAATAACACACAAGGGTTCCTCACCCTAAGACCGTACCACACGTTCAACTAAGGGATTCACTCCCTAACCACTACAGTTTCAATACAAGAATATGTGAGTGATTACAATAGTATAGTGTGTTCTCAACAACACGGATACAACAATTAAGCTTTCTATGATAATGAAATTAGATCACAAGAGTGCAGGCCAAAAACAAGGTTTTCTTCTCAAAATAGAATAAACGTGAAAAGCTTGAAGTTGGAGAAGAAGAGAAAAGAATCAGAGCGTGATGATCAGATTATCGGTTTTAGAAATGTAGGAGTGTTCTTATTAAAAATAAAAATCTGATTTTGAAAATAAGAAGCAACAAAATGTAACACCCCTAATTTTCGTCTCCCAAATAACCGAGAAATTAATTATAACAATTAATTTATAATTGATTTATATTAGTTTTAAAGGTTTTAGTTTTTGTACATTATGTGTTTTCATATATAAAGATATGAGATATATTTTTATATGGTTATTTTGTACAAAAATGTGAATATTGCAATTTAGTCCTTGGGTTGGGACCTAATTGCAATATTAAAAAGGTTTTTGAAGAAAGAGTAATTAAATTATTAATTTTTGAATTTTATCAGCCTGTAACCGGTTAGAAGGGCTTTGTAACCGGTTACACGATGAACTCAAAAAACTGGGTTAGTGCGTTTGATGAGTAATCACGCGTTTTAACCCAGAATTCGCCACGAAATCATCTTAACCTTAGTGGGGAAAGACGTGTCAACATGCATGGAGCTCTGATTTTTCTATATATAGCCTTGTGTTGATGAATTGAAACCCATTTTGCTCCTGAATTGCTGAAGCACTGTTTTAGGGTTCTTGATTCGTCTGGTGCGATTCTCCTTCGTTTCTGAGAGTTAGATCATGAGTGATACACGGTTACAAAGCTCACATCAAGGGCTTTGTATTGATATAAAGTTTGTGAGTTGAGAGTTCCTGGAGTTTGAGAATGAAGCTTGCCAAGTTGAGGTGTTGATGCTGTCAAACCTCAGCTTCTGGTTTCTGGAGCTGACTTTGAAGCTCGATTTTGGTAAGCACACAAACCCTTTTGGTTTCAAATCTGTTCCTACCTCTAGTGCATGTTGCAGAGAATTCAATTTGACCATTTTCCCCAATTCTTAATTTGGTTTTGCATGTCAAATTCTCTAGTTTTGGTACCCTGTCCAACTCTATCAGCATGGAGTGAATTTAATGGAAATATGTGTTGGAGCCTTTCTCTCTGCAATGTTTTGGATCAAGCACAATTTAGAGGTAAGGGGGAAGCTTACTATTTGCTAGAATGAGAATGAATTGTGGTAGAATATAGGATGAGTCACCAAGAGACTCAAAGGGCATAAATTGAAATGGTTAAGTGGTTTGGAGGCCAATCTGAGCTCAATTATTGTTATGAGCAATGTTATTGAGATGCATGCAAGCTATATTGATGTTGGATTCATGACTTATTTGGATATTATGTGAATTGATGCATTAAGTTGTGAAATATGTGCAATTATGTGCAATTTGAGTATCCAAATTGAATGCATGCAAGATAGATATGTTTCTGTGTTTAAACATATTTATTTAAGGTATATTTACTCTGTTAAAGGTTGAAATTTGGTTAGATTTGAGTAGTGAAGAGAATGGTTTGTTAAAACTCATGTTTTAGTGTCAGACTGCATAATCTAACCGGTTACTCGATATTCGTAACCGGTTAGACACTGTTAAAATGCAAAAGAAAATTAGTTTACAAAATTAGTGTTGTGGTCTTATAAATCCTACTCAAATCTAGGCCTTAATTTCATGGAAAACAATCTGAAAATAAGTTGGTTTCATGGTTATAGTTCAGATTGCAGTTAAAGAGTTAATACCTTAAGGTAATGAGATAATTTCAAGAGGAAATTATGCATAAATGAAATTGGATTATGACTTAGATCTTTTGAATGATATTATGTGTTGAACTTGAGGTATTCTGTTATGCCAAGACCTTGTTATTGGATTGAGTAGAGAATTTAAGAAAAGATTCTTGGAAAATCAGTGGTTTTATATTCAGGTCTGTAATTCTAACCGGTTAGGTGATGATGTAACCGGTTAGTACCTGAAACTTAAAAGTAAAAGTTAAGTTTTTGAATAAGGGTTGCTAATACCAATGATTATATTCTCTCAATCCAGGTCTATGAGCATATGTTAAATTTAAATTCAAAGGTGAATTTTATGAGTAAAGTCATACCTCAAGATATCATTCAGAAGTCGTGTTTTCTAAGTCATAATAATGGAATTAATGGGAACATGACCCTGTACTCTAGGAGTACTAAACTGACGCAACCTACTTGATGACACATTCTGGGAATATGGCCATTGTTTGGGACATGGTTTCTTGGATACGTTCTGGGAACGTGATGCACACTCCGGGAGTGGTGCTTGATTATATTCCAAGTATGGTTTGCGATACGTTCTGGGAACGTATGTTAGTGTTCTGGGAACACATTGGTATAATAATGGAATTAAAGATAAAACCAACCTTGATGATTGTGCATTCATATAGAATGGAAGTTTGGTTGGTAGGAATGTTTATCATATTCTGGGAATATGAGGAGGGTACTCCGGGAGTACCAAATTTGTAACCTACTTGATGACACGTTATAGATATGTGGCCAGTGTCTGGGACCTGGTTATATACGTTCTGGGAACGTATGATAGTGTTCTGGGAACGTATGATAGTGTTCTGGGAACACATTGATATGCAACCTACTTGATGACACATTATAGATATGTGGCCAGTGTCCGGGACCTGGTTTTTATGCGTTCTGGGAACGTGGTGCACACTCTGGGAGTGTTGCGTATTTATCCAAGTATGGTTTGCTACACGTTCTGGGAACGTGGTGCACACTCTGGGAGTGTTGCGTATTTATCCGGGAACACAACGGTGTATTGGATGGACGTCCAAGATGGACTTTTAGAGGCCTCAGTTGTGGAAGAATATCATGCATCATGCCACCTGCATTGAAAGAACTATTATGATTAACCGGGTGTGCTCATATGATTATGCATCATGATTTGCTACATGTTGACTTGTGGATGTTAGTTTTATTCTCATTTGATTATGCGAATATGTATAGCTAACCCTCATGCCCTTATTAGGTGTTGATCGTGCATCTAGCTTGCACAAGAGTCAGTGGAGGGAAATGTCCTTTAGGTGCATGCAGAGTATAGAAAGTGTGGGTTGGAAACCTGTTGTGCAGATATCGAGGATCCGACCAGAAGGATGTTTGGACAAAGGACCAGTGACCAGCTCTATAATATTTCTATTTTTTTTAATAGAATTTATATGATACATATTTTGGTAAAAGGTATCATAAGAAGAATTCAGTTTCATAATCATACTTATTTGGTATTAATGGACTTGTTACACTTGATAAATTTTGGGGGTATAATATGATGATTTTACTATGTTTCCGCAAGCTCTGATTTTGTTAGTCAACCTCATTATTAATCAAGTGTTTGTGAAAAGGAATTTTCAAGGGAAGGGAAACTTCTTATTTTCAGATCTTTTTCCAACGATAACAAGTCCAAGTTTTCATAAACTTCTTACTTATCTTATAAAGTAAGATGATATACAAGGAGTGTTACATTTTTATGGTATCAGAGCAATGGTCCTGACTCTTGGTCCTTGGGTGTGTGGTCCAATACGCTGGTCATCGATATCTGCAATGTTTCCTGGGAAGTATGCTTTCATACACTTCCAAACTAGAGCTAAGGTTATGTGTAATGGCTCTAGATAAATAGCTTATTCTGCTATTAAGAAGTGTTCTATGAAGTCTAAGTAGAAGTATGATAGTCGTATGCTTCTCTTTAGATACGTTGTAAACCCAAGACCACAGTGTTGGTTTATTATGTTTTCATAGAACCAGTGATAAGGAAATTTTAAGGAGTTGTAATTGAGTCCTTGACTATGGGGAAGAGTATTTACCCTCACTAGTGTTAAAGTTAATCAACTTCTCAGGTTGAGTGCAAGGCAGTCATCTTCTTAAGGATTAATCTTGTTGAGTTCGTTAAACTCTAAAGTTATTCCTTTATTTGTTCCTTATTGATAAGGGTATTGATCAAAGTTGCTATATGCCTTATCCAATCTGCTATCTCAAAGCAGAGGATCTTACAAATCTTCTTGTAGTGGTTTCCAAAGTATGTCGGAATCGTTCTATTAAGGTATTAGACTTTGTCTATCTACCTGTGTCATGATTTCATTTGATCGTAAGCACGGTTCGGGAGCCGAAGGATCAAGTGATCATGATTAATGACGATAGAACAACCCTGTATTGGGATTCCCAAGTTTCGAATCTGGAATTCAATGAACCCATATGTTGCTTCTGGGAAGCAATAAAGGAAGAAAGGGGGTTAAAGAAATCTGGGTTGTAGGAAATGATGCCAGGTTTACCTTTGAGTGAAGAGATAGAATTTGGAATCAAGTCAATTCTTGAAACTGATTCTATCTCTACTACCTTTATAATATGGTACCATCGGGAATGGTCAAATGGGAGAAACAAGTAGAAAAGTGCTAAAAAGATTTTGGTTGGATCCGATTAAAAGAGTCTAATTGTTTTCTAAGATTGATTGGAGGTTGGATTAACCCCAAATAAGGATTCGGGACAGGGATACACTTAAGACTGCATTTTTTATCTCGATACGGACATTATGAGTAGGAAATAATGTCGTTCGGATTGACTAATGCACTTGTTCTTTTATGAACTATAAGAACGAGACCTTTAGATTATATTCGGATTCGTTTGTGGTTTATTCTAAGAGTTCGGAGGAGCATGAGGAACATCTCTGGATTGTGTTGAAACTCCTGCAGGAGGAGTAGTTGTGTGCTAAGCTCACCAAATATGAGTTTTGGTTGAGCGAAGTTAAGTCCGCAGGGCACGTGATCATTAAAGAAATTGTGGTTGATCCAGCGAAGGCGAATTCAGTGGTTATTTAAGGTGAACAAATTAAGACTGTGGTTAAAGTCAGAAGTTTTTTTTTAGGGCTGGCTGGATTCTACCGCCGGATTATTGAAGGATTTTCTAAGATCGCATGGCCTTTGACCAAGTTGACTTGGAAAGATCAACTGATGGTATTGAATGATAGGAAGTTGTTTAATTATGGTGGGGTAGTGATGGATTATACCCCAATATAATATGATTAGTCCAAGAGGAATTATGGAAAATGTGAAGTAGACTATGATTTAAATCATTTCAGTGATGAATTCAGTTGGAATCAAGGTATTAGATTATGATTAAATCCTATTTTGAGTTGGATTGGATGATGTAAAGAAAATGGTTTTGAAATTATTTGGTTTTATTTCTAAAACTTTACTTCATGATCGATTAGAGTTTCTTGCAACCGGTTAGAAGCTGAAAGTTTAAAATGAAAATTTAAGTCATTTGTGAAGGAACTTTTGGTATCAATAAACATCTTCCTCCAATCCAAACTCAATGTCAATTACCTAAGTAAAATTTAAGGAAAGGATTTAAGGTGGTAAAATAACTTAATGCCTTGATTCATCATTGAAAATTATTTAAGAGGATTGAATCATAATACTTATGGATTAATCGAGAGTTGAAATTAAGGAGCTACTCCAATCAGAGAAGGTAGAGAATTGAGCTGAATGATGAAAAAGAGACAATAGGTACTAAGATAAGAAGGTTGTGATTCATGAACAAGTTTGGAGTTCGAATGTATGAATGACAATAAGAAGAGGAAGAGTTGAATGTAAGATAAAGGCGATGGATGGAGTTTCTTAAAGATTATGGCTTTGAGCTCCATCCTGGCATAGCAAACGTAGTTGCAGACGATTTGAGCTGATAGGCTATTCTTGTGAGCTCAATGATGGTTAAGGAGGTTATTCTGATCGAGGAGTTCAGAGACCTAAGTCTGGTAACACAAGAGGAACCATCTAGCGTTAGATTGGAAATGTTGCAAATAGTCAACGAATTCTTGAATTGGATTCGTGAATTACAACCAGGAAATGAGGAGTTAGATTTCTATGAAGAAATGAATGAGATTTAATCTTTGAAATTGAAGTCAGGGATTATGGATATTAGAAAATATATTATGGAGGCAAGGGATTTATGAAGTATTGTTTAGAACAACCTAGATGAGAAATCCAAAGGCACGAATTTCAAGAGTAGATTACGTGCGAATCCAAGATAGCTATCAACTATCAAGGAATAAGGAATTTCTCGATGTTGGTAAGCATGTATGAGGACTATGGGAAAGTACATGAATTTCGTGCGAGAAATGTTTGAGTTCAGAATAAGAGAAAGAATGATGAAATACGGGCCTTACTGGAGAAAGAGGCAAAAGTAAATGGGAGAATATCAACCACGGAAATATCAAGGTTAAGGAATCCTTGATTGAAGAAAAGTGACTAAGGAGGAAATAGGGAAGGGAACATTTGTCCATCTCAAGGTAATAATGTGAGGCACATCACTTGGAGTTTAGTTGTGATGTACCTAAGGGAATAGTCAATTCCGATTGTAGGAAGCTGGAGTATTATTCACCGAATTGTCTTGAAGGAAAAGGTGAGAAAGTAATGGACGAATCCAGCACGAGAAGAATTCACCGGCTGAGATGAGAGTTGAGTGTAATCCTGACGTAGACAACCCAAGTCTATCTCTTCCTTTGATCTGAGTTAACGTAGTTAAATGTTTTCGATTACGTTAATCTAATCGTTCGAGAATATCAATATCCTGTTGGAAGTTCAACTTCAATCTTTCTGTGATCAAAACCCTTATCACAGTTGGATGTGACAATATCTGTGGACACTACAGAAATAGAAAGATCAGTTATGGCTAGAGAGATTAACAACCACCGGGATAGGACAAATCTTTGTCTCCCCAACGGAAATGTCTCTAGAACTTGACTATCTAACTAAGTCTGATAGTGATAATTACCCTATCTTTAAGTTCATCTAACTTAAAGACCTGTCGTATGGTCTTTCTTGCGAAAGATTATATCTAAAAGGAATGATTTTGTTACTAATGGTTTGAATATTAGGACTGATCACCCTAATGTCTCAAATTATTAAGGAATAAAGTCATACAAATGTTTCTTTGATCGTGCTCGAGAGATCAGAGTGCGCAGCCCGAAAAGTTTTTCCAAAAAGTTTATTAGAAAGTGTTTTGTTTGGAAAATATTTATGTGAAGTGTATTATTCAAAAGAGTATTTCTTTTAAAAGAAATTCATTCACATAAGAATTTTATACGAAAAATCCTTGTGGTTTAGTTTGGAAAGTTTTTCCTGAAGGGTATTATTTGAAATGTTTCAAAGTACAAGGATTATATCGGAACTCTTTTAAGTGGGGGAGGACCCTAAAGAACTAATTTTTGGGAACAAGATGACGTTTCTAGTATAAAAACATTTTGGAAAAGTAATAAATTTCAGAAGATGAATTTTGGGGACGAAATTCCTTTTAAGTGGGGGAGTAGTGTATCACCCCTAATTTTCGTCTCCCAAATAACCGAGAAATTAATTATAACAATTAATTTATAATTGATTTATATTAGTTTTAAAGGTTTTAGTTTTTGTACATTATGTGTTTTCATATATTAAGATATGAGATATATTTTTATATGGTTATTTTGTACAAAAATGTGAATATTGCAATTTAGTCCTTGGGTTGGGACCTAATTGCAATATTAAAAAGGTTTTTGAAGAAAGAGTAATTAAATTATTAATTTTTGAATTTTATCAGCCTGTAACCGGTTAGAAGGGCTTTGTAACCGGTTACACGATGAACTCAGAAAACTGGGTTAGTGCGTTTGATGAGTAATCACGCGTTTTAACCCAGAATTCGCCACGAAATCGTCTTAATCTTAGTGGGGAAAGACGTGTCAACATGCATGGAGCTCTGATTTTGCTATATATAGCCTTGTGTTGATGAATTGAAACCCATTTTGCTCCTGAATTGTTGAAGCTCTGTTTTAGGGTTCTTGATTCGTGTGGTGCGATTCTCCTTCGTTTATGAGAGTTAGATCATGAGTGATACACGGTTATAAAGCTCACATCAAGGGCTTTGTATTGATATAAAGTTTGTGAGTTGAGAGTTCCTAGAGTTTGAGAATGAAGCTTGCCAAGTTGAGGTGTTGATGTTGTCAAACCTCAGCTTCTGGTTTCTGGAGCTGACTTTGAAGCTCGATTTTGGAAAGCACACAAACCCTTTTGGTTTCAAATCTGTTCCTACCTCTAGTGCATGTTGCAGAGAATTCAATTTGACCATTTTCCCCAATTCTTAATTTGGTTTTGCATGTCAAATTCCCTGGTTTTGGTACCCTGTCCAACTCTATCAGCATGGAGTGAATTTAATGGAAATCTGTGTTGGAGCCTTTCTCTCTGCAATGTTTTGGATCAAGAACAATTTAGAGATAAGGGGGAAGCTTACTATTTGCTAGAATGAGAATGAATTGTGGTAGAATATAGGATGAGTCACCAAGAGACTCAAAGGGCATAAGTTGAAATGGTTAAGTGGCTTGGAGGCCAATCTGAGCTCAATTATTGTTATGAGCAATGTTATTGAGATGCATGCAAGCTATATTGATGTTGGATTCATGACTTATTTGGATATTATGTGAATTGATGCATTAAGTTGTGAAATATGTGCAATTATGTGCAATTTGAGTATCCAAATTGAATGCATGCAAGATAGATATGTTTCTGTGTTTAAACATATTTATTTAAGGTATATGTACTCTGTTAAAGGTTGAAATTTGGTTAGATTTGAGTAGTGAAGAGAATGGTTTGTTAAAACTCATGTTTTAGTGTCAGACTGCATAATCTAACCGGTTACTCGATATTCGTAACCGGATAGACACTGTTAAAATGCAAAAGAAAATAAGTTTACAAAATCAGTGTTGTGGTCTTATAAATCCTACTCAAATCTAGGCCTTAATTTCATGGAAAACAATCTGAAAATAAGTTGGTTTCATGGTTATAGTTCAGATTGCAGTTAAAGAGTTAATACCTTAAGGTAATGAGATAATTTCAAGAGGAAATTATGCATAAATGAAATTGGATTATGACTTAGATCTTTTGAATGATATTATGTGTTGAACTTGAGGTATTCTGTTATGTCAAGACCTTGTTATTGGATTGAGTAGAGAATTTAAGAAAAGATTCTTGGAAAATCAGTGGTTTTATATTCAGGTCTGTAATTCTAACCGGTTAGGTGATGATGTAACTGGTTAGTACCTGAAACTTAAAAGTAAAAGTTAAGTTTTTGAATAAGGGTTTCTAATACCAATGATTACATTCTCTCAATCCAGGTCTATAAGCATATGTTAAATTTAAATTCAAAGGTGAATTTTATGAGTAAAGTCATACCTCAAGATATCATTCAGAAGTCGTGTTTTCTAAGTCATAATAATGGAATTAATGGGAACATGACCCTGTACTCTAGGAGTACTAAACTTACGCAACCTACTTGATGACACATTCTGGGAATGTGGCCATTGTCTGGGACATGGTTTCTTGGATACGTTCTGGGAACGTGATGCACACTCCGGGAGTGGTGCTTGATTATATTCCAAGTATGGTTTACGATACATTCTGGGAACGTATGTTAGTGTTCTGGGAACATATTGGTATAATAATGGAATTAAAGATAAAATCAACCTTGATGATTGTGCATTCATATAGAATGGAAGTTTGGTTGGTAGGAACGTTTATCATATTCTGGGAATATGAGGAGGGTACTCCGAGAGTACCAAATTTGTAACCTACTTGATGACACATTATAGATATGTGGCCAGTGTCTGGGACCTGGTTATATACGTTCTGGGAACGTATGATAGTGTTCTGGGAACACATTGATATGCAAACTTGATGACACATTATAGATATGTGGCCAGTGTCCGGGACTTGGTTTTTATGCGTTCTGGGAACGTGGTGCACACTCTGGGAGTGTTGCGTATTTATCCAAGTATGGTTTGCTACACGTTCTGGGAACGTGGTGCACACTCTGGGAGTGTTGCGTACTTATCCAAGTATGGTTTGGCATTACGTTCTGGGAACGAATGTCAGTGTTCCGGGAACACAACGGTGTATTGGATGGACGTCCAAGATGGACTTTTAGAGGCCTCAGTTGTGGAAGAATATCATGCATCATGCCACCTGCATTGAAAGAACTATTATGATTAACCGGGTGTGCTCATATGATTATGCATCATGATTTGCTACATGTTGACTTGTGGATGTTAGTTTTATTCTCATTTGATTATGCGAATATGTATAGCTAACCCCCATGCCCTTATTAGGTGTTGATCGTGCATCTAGCTTGCACAAGAATCAGTGGAGGGAAATGTCCTTTAGGTGCATGCAGAGTATAGAAAATGTGGGTTGGAAACCTGTTGTGCAGATATCGAGGATCCGACCAGAAGGATGTTTGGACAAAGGACCAGTGACCAGCTCTATAATATTTCTATTTTTTTAATAGAATTTATATGATACATATTTTGGTAAAAGGTATCATAAGAAGAATTCAGTTTCATAATCATACTTATTTGGTATTAATGGACTTGTTACACTTGATAAATTTTGGGGGTATAATATGATGATTTTACTTTGTTTCCGCAAGCTCTGATTTTGTTAGTCAACCTCATTATTAATCAAGTGTTTGTGAAAAGGAATTTTCAAGGGAAGGGAAACTTCTTATTTTCAGATCTTTTTCCAACGATAACAAGTCCAAGTTTTCATAAACTTCTTACTTATCTTATAAAGTAAGATGATATACAAGGAGTGTTACACAAAATATTTTTGAAATCAAAAACAAATCAAATTGATTTAAAGAATAAAATAAAAGATTTAAAACTTAAATCAAAAAGGAATATTTTCAAAAATAAAATCAATTTAGAATTTTGAAAATAAATCAGAATCAATCAGGTAAAAACAAGTCTGGAAATAAATCAAAATGATTCTGACACGTTTTTCAATAAAACTTAAGGTAATCGATTACTTCAGGGAAGGTAATCGATTATCCCCTTTAAAATGGAAACTTTGAAATCCTTTTGAAAAACCAGTAATCGATTACAACATACCAAGTAATCGATTACTTCACTCCTGTTTAATATATGATTCAACTCATATAATTGATTACCACTAATCTAATAATAGATTACTGAGCCTCTGAAATTTGTGAAATGCAACATCATGTAATCGATTACACAGGGCATTAATCGATTACTCTGCCTCAGGAAAATGTATGATGAAACAATGATAATCGATTACTTGATCTAGGTAATTGATTACTCTCATTCAAAAAGTAATGGATTAGTCAAGTTCACATAATCGATTACACACACTCTAGATTTTCTATGATGCAACAAAAGTAATCGATTACTTTGAGAAGGTAATCGATTATCCTCTCTTTCACTTGTAAAAATAGATTTTCAAGACTTAGATAAAATTATCCAGAGTTGTTTCATCATGCATTTCCACAGAAACTAAGTTAAAACAGATTTTCACTAAAAACTCTTTTTCTTCTCCTTTATTTGAAAAACTCATTTGGCCATTACACACTTGTAATAAAACTTCATTACCTTACACATTTCCTATGGGCAAGGCTTATACAAAACTTTGAACTGAGAGCTTGAGCCTTGATACTGCTTGAGACTTGATGCTTGAAACTTGGAATGTGTTGTCATCAAAACCATCTTCTTCTAGAAATCTTCTAGCATTGACTCTTTACTTCCTTTAGGGCAAGCTTGATTTCCAACACCGACTCGTCTATCCCAGGAGTGGAGGGTGGTGTTGTGAGATTGGATATGTGATTGTGATATGGGAGATTTGAGTACAGAGATGACTGAGCCAATCCAGGATGGATCCCATGAGTATGATGTGATTATGTGTGTATAGTATCCTGGGATGGGATACGAATGTGATGGATCCAGTTGTGTATTGGTCGAGTGGCGCCCATGCATTGTACTATGTGCTAGTTATTGTGGTGTGTATTTTAGTAGCACTTGATTTAGTTGTTATTCCTAGATCGTTATTATGAACTGTATACTGTCCTTTAATTTAATGTGTTTTGAAAATGTCTCACCCCTTAGTGGTTTAACATTTTAGGTAAATCTCCAAGAAGCTTGAAAATCAGAGTGTCGCAGCGGAAGAGGCGAAAGAAAGGAACTCCATTTATTTCTACTTGTTTTGTAATTGAATACCCCTAGAGTTGTTTATAAACTTATGTTTTGTAAAAGAAATTTTGAGTTACTCATTTCTATTACAGACTTTTATAATTTTTACACTAGTTTTATTTATTTATCTTTTAAATATGAACTGGGGTGTTACAATTCTGGCCGACCCGATCGTGTCGGGCTTTTTTGCCGTCTCTAGTTTCTAATGGTAAGGCTCTTGCTATTGAACATTGTGGTTCTACTACTATCCCCACATCGTTAAGGCCACTTAAATTAAGGCCACTTAAATTAATTATCACAAGTTTTACATATTCATACTGTTACTCAAAATCATATTTCAGTATCTCAACTTTGTAAAACTAATTTTATTTCTATTGAATTATTTTCATGTCATTTTGAGGTAAAGAGTCTGAGCATGGGGGCGATCCTTCTACGCGGAAAAAATGAAAATCAGGTGTAATCGGGTGTATAAGTTGCAACCATTCCTGCCCAAATCAACCATATCCACCATCAACCATCTCGATGTACACGACTTGGTGTCTAACAAACTACAGGTTCAACACATACCCTTTGGTCATCAATTTGATGACCTTCTTATCATAGTCTCTTTCAATATCTTGGCATTATTGTCTCATGTCGAAGATTAGTGTTGCTTCGCCCACCACCATCTTGGAGAGGCGTATTAGGGTATTGAGTGAATCCTCATAGTTGTTAAGTTGTTATATTGAAATTATCTTTTCCCATTTTCTATTAATTATTTAATTTTATCATTATCTTTTAGTTACTTGTTACAAGTTGTACTCTATATATGTATTGTAACTATACAGCATTTACGCGAGAATGAAACATCGAATTTGCATCTTCTACATATATAAGCGGAATCCGCAGTAAGGTCAGCTTTTCCTTTAGTTGACGAGTTGTATATTCTTTGATAGTTACAAGGTTCCATTTATAAAAAGAGCTTAATTATGTCATGACTTTCCGAAGTTTGGGTACTTTTGTCATATACTCTTATTCTTATTTTTCAATGTCAGACTCCCCGAAATTAGTTCTGGTTGTCATATATCCCTACTATCAATTCTGGCCAATTCTGCCGATATGTAACATCGGAATCCTGATTAGACGCAAGAGGTTAGGCATGTGGTGCCTCGTGGGCGAAGATCCTTTTTTTTCTTTAAATCAAAAAACTAAAAAACTTAATATTTTTATATTTTTAGTTAATTAAAAAATGGGGAAAAAAAATTGAAGAGAAAGGTCGTCTTCGCCATGTGACATCATGCGACACCACATGATCATCCTTCTGCGTCTGATCAGGATTCTCGATGTTACATGTCAGCAAAATTGGCCAGAATTGATAGTAGGGGTATATGACAAATCCAGAAGTAATTTTGGGGAGTCAGACATTAAAAAAAAATAAAAGTATCAGACAAAAATACCTCAAACTTCAGGGATTTGTGACGTAATTAAACCTACTAAGAAATGTCCAAATAGTATTAGGTAGACAAATTCAACCGAACTTTTACAAGAACTAAGCAAAAGGGTTTTCTTATTCTTACAAGTCTATGTGACCGATTTTAATTTGTCTGCAAAGCTTGTCCTATGCCTCATTATTTAAATATGAGATTATTGATGGGTATACATTGATGGTGTAAAATTTTTTACACCATCTGTCCATTATCCACCATTCATTTGTATTACTTTAATCTAAAAGTCAATAACCATAAACAGATTAATGGTGGATGATGCACTAATGATGTAGAAAACATTACACTGTCGGTGCATTACCCATTTTCTCTTTAAATTTTAAATATAATTATCAAGTCATTTATAAATTTTTGATCCATTTTATCTTTAGTATTAATTACTTTTTTATATATTTTTATTTTATTTTTAATCAATAAATATTTAATGTAATATTTTTTTACTCAAAAATTTCTTTAGTCAATAGCTTCACATATATTTATATCATAATAATTATGAACAAATTTAAAAAGACATCTTTTGGTTTGCACCCTGGTATCCGGCCCACTGAGTGGACTAATCCAGTTCGAGGGGGGTCCCGGGGTTAAGGTTTTATTCCTCTCCCAACGTTGTTGCGGGGGATCGAACCGTGGTCCGCCCTACCAAGTGCAGCCCCTGACACCATTGCACCAACAGTTCGTTGGTCAAAAAAGACATCTTTAATTATTCATTATTATTACTTACTTTAAATAATTTCTTTAATTTTCGTAAAATACACATCAAGGACTTTATATATATTTAGAGATCAGGGAGTATAAAATTGTGCCTCGCTTCCTCCACCAACACACATACCTATACACAAACACCATAGAAAAAACATGGCCAGCAGAGCGCATTGTATAGTCTTAGCATATCCATCTCAAGGTCACATTAATCCCATGCTTCAATTCTCCAAGCTTTTGGAACATGAAGGTGTTAGGATAACACTGGTCACCACCTTTTACTACCTCAAGAAATTGAAAAAATTGCCCTCTTCTATAGCACTTGAGACTATTTCAGATGGATATGATGATGGTTTTCATGAAACCGATGTTGAAAAACAGAAGCTCTATTTTGATCGGTTTAGGGAAGTAGGGTCACAAACTCTTGGGGAGCTTATTGAGAAACTTGCTAGCAAAGGTCACCCTGTTGATTGTGTTATATATGATTCATTTTTGCCTTGGACTTTAGATGTTACCAAGAAATATGGGATAGTTGGTGCTGTTTATCTCACTCAAAATATGACTGTGAATAGCATATACTATCATTTTCACTTGGGAAAGATACAACTTCCCCTCACAGATCTTCAGATTTCGATCCCTACCCTGCCACCACTTCAACATGAGGACATGCCTTCTTTCTTCTTTGATAAAGATCCAGCTCTTCTTGAATTTTTAGTAGCTCAATTTTCCAACGTTGAGAAAGCTGATTGGATTCTCTGCAATACATTCTATGAGCTGGAAAAAGAGGTAAGCAAATGGTCTTCTAACACTAATAAACACAACAGTGATGTTAGGTGAACATCCAGATTTGAAATCAGGATTTAATATCTGGTTTATCTTAACTATAATCTTATTGTTTTTTTATATAAGACAAGTCGGATGTTAGATCTAGATGTCAAATTTGGATATTCACATAGCATTACTTATATAATAATAATAATTGCTTCAGTTGCTTTTATTATGCATTGTCTTTTTATCATTAAAAGGTTTCTCCGTATTCTTTAAAAGTAAGATTCGTAAGAAATTAAGTAGGATATTCAAGTAAATGCTCAAACTCTCTTGTAATATTAGGATATTAAATTTCTTGGAATTTATACTTTTGTTTTTGGATTTTCTCTCATTTATATTCTCTTTACTTGCTTGGCTAGCTTTATTATTATTATTATTTTTTTTTTTTTGGCTTGGATCTAAAGATGCATTAATATATAAATATTTATAGTTTATTTAGGTAATTCATGATGCATATGATAGAATTGATGTAAGTATATACATTGAACTAGAATATGCAGGAGGAGAATAGATAAGGTTAAAAAACTTATCAATTATGTCGGGATTTCAAGGCCATGAAATTAAAATAAAAAAAAAAACTCTTTTATCATATTAAACCAATAACGGTGTTATATGTATATCCAAAATTAATATATGAATGTATATCTAATTGTTTTATATGAAAAATAAGTTGTTTTTTTTTCATGTAGATTCATTTAGATGTCAATTGTGGATGTATACGCAACTTTATTGATAATCAATAATGTAATATAAACATCTAAATCTGACATCAATATTCAACACCTATTTTTTTTAGAAAAAAGAAAAAGATAAAGAGTATAGAGAGTTATCATAGTTTTCCTTTATTTTCTTGAAAAATAAAAATTAGATGTTGACGTTGGGTTTTGGCATTATTATAACATTATTGCTTGATAATTATATTCATCTGAGTTCCAACTTTTCGTTCAACTATGCTTTTTTTTGGGTTAGATCCCATTTCTTCCTATCCTTAATTTTCCTTTTCCATCCAAACCAAAAAGTGAAAAACTAATTTTTTTTTTCTTTCATTCCTTTCTCATCTTTTCCTTCATTTTTCATCTCTTCTAAAAATAGGTGTGGTGCTAAAATTCACATCTTTTAAGTGCACTCTTATTATCTTTTATATATGTTCAAGAAAAAAGAGATTTTAAGATAGGAAGAAGTGGGACTCACCCCCAAAAAAAGCATAGTCTCGATTTTTTTTCTTGAACATATATAAAAGATAAAATAGCTATATTATAATTGATTATCAAACTAATCAATTTTTATTCCACTAATCAAAACATAATCTAGACTCTTCATTGCTTACTACTTAAGCCACTTTTTATTGGATTATTGCTGATCCGCTTTATGTTTATTAATTATTATGCTTACTTTTATTTCTTTCAATAAACTAGTATGTTTACCCGTGCATCGCACGGGGTGTTGTTATTTGGGAAAGTCATTTCCATTAAATATATGATTTTTATGAAATTTAAGAAATAAAAAATTATATATTTAGTTTTTAGGGTAAATATATCCATTTCAAGGTATTTATTCTTAAAGGTCGAGATTAAGAAAAAAATTGTACTATAAAACAGATTTAACATATATTGTACATATTTCTATGCATAATCAAACATAAATATTTAAATGTAGTTTATTTATACTATTGTTCCTATCAGAAAAGAAAAATATAATTATTTTCTACAATGGGTTAAAAATTAGTGTGGTTAACTTTTCTGAATATTGTAATCATTGAAAATATTTCTTGAATGATTTCAAGTTTTCAACCCATAAATGAATTGCAAGTCATTCAAAGAACTAATATAGTCTTAAATAATCATCATCCACAAATCTAAACAAATGCTAACATTTTATCTTTAATAATTCTAATCCCGTGAATAAATTATTTGATCCTATTTATAAATAATTTTGTAAAAATATCTCTTTTTCATATAAAAAAATAAAAACAATATTCTCTTGGGGCTATTTACATATCGCATTCTAGAAAAAATTATTTGATCCTATTTATAAGTAATTTTGTATTTTCTAAACAGACACTTATTGTTTTTCCTTTTTATTTACCCTTTATTCATTAATATGAAGTAATATATTTGTGAAATTTCTAATAAAAGTAAAGAGGGTAAAATTGTAATGTTAACGTACTTTTTAAAGTTTCGAAAAAAGTAACTACCTCTTTGATCTTTGTAACGTAGTTAAAAAAATTTTTTAAATTCCAAAAAAATAAAAACCCTTAATCTTTGTAACATAGTTAAATATGAATTATAATAAAAACCTAAAAACCGAAATATGATAGTATTAGTTACTCATTCCGGTCTCAAATAAACGAAAATAAAACACGTTATTAACGATATTAAACACAAAGAAAAATGAACTAACACTCTATTCGTAATGCTTTCTAATCTCAAATATAAAAAAAAATAACTAACTTCAACCATATTAAGGAAGTTAAAGTGCATTAAATTCTCTCAAATATATAAAAAAAATATTTTAAAAAATTTATATGTGAAATGAAACAAAAATTAAATAATACATCCACTTTATAACAATATTTTATGATTAATTATATTGAAAATCGAAAACTATTTTAATTTTACTTATATTTTTTTTGGTTTAATTTTACTTATATTTAAAACAACTAATAATGTAGTATTTTTTTTTCTTTTATATGTTATGGAAGAGAGTACACCACACCCTTACTTTAAAACACACGTATTAAAAAAAATGTAACAGACTAAAAAATGAGAAATCAAATGGCTATAAAATAGACAAAACCATAGGTGTGTGAAAATTGAATTTCAAAACTGATGGCAATAACATCTAACCATACGCCTATAATCAATTCACTCTTTTCAGTTTGATGTAGATAAAGGAAAAACAAAAAGGATTTTCTCTAAACAATGCATCAAGAGCCCAATATAAACCAACAAAAACTATATAAACAAATTATAAAATTTCAATTATAAAAAATTAATTTTGCCAACACACACTTCAACCAAATGGTTAGGCCATTTTCCTTTAACTTGCTTGGTTATTCGTTATGACATAACTATCTTATACAGTGTTATCTAAACTAAATCTTCAACATCTCCATTCAAGTCATCAATAGCCCTCAGTAATTCATATTCATATAAAATACCAATCCTATTAAGACAAACTAGCGAACTTCACTCTTTTAAGCATTCTTTGAAAATCCCAAAGGCAACAATTCCCCTGCCCAGAAATGTTCTTCACGGTCTCATGCAATTAAACAAATGCCACACCAACAACAATAGTAGATGAAGCTTCATACAGTTAACTGCAGGTGGCTTCCATTTTGGCTTTTCTCTGGACGCATTTAGATGTTTTAGATTTTGATTTAATTAAAACATTTGCCTCTCCAGAATTGTAAAACAGAAATGCAGGTGTAATCTCCATGACATGCTTTCCTTCGCCTTCTTTGGCACTACCCTGAAAATGATTGAATCATCATTCATCAGCAACAATATCACATTGAACATGTAATTAGTTCAACCCATATTCAAAGTAACCAATATGGGCAAGAAAATACAATTATTTCAAAACTCTAGAAGCTAGAAATTAAAAGTACAAAAGGAAACATGATGTGAGGACTTTCCTTGAAAATTACCTTGAACCCCATCTCGCGAAAACATGCCCAACTGTTGACCTCCCCTGTCACCCTTAACCAAGATAGCAGATCTTATATAGCGGCCACCAATAACTGCTCGCAGATCTCTACGCCAAATGTTTTTCACTTCATCATCTCTGCCACCATGAATGCCACCCTTTATCTTGCCCAAATTGTGACAAAAACCAACCCCACCTAGCTCTTTTTATACCACTTGAAAAGTGGAGATGAATCCAAAGGCCCCAACCGACACCCATTCAATATGTTTAGTGAAAGCATAGGGAATGTTGCAAAAAATGTTACTTAATTAATGCATTCCACTTACTGTGGAGCCTAAATAAGTGGAATCTTCCACTTTAAGCCACTTAAATAGTCCTGAGCAACTAAGTAAAAATCAATCACTTTTTCCAACTTTATCCTTTTTTATCAAAAAATTACTCCCCAAATAACACATATTCCCTCCGTCCCTAAATATAAAGTCTCTTTGGGAGATTTCACGTCCATTAAAAAAGTGGAATAATTTAGTTAATTGTATTGGAAATGTGAACTTTTGACATGTAATTTCAAAATTACCCCTATTAATATTATTGGGAATCTAAAAAGTGTTAAATAAATAGGGGTGTTTGTGGAAAAAAGTAATTAATGATCATTGAAAATTGGTATGAACTTTATAAATAGGAACAAAATAAAAGTGTCAAGAGTGCTTTATATTTAGGGACGGAGAGAGTAATTAATCAAGGTTAATCAAGTAAAAGATTATTAACTTGCTATATTAAGTAACTATTGTAAATTTGTTTAAACTAAAGCATGCTTAAATGATGTCAAATGGCAAAACTTCCCTCAAATCTTTCTTCACATTTTACTCCTTCTGTATCTGCCATTTTAGACTTTTTAACTTGTTCCAAATTATTTGTCGCTTTAGGAATTCAAAAATGTATTAATTGATTTTTTCCAACTTTAACCTTGCATTTAATATCTTGAAATATGTGAGATGGGTGACTTTGAGGATATTATAGTAAAATTATATGATTATATAATAATTCTCTTGAAAATTGGAGTATTAAATGACTTTCTTAATCCGTGTGAAATTTCTAAAGTGACAGTTAAATTGGAACGCAGGGAGTAATTATTAAGATTAAGAAACAATGTATGAAAAATATAAAGTGACTTATAATTAGGACAGAGAAAATTTTCTAAAAGGTGACCTATAATAAGAACCGAAGGAGTAGTATGGTTAGTGACATCAGAAAGATAAATATTTGGTAAACTTTTACAAAACTACTCTTATACTCTACTTATTATTAAGACTCTAAAAAGTATTAACTAAATATGGATGTTTGTAAAAAAAAAATACTTAATATCATTAGAAATTGAAAAAAAAAAACCTTATATGAAAGAAAAAAAATTCAAGAAAAACTTACATACAAAACAGGATGGAGAAGAATATTCCCTCCGATCCTATTTATAAGACCCTTTTGAGGTTTTTCACTCCCATCAAGGAGAGTGAATAAATTTGTTAGTGGCATTGGAAATGTGAAAATTTGATATACTTTTTCAAAATTACCCCTATATTATTATTGGAACTATAAAAAGTGCCGACTTTATAGGGGTGTTAGTGGAAAGAAGTAATTAAATGTTATTAAAAATTGAAAAGGGGTTTTACAAATAGGACAAAAATAAAAACCCAAAATGATCTTATAAATAGGATGTGAGAGAATAGGTGTACAATAAATAATTTTATCTTCTCTATGAAAAATTTTTTATCTTCTCTATAGTAAAAAAGATGAGAGTAACAAACCCACGGCCAATTAATGTGCCACTACCATGTATAAGTAGTGCCACAACTTTGAAAAATGTTTATGACCAACATCTTCCCATATTTAAACCTCATAAAAAAGTTACTTTGGTAAAATTAAGCAAGGTTAATTGATATCACAAACTTTCTAAATTAAGAAATTAATTGATTTAATTCAAACTAATTTAAATTAGAAGATTGATTAAAAGATGCCAAGTGGCAACACTTTCCATAAAATTTCCTTCAAATTTTACGTATTAAGATTAAGATTGCTTTCAGGTGACAGATTGGAAGACAAAGATATGGCCCAAGTTAAGGACCATCGGACCATCAATACCGTCAATGTTTTTGGATAAGAGACTTAAAGATGATGTAGATTATGGTGTTTCACAATTCACAAGTGAAGAAGAATGCATGACTTGGCTAGATGATAAGCCAAAAGATTCTGTTGTCTACATTTCATTTGGAAGCTTAGCAGTATTTGATGAGGAGCAGACAAAAGAAATAGCATGTGGTTTGGAAGATAGTGGAAGTTACTTCTTATGGGTGGTTAGAGCCTCAGAAGAGGCCAAGCTCCCCAAAGACTTTGGAAAGAAGACAGAAAAAGGCTTGGTAGTAACATGGTGCCCTCAAATGAAAGTTCTAGCTCATGAAGCTGTTGGGTGCTTTGTAACACATTGTGGTTGGAACTCTACATTGGAAGCTTTATGCATAGGTGTTCCAACAATTGCAATGCCATATTGGTCTGATCAAAGCACAAATGCTAAGTGTTTTGCAGATGTTTGGAAAACGGGAATCAGAGCTCCTGTTGATGAGAAAAAGATTGTGAGAGGAGAAGCATTGAAGCTTTGTATAAATGAAGTAATGGACAGTGAGAGAGGTAAAGAGATGAAGAACAATGCTATGAAATGGAAAATTTTGGCTACAAAAGCTGTTGGTGAGGGTGGAAGTTCTCATAAAAATATCAAAGAATTCGTGAATAGCTTGTTTGGTTTGCAAGTCACATGCCCTGAATCACAAAATACTCTTTAATCAACCAAACCATTCTTATATATTGTTGAATAATGGTTGATAATCATTTGCATGAACCAAGTAGCTACTTGTAATAGTAGCTTGATTGTAATGGTAGTACTTGTAACTTTCGAATTAGTTTAGTTTTAGTCATTATTTTTTATTTCTCTTTCACATTTTCATATAAAATAAATTTGGAATGACCCAAGCTATCTTTAAAAAACAAAAAATATAGTTGAGGTTTGTTTTGCATCTAAAGATGAATGATCAAATTTTCTAATAGAATGATAATATTCACAGTGAATTATCAATTTAGCTCTACATATTTTTTCAATGTACAAACTTTTTGTTTCTGAAAATTTATAAATATATATTTAGTCTATTAAGATTTTTATTAGTGGTCCCTCAAGATTTCGGATGTATGTGTCAATTTGGTCCTTGAAACTTAAGGGACCAAGTTGGCATGTAAGAAAATATTGAGAGACCAAATTGGTACATCCGAAAATCTTTAGAGACTAAATGTGTATTTATAAATTTTCAAGGACTAAATTGGTACAGCGAAAACATATCAGGGACTAAATTGGTACTTCACTCTAATATTTACATCCTTCGTCTTTCTTTTTGTAACATCTTAGCTAATTTTCCCATAATTACCCATAGATTAAATTAGAGTATTTAAAAATTCCTTTTTAATTAATTAAAATCTACCGTCAAACGGACGGAGTTTCCTTTGTTTTTAGGTCTTTCCAAAAATAATTTAATCCTGCACCTGATAAGCATCAAACATAATATATCATTTCCAAAAGCCAGCAGGGCTTAATATAAACAGGGCATCATAATGCCATAAGCATCCAATAGTCATCAGAGTAATAAGCGGAAGAATATATACAAGTTTTACATATCATAACCATCAAAACACCCCATATATCTAAGGGGTTGTCCTGGGCCCTACAAAAGCAACTATTTACATTTTTTTTTACAAACAAAAGATATCACATCATTATCATGATGAATGGGCCCAGGACATTTCCATGTCCTAAGATACTAGAATATACTCTCCCTGTAAGGGAGAGTGCACCTGCTCGACAGGGGGCTGTGCTAGTTCGATCTCAGAACCTGAAAAATGTTAAGGGAGTGAGCATCGCACATGAAACAGAATTACAGTTTCCAAATAGACATAATAAATTCACTAGGCCAAACACAAATATCAAATATATCAAACAACACATATTTAAGCAACCATGATCAGATTCCGGTTATAGTCATTCCATAAGCCTTAATTAATTCATATTCCCCTTAACACACAATTAAATAATAATTCCAAATTCCATAATTCCATTGCTTATTTCCGTTACCCATTAGATATACTATTTCTCTTTCCTAAATTTCCATTTACCTTTGCACCACTAGGAATTGATGCACCTGCTAGGCAATTCGGCACCTACTAGGGACTTTACACCTATCAGGACTGAGACACCCATTAGGCATCACCCGTTAGGACAATGCAGGTTAATTTAATTAATATTCAATTCCCATAAATTTCCAATTAACATATTATTCATTTTCAGGTGGTTATGCAGTGGGATTAATCCTTTGGCGCATCGACGCCTAACGGGAATTTAGGACCTAATGGGCAATTGGCCTGACAGGAATTTGGCCCTAGCATGCAATTCACCACCTAGCAGGACACCTAGTGTGCCGGCTTGCCCCAGGATCAAATCACACTGCATTCCCTTTTATTCCATATCAAAACTCATTCACAATTTCCAAGGTTTATTCACATTTTCATATTTTCCAAGGCAATAATTTAATTTTCCACATCACATAGCACAATAAAATTCATAACACATTCTATCAACAATTATATCCATATACACATATTCAAATATTCACATTTAGGGTCACATAGCAAATATTACAATTAAAATAGCATAACTAACACTAAGTCTCATAGTCACATTCTAAGCATTATTTTTTACATTATATAATTTATTATTTCTATTTATAGCTCATCACCTTTGGGTTCTTTATTAATTATCCTACACAAATAACTCCTAACAAACTATTATAACTATATGGACACCCAATCCTATGTCAAGCCAATACCCACCCCTTACCTCAAATGTAGTGAGATAAGCCTTTTCTCTTTGCTCTAGCCTAGAACCTTGGGACTCTAAACCTCCTGAGCCTAGCCTGCCACCTCAATAAAGCTATAATCCAATGATGATAAACCGCCCTGTTGAGAGTACTATGTTTGGGTAGAGAGTCCTCCTTGCCTTGATCTTGGTTGTTTTGCATGAAGCTAGTGGTTCTCCATATTGTGGGTTGAAGAAAACCAAGGAAATAGGGAGATAGAGAGAACCGAATGAGATAGGAAACAAAGGAGGGTTTCTAACTCATTTTTATTGGCTTGATGATATTGATTATGGCTAAGTTTGATTATCAAAGAGTTAGATTTTGGTGAAGAAATTGGAACCCTAATGGAGAGAGGAGGGGCAGAATAGAGAGAGGGAGGGTGCAATATTGTTGGGTTATGTTGTTTATGGTGTTGGTATGTTGAGTTTGTGTTGCATGGGCCTAAATCTTGTGGCCACCATTTGTTGCTTCCGTGGGAAGCCAAAATGAGTGGTCCACGCGTCTTTATTTTTTTCCATGTCTGACGTCTTTCGCTCGAGCGAGCGTTTTCTCGCTGGAGCGAGTTTTCTCCAGTAGATTTGAGTTTGGCACGAGTTGATTTTCGCTTGAGCCAGCAAAATTCGCTGGAGCAAACCGGTTTTCGCTGGAGCGAGCTGGTCTTCGCTGGAGTGAAAATGAGTCGGGAAATCAGGGGTTGATTTTACACTACCTCGCTTGAGCGAGCTAATTCTCGCTTGAGCTAGAGACCAAAAGTCTGGACTTTTCAACTTTGAATTTCAATAACTTATTTTCCACCCGTTGGATCGTCCCCAAATTTTGAGACAATTTAAAGCATACACCCTACTTCATATCCAACGGTGGAATTCTTAATTTAAGCTATGGAACTTACATTTAAAATTCTCTAAAGTCTTAGGAGTCTAATTCCCAAATACCCTCCAACTACTATTTTAACTTAAACTCTTCATTTTCTTCATCTAAAACTCAGTCTAATTATTAATTATACTTAGAAATGAAATTTAGGATGTTACAATCCTCTTCCACTTACCAGAATTTTGTCCTCGAAATTCAAATCTAGAGGAAAACAGTTATGGATGGGACTCTTTCATCTTGCTCTCCAATTCCCAAGTGGCCTCCTCCACGTTGTTTCTACTCCAAATCACCCTCACCAATGTGATTTCCTTGCCCCTGAGTTGCTTTATCTGCATGTCCTCAATTCTGATTGGAAGAACCTCAAAAGTAAGATTCTCCTTCAAGGGCAAATCATCAGCTACTACCACATGAGAGGGATCATGAATGTATTTCCTAAGCTGAGAAACGTGAAATACACTATGAAGCCTAGACAAATGTGGAGGTAAAGCAATCCTGTCTGCCAAAGGTCCAACTCTTTCCAGAATCTCATAAGGCCCAACAAACCTCGGAGTCAGCTTCTTTGACTTGATTTCCCGACCAATGCCAGTAGTAGGGGACACCCTTAGAAATACATGATCACCCACATCGAACTCTAGGGGTTTCCTACGCTTATCTGCATAGCTCTTTTGCCGATCCTGAGAAGTTTTCATCTTATCCTTAATCATAGCGATCTTCTCAGTAGTTTCTTGCACCAACTCTGGCCCCGTCAACAAATTTTCACCGATATGGGACCAACATAGAGGCGTTCTACACTTTCTGCCATAAAGTGCCTCAAACGGTGCCATACCAATGCTAGAGTGAAAGTTGTTGTTGTAAGTAAACTCCATCAATGGCAACAACTGCTCCCAACTACCAGCCTGCTCTAGTACACAAGCCCTTAACAGATCCTCCAAGGTATGAATAGTACGCTCAGACTGCCCATCAGTTTGAGGATGATAGGCTGTACTAAACCTCAACTTAGTACCCAAGGCCTGCTGAAGACTCTGCCAAAATCTAGATAGAAATTGTGGATCACGATCAGACACTATACTAGAGGGCACACCATGAAGCTTCACTATGTCCCGAATATACAACTGAGTCAACTTCTCTAGAGTGTACTTCTTGTGAATCGGGATAAAGTAAGCACACTTTGTTAAACGGTCTACAACAACCCACACAGCATCACAACTTGCAGCAGTTCTAGGTAGACCTGTCACAAAGTCCATGGCTATGCTATCCCACTTCCATTCAGGGATGTCAAGTGATTGCAACGGACCACCTGGCTTTTGATGCTCAATCTTCACCTTCTGACAAGTCAAGCAGTGAGACACATAATCGGCCACATCTGATTTTCAACCCTGGCCACTAATAGATCTTCTTCAAATCCTGATACATCTTTGTTGTACCGGGATGGAAATTCATTTTTGATTGGTGAGCTTCCCACAATATGTCTCTTCGAACCTCGAAGTCCATTGGAATACATATTGTACCTCTAAACCTGATAATTCCATCTGCACCCTTGATAAAATTAGGTTCCTCTTTACTTGCTGCTCCTTCCAACAACTTCTGGAGTTCTTCATCATCCGCCTGTCTTTCCTTAATCAAATCCATCAACTCACTAGTGACCTGCAACGTTTCCAGAACAATACTTTTCTCTTTCACCTGCATGTTCAAGTTGAGATCACTAAACTCCTGAATCAGCTGCATCTCTTTCACCATCAAGTTGCTAATATGGAGAGTTTTTCAACTCAATGCATCAGCTACCACATTAGCTTTACCAGGATGATAATGAAGATGGAAATCATAGTCTTTCAAGAATTCCATCCATCTCCTTTGTCTCATATTCAACTCCTTCTGATCGAAGAAATAACGGAGACTCTTGTGGTCACTGAACACCTCAAACTTCGTGCCATACAAGTAGTGGCTCCAAATTTTCAGTGCAAACACCACAGCTGCTAATTCCAAGTCATGAGTCGGATAATTCTACTCATGTTATCGCAACTGTCTAGATGCATAAGCCACAACCTTGCCTTGCTGCATAAGTACACAACCCAAGCCTTGCTTTGAAGCGTCACAATATACATCGAAGGGTTGGGTTGGATTCGGTAAGATCAAAACCGGTGAGCTCGTCAATCTCTTCTTCAGCTTTAGAAAACTACTCTCACACTGCTGTGACCATTGATAAGGGACATCTTTCCTAGTCAACATTGTCAATGGAAGAGCCAATTTGGAGAAACTGTTGGCGTTATGGCAAGTATACCAGATCGTACAAGTAATATAATGATAAATAGAGTATCGTTCCCAACGAGGACTAAAATCGATTAAAATAATTCTCACCTAATTCGTAGTTACTACGTGAAATTCAAATTAAAATTAAATTGATTGGAAAATTCTTAACTAAATTAAATTGAAAAACAAAAACGCAAATAAAAAGTGGTTGTGAAAGAATTTGGGAAAGCTTGGGTACATGTTTCATTGTAGGTTCCACTAGCAATTATTAACGAATCAATGAATTTCCTAAGTATTGAACCAATTTTGCAAGGTAAAAGCCGCCTAATTCCTTAGATCAACTTTGTTTCTTAGTAATTTAATCTCTCTTAATTCCTTAAGTAGAGCCTTAAATCCTAATCTAATAATTATTGTTCAAGCAAAATTATCAAATAGTTACCCAATTCATAGACATAAATAATCCCTATGCAATTTAATTGTTTGATTAAAGGTCTAAATCCTAATTCAATATTCCTATTCAATTAGAATTACCAAATCATAAACGACGTCAAATTCATGATAAACAATAAAAACATAATCAAACACAATACTTAATGGAAAAACATCAATTCATTAAACAAAAACTATATAGGTTCCATACAAATCCACATGTTCCCAAAGAGGAGTTTAGTTACACATAATTAGAGAAGAAGAAAGAAGAATAATGAAAATCATAATGAGAGACATGGAATTACCCCAATCTCCAATCACAAAGTGCAATTCTTCAACTTGCCTCCCAAAGCTCTCTCACTATTGCTTTCTCTAAAAACGTGTTAACTACTCTTCAAAGCTTTCTTTTTGAATGAATCCTAATCCTATTTTTATATAGATAAAAACTATCCTAATTTTCAATCTAATGTGATAAGATTATTATCTGAATAAAACTAATCCTAAATCTGAATATAATATGATAAGATCCTATTAGAATAAACTAATCTCTAAGATTCTTATCTACAAATAGAATTTATCATTAAAATCCTTCTAGAATCCCGTATTTGTGTCTGACAGCAACTTCGACACTGATTTTGACCCCCAATATGGACAAATTTGAGCAAGGATATTTCTGGCAAAGTTGTAGATCTTTTCCTTATCTTTAAAATGATATATAGATAGCCTCATTTGGATAAGCGTAGCTCAAGTTATGATCAAAACAGCGAACAGTGTCACTTTCTCGCATTTTGCGCGCCCAGGCGTGAAACTCCTGTGCCTGGGCGTGCGTCTGTCTGAAAAAATCAACCAAATGCACCACCATTATTGGCCAGTTGACCCTAGTCCGCGCCTGGGCGCATGGGACCCGCTTCTGGGCGCCACGGTCAACTTTTCTTCATTTTTTCCTCGTTTTCTTCCCAATTCAAGTACCAAGCTCTCCTTCTTCATTCCTTTGCAAAAATCATTATTTTAAGAACTTAAATACCTGAAAACAAACCAAACACATCAAAAGGTTCCAGAAATCTTATAATGACAAAATTCCATTGTTTTATTCTAATTTACTCAAGAAACAAGTCACTTACTATGTAAAAGGGAGACAAAAAAAGGTACAAAAACATCACATATTAGACCCCAATCAGAAACCTTCAATGAATCTCCGATAGTAACCTGCCAATCCTAGAAAGCTTTTGATTTCTGTGACTGATGTGGGCCTCTCCCACTTTAACACGACTTCCACCTTAGAGGGATCCACAACAACTCCCTGTGCAGAAATCACATGTCCCAGAAAATGGACTTCATCCAACCAAAAGCTACATTTAGTAAGCTTTTCATACAACTGCTTTTCTTTGAGGATTTGCAGAACTATCCTCAAATGCTCCTCATGCTCACTTGGACTCTTAGAATAAATCAGGATGTCATCAATGAATACAATGACAAAAGAATCCAAATATGGCATGAAGATCCTATTCATGTAATCCATGAATATTGCAGGAGCGTTGGTCAATCCAAAAGGCATCACCACATACACAAAGTGCCCATAACGCGTCCTGAAAGCAATTTTTGGAATGTCCTCTTCACGGATACGGATTTGATGGTATCCCGATCGGAGGTCAATCTTAGAGAATACTGATGCACCCCTCAACTGATCCAACAAATCATCATTGCGAGGGAGCGGATACTTGTTCTTTACTGTCACTGCATTCAACTGCCTGTAATCGGTGCACATCCGGAGGCTACTATCTTTCTTCTTGACAAAAAGAATGGGAGCACCCCAGGGTGATACACTTGGCCTGATAAGTTTCTTCGCTAATAGCTCCTCGAATTGCTTCTTCAATTCTTCCAATTCCGGAGGCGCTATTCTATAAGGTGCAATAGAAATTGGACCCGTACCAGGCTTTAGATCAATACCAAACTCAACTTCTCTTTTTGGAGGCAATCCGGGAATCTCTGTAGAAAAGACTTCCGGAAACTCAAACACTACTGCAATTTGGCTAACATCAGATATCTCATCAACTTCCATAGCAGATAGAGAGGAATTACTAATGATAAATGCTTTCTTACGGTAGTCAATTAGAGCATTATGCTGAGTCATCCAATCCATACCCAGAATAATATCCAATTTAGTCAGAGGCAGACAAATGAGATTAACTTTGAATTCCCGCTCCAAGACTCGGAGTGGACAATTCAAACACATTTGAGAAGTGACTACTGAAGAATTTGTGGGGGTAGAAACTGACAATTTATAAGGCATATCTACAATGGACAACCCTAGTCTTTTCATGCAGTCAATAGAAATGAATGAATGAGATGCACCACAATCAAACAAAACACCACAGGAAATGCCATTCACATGACAGGTACCTCTGATCAGCTCATCCTCATCAGTCACCTCTTCCCCATCAAGCGTATACACTTTGCCCCTCTGCACTGGTTGATTCCCACTTGCTCTCTGAACTTTGTTCCCATTAGCTTCTTTTTTCAGCGGACTCTTAGGACAATTGTTTGCATAATGGCCAGGCTGACCACAAACATAACAAAGTCCTTCATTTCGACCCAAGGACCAACATACACCTCCATGTCGCCTTCCACAATGCTGATAAGGTGGAATAGGAACATAAGAAATTGTCAGTGGGCCGGCTCCTCGTGGGGCTGCACCCTTAGCACCAGAATAAGGTTCAGATCTCTGCATGGGACCCTTGCCTCTAGTAGGCCCAACAGATTTCTGAGCTGCCTTGTTCCGATCCGCATCAGCTTTCCTCTTAAGCCCCTTCTCATAAGTACTTGCCACATTGACCAGATGAGAGAGATCGGAAATTTTTTGATATTCGAAAGCAAGTCGAATATCCTCCCGAAGCCCGGACTCAAAGTTGATGCACTTAGCCCGCTCATCTGCATCTCTATAACCGCTGGAGTACCGAATCAGATCCTCAAATTGTGCAGCATACTCTCCAACTTGAGAAACAGAAGATCCTTCTCCCTTCTAACATCCTCAGGAAAGTATTTTCCAAGAAAGCGGATCTTAAACAACTCCCATGAGATCACTTGGTTAGTTGCTTCCAAAGTCCTTCTTTGATATTCCCACCAGTGCTCCGCTTCACCCGTCAACATATACTCAACCAATCGAACCTTCTGATCGGCGGGTGGTTGCAAAGAATGGAGAACCTTCTCAATCTCTTGGAGCAATTTTTGTGCCCCATCATGATTGAATCCCCCGTCGAACCTAGGTGGTTCACTCTTTATGAATCTAGCCATCCAGTCAATCTCCACAGGAGGTGGTGGTGGGGGTTGCATTGCTGCTGCTGCTGTCACTGTTGCTGCTATGTTTTGAGCCTGATTATCAGCCTGGTTCTGTTGCATCTTAACCAGAGTCTCAAGAAAAGCAGCAATTCGGTCATTATCGGCCCGCCTTCCTGCCATGCTATTAAATCATGGAGGGACAGTCAGTTAAAGATTTAGTAACTTAACAATAATATACATTACAATATACACCCTATGCTAACTAATTTAGACACTAAACTCTTTACTTTGGTTACTCGCTCGGTGAGTAACCCTTGGAGTAGTGAGTCCACACTCCATGGCTGAGGGAAACTACTCTGATACCATAAATGTAACACCTTAGCTAATTTACCCATAATTACCCATATATTAAATTAGAGTATTTAAAAATTCATTTTTAATTAATTAAAATCTACCGTCAAACGGACAGAGTTTCCTTTGTTTTTAGGACATTCCAAAAATAATTTAATCCTGCACCTGATAAGCATCAAACATAATATATCATTTCCAAGAGCCAGCGGGGCTTAATATAAAAAGGGCATCATAATGCCATAAGCATCCATTAGTCATCAGAGTAATAAGCGGAAGAATATATACAAGTTTTACATATCATAACCATCAAAACACCCCATATATCTAAGGGGTTGTCCTAGGCCCTACAAAATCAACTATTTACATTTTTTTACAAACAAAAGATATCACATCATTATCATGATGAATGAGCCCAGGACATTTCCATGTCATAAGATACTAGAATCTACTCTCCCTGTAAAGGAGAGTGCACCTGCTCGGCCTGGGGCTGTGCTAGCTCGATCTCAGAACCTGAAAAATGTTAAGGGAGTGAGCATCGCACATGAAACAGAATTGCAGTTTCCAGATAGACATAATAAATTCACTAGGCCAAGCAAAAATATCAAATGTATCAAACAACACATATTTAAGCAACCATGATCAGATTCCGGTTATAGTCATTCCATAAGCCTTAATTAATTCATATTCCCCTTAAAACACAATTAAATAATAATTCCAAATTCCATAATTCCATTGCTCATTTCCGTTACCCATTAGATATACTATTTCCCTTTCCTAAATTTCCATTTACCTTTGCACCACTAAGAATTGATGCACCTGCTAGGCAATTCGGCACCTACTAGGGACTTTACACCTGTCAGGACTGAGACACCAATTAGGCATCACCCGTTAGGACAATGCTGGTTAATTTAATTAATATTCAATTCCCATAAATTTCCAATTAACATATTATTCATTTTCAGGTGGTTATGCAGTGGGATTAATCCTTTGGCGCACCGACGCCTAACGGGAATTTAGGACCTAATGGGCAATTGGCCTGACTGGAATTTGGCCCTAGCAGGCAATTCACCACCTAGCAGGGCACCTAGTGTGCCGGCTTGCCCAAGGATCAAATCACACTGCATTCCCTTTTATTCCATATCAAAACTCATTCACAATTTCCAAGGTTTATTCACATTTTCATATTTTCCAAGGCAATAATTTAATTTTCCACATCACATAGCACAATAAAATTCATAACACATTCTATCAACAATTATATCCATATACACATATTCAAATATTCACATTTAGGGTCACATAGCAAATATTTCAATTAAAATAGCATAACTAACACTAGGTCTCATAGTCACATTCTAAGCATTATTTTCTACATTATATAATTTATTATTTCTATTCACATAATTTTTATAGCTCACCACCTTAGGGTTCTTTATTAATTATCCTACACAAATAACTCCTAACAAACTATTATAACTATATGGACACCCAATCCTATGTCAAGCCAATACCCACCCCCTTACCTCGAATGTAGTGAGATAAGCCTTTTCTCTTTGCTCTAGCCTAGAACCTTGGGACTCTGAACCTCCTGAGCCTAGCCTGCCACCTCAATAAAGCTATAATCCAATAATGATAAACCGCCCTGTTGAGAGTACTATGTTTGGGTAGAGAGTCCTCCTTGCCTTGATCTTGGTTGTTTTGCATGAAGCTAGTGGTTCTCCATATTGTGGGTTGAAGAAAACCAAGGAAATAGGGAGAGAGAGAACCGAATGAGATAGGAAACAAAGGAGGGTTTCTAACTCATTTTTATTGGCTTGATGATATTGATTATGGCTAAGTTTGATGATCAAAGAGTTAGATTTTGGTGAAGAAATTGGAACCTTAATGAAGAGAGGAGGGACCGAATAGAGAGAGGGAGGGTGCAATATTGTTGGGTTATGTTGTTTATGGTGTTGGTATGTTGAGTTTGTGTTGCATGGGCCTAAATCTTGTGGCCACCATTTGTTGCTTCCGTGGGAAGCCAAAATGAGTGGTCCACGCGTCTTTATTTTTTTCCATGTCTGGCGTCTTTCGCTCGAGCGAGCGTTTTCTCGCTGGAGCGAGTTTTCTCCAGTAGATTTGGGTTTGGCACGAGTTGATTTTCGCTTGAGCCAGCAAAATTCGCTGGAGCGAACCGGTTTTCGCTGGAGCGAGCTGGTCTTTCCTGGAGCGAAAATGAGTCAGGAAATCAGGGGTTGATTTTACACTACCTCGCTTGAGCGAGAGACCAAAAGTCTGCATTTTCAACTTTGAATTTCATTAACTTCTTTTCTACCCGTTGGATCGTCCCCAAATTTTGAGACACTTTAAAGCATACACCCTACTTCATATCCAACGGTTGAATTCTTAATTTAAGCTATGGAACTTACATTTAAAATTCTCTAAAGTCTTAGGAGTCTAATTCCCAAATACCCTCCAACTACTATTTTAACTTAAACTCTTCATTTTCTTCATCTAAACATCTATAAATTTTTAGTCAGTAATTATGAGAATCTCACTATTTCATAGAGAAATATGAGTGATTTCGAGAGATTATGCTATTTTCAACTTATTAAGGAGAAGAGAACAATGATTTCTGTTTATAATAAATTTCTCAATAGTTGTATTTGTTCATGGGTAAATAAATGTATTTTTTCTATTGATGAAAAAACATGTAAGTCTAGTCAGGAACAAATACTTCTCTTCACTAGTAAATTAATACATCAATTCACACTTTCACATAACAGTTTTGTAAACTATCACCAACAATCTCCTACTTAGTTTGTAAAACTATAAAACAAAAAAAAAAGGAGATACGCTTTTAACCTTTCCATAGGATAAACAATTCAACTACTAGAGCCATTAATTCCCTCTGACACCTTTAGAGGCCATTTAGTCACTCTTCCTGCTAATTTTGACTTGTGGATGATTTGTTTGATTGGTTGATTTGTCTGAATTATGATCCGATGATTTTGGAAGTATTGTTGTAACTTTCGAACTGTCACTGTTGGAAAAATAACAAAGAAATTAATTAATCACTATAACAAACATAATTTATAAGGATAAATAAAAATAACTTAGTGTAATAAAAGCTGTCTAAGGCTTAAACAATTATATTGGGATTGAGAGTATTTGTCATCACAAATGAATCAATTGGTATAGAAGGCGTCCGGTGACTAATACTCTCTAGGATACATTAGTCACTTTTCATCAACTTGTTTGGATTATTATGTCTATCTCCTACGTCGTATGTACTAGCACATGTTATAAAGACTAAGGAAAAAATTTCGTTGGACAATAAAACATCCTAAAGAGCAATGGGACAAAGGCAATATAGTGGTTAAGCTTGTTGGAACATGAAAAACGACAATGGGATTATAAGTAATAAGACAATTAATTGAATAAAATAAAAAATAATAAACTTTTATTTTTAAAATAAATATTAATAAATAAAATTATTCCAAAAGTCACTACCACTGCAAGGGATAGTTTTTCTATCTTTTTTTCATTTTTACTCCTTGGAGGACTTTGCTCTCTAAATAGATATGTCTTTGCTCCTTTTCTGTTTCCCAACTAGAACAAAGCTTACTACTGTGTTTGTTACCACTAAATAGAGATACAGTGCTTCCCTTGGCTCTGGTCTTGTGAGGATGGGGTGAGGCAAGCTATATCTTGAAATGTTGGAAAGCCTTCTCACAATCTGGAGTCCATTTGACGTTTTTTCCCTTTTTAAGGTGTTGTAAAGGGGATTAGCTTTTGTAACACCCCTAATTTTAGTCTCTCAAATAATAGGCAAATTAATTATAATAATTATTTTATAATTAATTAAGTTTATTAGAAGTCTTTATTTTTGTACTTTGTGTGCTTTAAGATATATAAGAATATGTGATATATTTTTATATATTAAATTTATAAAAGAATATTAGTTTTGCAATTCAGTCCTTGGGATAGGACCAAATTGCAATATTGGAAAGGTTTTTGGAGGGAAGTTAATTAAAATATAATATTTTGAAAATTTTCATCGTGGTAATCGATTACCACGACTTGGTAATCGATTACCAAAGTGTAGAACTGTTATTGTTGAGTGCGATTGATGACTCAACGCTTAATCAACACCTAATTACCCAGTTTTGTGACATGGAATCGTCTCAAAGGTTAGTGGGAAACACGTTTCTTCATGCATGATAGTCCAATTCGTCTATTTAAGCAATTGAGTTGATGAATTTGGCTCATTTTGCTTGATTTTAGTCTGATAGTTTCATTAGGGTTCTTGATTTCACCTCTTAAATTCGTCTTCGATTACGAGAGTTAGGTTGACAGTAATACACCTCTGCAAAGCTTAAGTCTCAAGCTTTGTATTGATACCAAAATCGTGAGTTGAGGGTCTGTGTGCTCTGAGAATCAAGCTTGCAAAGTTTGGTCCCAAATTCTATAGAATTGGAAAACTAATTTCTGGAGCTCACGTTGAAGCTCGATTTTGGTAAGCACACTAACCCTTTTGGTTTCAAGCTTGTTCCTACCTCTAGTGCATGTTGCAGAGAATTTAATTTGACCATTTTCCCCAATTCTTAATTCGATTTTGCATGTCAAATTCTGTGGTGTTGGTACCCGGTCCAACTCTGTTTGCATGTAGTGGATTTAGTGGAATTTGGAGTTGGAGTACCTTTCTCTCCAAATTTCTTGTTGGAGCACGATCTAGAGGTATGGGGAATTCTTTACATTCACTAGAATAAGAGTGATTAATATGTTTTGTGTAGGGAGTCACCATGAGACTCATAAGGGCCTAGTTTGAAATAGATTTTTTGTTTGGAGACCAAATTTTGCTCTCTCTGTGGTTTGAGCAACTTATAATGTATGCATGCAAAGTGTTTGATGCCTGAAATCATGGTTTGGTTGCATGTATTGTGATTTGGTACCTTGAGTTGTTAAAAGTGTGTTTTATGCATAATTTATGAGATTGTTGGATTCTCTGAGTTTTGGTTTGATTTCAGTGTTGGAGCATGTTTGTTTCATGCCATTTGATCTCTGTGAATGGTGGTTTCAAGTTAGAATTGATTAGAATTGAAAATGGTATGTTAAAACTCAGTTTATATGCATCTGCTGTCATGAATAATCGATTACCACGATATGGTAAACGATTATCCTGATGCATCTGATTCAGGTTCAGGAAAATTAATGTGGTAATCGATTACCAGTCCCTGATAATCGATTACCAGTGTAAAAATTCAGCAAATACCATTTTTAATTTCTAATAATTCTAACTTATAATTAAATGTTAAATTTCGAAAGAGGTCACATTGAAATCATCCCTGAAATAATATTGTATTGTTATTTCTAAGTGATATGCATAAAGCTTATATTTATTTTATAATAAGTTGAATATTATAAAATAAATTAAAGAACAACTCCATTAAGACATTGATGCATTTATGCATGGTGTTGGTGGAATTTATCATTTATCGTGTTCGAGGAACATGAGGAGGGCCTCTGGGAGTGCCAAATGTTACTGCTAGCTCGATCACACATCAAGGTTGACGATGTGGGCAGTATGTGATATACTATTGATATGATCATTATGTTTTGGCGACGTGACGCACGCAAGAGAAGCGGCATTGTGTATCATAAAGTGATAGGTGTACGTTTTGGCGACGTGACGTTCACCAGATAAGGTGACGTTGTTATCACTTCTGAGCTAGTACGCCATACGTAGTTCAGGTAACGTATTAAAAGTATTCTTGGAATGGAATACGCCGAAGTTATGGATGGACGTCTGTGAGGATATTTAGTCGGAGTATCTCAGGATTGACAGATGACATGCATCATGCCATTATAATTAAAGAGTTTAATTATAAATGAACCTGGCTTGGTCATATGCATTCATATGTTGATTGATGACTTGATGTATGTGGATGTTTGATTTCCTGTTACTCTTATTTGATTATGTGATGTATATGTTTACCCCTGTGCCCTTATTAGGTGACTGCCAGATACCTAGCTTACGTCGAGATCAGACCCATCCCTATAGTGGTATATGGATATTCGAGGAGCACCGAGCTACATTTGAGGGTGAAGTGGAGATTACTCTCTATCACCCTAACCCCCTTGCTCGTGTGCGCCCTCGTAGATTTAGGTTCCCTATCATTTATACTATCCACATACCCCCGTTCTATACTTGTAGAGGACCACCACCACCAGCTCGACCAGTACGTAGGTTCCATAGTTATCATTTCCGGACAGCCACTCATTCTCATCCCTCCGCTTCTAGAGTTTTCACTGATGCTGACATCCCCTCACCTGGTCCGACAGGTACTGTTAGGACTGCACCTGCTGCAACCTAGGCCCAGTGGTAGGGCATTTACCCCGTCGAACGAGATTGAGGAGGACCCTGAGGAGGGGGAGAGCGAGGAGGAGGTACCATTCGAGCCATCTACTAGACCCCGTGGAGGACCGAGTGGTTCCTAGGTATAGGCATAGTATAGGTAGTACGGATCCTGGACCTGATGTGTAGCTGTCGTGGACCAGTTGGATGATTGGAGGACTAGTTCGACATGCTCTTTGACACTTATTTTTGAGTTGTGATATATTGTATATACTTTTGCAGTGTTGAAGAGCTGAGGTCTTTTATATTTTACTTTTGTATTTTCAGTTTATGGATACAGTACTCAGGACTTGTATCTCTTTGATGACTATGATGACTTGTACTTATGGGATCTTTTTATCACACACACACACAGATATATATATATATATATGATGCTTATTTCACAACCGATCCTTAAGTACTATTTTATTTCTGCGCACTCTGATTTTGTTAAAAAGCGGATTCGACAATTGCTATAATTTATTGTTATCTAACCTCGCAAGACAACGATAAGTTTGTAATTATCAAAGGTTTTCCTTTTTAAGAAAAATGTTGTCTTGGGGCATTTTCTTTGTGTTGATATGATAAAAAGCTATTAAGCCGAATTCATTATATTCTCAAACGATAAGGTCGAAGGTCGAATTACAAGTCCAAATATTTTCGAGAAATGTTAATTAATTACAACGAAAAATTTTATACGAGATATTTCTTTTAATAGAGTCCATAAAATGATTTTGTTGGTATCAGAGCAATGGTCCTGTTCCTCCTAGCCCAAGTTGAGTGGTTAGGAACGCTGTTCAATGTAGTTGGATATAGTTTAGGATAAGATAGATAGTGTGTATCTTATTCTAAAAGACCTTTAGTAATCCAAAGTCCATAGTGAAGGTCTGCTATGGAAACTAGAAATCAAAGTCATACTAATGAGATGCTAGATCAAATCACTGCTGTTCTGGAGAATATGCAGCATCAAGCAAATCAGCCACATCCGTGCAATGCGGGAAATTCGGAGGCTAAGACTCTTTCAGAATTTCGGAGTTGCAACCCTCCAAGGTTTGAAGGAGGATACAAACCGGAGGAAGCTAATAAGTGGATATATGAAATGGATAAGATCTTCCGAACCCTGGATTGTACCAATGTTCAGAAGGTAGCATATGCAGTTTTTATGCTTGATGGAGAGGCTGAGAACTGGTGGAACCATACGGCCCAGTTGCTAAACTTTGAGAGAAGGGTAATCAACTGGGGAGTGTTTATGGAGAAGTTCCTCAATAAATACTTTCCGGAAGATTTGAGAAGGAAAAAGGAAATAGAGTTTATGCAACTAAAGCAAGGAGATATGAGTGCAGGAGAATATGCTGCCAAGTTTGAGGCACTGATGAAGTATTCTCCCTACTACTTGTATAATCCTAATGAACGGAGCAAGTGTATCAAGTTTGAAAGTGGACCTAGACCGGAGTTGAAGTCGGTCTTTAGTTATCAAAAGATTCAGAGTTTTCCTACTCTAGTAGATATGTGCCGGATGTATGAGGATGATAAGAAAGTTGAGGTGCCATCTGATCAGACAAAGAGTAGTCAGCAAAATTATGGACCGCAAAGAAAGAAAGGATTCGATCGTCGGAATAAGGGTCTATATTCTAATAAGAACCGGGACAAGGGTGGATCCGTAATGGATGACAAAGGCAAATCTCGCAGTGATTCTACTTACTGTGAGAAATGCAAGTGTAATCATTATGGGAGAATCTGTTGGGCAACAAGTAATTGCTTCAATTGTGGAAAGGAGGGTCATATTGCACGTAATTGCAGAGAACCTATGAAGATTAATTCCACTGGACCTGCTAGCAAACCGATGACTCAAGGCAGAGTGTTTACCCTGAGTGGAGTAGAAGCTAATCAATCTCCTGATCTCGTGCAAGGTAACCATTTGCTCAAAGATCAATCTTGCATGATTTTGTTCGATTCAGGAGCTACACATTCTTTTTTTTCTTATGAATGTGTGAATAGGTTGAATCTAGTAGTGTCGGATTCACCTGTTTGTTTTAAAATAAAGACCCCTACAGGAATACCCGTAATTGCTTCTAAAGTCTGTTTAGACTGTAGTGTCGAGATATTTGATCGCGTCACTAAAGTAGATTTGATCTGTCTTCCTTTGTCACAATTGGATGTGATCTTGGGCATGAATTGGTTGAAGAAGAACCAAGTGATCATTGATTGTGATGAAAAGACAATTCTATATAAAACCCTTGAACCCGAAGGATATATGTGTTTGTTTTCTGCCATGGTTGAAGAGGGAGAGAAAACGATTGAGGAAATCCCTATTGTGAAGGAATTTCCGGAAGTATTTCCTGAGGAGATTCCAGGACTACCTCCAAAAAGGGAAACTGAATTTGGAATAGAGTTGATTCCGGGAGCTGATCCCATTTCTATTGCTCCTTATAGAATAGCACCACCGGAAATGGCTGAATTGAAGAAGCAAGTGGAGGAGCTGTTGCAAAAGCAACTAATCAGGCCGAGCGTGTCGCCATGGGGAGCTCTGGTGTTGTTTGTAAAGAAGAAGGATGAGAGTATGCGTATGTGTGCTGATTATAGACAGTTGAATAAGGTCACCATCAAGAATAAGTATCCTTTGCCAAGGATTGATGACCTTATGGATCAAGTTAGGGGAGCTTTAGTATTTTCCAAGATAGATTTGAGATCGGGATATCATCATATCAGGATACGGGAGGAAAATATACCTAAGACAGCATTTCGATCCCGATATGGACATTATGAATATGTAGTAATGTCGTTCGGATTGACGAATGCACCTGATATTTTATGGATTATATAAATCGGATTTTTAGACCATACTAGGACTCGTTTGTGGTGGTATTTATCGATGATATTTTGGTCTATTCTAAGAATCCGGAGGAGCATACTGAGCACATTAGGATTGTGGTGAAAATCCTAAAGGAGAAGTAGTTATATGCCAAACTCTCCAAATTTGAGTTTTGGTTAAGCGAAGTTAAATTCTTGGGGCATGTGATTTTCAAGGAAGGAATCACGGTAGATCCTGCAAAGGTGGATTCTGTGTTGCAGTGGGGACAGCCTAAGATCGTAACGGAAGTAAGAAGTTTCTTAGGACTGACTGGATACTACCACCGATTCATTGAAGGATTTTCTAAGATAGCACTGCCTCTGACCAAGTAGACTCGGAAAGATCAACCTTACGTTTGGGATGATAAGTGCGGAAGGAGTTTCCGAGAATTGAAGGAAAGATTAACATCGTCTCCTGTGTTAATCTTACTGGATCCTTGCAAGAGCTTTGAAGTGTATTGTGATGCGTCTAAGCAAGGACTTGGAAGCGTGTTAATGCAAGAAAAACGGGTAGTTGCTTACGCTTCACGGCAACTGAAGACGCATGAGGTGAGTTACCCAACGCACGATTTGGAATTAGTTGCAATTGTGTTTGCTTTGAAGATATGGAGACATCATCCCTATGGCACTACCTTTCAAGTGTTTAGTGACCATAAGAGTTTGAAATATTTGTTCGACCAGAAGGAGTTGAACATGAGACAGCGGAGATGGATGGAGTTTTTGAATGATTATGTTTTTAAACTCCATTACCATCCCGGTAAGGCAAATGTGGTTGCGGATGCACAGAGCAGAAAGACAATCCACATGAGTCACATGATGATGAAGGAAGCTACTCTGATTGAGGAATTCAGAGACCTAAGTTTGACAATGGAAGTTGAATCCTCAAGCATTAAGATGGGAATGTTGCGAATCACGAACGAGTTCATGGATAGGATTCATGAATTGCAACAAGAGGATGAAGAGCTAATGGAAAAGAGAAGATTAACTTCAGAAGGGAAAGTTGATTTTCATGTTGGACCGGATGGAATTCTTCGCTTTCGAACAAGAATTTGCATCCCGAAAGATTCAGAAATGAGGAGGTTGATTCTCTATGATGCTCATAAGAGTAGAATGAGTATGCATCCAGGATCGACCAAAATGTACCAGGATCTGAAGCGGATATTTTGGTGGTCGGGTCTTAAAAGAGATGTGGCGGAGTATGTGGCTTCGTGCTTAGTAAGTCAAAAGGCTAAGGCCGAGCACCAGAAGCCTAGAAGGAAGCTGCAATCATTAGATATTCCTCAATGGAAATGGGAGAGTATCTCAATGGATTTTGTATCAGGTTTGCCAAGGACAGTAGCAAATCAAGATGTAATATGGGTGATAGTGGATCACTTGTCAAAGTCGGCACATTTTATTTCGATAAATATGCGTTATTCTTTGGAAAAACTCACCCAACTTTATATCAAGGAGATAGTTCTGTTGCATGGTGTGCCTTCAAGTATTGTCTCGGATCGTGATCCTAGATTCACTTCGAGGTTTTGGCACAGTCTGCATCAGGCCATGGGTACAAGGTTAAGGATGAGTTCTGGATGTCATCCTTAGACTGATGGTCAAACGGAAAGAACTATTCAGTCTTTGGAAGATATTTTGAGGGCTTGTGCACTGGAAGAACAAGGGAGTTGGGATCACGTGTTACCCCTCGCAGAATTCACTTATAATAATAGTTATCATGCCATTATAGGGATGGAACCGTTTTAAGCTTTATATGGGAGAAAGTGTCAAACCCCACTATGTAGGTTCCAAGTGGGGTAGAATCTGATTGTTGGTCCGGAGATTGTGCAACAGACGACTGAGAAGATTAAGATGATTGAGGAAAGAATGAGGACGGCTCTGAGTCGGCAGAAGAGTTATGCGGATATGAGAAGAAGGCCATTAGATTTTTCGGAGGGTCATCATGTGTTTCTTCAGATTGTTCTGGTGAAAGGTGTTAGTTGAGCCTTGAAAACTCGAAAACTTTCACCTAAATTTATTGGCCCTTACCAAATTCTCAAACGGATTGGTTCTGTTGCCTACCAAATAGCCTTACCTCCATCCCTAGCCAATCTGCACAATGTATTTCATGTGCCTCAACTCAAGAAATATGTGCATGATCCAACCTCTGTTCTCCATATTAAACCTGATGACTTGACCTTGAGACAGAACCTTACCTTTGAGGCTGGACCTGTTCGAATTGGGGATCGAAGAGTCAAACAGCTCAGAGGAAAGGAAATTCCTCTAGTCAAAGTTATTTGGGAAAGCAGCGATGTATCGGAAGCGACGTGAGAATTAGAGGATAAGATGTGTCGAGCGTATCCGGAGTTGTTTTTGTAAGTTAGAATTTCGGGGACGAAATTTCTTTTAAGTGGAGGAGTAGTGTAACACCCCTTATTTTCGTCTCTCGAATAATAGGCTAATTAATTATAATAATTATTTTATAATTAATTAAGTTTATTAGAAGTCTTTATTTTTGTACATTATGTGCTTTATGATATATAAGAATATGTGATATATTTTTATATATTAAATTTGTACAAGAATATTAGTTTTGCGATTCAGTCCTTGGGGTAGGGCCAAATTGCAATATTGGAAAGGTTTTTTGGAGGGATGTTAATTAAAATATAAATTTTTGAAAGTATTCATTGTGGTAATCAATTACGACAACTTGGTAATTGATTACCAAAGTGCAGAACTGTTAGTGTTGAGTGTGTTTGATGACTCAACGCTTAATCAACACCTAATTACCCAGTTTTGTGACACGAAATCGTATCTAAGGTTAGTGGGAAACGCGTGTCTTCATGCATGATAGTCCAATTCATCTGTTTAAGCAATTGAGTTGATGAATTTGGCTCATTTTGCTTGATTTTGGTCTGAGAGTTTCATTAGGGTTCTTGATTTCGCCTCTCAAATTCGTCTTCGATTATGAGAGTTAGGTTGAGAGTAATACACCTCTGCAAAGCTTAAGTCTCAAGCTTTGTATAGATACCAAAATCGTGAGTTGAGGGTCTGCGTGCTCTGACAAACAAGCTTGCAAAGTTTGGTCCCAAATTCTGCAGAATTGGAAAACCGATTTCTGGAGCTCACTTTGAAATTCGATTTTGGTAAGCACACTAATCCTTTTGGTTTCAAACTTGTTCCTACCTATAGTGCATGTTGCAAAGAATTGAATTTGACCATTTTCCCCAATTCTTAATTCGATTTTGCATGTCAAATTTTGTGGTGTTGGTACCCTGTCCAACTCTGTCTGCATGTAGTGGATTTAGTGGAATTTGGAGTTCGAGTCCCTTTCTCTCCAAATTTCTTATTGGAGCACGATCTAGAGGTATTGGGAAAGCTTTATATTCACTAGAATAAGAGTGATTAATATGTTCTATGTAGGGAGTCACCAATGGGCGAGCAGATATCCTCTCCAAGCTTGCTAGTACCAAAGGCCCCGAAAACAACAAAAGTCTAGTTCAAGAAACTGTCCATCAGCCGAGCGTGGTCCTGGCCATATCATTAACCACCAACTGGATGGACCCTATCAAGCAATTTCTCAAATCCCAAATTCTGCCAAATGACCCCCTAGAAGGAAAAAAGATTGCCAAGCAAGCTGCTCAGTATGCCATGATTGGTGATACCCTTTATAAACGGGGAATTGACTCCCCAATGCTAAAGTGTCTGGACTCGGCGGAAGCCGAACTCGTTTTAGACGAGGTTCACGAAGGAATCTCGAGCCATCACGTAGGTGCAAAAGCTCTGGCACGCAAGGTCCTCCGAGCAGGCTACTACTGGCCCACTCTTCAAACTGATGCTTCAGAACATGTCAAAAATTGCAAGTCCTGCCAATTCCATGGGAAGGTTTTCCAGCGACCTCCGTCGGAACTCCATTCCATGATTGCCCCATGGCCCTTCTATCAGTGGGGCATGGACATCATCGGAAAGTTCAAGACAGCTCCCGGGCAACTGAAGTTCGTTGTGGTTGCGGTTGATTATTTCACAAAATGGGTCGAGGCCGAGGCTTTGGCCACAATCTCTTCAGCTAAAATACAGAAATTCTTTCTCAGACAAGTCATAGCCCGCTTCGGCGTCCCACACACCTTGATAACTGACAACGGCACGCAATTCACTGCCAAGGTTTTTCAAGAGCTGGTTGACCATTTCCATATTGCCCACCATTTCTCGTCAGTCGAGCATCCACAGACGAACGGACAGGCAGCATCGGCGAATAAGATCATCATTGATGGCATGAAGAAAAGACTGTTGGAGGCCGAAGGGTCATGGGCCGACATCCTTCCTGAGGTACTGTGGTCAATCCGAATGACCATACATACCTCCACAGGGGAAACCCCATTTCGACTCACCTATGGCTGTGAAGCTGTGTTACCTATAGAAACTCAGATTCCCACCTTCCGAGTATATGAGCGCCCCACGGAGGTAAATAACGATTTGTTGAAAGAAGAGCTAATTCTCAGCGAGGAGGTCCAAGCCATCGCGGCTTCCCGAGAGAAGAGGGCAAAGGAAAGGCAATCCCGAGAATACAACAAGTGGGTAATTCCGAGAAGCTTTGCGGTGGGGGACCTAGTCCTAAGGCGAGCAGACATCGGATTAAGAAATGCAAAAGAAGGGAAGTTCGCCAGAAATTGGGAAGGCCCCTACAGGGTCATCTCAAGAATAGGCTCTGGGGCGTACAGATTGGAAACATTAACAAAATAGCAACTGAATAACACTTGGAATGCTTCAAAGCTCAAACCCTACTATAGTTGATTCAGAATCCTACAAGTCACCCCGGAAAAATCTCAACTCTGATTTTAAAAAATTCTGCTGTTTAAGTTTCATTTACTTTGATGTCGTTGATTTTAACATCTTTATGTTTTCGTTTATGTACTTGACATTTACTGTTTGTAAGCAGATCAAAAGAACTTAATGAAGATCTCTCTTTTTCCAGTACTACATCCTCTTATCTTTTCACTGTTAACGTACTAACCATTTCCACTCGGCTCGCCACTAAGGCGAACTTGGGTGTTTATACATGTCCTTCCAACTGGGACTTATAAACCAACAATCACAAGTACTTTTAATAGATGCCCGGCTAAAAACTTACACAGTTTCGATAAGCCGAGGACCGAGGATCCCACCTTGGCCAAAGGTAGGAGATCCGAAATCTAAATAACAGTCTACAACAAAATAAAGGATAACAACCAATTATCACAGAGTCAAAACGATAAAGATCTACATTTCTTAAAGAAGGACGAAATTCAAAAAAGACAGCTAAAACGATATCCTGATCAAACCGATCACATTACATCTTCATCATATTACAAAAAGAAAAAGTAAAAGATCTACTCTTCATCCTCGGAGAGCACAATGGTGGATCCATCAAAATCGACCTCATCTTCATTCTCCAAGTCCAAAGGGTTAGGAAGATTCGCGGCAGACAAATCAACTTCCCTATCTCCCTGAGCGTAGTCAATGATGCGGTCGCCATCGACCCCAAAAGTCGGATTTGCACCTACAACTCGGATTCCCGGGTTCATAAGGGCAAACTACTTAACAGCATTAACGAATGAGTCGTTCACCGCATGGTCCCAGTTGAAATGATTCCGCTTGGCTAAAACTTTATGCTTTAAAGCCTTCCGACGAACCTTTACCAGCTCTCCCTGCAAACGATTCACTTCACTCTCGGAAGCAGTCAGCCGACCTTGGACCTCCTCCAAGGCGTTAACTCGTTGACGAGCCTCAGCCAACTCATCTCGAGCAGTTTGCAGCAACCTCCCCTTCTCAGCATCCCTCCCAGTAACATCTTCCAAGGATTTTTCAGTGGTCTCCCGAGCTCTCTCTGAAGCTTCAAACTTCTGCTGCAACTCAGCATTGGCCTCTGTCAGAGCGTGGAGATTTGCTTCATTCTCCTTAATTTGAGTTAACAAATTTTGTGCTTGAATGGTAGAAGCTCTCCTCTTCTCCTTCTCAGTTGCCGAGAGGGTTGCACTAATCTCCTCAACATTCTTGCCAAGGTGAAACATATAGCTTGCAGCCCTTAACATATTCTTGCCCAATAATTCACAGTGACATTTCAAGGTATGGGCTGATTGGTCCGACAATCTTTTCTCATCATTTAGAGTGTAAATTAAATCAATAAATTTTCCTTCAGCTTCCGAGCCCAAACGGTCTCCTCCTCAGGGTCAGAAATGTCAAACCACAAATTGTTTCTTTGTAGTGGTTTTAGCAAATCAACAGCTTTGCCTTTGCCCTTGTCTATTCTAGCTCTTTTTGACAACGGCACTCGGTCTTCCTCCTCCTCCTCCTCTACTTGAACAAGGGGGATCCCAGTAGCTACCTCCACCACGCGAACAGACGGTGGTCGGGTATCCTGCATCACCTCAACCTCAGAAGGTGCTGCCTCGGCCACTGTCATAGACCGGGTAGCTTCCGAGGAAACGGCCCCACTCTGAGAATCGACCGCCTCAGCCGCCCTCGACCTAGCAAGCTCCCTCATACGAGCAGCAGCCTTGTTTTCCTTAGCCGTCTTGACTGCAAAACAAAAGTACAGGCGCATTAAAAAAAAATTACCAAGCTCAGCTTTTACAAGCTCTTGTGGGAAAATAATGATGTTCCTAATGTCAACTTGGCCATTTTGTTTAAGGTAGTTAAAAAAAGTATCACAAGTATGCCTCTCGGCGTCCGTCAATTCTTTATCATAATGATACTGATAAAGCTTTGGGTTTCTGTTGAAGAAGTCAGGTGACCAGGATAGAGGAAACCGAGGATGACCATCCTACATAAACCAACAGTTTCCTTCTCCGACGAACTGATACTTGAAAAATAAAGGTTTAAAAGTTTTCCACGAATCGGTGAACTTGGCGAAGAGGGCATGGTCATTACGTGCCTTCAACGATACCCATAGTCTCTTGGTTGACCCTTTCTCAAAAGTGTTTACTTGTGGTATGTACAACCATAGGAACGCTCGGAGTGAGCATGTCAGTCTTCGAGCCTCACAAAATTTTTGAAAAGCACGAACAAATGCCCAACCGCTAGGATGTAGTTGGGTGGGAGCCAAGCGCAGCCGCCGCCGCAGAGCTATCTCCAGATCAGAAAAGGGCATCTTAACGCCCAGTCTTATCACGACCTCTTCATACATGAAAAACTCCCTGCGGTTCCCTTCAATTGCTGTGCACACTCGGTCATTAGCCGACGAAGCACTAATTGTGTAAGATGTCCCAACTTCATCCGTGGGGCACGGGAGTATGTTAGCTCGGATATGGCTCAGATTGCTTCCAACTAAGGCTGACGGTGTACCGAGCACCTCCAAATCAACCCAATCATAAGCTTCAGAGTTCGGAGGCACGGGAAATTCATGAGGATGCGTGACGCACCGATGAACCATACCTGGGGAAAGGGAAGACTCGACATCAGAATCTATAAAATTATAATCTGCAGAAACCCTAACCCTAGGTCGGTTGGTCCTATAGCCGAGCCTACTACACCTTCCCCTAACCTTTACAACTTTTCCCCAAAAGGGGCTTCCCCTAGGTCGGTTCGCAGTTGAGCGGTGTGGGTTTCGTGGCACTGTTTGCGCCCGCTCTTCCGCCAGCCGATACGCTAGCTTTCTACTTTCCTCTTCTGCAAAATTTTGGGGAAAATCCACCGCTAACGGTGTTTCCACCATAGGGTCCGCCACACGATGGCGGAAGGGTGATGGAAGGAAATCTAAAATCTCCAAATCAGAAGAGGATGATGACGATGAAGAAGAGGAAGAATCCTCAATGTCACTCAAACTCAAAATCTTAGACCACTTTTCATACCATGACCAATTGATTTCCATGATAAAGAAACCCAGAAAACCCAAGAAACCCAGAAAACCCAGAAAGAAACGTAGTACCAGAGCCTTAGAACCAAAAAATGAATATGAAAACAAAGGAGAATCAAAATACCTGATGCGAAGACTGGCACGAATCGGATTGGTGTAGCAAGAGAGAAGCCAAAAAGCTTCGAGAGAGAATGGCAGAGAAAACGCGATGAAGAAAAATATGGAATCCAAGGACCAAGAGAGAGAATCGCAGAAGGGAGAAGAGTGTCAGAAGCAGGTTTTGGAAGAAAGTGGGAAAAAGGAAACTGAGGAGACAGTTGAAGTTTAAAAGGAAACTCCCCCCCCCACGTTTGAGTGTTTGGGCTTGTTAGCAAAAGCCCAACTCTGCATTGAGCCACGAAAAACGACACGTGGCGCTCAACCACTGGAAGGAAATATTTAGAAAATCCAAAAGCCAGCATGCATAATAATAGCACTACTGACACAAAACACCACGTGTCAACAGAAGGACACCCAAACGTCCTTTCAAACAGACATAGGGACAGCGAGGCACATTGAGCTGTCTAAAGGACATTGCCTCGTTCCGACCGTAACACTCGGCTCCTATAACAACGACATTGGAAAACTCTCAGCTCGGCTCAAGACTCAAAAGTCTTACCGAGCTAGGGGGCTTATGTGGTAGATCGATCCTCGGCCTACCCTAAAAGTACTTGGCCGACCAGATTAATCAATCTGACAGGTCACGCCTACCCAGGTCGAGCGCTTGTCAAAGGACCCACCCTAGCGACCTAGGACCGACCGCATGGGCCTTGCCCCTTAAAGAGTCCGAGCTAGGGGCGCGTGAGCCTAACTTGCCAACAGGGATAAGATCTCCCAATACTGGATAAGGATGAATGACTCATCCCTTATCCCAAATGTGACACGTTAGCTGCCTTGCTGGACCTCCGTACAGGCCCACAAGGTACAATGCCACCCCTATAAATAGTTGTCTCCAGCAAGGGGCTCAGGTACGTTCTCTCACTCCCTAATCGCACATTTGCACACACATGTGATTGGGGAAACCCTAGCTGTCCCAACTTGACATCTAGCATACCTAAGAAATCATATACTAACATCAGACTACTCTCTACCTCACTGGTCTCTCAATACCTTTGAGCTAGGGATACATCTGGAACACAGTGTCCTAGACACTACAAAAACAAATCAGGAAATAATCAAAATGATTCTAACACGATTTTCAATAAAACATGAAGTAATCAACTACTTTATGAAGGTAATCGATTATTCCTTCAAAAATAGAAATTCTTCAATTCATTTGAAAAACATGTAATCGATTAGGCTAATAATAGTTAATCGATTACACCACTCCTGTTCATTTTATGATGCAACTCAAAATAATCGATTACACTAAGGAGTTAATCGATTACTGAGCCCCTGGATTGCATATGATGCAACATCATGTAATCGGTTACTACAAAGCTTGTAATCGATTACTAAGCCTCTGAAAAATATATGATGCAACAATTATAATCGATTACTTGACTAATGTAATCGATTACTTTCATAGGAAAGTAACTGATTAACAAGATTCAGTTAATCGATTACAGCCTCTCTGATTTTTCTATGATGCAACAAAGTTAATCGATTACTTTATGAGATAATCGATTACTCTCTCTTGCAAACATACAAATATACAGAGCTTTGTAACATCAAGTATTTTACTAAGGTTAAATGCAGAAAAACATTTTTATATGCAAAAACACGTTTTTCTTCTTCTCTCCCATAATGAAAAACTTATTGGCTTTGTAACTCTTAAGGAAACAAAAACTTCATTACCTTACATTTGAACTAAGGAGAAGGTTTCTATTCTTAAGCTTGCTTGAGTCTTCAATCTTGACACTTGCACTTGTGATCTTGAACTTGAGTTGGCTTGTTATCATCAAAACATATATTTGAGTTAAACTTGAAGTCCATAGAGAGTTTGAAGCATGCCTTCCAACCAGCTTGAACTCCAACATAGTGGTATATGGATATTCGAGGAGCATCGAGCTACCTTTTAGGGTGAGGTGGAGATCACTCTCTATCACCCTAACCCCCTTGCTCGTGTGCGCCCTCGCAGATTTAGGTTCCCTATCATTTATACTATCCACATACCCTTGTTCTATACTTGTAGAGGACCACCACCACCAGCTCGACCAGTACGTAGGTTCCATAGTTTTCGTTTCCTGACAGCCACTCATTCTCATCCCTCCGCTTCTAGAGTTTTCACTGATGCTGACATCCCCTCACCTGGTCTGACAGGTACTGTTTGGACTGCACCTACTGCAGACCCTAGGCCCAGTGGTAGGGTATTTACCCTATCGGATGAGATTGAGGAGGACCCTGAGGAGGGGGAGAGCGAGGAGGAGGTACTAGTGGAACCGGCTACTAGACCCCGTGGAGGACCGAGTGGTTCCTAGGTATAGGCATGATATAGTTAGTACGGATCCCAGACCTGATGTGTAGTTGCGGTGGACCAATTTGATGCTTGGAGGACCAGTTCGACTTGCTCTTTGACACTTATTTTTGAGTTGTGATATATTGTATATACTTTTGCAGTGTTGGAGAGTTGAGGTCTTTTATATTTCACTTTTCTATTTTCAGTTTATGGACACGGTACTCAGGACTTGTATCTCTTTGATGACTATGATGGCTTGTACTTATGGGATCTTTTTATCACACACACACAGATATATATATATATATATATATATATATATATATATATATTTGATGCTTATTTCACAATCGATCCTTAAGTTCTATTTTATTTCCGCGCACTCTGATTTTGTTAAAAGTGCATTCGGCAATTATTATAATTTATTGTTATCTAACCTCGCAAGACAACGATAAGTTTGTAATTACCAAAGGTTTTCCTTTTTAAGAAAAATGTTGTCTTTAGGCATTTTCTTCATCTTGATATGATAAAAAGCTATTAAGCCGAATTCATTATATTCTCAAACGATAAGGTCGAAGGTTTAATTACAAGTCCAAATATTTTCGAGAAATGTTAATTAATTACAATGAAAAATTTTATACGAGATATTTCTTTTAATAGAGTCCATAAAATGATTTTTGGAAATATTTACTATTTTCGTTATTATAATGAAGAGCGTCACAGCTTTCTTGGTGGAGGACGGTAAAAAATGAGTTAGGGCAGCTATCTTTACGGTTAATTGTTGAAATTTTAATAGTTGATGGGCTCTTCATATTTATAACTGCTTTGCATTTTTGAAGGTTAGCTTTATTCCGCGTCGCGTGAGCATGAATCGTTGCAACTTTCCCGCTTGTGCTTCAAAAGTGAGCTTTGCTGGGTGCAATCATAACATGTGTTGCTGTAGTATTTGAAAAAACTGTTCAAGGACATCCATATGATCCGCTGTTTATGTAGTTTTGACGATCATTGCATGTCATCCATAAACACTTCCAGGGCTTTCCCGATCAACTCTTCGAAGACCTTGTTCATCATCTCTGATATGTTACTCTTGCGTTCTTCAACCCAAAAGGCATCACTTTGAAACAGTAGATTGCATTCTTTGTGATGAATGTCATTTTCTCTTAATCTGGGCCCCATAATGGTATCTGATTATAGCCGGAATATGCATCAAGGAAAGATAGCAGGTGGTATCCTAAAGTTATCTACGAGCTTTTCTACATTTAAGAGCGGGTACAGATCTTTCAGGCAAGCCTTATTGAGATCAATGTAATCTACTCATATTTACCATTTTCGATTATTCTTTTTGACTAGAACCATGTTTTCTAGGCATTCAAACTAACGAATCTCGCAAATAAATCATACCTTGAGTAAGTCTTTGACTTAGGATTTGATGACCTATTGCCTTTCTGATCCAACTTTCCTGCTCTTATGGGCCACTGGCTTGTGATTTGGATCACAAGCTAAATGATGGCAAGCAAAGTTTGGGTCTACAACTGGTAAGTTGGCTATTGTCCAAGCAAGAGTTTTTTATTTCTGAGTAGGCAAGATATTAGTTTATTTTTTACCATGCTTGGAAAGCCCGTACTTATAGGTACTGTGTTGGTTGGAGCTGCTTCGATTAGCATTTCTTTAACTTCCTCTTCGCTTTCTGGTCGAACTTCTTCAAAGTCTTCTCGTGCATCCAATACATTGAGGGAGATTGAGTCAGTGTTATTAGCTACATGCATCACTACTTCACTTGAAGGTGATTCTCCCTTATCCCAGTTTGTGGTGCTTTCTTCGATCTGTATCATCCCATTGTACACAAATTGCATGCATAAATACAAGGTGGAAGTCACGATTTCTATATTGACTAGAGTCATTCTCCCCAGGATTGCGTTGTAAGGTGTTTGGCACTTTGCAACAAGGAATTGGATTATGATGGAGCAACTTTTTGAACTAGTGTCCATAATTACCAGTAGTGTAACATATCCTAGCTAGTGGTATGATTGGGCTTTCAGCGAACCCCAATAGGTCTTGATATGAGGAAGTTAGAATGGAATCTTGTAATCCCATCTTTTGGATTATCTAGTACAGAATAATGCCGACAGAACTACCCTACCTCACAAGAACTTTCCTGATTATTTGACTGGCGATTCTTACTGTGATTACCATGGAATTGTTGTGTGGGAGGACAATGTTCAGGGCATCAGGACTACTAATTTCAATAGAGGGATACCGATTCTTCTCTTTCGAGTTTCTTCAGGGAATTCAACAAATCTTGTCATCATAAATTTTCTCCATGATTTGTTGGTCATTCTTCTTCTTGGTATTCCTCTTGCTATGATGTTGACATGAACAGATTTCTATATTTAGACATTTGGGATGTTGCTTCTGATGGTGGCGTGGGGTTTGTAGTTTACAGTTTATGATAGACGACGCCAATTGTAACATCCCGAATTTTAATTCTAATAATAATTAGAGTAATAGTAAGATTTGGAAGTAAGGATTATCCAAAAAGGGATTTAAAATGATGGATTAGGAGTTCTTTGAGTGCCATAAAGGAGTCTAGGAGCATTGGCATCGAAAATTGAATTTAAAGAAGACCAAACGAGGGTCAAAAGTGGTGTTTTCGGTGTTTTAAATTCGCTAATTTGGGAAATTAAAAATAAAATATTTAAGACTCAAAACACAATTCCCACCGTTGGATATGAAGGTATGATTTTTAGGAAGTTGCTCGTCAAATTTGAGCAAGATCCGACGGTGAACGAAGAAGTTATGGCTATTTGAAGTTGGGAGAAAATAGTTGAAAAATAGAAAAATGAAGTAGCAGTATTTGTTCATTTCGCTTAAGCGAAAATATTTCGCTTAAGCGAAACTGTTCCAGTAGCAACACAGATGGAGTTTGCTTAAGCAAACAGATTTCGCTTAAGCGAAATTACTTCGATCTGCAACATTAAATTCGTGTTTTGGGGGCTGAAACCCCCATTCCCAACCCCACTTTCTCTCTCTCTTCGATTCTCTTTCTCCCTCCCTCCTCCACGGCCTCCACCGGAGCCACCAAGGCCACCGCCTCCTTGGCCCTTCCTCTTTCTCTTCTCTCTCTTGGCTTTGCTCTCTCTCTCCTTCCCTCACAATCTCCCTCCTCACACTCTCTCTCCATCACCACCAACCACGGTCGCCGCCGCCCAGAGCCGCCACCGCCACCACCTCCACGATCACCACCCTCACAAACCCCATCCCTTTCTCTCTCTCCCTTTGACCCTTACTCTCTCTTCTTCTTCTCCTCTCTCTTCGATCTCTCTCTCCTCTCTCTTTCCTATCGGAGCCGCCACCGTGGCCGCCGATCGAACCACCACGGGCCACCACCACCATAGCCTCTCCCTTATCCCTTCCCCTCTCACATCCACGAGCTTTCTCTCTCTCCACCGGATCTCACCGGAGCCGTTATCGACCCGTGATCGTGCCGGGCTCGTGTCGGGAACCTCGAAGCTCGAAGCTCTTGCCTCGGTCCAGTCGCGATCGTTCCCGCTAACGAGGAGCAACACCGACACCGTCATCGTCGCCGAGCTAAAATCCAGGTTCTATTTAAAAAGCCCGAGGTAAGAGGGTTCGCGTTACCTTTACTTGAGAAGTAAATTCTAGGATGCTATAGTGGTAGCTAAGAATGGGGTAATTAAAAGTATGTTAATGAACCTTAGGGTACCCCCGTTGATATAGATAAAATAAATAAAATTGTGACGAGAAACCACACCCTAGAGAATAGAATGTATGTGCGTAGAATAAAGGTTGGAATTAGTGAGTGTATTTAGAATACTAAAAGAGTTAATATAGAATGAAAATGTAGAAAAGTATAAAATAAAACCAAGCAGAATTTTTAGGGAGAACCAACGAAACGTGAGAGTAAAAGAATAAAGAATAATTGTGTTAGGCGAGGAGAGCTATTAAACTAAAAGTGAGGAAAAAGAGGAATTTAAAATGCGAATACTATAAGTATGGGCGGAGTGGACATAATTAGGAGTTGTTGGAAAAATTAGAAAAAAAATAGGAACGAAGCAATAAACCAAATTCAATTATAAAAAGGACACAGGTAAAAGAAACTAGGGAAAAGATAATAAATCGAGATGAGAGGACGTCATAATGAAAGTTAGATTAGAACGGTGTAATAAAATAGGGAAACCAAGTGGAGTTATTAGGGTAGTTAAATAAAATGAAATTAATGAAATAGAAATAATAAGTTAAGTAATAATGTGAGTCAACAGAGTAGTTAAATAATCTGGAGTCAATGAAATAGAAATAATAAGTTAAATAAGAGTGAGAGATAAATGAAAATAAGAAATAACTAAGAATTAGTAACGAGAACTAGAATATACTATACTTGACCTAATTAATTAGAGTTGGATAAAATCGGGGAAAGCTAACAAAAAGAAAAAGAGTAAAGTAGAAAATGTAGAAAATGTGATAAGTCATAAACGAAAATAAAGATTAAAAGATTCTGATGAGCATAAAAGAATTACTTAAATTATAATAAAAAGAAAAGGAAGAGAAGAAGAAAAAGGAAAAGAAAGAAGGATATTGAAAATAGTGAAAAGTAAACAATTTGATGATAAGTCCCTAAGTAAAGAAATGAAATAAAAGAGAAAAATACAGTAAATCAGAAAAGTGAAAAGATATATGACTAAGAAAAAGGGAAAAAGAGAAAGAGAAAGAAAAAGAAAGAGAAAGAAAGAAAAGAAAATAAAAGTCCGGTGCGAGCCTGGTAAGGCGTATCGGCATCGATGCGAGCCTGGTAAGGCGTGTCGATTAAAAAGGAAAATAAAAGTCTGGTGCGAGCCTGGTAAGGCGTATCGGCATCGATGCGAGCCTGGTAAGGCGTGTCAATTAAAAAGAAAATGGAAGCTCGATGCGAGCCTGTTAAGGCGTATTGATTAAAAGGAAAAAGAATGGGAAAATGGTTAAAAGAATGGGAATGAAAGAATGAAAAGAGAATCAATAATTAAAAGAATGTGAGAATAAGGGAAGAACTAAAAGAGATTATTTATATGAATAATTATGAATAAAGTATATTAATAATTATGTAGGCTTAGTTATTTGCTATGTCTTCTTATAGGATTTATCTTTTTAAGTTATGTGTAATGCTACCCTTCTTGCTATATTTTTACAGGTACGGAAACGGAGCTTACACTGTAGCGGGCCAAACTGGAAACTCTCCACCACGTGGAGTGAATTTGTGATACCCTGAGTGGATTTTATTATATTAAAAACTGTTATTTTTGTAATTTATAATATGTGTAGTTATATGCCTTGAAACTGGTACTAATCGGGCGTTAGGATCTGAACTGGGTTTTAATCTGTTGTGTTTATGTTTTTAAATAATTATGGACTGACAGGTTTATAAGAAGAAATTTTTGGGAAGTCCGAAAAACAGAGGAAACTCTGCCGGATTTTCGTAAAACCTTTCATAAGAAATCAAATTCAAAAATGAATTTTCAAACTCTGATCTTATTAAAATTTAAAATTAACTAATTAAAGTAAGGATGTTACACCAATTTCTGTTTGAATGAAACAAAGGTCCTTTGAAGGACATTTAGTGTGGCAAGAGAGAGCTCTCATTCTTACGTAACCATTAGAATTGTGTTCTAGTGACTCAAGACTACATAGTTCTTATGGTCACGTTGATATCGTGCATGGGAGAGGTATAGACGGTGTACGAGCTGTTCCTAGGAGAGTTCAACAACAAGCCCCATCTACTAGAAAGGTTTTTTTTTGGGCCTGTAATCTCTGTATGAGCAAATTGGGTTGACCGTTTCAGATCTTGAGGTTATGGCTCTCAATGTTTCCCTTGATAAATCTTATATTTGTGAGGATAATCTTCGTGTGATCTCATCTTATTTAGATGAATGATTATCCTCTATAATTGTAGATAATCCAGCTTTATCTTCTCTAATTGAGTCGTTATCTGATGAAGATTGAGTTCTCAATTAAGTCTTGTGACATACTTATGGGTTACACCCATATTCGAGCTCATCCGAACTAGCCCTTGCTCTAAGTCCTTAGTTGTAGGTTGTTTGAGCCCGTCTTTTGTCGTAAGGCCTTCCTTGTTAGTCGTTGTAGGTCATCTTAGGGCTATCATGTGGCATAAGTGGCCTTAGCTTGAGACAGAATCAGAACATAATTAATGGTAGCTAGCTGCTTTTAACCCCGCAATTCTTCATTGGCAAGAATGTTACATGGATCTTATAACATCTTCAACAAACTTTTTAACCAAGGGGCAGAGAAACCATAGCACTTCAGAGCATCAAGATGCTCAATTAGGACATTGTTCTCCTTACAAACCAACTTAAGAGCAGAATGAAATTGGAACAGCTTCAACAACATGATCAAAGTTTGATAGTCTGATTTCTTGTAAATGAAAGAATGTGTAGCACCCGGAAACACCACAACCGAGTGAGCAACAATGAAGGTTGAGATCAATTTGACATCATTAGCATTAACCAAATAAGCATGATCAGGTACCATTACAACTGGTATAACAATCAGAATACAATATTAGAAAAGAAAGAGGAAACACAGACACAAAGATAGCAAAGGCCTATTTACCAAGGTAAAGGGTGGGAGGATCAGGTGGATTCAAATTGGTCAATGACTAATCACAAGATCATTTTATTTAATCCCTTCCTCAATAGCGACGTCATCAAGAATGGTGTCTATAGCAACAGAAGCACCGAGAACTTTGGAACCATCAACACTGAGAATATCCCCTACATGAGTGTTCAACTCATTTTGATTGTTTTCCTCAATATCGAACACATTCAAAGGAACCTGGGAAGTTTAGATATCACTTAGGCTTGGAGAAAATAATCCATCAGACTGCTCAATAGTACCTAGAAAAAATAAAACATCAAAGCCAAAGAAAAATAATAAAATATATAACACAATATTTGACCACACAAACAAAAGGGGAAAACAAAAATAGCAGTAATAATCAAGCGGTCCTCATTCTCAGAGTCGGTAACAAAAGGTGAAACAATAGATTTACTCTTTTCCTCACTTGGAAAGGGCGAATCACCTTCTTCATCATAATAAACAGATTTGTTCCCAGTGAATCTTTGATTTGTATTGATAGCATGGTAAACGAGGCAAAACCTGTGAACTGTTCATTGACCACTTCTTCTATAGGAGTCATATCATTTTGGGTAGCTGAATTGAAGTAGACTACTCTCTTCGAGCACCACCTAATGTTAAATCAAGGTTACTAAACGAGGCAAGTATTTGAGGTGAAATTCAAAACAAGTAAAAAGGTAAAGAAGCTTGCCTAAAGTGCCGCTTGGAAAATTTCTTGAAGGAGGAACTACAATGTAGTTACTACTGTTCTCTTGAACTTTTCCAGCTAATGATACATCAATATTGCTAAATAAACTTATATAATAATTTAATATCTCAAGAGATGGAAATATTTCAAACTGAAGTGTAACATGCCTGAAGAGCTACTTGGTTGAAGTTCCAGGTGCAGAATATCTGGTTTCCACATAATCAATTGTACTGTTGCTTTCAACTGCTCCAAGAAACAATTAAAGTGCCCATAGATGAAATGACTTCAATGACAAATCTAATAAAATATAAAATAATAAAAAAATAAGAAATTGTTTTTTTATAGATGAAAACAACTTTTATAGAAGTCAAACACCCATGTTTATTTGGAAAAAAGTTGTTTGGTTATTTTAAAATTGTTAAAATATCTAGAAAGATCTAGTAATATTTTACATATCATGGAATTGATTGTGATTGATTCTATCATTATAGGTAATCGAGTTAGGATCAATTATGTCATTATGAGTAATTATATTAGGATTCTATATGTCTTTTGCTATTGGCCTATAAATAGGACCAATCTTTTGTACTTTTGAATAACCTCACTAATATCAGATTAATATCATTGTTATATTATTTTGATTCTCTATCCTCACTCTTCCTCTTCCTTAACCTAAAACCTTCCAATTCAACATGGTATCTGAGCGGTACCATCCTCCATGACATGTCCCGTCACTATTCCGCTATTACGTGCCTAAAAAATATGGAACTCCGATTTGTCAACTCTCTTTGTTTAGACTTCTTTCTAGCACCTTTTCTTTTCTAGAGTAAGCCATTGTTTGATGTCCGCTGTTGCAGCCATCAATGTTTTCCGGTAGCTTTTTCGGCCAGCCAACCCACTAGTCACCTCTGTCGTGGCATCATCCCGGCATTCTTTTCTCCACTTTCTTAGACGTTTGTTGCCATCAGCCACTATTCAAGCCGTTGTTCCAGCCGCTGCTTCGTCCTCTTGATCACCTCAGCCTTCTCTATCTGTATATGTTCTCACATCCCTCACAGGACCATTGTGTTGTCACCTTGCCTTACCCAAATCTTTTGGATCTCATGGTGTTTGGCTTTGCTCTAGTGCTTGCTTCTTCTTCCATTATCATTCATGCCATTCTTCTCCTACTAATTGATCATAGTAGTGGCTATTCCCATCAATGGTCATTCCGGTGGTGCTTCCTATCCCACTAATTGATCAAACCAGTGGCTATTCCCACCAACAATCATTTCGGTGGCGCCTTCTCATCCGCTGACGAATCATATTAGTGGTGCTTTCTCTTCCCTCCGATGGTCATTCCAATAGTGCCTAATCTCCCATTGATGAACCATATTAGTAAGGACTCCTTTTCCCTTCGACAATCATTTCGATGATTACTTATATTGTGAATGACTCATAGCATCACCGTCTATGTCCTAGATGCCAACCTTAATTTCAAATTCAAATATTTTGGGTGCTAAGAAAAAATTTCTATGGTATTATGTAACAAGCTTAAGCTTAGTAAGCTTTAGCTTGAGGAGGAGTGTTAAAATATCTAAAAAGATCTAGTAATATTTTACATATCATGGAACTGATTGTGATTGATTTTATCATTATAAGTAATCGAGTTAGGATCAACTACGTCATTATGAGTAATTATATTACGATTCTATGTCTTTTGTTATTGGCCTATAAATAGTACCAATCCCTTTGTACTTTTGAATAACCTCGGTAATATCATATTAATATCATTGTTATATTATTTTGATTCTTTATCCTTTCTTTTCCTCTTCCTTAACCTAAAACCTTCCTATTCAACAAAAATCAATAACATTTTTTCTTGATGTGTAAATTTAAGAATGATAAAAAATAATGTTACCATAAACATAAACTCAATATACAAACGGAATATTTGGACAACCCTTCACTTGAAGCCTTTTCCTTATAGTTTCCAAGTTAAACCCTTGGTGGACATTAATGAGACATGGCAAGTCTATGAGTTTTAGCTTGTCCAATTTCAGAAGCAAAGTGATGTCCCTATAGTAAGTATCGACCCTTGAATCAAAACAAATCATAAAATCATTTATGGACTTGGTTGTTAACTTAAAAAAATCCTTGTATGGCTTGAAGCAAACACTTAAACATTGGTATGAAACATTTAATAATGCTTTGATCAAGTATGGCTTTTCTGTTAATACTTCCGATACGTGTACGTATGCAAAGATGTTTAATTCTGAATGCGTTATAATATGCCTATACATGGATGATATGCTGATCGATATTTGGAATGGATTTAAATGTGATAAATGAAACCAAAAAGTTTTTGTGTTCAAAGTTTGAGATGAAAGATTTAAGAGAAGCTGATGTGATCCTTGGAATTAAAATAAAAAAAACGGAAAACGGGATTTCTCTAAATCAATCTCACTATGTTGAAAAGATTTTAAAGAAACTCGACAGTTTTGATGTAACACCAGTTAGAACTCCATATGATGCTAATTTTCATTTGAAGAAAAATACTAGTGAAACAAGTGTGTCTCAATTTGACTATGCTAGAATTATTGGTAGTGTGATGTTTCTTATGAATTGCACTAGGCCTGATATTACATATGATTTGAGTAGATTGAGTAATTACACTCATAATCCTAGTGGAGATCAATAATTGGAATGCATTACGACGTCTTTTAAAATATTTAAAAGAAACTATTGATAGAAGTTTACATTTTATTAAGTTTCCTACTGTTTTAGAAGATTGTTGTGATGCAAACTGGATATCTAACAATGATGAGGTGAGTTCCACCAGTGGTTTTGTTTTTCCCTTTAGTGGAAGAGTCATTCAGGGAAATCAGCTAAATAGACTTGTATAGCTCGCTCAACTATGGAATCTGAATTCATATCTTTGGAGCTGGCTGGACAAGAAGCTGAATGACTCAGAAGTTTAATGGCAGATATTCCATTATGAGGGTCGAAGACCAACACCACCAGTTTCACTGCATTGTGATTCTCAAGCAGCAATTGGGGTTGCCAACAATAACACTTACAATGGTAAAAGGAGACACATTCGCGTTAGACATGGTTGTGTTAGGCAACTGATAATAAATGCTGTAATTACTCTTGATTATGTAAAAAGTGAAAAGAACTTAGCTTACCCCTTAACCAAGGGGCTACCCAGGAAAGTTGTCGTGGATACGTCGAGGGGGATGGGCCTTATGCTTTGAAAGGAGGAAAATGTGGTGGATACCCTTTTGAAAGAGCATAATGGCATTAAGTAACAAGAAAATATATATATATATATATAAGATAGAAAAACATGAAACTTGGAAAAAAAAATTAAAAAATACCAATATCTCGGCATCACTAAATTTGCAATTGTTCTATCATTTCACTTTTACAAATGGCAAAAGATTTTAGTTTTCTACTTACACTAATACACTAAAATCTTAAAATTTACATCATCAAAACTCCTACCAACACACTAACCACATCAACAACAATGGCGGTAATCTGGAGTCATGATAATCCAATAGTTGTACTAAGAATAGAGAAGCCTTTTGCAACACATCCCACAAGCAAGACACCATGATTTAGCAATCCCACAAACAATGTCGTTTCCTGATGAAGAATGAACCAATGTTTTAACAAAAGAGCATTAAGTGGTAAGAGAATCAAAATCTGAAGTCCAAACTCCAACTGCAACTATAACTATAACTAGATTCAATAGGTTATAGTCCTCATTCTAAGTCCTAAACTAGATTAGAAGTTCTTTGTCTTGCTACCAGATACCACTTTAAAAATACTAATCTATGGCTAATTTAATTTATAGGTACTACAACATCATACTCATGCAACCTATTTAAGAATCAAATATTTAGGGAATAAAAAAGGTAAATTTTTACAGTGCGAAAGGGAACTATTTCCTTACTTTAGCTGTGAAGTTCTCATCTAACATAATGTTTCTTGAGCTGATGAAAACATGACATACTAGTGGTTTGCTGAACAGAAACAAGTATTCCTGCATCCATAATCAACATAATTAAAGAAGGGGCCAAAATCTGATAACCATGCTTGAAACTTTTTTAATCTTTCACAACTTGTTCTTATATTTTTTTAATGGCATGTTGTTATCAAAACACAATCTTAGAAGTTCAAGCTCTAATTTTAAGAAACCAATAAACACAATCATAATGGAATATATTTACTTGAGGCCCAGCATCATCTCCTTATATAAATTAAATTATAACCAAACATTAAATACCACCCAACTATTTCCATGAGACTTCAAAAAGCGAGCTTTCAATTTAAAGTTCTTATTAGTATTGAGTTAGCATAGAGTGAGTCTAAATCATTAAAACATTTTGTTACTTACTAAGCTACTACTTACTAACATCACTAAGTATAGATATACATATCCTTTTAAACTTTTCCAAGAATAATTCCCAAACAGCAACACCTAGTGACCAAATTACATGCAGTTGAGGAAACAATAATATTAAGCTATGGTGTTAACAGTTTCGATCGGATATTGGACTGACCTCCCTGCTCAGGATGAATTTCATATTTTCAATGAGCTTTCTACATTCACGTGTATCTTGATCCTCCTCCTCCTCATCTCCTGCAGATTCTTCAACAAGGTGCATTAGTGCACTAGGTCCAGGCTCATTAGATGGAAGTTGATGGTGAAGTTGAGCAAGTCTTAGTTCAGACTTTTCATCTTCAGACTAACCAACACTCTGCTTGGCCTCAACTTGCTCATGTTCAACTAAATGAACGGATTCAGAACTCACTGCTGAAGGTCTGGTGTTGCGACCAACGTATCTAGATAATGCATATAGATCTGCATTATTGGAAAAGAAAATTAGTGCATGTACATAAGATAACAGCTTCAAAAGTTAAGTTAAACAGAAGGAATTAGTACATGCTGCCAAAGCTTCCAAACGAGGATCAAGCAATGGGGGATACTTCAGATTTATAGAGTGATAGAGACGAAAATTCACAAAACCAAGAAGAGGCTGCACCAGTTCATTAATCGAGTTAAAGAAATTAGTGAAAAAAATTCAACCAAACCAATATGAATGTTAGGAATCAACTAGAGACCATATTAAATAGTAAAACTAAATAATTAAGAGACAAGGATGCAAAGGTGGGTAGGTAACTAAAAGTGTTGTTTAGTTGATCCTGACACAACACTAATGAATAGAAAATTTTGCATGATTAAAACATACAAAATTACACTTTCGAGGAGTACAAAGACAGCTTCAACTTTACTAATTGGGATGAAGTGGATATTAATGAGTTAAAACTTCAAAGAATAACATAATTGTAGTAGAAGATATAAACATGAAAACGAAACTAACCTCATACAATTGTAGAAAGTTCAACATGGTAGGAAGGTCAACATCTTCGGACACAACCTGCTGCAATGAGTGAGGAGTTAACCATGTTATTGCCTGACCCTCAACATTGGCCTGCACAGACAACAAATTTGATTCACAACATGTACAATTAAGATGAATGTCCATTACAAATGCATCAACTGATACCTGGTAGTATATGCCTTTCACAGATACGAAGGCTTTCCTTAACTTGTAAGAATGTTCAGAGAATGTTAGAGAGGATCTTCAGTTCTCAACCAGAAGGTCACAGGTGTAGGGTAAGCCGGGATCATGCAAGAGGAATGTTGTCAGCTGGAACCTCAAATTTTGGCAGTTCACGACACTGTTCTCCCATAACAAATAGATGCAATATAGAGGTTTTTTGCCCATTTTTCCTGCATAAACAAACCATCAAATATAATCATGTATGATCATGGAACAAAATACAGGAAGTTCAGTTGCTCTATTTGACCTTGACATGAGTACTAGGAAAAGCAGACGTACGGAGTGTCTCTTGGGTTTCATCAACCGGTATTCTTCTCGGGACACTAAGAACAAAAGCAGCTTGGTCCCATGTTGCAGCAGTAGAGGTGATTCGGTAACCATTATCCCACCTCCGATGAATACCCTCACTGGGATAAAGGAAATCAAGTTCCACAACCTGGCATTAAGTTGAAAAAGAAAAGTGTGTAAACATCAGATAGAATTCTTCAGTACCGCAAGGATTTTCAATCAAAAACATTATTATTATTTTTTTTATTTTTAAAGATTGCAATACCTGGTCTGAGAATCCTGCACCACGCGACATAACAATTTCCCATCTATTGCCAGCAGTGGCCATAGCAGTGACAAAAAATCCTTCTCTCCATTTTTTGTTGATCCACTTGAATGGAAATGAATCACTGACTTTATAGGATTGTTGTAAGTACTGGGTCCCTGTAGAAGGAACAAGACGTGAGCCGAGAATTTAAACACAGCACAACTGGTCAAATTATTCAAAAGCAGGTCGTCATCAAGAGTCAACCCAACTATTGCCACTCCTAGTAAGCAATGCCTGAAGAATAGAGGTTTCAAGGACATTTACCTTTAGACATTACAACCAACGAGCTCCCATTATTAGCTCCAGCTATGGCACTAATGTAATAATTCTTCTCCCACTGTTCCATTATCCATTCCTATAAACTGATATTGGCTCCAGCTATGACTTTGCATACAGATCTTAAGTTTTAAACTGATATTGTTTCATGAATTTTTTCAGGAGAGAAAACACTTGGATATCTATTCTACTCTTTTGTTCATTTGTTTGGATAGAATTTCATAATTTATTAACACGAAAGAAAGAAGAAAGTTAATGAATTCTTATGATAAAGGCATGAAACTTATTAAAGTCATGATAGTGATGACTAATGATAGTAGTTCCCTTTGCATATAAAGTTACTAAGGAACATAGTAGTAAAAAGACTCTGAACAAAAAAGGATAGAAAAAAAATACATTCTACGGTAACATTTCAACCTAATTCACTCAGTAAAACAGCAAAATGAAAATAAAAATTAATATCATAAATAGTGTACCCTTACATATCTTATACTCTAATATGCTATCAAACTCAGCAACAAAGAATTAAAAACATTTAGGAAGCGAAGCATAACAATGGCCAAGAGCTCTAAAATCCCTAAATCCAAAGATTATGAACAAAATAAAAATGAAATCAGATTAATAAAAAAATAACCAAATCAGCCATGAAGACATAACGAAATCAGATAAGAAATCCAAAATCAAAACTGATTACATATTCATCTAGAAAACCCCAAAAACAACCAAATACTTAATACTTAATGAAAGTTGGCTTATAACACTCCATAACACCAACAGATTAAACTAAAAACAATTTTTCCGATTGAAGCAGAAGTAAATAAGCAAAAGAAGCAGAAGTAAATAAGCAAAAGAAGAAGAAGCATAAACCCCAACCTCATCACCATAGTCGTCGCCGTCACCGAGATAGGGTTTGCTGTGATTTAGGAAGCAACGAGCTGAAGGGGGGAGAGATGTCGCCGTAAGGATGATTGATGCCACCGTAAGGCTGAGTCTCGTCGTCGCCATCGTCTTGCGGAGGGAGTGACGGCGTTAGGCGGTTTGGTTCAGAGAGAGAAGGGATTGATATTCAGAGAGAGAAAGAGATCGAGAAGGGTTTGCACTTTGCAGTGTTGGGCATTTTTCTTTTGTCATGTAGTGTTAGTTTTATTCATCCCAGTTGAAGTAAAATGATGGGATAAATAAGATTCGTGAGATTTTTAATTTTTAAAAAATAAAAAATTATTTATGTTATAACATTGATCTCGGTTCCGTGTTTTTATTATTCATCCCAGTTGAAGTAAAACAACGGGATAAATAAGGTTTGTGTGATTTTTAATTTTTAAAAAATAAAAAATTATATATGTTATAACATTGATCCCGGTTCCGTGTTTTTTATAACCGGGATCAATAAATTCATGGTATTTTTTAACTATCATTTGTCTATTAATCCCAGTTCCGGAATGGAACCTGGATTAATATCCGGCTACTTTTTTGCAATTCTGTAGTAGTGGTGGTGATTTGAAAGTTTGCACTTGATATACCGATTACTAAAACATAGAATAAAAGTTACATAGCCCATTAAATTGGGTGGTTCTATAGAGACGCACTTGATGTACTTGACATGATTATATAAGATATGTAGCCCATTAAATTGGGTGGTGCTATAGAGACGCACTTGATGTATCTTTTTCTGTGAGTGAGAAGGATTAAGCCACCTTCTATGAAAGACTTAGGCAATCTTTCAAAAACACTTACAGTTTCCAAGGTGTGGTAAAAGCTTTAAAATTTGAAAACAAAAATCGTTGTTTTATTTCTATCGCAGAGTCTCACAAATAATTAAAGGTTAATGCGTGTTGTTGGGGTCTCAACTAATAAAATTTTGTAAAGTCCAAAGGAACTCCACTTTATCGGATATAGTTGGTGCCTCACATCACTATGTGTTAATTCAAATCCTGTGGATATTAACACTTAAGCATAAAACAAAACCTAAGATTGCTCATCTTTTTCGAACCCTTTCTGTGATGGTCATTAGTGAGGGATTGTTGGAATAATGGCTTGTCCCACATGCTCATTCCTTGTTAATCTGTAGTCTATATATTTATTAATTCTCTTTCCTGTAGCAAATATCTAATTGGATTTTTGGGGTGGAAATATTGAGCCAAATGTCACACGCGCGCACTCTGCAGTTTGGGCGGGCAATGAGTGAATGCAAGGGTCCTCTTTTTGGAAGGTCACTGATCAAACATCTTTTTAGATTTTTTGCACGTTTTTCTATTTTTAGCCGTTGTGATTTTATGGCACCATTATTTGACCGTTTCTGAATAATAAATTTGTTATGAATGCTGAAACGGTTTTTTGGTCTAATGTCAAATAATGGTCCATAATTTTATGGCTGTTGCAGAGACTATAATGCCACCAAAGTTGGTTGGCTCATAATTTTTCTAACAGTTATTATGGCAGTGGCTTTATAATGCCACCAAAGTTGGTTGGCTCATAATTTTTCTAACAGTTATTATGGTTTTCTAAGTTATTATGTGATCTTTGTCCCTAAGTATTTGTCAGTTTTTTCACTAGCATTTTTTCAGCAGTAGATTTATCTCTCCGACACGGCACGTGTTTAATTAATGATTGCCTTGAAAGATAATATCGTACTACACATGCATGTGAAAGCAACCTTTTCACCATATTTTGAGGTGCCTGTAAAATAGATATGCCTTTTTATCTTTTTCATAGTATAACTTCATAATCAAACTATTTTGCAATTGTAATTCAGGGTGTTGTTAACCTACGTACTGGTCAATAGTTTGGACCAGTACAAACTATTATCTAAGGGCCAATAATCACTTATATAAGGCAATTGAAACAGAGGGTTAAGATTTATTACACACAACCGGATTGACAGGTTGCTAACTGTAGGATTTGAGGTTACTACTTGTTTGTTACTCCCTCCGTCCCGTTATCTTGGTAAAAGTCGAACAAGTCAGTAAAAATAAGAGAGTATCTATTTATCATTATGCATGATTCACTCATTAATTACAAATTAATATTATACAAATTTTCATATCATTACAATTAATACATATTGCAATATAACCTCCAAAAAAATCTTTAAATATATTTTCCTTATTTACTTATCAATCATAGACATAATATACTATTTTTAAGATTTTTCATTTATTTTTTTACTTTAATATGAGACAAATTTTTTTGCATTTTTTTACCAAAATAATGGAACGGAAGGAGTAATAAATGGGCAGGTTAAAATACGTTGATGGAAAGTATTTAGTGCTTAACAGTTAATTTCCAATTGCACGCGTAGTGGTTTTAATGATGTGAACCCAGGTAATGCTAACGGTAAACTAATATATATGACTAGTATTTTTAAAAATACATCTATTTACTTTTAGTATTTTTAGGCCTTAATAATAATTATAATTATTGTTTTGATATTAATTTTTCATATTTTTATTGTCGTTAAGAAAATTAATTAATTATTTATTTATTTATTTAGATATCTCCAGAGGTCCATCATTACTAATGAGGGGTTCCCGATACTAATCCGCTTCGAGGACATAAGGGTGCCTCTCCCAGCAGGCAGGGTGTTTTTCCTAGGAATCAAACCCGGGGCTATTGGCATCCGGATCCCATTCTTAATCAGGATCTCAATAAATTCCACAATGCCAACTGAGTCAATTCCCGTTGTTTTAGCTTTTTAATAAACACGAATTTCTTTTTTAAAAATTTATATTAAAAGCTAGAAAAATTTTAATGCTCATTCGATTCAAATAAAAAATATGATAAAATTTGGGATTTTCTTAACCTCAAGTCTTATGGTCGAGGATAAGAGCCTAAAAGTGGATATCTTTCATTGGAAAATTTTGAATTGTTGAATAAAAGGACTATATTTATTTTTCAATGAAAAAAATCCACTTTTTGACTATTTTCCTAAGGCTGAGGTTAAGCTAAGAAAACCCTAAAATTTAATACACCATGCAAACTGTAACACCCCGCAAATTCCTCGTACTATTTTAAATAATTAAAAGATTTAATTGGAGAAAATGTTTTTGAAAGAGTGTTTTCTTGAAGTGAATTTCTTATTTTATAATTTTAAGTGGTGAATAATTTTGAAGAAATGATTATGTGTTGGATATTTTTGTGTTTTAAGGAAATTGTGATTTAATCAAAGAAAGATTTTTAATTGAAAGGAAATCTTTGGGTTTGTTAACTTTGAAAATCCATATCTTTTCAACCGTAACTCCGAATTTTATGATCTTTATATGAAAACGATCGTATTAAAATTTAGATTTCAAAAATGTAACTTTTATAATTTTCTGTGTTGGTTTGCAAAAAATTTATTTTGAGGTATTTAAAGGACGAATTTTGAGAGAATAAATTAGTAAAAATAGTTAAGGACTTCAAATGAATTTTTCCTTTTGGGAATATCTTTAATATATTAAAATATGATTTTAGAAAATGAAAGGAGGGTCATAATTGTAGCCAAATAGTACAGTTTATTATATGTGTGTATGTATATGTATGTATGGCCTAACTATGTATGTGTGTGCTTAGGAATTAAATTAGTGTAAGGATGTGATGATGCATGTACATGTGTTTAATACGTGTGTGTGTGTATGATGTATGTTTATATATGTGTTATTCCATGATTTCATGCTATGTGTTGTTATGATAAACATGAAAAGAAATTGCATGTGTATGAGTGCATGTGTGTGGTTCGGCCAAGCATAAGATTAGGAGGACCAAGTAGAATACATTCTCTTAAGTAGTAAGAAAGTGAAAATTAAATAGAAAATGAGTAGGAAGACTAGGTTGTGTGAGTCATGGTGCCTAGGAAAGACTTTCTTCAACATTGTCTCCCCTTGATAAGACTCATCCCATGCAACAAATTGGCTAGACCAAATTGCCCTTAGGCTTGCACATGGAACCAAGGACAAAAGAGGAAAATTCCGCCCCTTGCCTTGCCCCTATAAGCCGTGAGTGTGTGTGTGAGGAGTTGGCCACTTTAATTCATTTTCATTTCCTTTCCACACATCCTAAACACACTTGGTCCAAGAGCAACACAAAGCTCTTGGAACCCTTAGAGAAAGAATGAGGCCGTGAAGAAGGGAGAGGAGAGGAAGAGTGAGAATCCAAGTTTTTTTAACCCCAAACACTTTTGATTTCTTTCTTCACACACACACCCTTCTTCAAATATTAAGGAGGAAATCACCCATCAACCCTAAGAAGGGAGGCCGAAGCAAACCCTAAAGGAGGAGGAGAGGAGATCAAGCCAAAACCAAAGACCTCCCTTGAAGATCCAAGAACTTAGAGTTAGAAGACCTTGATTTGGTGGGTGTATTCGAAGAACTTAGGATGTTAGAGTTAGCTTTTATTTTCCTAAGCCTTTCAATCTTCATTTCTTCTTGCATGTCTAATTTTATGATTGATCTATGGGTGCATGTAAGGTTTAAGCTTTGATCTTGAATTTCAAGAGTCAAATGAACTTGTAAAACTAAGGACTTTGTGATTCGGCCATAATTAGGAAATTAGGTCAAGATGCTTCTTATTTTTATTCAAGTTCTTGCATGTTAACTCTAGACTTATAAAAGTTGATTTGAGTGGTTGAAAGGTTTTGGTTTGAACTTGATCTTGACAAAGTTTGGATTTTTGGGTTTTGATCTTTTACTTGTAACTCTTGATGTCACGTTTTTGTTCTAAATTTATGCTTAGAATTATTTATTTGCCTTGATCCTCTCATGCATGTGATGATGTGTAGTTGATTTAGGAAAAGCTTTGATTTTGATTTTTGGCATGAAAATTTGGGTGAAAAGATGTGACTTTCTTTGATGCATGTCACGGTTTTGAAAAGAGAAATTAAAGAAATAGGCTTTAAGATGATTTTGAGTATAAACATGATTTAATCTAAGTAATTAATCTAGTGCATGTGATATTTTTGTGAAGCATAATTCGGTCATGCTTAATAAAATGAGATTCATGCTTTTTATTTTGTGAAAGGTTGATGCACGTATCTCTTAAGGATAGATTTAATAATTTCAAGCACATGCATGTCATTTTCAAGAAATTTAAAGTATGATACTGGTTTTGAAATAAAATAATGAGCTTGAAGTTTTATTGAAATTATTTAAGAAAAATCTTGCCTTGATGATGATAGAACATGATGATGTGAATGTGTTGTGATTATCTATTTTCTATTTGGTTTTGATTGGGAAAAGATAAAGGAAATAGATTAATTTTACCTTGCATGTTAATTCAAAAGATAGGACTTTGATGTGATTTTCGATTTAAATTATGCTAAGAAAAGAAATCAAAGTGTGGTAATTCTTCCAAGTAAGCCCACGGTTTTTCAATATAAAAGGAAGAAATAATTTCTTTATTTTGTGTTTTGATGATGATCATGTTTTATGTGAAGAATGCTATGTTTGATCTGAAATGCTAAAATCGTTTTCTTAAATCCTATTCGGTTTAGTATAATAAGAGTATCTAAGATGGTTTAATTAATTGAAAATGAAATTTTGTTTGGATACTTGAAATAAATTAAGTTGATTGTGTGATTTAGATTTGTAATTTCTAGCTTGTTTCTTTGATGTCATTCGGCCATGGTGTATCGATAAGCCTAGGAGATTTAGTTGCATGAAAATGAACTTACATGGTAATTTTTGAAAGAAATTAAGTGGTTTAAAGTAAGAAAACAAATGTGCTTGAGTTATATTTTAGACACTCAATTCGGTTTGTGAATGTATGCATGTTTGAGTGTTTTGTTTTATGAAAATAAATGATTTGGAAATCTAATGTAGCTATTCTTATCATGCTAAGTGATGTGTGAAAAGCAAATGACTTATATAATTTAGTTTATCAAGTGTTGTTTGTTGTGATTGTATGTTAAGTGGATGTTTGGAAAATAATTGGGTTTGAAATTAATTAATTTTAAAATAATTTGACTTGATTTATTTGGATTTTGGGATTGTATTTAAGTGGCTGTCCAAGATTTATCTTATGATAAAAACTTGAGTTTTAAAGTATTAGTTTGAACTAAAGAATTGTTTAAAGTAAAAATTGTTTTTACGATGTTTTCGGATCTTTATCAAAGTGATTTTATGAAATAAACCTTTGTTGTCCAGAATTATTTAAAGTTGTTTCTTAAACTTTAAAAAGGTACTCATGAAAGTTAAAGTATGATTTTCAAGTGGTAATTGATTTAAGAAAAGCCGGATTTAAAAACAATACATTTTTCGGTGTTTTCAAACATGTTTTAGGTGCTGTCCAAGACGGACCAGCAACTAAATCAAATGATTTAAATTATTTTATATGATGTTTTCAAATGGTTTTAAAATACTTAAAGTACTAGAAAAATGTTAGAGTTGTTTTGAAAACAATCATGTTTTAAGTTTTTCCGACGAAGAACCAAATGTGAAATGAGTTAAGAAAATATTTTCTTAATACAAGTTAATGACGTAAACACATTTTATTTAGTACGAGGAATTTTAAAGACGAGGGATTGGGGCAGCTGGCAGAGACAAGGATCCGAGGAGAGCGTACGCATTAAATTGCTGGACCTCAGGTGAGAGAGAAGCTTTCCTAAGACACTGTGGTGTTTAGGTGATATATTAGGACGTTCCGTATCATCTTAAAGATCGGAACTTAGTGGTCCGGAGTCAGTAGTATAAGTGGCAATTGTTTGATTGTGTGGCCACTTATACGAATGTGACAAGGACCACATTGTTGTTGTGTGATGTTTGTGTGATTGAGAGCATGCTTTTATTTATTTATTTATTTATCTCTTTAATTATGCAAAATGAAATTGAGTACTGTTGATTAATATTAATAATATATTGATGGACGTCTGTTACGTCCTGACATTGGAAAAGAAATAAGAAAGTTGAGGGAAGTAAATAAAAGAAGAGAAAGTAAGAATGTTAAAGGATATGAAATGGATTGGAAAAAGAGATCAAGAATTGATGATAAGAATAAGAACGAGCCAGAGCTGAGGAGAGTAATGTTGAGACGAGATGTGATATGAGCGAAGCTTGGCTCCTTGGTTTTTGTTTTCAGTTTTAGACTGGGACTAGTGTTGAGTTGAGCTTGCTCCTCCATTAGCGCCCAGCAAAGATGTAATTTTTGAAAAAGGTTTTTGAAAAACGGTTTTTGAAAAAGGTTTTTGAAAAGAGATTTTTGAAAAAGATTCGTGAAAAGAAATTTTTGAAAAGAATTGTGGAAGGAAATTTTGAAAAAGGGTTTGAAAAGAAATTTTTGAAAAGGGTTTTGAAAAGAAGTTTTTAAGAAGGGTTATAAAGAAATGTTTTCAAAAAAGTTTTTCCGAAATAAAATTTGGTGAAAAGTTGTGAAGGAAAATTTTTAGAAATTTTGTGAAAGAGAGATTTTTAAGAAAACTTTTGAGGAAGTCTATGAAAAGAAATTTTTTGGAAATGTATGAAAGTTGATTTTGAGAAAATTTACGAGAGAAGATTTTATGTGAAAGTTTTCGAAAGGATATTTTGTGAAAGCTTATGATATAAGATTTTCCAAAAAGTTTATGAAAATGTGTTTTGAGGAAAGTAAGATTGTTTTGGAAAAAGGATTGAGAATGTTGAGAAGGATTGGGAAATGAGATGAGAGTTCAGTGATGTGATCCCAGCTCTGTGCTATGTGAGAATGATGAGAGAAAGATTGCGCCAAGTTAGTGGTCGGGACTCATTGAAGGGATGTACGAAGGATGGGCCGACCTTAGGATAATTAAAAAGATAAAAGACATTAAAAGACATTAACGCGGTGAGATATGAGAGTGCGAAGTAGGGGAGAGGAAGGTACCCCAGATATCAGGGATATTCGGGTGGTGAATGCAATAGGGTAGGCTCGGACGGTAAAACGTCATGTTGCCTTGAGTACTATTTTGGGCGGAACGAATTCCATATGTGGTAGCCAGACGTGGTGGGGACTGGGTCCCAATACCGTGGTAAGTTCTGCACCCGGAACCGGAATAGTGCTGTCACCCCTATGGCATTTCGAGAACAGTGGAGAGGGACTGGAGTGGGGCATCTTGATTGCCATTGTGAGATAGTGTGCCTTGATATATATATGAAATGAATGAATTGATATGATTTGATTTAAGGATGTAGTCCTCCTAGTCTGGGACCAATTGTTGTGAGACAACTATCGTGCCCGCACGGTAAAGGTCCTGTACTCCTATTCGCTTCCGACTAGGCTGGGTGGATGACCGAGGAGATGTAGACGTGTGAGACGATGGTAACGAAGGGAGTACCTCGATGATATTATTCTCCCCCAATCATCGAAGGTTATGATTTGATAAGACTTGATAATGAAAATTGAAAAGTAATAAAGAGATTGATAATAGTATGATTAAAATCCCCTGGAATGCTGAGGGCAAGAACGGAATTGAGATATAAAAGTAAAAGATTTGTAAGTGAGATTAAGAAAGTAGTTGAGAAAGAAGGAATGTGTATAAGATTGGTAAAACAAAGATAATAATGATATGCGTGATTATTGTGTTGTATGTATGTTGTGTGTTGTATGTATGTTGTATGTTTGTATTGTCTTGATATCTCGCCTATCGTAATTCCACACCGTCGACGATGCGTCGTCCGGATCGCTTACTCTCTCCTGTTCGTTGGCATATCGGGGCTGCTGATATCTCAACGGGCAGACGAAGTATCGCATGGAGATCATCACTAAAGATGAGTTGAAGATGGAACGGAGTGACGACCGCAAAGCAGCAATAGAGATGATTTCATTTTCGGGCGCAAGAAGGAAGGAGAGCTTCATCTGGTTGCCTTTATCAGAGTAGCGCAGAGGAAGCGATAGTAGCGAATTTAGTTTAAGTTATGATGTGTGAGTTAAGGATTACCGAGCAAAGAACCATTTATGTAACCAAGCCAATTTTAAATTCTATGTTGTGAAAATACCTTCATTTTGGAAAGATTAAGCAAGGTAATCTTTTGTAAACTGTTGTGGATACTTTTAATCTACTGAAATGAATCATTTTCGAAACAAGTTCTTTTGGAAAACGTGAAACTTTTATGAGAAGGAATGTTTTAGTAACAACTCGATTTTCAGTAAAGGGCGGTACATCTAATATTGTCACTTCAAAATGTTTTATAAAAAAAAAAAAAATTGGCCTCATTTTTGGTAACTTTGATACATAAAAGATAATTATTTTGAGTTATGAAAATCGGGCTGTTACACAAACCAACAAATAATTTATCCAATAATTTTATACTCTACCTTTGTTCCTTATTACTAGTATTTGTATTTTTTTATTTTTTGCACAAAAAATTTAGGATTTCAAAAGTGTAATATAAATATTATTTTTCATGATTACCTTTATTTAATAGATATTGGTTTATATAAGTAGTGAAGAAAAAATGATTACAGAGAGAAAAAAGTATAATAGGTAAAAACAAAAATGGTATATTGCAAATCTAAGTAATGATTATTTTTCTTAAAAAAAAATTAGTATTATGTTTTATTTGACATAAAACAGAGAATTAAGATCAAAAAAGGGGAGTAAAGTGTATTATTCAACTACTCCTTCCAATTTTTATTATCTGTTCTTTTTTGGAAAAGGTTTTGCTCTTTTTTATCTGTCTTTTTAAGGATTTCAAAAGTGTAATAAATGTTAAATTTCATGTTTACTCCTATTAGATAAGTCTTGGTTTATATAAGCAGTGTAGAAAAATTAATGATTATAGAGAAAGAAAAAATATAATGGAAAAAACACAATTAATTAATATTAAAATCTAAGTAATAATTACATTCTTTAAATGATATGTTTTGTTTGAAATATGACAAATAAATATTAAATAGGATAAAAAAAATATAAATTAATGATCTGTTTAATAAATAAGCTAAGGTACTATTATGACTTACTAGTATGTGCAGAGACTGCCTACTTCCAGTGATTATTGGTTCGTACTGATCCAAACCAATGACCAGTACCTATTTTAACCATTTCCTTGGATACATTATTTGAATGTACAAACTTGATTGTGAAAAAAGGATCATTTTAAAGTACGTACTGTGAAGAAGTACGCACAAGTGCAAACTGTTTATTTAATGGCACAGATTAAATATGGATAATAAAAACTAATGGATGGCCATGATTTTAGACGGGAAACTAGAATAGACCGTCTCTATGTGGTTTCTATAATTCTATTGCATCCAACCACAGCCCTAATAATTAATATTTCTGTATATCGGTATACGACTTACTCCCAGTTTCACTTTTAAGTATTTTTTTAAGCATAAAAATTTATTCTTATATAAGTGTTTTTTTTTTAAAACAAACCAATATAATATTAATTATTCTTTTTATAATTTTATCTTCACCTAATTGAAAAAAGAGATAATACAATTTGATATCAATGGCCCTCGACTCATAAGGCAACCGGAATAGCCAATATAATCAATGGGGATTTTTTTTTTAATTCTTTAAAATGGTTAATGGAGTAATAGATTAATATGGATAACTAACTAAAATGATACTTTCTTCGATCATAAATGTAAGCTCTTTTAAAAAAATCGATCCTTAATGTAAGTCATTTTTTAATTTCTAGTAGTATTAATTTTTTTTTACAAATTTTCTTATTTATTCAACACTTTTTAAAACCTCAATAATAATAATTATAGGGATAGTTTTAAAAAAGTATAACAAATATTTACATTTATAATGTCTAACTAAATTTTTTAAATTACATGGTTTTTTTTTTAAGTTTACATTTAATGTAAGTCATTTCTCCAATCTTCAATGGAATTAAATATATTTTTACAAACACTCATATTTATTCAACACTTTTTAGAATCAAACTAATAATTATTCCTTTCATTCCTATATATAAGCTCACTTTGAAAATTTTTCTTTTGTCTATTAGTTAGTCAACGAGGCGAGCACGGTGACTAGTTAATCATTTGGGTTTTGTTTGGCCCTTTCTCGGATGACCCTCCTAATTGAAATTATTTACCTTCACAAGAGATGATAATCGAAACCCCAACGTAACCACTTGCTTAAGTGGCACAACCCCACATCAACTGTGCTAACTTCAGTTGATTTTGAAAACTTTTCTTAATCCTAAATATAAGTCTCATTTCCAATTTCCAATGACATTAATGATTTTTTTTCCACAAACATCCCGATTTACTCAATACTTTTTAGAGTCCCGATAACAATTATAGGAATAGTTTGAAAAAATATACCAAATATTCACATTTTCAATACCACTAATAAAACGTATACTCCATCTGTTCTATATCTTTTGGTTTTTTAGGTCTGAACACACATATAAAGAAAATATTGATTATTGTAAGTTTTGTGTGTACTTTGTCTAAAGTGCTCATATTTAATCTTTATTGAAAATTGTAATAGTATTTAATTTTTATTAGTACTCTAAGTGTCTCCATTAATTAATGTATAATTTAGAGATGAGAAAAATGATAAGAGTAGATTAATGAAGGGTAAGACAATAAATGATTGAAGAAAGGGTTAAAGTTGGAAAGAAAAATACGTTTATGCATTGGCCTAGTGGAAGCATGCTAGGACCATAAGGATATTGAGAACCCATAAGACCACAAGGTCAGAGGCTCGAATCCTTGTGGAGAACATCACTCGGGGAGGCACCCCACCCATGTTGCTCCAGGTGCCGGGACTGTGAAGTTCCCCTCCACGGTTTTTCAAAAAAAAAAAAATCTAAAAAGCCAAAAGATATGAAATGACTTGTATATAAAACCAGAATGAGTATAATAATTACAAGGTAGTTTAAAAAGAATATATAATAAATATTTACTCCTTCCGGTAATATTTATAAGATCCTTTTGAGATTTTTATTTTGATCCTATTTATAAGACCCCTTTCCAATTTTTAAGAACATTTAATTACTTCTTTCCACTAACACTCATATAAAGTCAACACTTTTTAGAGTTCCAATGATAATTACAGGGGTAGTTTTAAAAAAGTATATCAAATTTTCACATTTTCAATGTCACTAACAAATTTATCCACTCTCCTTGGTGAGAGTGAAAAACCTCAAAAGGATCTTATAAATAGGACTGGAGGGAGTAATTTTTAATGTGACTAATAATCCGAAAAAGTTATAAATTGTGTTTTCAGTTAAAAAATTAAGGAAGTACTACTAGTTTTTGTAATAAAAAACTGGGAAGATTCAAATCAAATATTGTTAGTGACGGGCTGCATCCGGTAATTGGGAGTTTGTACCGGTCCGAACTTTTTACAAGTTCGTATTTTAACCGTTTCCTGTAATTCAAAGCTTTATATATTTCAAACTTATAAGTATCTTTTTCCTAAAATACACTCATTATAAGTTGTAGTTTTAATTTATTCGTTACAACTACAACAATAGGGATCTTGAAATTACATGACTTTCACGTTATAGAGATGATAACAGAATATAATTACTAACATCTATCCATTGCTATGCTTATATTTCTCCAACGTTCTTTGACCAAAAGCCAGGAAACACGGTTTCTATTCCTTTGTCGTCTCTACTATTCTTTCTGTGTCGTTATGTGATGGTAAAAGAGAGAATACGTTATAGTCAGGAACAGGACATGTTTCTCATAAATAGGTAAAACCCTTATCTCTTATCCATTGGCTTCCATCAAGCTAATGGGCCTTAGAAACAATCCCCTTATTATCTAAATATGATTTAGCCCATTAAGATTTAATTAATTATTTACTAAACACAATTCAATATATGTCACATGCACATCACATGAGACATACTAAGATATAAAAATCTTACATTCTCCCACTTGGCTCATGTGACAAAATTCAACATTATGGTTTAATAAACAAAATAATTAAACAAACCATTAATGCACATTTATATAGCTAAATCATTCTATAATTAGATACTCGATTAATCATAGTTAAGGATAGGAACTAATTCAGGTCATAGCGGTTGTATGTCATTTGTTCGACATAATTCCTTCCATGTACCACAAAATAGTCTTTTCCTTAACACGATCTATAATTGGGAAATATATAACTGGTCCATAATATCTTTTTTCAAGACAATACCTGTTTACATTACTCTAATACATTAATACATGTCGTTCTAGAGAACAGGTAATCAGAAACATATCAAACATATCATAAATGAGCTCAGAGTGTCAATTACATCATACATAAGGATGTCAACATCAAATTTAATTTTACTTAATAATAGTAATGCCTATACTTTCAACATGTTCAATAAATGTTTAGGCGATAACCCTTCTTTCAAGGAATTAGCAATCATAAGATTGGTGTTAACATGCTCTATTGACAATCTTTGTTTCTGATCTCATTCTTTAGAGACAAAGTACTTCATTTACATACTTTTAGCACCTTTATAGTACTTGTCATTGCTGCAAAACACCACAGTACGTTTTCAGCGGCTAAGCAATATTGTCGACAGTTCTAAGCCCCGAAATAAAATTTTGCAGTTAATTAGTTTGAATTGTAACCTCAAAACTTGTTACAAATTCAACATTCTGATCATCTCAATGTGATCATTCATTACAGAAGTAAACATGCATTTATTCGTTTCATGTTAATACCTCAAGACTTTATGAGTATAGTTAATACTTCCTTAACGTAAATTTTATTCATTCTAAATCAATCTAGTACTTTAATGATATATGCTTTCTGATATAAGCCTAACAATTCATGTGACATATTCTAGAATATTCATTTTCTAATCACATGGCTCGACTCACCTATATCTTCATTCGAAGTTACTAGAAAACACTTCTTAGTCTAGTGTAAAAGACTAAGATAATAAGTTGCAAGCAAGATATAATAACATACAGAATCAACATAATAAACTCACTCCCACTGAACTTCAGATACTTACACAAGTTAATTGTGTTTCCTTAAATCTAAAAGAAACAATAATATCATTGACTTTCTTTTGATACTATTGGTGGGATGTATGTTTAAATTTGAATATTAATTTCCTCAAATTTTCACATTATGTGTTCATTCTTTTCAATTGAGAACCACATTAGTGGGTCATCCACATAAACATCCTCCTCTAAAATTCATAAAGGTTGTTTTCACATTCTTCTATTGTAGTTCCAAATCATTACGGACTACATATGTCACGATGATAATATTGAATAAATTCTTTCAGGTAATTGGTCAAAATTCCTCATTAATGGTCAATGCCAACTTTGCGAGGGAAATCATTGACAACAAATTTGGCCTTGTAACGTTCAAGTTTGTCACGAGAGTTATATTTGGTCCAAAAGACTCACTTACCCCCCAACTCTCGTGTAACCTTTAGGCAATTCTACAAGGTCTCACAATTAAAATATTTATCAATATTATCACAACTTACGGCTTGTAAAACAACACATCGTTATCATTAATGACTAAGTCAAATTTATATTCTTGTAGATAAACCACTTAAAACATTCGAAATAGCAATTTCTTTTTTTTTAATACTATTTCTCATGGTTCTTCTACAATAAAATCATTGTGAATAGTGAATTCATTTCGTACTTTATTGTTATACGATTCAACAATAAAAGAAACTATTGTTGAGGTAGAAGACCAAATTACAAATTACAGGAACTTGCACCCTAACTCCGTTAATTTCCACGTTATGTGGAACTATACTCCCACTAATTTCACAATTCTCAGTAAATCTGTCATTTACAATTTCAATGGTTCTTATGCTATGGTTAGAACAATAAGGTCTATACTTTTTGATTTATATGGATAATCAGTGAAATACTCACTGATGTTTTATATCCATTTTCTTTTCTGGTGGATTGCAAATTGCAATCCTTGTTTCTGCCGACAACCTTAAATATGCAGGTGCCTTAAATTGGGTATCCTATAAACACAGTTCAAAATTGTCTTTGACACTGTCTTACTAGTAACCCTGTTCAATAGACAAATGACAGTTTCAAGACATACATTCACAAATGCGGGTAAAGACTAAATATCATACTTCTAACCATATTCATTACTGTTCTGTTGTGCCCTATATACACCATTTCGCTGCAGTGTAATTGGCATACACACAAATTACTCAATTCTTGAGGAGTTTAACGAACAATCACAGATGTTGCCCATTTTAATTAATTCTTTCATGTTATTCATCATCTCTATCGTAATTGATAACATTCATCTATATGTACTTAACTTTCTACTATATTCAAGTAAATTTTCAAGACATAACTATAACATGAATAATTATCAATAAAGATGATCACATACCTTTTCCTTTCTAAAAAGAAAGTTAACATCAGAGGTCCACAAGTTTTGAAGAACACATTTTCAAGAAGCTGGATCCTTCTTGTGGCTCCTTTCTTTGTGTCTTTGGTTTTTCTTTCCTTTAATACAATCTGCACAAATAATTAGGCCAATAAAATCCAAATTTGGAAAGATTTTGTTCCTTATAAAGCTTTCCTTTCTTTCCTTGGATTTATGACCCAAACACTTATGCCACAAACTAGCAAAAAATCATTTAAAATTCAATTTATATAACTATCACTAATATACAAATACCAATGTGATAATTATACTTAAATAAATTGAAACATCCATAACCAAACATAAAAGAGTATCTAGTAACATTAATCCTAGATAATAAACCAAACTCCTAGAAAACTAGGTACCTAAAAGGTTTCCAATGAGTCTAGGTGATGCCCAATATCAAGGATTAAACATTAAATCCTGATAAGTTCTATTAGAAGTTAGAACCTTCACTTTATTCCCACAAACACATACTTTACATGTGGGTTTATGGTATGGATTAAACAAAATTCATTATGCTAAAAACATGTTCCGATTAATCCAGGATCAATCCACCAAATTTATGTGGATCTTTGATTAAGTTTGACTCAAACATACATAAGCTTTAAACTTATCTTTCATAGAATCAAGATTTTCATTTTATGCACTTCTTCTGAATTTAACAATTTTGCACAAAATGACATTTATGATAATGAGGTTCTTTCATATGAGTTTTCACATATGCCTCATTAACTCTAAGTGATCCTTTACCCTTATCATGTTTCTTCACACATTTATTTCCAGCTCCTTGATGTCCTTAAAGGTTGGATAAAGAGATTTCTTATTTTCTTAAATCTTGTTTCCTCTTAAACTAAGATATTGTGCAATTTACTGCACAACCCATTATCTTTCATGGCGTTATAGCTCATTCAAAAACAAGTGACACTCAATCGATAATGAGCGAGGATAAACTATAATAAGAAGTTCTCATCCACAACTATTTTTAAGGACTCAAACTTAAATCTTGTTGAAATAATTTTAATTTTAATTATACGTTTATAAATAGTACACAAATCACCAAACTTTATGGGGTTAGGGTACTCATTAATGTCCCAGAAAGAGAATCACAAAAATATTAAGCATTCTCTCACAAAATTCACTTATTTTTTTTAAGTACTTTCAATTTTGGAGAGAATTATCTTAATATTATCTGCAACACTTATCCTCGTGAACATAATTTGTCAAATCTTTCTAAAAATTACTCAGATTTTATAATAAACTTTATCCTTATTGTTGCTAACACCATTAATAGCAACAAACTTTTCTTTAATTGATAAGAAAGACTTGCAAACTCTAGTCAGAAAGTTTAGCAAATAACATTGACACATACAAGTCATGAGAATGCAGAAAATTAAGAACATGTACTACATAACATAAATGTTTTGAGACATAAGGTACATGTTACTTAAACAATTAATGTACACTAATGTTCTCCTTTGGGTTACACATTAGTACACGACATTCAAACATAATGATGCTAATAAAATTAATAATCAATAATTGGCAATGATATATGCACCAATTAGTATTATCTATTGTCTTTGGATGTATAAATAAACCAATAGCACAAACATATTGCCTACAGTCATGTCCATTAATTATAAGAACAACTAATCAAACCTTTGGGCGATCCATAAATGCCTTATAACAATGAACTACAATATACCCATAGAACATAAAACCATTATGTCATTAATATAACATCAAATCTATGAGTAATTGAAAAATCATCATATGATTTGAAATTAATTTACTTACTGATTTGACCACTTTGGTGATTAACAAAATCAACATACAATTAATTTCAAATCAAATTCATTATTATAATAAAATTATACAATTGGAATTAATATCTTTATGATTTGACAACTTTAATGATGATCAAATCATCATACATTAATATCAAATCAAATTATCATACATTAAAACAATAATCAATAATGGGTAATGCAACGTGCAAGAATTAAATATTTATTATCTTTGGAAATAAATAAAACAGTGATGCACATGCAATACCTTCAATCATGTTTATTAATCATAAGAACAACTAATCAACCTTTAGGTGATCCATAAATGCCTTATAACAATAAACTCAATGACTCATAGAACAACAAATCATCATGTTGTACGTTTATAGCATCATCTATGAGTAATTGAAATTAACTATTATATGATTTAGAATTAATTTAATTTTTCAAGTTTGACCACTTTGGTGATTAACTAACTTATCATACATTAATTCAAATCAATCTATTATATAATTTAATAATAAACTATTAAATTATCAATACATAATATCAAGAAAAATAAACTATTATATATATATATATATATATATTTGCGTGAAACCGTGAAATCAAACACAATCTAATATCTATATTGAAACCGTGACCATGCATGAAGCCATGACCAGTAAACATACACTGGTTTTAGTATTACTACTGCAAATATGAAATCAAAGCAATACGAAATCAAAGTAATATAATTGCGTGAAGCCGTGACTTGAGTTTCAACCGGAAACATTGGGGAAAATCAATACGAAATCAATTCGATCACACTATTAATTTCAATTCATGATTTTCAATTACTGTTGAACAGTAATATGAAATCAAACTCAATACTATTGATTTTCAAAAGTTAATTGGCAAATAAATATTTTAATAGGTATGGAAATAACACTTTCGCGGAAATCATAATATCCCTAAATACAATAATTAGGGTTCATACCACTTTACAAAATTTTAATTGGAAAATCATGAATTTCTCAACCTAATGCTCTGATACCACATATAAGTTGTAATTTTAATTTATTCGTTACAACTACAACAATAGGGATCTTGAAATTACATGACTTTCATGTTATAGAGATGATAAGAGAATATAATTACTAACCTCTATCCATTGCTATACTTATATTTCTCCAACGTTCTTTGACCAAAAGCCAGAAAACACGGTTTCTATTCCTTTGTCGTCTCTACTATTCTTTCTGTGTCGTTATGTGATGGTAAAAGAGAGAATACGTTATAGCCAGGAACAAGACCCGTTTCTCATAAATAGGTAAAACCCTTATCTCTTATCCATTGGCTTCCATCAAGCTAATGGGCCTTAAAAACAATCCTCTTATTATCTAAATATGATTTAGCCCATTAAGATTTAATTAATTATTTACTAAACACAATTCAATATATATCACATGCACATCACATGAGACATACTAAGATATAAAAATCTTACACTCAGTATATATCTTCATGTGATGGATATATTGTTAAGAAGCATATAAGGACAAAGTGCTATAGCCTATATGACAAATGTTCTTGGAAGGACTTGTGAATTCGAATGAAAGAACGAAAAGACCGTAATTGCAAGCCCAAAAAGTTGAAATAATGGCTTTTGAAATCAAAATAAGCCAATAAGATGCATTTGTATTGACCTGACAAATCTGATTTTCGTACCATTGAGCATTGTCTTCGACTATGTTTAAGTTTGACTTACAAAAAATGTGTTTTAATCAGAAGAGGTTGGTCACAACTCACAAGTCACATAGAAGTGTATTGAGCCAACCAACTAATGTTTGCAAATTTAGGGTGGGTCTGTATCACTTAGGTAAGTGTTGAAAGTTTAATTCTCAATTTTTGTAAATGCCAAAAAGTTTTAGTTGGAAAAATTCTCAAAAAGAACCAAATTATGCTTGAAGGATTAATAACCGTACTAACATAAATGGATTGAGCCCACAAGGTCAGGGATTTTGCCCCCAACACCCTACTAAGAGGGTTAATCTCACATGCATGTATGTGGTTGGAAGACCCAATCAAAGACAAAAATAAAAAAGAAGTATTGTGTTTGAGCCCGTAATTATCATAAAATTTATTGAAGGTCACATAAATAGACAAGCATATAGACAATTTAAAAAAAAATGTTGATCAAATTTCAAGTATGTAATTTTAAGTTTTTATAGTGATTCCTAAAATGTTTCCAACATAAAATAGATATATAAAATAAATATATATAATTTTGGTTTGGCTTAAGATTATAGTTTTGGTTTTTTTTTTCAAAAATAATCATAATCTTACATGTCTATTTGTCAATGCAGATTATAATCTTAGATTATATTCTTGGAAAAATAATCAAAATCAAAAAGCTCTCTCATAACAACTGGAGATTATTTTTTAAATTCATGTAATTTTTCTATTCTACCTGTTGTGGGGTGTTATCCCACATGTACCAGCAAGCCGGTTTGTTGATGTACAACGATGGTAACAGGTTATCAGTTAGAGAACTCCGCCACTGAGTCGGGATATTTCGGGGGTGGTGTGTGTGTCGTGTGAAATGAGAGAGTTGGGAGTCCAGAGCCTTACCTTAGCTATTATTATCTTGTTTATAGGGAGAGGTATGAAACAATGTAATGATAAGCCATAATTGAGCATTAAGGCTGAGGTGTAACGGCTCCACGAATGCCATCATGAGTAGCAATAATAACTAACTGTTACAACGGTTACACATTAATTAACTATTGATGGCAGATTGCTGGTATACCGAATTGATGCTTGTTGGTCTGTGATACCGGTTCTTATTTGTCTATGGAACCGGTCCATAACAGTAACCCCCAGCTCGATGTTGTGACGTAAGAAGGGCGTCAAGGTATGAATAGGAAAGACCGGTATAAGCATTGAATTTTTTGTGACTATGAAACGGATCCTTAAATCCGAAGAGATTCTTCAAATCTTACAATTGATTTCAAAGGAGGTAAAACAAAACAATATTCACCCTATCTAGAACCAGAGATTGAAGAGGGGAACTCGGTGCGAGGTTTCTCGAGTCGTCTAGTGAGTTCGATGAAAAAAATCTAGCATGAAGATTCCTTGCTTGTCGAATACAAGACCTAAGGGGGAAGCCCAATTGAGGGTTCCTCACGCATGGCAAGAGTTCGGGAAGGAAAATTCAACATGAATTTTTTCTCATTTTGAACCTTAAAGCGAATAGGGAACCTCGACACAAGGTTCCTCGCTATCAACAAATGAGTTCGGATAAGGGAATATAGCAACGTGTTCCTCATCTTTCGAAACATGTTGAATATTGAAGAAAATATCAAAATTATGTCCGCGTAGAGTACTCTCGAGATAGTGATCGTACAAAATCATGTATCTCTCTAACCGCTACTAAATCGATGGCTAATTGAATTAGGGGTGATACATTCAGCAAACCTCATGGGCTAAAATAATCATGGTGGGGATATTTTTTATTCTCCTCTTGAAAAGCTTATTGTCCATTAACGAGAATCTCGGAGTCATTTTTAGAGTAGTTTGGAGAAAATTGAGGCATCATATTTGTACCTTTCAATAAAAAATAACAATTAAAATATTAAATAACAAATATCATATGGTGACATTAAGGAGCAAAATTAAATAATATATTGTATACACACACTTATATACGTGGTTGAATTAGCATATATGTAGTAGTAATTAGGGGTGTAACGGTCCGGTATGGTCTGGCCTTTAGTGGACATTACAGATCGGATCGATTGAAATAAGGCAGTCTGGTCTGGTCCGGTCCAGACATAATCCACACATAAAGACCGAACCGGACCGGACTGAAACATAATCGGTTCGGTCCGATCCAAACCGTGGTTTGGTAAGAAGATATTTATCTTTCATAATTTCTTTGCATCAGACCAAAAAAAGAGTGAGAAAGAGTGAGAATGAGAATAACAGAGACTCTCTAGCGACGGCAACGGCGACAGCGGGGAGGGAGTAGCGAACTGTGATGGTCAATGGAGGTGGCTTCACAGGCGGCGACGAGCACGAACCCACGCTGATTTTGCTCCGATTCTAGTTGGTCTTCACTCCATGCAATGACCACTGCCATGGAGGAGGGAGAGAGAGAACATAAGGATCGGAGGAGGGAGAACGGAGGAAGCGGATCGGAGGAGAGAGAGCGAGAACGGAGGAAGCAGATCATAGGAGGGAGAGAGAGAGAGAGAACGGAGGAAGCAGATCGAAGGAGGGAGAGAACCGGAGCTCAATTCGAAGGAAGAGAACCGGAGGGAGAACGAAGGAAGAGTGGAACCGAAGGGAGGCTGTGACTAGGATTGTCATGGAGGAAGTGGAACCGGAGGGAGGCTGTGACTAGGACTACCATGGAGGAAGAGTGGGGAGGGAGGCTGTTTTTTTTTTTTTTTTAGTTTGGGAGTCTTTCTTTTAGTTTAGGGTTCTTATTTCTTAAGAGTTAAGAGTGGGGTAGTGGGCTAGTGGCTGCTGAGCGTGTTTTATTTTATTTTTAATATTTGAACTATTGGTCCAGTCCGGTCTTGGTGATCTCAAAATTTGTGAGACCGTGGACCGGACCACAGTAGAACGGGTCCAGAAATATTAAGACCGGACCGGACCACGAGATCAGATCGGACCATATTTTTTGGTCCGATCCGGTCCGGTCCTCCGGTCTCGCGGTCCGGGACCGGATCACTTACACCCCTAGCAATAATCGTTTAGGATACTGTATAAATACATTTAGTACGTGTGGTTACGTTATTTTGGAATCACACTTAGATAACATGTCAAAGACATTTTTCCATCTCTTGCAATAATCACTATATATAAAATAGCATAATCTTTCTTCTCTCCTTTCCCGCCCAACCCGCCAAAACTTCAGCCCTTCTTCTTTTTTTCCATATAAATTGTTATTACTTATTTGTGGGTTAATGTGTGTAAGTATTTTGCATTATAACTAAAAGTTTGATGATCCTAAAAATAAAATACATTTAAGTACATCAATATTGTATTTCTAATTACTCAAAACTGATTGAAAAATAATAAAATTACAGATCTCTGCAGATAGCTATTGTGTAAGAAAAAGTATCAAAATTCAAATGTAAATACATTTTTTCAATCCTGATGTCAAACTTGATTAAATATAATATTCAGAATCTTGAAATAATAATAAAGCTACCGGTCCTTACAGATAGCTATTGTGTAAAAAAAAAGTATCAAAATTCAAATATAAATACATTTTCTCAATCCTGATATGAAACTTGATAAAATATAATATTCAGAATCTTGAAATAATAAGTCATTAAATATAACTTATACCAGTAATATATTAAAATCAGTCCGGGAGCTAAAAATAAAACAGTCTCAAAATGCTATTAAAATTTACAGGAACGTTACAAATATTAAATTAAACATATGTTTCTAAAGAAACAATGTATGAAAATGTTTCTAAGGCTTGCCAATTGAGCTCTCTGTCAATGAAATATTTGGAAATAGATCTAATGATTAAAAAAATATTTACAAAATAAGAAAACTTAAGACATTAAAGTCATAACTCATAATTCATAAAGATCAAGAATTTTAAGTATTTGGGAATGATTAGACTCATTTTCAAATATAGAAATTAATTAACACAATTTTGATAATATCATTAATAATTTTTCTACCACACTCAAATTTTCAATATACACTTAATTTTTCTCACTCTTAAATTAACTAAACCCAAACAAATACCGGCCCGTGCATCGCACGGGCATAGGTCCTAGTATTAATAAAATACAAATAATGCTATTATCACAAAATATAAGAATGAGGAAATGGGATTTATATAAAGAAAAAATATCTTCCTTGTTAGGTGCTTTGAGGCATTTTGTCTAACTTCCTTGGCCATTCATTTCATTGATGGGCTCCTGGATTTATTCATTATTTTTTTGGGCCCGTTTTGGTGTATTATCACTTGTTGGAAGAGACTTCGTGCCTTCCTCATCTTCTTCTTTGTTCTAATGTTACAGGACTCCTCGTGGAAAGTTACAACTGACGCGAGGGAGATTGGAGAAGTGATTGGCTCACGGTTTATCGGATATGTGTTTTGGATGGAACATGTGTCGAAGGTGATGCACGAACCAAAGAAAGCATTTGCCGAAGCGACAAGACGTAACCCCGGTAATGCGCCAACCAGTTATGACCGAACTAGGGCGGTACAAATCGCACATAGCCTTAGCAAGGGGTCGTCCTTGTCCGCGGTGTTCACGCCGTAGCAGGCAGTGTTGTTGGGTTCCTGGTTTCTCAATCACGAACCAGGGAGGGTTGTTGCTTTGTCTGGGGGCCCGATCCTGGCATGTTATAGACACGGACGAAAAAAATTTTTTGGGCTCATTAAACTATAAAAAACTTGCAAATAAATAAAATTTTAACAATAAGATTTGTATAAAATTTCTCTTAATATTGTGACTTTTCCATAATATTACTAATGCTTATAACTCTATAAATTTGCAAAAATACAATCAACTATGAACTCACATAGGCTTCAACAATTTTATTTACGGATAAAAATAATAGTCAATTCAACAAAGCTTGAAATTTAAAAATAAATGCTTCCTTCGGTTTTATTTATAAATTGTTTTTCAGATTAATTATTTGTCCTATTTATAAGTTACTTTGTATTTTTTACAAGACACTTATTGATTTTTTTTATCATATTTGTTATAGTTAAGTATGACTCATAATTAAAATAAAAGAAAAAAATTAAAAAGTGCATTTAATTTGAACAAAAGAAAAAGGAGAGAACATATAAAATAATAAAAAATACAAGGTGCCTGCCAACAGTGGGATTCGATCTCTAGTCACTAAGGATATTAAAAATCTAGTTGACCACCTATTCTGCTAGTACTTTTATCAACATTACTAACGTTTGTTTATATATATAAATTTTTTGGGGCCCTAAAAATTATGGGCCCAGGGCAATTGCCCTTGTTGCCCTGCCCATGGGCCGGGCCTGTTCCTCTGGTTCTGGAATGCCGGTTCAGTAGTTATGTAGTTTGTCGTTCCCACTGTGGTCGTCATTATTGTAGGGTGTTATCCCACATGTACCGGCAAACCGGTTTGTTGATGTACGACGATGGTAACGGGTTCTCGGTTAAAGAACTCCGCCACCGAGTCGGGATATTTAGAGGTGGTGTGTGTTGTGTGAAATGAGAGAGTTGGGAGTCCAGAGCCTTACCTTAGCTATTGCCTTGTTTATAGGGAGGAGTATGAGGCAATGTAATAGATGAGCCGTAATGGAGCATTAAGGCCGAGGTGTAACGACTCCATGAATGTTATCATGACTAGCAATAATAACTAATTGTTACAAAAGTTACGCATTGATTGACTATTGATCTCGGATTACCAGTATACCGAATTGATGCTTGTTGGTCTGTGATACCGGTTCTTATTTGTCTGTGTAACCGGTCCATAACACTACCCTTATCACTCAAACATATTAACTATTCCCTTATTACATCATATCCTTTCTTGTAATTTACTCAATAAAAATAGAGTTAATAGTCACATAGGTCCCCAAAAGATACCCGTTCAATCAATTAGATCCCTGATAGATTTGTGGAATCTCTTAAACTCTCCAAAGATCAATTTGGTGTCACGTTAGTCCCCCATCCAATTTCTTCAAGAGGAACCTAACAGAATCCAACCTAACAGAATCCTACATGGCACGTTAAATACTTTGTTGGCCCTAATGTCGTGTTGGACCGTTAAAAAAGTGACACATTTGGGCCAACAAAGCATTTAATGTGTGCCATGCAGGATTCCGTTAGGTCCCTCATGGGAAGACTAATATGATGTCAAATTGATCTTTGGGGGTTTAAGAGATTCCACAAATATTTCAGGGACCTAACTGATTCCAAAATGATCTTTAGGGGGATTAAGAGATTACACAAATCTTTCTGTGACCTAACTGATTTCACAGGTATCTTTCGGGGACCTATGTGACTATTAACTCATAAAAATAATTTTCTTTACACTATCCAAACAAAATAGATTAGCTTAAATTCATTTTTAAGCTAAGATACCTGTTGTGGGTGTTATCCCACATGTACCGGCAAAGCCAGTTAGTTGATGTACAACAATGGTAACGGGTTCTCGGTTAAAGAACTCCGCCACCGAGTCGGGATATTTGGGGTGATGTGTGTGCCGTGTGAAATGAAAGATGAGAGAGCCCTCCATACCTTGGCATTTTACCTTGTTTATATAGGGAGGAGTAGGAGACATTGGAATGATGAGCCATGATGGGCATGAAGGCCGAAGAGTAACGGCTCCATGAATGTCATCATTAGCAGCATAATGACAAACCGTTACAACGGTTACATACTCATTGGCTATTGATGCCGGATTGCCGGTATACCAGATTGATGCTTGTTGGTCCGTGATACCGGTTATTATTTGTCTGTAGAACCGGCCCATAACAGTAGCCCCCCAGATCGGTGCTGTGACGTAAGGAGGAGCGCCGAGGTATGAATAGGAAAGACCGATATGAGCGTTGAATTTTTTGTGACTATGATACGGATCATTAACTCCGAAGAAATTCTTCAAATCTTTCAATTGATTTCAAAGGAGGGAAAACAAAACAATATTCTCCTTATCCAGAACCAGAGATTGAAGAGGGGAACTTGGTGCGAGGTTTCTCAAGTCGCCTAGTGAGTTCGATGAAAGAAATCTAGCATGAAAATTCCTTGCTTGCCGGATACAAGACCTAAGAGGAAAGCCCAATTGAGGGTTCCTCACTCTTGGCAAGAGTCCGAGAAGGGGAATTCAACATGAAGTTGTTCCCATTCTGAACCCTAAAGCGAATAGGGAAACTCGACACAAGGTTTCTCGCCGTCAACAAATGAGTCCGGATAAGGGAATATAGCAACGTGTTCCTCATCTTTGGAAGCACATTGAATATTGAAGAAAATATCAGAGTTATGTCCGTGTAGAGTACACTCTCGAGATAGTGATTGTAAAAAATCATGTATCTATCTAACCGCTACTAACTCGGTGGCTAGTAGAGTTAGGGGGTGGTACATTCAAGAAACCTCATGGGCTAGAATAATCGTGGTGTGAGATATTTTTTATTATCCTCTTGAAAAGCTTATTGTCCATTGACGAGAATATCGGAGTCCTTTATAGACTAATCCTGAGAAAATTGAGGCATCATGTTTGTACTTTTCAATAAAAAATAACAATTAAAATATTAAATAACAATTTTCACGTAGTGATATTGAGGAGCAAAATTATATTTTCTTTTGCTATTAATAATCATGTTGAGATGACGTAAATAGATATGCGAACAATTTTATTTTATTTTAAAAATTATGTAACTGACATTTACTTGGTGTCATGGCATATAACAAATATTATTATGATTTATGAAATATCAAATTATATTAATAACTATGACATTAAAAAATAAAACGTTTACTACCCTGATTCAAGTCATTAATGCCTCCCTTCTGTAGTTCCGTTGGACCCTTTGTTTACAACTTTTTCTTTTCTTTTTATTTTATAATAAATTGGAACACATGGGTATGGGCTTTGGGCCCAATCTTCTCATTCTCCAGGAATGGGTGGGTGCACGAAATCTTCTCCTTCCCAAAAGCAGGAGCCGACTCTGCTACACAAGAGAGATAGGAGGATGGGGACGACGCAGGAGCTAGAACTCTCAAAAGTGATGGTGGCCAAGGTTGTCTTGGTCTCGTCAAGGCGCGATGGGACTGATCTGGTTATGCGATTAACGGAGGAGGTGGCTAACTTTGGGTATTTGACGGTGGAGGCTATGGCTAATGCTCTGTTGATTTTGTTGGATTGTAGAACAGTATATTTTTTTTCATGAACTTTTGTAAACTAGATTCGTCATGGTGCTTTTCTCAGTGTATATTTTTCTTACCCGGTTCTGATATAATTCGTTTTGCACCCTTTACTCTTGCAATCCTTTCATAATATGGATTAGGGGAATTATCTTTCCAATCCTCCTGTAATACATATCATAGAATTGAGTAAGGTTTTCCAAAACATAAACGGGGAAGATGGACTACGTGGTCACAATGGTCTCCAATGTTCTGGAATATGACTTATTGATTTTCTTCCTCTTTGTGAATCATCATGTGCACATCGCCCATCCTTGTGCTTGGTATTTATTTGTGTCCTTGTTTCAAATGTAAGTCGTTTTGCATGCTTTTTAATTGTAACTTCAATCCTTGCCAAAGACTTCGAATAATTGATAATGCGGTGGTGGGAATTAGTTTGCCGCTCCCACTGTGGTCGCCATTGTTGTGGGGTGTTATCCCATATGTATCGGCAAGCCGGTTTGTTGATGTACCACAATGATAACGGGTTCTCGTTTAAAGAACTACGTCACCGAGTCGGGGTATTTGGGGTGATGTGTGTGCCGTGTGAAATGAAAGATGAGAGAGCCCTTCATACCTTGGCATTTTACCTTGTTTATATAAGGAGGAGTAGGAGACAATGGAATGATGAGCCATGATGGGCATTAAGGCCGAAGAGTAACGGCTCCATGAATGCCATCATTAGCAGGATAATGATGAACCGTTACAACGGTTACATATTCATTGGCTATTGATGCCAGATTGCCGGTATACCAGATTGATGCTTGTTGGTTCGTGATACCGGTTATTATTTGTCTGTAGAACCGGTCCATAACAATACCCAAACATAAACAGATTATAATTTTAACTTATTATAATTTTACCAGATTATAATCACAGAAAATAATCATAATCTCATTTTACCAGCTATATCAAACACACACTTAATAGTCACTTTGGTCCCGAAAGTTACATCGTTTACCAATGTAGTTTTCAAAAGATTTTTTACATCAACTTAGTCTTTCAAATATCAACACGACACCATGTGCACATTGAATCTTTTAGTGACTTATTTGATACCCATATAAATCTTTCAAGAACCAAAATTTACATTTTATGATGCAATCTTGATCTTTGGGAGACTAAGTTGATGTAATTTTTTTTTTAAAAACTAAATTGATGAACACTATATTTTTCGATGACCAAAGTGACTCTTTACTCGAAAAAAATTTAAATAGAGTAGATAGTGATACCTTAGAGGTTGAGTCATCCAAAGGGGTGGCTTTCATTTGGTAACAGCATAAAATACGGCAAATTAAAGGTTTGATAATTTCTTTGGAAGACATTGAATTGCAGATGTATACCATGTTGTGGCATGATTTTGGGATGAATGTAATTCTTGTAAATCTACAAAGCATTAGTCATTCGAATAACTTAAGATTCTAAAGCCACTTTGCAAATTTTAAATCAAAGCATTCATAGTTGGGTATTATAGCAAAAATGTCTTCTCAAATACATTAATAAACTTCACTGTCAAAGAGCACTTACAGATTATCAACTAATACTGTTCTTACATCGGTGGGATTCGAACCCGGGATCTCTCTCAACCACCGACTCAATCCTTACCAACTGAGCCAAAGGTTGTTAGCATTTATCACTTTATGCTAATAACATAAGTTTTATAATTGAACACATTTAGATTTTATTTATATGCTTTTTTAAGTCCTGGGAGATTTGTTGTCCTTAACTATACCAGCTTTATTTTCTGACGCAGCACGAAGATGTAACTCAATGCTTCCAACCTATTTAAATTAAATAAGAGTGAAGGCCCAATTTGGTCCCTCAAGTTTTCTGACTGGGGCACTTTAGTCCCTCAAGAATTATAATTCACTTTTAGTCCCTCAAGAATTAAAAAAAAATACCACTTTAGTCCCCGTTTTCATTCTATTAACTACTGTCACTGTTTCCAGAAGCACCAGGGACATTTACTAGGAGGCCATTAGCACCTGGGAATGAAATGTTACAGTTTATGTCAACAATGACAGTAGTTAACGGAATGAAAACAAGGACTAAAATGGTATTTTTTAAATTCTTTAGGGACTAAAAGTGAATTATAATTCTTGAGGGACTAAACTGTCCCAGTCGGAAAACTTGAGGGACCAAATTGGGTCTTCACTCATTAAATAAAGAGTGAAGGTTCAATTTGGTCCCTCAAGTTTTCCGACTGAGACACTTTAATCCCTCAAGAATTATAATTCACTTTTAGTCCCTAAAGAATTTAAAAAATATCACTTTAGTCACTGTTTTCATTCCGTTAACTACTGTCACTGTTTCCAGAAGCACCAGAGACATTTACTGGCAAGCCATTAGTACCTGGGAATGAAATGTTACAGTTTATGTCAACAGTGACAGTAGTTAACGGAATGAAAACAGGGACTAAAGTAATATTTTTTTAATTCTTTAGGGACTAAAAGTGAATTATAATTCTTGAGGTGCTAAAGTGTCCCAGTCGGAAAACTTGAGGGACCAAATTAGGTCTTCACTCTTAAATAAATTAATGGTTTTTTTTTTTTATATTTTTAGCATTATACAGTATTGTTCTGTCGTAGAGCTTTTGGACTTGAACTAACCAGTCAAGTGGTCAATCACTCTACTTTTTGCTGTTAGACGTAAGGAAGACACCCTGAATACCAAGATACCCTCTCTCTTGTCGATTACTTGGGTGTTTGTGTGTGTATATGTGTAGAAGGTTATATCATACCTTGGTCCCTTGTCTGCCTTTATAGGCATAGTAGTAGGAGTGAGGTGTAAAGCCGGTTAATGAGGAATTCGGGAATCTAGCCAACGGTCGTCTTTATGGCAACAGTTTCAATTGTTAATGCTCATCATGACGCCTCAACGGATAGAAGCTCCTTCACGGTCATTCGGCTAATCGGTTAGGTGGTTAGCCTAACCGGTTAGCCTCTAATTCCAAGTAGGCTGGTTAACCGAATAACCGGTTAGTGGTTATTGAATCGCTAATCTTGTGATCTTGCTTGTACCGGTTAAGGGGATTCTTGCTGAATCGTTATGGTTACTAGGTGGAGTATCCAATGTTCAACTGATCGCTTCTCAACGGTCAGATGTTCAGCATTACTAGTAGGTAAGCTTCAATCTGGTTAACCGGTATACCGGTTTACACCAGTCTGGGCCTCTATGGGTCCTTTTGGCCGAATTGCTGGTATATGGGGGGTGTAGGGGTCTGGTCCATAACAATAGCCCCCCAAGCCATGTTGCACTTGAGTGGAGTGTGAGTTTTGTTTTCTTGGAAATTCGTAAAGCCGGTTTTGAGAGACGAGTCACTCAGGTCGGGGTTCTTTGTCTGATTGCTTCTAATTATTACTCAAAATCTTTATTTTGACATGAATAACTCTACCTTAGCCAATGTGGTATTCTTACGCTGATCGAGTTGCTTTATACCACTCGAATGATGTCATAAATTTTGGTACATGGTTGATGACGGTTGTGCAGGTCATCACTTTCCATTTGCTTGTCCCCCCGGTGGTAAGTCGGGTGGAGGGTGCACTTATTTTGAGTAGTTGAGATGCTGCGTTGCTCAAGACTCTCTTAGGATTCTTTTCAAGGGTTGAATACGATCATCATTTTTTTTAATTTATTTATTATTTGGAACATAACTGAGTTACAATTTATTTTACGTGACCTTTATTTCTAAACCTCTTGAAATCAATCATAAAATAGTTTATTCAAAAATAAAGTACTAACTTCGTCACACCTTTCCTGGTTATTAGCGGAACCCAACTACTTTATTTGTCTTCTCCAATTTCCTTTGAACTCATCCTCCTAGTATATCCTTCGATATTCATCCAAGTGTATATATGCTTCAGCCTTTTTCATGATCTCATCAATGGATTTTATCTTGTGCATCTCCAGATAGTTAGTGAACTTTCCAGGTTTGAGTGCCATCATGAGAAGATATACCACAACCGACGGTTCAATGTCATTAATTGACAAATACTCGGTGTCGAACCGCATAAGGAAGTCCCTCAAAGATTCTCCTTCCTCCTAACTGATCTGGGAAAGGTGATGCTTAGACTTCGATTGTGCCTTGCTAGTTGTGAAGTGTCCAAGGAACTTAGCACCCAAATCCTTCCAGCAACCGATCGAGTTTGGATCTAGCTTGGTATACCATCGCAATGCTACCTTCTTCAATGTTAATGGAAACGTCTTGCACTTGTATGCGTCCCTAGCTCCCTGGCAAGTCATTGCCACTAAGAAACTATCCACGTGCTCTTGGGGGTCAGTGTTACCATAGTAAGGCCTCTACATTTGTTGGAGCTTTATGGTTTTGGGGCATCAGATACGCCATTATAGCCTCGGAAATTAGGTGATCAGAACCCTCCCCCTCTTCATAGATTGATTTCAAAAGTGTCTCCTTACTCCCTTGCATCTGCCCATGGGAGGTTAGCCGGTAAGCTTCAATCGGTTAGCCGGTATACCAGTTTACACCAGTGCCTCTATGGGTCCTCTTGGCCGAATTACCGGTATATGGGAGTGCAGGAGTCTGGTCCATAACAAATATCTAAATGAAAATCTATACTGAAGAGTTATACAGAGTGAGAGAGTGATATCATTGAGGCTGTGGCTTCCAAGCCTGTGGCCTCCAACTGGGACAGTCTTTTAGGTCATTATACAAAGGGAAAATGCTTTCAAAACTTGGTATTCCCTGCAATAATTCTATTTTATCAAGTGGCGGAAGCTTGTTCTCTTAGTCATTGCAATCCAAAGGCTTGCCTTTATCAATCATCTTGGTATTGCCCAAATATGTGTTTCAACTCAGCAGCACCCTATATTCTAATAGTTTAAGTCTTCTAGCCAGTCAAACTGGGAATATAAATTTCAAACTGTGACAATTCTCACATACAATAGATTTTAGTTTTCGGAAAAAGATCAATAACGTATATTGTGATGGAAATAATCTTTTTTCCCCCTCACTTTCATATGCTATTATGTATTCGAATTCGAGTCTGTCATATCCTTCTATCCATAATTCTTAAAGCAGCTCCAAACTAAGGAACGGTTTTGTCTTGCAGTAGTGAGTGCACACATGCACTTGTTGACTTTACCCATTATTACAAGTAAATTAGTAAAGGGATCTAGCTACAATTTTTTAACAAGTTGTCTACCTTACTTATTTGCAAAACTAAGAGCTATAGACAGTGCAAAGTGAGATGTCAACATTGGACAGTTTGTCACTGTTACAACCTTTAGGATTCAAAGGTTTATGTTTCCCGCAAACAATATGCCATGCAATTGGGAACATGCCCCTAAAGCTAGATGTCTTAATTTTTCAAAAATACCTGAATGAAATGTACCATGACATAATTCTTTCAAATTATCACCAATGTCATGAGTATACTACTTGCATTTTGAGATGAAACGTTGTTAGAACTAAGGAGGTACTCGATGTCATTACAATAAGAAAGCTAAAGATTATTCCACTTGATCTTGCCTCCAAGTGCTCCAATTATGTCTGGCACGACATTTTTGTAACCACCTTTAATTAATTTCATCCAAACAAAGAGAATATGCTCTTTGCACCAAATTTTTAACTGTTTTGCTTGAGGTAGAAGGATGAAAATGGTCATTGTTGGTACCCCAATATTTGGTGGCCCAAATTGCAAGGCCCAATCCATATGGAGGCCCAAAAATCATCAAACAAAAATAAAACATTAAATGGCACTGAGAAAGGCATGCAAGCACCAAGAACTGCCCAGAGCGTCACATGTCCAAAAGCGACACATGTACACAGCGTCAGTTGTCAAGGCGTCACATTCTGATATTGTGCCCAAAAGAAGAGCAAGACGTACTGATGACAATGAGCACAACACATCTTCTCAAAGCGCCCCAGGTATCATGGAAGCTCACAAAGAAGGCCATGGTAGATGAGAGCGTACAGGAAATGGGCTTGTGGAAGGCGCACATGTGAAGACAAGGTAATCCGGTTCCCCAGGACTACAAGGAACGTGCATGAGAAGCCAGAGCATCTTTGGCTTACCTCATGCAGCCCTCTCCCAGAGGAATGACCAAGAAGGCAAGTCTTGTATGCCTCCCACTGCCAGCAATTAATGCCAAAGCTCAAAAGGGGAAAGGAGACAAACTGGACTGTGAGAAAGGAGAAATGAGCAGCTGCATAGAAGGAAAAGGAATACGGACCAATGGACAAAGAGAAAAAGGCAAGGACCAGTGGGCAAGGAGGACACTATAAAAGAAACTCTCCTCCAACGTGTAAACAACACACAACAACCAGAAAACACAACAATCAACAACACCAAACACAGAGAGTACAAAAGAGAGAAAAGGAATAGAAGCTTCCTCTGAAGCTTAAGTCTAGAAATTTAGAGGAGAGTGCAAAGCCAGAGCGCACACCCCTCCCTTTGTAATAAACACCACAAGTGTGGAAGCCATTCCTTGTATCAATCTCTCTGTATTTCATCTCAAGTGCAATATAAGCCTAAAGCTTCATTAAGTTTACGAACCCATTCATCTTTGCATTATTATTTGCTTATCATCAAAAGCGAGCAGAAACAATTGGCGACTCCGCTGGGGAAGCTATGGCTTCCAATCTTGAAGGAAATGGGATTCACGTTGTGTAGCAGGTACCTGTGGGAGATGCTGCTCCGAAGGCGACACCTGCAGTTGCCATTCAAAACCCAACACCCAGTCTTACAAGCCGTGGGACAGGACCGGGCTCCAGAAGGTTGAGTTTTAGCCCAGCCAATCAGGGAAGTGACAATACTCGCTCTCCCTCAGACACCCCTGAAGATGACCGAGAGCCTCACGATGAAGAGCCCAGCAGTGATAGAGAGAGGCTGAGTCACATCAAACTCCCTCATGTAGAAGGCGACCCAAATACTCAAGTTGTGATATCGGCTGCGATACTCAACTCCCTGGTGGCCAATCAAAGTGCACTATCTGAAATGGTGGCGGAATACAAGGCCCAATCTGCCAAAGCAAAAGAAGAGAAGGAGGCCCTGAGCGCAAGGTTAAAGGAAGAAGAGGAGGCACGCAGGGAGGCGGAGTTGGCAAAAGCGAGGACAAGATCAGAGGATGAGTTTCAGCATGAGACAAGTGGAAGGCGAGAGAGCACAGAGGATGCTCTGGTCACGCAAGAAGAGTTGAAGCGCATCCTCCAGGCGCACAAAGAAGGACAGAGTATGGTAATAAATCTAAACCCTCCTTTTACTGCTGATGTGGCTGCCTATCGCTATCAACAGGGGTATACCCCTCCAACGTTCCGAAAGTTTGATGGGACAGGGAGCGCGCGAGAGCACTTGATGACATATGTAGATGATCTTGGAGTATACAGTGCAGATCATTGTTTGAGGCTGAGAGAGTTTTCAAAGTCTCTCGTCGGGCGCGCCTTCACCTGGTATTCCAAGTTGCGCCCAGCCTCCATCCGCACTTGGGAAGAAATGACTATAGAATTTTGAAACAAGTTCTTGGAAGAAGAAGAAGGCGCCATCCACATCATGGACCTGGGCCGTGTAAGACAGCGAGCAGGAGAGGGTCTGACCGCCTTCATCAAAAGATACAGGGACAAAGCGCTCCACTGTAAAGAGACTCTCCCCGAGGCGGACCTGGTTTACGGATGCATTAAAAGTATTGAAGATGGCTCACAAATATTCCTGGCGCTCAGTAAAATCACCACTTTTTCTGAGTTGCTTGGGAGGGCGATGGATGTCACCAAGGCCATGAAGAAGCAGGGAAAGAGAGCCAAAGACCAGGTCGCCTTTGATGTGAACGCTATGGAGTATAAGAGAAGGAAAAGTTACAGGACTATGCCGCCTCCTAAGAACTATGAAAAGAAGGAGCCCCCACCAAAGCTTCCAATCTCTAGGGAGCTCACTTATCAGTTGGTGGAGGAATGGCTGAAGGAGGGCATTCTCACTAAAAGGACAACAAAGCCCCCTCTGACACGTGAAGAGTACAATAACCCAGAATATTGCATCCTGCACAGGCAGAAAAGTCATGGTACCATGGATTGTTATGTCATCAGAGGCGTGTTCCAGAAGCAGTATGCAGCAGGAAAGATATTGTTGCCAGAAGGTGAAGGCGAGGAAATCCTAGGCGATCATCCTTTGCCTAGACATGATGTGAATGTCATTCTCTCCCACGGCGACAACCTGTTGAAGGAGATTGAGGAAGAAGAACTGGTGGAAAATGAGTTGAGAAGGGGACTTGTGAAAACCAGAGGGTTCAGAGCCTTGTTTGACCAACTAAGGTTGGGAGCTGATGTCAGGGATGAAGCTGCACATGCCCTGGCTGATGTAATAGTCAGAAGAGGAGCGAACACTAGTGCCGCTTATGCACCAGCGACCAGGGTAGCCAGGGCGCATGCCTCGGAAGTGATGTTTAGAGAGCCACAGCGGTCACATACAGGCTTCTGTCACAACAGGCCGCTGTTCGTGGAAGCGACTGTCGAAGGCGTACATGTCCGGCGCGCCCTCGTGGATAATGGATCTGGAGTGAATATCATTTCAAACCACACATTTGTAAAGTTGGGGGTTGCTAAAGAAAGACTCAAGAAAGCGGAAGCGGCACTGGGAACTTTTAATGGAGGAACAGTTATGGCAAGGGCGTGCGTGGTGCTTAACTTGGAGGTAGGACCCATAAAAACTTTGAACACCTTCCACATTGTTGATGGAGAGCCCAGCTATCACGTTCTACTTGGACGCCCTTGGATCCATTTACACGGATGTGTCCCATCCACTCTGCACCAATGTCTGAAGTCCATGTACAAAGGACAGGACATTGAGATCCCAGCAACAAAGGCGCCATTTGACGCTTCGGAGCTACACTTGATTGACGCCTCGGTGTTTGATGAGTTGGCTCCCCCAGGGACCAACAAGTTTAGAAGAGAGCCCAAGGTCCTGATCAAGGGAAAGGAGAAAGTGAAAGAGCCAGAAGAAGACAGTTAGTGTTCAAGAGACTTCGCCTACCAGAAGAAGAAGGAAGCGCATGGCAGCCAACATCCAAACCAAGATACAAACTGCAGAAGCAACGCCTTCCTGATGGGGCGCCAGATGGGCCATCCTCTACGAACTCGCGGGGCCAGTCAAGTCGAAATTGAGCGACTTGGCTAGCCCCACACTCATGGGCGTCATAAGAGGGGAAGCGCAGTTTGCTTCGACGGAGGAGGTTATGCACCCCCAACAAGAAGGGGATGAAGCAAATGGTCCAGAAGGTTTGGAGGAGGTCAATGTGGGAGGAGAAGGCGAACACATGCCGCTCTTCATTGCTTCTTCACTTACCCCGTCTGAAAAGGCGGACTTGGTCGCCTTGTTGAAAGAGTTCAGAGAAGTGTTCGCTTGGAGTTATGAGGAGATGCCAGGACTCAGTCCCAAGCTAGTCACCCACAACTTGGTAGTTAAAATCGATGCAGTACCTGTAAAGCAACACCCCAAAAAGTTCAGCCCTGAGATTGAGAAAGCGATCAAAAACGAAGTAGAGAAATTGTTGGAAGCGCGCTTCATCAAGCCTATACAACATCCCATCTGGTTGGCTAACATAGTCCCCGTGAAGAAAAAGAACGGTCAGATCAGATGTTGCGTAGATTTTAGAGATCTGAATAAGGCGTGCCCCAAAGATGATTTCCCGCTGCCACACATTGACTGCATGGTGGATGCAACAACCATGCATGAGCGCTTTTCCTTCATGGATGGTTTCAACGGTTACAATCAAATAAGGATGGCAGAGGGCGACGAAGAAAAAACCGCTTTCAGAACCCCAGTAGGAAACTTCTATTACATGGTGATGCCGTTCGGTCTCAAAAATGCTGGAGCGTCATACCAAAGAGCCACGACAGCGATCTTCCATGACATGATGCATGACATAGTAGAGGACTATGTTGATGACATAGTGGTCAAATCAAGGAAGAAAGAGCAACACTTGACACATCTAAGAGCTGTCTTTTCCAGATGCAAGAAGTACAAGCTCAGAATGAACCCCCTCAAATGCAAATTTGGGGTCTCTTCTGGTGAGTTCCTGGGGTTCAGAGTCCATAAGGAAGGCGTCTCAGCCGACGAAAGAAAAGTCAAGGCAGTCAGGGAAATGAACGCGCCTCGCAACAAGAAAGAACTACAGCAAATGATGGGGAAGTTGGGGTACATTCGTAGATTCATACCAGCCATGGGAGAGTTGTTAGGTCCTATGAGGAAACTTCTCAAGGGAAAGGAAACTTTCAAGTGGGAAAAAGAGCATCAAGACGCTTTCAACAGGGTGAAGCAAGCTTTAACATCACCACCAGTGATGGTTCCACCTCAAAAGGGGATGCCGCTTAGAGTATATCTAGCCACCACCCAGACAGCGATTAGCGGACTCTTTGCACAAGAAGTTGAAGGTTCAGAGCGTCCTGTGGCCTATTGGAGCAGGATGTTGAAGGGGGTGGAATCCAGATACTCCAATCAAGAAAGGCAATGTCTCGCTTTGGTGTACGCCGCTCAGAAGTACCGTCATTACTTCCAGGCGCACACCATTCACGTGATGACCAAGGCCGAAGGGATCAAATACTTATTGCAAGGTGCTGTACTCACGGGAAGAATAAGCAAGTGGGCGCTCACACTGACAGAATATGAGATAATTTTGGTGACACCCACAGCGCTTAGAAGCCAGGCCTTAGCTGATCTGATGGCCATTTGTGCAAACCAAGAAGAAGAAGGAAGCACAGAACCTGTCAATGTGTGTCAAGAGCCCGAGGTGTGGACTATGATGTTTGATGGTTTGCCCTCAGCACCCAAAGACGGAGCAGGAGTCACTCTGACAAATGAGAAGGGAGAGGAGCTAGCCTTCGCCTTCCAACTGGAATTCCAGTGCACCAATAATGAAGCAGAGTATGAGGCCCTCCTTCTGGGACTTGATATAGCTGAAGAACTTGGAGTGCAAAGACTCGTCGTGAAAGGGGATTCTAATCTGGTGGTGAAGCAGTTAAAGGGGGAGTATGGAGTAAAAGAGATGTCTTTGGCGCTGTGCAGAGAGAAGGCGCACCAAGCATTGGCAAAGTTTAAGTTGGAATCTCTTGAACACGTGCCACGGGCTGAGAACAGGAAGACCGACGCTCTCGCGACTTTGGGAAGCAAGGCGGTCATGGCAGAAGGCCAGCATCTGGTACATTTCAGAAAGGCGTACCAACCGAAAATCCAAAACAGTGTACAGGAGAACCAAGCAAGAGAAGATTGGAGAGTCCCAATCATCTGGGAGCTCCACAGCAAAGCACTGACGAAGGCGTCCAGAGACTTTTGCCTTTTAAAGGGGGCATTGTACAAGAGAAGTGCAGATGGGTTACTCATGAAATGTGTCGCCGAGGAAGAAGGAGTACGGAATATGACAAGGCTTCATGACAACATATGCGGACAAGTTGGCCCTGGCCTATACAGGAGAATGCAAAGGGTGGGAGTGTACTGGCCTGACATGAGAGCGCGTTGTGACTCGTTCCAAAAAGCATGCGGTCAATGTCAGGAGGCCAAAGAAGAACTGGAAGTCCATCTGGTGGATGAGGAATGGGCTAAGCAAATTCAAACATACTTGGAAAGCGGCGTCTTGCCAGAGAATCACATGGAAGCGGAAAGGGTAAGGAAGAAATCAGAATACTATTTCATTGAGAAAGGCGAGCTGTTTAAGAGAAGTTTCACTGGAGAAGCTCTCAGATGCATTGGTAAAGGAGAACAGAGCAAAGTCATGGAGGAGGTCCACAAGGGACCTTGTGGAAGACACCAAGGAGGGAGGGCGCTCTGGAATGAATTGTTGAAAATTGGCTATTATTGGCCAAACATGAAAGGCGACGCCCTTGACTTTGCGAGAAGGTGTGAACAATGCCAGAGACATGACAACAAAATTCATGCACCTTCTCTCTCCATGAAAGGTCTCAGCTCGCCCTACCCTTTCCACACATGGTCAATGGACTTCATTGGTCCGATTGATCCGCCTTCTAGAGGGAAGAGATGGATCTTGGGGGCAACAGAACACTCCACCAAATGGGTCAAAGCGGCGGCATTCAAGAAAGGAGACACTGATGCCACTACGCAATTCATCAAGGAGCACATCATCTGTCGCTTCGGGCTGCCCAAGAGAATAGTATCTGACAATGGCACTCACTTCATCAACAAAAAGGTAGAGCAAGTACTAAAAGAATATGGGATCATGCATCACAAGTCTACCCCCTACTACCCACAGTCTAATGGCCAAGCTGAATCCACCAACAAAATACTGATCAAGATCTTGGCCAAGACAGTGGAGGAGGCGCCTACAGACTGGAGTGAGTACTTACCACTCGCTCTTTGGGCGTATCGCGTGACCAAGCACGGCACAACAAAGGCGACGCCTTTCTCCCTGGTGTACGGGGCGGAAGCGACACTACCTGCAGAAGTGATGGTCCCCTCTGCCAGGATGGTTGCTCAGAATGAAAGCGAGCCAGAAGACAGATTGCTATCGCTGGAAGGCGCCAGAGACAAAGCACATGAAGAGCTGCTCAAACACCAAATGCGCGTTATGCTGTCATATGAAAGGATGGTGAAACCAAGAATGTTTGCTGAAGGCGAGCTTGTCCTGAAGGCGACAGAAGCAGTCATGAGGAACCTACACACCAGCAAATGGATGCCAAAATGGGAAGGACCTTTCATAGCACAAGAAGCACATCCTAATGGGTACTGTTTCTTACTTGAGCCAGACACTCAAAAGAAATATTATGCCTAGCTCACTGTATGATATAATGAAAGAGCTGTAGTTTTTACTTTCTGTTGAACCCTAAGAAGTAGTTGTTTTGTAAGCCCTGAATTGATCAATGGAACAACCTGAAGGCCTTCCAACATGAAATTATCTCCTTTAGAAATCTGTTAATAGTAGAAATGAAATATGACAATGTAAGAACCTACAATCGGTGGTTGAAACAACTAGGAAACACTAGGAGAACACCTAGAAGGGGGGGTTGAATAGGTGTTAGAGAAACCTTGAAAGATTTTCGCAAGAAACAAATCAAAACGATTAAAACAAATGATTTTCTTGAAATTTTCTTCTATTAATCGATTAACAAGTCAACTAATCGATTAATGCCGAATGATCAATTCAAACTAATCGATTAATGAAACCAATTACTCGATTAATCAATGTTAAAATTGAAAACTCACTTTTAAATCAAATATGAAAATCAATCAATTAACACATATGATCAGAGATAAAGCGAAATTGATTAACACCAATATTCTTATTGATTACCTAGGTTATGAAAATGATTTTCCCAAAATCAATTTTGCACAATTAAGATTCAATTCAATCAATTATGAAAAATCACTTTTTCTAGGTTTTCAACCAAGAACACAATTAATAACAAGAATTGTAAAGAGTAGAGAGTTTAGAGATACGACACAGTGATTTATCCTGGTTCACTTTCATCCACTTGAAAGCTACTCCAGTCCCCTCTTCAACCAAGAGAGATTCTTCACTATGAGGAATAAGAGTTTCTCAAATTACAAGTAAATGCCTCACAAGACTCCCTTCTTGCTAGCCTACAAGAGATACCACACCCTTGCCTTGTAACCCTATTGATATCTAATCTAATCTAACCTCTTCTCTTTTGCTTGCCGATACCCCACAACAAGACTTCCAATGCTTTGAGATTCTTCAAAGACTTCCACTTGCTTGATTCACTACAAGACTTCCAAGTGCTTGATGATATGCCACACCAAGGCTTCCAAATAACTTTGCTTGATGAATAACTTCTTCAAGACTTCCTTTGTTGTAGAGTGTTTGCCTTCTTTGCAATGATTACAACTCAAATGAAAACAAAATAACAATCCTATGAATCTCTTTCAAAAGCTATGAAAATATCAACATGAGAGATTCGAGGTTCTTGATCAAAGAATGTAAAAATGAGAACTTTGATCTTGAGAAAGTGAGAGAGAATAGAGTGACTTGATTCTTTGTAAAATGAATATCAAAATGATGGAATATGATCACAAAGGTTAGAAATAGGTTTATATAGAATACCCAAAAGTTAGGAATGGTTAAAAGTGCTTTTGAGAAGTGAAAAACGCATTTTAAAAACCATATCTGATCGCGTTACTCGAGTAACAAAGTGGCTAATCGAGTAATGCCGCAAGCCTGTAAAAATTTACTCGAGTAAAAGTCAAGATAATCGATTATCAAAATTTGCTAATCGATTATCAGTTCAAAATATACGGTTAATCGATTATCAAAACCTGTTAATCGATTATTTTGATTAAAAATCACTTAAAACTTGTTTTCTCAAAAACTAAACCTTTTCTTTCAAACCTTTAAGCCACCTATTGATTTTAGGCAAAGTGAATACTCAAAATATGATATAATCATGACTATGATAGAGATTCACTACCCTCTAATGACTCTACCCAAACTCAAACTAAGAGACTTGAGAGACTAAAGATAAAACAATAAAACATAAACTACCAAACTAAGTCTTCATGAGTTGGCTCTCTCTTTATCACTTGATGTTTGTTGTTGCTTGTTGAGCTTGAACTTGATCAACACATTTAAGCTTGTTCAAAACCTTTTGGCATTTATCAAAACATTCTTCATGGATCTTACAATCTCCCCCTTTTTGAAAATGACAAACATGTTTTGAAGTTGTGAAGTTGTTGATGCTTGAACCATTTGATCACTTGGTGACACTCTTGCTCCCCCTCAATTTATGCTTTTGACATTTGAAATCTAATTGAGATAAAAGCTTGATTCTCCCCCTATCTCCAACAACTTTACTCAACCGTCATAAAAACAACAAAACAAACCTTTCTCCAAAACAAAATATTATTTCTTTTCAAAACATACATTTCTCTTCAAAACATACATTTCTCCCCCTTTGGCATTATCAAAAAGTAATATGTACCAATTGAAATATAAAATACTAAGCCAAATATAAGAGAAACTATGTCATATATAGAGATATCTAAACCAAAATAGAGAAATTAATAACCATACTATCTCTATATCAAACATTTCTTCAATAGCATGATAATCATCTAATAATCACTCAATGATACCAATTGAAACAATTGTACACCAATTGTAATACTAATTGTAAGAATTTGATACCAATAGTATTTTCTCAAAAGTAGGGATGACAATGGGTCTGGGTGGGTCCGGGTAATGGGGTACCCGGACCCGGACCCGTTCTTCAATTACTGGACCCGGACCCGCCCGGGTACCCGCTGCATAATGGGTAGGCGGGTCTTCGGGTACCCATACGGGTTTTGCGGGTACCCATTAGCAATTTTTTTTTAAAGAAAAATTTATTTTTTAAATTAATTTCTATGTTTTTTTTATAGACCGAGGGATCCTTAATACATTATTACACACTCTACTTAATATTAATCCCTACCACCATTAAACACTCGCAGACATCAAAGAAATTCTCTCGTTAAACACAAACATACTAAATTATATATATATATTTATAATGCATATATGTAAATATGAACGGGTCCGGGTACCCACGCGTCTGAATATCTTAGACCCGGACCCAGACCCGTTCAAAGCGGGTACCCAAACAGGTCCATTCTTTGGACCCACGGGTCTCTTTTTTGGACCCAGACCCGGACCCATTGCGGGTATTGCCCGCGGGTACCTGCGGGTCTGGGTCCATTTGCCATCCCTACTCAAAAGTATAAACAATATCATATCAAGAGAAATAATACCACTTGTGACTAAACAAATACCAATTGTATAATATCAAATGTTACCAATTTGTAGGATTCTCTTCTTGATACCAATTGAAGATATCCAACAATATCAATTGTGTCAACTTGTAGGACTTTTACTTGAGATTTGAAGAAATGTGTATAGACCTTCATTTGCATCTTCAATCATACCTACAAAAACAATCATGCTTTGCCTTTTGGTATCCAAATAGTTTTGGATCCATTTTTGTTAGTGTAGGGACTCTCACCCTTTTTCACCCAAACAAAATCTCCTTTAGGTATACCATGCACTTTAATATAACACACATTTGAAGTATGTCCATGAGTACCACAATAGAAACATGTTGGTGCATTTGAAAAATCAACTTTAGAAAAATCAACAACATTTCTATGAGATTTACTCTTAGCATTAGTATAACCCAAACCAAACTTGTTTGAATTTTCTCTTTGAAAATTTAACAATGTGCGCAATCTAATATCACCATTTGTGAAACTTGCAAGCTTATTTTTCAAAATAGCATTTTCATCCTTAAGCAACTTGCAATCCTCACAATCAATCACAATATTCAATCTACTAGCACAATCACAAGAAGAACTAGCATATATAAGATCAAGGGTTTCATTTTCAAGATTAAGCTCATCAACTTATTTTTGAAGTTCTAAAATCTCTTGTTGATGTTTCAAAATGAGCTTCTTCCTTTCAATGTTTTTTAAAGCTAGTTTCTTAAATTGTTCATGCATTTCTTCATAAGCATTATACAACAATTCATACTTAGAAGAAATTTCGGATTTAGTAAGACTTACATCGCTTTCGTCGCTTTGTTCACTTGATTCATCGTTTGAACTTTCTTCTTCATTTACTAGAGCTATCAAGTTGAGACAAGCGGCATCTTCATCATCCGAAGAACTATTCGATGTGCTTTTCTTGTCATCTTCATCATCACTATTCCAAACTATGTATGCTCTTTTAGATTTTGAATTTTTCTTTTCTTTCTCCTTCTTCTTGAGATACTTAGAGCATGAGTACTTGAGATGACCGGGCTTTCCACATTCATGGCAAACTATACCTTCTTTTGATGTCTTGGTCTTGTAGTGTGGGGGATCCTTCTCTTTACTTTTGTCTTTGTTCATCCTTCCTTTTCTCCTTAGAATCTTATTGAATTTTATTAGTAGAAGTTTCATCTCCTCTTCATCAATGTCCGAATCGGTATCTTCATTATCATCATCATCATCATCATCGGAACTCTCTTCCTTTTTATATGACCTTTTAGCTTTAAGAGCAATTCCTTTTCTTTCTTTGTACTTATCCGATTCTTCATGCATTTGCAAACGTCCAAGCTCCATTTCATGTTCTTGTAGCTTTCCGAAAAGTGTTGCTAAGTCCATGGTGTCCAAGTCCTTTGATTCAACAATTGCGGTAACCTTGGGTTGCCATTCCCTACTTAGACATCTTAAAACTTTGTTAACAAGTTCACAATTCACGAAAGTTTTACCAAGAGCAATGAGATGATTAACAATATGAGTAAAACGTTTTTGCATAAAACATATAGATTCATTAGGCAACATACGAAACAATTCATATTCATGCATCAAAGAATTTAATCTAGCACGCCTAACTTCACTAGTGCCTTCATGTGTGACTTGCAAGGTGTCCCACATTTCTTTGGCATTACGACATTGGGAGACTCTAAAGAACTCATCATAAGATAAAGCGGAGGTGATGATATTCTTAGCTTTTAAATCATATTGAATTTTCTTTTTATCATCATCGGTCCACTTATCTTTGGGAGTTAGTGTAAGCACACCTTCTACATCTTTTGAGGGAATATAAGGACCATTTTCAATGGCTTCCCAAATGTTCACATCTATAGCTTCTATAAAGATTCTCATCCTAATTTTCGAATAACCATAACCCTCTCCACCAAACATAGGAGGGCGATTTATTGAAGCACCTTCACCACCAAAGGGTACGAATCCCATTGTAGTTTCCTCAAGGATCTTAACGAAAAAGCTCTATGCTCGTGTCTTTCGACAGAGCTCTGATACCAATTGTAAGAACCTACAATCGGTGGTTGAAACAACTAGGAAACACTAGGAGAACACCTAGAAGGGGGGGTTGAATAGGTGTTAGAGAAACCTTGAAAGATTTTCGCAAGAAACAAATCAAAACGATTAAAACAAATGATTTTCTTGAAATTTTCTTCTATTAATCGATTAACAAGTCAACTAATCGATTAATGCCGAATGATCAATTCAAACTAATCGATTAATGAAACCAATTACTCGATTAATCAATGTTAAAATTGAAAACTCACTTTTCAATCAAATATGAAAATCAATCAATTAACACATATGATCAGAGATAAAGCGGAATTGATTAACACCAATATTCTTATTGATTACCTAGGTTATGAAAATGATTTTCCCAAAATAAATTTTTCACAATTAAGATTCAATTCAATCAATTATGAAAAATCACTTTTTCTAGGTTTTCAACCAAGAACACAATTAATAACAAGAATTGTAAAGAGTAGAGAGTTTAGAGATACGACACAGTGATTTATCCTGGTTCACTTTCATCCACTTGAAAGCTACTCCAGTCCCCTCTTCAACCAAGAGAGATTCTTCACTATGAGGAATTAGAGTTTCTCAAATTACAAGTAAATGCCTCACAAGACTCCCTTCTTGCTAGCCTACAAGAGATACCACACCCTTGCCTTGTAACCCTATTGATATCTAATCTAACCTCTTCTCTTTTTCTTGCCGATACCCCACAACAAGACTTCCAATGCTTTGAGATTCTTCAAAGACTTCCACTTGCTTGCTTCACTACAAGACTTCCAAGTGCTTGATGATATGCCACACGAAGGCTTCCAAATAACTTTGCTTGATGAATAACTTCTTCAAGACTTCCTTTGTTGTAGAGTGTTTGCCTTCTTTGCAATGATTACAACTCAAATGAAAACAAAATAACAATCCTATGAATCTCTTTCAAAAGCTATGAAAATATCAACATGAGAGATTCGAGGTTCTTGATCAAAGAATGTAAAAATGAGAACTTTGATCTTGAGAAAGTGAGAGAGAATAGAGTGGCTTGATTCTTTGTAAAATGAATATCAAAATGATGGAATATGATCACAAAGGTTAGAAATAGGTTTATATAGAATACCCAAAAGTTAGGAATGGTTAAAAGTGCTTTTGAGAAGTTAAAAACGCATTTTAAAAACCATATCTGATCGTGTTACTCGAGTAACAAAGTGGCTAATCGAGTAATGCCGCAAGCCTGTAAAAATTTACTCGAGTAAAAGTCAAGATAATCGATTATCAAAATTTGTTAATCGATTATCAGTTCAAAATATACTGTTAATCGATTATCAAAACCTGTTAATCGATTATTTTGATTAAAAAACACTTAAAACTTGTTTTCTCAAAAACTAAACCTTTTCTTTCAAACCTTTAAGCCACCTATTGATTTTAGGCAAAGTGAATACTCAAAATATGATATAATCATGACTATGATAGAGATTCACTACCCTCTAATGACTCTACCCAAACTCAAACTAAGAGACTTGAGAGGCTAAAGATAAAACAATAAAACATAAACTACCAAACTAAGTCTTCATGAGTTGGCTCTCTCTTTATCACTTGATGTTTGTTGTTGCTTGTTGAGCTTGAACTTGATCAACACATTTAAGCTTGTTCAAAACCTTTTGGCATTTATCAAAACATTCTTCATGGATCTTACAGACAATGCATGCTGAAAGCGGATATGACTCAAACAGCGAATAATATGATTCCATACATGCATCTTTTTTGAAAAAAAAAAGAGCGCTCTCAAAGCAAAGAGCCAAAATGCCAAACGCGAGGTCCAACACACAAAAAAAAAGGGAGAAGAAAAATAAAAGAAAAAAATATATAGTGTTGGGCCGTACCGCGGGCACAAGCGCCTTATCGCGGTACCCGGATAGACCTCCTCAAAAGAAAAAATTTCCGGGTCAGACGCGGGCGAAGTACGCCATATCGCGAGGCTAGAAAAGGTCCCGGGAAACAAGGGCGCTAGTCTTAAACGCGGGCGGAAAAATCTGAAATAAAAGGGGGTTGACTAACAAGGATGCTTCCATGTTGGTTACAAGCCCAAAGCGGCAAAAAATCTGAGATGTATCCAAGGTGCGCTTTCAAAACAAATTTTGGCACCAATGACATGAGGGGCCACCGTTGAAAAAAAAAACTTGCAGTATATCTAAAGCGCACTTTGGAAACAAATTTTGGCACCAATGACATGAGGGGCCACTGAAATCTGCAGAAAGTTCAAAAGCGCCCAAAGTGCGCTCTGAAAAAAAAAAGAGGAAGAAAAGAAAACCTTTCTTGGGCACCAATGACATGAGGGGCCCCTGTTGTACTTGAAAAAAAAAGAAGAAAGAGAAAAGGAAAAGAAGAAGAAAAAGAAGAGATGTGCGCTATCAAAATACTTGAAGAAAGGCATCAAAGCCAGAAAGAGCGTGCAAGAACAGAAACAAGTACAAGTGCAGTAGCAAACAGTTGTAAAGTTACGCTCGCAAGACAAAGTTCAAGTTGCAATGGCGCCAAAGCGACAAAGCCAGCAAAAGCGTACAACCGAAATGCAAGCCTAAGAGCAAGGCAAACGAAGACATGTAAAACAAAGTCAAGGTGTGCATAAATATTGTCAAAATGGCAGCAAGCATGCAAAAGCAATGTCCAAGCTTGAAGGGCATACAAAAAGCACCACCACAAATAACTACAACTTCAAAGTTCAGCAAAATAAATCCTAAAGTACAAGTCCAGAAGCAACATAACATAACAACAACTATCAAACACTAAAGAAAGCATTCAGATTAATGTATTTGCGAGCCTCTTCATATGAACGCTCCTGAGCAACCAAGTCATTAAGCTCTTTATCCACACTCTCCAGATCTGAGGTCACTTGTGCAAGCTGGGCTGAAAGTTCCTTTGAGCGAGTAGTCAAAGCACTGCGACACTCTTGCAAAGTACGCTTGGTTTCAGCCAAGCCGACAGCATCAAAGGGAGGGCGCAATTTCTCCAAATTAGCAATTGCATCATCAAGCCAAGTGCCAGAATAGTGTTGGAATTTGAGAGAATGGAGGCAATCGAAAAGCTCCACCTTATCTTCCCATGGCAGGGCGTCAACATCGACAGAGCTCACCAAACCCAGCATTTGTACCATGGTGCGCGCAGCGGACTCTATGAAAAAGCGCGGGAATGAAGCACCTGGTGGCACCAAATCGGGGTGGGCAAGAAGAAACGAGTCAAGCATAGACTGCTCCTCCGCATCAAGAGAGCCACGAGACTTGGCAGAAAATGCCGCTGCAAACCAAAAAAGAGCAAAAAGAAATAGGTGAGGAAAAGCGACAAGATTTGCAAATTCAGTGAAATATGAAAAGAGATGATGCTAATTGTGAAGGAAACCCAACTTGATGCATGGTAAAAGGAACACTCACAAACTGAGGAAGAAGCTGGAGAAGCAACAACTTGTGCAATTTTGACAGAAGGAAGTCGGATGGAAGGAGTCTCATGCATGGGACGCCCCTCAGAAGAGTTCACAGTACCCTTTGAAACTTCAGATGCATTGGCAGAACCTGCATTCCCTGCATTAAGAGGAGTGAAGCCAGTATCGCCCTCATGAACAACATGATCCTCAATGGGAACCTCAACAGCGGCATCAACTTGGTTTTCCTTGGGGGCAAGAGTGTCCATCTCAGCATCCAAGTCATCAAAAATAGTGTCAACAGGAACGCCCTCATCTATAATGACATCAGAAACATTCGCAGCAACATTTGAAGAAGCATCAGCAAGAGCGCCCTTGGAAACAATAGAAACGCTCTTCGGGACTCTAACAGGGGGCAAAGAAGAATTACCCTCCTCAACAATTTCCGGACCGGAACTAACATCGCCAGCAGGCCTGAGAGCGATACCAGAATCTTTGGAAACACCGACAGCGACAGCCTCTAAAGCAAAAATAGTTGACAAAGGTTGCACAAGTAAAGGGCCGCTAACCCGACCAAAAGGCACATTAGTGGCAAATCCGGTAGGCGCAGCGCCTCCGCTAACAGTTGGTTGACGACGGAAGTCCGAGGCATCTATACAGTCAAGTGGTGGAACCGTCGGAGAGCTAACCAGGGTGCTAATGGGAGTCGGAAGGCTTTCGGAAACCTGAGGCGAAGGCGAAGGCGAACCACGCCCACCAGAACCACCTGCAACAAAACAAACAAACAAAACAACAGAAATGAAAATGCTTATCAGTACTGAAAATTTAGAAAATGCAATAACAACAAAGAGTAGAAAGGCCAAAGAGAAAGGAAAAGGGCCACGGTGAAGAAGAAAATGGGAGGCAAGAAGTGGAACCTAAAAAACTCTTCTCATCAGCATCATCGCTCTCACCCTCAGCAAAATCATCATCTCCTTTTGAAGTATCATAATATGCCAGGAGAGCGTCACCTGAATGATCTTCATTTTCGCTCTCATCTTCAACTAAGTCAACATGTATTGGAGAAGCAGGAGCAGGATGATCATTGTGAACTTGCAAGCGGGAAGACCGACGAGAAGGTGCAGCTGTAACTGCCTTCTTCCCTTTTTGAGAAGGTGCAGCATTCTTGCATCCGCCTTTAGAAGAAGATTTAGGAGCAGAAGAGGCTGGAGAGGAAGTCTGTTTCTTACCTCGCTTCGATATTACAACAGCAGAAGGAGAAGACGCAGTGGCTTTGCGCTTGCGTGCGGGAGGAGCCGTTTCAGCTAAAACGAACAAAACAAACCATGAGAACAAGTCATAAATGAATGAAATAGCAAATAAAGCAAATGAGATCAGAAAGAAGGCTACCTTTTCCCTTTTTCACAGAGGTGGAATAGTAAGGATCATTACACACAATGGATAGAAGAGCGGAAATAGTGCGCTTTGGAGTGGCTTCAAAGCTTTGGAGATGTTGCAAAATATCCTTATGAGATGTCACCCAACTGCGCAAGACGCCTCCAACATGAAGAGGAGGGATGTAAACCAAAGGAACACTTGAAGCATCAGGATTCACACCAAAAAGAACAGCTTTGACAAATTCTTCTAGAGAGATTTGATCAATTAGAAGAGCGCACGGAGGTTGATCGCGCCCAAATTGCCTCGCAACACGATCGGGGCGATACACAAAAGGCCATAAGGCACCTCCGTGGGCGCTCTTATTATCCAAAGGAACAAAGCTAGGGAGATAATGGGCAGTCAGGATCAATTTCCATAAGTCATACATGCCTTCAACATGATTCTCAGCATCATTCCGGGAGACAAGGCGCTCCTCATTGTACAAAGGGTGTAGGGGGTTGCATCCCTCCAAAATGTTATCCAAGTAAGGGCGAAAAATAAATTTATCCTCTTGGTCAATAACAGAAATCAAAGACTCTCTGGGACAGCCCTTGGTCCAACACCAAGCACGGGGTTCAGGGCCAGAAGCGTCATCAGAAGGAGAAAGCCTAATTGGACCATACTCTGGAAAGCGCTCAAATAAAAAATACTGAAGGAAGGCTAAGTCAGCATAAGAATTGATGGAAAAGCGGCCATGAGAAATTTTCATCTGCTCAGCTACTTGATCAAGGCGAGCGTACAAACCACCCAAGTAAAATGAGGAAAGAGGAAGGCGTGTCCCTTCAGCCAGAATGCAAGCAAACAGAAAAATACAAGGACTAACAGACTCCCATGGAGGACCTGGGAACACATACCTGCTTAACCAAAAAGCGACAAAAGCGGCACGGCGGAGGCGTTGATCCTTCATAGGACAGAATGAAACTTACCATCGTGAAAGTCGCCGTAAAAGTACCGAACCCAACTAGCAAACGTGTACTTGAGCGAAGAGCGTTGATTTGCCTTTTGCTCCTTGGGGACCAAATTCCCTGTACCCCTAACCTTTTGAGATGAAGAACCCTCCGCAAGCGAAGCACGCCTTTGCTGGAACAACTCCTAAGAATACTTGGCGCTCGCAACAGAGGCCGCTTTTAGCTCCAAGGCCAAGTCAGAAAGGTGTTCATCCACCCCAGTTATATCAAGAGTGCTAGCCCCGAAAGAAGGAAGTTTGAGCAGAACAACTACGTCCTCCAATGTGGGAGCGAACTCACCCCAAGACGTCAAGAACGTGTGTGTTGAAGAACACCAAAGCTGAATCAAAGCGAACAAGTCATCTGGCCTACAATTAGTGCCAATCCTGGGAGACACCTTGATTGCATCAGCTATCCCAACCTTCTTAAGAACTTCCACAAAAGGAGGGTCGCTTGCGAATACATGGTTGACCCAATCCTGCCACCCAGTAGTATCGCCAATGCGGACGTTGAAATTCAGATCTACCAACGGAAACTCCGCACGACGGAGGCGAGAGCGGAGCAATGAGGGACCCAGCTCGCGGTGGTCCTTGTGATAAGAGGGGAGAGAGATGAACTTGGCAGTGCTCTCAGGAATCACCATTGCCTTGGTGAGAGGATCGTTGAGAAGGTCACCAGACTTAGGGAAAGGACCAAAAGGAAGCGTCGCCTTCACCCCTGTTGCCCAGCGACGGTGACCAGCATCCATGGGATAGGAACGAGGGCAAGGGAGACCTTGCATGAAGCAATAAGTAATGGGGTTTGGAAGAAGGGTTTCCTCCTCAACCTCTTTAGGAACAGTGTCGTCTTCAACCATGGGAGTAGATTTCGACTTTCCCATAGCAAAGCAAAAAGTAACAAGAAAGAGGGAGATATAGTGAAAAGAAATTTGAAATAGAAGAAGAAAATGGCAACGGTGGGGAAGAGAAAGGTAACGAAGCAAGAGGAAAAGGAAGGAGATTTATCGATAAAGTAGAGAAGTTTTGAAAAGAGAGAGAGAATGAATAAGAAGGAGTGGCTGAGAGAAAAAAGGAACTGAAGAGTTTGAAGGAGGGAGTTTTGAACTGCACAAGGAAGTGGGGGAACGTGCAAGTAACTGATGGGTATTCCCCTTGCTTGCACGTGAAACGAAAACAAGGAAAAGGAGAAACGGGTGAGAGGAGAAACAAAATAGGATTTGCACTGAAAAGGAAATCCTTCCCTTCTCACTGCAAAGGGGGCAATTGTTAGTACCCCAATATTTGGTGGCCCAAATTGCAAGGCCCAATCCATATGGAGGCCCAAAAATCATCAAACAAAAATAAAACAATAAAGGACACTGAGAAAGACATGCAAGCACCAAGAATTGCCCAGAGCGTCACATGTCCAAAAGCGACACATGTACAGAGCGTCAGTTGTCAAGGCGTCACATTCTGTTATTGTGCCCAAAAGAAGAGCAAGACGTACTGATGACAATGAGCACAACACATCTTCTCAAAGCGCCCCAGGTATCATGGAAGCTCACAAAGAAGGCCATGGTAGATGAGAGCGTACAGGAAATGGGCTTGTGGAAGGCGCACATGTGAAGACAAGGTAATCCGGTTCCCCAGGACTACAAGGAACGTGCATGAGAAGCCAGAGCATCTTTGGCTTACCTCATGCAGCCCTCTCCCAGAGGAAAGACCAAGAAGGCAAGTCTTGTATGCCTCCCACTGCCAGCAATTAATGCCAAAGCTCAAAAGGGGAAAGGAGACAAACTGGACTCTGAGAAAGGAGAAATTAGCAGCTGCATAGAAGGAAAAGGAACACGGACCAATGGACAAAGAGAAAAAGGCAAGGACCAGTGGGCAAGGAGGACACTATAAAAGAAACTCTCCTCCAACGTGTAAACAACACACAGCAACCAGAAAACACAACAATCAACAACACCAAACACAGAGAGTAGAAAAGAGAGAAAAGGAATAGAAGCTTCCTCTGAAGCTTAAGTCTAGAAATTTAGAGGAGAGTGCAAAGCCAGAGCGCACACCCCTCCCTTTGTAATAAACACCACAAGTGTGGAAGCCATTCCTTGTATCAATCTCTCTGTATTTCATCTCAAGTGCAATAAAAGCCTAAAGCTTCATTAAGTTTACGAACCCATTCATCTTTGCATTATTATTTGCTTATCATCAAAAGCGAGCAGAAACAGTCATCTCCGAAAAGATGCAATCCTATGGCATGTCATGTTAAATCCTCCACCCGAATTCCATAATCTCCTGGAAAAAAAAGAAAAAAACATAACAAGAAGAGCTCCTGTTAACCTCAGACAATGATATCTTGTTAACAAGAAGGAACATATCTTGTTAACCTCAAACAATGATAGATTTCTATTAGATGCTCATCAACACCTTTCAATGGTTCAACATTCTCCAAGGTTGTCAACACATCATGTACTCTTGTGATTCATTGTCCTCTAATGTACTTGCCACGATTGCAATAGCTAATGGTAACCCTTTCCATTTTGTTGGGATTTTGGCAAGTGCACCAGATCGTACAAGTAATAAAGTGGAAGTGGGATGTCGTTCCCAACGAGGACTAAAATTGATTAAAATAATTCTCACCTAAGTGTAGTTACTAAACAAAATTCAAATTAAGATTAAGTTGATTTGAGAATTTTTAACTAAATTAGATTATAAAAACAAAAACACGAATAAAAAATGGTTGTGAAAAGATTTGGGGAAAGCTTGGGAACTTGTTTCATTGTAGGTTCCAAAAGTAATTGCTAATGAATCAACGAATTTCCTAAGTATCGAACCAATTTCGCAAAGGTAAAAGCAGCCTAATTCCTTAGGTCAACCTTGTTTCTTAGTGATCTAATCTCTCTTAATTCCTTAAGCAGAGCCTTAAATCCTAATCTAACCAATTAATGTTCAATCAAAATTATTAAATGGTTATCCAATTCATACACATATTCCTATCCCTATGCAATTGAATTGTTTGATTAAAGGTCTAAATCCTAATTCAATATTCCTATTCAATTAGAATTACCAAATCATAAACGGATCCAAATTCATGATAACAATAAAAACTTGATCAAACACGACACTTAATGGAAAAACATTAATTCTTAAACAATAACTATGAAGGTTCCATACAAATCCACATGTTCCCAATATGGAGTTTAGTTACACATGATTAAGGAGAAAGAAGAAAAACAATAAACATGGTATTTATTCCTAAATTACCACAGAAAACTGCTTCAGATCTTCAATCTTCTCTGGATTCCTCCTTCGAATGCTCTCACAAGTGTGTAATCTCCCTTCTCCAAATCTCTCTACTGACTGCCTTACCTAATTATAAAACCTAGAATATATATAAAATAGCAAAATCCTAATAGAATCCTCAAAACTTGCTCAAAAATTGGCCCAATTGGGCCTTATCGTGTCACGCGCGCCTAGGCGTATGGTGCTTCACGCCTGGGCGCACACCTCTGATCAACCATCAGTTAACGCCACACGCACGCCTGGGCGTGGGCTCCATGCTCCTGGACGTGTGAGACTTTTTCCGACTCCGTTTCTCTCCGTTCTTGTGTCAATTTCAAGGTCTTCTCATGGTCCTCTCAGCTCCAATAATATTATCTCCAAATTAAGCTCCAAAAACACCTGAAACATACCCAAAACGGATCAAAACGTTCAAAGGACTCTATAATACTAAAAATTCCTAAAATTAATACAAATTACCCATATTTACAAGAGAAACAAGCCAAAACCATAGTAAAAGGAAGTGAAAGCCCAAAAACATCATATATTAGACCCAAATCACATTTCCTTGCGATTTTCTTTTTTTTTTGGTTTGTATTCTTTGGCCAGTACCACAGGTGTCCCCAAGAGCACCTTTAATACCAAGGAATCCTTGAGACTAATCCTGCACGAGGTCGCATTCCTATGCCTCTCCCAGCGGGGTGTGTTAACCGGGAATCGAACCTGAGACTTCTTAGTCTCAAGCCCCATTCACAAGTTCTCAAGTTAGTAGGATCGCACCACTTAAGCCAACCCCTGTTGGTTCCTTGCGATTTTCTTAGCCACATCTAATGGTATGGAAGGATCATCTTACTTATATAGTTATATTTGCTTGCTTATGAAATAATAGCTTCCATGAGTCACCTGGGGATAATATTGATAGTTGAATCATTAACTGACAATTCACAGATGTACATACATCAATGCTACGTGTATTCAAGAAAACACTGCAACTCTTTTGCTTGTCTTCCAATGAAATCCCTATGACATTGAAATCAAGTTTCTCCCACACATCATCTAGGATTATAAGAATCTTTTTCCCTTTTGTAAATCTCATCCATAATTCTTTGGCTCTATAACATTCATGGTTGTTTCTAAATTCCAACCCCAATTGGCTTGCAATGTTTCTTCAATCCTTTTGAATATGGATGATTGGACAGAATAACATGCACAACTTTTTCAAACAACTTTTCTTTCTCTGCTTTGTAACCCAATTCCTTTACCAAGGTGGTTTCGCCTGAGCCTCCCATTGCATACACTCCAACCCTCAACACTTGATCATCCTGCAATGCCTCCCAAAGCTAATCATGATCCACTTTTCTGCTCTCTAAATAAACAAAATTTATTGGAGCATAAAACTTCATTCCCAAAGAAGGAGCAGGGACTAGTATAGATGTAAGGGAGTTGTAATAATAAATAAAAGATCTTAAAAAATTGCATTTTTTAAGTGCTTATAACTTTTAGTGGCAAATCAATTATCGAGCATCAATATGTTTTTATAAGCTTACTATCCAAAGTATTAAGAGTTTATGTATTGTTAATGTAAAGTTTTTTATGCTATCAATATAATATATATATATATATTATTACTTAAGAATAAATTATTAATAATACATAAATAATGAATAATGTGTTAATAGTATAAAATACACTGTTGAGACATTACTTATTTTCTCAATATCAAATGGATATTTAATGACTAATATGGGTCGACTAAGATGGTGTAAGGCTTCTTTCTGAGATCTTAGGAATTACATCAATCCTGTATTTGATTATTAGTAAAAACATCCTGATAAGAGAGGTAACTACGAACTTCGCACATAATTAATCTCAAAAACCCAATTAATAGTGATGAATCCCTGAAGACAGCTGAGCTTAGTGAGTTACTAAAAAAATAAACATTTAACAACACAAGGTAATAAAACATATACAATGCAGGAATGTACCTTTTTAATATTTCTTTTTTGTTGGAAGGCCGTTAAGGACGAGAAATTATTGTGTGATCCAGGATCGATGGTTCTGGCCACATCTAAGCCATTGATATTATTAAATATATGTATTTTTAATTTATTAATAACATACTCCCGGGCGACATAATAACTTCTTGTTGAGGACAACTATTTCAAGTTCTGTTGCATAAGTATTTATCTGGTCTCTCGATTCTCCAAACTGCTCATCCTAACAATTGCTCTTTCATTTGGAAGGGCATCCTAAAGGCTAGAGATGCGCTCAAGAATGGTTTCCTTATTAGATTGGGTCAAGGTAATGTCTCATTATGGTATGATAAATGGATGACCAATTCCTATTTATGTGAGCAGGTGGATTATGTTCATATTTCTGACACAACTTTGAAAGTGAAGGATGTTTGGGTTAATGGTGTTTGGGATCTTTGTATGCTCTACACCATTATTCCGGAGGCGGTCAAGTGTATTATCTATAGCATTCCTGTGCCTGTCATGCAATCCTGTTCAGATCAAACCGTTTGGGCTGATCATTCTAATGGAGTGTATTATGTGGCGTATGCTTACTATTGGCTGGGCCGTGTCTATAAGGGTTGGAGTGCTTCAATGGAGTCAGCTCACAGGGTTTGGAAGATCGAAATTCCATCAAAATTACAATGGTTTCTTGGCTTGTGGCTTATAATGCTCTTCATATTAATCTCTTGCGAACGAACCGTGGTTTGTGCTCTTCCTCGGCTTGCATCTGTTGCTGTAGGGGTGATGAAACTGTGATGCATGTGCTTCGGGATTGCCCTCATGCCAAGGAAATTTGGTTGCACAATTGCATTCCAGACATTCTAGACTTCTGCTCTTTTTCCCAGTATATCTGGATTAAAAGCCTCCTCAAGAATGAGCATGTCCATCTTTATGCAGCAGTGCTTTGGTGGAATTGGCGTTGGCGTAATAATGTCTCTTTTTATGATCACCATTGGCATATCAAGGTAAAATTGCTTCTTTGGTCCCTTAAGTTATTTATTTGTTCGAAAGTGGTCCCTCAAGTTTTTTTTTTTGTTCGAAAGTGGTCCCTTAAGTTTACTTCTATTAGCACGGTTTGTCCTTCCGTCAAATTTTCCGTCTCGATCATCTTCTTCAGCAAAACTCCATTTTTTCCAGCCAATATCTTTTATCTCCAAACCCCACTAATCCCATCACACCACCTTATGGAAATGGTGGTGAGGTTGGTGGTCCGATCTAGTCGGGACCTTCAATCGGGGAGTCACATTGCTCCAGGGTCATGAGAATAGTGAGGAGCCACTAATAAGTAAGACACCACATCCTGAACCAAAACCTTAAGGCAATGGTTCTATGGTTCTTGCCACTTATAAACCTCTTATAAACCTTCTCACACATCCCATCCTATCCAATGTGAGACTTCATCTCACACTTGAATATCCAACAATCTCCCCCTTCAAGTGTGAATCCCCACACTTACCGGTCACTCCCCCTTGATCCACCATGTCCCAGCCGAACCATCGGCTCTGATACCTCTGTCGGGACCTTCAACCAGGGAGGTTCCAACCACCGGGGAGTCACATTGTTCCAGGGTCATGAGAATAGTGAGGAGCCACTTATAAGTAAGACACCACATCCTGAACGAAAACCTTAAGGTAATGGTTCTATGGGTCTTGCCACTTATAAACCTCTTATAAATCTTCTCACCCATCTCATCTTATCCAATGTGGGACTTCATCTCACACTTGAATACCCAACAGATCTATATATTTGTTGGCGGAGAATAAGCAAAGAAAAAGAAAAAAAAAAGTAGAGCTTCATTGTCGGAAAAAATGGTGTTGGTCGGAAATCCCATCGGAGAAGATGACCGGAGATTAAAAATATGACCAGAAACGGAAGGACCAACCATGTTAATGGAAATAAACTTGAGGGACCACTTAAAAAAAAAAACTTAAGGGACCACTTTGAGACAAGTAAATAACTTAGGCGATCAATGAAGCAGTTTTGTCGTATATCAACTATGTAATTCCCAATATTTTCAATGATTTTGCTTGCTTTGCATAAGCTTGGCTGATGGTTGGTGCCAACAATGTGATGAATACCTGTTTGGTCTCCTAGAGCGTCCCAGTGAATAATGATTGGACCAAGGTGAATGTAGATGGTAGTTGTTTGCGATCAAATAAGAGACTCGGGTTTGGTGGGGTTTGTTGGATTACCGACAAGTATACCGGGTCAGCAAGTAATAAAGAGTTAGTAAATTATTGTTCCACTCGGAGATTGCAAATTGTTTCTAATAATTTTAGGCAAATCGTAATTACTACGTGAAACTTGAGTTTGGTTTATTTGAATTGAGAGTGTGGAATTAATTAAATGACAAAACAGAAAATAAAAATATTGAGAAACAAATGTGGAAAAGGCTAGGAACATGGTTTCATTGTAGGACCATAGTTACTAATTATGAAAATCTCTTTTCCATTAAATCAATGACATTCCAGAGGTAGTAAAAGCTAGATCCCTCATGACAATTACGTTTCTTATTAAACTATACCCCTTAATTCCTTAAGTGAGTCTTAGTTTAATTATCATTAATTAAAACACTGGAATTAATAAAAGTCATATAATCCCCAAAAGTATCCCTACCGCTTAGGTAATTATAATGTTTGGTTTAAAGGCCTAATCTAATCCCTAATCTTCCAATTGAAGGATTAGACTACCAAAGCAAAACATAAGTTGACCAAGTTCATGAATTGTAATTAAAACACAATCAAGCAATTGATTTAAAAGGAAATACATTAATTCATAAATAGAAAAACTACTCAAGATCCACAAATCCACCATATTCCTATGAGAAAACTAGTGATCCATTACAAAAGAAGAAGAAGAAGAATATAAATAGAATAACTCCATAATCATGGATTAGAAGTTACCTCAAGAGCAATCCTTCCGAGAGCTGTCACTTTCTCCTTGGAATTGTTGAACCTTCTCTTTTTCTTTTTCTAATCTAAGGATTTCTCCCCTCTTTTTTTTGTTATTTTTCCATGACTAGTTCTATCCTATAAATAATTGAGTAAAAGATAAATCCTAAATCTATAAGATTTAATCTTCAATCTCCAATCGGAATTATCAGATTTATCTTTTATCTAAAATTGAGATAAAGATAGATCCTAACGAAGAACGAGTCTTCAGATTTAATCTTCTATCTCTAATCTTCTATCTTTTATCTTCTATCTCTAATTCAATTCCGCTTCATGAAAGATTCTGAAAATTCAATATTCTATCAATTTATGGTCTCGCCACGCGCTTGGCCGCATGGTCGTCCCTCTTGGGCGTGTATCTTAGGCGCGCTTGGGCGCGCAGTGCTTCTACCTGGGCGCGACTACTGATGATCTTTTTCTATTTTTCTTCTAATTTTTGTACGAATTACGCACGCTTGGGCGGATGGACCTCACGCTTGGGCGTGTCTGAGACTGAAATATTCCTTTTTCTTCATCTTCATGATTCTTCACTCATTTGCTTCACTTCTTTTGTTCTTGATGATCACTAAAGTTAACTCTTTATTCACCTAAAAACATGTGGAAAAACACCTAAATTAATGATGAGTAATGAAATTAAAACTAAACATAAAAACATCCTAAAAACTACTAACTTGCTAGGGAAATCAAACAAAAACCAAGTTAAATGGATATAAAACCTATTGGAAAACATCATATATCAGACCCCAATCAGGTTCTTAGAGATGCGCGAGGGAGCTGGTTGTTAGTTCCATGATGAACATGATGAATATTTTGATAATGACAAAGTGTTTTTGAACAAGCTACAAGAGTTGATCAAGTTTCAAGCTCAACAAGCAACAACAAACATCAAATGAAGAAGAGAGAAAGCAAGCTCATGAAGACCTAAGTTTGAGTGTATTTGTATTTCTTTTATCTTTTGCCTCTCAAGCTTCATAGGTTTTTTATTTGGGTAGATTATTATAGAGGGTAGTGAATCTCATTCATAAGTCATGATTTAATCATAATTTGAGTTTTCACTTAACCTAGAATCAATAGGTGGCTTAAAGGTTTTAAAGGAAAGGTTGGATTTTGAGAAAACAAGTTTTGAACATGTACAGTACCAAATTAATCGATTAAGTGATTAACTTAATCGAGTACTACTTGAGTACACGACTTGCTTAATCGATTAAGTACTGCTGAACTGATTTTTAAAATACGTTTTTCACTTCTCAAAATCAGTTTTCAAGTGCTACAACTTTTGGGTATTCTATATAAACCTTTTCCTATTATTTGTGATCAATTAGAATCATTTTCATACAAGTTTTACAAAGAATCAAGCCACTCTATTCTCTCTCATTTTCTAAAGATCAAAGTTCTCATATTTTCATATTCTTTGATCAAGAACCTTTGAATCTCTTATGGTGAATTGTCATAACTCTTGATTGAGATTCATAGGATTGTTTTGTGTTTTCTATTGTGTTGTAATCTTTGCAAGAAGGCAAGCCACTACAACAAACAAGAAGTCTTGGTGTGTCGATTTTATCATCAAGCAAGTGCATTCTTATTGAAGAAGAAGAAGAAGTCTTGGTTGTGAATCAAGCAAGTGAAGCCTTGGTGTGTGGTTTATCATCAAGCAATTGAAGACTTGTTGTGTCGATTATCAACAAGGGGTAGAGGTTAGATTAGAGAGAAGATCAATAGGATTACAAGGCAAGGGTGTCGGTTATCTCTTGTAAGCTAGCAAGAAGGGAGTCTTGTGAGGCAATCACTTGTAATTTGAGAACTCTAATTCCTCATAGTGAAGAATCTCTCTTGGTTGAAGAGGGGACTGGATGTAGCTTTCAAGTGGATGAAAGTGAACCAGGATAAATCACTGTGTCGTATCTCTAAACCCTTACTCTTTATATTCAAGTCATTTGATTGCGTTCTTGGTTGAAAACCTAGAAAGATTGATTTTCATAATTGATTGAATTGAATCTTTGATTGTTCAAATTGATAAAGGGAAAATCATTTTCATAACTAGGTTAATCAATAAGAATATAGGTGTTAATCATTTCCGCTGAATCTCTGATCTTGCATGTGAATTGATTGATTTTCGTATTCGAATGAAAAATTGATTTTTCTGTTTTCTGTCATATTTAATCGATTAAGTTCAAGTTTAATCGAGTACTACTCGAGTAAATTGCAGGTTAATCGATTAAGTGCTGTAGAATTTGCAAAAATCATTTGTTTTGATTGTTTAGATTTGTTTCGTTCGAAAATCTTTCAAGGTAGCTTCAACACCTATTCAACCCCCCCTTCTAGGTGTATTCCTAGGGTTCCTTTGTCTCTCCAACCACCAATTGCGGTTTCCTCAATTGGTATCAGAGCTCGGTCGAAAGACACGAGCATAAGAGCTTTTTCGTAAAGATCCTTTAAGAAAATCGCAATGGGTTCTACGAATTCCTTTGGTGGTGAAGGTGCTTCAATAAGTCGTCCTCCATTGTTTGCCGGAGAAGGCTATGCATATTGGAAAGTTAGAATGAAAATCTTTATCCAAGCCATAGATAGTGAAATTTGGAAAGTAGTTGAAAAAGGTCCTCATATCCCCTCTAGTTTAGTTGAAGGTGTAGAACAATTGATCCCCGAGGATAAGTGGAAGGATGATGATAGAAAGAAAGTACAATATGATTATAAAGCAAAGAATATCATTACCTCCGCTTTATCCTATGACGAGTTCTTTAGAGTTTCTCAATGTTCTAGTGCTAAGGAAATGTGGGACACTTTACAAGTGACTCATGAAGGAACTAGTGAGGTTAGGAGAGCTAGATTGAATGCTTTAATGCGTGATTATGAATTGTTTCATATGCTTCCAAATGAATCTATAAATGATATGCAAAAGCGTTTTACTCACATTATAAATCATTTACTTGCTCTTGGTAAAACTTTTCTTCAAGGTGAACTTTCTAACAAAGTGTTGAGATGTTTAGACAGGAATTGGCAACCAAAAGTAACGGCTATTGTTGAATCTAAAAATTTGGATGCTATGGATCTAGCAACACTTTTCGGAAAGCTTCAAGAACATGAAATGGAGCTTGGACGATTAAGTATCAATGAAGAGTCGGATAAGAACAAATCAAGGAAAGGACTTGCTCTTAGAGTCAAAAGTGCATATAAAAAGAAAGATAGTTCCGATGATGATGATAGTGAAGATTCCGATTCCGATGTTGATGAAAAAGACATGAAACTTTTGTTAAAAGAGTTTGACAAGTTTCTAAGGAGAAAAGGAAGGTTGAACAAGGACAAAAGTAAAGAGAAGGATTCCCCACACTATAAGACCAAAAATTCAAAAGAAGGTGTAGTTTGCCATGAATGTGGAAAGCCCGGACATCTCAAGTACTCATGCTCTAAGTATCTCAAGAAGAAGGAGAAAGACAAGAAAAATTCTAAATCTAAAAGAGCATACATAGTTTGGGATAGTGATGAAGATAACAAGAAAAGCACATCGAGTAGTTCATCGGATGATGAAGAAGCCGCTTGTCTCAACTTGATAACTCTAGTAGATGATGAAGAACAAAGTTCAAATGATGAATCAAGTTATCAAAGCGAGGATAGCAATGTAAGTGAATCTAAATCCAAAATTTCTTCTAAATATGAATTGTTACATAATGCTTATGAAGAAATGTATGAACAACTTGAAAAACTAGCTTTGAAAAACATTGAAAGAAAGAAGCTCATTTTGAAACATCAAAAAGAGATTTTAGATCTTCAAAAACAAGTTGATGAGCTTAATCTTGAAAATGAAACTCTTGATCTTATATATGCTAGTTCTTCTTGTGATTGTGCTAGTAGATTGAATATTGTGGTTGATTGTGAGAATTGCAAGTTGCTTAAAAATGAAAATGCTATTTTGAAAAATAAGCTTGCAAGTTTCTCAAGTGGTGATATTAGATTGCGCACATTGTTAAATTTTCAAAGAGAAAATTCAAACAAGTTTGGTTTGGGTTATACTAATGCTAAGAGTAAATCTCATAGAAATGTTGTTGATTTTTCTAAAGTTGATTTTTCAAATCCTCCAACATGTTTCTATTGTGGTACTCATGGACATACTTCAAATGTGTGTTATGTTAAAGTGCATGGTATACCTAAAGGAAATTTTGTTTGGATGAAAAAGGGTGAAAGTCCCTACACTAACAACAATGGATCCAAAACCATTTGGATACCAAAAAAAAAAAGCAAAGCATGATTGTTTTGTAGGTTTGATTGAAGATGCAAATGAATGACACATGTTCTCAATTGGTCTCAACTATGAATGTCTATATTCACATTTTCAATTGGTATCACACGTGCATCTCAAGTGAATGTCCTACAAAGTGGTAATATTTGATATTGATATATTATCTTAATTGGTATCTTCTCAATTGATATTACTTTTCTAAATGTTTAGTTAATTCAATTTGTATCATTGAGAGATTATTAGTTGATTATCATGTTTTTGTGATTATTGATTCTTCTTTACAATTGATATCTTCTTTGTTAAGTGATATTATGATCTTTTTAGTTTTCAATTGGTATTATATTTCATTGTTATATTCTCTTACCAATTGATATCACATTTCAAAGTAAAGCTCTATTGTATTTGTTCAATTGGTATCAATGTTGTGAAGAAATGATCATTGATTTCTTACCTTGGCTTAAATGTTATATTTCAATTGGTATATATTACTTTTTGATAATGCCAAAGGGGGAGAAATATGATGTTTTGAATTGAATGAAATGTTTCTCAAAGAGGGAGAAATGGTATGTTTTGAAACATGGAAGAAATATGATATTATATTTGGAGAAAGGTTGTTTTGTTGTTTTTATGTAGGTTGAGCTAAGTTGTTTAAGATAGGGGGAGAATCAAGCTTCTATCTCAATTGGATTCAAGTGTTAAAGCATTGATTGAGGGGGAGAAAGAGTCTTCTCAAGTGATCAAATGTTTCAAGCATCAACAACTTCAAGTGATTTCAAAACATGGGTTGTCATTTTCAAAAAGGGGGAGATTGTTAGTTCCATGATGAATATTTTGATAATGACAAAGTGTTTTTGAACAAGCTACAAGAGTTGATCAAGTTTCAAGCTCAACAAGCAACAACAAACATCAAATGAAGAAGAGAGAAAGCAAGCTCATGAAGACCTAAGTTTGAGTGTATTTGTATTTCTTTTATCTTTTGCCTCTCAAGCTTCATAGGTTTTTTATTTGGGTAGATTATTATAGAGGGTAGTGAATCTCATTCATAAGTCATGATTTAATCATAATTTGAGTTTTCACTTAACCTAGAATCAATAGGTGGCTTAAAGGTTTTAAAGGAAAGGTTGGATTTTGAGAAAACAAGTTTTGAACATGTACAGTACCAAATTAATCGATTAAGTGATTAACTTAATCGAGTACTACTCGAGTACACGACTTGCTTAATCGATTAAGTACTGCTGAACTGATTTTTAAAATACGTTTTTCACTTCTCAAAATCAGTTTTCAAGTGCTACAACTTTTGGGTATTCTATATAAACCTTTTCCTATTATTTGTGATCAATTAGAATCATTTTCATACAAGTTTTACAAAGAATCAAGCCACTCTATTCTCTCTCATTTTCTAAAGATCAAAGTTCTCATATTTTCATATTCTTTGATCAAGAACCTTTGAATCTCTTATGGTGAATTGTCATAACTCTTGATTGAGATTCATAGGATTGTTTTGTGTTTTCTATTGTGTTGTAATCTTTGCAAGAAGGCAAGCCACTACAACAAACAAGAAGTCTTGGTGTGTCGATTTTATCATCAAGCAAGTGCATTCTTATTGAAGAAGAAGAAGAAGTCTTGGTTGTGAATCAAGCAAGTGAAGCCTTGGTGTGTGGTTTATCATCAAGCAATTGAAGACTTGTTGTGTCGATTATCAACAAGGGGTAGAGGTTAGATTAGAGAGAAGATCAATAGGATTACAAGGCAAGGGTGTCGGTTATCTCTTGTAAGCTAGCAAGAAGGGAGTCTTGTGAGGCAATCACTTGTAATTTGAGAACTCTAATTCCTCATAGTGAAGAATCTCTCTTGGTTGAAGAGGGGACTGGATGTAGCTTTCAAGTGGATGAAAGTGAACCAGGATAAATCACTGTGTCGTATCTCTAAACCCTTACTCTTTATATTCAAGTCATTTGATTGCGTTCTTGGTTGAAAACCTAGAAAGATTGATTTTCATAATTGATTGAATTGAATCTTTGATTGTTCAAATTGATAAAGGGAAAATCATTTTCATAACTAGGTTAATCAATAAGAATATAGGTGTTAATCATTTCCGCTGAATCTCTGATCTTGCATGTGAATTGATTGATTTTCGTATTCGAATGAAAAATTGATTTTTCTGTTTTCTGTCATATTTAATCGATTAAGTTCAAGTTTAATCGAGTACTACTCGAGTAAATTGCAGGTTAATCGATTAAGTGCTGTAGAATTTGCAAAAATCATTTGTTTTGATTGTTTAGATTTGTTTCGTTCGAAAATCTTTCAAGGTAGCTTCAACACCTATTCAACCCCCCCTTCTAGGTGTATTCCTAGGGTTCCTTTGTCTCTCCAACCACCAATTGCGGTTTCCTCACTGGTTATATGGCTTCTCTGGTTTCGCGGGTCATGGTGACATTTTGCTTGCCAAGCGGCTTGCAATTCGTAGGGGTCTTATGTTAGCTTGGAGCATGGGTTTTCTTCGGGTAGCGTTGGAATCTGATTTTTCTGAAGCAGTGAGACTTGCTAATAGCCCCACCTTATTTATCTTTCATTTGTTTGGTGTAATTCTTGGTGACATCATGGAGTTGAGGCTTAGGGCTTGGGAGGTTTCTATTTCTCATGTACTTCGGGAGGCTAATTTCTCTGATGATGCTTTAGCCAAATGGGGTGCAGCAAAGGATGAGTTATACTTTGAATGGGAATCTCCTCCTCCTCTCACGCAGCTTCAGCTCTTGATGAGTGATGCCATGCAAGTTGTCCATGTTCGCTAGTCTTCTCTTTCTTTTTCTTCTGTCTTTAATTTCCATTGTAACCAAAAAAACAATTCAAATTGAAAATTGTTATCTTCTTCAACTAAAATTGTTATTAAATTCAAATTGAAAACTGTCACCACCTAGAGGTTAAAATATCATTTCAGCTGGAAAAAAAAAACAAAAAGAGAAAAATAAATAGGGGGAGACTCACCACTGCCAATATTAGTTAGTTGAAGAAGAAAATCTTAGTCCACAAATGTGTTTTTTTTGGTACGGTTTTTAGTTGAAGAAGAAAAGAGAGAACAAGAAATTTTGGAAACCTTACAATAAAACTCTAAGCATGAACAAGTAGACTGAGATAGGAAGTTTAATCTCAGAACAATAGACGTACTCGGAGATTAAGCAACAGACACAGATTCTAATGCTTTTCAATTCAATGAGGAAAATGAAGAGAGCATTACCACGGTTTGGTTGCGATGGTAAAATATGAAGTCTGCTCAAAGTCATATTTAATTGATTTTTGAAAAATGCTATTAAGTATAAGTGTAATATGGGTATTGTATAACCATATATAATCCATATTTAATATTTCCTCTTGTTCCATTTTGTATGGTCTTTTAGGCTTTTTTCCTATTTCATATTTTTTGTTACTTTACAATTTCAATGCATAAATATATATTTTTTTTAAGTTTAACACTACATTCAATCATTTCTTATACTTCTCATTAATTTTACTTTTCTCATCTCTCTCAACCCTAAATCACAAAACATTAATTAATGGACACACTTACTAATAAAAATTAAATATTACTACAATTTTCAATAAGGATTAAATATGAGCAATTTTAGACAAAGTACATATAAAACATACAATAATCAACACTTTCTTAATTTGTGTACATAGACCTAAAAGGCAAAACAAAATGGTACATAGGGACTATATATTAAGAAGTGTTAAACCTTAAATTTTCAGTATTGATTTATTCCCTCCATTCCGTAGGAGTAACAAATTGTAAAAGTTAAAATATTAAGGAGACATGTATTTAATTCTTTATTTCACATATCAATCAATTATCAAAGACCCAATTTAATTCATTTTTCATTGATCAACCAATTACAACTCAAAATTTATATTTTCTAAACTTATTATTTAGGCTTATTTATGTCTTTAATCCTTGAAGGTTTGAGGTATTTTGATTTTAGTCCCTATAAGTTTTTTTGACATTGACTAATCCTTAATTATTTTGAAAATTTTGTTTTAGTCCACGACGTTAGGAAAAATCCGTTAACTGTTGATGTGGTTAACGGAATGCCACATCAATATACAAGTGTGCAAGTATTGCATATTATCAGTATGATGATGTGGATGATCTGGACTCGCAAGAGTAAAAGGGCCAAAGCCCAATTCACAAATACATTTGGGTTGGGTTTTGGCCATTTTTCTCTTGCGGACCCAAATCATCCACGTTATCCTACTGGTACCATGCAATACTTGTACACATGTATGTCAATGTGGAGTTTAATTAGCCACGTCAGCAGTTAACGAATTTTTTCTAATAGTAGGGATTAAAACCAAATTTTCAAAACATTGAGTCAAGGTCAAAAAAACTTCCAAGGACCAAAATCAAAACACTCCCAACTTTCAAGGACTAAAGACATGAATAAGTCTTTTATTTATTATTTTAACCTTAATTTCCGAAAAAAATTATCATTTTTTATCATATGAGAGATGAAGAAAATATTTGTTTTGAAAAGCTTATATAATGCATTTTGTTAACATAATCCTTGACTTTTAGTTTGCCCAATTAATTTTTAATTGAATTTTTCTTCCCACTTGCCTTCTCGTGAGTCGTGACCGTTGGACTACTGACAAGTATACCGGGTCAGCAAGTAATATAGAGTAAATAAGTTTATCGTTCCATTTGGGGATTCCAAATTGTTTCTAATAATTCTTTTTGTTATTTGAGATTACTACGTGAAACTTGTATTTGATTGATTGAATTAAGAAAATGAGAAATTAAATGAGAAAAACAACAAATTAAAAATAAAAGGAAACAATTGGGAAAAGGCTAAGAACATGGTTTCATTACAGGACCTAGTTTACTAGTTATGAATCTCTGTTTTCCTATTAAATCAACAACATCGTCCCATCTATAACAATTATTAAATTCCTCTAACAATTGTGTTTCCTATTCAATTGGAACCCTTAATCCCTTAAGAAACTACCAACCAATCAGTCATCAATTAAGAACACTAGAATCAATTAAGAACGCCTCAAGTCTCTGACACAGAGGCGTTCGACATAGGCTCAGAGGTAGACACAATAGATTTAAAAGAAGGAAACCCCTATACGTGTCATGCCTTGAGGCCGTCGCAACCCCCTAATGAATATGTTTACAAGAAAACGTACACTTTTGACATTTCGAAGACCGAACAAGTTTTTGATATGTTATTAAAGGATAAACAAATTAAATTTCCTGAAGGACATAAACTACTAAAGAAAGATGAATTAAAAGGCAAAAAGTATTGTAAGTATCATAACAATTGCACTCACAATACTATTGATTGCTTTGCTTTCAGGAATTTGATTCAATAGGGACTCGACAAAGGGAGACTGAAGTTTCTCGAAAAGGAGATGAAGGTCGATACGGATCCTTTGCAAAAGGAAGTGAATGAAGTTGAAATGCATGGAGTGTTCCCAGTCAATGTGGTTAACTTGGCACACGATGATCAAATATTTCCGAGGGCTGGAGAATCGTTCGAGCAATTCTATGACAGAAAGCAATACGAAGATCTCCGAATTTGTCCAAGATGCCAAGTTATCTATGGCGAAACTGCCGCGTCAAAAAGGGAATGCGGAATGAAGAGAGAAGACTTGAGGAGGAGGCTAAGAGCTAAAAGAGTTCGAGAAGGGGGATACATTCGACAAGAAATATCCCATGATGCTCGACAGCCTTTCCAAAGTCGAACGGTACGTGAGGGTCGATCACCAAGATCACCCATGCTTAGTAGGATTAGCCAATGCAGGAGGGAAGCAAAAGGGGAGCTAAGCACCGAACCTGAGTCGTCACCAAGTTCAATTTATGAGGGGTTGACTAGGACTCAAAAGAGAAGGCTCCAAAGGTTCCGAAAGAAATAGGCTGAAGTTGAGGTGATCATCAAGGAAGAGCCCATGGATGATAAAGGTTGTTTGGTAGCAACACTTAAGCCGACAACGGCTAAGTCCCATCAGAAAAACTGAAGCCGACAACGGCTAAGAAGCAGTGGGCTAGGAAGGATCAGGGGTCAAACCAAATGGAGGACTTTGACGATGCAGGATCAGAGGAGAGTTTGGACATCATTGTCACCGATAAAGACATGGTGGATGCACAGAACAAGAGGATCACCAGAATGTCGATCAACAACATTGGCTTGCCTGCCAAATTCCAAGGACTTCATGAAGTCGAAGTAGAGGATGATGAAAGTGAAGGGTCAGATGACTAGTATCTAAGTGACGAAATTCCTGATCTGCTGAATGTTTATTCCTTCTTGACAGGGTCCATTTGGAGATGGACATAGGACATATCGCACAATTCAAACCACTTGAAGAAAGAAAAAGAGAGAACTTAAGGCCCTTTCACATTAAGGCCATCGTCGACGGCAAACCACTTAACAGGGTCTTGGTGGATGGAGGAGCCACAGTTAACATCCTTCCCTGGAATGTTTTTCGAAGAATGGGCAAGATGGATTGTAACTTGATTCCAACCAACGTGGTTGTTGTGGGGTTAACTGGAAAAATTGCTCAATCTCATGGGTTTATGATGTTGGAGTTGGAAGTCGGATCAGTGGTTCGAGACACATTATTTGTGGTGGTGCCCACGAAGGCGAGTTATAATCTCTTGCTTGGAAGAGATTGGATTCATGCGGTGGGGGTCGTTCCTTCAACGACCCATCAGAAATTGGTCTTATGGAAAAACTTGAACAAGGTGGAGGTTATTCCAGCGGATGATAGTCCATGCTACATGCAGCGATGCACGTCGACTTCAAGGTCAACAATCCTAGTATCAAACCTATCAGACTTGACGCCGAACATTTCCAAAAACCAATTGTGGAAAAGTGTTTGGTGGAGAATTATGGGATTTCCTTGGTGGAGGTTGAAGGGGCCGTTGAGCAACGACCTTCGACCAGCCATGATGGTTGATAAAGAACATGAAAGGCTATCGGCCTATGTGGCCGATAAGATGCAATGTACCATCGAATCAGGTGCATTCCAGGATTGTATTGTTGATTAAAGTTCTTTGGGATTTGAATGAGGATGGACATAAGAAGAACCCAGGTTCATCAGTGAAGATCCCAGAGATGAAATTAACTTGGGAACGGTCGAAAGGCCAAAACCCATTTATGTCAGTTCTTTGTTGAGTAAAGAATTCAGAGAGAAGCTGATCGACTTGATCAGTGATACAAAAATTGTTTTGCATGGGAATATGAAGACGTGCCAGGTTTGGATAGAAGTTTGGTGGAACATAGGCTGACTTTATGGCCTGATCACAAGCCAATCAAGCAAGTTGTTCGACGATTCTCACCTGAAGTAGTTCTAAAGATCAAGGAAGAGATTGAAAGACTACTAAAGGCAAAATTTATCAGGACAACGAGGTATGTCGAATGGATGGAAAATATGGTCCCAGTGGTGAAGAAGACTGGGAAGATGTGGTTACGTGTCTATTTCAGGGACCTGAATCCTGCTACGCCAAAGGATGAATATCCCATGCCAATTGCTAACATGTTGGTGGATTCGGCATCATGTCATGAGGTAATGAGTTTGATGGATGCTTTTTCAGGATATAACAAGATTTTCATTGCTGAAGGAGACGTGTCAAAGACTGCATTCAGGTGCCCTGGAGCCCTTGGAACGTTCGAATAGGTGATGATGTCGTTTGGTTTGAAGAATGCAAGAGCCACTTATCAAAGGAAAATGAACATGATCTTTCATGATATGATTGGCAAGTTCTTGGAGGTTTACATTGACGATGTCGTGATCAAGTCGAAGACTCACGAGGAGCACTTGGAAAATTTGAAGAAAGCATTCCATAGAAATGGTACACTTGAGAGGATTCATCTTCAACTTGTATTTCCATAGATACAAGTTGAAGATGAATCCTCTCAAGTGCACCTTTGGGGTTGCGGCTGGTCAGTTTTTAGGATTTTTGGTCCATAGAAATGGCATTGAAGTAGACAAGGACAAGGCCAAAGCAATCCTCGAAACCTCACCACCAACAAACAAAAAAGAAGTACAATCGTTCCTTGGCAAGATGAATTACTTGAGAAGATTCATCTCAAACTTGTCAGGCAGAACGAGAGTCTTTTCATCTCTTGTCAGATTGAAGAAGGAAGATGAATTCAAGTGGGAACCTAAACATCAAGAAGTATTCAACAGCTTGAAGCGGTACTGGACGACACCCCCAGTCATGATGTCGCCTCAACCTGGTTTCCCCTTGAGACTGTATATATCAGCATCTCATCATACCGTAGGTAGCATGTTAGCATAGGAATATGAAAATGGTGTTGAGAGAGCTATATTTTATCTAAGTAGAGTTTTGAATGATGCCGAAACACGGTACAATGCTATAGAAAAATTGTGTTTGGCACTCTACTTTTCTTGTACAAAGCTTAAACATTATATGTAAAGTTTTCATGTTTTAGTTTTGTCGAAGTCTGACATAATTAAATACATGCTATCCAAGCCAATAATCCATGGCAGGATTGGCAAATGGACGTTAGCGTTGACATAATTTTCGTTACAATACGTCCCCTTAAAAGCTGTCAAAGGCCAAGTAGTGGCTGACTTTCTGATCGATCACCCATGTGTAGATGTGGTTGTATCTATCAATTATGTCAACTTTAGGCCTTGGACCATGTATTTCGATGGCTCTTCTCACAAGAGTAGAGCTGGGGTAGGGATACTGCTCATTTCATCTAACGAATTCCCCACCAGATTCATGTTTATTCTTAAATATCAATGCTCTAACAATGAAGCAGAATATGAGGCCATTATTGTGGGTCTTGAAAGATTGGTATACTTGAAGGCCAAAAACGTGGCCATCAAAGGAGACTCCCAGTTGGTCATTAAACACTAGTCGATGGGTACAAGTGTCTAAGTCCAAGATTAGCCAATTATTGTACCATCACACGAAAGTTGATGTGAAGATTTGACGATTTGTCCGTTGAACACATATATCGACAGGACAATCAAGAGGCCAACCATTTGGCCCAAGTGGCTTCAAAATATTGCGTGTCGAGGAAGATGCTGAACAAAGTGATTCAAATAAGAGAAATGCTTTACCCACCTCGCGAAAGCGAAGTCATGGTAAACGCATTGACATCGACAGATGACTGAAGAAAGCCAATAGCGGATTATCTGACGAACCCATCTCCCGATGCTGAACGAAAACTTAAGTTGAGGGCCATCAAATTCACCTTGCTGGGTGGAGATTTATATCATAAGTCAAGCGACGGAAACCTGGAAGTGTGCTTGGATCGGGAAGATGCATTTATAGCCTTAGCCGAAGTACATGAAGGGATTTTTGGAGCACACCAGGCAGGAGAAAAGATGAAGTGGTTACTTTGTAGGCAAAGGGTGTATTGACCAACTTGGTATCGGATTGTATGAAATTTGCAAAATCATGTGAAGAATGCCAAAAGCAAAGCCACATTCAAAATGCCCCAGCAAGTAAGTTGCATTCAATCATTAAACCTTGGCCTTTCAAAGGCTGGGCACTTGATGTGATTGGAGAAATCGTCCCGAATTCCACGAAAGGGCATAAGAAGATTTTGGTTGGAGTAGACTAAATTACCAAATGGGTGGAGGCAATTCCTTTAGTGAAGGTCAAACAGGAACAGGTTATTGATTTCATTGAAAAACACATCGTTTGTCGATTTGGAATTCCTGAAACTATAACTACAGATAATGCCTCTATTTTTATGGGAATCAAATTCAAGAATTACTTGGCATCAAGAAGAATCAAGTTATTGACTTCGATGCCATATTATGCCCAAGCCAATGGTCAAGCCGAAGCAGCCAATAAATGGATTATCAATGTCATCAAGAAACGGATTAAAGGAAAACCCAAAAATTGGCACGAGGCATTGACACCAGCACTTTGGGCAATTCGAAACTCTCCTAATGAAGCCACAGGGACAACACCTTACATGTTAACGTATGGCCATGAGGCCATGTTACCAGTTGAGGTAAATTTGGAATCCATAAGATTTCAGAGGCAAAATGAAATGCCTGTGAATGACTACTGGAATGCCATGTTTGACAAGTTAAATGAGGTCCATGACGAAAGGATTTCGACATTGGAAAATATTATGCGACAGAAAGAGAAAATTGCTAAGTATTACGACGCCAAAGTCAAATTCAAGGCATTTCAACCTGGTGAATTGGTATGGAAAGTGATCTTACTAGTAGACAAACATTCTAACGAGTTTGGGAAATGGTCACCAAAATGGGAAGGACCAGTTCTAGTATCAAAAACCTTCTCAGGCAACGCGTACAAATTGGTTGAAGTTGATTCAGGAAAGAAGATCAAAGCGATTAATGGCAAGTATTTGAAAAAGTATAAGCCGACAATGATAGAAGTAAATATTCGAAATTGAATAGCATTCCATACCAAGAGAGTTGTACAAGTACATTGAAAGAAAAAAAACAACAAAAGTGCAACAAAATAGGAGAAATCCTATCTAGAACATGCTGCCAAAAGAAAGCCATTCCCTAGAAAAAGCCTCCTTCCGTCGAAGTCCAGCCTTGTAACCTTGAAGACTGGCAGTCAATTTTTTAGCAACTTCTTGGTAAGGAGCCACCATAGCATCAGCCTTGTCGACCAATTCTTTTTCGGTGGCGCTAGACTTTTCGAGGGATCGACCCAACTCTTTGTGTTCCTTCTCCAATCAAGCAGTTTGTTCCTCAACTCCTGAATTCTGGCTCCTACCTTTTCCACTTTCCTCTCCCCTTGAGAAACAACTTTAGACCAAACAACTTCTTCCTTCTCCAAATGCTAAAATTTTGATTCGAGGGCCACACGAGAATCTTTGATTGCCTCATATTCTTTGACATCTTGGAGGAATTGAGGACTATCGTTGGTCCAATTGGTAATGAAGCGTTGGAGAACGACCAATTTGGACCCCAATTCTGCCAGAATTGATTATTGCATAAGCTTATTAGCGATGGAAGTTAGGAGGTCCAAAGTCGAAGAATCATTGGTCAACTGATCAAAGGGACGACAACAGATGTTCTTCAGATTAGACAATGTTTACATCGAGTCTATCTCCTCATTTTTTATTGGAGAATTTGTGGCCTCATCCACAGATCAAGTTTTGGCCATGAGTTCCCTGAAAACTGAGAAAGCTTGAGGGCAGAAAACTTGCGCAACAGGGGGGAAGCCATTTTTGGAGGAGACGATGCAGAAGTGAAAGCAGCAGCAGTTGGAGGATCAACGGTTGCAGTTGATGGAAATTGCAAACTACTGTCAAAGCCTTCAACTTGGTGAACACTGCTTGGAATTTATGAATGCAATAAATGGGAGTTAGGTCAGGATATTTAAAGGCCAAGTGCAAGGGTAAAAAAGGGAATTCGCACGTACCTCAAAAGCAGGAGCACATAAAGGGGTAGGACCACAAGACGATGTTTGTTCAAAAAAGGCAAGGTCAACTACTAGAGTATTGAGAGGCGCCTTGTCTTGGAACTCTTGTGCAGAAATTTGGGGATTAATGGATTGAGTAGTGGCATCAACTAAGGCTGCGACGACCTAAATTTATTTCCCTTATTTTAATTCTTTTATAAAAAATACGGGTTAATTTTTCACCTTTTGAGAAAATAAACCTAAGCCATCACTGAATCGACACATCACATCATTATCCACATAGAGATGGAAATAATTTACATTCTATTACATCATCATCAAGTTTCTTGTTACATCAGAGATATAAACAGCAAGAGCGTAGCATCTATTAACTAGCATATCAGTTTCATTTTGTACCCTAGGTCAGTTAACATATTTTACACTATTTCACATCAAAATATAAAGACCCAGAGCACATGGTTAGAACTCCAAAACATCAGCATATGCATATATATATATATAGTCCTATATCATCCACTCTAATCGGGGAAGAGGTGATTGATAAAGACTACAGGAACAGAAGTCCTCAGGGAACGCATATGAGGGAGAGGGTTCAGACGGCGGATAGTGATCTCTACCATCCCCTCTAGAAATAGACTAGAACCCCTCCTATGCCATTCCCCCTGGGGAATGAACCTCATCTCTACGCATAATGGGTTTTGAGCCATCACTTGACAAACAAAAGGGCACGGGAGTAAGTCATAGCCGAAGCACATCATCAAATAATAATCTATCAGAACTAGAAATAGCAATCACAAATAATCAGATAATCACAGAATAATGCATACATAATGACACACCCAATTTATCACAAAATTATCTTGTAATTAAGTGGCATGATGCATGTATTCTAATCTCATCTTCTCGTTTGGATCCAATATCATTCTCGTCTAAACAACCCTTCGACTGGATTCAATTCCATTGAATCCAACATATTCTCTATAATCGAAGGAAAGCAACTTGGAGTAAACGCCTTTCAACCACGACAAATCACACAACTCATCTATGTGTACCCTGTATCTCTAGGGTTAGATCATTACCAAAGGATTCAATTCCATTGAATCCAACATATTCTCTATAATCGAAGGAAAGCAACTTGGAGTAAACGCCTTTCAACCACGACAAATCACACAACTCATCTATGTGTACCCTGTATCTCTAGGGTTAGATCATTACCAAAGGTCCGTCCTCTGCAGCCATGATATGCACCAAGAGATTGATAGGATATATTATAGTTAAGCAAAACTGTCCCGAGAAAAGTCTACAGAACCCCCCCATCATAGGACCGTTTTACCCATAATAATCCCCAATGGTTACTGAAGAATCACCATCGAACCTAATCTCCGCACATTCTCGTACCGATTCTAGGAATTTTCTCTCTAATTCTTAGAATGGACGTATCTTTCCCGATATCCTATCTCACCATCCGCAACTCCTCGTGCGAATGCAAATAAGTTTAGTTTCACTTTTCATTATTAATTCATTGCATGAATATGAATCCAAGTTCATAATCAATATCATCAAAATCATCACAATAATATTCCTTTATTCATAGAAATATCATTCACATCTTAAAATTGTGTTAGGTAAAGGCTAGGTGTATTAAAAGTTAGCCAAATTTAAATTTAGGGCTGTAATAATCGATTACCGCAGGGTAATAATCGATTATTACATAAAAATCCCAATTTTGTACCAATTTTTACCTGGTAATCGATTACCAAACCCTGATAATCGATTACTGCGTGCAAAATTCAAATTTTGGTACCAATTTCACTCTAGTAATCGATTACCAAACCCTGGTAATCGATTACCCTGCAGCAGAATGCACACTGAATTGAGTTTTGCTATACCAACTTTTGATACACTTCACTTTGACCCAATATGACTCAAAACAGATCCAAATCACATATAATCAAACATGTTCAAGCATATTTGAAACATTCCAATCATCATTTTCATATAGATTTCAATCAAAGTTCACAGAACCCGTAAAATGACAACTTAACACATGATTTTCATTTCTTTCATAAATCAGCCCAATTTATTTATTGCTTTAGCTCATATCCATCATATATAAGTTGTTCAAATTCAGAAATAGCACTAGAATGACCTCCAAATCATTTTCCTAATTCAAGTTCTCATTTTTCCTAATTTTGCCCTTGAGTTCATGAGAACTCTTACATTTCCAGCCATTGGATTATTATTCTAGCACCTGGATAACTTCTCCCTTACCTATTTGGAGTGTTTGGAACTGATTTGGATTGAAAGGAAACTGGTTTGGTTGAGAAAATCCCAACTTTTAGTTTCATCTGCAAGTTTCTGTTTTTTAGTTTACCAGGATACAAAATCAGTGTTGATCACTATGAAAAAGGTACAGTAATTCGTGATCAATGATTAGAATCAAAACTAGGACATGTACTCTTGAAAATAAAACAAGTGTGAAGCCCAAAGGATGCTTGAGCTTACCACACAAATCAAAGGAAGTAGTGTTCTTGAATCTGAAATTCAGATTTCAGACTTGAACACTGAACTTTGCATGCCTGGTTCTCCTTCTACATACCACCAAACTCAGTAAACTTGGTATCAAATTGAAGACGGCAACACGAGCTTTAATTTGATATAATATTTGTTGGGGTTTGAGTCTTAGAACACAGAGAATGAATTCAAGGAAGTTGATAGCAGCAAACTGAATTCTGCAGAGTTTTGGCTATTCATACATGATTACTCCCTCCTATATTTAAATTAATCACTCCCTAATGTGTCACCATCAGTCTCCACAGTGTCCAGGAGATATTTGTGGTGAAAATCGTGGTTAATTCTCAGTCATTCGTTCATAAACCGACTTACTTTGGTTGTTCAGATCGTGATAATCGATTACCATGATTTGGTAATCGACTACTTAGTGTATAACAGTCTGGTAATCGATTACCTGCTCCTGGTAATCGATTACTAGGGCAAAATTTCCCAAAAATAATTAGTTTTTCATTCTATATTCAATTTTCCAATAATAATTTCACTAATACCAATCCCTAAGCATGCAAATTACATCCTATACTATTTAATATCACTTTTCACATAATCATTCATATAAAGTATTTTATATTTAAATAATATAATATTTATAATTTCAAGGATTAAATTCCAATGGGCGTTACAAAGGCTGTCGAAGGAGGATTAACACATTGATGGGAAGATTCTCCAACGGCCAAAGTTTCGACTGCCATAGTTTCAACAGGTGCAGCAAAAGCAGCAGGAACAACAGTGCTTTCCACATCAGAAGAGAGATCCTCTAGGACAATATTTTGTGGCGCCACAGGACGTTTAGAGGTTCGAGGTTGTAACTGAAAACCTGAAGCATCATCATCGTCATCACCTTCTTCAAAGGGATTAGATTGAGGGGTGTTAAGGTAAAAACCAACATCATCAGCATAACGAGCCTCAACAACGTCGAAGAGGTCGGTCATCCTGTGTTTCTTCAGCAACATCAACACGGAGTGTGGGTTCTTGAATTACTATCCCCATTGACTGGGGACGAGTGTAACACCCCTAATTTTCGTCTCCCAAATAACCAAGAAATGAATTATAACAATTATTTTATAATTGATTTATATTGGTTTGGAAAGTTTTAGTTTTTGTACATTATGTGTTTTTATATATAAAAATATGGGAAATATTTTTATACGGTTATTTTGTACAAAAATATGAATATTGTAATTTCGTCCTTGGGTCGGGACCTAATTACAATATTAGAAGGGTTTTTAGCGTGAAAGGAATTAAAATCTTAATTTTTGAATTTTTGCACTGGAGTAACCGGTTACTCGTGCCCAGTAACCGGTTAGTGAGTGCAGACAGCTCATAAGAGGAAGTGGAATTTGATGAATAATCAAGCCAAAACCCAGAAATTTGCCACGAATTCATCCTTCTCTTGGTGGGTTAGGACGTGTCAACATGCATGGCTCTCTAATCTTGCTATATAAGGCCATTAATCAGATCAAAGTTGGGGTTTTTGGGAGTGTGTTGGTATCAATCTCTGTTTTAGGGTTCTTGCTGTGTTTCGTTCGATTCTCCTTCTTTGTTAAGAGTTAGATTTCGAGTGATATACCATTACAAAGTTGAATCAAGGGCTTTGTATTGATATAAGGTTTGTGAGTTGAGAGTTCCTGAGCTAGGAGAAATCGATTCATGAAGTTGGAGGTTCAAAACTGTCACAGTTCTGTATTGGGTTTCTGGAACTGACTTGGAGCTTTATTTGATTTTGGTAAGCTCAAGCCTTCTCTTGTTCTAGACTTGGTTTCCTTTCAAAGTTCATGTTGCATGGTTTTGATAATGACCATTTTCCCTAATTTCCATGTCCTTTTCATGTCCCAAATTCCTTGATCAATCTACCCTGTCAAAACGGTTCTGGTTTGAGGAGGAGCTTTGGGTGTTTGGTGTTCTACCTCAAATCTCTGCTCAAATCCTGTTCAAGCACGAACCTAAGGTAAGGGGGAAGCTTACTATTTGCTAGAATGAGAATAAATACGTTGAGAATGTAGGATGAGCCATCATGAGGCTTAAGGGCATTAATTTTGGAATAGGATATTGGCTTGGAGGCCAAACTGAAATATAACACTTGTTTGAATAAGTTTAATATGCTGCAAGTGAACTTATTTGATGCTTAAACCATGCTAATTCTGAGTACATGTGAGTTTGCTACTTGGAGTTGTTGAAATTATGGTTTTTATGCATAATGAGGAATGGAAATGAAATCAACAAGTTTCTTGTTAGTTTCAGTGTTCAAACATGTTTAGTTTATGGCAATGAAGTTCTGTTTGGGGCTGGTTTGGGTTAAAATGAGGTGTGATTGAAAATGGTATTGAAAAACTCTCTTTTTAGTGTATGTTCTGCAGTCAGTAACCGGTTAGTGACTTGCAGTAATCGGTTACTAGCTGTACCTGAAATTAGAAAATTGAAGAAAAACATTGAAAAAGCCATTTCAATCATCTTTCTTTTAAACCCATCTCAAATAACTTATATTAACCTATCTTATGGGAACTACATGTATAATATGAGCATGGTGATTTAATGAATTGACGGAATATTGTATAATTATCATAATGTTATACATGGAACTTATATGTGATTTATGTATGCCTAATATATAAGTTTTGAATACATGAATTTGTGACATGTTGAGCATTGGAACATGTTTATATTAAGGTAATAAAACTCTGTTTATGCCTTGAATTGGATTGGAATTGAGTATTAAAGGATTTGGTATGTCAAACCCCACTTTTTAGTGCCATTCTGCAGCCAGTAACCAGTTACTGAGTTGCAGTAACTAGTTACTAGCTGACAGCATTCAGAACAAAACAATTTTTGAATTGTTTGAGTGATTCCTATCAAATGTACTCAATTCTAAGTCAAATTTCAGAGGGTTTATCACTGTAATTTAATGACCAAGGTGTTGTCTAATTATAGTTGAACTTCGATGAGTTTATGCCTTAATGTTTATGATAATTCAAAGGGAAGTTTATGGAATTGTGCTGTGAATTATGACTTAAACAATATTTCAATGATTAGATTTGTTATGGTTAAGGTATTAAGTCAGAAAGGAAGTTGTGTTGGGTTTGTAATTGAGAGAGCAAAGGAAAAGGATTTAAAAATCAAGTGTTGCATTTTATGAATTGATACGGTCTAAACCGGTTAGAAGAGGTTGTAACCGATTAGGACCTGAAACTTTAACAAACCTTAATTTTTCCTTATTATGTGATGTTGATGATTATGAGAATGTTCTCTCTACTCAAGCACAATGTTAATTACCTAGTTAAGTTCAAGGGTGAATTTAATGAAGTATGGTAATTAATTTAATACCTTAAATTTATCATTGAAATGAGTTTAAGATTTAAGTCGTAATGTTAATTAATTAATTGAGATTAAAGGAAAGACCAACTTTAGAAATTATGTGCGCTTTCATGCAAAGTGAAAGGTGATGAAATGAGTTGGCAAGGGTTGTTTGTCATGTTCTGGGAGTACCAAAGTGATGTAACCTACTTGATGACACATTCTGGGAATGTGGCCAGTGTCTGGGACATGGTTTTGTATACGTTCTGGGAACGTAATGCACACTCTGGAAGTGGTGCTTGTTTTCCAAGTATGGTTTACTATACGTTCTGGGAACGTATGTTAGTGTTTTGGGAACACGTTGGTATAATAATAGAATTAAAGATAAAAACCAACCTTAATGATTGTGCATTCGTGCATATAGAATGGAAGATGGGTTGGTAGGAAACGATTATCATATTCTGGGAATATGAGGAGGGTACTCCGGGAGTACCAAATTTGTAACCTACTTGATGACACATTCTGGGAATGTGGCCAGTGTCTGGGACCTAGTTATATACGTTCTGGGAACGTATGTTAGTGTTCTGGGAACACATTGATATGCAACCTACTTGATGACACATTCTGGGAATGTGGCCAGTGTCCGGGACCTGGTTTTTATGCGTTCTGGGAACGTATGCGTTCTGGGAACGTGATGCACACTCTGGGAGTGATGCTTATTATTCCAAGTATGGTTTGCTATACGTTCTGGGAACGTGATGCACACTCTGGGAGTGACGCTTATTTGTCCAAGTATGGTTTGGCATTACGTTCTGGGAACGAATGTCAGTGTTCAGGGAACACAACGGTGTATTAGATGGACGTCCAAGATGGACTTTGTTAGAGGCCTCAGTTGTGGATGAAAATCATGCATCATGCCACCTGCATTGAAAGAATTATTATGATTAACCGCGTGTGCTCATATGGTTATGCATTCTGATTTGCTACATGATTACTTGTGTATGTTAGTTTTTTTCTCATTTGATTATGCAAATATGTATAACTAACCCCCATGCCCTTATTAGGTGTTGATCGTGTATCTAGCTTGCACAAAAGTCAGTTAAGGGAGATGTCCCTTAGGTGCATGCAGAGTATAGAAAGTGTGGGATGGGAACCCTTCGTGCAGATATCGAGGATCCGACCAGATGGATGCTTGGACAGAGGACCAGTGACCAGCTCTATAACATTTCTATTTTTAATAGAATTTATATGATACATATTTTGAAAGAGGTATTTATAAGAGGAATTTAGTTTAATAATAATATTTATTTTGTATCCGTGGACTTGTTATACTTGATATATTTTGGGGAGTATAATATGAGTATTCTACTATGTTTCCGCAAACTCTGATTTTATTAGTCAACTTCATTATAAATCAAGTATTTGTGAAAAGGAATTTTCAAGGGAAGGGAAAGTTCTTATTTTCAGATCTTTTTCCAATAATAACAAGTCCAAGTAATCATAAACTTATTACTTTTCTTATAAAGTAAGATGATATACAAGGAGTGTTACAACGAGGATTCTGTCTAGCAGTTGTTGCAGGAGCCAAAGTGGCAGTGGGGAACTTAGCCTTATGAGAAATGGGGCAAAGGACAGAACTGTCGGTTTGTTCAGAATCAGCCCCATGAGGACATTTGTTCGACAGTTCTGCAGTTTTTGTTTTTCCTTTTTCGTTGGAATCCACGAAAGACTCCAAAGCTGAAGAGTGGCGTCTCTTTTTAGACTTCTTGGGTGACAACGGTCTAGAAGAAGAATCACCACCTTTCTATTTCAAGGCATTGGCTTTAATGATGGCCCTATAGTCAATGAAAGTAGGAACGACGTCTGAGGATAAAAGAGGAAGAGAAAAGGTCACAAATAGGGACAAGAAATTGTAAAGAAAATGACAAAGTTTAGTGTGTTGAATTACCTGGCCTTTCAGTCCTCAAAGCCACAGGGGTTTTGGTGCATATTCTTTCGACTATGGTGGAGAGAGTTACATGGTATTTACAGTAATAGTCCTCCCACTAGGCCACGAAACCAGGACTCGTCAAAAAGCAAGGAGTGAATGCAACAAGGCTGAATCTTGACATTGAAGCCTCATTCCTTGAGATGAACTTGTTCAACATTTCCTCCCGACCAGACTTGAACTCCGTCAAATTGCCATGGTGAAACTCAAAAGATGCATGCTTCCGCATAGGAGCAGGGATTCCTTGACAAAGCCCAAACTGCCTAGCCACACAATTAGGAAAGCATTCGCTGGCTGAGATAATGTCCCCAAAGAACATCATTCAACTTCTTATCCTCAGGACAGTCTCCAGGATACGGAATTCAGAACCATTTAGGCCCATGCGATCTTTTGACAAAAGGGGCAAAGGTAATGGTATTGGAAGATGAATAAATGAAGTTCAAAATCTCCACGAAATCCATAAAGGGATCGACATTGTGAGAAAGAGAGGGCATGTCAAGATTTGCCATCACACAACCATATTTGAAGCGGTCCGAGCAAACACTGTTGACTGAATGATGAAGGTGACGATGAAAGACTGCATTCAACCATAGTTGCATCAACCAAACAGACCCTCCTATGTTTGACAAAAGATGGTCATTCAACCTAATGACATCAGTTATTTGACCCATCGGAATAGAGTTTGGCCAAAAGAAGCTGACTTAAGGCCACTGGTCTTTCCTCATGCAGAATAATGGCCAAAGTCACCAAAGATTTAGTGACTTGTCGAGATTTAGTGCAGAAAACGGAGGCACTTAGCCACTATTAGAATCGGCCTCAAACCTCGAGAGGGAGGTGAATCGAGTTTTATTAATTTTGTTGGAAATTACTCGAACGTTTTTAAAAATTGTTTTACGGAGAGATTAAATATTAGAACGTGAAGGCGAAGCGATAGAAAATAAAATAAATAGAGTTGCGCGGAAACTATTTAAATAATAATAATGCGGAAAAATAAAAGAGATATGGAAGAGGAACATGCAAACCAATTTTACACTGGTTCAATCTTTCCAGCAAAAGACCTACTTCCAGTCCCCCAAGCAACCCGCTTGAGCCTTTATAACCTTGAAATTGAGTCGTACCCAATTACATTCAAGAGCGCCCAGCACACTACTAGGAACCTCCATTCGCTAGGGACCTCAAAAATCACACAAGAGTTCCTCACCCTAAGAACGTCCCACACGTTCCACTAGGAGATTCACTCCCTACCACTACGGTTGAATACAATAAGATTGAGAGTGATACAAATATGATGTGTTCTTGATAACACAGATATAACAAGTAAGCACTATGATAATGAAGATTTAATTCACAAGAACAAAGGCCCAATAGGTTTTCTCTTTAGAAAATGTATTAACAATGAAGAACGGTTTTTCAGAGAAGGAGGAGAGGAAGAACGTGCTTTTTTTATCAGAGAAGAAAACAATAGAAAAACTAGGATTAGTAAAACTATTTTGAAACTCAAATAAATAAAGTTAATTTTTGAAATCAACAACTAATCAAAAAGATTTCAGAATTAAAATAAAATAGAATAAGATAAGTTTTAAAATCAAAATCAAATAAAATAGATTTAAGAAATAAATCCAAGATTTGATTCTTAAAACAAATAAGGAATTAATTCATAAAGATATTTAAATTCGAATTTTGAAAATAAATCAAAATCAATTATGTAAAAAAAATATGGAAACATTTAAGATTGATTCTGACACAGATTTCAATAAAACATAAAGGTAATCGATTACTTGAGAGAGGTAATTGATTATCTCCATTCTGTGAAAATAGTGAAATTAATTTTTAAGAAAGTAATCGATTATTTAAAACAAGGTAATCGATTATCTGCTCCCTGTGAGGAAGGTAATCGATTATTTTTAATTAAAAATCCCAGGTCACAACTCAGAAGCTTGGTAATCGATTACTTCTGCTTATTTTCATAAAATAATTTTCTAAAGCAGAGTATGTAACCATAGGTTTTCAAAAACATTTTTAGCCGAAAATCAAACTTAAAACGATTTCAAAAACATTCCTTACTTCTCCTTAAATTGAAACATATTTTGGCCTTATGAACTTGGAAAACTAAAACTTCATTACCTCACAATGATTCCAATGGGAAAAGCTAAACTTAATCTACTTGCTTGAGCTTGAGCCTTGAGCTTGATAGAGCTTGTTTGTTATCATCAAAACATTCTTCTAGAAGACTTCTAGCATTACTCTTTACGTCCTTGGGAAAGCTTGACTTCCAACAGCCACACCGTCAGGAACTCGACATGTTCCACGTTATTGACTTCGTCACAATCCCTATACTTTTTCCACCGAGATTCGGTGAAAGAATTGAAAGTGAAAGGACCTAGACCAATTTGAACTACTTTGGAAGGCCGACTTTCAACGGTCAAAAATTCACCATCAGGACGAAGACTAGTTAAAGCAGCAACATCGAAAAGGGTTGGAGTCATCATGCCGTAACGAAAGTGAAAACAATTGGTTCGGCGACACCAGAAATAGCAAGAGGCTACAAAGAGACTTTCATGGGTCCTCAAACCCAACATGGTTAAACGCAGCAAGTCGTAAAAACCGGCCTTTATCCAAGAGGCCTTTTTGAAGTTCTTTAGCCTCAAGTACCAATCTTTGAAGTTGGTGATCATTCTAGCATTTCGAAAGACCCTCGCTGCTTGAACACTATCAAAGTGAGAAACATTAATGGAATCAAGCGTGATCAAGGGATGAGTATCTTCTGGGTCATACAAAGGGAAGTAATCAGCGAAATCAGGATGTTTGGCTTCGTCCAAAGTAAGCAATGTAACAGCCCGATTTTTGTAACACAAAATAACCAAAATTTTATTTTCTTAGTTGCAAAAATGAGGCCAATTTTTTTTTTAAAAACGTTATTTGAGATGTCATTGATACACTTAGCATTCTTTACTAAAAACTGAGTTGTTACTAAAACATTCCTTTACATAAGACTTTCATCTCCACAAAGTGACTTGGTTCAAGAACATCATAATTCATTTATTATATCAAAAACGTTCGTGACTGTTTCCAAAAGATTGTATTGTTCGATCTTCCAAAATAAAAGTACTCCACAATACAGAATTTAAACTTAGCTTAATTACATAAATGGTTCTTTGCTCGGTAATCCTTAACTTAAGCACTAACAATAGACTTAAACTATTAAAAGACTATGGCCATCTTAACTAAACATCCTACACTTGATTCTTCCTAATGAAGACAACCGGCTGCGGCTTTCTTTTCTTTCTTGACAATTTCTTCGTACCGGATGATGATGTTGACTCCGTTGCTGACTCCCCTTCAGAACTTGGCTTTAGCTCTACTCCAAACAGCTTCACGGATTCCTCCTTAGCTTCACTCCGTGACGGTGGTTTATTACTATTGTATCCCAGAATAGAGACACTTCCCAAACGCGATCCCGTTGTTGATCCGCTTAGTTTGTGTTCCGGATCCGCAATCACCATCTGAGTACATCCCGTCCACACCCATCCATAACGTGTGGGTTTCCAACCACTTCCCTGACGATGCCATGTGGTAATCTCCAAACGATGCTCCATCTGCCCGTTGAGATACCAGCACACCGATATGCCAACAAACAGGAGAGAGTAAGCAATCCAAACGATGCATCGTCGACGGTGTGGGTTTACGATAGGCAAGATATCAAGACAATACAAGCATACAATATGACATATATACAGCATAACAATGCAACATAACATAAATTCAACACAACATTTATGATCATCATCGTCATCATTAACTTGCCAAACTTATTCTTACTTCTCATCATAACATTCTTTATTTCTCAATTCCTTTTCTCGATCTCAACTTGCAATTCTTGAGTTGCATTCATTTCCATTATCATATGACTCCATTCACTTTTTCACACTTTCATTCTCGGTTCGTTTCTCATTATCCACACTCCATAAGATTTCGCTTCTTATAATTATAAGCCTTTTCATGACTCTTAAACTTTCTTATCAAGTCTTATTAGATAAAAATCATTGATGATTGGGGGGAAATTAAAGTATTATCGAGGTACTCGTTTCTTTCGTAGTTAGCACACACGTCTACATCTCCTCGGTCATCCACCCAACCTAGTCGGAAGCAAACAGGAGTACAGGACCTTTACCACGCGGGCTTGATAGCTGTCTCAACAAATCAAATGGCTCCAAGCCAGGAGAACTGTATAAAATCGGGTACAGTCTCAAATCAAATAATATAATCAAGGAACACTATAGAAAAATCGGGTACAGTGGCAAAATCAAAGAGCCCCGTTCCAGTCCCTCTCACTGTTCCTGAATTGCCATAGGGGTGACAGTACTATTCTAGTTCCGGGTGCAGAACTTACCACGGCTTAGGACCCAGTCCACACCACGTCTGGTTACCACATATGGAGTTCGTTCCGCCCAGAATAGTACTCAAGGCATCATGACGTTTTACCGCCCTAGCCTACCCTATTGCATTCACAACCCGAATATCCCTGATATCCGGGGTATCTTCCTCTCCACTACTTCGATATCACACTCATGACTCACCGCATTCACATTCGTCAATGTCTTTTAAAGAGTTTTAAAGTTTTAGTTATTACCCTAAGGTCGGCTCATCCTTAGTGCATCCCTTCAACGAGTCCCGACCACTAATTACAAACATCTCTTTTCTTTTCATTCACAACGGAGCACAGAGCTGGGTTCGCATCAACATACTTGCATCTCACTTCACAATCTTTATCAAAACCTCATTCATCATCTTTCTTAAAATCTCATATCATAAACTTTCACAAAATTTCATTGCATAAGCTTTCTCAAAATCACATTTCATAAACTTTCTCAAAATATCATTTCATAAACTTTCTCAAAATGGCAGCACAACTCTTTTTAGAACATCAGCCCTCTGGCTTCGCTTCACAACTGAGGAGCCCAGCTCCAATCATATCACATCTCATTCCGATAAACAACAACGGTATTACTTTCCCCAACTCTGGCTCATCCGCATCATTATCATCAAATCTTGCTCAATAGCATTATTCTCGTCAGCATTACAATATTTTTCGCTCACATCATGACTTAACTCTTATCACATTCTCACAACTTTCATGGCATCTTAAATCTTTTCATAACTCTTTCTCAAACTCAATTCGTATCTCTTATCAAATTCTTAGAATTCTCACAGTACCTCATATCTTTCCACAATCTCAGCTCATATCTCTTTTCCAATCATTCACATATCTCTTATCATTATTTCTCTTCTTAATGTCTTATCAAGGCTGCCTTATGCGATAAGGACTTAGGCCAAACAGGGTATTATATCCTTCTCTTTGCGTCTTTTACTTTCACAATCTTATTTACATTATCTCATTCTCAGGATGTAACAGACGTCCATCAGCATGCTACTCTTATTATTCAACCTTTCAAATGTCATCATGCATAAATAAACATTTAAACAGATATTCATAAGCATGCTATTTCAAATCATCATCATATTATTTTATCACACAACAACATGTGGTCTTTGTCTCCTTCGTATAAGTGGCCACACAACACAAACAATTGCCACTATACTACTGACTCGGAACCACTAAGTTTCGATCTTTGAGATGATCCGGAACGTCCTAATAAATCACCTAAATACCACGGTGTCTTAGGAAAGCTTCTCTCTCACCTCAAGTCCAGCAAATAAATGCACACGATCTCAGCGGACCCTTATCGCTGTCAGCTGCTCCAATCCCCCGTCTTTACCATTCCTCGTATTAGACAAAGCACGTTTTCGTTATTAACTTGTATCAAGAAAATCTTTTCTTAATGCAATACACATTCCATTTCCTCGTCGAAATACTTAAAACATAATTGTTTTCTCAAAACGATTCTGATATTTTCTAGTACTTCGAGTACTTCAAAACCATTTTGAAAGTATCTAATAAAGCGATTTAAATTAATTGATTTGGTTGTTGGTCCGTCTTGGACAGCACCTTAATCGTGTCCGAAAACACCGAAAAATTCACCGTTTTCTGTCCGACTTTTTCTTAAATCAAATTCCACTTGAAATCCATACTTTAAATCACTTGAACACATTTTTAAATTTAAGAAACAAGTCCAAACGATTCTGGACAGCAAAGGATTGTTTCATAAAATCACTTTAATAAAAATCCGAAAACATCGTAAAAATACTTTTCGCTTTAAATAATTCTTTAGCTCAAAACAATCACTTTCACACTTTAAAATTTAAGCTTTATCAATAAATACGGACTTAGGGCAGCCACTAAACATGTCCCATGTTTCCAAATAAATCAAATCAAATAAACTCAAGGTTACTTAATTTCAAAATCGATTACGTATACAAACATTTTTCCAAACATCAACTAGCACACAACCAACAATAACACTTTGGTAAATCAAGTCATATGAATCACATAGCACATATTCTTTCATGTCTTTAAATTATTTAAGTGAGCATACACATATACAATTTATGCAACACTTTCATGAATAATTCATTTTCACATTTTTCTACATTATTAAAAGGGACCGAAATTGAATAAGCCAAAATAAACCAAAATCACAAGTTTATATACTTCAAACCAACTTGAAAGATTACCATGCAAGTTCATTTTTAAAAAATAAAATCACTTAAACCTATATGCATGCAAAACCGAATATAATCAAAGGATTAAGCCAAACATATAAACTTTATACACTCCAAACAACTAAATCATGTTCAAGCATCAACTTGCATCTTTAGGTTTATAAAACAAAGTTTCCTTAACACCTTTATCATTCAAAAATCGTGAACTTCACTTGGAAAATTAACAAACTTTAATTTATTTTCTTAACTTAAATCAACATATTAATTCAAATACCACATCAAAGTCTCATATTTCAAACCTTAGAAATTTCATGCATGCATTTCAAAGTCCTTAGATTTAACAAATACTAACATGCATGTGCTTTAAATGATGATCAAAACATAATTTCTCATTTCTTTTAGGTTGGCTGAACCATCATTATATCAAAGGCAAGATTTTTATTCTATTTTTCAACATGCAAGAATCAAATCACTTAGATCAAGTCATGCTTACGCCAAAAATAATTTTTTAAAGTATGAAAACTTCATCTTTCTTTCAAAACCGAAACATGCATCAAGATTTGAGAAAATCTTTTGTTAGAACTCACATGCAAAACTCAAGATCTCAACTTTATTATTAACCAAGTTTAAATCATACATTTTCCAACTAAAGAACCACATGTATGTATTTAAATCAACTAAATAATCTTAAAATTAACATGCAATCACCATCAAGCATAGATTTTACTAGATCTTTAACATGCAAAGAATGAAATATATAGATCAACTCAAAATCATTTTTCAAAAGTTTATTTTCTTGATTTCTTTGCAAAATCGTGACATGCACTAAGAAAAGATCAAAGCTTTTTGCTCAAAACAACATGCATGACTTCAAGATCAAAGCTTTTTGTTCAAAAACAACATGCAAAGCTCAAGATCAAAACTTTTTCATGCTCGAGTCAAGATCAAGATAAAATCAAAGCTTTTTCAAAGATCAACTCAAAATCAAGACATGCAACTACTTGAATCAACTTTTCTAAGCATGAAACCAACATGCAATCACTTAGATCTAATTAAAAAGCATCAAGACATGATTTTCTAGCCATGGCCGAATCATTTAGCTCATGGTTTAGCATTTTACAAGTTTCATTAACTTTAAAAGTTCAAGATCAAAGCACAAATGATACATGCAAAAGAAATAAAGATCACAAGGCCATAAAAACAAACATGCAAAGGAAATGAAAATTACAAAATCACAAATCAAAACTAACTCTAACTCTCATGATCTTCGAAATATCCACCAAAATTAAGGTCTTCTAGCTTCTCCCTCTTTGATCCTCAAGGAAATCTTTAGGTTTTTGGCTTGAACTCCTTCTTCTTCTTCCTCTCTCTCTCTCTCCCTCTCTCTCTCTCTCACTAAGAGATTGATGGAGCTCTTAGTCTTGTGTTTAGAAGTGAAGGAAATGAAGAAGTGAAGAAGTGAAGAAATGAAGAAGTGAAATGAGAAATGAACTAAAGGGCCAACTATATATAGGCAAACGTGAGTTTACCTCCTTGCCCTTGGTAAATTCGGTTCTAATGGGTTTAGGAGGGGCAAACTTGGCACTTCAATTTGTTGCATGGGTGGATTTTATCAAGGGGACAATAAGGAGTAATTTAAGGCTTTAGGTCTAATCACTCACCATTTTATTTCCTACTTCACATTTCCTAATTTTCCAAGGATTAAATTTTACTTTTTATTTTTTTAACCTAGAAATAAATCTTCCTACTCTCCCTTCGTGCATGCTTGCCACCTATACACACTTATTCACATTTTGTATTTTCATTTTTCCTAATCACACGCATCATTCAAATATTAAAATGCTATGCCACCTTAATGGAAAATAATATGGTGCAAAGAATTCATACCTCACACAAAGATTCAAATACACACCACATCAAATACTCTTTTTAATTTTAAATTCACTTTGTAAGGTTCTTAAAATAATTCTCCTTTCATAACCTAACAATTACCCACAATAGTGAATTAAAAACTCTAAATTGCACACTTTAAACGAAATAATTAACTGCACTTCTTGGCTATAGATATAGCCCTCATTTCATTTTCTAAAACCATATTTGCATATATAAAAGAGATCCTCAAAAGGAAAAGTTCATTTGAGGTCTTTAACTATTTTTACTAATCTAAATACTCAAAATTCGTTCACAACACACTCAGAAAATAATTTTTTGTAGATCAATCCATAAAATTGTAAAAGTCACATTTTCAAATTCTACTTTTCAAGACGATCGTTTTCATATAAAGATCATAAAATTCCGAGTTACGGTTAAAAAGATATGAATTTTCAAAGTTATTCAATCTAGTGAAATTCATCAAGAATTTCACTTCTTAAAGAAATCTCAAATAGTAAAACCATTGGCTTAGAGTCCATGAAAATACTTATCTTCACATCAATACATCTTTTGTCAATAAAATCTATCTCAAAAATTCGTTTTAAACAGACGAGGAATTTGCGGGTCGTCACAAGCAATGAGCCAAGAAAGTAGGGTTTAGGGTTCACAGGCTTTCCATCTGCAGGGACACAAGAAGTAACAGGGATCATAAGACTTTGCAAGTTGTGGGAAACATTAAGGTCAATTTCAAGGTCAGAGACTCTTATGATAGCAGCCATTGTTGGTTTTCGATTCGAGTACAGAGATCGCAAGAGAAAAAGGGGTTTATAGAAAAAAAGAATAAAGTGTAGTAAGGCTCAAGAAAACAAAGTCGTAAGATAATGACAAGTGATTTGAGTTTAAATAGGGTGTGAAAAGACGTTTTGAACCACCATCATGGTTCGTGAAGAGACGTCAAAGAAAAGGCCACGTGGATCTTACCTTTTCACGTCACCAGCCCAAATCCCGAATCCCAATGACGTTTCACAAAAAGGTACAACTTTTGACATCCTCCGAAAAGATACATCGAATGCCAAAACTTGGGGGGCCTCTGTTGAATTGAAGTCAAATTTCGACAAGTGGAAACAATGTCGAACGCATAAGTGACATCGACGGAGATGTACTTAGGTGACCTGCATAAAAGTGATTTCGAAGGATGTGTACGTGTGCCGACAAAATGGGAAAGGTCGACGATATAGGTGATGTCGACGGAAGTGTACTTAAGCGAATTGCTTAACAGTGACTTCGAAGGACATGAACGTATGTCGACAAATGGAAGAGTCATAATGAGGACAACGTCGATAGAGCATTAATGTGAAAACCAAGGAGGTCAGAGAAGGAATGATGATGCATTGGGAACAGGAGAATGTTCACTCTCTAGCAAGTATACTAGATTGGATAGTAATATAGTCAATAAGACCAGATATCGTCCCTCAGGGATTGTAAATTGTTCAATTAATTTTCACCAAAGAGTAGTTAAAAGCAAAATCTATAGGTTTCTACTAATTAATCAAGATTGGATTAAAATAAAAATAGAAAATAAATTAAAAACAGAAATTAAATAGAAGTTGTGAGTGATGATTTGAGAAAGATGTTAGGAACATGGTTTCATTGTAGGCGTTGTTTATTTATCATGAATCTCTGTTTTTCCCTAAATCATGAACAAATTCCTAAATTGGTAACTATTAGATCCCTCTTGTATAATTACCGTTTCTTATTCAATTAGATAATCCTTAATTCCTTAAGAGATTAAACTATTGAATAATCTTAATTAAGAACAGAGAATTAATCATGTTATATAATTACCCAATTGTATCTCTACTTGTTGAATAACTATATTGTTTGAAGGCATGGCCTATTCTAATTCCTAATCTCTCAATTGAAGAATTAGAGATCCAAAACAAGACATAAATTGGCCAGATTTATGAATTGGAAATAAAACGCAATCAAACACATGATTTAGAAACGGAAAAACATCAATTCATAAAATCAATAAACTAATCCATACAAATTCACAAATTCCTAACACAAGGGTTTTAGTTACATATCATGAAAATAAGAACAAAAGTAATAGCAGAATACATGATTACCATGGAAAAGCCTTGGATCTTCCAATCCTTGATCTTCTCCTCTTCTAAAACTCTCTAAAATTATGTAATCTCCCCCTCTCTCTCTCTCTCTAATGACTGCTAATGGCTGCCTAACCTAATTCTAAAACGTATATTTAAAAGATAAAACTAATCCTAATTGATCCCCTGAAAAACGCATCAGAAATCAGCCCAATTGGGCCTCCACGACGTTCGCGTGCCTGGGCGTGCCAGGTCTGATGGTTTAATAATCAACGCTGCATGCGCGCCTAGGCGCGCCATCCACGCGCCTGGGCGTGGAACTTTACTTATAGCTCTGTTTCTCTCCGTTCTTGCGCCATTTTCAAGGTCCTTTCATCCCCTTTTCAATTCCTATTTATTTTCTTCATTTAAGCTCCGAAAGTACCTGAAACATACCCAAAACGGATCAAAACGTTCAAGGGAATAAAATTTCCTAAACTAATTAAAAACTAAATAAAATCTACCTAAAATACTTAAGAAACAAACCAAAACCAAGCAAAAGGGAGTCAAATTAAGCTCTAAAACATCATATGTTAGACCCAAATCACACCCCCAAACTTAGCATTTTGCATGTCCCAGGCAAAAGTAAAATAAAAATTCTAAAACAAAAGACTACCATCCAAATCAAAATGTACATCACCTAATTTAAGACTTCGACTCATCAACACAGCCACATATTTATACAAGCTATTCACATATCAAAACTTGGTTAAAGAAACAAAATCAATCAGAACTCAGAACTAGTGAACACTCTCAACCTCTCAGTGTATATCTCTCATGTGTATCAAGGGTATTAACAATTCACTCAAGTTCATACAATAGTAAAGTGTTACCATATACTTGACCATAGACCCAAATCTCCACTGAAATTATTGAAAACATGCACAAATCAAAAGGTCTTTATTTTGGTTGTAATGAGGCAATGGTTAAAAGTGTAAGGTGGGATAGAAGAAAGAAGGGATAAAACAAAGGCTAACTCACAAAAATATTTACAAAAGCAAGTTTCCCTCAAAAACCATGAATGAGCAATGAATACGATAAAGACTCACACTCACATCAGGAACATCTTATTCTTCCTTTCTTTTTCAATTTTTTTCCCTTCATTCTCTTCCTTTACATTTATTTTTTTCTTTTTTCACTTGGAAGAGAAATATAACTCATACACTTTTCATCAATTACTTTCACTTTTCTTATCCATTCCTCTCAATTGCTCATTCAAAATTTTCAAGGTACTCACGAAGAATATTTCAATAAATGCAGGGTACCAAAGAAAAATCATAATATCTCAAAATGGGCAACGAAGGAAATATTTATCAATTCAAATCATCTGAAGGCCACAAAAACACATCCTAAGTGCCTTAATCATCTTAATGCATGCAAACAATTATCAATTTCAAAATGGTCACCGGTCAAGTTCTAGAACACAAAACTAGAGAGAACACACTCATAAAAGAAATAGGGGTGTCAAATCAAAATATTTCAACTTATTCATACCCCATCAAATAGGCTCAAAATCTCACTAAGCTAAAGTCAGTTCACTCATCTCAAGTTCTGAAAAACTTTGTCAAAATAACCAGATCTCAAAAATATTTACAACTCAATCAAATCAATAACATGAATCAATGAGTCTAATCCTAAACTAAGTATATACCACTTATCATCAGAAAAATAATCCTAAGTTTAGAATAATTACAAAACCTTAACCTAAGACACAAACCAACACCAAAAATGGGGAAACAATTCAGATCTGAAATTTTTTTTATTTTGTCCACTCCCCCAAATTTAAAGGTTGGCTTGTCCTCAAACAAACTAAACTAAACAAACCTAATTAAAAAATAAAAAATTACATGGAATAAATTTGGAACACACACTATTTGCATCTAAATAAAATAATCAGCACTAACAAAAGTGAGAAAACATTCCCCCAAACTTTATACAAGTCATTAAAAACAAGTGCTAAAAATAGCACCTCTAATGGGGAAATATCAACTCCTATCTGTTACTCAAATTATAGCTTGATGCAAATAACAAATAATCCAAATAAATATCCAAGCAATAAAGCAAAAAAAAATCCTAGAAAGCAATTACATATTTTTGTTGCACAGGTACAGGACTGGTCTGGTGGGGAAAAGAGCACAAAATATATCAATAAACAGGAATTCCCCCATTTTCTGGGTTTTTCGGCCAGTGCGTGCCCAAGCGTGCAGGGCTGCGCGCCCAGGCGCGCTAGACCTGTACACTGCTTCAATTTTTTTTAAATAAATAAAATAAAATAAAAAAATAACCTACACTAATTTCCTAAAAACTACTAACTAAGGGAATGCTACCTAAATATTGGGTTACCTCCCAACTAGTTCTTGTTTAACGTCTCGAGCCTGACGGGTCACCTCCTTTCAGAGGTTAAGGTGGTTGCCAAGATCCCTTCAAGGGTGGCACCTTGTTATTAAGCCTCTTCTTAACACTCACTCCATTGGAGTGCTGAATGCACATGAGAGGAGCAAAGTTCTCCGCGGTGATTGGTGGTTTTTCAAAAATTTTAATTATAGTTTGGTCACCATTCACTCGAAGAATTACTTCTCCCCTAGGCACATCAATCACTGCCCCTGCTGTGGCCAATAATGGCCTTCCAAAAATTAGAGGAATATTTTCATCCTCTTCTATATCTAAGATCATGAAATCTAAGGGCAGGATAAAATCTTTCACCTTAACCAGAATATCTTCCACCACTCCATATGGGCGGAGGGTGGTTCTATCAGTTAACTGAAGTAATGCTGGGGTAGGCTTAATCTCTCCTAAGTTTAATGCTTCACAAATAGACAATGGCATAATATTAACACTAGCTCCTAAGTCACAGAGAGCTTTACCTGAGTACTCCTTGCCTATGCTAATCGGGAGAGTGAAGCTACCTGGGTCCTTCAACTTTGGTGGAAGGTTGGATTTTATGATGCTGTTGCACTTCTCTACTATCGGGAGCGTCTCGTCAGTGAGCATCCGCTTCTTCTTTGTCAGCAACTCCTTCATGAATCTCGCGTACATAGGCATTTGTGAGAGTGCCTCTGCAAATAGGATGTTGATCTCCACCTTCCGTAGCATCTCCAAGAATTTAGAGAATTGCTTCTGGTCATCCTCTTTCTTCAACCTCTGAGGATAAGGAATCCTCGGAGGTAGTGGTGCTGGTTTGGGTGTGCCTTGCTCTTTCTCTTGATCCGCAGGTGGATCCTGCGTCTATTTCCTTGCATTTGAGCCTCTTCCACTTGGTTGCTTTGGCCCCTCACCTTCTTCTCAAGCTCAGTTGCATTACCCTTCTTCTGTGGCTCCTCATACTACTTGCCACTTCGAAGGGTAACCGCCATGCATCGCTCCTTGTAGTTGGTTGCAATCTCTGATATCTGATTGTTTATTTGAGCCAATTGCACCTCCAAGTTGCGAATGCTGACTTCCTGGTTAGCGAAATTCGCCCTGGCTTCTTCCATGAATGTATTGGTTGTGGCAGCCATTGCTTCAAGTGCTTTCTCCCAACCTTGCTTCTGTGGCGGTGATGGATTGGGTGTTGAGCTGGACCATGAGGTGTGAGACTGATTTGTTGGCCCTGGATTGTAGATGTTGGGGTACGTATTGTTGTTAAGTACTCCACCACCCACAAAATTGGTCTGCTCCTCAATAGTTGCCTGACCCTTTTTGACTTCGAAAGCACAATCACCATTCTGGTGACCTCCTCCACAAAAGTCGCACTTCATATTGTTGGATGCAACTGCCACACTGATCTGGCTCATCTGCTTCATTAATGCAGCCATTTGCTGCTACATTTGCTTGTTCTGCTCGATTAAGATCTGGGTTTGACTTGAATCCAGATTTTTGCTCTTCAGGACGCTCTGCTCCACCTGGGTCTTCAATCCTTGACTACTGCTGAATGCCATGTTTGTAATAACTTCCTTGGCCTCTTCAACAGTCTTCATTATCAGCGATCCACCAGCTACTGCATCAACCATGCTTTGATTGAATCGGTTGAGCCCATTATAGAACAATTGAATTTGCTGCCAGTCTTGCATAAACGTTGGACACCTCCTCAGTAGCTGGTTGTAACGCTGCCAAGCTTCATGCAACGGCTCGTTGTCCTCTTGCATGAATGAGTGAACGTCTTGCCTCAGCTTCGCTTGCATCCCAGCTGGAAGAAACTTATCCATGAATTTGGAGACAAGTACTTTCCAGCTGGACAAACTCCCTGGTGCCTAGTTGTTCACCCAAGTTAGCGCCTCGCCCCTCAGTGAGAGAGGGAACATCCTCATTCTGATGGCTTCGTCCGTAGCACCCTCGATCTTGAAGAAGCCGAGCATGCCCAGGAATTTGCCGATATGGTCCCTGGGATCTTGATTCGGCGCACCACTGAACTGATCCTGCATGATGAGGTGGATGTATTGTGGATCAATTGCAAATGCAGTGGCAATGATGGCTGGCCGGACTATGCTAGAAGCAAGGAAGTCCGGGTCCACAGTTGCATATTCTGCTTAGGTCTTCCTGGGAGGAGGAGGCGGAGAGGATCCTGAGATCCTCCTCCTCCAGCCATCTTCAATGTTGGTCTTTCCCCTTTTCTAGTGCTGAATTTTTCTCCTCTTTGCACTTAAATTGATAAAAATTCCTGCACAAAACAAAAACAAGAGAAAAATTACGCAGCACCTGTTGAGACAAGAAACTAACTAAAAATAAATAAATTTCACCTAAAACTACTACTAAGTACCGAAAATTAATTGAAACGAATTTCAATCCCCGGCAACGGCGCCAAAAACTTGTTCACTCTCTAGCAAGTATACTAGATCAGATAGTAATATAGTCAATAGCACCAGATATCGTCCCTCAGGGATTGCAAATTGTTCAATTAATTTTCACCAAAGAGTAGTTAAAAGCAAAATCTATAGGTTTCTACTAATTAATCAAGATTGAATTAAAATAAAAATAGAAAATAAATTAAAAACAGAAATTAAATAGAAGTTGTGAGTGATTTGAGAAAGATGTTAGGAACATGGTTTTATTGTAGGCGTTGTTTGTTTATCATGAATCTCTGTTTTTCCCTAAATCATGAACAAACTCCTAAATTGGTAACTATTAGATCCCTCTTGTATAATTACCGTTTCTTATTCAATTAGATAATCCTTAATTCCTTAAGAGATTAAACTATTGAATAATCTTAATTAAGAACAGAGAATTAATCATGTTATATAATTACCCAATTGTATCCCTACTTGTTGAATAACTATATTGTTTGAAGGCATAGCCTATTCTTATTCCTAATCTCTCAATTGAAGAATTAGAGATCCAAAGCAAGACATAAATTGGCCAGATTTATGAATTGGAAATAAAACGCAATCAAACACATGATTTAGAAACGGAAAAACATCAATTCATAAAATCAATAAACTAATCCATACAAATTCACCATTTCCTAACACAAGGGTTTTAGTTACATATCATGAAAATAAGAACAAAAGTAATAGAAGAATACATGATTACCATGGAAAAGTCTTGGATCTTCCAATCCTTGATCTTCTCCTCTTCTAAAACTCTCTAAAATTATGTAATCTCCCTCTCTCTCTCTAATGACTGCTAATGGTTGCCTAACCTAATTCTAAAACATATATTTAAAAGATAAAACTAATCCTAATTGATCCCCTGAAAAACGCATCAGAAATCAGCCCAATTGGGCCTCCACGACGTTCGCGCACCTGGGCGCGCCAGGTCTGATGGTTTAATAATTAACGCTGCATGCACGCCTGGGCGCGCCATCCATGCGCCTGGGCGTGCAACTTTACTTATAGCTCCGTTTCTCTCCGTTCTTGTGCCATTTTCAAGGTCCTTTCATCCTCTTTTCAATTCCATATTTATTTTCTTCATTTAATCTCCGAAAGTACCTGAAACATACCCAAAACGGATCAAAACGTTCAAGGGAATAAAATTTCCTAAACTAATTAAAAACTAAACAAAATCTACCTAAAATACTTAAAAAACAAACCAAAACCAAGCAAAAAGGAGTCAAATTAAGCTCTAAAACATCATATGTTAGACCCAAATCAGAGAACGGTCGCATAAACATTTAATACACTTCTTCATGGCTATAAATACGTAACTTCCAACGTTCAAAAGGCCAAAGTGTGTTAATATTAGAAATGATGGACAAACTTTGTGATTTCTAGAAAGAAGAGAAGTTGTTCGAAAGAATGAAGATGAAGAATCTCAAAGATTGACCACGTGAGATTAAGGGGATTCGGAAGAGAGAGGAAAAATTTCAAAATCTTTGCTCTGAATTCCACTTTTTCCTGTTGGTGGTGAAATATTAAACACGTGAGATTACATGGAGCTCACTTTTTACGTTTCAAGTTAGAGTAAGATGCCCAGCAAGAAGGGCACACTCCAGTTAAAATGTAAGCTTGTGTGGTTCCTTGGAGTCTCTCGTAACTTAAAGTTGAAACCTTTTTCCACGCGAAGCTTTGGGTATCTTTCCATTTAATAAGGGAAAAGAAAAAAGTCTTTTATGGATAATCCCTCAAGAGAGATTGCAACATGATCACTGGCTAGGTTGATAGCCAAAACATGGCTAAGTTAGTAATCATGTCGCCAATGTCGACTAGGGAATTAATTCAATTAGAGGCCGACACCTTGTCGAAAGGAGTTTGGTGTCTACAGGGATCCTAGGATCCCAATAGGCAGGAGAATGTCACTTCGACAAAGCTGGTAAGGACTTGTCAAAAATCCCAAGAGTTTCAAAGTGGCTTTGTTTCAGTTGTGGGAAGATGCTTGTCGAAGAAATAATCGAAGACTACCAAAGACACGTGGCAAAAGAGGAATAAACGAAGAAACTGCATCGTGGGTAGTTGTTAGTGAGAACGTGGTTGCTGCAGTTATGCAGAACGTGCCCAATAACGTAGTGTAAGGGTAGTTGATTTCTAGGACTATAAATAGGTAATTACTTGTTTGTAATCGGGGTTGGCACATTGGCAATCATCTTAACATCTCACCGCAAGCAGATTAACGGAGAAAATGTCATTGTAATAACCACCTTGCATTCCCAGCACTTTTAAATTCAATTGCAATCTTTTTGCTTTCCTTTACCTTTTCCAACACATTTAAATTCTCTCTTTACGTTTCAAGCACCTTTAAATTCTTGCACTTTACCGCTTTCCCTTTATGTTTCCGTCGATTTATCTTCTCGTCTTTTACGTTTCGCAAGCCCATTCACATTTTCGTCAAGATTAAGATAAAAATTCCAAAATACAGCCCAATCCCGACACAAGATTATCAATTAATCAATCGAATCTAGCAATCGCTTGATACCTTCGACCCTACTTTCGACTCGTGTTCGCCCGAATTGGCGAACTGGCACGCCCCGCATCGAATGCATAGAACCTCTCTACTTCGAGCGCCTAATTAAAACCAACCGCAAAATTACAGTTCACCAGAAGCAGCAACTAATTAAAACCAACAACGTGGCCTACGTAATGACCAGTAGACAATCGATAACAGAAACCCCAAAACAAGCAGTCTCATTTCTTGAAGAACCATCTAAATCCTAAAACCCCAAAATGGATTATTCGAATTCTTCCACCACAATTCCCGTGAATGGCACAATCCCCGTCGTTTCCACCTTGGCCACATCCACCACAACCACCACCATCCCTTCCTACAACCCTCATCATGCCACCGCTTCCGATGACCGGAAACCCATCGAGCTGTGGCCAGGAATGTATCATTCTCCGGTGACCACCGCGCTATGGGAAGCCAGGAGCAAGATATTCGAGAGGCTTCTTGATCCGCCAAGGGATGCACCACCTCAAAGTGAATTGCTCATCAGAAAACCCTCGCAGAGCAGGACGAGTATTTTGTATAATTTCTCGTCGGATTTTGTGCTGAGAGAACAGTATAGAGATCCTTGGAATGAGGTCAGGATTGGGAAGTTGCTGGAAGATCTTGATGCCTTAGCTGGAACTATCTCGGTCAAGGTAACCTCTTCAAATTTCTTTTTTTGTTTACATGCTTAAAATTCCTTTTTTTTTTATAATATGATTTTAGAAAAGTAATAGAATGATTTTGTAGATACTTTCATTATGAACTCAATGGTATAAAAATTGTGAATTTTAGTTGAGAATTGAAAGAGTTGTAAAGAAAAAAAATTGTTAATAGAACCAAAATGAAAAAAAAAAAAAGGGTTAGAGGACCAATTTAAAAACACAAAAAAAGGGTACCGTTAGGTACTTAGTTTTATGATATAGAGGTATGTGCTTCATACACATATCGTACCCTAAAGTACTAGATTGGTACCTTAAGTTATTTTTAGGTTATTAATCAGTCCCTTAAATTTATTTTTTTCAAATAAGTTCTCTAAGTTATTGCCGTCCAACAAATCAGTCAATTTCGTTCATTTTTTTTTAGTTAAGTGACACGTGCCATCATAAGAAATTTTTTTAAAAAAAATTATTAAACCATTTTTTAACACATGCACTATTAGTTGAGTGACACGTGTCACTTAACAGAAAGGACGAAATTGTTTGACGACAACAACTTACATGACTTATTTGAAGAAAAAAACCTTAAGGGGCTGATTTGTGGCCTAAAAAATAACTTAAGGGACCAATATAGTAGTTTTGCCCTTTAGGAATTGACGTGTTGTCATATCAGACGACGGACATGTATCATTTCGGTGCTTCGTAGTTTGTAATGACTCATGCTAATTTTTAAAATGTTATAGTATTTCTTTTTAATTTAAGTTTGTACTTTTATGTTAAACTTATGTTAATTTCATATTAAGTTTATATCTTGTATCAAAATTGTGTCTAGTTCTATAATTTTTAAATTTTCCATTCTTCGTATCCGTGTCATTATATCGTGTTTCGTGTCGTATTCATCTTCTTAGGTCTTCAAAGTAGGTTGTACTTTTTCTTTTTGTCCTTCCAGGGTATACCCTCGCCCTTTGGACGAAGGATTAATCCTCTTTGTAGTATTGTGACCACCTCTCCTAACAAGTATTGTTCCCTAGGATCAAACTTTAGTTCTCTGGCTTTGTATGATACATGGGTTTTGGCTTTATCTAACTACTACACCAACTCCGTGATGGTAACTAGGTTGTACTTTGATGCATCATGCAAGGCATTTATGGTATCAACTTTTTAAATTTATTTTCCATTGTGTTTTCTGGACTTCCGAGTTTTTATATGGCAATGATTATGTGGCAGTTGATCAACAAGGGATGTGTATGTATGTGCCGTGGTGATGGAAATGAACTGGGAACTAGGCTGTCCATTTTTTTTCTAGAGTATTCTTCTGTCTAGTTGGTGAAAGATTATTCCCAATTATCCCCTCCCAATGATGTTATTAACATACACATGAATTAAGAAATTAACTCGAGACCTCTGGCTTAAGTGATTCATGCCCCTTCCACTTGGACTAACATATAGTTGAATTAAGTTGTACTTTGAAGTTTGAAGATTGGCATTTGTGATTAATGACTCGTTTGTTATGTAGTAGATCTGTGTTGTTTGATACTTGTAAATTCATGAAGTCTTGGCATGAACATTAATTTAAATTCTGAATCTGAGCTGGGTATTGCACTAAGTAGAACTTTGGCCTTTGTTAATTGTGATACATGATGAGTTCCATTGTAGATTTTATCAAGACACCATGCACGTATTTGACTGGTTTGTTTTCAATTTGTTTGCATAATAGCACTGTTCGGATGAAGCTAGCACAACAAGGCCACTTATAGTTGTCACTGCTTCTGTTGACAAGATTGTATTAAAGAAGCCAATTAGTGTTGACATTGATCTTAAGATAGTTGGTTCTGTTATATGGGTTGGGCGGTCCTCAATAGAGATTCAACTGGATGTTACTCAGTCCAAAGAAGGTATATTTCTCGGGGCTCGCACAAACCTTTTACACTTTGTGAAATTGATGGTGTTCAAACTTAAAGCAATCTAATTTTGCAATTTGTCACTGCCCTTATAACCGAGTCTATCATGTTGCACAAACCTTATAAAATTAGTTTCTCATTGCACCGTTATATAACAATAATTTCTGGTGTTGATCCATAAAACCTACAACATGGAGTAATCTCATTATCATCTTTTATTTCCTTAACTATTTCCTTAAATCACATTATTTCTTTGTTATATGCATCCTGCTTGCTCCACATCTTATGAATTATCAAAATACATGCAGACGGCAGTGATGCAGACTTGGTGGCACTGACAGCCAACTTCATATTTGTTGCTCGAGACTCACAAACTGGGAAGGCGGCTCCAGTGAATCGACTTTCACCGGAAACTGCATATGAAAAACTTCTCTATGAGCAAGCTGAAGCAAGAAATAATTTGAAGAAAAGGAAAAGAGGAGGGGAAAGGAGGGACATTGAGAATGGGGAAGTAAATAGACTTCAGGCCCTATTGGCTGAGGGAAGAATTTTCTGCGACATGCCAGCCTTAGCTGACCGAGACAGCATTCTTCTGAGGGATACCAGCCTTGAGAATGCTTTAATATGCCAGCCACAGCAAAGGAACATCCATGGTCGAATATTTGGAGGTTTCTTGATGCATCGTGCATTTGAATTGGCTTTCTCAACAGCATATGCATTTGCTGGATTAGTTCCTTGCTTTCTTGAAGTTGATCATGTTGATTTCCTGAAACCCGTGAGTATTTATCCATTCTTTAAAATATGACCATATGCCTAATACTGTTACATGATTCTGCACTATTTGCACAACTGGAACAACTTCTGGCCCATAGCCAGTTTGAATTCAACTTCAGTTGAACAAAAAGAATGATACAGATTACAGAAGCTATTGAATTGACATCCATAATCTAGTGAAACTTTTGTTTTCACTTGTGTGTTTGGACCAAGGTTGTCAAAATCGCGATCCTATCTAAAGATCGGGAGAAGATAAAAAAATCGTAAAACGTAAATCGTAACACAGATCGTAAGATCCTACCAAAAATATAGAATTACATTTAATATAAATATAATAATATAAATAATAACTAATAACTAATATGAATAATAATATAACTAATATTCAAATGAGAATTTAATTAGTTATTCATTTTGTAGAGTTTATTATCATTATTCTTCTAATTATCTATTTTATATTTGATAGTATTTTATTATTAAAAAAAATAAAAAAAAATATACATTTTGGGCGCTTTGCCCCTTTTGTTCAATAAAAAAAATGAATAGAGAACACACTAATAGGAGAAAGAAACCTAAAATACGAGGGCCATCTTATTTCAAGTTAAGGCCTGACACAAAATCCAACCCGTGTTTCGTAAAACAAAAATCCTAGAAACAAGGATGAAATCGTGGTATTTGGGCAAAGAGAAAACACCACCTAAGACAGAGCAAAGGTCACCATGACTGACGAAGAGTGTGATACAGGGGAGTGCTATCGCCATCACCGTCGTTGTAGCTGTCAATCGTCCTCTCAGCCACTCTCGTCACACCCGTACCAGGTTCGCTTGGGTCTAGGGGAGAGATTGAAGATGGTTGAGGATTGGGTTTTAGGTTTTTTTGGGCTGAAAAATAGGTTTGGGCTAATTTGGGCCAAACCCGAAATGGGTCAAACTCGAAAATTCTGAAACGATGAGAAACACAGATTTCACGTTTTTGCGATCTTCCTCGTCGATCCTTCCGAGTTCACCTCTGTCCGAGTTTCTAGTGCGATCTGAATCGCTGGGGGCTGAAAAACTCGCAAAAACGACGATTCTACGATAAAAATCGCGATTTTGACAACCTTGGTTTGGACTATGTAGACGAGAGTGAAAGGGGAAGGGAGGTATTACAACGGTTATTTTATTCATTTTTGGTGAAATTACAACAGTGAATTTTGTGTTGCAGTATATGGTTCTAGGAAGGCTGTGGCTGCCTTTAGCCAAATCCAAAAACTCTTTTATACCCTTAAAAGAAGGGCAGGAGGGAAGAGGTGGTTTAAGACCCGGGAGCAGTCTGTTTGATAAAGGGATCAGACCGCTCCAACTTTTACTTATTGTTAATTGGATTTATCTAACCAATGCACCTCTGGCATGGGATAAGTAATTATAAAAAGTAGACCTGTGTTGAAAAATAAAAATCATTTCTTGATTCACTAAACATATCATTTTTTCTTAGTAACTTGCTTTTTAAGGTTGGTTTATCCTATGCGCCGTTAGAAAAACCATTGTTAATTAAGGTGATAAGTTTTCCTGTGATAATTTTTTGTTGAGACTTTTGCCACTTCAAAAAAAATTTTGTTGTCGACATGATAATTGCTATTAGTTTCTACTTTCCAGTCATATCTACAACCTATTGCTATAAATTCCCTAATCACTTCTAACCCTTAATAACTGTATTAATTGTCATTTGCAGGAATTGTGAACTGAATTTTTTTTTCCTTTTACCCTGAAGTTTTTAAACGCAATTCTGGGTTCTAGGGCTTTATGTGTGCTTAATGTCTTTCAAACTTGTTTTATATTTGGTTATGTTTGTATCTGATAAAAATGATGAAAGCCGAAAAAATTGTTAGTGTCCTATATCTTAAAGAAAATGAATTACTGAGCAGGTTGATGTGGGGGATTTCTTGCGTCTCAAATCCTGTGTTCTGTACACTGAACATCACGATCCAGATCAGCCTCTTATCAATGTTGAAGTTGTTGCTCATGTTACAAGACCGGAGCTGCGATCTAGTGAGGTTAGTATTACTGAACTGCACTTTAGAAAACAAGTCACTATTCAGTAATAAATTTCGCTTTTGTTTTTCTTACAACTTCCAGGTTATTAAAGGTTGTAACTGCTAACTACCTTCTTCTGTGCTGTTTTATCATGTGAATGCAGGTATCAAATACTTTCTATTTCACTTTCACAGTACGTCCAGAGGCAAAGGCAATGAAAAATGGATTTAGACTTAGGAATGTGGTGCCAGCAACAGAGGAAGAAGCACGTCGTATATTAGAGCGCATAGATGCAGACAAACTGCAGTGATCAAGAGAGAGAAACGTATTCTATGTATGTGTTCTTCATAGCATACGAGATACAACAATTGGCTGGTAAAGTATTTTAAATGACTACCCAGTAATTATGTGAGCAGAAGTTCAAAGATTTGCTTTTATATAATAATTTAGTAGAGCAATTTGGAAACACTAAGCAGCATTTTGAACCTAAAAGCGGTGCAAGTAGCAGAAGTGAATTTTAAATTAAAGAATGAAAAATGAAAATATTGAAGGAAAGCTATGGCCAGGGTCGGGTCGGATCTCATTAATTTGCTTGTCACTCATCAACTAGACATTGTGATGCTTGGAACATCTTTAATCAGGGTTGGATGTTATATAGAATTTGGTATCATTATTGTATTAGAGTTGCATGATTGATGTTCCAATTGAATAAGGCCTTGATTAGGCTGTTAAACAAAATGCAGTCTCTCAGACCAAAGAATTAAAGTACTATGGAGTATAAACTATTAGAATAAAAACCTAAAACTGTTGTGGGTGTAGATGAACTTGTTTTTGCAGGTCTCCCAGGTGAGGAAGAGGAGAGACACTTACAATCTAACCTTGTGGGTATTATGCTTTCTAGTTTCAACCTTCAAGGTAAGGAGGACGTGTATAGTACTTGTGTTGTGGGAGATAGCTTTGATCATAATGGTCTTACCCATAATGATGATAAGATTGTATATGGATGTGAAAATAGCACTGAGCAAATGATGGTTGGTTCTGTTGCATGTGGGGAGTGTAATACCTTGGTCCCACTGTACGTGCCACATTGGTACCAAGGGTGCGGGCCACGCTGCCAACTTATCCAGACTTTGATAATTCCCCGAAACTATCTATCCTCACTTGGATCTCCGTGACTCGAACACATGACCTTTATGGTCATAGTGAATACCAAAGTCACTACCAATTGTACCGCAGGTTGGTAGTGTGGCTTGCCCCCTTAGGTTCCAATGTGGCACACCCGGTGGGACTGGGGTGTTATAGGGAGGGCTCTATGTCGCATCCTAGCTCTGCAAAAAAGATCAATCAAGGTCTTCCTTTGGCTGGGCTTTGTGGGAAAAAAGTTTTGATGTCCTCAACCATAGTGGGACAACATGTTGGGATTTATAGCTCACAATCAAAGATTCCCAAACCTGGAACTTAATTAGCAAATTATGACTCTTCTGCTTTTGCTAACAATGAGTTGAGGTTGGCAAATATAACTGGATTGTGGTAAAAAGTTTGGGTCTTATGGTAGGTGCAAAAGACAATATTGCTCTTAGCAAGATTATGGCTATGGAACAATGTGATAAAGATGTTGTGGGAGGTAGTGTTAAAATTGTTGTCTGATATGAAGATAGGCACTCATAATAGTAAAGGGTTGAGAGGGGTGGTGAAGAAGAAGAAGGTTAGGTCTATTGTTTAGGACTTCAGGGTGAAAATCTTGATTTTTTTGTTATACTGAAGACATACCTAGAAGAGGTGAACAGTCAGTTCCTTATGTCGATCTTTGTGGGGCTCTGCAAACTGTGGTTGATCTTTTGCTCCTTTAGTTGGCTTGTCCAAGGGTATGATTGATCTCTAAAATTCTTCTATCTTCCAGTCTTGCATTCTTTCTCTGGCTGTGGTTTTTCTGGGGTTTGTCTGAAGTATATTAATGAGTAGCAGGTATTTATTATTAATGTGTATTCTTCATGTGACTCAAAGGATAAGAGAAGGCTATATGGTGAACTTCCTCCGGCTCGCCAGAATCTACAAGTTGATATCAGGTGTGTTCTTGGTAATTTTAACGTTGTATGTCACCGTGGTGAACGTGTTGGTTTGGGAGAGTCCTTTAACCCCGTGGAGATAGTGTAATTTAATCAGTTCATTTGTTATATGGAATTGGTTGATTCTCATTTGTATGGTAGGAAGTTCACTTGGATTAGACTGAATGAGACTGTTATGTGCCGTCTTGACCGTATTCTGGTTTCCCATGCTTGGCAAGATCTCTATGGTTCTACGGTTCAGTGAGCCTTGGAGAAAGATATTTGGGGTCATTTTACCATATTTTAGGTAATGATAACGGGGGACCCTAAGCACTTTCGATTTAATAATTGTCGGCTTAATGATTGTAGTTTCAGCTCTCTGGTTGAAGACTCCTAGAGGACTTCCTCGGTTTTTGGTTGGAAGGCTCAATGTTTGTATGAGAAACTGAAGTTGCTTAAATCTTCCATCAAGTCTTGGAAAGCAAATGTCTTTGGCAATATGGATAGTAATATTGTCCATATTAAAAAGGATATTTGTAATCTTGATTTGAAAGCTGAATCAATAGGTTTAAATCCTCAGGAGTATGACTTACGGACTTAGAAGACAACTGATCTCTAGAAGCATTAGAAAAATAGAATCTCGTCTGGCAAAAATCTAAAATAAAATGGGTTCATTAGGGTGATGCCAATACTTCCTATTTTCAGGTTAAAGGATCAAAATAAAACAAGAAGTAAAAAACTAATTTAAAACAAATAAATAAAAAGGTTTTCTTAACCTAAAACCACAAAAGTGAACATGTTTTATGGAAAAACTAAATACAAAATGTTTTGATTCGTTTAATATAACATTTTCCCATAAAACTTATTTGCTTTTAGATTCTTACCCTCGGTTCTAAGGATTGAAGTTAAAAAAAAATAGTAATATGTCATTGGTTCTTAATTTTGTGGCCATTGTTCAATTTAGTCCCTAAATTGAGAAGGATATGGCAATCAATGCCTTATCAAAAGACATGATTTATGATAGGTCTTTATGGCGTCGTTTGATCCATGTAGCCGACCCCACCTAGTGGGACAAAGGCTTAGTTGTTGTTGTTGTTGTTCAATTTAGTCCTTGAGATTTTCAAAATTTCAAATTGGTTCCTAAAATAGAAAAATGTGAGTCACATTAGTCACTGACGTTAATGGTCGTCAGTGGTCCTTAACCTGGACTAACAGAAGGCCAAAACGATGTCATTTTAGGAAAAAAAAAAATCGAAAACCATTGATTATCGATCAAATTAGTCTGAGATTGTGGGTACCAGTCAAATTAGTCATTGACGTTGTGGACCACTAACGACAAGGATTATGTGACTCACGTTTTGTTATCTCAATGATTAATTTGGAATTTCGATAATCTCATGAACTAATTTAATTGATGGCCACAAAGTTAAGGACTAATTTGACTATTTACTTTTAAGAAAACCCTAAATAAAATATGCAAAGGCCAACAAGTTGGGCACTTGTTAAGCAACAAAGTATAGTAAAAAGGTATTAGAAAATTGTAGCTTTTTAGGTTTTAGAAAGAGGAGATAATGTTGGTTTATTGTATTTATTTTTCTACCTTTAGTAACTTTAACAACTGTCATTAGAACACTTGTTCGCAAGATCCAATACAAAATATACTCCATCTGTTTCTATTTATCTATCATATTTCAAACATAACACATAATTTAATAAATGTAATCTTTGCTTAGATTTTTAATATGTTAATAGTATTTTTCCATATTATACCATTTCTCTTCCTATAATCACTAATTTTTCTCTACTTCTTACGTAAACCGAGACTTACTGAATAAGGGTAAACATAGAAAATAACATTTATTATATTTTTGTAATTTTTTAGAAAATAGATAAAAAGGAACAGAATTTTTTTTCAAAAAAGGACAGATAATATATAACGGATGGAGTACTAAATGAGCAATTTCGCTTAAAGAAAAATGCTACTCCCTCAGTTCGAATTTATCTTCTTTTTTTTTTAGCATTTTCAACTTGTTCTAAATTGTTTGACATTTTAGAAATTTGAGGATGGATTAATTAATGTTTTTCACTTTTAACTTTGCTTTTAAATATTTTGAAATATGTGAAATGTGTAATAATTAATGTAGTATAAGCATAATATAGCTAAATTACCTTATTCTTCTCTTAAAAATTAAAATATCAAATGATTTTTTCAATTAATGTGAAAATCCTAAAATGATGTGCTACCTTTTAGGGGTGTAAGCGATCCGGTCCGAGACCGCGAGACCGGTCGGATCGGACCGGATCGAAAAAAGCAGTCCGGTCTGATCTCATGGTCCGGTCCGGTCTCAAAATTTTGAGACCGCTTGTATATGGTCCGATCCACGGTCTCATTATTTTGAGACCGTTTGGACCGGACCGGACCGATGGTTGAAATATTAAAAAAAAAAAAAAGAGAACGTGTAAGTAGAATAGGATACTCACGAAAGGCCTCTTCCTTATTCCTCCTGTTCTCAAAATCAAACAAAAGAATAGGATACTCACTACTCAGCCTGAGCATATCAGATCTACCTCCCTCCGGTTCCACTCTGTTTCACACTTCCTCCCTTCTCCCTCCGGTTCCACTTTTTCCCTTCTCCATCCGTTCTCCCTCCGATTCGTTCTCAGCCTCCATTTGCCCTCTGATCCGCGTTCTCTCTCCGTCCTCCCTCCGATCCGCGTTCTCTCTCTCCCTCCGGTTCTCAAGCTTTAGCCACCATTTGTTCTCCCTCCGATTCGTTCTCTCTCTCCGTCCTCCCTCCGATCTGCGTTCTCTCTCTCCCTCCGGTTCTCAAGCCTTGGCCACCGCAGCCGGCTTGCCACCGCCTCCGATTCGTTCATATCAGATCTACACTCCCTCCGGTTTCAAGCGTTCCAGTTGGCAGTTAGATTTTAATTATTTTTTTCTTTATTTTATTTTTTTAAATGAGTTACTATATTGGCATGTCAGATCTGTTGCTGCTATTGTGTTGATACTCAATCAGTGACCATGTGATAACCATGGTATGGACCGTGGTCTAGACCAGACACTATGTCCGGTCCGGTCCGGTCCGGTCTTTGGGTGTGGATGATGTCTGGATCGGACCAGATCAGACCGCCTAATTTTAATCGGTCCGGTCTGTGATATCCGTGGAAGACCGGACCGTTACACCCTTACTACCTTTGTCCCTAAATATAAAACTCTTTTAACACTTTTATTTTGTTCCTATTTATAAGACCTTATACCAATTTTCAATGATTATTAATTACTTTTTTTCACAAATAACCCTATTTATTAACACTTTTTAGATTCCCGACAATATTAATAGGGGTAATTTTGAAAATACATATTAAATATTCACATTTCCAATATCATTAACTAAATTAATCATTAAAGCACGTGAAAACTCCCAATGGGATCTTATTAGAGCTGTCAAAACAGGCTATCGGGTCGGGTTCGGGTTGGCCCATTTCGCGTTAGGGCCAAATTGGGCTCGGGCAAAAAAGCCTGGTTGCAAATTGAGTATCCAGGGATGAAACTCAAACCTGCCTTAACCGGGCTTCGGACCCTGTGCGGGCCGATCCGCATCTTCTTTTTTTTTTATAATTTGTACAAACCAACCACTTCACATGTATAGTTTAACATACCGAAAAGTTTATACAATTCAACAATTTCACATACATAGTTTAACATACCGAAAATTTCTACAATTTCTATTTATTTTTTAATTTCTATTGTCCAAACTTCTTTATTATTTTTTTTTTAAATTACTACGGTTCCTATTTATTTTTTCTAACACTGAAAATTGATAGTTTACAAAAATATCAGCACATGAGTACAAGAAAATTGGATTCCCACGTCCAACCATATTCAATATTTGCAATTTTTTTCTTCGGAGGTTGATTGGTTCAATATTTGCAAGTGGTGCATTATTTGTTACTCCCATCGTTCCTTATTATCTGTCTTTTTTGGCGAGATTTTTTGTTTCTTTTTATCTGTCGCATTGAGAATTTCAAGAGTGTAATAAATGTTATTTTCCATGTTTGCCCCTATTTAATATGTCTTGATTTATGTACGTAGTGAAAAAAATTAATGATTATAGAGAGAGAAAGAGTATAGTGGGAAAAAACATAATTAATGTATTGGAAATCTAAGTAATAATTAGATTTCTTAAAAAGTGTGTTTTATTCGAAATATGACAAATAAATAGGAACGGAGGGAGTAGCTGTTATATTTGTTGGAAACCAACAAGCGGCTCAAAATAGACTAGAGGGGGGGTGAATAGTATTTTGAAGCCTCAGTACAAATATTTCAATTGCTTAAGAGAATGGATTTGAGAAAACAAATTTTCTAACAAAAATATACTGTGTTAATCGATTAACTTCAGTACTAATCGATTAATGCCGAAGCTAACTTTCGAACTAATCGATTAACTAAGTCGTTACTCGATTAATGCCGAAAGCAACTTAAAAACTAATCGATTAATTATCAGCTTAATCGATTAATACGCTTAAAGTCTGACAGAAATTCAGTTTTAATCGGAATTCAATGGAGATTGCAATACAGTGATGCACCAACAAATGATGAATGAATGATTGAACAATGCTAAGTAAATTTACCAAGCCAAATTATGTTGATTAACAAGGAAATGAAAAACCCCCAAAATTAACCTAATTAATTTGTTCTTGGTTAAAGAAAGCTAGAAGAAATAAAAGCAAGAAAGACAAGATTTTATCCTGGTTCACATTCACCCACTTGAAAGCTACATCCAGGCCCCACTATCAAAGATAGAGAGTTTCTACTAGATACTTCAAATGTTAGATTACAATGTTAAGATGCAGCTCACTCTAAGCTCTCCAATCTTAACCCCTTACAAAGAGAGTACCAATCTCTTTGCTAATCTACCCAAATGAATCTGTATCTTGTCCTCTTGAATTTGTTGAAGGATGCTCTCCAACCAAATTCTTTTCCACTTGCTTTGATATTCTTCAAAGACTTCAAATTTGTGAATCTTCACTTGTTGTTGAAAGCTTGATCGATACAACCCCTTGTTGTGAATAGCTCCAACACAAAATACTAAAACTAGAAAACTTGAATCTCAATAGAACTTAGAATATTGAATTGATTGTAAGTGAAGAAGATAGAAAGATATTTGAATCTTGATAGCACAATTGGAAAATAGTAATAGCTCTTGAAAGAATATTGAAAGTATGTTTCTCTATAGTAAATTTTGAAAGAGTGTGTAACCTTGACAAAATAGAAAAGAAAAGCTTTTAAACAAAATATTATTTTTCTGTCACAACAGTAATTAATCGATTAACGTATTACTCACTAATCGATTAACCTATGTTAATTCGTGCTAATCGACTAACGTTTAACTCACTAATCGATTAACCTTTATTAACATAATCAGTGTTGTACAGTTATACGCGTTAATCGATTAACTTTATCAAGCTAATCGATTAACCACTGTAAAAAGTGATTAAAAATAAGCTTTTCAAAAATACTTTGATCAATACTTTAATTAGAGCTATTTTTATCAAGATTCATCTTTCTTCACTATTAATCAAACAATATTAAAACCTATTATTGAGATTTCTAAAACTACCACCCACTCTCATATGAAATGCAAAATTACATTGATTTACAAAATAAACATAAACCTAAGAACTACATCTTCAAGAGTGGTGTGATGCTTGAATGATTGTTGAATATGTTGTTGCTTGTCTAGTAGTTTGTTAGCATCAAAACTTCATAACTCTACAAACTCCCCCTTTTTGATGATGACAAACCTTCTTTACAATGAAGCACTAAGTTTTTAAATACTCCCCCTAAACGTAATACACTTAGGAACAATATCTAAAAACTTAACCTACAAACACAACATCAACAAACATTTCTCCCCCTTTTGGCATCATTAAAAAGTAGTGAAAATTGAAAATTGCTTTTGCCAAAAGTGAGGGGTAAGTACTAGACATTTGAATATATATATATATGAATAAACACTATAGACATTGGCCATAACCGAGACCATAATATAAGCCATACTAAAACAAGTGCATAATATAGTCCATACAAGTGCATAATTCACATAATAACAGTTCATACAGCAAATGTCATAGCACAATATCATAATTCAGCAGCAAAATATATCCAGAACTATCTAAGGCCATACGCAGACCCTATCTTAGTTCAACCATAGCAATAACAAACAATCCAGCTATAAAACAAGTACCAAAAACCATGAAAAAGTCAGTATCAGAGTGTACTAAGATGTGCAGCAAAATACTAGTGAAAACAGCAGTGAAAAACAGTGAAAATAGCATAAAAACAATGAAAATCAGCATAAAACCACCATGGACTAAGGGTTAGGAGGAAGATGGGTAAAGAAGCTGGAGAAGTGATCCATCAGTCTTTGTTCCATAGCCCTATTCCGAGTCTCAATTCTGTGTTCCATAGCATCAAATCTAGCATCAATATGCTGAATGAGAGAGTCATGAGCAGCCTGGGCATCAAAAGGTTGTTCCAAATTCTCAAAATCAATGAAGTCTTCAAGATTTTCCCCTTGATCCATGTCCATAGGATCAACAGCAGGAGGAGGAGCAGCAGGGGCAGCTTGTGCAGCAGGAGGAGCAGGAGGCTCTTGTTGAGCAGCTTGCTCTAACGCCTTAATCTGAGACTTCCACAACCATGTTCTTTTAGGCTTATGAAACCCAATTCTCATAAAATTGATATGATGTTTATTCAAGCACCATTTCTTTTCTGGATCCTTTTCACAGGGTTCACTATCAGGAATTGGAACTCCATAATGCCTAAGAAGCTTTGTAACATGCATGGGGTATGGAAGATATTGTGTAGATGCAGATTGGGCAGCTGTAAGCATCCTAGCTAAGACAATTCTATTCCAATTAATCTTGACACGTTTCTTAATTCCATAAAAAAGAGTCAAATCATCTTCTTGTACTTGTGCATAATTTTGATTCCCTTTTGGAAGAAGACAATAAGCCAAAATAAACAGCAAAACCCTATCATCAGCATGCATCAAACTAACAAGCTTAGTACTCTTATCCCATACTTTACCAGGCCTAATTGCATCTTGATAAACTTTACCAGGATCTACCTCAAGTTCTACAGACTCATCATCACCAAAGAATGTCCCTTCATTTTCCAAACCAAACAACAATCTCAAATCATCAGGTTTAACAACAAAATGATGACCCCTAACTTGACTTTGATACACATCATCTATCTTAGTGAAATTCTGATAAAATTGCCGAACCAATTTAGGATAATAATGTGTGTTAAATTCCAGAAATTTCTTAACATTCTGAGCAAGAAGAATATCCTGAAAAGCAAACCTCTCGTTCCTGAGCCAAGCAAAATTCACATACCGAATGATTCCAAAAAGGCGATTATCAAATTGTGGAGCCCGGTAATCACGTTCTACTTGTGAAAATCAAGGATTGTTCCTGTCCTTGTGTGCTGGTCTCTTCTTTCGTGGAGGAGGAGAAGGATCAGTGGAGGAGGAAGAGGCCATTTGTGCAGGAGAGAGGGTTGAATTCGGATTTTCTAGGGTTAGGGTTCGAATTTTCTAGGGTTAGGGTTCCGAAAATTGGGGAAAATTCGATTTTTGTGAGTTTTTGGTGAAATTGATGGTGATTTATGGTAGAAATGATGATAGGAGGAAGATCTATGGAAGAAATTTGGTGAAAATTGAATTACAATAGTCCATAAGTGAAGAAATGCGATTTTCAGAAGTGAGAAGAGAAGAGAGAAATCGGAGAGGAGAGAGAAAAGAAGGAAGAAAAATGAGCAAGTGTGCAGAAAAAGGGTTTTTATAAAAATCAAGCCTTAATCGATTAGCGAATCCCTTAATCGATTAATTTGACCCTTAATCGAGTAGTGAATACCTTAATCGATTAAGTGCGAAAGCAGTTTTAGAATTAATCGAGTTAAAACCCCGTTAATCGAGTAAGTGCGAAAGTGGTTGAAAAATTAATCGAGTTACAGCTTCATTAATCGAGTAGTTACGAAAGTGTTTTTAAAATTAATCGATTAATGAATAACTGTTAATCGATTAACGTGCACAAAACTCAAATTTTTGAAATTTTGAAAAAAAATTTCATGCACACAAACACATATAGACATTTAGCATTTAGCACACACAATTAAACAAGCAAACATATCATAGAAAAACACACACATAACTACTAATTTAGAGTATTATGAAAGATTTTCAAATTACAACTACTCAAATAACAAAGCATAATGAAATAGACTTAAGGTGATTTACTAAAAATGACTTCAAATTCAATTAGCTAATAGTTGACTCATAAAAAATGCCAAGTTCCCTTCTAATACGATAGAAAGTATCTCTTGGTAATGGTTTTGTAAAAATGTCAGCTAATTGATCTGAAGTTTGAACAAACTCAATAACACAATCACCTTTTTGAACATGATCTCTAAGAAAGTGATGCCTAATTTCAATATGTTTTGTCCTTGAGTGCAATACCGGGTTTTTAGTTAAATTGATTGGGATGTATTGTCACATTTAATAGGAATTTTTGACAAGTTTAAACCAAAATCCGAGAGTTGTTGCTTCATCCAAAGGATTTGAGCACAACAACTTCCGGCCGCAATATATTCGGCTTCCGCGGTTGATAAAGCGACACAATTTTGCTTCTTTGAAAACCATGATACAAGTGAACTTCCAATTAAATGGCATGTTCTGCTTGTACTTTTTCTTTCAACTTTACAACCCGCATAATCAGAATCCGAATATCCAATAAGTTTTAAAAGAGCATCTCTAGGATACCATAAACCGGTATTAGTTGTACCTTTCAAATATTTCATAATCCTCTTAACAGCAGTTAAATGTGACTCTTTCGGATTGGCTTGAAAACGAGCACACATGCAGACACTAAACATAATATCAGGGCGAGAAGCAGTTAAATATAGTAAACTACCTATCATACCACGATACTTTGTTACCTCTACGGGTTTTCCGATGTCATCCTTGTCCAAGTAACATGTGACGCTCATTGGAGTAGAAGCTACCTTGCATGACTCCATGCCAAACCTTTTAAGAAGTTCTCTACAATACTTGCCTTGATGAATATAGATCCCATCATCAAGTTGCTTGATTTGTAGTCCAAGGAAGAAGGTGAGCTCCCCCATCATAGACATTTCAAACTCACTCTGCATAATTTCAGAAAATTTCTTGCACAATTTTTCATTAGCTGCACCATAAATAATGTCATCAACATATATTTGGACTAAAAGTATATCCTTACCGGATCTTTCAATAAAAAGCGTATTGTCCACGGCACCCCGTTTTAAACCTTTTTGAATTAAAAAGTTGCTTAAACGGTCATACCAAGCTCTAGGTGCTTGTTTAAGACCATACAAAGCCTTTTTCAATTTAAAAACATAGTCCGGATGTTCAAAACTTTCAAATCCGGGAGGTTGTGAAACATACACTTCTTCTTGAATGTATCCGTTAAGAAATGCACTTTTAACTTCCATTTGATACAACTTAAAGTTCATGATAGATGCATAAGCGAGTAGAATTCTTATAGCTTCTAATCTAGCTACGGGAGCATACGTTTCATCATAGTCTATCCCTTCCTCTTGACTATAACCCTTAGCTACCAACCTAGCCTTATTCCTAACAATAATACCTGACTCATCTAGTTTATTCCTATAAACCCAACGAGTACCAATTTCAGGACGATCATCAGGTTTTGGCACAAGCTCCCAAACTTGGTTTCTTTCAAATTGATTTAATTCTTCTTGCATGGCCATAACCCAATGTTCATCTTGAAGTGCCTCACTAATATTCTTAGGCTCTATTTGTGACACAAAAGCAACAAAATAACAAAAGTTGTTCAAAGTGCTTCGGGTTACCACCCCCTTAGCAATGTCACCTAAGATATTAGAGACCGGGTGATTTTTGTTCGTTTTCCAAGCAATTGGTAGTTCAGAATGTGGCTCTTGTGCTAAGTCCTTCTCTTGTGCTTGCATTTCTCCATTCTCAACTTGGTTCTCCACTATTTGTTGTTGCATTTGCTTGTCATGATCCAAAAATGTACCTACATTCTCATCATCACAAGAAACAACACACTCTCCTTTCGGAGATTCATCAAACACGACATGAACTGATTCTTCAACGGTTAAGGTTCTTTTATTAAAAATACGATAAGCCTTGCTATGAGTTGAATAACCAATGAAAATACCTTCGTCGGCTTTTGAGTCAAATTTGCCGACCGGATTCTTACCGTTGTTTAAAATAAACACCTTACACCCAAAGACATGAAAATAAGAGATATTTGGCTTTCGCCCTTTTAAAAGCTCATAAGGTGTTTTATTCAAATGCAGACGAATAAGAACCCTATTAATGACATAACAAGCGGTATTAACCGCATCAGCCCAAAAATAAGGTGGAACTCTAGATTCCTTAAGCATAGTACGTGCAAGTTCCTCTAAGACTCTATTTTTCCTTTCTACAACTCTGTTTTGCTACGGAGTCCTAGGGGCTGAAAATTGATGATCTATACCAAACTTTTCACATAACGCATCAAACTGAATTTTCAAACTCACCTCCGTGATCACTTCTAATAGACACTATTTTCAAACTTAATTGATTTTGGATGAGCTTGGCAAACTTTTTAAAACTTTTGTAAGTTTCACTTTTTGCGGATAAAAACAAAGTCCATGTGAATCGAGTAAAGTCATCTACTAAAACAAATCCATAGTAATTGCCACCTAAACTTCGAACTTGTGATGGGACAAACAAATCCATGTGGATTAGCTCCAATGGCTTTGTTGTGCTTACCACATTTTTAGGTTTAAAAGTGTTTTTAACTTGCTTGCATTTTTGACATGAGTCACAAACGCTATCAAGTTTAAAATTAAGTTTAGGCAAACCAATCACTAAGTCTTTTCGTAAAAGTTTGTTTAATTGATTCACATTGACATGTGCAATTCGTCGATGCCAAAGACGAACTTCATCATCAAAAGATTTAAAACAAGTTGAAAACAATGAAGTTATCTCATCCAAGTCAATTAAGTAAGTGTTATTATAACGACGACCTACGAACTTAACACTATCATCTAAACAACTCTTAATAAAACAAAATTCCGAAGTAAAGGTCACATTGTTGCCCATATTACATAGTTGGCTTATACTAAGCAAGTTGTGTTCTAAGCCTTCTACTAATAGGACATTTTCAATGATAAGGTTAGATACGTTACCAATCTTACCCACTCCTAGAATTTTGCCTTTGTTGTTGTCGCCATATGTCACATGACCACCACCTTTTGAAGTAAGTTCGATGAAGTGCATTTTATCTCCCGTCATATGCCTCGAACATCCACTATCCAAGTACCATCTACGCTCCTTTGTTCGAAGGCACATCTACAAAACAATGTCATTTACTTGACTTAGGTAACCAAGTTATCTTGGGTCCTTTGATGTTAGTTTGGGGTGTAGTCCCCTTCACAATCCATACATACTTTCCACTTGGTATACCAAATTTCTTAATATTGCATTTATTTGTAGTATGCCCAAAAATACCACAATAATGACAAGTTGGAGTTTTTGAAAAATCAATTTTGGAAAATGTACCAACTTTGCGAAAATTGCGATTTTTGGGTTTGGTATACCCAAGTCCGGTTCTATTACTATTATTCCTTTGATTAGAAAGAAAATGATCTAAGCATGTGTCTCCTCTTGTAAGCCTTGCAATTCTATCATTCAAATTAAAAACTTCTTTTTCAAGAGATTTGCCATTATCACAAGTGGAGATATCATTTGTTTTCAAATCACAATTGCATGTAGAATTTTCATAAATGAGTTCAAGGGTTTCATTTTGAAGCTTTAGCTCCTCTAGGGAGTTTTGTAATTCCAAAATTTTTTCTTGTTGCTTCAAAATGAAATTCTTTCTTTCAACATTAATTTTTGCTAATTTCTTCAACTCTTTATGCATTTCTACATACACATTATAAAGTTCATTGAAGGAGGGAGAATTAGAATTAGAACTAGCATCGGAAAGATAATCTACCTCATTTGTGTTATCACTTGATTTCATGCTTGAAGATGCTTCTTCATCTAGCTTGGTCATCAAGCAAAGGTTAGCAAGTTCTTCATCTTCCGACGAACTAGTTGAAGATTGATTTTCCGGTTCATCCCACACTATATATGCCCTTTTTCCTTTAGATTGATTGGGCTTTCCTTTGTCATTCTCGGCCTTCTTTGAATTTGTTGGACAATTTGATCTATAATGGCCCGGCTTCCCACACCCATGACATATGATGTTGTCTTTATTGGTCTTGTTCCTTGGTTGAGCGTCCTTAGAGTCTCTTGATCTATTTCTCTTGAAATTATTCTTCTTCTTAAGGAAACGTCCAAGTTTTTTGACCAACAACCCAAGTGTCTCATCATCGATATCCGAGTCGGAATCATCCACTAAAGAGAGTTCTTCATGTGCCTTTAGGGATTTTGAATTAGTTTTAAGAGCAATCCCTTTCTTCTTTTTATCGGCATCCTCATTCATGGATAATCTTCCTAGCTCCATTTCATGCTCTTGAAGCTTCCCGAATAGTGTTGCTAAATCCATCTCGTCAAGATCCTTAGACTCCATAATGGCCGTGACTTTAGGTTGCCATTCCCTGCTAAGACATCTCAAAACTTTATTAACAACTTCACCATTAGTTAGTCTTTTTCCAAGAGCAGAAAGATGATTAATGATGTGAGTAAAGCGCTTTTGCATGTCGCCTATGTTTTCATTTGGCAACATACGAAAGAGCTCGTACTCATGCATGAGAGTGTTAAGCCTAGCCCTTCTAACCTCATTTGTGCCCTCATGTGTGACTTGTAAAGTGTCTCACATTTGTTTTGCATCAGTGCATTGTGATACTCTAAAGAATTCGTCATAAGACAATGCCGAAGTGATGATGTTTTTGGCTTTTAAATCATATTGAACTTTCTTCTTATCATCATCATTCCAGCTTGACTTTGGTTTCAAAGAGATAGTATCATTAACTTTTGTTTGAGGAATAAAAGGCCCATTCTCTATGGCATTCCAAATTTCCATATCAATAGCTTCTATAAAAATTTTCATTCGGACCTTCCAATAAGCGTAGCCCTCACCATTGAATAGTGGAGGACGATTAATGGAAGCTCCTTCACCACCAAAAGGATTAAAATTTGAGCCCATGATTTCCAAAATCGGATCTTTGCGAAAAAGCGTTTTAATGCTCGGATCTTTCGACCGAACTCTGATACCACTTGTTGGAAACCAAAAAACGGCTCAAAATAGACTAGAGGGGGGGTGAATAGTATTTTGAAGCCTCAATACAAATATTTCGATTGCTTAAGAGAATGGATTTGAGAAAACAAATTTTCTAACAAAAATATACTGTGTTAATCGATTAACTTCAGTACTAATCGATTAATGCCGAAGCTAACTTTCGAACTAATCGATTAACTAAGTCGTTACTCGATTAATGCTAAAAGCAACTTAAAAACTAATCGATTAATTATCAGCTTAATCGATTAATACGCTTAAAGTCTGACAGAAATTCAGTTTTAATCGGAATTCAATGGAGATTGCAATACAGTGATGCACCAACAAATGATGAATGAATGATTGAACAATGCTAAGTAAATTTACCAAGCCAAATTATGTTGATTAACAAGGAAATGAAAAACCCCCAAAATTAACCTAATTAATTTGTTCTTGGTTAAAGAAAGCTAGAAGAAATAAAAGCAAGAAAGACAAGATTTTATCCTGGTTCATTTTCACCCACTTGAAAGCTACATTCAGTCCCCTCTATCAAAGATAGAGAGTTTCTACTAGATACTTCAAATGTTAGATTACAATGTTAAGATGCAGCTCACTCTAAGCTCTCCTATCTTAACCCCTAACAAAGAGAGTACCAATCTCTTTGCTAATCTACCCAAATGAATTTGTATCTTGTCCTCTTGAATTTGTTGAAGGATGCTCTCCAACCAAATTCTTTTCCACTTGCTTTGATATTCTTCAAAGACTTCAAATTTGTGAATCTTCACTTGTTGTTGAAAGCTTGATCGATACAACCCCTTGTCGTGAATAGCTCCAACACAAAATACTAAAACTAGAAAACTTGAATCTCAATAGAACTTAGAATATTGAATTGATTGTAAGTGAAGAAGATAGAAAGATGTTTGAATCTTGATAGCACAATTGAAAAATAGTAATAGCTCTTGAAAGAATATTGAAAGTATGTTTCTCTATAGTAAATTTTTAAAGAGTGTGTAACCTTGACAAAATAGAAAAGAAAAGCTTTTAAACAAAATATTATTTTTCTATCACAACAGTAATTAATCGATTAACGTATTACTCACTAATCGATTAACCTATGTTAATTCGTGCTAATCGATTAATGTTTAACTCACTAATCGATTAACCTTTATTAACATAATCAGTGTTGTACAGTTATATGCGTTAATCGATTAACCTTATCAAGCTAATCGATTAACCACTGTAAAAAGTGATTAAAAATAAGCTTTTCAAAAATACTTTGATCAATACTTTAATTAGAGCTATTTTTATCAAGATTCATCTTTCTTCACTATTAATCAAACAATATTAAAACCTATTATTGAGATTTCTAAAACTACCACCCACTCTCATATGAAATGCAAAATTACATTGATTTACAAAATAAACATAAACCTAAGAACTACATCTTCAAGAGTGGTGTGATGCTTGAATGATTGTTGAATATGTTGTTGCTTGTCTTGTAGTTTGTTAGCATCAAAACTTCATAACTCTATAATATTTTTTTTCCTATTCCGTAGTATATACTCATAGGGACTGAAGTCATAGGAATGATGTCATTAAAAATTTATGTATTTTTTTCAAAAAAATTAATGAATAAAGTTCTTTTTTTTTACATATATTTTTTAACCAATAATAAATTTTTTTTCCTTTTACAAATAACACTTGCACATATAAAATTAAGAAAATGTGAAATTTTTTTTCCATTTTCTAGGGCCGACCGAACCCCGATCAGGTTTACCCCACCTGAACCTGATTGGACTAGCCTAAAAAATCCGAGTTGAATAAATGTTATATTAAGAAACCAGAACTCTATGATTTTTTTGGGTTTTTTCGGGTCAGCCCGATTAGCCCGCCCCATTTTGACGACTTTAGATCTTAAACATAAGGACGGAGGGAATATAAGTTGAAACGCATGAAGTACTCCTCTGGTTCCTTACTCCCTCCGTCTCTATTTATGAGACCCCTTTGGGAGGTTTCACATCTATTAAGAAAGTGAAATAATTTAGTTAATTGTATTGGAAATGTGAACTTTTGATATGTATTTTCAAAATTATCCCTATTAATATTGTTGGGAATCTAAAAAGTGTTAAATAAATAGGGGTGTTTTTGGAAGAAAAAAAGTAATTAATGCTCATTGAAAATTGGTAAAGAGACTTATAAATAGGGACAAAATAAAAGTATCAAAATGGTCTTATATTTAGGGACGGAGGGAGTATAAGAAAAATGGTGTTTTGATCCCAAATATAAATAAATAAAAAATTAACCAATTTTCTATTCTCAATACAATTATTCCGAAAATGTTTCTAGAGAGCACTGATCTCATTTAATTTTTTTTTCATTTCCAATACAACTTTCCAAAGTAGTCATATCTTTTTTATAATTTTGAAAAAATTAAATACATTCAACTAACTTTCTTAATAAATTAATAAGTGTGATTTCAATTATTTTTTTATACTACTCCCTTTGGTCCTATTTATAGGGCATACTTAACCATATCACACAGACCAAGGTGGTTGGTTAGGTTTCTTGAAACTTTAAAAAAATACTTCAACATTACAATCTTACCATTTTAACTTGCATTGGGAATTTCACAATGTATTACTTCATATTAATGAGAAAAGGGAAAATAAGAGAAAATAGCAATTAATGTATCCTAGAATATACAAAATGACTTATAAATAGGATCAAAGAATCCTTCTAGAATGTGACTTATAAATAGGATAGGAGTGAATAATAAGAACCGGAGGGAGTGCATCCATATCCGTCCGTTAGTCTCACTCTTTTCTATATTTCTAAATTTGATAAAGTTTGTTTTACATCGAGACGCACAAAAGTTCATTCCACTAAAAAAAGTGGAGGACATTAAAAATTCTTAATAATGGATTTGACCACCGAAATGGCGAAATGGTTCTCTTGTCTACTGCTCACTTTTTCTTTTTTTTTTTTTTTTTTTTTAAGGGAAGTCTACTGCTCACTTATTCCCAGTATATTGGAAGAAATTTGGTCTTATTTATATTTTTTAATCATATTTAATCAATTATTTTCAAAAATATTTTTATGAAAATAATATTTTTTTAGAACGTCAATAATAATCATAAGGATAATTATAAAAAATTTATTAAAATTTTACATTTTGCATATCACTACTCCCTCCGTTTGATATGTAATGTATTTTAAAGTTATGTACGAGTTTTAAGAAATGATTAAATGATGTAAGAATTTAATGTACTTTGACTATATAATGCTCATATATAATCATTATTGAAGAGAGAAAAATATAATAAAAGTGAAAAATGAATTTTAATAAATATGGATGTGTTGCGAAAAATAACATTGATTATGTATTGCGCTTTGTAAAAAAACAATACATATGAAACACCGGATAAAAACTCTATGAACACTACATATGAAATGGAGGAAAAGTAATAAACATTAACCCATTTTCTCAAGTAATAAATATTAACCCATTTTCTCAATTGACATAATTTTTTTTTAAAAGAATCTTACATATATAATATCAAAAAGAATACTCATTCTTCCATTTCACGATATAAAATTTTTTTCAGATTTTTTTTACAACATAACTCTTTCTATAAAATTAATGTAATATTAATTATGATTTTTTTTTTATAATTTTACCCTAGTTATTATAAAGATATAATGAACGGATAATTAATTATTACAAAAAGTAATAAAAGATTAAAAAAACTAAAAAACTAAAATGTACAAAAATTTAATAAAAAAAGGAGATATTTCGTAAAATATCTCTACTCATCTATAAGTTAATTTTAAAAAATGTATAATGAAATGAACTAAAGTCGTTAATAAGTGTTAAATTGGTTTTTTTTCGTATATAATCTACGAAAATGATAGCATGTAGTAGTAAGGATCAAAGGGAGTGATTTTTATAAGTGATATTCATCTGGTCCTTTATGTTAGTCTCATCTGAGTAAATTTTTTTCTCTTTAGTGTAAGTGTACTTTATAATTTTCAATAGGAGTGTTTATTTGTTGTCGAGAATTAAGGAGTAGTATCGATTAAGTCTTACTTAAAGGACCACATAATTGGTAAGCATAACAGAAACATAATTGTGTTAATTTAATGAGAAGGGCCACATTTTTTGGGCGTTAAAACCTGATGAAAAACATCTGCAATTGTAGACATGTTATAATGAAGTAATCGTAATTTTTTTAGTGTTAAAAGAAATACAATGATAATTGACATAAATATTTTAAAAATAGTAGAAGTCCTCTAATTAAAAAATAGTTAATATTTATTGAAATTTATTAAAGACAAAATATAGGTAAGTATTTATTTTTAGGGGTCAATATAAAGTGAAATATATGTAAATATAAAGTGAAATATGAAGTAATTAAAGTAATAAAAAAATTTGTGAGAAATAAGTAAATTGTTATTGAATGGAGTAATGGTGAAGAGAAAATATTAATATAATTTGGAAAATAAAAAAGTAGTGGTCGTGGGAAAAAAAATTTTAAACATAAAAATGCTTAAAAAATAAATAATAGTTGTTATTTTGGGTGATGTAAAATATTTTTGAAAATATTACGAGTATTATTATTAGTGATATGATAAAGGAATGTATTAAAGAAATTAGTAATTTTATTACTATTGTCTCGTCAAGAATCCTTGTGTAAGTTAGGAGGGATTATTTAGGGCCATTGATTAACTCTGATGAATAGGTGAGATTGTTTCAGTGTATGACCCAGCCATGCCAGTGATCCTGGTGAGTTGGAAGTTAGAAAGCAAAACCATTGATAAGAAACAATCTGACGACTGAAATTAATTGCTGACCATCTTGGCCCGTACTTGGTTGTGTTAGTGTGCCCTCAACATATTTATTTTTAAAACCTAACCCTAAACCCTCGTATATTTCTTTTGTCATGGCCGCGAAGTACATGGTATTTATTTCACATATATCAGGGTCATGAAGTACGTGTTATTTTCATTGGGCAGAAGTATGTATTTAAAAAAACGTACCTCAATTATGTGAAGTATGTACAAAAAAATAAACACATAAAAAGACGTAGCGTTGGGCCTTGAAGTATTTGGTTTTTGGTTACATACAAGGGTCTTGCCTTGAGGTAGTTGTTGCGTGTTTACATACGACACGAGCCTGAAGTACGTGTTATTTTATTGCACTAACTTGAGGGCGATGAAGTAAGTGTTATTTTATTGGGCAAACCATAAAGAGCTGAAAAAAAAACGACATAAAGACGTACTTCAGGACCTTGAAGTAATCCTTTATTTTTTCTAGTACTTCTTGGACGTGAAGTAAATAAAATGTATTTGACATACTTCAGGAGCCTAAAGTACGTCCTATTTTCAATGGTCAGAGGTGTCTATGTAAAAAAACGTATTTCAACTGTTTGAAGTATGTGGCAAAAAATCAACAGATAAACACGTACTTGTGTTCCTTGAAGTACATTATTTTTTGTTTGCATACAAGGGCTTGCGTTGAGGTACTTGTTCCTTGTTTACATACCACAAGACCCTGAAGTACGTGGTAGTTTATTGCACAAAGTTCAGGGCGTTGAAGTACTTGTTATTTTATTGGCCAAACCATGAATAGCTGGAAAAAAACCACATTAAGACGTACTTGAGGGCGTTGAAGTAATCATTTCTTTTTTATAATACTTCTTGGAGGTAAAGTAAATGAAATGTATTTGAGTAATTTAGATAAATAGGAGCGGAGGGAGTAATAAATAAGAAAAAAAACACCAAAACAGAAAAACTTAATTATATAATTATTTATTGTGTTTTATTTATCTAAATTACCTCAATATTAATAGGAGTGGAGAGAGTAATAAATAGAACACCAAAACAGAAAAAACGTAATTTAGATAGATATATTTTCAGTGCAAGAGTTGTCAATACAAAACACAATAAATTCCTATCAATAATAGGATTATTTACTAACTAAATGTCATTGATTGCTATCTAGTTTAAGTATAAAGGATGCCCAATGCTTCTGAACAGTATCAATAGCTTCTTTTGGTAGAGGACTTGGCAGATTGTGCAAAAATGCCTGAAATATAATAAAATGAAAAATCATTAATATAAATTAAACAAATAATATATATAATATATCTCATTACTTCGTTCCATATATACTCAACATACATAGTCATATTCAATTACCTCATTCCATCTATCCTTAATTTTTGTAGTGACAATGATAAGCATATGTATCATGACATAATATCCACATTCCTTGCTCCCAGTTTGAATTGCACACCACATACATTTAATACAATTATCAATGTACATGACAATTATCAATGTTTGAGGAAATGGTAGAATATAGAGAACATCAATTGGCATAAAAAAGAAAGGTTGGATATGAGTTGCAAAGCTCAAGCTGAGTTTCAAAAGTTGCATATGAGAATTGATATGCTTGAGAAGGAGAGAATTAGTATGAAGCAAGAGATTATGCATGAATTAGGAGATAAGGAACAACATTTAAGGTTGTTGAAGGGCATACACACTCAACTCATACTCAACTCATGCTAATAAATACATGATTTCCCCAGTGCCCCCACTCTTAAGAAATCTGCTTCCAAGAGCAATAAAACATGTAAAGTCACCTTTAAGGTAATAAATACATGATTGTGCCCTCTCTTTTTTTTTCTTAAATACAGTATGAATAATGTTAAACATAATTAATCTAAAAAAATAAAATAGGTTACATCTAAACATAATTAAAATTAAATACAGTATTGAACAATGACTTCTCATGCATCATTATTAGCATGGAAAAAGTAAAATAGGCTAATCACTACCTCTTCGAATCAAGGGAGATAAATAAGGTGACAAGCCCTTCGATTCAGTCAAATGAAATATCTAGCATGTTGTGAACCATAAGCTGAATGGCAACTGTAGTGAAGCCAACAACCATGGAGCAAGAAAATTAATAATCCTTTTCTATTAAAAAAAATATGACATGTAGAGAAAACTTGACTGTAGTTATGCTTATGTATACATACTTGTTTGGATGGCGCAATAGAACTTTAGAGGTGAGCACTGGGGAGTGAGCCGTCGTGAGTGAGGGTTCCAACTTTAAAAAAAAATGACTCTACAAACTAATTATATGGGAAGCTGATAAATATAGTCTCTCAAAGAACTAAATTTAGCTTATTGTGATAAATAACAAATTCATTGTGATAAAAAATGAAAGGACTTTAATCATGTACCAGATAAATAATGACACTAACTATCCATTAACTAAGTAACCATAAATTTGAAGGGAATAAATAAGCATCACCCAAAAGCTACAAATCCACATCGCTAAACAAAAAGGCAAAGGAAAGTGATAACACCTTCTGAGCCAAGTTTCCTGAGATATCAATGCAGTATACCTATTCCCTGTGCAACATTTGCCTTGATTTAAGCATCATCATCATCAATTCATCATCCTACCAATCAACGGATCAAACCAATAGGTGAGCCAGTGAAGCCTTTAGGATGAACCGCATAAAAATGAAGGCAAAAAGCAAAATCATAATCTACACTACATGATTTCAAAAAAAAAATGATCAAAGAATTTTTGAAAAAAGTCAATTCACACAAAACAAATGCAGATAACACAAATACTTGCACAAGCTTGTAATCTACATATAACATGCCTGAATGTGCCTGTGATGATCTTGTCCATTGAAAATGTAATATGAATAATAATTTATAAATAAAAAGTATAACATGCGTTACCATTGTTAAGTAGAGTTTTTTTATTGTGTGCTCATGGTTATGGACACATGTTTAAGATCTTCAGGAAAGCAATTTATGGAAAAACTAGATACATCACCTCCCATAAAGATTACCTTTTTAATAAGTTAAAAAAAATCCTGAATATGTGTTCATGGTTAGTTGGTTACTAAAAAACCTCTTTTAAGTATTTTGTGTGCAAGATTATGATATCAGGAAAGCAAGTTGTCATGGAAAGCCTGAATATATCACCTCCAGGAAAATTTGTTAATAATTAATAAATAGAAAGCCTTGAGTCACAGAAAAAGGTTGCAAACAAGAGAATTAATAAAACATTTAGTATGGAACAGAAAAAGCCCCAAGTCACATAAAAAAAACATATATGACTCCAATAATAAGGGAGCATCAGCTGTTTGATCCGATAATGGCCATTTGTATAAGCTTAAAAGAAGTGACTCTACAAAGTACAAAACTGATTATATGAGAAGCTGATAAATATACTCTACCAAAGAACTAAATTTTAGCTTATTTCTTCATCTTCTGCTAACAAATGTAAAATGCAATAACTAGTAAATCTTAAACATCGCAGAATAACCATTATGAATTTAAAAAAAAATGATAAATCGAAATCTACACTACATAATTTCAAAGAATAGATCAAATAATAGTTAATAATTAAACAAATTAAAGAGAAAAAGAAACTCACACTTGGTGGAATTGTCGGGTTCTCTGGACTACTTCACAGATCAATGAGAGAGTGAGAAAGCTAAAAACCCTAAAATGATTACTGAGTGTGCGGCTGCTGCTTCTTCTTCTGCGATTAAGGTCGAAGCGAAATTGAGGTCGAAGCGAACTGCGGTGGAGAAGACGTCAAAGCGAAGCGAACTGCGGCGGAGAGGACGAACGAACCGGAGAAGACGAACGAAGCGAAGAAGAACTGCGGCGGTGGAGAGGAGACGAACCGGAGAGGAGACGACTGTGAAACGAAGAAGAAGAACGAAGGGAAGACGACAGTGGAGGGAAGAAGAACGGAGGAAAACGAGAGTCGCGCTGGGTTTGGGGAAGGGAGGGAAGAAGAACGCTGGGTTTGGGGAATAGATCTAAATTCAATTTTCATGTGGATGCTGAAATGAAGAGGGACCTCTTTGCAATTTCTATGTACCGGTTGTGCAGGTATAATGAGGTAAAAAAAAAAATTACCTTGTCCAAGTTTTACTTTTTACTGCATCTATTTACTGCACCACTAACAAATTAAAACTCATTAATGAACATTGTAGAACCTCCCAACAAACAAAGTTTGGATCATTTCCACATTCAATCTGCAGCAAAAAAACTCAATGTACATAATTCAAGAACACTAATTGCAGCATATGTAGTTTAATTGTCAACTTCTAAAGGGGCATGTAGGTAATCTAGCTTACTAAAGATTTCACATGAGAGTTTATGATCTTTTAAGCTTAATTTTAGCTTCTATGATAAGTGTATTGAAATGAGCTAAAAACAAGAGCTTATAGAATGGCACAAATTCTTTCAAACACTTGCTTAAATATTTATATGATAAGAAAGACTCAAATAAACTCTTCCAAATATTCCCAAAATGAGAAAACGCTCTCTAAAGTGGAGGTGAAAGATTCTAATTTCTAGCATAATACAGTAGAATCAAAAAGATTCAAGCACAAGTTTTATACGAAAATTTGAACTAAAACACCATAAATTTTTTATCCCCAACTAATTTATGTCACTAATCAATTTAGATCACAGTCCATATTATATTTGTACTGAAATAGCTTTTTATTCCATAGTACATAACGTCCAACCAAACTGTGGACTGGGAATGGGATTTACCATTCTAATTAATCAATCATCATTAGTCATTCATATTATCATCCTTATTCAACTGAGCATCAAAAATAAAAAAGGAGATATCCAGAAAGCAATGGAGTTAACGCTAGAGCGTTACATGACAGGATTAGAAATCCAGTTATGTTATTTGTACATGCTTGATAACATTTAAGATAACAACTCACAATTATACATACATGTCTTTACTCTACCTCAAAAGCCAAAACAAGTGACACTACTTAAATATTCACTTACACTCACTTAAATAGTAATATGTTGTACAGACAAATATTTCTCTTAATAAGCATTATTTAAAAGAGCTGGACTTCAACCAGTCAGAGAACAATTCACAATAAGAGCTTGCTCTTGCCTTGTCCCCTTGTAGTTGCATCAATGTCGATTTCGAGCATGCTTTCAAATTGCGATTCGCAATGGTCGTGGCTGCATTTTCCCACAATTGCAGTAAACGCAATGTCACTGCAATCACGACCACAACCGCAATTCAAAACCTTGGTTTCAATATTCCCCCGAATTCCGAGAGCTTAGCGGCAACTCACTAGGGGAAACTTTTGTTGCTGGTTTAAGTAACACAAAAGGCCTTGAAGGAGGTGTCAATTCCGGTGGCCGAGCCAACACTTCCCTTTGTTTCGGATGCGGCAAAGTTGGTTGTGTCGGTGGCAGTCGCGATGGCAATGACAGCGAGACTCGATGCGATGGACCAACAGGCATCGAGAGAACAGGAATCTCCCATTGCTTTCTCTGTGGAACCCAATTAGTAAATTTTTCTGATTCATTCCAAGTGTGATTAAAAAATTCCCTTTCCGGCGACGAGAGCAGCGTGGGTGACAAAGGCACGGATGACAGGCCCGATAGCCTGTATCCATTCGAAAAGCTCGAAATTCTGGGAGACTGATCTAAACTGTCACAGTGCATCGCCTTCTCCGGAGACGAGGGCAGAGAAAACGCCGAAGATAACGATGGTGCAAGAGACTTTCTAACTCCATTTGAATCATTAGATGCCCTTGGCAATGCATCTTCATTTCTAACTTCCTCCTCCGTAAAAGAAGACGCCGCATGATGGTTTCGCTCTGGCGAAGAATGCAACGATGTTGAAGGCAGAGACCTTCCTTCTTCTTCTGATGATGATCTTACTTGTGCTCTTGCCGGACTTAAATTCGCCACAGGCGAACCAGAACAGCAAGAACTGGAGCTTAATCCACCGCATCGTTCGGAGAAATTCTCCTTAGTTACGGCTGGCAACACTCTCCAAGAGCCTAATCCGTTTCCGCCGAAGCTCTCGCTGGCGCCGCTGCCGCCTAAAGACGACCCTTTCGGCGAATAAAACTCTTCGTTCTCCTCCTCATTCACATGGGCCTGTTGCGGCAGCCGCAGGGCAAGCCGCGGAAGTGGCTGGAGCTCCGGCGACTCCATTTCTAGGCTGCCATCATTGGCACCGGAATCAGGAACGTTCTCGACTCGACGCGAATACAGAAGCTCGGAGCTGACTGAGGAAGTGTGTCTCAGTCTCTGGTTTCTGTTTACTGTTTCGGCATTTGGAGGGAACAGGCCGAGGCTGCTTTCGGTTCTAATAGTCTTATTGCCGACGGAATGACGCTTCCGTCCGCAATAGACTAATGCGGATATTGCTATCATCGCGGTTGCGCACACAACCGCGATGATGGCAAGGGAGAGAGGTTTGGTTGAAGAGGAGTTGTTGGTTTCGGGGGAGTGAGGGATGACAAGGGAGGAGATGTTGGCAGGGAAGGAAGCAAAGGTGGAGAAGGAAGGAGGGGGAGGAGGAGGGGAGGGGTAAGGGTAGAATGGGAAAAATGGGGAAAATGGTGACTGGTCAGGGGTAGTGGTAGTGGTGGTGGTGGAGAGTGGGAGCTTGGGGTTTGGGGTTGAAGTGGTAGAAGGGAGAATGGGTGGGGGAAGTGGTGTTTCAGAGGGAGGGAAAGAGTCCAACGGAACAAAGGGTTCATGGAGGATTCTTCTGTTGTTGATGGGAGAGAGGATTGGTGTTGAAGAAGCTAGCTGCTGGGATGAGAATGAGGTGAAGAAGAAGAAGGAAAAGAGTAAGAAGAGGGTGTGCATTTTCTTGTTATGGTTTTGTTTTTGTTTTCTACTAAGAAGGTGCGAGTGAGAAAGGGAGAACAAGTAATGGAGGAAGTTTTGGGGGTACATTTGTTATGGAGGGAGTAGCAGATAGAATCATTGAAAAGAGGGGGGAATTAGAAGAAATGAAAAGACAGAAAGAGGGATATTGTGTGTGAAAAGGTTGAATTTATGAAGAGATGAAAAGGGTGAGGCTTGAGAGAGTAAATTTAGGGAGTGTTGCATCCAGCTAAGATTCTGCTTGTCTTTGTGTTGCGCTACTTCCAACTTCCAAGTTACAGTTCCAGCAGCTATAGTGGTCTACTGCAATTTTGGACTCAAAAGTCAAAAAGCACTAGGCTAGTAGGCGACTAGGCTCAATGGAAATAGATTCTTTTTTTTTTCCCCACTGCTGCTTCCTCTCTTGTACAATGACAAGAATTACTCCCTCCGATCCTTGATATAAGAGATATTCTAAAAGGTTTTTTTGGTCCTAATTATAAGACGTTTTATATTTTTTATACATCATTGATTGCTTTTTCTCTTTTTTGCCCTTATTAAATGCTTTGATTATTTATATGTTTTTTGTTATTCATTAATGAGAGTGAATTTTCCAAGAAAAGTTGAGAGGGTAAAATTGTAATGTTACAATATATTCTTATGGAATTCATAAAAATAACTACTTTCCTTGGTCCGGGCAATACGGTTAAGTACCTCTTATATTAAGGATCGGAGGGAGTACTCTCTTTGGTCTTATATATAGGGTACTTTCTAGAAGAAATTTTTGGTCCTATATATAGGGCATTTATATTTTCTATGTATTATTAATTGTTTTTTTTGCTCTTATTAAATGTTTTTACTAACTATGTTTTTTGTTATTCATTAATGAACGTGAACTTTCCCAGTAAAGTGGAGAGGGTAAAATTGTAATGTTACAATATATTCTCATAAAATTCACAAAACTAACCACTTTCCTTGGTCCGGGGAATACGGTTAAGTATGCCCTGTGTATAGGACCAGACGGAGTACTTCCTAAGTCCTTGGATATAAAACTTTTTTTTTTAATTTATAATCATTAAAAAAATTGATCAATTTAGTTAATGGTATTGGAAATATGAATATTTGATACTACCTCCGTTCCTAAATATAAAATCCTATTGACACTTTTATTTTGTCCATATTTATAAAGCCTCATACAAATTTTCAATAATCATTAATTACTTTTTTTCACAAACACTCATATTTATTTAACACTTTTTAGATTCCCAATAATATTAACAGGGGTAATTTTGAAATTACATATCAAAAGTTCACATTTCCAATACAATTAACTAAATTATCTCACTTTCTTAATGGACGTGAAATACCCCAAAGATGCTTTATAATTAAGGACAGAGGGATTATGTGTTTTTAAAACTATCCCTATTAATGGTATTGAGAATATAATAAGTGTTAAATAAATAGGGGTGTTTGTGAGAAGAAATAATTAATTGTCATTGAAAATTGATATATTGTTTCATAAATATGGACAAAATAAAACAATCATCAATGCACATTATTCCGTGTCTTGAAAATCTTAAAAAATGCATTTTTCAATTGTTATTTACTACATTTAACTTCTTAACAAAATGCACCAAAGATACTTGTTAGTATTTGTCAAAATTTTGAACTAAATCAATCAAAATGCAAACTCCAAGTGTGTTTTTGAACATGACATATAAAAAAAGTATGCACATCCTTCAAGTGACTCGCAAAAACTATTTTTCTTGAAAATAAAACTATAACCCCTCGATTAGGGATATGGAAATAGGCTTATGGCTTAGCCTATTAAGGCCTAGACTGGTTTGACCAGTTTAGGAAAAAGGTCACTCATAAACTTTTTTTATAGCCTATTAGTTTAAGAGGCCAATCATAAAAAAATCTTATAAACCTAATAGGCTGGTCCATTAATAATATATAATATTTATATTTAATTTATTATTGTTATTAAAATATTATTATTATTATATTATTATTTTTTCTAAAATTACAAATCATAATTGGTGTCACTATATTTCCTACTTTTGGTCTTTTCTCCTTTTCTACTCTTAATCGCTCGCCAACAGGACGCATACCAACAACAGGTACATAATTTCAACTCTTTCATATATTTGATATTCGATTATTCTCTCTCAACCGTTCTTCATGTCTCTTTTCGTTGCACTTCATTTTCAAACTTGCTTCATTTTGGTTTATGTTTTGGTACCATTTGTTGAAATAATCGATGACAATATCTGAATGGAAGCAATTGCATATCAAATTTACAGTAGGCTTTTTAATAGCCTAACAAGCTAATAGGCTTTGAAATAGGCCAAACCCAGGCCTAAAAAAATGTCTGAAACAAGTAAAAAGGCAGAGTCGTTCCTAACATTTTCGGGGCCCTAGGCAAAATTAGAAACAGGGCCCTCTCTTATAAAAATAATTAATTATGTAAAATCAACTACATAAAACTTTTTGCAATATAAATTATAACACGATAATGTAATAATTTTATTTTTTTTATAATTAAGAAATTTCATTAATAACATCAAGCTTAAGTAAGTATCATAGTAGATATTCTCCCCACCTTCTGGGAAGGGTTGAAAAAACCCACCCTATCATTTGCTTTAAGCTAGATTAAAAAAGCACATCAACTATTGAGTCATTTATATACAATGTAAGTTTTCAATTTTCTTAATTAAAAAAGCACATCAACTATTGATTCCCTCTGGCTTTGTCCCTTTGTCTCCATTTGTCTCTGTGTTCCAACTTCCACGGGTCCACCTCTTTTCTTTTCCCATTCTAGTTTCTAAATTTGATTTGAGTCTCTGGTTTGTATGTGGGCTTGCGCCTTGGTGATTTTGCTATGCCTATATTGCTATACGTGCTTTGTTTTATTTATTTTCTTACTTTTTTTTTTAATTTCAGCTATAAGTATTAAAAAAATTTTTTGGAGCCCCAAAAAATTGGGAGCCCTAGGCGATCGCCCCTCTTGTCCTGGGCCTAGGGACGGCTCAGGCCCAAACCTAAAAACTAAGCTCGTTAGTGAACCAAGTTAGACTTATTTTTGAACGAGTCTGGTCCGACCTAGCCTATCTCCATCCCTACCCTTAATGTAATATTTTTTTTAGTGTGATAAGAATTGAAATTTTAATATCGTTAAACTCATTATCTACTAATTATATTATGCTTTACTAAAAAAATTAGAAATGACTCGATGTTTACTCGTATGGGTATGGTCTTCTTACCCCAATCATTATTATTAATTTTTTTTGCACCAATTGATATTTCCTTTCTTTTGTCTTTTGTTTTTCAAAATCATTCGTAAGCTTCCGCCAATAATGGGGCAATCGCTATGGTATGATTGTGGATTTAATATTTAGCTATCAAATCCATTACTATGTCCCTTTCATATATAATATTTTAAAGGTTTGTTTAGTGGGCATGACAACAAAGATATAATAGAAAAGTCTGTCACTATATCTTATTATTATTATTATTATTATTATTATTATTATTATTATTATCATCATCATAAGTTATGTGAGTAAATAGGATATGATCATAGTATTATCTTGTTGGTTTATCCTATTTTATCTAGTATATTTTTTATCATATGCTGGGATCGAGCTGAATTATTTTTGCTCTATTTGTCACCATTAGGCCTCATCTTAGCATTTGCTAGGCCCTAGGGCGAGAAAATAGATATGTACCTCTTAATTCAATAAAATATTAATTAGAAATATTTTTGGCACCCCACATTTTGTGTATGTCACTCCACGGTCGTCACCCCTTTTCACGACCATATATGTGCACTCACAACTATAGAAAATTGATCATGAGTTGGATCACGATACGTTGATGTGAAGGCATAAATTCATAATAGGGATGACAAAATTTTTCTCATATTAATTAAAAAAGTAGTGTATTTATGTCCAAATCCAAGAAAACAATAATCATATCCAATGTATATCTGAAAAAATTAGAATTATAAATCATTAGTTCAACTGATGTATCACTAAAAAGAAATTAAAAATATAAAGAAAGTTGATTAGTATATTAGTTGTATTAGAAATATCAACATTAGATATGTTTTTCCAAAACAATCCTTATAATTATTATTGTGATTCTAAAAAGTGTTGAATAAATAAATATGTTTGATAATTGCCATGCAAAATTGAAATGTGATATTATAAATAAGGAGGAAAAAAAAGAATCAAAATGATGTTGTATAAAGGACCGGAAGGAGTACTATTTAATGGTGGTAAAACATAATAATTTAGAACTTCGAATAATATAGGGAAAAAAAGCCATGTTAAATAGCCCAAAATTGAAGAGGAGACAATTGATCTCCTGATCTCATACCAAAAATATGTTTGACATGCTATGGGAAAGCCACTAAATAACATGACAAATAACACTATTTATAGCTAACAATATATATATATATATATATATATATATATATATATATATTATGTTTCATAAAAAATATTTGGGCCCTAAAATTTTTGGACCAGAATGATCGACCCTATTGCCCTTACCCTAGGCTGGGCCCGACCACCATCATCACATCATCAATGTTATCATTATCTTGTGTACATCAGATATTGGATATGACAAGAGTTATATTACCCATAACATACTATGCTCATATCATATCTTGCTTCTCTCTATCATATTTTGTTCTTCTTGTACTATCTTATCAGCAAACGCATTTTAAGTTTATTAACAAAGATGAAAAAAAATTATTAAATGGTATAAAAAAATTTGTGTGTTTTGATTATAATATCTTTTGTAATCATTATTAAAGAGAGAGTGATAAAGTGGAGGTGAAAACAATATTATGATAAATAAAGATACAATTAAAAATAAACAATATAATTATGTACTGTACTGTATTGAGTTTATAACAATATATATATATATATATATATATATATATATATATAATATGTTTTGTTATTCATTACTCCAACGAAAATGCATAAAGAACACCTAAATGGGTTTGGCCTAGTGGAAGCACGCTAGGACCATAAGGATATTGAGAACCCATAAGACCATAAGGTCAGAGGCTCGAATCCTTGTAGAGAACATCCCTCGGGGAGACACCCCACTCATGTTGCTCCAGGTGCCGGGACTGTGAAGTTCCCCTCCACAGTTTTGTAAATAAAAAAAAAAAAGAAAATGTATAAAGAACATAAAATGTAAAGTTTCTCTTTAAAAACTAAAAAAAATGGATTTTCTTACCGATGCCTTATGGGCATTATTGCTTGGTTAAGGAATACATTAAGAGAAAACTCAAGTTCATTAGTTCTCAATCTGTTAAATTCAACATTTTCCAAAATAAAATTACCTTTTTTATTCTCTTAAACAATGTCCTAAGAACACTCTTTAACATTTTCCTATAAAATGTACTACTAAGGAACAAATGGAGTATAAATTTTTAAAAAAGAAAAATGCTATGCACTTGTTATGGAAACAATTATAGATAAAAGTTATTGAAAAATGTGATTTTTTATGTTTGTGGAAAAGTGGTGAATATAGACTTAAATTTTTTTTCCATATATAATAACTTTATCAAGTACCCTAGTTAGCAAGACTCATAAAAAAATTCCAAAGATGTCCATTTGAATGAATATAGGCGGTTTTGTTTCCCGTTAAGCCCAAAACGTTTTGAAAATTAAATTATTGTTGTGGTGGCTTTGGTGAGGAAAGTGGGTTAGTGAGTTTATTAATTATTAGTAAATTATTAGTAATTTCAAAACAGATTTTTTTAATTCGATTGACTTTTAATTATTCTTTTTCCTGGTCTTAGATGTAAATCTGTTTTAATTTGGATATCTTTAATTTTTAATTTAAGCTCGTATTTTAATTTTTAATAATATTAATTATTTTTTTATAAACATACTTATTTACTCAATATTTTTTGAAATTTTAATAATAATTATAAAGATAATTTTGAAATAGAAAATCAAATGATATTATTTTCAATGCAAATAATAATTTTAACTAATTTTCTTAATCTTTATGTTTTTCTTCAAAAGGAGTTTACATTTAGAATAAGAGGAAGTACTACTTCCTTTCTTTTTTAAGTTTTTTTTTTAAATATTTGTTTCTATGTAAGTGTTATTAAAAAAAATCTAAGCATCAATTAAAATAAGTTTTACTTCTTTATCATTAATTTAATATAAAAAAATTGAAAGAATAACCGAGAAAGTAATCTTCAAAAATACTTAAAAAAGAAAAGGAGGGAGTATAAATCAAAGTGTTCATGAATGAGGATCAATGTTTGCAATTTCTTTCACTTTAGAGTTTAGATCCTTCCCAACCTTGTTAGCTTTTTTATTTTACTTTTTTACCTCAAGTCATATCCTATGACACCCCTTATAATAGCCTTAATAAGATCCTAAGATTACTCTTATAGTTTAATGTGTTAATTGATCATTAGTTTATGAAAATACTAACTTGTTTGAACTTTTTTGAAACTATTATCAAAGATGTAACACCCCAAATTTTTAATCCCTGATTAATGAAAATTAATTATAAAGGTTTATTTGTAATTAATTATTAATATCCTTGATTATAAATGATTTATTATGCATGAAATTGATTTAAAAATCATTAACATATTAAAATAATGTTTTTGCATATTAGTCCCTGTTATAGGACTTAAAAATAATAATAGAAAGATTTTGGATGGAAAGGAAATAAAAATATTTATTTTTATTATTTTAGCAAAAAGACTTGAGTCTTTATGAAAAGATTCGAGTATTTTGCACAGTGTTGCACGAGTTAGTGCATTTGGTGAGTCATCACTCGGAATACCTCACGAGTTGACATGTTATCAACTGAGAGACACGACCATGGCTTCGTGTCGACTTGCATGAGTGATTAATCTGGCTATATAAACCCATGGTGTTGATGAATCAAACCATTTTGGCCAATTTGTTCTGAAATTCAAAGTTAGGGTTCCTGAATTCTTTGATTCGATTCTCTCTTGTTCTTAAGAATTGATACACAAATCATACACCAATACGAAGCTCGCATCTAGAGCTTTGTATAGACACCAAAATTGTGAGCTGAGAGTTTTGTTGGAAACCAACAAGCGGGCTAAGCAAATACTAGAGGGGGGTGAATAGTATTTTGAAGCACTAATACCAAATATTTCGATTGATAATTGAAGAATGGAGCTAAGACTGAATTTTCTGGAATCAGACACAAAAGACTCGAGTCTTTTGTGAAATACTCGAGTTTTTCAGTGATGAACAACTCGAGTCTTTTCTGAAATACTCGAGTTTTTCCTATCAGATAGCAGAAAAACCAGAAACGAAAATTCAGCAATTTAACTCAAATCAATTCAATAATAAACAGGAACTTATCCAACAGAATAGCAAGCAATCTAAATAACTTTTAAACACAAAGATTCCTTGAACTTGCTACCTAATTGTATAAATCCTAATTGATTGAAATGATTTAAGTCTATTGAGCTAGAAAGTAGATTAAAAGCAATAAACCAACACTCAAGCAATTTTATCCTGGTTCACTCCAACAATGAGCTACATCCAGTCCTCCTAATCACTTAGGAGTTTCTACTAATAATCAAATTGTTAGAAATTACAAAGGATTGCTTGAGAATGGCCTCACTCAACCTAACCCTTTCAAGAGTGTACCAAACTCTTGATTTCTACCCCAATTTGATTCCGGTGATTGAAGAACTCTTCACAAAGCTTCCTTGAACTCCCTTCAAGAAACTCCACCGGGCTAGGAACCTCCTAGTCTTGTGCTTGAGAACCTCTCAAGACTTCCAACACCCTAAGCCACTTAGGGTTTGCTTGGGAACAATCCAAGACTTTGAATAATCAAGCTTTTTGTATGTGTATTACTAATCTCACAATGGATTAGCACAAATAAGCACAGCTCAATGTAAGAATTGAGGCCTAAAACTCAACTTGGAATAAAATGACAATATGAGTGAGAAGTTGAGCTTTTTGGTAATTAACACTTGAGAAAAAGGAAATTATGAAAGCTTGTGATCAATAATGTGTTGTTGTCTTGTTTGTTCTTGCACAAATTCAAAGAGCAATTTTACAATAAGGTTCAGAATGCTCTCTTGGGGTTGGATGATACTCAAATGACCTCAATTAGGTTTTTGAGTCTCTCCAACGTTCATTTTTGCTGACTGGACAAAAATACTCGAGTCTTTTGGTAAATACTCGAGTCTTTTTGGTCGGTCACGAGTGAATTGGTGCACGAACCAGACTAACGGTCATATTTGCTGACCTGGCACAAATACTCGAGTTTTTATAAAAATACTCGAGTATATACTCGAGTCTTTATCAAAATACTCGAGAATTTTGATCAGATATGGGAAAAATTATTTTTCAATTTTATTTTTCCTCTCAAGTATTAATTTTTGGTCAATCTCAACTTAATAAACATATAAAAAATTATTCCTAGAAGAGACTAACTATTTCTACCCACTCTCAACCACTCTCAACATAAATTAGAAATTTACAATTAATATTTGATTGAGAATGATTGGGCACTTGTCTTCTTTTCTTGACTTCTTGTTGATGTTGATGTTGCAATATCTTCAAGGCATGATTTGTTAATTATTTTGTCATCATCAAAACATAATCCACCTAATTAGGAGCATTGAATTCACAATCTCCCCCTTTTTGGTGATGACAAAAATAATTAACACTTGATCCATTTGTTGAGCTTGATTCACTTGGAGAAGCAACTCCCCCTCACTATATGATACTTTTCACCTATCTAAAAATTCAGCTTGAGCAAGATGTTATGACAATTTAATTTTAGCACCAAGCCTATGGTATTAGAGTATTTAACAATTATCAGAGTATATACCATAATTAGAGAATTTTAGGTGCAACAATATCAAGACAAGTGTATAATATCTCTCCCCCTTTTTGTCATACGCCAAAAAAAGATGTAACAATTTAGGAAAAAGATCAAGGGAGGAGAGGTGCATAATCGGAAAACCCCATAACCAACTATGCAAATAAAACGGAGATATAATAACGATAAAGAGCTCCCCCTGAAGCTTTGCACAAACATCATAATGAAGACCAAATTCATTAACATAAAAACATCATAAAAGGTCCAAATCAAAGGTGCAATAATAAACCCAAAGTCTCAAAACACCAAGTTCTCAAAATACAGAAAATGTAACAAAGACCAACATGATAAAAACAGAATGAAAACTAAGATAAAATCCAAAGGTCAACATCATCAAAACATCGAAGGATCTGGAGCATCTGGAGGAGAATAAAACCGAGAGAAGAGTTTAGAGGATGAAAAACTAGTAAGATTTGACAAAACTTTGAGGAAAATCTGAGTTTTGAGGAGAGAGATATGAGAAAACCGAGAGAGAAGAGGGTCGCAAAAACTTGAGTCTGAGAGTATATATAAACAGTTCAAAATACTCGAGTATATTCATAAATACTAGAGTTGTTCTTTAGGATATACTCGAGTTTTTGAAAATATATTCGAGTCGGTCGTGACTCAGCCCAGATTTCCCCAGAAAAGTCGAGTAAAAATTTAAAAACTCGACTTTGGTCCGAAAGTTCAATTTTCAGGAAAACGCAAAATACTCGAGTTTTTGGAAAATACTCGAGTTTGGTCTGAAAGTTCAAAAATTGGGGGTTTCGAAAGACTCGAGTGTTTCGAAAAACACTCGAGTATTTTAATAAAGACTCGAGTGTTTTGAGAAACACTCGAGTATTTTTATCAGACCCTGATTAAAAATTTTTTCAATTTAAAACTGATTTAATTTTGAATTAAAATACTCGAGTGTTTTTGGAAAAACTCGAGTATTTTGACAGAACAGAAAGTAAAAACTCAGTTTTAAAAGACCAAACACAAATCAAACACAAATGCTTCATTACCAACTTGGAATACAGTACAGAATCACACACAATTAACATATACAATTTCAAATATCATCAAGGACAATTTAACTAAGAATCAATAACACATTAGAGTAAGACTAATATGGTGATTTTCCAAAAATGACACACAATGCAATTAGCCTATATTAGCTTCATCTAAAATACCAAGTTCTCTCCTAATAAGATAAAAGGTGTCCCTTCGTAGAGGTTTTGTAAAAATGTCGGCTAATTGATTTGTGGTACTAACAAATTCAATTGTGCAATCACCCTTTTGTACATGATCTCTTAAAAAATGATGTCTTATTTCAATGTGTTTAGTTCTTGAGTGATACACCGGATTCTTAGTCAAATTGATTGCACTCGTGTTATCGCATCTAATCGGAATATTTTCAAGTTTCAAACCAAAATCCGATAATTGTTGTTTCATCCATAACAGTTGAGCACAACAACTACCGGCTGCGATATATTCCGCTTCGGCGGTAGAAAGAGCGACACAAGCTTGCTTTTTAGAAAACCATGACACCAATGAACTTCCCAAGAAATGGCAAGTACCACTGGTGCTTTTGCGATCAAGCTTGCATCCGGCGAAGTCGGAATCCGAGTAACCAACTAGACTAAGATTGGCATCAGCAGGATACCATAAACCAGTGTTAATTGTTCCTTTTAGATACTTAAATATATGTTTAACTGCGGATAGGTGAGATTCTTTAGGATTAGCTTGAAATCTAGCACACATGCATACACTAAACATAATATCCGGTCTAGATGCAGTGAGATATAGGAGACTACCTATCATACCCCTATACTTACTAACATCAACCGGTGTACCTTGTTCATCCTTGTCTAGGTAGCATGATGTGCTCATTGGAGTGTAGGCTTCCTTGCACTTGTCCAATCCGAATTTTTCAAGGAGTTCTTTGCAATATTTCCCCTGATGCACAAATATCCCCTCCTTGACTTGCTTTATTTGTAAGCCTAGGAAGAACTTGAGTTCTCCCATCATTGACATTTCAAATTCCTTTTTCATCAAATTTGAAAACTTTCTACAAAGAGACACGTTAGTAGCACCGAAAATGATATCATCAACATAGATTTGTACTAACAAAATGTCATCCTTGGTTTTATAAATAAATAATGTATTATCAGCCTTCCCTCTTTGAAACTTGTTTTCTAATAGAAAGGAACTCAATCGATCATACCAAGCTCTAGGAGCTTGTTTCAATCCATAGAGTGCCTTTTTCAATTTATAAACATGGTTTGGAAATTCACTATTTTCAAAACCGGGGGGTTGTTTGACATACACTTCTTCATTTATAAACCCATTCAAGAAAGCACTTTTAACATCCATTTGATATAAAGTGAATTTCATGATTGAAGCATAAGCAAGTAAAATTCGGATTGCTTCAAGACGTGCAACCGGAGCAAAGGTCTCATCATAATTGATACCTTCCTCTTGGTTGTACCCTTGAGCTACTAGTCTAGCTTTGTTTCTTATAATCAACCCGGATTCATCAAGTTTGTTTCTATAAATCCATTTAGTACCAATTATGGTATGATCATCGGGTTTAGGGACTAGATCCCAAACTTCATTTCTTTCAAATTGGTTTAATTCTTCTTGCATAGCAAGAACCCAATGATCATCCTCAATGGCCTTTTTAATTGAATCGGGTTCAATTTGAGAAACAAATGAGACATAGTGGCAAATGTTTTGAATAGACCTACGAGTAAGTACTCCCTTTGACATATCTCCTATGACTTTGTCTATAGGATGAGCCTTGACCGATTTCCAAGTTGGAGGAAGTTCTTCCCTTACTTCTCCTTCATCAACTTTTGAATTCTCTCTCTCTTTTTCTTCTTTTGAAAAGACAATGCCATCTTCACTAGCATCACATAAAACACTATCTTCTTTTGAAGACTCATTAAAAACCACATGAATTGATTCCTCAATAGTTAAAGTTCTTTTATTGAAAATTCTATAAGCTTTACTATGAGAAGAATAGCCTAAAAATATGCCTTCATCGGATTTTGAATCAAACTTGCCAATGTGTTCTTTTCCATTATTTAAAACAAAAACTTGGCATCCGAAGACATGAAAATGAGATATATTTGACTTTCTTCCCTTGTAAAGTTCATAGGGGGTTTTATCCAAAGAGGGCCTTATCAAAATACGATTTAAAACATAACAAGCCGTATTGACGGCATCGGCCCAAAAATATTGAGGTACTTGAGAATCATTTAACATGGTTCTAGCAAGTTCCTCTAGCACCCTATTTTTCCGCTCTACCACTCCGTTTTGTTCCGGAGTTCTTGGTGCGGAGAATTGGTGCTCAATACCATTTTTAGTACAAAATCTATCAAATTTGTGGTTTTCAAATTCTCCACCATGATCGGTACGAATAATAATTACTTTTTGATTTACTTGGTTTTGCAAAATTTTGACATGATGTTTAAAAGATTTGTAGGTCTCACTCTTAGTAGTTAAGAATAAAGTCCATGTAAACCTAGAGAAGTCATCAACAATTACCAATGCATAATAGTTGCCACCAAAGCTTTTTACTTGTGATGGTCCAAACAAGTCCATATGAAGCATTTCTAATGTCCTTGATGTGGACATCACCATTTTTGATCCAAAGGTTTTTTTAGTTTGTTTACATTTCTTGCAAGGAGAACAAACACCTTCAATAGAAAAATTTAGCTTTGGTAAACCAACTACTAGATCTTTAGATTGTATTTTCTTCAATTGGTTTACATTAATATGAGCGGTCCTACGATGCCATAACCAAGTGTCATTTTCTTTGCTCACTAAACAAGTAGAGACCAAAGAAGTGACTTTGTTCAAATCAACTAAGTAAGTATTATTTGACCTTCTACCAACAAATTTGATTGATTCATCTTTGTCACTTTTAATGAGGCAATGGGTAGAGGTAAAAACTACATGATTGCCAATATCACATAATTGGCTTATGCTCAAGAGATTATGTTCTAATCCTTGAACATAGAGCACATTATCAATAATCAAGTTTGAAGAGTTTCCGATTTTACCAATACCAAGGATTTTGCCTTTGTTGTTGTCCCCATAAGTGACATAACCCTTTTCCTTTGGAGTAAGCTCAATGAAGTGCCGCTTATCTCCCGTCATGTGCTTCGAACATCCACTATCAAGATACCACAATTGTTTTCCCGTTCGAAGACACACCTACAAAATGAAATCACTTTTTCACTTTGGGTACCCAAACAATGTTGGGTCCCTTAGGGTTAGTGTTGGGACTTTCTCCCTTCTTAATCCACATATAAGTGCCCTTTTTCATTTCAAACTTCTTAATGTGGCACTCAATGTTGATATGTCCAACTTTTCCACAATAAGTACAAGTTGGTCTCTTTGATGAATTTTTCTTAGAAAATGTTCCAACCACCTTGTACTTTTTGTTCGTTTTATGAACATATCCTAAACCGGTTTTGTTGTGATTATGTCTTTGAGAGTTCAACAACCGGTTGAGGTTTCTATCACTATGTGAGATTGTGAGTTTGTTTTTCAACTCTTTCACTTCTTTTTCAAGTTCATCACATCTCTCACATGGAGTGATAATCTCCTCATGATTTGCACAATCACTTTGATGACTAGAATTAATAAGTTCCAAGGATTCATTTTGAAGTTTCAACTCATTTATAGATTTTTGCAATTCATCAATTTCATGTTGAAACTCCAAAATTTTCTTTCCTTTTTCCTTATTAATTTTAGCAAGCCTTTTAAATTGAATTAACATTTCATTGTAGGCTTCTTGCAAATCATCATATGAAATGGAGTTTGAAGAGGAACAAGAAGAACTAGAGGTTACCTCATCATCACTTTCACTCATGCCATGATTAGCTCTTGATGAGGACTCATGATTGTTCTTGGCCATGAGACAAAGGTTTGCATTTTCATCACCGGAGCTACTTGAAGATGATTCATTGCTCTTTTCCGGTGCATCCCAAACAATGTATGCACGCTTTCCTTTGGTCTCTTGGGTCTTCTTGTCATTCTTCTTCAAGAATGTGGCACATTCCATTCTTATGTGACCAACCCCACCACATTCATGACACTTAACTCCATCATTGGTACTCTTTTCTCTTTGTTTGGAGTCTTTGGTTCTCTTGAAATTGGATGAAGATCCACCTTTCTTCCCTTTGAAAAATTTGTTGAATCTTTTCACAAACATCCCAAATTCTTCTTGATTTGATTCACCATCGGAATCTCCACTTGTAGAGCATTCTTCAACTTCTTTTGTAGCTTTGGTTGAAGCTTTGAGTGCTATGCTCTTTTTCTTTTTGTCCGATTCCTCATGCATCCCAAGTCTTGTAAGTTCCATCTCATGCTCTTGGAGTTTGCCAAACAAAGTGGCTAAGTCCATGCTATTTATGTCTCTTGATTCCTTGATGGCGGTTACCTTGGGTTGCCAACTCCTATCAAGACATCTTAGAATTTTGTTAGTAGTTTCACCATTGCGAAATACTTTTCCCAAGGAAATCAAATGATTAACAATGTGAGAGAATCGCCTTTGCAAGTCACTAATGGATTCATTTGGCAACATGTGGAACAATTCATATTCGTGAGTTAGAGAATTCAATCTTGCATCTCTAACCTCACTTGTTCCCTCATGTGTGACTTGCAAAGTATCCCACATTTCTTTTGCCGATTTACATTGGGAAACTCTATAAAATTCATCATGGGATAGAGCCGAAAAGATGATGTTTTTAGCTTTTAAATCAAATGAGACTTTTCTCTTTTCATCATCATTCCAACTACTCCTTGGAATTTCTACAATTTCATCATTTATTTTCTTTTTGGGAATGAAAGGACCATTTTCAATTGCATCCCAAATATCCATATCAATTGCTTCAATAAAAACTTTCATGCGAGTTTTCCAATAAACATATCCTTCACCATTAAATAGTGGAGGACGGTTTATTGAAGCTCCTTCTCCACCAAAGTTATTGCTAGAGCCCATTAAGTTTCCAAAAGGATCTTTTTCGAAAAAGTTGTTACACTCGATCTTTCGACCGAGCTCTGATACCACTTGTTGGAAACCAACAAGCGGGCTAAGCAAATACTGGAGGGGGGGGTGAATAGTATTTTGAAGCACTAATACCAAATATTTCGATTGATAATTGAAGAATGGAGCTAAGACTGAATTTTCTGGAATCAGACACAAAAGACTCGAGTCTTTTGTGAAATACTCGAGTTTTTCAGTGATGAACAACTCGAGTCTTTTCTGAAATACTCGAGTTTTTTCTATCAGATAGCAGAAAAACCAGAAACGAAAATTCAGCAATTTAACTCAAATCAATTCAATAATAAACAGGAACTTATCCAACAGAATATCAAGCAATCTAAATAACTTTTAAACACAAAGATTCCTTGAACTTGCTACCTAATTGTATAAATCCTAATTGATTGAAATGATTTAAGTCTATTGAGCTAGAAAGTAGATTAAAAGCAATAAACCAACACTCAAGCAATTTTATCCTGGTTCACTCCAACAATGAGCTACATCCAGTCCTCCTAATCACTTAGGAGTTTCTACTAATAATCAAATTGTTAGAAATTACAAAGGATTGCTTGAGAATGGCCTCACTCAACCTAACCCTTTCAAGAGTGTACCAAACTCTTGATTTCTACCCCAATTTGATTCCGGTGATTGAAGAACTCTTCACAAAGCTTCCTTGAACTCCCTTCAAGAAACTCCACCGGGCTAGGAACCTCCTAGTCTTGTGCTTGAGAACCTCTCAAGACTTCCAACACCCTAAGCCACTTAGGGTTTGCTTGGGAACAATCCAAGACTTTGAATAATCAAGCTTTTTGTATGTGTATTACTAATCTCACAATGGATTAGCACAAATAAGCACAGCTCAATGTAAGAATTGAGGCCTAAAACTCAACTTGGAATAAAATGACAATATGAGTGAGAAGTTGAGCTTTTTGGGAATTAACACTTGAGAAAAGGAAATTATGAAAGCTTGTGATCAATAATGTGTTGTTGTCTTGTTTGTTCTTGCACAAATTCAAAGAGCAATTTTACAATAAGGTTCAGAATGCTCTCTTGGGGTTGGATGATACTCAAATGACCTCAATTAGGTTTTTGAGTCTCTCCAACGTTCATTTTTGCTGACTGGACAAAAATACTCGAGTCTTTTGGTAAATACTCGAGTCTTTTTGGTCGGTCACGAGTGAATTGGTGCACGAACCAGACTAACGGTCATATTTGCTGACCTGGCACAAATACTCGAGTTTTTATAAAAATACTCGAGTATATACTCGAGTCTTTATCAAAATACTCGAGTATTTTGATCAGATATGGGAAAAATTATTTTTCAATTTTATTTTTCCTCTCAAGTATTAATTTTTGGTCAATCTCAACTTAATAAACATATAAAAAATTATTCCTAGAAGAGACTAACTATTTCTACCCACTCTCAACCACTCTCAACATAAATTAGAAATTTACAATTAATATTTGATTGAGAATGATTGGGCACTTGTCTTCTTTTCTTGACTTCTTGTTGATGTTGATGTTGCAATATCTTCAAGGCATGATTTGTTAATTATTTTGTCATCATCAAAACATAATCCACCTAATTAGGAGCATTGAATTCACAATCTCCCCCTTTTTGGTGATGACAAAAATAATTAACACTTGATCCATTTGTTGAGCTTGATTCACTTGGAGAAGCAACTCCCCCTCACTATATGATACTTTTCACCTATCTAAAAATTCAGCTTGAGCAAGATGTTATGACAATTTAATTTTAGCACCAAGCCTATGGTATTAGAGTATTTAACAATTATCAGAGTATATACCATAATTAGAGAATTTTAGGTGCAACAATATCAAGACAAGTGTATAATATCTCTCCCCCTTTTTGTCATACGCCAAAAAAAGATGTAACAATTTAGGAAAAAGATCAAGGGAGGAGAGGTGCATAATCGGAAAACCCCATAACCAACTATGCAAATAAAACGGAGATATAATAACGATAAAGAGCTCCCCCTGAAGCTTTGCACAAACATCATAATGAAGACCAAATTCATTAACATAAAAACATCATAAAAGGTCCAAATCAAAGGTGCAATAATAAACCCAAAGTCTCAAAACACCAAGTTCTCAAAATACAGAAAATGTAACAAAGACCAACATGATAAAAACAAAATGAAAACTAAGATAAAATCCAAAGGTCAACATCATCAAAACATCGAAGGATCTGGAGCATCTGGAGGAGAATAAAACCGAGAGAAGAGTTTAGAGGATGAAAAACTAGTAAGATTTGACAAAACTTTGAGGAAAATCTGAGTTTTGAGGAGAGAGATATGAGAAACCGAGAGAGAAGAGGGTCGCAAAAACTTGAGTCTGAGAGTATATATAAACAGTTCAAAATACTCGAGTATATTCATAAATACTAGAGTTGTTCTTTAGGATATACTCGAGTTTTTGAAAATATATTCGAGTCGGTCGTGACTCAGCCCAGATTTCCCCAGAAAAGTCGAGTAAAAATTTAAAAACTCGACTTTGGTCCGAAAGTTCAATTTTCAGGAAAACGCAAAATACTCGAGTTTTTGGAAAATACTCGAGTTTGGTCTGAAAGTTCAAAAATTGGGGGTTTCGAAAGACTCGAGTGTTTCGAAAAACACTCGAGTATTTTAATAAAGACTCGAGTGTTTTGAGAAACACTCGAGTATTTTTATCAGACCCTGATTAAAAATTTTTTCAATTTAAAACTGATTTAATTTTGAATTAAAATACTCGAGTGTTTTTGGAAAAACTCGAGTATTTTGACAGAACAGAAAGTAAAAACTCAGTTTTAAAAGACCAAACACAAATCAAACACAAATGCTTCATTACCAACTTGGAATACAGTACAGAATCACACACAATTAACATATACAATTTCAAATATCATCAAGGACAATTTAACTAAGAATCAATAACACATTAGAGTAAGACTAATATGGTGATTTTCCAAAAATGACACACAATGCAATTAGCCTATATTAGCTTCATCTAAAATACCAAGTTCTCTCCTAATAAGATAAAAGGTGTCCCTTCGTAGAGGTTTTGTAAAAATGTCGGCTAATTGATTTGTGGTACTAACAAATTCAATTGTGCAATCACCCTTTTGTACATGATCTCTTAAAAAATGATGTCTTATTTCAATGTGTTTAGTTCTTGAGTGATACACCGGATTCTTAGTCAAATTGATTGCACTCGTGTTATCGCATCTAATCGGAATATTTTCAAGTTTCAAACCAAAATCCGATAATTGTTGTTTCATCCATAACAGTTGAGCACAACAACTACCGGCTGCGATATATTCCGCTTCGGCGGTAGAAAGAGCGACACAAGCTTGCTTTTTAGAAAACCATGACACCAATGAACTTCCCAAGAAATGGCAAGTACCACTGGTGCTTTTGCGATCAAGCTTGCATGTTACAGAGAGTAGATTCTAACCTTTTTCCCCAATTTTTGTGCACGATTACTCACTCAAACAATTAGGTTTTTGGACTCTGCTCACACTGTTATGCTCTTTGGTGGCTGAAAGTGATTTGTGTTGGTTTGGTGGTAGTCGCTGTTCTAGGGTGTTTTGGAGTTTGTCTAAGTGTTGTCCATTTGTCCAAGGTATGGGAGAAGTCATTCATATTGCTAGGATTATGGATTGTGAATTTTATATGTGTATGTATGTGGTTTGGACCAAGACATGATTGCTGGACTTGGAGGTCCAGACATTCACTTGGTCACTTGATGAATAATCTGATTAATGGCTGAAATGAATTAATGAAATTAAGCAAACTGAATTATACTTTATGAATTGAAGGAATTGCCTTTGGATGAAGCTAAGTCGTTCTTTAATTATATGCATGCTTGATTTGGACTTATTTGAGAATTTGGAATTGAATCTGTTAGACTCAATCTTGTTATGCTGAAAATATAAAGTGATGATTAAGTGGATGAACATTGGATCATGAGTATAAGGCTATAAAACAAGAAGGATGGAATTGTTCAATGTGATAAAACATGACCTGGATGTGGGAGGATTTTGATAAGCTGATTATGAGCACCGAACAATTTTGGAGCAAGTTCTAAATGTTGATAGTCTTTCCAAGAACTACTCGAGTCTACTGGACAGTTCAAAGAACTACTCAAGTCTTTTAAATTCTACTCGAGTCTTTTTAAGAGAAAATACTAAAGCATGTCATTTTCAACTAAGTCAAGTTTAATTGAACTAAAGAAGGATTTCAAGGAATGATGGGGGATGATTAACTTAAATTTCTTTTCAATCTTAAAGGTTTTGCTTCGCTATTATTTTTTTAATTTCTAAATGTGTTAAGCATAATGGTATCAAGTGTGGAAGAGTAAATCATTATTGATCTAATTTATCAAGAATTATCTTTTAAATTGGAACTTTGTTCTTGTTCTAATTGGTTTGATAATGTCTTCTTGAAGATGATAAATAAAGGCAAAACTATTAGATTGGTCCTGTAAGTTATTTTTTGGTTGCGATTTCGTCCCTTAACTTTTTTTCGTTTCAAATAAATCCATAAGTTTGTAACTTGTTTCAAATAAATCATTCCATCCAATTATGTTTTAACGCCGTTAATGAGAGCCTCCTACGTGGCAACCAATGGTCTTACAAGGCTAAAAATCAACGTTACACCCCAAAACGATGTCGTATGAGGCCAAAATAGAAGCCTATTGGGCTATCCATAACTGTTTTGGTTTTCTCTTTTGGCCTCATATGACATCATTTTGAGGGTGTAACGTTGAGTTTTAGCCATGTAAGACCAATGGTTGCCACATAGGAGGCTCCCATTAACGGTGTTAAGACAAAATTGGATGGAAGGATTTATTTGAAACAAGTTACAAACTTACGGATTTATTTGAAACGAAAAAAAGTTAAGGGACGAAATCGCAACCAAAAAATAACTTACAGGACCAATCTAGTAGTTTTGCCTTAAATAAATTAGGAGTGGTATATGATGTTAATGTATACCTAGTGAATCATGCCTGGAGTATGACAATTGTATAATGAGCAACACTTTGAGTTTAATAAGTTAACTAATGGGGTATGAGTTGTGGAGTAATCATCATGTCTTCTTTGGGTTAAAATGATCATGATTACTCTGAGGAAATAGAATGTGATTAATAATTCATGATTTGGGTTTGATGTTGAGCAAGGGTTTGGTAAAGCATGTATATGTTCACTTGGTAATCAATGCCTTAGACCATAAGAAGTTAATGACTTAAAGGACATTAGGTAGAAGTTATTACCTCATGATGATAAGTGGAGCAAGCCTAATGTCTCAATCTAAGGATTGTGTATTTGATAATAAACGTTTGGGTCTATTTGATTATTAATGTTTTGGAGTATAAGAGGATAATGGCTTAAAAAGTATTAATGATAATGCAAGAATGGAGATGCTTTCTGATTATGAGGATCCAATCCAAAGCGTTAAGGCTTGTTGCTCCGTTTTGGACATATTAATATTGGATAAGTGGAATCACCCTGATTCCCATATGTTGAGGATTAACTCCTATAAGGAGTCATTGCACTTAAAGGATTCCGTATAGTACGGTGTGACCGCTATACGAAGACATGTGAAACGGTGTGGCCGCCATATGTGTGGTAAGTGTGATGGGACTCCGTATAGAACGGTGTGGCCGCTATACGAAAACATGTGGAACGGTGTGGTCGCCATATGTGTGTGTTTTCATATAGTACGGTGTGACCGCTATATGAAGGCATGGAACGATGTGGCCGCCATGTGTATCATGCGATGATTAATATATGTGTTATGCATCTCATGCATGGTGTACAGGGAATTATAAAACGAGTGAGGTGCATGCGGGATTGGAAACCATGTAGTACGGTGTGGCCGCTACATGAGACGGTTGGAACGGTGTGGCCGCCTCCGTAGAAATGACAAGGACCTAGAACTATTGGTAGACAATGGTTCAGGGATCATCCCCTTGTATCATTTTAGGATCGTGGTCGATGGGGTTCCAGTATAGAACGGTGTGACCACTATACAGGTTGTGGAAACATCGAGCGCACGATTGCTTATCCCATAGTGTTGTTTTCTGGAAGAGTTGATTCTGGAGAAATGATTTGAGAGACGTGCATGTATAGCATGAAAGATTAATGGTTATAGTTTATATTGTTTAATAAAACACTTGAGCATGCATTTACTATATTGAATTGATATTTGTGATGATTGTGTTTGACCAATCATATAATCTGCTTAGGCGATATGACAAGTGACTTACTCCTATCTACCATGTTTGTGGTGGTAGGTTCTTTCAAAGGACTGGTCTTTAGTCACTCTTGTAGGAGTGGAAGTGTCTAGAAGGAACAACCAAGATGATGTCTCGTCATCCGAATCCTTTTGCAGAAGGATCGAGTTGTGAAGACCAATGCTCTGGGTGTAAAAAGGGTTTTTGGAATTTTGTATTATATAAGTGTTTTACACTCAGAATACTTTGTAAAAGAAATATTACCGTAATGAAAAGTACTTTTGGTTTTCATACTCTCTTTATGGAAAAAGTTTTTGTTAACCCGTATTTTTATTGGACTAATTTTTGGGGCGTGACAAAAGACACATTCAAAACATATAATTAGTATTATTTATTATTTACAAAATGTTACATGTCCAAAAGTTGACTCTAGAATACGACTATACTTTAAGCATGTAACACATACAACAAAATGTAATATATGTAATTTAGTAAGCCCAAAGCCAATGACTTTCATCCCAAAAATAGGCTTAGTCTCGTATAGACAAAGTGTATACACTCATACACCTTGTCCAGTAGGAGTATGATGATCTTTCTCAGCTGCTTGTAGTGTAAATACACTTTCGGTACCTAAAAAGTAGCAACACAAAGGGAAACAGGAAGTAAGTTATTGTCTTCTAGCATGATCATATAGTAAAGGAAAAGCATCAAAGTGAACAATCACATACACCACATAAATATGCATATGATGCATGATACCGCATCATCCTATTCAAACATCATTATGTTGCAATGCATCTATATGTATGCATGCTCGTTTTACTTGTTCATCCAATCAATGGATCCCGAATCCAATCTCTGGATTCTATTCTTACTCGAATCTAATATCTAGATTCTATACTTTTGTATCCAATCCTTGGATTTCCATTTATCATATCATTCTCCATCCATATCGTATCACATATTTCCTCACCACTTCCTCACCCTCATGGGAAAGGCAGTCGAGAATAAGTGTCTAGAACCAGTGTTTGCCATAACACTTGGCCAAACAATGGTCCAATTACTACCTGGTTTTTGTTTGGCTCTAGCCGAGACAACCCTCAACTGATCATAGAAATGACCAAGTGACCAATAGAATTGTTGTGGTTACTGCAGAACGATTCCCCAACAAGGGTAGCTAATCATGTCACTTTAGGGGCTCAATTCTACCCATAGATTATTCTCATGATTGTTCGATAAAGCACAACCTAGTCACTATATCATTCTCGTTATAGGCTCTGGAAGCCATCACGTAATCCTTTCCCATTTCCTCACCGTCCACCTTAACACCATGTATGATGCATGACTTGAATCTATTCTTGGTTGAGCCTTGGATTATAGATGAAATCTATTATGATATTTTCAAACTTTACGCATACTTATAGTATGTCATTTTTATTGTTTCCTCTATAACCAAGTCCAATTTTTAGGCCTTCATCATCATATCCATTTTAATCCTTCATTTTAGAACCATGGGAGTTTACGAAAGTAATTATTATTTAGCTGGGTTAATCATATTTCAGGTAATCAACACTATTTTGGTGTTTTTCCTGCATAAATAACCAGTTAATCATATTCAGCATTGAACCTAGTTAAGAAATCTCTCAAGGACTCCTCTTCACCTTGTTTGATTTGATAGAGATGATGCTCTGATTTCTGTTGGGTCTTACTTGTGGTGAAGTGATACAAGAATTTGGTGCCTAAATCCTTCCACCTTTCTATTGAGTTGGTTTCGAGCTTGGAATACCAACGTAAGGCAGCCTTCTTTAGTGTTAATGGGAAAGTCTTACATTTGTAGGAGTCTTGAGCCCCCTGATAGGTCATGGCAAACAAAAAACTATCAAGGTGCTCTTTGGGATCTGAATTGTCGTAGTGTAGTTTCACATTATCTGGGGCTTGTGGTTATGTGGCATCATGTAGGCCATACCGTCACGGCTCTCTTATAAAGGAACCTCTTTATTTTTGTCCTTTTGCCCCACAAACGTCGTTTCTTGTTTGCACCCAATTGTTCCTTCAAGTCTGATTGGGGTGATGGCGGTATTCCATTAGTGAAGCGGTCCCACAAATCCTATCCATTATGTCGACTAGCTTCATTATACTCGTCGTTAGTCTGGTTTTCCATCTTTGGTTGTAAGGTAGTGGGAATGGATTTCTCACTCCCCTTGTGGTCGCCAATGTTGTGGTCTGTTATCTCACGTGTACCGGTTAAGCCGACTTGTTGATGTATGATGGTGACGACATGACCTCAATTAGAGGACCCCGTCAGCCAAGTCAAAGAATTTGGGTGTGTGTATGTTAGTGTGAGAAAAGGTTGAGTTCTGTAACATCCTACTTTTTAATTCTTTTATTAAACATTAAATAATAAAAATTTTAGGAAAATTTTGACAGGGTTTACTTTAAAATATGGACTTTTCCCAAATTGAATTTATAAAACCTGTCAGAACCAGAACAGTTTATACAAAAGATGGGAATCAAATAATTGCATTATATGTGGTTGTAACATAATTTGAGTTCGTCAAAGCGAGGATATATATAAATATCTTTTACAACCACTAATACTTTTATCAAAATCATTATAAAGTCCGTTTACAAATAAAAAGTACTTAAATAAGAATAACATTTAACAATTAAATAAGACTTTGCATAAATAAATTCTTTACACTACGGAATCGTAGAATGGTTGCAATACTAATGTGACCGTAAGGTCACAATCATTGGTATTCTCTCTTTTAATGAGAATATGCTCTTCTCGGCATAACGGATATGAAAGCTCTTCTCCAGTGTACCTAATATGTCCACTTAAGAGGTGAGTAATTGAATTTAAATCAAAGAAAGCATTCCATAACAATAATAAGGCATAAGGAAGTGTATTCATACACATAAAGTCAAATACACATTTTTATCATCATATTGTAAAGCGACACATATTATCAATTATCAAAACAACATATAAATTATCATCATATAATTTATAATCATATATTTCTAAGTAATCATAGGGAATGAAATGGGAATGCAATGAAACGTCGCTCATTTGATTAATTCTTTGAATCCATTGTTATACTTTTCATTTCCTTTCATTTACTTTATTCTTTTCATTGGATTCAATGAATTTAAATCATGTAGATGCATATGCATGCACTTTTCTCCTTTCCTTTTCTTTACTTTTCATTTCTTTGACTTTGCTTTGCTTTCTTTATATCACACATTTTCCTCACATCACCCTCCACTCCGGGGAAAAACCGATCGATAGTAGTACCCCTCCAAACACATGGTTTGCATAGTACTTCACCCCTTTTTAGGGGTTCATCATACAATTTGGTTTGATTACACCAAATTGGCTATAACAGGCATCACCATTGACCGGCCACAAAAAGCCAAAGTAACTGACAGAATTGTTATAGGTTGCATAAAACCAATCCCCAACACGGGAATCAAACCCGTGTCCTTTGGAAGATCAAAGTTTTCCATAACAATTCTTGGCGATTGTTTCAATAGCACAATCTAGTTACTCTTGCCTTCACGTTATACGAATGTTTTTCCCCTACTCCTAACGTCCACCTTTCACCATGCATGATACCTTTACTTAAGTTCTTCCTAATTGAGTTTAAACCCCTTATCCTTTCAAAATTTGTACTTGTTTGGGTTAAATCTCAATTAGGAATTACTTATCCTAATATGTGTATTATATTAATAATTAACTTTAGTAATTTATAAGTGTAGCACAACAACATATTAGAATCATTCATGAATCAAGAGTAAACATTTACACACTTACACATAAACTAACACATTTAATTATAACTTTGTTTATGCCCAATTATGACTAACATTCAATAAGTAACTTTAGTAAATCATTAATACCAAATCAATTCATAATTCAATTATTCATACATCAAGAACTTCTGTTTATATAGTTAACACATAAATTCAAGCATAAAACATAAAACACACACATATACATAGAGCACATACTTATAGTTTCAAGCTATAATTGATATCAATTAAGTCTAACACCTAATAACACACATATATACACTTAATTATACTTTATTACTATAATTAAATCCTCTCTCTAATTTAAACCAAAGTACTCCCTCTTACCTTCTTAGAGAGAGAAAGAGAAAGTGAGGGATTGATGTGCATCACACCAAGCCTTTGAATCCAAGCTCCATAGCCTTTTGATTTTCGTTCTCTACCCCTTTCTAGGCTTCCTTTCTTGGTTTTATGACACTATGAACCGGATTGGGAAAGTTAGGGTTTGAGGGTGATTATGGGTGTGAGAGGAAAGTGAGAGGAGAGGGATTGAAAATTGGTTTTTAGTGAGGGAAAGTGTGAAATTAAGGATGGGGATTTGATTTTTAGTGGTGATTTGGTTGGATTTTGGGTGAATCTTTGGAGTTGATGAGTTAGGGTTTAAGAAGGGAAAAATCGGGTAAGAGAGAAGAAGAAGAATGGTGCTGCGTTTTGTGCCATTGCTGTCAGCACCAAATTTAAATCTCGTGCCGCGCTTAAGCGCCAGGGCCGTGCTCAGGCGCGGGTGCGTCTGATGCACCTGGTGCGCACAGGACTAGGAGGCTGGCTCGGTCAGAATTGGTGATGGTGCATGGATCTGGTGCACCAGTTGCGCTTGGGCGCGACCCATCAGACCTGCACTTTTTTTTAACACACTTTAACCTATCTCAACACCTCTCTAAAAATAAAATACACATTAAAATATTAAAATTCCTATTTCTTATAATTATATAACTATTTAATAAAATTGGGGATGTTATAAGTTCTATACCTACTGCATTACCTGTTATATAGGTGGGGAGGGGTACCATTTTACTGTTGTGCATTGATCCTCACAAGTGTAGATCCTGTGTGTTTAGCTGCTAACGGTTATGTAGTGATCGTTACAACGGTTAAGCGGATCAATGGTAATAACAAGCATGGAATTAGCGGCCTTCGGAGACATTCATTGTCATCGACTGATGGGTCTGCACCACGTGCCCGGTTAAGAAGAGAATTCGATAATTCGGTGATCAGGTTAACACAAGTCCGGAATTAAGACATTCAATTGTGGGCCATTGATCCGGTAACATTGAGTCCCATAATGGGCCACTAATATTTTGACTAGTTGGTTAGTGATGGGCTGCTAATCTACTGATTGTTGATTTGTTAAACCATTAAACTACTCATCTGATGAAGAAACTGTTGATGGGACACTGACGATGATCTTGAAGGGATGCTAACGAGGATGTGACGCTAACGAGGATGAGACATTGAGATACTAAATCGTTGAACCATTGAACATGAATTCATGGTATTGGTCCATAACAGCTAGTATGTAAATAAGTTGGATAGTGAGGGCTCGAGATAATCCAAACTCATATTTCTCAGTCTTAGTGTTATGTGTCATTTTTCTTTAAATCTATTTTTAAATTTACTTACTTATCTGCCATTTAACTTCTTTTTTCTTGAGGAAAAATATTTTAGGCCAAATTGCTTATTTGATCTCCTAAGTTATTTATTTGTTCCAAAATGGTCTCTCAAGTTTTTTTTTTGTTTGAAAGTGGTCCCAAGTTTACTTCCATTAGCATGTTTGGTCATTTGGTTAATTTTTCCGTCTTGTCCATCTCCGGTCATCTTCTCCGGTGGGATTTCTGGTTATTGCCATTTTTTCAAGTGTGGCTCCCACCCTTTTGTAATACCCCACATTTTTCATATTTGACAAAATTATATTTCGATGATTTACAATATCATTTTATTCCTTCCCGATAGAAATAAATGAATTCATTTGAGTTTTGTGATTTATGAAGAGCTTTGATTTTTATATTATCATTATTTTATTCTTATAAAAGGAGTTCCTGAAACGTTAATTTGTCATATTTCAGTTTTTGGGGATTCGAATTGACAGGTTGATTTTTATGTACGTCAGCAATGTGTTTCGGTTTATTTATTCGTATAATTATTTATTTATTTGCTTACGTTATTATGGTTTCCAAAGGCATTATGTTTTCATATGAGGTTCGAATAAAATGAAGTTACAATCAAAATGATTTGTATGAAGTTATTGAGTTTTGCTTTATTAAAGTTTAGTTATTATAATTTGAGAAAGACTATTATTTTCGTGATTTAATTTATAAAGCATTGTTATGGTGTTTTGTAATTTATTAGAGTATGACTTTAATGCCGTAAGATCTTAAAGAAATTTTCATTTTTCCAATGCATACTTATTTTACGATTTTAAAAATAAATAAGGAAGAGGAAAAGTATTTTGAAAAACCTCAAATAATTACAATGTTCATTTTATTACCACCCTAACTACCCAATTTGTATTTTAATTAAAAAAACAAATGAAAATCCCTATTTTAAAGTAAAAACCGTGACCCCCCCTCTTTCTCTCTTTTTCTATTCATTTTCATTTGATGTCTTTTGGTTTTCCTTTTTAACAAAAAAAAATTACTTCCTCCGGTCTTATATATAGGTCACATTCTAGAAAGTTTTCTTGGTTCTAATTATAAGTCACTTTACATTTTCTATGCATCATTTATTGACTTTTCTCTTTTTTGCCCTTATTAAATGCTTTGACTATCTATGTGTTTTTTGTTGTTCATTAATGAGTGCGAATTTTCCAAGAAAAGTTAAGGGGGTAAAATTGTAATGTTACAATATATTCTCATAGAATTCATAAAACCAACCACTTTCCTTGATATGTTTAATTCGGTTAAGTATGCCCTATAACAAGGACCATTACTCCCTCCTTCTCTTACACAACACTCACTCTCTCCTCCCTTTTATATTGGGTTTATTTTCATTATCTCCCTAGAAACAAAAACAACAACACTAACTCCCTCCTTCTCTCATACGTCCTCACCCTTCTCTTGAAAGTTTCATTTCCTTCTCCCGAAAACAGTAAGGCATTAACAACAACCACATACTCCTCTCATACCCATGGCTCACTCTCTCCCTCTTGCATGTCCTCTCTTTCATTTTTCTTCTCCAACAGAACAGTAACAACAACAACCCCTCCTCTCTTCATTTTTAATTCAGAAATTAAATACTCCTTCTCATTGTTAGTATTCTCCCCATCAAGAACAAGTGAGATTAGAGCTTATCCTTTGGAAAGAAGAGGGACCCGCGACCGTGAGGGAAGAGGATGATCTCATTTTACCAATTTTTTCTTTACGGGGTAAGGGTTTCTAACCTATTTCAATTCATTCCTTTTCTATTTTATCCATTTGAGATTAGATTGTTGCTTGGCATTGGTTTTCGATTTTTAAAAAAATAAGGGAGCTTTGTTACTGTATAAAAAGAAAAGTTGCTGTTCTAATAACTTTGGGTTTGTACAAATAAATTTGTGTAAGCTTTACCCATTGCATGTAAAGATTTGTTTTAAAGATGTGTTAAGTGCTATGGTTTTTACAAAAATAAAGACTTTTATAGTTACTGCATGTGGAGTGTTTTAACAACATTAGTGAAATCATTCCCTCCTGGTATGTACGGTTTTTGCGTAAGAATAGTGAAAAGTCATTACTTTTAAGAAAATAAGCTTGTAATCCTCATGCATGTTGCTGTTTTGGAATGCACTAGTACAAATCCTTAATTTTATAAAGAGGTTAGAAGTTAGAAATGAGTTTTGAGTTGAAAAGTAAATTTCCCCTTTGTTTGGGAGGTTGGTCGAATTGTTTGAGGAAGAGGAAATAGGCTTTGAATTATTGTTTTATGCCTTGTTTCTTTTTTTTTTTTTGATAATCTATGCCTTGTTTCTTTTGTTTTGAAGGATTAATGTTAATTAGTTTTGTTTGCATGATAAATAAAGGTATTCGTGTTGGAAATAATGTTTTTCAGAACGTTAAAGGGTAAATACCCTAGCTTGCATGTTCAATGATTTTTGTTTTATATTTAAGAGAGTCGATTCTAAATTGTGTGATAAAAAGGATTTTGTTCTTGGTGTTTTTGTGTGTTGGCCGAAGTTACTATGAAAAGTGAAAAATAATTTTAAAATTGTATAAGAGCTTGAATCCTTTGCTTTCGTTGAAAGAGACATGTGTTAGAACTTTAATCTTGTGGTGCATGTAAACAATTTCGTTTGATTTCTTTTCGAGATTAAGAACAAGTTGTTTTATTTGGAGAATGATTTTTGAACATTTAAGGACCTTGGTTTTGTTACCGTAAAAATGTTAAGTGCATATTTGGTTTCTATAGACCTTTGTTAAAAAGGAAGTGGAAAATGTTAAGAGTTTTGTGAGTTGTTGTTTTAAATAGTGAGTGAAGCCATAGGACTTAATTTTCTTAAATAGGTATTGTTCATCTAATTGGGTTGTTCAAAAACATGTTAATAATTTGATTAGATTGGATTTCAAAGCTTGTTTTCAAGAAAGGAATTTTGTTCTTATTTCTAAGTGAGAAAAATTGTATAGCCATGCTTTGTTTTGTGATGTGGCCGAATGGATGGAGAAGAAAGAAAAGGTTATTTTGGTTTTGATTTTGATTATGTCAATTTATTGTTTTTTTTTTTTGAGTTTTTGGCAAAATCCTAAAGCGTTAAGAAATAAATATGTTCAATGAAAGCTTGACGTTTAATTTCAATGATTTCCATTCATTGGGTTGTTTCGGTCAACTTGCTCTACAATGTCCATTTGTTAATTAGGTTCCTAAGTTTGAGAAGGATTAGTGCTTTGAGAGTTTTTGTTTTTGACCTATGCTTTAAATTGAAAAAAAAAATGATTTATTGAGTTGTTTTATGTCGTATATGAATTTATAACTTGGTATGTGAATTAGATATAAAGGAAACTAATTTTTGAACAAAAATCCAAAGGGAGGCCATGAGCCCCATTTGTAATTGAAAACAAAGTTTTGATTCTTGATATTGCGTATTGTGTTGAGTAGTGTAAAGAGTTTTAAATTGCCATTTCTATATGATGGTTTTAGAATAAGAATGAATTGTTCTCATAACTTGATGTAATTTGAAAATAGAGAGTTGGATTTTTGTAATTGGAAATGATGTGACTTTGATGTTTTTTTTTAGGCTTGGAGATTTTAAAGTCTATTACTCTTTCATTGATTTGGATAAAGTTATGAATTAAAGTATTTGAAAACCCAATTCCTTCATGAAAAATAAGAAGAGGCCGAATGGGCCCCTTTGAAATGAAACAAGTGAAAATTTTGCTTAAGTATTTTTTGTTTAGTATTAGGAGAGTGTTTTAGTAAGAACTATATGTCAGTATTACTAATGAGGTTTGTCTCTTAAGCAATATTTGTGAAATGCGTATCTTCGGTGAGCACTGAATGATTAAAAAAAAAAAGACAATGTTACAAAAAAAAAATATACATGTTGTCCGGAAGATGTATTTTTATAAATATTAGCTTAAGGCAATGCCCCTATGCCTAAGACTCAAGAGTTTTGAGTAACGTAACTTGTTTTTGGACAAGATTTGTTAATTGTTTGAAAAAGTATTTTTTTTTTGTTTTAGAATGAAGATGCTATTCAAGAAGTGTACTTTAAAAAGGTTAATTTTTTATTACGTGATTGTGTCGAGAACCTAAGAAAATGTTTTGTTAGTGTTTAGAATAATTTGAATTGTTTTGAAATAACGTTTTGTTTTATGCCAAAATGTTGTCGCGAGACTTTATTTAAGTGAATTGACACTTGGAAATATTTGGTGTAAGTGTTAGCATTTGATTTTTGTGAAGGGATTTGTTTTGGAATTGCTGAATGAAAGAGTATTTTGCAACAAGTATTTGTATAGGTATAAAGTGTTTGGATTTTTTATATCAGTTATTGTTGATTTCAAGTGATGAGAACCCTTAAAGTTTTGAGAAAATAGTTCAAAGAACTTTGAGTACATTTGATGAAGTTGAAAGATTAATTCCTCTATGTTATGGATGTTGTCCTGATTTTGTTACTAAGTTATAATGAGTTAGAAAATGATTTTTGTGTCTCAGAAATAATGTTTTAAAGTTGTGTAAAAGTGCTGTCCTAAAATCTTTGTGGTGTTTAAAGTGTTTAAACTTAATTGTAAACATATACTAATGCTTGATTTGGTGTAGGTGAAAGCCGTGTGAAATTAAAGTAGCATTATTGTGTGTGAAAGTGTTTGTGCAAAGAGTTTGCCTTGCTGTCTGGATTTTCTAGTAATGATTCGAAGACAGTGTGATGCACACCTTTTTGTATTTATAATATGTATATCTTGTAACACTTATATGTTGGGTTTTGAGCAAATTTTAATTAAGATAGAAAGCTATTTTGCAAAATGCTAGGTGCTGCCCGAGATTGGTGACAAAGTGAAATGAGTTTGCAAATGATTTTCTTAGTGGAAAGCTAAAGATTCTCAAAGTTATGATTGCAGGGAGACCCGAACGGAGTCTTATAAAGATCAAAGATTGTTTTCGAATTTTAAAAATGTATTCCAGCATTTAGATCTTTACGTCGAGCATGGATTTTACTAGTAAAGACTTATTTTAATTCCATTTGGATATTGGCAATGTGCCTATTGTTATTTGGCGTTGTGACAAAAGAAGTTTGACATATTGATAATTTTGTTCAGTATATTGTTTTAAGTTGTCAGCGTAAGGCTTACTTGCGAGTTTTAGAATGAAACCGTAAGAGCTTAAATTGTTTTGGTTTGGTTTTAATTGGATTTTTATCTACGCGCATTGAGAATTCAGCCTTGATACTTTTGAAAAATGAGTTTTTAAATGATTTTCATTGACCCTGAAACGTTTTAGAGTTATTCAAAGTATCTTTGAAAGTACATGAGTTCACAGTGAATTATTTGATGTAATTATCCTAAAGTGTTTAAGTGCATGACATACGGGTATAGCATAATTTAATTACGTAGTAGTAATCTTTGTGTGATTTCTTAATTTAAGGAGGAATAATGAAAGAGGATAAGATTGATGGCGGCGACTTTGACTTGCTGGACCGCAAGGGTTGCAAGCTCCTACAGGTGAGAGAGAAGCTTGCCATCGTGGTAATTAGGTAATTTGTGTTAATGTTTCGGACCATCTCAAAAGTCGGAACGTAGGGATCCGAAAGAGTCGGTCGTATAGTGACAATTGTTTGAGTGTGAGTGGCCACTTATACGAAAGGCTGGACCCTTTTTATGTCATGATTGAGTTTCAAATTACAAATGAGATATTATGATGCTTTGATGATATAATTTGTTATGCATATATGTCTGTTGAGCCTTTATTTGAAATTGAAAATGTTCATGTTATATAATATGCCTCTCTGTTTGATGAACAATAATAATAAGAGCATATGTGGTTAATTGATGGCAAGAACTTAGTAATTAATTAAATGAAAGTGGAATGGTACACAAAATATCTTTGGGAAAATGATGAGGTGTTGTGAATATTATGGAAAAGGTGAAAGTGAATCTCCCTGATGTGCACCAAGGTGGATCTTGTGCCTTTCAGGTTGAGCTTGTGCTGGCCACGTGTGCTATACGCCCGTGTGTCCGAGCCCTGATGCGTTAAACAAAGTATTATTGGAAAAGATTTATGGGAAAGAATGATTTAGAGGTCGAGGTTCACCGAAGGGATAGATAAGGGTGACTAAACCAAAATTTTAGGGATAATAATATTGTATTAAGATAATAATAAGGCATTAAGGAAAACGTAATAAGACATTTAAAAGATATTGAATAACACTGCAAGTTGAGTGTGAAATAGCGGAGAGAAAGATATCCTGCTTATCTGCGGATATTTAGAAGTGTGATTGTGATAGGGGAGGGTGATGACGGTGAAACATCAAGAAACCTAATACTGTCGCCCCCGTGATCAAATTTGAAACGGTGAGAAGGAACCTGAACGAGGCGGGCAGTCGAATGGTTTTGGATCTAAAGTATTAAGTGTCATGATGGCCGACCCGTACGGTTGCGGCCTTGACATACGCCTCGTGATTTTCTCGGTTGTTCAACCTGCGTGGGTTAAGGTTCATGTACGTCCCGTTTGCTTCCGTTTAGGCTTGGATGGATTGGAGGAGATGTAAGTTGTAACAGCCCAGCCCCAGCCAGTCGTACGGTACTGGGCACTGGAGCCCAGCGTACCGCCACGTGGATATTGTCCGCTTTGGCCATCCTTCACCCTCACGGTTTTGCTCGTGGTCTCATACTAACAGTGAGCCCCAAAACGCGTCCACGTGAGGTAAGGTATCCACACCCTATATAAGGCATGCTTCGTTCACCTTACCAGCCAATGTGGGACTAAGGCTTGCCCTTACATCCACCCCCCTTGGAGGCTCAACGTCCCCGTTGGCACACCGACCAGGCACTGTCTCTGATACCAAATGTAACAGCCTAGCCCCAGCCAGCCGTACGGTACTGGGCACTGGGGCCCAATGTACCGCCACGTGGATATTGTCCGCTTTGGGCATCCTTCACCCTTACGGTTTTGCTCTTGGTCTAACACTAATAGTGAGCCCCAAAATGCTTCCACTTGAGGTAAGGTATCCACACCCTATATAAGGCATGCTTCGTTCACCTTACCAATCAATGTGGGACTAAGGCTTGCCCTTACATGATGTAAGGTGAAGCCTTAGTCCCACATCGGCTAGTAAGGAGAACGAAGCATGCCTTATATAGGGTGTGGATACCTTACCTCACGTGGACGCGTTTTGGGGCTCACTATTAGTGTGAGACCAAGAGCAAAACCGTGAGGGTGAAGGATGCCCAAAGCGGACAATATCCACGTGGCGGTGCGCTGGGCCCCAATGCCCAGTACCGTACGACTGGCTGGGGCTGGGCTGTTACATTTGGTATGGGGACGTTGGGCCTCCAAGGGGGGTGGATGTAAGGGCAAGCCTTAGTCTCACATTGGCTGGTAAGGTGAACGAAGCATGCCTTATATAGGGTGTGGATACCTTACCTCACGTGGACACGTTTTGGGGCTCACTGTTAGTGTGAGACCAAGAGCAAAACTGTGAGGGTGAAAGATGCCCAAAACGGACAATATCCACGTGGCGGTGCGCTATGCCCCAGTGCCTAGTACCGTACGGCTGGCTGGGGCTGGGCTGTTACATAAGTGTGCTAACCAAATCCACGATGACAATTTCCAAATCCCCCGTTATCGAAGGACGCGATGTAATAAGACTTAATTAAAGAGATTAATAATATATATAGAAGTTGAGAATTTAGAAGTTAAAGAAGGGAATAGTAAAATGATTAAGACATAAGTAGGCGATTTGGAAAGAGATAGTACCGAAAGAAAGGAGATGGGATAATGTGATGCGGTTGGAAAAGAAGTGTTTTTGGAAGAGAGAGAAATTTGATAATAGTGATACTGGTGTAAAAGTGGACATGAAAATTGTAATGAGTTTAAAGTGGAATTATCAAAGAGGAGGTGGAAATGAATTTTAAGTTTTGTTGTGTTTTATATGCTTATTTGTTTTGATTACCTGATATAAATCCACACAGTCGACATCTTAGTGTTTGGAATGCTTACTTTCTCTATCTTGCCATGTTTTCATGCTTGCATAAAATGGTAAATACAATCGGAGGATTGGGAATGGTGCTACAGAGGTGGAGGCAAGGATTGTACCTGAGGAGTAACCTGTAGACGAGTCGGAACCAACGGCTGAGGATAGTTCTCGTCATTTGTGGTAATCTTTGTTCTGTTTTGTAGCTCACTTATGTGCACTGGATTGATATTGCTAGTATCATTGTATCACCCATTTTTATGCGAACCTAATTTTGGAAACTTATGAACTGATAACTATTTTTAAATGAACAATGATTTATGAAAATAGGGTCAGAGTTCCAAAGCGCGATGTTGGTAACATTTCGATTTGGAATTTGACAGGTGTCGTGTGACATGACGACTTATTTTTATTGAATGAAACATTTTCGTAACAGTAATTGTATGTCCATGTCACCAATGAAAAAAATTTGACTCATATTTTCGATATATTATTTAAAATAGTAGAATATTTCAAGTTCTCTAAATTGGGGTGTTACACCTTCCATTTCCTATCTTCTTCCCCTTCCTCCCTTGAACCTTCTCTTTCTCGTGGCATCTTCCAATTTTTATGCCATTTTTAATGTAGTATGAACAAGGTAAAGAGAAAAAGGGACTAGGGTTTCATTTTGTTGCTAGGTTGTGGTTGAAAATGGAAGATGGCATGAGAGAAGTCACACAGTGGAGGAGAAAGGAGGGAAGGGAAGGAGAGAGAGGAAGAGGAAAGGCGAAAAATAATGACATTGGACGGAATCTCGTCGGAAAAGATGACCAGAGACGAAAAATTTGACGGAAGGACTAACCATGCTAATGGAAGTAAACTTGAGGGATCACTTTCAAACAAAAAAAACTCGAGATACCACTTTGGAACAAATAAATAACTTAAGAGACTAAAGAAGCTGATTTTAAAATATTTTAATAGTATCATTTTGACCAATTAATTACTGTAGTCGCTAGCTACCAAATTTTCTTATTTTCTTTTTCGTTTAAATATTAATAATAATAATTTTCAAATTTTTTTTTGCTAATTGAATCTAACAATAAAATCTATTGGTTTTTTTTTTTATTTACTAATCCTCTTGTATGGCTTGTCATCTCATCCCAATTGAACACGTGACATTGCCGAGATGATATTATGATGGCCACATCAACAATTAGCAAAGTATTTGAAATGACGACAACCAAAACCAAAACTTTCAAAAAATTAAGAATTAGTCTCTATCAAAATAACTTTAAAGAACTAAAACAAACACATGCTGAACTTTTAGGACTTATAACATAAATAAACCTAAAATGAATTATGTGTATCTTTTTAAACTAAATATTTTCACCTTTAATTTTAAATTTAAATTTGGTTTTGAAATATAAATTATTTGTGTAAAACGTTTTTTCAAATATGTTTTTGCTTTAATTATATTTTTAATTTTTTTAAAAAAAAATTAAAAGATACTCCTTGAGGGATACTTAGCAGTTAAATACTCCCTCCGTTCCACATTATCTGTCACTTTAGGTTTTTTAACTTCTTTCAAATTATTTGTCGCTTTAGAAATTTGAGGATGTATTAATTGATTTTTTTTTCAACTTTAACCTTGCATTTAATGTGTTGAAATATGTGAAATGAGTGATAATTAATATACTTTGAGGATAATATAGTAAAGTTATTTAATAATTTTTTTAAAAAATTGAAGTATTAAATAATTTTCTTAATCTGTGTGAAATTTCTAAAGTGGCAGATAACATGGAACGGAGGAAGTATACGAGTACCAAAGAATAAAATGCCTGAAACATATTGGGTGACATCTTTACGACTTTACGAGCGGCATGGGCCAATAAAAACCTCTTTACTTTTCAAAAAGCAAAATATGGGGACACCTTTGAATTTGAAAAATAACAAAGGTAAGAAAGCACGGACTATACTGTTTTTCCTACAATGCCTTAAAGTCCGGGAAAAGATGGTCATAAACGATAATTAATACTAATAGAGTTTTGAATTTCGGTCTCATAGTTGAGATTTTGGTTCCTATTTCACTTTTTTATGGATAAAAATGTCCGTTAATGTATTATTTTCTCCACTTCTATAGAGCCGAAAAAAATACGTCTTCATCAAAACAAAAAAAAAGTCCATTTTTTGGAAAACGGAATAATTCCGTCTTTAATAATACAGAGGCTTAAAATTTTTTAATATTCTTAAAGTGTCCTTCCTTGTGTTTTGGTTTGAAGGTTTTAAAACCCTTCAATTCTCTTGTCCCCATTCTATCTTCCTCTTCAGTGCGTTTCGTTTCTCCCTCACAAGCAAGACACGTTCTTCTTCTTCATTTTCTCCCTCACTGTGGCCTCTGGTTTCCTTTCCTTTTAACCTTTCGATCTTCCTCTTCGCGCGGTGGTTCTCCTTCATTCGCTAAGTCTATCTATCTCTCTTTCCGACTCATTTAAAACTAGGGTTTTGTTAGGGAATAGTTAAAATGGTAGGGTTTTGATGTTAGGATTTTGTTGGTTTGATGTTGTTGCTTGATTTAGAGAGATTTATGTTGTTGTTGTTTGGTTTTGATTTTGTTAGCATTTTCTTCGTTGCGGTTGCTATATGGAAAACGAAGAAACTGCGATTTTCGTCCTTATGCGACGGAACATTTTCGTCTCTAGTAAGACGAAGATGGAAATTAATATTTTTTATTGTTTTATTTTAAATTATTAATATTATATTATGTTTAATATTATTAGTTTAATTTAGATTAGTTTGTCTAATAATCTATTAGATTAGTGATTAGTTAGTGTTAGTTTAATTATTAGTGTTGTTAGATTATTATTATGTGTGAAAAATTAATTAGATATTATATTAGTATTATTAACATTAGAGTAGTTTAATTTAGAATAGTATTAGATTAAGTTATCAGATTTGTATCATTGATTATGATTAATTATATTAATATAATTAATTTTTGTAATAGATTTCAATAATAGAGTAGTACAATATTAGATTAATTTAGGATTTGATTAATACTTGATTAATTGGTTACATTGTTTATTTATTTATTTAGTACGTGATTAGCATTTAGTATTTGCTAATTTAGATTATTTATTTAGTGATAGATTTCAATACTAGAGCACTTTATTTTAATTTACTTTATTTTGTTACGTTTGTATTATGTTAATTTATTAGACTTGTATTATATTTAATTTACTTTATTTTGTTACGTTTGTATTATGTTAATTTATTAGACTTGTATTATATTTAATTTACTTTATTTGTTACGTTGGTATTATGTTAATTAATGTTACTAGATTAATTATTTCATTATTTTGATTAATTAATAATATTGTGTTTCAATATTTTTCAGGTATGGTTAGGACGAAGAATAACACTAGTTGGCGTCCACCACCACACACCGTGCATCCTTCTCACACTAGCTTCTAACAGGAAGCAGAAGACAGAGGAGCACACGGCTGGGTCATCATCAGAGCACGCGGCTGGGTCATCTTCGCGGGCAGTGCCGCCACCACCACATCAGTCTCCACAACCGTTGGCACATCAGTCTCCACCACGACCATCATTACCAGCAGCACATCAGTCTCCAGCACCACCACCGCCACATCAGTCTCAACCACCACCTGCGTCACCACCACATTAGAGTCCATCACCACTACCATCATCTGCACTAGCACATCAGTCTCCACCACCACCACCACATCACTCTCTAGCAGTTGTAGCTGAGCCTGAGCCCGAGCTGGAGCTGGAGCCAGAGGCTCCATCAAATTTATCACCAAACAAATCTGAGACTTCTGATAGTTCGGATTCATCACTAGCACCAGTTTCACCCTTGGCAGTTGCTCCTCAGGCTTCATTGGATTTGGATTCCTCATTCGACCTTTCAGATTCGGATGACAATGAGTCCACATCATCTTCCGAGGAGGATGAGCAGGAGGCGGTGCAGCAAGCAGTCAAGGAGGATGTTCTGGAGCCTTAGCAACTGCAGGGTGAGCAACATATCGAAGATGTTCTGGGAGCTGACATAGAGGAGCAGCCTGAGAAGATAGACGATCCACAGGATCAGTCATTGCTGCGATCGTATGAGGACCATGTCGCCAGACACATCTAGCAAGGCAGAGTAAGTACAAATAATAATTTAGTAAAACTTTCAGTTAAAAAATGTTGAGTTATAGTTACGATATTTGGTAATGTTGTTTCGTTTTTATTTTTGTTTTATTTCAGGAGCGTGGCCCATTGACCAGATGCACATCCCGCCGGTGGACATTGCCATCCCTTTCTGGTTTGTCGGAGGCGGTCCACGACATTGTTCAAGCATCTGGTCTTGCGCCATTAATTAGATTGTCATATGAGCAAGTGGGCAAGCGTCTGCTCTTTTCCTTTGCAGAGAGGTGGTTCAGCGAGACCCACACCTTCCACCTCCCGGTCGGCGAGATGATAGTGACTCTTGATGACGTTTCGTCGTTGCTCCACATTCCGGTGGTTGGCAGGTTTATCCCGTGAACCAAGCCCAGGCACAGTGATGGGGTACAGCTGATGAGGGAGTTGCTTGGATTTACCAAGGCCATGGCATTGGAGGAGGCGCGCATAACGCGCGGTGGTAGTGTTCGTTTCATCACACTGGCTGATCAATATGTGGTGCACACAGAAGCTCAGAGGTGGCATTTCGCTGCACGATGCTACCTCTTGCGCATGATCGGCAATACAATATTTTTAGACAAGAGCCTGACATACATCGGGTGCCAGTATCTCCTGCCGCTTCAGGATCTAGACACTGTCGGCGATTTCGCGTGGGGTGTCTGTGCTCTAGCACACCTATACGAGGAGTTGGACGATACTTGCAAGCACTCGAAGAAGCAGCTCGGTGGATACATGACACTCCTGCAGGTAAATTTATTCTTAATTACTTATTTATTTTATTATAAATAATTATTAAGTTTCAATAATAATAATAATAATAAAATAAATAACTATTTTATTGTTTATTTTAATAATATAAATTTTGTGACTTTTTAAATTTTGGTAATTGCAGGCACGGATCAAGGAGCACTTTCCCGCCATCGGATCTGCTATCTCTAGCAACGACACTCTATATCTGTTGGTCTTGTATGTGTTGTCCATTATGAGCACCAAGCTAAAGTTGCGCAGTAGAGAAATGGACGTAGGGTGAGCCTTGGAAATATCCTTCACCACATCAGTACCAGGAAAGGTAGTGTACGAGTACTCATATCCTTCCCTCGTCAAGCATAGCAAGAGATGCTGCATCTGCGTACCTGGGAGCCTCACATTTCTTCTACAGGTAGCACGAGCAGTGGCAATTTGTCCCATGGTTGTCAGATTTGCAGGAAATCTTTCTTTTAAAGTTGTCATCATTCTCTTTGGCTTCACCCAGCTCTTGGTAAGGTCAAACATAAGAGCACGTTCTTCTTTGGTTAGCCTTCCAGCCAACAAATGACCAATCAATGATTCATACTCCTCGTGGTTATGAAAACCACATTTAACCTTCAACAACCACTTGTCACCGGAACAAGTTGGCCTCACATATAATCTAAAAGGGCAATTAATCTTCTTGCTTCCGACATTATACTTCAGAATTGCCTTTGAAGACTTGTATATGCCACTTTGCTCACATGAAAAGACAACTCTTTGCCTCTTACTTTTCCCTAAGCCTAAGTCATACTTTGCCACTTTTATGACAAATCCAAGTCGATACCCAACTATACGAACCCAATCCACGACTTCTTCCCGATTCTTGAACACTTCATTTGTGCAAAATGAATTGCTATAATCGGGAAACTCAATCTTCACGGATTTCATTACATGTGGTTCTTCAACATCATGCATCACATCATCCTTATTATCAACCATTATATCTGCAATGGTTAAAAGACAAAATATTACATTCTGAATGGCCTTCCATCTATGAGGAGACATGTTGGAAACCAACAAGCGGGCTAAGCAAATACTAGAGGGGGGGGGTGAATAGTATTTTGAAGCACTAATACCAAATATTTCGATTGATAATTGAAGAATGGAGCTTAGACTGAATTTTCTGGAATCAGAAACAAAATACTCGAGTCTTTTGTGAAATACTCGAGTTTTTCAGGATGAACAACTCGAGTCTTTTCTGAAATACTCGAGTTTTTACTATCAGATAACAGAAAAACCAGAAACGAAAATTCAGCAATTTAACTCAAATCAATTCAATAATAAACAGGAACTTATCCAACAGAATAGCAAGTAATCTAAATAACTTTTAACACAAAGATTCCTTGAACTTGCTACCTAATTGTATAAATCCTAATTGATTGAAATGACTTAAGTCTATTGAGCTAGAAAGTAGATTAAAAGCAATAAACCAACACTCAAGCAATTTTATCCTGGTTCACTCCAACAATGAGCTACATCCAGTCCTCCTAATCACTTAGGAGTTTCTACTAATAATCAAATTGTTAGAAATTACAAAGGATTGCTTGAGAATGGCCTCACTCAACCTAACCCTTTCAAGAGTGTACCAAACTCTTGATTTCTACCCCAATTTGATTCCGGTGATTGAAGAACTCTTCACAAAGCTTCCTTGAACTCCCTTCAAGAAACTCCACCGGGCTAGGAACCTCCTAGTCTTGTGCTTGAGAACCTCTCAAGACTTCCAACACCCTAAGCCACTTAGGGTTTGCTTGGGAACAATCCAAGACTTTGAATAATCAAGCTTTTTGTATGTGTATTACTAATCTCACAATGGATTAGCACAAATAAGCACAGCTCAATGTAAGAATTGAGGCCTAAAACTCAACTTGGAATAAAATGACAATATGAGTGAGAAGTTGAGCTTTTTGGGAATTAACACTTGAGAAGAGGAAATTAAGAAAGCTTGAATCAATATGATCTTGTTGTCTTGTTTGTTCTTGCACAAATTCAAAGAGCAATTTTACAATCAGGTTCTGAATTCTCTCTTGGGGTTGGATGAGACTCAAAATGCCCTCAATTGAGTTTTTGAGTCTCTCCAACATTCATTTTTGCTGACTGGACAAAAATACTCGAGTCTTTTGGTAAATACTCGAGTCTTTTTGGTCGGTCACGAGTGAATTGGTGCACGAACAAGACTAACGGTCATAATTGCTGACCTGGCACAAATACTCGAGTTTTTCTACAAATACTCAAGTGTATACTCCAGTCTTTTTCAAAATACTCGAGTATTTTGATCAGATATGGGAAAAATTATTTTTCAATTTTATTTTTCCTCTCAAGTATTAATTTTTGGTCAATCTCAACTTAATAAACATATAAAAATTTATTCCTAGAAGAGACTAACTATTTCTACCCACTCTCAACCACTCTCAACATAAATTAGAAATTTACAATTAATATTTGATTGAGAATGATTGGGCACTTGTCTTCTTTTCTTGACTTCTTGTTGATGTTGATGTTGCAATATCTTCAAGGCATGATTTGTTAATTATTTTGTCATCATCAAAACATAATCCACATAATTAGGAGCATTGAATTCACAATCTCCCCCTTTTTGGTGATGACAAAATAATTAACACTTGATCCATTTGTTAAGCTTGATCCACTTGGAGATGCAACTCCCCCTCACTATATGATACTTTTCACCTATCTAAAAATTCAGCTTGAGCAAGATGTTATGACAATTTAATTTTAGCACCAAGCCTATGGTATTAGAGAATTTAACAATTATCAGAGTATATACCATAATTAGAGATTTTAGGTGCAACAATATCAAGACAAGACAAGTGTAATATCTCTCCCCCTTTTTGTCATACGCCAAAAAGATGTAACAATTTAGAAAAAGATCAAGGGAGGAGAGGTGCATAATCGGAAAACCCCATAACCAACTATGCAAAAAAAATAGACTTAATAATAAATATAAAGAGCTCCCCCTGAAGCGTTGCACAAACATCATAATGAAAACCAAATTCATTAACATAAAAACATCATAAAAGGTCCAAATCAAAGGTGCAATAATAAACCCAAAGTCTCAAAACACCAAGTTCTCAAAATACAGAAAATGTAACAAAGACCAACATGATAAAAACAGAATGAAAACTAAGATAAAATCCAAAGGTCAACATCATCAAAACATCGAAGGAGCTGGAGCATCTGGAGGAGAATAAAACCGAGAGAAGAGTTTAGAGGATGAAAAACTAGTAAGATTTGACAAAACTTTGAGGAAAATCTGAGTTTTGAGGAGAGAGATATGAGAAAACCGAGAGAGAAGAGGGTCGCAAAAAAACTTGAGTCTGAGAGTATATATAAACAGTTCAAAATACTCGAATATATTCATAAATACTAGAGTTGTTCTTTAGGATATACTCGAGTTTTTGAAAATATATTCGAGTCGGTCGTGACTCAGCCCAGATTTCCCCAGAAAAGTCGAGTAAAAATTGAAAAACTCGAGTTTGGTCCGAAAGTTCAAATTTCAGGAAAACGCAAAATACTCGAGTTTTTGTAAAATACTCGAGTTTGGTCTGAAAGTTCAAAAATTGGGGGTTTCGAAAGACTCGAGTGTTTTGAAAAACACTCGAGTATTTTAATAAAGACTCGAGTGTTTTTAGAAACACTCGAGTATTTTTATCAGATCCTGATTAAAAACTTTTTCAATTTAAAACTGATTTAATTTTGAATTAAAATACTAGAGTGTTTTTGGAAAAACTCGAGTATTTTGACAGAACAGAAAGTAAAAACTCAGTTTTAAAAGACCAAACACAAATCAAATACAAATGCTTCACTACCCACTTGGAATACAGTACAGAATCACACACAATTAACATATACAATTTCAAATATCATCAAGGACAATTTAACTAAGAATCAATAACACATTAGAGTAAGACTAATATGATGATTTTTCAAAAAAAATGACACACAATGCAATTAGCCTATATTAGCTTCATCTAAAATACCAAGTTCTCTCCTAATATGATAAAAGGTGTCCCTTGGTAGAGGTTTTGTAAAAATGTCAGCTAATTGATTTGTGGTACTAACAAATTCAATTGTGCAATCACCCTTTTGTACATGATCTCTTAAAAAATGATGTCTTATTTCAATGTGTTTAGTTCTTGAGTGATACACCGGATTCTTAGTCAAATTGATTGCACTCGTGTTATCGCATCTAATCGGAATATTTTCAAGTTTCAAACCAAAATCCGATAATTGTTGTTTCATCCATAACAGTTGAGCACAAAAACTACCGGCTGCGATATATTCCGCTTCGGCGGTAGAAAGAGCGACACAAGCTTGCTTTTTAGAAAACCATGACACCAATGAACTTCCCAAGAAATGGCAAGTACCACTGGTGCTTTTGCGATCAAGCTTGCATCCGGCGAAGTCGGAATCCGAGTAACCAACTAAACAAAGATTGGCATCAGCAGGATACCATAAACCAGTGTTAATTGTTCCTTTTAGATACTTAAATATATGTTTAACTGCGGATAGGTGAGATTCTTTAGGATTAGCTTGAAATCTAGCACACATGCATACACTAAACATAATATCCGGTCTAGATGCAGTGAGATATAGGAGACTACCTATCATACCCCTATACTTACTAACATCAACCGGTGTACCTTGTTCATCCTTGTCTAGGTAGCATGATGTGCTCATTGGAGTGTAGGCTTCCTTGCACTTGTCCAATCCGAATTTCTCAAGGAGCTCTTTGCAATATTTCCCTTGATGCACAAAAATTCCCTCCTTGACTTGCTTTATTTGTAAGCCTAGGAAGAACTTGAGTTCTCCCATCATTGACATTTCAAATTCCTTTTTCATCAAATTTGAAAACTTTCTACAAAGAGACACGTTAGTAGCACCGAAAATGATATCATCAACATAGATTTGTACTAACAAAATGCCATCCTTGGTTTTATAAATAAATAATGTATTATCAACCTTCCCTCTTTGAAACTTGTTTTCTAATAGAAAGGAACTCAATCGATCATACCAAGCTCTAGGAGCTTGTTTCAATCCATAGAGTGCCTTTTTCAATTTATAAACATGGTTTGGAAATTCACTATTTTCAAAACCGGGGGGTTGTTTGACATACACTTCTTCATTTATAAACCCATTCAAGAAAGCACTTTTAACATCCATTTGATATAAAGTGAATTTCATGATTGAAGCATAAGCAAGTAAAATTCGGATTGCTTCAAGACGTGCAACCGGAGCAAAGGTCTCATCATAATCGATACCTTCCTCTTGGTTGTACCCTTGAGCTACTAGTCTAGCTTTGTTTCTTATAATCAACCCGGATTCATCAAGTTTGTTTCTATAAATCCATTTAGTACCAATTATGGTATGATCATCGGGTTTAGGGACTAGATCCCAAACTTCATTTCTTTCAAATTGGTTTAATTCTTCTTGCATAGCAAGAACCCAATGATCATCCTCAATGGCCTTTTTAATTGAATCGGGTTCAATTTGAGAAACAAATGAGACATAGTGGCAAATGTTTTGAATAGACCTACGAGTAAGTACTCCCTTTGACATATCTCCTATGACTTTGTCTATAGGATGAGCCTTGACCGATTTCCAAGTTGGAGGAAGTTCTTCCCTTACTTCTCCTTCATCAACTTTTGAATTCTTTCTCTCTTTTTCTTCTTTTGAAAAGACAATGCCATCTTCACTAGCATCACATAAAACACTATCTTCTTTTGAAGACTCATTAAAAACCACATGAATTGATTCCTCAATAGTTAAAGTTCTTTTATTGAAAATTCTATAAGCTTTACTATGAGAAGAATAGCCTAAAAATATGCCTTCATCGGATTTGGAATCAAACTTGCCAAGGTGTTCTTTTCCATTATTTAAAACAAAAACTTGGCATCCGAAGACATGAAAATGAGATATATTTGGCTTTCTTCCCTTGTAAAGTTCATAGGGGGTTTTATCCAAAGAGGGCCTTATCAAAATACGATTTAAAACATAACAAGCCGTATTGACGGCATCGGCCCAAAAATATTGAGGTACTTGAGAATCATTTAACATGGTTCTAGCAAGTTCCTCTAGCACCCTATTTTTCCGCTCTACCACTCCGTTTTGTTCCGGAGTCCTTGGTGCGGAGAATTGATGCTCAATACCATTTTTAGCACAAAATCTATCAAATTTGTGGTTTTCGAATTCACCACCATGATCGGTTCGAATAATAATTACTTTTTGATTTACTTGGTTTTCCAAAAGTTTGACATGATGTTTAAAAGATTTGTAGGTCTCACTCTTAGTAGTTAAAAATAAAGTCCAAGTAAACCTAGAGAAGTCATCAACAATCACCAATGCATAATAGTTGCCACCAAAGCTTTTTACTTGTGATGGTCCAAACAAGTCCATATGAAGCATTTCTAATGGCCTTGATGTGGACATCACCATTTTTGATCCAAAGGTGTTTTTAGTTTGTTTACATTTCTTGCAAGGGGAACAAACACCTTCAATAGAAAAATTTAGCTTTGGTAAACCAACTACTAGATCTTTAGATTGAATTTTCTTCAATTGGTTTACATTTATATGAGCGGTCCTACGATGCCATAACCAAGTGTCATTTTCTTTGCTCACTAAACAAGTAGAGACCAAAGAAGTGACTTTGTTCAAATCAACTAAGTAAGTATTATTTGACCTTCTACCAACAAATTTGATTGATTCATCTTTGTCACTTTTAATGAGGCAATGGGTAGAGGTAAAAACTACATGATTACCAACATCACATAATTGGCTTATGCTCAAGAGATTATGTTCTAATCCTTGAACATAGAGCACATTATCAATAATCAAGTTTGAAGAGTTTCAGATTTTACCAATACCAAGGATTTTGCCTTTGTTGTTGTCCCCATAAGTGACATAACCCTTTTCCTTTGGAGTAAGCTCAATGAAGTGCCGCTTATCTCCCGTCATGTGCTTCGAACATCCACTATCAAGATACCACAATTGTTTTCCCGTTCGAAGACACACCTACAAAATGAAATCACTTGTTCACTTTGGGTACCCAAACAATGTTGGGTCCCTTAGGGTTAGTGTTGGGACTTTCTCCCTTCTTAATCCACATATAAGTGCCCTTTTTCATTTCAAACTTCTTAATGTGGCACTCAATGTTGATATGTCCAACCTTTCCACAATAAGTAAAAGTTGGTCTCTTTGATGAATTTTTCTTAGAAAATGTTCCAACCACCTTGTACTTTTTGTTCGTTTTATGAACATATCCTAAACCGGTTTTGTTGTGATTATGTCTTTGAGAGTTCAACAACCGGTTGAGGTTTCTATCACTATGTGAGATTGTGAGTTTGTTTTTCAACTCTTTCACTTCTTTTTCAAGTTCATCACATCTCTCACATGGAGTGATAATCTCCTCATGATTTGCACAATCACTTTGATGACTAGAATTAATAAGTTCCAAGGATTCATTTTGAAGTTTCAACTCATTTATAGATTTTTGCAATTCATCAATTTCATGTTGAAACTCCAAAATTTTCTTTCCTTTTTCCTTATTAATTTTAGCAAGCCTTTTAAATTGAATTAACATTTCATTGTAGGCTTCTTGCAAATCATCATATGAAATGGAGTTTGAAGATGAACAAGAAGAGCTAGAGGTTACCTCATCATCACTTTCACTCATGCCATGATTAGCTCTTGATGAGGACTCATGATTGTTCTTGGCCATGAGACAAAGGTTTGCATTTTCATCACCGGAACTACTTAAAGATGATTCATTGCTCTTCTCCGGTGCATCCCAAACAATGTATGCACGCTTCCCTTTGGTCTCTTGGGTCTTCTTGTCATTCTTCTTCAAGAATGTGGCACATTCCATTCTTATGTGACCAACCCCTCCACATTCATGACACTTAACTCCATCATTGGTACTCTTTTCTCTTTGTTTGGAGTCTTTGGTTCTCTTGAAATTGGATGAAGATCCACCTTTCTTCCCTTTGAAGAATTTGTTGAATCTTTTCACAAACATCCCAAATTCTTCTTGATTTGGTTCACCATCGGAATCTCCACTTGTAGAGCATTCTTCAACTTCTTTTGTAGCTTTGGTTGAAGCTTTGAGTGCTATGCTCTTTTTCTTTTTGTCCGATTCCTCATGCATCCCAAGTCTTGTAAGCTCCATCTCATGCTCTTGGAGTTTGCCAAACAAAGTGGCTAAGTCCATGCTATTTATGTCTCTTGATTCCTTGATGGCGGTTACCTTGGGTTGCCAACTCATATCAAGACATCTTAGAATTTTGTTAGTAGTTTCACCATTGCGAAATACTTTTCCCAAGGAAATCAAATGATTAACAATGTGAGAGAATCGCTTTTGCAAGTCACTAATGGTTTCATTTGGCAACATGTGGAACAATTCATATTCGTGAGTTAGAGAATTCAATCTTGCATCTCTAACCTCACTTGTTCCCTCATGTGTGACTTGCAAAGTATCCCACATTTCTTTTGCCGATTTACATTGGGAAACTCTATAAAATTCATCATGGGATAGAGCCGAAAAGATGATGTTTTTAGCTTTTAAATCAAATGAGACTTTTCTCTTTTCATCATCATTCCAACTACTCCTTGGAATTTCAACAATTTCATCATTTATTTTCTTTTTGGGAATGAAAGGACCATTTTCAATTGCATCCCAAATATCCATATCAATTGCTTCAATAAAAACTTTCATGCGAGTTTTCCAATAAACATATCCTTCACCATTAAATAGTGGAGGACGGTTTATTGAAGCTCCTTCTCCACCAAAGTTATTGCTAGAGCCCATTTAGTTTCCAAAAGGATCTTTTTCGAAAAAGTTGTTACACTCGATCTTTCGACCGAGCTCTGATACCACTTGTTGGAAACCAACAAGCGGGCTAAGCAAATACTAGAGGGGGGGTGAATAGTATTTTGAAGCACTAATACCAAATATTTCGATTGATAATTGAAGAATGGAGCTTAGACTGAATTTTCTGGAATCAGAAACAAAATACTCGAGTCTTTTGTGAAATACTCGAGTTTTTCAGGATGAACAACTCGAGTCTTTTCTGAAATACTCGAGTTTTTACTATCAGATAACAGAAAAACCAGAAACGAAAATTCAGCAATTTAACTCAAATCAATTCAATAATAAACAGGAACTTATCCAACAGAATAGCAAGTAATCTAAATAACTTTTAACACAAAGATTCCTTGAACTTGCTACCTAATTGTATAAATCCTAATTGATTGAAATGACTTAAGTCTATTGAGCTAGAAAGTAGATTAAAAGCAATAAACCAACACTCAAGCAATTTTATCCTGGTTCACTCCAACAATGAGCTACATCCAGTCCTCCTAATCACTTAGGAGTTTCTACTAATAATCAAATTGTTAGAAATTACAAAGGATTGCTTGAGAATGGCCTCACTCAACCTAACCCTTTCAAGAGTGTACCAAACTCTTGATTTCTACCCCAATTTGATTCCGGTGATTGAAGAACTCTTCACAAAGCTTCCTTGAACTCCCTTCAAGAAACTCCACCGGGCTAGGAACCTCCTAGTCTTGTGGTTGAGAACCTCTCAAGACTTCCAACACCCTAAGCCACTTAGGGTTTGCTTGGGAACAATCCAAGACTTTGAATAATCAAGCTTTTTGTATGTGTATTACTAATCTCACAATGGATTAGCACAAATAAGCACAGCTCAATGTAAGAATTGAGGCCTAAAACTCAACTTGGAATAAAATGACAATATGAGTGAGAAGTTGAGCTTTTTGGGAATTAACACTTGAGAAGAGGAAATTAAGAAAGCTTGAATCAATATGATCTTGTTGTCTTGTTTGTTCTTGCACAAATTCAAAGAGCAATTTTACAATCAGGTTCTGAATTCTCTCTTGGGGTTGGATGAGACTCAAAATGCCCTCAATTGAGTTTTTGAGTCTCTCCAATGTTCATTTTTGCTGACTGGACAAAAATACTCGAGTCTTTTGGTAAATACTCGAGTCTTTTTGGTCGGTCACGAGTGAATTGGTGCACGAACAAGACTAACGGTCATAATTGCTGACCTGGCACAAATACTCGAGTTTTTCTACAAATACTCGAGTGTATACTCGAGTCTTTTTCAAAATACTCGAGTATTTTGATCAGATATGGGAAAAATTATTTTTCAATTTTATTTTTCCTCTCAAGTATTAATTTTTGGTCAATCTCAACTTAATAAACATATAAAAATTTATTCCTAGAAGAGACTAACTATTTCTACCCACTCTCAACCACTCTCAACATAAATTAGAAATTTACAATTAATATTTGATTGAGAATGATTGGGCACTTGTCTTCTTTTCTTGACTTCTTGTTGATGTTGATGTTGCAATATCTTCAAGGCATGATTTGTTAATTATTTTGTCATCATCAAAACATAATCCACATAATTAGGAGCATTGAATTCACAACAAAAACTTTCTGTCTTAACGTTCACGGAAAAATTCCGTCTTGGGGTTCACGGAAAATGGTTTTGAAGCCATTAACGCACCAGCCTTTAACAGAGCTTCCCCATTTGCAAAACACAATAGGAAACCCATACAAATTTGGCTAAACTACTACAAAGAAACAATAATACTTATAAACATTACTCTTACTTAAAAATATACATTAAAGAGGGTTTTGTACAATAATATACCTTCAATGGTCTTGATAGTTGATGCTTAAAGCAAAGATTTTGAAGATAAACAAAACTATTTCTATTTTTGATGATGATCAAAACTAATGTGTTTATGTTTGTGGAATAAGAAGAAAAGTTTTTGTGTTTAGAGTGAAGTGAGAAGAATGAGTTGAGGATCGAAGTTGTCGCTCGTGGCTTGTTTCATAAGCCTACGTACTTGAACACGGAAAGGCAAATATGGAATATTGAATTTGATTAATATTTCGCCTATACAAAGACGGAAAAAAGTTAACTTCCGTTTTGAGAAAGACGGAATAATTTCGTTTACGTATGCATGGAAAACGGTGTTCGTTTGACAAAAGACGGAAAATATAACACGCTGAAGGGCATTTTTGTTCATGAAAAAGTGAAATGGGGTCAAAATCTCAACTTCGGGGGCCGAAATTCAAACTCTTAATAATAAAGGATACTATGAAAAAGTCTCACTCTTAAAGAAGCTCTTTTGATCAGGTAACATTAAGTGCTGTGGTTAAGAAATTAAATACATTAAAAAAAGGGGAAATTGCACTCATCGCTATTAAGGTTTACACTAATGACACATACATTCCATTTAGGTTGAAAAATGACACTCACTTTCCCTCCTTAGTAATCAGCATTGCACTTACACCTCCTCCTTATAACAAATGATTAGTTTATTAATGAAAATGTTATGCTTAAGATTAAAAAGACATTTATACCCTCAAAGGACTCAGGGGGTGCTTCATACAAATTTCAAGTGTATTTGATGCATTATTTCTTTATAACAATAATACGATATTTTTTTTTTACAAAAAAAAAAGTTTTTACATGAAAATATAATAATTTTTTAATATATTGTTTTTACTAAAACTCATTCTTGTCTAAAAATTTTATTCAAATGATTTTAGAATAATGCACAGACCTAACATCATTATAGAAATACAAACTTTATTTAAAAATTAAATCTTATATATTCATATCCATATATCATAGGAATAAAATTAAAACATATTATATTCATAATGAACTTATATCCACTATAGTAGGTGATTAACCATGAAAGTGTTAAAAAAGAATATTGTCTATAATAAGCATGTTAGCTCCACAAATCCTTAGTGTATATGCACTCTAAATCCCACTACTTGACACAATTTTCGGTTGCCTCAAATCGGCTTACCGAAGTGGCTTGGTTGGTCATTACAATTTTTTTTTGTAAAAAAAATTAATTTTATCATATTATTGAAAAAAAATGCACCAAATACATTTAAAATTTGTATAAAATATCTCTTGAGGGTATAAAAGTCTTTTTAAATCCTAAACATAACATTTTCTTTGATAACCTAACCATTTATTACAAAGAGGGGGTGTAATAAGTGCAATTCTGATTGCTAAGGAGAGGAGATGAGTGTCATATTCCAAACTAGAGGAGGTGTTTGTGTCATTAGTGCAAACTTCAGGGAAGGTGAGTGCAATTTGCCCTTAAAAAAATTATTGAAAAGTGTAAATACATTAACATTCTTAACAAGTGCCAGACCCATAATTTTATGTTCTTTTAGTCTTATAAATTATGTTCTTTTAATCATTGCACATTGATTAAGAAATAAATTGAAATAAATTAATTAATTTGGTATATTTTGATTATGTTACCCCCATTTAATAATTGGAAAGAGATTAAAAATATATGTATGAAGACTATATTGAAGAGAGAGGAAAAAATGAGTGATAAGAAAGATATTGTGATAAATAATAATTTATGTTTGAAAAAAGAAATATAAATGAGTATTAAGATTCTAAAAGTATATAATATATGAGACAAGGTAAAATGGCTAAAAATACATAATTTACGGATGAAAAGAGTAGAGTTAATAGTCACATAGGTCCCCGAAAGATACCTGTGGAATCAGTTAGGTTCCTGAAATATTTGTGGAATCTTTTAAACCCCTCAAAGATCATTTTGGCGTCACATTAGTCCCCCCATTCAATTTCGTCAGGATGAACCTGATGTAATTCTACGTGGCACGTTAAATGCTTTTTTCGGACCCAATGCAATGTTGAAATGTTAAGAAGGTGCCGCGTTTGGGCCAAAAAAACATTTAATGTGTCACATAGGATTCCAATAGGTCCCTCATTTGGGGACTAATGTGATGCCAAATTGATCTTTGGGGGTTTAAGAGATTCCACAAATCTTTCAAGGACCTAACTGATTCCATAATGATCTTTGGAGGGTTTAAGAGATGCCACTGATCTTTCATGGACCTAACTGATTTCACAGGTATCTTTCGAGGACTTATGTGACTATTAACTATAGTTTTATTTACCGGTGAAAAATCACCGATTACCGATTTTGATATAGAAAAAGCATTTTAACAAAAAACTTAAGGGGGAGCAAATTAGAACGACTCGATAAATGATTATCTAATCAATAAGAAAAATGGTAATGTATAAAGCCTTATACCTGAAGTGATAACTATCAACACATGGTAACTAATTGTGATAACTAACTAATTTATCAATATCTGATTATATATCATTTCTCATAAGTCAATACTCTATCTTATAAATCATACTCCATATATTCCTATTTATAAGTACATTTTAGGAAATTTTGTTGTCTATATATATAAGTTATTTTAGAATATTTAGACATCCTTAAATATTTCATACCAAATATATTTCTAAAATAATAGAGTGATAATAAATGTAAAGAGAGAAATGAAAGGGTTGATAAATTTTAAATAGTGATACTTTTTAAATGTTCACGATTTTTTGATAATTTTGAAAATAATAATTATTTTCAACTAATTTTTTTTAATTTTTATAAATTGATTAAAAATGACTTATAAGCAGGAATAAAAGTATTGTTTAAGGTTATGCATGGTGATGTAAGAATTTAATATTTTTTAATTACTAAAACACACTCATCTAAATATTACTCTTTTGAGTTAATAGTCACATAGGTCCTCGAAAGATACCTGTGGAATCATTTAGGTCCATGAAAGATCAGTGACATCTCTTAAACCCTCCAAAGATCATTACGGAATCAGTTAGGTCCCTGAAAGATTTGTGGAATCTCTTAAACCCCCAAAGATCAATTTGGCATCACATTAGTTCCCAAATGAGGGACCTATCGGAATCCTATGTGACACATTAAATGTTTTTTTGGCCCAAACGTGACACCTTCTTAACATTCCAACATTGCATTGGGTCCGAAAAAAACATTTAACGTGCCACGTAGAATTACATCAGGTTCATCCTGACGAAATTGAATGGGGGGACTAATGTGATGCCAAAATGATCTTTGAGGGGTTTAAAAGATTCCACAAATCTTTCAGGGACCTAACTGATTCCACAGGTATCTTTCGGGGACCTATGTGACTATTAACTCATTATACTTCTTAGTTGAGACGTATAGCTTTAGTTGCAACTTGGTCCAATCTAATACTCTACGTTTCAACTAAGATGTATGAATTAGTTTTTTTAAACACCCAACGTCCCACCTGAGACGTAGGGGTAATTTTTTTTACAGACCATACGTCGAAGCTAAGACGTATGGGTATTTTTATTTGAAACACACTACGTCCTAGCATAGACGTAGATATTAAATTTTTTTAAAAGCACCTTACGTTTCATCTAAGACGTATGAGTCAATATTTTTTTAATGCAGATTTACTCATCATAATATTCTTTATTATAGATTTCCAAATACATATTTATTAAAAAAAATTTAACCCCTACATCTTAGTTAAGACGTAAGGCTTTTTTTAAAAGAATAGATTAAATTTAAATTTAACCCTACGTCTCAGCTAAGACGTAGCGGTGAAAAATTTTAAAAACACCCTATGTCTCAGCTCAGACGTAAGGGTGAAAAATTTTAACATTTCTATGCCCAAACAGAGACGTAGATAATAAATATATATAAAAAAAAACTCAGAGACGCAGACATGAAAGAACTCAGAGAGACAATGAATACAAAACCTACGACTTGATTGTAACGTCTTGTTTGTATATTGAATTTGAAGTTCTTACATCTTCTCAGAGGCCAGTACGTCTTCTCAAAGGCTAGTACGTTTTGTTTGTGACGTACTGTTGAAGTTCAAATTTGTAGTCCTTACGTCTCAACCAAAACGTAGTTTTTGTATATAATTTTAACACCTATGTCTAAATGTTGAGTAGAAAAGGGTGTTTATGAAAAAGAAGTAATTAATGTCATTGAAAATAGGACTAGAGAAAAAAATTCGTTTATTTAAATACAAAAAGAAAAAAAATTTCGTAGACTAACCCAGAAAAATAAATTTTTTTACGTTTTCAAATGCGACGTTTCAAAACGATCGTTTTGATATAAAATTTATAATTTTCGGACTTATGATTTGAAAGTTATGAATTTTTGAAGTTAAAATACTATAACCTATACTTTAGATTACCTGTATTTAATTTAGACCGTTGATACTTTTTGACATTGAACCAAGGGCTTTCACAAGGGGAAACATTTTAACAAAACTTATTTTTTAAGGGGAGCATTAAATGCTCCACTTTTTGGAAAGAGCAAATTAGACGGAGCCATCATTTATCTATTTTCCCTCTTATAAACCTTGTCTCTAAATGATTTGTCGAAGCTTTTCCTCAAGAGCTTATCGAGTACTCGGTTATTCTATGATTTCTTAGCGTATCCTAGAATTACCATATCATAATCTTAACAAATTAACCTAAAGTATAACTTTACTCTAGTCAGGTTGACATGTCACACCTCATGGTACATCTCTTTCGAACACGTGTATGTGGGATATGAGGCGATTACTTGACTCATTGACCAAGCGAACTCTTTTCTTTTTCCTCTGGAAATTATGAGATGATGTTGTGTTTTAATGCTTCAAATGCAATGAGTCGTTCCTCACTTGAAGTCACAACAAGCAACCAAGCCCGGGAAATGAATTCTCTGTGCTCACAAATATGACTGCATTAAATCCTGGCCTTTAAAAATAATTTTTTTATAATAAAATTTTGTTGAAAAAATAATGCATATATTTTCAACCCTTGATAATTGACTGTATGATGACTGCATCAAAAGATGAAGTCAGAGAATTTAGGTCCACAAACCCGGGCTACTAGCCTACTACTATAACTATCTGCAGCTTTGCAGTTATGATGTTTTGACTTTTGACACACTCAAGACTGTGGAAGGATAACACTAAAATTTTTGAAGTTCTGAATAATGAGAAATTGAAAACTGAAAAGACCATAGAGGTCATAGAATATCTAGATTGACTCTGTATGTCATCAGTACACAAGGATCACAGGCAATACAGCCACTATTTTGCAGTAATTATGATTGCTGTCAAAACAAATTTGACAAATGGTTCCTTTTATCATATATAAGTGGTAACATCAATAACAAGTTTTACACCTCTCTACAACTCAATAGAAAGTACAGGAACCAACCAAAGCCTTTTCCCACTAGGAGGGAAACCTAAACATAAAGTAAAGAAGGAATAATTGTAGAATTAGAAAATAAACAATTTGATGGTCACCAGAATGTACTTCAGAGTTCAGTCTACAGAAATTGCTGCTGCTAGGTAGATGCCAGTTGAGTGAGCATATGGTGGAATAACCAACATCACTATTGTGGCTTTGATGGAGTTGGGGATGTTGGTGGCTTCAAATCAGGGTACTGCAGAAAAATAAGATATGAATGAGATTCTCATTTTATCGGAACAATGGATCCTAAAAATATCAAACCATCTGTACTATAATGTTCTTTCTAACCATCATGTCAAGCTCATGAGTGTTCATGATGCAACTATTTTGAGCTCAAAGCTTGTTTTGAACTCTTCTATTCCATTTCCTTTGGCTAAACTAGAAGTGGTTTGGTGGGGAGCTTTGAAATTTGAATACAGACCTCAAATATTAAGTTCAAGTTGCTGCCAGTGCAATTAGAGCAATGATTCATGGCATAACTGATGCAAGAACAACTTTATTCCTATGTCTCTAACTAATATGCAAGAGGCACACACTCTTCACAAACATAAATTGAAAAATTTTAAAATCACAAACTGAGGCTATGTTTCATGTTTTAAAATCATATAATGAAACATCAACAATTCAATCAATCAAATTTGTTGGGAAGTTTTTAGCCATCCTCCCTTCTTACTATAGAAATTAAAGAAAAGAAGGCAAATGCATTGGCCAAGTTGAAATCTCTATAAGTAAAACAAGTCTATACTCCAATGTACAACTCCATCCAAAGCCCAAAAATTTTACTAGTGTTAGAATATCAAGAAAATATCTCATAATAGCTTTACTGTATGTTAGAATATTTTAGAGTATCCTAGATGATCTTTAAGGAATTATTTCCTATTTACTATATTTGTTGATTTGTCCTATAAGTAAAACAAGTCTATACTCCTATCTACAACTCCATCCAAAGCCCAAAAAATTTACTAGTGTTAGAATATCAAGAAAATATCTCATAATAGCTTTACTGTATGTTGGAATATTTTAGAGTATCCTAGATGATCTTTAAGGAATTATTTCCTATTTACTATATTTGTTGATTTGTCTAGTTAGGAGTTAAGTCTCCTATTAGTATAGATAGGACCATCAGGTTAGTATTTTGTATCTCATTATTATCGAACCAACATACACAGGAGAATATTTCCTATAGGATTAGCTTGATTAATTGAGGACATGAATTGAGAGTATGCAGGTTCAAACCCACGAAATGTGCTCCACCAATACACAATCCCCTCTGGCCCTCTCCCCTTCTCCTTGTAACTAAGGACTACTATTAGCCTCCCAATGAAAAGAAAAGATATGCACGGGAGAATATTATTCAAACTCCATTTTCTCTTTTCTTCCTTCCCTAACTAGAATTATCGAATTCAACAACTAACATGTGGCATGTTAATGAGGTCTTGTCCCTAATGCCATGCTGATTGTGCCTCGGACAATCCTCTGTCTCCAAATTGATGGTCCCTTGTAACAGAGAAAGTTAAACTCTGCCCATTCGGTAAATATTTCAAATTTTCAAAATTTAAATAGCCATATTTCAATGTCTTGACATTTATAATTACTTGAAATTTCCTAATACCTTCTCTAAACATACTATAAGGTTATTTGAGCTTTGAAAGGTTGAGCTGGGTATAGCAGCACTATGCTCATGACCCGTATAAGTAATACTGGGGACTTGCATTCATCATTCCACTTCAATCTTTCCTACTTTTTTTTCCCAGTTTCTACCATTTAAGCTGCTGTATATCATCTTCTCCGCATCAATAACTCAGGATAATACTTCAATCAGTGAAAGTAAGGTTATTATCCAACCGAAGAAAAAAGATGAAGTAGCTAAACTGTACCCAAAAGGAAGAAACAAAGACTGGCTGAAGTGTAGCCTACTGAATTAATTTGTTTCTAAAGAAGAAAAGCACAATATTTCCTAAAGTTTCGTACGTATATTTCTTTGAAAACCTCTAATTGCTTTGTTTCCTTACTATTATGTTATGTGCTATTCTAGTTCGGTAATTGGTTCTCGTTTGTTTTTGCATTTCTCAGCGGCTTCTGTTCTTAAGAATAAATTTTTTTTTTTTTTTTTAAAGTTTTATCAAGTATCCTCCCAGACTAAGGTTGAGGGTGAGCCTTGGCACAATGGTCTGATTGTTGCTTAGTGGCCAAGAGTTCGAATCCTCAAAACAGCCTCTCTGCTTGCGAGATTAAGGTTGAATACATTTACCCTCCCCAGACCACACTAGGTGGGAGCCTCATGCAATAGGCCACCCTTACTAACTATTGAGTATCCTCCCACCTTATTACCTTTGTAGAAGACTAACCTCTCGGTTGTAATCAACCTTGCCATCCCAACTAGTATTCTCACCAAGAATCAAACCTTGGCTCTCCTCTATGTCTGTAGTGTGCCTCTACCACTACGCCAACACCCTTGTTGGTAATTTTTGTTATGATTGATAACATTTGGTAAAGGAACTAAAAGCTCATGTTCTTTTTCATTTTGGGTAGGACTTTGAACTCTTATTTGCAAGGTTGATGCAATAGAAGTTGATAGATATCAGCTTTAACGATGGAATTTAAGAAGTAAGATTTGTTAAAATAAAAAAATAAGGGTTCTTCTAGGGTTTAAAAACCACTCAGATCTGAATTTTTAGTGTGGCTGAAAAATGCTGGAATATATTTTTTTTTTTTGATAAGCAACTATTAAGTGCAGTAATCGGGGTTTGAACCCAGGTTTTGATACTTTATGTGCTCAGCTCTACCACTTAAGCTGGATCTTGGGGATGAAAAATGAGGAATATAAATCCTTAGAATTTTTAGAGTTTTAATTTTGGGCCCCCATTTTTTTCACGGAAAAGGCCAAAATACCTGCAGCATTAAATATTTTCAACTTCGGGTGTTGGAAAATAAAAAAATTTGCACTTCCGACATGTACTTGTTGGAAATATATTCCAACTCACCAGCGTCGGAAGTGCAAATTTTTTTATGCTTTCCGACATCAGTAAGTCGGAAGTGTAAAATGAAAGTGAATATGTGACAATGAGCTAGCATAACTTACAAAAAAAAAAGGAAACAAAAACAAAAGGACTAATAGCAAGTGACACATTTACAACAAGTTCTGTTTATCACCTTTGAATCTGTTCTGTGGGAATTCTTGGAGGGAGTACTTGATCCTCTGGAAGAACTATGTCCAAATAAGCTAAGCTTACCAATTGTTTTGGCGAAAGAATTCATACATTTACGCAAACCTGACTTTGCCATGTCTCTCTTCATGCAAACATGCTCCCTCTCTAGATCATTAAGCCTCATTCTTAATCGAGCTAACTCAATTTTTCGGCTAAAACATCCTCTTCTGATATGGATGTTTTGGTGCATGCACTCCAAATGAAGAAGATGCATACGAGAACTAGGGTATACGTTTTCACTTCCGATTCACCGGTGTCGGAAAATGTAAAAATTTGCACTTCCGACACTGGTGAGTCAGAATATATTTTCAATAGGTACATGTTGGAAGTGCAAAATTTTTGATTTTCCGACATTAAGAAGTCGAAAAAAATTTAAGCTAAGGGTGTTTCGGTTTTTGCCAACAAAAAATGGGGGCCAAAAATTAAAACTCGAATTTTAATACTAGGGCTATTAACATATTGTTAGGCCCAATTCAATCTTTCAAAGCCCAAAACATAACCTACAACCTCAATAGAAAGCCACATGATAGCAAGGTTTTAGACAGCAGTTGCAAATTTGCAATTGCTGCCAACATTGAGGTTGCATTGATATTATAAAAAAACTTCCAATTCCAGAAAAACGCAGCTAGTGTGGCCACAATTGCAGTTGCAAACTTCGATTTAAAACCCTGCCACTCTAGTCAAGAGACATCTTATTACCAAGAGCACTCTAAATCAAAACAAAATTACCAAATAAAATTCAACGAAAATAGAGCATTAAAGAAGTCACTCCTGTATCAAAGTTGCAGTAGTTATTCCAAACCGATTTATATGAGACAAACTAATCATATCAAAGTGTGTTTATTTTATAGATCTATCTCTGAAAAGAATGAAGAAATATATGCACTGCTATTGAAGGGTGCATTTTATCAAAAGAAAAACATAATATGCCCTGAACATTGACGTCATAAGTGTAAACCAAATATGTTTCAACAATTCTACTAAAATACAAATTTCTTGCTAATTTAAACGTGGGCTCAATAATTGCAATGAGATGTGAATTCAAGTTGCAGAAATCAACATTATAAATAATTTATGGCTCTTAAACATGCTTTGTAAGAGTATGACTTAACATAATGAAATAGAATGTATGTATATATATATATATATATATATATATATATATACAGAGAGAGAGAGAGAGAGAGAGCATACATTGGGGTAGGGAGAGGAGGAAGCTACTGAACTGATTTTCACATCTGGGGTAGACATTACAGATCTTTTCAAGTGACCATTGTCTGCGTTCTGATTTCCACCCAAAGGAGTATCTGGGGATAAGGCACTCTCATAATTACTATCATTTTGCTGAATGGCTCCATTTCCATTTGTATTGAGTTTTTTTGAGGCTTTAGTCTTTTTCCTTTTGTTTATATGTGTAGAAGGAGGCAAGAGGGTATCCTGTATAGCCTGTAAACACAAAGACCCAAAGTATAAAACTCTATTTTACCTAACTTCCAACAGATTTTCCACAACCCTCAGTTGGCATCAAGTTGCAGTGTAAGAATTTAATAGCCAAAATTTGATTTTTGAATCCCCTATCTAGATCATCCTATAGATTTTGTGTAAGTGTTTCGATAGAGGATGAAGAATGTCACCTTGCATCAATCTACTTGAATGATTTCTAAGGGGAGAAAAAATATTTATAGGATTTAGACAGGTGTTGAGTGCTTTCTGCTAAACAAAAGAGAAGAGAAAGCCATACCATCCACCCTTTCTGGCCTCTGACTCCATCTTTGATTGCATAGGCCTCTTTGAAACCATTCTTGAATAGTAACTCGGCTACTTTCATGGAATTACCATCAAAACTACCTTACACACAAAAGAGAAACAAGTGAGTAATCAAACGAACTGTAGTATATGGTAAAAGAAAATCAAATTACTTTTATCAACAATGTATCCCCTATAATCTTGGTTAGAATTATACTATAAACAGAGTGTTTTTTTTTTTTTTTAACCAATCGTCAGTAAAATGTAAAATGTGACGGAAATACAACAACAAGAGTAACATGTACAAACAAAGGCATAACAAAAACAAATTAACCTATCGTGGAAACACGAAAATGTAAAGCCGCAGATATAATATTGGCTAAAAGATATCGTAGACACTTCCAAAGTTAGATAACTAGAGTTTGAACCAGTTCTCTTTTCACTCCCTTTACAAGGATATATTGAATAATGAAAAAATGGATATGTTTTGAAGAAAATTAGATAAACTCAATTTAAGAGTGCAATAGTTAGAAATCTTTAATGTTATCTCCCCATATTGTATCCCACCTCCCATAACTCTCAGAATAAAGGCAACAGCAGTACATGTTGTATATTATTCAAATTGTACAACTAAAACTCACAAAGAAGTTAATTGTATTCTTTTATGAGGAAAGCAACATTACTTTAACGGACTTTCATTTCTCCGTGCTCCATTTTCTTTTTTTTTTTCCTTTTAAATTATTTGCAAACTTAGTGGTTAATCCTTGTTCACTTTTGTTCCCATTAATAACAAATTTAGTGGTTAATCCTATACCAGGCACTAACTTGATTTTTCAGCTTTACAGAACTAGGACTACATAGCCAATGTACCCAACCGATGGCAGCAAGACGGTCATTCCAGCACATGCCAAAACAATCCCAAATTTCTTCTAAATGAGCAGACATATTTTCCACTTTTGTTCTAAACTTTGAAAAATCCTGAATTACAAAAATCTCATATCAACTCGAATTCTTTTTGTCTTCTCACTTAAGTCCCTCAGAAGGACTAAGTTTAGAGTTTAGACGATTTTTTTACATGCAGAGGCTCACTCATACACATAATAAAATTCATTGACCAAACTGCAGGTTAAGAATAATTCAGGACTGAGTTGCTAATGTACTATGTACACAGCAAGATTCTCATTCCTAGACATGCCAAATCAAACAAACCAATATTTATTCCAAATGACCAGACACTTCTTCTTTCACTTTTTTTCTAAACTCAGAAACACAATTTTATTTTGGAGCTTTTTTATTTTAAGTTTTCTTTTCACACATATTTAGCAGAGTTTTCCACTTCAACTATATTCATATTTCAGAATTCAGAAATCAATTAAATGGCCCCTAGTCTCTCTTTTTTTTTTCTTTCTTTCACTAACCTGTCCAAAACACAGAGAACAGTGTTCGACGCATCCTCGAATCTCTCCAACACCTTCTTCACAAACCCATCTTCATCACCTTCAACAAACTCCACCTGCACCACCTCCTTCTTCAAAAGTTTCAAGCTAGGAGACGGCAGAAACTTCACGTTCTTCGCGTCTCTTACGTCCAACAGCTGCGAATTCGGATCATCGCTAAGCTTCCTGAACGCATCAATGGCCGAAACAAACTTGTATTTCCTGAAATACTCTTGAGCCAGAGGTATAACAACCAGGTAAATGAAAGTGCAAGTCGCGACGAAAAACGGGTATCTGTTGAAAAAATCATCAATTGAAACCAGTATTGATTCAATGTTGATTTTTCCAGCATCTAAGTCAATAGCAGAAGGAGCTGCAGCTTCAGCAGCAGCAAGGGATGGAAGAGAAGCGAAGAGTTCAATGATGGAAAAAGAAAAGCAAGATTTTGATAAGAGAATTTGGAAGGGGGGGTTTTGAAGGGAGTTAAGAGAATGGGAAGAAAGTGAGATTTTTTTGGTGGTGGAAGGGGAGGATGAGAGGGGTTGAGGGGAAGAAGAGGGAGAGTGTGATGGGTAATGGTTTGAGAGAGGAGAGAAGGGTTTGAATGAGTGGAGTTTATGGAATTTAGGGTGTGAGAGAAGAGGATAGGAAGAGAGGAGGAGGGAAGAGAGTGAATCCATGAGAGTGGGGAGTGAGCAATATGAACACAAGCTGCAATGATGATGAGATTGGATAGAGAGGATGGAGGAACGGGTTAACATGATAATAACAAATTAAAAAAAAAAAAAAAATAAGTGCAAATTTAGTAGTTGATGTTTTTTTACTTTAACAACTTAATTCTTAAAAATTTACAAGTATATATTTAGTTTTTTTTTTAAATTTTCAGTAGTACTAAATTGGTCCTTCAATATTTCGGATATATCAATTTGGTCCATAAAACATGAGGGTCAAGTTGATATGTAAGAAAATCTTGAAGGAGTAAATTGGTACATCTGGAAAAATTTATCGGGACTAAATATATATTTATAAATTTATCGAGACTAAATTGGTACATTGAAAAAACATCAGAGACTAAATTGGTACTATATAAAAACTTGGCCTGATATAGTTTCTGGGTATTGCTTAGGCATTTGTTAAGGATATTAAAGTTGGAAAAATAATTATAAGTGTACATTTTTCATATTTTTGAAATTCAAAAAATTACCTTTTTGAATGGGTTTTTACTATGTTTTGCTTTTTAACAAATGCATTAAGAGTACATGTTAGCATTTGCTATGTTTTTTTTCCTCTCCACAAAACAAATATTAAAAAATATTATACGGTATTCAAAAATATAAAAAGAAAATTAGTCTTAAACATGCTTTTAGACCTTAAGAATTTAAGTTGTGGTTTTAGTTTTTAAGATATTAACGAATTTTGATTTTAGTCTTTAAAAGCATAATTACGTACATGTTAATCTAACAAATTTTTAACATGTTTTCAATGTTTATTCTTTTTTACCAAGATACCGGTCACCCTTATTACCATATTAGAGGACTTATCCTCTCAATTTGATTAAAGAATAATTGAAAGTTTTCATCGAGTGAGAGCTGATAATATATAAGTTTTTAGAAATTATGAAATTTTTAGTAAATGATTTCTCAAATTAAATACTCGTGTACTAAAAAATAATCAAAATATTACTTAACACATAGCAAAGACATGTGTGACAAACTTTTTGTGATGTGTTAATATTGTCGAATGTCCAAGTGCCCAGTGAATATAAGGATAGATAAGTTATCAGATACATTACAATGAATTTTGAGGTTGTTGCAACTAACGGAGATAACTTCGATTCTACGTATACCTAGAGAAAAGAGAATTAAGACACACATAGTTCTTTATATAAGGGTTGAGAGAACATGTAACATCCTGAATTTTATAAAGGGAATAAAAGAATTTCTTTTAAAAATATTGCAGCGGAAAACAATAATTCCCTTTCAAAGCAAATATTTTAATTAACATATTTCATTAAAGGGAATTATTGATTTCTGCTGCAATATTTTTGAAAGAAATTTTTTATTCCATTTATAAAACTTAGGGTGTTACAGAACATACGTGAATGGTACTCGACGTATGTCCATGTGTATCGTGTATCTTTGCTCACCTCTGACCTATGTGATAAGTATTATACTTATAGGGGAGTCGCTTGATCTAGTTTAATTGGGCTTAGTCTAACAGGCAGACAATATGTGGGGAATAAAGGAAATATTCTGTTGTGATTAGTAGCGATGGATATTGTGAGCAAGAATAAAGGCAATGATTATATATAATAGTATGTTGGTTTTATGATTGTTATTAACTAGTAGCACTCATATTGAGCAAGAATTATGGAGTAACAAGGGTCTTGTGTCAGCTTTATGGGATCGGGATCGGCTCCACTATACTAATCTATTTTGGTCTATCACATATGTCCCTAGCTTGATGTAAGACAAGAGGCTTGTGCCAAGGTTTGTAGTTAGGATGTAAAAGACTATTTGAGTCGTGATCTTCTCCTTATCCGAGTATGGCTGTGATACAACGCTTGTAAAATCCTAAATTTTATACTTTAAAATATATTACTTTTTATAGTGATTTAATATTAAAATGCTTGGGATTTTATAAAAATTTTGACGGAGTATACTTTAAAATATGGACTTTCCCCAAGTTAACTTTATACCTGTCAGTCCAGAACAGTTTATAACAATTACAAAACTATAATTACATTGTAAGTGATTGTGACTTACTTAGAAATAATTTATAAAAGGATATCCTCGAATTCTTCACAACCATTTATACATTCAATAGAATTAAAAGTTGCATTTAAAGTCCTCTTCACAAAATAAGAGTATATTTAACTTATAATAACTAGGAAAATTGTCCGTGCGATGCACAGGTCTTAAATTTTGCTATTCTTTATTTTTTGAAGGGCTTTCCATTTGTTTAAACATTAAAAATTAATTTTATTTACATGTGAATTTTTTTAGCGGAGAATAAATCTATCATTTTTTGGAATTATATTTTATATGGTATTTTTTTAATTATTACAAATTTACATTGAAATTTATTTTTTTTATGATCAGACAAATTTATGTAATCAAATCGGAATACAATACTTACAATTAGATAAAATGCGATAAAGATTCTGAAAAATATTTATAATATGTGAAACAATCATGTATACTTTAAAAATAGTTATGAATAATTGTTATTATTTTTTTTCGTGTTTTTTGGTGGGACAATTATATAATATAAAATTGGTATAATATATAATACACAAACTTCTATCTATATATTAAGCAAAATGTAAATATTTAAATATGTCTTTTGTCACACACTTATCATTATCAAGGAAAAATCATAGTTATTTGACACATGTTTAAGTGAAAAAATATATTTGTAATGACCAATAAAAACATGTTGAATTGAAAATTAAAAATGTAAATAAACAAAACAAAAACCAATCGTGCTTCCAACTTCTAAAGTTTAGACACGGCTTAAGAACATCTATTTGGAAAGAACCATGAACAAACTTATATATGAGAAGGAAAATACTTAAAAGAGAAAAAGATCTTTATTCTTACATCACCGGCGAGAACATGTTATCTTTTGTTGCCTCAAGCATTTTGAAGACAGCCACCTTCGTTAAATGTTTGTCTCCTTAATATTTCTTATTTTTGTGATTTTCTACCATCTTTGTGGTCGGGAGTATTTCCTCAATCGTTAAATGGGACGAAGGCCTGGAGTATTCCCTCAATCCTAAATCTAAAATCTTTATGAGAAATTTACATCCATCATGAAGGTAGGTTAATTTTGTTAGTAACATTGAAATTGTACAAATTTAATATACTTATTTGAAACTACCTCTAAAGATTTATAATATGTGAAACAATCATGTATACTTTATAAAAATATTTATGAATAACTGTTATTATTATTTTTTCGTGTTTTTTTGGTGGGACAATTATATAATATAAAATTGGTATAATATATAATACACAAACTTCTATCTATATATTAAGCAAAATGTAAATATTTAAATATGTCTTTTGTCACACACTTATCATTATCAAGGAAAAATCATAGTTATTTGACACATGTTGAAGTGAAAAAATATATTTGTAATGATCAATAAAAACATGTTGAATTGAAAATTAAAAATGTAAACAAACAAAACAAAAACCAATTGTACTTCCAACTTCTAAAGTTTAGACACGGCTTAAGAACATCTATTTGGAAAGGACCATGAACAAACTTATATATGAGAAGCAAAATACTTAAAAGAGAAAAAGATCTTTATTCTTATATCACCGGCGAGAACATGTTACCTTTAGTTGCCTCAAGCATTTTGAAGGCAGCCACCTTCATTAAATGTTTGTCTCCTTAATATTTCTTATTGTTGTGATTTTCTACCATCCTTGTGGTCGGGAGTATTTCCTCAATCGTTAAATGGGACGAAGGCCGGGAGTATTCCCTCAATCCTAAATCTAAAATCTTTATGAGAAATTTACATCCATCATGAAGGTAGGTTAATTTTGTTAGTAACATTGAAATTGTACAAATTTAATATACTTATTTGAAACTACATCTAAAGATATTATTGACATTTTAAAAGGTGCTGACTTAATTGAAATATTTTTTAAAAGAAGTTTTTTTATAAGCGTTTTTTGGAAAAGGTAATTAAGTTTTATTAGAAATTGAAATGAGTTTATGCAAATTGGAAAAATAAATATTGTGTTTCTAAGAAAACATGATGGGCGGTTATGATTTAATCTAATAAAATATGATGGACGGCTAAGATTGAAAGATACAAAACAGGAGGTTATGATTTAATCTAATAAAATATGATGGACGACTAAAATTAAAAGATACAAAACACACACTTAATGATGGATTTATGAGAGAATTACACCATTAGGAGGGAAAATAGGTGTTTTAGGAGAGAAATCTTTTTTGCCCTTCTACTTCTCCAATTTTAATATATGTTGAAAAGTTTACATTTAAAACAACTTTAATTAATAATACATTTTACATTACATTATCCTAGAATGGTTGCAACAATAATAATGAGACCAAGGAGGTCACAACAATAATATACTCTCTTTAAGCGAGAGTATACCTTCTCGGTGCGAAAACAATGAACGTCTTTCTCCGATGGTACCTAAAATGGTCAACTTAAGGGGTGAGTAATTTGAATAATAATCAAGGAAAACACTTGAAATAACTGTATTAAGACATAACTAGACATACCCGCACACATATACCTATATTCATTTATCCTTTTCAAACCTACTATTTCTATACCTTGACATTTTACTATTCCTTTACACTATATATATACACAATTCAGTATACAAAATCATCACATAACAATGCTTTGATACTCAATCATATGAGTATGAAATGCACTTTATACCATTATGATTTAATTCCTGAATCCAATGTAACACTGTACCATTTAACTTTATCCACTATAACACCTTAACATTTTAATTGGATTCAGCGAATTAAACCCATTATATAACAATGAATGCACTTCTCCATTTCCAATAACAATAACAATGCAATTCCTCACAACACTTCACCCTCCACTCTGGGAAAAAACTGACCAGGAGTAAGCATTTCTCAACCTATAGTTTGGTACTTCACCCCTCTAGGGTTCGTCATACCAGCTTGCACAGTACTTCACCCCTCTAGGGTTCGTCATACAATTTGGATTGATTCGCCCAAATTGGCTTTAGCAGAAATCACCCTCGACTGGCCAAAACGAGTCAAAGTGATGGAATTACCATGGTTTGCGTAGAACCAATCCCTAACACGGGAAGCAAACCCGTATCCTTGGCAGGATCAAAGTTATCCATGGTAATCCCAATAATTCCCTTTTGCCCTCATCAATCGTTAAACGACGTGTATTTTTCCCCGTACTCCTAAACGTCCACCTTACTCCATAAATGCACGCGTTTCTAGTTCATTTTATGTGGCTTTCTGTTAATCAAACCTTTAATGCTTTATATCCATTAGGTGTGGTTCTCTAGCTTAGGATTTATGGCCATACTTTATATATATATATATATATATATATATATATATATATATATATAGCAACAAACACACATAACAACAATAATGATCATAACCATACTATTCATTCATTCATTTAATTCACCATAAAATCCTAGGTCCATAATGTAAAAACTACAATCGGTGGGTGAATTAACTAGGAGACACTAGGAGAACACCTAGAAGGGGGGTTGAATAGGTGTTAGAGAAACCTTGAAAGATTTTCGAAAGAAACAAATCGAAATGATTAAAACAAATGATTTTTACAAAATTTTCAGCCTTTAATCGATTAAACAAACCTGTTAATCGATTAACACTTTAAAAAACACTTAGTTAATCGATTAATAAAAAAGGTTAATCGATTAATGCCGAAAGCTTGTTTTTATTTAATCGATTAACACCTTTAGTTAATCGATTAATCACTGTTAAAACTGAAAAATCACTTTTCAATCAAATACGAAAATCAATCAATTAACACATATGATTAGAGATTAAGCGGAATTGATTAACACCAATATTCTTATTGATTACCTAGGTTATGAAAATGATTTTCCCCAAATCAATTTGCACAATTAAGATTCAATTCAATCAATTATGAAAATCAATCTTTTCTAGGTTTTCAACCAAGAACAAATGAAATGACTTGAATGTAAAGAATTAAGAGTTTAGAGATACGACACAGAGATTTATCCTGGTTCACTTTCATCCACTTGAAAGCTACATCCAGTCCCCTCTTCAACCAAGAGAGATTCTTCACTATGAGGAATTAGAGTTCTCAAATTACAAGTAAATGCCTCTCAAGACTCACTTCTTGATAGCCTACAAGAGATACCACACCCTTGCCTTGCAATCCTATTGAATCTAATCTAACCTCTTCTCTTGCTTGTTGATATCCCCACAACAAGTCTTCCACTTGCTTGATGATGCCTCACACCAAGACTTCCAATTTGCTTGTTAACACAACAAGACTTCTAAGACTTCTTTGCTTGATGAACAACCACCAAAGACTTCCTTTGTTGTAGATAGCTTGCCTCCTTTGCAATGATTACAACCAAAATGAAAACAATGACAATCCTATGAATCTCTTTCAATAGCTATGAAAATATCAACATAAGAGATTCAAAAATTCTTGATCAAAGAATGTAAAAGTTAAAAGCTTTGATCTATGAAAGTGAGAGAGAATAGTGTGGCTTTGATCTTTGTAAAATTGATATGAAAATTGTTCTAAATGTGTTCTAATGATTCACTAAGGTTAGGAAAAGATTTATATAGAATACCCAAAAGTTAGGAAACAATAGAAATTGATTTTGCCTTGAAAAGCTTATTTTAAAAACTGATTCTGCACGTGTTAATCGATTAACACAATGCTTTAATCGATTAACATAGGTCTTAATCGATTAACACTTTTGGTTAATCGATTAACCACTGCTAAAATCAATTAAAAACTTGTTTTCTCAAAACTAAACCTTTTCTTTCAAACCTTTAAGCCACCTATTGATTTTAGGTTAAGTGAAAACTCAAATTATGATATAATCATGACCTTGATAGAGATTCACTACCCTCTATATACTCTACCCAAACTCATTAAAATAAAAGACTTGAGAGGCTAAAGATATTACAATAAAACACAAACTAAGTCTTCATGAGCTTGCTCTCTCTTCATCATTGTTGAGTGTTGATTTGCTTGTTGAACTTCTTCAAACTTTAAGCTTGATTAAACCATTTGTAGATTGTTCAAAAACCTTTGTCATTATCAAAACATTCTCACTGGATCTAACACATAACAATACACTACTAGTTATTTAATTATAAGAAAACACATACTATTCTTAATTGACCAAAGGTTTTTGTTCATTTAGTTTCAAGATAACTATAACAATTTGTCACTAATCTAAACCCTAAATTCCAAGCATACATCCTCATACCCAACATATAAAGCACACAAGTCATATATCTCATATTCATCATACAAAGCATACAAATCACACATACACATAAAAAAATACATCTACTTATGAACTTATTACTATCACCAAGTCCCTTCCCTAATTAAAACCAAAGTACTCCCCCTTACCTCTTGAAGAGAAGAGGAGACAATGGGGTTCTCATGGAACCCACTAACCAACTCCAAATCCTAGCTCCTTAGCATTCCAATCCTTGATTCCTAGTGATCCCCAAGTTTCCTTGATGATTATAAGCCTCTATTCCATGGATTGCTCAAGTTGGGGTTTAGGGTTTGATTTGGGGATTTTAAGAAAAAGAGATGAAATGAAGATTTGAGAGAGGGAAATTGGTAAGGAATCAATAGGGAGATGATTGGTGGTGATGATTTGTTGTTATTTTGTGTTGATTTATTGATTTGCAAAACCCTAGGGCAGAGAGAGCAAGAAGCTCGAAGAAGAGGAAGAGAAACAAATGAAATCAACACTGAAAACTCGTGTTATTTGACTGATATAACAGGGGTTAATCGATTAACCACTTTGGTTAATCGATTAACACTTGCTGTTTGCACATGATTAATCGATTAATTCTGACCTTAATCGATTAGTAGCAGAAAGTGGCTAAAAATTTAATCGATTAATCCACACCCTACTCGATTAGTGGCTGAACATTGCCAAAAACTTAATCAATTAACTCAAGGCTTAATCGATTAATTGGTTCAACCTACCATTCCCTTGCACTTCAAATTGTCATAACTTCTTCGTTAACCGTCGTATCTTGCTCAAATTTTGAGACAAGTATCCTAAGACACTCATCTTCACATCCAACGGTGGAATTTGAGTTTAGAGCTATGGATATTTTATTCCTAATTTCCTAAGATCCTATGTTCTTTAGATCATAATTAACTCTTTTAAAACTCATTTTTAAACTAATTCTACTTCATAAAACCTACCCTTACTAAACCCTACATTCTAAACATATTCTAAACATCCCTTAGAACCTCTAAACAGAATCAAAGACTTGGAAACAACAGTACCCTTATCAAAATTCCATTAATTAAAGCACCTAACAATTTGGGAAAATCAGGGATGTTACAATACTCCCCCATTTAAAGGAATTTCGTCCCTGAAATTCGACTGAGTTCAAAGAACTAAAAGAGATATAGAGCTATGTGCTCTAGTCACAAGATGAATCTTGACTTAGACAATGAAAAGGGTTATGACTTTTTGGGGATTCACTCCCCCACTTAAAGCAAAACTACGGTTGAGGTTTCACTAACATAATTGCTGTACTACTAATGAGGCTGCTTCTTATACAAAGTCCTACGACCTTAAGGAAGGTTCAATCTTAGGAAAACTAATTGGTTCTGACTAACCAAAGAAACAAAAGTCCTAAACTCCCCTAAAGCATATTATCATTTACAAAATAATAGACATCAACATAAGAAACATTTTACATAACAAGCATGAATAACATGCTCAAAGAGGAGCAAAACAGAAAGCATTTAACTATAAAAGAAATTAGCACGACAAAGCATAATTCTAAAAAGAACAATCAAGAGAAATAACTCACATACACAAAAACTTAAAACATTGTTTATTTAAAATTTTATACAGGATTAGACTTAACCCAAATATACGGAGTATCATTTGAAATTTCAATAGAAAGTATACTTCTTGAAAATAAAAAGTAAAACATCAACTCAATACAAATACATGAAAATAATCAATACACACTAAAGTAGTCTTGCATTGAATTGAGTTGAGTAAAAGTTTTGAAAAGATCTTAATATTCATTTGATGCATAGTTATGCATATTGTAATTTAAAAATGTAAACAATATATGCACATATGAAAAATCACCCAAAATAGAGATGGTTACTCGTGAAAAGAATGAGTTCAAACTCCAACCTAAACTTAAATTGTCTATTTGGTCCCCCAAAGATACACCGGACATCAGCTTAGTCCCCGAAAGATTTTGGGCATCAATTTAGTCCCCCAAAGATCAAAATGGGCATCACGTTAGTCCCACCGTTAAAAACTCCGTTAATATTATTAAAAAAATAACAAAAAATTACGAAAAATAATAAAAAATTCAGAAAATAATAAAAAAAACTTATTAAATCTGTAAAATATTTTAAAAATTTTGAAAAAAGTGTCTTTCTTTTTTTAAAATATTTATAAAATAATAAAAAATTTATAAATATATTTTTAAAGAAGCGGTAAAATATTTTTAAAAAAATTTGAAAATTTTATTTTTTTGTTTTTAAATATTCTAAAAAGTAATAGAAAATTCATAAAAATAATAAAAAATTCAGAAAGCTGTAAAATATTATTAAAAATTGGGAAAAATAATTAAAAAATAAGAAAAGTTTTTTAAAACCATTAAAATATTTTAAAAAATTTTAAATTTAATTATTATTTTTCAGTAATTTTCCGATATTTTTTAATTTTCTAAATATTCTGAATTTTTTCTGAAAATTCTTAAACGTTAATATTCTAACCCATATAACCCTTGTGCAAAAGCAGATTTAGTTTACAAAATTTTTAAAAAGAAATATAATTCATATTTTTTTTAAAAATATTTTACCTATTTTTTTAAAATATATTGATGAAATTTTTATTATTTTCATAATTTTTTTAAAAAATATTTTGCATGTTTTTTAAAATTTATCTGAATTTTTTATTTTCATAATTTTTTATTATTTTATAAATGTTTAAAAAAAAAGAAATACACTTTTTTCATAATTTTTTAAAAATTTTCACAATTTTTTATTATTTTCTGAATTAATTATTAATTTTTAAAATATAAAAAAAATTCAGTATTTTTTAAAAATATTTTAGTGATTTTTATAAAAATTTTCTGAATTTTTTATTATTTTTCGTATTTTTTTATTATTTTTTTAATAATATTAACGCATTTTTTAACGGTGGGACTAACGTGATGCCTATTTTGATCTTTGGGGACTAAATTGATGCCCAAAATCTTTCGGGGACTAAGCTGATACCCGGTGTATTTTTGGGGGACCAAATAGACCATTTTCTCTATTCAATATAAAAGAAATATGATTTTGAGATATGCCTACGCTGGGTGAATGCGATAGATTACTTGAAAGCATTTTCAAAAATTACCATTTCATGCTTTTCTAAAACTTTCTTGTAAAAGGATCAAGGTCAAAGAATACATTATGCATGAATGCAGTTGAAAATAGGGATTAGCAACGAAGGGTAAATGCAATGATGGTCTTCTAAAAATCCAGTTTAATATACGTTTATACTCTAGACTGAAGATGTCATATGAAAAGATATGTTTCAATTCTTTATACATACATGAAAATGAGTTGTCCTTTATACAAGGACTCAGTTCATTAAATTATAAGTTTGGTTATTTATAAAATTCTCTTTAAAGAAGAAAGATTACATTTTAAAAAAATATAATTACAATAGAAAAGATTTAAAGTTAGAAATTGCCCTTCAAAGGACATAAGGCAATTAGTTTTGAAAATTTAATTTAGTACTTAGTTGATAAAGAATGGTTTAGTGCTTTCATAAAATCACCTTAAATAGTGGGTGGAAAACATTCTTTATCAAAAGTCATCATTAAATAATACACAAGACGTATAAAAATAATTAGAGTTGGAACTAGTATGAAAAATGCAAAACAAATGGTTCCAGCGATAGTTTGGTTTAGTATATACTCTTAGAAAATTTGAAATTACAAATATAGTAATATACAATTCAAACACACGAAAATCAATAACTCTAGAACAACCAAAACCTACCTCCTATATACACCTATATACATATACATATACATAAGACTTAAACTCTACAAGCTTAAGACTCCCACTAGACCTATGCTTGTCTATTCCTCACACAAGGTTTCAGGGTTTCCTATTTGGTTCCTTAGGTTAGGATTTCGCCTAACTGCTTCTATCTTAGAACCCTAGTTGAACTCCCTTATTGCTATCTAGACCCTGGTGCTAAGACTCTTATAATGGATGTTAGGACAGGGACATTAATACCCAACAAACTACATTCCATAAAATAGTTAACATTGGTTTGAAAATTGTTTGCGATTATGGAATATAGCTTATTCATTAAATAACTCCGCATTTCCCTTGAGTTCTATGTGAACTTAAAGGAAAAGATATCACATCCATTACCTTACAGATTCTAGACTTGAATCTCACTCTATGTGAGATACATTGCCTTTAACCCACTTTGTTATCGTCATTTGCATTTCTCAATTCCACATCGTAATAGAAAACAAAGGAGTTCTAACTTATAAGAAAAAGATTTGGTCTTTGGTGATAAAGAACTTCCCAAACATTATCTCTTTCCGAAAATAAGGGAAAACTCGTAATTTATAAATCAATATCATTTTGAACTTTAACAGAGTTAGCTAATGATAGGGAAAACATGTCAAGCATCCAAAAATTCAAAGTATTCATAAAGATTTTCAAAATCATTTCACATTGGTTTTAGAATTAATTCAAAAGTTTGAGGACTCCTTGGTCAAAGAAAACAAGGATCCTCTATGATCATCAAACCCAAATAAAAGGAATTGCATGTGTCGGTTGAAATTTGATTTCATCCGCATTTTCAAATCTTAATAAATGCCTTTCCTTTTATTTCAACTTTGAAGTTCAAATCTTGTTTCAAATTGACGTATGTCACATTCGGTGAATTCCTATTTAATCGGCAATTGGTGTAATCCAAGAATAAACTATGTAACGCCCCAAAAACTAATCCAATAAAAATATGAGTTAACAAAAACTTTTTCCGAGTGTGAAAACCAGAAGTACTTTTCATAGAGTAATATTTCTTTTACAAAATATTCTGAGTGTAAAGCATGTATAATACAAAACCCCAAAAACCCTTTTTTACACCCAGAGCATTGGTCTTCACAACTCGATCCTTCTGCAAAGGATCCGGATGACGAGACATCATCCTGGCTGTTCCTTCTAATCCACTTCCACTCTTAAAGGAGTGGCTTCAGTCTTGTCCTTTGAAAGAACCTACCACCACAAACATGGTAGATGGGAGTAAGTCACTTGTCATATCGCCTAAGCAGATTATATGATTGGTCAAACACAATCATCACATATATCATTTCAATATAGTAAATGCATGCTCAAGAGTATTATTAAACAATATAATCTATGATCATTAGTCTTTCATGCTATGCATGCATGTCTCTCAAACCATTTCTCCATAATCAACTCTTCCAGAAAGCAACACTCTGGGATAAGCAATCGTGCGCTCGATGTTTCCACAACCTGTATAGCGGCCACACCGTTCTATACTGGAACCCCATCGACCACGATCCTAAAATGATACAAGGGGATGATCCCTGAACCATTGTCCACCAATAGTTCTAGGTCCTTGTCATTTCTACGGTGGCGGACACACCGTTCCAACCGTCTCATGTAGCGGCCACACCGTACTACATGGTTTCCAATCCAGCATGCACCTCACTCATTTACAATTCCCTGTACACCATGCATGAGATGCATAACACCAATATTAATCATCACATTATACACATGGCGGCCACACCGTTCCATGCTTTCATATAGCGGCCACACCGTACTATATGAATCCTTTAAGTGAATCCTACATATGGCGGCCACACCGTTCCACATGTCTTCGTATAGCGGCCACACCGTACTATACGGAATTCCATTATACTTACCATACATATGGCGGCCACACCGTTCCACATGTTTTCGTATAGCGGCCACACCGTTCTATACGGATCCCATTAAGTATAATGACTTCACGAAGGAGTTAACCTCAACATATGAGAATCGGAGCAATTCCGCTTATCTATCTTTAACTTATCCAAATCGGAGCAACAACCCTATCGCATTTGGATTGGATCCTCATAATCAACAAGCATCATCATGCTCGCATTATCCTTAACACTCCTTAAGTCATTATCCTCTTATGCTCCAAAACATTAATTACCAAGTAACACAATCAGTTATTATCAATTACACGATCCTTAGATCGAGACATTAGGCTTGCTCCACTTATTATCGTGGGATATTAACTCCTACCTAATCTCCTTTATCAGGAACTTACCCCTTTTTAGCTGACATGATTATACAATTAATCAATTGCCTTGTCAGCTCCTAATAACCAATCATAAATCATTTCTCATCATCAACGTTAAGCCAACGAAGACACTATCAATTTAATTAGAACAGAACCAAAATTCCAATTAAAAGATAATTCTTAGAAAATTAGATAAATAATGATTTATCCTTTTTGGCTTATTAACATCATGCTTAACTTATTGAGAAACTAAAACAATATTTAAGTAAAACCTTTAAGGATTGAAAGAAAGCCAAATTAATTATTCTCTTGTCTCAGGTCCTAACCGGTTACAAAACCCACTAACCGGTTAGAGACAACAGTCCCTGAGAGCAGACCCTTAATTCTTAAACTTAATCACTTTCAATCTCAAGCTATTGTCTTTCTAATCCTTATGCAGCATTTAGGACATTACTAAAGTATGATTTCATTAAATTAACAATGAACCATAATTCCAATATCTTAAGTTCAAGACAACTTCAAAATCTTGGAACCAAATTCAGGACAAAGTCTAATTAAACATCTAGGCATTTCCTATTGTGTCAATATCTAATTCCAGGACATCAAATACAGCAATTAGGACATGCTTCTAGTGTTATAATAAAGCTTAAGCATATTTAGACATACTCTATTCTTAAACAAACAAACATTCATTCCTTAGTTTATAAAGTTCTTTTTATTGATTGGGTTATTGGCCCACGCCTATGTCATACCAACCCTTGCTGATTTCTATAATAAAACTGAATAACTAATGAATGCTGTCAGGCACTAACCGGTTACAGGAACTTCTAACCGGTTAGATTATGCAGTCTGAGAGCAGAACATGCTTCCTTCACAACTCAAATCAATTCCAAATGCATTTCTTTCCCTTACAACAGCTTAAGGTCTATGTCTAATTAAAAGCATATTAAGTTCTAGTCCCAAATCACTGCCCTTAGCTCTTAATCCCTTGATTCCTTCTTGTAACATAGTTCTTTAACATACTCTTGCAATTCAAACTTATACTCAATCTTTTCAAAATCCAATTATCAACCTAAACCAATATCAAATAGAACACATTGGATTATTAAGCAGTGCTTCCAAAGCTATACGAAGATTAATCTAATTCAATTTGTATGTGTATCATGAAGACAATGAACACTTCATGATTTAGGATTACTTACTAATCAACTCAGTGATATAACAAAGTATGCATGTTCATACCATCATAGAGTAATTCCAAGTTATTAGAAAATTACTACAATGAAATTGGTCAATTACCCTCTTTTATCAGGTTCTAACCAGTTAGAGGAACCTGCTAACTGGTTAGATCATGCAGAACCTGTGAGCAACAATAGCATTTTTAAATCCAATTCTTTTCAATCTTCATTTACCACTTCCAGTCAACATCTTACAACAATGTAACACATACCCAGTGACTTTATTGCCAACCTTAACAAGTCTAAATCAAGTTCCTTTTTCACAAAATTATGGTTAGATCATCACGTATTTCATTCTCATGAAAGTGCAATAAACAACACTCTTAACATGATCATCATATTTCTTATCCAAAGTCACAACATATTACTTATATAATTATGCCTTAATCTCAAATAAATAACATAGTGACCAAGTGGTTGTCTTGGTCCAATTCACATAACATACACATATCAAAATCCACAATCTATAATCCTAGCGATATAAATGAGGTCTCCCATACCTTGGACAAATTGGACAGCACTTGGACAAGCCCTAAAACACCCTAGAACAACAGTTACAAGACAGCCACATCAACAGCCACCAAGGACAACAACAAGAGCAGAACAAACCACCTTCAAAAGCAAGCTCACACACTCACAACTCACAAGATTGATGTGCAACAACTCAAGGCAAGTTGTATACACGCATTGAGAAGAGATTTTGGCAGAGTTTTGGTATAGAATTCGCAAGGAAAATTGAACAATCAACAACACAATACCAAGCTATTTATAGAACAAGGATTAGGGTTGGAAGAGTGGGGTTAGTCATCAACTAATGACACCCATCAAATTTCAAAGCTTCACACCTGTCCCAGACCTCCCAATAATGTTCCACGCGTCCTGAGAAGGCTTAAGGACGAAGAAGCTTCGTGATTTCCAGCTCAAACCGCCTTAATTTTATGCAGATGCAGAGGCACAAACTGGTTACTGGTTTTACTAACCGGTTAGCCACTGCTAAAATTCAGAAATTCACTATTTTGCTTAAAAATTAATATAAAAAGATTTACGTATCAAAATACAATTTCCACCGTTGGATGTCAAGATAAAATCATTAGAAACCTTGTCTAAAAATTAGAGGATGATCCAACGGTTAACGAAAGAGATATAGTCCAATCTTTACAGGGTATTTTACTAAAATATCATTTTCTTGAATGATAATTCATTTTCCAATGAATTATTTTCATAAAATACTCTTATTTATGAAATTTCCTTATTAAAATAAATATTTTATTTATATTTCCTCTTTATAAAAATGAGGGATGTTACAAACTACACCATTATTCCATTACTTAGGAATTCACTTTGTTAACAATACATGTTTAAAAATTGGTGGTGTGATATTCGATCAATTATCAAAGCTTGAATCACTTCCACACATTGGAAAGTATTAGAATACTAGTATGCTTGACATTCGTTAGAATTCATACTACTAATACTTTTCAATTTAAAGTCTTAAAATAGTTTGATGCAAAAACACATGTACACCTTTTCAATAGTAGTGTATTTATCACCAAACACAATGTGGAATTGTAGAAAGTACTTAGGTTTTATTAGTGACAACACTCAGTCACCAAAGTTAAAGGCAAGTACATTGGGCTGACACCTATTCACTTCTGCTGCGCACTCTGATAAAGAATGCTCAGTGTCTATGATGAAATGAACTCTAATACCTATCCTATTCTTATGTATAGAAAAGAAATTTGACAATTATTTCATTGGATTTCAAGGACTTAATGGTGTTATCTTCCAATTAAATGTAAATCTCGAGGGGCCCATCTCGATTCTACATTGCATTAGAGATAAAACCATTTTCGTGCAACCTGAATTCCAATCAAATAATAAAGAAATGACTCATCTTCCATTCAAAAGAAGACTTTGAAATTTCATTTCACGTAAAAGTTTCAATTCCTCGTCATATCCGAAGTTGACTTACTTAATTCAAAACTAAGGTTTAGTCCATCCCGTTGGGGTAGCAATTTCTTGCTCTGACCCGTTGGGAGTTTTCACTTCCCTTAGTCTCTACTTTCGGTCCGCTTCAAAGTACAACAAAGCTACAATTGAAAATTCTACTTAGTCCACTTTGAATTGAAGATTTAACCTAATAACTAGGACGCAAGCCCGTGCATTTACATTTTCAGTGATTACAACATTAATATCTTTTGTGATTAATTTTAAAAATTATTATTATGAGTATATATTATTTTGAATAGAAATAAATATAGTTAAAAAATAACAAAGAATTGTTGATTCAAATTTGTTATCATGAGTTATTTTAAAGTAGTATAGATCATTCAAATTTAATTAAAATAACTAAAATATAAATATAATTAAAGGTCTGTTTCTCAAATTTGTTGGGCCTTTAATATTGTTATTTTGAATGGGAATTGCTTTTTGGCCCCCTTGTTCGACTTTTTGGCCCCCATTTCAAATTTCCGTAGACCAAAATACCCTTGAAAATGTTAACATTTCCGGTTTTATGAAACCGGAAAAACCTTTTCGGTAATTCTCAACCGGAATAATAAATTTAGACCCTTTCCGGTATGTCTGACCCGGAATATTTCCGATTCCGCATAACCAGAAAGTTTAAAAAAATTCTGAAACAACACTAAGTACTGAAGAGGGTGCAGCTCCTCTTTATATATATTTTTTCGGTTCTATGAAACATAGTGCATACACTAAGTACCCTTGAGTCTTCATGAATTGTCGGTTATTTGTACCAAAAAAATTCATAATCCTGATGAGATTGCTCTGCTTGTGGTATGCACTATGTAATTTTATTAGAGCTTGTCGGTTCCTTGGAACCCTTGTTTTTAAAAAAATTATAAAAAAAAAATAAAAAAAAATAATAAGAACAACTAAATGTGAAACCAAGGGGAACCTGTAAAGGTAGTGGACATGGCTGCAACGGATGAGAAGGCTATCGACGGTCCCAAACGACGGAAACGGGCAGTCCTGACTTATTGCAGACAACTTTAAACTTTCCGGTTAATAATAATCGAAAATATTCCGGGTCTATAGTATCCGGAAATCTATTTTCGGTTCAGCAAAACCGTAATAGTGTTTAAATATATTCCGGTTTAGCAAAACTGAAAAGACTTTTCCGGTTTTATATAACCGAAAATGTTAACATTGTTAAGAGTACTTTGGTCCATGAAAATTTGAAATGGGGGCCAAAAAGTCAGTCATGGGGGCCAAAAAGCAATTCCCATTTTGAATAGAAAAAAATAATGTTGGGTCTTGTAACTTAAAACATATGATTCAGCCCTTATTGTATTTAGGTGCAATCATACTTAAACCAAAACAATGACAAATTCAGGCCTAAAATCAGAGGCCAAGTTTCAAGCACTTTCTTGTGATTGCAAATCATATTATGAAACTCATTAACTACATTAATAGTACCAAGTGATTTCATCAAATCACAACCGGACATATCTTCAACTAAGATAACAAAACAAATTGATATCTAAACTTTTGAAGTAAAAGTGCTGCAGTAGATAACTTACATATAAGAGCTCCCATGGGACTGCTCATAACTTCATTAGGAAGTTGTATAATATAATAAGGAATGGTTGCTCCAACCAAAAATTGAGCAACTTCATTGCTAAAATTATTACAATTGTGGGTAAGCAAACTATAGGTTTCGGTCGGGTACCGTGGACTGATTTCCAGCAAATATATTTCAAAGACATCCTTGGGCACATGTGTGACACCTAGTTCGACCACTCTAAGAGGAACTCCATATGGTGTAGATAGATCCCGCAGGAGAATGCTGTATGCCCTCTCCAAAGTAATACTCCATTACCAAAACCACCGTCCCTGTGTGCCTAAAATACAAAAAGAATATTTAAAATTACAACCTTTCTATATGCAATTAAAAGAATGGCACAATAATCGTAAGGCGAACAAAAGCAATACTTGTCACCATGGATGTCTTTGGAAACAACTTATTAAGCTTTAATTCCATAAGCTATTTTTTGTAAGTTGTGTTCATAAGCCCAAATAAACACTATATGTAAATAATATGACATTTAAAGTAACATTACACATCCACATATCACCAAATATCACCAAACATTTAAAACTAATCATGGTGAGACTGAGAACATTTTAATCTAAACAACAACAAATAGAAGCACTCACCATATGCCCTCAATAGCTTTCCCCAGAAAAGATGTTGAAAGCTGTCGAGCAAGTCCTTGGCTTAAGTCATAAATATTTAGAGTTACCCTGTGACCTTCCTGCAACCAATTAGAGTGATATATGCATTATTATTACTTCCTCAATCCTTCCTAACGAACCCGGTAGTCAGTACGTGGTATGTTTATGCCAAATTCGGTACTATCACCATTCATGCAACCAATAAAAGAAAACAGAGGCATTGATTTTCAAAATTATATCTTAGAAAAATTGATTTTCATAGAGTTATCTTAGAAATTGATTTTCAACCACTTATGTTGCAGAAGAATCAAATAATAAAAAGCACATCAAAACTAAACAGTGAGACACCAAAAAAATCATATATAACAATACCACAACAGATCTTATAATCTTGGCAGTGTCCCTCTACTTGTTTAGGGTATGAAAACTACTTGTCTAAGGTATGATAACTACTCAAATTGATAAGAGAGTCTCTACATGCCATGATATACATAATTGGATAAGTATTCATACCTGAAAAGTTTGGATAAATATTCTGTCCACCTTGAAAAGTTTGGATACGGATGATGAATCATACCTGACATAAGATAAAATCCAAGTCACTTTTAGAATAATAAAATTATGATCTAGCATTCAAATTTATCCCATTAAAATTTGATTATATCTCTAGAAAATAAATTATTATTACAATAAATTACATTCAGGAATCAGATGATTATGATTTTAGAAATTAGGTTTTATTTCCCTTAGCATTTTCTTTTTCATAATCATCTGTTTGTTAGCAAAATAATAATGGTGCCATCACCAAATGCAATGAACAGTTAGCACCCAAAAAAAATATTGAGCAGTAGGGTATCTGAAATTTACACGATAGTGAATGCTTTTGGCAAATTGGCATATAAACTAAGAGGTGGTAGTATAGATTAGTTTAGGCATCACATTCCAATCTACTAATCAAGACAAAATAGTGATCATCTAATTACTCCAAGGAGAAAAATCCTGAAGATCAGAGACATCTTGAATGATGGAAGTACTCTTGACCTGCATAAATATAGTGATCATCTAACTAAGATATGAATAGAGAAAAAAATCCGGTTGGACTATATGTGGTAATTAATTAATGAACATGCAAGACAACACCTTTGGAAGACAAAGGGCATGAGCAAAAGAAGTGCAAGAGTCGAGACCACAAATGAATAAACAACGAAAACATAGCACCTCAATCCCTGTGATGATGCTGGTTTAATCATCATCACAACAACTACAGCAACATCAGCACATCAACAATGAGGTCTATTTAAAAAGAATAATTATACTATTACTCACCATTTGCTTGTACTTGAAAAGCTCAGTGAAGTCTACTTGCTTGCTAGTTGAGATCACACAATTGAGTTTCATTTTGTATCAATGGATTTAGGCATATTTTACATCAAAATTGCTACATAATTTTCTGTTTTTTTGCAAGTGTATAAGATTCACCAAACAAATCAAACATGAAAATAAATAAGAGAATAATAGCTTATAGGCATCTTAGAAAAAGTGGTTTTTTTTAAATATCTCAATAATAAAGGGAGTGAGAGAGAGAGAGCTTACTGCCTCGGTAGCCCAGTGAATAGATTTGCGCTCAATGCACTCTAGTATGCTTCTGAAATAATCGATAAGACAATAAAAAGAGAGCCTATAATCAGTGATAAACTTCTAAATCCATGCTGATATTGCAAGCTAACAAAATTCACTATGCTGAATGATCGTAGTTTTGATTCATAATAAAATCAATTTCACGGATACATTTGAATGGCACTGACAATGGCACCAAAGAGACCCAACATTGCCATGAGCTCAACTCTATTAGCATTTTTCACGAAAAACTCCTGCAATTGGAAAGAAATAACGATGACAGAAAAAATTACACATAATGAAATACTAAAATTCACTTACCTTTTTTTTTTGCCTTTTTTAAAGCTATATTTCTTAGTGTCCTTTAAGAAAAAAAAGCTCAAGAACAATAACATCCTATTCATTACAGCACAAAAGAAATATAATCATGTCATTTAGAGTTTGTATAGTTTTTTATTATCTTTTAACACCAACAACCAACAAAAATGAAATAAGACATAAAAATTACCAAGAATATGAAGAAAAAACTCCACTTCTCCCAATAGTTGTTATATGTACCAAAATATCTCTGTAGCAACAACAAAAAAACTAAAAAATTTCACTTTTTATCATTTATCAAACACCTTGTGTGCATAAAAAAAAGGCAAAGCTAAGTAATAAGTTCTCAGCAACATAAACTAACTAATAATTTCACTTTGATCATTTATCAAACATCTTGTGTCCATTAAAAAAAATAATTGCATATAAACACTAACGAATTAAGTTTAATCCAAATAAACCTTTCCTCCATGTACTACTTCTTTGAGGCACCAAGTAATTCAGATCGAGCATTATATTTCCACATACACATGTTCATCAACAACTCATATAAACCCTAATTACCCAAAAAAATATTTAAAAAATTATGCAAGGAGACCGAAAAGTCTCATTAGAATAGCATTTCTATTTGCATGATCAAGAACCACCCATATAAGAAAGATTCAAACTTTCTCCTCACTTAGTCCCAAATATTCAAATACAGTAATGAAATACACAGAAGCATAACAGGTCGAAGAAAACCCAGAATTTTCTCAAATAAAAGACATCATCTTGATGAATAATTCTACAAACTATGCACATTCCGAAAAAGGGTTTCAATAAACGGATTGAAAAGATAAAAACTTTGCATTGGAAACACGAAAAGGGGAAAGAAGGAGTGACTTACAGAGGAGGGTCAATGGAACTCTTGTCCTCGATGGTTTCTCTCTCTCTCTCTCTCTCGAATCTCTGTAGTGAGCGAGCGATCGATCCTTGAGGAGAGCCAACAATAGCGCCTGACACACGAGAGAAATTGCTAATAGCGCCTGAAGGTATCACACGATTTCTGTTTTTGAGTTGTTAGTGGCTGAGAAGATAGAATAGAGTGGAGAAGGAGAAAATGGCAGAGAAGAGAGAAATTGTGTCGGAGAGAAGAAGAATGAAATTGCAAGTGACTTATCACTTTCTTACAAACAAAACAAAGGTATAATACCTTTAGGCTTCCATGTATAACCATTGGCCCAATCTCCCACAACACATTTAGGTTCCCAAAGGCTGCTAATTAATTAACTTCATTAATTAGTGGATTAGTGGATTCTGATACTGATTTTAGGCGGGAAATGCAGTATTACACTGTAAAAAACCCATCTGAATTTATAAAAGTATTGATTACTAAACTATCATTAGGACTATTTCCTCACTACTACTAAACTATGCTAACTCTAACTAGATATGCATGCATGTACTATTATCATAGGCTATTAAACTAGCTATTTGTTAGTTACTCTCATGTGGAGTTATCCTTTGGGAGTAGGAAATCCATACTCCACGACCGAGAATTGCAATCATTGCTCTGGTACCATAATGTAACATCCTAAATTTTATACTTTAAAATATATTACTTTTTATAGTGATTTAATATTAAAATGCTAGGGGTTTTATAAAAATTTTGACGGAGTTTACTTTAAAATATGGACTTTCCCCAAGTTAATTTTATACCTGTCAGTCCAGAACAGTTTATAACAATTACAAAACTATAATTACATTGTAAGTGGTTGTGACTTACTTTGAAATAATTTATAAAAGGATATCCTCGAATTCTTCACAACCATTTATACATTCAATAGAATTAAAAGTTGCATTTAAAGTCCTCTTCACAAAATAAGAGTATATTTAAATTATAATAAAAAGTTTACACTTAAAACAACTTTAATTAATAATACATTTTACATTACATTATCCTAGAATGGTTGCAACAATAATAATGAGACCAAGGAGGTCACAACAATAGTATACTCTCTTTAAGCGAGAGTATACCTTCTCGGTGCGGAAGCAATGAACGTCTTTCTCCGATGGTACCTAAAATGGTCAACTTAAGGGGTGAGTAATTTGAATAATAATCAAGGAAAACACTTGAAATAACAGTATTAAGACATAACTAGACATACCCGCACACATATACCTATATTCATTTATCCTTTACATTATGATTTAATTCCTGAATCCAATGTAACACTGTACCATTTAACTTTATCCACTATAACACCTTAACATTTTAATTGGATTCAGCGAATTAAACCCATTATATAACAATGAATGCACTTCTCCATTTCCAATAACAATAACAATGCAATTCCTCACAACACTTCACCCTCCGCTCTGGGGAAAAACTGACCAGGAGTAAGCATTTCTCAACCTATAGTTTGGTACTTCACCCCTCTAGGGTTCGTCATACCAGCTTGCACAGTACTTCACCCCTCTAGGGTTCGTCATACAATTTGGATTGATTCGCCCAAATTGGCTTTAGCAGAAATCACTCTCGACTGGCCAAAACGAGCCAAAGGGATGGAATTACCATGGTTTGCGTAGAACCAATCCCCAACACGGGAAGCAAACCCGTATCCTTTGCGGGATCAAAGTTCTCCATGGTAATCCCAATAATTCGCTTTCTGTAACAGCCCGATTTTCATAAACCAAAATAATTGACTTTTATTCATTAATGTTACAAAAATGAGGCCAATATTTTTTTTTGTAAAACGTTGTTGAAGTATTCGAAAACGTCATGGAAAGTCTTGGTGTTCACAACACCCCTTTAATGAAAACCGAGTTGTTACTAAAACCAAAACTTATCCTCTTGTGTTTACAAAATCATTTTTCAAGAAAATGGTTTAGTTCTAATTTAGAATAGTTCTTTACATTTCATCAAAAGGGCCATTGGACATTCTTCACAAAGTTGTAAGAAAAGTAGGGCATGTTTCGAAACAAGTTAAGTTACATGGATGATTCATCACTTAGGTAATCCTTAACTCCAAACACTCACAAAGACCTAAACTACCTACACGATCTTTAAACTTTCCTATTGAAAGCAAGGGGACGTAGCTCCTTTTCCTTCTTACGCCCTCTCCTCGTTCTCGAAGATGATGCCGCCCTTGTGGTTGTCCCCTCATTGTTATTGGACTCCAGCAGCCCTCCACATGATGTAGTAAAGTTCCTCCGCTGCTCATACCGTGCCTTCTCCTTGTGGCTACTGAATCCTCGTATGTTGACTTGTCCCAAGTGCGGCTCTAGATTAACTCCACTCAGTTGATGCTCCGGATCTTGGATCACGATCTCCGTGTAGCCGGTCCATGCCCAGCCGCATGGGGTGTGCTTCCAACCTCTTCCATACTTATTCCACATAGTGATGTCCATGCAATACTCCATCTGCCCGTTGAGATACCAGCAACACCGATATGCCAACGAACAGGAGAGAGTAAGCGATCCGAACGATGCATCATCGACGGTGTGGAATTACGATAGGCAAAATAGAAGGACCATACAAACATACAATGCCACACACAAGCACACAACAATCAAGTATATCATCATCATTATAATCTTGTATCATTACTATTATCATCATCCTTGTTATCATTTTTCTTTCTCTTATTAACTTACTTTCTCCTTCCCTTCTCTTCTCATACTCTTAATTCTTCTTATTCAGTCTTATCAGTTCACACCCTTCTTTTGATTTGGGGAATTATAAAATATCATCGAAACATTCATTCCGTTCTCGGCGATCACTCACGTCTACATCTCCTCGGTCATCCACCCAACCTAGTCGGAAGCAAACAGGAGTACAGGACCTTTACCGTGCGGGCACGACAGCTGTCACACATCAAATGGTCCCAGACCAGGAGGACTAAAGCCTCAATTCAATTCATATCAATTCATAAATATTCATGGCACACTGTCTCACAGTGGAAATCAAGATGCCCCACTCCAGTCCCTTTCACTGTTCTAGATTTGCAATTTAGGGGGCGACAGTATGTTTCTAGTGGGCCCACAGAACTTACCACGACATTAGACCCAGTCCCTACCACGTTAGTACGCCACATGTGGAGTTCGTTCTGCCTAGAAACATACTCTAGACTTCTTGACGTTTCACCGTCATCGTCCTCCCCTAATGCAATCTCCTCCTAAGTATCAGTAGATACTTATGGTTCCTTCCTCTCCACTACTTCGCACTCTCATACCTCACCGCGTATGTCTTTTAAGTCTTTTATCTTTTTAATTAACCTAAGGTCGGCCCATCCTTTGTGCAACCCTTCAATGAGTCCCGACCACTATCTTTGCACAAACTTTCTCTCATCATTTCTCACATAGCACAGAGCTGGGATTACCTCAACAAACTCGCATCACAATCTTTCTCATCTCATTTCTCAAACTTTCTCAGCATTCTCTATTCCTCGCAATCATCTCATTTCCAAAATCTTTTCTTAAAACAAAAATTTCAAAAGCTATCTGAAAACACCGTTTTATAGACTTTCACAAAATATCTTTTCGTAAACTCTTTCATAAACTCTTCTCACAATTGTTCACAAAAATATGGGTTTCAGAAACCTTTCTCACAAATGTCATTACGAAAGACTTTCTCGGAAATATCCTTTCAAAACTTTATCAAAGGATTGTTTCCCAAAAACTTTTCTCAAAAATATGTTTTCACAAAACTTTTCAAAAGATTGTTTCACAAAACTTTTTCAAAAAGATTCGTTCGGAAAGCTCCTTTGGAAATATTGTTTCATAACCTTTTTCAAAAATCTCATTTCGAAAACCTTTTTAGGAATTTCTTTTCAAAAACCTCTTTTAAAAAACCTTTTTCAAAAATCACCTTTTTGCTGAGCGCTAATGGAGGAGCAAGCTCAACTCAACACTAGTCCCAGACTAAAACCAAAAACAAAGGAGCCCAGCTCCACTCAATTCACACCTTGTTCCAACAATCAACATCACTCTCCCCAGCTCTGGCTCGTTCTCAACAGTATCATTCATTCTTTCCCCAATCTCAATTTTTTCTTTCTTTTCCAACACATACTTTGTTTCCAATCATTATTCCTTTCTCATTGTATCTTATCATTATTATTTTCCCATACTTATAACTTTACTTTCAATTTCATTAATTTCATTTCCTCATTCAGGACGTAACAGACGTCCATCAATATATTACACATATCAATCAACAGCATTCAATTTCAACATGCATAATCAAATAAATAAATATAAACATGCTATCCACACACACAATCGGCACACAATAACAATGTGGTTTTTGTCACCTTCGTATAAGTGGCCACACAACACAAACAATTGCCACTATACTACTGACTCCGAACCACTTAGTTCTGATCTTTGAGATGATACGGAACGTCCTAATATATCACCTAACTACCACGGTGTCTTAGGAAAGCTTCTCTCTCACCTGAGGTCCAGCAATTGTATGCGTACCATCTCCTCGTACTCTTTTGCTGCCAACTGCCCCAATCTCCCTTCTATATCATTCCTCGTATTACATAAAACACTTTACATTATTGACTTATACGAGAAAACCTTTTCTTAGTTCAATACTGATCTTTTTCTTAGGATACTTTAACATTTTTCTAATACTGTATATACTTTCAAAAATCATTTTGAAAACTTTTAATAATGTAATTTAAATTATTTATCTTGGTGGCGGGTCTGTTTTGGACAACACCTCAATTATTTTCAAAAACACCGAAAAATTCGTCGTTTTAAATCCGGCTTTTTCTTAAATCAATTTTCACTTGAAAACTTAACTTTAAATCATGTGAAAACGTTTTTAAGCATAAAAAGCAAGTCCAAGTAATTCTGGACAGCAAAGATGGTTTTACAAAATCACTTTATTAAAACTCCGAAAACATGGTAAAAACATTCTTTGGTTTAAATAACACTTTTACTCAAAACTAGCACTTTAAAATTCAAGTTTTATCATAACACAAACTTGGACAACCATAAACAAACTTCAGTAAATCAAATCAAATTTTCTTAAAATCAACTTATGTTAAAACCGTTCACACACTCAAATATTTTTCAATCATAACTAACATACAACATCAAACAACACTTTAACAATTTATTGGATGCATTCAAACAACCAATATCAAAGCAACTATGCAATTCATACATGATTCATTTACACAACATAAAACACTTAGGCATGCAAATATTCATAAATCAAGTTTCAAGCTAAACACATCAATATTTATTTTCCTTACTTTAAACAATTTATATCCTTCTCAAAAATCATCATGCACATTTTATTTCATGCAATTAAACTCTCTAAACTTATTTAGACTATGCAACCGAATGCAATAAAAGGAGGCAAGTCAAACATTATAATTTAAATCTCATGAATCAACTAGGTTCACTTTAGGCATTCAAATTCCATTTTCTTTTTCACGCACAAAATTATTTATTCTTCTTTTTGCTCATAACCGAATGCACATAAGCACACACTCACACACATTCATTTAAGCACAACACTCTTACAAGATTAATTTAATTTATTTACTTCCTTTAATTCTAATTAAAGGGCCGATTAGAAAATAAATGTTCCCTACACAATTTCAAGCAATTCATTAAAACATACTCATTTCTTTTAAGTCATTTCATGGAAAAGGAATCCTAATATAGCTAGCATGAGTAGGCCGAATAGCATCATGATACAACAAGGTTTTATTTTCAAATATTCATCATGCATGCACATAGAACATGGATCAATGCAAAGATCAATTTTTAAGAACTTGTTTCCTTGTCTTCTTTTATGAAAACCGTGAGGTCTTATGAGGAAAAATAAAAATCTTTTATTCAAAACCAAATGCATGTTCCTAAATCTCACGAATCAAGTCATGAAATCAATCAATTGATACAACAAAAGATAAAAATTGTTTTAAGTTGAAAGAAGAACCAAAACCGTGACATGCAAATAAAGAAGAATGAGCAACTCTTTTGGGTTCAAAAAACACATGCATGCATTAAGGGTCAAGCTTTTTCAAAGATAAACACAAGATCAAAGCTTTGGTCAAGTTTAAAATCACATCAAGCATCTTCACTACTTAGATTAACTTTTCTAAACATAAAAATAGCATGAAATCACTTAGATCAAACCAAGAACATCAAGACCTAAATTTTCTACTTATGGCCGAATCACTTAGTTTTGATTTGGTGATTTATGAGTTCACTTATTCTTAGAAATCCAAGATCAAGGTATAAAGAGGGCATGCAAAGATGAACAAGAATCATAAGGCCACAAAATCAACATGCAAGATAAGATCAATACAAAACATGAATTTTAGGTACAACTTTAAACAAAATTCGTGATGGAGAAAAGAAACAAATGAGAGATCAAAACTTTTCAACATCAACATCCAAGATCAAGACATAAAAATAACATGCAAGCCACTTAGATCTCAAGATCACTCAAAAATAATTGCATGCATTACAAAAATTAAACAAAGTCCATTAAAAGTCCTTTACAACATAAAAATCACTTAATCAAACTCTCTCTACCTTAATTCCTAACTTAAATCTTCAAATCTCCTCCTTTAAGGTTTGCTTCGGTCTCTCTTCTTCTAGGGTTGATAGGTGATTTTCTCCTTAGGTTTTGATGAAGGATGTGGGTGGAGGAAGAAAATAAGGGTATTAGATCAAGAAGCTTTGATTTTTCACTCTTCCTCTCCTCTCCTCTCTCACGGCTTCACTCTCTTTCTTTCTATGTCTCAAGAGTTTGGGTATGCTCTTGAGATTTGAGTGTGTTGGCGTTTGTTGTGAAAAGGAAGAAGGAAATGGACTAGCACACACTCACACACCCACACGGTTTTAAGGGCAAAGGCAAAGGCATGGAAATTTCCTATTTTGTCCTCGGTTTAAGGCATGGGTTTATGGGCAATTTGGTCCAACTCAATTGTTGCATGGGAAGGGTCATTTCGTGGGGGACATGGTGGAGAGAAAGTCCTCCCTAGGCTTCATGACTCACACCACCTAATCTCCTCCTATTTTCTATTAAAATTCATTTTCTTAATACTTAAAAAAATGCACCCCTACTTGGTTCTTCTATCCTATGCTTGGCCGAACTACACATGCATACACACACATATAATTGCATTTCATGTTATCATAATAAACACATAGCATGAATCCATGGAATAATGCATATATTTGACACATATATATATATCATACACAGACACGTATTATATATATACATACATTCATGCATCATACACATATTCCTATTTCTTCATTTATTTAATCCCTATGTAATCCTAAGCATGTACACATACACCTACACATACACGCATTATACATATAAATATTCACATATTTAGAAAAATAATTCTTTTCTTTATAAAGTGATCCATGCAAAGATCACAAATATTTTTTATAAAAACATCAAGCATATAGATTTTTCAAAAACTTCAATTTCTAAATTTTGGACATTACTTCAGGAAATCATTTCTTTAAAATCCTTTATTATTTTGAAAACGTATATTTAAGAAAATCATTTAAGAAAATACTCTTTCAAAACACTTTTCTCAAAAATAAATTTCTTTAGTGTTTTAATTTAATACGAGGAATTTGCGGGGTGTTACACTTTTGCCCTCATCAATCGTTAAACGACGTGTGTTTTTCCCTGTACCCCTAAACGTCCACCTTACTCCATAAATTCACGTGTTTCTAGTTCATTTTATGTGGTTTTCTGTTAATCAAACCTTTAATGCTTTATATCCATTTGGTGTGGTTCTCTAGCTTAGGATTTATGGCCATACTTTATATATATATATATATATATATATATATATATATATATATATATAGCAACACACATAACAACAATAATGATCATAACCATACCATTCATTCATTCATTTAATTCACCATAAAATCCTAGGTCCTTAACAATACTCTACTAGTTATTTAATTATAAGAAAACACATACTATTCTTAATTGACCAAAGGTTTTTGTTCATTTAGTTTCAAGATAACTATAACAATTTGTCACTAATCTAAACCCTAAATTCCTAGCATACATCCTCATACCCAACATATAAAGCACACAAGTCATATATCTCATATTCATCATACAAAGCATACAAATCACACATACACATAACAAAATACATCTACTTATGAACTTATTACTATCACTAAGTCCCTTCCCTAATTAAAACCAAAGTACTCCCCCTTACCTCTTGAAGAGAAGAGGAGACAATGGGGTTCTCATGGAACTCACTAACCAACTCCAAATCCTAGCTCCTTAGCACTCCAATCCTTGATTCCTAGTGATCCCCAAGCTTCCTTGATGATTATAAGCCTCTATTCCATGGATTTCTCAAGTTGGGGTTTAGGGTTTGATTTGGGGATTTTAAGAAAAGAGATGAAATGAAGATTGGAGAGAGGGAAATTGGTAAGGAATCAATAGGGAGATGATTGGTGGTGATGATTTGTTGTTATTTTGTGTTGATTTATTGATTTGCAAAACCCTAGGGCAGAGAGAGCAAGAAGCTCGAAGAAGAGGAAGAGAAACAAATGAAATCAACACTGAAAACTCGTGTTATTTGCCTGATATAACAGGGGTTAATCGATTAACCACTTTGGTTAATCGATTAACACTTGCTGTTTGCACATGATTAATCGATTAATTCTGACCTTAATCGATTAGTGGCAGAAAGTGGCCAAAAATTTAATCGATTAATCCACACCCTACTCGATCACACCCTACTCGATTAGTGGCTGAACATTGCCAAAAACTTAATCGATTAACTCAAGGCTTAATCGATTAATTGGTTCAACCTACCATTCCCTTGCACTTCAAATTGTCATAACTTCTTCGTTAACCATCGGATCTTGCTCAAATTTTGAGACAAGTATCCTAAGACACTCATCTTCAAATCCAATGGTGGAATTTGGGTTTAGAGCTATGGATATTTTATTCCTAATTTCCTAAGATCCTATGTTCTTTAGATCATAATTAACTCTTCTAAAACTCATTTCTAAACTAATTCTACTTCATAAAACCTACCCTTACTAAACCCTACATTCTAAACATATTCTAAACATCCCTTAGCACCTCTAAACAGAATCAAAGACTTGGAAACAACACTACCCTTATCAAAATTCCATTAACTAAAGCACCTAATAATTTGGGAAAATCGGGGATGTTACAACGCTTATCACATGGGTTAGAGGTGAGAAAAAATACATGGTACACATTGACATATGTCACGTACTATAACGATTCAACTCTCTAATGATCAATTATTAACTTAGAGTGAACCATATTTTTTTTCAACATCTATTAGTTAAGCATAAGTAAGGGAAGACAAGCATCACATCAGAGTGAACCATATTTTTTTTAACATTTATTAGTTAAGCATAAGTTGTAACACTTAGGATTTTCTTAGAATGTATGCTTGTGGTTTGAGTTTTATTTTGATATTTTCATGACGTGAACACTTGATTGGGATGTTTAATTTAGATAGTGTGTTTAATGATTCATAGGTTTAAATAGGTGTTAAGTATTATTGGAAATCATTAAGAGGGGTTGGAATGCCATAAGTATCCAAAAAAACAATTTCTGAACTGAAGATTTTCGTATAAGCGAAAATGGATCAGAATGATGGGGGATGTTTTCTCTTAAGCGAAAATCACAGGATTAAAATTGTTACAGGTGTGCCATTTTCGCTTAAGCGAAAATGCTCAGCGAGCAGACCCTAAGTTTTTGCTTAAGCTAAAATCCGACGGCCATTCAAGAGGAGAGCTCGAGCTTCCCCACATTTTCGACCCCCTTCTTCCCAAAAAACCCCAAACCTCAAAAATCCCTCTCCCAACACCTCCCAAGGGCTCCTTATCATAAAATCCCTTCTTTTTCTTACCTCCATACTCCAAATCCATGTTTTAATCACCCCATCTGCAACACCCATCACTACCCAAAACCCCAAATCACACATCTCTTTCCTCATCTTTCTCAATCTCACCAAGAACACCATCAATGGAGTGAGAAACCAAGGGAACCAAGTGGGAAAACACTAAGGAGCTTAGATCTATGGAAAATCATGTAGGGAAACATCAATGACTTGGGATCTTGATGAGGGAAGCTAGAGAGAGAGCTTTCTCTCTCCTTCTTTCTCCCTCTCCTCCAAAAGGTAAGGGAGGAGTTATTTTCTATAACGTAGGCTTAGGGTTTGATATTTGCTAGGATTAAAACTTAGATCTAAGGATTTAAAAGAAATTATGAATTGTTCCATGGAACCTTAGGGTAAATGATTTATCTGGTATAACTGAGACATACCTGAGTGTGTTGACTAGAATACGTTGTGATGTGTAATGATTGGAATGTATGAATGAATGTTATGCTATTGAATAAGCGTGATTGATTATATGCTTAGAAAGTGAAATGAATAGCATGAACTTGTTAACATGGAAAGACTTGGAGATATGATAACTTAGTGCTTCATGTTGATTTGTTTGATTATGTGATAACCAAGCTAATATTGGATAAGTGAATAGGGAAAATTGTTATGAATTATACAAGAACCATGAGTGGATAATATTGTGAATGTGATATTGTTGTTGAATGATGGAGCATGATGCTTATTGATGATGTGAATGACGAAAACATGCCATGTAGAAATGCATTAAGGGATAATATGTTCACTTGCACCAAATTCATTAGAACAGAATTAGAAATGAATCGATGGCCAACCCAAAATACCACTTTAATTCTAACTTAACTGGTTAATCCATTTTAATAATATGTTAAGATAGCATTGAAATGGGATAATCAAGATTGGTTGGCCAAGGGATATACATATGGAAATGAATCCTCTAAACTAATTCCATTCTAGGGACTTTGGGGTTAAGACAAGTGGTTAGTGAGAATTAACCCTCTCAAATGGACTTGAACCCAAGTGATTATGTTTTCCTGAAATAATTAGTGAAATGGATAAAGAATTAAAATGGAATGGGGGTTCAAATCCAAGTGAGGGGCAATAGGAAACATGCATCATACAAGGGGAAATAAGGTGGGACGTTAGGGTATGGGAATTGACTGACGTGAAGGTTCTTTGAACCGAGAGTGTTTTAGTGACTAGGTTGTGCTATTGAAATACTGCGAGAATTGTTGATGGGTGGGACCTTGATCCGCCAGGAGGGCCGGACTAGCTATTCGTGTCAGGGATCGGTCCCGCATTAACCATAGCAATTCATCAGTCGCTTGGCCACTTCGGGGTTACGGAGGGTGGTCTCGGCTAAAGCCAACTTGGGGAAGCAACCCAATGATGTACGAAGAACCCAAGGGGTGAAGTATTGTGCAAGCATCGGTTGCGAGACACTTATTCTCGGCTAGTCAATTCTCAGGAGAGGAGGGTGATGTGAGTAATGGAAATGAGGAAAAAGGAAATGAGAAAGGAATTGGGAAAAAGTGAATGGAATTATACATCCAATAATTGGATCCAATGAGATATGAAAATCAAGGAAAATGAGAAAAGAAAAAAAGAATAGAATCCTAAAAGAGGATTCAAAGAACATGGAATCCAATGATTGGACACTAAGAGAGAAGTGCATGCATCATATACAAGAATTGGTTGAGATCACATACATCATGCATCATTCGCCCTTGTTTGTGATTGTTAATGCTTGGGTTTGAAATGTGATTGCAAGTGAGTATCAAATGATTGGTTTGAGTTATATGAAAATACTCACTCCCTATGTTGTAACATTTTTAGGTACCGATGTCGGAAGTGTTCTCACTCTTTTCTTGACGAGGATAATGTACTCCTGTCAGTGGAGTATAGATTAGTTAGGTTAAGGGAGTATAATACTCCAATGAAATCAAGGTCTAGGCCATTTGTACATGTATAGTATTGTTATGATTTTATAAAATAATAAAACTTTTATTTTTTTACTTGAGCCTAGAGTTTGGTATTTGGACGGTTATTGTATTCAAACTAAAGTTTTGGAAGTGTACAGAATGAATTTTTATTGATAAAACGTTTTATTTCCAATGTTGCATGAGGCGGATTTCTATTAAGTGAGTTGTTTATCAAATGCGTAGGTTTTTCTCGTACTAAATAAATAAAGGAAAACTCTTGCAACGAATTTTCGCAAATTTTGGTTTGGCATTCGATATTGGTGCACATACTTAATTGTTGACTCAAATTCTTTAAAAATCTCGCGTTCGTGCACCACACTTTTTATGAGAACAGAAATTTTTAACCTCGTATAAAAAGGGTTATTTGATCATTTCTTCTTTATTTTACTCAATTATGTATCATTATTAAAGTCGCAGTGTTACAATTTGGTATCAGAGCTATGGTTGCAATTCCTCGGCTGTGGGTGTGACGCTCTTTCTTTCCGAAAAGGTTTTGGTCTATTAATTTTGGACTTGTATAGTTTTCAAGAATTAGGGTGAAAAATTTTTCTTTTAAAAACACTTGATTTGTAAGTAAAATCAAAGAGTTGAAATCCGGAAAGTTATAAGTCATTGAAAAGCAGTCGAGGGTTTTTGCAATAAATATTATTTTTGAAATGAAACCATTAGTCCCTCAATTGCAAGTTCTTTAAAAACTGATCAATACCGGATTTCCAAAATTCTTAAAAGCCAGCGGAATGTTGAAATGCGTAAAGTGAACCTTAGTTGTAGATAATAAGTCTTAAAGGTTTGATACATAATAGGTACAAGTCCATTGAAAATAAAACACTCTGACAATACCTCACCAAAAGCAATATTAAAAATATGTACAACTCAAAAGAAAGGGTATCATCAGAGCTGGTCACTGGTCCACTGCAGCTACTCCATAGTCAGAGATCACCGGTTTCGTCCAACCAAAACTGTACAACTATTTCGGATTCCGGATTACTTCCACTATGCACACCCTTAAAGGTCGTCCATCCGAAGACACAAAGAGTTTAAAACAGGGGTATGTTTATAACGTAAATAATCGGAATACGAAACCTACGAGGACGAAAGCGAACTACGGGATTGGGATGGTAGAGAGTGATCTCTACTTCACCCTCAAAAACAACCCGGTGATCTTGATACTCCCAAACACCGTCAAGGAGCGGGCGGATCTCGATGCAAAGCAGGTGTCTGGCCATCACCTAAAAGGGTAGGAGAGTAAGCCTAACACAGTCGCATTATCGAATAAGCCTAAGCCCTAACATTCACAACCAGATAACATCAACAATCACTAGTGCAATAATGCATATACATATGAACAAACACCAGTTTAGTTATTATCTTCAAGATAAGTGGCCTGATGCATGTACATGTTTCTCCAACTCCGAGGCCTCTACGTCCACCGGGTCCAGATCTGAGGAACGGTGCGTTCAAGAACGCGACACAGCTTACGACACGTCTGCCAGCGTAAAAGGCACGACTTACAGTGTTTCCACCAGCGTAAAAGGCACGACTTACAGTGTTTCCACCAGCGTAAAAGGCACGACTTACAGTGTTTCCATCAGCGTAAACGGCACGACTTACAATGTTTCCACCAATGTAAAAGGCACGACTTACAGTGTTTCCACCAGCGTAAAAGGCACGACTTACAGTGTTTCCACCAGCGTAAAAGGCACGACTTATAGTGCGTCCACCAGCGTAGAAAGGCACGACTTACGGTGAACCCTGTGCATGCTTTCATAAAATATCAAGTTCAGTTACAGAAACAGTTCACAGGTTCACCTGCGTAGAAAAGGCACGCCTTACGTGTTTCCACCTGCATAGGTGGAAACACCGATTCCACACAACATTTGACATAGGAAATCTGGGTTGATTCCCTTTAAGAAAACAATACCCAGATCTGATAGTGTAGACACCATCTGAGCATGCTTGCCACTGATTATTCGTAAAACCCAAGCTTAGCTTATCCCTGACTTTCAATAATTGTTTCCAGTGCCAACTCTGTCCCTAGATCCAAACACAATACCAGAAAGATTTGTCTTTGATGTAGTAACTGTGAACCAAACACACCCAAAGGCAATCTTTTTCTCAGCAATATTCCAAATCTGCTTACTTAGAGCAGCTAGATTCCAAAGACCACAATGTTGAATGCCCAGCCCTCCATTTTTCTTCGAATTACAAATTGTAGACCATGCAACCTTAGCTTGATAGGAACCATTTTCTTTTGCACCCCAAAGGAACATTCGACTCTGCTTTTGAATTTCCTTGATAATAACAGAGGGAATAATGAAAATCGAGGCCCAGTAGACATGGATACTCATAAGAACAGAGTTAATTAGGCACACCCTAGCTTGATAGGATAAGTTTCTAGATTTCTAGTAGGTTATGCTTGTCATCACCTTATTCGCCAAAACTTGACAAGTTGAAGAATTCCATTTCCTCGATGACAGAGGAATACTCAGATACCTGCAAGGGAAATGAACCAGCTAGAATCTAGTGATGTAGGTTATTTTTTCTTCTTCATAGGTGGTGTAGATTATTTTTGGTAATATTATTTTTTGAGATCCATGTAATTTTTCTATTTTACCCTTATCACTTCAAACACAATAACAAACCTCATACCCTTTCTTGTAATTCACTCATTAAAAACAATCTGTACTATACTATACAAACAAAACGAATCAACTTAAATTTATTTTTCAGATAAGCGATCCAAAGATAAGGCTCCAAGCTTCTAAAACTCTAAGGCTCCACTTGATCTACCAAGCTAAAGATTTTAAGGCTTTGATTTGGGTTTGGCCGTGAGGTTGTTTAGGTTTAGAGTTTAGCGATTGAAATTTTCTTCAACACAAAACTTCAAGCAAATGGCATATTCATGATCTAGAGTATGAATATGCTAAGGTTTCTTGTGTTTGGTAAGTGTTTAGGCTTGATCAAGGGTGGTGATGGATGAGGCCGTGAGCTTCTAAAAGAGGAAGGGTTGGATTTGAACTTTCTAAGTCTTAATCACACATGCATGTTGCATATTCATGATCTAGGCTTTGGATATGTGAAGATTTCTTGGTTTTAATGGGAGAATGAGCTAGGATGAGGGTGGTGGTGGTGTTGGCTGTGAGCTTCTCAAGAGAAGAGGAAGAAGATGATGGTGATGGTGTCATGAAGTAAAAGGGAGCCAAAGTGAGATTCATCCACACATGGTCACTTTTGTAATGGCTTATGGTCAAAGGGTGAGTTGTTTAGATGGCTAAGTGTTGTGCTTGGTGTGTGGACACCTCACGCCTCATGCAAGGGAAGGAAATATGGAGTTGCCACCTAATTCTTGGCCAACATGCATGAAATGTGAGCTTGCCACCTCACTTCTTCATGCAACTCACAAGTTCACTCACACACACATGCACTCCACGGCCTACTCACCCACACACAAGGCCCAACACACATTCATGGCCCAACATCACTCACAAGGCCCATTTGGTTAGCTTAGGCTTAATCTAGTCCACTTAACCCTTAAGCCATTCATTAACCAAGCTCATCTAACTTTTAACTAAACTATTAGTCATCTAAACCTAATCAACTTAAACTACACAAGGATAGACCTAATTTATTAGGTTTAAGCTAGCTCTAATCACTATTAGCTAACAAAACAAGATTAAGTTCTAACACAATCAAGCTAAGGCAAAGCATTCATATAGCAAAGCATAGCATTATTCGGGAACTAAAATTCAGGGATGTTACACTCTCCCCCACTTACAAGAATTTTGTCCCCGAAATTCTGTTCTACCTGAACAACTCGGGATATTCTCTACGCATCGTAGCTTCGGGTTCCCAAGTTGACTCTTGAACACCATTGTGTTCCCAAACAACTCTAACCAAGGGTATTTCTCTTCCCCTAAGTTGCTTGATTCGGCGGTCTGCTATAAAAATCGGGCCAGCTTCTAGAGTTAGGTTTTCTCGCACAGACAGGTCATCGGGTCGGATATCTAGAATGGAGTTAGGGTCGTGCACAAACTTTCGAAGTTGTGAAACATGAAAGACATTGTGCAAATTAGAAAAAGATGGTGGTAAGGCTATCTGGTACGCAACTGGACCAATTTTCCTAAGGATTTGGTACGGACCGATGAACCTGGGTGAAAGTTTCTTGGTTCTCAACGCTCTGCCTACACCTTTCATCGGGGATACCTTGATAAACACATGCTCTCCTTCTGCAAACTCAAGAGGTCTTCTCCTCTTATCCACATAACTCTTCTGCCTTCCCTGAGCGGCCCTCATCTTCTCTTGTACCATCTTAATCTTTCCAGTTGTTTCTTGCACCAGTTCTGGACCGATTAAAGCATTCTCCCCCACTTGAAACCAACATAGTGGGGTCTGGCACTTTCTACCATACAACGCTTCAAACGGTGCCATCCCAATACTCGCATGATAACTGTTATTATAGGTAAACTCTACCAATGGTAACCCCTTATCCCAACTTCTTTGCTCCTCCAAGGCACACACTCTTAACATATCTTCCAATGTCTGAATGGTTCGCTTTGTTTGTCCGTCAGTTTGAGGATGATACGCAGATCCCATTTTTAACCTGGTTCCCAGGGCTTGATGCAGACTGTTCCAAAACCGAGATGTAAACCTTGGATCACGGTCAGACACTATACTGGAAGGTATACCATGCAGTCGTACCACCTCATCAACGTAGAGTTGAGCAAACCTTTCCAACGAATAATGCATATTTACGGGGATAAAATGCGCAGATTTAGTTAACCGATCTACCACAACCCATATGGCATCAAAATTCCGGTCCGTCCTTGGTAAACTTGTCACAAAATCCATCGATATGCTGTCCCATTTCTACTGAGGGACCTCCAAACATTGTAACTCTCCTCCTGGCTTCTTATACTCGGCCTTCGTTTTCTGGAAAACCAAACATGATGCTACATACTCAGCCACATCTCTCTTTAATCCAGACCACCAGAACAACTTTTTCAAATCCTGATACATCTTAGTTGTTTCCGGATGCATACTCATCTGACTCTTGTGCGCTTCCTCCAATATCATTCTTCTAAGTTCTGCGTCCTTTGGAATGCATATCCTCGTTTTGAAATGAAGGAGTCCATCCTTTCCCTCCTGCAAGTTCAGTTCTCTCCCTTCAGATGCCAACCTTCTCTTTTCACTAAGCTTACCATCTTCTTGTTGCCGCTCGCGGATCAGAGTCATAAACTCATTCGTGATCTGCAGCATTCCTAACTTTAGGCTTGTTGGCTCGATTTCCATTACCAAACTCATATCCCGAAACTTCTCCAGTAACACAGCCTCCTTAATCATCATGGTACTCACATGCAATGCCTTTTTGCTTAGGGCATCCGCAACCACATTCGCCTTTCCAGGATGATAGTGGAGTTCGAAGTCATAATCTTTGAGAAACTCCGTCCACCGACGTTGTCTCATGTTCAGCTCTTTATGGTCAAAGAGATACTTTAAGCTCTTATGGTCACTGAACACTCGGAACACAGTGCCATAGAGATAGTGCCTCCAGATCTTAAGAGCGAAAACTATTGCGGCTAACTCCAAGTTGTGCGTCGGATAATTCACCTCATGCACTTTCAACTGCCTTGATGCGTATGCCACAACCTTACCTTCTTGCATCAACACACATCCGAGGCCTTGCCCTGAAGCATCGTAGTACACATCAAAACTCTTCTGTGGGTCAGGTAAGATTAACACCGGTGAAGTGGTCAGCTTTTCCTTCAACTTTTGGAAACTCTCTTCGCACTTCGAGTCCCAGACAAAAGGTTGATCCTTCTTGGTCAACTTAGTCAAGGGTAGGGAGATCTTCGAAAATCCTTCTATAAACCTTCGGTAGTACCCGGCAAGTCCTAAGAAACTTCGGACTTCCGTTACCGTCTTAGGCTGTTCCCATTGAAGAACCGATTCAACCTTTGTTGGATCGACAACTATTCCTCCTTTCGAGATCACATGTCCCAAAAACTTAACTTCCTCCAGCCAAAACTCGCACTTCGAGGGTTTGGCGTATAACTATTTCTCCTTTAAAACTTTCAACACAATCCTTAAGTGTTCTGCATGTTCCTCTGGACTCTTTGAGTAGACCAGAATATCATCTATAAAGACCACTACAAACGAGTCCAAGAACGGTCTGAAGACCCTGTTCATGTAGTCCATAAAGACAGCAGGAGCATTCGTCAAACCGAACGGCATTACCACATACTCATAGTGCCCATAGCGAGACCGAAACGCCGTCTTGGGAATGTCCCGTTCCCGAATCCTTATCTGATGGTACCCAAATCTTAGATCTATCTTCGAGAAAACAGAAGCTCCACGAACTTGATCCATAAGATCGTCTATCCTTGGCAGAGGGTATTTGTTCTTGATGGTCACTTTGTTCAACTGCCGATAGTCCACACACATACGCAGACTTCCGTCCTTCTTTCTCACAAACAACACTGGCGCACCCCAGGGAGACACACTTGGTCTGATCAACTGTTTCTGTAGCAACTCTTCTACTTGCTTCTTCAGCTCAGCCATTTCCGGCGGCGCCATCCTATATGGTGCTATAGAGATTGGGCCGGTTCCTGGGATTAGATCGATACCAAACTCGATTTCTCTATTCGGCGGCAACCCCGGTACATCATCCGTGAACACCTCCGGAAACTCCTCTACCCCTGGTATTCCTTCTATCTCTTTCTCCTCTTCTTCCCTCTTTACATAGAACAAACACATGAAACCTTTGGGTTCGGGGTTCGAGGGTTGAAGGTCTTTGTACAAGGCTATTCTCCTATCACAGTCGATGATCACCCGGTTTCTCGTCATCCAATCCATACCCAGAATGACATCTAACTGTGACAAAGGTAAACAGACTAGGTCTACACTCGAGACGCGGCCTAGTACCTCAACCACACAGTTTAAACAGACTTTGGAAGTAAGAACAGGGGAGTTAGTTGGGGTTTCGATTCTAAAGCAGTATGGTGAATCAGATAGGGGCAAGTTCAAACGATTCACACAATCATATGAAACGAAAGAATGACTAGCTCCAGAATCAAACAAAACTTTACAAGGTTGGCTATTAAGAAGAAGGGTACCTTGCACGAGATCAGGGGCTTGATTTGCTTCAGCACCACTGAGAGTAAACACCTTCCCTCTAGCCATAGGTCTATTCACCGATCCCTTTGAGTCGCCCTTCTCGGGTTCTCTGCAGTCCCTTGACCAATGACCCGGCTTACCACACTTAAAGCAACCAGAAAACGGCTTCCGACAAACCTCTCCGAAGTGATGATGTTTGCACTTATCACACAACGGAGCACTTCCCTGATAACTTACTACTTGTCCCGACACCTTGCTTTTACCCTTGACCTTGAAGTGCGGCCTTTTGCCTTTAAAGTTTGAATCCTTGCGTCACTGTGACCCGGAACTCTTCTGATTCCTCTTACTTCGCAAGTATAGCTCCTCAGCCTTCTTATCATCTTCATAAACCCGGCACATGTCGACCAGAGTTGAGAAGTTCTGAATCTTCTGATAACTGAAAGCTGCCTTTAAATCCGGCCTTAGCCCATTCTCAAACTTGATGCACTTGCTTCGTTCGTCAGGGTGTTGCTGAAAGTAAGGAGAATACTTAAGCAGTTCCTCAAACTTAGCAGTGTATTCACCCACACTCATATCACCTTGCTGCAGTTGCAGAAACTCTACTTCCTTCTTCCGTCTCAGATCCTCGGGAAAGTACTTATCCAGAAACTTTTCCGTGAACACTTGCCATGTGACTTCCCGACCTTCATGAGTCAAGAGTTGAACAGCGTGCTTCCACCAGTTTTCAGCCTCCCCAAACAACATGTACGTGGCATAGGTCACCCGTTGAGCGTCCGTACATCCTAAGGTTTGGAAAATTTTGTCCAGTTCGTTTATCCACTTGTTAGCCTCATCGGGTTTGAAACCTCCCTCAAACCTAGGAGGGTTACAGTTTCGGAACTCAGACAGACTACAGAACTCGACTTGTCCCGCTTGATCTGGGGGTGGTTGGTTAGCTTGTTGTTGCATGTTCTCGATCACCGTAGTGATCCTATCTAAAACCTCAGCTAAGTTACATTGATTCCTAGCTGCCATTGTGAACCTGCACTGAAGGCTAAGTATCACAATAGACCTAAGGGAACTGAAGCCTTAGAACTATCTTAATCCTACAACTATCTTAGTCTAGATAGGACTAACTATGGACCAGGTGCAGGACCTTCAGCTCTGATACCACAAAAGGTGTGACGCTCTTTCTTTCCGAAAAGGTTTTGGTCGATTAATTTTGGACTTGTATAGTTTGCAAGAATTAGGGTGAAAATTTTTTCTTTTAAAAACACTTGATTTGTAAGTAAAATCAAAGAGTTGAAATCCGGAAAGTTATAAGTCATTGAAAAGCAGTCGAGGGTTTTTGCAATAAATATTATTTTTGAAATGAAACCATTAGTCCCTCAATTGCAAGTTCTTTAAAAACTTATCAATACCGGATTTCCAAAATTCTTAAAAGCCAGCGGAATGTTGAAATGCGTAAAGTGAACCTTAGTTGTAGATAATAAGTCTTAAAGGTTTGATACATAATAGGTACAAGTCCATTGAAAATAAAACACTCTGACAATACCTCACCAAAAGCAATATTAAAAATATGTACAACTCAAAAGAAAGGGTATCATCAGAGTTGGTCACTGGTCCACTGCAGCTACTCCATAGTCAGAGATCACCGGTTTCGTCCAACCAAAACTGTACAACTATTTCGGATTCCGGATTACTTCCACTATGCACACCCTTAAAGGTCGTCCATCCGAAGACACAAAGAGTTTAAAACAGGGGTATGTGCATAACGTAAATAATCGGAATACGAAACCTACGAGGACGAAAGCGAACTACGGGATTGGGATGGTAGAGAGTGATCTCTACTTCACCCTCAAAAACAACCCGGTGATCTTGATACTCCCAAACACCGTCAAGGAGCGGGCGGATCTCGATGCAAAGCAGGTGTCTGGCCATCACCTAAAAGGGCAGGAGAGTAAGCCTAACACAATCGCATTATCGAATAAGCCTAAGCCCTAACATTCACAGCCAGATAACATCAACAATCACCAGTGCAATAATGCATATACATATGAACAAACACCAGTTTAGTTATTATCTTCAAGATAAGTGGCATGATGCATGTACATGTTTCTCCAACTCCGAGGCCTCTACGTCCACCGGGTCCAGATCTGAGGAACGGTGCGTTCAAGAACGCGACACGGCTTACGGCACGTCTGCCAGCGTAAAAGGCACGACTTACAGTGTTTCCACCAGCGTAAAAGGCACGACTTACAGTGTTTCCACCAGCGTAAAAGGCACGACTTACAGTGTTTCCATCAGCGTAAACGGCACGACTTACAATGTTTCCACCAATGTAAAAGGCACGACTTACAGTGTTTCCACCAGCGTAAAAGGCACGACTTACAGTGTTTCCACCAGCGTAAAAGGCACGACTTACAGTGCATCTACCAGCGTAGAAAGGCACGGCTTACGGTGAACCCTGTGCATGCTTTCATAAAATATCAAGTTCAGTTACAGAAACAGTTCACAGGTTCACCTGCGTAGAAAAGGCACGCCTTACGGTGTTTCCACCTGCGTAGGTGGAAACACCGATTCCACACAACATTTGACATAGGAAATCTGGGTTGATTCCCTTTAAGAAAACAATACCCAGATCTGATAGTGTAGACACCATCTGAGCATGCTTGCCACTGATTGTTCGTAAAACCCAAGCTTAGCTTATCCCTAACTTTCAATAATTGTTTCCAGTGCCAACTCTGTCCCTGGATCCAAACACAATACCAGAAAGATTTGTCTTTGATGTAGTAACTGTGAACCAAACACACCCAAAGGCAATCTTTTTCTCAGCAATATTCCAAATCTGCTTACTTAGAGCAGCTAGATTCCAAAGACCACAATGTTGAATGCCCAGCCCTCCATTTTTCTTCGAATTACAAATTGTAGACCATGCAACCTTAGCTTGATAGGAACCATTTTATTTTGCACCCCAAAGGAACATTCGACTCTGCTTTTGAATTTCCTTGATAATAACAGAGGGAATAATGAAAATCGAGGCCCAGTAGACATGGATACTCATAAGAACAGAGTTAATTAGGCACACCCTAGCTTGATAGGATAAGTTTCTAGATTTCTAGTAGGTTATGCTTGTCATCACCTTATTCGCCAAAACTTGACAAGTTGAAGAATTCCATTTCCTCGATGACAGAGGAATACTCAGATACCTGCAAGGGAAATGAACCAGCTAGAATCTAGTGATGTAGATTATTTTTTCTTCTTCATAGGTGGTGTAGATTATTTTTGGTAATATTATTTTTTGAGATCCATGTAATTTTTCTATTTTACCCTTATCACTTCAAACACAATAACAAACCTCATACCCTTTCTTGTAATTCACTCATTAAAAACAATCTTTACTATACTATACAAACAAAACGAATCAACTTAAATTTATTTTTCAGATAAGAGATCCAAAGATAAATAGATTATAATCATACCAAATTATAACCACAAATAAAAATAATCATAATATATTTTTTTCAGCTATATGATCGAGGTCGTACCCGATACAAATAAAAAAAAAGTTTAAATATATTACTAGGAAGTGACTCCTAGGTCGTCTCCCAAGGAATATCTTATCAAGCAAAAGGTCGAACACATAGTATGCATAGAAAAAGGGGGAGGGGGGTTGTATTGAATATTGAATAATTGAAATCAAAGCAGAATTAAATAAAAACGAAGAAACAGATAAGGAAAAGTGGATAAACCCCTTTTGCTCGCCTTCACAACTCTATCATCGGTCACAAAAGATCAATTTCTTCCCTCTTCACTGTCCAACTCGTGAGAACTAAATACTAAGCGAAAATTCAATTCTCACCCCAAAACCCTAACCTCTAATTAATCATTAAAAGCCAAAGCATGGAGTTTTTATGAGTTTGCATAAATTAAGCATTTATACACATGGATTATCTCTATAGAATGGAACTAAACGAACCATAACATATCAATAAGCATGAAAACAGTGAATAAAAACGAAATAACATTAAGAATAAAACCTCAAGAGTATGTGATACATTACCAAAGGGATTTAACCTAAGAGTTTAGTCTTCCATGATGAAAAATACCAAAAACGTGTAGAAAAGGGAAGAGAGAGAAACCCTAGCAGCCACCACAAGTTTGGAGAGCAAAACTAAGCCTTCTCTAGAGATAGAGTGAAAAACGTGGAATGGAAGGTGTGTCTGCTAGGTCACACGAATTTTGGCTTTTAAATCTCAAAACGGGCCTAAATCATGGGCCAAATCCTAAGGAAAGCTAATCTATAAATTAAATCTAAAAATATCCTATAGATAAAATCTAAATCTTAAAAGATATAAACTAAATCTCAAATAATCCTAAAGATAGATTACAATCTTCACTTTATCATATATCTTCTCTTCCAAAATTAAATCTTCACTCCCAAAATGCCCAAAAAGCCCCTGTGCCAAATATGAACTGAAAAATAATAATAGATTAGGCTAAATAATCCAAATTAATTAAAATCCGGAATAATAGTCTAATAAAGTCTAAAATACTAAATCATTCTAAACAATGTCAAGTAGGCACCAAAAATCATCAATGAGACCAAAATAAGGCTATAAATAATGGGAAATATAATGCTCATCAAACACCCCCACACTTATCCTTTTGCACTCCTGGGAAAAACTAAGAAATAGGACTAAGAAGACTAATATGCACCAAAGTGAATCATGTAAGGAAAAATACTAAAAACTAAGAAAATGAAAAACCTAAGAGATTACATACTCCACAATGAATTCTAGGAAATGCAAAGAAATGGGCAAAATCGAGCACACGAAGAGAATAAGGACCAAAGAATCAAGGCATCCATGAACATCATCCAATTATTTCAAATATGCAAAGAAACCCAATGACATCAAGAGGGTAGTCACAAAGATGATAGAAAGTCACAAGGATCACTCAAAAGTGTTTACACTCAAGTGTTTAGGGTTAATAAGTGTTTACACTCAAGGCACATCATGAAAAACAAACACAACCATAAGCTTGACAAGCCTCTAATATCAACAATCAACACACATGCACACTAAGATCAAAAGGTCTTTTCGGGGTTGTAATGGGGCCAATGACAAGGTGGGATAAAATATGGGAAATGTAGCTAAAACCAAGGGAATAGAGGAGCAATGAGGAATAAGTAAAAAACAAGCACAATCCACCCCAGAATGAAATGATGAACATAACAACAACCTCTAATTGCAATCCTCTTTGCCTCAATCAACCTTTTATTCTTTTTTTTTTATTTTTTTTCTTTTCTTTTCTTTTCTTTCTATTTATTTATTTATTTTTATTTTTTTTTTTGCATTGGAGAACATCATGAACGAAAGAAAAGAAGAAACAACATAAATGGCATAATGAGATAAAGCCATAATTACAACACCAACCATAGAGGCAAAACCAAGAATTCACAAGAGATGAAGAACAACGCACCCTCACTTATTTAATACCCATTCCCAAAACAATTCCAAAGCTCCAAAATTCCCTAAGGTTAGGATAATCATGGTTTTTCACTCATAGGCTTGTAATGAGCTAAAGAACAAAGAAAAGTGATAAAAAGGTTCAAAGGGGCTATCAAAGGATAAATTCATTCCAGGTAGGCTCATATGGCTAGTGGCTTATTAAAAAAAATAATGCCTAAATCATTTCAAAATGTGCATGGGAATATCAAGTATCAACAAGAGTCAAGTCAAGTTCTAGAGTTCAAGTAATCCAGAGTGCAATCACACGTGAAAGAAAATTAGGTGGCATATATAGCAATCCACCCACAATTAAGGCTCAAATCCTCACAAAGGGACAATTCTATCACAGTGTTACCACCTCTTAATTATCAAAAGCAACTTTGCACAATTAAATGCATGAATTCAGACACAAGATACCAAGACTCTACTAAAATGAAGCAAAAACGTGCAAGAAAATGCCAAAAACTAAGAAAAACCTAAAAAAATCAAAGCAAAAATATGTAACCTAAACTACTCTCCCCCACACACTTAAATCACACATTGACCTCAATGGAAAACAAACAGCAGAGTCAGACAGATATAGACAAGTGTAATAAAAGTAGTAAAGAAGGATAAAAGAAAACTCCCTAAGTCATGGTGGGTCAAAGGTGGGTTTAGCCAAAGAGGCTTCCTCCACAGGTGCATCATCCAAAGTAGGAGTGGTTAGGAAAGGCTTGAGTCGGTGGCCATTGACTTTGAAGCTCTTGTCTGTGGACTCACTCTTGATCTCCACAATGCCATAAGGAAACACCTGGGTAACTACAAACGGTCCAATCCACTTAGAGAAGAGCTTTCCACTCATGAGTCCAAGCCTAGAGTTGTAGAGCAACACTTTTTGACCAACCAAGAACTCCTTTCTGGAAATTGAGCTATCATGGAGCTTCTTGGTCTTCTCTTTGTAGAACTTGGAGTTCTCATGGGCCTCCAAACGGATCTCATCTAGTTCACTCAATTCCAGCTTCCTCTCTTCACCCGCTTGATCAAGAGCTAAGTTACATTGCTTCACAGCCCAGTATGCACGGTGCTCTATCTCCACAGGCAGGTGACATGCCTTACCAAAGACAACACGATAAAGTGACATCCCTATGGGTGCCTTGTAAGCGGTCCGATGGGCCCAAAGAGCATCCTCAAATCTTGTGCTCCAATCCTTTCTATTGGGCTTCACCATCTTCTCCAAAATTCGCTTGATCTCTTTGTTTGAAATCTCAGCTTGCCCATTGGTTTGGGGTGATAGGGTGTAGAAACTTTGTGCACAACCCCATACTTCTTGAGCAAAGCTTGCATGGATCTATTGCAAAAGCGGGTGCCCTGATCACTGATTATGGCTCTAGGTATGCCAAACCTACAAAGGGTATTAGACCTGACAAAATCTACAACAACCTGAGCATCATTAGTCCTCGTGGCCTTAGCTTCCACCCATTTGGATACATAATCCACAGCAAGTAAGATATAATAGAAACCAAAAGAAACAGGAAAGGGGCCCATGAAATCTATACCCCAGACATCAAACACCTCACAGAACAACATAGGTTGTTGCGGTATCTGTTGCCTCCAAGATAGGGCGCCTCCTGCTCTCTAACACTGCTCGCATGTGCTGCAGATGTTGCTTGCATCCTTAAAGATGGTAGGCCTATAAAATCCAGAATCCATCACCTTCTGTGCTGTCCTTTGAGTCCCAAGGTGGCCTCCAACTAGTGAAGCATGGCAAAATTGAAGAACAGATTGGATCTCTTGATCCGGAATGCACCTGCGAATGACCTGATCACTGCAAAAACGCCACAAATTGGGGTCTTCCCATACATAATACTTGGCATCGCTCTTAAGTTTGTCTCTTTGAGCCTTGGATGCCAAGGGTGGAAAAACAACCAACTAGATAATTTACAATATCAGCAAAACAAGGAGTAAGGGGAGAGGGATGTGAAACATGCAAAGCTAAAAGCTGCTCATCCGGGAAGTCATCCCGGATAGGAAATGCATCCTCCTCTCTCTCTCTCTCTCTATTCTGCTCAAGTGGTCTGCGACAAGGTTATGCGCACCACTCCGATTTTGAATCTCAAGATCGAACTCCTGAAGGAGTAACATCCACCTAATTAATCTAGGTTTAGAGTGTCTTTTTCAAAAGATACTTCAAAGCAGCATGATCAGTATACACTACAACCTTAGAACCTAACATATATGATCTAAACTTATCAAGTGCAAAGACAATGGCTAACAAATCTTTTTCAGTTGTGGTGTAATTAACTTGTGCTGCATCTAAAGTCCTAGAATCATAATAAATCACATGTGACAGTTGACCAACCCTTTGGGAGAGAACTGCCCCCAAAGCATAATTCGAGGCATCGGTCATAAGCTCAAATGGGAGGGTCCAGTCAGGTGGTTGGATGATGGGAGTGGTGGTGAGTGCTCTCTTTAGCTCATCAAATGCCTTCTTGCATTGGTCTCCAAACTCAAATGTGATATCCTTTTGAAGCAAGTTAGATAGTGGAAGGGCTATCTTGCTAAAGTTCTGAATAAACTTGCGATAGAAACCTGCATGGCCAAGAAAAGAACACACCTCTCGCACGCAAGAGGGGTAAGGCAAATGTGATATTGCATGCAGCTTAGCAGGGTCAACCTCTATGTCCTTATGTGAAATAATGTGCCCTAAGACTATGCCTTGTTCTACCATAAAGTGAGGTTTTTCAAAATTCAAGACAAGGTTAGTCTCAATGCACCTATTAAGCACCTTGGACAAACTATCAAGACATGCATCAAAAGAGGAGCCATATACACTAAAATCATCCATGAAGACCTCTATGTAGTGCTCAAGTAAGTCATTAAAAATACTCATCATACATCTTTGAAAAGTGTCAGGAGCATTGCATAGGCCGAAAGGCATCTTCCTATAAGCAAATGTACCAAAAGGACAGGTAAATGTGGTCTTATGTTGGTCCTCTGGTGCAATACAAATTTGAAAATAACCAGAGAAACCATCTAAGAAGCAATAGTGAGATTTATCTTCTAAGCGCTCCAACATCTGATCAATGAAGGGAAGAGGAGAGTGATCCTTGCGGGTCGCCTGGTTGAGCTTCCTATAGTCAATGCAGACTCTCTAACTGTTCTGCACTCTTGATGGAATCAGCTCATCCTTCTCATTTTTGACAACTGTCACCCCAGACTTCTTAGGAACTACTTGAACTGGGCTTACCCAAGTGCTGTCTAAAATGGGGTATATGATACCAGCTTGCAGCAACTTGGTGACCTCTTTCTTCACCACATCAAGAATCTGGGGGTTCAACCGTCTCTGGGGTTGTCTCACTGGCTTAGCCCCATCTTCCAATAAAATCCGGTGCATGCGCATGGAGAGGCTAATACCAGGTATGTCTGCCAAAGTCCATCCTATTGCCCTCTTGTTTGCTCTAATCACATCCGGTAGCTTCTTCTCTTGATCAACAGAAAGGGAGGTAGAGATGATCACCAGAAGTTTCTGCTCATCCTCCAAGTAAGCATATTTGAGATAAGGAAGAAGGAGCTTCAGGTCCAATAAAGGTGCCTGCATCACAGATGGAACTAAAGGGGAAGTAGAAATGGATTCTGCCGCCTGCACCTGAACAAATGGATTAGACTCATGCATAACAGAAATGAGGTTAGGGTTAGCATAATCTGAATCTATATCATATGAATCAACAAATGCAGTACCAGAATTTAAAAACTGGTCAATTTCAATGCATGCAGTGCACATTTAGGAATCAGAACATGCAGAACAAGTAAATGAGTCAGTGAAAGATGGCAAATCATAATCATGCAAAAAGTGAAGAACATGCTCAACAATCAGATCATCAAGCAAGTCAACATGAAAGACAGAGTGGTCATCAGAAAAATGTTTCATAGCATCAAAAATATTGAATCGGACCACTCTATCATCAAATTCCATTGAAAGTGTACCTGCATGCACATCAATCTTGGTTCGGGCTGTTTTTAAAAATGGTCTCCCTAATATGACAGGGACAGCACTACGAGAGGTGTCCTCTTCCATATCAAGAATATAAAAATCAGCAGGAAAGATAAGTTCACCAACCCGAACCAAGACATCCTCTATCAAACCTGTGGGGTAGGCAGTAGATCTATTTACCAATTGTATCACCACACCCGTAGGTTGAAGAGGTCCAAGTGAAAGAGACTTGAAAACAGACATAGGCATAACATTAATAGATGCTCCTAAATCTAGCATAGCATTCTCAAATTTAGTATTGCCTATAATGCAAGGTACAGAGAAAGTTCCAGGATCCTTACACTTTTCAGGAGTATGAGGGACAGGTTTACCTCTAAGTGCAGAGACATTTCTTCCCATGCTGATCCTCTCGTTGCCCTTGAGCTTTCGTTTGTGTGTGCATAGCTCCTTCAAGAACTTCGCATACCTCGGAATCTGCTTGATTGCATCAAGAAGGGGTATGTTGATTTCCACCTTCCTGAATGTGTCAAGTATCTCTTTGTCAATCTCTTCCATTTTCTTTCTTTGAGTCACCCCCTTGGTGGGAAAGGAAGAAGAATGAGGAGTGGTTGTTGGGCAGTAGCAGGTGTTGTGCTTGAGAAAGGCTAAGCTGGATGGGATTTTCTGGTATTTGTGTGATCACTCTCCTCGTCCATTTGGATCTTCTTTTTGGATGAAACTAGATCATCTTTGTTGAGGTCAGGTTCTGGTGTGGGTGTGACAATCTGCTTTCCTGACCTTAGACTGATGGCACTCACATTCTGGTTTGGGTTGATCACTGTTTGGGATAGCAACTTGTTAGAATTATGAGATTGCAAAGTGTTGATGGTTGTTGCCATTTGTCCCATCTAATTGGTCAAAGATTGAATGGAGGCCTCTTGTCTTTGAATGGATGTTCTAGTTTCTTGTTGGAATTGGAGATTTTGCATGGCCATCTGCTTCATCAACTCTTCCAATGAAGGCTGCTGCTCAGTACTAGGAGCTGGTGGTGCAGAATTAGCCTGTTGTTGCTACTGTTGTTGTCTCTGTTGCTGGACTGGAGGAGGTACATATGGTGGTCTAGCATTGTTTTAAATGGAACCTGTGAAGGTTGCTGCTGATCAGACCACCTCAGGTTGGGATGGTTCCTGCATCCAGGATTGTATCTATTGGTAGAGATATCATGATTTGGTTGCTGGTTTCTACTGTTGAAGTTGTTGGCGGCATATGCTTCAGGTTGGTCACCAGCAGTTGTTGGTTGCTACTACAAGGAAAGGCATGCTTCTGTGTTATGTTCACTGGATGTGCAAATACCACATAATCTGATAGGCAGAGACGACTTCTTCTGGTTGATGGCCAATTGAGTGACCAAATTTGTAAGGGAGTCTATCTTCTCTTCAAGCTTCTCAACCTTATCCGAACCTGTGCCAACATCATTCACTCCTCTCACTACGATTGCATCGTTGTTGCCCCTTGCATGGAATTGTTGACAATTGGGAGCCATCTTCTCAATCTTGGCTCTGGCTTCTAAAGGTGTCATGTCTCCTAGGGCACCACCACTTGCAGCATCAAGCATGTTTCTCTCCATTAGGTTGAGACATTTATAGAAATATTGAATAAGCAACTGCTCTGAGATCTGATGGTGGGGGCAGCTCGCACACAACCTCTTGAATCTCTCCCAATACTCGTAGAGACTTTCTTCACTTTGTTGCCTGATGCCTGATACATCATTTCGGATTGCTGTTGTTCTGCACGCAGGGAAGAATTTCTCCAAAAATGCCCTCTTCAGGTCATCCCAGCCTGTGATAGAACCAGGGGCCAGATCGTACAACCAATCCTTGGCTACCCCCTCTAGGGAGTGTGGGAATGCCTTGAGACAAAGATGATCCTCTTGAACATCATGTGGTTTCATAGTGGAACACACAATGTGGAACTACTTGAGATGTTTATGAGGATCCTCACCTGCAAGACCATTAAACTTGGGTAGCAAATGAATTAGTCCATACCTTAGCTCAAACGGGTCATCAGGATACTGGATGCACAAATCTTCAATAGTGAAATCAGGTGCAGCCAACTCCCTCAATGTTCTCTCACGTGGTGGAGGTTGAGCCATATTTTCAGAATAAACAGAATCAAAATTTATAGGAGTAGAAGAAAAAGAAGCAGAGTCACTATGTAAAGACTCAACAGATTCACTACCTATGGACTGGTTCCTATTTTGTCTAACTAATCTGTGATAAATCCTATCAATTTCAGGGTTGTAAGGATGCAAGTAGCTTGGGTTACCCCTAGTCATGCACTAAACAAAACACCATCAACCAAAGTAGGCAGTTACAGACATGCATGACCAAATTAGGTAACCAAATTTTTTATTTTATTATTTATTTTATTATTTTTTTCAGTACCCTAAAATCGAATAAAACAACCACAAAAAGTTTGAGGACAAAATTCAAAAAGGAACTAAGTCAAACAAATAAGTTATGAACCAAAAAAAAGAAAAATAAACTTGTAAAATAAAAAAGGAATAGTAAAAAACGAATTATGGGGGCCTTATGGTTATCAAAATTTCGATTCGACAGTTTCACTAGCTTATTTGGATTTTTCTCTTCGATTTGATATAAAATTCGTCCAATTCCGAGTTACGGATCAAAAGTTATGGCTATTTGATCGAAATTCGTGCTGCTAAAACTTGAAATAAAAAATTCTGGAATTCACAATCAGTGATGATCTGAGTGATAGTGGCTTAACAAAACCTCATCATATGATAATAGTAGCGTGTATACAAATTTTCGTGCAAAAAATACCACCCACAATTATGTGAACTAGCAACCACAGAATCAATCAGATACACTAATTGCAGCAGAATAGCAAAACAACAAACAGTGCAACTTCAACCAGTTATCAGACACAAATCAGACACAACACACTATAATAACTATACTATCTACGACACTAACTAACTACTAATGACATTTGGCAAGAACCGATAATCCCCGGCAACGGCGCCAAATTTGATCGAGGTCGTACCCGATACAAATAAAAACAGGTTTAAATATAGTACTGGGAAGTGACTCCTAGGTCGTCTCCCAAGGAATATCTTATCAAGCAAAGGTCAAACACATAGTATGCATAGAAAAAAGGGGGGTTTTGTATTGAATATTGAATAACTGAAATCAAAGCAGAATTAAATAAAAACGAAGCAATAGATAAGGAAAAGCGGATAAACCCCTTTGGCTCGCGTTCACAACTCTATCATCGGTCACAAAAGATCAATTTCTTCCCTCTTCACTGTCCAACTCGTGAGAACTAAATACTAAGCGAAAATTCAATTCTCACCCCAAAACCCTAACCTCTAATTAACCATTAAAAGCCAAAGCATGAAGTTTTTACCAGTTTGCATAAATTAAGCATTCATACACATGGATTATCTCTATAGAATGGAACTAAGCGAACCATAACATATCAATAAGCATGAAACAATGAATAAAAACGAAATAGCATTAAGAACAAAACCTCAAGAGTATGTGATACATTACCAAAGGGATTTAACCTAAGAGTTTAGCCTTCCATGATGAAAAATACCAAAAACGTGTAGAAAAGGGAAGAGAGATAAACCCTAGCAGCCACCACAAGTTTGGAGAGCAAAACTAAGCCTTCTCTAGAGAGAGACAGTGAAAAACGTGGGATGGAAGGTGTGTCTACTAGGTTACACGAATTTTGGCTTTCAAAACTCAAAACGGACCTAAATCATGGGCCAAATTGATGAAGGTCTAATATATGATGTTTTAAGGCTTAATTTCACTTCCTTTTGCTTGGGTTTTAGCTTGTTTCTCTTGTAAATATAGGTATTTTGTATTAGTTTTAGGAATTTTTAGTTTATTAGAATCCTTTGAACGTTTTGATCTGTTTTGGGTATGTTTCAGGTATTTCAGAGCGTTATTTGGAGAAAATATTAATGGAGTTGAAAAGAGTATAAGAAGACCTTGAAAATGACACAAGAACGGAGAGAAACGGAGTTGAAAATTCCTTAGCACGCCCAGGCGCGGGATCTGCCCGCCCAGGCGCGCGTGCGGCGTTAATTTATGGGCATCGGATACAGCGCGCCCAGACGACTGCACGCCCAGGCGCGCGAAGTGCGAGAAAGCCCAATTGGGCCAATTTCTGATCAGTTTTGAAGGATTTTGATAAGATTAGGATTTTATCTACTTATTTATGTTTTTAGGATTAGTTTAAGGAGAGATTAGAGAGTCATAATCAGAAATCATTGAGGGAGATTGCATTCTCTGGAGAGCATTCGGAGGAGGAATCCATTGAAGACTGAAGATTCAAAGCAAGGATTAGTGGTAATTTAGGAATGAATTACTTCTATTCTTATTTGTTCTTCTTCTCTATGATGTGTAACTAAACCCTCTTGTGTTAGGAACATGTGGATTTGATTATGTAGTTTATTTATATGAATTAATATTTTTCCGTTTCTAAATCATGTGTTTGATTGTGTTTTATTTCCAATTCATAAATCTAGCTAATTTATGTCTTGTTTTGGATCTCTAATTCTTCAATTGAGAGATTAGGAATTAGAATAGGTCATGCAATTAAACAATATAGTTATTCAACAAGTAGGGATACAATTGGGTAATTATATAACATGATTAATTCCCTGTTCTTAATTAAGATTATTCAATAGTTTAATCTCTTAAGGAATTAAGGATTATCTAATTGAATAAGAAACAGTAATTATACAATAGGGATCTAATAGTTACCAATTTAGGGATTCGTTCATGATTTAGGGAAAAGCATTGATTTATGATAAATAAATGAAATAATTAATGAAATTAGTTCCTAATCACCATTCCACCATTGTTTAGTAGTTTTTATTTATTTTTCAGCAGCAAAACATCCTCTTGATTAATATATTTAAATCTGAATTTAATAGATTTTACTCTTAATTACTCCTAGGTAGAAATAGATTAAATAATTCTTGGTCCCTGTGGGAACGATATCTGGTCTTAACCGACTATATTACTATCCGATCTAGTATACTTGTTAGAGAGTGATCAAGTTTTTGGCGTCGTTGCCGGGGACTAGAATTCATTTAATTTGTTTTGGCACTAAGAAATAATTTTGAGTGAAATCTATTTTTGGGACTTCATTGAAATGTACAATAATGCCTTGTAAAGAGTTAAAATTTTTTGATTTTGTTTTGGCTTCATCCCCTCTTACTTATGATGCAAATACCCCTATTAATGAGATTGAAAAATTATATAAGAAATCTTTCATAGAAAAGTTGGTACAAGAGTGGCCCTTTAAGGAAGACTTAAGTACTAACCTCTCTGAAAATTTTGAAGAAGAAAAAGAAATTGAGGTGCATCATGAGGAAGAAGAGGTGAAACAAAACAAAACAGATGGGGATAGAATAATAGTAAAAAAAGTTGACTCATCCTTGCGTGCTGAATTTTCTAAACTTAAAAATTGTGTTAAATCTCTTGCATGTGTGGATGATTCAAAATTTTTCAATTATGTTCGACCCTTGAGTTTGCATGATGTTTTTCCAAAACATCAATATAAGTCATTATTGTACAAAGGGATGAATGAAGATCCTAAAAATTTTGTTTTCCTTGTTCATGAAATTTACACCTTCATGAATGAGGAAAAAGACAAATTTTCTAAGATGATGCATGATGTAAGGAATGTACCTTTTGACCCTGGTGGGTTTGAATTTATTTTTAAAATTTCCTTATTTCATCATCATCCCTGCTCATTCCCATGGGACGTGGGAGTAACTTGTTATTCCCATATCACATGGGAATTGAGCCATATAATTTGGGATCCTGGTGGATTCCTTGTAAATATGTGGTAGTGTAGGTTTTGTTATTTTTTTTAGTTAGTGAATAAGGAGTTGAAATTTCCTATAAGTAACTACTAATGAGGTGCTTTATAGAACTACTTTTAGTTGTTCATGTGACACAGGTAAATAAGTTTGAGGGAGTTCCTCTATATGCATCAATAGAAAAAGTTGTGCTACAAAGGTAAGTTTCCTAACTCCATTTATTAGTGAATAGTAGTTTTTAGGAAATTAGTATAGGTTATTTTTTTTCTGCAAAAAAAAAAAAAGCTTCAGGTACAGACCTGGCGCGCAACTCTACACGCCTGGGCGCGCACTGGGCGAAAATGCCCAAAAGATTGGGGATTGTTATTTTTTTTTGATATATTTTGTGTCTTTTTCCCATTATCCAGTCTCTGTACCTGTGCAACAAAAATAAGTAATTGCTTTTTAGGATTTTTTTTAGTTTTATTGCTTGGATATTTATTTGGACTATTTGTTATTTGCATCAAGCTATATATTTTGTAACAAATAGGAGTTGATATTTCTCCATTAGAGGTGCTATTTTGGGTACTTGTTTTTCATGACTCATATTAACTTTGGGGGAATGTTTTCTTATTTTTGTTAATGATGATTTTTCAGATGCAAGTAATAAGTGTTCCAAATTTATTCCATGCAATTTTTTATTTTGTAGCTAGGTATTTTTAGTTTAGTTTGCTTGAGGACAAGCCAACCTTTAAGTTTGGGGGAGTGGATACAAAATAAAAAATTTTCAGATCTGAATTTTTTCTCCCATTTTTGGTATTGGTTTGTGTTTGTAGTGTCCTTGAACACTAGATGTCCTTAACCCTCTAAGAACTCAAGATTATGGAAACCAGGAGCCTAAGAGAGGATCAAGTATTAATGTGTGACTTGTGGTATTTCTGCAGTTCCAGTTGGGAAAAGCAGGATCTCCCTAGTCAACGTGTGTGTGCAGAGTGTCAACTTAGGGATGAGAATACTTACCTGAAACCCTAGCTGTGATGAGCTATTTATAGGGTTTGGAGGAGGCTGATATGGACTGTTTGGGCCCTGTATCAGAGCGGTGCTGAACCAGGATTCTATGAGATAATATCGGAGGATTATGCTCTTAAAATCTGGTTAGGATTAGCTGAAGATCTCATGTCTAGGCTGTTGCGAGAATCCAGGAGAGATTTGCGGAAGGGATAAGAAGCCTCGGTGAGCCTGTGCTTATCCACGAGCCGACGATATGTCTCGGTCCTAGAGTCCCGAGCCTGATGGATTGAGGACCGATGGTGAGGCTCGGTTCCATCAAGTCCGAGCCTGGCCCTATAGTATTGCTCGGATCCTACGAGTCCGAGCGGAGGGCTTTAATAGCAGGTGAATTGAGCAAAATACCCTTAGAGAACCCCTTTAATAAGACTTAGGTCCGTATGTGGTCGGCAGACCCTACAGTGTTCGTCGTAGAGGTTTTGTAATTATTCTAGACTTAGGATTATTTTTCTGATGATAGGTGTATATACTTAGTTTAGGATTAGACTCATTGATTCATGTTACTTATTTGTTGAGCTGTAAATATTTTTGAAATCTGGTTATTTTGACAAAGTTTTTCAGAACTTGAAATTAGTGAACTGACTTTAGCTTAGTGAGATTTTGAGCCTATTTGATGGGGTATGATTTATTGAATATTTTGATTTGAGACCCCTATTTCTTTCATGAGTGTGTTCTCTTTAGTTGTATGTTCTAGAACTTGACCGGTGACCATTTTGAGATTGATAATTGATTACATGCATGAAAATGATTAAGACATTTAGGATGGTGTTAATTTATGGGCATCAGATACAGCGCGCCCAGGCGCGCGTGCGGCGTTAATTTATGGGCATCAGATACAGCGCGCCCAGGCGACTGCACGCCCAGGCGCGCGAAGTGCGAGAAAGCCCAATTGGGCCAATTTCTGATCAGTTTTGAAAGATTTTGATAAGATTAGGATTTTATCTACTTATTTATGTTTTTAGGATTAGTTTAGGGAGAGATTAGAGAGTCATAATCAGAAATCATTGAGGGAGATTGCATTCTCTGGAGAGCATTCGGAGGAGGAATCCATTGAAGACTGAAGATTCAAAGAAAGGATTAGTGGTAATTTAGGAATGAATTACTTCTATTCTTATTTGTTCTTCTTCTCTATGATGTGTAACTAAACCCTCTTGTGTTAGGAACATGTGGATTTGATTATGTAGTTTATTTATATGAATTAATATTTTTCCGTTTCTAAATCATGTGTTTTATTGTGTTTTATTTCCAATTCATAAATCTAGCTAATTTATGTCTTGTTTTGGATCTCTAATTATTCAATTGAGAGATAAGGAATTAGAATAGGTCATGCAATTAAACAATATAGTTATTCAACAAGTAGGGATACAATTGGGTAATTATATAACATGATTAATTCTCTGTTCTTAATTAAGATTATTCAATAGTTTAATCTCTTAAGGAATTAAGGATTATCTAATTGAATAAGAAACGGTAATTATACAAGAGGGATCTAATAGTTACCAATTTAGGGATTCGTTCATGATTTAGGGAAAAGCATTGATTTATGATAAATAAATGAAATAATTAATGAAACTATTTCCTAACCACCATTCCACCATTGTTTAGTAGTTTTTATTTATTTTTCAGCAGCAAAACATCCTCTTGAATAATTTATTTAAATCTGAATTTAATAGATTTTACTCTTAATTACTCTTAGGTAGAAATAGATTAAATAATTCTTGGTCCCTGTGGAAACGATATCCGGTCTTAATCGACTATATTAGTATTCGATCTAGTATACTTGCTAGAGAGTGATCACAAATCCTAAGGAAAACTAATCTCTAAATTAAATCTAAAAATATCTTATAGATGAAATCTAAATCTTAAAAGATATAAACTAAATCTCAAATAATCCTAAAGATAGATTACAATTGCTGATGATACAATTATTTTGGGTGAAGCTTCTACAGAAAATTTCATGATGATTAAGGCTATTTTAAGGGGCTTTGAGTTTGCATCTGTTTTAAAGATTAATTTTCATAAAAGCAGTATCTTTGGGGTCAATGTCTCTAATTCTCTAATGGAAGTAGCTTCTGCTCTGTTACACTGTAAGGTGGGTGTTTTACCTTTTTCCTATCTTGGAATTCCAATTGCTGCAAATACTAGATCAGTATATTGTTGGGCCAAAGTTATTCAATTATTTCAAAAGAGGCTGTCGTCTTGGAAGTGTAAGCATCTGTCCCTTGGTTCCAGGATCACTTTGATCAATTCTGTGCTGTCAAGTTTACCTATTTATTATTTATCTTTCTTTTCGTTACCTAAGAAAGTAAATGATATTTTGGTTAAGCTACAGAGAAACTTTCTATGGGGAGGTTGTGAGGAAAGGAGAAAAATTTGTTGGGTCAAATGGGATGTGGTATGTCAAAGTAAGGAGAATGGGGGTTTGGGAATAAAAAATCTTTTAGTTTTTAATAAAGCTTTGTTAAGTAAGTGACGTTGGAGGTTACTTAAAAATGAGGGAGGTCTGTGGCAGGATATAATCAGAAGTAAATATGGTAGTTTTGATCCAATAAGTTTAGGTTCCTCTGGAAGGGCTGTCATGGGGTCGCAGTGGTGGAGAGATTTGTGCTCTTTGAAATTAGGTGGTGGGGTGGGGGGTGAATGGTTTGAAAAATGTATAGCTAGGAAGTTACGGAGTGGTAATTCTATAAAGTTTTGGGAGGACATTTGGTTTGGAAATTTTTCATTTAGGGAGTTATTTCCAAATCTTTATTCAATAACAAATTCTAAAGACGCCACTGTAAAATAGATGTACCAGTTTTCTTCAATACAGGGATGCAGCTGGAATTTTAATTGGAGAATGAGATTATATGACTGGGAGTTACAGGATGAAGAAGATCTAAATATTATTCTGAGGGAATGTTATATTCAACCGCAGGAGGATGACCAGTTGTGTTGGGGTCTTGGCAATGGTGGTTTGTTCTCTGTCAAAACAGCATATCAGTTTCTTATGCAAAAATTAAGCTTAAATTATACCCTTCTAGAACTGGAGACAAAACAGGCAATGAAGCAGATTTGGAAGATTAAGGTCCCTTCAAAAGTACAGGCTTTTATTTGGCAGCTAATATGGGACAGAATACCAACAAAGATTAATTTGATGATGAGGGGTGTTCCTGTTAATACTGAATGTGTGTTTTGCAGAAATAATGTAGAAAATGCTTCACATTTATTTTTTACATGTTCTGTCATAAAACAGGTTTGGATGAGGATTGGATTTTGGTTGCAAGTGTCTATTAGTGAAGAGGAGGGTTCGGTTGCTGACAATTTTTTGCGTTTTAAGAATCTGTGGAAAGGAAACTCTGATAAATTGAAGGGTGCTAATATTTGGGCCGCTCCGTATGGTTGCAGAGAAATAAATTGGTGTTCCAAAGAGAGATTCTGGAGCTGAATGAATTATTAGAGACAATTAAATTGAAGGCTTGGAATTGGGTTAAAATTTTGGGTGGTTTATCAGTCTCGTATGAGGGGTTGCGTATGAATCCTATTTAATTAGGTGGGTGTTGGTTGGTTTTATGTTAATTTCTTGTTAGATATTGCTATACTCTTTTTCCCTTGTTTTGAATTTTCCCATTGGGTTTTTTTTCAATTCGAGGTTTTTAAGGAGGTAGAATATCTATCAAGTATTGAGGGAGTTTTGGGATTTTTTTTTGTATAGTGCAGATTTGGGGCTGGGCTGGGAGAATACAATTTTAAGTTTCATGGCTCATGTTCTTCTATTGTTTTCTTCCCAATTTTCCGGAAGAAGGACTATTGTTTAACTTGGTTTGTTGACTGCCTTTACAGCACATGATTAAGTTCCCTTTGGCAAACCCTCCATAGAAGGTGGGGCCTTTGTTGTGTACTATGATGCTTGGGGGTCTTTTATTAATATAAATATATTTTTTTGCTGTTCAAAAAAAAAAAGATTACAATCTTCGCTTTATCATATATCTTCTCTTCCAAAATTAAATCTTCACTCCCAAAATGCCCAAAATGCCCCTGTACCAAATATGACCTGAAAAATAATAATAAATTAGGCTAAATAATCCAAATTAATTAAAATCTGGAATAATAGTCTAATAAAGTCTAAAATACTAAATCATTCTAAACAATGTCAAGTAGGCACCAAAGATCATCAATGAGAGCAAAATAAGGCTATGAACAATGGGAAATATAATGCTCATCACTATACCAAACACACACTTGATAAAAAATTTCTCCTGCAGCTTAATAATCAATATTTTACTAGCCTCGTCTATACCTTCATCTCATGATCCAACAATGGCTCAAATGTACTAAATATAATTTCTTCTAAATAGCCAAATAATGATTTTTGAACTTCTTTCCGTAACCCAACTTTATCTTTGTCGTCCTTTAAGGTGAATAAGTTTAATTGCATAAATCTTTCGTGGATGCACCATTTATACATGGATGTGTATCTCTTGAATTTTCATAAGGCATGGCACAAATGTCGTCACATTTCTCCAAAGTGGAATCTGACCTTAGAATGAAGCACTTTCATCGTATTCAGCACATCATATCCACGTAGACTGAAAACGCCCAATATCTTCTTCTGTTGCTGGCAATTTCCTCTAGTGAGGGTGCATTAGTTTCCTCTACTTGGGGTTTAGCAGTTTCCAACGGAAGGGGTGCAGAAATTTCCTCCTGTGGAATTTAGCAATTTCCTCTTGTGGGGGTGCATCAATTTCCTCCGGTTAAGGATTAGAAAAATGACCTACCTATAGTCAAACAAGAAAGCTTGGAATTAGTTATGTAGAGGATTTTTGAATCTTCCTATAGATAACAATGGATAATGACCAAGATGTTCAACATTGTACAGGCTGTAAAAGGTTCCACATAACCATTGTCACTTGTACTAAAGGTGACACCCTCAATAATCAAGGTTTTTAAGGTTGGTAACTCTATTGATTTTGGAACTTTTACACCTATAATCACATTATGTCAGTCGGTACCCCGTGTTCAGTGACATTATGGAAAGTTGGTGTCAAAGACTTGCGACTAAAGACGAAAGGAGGCTACTCAATTTCATGTTTGAGACTTAATAGGACAAAAATGGTCAATTGTTGGATAGAATGTAATGCAACATATATAATGAGCCTATTCGAGAGCGTAGTTCTAGTGTAATCATAGTGCACAAAAACTAGATTATGCAAGAGAACAGAACCAAGACGACAAGACAAAATTCTTGACACAAATTTGTTGAAAATGACACTCCTTTTGAAGGATGAGTATGCAAAATAATCCAATTTGAGATTATTGAGAGGTTTCCAGAGGTCTTTCCGTCGTTTAGACAACACGCAATTTTGAATAGCTTCTTTTGTTTTCAATAATTCCATTATAAGAATAAGAACATCATCAGGTAGGTCACTAGCCTATCCTTGTTAGCATTTCCATCACTTGCACTCTCCCCCGGTCTTCTCTTCACTTTCAAGTCTCCCTTTTTTCCATTTCTTATGCTTTCTCTTTGTCTCTTCATATACAACTTCACCACTTTCACTTTCCCTTCATTTATCTTTAAAAAGGAAAAAATACATGATAATTTAATCAGGTATCGATATTGAGCAAAAATAAAATAGAGGAAACAAACAATAAAAGTAACATGCAACAGATAAATATACTTCTAAAATTTAATGCTTGCAAGTTTAGTAAAAAGAAAGGAACAAGGAGAAACCGGATGAAAGAAGAATACTTACCATATATTTTTTTCTTCTTAAAATCATGATCCATGAACCAATTCTAAACTTTATAACATTGGAATGAATGAACAAAACATTTACTATTTATGTCACACTTTAAATTATCGTTTAATGTAATGCACTCGGATTAGGTAATACTTTTATTAAGCACAAACAAAAGCAATTTGAACAAAACCCAGTCAACTTATGCAAACATATTTACAGCACGACAATTGGATTGCATAATTCTTGTGATGAATAAGTGAGTCATATTTAAAGTATTCAGATTGAGAGTGTTAGCAAATAATACTTACTTGAATTTGGTGCGTAATTGATTTGATTGAGAATAGAGGGCTCCATAATACCCTTACGTATTCCCCATCATCCTCTTCTTCTTGCTCTGATACTTGTTCAAGAAAATACGTTCCAGTCATGCCTTTTCTTAAAATTAGGGTTTATCTCAAAAGTAAAGTACTCTTGAGTAGGCGGAGGGGTGGTGTATGACAGTTGTTTATTGACAGTATTAGGGTTGAACAGGGCAAGAACTCAGCCTTGAAATGGTGATGCCGAGTATTTTCAAAGGGGTTCTGATTCACAAATCAATAATGTAATATGATAGACAAGCGAAGAAATAAGAATAGAATGAGAGTTAGGTTCTAGCGTACTCCTTGTGAGACTCCTCGTATTTACAGGGCTTGAGATTGGGCTTCCTTCTGGGCGAAAGAAGGATCTGTGGTGTCATGTCCAGTCAGTCTTCTCAAGCGGAATAGGCCTAGGATTGCTATGGGTGACTTTTTGGAGGCCCTTACTTTAGCACTGCTTTTAAGGCTCATTTACTCTTCCACACAAGAGACCATTAACCTGGTTATTGGGCCACCGATTTTGGGTGCAGGTTGGTAGGTCCAATTTGATGGTGGGATTATGGCCTAGCCTTTATTATAGGTCGGTTTATAATATTTGGGTTAACGGTGTATAACGGATAGGAATGCTTAATTACGTATCAATGTTCGTAAGTTTTAATATTAAGATACATATCTGATGACTAAAATTATAAGCAAGAAAATTCAAAACTTTATTCTTTTTGCCAATTTTATAAAAATCTATAAAATGTGGACAACCAAATTAGGCATCAACATTATATGTTTTTCCAAAAGGAAAATTATTTAGATTTTAACAATAAATATAGAAGAAAATCAATATTTTGTATTATTTAAAAATATATTTTCTTATTTAGTTATTACAGTGAGATTCTTTATATATGTATACGTAATTTATGTAACATTTGAAGTTTTCAACATTTGTTCTTTCTGAATTAAATTATATCTTAAATTAATTTCCTTTTTAATGACAACTTAAAAGGTGTTATATTTTTAATAAGGGTAACTCAAGAAAAAAATAAATTAATTGTCTTTTATAAAATACGAAATGACTTATAAATAGGATTAAAAAAAAATTTGGAATATGACCTATAAATATTTTATAGGTACAATTAATGTTATACTTATTAATATGCAAAAGCTTTGGTTGTAAAATATGTAATGTAATGATGGATAATCATAATAAAGAAAAAGATCAAGACTATTTATTCATTTTGTCTAATCTCTAAGATCTATGAAATGTTAACAACCATATTTGGCATTAATATAATTTTTTTTTTCAAAAACAATTATTTAGATTTTATCAACAAATATAGAAGAAAATCATCACTTTGGATATCTTAAAAATATTTTTCTTTGTCTTGTTTTTATATTAAATTTCTTTAAATATATAATTCATATATGATATTAATTTTTCCATGTTTAGCCTAAATATTGTTTTTATTGTAAATAATATCTTAAATTAATTTCCTTTTCAATTCAAACATAAAAAGTATGATTATATTTATAGAAATAATATTAAAGGTACAATACTAATGGAAGATTTCCCTATGGTTATTCCTAGCAATCCCAACAATTGGTATTAGAATTTGAGAGGAACTAAAAATTATTAAATTACTTTTGAGGTTTGGTTCAGTTTCATGGTTTGATATGGTTATTTCTAAGAGGAATTATTGACATTTATGATTCGGTTAACGATTTCATGCTTTTATGAACCGAACAGAACCAAACACTATTAAAAAAACCAAATTCGGTTTGAAGCCTTTAGGGTTTGCTATCTAAACAAATGGTAGCGTAGTGTGAGATATATGGCAGTTACATTTGTCATGATGCATTTCTTCATTATAATGAACGACAAACAACTAATTTTTTCATCTCTGCTCATTTTTTTATATGCAAATATATATTTTTTAGGAAAACGATATTAAAGGCAGCCTACCAGGGTTTGGACCTAAGTCAAGACAGTTTATATTCCGAAGCTTTACCATTTGAACCGATTCTTTAGGTCAATTTTTGCTCATTTCATTTTTTTATGGTATATGCATCTTTGAAAAATTGAATTGAAGACTATATATAGTAATGTAAACTATATCAATGAGACAAAAAAATAAAAATTAGACCAAAATAAAATTTTGCCATTTATGAAATGACCATTTCTTTTGGGGAAAACTCAATCTCTTCAAATCAATGTTGTATACTTCGATGCAAAAGGTTCAGCCAAAACGTCACTATCTTCGAGCTATTTTATTCTTTATAGCATTATAACTCATACTGTTGGAGATACTAGCAAGTATACTAGATCACAAGTAATAAAGAGTAAGTAAATTATCGTTCCACTCGGGGATTGTAAGTTGTTTCCTATTAATTCTCACCAAAGGGTAATTAAAGGAGAAATATATAAACTTTTTATTATTTAATAAACAAACCATTAAAAAATAAACTAATTGAAAATAGGGTTTATGAGACAGATAGAGAAAGGAGTTATGAACTAGTTTCATTGGAAGACTTATTTATTAATTATGAATCTCTATTTTTCATTAAACCCACGACATCCCAGAGGTAATAAAGACCAGATCCCTCTGCGAATTTATGTTTCTTATTCATATGAGAACCCTTAATCTCTTAAGTAATTTTGACATACGAATAACCATTAATTAAACACACTGGAACATACACATCATATAAGCCCTAGCTGTATCCCTACATACTAGGCGGTTATAAAGTTTGGAAGAACAATCTATTCTAACCCTCAGATCCCTCTTGTTGGATTAGAGATTCAAAACAAAACATAAAGTGACCAATTTCATGAATTGAAATTAAAACACAACCAAACAATAGGTTTTGAATGAAAAACATTAATTCATAAATATATAAACTCATCCATACAAATCCACCATGTTCGTAACTACAAAGGGTTTTAGTTACACATTAATAAAAGAATAAAATAGAAGAAATAGAATATGATACCCTATCATGGACAATAAGAATTACCTAAACTCTTCTTCTTGAATGAAGTGCAGAATATGCAATCTCCCTCTTTTTCTAAAAGCTACCTAAACCGAATGTTAAGACCTAGAATATATAGAAAAAGTTAATCCTAAAACTAATCTATCAGAAATCTATCAGAATCCTCAAAAATGAAATAGATAGGCCCAACTCGCAAGTCCATGCAAGCATCATGCGCCCAGGCGCCAGCTACCCACGCCCAATTTTCAGCTCTTCTCTTTCTGCTTGCACAGGTCGCCCCTAGGCGTGGCATCCCTCACGCCTGGGCGTGACTCTACCTGAGTTCGCTGGATTTTTCTTCAATTAATTCTGGCTTTTTGCACCCCAGCTCTTGACAATTAAACCCATCTTGGGCCACATTTAAGAACACCATTTCTCATCATTTTAGCTCCAATCTTCAGGTCTTCAAAACTCTTTTCCATTCCAAAACATAAATCATCAAATTAAGCTCCAAATACCTGAAATCAAACCCAAAACAGATCAAAACGTTCAAGGATTCTAAATTACCTAACTTTCCTAAAAACATAACAAAAACCTAATATTTACTCAAGAAACAAGCCAAAAGCATAGCAAAAGGGAGTTAATTATTACTTGAAAACACTATATATCAAACCCAAATCACTCCCCCAAACTTAGCATTTTGCATGTACCAGGAAAAAGTAAAGTAAAGATTGTAGAACACAAAACCTTAAATCATATGTACACAGCTAATCTAAAACACCAGACTCCTGACTCTTACACCTTTCTTCACAAGCAACAACTTTATCAAAAACTGGTTAGAAAAATAAACTCCAAAAGAACCAGGAACTAGTGAACACTCTCAACCTCACTGTGTATATCTCTCATGTGTATCAAGGGTTATATCAATTCACTCAAGTTCATCCAATGACAATGTGTTACCATATGCTCGACCATAGACCCAAATCTCCACTGAAATTATTGAATACATGCAACACAAGTATTGTAATCACTTGCATCAACCTATTGTAATCAACCTTAGTTGTAGGGAGTGGCTCCCTAGGTGTGAAGGATCGAATCCTTGTATTGTGTAGTGTGAGGAACCCTTGAGTGTTTGTTTCGAGCTCCCTAACGAATGGCCGAACCAAGTAGTGTGCGAGGCGCTCTGGATGTAATTGGGTCGAACTCAATTGAAGGTCAATAGAACTCTCAAGAGGGTCGCTTGGGGACTGGACGTAGGTCTTTCGTTGGAAAAACTGAACCAGTATAAAATTCGTTTTGCGTTTTCTCCTTCCCTTATCCTTTTAATTTCCACTACGCATACTCGTTCTTATTTTATTACGAGCTATTATTTCTATTTTATTGTGCTTCCGCTTTCATCGTTGTATTCTTAATTCATCTCCATTGCAAAAATACTTTTCTATCAAACTCATTCGAACGAATTTCAATAACGTTAATAAAACTCGATTCACCCACCCCCCTCTCGATATTTTGAGGCCAGTTCTAACATGATTTTGTGTAACCAATTGCCATTGTTCATCTGCATTCAACATAATATTCCTTTCCTTTAGTGCTTCCTTAGCTGCCTCAATATTCTCCTCTAGTATATACCCTTTCTAAAGGTTCTCTGCTAGTTTAACCGCATCAACAACCTTCAATACATCCTCTTGTGTTGCAGACTTCTTAACCACCCATTCCTTCCATTGAACACCCTTCATACAAATCCTCTAATCATGACCATAGTTCCCACATTTATCACACAATACAGGTTTTCATTCATATTTCACCACCTGAGAGATGATATGCTCTCTTTCAACTTCAAAATAAATCTCATTAGGCACAATTGCTGGGTCAAAATCAACTAGTACTCGAGCAAAATTGATTCTATCCCTTTTTTGTGTCATTCTATCGAAGGGCCTCTTTCACCCAAAATTTTAAGTCCAGATTAGGAAGTTGAACCCTAATTGGAACCCTGTCAAAATTACCTCTCACCAGCTTTGAACTTGTCCGAGGAGCTATGATCAATGGCTTGTTATCAAAATGAACGATACTAGTCTCTAACAGATCATTCCTAGCCTCCACTGTATTAAACCTCACTATCACAGTGCCATCATTATTCATCAGCACCTTATCTATGCCCAGTTTCCCCCACATCCTTTTCATATAACCACTAATTACTAGGAAAGGGTGGTTTAGCACCAAGCACATAACACACAATAGAAGATTCCCAATACTTCACTTCCTCTTGAATATCATTCTCTTCAATTTTTCCCACAGCTTTTCCATCTTTCATCATGGGTGGATGAGATGCAAGCTTACACCCTGCATTTATCAGCTTTGAGTTATCAAAATTATCCCAAACTGACACCCTTACATCATATCTCGCTATTCTGAGCTCCCTTTTGTTCACTGTCTTTCTTCACTTCAGCACCATTGGAGTACTTTAATCGACCCACCAACCGCTTAATTTGCCTCAACAATCCTTATACAATTGCTCATTATCCAGCTTGCCTACCACAGAGTCGTCTTCCATCATCTTAATAATCATTCTTAGATCTAGAATCAATCTCTCACCAAAAGATCTTGGTTGTCATTCTGATTGTTATGTGTGTTTGAGTTTGCCACTGGAGATCTCGTTGTCACTGGAGCCTTACTTGGCCTTCCTCGCCTTCAAACCATGACACGGTGCGCAATAGCAAAACTCACTATCTTGGCCCGAGAGAAAATGAGGAAAGCGCATATAAATCTATAAAATGTTAACAACCATATTTGGCATTATTATAATATTTTTTTACAAAAGCAATTATTTAGATTTTATCGACAAATATAGAAGAAAATCATCACTTTGAATTTTTTAAAAATATTTTTCTTTATTTTTTTTATTAAAAATCTTTAAATATATGATTCATATAAGAATTTAAGTTTTCCACGTTTAGCCGAAATATTGCTTCTATTATCAATAATATATTAAATTATTTTCTTTTTTAATACAAACATAAAAAGTATGATTATATTTATAGAAATAATATTAAAGATACAATACTAATGGAAGATTTCCCAATGGTTGTTCTTAGCAATCCCAACAATTGGACCAAAAACAAGACACAACTAACGTTTTCATTTCTGCTCATTTTTTTATATGCAAATATAATTTTTTTTATGAAAAGGAGAGGAAAAGGCAGCTACCAGGGTTTGGACCTAAGTCAAGACAGTTTATATTCTGAAGCTCTACCATTTGAACCGATTCTTTAGGTTAATTTTTGCTCATTTCATTTTTTTTATGGTATATGCATCTTTGAAAAATTGAATTGGAGACTATATATTGTAATGTAAACTATATCAATGAGACAAAACAAAAATGAGACCAAAATAAACTTTTGCCATTTATGAAATGATCATTTCTTTTGGGCAAAACTCAAGCTCTTCAAATCAATGTTGTATACTTCGATGCAAAAGGTTCAGCCAAAACGCCCGTCTTTGTCCATTTAGAAGGCCTGTGGTTTAGAATAAGATTATGTTTTGAGTTTTTTTTTAATAGTCATAATTTAATGTGTTCAATTGCTAATGCAAATTATAACTTTAGATTATATTATATAAAAATAATTAAAATCCAACTTCTTCTTCATACATTACTTTTTGGTAACATCAATTCACATTGAATTAAAGTCTTACGAATAACTCTTATACTTAACAATATTTTAATTCAGGTTTTGCACTATCACATCCATCAATGATAAGGGGAGGAATATCTTTGAGGTAAACAATAGTTTAGTTAGCACACTCGATTACATCTCCTCCAAAGTCCAACCAAGCCTAAGTCTAAAAGCAAGCGGGACGTACTAGAACATTACCACGTCGACCTCGAAGTCATAAAATAACAATGTTGCAACCTGTAACACCCCGATTTAGAACTTGAATATTTATTTTACTTTAAACAAAATAGTGAAAAATATGAGTCAAATTTTTTTCATCGGTGACATGGACATGGACCTTTATTACAAAAATGTTTCAGTTTAACCATTTAAATTAAAAGTAAGGTCAACCTGCCACACCTCACCATGTCAAGTTCCAAACCGAAATGTTACAAACACTGCTCTTTGGAACTCTCACTCTATTTTCACAAAACATTGTTCATTTAAAAGGAATAACAATTCATGAGTTTCCAAAATAGTTACGCATAAGAACGGGTGATACAATGGTACTAGCAATATCAATCCAGTGCACATAAGTGAGTTACAAGACAAAAATAAATACTACCATTAAGAGCTAGGGGCATCCTTAGCCACCGACTCCGACTCAACTCCAGGAGGCTCCTTGGAGACAAGTCTTGATTCCATTACCTCATTTGATGCTCCGGTATCTTCTAGCTCGACATCTTCTAGCAATGAAGAAGCTCCACATATCTCAGCAGTTGACGAACCACCTCCGTAGCACAATTTCCCATCCTCCATCTATATTCACCATTTTATACAAGCAGGAAAACACAGAGAGATAGAAAGAGTAAGCCTTCCAGACAAATCAATGTCGACTATGTGGATTTATATCAGGAAATCAAAACAGTTTAGCATATAAAACACACAATCAAGATTTCATTTCACTGAAAATTCCTTTCCACATCCTCTCAAATATTACCATTCTAATCCATTACAATTTTCATCTTTCGCTTTCATATCGGTGTCAATATCAATCTCATTCTCACTTCCCAAGCACTTCTTTTCCAGCCACAAACATTGTATCCACTTTCCTTTCCTTCCATACTACCTCTTTCCAATAGCTTACTTATGTCTTAATCATTTTACTATTTTCCTCCTTTAACTTCTAAATTCTCAACTTTGATATATTATTAACTTTTTAATTAAGTCTTATTACATCGCGTCCATCGATGACGGGGGATTTGGGAATTGTCATCATGGATTTGGTTAACACACTTACATCTCCTCTAATCCTCCCAAGCCTAATCGGAAGCAAACGGGACGTACAGGAACCTTGACCCACGCAGGTCAAACAACCGATAAAACCAACACGTGGTGTAACCCACTCGGGTCAGCTATAGTTTACATACTGCACCCATGCGGGTCAGTTGTAATTTATTCATTTTATTGCGATATCGCAGGGCCTAACAACCAATCGACTACCCGCCTCATTCAAGTTCCCTCTCACCGTTTCGAATTTGATCAAGGGGGCGATAGTGCTTTTATAGTTTGCAGTGCAAGACTTGTTAGGAAATAGGATGCGACAAACACAGCGGAAAAAAAAAATAAATAAATCCTATTTCCATCCAGGATCCATGTGAAAGCATGATTTGAGATAGGGAATTAAATTACCTTTTGCAGGGAAGAGGAGACCAACGAATCTTATCACGAACGCTTCGTCAATCACAAGCATATCAATGTGTTGTGCCTCTATTGGTATCCACACGAACAAATTCCCAATTGGAGTCACGTCTCTCTTCTCAATGCTAGTAGAGAAGAGAGAGTCTGTGTATCACTCACTCTCTGATATGACGGCTAGGGTTGCCGTTCTGTGTCTCACACATCTAAAAACCCCTAAAGCTAATAATATTATATTTATAATATTATCAGACCAACTGGTTGGGCTTTTTAGAAGATAAATTCGAATTCTATCTTATATGTAGAAGATAAAATCAAATTTATATCTTATACATAAAGATAAAACGAATCATATCTTAATCATATCAGAAAGATTTAATTTTATAAAAATACAACTATTGTATTTTTATCAAATGTGATATCTCCAATTTTATCTGCTCTTAGTGTGTGACCCTATAGGTTCCTGTAACGTTGGCTATAATGTTAAAATCACATTTTAACTTTACAAGCAATGAGCGGTATCTAGCAACACATCATTGCCACCCAAGTGACAGGAATGTCTGTGATTTGACTAAACCTTTTACTGTGACCAATGAACATGTGTAAGTTTAATTCCTTTGTCCAAATATCATAGTTACACTCATGGCATGGAACGTGTCACCCATGAATAGTGTAACCTATGGTTTCTTGATCCCTGAGTATACGCGTCTAAACAAGTCTCGTCAATATCTCATATTGACTGTCTTGAGTATGGCCATACATTTCAACGTCTCACTCAATCAAGGGGCCCATAGATATAATTCCTATTGATAAGGAAGGACAAATCCCATCTACGTCACTCACATCCCTCTACATGATTTGTCATATACCCGACTGCAACCGTTATGATCACCTGGTTAAAGATGACGTTTGATTGCGTGAAAGCATATAATTCCTCATGTTGGGAACCGTAGCGACTTCAGGTCGAAGGACCATGTACACCACTGTCACTATGAGAATCGCTTATGACACTCACTTAATAACCCATGTAGCATTCTCATGGCGGGTCAATCCAATACACAATTGTCCTAATGTGTACTTACGTGAAGACTTGATATCCCATATCTATGACCGGTGAGATACAGTCATCAGTCTACCACATACTAGTCTCGATGTATTATAGTTGTCCTTATTAACTTTAATACTCGACTAGGAAATCTTTAAGGATAATTATCAATCAATAAGATCTCACTATCAAGTCATGTACTTGATATTCTTATGACATTGAACTTATGATCCTAAGGACTTTATTACATCTATTTTAATTAAACAATTAAAGCATAAATATAATAAATGAAATGCCTCATTATTATTAATAGTAATAATCCATAAACATGAAATAAGTACAAGTAAAAGAGAAAATACGATTGCCACTAGGGCACTCTCCAACAATCTCCCACTTGCACTAGAGCCAATCGTTCATGTATCTAATACCATAAGCCCTAACATGTCCCTCATGCTTTTTTATGGCAAGAGGTTTAGTCAGTGGATCAGCAATATTATCATCTGTTGAAACTCTGCATATCTTCACATCTCCTCTGTCAATTATCTCTCGAATGATGTGAAAACGCCGAAGTATATGTTTGGATTTCTGGTGAGATCTCGGTTCCTTAGCTTGCGCAATGGCTCCATTGTTGTCACAATAGAGGTCCACTGGAAACTCAATACTAGGAACAACATCAAGTTCAGTTAAGAACTTCTTAATCCAAACCGCTTCCTTTGCTGCTTCTGATGCAGCTATACACTCAGCTTCTGTTGTAGAATCGGCTACAGTCTCTTTCTTTGAACTCTTCCAGCATATAGCCCCACCATTCAAACAAAATACAAATCCAGATTGTGATCTGAAATTGTCCTTATCAGTCTGGAAGCTAGCGTCGGTGTAACCCTTTACAACCAGCTCATCTTCACCTCCATATACCAAGAAAGCATCCTTGGTTCTTCTCAAGTACTTTAGAATATTCTTGACTGCTGTCTAGTGACCTTCACCTGGATCTGATTGGTATCTGCTCGTCATGCTCAAAGCATACGAAACATCAAGTCGAGTACATATCATGGCATACATGATAGATCCAATTGCAGATGCATATGGAATTCTATCCATGCGTTCCCTTTCTTCCTTAGTGGAAGGACACTGTTCCTTTGACAAGGTTATACCATGTGACATTGGCAAAGATCCCCTTTTGGAATCCTGCATGTTGAACCGTTTCAACACTTTGTCTATGTACGAACTTTGACTTAGGCCAAGCAATCTCCTTGATCTATCTCTATAAATCTTGATGCCTAATATATAGGTTGCTTCACCCAAATCCTTCATAGAAAAGCAATTCCCTAACCAAGTCTTGACAGACTGTAAGGTAGGAATGTCATTCCCGATGAGTAGTATGTCATCCACATACAACACAAGAAAGACAATTGCGCTCCCACTAACCTTCTTATATACACAAGACTCTTCTTCGTGCTTGATGAAACCAAATTGTTTGATTGCATCATCGAATCGAATATTCCAACTCCTAGAAGCTTGTTTCAATCCATAAATGGATCGTTGCAGCTTACAAACCTTTCCAGCATGCTTTGGATCAACAAAACCTTCAGGCTGTGTCATATACACATCCTCTAAAAGATTTCCATTAAGGAAAGGAGTTTTGACATTCATCTGCCAGATTTCATAATCATGAAATGCTGCAATAGCAAGCAAGATCCTAATGGATTTAAGCATGGAAACCGGTGAAAAAGTTTCATCATAGTCAATACCATGAACTTGTTTGAAACCTTTAGCAACCAATAGTCCTTTAAAGGTATGTACATTACCATCCATGTCAGTCTTCTTATTGAAAACCCATTTGCACCCAATTGGTTTTACCCCATCAGGTAGATCAACCAAGATCCAAACTTGATTGGTGTGCATGGACTCCATCTCAGATCTCATGGCTTGAAGCCATTTCTCAGAGTCAGGGCTGTTTATAGCCTCTTGGTAAGTAGTAGGTTCATCTTGATCAAAAATCATAATGTCATCCTCTTGAGTCAAGAGAAATCCATATCTCTCTGGCTGAAGAGGAATCCTACTTGACCTACGCAAAACTTGTGTAACTTGAGAAGGTTGTACATCCACAACATCTTGTGGAACTTGCTCAACATCCATCGCTTGGTCTTGGCTACTTTGGGATTCTTGAATCTCATCAAGATCTATTTTCCTCCCACTATTTCCTTTAGAGAGAAATTCTCTTTCAAGAAACACGCCTGTACGAGCGACAAACACTTTGCCTTCTGTGGGATTGTAGAAATAGTATCCCTTAGTTTCTTTGGGATATCCTACAAAGTAGCATTTGTCCGATTTGGGACTAAGTTTATCAGAAAGTAGACGTTTCACATAAACATCACAACCCCAAATCTTGAGAAAAGACATACTAGGACGCCTCCCAGTCCATATCTCATATGGTGTCTTTTCAACCGCTTTCGATGGGGATCGGTTAAGTGTAAAAGCAGCTGTAAGCAGAGCATGTCCCCAAAAAGAGATTGGAAGGTCCGATTGACTCATCATACACCTAACCATGTCCAACAAGGTTCGGTTTCTCCTTTTTGAAACACCATTCCACTGGGGCGTTCCAGGAGGAGTGAGTTGAGATACTATACCACACTCTTTTAGATAGTCATCGAACTCTTGGCTAAGGTATTCACCACCTCGATCAGATCGAAGGGCTTTAATACTTTTGCCAAGTTGATTTTGTACTTCATTCTTGAATTCCTTGAACTTTTCAAAGGTTTCATGTTTGTATTTCATCAGATATACATACCCATATCTACTAAAATCATCAGTAAATGTGACGAAGTACGGGTAACCTCCTCTAGCATTTGAACTCATAGGCCCACATACATCTGTATGTATGAGTCCCAAAAGTTCATTAGCCCGTTCACTGCTGCCAGTAAATGGGCCCTTTGTCATCTTGCCCAACAAACAAGACTCACATGTCTCATAAGATTCAAAATCAAATGAGTCTAAGAATCCATCTTTATGAAGCTTAGAAATGCGTTTCTCATTAATATGGCCCAAACGACAATGCCAAAGAAAAGTTTGGTTTGTATCATTTGATTTAAACCTTTTAGCATCAATGTTATAGACTGGATGATCAAGATCTAACAAATAAAGACCATTTATTAATTGTGCACTGCCATAAAACATCTCATTCAAATAAATGGAACAACATTTGTTCCTTATTGAAAACGAAAAACCTACTTTGTCTAAACATGAAACTAAAATAATATTCCTACGAATAGCAGGTACACAATAAACATCCTCTAGTTCTAAAACTAATCCACTAGGTAAGGTTAAACTACAAGTTCCAACAGCAATGACGGCAACTCTTGCTCCATTTCCAACTCGCAGTTCGACTTCACCTTTAGCTAATCTTCTACTCCTTTTTAGATCCTGCACATTAACACAAATGTGATATCCACATCCAGTATCTAATACCCATGATGTTGAAGCAGAAAAATTAATTTCTATAACAAAAATACCTGAAGAAGAGGCTCCGCTTTTCTTCATTTCTTTCTCTTTAAGGTAATCTGGGCAATTCCTCTTCCAATGTCCGTCCTTGTTACAATGGAAGCAATTTCCCTCCTTAGCCACCCCACCTTTAGGCTTAAGAGCCTTAGCTACTCTAGCTTTTCCCTTATCCTTAGGTTTTTGTGCTTTCCCTTTGGCCTTACCTTTGCCCTTTCCATTTTGAACCAACAATACAGTTTTTCCCTTGTTGATATCATGCTCAGCAGTTTTCAACTTCCCTAACAATTCAGTTAGAGTGTTGTCAATGTTGTTCATGTTGTAATTCATGACAAACTGACTAAAGCTCTGTGGTAAGGAATGCAGAACTAAGTCAACGGCCAACTCTTGACCTAGTGGGAAACCCATCCTCTCAATGTTCTCAATATAACCAATCATCTTGATTACATGATGACTAACTGGGCTTCCCTCTGTCATTTTACAAGTGAAAAGGGACCTTGTGACCTCAAAACGCTCATGCCTTGCTTGCCCTTGATAGAGATCCTTAAGGTGTACGATCATATCGTACGCACTCATGTTCTCATGAACCTTCTGGAGGCCAGGGGTCATAGTGACAAGCATGAGAGTTGCAACTTCTAAGGCATCATCTTGATGTCTACGGAAAGCATTCCGCTCAGCAGCCGGTGCATTAGCGAGGGGTGCTTCAGGGAGCGGTTGCTCTAGCACATACAGCTTTTTCTCATTCCTAAGGACAATCCTTAGGTTTCGATACCAGTCCAGGAAATTAATTCCCGTCAGTTTGTCCTTCTCAAGGACCGATCGCAGTGATAAGTTATTTGAATTGTTTGAAGCCATGGTGATCTAACAACAAAATAAAAGCAGAATTAAAATCATGTTTATTAAATATTTAATAAGGACTTTCATTAAATATTACTCCCACTATTTTCCTCAAATCAATAACCCTCAATATTGACTCGGAAAATCTCAGCGTAAGATTTTCTAGTGGGACCAAGATCCATATTTCGTCTTATTATGAGTCAAACTTTAGCTGATCTCCCATAATTTGATTATTTAGGTAGGGAACCCTTTCCCAATCACATCTCATGTGACTCTTGGATCAATTGGGTGAATAACATTTATTCAAAATTAACTTATTAATTTATACCCAATTCTTTTGCCTATAGATCTTCAATCCTATTGAACCATCCATTTAAGTTAGACCCAATGGTTGACATAACGAATATTACATTTATTCCTTCGCGTCTGACCAATGTAGATAAACGTACTCTACTTTAGCAAACCCACATTCAAAACGACATCAATCAAGACGAGTGTCAAGCATTGGAAGGCATATAACTTAATATTTCAGTTTGAGGGGTTTTATATTTAAGTGATCTCACCTATTTTATCTTACATTAACATACATTATAACGATAACATGCATCACATACATACTATAATTATAAACTACGTGATATGGTCATGGCCTAGAAAAACTAATTCACCCAAGCCAATGAGTGAATTAATACAAAGATCTTAAACGCATAGCTTCTTCTCCAAGAGCATTCCTTGAATGTATGCACCGGTCCTTCTCCAAGAGCCTTCCTTAAATCTCCTTTCCTTTTTCATCTTCAAGTCTTTCGCAATTTTTAATAAAAAATATTACAAATAGAAACCTCGTTCATGAGGGGATTTAGATGAGAAAAGAAATACATATTGAATACAGAGAGATGCACGACACGCAGGCCGTATTTAAAAATAAACCAAAAGAAAATAAAACATACACAAGGCGCGAAACGATCTAAGAGGCCACGACTATTCACCATACAACAAACAACATATTAAATAAAATACATTATTATTTTATTAAAATTTTGTTTGTTACGAATTATAAAAAAAATAATTATATTTTATCAACTCTTGATAAAAAAAAAATAACGTATCAACTCTTGATTAAAAAAAAATTACTGCCAACGGATAACTTGATTAATAGCACGTTGATGTACTCTTGCTATGTGTACATTACTGATTCGTTAAGATCATAAGATCATGCGGCACACTTTGATATTAATGTAACTGCCCAAATTGGATTCATGCGGCTTCTATTGATGATTCACGTGACTTTTGATAAACTTAGTCTTCAGGCCAAAATCATGCGGCACAATTAACTCCAGGTCAATTCATGCGGTGCAAACATGTATCAGCATGTACCAAGTGAATTCATGAATTCATGCGGCGCAAACACATCATCATGTGTTTTTTTTTTTTTTTTTTTTAAATTTTTTATTAAACCAAACACATCATAATCATATTAAAACATGTTTAATCAAAAATAATCAAATCATGGTTTCACAAGTGGCTCTGATACCACTGTTAGGAAATAGGATGCCACAAACGCAACGGAAAAAAAAATAAATAAATAAATCCTATTTCCATCCAGGATCCATGTGAAAGCATGATTTGATATAGGGAATTAAATTACCTTTTGCAGGGAAGAGGAGACCAACGAATCTTATCACGAACGCTTCGTCAATCACGAGCACATCAATGTGTTGTGCCTCTATTGGTATCCACACGAACAAATTCCCAATTGGAGTCACGTCTCTCTTCTCAATGCTAGTAGAGAAGAGAGAGTCTGTGTATCACTCACTCTCTGATATGACGGCTAGGGTTGCCGTTCTGTGTCTCACACATCTAAAAACCCCTAAAGCTAATAATATTATATTTATAATATTATCAGACCAACTGGTTGGGCTTTTTAGAAGATAAATTCGAATTCTATCTTATATGTAGAAGATAAAATCAAATTTATATCTTATACATAAAGATAAAACGAATCATATCTTAATCATATCAGAAAGATTTAATTTTATAAAAATACAACTATTGTATTTTTATCAAATGTGATATCTCCAATTTTATCTGTTCTTAGTGTGTGACCCTATAGGTTCCTGTAACGTTGGCTATAATGTTAAAATCACATTTTAACTTTACAAGCAATGAGCGGTATCTAGCAACACATCATTGCCACCCAAGTGACAGGAATGTCTGTGATTTGACTAAACCTTTTACTGTGACTAATGAACATGTGTAAGTTTAATCCCTTTGTCCAAATATCATAGTTACACTCATGGCATGGAACGTGTCACCCATGAATAGTGTAACCTATGGTTTCTTGATCCCTGAGTAGACGCGTCTAAACAAGTCTCGTCAATATCTCATATTGACTGTCTTGAGTATGGCCATACATTTCAACGTCTCACTCAATCAAGGGGCCCAGAGATATAATTCCTATTGATAAGGAAGGACAAATCCCATCTACGTCACTCACATCCCTCTACATGATTTGTCATATACCCGACTGCAACCGTTATGATCACCTGGTTAAAGATGACGTTTGATTGCGTGAAAGCATATAATTCCTCATGTTGGGAACCGTAGCGACTTCAGGTCGAAGGACCATGTACACCACTGTCACTATGAGAATCGCTTATGACACTCACTTAATAACCCATGTAGCATTCTCATGGCGGGTCAATCCAGTACACAATTGTCCTAATGTGTACTTACGTGAAGACTTGATATCCCATATCTATGACCGGTAAGATACAGTCATCAGTCTGCCACATACTAGTCTCGATGTATTATAGTTGTCCTTATTAACTATAATACTCGACTAGGGAATCTTTAAGGATAATTATCTATCAATAAGATCTCACTATCAAGTCATGTACTTGATATTCTTATGACATTGAACTTATGATCCTAAGGACTTTATTACATCTATTTTAATTAAACAATTAAAGCATAAATATAATAAATGAAATGCCTCATTATTATTAATAGTAATAATCCATAAACATGAAATAAGTACAAGTAAAAGAGAAAATACGATTGCCACTAGGGCACTCTCCAACAAGACTTGCTACGATTCCTCGGGTTTTGCAACCCCAACCACATGTAGAACTCGTCTCGCCTAGGAAAGCACTTTAGGTTTCTTGCGTATCACCGCCATCACCCTCCCCTATCACAATCGCTCACCCGAATATCCGCAGATAAACAGGGTATCTTTCTCTCCACTACTTCACGCTCATCTCACCGCAATATGATATGTCTTTTAACATTTTATAGGTGTCTTATTACTATCTTAATATTTTATTATTATTCCTAAGATTTGGTCGAGTCACCCTTGTCCATCCCTTCGGTGATCCTCGACCTCTAATCACATCTTTCACATTAACTTTTCCATATTGATCCACATTCTTAACACCGTTGAGGGCTCAAAACCACGGGGTGAAGCTCACGTGGCTACCATCATCCTCGACCTGGAAAGCACGTCACAACAATAGTGCACATCAGGGAGTTCAGTCTTTCACCTCAATCCTTAACCCTCTTTCAATAAACGTGCATCTCAACATATTTCCGCACAATTTTTTTCTTGTCCAATCATTCTTAACTTTCACACTGACCATCAGTTCCAATAAAGTTTCGTCATTAACCATGGATTATTCTCTTTGATTATACGCACACCACATAATCATTAAATTCATAACACTATTTCATTCAAGACGTAACATACGTCTCTCAACACAATTTAAAATAATTCAGCAGGCATATACGCATAAAAAAATAATATCAACAGACCATCATAATATATCATTTGCAACTTGAAAATCAACCATAACATAAAAAGGGTCCAGCCTTTCATATAAGTGGCCACTCACACACAAACGATCGCCACTATACGACCGACTCTTTCGGATCCCTACGTTCCGACTTTTGAGATGGTCGAAACATTAACAAAGATTACCTAATTACCACGGCGTCTTAAGGAAAGCTTCTCTCTCACCTGTAGGAGCTTGCAACCCTTGCGGTCCAGCAAGTCAAAGCCGCCACCAACATTCTTATCCTCTTTCATTCTTCCTCCTTAAATTAAGAAATCACAGAAAATTATTACTATGCAATTAATTCAAACCACACCTACGGCCATGCACATAAACACTTTAGGATAATTAAGTCAAATAATTCACAACGAATTTGTGTACTTTTAAAATACTTTGAATAGCTCTAAAATACTTCAGAGTCCATGAAAATCATCTAAAAACTCATTTCGCAGAAAGTATCAAGGCTGAATTTTTAACGCGTAAACAAAATCCAATTAAAACCAAACCAAAAAAATTTATGCCTTTACGGATTCATTCTAAAACTCGTAGGCAAACCTTACGGTGACAACTTAAAGCAGTACTCTAAATAAAAATATCAATACGTCAAACTTCTTTTGTCACAAACGCCAAATAACAATAGGCACATTGCCAATATCAAAATAAAATAAACAATAGATTTTAATCACAATATTTATACTTGACGTAATGCTGAAATCCTTTTAAAGAATTCGAAAACAGCTTTAACTATCACAAAATCCGTCCAAACCTTTTCCATACATATCACCTTAAAATCCTTTAACTTCCAAACACCAAAAATCATTTTTCAAACCCTTTATAACTTTGTAGCGAAATCCGGACAGCATCTATAACATAAAGAAATTTGCCTTTATAACTTCATCAACTTCACTCAAAGCCCTGTGTAAGATTTTCACAAAAATTTAGGAGTTTTCATCACATGAAATTAATTATAACTAATACGCTTGACTTATACCAAAAACCCAAACACTTCCTCATATACATACTCATGTTACAAAATACTCTTACATTTGAAAATTCAAAACTATCTTTGTTTCGCTACTTCTTTCACAAAAATCAAATACTAGTACTTACACAAAATATTTCCAAATGCTAAATCACTTTAATTAAATCTCGGGACAACACTCAGGCATATTAAAAATCATCATTTTAAAACAATCAAAGTTATTTCAAAACACAACAAAGCACTTTCTTAAGTTCCTTTCTCAATCATATAATCAAAATTAACCTTTTAGAAAACACACAATTGAGCAACATCTTCATCATTGTAGTGGACCTGTAGTAGACTGAGTGCTGACCGATCGAAGCCACCTTTGATCGACCATTTAGACATTGAAACAGGGCACACGATCGGAATGTTACACCGAGCAAATTGGGTTTCTACAAAGAGGTTGCACGCTAACGAGATTAACCCCGAGCAAAGGATTTTCATCCTTATCTTTATCGTTTACAGTCTCATCAAAGCGTAAACTGCTTCTCCTAGATTCCCACGACTCTTGGTTAGATAAAAACAGTATTGGATAAAGACTATCGCATACAGGATTTACGGATATGATCATATCATAACCTCTACGAATCCTACTTGAGTTCTTCCTCCCAGAAGCCTTATCAGAACGGCCTGCGGCATACAGGTAATCCCTTATAAGAACCACCATGCTATAGGGGCTAAGGTACGTCTTCTCATCCCTAAGTTGACACTAGCACACACGTTGTTGACTAGGGAGAACCTGTTTATCCCAACTGGATATACAGAAATCCTAAAAGTCCTATATTAATCTCTTGGGATCATTCTTCGAGGCTCTTCCATAGCTTCAAGGTTGATCTTGGTTAAGGACACGACATTGGCGCCGTCTGTGGGGATTCAGAATAACATATCATTCCCACCACCACCATGGTCACCACCAGAAGTCAAGTTGGTGATCTTCGTGATCGCATTGGCCGCTCTAGCGGCAGACCCAGAAACACTAATAACAATGATCCACAGCCGCAATCTGTAGGTGACTTGCGTGATGTTCTCAACCAGAATCGCGAAAATAACTTGCAACCGCCACGCACGTCTCATTCTGGAGCCGGAAATAATCCGCAACCGCCGAACAATTCGCAAAGTCAGCCACCCCCAAATCATAGCCAAAACCATAGTGGAAATCACGCCATTCATTCCCAAACTCCACAATCTCCTCACCCTAGAGCTGGGAGCAATCCCCAACCCCTTCAAGTTCTACGAACTATACTACCCCCACCGCCTCCTCCACCCCCTCCTACTCCACCTCCCGCAACCCATGGGGACTCAAGTAGCACAGCCCCAACTACCCGTAACACAACTAGGACCACTGGAACCCGAGCACACCATGGTAGAAATACCCAACGGACCATAACTCCGCCTATCCCACCTAACCCCGACCATATAAGTACAACACCTAGAACCAGATTGAATCCAGGAAGAACAACCCATGGAAACTCTCGTCATAGCCATTCCACCAGTAGGTCTTATGCAACGTCTACATCTGCTCGCGCTCGTGAGCAGGAGATGATCAACATACTAAACAGACAAACGGCCTTAATCGAGCAACAAGGGCGTGCTATCGCCGACCTTCAACAACAAGCTATGTCGAGGATCGCTCGAAGCCAACCGACTACCATACCACCACAAAACCCAATGACACAAACCATAGATCCTCAGCCACTTCCGGTAATGCAACTTCCCCCACCACAAAATTTCCATTTAAATTCTTCCACAAGCCAAGGCCAAGATGATTTTCACCCAGGCCATCCTTTCACCCCATATATCATGGAATTCGAAACCCCACAAGGATATTTGGGCCCATCTAACTTCCCACACTACAACGGCCTAACTGACCCAGTAGACCATATAGTTTCTTACGAGGGGGCAATGAATTATTATGGAGGTGGCGATCAGATGAAATGCCGAGCTTTTTCCATGACCCTTGAACCCTCGGTACTACGGTGTTATTCGTCTCTCCCTCGACATTCCATCAATTCTTGGGAAGAGATGAAACGTGTATTTCTAAACAGATACACAGCCAGCTGCATCCAGCCCAAATCCGATCACACACTGGCTGCAGTCACACAAAAACAAGATGAACCATTGAAAGATTACTTGTCACGCTTCCATACGGAAGCTAGTTCTGTACCCCGACTGGAACCAGGTGTGACAGTGTTATTATTTACACAAGGTTTACAGCCGGGGGATTTCAGAAAATCACTAATTGGGAAACCTCCAAAGGATATGGCCGATCTGAGACAAAGGTCGAATAAATTCATCAACTTGGAGGAATTCCACAAGGGGCAGAAATTCAGAGACGATAGGCAACGAGCTGACCCTCAAGGTCAGAACAAACAAAAACGTGACGAACGTTTTGGTGGAAGACAGGACAGGAATGATCGGGACCGAAGGATACCTCCGAGGAATAAATATCAGGAATACACTCCTTTGACTGTTCCAAGGAGTCAAGTCCTTCGAGAAACAATGCAGACTGACTTACGCTCTGCCCAAAGACCTCCGTCTTTAAGAAAGGGCGCACATCGTGATAGGTCGAAATATTGTGACTTTCACAAAGGGTATAGGCATACGACCGATGAGTGCATTTGGTTGAGAGATTTAATTGAAGAAATGATCAGAGATGGTAAGCTACAACAATATATCAGAGATGCAGCGGGGCGGAGAGGTAGGAACAGATCCCATTCACCAGTAAAGTCCAAGCGCCAAAGAAGTAAGTCGCCAGATGATAGAAATGCAGGGAGACAAAGAACCGACCCTGCCCCGGTCACTGATACAAACCCAACGAACAACGAATTTCTAGTTAACACTATTGCCGGAGGGTTTGCCGGGGGAGGAGAGAAAAAAGCCGACAGGAAGAAGTACATTAACCAAATTTTGGCCGTAAGTCAGAAGCCCATTTGCAAAAGATCAACAAAAAACGTTCCCATCATTTTCAATGATGACGATTTGGACGGAATCCTTCCAGGTCATAATGATCCCATGGTAATCACAACCCTTATTGGTAATTACGAGGTAAAATGTGTCTTTATCGATCAAGGGAGCTCGGCGGACATCATGTTTCTCCCTCTGTTCAAAGCTCTAAAACTCAGGGAATGCAATCTCACTCCGTTCGAAGGGGAATTGATCGGCTTTACGGGAGACATCATCGAGCCCAAAGGATACATCCAACTTCCTGTTACCCTCGGACAACAGCCTTCAGCCAGAACTAAGATAATCAAGTTCTTGGTAGTTGACTGTCCAGCGGCCTACAACGCCATCCTCGGAAGAACTTCCTTACAAGCGTTCGGAGCAGTAGTCTCAATAGTTCATTTAGCTATGAAGTTCGTCGGAACGGATGACAAGGTAGTAACACTCAAGGCCGAGCTGCCGAGGGAGGAGAGAAAAAAGCCGACAGGAAGAAGTACATTAACCAAATTTTGGCCGTAAGTCAGAAGCCCATTGGCAAAAGATCAACAAAAAACGTTCCCATCATTTTCAATGATGACGATTTGGACGGAATCCTTCCGGGTCATAATGATCCCATGGTAATCACAGCCCTTATTGGTAATTACGAGGTAAAACGCGTCTTTATCGATCAAGGGAGCTCGGCGGACATCATGTTTCTCCCTCTGTTCAAAGCTCTAAAACTCAGGGAATGCAATCTCATTCCATTCGAAGGGGAATTGATCTGCTTTACGGGAGACACCATCGAGCCCAAAGGATACATCCAACTTCCTGTTACCCTCGGACAACAGCCTTCGGCCAGAACTGAGATAATCAAGTTCTTGGTAGTTGACTGTCCAGCGGCCTACAACGCCATCCTCGGAAGAACTTCATTACAAGCGTTCGGAGCAGTAGTGTCAACAGTTCATTTAGCTATGAAGTTCGTCGGAACGGATGACAAGGTAGTAACAGTCAAGGTCGAGCAGGAGGCAGCACGAAAATGTTACAACGCCAGCTTGGGGAAAGTTAAGAACAAGGATCAGAACAACCTGGAAAGAATCTCCCTCGGTAAAGGTAACATTAGCTTGGCGGATCTTGATGTGCGGGATGAATCAGACAGAAATAGACCGACTCCAAAGGGGCAGTGGGAGTTCCTAACATTGAGTGTTGATCCCGTTAGACAAGTAAAAATCGGTTCTGACCTCCCTGTGAGTGTTAAAGATGAATTGTCCGCTCTGCTGATCGCAAATAAGGATCTGTTCGCATGGACCTCGGCCGATATGCCGGGGATTGACCCCAATTTTATTTGTCACAAGTTGAGTATTCTCCCGGGGGCAAAGCCAGTGGCACAACGCAAAAGAAAGGTTTCACTCCGAGCCATTGAGGAAAAAGTTGCCGAATTACTCCGAGCTGGCTTCATTCGGGAAATCGACTATACAGACTGGTTAACTAACACCGTCTTGGTCAAAAAGCCCAATGGGAAGTGGAGGATGTGTGTCGATTACACGGACTTGAACAAAGTCTGCCCAAAAGACCAATATCCACTTCCCATCATTGACAAGCTCGTCGACAATTCGGCTGGGTAAAAACTCCTTTCGTTCATGGATGCTTGCTCTGGTTACAACCAGATACCAATGTTCCCAGCCGACCTGGACAAAACCGCATTCATCACTGATAAGGCAACATATTGTTACAATGTTATGCCTTTCGGATTGAAGAATGCGGGAGCTACATATCAAAGGATGATGAATAAGGTTTTTCAAGGAATGATCGGCTCGAACATGGAGGTGTATATTGATGAAATCATTGCAAAAAGTAGGCAGCAAGAAAGCCATGCCCAGGACCTCAAAACAATACTGGACCGAGTAAGAAAGTACTGCATGAGATTAAATCCTGAAAAGTGTGTGTTCGGAGTCCCTGCCGGATCTTTTCTCGGTTTTATGTTAACCGAGAGGGGTATTGAAGCTAATCCAGATAAATGCAAAGCAATCCTCGGAATGAGAAGTCCAGCTAGTCTCAAAGAAGTCCAACAGCTCGCGGGTAGAGTAGCGGCCCTCTCCAGATTCCTGTCTCAAGCCGCTCGGAAAGCTTTGCCATGGTACCAGCTCCTTAGGAAAAATAAAGACTTCCTTTGGGATGATCATTGCGAGCAAGCTTTTGTTCAATTGAAGAAGTATCTTTCCAGTCCACCAGTCCTTCATAGCCCTCTTTCTGGTGAAAATCTCATTCTATACATGTCGGTAGCGGATGCAGCGGTCAGTTCAATTTTGGTACGAGATGATTCGAGACTTGAGGCCCCAATTTATTTTGTTAGTCGAGCTCTCCAGGGATCTGAGCTGCGATATCAAAAGCTTGAGAAACTTGCATACTGTCTAGTCATATCTGCTCGGAGATTAAGACAATACTTCCAAGCACATCGAATCGTGGTGAGGACAGCTCAACCTCTTATACAGGTCCTTCACAAGCCCGACCTAGCTGGCAGAATGGTTTCGTGGTCAGTAGAGCTATCCGAATTTGACATTATCTATGAACCGAGGAAGGCGATGAAGTCTCAAGTTCTTGCTGATTTTGTCACTGAATTCACCGAGATTCCCTCGGAATTTGTGGGCAGTCTATGTAGATGGATCAAGCAACAGGAAAGGAGCAGGAGCTGGTGTCATCATTGAAAATTTCGAAGGGCTTTGCATGGAATACTCATTGAAGTTTGAATTCCAAACCTCAAACAATCAGGCAGAATACGAGGCAGTCCTTGCAGGCCTCAAGATGGTTCATGAGTTTGGAGCAGAACGGGTGTCAGTATTCAGCGATTCACAATTAGTGGTTTGTCAGATTAAGGGGCAATACTCAGCAAAGGAGCCCATCTTACAGAAGTATCTTGAGGAGGTAAGGCGAATTATCTCCAACTTTTCAGAGTTTGACATATTCCATGTCCCGAGAGATTCAAATTCCCGAGCCGATATTTTATCCAAATTGGCAAGTACGAAGGGTTCGAAAAACAACAAGACTTTGATACAAGAAACCATTCCCGAACCAAGTGTCATTCTAGCAGTTTCGCTATCCCAATCATCGATGGATCCGATTCTTACCTACTTGCAGCACGATTTCGTTCCCCAAGATCAAACAGAGGCTCGTAAATTGATTAAGAAAGCAGCTCAATACACAGTTCTTAATGGTGTTCTTTATAAGAGAGGTTTCGGTTCACCCATGCTCAGATGCGTCAATACATCTCAAGCTGAGGAAATCCTTGAGGAGATCCACGGCGGAATCTGCAGCCATCATATGGGCGGAAAATCCCTAGCTCGGAAAATAATCTGGGCAGGTTACTTCTGGCCTACCCTGCAAAAAGATGCCATGGAGCACGTTAAGAAGTGTATTCAATGTCAGTTTCACAGCGATATTTACCAAAGACCTGCAGAAGAGCTACATTCTCTCGGAGCTCCTTGGCCCTTTTATCAATGAGGAATGGACATCATCGGAAAATTTCCTACTGCACCTGGACAGCTAAAATTTGCGGTAGTAGCCATTGATTACTTTACCAAGTGGATTGAAGTGGCGCCATTAGCAACAATCACTACAGCCCGAATTCAATCTTTCTTTGTAAAGGAAATAATCTCTCGGTTTGGAGTGCCTCATGCCATAGTTACTGATAATGGGTCCCAGTTTGCAGCCTCTCACTTTCAACAGTTAGCAGCCGACCTGGGAATCACTCACTATTTCAGTTCCGTTGAACACCCGCAAACCAATGGATTAGCCGAGGCCGCAAACAGAACCATTTTGGATGGTATAAAAAAGAAACTTGGCAATGCAGCTGGCACTTGGGCGGATAAGCTTCCAAGCGTTCTATGGTCACACAGGACAACCATACATTCCTCAACAGGTGAAACTCCTTTTCGTTTGACATACGGCTGCGACGTAGTCATTCCAATCGAAAAGCGAATCCCCACCTTTAGGATGCTTGAACGTCCTTCAGAAACCAACGACCATATGCTCAGTGAAGAACTCACTTTACTCGATGAAATTCGAAAGAATGCTGCGGCTCATGAAAGAAAAGTAAAGGAACGGCAAGCGCGAGAGTACAACAAGAAGGTTCGACCATGAAGTTTTGAAATTGGTGATTTGGTCCTTCGCCGAGCGGATATCAGCAAAGGAAATGCTGGAGTTGGAAAGCTGAAGCCAAAATGGGAAGGTCCATACCGAGTGAAGGCTAAATCTGGAACTGGCGCTTACAAGTTGGAAACTCTCTCGGGCACGGAAATCAATAACAGCTGGAACGTGGCCAAGCTCAGAGCCTATTACAGCTAAGCTCTTATTTTATTTTTACCTCTGTTTACAAATAGTTTACTCTATTGCTCAGATTTGTTTAGGTTGAATAAACGAAGGATAACATCCTTCTTAGTTTATAGATAAATTGTTAGGAAATTAGCAAATGAGCAGTTTCATCTTTGTATTTTCTTATCAATAAAATACATCCATTTCTTCTTTGAGATTCTCTTATTTATCAACATTGTGAAACAACATACGACTCATTTGGTTCGGCTAGCCACCGAGCAAAATCGAGATACAGCTCTTTACGAGAGTTCAACAACGTATTCATAGAACGCCCGAATTCAAGAAATTACTTTCCTTGTTTCGCGGTCCGAGGGTCCCGCTTCGGCTAAAGTCGACGATCTGAGTTCTACTCACAATTAATTGTACATACAAATAAAGTGATTCTTCTCCCGAGGATTACGGTAAGTTTTTTCTAAGAATTTTCGCTCGGAAAATATTATTGGACACGTGACGAACGAAACCAAAAACAACGAAAATACATCAGGCAATGATATGATTTGCATACACAGAAAATTAATTTAAAATCAGTTCTAAAAGGGTTAATGGAACTTGTTCAAAACAACTATGAATAAAACGCTCAAACACAACGAGCAGCAATAAAGGACTCTTACATACGAACAGAAAAAAAATAAAAACCGACTACCAAGCCTATCAAGATCATTCCTCACCATCAGATAAGACAATATCTTTACCATCAAATTCAGGAGCCTCAGTCAGATCAACAAGTGGATTGGGAAGATCCTCTGCTTGCAAATCGACTTCAGCCTTGGTTTCAAGGTCAATCAGCTTCCCATTTTCGACGCTATGAAAAGGATGAGCTCCGACCACCCTAAACTCAGTTTCAGGGTTCAGAATTTGAATTTGTTTGATTGCTGAAACAAAAGAATCATCAACACCCTTGCTCCAATTATAAAAGTTGGTCGCTGCCGTTTTCTTGTGAAGAAGAGCTTTTTCCTTTAATTTACGAGCAGTAGCGGCAGATTTTTCCACTTCAGATTTCAGCTCATCAACCCTCTGTCGGCTCTCCTGTAGCTCCTTCTTCAGTGCCTCTTCAACTTCCTTCTTCTTATTTTCTGCAGCTTTCTGAGAAACCTTCAAAGAATCTCGCTTCTTGATCAGCTCGGCCTTGTCAGCTCTCAGATTTTCTAGTTCGTTTTTCACTCGAACAAGCTCATCTGACAAGCTGGCTTCTTGAGCGGCCTGCAGCTCACGAGCCTCTTTTTGTTCGATGTTTAGGCCGGTAAACAGATCCCGTGATTGCTTGGCCAAAAAATAAGTCAGATTGGCACTTCGGAGCAAATACTTTGTCAAAGTCATGTTGCAGCGTGACCACTCATCGGCACTAAGATTTCCGAACCGAGGATAGTCAGATTCCGGACAGATGAACTTGGGAAACTTTTCATCTAAATCACGGTCCCAAATTGATACTTCTGGTGGAGTCGCAGTAGAAGTTGGAGCAGTAGCAGCCTTGGTACTTGTCCCCTCGGCCCTGACATTCGTCCCTTCGGACACTTTTTCTTTTCCTTTGTCCAACCTTCGGCGACGAGTCTGTTGTTGAGGGGGAGGGGAGACTTGGACTTGACCGCTCGGGGTCAGCGAAACTGTAGTAGCTATAGCAACCACATTGGAAGATGGCCGAGGATACACCTCGACCAGAGAAGCAGAAGGAGCAGAAGTACTTAAACTGGGAGTACTCAGGTTTGAAGACCCAGAAGCTACACTTGTTGTAGGAGTTTTTCTTTTCTTGCCCCCTTGGATCAGAGCAGCCATACGGGATGCCATTTTATCTGCAAAGGAAACACGTTAGATCTGAATAAATCACAAGTATAATAGCAGAAAGAAAACAGTTTACCAAGCTCAGCCTTGACATCTTATTGAGGGATATCCACTATATCCCTCGTTTCTATCATCCCATTGGTGACTAAATAACTTTCAACAGCTCGGCACACGTCCTTCTCATATTCGGCGAGCTCTTTCCAATCCGACGCATATGATGCAATCCTCCGATTGAAAAAGCTTGCACTCCATTGAAGAGGAAACCGAGGGATTGGTCGCTCTTCGCCAGTTCGTGTGAACCAGCAGACACCGTTACCAACAAAGTTATATTTAAAAAAGAAAGGCTTGAACCCTTTCTAAGACTCAGAGTACTTAGTAAAAAGAGCGTATCCGTTACGTGACTTCAAAGAAACCCAAGGTCGTTTTGGAGACCCTCTTTCAAAAGCGTTGCATTGTGGAGCAAACAGGTAGAAAAAAATAGGAAAAGTACAAGACCAATCCATCGCAGAGCAGACTTGTTGGAAGCCTCGAACAAAAGCCCAAGTGTTCGGGTGCAGTTGAGAAGGGGCTACTCTCAATGTATTCAAAACATCTATTTCAAAGTTAGTAAAAGGCATTCTAACCCCTAGGCAAGTAATCACTTCCTCGTAAAAATAAAAGCCAGTGCTACCCACAGGGATATGAGTGCAGACTCTTTCGTTCGGACCCACAGGACTTATGGAATACAAATTCCCAGCATCATCACCAGGATAAGGCATAATTATGGCTCTGGTTTGCTCTAAGGATTCCTCCGTTGAGAGCTCGGATTGGGTGCCAACAACCTCTCGGTCAACCCAATCATACTGAGCAGCATCTGGTGGAAGTGGGTAGAGTTCAGGATTGGTAACACACTTTCTCTTCATAGCTGAGGAAAAGGGGGCACACGTGGGGTCAGAAGCAGTAAAACTTGATTATTTTGGATCAAACACTTATGAATACGGTCGGTTGGGGAACACCTCCCTTTCTGGGCAGAATTTCCCCAAACCAATTGAAATATCGAATACCTCTCTGTTGCCTCCTTAACATCTTTTGTTCTACCCTCTCGGCAATCCTATAGTGAATAACACCCTGTCTGAACTCTTTCAAAGTCCAAGGAAAATGCATAGCTATCGGTTTAACACAAATATCTGGGTTTTCTTCTTCGTGTGTTCTTGGTACATCAGAGTTTACAGAATCCTCACTCATGTTTAACGCAGCTTCAGTACAGACCCTAGGAAATTAAGTGCAGCAAAACATAAAGTAAACCTAAGAAACACTACGGCGATCGTTCAACAAACGACAAAGAAAGGCAAAGAACTTCAAAAGACAAAGGGGTATACTGTTGAACAGTGTTGGGGTTTTATCGAGCGTTAGATTTTGTTCAAAATCACGAAAAGAGGGGAGCATGGCCAGTGTTAATGAGCAATAAAGAAAGTTCTAAAAACAGTACCCATGGCAGATAACAGAAACAACCACATGCAAAAAATCTTAAAAAATTTCATGGAAGAAGTGTTCTTTACCTGTTCGATGATGAATAACCAAGAAATTGAAAAAAATGCGAAGACCACAGAGATGAAAGTAGACTTAATGCAAAGAAGAAGGTTGAAATAGTGGCAAGAACACCTTTGGTAGTCTCTGACTTTGTTAATCAAACCCCAAAAAAAACGATGTAAGAAAGAGAGAGAGAGAGAGAGAGAGGAATTTGAGGAGTTTCTAATTTTGATTGTTAAATGAAATGATCTTCGAGAAACCGCTCCCCGAAATTCGTTTTAGAAGTTCCCTCCACTATCTCAAGGACTTGGGTCGAATCAATAAAGGCCCATTTGTGTTGAAACTGAATACGTGGCGCTCTCTGTAAATTTGAAATCATAACGTTTCGTTTCCCGGTAATGGAAAGGACACGTGGAAGCGTAAATAGAATTGAAGAGTCGCTTCTCTGTCAATGAAGCGACAGCCCTGTTAAACGCACTTGGGTGATCGGATCTCTCTTCCCATCAACAAAACTCGATTGGCCAACAGTTTGTTAGTCTCATTAACTCGGCAGGGCTCAAATCACCCCACCGAGCTTGGGGGGCTTGTGTAGTGGACCTGTAGTAGACCGAGTGCTGACCGATCGAAGCCACCTTTGACCGACCATTTAGACATTGAAACAGGGCACACGGTCGGAATGTTACACCGAGCAAACTGGGTTTCTACAGAGAGGTTGCACGCTAACGAGATTAACCTCGAGCAAAGGATTTTCATCCTTATCTTTATCATTTACAGTCTCATCAAAGCGTAAACTGCTTCTCCTAGATTCCCACGACTCTTGGTTAGATAAAAACAGTATTGGATAAAGACTATCGCATACAGGATTTACGGATATGATCATATCATAACCTCTACAAGTCCTACTTGAGTTCTTCCTCCCAGAAGCCTTATCAGAACGGCCTGTGGCATACAGGTAATCCCCTATAAGAACCACCATGCTATAGGGGCTAAGGTACGTCTTCTCATCCCTAAGTTGACACTAGCACACACGTTGTTGACTAGGGAGAACCTGTTTATCCCAACTGGATATACAGAAATCCTAAAAGTCCTATATTAATCTCTTGATTAGGATCATTCTTCGAGGCTCTTCCATAGCTTCAAGGTTGATCTTGGTTAAGGACACGACAATCATAAACCAAAAACACTTTTTAAACAATAAATCAAATTTCATCCGAAAACAAGTTACATTACTCAAAACTCATGAGTCTTAGGCATAGGGTCATCGCCTTAAGCTATTATTTATATAACTATAACCTCGGGACAACATGTCCTTGCTTTGAAACTTGCCCTTATAAAATCTCTTTACGCTTACCTGAAGGTATTCGTTTTATAAATATAGCTTAAGTGTCAAACCTTATTGCTAATAAAACATAACCCATTTGAAAAACATTTTTCAATTGCTAACTAAAACACTTAAACAAAATTTCCATTTAGTTCATTATAACTTGGCCAATTCGGCCTCTTCTTCTTTCTCCATGGAAAATTTGATTTATTTGAAATACATTAATTTACAAACCTTAGTCAATTCAATAAAAGAGTAACAACTGTAAAATCTCCAAGTCTGATAAGAGGAACATCAAAATCACCTCATTTTAATTCAAGAAATCAAACTCTATAGTTTCAAATCACATCAAGTTATAACAACAATGCATTTTTATTTTTAAAATGATTAAGTAGAAATGACAAATCTAAAACTCTTTGCACCAATCAAAATACTGTGAAATGTCAAAAACCAAAACTTTGCCTTCAATTAAAATTGGGCTCACGGCCTCCCCTTTATTTATGTCCAAAAATTAGTTTTTCTTTAACTCTTAGTATCCTACAAAGTTATAAATCAACACAAAAAAGCTAATAGGACATACTCTTTTTCAATCTAAAACATAAACCAAAAACAAACATTCAAAGCAATTAATTTTTTCAAATTTAGGGACCGCATTAACAAATAAACATTATAAAGTAATTTAGCCCAAAACAAACCAAATGAATTGGACATGAACATATAGATTAAACAACAAGATTTCACCATACACAATTGTTTTCTAGCTTCTTTAAAGCTTTACGAAAACTCCAAATTAATCAAGCCATCAAAAATCAAAAATCGAAACCAAAATAATCATTTCTTTCTTCTCTATCAATTCGACCAAATCACAAAACAATGCATAGTTATATAATTTTTTTACACTTAATAACAAGAACGAGATTCTATCTTTTAGAACAAGCTTTGAAATCAAATCCAATCAAATTTTCAACACACTTTTGAACAACTCATTCTCTTTAGCTTTATAAACAATTAAAACACTAACTCACAAAATCATTTAACATTTTTCATTTTTAACAAAAACCAAAATTGTTATGGACCAGACTCTTGCACCCCCATATGTAACATCCCAAATTTTAATTCCAAATATAATTAGAATAATAACGATATTAGAATAATAGTTATAATAATAACGAGGTTAGATGAGTGTTAAAAAAAAGAGAGGATCTTTTAGTGTTAGAAACATATAATAATAGAAAATTAAGAATAAAATAATTAAATGATTTAATATGATGTTTTCAAGATTTGAGTGTTGTAATAAAATTTTGATTTCATCTTTTTAATTGAAATATGTTTTGTAGTCAAAATAACTATAAATTTGTTATCATGTTTTTTTTTTTCAAAAATAAAATAGTACTTTTATTTAGTTTGATTAACATTTTGACAGAGAGCTCAAGTGGCAAGCCTTAGAGACATTTCTATAAATAATTTCTTTAGAAAATATGTTTAATTTAATATTTTGAGCTTCCCTATAAATTTTCATAACGTTCGGAGGCTGTTTTATTTTTAACTACTTCTGGACTGGTTTTAATATATTATTAGTACAAGTTATATATAATGATCTAATTCTATTTCAAAATTATAAATATTATATTTTATCAAGTTTAATATCAAGATTGATAAAATGTATTTACATTTGAATTTTTATATTTTTTCTTATGCAATAGCTATATGTAGGGAGCAGTAGCTTTATTATTTTTCAATCACTTTTGAGTAATTAAAATACAATATTGTTATATTTAAATGTATTTTATTTTTATTATCGTCAAACTTTTAATTATAACCCAAAAATACCTACACACATTGACCCATAAACGAGAACAAAACATAAAATAATATATATATATATATATATATAACTCCTAATCTACCCAAAGCCCAAGCCCAACCCCGTGAAATAAAAGAATGAAAATTAAGGCCAAAGGCCACAGTAGTAGGGAGCAAGGAAATTAGAAGCAGAGCAACGGAGGAAGAAGAAACAAAGAGGAACGGAGTGACGTGAAAGGCTTAGAGGAAGAAAAAGAGTGTGGAATCTCAATCTTCTCGGTCCGATAACTCAAGATCCGACCGTTCAATCTTAAATCCGTTTTAGGTAAATAACCTTATTAACTCCCTCTACCCATCCATGTAATTTATTTGACGATCCGTCAATATTTTTATTATCCCTATATTTTCAAATAAAGAAATGTTTTGGGAAAAAGTGATATATTTTATTGTATAATGATATATATTTATTATTTTGACACAAAAATTAATTTAGTTTATTATATTTAGATATATATATATATATATATATATATATATATTTAGTGTTATAATTATTTTTAACGTGTGTCCCTGTTTAGATCCAACACGTTATTGTTGTCCCTGACCTTCGAGTAAGGCGCGGACGCGAACGTTTTATTGTTTCTATTGCTAGGATCCCAGGTAAGAGGGTTGTATTACCTTAATTTAGGGCATGATTTCTAGGTTGTTTATAGTGGTGGCTAGGAGTAGAAAAGATTAATTAGAATAATGAACTATAGGGTAGTTAATGTTGATAATAAGTCTGTTGTTAAATTAAAGAAATGAACACGCTTATGTTTTGATGAATTGATTATTTTTATTGATTATTTTTATTGATTATTGGTTAATTGATTATTTGGTTAATTTTTGGTGAACTTAAAATTGGTTATGAATTGATTAATTGTATTGAGTATTTTTATTGATTATTGGGTGATATATGGTTGGTATTTAATTGTGGAGTAAAAATTTGACTGCTGCATTTTAGTGTGAATCAAATATATTTGAATTAAACTGGACTGGATTGTCATTGGAATAAACGAATTAAACAAAAGGTAGCAGCTATTGATCGCGTGACGGGTATCCGTACCCATTAGGTGTCCTGTTAGGACAGAGTCTATTTTAAGGAATAGACTCGAATTCCCAATAGGTGAAGTCCTCACTCAGGTAAGTAAATCTCATAGATCCAAAGTCTCGTTAGGTGTTTGGGACCCGCGCGAGATCAATAACTGTCTGGTAAATCGATAAAAATAAATAATGAAACATGTAAGGAAGCATGAAAGAAGAGAACAAAGAAAAGGCCCTAACGAGCTAAAGGTCTATGCGGTAAGAAAATCCTGGGTGAAGGTAAGAAATCTTATTGGGTGAAGACACCATCCTAATAGGTGCATGCAAAAATACCTAATGGTACATGATAAGAAAAGACAAGAAAGGAAAGAAAATAAGAAAAGAAAGAGGAAAGATGAGAAAAACTAAGAAAACTGAAAAAGAAAGTTAAGAAAATAATTTTGAAGGAAATGCCACATATTGTGATTGTGAATGATGCACGTCTGTGTTGTGAAATTCTTGAAAATGATTATGATTATTACGATGAAAATATAAATGTTAGGCTTAGTTTACTATTATGACTTCTTGGAAATTATTTCCTAAGTTCTGTGTAATGCTACCCTTCTTGCTATATTTTTACAGGTATAGAAGTGGAGCTTACACAAGTTATGGCCGAACGGGTGTACACTCCACGGTGGAGTGTAATTTAGTCACGAGAGAACCTAAATTAATTTGGTGTAATTATTATGGTTTAATTTTTTAGAAGTCCAGAAACTTATGTTATTTTTTTTTTTGAAAAGGGCATTAGTATATTGGTCTTGGATGTGCTTACGGAACATGTCCAAGAACCAGTGCCCAAATGCATGCTCTTTGCGGATGATATTGTGCTTATTGGGGATACTAGAGAGGAAATAAATGGGAAGATTGAAATGTGGAGACAAGCTTTAAAAGGGTCTGGATTCCGGATAAGTCGAAGCAAGACAGAGTATATGGAGTGTAATTTTAGCAAGAGGCACGTGGGCCTTACTCGGGAGGTGAAGGTTGGAGAGCATGTCTTAGCACAAGTCCCGAAGTTTAAGTATCTTGGTTCTATCTTACAGCAGGATGCAGAAATAGAAGGGGATGTAAATCATAGGATTCAAGCAAGGTGGATGAAATGGAGGAGTGCCTCGGGCGTGTTATGTGATAAGAAGGTACCACTTAAACTTAAAGGAAGGTTCTACCGCACTGCTGTAAGACCGGCGATGTTATATGGGACAGAGTGTTGGGCGGCAAAGGGCACACAAGAGAATAAACTTCATGTTGCAGAGATGAGGATGTTGCGGTGGATGAGTGGGCATACCAGACAAGATTGGATTAGAAATGAGTATATTCGAGAAAAAGTTGGGGTTGCTCCTATTGTTGATAAAATGGTTGAATCTCGTCTTAGGTGGTTTGCGCATGTGTGGAGGAGACCGGTGGAAGCCCCGGTTAGGAGGGTAGACCAAATGGAGGGTACTACAAGGGCTAGAGGAAGAGGAAGACCTAGAAAAACTATAGGCGAAACAATTGAGAAGGATATGGCAATCAATGCCTTATCAAAAGACATGATTTATGATAGGCCTTTATGGCGTCGTTTGATCCATGTAGCCGACCCCACCTAGTAGGACAAAGGCTTAGTTGTTGTTGTTGTTGTTGGGCATTAGTACTAGGTAGCCTAAGTTAAATATAATTTTAGGTTTTGTAATATTCTGGACTGGCAGGTTTAAAAGATGAAAATTTTTGTGAGATCCGATAAACAGAGGAAACTCTGCCGGATTCTCGTCGAAATTTTCAAGTACGAATTTTAATAAAATCTAATTTTAACTAATTAAAAGTGAGGGTGTGACACCATATACTAGCAATTCGGCCAAGAGGACCCATAGAAACTCAGTCAGGTGTAAACCGTATGCCGGCAATTCGGCCACAAGGTCCCAAGAGGCTCAATCTGGTGGAAATCGGTATATCGGAAATTCGGCAAAGAAGCCTTAGCGGCCCAATCGTGCTGATACCGACATACCGGCAAGAGGACTTAGTGGCCCAATCGTGCTGATACCGGCATACCAGTAAGAGACCTTATTGGCCCAATCCCTTTATACCAGCATACCAGCAAACCAATACACTAGCATACCATACACCAGCATACCATCATACATGTATCCCTCTCTAACGATCTGATTCCCACTTCTATACCCTTATACATACCAGACATCGGCTACACGTGTGAAGGAATCCAAGGAATTTCGTTATCCCCTCTGTGCATAGGATCCCACACGTTATGATACCTGCCATAATATCCTACCGTTTATGGGAATTACACTTGCTTCATGATGACGGCAATCAACACCCATAAAGCGGGTAAGCCTATATAACACCTGGTAAGACAAGCAGGTATGATCTATCCAAACTCACACATACACACACCACACCCAAAGAGAACGACCAGAGTGTGGGTATCTTGGTGTTCAAGGTGCCCACTTCAAGTCTGACATCAAAAGTAGGATTGTCATATTCTTAGCCGGATAGTCTAAGACCGGCAATTCTACGACAAAACATTGGCGACCACAGTGGGAGCAAGAAATCTATTCCCACCACCTTCTGAAAAAGATCATGACAAACAAGTCACAAAAAGAACGCGCGGAACCCAGTCACCATAGCGTGATGGAACTGAGAAATCATCTAGGTGGAGGACAAAAATCTTCACGTCAGAAGGACTTGAGGGAACGATTGAGTGAAGGAAGAAAGCGGGCTGAAGCTGAGCGTTCGAGACAAGAGGGACCCTCTCGTCATGAACGAGAGAAATCGCGACAGAGGCCCCCCACTGGAGGAGGAAGCCCTTCGCATTCTCGACATGAGAGTAAGGGATCATCTGGCGAATGTTCACAGAAGAAAGCAAGTCTTGAGGCAGAATTGGCCCTCTTGCGTAGACGATTGGATGCCCAAGATAAGCTGATGAGAGAACTGAGAAGAGGAATACCACAGTCTGACACAGGTAAAGGGAATGAGGTCGAGTTAGCTGAAGAACCCGAAGAAAAAGACCACCTATTTTCAGAAAGCATAATGGCCTTCCCCATGCCCAAAAATCTCAAAGCTCAAGCCAATGTAGATCCGTATTTTGGGAATTCAAACCCGTAGGAACACATAGATAGTTCTCTGGTCGCAATGTCATGTCAAGGGGCTAAGGATGCGTATAAATGTCGTACCTTCCCCTTGACTCTGAAAAAAGCGGCTTTACGTTGGTATTCAAAGTTGGAGCTTGACTCAATCACAGGATGGAAGGATTTGACAGCCAAGTTCTTAGGGCATTTCACGACAAGCAAAGCACAGCCAAAATCCGAGCATCACTTGTCCCAAATTAAACAGGAAAAGGGAGAGCCATTGAGAGACTTCCTCACTCGCTTTAATACAGAGTATTTGTCTATCAGTGACATAGAGGCTTCGGTGGCCCTTCATCTCTTGATGCGTGCTCTGAGACCAGGAAATTTTACAGACTATTTGGTGATGCACAAGATCAAAATTATGGACGAGGTGATGGAAAGGGCTGAAAAATACATCAATTTAGAGGAGTACCAGAAAGCTCAGGATAGTTTTGCCAAGAAGGGTTAATAGAAAAGCCGAATTAAGTGTTATACCCCCATGAGCTGGTCATTTCAAACCGATTTTCTTCAATCAAAGACCCCATGAGTGAGTCTAATCTTTTTCAGAGTCAAAGAGTGCCTCATAGCAGCATCAGTAATTCGACACCTCGGTTTAAAACATGAGTTGTTAATACCATGAATCCTGCAAGATGGTCAAAAAATCCAAATCTGGATATAAGAATTCAGTATCCAAAGCTAAATACACCACTTATTTGACTAGCCATCAGATAAGGAGAGAAATGGGTAGAAGATGTTCTTGTATAAAAATGAACACCACCCATGTATCTAGTATGGTCCCTGTTAGTCTTGAATGTAAAAGGCTAATAAGTTAAATGGAAAACCATTCGCTGGCTAGAATAGGATTTCCATGGATCAGCAATTGTATGGATACATAAAGACAAAAGAAGCCGATTTTTTGCTCGGATCAATGCACCTTGAAACCATGACACATGTATAACCAATACACCTTGAAAAAAGAAGCTCTGGATAGGAATGGGAGAATGGAAGGCTTAATGAAGACACTTAGAATTCATGGCTCACATTCGTGAACCATGACTTGGGGGGCTACTGTTATGGACCAGACTCTTGCACCCCCATATACTGGCAATTCGGCCAAGAGGACCCATAGAGACTCAGTCAGGTGTAAACCGGTATACCGGCAATTCGACCACAAGGTCCCAAGAGGCTCAATCTGGTGGAAACCGGTATACCGGCAATTCGGCAAAAAGTCCTTAGCGGCCCAATCGTGCTGATACCGACATACCGGCAAGAGGACTTAGTGGCCCAATCGGGCTAATACCGGCATACCGGCAAGAGGACTTAGTGGCCCAATCGTGCTAATACCGACATACCGGTAAGAGGCCCTATTGGCCCAATCCCTTCATACCAGCATACCAGCAAACCAATACACCAGCATACCATCATACATGTATCCCTCTCTAACGATATGATTCCCACTTCTATACCGTTATACATACCAGACATCGGCTACACGTGTGAAGGAATCCAAGGAATTCTGTTATCCCCTCTGTGCATAGGATCCCACACGTTATGATACCCGCCATAATATCCTACCATTTACGGGAATTACACTTGCTTCATGATGACGGCAATCAACACCCATAAAGCGGGTAAGCCTATATAACACCTGGTAAGACAAGCATGTATGATCTATCCAAACTCACACATACACACACCACACCCAAAGAGAACGACCAGAGTGTGGGTATCTTGGTGTTCAAGGTGCCCACTTCAAGTCTGACATCAAAAGTAGGATTGCCAGATTCTTAGCCGGATAGTCTAAGACCGGTAATTCTACGACAGAACAAAAATCATTAGGGATCTAATACTCTCCTTCAAATGAGTTCACAAAACCAAGCATAGCCATACTTTCTTAAATCCCAAAAATCACACAAACAAAGTCATTGCATACAACACCAAATTTAGGTTCCCACACGAGTCATTTCCAATAAAAATAAAAGACCAACACTCTAAAACAAATTTTAAAACTCTTTTTCACCTTTCATGTTAAATTCGGCCAACATACAAAACACCAAGAACAAAAATCCTTTTTATTACACAATTAAAAACCAACTTTATCTAGTATAAAACAAAATCATTGAACATGCAAGTTAAAGTCTTTACTCTTTAACACTTTGAAAACATTATTTTCAACACTAATACTTTTATTTATCATGTAAGCAAAACTAATTAACATTAATCTTTAAAACCAAAAGAAACAAGACATAAAACAAAGTTCAAAGTTTATGTTCTCTTCCTCGAACAATTCGGCCAAGGTTCCTATAGGTTCAAAAATTGTCCTTTTCACTAACTTGGGAAAACCAAACAAAATAACTTGTTCTTAACAACCAAAAATCATTTAGGCAAAAATCATTGACATGAAACACTAAATCAAAGTTCCAATACACTTTCTTTTTATTAAAAACAAAGCATTTAGACTTAAGACAAGTTTTAAAACTCTTTCCTAATATCTATGGCCAATTCGGCCAAAGTCCCTAATTAGGGGAAAAATCACTTTTATTTAAAAAGGTTATTATTAGCTATACAAAAACAAGTATGTACAAGGAAAGGAAAGGACATTTGTTGATTCTATGGCATCAGCGTTTGGTCTGGGCAACAGTGGAAGCAATTGTGTATCACACGTGGCAGGAAAGGAATTCAAGGACATTTGTTGATTATATTATTTCCCCAACTCATAGGTTTAGTATAATAAAGAAGGAAATTGCTTGTAAGGTAGCCTTTTGTGATAGGAATTTTAGTAGGTGACCCAATAGGCCTCTGGTAGATAGAATTTGTAATGAATTGGGTCATTGAAGATTAAAGGAACCCTTCCTAGAAGGTGGCCTTTAATCATTGTAGTAGACCTATAGTAGACCGAACGTTACCCGACTTAAATCACCTGGGTCCGACCAGATAGACACTGAAACAAGGCCTACGGTCGAAACATTACACCGAGCAACTGGGTTTTATAGAGATGTTACACGCTTATGAGATTAACCCCGAACACAGGATTCTCATTCTTATCTCTATCACTTACAGTCTCATTAAGCTTAAACAACTTCTCTTAGATTCCCACGACTCTTTGTTAGATAAAAACGGTATTGGATAAAGATTTATCGCTTACAAGATATACGGAGGTGATCTTATCATAACCTTTATGAATCCTACTCGAGTTCTTCCTCTTCAGAAGCCTTATCAGAACAGTCCACGACACACAGGTAATCCCCTATAAGAACCACCATGCTATAGGGGCTAAGGTACGTCTTCTCATCCCTAAGTTGACACTAGCACACACATTGTTGACTAGGGAGAACCTGTTTATCCCAACTGGATATACAGAAATCCTAAAGAGTCCTACATTATCCTCTTGGTTGATATCATTCCTGAAGTTCTTCCATAGCTTCAAGGTTGATTTCGATCAAGGACACGACATTGGCGCCGTCTGTGGGGACTGAATAATATATCATTCCCACCACCACCATGGTCACAACAAGGAGCCAAGTTGGTGATCTTCGTGATCGCATTGGTCGTGCTAGCGGCAGACCCAGAAACGCTAATAATAATGATCAACAGCCGCAATCTGTTGGTGACCTGCGAGATATTCTTAATCAAAATCGAGAAACTAATTCGCAGCCACCACGCACGACCCATTCTGGAGCAAGAAATAACTTGCAACCCCCAAATAATTCGCAGTGCCAACCACCCCCAAATCATAGCCAAAATCATAGCGGAAATCATGCCACTCATTCTCAACCACCACAATCTCCTCACCATAGAGCCGGGAGTAATCCCCAACCACTCCAAACCTTACGGAATTTACTTCCTCCACCACCACCTTCACCCCCTCCAACACCACCTCCCTCCACCCATGGCGATTCAAGCAGCACAGCCCCAACCACCCGTAACACAGCTAGGACCACTGGAACCCGAGCACACCACGGGAGAAATACTCAACGAACCTTAACTCCGCCAGTCCAACCCAACCCTGACCATATAAGCGTAACCCCTAGAACTAGATTAAACCCAGGAAGAACGATCCACGGTAACTCCCGTCATAGCCATTCCACTAGTAGATCTTATGCAACATCTGCATCTGCTCGCGCTCGTGAGCAAGAGATGATTAACATACTCAACAGACAAACAGCTTTAATTGAGCAACAAGGACGAGCAATTGCCGACCTCCAACAACAAGCAATGACACGGATTTCTCAAAGCCAACCTGCTACCATACAACCGCAAAACCAAATGACACAGACCATAGATCCTCAGCCTCTTCCCGTAATGCAACTTCCCCCACCTCAAAATTTCTAGACAAACCCAGCCACAAGTAACGGTCAAGGTGATTTTCACCCTGGCAATCCTTTTACCCCGTATATCATGGAATTTGAAACGCCTCAGGGATAATATATGGACTTGTGAGTGTTAAGAAAATATGGAAACTAAAATTTTCTTTTAAAGCGGGTGCACAAATCGTCATTTGGAATTCTTGGAGAATTAACTTTAAACCATTTCAAAACATTTGTATCGAGTTCGGCGATCTCTAAAACCTTTTTCACAAATAGGGTAACATTCGCTCTTTGGAAACATCTTGGTATCATACAAGTAATTAAAGTTACCCATACTTTGTTCGATAATACTGATACCATCAAATAATATATATAGCCGAGCTCTTAGATAGATTAAATCAGAGTAAAGAGGAAGTTATAGGACTATGCAACTGATAATAATATAAACAGAGATATATATACATAAGTATGAAAAGAGTGATAAGTACATAGTCCCCATATCAAGTCTCCAAGTTCCAAAATACAAGTCCATAATCCGATCTACATAGTAATATGACCAAAGCCCTAGAGTACTCAAAAAGTATATCTACAACGTATATACATAACCAAAATATGAACTCCAGGGGTGGTCACGTAGATCCGGTAGCATCAGATGTAGTAGTAGTGATAGCAGCAGTCTCCAAGTAGTAAAAAGGGTAGTAGCATCATCAACAACACAGTAGCAGCAGCAAGTCTCCTCCACGGCATCCACACATCGAATCCACCGATCCTCATCACATACCATATGCATATACCTAGGGATCATCGTCCCTCCAATCACTCCCATTAGAATGCACGACAGGCTCGCTCCCACTCTCGTCCTCCACCGGATCCTCCTCGATCTCATCCGAGGGAGAGTGTACCCTACCACTGGGTACCGGGTCAGGTGATGGTGAAACCCTGACTGGGCTCCTCGGATCAGAAGGGGGAGTCTCCTCACGGACGACTCTCGAAGTAAAAGGGTGAGAGCGGGTAGGTCGAAAACGAAAACTATGGTAAGAGCGAGCTGGTCGCGTGGGAGGTGGTCCATGGTAAGTGTAAAACGGGGGTACATGCATAGTGTATATGATGGGAATCCTAAATCTACGAGGACGGAATCGGATCAACGGGTTCGGGTGGTAGAAAGTAATCTCTACCTCTCCCTCGAACACCGCGCGATGGTCCTCATAGATCCATGTGCCACTAGGAGGTGGCCGGATCTCGATGCAAGCAATGTAACGAGACATCACCTACAAGGGCATAGGGGTAAGCAATTCTATACACATAACCAATAGAGAATAAATTGTGCAATATGAATATGTAAATATGCATCAATTAGCAACAATCACATATAACACTTAGCAGTTAATGAATGCACATAGGATGCTCACACTTATTTCATTTATCACAATTAATTTAAATGAGTGGCATGATGCATGACTTTAGCTCTCAAGCCTATCTCCATCATACTATGTCACTCTCTGACGTCCATCCCTGACAACCCAGCACTCAATAGTGCGTTGTATTCCTAGGTATACAACAATTCGTACATTCACCTAGAATGTACACGACAAGCTTGGTATTCATGCCACCCGAGCATATCCCGTCATCCAAACGGACCGTCATCCAAACGGTATAACCATATCGGCATTCACCCAGCCGACCACGTCAACGACGTGTCATCAAGCAAGCATATTGGCACTCCCAGAGGCCCTCCACATGTTTACCAAAAACATGATATACGTCCTACCATCCAAACTCCAGTATGAATGCATTAACTTTACTTAAAAGGAATTGATTGATGTTTCGTCTTTTTATTGATACACTACGTGCCTCCCGAGCAACGTATCATCATTATTCAAATGAAAACATCATAACGTCAATCAATTTCTTTTAAGTCCAGGATCACTTGGTTTATTGTCCTTTAAGAGTTACAAAATGACTTAGAATTGAAAATGGTATTTTAAGTGTCTGACTAAAAATACTCGAGTTTTTTTCCAAAATACTCGAGTAGTTTATCATTTCCCAGATTCTACTCGAGTGGTTCATGATTATACTCGAGTCGTTCATATCTTTTAAGAGATTTAGGTTTTCAGGTTTTCATAAATATACTCGAGTAATTCATGAGATACTCGAGTATTCCATTACCCAGAATACTCGAGTAGTTCATACATTACTCGAGTGTCCAATCTGATTCCCAAGTTGGTGCGCCAATTTTCACTCTGGTGCACCACGAAATACTCGAGTACTAAGCCAAATACTCGAGTATCTGCAGACAGAACAGAGTGAAACTTGGTTTTTACATACCATTTCAATTTCTAAACATTTTTAACCCAAAACAGTGATCACAATAGTTCATATACCACATATTGAACATGTTAACATACTCATTTCATATCAAATAACACATTTGACAGAGAATCAATCCATTATGCATGAAATATACAATTTAGCAACTCAACACTTCAAATTGCAAAATAAGCACAATATTCATGAAACAAAGTTCATTTAAGCTTGCATGCATGATATAGAACTTGCTCATCACAGTCATAGAGCATGGATTGGTCTCCAAACCAAAGTTCCTATTCAAACTAAGCCCTTAGAGCCTCTTGGTGGCTCTCTAACACAATTAATGAAATTTAAACTCTATCTAGTGAATATAATTACTTCCCCTTACCTCTAAGACGTGTGAGAATTGGTTTTTGACAGAAAAACAGACTTCAAGCTAGCTTCCCCCAAGAACCATATGACAGCAGCACAGTTTTGAATGAGGTCATGAAACCAGAGATTTTGGTGGTGAATTCATGCAAAATAATTGGGGAAAGTAATTAGAAATCGTTCTCTGCAACAGATACTAGAGAATGGAATGAAATTGAAGTATCAAGGATTCAAGAGCTTACCAAAATCGATTGCTCTAGTAAGCTCCAGAAACTGCAAACAGCTTCAACTCCCTCCCTTCTCAGATTCGATTCTCCCTCTACACTCGATCTCAGCTAATAATCTTAGTATCTTTACGAAGCCCTGGATGTGAGCTTCGTAATCGTGTATCACTCGAAATCAAACACTCAAAATTGAAGCTGAATTGAAGGAAACGATTTCAGAACCCTAACCTCATCAACAAAGCACTTTTGATCCAAAATTCTCAGCCAAGGATCGTTGATGAGTTTAAATAGACCAAGAGAAGGCTCGTGCAGAGCGACACGATGCATAGGACGTGTTGAAGAAGACGATTTCGTGTCAACACACGAGAATCGTTGGTGCTGACTCACCAAACGCACTAACTCGTGCAACTTTGTCTAGAATACTCGAGTTTTTCATCAAATACTCGAGTATTTTTCCCAATTTTTGAAAAATAATTATTTTATTTACTTTCCCTCCAAAATCTTTCCTATAATTACCTCTAGGTCCCAACCCAGGGACTAATATGCAAACTACTCATCTTAGGCATTTATTATATTTATTAAATCAATTCACACACATATACCAACTATATGAACACATATTTTAATCAAGGATTAATATGGAAATAATTAATTATAATTAATTTATAATTAACATTTCATTAATCGGGGATTAAAATTTTGGGGTGTTACACTACTCCCCCACTTACAAGGAATTTCGTCCCCGAAATTCAACTCATACAAATAAATCAGGATAATCCTGACGCACCTTATCCTCTAATTCCCAAGATGCTTCTACCACATCTCCACAAACCCAGACGACTTTGACCAGACGAACGTCTTTTCCTCTAAGCTGCTTGATTCTTCGATCTTCAATACGAACTGGCACAGCTTTGAAGGTTAGGTTCTCATGAATTTCTAAGTCATCAGGTTGGATTCTAAGGACAATGGTGGGGTCATGGACATATCTTTTAAGTTGAGAAACATGGAATACATTATGAAGGTTAGCTAATGACGGAGGTAGGGCTAACTGATAAGCTACTGGGCCGACTCTTTTGAGAATTTGGTAGGGACCAATAAACTTAGGTGATAGTTTCTGAGTTTTCAAGGCTCTACTAACACCTTTGGTTGGTACTATTCTAATAAATACATGGTCTCCTTCGGCGAACTCTAAGGGTTTTCTTCTTTTATCAGCATAGCTTTTCTGCCTACTCTGAGCTGCCCTCATCTTTTCTTGTATCATCTTGATCTGTTCCGTGGTCTCTTGCACAAAATCTGGTCCAACCAGAGAACTCTCCCCCACTTGGAACCAACATAACGGCGTCTGACACTTTCTTCCATACAGAGCCTCAAATGGTGTCATTCCAATACTCGTGTGGTAACTGTTGTTGTAAGTGAACTCCACGAGTGGCAACATCTGCTCCCAATTTCCTTGTCCTTCCAAAGCACAGGCTCGTAGAATGTCCTCCAATGACTGAATAGTCCTCTCCGTTTGGCCATCAGTCTGAGGATGGTATGCAGAACTCAGTTTCAATCTTGAACCCAAGACTCTATGCAGATCTTCCCAAAACTTCGATGTAAATCTCGGGTCGCGATCTGACACAATGCTTGATGGTACACCGTGCAGACGAACAACTTCTTTGATGTACAACTGAGTGAGCTTTTCCAACGAATAGCGCATATTCACGGGAATGAAATGCGCCGACTTGGTCAAACGATCCACGATCACCCAGATTGCATCATGACCAGTAGATGCCCTTGGCAATCCCGACACGAAATCCATCGAGATGCTATCCCATTTCCACAACGGAATCTCCAAAGGAAGTAACTCTCCTCCTGGCCTTTGATGTTCCACTTTGGCCTTTTGACACACCAAACAGCATGCCACATACTCAGCTACGTCCTTTTTCAACCCAGGCCACCAAAATAGCTTTTTCAAGTCCTGGTACATTTTGGTAGCTCCCGGATGCAGACTCATCTTACTCTTATGTGCTTCATCCAGAATCATCCTTCTTACTTCTAAATCATCAGGCACACAAATCCTTGTTTTAAAGCGAAGGATTCCATCCTTCCCTTCCTGAAACTCCAATTCCTTGCCTTCTTCCATCAACTTCCTCTTTACTATGAGCTTCTCATCCTTGCGTTGCAATTCCCGAATCCTTTGTAGAAACTCATTAGCAATCTGCAGCATCCCCATCTTGATACTTGTCGGCTCCACTTGCATCGTCAGACTCAAATCCCAGAATTCCTCCATCAGTGCAGCTTCTCTGACCATCATTGCACTGATGTGCATTGCCTTTCTACTCAATGCATCTGCCACAACATTGGCCTTCCCAGGATGATAATGGAGTTCAAACTCATAATCCTTCAAAAACTCCATCCATCGGCGCTGTCTCATATTCAACTCTTTCTGATCGAAGAGGTACTTTAAACTCTTATGGTCACTGAACACCCGGAACGTAGTGCCATAGAGATAGTGCCTCCAGATCTTTAATGCAAACACCACAGCTGCCAACTCCAGATCATGGGTTGGATAGTTCATTTCATGAACTTTTAGCTGTCTCGAGGCATAGGCGACGACTTGTCCCTCTTGCATCAAAACACACCCAAGGCCTTGTTTCGACGCGTCACAGTACACATCAAAACCCTTTTGTGTATCGGGCAGAATCAATACCGAAGACGATGTCAACCTTTCCTTCAGTTCCCAAAAACTCCTTTCACACTTTTCATTCCAAAGGAATGGTTGATCTTTCCAAGTCAACTTCGTCAAAGGCAGTGCGATCTTCAAGAAACCTTCTATAAACCTTCTATAGTAACTAGCCAAACCAAGAAAGCTTCTCACCTCCGTGACCGACTTTGGTTGCTCCCATTGCAAAACCGAACTCACTTTCGTCGGATCAACGACTATTCCTTTGTCTAAAATCACATGCCCCAAGAACTTAACCTCCTTCAGCCAGAACTCACATTTTGTAAGTTTGGCGTACAATTTCTTCTCCTTTAGGATGCTCAACACTATCCTCAAGTGTCCAGCATGCTCCTTCGGGCTCTTGGAGTAAATGAGAATATCATCGATGAACACAACCACGAATGAATCTAAATAAGGTCTAAAGATTCGATTCATATAGTCCATGAAGATGGCTGGTGCATTACTCAATCCGAACGGCATCACGACATACTCATAATGTCCGTATCGAGATCAAAATGCAGTTTTAGAGATATCCTCTTCTCTTATCCTGATCTGATGGTATCCTGACCTTAAATCGATCTTGGAAAATACTGAAGCTCCACGAACTTGATCCATAAGATCATCTATCCTCGGCAACGGATACTTGTTCTTGATGGTGACCTTATTCAGCTGCCGGTAGTCGATGCACATCCTCATACTACCATCTTTCTTCTTGACAAACAAAACCGGAGCACCCCAAGGTGACACACTTGGTCGGATCATCTGCTTCTGCAGCAGTTCCTCAATCTGCTTCTTCATTTCCGCCATTTCCGGTGGTGCCATTCTATAGGGAGCGATAGAAATGGGACCAGCTCCCGGAACTAAGTCGATACCGAATTCAATTTCTCTTCTTGGTGGTAGACCAGGGATCTCATCAGCAAAAATTTCTGGAAAGTCTCTGACAATAGGGATCTCTTCCATCCTTGGACCATTCTCCTCCACCTCAGAGTTGAACAGGCACACGTAGCCGGAGGGTTTTGGGCTTCTATAGGTCACTACTTTTCTATCACAATCAATGATTACTTGGTTTTGACTTAACCAATCCATCCCCAAGATCACATCTAATTGTACTAAGGGTAAGCAGATCAAATCTACTTCATAGGTTCGTCCTAACACTTCTATACAACAGTTAAGACATGCTCTAGAGACAACTACAGGAGCATTGGCAGGGGTTTCTACCTTGACAGTATAAGGCATTTCAGACATAATTAAGCCTATCCGGTTTACACATTCATACGAAACAAATGAATGCGTTGCACCAGAATCAAACAAAACATAACAAGACTGACCATTAAGCAAGTATTTACCTTGCACCAGATCAGAAGACCGACTTGCTTCCACACCACTAAGGGTGAAAACTCTTCCTTGAGCCATAGGCCTATCAGCAGCCCCGGTCACTGATACATGTGACACCCTTCCGAATTACCCAAATATAATATAGTAATTAAGCTTTCATATTGGATAATATATGGACTTGTGAGTGTTAAGAAAATATGGAAAATAAAGTTTTCTTTTAAAGCGGGTGCACAAATCGTCATTTGGAATTCTTGGAGAATAAACTTTAAACCATTTCAAAACATTTGTATCGAGTTCGGCGATCTCTAAAACCTTTTTCACAAATAGGGTAACATTCGCTCTTTGGAAACATCTTGGTATCATACAAGTAATTAAAGTTACCCATACTTTGTTCGATAATACTGATACCAACAAATAATATATATAGCCGAGCTCTTAGATAGATTAAATCAGAGTAAAGAGGAAGTTATAGGACTATGCAACTGATAATAATATAAACAGAGATATATATACATAAGTATGAAAAGAGTGATAAGTACATAGTCCCCATATCAAGTCTCCAAGTTCCAAAATACAAGTCCATAATCCGATCTACATAGTAATATGACCAAAGCCCTAGAGTACTCAAAAAGTATATCTACAACGTATATACATAACCAAAATATGAACTTCAGGGGTGGTCACGTAGATCCGGTAGCATCAGATGTAGTAGTAGTGATAGCAGCAGTCTCCAAGTAGTAAAAAGGGTAGTAGCATCATCAACAACACAGCAGCAGCAGCAAGTCTCCTCCACAGCATCCACACATCGAATCCACCGATCCTCATCACATACCATATGCATATACCTAGGGATCATCGTCCCTCCAATCACTCCCATTAGAATGCACGACAGGCTCGCTCCCACTCTCGTCCTCCACCGGATCCTCCTCGATCTCATCCGAGGGAGAGTGTACCCTACCACTGGGTACCGGGTCAGGTGATGGTGAAACCCTGACTGGGCTCCTCGGATTAGAAGGGGGAGTCTCCTCACGGACGACTCTTGAATTAAAAGGGTGAGAGCGGGTAGGTCGAAAACGAAAACTATGGTAAGAGCGAGCTGGTCGCGTGGGAGGTGGTCCATGGTAAGTGTAAAACGGGGGTACATGCATAGTGTATATGATGGGAATCCTAAATCTACGAGGACGGAATCGGATCAACGGGTTCGGGTGGTAGAAAGTAATCTCTACCACTCAATCGAACACCGCGCGATGGTCCTCATAGATCCATGTGCCACTAGGAGGTGGCCGGATCTCGATGCAAGCAATGTAACGAGACATCACCTACAAGGGCATAGGGGTAAGCAATTCTATACACATAACCAATAGAGAATAAATTGTGCAATATGAATATGTAAATATGCATCAATTAGCAACAATCACATATAACACTTAGCAGTTAATGAATGCACATAGGATGCTCACACTTATTTCATTTATCACAATTAATTTAAATGAGTGGCATGATGCATGACTTTAGCTCTCAAGCCTATCTCCATCATACTATGTCACTCTCTGACGTCCATGCCTGACAACCCAGCACTCAACAGTGCGTTGTATTCCTAGGTATACAACAATTCGTACATTCACCTAGAATGTACACGACAAGCTTGGTATTCATGCCACCCGAGCATATCCCGTCATCCAAACGGTATAACCATATCGGCATTCACCCAGCCGACCACGTCAACGACGTGTCATCAAGCAAGCGTATTGGCACTCCCAGAGGCCCTCCACATGTTTACCAAAAACATGATATACGTCCTACCATCCAAACTCCAGTATGAATGCATTAATTTTACTTAAAAGGAATTGATTGATGTTTCGTCCTTTTATTGATACACTACGTGCCTCCCGAGCAACGTATCATCATTATTCAAATGAAAACATCATAACGTCAATCAATTTCTTTTAAGTCCAGGATCACTTGGTTTATTGTCCTTTAAGAGTTACAAAATGACTTAGAATTGAAAATGGTATTTTAAGTGTCTGACTAAAAATACTCGAGTTTTTTTCCAAAATACTCGAGTAGTTTATCATTTCCCAGATTCTACTCGAGTGGTTCATGATTATACTTGAGTCGTTCATATCTTTTAAGAGATTTAGGTTTTCAGGTTTTCATAAATATACTCGAGTAATTCATGAGATACTCGAGTATTCCATTACCCAGAATACTCGAGTAGTTCATACATTACTCGAGTGTCCAATCTGATTCCCAAGTTGGTGCGCCAATTTTCACTCTGGTGCACTACGAAATACTCAAGTATTAAGCCAAATACTCGAGTATCTGCAGACAGAACAGAGTGAAACTTGGTTTTTACATACCATTTCAATTTCTAAACATTTTTAACCCAAAACAGTGATCACAATAGTTCATATACCACATATTGAACATGTTAACATACTCATTTCATATCAAATAACACATTTGACAGAGAATCAATCCATTATGCATGAAATATACAATTTAGCAACTCAACACTTCAAATTGCAAAATAAGCACAATATTCATGAAACAAAGTTCATTTAAGCTTGCATGCATGATATAGAACTTGCTCATCACAGTCATAGAGCATGGATTGGTCTCCAAACCAAAGTTCCTATTCAAACTAAGCCCTTAGAGCCTCTTGGTGGCTCTCTAACACAATTAATGAAATTTAAACTCTATCTAGTGAATATAATTACTTCCCCTTACCTCTAAGACGTGTGAGAATTGGTTTTTGACAGAAAAACAGACTTCAAGCTAGCTTCCCCCAAGAACCATATGACAGCAGCACAGTTTTGAATGAGGTCATGAAACCAGAGATTTTGGTGGTGAATTCATGCAAAATAATTGGGGAAGGTAATTAGAAATCGTTCTCTGCAACACATACTAGAGAATGGAATGAAATTGAAGTATCAAGGATTCAAGAGCTTACCAAAATCGATTGCTCTAGTAAGCTCCAGAAACTGCAAACAGCTTCAACTCCCTCCCTTCTCAGATTCGATTCTCCCTCTACACTCGATCTCAGCTAATAATCTTATTATCTTTACAAAGCCCTGGATGTGAGCTTCGTAATCGTTGATCGAGGCCGTACCAGATACAAATAAAAAACAGTTTAAGTATAGTACTAGGAAGTGACTCCTAGGTCGTCTCCCAAGGAATATCTTATCAAGCAAAAGGTCGAACACATAGTATGCATAGAAAACAGGGGGGTTTTTTTTTGTATTGAATATTGAATAATTGAAATCAAAACAGAATTAAGTCAAAACGAAGAAACAGATAAGGAAAAGCGGATAAACCCCTTTGGCTCGCGTTCACAACTCTATCATCGGTCACAAAAGATCAATTTCTTTCCTCTTCACTGTCCAACTCGTGAGAATTAAATACTAAGCGAAAATTCAATTCTCACCCCAAAACCCAAACCTCTAATTAAGCATTAAAAGCCAAAGCATGGAGTTTTTACGAGTTTGCATAAATTAAGCATTCATACACATGGATTATCTCTATATAATGGAACTAAGCGAACCATAACATATCAATAAGCATGAAAACAGTGAATAAAAATGAAATAGCATTAAGAACAAAACCTCAAGAGTATGTGATACATTACCAAAGGGATTTAACCTAAGAGTTTAGCCTTCCATGATGAAATAAGTCAAAAACATGTAGAAAAAAGGGAAGAGAGAGAAACCCTAGAAGCCACCACAAGCTTGGAGAGCAAAACTAAGCCTTCTCTATGAGAGAGAATGTAAAAAAACGTGAATGGAAGGTCTCTCCTGGGGTTTACACGAATTTGGCTTTTTTTAAATCACAAAACGGGCCTAAATCATGGGCCCAAATCCTAAGGAAAGCTTATCTCTAAATTAAATCTAAAAAATATCTTATAGATAAAATCTAAATCTTAAAAGATATAACTAAATCTCAACTAATCCTAAAGATAGATTACAATCTTCACTTCATCATATATCTTCTCTTCCAAAATTAAATCTTCATTCCCAAAATGTCCAAAAAGCCCTTGTGCCAAATATGACCTGAAAATAGAAATACAATTAATTAGGCTAAATAATCCCAAATTAAACAATATTCAGAATAATAGTCCAATAAACTCTAAATCACTAAATCAAGCTAAACAATGTCAAATAGGCAACAAGTATCAATAATAGGAGTAAAATAATGCAAGGAATAATGGGAAATAAAATGCTCATCAAATACCCCCACACTTATCCTTTTGCACTCCTGGGAAAAACTAAGAATTAGGACTGAGAAGATCAATATGCACCAAAGTGAATCATGTAACAAGATTACTAAAACTAATGAATGCAAACCTAAGAGATTACATACTTCACAATGAATTCTAGGAAATGCAAAGAAATGGGCAAAATCGAGCACACGAAGAAAATAAGGACCAAAGAATCAAGGCATTCATGAACATCATCCAATTATTTCAAATATGCAAAGAAAACCAATGACATCAAGAGGGTAGTCACAAAGATGATAGAAACTCACAAGGATCACTCAATAGTGTTTACACTCAAGTGTTTAAGGTTAATCAGTGTTTACACTCAAGTGTTTAAGGTTAATCAGTGTTTACACTCAAGGCACATCATGAAAAACAAACACAACCATAAGCTTGACAAGCCTCTAACATCAACAATCAACACACATGCACATTAAGATCAAAAGGTCTTTTCAGGGTTGTAATGGGGCCAAGGACAAGGTAGGATAAAAATATGGGAAATGTAGCTAAAACCCAGGGAATAGAGGAGCAATGGGGAACAAGTAAAAAAAATAAGCACAATCCACCCCAGAATGAAATGGTAAACATAACAACAACCTCTAATTCCAAACCTCCATGCCTCAATCAACCTTTTATTCCATTCTTTTTTCTTTTTCTTCTTCTTCTTCTTCTTTTTTTTTCTTTTTTTTTTTTTGAATTGCATTACATTGCAGAACTTCATGAACGAAAGAAAAGAAGAAACAATAAAAATGGCATAATGAGATAAAGCCATAATCACTTCACCGACCATAGAGGCAAAACCCAGAACTCACAAGAGATGAAGAACAAAGCACCCTCGCTTACTTAATACCCATTCCCAAAACAATTCCAAAGCTCCAACATTCCCTAAGGTTAGGACAATCATGGTTTTTCAGTCATAGGCTTGTAATGAGCTAAAGAACAAAGAAAAGGGATAAAAAGGCTCAAAGGGGCTATCAAAGGATAAATTCATTCAAGGTAGGCTCATATGGCTAGTGGCTTATTCAAGAAAAAACAATGCCTAAATCATTTCAAAATGTGCATGGGAATATCAAGTATCAACAAGAGTCAAGTCAAGTTCTAGAGTGCAAGTAATCCAGAGTGCAATCACACATGAAAGAAAAATTAGGTGGCATATATAGCAATCCACCCACAATTAAGGCTCAAATCCTCACAAAAGGGACAATTCTATCACAGTGTTACCACCTCTTAATTATCAAAAGCAACTTTACACACAGAAATGCATGAATTTAGACAAAAGATACCAAGACTCTACTAAAATGAAGCAAAAACATGCAAGAAAATGCCCAAAACTTAGCAAAACCTAAAAAAAATCAAAGCAAAAATATGCAACCTAAACTACTCTCCCCCCACACTTAAATCACACATTGTCCTCAATGGAACACAAATAGCAGAATCAGACAGATATAGACAAGTGCAATAAAAAGAGTAAGGAAGGAGAAAAGAAGACTCCCGAAATCATGGTGGGTCAAAAATGGGGTCGACCAATGAGGCTTCCTCCACAGGTGCATCATCCAAAGAAGGGGTAGTGAGGAAAGGCTTGAGTCGGTGACCATTGACTTTGAAGCTCTTGTCTGTGGACTCACTCTTGATCTCCACAGTGCCATAAGGAAACACCTGGGTGACTACAAACGGTCCAATCCATTTAGAGCGGAGCTTTCCACTCATGAGTCCAAGCCTAGAGTTGTAGAGCAACACTTTTTGACCAACCAAGAACTCCTTTCTACAAATTGAGCTATCATGGAGCTTCTTGGTCTTCTCTTTGTAGAACTTGGAATTCTCATAGGCCTCCAAACGGATCTCATCTAGCTCACTCAACTGCAGCTTCCTCTCCTCACCCGCTTGATCAAGAGCTAAGTTGCATTGCTTCACAGCCCAATATGCACGGTGCTCTGATGGAAGAGTCCAGTCAGGTGGTTGGATGATGGGAGTGGTGGTGAGTGCTCTCTTTAGCTCATCAAATGCCTTCTTGCATTGGTCTCCAAACTCAAATGTGGTATCATTTTGAAGCAAGTTGGATAGTGGAAGGGCTATCTTGCTAAAGTTCTGAATAAACCTTCGATAGAAACCTGCATGGCCAAGAAAAGAACGCACCTCTCGCACGCAAGAGGGGTAAGGCAAATGTGATATTACATGCAGCTTAGCAGGGTCAACCTCTATGCCCTTATGCGAAATAACGTGCCCTAAGACTATGCCTTGTTCTACCATAAAATGACATTTTTCAAAATTCAAGACAAGGTTAGTCTCAATGCACCTATTAAGCACCTTAGACAAACTATCAAGACATGCATCAAAAGAGGAACCATATACACTAAAATCATCCATGAAGACCTCTATGCAATGCTCAAGTAAGTCATTAAAAATACTCATCATACATCTTTGAAAAGTGCCAGGAGCATTGCATAGGCCAAAAGGCATCTTCCTATAAGCAAATGTACCAAAAGGACAGGTAAATGTAGTCTTATGTTGGTCCTCTGGTGCAATACAGATTTGGAAATAACCAGAGAAACCATCTAAGAAGCAATAGTGAGATTTACCTGCCAGGCGCTCCAACATCTGATCAATGAAGGGAAGAGGAAAGTGATCCTTGCGGGTCGCCTGGTTGAGCTTCCTATAATCAATGCAGACTCTCCAACTGTTCTGCACTCTAGTGGGAATCAGCTCATCCTTCTCATTTTTGACAACTGTCACCCCAGACTTCTTGGGAACTACTTGAACCGGGCTTACTCAAGTGCTGTCTGAAATGGGGTAGATAATACCAGCTTGCAGCAGCTTAGTGACCTCTTTCTTTACCACATCAAGAATCTGGGGGTTCAACCGTCTCTGGGGTTGTCTCACTGGTTTAGCCCCATCCTCCAATAAAATTCGATGCATGCACATGGAGGGGCTAATACCAGGTATGTCTGCCAAAGTCCATCCTATTGCCCTTTTGTTTGCTCTAATCACATCCAGCAGCTGCTTCTCTTGATCAACAGAAAGGGAGGTAGAGATGATCACGGGAAGTTTCTGCTCAGCCTCCAAGTAAGCATATTTGAGATGAGGAGGAAGGGGCTTCAGGTCCAATAAAGGTGCCTGCATCACAGATGGAACTAAAGGAGCAGCAGAATTGGATTCTGCCGCCTGCACCTGAACAAGTGAATTAGACTCATGCAAAACAGAAATGGGGTTAGCATGATCTGAATCTATATCATATGAATCAACAGATGCAGTAGCAGAATTTAAAAACTGGTCAATTTCAATGCATGCAGTGCACATTTCGGAATCACAACATGCAGAACAAGTAAATGAGCTAGTGAAAGATGGCAAATCATAATCATGCAAAAAGTCTAGAACATGCTCATCAATCAGATCATCAATCAAGTCAACATGAAAAACAGAGTGGTAATCAGAAAAATGTTTCATAGCATCAAAAATATTGAATCGAACCACACTGTCATCAAATTCCATGGAAAGTGTACCTGCATGCACATCTATCTTGGTTCGGGCTGTTTTCAAAAATGGTCTCCCTAATATGATAGGGACAGCACTACGAGAGGTGTCCTCTTCCATATCAAGAATATAAAAATCAGCAGGAAAGATAAGCTCTTCAACCCGAACCAGGACATCCTCTATCAAACCTGCGGGGTAGGCAGTAGATCTATTTGCCAAGTGAATAACCACACCCGTAGGTAGAAGGAGTCCAAGTGAAAGAGACTTGAAAACAGACATAGGCATAACATTAATAGATGCTCCTAAATCTAGCAAAGCATTCTCAAATTTAGTATTACCTATGATACAAGGCACAGAGAAAGTTCCAGGATCCTTACACTTTTCAGGAATATGAGGGACAGGTTTACCTATAAGAGCAGAGACATTTCTTCCCATGTTGATCCTCTCATTGCCCTTGAGCTTCCGTTTGTGTGTGCATAGATCCTTCAATAACTTTGCATACCTTGGAATCTGCTTGATTGCATCAAGAAGGGGTATGTTGACTTCCACCTTCCTGAATGTGTCAAGTATCTCTTTGTCAATCTCTTCCATTTTCTTGCTTTGAGTCACCCCCCTTGGTGGGAAAGGAAGAGGAATGGGGGGTGGTTGTTGGGCAGCAGCAGGTGTTGTGCTTGTGGAAGGCTGAGCTGGATGGAATTTTCTGGTACTTGTGTGCTCACTCTCCTCGACCATTTGGCTCTTCTTGTTGGTTGAAACTAGATCATCTTTGTTGAGGTCAGATTCTGGTGTGGGTGAGACAATCTGCTTCCCTGACCTTAGACTAATGGCATTCACATTCTGGTTTGGATCGATCACTGTTTGGGATGGCAACTTGTTAGAATTCTGAGATTGCATAGTGTTGATTGCTGTTGCCATCTGTCCCATCTGATTGGTCAAAGATTGAATGGAGGCCTCTTGTCTTTGAATGGATGCTCTAGTTTCCTGTTGGAATTGGAGATTTTGCATGGTCATCTGTTTCATCAGCTCTTCCAATGAAGGCTGCTGCTCAGTACTAGGAGCTGGTGGTGCAGAATTAGTCTGTATTTGTCTCTGTTGCTGGACTGGAGGAGGTACATATGGTGGTCTAGAATTGTTCTGAAATTGAACCTGTGAAGGTTGCTGCTGATCAGACCATCTCAGGTTGGGATGGTTCCTCCAACCAGGGTTGTATCTATTGGTAGAGAGATCAAAGTTCTGTGGCTGCTGGTTTCTACTGTTGAAGATGTTGGCGGCATATGCCTCAGGTTGGTCAGCACCAGTCGTTGGTTGCTGCTGCACAGAAGGGCATGCATCTGTGGGGTGCTCAGCGGATGTGCATATGCCACATAATCTAGCAGGCAGGGACAACTTATTCTGGTTGATGGCCAATTGAGTGACCAAAGTTGTAAGTGAATCTATCTTCTGTTCAAGCTTCTCAACCTTACCAGAACTTGTGCCAACATCATTCACTCCTCTCACTATGATTGCATCGCTGTTGCCCCTTGCATGGAATTGTTGACAATTGGAAGCCATCTTCTCAATCTTGACTCTGGCTTCTAAAGGTGTCATGTCTCCTAGGGCACCACCACTTGCAGTATCAAGCATGTTTCTCTCCATGAGGTTGAGACCTTCATAGAAATATTGAATAAGCAACTGCTCTGAGATCTGATGGTGGGGGCAGCTCGCACACAATCTCTTGAATCTCTCCCAATACTCATAGAGACTTTCTCCACTTTGTTGCCTGATGCCTGATATATCCTTTCGGATTGCTGTTGTTCTGCATGCAGGGAAGAATTTCTCCAAAAATGCCCTCTTCAGGTCATCCCAGACTGTGATAGAACCAGGGGCCAGATCGTACAACCAATCATTGGCTAGCCCCTCTAGGGAATGTGGGAATGCCTTAAGACAAACATGATCCTCTTGCACATCATGTGGTTTCATAGTAGCACAGACAATATGGAACTGCTTGAGATGTTTATGAGGATCCTCACCTGCAAGACCATTAAACTTGGGCAACAAATGGATTAGTCCAGACCTTAGCTCATACGGGTCATCGGGATACTGGATGCACAAATCTTCAATAGTGAAATCAGGTGCAGCCAGCTCCCTCAATGTCCTCTCACGTGGTGGAGGTTGAGCCATATTTTCAGAATAATCAGAATAAGAATCAGAATTTATAGGAATAGAAGAAAAAGAAGCAGACTCACTATGTAAAGACTCAATAGACTCACTACCTATGGATTGGTTCCTATTTTGTCTAACTAGTCTGTGATAAGTTCTATCAATTTCAGGGTTATATGGATGCAAGTAGCTTGGGTTGCCCCTAGTCATGTACTGAACAGAACACCATTAAGCATAGCAAACTGTCACTAATATACATGACCAAAATAGGCAACAAAATTTTTTATTTTTTTAAAATTTTTTCTTTATTTTTTTCAGCACCCTAAAATCATGAAAACATACCACAAAAAGTTTGAGGACAAAATTCAAAAGGGAACCAAGTCAAACAATTAAATCAGAGACCAAAAACTAAGAAAATAAAACTTGTAAAATAAAAAAGAAATAGTAAAACGGCTTTTTCAGGATCCAGACGAAGGAGGTTTTCTGACAAAGTCAGAAAAATCAGATTATTCAGAAAATTCCCTTCGATTTGATATAAAATTCGTCAAATTCCGAGTTATGGGTCAAAAGTTGCGACGATTTGAAGACAGTGCTGCTAAAACTTGGAAAATTTTTCTGGAACTCACAACCAGTGATGATCTGAGTGATCGTGGTGCCTCAAAACCTTTTTATATGATAAAAGTAGTGTGGATATAAATTTTCGTGCAAAAATTCCACCCACAACTATGTGAACTAGCAACCACAGAATCAATCAAATACACTAATTGCAACAAAATAGCAAAACAGCAAACAGTGCAACTTCAACCGGTTATCAGAATTGACTACTAGACCCTAAATCAGACACGATACACTATAATAACTATACTAACTACGACACTAACTAACTACTAATGACCTTTGGCAAGAACCGATATTCCCCGGCAACGGCGCCAAATTTGATCGAGGCCGTACCCGATACAAATAAAAAACAGTTTAAGTATAGTACGAGGAAGTGACTCCTAGGTCGTCTCCCAAGGAATATCTTATCAAGCAAAAGGTCGAACACATAGTATGCGTAGAAAACAGGGGGGTTTTTTTTTGTATTGAATATTGAATAATTGAAATCAAAACAGAATTAAGTCAAAACGAAGAAACAGATAAGGAAAAGCGGATAAACCCCTTTGGCTCGCGTTCACAACTCTATCATCGGTCACAAAAGATCAATTTCTTTCCTCTTCACTGTCCAACTCGTGAGAATTAAATACTAAGCGAAAATTCAATTCTCACCCCAAAACCCAAACCTCTAATTAAGCATTAAAAGCCAAAGCATGGAGTTTTTACGAGTTTGCATAAATTAAGCATTCATACACATGGATTATCTCTATATAATGGAACTAAGCGAACCATAACATATCAATAAGCATGAAAACAGTGAATAAAAATGAAATAGCATTAAGAACAAAACCTCAAGAGTATGTGATACATTACCAAAGGGATTTAACCTAAGAGTTTAGCCTTCCATGATGAAATAAGTCAAAAACATGTAGAAAAAAGGGAAGAGAGAGAAACCCTAGCAGCCACCACAAGCTTGGAGAGCAAAACTAAGCCTTCTCTATGAGAGAGAATGTAAAAAAACGTGAATGGAAGGTCTCTCCTGGGGTTTACACGAATTTGGCTTTTTTTAAATCACAAAACGGGCCTAAATCATGGGCCCAAATCCTAAGGAAAGCTTATCTCTAAATTAAATCTAAAAAATATCTTATAGATAAAATCTAAATCTTAAAAGATATAACTAAATCTCAACTAATCCTAAAGATAGATTACAATCTTCACTTCATCATATATCTTCTCTTCCAAAATTAAATCTTCATTCCCAAAATGTCCAAAAAGCCCTTGTGCCAAATATGACCTGAAAATAGAAATAGAATTAATTAGGCTAAATAATCCCAAATTAAACAATATTCAGAATAATAGTCCAATAAACTCTAAATCACTAAATCAAGCTAAACAATGTCAAATAGGCAACAAGTATCAATAATAGGAGTAAAATAATGCAAGGAATAATGGGAAATAAAATGCTCATCAATCGTGTATCACTCGAAATCAAACACTCAAAATTGAAGCTGAATTGAAGGAAACGATTTCAGAACCCTAACCTCATCAACAAAGCACTTTTGATCCAAAATTCTCAGCCATGGATCGTTGATGAGTTTAAATAGACCAAGAGAAGGCTCATGCAGAGCGACACGAAGCATAGGACGTGTTGAAGAAGACGATTTCGTGTTCACACGAGAATCATTGGTGCTGACTCACCAAACGCACTAACTCGTGCAACTCTGTCCAGAATACTCGAGTTTTTCATCAAATACTCGAGTATTTTTCCCAATTTTTGAAAAATAATTATTTTATTTACTTTCCCTCCAAAATCTTTCCTATAATTACCTCTAGGTCCCAACCCAGGGACTAATATGCAAACTACTCATCTTAGGCATTTATTATATTTATTAAATCAATTCACACACATATACCAACTATATGAACACATATTTTAATCAAGGATTAATATGGAAATAATTAATTATAATTAATTTATAATTAACATTTCATTAATCGGGGATTAAAATTTTGGGGTGTTACAATACAAATCCAACGAACAATGAGTTTTTAGTTAACACTATTGTCGGAGGGTTTGCCGGGGGAGGAGAGAAAAAAGCCGACAGAAAGAAATACATCAACCAAATCTTAGCCGTAAGCCAAAAGCCTATCTGTAAAAGATCAACGAAAAATGTTCCCATCATTTTCAATGATGAAGATTTGGACGGGATCCTCCCAGGTCATAATGATCCCATGGTAATCACAGCCCTTATTGGTAATTATGAAGTAAAACGCGTCTTTGTCGATCAAGGGAGCTCGGCGGATATCATGTTTCTCCCTTTGTTAAAAGCACTGAAACTTAGGGAATGCAATCTCACTCCATTTGAAGGAGAGTTGATCGACTTCACGGGGGACACCATCGAGCCAAAGAGATACATTCAACTTCCTGTCACCCTCGGACAGCAACCTTCGGCCAAAACTGAGATAATCAAGTTTTTGGTAGTTGACTGTCCAGCAGCCTACAACGCCATCCTCGGAAGAACTTCCTTACAAGCATTCGGTGCAGTAGTTTCAACAGTCCATTTGGCTATGAAGTTCGCCGGAACTGATGACAAGGTAGTTACAGTCAAAGCCGAGCAGGAGGCAGCCCGAAAATGTTACAATGCAAGTCTGGGTAAAGTTAAGAACAAGGACCAGGACCGTTTATAAAGATTTCCCTCGGCAAAGGAAACATTAATTTGGCGGACTTTGATGTGCGTGATGAATCTGACAGAAACAGACCGACCCCGAAGGGACAATGGGAGTTCTTAACATTGAATGATGATCCTATTAGACAAGTTAAGATTGGTGCTGATCTCCCCTTAAATGTCAAAGATGAACTTTCCGCTCTGTTGATCGCCAATAGGGATCTGTTTGCATGGACCTCGGCCGATATGCCGGGGATTGATCCTAATTTCATCTGCCACAAATTGAGCATTCTTCCAGGGGCAAAACCAGTGGCACAACGCAAAAGGAAGGTTAGTGCAGAAAAGGCCGCAGCTATTGAGGAAAAAGTTTCCGAATTACTCCGAGCTGGCTTAATTCGGGAGATCGACTATACAGACTGGTTAGCTAACACCGTCTTGGTCAAAAATCCCAACGGGAAATGGAGGATGTGTGTGGACTATACGGACTTGAACAAAGTCTGTCCAAAAGATCAGTATCCACTTCCCGTCATTGACAAGCTCGTCGACAATTCGGCCGGATACAAACTCCTCTCATTAATGGACGCTTACTCCGGTTACAATCAGATACCTATGTACCCTGCCGATCAAGATAAAACCGCATTCATCACTGATAAGGCAACATACTGTTACAATGTCATGCCCTTCGGTCTGAAGAATTCAGGAGCTACATATCAGCGAATGATAAACAAAGTATTTCAAGGGATGATCGGCTCAAATATGGAGGTTTATATTGATGACATTATTGCAAAAAGCAGACAGCAAGAGACCCATGCCCAAGACCTCAAGACAATACTGGATCGAGTACGAAAGTATTCCATGAGATTGAATCCTGAAAAATGTGTGTTTAGAGTCCCAGCCGGGTCCTTTCTCGGTTTTATGTTAACCGAAAGGGGTATTGAAGCTAATCCAGACAAGTGCAAGGCGATTCTTGAAATGAGAAGTCCAACCAGTCTTAGAGAAGTCCAACAGCTCACGGGTCGAGTGGCGGCCCTTTCCAGGTTCCTGTCTCAAGCCGCTCGGAAAGCTTTACCGTGGTACCAACTCCTTAGGAAAAATAAAAATTTCCTCTGGGATGATCATTGCGAACAAGCTTTCGTCCAGTTGAAGAACTATCTCTCCAGCCCACCAGTCCTTCATAGCCCTCTTCTTGGGGAGGACCTTATTCTCTACATGTCGGTGGCAGACGCAGCAGTCAGTTCAGTATTAGTACGAGAGGATTCGGGAGTTGAGGCCCCCATTTATTTCGTTAGCCAAGCACTACAGGGATCAGAATTGCGGTACCAAAAACTTAAGAAACTTGCATACTGCTTGGTAATATCTGCTCGGAGGTTAAGACAGTACTTCCAGGCTCATCGAATCATGGTCAGGACAGCTCAACTCCTTAGGTAGGTCCTTCACAAACCTGACCTGGCCGGTAGAATGGTTTCATGGTCAGTGGAACTATCTGAATTCGATATCGTCTACGGACCTAGGAAGGCAATGAAGTCTCAAGTTCTTGCTGATTTTGTTACTGAATTCACCGAGATTCCCTCGGACACTCCTTAGGATTTGTGGTCAGTCTATGTGGATGGTTCGAGCAATAGGAAAGGAGCAAGTGCGGGCGTCATTATTGAAAATCCTGAAGGAATTTTTATGGAATACTCATTAAAATTTGAATTCCAAACTTCGAATAATCAAGCAGAATATGAAGCAGTCCTTGCAGGCCTCAAAATGGTTCATGAGTTTGGAGCGAATCGGGTGTCGGTATTCAGCGATTCACAATTAGTGGTCTCTCAGATTAAGGGGCAGTACTCGGCTAAGGAGCCCATCTTGCAAAAGTATCTTGAAGAGGTAAAGCGAATAATCTCCAATTTCTCAGAGTTTGATATCTCCCATGTCCCGAGAAATTCGAACTCCCGAGCTGATATTTTATCCAAGATGGCAAGCACGAAGGGGTCGGAAAACAACAAGACTTTGATACAGGAAACCGTCCCAAGACCAAGCGTCATCCTTACAGTTTCAATATCTCAATCCTGGATGGATCCGATATTAACTTACTTGCAACATGGTTTCGTTCCACAAGATCAGACTGAGGCTCGTAAGTTAATTCGAAAAGCGGCCCAATACACGGTTTTTAATGGTGTCCTTTATAAAATAGGGTTCGGCTCACCCATGCTCAGATTTGTAAATCCATCTCAAGCTGAAGAAATCCTTGAGGAGATCCACGGAGGAATCTGTAGCCATCATAGGGGTGTAAAATCTCTAGCTCGAAAAATAATCCGAGCAGGTTACTTCTGGCCCACACTGCAAAAAGATGCCATGGAACATGTCAAGAAGTGTGTTCAATGTCAATTTCACAGTGATACTTACCAAAAACCTGCGGAAGAGCTACATTCTCTCGGAGCTCCTTGGCCCTTCTATCAATGGGGAATGGACATCATCGGAAAGTTTCCCACAGCACCTGAACAATTGAAGTTTGCGGTCGTAGCCGTTGATTACTTTACTAAGTGGATTGAAGCGGCACCATTAGCAACAATTACTACAGCTCGAATCCAGTCCTTCTTTGTAAAGGAAATAATCTCTCGGTTCGAAGTTCCACATTCTATAGTCACAGATAATGGGTCACAATTCGCAGCCTCTCGCTTTCAAGAACTAGCAGCTGATTTGGGGATCATTCACTACTTCAGTTCCGTGGAACACCCACAAACCAATGGGTTAGCCGAAGCCGCCAACAAGACCATTTTGGACGGTATAAAAAAGAAACTTGGCAACGCAGCTGGTACATGGGCTGATAAGCTTCCGAGCGTTCTATGGTCACACAGGACAACTGTACACTCCTCAACTGGTGAGACCCCTTTTCGTTTGACATGCGGCTGCGACGCAGTCATTCCGATCGAAAAGAGAATCCCCACCTTTAGGATGCATGAACGTCCCTCGGAAACTAACAACGGATTGCTCAGCGATGAACTCATATTACTTGAGGAAATACGAAAGAATGCTGCGGCTCATGAAAGAAAGGTAAAGGAGCGACAGGCCCGAGATTACAACAAGATAGTCCGACCGCGAAGTTTTGAAGTCGGAGATTTGGTCTTTCGCCGAGCAGATATCGGCAAAGGAAATGCTGGTGTTGGAAAGCTGAAGCCAAAATGGGAAGGTCCATACCGAGTGAAGGCTAAATCTGGAACCAGCGCCTACAAGTTGGAAACTCTCTCGGGCATGGATATCAATAACAGTTAGAACATTGCCAAGCTCAGAGCTTATTACAGCAAAGCTCTCATCTTATTTTCTTTGCTTCAAAAATAGTTTAGTTTATTTATAAATTGCTAAAGAATAGTTTATAATGAACAACGAAGGATAACACCCTTCATATATTATAGTTTAAATTTTTAGGAATTTCTTAGTTAAGAGCAATTCATGCTTTATATTCTCTTATTAATAAAGCACAACATTTCCTTGAAGTTTTCTTATCTGTGTACATTGTGAAACCACATACGACTCATTTGGTTCGGCTTGCCACCGACCGAAATCGAGATACAGCTCTTTGCAAGAGTTTAACTACGTATTCATAGAACGCCCGAACTCAGGAAATTACTTTCCTTATTTCGCGGTCTAAGGGTCCCGCTTCGGCTAAAGTCGGCGATCCGAGTTCTTCTCACAATTAATTATACATACGAATAATGTGATTCTACGCTCAAAAACTACGCCAGAAAATATACGATAAATTCATCCTAAGAGTTTACACTCGGAGAGTTCTACTGAAACGTGACTAACGAAACAAAAAACAGCTAAAAACATACCAAGCAGCGATACAATTTGCTGAACAGCAAGTTAATTAAAAGTCATTTCCAAAATAACAAAAGAGTTTGATCAAAATAAACAAGTTAAACGCTCGGATACAACGAGCAACAGAAAGAAATTCCACATATGCTACCAACAAACAGAAGAATAAAAACAGATATAAGATGGCCACCAAGTTCAGGCCTCATCATCCGACAAGCTGATATCCTTATCATCAAATTCAGGAGCCTCTGTCAGTTCTACTAGAGGATTAGGAAGATTCTCCACCTGCAAATCCACTTCAGCCTTGGTTTCAAGATCAATCAACTTCCCATCTTCTACGCTATGGAAAGGGTGTGCTCCGACCACTCTGAACTCAGTTTCAGGATTCAGAAGTTGGATCTGTTTGATCGCTGAAACAAAGGAGTCATCAACACCCTTACCCCAGTTATAGAAGTTGGCAGCTGTCTTTTCTTGAAAACAAGAGCTTTTTCCTTATATTTCTGAGCAGTTGCAACAGATTTCTTCACTTCAGAATCTAACTCCTCGATCCTCTGTCGGCTCTCCTGCAGCTCCTTTTTACGTGTTTCTTCAACTTCTTTCTTCTTATCTTCAGCAGCCTTTTGTGAAACTTTCAGAGAGTCTCGTTCCTTGATCAGTTCAACTTTATCAGCTTTCAGATTCTCCAGCTCATTCTTTACTCAAACCAGCTCATCCGACAGACTGGCTTCCTGAGCAGCTTGAAGCTCACGAGTCTCTTTCTGCTCAACATTCAGGCCTTTAAACAAATCTTCACCATGCTTGGAAAGATAATGGGTTAAACTGGCACCTCGAAGTAAAAACTTGGTCAAAGCTATATATATATATATATATATATATATTGTAATGGGACCATTCAGCAGCACTAAGATTATCATACCGAAGATGGTCAGATTCCAGGCAGATAAACTCAGGAAATTTTTCATCCAACTCACGATTCCACACCGAGACTACTGGTGGAGTCGGAGTAGGAGTAGGAGCAGCAGCAGCTTTGGTACTTGTTCCCTCGGCCCTGGCACTTACTCTTTCTGAAACCTTCTCTTTCCCTTTGTCGAGCCTTCGACGTCGAGTCAATTGAAGAGGGGGAGAGGGGGCTTGACCACTTGAGGCCGGCGAAACTGTAGTAGCTGTAACAACAACCAAGTTTGAAACAGGCCGAGGAGACACTTCGACTGGAGAAGCAGCAGGGGTCGGAGTGCCTAAATCGGGGGTGCTCATACTCGACGACCCTGAAGCTGCACTTGTAGGAGGAGCCTTTCTTTTCTTACCTCCTTGGAGCAAGGCAGCCATACGAGAAGCCATTTTATCTGCAAAGGAAACTGAGTGCCATTAGATCTAAACAAATTTACAAGTATAAAAGCAAAGAAAAATAGTTTACCAAGCTGAGCCTTGACATCTTTTGAGGGGATATTCACTATGTCCCTCGTTTCAATCATCCCATTGGTGTCCAAGTAGTTCTCAAACGCTCGGCACACTTCCTTCTCATGTTCAAAGAGCAGTTTCCACTCCGACCCGTATGAAGCAATCCTCCGATTAAAAAAAAATTAATTCATTGAAGAGGGAATCGAGGAACCGGTCGCTCTTCACCAGCTCGTGTAAACCAGCAAACACCAATCCCAACAAAGTTGTATTTAAAATAAAAAGGTTTGAATGTTTTCCAAGACTCGGAATACTTGGTTAATAGAGCATACCCATTTCACGATTTCAAGGAAACCCAAGGTCGTTTGAGGGACCCTTTTTCAAAGGCGTTTGCTTGCGGAGCAAATAAATAGAAAAAAGTGGGAACAGTACAGGACCAGTCCATGGCCGAGCAAACTTGCTGAAATGCTCTAACAAAGGCCCATGCGTTCGGATGCAACTGGGAAGGGGCCACTCTTAGTGTATTTAAAACCTCTATTTCAAAATTGGTGAAAGGCATCCTAATCCCAATACGGGTAATCACTCCTTCATAAAAATAAAAACCAGTGTTGTCCTCAGGGATACGAGTGCAAATTCTTTCATTAGGCCCCACTAGACTTACTGAATACAAGTTTCCAGCATCATCTCCAGGGCAAGGTAGTATAATGGCCCTGCTTTGCTCTAAAGATTCATCAGTTGAAAGCTCAGATTGGGTGCCTACAACTTCTCGGTCAACCCAATCGTACTGAGCAGCATCTGGTGGAAGTGGATAAAGTTCAGGATTTGTAACGCACTTTCTCTTCATACCTGAGGAAAAGGAGGCACACGCGGAGTCAGAAGCAGTAAAACTTGATTATTTCTGATCAAACACTTATGAATACTATCGGTTGGGGAAGACCTCCCTTTCTGGGCAGAATTTCCCCAAACGAATTGAAACACTGAATACCTCTCTGTTGCCTCCTTAACCTCATTTGTTCTACCCTCTCAGCGATCCTATAGTAAATAACACCCTGCTTGGCCTCTTTCAAGTTCTGAGGGAAATGGGTGGCAATTGGTTTAATCCAACTCCCTGGATTCTCTTCCTCATGAGCTCTCGGTATGTCAGAATTTACAGAATCCTCACTCATGTTTATCCCAGCTTCAGTTCAAACCCTAAGAAATTAGGAGCAACCAAAAATAAAATAATCCTAAGAAACTCTACGACGATCGCTCCAAAAATGACACCGAAGTGTAAGAAATTTCAGAAAAAAGAGGGATATTCTGACGAACAATGCAAGGTTTTCAATAAGCCCTAGATTTCGTTCAAAATCAAGAAAAGGGGTGCATGGCTAGTGCTAAAACGCAATAATGAAGATTCTAAACGCAATACCCATAACAAACAACAGGAGCAGTCACATGCAGTAGTTCATAAGCTTGCGGGGAAGAAAGAGGAAGATAGTCACATGTTTGAAGAAGAGGATCGTTACCTGTTTGATGATGAACGATGATGAACGATCAAGAAATTGAAGAAGGTATGAGTGTCAGTGAACTTGGAATGTGCTTAGTATAAGAAAAATGGTGAAATCAGTACAAGAATCCCTTTGATGATCTCTGAATATGCGGCTCAAACGTCAGAAAAGCGATTCTTCAGGAAGGCAAGAATGAGAGAGAAAAGAACTTGAAGAGTTTCTAATTTTGACAGTTGTGAGTTTCGAAAACCGCTCCCAATATTTTCTTTCAGAAATTTCCCTCCACTATCTAAAAGATTTGGGCCGAATCAGCAGAAGCCCATTCCCCTTACAAACGTATACGTGGCGTTTACTAAAATTTTGAAATCATAACATTTCGGTTCCCGGTAATAGAAAGAACACGTGGAAGCCTAAGAGGAATTGAAAGGTCCTTTCCGTGTCAATGAAAGGACAGCTCTGTTGAACATGTTAAAACAATCGGATCTCTCTTCTCAACAAAACCTGCCTTCGATCGGCCAACCGCTTATTTGTCTATTCAACTCGGCAGGGCTCGAATCACCCAACCGAGCTTGGGGGTCTTATGTAGTAGACCTATAGTAGACCGAACGTTACCCGACTTAAATCACCTGGGTCCGACCAGATAGATGCTGAAACAAGGCCTACGGTCGGAACATTACACCGAGCAACTGGGTTTTATAGAGATGTTACACGCTTATGAGATTAACCCCGAACACAGGATTCTCATTCTTATCTCTATCACTTACAGTCTCATTAAGCTTAAACAACTTCTCTTAGATTCCCACGACTCTTGGTTAGATAAAAACGGTATTGGATAAAGATTCATCGCTTACAGGATTTACGGAGGTGATCTTATCATAACCTTTATGAATCCTACTCGAGTTCTTCCTCTTCAGAAGCCTTATCAGAACAGTCCACGACACACAGGTAATCCCCTATAAGAACCACCATGCTATAGGGGCTAAGGTACGTCTTCTCATCCCTAAGTTGACACTAGCACACACATTGTTGACTAGGGAGAACCTGTTTATCCCAACTGGATATACAGAAATCCTAAAGAGCCCTGCATTATCCTCTTGGTTGATATCATTCCTGAAGTTCTTCCATAGCTTCAAGGTTGCTTTCGATTAAGGACACGACAATCATTTTGTACTTTTAATCATATTCTAGTTCCTAAACCCTTCCTAGAAGGTGGCAGGAAGTAGATTATGATTGGGACATGGTTTTGATTTTGCATGTGGTAATAGAATTCTTTCTTCTACCAAAAAAAAACAAGTATATACATGCATATACCCATATGACTACATGCATTAGCTCCTTAAATTTATTTTCACAAAAACATTAATTTTTGGTTCGAGTACTTGCTCTAATCATGCATGAAAAGAAAGATTCCAACCTCTACTAATTAATCAAGAACATGCAACACCTAAATGCTTGTTATTTGCAAAAATCAAAGCTTTTTGGGTAAGGATCTATTTTAAATAATTTCTCACAGCCATACATACATATATAGGTTACATGCAAAGATAAAAAAATTCAACTTTATCATCAATCTAATTTCAAACAATCAAAATAAAATAAAATAAATTAAATCAAGTTAGGAATCATCACCCACAAGCAAAAGTTGATGAAAAATGGGTTTCCTCTTCTCCCTTTGGGCCACGGGTTCTCTTCTTCTTCAAAGGGGAAGTTTTGATCTTACTTGTTCTTGAGTGGAGAAATAACAATAATTAAATGTGGTGTTTGATTTTTGAAATAAAAATGGAGGAAAAGGAATGGGGTCACTGTTCTATTGCTCAATCTTGTGGGAAGGAAACAAAAATGAGTTTACTATGTAGAGAAGAAAATGGGGCGTGTGGGAGGAGGGAGCATGTGGGTACTGTTGGCTTCTCTGTTTTATGGAGGAAGAAATGAAAAGCAATTTGTATGAGGGAGAGAGAGTGGGTCGTGTAAAGGAAGGAGTATGTGTTGTGTGTTGTGTTATTTGGGAGAAGAAGAATGAAAATAAATCTAAGAAGGGAAGAGGGTGAGAAACGTATTGAGGAAGCAGTTGTTGTTATATTTATTCATTTTTTTTTTTTTTGTTAAAGAAACCAAGAGTCACACACATACACACATAAAATGAGTAAAAGAGAGAAAGAAAATAGGGGGTACGGTTTCTTGCCCAAAATAATAGGGTCTCATTTGTTTTTAATTAAAATATCAATAGGGTAATTATGGTGGTAACAAAATGAACATTATAACTACTTGGGGTTTATTTTTAAAAAGTCTTTTCCTCTTCCTTACTCATGTCTAAACCGTAGTAATATAACACATAGGGGTAAAATGAAAATTTTCTTTAAACTCTTATGGGGTGCATTAAAATCATGCTCTAATAAATTTCAAAACACAATAACAATGTTTTATATATTAAATCCTCAAAAATAATAATATTTCACAAATTATAAAAATTGACCTTTACTGTTATAAATAAAACTCTGTATTTTCATATAATTACTTTGACTGTAACATCGCTCTACTTGGGTCTCATCTGAAAACGTAATGCCTTTGGAAATCAAAATAACGTAATCAATTAAATCAATAAATAAATGAACAATTAAATAGATAAATCGAAATTCATTGCTGATGCTAATAAAATCATCCTATCAAATTTAAATCCCAAAAATTGCAATCTGACAAATTATCGTTTCAAGAACTCCTTTTATAAAGTAATAATAAAAATCAGAGCTCTTCATAAACCACAAACCTCAAATGAATTCATTTATTCCTGTCGGAAAGGAATAAAATAATATTTTAAATCATGGAAATATAATTTTGTCAAATATGAAAAATGACGGGTATTACACAACCACCGCACGTGGTCAGCCAATAACAATATCAAATCGATCCAAATTAAAAATAATGGTGCCCCAGACACGATGAACATCAAGCCTCATTCAAGTTCCCTCTCACCATTCACGAGTTGCTCAAGGGGCAACAGTACTTCTCTAGTTTGCGATGCAGTCCATGCTACGGCCAGCTCAAACGTAACGACCCAGACATTGTTGTCTCGTCCCGCCTAGAGAAATACTCAAGGCTTCTTGATGTTCATCGTCTTTGTCCTCCCCTTTCCCAATCCACACATGAGTACCCGTAGGTACTCAAGGTATCTTTCTTCTCCATTACTCCATACTCAGTTCACAGGGTTAGTAAAGTCTTTTAAGTTATTTCAAAAGGTTGATCGACCCATTCTGATCATCGCTTTGAAATAATAACCATAGTTACTATTCAAAGTGCTTCTAAGGGGACTCGAGCCACTAATTACATTTTAACATTTCTCAAACATCATCATCTCCTAGTACAGAGGAATAAATAACACTCGCAACCACGACACTTTAGCTCACGTGGCCAACCCAAAAATACGACATAAGTCCAATACGTTATACATACCGTGCAAGGGAAATTTTTAAAAGTCATTTCTGTAACACCCCGATTTGGCAACTTGAAACTTAAACTAAATATAGTGAAAATTAGGGCCATTTTTTTTTAAAAAACAAGTGTTACACAATATGAGAACATCTAGGTTTTCAAAACACCGTTACAATTTAAACTCGTGTTCTCACATTGCATAAACCTTTCAAGTTCCAAACCGAGATGTCACAAGACACCGCACTTTGAAACTCGTTTTCAAAAGCATCATTCAAAACGTAGCCCGTTTACTTGTTTCAAAACATTCATGTTTAATAAAACTTTAATTGGGGTACAGTACGGTAGAGCTAGGTTACTAAGAACTTACAATGGGTACATTCCGCCGGGGGAAATTCCTAGCTTCTAGTCATTGCTTCCTATTACTTGTCGTCTAACTCCGGACCTTGGGTGATGAAGCCCACCACGCTTCCGCTGTGCCATCTACCCGTTGCAATATCAGCGGTTGCTGATACGACAACAAGGTAGGAGAGAGTCAGTGTTCCGAACACTAACGGGTTGACCTTGCGGTCTCAGAGTAGAAAGAGACAGAGGATATAACATAACTATATAACTAAAAATACTAAAGAATGCAATCATCATCAACATAAATGCATCTAGCATGTTATACACATAGCATGAATCACAACAATAAAATAATAATCATCATCATCATAAACACCATTACATTATTCGAATTCTTATCATCACAACATCTTTCTCATGAGTTTTCACAACTGTTCTCATTCCTTCTTTCTTCATAAGTTCCACACTTATTACTTATTCCAAGAATTCGCTCATCTTATAACTCTTATTCAATGCTTAATGCTTTGATATACTTTTCTTTGAAACGTCTTTGTCTTTTAAGTTTTATTATTTCGGTTAGCATCAATGATGAGGGGGAAACATCATTGAGCTCACACACGTCTACATCTCCTCGGTCAACCACCCAACCTAGTCGGAAGCAAACAGGAGTACAGGACCTTTACCACGCGAGCACGACAGCTGTCACACAAACAAATGGTCCCAGACCAGGAGGCCCAGCCTCAAATCATAATCATAATTCACATAATATCAATGCACGCTCTCAACGGCAATCACAAATGCCCCGTTCCAGTCCCTCTCACTGTTCCTGAAAAGCCATAGGGGTGACAGCACTATTCCGGTCTCGGGTGCAGAACTTACCACGGCATTAGACCCAGTCCCTACCACGTTAGTACGCCACATGTGGGATTCATTCCGCCCAGAATAGTACTCAAAGCCTCATGGAGTTTTACCGCCCTAGCTTACCCTATTGCATTCACAACCCGAATATCCGTGATATCCGGGGTACCTTCCTCTCCACTACTTCGATACGACACTCATGCCTCACCGCGTTTGTAAATGTCTTTTAAAGTCTTTTAATGTTTTACGATTTACTTAACGGCTTAATCCTAACAGTCGGCTCGTCCTTGGTGCATCCCTTCAACGAAGCCCGACCACTAAACGCAATCCATTCCCCCTAAATCTCAATGGCCCTCGGCCTCAAATCACATTCTCCTCTCATTATCATGCTTCTCATAAGCTCATTCTCAACATATTACTCATCAACATCATCAGTCTCCTTTCCTCGTCTTTCTCAAAACATCTTTTCGCAAAACTTTTCGAAGACATGATTTCACAAGAACTTTTACCTCACAAAACCTCTTTAGAAAAATCCTTTTACAACACTTTTTCAAAAACAATGTTTCCAAAAACTGTCACCAAAATATCATTTTCACAAAAGTTTTTTCAAAAATCTCTTTTCAAAAAAACTTTTTCAAAAACTCACATTTTTGGGTGAGTGTTAATGGAGGAGCAAGCTCAACTCAACACTAAGCTTCTTCCCAAAAACATGAACGAGGAATCACATCTCACTTCCAACCACATTACATTTTCACAACCACGTTCTCTTTCAAATCTCAACTCTTTCCACTCAAATATCAATTCTCTTTCTTTCATTCTTTATCTCTTTCTCAATCATTCTCATACTTTCTCTTCATCCTCGACTCATCACTTATTTCTTTCTCAATCATTTCTCATGTTTCTTGTTTATTTCTCTTTTCTCTTTTCAATTTACCTTATTACTTTCACAGTCCCATCATCATTTCGCTATCCAAACATAATCAAACAATTTCTCAACAAAATAAAGTATGCACAATAAATAAACATTTAGTATGCAAACAGAATAGATAAACATGTAACACGAACATCTATATTGCCTAATTCGCAGTAATCTCGCAATCCGTCTACTCGAATTGCGAGCAACCACGTTACGGGACCACAGCACTCTCACTCACCTGGATGACGACACCTCCAAAAACTTTCCAAGATTTCCAGTTGCTAACCTCGCCACGTTTCCTTCGCGTCCGAAACCCGAACTAGACATTTTTCCCCGTGCGTTAGAAACGATTTACGTGAATTTTTAAATTTCGTTTTAAAACACTTTGGTTGAAAAGATTATTTTCTTTAAACATTGAATGAAAAACAACTCTTTGAAAATCCCCTTTTTTTTTAAATCAAATACGAAAATCCAAGAAGATAAAACTTCAAAACCAATCAATTGATTTATTTAATTTCTAAACTTCATAACACCACAAATCAGAGAAGGTTCTTTAAAATTTTCCAAATCAATTCAAGTTATTTAAATCATACTTTATCAAACATTTTTCACAAATAAATTTCACAAACAGCATTCAAAACAATTTCAACTTAATTTAAATTTCTCCCTAAACACATTCAGACAGCATAAAATAGCACACACAAATCTCAAAGCATTCACAACATACATATTGCAAATCACACTTTCAATCATTAATTATAATCTTAACAAATTAATTCAATTACTCTTTAGAAGGTAATTTAGACTTAACCATTTCATTACTCACAAAACCGAACTACACATAGTCATTATTTACAAATTAACTTTAAAACTAAAAATCTTTTCACATAATCAAATCAATTTATTTATTTTCTAAAATCAAAAGATACAGAAATCACAAATCACATTCACATAGTAATATGCATCCAAAAACATAGTCATTTTCATGAAAACAATTGTCCAACCATTTTAAACATGTATGGACCGAATTATACTCATAACATTTGCAAGGATTCAATACACAAATACAAACATACAATCACGAAATCATTTTCCTTTATTTTAAGCTAAAACCGTGGGTATCCAGAAAATAAAACCAACAATTTTTAATTCCTTTTTATAGCTTAAATTAACACAATAATTTAAATCATAAACCATCACACATATTTTCTTTTAAATTCAAATACTTCATGCATGCACTCTTTGAAATCTTAAATTCAAAAACCTCATCATGTATGCAACCTAAATGAGACGCAATTCCGGTTTCCTACTCCTCCTAGTTGGCCGAAAGTCAACATGCATGAAACAAGACTTTTGGTTCACTTTTTAAACATACAAAGTCATGCATTCACACCAAGACATGTAGGTTATCAAAGCAACTTTTCAAAGCATCATACCACACAACTCATTTACATCCACATGCATCAATTTTATTAAAACAAAATCTTTTTCAAGCATGCATTAAAATAATCTCAAGATTTTAACTTTTCTTAAACCAAAAAAAATAAGGATTTACTTTTTAATTTTATGCACATGAAATCACTAGATCTAAGCTTAAACATACATGCACTTTAAATTACTAGATCTAGTCTTATTGCTTACATGCATCAACTTGCCACATAATAAAAAGCATGCAATTCATTTACATCAAGTATGGCCGAATGGCCTATTGCAAAATAAAGCATACATAAAAATCAAATACTTAAGCTAAATCAAGTTCACACTTTAAAAATCATTTTAAAACTTGTCCTTTAAATTTCTCTTACAAAATCGTGACATGCATTAACCAAAAACATGATTTTTCTACTTAAAACCAACATGCATGCGTTGAGGACATGGATCATGCATATAAATCAACAAGATCATCATCAATTAATCATGTAAAGACATAGATCTCAACTATATGTTCAAACAAACTTAAATCATATATTTATTTATTAATAAATTATACAAACACATCATAGATCATCATTTAAACAAGAAAATTTAACATGCAAGACTAAAATCATCATAGCTTACGGTTTCAACAAGAATTTCAACATGCAAGACCAAATAATTTTACTTTACCATTTCTTAAACTTAGATCATAAATTGATTTGTCAAATAAACACATAAACATACATAGATCACGATTTAGAAAAAGAAAAATATTCATGCATGAAAGATTTAAGTCAAGCTTCACAAATCTTAAACAAAACTTTAGATCTTTAGGTTTTTAGTTAGAAAAATGTTAAGATCTAACAAGAAACATGAACCGAATCATAAACAAATATTACAAGTCATTTTTAGTCCATAAAAGTTCAAGATCAAGAAAGAATAGCACATAATTTCACTTTACAAATCATGGAAATAAACATGCAAGAAGAAAAGAATATAGATCTACAAAACCAAAAGAAAAATCTAATCTATTATAATCCTTCATCTTGATCTTCAAATCCTACCATGAGAAAGGTTGGTTCTCTAGCTCTCATCACTCTTAATCTACAAAGGAAAGGCTTGGTTGAACTTGAACTCTCTTTCTTTCTCCTTCCTAAGGCCCACGGCCATCTCCCTCTTTCTTTCTCTATTTTTCTTTTCATTTTCTCTCTAAGAGTTTGGGTGGTTCTTAGAGTGTATTTTGGTGTTTGGAAGAAATGAGCTTGGTAAAGAGAAAATGAACCAAAGCTACCTATGTATATAAGCCACGAATTTCCCTCTTTTGCCCTTAAGTCTTGGTGGAGTCATACATGATGGGAGGGGCGGTTTTGTCTCAACAAAAGTTTGCATGGCCAAAGTCACCAAAGTCAAGGGGACAAAGTGGAGTGGGCTAGATGACTAGGGGTCACTTAGGTTCAATGGATAGTTGGCTTCTTAGTTAGGGTTTTACTAACTTGGTTTGGTTTATGGTTGCATCCTAGTTCCTTTGGTTTCTCACTTTCTTACTCACTAAGTCTCTAAAGTCTTAGGCTCATCTACACACACACACACACGTATAATGCATACACACACATACACATAATTCGTGGCACTCTCACACACCAACACATGTCTTGCAAATTTTTATTATTTCCTAAACCATTAATTTATTCTTAATCACTTTTACTTATAAATTATTAATTCACACAATCATGCAACTAATTTTAACAAATTACATTCACACCCTTAGTTTCATGCATCATACAGCACACATATCAAACCAAGCATTCATCACATAAAAATTTCAAGCCAAATCAATAAAAATCACTTTCTTCAAAACACAATTTCTAAAACTCGTATTTTGTATTTATGGAAACAAATTTTTATAAAACAACCCAGAAAAATCTGAAAGTTACATTTTTAAAATCTACGTTTCAAGACGATCGTTTTGATATAAAGATCGTAAAAATCCGAATTACGGTTTAAAAGTTACTAATTTTTTTAGGTTAACAGACCCAAAAATTCCATTTCTAACAAAATCACTTTTTAATAAAATCACCACCAACTTCTTATAAATCAAATCAACAAAACCATTCACTTCATATTCATAAAAACATTTTGTTTATAAAAATCCTTGAAAAATCATCATTTCATTTCTTTCTCACATAAAATATTTTTCTGAAAATCTCTTTTATCGTCAAACTTCAAGGTTTATTTCGACGAAATCGCTTACGCACGTACGAGAAAAATGCGGGGTGTTACAATTTCTACCCCAAGCATCTTCACTATATGATTCACATAACTCAAGTTTTATAAATATTTTGTGAACTATACCTTACCACGTAAAGACTTATACTCACAAGGGCCAACAATATATTTCTTTGTGTCTTTTAAATATCCAAAACTCTTTAAGTAACATTCCAATTTCGCCAAATGGCACATAATCATTTTTTGATCACATAATTTCTTTCTCTCCTCACAGTTTTTCTCAAGCGTTCACTAATTCTCCTTTCGACACAAGTTGTTATATATAACAACAACATAGCATAGTAATAAAACAATACTTTCACATGCAACTCAACAATAAATTAACAGCAATAAGTCATAATAATTTTCTACATACATAACATCATATAGCAAGTATGGTCTTAGTTCTTTCATATGAACAGCAAGTCATACACACTTAGGTGTTGTTATACTACTAAACTATTATACCACTAGTTCCGACATTTGAGATGGTACAGAACATCCTAATATAAAGATTATCTACCAGACTACCATGGTGTCTTAGGAAAGTTTATCTCTCACCTTGCAAATTCACCGTTACCTTGGAAACACTAGAATGCGTATGTCTGATCCACTCGAATCGCCTACTCCTTCATTAAGCAAATAGCGACAACGTCTAAATGAAAAACTATTTAACTACACTAATCGACTCTATATGAGTGCAATAAAATCCTTTAACTCATTGGCTTACGTGATCAAAGGTACGTCATAACTTAGAAATCATAATCTTTTAAAATTTTCCCAAATCATTTTAAAACTTTAAAACATACAAAAGACTTACAAAAATCATTAATGCTAATGGTCTATTACTTCTATTACTATCATGAAGCAAACCATGTTTTTTAACTAACAAAGTTTGTTTACATTATATTATGACCAAAATACCCCATTAATTACTCTACTTTACACTTTTTTTTTTGGTTTACGAGGGAAATTTCATCATCATTTCCGCACATTGACGACTCTGATGAGCAACCCCGCCTCCAGGTCATAGCCTGCAAACTGCCTGGAGGAGAACAACCACTCCCAAAGGAGCGACAGGCTCATACCGCCGAGGTGGGATTCGAAGAATGAGACAAAGAAGAAGCCCGACAGAGGAGGAGGCGAAGGAGAATGGTTTGTTACTTGCTATATGCCTCTACCCTTTGTCTTCGCTTTGCGCCTCTGTTGCCCACTTGCATGTTCCTTTTGTTGTGTTTAAGGATTAAGCAGATTTATCAGTGAAGTAGGGAGATGAACTAAGTAAAACTCGTAGACTAATTAAGTGGGGTAATTTTTTTTTTAAAGTTTCTTAATTTTTTTTATTGTGGGTTTGGATATTTTAGAATAGGGTTTATTTTTTTTAACATGTATTTTTTTTTTCTATACTTTTTTGGCCCGTACTTAATACTAGGGAATCCTTGAAACTAATCCTGCACGAGGTCGGGTTCCTATGCCTCTCCCAGCGGGATGTGTTAACCGGGAATCGAACCTAAGACTTCTTAGTCACAGGCCTCATTCCAAGTTCTCAAGTTGGCTGGATCGTACCACTTGAGCCCCACCGCTCGTTTTTAAGATGTCTTTGAAATTGATTGTTGACATGCTGCTAAAAATTATTATTTTAAATTAATGTTGTTATTACGTATTGTTATTAATTGTGAGTGATTGATTAATTAAGTAGGATATAATTAGGTACTCTATTGTTCTAAATTGTTGTAACTCATTTAAAGTAAATAGAATTTCCATTTAGGTACAACTCCCGTATAGTTTTAATTAGAGGTGGGAATTCGTGCTACCGGTCATGCTCGTGTCTATCCAGTTTGGGTTCGGGCTTTATTGTGATGTGCCTAAAAAGCACGACTTAAAATCGTATTTCAAAAATGGTCTTTAGACCCGCACCGTGCATGTTTCGTGTTTTTGTGCGCATACCCGACAACCATTTAAATATATATATATATATTTGTGTGTGTTTATGATAATATCCTGATAATTGGTCGTAGCACTAGTTATATGTATTAAATGACGTATACTTATTAGTAAATAAGCATTGTATAGTGTAGTGCCGTGTTAGCCCGGCAAAAAAACTTCAACAAATTAAAAAACAAAATACAACAAATAAAATAAATCGGGTTGGCGTGTCGTGCCCTGTTAGCCTAGCAGAAGCCCGGTCGTGTTTCGTGCCTTTGCGGGCCGTGCTAAAAAAGCACAGGTATAATTCGTGCTTCAAAATTGGCGTCTAAGCCCGATATTTGGATGTGCTTATTCGGGTCAGCCCGATCGTGTCGTGCTTTTTTGCCGACTTTAGTTTTAACTAATGATCAAGCTCGTACGTTGCACGGGTTTTTTGTGAAAAGTAAGTGTTTTATTATATTAATATAAAAGGTCTTATTTTTCAAAAAAAAATTGCATGAATAATATGACAATAATCTATTTGTTAGTTATTTTTAATAATATAATTCAATGGTTAAGATTATATAATTTATATATCTTAATTTTATCGTCTTAAATTTTATATGAATTAGCTTTTTCAACATATTTTCAAATTTGCTTAGGCAAATGGTTAATTAAATTATATTTTTTCTATTTTGCTAATGTGAGCACATGTGCATGGTGTTTGGTTTTGAAGAAGACAATATAGAGTACAGAATAAAAGCAAGAAGATAGATCAAAGAGATAATCAACTACTCTCAAGCAAGCTCAAGGATGCTCAATGATTTATAAAGTTATTTTAATTTATGTTTTGAGTCATTAGTTTGTTGGGTAGAGTTTAGAGTTGGGTAATGAATCTCAATCAATTAATTTTGATCAAATTAATCTTGCACTTAACCAAATCAATTTTTAAAGTGATGCATTAAGTTTTTCAAAACAATTTTTAAATATTTTATAATACATCAACATGTGGCTAAGTATTTTTGTTTAAGTTCAAGAGAAAAGGCTTTAAAAGGATATAATTTTAGAAAACAAGTTTTGCTGAAAACTAACAGTGACTAACTGGTTAGTTGCTGTTGTAACCGGTTAGTGGATGTCCGAAAAATCGGTTAGTAGCTGTTAAGTTTGTTGAAAAATCAGTTTTATGTTTTCTTTTTCTTATGGGTATTCTATATAAACTTTTCTTTATACCTTATAACAGATGATGAGAATACACTTTACGTGTTTTTACATATAACAAGCCACACATTCTCTCTCCAATAAGAAAATATCAAAGTTATTCTTTTACATCTTTGCGATTATATTTTCTTCAACATTAGAATCTCGAAATCTACTTGATTCATTATTCTTGATTGAGATTCATAGGTTTTTGAATTCAGTGTGTTGTAATCTTTGCATTTGAGGCAAGTTATTCTACAACAATTAGAAGAAGACGAAGTCTTGGTGCGAGGCATCATCAAGCAAAGTGAAGAAGTCTTGGTGTGGGATAACATCAAGCAAGTTGAAGAAGTCTAGGCGGATCCAATAGCAAGAGGACTTGGAAGAGGTTCTTTCAAGGAGTTAGGATTAGAAGATCAAAGGGTTATATATGAGGGTGATGTATCTCTTAAAGACTATCAAGTGAGGGATCTTGAGAGGCTAAGCTTGTAATCAAAGGATTTCTAATTCTAGTGAAAGAACTCTTTCTATTGTGATAGAGGAGACTGGATGTAGCTCTCTAGTGGATGAGAGCGAACCAGTATAAATCTCTTATGCAATATGTCAGTATCTCTAACCTTTATCTCTTTAATTTCTGCAATTTCATTGTTCTTGCATAAAACCCTAGAAACTTGATTTTTGTATAAATTGAATCAATTACTTTATAATTGAATAAATTAATTTGGGGAAAATAATTTTCAAACATCTGGGTAATTGTTTATAATCTGGGTTTGAATTAATTTATCTCTGAGTTCTTGAATTAATTTGTCAATTTCAATTATTCTATTTCAGGTAGTAAGTGGTTAGTAAAACCAGTAACCGATTAGTCACTGATATTTGATTAAAGAAAATTCTGTTTTCATCAATTTCTCTTGGCTTTTGCGAAAATCTTTCAAGATTCCTTCCAACATCTATTCAACACCCTCCCCCCACCGATTAGTCACTGATATTTGATTAAAGAAAATTCTGTTTTCATCAATTTCTCTTGGCTTTTGCGAAAATCTTTCAAGATTCCTTCCAACATCTATTCAACACCATCCCCCCTCCTTTCTAGGTGTTCCTACGTGTTCATACTACCGCTTGTTTAAAACTAATAAAACTATTTATGTTTTCTATCTCAACTAACAATTGCAAGATTGAGTTTTGAAATTTCAAATCCATTGATATTTTTAACCCATGGTTACTCTTACTTTCTTTGTCCTTGCCACAATTAAAAAAAATATGTTCTACTCAAATATTCATTTGTATCTGAATTTTTTAATAAAGTCCTGCATTTTTAAAATTCTTAATTAATGCTGTCAAGCGTAAACAATTTTAAATAAGTCTTCATGTTCAAATAATTTTTAAAGTTTTTGTAGATTATATTTTTGAAAGTAAGTTCTTAAAAACTTTTATGGACCTTTAATATCTTAAAATTTAAAGGACTTAATTTAAAAATTTCAAATATGAGACGACATATTTTAAAATTAATCCTTCTTAATAATACTTTATTTGTAGGGATTTATTTAAAAATAATCACATGGCCTAATAATTAGCAACTTAAGAACCTATTTAAGTTTACCTTTAACTCATTTTGTTTAAAGAAATTTTATTTTTTTCATTAAATGTAACATTACTTAAAGAAATTATGAGCAATCACCACCCTTGTGCATGCGTTTTATTTTATAATATTATTGGTTGTACATATGTATTTTCTAAGGGGTCTGTGTGTGTTTTAAAACATTGTATTAATGCTTTGATAATTTATATATGCCTATCCGTCTTTTCTATATAGATTTTTACGGTTGTATACTTTTATTATTAGTATATAAAAATTAAAATGTGTTTTAGGTAGAAACATTTATGTACATGTACATATTTTTTTTGCCTTTCTTTTTCTTTTTATTCTTTTTTATATTTCTTTGATTTAAATATTTAGAGCATTTCCTTCTAAAAGAAGGTAGAGCATTTATTGATCAGGTGCAATAAATAAGGAATACGTATATACTACATAACATTGATAATTTTTTGCTAAAATATTTTGGAAGTATGTATTTTTATTAGACTTATTTTTTCTCGGGTTTGTTTGATTGATATTTTTCTCTAAGTAGTCTCTTTTACTCATATGTGTGTGTGTATATATATATATATATAGTTATATTGATGGAAATATAATTTAATTATTTTGGTTAATTGAATTTAATATTAATTTGTGAGAGAAATATATCATTTTATGTATTTAATTTATAGTATTTAATGCAAAAGTGTAATCTCTTTTACTTTATATATATATATATATATGAGAATAAAGTTTCTCCTAGTGTAAGGAGGGAAGCTTATGTCTTTGATCATCAGTATAATAACGCCTGTTTTTTATTGTTTTTTTAATAAAAAAAAAAACTCAACTCCCTCTTCCTCTCCCCTCACCGCCGCCACCACAACATCATCTCCTTCTCTCCTCTCAAAGTCACAGCTTGAATTGATGAAGGAGTCGCAACTTGCCAGGCGCCATCTCCCTCTCTCCAGCAACATAAAACCATCTCTCTCTCATCGCCAGCCCCCATCGAGTACCGTCAGTAGCCGACCTTCAAATCCAAATCCAAATCCGACATCTTCTCTTCTACCTTCATTCTTTGACAATCATGAAGTTTTAGCAATTTGGCAATAGATTATTCATAACAACTTGTGTGTGTCTTTAATTTTGGTACTTTTACCAAAAGGTCATGAAATCCTTAACTGATTAGTTACGTTCTTCGTAGTGCAGTCTCTTCTCCATGAATAATTGTCTTTTTATTATCTTATTACATTTTACATTTCTTTTATTTTTAATTATTTTATAATGTTAAAAATTAAAGAAAATTTTAAAATATCAAACCCAACTCATTAATTTTTCATCTCTCGCCTTTAACCGATGATAACCCTGGATAGCATTTTTTACGAGAAAATGTATAGAGTTATTAAGGTTACATGAAATTTTAAATATTTAAAATTAAAAAATATATATATAATAGTAAAATCTTTAATAAATTTAAAAAAAAAGATAAGTTGTTTTAGCATTTCTCAAGAATGTTGCCCCTATTTTTGGCTGATTAATTCTACTCTCCCCCTTTAAATCATAGGTTTTAAAGGTTAAAGATGAAAGTTTGGTCCCAGCAAATCCTGATATTCCAGATGGAGTGGATGACCTCATGCAACTTAGTTATTTAAACGAACCGTCGGTTTTATACAACCTGTAGTATAAATACAATCAAAATATGATTTATGTAAGTCAAATATTTCTGAAGTTTTTTCATAAATTTCTTTTCTAATTGTAACATCTTATGTGAATACTCCGTGTACAATCAGACGAAAGCCGGGCCTGTTTTGGTTGCCATAAATCCCTTTAAGAAAGTTCCTCTGTATGGTAATGATTATATTGAAGCTTACAAGCGTAAAGCCATAGAAAGCCCTCATGTATATGCCATAAAGACACAACCATGCGAGAAATGATACGGGGTAAGTTTTATAAGTTACATCCACTTTCAGTTTTTAAGTGATAGCTTCTTATGCCGAGTCGCTGACTATTGCTTTGTTTTCCAGATGAAGTTAATCAATCTATTATTATAAGGTGAGTACTGTTTGATGAACTCTCCTTTAATGAGCTACTGGTAATCACAAGCTATTGGGGTTCTATAAGATGCTCCAGTCTAAGTTCTATTTTAATTGCAACATGTGCAAGTATTACATGAACACTGGCCTTAAGTTTTAATCTCTCAAGATTAAAGGGGGGTCTGGTTAAGTATTATTCAAACTTCATGCCCCGTATGAACCTTTTATTGTTAATGTCAAGATCACCTTGGTTTTTCTTAACCTTGTGTTGGACCTCTTATTGTGTTTGAATCAGAACCTATAATAATTTGTATCATGTACATATTCAGTGGTGAGAGCGGAGCAGGGAAGACTGAAACAGCAAAACTAGCAATGCAGGTTTTATCAATAACAAATTTTCCAAAAAATTAAGCTATTAGGCGAAGACATGTGAATGTTGGCATCACATCTCTGATTCTGCAGGTTCCTTACCTAGATAAGCATAGAACAATTGATCGTGAAAAGTGTTGTGGAGTTGATAGATAATGCAACCAAGGAGTGGAAGATGAAGGGCTTTTAGAATAAAAGAAAGACCAAGTTAATAGTGAAAAGTGTTATGGAGTAGTGTCCTGTGCTGACATTCTTGCTATTGCTGCTATAGAGTAGTGTCCTGTAGTAGTGTCATATGTTCACAAGTTAGTGATGAATTTTCAAATTTGCTATATGCAATGTTGGAGTATTTTGAACTTGAATGCTGTTGTTGCACCATGTGCTTTATTGTTTTTTGGTGTTGCATCATGTACTCTATTCAAACTATTGTCAATCACTATATTTATGTGGGGTGGGTTTATGGAATATTAGAAAAAGGAAGGAATTTGGAAGATTAGGAAAAAATCAAAGAAATTATTGTTTTTGGATATAAAATTTATCTTAAAAAAACAAAAAAAAAATAGTTATTTTTAAAATATAAAATTTAAGTCATGATAACAAATTTTAATCAATTGTTTGTTAATCAAAATTAAGTCATAATATGAAACCTTTAATAATTTCACGTTTAAATGAGGGGCTTCGCGTAATGGTCTCGTGCATCGCACGGGCTTGCGTACTAGTTTTGTATTATATTTGGTTATTTAACAAGTGCTTATGCATTTACCTAATAAAAAAATAGGAGATAAGGAGAAAACACTTTTCAGGTTTGAACCCGCTAACAGTTCATGTGACGCATACCGTAGTCAACATATATTAAAATTGGAGAATTAGAAGGGCAAAAAAGATTTCCCTCCTAAAACACTCATTTTCCCTCCTAATGGTGTATTTCTCTCATAAATCCATTATTAAGTGTGTGTTTTGTATCTTTTAATCTTAGTCGTCCATCATATTTTATTAGATTAAATCATAACCGCCCGTTTTGTATCTTTTAATCTTAGCCTTCCATCATATTTTATTAGATTAAATCATAACCGCCCATCATGTTTTCTTAGAAACACAATATTAGTAATTAATAATAGTCATCATCAACATAATCATCAATATTATCAACATATTATAAAATAGGAGAAGTTGAGGGCATTTTTGTCATTTTCATTTTCCCTCCTTCATCATTGCTTTTCCCTCTAAATTTGTTTGTCCGTGCATCGCACGGGAATAAATATTTATCTTAAGTTATTTTTAGTAAATTTTTATTAGTACAATTTGGATTACACATAAATATAAAAATTGCCCGCAAACATACAATTTGCATTTCGATATTATTACAATTTGCACGGATTATTAATGATCTTTTCAAAAGGAAATAATTTGAATCAAATATTGACATAAAAAATATATAATGCCTAAACGATCCGTCATATGATAAATAACCAGCAAAGAAAACGAATATAATGTTGTAATTTCAGAAATTCTAATACAAACAAGTCATAATATAGGCAAATTGGTATTAAACATTTAAACAGAGCATCATTATGAATAATAAATTTTGGGTACAACGGAAAAAACGGATATATAAGTATTAAAGATGAACTATAATTTGGTATAATGATTTAACTTAATACAATCAAATATTTACTCAGACATGAATTTAAATTTAAAAAAATCCAAAAAATTATACAATATGTTGCAATTTAAATTGTGAAAAATAATGATGCGTTATTTTATACTTTAGACAATATACTTATTTAAAATTATGAAGTTTTAATACAAACAAGTAATTTGAAAGTTCGAATCTTATAAACACGAATTAATTAAAAGTGTGAAAACATGTCTTATATTTTGGGACAAATATAATAATAATAATGATGATGATGATATATATGGTAAAAAAAAATAGCTGCATTTAGACTTGCAAAACGAATTACTAACAAAATGCATTTGAAATGATGGATTAAATAAAACAAAAATCAAAATGAGTTGGATTTTTTTTAATATAAGAAATTAGGTTAGAAATCGCATAGTTGATACATTATTAGTTAATTTTTATTAATGAAAAAGTTGGTAGCTGAAACTAGATTCAAAGGTTAATGTTTATGATTATTCATTTCTAAATACATGTAAATCATTTTTATAAAAAGTTCATATTAACTTATTATTTAAAAAGACATATTTCCAAAATCTATAATCAATTTTTTTTTAAAAAAAAAAATTTTAAACCCGTGCAATGCATGGGTAAAATTACTAGTCAATATATTATAAAATAGGTGAAGTATGAGGGCATTTTTGTTTTCCTTCCTTAATCCCCATTATTTTCCCTCTTAATTTCTCACTTTCCCTCCTAAGTTCTCTTTTAATCTCAGTCATTCAATTGTAAATGCAATAATCAATCATAGCCGTCCATATCCATTGGTAGATTAAGTCTTTTCATTTTCTTTCATTCATTCATTTTTTGACTGTTATGGTGTGAAAGACATATTACCAACATCAATTAGTAGTTAGTGGTAGTAGTAAATTAGTAGAATCACGATCAGGAAAAGGCAACAAAAAGAAATTAGAGACCCGGGCAAAAAGAAAGCATCTGGATTTGGAAGCATTGTTTTCACCTCTTCTGTTGCAGGTGTGAAACAGGTATGAGCGTATGAGCAGTTTTTAAATTTTAGTTTTTTTTTTAATTTTTAATTTTTGTTTAGAATAGGTTTTTTAATTTTTGTACAAGTATGTTTTTTTTTAATAGCATAGTTTTCATCTCTTTTGTTGCAGGTGTGAAACAGGTATGAGCGTATGAGCATTTATTTAATTTTAGTTTTTTTTAATTTTTAATTTTTGTTTAGAATAGGTTTACTATTAATTTTTGTACATGTATGTTTTTTTAAAGAGATTTTTATTTAAATTTTTGTTTTTGAGATTTTTTTTACTCGAATTTTGTTTTGGGATTCTAGGGTTTGAAGAATCCCCTTTCCTTATTCTCCGTTTAATTTTCATTTTTGTAGTATTGTTTTTTTAATCTCTCTGATCTGTAATATTGTTTTATATTACTTAAACCTGGAAGACATATATTACTTGCTTCAGGTTCATGGGAAATTGGTGATGTTCAAATTCCAAGAAAGTTTTGTATTTACCATTTCTGATTTTTTTTCTCTTGGATATTTGTTCTATATTTTCGCTGTTCTTTGGTTTCTATTTGTTATATTATTTTCTTCATTTCATTATTGCTTTATTTATATAAGAGTTGTGGTTTTTTTTTAGAATGATATTTTTATTATATTTTTTCAATTTTTTCATTAGTAGGATTGGACAAAACGTGTCTAAAATTATTGTTAATCTGTAATTGATGTTGTTGAGATTGGTGAATGACAGAGGAAAATTGGTGAGGTTCTTAGGGTCAAACCCTTGGCTGCATTAGCCATGATTGATGAAGGGGAACTTGATCGGAAAATAGTTGCGATTTTATTAAATGATCCAAAGGCATCACTTGTGAATGATGTTGATGATGTCGAGAAGCATGTTCATAGTTGTTGTTGTTACTCGAAAGAAAGATTATCTAAGTTGCATTTTCATAGTTGCTTTCTTTATCTAAGTTTGCTAAATTGTAGTTATTAGAAAGAAAGGTTACTTAGTTGTTGTAGTTTAGGTCTTTCTCTTTCCATTTTGTGCACCATTTGTCTTCTCTGTTTTTAATTTGTCACTTTTTCAGAGGATGGTGATTGGTGATATAAAGCTTTCATGGTGATGATGTTGTAAAAATAATAATATTTTATTATTTTAAAAATATTTATTTTAAATTGAATTTATTAATTATTAATTTGGGTGGTGGTTACAAAAATTTATTCTTATTAAGTTGGGTGTTTATTCCCATTAATTCTTATTATTTCATTACTTATTATTATTAATTTTTCTTTCTAACGGTTTCTTTCCGTTAGAGTATATATACTTATAGTAGTATATATTTTTAGCTCCAAACAGCTACTAATAACTATATTCATATTGTGTATATATAGTATACAGTGAATGCTATATAGAATATATGTACGATGATGAAAATTATATATTTTAATATTATTTATTCATAGTCCTTCACTTATTGATAACTAATTTTTTATATGTTAGATAGACATTAAGATAGCCATAAATATTGAAAAAGATGTTTTTTTTTTATTTAAATATTTGAACATTTCTTGCGTTTGTTTTGTGCCTAGCTATTTTATGAATAATATTTATTTGAAGAATTATTTATGTAAAGATTTTTTTTATTAACATGCTAAATTTTAATTATAAGTTGCTTACATTGATGCGTTATTTTATACTTTAGACAATATACAATACAGTCATGAATTCAAATTTAAAAAAATTCAAAAATTTATACAACATGTTGCAATTTAAATTGTGAAAAATAATTATGCGTTATTTTATACTTTAGACAATATACTTATTTACAATTATGAAGTTTTAATACAAGTAAGTAATTTGAAAGTTCGAATCTTATAAACACTAATTAATTAAAAGTGTGAAAACAAGTCTTATATTTTGGGACAGATGTAATAAAAATGATGATGATGATGATATATATGGCAAAAAAAAATAGCTGCATTTGGACTTGCAAAACGATTTACTAACAAAATGCATTTGGAATGATGGATTAAATAAAACAAAAATCAAAATGAGTTGAATTTTTTTTAATATAAGAAATTAAGTTGTTAATTAAGATTAGAAATCGCATAGTTGATACATTATTAGTTAATTTTTATTAATGAAAAAGTTGGTAGCTGAAACTAGATTCAAAGGTTAATGTTTATGATTATTCATTTCTAAATACATGTAAATTATTTTTATGAAAAGTTCATATTAACATATTATTTAAAAAGACATATTTCCAAAATCTATAATCAATTTTTTTTTAAAAAAAAAATATTAAACCCGTGCGATGCACGGGTAAAATTACTAGTTATATTATAAAGGACTATTGATAATGCTGAGGAGTTTTTAACGAATGAACATTAATATATGCACAGCATTTCAACATCAAGTATCTTCTGCATTATGACTTCTTTCCTGTACAAAATATAATTCCTACCAACCAGATTTAAGATTTATGCATATCAAAGTTTTATCTCCAAACTGCTAAGAAGATCTTCCATGCATGATTTGTAAGCCTCCATTCCTGGAACACGCTTTGCAATGTCTAAGCCAACAGTCATCCATTTCTTGCCCACTTCAATCTGACCCAACCGAACCGGCACTGCTGCTCTATTCCATGCAGTCATGGCAAGCCACTTTCCTTCTTCAATTGGATACTCTTCTTCCTTCAAACCAACCATTATCCTATAGGCTTGCTTGTACATGCCATATACAACATCATCGTCTGTATCACCCTTGTTAATGCTGGCAATGGCTATTAGCTTGCGAATGACAAGAGCAACATTTTGATATTCAGGATTAGGTGATGAAAGGAAAGATGAGAGGCATTCATTTAGTGCAAAGGTAGCCACTTCGTGATTAGACCGTGGTCCCTGTGCGGCAGAGAGGCCTATCTGAAGGAGGTGATGGGGTTTGCAAGCCTTTGAACTTGCAAAACTTTTGACAGTGAGGAGTTGGGATCCTATGTCATTTAGCCTGCCTTGTGTATCATATGCACAGAAAGTGTATATGAAAAAAAGGTCAGGTTCAATGGTGTTAATTTGGTCATCATTAACAAAGTTCCCAGCTGAAATTGACTTTACCATCTGCATTCACATAACAAAGGAGCAAGAAAATATTCAACACAATTCAAAATTAGAATATAATATACAAAACACTTTGGATAGTATAATTGATACCAAATGTAGCTAGTTAGATAGCCATATTGTGAGTTGGATAGCAAGTGTTGTGTATAAATAGGTCATTGAAGCTAATGTAATAAATAAGTTAATGAAATCATTTGGAACGAGTTTATTTGTAGTTGTTCACCCTGAATCAAAGAGGGAGGTTCGATGATATGGAATATAGTTAGTATGTCATTAGTTAGAAAGTTACGTTTTGAGCTGGTTTGTAAGTGTGTATATGAATAGGCCTTTGAGGCCAATGTTAGTGAATCATTTGGAACAAGTAGTTCAATCTGGAGTCTTTCTCCCTAGCTTGAAGAGGGAGGTTCTATCGATGATATATAGCTTAGTTTATGAACCCTTTCGCAACTTAACCCATTTGCAAAAGGCTAATGCATCAATCAACATTAAATGCAGAAACCAACATTTTCATACCTTTCCCGCTCTATCTAGCAATTGTACTGCTTGCTTGACTTCAGCTTCACACATAGCAGTCTTCCCTTGAAATTCTGAAGCTATCATGGATGATGCTGCAAGTACTAATGATTTACAAACCAAAACATTGGTCTCATGATCAGCCCCTTCAACTAATGCATAAAAATCTGATGCCAGTATTAGGAACTCAGCAGACAATTTATAGTTCTTATTCTGACCAGTTTTTGTACCAAAGTTCCAAGAAGTTAGCGCAAACCAATTCCGTTCCCGTCTTCCAACCTCCTCTTTTCCAAAGAAACAATCTGGATCAAGCTCAGATGCTCGGGTATGGGCATGTTTTAAGAATTTGTAGACTTGCTGTTCATTGTCCGGTACTTGAGAGAGAACTGATATCAGGGTGCGCACAACTGTAACTTCTGCGGTTGGCATGGACCTTCCTGAAGCATAGAAGTTGAGCATTCTCGAGAGAGAAGCAACAACAACAGGAACGGCATGGCAAGCAACAGCTTCATGGGCTGAAAGCGAGAGAAAATCTGGTTTGAAGTCTAGGCATGTACTCATTGCTTCAATTTGAGTAATAGCGCCTTGGTGGTCATTCTTTTGGAGACAAATTTTGAACTGAGCTAAAACAAAGAAATGTCAACGCAAGATTTAATTCCATACCAATTACAAAACTTTTTCTACTGAGAAGCAAATGCATTTAATTGTATGTTGTAATCTGCTTAGAGCATAGCATAAAACATCAAATGTAAAATATAAGACCTTAACCTATCAAAACGTTATGAATTTGTCTACTGGCTTAGGCAACCTATATCGATGTATGCATAATTGTGTGATACAGACACAGAAGCACCAACACAGTTGGAGAGAGAGGGAAAGAGAGAGAAGACGGTACCTTAAGAAAAGCACAGGCAATGTTGGGCTCAAGCTGCAGAGATGGAAAAGCATGGATAATATACTCATATCTGATATTTTAGCGAAAATTTAATTCATCAAGTTCAAAATTTTTATTGTCATTACCAATACCTTTTCAGCCTCATTGATGTATTCTTGAGCACGATCCAGCTGCAAAAGACCAAGGTGGCAGAGACACAAAACTCTGAAACCCTTAGCCCGAAGTATTTTGTTCTCTGAATCATTGGGAATATACAGCATTGATTTTTCAAAGAGTTCTGCACTGGTCTCATAATCTTTAGATTGAAAATTAGCAGCAGCACTGTAAACCGCACATTCAAGTATTGAAATCAGTGACTTTATTAGGAGAGACAAACTTTCTAGGTGTTGCCAAATCATATGTAAATATTCATCAGTTAATAGGATTCAACTCTAACAAGTTCATCTCAAGTCTGTCATATTAGGTGAGAAAACCAAAATAGAGACAACAGATCTTTGGTAATCGAGCAGTCACAAACATAACTGAGAAACGCTTCTAAAATCGCTCAGTAATAAAACAGGAACAAAGAGTAGCAACCTTCAATTAATTAAATAAAAATTTATCCTGAAAATTGAATACCACATATTGTCAAAGGATGTGAGTCTATGACCATTGGTACAGTCTCCAGGACAAATGCAACTATCCTAAATGAAGATCGTTTTAAAATGATGACCAGGCATGAGACTCCAGACAAGTACGTACGAAACTTTGAGCAGCCAATAAAAGTGATTAAGCTTGAAGAATAAATATTGTTCCAAATTATTTTTGAAAATAAGTCAACAGGCAAACTTCATCCGGTTAAACTAAATAAAAATGGAAAATGGATCCTTGCATGACAGGGAAAAGAAAATGAAGGCCACGGAAGAGAAAATACACTGCCAGCATATATTTAGACAAATGCAAATCGAAGCTTACCACCCTTGGCAGTTGTTAGCTGTCCAAACTCAATTGAAAAGACAAAGAAAAGGGTCATCCTAGATTAAATTCAAATTTACCTAAACATCAATGTAGATGGCACAGTTCTTAAAAAAATGAAATTAGCAGGTATATTGGACTATTGGAGCAGCATACTGTATGACAGTTTGATGCTGCATAACTATGGCTGATCTTTAACCTAATTCTATAATGTTTGTGGCTGCTGCCCTTTAAGGGTTACTTTTTGCAGTAGAACAAAAATTCACTGAGAAAGCAGCAGAGAGGAACTTATTGGTCACCCACACAGACAATGACTTTCTAGCTACCCTCTAGGATATGGTTTGAACTCTATCCTTCAGTCACTTGACGATTTGACGTTAGTACAAAACAAGTTCTGAAGTTGTGCTTCAATAAATTGTTTCATCAAACAGAAAAGAGAAAGTGGTATTCTGTCAAAAGGGACACCTAAGAAAGCTCTTGTCCATGATCATGAACTCGCAAAACATACATTAAGAAAGAAAAAAAAAAAAAAAAAGAGTAGCAAGTTGCTTATGTCCGGTAACATCAGTTCAACCCTGAAAATTATTCCAAATTCCCAATTAATTGGAAATTTGATCATCCAATACAAAATTATGGCACAACCACACAATATCTTCTCTTTTATGCTGTTTAAGATGATAAAACAGGAATATAACAATCTGAAGTCTAAACAGTTATGAATACGAAGTTTTGAACTTTAAATCCAAACTCAATTCAAAGTTTAACTGTTTAAGACATTCCCCATGGTATCATAGAAAAAAGGACGCAAACAATATTCGACATATGCGAAACAATGCAGCTACCCAAAAAAGACTAACAATGGAGAAATATCAAATACAAACCTCAATAAGAGAAGGCTATTTGCTCAAAATGACAAGAACGGTGTTAAGGAAAAATGGTTTCTTTGAATCACTGGTTCAGCTGAATAACTAAACAAAATAGATAGCAACTACTCCTGAAGAAATGTTTTATGCACCGCTAATGATTTCATAACTGCTTTCTACTATCTGGGTATAATGGTATATCAAGAAAGTAAGCTGTACCATTTAACAGGACTACTACTAAGAAATATGACAGGTTATACTAATCAAGTCATTAATTAAAAGATTATTGTTATAGTTAATAAAAAAAAATAGTTATTATAGTTAATGAAATGATTAGTTAAATGCAGTAATGCAAGCTGGTAATGGATCACAGACTCACCAATTCCACAGAACTGTATGCATTGCGACCTTATCCTTTGCAGCATCTTGTCCTGCAAAGAGTGCTACCACCCTTTCATCAGACACAAGCTCAGCAACTACTTTAGCCCTCACTTTGGACCCTTCTCCGCCTCCGCCGCCATTTCCAACCACCCTATGCGCCACCCTCACTGCCGCACCAGCACTCACCTTGCACCTCCCCAACAGACCCAAGAACACCCCTTTTGCAGTCTCAGCCCCTGCGGTCCCTGCCGCATGAAAATAGGCCTCCACCGCAGACACCCAAACACTTTCAGGAATCCCCTCATCAATCACCATCCCTCTCAACTCCTTCTCGGCTTCGCCATGCCTCCCCAACCCCAACCAAGCCTTCATCGCCAGCACCGAAAGGCTCGGATGACCATCACCACCACCATCACCGCCGCCACCGCCACCATCTCTTAAAACCTTCACACACTTAATCACACTCTCGAATTCTTCCATTTGCAAATGAATCGCAGCAATAAACCTAAGCACCTTCCATCTTAACCCTTTCAGCTCCATCTTCTCTTCCCGTGTTCTCGCCACGCCCAATCCCTTCTCGCAAATCTCCATGGCCTCGTTCATCAGCTTCAGCGCTTCACTCAAATCAGTGAAATTACTATTATGCCCTGCTTTGTTACCCTTCTTCGATAACAAGCATTTCCCGAACGCCATGCACTGCTTTGCTAGCTCCACGTGGTGCTCGCACGAACCGAAGAGCAAGCCCTTGCACCGGTTCAGAAGCGCGATCGCGAGGTTGGAGTCCGAACCTCCTTCCCACGCGGTTCGGCACCGAGCCAGGTGCAGATCCAGAACCAGTTTTCGCTCTCCGGCATCGATTATCGAACCGCGATCGATCTTCGAAACCAAATCGGTGGCTCTCTCGAAGCAAATCGACGCGAGATCGAATTTCTTCAGGCTGTGCCATAACGAACCGGTCTTGTAGTAAAACGACACCGTTTTGATAGCCGAAGAAGGAACACCGGCGACGTCTCCGGCGAGAGAGAGAAGATCAGCGGCGATGTGACGGAGTTCGGCGGAGGATGAAGAGGAGCGGGCGGTGGCGGTGTTGGAGATGTCGACGCAAACGTTCCAGAGGCGGTAGCTGAGCTTCCAAATCTGAAGCTTGAGGGAGTTCGAAAACGGAGCGTGTGGACTCAGCTGAGTGAGGCATTGTCGGAGATCAACGGCGGTTTTCGCCGGCGATGATTTGTAAGCGGGGTGAGTTTCGAGTTGCTTGACGGAGGCTTCGATTTGCGAGAGGAGCCGCTCTTGAGGCTCCGTTTCATCGTGGACTGACCCGATATCCGGCGAGGAGATCTCTGCGATTCTCATTTTTTTGGCGGGAAATTTGGGAAAGGCGTTTTTAATTTTTGTTTTTCCGCCTTTGGTCGTTTTTGAAACTGCATTCGAAGCTCAACATTTCTTTCCTGAGACCTACTAACCTATACATAAGATTATGACACTTGTTATTTTCAAGTAAAAAAAAATTAAATGAAAGAACTTAAATGACAAATGATAACATCCTAATATGTAAGCTTATGAGTAACTTTTTTTATGTAGGTTTCTCAATCATTGTTCATGTTTTTTTTTAAAGTAGCAATTTCTTTCAATTTTTAATTCGTTTTGTTTTTTAAGGTACAAATAATTTATTTTAATCTCAATACTAGATAATTTCTTTATCTACATTGTTAATAAATGGTGGATAATCTTGAGGACTTTTCCCTCCCATTTTGTCATTGTTAGTGGTCCCTACCTCATCAACTTAACACACTAAATAATCTATATTCTATATTGTCTATAAATGGTGGATAATCTTGAGGACTTTTCCCTCCCATTTTGCCATTGTTAGTGGTCCCTACCTTATCAACTTAACACACTAAATAATCTATATTCTACATTGTTAATAAATGGTGGATAATCTTGAGGACTTTTCCCACCCATTTTGCCATTGTTAGTGGTCCCCACCTCATCAACTTAACACACTAAATAATAAAATGGAAAATGCTAACAAGTGCCCTTAGGGCACTTGTTAAGAAGCTAAATATGGCTTATAAGTATTGAAAGTTGAAGTTTTTTAAGTTTACGAGAGAAGAAAGACTTGGAACTTGTGATTTTTTTTCTACTTCTAGAAAGCTTAACAAGTGCCCTTAGCAAGACCCTAATAAAATAAAGCATTAAAAAATTAAAGGGGGACAAAGGCATTACAAACAAAAAGAGCTTCTTTAAGAAGCTTCACATGAAAAAAACTCCCCGAAGCTTCTTATAGAAGCTGAACAAACAACTTCAGGTCCTCTGACCTCTCTCCCCACTCCCCATGCCTTTACTCTCTCCATCGACACCCTCTCTCTCTCTCTCTCTCCATCAACAGCCTCTCTCTCATACTCTCATCAACCCATCGTCCACAGCCATGGCTAGCGGCTGCCGCCACCTTCACCTGCTCAACATCTCTCATCTCCCTTATCTCCCTCACTCTCATCACTCTCATCTATCATCTCCCTTATCTCCCTCTCCTTCTCTGCCACACCAGGTTATAGTTATACTAATTAGATATTAGATACAAGTATAGAACCATTCTTCTTCTTTTAATTACCCCAAGCATGTCTCTGTGTTCTGTTTTCTTTGATAGTACTATCTCTCACTACTGTTTATGCAGGTGTTAATTTCTAAAATCCCACAACGGATTTACAAGCATTACTGTTGAACCCAAGTTCCCAAAATTCCGGTAAGCCTATAAAATTTGTGCATAAACATATATTATCCTAACACACATTAATTAACATGGTATGAATGGATGATTTGATGGGGGGTTATTGAAGCATGGAAGCCGCTCTGAATGGGAATATGGAGGCTACTAAGGTTCCAACTTCGGTGCCCGTGCGTGTTGCATACGAGCTTCTTCTGGCTGGCCACAAGTATTTGGATGTCAGGTAAAATTATGGTAAAATCATCGATTTGTGATTTTTTTTATTGGTGAAATCATTTTGTAGAAAAAGCCAAAACCTCATCAACTCATATCCTTGGTTGTTTTGTATGTGTGCAGAACCCCGGAAGAGTTCGATGCTGGTCACGCTCCTGACGCAGTTAACATACCTTATATGTTCAGAGCTAGATCAGGTTTTATCTTATTTCTCGAATAATACTACCATGTACAAGTAATAAACTGTAGTAGTTGTTGGATCAAGTATTTAAATTTGATATTGTGATGACCAAATACTACTTTATAATAACTGTTAAAACTTAAAAAAGAGTATATGTGTAGACACCTTTTGTAAAGTTATCGTAATGTTAGTTCTTTGTTATTGTTAATTGTGAATTCAGGGATGACAAAGAACCCCAACTTTCTTGAAGAGGTCTCCTCACAATTTAGGAAAGATGATGAAATCAGGAAAGAGTATATCATAATAATCAGGAAGTTTTTGATGCTCTGAAAAACCCGACTGTTGAGAAAGTCAAGGTTCCTTATTTTGATGTGTTTTTTGAAGAAGTCTTATAGTTTTCCAATTTCCTTATTTTGATGTGTTTTTTGAGCTGTTATTTTTCCTTTTTAATTTTTTTGGTTATGTATTCTTTACTCTATTGAGTAGTGTGGAGTTAGTTATTTTTTTGTTATATATATATATATGGCATGTTAAGAATGAAATTTTGTAATGTGATGTCAGAGGTGAATTTTTATTTTTTTACTTTATATGTTGATGATTTAGAACATGTTGATCTTATTATATTGGTTAGGCCATTGGTTCACTACTATGTATCAGTTTATTTATGTGTGCAATGCTTATTTCGCAGGTTTTGTTGTAGTTGAAATAAGTATAACTATATTGTTATCACTTTTCGGAAATATTTTGTTGTTTTTCCTTCGGCTGTGTATGGAATCAAGTAAGGAAGGTGGTAATCTTCGTCCGCAGAAAAGATCAAAGTTCGATACATCAAAGAAGGGTAATGAATTGCAAGAAAATAAGTTACTTATGTTCTTCATAAAATGTTTGCTTCTGTGTTTTGCCCGTCCTCAGGACTATAGTTTGATCTTATTTACTCTCTCTATCTCTCCCTTCGTTTTTGGTTTCAGGTCACAAGAACAATTTTCCAGAACTCATATTTACGAGGAAGGTGAGATTTTTGTTTGATTTAGGGATTTGATTTCATTTATTGTATTAGTTAGGGTTTTGATTTGGTATTTTCTTTAGTTAAAGTTTTGAAAAGGAAGGTGAGATTTTGGTTTTATTTAAACTTCTACTCAATAATTTAATTTTTCTTAAACCATGTATCTGCCTATTTTTGTTTGTTTTATTTAGGATTTTAATTTTCATTTGGTATTTCCCATATTCCTATACAGATTGAGTGTCTAAACAATGGAAATAATTTCTGATTGAGTGTCTGTTTATACTTCAGGTCCTGTAATGACCAAATTCAATATAGCATTAAGAGACATCAGGACATAGAGGGAAGTCCTTCGTACACAGGTAAAATAGTGAGGTGCAAATGCTTTTGTCTTTTTGTAGTTGCTACTTACTCCTTAATAGTTAACATCCATTTTCGCTATATATATAGTATTCGAATAGTATTCGCTATAACCCTTTAATTGGTAAGAATTAATAGAATTAATAATGATTCCACTACTTACTCCCTGTTACAATGGCTGGCTTTGATTTTGCTCCAATGGAGATGCAGGTATTACATGGATCAGCTTCAAAACACCAGAATTTCTATAATACCCTTTAAGTTTTTGAACTTTTTTCTTTGAATTATTGCATGGGTAGTGGAATCATTAGAAACAGGGAGCTAAGGTTAATTCTTATCAATCATTAGAAATGTCTGTGCATGAAGATATTACAGCTGCCCCTTAATATCACCAAAACATCATGTTGGTCATATTTTAATGGTCCAGCTTCAGTAGAAAAAAGAAGTCGTAATCTACTTGCTCATATATTTCAATAGTCTATCTCTGAATTAATAATGGTTTAAATTACCACACCACTAACTACAATGTTCAATGCACACATCTTGATTCAAACTTTGTTAGTTAGGAACAAAAGTAGTAAACAAGTAAAGAGACACTGGAAACTCACTTCTCAAATTGGTGGTTGCTGAATTTTCTTTATTTCTCAATATGTATAGATGAATGGTTTTCTTTTCTTGGCTTAAATCCAATTTCTACCTCTCGATATTAATCATATTTGTGATAAGCCATAAGTTCAAGTAGCTTCTGCTCCATTATATTCTAGGTAACAACCATATTTCTGTCAAGGTGTTTTTTTAATGTTTTTATTGTATATTATTTCTGGATTAAGAAACTTATTCACTTATTGTGACGTGTGTTAAAGATGTCCTTTATTTTTGTCATGATTGTCTTTTATTTTTGTGATGGTTGTCTGCTGCTGCAGGTTGCTTTGGTTGCTGCTGCTACTAATGAAATACTTAAACTGGTTGCTGTTGTTTTTGCTTTATTGATTTTAAGTTTCATTTCAATTTTAATTTAACATGGTTCATGGAAATTGATTGAGTATATTAGTTTTATCTTCATTGTTGTTCAGTTTTTGCTTATTCTAAATGGATACAGAATTCAATGCTTTCATTGCTCATCTTGATCATGATATGAAAGTTTATTTAAGAATGTAAATGCTAATGAAAATGCTGATTTTGGTAGCAATTAATATAGAAGAGTAGTTGTGTATATTTGATAGCAAGCTATCTTTTGCACAGAACAGTAGTTGTTATGGATATATGTTTAAATTTCATCTTTGAGTATCATTTATTAGCTAACATGTTTCTGAAAATTGGTTTGTCTCATGCTTGCTTCAATAACCAGAGTGTTCAATATTTTCATAGCAATGAAGGGACAAGCTATTTATGTATTTACATATATTCACCCCTAATCACTGAAAAGAGTATATGTTGTAGATTTCATTTTCTCTTTACATCATAATTTGAGAATAACAGTATCAAAGGGAAAGCAACACCTGCACATAGAATTATTGGAAAGACCTGTGCATATTTAGTGAAACAATTATCATAACATTGGGAAATAGTTTAAGGCCAATCCTAAAAACATATACATGATTTGGATAAAATGCATGCTTGATTTAATAGGAGAGATGTACCCTCATCTTCTATACAACTGGCAGCCAACTAGCCTTTTCTCCTGATGGTGCGAATGCTGCAGGTTCAGTTTTTGTGGAAACTTTACTGTTTCAGCTGTTGAGGCAGACAATCATTTTAGCTCCTGGTTATATTGTTTTTTATTTTTATTTTGATGTCTTTCATGTTTTCCTATGATGTTGTTTTGAAATTGATGCATACCACATCACATTCAGATCAAATCAATAGCCAAATTAATTCTGTCCAATTTTATGTGGATCAACATAGTGTGATCTGTGTGATACCTTGGTCCCTAATTCTTTTTGTCGAGTTTATGTGAATCAAAAATTTTTACACATTATTTCTTATCTACAATTTTTACTGCTGAAGTGAGAATAGCACAAAAGCAGCTAGCTGAAGCAAACAAACGTGAAGCAGTAAGGATTACTACTCATAAGGCTGAACTTGCTGCTTCACAACAGAAAGCTTTTTGCATATCTCATGTGGATGTTGGTCTGGATGTAGCTGCACTTCACGAAGTTGTTACAAGAGTCATGTAACATTAACATGATTGATTGCATTATCTGAGATTTTTCTCATTTGTTGGAATAATGTTGGATAATGATTTTGGCTTGACTATGCCTCTTGATACCGAATTTGGCACAAGACTTAGATCTATATATTTATTTTATTGGATAAAAACTATGTCATTTTCTGCATTCTTATTATTGTAAGTTAAGGTTTTATTTTTTGCGGTTTGTAATGTAAGAGTTTTATGATTTAAGTGAGTTGAGATTGATCTTATGTTTGGAGCTTAAATTGTTTTTGTGCCTTGGAGAGTTTTGGAGGTTGGTCTTATATTTAGTTGTATGTTTTGTATCTATATTATAATTATCAACTACTTAACTTTATCAAGTATATGTTTTATTCCGTGGCTCCTGTTTATGTTGTTCTTTCTTTTTTTTAATGTCATTTGAATTATGATATGTAGTTACCAAGTTGATTTGAGCAAAGGAAGTTTTAGCTTTAATTTGCCAAATCTACATTCCAAGCCTTTGGCCCTTACCTTTTAAGTTAAGCTTTTAGTTAATGTCTTTTTAGTTGTCAATAACAACCATTTAGCGTCCTCCTAATCATGCTAAAAATTTGTGTATGCTATTTCTAAGTTGCTGAGCTCATCTTAGGTCTCATGTATCTGTTTGATGGTAAAATTTCACTTAAGTACATTACTCCAGACTTTTATTACTTGCTGACCATTTTTAAGTTGGTCAAGTACTTGAAATCAATGATTTTAAAAATTGAAGTGAGCATTGAATCAGAAGATAATTACTGGAAATGCTAAGGAATTCAATTGTACGGGGATTGAATTTGTTAATGTGAATGTTGTAACGTCCCGACTCTCTAACCTTAATTTATTTATTATAATGAAAATAGAGAATAATTTTTCGCAAATAAATTGCAAAACTTTATTATTCAATTGCGGAAGCAAATCAACAGAACTTGTCCAAAAACAAGACACAATAGTTCAACTAATTTATTTTATAAGCAAATAGACTCTGAGCTACTTAAGACACTAATCGTAACCCAGAGCATGGTTCTTCAAACTCCATCCTTTGGAAAGGGAATCCCAAATCCCTCGCCAATGCTACTCTTCCCTTTGGAAGACAGGACCTTTGTTACCTACAAGGGCAACAAGGGAGTAAGTCATAGCTAATCACGTTAAAACGAATAATAAATAACAGAGGCTAAAAACAACAAACACAAGTATTCAAGTAGTAACAATTTACAAATGCATATACACATGTCAAACCCTTTTTCATTCAAGCAATTGATCTTATTATTAATGGCATGATGCATGCTGATCTCAACAATTTCCCGGGGCATCACAGTTTGGAGGTGGTAGGACTTACGAGCTTCGCTCTGCATAGGACTTACGGGCTTAGCCCTGCACTCACGACTTACGGGTTCCCATCTCCCGGCGTTGTAGGACTCACAGGCTTAGCCTTGCACTCACGACTTACAGGCTTCATCCGCCCAGCGTTAATAGTATAAAAGGGAAAGTCCTCGCAAACTGGAGCAACAAATGCATGTATGCAAACATGATTTATTACCAATCCTTCTTATCACATTCATTATTATTTCCATCAAGGACATGATCCATCATCTATATTTCGATTCATTAATCTCATCCTTAACAATTCCTTTCATCTTTCTTTTAGCTGGTGCTGTTGTTTTCATAGAAAAATCCATCAGCTACTTTGTGATGGTTTTAGAATTAGTGGTTAATAATCCGTCGGGGCCTAGCCTCCTATTGGCGGATATTTATTGCAACGACCCCATTGGGACTCCCTTCGAAAATATCAACCAAGTGGGTAAAGACTTCCACTGGGACATGGGAAAATAATCAACCAAATGGGTGTACGCACTTCCATTGGGACATCCTGTCCGAATATGTCGACCACTGAATAAAATTCCAGTAGGACTCATCCAGGATAAAAATCAACCAATGGGAATTAAGTAAACTTATACATTTATCCATTGGGACTCCTGTCCGAATATATCAACCACTGGAGGAAATTCCAGTAGGACTCTTTCAGGATAATAATCGACCAATGGAAAAACGTATAAGAATTAGGTATTTAATATTCTCAAGAAAGATAAGTGTTTTCTTCAGTTTTGGTCAAAATACTCGAGTATGTTCTTCATTTTTTTCCAGAATACTTGAAGTCCTTGAAGAAAAACTCGAGTTGTTCTTCATTTTCCCAGAATACTCGAGTGTTTCTCAAAAGACTCGAGTGTTTTTACTGCAACAGCACCAGTTTCTGCATTTTAAGCACCAATTCGAATTTCATGCATTGTTTTTCCATTCTTATGCAAAACAGAGGCATAAACACATATAAGGAATATGTTAGAACACATAAACAAGTACATAATAACATAAATCAACATCAATCATAGAATTAACACAAACTTGGAAAATAGCCATTTCAAGATATGAAATTCATTTCCACTCGGTTTTAACTTCGAAAATCAATCCAGTGAGCATCCTTAGGTTCAATTAAACTTGTTTGAACATAAAAACAATGAGTTCCTGACCTCCAAGTCAGTTTCCTAATTCAAACTCTATTGCCTGTGAACCTCCTATTGGTTCCTATGGATTTAGCTTGTTAAATACCATTCTAGTGATTAGGTACCTTCCCCCTTACCTTAATGAAGCTAAAGGAACGATTGGTTGTGGAAGAAAAGGTCTGAAACGGATTTTGAGCTTCAAAGCTCAATTCCGAACTTGTGCAAAAACTGTTGCACCGGCTGACTTTAGCTACAAATTACATCATGAATAAGCCATGAAAAATAACAAACCAAGTTAGCTTAAGCAACTAGGAAGTACTAACTTTAATTAGAAACAAGTTTGGAATCAAGAGGGTTCCTGAGTTTACCAAACCAATTCAAGAAAGATAGGTAGTTGAAGCTGTTTGTGCTCTGTTTTCAGTTTTGAGTGGCTAACTTTGGAGGCTTATAACTTTTTCTAAAGAGACTCAAATTTCGTGGTTCTTGTTGCTATTTCAAGATTGGAAATAGAACTAGAAGTGTGTTTTGGTTGCACTCAATTTCATTGTTTGAGGAGGGAGAATCGAGTGCTCAAAGTTAGCACCAGAAAACAGAGGAAATGTGAATATAAATCCGGGTTAGGAGGATTTGAATGAGTTTGGGACTTCCCCAAGCCTCTATTTATAGCCTAAGGTTACCCTCCTATGAAGTAAGGTCCAGCTCTCTGCTTGGAACCTCGAGAAAACGCGTTTTGGTGCGAGTTTTGAATCAAAACCGACTTATAGGTTCAGCACCACTGCTCGAAATACTCGAGTATTTTCCCTAGTACTCGAGTCTTTTCCAGCACATCAGAGAACACTCGAGTCTTCCATGAAAGACTCGAGTCTTTCGGCTCAAAATTCAAATTTTTCAAACAGTTAAAGATTATACTCGAGTCTTTCCCAAAACACTCGAGTACTTTAACCTAATTTCATAAAATTCATTATTTTATTTAATATAATAACGTTATTATTTTAAATACTTTAATATTTACTTATTTATGAAAATATAGGGTCTTACAAATGTTTTTTTTAATTATAAGAAAATAAATAACTGAAGTTATATGTCTGATTTGAATCATGATATCTAGCATAAATATGAAGTTATTGAAATTTTCTCTCAAAGGTTAACGGGTCCTAAGTTATGCATTTTAATAAAGGGTCTTGTTAAGCTTTCTAGAATTAGAAAAAACATCACAAGTCCTAAGTCTTTCTTTTCTCGTAAACTTAAAAAACTTTAACTTTCAATGCTTATAAACCATAATTAGCTTCTTAACATTTTCCTTTAATAAATTATGCATTTTAAACCAATTTTTTTCGAAGAACCTGATTTAATTTTTTTTTCCAGAAATACACCTCCCTTCTTCTAAACTTAAATTCTTCTTTCTCTTTCTTTCTCCTCATTCTCTTATGCATTTTTTTTAATCTCATCTATATGCAATGCTTGCCAATATCAATATACCAAGTAACTATTTTAATAAACAAAAAAAATTTATAAAACTAATTATAAATTTCAAACAATTTATCAACGTACAATATTACTATACAATTTTTTATACCTCATAATTTTTTATTCCTAAATTTAACAATTTCAATTTCTTTTTTTTTGTCACTCTTAATACAAATACTACAATACAAATTTGTCATAAAGATAATTTTATTAATATTCATTTTTTCCACCAATTTTACAAATTATTTCTTTTAAAACCCAATTTTTGCTAACAATATTTTTACACATAATTTTTTTTATATCTTATTATTATTATTATTATTATTATTTTTGTTATGACCCCTCTCTTAAAAAGTGTTCTATACTTCATACCACCGTTTGTGATGCAATTTGGTGATAACAAAAAAATGCTTGGTCCCTCCTAAACAAAATAATGTGACCCCAATCTTTCAGGGACCTAACTGATTTCACATGTATCTTTTAGTGACCTATGTGACTATTAACTCTATTTTGTTTTGTTTCTTGCATAATTTTGTGTTGCATATTTTCGCGATATGCACTGTTATTGTTATTTTTTTTATTAACAATTTTTATACATTATTTCTTTATCAACAATTTTTACTAACAACATTTTTACACATTATTTTTTTATACCTTATTATTACACACTTTTCGTTATGACCCGTCCTGAGGACGGGTTTACTTACTAGTTTTAATCTCAATTCTATAATAGGGTCATGGTAAACTCATTAAATGAGTTTTTATTTTGTCACTCCAAGATCTATGGATGTCACCCAATTGTTTAAATTATACTCATTATGCCCTTTTAAAAAAACATGTTAAAACACGAGTCGTAGGGGGTACTTACGACTTACAGGTCGTAGCACCCCTTACGATCCTTTAAAAACCTGAGTTTTAACAAGGGTCGTAAGAGGGTGGTACAACCTGCAGATCGTAGCACCCCCTTACGACCAATTTAAAATAGAACTTCTGATTGGGTCGTAAGGGGGTGTCGTAAGCACCCCTACCACTCGTGTTTTACAAGAACTGCAACTTCATTTCTCACTTTCTCTCTATACTCTAATACTCTTCATTTTTCTCCCAAACCCTAGGTTTTACTTTCCGAGTAAAGAAGCAACCAAGTTATTGAGAGTGGTTCTTGAAGGAGACGCTAAGCAAACACCTTTGCTCTCATTTGCGAAATCCTCAAACACCTTCCCATTATTAAAAAATCTCTTGGATTCTTCTTCTCTTCTTAACACCAAGTGGAAGGTAGGTCCTTTCACTTCATTTTCATTTTATTATTATTTCATTTTAGTAGTTTACTAACGTACTGCTTAGATTAGATTTCAAAATAGAGAGAAATCCAAACCCTAAGTTTTCCACTAAGATTTAAAAAAAAAAGCTTAGATTTCAAAATCGTGTTTACTGTTTAGGTTTAAAAAAAATATGTTTTAAATATGTTTTTTTTATGACTTTGATGATTCGTTGTGCTGCTGCGCTAAAAAAGGGACTGGTCGTAGCCGAGTGTTACGACACCAGGTCGTAGCCCAACCTTACGACCTCTGGTCGTGGCCCAGGCTTACGACCTGAACCTTTTTTTTTATTATTTTTATTCCTTTAGTTATAATAAATATTTTTTCCTTTAATAAAAATAAATTCGTTTTTTTTAAATTCCTTTAATAATAACCAATGTTTATTTTTGCCTTTAATAATAATGAATTCATTATTTTTTAAATCCTTTAATAGTGATAAATGTTTTTTTCCCTTTAATAACTGATATTCAGTAGTGGCGAGACATGATATAAGTGATAACTATAATTTCTCTATTTTTTTCAATTGCATTTCTGATTGTGGCAGTAAGTAGTTGCATTTCAATTGCATTCCCTATTTTATAAGTATATTATTATATTTGTGGCAGTAAGAAGTTGTTTTTGGGGTGATTAACAATCAATATGACTAAGCTTTGCTCAATGGGTATTTCATATTTGTAAATTTTAATCACCTGTTAACTGTTGTAGTTTCTTTGTTTTGAGATAACTGTAGATTAATTCACTTAGTTGTTTTGTAATCAAAGATTCTAAGGACTAATCTCTCGATTTTGTGTTAAGGATATAGAGAATAACCAATTTCTTTAATAATAACAATTTTTTTTGCCTTTAATAATAATAAATTCGTTAATAATTATAATTTTTTTCCTTTAATAATTATAATTTTTTTTAAATTCCTTTAATAAAAATAAATGTTTTTCCTTTAATAATAATTTATATTAATGTTGTTTTGTTTTTTCACTAGTACAAAATATATTTTTCAGAACACTTCATTCAGACCGGTTCCGTGTGGAACCAGTCTAAAAGTTGGAAATAATTTAAACCAGACTAGTTCATTTAAATGACCAGTCTGAAAATATATTAATTGAAACTGGTTCCAATATGAAATCGGTCTGAAAGTTGACATTCGTTTATATCAGACTGGTTCATTTTCTCGAACAGTCTGAAAAATAGATAAATTAGCCCGCGTATCTATTTTTCACTCTTCCTCCAAAGCACCAAAAATCTAGAAAGCCCCCTGTTCTTCTTTGATCTTTTCCAGCCGGCCCTAAAATTTGGCCAAGCACCATCGCCGCCCCTACCCCTCACTCTATAGGGTTGGCCGCCACCCTCCAACGCCACCCAGACAGCCACCACCGTCGTGAGGGGAGGCTCGCAAATCGCGACTTGGCCCTCGCCTCCGCCTCTGTCGCGCTCTCTCTTTCTTTCTCTCTCTCTCCACCTATGGTTATCGCGAGTTGCGATCCGAAAACCCAGCCACCATCGCTGTTGGGAAGACCGATCGCCGCTGTCGCAACCTCTTTCTGCTAGCCTCCACCGCCTCCAGCGTTGCGACGAATCGGGACCACCCGCAAGCCAGCCGTCGTCTCTGCTTCTTACGTCGCTGTTCGTCATCTCCACCACCTTCTCAGTTCGTCGCTTCGTTCAGTCCCTCCCCTCATTCAGAAAACATGGTTTCCTTCAGTCCCTCACCTCCTACACTGAACCTTGGTTACCAGAATCAGCAAACTGAGTGATTCACTCTCCTCATTCAGTCCGTTTTCGTTGAGAACAAGTGAGAAAATGAATCGCTCTCCTCATTCAATCCCCTTTCGTTGAGAACACTGGAAGCATCGTTAATTCACACACTCGAACATGATGATTCTTCTGTGAGTTTATTTATTGATCCTAATTATAATCCCTAATTAAAATCAGTAGCAATGAATTATTAGTTATATGAAAATCAAATTAGTTGTTATCAATATGTATGCTGCAATTATGATTGTGATTCTTGCCATCTAGTGATTGTGGTTTAAGTTTTGCTTGTTAGAGTTGCCTTGGGTTCATGTCATAACTATTATTATTCCCTTGGGTTTACGTTTTCCTTGAGAATGATGTTAATGTTAGCTGTTTTAGTTGCATAATGTTGTGAATGAAATCTAGAAATAGTTGCACTACAACAAGGAGTAGATTACTGTCAAAATGAGTGTGTTATTGTTGTTATTCTTATTGTGAATTCAGTAGTTGTGCATCAACTTAATTTTATTGTTTAAAGAAACATAGAATTACAGTAGTTGTGCATCAACTCATTTGACATGCACTCTTTCTCACATACGCCTAGTTTCAAATCCTAAATCTCAGTTTTATCTTTATCTTTTAGCTTTAGATATATAGTGCTTTTTTTTTTCTGCTCAGAAGGATCCTGATGTTATTGCCAACTGAAAATTAACTGCAGAATCTAAATGATGAAATATATGCTAGGAGTGATTAACTTGTTAATGCTTGTTCTGTGAAGAATAATGATGAAGAATTTGCAACTCAGGAATTGCAGTTGGGGATTTGTCCACTGTTTTGTGTTTATTGGTTCAGGAAATGGTATGACAATCTTGTCTTTGTAGGAGTCTATTTTAAGATATGATAAACAACACTGTAGACTGATTGTCAATTTTCTTTTACCTGTGTTAACAGCTGATGCAGTTGTTTCAATGGCCTTTCCAAGCTTGCATACACCTATGTCAACATAGTTATATAAAAAGAACTATTTTTTTAAAGCACTCAAGGAATGGTTCTCTTGGATTCCTCCCAAGGAAGCAGTTCGTTTCTGCTATTCAGGGAAGGAGCAGGATGGGTTAGCTCTTATGGTGTTCATGCAAGTATTTAGTATATATGAGGTTTGCTAGCCGTTTTGCGTTGACTATTAATCTTTCTTTTTAATTGTTCAAGAGGATATCATTGTCATTGTCATTGTCCTGTGCTAAACAAAGTTTTCATAGAATTTACGCATATTGTGGTGAAGACCACAGGAAATGTGTTATGCTATGATGTTTTTTTTTGCAGTATCCTTGTGCTAATAGAGCTAATTTATGTGTAGTTGGTTTTGGTGCATAAACTTATGTAAGTTATGGAAAATAGGCCATTCAAGAACTGAATATCAAGACAAAAAAGCTGGTAGGAGCTCCTCACTGATGAGCCTTTCACAAAGGATGACCTTATAACTAATCAGGTAAGTTGCTTTGAATTGAACCATTTTATCCATTCATTTATTTTTCATTGTCTTGCTTTAATATCATGTTGATGTTTGTGTGTGTTCTCTTAGCAGAATCCTAATGCTCTCTTTAATTTGATAGATCTTTTTTTTCTATATATATATATATATAAATTATGCATTGCTTCTTTATTTAATCTCTACTTCGTTAAGACTTATGATGCACTTACTTGTTGTAGGTACAATATGATTGAACAAAGTCTTGTTAAGGAACCAGTATTTCCATTCTAGCTTAATCGTAAACCAGAAAAAGATCAAGGGGGTGAGCTTGTTTTTGGTGGTGTTGATCCTCTGCACACTTCAAAGATGTTGTTGAACAAGAGTTAGAGGTTCCGTCCTTCAAAGAGTATAACCTAAGTAAACTAAGTGATAATATAATTCTTTATGTATTTTTTTATCTACTATTATTTTAGGTTTTTATGGTTTTTTATATATATGTTGTGTATGTAAATAAACAATTTGAAGTGGTTATATTTGTAATTGTATACCTATCTTTGAGTATTTATATTTTTTTAATTTAAATCAAGTTAATTTAAATGAAGTGGTTAAGTTGTGTTGGAGGGGCTGTAAAAGAAAAAAGGCATATTGAAGTTAATTCAGACCGGTTCATAAGTTTTTTCAGACTGGTTCAGAAAATTTTTCAGACCGGTTCATAAGTTTTTTCAGACCAGTTCAGAAAATTTTTCAGATCGGTTCATAAATTTTTCAGATCGGTTCATAAAATTTTTCAGACCGGTTCAAAATTATTATTCAGACCGGTTCATAAAATTTTTCAGATCGGTTCAAAATTATTATTCAAACCGGTTCAAAATTATTATTCAGACCGGTTCAAAATTATTATTCAGACCGGTTAATAACCAGTCTCGTTAATATAAAAAAGACCGGTTCATAACTGGTCTCATTTAACATGCATTTTTAGCAACAGGGGCTTTAAGACCAGTTCGGAATCGGTCTGAAAATTGGTTCGGAACCGGTCTAAAAAATATATTTTGTACTAGTGTTTCTTTTCAGATGGCATTCCGCGATGACGCTCCTCCTCCTCCTCCGAGACACTGTCCTAGTGTATTGCATCGTAAGCGTCTTAATGATGCATGTGCTACAGCACAGGCAGAGGCGGCAACAGTAGGGTATTTGAACATCGAGGACAACGAACCAAAGGTCAATGTAGGGAAATCAGATGACGACGTCGACGATCCTCAAAATGAGGCCTTATTGACTACTTACAGCAGCCACAGGGCCAAGCAGATACGGAATGGCAATGTAAGCATATTTAATATAAATGTCATAGCCTTTGTAATTTTTTTAATTAAATTGCATAACTAGTTATTATGCCCTACTTGCAGGATCTTGGTCCTTTGAACCGGTTTCTTAACCAGATATTGTTCGTACACTTGTTCTGGGTTCTGGACTTGCTCCTCTAATAGATTCGTCATTTCACATGACGGATAGGCGCCTACTCAGCTCATTTGTGGAGCGCTTTTACGAGGATACATGCACCTTCCATCTGCCGTGTGGGGAGATCACAGTGACCTTGAAGGACGTTTTGTCCCTGCTGCATATTCCTGTGACTGGCCTGCTCATCTAGTGGGATAAACCGTCGAAGCCTGAGGCTGTGGTTCTGTTACAAGAAGTTCTGGGAGTGTCTACAGCAGATGCCACTCAAGAGGTCAATCGCACAAAAGGTGATGCGGTTGCCTTCACGACATTGTATAGATGGCTGGAGGAGTTCATCCATCAAGGACGGTACGAGCACGCTGCAAGGTGCTACCTACTGTACCTTGTAGGATCGACTCTATTTATTGACAAGACTGTCAATAGCACCGGAGTTCAGTGACTGCACACATCGGAGGATCTGCATGCTGTAGGAAATTATGCATGGGGTGTGTGTGCGTTGTGTATTTGTACGATCGGTTGGCAGACGCCGCAAAGAAAGGGAAATCGCAGTGTGCCGGTTTCACATCACTTCTGCAGGTAACATGTGTTATATTTAACTTATTTTATTTATAAATTTTTAAGCATTATATATATTCTATTTATCTTATTAACAACATGTCTCATGCAATACCCTCTTTTAATCCTTGAGTAATTAAGGAATAAATAAAGATATATTACCCGGAATTTATTATGGACTTGATAATGTATTAGAATTTTTAGGAAATAATTTTTTTTTCTTTTCCTTTGAAATTCTAATGGGTCGGGTGTGCAAATCACAAAGTCATTTGGATCTCGGAAAATAACTTATTCATTTATTAAACATTGGATTCGTCATCCTTCGACATTAATAAATTATAACTTAGGAACTTAGAAAATAGAGAATGAGATAGCATTCATTTGACATTAAAACTTAGCATAGTTTTGTTATTAAAATAAATAGTGAAGCTATCTCTTATCATTTCAGAACTTAAGATATTATTCTTTCGCGATGACATAACCGAATCCTTTTTAATTAATATCAGAGTAAGCAGAAAATCATTGGACTATGAATGATAAGCATGAACATAATATATACTTATATATATATATATATATATATATATATATATGGTAAAAAGGGTACATAGTCCAAGTAGTACGATAACCGAGTCCATAGGTACAAGTCCATAAGATAGAAATATAAAAAGTAAGGATCTACACTCTAGAGCTCCCCAAAAATATGTACAATATAAAACATCCCAAAATAAAGGCTCCAGAGCTGATCCAGGAGTATTAACAGTAGCAGTCCAAAATCACCAGCAAGGCATCCATCCATCCATCCATCCATCCAGAGAGTCCACAACAGCTGAAGATCAGGTCCCTTACCCACACTACCTATACTTAGCACATATCTAAGGGTCATCATCCCTCCACTGGCTACCAGTAGAGTGCTAGACTGGCTCTTCTCCACTCCGATCCCTGCTTCGGCAGGATCCTCCTCCACCTCATCCAACGGGGATGGTACCCTACCACTGGGTACTGGATCGGGTGATGGTGCAACCCTGACAGGACTCGTCAGATCAGGTGTGGGAGTATCCTCCCGGATAACTCGAGAGGTAAAAAGGTGAGAGCGGTAAACAGAACGAAAACGAAAGTGGTGATATGAACGGGCAAGTCGAGCAGGAGGTGGTCCATGATATGTATAAAAGGGTGGGACGTGCATAGTATAGATAATGGGGATCCTGAATCTACGAGGACGAACACGGATCAAAGGATTAGGGTGGTAGAAGGTCAACTCTACCTCACCCTCATACACTGCTCGGTGGTCCTCATAGACCCACACTTCACTAGGGAGAGGGCGGATCTCAAGGGCATGGGGATAAGCAAAACATACACATAATCTAAAGAGAGTAAAGGTTTAACAATTAATATGTGCATGCAGATATAAACCAATCATGTTATCAAACACAAGTCGTTACACATACAAGTCAATGACAGGTAAGTATGCACATAATATGCTCACACATAGGTTATCAATCAAATAACATTTAATTATTTATGAGTGGCATGATGTATGAATGTCCTATCATCAATCCTAGCTTCCATAGAAACTGTTTCCCCTTATGGGTGGCCATCCTTATAACTTCGGTGTACAATTTTTGTACTCGGTATCTTTACGAGGTACAATTCAATACAATTCTCCGGAATTTATTACGCTCAAGCTTGTTGAGAATCATGTTCCCCATGATGATGTTTTGATGATGATAACATGAACATAAATATGATTACAGGTACATGGATGATGTCAAAGCGGTTGTGCGTGCTTGTAGAATTTGACCATTTAGGGTTTAGTTGTATTTTCTGTAAAACAACAATTAGTCTAAGCACTCAAGTTCAATTTTAATATTGCTAAGAGAAGATGATGATGTTTTTCTTGTTTTTTTTTTTGAACTGTGATGATGTTTTTCTTGTTGAAAACTAGAAAAAGATTTTTTTATAACTTAGCTCCTAGAAAAGTATTTTGAGAAAATCTTTGCGAAAACCTCTGGTTACAATCGTTTTATGAAAATCTATTTTTAAACTAAAGTAATCGATTATCCCTTTGAAATAATCGATTATCTTTGGTCAGTTAAGTAACCGGAGAACAAGTAATGGATTACGTAGCTTCCCGTAATGGATTACTTCCTTGGGATGGTCACTTGAGTGTAAGTAATCGATTACTTGAAGATAATAATCAATTATTTTTTATGCTGCAACATTTTTATCAAAACCAGTGAGTAGGTAATCGATTACCCAGACCAAAGTAATCGATTACTGATGCTGCTATTTTTGAAAAACAAAACCAGAGAGCAGGTAATCGATTACCCATACCCAAGTAATCGATTACTCATTTTCAAATTTTGAAAAACATGCTGAAATCAATTTGATTCACAAAATGATTTCTTTCCTTATTTGATTGATCACGTTTCTGATTAAAACTCCTTCTTCTACCTTTTTGAAAATTCTCTCCTTTACACACTTCATTTGAATATCTTTTTGAAAACCTTTTTGGAGAAATTCATCATCATCATCTTCATCTTTTCTCTTTTCTAAAAAGAACAAGAACTTGAGAGTGCCTTAGAACTAAGCGTTGTTATAGGATCGATATTGTTGTATCCGTTCTATTTAGAGAGCATTATTGTTAGCTGCACCAAAATCTCATTTGAAAACCTTTATTTGTAAGGGGAGTGTTACGCTTAGCGATTAGGGAGTGTTATCCCTTAGATTGAACGTGTGTCGCGTTCTTAGGGCGAGAAAACCCTTGTGTATTGGGTAGTATCTAGACGAACGGTGGGGCACCTAGTAGTTAGGCTATCCGGGAAAATCTAGGAAGTGACTTCCTAGTTGTTGTTGTTGTTGAGGTCCCTAGCGAACGGAGGTTCCTAGTAGCGTGCGGGGCGCTCTTGCTTGTATTTGGGGCTGGTTGTCCCTGTTGTGTTTAGTGAAGAAAATCTCAAGCGGGTCGCTTGGGGACTGGACGTAGGTCTTTCGCTGGAATGGCTAAACCAGTATAAAAACTACGGTGCATAATTTTCTATCCCTTATCTCTTTACGTTTACGTTTCGCGTTTTTATTTTGTGATAATCTTATTTTCTGCGACATAAAAACTATTTTTATGTTTTAAAGTAAGTAGCGCGAGAATTGCGCTTTAGTGTTGTTAATCTCTTCAATCTCGCGAGTAATAGTTTTCTATTATTAATATAAATATATTGTTTCGCTTGCGCTTAAACGTTTTCAATCGTTCTTTAAGTCTTCCGCTGTATAAAAACTCTTTAATCTTTTTAAGAACGCTTTGAATCGAACGTTTTCCAATGTTTTTATAAACACCCAATTCATCCCCCCTTGGGTCTAGGCTGTCAATTCTAACAATTGGTATCAGAGCTTCGTGCTCTGGTAAAAGGCTTAACAGCCCAAGTGAAAAGATCCATTGTGAAATTGGCAGTAATTGGATATTTTTCAAATCATTTTTCAATGGAGGGTCTTACATTCGATGATGCACCAATTTTCGATGGGAAAAATTATTTGTATTGGAGTGCTAGAATGAAATTCTTCTTTCAATCTATTAATTGTCATTTATGGAATATTGTGCTTCACGACTTTGATTTAAAACCAAAATATGTTTTAAATGAATTTGATAAAAAGTGTTTTGCCTTGAATATTCAAGCTATGCGCATTCTAAGAAATGTTGTGAATGATGACACATATGCTAGAATCAAGGATTGTGTTGATGCCAAAAATATTTGGGATACTCTAAAAGCACACTATGCTACTAATGATCTACTTGAAAGTGTTAGTGTCTACAGGAAAGAAACAACACATCAACATGAAAGAGACACAAAGGATGAAATTACCAACTCCCATGATGAAATCTGTAATGATGACACTAAAAGCATGAGGATCAGCTCATCAATTGAAGATGATAATCTAGAAAGCCTATTTGAAGCATTCATGGAATCGAACTTAGAGTCAAGTTCTTCGGATGAGGAGTCAGTAGACAAAGAAATTGAATTTCACTCGTTCACTCCTCATGAGGTAACATTAATTGACTCTCATTCTCATAATCTGCAAGTTACAAGTAATGATTTGATCAATGATTTGAGAAATACATATTTAGAAAATAGCACCTCTACGAATTGTGAAAATTGCAGTTTTATTGAAAAACATGTTGAGGTTGCATCTTTTGAGTCCTATAGTATTGAAACATCCTCTTGTTCCAACTTTTTACTTGATAATATAGATAAGAATGTGGATATTCAGAAATCAAGTAAGGTTGTTGACAATTGTGATTTTCAATACAAGGACAATAAGCCTATTTTTTGTAAAAACATTTTTGAAAAAGGCAAATCATCTCTCAAACCCATTATCTGTAATTCTTGCGGACATTCGGGTCATATTTCTCATTTATGCCTATATAAGAAAAATTATTATCTGAGAAATAAAATGAAATGGGTTCCAAAGGGCTCTAAGGAATCCAAGTCTAATCCTCCTGGACCCAAAATGAGATGGGTACCAAAAGGTTTTCCTTGTAACAAGAATATGCAAAATCAGTTATCCAAGGAAGAACCAAAACAAAATCAGAAGAAGAAAACATTCACAATGATTTATTGGAAGCCAAAAACTAGATGGGTAGACCAAATAAAGAACAAGTTCTCAAGGACCAAAATCTTCTCAAGTAGAAATGGAGATTATAATAGAGTGAAAAATTAGAAGAGGAAGCAATGGTCAAGAACACGTTCATCCTGGCACAACAAGTCTGAGGTAAAGAAGTCATCTTCCTATTATAACCATGATTATACAAGAGTATACTTCAATTATTCCAAGCTATATCAATTTTGAAAAATAAATCATATGTAGTAAAAATTTGTTTTAAATAAGGTTGTCACATGATTATCAAAACCTTGGGATAGTGAAGTACTTCATTCATAATATGGTATTTAGTGCAAACTTGAGTTAATTAAGTTAGCATTTAAATTCATACTATGTATGAACTTGTTATAATTCATAGTTATATAAGGCTTGTATGACTTTGAGCATTACCTTATATTATCATATGGTTAATTTTAATTCTTTTAATTGCTCTTAGTGTTTTACATTGAAAAATTTACTAACTTGAGCGTTGGAGATATCAAGAACACTTTGTTTTGCAGGAAACAGTGTTCAACAGGTAAGTTAACCACAAGCTAAGTCCACTCATGTTCCCTAAAATCAAAAAAATCAGACATATCATGCAAGGGAGCTTGGATTATTCAGAAAAAGAGGAAATATGGGAATTTGGGCAGCAGTAATCGATTACCGGTCAGCAGTAATCGATTACCTTCAGAATGTTGCATCAGGTCTGGTTAACAGAGAAGAAGTAATCGATTACAGGCCTCAAAGTAATCGATTATCCATGTTGCATCACACATACATCAGAGACAAAGTAATCGATTACAACCATCAGAGTAATCGATTATCGCAATTGCATCATACAGTCACCAGAGAACGAGTAATCGATTACCGTCAGCAAGTAATCAATTACCCTGCATCAGATATGAAAAAAAAGGGGAAAATCGTGCAAGTGGGCCTTGACCCAGTTTGACCAAAGTGGAACCTTTTAGACCTAAACCTAGCCGTCCCACTCTCTTTCCCTCTCTCAAAAAACACGTTCTCCTTCTCTCCTCTCTCAACTTCTTCCTCTCCTTCAAACCACCAAAAACCACCATAGCCACACCTCCAAGTTTTTATTCTCATCTCTTCTCAACCTTCAAACACCACATTACACCATAAATCTTCACCCTTTCCTTCTCCCCTTTACAAAAATTTGTCCCCCTCTCTCTCTTTCCATACCCATACAAACCTCAACCTCTCCACCACAATTAACCACCTCTTCTCCTCCATACCCGACCTTTGGTCACCATAACCTTCATCATAACCACCATACCTCAAACCTTAGCCTCAACCGGTTCACTCTTGGTTCAACTCGGTTTATGCAAAGGATCACTGGTTCGCTGGTCTAATATCTCCGGTTCACTGATTCTTTGAAGACTTTGGTTCAGTTTTGGTTCAAGACTGGTTTAGAGTTGTTCGGTTCAGTTGGTTCGATTCAGTTCACTTTTCTCTCCGGTTCAGCAGTGTTGGTATTGGTTCTCTTCGGTTCAGGTTGGTCTAAAGCTTCTTCTCCTCTAGCCACAATACTCTACATACATGGTATGATGTCTATGCTACTGAACTTGGTGTTGAAATGTTGATGATCTGAACATAGTAGTATACATCCCTAAGTTATAGTTGGCACTTCAAATCACATTGCATTGGAGATCATGTGATTAGTTGTGGTTGGTCTGATTCATCTAGGCTGAGTATATTGTTCAAGGTGTGCTAGTTTTGATCTGCATCTGGTTATCTGGTTATTCGATTATCTGGTTCATATCGGTTGTGTCTGGAACTTTGTGATCATGTCAAGCAGAAGGCCTAGAAAAGAGAGCCCAAATTGTTGAATCAGAGGATGATGAGCCCTCACCCCCTATATAAAGTCCATAGTCAGAGACAGTCTCGCCAGAGTCGAGATGGAGCAGGTCCTTCAGCACCTCCACCTCCGGTTCCTCAACCTGCCACTATTGAAAAATACAACAGATGGTTCTCTTTCGTCGAGCAGATAGCTGATTATGAAAAATATTTTGCTGCTTGTACTGTGATATCACCGAGATTCCTTGATGCTAACACATTTGACAACGAAGAGTGCAATCTTTCAGCGGTTGTACTGCTAAAAGAAAAGGAACTGTTTGAGTTTAGTCTGATCGGCGGTGATTTCTACGAGGATCTCGTTCGTGTTTTCTATACAAATCTGAAATGGGATACTGATGAGAAAATCCTTTCATCTGAGGTCAAAGGCAGGAAAATAAGAATCACTATGGATATCTGGACAAACCTCACTCACCTCCCGATGGATGGCGTATACTTCACTGGAACTGGCCCCGATAATCATATTTATGACAACATGAACATAAATATGATTACAGGTACATCGATGATGTCAAAGCGGTTGTGTGTGCTTGTAGAATTTGACCATTTAGGGTTCAGTTGTATTTTATGTAAAACAACAATTAGTCTAAGCACTCAAGTTCAATTTTATTATTGCTTAGAGAAGATTATGATGTTTTTCTTGTTGAAAACTAGAAGAAGATTTTTTTATAACTTAGCTCCTGGAAAAGTATTTTGAGAAAATCTTTGCGAAAATCTCTAGTTACAATCGTTTTATGAAAATCAATTTTTAAACCAAAGTAATCGATTGTCCCTTTGAAATAATCGATTATCTTTGGTCAGTTAAGTAACCTAAGAACAAGTAATGGATTACTTAGCTTCCTGTAATGGATAATTACTTCCTTGGGCTGGTCACCTGAGTGTAAGTAATCGATTACTTGAAGATAATAATCGATTATTTTTTATGCTGCAACATTTTTATCAAAACCAGTGTGTAGGTAATCGATTACCCAGACCAAAGTAATCGATTACTGATGCTGCAATTTTTGAAAAACAAAACCAGAGAGCAGGTAATCGATTACTCATACCCAAGTAATCGATTACTCATTTTCAAATTTTGAAAAACGTGCTGAAATCAATTTGATTCACAAAATGATTTCTTTCCTTATTTGATTGATCACGTTTCTGATTAAAACTCCTTCTTCTACCTTTTTGAAAATTCTCTCCTTTACACACTTTATTTGAATATCTTTTTGAAAACCTTTTTGGAGAAATTTGTCATCATCATCTTCATCTTTTCTCTTTTTTAAAAAGAACAAGAACTTGAGAGTGCCTTAGAACTAAGCATTGTTATAGGATCGATATTGTTGTATCCGCTCTATTTAGAGAGCATTATTGTTAGTTGCACCAAAATCTCATTTGAAAACCTTTATTTGTAAGGGGAGTGTTACCCTTAGCGATTAGGGAGTGTTATCCCTTAGATTGAACGTGTGTCGCGTTCTTAGGGCGAGAAAACCCTTGTGTATTGGGAAGTGTCTAGACGAACGGTGGGGCACCTAGTAGTTAGGCTATCCGGGAAAATCTAGGAAGTGGCTTCCTAGTTGTTGTTGTTGTTGAGGTCCCTAGCGAACGGAGGTTCCTAGTAGCGTGCAGGGCGCTCTTGCTTGTATTTGGGGCTGGTTGTCCTTGTTGTGTTTAGTGAAGAAAATCTCAAGTGGGTGGCTTGGGGACTGAAAATCTCAAGTGGGTCTCAAGTGGGGCTGAACCAGTATAAAAACTATGGTGCACAATTTTTTATCCCTAATCTCTTTACGTTTACGTTTCGCGTTTTTATTTTGTGATAATCTTATTTTCAGCGACATAAAAACTATTTTTATGTTTTAAAGTAAGTAGCGCGAGAATTGCGTTTTAGTGTTGTTAATCTCTTCAATCTCGTGAGTAATAGTTTTCTATTACTAATATAAATATATTGTTTCGCTTGCACTTAAACGTTTTCAATTGTTCCTTAAGTCTTCCGCTGTATAAAAACTCTTTAATCTTTTTAAGAACGCTTTGAATCGAACATTTTCCAATGTTTTTATACACACCCAATTCACCCCCCCCCCCCTCTTGGGTGAAGGCTGCCAATTCTAACAAAGCTTGGTAGTGATTCAAACGTCGCAATCCTAGAAGACGTCACGCTCCAACGTAATAATCACATCATCAGTATCCACCTACTGGCCACGTTTTTATCACACATAAATGTGTCATCAAGAAGGATGTGTGTGGCGCTCCCAGAGGCCTTCCTTAGGTTATAAAAATTACCGTGATAATCGATCTATCACCCAAACTCCATGCATGAATGCATCACAGTTAAATTCATTGATTGGTATTTGAATTACTTGATAATCTCCAACATTATCTCAAAGTAATTAAAGTTCATTTTATGAACAATTTCCAAGAGAATTAGAAAATACCCAATCAGACATATTTCAGTCATATAATCAATTCATGATATTCCTTTTAAGTGACATTAGGTTTAGATAAAAGTGGTCAACTTAAAAATGGTGTTTTAAACAGCCTCTGTCAAAATACTCGAGTAGTTGCAAAAATATTCGAGTAGTTCATTGAAAATCTTGCATCAGACAAACCAGAATACTCGAGTAGTTCATCAAATACTCGAGTAGTTCATCAACCCAGAACACTTGAGTGGTTCATCAACTACTCGGGTATTGTGCTGAAGTCTGGTGATTTTGCATCAGGAAATACTCGAGTTTTGTCTCAAATACTTGAGTATTTCATGACAGCAGAACACTCTAAATTGGGTTTTATCATACCATTTTTTATTTTAGCCAATTTTAACTCAAACCAATGATCAACAAAGTTGACATAACATATATTAAACATGTTCAAACACTTAGAACACATCAATTTACAGAGATTGCATACATTCAATGGATTATGCATAAAATCATGAAAATCAACAACTCAACATACCAAAACACAAAATACTTAATAAAGTCATGATTTCAGGTTCCAAACAGTTTGCATGCATCATATAAGACTTGATCAAATCGAATTTAGAGCATGAATTGGTCTTCAAACCAAATTCCTAATTCAAACTAAGCCCTTAGAGCCTCTTGATGGCTCTCTATATAAATTCATGCACTTTAAACTCAATCTAGTGTAGGTTAAGCTTTCCCCTTACCTCTAGGACGTGAATCAACAGAAACTTTGGAGAGATTTGCTCTAGAATTCCCAAACCCTTAAAGAGCAGCGCATGCAGACAATTTTGAGCAGGGGTTCAAAACCAGAGATTTTGGTCAACAAATCATGCATAAGAATTAGGGAAAATGGTTAGATTCTATTCTCTGCAACATGCATGAGAGAATAAAACTAATTTGAGACTCAATGGTTGCAAGAGCTTACCAAAATCGAAGGCCAAAGTAAGCCTCAATGATCATATTTCGTTTTCTGCAGAATTGAAGGGCTGACTTTCGAGGCTCGATTCTTATCACACACACACACACACACACACACACACACACACACACACACACACACACACACACACACACACACACACACACACACTCTCTTAACTCACGATTTTGGTGTCTTTGTAAAGACCTGAATGTGAGCTTCACAATGGTGTATAATTTGTGTATCAACTCTTAGAAACGAAAGAGAATCGAAGAGAGAAAGTTATGAACTACCCTAACACGCAGATTCTTCACGATTTTGGCAAAATGGTTGGTTGATTCATCAACCATGAGTTTAAATAGATGGATAAGGCACTCATGCAGCTCGACATGAACCTAAGGACATGTTCGTGAGCTTTTTTCGTGTCAACACCGGGGTAACTCGGTGGTTGACTCATCAAACGCACTAATGTTGAGCAACTCTGTGCAGAATACTCGAGTATTGGCTAAAATACTCGAGTGCTTTGACCAAAATTTGAAAAATAAATATTTGATATCATTTCCCTCCAAAACTTTTCTAATATTGCTTCTAGGTCCTAAAATAGGGACTAATTTGCAAAAGCCTTATTTCGACATAAAAATAATTATCTTATCATTTCCACATATTTTTCTTTCATTAAAGAAATGCATAATAAAAAAATTTTAATCAAGGATTAAAATAAAAGTAATTAATTATAAATAAACTTTATAATTAAACTTCTATTAATCAGGGATTAAAAATTTGGGGTGTTCCACTACTCCCTCACTTACAAGGAATTTCATCCCCGAAATTCAACTTACACAAACAAATCAGGATAATCCTGACGCATCCTATCTTCTAACTCTCAGGTTGCCTCGATCACATCACCACAGATCCAAACAACCTTGACCAAAGAAATTCATTTTCCTCTGAGCTGCTTAATTCTTTGGTCTTCAATCCGGATAGGCATAGCTTTAAAGGTTAGGTTTTCACGAACGTCTAAGTCATCAGGGCGGATTTTGATAATAGTGTTTGGGTCATGGACATATTTCTTCAACTGAGATACATGGAAAACATTGTGTATACTAGCCAAAGATGGGGGTAAAGCTATTTGGTATGCTACAGGACCTATTCTCTTAAGAATTTGGTAAGAACAAAAAAACTTAGGAGATAATTTCTGGGTTTTCGAAGCTCTACTAACACCTTTGGTTGGAACTACTCTAATAAACACATGCTCTCCATCCAAAAACTCTAACGGTCTTCGCCTCTGGTCAGCATAACTCTTCTGTCGGCTCTGAGCTGTCCTCATCTTCTCTTGAATCATCTTGATCTTTTCCGTTGTCTCTTGCACAACTTCAAGACCAACAAGAGAATTCTCCCCCACTTGGAACCAGCATAGCGGGGTATGACATTTTTTCCATACAAAGCTTCAAATGGTGTCATCCCAATACTCGTATGATAACTATTATTATAGGTAAACTCTACGAGCGGCAACATTTGCTCCGAACTCTCGTGCTCTTCTAGAACACAAGCTCTTAAAAGGTCTTCCAATGATTGAATAGTCATCTTCGTTTGAATAAATCCTTTTTAAATCAATAACGAATAATTTCTTCAAAACACAAAATAAAATAATTCATTATTATAAAATAAATCCCAAACAATTAACTCCTCCCATAAATATAATTCGAATAATATCTTTCCATAAACTCAAAAAGAAATGCCCAATCAGAAATTCTCAAAAATCAATTTATTAAAATGAAGAAAAATGCGGGTATTATAAAATAGAGAAGTTATCACCTCGTATGAGGAGGTACTTTATTCTGTTAAATTATTTTTAGAGATCAATGGGTGTGCACTAACAGTGTACGTTTTTTACACCACCAGTCTATCATCCACCATTCATTTGTATTACTTTTATTTGAAAGTCAACGACCATAAACACATGAATGGTGGATGATAGACTGATGGTGTAAAAAACCTTTACACTGTCGGTGCACCATATATTTTCTCTTATTTCTAATATATATGTTTTTTTTATAGGCAAAGTTTTTGACAGGAAAAGGAAATGAAAATTAAACCACCAATAATTATGTTGTTTTAGAAACCCAATAATACTCATTGTTAATATATATGTTTTTTTATAGGCAAAGTTTTTTACGGGAACAGGGAAATGAAAATTAAACTACCCATAATTATGTTGTTTTAGAGTTAACATGAATGTTTGTGGAAAAAAAATAATTAAATGCTACTATTAAAAATTGAAATGAGGTCTTATAAATATGCCCAAAATAAAAACTCCAAAAAATCTTTTATATATATAGAGCCGGAAAGAGTAAAATGTATAAACTACATAAACTCGTCTATAATTTTTTTTTAATCAGAATAGAGGCTATAGCCCAAAAAAATTACTCCCTCCGTTCCTATTTATAAGACCCTTTTGGAAGATTTCACGTCCATTAAGAAAGTGGAATAATTTAATTAATTGTATTGGAAATGTGAACTTTTGATATGTATTTTCAAAACTACCCCTATTAATATTATTGGGAATCTAAAAAGTGTTAAATAAATAGGGGTGTTTGTGGAAAAAAGTAATTAATGCTTATTGAAAATTGGTAAATGGTCTTATAAATAGGAACAAAACAAAAGTATCAAAAAGGTCTTATATTTAGGAACGGAGGGAGTATTTAAGAGAATGAACGTGATACACGGGTAAAGAAATCCTTAAAAAGTCATTAAAAATTAAGGGTTTTTTTTAAGGTTACTAAAGGTAGAAAAAATTCAATAAATTAGCATTGTCTTTTTTTTCGAAAACCCCAAAAACTATACTTTCCTATATTTATTTATTATACTTAGTTACTTAACCAGTGTCATTACTAGTTAGCATTTCCCAAAAATTAAACCAGAAAACTTGCCTGAAAGATTAGAAGTATATAGTACTCTTCTAAACGCAATAAATTTTCTTTTTTTCTCTGTTTCATTCGTGTTGCGTTTCACGAATGCTTCTCGTGGCAATTAGCTTTTTTCGCTTACAACCGAATTACTTTTCTCTAATCCCTAATAAATACTCCAATTTGCAACCGAATTAACGCAAAAATTACTCCTATGACTATGAGAGAAAGGTAAACTTATATTCCCTCCATTTTATTATCTTGGTAAAAAAAAATGCAACAAATTTGTCTCATATTAAAGTAAAAAATAAATGAAAAATCTTAAAAATTGTATATTGTATTAATGATTGATAAGTAAGTAAGGAAAACATATTTAAAGATTTTTTAAGGCAATATTTGGAATATGTATTAATTGTAACTAGACCCCAACCCCGTGTGATTCACGGGGAAATACGAAATCAATAAATCATTTCATAAAATTGCAATTAATATTAGTTAAAGAATATTTTTTTTAATACATTAGATTTATCAAAATTAAAAAAATTAAAAAAAAACCAGAGCACCAAAAATCGATGCATGGTAGAAGCACCCTTGTTTTATATTTTACTTGTTTGGACCATTACTTGTGTCAGGAAGCATATAATAAAAAAATTCAAATCCAAATAACAAAAACATGTACATAAAAAGTACACAGAAAACCCAAAGTATATTTTTTTAATATTTTATATTTATTAAAAAATAAATAAAAAAAAGAGCCAGAGCACTAAAAACCGGTGCATGGTAGAAGCACCCTTGTTTTATATTTTACTTATTTGGACCATTACTTGTGTCAGGAAGCGTATAATAAAAAAATTCAAATCGAAATAACAAAAACGTGTACATAAAAAGAACACAGAAAATTCAAAACATATTTTTTTAATATATTATATTTATTAAAAAATAAATCAAAAAAAGAGCCGGAGCACCAAAAACCGGTGCTTGGTAGAAGCACCCTTGTTTTATATTTTAATTGTTTGGACCATTACTTGTGTCACGAAGCATATGATAAAAAAATTCAAATCCAAATAACAAAAACATGTACATAAAAAGAACACAGAAAACTCAAAGCATATTTTTTTAATATATTATATTTATTAAAAAATAAATAAAAAAAGACCCTGAGCACCAAAAACCGGTGCATGGTAGAAACATTCTTGTTTTATATTTTACTTGTTTGGACCATTACTTGTGTCAGGAAGCATATAATAAAAAAATTCAAATCCAAATAACAAAAACATGTACACAAAAAGAACACAGAAAACTCAAAACATATTTTTTTAATATAATATATTTATTAAAAAATAAATAAAAAAAGAGCCGGAACACCAAAAACCGGTGCTTGGTTGAAGCACTCTTGTTTTATATTTTACTTGTTTGGACCATTGAAGTATATAATAAAAAAATTTCAAATCCAAATAACAAAAACATGTTCATAAAAAGAACACAGAAAATCCAAATCATTTTTTTAATATATTAGATTTATTAAAAAAATAAAATAAAAAAGAAGAGTCAGAGCACCAAAATTCGGTGCATGATAGAAGCACCGTTATTTTATATTTTATTTGTTTGGACCATTACCTGTGTGCAAGAAAATTTGAGAAGCAGTACTTCTATTTAAATTTAAAAAAAAAGTACTACTTCCATGGGACTCACGGGCACTTAGCAATGGTTTTCCGTCGTGGGATACCCATGCTGGTTTATATAGTATAGATGATATGAAAATTTGTATAATATCAATTTGTAATTATTGAGTGAATCATGCATTATATTAAACAGACACTCTCTTATTTTCATTGATTTATTTGACTTTTACTAAGATAATGAGACGAAGAGAGTAATATTTACTAAGGGATTTAGTTTTTTTACCTCATTTAGTTCTTGATTTCTCAAAATTATTTTTTTTAAATATTCTTATGTATATATTTTTTTTCTTCTTTTTTATGCTTCGTACATTCAAGAATCAATGTTTGACTTTTAAAATTACATATATATTAATCCCTTCAATATTAATATTTTTTTCTAGGCTGACTCAACGTATGTATAAAATAACACATATGCTGGAGGGTTAATGTAAGAAAATTTAAAACAATAATTTTATTTAATACGCTAACTTCTCATTATATGTGTTATTTTTTACTCCATCCGTCTCTAAATATAAGACCATTTTGTCACTTTTATTTTGTCTCTATTTATAATACCCTTTAACAATTTTTAATGAGCATTAATTATTTTTTCCACAAACACCCTTATTTATTTAACACGTTTTAGATTCCCAATAATATTAATAGGGATAATTTTGAAAATACATATTAAAAGTTCACATTTCCAATACAATTAACTAAGTTATTCCATTTTATTAATTGACGTGAAATTTTCCAAAGGGATGTTATATATAGGGACAGAGAGAATACCTATGTTGGGATCAACGTAGCACACAAAAAATTTTTTAGGTAAGTGAAAAATCTCATTACCCGACAAAAAAACTAATAAAAAGGAAATCAAAAGCATAATCAAACAAGATTGCCACCAACTAGGTTGGGTTCAATCAAGCAAGATTATATCAACTCAACATGAGTCAAAATTCATTCTCATCCCTATAAATCATATTTCTAATCTCTCTATAAATTGTATTTCTTTCCTCCTATCCTTCTCATTGTCTATCCCTTTAAGTCTCACAATTACTTCATTCTTGAGCTGTACAAATATACCATGTGGAGTGCTATTCTTCCCTTGAAATATAAGTGCATTTCTAGCATACCATATGTGAGCAACAACAGCTGCTAATACACAATACAATACTTTTTGTCTTGTCTGTCTTTGTTTCCATATGTGCCTTATATCCCTCAACCAGTTTCTTCTATGCCGATCCAACCGCCTAATACCCAGCCAATTCTTACATAAGACAAGAATTTCAGCAGAAAAATTAGAAGAGAAAAACAAATGATCACATGTTTCTTCTGTTGCTTGACAGAAACTACATATTGGGCAAGTACTAATCACTTGCATTCTTATCAACCTGCTTTTGGTAGGAACTCTGTCTAAAGCCATTAACCAGCAGATAATTGAATGTTTAGGAACAATAAACTTACTCCATACAAACTTGGCATGATACCATTTTTGGTGCTGACCTACAAGCCACTGATATCCTGAAACAATTGAATACACACCATTGGCAGCATTGATCCATCTGTTCTGAATAACACCAGCCTGCACCTTAGTTCTTAATTTTAGTAGCCTTTTCCAGTGCCATCTGGAATCAGTTTTCACTTCATACTCCCATATACTACAGGTCTTAAGATAAATTGAATGAATCCATTTAATCCACAGTGAATCTTCTTTATTAGCTATTGCCCAAATTTGTTTTATGAGTGCAGCCTCATTCCATTGTCTAATCGATTTGATACTAAGTCCTCCAACTTCTTTTGGCAAACAGACCTTCTCCCAACTCAACAATGGCATTGACCTTCCATTCAATTTGATACCCCATAAGAAGTCCCTGCATACCCTCTCCATTTCCTTTATGACCTTCTGAGGAATCATAAAAGCACTTGACCAGTATGTGGAATGGACATCAGAACTGAATTGATCAATAGAATTCTGCCTGCATAGGACAGGTTCCTTGAAGCCCAACTCTTTGTCCTTGCTGCTATCCTGTTCACCAAGACATCACAATCTGATCTTGTCCATTTGACAGGAGATAAAGGAAGGCCTAAATACCTAACAGGAAATGAGCTTCTCTCAAAACCAGTCTGTTGAAGTATCTCATCCTGCAATCTGTTATTCACTCCTTCAAAAAACACTGATGACTTCTGAAAGTTTGCTGTCAATCCTGTAGCTTCAGAGAACTGTTTGAAGTATTTCATCATAATGGCTACTGATTCTGGCTCTCCTTTGCAGAATAATAGTAAGTCATCTGCAAAACAAAGATTAGTAATACCAATCCTTTTGCATAAAGGATGATATCTAAATCTTTGTTCATTTGCTGCAAGCTTCAAATTCCCTGTCAATATCTCCATTATCAATACAAAAAGCATAGGTGATATTGGATCACCCTGTCTCAGCCCCCTCATTCCCTAAAAAAAAAACAGTAGTTTCACCATTCAGGACCAAGGAATAAGTGGTTATTACTATAAGATATTAATTATTAGGAAAATGCTAAAGAGTGTCCTTAGGGTACTGGTTAAGGAAGCAAAAGAGGTAGTTTTATCTTTAAAAATTGTGAATTTAAAATTTCGAGAACTAGGGGACTTGAATTTTCAATGCAAGTTTTCCTTTAACGTATTTCTTAACCGATGCCCTTAGGGCACTGATTAGCAATACCCTAATCTTTAGATTACTAAATTCTGCGATTAAACTCAGCTTTTAAATTTACTGTAGCTTGCAACAATGTTCTAAGTCTTGAAGTTCGTTGTCTTATCTGGTGCTTGCACTGTTCCTAAGAGTTCTTATGAACAGTGACTCAACTCGCACGTGTGGCTTAGCACGCGTTTTCTACTTTTTTGGCTTTAACTGGACACACTCTTATGAATAGTAGTTAACCATTTGTCCTATATGAAATCTTAAAAATGTTAGTGTTAGGAACAGTAGCTAATACTTAAACGTGGGAAAGGGTTTTCAAATGTGTTTTGTTGGGGAAGTTTCTCTTGGACAGAGGAGAGAGAATATCAAACTCTATCTTCTTCTTAGGTGAGAAGAGAGTGTGGAGCTCGATTGAAGAGAGTGTGGAGCTCGATTTAAGGTGAGGTGTTCACTACTGCAAACCACGTAACAAAGCGACGAATACATCAATATTCGATTCTTCATTTTTTTTCGTGTCATTTATGCCATATATATTCCATTAATCTGATTTATTTTAACTTGAATTTGTTTTTTTCTATTTCAAATATCTTCAATCTGTTTTTTAATGTGTGGTTTGAGTCATTGCTTGACTTTTTGCAGTTCTTTGCGATGAGAGGGGAAGTAGGTGGAGTTCGGTCAGGAACGTCAAAACGAAAAAGGCCTAAATTGGAGGAATGTGAGGGTAAAAACCAGTATGATACTGAAGTATAGTGTTATTGTAACTAAGATCAAATGACTTATTTGTGCAATTTAAATATTTTTATATGTAGGGTCATTTTCTCAAGCTAAGGTTCGTTATAAGAGACCTACACGTGCAGATAACATTTCAATGAGTCCAGTGCCAAATATTGTTCTTGAGGATGTTACCAACATGATCCAAGCTTCAGATTGTCAAGGTAATTATATACAGGTTCTGATTTTTAAGTTTGTGAATCATTGTTTCAGCTTTGCACTAACGAAAATGAAGTTAATGATTCATTTTTTCAAATAGGACAACAATATATTACCGGTGTTGATTTGCAAAGTATTAGAGATGCAAGATTTATGCAGAGTGATGAAAAGAAGCTTACTGATGACACTTCATCAAACAATTCAATATTGGTAAATGGTAAGGCTTCAAAAAACGTTGTGATAGATTGTTGTGACATGACATGTAATGTCACTGTATCAATTGATTCATGAATTTAATCATGAAATTGTAGAATCTCCCATTGAACTTCCAAGTAATAGTGTTCAGCATTCAGAAGTTCTCGATGCAGCTAATCCAAATAGTGTTGTATTATCATATATTGAGATGAGTCGATATCGAGCTGAGAAGGTGTTGTCAACAATAAGAGTGCAAGTGCTGTACCTCATATGGCTAAAAGTCCAATGCAATGTTCTCAAGTGCAGATGTCAAACTGTGATATGTCAGATAATATTGAATGCAGGGATCCAATGGTAGGAGTTCTTGGGCATGACAAGAAATTAACTTTTAAAAGTGTGAACTCGATAGTTTGTGATTTATCCCAACAGTTTTCTAATGTTGAAGGTAATGAATTAGTCATACTTTTTGTGATTGGACATGGGAAGTTTATTCTTTATCTGATGGATGGAAATGTTGGTATGTTGTTTCAGATAATACCAAGCAGAATGTGGGCTCATTAAACACATGTAATGATGAGCAAGCTGATGGCAAAATAAGTTATTGCTGGACTATGTTTTTTTTAATTTAAATTTTGAATCTTATTTTTATCTATTATTGTTGACTTTAATTCAGGTAGTGTTCATAATCATTGTATTTGTGAGTGTAGGTTGTGATATCAATTGTAAAGTAGCTGCTGGTGATGAAACAAGGTCCCAACGAGATAGGAAATCAAGATTTGATGCAGGACAACCATTGCGAAGGTCAAAGAGGTTTAAATTGTTGTCTTCTTTAAGTTTATCAGAACCAGGTTAACCTCAACGACTCAGTGTAAATTTTTGATACCGTATTCCCTATTATATTTATAATGAATCAGTTAGTGACTTGAATTGTAAATGATTGTTATAATTAAATCAGGTAAAAACAATGTAAAAAAAATGTCTTGGTCAAAGTTCAGTTTCCTTTCAAAGTCAAGATTGGAAAGAGAACATTGATCCAGACAATATCGACGTTTGTGACAAAGATGATGACAAGTTAAACTATTCTGGCACTGGTGTGTTAATTTTGTTATTGAAATATGCTACTATTTATTGTGCTGAGTTTTATTTAATTTCCCTGAAACTTGAAATGGTATGTATTGGTTAATGCTGCTTTATGATCCCAAATGTAAAGTAGGTGTTGTTATTGAACGAAGGTCAAAAAGAGAACGAAAAATAAGTGTTGATGAGGTCCAACCGCTGAGAAGGTCGAAGAGGTTTAAACTGCTATCTAATCCAATAGTTGTCGACAGAGTTCTGAATGAAGAGCCTTTTAAATATGATGATTTGGATGATTGTGATTATCGTTGTCAATTTTGTGGTGCGAGATTTTGGTATTTGGAGAGATTGAGCAAAGCCAGGAAGTGTGATGCACCTACTTTTTCAAAGTGTTGTGGAGGTGGTAAGATTAAATTACCTTATTTGGGTCGTGCACCAGATTACTTGCATCATTTGGTATTTGATCATGATAGTGTAGATTCTAAGTATTTCCAAAGTAAGATTAGGTTATTCAATATGATGTTTTCGTTTGCTTCTATGGGAGGAAAAGTATATAAAAGTGTTAATAATGATGGAGGGAGATATGTATATAAATCTTAGGGGGACAAAACCATCATCGAATTGGGAGTTTGCTACCAAGAAGTGAAGAGAGGCCGAAGTTTGCACAACTTTACATTTATGACACAGCAAATGAAGTCAGCAATCGTATGGAAGCATTCAGGTAGACAACCTAAATTATCAAGGATACAAAACAATAATCAAGGCTGAGAGCGATATTTTTTTTTAAATTCATCGGTAGATTACAAATGATTTACATGAGTATATTGTAAGATAGAAGTCTATTTAACGTATTAAATATGATTTTACAGTGGGTCGGACAATGATGAAGAGAGGTTAAGATTGCACCAAGAAATTACACATAACCTCAAAGATATGCTTGATACCTACAATCCTATCGCAAAGATATTTCGCATGGCTAGAGATAGACTGGACGAAAATTAAGTTGATGAATTAAAGCTGAGGTTAATTAGGAAAAGGTCGAAGGACAGTAAGATGTATAATCTACCTACAACTGATGAAGTTGCGGCTCTGATACCAGGTAATGTCGATGTTTATAAAGGGGATAGGGACATCATAGTCGAGAAAATGGGAGGTGGATTGTAGCGTATTGATGAGTTGCATCCTTTATATCTGCCTATGCATTATCCCCTTACTTTACCACTTGGAGAGGATGGCTTTTGTGAGAATACTGCTCATAATCGAAGGGGTCGTCAAGAAAATGGAATTAATGAAGAACCTCAGCAGCCAGGGAACCACACTGTTACTTTGAGGGAACATTTTGCATTTAGGCTGCATGAGAGAGATTTGGAACCCAGTGTGTTGTTGCACCTGCGCAGATTGTTTCAACAGTTTGTTGTTGATGCATACACTATGGTAGAGTCATGGAGATTAAATTTCATGCGCTAGAAACAAAATCTAATCAGGCAAGAGCATTTTTCAGGGATAACTGATGTTGTTCTACATGGTAGAACCGAGGGTGCATCAGTTGGTAAAAGAATTATTTTACCTTCGAGTTTCACTAGCGGTGCAAGGTATATGATTCAAAATTATCAGGATGCAATGACAATCTGTAAGTGGGCAGGGTATCCGTATATTTTTATCACCTTTACTTGCAACCCAAAGTGGCCAGAAATCACACGTTATTTAAATTAGAGAAACTTGAATATAGAGGACAGACCTGATATTGTTTCTAGTGTTTTTAGACTAAAGTTGAAACAGGTTATGACAAAAATAAGGGTTCGAGATATTTTTGGTCCTTGCAAAGCAGGTATACTTAAAACTAATTATATAGTTGTTACTTGACGTCAAGGGGATAATGCTTTTATATATTTGATATTACACCTACATAATATGTATATATTTTTGTGCAGTGGTATATACAATTGAGTTTCAAAAAAGGGGGTTGCCTCATGCACATATCCTTTTATTTCTGGAGGCCAGGGCCAAATATCCAAATCCTGAAGACATTGACCTGATAATATCAGCTGAAATACCTGATGCAGAGAAGAAGCCTAAACTGTATGAGGCAGTCAAGGAATTTATGTTACATGGTCCATGTGGATTAGAAAATCGGAGGTCTCCATGTATGGTTGATGGAAGGTGCCTAAAGTTTTTTCCAAAGAAGTTTGAGCCCGAAACTAGGGTGGATGAAGATGGTTATCCCATATACAAGAGAAGAGATAATGGATGTACTATTGAAAAAGGTGGTCATATATACGATAATAGGGATGTTGTTCCATTCAACGAGAAACTCTTGATGATGGGTCAATCCCATATAAATACAGAGTGGTGTAATCAAGGTAGAAGTATTAAATACTTATTCAAATATATTAATAAAGGTACGAACAGGGTTACTGCTGCTTTGTATCAGGAGTCTGATGGGACTAATGCGCAAATAGTGGATGAAATTAAAGCTTATTATGATTGTCGATATATATCTCCATGTGAAGCATCATGGCGTATATTTGGTTTCGAAATTAACTATAGGAAACCAGCAGTGGAGAGACTAAAATTTCATCTAGAAAATGAGCAGAGTGTTATATTTAGAGATGAAGATGATCTTGAATCAGTTGCTGACAGAGAAATTAATCTGACATCAATGTTCATAGCATGGATGGAAGCAAATCAACTATATCCAGATGCTAGAGAGCTTACGTATGTTGAATTTCCATTGAAATTTACATACAATCAAAAGGCGAAAGCATGGTTCAGACGTAAGAAAGGTTTGACTATTGGGAGATTGAGTTATGTGCCACCTAATGCTTGTGAAATATATTATCTCCGTTTAATTCTGAATATTGTGAAAGGCCCTCAGAATTTTGGACAATTGAGAACGGTTGGAAATGAGCAGTATGCAACTTTTAGAGAATGTTGCTATCACTTAGGCCTGCTGTCTGATGACCTGGAATTCACAAATGTGATAGAAGAAGCAGGCCGATGGGGCAGTGGTCTCATGTTAAGGACTATGTTTGTTACCATGCTTTTATTAGGATCTATGAGCAAACCAGAAGATGTGTGGGATAAAACATGGATGATTTTGTCTGAAGATTTAATCAGGCCATACAGAAGAATTCTTGGAGATAATGGTATATGCAAACTTAAATAAAAAGTATATGTCTTTGTGAATTATTTTTTAAATTAGTAATAAAACTGAGATCTGATTGCATTTATCCAACTATCTTACAACCTCAACAAATACAAAATTTGGGATTGGTAGAGATTGAAAGAATTCTTCGCCGAAGTGGTAGATCTCTGTCTGATTGGATTTCGATGCCGCAGCCTCAGGGCTCAACACTGGATATGATAAACAATCCTCTCATTGCGGAGCAGTTAAATTTCAACCGTGAAGAACAATTTAATGAATATCAACGTCTTCGGTCATCAATGATTGAGGAACAGTTTACTGTTTTTAATGAAATTATGGTGTCCATAAGTTCTGGGTCAGGTATTTAATTTTTAAATGCACTTAGGTGAATATCCAAATTATCATTAGTATTCTTTCTTTTCTTTGATTGCTATGTCATTGATTTAGTTGTTATTGATCTTTAAGCTACTTAATCAAAACTATGTCATTCTTTTAGGTGGATTATTTTTTCTTAATGGATATGGAGGTACTGGGAAGACTTTTGTATGGAGAGTTTTATGTGCTAAGCTTCGTTTAGAGGGTAAGATAGTGTTATGTGTTGCATCGAGTGGCATTGCAGCTACACTAATATCAATGGCTCGGACAGCTCATTCTAGGTTTTCAATTCCTATTGTTATTAATGAAGATTCAACATGTAATATTAGGCAGGGCTCAATACAAGCTGAGTTATTGTCAGAGGCAAGCTTAATAATATGGGATGAAGCTCCAATGGTTCGTAAGGAGTGTTATGAAGCGGTAGATAGGAGTTTCAGGGATATCCTTCAGAATCGAAATCCTGATGCAATGTCTAAGGTTTTTGGAGGTAAAACAGTGGTTTTAGGTGGGGATTTCCGACAAATTCTACCCGTACTACCTGGTGGTAGTAGATCTGATACTGTATTTGCAACAATAAACTCCTCATATCTGTGGAGTTATTGTAAAGTTTATAAATTAACCAACAATATGCGACTTCAAGGATGTAATTTGGATGATGGACAACAGTTACAAATCTTCTCTTAGTGGATGTTAGACATTGGCGAGGGTAAGATAAATGATCCAAATGATGGTGAGGTTGAAGTGGATATTCCTCTGGATTTATGCATTTTGCAGGTGGACAATCCTTTGGAAACATTATTTTTAACTTCATATCCTAACTTTGAAAAACACTATTGTAACAGCCCCATTTTCACCACCCAAAATAATCATCATTTATTTAAGAAATTATTAAAAATGAGGCCTTTTTTTTTTTGAAAATGTTTTTGCAAAGCGGTTGGTGCATGCTCATGTTCTTACTTGAAAACCGGGTTGTTACTTAAAAACCTTTCTGCACCTTCACTTTCCAATCTCCCAAAACAGTTTTAAAGATTTGGCCAGTTCACAAAATAAGTAGGGCATAGTTACAAGAGTGATACATTGCTAAGATAGTCCTTGACTCACACTTACAACAACTTAAACTAATTATCCTACCTCTGACTCTTCCTAATAAAAACTATAGGGTGCAACTCATGATCCTCCTTCTTGCGTCCTTGCTTAACTCCGGAAGATAAATCCATCTCAGTTGCAGCTTGTCCACGATTCTTTGGCATCCATTGCATTCTAGCCTGAGCAGAAGAAGTCCTCCAAGCTTCACATCGTGCCTTCTCCTCGTAGTCTCGGTAGCCACGGACAGAAACTTGTCCCAGCAGGTGTCCTAGGTTAGCTCCGCAAAGTCGATGCTCAGGATCCGGAATCACAATCTGAGTGTCGCCAATCCACACCCAACCATATGAGGTACGCTTCTAGCCACATCCGTGTCTAGTCCATGTTGCAATCCCCATACGATACTCCATCTGCACGTTGGAGTACCAGGAACACCGATATGCCAACGGGCAGGAGAGAGTTAGCGAACCGAACGACAAGTCGTCGACGTTGTGGATTTACCGCAAGCGGGATATCAAGACAACACACACAATACAAACAAGGCACACCACACAGCACTCATGCATAACATCACAATTCTTATTATATTAACTCATTAACAGTCTTATATAAGCATCTTCTATTTTCAATCATTTTCTCAATCACATCTTCATTCACCATTCTCAATCTTTCACTTATTCTCTTTTTCCATCACTTATTCCAAACTTCACCTCCTCATCATCAAAACTCCATAAACTTTACTTTTCTTAATGATAAATCTTTTTTTTATAAGTCTTATCAAATTACAACCATCGATTATTAAGGGGATTTAAAGAATCATCGAGGTACGCGTCCGTTCGTAGTTAGCACTCACGTTTCGAGTCTACATCTCCTCGGCCATCCATCCACCTAGTCGGAAGCAAACAGGAGTACAGAACCTTTATCGTGCGGGCACGACAGCTATCACACAACAAATGGTCCCAGACCAGGAGGTCTCAGCCTCAAATCATAATCATATCAATTCATATATATCACAAGGCACACTGTCTCACTACAGTGGCAAACAAGATGCCCCACTCCAGTTCCTCTCACTGTTCTAGATTTGCAATCTAGGGGGCGACAGTACAACTCTAGTGTGCACGCAGAACTTGCCACGGCATTGGACCCAGTCCCCACCACGTTAGTGCGCCACTTGTGGAGTTCGTTCTGCCTAGAAAAGTACTCTAGACTTCTTGACGTTTCACCGTCATCGTCCTCCCCTAATGCAATCTCCTCCTAAGTATCCGAAGATACCTATGGTTACTTCATCTCCACTACTTCGGGTTAACTCTCATTCCTCACCGCGTTCATTGTTAATGTCTTTTAAAAGCTTTTATCTTTTATTAACCTAATGGTCAGTTCACCCTTCGTGCATCCCTTCAATGAGTCCTGACCGCTAACTTTGCATCACTTTTTCTTTCATGTCTCAAACTTGGCACAGAGCGGGATCACAATCACAACTTGAATATCATCACAAAAAAACTTTTCCCCAGACAACCTTTTCTTAGCATCTCTTTTCGTAAACTTCCAAAATCTCACTTCACAATTCCTCTTCAAAAACTCTTTCAAAACTTCAAATCATAAATCCTTTTCTAAAATTTCATTTCATAAATCTTTTTCAAAAATATCCTTTCGAAACTTGTTTCAAAAATTTCCTTTCGAATCCTTTTTCAAAACCTCTTTTCACAATCACTTTCAGAAAATCAATTTTGGAAAATTTTTCTCATTTTGGGAACCCCATTCACCAATACGTTTTGTAAACTCTTTTCAAAAATTTCATTTTTGGAAATCCCTTTCAAAAATACATTTTCAAAAACTTATTTTCAAAAATTTAGTTCGCAAACTCCTTTCAAAAATTCTTTTCCTAAGTCCTTTCCAACAATCTCATTTTCGAAAATCTTTTCAAAAATCTTTGTTTTTAAAGTTCTTTCCAAAAACTTTCTCTTCTTGAGAACTAATGGAGGAGCAAGCTCGACTCAACACCAGTCTCAATCCAAGAAAACAAAGCCAAAGAATCAAGTTTCCACCCTCATCAACTCTTCACTTTCATTTCCACATCATCATTCCTTCCCAGCTCTGGCTCATTCACATCACATCATTTCATCTTTACCACTCTCATCTCATCATCTCTTCTCAATCATTATCTCAACTCTTAGTGTCTTATCAAGGCAGCCTGGTTTCATCAGGACTTAAGCCAAACAAGGGTTATATCTCTTCCCTTTGTGTCTTTTAGTTCCAATCTCTTTTATTATCATTATCAGTTATTTCACATTATCTCATATTCAACGCACAACAAACATAAACAACATATCATCAGCATACAAACATCACACACAACAATGTGGTCTTTGTCCTCTTCATATAAGTGGCCACACAAAGCAAACAATTGCCACTATACTACTGACTCAGAACCACTGAGTTCCGATCTTTGAGCTGATACGGAACGTCTTAATACAACACATACTACCACGGTGTCTTAGGAAAGCTACTCTCTCACCTGAGGTCCAGCGATTAAATGTACGCAGTCTTCTATGATCCTAGTTGTTGCCACTGCCTTAATCCCTTGTCTGTAACGTCCCTCGTATTAATTAAAAACACATTTTCATCACTATCTTTTATTAAGAAAACATTTTCTTAACTAAAACGTTCTTTCGTTCCTCGTCGAAAATCTTAAAACATGATTGTTTTCTCAAAACACCTTTAACTTTTCTTAGTTCTTTAAACACTTGAAATCACTTTGAAAACATCAAATAAAACAATTTAAATCAATTGGTTAGGTTGCTGGTCCGTCTTGGACAGCACCTTAACCTCATTCAAAAACACCGAAAAATTCACCGGTTTCAATCCGGGTTTTGCTCAAATCAATTACCTTTTGAAAACCAAACCTTGAGTCTCATGAACTCAATTTAGAAATCAAGAAAACAATTTTAAATAGACTTGGACAGCAAAGAAATACTTTACAAAAATCAATTTAATAAAATCCGAAAACATCGTGAAAACTCGTTTTTGTTTCAAATATTTTTTTTTTAAAAAAACTCAAGTTTTTGTTATAAAACAACACTTAAAACACAACTTCACAAATTCAAATAAATCAAACCAAATAATTTCACAACCACACATACAATTACCAACGCACTTAGACACTTAATCAATTTAATCAACAAATAATCAACTTTTTAAAAAAACATATTATTTTATAAAGCAAAATCATTTAAGCATACTTAAGCTCATGCACACATAATTTCACTTAAACACACGACTCATTCCCTAAACATAATTGGCTCATCATTATTTCTAGGTTACTACATGGAAAAAAATTCTATCCTAATTAACATGCACAAACCGAAACTACACACATATCAAAACAAGATTCATGCAATCATCAAATACACAAAAACTTATGAAATTATTTCTTCTTTCTCTTGACAAAAACCGTGAGCTTAATCACTAGAAAACCCATCAAACTTTAATTTATTTCCTTAAATCAAATCAAAATCATGCAAGAACATAAAGCATATATCAAATTCTCACAAAATAAAAATCATAGATCTTAATTCAAACATGGCTGAATGCATCATACACAAGACCAACACTTAGATCAAATCATGTTCATGCAAGGAAAATTATTTTAAAGCTTATTTCCTTAATTTTTTTCCAAAAACCGGGACATGCAAGAACAAATCTTAAACTTTTCTACCAAAATAAATAAAAATCATAGATCAACACAAACACTTTTAATTTATTTCTGAAGGAACATAAAAATAACTTTTTCAAAGTTCAAGATCAACATGCATGCATCTAAATCATGTAGAGAAAGTCATGAAATTAAATATAAGAACATATTTCAAAGAAAAAGAGCAATTTAAATGAAAAAGAGACCAAAAACTGTGACATGCCTTTGAGAAAATAAGAAAGCTTTTGTTTCAAAAATCATTTATAAAACTCAAAACAAAATCAAGATCAAAACAAAAATCAAGAATCAAGACTTTCATTAAGATCAAATCAAAATCACACATACACGGTTCAAGATCAACATCATAAACTAACATGCAAGACCAAAAATTAAAAATAAATTTAGATCAAACATAGATTTATCAAATAAACACATAAACATCTCATGATTTACGGTTTCAAGCATCAAAACCTAACATGCAAGAAGATCTACTCTATATTCACAAAGATCATAAACAAAATATTAGATCTAAGGATTTAGCTTGAGAAACATAAAGATCTACCATGCAAGTATCAAGATCCATCATAAACAACACCAACCGAATTATAGAGTCCATCATTTAGTTCATTACAAATTTATTTAGGTCTTAAAAATCAAGATCAAAGCAAAAGCATCACATGCAAGCTTAGATCAAACCATAAAATAAACATGCAAGGGAAGAAAAGAAAATTTACAAGGTTATAAAACAAAAACTAGTTCTACTCTTCTAGGATCTTCGGTTATACCAAGGAAATAAGGTCTTCTAAGCACTTGATCTTCAAAGAACTCCTAGGTTTTAGGGTTGATCTCCTCTTCTTCTTCCTTCTCCTACTCACGGCCTCCTCTTCTTCTTTCTCTATCTTTCTCTTTTCTTTTCTTAGTCTAAGAGTTTTGAGAAGCTCTTAGATCTTGTGTATTTTGGTTGTGTTTGGGCGAAGGAAAAGAAATGAGGAATGGGTGAGGGAAATGACCAAGGCTCCATCTATTTATAAACAAATCATGGTTTCCTCTTTTGTCCTTGGGTTGATTCGGCCAAGAGCTTCTAAAGGGAGGGGTAAATTCGGCCTTCTCTATTTTTGCATGGGTGGAGTTTAACATTGCTTGAGGGGACATGTAGGGGACATTAGGTGCTTAAGGTCAATCTAGGCTTAATGGTTAGTTGGCTCTCCATTAGGGTTTCCACCATGTAGTTAGGACTTGGTTTGGATTTGGTTTCTTAGTCTCCACTCAAGGAAAATTCTAGGCTACACACACACACACCTTCACGGCACACATACACACATGCACATACATATCATACCAACACACATATATTCATGCATGCACCATCATGTTTATTTAATAATTAAAATTTCACATAATTCCAAGCATATACATACAAAACCGCACATACATACACATAGAAAAATAAATCATTCATGCATAGAATTATAATGGCACCAAAATATCAAGCACAAAACACACTTTCATAAAATAATTCTTATCATATCATCATTTCCAAAAATCAACTTTAAAAATCATGGCATTATTTCATGAAAAATCATTTCTTTAAATTCATTTACCACTTTGAAAACGTGAATCAAGACATTTATTTAAGAAAATATACTTTCAAAAATACTTTTCTCAAAAACAATTCTTTTTAGAAATTAAAACCGTACGAGGGTTTTGAGGGGTGTTACAACTATAATGATGCTATTTATTTAGAGAATAGAGCTATTTTGGCTCCCACCCTACATGTGGTTGAGGAAGTAAATGATTATGTTTTAAATAAAGTTCCAAGCACAGAAAGAATCTATCTATCTTCAGACAATGTTGTTAGACAAGGTGAACGTAATGACTTGGCAGCACAGTGTATTAGTCCATCTACATCGAATGAGTTGAAATTGTCAGGTATGCCAAATCATAAATTAGTCTTGAAAATTGGTATTCTAGTGATGTTGCTTAGAAATATGGATCAGTCAGCTGGGTTGGTTAATGGCTCAAGGTTAATAATCACTCACTTGGGGGATCATGTAATTGGGGCAAAGATGATGACTGACAAAGGTTTAGGGGATCAAGTTTTTATTCCTCGGATGAATTTGACACCATCTGATTCAAGGCTCCCCTTCAAGTTTAGTCGTCTCCAGTTTCCAATTACTCCCTCCTATTGTATGACTATTAACAAGAGTCCGGGTCAATCTTTAGCCGTTGTTTCTCTCTATCTACCAAGACCTGTGTTTAGCATGGTCAACTATATGTAGCTATTTCAAGAGTTAAATCAAGACAAGGTTTGAAGTTTCTTATTTTAGATAAAGATGGTAAGGCCGTAACGACAACAACAAAAGTGGTATTTAAGGAGATCTTTGAAAATGTTTAAAAAGATATTTTAAAGGTAGGCTGAAGAACAGGTTTTTTGGAATGCAGATTATCAAATGTGACTGCTACAATGTAAAAGGATAGATGACATATAGGTATATTTTGGGTTATTATAAAATAATATGGTAATTAGAGTCCTTGGAGTGATATTATTGGCTTTGCAGAGAAGAAGACATGAGAACTCTATCTCAGACCTTACATATTGTGTTAAGGTATGTTTTGTAATTCTGTGGTGTCAGTTTTTCTATACAATGCCAACTTATTTTTTACCCATTCTTATTTGTTCAGTTCATGGTATTAATGCAGGATCTGAATATGACATCAACCTTAATTTGGAGGAATTGAGTGATGAAGTTGATAATTTGTTATCTATTATCCTAAATGATATTTATGCTAAACAGCTGGCAATTTGAAAAATCAGGGTATCTCTAATCAAATATTTGAATTAAGAAATTGAAATACCTCTTTCTTCAACCTAAAATACATTTGCATTTTCTGAGTGATTAATTTGTATATTTTTGTTGTTGGTTCAATTGTCAATTGTTCTAATAATCATTCTCCTTTTGTCATTTGCAGACTTCTCCTGTTTTGATGATTAAAATACAAATATATATATATATATATATATATATATATATATAAGTTTAGATATGAAGTATATGGTAATTTTAATCTCAATTTGTATCCATGCGTTTTTTTGGCAATTATATTTTAACGTAATTGATATGTGAATCTTGACCTTATAATTGGTGTGTGTTGAAAAATATACTCATTCATTAAGGACAGAGTAAGAATAGTTTTGATACTATTCTACTGTCATTGCAAATTAAAAACAGAGTTTTTACATATTGTATCATATTTATAGTAACTTTATATAACATAATGAAGTTATATTAAATAATGATTCTAAATTTATCAATTATGGTTTGCTCCTGTGTTTTCAGTCCAGTATTTTATTCAAGATTTGAAGATGGCAACAACAAATATGGAAGGGATTTCAATGGATATATTATTTTTTACTTGGCAATTAGAACTTTAGATATATTTAGTTGGTCATACTTAAAATAAAAAATATCATAGATTCAATTTCTAAGAAGCTATATTAAGTAGTATCTTTTATAAGTTTTGAAATTTATTTAAAAAAAAAAGAAAATAAAATTGTTATTTTTTACATGTTATATTGATATGTGAAGATTATATTGGAAAAGTTTATGTGAGGTAGTTTAAGTGTGTTGAACTAATTTTTTTTATTTTATTAATCACATTGTGTCAGTTATTAAAATTAAGGACAAAATATGGAACTTGTGACATTTCAAGTTCGAATACTTCATCACCAATAGCATCCATGTATGTTTTATTCTTTCTTAATGTAGTTATTTTATTTCTTCAATTTTTTATATTGAAAAATTAAGTAAATAAAAATTCGAGATAACTAAGGTGGATGTTCAGTAATGATTGCAGAAGTGTCTGGAAAATGAATACAGGGTTTGGCACTGGAAAGTGCACAGTCAGTTTAATAAATATATACTCATGTACCAACGTATGAAGGGTTTGGATACCGTGTGTTATATTTATTAGTCATGTACCAAACCTTTCAATGTATCAGACTCTAAGTTAATGCTGATAGTTGGACGTTTAATTAACCATGGAGGAACATTGTATTTCACCAACTCTCTACCTTCTTATTTTTTCGATTCCTTTTCATTTAGTTTGTCTGTAAATACAACGCAGTATGGTGAACATTCCTTATATTACTATTTAAACTATTCATTAGTGAGTTACCACTGCATAAACTTTTGAGTAGTTATTACAGTCACAGTGAATTGAGTTTCAGGTAAGAAAGTAGTGCACCTTTTGCAACGTTTTTGTAAAAAAAAGTATTTATCAAACGTTTTTCATTTGCTTCTTCTTTTAACTTACTTACTAATAGCTATTATCATATGGTTTTGCCCAAAGGCCATGGATGCTGACAGCTCAACGTACCCTCTGTTTTCCATCATCCAGTTTTGCTGAACAATTGAGATTCTTTGAGTTTTTTATTATTTCATTCTTTACAATAAATAAATATGTTACTTATATTTTCTTAATATATTATGCTTATTCAGAGTGGCTTTACGGTGTTGCCTGACTTTGCTAAAGCTTATGGGAGAGAGTTGGGGGCCTATTGGGTGGTTTACTGCCCAAATGGAGAGATCAAGAGGATACTCTTTGAGAAGTCATCTAAATCGTGTGGTGTTATTCATGGAAGATAGTGGAGAGACTTGGTGGAAACATTTGGCATCAGAACAGGACAAGAAATTCATTTCTATTACCTGGGGAATCAGAGGTTTAGACTGGAGGTTCCAAACTGGGATGGATATCTGTATCCCAAGATAAGAGATATTGAGGTTTGGATGGTTGAGGATGAAGTTGGTGATGAAGGAGATGATGAGTCCATGGATCTTTCTGAGATTTCAGAGATAATGGATTTTGAAGAAGATGATGTGGTGGTTCATATTCCAAACTAAGATATTTAGCTTTTCTGCTTTTAGGATTACCACACCTTTTAATGTTTTTTGTTTTATTCACTTCAGTTGAAGTGAATATACTGTTTATCTGTATATGTTTTGAATTATATTTTGTCAAAGTTTTGGGTATTTGAATTGATATCAATGTGATATCAGTTCAAATTTTGTCAAGGTCAAAAGTGAATGCAATCACCATATTTAGTATTAATATGACGTCTTATATATATGCTTTTATTTATATAAATATCCATGGACAAATAAGGATTTGTTTTTCATCAAAAATGGTAAAGTTTGAATAATCCAATTTTACTATCCAATGTATTCATGTAAATAACTGTATAGTTCACTGCTAATTGTATGTAAAAAACACACTATCTGAAAAATTTCATAACTTAAAGCCACGTCTTAATCATTCAATATTGATAACTGTGAGGGTATAATTATCTTTCAAGTTTAGAAGGTAAAAAATTATAAAAAAAATATCAATTAAGTAAACTAAACTCTGAGGTGTAAGTTTTTCATTTTCAGTCAAGTTTCTATCATATAGAAGTCAATCACCATAAATTAATATTGGATTTGTGGTAAATACTGTAGAGCGTGTGTGTAAATTAATATTCCAAAAATTTAAACCTTCTAATATTCCAAAAATTATTTGGGCTTAAAGTCTGTTATTAAGGATCAATAAAAACTTACGGGTCCAAAATTGACAACCTTAAAGGTGTTAATGGTTCGTGAGTGATAAACTTATGGTCCAAATTATAACATCATCTCCAAGGTCTCATCCACACAAGATCCCTCTAAAATAGTACCACATCTTTCGGAGGACCAGAGAAGCTCGCCGCCTGTTGTCTCCATTAAGGTATTTTTATGTCTTTCTTTGTGTATGAATCCGTTGTCATTTCAATTTAGTCTTACCTTCAATTAACAGACATTTAAAAAAAATTTGGAGTAAAGATCTCTATTATTGTGAAATCTGAACACTTACACATAGGGTTTTCTTTGGCAAATAGAGGGAAAGGAAATAATCAATTCCAAATGAAATTTCAATTAATCATGACTTATACAGAACGGGAAAAGTACTTTTTAAACACATAAGCATAACTTACTTTAATTTCGATGCAATCTTTTAGAAGTAGTTCAGATTAAAACGTAAGTTAATGTTAGTAAATTCATTATTCATCATTACAGATTTATATTTAGCAGGGAATAGGATGGAAGGTGTTCAAATAACTTATTCAAATGGCAGAGTATGTGAGATTCAGAATTACTTTGTTCCTATAAATATAATTGATGTAAATTATTCTTTACTTATAATTACCACGTTTTATTTGTTAGGGGAAAGTTTTGCTGGATTATCAGACTTCATTGTGGTTTGGATTGCAAAACTGTCAAACTGTGACAATTTTTGATCCAGAAGAAAATTCACACGATTGCAAATTGTATCTCCAGATGGCAATCTAAGTGTCACTGATGGTCTGGAAAATTTGATGCTTTTTTATGAACTGAACTCCAATGTTGTTTTTAACATATTTCGTGGTCAAGACAATGTTTATCAGCTTAAGATTACAAGAGCTGATGGGTGTAGAGTTCACTATCCAAGAAATAAATTGAAAACCTGTTTGTCAACTTGCATATGTATCCATTGTGTAACAACCCGATTTTCTTAACCCACAATAATTAACTTTTGTTTATTAAAGTTACCAAAAATGAGGCCAATTTTTTTTTTTTTGTAAAACATTGTTGAAGTGTCATTGGAACACTTAGCATTCTTTTACGGAAAATCGAGTTGTTACTAAAACAGTTTCCTTCCTAAAACTTTCACCTTTACAAAGTGACTTGTTTCCAAAAAGGCATTATGACAATTCCCAAAAGATTACATTGTTTGTTCTTCCAAAATAAAATACTCTACAACACTGAATTTTAAACTTGGCTTAGTTACATAATTGGCTCATGGCTCGGTAATCCTTACTCAAAGCATTCACAACAACTTAAACTATAAAAGGCTAAGATCATCTTAACTAAGCACACTACTTTCTATTCCTCCTAATGAAGACCACTGGATGCGGCTTCCTTTTCTTTTCTGACTTTTTCTTCGTACCAGAGGATGATGGTATCTCCGTTGCCGACTCCGCTCCAGAACTTGGCTTCAGCTCAACACCGAACAGCTTCACGGATTCCTCTTTAGCTTCATCCTGTGACGATGGTTCATTACTATTGTATCCCAGCACAGAGACACTCCCCAAACATGATTCCGTTGTCGACCCGCTCAGTTTGTGTTCTGGGTCCGCAATCACCAACTGAGTATGTCCCGTCCATATCCATCCGTAGCGTGTAGGTTTCCAACCACTTCCCTGACGACGCCATGTAGTAATCTCCAAACGATGATCTATCTGCCCGTTGGGATACCAGCAACACCGATATGCCAACGAACAGGAGAGAGTAAGCGATCCGAACGACGCATCGTCGACGGTGTGGGATTACAATAGGCGAGATATCAAGACCATACAAGCATACAACACACAACATACATACAATACAACAAACAAGCATATCATCCTTATTATCATTATCCTTATCACCATTATTACTACCATGTCAAACTTATTATCATTACTCAACATAATCATTCCTTATTTCTCAATTCTTTTCTCAACTTCATCACTCCATAAGATTTCACTTCTCATTATCATAAATCTTTTTATCACTCTTTAACTTTTCTTATCATGTCTTATCGGATTATAACTGTCAATGATTGGGGAAATCTGAGATATCATCGAGGTACTCATTTCGTTCTCGGCTAGCACTCACGTCTACATCTCCTCGGTCATCCACCCAACCTAGTCGGAAGCTAACAGGAGTACAGGACCTTTACCACGCGAGCACGACAGCTGTCTCAATCATCAATTGGCTCCAAGTCAGTAGAACTGTAGAATTCTCGGGTACAGTCTCAAATCAATTTATATCATATCAAATCATTTCATATAATCAAGGCTCACTGTAGAAAACTCGGGTACAGTGGCAATCAAGATGCCCGTTCCAGTCCCTCTCACTGTTACTGAAATGCCATAGAGGTGACAGCACTATTCTAGTTCCGAGTGCAGAACTTACCACGGCATTAGGACCCAGTCCCCACCACGTCTGGTTACCACATATGGAATTCGTTCCGCCTAGAATAGTACTCAAGGCCTCATGACGTTTTACCGCCCTAGCCTACCCTATTGCATTCACAACCCGAATATCCCTGATATCCGGGGTACCTTCCTCTCCACTACTTCGATATCACACTCATAGCTCACCGCGTTAATGTCTTTTAAAGTCTTTTATCTTTTTAATTAACCTAAGGTCGACCCATCCTTAGTGCATCCCTTCGATGAGTCCCGACCACTAACTTTTAACATCACTGTTCCTTTCTTTTCTCATCATAGCACAGAGCTGGGGTCGCATCAACAACTTGCACTTTATCTCATAAACTTTCTCAACATCACTTATCATGATTTTCTCAAAACTCTTATTCCACAACCTTCTAAAAGTCTTACTTCACAACTTTCTTGAAATCTTACTTCATAAACTTTCTCAAAAATATTGTCTCATAAACTTTCACAAAACATCATTTCATAATTTTCACAAAACATTGTTTCATAAGCCTTCCCAAGAGTATCGTCCTGTAGACTTTCTCAAAAATATTCTTTCGCAAACTTTTCTAAAAACCGCGTTTCACAAACCTTTTATCAAAATATTTTTTATAAGCTTTCTCAAAAATCTCTTTTCATAAACTTCCTCAAAAATCTTGCATCACATACTTTCCTCAAAATACATTCTATAAGCTTTTTTGAAAATCTTGTTTCGCAAACTTTCTCAAAATCATCTTTCAAAAACTTTGCTCCAAAATACATTTTATAAGTTTTCTCAAAAATCTCCTTTCAAAAACTTTTCTTAAAATCTTATTTCACAAGCTTTCAAAAAATCTCATTTCAAAAACTTTTCGCAAAATCTCATTTCACAAACTGTTCACAAAAACCTCCTTTCACAACCCTTTTTCAAAACATCATTTCACGAACTTTTTCGAAATAACCTTTCACAAACTTTCTCAAAATTTCAGTTCGTAAACTTTTTCGAAAATCTCATTTCAGTGAGCACTAGTGGAGGAGCAAGCTCAACTCAACACAAGTCTCGTTCCAACAACATCCACAAAGTAGTCAAACTCCACTCAGATCACATCTCATTTCAACATTACTTTTTCCCAGCTCTGGCTTAACCTCATCATTATCATTAATTCCTTCCCCAATCTCAACTCTTTATCCCTTTTTTAATCAATCTCATGTCTTTCATCATTATTCCTTTCTCTTTGTGTCTTTACTTTCACAAACTTATTTATTTCATTTTCATTTTTAGGACGAAACAGACGTCCATCAACATGCTACTCATAATAACCAACAATGTTCAATTCCATCATGCATAATTAAATAAATAAATACAAGCATGCAAGTCAACATACACTTATCACACAACAACAATGTGGTCTTTGTCACCTTCGTATAAGTGGCAACACAACACAAACAATTGTCACTATACTACTGATTCTGAACCACTAAGTTCCGATCTTTGAGATGATACGGAACGTCCTAATAAATCACTTAAATACCACGATGTCTTAGGAAAGCTTCTCTCTCACCTCAGGTTCAGCTATAAATGCGCACGATCTCCTCGGATCCTTGTCGCTGCCAACTGCCCCAATCCCTTGTCCTTAAAATTCCTCGAATTAAATAAAACACATTTACGTTATTAACTTGTGTCAAGAAAATCTTTCCTTCACTCTAACACCATTCGCTCCCCTTTGGGAGACTTAAAACGTAATTGTTTTCTCAAAACGATTTTAATATTTTCTAGTACTCCAAGCACTTCAAAACTATTTGAAAACATCATGTAAAGTAATTTAAACCATTTATTTTGGTTGTTGGTCTGTCTTGGACAACACCTTAACCGTGTTTGGAAACACCGAAAAATTCACCGTTTTTAAATCCGGCTTTTTCCTAAATCAAATACCACTTAAAAACCATGCTTCAAATCACATAAATACACTTTTAAAGTTTAATAAACAAGTCCAAACAATTCTGGACAGCAAAGAATCATTTTGTAAATTCATTTTAATAAAATCCGAAAACATCGTACTTTTTGCTTTAAAACATACTTTAGTACAAAACAAACACTTCATAATTCAAACTTTATCAATAAAACAACCTTAGAACAGCCACCAAACATAACCAACACTTCCAAATAAAGCAAATCAAATAAACTTAAAGTCAATTAATTTTCAAAGCTAGTCACATACTCAAACATTTTCAAACCATTAAATAATACACCAACGACAAACGACACTTTACTAAATCCATTCACATAGTCACATAGTATATATTCTTTCATGTAGACGCAATCAAACCACATACTCATTCACTTAACTTGATTATAATTTAAACATTCATTTTTAACTAAATACTTTCAAAATCAAACACTTAGCATCAACACATGAAACCAGCTTATTATCACATGTCATTTCATGGAAAAGATTCTTAAACCTAATTGAACATGCTTTGGCCGAACATAAGCATAAGTCAAAACAAAGATTTTTTTTTTCAAAGCTTTAAGGCATAAAATCATGAAATTGTTCATTCCTTTTTGACACAAAAACCGTGAGTTTAATCTTGGAAAATTTACCAAACTTTAATTTATTTTCCTAACTTAAATTAACTTATTAAATCAAGCATCACACCCAAGTTTTGCCTTTCATGTCTAAATAATTTCATGCATGTATTTTAAAACCCTTAGATTAGACAAATATTAATATGCATGTGCTTTAGATGATGATCAAAACATTTTCAAAAGTTTGTTTCCTTGGGTTCTTTGAAAAACCGAAATGATTTCCAAGGAAAGATTAAATCTTTTTACTCCAAAAACAACATGCAAGACTCAAGATCAAAGCTTTTCATAGATTAAGTCAAGATCATTACATGCATCAAAGAAAAACCACATCTTTTCACTTAAATTTTACATGCAAGGCTAAAGATTTAAACTTTATCATCAATCAAGTTTAGATCATATCATTTCATCAAATAATCACATAAATATATCATAGATCATGGTTTTAAGCAAGAAAATTTTAACATGCAAAGAGATTTACTTTAAACTCACAAAATATCAAATAAGTCTTTAGATTTTTAAGATCTACTCCAAAAGCATCAACATCCATCATGAAAAACATTAACCGCATCATAAAGTCCATCGTTTTGTTTATTACAAATTCCTTTAACTTTCAAAAGTCCAAGATCAAAGTATAAACAATACATGCAAAAGAAAACAAGAATCATAAACTTAAAAGAAAATTTTAAGCAACACAATCTTCTTGATTTCGAACCACCCACCTAAGAATAAGGTCTTCTAGTTTTCAAATCCCTTAGATCTTCAAAGGAATTCTTAGGTTTTGGCTTGATCTTCTTCTCCCTCTCCTCTTCTTCCTCACGGTTCTCTCTCTCTCTCTCTCTCTCTCTCTCTCTCTCTCTCTCTCTCTCTCTCGTTCTAAGAGTTGGATGAAACTCTTAGAAAATGTGTTTGGTTTGGAATGGGATGAAGAAATGAAGAGGAGGAAATGAAATGAGGCAAAATGAACTAAGGCCAAAGCTATTTATAAGCAATTCGTGTATTGCCTCTTTTGTCCTCAAAATTTTCGGTCCTAGGTGTTTGGGTGGAGGGCAATTTTGGCACTCTAACAAGTTGCATGGGTGGATTTTGTCAAAGAGACACAAGGGAGTAATATAAGGCTTTAGGTCTAATCACTCCCCATTTTTATTTTCCACTTCACTTTTTCCTAATTTATTTTCCCATGGATTAGATTTTCTTTCAATTTTCTTAACCTATAAGAAAATAATCTTCCTACTCTCTCTTCATGCATGCTTGACACATACACACACACATGCATAAACACATTCATTTTATTTTCATTTTCCTAATCATACACATCACACAAACATTAAAAATGTTATGCCACCTATATGAAAAATAATGAAATGCAAGGAATTTATTCACCACACAAACATTCACATACACTTCACATCAAATACTCATTTTACTTTAAATTCATTTTATAAAATCACATAGAGTAATTTTTTCCTTTATAACAAAACAACCATTCACAATAGTGAATAAAAATTCTAAAATACACACTTTAATTAAAACAATTAACTGCACCAATGGGCTGTAGACATAGCCCTCATTTCATTTTCTAAAATCATATTTGCACATATAAAAGGGATCCTAAAAAGGAAAAGTTCATTTGAGATTAAAAACTATTTTTACCACTTTATCCCTCAGAAATTCGTCCTTTAATTGGCTAGAAATAAATTTTTGTAAATCAACCCATAAAAATATAAAAGTTACATTTTTGAAATCTACATTTCAATACGATCGTTTTCATATAAAGATCATAAAATTCGGAGTTACGGTTAAAAAAATAGGAATTTTCAAAGTTAGTCAACCTATTAGAATTTTACAAGGAATTCCAATTCTTAAAGAAATATTAAATAATAAAATCTTTGGGCTGTAAATCCATGAAAACACTCACCTTCACATCCACACATCTATTATTAATAAAATATATTTCAAAAATTTGTTTAAAACAGCCGAGGAATTTGCGGGATGTTACACATTGCAGAGTTGGTAAGTAGTTACTAGATAGTAGTGTATATATATATATATATATATATATATATATATATAAACATGTTTTTGAACAAAATAAATTAGAGAAAATGTTTTTTTACATATTCTTTTTCAAAATTGTGTAGCTAGCTGATAATAGAAGGTTTGATTTCGAAGTGGTCAAAACACTCTTAGCTTATCAAAGCCAAAAAGGGATATTGGTTTGTTCTTTTAACATGTTTTATACAAAGAAATTATGTTTGTTAGCTGATATTCGTCCTACATATTATATATAACTTAACTTTTTAAACACTTGCATGTAGTCACTGCCTAAAGAATTTGTTCAAAAAGCTTTAGATCCAATAGAAAAATGTTTTCTATTGTTGATCAAGGTGAAACAAGATTCTTTTGCAAAGTTATTAAAGCAGAAAGAAGGAAGCATGAAACATATATATCTGAAAGATGACTTGATTTTTGTAAGGCATTGAACTTACAACCAGGATGCAAATTCAAACTAGGGGTCAATGCAGATGATCCAGACAAAATTGTTTTCATCTGTAAGTTGAATTTATTGGACTTTCTTCCACTGCTTCTTTCTTCTACTAGGATGAATTCTAACAAATTTTGGATTATCCTATTATTATGGTTTATGTATTTGATTCTTGCAGGGCTTTATATTTACATGTGTTTATTTGTTCCATACTGTCTATTTATTATCATTATTTCATTTTTAAGTTCAAGACTGAAGGGCTCTCAACACTTGGAGAGTAACTTCGTTCATACAAATATAATGGTAATAAATAAAAGTTTATGATTTATATTTATTTTACCAATAACATAATAATTATCTAATTATATATTTGTCAAATACTTAATGGGGAAAGAATAAAAATAATGGATAAAAATATTCAATTTAATGGTATGCAATTATATAGTGTTTATTGAATTGCCTATTTATTAATTTTCTATTTATTTATTATTGTGTTTATTTACTGACTTAGGAAATGCAAAAAGGACCGGAGGTGCTGCAACTTCTATAATTACATCCACCTCATGACGTATTGTTCCGTTTGGAAAGTTGTTTTGTCCTTTTGATACAATACTTTAGTTCTAAATAGCAAGTATCATGACATGGGTTATAATTAGTTTTATGACTTAACTGTTATTTTGTATGAGAGTCTTTTGCTACAGGTTTCACTATAATAATAGTATAGTCAAATTTGCATTTCTATTAATCTCTTTACGTGAAGAGGTGCTTAATTTACTAAGTAAATTATAAGTGAATAAATAATGATATGATCAAGATCAATGCAGGGTAATTAGTAACGCAATATGTTCTACAGGTTTTGTTACTAAATTTTGAAGTGCAATTTTTTTTAAACCTGAAACTGTTATTTTTTAACTCTATTTTTATGCAGCAAATTTTAAAATAACATTTATAATACAATTAATTAGTTAAATGATTTATAATTTCCCCATGAAAATTTTTATATATAGGTAGCAGTTATAATCAATCAAGAATAAAAGAATATATAGTTTCAGATATAACCTATAAAGTTAATAGCAACCTTTTTATGAAAATTTTAATTATTTTTTAGAAGTACAAATTGGTAAAGGCAAAACTGTTCGTATGGTCCCCTAAGTTATTTATTTGTTCCAATCTGGTCCCCTAAGTCATTTTCGTTTGAAAGTGGTCCCCTAACTCATGTAATGTTAGCATCGTTAGTCCTTTCCGTCCATTACCTCCTAACATCGTCTATTTAAGTTGACGTGGCAGCCAAAGTGCCCAATGTGGGAGATCCACGTGTACCCTCCCTTTTACCACGTTAAAAGTTTAAAATGGTGGAGTGAAACGATGTTGTTTTGGTGCTTGAAGCCACTCGCTTCATCTTCTCCTTTCTTCCATGAGAAGTCATTCTGAGCTAAGAGAGTAAAACACTAAACTTTGGAGGGAAAATAGAGGGTTGCTAGGGCATTTGCTGAGAGAGAGAGAGAATTCCAACGTTGTCGTTAATTGTGAGTACGATAGGGAGTTCGATCATGGACCGAAAGGACTAACGGTGCTAACATTACATGAGTTAGGGGACCACTTTCAAACGAAAATGACTTAGAGGACCAGATTGGAACAAAAAAATAACTTAGGGGACCGAACGAGCAGTTTTGCCAATTGGTAAATTAAGATATAATAAACATGGGTTATTATAAGGCAGTTATCATAAAATAATTTTCTTAATGTTTTTGGCAAATTATGATTTCATTATTGGTGTTATTTGATAAATCTCATATCAACATATTTGTGTTAAATATGTATAAACCATAAAGGCAATCATATGTATTAAAATGCAAGTAACTATTTTTGATTTCGGGCAACAGTATCAAATACATTAATAAGCTTCTGGGGTGCAAGTGTAATAACACCTTGGTAAGTAACATAAAATATGTAACTAGAGATCGAAAAGAGTAAGGAACTTAGTTGCAATACTTTACATTTAATTTGGGTCAGACTAAAGATTTGGTAACTTGGCTTGATTTTCTTCCGTTAGAGACCTATCAAATCAGAGGAAGCAACACGGATGGATGAGAGAGAATTTGATGACTGCAGAAAAAGGGAATATCAAATCAAGCTCTGAAGAAAGCCTTTTCAACCAAGGAAGAGAAACCGAGTGAGGTAAGTATATTCTCCACACTTTACATCTTCTGCCTTTTATGTTTAGTGATGAGCATTTTATTTCCCATTTTTCCTTGCATTATTTTACTCCTATTATTGATGCTTGTTGCCTATTTGACATTGTTTAGCTTGATTTAGTGATTTAGAGTTTATTGGACTATTATTCTGAATATTGTTTAATTTGGGATTATTTAGCCTAATTAATTCTATTTCTATTTTCAGGTCATATTTGGCACAAGGGCTTTTTGGACATTTTGGGAATGAAGATTTAATTTTGGAAGAGAAGATATATGATGAAGTGAAGATTGTAATCTATCTTTAGGATTAGTTGAGATTTAGTTATATCTTTTAAGATTTAGATTTTATCTATAAGATATTTTTAGATTTAATTTAGAGATAAGCTTTCCTTAGGATTTGGGCCCATGATTTAGGCCCGTTTTGTGATTTAAAAAGCCAAATTCGTGTAAACCCGAGGAGAGCTTCCATTCACGTTTTTTACATTCTCTCTCATAGAGAAGGCTTAGTTTTGCTCTCCAAGCTTGTGGTGGCTGCTAGGGTTTCTCTCTCTTCCCTTTTCTACACGTTTTTGGTATTTTTCTTCATGGAAGGCTAAACTCTTAGGTTAAATCCCTTTGGTAATGTATCACATACTCTTGAGGTTTTATTCTTAATGCTATTTCGTTTTTATTCACTGTTTTCATGCTTATTGATATGTTATGGTTCGCTTAGTTCCATTATATAGAGATAATCCATGTGTATGAATGCTTAATTTATGCAAACTCGTAAAAACTCCATGCTTTGGCTTTTAATGCTTAATTAGAGGTTTGGGTTTTGGGGTGAGAATTGAATTTTCGCTTAGTATTTAATTCTCACGAGTTGGACAGTGAAGAGGAAAGAAATTGATCTTTTGTGACCGATGATAGAGTTGTGAACGCGAGCCAAAGGGGTTTATCCGCTTTTCCTTATCTGTTTCTTCGTTTTGATTTAATTCTGTTTTGATTTCAATTATTCAATATTCAATACAAAAAAAAACCCCCCCCTGTTTTCTATGCATACTATGTGTTCGACCTTTTGCTTGATAAGATATTCCTTGGGAGACGACCTAGGAGTCACTTCCTAGTACTATACTTAAACTATTTTTATTTGTATCGGGTACGGCCTCGATCAAATTTGGCGCCGTTGCCGGGGAGTATCGGTTTTTGCCAAAGGTCATTAGTAGTTAGTTAGTGTCGTAGTTAGTATAGTTATTATAGTGTGTCGTGTCTGATTTAGGGTCTAGTAGTCAATTCTGATAACTGGTTGAAGTTGCACTGTTTGCTGTTTTGCTATTTTGTTGCAATTAGTGTATTTGATTGATTCTGTGGTTGCTAGTTCACATAGTTGTGGGTGGAATTTTTGCACGAAAATTTATATCCACACTACTTTTATCATATAAAAAGGTTTCGAGGCACCACGATCACTCAGATCATCACTGGTTGTGAGTTCCAGAAAAATTTTCCAAGTTTTAGCAGCACTTTCTTCAAATCGTCGCAACTTTTGACCCGTAACTCGGAATTTGACGAATTTTATATCAAATCGAAGGGAATTTTCTGAATAATCTGATTTTTCTCACTTCGTCAGAAAACTCCTTCGTCTGGATCCTGAAAAAGCAGTTTTACTATTTCTTTTTTATTTTACAAGTTTTATTTTCTTAGTTTTTGGTCTCTGATTTAATTGTTTGACTTGGTTCCCTTTTGAATTTTGTCCTCAAACTTTTTGTGGTATGTTTTCATGATTTTAGGGTGCTGAAAAAAAATAAATAAAAAAATTTTAAAAAATAAAAAAATTTTGTTGCCTATTTTGGTCATGTATATTAGTGACAGTTTGCTATGCTACATGGTGTTCTGTTCAGTACATGACTAGGGGCAACCCAAGCTACTTGCATCCATATAACCCTGAAATTGATAGAACTTATCACAGACTAGTTAGACAAAATAGGAACCAGTCCATAGGTAGTGAGTCTATTGAGTCTTTACATAGTGAGTCTGTTTCTTTTTCTTCTATTCCTATAAATTCTGATTCTTATTCTGATTATTCTGAAAATATGGCTCAACCTCCACCACGTGAGAGGACATTGAGGGAGCTGGCTGCACCTGATTTCCCTATTGAAGATTTGTGCATCCAGTATCCCGATGACCCGTATGAGCTAAGGTCTGGACTAATTCATTTGTTGCCCAAGTTTAATGGTCTTGCAGGTGAGGATCCTCATAAACATCTCAAGCAGTTCCATATTGTCTGTGCTACTATGAAACCACATGATGTGCAAGAGGATCATGTTTGTCTTAAGGCATTCCCACACTCCCTAGAGGGGCTAGCCAAGGATTGGTTGTACGATCTGGCCCCTGGTTCTATCACAGTCTGGGATGACCTGAAGAGGGCATTTTTGGAGAAATTCTTCCCTGCATGCAGAACAACAGCAATCCGAAAGGATATATCAGGCATCAGGCAACAAAGTGGAGAAAGTCTCTATGAGTATTGGGAGAAATTCAAGAGACTGTGTGCGAGCTGCCCCCACCATCAGATCTCAGAGCAGCTGCTTATTCAATATTTCTATGAAGGTCTCAACCTCATGGAGAGAAACATGCTTGATGCTGCAAGTGGTGGTGCCCTAGGAGACATGACACCTTTAGAAGCCAGAGTCAAGATTGAGAAGATGGCTTCCAATTGTCAACAATTCCATGCAAGGGGCAACAGCGATGCAATCATAGTGAGAGGAGTGAATGATGTTGGCACAAGTTCTGGTAAGGTTGAGAAGCTTGAACAGAAGATAGATTCACTTACAACTTTGGTCACTCAATTGGCCATCAACCAGAAGAAGTTGTCTCTGCCTGCTAAATTATGTGGCATATGCACATCCGCTGAGCACCCCACAGATGCATGTCCTTCTGTGCAGCAGCAGCCCACGACTGGTGCCGACCAACCTGAGGCATATGCCGCCAACATTTTCAACAGTAGAAACCAGCAGCCATAGAACTTTGATCTCTCTACCAATAGATACAACCCTGGTTGGAGGAACCATCCCAACCTGAGATGGTCTGATCAGCAGCAACCTTCACAGGTTCAATTTCAGAACAATTCTAGACCACCATATGTACCTCCTCCAGTCCAGCAACAGAGACAACAACAGGCTAATTCTGCACCACCAGCTCCTAGTACTGAGCAGCAGCCTTCATTGGAAGAGCTGATGAAACAGATGACCATGCAAAATCTCCAATTCCAACAGGAAACTAGAGCATCCATTCAAAGACAAGAGGCCTCCATTCAATCTTTGACCAATCAGATGGGACAGATGGCAACAGCAATCAACACTATGCAATCTCAGAATTCTAACAAGTTGCCATCCCAAACAGTGATCAATCCAAACCAGAATGTGAATGCCATTAGTCTAAGGTCAGGGAAGCAGATTGTCACATCCACACCAGAATCTGACCTCAACAAAGATGATCTAGTTTCAACCAACAAGAAGAGCCAAATGGTCGAGGAGAGTGAACACACAAGTACCAGAAAATCCCATCCAGCTCAGCCTTCCTCAAGCACAACACCTGCTGCTGCCCAACAACCACCCCCCATTCCTCTTCCTTTCCCACCAAGGGGGTGACTCAAAGCAAGAAAATGGAAGAGATTGACAAAGAGATACTTGACACATTCAGGAAGGTGGAAGTCAACATACCCCTTCTTGATGCAATCAAGCAGATTCCAAGGTATGCAAAGTTCTTGAAGGATCTATGCACACACAAACGGAAGCTCAAGGGCAATGAGAGGATCAGCATGGGAAGAAATGTCTCTGCTCTTATAGGTAAACCCGTCCCTCATATTCCTGAAAAGTGTAAGGATCCTGGAACTTTCTCTGTGCCTTGTATCATAGGTAATACTAAATTTGAGAATGCTTTGCTAGATTTAGGAGCATCTATTAATGTTATGCCTATGTCTGTTTTCAAGTCTCTTTCACTTGGACCCCTTCAACCTACGGGTGTGGTTATTCACTTGGCAAATAGATCTACTGCCTACCCCGCAGGTTTGATAGAGGATGTCCTGGTTCGGGTTGAAGAGCTTATCTTTCCTGCTGATTTTTATATTCTTGATATGGAAGAGGACACCTCTCGTAGTATTGTCCCTATCATATTAGGGAGACCATTTTTGAAAACAGCCCGAACCAAGATAGATGTGCATGCAGGTACACTTTCCATGGAATTTGATGACAGTGTGGTTCGATTCAATATTTTTGATGCTATGAAACATTTTTCTGATGACCACTCTGTTTTTTATGTTGACTTGATTGATGATCTGATTGATGAGCATGTTCTAGACTTTTTGCATGATTATGATTTGCCATCTTTCACTAGCTCATTTACTTGTTCTGCATGTTCTGATTCCGAAATGTGCACTGCATGCATTGAAATTGACCAGTTTTTAAATTCTGCTACTGCATCTGTTGATTCATATGATATAGATTCAGATCATGTTAACCCCATTTCTGTTTTGCATGAGTCTAATTCACTTGTTCAGGTGCAGGCGGCAAAATCCAATTCTGCTGCTCCTTTAGTTCCATCTGTGATGCAGGCACCTTTATTGGACCTGAAGCCCCTTCCTCCTCATCTCAAATATGCTTACTTGGAGGCTGAGCAGAAACTTCCAGTGATCATCTCTACCTCCCTTTCTGTTGATCAAGAGAAGAAGCTGCTGGATGTGATTAGAGCAATCAAAAGGGCAATAGGATGGACTTTGGCAGACATACCTGGTATTAGCCCCTCCATGTGCATGCATCGGATTTTATTGGAGGATGGGGCTAAACCAGTGAGACAACCCCAGAGACGGTTGAACCCCCAGATTCTTGATGTGGTGAAGAAAGAGGTCACCAAGCTGCTGCAAGCTGGCATTATCTACCCCATTTCAGACAGCACTTGGGTAAGCCCGGTTCAAGTAGTTCCCAAGAAGTCTGGGGTGACAGTTGTCAAAAATGAGAAGGATGAGCTGATTCCCACTAGAGTGCAGAACAGTTGGAGAGTCTGCATTGATTATAGGAAGCTCAACCAGGCGACCCGCAAGGATCACTTTCCTCTTCCCTTCATTGATCAGATGTTGGAGCGCCTGGCAGGTAAATCTCACTATTGCTTCTTAGATGGTTTCTCTGGTTATTTCCAAATCTGTATTGCACCAGAGGACCAACATAAGACTACATTTACCTGTCCTTTTGGTACATTTGCTTATAGGAAGATGCCTTTTGGCCTATGCAATGCTCCTGGCACTTTTCAAAGATGTATGATGAGTATTTTTAATGACTTACTTGAGCATTGCATAGAGGTCTTCATGGATGATTTTAGTGTATATGGTTCCTCTTTTGATGCATGTCTTGATAGTTTGTCTAAGGTGCTTAATAGGTGCATTGAGACTAACCTTGTCTTGAATTTTGAAAAATGTCATTTTATGGTAGAACAAGGCATAGTCTTAGGGCACATTATTTCGCATAAGGGCATAGAGGTTGACCCTGCTAAGCTGCATGTAATATCACATTTGCCTTACCCCTCTTGCGTGCGAGAGGTGCGTTCTTTTCTTGGCCAGGCAGGTTTCTATCGCAGGTTTATTCAGAACTTTAGCAAGATAGCCCTTCCACTATCCAACTTGCTTCAAAAGGATACCACATTTGATTTTGGAGACCAATGCAAGAAGGCATTTGATGAGCTAAAGAGAGCACTCACCACCACTCCCATCATCCAACCACCTGACTGGACTCTCCCATTTGAGCTCATGACCGATGCCTCGAATTATGCTTTGGGAGCAGTTCTCTCCCAAAGGATTGGTAAGATGTCTCATGTGATTTATTATGCATCTAGGACTTTAGATTCAGCACAAGTTAATTACACCACAACTGAAAAAGAGCTGTTAGCCATTGTCTTTGCACTTGATAAGTTTAGATCATATCTGTTAGGTTCTAAGGTTGTGGTGTATACTGATCATGCTGCCCTGAAGTATCTTTTGAAAAAGACAGATTCCAAACCTAGGTTGATTAGATGGATGTTGCTCCTCCAGGAGTTTGATCTTGAGATTCAGGATCGGAGTGGTGCACATAACCTTGTCGCAGACCACTTGAGTAGAATAGAGAGAGAGGAGGATGCATTTCCTATCCGGGATGACTTCCCGGATGAGCAGTTTTTAGTTTTGCATGTTTCACATCCCCCTCCCCTTATTCCTTGGTTTGCTGATATTGTAAATTATATAGTTGCATCTGTTTTTCCACCCTTGGCATCCAAAGCTCAAAGAGACAAATTGAAGAGCGATGCCAAGTATTATGTATGGGATGACCCCTATTTGTGGCGTTTTTGCAGTGATCAGGTCATTCGCAGGTGCATTCCAGACCAGGAGATCCAATCGGTTCTCCAATTTTGCCATGCTTCACCAGTTGGAGGCCACCTTGGCACTCAAAGGACAGCACGAAAGGTGCTGGATTCTGGATTTTATTGGCCTACCATCTTCAAGGATGCAAGCAAAATCTGCAGCTCATGTGAGCAATGTCAAAGGGCAGGAGGCACCCTATCTTGGAGGCAACAGATGCCGCAACAACCTATGTTGTTCTATGAGGTGTTTGATGTCTGGGGTATAGATTTCATGGGTCCCTTTCCTGTTTCTTTTGGTTTTTATTATATCTTACTTGCTGTGGATTATGTATCCAAATGGGTGGAAGCTAAGGCCACCAGGACTAATGATGCTCAAGTTGTTGTAGATTTTGTCAGGTCTAATATCCTCTGCAGGTTTGGCATACCTAGAGCCATAGTCAGTGATCAAGGCACACACTTCTGCAATAGATCCATGCAAGCTTTGCTCAAGAAGTATGGGGTTGTGCACAAAGTTTCTACACCATATCACCCCCAAACCAATGGGCAAGCTGAGATTTCAAACAGAGAGATCAAGCGGATTTTGGAGAAGATGGTGAAGCCTAATAGAAAGGATTGGAGCACACGATTGGAGGATGCTCTATGGGCCCATCGGACTGCTTACAAGGCACCCATAGGGATGTCACCTTATCGGGTTGTTTTTGGTAAGGCATGCCACCTGCCTATGGAGATAGAGCACCGTGCATATTGGGCTGTGAAGCAATGTAACTTAGCTCTTGATCAAGCCTTTCCTAACCTCCCCTTCTTTGGATGATGCACCTGTGGAGGAGGCCTCATTGGTCGACCCCATTTTTGACCCACCATGATTTCGGGAGTCTTCTTTTCTCCTTCCTTACTCTTTTTATTGCACTTGTCTATATCTGTTTGATTCTGCTATTTGTTTTACATTGAGGACAATGTGTGATTTAAGTGTGGGGGGGAGAGTAGTTTAGGTTGCATATTTTTGCTTTGATTTTTTAGGTTTTGCTAAGTTTTGGGCATTTTCTTGCATGTTTTTGCTTCATTTTAGTAGAGTCTTGGTATCTTGTGTCTGAATTCATGCATTTCTGTGTGTAAAGTTGCTTTTGATAATTAAGAGGTGGTAACACTGTGATAGAATTGTCCCTTTTGTGAGGATTTGAGCCTTAATTGTGGGTGGATTGCTATATATGCCACCTAATTTTTCTTTCATGTGTGATTGCACTCTGGATTACTTGCACTCTAGAACTTGACTTGACTCTTGTTGATACTTGATTGCTCATGCACATTTTGAAATGATTTAGGCACTTTCTTTCTTGAATAAGCTACTAGCCATATGAGCCTACCTTGAATGAATGTATCCTTTGCTAGCCCCTTTGAGCCTTTTTATACCTTTCCTTGTTCTTTAGCTCATTACAAGCCTATGACTGAAAAACCATGATTGTCCTAACCTTAGGGAAATTTGGAGCTTTGGAATTGTTTTGGGAATGGGTATTAGGTAAGAAGTATGCTTTATGCTTTAATTGGTTGAGTTCTTGGTTTTGCCTAATTGGTTGTTATAGTTATGGCTTCATCTTCATGCCATTTGTGTTGTTTCTTCTTTTCTTTTTGTATATCTCTCAAAAACAAAAAAAAATAGAAGACAAAAATACAAAAAAAAATGCAAAAATAAAAAGAAAAAAAAAAGAAGAGAAAAAAAAAGTGAATAAAAGGTTGTTGAGGCAAAGAGGATTGGAATTAGTGGTAGTTGATTTTGGGGTGGATTTTGCTTACTTTTTACTTATTCCCCATTGCTCCTCTATTCCCTGGGTTTTAGCTACATTTCCCATATTTTTATCCTACCTTGTCCTTGGCCCCATTACAACCCTGAAAAGACCTTTTGATCTTAATGTGCATGTGTGTTGATTGTTGATGTTAGAGGCTTGTCAAGCCTATGGTTGTGTTTGTTTTTCATGATGTGCCTTGAGTGTAAACACTGATTAACCTTAAACACTTGAGTGTAAACACTATTGAGTGTAAACACTATTGAGTGATCCTTGTGAGTTTCTATCATCTTTGTGACTACCCTCTTGATGTCATTGGTTTTCTTTGCATATTTGAAATAATTGGATGATGCTCATGAATGCCTTGATTCTTTGGTCCTTATTTTCTTCATGTGCTCGATTTTGCCCATTTCTTTGCATTTCCTAGAATTCATTGTGAAGTATGTAATCTCTTAGGTTTGCATTCATTAGTCGTAGTAATCTTGTTGCATGATTCACTTTGGTGCATATTGATCTTCTCAGTCCTAATTCTTAGTTTTGCCCAGGAGTGCAAAAGGATAAGTGTGGGGGTATTTGATGAGCATTTTATTTCCCATTTTTCCTTGCATTATTTTACTCCTATTATTGATACTTGTTGCCTATTTGACATTGTTTAGCTTGATTTAGTGATTTAGAGTTTATTGGACTATTATTCTGAATATTGTTTAATTTGGGATTATTTAGCCTAATTAATTCTATTTCTATTTTCAGGTCATATTTGGCACAAGGGCTTTTTGGACATTTTGGGAATGAAGATTTAATTTTGGAAGAGAAGATATATGATGAAGTGAAGATTGTAATCTATCTTTAGGATTAGTTGAGATTTAGTTATATCTTTTAAGATTTAGATTTTATCTATAAGATATTTTTAGATTTAATTTAGAGATAAGCTTTCCTTAGGATTTGGGCCCATGATTTAGGCCCGTTTTGTGATTTAAAAAGCCAAATTCGTGTAAACCCGAGGAGAGCTTCCATTCACGTTTTTTACATTCTCTCTCATAGAGAAGGCTTAGTTTTGCTCTCCAAGCTTGTGGTGGCTGCTAGGGTTTCTCTCTCTTCCCTTTTCTACACGTTTTTGGTATTTTTCTTCATGGAAGGCTAAACTCTTAGGTTAAATCCCTTTGGTAATGTATCACATACTCTTGAGGTTTTATTCTTAATGCTATTTCGTTTTTATTCACTGTTTTCATGCTTATTGATATGTTATGGTTCGCTTAGTTCCATTATATAGAGATAATCCATGTGTATGAATGCTTAATTTATGCAAACTCGTAAAAACTCCATGCTTTGGCTTTTAATGCTTAATTAGAGGTTTGGGTTTTGGGGTGAGAATTGAATTTTCGCTTAGTATTTAATTCTCACGAGTTGGACAGTGAAGAGGAAAGAAATTGATCTTTTGTGACCGATGATAGAGTTGTGAACGCGAGCCAAAGGGGTTTATCCGCTTTTCCTTATCTGTTTCTTCGTTTTGATTTAATTCTGTTTTGATTTCAATTATTCAATATTCAATACAAAAAAAAACCCCTGTTTTCTATGCATACTATGTGTTCGACCTTTTGCTTGATAAGATATTCCTTGGGAGACGACCTAGGAGTCACTTCCTAGTACTATACTTAAACTATTTTTATTTGTATCGGGTACGGCTGTGAATTCAATGCTCCTAATTATGTGGATTATGTTTTGATGATGACAAAATAATTAACAAATCATGCCTTGAAGATATTGCAACATCAACATCAACAAGAAGTCAAGAAAAGAAGACAAGTGCCCAATCATTCTCAATCAAATATTAATTGTAAATTTCTAATTTTTGTTGAGAGTGGTTGAGAGTGGGTAGAAATAGTTAGTCTCTTCTAGGAATAAATTTTTATATGTTTATTAAGTTGAGATTGACCAAAAATTAATACTTGAGAGGAAAAATAAAATTGAAAAATAATTTTTCCCATATCTGATCAAAATACTCGAGTATTTTGATAAAGACTCGAGTATATACTCGAGTATTTATAGAAAAACTCGAGTATTTGTGCCAGGTCAGCAATTATGACCGTTAGTCTTGTTCGTGCACCAATTCACTCGTGACCGACCAAAAAGACTCGAGTTTTTACCAAAAGACTCGAGTATTTTTGTCCAGTCAGCAAAAATGAACGTTGGAGAGACTCAAAAACTCAATTGAGGGCATTTGAGTCTCATCCAACCCCAAGAGAGAATTCAGAACCTTATTGTAAAATTTCTCTTTGAATTTGTGCAAGAACAAACAAGACAACAAGATCATATTGATTCAAGCTTTCTTAATTTACTCTTCTCAAGTGTTAATTCCCAAAAAGCTCAACTTCTCACTCATATTTACATTTCATTCCAAGTTGAGTTTTAGGCCTCAATTCTTACATTGAGCTGTGCTTATTTGTGCTAATCCATTGTGAGATTAGTAATACACATACAAAAAGCTTGATTATTCAAAGTCTTGGATTGTTCCCAAGCAAACCCTAAGTGGCTTAGGGTGTTGGAAGTCTTGAGAGGTTCTCAAGCACAAGACTAGGAGGTTCCTAGCCCGGTGGAGTTTCTTGAAGGGAGTTCAAGGAAACTTTGTGAAGAGTTCTTCAATCACCGGAATCAAATTGGGGTAGAAATCAAGAGTTTGGTACACTCTTGAAAGGGTTAGGTTGAGTGAGGCCATTCTCAAGCAATCCTTTGTAATTTCTAACAATTTGATTATAGTAGAAACTCCTAAGTGATTAGGAGGACTGGATGTAGCTCATTGTTGGAGTGAACCAGGATAAAATTGCTTGAGTGTTGGTTTATTGCTTTTAATCTACTTTCTAGCTCAATAGACTTAAGTCATTTCAATCAATTAGGATTTATACAATTAGGTAGCAAGTTCAAGGAATCTTTGTGTTAAAAGTTATTTAGATTACTTGCTATTCTGTTGGATAAGTTCCTGTTTATTATTGAATTGATTTGAGTTAAATTGGTGAATTTTCGTTTCTGGTTTTTCTGCTATCTGATAGTAAAAACTCGAGTATTTAGTAAAAGACTCGAGTTGTTCATCCTGAAAAACTCGAGTATTTCACAAAAGACTCGAGTCTTTTGCTTCTGATTCCAAAAAATTCAGTCTAAGCTCCATTCTTCAATTATCAATCGAAATATTTGGTATTAGTGCTTCAAAATACTATTCACCCCCCTCTAGTATTTGCTTAGCCCGCTTGTTGGTTTCCAACAAGTGGTATCAGAGCTCGGTCGAAAGATCGAGTGTAACAACTTTTTCGAAAAAGATCCTTTTGGAAACTTAATGGGCTCTAGCAATAACTTTGGTGGAGAAGGAGCTTCAATAAACCGTCCTCCACTATTTAATGGTGAAGGATATGTTTATTGGAAAACTCGCATGAAAGTTTTTATTGAAGCAATTGATATGGATATTTGGGATGCAATTGAAAATGGTCCTTTCATTCCCAAAAAGAAAATAAATGATGAAATTGTTGAAATTCCAAGGAGTAGTTGGAATGATGATGAAAAGAGAAAAGTCTCATTTGATTTAAAAGCTAAAAACATCATCTTTTCGGCTCTATCCCATGATGAATTTTATAGAGTTTCCCAATGTAAATCGGCAAAAGAAATGTGGGATACTTTGCAAGTCACACATGAGGGAACAAGTGAGGTTAGAGATGCAAGATTGAATTCTCTAACTCACGAATATGAATTGTTCCACATGTTGCCAAATGAAACCATTAGTGACTTGCAAAAGCGATTCTCTCACATTGTTAATCATTTGATTTCCTTGGGAAAAGTATTTCGCAATGGTGAAACTACTAACAAAATTCTAAGATGTCTTGATAGGAGTTGGCAACCCAAGGTAACCGCCATCAAGGAATCAAGAGACATAAATAGCATGGACTTAGCCACTTTGTTTGGCAAACTCCAAGAGCATGAGATGGAGCTTACAAGACTTGGGATGCATGAGGAATCGGACAAAAAGAAAAAGAGCATAGCACTCAAAGCTTCAACCAAAGCTACAAAAGAAGTTGAAGAATGCTCTACAAGTGGAGATTCCGATGGTGAACCAAATCAAGAAGAATTTGGGATGTTTGTGAAAAGATTCAACAAATTCTTCAAAGGGAAGAAAGGTGGATCTTCATCCAATTTCAAGAGAACCAAAGACTCCAAACAAAGAGAAAAGAGTACCAATGATGGAGTTAAGTGTCATGAATGTGGAGGGGTTGGTCACATAAGAATGGAATGTGCCACATTCTTGAAGAAGAATGACAAGAAGACCCAAGAGAACAAAGGGAAGCGTGCATACATTGTTTGGGATGCACCGGAGAAGAGCAATGAATCATCTTCAAGTAGCTCCGGTGATGAAAATGCAAACCTTTGTCTCATGGCCAAGAACAATCATGAGTCCTCATCAAGAGCTAATCATGGCATGAGTGAAAGTGATGATGAGGTAACCTCTAGTTCTTCTTGTTCCTCTTCAAACTCCATTTCATATGATGATTTGCAAGAAGCCTACAATGAAATGTTAATTCAATTTAAAAGGCTTGCTAAAATTAATAAGGAAAAAGGAAAGAAAATTTTGGAGTTTCAACATGAAATTGATGAATTGCAAAAATCTATAAATGAGTTGAAACTTCAAAATGAATCCTTGGAACTTATTAATTCTAGTCATCAAAGTGATTGTGCAAATCATGAGGAAATTATCACTTCATGTGAGAGATGTGATGAACTTGAAAAAGAAGTGAAAGAGTTGAAAAACAAACTCACAATCTCACATAGTGATAGAAACCTCAACCGGTTGTTGAACTCTCAAAGACATAATCACAACAAAACCGGTTTAGGATATGTTCATAAAAAGGACAAAAAGTACAAGGTGGTTGGAACATTTTCTAAGAAAAACTCATCAAAGAGACCAACTTGTACTTATTGTGGAAAAGTTGGACATATCAACATTGAGTGCCATATTAAGAAGTTTGAAATGAATAAGGGCACTTATATGTGGATTAAGAAGGGAGAAAGTCCCAACACTAACCCTAAGGGACCCAACATTGTTTGGGTACCCAAAGTGAACAAGTGATTTCATATTGTAGGTGTGCCTTCGAACGGGAAAACAATTGTAGTATCTTGATAGTGGATGTTCGAAGCACATGACGGGAGATAAGCGGCACTTCATTGAGCTTACTCCAAAGGAAAAGGGTTATGTCACTTATGGGGACAACAACAAAGGCAAAATCCTTGGTATTGGTAAAATCGGAAACTCTTCAAACTTGATTATTGATAATGTGCTCTATGTTCAAGGATTAGAACATAATCTCTTGAGCATAAGCCAATTATGTGATGTTGGTAATCATGTAGTTTTTACCTCTACCCATTGCCTCATTAAAAGTGACAAAGATGAATCAATCAAATTTGTTGGTAGAAGGTCAAATAATACTTACTTAGTTGATTTGAACAAAGTCACTTCTTTGGTCTCTACTTGTTTAGTGAGCAAAGAAAATGACACTTGGTTATGGCATCGTAGGACCGCTCATATAAATGTAAACCAATTGAAGAAAATTCAATCTAAAGATCTAGTAGTTGGTTTACCAAAGCTAAATTTTTCTATTGAAGGTGTTTGTTCCCCTTGCAAGAAATGTAAACAAACTAAAAACATCTTTGGATCAAAAATGGTGATGTCCACATCAAGGCCATTAGAAATGCTTCATATGGACTTGTTTGGACCATCACAAGTAAAAAGCTTTGGTGGCAACTATTATGCATTGGTGATTGTTGATGACTTCTCTAGGTTTACTTGGACTTTATTTTTAACTACTAAGAGTGAGACCTACAAATCTTTTAAACATCATGTCAAACTTTTGCAAAACCAAGTGAATCAAAAAGTAATTATTATTCGTACCGATCATGGTGGTGAATTCGAAAACCACAAATTTGATAGATTTTGTGCTAAAAATGGTATTGAGCATCAATTCTCCGCACCAAGGACTCCGGAACAAAACGGAGTGGTAGAGCGGAAAAATAGGGTGCTAGAGGAACTTGCTAGAACCATGTTAAATGATTCTCAAGTACCTCAATATTTTTGGGCCGATGCCGTCAATACGGCTTGTTATGTTTTAAATCGTATTTTGATAAGGCCCTCTTTGGATAAAACCCCCTATGAACTTTACAAGGGAAGAAAGCCAAATATATCTCATTTTCATGTCTTCGGATGCCAAGTTTTTTTTTTAAATAATGGAAAAGAACACCTTGGCAAGTTTGATTCCAAATCCGATGAAGGCATATTTTTAGGCTATTCTTCTCATAGTAAAGCTTATAGAATTTTCAATAAAAGAACTTTAACTATTGAGGAATCAATTCATGTGGTTTTTAATGAGTCTTCAAAAGAAGATAGTGTTTTATGTGATGCTAGTGAAGATGGCATTGTCTTTTCAAAAGAAGAAAAAGAGAGAGAGAATTCAAAAGTTGATGAAGGAGAAGTAAGGGAAGAACTTCCTCCAACTTGGAAATCGGTCAAGGCTCATCCTATAGACAAAGTCATAGGAGATATGTCAAAGGGAGTACTTACTCGTAGGTCTATTCAAAACATTTGCCACTATGTCTCATTTGTTTCTCAAATTGAACCCGATTCAATTAAAAAGGCCATTGAGGATGATCATTGGGTTCTTGCTATGCAAGAAGAATTAAACCAATTTGAAAGAAATGAAGTTTGGGATCTAGTCCCTAAACCCGATGATCATACCATAATTGGTACTAAATGGATTTATAGAAACAAACTTGATGAATCCGGGTTGATTATAAGAAACAAAGCTAGACTAGTAGCTCAAGGGTACAACCAAGAGGAAGGTATCGATTATGATGAGACCTTTGCTCCGGTTGCACGTCTTGAAGCAATCCGAATTTTACTTGCTTATGCTTCAATCATGAAATTCACTTTATATCAAATGGATGTTAAAAGTGCTTTCTTGAATGGGTTTATAAATGAAGAAGTGTATGTCAAACAACCCCCCGGTTTTGAAAATAGTGAATTTCCAAACCATGTTTATAAATTGAAAAAGGCACTCTATGGATTGAAACAAGCTCCTAGAGCTTGGTATGATCGATTGAGTTCCTTTCTATTAGAAAACAAGTTTCAAAGAGGGAAGGTTGATAATACATTATTTATTTATAAAACCAAGGATGACATTTTGTTAGTACAAATCTATGTTGATGATATCATTTTCGGTGCTACTAACGTGTCTCTTTGTAGAAAGTTTTCAAATTTGATGAAAAAGGAATTTGAAATGTCAATGATGGGAGAACTCAAGTTCTTCCTAGGCTTACAAATAAAGCAAGTCAAGGAGGGGATATTTGTGCATCAAGGGAAATATTGCAAAGAGCTCCTTGAGAAATTCGGATTGGACAAGTGCAAGGAAGCCTACACTCCAATGAGCACATCATGCTACCTAGACAAGGATGAACAAGGTACACCGGTTGATGTTAGTAAGTATAGGGGTATGATAGGTAGTCTCCTATATCTCACTGCATCTAGACCGGATATTATGTTTAGTGTATGCATGTGTGCTAGATTTCAAGCTAATCCTAAAGAATCTCACCTATCCGCAGTTAAACATATATTTAAGTATCTAAAAGGAACAATTAACACTGGTTTATGGTATCCTGCTGATGCCAATCTTTGTTTAGTTGGTTACTCGGATTCCGACTTCGCGGGATGCAAGCTTGATCGCAAAAGCACCAGTGGTACTTGCCATTTCTTGGGAAGTTCATTGGTGTCATGGTTTTCTAAAAAGCAAGCTTGTGTCGCTCTTTCTACCGCCGAAGCGGAATATATCGCAGCCGGTAGTTGTTGTGCTCAACTGTTATGGATGAAACAACAATTATCGGATTTTGGTTTGAAACTTGAAAATATTCCGATTAGATGCGATAACACGAGTGCAATCAATTTGACTAAGAATCCGGTGTATCACTCAAGAACTAAACACATTGAAATAAGACATCATTTTTTAAGAGATCATGTACAAAAGGGTGATTGCACAATTGAATTTGTTAGTACCACAAATCAATTAGCTGACATTTTTACAAAACCTCTACCAAGGGACACCTTTTATCATATTAGGAGAGAACTTGGTATTTTAGATGAAGCTAATATAGGCTAATTGCATTGTGTGTCATTTTTTTGAAAAATCACCATATTAGTCTTACTCTAATGTGTTATTGATTCTTAGTTAAATTGTTCTTGATGATATTTGAAATTGTATGTGTTAATTGTGTGTGATTCTGTATTGTATTCCAAGTTGGTAGTGAAGCATTTGTGTTTGATTTGTGTTTGGTCTTTTAAAACTGAATTTTTACTTTCTGTTCTGTCAAAATACTCGAGTTTTTCCAAAAACACTCGAGTATTTTAATTCAAAATTAAATCAGTTTTAAATTGAAAAAGTTTTTAATCAGGGTCTGATAAAAATACTCGAGTTTTTCTCAAAACACTCGAGTCTTTAATAAAATACTCGAGTGTTTTTTCAAAACACTCGAGTCTTTCGAAACCCCCAATTTTTGAACTTTCAGACCAAACTCGAGTATTTTCAAACAACTCGAGTATTTTGCGTTTTCCTGAAAATTGAACTTTCGGACCAAAGTCGAGTTTTTCAATTTTTACTCGAGTTTTCTGGGGAAATCTGGGCTGAGTCATGAACGACTCGAGTATATTCTCAAACACTCGAGTATTTTGTAACGAACAACTCGAGTATTGTTGAATATACTCGAGTATTTTGGCGAGTTTATATATTCTCCAGCCCCCACAAACTCGAGTTTCACGAACCCCTTTCTCTTCTCTCTCGGTTTTCTCATATCTCTCTCCTCAAAACTCTATTTTTACTCAAATTTTTGCCAAATCTTACCAGTTTTACATCCTCTAATCACTTTTCTACCATTATTTCAACGAATTTCAACTCTTTTCAACCTCAAATCCGTCACCCCCTTTTCAAACCCTAACTTTCCAAAACTTCAATTTTCATCAATTCCTCTATGGCTTCATCATCTGGCAAAGGAAAGAGAGTAAGGATTGCTGACTCATCTTCCGAGGAGGAAATTTCCGACTACTATCAAGAGGATGAACGCTTGGAAAGAATGGAAGGCTTTGCCACCAGAGAATTCGGAGTAATCACATGGATCAATAGTACTTTCCTTGAGAGTAAGGGTTTCCATTTTGTTACTAACCTTAGATATCAGAAACTGATTCAATTTCTGGAATTTCATGGACCTATATATCCTAGGTTAGTTAGAACATTCTATGCAAACCTTAGGCTAAAGGACAATGTCATAGAAACAATGGTTGAGGGTGTTCGATTCAAAATTAGCGCTAAGGATCTTTTTGTTGCTTTTGGGACAACACGTCACGGGGACAATTCTCTAAAGGCCGATGCGGACGGCATTTTTCAAAGTTGTTTGCGCCCCTGTCGTGTATGGACCGAAGGAGTTAAGCATTCCTCATATATGACTGTCCAATCTAGGGTGTTGCATTATATTGTTTGTCATCAATTAGTGCCTCAAACCTCACCCAATTATGCCAAACCCACAAACAATGAACTTAGGCTTCTTAGTGCCATCCTGAACAATGAGAAGCTGAACTGGAGTCGCATAATTTTGGATAGAATGCTCCTTGCTGCTAAGTCTAAACACCCAAAAACCCTGCCCTATGCCATGCATGTTTGTTATCTGTTGAGTTACTTCAAGGTGCCTATCCCACGCAATGAAGAGAAAAAGACTCTTCATGTGAACCAGCATTGCCTCAACAAAGGCACCTTGAGTCACCAGGACATGGCATTCCATGAACCCTCTGGCCAATACTTGTACCGATCTGATATTGCTGAGCTAGAGAGGGTTGCAAATGTGGCAGCTCAACAAGGGATGGATGCCCATCAGATGGAAGAGGAAGCTGCTGCATTTGCCCAGGCTGAAGAAGGGGATCCTATTGATCAGATTAACTTTGATGACTTCGCTGGATCTCAATCTGGGTTTGACAACTCGGGATGGAGAGAGAATGTGATCACACGTCTGGACACTTTAGATGGGAGAATGGACTCCCTTGTGCATGCTATGGACGCCCAGCGTGATGATTTTGTTAGCCTAGACACTAGGATGAGTGCAGAGTCTGCCATGTTTTATTCTCATTTGGATCAGCACTCGGCCCAGATTAATGCCCGCCTGGACCAGCAGTCAGGGGAGATGCACCGCCGGTTTGATGAGATGATGGCGGCCTTCTCTCGATTTTATCCTCCTCCAGATGATCCAGCTCCTTCCATGTTTTGATGCTGCTGCTTATGGATTTTCTATTTTAGTTTTCATTATGTTTTCATCATGTTGATCTTGTTGCATTTTCTGTACTTTGAGAACTTGGTGTTTTGCGACTTTGGGTTTTTTAATTGCACCTTTGGTTTGGACCTTTTATGATGTTTTTATGATAATGATTTTGGTTTTCATTCTGATGTTTGTGCAAAGCTTCAGGGGGAGCTCTTTATTGTTATTATATCTCCGTTTTAGTTGCATAGTTGGTTATGGGGTTTTCCGATTATGCACCTCTCCTCGCTTGATTTTTTTTTAATTGTTACATTTTTTTGGCGTATGACAAAAAGGGGGAGAGATATTACACTTGTCTTGTCTTGATATTGTTGCACCTAAAATCTCTAATTATGGTATATACTCTGATAATTGTTAAATTCTCTAATACCATAGGCTTGGTGCTAAAATTAAATTGTCATAACATCTTGCTCAAGCTGAATTTTTAGATAGGTGAAAAGTATCATATAGTGAGGGGGAGTTGCATCTCCAAGTGGATCAAGCTTAACAAATGGATCAAGTGTTAATTATTTTGTCATCACCAAAAAGGGGGAGATTGTGAATTCAATGCTCCTAATTATGTGGATTATGTTTTGATGATGACAAAATAATTAACAAATCATGCCTTGAAGATATTGCAACATCAACATCAACAAGAAGTCAAGAAAAGAAGACAAGTGCCCAATCATTCTCAATCAAATATTAATTGTAAATTTCTAATTTTTGTTGAGAGTGGTTGAGAGTGGGTAGAAATAGTTAGTCTCTTCTAGGAATAAATTTTTATATGTTTATTAAGTTGAGATTGACCAAAAATTAATACTTGAGAGGAAAAATAAAATTGAAAAATAATTTTTCCCATATCTGATCAAAATACTCGAGTATTTTGATAAAGACTCGAGTATATACTCGAGTATTTATAGAAAAACTCGAGTATTTGTGCCAGGTCAGCAATTATGACCGTTAGTCTTGTTCGTGCACCAATTCACTCGTGACCAACCAAAAAGACTCGAGTTTTTACCAAAAGACTCGAGTATTTTTGTCCAGTCAGCAAAAATGAACGTTGGAGAGACTCAAAAACTCAATTGAGGGCATTTGAGTCTCATCCAACCCCAAGAGAGAATTCAGAACCTTATTGTAAAATTTATCTTTGAATTTGTGCAAGAACAAACAAGACAACAAGATCATATTGATTCAAGCTTTCTTAATTTACTCTTCTCAAGTGTTAATTCCCAAAAAGCTCAACTTCTCACTCATATTTACATTTCATTCCAAGTTGAGTTTTAGGCCTCAATTCTTACATTGAGCTGTGCTTATTTGTGCTAATCCATTGTGAGATTAGTAATACACATACAAAAAGCTTGATTATTCAAAGTCTTGGATTGTTCCCAAGCAAACCCTAAGTGGCTTAGGGTGTTGGAAGTCTTGAGAGGTTCTCAAGCACAAGACTAGGAGGTTCCTAGCCCGGTGGAGTTTCTTGAAGGGAGTTCAAGGAAACTTTGTGAAGAGTTCTTCAATCACCGGAATCAAATTGGGGTAGAAATCAAGAGTTTGGTACACTCTTGAAAGGGTTAGGTTGAGTGAGGCCATTCTCAAGCAATCCTTTGTAATTTCTAACAATTTGATTATAGTAGAAACTCCTAAGTGATTAGGAGGACTGGATGTAGCTCATTGTTGGAGTGAACCAGGATAAAATTGCTTGAGTGTTGGTTTATTGCTTTTAATCTACTTTCTAGCTCAATAGACTTAAGTCATTTCAATCAATTAGGATTTATACAATTAGGTAGCAAGTTCAAGGAATCTTTGTGTTAAAAGTTATTTAGATTACTTGCTATTCTGTTGGATAAGTTCCTGTTTATTATTGAATTGATTTGAGTTAAATTGGTGAATTTTCGTTTCTGGTTTTTCTGCTATCTGATAGTAAAAACTCGAGTATTTAGTAAAAGACTCGAGTTGTTCATCCTGAAAAACTCGAGTATTTCACAAAAGACTCGAGTCTTTTGCTTCTGATTCCAAAAAATTCAGTCTAAGCTCCATTCTTCAATTATCAATCGAAATATTTGGTATTAGTTCTTCAAAATACTATTCACCCCCCCTCTAGTATTTGCTTAGCCCGCTTGTTGGTTTCCAACAACGGCCTCGATCATTTAGTTATTTTCTCCTATCTGATACCGAGGGAGCAACTACAACATTGTTGTAAGTAAAATAAAAAACAACAAGAAACCTTATCAGGGAAGTTTTCAGGTCCGTTTTTGGGTTGTTGCATGTAATTTTTTTTATTTTGAACTAAACAAGTTTATTCTAGCTAGCATTTTCTTTTTATTCAAGGTAACATATCCAGAAAAAAGAATGGCTGCAAGAAGCTCTCATCAAAGTCAGTCTCAGAAGAGAGTAAGAGTCAGTTGTTAAAGCATTCTTAACAAATATATCTGAACACGTTCCATCTTCTTCTTTTATCTTTGGCTATTATGTCCAACATTATATTTAATATATGTGTTTGTTATTGTTATTATTATACAGTTAAACTATTCTTTTTGAGTTATTAACCTATTGATTTTTTTAATTTCTAGCTTGACATCAAGGAAGGAAAGATGGTTATGACAGAGGTAAAAGCCAAATCGTTAACATGCATTACCTCCCTATTTTGATTAAAATCATTATACACTTTCGAAACAAAACAACGAAAATGTTATTTTATGGCCTTAATCAAGTGTTGTTCAACAGTTATTAACTAGAAAGTTCATGGTTCAAGTGATAAAGAACTTACGGGACTGTATTTGGTACTAAATTTGTCCAAAAATAGGGAGGATTAAAGTGATCTTATTTCAAGTTATTATATGTCATGCTGATTTACTTCTTAAAATACAGAGCCTTGATAAATTACAATTTGATATAGATGTCGTATGATTATGTATCAAAATTTACTAATTCAATATGGGGGTTTGAAACAGTTATAATGCCATGATGCTATATTAAATGTTAGAATTGGCTTTTCATAATTTATAGACCTTTTTTTGTTCTTTGATTTCAAGTCTGAATTATGCACAATTGACAACCTTTCAAAACCACGAGAAGTGCGTGTTTTGGAGGTTAGAATCCTTCGACTTTGGAAGATTTTTGGCAAGGATGGTGATGCCAGTTCTATCAATATGTTTGTTATAGATAATAAGGTAAGTTTTTGTTATCGACCAAGATTTTTTTTTGTTTTTGATGTGTTTCTGTTGTTGTTTAAATTAATATTTTAACTTTCTTTTTCATACAGAGTGATAAAATTCAAGCAACCATTAAATTTGCTGATTCAATGAACAAACACAAAGCGTATTTGTTGGAGGGACGAGTAATCGCTATTTCTAAGTTCAATGTCACTAGAAGTGAAGGCAAATATTTGGTTTTCAAGAATCCCTGCCATATATTTATTAATTATGGTAGTAAGGTTGAGTTGTCAAGTGCTGATAATATTCCACAATGGGAATGAGATTTCATGCCTTTTGATGAAATCTTGAGTACTGAAAATAATGAAAAGTATCTTATAGGTAACTACGTGGAATGAATTATAACAGATAGTGTGTAGGACTTCTAATTTGTTATTAATTTTCAAATCACGCATGGATTTAATGGTGAAACTTGGGTTGCCATTGTGGGTTAATGCAGATGTTATTGGTGTGGTTATTGAACAAGGCTCAATTGAATCTTTTCAGAGTCGCGGTGTTGTTGGACAGAGACTTAATTTTCTTCTTTCTGATGAAGCGTAAAAGACCTTAACTAAATCAAAATCTAAATTCATTCTTTATATCCTGAATTCAAATTTTGGTTTCATATGCCCAAGTACTTTTCATTATGAGTACGTTTTAATGATGCTTATAATATAATACATTGTTGTGTTCCAGGGGTCATGTCTTACCTATTTGTTTGTTTGGACATCATGCAAATGAAATGCTTGAAGAGCTTAGCACTCCTGACTATCCCAAAGTTGTTGTTTTACAACTTGCAAAAATCAACAAGTATAGCAGTAAGAAATATGGCCAAATTCTAACTTATACTTTTTTACCAAGATTAGTATTTTCCAGATCGAATACTAATCCAAGTTGATATTTTAGATTGTTTACCAATTTTTTTTTTAAAATTAGATACTATTGCATTGAACACTTACTGGGATGCAACAAAAGTGATGGTTAATCCTCCATTGGACGAAGTTCAGACTTTTCGTCAAATGTTAGTATAGCATTTTAAAAATACCACAATATTTATGTTTGAAGATTTGGTATTCTATTGTGTACAAGATGCTAAAAAAATGTTGTTACTAACATATTTTTTCTTCCACTACATATAATAATAAAATATCTGACTTTTTATTCTTATTTTTACTATAATAATAATAATTATAGTTCCAGTCAAATGGTGTCATCTCAAACTCAATCTCAGAGTGCATATTCTGATGGATCTCAAGCAACAGGTGGTAGGGCTTCTTTAACTGGTCATACTCTTAGGAGAAGTATTATTCAAATCAGAGAATCACAAGTGGTAGATAAACATTCTATAGAATGCTTTCATGTAATAAAATGCATGAGTTTTATATGCTTTATTAATAATTTTTTGTGGTCGAATCAGGGAGGGAAGTTTACAACTCTTGCAATTGTGAAAGAAATAGTTGAAGACAACAATTGGTGCTATAATGCATGTTCCAAATGTAACAAACAAATTAAAACTATTCACCAGACTGGAGGTGACTTGCATTGGTGTCCTAAATGTGATGATGTTCCAAAACTGACAATTCCAAGGTATGAAAATGGTAATCAAAAGTTATTAAATTCAGTAGTTAAGTTGATATTCTATGGATTATAGCACATCTCATACATAAAATTTGCACTTTTTCATATTTAAGATTCAATTGCGTGTCACTGATAGTACCGGAGAGGCTTCATTTATTCTGTTTGATAAAGAAGCCTTTAGGTTGTTAACAAAATTGCTACTCAAATGCGAGAAGAATCGATCAAGGTATAGTACTTATAAGTTTATTGTTGGTTATTTATCCATTGCCATAACAAATTTTCAAGAATTTAGTATGCAGTCGTGACTCTTTAAACTTCAATTTTTTACTTGACTCAGGCCGACGATGAATTTGGCTTTCCTGAGGATCTGTATGAATTGGTCAACAAAGAATTTGTTTTTCTGGTGGAAGTGAATCAGAGATTCAATATTGAGCTAAACAAGGATAATTATGGAATTCTATACATTTCTGCTTTGGAGGAACATTTGAAAGAATTCAGAACTACAAACTCCAGCATCCAGGTGAACTGAATCTAATAAATCAATTACTATATATTACTTTGATAAGTCTCTCTCTGTATTTTGTTGTGTAAATGTTTTCTCTCTTTAAAATTGAAGACAAGTTCTTCAGATAAATTCTTTTCACCAATAGAACAAGACCATAGCAATGTACTGCCTATTCAGAGTCAAAGTGTGAGTTACATATAGTGTTCAAACTAAACTTTAAATATTTACATTCAATATTTTCAAGTAGAAGTTTTGGATTTGTATTAAAATTGATGATGCAGGCAAGTAATACTGTTGTCAAAGAGGGTGAGTTTGATGATTTCATTACACCCGACAATTCTTCCAAGAGAAAAGCACTTACTTTATCAACTCAGGAACTAGATGACATTGTTGGTCTTGCTGAATTTCAAACTCCACAACTGTCTTCTTTAAAAGGGAGTCTGGACATCAAGTCAGAGATTAACAAGAATTAGCAGCTCTTCAATGTAATTTTTTAAATGTCAGTCATCATACGTGAAAAATTTTAAGTATTCAAGTATTAAAAAAAATTAATTGTTAATAAGTAAAAAGTAAAAAATTATGTGAATTATTTGCAGTCTAATGTCTTTAAATACATTGCAGGAGTTGCAAGTGGTAAAAAACAACAAGACAGCCCAATTTTGGAGCAAAACCAGTCGTGGAAATACTTTGGCCGATCTTTTCTTACTATGGTTATTTTGTTTCTTCCACAATTCCCAACCAAACTTATATATTATCATCTTTTGTAAGCAACGATGTTCATATATATCATTGCAAGACTTTATCTCGATGCAGTGATAAACTTAATTAAGATATTATGTAAAAGTTCTTCAGTTTAGAATCAGGGTTATATTTATTTACAAGTTTGAATTCAAAGAAATTATATCAAACGTGTTCTCTGATCAAAATTAAATCAGAGACTACAAAAAAACACAGTTTTTATTAAAGTAAATTATTAGTCACGAATTTTATCTTAATAAATCTGTAACTTTTACATTAATTGGGCGGAATTAAACAATTGGCCTGTCTTTTAACCTCTATATTATAAATTTGTCGTCCGTTACAAATTTAAATTCGGCAATATTAATGGGATAAGGGTGTAATTAATAGTGAAGGGTGTAATTAATTGGCCTGAATTAATAAAAAAAATTAGTTATTTTTCTCAATATTAAATTTCAAATAAGAACATGAAAATTTAATTTAGAATAACAAAAATTTCATGTCATCAGAAACATGAAAATAGCGCTGAATTTACAAATAACACTATTTTTTTTTTTTAAATAAGACTACCTTTGATCTAATGTATATAAATTTAGACAATTTCTTTATTTTTTTTTAAGATATGCTGATACAACTTAATATTGAAAAATGAAGACTAGATATTATAAATTTTTATATTCAAAGATTTAGGAAAATTTTACATTTCTTCCAAGCAAACTTAAATTTGATACAACTTATTATTGAAAAATGAAGACTAGATATTATAAATTTTTATATTCAAAGATTTAGGAAAATTTTACATTTCTTCCGGGCAAACTTAAATTTGATACAACTTATTATTGAAAAATGAAGACTAGATATTATAAATTTTTATAATCAAAGATTTAGGAAAATTTTACAAAACTTAAACTTAATCGCCCCGTGCGTGGCACGGGTATATTAGCTAGTTATTATAATACAGGTGCCGCGGGTTCACATACACCAACCTCAATGTGTTATACATCACAGCAACCACACAAGCATAAAGCATAAATCTCTTCAACTAGTGGTATATTTATGGACACCACTCACATAAGGAGGCAATTTGCTTCTAGTTGCAGGAATTTGTTTGCTCCCAGTTCACTTTATTGTAAGCCTAAGTAGATCATAAGTATAAATTTTTATTTTAACATAAAACAAAACCAATCTATCCTCAGTAAGCAATCTTTGTTTGATTGGCAGTCAAGCCATGAAGCTATATTTGGAAATGTTAAATTTTCCACAAACTAGCTCAGCCCAACTAACTGTGGGAGATGTTGATTAGTCAAAAAGGTTATAAGCTCACTTTGTTTAGTATGCTTTCTTATGCTAATCTTTGTGTATGTGTTATTTTTTTTTTCAGGGAATCATTGTATTGGATTAAAAAAAAATTAATATTTTAAAATATTAATATATGTGTAATTTTAAAACTCTTAATTCAACTCTTGAACATGCGAAGCATAAAAAAGAAAAAAAGAAAATACATACATGAGAATATTTAAAAAAAAGGCTAAATTACTCATTTGGTCCCTTACCTTATTTTTCAATTTCAAATTGGTCCCTTACGTTTTTTTGGTTTCAAATTGGTCCCTTATGTTTGTTTTTGATGTCAAATTGGTCTCTGAGTCACTATTCATCCTATGTGGACCACTACGATTTGCACACATGTCACTATTCATCCTATGTGGACCAATATGATAATGACACGTAGGATGAATAGTGACTTAGGGACCAAATTGACATTAAAAAGAAACATAAGGGACCAATTTGAAACCAAAAAAACATAAGGGACTAATTTGAAATTGAAAAATAAGGTAAGGGACCAAATGAGTAGTTTAGCTTTAAAAAAAAGTTTAAACTTTGGGAAATCAAGTATTAAATGAGACATACAAAAAACTAGATGCCTTTTCTGATTACTCCTTTCTAGTTTCTATCCTTATTATAGGTCATCTTCTAGAAGATTTTCTTCGTTCTAATTATAAGTTACTTTATATTTCCTATGCATCATTTATTGGCTTTTCTATTTTTTGCACTTATTAGACGCTTTGATTATTTATGATTTTTTGTTGTTCATTAATTAGAGTGAATTTTTCAAAAAAAAAAATTGTGAGAGTAAAATTGTAATGTTACAATATATTCTCATAAAATTAACTACTATTCTTGATATGTGTAATTCGGTTAAATATGCCCTATAATAAGGAGGGTATTAGTTCCCAAACCCCCTTTTTATCCCCAAACCCCATTTTTTTGAATAATCCCAAAACTAAATTCCTATAAACCCCCCTTTACACTCCCTCCATTTCATATTTTCATTTCCCAAACCCCACACCTCCTCCAACTTCTCGATTTCCTCCAACTTTCCAACTTCTTCAACCCACTCAACGACTTCCACCGTTCTTCTTCTTCACCGCCGCCGCGTCTGCGACTCCCTCCTTCAGGTATGAACTTCCTCTTTCCTGTTCATGTAGGGTTTGGTTTGGTTTTTTGTTTTTGCATTGTGTTATTTGATGTAGATGATTAATAGGTTGTTTAACGTTAGATTTTCATTTTTTTAGTAGTTCTTTTGTTCATTTGTTATGTTTTAAGCAAACTCATTTGTCTTTTCTTCGTTGTTAGTGTTTTTTTTTAAATTCTGGAGCTGTAAAATTCCGACGAACCAGTGTCGAAATTTTAAATTTCCGACACGGGGGTATCAAAAATTTACATTGTTTTATTTTTTTTCGTTATAAAAATTCCGACATATATATATCGAAAAACTCTTAAAAAAACTACCTAAAAATTTCTGACATATTCGTGGCGGAATATCAAAAAATTCTGACACCGGATTGTCGGAATTTTCACAGTAGCATAAAAAAAATAAAAGACATGAATTTTACCTTCAACAAGTATGAAACGTCCATTGGTACTCCTTTTGAACGTGAAGGAGAAAAAAAAACTTGTCTTTTTGAAGTTTTTTTTTTTGAGTGAAGGAAGTTTGATGGTGGAAGATGAGAAGAAGAAATAGGGGTTTGTGAGATGGTGAAGGGATATGATTTTGGATATTGGGGTTTGGGGTTTGAGGTTTAAGGTTTTGGTTTTTTGTGTTTTTCTTTTTTTTTTTTTGTGTTTTGAATAATACAAGGCAATATAGACATTTCCCATTTAAAATGGGGTTTGGAGATAAAAAGAGAGTTTAAGAACTAATACCCTAGTAAGGAGCGGAGGGAGAAGTTTACGTCTCCCACCCAAAGTATAGCCGAAAGACACCAAAGATCTTAAAAAATTTGTCGTTAAAAAGGATTAGTCCGTCCATTTTTAAATATAAACATTTGGACTAACCTTTCATATGAATTAAAAAAGTTAGTTAATATTGTTAGCAGTATTGAAATTGAAAATATTTGATTTATTTTTTTCAAAATTATCCCTATAATTATTATTGGGACTTTAAGAAGTGTTGAGTAAATATGAGTGTTTCCAGAAAAGAAGTAATTAATGATATTGAAAATTTAAATAGTGGCTTATATAAAAAAAACTAAGACCAAAGTACTAACTAGTGTTTACGTCCTCCGGTCTCATTTATAAGAAAAAAATCCCATTAATGGTCTTAAATATAAGCAAAAATTAATTAACTTTCTATTCTCAATACAACCATTCTTAAAATATCCCTACAAAGTGGTTGTAACATTTAATTTTTATTTCATTCCCAATACAAGTTTCCTAAAGTAGTCAATTTTTCTATGAATTTGAGAAAACTAAACGCACTTAACTATTCCCTCTTGTCCTTATTATAAGCCTCTTTGACCAATTTTTACTTCATTTAAGAAAGTTAGTTAATATTGTTAGTAGTATTGAAAATGTAAATATGTAGTATATTTTTTCAAAAGTACACCTATAATTATTATTGGGAATATAAAGTGTTAAGTAAACAGGGGTGTTTGTGAAAAAGAAGTAATAAGTGTCTTTGAAAAAAATTGGAAATAGGCCTTATATTAAGGACAAAAAAAATGTCTTCAAATGAGACTTATATATAGGACCAGAGGGGGTAATTTGTATACCAACGAGTTGTTGGTGCAGTGGTGCCAGGGACTGCAATTGTAGGATGAACCGATTAGTCGACCAAGTGAACCGAATATCAGAAATGCAAGGGAGTAATTTGTATTTAAATTTTTTTGAAAAAAGGAGTAATTATATTACCAAAACAAAATTCAAAAAATTCATGTAGAAACGCATTACAAGCCCATATTTTTTAGATTTGGATTCTTTAACATTACGTTAAATGAACATTAGTATAAAAAGCACTAAAATCCAAAATAAACTAAAGATTTATTATTTTAGATTTCAGTGATTTTTTTACCTATGTTAAGTTAGGGTATCTATTTCCATATTTTTTTCGAGCAAAAGCAAGTCTGCCTGCCCTGCCCTGCCCTGCCCTGTCGGCCAGTCAAACAAAGAAACTTCCAGAGTGAATCAGTCAAGTAAGTCGTCTCTCTTATTGTCTTCTTCACCCTCTGACCACTCTCTCTCCTCTTTCCATCTCTTTTCCTTCTCCCCAAATTCCATTCATCATGTACACACTCTCTTCTCTACCTTACTTATTCTTCTTTCTACCTTTTCTGCACTTTCCTATATTTTGCTCCCTTCTTTAATTTCATTTTTTCTTTCATATAATTTCCTTTATTTTCTTTTGATATAGCTCAGGTGGGTTATCTTAGTATTTAAGTGCATTATTCATATGATTTTCTGAATCTGGGTTCCTTCAGTCCTTGAGAATTTCTCTACTTGTTCTGTTGATTGATGTCAAAGTCAACAACTTTATTGTGTTTCTCAGGTGTTGTTGATATTTTCTGCTTTACATCTGTCAAGTTTTCTTTGGCTTACACTGTTAATTTTGGCAGAACATATAATAAGCAAGAATAACTCTAAATCCAATTACTAGATGTTTTTTGTTTTGTGTTTTTTAAAGATACTAGTTGTAATTTTCTTTGAGGGTTAGGTAAAATTCACTTATTTTGAATACCGTGTTACTTTTTTCGTGGTGCAGAGTAATTTGAACCATTTCTATATTAAGGTTATTGGTTGATGAATTTACAAAAGTAATTTTTATTTGGAATTTTGAAATAATATATTCAATGCCTTGATGATGTATTTAGTTTCTTAGTAAAATTGACCATTTTTGGTTCCTTAAACAATGCTTTTTCCTGTTATGATTTATTAGTTGGTTAGTGTGGAGTGCTGAATTTTAAGTTAATTCTCTTCAATTTGTTGCTCGTGTTTCAGGCTCCGATTTTAGGAAATTGTATTGCTGTGGAACCTGCATTTAGTGCCATGGCTTGCATTAGATACCAGTCTTAGTGAGGTATCTGGGTTGCTTCTTATTGCCTTTTGTTGTGAACTTGGTGAAGATGGTTCGAAGTAGCCGTATTTTCAATGATTGTGTTATTATTAGTTTCTTGATGCTAATTACTTGTGGTATGAATTATGGGACTGAAACTGATATCTTCTGCTTGAAAAGTATTAAAAATGCACTTCAGGACCCCTATAATTATTTGGCGTCCTGGGATTTCAACGACAAAACGGAAGGGTTTATCTGCAAATTTATAGGGGTTGAATGTTGGCATCCTGATGAGAATAGAGTCATAAATCTCATACTTTCGAACATGGGACTCAAGGGCCAGTTTCCTCGTGCCATTCAAAATTGTTCAAGCTTAACAGGATTAGATCTTTCAATCAACAAACTCTCTCGAACCATTCCAGGAGATATATCAATCCTTGTCCCTTTTGTGACATCTCTTGATCTGTCGTCAAATGATTTTGCTGGGGAGATACCTCAGTCCCTTGCAAACTGTACCTATCTAAATATTCTTAAACTTGACCGAAACCAACTCAAAGGTCACATTCCTGCACAACTTGCTCAGCTCCCACGGCTCAAGTCATTTAGTGTTGCCAATAATCTGTTGACAGGGCGGGTTCCAAACTTTAGGCCAGGCATAGTTACAGCAAAGAGTTATGCAAATAATCCAGGCCTGTGTGGATCACCCTTGGATCCTTGCCGGGCATAGTTAGTAGCATGGTTATCTTGGATTTTCAAATATTTGAATGTAAGGCACGATGGGTCTCTGCATCTGCATGTCATAAGATTAAGTGAGCAGATATTTAAATTGTTTCCTTATAAATTGGTGTTAGTCGATGTAAACAAGGTCAGTACTCGGTCATTTATATACATCTCATGGAGCATGTTGATGGAAAACATTACGTAACATTCATCTTTATTTCAAATTCAACAAAATCTTTACATTTCATTGCAATCTTTACCTTTTTAGTCATTTACATTTAATGCACTTTATTTTCAAGCATTTATCGCATTTCATTTAAAGTCTTTTACTGTCATTAATACACGGAAACATTATTACCATAGAAACTTGTCAAGAACCCCACTCTTCATACACAGTTCATGTAAACACAGTTCATTCGACAAGCAAACCGAGTTTCATCTTTTTTTTTTTAAATTCCAAAAATACTCTTTTTACCCTAAAAATCCCAAATCCTCTTCTTTTCCCCTCCCTCTCTTTTCTCTGTGTTTTCTTCTTCTTCTTCTCCGTCCTCCCCCTACATCCTCTTCTTCTTCCGGCCCCCTCCCCTATGCATCTTCTTTCCCTCCGGGCTTGGGTGTCTTCTTCTTCTTCCCCTTCCTTCATCTCTCTCTTTTACCCTCTATTCATCTCTCTCTTTCTTCCTCAATTATCTTTCTTTCTCCCTCAATTCTTTTAAACAAGTTAGCAGTCAAGATTATTAGAAGGCAATGAAAGAAAATAATAAAAAAAAATGAATTTTGATATGATTGCTGAAAAAACCAAAAGACAATGGAAATAGTGAAAAAGAATTAACTTTGTTTTTTTTCGAAAAAAAAAAGAGAAAATAAAGATTTAATGTACGTTTGCACCCAAATAGTTGAAGTGACACATTTTTTCTGACATTGTCCTGTCGAAAATATTTTTTGATAAGAACCTCTCGAAAAAATATATTGATATAATATGATTGTTTTTCTTATTTGGGGTATCGAAAAAATATTTCCGACACTTCGAGTCGGAAAAAATATAAATTAGGAGCTGACTGATTGTTGATAACTCCCTCAGTCTCTACACACCATCAGGAAAGCCATCATCCAAGTCAAGCTCACGTTCCTCTTCACTTTCTCCAAAATTAACTGATTTTACACTTTCCTCATCACTGCGTATAATTAGCACGTCAGGGGCACTAACACCATCTCCATTGTTGTTAGAAGGCTTAAATATTCCTTCGATCCTTTTTCTTATTTTTAGGTTTCAATTTGGTCTTTTATCCTTAATTAAAGTCAATTTAGTCCTCTATGTCTTTAATGTTTGTCAATTTCATCATTATGTCATGACAGTGTTAAATTTTCACTGGAATATACTGATTTTGCCTAAGATTCCTTTTCTGATCACCACAATCTGCATTGTATCATTGTAATTTGTAATTAAAAAAAAAAGCAAAAATGTGAGCGAATTTTCACCCTAAAAATGCGGAACTACATTGAAATTTTATCAATCAAAGTATCAAATATGATTAAAAAATGTAGATTTCGACAAGAAAATGAATATTCTAGTGACCAGAATAAGAAACCTATTACAAAATCAGTATATTTCGGTGAAAATTTAACATCATCCTGACAAAAGAGACAAAAGAGTGAAATTGACAAATATCAGAAACATGAAGGACTAAATTGACTCTTTTTAAAGATAAAGGACCAAATTGAAACCTAAAAAAATAAGATACATGACAAGAAAAATATTCAAGCCTTGTTAGAACCACCTCCCGCAATATATTCTACAGGTACATGCTGTGAGGGACTCTCATGGTCCACATACATATCCACTTGAACCCTCTGTAGGATAGCATAATTTGCCAACTGTGTTGCATGTGAGTCCCATGATAGTGGCCTTAGTTTCTCCAAGCTTGCTCACACAGGTTTCCACCAAAGTTTCCCACCCTTCGTATGTCCCAAATCCTTCAACAGAGACAATGCTTCAAAGTATGACTACCAGACAATGATTCCAACGAAAATCAGAATAAAAAACCCCAAATTTCAAAGGAATAAAACCCTAGATGGACCCCACCTCCCAGATTTTCAAAATCCCCTTGTGGACCCCACCCACTTCTATTTTCAAAGCCAACAAACCAGAAACCCCTCATTCCAAAACACCACACAACGAAAGCAATGTAAAAAAGGAGAGAGAAGGAAAAACTTGAGGAAGGAGGACATGCACGTATCGGAAAGTAGCGATTTCGTTCTTCAAGGCTTCTGCTTGCTTCTCCAGTTGTTCGAGTTTGGGAGTTTATGGTATACAGTTTGGGTGGTACCAAAAGACAATGGAAACGGAGGAACGAAAACCAGAGGGAACGGAAGAAGATAAAGAGTGACAGATAGAGGGAGTGTTAGAGTGTTAGAGTGTTTTTGGTAACTCAATTCATAAGCCCTTCAACATTAAGAGACCGGGAGTTTTCCCGCTTCAGAGCACAAGACCAACACGTGTAGTCTTTTGGCATTCTTCAGTGTTGACCGCACGTGCCACACAAGGGAAGACGAAACACGTGAGACGCACATGATGGGCCACGTCTGCTGCACACTTGGGAGCCAACTGGGTACACGTGGGAGGCTGACATGGCACACCGTTTGCCATGTCAACGGCTGACGGAAAAAAGCTAATGGAAGGACTAAAAGCAAATTATTTAATGTTGAATCAAGGATTTTGATGCTGTCAAATGAACAAACTTAGTGTAAAGTATCTCTGATCTCGGCCACCGACGGAAACAATTGAATCCGACCAGAATATCGAAGGAGTCAAAATTCCAAAGACACGCTCGGTGCTCTCAACATTTAGCTGGGAAGGTTTAGTGGATCGGACCGTTGTGAATGAAGTCGGAGTTAATCATCTTAAGCTCAGACGTACTCGGAAGTGATCAATCCGAGCCATCGCTCAAAGTCTATCAGTCGGCCCGAGGGATCAGCTCAGCAAGGGAAAAATCGATTTTACCTCTCAAAGTTCCCATGCTCGAAAAGATATCAAGCGAAAACAAGACGCCAAGCTCGAACTGTCGTCAGGCTCGGCAACACTGTTCATCATCTTCAACCTTCAGCAAGTACATCGCCGCATGCACCTCATTAATTATGTACCAGTATAGTACTGTGCGTGGCTGACATTTTTTTGTCCTCATCTCAACGGCATCCAACTGTCATCAAGCTTCAAATTTCAAAATTGGAAAAGGACAGATTTGGACTGGTCTGAAAAAGCAAAGACAAACCAAAACTTGCAGAAAAATGGCAGAAAATGTTAAGGTACATCCGTTGGAGCATCAAGGCATATTCCAAAATCATCTTTCCTCTCTTTCCTACCTTGCGTGGCTGCATCACTATAAATAGAGAGCCTTAGTTTCTCCAAAATATATGAGATATAGAAAAAGAAAAAGAAGAACAGAGAACAAAAGCTATAATTTTCATATTCATTCTCTGTTATACCAGTGCTCAAATCTCAGAAAAGAGAACAAGTTTAAACACTATTACATTCAAGCGTGCAAGCTTAAAATCATTCTCTAAATACTCAACCCTTTCTCAAACACTTAACCGAAAACTCATTTGTTCATTAAACCTTCAACATCATACACACTTGATTTTCGGGTTGGAGCCTTCATCATCTTCATTCAACCATTTCTTCAAGTTTTGAGTTGTTCTCAAGCACGGTGAAAATCTTAGAAGGTTTCCAAGTTCGTCCAAGAGGTTCTTGACGATTGAAGTCTTAGGAGCTTCCTGAGCAAAAATCCAAGGAGGTTCTTTGGTGAAAATCCTTGAAGGGTTCAAGGTGTCTTGAAGGTTTCAAGACTGTGAAAGTCCAACGTGTGCTCGGCATTTTGTATCAGTAGGTAGAAGCCAAGAGTTTGGTACTCTCTTGGTGGGTTTAATTGATCCCGTGTAATATCTATCTATTTGATTTTATTAAAAGCTCCTTAAAGGTTTTAAGGGGAACTGGATGTAGCTCACTGTGTTGGTGAGTGAACCAGGATAAAGCTCGGTGCCTCATTTTCTTTACTGTTTTCATTTATATTCTAAGCATTTGACCGACTCGATTTAACTTTAACTTAAACGCTCGGATGGTGCTAGAAAATTTCCGCTGCAAACCTGATCCTTTGAGTGTGCAGCTCGGATAATTAGTGCTCGGTCTAGAAACTGATTATCAGAATCTGCTCGGCTCAAAGTCTGCATTTTTACTCTTAACAACTAGCTTTATTCTACCGTTTTCAATACATCACGAAAAATTGGTATTATTGCTTCCAACTACTATTCACCCCCCTCTAGTAGATTGTTAAGCCGTTTTCATGGTTTTCAACGCGAACACTTTATTTCCAACAATTGGTATCAGAGCTCGGTCGAAAGATCGAGCTTAACCGCTTTTCGAAAAGATCCTAGGAAACCATGAGCTCTAACAATCCATTCGGAGGTGAAGGCTCTTCAATAAATAGGCCACCACTATTCAATGGTGATGGTTATGCTTATTGGAAAGCTCGAATGAAAATTTTTATAGAAGCAATAGATATTGATGTTTTGGATGCGATTGAAAATGGCCCTCATATTCCGAGAAGGAAGATCAGAGACGATGCTGTAGAAATCCCTAGGACGAGTTGGGATGATGATGATAAACGAAAAGTTTCTTACGATTTAAAAGCTAAAAACATCATCACCTCAGCCCTGTCCTATTTTTTCCGAGTGTCTCACTGTAAAAATGCTAAGCAAATGTGGGATATTCTACAACTGACTAACGAAGGAACAAGTGAAGTTAGAGGAGCTCGATTGAATACTTTGATGCATGAGTATGAGTTATTTCGTATGCTGCCGAGTGAATCTGTAAATGACATGCAGAAACGAATTAGTCATATCATAAACCATCTTATTGCTCTCGGCAAAACCTTTCAAAATGCTGAGGTTATTAACAAAGTTTTGAGATGTCTTAGCAGAGAATGGCAACCGAAGGTGACTGCCATTATGGAATCAAAAGATCTAGATACCATGGACATAGCAACTTTCTTCGCAAATTGCAGGAGCACGAGATGGAGCTCGGAAGGTTAACCATGCATGAAGAATCCGACAAAAAGAAGAAAGGGATCTCACTCAAGGCCTTAGCTAAGTCAACCAAAGTCTCCTCGGAAAGTGACTCTAGCTCGGACATGAATGATGAAACCCTCGGTCTCGTAGTCAGGAAGTTCGGAAAATTCTTCAAAAACAAAAAGAATTTTAAAAACCAAGGCACGAGCTCAAAAGACAAAGTCAAATGCCATGAATGCGGAAAACCGGGACATATCAAACCAAACTGTCCCAGGCTGCAGAAAAGAAGCAGTACCGAGAAGAAGAAAGGCAAAGTCCCCAAATTAAAGAGAGCTTACATCGTCTGGGATGCCCCCGAACAGAGAGAATCATCAGAGTCAAGCTCCTCGGACGATGAAGAGACGACGAACTTGTGCTTAATGGGTAGATGCACTGAAGAAGCCTCATCAAGCTTAGACCTCAGCTCTACCAAAGATGAAATCAATCATTTGTGCTTAATGGGAAGACTTGGAACCTCAACCGAGCATGGAAGCAAGATTCTTTGCTTAAGGGGAAGACATGATGAAGAAGCTTCTCCAAGCTCGGCGTTCGACTCAGCTGTATATAAAAATGAGGTATACTCTGATACCGAATCTAATACTGAGTCAGAACTTGATGATTATGAGGAATTATATACTGCATATACTTAAATGCAATCCGAGTTCGAGAAACTTGTAAAGAGTTATGCTAAGTTGAAAAGAAATATTTTAAATCATAAAGAGCAAGTTATCGAACTGGAAAAACGCATTGAAACTTTAAAGAGCAGCAATGATTCCTTAGAATCAACTATCACTTTCATGAAAGATCAAAAATGTGAAGGTTGCATTAAGTATGAAAAAGAAATTAAAAATTTGAAAACCACTTATGCAACTTTCTCACAAAGTGATAGGATGTTAGACCAATTACTTGTTCGACAGAGAAACAGTTCAAACAAAACTGGTCTCGGCTATAGCAATGCCAAAAAGAAAACTTTCTGTAATTTCGGTTCATTCTCAAAATTTAAAAATTCTAAAAAGCCGACCTGTACTTACTATGGCATGCTCGGACACACACCTAATGAATGTAAGATCCGACGATATGGTGTAGTCGACGGCTCTTTTGTTTGGATTGTTAAGGGAGTAAATCCCAGCAATAATCGACAGGGATCCAAAACTGTTTGGGTACCCAAGATGAACAAGTAACACATTTTGCAGGTGTGCTATCGAGCAAGGGAAACACGGTGGTATCTGGACAGCGGTTGCTCGAAGCACATGACTGGAGATAAGCAGCACTTCATAGAGCTTACTCCAACTGTGAAAGGATATGTCACTTATGGAGACAACAACAAAGGTAAAATTTTAGGTGAAGGTAAAATCGGAAACTCTTCCAACCTGATTATCGAAAATGTTTTATACGTTCAAGGATTGGAACACAATCTTTTGAGCATAAGCCAACTTTGTGATATCGGTAATCATGTCGTTTTTACCTCCACTCACTGTCTAATTAAAAGTGACAAAGACAATTCGATCCAATTTGTGGGAAAAAGGTCAAACAATACTTATTTGGTAGATTTAAATGAAATTTCCTCTCAAGTCTCTTCATGCCGAGAGAATGATACTTGGTTATGGCATCGTCGGACTGCTCACATAAATGTAAATCAGTTAAAGAAACTTCAATCCAAAGACCTAGTGGTCGGACTACCAAAGCTGAAATTTGACATAGAAGGTGTCTGCACTTCCTGTAAGAAGTGTAAACAAACCAAAAATAAATTTTCATCAAAAAGGATGGTGTCCACAACAAGGCCATTAGAAATGCTTCATATGGACTTGTTCGGACCATCACAAGTTAAGAGTTTTGGTGGTAACTACTATGCCTGAGTGATCGTTGATGACTTTTCCAGATTTACATGGACCTTATTTTTATCTGCAAAAAGTGAAACTTTTCAAAGTTTTAAAGAGCTAGTCAAACGAATTCAAAACCAAGCTAACCAAAAAGTAATTGTTATTCGAACAGACCATGGCGGCGAGTTCGAGAATCACAAATTTGATAAGTTTTGTTCTAAGTTTTGCATTGAGCATCAATTTTCAGCTCCTCGGACTCCTGAGCAAAACGGAGTTGTGGAACGGAAAAACCGAGTACTTGAGGAACTGGCTCGGACAATGCTGAATGAATCTCAAGTTCCTCACTATTTCTGGGCGGACGCAGTTAACACTGCATGTCATGTTTTGAACCGAGTCCTTACTCGGCCTATTCTAAAGAAAACGCCCTATGAGCTTTACAAGGGTAGAAAGCCAAACATATCATATTTTCATGCTTTCGGATGCAAAGTTTTTATTTTAAATAATGGAAAAGATCATCTTGGAAAATTTGATTCAAAAGCTGATGAAGGTATATTTTTAGGCTATTTTGCTCGAAGTAAAGCATACCGAGTGTTCAATAAACGTACTTCCACTATGGAAGAATCTATACATGTGGTATTTGACGAGTCTCCAAAAGGGGACACCTTGAGTTGTGTACAAAGTGTAGGATTAAATGACAACTCTACGGACGGGCACAATGATGATGAGCCAATCATATTTGAAAAAGAAACTCATCTTGACGACGCTATCATACCTGATGTCGAAGCTCCGAGGGACAACCTCCCTCCTGCTTGGAAAACAAACAAGAACCATCCGATCGAGAATGTGCTCGGAGATATATCTAAGGGAGTTCTAACTCGTCGGTCAATTCAAAACTTTTGCAATTTCGTCTCTTTTGTTTCTCAAATTGAACCTGATTCTGTTAGTAAAGCGATTGAGGATGAACATTGGGCCATTGCTATGCAAGACGAACTGAACCAATTCATCAGAAATGATGTTTGGGAATTAGTTCCTCGGCCTGATGATCATTCTATAATCGGTACAAAATGGATTTTCAGAAATAAAATGGATGAATTAGGGATAATTATAAGAAACAAAGTGAGATTAGTTGCTCAAGGCTACAACCAAGAGGAAGGAATCAATTATGACGAGACCTTTGCTCCGGTTGCTCGGCTTGAAGCAATCCGAATATTACTTGCTTTTGCATCTGTCATGAAATTCACCCTGTATCAAGTGGAAGTCAAAAGTGCTTTCTTAAACGGATTTATAAATGAAGAAGTGTATGTGAAACAACCTTCTGGTTTTGAAAGTCACGAATTTCCAAACCATGTTTACAAACTTAAAAAGGCTTTGTACGGTCTGAAGCAAGTTCCGAGAGCTTGGTACGACCGACTGAGCTCTTTTCTTTTAGAACAAGGCTTTGAAAGGGGGAAGGTTGACACTACCTTATTCATTTTAAAATCTAACAAAGACATTCTATTAGTACAAATTTATGTTGATGATATAATTTTCGATGCTACTAATGTGTCTTTGTGTAAGAAATTCTCAGCACTCATGAAAGGTGAATTCGAGATGTTGATGATGGGAGAACTTACATTCTTCCTCGATCTTCAAATTAAGCAAGCCGACGGAGGCATATTTGTACATCAAGGAAAATACTACAAAGAGCTCCTAAGGAAGTTCGGTATGGAAAATTGCAAGACTGCAACAACACCAATGAGTACCTCGCTATCTTGACAAGGATGAGTCAAGTAAATCCGTAGAAGTAAGTAAATATAGAGGCATGATAGGAAGTCTTCTATATTTAACTGCCTCTCGGCCTGATATTATGTTTAGCGTCTGTATGTGTGCTCGGTTTCAAGCTAATCCAAAAGAATCTCATCTTACTGCTGTTAAACGAATTTTCAAATACTTAAAAGGAACTGAGAACACTGGTTTGTGGTATCCTAAGGATGCTAATCTTAGTTTGATTGGTTACTCGGACTCAGATTTCGCGGGATGCAAGCTTGATCGAAAAAGCACTAGTGGGACTTGCCATCTTTTGGGAAGTTCTCTAGTGTCATGGTTTTCAAAAAAGCAAGCTTGTGTCGCACTTTCTACCGCAGAAGCCGAGTACATTGCAGCTGGTAGTTGTTGTGCTCAAATCCTTTGGATGAAACAGCAACTGTCAGACTTCGTGTAGTATTGGATCACATCCCTATCAAATGTGACAATACAAGCGCAATCAATCTAACTAAGAGTCCAGTGTATCACTCTCGAACAAAACACATTGAAACACGACACCATTTCTTACGTGATCATGTTCAAAAAGGTGACTGTGTTTTAGAATTTGTCAGCACTGAAAATCAATTAGCTGATGTTTTTACAAAACCCCTGCCGAGAGAAACTTTTTATCATATTTGGAGGGAGTTAGGCATTTTGGATGAATCAAGTATAAGCTAATTGCTGATTAGTGTCTATAACTTTGCTCGGTCACTATGAAACAATGTCATCATTCAAAGGTAGTCTTGGTTGAATTCCCTTATAATATTTCTCAGCTGCACGGATAGCTTGTCTGTTGACCGTATATCAATCTTGCCTATTCCCTTTCTGGAGGAAACTCGAATTTTTACATTACCTTCAGGGGGAGATTACCCTAAAAATTAATTCAACCATTAATTCAACAATTGGTATCAGGCATACATTATTTCCAACTTTCAATTAATTAATTATTATACTCCTTGGGCAATGTGCTTAAATTTTCGGTTCCTTTTTTATCATGCCAAAAGGGGAGAAAGGTAGTTGTTGTTTTTGTTGTTTCAGGGGAAAAATGTAGTTTCAGTTATATTCCAAAAGGGGGAGAATGTTATTTGCTCTGATGCCATGCCCATAAGGGAGAAAGTTCAAAAGGGGAGAAAGAGGAAGGTATGATGCCATTCAACGCTTTGATACTTCACTCAGGGGGAGTATCTTTCAATTATTCACTCAACAAAATCCATCAAAATCTTCACACATTTGTACAAAATCAACAAGTATTTGTCATCATAAAAAAGGGGGAGATTGTTGAATCAAGGATTTTGATGCTGTCAAATGAACAAACTCAGTGTGAAGTATCTCTGATCTCGGCCACCTACGGAAACAATTGAATCCGACCAGAATATCGAAGGAGTCAAAATTCCAAAGACGCGCTCGGTGCTCTCGACATTTAGCTCGGAAGGTTTAGTGGATCGGACCGTTGTGAATGAAGTCGGAGTTAATCATCTTAAGCTCAGACGTACTCGGAAGTGATCAATCCGAGCTATCGCTCAGAGTATATCAGTCGACCCGAGGGATCAGCTCAGCAAGGGAAAAATCGATTTTACCTCTCAAAGTTCCCATGCTCGAAAAGATATCAAGCCAAAACAAGACGCCAAGCTCGAACTGTCGTCAGGCTCGACAACACTGTTCATCATCTTCAACCTTCAGCAAGTACATCGCCGCATGGACCTCATTAATTATGTATCAGTATAGTACTGTGCGTGGCTGACAGTTTTTTGTCCTCATCTCAACGGCATCCAATTGTCATCAAGCTTCAAATTTCAAAATTGGAAAAGGACAGATTTGGACTGGTCTGAAAAAGCAAAGACAAACCAGAACTTGTAGGAAAAATGGCAGAAAATGTTCAGGTATATCCGTTGGAGCATCAAGTCATATTCCAAAATCATCCTTCCTCTCTTTCCTACCTTGCGTGGCTGCATCACTATAAATAGAGAGTCTTAGTTTCTCCAAAATATATGAGATATAGAAAAAGAAAAAGAAGAACAGAGAACAAAAGCTATAATTTTCATATTCATTCTCTGTTATACCAGTGCTCAAATCTCATAAAGGAGAACAAGTTTAAACACTATTACATTCAAGAGTCCAAGCTTAAAATCATTCTCTAAATACTCAACCCTTTCTCAATCACTTAACCGAAAACTCATTTGTTCATTAAACCTTCAACATCATACACACTTGATTTTCAGGTTGGAGCCTTCATCATCTTCATTCAACCATTTCTTCAAGTTTTGAGTTGTTCTCAAGCACGATGAAAATCTTGGAAGATTTCCGAGTTCGTCCAAGAGGTTCTTGATGATTGAAGTCTTAGGAGCTTCCTGAGCAAAAATCCAAGGAGGTTCTTTGGTGAAAATCCTTGAAGGGTTCAAGGTGTCTTGAAGGTTTCAAGACTGCGAAAGTCCGACGTGTGCTCGGCATTTTGTATCAGTAGGTAGAAGCCAAGAGTTTGGTACTCTCTTGGTGGGTTTAATTGATCCCGTGTAATCTCTATCTATTTAATTTATTAAAAGCTCCTTAAAGGTTTTAAGAGGGACTGGATGTAGCTCACTGTGTTGGTGAGTGAACCAGGATAAAGCTCGGTGCCTCATTTTCTTTACTGTTTTCATTTATATTCTGAGCATTTGACCGACTCGATTTAACTTTAACTTAAACGCTCAGATCGTGCAAGAAAATTTACGCTGCAAACCTGATCCTTTGAGTGTGCGGCTCGGATAATTAGTGCTCGGTCTAGAAACTGATTATCAGAATCTGCTCGGCTCAAAGTCTGCATTTTTACTCTTAACAACTAGCTTTATTCGACCGTTTTCAATACATCACAAAAAATTGGTATTATTGCTTCCAACTACTATTCACCCCCCTCTCGTAGATTGTTAAGCCATTTTCACGGTTTCCAACGCGAACACTTTATTTCCAACATTTAAAGATTGGGAGGTGTTATTTGCACCCTGTTCATTACTCCATACACCCAACTTTTATAATTTTTTACACCAAATTTCCAATATTACCTTAATCATTACTACTCACACTCATACATCTATTATTTACACCCATCACTAATATTTACACTCCTAATCTTAAAAACCTATATATATATATATCAATCAATACTCACACCCTATATATTACTACTTACACCCAACTTCTTCTTCTTCTTCTTCTCCATACAGATCATTTTCTCCATAAAAACACTGTTCACCACTTTTCTCACTCAAAACCTTGCATACCTTTTTAATCATTGAAAACATTATTGTGAATTCAATACGAGTGGGGGAATATATAACTAATATGTTAAAACTTTAAATCAATTATTGCATTTGTGTTACATGTGAATCACATAAACTAACACGAACTTGCAACATGACATGGACATGGACTCTGAGAGTTAGACATGGAACATATATTCATCAGTATATTTTAATATTAATTTATATAAAATTAAAAGTTCAAGGAAAAAGATTCATAATTGTAGAAAAAAAGTTTAAATTAGTTGTGTCTCTGACTCTTGTCTTCATCTGTCGTCCAAGCATTAAAGTTTCATTGTTTCCTTTAAAACATGATTCGGATTGAAAACATAGAGTTGAGTCTTTTGTGCTTTTGTTTTGAGAATTGATTTAACTATGAGTCTATTTATGCAAGCATTTCTCCTTTTTCCCCTCCCTCGGGATGTTAATATTTGTTACTTCTATTATTCTTTAATCTTCATGCTTTAGAGATGGAAAAATGAAGCTGATAGAGTTAAAGTGCTTTCGGAGAAGCATCGACGTGGTGCCGCGGCACGCTTTGTTAGTGCTGGGAAGCAAAAGAAGAAAAGTCATCATGCTAATGGATCTAAGGCAGTTTATGAAGAAGAGGATCTGTATGGAGAAGAAGAAGAAGTTGGGTGTAAGTAGTAATATATAGGGTGTGAGTATTGATATATATAGGTTTTTAGGATTAGGAGTGTAAATATTAATGTTGGGTGTAAATAATAGATGTATGAGTGTGAGTAATAATGATTAGGGTAATATTGGAAAATTGGTGTAAAAAATTATAAAAATTGGGTGTATGGAGTAATGAACAGGGTGAAAATAACACTTCCCTTAAAGATTTATGAACCATTCAAGGTCAAAAAAAGAATTAAGGACTAAATTCAAAACAGAGCCAACTTTCAGGAACCAAAACCATAAATAAGCCAAAAAAAGAGAAAATAAATATTTGATGGACGTTTGCACCCAAGTAGTTGAAGTGACACATTTTTTCCGACACTATACTGTCAAAAATATTTTTTGATAGGAACCTCTCGAAAAAATATATTGATATAATTTGATTGTTTTTCTTATTTGGGGTATCGGAAAAATATTTTCGACACTCCGAGTCGGAAAAAATATAAATTAGGGATAATTCGGAATATTCTCTATTAAAATGAAGTTTATGAATAAAAATTTGGATTTAAATTCCAAGACTCATTTTTACATATTGATGTTTGAACTTTTTGAAATGTCTTAGAACATCATCATATAATCTCTCTTGTTTGTTTATTTATTATTTTTTTTTTAGTTTTTCTAGTACTCTATTAATAAATTCCCTACTCTTATCTATAAAAAAAATAAAAATTCTAGGACTCATTTGCTAATAGGTTTCCGTCTCACGATCCAAAATATTAGCGGAGGCAAATTATTTTGCCACCCCATTACAATAAATTATTTCTATTCTGCCCATTTAAAAAAACTGATTTTTAACATGTCGTAAGAGGGTACTACGATCTACAGGTCGTCAGCCACCTCCACGACCTGTCCAAAACCTTTTTTTTTAAATAAACCCCCCCTTCCCTAAAACACTTTTACCATGTGAAACTCTTTTGGTACCAACTCTTAATCTCCATCACACTAATATTTATTGCTTTCAATGAATGGCGTTGAACCTGGATTACGTGAGCAATAAGGTAATCTTCCGAACACATGCATAAAGTATTTTAACATGCATTTGATTGTATTTTTAATTAAGATGAATCTTTTAATAAATCACTATACTTGATGAAGTAAATTTGACAGAAATTATGCACTTTTGAGTGAATGATAGAACTTGAGAGATGGGATTGAAGAGAATGAGAGAAGAGTTTGACACTATAACTTTGTTTTTAATGGGTCGTAAGGGGTTGCTATGACTTCCAGGTTGTAAGCAGCCCCTACGATACGTTAAAAATCAGTTTTTTTAAATGGGCAGAATATGTATAATTTATTGCAATGAGGTGACATTATATTATATTATCTTGGGGTAGCAAAATAATTTGCCTTAGCGGAAGCAGTCTATAGATGTTAAAAAAGCTACATAAGCCCATTTAAAAACCTCGTTAAATTAGGACGAGTGGTAAGCGGTTCGATCTCGCTTAAGCAAGGTCTCGGGTTCAATTTCTTGTGGATGTAGGAAATTCATCTGGTAGACGATTCGAGTCAGATTCAGATGTATTTAAATAGTAATTGGGGAACCGGATGAAAAAAAAAACTCGTTAAAAAAGAGTAATTTGTATTATTAAAAATAAAAAAAGGAGAAGTTAAATTACGAAAACAAAATTAAAAAAATTCATTTAGTCAGCATGTTTGGTTGCCTGTAAAAAAATCAATTCTGATCCCAAAATCACGTTGGAGCATAATCAATTATTAATAATTTTAACATTGTAAGATTGATTATGGGCTAAGTTATAGCATATTCAAAGTTTCAAACACGCACTAAATCCATTACAATCCCGATATTTTTTGAGTTGTAGATTACAAACTCCACCTCATATCTCTAAATCCCAATTTTAAAAGTGAAATTACCATAATACCTCAATTAAAAAAAAACTAGAATACAAACCCCTTTTTTTATCCCCAAACCCAAAACCCCTTTCACCTTCCTAAAATTATCCATAAACCCCAAACCCCTTTTTTCATATATCCTATTATAGAATCTTCCTACTCCTTATTTTCTCCAAAAAAAAAAACCTCTTCCTCTCCCTTTTATCATTCAACATCTCTCTTTCTCTCTCTTCTCCAAAAGTAATAGTTTTTTGGCATCCACTTTCATCAACATCGAGTTTTTGGTGCATCACTGGAGTAGTGTTCGTGTTGGCGATTGTGTTGCCACTAAGGTACTTTAAAAAAAAAAACTGGACGTACGTTTTCCGACTGTCTAGTCTCGGAAAACCAAATTCCGACTCGGGACTCTCGAAAATCATGCTTAATTTCCAACCCAGTATCTCGAAAAATATAATTTGACTTTATTGTGTATAAGATTTCCGAGAGTCTCGAGTTGGAATTTGGTTTTTCGAGACTGGACAGTCGAAAAACGTACGTCCAGTTTTTTTTTTTAAAAGTACCTTAGTGGCAATGCAATCGCCAACACGAACACTACTCCACTGATGCACCAAAAACTCGATGTCGATGAAAGTGGATGCCAAAAAACTATTACTTTTGGAGAAGGGAGAGAGAGGTTGAGTGATAAAAGGGAGATGAAGAAGTTTTTTTTTTATTTTTAGAAAATAAGGAGTAGGAAGTTTCTATAATAGGATATATGAAAAAAGGGGTTTGTGGTTTATGGATAATTTTAGGAAGGTGACAAGGGTTTTGGGGTTTGGGGATAAAAAAATGGGTTTGTATTCTAATTTTTTTTAATTAAGGCATTATGGTAATTTCACTTTTAAAATTGGGATTGAGATATAAGGTGGGATTTGTAATCTACTAGTCATATTTTTTTTTTTTTTTTAGCAAAAGCGAGTCTGCCTGCCCTGTCCCGCTGTCCGTCAGTCAAAGAAAGAAACTTGTACGCGTACTTCCACAGTGAGTCAGTCAAGTAAGTCGTCTCTCTTATTGTCTTCTTCACCACTCTCTCTTTCCATCTCTTTTCCATCTTCCCAAATTCCATTCCTCATGTACACACTCTCTTCTCTGCCTTACTTATTCTTCTTTCTACCTTTCTCTGCACTGTACTATGTTTTTTCCCTTTTTCATTTGATTTCCTTTATTGGTTTTTGCTATAGCTCATGTGGGTTATCTTAGTATTTGAGTGCATAATTCATGTGATTTTCTGAATCTGGGTTCCTTCAGTCCTTATGATTTTCTGCTTGTTCTGTTGATTGATGTCAAAGTCAACTTTATCGTGTTTCTTCTCAGGTGTTGTTTTTTTTTTTTCTGCTTCATATCTGTCAAGTTTTCTTTGGCTTACACTGTTAATTTTGGCAGAACATATAATAAGAAAGAATAACTCTAAATCCTATTAGATGTTTTTTGTCTGTCTGTGTGTGTGTTTTGTTTTGTTTTTTTTTTCTTTTTTCCTAAAGATTCTGGATTTAATTTTCTTTGTCTTTTTCTACGAGGGTGAGGGTTAGGTAAAATCTCCCATTTTTTTTTTTTTAACACATGTCACTTTTTTCGTGGTGGAGGTTAATTTGAACCATTTCTATATTGAGGTCATTGGTTGATGAATTTAAAAAGTAATTTTTATTTGGAATTTAAATAATATATTCACGGCCTTGATGATGTATTTAGTTTCTTAGTAAAAATTTATCATTTTTTGTTCCTTAAACAATGCTTTTTCCTGTTATGATTTATTAGTTGGTCAGTGTGAAGTGCTGAATTTTAAGTTAATTCTCTTCAATTTGTTGCTTGTTTTTCAGGCTCCGTTTTTAGGAAATTGTATTGCTGTGGAATCTGCATTTAGTGCCATGGCTTGCATTAGATACCAGTCTTAGTGAGGTATCTGGGTTGCTTCTTTTTTGCTTTTGTTGTGAACTTGGTGAATATGGTTCGAAGTAGCCATATTTTCAATGAGTGTGTTATTATTAGTTTCTTGATGCTAATTACTTGTGGTATGAATTATGGGACTGAAACTGATATCTTCTGCTTGAAAAGTATTAAAAATGCACTTCAGGACCCCTATAATTATTTGGCGTCCTGGGATTTCAACAACAAAACGGAAGGGTTTATCTGCAAATTTACTGGGGTTGAATGTTGGCATCCTGATGAGAATAGAGTCTTGAATCTCAAACTTTCGAACATGGGACTCAAGGGCCAGTTTCCTCGTGCCATTCAAAATTGCTCAAGCTTAACAGGATTAGATCTTTCAATCAACAAACTCTCTCGAACCATTCCAGGAGATATATCAACCCTTCTCGCTTTTGTGACATCTCTTGATCTGTCGTCAAATGATTTTGCTGGGGAGATACCTCAGTCCCTTGCAAACTGTACCTATCTTAATAGTCTTAAACTTGACCAAAACCAACTCACAGGTCACATTCCTGCACAACTTGCTCTGCTCCCACGGCTCAAGTCATTTAGTGCTGCCGATAATCTGTTGACAGGGCCGGTTCCAAACTTTAGGCCAGGCATAGTTACAGCAGAAGGTTATGCTAATAATCCAGGCCTGTGTGGGTCACCCTTGGATACTTGCCAGGCCTCTTCTAAGAGTAACACCGCAGTTATCGCTGGAGCAGCTGTTGGTGGTGTGACTGTTGCAGCATTAGGAGTTGGTATCGGATTGTTCTTCTATGTGCGCCGACTTCCTTTAAAGAAAAAGGAAGAGGACCCCGAAGGAAATAAATGGGCAAGAAGTTTAAAGGGAACTAAAGCAATAAAGGCAAGTTATATTGATGATTGTCTTATTACATATGTGATTATGCATGGAGCATATGTTCATTTTCATCTTATATTGATTTGTGCTTTAGAAAATTATTTAATATGGGAAACACTTTCAATGAAAAATATTTTCTTCTGTGACATTTTTGTTGAAAATTATCTTTTTCGATACTATTTTCAATTTTACATTTTCTTAATAAATAATGGATCTTCTTGATATTGACTCTGAAAAGAAGCTTTTACATATCGCTTTGCCAAACAAGGAAAACAATTTCTATAGCAGAAACTAGTTTCTGACTGTTTACTTCCTTTAAAATTATGAGCCTCAATTCCTATGATTTGAGCTTTTTTGTATTGTGCCTAACTATGCTAAATTGGTCATCAGGTTTCTATGTTTGAGAAATCAGTTTCAAAAATGAAATTGAGTGACCTGATGAAGGCTACTAGTAACTTCAGTAATAGCAATATTATTGGGTCAGGAAGAACAGGAACCGTTTACAAAGCTGTCCTTGATGATGGCACATCACTCATGGTTAAGAGATTGCAGGAATCTCAGCACTCGGAGAAAGAATTTCTGTCTGAGATGGCTACATTAGGGACTGTCAAACATCGTAACTTGGTTCCTCTTTTAGGTTTTTGCCAGGCCAAAAAGGAGAGGCTTTTGGTCTATAAAAATATGCCAAATGGCATCCTCCATGATCTACTACATCCCGCTGAAGGCGGAAGCACCATGGAATGGTCTTTAAGGCTCAAAATAGCAATTGGAGCAGCCAAAGGATTGGCATGGCTTCATCATAGCTGCAATCCCCGTATTCTCCATCGAAACATAAGCTCTAAGTGCATCTTGTTGGACGAAGATTTTGAGCCCAAAATTTCTGATTTTGGCCTTGCTAGACTGATGAACCCGATCGATACACATTTGAGTACTTTTGTTAATGGGGAATTTGGGGATATCGGTTATGTTGCTCCTGAGTATGCAAGAACATTGGTGGCTACACCTAAGGGGGATGTTTATAGCTTTGGGACTGTGCTTCTTGAGTTGGTGACAGGTGAAAGGCCTAACCAGGTGTCTAAAGCTCCAGAAACCTTCAAAGGAAATTTGGTAGAATGGATCACAGAGCTCTCGAGCAACGCAAAACTCCATGACGCCATTGATGAATCACTAGTTGGGAAGGGTGTTAATGATGAGCTTTTCCAATTTTTAAAGGTTGCGCGCAACTGTGTCGTAGCAACTCCGAAGGAAAGGCCCACTATGTTTGAAGTGTACCAGCTTTTAAGAGCCATTGGGAGTAAATATAATTTCACAACTGAGGATGAAATACTGGTACCTATAGATACTGGTGATGCTGGTAACTTAGAGGAACTTATAGTAGCAAGAGAGGAAAAATGATTGACAAGGTATGTGGTATAGAATAGGGCATGTAATCACTTTCAATGTGTAAGTATCTCTTACTTTGTTGTCCTAAAATAAATGTTAGTTTTATATATAGGTTTTATTTTCAAGATCCATTTGTGTGCTATCAATATTCAAACATGGATTTAATTTCATCAATCACGGATGCCAGTTATATATAGATAACATATTTTGTTATGTAGTAGTTCCTATTTTGGTTTCTCCTCCATGTGAGTTTATATATATATATATATGCGCGTTGGAAGTCCCACATTGTCTGCCTCATAATATGTGGCATGGTTTAAATACCTGTTGGGTTGCTCCTCTCATAGTCAATTGGTTTTGAGATGAAACTTTAACATGGTACGAGAGTTAGAGCCCAACTTCTTTCCGACTGTTATGGGTCAATAGTTACTTGGAAATTTCACATCGCCTACCTCATAATATGTGGCATAATTTAAATACCTTATGGATATGGTGGAAATCACTTTTAATACGAGTAGAAAGTCATAGGAGGGTAACCAAGCTAACTTCAAATTCTTCTAGTCGCTGTGTTTTCAATTACACTTGATTACCTGTTCTTCATGGTAAACAAAGTATCTCTTGAACATCTTACATTGCTTAGGCAATCCAAAATTCATTTGTAGATGGTCATGTAGAGCGCGTGCTAATATGCATTTGTGGCCACATTTTTTGCCCTTAAAGCATGTATACATGAATAATACAGTGCTTGAAAATGGAAACAATCAAATATGTGTGGATTTAATTTGTATTTTGAGGTAAGCTCATAAAGAACAAAATTTTGAGGTAAGCTCATAAAGAACAAAATTGCAACACATTTATTTGTGATTTAGAGACAAAATAGCATAAGCCTACAAAAAAGAAGACTTAATTTTTTGAATGTGTTTTTAAAGTAATTAACACCGTTCCTGACTTTCAAAGATTATCATCTACCGTAGAGTTTTACAGGTGTTTAGAAATCAACCACAGAACAGAGTGTGAGAGTAATTTGTGATTTGGGAGACAATTGTTCATAATATCCACCATTGGTGTGGCTGTTGGGTGAGATAGATTTGAAACATAAATAAAAGGCATAGTGATATTTTGGTTTATATTCAAATTTTTCTTTTAATTTTCATTAATGCATTAATTTTGAATTTGGTTTTGTCATTACAAAAGAAACGAAAGAGTAATATGTCACGTAAGTCTTTAATTTTGTAGGTATCGATCAATTTAGTTCCTAAGATTTTCGAAATTTTAAATTTGTCCCTAAGATAGAAACATGTTAGTCATATTAGTGTCTGACGTTAATGATTGTTAGTGGTCCTTAACATGAACTAACGGAATGACCAAAACGATATATTAGTCTCTGACGCTAATGATTGACTAGTGGTCCTTAACATGGATTAACGGAATGACCAAAACAACATCGTTTTGGCCAAAAAAATAAACAAAGACGAATGATTATCGGTCAAATTAGTTTCTAAGGTTTTCGAAACAGGTCAAATTAGTCCCTGACTTTATAACCATTAACGTTAGGGACTAATATGAATGACGTATTCCTATCTTGGGAACTGATTTGGAATTTCGATAATATCAGGGATTAATATGATCGATACCCACAAAATCAGAGACCAATATGACATATTACTCAAGTAAAAAATTTAATCTTAGAAGAGGCTAAATGGTGGTCATGTAACCAACCACATGGATCCAACTCGGATTTGAATTAAACTAATATTTTTAATTTAAATTAAAAATATTTACTTAATTTAAAAAAAGAAAACTGTGTTAGCCGTGAGTAGTATTGCCAATTTGGGCCAATACCCATGGGGTCCGCCTGCCTGCCCGCAAATTTTTACGGACAGGGCATTGGTTTTGTGCCCAATTAAAAAAAATGCCCGGCCGCCCTGCCCATGTTTTTTGTGGGCATTCTCGGGCGGGCATCAAGCCGCCCACGGGCCGCCCATTATTTAATAAAAAAAAAAACAAACCCAAAAAAAAAAAACTAACCTACTGGCCAATTAAAAAAAGGGAGTTGATTTTCTAACCTCCCCTTTTGGGTTTTTGACCCCCTTTAATTTTTTTTTCCAAAAATATCCTTCTTTATCTTCTTCTTCTTTCTTTCTTCTTCACCCCCTCCATCATCTTCTTCTTCTTCTTTTTTCTTTCCTCTTCAAACCCCCCTCCCCCCAATTTTTCTTCTTCTTCTTCTTCTTCTCTTTCTTCAACTCCTTCTTTATTCCTTCTTCTCCTTCTTCTTCTTCTTATTTTTCTTTCTCACACACTCACACTCATTCCATTTTCCTCACACACTCACTGACTCACCCCCACACTCACCTCCAAACTCACCCACAATCACCACCACTCACATACTACACTATTCTGTTTTTTTTCGTGTAAAAAATGCCCTACGCCAATGTCGAAGCGTAATAAACATGTCGTACTCCTCGACAGTGGCGTATGGCTTTTTTTTAATTTTTTTTCCCAGTAAGTCAATGCCTGGACGTACGTACGCCTCGGCATCAGCGTACTGGGCTTTTTTAGCCAAAAAAACCCATACGCCAGCCCCCTGGAGTATGTGTAAAGTTGACAATTTTACACATACTTCTGGGGGATGTCATTCGGGTTTTTTTGGCTAAAAAAGCCCAGTACGCCAATGCCGAGGCGTACGTGTATCCAGGCCTTGACGTACTGGGAAAAAAATTAAAAAAAAACCCTACGCCTCCGTCGAGACGTACGACATGTTTCGTACGCTTCGACATTGGCGCAGGGCACTTTTTACACGAAAAAAAACATAATAGTGTAGTATGTGAGTGGTGCCGATTGTGGGCGAGTTTGGAGGTGAGTGTGGGGGTGAGTTAGTGAGTGTGTTTGTGTGTGTGAGAGAGGAAAATGGAATGAGTGTGAGTGTGTAAGAGAGAAAAATAAGAAGAAGAAGAAGGAAAAGAGGGAGTTGAAGAAGAAGATTGGGGGAGGGAGGGTTTGAAGAGGAAAGAAAGAAGAAGAAGAAGAAGAAGAAGAAGAAGAAGAAGAAGAAGAAGAAGAAGAAGAAGAAGAAGAAGAAGAAGAAGAAGAAGAAGAAGAAGAAGAAGAAGAAGAAGAAGAAGAAGAAGAAGAAGAAGAAGAAGAAGAAGAAGAAGAAGAAGAAGAAGAAGAAGAAGAAGAAGAAGAAGAAGAAGAAGAAGAAGAAGAAGAAGAAGAAGAAGAAGAAGAAGAAGAAGAAGAAGAAGAAGAAGAAGAAGAAGAAGAAGAAGAAGAAGAAGAAGAAGAAGAAGAAGAAGAAGAAGAAGAAGAAGAAGAAGAAGAAGAAGAAGAAGAAGAAGAAGAAGAAGAAGAAGAAGAAGAAGAAGAAGAAGAAGAAGAAGAAGAAGAAGAAGAAGAAGAAGAAGAAGAAGAAGAAGAAGAAGAAGAAGAAGAAGAAGAAGAAGAAGAAGAAGAAGAAGAAGAAGAAGAAGAAGAAGAAGAAGAAGAAGAAGAAGAAGAAGGAGGAGAAGGATATTTTTGGAAAAAAAATTAAAGGGGAGTTAAAAACCCAAAAGGGGAGGTTAGAAAATCAACTCCCTAATAAAAAAAGCAAAAAAAAAACCTAAATGGCCCAAAAGGCCAAAACCAAGCCCAAAAGCAAAAAAACTAACCCTACATACTAAAGTCCTAACTCCTAATTCCTAAAAAAACTCACAAAGTCTCATAACAGCTCCAACTCACAAACACAAAATTCTGCCTCCAGTCTTGCTTGTGTCGTCATCCAGCTCCTAATTCAGATTTATTGCTTTTTTTTTTGGCTTTCATTGATTGTTTTTATGTGTTTTTTGTTTGTTTGTTAATTGTTTTTTATGTGCTTTTCATTTTTTTAATTTTTTTTAATTTAAACGGGCCGCCCACAAGCCCACCTTGAGGGCTGGGCATGAATTTTTCGCCCAAAAAAATTTAATGGGCGGGCATGCCCGTCCGCCAAAAACGCGGACATTTGTGGGCATGTGCCATGCCCGCCCGCCCGCCCACCCAATTTGCCAATGCTAGCCGTGAGCAACCGCAAAAGTCGCGAAATATAGAAGAGATCGAAGAATGATTTTAACAATAATTCCAGAATTTAGAGTAGAAATCGAAAATCATCTTTAGCTAACTTTCAAATCAGTTATAGATCCATGTGATGGTGGTTACGTGGTTGCCTTTCAGCCTTGTCACATGCTAACTTTTTTTTTAAACAACAAATATCAAATTCAAAACTAGTTCATTTATGAGGACTAAAACAAAAAAAAAATAAAAAATCGAGAACTAAAACTTAATATCATTATATTTCAAGAATAATTAATTAATTTATTTAAAGCTAAATGAAAAAGAAAAATGTTGTGTATTACGAAATCAAAATTTGTCAAAAGTGTACAAATGACATGCAAGGCTACTTTAAGAAGGTAGTGTCTTCTTTGACTTTTGCGCTTGCTCCCAAAGATTGTCTTGTCTTCCTCCTCTGCCTCATCATTAGTTCATTCACTAAACTCACCTGGTTTTTCTAATTTAAATTTAACACAATAGCAACCACCTCTTTTTTGGTAAATGAAAAAATTCATTAAAACCAACCGAATAAAAATTATACATCATGTCCTAAATAAGATGCATTTACTTTCATTCCCACCTACTATGTAGGGTTTAATGAAAGTAAACACAAGGAAAGGAAAAAAAAATTAAAGTTCAGCCATAATCCTATCGGCTATTACATTATTGCAATAATTTCTCAAAGAATCAAAATAAACATAAAATCTAGTAGCCAAATCCTTCTTCATAAGGTAAAAAACTTGCATAGGACTTCTAGCTTTTCCCATGAAATGCCTTCGATTCCTTTCCATCCACACAAAGTAAATACATGCAGCCATAGTAGCATAGAGCATGGATCGTTTCTTCTTATTTGCACAGCCAAATGCTAACCAGCGCAGCCAGCTCCCAAAATTGGTGCGCCAACAATCAAAGCCAACCCAGCTAGCAGCCAAATCCAACAAATTTCTGCTCCAGACACAATCAAAAAATAAATGGTCCCTATCTTCATAATTGTCATTGCACAGAATACAAGTAGGGTCTGAATCATCAAATGAGGCCATGTTAGCTTTAGTTTTTAATCTGTTATGTGCAGCCAACCAAAAAATAAAACAATGCTTAGGAATGGAAGAAGAATTCCAAACTACATTCGACCAGAACACTGAACCTTGATCTCCAAGCAAGAACAGATATCCCTGCTGGACAGAATAATCAATGTTACCTCTCCAATTACCATTGTGGTAAGCTGGTCTAAGAATGTCCCTTATTTTAATCAGTTGCCTCCAATGCCAACTATTCTGGCTAGTGATCTGATATGACCAGAAATCCTGGCCTCTCAAGTATACAGAACTAATCCACTTCACCCACAAAGTATCCTTCTTCAAAGCTAACTGCCAGATTTGCTTTCCAAGAGCAGCTTGATTCCATTTAATAATTTGCTTGAGACCCAAGCCCCCAGCCTTCTTTGATCTGCAACACATATCCCAAGCAATGACAGCCTAAGCTCTACCATTCTGATTACCACCCCATAAGAAGATTCTGCAATTCCTCTCAATCTGCTGCATAACAGATTTTGGGATTATAAAGACACTGGCCCAGTAAACATGAAGAGAGAGTAAAAAAGAATTGATCAGCTGAGCCCTTCCCTGATAAGACAGATTCTTAGACCTCCATGAATTGATCCTCTTGGAAATTCTGTCAACCAAAATTTGGCAAGTTTGAGGGGTCCATTTCCTAGCAGCAATTGGTAATCCCAAATATCTGAAAGGAAATGAACCTTTGCTGAATCCAGTGATATTCTGCAGCCTATCCTCCATACTGTCATCAATCCCAGCCATATAAATTTGGGATTTAGTGTGATTAGCATATAAGCCAGAGCTCTCAGAAAAACTATGAAAAGCCTCCATCAGTGTCTTGACACTATGCTCATTACCATTGCAGAACAGCATTATGTCATCAGCAAAAGCCAAATTGACCATCTTGACTTGTCTGCAAAGGGGATGAAATCTGAAGCCTCTAGTGGTAGCAGCAAACTGCAGTTTCCTAGTCAACATCTCCATGACTAATACAAAAATCAAAGGTGACATAGGGTCCCCTTGCCTCAAACCCCTATGACTTTTAATCTGACCAAAGGAGCAGCCATTCACCACTAGCCTGAAAGTGACAGATTTAATGCAAGTCATAACCCAGTGCACAAACTTGGAAGGAAAATTCAAAGCCTGCAAAGTGTTCTGAATAAAAGACCAATTAACCACATCATAAGCTTTCCTTAGATCCACCTTCATCAAGCATCTTGGAGAAATATGCTTCCTTCTATATAACCTCAGTAATTCTTGAGTAATTAGGATGTTTTGCACAAGGTTTCTACCACTGACAAATGCAGCCTGATTGTCTTGAACCAGCATTGGTAAAACCACCTGAAGTCTATTAGATAGAATTTTAGCAATACATTTATACACTGTATTGCAGCAAGCTATGGGCCTAAAATCAGCTGCTGTATTAGGGCAATCAACTTTGGGAACCAACACCAGAGATGTTGCATTTATCTCTTTGAGCATCTTACCAGAGACAAAGAATTCTTGAATAGCATTGCACACATCACTACCAATCACCTCCCAAGCAGCTTTATAGAACTCAGCCCCATATCCATCAGGACCAGGGGTTTTGTTACTTCCCATGCTCAGAAAACTGCTCCTTATTTCCTCAACAGTAACACTTCTAATGAGAGGCATTTGCTGGTCAACTGAGAGGACATTACCCTGCAAAATCTCATTTTGAGTCATATTCCACTCTGCCGTAGCATCTGAGAAAAGCTTTGAATAATAATTCTCAAAGACCTGACAGATGCTGTCCTGCTTAGTTCTCACAACCCCATTATCATCAGTTATTGACAAAATTCTATTTCTGTATCTTCTAGCCTTTATTGAATCATGAAAGAACCTAGTATTTTGATCAGCATCTCTTAACCAAGTTTCTTTTGCTTTCTTCTGGAGAAAACTAGAAGCTGCTGCTGCAATATTCAAATATTCTCTTCTTGCTTCCCTTTCAAGTTTCTGATTGTGGATATTACTAGGATCCTCATCCAACATACTCTGAACTCTGTCCAGGTTTTGTCTAAACACCTGCTCTTTTTTCTCAATATCTGAAAATTTCCTTAAGTTGAGGTTCTTTAGAGGACCCTGCAAAAGCTTCTGCTTCTGAGCCAACACAAACATAGCATACCCCTCAATACTCACATCCCAAGCCTCCTTAACAACCACCTCTTACAATCTTCAAGTATCTCATTCACGAGTATGTTAACTTCCACTCTCTAATAATATAGGTTGGCTTTATGATAGACTTGTTTGAGTTATTAAACAATGGACTAGTTGAGTAATTGGTTATGTATAAAGCAGATACCGATTTTGCTAAAGCGATCTGTTTAATATCTAGGTGAAGGACTCTTGAATAAAATTTGTAAATCCAGAAAATTCAATTAAATCCCTAGATTCCCAACGTGAATGACGATTCTCACCCTAACAATTCCTTGAACGACAATTGACTAAATAGCTCCCTAAAAAATTTCATTATCGTATAGCTCCCTAAAATAATTACATAATTTAATCATTTATTAATGATTGTGCAAAACCTTATAATACAATACATATCAACAGAAGGAGTGCATAAAAAAGAGAGGGAGTATATCTCTATATTATCTTATCATATAGTGAATTTGATGATTTTGGATCAAATAACATGGACTACATGGAAAAGAATCATCAAAGGCATCTATTCGCTAAATTGAAACCCTTGTTTTTTCAACTGTAAAGAATATCAACATGTTATGTTGATTATATAACTAATTTTCTTAATATGTGTGATGTTGGTTATACGCAAAATGAATCTTTTCGATAAAAATAAATGACCAAAAATTGAAATTTATGTAAAAACAAAAGATAAAGAACCAAATTGAGTCTTTTATTAATCAAAAGATTAGATTGATAAAATAAATCAAATAAAAGATAAAAGATCAAGGTGCATGCATCTTCAAAATAAGATAAATGACAAAAAATATAATTAAGCATTATATTTCCTTATAAACGATATTGGATATCAGCAAGGTTATCGAATCGAGATTCACATCACGTATCGGAAGATTGATTTTCCGAACCATGAATCAAATCGAATCGGGAACCGTAAGATACATAACTAATAATAAAAAATAGCATAAAATATATTTTATATAAATATATAACAAATATAAGCATTTTTAAGTCCAAAAATTCATTAAAAACTAAATATAAAGTATTATAAACTTCCAAATTCAAGTCAAAAACTCAAAATAAATCCAAATTCCATAAAGGAAACACCAAAAGAAACTAGGCTAAAATAAGTTCTATACATGAGTGAATAAGGATTCAAAGATTCCAAAGGCTTTTGAGTTTTGACATTTCCAGCACTGATGGGCCATAGGCCCAATACTTTATAATCTGATGTGCGGTTCATTTTTTAAAAGGGAATTAAAATGGGGTTCATTTTTTAAAAACCCCATCTCTATTCTTTATTTCTAGGCTATACCTGCCAAGACCCACAACCAGCCTGCGATTCGCGCAGAAACGCAGCCGCCACAACTGCGACGGGAAAGTGCGACGCAACTCCGTTTTCCGTCGTAGCGGCCGCCGCTTCGCTCTGCCATTTCACAATAGTGTCGCTACATGCCGCTATTGACTGCCTAGCTCGCGCGACTCGGAAACCCGCCCCGGTTCGGCTGCGCGACCCGGAAAAGCAGCGGCGACACCATATTGCCCGATACGGAGGAGAATCGCGATTCCACGTCGATTCTACGATTCATCACCGATTCAAGCCAAATCGCGATCCAACACACGATCCGCATCAGTGGCCTCACATTCAGAATCGAATCGCGATACGAATCGTGCAATTCGTACGATTCCGACTACAATGGATATTAGTACAATGGATGAATGGTCAAAAAGGAAAAAAATATAAGAATACAAGGGTTATAATAAAAAAAAATGCGAAAGATAAACAAATTTGATAATATAAGTATACAATCCATGCTACTTACAAAACCCCTAATTTAAAGAAACTTAGCAAAGTCACATAGGCGAAGCCATAAAGAAAAGAAGGATGAAGAGGTTAGTTAACATGAGGGAAAAATGAGTACTACATTCTATTAATTAATAGGGTGATGATGATGATAATAATGATAATAATATTGATATAAGTACTCCGTATTATGTTTAGAATAAGATACCTATCCATTCCAAAAATTTGAAACTAATTTCAGATTTTATAATTTTTTGGCGAGTCCAACGAACAAGTACTACATATTGAGAAATTGTTAATTTCTTACAATCATAACAAAAAAATGTTACTATGTATCCGGGAATTAAAAAAGAAGCATTTTCCAAAAAAAATTCTAACTTCTTAACAAATGCATTAAGGACACATATGCGATATAAATATTTTACTTATTACCCCTACATTTATATACATATGCTTATTAATATACGTATTAATATAATGGTATGAATTAAGGTATAACAAAACCAGCAAACCAGCTCCAATGTAAATTTAGCTTCAAACACATTATATATCAAACCATCTCAAGAATTGGCAGTTGAAGAGGTATGAGTATTTAAGTGTTTGTGATGTTATTGTGGTGGCTAATGAAAGCCAGCGCCAACTGTCCTTGAACGACTCATGTTCGAGAGGATTTGATGAAAGGCGATAAGAAGGTTATGCAATGATATAATTATTTATTTCTTAATTTTTGTGCATATTCTTACAACACAATCTGCATGTATTGTTTTCTCGAGCTTTTCCCTTATTTTATATGTGTTGTACTTTTACAAACCCTATATATAATTAACTGTTATTTTTCCCAACTTGTTGAATTTATAGAAGAGAAGCAGAAAAGAGAGAAGAAGCAGTTATAACAGAAAAGAAGAAGAAAAAGTAGTTATAAAAGAGAGGGAAAATTGATTTAACCGAGAGTTGTTGATTGTAAAATTATGATTTCATTGATTGAATAATGTGAGTACAAAAAGCTATTTATAGATGATTAATGATCAGATGCAGTGATCTCATGCTAAGAGATTTGCACACCTTATTTTTCAAGGTTTCGTGCCGCACTAGCTAACTATTACAATTGCATTTACAAAGGTTATTTACATAGCTTAACACTTTCCCTATAAACCAAACTCTATCTAAACAAACAGAAGATTCTAAGGCTTCTCTAAGATTTTCCCTTTAAACCAAACTATTACAAATTGTTGTCAGTAGTAGCAATCAGGGGTAATGACTTCACAGTGAGAAATCCTTTTAATTCTTCAAAACGAGTTGGAGATAAAGCCTTGGTTAGAGTGTCAGCAATTTGATCAGTGGCAGGAATATGAACAACATGGAATTGATTCTTAAGCACTCTTTCTCGAACAAAGAAAATATCAAGTTCCATATCCTTGGTGCGGTTATGCAATACAGGATTGTGAGACAGTAAAACTGTACTGTGATTGTCACAATGAACAACTGGAGTAGTGATAGGAACCTCTGATCTGCCATGTGGCAAATTTAGTTAGTTATAAGGGGGAAGATTTGATTATTAGTTATTAGGAGGTTAAGAGGTTATTAGGAGCAGTCATTTCTTATTATATAATGTATTGTGCATTTTTAGGCAGTCATGTATGTTGTTATTTGGAGATTTTGGAACAGAGAACATTCTCTGTAGGAGACTTAGTCTCTGGGACAGCAAGCCATTGAGGTATTGTGTGTGTACTAGGAGACCTTGGTCTCTGGGGCAGCAAGTTTATTGTTGTACAGTGTGTAATTTATGTTTCTATCAATAAAAGTGTTCATTTCAAATTTGAAGTTCTATCAAGTAGAGGGAAGAGAAATTCTCAATTCTTGAAGTAGACTTTGAAGCCAAATTATCTCAGTAGTAGCTTGAGCTAGAGAACGATACTCAGCTTCAGTACTGCTTTGAGCAATAACTCGTTGCTTACGAGCCCACCATGAAATCAAATTAGGACTGAGATATATGCTTGCACCAGAAGTGGAACGACGATCATCAACATCGTTGGCCCAATCAACATCACAGTAAGCATAGAGAACAAGTTGAGTAGGAAGACGAATATGCAAACCAGTTGAAATTGACCCTTTGAGGTATCGTAGAATACATTTCACACTTTTCCAATGTGAAAGTAAAGGTTGACAAAGAAATTGACAAGCCTTATTAACACTGAAAGAAATCTCAGGCCTTGTAATTGTAGCACACTGAAGTGCTCCAACAAAAGACCTATGCAAGGAAGGGTCATCAAAGTAATCTGAGCCATGTTTAGTAAGCTTTAAACCAGATTGCATTGGTGTACTGATCCCTTTGGCATCATGCATGTTTACTCTGGAAAGAATATCAGAAATGTACTTCTTTTGAGAGAGATGTAGTGAACCATCAGGGAGATGAGTGACTTCAAGACCAAGAAAATAATTCAGATTGCCAAGGTCTTTTAGTGCAAATGTATTGTTAAGATCAGTAATAAGTTGAGAAATTGCACTAGATGAACTACCTGTAATGATTATATCATCTACATAGACTAACACATAAAGAACAGAAGATATGTTAGACTGAATGAAAAGAGATGGATCACATTTACTTTGAACAAATTTAAAAGAAAATGAAGTAGTGGCTAATTTTTCAAACCAAGCTCTAGGTACTTGTTTACGACCATAAAGAGCTTTAGTAAGTCTGCATGACTGCATACAACAGAAGGACCACCAATCTCAAACCCTGGAGGCTGATCCATATAAACTTCATTGTCAAGATCATCATTGAGAAAAGCATTATTGACATCAATTTGTCTTAAGGCCATCCTTTAGTTAGAGCAATTGTAAAAACCAAACAAATAGTAGAAGGCTTAACCACAAGAGAAAAAGTTTCATCAAAATCAAAACCTGGTTTTTGATTAAAACCCTTAGCTACTAATCTGGCTTTAAGCTTATTTACTGTACCATCAGGATTTCCTGTGAGAAGGTCTCGTCACAAGAACCCAGGTTTAAAGGGAATGAAATATGCTGAGGCTGAAAATGAGGAATCCAGAAAATGTAGAAGGAAACAGATTAGGAAATTAAGGATTATAATGATTGTGACAGTAAGGCATTTGTTGTGGTAGGTGAGTGACATGAGTAGAAGGATTAGGTTGCATTTGTGCAGGAAAATAAGGTGCATAAGGATTAGCAACACTGAAATGATTAGGATAAGAAAAAACAGGTTGACATTGAAATTGAGTTTGAGGAATGGAATGTGTAGCAAGTGCTTGTGCATGTGCAACAAGATCAAAACGAAAGTAACAAACAGTTGCATCATGTCCTGGTTTCTTGCAGACTTGACAAGTAACTTTACTGTTATACTTGTTATTTTGGCCTTTATATTTATTGTTATTATTCTGTTTAGTAGAAGAATGAGATTGATTAAGAGCAGTTTGATTATTAGTAATAGGTTTTGAATTGTCATCATCATCATTTCAACTACTGTTAAATGTTTTCCACAATCTGCAGGATTAGGAACTGATGTAGGTCCTTGAGGTTGTGGTTGTGAAACTGCACGCACCAGAGGCTGAGAACCAAGTGCTTGAACAAAGGTGTGTTGAGGTTGCTGATGCACGTGCATTGCTCTAGAAGGATCAAATCCAGGTGGAAGAATTGTTTGTAGAGTATAGTTTGAAGCACCATGAGATTGAGTAGGTACTTGTTGTGAATACTGAAATTGATAGATATGAGCCAGATTTGCTGAGAAACTATCAGGAACTAAGTCTGAGGCATGCTTAGTGAGTCTAGCTTCTTGCTGAACCAATAATAGACCTAGATTATCCAAATTTATAGGATCAATGCGACTTGTGACAGAAACTACAAACGGTTTGAAAGAATCAAAATCTTTCGATTTATTATAACTTAACTTCTAACCTTTTGAAAAAAAAATTAGTCCGGTTACGAGGTCTAAATATTAAGTATGAAACAAGGGGCACTTATGGTTCTGTCGGTGCTTGAAACAATTTTGTCTTCTCCATATTACTTATTACTATATATCTAGAGTCAATAATTTTATATGAAGAACTACTGAACTCAATCACTTGCTGCCGTTACTCTTCAGTTTTCTGTTGAGGTCTATCCTGTAGAGGTACTCAAATTGGATCAGTGATCGATTTCTAGGTTTCGCTGTAAACCTAATTGGTTACTTCCAATTACGTATGGTTCAAGACCAGGATGGCCCAGTTGCGCCAAGGAAAAGAATAGAAGACTGATTCCTTCATGCATGCTCCACTTGGCTCGGGGGGATATAGCTCAGTTGGTAGAGCTCCGCTCTTCAGGTAATCCTTAAAGGATTATGTCAATTTGTTCATCCTCACACACAACCTGTTCAACAGATGAGAGTGCATCTACTAATGACTTGATTTTCATCAAGTAATCATTAATAGAGACTGCCTTTATTAACATTGCGCAATTCAGATCGAAATTGATGAATTCGAGCTTTCAGTTGAGTTTTGATTTGGGTCCAATATAATGTTTTAGAGCATGAATTAACTCCTCTTTACTAAGGTTTTTGCTTGTTTCTTGAGTAATTTAGGAATTTAGTTAGTTTTATAGGAATAATTGGAAGATTAAGGTCCTTGAATGCTTTGATCCGTTTTGGGTTTAATTTCAGGTATTTTGAGGCTTAAGTAGATGAATATTGCAAAGGAATGAAAAAAGAGCTTTGAAGACCAAGAGATTGGAGCTAAAATGGAGAAAAATCAACTTTTGACCTGCTGGCCACGCCTAGGTGCACAGACCAGGTGGAAGGAGGAACTTAGCGATCCACTTGAAGATTTGAAGATCTCTTGGGGTAAATTCATTATTGTCTATGATTATGAGTTCTTCCCTTAATTCTTGTATTTCTTCTCCCATTATGTGTAACTAAACCTCTGGTTAGGAATATGGTGGAATTGTATAGATTCTAAATAGTTTATTAATTTATGTTGTGATGTTTTCCTTTTAAATCAATTTCTTGGTTGTGTTTTAATTACAATTCATGAACTTGATCAATTTATGTTTTTCTTTGGTAGTCTAATCCTTTAATTGGAAGATTAGGGATTAGATTAGACCTTTAAACCAAACATCATAATTACCCAAGCGGTAAGGATACTTTTGGGGGTTATATGACTTTAATTAATTCTAGTGTTTTAATTAATGATTATTAAACTAGGACTCACTTAAGGGATTATGGAGTATAGTTTAATAAGAAACGTAATTGCCACGAGGGATCTAGCTTTTACTACCTCTACCTCTGGAATGTCATTGATTTAATGAAAAACAGATTTTCATAATTAGTAACTACGGTCCTACAATGAAACTATGTTTCTAGCCTTTTCCACAATTGTTTCTCAATATCTTTATTTTTTGTTTTTTCATTTAATTAAATCTACACTCTCAATTCAAATAAACCAAACTCAAGTTCCACGTAGTAATTACTATTTGCCGAGAGTTATTAGAAACAATTTGCAATCCCCGATTGGAACAATAATTTACTTACTCTTTGTTAGATGATCCGGTATACTTGCCGGTTGTCCAACAAGTTTCAAAATAAACATGAATAGCGAACCACAACGAACTAGATATGATACAGCTTACAAAACGTGTGAGCATTGATTCGGAGAGTATTGATAAGATCAATGAAAAAAGCTTTCGATCGCGCGATTCCCAATCGATGTACTCTGGATTCACATATTCCAGGTCTTCACCATCTTCATTAATGAAGGAATCGGTTGATTCGCATTGAGAAACTCATGGAACTGTAATCCACGGATAGCTGCAAAAACCTGCAGCTTCCATACTTTGAAGTTACGATCATCAAGTTTTATACATAGTTGCACAAACATTGACGGTGAAGGATCAATTTTAGCTTGTGATACCATGTTAAATTCAAATTCATAGAAGATAAACACAAAAGAGAGAAGAAGCAGTTATAACATAAAAGAAGAAGAAAAAGTAGTTATAAAAGAGAGGGAAAAATGGATTTAATCGAGAGTTGTTAATTGTAAAATTATGATTTTATTGATTGAATAATGTGAGTACAAACAACTATTTATAGATGATTAATAATGCAGTGATATCATGGCACCTTGTTTTTTAAGGTTGCGGGCCGCACTAGCTAACTATTATAATTGCTTTTACAAAGCTTATTTACGTAGCTTAACACAAATATACCCTTATTATAACAATCTCTTTTTCATTGTCACGAATAAGCAAAGAACTTGGGACTTTCGAAGGTTTGTCCACTAATTGTTATTTTGCATTTGAAACGCAAGGCTTGGGGAGGGCCCTCAAACTTAAAACAATACACCGACAGAGTTAGGTTCCTCAATACCGAGCACGTTAAAGACATTTCCTATCAAAACAAAAGCAAAAGGGTGTCCGGCTAACATTACGACAAAGCTGGAAAAAGATGGTTAATGGTACTTGAAAAAAGTTGACCTAGAACACAATCATGAAGTTAGTCGCTAGAAAGTTTTATCTCTTCTCAAATTGAGCACTTAGGATACTAGAATAAAATACCTAAATTGTTACTTAATTTAATCATTTATTAAATCATTGTGCAAACCATTATAATTATAATACAATAAATGTAAATGTATGGAGTACGTTTAAAATAGAAGGAATACATCCTTTGTGTTACCTTGTCATTTAGTGAATTTGATGATTTTGGCTCAAATAACGTGGACTACATGGAAATCTCGTATAATCATCAACCATCACAAAACCATAGTAATTTCCATCAAAACTTCTCTCTTGTGATGGGCCAAACAAATCCATATGAATCAACTCCAATGGTGGTTTTGTTGTGCTAATCACTTGTTTATTTTTAAAAAGAACTTTTGACTTGTTTGCATTTCTTACACGGATCGCAAACACCTTCAAATTGAAATTTCAGTTTTGATAGTCCAATTACTAGGTCTTTGCGAAGTAAACGATTTAGTTGAACTAAATTAACATGTGCTATACGCATGTGCCAAAGCCTTACCTCATCATCATTAGTTTTAAAGAAGATCAAAGAGGTAATTTCATCTAAATCAACCAAATACGTGTTATTAGAATGTTTCCCAACAAACTTTATACTATGATCTATGTCACCTTTTAGAAGATCAAAGAGGTAATTTCATCTAAATCAACCAAATACGTGTTATTAGAACGTTTCCCAACAAACTTTATACTATGATCTATGTCACTTTTGGTTATGCAAACATTGGAGGTAAAGTAACATTATTTCCTATGTCACAAATTTGACTAATGCTTACCAAATTATGCTCTAACTCGTCTACTAATAATATATCGATGACAATATTAGAAGTGTTACCGATTTTACCAACTCCGAGTATTTTTCCTTTGTTATTATGTCTGTGGGTGACATGTCCTTTATCCTTAGTAGTGAGCTCAATGAAGTGAGATCAATCATCGGTCATGTGCCTCGAGCACCCGCTTTCAAGATACCATCGTTTGTCCTTGGTGCGGAGGCATACATGCAATGAGAATCAATTTATAGATTTAGGTACCCAAATTGTTTTGGGTCGTTGATTGATAGTTTGTGGATTCTCTCCTTTGACAATGTAAATGTACTCCTTTTTAAGTACACCAAATCTTTTAATTTTGCAAACATTAGAAGCGTGTCCAAACATTCCACAATAAAAAACAAGTTGGCATTTTAGAAAAATTGATTTTTGAAAAATCGCCAACTTTCTTGTAGGACATCTTCTTTTTGGTAGTGTAACCTAATCTGGTTCTATTTGAAAAGTCTCTTTGATAGATAGCATCTCATTCAAATTTCTCCTACCTTTTGTGAAAGTGGTAAGCTTGTTTTTCAAATCATTTAACTCTTTTTCATATCCCTTGCACTTTTCACAAGTGGAGGGACCTTTGAGGTAGAAGAACAATCACATGTTGCATTAGCATATATTAGATCTAGAGTCTCATTTTGAAGTGTCAATTCATCAAGTTGTTTTTGCATTTCAGAAATTTTCTCTTCATACTTCAAAACAAGTTTCTTACATTCTAAGTTATGCTTAGCTAATTTCTTAAATTATTTGCGCATGTCAACATAAGCAACATATAAGTGGGGAAGTACATGAATCGGAATCAGAATCTAGTTCTTGATTAGAGGTTACCTCCCTTGAGCTACTAGAATGTTCGAGTGATTCATTGCTTGAGGAAGACTCTCCATCATGCTTGGCCATGATACATAAGTTTGCCAACTCATCTGGTGCCTGTGTTTGCTTCATCCTCCTCTTCATCCTATACAATGTAAACTTTCTTTCCTTTCCTTTGGAATAAGAATTCTTCTTCATGTCATACTCAGCTTTCTTAGCATTTTGAGGGCAATTAGTCTTGTAGTGTCCGGGTTTCCTACAACAAATGACCTTGTCCCTTGTGGTTACTGGATCTTTAAGGTGCATCATTGGTATCTCTTGATTTAAATCGATTGAAGTTGCCTTTCTTCTTTATAAACCTACCAAGTTTCTTCACCAAAAGTCCAAGTGTTTCATCATCTAGATCGGAATCGGATTCTTCCGCTTGATAAGACTATCTTGAGCATTCAATGACTTTGACCTTGATTTTAGTGCAATGCTTTTCTTCTTCCTATCCGAAATCCTCATGCATAAACAACCTTCCAAGTTCCATCTCGTGTTCTTTTAGTTTTCCAAACAAAGTTGTAGGGTCCATTTCATCTGAGTCTTTTGTCTCCATAATAGCGGTTACCTTCGGTTTCCATTCCCTGCTTAAACACCTTAAAACCTTGTTAACAACTTCAGAATTTGTAAACTTTTGTTCAAGAGCAATAAGATATTTATGATATGAGTGAAACGTTTTTGCATGTCACTTATTGATTCACTAAGCGACATGCGAAAAAGTTCATATTCATGCATTAAGGTATTTAGTCTAGCACGTCTAACTTCACTTGTGCCCTCATGCCCTCATGAGTGACTTGAAGAATATCCCACATTTGCTTAGAATTCTTACATTGTGAAACACGGAAAAATTCATCATAAGATAGAGATGAAGTGATGATGTTCTTAGCTTTCAAATCGTATTGTACCTTTTTCTTATCCTCATCGCTCTAACTTGATCTAGGATTTTCAGCAATTGTATCATTTACTTTCACTAAGGGAACATGGTCCATTCTTAATTGCATTCCAAATTTTCGATATCAATCGCTTCAATAAAAAATTTCATGTGCACTTTTCAATAAGCATATCCGTCACCATTAAATAGTGGAGTACGGTTTATGGAAGCATCTTCACCTCCAAATGGGTTATTGTTAGAGCCCATGAATTCCAAAAAAGATCTTTTCGAAAAAGTGTTTTAATGCTCGGATCTTTCGACCGAGCTCTGATACCACTTGTTGGAAACCAACAAGCGGCTCAAACAAAATACTAGAGGGGGTGGGGTGAATAGTGTTTTGGAGCGTTGATACCAAATTTTCAAGTACGATTGTTAATGGAATGGAAAACAGTGATTTCTAACAAAAATATCAATATCATATGATAATCGATTATGAAGATGACTTAATCGATTATGAAGATGACTTAATCGATTATTGGCTGAGAGATGATATGATAACTGATTATTATAACCCTTTAATCGATTATAATATGAATAAATTCATAAAATCACTTTTAATCAAATCAAAAGCACTTTTTATCAAAAACTACGAATCAGAGATAACAGAAAAAGAATATGATGAACCCTAATTCAATTATTAAATTCTCTTAGTGATCAATTCTAGAGCAAAGATAAAATTCCCAAATTCTAACCTAATTGATTGATTGTTCTTGTTCAATTAATAAAAGCAACAAAAGAGAGACAAAGAATTTTATACTGGTTCCCCTTCTATCTAGAAGAGTACATCCGGTCCTCCCGCTGGATTTTGGGAGATTTGCTAATGAAAAAATCAAAGGAGTTAGAGGATCTTTTACAAGGATTAAGAGAATTAAACCTCACTCTCTAACCTAAATCCTAAACCCTCTCAAGAAGGTACCAACTTCTTGAGTTTCTACCCCCAATTTGATTATCTCCAAAATTCCTTGAATCAACCTCTTGTTGAAGCACCCTCTTCAACTTTGATTCAATAATCTTTTCTTGCTTTGAACCACCTTCAAAGACTTCCAAAGATCTTCACAAAAATGTTGAATTTGTTGTAGCCACAAACCCTTGTTGTGATGTAATTCAACCAAAACTATGAAGCACTAATCAATCTCAATAAGAATAATGAATAGAAGAAGGAGATGATGTGAATTGAGATTTGTGTAAAAACAATAATGGTTCTTGATAGATTCTTGAAGAAAAATGATAGATCTCAATTGTAGGATATGAATGTGTGTATTATTCTCTGGAAAACGTAAGTGTGTAATGTAATGTAACTCCCAAAATGAATAGCTCTTTTAACTCTTTTTTTTTTTCAATTTTAACAGCTCATAATCGATTATTAAAATGTCATAATCGATTATTCACTGCATAATACATGATAATCGATTATTCAAACTCCATAGTTGATTATTTACTGTAAAGTTTCTTAAAAATGAGCTTTCATTTGGTTTTTCTTTAAACACATTCATAAGAGCTATTTTCTATCAATCAAATCTCATTCACAACTCCAATCTAGCATTCATAATTCAAATGAGATAAAAACCTAAAGCTACCACCCATCACTCATATGCAATAATAATAAAATATTACAAAATAAAGTACAACATATGAGTTTATATAAAATAACTAAAGTCTAAGTGGTGCTTTGGCTTGATAGTTGTTGTTGCTTGAAGTTTGCCTTTAAATTGGTTTGTTGTCATCAAAATCACAAGTCTAACACACACAATGTATAAAGAGCAATTCGCTTAGCCCGTTTAATTAAGGATGAATTATATGGGAAAGAATGTGAATTGTTATTGATAGAGGAGAAAAGAGTTTTGTTTATAATTTTGAGCGATCTGGTCTTGATGGAGCAGTAACAGAACAATCCAAAGGTGGTAGTTCTTCGCTTGACTTATCTTTCTCTAACCCAACTGCAAATTCTGGGAATACCCCAGGAAATTCGACCCTGCCCAGAGGTCGAGAACCATGTGTACGACCACCACAAATAACATGGAAAACATGGACTACATGGAAAACTAGATCATGATTTTAAAACTATTAAATTTGTATTTTTTTAATACTGATAAGTATAATTATGTATTAGACAATTATGTTTAATAGTATAATAGTTATATTATATTATATCTAGTCTGACAGATATGTATAAGCAATTATTTCTATATTAAGTATATTAAGTGGTGTATATGAGTTTGTATGGTAGTTGTTATTGTTAGTATATAAGTGTGGAGGGGTGTGTAGTGTGGCTATCTTTTGGGTAGTTTGTCAATTGTTGAAGGAGGAAACTTCTTGTTAAGGGTCAAGCTTGCGATGGTTTGTTAGGGGGAAATGTTGTTTATTGCTTTCTTATACTGCAATAATTTTGGCCTAAAAACCATATTAATTCCCTAAATATATACATTATTTAGTGTATTAAATTCTTGAGTCTATTAAATACAAAATTACTTCTTTAAAGTCTTTATTATCACATATAAAGACTAAGTTCAAAGGGTTAAGATGAATAAATTCATTTAAAGATTGAAGATCAATCTAATCAACAATTGATTAATCATACAACATAAAGTCACTACATTCAGACTTGATGTTAAAAAATGGAAAATTATATTTTAGATTTGTGAAAAGTCATCAAAATCACTTATTCACTGCATTCAAATCCTAATCCTTGTTTTCTCCATTGCAGAGAATGTGAACCAATATCAATAGAGCGATCTCTTTACTTTCTAGCTTTTATCTTCTTTCTTCCTTGTTGTAAACAATGAATTTAATTATGATACCTTTATTACTAATTGACATGTTTTAGGTTTTGGGAATGACAAAAATCGAGGGCCAAAAAACGTTTTAGGATGCTGGGAACCGTGGGTGAGAGATATTAACTCAATCAGGTTAACAACAAGATGAGTATTACGAAGTTAATTATATGAAACAAAAATAAATTGTACCACATTTCATGTGATAAAACACACCATCTTTCTTCTATATTAAAATAAGGCTTATTATGTCCCAGGTCCATGAAGTTTGGGGTACTTTTGCCAGATACCCTTATACTTTGTTTTTCAATGTTTGACTTCCCGAAGTTACTTCTGGATTTGTCATATACCCCTACTACCGATTTTGGCCGATTTTGCTGACATGTAACATCGGAATCCTGATCAGACGCAGGAGGTTAAGCGTCTGGTGCCTTGTGGGCAAAGATTTTTTTTTTTGAATTTAAAAAACAAAAAAACTTAACATTTTATATTTTTAGTTAAATAAAAAAATAAAAAAAAGAATTGAAGAGAGAGGTCGTCTTCAACCGTGTGACATCACACGACACCATATGACCAACATCTTGCGTTTGAGTAAAATTCTGATGTTACATGTCATCAAAATTGCCCAGAATCGATAGTAGGGGTATATGACAAACTCAGAAGTAACTTCGGGGAGTCAGACATTGAAAAAAAATATAAAGGTATCTGACAAAAGTACCCAAACTTCAGGGACCTGTGACATAATTAAGCCTTAAAATAACACCTTGTTAATGACCTTACATATAAGCAAAAGTTAATTTATTCATCATTATTAAATGTCATCATTCTTAAAATACACATTTAAATTGGTTGTCTCAATTAATTATTGTTTTATTCTCAATGCTATATTCTCAATACTATAAGGGCAATTTAGGTAATCAATTTTATTTATTACATGAAATCAAGAAAATTAAATACATTCAACTAATATTCTTAATACATGTGATGTTGATTATAGTACTAATTTTCTCAATATGTGTGATGTTGCTTATACCAAAAATGAATCTTTTCGATAAAAGTAAATGATCAAATTGAAACTAAAAAAAAATATAATAAAGGACCACATTGAGTCGTTTATTATTTAAAGGACCAAATTAATTTTTTTAAAAAGATAAAGAACTAAAATAAATCAGATAAAAGATAAAGGATCAGAACACATTTTTAAAATAAGATAAATGATTAAAAGTATAATTAAGCCTTATGTTTTCTTATAAACGAGATTGGAGTAGTAAATAGTATAATGGCTGAATAGTTAAAAAGGAAAAAATCGTAGGAATACAAGGTTGTAATGAAAAAATGCAAAAGATAAACAAATTTGATTAATAGAAGTACAATGTTCACATCCACTCTACTTACAAAACTTGATTTAAAGAAACTTAATAAAGTCAAGTAGGTGAAGCCGCATTAGAGAGAAAAATGAAGAGGTTGGTTGGTACGAGGAAAAACATGGTTACGACATTTTATTAACGAGATGGCATAATAATATGATACAAGTACTTAATTAGTACGACGGACGGTATGATGCTTAGGATAAAATGCCACATCCATTTCAAAAATTTGAAATTAATTTCAGAATATATAATTTTTTGGCGAGTCCAACGAACAAGTAATATTAAAAATAAACGAGAACAGGGTATTTTTCTTTAGAAAATTATGCATATATGAGAAAAAATTTCTTAGAATCATATGAAAATTAAAAAAGTATGTTACTACGTGTCCGGGAGTATTTTTTTTTTTTTAAAAATAGGCTAAAATGCATTTTCGATCCCTTAAGTTTTTTATTTGTGCAAAATCAGTTCCCTTTATTTAGCTCAAAGAATAAAAACAAGAGACTATTTTAGCTCATAAAAAAAAATAGAGGGCTGATTATGTACAAACAGAAAACTTAAGGAACCAAAAGTGCATTTTAGCAAAAAAAAAAAAATAGAAATAAAAATAAAAATAAAAATTCCAAACTTCCAAAAGATACAATTCATATCAAGAATCCTAGACTGACATGGTTAATAGAGAGAAGGGAGAATTTCTATGAAATTTTGAGAGCAATAGAGAACCTTATTCAGTGTATGTGTATCATAATCAAATAATGCAAGTTAGCGTTTCTTTATTTTCAACCTAGGATTAAAATTCTTAACCCAACAGATTTTTTCTAACTATTAACATGTCCCCATGTATCAGGCTGAAGTGCTGAACTATTAACTACACTACGGTGAGCTCCTCTTAGACAGCCTTTTACCCCATTTATCAAGCTGAACTACTCCCTCCGATCCTATTTATAAGTCACATTCTAGAAGGATTTTTTGGTTCTATTTATAAGTCACTTTGTATTTTCTAGGAAGCATTTATTGCTATTTTCTCTTATTTGCCCTTTGCTCATTATTATGAAGTAATACTTTGTGAAATTCTCAATGCAAGTTAAGAGGGTAAGATTGTAATGTTGAAGTATTTTTTAAAGTTTCAAGAAACCTAACTACCCTCCTCCGTGATCTGTGTGATATGGTTAAATATGCCCTATAAATAGGACCAGAGAGAGTATTAACATATGTATCCTTTCCACCCAAGTCAGAACAAATTCTATTAGCATATGTATCCTTTACACTCAATCCCACAAATTTCTAGGCTGCAAGAGTAAATCATTGAAGTAGCAGTCTGCAAGTGTACCGCATGCAAGAACATTTTACAGCATAATCTTGCATATCATAAAATAATGTTCGAGCCGAGAATAACCACAATGCAATATAATGCAAATTTCAATCCTTGAACTTAGATTTTCTTTTTGTCTAGCCAGTAGCCACAAATATTCTCCCATGGCACAATGTTCGAACCGAAAATAACCACAACAGAATGGAACCAACTCCCCTATCAGGAGTTTTCTTCATACGCAAAACTAGAACTCGTTTCTTGCTTAAAGGAAAATAAATATGTACTACCCAGCCACCGGTTGGTATTCAAAGCTGAAATTCTCTTATATATAGCCAAACTTTCCCATCCCCTAAAATGTCAATTTTCAAATCGGATAATAAGATTAGCCTCCTTATCCATTATTCCATTATTATAAAAAAGAAAATTAGAAATAAATTCGGGGAAGTAATCACTGTTATTTTCCCCTTGCTTTCCAATTAATACAGTCCCTTTCCCTTGCACTCATTGCAATTGCCTAGAGAAGCAACCAAATAGATTAAGCCTATGTGATATAATAGTCGAGACTATATAATGCAGGATGGAGAGTGCATGATCATCCCCTAAACTTTATGCCTTTAGCAAATAGTCACCGTAAACTATTTTTTCTTTCCAATTAGTCCTTAAACTTCAACTACCAGGGAAATTGGTCCCTATGCTAAATGCAAGAACAATCCAGCACAAGCTTTTATAGATTGAATTATGAATATCACCCACGCTGCTTTGCCGGAATTTTAGCCTACCCTCTCCTTGAGTCCTTCCCCATACGAGGAAACATTTTTAGTACCTAAAAATTTGCACTATACTGTTTTCAGCTAAGCAAACAAAATTGAAGTTAAGAAGACAAATTCAGTCCCTGCTAAGAAGTGCTAAATTGTGCTACCAGAGAAGCAAAGCTTGAGTTTTAGCTATCAAAAGCTAATTTGATTAAGCATTATTTAGACCAGCCATATATATGGCAACTCTAGAGAAGCAATGCACAATGAACAAAATAGCATTGCAGACAAATCAAGTCTACTTTATTTGCCAAGTTACAGTACTTCCTGCGCCGCAGAATTAAATGTCTGAAATTTAAATCTCCGTAGCTTCAAAAACACACAGTAAAATTGAATGTATGAAAACTTAATCATTTTGAAGTGGATTCTTTCAGATAAGCAATGAGATCAGCACGTTCCTGGGGCTTCTTAAGACCAGGAAATACCATCTTCGTTCCTGGAATATACTGCACAGTAGGATAACAGAAAACAAATCAGTGACATTGAGATGGAAACAGATTTTCAATGTCTCAGTAAGAATATCTAAAAAACACCTCGGAATATCTTGAGTGTATCTTTAAAATTTTAGAATATCATTAGAATATACTGTGGAATCAATTAGTCATCTAATTGAGAAAGCAATCTTAGGAGTTCTCTCCTAAGTCACTATGTTTACTATTTAAATTTCTTATTTAATCAGGGTTATTAGTTTTATTAGTGGAGTTGGGCAGTATAATTGTACTTGACCTAATTAGGACCTTCGTCATAGTATTTCGTAACAAAATGAGACACACAATATCAGTCTAATGTCTATTTAGTTTCTATATTCTTTCTTTTCCTCCCTCCTTACATCCTTATAACTTCAACAGTCACCTTGCAATAATACCATAAAACTTAACAGCACAATACCTTGATTATAGTAGAAAACACTAGATCTCAAAGATAATTATATAGAGTAGCATGCAAATGATTACTATGCCGGTTGGTGAAGTAGATTTCATATTGGAATTTTGGCTATCGATGATTTTTAAAAGCAATTTAATACATAAGTACTTTTTTTGTCATCAGTGCAGAAATGCTGAAATACTTATTTATATTGTACCTTTTTGGGGTTAAGCAAGTAATCATATAAAGTCTTTTCCTCCCAGATTACAGCCATGTTCTTGTTAGCAGCAGAATAGGAATATCCAGGAGTAGTGCCAGACTGCCTTCCAAACAAACCATTCAGATTGGGTCCTGAGATTGTGATCAAGGCAAATATTGGTCTTAAGAATATTACATAATGATGATAATCAAAGAAGAGAGACATGATAAAGAAAACTAATGATATAACTGCAGAGAGTATGATCACATCGGTGACACAATAATGGAAGAGGTAAACTAATTGCATGGGGAAAAGAAAGCAATGCACAAATATATGACCAACTGACCATGTCCAAGAAAGGAATAAACGAAATCCCTTAATCTTTGTCTATTCCACAAACTTTGCGCAAATACGAACATAAGAGAAATATGTTTTGATGTCACTGGTTATTTTATTTGAGCTGAATTTTCACCACTAACAAATTAAATAGGTATTAATTTGCACAAGAACTAAATGAAAAATTATAATATTAGAATAAAAGTATTAAAAGAAATAAAAACAGTTTGCAAAGCTTTCTTGTTGAACCAAGGATAGACATGATTGAAGAGTTGAATCAGAAACCCTATCACATTTTCACACAACTTATACCTCATAAAGGACAGAGTACATAAACAGTTGCCCCTAACATGATCCTCAACACAGCAGAAGACCAGTAATGTGATTATGAAATAAATAATATACTTCAATATGGTTGACTGATTAGGCTAGAGATATCAATTTAACCAACCATCTTATATTAAAAGATTCTTCACATTTGAGTTTCCAACCTCATGAATAGAATATGTAGAAGTGACTTCACACATCAATACCACAATACTACATAGAACTTTCCATCCTCAAGGGTTGTTTTACAAAATTTTGAATTAATTGCTTAAAGTACTGCTTTGGTCATAACATCATGCTGTCTAATATGCTTTTCAGATGAAGCTATTGAATGAATGTAAGCTATCATTATACCGTATTTTCCTATCAAATGCTTTTTCATTTCCTTTTTCAAAACAAAAAAATATTACAATAGTATATCACATTTATCACCTAGAGGTAATAATTCCAAGATAGTTTTATTCAATAGAGCAGGTCGGCAGGAAGACCTAAAATGGTGTTTTGTCTCGTCATCTTGTGAACAAAGTCAATCTCATGTCATAATTTCATGTCCCACTAGATACTCATTTGGAACTAACTTGGAATCATGCTTCAATGATCAATAACTCTTGCCTTTATCCACTCATTATCACATCAAAAGATCAAGGCTAAGTAACGGCAGGTTTTTATGTTTAATCACTAAGCTTCAAAGATACTTTGCAGTAATAACAACATAGGGATAGTGGGAATGTGGGATACAAGTACAACAGTGCATAACTAAAATTCTACAACTGGGTGATTCTTTTTCTATTGGGATTTAACTGAATTACCAAACTCCCTTCACATCATTAGGAAAATAATTAAGGGATTCTAAATAAGAGGGCTTTTTACACTCTAAAGAGTATTGTACAGCTTCAATGAAAATACAACACATGACAAAGCATAACAACCATTTACGCCTCTTGATAAAATATAAAATACTAATAAGCGACTAAAAATTATTCCGAAAAGGTGATTTTGGTTGTATAGCTTTCATGTAAATCAAGAGGTATGTTGTGTTTGGTCACAATTATTAAAAGTGTTTCTCTTCTTTTGATTACCTTCTCATAAACGCAAAATTTCAATTTTTCATTTTATATTTCAATATCTTGTTTTACGGGTTCAAATCTGAGAGACAGGATCTCGACTTGCGAGACAATGAAACAAATATATACCCTTTCCGGACCCCACTTGACAGCCTCATGCAACAAGCTACCCTTTTTGGCTTCTTCATTTTAGTAGAAGTCCAATACTCCAACCAAACAGGCATCGAAAGCTTAGCAGTGATATAAAAACAATCACTCCCCCTTTTTATATTAACAAAAATGCTTAAACATGGTGGCCTATGCTAGATCAAAGCAATTGTGAAATTCTATTCGCACCCATGAATCGCTGCTTGCACCCATCAGATATAGCTTATCCGACGGTGCAAGCAAATTTTCAGATAGGAGCCTACCCAAAAATGGCAAAAATTCACTGTCGGATAACCTATTCAAAAAATTTGTATGGAAGCATAAAGAAATCCCTAGGTGCATGTAGAATTTAGCAAACAATTACAAAACTCTCAAGGGTTATTTTGTAGTCTGTGTGTGGCAATAAGGCACAAACAAAAAAGGTAAAAGGACGGCCCGGAGCCGAGGAGGGTAGCGAAAAGACTGTATCCAGGATTTGAATCCATAACCTCCATGTCACAAGGCAAACAATCTTATACTCCCTCCGTCCCTGTATATAAAACCCTTCTGGTAGATTTCATATCCATTAAGAAAGCTGGTTAATTTAGTTAATGGTATTGACATTTCATATGTAATAGTATTGGAAATCTAAAAATATTAAATAAATAGATGTATTTACGAAAAGAAATAATTAATTGTCATTGAAAATTGAAAATTGATATAGTGCTTTATAAAGACGACAAAATAAAAGAGTCTTATATTTAGAGACGGAGGTAGCAGTTGCACAAAATTTCACCTTCAATTAACAGAGTATCTTATATCATACTAGATCTAAGAATAATTTGCTCACAGACAATAAAATGGATATAAAAAAAAATCAGAAAATGAAGGGAAAGAGAAAAATGAAGAGGTGGTGACGGACCTTGCTTGTGACCAGCACCTTTATCAACGGTGTGGCACTGAGCGCACTTGGTCTTGAAGATTTTCTCACCGGCTTTTGAATCTCCGGGAGGTGCTTCGCTGAACGACGCCATTGGTAAAAAGCTTTGTTGTTGTTGCAGAGGCCGACCCTCCGAAGCTTCCAGAAAGAAAGAGAGCAATGCACTGGAATACGTTTTGTTGGACAACTTATAATAAAAGGGCAGGCTGTAAAAAAGAATGGATGGGGGAAAAGACAAATTTAATAAATAGAAAATTACTTAATTAAGTAGAAATTCTTTTTGTTGCTCCCATTTTTAAGGGATTTTTATATGTTCTGTAAATTTTTTTTTTGCCATGTTTTTAATTTTAAAGTTTATTAATTTTCGTCGTACTGTTGACAAATTAACACCAATTGTCCCATTCTATCAGTGTTGTTGTTATATATAGGTTCATCTATGATATTCATTTTGCAAACATGCAATATTCATGATTTTGATAATCTATAAAAAAATACGACATATGTCATCATCTTCCATTTATCTTAAAATGTTATCATTTATTAATATTTCAACTTTAAATCTATTGATGTATTGAAAGAAAAAAAAAGCTTTAGTGGAGCAAAAAGAATTACCCAATTAAATAAAATGGTCTACAAATATGAGTGTGTTTTTATTTTAGTTTTTATTTTCTTCATCGGTCTTAATTCTAAAATTTTCAAAACAACTTTTACATTCTTACAATTTTTTCTCTTACACTCTTATTTGTACCTCATTTCTTTCTATCTTTTTCTTTCTTTCACATCACATTATCAATCACCTCTTTTTCTTTTCTTTCTATCTCTCTCATCTCTATGCCTCTTACACCTCATAATGAAGTGTAGGAATATCATTTTTCTTTTCAAAAGTCTTGGTTTTGTTCCTTGGCGTTATGATATTTCTGTTGAATGGTGACGTGACCTAACATTAGGACATCTACATTAAATGTTGACACTACTAACAGATTGCCATGACAACCACGCATATTGTTTCGGACCTGTCGTGAGTTAAGGATACCTACCTTACACAATGACCTCTAAAAGACCTATTGCGACTTGTAGTAAGGGCACAACAATACAAACCGAGCTTAGACAACCTACAATGAAAAACTGTAAGCCCAGATTAACTCTAAGACATATCTTATTTGTATAAAAATCACGAGACTTATTCTTGAAATAAATCTCCAAAAGATAAACAAATCAATTATCAAATATTCATGATAAATTATTGAGGGATTATCAACAATTATAGAAGATCATTGATTATGTCTTTAGAGATAAGATTACACGAAGATTACACTCAGAGATAGAAGATTTATCAAAAGAATATATTAGGTCAGGGTGCTATCTTGATTCTATAAATACCAACCTCATGCAAGGGGCGTAGGGAGAATAATCATCATCAGTATACACACAATTTATACTCTTTGAAAGAACCATCAACACTCCCCCGAGAGAGTCATTCAACAGTGTGAGAGCCAAACTCTTACCATCCCATACGGTGGCCATTGCATCCAACCCCACCATGAAGATTCAACAACCACTTGAAGCTCATCGCCCAACGGTACTGAGAGTCTTAACCTCATGATCCAAGGCGGTGTGCCATCTTATTCATACAAGAGATCCTACACACAAACGACCTCCCTAAGAGTAGGGAGCATATTGTTAACTCCTATTAAGGACAGTTCGAAGTAGTCTTGTTCTCCCGTGATGCACTATTTCAACGTGCTTGATAGAACTACATATTCTTGATCCCTAGAATCTTAGTTCGAATGGGTATGCAGGATCAAGAGCCCACTCTTGTCAAACTAAAAATTCTTAACAAGGACCCTCGTTTTAACATCTGAAATTTCTAAAATAAAATATAAAATAAAATTATTTTAGGTGTGTGTTTAATTTTGTGTGAATATATAACTTTAATGAAGTGACGAAGGTCTAATATATGATGTTTTAAGGCTTAATTTCACTTCCTTTTGCTTGGGTTTTAGCTTGTTTCTCTAGTAAATATAGGTATTTTGTATTAGTTTTAGGAATTTTTAGTTTATTAGAATCCTTTGAACGTTTTGATCTGTTTTGGGTATGTTTCAGGTATTTCGGAGCTTTACTTGGAGAAAATATTATTGGAGCTAAGAAGAGCATAAGAAGACCTTGAAAATGACACAAGAACAGAGAGAAAAGGAGTCGGAAGTTACTGAGCATGCCCAGGCGCGGGATCTGCGCGCCCAGGCGCAATTTCAGCGGTGATTTGCGGTAATCAGACATAGCGCGCCCAGGCGTGCTGGTCTGCACGCCCAGGAGCGCAAAGTGCGTGAAAGTGACGTTGTTCGGTATTTTGATCATAACTTGAGCTACGCTTATCCAAATGAGGCGATCTAGGTATCATTTTAAAGCTAAGGAAAAGATCTACAACTTTTCCAGAAATAGCCTTGCTCAAATTCGTCCATCTTGGAGGTCAAAATCAGTGCCGAAATTGCTGTCAAACACAAATACGGGATTTAGAAGGATTTTAATAACTAATTCTATTTGTAGATAAGATTCTTAAAGATTAGATTATTCTAATAGGATATTATCATATCCAATTCAATTAGGATTAGCTTTAGACTTGAAATATAGGTTTTTCCTTTAGGTTTGGTAGACTTTTCAGAGCCAAATTAGATATTAGAATAAAATTAGGATTAGAGAAGAGAGGCTGTTATGCAATTGAGAGCAAGGAGGCAAGGCACAAGGATTGAAGATCAACATTGATGGAGGGATCCACTTGAAGATTGAAGATCTCTTGGGGGTAAATTGATTATTGTCTATGATTATTAGTTTATTCCATTCCTTCTTCTTCTTCTTCTTCTCCCATTATGTATAATTGAACCTCTTGTTAGGAATAAGGTTGATTTGTATGGATCTTAATTTGGCTGTTTAATTATGAATTAATGTTTTTCCTTTCAAATCAATTGATTGGTTGTGTTTTAATTACAATTCATAGAATTCGCGACTTTATGTTTTGATTTGGTAATCTGAACCTTAATTGGAAAATTTAGGATTAAGATTAGGCCTTTCAACCAAACAATATAATTATTCAACTCGTAGGAATACTTTTGGGTAATTGTATAACTCTTATAAATTAGAACTCACTTAAGGGATTAAGGGGTAAAGTTTAGTAAGAAACATAATTGCCATGAGGGATCTAACTTTTATTGTTTCTGGAGTTTTTGATTTATTGGAAAACATATTTTCATCATTAATAACCTGATCCTACAATGAAACCAAGTTCCTAACCTTTTCCATATTTGCTTCTAATTCCTTTTTAGTTTCTGAATTGTTTCATTCCTTTAATTCTAAACTCCTATCTCTTAAACTCTAAACCAATACAAGTTATACATAGTAATCGCAATTAGGTGAAAGAAATTAGAAACAATTTGCAAACCCCGAGTGGAACGATAATTTACTTACTCTTTATTACTTGTGCGATCGGTACACTTGCCGAATTGCCAACAAGTTTTTGGCGCCGTTGCCGGAGATTGAAATTCGATTCTAATTTTTTTTTTGTACTTATTTGTAATTACTTGTGTAACTTATCCTTTTTCATGTCTAACTATTATTTTAATAATAATTTTGATTGTAATGGATTTATTTCGGATCCTTATTCTCCATACTATTATGCACAAAACATAAGTTATAGGAAAACTTCATTAGAAATAGCTTTAGAGAAATTAGAAGCTACAACTATGAAACCAATTTTTGTAGAGCCAATTCTTGTGGAGAAAGCTTCATGGGAAATAGCTTTAGAGAAATGTGCTCAACACACTAAAGAATTTATTGAAGAAGTCAGAACCTATTACCCGACTCAAGTTTCTACTTCAAGGAACCATGAAATTAAAGTTGAACACATTTCAAAGCCGTTAGAAGAAGAGTTACAAGCATCACCAACAATTTTTGACTCTCTTCAAAAAGAGGAAAAAGTGGTGGTGATGGATGTGACTATTGATGAAACTCCTATAGAGGAGCAAATAGAAGAAAATGTGCATAATAAGTTTGAGGAAGAGGACCGGAATAAAATTTTAGAAGGTTTGAATATGGTAGAAAAATTTGATCCACCCTTGCATGATGAATTTCTAGCAATTAAAAATTTGGTTAAATTTATTGCATTCTTGGATGACTCAAATTTTTTCCACTATATTCAACCTCTGCGCTTTAATGAAAAATCTAAAAACCAATCTAAATTATTAGTGAACAATAGGGAGCCTGAAAAGGTAGTTTTCCTAATTCATGGAATTAACACCTTGATGAATAGGAAAAGAAATAACTTGTTTGAGATGATGCATGAAGTAAGGAATGCACCTTTTGACCCTGGTGGGATTGAACTTATTTCTGAAACTTCCTTACTCCACCATCATCCAAGGTTTGCCCCATGGGATGTTGGAATAACTTGTTATTGTTGCATCACATGGGAATTAACCTATAGAATTTGGGATCCTGGTGGATTCTTTGTAATTATGTAGTAGTGTAGGTTTTAATTTTATTTTTTTAGTTAGTTAGTGAATAAAGAGTTTAGAGCTTTTTCTATGTAACTACTAATGAGGTGCTTTCTAGAACTATTTTTAGTTGTTCATGTGACACAGGTGAATAAGTTTGGGGGAGTCACCTCCATTGTGCATAAGGAGAGAATGCTGTGCTACAAAGGGAAGTTCCTAACTCCTTGTTTTTTGTTTTTAAATTTTTATTTTGTAGTTAGGTATGTTTATATTAGTTTTCTTGAGGACAAACCAACCTCTAAGTTTGGGGGAGTGGATACAAATTAAATTTTTTTTTCAGATCTGAATTATTTTCTCCCATTTTTGGTGTTGGTTTGTGTCTTAGGTAGAGGTTTTGTAATTATTCTAGACTTAGGATTATTTTGCTAATGATAGGTGTATATACTTAGTTTAGGATTAGACTCATTGATTCATGTTATTTATTTGTTGAGCTGTAAATATTTTTGAAATTTGGTTATTTTGTCAAAGTTTTTCAGAACTTGAGATTAGTGAACTGACTTTAGCTTAGTGAGATTTTGAGCCTATTTGATGGGGTATATGATTTATTGAATTATTGAATTATTTTGATTTGAGACCCATATTTCTTTCATGAGTGTGTTCACTTTAGTTTTGTGTTCTAGAACTTGACCGGTGACCATTTTGAGATTGATAATTGATTGCATGCATTAAGATGATTAAGGCACTTAGGATGTGTTTTTGTGGCCTTCAACTGTTTGTATTGATAAATATTCCCTTAGTTTCCCATTTTGAGCCTAATGACATTATGATTTTTCTTTGGTACCCTGCATTTATTGAAATATTCTTTGTTAGTACCTTGGGAATTTTGAATGAGCAATTGAGAGGAATATAGAAAGAAAAAGTAAAAGTAATTGGTGAAAAGTGTATGAGTTCTATTTCTCTTCCAAGAAAAAAAAATTTGAAAAAAAATAATGTGAAAGGAAGAGAATAGAAGGAAAAAAAATGAAAAGAAAAGAAGAAGTTTGAAATAGTTGTGATTTGAGTGAGTCCTATAGTATTCATAGCTCATTCATAATTTTTAGAGGAAAATTTGTTTTGCATTTTAGCCCTTAGTTTCATCATTTCTTTCTTTTATCCCACCTAACACTTTTAGCCATGGCCACGTTACAACTAAATTAAAGACCTTTTGATTTGTGTATGTTTTTAATAATTTTAGTGGAGATTTGGGTCTATGGTCAAGCTTATGGTAACATTTAACTATTGTATGAACATTAGTGAGTTGTTATAACCCTTGATATACATGAGAGATATATACTGAGAGGTTGAGAGTGTTCACTAGTTCTGAGTTCTGATTGGTTTTGTTTCTTTAACCAAGTTTTGATATGTGAATAGCTTGTATAATTATGTGGCTGTGTTGATGAGTCGAAGTCTTAGATTAAGTATTGTACATTTTGATTTAGAAGGTAGTCTTGTGTTTATGAATTTTTATTTTACTTTTGCCTGGGACATGCAAAATGCTAAGTTTGGGGGTGTGATGAAGGTCTAATATATGATGTTTTAAGGCTTAATTTTACTTCTTTTTGTTTGGGTTTTAGCTTGTTTCTCTTGTAAATATAGGTATTTTGTATTAGTTTTAGGAATTTTTAGTTTATTAGAATCCTTTGAGCGTTTTGATCCGTTTTGGGTATGTTTCAGGTATTTCGGAGCTTTATTTGGAGAAAATATTATTGGAGCAAAGAAGAACATAAGAAGACCTTGAAAATGACACAAGAACGGAGAGAAACGGAGTCGGAAGTTACTGAGCACGCCAAGGCGCGCTTGCAGCGGTGATTTGCGGTAATCAGACATAGTGCGCCCAGGCGTGCTGGTCTGCACGCCCCGGCGCGCAAAGTGCGTGAAAGTGACGCTGTTCGGTATTTTACCATAACTTGAGCTACGCATATCCAAATGAGGTGATCTAGGTATCATTTTAAAGCTAAGGAAAAGATCTACAACTTTTCCAGAAATAGACTTGCTCAAATTCGTCCATCTTGGGGGTCAAAATCAGTGCCGAAGTTTCTGTCAGACACAAATACGGGATTTAGAAGGATTTTAATAACTAATTCTATTTGTAGATAAGATTCTTAAAGATTAGATTATTCTAATAGGATATTATCATATCCAATTCAATTAGGATTAGCTTTAGACTTGAAATATAGGTTTTTCCTTTAGGTTTGGTAGACTTTTCAGAGCCAAATTAGATATTAGAATAAAATTAGGATTAGAGAAGAGAGGCTGTTATGCAATTGAGAGCAAGGAGGCAAGGCACAAGGATTGAAGATCAACATTGATGGAGGGATCCACTTGAAGATTGAAGATCTCTTGGGGGTAAATTGATTATTGTCGATGATTATTAGTTTATTCCATTCCTTCTTCTTCTTCTTCTTCTTTTCCCAATATGTATAATTGAACCTCTTGTTAGGAATAAAGTTGATTTGTATGGATCTTAATTTGGCTGTTTAATTATGAATTAATGTTTTTCCTTTCAAATCAATTGATTGGTTGTGTTTTAATTACAATTCATAGAATTCGCGACTTTATGTTTTGATTTGGTAATGTGAACCTTAATTGGAAAATTAAGGATTAAGATTAGGCCTTTCAACCAAACAATATAATTATTCAACTCGTAGGAATACTTTTGGATAATTGTATAACTCTTATAAATTAGAACTCACTCAAGGGATTAAGGGGTAAAGTTTAGTAAGAAACATAATTTCCATTAGGGATCTAGCTTTTATTTTTTCTGGAGTTTTTGATTTATTGAAAAACATATTTTCATAATTAATAACCTGATCCTACAATGAAACCAAGTTCCTAACCTTTTCCATATTTGCTTCTAATTCCTTTTTAGTTTCTGAATTGTTTCATTCCTTTAATTCTAAACTCCTATCTCTTAAACTCTAAACCAATACAAGTTATACATAGTAATCGCAATTAGGTGAAAAAAATTAGAAACAATTTGCAATCCCCGAGTGGAACGATAATTTACTTACTCTTTATTACTTGTGCGATCGGTACACTTGCCAAATTGCCAACAAGTTTTTGGCGCCGTTGCTGAGGATTGAAATTCGATTCTATTTTTTTTGGTACTTATTTGTAATTACTTGTGTAACTTGTCCTTTTTCATGTCTAACTATTATTTTAATAATAATTTTGATTGTGATGGATTTATTTCGGATCCTTATTCTCCATACTATTATGCACAAAACATAAGTGATAGGAAAACTTCATTAGAAATAGCTTTAGAGAAATTAGAAGCTATAGCTAAGAAACCAATTTTTGTAGAGCCAATTCTTGTGGAGAAAGCTCCATGGGAAATAACTTTAGAGAAATGTGCTCAACACACTAAATAATTTATTGAAGAAGTCAGAACCTATTACCCGACTCAAGTTTCCACTTCAAGGAATCTTGAAATTAAAGTTGAATACATTTCAAAGCCGTTAGATGAAGAGTTACAAGCATCACCAACAATTTTTGACTCTCTTCAGAAAGAGGGAAAAGTGGTGGTGATGGATGTGACTATTGATGAAACTCCTATAGAGGAGCAAATAGAAGAAAATGTGCATAATAAGTTTGAGGAAGAGGACCGGAATAAAACTTGAGAAGGTTTGAATATGGTAGAAAAATTTGATCCACCCTTGCATGATGAATTTCTAGCAATTAAAAATTTGGTTAAATCTATTGCATTCTTGGATGACTCAAATTTTTTCCACTATATTCAACCTCTGTGCTTTCATGAAAAATCTAAAAATCAATCTAAATTATTATTGAACAATAGGGAGCCTAAAAAGGTAGTTTTCCTAATTCATGGAATTAACACCTTCATGAATGGGAAAAGAAATAACTTGTTTGAGATGATGCATGAAGTAAGGAATGCACCTTTTGACCCTGGTGGGATTGAACTTATTTTTGAAACTTCCTTACTCCACCTTTATCCAAGGTTTGTCCCATGGGATGTGGGAATAACTTGTTATTGTTGCATCACATGGGAATTAACCTATAGAATTTGGGATCCTGGTGGATTCTTTGTAATTATGTAGTAGTGTAGGTTTTTATTTTATTTTTTTTATTTAGTTAGTGAATAAAGAGTTTAGAGCTTTTTCTATGTAACTACTAATGAGATGCTTTCTAGCACTATTTTTAGTTGTTCATGTGACACAGGTGAATAAGTTTGGGGGAGTCACATCCCTTGTGCATAAGGAGAGAATGCTGTGCTACAAAGGGAAGTTCCTAAATCCTTGTTTTTTGTTATTAAATTTTTATTTTGTAGTTAGGTATGTTTATATTAGTTTGCTTGAGGGCAAGCCAACCTCTAAGTTTGGGGGAGTGGATACAAAATAAATTTTTTTCAGATCTGAATTATTTTTTCCCATTTTTGGCGTTGGTTTGTGTTTTAGGTAGAGGTTTTGTAATTATTCTAGACTTAGGATTATTTTTCTAATGATAGGTGTATATACTTAGTTTAGGATTAGACTTATTGATTCATGTTATTTATTTGTTGAGCTGTAAATATTTTTGAAATTTGGTTATTTTGTCAAAGTTTTTCAGAACTTGAGATTAGTGAACTGACTTTAGCTTAGTGAGATTTTGAGCCTATTTGATGGGGTATATGATTTATTGAATTATTTTGATTTGAGACCCATATTTCTTTCATGAATGTGTTCACTTTAGTTTTGTGTTCTAGAACTTGACCGGTGACCATTTTGAGATTGATAATTGATTGCATGCATTAAGATGATTAAGGCACTTAGGATGTGTTTTTGTGGCCTTCAACTGTTTGTATTGATAAATATTCCCTTAGTTGCCCATTTTGAGCCTAATGACATTATGATTTTTCTTTGGTACCCTGCATTTATTGAAATATTCTTTGTTAGTACCTTGGGAATTTTGAATGAGCAATTGAGTGGAATATAGAAAGAAAAAGTGAAAGTAATTGGTGAAAAGTGTATGAGTTCTATTTCTCTTCCAAGAAAAAAAAATTTGAAAAAAAATAATGTAAAAGGAAGAGAATAGAAGGTAAAAAAATGAAAAAAAAAGAAGAAGTTTGAAATAGTTGTGATTTGAGTGAGTCCTCATAGTATTCATCGCTCATTCATAATTTTTAGAGGGAAATTTGTTTTGCATTTTTGCCCTTAGTTTCATCCTTTCTTTCTTTTATCCCACCTAACACTTTTAGCCATGGCCACGTTACAACCAAATTAAAGACCTTTTGATTTGTGCATGTTTTTAATAATTTCAGTGGAGATTTGGGTCTATGGTCAAGTTTATGGTAACATTTAAATATTGTATGAACTTCAGTGAGTTGTTATAACCCTTGATACACATGAGAGATATATACTGAGAGGTTGAGAGTGTTCACTAGTTCTGAGTTCTGATTGGTTTTGTTTCTTTAACCAAGTTTTGATATGTGAATAGCTTGTATAATTATGTGGCTGTGTTGATGAGTTGAAGTCTTAGATTAAGTATTGTACATTTTGATTTAGAAGGTAGTCTTGTGTTTATGAACTTTTATTTTACTTTTGCCTGGGACATGCAAAAACTTGTTGGCAATTCGGCAAGTGTACCGATCGCACAAGTAATAAAGAGTAAGTAAATTATCGTTCCACTCGGGGATTGCAAATTGTTTCTAATTTCTTTCACCTAATTGTGATTACTATGTATAACTTGTATTGGTTTTGAGTTTAGAGATAGGAATGTAGAATAAAAGGGATGAAACAATTCAGAAAACAGAAACGATTTAGAAGCAAATATGGAAAAGGTTAGGAATTTGGTTTCATTGTAGGATCAGGTTATTAATTATGAAAATATGGTTTCCAATAAATCAAAAACTCCAGAAACAATAAAAGCTAGATCCCTCATGGCAATTATGTTTCTTACTAAACTTTACCCCTTAATCCCTTAAGTGAGTTCTAATTTATAAGAGTTATACAATTACCCAAAAGTATTTCTACGAGTTGAATAATTATATTGTTTGGTTGAAAGGCCTAATCTGAATCCTAATTTTCCAATTAAGGTTCAGATTACCAAATCAAAACATAAAGTCGCGAATTCTATGAATTGTAATTAAAACACAACCAAGCAATTGATTTGAAAGGAAAAACATTAATTCATCAATAAACAACCAAATTAAGATCCATACAAATCAACCTTATTCCTAACAAGAGATTCAATTATACATATTTAAAGAAGAAGAAGAAGGAATGGAATAAACTAATCATCATGGACAATAATCAATTTACCCCCAAGAGATCTTCAATCTTCAAGTGGATCCCTCCAACAATGTTGATCTTTAATCCTTGTGCCTTGCCTCCTTGCTCTCAATTGCATAACAACCTCTTTTCTCTAATCCTAATTCTATCTAATATCTTATTTGGCTCTGAAAAGTCTACCAAACCTAAAGGAAAAACCTATATTTAAAGTCTAAAACTAATCCTAATTGAATTGATATGATAATATCCTATTAAAATAATCTAATCTTTAATAATCTTATCTAAAAATAGAATTTATTATTAAAATCCTTCTAAATCCCGTATTTGTGTCTGACACGAACTTTGGCACTGATTTTGACCCCATGATGGACGAATTTGAGCAAGGCTATATCTGGCAAAGTTGTAGATCTTTTCCTTATCTTTAAAATGATACCTAGATCACCTCATTTGGATAAGCGTAGCTCAAGTTATGATCAAAATACCGAACAACGTCACTTTCACGCACTTTGCGCGCCTGGGCGGGCTGACCAGCACGCCGGGCGCGCTATGTCTGATTACCGCAAATCACCGCTGCAAGCGCGCCTGGGCGCGCAGATCCCACGCTTGGGCGTGCTGAGGAATTTTCGACTCCGTTTCTCTCCTTTCTTGTGCCATTTTCAAGGTCTTCTTATGTTCTTCTTAGCTCCAATAATATTTTCTCCAAATAAAGCTCCGAAATACCTGAAACATACCCAAAACGGATCAAAACATTCAAAGGATTCTAATAAACTAAAAATTCCTAAAACTAATACAAAACACCTATATTTACAAGAGAAACAAGCTAAAACCCAAGCAAAATGAAGTGAAATTAAGCCTGAAAACATCATATATTAGACCTTCATCATACCCCAAACTTAGCATTTTGCATGTCCCAGGCAAAAGTAAAATAAAAAATTCATAAACTCAAGACTACCCTCTAAATCAAAATGTACAATACTTAATCTAAGACTTCGACTCATTAACACAGCCACCTATTTATACAAGCTATACATATATCAAAGCCTGGTTAAAGAAACAAAACCAATCAGAACTTAGAACAAGTGAACACTCTCAACCTCTCAGTGTATATCTCTCATGTGTATCAAGGGTTATAACAATTCACTCAAGTTCATACAATAGTAAAGTGTTACCATATGCTTGACCATAGACCCAAATCTCCAATGAAATTATTGAATACATGCACAAATCAAAAGGTCTTTAATTTGGTTGTAACGTGGCCATGGTTAAAACTATTAAGGTGGGATAAAAGAAATTAAGGGATGAAACTACGGGCTAAAAATATGTAATCAAACAAATTTCCCTCTAAAAATTATGAATGAGCAATGAATACAATTAAGACTCACACTCAATTCCAAAATCATTATCATCCTTCTTTTCTTTTCATTTTTTTTCCTTCTATTCTCTTCCTTTCACATTTATTTTTTTATTTCATTTTTTCTTGGAAGAGAAATAGAACTCATAACACTTTTCACCAATTACTTTCACCTTTTCTTTCTATATTCCTCTCAATTGCTCATTCAAAATTCCCAAGGTACTAATAAAAATATTTCAATAGATACAGGGTACCAAAGAAAAATCATAATGTCATTAGGCTCAAAACGGGCAACTAAGGGAACATTATCAACACAAAACATTTGAAAGCCACAAAAACACATCCTAAGTGCCTTAATCATCTTAATGCATGTAATCAATTATCAATCTCAAAATGGTCACCGGTCAAGTTCTAGAACGCAAAACTAAAGAGAACACACTCATGAAAGAATAGGGTCTCAAATCAAAATAATTCAAATTATTCACATACCCCATCAAATAGGCTCAAAATCTCACTAAGCTAAAGTCAATTCACTAATTTCAAGTTCTGAAAAACTTTGTTAAAATAACCAAATTTCAAAAATATTTATGTAACACCCCGATTTGGAAAACTCGAATACAAACACTTTAAAATACTAATTAATTCCTTTCATGGAAAATTGGGTGAATTTTTTTTTTCAAATACAAAATTTATCGGTCAAGTTTCCCAAAACAAGACATTACTTTTAAATCCTTTCTCTCAAAAGCGTTTGCTGAAGTTTCTAAAAACAGTTTGATATTGGAAACTTACTTTCAATAGAGAAGTAAAACATCTTAGTTATTTAGAAAACATAATTGATATGCTTAAAATAGTTTATTTGCCGGATCACGACAGTCCTTTAGAAAACAGTTTAGAACAGGTCTTAAAAGTTCTTTCAAGAGTGGTCACCGTAGAATATCAGTGCCATTCTTGCATAACATTTATCTTAGTAAAAGCATTCCAAAAGATAAGGGGTACACTTGATTTACATATCATGCAAGGGTCCATTAGAACCTAACTATAACTACTAAACAGCGTCCCCTTCTCGATCTGGAACGTAAGTTCCCAAAAGCAGTCTCCGTCGTCCAGCAGTAGCCCTCTCGTCAGTACATCACGATCAGCAAGTCCTTCTTCCGGGGGAAGCATCACCAGCTTCGCTATCTTTTAGAACCAAAGGTTCATCGTCACATGTGCACAAGAAGTTGAGAGAGTAAGTTATCCGAATGGAATTACTCCCATCGACTTCTTGGATTTACACTAGCGACGCATACCAGAACATAACAAACAATACAAACAAGCAGTACAGCAGATAGTTATGCAAGATGCATGAGGATGCAATGCAATCATCGCGTTGTCTAACATTTTATCTTTATTTTAGAGAAATCTCCATGTCAGTCATCTCGCAAAGTCGAAATCTCTTTGTCCATATATTTCGAGTCCACAATATCGGGAATTCAGACTTTTATGGTTTTGGGTTCAGGTCTACATCTCCTCGGAATCCAACCACCTAGTTCGGAAGCAATCAGGAGTATAGGATCTCTAACCACACCGAATTTTACTGGATGGCAAGGTGAATGCATTCATATAATGTCCCGGGAAATGAAATAAAATAAACCCATCCGGTCGTGTTCGAGCATCCCTCTCACTGATCAAGATTTAGTCAAGGGGGTGTCAGTCCTCTGTCTAGTGATCATGTGGTACTTCGTCCATGCCACTGAGTGACCAGCTCCGACTGAAATCAGCCAGGGCCCCTATGGTTTTTCCCACCTAGACAGACTTCTCAAGGCTTTTTGACGAATCACCGTCATTGCCTTCCCCTATCTTAATCATCCAACTGAACACCACAAGGGTAATTCAGGTGTATCTTCCTCTCCACTACTTCGGGTTAGGGTTCTATGTCGTGAGGTTACACTTGTTTGATCTAACGTCGACCCATCCTAAGTCATCTCCGTCATACAGCTCCGACTATATGCGGAATGCTTCTGTGGGACTCGACCACTATGCCTGACGGGCTCCGACCCATCCTGTATCATTCTCGGCATACGGCTCCGACCATATGCAGGATATCCACAATCTTTCTGACGGGCTACGACCCATTCAGAACCAACCTCGGCATATAGCTCCGACTATATGCGGAATATCAGTCATCATTCTGACGGGCTCCAACCCACTCAGAATCACCTCTGGCATATAGCTACGACTATATGCGGGATATCCATCAGTCTTTGATAGATAGGCTCCGACCTATCTTAACTCACTCTCAACATATGGCTCCGACCATATGGAAACTATCTCAACATATGGCTACGACCATATGGAAAGTATCTCAACATATGGCTACGACCATATGGAAACTAACTTTGTAGCATTCAGCAACCATTACGTCCGTGTCCAAAGGCATCGTCGTCGTCGTCATATCGTCAGCTCGATCAACGTACTCGGCGCATCAGCATCATCCGGTTCCATCGCGTGTTCCATCCCTTAGAGTTTCGCTCTATTCGTTGGGGGATTTCTTATAGTTTTCTATGTCTTTCTATTCTTATCTTACATCGCGGGATGATGCATTATGCACATGCAATGAAATTATAAGCACAATATATCTCAACATGAACAATTATACCAATCAGTCAATACCATGTAATGGTATAGGTCTAAGTCTTCGTATACCACGATACAAACAAGCACACAATTTATCGGGTATACTACTAGCTACAATAGACCTTTACTCCGACTTTGAGAGAGTACAGAGTGTCCTAGCATACCCACTAGACACCAAAGCGTCTTAGGATAACTTCTCTCTCACCTGGGTTTGCAGTTACCGAATCTACAAGTTCCGAACGATCTGCTCCCTTCCTAGTCTGCCCGACTCCAACTTCTTTCAAGTCCCATAAGATAGACATATCAGTATTAAACTTTATTTAAATGTTACTCTTAGAATTATTCTCAAAGTAACTTAAGAAAATCCAAACTTTTGTCTTTACTTAAAATCAAAACATCAATTCTTTCACTCAAACTTGTCCAAAATCAAACACTAACTTTTATACTTTAAAATCATGAGAAAACAATCAAATAAATTAATTTAAATCAAAGGTTTCTTTGTTGGTCCCTCTTGGACAGCATTGAATTTAACTTTGAAAAAACCGAAAAATCACACTTTTTAAAACCAATTTTTTGTCTCATATCAAATACTCCTAAAAACTCAACTTTAGAACACTTTCAAATAAGGAATACAACTTAGAAAATTCTGGACAACATCATATGCTAAGTCCCAAATTCATTTTCCATTTTTCAAAACCAATTTAAACACATAGATAAATCAAGCATCTTGAAATCAATCAAATAAACACTTAACTCAACACTTTCTCAAGTTCAAACACTTAGAACCGAGTGTGGACAGCATGATAGTCAAATAGAACAAACATTCATTTATTTCAAACATTACATAATCACAAGCTATCAAGTTAAACATAAACATAAACATACTCACATACTTGTTCATGCGTATATCCCAATCAAATAAGGTAATTAGACTTGTGAACACATACACAAACCGAATCATGCATCACATACATACTTAGACACATTTTTCTTTTTAACTTTCACTTAATCAATTTCCATCTTAGCAAAACTTCATCTTAATATGCCTAAACATGCCAAAACCGTATGCATCATTAGCTTTTCAAAAACTATTTTCTCAAAGAATAACTTCACAAATCAACACATAGTTTCATGGCACGAACACATATACACATTCAAGGAAATTTAACTCCAAAGTTAAGGTCCAAACCGTGACCTTAATTAACTAGGTTTTCTCAAAAATATTTTCAATGATTCAAGACTTCTAAAACAACTCTAAATCCAACAACAACTTCACATAGTTCATCAAGCAAGTAGAAATATAATCCTAACATATATTTCATTATGGAAACCGTGAGCATCACATAATCTCTAAACAATTTTTATTTCACATTTAACACTTAGGATCAATATAAAGTTCATGGAAATCACATATTCATTAACTAAACTTAAGAGAATCTTAATCTTTTTCAACTAGGCATACAAAACCGTGACCACCACTCAAGATCACAACACCACAAAATTTTATATTCATTATTAAATTTCAAGATTATGACATGAAAGAAGTCAAATAAAAGAAAATCAAGATTTCAATCACATCATCATCAAAACCGTGACTTGTCCATGGTTTTTTTTAAAAAGAGTTTTCTTAAAGATTCAAACTTCCAAATCATACTTAGAATCTCAAGATAATCACATGCACATACCAAAATCCAACATCAAAACTTCTAACCTAAAGATCAAGCACAAACCGTGGCCATCACAAAGAAAATCAATCATCTTCAAAGATCTTTACATTAAAAACTCAAGCATCAAACACATCATAGTTCAAGCATAGATCTTAACATGCATGCAAACAAAAACACTAGATCTTTGAGAAATCCTTTATGAAAACTTAAAATCAAGTTCTTTTCAAAAACATTTTTAGGAAATCAAAGAGGAAAACTCAAGATCATGAGAGAAAACATTTTCTTAACAAAACTTCAAGATCAAGATCAAACATCAACATGCATGTAAGTAAAATCTTTAGATCTATCACAAAGACAAACATGCATTAGCATTTTCAAACCAAAAATCAAGCTTTAGAAGAAGATTATGAAAAACGAAAATGAATCAAAGAAGATAAGTTTAAAACTTTTTAGATCATGAAATAAAAGGCTTACTTAATTAAAACTTCAAAATCAAGTCCAAATTTTTAGGGTTGTTCTTCCTACTCCTCACGGTTTTCTCCCTCCTTTCCTAAGTCCATTGGTTTCTCCTTCTCTCCTTCACTAGCTTGGCTTGATCTTGCGTAGGTTATGAAGGGTGTAGGGTTGGTTCTTCTCTTCTTCTCAATTCGGTCACTCTCTCTCTCTCTCTCTCTCTCTCACTCTCTCACGGTTTTGATGGTGTTTGTTGGTGTGTGTGTGTGTGTTGTTGTTTGTGTTGATGAGAGAAAAATAAAGGATGAAGAAAGAAGAATGAAGAATGAAGGAATGAAGAAGTAACTTACTCATTCCACACGGTTTTGACCCCCTTCTTTTTATTCTTCTTTACTTTTCCTTATTTGCCATCAAGGGCTTGCATGGGGGGCTTGATTGCAACTACTTGGGGACCAAGTTACAAAACTTGGGGACCAAGTTTTGCTTCTAAGTCCCTCCACGGTTTTCCTTCTTTTTATTTTTCTTTTATTTTTCCTTCCCCTCTCAAGTCATGCTTAGGCCATGTAGATGATGTCATGTGTTTGACTTTTGGGCCATGCAACTTGGTGACCAAGTAAATGAACTTGGTGGCCAAGTAATGCACCTAGATATTCGGCCATAGGGTAATTAGGGTAGATTAGGTTATCTTAATTAGGGTTAAGGTGCTAATTAGGGTCTAATCATGATTAAGGTAGGATTAGGAAAACTAATTTAGGTTTAGTCCACTAATCCTTAGAGATTAGGGCTTAATCATGGATTAAGGTACTAATCAAAAACTTAATCCATATTGGCATAGGTTTAGTGAAGACTAATTCTAGGTTAGCTCACTAACCTTGAGGGTTTAGGATTTTAAGGAGTGATTAAGTTCTTAATCAAGGATTAAGAACTCGGTTAGGGTTTAATCGAAGATCAAGGATGCTAATTAGGGTTTCTAGAGATAATTCTAGATCAAGATAATTTGGACTTTGATTTCCTTGAAACTTAGAGTGAAAATGATTTTCTACCTTAAAATCATATGCATGAACAAAATCTTAATTAAAACCTTAGGCAATCAAACACAAAATCACAACACAAGTAAATTAAATTTCAAGCATAAAAACCCATCATGAAATCAAAACTCTTTTTAAATTAATTCTTAAATCAATGAGGTTAAAATAATTTTCTTGATTAGGGACTTGTAGAAGAAGTGAGTCAAAAGGCAGATGTTACAATTTACAGCTCAACAAATAAATAACATGAATCAATGAGTCTAATCCTAAACTAAGTATATACACCTAACATCAGAAAAATAATCCTAAGTCTAGAATAATTACAAAACCTCTACCTAAGACACAAACCAACACCAAAAATGGGAGAAAAATTCATATCTAATTTTTTTTTTATTTTGTCCACTCCCCCAAACTTAGAGGTTGGCTTGTCTTCAAGCAAACTAAACTAAACATACCTAACTACAAAATAAAAAATTGCATGGAATAAATTTGGAAATTTATTACTTGCATCTGAAAAATCAGCATTAACAAAAATAAGAAAACATTCCCCCAAACTTAATATGAGTCATGAAAAACAAGTGCCCAAAAATAGCACCTCTAATGGGGAAAATATTAACTTATATTTGCTACAAACTATATAGCTTGATGCAAATAACAAATAATCCAAATAAATAACCAAGCAATAAAACTAAAAAAAAATCCTAGAAAACAATTACATATTTTTGTTGCACAGGTACAGGGACTGGCTAATGGGAAAAAGACACAAAATATATCAAAAAAAAAAACAATCCCACATTTTCTGGGTAATTCCACCCAGTGCGCGCCCAGGCGTGCAGAGCTGCGCGCCAAGCCACGCCAGGTTTGTACCTGATGCTTTTTTTTTTGCAGAAAATAAACTTAAAAAAAAATAACCTACACTAATTACCTAAAAACTACTAACTAAAAGAATACTACCTAAACATTGGGTTACCTCCCAACTAGTGCTTGTTTAACGTCACGAGCCTGACGGGTCACCTCTTTTCAGAGGTTAGGGTGGTTGCCAAGATCCCTTCAAGGGTGGCACCTCTCTTCTTAATACTCACTCCATTGGAGTGCTGAATGCACATAAGAGGAGCAAAGTTCTCCGTGGTGATTGGTGGTTTTTCAAAAATTTTAATTATAGTTTGGTCACCATTCACTCGAAGAATTACTTCTCCCCTAGCCACATCAATCACTGCCCCTGTTGTGGCCAAGAATGGCCTTCCAAAAATTAGAGGAATATTTTCATCCTCTTCTATATCTAAAACCATGAAATCTAAGGGCAGGATAAAATCTTTCACCTTAACCAGAATATCTTCCACCACTCCATATGGGCGGAGGGTGGTTCTATCAGCTAACTGAAGTACTGCCGGGGTAGGCTTAATCTCTCCTAAGTTCAATGATTCACAAATAGATAAAGGCATAATGTTAACACTAGCTCCTAAGTCACATAGAGCCTTACCTGAGTACTCCTTGCTGATGCTAATTGGAAGAGTGAAGCTACCTGGGTCCTTCAGCTTTGGTGGAAGGTTGGATTTGATGATGTTGCTGCACTTCTCTGCTATCAGGAACGTCTCATCAGTGAGCATCCTCTTCTTCTTTGTTAGCAATTCCTTCATGAATCTCGCGTACATAGGCATTTGTGAGAGTGCCTCTGCAAACGGGATGTTGATCTCCACCTTCCTTAGCATCTCCAAGAACTTGGAGAATTGCTTTTGGTCATCCTCTTTCTTCAACCTCTGAGGATAAGGAATCCTCGGAGGTAGTGGTGCTGGTTTGGGTGTGCCTTTCTCTTTCTCTTGATCCACAGGTGGATCCTGTGTCTGTTGCCTTGCAGTTGAGCCTCTTCCACTTGGTTGCTTTGGCCCCTCATCCTTCTTCTTAAGCTCAGTTGCATCACCCTTCTTCTGTGGCTCCTCATACGACTTGCCACTTCGAAGGGTGACTTCCATGCATCGCTCCTTCTAGTTGGTTGCAATCTCTGATATCTGATTATTTATTTGAGCCAATTTCACCTCCAAATTGCGAATGCTGACTTCCTGATTGGCGAAATTCGCCCTTGCTTCTTCCATGAATAAATTGGTTGAGGTAGTCATTGCTTCAAGTGCCTTCTCCCAGCCTTGCTTCTGTGGCGGTGATGGATTGGGTGTTGGGCTGTACCTTGAGGTGTGAGACTGATTTGTTGGCCCTGGATTGTGGATATTGGAGTACATGTTATTTTTAGGTACTCCATCACCCACAAACTTGGCCTGCTCCTCTATGGTGGCCTAACCCTCTCTGACTTCAAAAACACAATCACCATTCCGGTGATTCCCTCCACAAAAGTCGCACTTCATATTGTTGGATGCAATTGCTACACTGATCTGGCTCATCTGCTTCATTAATGTGGCCATTTGTTGTTGCATTTGCTTATTCTGCTCGATTAAGATCTGGGTTTGACTAGAATCCAGATCATTGCCCTTTAGAACGCTCTGCTCCACCTTATTGGAACTTCATCACACAAAAACTTGTTGACAATTCGGCAAGTGTACCGATCGCACAAGTAATAAAGAGTAAGCAAATTATCGTTCCACTCGGGGATTGCAAATTGTTTCTAATTTATTTCACCTAATTGTGATTACTATGTATAACTTGTATTAGTTTTGCGTTTAGAGATAGGAATGTAGAATAAAAGGGATGAAACAATTCGGAAAACAAAAAGGATTTAGAAGCAAATATGGAAAAGGTTAGGAATTTGGTTTCATTGTAGGATTAGGTTATTAATTATGGAAATATGTTTTCCAATAAATCAAAAACTCCAGAAACAATAAAAGCGAGATCCCTCATGGCAATTATGTTTCTTACTAAACTTTACCCCTTAATCCCTTAAGTGAGTTCTAATTTATAAGAGTTATACAATTACCCAAAAGTATTCCTACGAGTTGAATAATTATATTGTTTGGTTGAAAGGCCTAATCTTAATCCTAATTTTCCAATTAAGGTTCAGATTACCAAATCAAAACATAAAGTCGCGAATTCTATGAATTGTAATTAAAACACAACCAAGCAATTGATTTGAAAGGAAAAACATTAATTCATAAATAAACAGCCAAATTAAGATCCATACAAATCCACCTTATTCCTAGCAAGAGGTTCAATTATACATGTTTAAAGAAGAAGAAGAAGGAATGGAATAAACTAATCATCATAGACAACAATCAATTTACCCCCAAGAGATCTTCAACCTTCAAGTGGATCCCTCCATCAATGTTGATCTTCAATCCTTGTGCCTTGCCTCCTTGCTCTCAATTGCATAATGTAACAACCTAAATTTTAAATAAATAATGATAATTATGTTTAGTCCATGAAGAATAATAATGTAAAGTGGTTTGGAATAAAAGGACAAACTGTGTGTGTTGTCTTGGTCTGATCACAATTAATGAAGGATGCTCGAAAAGAAATGAATAGCAACGATTAGAGAACATCTGGGGTATTGTGAGTATAGATGAGTGTTGATAGAGGAGGCTAGACTTAGAAGAAGAGTTGAATGGGGATAGAAAACCTTCAATCCGGAGACATTCTTTATAGTTTACGATAAATCGGTGAAATTAATTAGATTTCAGGAACTTTGAATAAAAACCCATTACTTAAGCAAGTCTCGAAGAGGGATAATAATAAGACGAGAAGGAAACAAGTAAAACAAAGATTGGTAAGTAAGAAAGGGTCATGAGATTAAATAAAGAATAAAAATTGAGAAGTTAACAAACATTTGTTACGGAGAAGTTATTGTAATTTGACAATGAAATCAATTAAGACTTGAAGGACTTAAAGAAGATCATTTAATCAAGTCCTGAAGATTGTTAAGGTAGTATAAGAAAAGGTAAATAGACCTAAGCCGGAAAGAAATCGTAATTGAGTAAGCTTGAAGTTCCCATTTATAAATCGTCTGTCAGTCGGGTAAATAACATTAGGAAAATATAATTTTATGATTGGGAACCTAATTTTCCTCTATGTGGATCAGATTTAGTGTTAGGAATGGTTAAAATCCATTAAAATGGGCTAAAAATGCGAAAATCGGCTTTTCGGGACGAACCGGTGCGCCCGGGCTTGAGCCGGTGCGCCCAGACGCACCGGTGCATGTTTTTGGTGCTGCCACAGAGACGCGCGCGCTCAGGCGCGCCAGTCCTGCGCTCAGGCGCGCGCGGGACGCATCAACCAGACGCACCAGATGGTGCGCGCGCGTTCTAGAAAAATCCAGATCCTGGTGCGCGCCCAGGCGCACCAGGCTCACGCTCAGGTGCGCGGGTGCTATAAATTAGCACCAGCACCAGACTGATGCACGATTTTCTCCCTCTGCACCAACCAGCTCTCCTCACAGCAGCACCAGAAGCCGGAAACACGCACCAGACCTCACTTTTTGGCATCAAAACTCAACTTTCATACACCAACCACCCCTTAACACATTCAAATCAAAACCCAACTCCATAAACCAACCTTAAACAACACTTGTTCTTCTATTCCAACTCTTGTTTTATAATTTCCCATCAAAACCCACCTCAACCTCATTACTATGGCTAAAACTCATCATTTTCCTTGAGGATTTCTACCACTTCAACCAAAGGAGAGGAGTTATAGAAGCCAAACAACATCAATCAAGCATTTGGAGTTGAGTTTTCTTCCTTTCAAGGTAAGGGAGGACTCCTTTTCTCTTAGAATAGAATTTAAGTCTTGGAATAAGTAAATGACTAATTAAAATTTATATCTAGAACCCTAGGATAGTAGATTCTGCTCTGTTACCTACCTGTGTAGGTACATTAAAGATTTTGGGTGTTAATTATTATTCAAACCCTATATCTTCATTAATTTAAAATTTGTGTAGTCTAAGTGTTCGATGAAATGCCGAACCGAAATTTATCATTATTAAGACTAATTAAAATAAACAGAATCAAGGGTGAGATAACTAAATCATAAAAGACAGACTATGTATATATGTATTCCACTGGAAATTCTATAATGGGTATTAATATCAAGCTTATTCATAATAAAAAGGAAAACTATTAAAGTTGTATAAGAAACATATTGGGATTGATTTATAATTAACTATATGATATGTGAAAATTTAACCACTAAAAACCATCCCTAAAGTACTAAGGAATTAATAAGAAAATAGTTACAACCTAAACGTCAACAAGGTAGGGAGCCTACGCATTCTAAACCTCTTTGAGAAATGTTTATACCTAATTTCGGTTGCTAATGGTGTAGTTAAGGATTAGTTTATTTACTTAATTTCAATTCTTAAATTCTATTCTATTATGAAAAGTTGTTCACTCCCTTGTGGTTTAATATTTTAGGTAAGGATTTGAGGAGCTGGAACCAGAGTTTCACATCCCAGGAGACGAAGACAAGCCATTTTTCTCCATTTATTATTCTAATATCAAGTTGTAAATCCCAGTTTTTGTAATAAAATAATTTGTATTTTTGTGATTTTGAAAGTGATAAGAAATTATATTTTCTAAATTAAATTGGGATGTTACACATAACAACCTCTCTTCTCTAATCCTAATTCTATCTAATATCTTATTTGGCTCTGAAAAGTCTACAAAACCTAAAGGAAAAACCTATATTTAAAGTCTAAAACTAATCCTAATTGAATTGATATGATAATATCCTATTAAAATAATCTAATCTTTAATAATCTTATCTACAAATAGAATTTATTATTAAAATCCTTCTAAATCCCGTATTTGTGTCTGGCAGCAACTCCGACACTGATTTTGACCCTAAAGATGGACGAATTTGAGCAAGGCTATAACTGGAAAAATTGTAGATCTTTTCCTTAGCTTTAAAATGATTCCAAGATCGCGTTATTTGGATAAGCGTAGCTCAAGTTATGGTCAAAATACCGAACAGTGTCATTTTCACGTGGTATGCGCGCCTGGGCGTGCAGACCAGCACGCCTGGGCGCGCTATGTCTGATGCCCTCAATTCACCGCTGCATGCGCGCCTGGGTGCGCAGATCCCGCGTGGATCCCGCGCCTGGGCGTGCTCAGTAACTTCCGACTCTGTTTCTCTCCGTTCTTGTGCCATTTTCAAGGTCTTATTATGCTCTTTTCAGCTCCAATAATCTTTTCTCCAAATAAAGCTCCGAAATACCTGAAACATACCCAAAACGGATCAAAACGTTCAAAGGATTCTAATAAACTAAAAATTCCTAAAACTAATATAAAATACCTATATTTAAAAGAGAAACAAGTTAAAACCCAAGCAAAAGGAAGTGAAATTAAGCCTTAAAACATCATATATTAGACCTTCATCACACCCCCAAACTTAGCATTTTGCATGTCCCAGGCAAAAGTAAAATAGAAAATCATAAACACAAGACTACCCTCTAAATCAAAATGTACAATACTTAATTTAAGACTTCGACTCATCAACACAGCCACATAATTATACAAGCTATTCACATATCAAAACTTGGTTAAAGAAACAAAACCAATCAGAACTCAGAACTAGTGAACACTCTCAACCTCTCTGTGTATATCTCTCATGTGTATGAAGGGTTATAACAATTCACTCAAGTTCATACAATAGTTAAATGTTACCATAAGCTTGACCATAGACCCAAATCTCTACTGAAATTATTAAAAACATGCACAAATCAAAAGGTCTTTAATTTGGTTGGAACGTGGCCATGGTTAAAAGTGTTAAGGTGGGATAAAAGAAAGAAGGGATGAAACTAAGGGCTAAAAATATGTAATCAAACAAATTTCCCTCTAAAAATTATGAATGAGCAATGAATACTATTAAGACTCACACTCAACTCCAAGAGGGAGATTGAGTTTGGAATCGAATTGATTCCAGGAACTGGTCCTATTTCTATTGCCCCTTATAGAATGGCACCACCTGAGATGGTCGAATTGAAGAAACAAATAGAGGAGCTGCTGCAGAAACAGCTTATTACACCCAACGTATCTTCGTGGGGCGCTCCGGTGTTGTTTGTTAAGAAGAAGGATGGAAGCCTTAGAATGTGTGTAGACTACAGGCAGTTGAATAAGGTGACCATAAAGAACAAGTATCCTTTGCGGAGGATTGATGATCTCATGGATCAGGTAAGAGGAGCTTCAGTATTTTCCAAGATTGATATGAGATCTGGGTATCATCAGATCAGAATTAAGGAGGAAGATATCCCTAAGACTGCATTTCGATCTCGATACGGACATTATGAGTATGTTCTAATGTCGTTCGGATTGACAAATGCATCAGCTATCTTCATGGACTATATGAACCGAATTTTTAGACCATATCTGGATTCATTCGTGGTAGTTTTCATTGATGATATCCTGATATATTCTAAGAATTCGGAAGAGCATGCCGAACATATTCGGACAGTATTGAAGATTTTGAAGGAGAAGCAACTCTATGCCAAAATCTCTAAGTGTGAATTTTGGTTTAGAGAAGTTCAGTTTTTGGGGCATGTGATTTCGGATGGTGGCATAGTAGTTGACCCAGCTAAAGTTGAATCGGTTCTGCAGTGGGTTCAACCGAAGACAGTCTCTGAAGTCCGAAGTTTCTTAGGACTGGCTGGTTATTATAGAAGATTCATTGAGGGATTTTCGAAGATCGCGCTACCTCTCACCAAGCTGACTCGGAAGGATCAACCATTTATATGGGATGAGAAGTGTGAGAAGAGCTTTCTGATGCTTAAGGAAAGGTTAACATCCTCGCCACTGTTAATCTTACCTGACCCTCACAAGGAGTATGAAGTGTACTGTGATGCATCAGGACAAGGGCTTGGGAGTGTTCTAATGCAAGAAGGAAAGGTCGTGGCGTATGCATCTCGTCAATTGAAAGTTCACGAGGTGAATTACCCCACCCATGATTTGGAACTTGCTGCGATTGTTTTTGCACTGAAGATATGGAGGCATTATCTCTATGGCACTACATTCCAAGTGTTTAGTGACCATAAGAGTTTGAAGTATTTGTTTGATCAGAAAGAATTGAATATGAGGCAGCGTCGGTGGATGGAATTCTTAAAAGACTACGATTTTGAGCTTCATTACCACCCGGTAAGGCTAATGTTGTAGCAGACGCTTTGAGCCGTAAAGCGATTTATGCAAGTTCCATGATGATTAGAGAAACGACTTTGATTGAAGAGTTTCGGGATTTAAGTTTAGTGATGCAAGTGGAACCAAACCACATTAAGATGGGTATGTTGCAAATTTCAAATGAATTCTTGGCTCGAATTCGAGAATTGCAACAAGAGGACGAAGAGTTATCAGAAAAGAGGAAGTTGGTGAAAGGAGGAAAAGAGCCTAATTTCTTGGAAGGGCCGGATGGAATTCTTCGTTTCAAAACGAGAATTTGCATACCGAAGAATTCGGAGATTCGAAGGTTAATTTTGGATGAGGCACATGAAAGTCAGATGAGCATTCATCCGGGATCAACTAAGATGTACCGGGATTTGAAAGGCATGTTTTGGTGGTCGGGCCTTAAGAAGGACGTTGCGGAGTATGTGGCGTCATGTTTAATCTGTCAAAAGATTAAGGTGGACTATCAGAAACCTGGAGGAGTACTGCAACCCTTGGATATTCCACAATGGAAGTGGGATAGTATTTCCATGGATTTTGTGACTGGATTGCCAAGAACAGTTGCAAACCATGATGCAGTCTGGGTAATTGTGGACCGTCTGACTAAGTCAGCGCATTTCATTCCGGTGAATATGCGCTATTCCTTGGAAAAGCTTACCCAACTTTATATTCAGGAAGTGGTACGATTGCATGGAGTGCCATCCAGTATTATTTCTGATCGCGACCCGAGGTTCATGTCTAGATTTTGGTCAAGCCTGCATCAAGCTTTGGGGACGAGACTCAAGATGAGTTCAACATACCATCCTCAGACCGATGGGCAGACAGAAAGAACTATTCAAACCATGGAAGACATTCTGCGAGCTTGTGTGTTGGAAGAACGAGGAAGTTGGGATCAGATTTTACCACTCGCAGAATTCACATACAACAATGGATATCATGCAAGTATCGGTATGGCACCGTTCGAGGCGTTGTATGGAAGGAAGTGTCAAACCCCGCTATGTTGGTTTCAAGTGGGGGAGAACTTACATCTTGGTCCGGATGTGGTGCAGCAGACGACTGAAAAGATCAGGGCTGCTCATAGTCGTCAGAAAAGCTATGCAGATCGGAGAAGGAGACCTTTAGAGTTTGCAGAAGGCGACCATGTGTTTCTCAAGATTGTACCGCTGAAGGGAGTGTGTAGAGCGTTGAAACCTCAGAAGCTTTCGCCCAAGTTCATAGGTCCCTACCAAATCCTTAAGCGAGTAGGACCGGTAGCTTATCAAATAGCTCTTCCGCCATCTTTAGCCAACCTGCACAATGTTTTTCATGTTTCTCAGTTGAAAAAGTTTGTGCATGATCCAACCATGGTTCTTCAGATTCGTCCGGATGATGTAACCATACGAGAAAACTTAACCTTTAAGGCTGGTCCAGTTAAAATTGAAGATAGAAAAACCAAACAGCTTAGAGGAAAGGAGATTCTGTTAGTCAAAGTCATGTGGCAAAGTGGAAATGTGTATGAAACGACTTGGGAATTAGAGGATAGAATGCACAAGGATTATCCTGAGTTATTTATTTAGGTTGAATTTCAGGGACGAAATTCCTGTTAAGTGGGGGAGTAGTGTAACACCCCAAATTTTCATTCCCTGATATAATGAAAATGTTGATTATGAAAGGTTATTTCATAATTATTTTCCTTAATCATAATTATATATTTCATAATTAATTTGGATTAATTATGTGTTGGTATTGGTACCTGGGTAAGGTGGAAAAGTATTTTAATATAATATGTAAAAATAATGTTTTTGCATATTAGTCCCTGAATTAGGACCTAGAAGCAATTTTAGGAAGGTTTTGGAGGGAAGGACATTAAAATAAATATTTTTGAAAAATTGGTCAAAACACTCGAGTATTCCAGGAAACACTCGAGTATTTTGGACAGTGACGAACTCGTGAGTGCGTTTGATGAGTCAACACTCGACGATTCCCTTCGTTGACACGAAAACACTTCTGGGACACGTTAATTATCTTCGTGTCGAGCTGCATGATCAATGGAAATGGGTATTTAAGCGAATGGTTGAAGGAAATTGACCATTTTGGTCGAATTTCTCTGGAGATAGCAACTTAGGGTTCCTGATTTCGTCTCCTCTGTTCTCATCCATTTCTGAGTGTTGATTCAAGAGTTATACACCATTGTAAAGCTCACATCACGAGCTTTACAAAGATATAAGATTCGTGAGTGGAGGTGTTGTGTGGAAAGAGAATCAAAGATCGAAAGGAGAAGGATTTTTGCTGTCCAACCAAGTTCCTGAGGTCTGGAGCTTACTTGGAGCTAGGATTTTGGTAAGTTTATGAGCTCTCTGAACCTCAAATTCGTTCCTACCTCTAGTTTACGTTGCATAGAATAATTCCTAACCTCTTTCCCTAATTTTTACAACGATTTTGCATGACAAATCCTCTGATTTTGGTACTCTGTTCAACTTTGGCTGCATGCAAAGGATTTCTGGGGTTTAGCATTTCCAACCAAATTCTCTGCAATATCTGTGTTGATTCACGGCCTAGAGGTAAGGGTGAAGCTATTAATTCACTTGAATAAGTTTAAATCATGTGAATTTAGGTTGAGAGTCAACAAGAGACTCTATGGGCATAGTTTGAAATAGGATCAAGGCTTGGAGGCCTCTCTGGGTTCAAATGCTGGTTTGGACAAGTTTATTATGTTACATGCAAGCTGTACCAAAGTTGTTTGCCTGCTAAATGTTCCTAAAATTGGATTTGGTATGTTGAGTTGTTGGAAAAATGGATTTTATGCATAATTGATGCTATGGTGTGATTCAGTGTAATATGTTGTTAATTCTGTATTGGAACATGTTTAATAGGTGTAATGTAAGCTCTGTTGATCATTAGTTTTAACTGGAATGGGCTAGAATTGGAAATGGTATGTTAAAATGCAATTTACACTGTTATCTGTCAGAAAACACTCGAGTATTAGGGTTGATACTCGAGTATTTCGACCAAACCTGAGACATGGATTTCTGGAAAACAAAGAACACTCGAGTACTCATGAAGAACACTCGAGTATTTTTAAAATCTGAGGAACACTCGAGTATTTGTGAAGGACACTCGAGTATTTTGGTAAAACCTGAAAAATGAATTTCTGGAAAATGAAGAACACTCGAGTGATTCATAAATTACTCGAGTATTTTTATGAAAGGTATGATTCACTCGAGTCCAGGAAATTTCACTCGAGTCTTTTGCTCAGGAACAGAAAAGTATTTCTTTAACATACCTAAATTATTTCCAATTGAATCAACTATGCTTATGGGGAAAATATCATGTTCCAATAAAAAGAATGGGATGATTAAATAAAAACATTAAGATACACTGATGAAATATTATTGGTTGCACATAATAAGATTATTGGTTAATCTGAATGGATCAATTTATGTGCATTCATACATGGAGAAAGGAGATGGATAATTAATTCGGTGGTAACTGACTCGATGACACATTTTGGTAATGTGGGCAGCATTGTGGGATGCTGTTACGTCTTGGTGACGTTGTGTGCACACTATCCGAGCAGTTTCACAATACATGTTGGTCATGTATACGAATTGATGGATTGAACGTTCAATGGATAATGGAAATGGGGAGCATGTGTAACAGCCCAATTTTCGTAACTTAAAAATAACCAACTTTTATTTATTTAGGTGGCAAAAATGAGGCCAAATTTTTTTTTTTATAAAACATTGTTGAAGTGTTTGAAAACATTAATGAAGAGTTTTTGATGTACTTCAACACTTTCTTTCGAAAATCGAGTTGTTACTAAAACCAACACTTATTCATCTGGGTTTTCAAAAACATTTATCAGGAAGACGGTTTGGCTCCAATTCAAAATAGTTCTTTTCATTATAACCAAAGGACATTAAACTTTTCTCACTAAGTTGTATAAAAAGTAGGGCATGCTTCAGAATAAGTTAAGTTACATTAATAGTTCATCGCTTAGGTAATCCTTAACACAAAACAATCACCATGAATCTAACTAACCACACTATCTTAAAACTAATCTATTGAAGACTATCGGGTGAAGTTCCTCCTCGCTGCTGTCTCCTCATTGCTAGTGAATTCCAACTCTGCTCCGTCGAGAATGGTAGAGTCCCTCTAAGTCTCATACCAAATCTTTTCCTTGAAGTTCCTACTGCCTCGTACGTTGACTTGTCCCAAGTGCGGCTCCAGGTTAGCTCCACTGAGTTGATGCTCCGAATCGGGAATCACGATCTGGGTGTAGCTGGTCCATACCCAGCCGCGTGGGATGCGCTTCCAACCTCTTCCATATTTACTCCACGTAGTGTCCTCCATGCAAGACTCCATCTTCCCGTTGAGATACCAGGAGCACCGATATGCCAACGAACAGGAGAGAGTAAGCGATCCGGACGACGCATCGTCGATGATGTGGGATTACGATAGGCAAGATAGAAGGACCATACAAACATACATACCACATACAGCATACCAACACACAACAATCAAGCATGATATCAATATCAACATTATCAATCTTATTGTCCTTATTGTTATCCTTCAATTTCTTTCTAAATTTAATTTCGCTTCTTTTAATTATTCTTTCTTTCTCAATCCTTTTTCCTTTTCATACTCAAAATTTCTTTTTTTTTCCAATCTTATCAATTCATCTCCTTACTTTACTTGGGGAATCATAAGATATCGTCAGGAAATTCATTCCGTTCTCGGCTATCACTCACCGTCCACATCTCCTCGGTCATCCACCCAACCTAGTCGGAAGCAAACAGGAGTACAGGACCTTTACCGTGCGGGCACGACATGTAACACTCTCACTTTTATTAGTTAATTTTGGGTTTTATTAAAACCGGAGTTTGAAAATTTCTTTGGCAAAACTACTAGATTGGTCCTGTAAGTTATTTTTTGGTTGCAATTTCGTCCCTTTACTTTTTTTCGTTTCAAATAAATCCGTAAGTTTGTAACTTGTTTCAAATAAATCCTTCCAACTAATTTTGTCTTAACACCGTTAATGGGAGCCTCCTATGTGGCAACCATTGGTCTTACGTGGCTAAAACTCAACGTTACACCCCCAAAATGATGTCATATGAGGCCAAAAGAGAAAACCAAAACAATTAGGGATTGCCCAATAAGCTTCTATTTTGTCTCATACAACATCGTTTTGGGGTGTAACGTTGATTTTTAGCCTTGTAAGACCATTGGTTACCACGTAGGAGGCTCCCATTAACAATGTTAAAACAGAATTGGACGGAAGGATTTATTTGTAACAAGTTACAAACTTCCGGATTTATTTGAAACGAAAAAAAGTTAAGGGACGAAATCATAACCAAAAAATAACTTACAGGACCAATCTAATGGTTTTGCCAATTTCTTTTAATACTTAAATTTCTTTAGAAGGGTTTTACGAAAATCCGGCAGAGTTTCCTATGTTTTCCGGACTTCCCAAAAATTTTCTTCTAAAACCTGTCAATCCAGAATTGTTTGAAAACGTAAACAACAACAGTTTAATAGTTATAACAGATCCTAACGCCCGATGGATACAAATTTCAGGGCAAGCTACTAATTCATAATTAATTTACAAAAAGTAATTATCCACTCCAAAATATGTAAAATACATTCCACGTAGTGGAACTTAAAATCCTGCTCGGCCAGCACTGGTGTATGCTCCACTTGTGTACCTGAAAAATATTAACCACACAGGGGAAGCATCACACAGAACTTAAAAAGGAGATTTCTAAGCAGATATATACGACACGCCAAAAACCATTCAAGCCTATGCTATGCTACTCAATTCATGTTCTTCTTTCCTTTTTTACCTCCTAACTATTCCCAATTCTTTTTCTTTCTAATTGTTCTCTTTTAGATAATCCCTAATCTCTAATTATTCTTGTTCCTCATTACTTTCGTTATTTTCCCCCTTTTTATTCTCATTTTCCATTTGTATTTCTATTTTAAATTCCTTTTTATTTCATTCTCATTACCCTTTATTCTTTCCATTTTTCCTTTATTACTTTTTCCAATATGTGTAACCTCAATCAGAGATCTACACCTTATTTATTTACGAGGTATGCAACCACAAGCAGATGATCTGCATACCCCCACTATCTAGTTACGATGCATGCAACCACAAGCAGATGATCTGCATGCACCCACAATTTATTTACGACGTATGCAACCACAAGCAGATGATCTGCATACGCCCACCTTTTATTTCAGATATATGCAACCACAAGCAGATGATCTGCATATATCCATAATCTTATTTACGATGTATGCAACCACAAGCAGATGATCTGCATACATCCATAGCCTCTTTCCTTTTTTATTTTCCATCGTTCTTTGTTAATTTTTTCATTATTAATTTACCTCAATCTTTTCTCTTTACTAATTTATCCTTATATTTAATTAACTCTACCTAACTGGATCATATGTTTTTTTTTATATTTTAATTCTTGTACTAACTCTTAATTAATTACATTCCCTTTCTTTTCTTTTTCTTCTTCTCTTCCTTTGTTTCTTTTTCCTACATCACTCATATTGAATAATACCTAGTTCATGCATTTAGAACCACTTATATCATTTCTTATTTCTCTTTTTATTTGTTAACTCTCTCTTTCTTATTTTCCGTTTACTTCTTTCCTCTAATGGCTAATTACTCAATCACTCCATTTATTTCTCTTAACTTTAGTTTATCCTAATTTAGTTCTCAACTCATTCTTACATTTTCTTTATTTAGTACCGGCTCTCCCTAGTTAATCTCTAATTTCTCCCTTTACTCCCTTATGCTACTCACTCATTCTCATAATTCTGATTATTTATTTCTTTCTTATTGTTCCGTTTATTTCGTTGCTAATCATTTAACCTCTTCTTTAACTAAATTTTCTTTTCTAATTATCTTCCTTCACTATTAGCGGGCTACTCTAAGGTTCATTAACAATTAACATTTCCCCCGGTCCTAGCGATAGATATAACTACCCAGAAATACACCCCTTAAGGACTGGTAATGAAACCCCTTACCTCAATCGATGACAGTGAGAGAGGTAACCTTAGCCTGACGCTTTACTCCCCGGCTTACGCTCTAGCTCGGCTCCAATTTGATCCTAAGCTTCCACAATCTTCGATTCCAAGCACGGCGGGGACAATCGATCTCGATCACGGTGACGGTGTTGCCCCTCGTTATTTGCGAACGATCGCGGCCGGATCGAGGCCCAAGCTTCAAGCCTCGGAGTACCCAACACAAGCCCGGTGCGAATCACGATCGGTATCGGCGTCGGTGAGATCCGGCGAGGAGAGAGAAAGCCCTACAGGAGAGAGAAACATAAAGGGAGGAGGAAGAGAGAAAGGGAACTCAATCAATAGGGAAAGGGAGAGGAAGAAGAGCTCATGGTGGTGGTGGTGGGTGGTGGTTCGTGGTGGTGGCCACGGTGGGGTATGGTGGTTTGTGGTGGTGGGAGGAAAGAGGGAAAGTGATGAGGGAAATAGAGAGAAAGAGACTAAGAGGGAGGAGAGGGAAAGAGAGAATCCATGAGGAGGAGGAAGAACAAGGAGGTGGGGCGGCCCTTGGTGGTCCTTGTGGTGGCTGGAGGTGGTTTTGGGTGAAGGGGAGAGAGTATGGGGCGGATGGAGGTGAGGAAGGAGGGCCTGGCGCGTCATTTTATGGACCTGGTGCGATCCTGGTCGCACCCGCGCGCCTGGGCGCAGGACTTGGTGCTCCTGCTCGCGCCACACGCGCATCTGATGCGCCATTGTTCTCTCGCGTGCGCCTGGGCGAGTAATTGGTGCGCCTGGGCGGATTTCCCACGGGTTTGGTGCACCTGATGCACACTGGTGCGCCTGGGCGTGCACCAGTGGTTCCTGACTTCGATTCGTCATAACTTTTTCGTCAACCGTCGGATCGGGCTTAAAGTTTTAGACAAGCTTCTCAATCCTTTAAACTTCATATCCAACGGTGGAATTTAATTTCTTAGAATCCTATAATAAATTCCTAATTTTCTCTTTTCGGTAGATTTCTAACATTTAAAACGCCGATTTAACCCCCGATTTCGCTTATATAATTTTGCTCGAAGCCATAATTGCTTTCTATACAACCCCTAGTACTCAAAATGATTGCTCACCTTGCTCACAAAATTCGTTAAGCAATTAATCTACCCATTCTTTCCACTTTAATTCCATTAATTCATTAATTATTGCTTGGAATTAAATTAGGGATGTTACAATTCTCCCCCACTTATTAGAATTTCGTCCCCGAAATTCCGTTCAATTCCTTCAAATGGAGAACCATCCCGTTAGTAAACTTCTGACCTCAGTTTTCACTTCCCTTCGGTTTTTACTTCCGCTCCATATATGGTTAAGGCCATGCCCATTTCAACGTCTGTCTTCTGGCATTACGTACCATCTCCATCTACACAGGATCATCAATTTTCTTATTATTAAAGTTCCATCTCCCATTCCTTGGATTGAAATCCTCCCCCACTTAGCATTGACATGCTTGATTATATCATGCTAAGGGGGCATGCTCGTTTGTTGCTCGGGATAGAGTACGCAGGCTCCCGACCGGTATCCAAGGTTGGAAAGAGGACACGTGGGTGACTATCTATCAGTAGGCATAGAACTATGCCGGGTTTCTACGACTTGGCGAATTCTCACTTATGCATATGAGATGCCTGAAGCTTGAAGAGAGTGAAGATGAAAAGAAGAAACATGAAGCACTCAAGAATGAGTCTCATGGTCTTTGCAAGATGACCCAGGATGAACTGGATACATGTCAAGCAATAAGACAATGGAGATTATTCCTCAAAGTATGCATGTTCAGCAGAGAGTCGTCGAAGGATGCGTTCCTATGGACCTACGGTTAATTGATTGGTCTCGGTCAACCGGGAATCCTATCAAATGTGCAGAGTCCCCAACAGACTTAGATATTCACATGCGGTGTTCCGACATACGTCTGGATAGAGATTCCACTTCGCGACTTCACTTTTATCCCGTTCACCTTTTACTCCTTCAAGTGAGTCTAGCAAAGTCACTCTTAAAATTAATCTTCGCCATGTTTGCATTCTACTTCGATGCTACTTCCTTCCTGTTCGTTTATTAATTTCACTTCGGTATGATAATTCCTAAAGATCGATTCCACTTGAGGGTCAAGATCCAGATCTAGTTGTTGTTTCTCGATTCGGTGTCGTTTTGGGAAGGTCTGGTTTTATTCTTTAGTTTAACCCTCATTCGGTTCTCTTCGAAGTGTTTGGAATTATCTGTTTAGTAGTCCTATGGCTTACGGTATGCTTACGAGTTATTGTCGCTCGGATGAAATCCGAATTGAGTCGTTACGTCTCCCCCACTTATTATCAACATACCTGAGTAAGTCGAAGGCAGGGAGGAAACTGGATTGATTTCCAAGAATTGATTAGCTAAGTTCTTCATGGATTGTCGAGGTGGTACATGGAATTAAGTTGACCGCTAATCGGTCACATCGATGTGGTTTCGAATTTTCTATGATATGATAACATTTCTTACTTACGCGTACAGCTAAGTTCTCACAAGTTGGAGAGGTGGTTCGATTACTGAGTTGAATGTCCTCGGTGGAAATATAGGATAAGAGTATCTTGAATGAGGTTGGTTTGTGAATCACTGTTCGTGAGTCTTAGGAAAGATCCTATAGGATTACAGTTTAATCGGGCTTTCGACAGGGATAGAATCCCTCGATGGTTCATTCGGATTTTCAGTTAGATGATTGCAATAATATAGCATGTCAATAAACGCGAAGACCGAGGTGGTCAGTCCCAATCTCACATTTATTAACTGTACATCACTGCGCTATTGAATGATAGCATTATCTTTTAACAGATGCAAGGGAAAGGATGACCAATCCTGACCTTACACTCTATTAGAGGACGACACTATCATAAGGTTTTTGGTTAGGTCTCTTGTTACGGTCTTATAACTAAGTAAGGTTTTTCCTATGTGTTCCTTTAGATAGTACTCATGATTGGATTGAAGATGGGTCTTTCTTAGGTTTCACAACTTCTAGAAATACAGGATTAGGAATTTAAGATTCTAAGAGAATTAATTTAGAATGTTCTACACTAAAACTTAATAGAGATGCAGATTGAAAGTACCTAAAGGGTTTATCCCAGTTTTGAATCGTCTCGTACCTTTTGTTAGTTGACCCTGATCTCCTTAAGTAGCTGAATCGCAGACTTCAAGGGTGTGGATCAGGAAACTGACATTGTCGGAATGTAAGGTTGAGACGTCTCGGACGAAGTCCTGTATCATTGAGTAATCCCTCTGGGGCTGTGTCTGGTATGATTGCCGACACACCATGAAAGATGTGACGAGACTCGCCACCGAATATCAATACATCACCTGACCCCAAGGTGATTCTTTCTACTTTCCTTGGATCTCTCTGGTCTCCATAGAGAAACTCAGCCGAGTCACCAATGCAGAATGATACTACCGGTATCCCTCTTTGCAAGCTCCCAACACTTTCGTCACGGTCCTGATGGAGACCAAGCTTCCCATTCCCTTCATAGAAGTTGACAATACAGGCATCAGGGAACATGGAAGGGAGTACGTCCTCCACTTCACTTACACCGCATTCCCTCTCAATCAGAGATTGTGCTTCTTGCATCGCTCCCATAACCAGCTGAATGAAATGATCAGGGATATTGGGTGGTTCGCTTCCATCAATTAACCGTTTGTGTCCGTATACTTGGGCCTGAGGATTCTAGTCTAAGCCGAGGCACATCATTTTCAGTCGGAGTCTGGCTCCACTTGTAAAGCCTGGTTGATAGAATCCTCCAGGACCTAAGCCCATCTCACGACAGTTCTTTACTACGCCCGCTTGTTCTTCACGAGTTAAGTGTTGCTTCAGGAGAACCATTCCTGGTCTCAAAATTATACTCTTCTTCTCACCGACTTGTTCTCCCACGTGTTGCTCCTTGTCTTCGATAGCTGATCTAAGCTTACCCATTGTGGAAGGTTGCCCTTCTTGAAAACAGATGTCATACGGCTTGAGTTTCAAGGGATCGGCTGGGAAATTGATCCTACGATCAGCAACCAAATTGCTAGCAGAAGAAGGGAAGAGCTGATTCTCCATGTTGCTACAATGCGGCAACAAAGGATTCTGTTGATGCAGACATGTACAGAATTTAGTACATAACTACGTAGGGTTTTATAACCATAACCTAAGTAATTACTATAGGACTTGACACTATCTATTGGTTACTCACTTGTTGAGTAAACCACAGGAGTTACGAGTTCAAACTCCAAAGGCCGAGGAAAAACTGCTCTGATACCAAAATGTAACACTCTCACTTTTATTAGTTCATTTTGGGTTTTTATTAAAACCGGAGTTTGAAAATTTCTTTTAATACTTAAATTTCTTTAAAAGGGTTTTACGAAAATCCGGCAGAGTTTCCTCTGTTTTCCGGACTTCCCAAAAATTTTCTTCTAAAACCTGTCAATCCAGAATTGTTTGAAAACGTAAGCAACAACAGTTTAATAGTTATAACAGATCCTAACGCCCGATGGATACAAATTTCAGGGCAAGCTACTAATTCATAATTAATTTACAAAAAGTAATTATCCACTCCAAAATATGTAAAATACATTCCACGTAGTGGAACTTAAAATCCTGCTCGGCCAGCACTGGTGTATGCTCCACTTGTGTACCTGAAAAATATTAACCACACAGGGGAAGCATCACACAGAACTTAAAAAGGATATTTCTAAGTAGATATATACGACACGCCAAAAACCATTCAAGCCTATGCTATGCTACTCAATTCATGTTCTTCTTTCCTTTTTTACCTCCTAACTATTCCCAATTCTTTTTATTTCTAATTGTTCTCTTTTAGATAATCCCTAATCTCTAATTATTCTTGTTCCTCATTACTTTCGTTATTTTCCCCCTTTTTATTCTCATTTTCCATTTGTATTTCTATTTTAAATTCCTTTTTATTTCATTCTCATTACCCTTTATTCTTTCCATTTTTCCTTTATTACTTTTTCCAATATGTGTAACCTCAATCAGAGATCTACACCTTATTTATTTACGAGGTATGCTACCACAAGCAGATGATCTGCATACCCCCACTATCTAGTTACGATGCATGCAACCACAAGCAGATGATCTGCATGCACCCACAATTTATTTACGACGTATGCAACCACAAGCAGATGATCTGCATACGCCCACCTTTTATTTCAGATATATGCAACCACAAGCAGATGATCTGCATATATCCATAATCTTATTTACGATGTATGCAACCACAAGCAGATGATCTTCATACATCCTTAGCCACTTTCCTTTTTTATTTTCCATCGTTCTTTGTTAATTTTTTCATTATTAATTTACCTCAGTCTTTTCTCTTTACTAATTTATCCTTATATTTAATTAACTCTACCTAACTGGATCATATGTTTTTTTTTTATATTTTAATTCTTGTACTAACTCTTAATTAATTACATTCCCTTTCTTTTCTTTTTCTTCTTCTCTTCCTTTGTTTCTTTTTCCTACATCACTCATATTGAATAATACCTAGTTCATGCATTTAGAACCACTTATATCATTTCTTATTTCTCTTTTTATTTGTTAACTCTCTCTTTCTTATTTTCCGTTTACTTCTTTCCTCTAATGGCTAATTACTCATTCACTCCATTTATTTCTCTTAACTTTAGTTTATCCTAATTTAGTTCTCAACTCATTCTTACATTTTCTTTATTTAGTACCGGCTCTCCCTAGTTAATCTCTAATTTCTCCCTTTACTCACTTACGCTACTCACTCCTTCTCATAATTCCGATTATTTATTTCTTTCTTATTGTTCCGTTTATTTCGTTGCTAATCATTTAACCTCTTCTTTAACTAAATTTTCTTTTCTAATTATCTTCCTTCACTATTAGCGGGCTACTCTAAGGTTCATTAACAATTAACATTTCCCCCGGTCCTAGCGATAGATATAACTACCCAGAAATACACCCCTTAAGGACTGGTAATGAAACCCCTTACCTCAATCGATGACAGTGAGAGAGGTAACCTTAGCCTGACGCTTTACTCCCCGGCTTACGCTCTAGCTCGGCTCCAATTTGATCCTAAGCTTCCACAATCTTCAATTCCAAGCACGGCGGGGACAATCGATCTCGATCATGGTGACGGTGTTGCCCCTCGTTATTTGCGAACGATCGCGGCCGGATTGAGGCCCAAGCTTCAAGCCTCGGAGTACCCAACACAAGCTCGGTGCGAATCACGATCGGTATCGGCGTCGATGAGATCCGGCGAGGAGAGAGAAAGCCCTACAGGAGAGAGAAACATAAAGGGAGGAGGAAGAGAGAAAGGGAACTCAATCAATAGGGAAAGGGAGAGGAAGAAGAGCTCATGGTGGTGGTGGTGGGTGGTAGTTCGTGGTGGTGGCCACGGTGGGGTATGGTGGTTTGTGGTGGTGGGAGGAAAGAGGGAAAGTGATGAGGGAAATAGAGAGAAAGAGACTAAGAGGGAGGAGAGGGAAAGAGAGAATCCATGAGGAGGAGGAAGAACAAGGAGGTGGGGCGGCCCTTGGTGGTCCTTGTGGTGGCTGTAGGTGGTTTTGGGTGAAGGGGAGAGAGTATGGGGCGGATGGAGGTGAGGAAGGAGGGCCTGACGCGTCATTTTATGGACCTGGTGCAGTCCTGGTCGCACCCGCGCGCCTGGGCGCAGGACTTGGTGCGCCTGCGCGCGCCACACGCGCATCTGATGCGCCATTGTTCTCTCGCGCGTGCCTGGGCGAGTAATTGGTGCGCCTGGGTGGATTTCCCACGGGTTTGGTGCACCTGATGCACACTGGTGCGCCTGGGCGTGCACCAGTGGTTCCTGACTTCGATTCGTCATAACTTTTTTGTCAACCGTCGGATCGGGCTTAAATTTTTAGACAAGCTTCTCAATCCTTTAAAATTCATATCCAACGGTGGAATTTAATTTCTTAGAATCCTATAATAAATTCCTAATTTTCTCTTTTCGGTAGATTTCTAACATTTAAAAGGCCGATTTAACCCCCGATTTCGCTTATAGAATTTTGCTCGAAGCCATAATTGCTTTCTATACAACCCCTAGTACTCAAAATGACTGCTCACCTTGCTCACAAAATTCGTTAAGCAATTAATCTACCCATTCTTTCCACTTTAATTCCATTAATTCATTAATTATTGCTTGGAATTAAATTAGGGATGTTACACGACAACTATCACACATCAAATGGTCCCAGACGAGGAGGACTACAGCCTCAATTCAAATCATATCAATTCATAAATATTCATGGCACACTGTCTCACAGTGGCAATCAAGATGCCCCACTCCAGTCCCTCTCACTGTTCTAGATTTTCAATCTAGGGGGCGACAGTATGTTTCTAGTGGGCCCGCAGAACTTACCACGGCATTAGACCCTGTCCCTACCACGTTAGTACGCCACATGTGGAGTTTGTTCTGCCTAGAAACATACTCTGGACTTCTTGACGTTTCACCGTCATCGTCCTCCCCTAATGCAATCTCCTCCTAAGTATCCGCAGATACTTATGGTTTCTTCCTCTCCACTACTTCGCACTCTCATACCTCACCGCGTAAGTCTTTTATCTTGTTTTTAATTAACCTAAGGTCGGCCCATCCTTCGTGCAACCCTTCAACGAGTCCCGACCACTAACTTTGCACAGTCTTTCTCTCATCATTTCTCACATAGCACAGAGCTGGGGTCACATCACTGAACTCTCAACTAATATCTCATTTCACAAAATACATTTCCCATCTCTCTTAACAATCTCATTCTGCAATCTTTTCTCAAAACAACCTTTTCACAACTCTCTCAGAATACCTTTTTATGAGCTTCCACAAAACCTCATTTCATAAACATTTTCATAAAATTCCCTTCAAAACTTTACTGAAAATACTTTTTATGATATTTCTCAAAAACATCTTTTCAAAAACATTTTCAAAAGAATTTCTTTTCACCGATCCTTTTCTAAAAATTTCTTTTCACCATTCTCCACAAAATCTCTTTTTCAAAAACCCTTTTCAAAACTACTTTTCAAAAACTTTTTCAAAGATTACCACTTTGCTGAGCGCTAGTGGAGGAGCAAGCTCAACTCGACACTAGTCCCAGACTAAAACCCAAACAAAAGGAGCCCAGCTCCGCTCAAATCACATCTCATATCCACATTCACATCACTGTCCCTGTAACAGCCCGATTTTCATAAACCAAAATAATTGACTTTTATTTATTAAGTTGCAAAAAATGAGGCCAATTTTTTTTTAAACGATGTTGAAGTGTCCTTGGTACACCTTAACATCCTTTACTTGAAAACCGAGTTGTTACTAGAACATGTATTTTCATAAAAAGACTTGTTTCCAAATTAGTATGATATTTTCTAAAAGATTACATTATTCGATTTTCCAAAAATAAAGTAGACCTCAATACAGAAGGTAAAAGCTTGGATTGAATACATGAGTGGCACATTGCTTGGTAATCCTTGACTCAAATTACACATTCTAAACTTAAACTAAGTTTTCTACTTTCGCTTCCGCTGCACTACTCTGATGAAGACCACCGAATGAAATTCCCTTTCTCTTCTTGCGCCCTTTCTTCATCACCGAACATGAAGTCACCTCTATCCTTATTTTCCTGTTGTCGATAAGCTCCAGCTCCAGCTTGTCTAGAACGATGATCTCCACGGGACACTCCGTTTGCCCGTTGAGATATCAGCAGCACCGATATGCCAACGAACAGGAGAGAGTAAGCGATCCGAACGACGCATCGTCGACGGTGTGGAATTACGATAGGCAAAATAACAGGATCATACAAACATACAATACAACATACAAACATATGACAATCAAGCATATTATTAACATCATTATCATTATTGCCTTTCATTATATTATTCTTCCTTATCTTTCCAAACTTAATTCTTTTCCTTCTCACACTCATATCTTCTTCTTATTCAGTCTTATCAACTCACATCCCTCTCTTACTCTGGGGAATTATAAACCATCATCGTAACATTTCTTCTGTTCTCTGCTATCACTCACGTCTACATCTCCTCGGTCATCCATCCATCCTAGTCGGAAGCAAACAGGAGTACAGGACCTTTACCGTGCGGGCACGACAGCTGTCAACACAAATGGTCCCAGACCAGGAGGACTCAGCCTCAATAATATCAATTCATAACAATCATGGCACACTGCCTCGCAGTGGCAAACAAGATGCCCCACTCCAGTCCCTCTCATTGTTCTCGATTTGCAATCTAGGGGGCGACAGTATGTTTCTAGTGGGCCCGCAGAACTTACCACGGCATTAGACCCAGTCCCCACCACGTTAGTGCGCCACATGTGGAGTTCGTTCTGCCTAGAAACACACTCTAGACTTCTTGACGTTTCACCGTCATCGTCCTCCCCTAATGCAATCTCGTCCTAAGTATCCGCAGATACTTATCGTTTCTTCCTCTCCACTACTTCGCACTCTCATACCTCACCGCGCATGTATTTTTAAAGTCTTTTAATCTTTTTAATTATCCTAAGGTCGGCCCATCCTTCGTGCATCCCTTCAATGAGTCCCGACCACTATCTTTACACAATCTTTCTCTCATCAAATCTCTCATAGCACAGAGCCGGATCACATCATTAACTCTCATCTCTTCACCAATCCTTCTCAACATTCTCAATCTTTTCCAAAAACATCTCACCTTCCCAAAACACAATTTCATAACTCTTTGGAAATTCTCGTATCACAAGCTTTCGCAAAATATCCCTTCGAAAACTTTCGCATAACAACCTATTCTCACCAATATTCACAAAAATATTGTTTCAAAAATAACTTCTCAAAATGTCATTCCAAAAACTTTATCAGAAAGGTTTATTTCATAAAACCTCCCTCAAAACTGTGTCCTTTCATAAAAACTTTTTCAAAAAGATCGTTTCACAAAAATTCCTTTTTTAAAAAAATCTCTTTTCATAAACCCTTTTTCAAAAACACATCGTTACTGAGTGCTAGTGGAGGAGCAACCTCAACTCAACACTAGTTCCCAGTCTAAAACCAAAAACAAAGGAGCCCAGCTCCGCTCAATCTCATCTCACACCCACTTCCACATTACTTTTCCCAGCTCTGGCTCGTTCTCAACATTACCATCAATTCATTCCCCCAATCTCAACTCTTTCTTTTCTTTCTTATTGTGTCTTTACTTTCAATCCCATTATCTTCTTAACTTATTTCTTTCGTTTTCATTCTCATTCAGGATGCAACAGATGTTCATCAACAGTTTACTCATCATAACAAATAACAATAAGCAATCAAACATAATTAAATAAAAACATGCTATCAACACACAACATCCCACAATAATAGTGTGGTCATAGTCACCTTCGTATAAGTGGCCATACAATCAAACAATTGCCACTTATACTACTGACTCCTAACCACTAAGTTCCGATCTTTGAGATGATTTGGAACGTCCTAATATGTCACCTAAACACCACAGTGTCTTAGGATAGCTTCTCTCTCACCTGAGGTCCAGCAATTTAATGCGTACCGTTGCCTCGGATCCTTCGTGCTGCCGGCTGCCCCAGTCCCTCATCTTTAAGATTATTCCTCGTACTAAATAGAATACGTTTAGATTATTAACTTATATTATGAAAACCTTTTTCATAATCTAGACACTTCTATTCCTAGTCAAAACCTAAAACATAACCGTTTTCTTTCAAACAACTCGGATGTTTATAACACTTTAAGTACTTTCAAAAATCATTTGAAAACATTATGAAAAGTTATTTAAACCATTTAGTTTGGGTGCTTCCAAACCTTAGACACGTCTGAAAACACCGAAAAATCGCACTTTTCAAACCAACTTTGACCTAGATCAAATATCCTCAAAACTCAACTTTAAAACACTTTGAAAACATTTTAAAACAAGAAATATAACTTAGAAAATTCTGGACAGCATCATGTCCTAAGTTTTAAAATTCATTTTCCATTGTTTAAAACCAACTCAAATCCATAACCAAATCAAGTATTTCGAGAACATTCAAATAAACACTTAAACCGATACTTTCTCAAGTTCAAACACTTAGAATCACACATGGACAACATGGTATTCAAGTAAAACAAATCATTTAAACACTTCCATGCATTCTAGAAATCACTCTTACTTTACTTAAGAATCCTAAACAAACATTCATTCAATTCAAGCATCACACAATTTCATTTAACTTCCACTTAATCAATTTCCATCTTAGCAAAGCTTCATCTTAAAATGCCTAAACATGTTAAAACCGTATGCATTATAACCTCACAAGTCAACACATAATTTCATGACATGAACACATATACTCATTCAAGGAAATTCTATTCAAGAGTTAAGGTCTAAACTGTGACCTTAACTAGGTTTTCTCAAAAACACTTTCAAAGATTCAAGTCTTCTAAAACAACTCCAAATTCGACAACAAATTCACATACCTCATTAAGCAAATAAAAATATAATCCTAGCATGTATTTTCTTTATGAAACCGTGAGCACACATAGGTTTTTAGACAATTTTTATTTCACTTAAAACACATAAAATCAACTCATAATTCATGGAAATCACCTATTCATCACTTAAACTAAGAAAATTTATTTATACTTACAAACCGTGGCTAACATGGAAAATCACATAATTTATATTCATTTAAAACATCATTAAACTCAAGATTGTAACATGCGAAAGATCAATCAAAAGGAAATCAAGTCTTTAATCGCATCATCATCAAAACCGTGACTTGTCCATGATTTTCTTAAAACACTAGTAGAAAATATGGATTTTACATCACCTAATTAACATCAGGTTTAGAAAATAGATGTAAAGACCAAAAGCGGTGGCAAACTTGTAATTAAGTTTAAGATAAAAAACTTTTCGCATCTGTTTTTTTTATAACTGATGCGGAAAGTCATATTTTCTTGAATTTTCCACATCTGTTTTTTGTTAACTGATGTGGAATGTATTATTTTCCTACTTTTTGCATCAGATTTTAAATAAATGATACAGAATATTTAATGCGGTGGCAAACTTGTAATTATGAAAAATTTAAGAAATAAATATTCCGCATCTGTTTTTATTAAATTGATGCAGAATGTCTTATTTCTCCTATATTTCGCATCTGTTTTTTAAAATGGTAAATAAGTGATGCGGATTGTCTAACTAAAACCTAATTCTATAAAAATTCATTTCTTCTTCTTTCACTACGGGCTGAGCACAGAGACGAACGGCGCTGCTACCTCTTCTCACGAACGGCGCTGCTACCTCTTCTCCTCGCGTTCTTCTTCTTCGGACACCGCCGCTGCTTCATCGTTCTTCTTCTCCGCTTCTTCATCACCGTCGTGGCCTCCGCCTCCGTCTCCACACAAAGCCGCACCTCCGTCTCCACAGCAAAGCCGCGCCTCCGTTGTAACATCCTAAATTTAATTACAATTAAAGTATGCTAAAAATTGTGATTTAGTATGATAGGATCTTTGTTTAAGCATTAGAATTATTAGCAATCATCAAATTGCACTAGAAAAAAAAAAGAATTTCAAAGAACTAATTGAGTAATAGGTATACTAATAAATTAATGCATTTAAAAATCTAATAATCCTAAAATAAAAAAAAATAATCGAGTAGTGGCTATCAAAACACCTAAACTAATCGGGTTATGCATATGGTACTCGATTAGTTTCCTGTCCAGTGGTCACAGAACGTGATTTTTAAGCTTGGCCATCACATGTTCTTTTAAAAAAAAATCTTGATTCCTCTCCATGGTTCTAGAAGGTTATACATTTCCTCTTCACAAAACCATCATCAACTCATCCGTAAATCACTTCTAATAAAAAAAATATATCAATGCCACCAAGCTCCTAAAATCCAAAACCCACTTCTCTTTCTCCTTGGAAATCCGTATTCCTCCACACCCACATCTCTAAATCCTTGTATTCTTGTGTTTTTATTACACAAGTTAAAGAAGAAAGGCTTAACAACAAAGAACTAGAGGGAGAAGAATCAAATAAAGAAGAGTAGCAAAGCATAAGAGCCATTAAGGTTTAGGAAGAGGTTGCTCTCACTGGGGTTTCTCTCTCCAAAACCAAGGTAAGGGAGGAGTAGTTTTCCATAAATTAGAGTAAAGAATTAGGGATGTATAACATAGAACCCTAGGTTTGGTGAATTTTTATAAATAATTATGATTTACTTACTTTCTACTAGCTTAGTTAATATTTCTTGCAAGATTATGTGATTTTTTTTTGTATGAACCCACTATAATTAGTTAGGAGAACACTATAGAGTAAATATGATTCCTCTGTCAGTATGTGAATTGATGTTATTAATGAATGAGGTAAACATAAATAAAAATACTAGATTAAATAAGTGAGCTTGAACCCTCTGGTTTGAATATTGTATGTAAAGTTGCATTACATATTCATTGAAAATAAATACCTTTTCCAATTGAAATCACATTCAATTACGAAGTGCTTTCTAAATATTATATTTTTCTTAAGTGTGAATTCAATTGGAAAGCAATGAAAATCATGCATCATACATGGAGTATAAGGTGGACGGGGAGGAAGTTGGGAAAGACATACGCGGAGGCACGTGAGTGATATGTGACTAGGTTGTGCTAACGAAACAACCGCGGGAATTGTTGTGGGTGGAACTTTGATCTCCTAGGAGGGCACGAACTGGCCACTCGTGTCGGGAGATTGGTTCTGCATTAACCACAATAATTCTATCGGTCACAGAGTCACATCATGACCGGTTGAGGGTGGTTCCCTGCTATAGCCAACTTGGGCCTTCAACCCAAGTTGTACTGGACCGAGATAGATGGTCAGTACCGTGCAAGCACTGGTAGAGGGACACTTACTCCCGGTTGGTTTTTCCCTGGTGCGGAGGGTGAAGTGAGGCAATAGAGTGAAAAGTTGAGTGATGGTATGAAGTGAAAATGAAATGTGAAAAGAAAAGACAAGTGGAAGGGTTGAAAAGAGTAAAGTGGAGAAATTATAATTTCTAGTTGAATCCAATGAATTGAGAATAAAAAAAAAAGAATTTATAAAAGTGAAATTTTGGTCATGATATAATGGAAACAAATTCTAAACTCGTTGGATTTGATTATGGTTTAAGAGTGTCGAGCATGCCTCATTTCAAGGAATTCAAAACTTAGTTTTCATGCATCATTCCATTATTAATATTATGATACTAACACATGAATATAAGACTAATAATGCTACTTATTGGTTCAATTAAAGTAACAAACATCAATTTTACCCCTTTGGTTTTGTGTTATTATTCTTGATTCTTTATTTTGATTTATGTTAAACCACTCACTCCCTTGTGTTGACCATTTTAGGTACCGCCTCTTGTAATGTATTTTCTATTGCACCGACTGAGGAGAGTCCTGCCCCATCACCAAGGGCACTGACTTAGTGATGTGGCGATGCCACCACACAATGCAACCATGCTCGATGCTATACATTAACCTTTTGGCCCTCTTAATATAAAAATCTTATATAAGTCTTGTTAAGTCTTTTGTTTTGACGATATAAAGTAAAGGAACAAAACTTTATTTTTTGAAGTTTGTAAATAGTTCCACCACTAAGATATGATATATGGTGGTGGATACATGTTTCTTTTGATGTGTAATACTTTATAAAGACTGTATGTATTATCTGGATCTGACAGGTACTTAAATGAAGATTTGGGAAAGTCCTGAAAACAAAGTAGACTCTGTCAAATTTTTTCTAAATTTTTTTTTATTAACTTAAGTGTTAATCCCTAGTAAAGTATGTACTATACTTAATCTTATAACTAAAGAATAAAAAAAATATAAATAAAAAAAAAAACTAGTGTTACAATTTATGGTATCAGAGCCAGGTTGCATTCCTCGGCTGTGGAGTATGGACTCCCATACTCCCAAAGCGGTACTCTACATGAGAGTAACTATTAATTGGTATAGGTTAGATAGTTGTAGGTTATTGTTCTCATTATGCTGATTCTATTTCAGAGTGGTAGATGGCTGGTAGAAATAATCAACTCCTTGAACGTATCACTGCTGTTCTTGAAACGTTGGCCCAGAACCAGAACAATCAGGCCAACCAAAATCAAAACCAGAATCAACCTCAAGGACAAGCAAAGATACATGGACTTACCGAGTTCAAGAAGTTGGACCCTCCTCAGTATGATGGAGAGTTCAATCCTGATAGAGCTAAGAGATGGATTCAGGAAATGGAGAAAATCTTCCGCTCGATGCAATGCACAGATGAACAACGTGTCAACTTCTCCACTTTTATGCTGACAGGAGAGGCGGAAGATTGGTGGGAGAATGCAAGAAGAGTATTGGAGGCTGAAGGTCGAGCTATCACATGGGATCTTTTCAAGGAGAAATTCCTTGAAAAGTTCTTTCCTGAAGATATTCGGCGCAGAAAAGAGATAGAATTTCTAGAGCTGAAACAAGGATCTATGTCAGTGGGTGAGTATGCCTCTAAATTTGAGGAGCTCATAAAGTACTCCCCATACTTCCTTTATCACCCTGACGAAAGATCCAAATGTGTCAAATTCAAGAGTGGCCTTCGCCCAGAAATCCGAGTTGCCTTCGGATACCAGGACATCCCCAACTTTGCTCAACTGGTGAACATGTGTAGAACATATGAAGAGGATTGGAAGGCAAAGGAAGCTGTTGAACGAAGCTCCCGACCCACTTCGAAGAATTATGGACCCATCAGAAACAGGCCCAGGGAATTTTCTCGTATTGGAGCTCCTTATCCTAACCCTCGACCAAGGGAAGAAAAATCTAGGGGAGCGAGCTCAATGGGATCATCAGCTTTACCTGCTCCATCTGTTTCCAGTTCAGCTCCTATGTGCCAACATTGTGGCAGACCAAACAGAGGCATTTGTTGGAAGCTTCAGGGTCAAGGGAAAGAGAGACACTGCTTCATCTGCCAATAGCCTAGCCACATAGCTTCTCAATGTCCACAGAAAATTCCCAAGAAAGAAGAAGTCAGTACTGTTGAGACCCGAAAGATCAATGACAACCGACCTACCACCCGGGGTAGAGTATATACCCTTAGTGGTGTTGAGGCTAACAATGCTGAAGGACTAATTAAAGGTACTTGTTGTATTAATAACCAACCTTGTGAAGTACTATTTGATTGTGGAGCCACCCACTCCTTCATCTCTTTTGATTGTGCTAAACGTTTAAATTTACCTATTGTTGAAACACCTTATAAACTTGTAGTATCTACCCCCACTAACCCTACTGTCATAACTACAAAAATATGTCCCAAATGTATCCTGAAAGTCCTAAATCACACATTCTATATTGACCTTATTTGTCTCCCCTTAAGTCAACTCGATGTGATTCTTGGAATGGACTGAATGAATTTCCTGAAGTCTTTCCTGATGAGGTTCCTGGGTTGCCTCCAGTAAGGGAAGTGGAGTTCGCCATTGACCTGATGCCTGGAACAGGACCCATTTCTATAGCTCCATATAGAATGGCTCCTACTGAATTGGCAGAACTCAAGAAGCAATTAGAAGAGTTGCTGGAGAAGACCTAGTGCGTCGCCTTGGGGAGCCCCGGTGCTCTTTGTAAAGAAGAAAGATGGAAGCCAGAGATTATGTGTTGATTACCGGCAATTAAACAAGGTGACAATTAAAAACAAATACCCTCTTCCTCGAATTGATGATTTGATGGATCAACTCCGCGGAGCAGCAATCTTTTCCAAGATTGATCTCCTATCCGGATATCATCAGATTCGAGTCAAGGAAGAAGACATCCCCAAGACAGCTTTCAGGACGCGATATGGTCACTATGAATATGTAGTGATGCCATTTTGTTTAACCAACGCTCATGTTGTGTTCATGGATTACATGAACAGAATTTTCCGACCCTATCTGGACTCTTTTGTGGTAGTATTCATTGATGACATTCTTATCTACTCTAAGAGTCCGGATGAGCATCGGGAACATTTGAAGAAGGTGCTGGAGATTCTAAAAGAGAAACAACTGTATGCTAAGTTGTCCAAATGCGAGTTTTGGCTGGAGAAAGTGAATTTCTTGGGCCATGTAATTACTCGAGAAGGAATAGCTGTTGATCCTGCTAAAGTAGATGCTGTGTTGAAGTGGGAACGGCCAAAGAATGTGGCGGAAATCAGAAGCTTTCTGGGATTAGCAGGATATTACAGGCGATTTATCGAAGGATTCTCTAAAATTTCTTTGCCTCTGACTAAGCTGACCAGAAAGGAGACTCCTTTTGCATGGAACGAGCAGTGTGAACAAAGCTTTCAAGAATTGAAACACCGATTGACTACATCTCCTGTGTTAGTGCTACCTGATCCATCCCAGTCTTTTGATGTGTATTGTGATGCATCTAGACAAGGGTTAGGGTGTGTACTAATGCAAGGAGGAAAAGTGGTTGCTTATGCTTCTCGGTAGTTAAGGCCACATGAAGGGAACTATCCTACTCACGATATGGAACTTGCGGCGATTGTCTTTGCCCTGAAGATTTGGAGGCATTATCTATATGGCACTCGATTTGAAGTGTACAGCGACCACAAAAGCCTTAAATTTTTGTTTGATCAAAAGGAGCTAAACATGAGGCAATGGAGATGGATGGAATTTCTCAAAGATTATGATTTTAATCTACAGTACCATCCAGGAAAAGCAAACGTGGTTGCAGATGCCTTGAGCCGGAAAGCTCTCCATATAAGTAGCATGATGGTGAAAGAATTAGAACTAATTGAGGAATTCAATAACCTCAATTTAGGTGTCCAATTCAAAGAAAATAGCATTGTTCTGGGAATGTTGAGAATCACAAACGAATTCTTAGAACAAGTCCGGCAACAACAGTTGAATGATGTCGGGTTGCAAGAGCAAAGAAAGTTTGCCCGAGAAAGAAATGAACCAGACTTTTCTGAAGGATCTGATGGCGTCATAAGATTCAGAAATAGAATCTGTGTTCCCTCCAAATCACAGCTGAAGAAGATGATCCTAGATGAAGCTCACAAAAGCAAATTGAGTTTACATCCAAGATCTACAAATATGTATCAAGATTTGAAAAAGCTCTTCTGGTGGCCGAAACTCAAACATGATGTAGCGGAGTATGTGGCTCGATGCTTAACTTGTCAAAAGGCAAAAGTGGAACACAAGAAGCCTGGAGGTGAACTGCAACCATTAGAAATCCCAGTGTGGAAGTGCGATAGCATCGCTATGGACTTTGTCTCCGGATTACCAAGGACTACTGCAGGTCATGAAGCAGTATGGGTGATTGTGGATAGGCTAACTAAGTCTGCCCACTTTATCCCCATAAATATGCGGTATTCCATGGAAAAGCTAACCCAACTGTATATTAAGGAGATCATTCGGCTGCATGGAGTTCCTTCCAATATTATTTCTGATCGTGATCCTAGATTTTTATCTAGATTTTGGCAAAGTCTCCAGCAGGCATTGGGAACAAATCTAAAACTTAGTTCCACTTACCATCCGCAAACTGATGGTCAGACGGAACGAACCATCCAATCTTTAGAAGATCTGTTGAGAACTTGCACCATGGAGCAACATGGAAACCGGGATCAACTTTTGACTTTGGTGGAGTTTACCTATAACAATAGTTATCATGCTAGTATAGGTATGGCTCCATTCGAGGCATTGTATGGACGACGATGCAGAACTCCCCTATGCTGGTTCCAAGTGGGGGAGAGTCAACTTATTGGTCCCGACATCATCCAAGACACAACAGATAAAGTTAAAATGATTCAAGAGAAAATGAAGGCAGCACAGGATAGGCAGAAGAGTTATGCGGATAAGCGTAGACGCCCATTGGAATTTGAAGAAGGCGATCATGTATTCTTAAGAGTGGTTCCAACCACTGGAGTGGGAAGAGTAATGAAGCCTAAAAAGCTTACTCCAAGGTTTATCGGGCCCTATCAAATTCTTAAAAGAATTGGATCCATGGCTTATCAAGTTGCCTTGCCTCCACACCTATCCAACATTCACAATGTGTTTCATGTATCTCAATTGCGCAAGTACATTCATGATCCCTCTCACATTCTGTCAACTGACGAAGTACCACTTCGAGAAAACTTGACAGTTGAAGTGCAACCAATTAGGATAGAGGATCGGAGGATTAAACAGCTTCGTGGCAAGGAGATTTCACTAGTCAAAGTAATTTGGAGTCGGAATGACATAGAGGAAGCAACTTGGGAATTGGAAGACAAGATGAGAACCTCACACCCCCATCTCTTTGAAGCCAATTGAATTTCGGGGACGAAATTCCGGTAAGTGGGGGAGAGTTGTAACATCCTAAATTTAATTACAATTAAAGTATGCTAAAAATTGTGATTTAGTGTGATAGGATCTTTGTTTAAGCATTAGAATTATTAGCAATAATCAAATTGCACTAGAAAAAAAAGTAAGAATTTCAAAGAACTAATTGAGTAATAGGTATACTAATAAATTAATGCATTTAAAAATCTAATAATCCTATAATAAAAAAAATAATCGAGTAGCGGCTATCAAAACACCTAAACTAATCGGGTTATGCATATGGTACTCGATTAGTTTCCTGTCCAGTGGTCACAAAACGTGATTTTTAAGCTTGGCCATCACATGTTCTTTTAAAAAAAAATCTTGATTCCTCTCCATGGTTCTAGAAGGTTATACATTTCCTCTTCACAAAACCATCATCAACTCATCCGTAAATCACTTCTAATAAAAAAAATATATCAATGCCACCAAGCTCCTAAAATCCAAAACCCACTTCTCTTTCTCCTTGGAAATCCGTATTCCTCCACACCCACATCTCTAAATCCTTGTATTCTTGTGTTTTTATTACACAAGTTAAAGAAGAAAGGCTTAACAACAAAGAACTAGAGGGAGAAGAATCAAATAAAGAAGAGTAGCAAAGCATAAGAGCCATTAAGGTTTAGGAAGAGGTTGCTCTCACTGGGGTTTCTCTCTCCAAAACCAAGGTAAGGGAGGAGTAGTTTTCCATAAATTAGAGTAAAGAATTAGGGATGTATAACATAGAACCCTAGGTTTGGTGAATTTTTATAAATAATTATGATTTACTTACTTTCTACTAGCTTAGTTAATATTTCTTGCAAGATTATGTGATTTTTTTTTGTATGAACCCACTATAATTAGTTAGGAGAACACTATAGAGTAAATATGATTCCTCTGTCAGTATGTGAATTGATGTTATTAATGAATGAGGTAAACATAAATAAAAATACTAGATTAAATAAGTGAGCTTGAACCCTCTGGTTTGAATATTGTATGTAAAGTTGCATTACATATTCATTGAAAATAAATACCTTTTCCAATTGAAATCACATTCAATTACGAAGTGCTTTCTAAATATTATATTTTTCTTAAGTGTGAATTCAATTGGAAAGCAATGAAAATCATGCATCATACATGGAGTATAAGGTGGACGGGGAGGAAGTTGGGAAAGACATATGCGGAGGCACGTGAGTGATATGTGACTAGGTTGTGCTAACGAAACAACCGCGGGAATTGTTGTGGGTGGAACTTTGATCTCCTAGGAGGGCACGAACTGGCCACTCGTGTCGGGAGATTGGTTCTGCATTAACCACAATAATTCTATCGGTCACAGAGTCACATCATGACCGGTTGAGGGTGGTTCCCTGCTATAGCCAACTTGGGCCTTCAACCCAAGTTGTACTGGACCGAGATAGATGGTCAGTACCGTGCAAGCACTGGTAGAGGGACACTTACTCCCGGTTGGTTTTTCCCTGGAGCGGAGGGTGAAGTGAGGCAATAGAGTGAAAAGTTGAGTGATGGTATGAAATGAAAATGAAATGTGAAAAGAAAAGACAAGTGGAAGGGCTGAAAAGAGTAAAGTGGAGAAATTATAATTTCTAGTTGAATCCAATGAATTGAGAATAAAAAAAAAGAATTTATAAAAGTGAAATTTTGGTCATGATATAATGGAAACAAATTCTAAACTCGTTGGATTTGATTATGGTTTAAGAGTGTCGAGCATGCCTCATTTCAAGGAATTCAAAACTTAGTTTTCATGCATCATTCCATTATTAATATTATGATACTAACACATGAATATAAGACTAATAATGCTGCTTATTGGTTCAATTAAAGTAACAAACATCAATTTTACCCCTTTGGTTTTGTGTTATTATTCTTGATTCTTTATTTTGATTTATGTTAAACCACTCAGTCCCTTGTGTTGACCATTTTAGGTACCACCTCTGGTAATGTATTTTCTATTGCACCGGCTGAGGAGAGTCCTACCCCATCACCAAGGGCACTGACTTAGTGATGTGGTGATGCCACCACACAATGCAACCATGCTCGATGCTATACATTAACCTTTTGGCCTTCTTAATATAAAAATCTTATATAAGTCTTGTTAAGTCTTTTGTTTTGACGATATAAATTAAAGGAACAAAACTTTATTTTTTGAAGTTTGTAAATAGTTCCACCACTAAGATATGATATATGGTGGTGGATACATGTTTCTTTTGATGTCTAATACTTTATAAAGACTATATGTATTATCTGGATCTGACAAGTACTTAAATGAAGATTTGGGAAAGTCCTGAAAACAAAGTAGACTCTGTCAAAATTTTTCTAAAATTTTTTTTATTAACTTAAGTGTTAATCCCTAGTAAAGTATGTACTATACTTAATCTTATAACTAAAGAATAAAAAAAATATAAATAAATAAAAAAAAACTAGTGTTACATCCGTCTCCACCTCTGCCTTCATCCGTCTCCACAGCAAAGCCGCCACCTCCATCTCCACCTCTGCCTTCATCGTTTTTATTTTTCTAGGTTTTCTCTCTCTCTCTCTCTCTCTCCAATTTTTTTAATTTTATTTGGGTTGTAATTTGATTCTTTAGATTTTACTTTTTTAATTTATTTTATTTAGGTTATTGATTGATATTGTTAATGACACGTTTGGGTGAAAATGATATCAAATTAGTAAAAATAATGTTCCATTTGTTTGTTGAGAGTTTCTTCAATCGTTAATTTAACATAATATAATTTTTTACCCAATCATCCAAATGCTGCTTTAACCGGATGTGGTAAATTTTTGTAAGAATTATACTGGTCAAATATTTCTAAATCTAATATGTTTCAAACTTTGCTTAATCTATTGTAAGTGTGTGACTCTGGTTGTCGATATTTGTTTTTGGTTGCCAACTATTTTCTAATTCTAGTTTTTTCTTTTTGTTTCTTGATTTTATAAACAGAAGCGGACAGCTAGGTCGAGATCAAACAGGTAATTTGGAGGTTTGGAGAATGAAAGCTTGGAATTATTTATTGTTAGATAGAAACCTCCTCTTGATTATTTTACATTGAAATGTGTCTTTATCTTTTAATGTTCTATTTGCCAACTTCTTATGCTTAGTGACAAGGATGTGATTCTTCAAGCTCGGTGCCACTACACTCAGGCAGAAGTAGATGGCATGCTTCTTTTCAAGCTTTACGATGATGCCCATGTCAAAGTGAGTCGCATTTTGTTTTCTAAAGTATATATTTTAACTTAAGATAGCTAGGACATGTTTATAATACTTTTTTTTAGAGCTGAATAACTTGAGAAAAATAACATGATGTTCCTACGAGTTTTTTTAGCTTGTTTCTATAAAAGATTTTTTTAAGAAATGTTTACTTGAGCTCTTTATCCAAACACGCCCGTGGTCCTAAGGATTAAGATTCCTTTCAGCTGATATAGTGTTTACACTTAATGTTACATTGTGATTTTTTGGCTATTGGGTTAGATTATTTTTGAAGAAAAAGCCAGCTACTACTGCTCTAAAACTATAATCTGCAAAGGAGGATTGTTTTGCCTTTTAACAACAATATAAGCTGTTTTTGAGTGAAAATATAGTTTTGTTGAGTGTTTCTGCAGCATTGGTCATGTAAATCTTAAAATTAGGAGCTCACTCTTAATGATTGGTTAGATTATTAAGAGTCATGGATCATATAGGAACCCACATTGAGGATATTCCGGCTTATGATTATTGTGGAAAGCATGGGATGCTAGTGGGGCAGTGTTGCAGTGAATATAAGAGGTCCTGATATTATGATTGATGGATTGGTGGAGTTTGGATTGGTATGTTTGAATTTGGGGACACAACATCATTGTGGTGAAGTGGTTGTAATTTGACAGGTTCCTACTGCTGCCTCCAGCTTCACACACCGGGCATCTCAATCCAGTTGTTGTCCCTTTTTCAAATTGAGATTTTACTGGTCCATTTCATTGTGATGGATTGGGATATGTGTGATGATATTCATACAAACAGTAGTGAATTTTAAGCCACTTTTAATCTGTTCAGTGTTTTTTAACAATTGAATATTTATCTAAGCTGTTGTTTCATATAGTTGTTAAGTGTTTAAAGTCAGATGTGACCAATAATTCCCTTTTTTATATGCAGGCAGCAGAAGAAGAAGATAATTATATTTGCAAAATTTTTGAAATGTTCGAGGCTGTCGATGGGACATTGAATTTCACAGTGCAATGATATTGTAGGGAAAAGGACACTGTAAGTTATTTTTATTTGTCTTTTGATCTAATGCAATGTTCAATTGCACATATTCTTATGTGCTAATTCATTAAGTTTGAATTTCTCTTGATCTTTTCCAGGTCATCAAAAACCTTCATAATCTCATTGATCCAAAGCGAGTTTTCTTTTCAGAGATTCAAGATGACAACCCATTGGATTGTCTCCTTGAAAAGCTAAATATTTATATACTACCCCTAAATGTATGTTAGCATTTAATTAGCTCTTGTCTTAAGATTTCTTGAGAAATTTTAATTGTGCTTTTAGTATTTATAACATCTAAATTTGTTTTCAGGTTGACTTGGAGGTAAAAAAGGAAACAATTCCAACTTGCAATTACTACTGTGATGCATTTTATCAATTGCCATATTTTACCTTTATTAACTTACCATCAGGTTTGATTTTATCTCCATATTTGTTTCTTTTAAAATTTTAAGTTTTAATTGCTTCTTATTTTTGTACATTTTGTAACATAGAAAATAAAGAAACTGTTAGTGAAACTTCATCAACCATATCATCTGAGGTTGATGCAAGTGGAAGATCAGAAGTCAACTCTCAACAAAGTGAAGCAGTTCATCATGAAGAAAATAAAGAACCAGGGTTTAGTTTGCTTGATTTATATTGTGGTTGTGGAGCTATGTCAACTGGTTTGTGCCTCGGTGCAAATTTGTCTGGTTTTAATCTTGTTATGGTTAGCTCTTTGCTTCTTATCTAGAAAGACAGTTTGTTGAACTCATTGTTTTTATTTTATGTTATTTTAATGATAAGTTTTTTTTTCTTTTTCAATAGAGATGGGAAGTGGACAAGAACGAACATGCTTGTGAGAGTATTAACTTAAATAATCCTGAGACAAAGGTAAGTCATTGCTTTTTTTTTTGGGGTTGTATTCTTATACTTGAATATTTGGAATGCTTTATCCTGTTTTAGCACGCCCTTTTTTTCAGTGAACAAAATTACTATAACTGAGTTATAACTTATATGTAAAAGAGGTAATATAGCCATTGAAAAAGAGGTAATATACTTTTTTAAGGGTAAATTTGAAACATTTTGATGCTTGAATGACTTGAATGAGCTTAACTGTTTAAGGAATGCTTTGTTTGGGCATTGGCCTTGTACTGCCATTTTTTTCTGATAACATAAATCGTAGCATTTTTAAAAGTAAATATTCAGTGAGCATAATATGTCCTTGTACTGCCATTTTTTGCTGGTGACATAAAGCATAACATGTTATGCTCACATTGACATAGATAGATGTAGTTGTAACACTTTAGGGTTGCTTCGAGGATAATTGTGATGATTCTGTCAATCGAATTAAATACGGCTTTTATGGGACAACATTGAGAGCAGTGGTAATGTTCCATGGCCAATGATAGACTCTAATCATTCTCATCGAATCCTGGTCACCTTTAATTGTGATTGGCAATAGATGATGGCTGTGGAGGATGTACTCCTTTCTTCCTTTTTGTTGACCAAATATGTAAATCATTATTCAAAGTAATAATTTTAAAAGTGATATTCTTATGTTGTTTTCATTTATGAGAAAACCAAAGGGTTTTAAAGTCTGGAACCACCAAACTATCTAGATTTAATTTTCCTAGGTGAGGGAAATGGGAGAGGAAACAAATGAAGGTTTTCAATGGGTTGTGTTTGAGAATATGTTCTTTACATTTTAATGGTGTGTCTGTGTGTTTTTTCTATGAAAAACAAAGGGGATGCTAACCACAAGAATACAAATGAATAGGTTTCAAGTTCTTTTTTTAAGCGTTGGCTTTTATTGGGTATAAGTATAATATTATTTCAAAATGCTGAATTCCTTGATTACTTGTGCTTCTAATCAGGTTAGAAATGAAGGAGCAGAAGACTTCCTCTCATTACTAAAGGAATGGGAGAAGCTATGTAGTTACTTCTCTTTTATTCAAAACCCTGTGCCACATGAGCAGTATGTGGATCTTTTTAAGGCTGAAGAGGATGATGATGATGGCAGTGATGAAGAGAATGATGAAATAGAGGATGAAGAGGTGTTTGAAGTTTCAAAAGTGCTTGTTGTATGTTATGGTATCTTGGTCACTTGAAATCTCTGTAAGGATTCCTGTTACTATAAAGGACTTTAAAGAAGTTCAAAAAGAAGCTGACAAAGCTACGTCAATCTAAACTTTTGATGAGAATGATTTGGGTAGAATTTAATTAGTTTTGGTAGAATTTGTAGTTAGTAAATATAAGAGATTTGGGTAGTTTTGAATTAGTTTTGGTAAAATTTGTACTTGTATTGAAATTATTAAATATATATATATAAGCAAAGAATGCAAGTCAATATATATATATATATATATATATATAAATTGCAAAAAAAAAACTCAACTTTTCGCATCTGTTATTTATATATAACAGATGCGGAAAGTGCGGAACTTTCCGCATCTGTTATTTAAATATAATAGATGCGGAAAGTTCAGTTGAGAACCAAAACAGATGTGAAAAGTATACTTTCCGCATCAGTTAGAAAGTAAAACAGATGCGGAAAGTATACTTTTCGCATCTGTTATCTAATAAAACAGATGTGGAAGGTATACTTTTCGCACCTGTTTTTTCTATAACAGATGCAGAAAGTATACTTTTCACATTTGTTTTGGTTCTCAACTAAAGCGGAAAGTCACTTTCTGCATCGGTTAAAAAAAGTGATGCAGAAAGTCTACTCTTTCGCATCGGTTTTGAAAAGTGACGCGGAAAGTCATGACTTTCCGCATCTCCCCCGTTTACATCAGTTCTGAAACTGATGTGAAATGTGCTTTAAAACAAATGTTAATGACCGATCTGCAGTAGTGAAAAGAGTTTTCTTAAAGATTCAAACTTCCAAATCATACTTGGAATCACAAGATAGTCACATGCACACAACAAGATCCAACATCAAACTTCTAACCTAAAGGTCAAGCACAAACCATGGCCAACACAAGGAAAATCATCAAGAGAACTCAATCATCAAACATATCATGATTTAGGCATGGGTTTAGACATACATGCAACCAAAAACACTAGATCTTTGGAAGATCCTTTATGAAAATTCAAAACCAAGTTCTTTTCAAAAACCCTTTTAAGAAATCAAGGAAGAAAACTCAAAATCAAGAGAGAAAGCACTTTCTTAACACAACTTTTAGAATCACGTTTAGAAAATAGCATGCATGTGAAGGGAATCACTAGATCTAATCATAAAACAAACATGCATCAACACTTTTTCAAACAAAATCAAGCTTTAGAAGAAGATCATGAAAAACGAAGAAGAATCAAAGAAAAAGGTTTAAAACTTTTAAGATCATAAAACAAGGTTCTTACTTAATCAAAAGTCTTAGAGAATCAAGTCCAAATCTTAGGTCTCTTCTCTCTTTCCTCACGGCTCACTCACACTCTCTAAGGTCCTTGGTTTTCTCCTTCTCTTCTTCACTAGCTTGGCTTGATCTATAGCTTAGGTTATGAAGAGTTCAAAGTTTGGTTCTCTCTTCCTTACAATTCAGCTACTCTCTCTCTTGTCACTAAGAGTTTGATTTTCTATTAGTGCTATGTGTTTGGCTTTTGTAAAAGAAGTGGAAAAAGTGTGTGTGTGTGTTGATGAAAGAATGGAGGAGAATTCACTTACTCCCTCACGGTTTTAGGGTGTTTGTTGGTGTGTGTTGATGTTGTTTGAGAGAAGAAGGAAATGGTGAAGATGGAATGAAGAATGAAAGGGTTAAAATGAGCTCATCCCCTCTCTCACACGGTTTGGTCCTTCTTTTATTTTTCCTCACTTTTTCCTAATTGCCATCAAGGGCTTGCATGGGTGGCTTCTTTGAAAATACTTGGGGACTAAGTCACAAAACTTGGAGGCCAAGTTTTGCTCCTAGGCCCCTCACGGTCTCCTTCCTTTCTCCTTCCTCTTTCTTCACTTTTTCTTCTATTATGTCATGCTTGGTCATGGGGATGATGTCATGGTTTGACTATAAGGCATGCCACTTGGTAACCATGCAAATGAGCTTGGTGGCTAAGCTATTCACCTAGCATTCGGCCATGGAAGGTTTAGGATAGGTTAGATTAGCTAATTAGGTTTAAGACACTAATTAGGGTTCTAATCATGATTAGGGTAGGATTAGGTTAATTAATCTAGGTTTAGTTCACTAATCCTTAGTGATTAGGGCTTAATCAAGGATTAAGGTACTAATCAAAAACTTAATCATGGGTTTAAGGAAAGTTAATTCTAGATTAGCTCACTAACCAAAAAGGGTTTAGGGTTTAAGGGAGTAATTAAGTTCTTAATCAAGAATTAAGGACTCGATTAGAGCTTAATCAAAGATTAGGATACTAATTAGGGTTTCTAGAATCAATTCTTAATCAAGATGATTTGGACTTGGATTCTCGAAACTTAGAGAAAATAATTCTCCGTCTTAAAATCATATGCATGAATCTTAGGCAATCAAACACACATTCATAGAAAATAAATCGCCTTTCCAAAATAAATTTCAAGACTTATAACATTATTTCATGAAGAAAATCATGCTTTAAAATCATTTACCACCTTGAAATCGTGAATAAAGAAATTTATTTAAGAAGATACCCTTTTCAAAATTCTTTTCTCAAAAATAATTCTTTTTAGGGATTAAAACAGTACGAGGATTTCGAGGGGTGTTACATTCTCCCCAACTTAAAGATTTCTCGTCCCCGAGAAATACGCTGTGGATTGGGTGGCAGGCACAAACTCTCACGTCACTTTGCTTTCCATAAGAACGTTCTCCTTCCGCTTTGTGATCGTATTCTCGTTGGCTGATCTAGTTTGCCTTGCCGTACTCCTCATTTGATGCTTTCGGACGAAGAGGTCGCACTCGCACAACCGCTCGCGTGTCAAATCGGGTTAAGTCCATCGGACTAACCGAAGAAGACGTCGCTCCCTTAGCTGATCGTCGCCACATAGAGTCCGACCATAGACACGGACTTAGGGAAATCGAGCAAACAAAATTCAAGCATCTCCAAAAGCACAGGGTTTAACCTAAAACCCTTAGACACTCACTACTTCCTATCACTTTGGACTCTCAGTCACTCTCAAATAACTACACTTTCTTTTAGTCTTCCTTCTAACTCTAATACTTTCACTCATTGTTTCTCCGACATAAGGGGATTCTATAACTGCTTTGGTCTTACTTCCCTAAGATAACCTCGCTTTTCTCCTCACATTCATCCTAAATATCAATCAAATCTATCACTTTCATCATCTAAACCTCTGATCAGAGTGTATGGCAACTCTATTCTTCAAATCTCCTCAAAGTTTTTCCCCCCGAATAACTGGTATCATACACCTCCTTTCTTCCTTGTGACTCCCCAACTTTGATCAAACTTATAACTAAATCCACTTGTGATCTTATATCCTCGCTTAGTTTAGGCCATTTATCCTTCCCTAATAGTTTAAGTCGAAACTATCTGGGTAACTATAGTACTTCTAACTCCATAATTTGGACTAAAGAGTCTTGAATAGAGTCAATAAGGTTACGGGTGAACAGTAAGGCTTATGAAGAAAAGGCTCAAGTTTTAACACTATTACTGTTTTGTTGAAGCAATTCAACAAACAGGGAATCCAGGAATAACATCCTACGTTTCCTCAAAGGTGCTGACTACTCCCTGGGATGATGGTATGTCTAGGTTAACAATCTAGGGTTTATTAATCACTAATGAGGCATTTAAGGTTAAGGGTTCTCATCCTATTCGCTTCTACTTACTCTACGTTCCTCGATCTATAAGGTAAACAGTTCCCTTAAACTAACTCGGCCGACACTAAGCCACAATCAATGTCTTACTTCCCAGAAAGATAAGAGCCTAATCTTATGCTCCTATTCTTACACTAGCAAACACAAGAGCCACACAAACAAAGTATGTAAGCCCATGCTTAAGGCCACTAAGGATTACCATAAGCTCTGATACTATTCTATAACAGCCCGATTTTAATAAACCAAAATAATTGACTTTTATTTATTAAGTTGCAAAAAATGAGGCCAATTTTTTTTTTTAAACGATGTAGAAGTGTCCTTGGTACACCTTAACATCCTTTACTTGAAAACCGAGTTGTTACTAGAACATGTATTTTCATAAAAAGACTTGTTTCCAAATTAGTATGATATTTTCTAAAAGATTACATTATTCGATTTTCCAAAAATAAAGTAGACCTCAATACAGAAGGTAAAAGCTTCGATTGAATACATGAGTGGCACATTGCTTGGTAATCCTTGACTCAAATTACACATTCTAAACTTAAACTAAGTTTTCTACTTTCGCTTCCGCTGCACTACTCTGATGAAGACCACCGAATGAAATTCCCTTTCTCTTCTTGCGCCCTTTCTTCATCACCGAACATGAAGTCACCTCTATCCTTATTTTCCTGTTGTCGATAAGCTCCAGCTCCAGCTTGTCTAGAACGATGATCTCCACGGGACACTCCGTCTGCCCGTTGAGATATCAGCAGCACCGATATGCCAACGAACAGGAGAGAGTAAGCGATCCGAACGACGCATCGTCGACGGTGTGGAATTACGATAGGCAAAATAACAGGACCATACAAACATACAATACAACATACAAACATATGACAATCAAGCATATTATTAACATCATTATCATTATTGCCTTTCATTATATTATTCTTCCTTATCTTTCCAAACTTAATTCTTTTCCTTCTCACACTCATATCTTCTTCTTATTCAGTCTTATCAACTCACATCCCTCTCTTACTCTGGGGAATTATAAAACATCATCGTAACATTTCTTCTGTTCTCGGCTATCACTAATGTCTACATCTCCTCGGTCATCCATCCATCCTAGTCGGAAGCAAACAAGAGTACAGGACCTTTACCGTGCGGGCACGACAGCTGTCAACACAAATGGTCCCAGACCAGGAGGACTCAGCCTCAATAATATCAATTCATAACAATCATGGCACACTGCCTCGCAGTGGCAAACAAGATGCCCCACTCCGGTCCCTCTCACTGTTCTCGATTTGCAATCTAGGGGCGACAGTATGTTTCTAGTGGGCCCGCAGAACTTACCACGGCATTAGACCCAGTCCCCATCACGTTAGTGCGCCACATGTGGAGTTCGTTCTGCCTAGAAACACACTCTAGACTTCTTGACGTTTCACCATCATCGTCCTCCCCTAATGCAATCTCGTCCTAAGTATCCGCAGATACTTATCGTTTCTTCCTCTCCACTACTTCGCACTCTCATACCTCACCACGCATGTCTTTTTAAAGTCTTTTAATCTTTTTAATTATCCTAAGGTCGGCCCATCCTTCGTGCATCCCTTCAATGAGTCCCGACCACTAACTTTATACAATCTTTCTCTCATCAAATCTCTCATAGCACAGAGCTGGGATCACATCATTAACTCTCATCTCTTCCCCAATCCTTCTCAACATTCTCAATCTTTTCCAAAAACATCTCACCTTCCCAAAACACAATTTCATAACTCTTTGGAAATTCTCGTATCACAAGCTTTCGCAAAATATCCCTTCGAAAACTTTCGCATAACAACCTATTCTCACCAATATTCACAAAAATATTGTTTCAAAAATAACTTCTCAAAATGTCATTCCAAAAACTTGATCAGAAAGGTTTATTCATAAAACCTCCCTCAGAAAGTAAATTTAAAGCATTTATTTTAGTTGCTGGTCCATTTTGGACAGCACCTTAAACATGTTCGAAAACGCCGAAAAATTTACCATTTTCAATCCGGTTTTTCTTAAATCAATTATCATTTGGAAAATTCTACTTTAAATCACTTGAACACGTTTTTAGAGTTAAGAAACATTTTAAATATTTCTGGGCAGCAAAGAGTTATGTTGTAAATCCATTTTAATAAGACCCGAAAACGGCGTAAAACGCTTTTTATTTCAAACCCATTACACATGCAAGTATTTCCAAACATTAACTACCACACAAACGACAACAATGACATTTAGATGAATTAAGCCACATAAACAATGATACAATTCACAAATAATTCACTTTCATGACACAGAACACTTAGACATGCATAAATTCACAGACCACATTGAACCAAAGATATAAATCAGGCCCATTTAATTTTCTTACTTTAAACAACTTTATTCTTTTCAAAAATAATTATTTAAATTTAATTTCATGAAACTAAACTTCCTAGACTTATTTGCACTATATGGCCGAATGAAATCAAGGAAAATAAGCCAAGAATTACAAATATAAAACACACAAATCAACTTGGTTTATTTCAAGCACTTAATTCCTATTTTCTTTCTCATGCAACCAAAATTATTTACTCTTTCTTTCTTCTCAACCAAATACACCCACTCACACATATATTCAATTAAACACAATACTTTACCATAATCATTTAATTTATTTACTTATTTCCCTCTACCTTTAATTGAAACCGAATAAAAATCAAATATTCATAACACAATTTCAAACACATAGACTTAACAATATTCTTCAAGACATACTCATTGCTATAAGTCAATTCATGAGAAAAAGAACCCTAGTCTATCTAGCATGTGTAGGCCGAACCTCATTTACACAAAAGTAAGGTTTTTGGTTCACTTTTCAACATGCAAACATCAAAAGTCATGAATCAAACCATGCACCCTTTTCACACAAAACTCCAAAAATATCATTTCCAAGTTTTCATTTTAATTATGCTTTCTTAAAAGTCTTTGAATCAAAAGGAATCAACATGCAAGATCACAAAATATGAATCAAGTAAAAATTATTTTTCCAAAAACTTGTTTCCTTGGTTTCTTGTAAAACCGTGAGGTCCATTAGGAAAATAAAACCTCTTTATTCAAAAACCACATGCATGCACCTAGATCTTGTAGATCAACTCATGAAATCAAATATGATAGCACAAATTAAAGATAAAAATCATTTTGAGTAAGAAGAAGTCAAAACCGTGATGAATGTTGAAGAATGTTAAGTCTTTTTGGTTCAAAACAACATGCATGGCTTTTCAACAAAATTTTTTAAAGATTAAAGCAAGGATCAAGACATTTTTCAAAGATCAAAGTGAAAATCAAAGCTTCATCAACATCAAATCAAACCAAAACATTTCCACAACTCAAATCAACTTGTAAAGGCACAAAACTAACATGCAATGATTTAGATCAAATTAAAAGCATCAAGGCCTACAGTTTTAGGTATGGCCGAATTGAAGAACTCTAGACTTGGTGTTTTATAAGTTTATTTATTCTCAAAAATTTAAGATCAAGACACAATCAACACATGCATGAACTCAAAACATCAAAACCATCATCAACTCATCATGCAACACAAAAGATCTCAATTTTATTATTAAGCAAGTTTAGATCACGAATTTATTTACCAAATAAACTCTTAAACACATCTTTAAATCACGGTTTAAGGAAGAAAATTCAACATGCAATAAGATTTATTTTAAACTTCACAAAAATCTCATCAAACCTTTAGATTTAGAAGATTTAGTTTAAAAAAGCTTTAGGATCTCTTATGAAAAACTTTAATCGAGTTAGGAAGTCCGTTGATTAGACGTTTACAAGTTCCTTCAAGCTTTGAGAAATTAATATGTAAAGAGATTCACTTTAAGTTTTACAAAAATCTCAAAACTTTTTTTTTTTAGGTCTTTAAGATTTATGTTGAAAAACTTTAAGATCTTTCATGAAGACCTTAAACGAGTTATAGAATCCGTTGATTAGAGATTTACAAATTTCTTTGAGTCTTAAAAGTTTATGATCCAACATAAACAAGACATGCAAATGGAAGAAAAGAAAAGAAAATTACAAAATAAAAAGGAGATCTACACTATCACAACTTCTTCATGTTCATTCGAGATACCCACCAAAGAAAGGTTGGTCTTCTAACTTCTATGGTCTTGGATCTTTTAAGAAAACTCTAGGTTTTGGTTTTGATCTCCTCTTCTTCTTCTCCTCTCACTCACGACCACTTTCTTTTCTTTGGGTGTTGAGAGCTTGATTTTTGCTCTCAACAAGTGTGTGTTTAGAAGGTGATAGGAAATGAAAGAAATGAAGAGTGGAAATGAAGGAATGAAGTGGCCAACACTTCACCCATTCGACCATATATAGGCCAAGGCAAGACATGAGATTTTTCCTCTTTTGTCCTCAAGGACATTCGGCCATGGTGTGCAAATGGGGGGTAATTTTGGCAACACAATAAGTTGCATGGGTGGAGGTTATCAAACTTAGGGGGACATGGTGGAGAAAATTAAGGAACTATGTCTCTTAGGTTTAGTTGCTTTTGGCTTCTAGTTAGGGTTTTCTACCCATTTAGTTTCTTCATGGTTCTAATCTTAGTCTCTAAGCTTCTTATTTTTAAAATGAATGAAATCATAGTATGCATATTCATACACACACACGGATCACACACATAAGTACACATACATGTATTATCATATTTCTCCACTAATTAAATTTTCATTTAATCCTAAGCATATTCATATGCATCCATGCACACCTAGCATACACACACAAACGTACTCATACACATTCATGGGAATAAATCTTTTTCTTGTAAAACCATTCATGTATAAAAATTCTTAATTCTTTTAAAGCATAAAAATTGTGAACACATAACCATTCCAAAACTCAATTTCTAAATTTTCAACATTATTTTTATTAAAATCACTCCTTTAAGATTACTCATCAATTTAAAAACGCGAATTAAGAAATTCATTTAAGAAAATACTCTTTTCAAAACATTTTTCTCAAAATAAATTTCTTTAGTATTTTAAATTCAATACGAGGAATTTGCGGGGTGTTACAGCATGCATCATGACACATTTATGATGGGACTATTTATCAATGAACCATGCTTGCTCATTTATTTATGCACATGATTACTTGGTACTTGTGGATGTTACTTGCATTATTTATACTTATTCGATTATGTGAATTATTTTGCTTACCCCTTATGCCCATTGTAGGTGACAGCTCGCTATCTAGCTTGCATCGAGTTGCGCCCACTCCCTAGTGGAGTGTGGTACTACGAGGACCATAGAGCCACTTTTGAGGGTGAGGTAGAGGTAACTCTCTATCACCCTAACCCTCTGGCTCGCGTCCATCCTCGTAGGTTTCTCATCCCTATTATCTATACCTTGCTTGTACCCCCGTTTTATGCTTATCATGGACCACCCCCGACTCGAACAGCTCATCGATTTCATTCCTTTCGTTTTAGAGCTGCTACTAGATCTCACCCCTATGCTTCCCGAGTGATTCGTGAGGAGACTCATGTGCCTAGTCCGATGAGTCTGGCTCATGGGACTCCTTCAGCTGACCCAGTGCCCAGTGGTAGGGCACCCACTCAATCGGACGGGGTAGAGGAGGATCCTGAGGAGGCGAAGAGTGAGGGCGAGCCAGTCGAGCACTCCACTGGGAGTCAGTGGGGAGTTGGGGATCCATTGGGAGATGCATAGTATAGATGGTTAGGATGTGGGACATGTGGAGCAGCTGCTGGAGATTCTGGAGGCTTATGCTTTGGAGAAGGATCATCAGACCACCGCTGAGATTTCATGTTTTGCTCTGTTGATATATTGTATATATTTTTGAGAGATCTCAGTGAGGCGGTCTTTTATTTTGGCACTTTACTATGGACTTGTATTTTACAAACTTCTGCTACCTCGACTTTGACCTTGATGTCTTTTGGTGCTTTTATGTTATGTTATATTATGGATATATATATATATATATATATATATATATCTTTATAAGACTTGGTATGTGGAGTATCAAATCAAAGTCACTATTTTATTTTAATTCCGCTTACTTTGATAACTATGCCATTTTACTATAACTGGAAAGATCATTGCTGAGTTGGGAAGTTTTAATAATCATAAATGAAAACCCAACTTATGCTAGCAAAGGTTACTTTTATTTTATGTATGGTATCAAAGAGTTTTTCATTATTTCTCCAACTCCTCCATTAAACACAAGTCCATGTATATTAGATAAATTAAGAAAAAGTCCCTATTTTGGAATTAAAGGAGAGGGTGTGACACTTTTTATGGTATTAGAGAATAATGGTCCTGATTCTTGATCCTCTCGAGCATGGTCTGCCAGAAGATGCTACATCTGGGTAAATTTTTTAGCTATTTGATTTATTTCACATAGCTTGAATTCTAGTGATGTTTTGTTTAGAACATAATTAGATAGGTTTCAATGGTTTAGATAGACCTTTAACGACCTAGGTCCATAGTGCAGGTCCACTATGGCAGCGCGTTATAGAAACCATACGAACGATCTGTTGGAAAGGATTACTGCAGTGTTAGAAAACATGCAGCAGAATCAGCATCAGCAACACCAACCTCAGCCAGTTAATCCACCTTCAGTGGGTGTAGCAGCTACGGAGGCCAAAACTTTGTTGGATTTCAGGAGCTACAACCCCTCGAAGTTTGCTGGTGGGTTTAAGCCTGAAGAAGCTAATAAGTGGATCTTGGAAATGGACAAGATCTTTAGAACTTTGGAATGCTCTGATGCACAGAAAGTAGTGTATGCTGTTTTCATGCTGGAAGGTGAAGCGGAACATTGGTGGAATCATACTGCCCAGTTACTGGCTCATGAAGGAAGAGAAGTAACTTGGGAAGTATTCATGGAGGAATTTTTAAAGAAGTATTTTCCTGATGATCTAAGGAGGAAGAAAGAGGTGGAGTTTTTACAACTCAAGCAAGGCAGCATGGGTGTGGGGGAATATGCTGCGAAATTTGAGGAATTGATGAAATACTCTCCTTATTATCAGATGAATCCTGATGAGAGGAGTAAGTGTATTAAGTTTGAAGGAGGACTGAGACCTGAACTAAAGTCAGTGTTCAGTTATCAAAAGATTCAAAGTTTTCCCATGCTGGTAGATATGTGTAGAATGTATGAAGATGATAAAAAGGCGGAGACAGTTCAAATTGTGGAAGGAAAGAAGGAACATCAGGGATATGGATCGCAGAGGCGGAAAGGGCATAATCACCGTTACAAAGGTCCTTATTTCCATAAGAATCGAGGAAAGGGAAAGATGTCCGGTGACCGGAATACCTCTTACAATAATGCTCCTTATTGTGAGAAGTGCAAGCGTCATCACTTCGGAAGATTTTGTTGGTCTCACAGTGGATGTTTTAACTGCGGGAAACCTGGACATTTTTCTCGCGATTGCAAGGAACCACCTAAGGACACTCAAAGAGGATCTGTGGACAGGCCAGTGACCCAAGGGCGAGTTTTTACTCTTAGTGGTGCTGAAGCAAACCAAACTCCGGGACTCGTGCAAGGTACTTATCTGCTCAATGACCGACCTTGTAGAATTTTATTCGATTCAGGAGCCACTCATTCATTTGTTTCCTTTGAATGTGTGAATCGTTTGAAATTCTCTGTGTCTGAATCACCCTATTGTCTTAGGGTAGAAACCCCTACTAATTCTCCCTAATCGCTTCAAAGGTGTGCCTTAATTGTAGAATTAAGGTATTAGATTGAGTCTCTCAGTTAGATCTGATCTGCTTACCTTTGTCCCAATCGGATGTGATTTTGGGCATGGATTGGATGGTTAGCAATCATGTGGTTATTGACTGTGATAAGAAGGAAATTTTATATAAGGAATCAATCTCAGAAAAGTATCTCTGTTTTGTCTCTGCTGCTGAATCGGACGAAGGAGAAAAGTCTGTGGAGGAAATTCCAGTTGTTCGGGAGTTTCCTGAAGTATTCCCTGAGGAGATGCCGGGATTACCACCCAAGAGGGAGATTGAGTTTGGAATCGAATTGATTCCAGGAACTGGACCCATTTCTATTGCCCCTTATAGAATGGCACCACCTGAGATGGTCGAATTGAAGAAACAAATAGAGGAGCTGCTGTAGAAACAGCTTATTACACCCAACGTATCTTCGTGGGGCGCTCCGGTGTTGTTTGTTAAGAAGAAGGATGGAAGCCTTAGAATGTGTGTAGACTACAGGCAGTTGAATAAGGTGACCATAAAGAACAAGTATCATTTGCCGAGGATTGATGATCTCATGGATCAGGTAAGAGGAGCTTCAGTATTTTCCAAGAATGATCTGAGATCTGGGTATCATCATATCAGAATTAAGGAGTAAGATATCCCTAAGACTGCATTTCGATCTCGATACGGACATTATGAGTATGTTCTAATGCCGTTCGGATTGACAAATGCACCAGCTATCTTCATGGACTATATGAACCGAATTTTTAGACCATATCTGGATTCATTCGTGGTAGTTTTCATTGATGATATCCTGATATATTCTAAGAATTCGAAAGAGCATGTCGAACATCTTCGGACAGTATTGAAGATTTTGAAGGAGAAGCAACTCTATGCCAAAATCTCTAAGTGTGAATTTTGGTTGAGAGAAGTTCAGTTTTTGGGGCATGTGATTTCGGAAGGTGGCATAGCAGTTGACCCAGCTAAAGTTGAATCGGTTCTGCAGTGGGTTCAACCGAAGACAGTCACTGAAGTCCGAAGTTTCTTAGGACTGGCTGGTTATTATAGAAGATTCATTGAGGGATTTTCGAAGATCGCGCTACCTCTCACCAAGCTGACTCGGAAGGATCAACCATTTATATGGGATGAGAAGTGTGAGAAGAGCTTTCTGATGCTTAAGGAAAGGTTAACATCCTCGCCAGTGTTAATCTTACCTGACCCTCACAAGGAGTATGAAGTGTACTGTGATGCATCAGGACAAGGGCTTGGGAGTGTTCTAATGCAAGAAGGAAAGGTCGTGGCGTATGCATCTCATCAATTGAAAGTTCACGAGGTGAATTATCCCACCCATGATTTGGAACTTGCTGCGATAGTTTTTGCACTGAAGATATGGAGACATTATCTCTATGGCACTACATTCCAATTGTTTAGTGACCATAAGAGTTTGAAGTATTTTTTTGATCAGAAAGAATTGAATATGAGGCAGCGTCGGTGGATGGAATTCTTAAAAGACTACGATTATGAGCTTCATTACCACCCCGGTAAGGCTAATGTTGTAGCAAACGCTTTGAGCCGTAAAGCGATTTATGCAAGTTCCATGATGATTAGAGAAGCGGCTTTGATTGAAGAGTTTCGGGATTTAAGTTTAGTGATGCAAGTGGAACCAAACCACATTAAGATGGGTATGTTGCAAATTTCAAATGAATTCTTGGCTCGAATTCGAGAATTGCAACAAGAGGACGAAGAGTTATCAGAAAAGAGGAAGTTGGTGAAAGGAGGAAAAGAGCCTAATTTCTTGGAAGGGCCGGATGGAATTCTTCGTTTCAAAACGAGAATTTGCATACCGAAGAATTCGGAGATTCGAAGGTTAATTTTGGATGAGGCACATAAAAGTCAGACGAGCATTCATCCGGGATCAACTAAGATGTACCGGGATTTGAAAGGCATGTTTTGGTGATCGGGCCTTAAGAAGGACGTTGCGGAGTATGTGGCGTCATGTTTAATCTGTCAAAAGATTAAGGTGGAACATCAGAAACCTGGAGGAGTACTGCAACCCTTGGATATTCCACAATGGAAGTGGGATAGTATTTCCATGGATTTTGTGACTGGATTGCCAAGGACAGTTGCAAACCATGATGCAATCTGGGTAATTGTGGACCGTCTGACTAAGTCAGCGCATTTCATTCCGGTGAATATGCGCTATTCCTTGGAAAAGCTTACCCAACTTTATATTCAGGAAGTGGTACGATTGCATGGAGTGCCATCCAGTATTATTTCTGATCGCGGCCCGAGGTTCATGTCTAGATTTTGGTCAAGCCTGCATCAAGCTCTGGGGACGAGACTCAAGATGAGTTCAGCATACCATCCTCAGACCGATGGGCAGACAGAAAGAACTATTCAAACCATGGAAGACATTCTGCGAGCTTGTGTGTTGGAAGAACGAGGAAGTTGGGATCAGATTTTACCACTCGCAGAATTCACATACAACAATGGATATCATGCAAGTATCGGTATGGCACCGTTCGAGGCGTTGTATGGAAGGAAGTGTCAAACCCCGCTATGTTGGTTTCAAGTGGGGGAGAACTTACATCTTGGTCCGGATGTGGTGCAGCAGACGACTGAAAAGATTAGAATGATTCAAGAAAAGATCAGGGCTGCTCATAGTCGTCAGAAAAGCTATGCAGATCGGAGAAGGAGACCTTTAGAGTTTGCAGAAGGCGACCATGTGTTTCTCAGGATTGTACCGCTGAAGGGAGTGTGTAGAGCGTTGAAACCTCATAAGCTTTCGCCCAAGTTCATAGGTCCCTACCAAATCCTTAAGCGAGTAGGACCGGTAGCTTATCAAATAGCCCTTCCACCATCTTTAGCCAACCTGCACAATGTTTTTCATGTTTCTCAGTTGAAAAAGTTTGTGCATGATCCAACCATGGTTCTTCATATTCGTTCGGATGACGTAACCATACGAGAAAACTTAACCTTTAAGGCTTGTCCAGTTAAAATTGAAGATAGAAGGACCAAACAGCTTAGAGGAAAGGAGATTCCGTTAGTCAAAGTCATGCGGCAAAGTGGAAATGTGTATGAAACGACTTGGGAATTAGAGGATAGAATGCACAAGGATTATCCTGAGTTATTTATGTAGGTTGAATTTCGGGGACGAAATTCCTGTTAAGTGGGGGAGTAGTGTAACACCCCAAATTTTCATTCCCTGATATAATGAAAATGTTGATTATGAAAGTTTATTTCATAATTATTTTCCTTAATCATAATTATATATTTCATAATTAATTTGGATTAATTATGTGTTGGTATTGGTACCTGGGTAAGGTGGAAAAGTATTTTAATATAATATGTAAAAATGATGTTTTTGCATATTAGTCCCTGAATTAGGACCTAGAAGCAATATTAGGAAGGTTTTGGAGGGAAGGACATTAAAATAAATATTTTTGAAAAATTGGTCAAAACACTCGAGTATTCCAGGAAACACTCGAGTATTTTGGACAGTGACGAACTCGTGAGTGCGTTTGATGAGTCAACACTCGACGATTCCCTTCGTTGACACGAAAACACTTCTGGGACACGTTAATTATCTTCGTGTCGAGCTTCATGATCAATGGAAATGGGTATTTAAGCGAATGGTTGAAGGAAATTGACCATTTTGGTCGAATTTCTCTGGAGATAGCAACATAGGGTTCCTGATTTCGTCTCCTCTGTTCTCATCCATTTTTGAGTGTTGATTCAAGAGTTATACACCATTGTAAAGCTCACATCACGAGCTTTACAAAGATATAAGATTCGTGAGTGGAGGTGTTGTGTGGAAAGAGAATCAAAGATCAAAAGGAGAAGGATTTTTGCTGTCCAACCAAGTTCCTGAGGTCTGGAGCTTACTTGGAGCTAGGATTTTGGTAAGTTTATGAGCTCTCTGAACCTCAAATTCGTTCCTACCTCTAGTTTACGTTGCAGAGAATAATTCCTAACCTCTTTCCCTAAATTTTACAACGATTTTGCATGACAAATCCTCTGATTTTGGTACTCTGTTCAACTTTGCCTGCATGCAAAGGATTTCTGGGGTTTAGCATTTCCAACCAAATTCTCTGCAATCTCTGTGTTGATTCACGGCCTAGAGGTAAGGGTGAAGCTATTGATTCACTAGAATAAGTTTAAATCATGTGAATTTAGGTTGAGAGTCAACAAGAGACTCTATGGGCATAGTTTGAAATAGGATCAAGGCTTGGAGGCCTCTCTGGGTTCAAATGCTGGTTTGGACAAGTTTATTATGTTACATGCAAGCTGTACCAAAGTTGTTTGCCTGCTAAATGTGCCTAAAATTGGATTTGGTATGTTGAGTTGTTGGAAAAATGGATTTTATGCATAATTGATGCTATGGTGTGATTCAGTGTAATATGTTGTTAATTCTGTATTGGAACATGTTTAATATGTGTAATGTAAGCTCTGTTGATCATTAGTTTTAACTGGAATGGGCTAGAATTGGAAATGGTATGTTAAAATGCAATTTACACTGTTATCTGTCAGAAAACACTCGAGTATTAGGGTTGATACTCGAGTATTTCGACAAAACCTGAGACATGGATTTCTGGAAAACAAAGAACACTCTAGTACTCATGAAGAACACTCGAGTATTTTTAAAATCTGAGGAACACTCGAGTATTTGTGAAGGACACTCGAGTATTTTGGTAAAACCTCAAAAAAATGAATTTCTGGAAAATGAAGAACACTCGAGTGATTCATAAATTACTCGAATATTTTTATGAAAGGTATGATTCACTCGAGTCCAGGAAATTTCACTCGAGTCTTTTTCTCAGGAACAGAAAAGTATTTCTTTAACATACCTAAATTATTTCCAATTGAATCAACTATGCTTATGGGGAAAATATCATGTTCCAATAAAAAGAATGGGATGATTAAAGAACAACATTAAGATACCCTGATGAAATATTATTGGTTGCACATAATAAGATTATTGGTTAATCTGAATGGATCAATTTATGTGCATTCATACATGGAGAAAGGAGATGGATAATTAATTCGGTGGTAACTGGCTCGATGACACATTTTGTTAATGTGGGCAGCATTGTGGGATGCTGTTACGTCTTGGTGACGTTGTGTGCACACTATCCGAGCAGTTTCACAATACATGTTGGTCATGTATACGAATTGATGGATTGAACGTTCAATGGATAATGGAAATGGAGAGCATGCATCATGACACATTTATGATGGGACTATTTATCAATGAACCATTCTTGCTCATTTATTTATGCACATGATTATTTGGTACTTGTGGATGTTACTTTCATTATTTATACTTATTCGATTATGTGAATTATTTTGCTTACCCCTTATGCCCATTGTAGGTGACGGCTCGCTATCTAGCTTGCATCGAGTTGCGTCCACTCCCTAGTGGAGTGTGGTACTACGAGGACCATAGAGCCACTTTTGAGGGTGAGGTAGAGGTAACTCTCTATCACCCTAACCCTCTGGCTCGCGTCTGTCCTCGTAGGTTTCGCATCCCTATTATCTATACCTTGCATGTACCCCCGTTTTATGCTTATCATGGACCACCCCCGACTCGACCAGCTCGTCGATTTCATTCCTTTCGTTTTAGAGCTGCTACTAGATCTCACCCCTCTGCTTCCCGAGTGATTCGTGAGGAGAGTCCTGTGCCTAGTCCGATGAGTCCGGCTCATGGAACTCCTACAGCTGACCCAGTGCCCAGTGGTAGGGCACCCACTCAGTCGGACGGGGTAGAGGAGGATCCTGAGGAGGCGGAGAGTGAGGGTGAGCCAGTCGAGCACTCCACTGGGAGTCAGTGGGGAGTTGGGGATCCATTGGGAGATGCATAGTATAGATGGTTAGGATGTGGGACATGTGGAGCAGCTGCTGGAGATTCTGGAGGCTTATGCTATGGAGGAGGATCATCAGACCACCGCTGAGATTTCATGTTTTGCTCTGTTGATATATTGTATATATTTTTGAGAGATCTCAGTGAGGCGGTCTTTTATTTTGGCACTTTACTATGGACTTGTATTTTACAAACTTCTGCTACCTCGACTTTGAACTTGTTGTCTTTTGGTACTTTTATGTTATGTTATATTATGGATATATATATATATATATATATATATATATCTATCTATATTTATACGACTTGGTATGTGGAGTATCAAATCAAAGTCACTATTTTATTTTAATTCCGCTTACTCTGATAACTATGCCATTTTACTATAACTGGAAAGATCGTTGCTAAGTTGGGAAGTTTTAATAATCATAAATGAAAACCCAACTTATGCTAGCAAAGGTTACTTTTATTTTATGTATGGTATCAAAGAGTTTTTCATTATTTCTCCAACTCCTCCATTAAACGCAAGTCCATGTATATTAGATAAATTAAGAAAAAGTCCATATTTTGGAATTAAAGGAGAGGGTGTGACACATGTAATCAATTATCAATCTCAAAATGCTCACCGGTCAAGTTCTAGAACGCAAAGCTAAAGAGAACACACTCATGAAAGAATAGGGGTTTCAAATCAAAATATTTCAAATTATTCACATACCCCATCAAATAGGCTCAAAATCTCACTAAGCTAAAGTCAATTCACTAATTTCAAGTTCTGAAAAACTGTCAAAATAACCAAATTTCAAAAATATTTACAGCGCAACAAATAAATAACATGAATCAATGAGTCTAATCCTAAACTAAGTATATACACCTATCATCAGAAAAATAATCCTAAGTCTAGAATAATTACAAAACCTCTACCAAAGTCACAAACCAATACCAAAAATGGGAGAAAAAATTCAGATCTGAAAAAAAAAAATTATTTTGTATCCACTCCCCCAAACTTAAAGGTTGGCTAGTCCTCAAGCAAACTAAACTAACCTATATTAAAAAATTAAAAACTAAAGTAAGGAGTTAGAAACTTCCCTTTGTAGCACAGCATTCTCTCTTGATGCACCATGGAAGAGACTCCCCCAAACTTATTCACCTGTGTCACATGAACAACTAAAAATGGTGCTAGAAAGCACCTCATCAGTAGTTACATATAGAAATCTCTAAACTCTTTATTCACTAACTAACTAAAAAAAATATAAAAAACCTACACTACTATATAATTACAAAGAATCCACCAGGATCCCAAATTCTATAGGTTAATTCCCATGTGATGCAACAATAACAAGTTATTCCCACATCCCATGGGACAACCTTTGGAAGATGGTGGAGTAAGGAAGTTTCAAAAATAAGTTCAATCCCACTAGGGTCAAAAGGTGCATTCCTTACTTCATGCATCATCTCAAACAAATTATTTCTTTTCCCATTCATGAAGGTGTTAATTCCATGAATTAGGAAAACTACCTTTTCAGATTCCCTATTGTTCAATAATAATTTAGATTGGTTTTTAGATTTTTCATGAAAGCACAGAGGTTGAATATAGTGGAAAAAATTTGATTCATCCAAGCATGCAATAGATTTAACCAAATTTTTAATTTCTAGAAATTCATCATGCAAGGGTTGATCAAATTTTTCTACCATATTCAAACCTTATAAAGTTTTATTTTGGTCATCTTCTTCAAACTCATTATGCACATTTTTTTCTAATTGCTCCTCCATAGGAGTTTCATCAATAGTCACATCCATCACCACCACTTTTTCCTCCTTTTGAAGAGAGTCAAAAATTGTTGGTGATGCTTGTAACTCTTCATCTAACGGCTTTGAAATGTGTTCAACTTTAATTTCAAGGTTCCTTGAATTGGAACCTTGAATTGGGCAATAGGTTCTGCATTCTTCAATAAATTCTTTAGTGTTTTGAACACATTTCTCTAAAGCTATTTCCCATGGAACTTTCTCCACGAGAATTGGCTCCTCATAAAATTTTTCATTAGAGGTAACTTCTAATTTCTCTAAAGCTATTTCTAATGAAGTTTTCCTATTACTTATGTTTTGTGCATAATAGTATGGAGACTAGGGATCCGAATTAAATCTATCACAATCAAAATCATTATTAAAACTATAGTTATACATGAAAAATGACAAGTTACACAAGTAATTACAAATAAGTACCGAAAAAAATTAGAATCGAATTTCAATCCTCGGCAACGGCGCCAAAAACTTGTTGGCAATTCGGCAAGTGTACCGATCGCACAAGTAATAAAGAGTAAGTAAATTATCGTTCCACTCAGGGATTGCAAATTGTTTCTAATTTCTTTCACCTAATTGTGATTACTATGTATAACTTGTATTGGTTTTGAGTTTAGAGATAGGAATGTAGAATAAAAGGGATGAAACAATTCAGAAAACAAAAAGGATTTAGAAGCAAATATGGAAAAGGTTAGGAACGTGGTTTCATTGTAGGATCAGGTTATTAATTATGAAAATATGTTTTCCAATAAATCAAAAACTCCATAAACCATTAAAGCTAGATCCCTCATGGCAATTATGTTTCTTACTAAACTTTACCCCTTAATCCCTTAAGTGAGTTCTAATTTATAAGAGTTATACAATTACCCAAAAGTATTCCTACGAGTTGAATAATTATATTGTTTGGTTGAAAGGCCTAATCTTAATCCTAATTTTCCAATTAAGGTTCAGATTACCAAATCAAAACATAAAATCGTGAATTCTATGAATTGTAATTAAAACACAACCAAGCAATTGATTTGAAAGGAAAAACATTAATTCATAAATAAACAGCCAAATTAAGATCCATACAAATCCACCTTATTCCTAACAAGAGGTTCAATTATACATGTTTAGAGAAGAAGAAGAAGGAATGGAATAAACTAATCATCATAGACAACAATCAATTTACCCCCAATAGATCTTCAACCTTCAAGTGGATCCCTCCATCAATGTTGATCTTCAATCCTTGTGCCTTGCCTCCTTGCTCTCAATTGCATAACATCCTCTCTTCTCTAATCCATTCTAACTAATATCTTATTTGGCTCTGAAAAGTCTACCAAACCTAAAGGAAAAACCTATATTTAAAGTCTAAAGCTAATCCTAATTGAATTGATATGATAATATCCTATTAGAATAATCTAACCTTTAATAATCTTATCTACAAATAGAATTTATTATTAAAATCCTTCTAAATCTCGTATTTGTGTCTGACAATAACTTCGGCACTGATTTTGACCCTAAAGATGGACGAATTTGAGCAAGGCTATTTCTAGCAAAGTTGTAGATATTTTCCTTAGCTTTAAAATGATACCAAGATCGCCTTATCTGGATAAACGTAGCTCAAGTTATGGTCAAAATACCGAACAGCGTCATTTTCACGCGGTATGCGTGCCTGGGCGTGCAGTGGACCAGCACGCCTGGACGCGCTATGTCTGATGCCCTCAATTCACCGCTACACGCGCACCTGGGCGTGCTCAGTAACTTTTGACTCCGTTTCTCTCCGTTCTTGTGCCATTTTCAAGGTCTTCTTATGCTCTTTTCAGCTCCAATAATCTTTTCTCCAAATAAAGCTCCGAAATACCTGAAACATACCCAAAACGGATCAAAACGTTCAAAGGATTCTAATAAACTAAAAATTCCTAAAACTAATACAAAATACCTATATTTACAAAAGAAAAAAGCTAAAACCCAAGCAAAAGAAGTGAAATTAAGCCTTAAAACATTGTATATTAGACCTTCATCACACCCCAAACTTAGCATTTTGCATGTCCCAGACAAAAGTAAAATAAAAATTCAAAAACACAAAACTACCTTCTAAATCAAAATGTACAATACTTAATCTAAGACTTCGACTCATCAACACAGCCACATAATTATACAAGCTATTCACATATCAAAACTTGGTTAAAGAAACAAAACCAATCAGAACTCAGAACTAGTGAACATTCTCAACCTCTCAGTGTATATCTCTCATGTGTATCAAGGGTTATAACAATTCACTCAAGTTCATACAATAGTTAAATGTTACCATAAGCTTGACCATAGACCCAAATCTCCACTGAAATTATTAAAAACATGCACAAATCAAAAGGTCTTTAATTTGGTTGTAACGTGGTCATGGCTAAAAGTGTTAGGTGGGATAAAATAAAAAAAGGATGAAACTAAGGGCTAAAATGCAAAACAAATTTCCCTCTAAAAATTATGAATGAGCGATGAATACTATGAGGACTCACTCAAATCACAACTATTTCAAACTTCTTCTTTTCTTTTCATTTTTTTTCCTTCTATTCTTTTCCTTTCACATTATTTTTTTTCAAAAATATTTTTTCTTGGAAGAGAAATAGAACTCATACACTTTTCACCAATTACTTTCACTTTTTCTTTCTATATGCCTCTCAATTGCTCATTCAAAATTCCCAAGGTACTAACAAAGAATATTTCAATAAATGCAGGGTACCAAAGAAAAATCATAATGTCATTAGGCTCAAAATGGGCAACTAAGGGAATATTTATCAATACAAACAGTTGAAGGCTACAAAAACACATCCTATGTGCCTTAATCATCTTAATGCATGCAATCAATTATCAATCTCAAAATGGTCACCGGTCAAGTTCTACAACACAAAACTAAAGTGAACACACTCATGAAAGAAATAGGGGTCTCAAATCAAAATAATTCAATAAATCATATACCCCATCAAATAGGCTCAAAATCTCATTAAGCTAAAGTCAGTTCACTAATCTCAAGTTCTGAAAAACTTTGACAAAATAACCAAATTTCAAAAATATTTACAGTTCAACAAATAAATAACATGAATCAATGAGTCTAATCCTAAACTAAGTATATACACCTATCATTAGAAAAATAATCCTAAGTCTAAAATAATTACAAAACCTCTACCTAAGACACAAACCAACACCAAAAATGGGAGAGAATAATTCAGATCTGAAAAAAAAATTTATTTTGTATCCACTCCCCCAAACTTAGAGGTTGACTTGTCCTCAAGAAAACTAATCTAAACATACCTAACTACAAAATAAAAAACAAAAAACAAAAAACAAGGAGTTAGGAACTTCCCTTTGTAGCACAGCATTCTCTCCTTATGCACAATGGAGGTGACTCCCCCAAACTTATTCACCTGTGTCACATGAACAACTAAAAATAGTGCTAGAAAGCACCTCATTAGTAGTTACATAGAAAAAGCTCTAAACTCTTTATTCACTAACTAACTAAAAAAAATAAAATAAAAACCTACACTACTACATAATTACAAAGAATCCACCAGGATCCCAAATTCTATAGGTTAATTCCCATGTGATGCAACAATAACAAGTTATTCCCACATCCCATGGGGAAAACCTTGGATGATGGTGGAGTAAGGAAGTTTCAGAAATAAGTTTAATCCCACCAGGGTCAAAAGGTGCATTCCTTACTCCATGCATCATCTCAAACAAGTTATTTCTTTTCCCATTCATGAAGGTGTTAATTCCATGAATTAGGAAAACTACCTTTTCAGGCTCCCTATTGTTCAATAATAATTTAGATTGGTTTTTAGATTTTTCATGAAAGCACAGAGGTTGAATATAGTGGAAAAAATTTGAGTCATTCAAGCATGCAATAGATTTAACCAAATTTTTAATTGCTAGAAATTCATCATGCAAGGGTGGATCAAATTTTTCTACCATATTCAAACCTTCTAAAGTTTTATTCCGGTCATCTTCCTCAAACTTATTATGCACATTTTCTTCTATTTGCTCCTCTATAGGAGTTTCATCAATAGTCACATCCATCACCACCACTTTTTCCTCTTTTTGAAGAGAGTCAAAAATTGTTGGTGATGCTTGTAACTCTTCATCTAACGGCTTTGAAATGTGTTCAACTTTAATTTCAAGGTTCCTTGAAGTGGAACCTTGAGTCGGGTAATAGGTTCTGACTTCTTCAATAAATTCTTTAGTGTGTTGAGCACATTTCTCTAAAGCTATTTCTCATGGAGCTTTCTCCACAAGAATTGGCTCTACAAAAATTGGTTTCTTAGCTGTAACTTCTAATTTCTCTAAAGTTATTTCTAATGAATTTTTCCTATAACTTATGTTTTGTGCATAATAGTATGGAGAATAAGGATCCGAAATAAATCCATCACAATCAAAATTATTATTAAAATAATAGTTAGACATGAAAAAGGACAAGTTACACAAGTAATTACAAATAAGTACCAAAAAAAATTAGAATCGAATTTCAATCCCCGGCAACGGTGCCAAAAACTTGTTGGCAATTCGGCAAGTGTACCGATCGCACAAGTAATAAAAAGTAAGTAAATTATCGTTCCACTCGGGGATTACAAATTGTTTCTAATTTCTTTCACCTAATTGCGATTACTATGTATAACTTGTATGGGTTTAGAGTTTAAGAGATAGGAATGTAGAATTAAGGTATGAAACAATTCAGAAACTAAATAGGATTTAGAAGCAAATATGGAAAAGGTTAGGAAATTGGTTTCATTGTAGGATCAGGTTATTAATTATGAAAATATGTTTTCCAATAAATCAAAAACTCCAGCAACAATTAAAGCTAGATCCCTCATGGCAATTATGTTTCTTACTAAACTTTACCCCTTAATCCCTTAAGTGAGTTCTAATTTATAAGAGTTATACAATTACCCAAAAGTATTCCTACGAGTTGAATAATTATATTGTTTGGTTGAAAGGCCTAATCTTAATCCTAATTTTCCAATTAAGGTTCAGATTACCAAATCAAAACATAAAATCGCGAATTCTATGAATTGTAATTAAAACACAACCAAGCAATTGATTTGAGAGGAAAAACATTAATTCATAAATAAACAGCCAAATTAAGATCCATACAAATCCACCTTATTCCTAACAAGAGGTTCAATTATACATGTTTAGAGAAGAAGAAGAAGGAATGGAATAAACTAATCATCATAGGCAACAATCAATTTACCCCCAAGAGATCTTCAACCTTCAGCTGGATCCCTCCACCAATGTTGATCTTCAATCCTTGTGCCTTGCCTCCTTGCTCTCAATTGCTTAACAACCTCTCTTCTCTCATCCTAATTTTATTCAAATCTCTTATTTGGCTCTGAAAAGTCTCCCTAAACCTAATGGAAAAACCTATATTTAAAGTCTAAAACTAATCCTAATTGAATTAGAGCAAAACTGATCCGGAAGTGGCCCAATTGGGCTTTCTCATGTCTGACACGCAGCTTCGGCCCTGATTTTGACCCCAAAGATGGACGAATTTGAGCAAGGCTATTTTTGGCAAAGTTGTAGATATTTTCCTTAGATTTAAACTGATACCAAGATCGCCTTATTTGGATAAGCGTAGATCAAGTTATGATTAAAATACCGAACAACGTCACTTTCATGCCCTCAATTCAACGCCTGGGCGCACTATGTCTGATGCCCTCAATTCACCGCTGCACGCGCGTCTGGGCGCGCAGCATTATCAAAGTGATTAAAAGTGATTTTTTTTTATCAAATACAACATCCAATAATTGTGCTCTAATTCGCTCGTTAATCGTTGGATTTTGCTCAAATTTGGAGACAAACTTTGTGACATCCTCATTTTCATATCCAACAGTGGGATTTGTTTTTGGTGCTTCGAGTCTTGCTTAACAAGATCGGCAGTTTCAGCAGTGATTGAAATGCCACTAATTCAAAATTATTGCAGGTATAATGAGGTTAAAAACCTTTAGGATGTCTTCTTGTGGACTCACCAGACAATTTTTCATTAAGGGACATAAGGGAGGTGGCTTTGTTCCCCACTATCACCCAAGCCAATCAAAATTGGCCAAGATCCCTTTTCATGGTGATAATGTTTCCACTTTGTCTCCCCTTGTTATTGCTTTAGTATGGGGGAGTAATGATGAAGCTCATCAACTTCAAAGGAGCTTTGAGCAATCCTAATAACACTCTCTACTTCGTGTACTCACTGCCATTAGGAAGTAGCAACTCATAACTCAACCAATTTCCCTTAAAGCCATTGGAAAATACCCATTGAATTTGCTCAAAAACAAGTTTCTAGTGTGGACTTTGTGACTGATTCTTGTGAAAGAGAGTGAAAAAAATAATTCTGGACAAGGAGAAGTTGTTGTCCAACCTTAGAGCCAACCTCAATCCTCACATCCTTAGCTTGTGCTATTAATAACTTCACCTCTGGATATGGGAGAAGTTATTTATAGCATTAATTTAGTAATTTGTGCTCAAAGTAGAGTATAGACTTATGTATATCCAAGAGAAATGGTTAGCAAGTATGTGGTATGTGTAAGTGACTTAGAAGTCAAGACATACCATGAGAACCCTTTGAGCAAGTTTTAAATCACCTAAGTGTGATTTATAAATGTTTAACTCATTAAATATGATATACTGAGTTGTTGGAAATGTAATTATGCTTATTAGTGTTGATATGGATTTATTTACTGTGGAACAAAATGATATGATGAGTAATTCTGAATTTATACATTTCGGATTGTATGTATGTTAATTATATGTCTCAGTTATATAATTATGGAACATGTACTATAAAAATTGGTGTTGAATTCCCATATAAAACTAATTTTTTAGTATGCAAATTCTGGTATTTTCACTTAAGCGAGGGATTCTCACATGAAAGAAAATGGTTAGATAATAATAAATTATTTTAAAAAAATTATATATTTTGGGACTTCTAACATCAATTTAGATAGTATGCTTGATCAATATAATAATTGTTCCTGGAGTTGGAAATAAAATGAAAGATGATATTGAAAAGTTATGGACTTGTTGAAATAAAATTTGAAACATACTAAATGGTATGTGGTATAAGATGTGATGTAAAGGTGCATAGCTTTGCATGAAATAATAAGAAAAAATATTTTATTCATATGGTATGACTATGTCTCAAGCTCGTAGCTTGGGTAAAATGCCCAAGGGTCCGAGATAATTGAAAGAAGTGAAGTCATAGCTCGGGTAGCAACTCGATTGGGGGTTCGAAGAAACATTATTGTGAAATACTCGAAACCTAAATGTGGCTAGGGTACCGAGATAATGGCCATGCACTCAAATGCAAAAAAAAAAAAAGGAATACTTGAGACATCATACCTATGAATGGATCCAAAAGAGAAAATTGGAAAGACGTACACGCATTGCATATGGGATAATAAGAAATTAATTACGTTAATAAAATAATTGTTTGACATGCATCATGAACATAACCTACTTGTTGCTTGTGATTGTTTATTTTGGCTATTTCAATTACTGATTGACATTAATGATATGACAATGACTTATTCCCTAATTGTAAATGTTTGTTAGGTACCACCGTTAGTCAATCAATTCCTGATGTGACCGGGGTTCAAACTACTCCAAGCTAAGGGAGTTTGCTGCTGAGTTTGGATCAATGCTTTGGGGTGTAATTTATATATGTAATATAAAATAGGCTAAACTACGTATTTGGTCCTTTACCTTATTTTTCAATTTCAAATTGGTCCCTTACATTTTTTTGGTATCATATTGGTCCCTCGCGTTTCTTTTCACTATCAATTTGGTTCCTGAATCACTATTTATGCTATGTGGACCAATAAGATATGCACACGTGTCATTTCTCTCTCCAACGTTGCAAATGTGGACTGATATAATGTTGACACGTAGGATGAACAGTGACTTAGGGACCAATTTGATAACAAAAAGAAACATGAGGGACCAATATAATACCAAAAAAAATGTAAGGGACCAATTTGAAATTGAAAAATAAGGTAAGAGACCAAATACGTAATTTATCCTATAAAATAATATAAATAGCATCCTAGAGTATAATATCTGAAGTAATTTTATTGGGTTTGAGACTTTATATGTTGGACTGTAATAATGACGAACTAGTGTGGTTTGTTTTGAATTATTTCATGAAAAAAATTACCTTAATAACTAAAATTATCAACTTGTTTAATAAAACTAATTGGGGTATTACACTCGTCCTTAACAAAGACCCTTGTCTAACCTGGACAAAACATAGGTGCCATTTGTGGGAATCTGTAAACTACAAACCCCACACCAACACTGAAAACACCATCCACATTGGTCAAACAAAAAATATATATAATTAATATAGTATTTGGATGGATACCAGAGGAAGAATGATGTTCGAAGATCAAAAAGAGTATATGATGGCAAAGTTCGTCGAATTTCCCAAAGCCACCCGAAAACAAAGTGTAAGTCCTCCCTCCATGGAGATTATAGCAAAAACATTGTGGGTGTCATCCACCCGCACAATGGCCCCTTATTGATTACAATGAAGATCGTCAACAAGATTATTATCAAATTCTTGGTGAGCCTTGGAAGCTCTGTCGATATCCTCCCATACCAGACCTGTAGGATTCTCATGTTTTGATGCTAACAATCTCTCTCCAAGCAACAACATTGGCAACAAGCAAGCTACACCACATGAAGATTAGAATTAGGATTTTTATTAATTCTATTTCAATGTAATCTTTATTTTTATGCAATGCATCTCATTGGTGTGGGTAGCTTAGGTGATTTTAAGAATATTTAAATAATGTTTGATTAAGAGTGAAGATACTTTAAATCTTGATTAAATAGCTCTATTAAAAGTTTTGTGAAAATCCTTTTAGAAAAACCTTTTTTTTATTCAGATTCTGATCAGTTTACTCGAGTAATGAGTATTGGATCACTCGAGTAATTTATGTCATGACAGGTTAATCGAGTAATGGTTTACACATCACTCGAGTAACTTAATCTGACATGTTTTAATCGAGTGATGTTATATGGTTTACTCGAGTAATTTAATCAGTGTTTGGAAAATTTTAAAAGGACTTAATTTTCTCTTTCACAAGAGATACACATTCATTCTTACAATTTTCTATACACTTTCAAAAGCAATTCAAGAGCTATTTTACTTCTTTCAAGAGCTATCAAGATTCAACAAAGAACTTTTCATTCTTCACTCTATTTCTCTCATTGTTCAAATATTCTTGAGATCATAATTTTTGTTCTTAGTGGTTGTTGAAGATTTGCAATTTGTGATTGCATCATTGAAGTTTCAACACAAGTGAAGAATCTCACAAGGAAGACTTTGAGGATCAAATCAAAGCAAGAAAAGAGGATTGGTTGGAAGCATCTTCAATCAATTAGCAAGGAAATCTAGAATTCTCAAAAGGGGTAGATTAGATCAAAGTGTTTGGTACACACTTTGAGTTGGGTTTTAAGATAGGAGAACTAAGAATCTAGTTGCATCTTAAAACATTGTAAAATCTACATTTGAAGATTTCTAGTGAAGAATCTCTCTTGATTTAAGAGGGGACTGGAGTAGCTTTCAAGTGGGTGAAAGTGAACCAGGATAAATCCTTGTGTCTCTTTTATTTTCATTCCTTGTATTGCATTAATTCATTAACAATTGCATTTTTAGGTTAGAATTGGGGTTTTATTAATTCTACTCAATTGATCTAAAATTGCATGTTAATATTACTTGAAATTGTTCATATTAATCATTTATAATTTGTTGAATCATCATAGCATTGTAATTCTTGAAGAACTCTATTGAAAACTGAGTTTTAATTGAATTTTACCCAGTTTACTCGAGTAAAGTTCTTGTCACTCGAGTAATCTGCTTTCAGTTTATGAACAATACTCGAGTAGGTTTTCTGTTACTCGAGTGATTTAAAAATAGCTTTTGTAATACTCGAGTGATTTGCTGAATACTCGAGTGAAATTATTTTTGCTTGCGTATTACTCGAGTGAAGTCTTGAGTTACTCGAGTAATCTGACTTGAATTTTTAAGAAAACTTATTTTCATAAAATCATTCTCTTAGGTGGACGAAAAATCTGTAATAAGGCTTCAATATTCTATTCACCCCCCCTCTAGACTATATTGAGCCGCTTGTTGGTTTCCAACAAGTGGTATCAGAGCTCGGACGAAAAATCCGAGCCTTAAAAAGCTTTTTCGAAAAGATCCTTTTACTTGGAAACAATGGGCTCAATTTCAAATCCTTTTGGTGGTGAAGGAACTTCCATTAATCGTCCTCCACTATTCAATGGTGAGGGTTACGCTTATTGGAAGGTCCGCATGAAAATTTTTATTCAAGCCATAGATATGGAAATTTGGAACGCCATAGAGAATGAACCTTTTGTTCCTCAAACAAAAGTAAATGATGTTGTTTCGGTCAAACCACAATCGAGTTGGGACAATGATGATAAGAAGAAAGTTGCATTTGATTTAAAAGCTAAAAATATCATCACGTCCGCTCTTTCTTATGATGAGTTCTTTCGAGTATCTCAATGTGTTGATGCTAAACAAATGTGGGACACATTACAAGTCACACATGAGGGCACTTCGGAGGTTAGAAGGGCTAGGCTAAATACACTCATGCATGAATATGAACTCTTTCGTATGTTACCTAATGAAAATATAGGTGACATGCAAAAGCGGTTCACTCATATCATAAATCATCTTTCTGCACTTGGAAAAGTTATAACTAATGGTGAAGTTGTTAATAAGATTTTGAGATGTCTTAGCAGGGAATGGAAACCTAAGGTGACGGCCATTATGGAAGCTAGAGACGTGGATCAAATTGACTTAGCAACTCTATTCGGAAAGCTTCAAGAGCATGAAATGGAGCTTGGGCGGTTATCCATGAATGAAGATGCCGATAGAAAGAAAAAGGGGATAGCTCTTAAATCAACTTCAAAATCCCTTAAGGCACAAGAGGAAAACTCTCAAGTGGATGACTCGGACTCCGATATAGATGATGAGACCCTTGGCTTGCTAGTTAAAAAGCTTGGTAGGTTCCTTAAGAAAAAGGGGAACTTTAATAGAAATAGACAAAGAGATTCTAAGGACTCACAACCAAGAAATAAGACTAACAAGGATCACATCAAGTGTCATGGGTGTGGAAAGCTTGGTCACTATCGATCAAATTGCCCAACTCATTCTAAGAAGTCGGAAGGTGACAACTCTAAGTTCAACTCATCTAAAGGAAAAAGGGCTTACATAGTATGGGATGAAGTGGAGAGTCAATCAACATCTAGCTCATCGAATGATGAAGAACTTGCAAATCTATGTTTGATGACGAAGCTTGATGAAGAGGAATCTTCGAGCATTAAATCAAGTGAGAACAGAACGTCAATGAGGTAGATTATCTTTCCGATGCTAGCTCTAGTTCTAATTCTCCTTCATTCAATGAATTGTACAATGTGTATGTAGAGATGCATAAAGAGTTGAAGAAACTTGCTAAAATAAATGTTGAAAGAAAGAATTTCATAATGAAGCAACATGAAAAGATAATTGAACTTCAAAAAGATTTAGAAGAAATTAAGCTTCAAAATGAAACACTTGAACTCATTTATGCAAACTCTACATGCAATTGTGAATTGAAATCAAATGAGACTCCATCTTGTGAAAATTGCAAGTCTTTGGAAAAAGAAGTTTTTAATTTGAATGATCGACTTGCAAGGCTCATGAAAGGAGATACTTCATTAGATCATTTGCTTTCAACTCAAAGGAACAATAGCAATAGATCCGGTCTTGGCTATACCAAACCTAAGAAACGCAATTATCGCAAAGTTGGTGGATTTTCAAAGAATAAGATTTCTAAAAACCCAACTTGCCATTATTGTGGGATCTTTGGGCATACCACGAATAAATGTAATATAATGAAATTTGGTATACCAAGCGGAGAATATATTTGGATTGTTAAGGGGACTTCTCTCCATGCTAACAACAAAGGACCCAAGACCACTTGGGTACCTAAGTCAACCAAATGATATCTTTCTTGTAGGTGTGTCTTCGAACCAAAGAGCGCAAATGGTACTTGGATAGTGGTTGCTCGAGACACATGACGGGAGACAAAACGCACTTCATGGAACTTACTCTGAAAAGTGGTGGATTTGTGACATACGGCGACAACAACAAGGGCAAAATTCTAGGAGTCGGGAAGATCGGTAACGTATCTAACCTTGTCATAGAAAATGTCCTATACGTAGAAGGCTTAGAACACAACTTGCTTAGTATAAGCCAACTATGCGATATGGGCAATTATGTGACTTTTACTCCGGAATTATGCTTCATTAAGTCTTCTATAGATGATAGTGTTAAGTTTGTTGGTCGTCGCTCTAATAACACTTACTTAATTGATTTGGATGAGATAACTTCACTATTTTCAAATTGTTTCAAATCTTTTGTTGATGAAATTCGTCTTTGGCATAGACGAATTGCTCATGTGAATGTGAATCAATTAAACAAACTTTTGCGAAAAGATTTAGTGATTGGTTTGCCTAAACTAAACTTTAAGCTTGATGGCATTTGTGACTCTTGTCAAAAGTGCAAGCAAGTTAAAAGTTCTTTTAAACCTAAAAATGTGATAAGCACAACAAAGCCTTTGGAGCTAATCCATATGGATTTGTTTGGCCCTTCACAAATTAAAAGTTTAGGTGGCAATTACTATGGATTTGTTTTAGTAGACGATTTTACTAGATTCACATGGACATTATTTTTATCCGCAAAAAGTGAAGTTTATAAATGTTTTAAAAAGTTTGCCAAACTCATCCAAAATCAACTAAGTTTGAAAATTGTGTCTATTAGAAGTGACCACGGAGGTGAGTTTGAAAACACTAGGATTGATGCGTTTTGTGATAAGTTTGGTATTGATCATCAATTTTCGGCCCCTAGGACTCCGGAGCAAAACGGAGTTGTAGAAAGGAAAAATAGAATATTAGTGGAACTTGCTCGTACTATGTTTTCGGACCTTGTGTATGGTCTAGTTTGGTTAGTTTCGTTTGATTATTTGCTATGGTTGATGTCTTTTTGCTTTACACTATGATTTGCTGCATAGTATGATACTCTGATATTATGGATTATGGTGCTATATTCGTTGTGCGTTTATATTCGTTGTGGCACTATTGTGGTTTATTTTGGTATTGTCTTTATTGTTATCTTATTTTTATACCATTGTGAACTACTTACCTTCCACTTTTGGCAAAGGACTTTTCTCACAATTCTTATCTTTTTAATGATGCCAAAAGGGGGAGAATATTTTGTTGATGTTGTTTTTGTAGGTTAAGTTTTATTATATTTTTCCTAGGTGTTTTACATTTAGGGGGAGTATGTTAAAACTTAGTGCTTAATTGAAAAGGAGGTTTGTCATCATCAAAAAGGGGGAGTTTGTAGGATTCTCATGTTTTGATGCTAACAATCTCTCTCCAAGCAACAACATTGGCAACAAGCAAGCTACACCACATGAAGATTAGAATTAGGATTTTTATTAATTCTATTTCAATGTAATCTTTATTTTTATGCAATGCATCTCATTGGTGTGGGTAGCTTAGGTGATTTTAAGAATATTTAAATAATGTTTGATTAAGAGTGAAGATACTTTAAATCTTGATTAAATAGCTCTATTAAAAGTTTTGTGAAAATCCTTTTAGAAAAACCTTGTTTTTATTCAGATTCTGATCAGTTTACTCGAGTAATGAGTATTGGATCACTCGAGTAATTTATGTCATGACAGGTTAATCGAGTAATGGTTTACACATCACTCGAGTAACTTAATCTGACATGTTTTAAACGAGTGATGTTATATGGTTTACTCGAGTAATTCAATCAGTGTTAGGAAAATTTTAAAAGGAATTAATTTTCTCTTTCACAAGAGATACACATTCATTCTTACAATTTTCTATACACTTTCAAAAGCAATTCAAGAGCTATTTTACTTCTTTCAAGAGCTATCAAGATTCAACAAAGAACTTTTCATTCTTCACTCTATTTCTCTCATTGTTCAAATATTCTTGAGATCATAATTTTTGTTCTTAGTGGTTGTTGAAGATTTGCAATTTGTGATTGCAACATTGAAGTTTCAACACAAGTGAAGAATCTCACAAGGAAGACTTTGAGGATCAAATCAAAGCAAGAAAAGAGGATTGGTTGGAAGCATCTTCAATCAATTAGCCAGGAAATCTAGAATTCTCAAAAGGGGTAGATTAGATCAAAGTGTTTGGTACACACTTTGAGTTGGGTTTTAAGATAGGAGAACTAAGAATCTAGTTGCATCTTAAAACATTGTAAAATCTACATTTGAAGATTTCTAGTGAAGAATCTCTCTTGATTTAAGAGGGGACTGGAGTAGCTTTCAAGTGGGTGAAAGTGAACCAGGATAAATCCTTGTGTCTCTTTTATTTTCATTCCTTGTATTGCATTAATTCATTAACAATTGCATTTTTAGGTTAGAATTGGGGTTTTATTAATTCTACTCAATTGATCTAAAATTGCATGTTAATATTACTTGAAATTGTTCATATTAATCATTTATAATTTGTTGAATCATCATAGCATTGTAATTCTTGAAGAACTCTATTGAAAACTGAGTTTTAATTGAATTTTACCCAGTTTACTCGAGTAAAGTTCTTGTCACTCGAGTAATCTGCTTTCAGTTTATGAACAATACTCGAGTAGGTTTTCTGTTACTCGAGTGATTTAAAAATAGCTTTCGTAATACTCGAGTGATTTGCTGAATACTCGAGTGAAATTATTTTTGCTTGCGTATTACTCGAGTGAAGTCTTGAGTTACTCGAGTAATCTGACTTGAATTTTTAAGAAAACTTATTTTCATAAAACCATTCTCTTAGGTGGACGAAAAATCTGTAATAAGGCTTCAATATTCTATTCACCCCCCCCCCCCCTCTAGACTATATTGAGCCGCTTGTTGGTTTCCAACAAGACCTTCCTAAAGTTAGGGCTACAAAAATCAATCTTGGAACCTACCTATCAAGACCTTGTAGGGTTTGAAGCAAGTCCAAACAAGCCATTAGGAAACATCACATTATTGACAACAATGTATTCCTAGTTGAAGGGGTGTTAAAGCGAAATCCAATTTCTTGTTGCAGAATGCTCTCCCCCCTCCCCTCACACACACATCGCAATCCTTGGAAGAAGAATCCTTGTTCAGATGAAGGCAATTATCTCCACCACGTACCTCTGCATAAACTTCATGCATCAAGGAGAAGTGCATGGAATCCATGGAGATCAGGAGCAAGCGAAGCAAGTTGAAGAAAGCAATAATCAGCCAAATAAAGAAAGGCAAATAGCAGACAGAATCATGCATATAGCTGAAAATCTTGATTCAATCCCCCTCAACGTCCTTGACGCTCGAGAAGATTTTGAGGAAGTCAGGTCACAGCCCGAAGGCGATGTCGAGGAGATGCAGATCGGACTAGCCCCAACCAACATAATGCGCATAAATTCCAATCTGGCTCCTGAAATCAAGACTAGATTGATTTCTTGCTTACTCAAAAACAAAGATCTATTTGCCTGAACAACAACTGATTTGCATGGGGTAGACCCAAAGTTTGCATGCCATTGCCTAGCTTGTGACCCAAACCACATGCTCGTAGCTCGAAAGCGAAGGGAAGTTGGACCAGAAAGACAAGAGGTCATCAAAGCACAGGTAAAAAATTTACTCTATATAGTTTTCATACGAGAGATTCGTTATTCCAAGTGGCTAGCAAATATCATCCTTGTCAAGAAAAGCAATGGGAAGTGGAGAATACCAAAGAGTGATGAATAAAGTTTTTAAATACTTGATTGGAAAAGTCCCGTAAGTTTAAATAGATCATTGTGTCAACCTTGCTTTTATAATTTATTAAAAAAGTGTTGATAAATAATTTGGAAATTAATAATATTTGCTTAGGTGTTTCATTATATTTTGCATGTAAAGAAAAATAAAGGCTTAAATATATTTTTTTGTCATTTAAAACTTACCCAATTATTTTGGTTTTAGTATTTGAATTTTTTTGGCCAATTCTGCTTCTTAAGTGTTAGAAAAGTTTTGATTTAGTCTCTACTTTTACATCTCTCTATTAAGTATTAACTCGTGATGTGGCAAATAAAATGCCTTGAAAAATCTACGCGCCTTGAAATATTTAGAATTAAGGGTTTGTGATACTTAAACGAAAACCTAGCTAGTGAGCTTTTAACGATTTGAACTAAAATTAAATTGACTTATTTATGCTTTTGGTTCCTAAAAGTTTAGCGTGTTTTGGTTTTAGTCCCTATAGGTTATTTTGATCGGGACTGGTCCTTAATTTTTCAAATATTTTGGTTTTGATCCACTCCATTATGAAAAAACTGTTATTTGCTGACATGACTAGCAGAACACCATATCAGCAGTCACGTAGTGTGAGAAGACGTCAAATAAGTGATATAACATGGTTGATACAGATCCAAGGACACAAAATGGCCCCATACGCAAAATGACCTCATACGTAGAATTTTGCATTTATGACCCTGAATCATCCATTTCACAATACTTATTTGGCACTATCTCACACCACGTAGCTGTTGGTGTGAGTTTCCGTTAACCACATTAACAAATGATTTTTTTTAACAGATTGGACGAAAACCAAAATGTTTGGAAAATTAAGGATCGATCATGGTCAAAATAACTTTTAGGGACCAAAACCAAAACATGCTGAACTTTTAGGGACCAAAACCATAAATAAGCCAATTAAATTTTTGAAACATTTATAAATCAAGATTTTTCCAAAAAAAAATTTAAGAACGAAACTGACTGAGCTTTGATGGGAAAAAACATACTGAAGTGAAAAATAAAATATACATTTTATATATAAATGTATGTAGCATGACACCACAAATTTTATAAGTACAGGTGTGGAGACATAAAATTAGAGTTTGATTATTTGATTTTATGTTCCAAAACCGTATACATCTGTCTTTTTTTTTTCGAGGTTGTCCACTCGGTTTCTAAGTGTTGGTTACGTACATTTAGATCTGACTCGGGTTGCGTGCTTGATTATGACAGGTGAGTTTCCTAACATGAATTTTCTGCATACATAAGAAATCGAACTCGAGACCTTACTTAAACAAAGATCGAACCGCTTACCACTTATCCCAACCCATATTGATCGTATATCTCTCTCTTTGTCATATGACTATATGTGGTTAAAAATCGTGCAAAAAGATCCAAATCCAATACTATTACTCGGTTACTTTAATCTAAAAGGATAGTTGTACGGTACCTCCTCCCTTATTTTATATATATATATATATATATATATATATATTACAAAAACATAGTTTTTGCAATGAATAGAATGTTGATGTGGTGCTTCATATTATATTTTTCTATTTTTTTATTGTTAAATTATCAATTTTAAAATTATTAATGATTGATAATTAAGAAATGATTGATATTGAGAGGGTGTTTTGTTTTTTATTTTGACCAGGGGTAAAAAGGAAACTGAAACTTTGTTGATTGTGTGTGTATATTTAAGAAGCATGTTAAATTACTAGATTGTTTCAAGAATTTGAAAACAGTACCAATTCATGCAGTTAAAAGTTTTCTGGCCCTAACCAACGAGGGTTGGCTAAAGGAGTCCGATCCATAAACTAATCCTAATGTTCATGTGATCCACAAAATAGTCCTAATAACTTGTTTATAGATGACAATTGCCACCAACAGAGCCACAAAAATGAGAAACAAGTGGGGGAAATTTGAACCTATAATCAACTCTTGTTTCTTAGTATATATACATATATATATAGCATTAATCTCTATATTCTAAGTCATTTTGAAATAGGAAAAGCAACAAAAAATCAGTGAAAATGCAGACTGTAAAGGATAAACTACAAGATATGAGTGCCTTGCGAAAGGCCAAGGCCGAAGCAAAGGCTGAAGAAAAGGTACCTATGTAGGTTATAATGTTAATGCTCGTATGTGCCGTTTGATAGAAGAATGTCTTTATGTTTCTTGGAATATAATCTTCTTAATTTGGGAATGTGAGATTATTATGTTTGGTAGAAAATTGAAAAATATGCCAAGAGAAAGAAAATTGATAATTCATGCAGCTAAACATCATTCATAGATTAAATCAAGAAAAACCTAGGGATCTGTTTTATGAGTTTACCCAATTAATTATAACAAGATATGCGTCACAGTCTATCAATAAAAATATAGCATGTGATAATAGTTATGACACATGCATAAAGTGTCAATTGGAAGAGCTAATATTTAACATATAAGAGTGTATCCTTATATATATATATATATATATATATATATATTATCATCCCACATAAGCCATTTTCATCTCATTTTCATAAGCTCGTGGTAGGAACTTATAAAATAAGCTTGCACGAACCTTATGCGGAACATCACCTGCCCCCTCTTTGATTCTGCCTCACATCCCTTTTTCCATTTATATCATTTTACAACCGTTATTTCACTTTAATTATTTTTATTGTGTCTGTTTGGCAAAACTAACTTATAGTTGTGAACTTGTAGCTGATAGTTATGAGCTTATAGCTAATAGCTGTGAACCTAGCTTATAGCTGTGGGATTATAGCTATGAATTTATAGTTGTATAGCTAGCTTATTGAACTAGAGCTGTTTGGCAAAACCAGCTGTGCAACTAATTTAAATATGTTAAATGACTGAAAAGTACATAACATGTAGAATAATAATTAATATTGATATTCATGTTTCAATGACGATAATACTACACTAGTAGCTTATAGAGAAAGACATATACTTCATTCATATGATATAAATGATAAAAAAAATTATAACATTCATAATAATTATTACTAAGTACTACTGCACTTTAAACATTTTTATTATTATAAAAATGTCACGGTATCTTTATTAACAATGACACGAAAGAATGACAAAACTTTTAGCCTATTGATTGGACACACCGCCATCACAAAATCACACAAATCCAATCTAAACCTAATTCACAAAATTAAAAAAAAATGAGGATAACAAAAAAGTAAAGAGAAATTTGATGATCAATGTTGAAATAAATATCACATACCTTTATGTCTCCTGAATCAATAGTTAAATATAGGATTTCTTTATGAGTGGTTTTGGTGTGGTGCGTACAGATATTGAATATATAGAAGGATCCTAGGTTTTTGGGTTTGAGGAAAAAAAGTAAAAAATTTGGGGGTAATATTAATTTGGGCCAGAATAAATAATAATATAATTTAATAAAAAAAGGGTAAAATTGAGATATGATTTATTGAAAGCTCTTATTTTTTTTTCTCAAAGCTACCTGATTTAGCTTTCTAAAAGTTAGCTTTCAAAAGCTATAAGCTTCCTTTTTGAAAGTTATAAGCTTCTTTTATTTTTTGTTCACCAAACAGCTCTAGTAGCTTATTGACCAAACCAATAAGTTAAAAGCTACTAAATAAGCTATAAGCTTGTCATACCAAATACACTCATTATACTGCAACAAAAACCAATTGTTGACGATTTTTAAATTTGTAAAAATTAGTTTCAAATTTTGCTTGATTCTTAATTTTAATTTTTTAAGCTACTCATATATGTTACGTTCAACCTCTTATTGATTATAAAATATGGGTACTCCAAAACTAATAAAGTACTTATATCGAGTGTATTTTGGATTCTGATACACATGTTGTATTCATGGATACTCGTAAAGGGTATGCTTGGATATACTTTGAATGTATATCATACAAAATTAAATCATCTTTGTCTTAGAATTTATATTTTATCTTTTTGTTCCTCGCATTACACCATATTTTTAAATTCAATCAATAATCAATCTCTCTCATACTTAAATCTCGCCTTATTTTGTCCCAATCTCTCATCCTAAGACATTTGTATTGTATGTTATTAGTGTCAAGAATGTTCATTTGTACCTTATAATATATATATATATATATATATATATATATATATATATATATATATATTCATAAATTTTGAATTTATATTAACGTACTCATACACTAGGCTCTTTATTTTTTTTTTTTTTAAAAAAACCTATACCTCGTATCCATATCAAATACTATATTCATAACGATACAACATGCTCATCGAACAACTTTTGAATGTGTTATTTATATATATATATATATATATATATATATATATATATATTCATACCATAGTAATAAATTTTAATTTATATTTAGAAACATATTTTTTTCTAATCGTTTTTATCTTTTTGGGGTTTTTGCGTTTTATCCCATCTTGAGAGGATTGTGTTCTCAAGAATCTTTAATCTCTTAATAATAATTTTATTTAAAAAAAATATATTTTTTAATAATTGCATGATGATATATATGATAAGAGAAAATGAGTAATGTATCGATAGTGTAAAGTTTTTTATACCATCAGTGCATTATTCATCATTCATCCGTTTATGGTTATTGACTTTTAGATTAAAGTAATACAAATGAATGGTGGATGACGGACTGATGATGTAAAAAACTTGACACTGTCGGTGCATAGCCATTAATCTCGTATTAGTTTTAAATTTAAAAACCAATTTTTTAGTCATGATATACTTGGTAGTAAATAGTTTTTTACAATGTTAGCACATCATCTATCATTCAAGGATGTATGGTTATTGACTTCTAAATAAAAGTAATGCAAATGAACGGTTGATGATGCATCGACAGTGTAAAAAACTTTATACAGTCAGTGCACACATATTAAACTCTTAATTATATAAGTGTTTTTCAAAATATGTATCCAAATGTGATTAACTTATTGAATATAAACGTTTATTTCATAAGCTCTTATCTTTTTTTTTTAAAGGGAAAATGTGTATTTTATTCATAGATCAAAAATAATACAAGAAATTTCACACTAATAATAATTAAAGGGAAAGCAAAATACACTGCAACAACATACTCTTCCATGTGATGGATCATCAACAACTGTCAAAACCCGACCTAAATCATAAGCTCTTATCTAATATAAGTATTCATGTCATAAGTATTTAAATAAGCTATTTATCCAAACCAAACCTAAATCTCGATCGTTAGAAAACAATACTTATAAAACAACAACTAAGCTTATAAAAACGACACCTAAATTTTCTAATTTAAACTGTACATGCAGGAGCGCGGTACCAAAAGTATAGGATAAATGTGCTTTTTCTTTTATTTTTTTTCTTGTTAATAAGTGTTCTAAAAACATTGGTTAAAGAAAACAAAATAAGTAAATATACATTAAAACAACAATTTTAACATTTCTCGAAATATTAAAAAATATTGTTTTTTAAGATAAAATCACCTATTGATTCCCTTATGTATTTATGATACTAGCTAGCATATTCTTTTTTTTTTAAAAAAAAATGATTTTTTTTTTTGGTTTACACGGGAGGTCTGGGACTAGAACCCATGACCTGGGGAGGGGGAAATCCTAAGTGTCCCTGCAGCCACCAACTCTTTCTTACCCGGACAAAAAAAAAATCATTTTTCCTTCTTTAATTTTCTCCATAGATATTTTATGTTGTCGTTTTTCTTCCCCGCAATTTCTTCTTGTCGTAAAAATACATCTTGCAAAAACTATTTTTGTGCATGGATCTCAACTATCAGGATCTTAAGCAAATTTTGTACCGTTGGATCCTCTCATCTCACTTTATTCATTTCACTAACTAACTCTCCAACCACAAAAAATGAAATTGAATATTATCACCAAGTGAAATTAATTATTTTCACCATTAATAGAGGTAAATTAATATTACATTAATATTTTAAACTTTAAATTTATATAAAATTTTGCTATACAGTGCTTTTAAGGCAATGCTTAAAAGACTTAAACATGTTAAGTCAATCTTAAAAAACTACAAATTTAACTTATAATTTTAGTTTTCTACTTTTTGCATTCTTTTTGTTGGTATTGGTCTATATTGAACACGTGATTATGAACCTATATTTAAATCCTTTATAAAAGATGTGGTTCATACATACAAAAATACTAATATAAACCCCTTTTATTGGAATAAAATTTTTTTGCTAATAAAAAAAAGTTTTCCGCTTTTAGTTTCTTAAACATTGCCTTTATAGCAATGTATAACAAATCCCACAATATTAGAGGTTATAAAAATTAAAAAAAAAAAATTGGACCCTGTTTCACACTTTTCTAGATCCCTCCCTCGATCAATGCATCAATAAAAAAAAATTAACGTGCCTCTAAAATTTAAAATGATTATTTACCAAAAAAAATTTAAAATGATTAATTTGACAAACTCTTTAATTTTCAAAAAAAAAAATACATTAAGTTTAAAAAAAAAAGATCATATACAAAATTAGTTATTTCTATAAATCTTAAATCTTATCAATAATATTATTTGAACATCAAATTTTGACATCAAGTTTATACATTTAATGCTTCAAAAAAAATGGTGATAAACAAACTACACTATTTTGTCATTTTCATATTTTTTTCCTAAAATGGTAGATGTCCAATTTTGATGTCAAGTTTTGATATTCAAATAACATTATTGTAAAAAGTAATATGTCATATTGGTCCATAACTTTATAAGTACCGGTCAATTTCGTTTTTGAGATTATCAAAATTACAAATCAGTCCCTGAGATAGCAAGACGTGAGTCAAGTTAGTTCATGTCATTAGTAATCTTTAACGGTCAACCCACGTTGACTAACGGTGACCTAAACGATGTTGGATGAAAAGAGGTGAGATTATAACCATTGGATGAGAGGATTCAAAAAGGTCAAAACAATGTCATTTTGACCACCCTTTAGTCAATGTGGATTAATCGTTAAGGATCACTAACGACATGAATTAACTTGATTCATGTCTTGCTATATCAATAACTAATTTGTAATTTCGATAATTCCATAAACAAAATTTATCGGTGCCTATAAAACCAATACCAATATGCATGACATATTAATGTTATGGTAAACTTTCAAACACTCATAAAGCTATTTGTTATGTTTGTTGCAGGCTGAGAAGGAAACCGCGAAAGCAATGATGAATAATCCGGTCTCTAAAAATATTTACTGATAGTCAAAATAATTTTCAATAGCAACTGATGTGTGCATCGAATAATTTCTCTAAAAAAAAACTAATGTGAATAATGTTTGCATTTTTTAATGATTAAATTGAGAGCCAATATTCTTACAAACAAAGTTGAATCTTTATTGGAATTTTTGAGCATCTAGATAAGGATATTATTCATTATGTTTGTTGCAGGCTGAGAAGGATATTGCGAAAGCCAGAATGGATATAGCTCATGAGGTTAGGAGAGCAAAAGAGGCTGAAGCAGCAATGGAACTGCATGTGGCCAAAGCAGGTGAGAGAGCTGAGAAAGAAATTGCTAAACACTCATCTACGAGTCCAAATGCTGGTGGTGGTGGTGGTACCAATTTAATGAATCCTGGTACATTTGAAGCCGCAAATGACCCCATTTCTGGAAACAATATACATGGCTCCAACATTCATGGCACAAACTTGCATGGCTCAAACATGCGTGGCACAAACATTTATGACACAAATGTGGAGGGAGTACCACATGATTTGCAGGCTAGGAAATAGAGAAATCATGGAACTGATTAGTGTCATTGGCAAGAAGTTTGAGTTAAATTTTTGGATTTCTTGCCAATTTATGATGTTTTTCACATGTTATTTGAATATTTTGTCTGCATTTTTCCTGAATTGTCTAGCATGAACTCTTGATGTTGTTGAGAAATAGTTAAACTCAAAATAAACATCAACATAGTGTATCAATTGATCCATTGTATGTTTATATATGTTCTTTTGAATATGTATGTAGCAAAAATAAATTGAGATGCTAAAAATGTGAAGAGAGGAAAAATTAGATAATTCAGAATCAATGATTCAAGATACATCATCACTATTTTTTATTCTAATTTTATTTTTTAACTTACAAAATAGGTGATAGATAGTGATAAAGTATCCAAAACCATTAATCTTAAACCACCCAATAATTTCTCCAAAAAAAATATATTTAAATTGATGTGCACTAATAACATAAAAGTTTTTATATATGCATCACCCATCATTTCACATATTAACTTTAAAAGTCACACACATAAAAAATAAATAATGAAATAAAGTGTACAACACTTTTCTCTAACATGAATATTAAAAAGAAGTTCCGAAATGAATGAAATTAATCATTGCCTAAAAGATATTCGGGGATTATTTGATTCCTTTCCAAAGGCATAGCTACCTAACGTTAAGTGATCTTTTTTTATGTTTACCAATGTAGACTCTCACCCTATAATTAAGGAACCGTCAAGAAGTGATCTTAAAATGATTAGAGCACAACCAACAAGGCTCAACACAATTGGTAGATAGCTGAGTTCTTTAAATGTCAGGAGTTCGATACTGTCGTGGGTATGAAAAAGGCTTTGTTGGTAGAGACTAAACTAACTTACTTCGGTGATTTCTACGCCTCCAAGAGAATTAATCTTCAACTATCGGCTGGAGAATTCCCTTAATGCAAACAAAAAAAAAGATTAGAGGACATAACACACTTCTAAATTTTAAGGATTCGAACACAAGCACCTATACTTCAAATCTTTTAACTTTATCAACTAAATTGACTCTAGAAAATTAAGCATGATCATTTTATTAACAAAAATATTGTTTTGTTTCCAATTTTATTTTAAAAAAAAATTGCGAAGACTAATGAAAGTGCTTTGTTTAAAACTAGTGGTAATTTTATACTAGAACATGCTTTGTTTCAAATCGCTTTGATATCACTGATGAAAAAGCGCTCAACTGAAAATGGAAACATAAAACAACCCAAATGGCATCATAAAACACCAATACCAAAAAAATAGCTGCCTTCACTTTTAAATACTAGTTGACATCTGTTTCTTTTTTCATGAATTAATTAACCAATCCCATCTCTCAAACTAGATACGATGACATAAGATTCCAACTGATTCTCATATGTGATGGCATTGTTGCCACAAAGCGAAGAACATCAGGTTGAAGGCTAAGTGAAGGGTGCAGTTCTTTTGAACTATTTTGAAAAACATGCATAAACTTAGCAACGTTGGGAAGTACAAGCTCTCTGCAGTGAAGATGCAATAGCGGGACCTTGGATAAAACACTTCCCTTCTGAACATCTAGACCTTCTGGCCTCCGCATCTTGTATGGTATTCCGGTTGTTGGTTCAATATCGACACGTGGCATTTGTTTCCATCGGCTGTGCACAAACCAGCCATACTTGTAGTCACCAACGATTGGTGTGCCAAGTGCTTCAGCACAATGGACACGCAACTTGAAAAAAATGGAGCAGAAATCAGATGAAACACAGAATAAGTTGCTACTTGCTACTATAACTCAGCATGATCGCAAGTTCGCAACATTAGAAAAAGCCGAGTAATCTTATTTAAACATAGCCACTTGAGATTTGGTTTTTAACAAAGAATTCAACATGCAGTTAACAGATAACTGAGGATTCTATAAGTAACACAAAAACCTGAGTCATGCCAATTGACAAGTATATGTGCCACATGAATTATAAAATTGCAGAATTATAAACTCCCTTGGATTTTTTTCCCATAGTACATTAATAAGGAACATAAAATTAACCAGGAAGTGCGAATAATCAAAGTGCCATATGGAACAAGTTGATGTTAATTTACAATGATAATATATTCTTGTTTACATGCAACTAACAGTCAGGGACTCAAGAACCAAAAGAAACAGATCAATTGTAGTGTGTGTGTGTATATATATATATATGCATATTTAATCCTTTTATTAGAAAGTAGAAACTGGGACAAGTGCATCTTTAGAATCTTTAATGGAAGATGAACAGAAGGAACAAAGGAAGAGAAGGATAAAGGAGTCCCCCCCCCCCCCCCCTTTCTCTCTTGCTAGATCTATACAGGTAACAACTCAGTGCAAGTTATCAGAGGTTTTGAAATGCATATCGCATTTAGCGATCATAGAGAGAGTCACACCTATGTTGCTAACACATTTCAGTTGAAAAGAGAGAGTAAAGAGCAGTGTTCAAGATACCTGATGCTTCCGGTAAGTAAGTGGACGCAGCTCAATCCATGAGCATCCATTTATCTTGGGACCAAGCACCCGATATTCAGTTACAGCCTCTTGACGAGGTTCTATACCTGAATGGTTAGCTAGTATTACCCTCTCGGTCTTTCCATCATTTAGAAGTACCTGAAATAAGAAGACATAGATACACAACCAATTGAAACAGTAAAGATTGGAGTCATTTAAGCATGTTAGCGTTGGACATAAACATATAGAAAAGAAACAAAAACTAAGGGTGGAAACCTTTGAAAGAGGTGCATGAATTATGCCTTCCTTCTCCTTCGGAGTCCCTATAACTAATGCCCAATACCTCTGATATGTAACTTCACATGCATCATTCCAAGCCTAAGATAGAATGAATGAAAAAGTTCAATCTTCTTATTAATTTGTTATTCAGGAGTGTCTCACTACCTAAAAACTACGCAGAAAAAATAGCAGTTCATCACTACATGTAAATAAGGCACCTTAATAGAAGATTTTGCATTGTTTATGCTACTGAATAACCACTGCAGGTGTGACACACTATCTTTTGTTCTACCTAGTAATAGGATGCCGCTACTCTCTCTATCAAGTCGGTGGACCTGAGTAAACTTACAAAAATTAGAACACAAATACAAATTCTAATCTACAAAGTCATGAAACAAAATTTGTATTTTCAATTAAGCATTGACTATTTCTAGAAATCAGTCAGTCCAAAATAGATTAGGATAGAGCAGCAGAGTAAAAAAAGTAATTAAGATTGTCATTCGACATAATATGATATATGAAATTAAGGTCAAATGGGAAACATTAAGGAATCAAACATTAGAGTATAAAAGCCTTTCTGCCCTTTCGTTAGTGTACAGAATAATTAAATTTATTGCGATCAATATCAATGTATTCTTTTTTTTTTTTTTTTGTAAGGGTAATATCAATGTATTCTTTAATAGAAGCAAATTTCTCGTTTTTCTTCTTTAATCAAGTTTTATGTTACTTAGAAGCCCCCTAAAGTCAAAACCGTCACCTCCACAGGATTAACAGAAAACAGAAGAAAAATGGATGACTAAAATTTTATAGCCTATTAGATGTTTGAAAATGACAGACGAGGTAGGCATATGACATACCATGTGACTTCTGATGGAATCAAGACCATAAGCAAGCAGGATTACACTCTCATGCAAGCAAGTGTGACTACTAACAAAACTTAAGCTGACACACTGCTATAATCACATTTACATGAAGGCAAATGCGGCACACTGCAGTACTACTAAATAGGGTACACACCATGCTAGTTTATTCCACTAATATCTTAAATTCATGAAAAGCTTTCAGATACATTGATTTTATTTTTTTATTCACTATTCCTTTTGTAGACATGTCATATTGCATATATTAAAAAAAAGGATAATAAAAGTGCAAAGAAAAATAAAAACCTACTAAAAGGAAATTTCAATTATAAGGGAACAGGTAAGCCATCCAGTTTCCTACAAATAATTGCTTACATGATACTTCAAAATGAACTCACTAAAGTATGTTATAATGTTCCAAGGGAAGGAGAAGAAAAGGCGTTCATCTTCCTAGTTCTTACAAGGCAAAAAAATGTAAAGACCTCTAAGCCTGTGCTCTAATGGCGGCCTGGCATTACAAGGGGCCATGAAATTGACAACCTTTTACAGTGCCTACAGATTTAAACATTTTAATATTTTGTATAAATGGGGTGCCAGCTTATCAAGATGAACATATATCCATTTGTTGCATTATGATTCATTTTACTGCAAGTACAAACGAAATTGTTTCCTTGTAATGATGTACAAAGAGTAGCTTACAAGTTTAGGGCCCTCATCATTATCATAGGACAGTGCTGCAGCTGCCAATGCATCCATGCTATTGTGGACTGGCAGATTTCCCTAACAAAGTCATCGGCAAGAAATCAAAATCAAATGGTAAACTCAAACTCAGGGAATTTCTGAAAATGAGAAAGAATACAAATTCAAACCTTAACAGGCAACTTTGGAGGTTTATTTAGCACAATAATAGCCGAGTCCTGATCGCAACGCATTGAACACAGTATGCAATAAGTGAAAGCAATGTATTCCCATGCGATTGAGCAACAAGAATAGTAAGAGAATAGTGTGAAATAAAATTGGTTTTAGATGCAACACATGCCTTATAAATCACAAGCCTTTGCAGATACTTAATTTCGTCAGCATTAGGATATAGTGTTCCACTTGGTATTGCGTCATATCTTTTGGAAATCCTAGTCTCACCCATTGACACAGGGACATGAAGTCTTGCCCCAGGCTTCATCACCTCATTAGGTTTAATCTGTAGTTAATCTGAATAGTTGTAGTATCATTAACCCTAAAACAATCATAAGCAATTGACTAAAATGGTGAATTAACAGGATATGTGTAAACATGAATAGAGATAAACATCCACAGCAAAGTTTGTCACAAAAAATGGTGAATTAACAGGACACAAGTAAATTTGAATACCTTTCGCCAAGGTTTCTTCAGACCTTCCTTCTGAGTGAAGGAGTCATCAGAAATCGGGTCCTCAATTTGGACCTACAGTAGGAAACAATAAAGACTAAAGTTACACCGTTCAATACTTGACCAATATCTGATCATTAAACATGGATATACATATTATTTGACACAAAAAATGCAGATCCCACTATCTTGTACCAACTCTATGGGTAAGTAGAACTTAAAGAAATTTTCCCCAAACTGTAATATGCCAACAAAAGATTCAAAAATACCATCTATACAATGTCACATGATTCCTTGCTAAATAAGTTTTTCAAAGTGCCTCTAGGACCATCCGGCTGAATCTAATTCATTGAGCTACTAATAATATAATGCAAAAGGAATTACATTAATTGGGAACAACTGAGCCCTTAAGTCAATTCTTAAAGATTAAAGTTATAGCACAACTTGAAAATGAAAAGCAAGGTGTGATGGACAAAAAGTTTGGCTTAATTTAGTTGGACACTAAGGCCATGTTTAAGCACGATATTGTATAGGAGACAAACCGTTGAGGTAATAGTTCTTTTTTTTTCGTTATTGCTTTTTTAGCCTATATATAAGGGGTAAGCCATAAGCACCTGGGTAAAGTGGCATTGAAGAGGATTAAGTGGAAGTTTGGTTCAACTTAAATTGTAAAAGATATTCGCTTATTTTTCAAAAGCTCTCAACATTTTATGATAATCTTTTTAAAGCAAAATACGTTAATCAAGAATTTGAAATGCACGCGCACCTCTCTTTCTCTCTCAGCGCATTGTAGCAACCCTGTGCTATCGTGCACTGGACATGGATCGAAGAAAGGGAAGGGCAGGGAAAACGCCTCCGATGACGGAGAATCCAGATGCTACTCCAAATTCTACAAAATGATTTAACTTCCTTTTGTTTTTGGGAACTTTCATAACAATCCCTAACCTCTGCTGCCTATGTAATGCTGCTGCTGAAACTAGAGATCATCTATTCTATGCCCGTAATTGGACTGCGGGTTTACTTCAGCTGGTCTATCACTGGTTCTGCTTGGATTCTTGGCAAAACCATTATAGAAATTGGAAGACATGGACTATTCATGCTTTTAGAAGGACAAGGATAAGGAGGAGAATGATTTAGGTTGCTTACTCTGCTGGACCTATCATGTGTGGTTGGAAAGGAATAGGAGGATTTTTCAACAAAAGCGACATTTTTGCTGTTATTAGAAAGGAGCTAGCTTTAGATTCTTTCACTGTTTTCCTAGATTATATAGTTCGAAAATCTCCACTAGCTCAAAGAATTAAGGTTGAGATGTAGTTTCTTTATCTTGGACAATTTTTTATGCTTGAACCCTGCATAGTAGGTGGCAAGTATCTTAAATTGGTCTTTTGTTTTGTAAGTAATATTTTGCTTGTGGAATATAGTTTTATTTTCTACCAAAAAAAATACGTTAATCCAAACACACTCTAAGCCTTCGACGTCATCACAAGTGCCAATTGAACATCAAGTTCTTTTTCTTTTACTATTTAGTCTTACCATGTAACTTCCATTTTCCCCAATGGTAGGGAGATTCAACTTCCTATCAATTGACTACTAGAAACAAACCCAACAAAAACAAATACCAACAATCTTTTTTTGGTTTGAGACCATCAATATCCGAAAACTACTTTGGACTCCAATTAACCCGAGACAAGCCAATAAGACCCATTTAAGAAGGAAAAGCTTTCTCAACATCTATTTTATCCGTTCACAAGACTTCCCATGGTCTTGCCTAGTTAAGGGATAACCAAGCTCCTTGTCACTTGGATCAACAGGCATTGATATACTACCACCAATGTAATGCAAGGTCAACAAGTGAATTAGGCAGTGGCGAAAAGGAAACAAAATGCAAATAAATAAATAAATAATAATAAAAATGAATGCAATGGCTAGATACTTACAAGGCCCTCCCTGAAATGGGACTCTATAACAGAACCCCACATCCCCTTAAAGTAATACTTAATCCAATTAACGGCGGTTACACGATCAGGCTGTCCAGGTACAGAACTGGAGTTCTTCCCAGGCAAAGGGTGACGAGGAAAAGGTGGCAAAGAGAGCAGCTGCCTTGGCTTTGGACCTTCTTTCGGAGCATCCAAACGGGCAATGTTGTTGGATACTCTAATTACTTTTTCAACAGCAACAGCTTTTGGGGGCCTAATTCTAGAGTAATGTCTCACTACTAACAGCAAAAGCCTCGTGGTGTGGCTGCCACTAGTAGTATTGTTGCTCAACATGATTGAACATCTGCACTAAAGAAGAAAATGGATTATTCAGAATTAATGTTTTAACTTTATGGTTCAGACATTCTATCAAACAGATTGTAAGCAAGCGCAAATCATGAGATCAGAAAATAAGTGTAGCAGAGCATCGATTGATGGATAAAAGCCAAGTACCGTGAAGATTGAATTAATCTCATATTAACATAGAACAAAGCGATGCTATCTAAGTGGGGACACCGTGAGCAGACACTGAACCAAACGTTGAGGTGGTGGCAACAAGATTGTGAGGTGTGGTTCGGTTTGGTGGTTAAAAGTTTTTTTTTAAATTAAGATACTAGTAGAATTGGGCTCAAAGTGTGAAGTACGGGAGAAATATTATTCTCACCCCACATTATATTTGTCTTATTCCACGATCTTGACCTTGTTCATAATTTTCTGGTTATGAGTTGGATCATGACTTTTAAAATAAATTTCGTAATCATACTGACGACTACAAAAAATTGATAATAAAATCCCGATTTGTTGGTTGGATGGTATAATTTTATTGGAGTTTTGGAATTTTCACCCCCTTATTATCCTCACTCTCCATTTTTAATTGAGAAAAGACAAAAATACCCTTCACCCATTTTAAACTAAATTTCCCTCCTGAACCAAAAATCCTATTCTTTTCCAAAGGTTCTTCTTCTTCCTTCTTCTTCCGCAACTCTTCTTCCTCCATTTTTCACCTATACAGGCCCGATCTTGACATTCTATGGGCCCCTAAGGCGAAATAAAAAACGGGGCCCCCAATCGATGTAAACATTTAACAACAATTTTTTTTTAATTCAACTTTAATTTTCAAATTTCAACGAAACTTTAGCATCATTTCCTTATGATATGGTTTTTTCCAAAATTATACGAGTGCTTACTTTAACAAATTAGCAATGATAGGTGCGACTTCATTTAAATTTTGATTTGATGGTTCAGGATTACTCATAATTATTAGAAGAGCTTACTTTCTTGACAAATTTATCAAGAGCTCCTTTTTGTGATGCTACAAATTGTTCTGGTAGTATTTTTTTCTCTCTTTTCACTTACAGACAAATGTTTTCTACGTAACATATTTTTCAAAACAACCAAACAAACAATCAAACACAGGAGTGTCAACACAATTCAACTATAATAAAAAAAAAATAATAAAACCTGACTATTGAAGAACGAAGGCAAAACAAATCAATAGCTCCGAGATGATATATTGGTATAATTATCAGTTTCAAGAGTCTGCAATTTAAAAGAAGATCGAACTCATCAACTTATTGATTTTGAAAGAATTGAATTTTGAAATAATGAAAATGTGAAAGTAAAAGAACTCACTCTGCTACTCACGGTCTCACACACAGCAATGACAATGAAGGAAAAATCTCTTCCTTAATTCGGTTACCGATGACTCAATGTGAGTGTATGATAGAGTCAGTGAATGAGTGAATGGAACCAGAGGGTGAGAGGGGCAGAGGGCAGCCACCGAGCCATGCTGGCAAACGATGCGGTGCGGTGTGCTGGTGGTGTGGTTCGGCTGTTCGACGGTAGCGGCGGCGACGGGCTTCGCTTTCCTCGGTTCGTCGTTCGCCGTTGATGTTCGCCCTCCTTGGTTCGTTTGTGTTGGAGGTTGGACACTGGACTGTACTGTGGGTTGCGGCTCTATGCGAGAAAGAGATTAATAGCATCCGCAACCCCGAACCCATTTTCGGTTCATAAATGGGTCTCACGTATTATCTTATAATTTTTTACACTTTCCCAAAAGTTAGAGAAATAGAAGAGTTAAGATTTGAGTATTTGACCTGTGAGCAGAGACTTGGTGAAATACTACCCCCTCCGGTCCTTATTAGAGGGCATACTTAACCGAATTACACATATCAAGGAAAGTGGTTGGTTTTATGAATTCTATGAAAATATATTGTAACATTACAATTTTACCCCCTTAACTTTTCTCGGAAAATTCGCACTCATTAATGAACAACAAAAAACACATAGATAGTCAAAGCATTTAACAGGGGTAAAAAAGAGAAAAATCAATAAATGATGCATAGAAAATATGAAGTGACTTATAATTAGGACCAAGAAAACTTTCTAGAATGTGACCTATATATAGGACCGGAGGGAGTATAAGAGTAGAGCTGTGGAGGAGAGAATCAGAGAAATAGAAAATAAAAGTTGGAGAGTTAGAGACTCTTTGGCTAGTGTCACAGGTGGCAATTCGTGGGGTTGTGCTCTCTCAGCCCGGTTCGGGTTCGGGCTTTGGTCGTGCTGTGTCTAAAAAAAAACGGCTTAAAATCGTGCTTAAAAATGGTATTCAGGTCTGCATCGTGCTTTTGCGTGCCTACCCGGCAACCATTTAAAAAATTTATTTGTGTATGATAATATTTGATAATTGGTAGTAACACTTGTTATATGTATTAAATGATCTATATGCATTAGTAATTAAGAGCATCCACATCGGTGCGTGGACACACATTTTGTCCTTAAATGGACCCTACACATTATTTTATAATTCTTCACACTTCCCTACACTTTTAAGGATAAACACATATTTTTTCCACACCCATGAACTCACTTTTGTCCTTAAAATTGGGACCCACATTACCCTTAACTCTTAATATTTTACAATAAATAAAAACTACCATCAACTAACTATATTTTTCCCACCAAAACTATAACTAAAATGTAAAATAAATACCATAATAAATTTAAATGGAATAAAACTTAATTTAAAATACATTAAAATAAAAAATCACAATAAAAATGCACAATATGTCCAATTAAAAACACCTTCTTTTCCCCTATTCTTCCCCAATTAAATACTCAAGCCAACCTCAACTCCTCCTTCTCTCTGCTTCGGCATTCTTCTTCTCCCACCGTCGTCGGTCTTCTCCTCCCTCCTTCTTCTCTCTACTTCGGCATTCCCTCCCATCACCGCATCCGTCCTCTCCTCCGATCCGATCCTCCGCCGTTCTCCCTCACGTCCTCCTCCGATCCGTAAATCCGAGCTTTCAAGATCCAAGAAGCTTTGAAAATCCAAGCTTTGCATGCAATGAAGATCATGGTGTGGATCTCCATTTTTTTTTAATTTATCGGTATTTTTTTAAAATTTCTATGTAATTTTTTTTATTACTGATCTTGATTTGGTCCTCTTTTAAGGACAAAGTTATAAACTATCGGTGCTGATGCTCTAATAAAATAAGCATTGTATATGGTAGTGGATCAATGAATCATTTCCTTTTCTTTCCAGTTTCAGCAAAAAAATTTCAGCAAACTAAATATAAAAATAAAAAATAAAATAAAATAAATCGGGTTGGCGTGTTGTGTCGTGTTAACCCGGTAAAAGCCCGGTCGTGTTTCGTGTCGTGCTAAAAAAGCACATGTATAATTCGTGCTCCAAAATTATTGTCCAAACCCAATATTTTACCGTGCTTATTCAGATTATTCCGGTTGTGCCGTGCTTTTTTGCCGATCTTAGCTAGTGTAGCATGTTGGTGAGTATATATATAGTACTAAAAAAAATTTTTTGGGCCCCTTAAAATTTTGGGCTCAGGGCTTTCGCCCATGACACCCTAGGCCGGGCCTGTACCTATATTCTTCTTCATGGAAAGGAAATTGCTTTTAAGCTCCCATGACTGACTTTTTGTCCCCCATTTCAAATTTTTATGGATTAAAATACCCTTAAGTGTGTTAACATTTTCGATTTTATGAAACCGGAAAAGTGTTTCCGGTTTTACTGAAACGAAAGCAATTTAAACATTATTTCGGTTTTACTAAACCGGAAATTGGGTTCCGTCTTTGTAGTTACAAAACCGAAAAAATATATACAAAACCGAAAAGTCTTCGAGGCACAGCTGCCATGGCATAAACCTTTGTTTATTCAAATTAATGTAACTATCTGGATTAAGTCTAATGTACCGACTCTTACACAGGTGACGTCTTGTGATATTTTTTCCACTCTGGCTATTTGCAAAGATGGATGGATATAAAGATGGAGTGCCCAACTTGCCAGCGCCCACTTCCACCCGCCTGAAGAGATGATTTCCGGTGTTTATATATTTTTCCGGTTTTGTAGTATCGAAAATCATTATATATTTTCGGTATTATAAAGTCGGCATCCAATTTCAGGGTTCAGCAAAATTGGAATAGTGTTTAAATTATTCTGGTTCAATAAAACCGAAAAGACTTTTCCGGTTTCATAAAACTGAAAATGTTAACACGCTTAAGGATATTTTGGTCCATAAAAATTTAAAATGAAGGCCAAAAAATCAGTCATGGCCGAAAAGCAATTTCCTTATGGAAAATGCTGCTACTAGATTCTTTGTCACATTTTCTTTACTTACTGGAGTAGTTGGTGCTGCATCTGTTAAACTTAGTTGAAGAAGCAAATGAAGATAGAAGCGTGCGCAGCAAGGAACGGAGTCAGCAACCAATTGATGCAGGCTGAATTGAGTTGTTTTGTAAATAAGTAGTTAGTTATAGTTAGTTGATGAGCTGGCTTGTAAAGTTAGTTAGTTTGTTGATATAGTTAGTTAGATTTAGATGATTCTAGAAGTTGATAGCTAGCTGTATATAAACTCAATTATGAGTTGAGCATTGTAATTTAATCATTCATAGCTTCAATCTCAATACAGAAAAAGTTTCTTTTACTTTCTCTCTATCTTAGATCACAATTTTAACATGGTATCAGAGCTCTCTTATTAGAGAGACTCTGGTACACTTCCTTGTTCACTCTGATTTCGATTTTTTGTTCGTGAATTCATCTTCTGCTACTTCTGCTACTTCTGAATTTCGCAGTAATCTCACGATTGATTGATTCTCGTGATTGATTCATCTTTTGAGCTCAATTTTCTTCCGTATTTGCATTGCGAATTGATTCATCAAAACTGTGTTTCAATGGAGATAATCAATTCTGATCCTAGTTGTTCTTATTGCTATTCTGATCTAGTTGTTCTGTTATTCTGTGATTCAATTTCTTATTTCAATTCATTGAAACTGATATTGGTGGAATAATTGAATAAGATGAACAACTCTCAATTGAATCCTCTCATGGATCCTTCAAGTGTTTCTACATTCATCCAAATGAAAATCCAGGAGCAAATCTAGTTGCTACAAAGTTCACAGGAGACAATTATCATGCATGGAATCGTGCTATGACTATGGCATTGAAATCAAAGAATAAATTGCGATTCGTTGATGGTTCACTGTCCAAACCAAATCCTAATGATTCTCTGTTTGAAGCTTGGGACAGATGCAACACATTAGTTGTGTCATGGCTGAATCACTCAATGGATCCAACAATTGTTCAAAGTGTAATGTGCATGGAATCTGCAGCAGAAATCTGGAAGGATCTAAAGGAACGATATTATCAAGGTGATATTTTCAGAATTTCTAAGCTTCAAGAAGAATTATACATGATGAAACAAGGTGATTTGTCCATAAGTAATTACTTCACATAGATGAAAGGAATTTGGCAAGAATTAGAGAATTTTTTACCTATTCCTGTATGCTTTTGTGATGTTGATTGTCCTGTCATTTCTACTATGCAGCAATATAGACAAAATGATTATGTCATTCGTTTTCTGAATGGTTTGAATGAAATGTATGCACCTGTTAGAGCTCAAATTATGCTCATGGATCCCTTACCAACAATAAACAAAGTATTTTCCTTACTAATTCAACAAGAAAGGCAGATGAATTTGAACACAAGTGATGATAATAATGCTGCAATTAACATGATTAATAATGATAGAGGAAGATTCAGAGGTAGAGGAAGAAGTTCAGGCAATGGTAGAGGCCAATACAATAGAGACACTAGAGTATGTACTCATGGTAATAGAACAGGTCATACAGTAGAAACATGCTATAGGAAGCATGGATTCCCTACTCATTGGAATAGAAGAAATGGTTCAGTAAATCAGTATTCTGCTCCTGGAGATGAGTTATATGAGGATCATGAAGATGATGATGAGTTTCATGTTCCAAACCAGAAAGATTAGAAGGAAACTAGTGTGAGTTCAAGTCTGTCTTTCACAGCAGATCAACATAAAGCCTTACTAGCATTACTCCAGCAAACATCTCAGCACAATGCTTATCATGATCACAGTGCAAACCAATTAGTAACCAAACCATTACCTGGTAATCAAGGTCATAAACCTTCAGGTATCATTTGCATGACTGATTCATCTCGAACTGAAATTGATTCTTGGATTCTGGATACTGGAGCCACAGATCATGTGTGCTACTCATTCTCCAAATTCCAATCATTTAAAAGAATTAAGCCAATTTCGATAAAATTGCCAAATGGAAATTACATAAACACTGATATAGCAGGCACTGTGATCTTCACCAATGATTTGTATTTGACTAATGTTTTGAATATACCTGATTTCACTTTCAACTTAATTTCTGTTTCAAAATTAACTGATTCTTTAGCATGCAAACTAACTTTCTCCAAGACAAAATGTGTGATACAGGAATGCCTCTCATTGAGGATGATTGGTGTAGCTGAAGTCATTGAAGGCCTATATTCAATGAAATCTGAAAAGTACAATGTTGCTCATTCTGTTAACCAAGTTGTAAATGTTCCCTGTAACCTTTGGCACTTAAGATTAGGCCATCCCTCGTTTGATAAAATTGTTGCTCTTAAATCTGTTTTTCCTTCTATCACATGTAATAAGTCCATTGATCCTTGTGATGTATGCCATTTGGCAAAACAAAAGAAGTTACCATTCAATAATAGTTTCTCTGTTGCTGATTGTATTTTTGATATGATACGCATAGATATATGGGGTCCTCTCTCTATTCCTTCTATTTTTGGTCATAAGTACTTTCTAACTATTGTTGATGATAAGTCCAGATATACATGGTTATATTTCATGAAACTTAAATCAGAAAGTGTTATTCATATAAAGTCTTTCATTGCCTTGATTGAAAACCAATTCAGCAAATCTGTAAAGTGCATAAGATCTGATAATGGCTTAGAATTTAATCTAAATGAGTTCTATGCTAGTAAAGGTATTGTGCACCAGAAGGTTTGTGTTGAAACTCCTCAACAAAATGGCATTGTTGAGAGAAAACACCAACATATTTTGGGAGTTGCAAGAGCCTTAATGTTTCAATCAAACATTCCCAAATGTTTCTGGAATTATGTTGTTGCTCATGCTATTCATATTATCAATAGACTGCCTACTCCTTATTTGAAAAATTCATCATCCTTTCAGGTCCTGCATAATACTTTGCCAAACATATATGACTTGAAAGTGTTTGGATGCTTAGCTTTTGCTTCCACATTAGTCTCAAACAGAAAGAAATTGGATCCTAGATCCAGAAAATGTGTTTTTCCAGGAACTAAACAAGGAACAAAAGGATTCATATTGTATGATCTAAAAACCAGAGAATGTTTGATATCCAGGAATGTTGTGTTTTATGAGCATGTCTTTCCTTATAATCAATTAGCTCATCATACGCATTCATCTTCTAGTGATCATGCATCTTTTGTTTATGATGTTTTTGATAATGTTCATGATAATCTGCCCCTACAAAATATTGAAACTGATGCATATCTTTATGGTCAAAATCTATTCAATCCTGCACCAGTTTTAGATAGTCCTATTGATTCTGGTCATAATTCTGCAAATGAGTCAGTCCAACCTGAACCTGAACCTGAACCTGACCCTCAACCTGATCCAGCACCAATTAGACAATCTAACAGAATCAAAAGTGCACCCATGTACTTGCAGGATTATCATTGTTTAATGGCATCCACAGCAACACCAACTTCTTCAATCAGGTATCCTCTACCCTTTTATCATTCTCTTAACCATTTTTCTTCAAACCATAAACATTTCACACTAGCCATATCAACCACAAATGAGCCTACCTCATATGAAGAAGCTGTGTTACATGATTGCTGGAAAGATGCTATTAATGCTGAACTGTTGGCACTTGAGAAAAACAACACTTGGACTATCACTAGTTTGCCTGCTGATAAAGTTCCTATAGACTACAAGTGGATTTTCAAAATAAAACATAGAGCTGATGGTTCAGTTGAAAGACACAAAGCAAGACTGGTGGCCAAGGGTTTTACTCAGACTGAGGGGATTGATTACCATGAGACTTTCAGTCCAGTTGTCAAAATGACCACACTCAGACTGTTACTTGCTATTGCTGCACAGAGAAATTGGTATTTGCATCAACTTGATGTTAATACTGCATTTCTACATGGAGACATTGACACTGAAATCTACATGAAGTTGCCCTCTGGATTGACAAGTTCCATTCCGAATGCTGTCTGCAAACTTCAAAAGTCTTTATATGGTTTGAAGCAAGCAAGTCGACAATGGAATGCAAAGCTTACACATGCACTATTTGAATCAGGATACACTCAATGCAAGGTTGATTACTCATTGTTCACTAAATCCTCCACTACTGGTTTTACTGTCATACTAGTTTATGTAGATGATTTAGTATTGGCAGGAGATGATATCACTGAAATTGAGCATATCAAACATGAACTTGGTGACAGGTTCAGCATAAAGGATCTTGGCACTCTTAAATTTTTCCTTGGTTTTGAGATAGCTAGATCACGGAGAGGGATTGTCATGTATCAACGAAAATATGCTCTTGATTTGCTAAAGGATACTGGATTATTGGGAGGCAAACCTTCTTCAACCCCTATGGATTCATCAGAAAAGTTATCTCAAAACACTAGTGAATTGTTAACTGATCCTTTTCCCTATAGACGTTTGGTTGGTAGGTTGTTATATCTCACTCATACTAGACCTGACATTGCTTATGCAGTCAGTGTTCTTAGTAGATTCATTGCCCATCCTACTGATTTACATCACCAAGCAGCTCTAAGGGTTATTAAGTACATTAAACGATCACCATCTCAGGGTATCTTCTTTCCTTCCAATTCAAATATGAAATTGCAAGGTTTCACAGATTCAGATTGGGGAAATTATATTGATACAAGAAAATCTATCACTGGCTTTTGTTTCTTCATTGGCTCATCACTGATCTCATGGCGCAGCAAACAACAGAAGACAGTGGCTAGATCCTCATCAGAGGCTGAATATCGTGCATTGGCTGATGGCGGCTGTGAAGCTCAATGGCTTTTATATATGTTATCAGCTTTCAAAGTTAGTCATCCTGATCTTGTGGTGATATACTGTGATAACAAATCCGCCATACATATAGCTAGCAATCCTGTTTTCCATGAACGAACCAAACATATAGAATTGGATTGCCATAGTATTCGGGAAAGAATTGTCTCTGGCTTGGTACATCTTCTTCCTATCAACACAAAATCACAATTGGCTGACATTTTAACTAAGACCTTAACTCCTGCCCTTTATTCACAAATTCATTCCAAGCTTGGATTGCTTGATATAGGCAATCCAGCTTGTGGGGGGGGGGGTGTTAAACTTAGTTGAAGAAGCAAATGAAGATAGAAGCGTGTGCAGCAAGGAACGAAGTCAGAAACCAATTGATGCAGGCTGAATTGAGTTGTTTTGTAAATAAGTAGTTAGTTATAGTTAGTTGATGAGTTGGCATGTAAAGTTAGTTAGTTTGTTGATATAGTTAATTAGATTTAGATGCTTCTAGAAGTTGATAGCTAGCTGTATATAAACTCAATTATGAGTTGAGCATTGTAATTTAATCATTCATAGCTTCAATCTCAATACAGAAAAAGTTTCTTTTACTTTCTCTTTATCTCAGACCACAATTTTAACAGCATCAACACTCGGGAATCAATCATATCGGTTCATGGACTGTTGAAAGCTTGCCATCTGCAGCTTCAATTTCTACCATTGCTTGGACTCTTACTCTCTTGGCCATGAGGTAAATTAGCAAACGAAAAAAGTTTTATTTTGATGCACCGTCCTCTACATAGCTGTTATTCATCGTGCTACTGCATAGAGGAATTAAACAATGAAAGTTGAGAAAATTATTTCTTCTTCTTTTGTCGTTTCTAACAAAGTGTATTTGTGTGATTGTATTTCTTTCTCTCCCTTTTCTTTCCTTTCTGAATTATTTATTTGTTCTATTTTACTAGTCAGGAGTTCAAATTTAGATACACAAGTAGATGGTGGTGTGATTGGAATGACTAGAATTGCATGAATAAAGAATAAAAAGATGAAGAGCTAAGAACCGTCGAAAGAAAATGGGGAGTTTTTGGTTCAGAAAGGAAAATTTAGTTTAAAATGGGTGAATGATGTTTTTGTCTTTTCTCAATTAAAAAATGTGGTGCGGGGATAATAACGGGATAAAAATTCCAAAACTCATTTTACCGTCGGGTAACAAAAATATTTTTCAATCACGGATATGGCCAAACCAGGTCCATGGCAAAGCAACAGGGTCGACTGTTATGGACCTTGATTTTTAGGGACCCATAATAAAAATTAACTAAGAGTTATATTAATTTTCTATCACTATCTTGCTTAAGCTTAGCTTATCATTACATTCTATTCAAACCTTGACATCAAGGGGTCCGCTCATATATAATAAAGTTCTACCAAGTTTCTATCAATGTCTTGCTTCAGCATAGCTTATCATTGCATTCTATTTAAACCTTGGGATTTAGCTGTTGATACTCCCCTCCCCCCTTCCCACACGTTTGATTTTTTAAAAATTTCTCGTAACAATACCATTGATTTATTTATTTTTATAGTAATACCATTGATTTTTAGGAGCCCAACATCTGTTTTTTATTTTTTTTAATTATTATTTTACAGTATTTCTAGTAGCAATAACATTTGAATTTTATGGGCTCGATATGCTATTGTTGTCTATTGTCTAATTAGGATTTTGTCATACATGAGTCTTTCTTTCTTCTTCTTCTTCTTCTTTTGTTTTTTTTTTTTTACATGGAAGGTCTGAAACTAGAACCCACAACCTGGGGAGGGGGAAATCCTAAATGTCTTGCAGCCACCAACTGGACTATCTTACGCAGACTGTCATACATGACTCTTTAAGTAATGTTAAAATAATGCTTAAATAACTAAGAATTATAAAGTTTAAGTAGAAAATGATGTATTTGAAGTATTAAGAGTCATTTTTAGTTTTTCAATATTGACTTAATATTTTAAGGTTATTTAAGGGCAATGTTTAGCAAAACCCATATAATTATACTTTTGAATAATATTTTTATTTTGACTCAACCTTTGTTCAAACTCCACTTCAAAGCCTTATTCATTCTCAAACTTATCTAATAATCAATTACTTGTGTGAGTTTATAAGCATTAATAGTATTTTGGAAAAATCCTTATTTTAGAATAAATGTTATTCAAATTTTGTAAAGTTTCATATGGCAATAAGTTTTTTAAAAATATTTTGTTAATGAAAATCCTAAATTAAGGGCCCTCAATTTTGTTCTTGCCCAGAGCCGGACTGCTTAATCTCAAAGTGTGATGAAGGCTTTTACCTTAGCCAAGATGTACGAGTCTTCAAATCAAGGAAATAGTGGAGTTAACAATACTAAATCCTTCAAAGTATAGAACAATTCCAAACCTGTTTTGACAAATAAACCTGCAATTTATTTGTGAAGTAGTGGTAGATAATTCAAAGACCAAGTTCAGAAGAAATTACTCCAGCTTTTATGAATGAGAGAAGGGCAAAAGGATTATGATATTTTTGTGACGAGCCATTCACGGAAGAAAATAGCCTAACTTATTATAGAAAAGTCCAACTACTTATGGTGGAGTTAGAAGACGAGAAAGATGATAGATATTTCTTGCACTAAATGTTGATAAAGAGTACAGTAATCCTCATATATCAGTTAATGCTCATACTGGAGTGGCTTCTTTCAGGACTATAAGAGTTACTAGAAGTTACAAGAAGAATCCTCCACACAAGCTCAAGCCTCAATGAAGGTGCAAACATCCATAATTTCTTAGATGTGCAAATGGCTAAGAAGCTAGGGTGTAAAATTGGGACTTGGATCTTCTGTCTCTAAATTTCATGTCTCTCTATCCTCAACCAATCAAATCTTATTAAATATTACAAAAATGTCATCACACTTTGATAGTTACTTTTCAATTTTTTAAAGGTTATGTGGAGAGGACAAACTTTGGAACACGCTTGGGGACAGGTGATCCTTATCCGTAAAATTGAAGGGCCAGAACCATTGCAAGCAAGTATAGCATATGGTAACAAGCTCCATATAATGACATTGGTGACATGTGTACATTTAATTTCAAAATCTTAAATATTTAAATTTTCAATTTTTTTATGAGTAATGCTTTTGTGATTCGTAGATTACACTAACAGTGTAATTTTTTCCCCAATATCCCAAGTTGCCCAACCCACCCCATGATTTTTGCCACATCAATTTTTCTATTGGCCAAAACTGAATTCATTTTCAATTCATGCGACAATTCTTCGTAACATATATAGCATCACTCTTTTCGTTTAATCTCTTATCTTCAACAAAACCCATACATATACTAGAATAAAAAATATTTACATGTATGTATAATCATAAAAAATTTTCTTAACTTTAATCCTAAGAGCTAGATATAAAAGGTTAAAGAAAATAAAAATGTATTAAAAATTAAATATTAAATTTTTGCCTTATCAAAAAAAAAAAAATACATATTAAATATAAGAAAGGTAGTGGATTAAATTTTCCAATGTTATTTTACTATTTTTGACCTTGAGATTAAGCACACCCATCATAAAATATTTTTCATGTATGCGTGTGTTACAAACCATTTCATCAACCTACCAAATCAAACTATACATGGCTTGGCTGGATTGTTTAATACACTCCATTTTAAACTAAAGTTCAACTTATTATTTGGTTTATGAATCAACTTCATCAAGCTAATTAATGAGTCAAGGTTTGAACAAGCTTAGCTAATTTCCGGTCCTACATGTGATAATGAAACTGGTGAAATTTGCCCCTGCCAGGGTATATAAAACAAGCCGAGACAATTATTAAAATGCAAAAGACTGTCTGATTATACTTGTATGCAGAGTGTAGCATGCACATCTACCTTGCAAACTTATTTGGCCAAACAATTAATTCATTGATGAAATCAAACTTGCCCTGCTTGATGTGTAGACAATGCATAGCTCTTACAAGAGTGTAGTTCAACACTTTAGAAAGCAGTGGAAGTTATCATAACATTAGAGTCAAAAAACTAAAAATTCAAAAAGAAATTCATGTCGAATCTTCAATTCAATTGCCAGAAATATGATCATAATGGCTGTACTTCCTATGTCACATAAGCCAAACCCTACTCAACCACGGCTAATAAGTCACTTGCTTTACAGAAGCAGTGCTTTGCATCAGTCCCCAAATCCACCTGACAAGTAACCAAAACCAATTTATATCAATGGTGACAAAAGCATTTAGTTAAGAAGAAGATTATTGCTTTTATTAAAACAGAAAGATTCATTTCAAAATAAACATATAAATACACTACCATAATAGAAATAAAAAACCATGGTGTATGCTAGTTATTTATAACTTGAACAACAGTCCCAATATGATGAGGAACTATTAGCAGGGGTGGCGTAATGCAACCCTGCAGTAGCTTTATGGCTATCCCAAAATTCTTAAAAGACAAGTTTCTTGCATGTAATTTTTTTAGGAAAAACAATATAAATTCTTTAACTTAGGTTGAGATTCAAAGTCTGGGTGAAAAAGATGACAGAACAAGAGGAAATAGTAAAAACAGATAACACCACAAAGTAGAGAAAAAAGAACTTGGCAAGATTGTTTACTCAATTCAACACAATATATAAACCAATAGACTATTTCATCAAAGGCGTAAAGATTAAAACTTCTACCAGACAATAGGACCTAAATTTTCTAAAATAATATCTGCAAGAAACAGAAAGCAACAAAATAAAGGAACAGAGTAATAAACATAATGGCGGAAAAATTTGTCAAACTCAGACAGTAAATAATTTCATAGTATGTTGGGTAAATTCACCCAAAATTTTATATTAAGTTTAAAATATATGCCAAGCATATCGACCTCTAGTCTGAACAAATACTGCAAATGGCCAAACTAACAAGAAAATTGGTTTTGCATGGATATATAGTATTTGTCATATTCTTCGGATAATAACATTTCTCTAGCCAGTCAAAAACCTTTTTTAAGCAGCTTATGTAACAATACAGGATAATATTTAGGTTCATCATATTATCTAAATATATATTGCAAGCAGGTTTATTATGCCACTTACCTCATAAGCATTTATATCTGAGAACAGAACCTGCAAAAGGCTAGATATTAGCTACGTTCATATTATATTAGAACAACGATGATACAAATAATGCTAGTTACTAGAAAGGAGTTACAACATAACAACAACAACAAAAGCCTTCTCCAACTAGATAGCTACAAGGATTATAGAACACAGGTTCTATCATAAGCCATGTCTTCAGAAAGGCCATTTATAACTAAATTCTTTCTAATAGTTGCACACTTGCACTCACAATTTTTCTTGGACTCCCTCTACCTTTAGCTTTTTACGTACCCTTGATCTGAATACTCTACTCAGACTTCCAATGGTCTTCTCAGCACATGGCAAAACCACCCCAGGGCATACTCTAAACTTTTTTTTTTTCTCTATAAGTGCTACCCCTACTTAGTCTCTAATGCATTCATTCCTGACCCTACCATATCTTACAATAAAGCAAATTACAAGAAAATAACACCAAAAGTGTAATCCTTCCCAGCTACTATCCCAAGCTCATCAGTAACCTTTTTGACTTGCACATAATTAACTAGAACTCTTAAATAACAAAAATTAACCTGAAAGAATGCCGATCACCTGAAGCTGCATAATTCATATACTCAGGAATTACATATATAACCCTTCTACTTTATATTTCCTTTCCTAGTGCTTATGCATCACATTGAAAAAATTCTTGCTTTGGCATTTCCTTCATTTCCTCTCTTTCCTCTTTTCTCCTTTCATACACCCACAGCCTACCATTGCTAAACCTTTCATTCAGCCCATCTTTGTTTTTTGTGGAGTAAAATAGTCAACGTGTTTTAAGGGTCTATTATGGACCAACTAATAAATGCCTTAAAATCATTCAATTCTTATGTTACTCACAGCCCACAACCCTCTTTGACATATACAACAACAACAACAACTAAGCCTTTGTCCCACTAGGTGGGGTCGGCTACATGGTTCAAACGACGCCATAAAGGCCTATCATAAATCATGTCTTTCGATAAGGCATTGATTGTCATATCCTTCTTAATTGTTTCACCTATAGTTTTTCTAGGTCTTCCTCTTCCTCTAGCCCTTGTAGCCCTCCATTTGGTCTACCCTCCTAACCGAGGCTTCCACCGGTCTCCTCCACACATGCCCAAACCACCTAAGACGAGATTCCACCATCTTTGACATATATGCAAATTAAATAAATTGAGTTTCTCATTTTATAGATATTAACAATTTAAGATAGATGAAGCAAACCAAAACATAGGCCACCGTCACTTTGTTTCAACATTAAGATGCTTCTTTCTGAGTAACTTATTATACATATCAAATAATTGTAATCCACATCAAACTAGCTAAATGCATATAGTAGTTCATTGAAATGTTTTAGCTAACTCAAAAGTATATGTGGGTAAGACTCAGTTATTGATTGATGTATACATAAGCCAAGACCAAGACCACCTATGGTAGATAAAACAACCCGAAAACAAACAGCACGACATAAACTCTGAAATAAATACAGGAAAATTGTGGGTACAAGAGATATTGGTTACTTAAAAGTTAAAACAGTAAATTCCCCTCAACCAAAGTGACTTCATGTTCTCGACTCCCACATATATAGCCCATTTTCTTGTATGTGCTCCTACTATTCTATTGTTTGGTTTGACAAATGACTAAAACGATTGCAGCAAGATCCAAGAATATGGTATGTAATTGTACAATCTCAGATGTAAGCATCTTTAAATATAACTCAACCCTTACCTTCTTACCAACCTCTACTTCTCCAACCTCAGCTCCAACAGAAAGTATCTAAAACAAAATTGAGAAAAATGATTAAGTTTATCAAAATAAAAAAAATATATATTAGTGGGAACTAGTTTCTGGCACTAGAATACCAAAGGCATTCATTTATACTCACTTCTCCCAAGAGATAGCGCTCAAATTTAACAGCAGACTTGGGCAACAGAACTCCACCAGCTGTTTTCTGCACCAAATTTTATCAGATGAGTTAAGCAGTGTGGAAAATGCATCTCCAATTCTATGCCCGTTAAATGCAGAAGACTACCTTATTCCGCATACCAAAGAATCATTCAACAAGCTATAGCAAACCAGTAAAGAAAATGATCTTAAACCAACCATTCATGAATGAAGACTCAACAGAAGCAATCAAAACGTTCACAAGCTGCAATCATACAATGAACTTGAGGATTTCTTGTGCACTCCAAACTGATCATTTTCTGACCATAATAATCTACCCAAGTTTTCAAACAGACAAACCACGCATCAAGTGCACTTAGATCTTGCAGAGTTCTGTAACGCTCATTGAACTCAGTATAAAAATGAAGTAACGAGGCAACATTTTGGTAGGAACTTTTCTTTAAGAAATCAAGAGACTAACTCCTTATAGCAGAGGAATGCCTCTGTGATCCCTAGAAACAGAAGCAAAACAACAGAAATGAAATGATAGAGACACCACTGAGGTGCAGACTTTTCGAAAGGTCAGTTTCTCCCAGCCCAAAGGCACTTAATTCTCACCCAATGACTGGATGCTTCAACCAAGATCCTTCCCTCCCTTTAATCCTTGATCCTAAACATTTACCCCTTCCAACCCACAACCCAGTCACGTAACCAAAGTTATTACAGCTCAATTGCCTCTTCTACCTCTTGTTCTCTCTACCCTTCTTATTTGTCTTAACTTAGCAACCAGGAAGGCCAACACACTCATAGGTAATATAGGTCAACTATAGAGCAGCACAGTATGAGACCTTTTTTTGATCAACTTTCAGAATGTACTCTATTCATTCTTTCCCTAGCCTATGTTCTTTGCTTTCTCTTTACATTGTTGTCCATGTGCAAACATTTTTTTGTACATTTTCCCACTTCTAAGTTCTAATAGACAAGCTTCTCATCTCACTTCTTCAGGGTCCTTTTATAAGAAGGGCAGGAGATGGTAACAGAAGGCAAAGCTTACAAATAACTCCCCACAAATAACTCCCCCTTCCATGAAAGAGAAGTCAAACGGCACAAGATTTTAACCACAACAGTCTTCAAAAATCAAATCCATCAAAACCCAACTGGTTACTGATTGTGATATATCAAATTAAAAGCACATCAAACATTCATGTCATGACTTTCTAGAATGTATTTTAAAGGACGCCCATGATCGGTTTTTGAATTCAAGAACAACACGAAAATTGCAAGTACCGCAATGATTTGCACACCAAGAATATGTTTGGATGAAGAGATTTTGAGGGAAAGGGAATGAAGGGCTAAGTTTTAGTTTCGAATTTGAGAGATAAATATCAGTGAAGAATAATAACTAGAAAGTCACACAATAATTTCTCAAATTCTTTCACTCATCTTAAAAAACAATTATCAAATAAAATAATTGTTTACTCCCATCAGTCCTATATATAAGCCCCCTTTGAAAACCTTTTTTTTGTCCTTAATATAAGCCCTATTTCCAATTTCCAATGACATTAATTACTTCTTTTCCACAAACACCCCTATTTACTCAACACTTTTTAGATTCTCAATAATAATTATAGGGGAACTCTTGAAAAAGTATACCTAATATTTACATTTTCAATATCACTAACAATACTAAATTTCTTAAAGGGTGTGAAAATTGGTCAAAGGGGCTTATAATAAGAACTAGAGGGAGTACTTAAAATGAGAGCCTCTCATCCCCTCCCATTCCTTCAAAATTTTTCCATCCAAACATAAAAAGCTCAAGAATTTGAATATTAGTGAATTTCATAGCATACATCTGGTAGGTCCTGAAGGCAAATAAGCACTCTATCACCTTGAGGAACCACCTGCAAGCAACACCAATAAAAACCAAATCAGCAACACAGGAAATAAGAAGTTGAAAGCACGTTTTTGTTTTGTTCGGTGTTCTCAGAAATGTGATTCTCTAAATCTTCTTTTGAGAATTCTCTAAAACAGGTGATTGTTTAATTCTTAGAATAAAACTAATCAAACAGACTCAAATGAATCAACAATGTCAAAACTCTGACAATATGGAGACACACTTCCAAAACCGCAATCGAAATAAAAAATCACAATAACCCATTTTCAATTAAAACCGCTAAACATCGCAGTAAGTAACTCAGTCGATAAGGTTGTGGAATATAAAATGCGAGCACCTCATTTCAAACCCCAGGTAGCTGCACAATTTTCCCCTCCCCTCCCCTCCCCTCCTCATCAAAAACTTTACTATAAAAAATAGAGTGAAGTGAAGGCCCAATTTGGTCCCTCAAGTTTTCTGACTGGGACACTTTAGTTCTCAAGAATTATAATTCACTTTTAGTCCCTAATGAATTTAAAAAATACCACTTAATAAAATTAAAACAGCTAAAAGATATTGAGAACCTTAGTGGGTTCCAATGGCTTGGCAATTGCATTAATCTTCAAAGAGTTTCTCTGTAAAACTGCACAAAATGGTGAATATTTTTAAAAAAACTAAACTAAGTAAACAATGAAAATAAAAGAAACAAGGTGTAAATGATGATGAGTTGCAAATAAGTACCTGAGAGTCTGTGATGAGAGGGTGAGAAAGCATTGTTTTTTGTTGGAAGAAAGGAGGTTGATAAGGGCAAGGTGAAGAATGTTGATGATGCCATGGATAAGATAAGAAGAAAGAGCAAATAAGAAAAACCCTCTTCTATGAGTAAGTGAGTGAGAAAGGAGTTAGCAGATAGCAGCAGACCAAAGAAAGAATGGATGAGGCGTTAAACCCTTGAAAACCATTTTAACTACAAGCACGACAGAATTCTAGAGAATTCTAAAACTTTTGCAATTTTCCTTTTTTTTTTTTTCTCAATTACAAAACCGTCACTTTAGTCATCTACGATTACAAAGTGTTTTGATTTTTGTCTATGACATTTCAAAAAAAATTATTTAATCCCCAAAATTGTAAAATGTTACTCACTAGTCTCACATGGATTGTTAGTTGACATCCTAAGAATGTAGTTAAAATTGATTTAATTAGGTAAGGATCAAATTAAATTAAATGTTGAGTAAAATACCAATTTCGTCCCTTATGTTTTTTCAGTGTATCAACTTAATCCCTGAAAATGTGTAAATACCAACTTGGTCCCTCAAAATTAATTATTGCTAGAGCCAAAACATACCAAAGTAGGTGATAACTGAGTTTAGTAATGATGTTAAGAGTTTGATCTTTTCGTTAGTATAGAAAAGACTTTATTTATATAGCCAGAATTTACTTCGATAATCTTTGTTTTGGAGGAAACAGTTTTCAACTATCGATTAAAGAATATATTTGATACATAAAACAAAATTGCTAATTTGATCTCGTAATTAATTATTTGTCTTACTTTATTCCCTCACATTTTTATTTTTGTCCTAAATTTGTTTATATTGAATACTTTATTATGTAATTATAGATTTATTTATATAAGTACTAGCTCTTACCCCGTGCAATGCACGAGTTGTTGATATTTTAATTTTTTTATATTAAATATTTTAAATTAAAGATTATTATTATTTTTATTATAAAGTAAAAATTATTATTAAACAACAACAAAAAATAGTTATATAAAAAGGTAGGTGTCCAAACCAAATCCTATACTTATAAAAATTAATCTAAATTATCATAAATTTTTTACTTCCTCATATGAATAAAAATTGTAACACTTTTATATCTGAAATATTCCATAATTATTTTATGGATAAATTAACATTTTTATATGTGATTATCAAATTTATTATGCTAAATAAATATTAAATCAGAATTGAACATTTTGATTTTTCATAAGTATGATTATAAAAAAAAGTATTTTTTTTTTGTACAATTAGTATTTTTCTTTTTAAATATGATTATCGCATTTGTTGTTATTAATCATAATTAAATATTTTTATCTTTTTAATCAATTATCTTATCTCAAGTTAATAATAAGATTGAATTCTAAAAATCTTTATCTTATCTCAAGCTAAATATTTTTATTACTATTTTTTACGATTATCTTTATCTTATTGGATCTTAATCTTTATTTTCTTTTCTTTTCTTTTATTTTTTTAACACTTCTAATATCTTAATATTAAAAAATGGAGACATATGCCAACAACAAAGAAGATGGGCTCTTAGTTTAATTTTTTTAAATAAGTCGTAATCTCTATATACCTAAACAGTAGTGGGATAATGTAAGAATATGGTAGAAAAATAAAGTTTTATTGAAATATATATATATATATATATATATATATATTCACATTTCTACATAACAAGTAGCAATATAAATCTTAGTAGCGGTGTGAGTGGCTAAACATAAATTTAGTTTATCGACATAATCTTTAGTTTTTTTTCGCAATTGATTTTTAACATTATTAATTGATCTCGGACTAATGGTCCATATCATATGAGGAAAAAAAAATAGAAAGATAATATTGTTAAAAAATTTGGTTTGTTATTAAGAGTTTTAATTTTCTTGTCACGATAAAAAACAAAAAACAAAAAAAAATATTTACAACAAGCATAAAATCAAATCCTATTTTTATATAGGATGATTTTTATCTATTACAATAGACAAAATATATTATAGAAGGAAAATCAAATCCTATTATATAGGATGATTACATTTAATTTGTTATTAATAGTTTTAATTCTCTTGTCAAAATAAGAAACAAAAAACAAAAAAAAATTACCTCAAGCATAAAATCAAATCCTATTTTTGATATAGGATAATTTTTATCTATTACAATAGACAAAATATATTATAGAAAAAAAAATCAAATCCTATTATTATATTGCCTCATTCATAAATGAAGTCTTCTTAAATTAAAACTTGAATCTCTCAGGAAAATGAAATGGTAGGATTTGGTATATCGGCCACCGTCATACGTCATCTTCCACTGTCTGTCTACGTGATTAATGAGGACATTGGTGTAGATAATAATAAATAATCATCTTCCTTATAAATAACCATCTTCCTTAGTAGTTTATGATAGACACCCTGAAACAATTAATGCAACATTAGATTTTGATGCACTCTATTTTGTTAGATCTAGTGTGCATGTGCATGTGGAGATTGTTAGATCTATTATGCAAGTGCATGGTTTTGATAATGACAATGTTTTGAACAAGCTCAAGTCTTGGAGAAGCTCACCAAAGAACAACAAGCAACAATGATGAAGAGAGAGCAAACTCATAGATTCAATATGTATATTGATTATAATATCTTTATTTTGAGTCTTAGAGTTTTGGGTAGAGTTATTAGAGGGTAGTGAATCTCTATCAAGTGCATGATCATATTATATCTTGAGTATTTCACTTAACCTAAATCAATAGGTGGCTTAAAACATTTTTAAAGAAAAGGTTTAATTTCGAGAAAACAAGTTTTTAATTGATTTTTACAGTGCTTAATCGATTAACAGGTAAGGCTAATCGATTAACATAATTTTGCATCAGTGATTAATCAATTAACTGGAGGTATTAATTGAATAACAGAAATCAAATAGTGGTTAATCAATTAACCTGAAGAGCTAATCGATTAACACGTGTTGAAATGCTTTTTAAAACAGCTTTTTACTTTGCAAAATTAGTTTTAATGTTTTCCAAACTTTTGGGTATTCTATATAAACCTTTTCCTAATCATTGTGATTAAGAACTAACTTCATTTTTACCTCATTCTAGAAAAGATCAGAGCCACACTATTCTCTCAACATTCTCTCTCACTTTTAAAAAGATCAAAGTTCTTATTTTTATATCTTTGATCAAGAATCTTTTGAATCTCAAGATTAATTGTTCATATTTCTTGAAGGAGATTCAAATAGGATTTTGTTTTACATTGAGTTGTAATCATTTCAAGAGGCAAACTATCTACAACAAGAAGAAGTCTTGGTGGTGTTCATCAAGCAAATTGAAGTGGAAACCTTGGTGGTGTTCATCAAGCATTTGGAAGTCTTGTTGTGTTAGCAAGCAAGTGGAAGTCTTGTTGTGGGGTTATCAACAAGCAAGAGAAGAGACTAGATTAGAAGTTCAATAGGATTGCAAGACAAGAGAAGGGTTATCTCTTGGAGCCTATCAAGAAGGGTGTCTTGAGAGGCGGATTACTTGTAATTTGAGAATTCTAATTCCTTAGTGAAATCTTTCTTGTGAAGAGGAGACTGGATGTAGCTCTCAGTGGAGGAGAGTGAACCAGTATAAAATCTCTGTGCAGTATCTCTATTCCTTAATCTTTTAATTTCTGCTTATTTGAATTGTTCTTGATTGAAAACCTAGAAAAGATTGTTTTTCTAATAATTGAATGAATTAGGTTTTAATTGTTCAAATTGGTTTGAAGAAAATCTTTTTCATAATCTAGGTAATCATTAACAATCTAGGTGTTAATCAATTCCGCGCTATCTCTGATATTCTATGTTAATTGATTGATATTCGTTTTCGATTGAAAAGTGATTTTTATGTTTTTAACCATGATTAATCGATTAACCCAAGGGATTAATCGATTAACAACTGAAATTTTTGTGAAAATCATTTGTTTTAATTGTTTCGATTTGTTTTATTCGAAAATCTTTCAAGGTTTCTTTAACACCTATTCAACCCCCCTTCTAGATATTCTCTTAGTGTTGTCTAGTTAATTCATCCACCGATTGTAGTCCCTTTTACAATTGGTATCAGAGTTCGGTCGAAAGACACGAGCATAGAGCTTTTTCGTAAAGATCCTTGAGGAAACTACAATGGGTTCTACGAATCCCTTTGGTGGTGAAGGTGCTTTAATAAACCGCCCTCCTATGTTTGGTGGAGAGGGTTATGCTTATTGGAAAGCTAGAATGAAAATCTTTATTGAAGCAATAGATGTGAACATTTGGGAAGCTATTGAGAATGGTCCTCATATTCCCTCAAAACAAGTAGAAGGTGCATCTCAACTCATTCCCAAAGATAAGTGGACCGATGATGATAAAAAAAATTCAATATGATTTAAAAGCTAAAAACATCATCTCTTCGGCTCTATCTTATGATGAGTTCTTTAGGGTCTCCCAATGTCAAAATGCCAAAGAAATGTGGGACACCTTGCAAGTCACACATAAAGGCACTAGTGAAGTTAGGCGTGCTAGATTAAATTCTTTAATGCATGAATATGAATTGTTTCGTATGTTGCCTAATGAATCTATATGTGATATGCAAAAATGTTTTACTCATATTATTAATCATTTAATTGCTTTTGGAAAGACTTTTCTGAATTGTGAAGTTATTAACAAAGTGTTAAGATGTCTAAGCAGGGAATGACAATCTAAGGTTACGACTATAATTGAATCAAAGGAATTGGATACCATGGACTTAACAACACTTTTCGGAAAGCTTCAAGAACATGAAATGGAGCTTGGACGTTTGAATATGTATGAAGAGTCGGATAAGAACAAAGGAAGAAAAGGAATCGCTCTTAAAGCTAAAAGTTCATATAATAGAGAAGAGAGTTCCGATAGTAAAGATTCCGATTTGGACATTGATGAAGAGACTATAAAACTTCTATTAATAAAATTTAGCAAGCATCTAAGGAGAAAAGGAAGGTTGACAAAAGATAAGAGGAAAGAGACAAATTTCCCACACTACAAGACCAAGTCAACAAAAGAAGGAGTAGTTTGCCATGAATGCGGAAAACCCGGTCACATCAAGTATACGTGTTCAAAGTATCTCAAAAAGATTGAGAAAGAGAAGAAACATCCTAAGCACAAAAAGGCATACATTGTATGGGATGAAAAAGAAAAGGAAAGCACATCAAGTAGTTCTTCGGATGATGAAGAAGTCGCTGCACTTAGCTTACTAGTTCAAGTAGATGAAGAAGAAAACTCAAGCAATGAATCAAATGAACAAAGCGAGGAAAGCGATGTAAGTAAAACTAAATCCGAAATTTCTTCTAAATATGAAATTTTATATAATGCTTATGAAGAAATGCATGAACAACTTAAGAAACTAGCTTTGAAAAATTTAGAAAGGAAAAAGATCATTTTGAAACATCAAAAAGATATTTTAGAACTTCAAAAACAAGTTGATGAGCTTAATCTTCAAAATGAAACTCTTGATCTCATATATGCTAGTTCTTCTTGTGATTGTGCTAGTAGATTGAATGTTGTGGTTGATTGTGAGAATTGCAAGTTGCTTAAGGATGAAAATGATATTTTGAAAAATAAGCTTGCAAGTTTCACAAGTGGTGATATCAAATTGCGCACATTGTTAAATTTTCAAAAAAGAAAATTCAAACAAGTTTGGTTTGGGTTATACTAAAGTTAAGAGTAAGTCTCAGAAATGTTGTTGATTTTTCAAAAGCACCAACATGTTTCTATTGTGGCACTCATGGACATACTTCAAATGTGTGTTATATTAAAGTGCATGGTATACCTAAAATAAATTTTGTTTGGGTTAAGAACGGTGAAAATCCCTTAACTAATAAAAATGGATCCAAGACCATTTGGATACCAAAAAGGCAAAGCATGATTGTTTTGTAAGTACAAATGAAGAGCAAAAAATAAAATCTACAAGTACTATTCATTATTTGCATCTTCAAGTATCAAGAGAAACTTCAACATGCTTATCATCTCCTCAAAGTATACAATGGGTATCAATTCACAAGCATGATCATTTTATACATGCACAAGTGGTAACAAATGCTTACACTTATCTTACAATTGTTACAATTGGTATTTACAATTAGTGTCATATACTTTTTGTCAATTGGTATCATTATGTTACATTTGGTTTACATTATGTGATTATCATACTATTGTGCATAAATGTTTGTGTTGTTTTAAAATTGATATTGTTTTCACAATTAGTTTCATACTTTGTCAAGTGATATTATGATTTTAAATTTCAAATGAACTAATTGAAATTTGTTGTTATATTTCTTTTCAATTGGTATCACATTTCAGGGTATATTTCATTGTTAATTGGTATCAATTTTGTAAAGAAAGAATTATTAATTTATCAATTTTTGGCTTAAGATTTCATTGTTATATTACTTTTTGATAATGCCAAAAGGGGGAGAAAAGGTTGTTTTGTTCTTTCTATATAGGGGGAGCAAAGTGTAAAAACTACAATCGGTGGGTGAATTAACTAAGGAACCCTAGGAGAACACCTAGAAGGGGGGTTGAATAGGTGTTTAATAAACCTTGAAAGATTTTCGAAAGAAACAAATCAAAACAATTAAAACGAATGATTTTTACAAAATGTTTCAGCCCTTAATCGATTAAGCCTTCAATTAATCGATTAATCCTTTGTAAAACTTTGAGTTAATCGATTAATCAGATCAGTTAATCGATTAGTGCCTGAAAGCTGCTTTTTGCTTAATCGATTAACACATTCAGTTAATCGATTAATCACTGTTAAAACTGAAAAATCACTTTTCAATCAAATACGAAAATCAATCAATTAACACATAAGATCAGAGATTAAGCGGAATTGATTAACACCAATATTCTTATTGATTACCTAGATTATGAAAATGATTTTCCCCAATTCAATTTGCACAATTAAAAGCTTAATTCATTTAATTATGAAAATCACTCTTTTCTAGGTTTTCAACCAAGAACAATATGAAATGACAAGAATGTAAAGAGTTAAGGGAATAGAGATACTGCACAGTGATTTATCCTGGTTCACTCACAACCACCGTGAGCTACATCCAGTCCCCTCTTCAACCAAGAGAGATTCTTCACTAAAGGAATTAGAATTCTCAAATTACAAGCAAATGCCTCTCAAGACTCTCTTCTTGATAGCCTCCAAGAGATACCACACTCTTGTCTTGCAACCCTATTGAAATCTAATCTAACCTTCCCTTGCTTGTTGATATCTCCACAACAAGTCTTCCAATTGCTTGTCGATTCCTCACAACAAGACTTCCAATTTGCTTGTCAACACAACAAGACTTCCAAGACGATTTGCTTGATGAACAACCACCAAGACTTCCTTTGTTGTAGAATGTTTGCCTCCTTGCAATGATTACTGTAACATACCAAGAATTAATATATAATATTTTTAAAACATAAATTTGACTAAGGGTAGTAGGAAGTCATAGAAATAGGAATAGTGTCGTGAGGGAAATAGGAAGCGTGGGCCGACCAAATAAGGAAATATTGGATCTCGGACCAATCCCAGCCAAGCTAAATGAGGACGGAACGCGAAGTCTAGTGCAGGCATCAACTCGGGTAAGCCGACTGCAACATATCTTGCTGTGTTGACCGAGAGGAGACTCGGACTGCTACTACCTCTCCGTGTCAAAGCCGAAGTCCCTCCTCTTCTACTTCTTCGTGTCACGCTCGAATCGAGTTGCTAGTTTCTTGATTCTCACGCCCTCTGTACAGATGTCTCTGCCAACCACTTTATGTCCTTTTCAAGTCATTGTTGGTGACTTCCCCTAGAAGCCAATGAATCTTATCCACATATTCCCAAGCTTCTCAAAGAAGCCTCCAATCAAGACCACACAATTATTTCCTATGGGAAAATAAAAGAAAAGCTTATAAACTCAAATCAACACTTCTTATTTTCCTTCTTCTTCTCCGTTTGCTCCCTTCTCTCTCTAAGAGCTCCAACACCGGAAACTCATCAACACTCATCTTACCCGTATTCTATTCTCTCTCTTCTTCTCCATCAATAATCACAAACTAGAAGCTATTTCCCTTCATCTCCTTCGTCTCGTCGGAAGTTCCTTGTACCTCCACTGCATTCGGAAGTGCAGCAAGGGGAGAAACGGTTCAAGGGGTTTCAAGTTCAGGAGGTCGACAGCAAAGAAGCCACACTCAAACTCTCAAACTCTTATCACGCGTGGATTGAGGTAAGGAGTGAGTGTTACCTTAGCTTAGGTTTGGGTTGCTAGTGTGTTCATAACGGGTATTGAGAGTGGGTGATTAGGTTAGGGAAAAGACATAGAATAATACTAGAGAAGAAGATGAATAATTAAGAAGAAAACTAATAAATGAACTAGAGTCATGAATTCCTGAACTAAGTGGAGATATTTGTATGCTTGCTAAGTGCTTTTAATCATATTTTGTTGCTGTATAAATGCTTATGAGTTGTGATAATCGTTGCTCATGTTTGTACTTTTAAATCTGTCAGTAGACCGAGCGTGAGGGCCGAGATGGGTTATGGGGAATGTTGTTAACTGCTGGAGGGAGATAATATATTAGTTAAGGAATTAAATAATGAGAGGACGAGCGAACAGGGTAAACTAGAGGGTTGAGCCGAGAGGAGCTGATTAATGAATGTTCTAAAGGATAAAAGAGTAATTAAAGATAAATGGTTGTGTGAGCGGGTCATAGAAGACGCGTACTGGGTGCGTGCATTGATCGCGTCAGACGCATACTGGGTATGTGCAGCTGTAAGACGAGTACTGGGTACTCGCAGTTATGACTCACACAAGGTTCCGAACAACGGAATCGGTGGGGAGGTGCTCCTGGTCATAGAAGACGCGTACTGGGTGCGTGCATTGATCGCGTAAGACACCGAGATACGCAGCTGTAAGACGAGTACTGGGTGCTCGCAGTTATGGACACTCCTTAACTCCATAGAAGAAATTGGCGGTAGTGCTCCTGGTCATAGAAGACGCGTACTGGGTGCGTGCATTGATCGCGTAAGACACCGAGGTGCGCAGCTGTAAGACGGGTACAGGGTACTCGCAGTTATGGACACTCCGGAATCTGATCCTAAATGGTGTAAGACATTCACTGAGTGTATGCAGCCGAGAAGAGTAAAAGATTGTAAAATATGTAAAAGATGAATGATAAGAATAGAGACTGAGCGAAGAAGTCGGATACCGAGAAAGGAAATAGAGACCGAGTAATCAAGGATAGGAATTGAGGAACGAGTACAAGGGTAAATGGTCGGTAAAATATACAGTGGGAAACTATTCTGGACCGAGTGGAATGAGGCTGTTTGTATGTGATAGGTTATCTGATTGAATATCTGTTAATATGCTAATTGCTTAATTGTGTTTGGCTTGGTAGTTCGGTATGTCATATTAGAAACTACTTACTTAAGTTCTGTGTAATGCTCATCTCCTTACCATTTTTCAGGTACCGAGTCCGAGCAGGCGCAGTCCCCGGCCGAGCAGGTTCACTCTCCCTCACAGGGAGAGTAGGTCTATAGAGTCAGAAATTAATTTAGGTCTCGGCCATTTGGCCGAGCTGAAACACTTTTCCTTTTTGAGGCTCATATTTTGTGTAAACAAAAGTTGTAATTATGTTGCTTTACTTTTCTATATTATGTACGAACTATCTTCCGCTGGATCTCTGTCTTCAATATTATATGAAATGAATAATTATGCCGCTTCTAAGAAGAAAATTTTAAGTTCTAATTTCGGCTTAAGGGTAAAGTTAGTTAGGGTGTTACATTTTTTTGGTATCAGAGCAGTTTCTCTTCGGCCTATTGGAGTTGCAAGTGACTCCTGTGGTTACTCACCAAGAGAGTAACAGATAAGTAGAGTTAAGTGTCTAGGCTAGTCAATAGAGCTTATATATATATATATATGTACATTATCATTTAATTATTTGATCATTAATTGGCTTTTCCTCCATGACCAAGCAGTATGGCTGGGAGAAGGGCTGATAATGATCGAATTGCTGCCATCTTGGAAACTTTGGTTCAACTGCAGCAGAACCAAGCGCAAGCTCAGTAGAACCAGGATGAGAATCTTGCCCAAAACATAGCCATGGCCGCAGCCGCTGCAGCTACAGCCCTTCAGCCTCCACCGCCGGCTCCAGTCGAGATCGATTGGATGAGCCGATTTAGGAAGAATGAACCGCCTCGGTTTGAAGGGGGCTATAATCCAGACGGGGCTCAGAGATGGCTCCAAGAAATTGAGAAGATTTTTTGATCCCTGCATCCACCCTATGATTACAGGGTGAGGCTAGCCGAGTTTGTACTGGCTAGTGAAGCCGAGCACTGGTGGGAGCAGCAGCGTCGGGGTCTGGAAGCGGCTAACCAAGAAATTACTTGGGACTTGTTCAGGACCCGTTTCCTCGGCAAGTATTTTCCTGAAGATTTTATAAGGGAGAAGGAGCTCGCCTTTCTCAAGCTGGAGCAAAGGAGTTTAAGTGTTGGGGAATATGCGGCTCAGTTCGAGGACTTGATCCGCTATTCGGGAAGCTACCGAGATGCTGACGAACGCACCAAATGCATCAAATTTGAGTTTGGCCTCCGTGATGATATTCGACTTGCATTCGAGTATCAGAATGTGGCCAATCTCTCGCAGTTGGTGAATATGGCCAGTACGTATGAGAAGGGGCTCAGAAGGAAGGCCGACGGAAAGCGAAACAGGTCGGCGCAGAAAGTAGTGGGTCCAATTAGGGGAAAAGGAGTCATTCAGAGGTAAGCCCCCTATGTGAATCCGAGCTCCAAGGCACCAGCAGTACCAAGGAGCGGTGGTCAGATAGTGGTTGTCCCTGGCCCTTATCTGATCTGTCAGCATTGTGGAAAGCAACACAAGGGAGAATGCTGGAATCTGGATCCGAGCATAGCAAGAGGATCCTATTTTCGCTGTGGCAAGCCTGGCCACTTTGCAGCTCGGTGTACCGAGAATATTGTGAAGGAGGAAGTTAATGTTGCAAGGGCTCAGCAGACTTGTGCTAACCGACCAGTACAGAGAGGAAAAGTTTACACCATGGATGGCGAGGAAGTGACTGACGCCGATGAGTTGATCCGAGGTACTTGTCGAGTAAATAGCATTCCCTGTGCCGTGTTATTTGATTGTGGAGCAACACATTCTTTCATCTCTCTCGACTGTATGAACAAGCTGAAATTATCCCCAGTAGAAATGCCTTATAAGTTGTCCATCTCTACCCCTACCAATTCCTCTATGATCACCTCCCAAATGTGCTTGGAGTGTCCTATCCAAGTATTAGGCCGAGAATTTAAGGTCAACCTGATTTGATTGCCTCTGACTAGAGTAGATATTATCCTTGGCATGGACTGGATGTTTCAACACCATGTTCTACTTGATTGCCGTAAGAAAACTGTGATCTTCAGTGATTCGTCTGTTGCAGTTTTAGAGGCGACAGAGGAACTAAGCATAGATCGAATTCTGGTGGTCGGCGAATTCCCAGAGGTCTTCTCGGATAAAATGCCTGGCTTACGGCCGAGAAGAGAAGTAGAGTTTAGTATCGACCTTATTCCAGGAACAGGCCCGATTTCTATTGCGCCGTACCAAATGGCACCTCCCGAGCTGGAAGAGCTTAAGAAGCAATTGGAGGAACTCTTGGCCAAAAAGTTGATTAGGCCGAGCGTATCACCTTGGGGAGCTCCAATTCTGTTTGTTAAAAAGAAGGATGGTAGTCTTCAGATGTGCACCGATTATAGGAAGCTCAATGCAGTAACGGTGAAGAATAGATATCCCCTCCATCGCATTGACGACCTGTTAGATCAGCTTAAGGGAGCGTCAGTATTCTCAAAGATAGACCTCCGATCAGGATACCACCAGATCCACATCCGAGAGGAGGATATCCCGAAGACAGCCTTCAGGACAAGATACGGGCACTTTGAGTATGTTGTCATGCCTTTCGGACTTACGAACGCCCCCGCTATCTTTATGGGTTACATGAATAGGATTTTTCGACCCTACTTGGATTCGTTTGTTATAGTCTTCATTGACGACATCCTTATCTACTCCAAAAGTCCGAGCGAACATGAGGAACACTTGAGGGTGGTGTTGCAAATTTTGAAGGACAAAGAACTCTACGCCAAGCTTTCAAAATGCAGTTTCTGGCTCAAAAAGGTTCATTTCCTCGGTCACGTGATATCCGAGCACGGTGTTGCGGTTGACCCCTCTAAGGTGGAAGCTGTGCTTAAGTGGGAGAGACCCAATTTGGTAACCGAGATTAGGAGTTTTCTCGGTCTTGCAAGGTATTATAGAAGGTTCATTGAAGGGTTTTCTAAGTTGGCCCTTCCGTTAACATCGTTAACCAGAAAGGATGTGCCTTACCAGTGGACCGAAGAGTGCGAACAGAGCTTCCATGAGCTGAAGAGAAGATTTACGAGTTCACCAGTATTGACTTTGCCAGATCCGACCAAAGCGTTTGATGTGTTATGTGACGCCTCGAAGCAGGGCATCGGCTGTGTATTGATGCAACAAGGAAAAGTGGTGGCCTATGCCCCTAGACAGCTTCGGCAAAACGAGCAGAATTACCCCACCCATGATCTCGAATTGGCTGTCGTGGTGTTTGCTCTTAAAATTTGGAGGCATTATCTATATGCACGAAATTTGAAGTGTTCAGCGATCATAAGAGTCTCGGCTATCTGTTCGACCAAAAGGAATTAAATATGAGGCAACGCAGATGGGTGGAATTCTTGAAAGACTACGCCTTCAATCTGCATTATCATCCTGGAAAGGCCAACGTGGTGGCTGACGCATTGAGCCGTAAAAGCCTTCACCTGAGTAATATGATGGTTCGAGAGATGCAACTAATGCAAGAGTTTAGCGATCTTAATCTCGGAATGCAAAAGAAGGAAAACAGTGTTATACTCGAGATGTTGCAAGTGACAAATGACTTTGTGGGCTTCATCAAGGAAAGACAGGTCGCCGACTCGGAACTCCAGAAATTACTGGAAAGAGCAGGGGACAAGGATGAACCCGATTACACTAAGGGATCAGACGGTCTCATACGATTTCGGGACCGAGTCTGCATCCCTATAGACTTCGAAGTTCGAAGAGATGTAATGGAGGAAGCCCATAAAACGAAGATGAGTCTTCATCCGGGAGCCGCAAAAATGCACCAAGATCTGAAGAGGTTATTTTGGTGGCCGAAGTTGAAGTCGGACGTGGCGGATTATGTGCCTCGGTGCTTGGTTTGTCAAAAGGACAAGATCGAGCATCAGAGGCCCGGCGTATTGCTCAGGTCTTTAGAAATTCCACAATGGAAGTGGGATAGCATCTCGATGGACTTTGTTTCAGGCCTACCGAGAACAAGGTCGGGATGTGAAGCTATTTGGGTTGTGGTAGATAGACTGACAAAGTGTGTTCATTTCCTGCCGATCAACATGAAGTACAGTCTAGAGAAGTTGACACAGCTGTACATAAAGGATATAGTTAGACTTCACGGTGTTCAGAGCAGCATCGTGTTGGACCGTGATCCTCGCTTCTTGTCCCGATTCTGGCAGAGTTTGTAGCAAGCCATGGGTACAAAGCTGAGGTTCAACATTGCTTATCATCCTCAGAAAGATGGACAATCCGAGCGCACCATTCAGACCCTGGAGGACTTGTTAAGGACATGTGTACTCGAACAGTCGGAAAATTGGGAAACGCTTCTGCCCTTGGTCGAATTTACTTACAACAACAGCTTTCGTTCGAGTATCGGAATGGCTCCTTTCGAAGCGTTGTATGGTCGGAAATGCCGAACGCCATTGTGCTGGTTTCAGATAGGAGAAAATTTATTAATCAGCCCCGACATTGTGCACGAGACAACTGAGAAGATCCGAATGATACAAGTAAAGATGAAAGCAGCTCAGGACCGACAGAAGAGCTATGCCGACAAAAGGAGGAAGCCGCTGGATTTCAGTACAGGAGATCATGTGTTCTTGCGAGTGTCCCCTATCACGGGTATTGGCCGAGCAATCAAATCAAGGAAGCTGACCCCTCGGTTTGTCAGACCGTATCGGATATTGGAGAAAGTCGGACCAGTCACCTATCGAAATTCTCTACCCCCACATCTGTCTAAACTCCATGATGTATTTCATGTTTCGCAACTCAGGAAGTACATCCATGATCCTTCGCATGTGATAGAAGTAGACGAACTGACATTAAAGGATAATCTGACCTTTGAGGTTCTTCCGGTCAGAATAGAAGACAGACAAATTAGATGGCTCAGAGGAAAAAGATCTCCTTGGTTAAGGTTATCTGGAGTCGGAACAATGTAGAAGAAGATACCTGGGAACTCGAGGAGAAGATGAGACTGTCCTATCCGCAGTTGTTCGGCGCTGACTGAATTTCGAGGACGAAATTCCTGTAAGTGGGAGAGGATTGTAACATCCCAAGAATTAATATCTAATATAATAATATTTTTAAAACATAAATTTGACTAAGGGTAGTAGGAAGTCATAGAAATAGGAATAGTGTCGTGAGGGAAATAGGAAGCGTGGGCCGACCAAATAAGGAAATGCTGGATCTCGGACCGATCCCAGCCGAGCTAAATGAGGACGGAACGCGAAGTCTAGTGCAGGCGTCAACTCGGGTAAGCCGACCGCAACATATCTCACTGTGTTGACCGAGAGGAGACTCGGACTGCTACTACCTCTCCGTGTCAAAGCCGAAGTCCCTCCTCTTCTACTTCTTCGTGTCACGCTCGAACCGAGTTGCTAGTTTCTTGATTCTCACGCCCTCTATACAAATGTCTCTGCCAACCACTTTATGTCCTTTTCAAGTCACTGTTGGTGACTTCCCCTACAAGCCAATGAATCTTATCCACATATTCCCAAGCTTCTCAAAGAAGCCTCCAATCAGGACCACACAATTATTTCCTATGGGAAAATAAAAGAAAAGCTTATAACCTCATATCAACACTTATTATTTTCCTTCTTCTTCTCCGTTTGCTCCCTTCTCTCTCTAAGAGCTCCAACACCGGAAACTCATCAACACTCATCTTACCCGTATTCTATTCTCTCTCTTCTTCTCCATCAATACTCACAAACTAGAAGCTATTTCCCTTCATCTCCTTCGTCTCGTCGGAAGTTCCTTGTACCTCCACCGCATTCGGAAGTGCAACAAGGGGAGAAACAGTTCAAGGGGTTTCAAGTTCAGGAGGTCGACAGCAAAGAAGCCACACTCAAACTCTCAAACTCTTATCTCGCGTGGATTGAGGTAAGGAGTGAGTGTTACCTTAGCTTAGGTTTGGGTTGCTAGTGTGTTCATAACGGGTATTGAGAGTGGGTGATTAGGTTAGGGAAAAGACATAGAATAATACTAGAGAAGAAGATGAATAATTAAGAAGAAAACTAATAAATGAACTAGAGTCATGAATTCCTGAACTAAGTGGAGATATTTGTATGCTTGCTAAGTGCTTTTAATCATATTTTGTTGCTGTATAAATGCTTATGAGTTGTGATAATCGTTGCTCATGTTTGTACTTTTAAATCTGTCAGTAGACCGAGCGTGAGAGGCCGAGATGGGTTATGGGGAATGTTGTTAACTGCTGGAGGGAGATAATATATTAGTTAAGGAATTAAATAATGAGAGGACAAGCGAACAGGGTAAACAAGAGGGTTGAGCCGAGAGGATCTGATTAATGAATGTTCTAAAGGATAAAAGAGTAATTAAAGAGAAATGGTTGTGTGAGCGGGTCATAGAAGACGCGTACTGGGTGCGTGCATTGATCGCGTCAGATGCATACTGGGTATGTGCAGCTGTAAGACGAGTACTGGGTACTCGCAGTTATGACTCACACAAGGTTCCGAACAACGGAATCGGTGGGGAGGTGCTCCTGGTCATAGAAGACGCGTACTGGGTGCGTGCATTGATCGCGTAAGACGCCGAGATACGCAGCTGTAAGACGAGTACTGGGTGCTCGCAGTTATGGACACTCCTTAACTCCATAGAAGAAATTGGCGGTAGTGCTCCTGGTCATAGAAGACGCGTACTGGGTGCGTGCATTGATCGCGTAAGACACCGAGGTGCGCAGCTGTAAGACGGGTACAGGGTACTCGCAGTTATGGACACTCCGGAATCTGATCCTAAATGGTGTAAGACATTCACTGAGTGTATGCAGCCGAGAAGAGTAAAAGATTGTAAAATATGTAAAAGATGAATGATAAGAATAGAGACTGAGCGAAGAAGTCGGATACCGAGAAAGGAAATAGAGACCGAGTAATCATGGATAGGAATTGAGGAACGAGTACAAGGGTAAATGGTCGGTAAAATATACAGTGAGAAACTATTTTGGACCGAGTGGAATGAGGCTATTTGTATGTGATAGGTTATCTGATGTAATATCTGTTAATATGCTAATTGCTTAATTGTGTTTGGCTTGGTAGTTCGGTATGTCATATTAGAAACTGCTTACTTAAGTTCTGTGTAATTCTCACCTCCTTACCATTTTTCAGGTACCGAGTCCGAGCAGGCGCAGTCCCCGGCCGAGCAGGTTCACTCTCCCTCACAGGGAGAGTAGGTCTATAGAGTCGGAAATTAATTTAGGTCTCGGCCATTTGGACGAGCTGAAACACTTTTCCTTTTTGAGGCTCATATTTTGTGTAAACAGAAGTTGTAATTATGTTGCTTTACTTTTCTATATTCTGTACGAACTATCTTCTGCTGGATCTCTGTCTTCAATTGTAACACCCCAAATTTCGTTTCCCGATGTAATACAATTATGATTTATGGAAGATTATTTTATAAATTTTTTTCTTAATCATAATTATATTTCGTAAATCAATTAGGATGATTATGAGTTAGTATTGGTATTTGCGAAAATAGAAAAAATATTTTAGCAAGAGAATAATATGTGAAAATGAGATTTTTACATATTAGTCCCTGAATGAGGACCTAGAAGCAATATTAGGAAGACTTTGGAGGGAAGGGCATTAAGATAAATATTTTTGAAATTTGACCAAAAACACTCGAGTATTTATGGAAATACTCGAGTAATCGAGTCAGTGGAGAACTCGTGAGTGCGGTAGATGAGTCAACACACGACGATTTCCCTTGATTGCCACGAAAACACTTCATGGACACGCTTATGGGCATCGTGGCAAGCTGCATGATCATGAGCAACGTCTATTTAAGCGCTTGGTTGATGAGGGTGGAGGATTTGGTTGGCTTTACTCTGAAAACATAGAGTTAGGGTTCCTGATTTCGAACGTTGATTACTCGATCGTGTTTGAGAGTGGATTTGAGAGTGATACACCATTGTAAAGCTCACATCACGAGCTTTACAAAGATACAAAGATTGTGAGCTGAGTGTCTGTGTGGAAGGAGAATCGAAGTTAGAAAGTAAGGGTGTTTTTGCTGCCAAAGTTGGAAGCTGAAGTCTGGAGCTCACTTTCAACTTGGATTGTGGTAAGCTCCTGAACCCTATGACCCTCAAATTCGTTTATACCTCTAGTTTGAGTTGCAGAGAATCAATCCTAATCATTTTCCCCAATTTTAAATCGATTTTTGCATGTTAAATTCTCTGGTTTTGGTACTCTGCTCAAACTATGGCTGCATGCAAGGATTTTTGAGGATTCATATTTCCAGCCAATCTCTCTGCAAACTCAGTGTTGATTCACGAATTAGAGGTAAGGGTGAAGCTTCTAATTCACTAGAATAAGTTTAAATTATGTGAAATTAGGATTGGAGTCAATAAATGACTCTATGGGCATAGTTGGAATAGGTTTGAGGCTTGGAGGCCTTTTCTGGGTTAAATGTTGGTTTGGACATGTTTATTTGGTCACATGCAAGGTGTACCAAAGCTAGAAATGCGATTATTATGTGTAGAATTGAATTTGGTATGCCAAGTTGTGGAAAAATGCATTTTATGCAATCTTGTTGATAATCTGTGATTCAGTGTTAGATGTTGTTAATTTTGTATTGGAACATGTTTAAAATGTGTAATGTAAGCTATATTGATCTTTGGTTTGGACTGGAATGGACTATAATCGAAAATGGTATGTTAAAACTCAAATTTCAGTGTTGTCTGTCTGCAAACACTCGAGTATTATGGGTAATACTCGAGTATTTTGCCTGTTTTGGGAAAATTGATTTTCTGGAAAACTCAAGAACACTCGAGTATTCATGAGGAACACTCGAGTATTCTGGAGATTTTTAAGTGTATTTCTGGAAAATAAAAGAACACTCGAGTCTCATAAAGAACACTCGAGTATATGGATGAATTTTTAAAAATCAAGTTCTGGAAACAAAGAACACTCGAGTTCCATGAGGAGCACTCGAGTATTTTGGGAAAACTGAGGAACACTCGAGTCTAGGAGAATCTACTCGAGTATTTTGGGACCAGAGACAGAAAAACAATTTTTTTTAACATACCTGATGGAATGTCGATTAAGATCAATTATGCTTGTGGGAAAAAGTATCATGTTCCAATAAAAGGATTGGGAAAGTATTAACAACAATTTAACTCACTGAGGGAAAATATTGGATGCACATAATAAGATTATTGGTTAATCTTCGTGTATAATCACATAATAAGATTATTGGTTAATCTTAGTGTATAATTTTATGTGCATACATGCATGGTGAAAGGTTGGGGATAATTCGGTGGTGACTGGCTCGATGACACATTTTGGTAATGTGGGCAGCATTTGGGAATGCTGTTACATCTTGGTGACGTTGTGTGCACACTATCCGAGCAGTTCCACAATACATGTTGGTCATGTATGCGAATTATTAGAATGAACGTTCAATGGACAATGGAATTGGGAGACATGCATCATTACTCATAATTAATGGAATTATTATAAATGGAATACACATGTTCATTTACATCTGCATTTGCATTGGATGTTTGTAACTGGAAATTGTTACATGCTTTATTTATTCTTATTTGATTATGTGGATTATGTGCTTACCCCTTATTGCCCATGTTAGGTGATGGCACGCTATCTAGCTTGCATCGAGTTGCGCCCGCTCCCTAGTGGAGTGTGGTACTACGAGGACCACAGAGCCACATTCGAGGGTGAGGTGGAGGTGACTCTATACCACCCCAACCCTTTGGCTCGTGTCCGTCCTCGTAGGTTTCGCATCCCTATTATCTATACTTTGCATGTACCCCCTTTCTATACTTATCATGGACCACCCCCGACTCGACCTGCTCGTCGCTTCCACTCTTTCCGTTTTCGAGCTGCTACTAGATCTCATCCCTCTGCTTCTCGAGTGATTCGAGAAGAGACTCCTATGCCTAGTCCGATGAGTCCGGTTCATGGGACACCTTCAGCGGACCCAGTGCCCAATGGTGGGGTACCCACTCAGTCGGAGGAGGTAGAGGAGGATCCGAAGGAGGGTGAGGATGAGGACAAGCCAGTCGAGCACTCCACTGGGAGCCAGTGGGGAGTTGGGGATCCACCAGGTGATGCATAGTATAGATGATTAGGATGTGGGACGGGTGGAGCAGCTGCTGGAGACTCTGATCATGCTATGGAGGAGGATCACTGGACCACTTTTGGGATTTCATCTTTTGCTCTATATATATTGTACATATTTTTGGGAGATCTCAGTGACGTGGTCCTATCTTTTAGTTTGATATTATGGACTTGTATTTTGTACAAACCTCCTATCTCGACTTGACTTGGATGTATGTTGACTTTTTTATGGATGATATATATATATATATATATATATACATCTATTTTCTTTCTATAGATAGATGTACATGTGAATCATCAAGTCAAGGTCTCTATTTTCCGCTTACTCTGATAATTACGGTATTTCACCTTAATAAAAAAAAATTGATTTCATAAATTTTCTGGAAAGATTTTTAATAACCACAAATGAATACCAAGTTATTTTATAAGAGCGTTATAAATGAGATTTTTATTATATCTCTTCTCGAGAAAGTCCATATATTCTATTCAAATAAACAATAACAGAGAAATTCTTTTACTAAAGTCTTATAATAAAGGAACGTTACATCAATATTATATGAAATGAATAATTATGCCGCTTCTAAGAAGAAAATTTTAAGTTCTAATTACGGCTTAAGGGTAAAGTTAGTTAGGGTGTTGCAATTACAACCAAATTGAAAACAATAACAATCCTATGAATCTCTTTCAAGAACTATAAAAATATCAACATGAGAGATTCAAAAATTCTTGATCAAAGAATGTAAAAGTGAAAGCTTTGATCTATGAGAAAATGAGAGAAAATAGTGTGGCTTTGATATTTGTAAAATTGATATGAAAATGATGTTAGTTAATCACAATGATTAGGAAAAGGTTTATATAGAATACCCAAAAGTTAGGAAACTTAAAAACTGATTTTGACAAGTGAAAAACGTATTTTAAAAATCAGCGCTGCAGGTGTTAATCGATTAACTCATTGTCTTAATCGATTAACCACTGTAAAAAACTTCTAAAAACTTTTTTTCTCAAAACTAAACCTTTTCTTTCAAACCTTTAAGCCACCTATTGATTTTAGGTTAAGTGAATTTTCAAATTATAATATAATGATGCACTTGATAGAGATTCACTACCCTCTAATAACTTTACCCAAACTTATCAAACTAAAAGACTCAAACTGAAGATATTACAATAAAATACACAAACGAATCTTCATGAGCTTGCTCTCTCTTCATCATTGTTGATTGTTGTTTTTTTGTTGAGCTTCTTCATGCCTTGAGCTTGATCAAAACATTTGTAGCTTGTTCAAAACCTTTGTCATTGTCAAAACCATCACACCGGATCTAACAATCTCCCCCTTTATGAAAATGACAAACATGTTTTGAAGTTGTTTGAAAGTTGTTGATGCTTGAATCATTTGATCATTTGGTGAGACTCTTGCTCCCCCTCAATAAATGCTTTTGACATTTGAAATCCAATTGAGATAAGCTTGATTCTCCCCCTATCTTCAACAACTTTGCTCAACCTATATAAAAACAACAACACAACCTTTTTAACACATTCAGTTAATCGATTAATCACTGTTAAAACTGAAAAATCACTTTTCAATCAAATACGAAAAATCAATCAATTAACACATAAGATAAGAGATTAAGCGGAATTGATTAACACCAATATTCTTATTGATTACCTAAATTATGAAAATGATTTTCCCCAATTCAATTTGCACAATTAAAAGCTTAATTCATTCAATTATAAAAATCAATCTTTTCTAGGTTTTTAACCAAGAACAATACGAAATGACAAGAATGTAAAGAGTTAAGGGAATAGAGATACTGCACAGTGATTTATCCTGGTTCACTCACAACCACCGTGAGCTACATCCAGTCCCCTCTTCAACCAAGAGAGATTCTTCACTAAAGGAATTAGAATTCTCAAATTACAAGCAAATGCCTCTCAAGACTCTCTTCTTGATAGCCTCCAAGAGATACCACACTCTTGTCTTCCAACCCTATTGAAATCTAATCTAACCTTCCCTTGCTTGTGGATATCTCCATAACAAGTCTTCCAATTGCTTGTCGATTCCTCACAACAAGACTTCCAATTTGCTTGTCAACACAACAAGACTTCCAAGACGATTTTCTTGATGAACAACCACCAAGACTTCCTTTGTTGTAGAATGTTTGCCTCCTTGCAATGATTACAACCAAATTGAAAACAATAACAATCCTATGAATCTCTTTCAAGAACTATAAAAATATCAACATGAGAGATTCAAAGATTCTTGATCAATGAATGTAAAAGTGAAACCTTTGATTTATGAGAAAATGAGAGAAAATAGTGTGGCTTTGATCTTTGTAAAATTGATATGAAAATGATGTTAGTTAATCACAATGATTAGGAAAAGGTTTATATAGAATACCCAAAAGTTAGGAAACTTAAAAACTGATTTTGAGAAGTGAAAAACGTATTTTAAAAACCAGCACTGCAGGTGTTAATCGATTAACTCATTGTCTTAATCGATTAACCACTGTAAAACACTTCTAAAAACTTGTTTTCTAAAAACTAAACCTTTTCTTTCAAACCTTTAAGCCACCTATTGATTTTAGGTTAAGTGAATACTCAAATTATAATATAATCATGTACTTGATAGAGATTCACTACCCTCTAATAACTCTACCCAAACTTATCAAACTAAAAGACTCAAACTGAAGATATTACAATAAAATACACAAATGAATCTTCATGAGCTTGCTCTCTCTTCATCATTGTTGATTGTTGTTTTTTTGTTGAGCTTCTTCATGCCTTGATCTTGATCAAAACATTTGTAGCTTGTCCAAAACCTTTGTCATTATCAAAACCATCACACCGGATCTAACAATCTCTCTCTTTTTGAAAATGACAAACATGTTTTGAAGTTGTTTGAAAGTTGTTGATGCTTGAACCATTTGATCACTTGGTGAGACTCTTGCTCCCCCTCAATAAATGCTTTTGACATTTGAAATCCAATTGAGATAAGCTTGATTCTCCCCCTATCTTCAACAACTTTGCTCAACCTATATAAAAACAACAAAACAACCTTTTCTCCCCCTTTTGGCATTTTAAAAAAGTAATATAACCTTTTCTCACCCTATATGATATAATAAGCCAAAAAATAGAGAGTATTCATTTCTTCACAACATTGATACCAATTAATCAATGATACCAATTGTAACTAATTATCTTTATACTTTGAGATGTGATACCAATTGGAAAGAAAAAATAACTATGAAATATGATGCCAATTGGAACTAAAAAATCATAACATCACTTAACAAAGTAAGATATTAATTGTAAAGAAATATCACAATATCAACAATAGCATGATAATCACATAATGACCACAATGATACCAATTGAAGAAAATATGACATAATAATACTTGTAAATTTTTAACACCAATTGCAAATATCAATAGTAAGAGACTAATAATAAGATTAAAAGATACCAATTGTAAATCCAATTGTGAATACTTATTATCTCTTGTGAGAAATTCACTTGATACCATATGTGAGCCTTTGTAGAAGAAATACCAATTGTAAAGCCTCAACAATATCAATTGTAAAAATTTGTAGGATATTTTCTTTGATACTTGAAGATGCAAATGAAGAATAACACTTGTAAGCCCTTCTGCTCTTCAATCATACCTACAAAAACAATCATGCTTTGCTTTTTGGTATCCAAATAGTCTTGGATCCATTTTTGTTAGTTAAGGGATTTTCACCCTTCTTAACCCAAACAAAATTTCCTTTAGGTATACCATGCACTTTAATAAAACACACATTTGAAGTATGTCCATGAGTGCCACAATAGAAACATGTTGGTGCATTTGAAAAATCAACTTTAGAAAAATCAACAATATTTCTATGAGACTTACTCTTAGCAATAGTATAACCCAAACCAAACTTGTTTGAATTTTCTCTTTGAAAATTTAACAATGTGCGCAATCTAATATTACCACTCATGAAACTTGCAAGCTTATTTTTCAAAATAGCATTTTCATCTTTAAGCAACATGCAGCTCTCACAATCAACCACAACATTCAATCTACTAGCACAATCACAAGAAGAACTAGCATAAATGAGATCAAGAGTTTCATTTTGAAGATTAAGCTCATCAACTTGTTTTTGAAGTTCTAAAATCTCTTGTTGATGTTTCAAAATGAGCTTTTTCCTTTCAATGTTTTTCAAAGCTAATTTCTTAAGATGTTCATGTATTTCTTCATGAGCATTATGTAAAATTTCATATTTACAAGAAATTTCAGATTTAGTATCACTTACATCGCTATCCTCGCTTTGTTCACTTTATTCATCATTGGAACTTTCTTCTTCATCTACTAGAGCTATCAAGTTGAGAGTAGCGATTTCTTCATCATCCGAAGAACTACTTGATGTGCTTTTCTTTTCCTCTTCATCATCCCAAACGATGTATGCCTTCTTATGCTTTGAATTTTTCTTTTCTTTCTCCATCTTCTTGAGATACTTAGAGCATGAGTATTTGAGATGACCGGGTTTTCCGCATTCATGGAAAACCACTCCTTCTTTTGTTTTCTTGGTCTTGTAGTGTGGGGAATTCTTCTCTTTACTTTTGTCTTTGTTCAACCTTCATTTTATCCTTAGAAGCTTGCTAAACTTTTTAGTAGACGTTTCATAGACTCTTCATCAATGTCCGAATCGGAATCTTCACTATCATCATCATCGGAACTCTCTTCCTTTTTATATGAATTTTTGGCTTTAAGAGCAATTCCTTTTCTTTCTTTGTACTTATCCGATTCTTCGTGCATATGCAAACGTCCAAGCTCCATTTCATGTTCTTGAAGCTTTCCTAAAAGTGTAGCTAAGTCCATGTTGTCCAAGTCCTTTGATTCAACAATTGCGGTAACCTTAGGTTGTCATTCCCTACTTAGACATCTTAAAACTTTGTTAACAAGTTCACAATTCATGAAAGTTTTTCCAAGAGCAATGAGATGATTAATAATATGAGTAAAACGTTTTTGCATAATACATATAGATTCATTAGGCAACATATGAAACAATTCATATTCATGCATCAAAGAATTTAATCTAGCACGCCTAACTTCACTAGTGCCTTCATGTGTGACTTGCAAGGTGTCCCACATTTGTTTGGCATTATGACATTTGGAGACTCTAAAGAACTCATCATAAGATAGAGCGGAGGTGATGATATTCTTAGCTTTTAAATCATATTGAATTTTCCTTTTATCATCATTGGTCCACTTATCTTTGGGGGTTAGTTGAGATACACCTTCTACATGAGTTGAGGGAATGTGAGGACCATTCTCAATGGCTTCCCAAATGTTCTTGTCTATAGCTTCTATAAAGATTCTCATTCTAACTTTATAATAAACATAACCCTCTCCACCAAACACAGGAGGACGACTTATTGAAGCACCTTCACCTCCAAAGGGATTCGTAGAACTCATTGTAGTTTCCTCAAGGATCTTTACGAAAAAACTCTATGCTCGTGTCTTTCCACCGAGCTCTGATACCAATTGTAAAATCTACAATCGGTGGGTGAATTAACTAAGGAACCCTAGGAGAACACCTAGAAGGGGGGGGGGGGGTTGAATAAGTGTTTAATAAACCTTGAAAGATTTTCGAAAGAAACAAATCAAAACAATTAAAACGAATGATTTTTACAAAATGTTTCAGCCCTTAATCGATTAAGCCTTCAATTAATCGATTAATCCTTTGTAAAACTTTGAGTTAATCGATTAGTGTCTGAAAGCTGCTTTTAGCTTAATCGATTAACACATTCAGTTAATCGATTAATCACTGTTAAAACTGAAAAATCACTTTTAAATCAAATACGAAAATCAATCAATTAACACATAAGATCAGAGATTAAGCGGAATTGATTAACACCAATATTCTTATTGATTACCTAGATTATGAAAATGATTTTCCCCAATTCAATTTGCACAATTAAAACCTTAATTCATTCAATTATGAAAATCAATCTTTTCTAGGTTTTCAACCAAGAACAATATGAAATGACAAGAATGTAAAGAGTTAAGGGAATAAAGATACTGCACAGTGATTTATCCTGGTTCACTCACAACCACCGTGAGCTACATCCAGTCCCCTCTTCAACCAAGAGAGATTCTTCACTAAAGGAATTAGAATTCTCAAATTACAAGCAAATGCCTCTCAAGACTCTCTTCTTGATAGCCTCCAAGAGATACCACCTCTTGTCTTGCAACCCTATTGAAATCTAATCTAACCTTCCCTTGCTTGTTGATATTTCCACAACAAGTCTTCCAATTGCTTGTCGATTCCTCACAACAAGACTTCCAATTTGCTTATCAACACAACAAGACTTCCAAGACGATTTGCTTGATGAACAACCACCAAGACTTCCTTTGTTGTAGAATGTTTGCCTCCTTGCAATGATTACAACCAAATTGAAAACAATAACAATCCTATGAATCTCTTTCAAGAACTATAAAAATATCAACATGAGAGATTCAAAGATTCTTGATCAATGAATGTAAAAGTGAAACCTTTGATCTATGAGAAAATGAGAGAAAATAGTGTGGCTTTGATCTTTGTAAAATTGATATGAAAATGATGTTAGTTAATCACAATGATTAGGAAAAGGTTTATATAGAATACCCAAAAGTTAGGAAACTTAAAAACTAATTTTGAGAAGTGAAAAACGTATTTTAAAAACCAGCACTGCAGGTGTTAATCGATTAACTCATTGTCTTAATCGATTAACCACTGTAAAACACTTCTAAAAACTTTTTTTCTCAAAACTAAACCTTGTCTTTCAAACCTTTAAGCCACCTATTGATTTTAGGTTAAGTGAATACTCAAATTATAATATAATCATGCACTTGATAGAGATTCATTACCCTCTAATAACTCTACCCAAACTTATCAAACTAAAAGACTCAAACTGAAGATATTACAATAAAATACACAAATGAATCTTCATGAGCTTGCTCTCTCTTCATCATTGTTGATTGTTGTTTGTTTGTTGAGCTTCTTCATGCCTTGAGTTTGATCAAAACATTTGTAGCTTGTTCAAAACCTTTGTCATTATCAAAACCATCACACCGGATCTAACACAAAGTTGTTGAAGATAGGGGGAGAAACAAGCTTAACTCAATTGGATTTCAAATGTCAAATGCATTTATTGAGGGGGAGCAAGAATCTCAACAAGTGATCAAATGTTTCAAAAATCAACAACGTCAAAACATGTTTGTCATCATCAAAAAGGGGGAGATTGTTAGATCTAGTGTGCATGTGAATGTGGAGATTATTAGATCTATTATGCAAGTGCATGGTTTTGATAATGACAATGTTTTGAACAAGCTCAAGTCTTGGAGAATCTCACCAAAGAACAACAAGCAACGATGATGAAGAGAGAACAAGCTCATAGATTCAATATGTATATTGATTGTAATATCTTTATTTTGAGTCTTAGAGTTTTAGGTAGAGTTATTAGAGGGTAGTGAATCTCTATCAAGTGCATGATCATATTATATCTTGATTATTTCACTTAACCTAAATCATTAGGTGGCTTAAAACATTTTTAAAGAAAAGGTTTAATTTCGAGAAAACAAGTTTTTAATTGATTTTTACAGTGCTTAATCAATTAACACGTAAGGCTAATCGATTAACATAATTTTACATCAGTGATTAATCGATTAACTGGAGGTATTAATCGATTAACAGAAATCAAACAGTGGTTAATCGATTAACCTGAAGAGCTAATCGATTAACACATGCTGAACAGCTTTTTAAAACAGCTTTTTACTTTGCAAAATTAGTTTTAATGTTTTCCGAACTTTTGAGTATTCTATATAAACCTTTTCCTAATCATTGTGATTAAGAACTAACTTCATTTTTACATCATTCTAGAAAAGATCAAAGCCACACTATTCTCTCAACATTCTCTCTCACTTTTACAAAGATCAAAGTTCTTATTTTTATATCTTTGATCAAGAAGCTTTTGAATCTCAAGTTTAATTGTTCATATTTCTTGAAGAAGATTCAAATAGGATTTTGTTTTACATTGAGTTGTAATCATTGCAAGAGGCAAACTATCTACAACAAGAAGAAGTATTGGTGGTGTTCATCAAGCAAATTGAAGTGGAAGTCTTGGTGTTGTTCATCAAGCATTTGGAAGTCTTGTTGTGTTAGCAAGCAAGTGGAAGTCTTGTTGTGGGGTAATCAACAAGCAAGAGAAGAGGTTAGATTAGAAGTTCAATAAGATTGCAAGACAAGAGAAGGGTTATCTCTTGGAGGCTATCAAGAAGGGTGTCTTGAGAGGCGGATTACTTGTAATTTGAGAATTCTAATTCCTTAGTGAAATCTCTCTTGTTAAGAGGGGCTGGATGTAGCTCTCAGTGGAGGAGAGTGAACCAGTATAAAATCTCTGTGCAGTATCTCTATTCCTTAATCTTTTAATTTCTGCATATTTGAATTGTTCTTGATTGAAAACCTAGAAAATATTGTTTTTCTAATAATTGAATGAATTAGGTTTTAATTGTTCAAATTGATTTGAGGAAAATCTTTTTCATAATCTAGGTAATCATTAACAATCTAGGTGTTAATCAATTCCGTGCTATCTCTAATATTCTATGTTAATTGATTGATTTTCGCGCGTTTTTGATTTAAAAGTGATTTTTCTGCTTTTAACAGTGATTAGTCAATTAACCCAAGGCATTAATCGATTAACCAAAATCAGTTGTCATGAATTAATCGATTAACCTGAAGCATTAATCGATTAACAACTGAAATTTTTGTGAAAATAATTCGTTTTAATTGTTTCGATTTGTTTTATTCGAAAATCTTTCTAGGTTTCTTTAACACCTATTCAACCCCCTTCTAGGTGTTCTCCTAGTGTTGTCTAGTTAATTCATCCACCAATTGTAGTCATTCTTACACTATTGTCATCTGCAATTGAAGAATCAATCACTACAAAAAAAACTGATTGAGCATTATTTATTTTGCTGGGATGGACTCCTCCACTTGTCTTTCTCCACTCCCTAACCGCACAATTGGTTATACCCAATTCAAAGTTTTGAACAAACTACATATTGATCAATAGTGCACACAAATTGTTGAATTAAAGTAAGTATTTAGAGAGAAACTTAAGAGTTAAACAATATAAATTAAAATGAAGGCGAATTATTAGAATTAAAAAAATTTAACGACGAAAAAATACAAAAATTGAAGGCGAATATAATTGTGAGATTGTTGTTTACCTGAATATCCATAAGTTTGTGAGCCAATTCCAATTTCGCAGAAATGCTAAAATATTGTTGAGGAGTCATCCAATGCATATCACGTACTATATATAATGATTTGGAAAACTTGTAAAATTAAGGATAATGATTTCACATGCAGATAAGATTAAATAAATTTGAATTATTTATTTAATTTTTGATAATTAAGGATAATGATTTAATAGATAAGATCAAATAAATTTGAATTATTTATTTAATTTTCGACGACAATTAAGGATAATTATTTCACAGATAAGATTAAATAAATTTGAATTATTTATTTAATTATCGACAACTATAATTTTGACTAGAGATAATGTTATTTACCTACAAACGCTCTGGTGCGAGTATTCCTTAAGCGGACAAACGTGATGCCTCGAAAATGGATCTTTTTATATAAGTATAGTAGATTAGTAAGTAATTGGAAGTGATTAGAACAATAGAAAAATGATTTTTTAGCCAAAATATCTATAATGACCCGTTAAGGAATCATGTAACTGGTTAATATAGAGAATTCTGGGAAAATTGAGTAGAGGTAACTGGTTACAACCAATTAGGTAACTGGTTACAACCAATTAGGTAACTGAGGTAACCGATTACTTCAGTGTAAAATTGAGGCCTTTAACCGGTTGCCCAACTGAGTTAACCGATTAAGACATTGTAAATTTTACAAAATTAACATTTGATAACCAGTTAAGAGAGGAGGTAACCGGTTATCCTGTTAGAGTTTTTCAGAAACTAAATGACATTTGGTGAAATTTCTTGGATATTTCCATCCAATGTCGGTCCAAAGGTCTATATATGCCCCTAGGACTCGAACGTGGGGCTTCACAAACTCTTAAACACCTCTCACAACTCTCAAATCACTCCCACACAACCCAAGCTCTCTTAGAACCCTCTCAACTCAGCAAAAACGCTCCTAAAGTTCTGTCTCTCTTAGAATTCAACAATCAAGGAGCTTAGAGGCTAAGGAGAAATTGGATTCAAGGAAAAGGAAGTGGTCTAGGCTTACAACATCATCACTCCTCTTACATTGTGGTAAGGGAGGAGTCATTACATATAGTCTAGGATAGTATTTGAATAGAAATTGTAAAGGTGAATAAACTAAAGGTCTAATGAGTAAATACTTGAGTCTTTGAACCTGAAATAAGTATGAAATTGGTTGAATAATAATGTTGTAATATGAGTTTGGTTATAATAATGGAAATCCTTAACTAAAGACATGAGTTACAACTAATAATTGTTGGTTTAACATTGAAATTAATATGGAGCTTGTATGTGAGTTGAATAAGTAAAGGTTATTTGAGTTAGAATACATGAAATGGAATACATGAATGCTGAATTGCTAGAAATTGCGTATGATTGCTGAATTGCTTTGAAATACATGGAAAAAAATTGTGTTGGATGAATTATGTGAAATGAAATGATGCAGACTTGTGGATAATATGGTATCATAATTCATTTCAATGCATAAGTAAGATGTTATGCCCTCAACACTTTCTAAGAATGATTAGAAATGAATTAGAATTGAAATCCTTCAATGAAAATCAAATTTATGCATTACTCTGTCAGGATAACCAGTTATCATGATATCATAACTGGTTATCATGACAAAAACAAAGCAAAAATGGACAATTTTACACATTGTTAACCGGTTAACTGTCTCCATTAACCAGTTAACATAACAGATTTTGCCCAAGCAATGGATTTTTACACTGATAAATGGTTATCCTGTCCTGGTAATCAGTTAACTCGTTAGATTTTGCCCAAATAATGCAATTTTTGCACTGATTTAACTAGTTAAACAAATGCTTAACTAGTTAAATCTGCAGAGGAACATAAAAGGGCATGAATTAAGGAAGTAAGACATAATTCTTATGGATTTCAATTTCCTATTCAATTCCGATAATTCTATGAGGACAAATGTGTAAATAAAGGCAAAAAAATAAGAGTTGAATTGGGATATAGACAATACTATAAAGGTACTAAGAGTATGCAAAATGTGATGATGCATACTAAGAGTATACATAATGGAATCAAGTAGTTTTGCCTATAATCCAAGATTTAACCAAGGTCATGAACTAATGAAGCTCATGCATCATACATGATGTTGAGGTTGGGCGGTAAGGGTATGGGAAAGGTTTATGTGACGGTTCGAGGAACCGAAAATCAAGAATGATGTAATGACTAGGTTGTACTTCAACAATCGCGAGAATTGTTGGTGGGTAGAACCTTGATCAGCTAGAGAACAGGATTAGCTACCCTTGTGGGGATCGGTTCTGCAGTAGCCACAACAATTCTATCGGTCACTTGGTCACATCAGGACCGGTTGAGGGTGCTCTCGGTTAGAGCCCCACTTGGGGGTGTATCCTAAGTTGTACTTAGATCAGAGATTGATCAAGTACTAAGTCTAGCATTAGTTGCGAGATGCTTACTCCCGGTTTTCCTTTCCCAAGAGTGGAGGGAGATGTTAGGATCTGGATAAGATATGAATGAGAATTCGATTGGAGAATGAAATGAAAAGAGAAATGCAATGATTGGATACCAGAAAATAAAATCCAGAGATGGGATTCAGGAAACGAATAGAATCCAGAGAATGGATTTGGATGAGAATAGAATCCAAAGATTGGATTCGGGATCCAGTGATTGTATGAATATGTGAGACAATCATGCATTCATGTAGATGCATAATAATCCATAAGGGATGTGTGGAACCATGCATCATGTACATCATGGATTATCTATGTTTTGTTGATTGTTGTGATGTTGGTGTCTTTAAATACTTATTCAATTACTATTTACTTAGACTATGTATGTTTTCATAGCTTCATGCTTCCAAATCCACGTATTTGCACTATCATTTCTTATTCCTGCATTTGAAATAAAATCTTGCAATTCCATAATCAAATGGATTTCTCCATCACTCAAATTTCCAAACCCAAACCCCATGTACTGTAACATCCCAAATTTTAATCCCAAGTTTAATTAGGAAGATCTAAGTTAGAATTTATGAGGAAAACCATAGGAAATCATGGGTAGGAGTTAAGAGTAAGGTCTTAGAGTTAGAATTTGTCAAAATAGGAGTTCTGGGCAGAGTAATCGATTACTTTGTGGGTAAGTAATCGATTACATGCTCTCTGGTGAAATCACACAAAAGTTGCATTAAAAGTAATGGATTACTTGGGCAAAGTAATGGATTACTTGGGAAAAGTAATGGATTACTTGGTGTTTTTTTGTGAAGTAATCGATTACATTGAAGGAGTAATCGATTACTTGGCCTCTGAAAATCACACTAGAATTGTTGCATCAAAGGAAGTAATGGATTACTTCAAGTAAATAATCGATTATTTCAGGTCTGATGCAGAAAAAAAAGAGAAAGAGGGTGTGCGTGGGAGGCTTCCTAGCCACTCAAAGGGAATCTTTCCCACTCCTCTTTAATTTATGGCCACACATTCTTTTCCCAACCAAAATAAAAACAAAACTCACTCTCCATCTTTCATCCATTATTTCCCCTCACCAACGCATCTCTCCTCCCTCTCATTTCCTTCGACCCCCTCTTCCATTCCCCCACCAAGATCATGTTTTATTTTCCTCCCCTTCATGCTTCTAAGCTTGGTTCCATCATCATCATAACTAGATTCTTCTCCTCCTCTTCATCATCCTCTTGTTTCTTTCTCTTCCACCCATCATACGGTTCACTCTCTCATCCCTCCATTTTTAGTTTTCTCCCTCCTCCCCATAAAACACCATTAACCACCATAAACCACCCAACATCCCTCATTCCAAGCCTATATTCATGAGATCCATCTTCTCCCTCAAACTCTCTCTCAATTTGTGGCTCTCTTTCTCTCTAAGGGTTTTCTCTCTCCTCCAATCTTGAAGAACGGAGTGGAGATCGGTCTAGAGAATGGGAAACAAGGTAGATCCGGAGTAGATTTGGAGTACCTAGAGCTTTGTGTGGGCTCTCTCCTTCTCTCAGGTAAGGGGAGTCTCTTTTCCACACCTTGAGTTAGGGATAGTTGGGGTATATAATAGGACTTGGGATAAGTAGTTAAATTGGGTTGTGGGTAGCAAAATAGCACATGTTATAAGTTGGTTTAGGGAGAATGAATGTAATTTGAATTAATTTAATAATTTAATTTAATTGTCATAAATTTGCTAAAAACCCCTTTATGTATGTTGTAAATTTAGGAAGTGAAGAACCCTAGGGAGTTGACTTATATTTAAGCACGCTGAGACATACCTGAGTATGTCGATTGATATGTGAATATATGTTGTTTGTTGAGAGTTGCTATATTCTTTATGTGTATTAAAAGGGTATAATTAAGAATAAGTAATTAATTATGAGAAAATAAATAATGCAAGCTAGTAGGTGGTAAGAGGATTAGTGGTCATAAGGATATTACATGGCTTAAGTGATTTTGTTTATTTAATGATGAACAGGTTTATTTAGGATGCTTGAAGTTGGGTTCTAGTCTTAGTTTTGAATTTATGTGTTTATGAATTACATTGGCGAAAAGTGTTTGAGTACAAATGATGTTAATGCATGTATGTGGAGGATTGTTGTATGTTAAAAATGGCTAATTGAATTGTGTGCTTTATGATGAATGTGTTTGGATTGAGAAGGATGGTTGAATTGATCATTGGGACATTGGGACACTAGGTGTTTCTGCTAGGTGTACAAATGCCCCATTAGGGCCAAATGCCCCATCAGGCTAAAATGCCCCATTAGGTAAAAATGCCCCGTTAGGAGTCAATGTTCCCAAATGATCAATTCAACGAAAATTAAAAGAATGGAAAAGGTGAAAAAGACTAAAGTGTGCAAATTAAATATGCTAAATAATGTGATAAGTATGAGTAAAAGATTATATGTATCAGTCCTAACGGGTGAGGCCTAGTGGGTGATAGTCCTGATGGGTGTCAAAGTCCCTAATGGGTGTACAAATGCCCTAGCAGGAGCAACCAATTCCTAGTGGTACAAACTAAAAGAAAAGTGGGTATGTTGTCCTCTGACCGTGAGGAGACATGCGATGATATGTTGGGTGTGTTGTTCTCTGACCGTGAGGAGACACACGTCATATGGTTTTTAATGGGAAATGAGAATGATTTTGGAAAATATGAAAAAGTGAAGCATTTTGTTATTCATGGCATAGTTTGATTATGATGCTTGAGTTTCTATTATATGCTTTTTACTATCTTATAATTCAATGTGTTGTGAAAAGGTCTCACCCTTAGTGGTTATCATTTTAGGTTGTTGCTGAAGCAGCTTGCGGATCAGAGTGTCGCAGCGGAAGGATTGGAAAGAAGGAAAAATTCTAATGTTGCGCTACTCATATTATAATTGAAATACCCAATTATATTTGTAAATTTAAATGATGAAAAGAAAATTTTAAGTTTCTGATTTTAATCACACACACTTTAAGTTGTTATTTTGTATAAAACTATGGGGTGTTACATGTACCCTGTAACACCCACCGGAATTATCCTCGAAAGTATAAATATTAAATGAAATAGTAAGTAGATATCAAGTAGATATTAAATGGATACCATGTGAATTTTATATGAATTTTAGTGAAAACATGACCCAAAGATCGTGTCATATCTTATTCGTTAACCGTTGGATCGTGCTCAAATTTGGAAACAAGCTTCCCAACCCTCTTATCTTCAATTCCAACGGTTTGAAATTGTATTTGGAGCTCAAAAAGCCTGAATAATTGATTACCTGAGCCAGTAATCGATTATCCAGTAAAAATTTTCAAGTCTGACCAATTTTAAGTGAAATAATCGATTACCAAATCGTGGTAATCGATTATCACGACTCTGATGAGCCAACAGTATGGCGGTTTAACACGTTTGGCTGAGGATTTACACAATTTTAACCACAAATTTGGCCAACATATCAACCTAGCACTGTGCTAGACTGAAAAGGACATCTTGGAGGTGATTAATTTAAATGAATTGACAGTTATACTCCCTCCAACACTCAAGAACAAGCCCAACTCTCTGAAAATCGTGTTTTCCTGTCATGAACTTCCCTTGATTCGTTCTTTGTGATCCAAGTCTCAAAACCTTACAAATCATACACCAAATTAAAGCTTGTTCAACCCTCTTCAATTTGGTACCAAGTTTACTCGATTTGGTGCAATATAGAGAAAGATATAACCCTGCAAAGTCAAGTGTTTGAGTTTGAAATTCTGGATTTCAGAATCATGTAGCTCTGTTCCTTTGATTCGTGTGGTAAGCTCGAGCATCGTTTGGGCTTCAAATTTGTTTTATTTTCAAGATTACATATCCTAATTTTGATTCTAATCGTTGATCACGATTTGTTGTGACTCATTCTTGATGAAATACCCTGATTTTGTACCCTTGTTGAACTGAATACAGAGGACTTGAGGCTGAAACCAAAAACTTGGGATTTTTCCAACAAATGTGTTTTTTCAATTCAAATTAGTTTCAAATACTCCTAATAGGTAAGGGAGAAGTTATTCGGGTTCTAGAATAATAATCCAATGGCTAGAAATGTAAGAGTTGTCATGAACTCAAGGGCAAAGTAATGAAAAATGAGAACTTGAGGTGGGAACATGACTTGGAGGTCATTCCAATCCCATTTCTTGCTTTGAACAACTTTTATATGATGAGTATGAGCTAAATGAATTCTGGACATGGACTGTTTTGCAAAGGAAATGAAAATCATATGCTAAGATGTGATTTTACGTCTTTTATGCACTTTGAGTGAATTGAATATGAAGATTGTAACAGCCCGATTTTTCGAAAACTAAACAACTGACTTTTATTTATTAGTGTTGCAAAAATGAGGCCATTTTTTTTTGTTAAAAATCAAGTTGTTACCAAAACAGTCCCTTTTCATAAAACTTTCTTTTTCATAAAATGATTTAGTTTCAAGAACATCAATATTCATAATGGGTTTCAGAAGTTACTTTGGCCTCCCTTCCAAAGTGAAGCACTTTACAACACATGATTTAAATTCGACTATACTACATAAGTGGCACATTGCTTGGTAATCCTTGACTCAAACACAAACAGTAGACTTAACTAAAAACACTACACCTAACTCTTCCGGTCGTACATCACTAGTTGAAGCTTCCCTTTTCTTCTTGCATACTTTCCTCATTCTCGAAAGTGAAGTCCCCTCTGTTGCTGCTTCCTTGCTGCCGTTTAAGTTGCTGCCCCCTTCTCTCTAAAGTGATGAACATCCTTGTGATGCTTCATCTGCCCGTTGCGACATCAGCAGCACCAATATAACAACGAACAGGAGAGAGTAAGCGATCCGAACGACGAATCGTCGACGGTGTGGAATTACGATAGGAGAAATAATAGGACCACACTAGCACACAATACAACACACAAGCACACAACAATTCAAACACATTATTAACGTTCTTATTTTCCCTCCAACTTATCTTTGCTTCTCTTGAATCATCTTACATTCTCTTATTGACATCCTTATCATTTCACACTCTTTCATGATGGGGAAAAGCTTTCAAATCTCATCAAGGTATTCGTTTCGTTCTCGGCCATCACTCACGTCTACATCTCCTCGGTTATCCACCCAACCTAGTCGGAAGCAAACAGGAGTACAGAACCTTTACCACGCGGGCACGACAGCTGTCACAACACATAAATGGTCCCAGACCAGGAGGATCACGTCCTCAAATCATTTCAATAATAACAAGGCTCACTTTCCACGCAGTGGCAAACACAATGCCCCGTTCCAGTCCCTCTCACTGTTCTCGATTTGCAATCTAGGGGGCGACAGTATGTTTCTAGTGGGCCCGCAGAACTTGCCACGGCATTAGACCCAGTCCCCACCACGTTAGTGCGCCACATGTGGAGTTCGTTCTGCCTAGAAACATACTCTAGACTTCTTGACGTTTCACCGTCATCGTCCTCCCCTAATGCAATCTCGTCCTAAGTATCCGCAGATACTTATCGTTTCTTCCTCTCCACTACTTCGCACTCTCATACCTCACCGCGCATGTCTTTTAAGTCTTTTATCTTTTAATTAACCTAAGGTCGGCCCATCCTTCGTGCATCCCTTCAATGAGTCCCGACCACTAACTTTGCACAAACTTTCTCTCATCATTTCTCACATTGCACATAGCTGGGTTCACATCAACTAAATCTCAACTGATACCTCATCCCACAAAATACATTCCACTCTCTCTCCTGACAATCCACAATCTTTTCTCAAAACAATCTTTTCCCAACCTTTCTCCAAATGCCATTTTGCATGCTTTCACAAAACTTCATTTCATAAACATTTCCACAAAATTCCCTCTTGTAAATTTCCCAAAAATCTATTTTCACAACTGCTCAAAATCTCTTTTCAAAGACTTTCTCAAAAAATCTCTTTTCACAAAGTTTCAAAAACCTCCTTTCACAACCTTTCACAAATTTTCCTTTCAAAACTTTGCTGAAAATACTTCTTATAATATTTCTCAAAAATCTCCTTTTTACAAAAACATTTTCAAAGTAATTTCTTTTCACAAATCCATTTCTAAAAACTTCTTTTCACCCTTCTCCACAAGATCTCTTTTCAAAAACTTTTTCAAAAGAAACATTTTTCAAAAACCTTTTCAGAAATTACAACTTTGCTGAGCGCTAATGGAGGAGCAAGTTCAACTCAACATTAGTCCCAGACTAAAACCAGAAACAAAGGAGCCCAGCTCCGCTCTCATCACATCTCATTCCACAAACAACATCACATTCCCCAGCTCTGGCTCGTTTTCAACACCATCATTAGTTCTTTCCCCAATCTCAGTTCTTTATCATCACCCTCTTTCCATCATGTCTATACTTTCACTTTTATTGCTTTCTCAACCTATTCTTCTCATTTTCATTTCTCATTCAGGGTGTATCCATCACATTTTACTTATTTAATTCAACAGCAATAATTGTCATAGGGCATAATGAAATAAAACATAAAAGCATACTATCAATCACGCACTCATCATACAATAGTAATGTGGCCATTGTCACCTTCGTATAAGTGGCCACACACGACACAAACAATTGCCACTTATACTACTAACTCCGACCACTAAGTTCCGATCTTTGAGATGATACAGAACGTCCTAATAGATCACCTAAACACCACAGTGTCTTAGGATAGCTTCTCTCTCACCTGAGGTCCAGCTATTAAATGCGTACCGTCTCCGCGCATCCTTTGTGCTGCCCGCTGCCCCAATCCCTTGTCTTTAAGATTCCTCGTACTAAATAAAATATGTTTATGTCATTAACTTGTATTAAGAAAATATTTTCTTAACTCAAACACGTTTAGTTCCTTGGTAAACTTAAGACTTAATCGTTTTCTCAAAACGACTTCCATATTTTTAACACTTTAAGTTCTTTAAAACCATTTGAAGACATCTTATAAAATAATTTAATTCATTTGGGTTAGCTGCTGGTCCGTCTTGGACAGCACCTTAACCGAGTTCAAAAATACCGCAAAATGCCCCATTTTTAATCTGGTTTTCTCTTAAATCAAAAACCACTTGAAAACTTTGCTTTAAATCATTTGAAAATATTTTTAGAATTAAGAAACAAGTCCAATTAATTCTGGACAGCAAAGAGTCGTTTTGCGAAATTACTTTAATAAAACTCCGAAAACAATTTAAAAACACTTTCCTCTTTAATTAACTTTTTAATTCAAAATTAACACTTTAAAACTCAAGTTTATCACAAAACAAACTTTGGACAATCATAACGTAATCCAATAATTCTAAACAAATCAAACCAATTTATCAATAAATTTCAGAATCAATCACACACACTCAATCATTTTCCAAACAGTAGCTTAAACAACACAAAATGAATCATTTAATTCAATTACAATTCAAACACTTATTCACTTAATTATCTTCTAAACATTCTCATCTTCATAAAACAAAAACACTTAGGCATGCTTAAATTCATAAACCACATTGAACTAAGGATTTAAACCAAGCGTATTTATATTTATTTCTCTTACTTTAAACAACTTAAATCCTTTTCAAAAACCATTAAATGGATTCATTTTCATGCAACTAAATTTCCTAAACTTATTTACTTTACATAACTGAATGGAATTTAGGAAAACAAGTTAAGGATTGCAATTTAAAGCACATACATCAACTTAATTCATTTCAAATACTTTAATCCTTTTTTTTATGAAGCAAAATCGTTTACTCTTTCTTTGACTCTCAACCGAATACACATACTCACACATTTAATTATCTAAACACCCTACTTTTCCAAATCATTTAGTTTATTTATTTCCCTTATTTTTAATTAAAAACCGAATAGGATTTAGATATTCATAACACAATCTCAAATAGTTTAATTTAACAATATTTCATAAAACATGTTTATTGCTTTTAGGTCACTTCATTGAGAAGAGTCCTAGTCTACTAATCATGTATAGGCCGAATGCACCTCATCATAAGTTAAGGTTTTATTTTCAAATTTTTCACATGCATGTTCATGAACCAAAACAAAATCACTTTTCAAAAACTTATTTCTTTTGGTTCTTTTAGAAAACCGAATTGGACAAAATCACAACACAATGCAAATACATGTTTCTCAAAATAAAATCACAAACCTAATCACTTTACAAGTCAATCGCATGTAAAGAGGAATCTAACCTATTGATCCTAGTGTAGACCGAATCATCATCATAGGAAGAACAAAGTCTTTGGTGCGATTTTCTACATGCAAAACCATAAAATTACAAATCAAACACACACTTTCAACACATGGTTTTAGAAAATATTACTTCCTTTTTCTTCACAAAACCGTTACCTCTTGGTCATTTCAAACATATTTTCATTTTTATTTTTCTTTTGCATGTGCTTTTAAAATCATTTAAATCAAAAAAGAACCATATGCAAGAAGCTTTTCATGGAAACAATCATGATTTCTTAAATTTCAAAGCCTAACCGAAAACCAAGAAGAAAAACTTAAACCTTCAACTTCCAAACACACATAAACTTAGATCAAAGAAGAATCATTTTACAAAAGTTGTTTTCCTTTGTTTTCTCATCAAATCCGTGACATGCAAGCCAAGAAACAAGACTTCTTGAGTAAAAGGACCACATGCAACACTTCAAGATCAAAGCTATGGAAAATCAAGGCAAGGATCAAATCTTTTTCAAGGTTAAAACAAATATCCAAGCTTAGAAAAATCAAAGTTAAAATCAAAGCATTCAAATCATTTAGATCACCTTTTGCAAGCATCAAATCAACATGCATGCACTCAAAACAAAATAAGAATCATCACAACCTAGTTTTCTAGGCATGGCCGAATAGTAGAGTCCATGATTTGAGGTTCTACAAGTTGTTTGGCTCTTGAAAACTCAAGATTAAGGCTAAATAATTACTTACAAACATAGATCTACAAGGAAAATAGACATGCAACAACAAAGAAGCTTTACAAGGCTTGGAAAATTAAGAACTATTTTTAACACCCTATGATCTTCGAATAAACAAAGAAAAGAGTAGATCTTCAACCACCTTCAAGTGATCTTCAAGAAATCCTAAGGCTTTTGGGTTTGATCTTCTTCTTCTCCTCTCCTTTTAAGCTCTCGGTCTCCCTCTCTCTCTATGTCTCTCTCTAAGAGTTTGATGATACTCTTAGAAAAGTGTTTAGGTTTGTGGAAGGTAAAGGGAAATGAAATGAAGGAAGTGGAGAAAAGGGACTAGCCAACACTCACTCACACGGTTTTAAGAATAAATGCAAGGGTGATCAATTTCCTCTTTTGGCCTTGGTTCAAGGTGTGTAACTAAGGGCATTTCGGTCCAGCCCATTTGTTGCATGGGATAGGTCTTATCAAGGACACATGGTGAGGAGAAAGTTCTCCTTAGGCATCATGAGTCACGCCTCCTACTCCCTCCTATTTTCTATTTACATTTTCTACTTTCTTAATGCTTAAGAAGGTGCACTCTACTTGGTCTTCTAGTCCTACACTTGGCCGAGTCTCACATGCACACATATACACACATGATTCATTTGCATTCCCTTACCACAATACCTAGCGTGAATTCATGGGATAATGCATACACTTACACTCACACGTACCATGCCTACACACACATACTCATGCATCATACATTACACATACACATATCCACACATACATGCATATCCATACACGTAGCACATATATATATACATAGGCATACACACATATACATATGCATACCATATATATATACACACACATAGAAAATAGATCTTTTTCTTATAAAAGGACTCATACATAAAGGTCACAATTAAAACATAAAAATATCAAGTATATAAATTTTTCTAAAAACTCAATTTCTTAACTCTTAATAGTTTGTTCATGAAAATCCTTTCTTTAAAATCATTTAAGAAAATACTTTTTCAATCACTTTTCTCAAAAATAAATTTCTTTAGTATTTTAAATTAAGACGAGGAATTTGCGGGGTGTTACATTCTCCCCAACTTAAAGATTTCTCGTCCCCGAGAAATACGTCGTGGATTGGGAAGCAGGGCACAAATTCTCGCGTCAATTTGTTTTCCATAAGAACATCCTCTTTTCGTTTCGTGGTCGTATTCCCTTTTGCTGATCTAATTCACTCTGCTGTGCTCCGGGTTTGTTGCTTTCAAACGAAAATGTTCCACACATACCATCGGTTGCTTGTCGAATCGGGTTAAGTCCAACGGACTAACCGAAGAAGGTGTCGCTCCCTTAGCGGATCGTCGTCACAGAAAGTCCAACCATAGGTATGGACTTGGGGAAAATCAAGCAAACAATATTCACACATCTCTAAAAGTATGGGATTTTACCTAGAATTCCTAAATATTCACTATTCCCTACTACTTAGGTTCTCACTGACTCATAAATTTAACTCCCTCCTCTCATTCCCTTCTAACTCTAAAGCCTTTGTCTATCCTTTCTCTATCTTCAGGGAACTCTATTACAATTTTGGGCTCACTTACTCCCTCAAACAACCTCACTTTTCTCCTTAGATTCATCCTAATCATTAACCAAGCCTATCATTTCTACCATCTAAACCTTCGATTATGGTGTATGGCAATTCTGATTCTCAAAACCTTTCTCAGAAGCCTCTCTTATCAACTGGCATCATACACCTCTTTTCTTCCTTGGGACTCCCCAACTTGGATCAGGCTTACAACTAAATCAACTATGACCTTGTATCCCTACTTAGTTTAAACCCTTCATCCTCCCTTAATCGTTCAGGCCTAAACCATCTGGGGAATCATGGCACTTCTAATGCCATAATTAGGACTAATGAGTCTTAAATAGGTTCGGTAAGGCTATGGGTCGACAGGGGTTTATGAAGGAAAAGGTTCGAATCTTATCAATACTAGTTGTTTAGTTGAAGCAATTCAACAAACAGGGGTTCCAAGAATAACATTTTATTCCCTCAAAGATACCGACTACTCCTTGAACAAGGGTACGTCTAGGTTGGCGAGCTGAGATTTATAAAACACTAAAGAGACATCAAAGGTCAAAGGGGTCTCAATCTATTCGCTTTCTACTTAGTCTACATTCCTCAAATTATAGGATAAATAGGGTGCTTGTACTAATATAGCAGACACCAAGCTATGAATGAGGTCTCATATCTCACAAAGGCAAGAACCTAACCTGGTACTTCTATCCTTATGCTAACAAACACGCAGAGTCACACGAACAAAGCATGTAAGCCCATGCTTAAGGCCACTAAGGATTACCATAGCTCTGATACCATTCTGTAACAGCCCAATTTTTCGAAAACTAAACAACTGACTTTTATTTATTAGTGTTGCAAAAATGAGGTCATTTTTTTTTGTTAAAAATCAAGTTGTTACCAAAACAGTCCCTTTTCATAAAACTTTCTTTTTCATAAAATGATTTAGTTTCAAGAACATCAATATTCATAATGGGTTTCAGAAGTTACTTTCTTTTTCACGTAGTAATCCTATGGTAATCGATTACCAAGGCTCCTGAAATAAAAAAATGATAATTTTTAATACACCTAGCCTTCACCTAACACCTTTATGGAATGTGAAAGGTATTTTTATGATCAAATGGATATTTTTATGATGATCTTAAGGATGACTGATTATAATTATGAAATGAATATTAATAAAAAGTGGAATGATAAAGGATTTACATTCGCACGAGAAGTTGCGAATGGTGAGATAATGATATTATGATGATGATGAAATAATGACAAATGAATCAATAATGAAAGTTGGTAATGATCCATGCTCGCATACATGCATTGAGTGAGAATTGCTCCAGTTTGTGAGGCTTTTATACTAGTTACGCTGGGCAGAGGAGGCCTATAAGTCGTGCACAGGGCGGAGGAAGTCTGTAAGTCGTGAGAGGTCGAGCGGAGGAAGCTCATGAGGACCCATTTCCCTCCAAACTGTGATGCCCCGGGATATGATTGAGATGAGATTAGCATGCATCATGCCACTTAATTACAAGAGTAATGTATTGATAAATTGGGTGTGCAATTACGTATGCATTATTCTCTAATTACTTGAGTACTTGTGTTTGTTATTTCTAGTACTGATAGATTATTATTCGATGATGCGCTTCGGCTATGACTTACTCCCCTGCCCTTTTGTTTGTTAGGTCATGCCGAGGAATCTCTTCTACATAGAGATGAGGCCACTCCGTAGTGGCCAGTGGCATTATGAGGACGATCGGGTAGTATTCGAGGGTGACGTCGAAGTGATCTTTCGTCATCCGAATCCATTATCCCGTATGCGTCCCAAGAGGGTAAAGCTTCCTATGATTTATATTATGCATGTTCTGTTGGAAGTCAAGCTAGTGTTGGAAGACATGCTTCAAACTCTCTTATGGACTTCAACTTTATTTCAAGATGATGTTTTGATGATAACAAACCAACTCAAGTTCAAGCTCACAAGTTTCCTTCATGATCAAGATTGAAGATTCAAGCAAGGCATAGATTAGAAACCTTTTCCTTAGATCATTTGTAAGGTAATGAAGTTTTATTCTTTACGAGTTTACAAAAGCCAATAAGTTTTTCATTTTAAAAGAGAGAAGAAGAAAATGTGTTTTTCATGAAAAGTTGTTTTCTATCTTAGTTTTTGAGAAAATACTTGATGTTACAAAACTCTGTATATTTTTATGTATGCAAGAGAGAGTAATCGATTACCTGCCCAAGATAATCGATTAACTTTGTTGCATCATAGAAAAATCAGAGAGGTTGTAATCGATTAAGTGAACTTTGTTAATCAATTACTTTCTCATGAAAGTAATCGATTACCTGGCTCAAGTAATCGATTATAATTATTGCATCATATATTTTTTAGAGGTTTAGTAATCAATTACAGGCTCTGTAGTAATCGATTACATGTTGTTGCATCATATGCATAACAGAGGCTCAATAATCGATTAATTGTTTAGTGTAATCGATTAAATGAGTTGCATCACATATTGAACAGGAGTGGTGTAATCGATTAAATGAGTTGCATCACATATTGAACAGGAGTGGTGTAATCGATTAATCATTGTTGGTCTAATTGATTACTTGTTTTTCAAATGAATTTAAAAATTTCTATTTTTGAAGGAATAATCGATTACTTCAAGTTTTATTGAAAAACGTGTCAGAATCATTTTGATTATTTCCTGATTTGTTTTTATATAAAAGATTCTGATTTATTTTATAAAATTCGAAAATTATCTTAAATTTGAATTATTTCCTTTTTCGTTTTAAGAATCAAATCTTTATTTTATTTGTAAATCGTTTTGATTTAGTTTTGATTTTAAAACTTATTTCAAAATCTTATTTTATTCTAATTTGATTTAAAAGTGATTTTGATTTATTGAATAAAATCTTTTTGATTCAAAAACGTTTTCTATTTTAGAAACAAACTCACTCCAACATTCAGTTGATCATTATTCATATCTGACATCTTTTCTGATCACACATTCTCTCTTCTTCTTCTTTAAACTTCTGGTTTTCACGTTCATACTTTTTGAAGAAAAAAAACCTTATTGGCTGAGTAAATCTTAGAGAAAAAGCACTTCTTTATCATAAGAGCATATTGTTGTATCTGTGTTGTTGAGAACACACATTGTTATTGTAATCACTCTCATATCCATTGTATTTGAACCTTAGTGGTTAGGGAGAGAATCCCTTAGTGGACGTTTGATACGTCGTATGGCGAGGAACCCTGCTGTGTGATCTTGAGGCCCCTAGCGAACGGAGGTTCCTAGTAGTGTGCGGGGTGCTCTTGGGTGTAATAAGGTGCGGCTCTATTGCTGATTATAGAACTCTCAGGTGGGTCGCTTGGGGACTGGACTAGGTCTTTCGATGGGAAGGCTGAACCAGTATAAAATTCACCGGTGCAAGCTTTTCTATCCCTATCTCTTTATTTTCCGCATATTTCAATTATTTACTTTTCCGCGCTACTCAATTTATTTTATCTATCGTTTTCGCGATCCGTTTCAACCGCTTAATCTCTCCATCTCAAAACAATTTTTAATTTGTAAAGGATTTCATAATACATTAATAAAACTCGATTCACCCCCCCTCTCGAGATTTTGAGGCCAAAACCAACAATTGGCATCAGAGCTAGTCTCTTGTGTTAGGACTTAACCGTCTCAAGAGTATGGCTTCAAACTCTCTGTTTGGTGGTGAAGGGAGTTCTATTAACCGTCCTCCCATGTTTGATGGGGTAGGGTACGTGTATTGGAAAGCCCGTATGAAAATTTTTATTCAAGGAGTTGGATTAAAAGTTTGGGATGCCGTCGTAAATGGTCCCTATGTTCCTACCTATGTGGTTAATGGTAACACCGTCGAAAAGCCTATGGCTGAGTGGACGGAGGAGGAGGAACGTAGAGTTCAGTTCGACCTGAAAGCGAAAAATATTATAACATCTGCTTTGAGCTATGATGAGTTTTTCAGGATATCGACATGCGAGACTGCACAACAAATGTGGGATACGCTAGAAGTCACGCATGAAGGTACAACTGAAGTGAAAAGGTCGAGAATCAATACTCTGACTGGTGAATACGAATTATTCAGAATGAAAGATGGAGAATCGATTCAAGAGATCCAAAAACGCTTCACGATGATTGTAGATCAGCTAACAACATTGGGTAAGAAATTCACCAATGAGGATCTCATCAACAAAGTTCTAAGGTGTTTGGGAAGAGAATGGCAACCCAAAGTGACGGCGATTGCTGATTCAAGAAACCTTTCAACTATGACGCTGGCAACTCTCTTCGGGAAGTTACAAGAGCATGAAAGTGAACTGAAAAGATTGGCTCAACATGAAGAAGAGAACAAGAAGGTCAAAAGTTTGGCATTCAAGGCTGAAGCACCAGCAACAGAAAGTGACTCGGACAAAGAACTGTTAAATGATGAACACATGGGTCTGTTGGTCAAAAAGTTCGTGAAATTTCTGAGGAAGAAAAGCAACTTCAATAGAAGGGATAACAACAACAGTGGAGGGTCATCCATTACATGTCATAAGTGTGGCAATCCTGGTCACATCAGCGCAGACTGCTACCAGCTGAAAAAGAAAGAAAATTCAGAAAAAGGCACCTCAAATTCAAAGAAAGGGAAGCAAGCGTATTTGGCGTGGCTAGACAACGAAGGAAGTTCGGATGATGATTCAGACGAACAAGAGGAGACTGCCAACATATGCTTGATGGCACACGAAGATGAGGTAATTTCTGAACTTAACTTTTCTTATGATGAATTACAAGAGGCTTTTGAAGAATTACACGAGGAGTTGATGAAGTTATTGAGGAAACCGCAATTGGTGGTTGAAACAACTAAGAAACCCTAGGAGAACACCTAGAAGGGGGGGGTTAAATAGGTGTTTAAGAAACCTTGAAAGATTTTCGAACGAAACAAATCGAAACAATCAAAACGAATGATTTTTGCAAAAACTACAGCACTTAATCGATTAAGCTGAAACTTTAATCGATTAACCTGCAATTTAATTGATTAAGATCAGAAAGCACAAAATGCCTTAATCGATTATTAATCGATTAACCCTTCAGAAAACTGAAAAATCACTTTTCAATCGAATACGAAAATCAATCAATCAACACGTAAGATCAGAGATTCAGCGGAAAGGATTAACACCTATATTCTTATTGATTACCTAGGTTATGAAAATGATTTTCCCTTAATCAATTTGTACAATTAAGATTCAATTCAATCAATTATGAAAATCAATCTTTTCTAGGTTTTCAATCAAGAACACAATGAATTACAAGAATGTAAAGAGTAAGGGTTTAGAGATACGACACTGTGATTTATCCTGGTTCACTTTCATCCACTAGAAAGCTACATCCAGACCCCTCTTCAACCAAGAGAGATTCTTCACTATGAGGAATTAGAGTTCTCAAATTACAAGTAAATGCCTCTCAAGACTCCCTTCTTGATAGCCTACAAGAGATACACCACACCCTTGCCTTGCAATCCTATTGACCTTCTCTCTAATCTAACCTCTACCTCTTGTTGATAATCCACACAACAAGTCTTCACGTTGCTCGTTGATACCTCACAACAAGACTTCACTTTGCTTGATTCACAACCAAGACTTCTTCTTCAATTTGAATGAACTTGCTTGATGATAATCGACACACCAAGGCTTCAATGTTGTTGTAGATGGCTTGCCTCTTGCAAAGATTACAACACAATAGAAAACACAATGACACTCCTATGAATCTCTTCCAATAGTTATGACAATATCAATATGAAAGATTCAAGAGTTCTTGATCAAAGAATGTGAAAATAGAAAGCTTTGATCTATGAAATTGAGAGAGAATAGAGTGGCTTGATTCTTTGTAAAATTGATGTAAAAATGATGTTCAATTATCACAATGATTAGGAAAAGGTTAATATACAATACCCAAAAGTTAATAGCACTTGAAACTGATTTTGAGAAGTGAAAAACGTATTTTAAAAACCAGTTCTACAGGTCTTAATCGATTAAACTGTTGCTTAATCGATTAAGCACTGTAACTTGAAATGTCTTAATCGATTAGATGATTACTTAATTGATTAAGCTAGTGCAAAATCACTTAGAAACTTGTTTTCTCAAAACTAAACCTTTTCTTTCAAACCTTTAAGCCACCTATTGATTTTAGGTTAAGTGAAAACTCAAATTATGATTTAATCATGACCTTTGATAGAGATTCACTGCCCTCTATAGAACTCTACTCAAACTCATCAAATAAAATACTTAAGCTAGAGAGGCTAAAGATATTACAATAATACTCAAACTAAGTCTTAATGAGCTTGCTCTCTCTTCATCCTTTGTTGAGTGTTGTTTGCTTGTTGAGCTTGAACTTGATCAACACATATGTAGCATATTCAAAACCTTTTGTCATTATCAAAACATTCTCAATGGAACTTACAATCTCCCCCTTTTTGAAAATGACAAACATGTTTTGAAGTTGTTTGAAGTTGTTGATGCTTGAACCATTTGATACTTGGTGAGACTCTTGCTCCCCCTTGCTAAATGCTTTTGACATTTGAAATCTAATTGATAGAAGCTTGATTCTCCCCCTATCTTCAACAACTTTGCTCAACCTATATAAAAACAACAAAAACAACCTTTTCTCCCCCTTTTGGCATTATCAAAAAGTAATATATACCAATTGAAATATAAAATACTAAGCCAAAATAAGAGAAATCAACATTCATTTCTTTTCAATATAGATACCAATTGAATAATAAGAAAAATTAGAAACAATGATACCAATTGAAAAGCTAATTGTCACTAATTGACACAATACTTTGATATGTGATATCAATTGGAAAGAAATATAACAATGAAATACAATACCAATTGAAACTAATCAAATCATCATATCACTTAACAAAGTAAGATATCAATTGTAAACAATATATCACAATAACAACAATAGCATGATAATCATTTAAAGATTACTCAATGATACCAATTGAACTTATGTATATAGAAATACTAATTGAAAAGACTACAATTAATACCAAATGAGAATACTTCTACAATATCAAACTTTACCACTTTGTAGGACATTCTCTTGAGATTTGAAGATGCAAATAAACGAATAACATGTGAAGGTCCTTTGCTCTTCAATCATACCTACAAAACAATCATGCTTTGCTTTTTGGTATCCAAATGGTTTTGGATCCATTTTTGTTAGTTAAGGGACTCTCACCCTTCTTAACCCAAACAAAATTTCCTTTAGGTATACTATGCACTTTAATATAACACACATTTGAAGTATGTCCATGAGTACCACAATAGAAACATGTTGGAGCATTTGAAAAATCAATTTTAGAAAAATCAACAACATTTCTATGAGATTGACTCTTAGCATTAGTATAACCCAAACCAAACTTGTTTGAATTTCCTCTTTGAAAATTTAACAATGTGTGCAATTTAATATCACCACTTGTGAAACTTGCAAGCTTATTTTTCAAAATAGCATTTTCATCCTTAAGCAACTTGCAATTCTCACAATCAACCACAATATTCAATCTACTAGCACAATCACAAGAAGAACTAGCATATATAAGATCAAGTGTTTCATTTTGAAGATTAAGCTCATCAACTTGTTTTTGAAGTTCTAAAATCTCTTGTTGATGTTTCAAAATGAGCTTCTTTCTTTCAATGTTTTTCAAAGCTAGTTTCTTAAGTTCTTCATGCATTTCTTCATAAGCATTATATAACAATTCATATTTAGAAGAAATTTCGGATTTAGTATCACTTACATCGCTTTCCTCGCTTTGTTCAATTGATTCATCATTTGAACTTTCCTCTTCATCTACTTGAACAAGCAAGTTTAGATTAGCGACTTCTTCATCATCCGAAGAACTACTTGATGTGCTTTTCTTCTCTTCTACATCACTATCCCAAACTATATACGCCCTTTTGTGTTTTGAATTTTTCTTTTCATTCTCCTTCTTCTTGAGATACTTAGAGCATGAATACTTGAGATGACCGGGCTTTCCACATTCATGGCAAACTACTCCTTCTTTTGTAGTCTTGGTCTTGTAGTGTGGAGAGTTCTTCTTTTTACTCTTGTCTTTGTTCAACCTTCCTTTTCTCCTTAGAAACTTGTCAAACTTCCTTAGTAAAAGTTTCATTTCTTTTTCATCAACATCCGAATCAGAATCTTCACTATCATCATCATCATCAGAACTCTCTTTCTTTTTGTAAGATCTATTTGCTTTAAGAGCAAGTCCCTTTCTTCCTTTGTTCTTATCCGACTCTTCATTCATGTTCAAACTTCCAAGCTCCATTTCATGTTCTTGAAGCTTTCCGAAAAGTTTTGCAAGATCCATAGCATCCAAATTTTTAGATTCAACAATAGCCGTTACTTTTGGTTGCCAATTCCTTTCTAAACATCTCAACACTTTGTTAGAAAGTTCACCTTGTAGAAAAGTTTTACCAAGTGCAAGTAAATGATTAATAATATGAGTAAATCGCTTTTGCATATCATTGATAGATTCATTTGGAAGCATTTGAAACAATTCATATTCACGCATCAAAACATTCAATCTAGCTCTCCTAACCTCACTAGTTCCTTCATGAGTCACTTGTAAAGTGTCCCACATTTCCTTAGCACTAGCACATTGAGAAACTCTAAAGAACTCATCATAAGATAAAAGACTTAAGCTATAGAGGCTAAAGATATTACAATAATACTCAAACTAAGTCTTTATGAGCTTGCTCTCTCTTCATCCTTTGTTGAGTGTTGTTTGCTTGTTGAGCTTGAACTTGATCAACACATATGTAGCATATTCAAAACCTTTTGTCATTATCAAAACATTCTCAATGGAACTTACAGTTATCCTTATTGATCTCTTTAGAAAAGAAAAATTCAGCTTCTCTTTTAGAAAAGAATAAAAATCTTATTAAAGAAAATGAATTTTTGAAAAATCAAAATAAGGAGCTGAATTTGACTTTGAAAAATTCTTCAAACACCTCGAGTAACGAAGTTAAATTTAAAGCTAGTTCTTCTTCTTGTAAGTTCTGCAAGGACCTTGTTAAAGAAGTAGAAGATTTAAAAGAAACCCTTGCAAAATTTACGAAAGGTAGAAATACTTTAAATTTAATGCTAGGGAGACAAAAATGTTTCTTTAATAGAGCGGGTTTAGGATATCAACCCGGTAGGCATCAAAAGAAATTAAGTACCATTTTTGTCCCTGCTAGCAATCATAAGAAACCTTTAATTATTTGTCATATTTGTGGTAAAAAGGGCCATGGTGCACATGAATGCATACATCGAAAAGTGAAGTTCGTTAAACCGAACAATGAAACTAAAAGGTGGCATGATTTAAACTATGGCTATACTAACGCTCAAGGACCCAAAAAGATATGGGTACCTAAAAAGAAACCTTGAATTTTTGCTTGTAGGTTACTCCGGAAGAAAGAAAATCGTGGTGGTACTTGGACAGCGGATGCTCAAAACATATGACGGGCGATAAATCTAAATTTTCGCATTTCGTTCCAAAGGACTAAGGTCATGTGACTTTCGGAGATAACAACCAAGGAAAGATTCTCGGAGTCGGTAAAATTGGTACACCTCCTAACCCTTGCATTGATAATGTTCCACATGTTGAGGGCCTAAAACACAATTTGCTAAGTATTAGTCAGTTGTGTGATAAGGGCAATAGGGTTATTTTTGATTCTGATAGATGTATTGTCGAGGGTAAAGTTGATAATCTTATTAAGCTAATTGCTCGCAGGATAAACAATGTTTATGTTATTGATTTTAACTCAATACCCTCAAATGATGCGAAATGTTTATTAAGTAAAGAGGATGAATCGTGGCTATGACATCGTAGAATAGGTCACATCCACATGGCTCATTTAAATAAAATTTCTTCTAAAAACTTAGTAGTTGGCTTACCAAAGCAAAATTTTTCTATTTCTAAAAAAAAATGTAATCCTTGTTCAAAATCAAAACTCACAAGGGCATCTTTTCCTTCTAAAAATCTGATCTCAACTCAAAAGCCTTTGGAACTTTTACATATGGATCTTTTTGGACCTTGTCAAACAAAAAGCTTTGGTGGCAACTATTATTGTTTAGTTATTGTGGATGACTATTCTAGGTATACATGGACGCTTTTTATTACTCATAAAAATGATGCATTTCATGAATTTAAAAAGCTAGCCAAGATTGTTCAAAACCAATTGCATTTGAGCATTGCATCCATTAAAACTGATCATGGTGGAGAATTTGAAAATCATCTTTTTGAAAAATTTTGCGAAAAACATGGAATTAAGCATTATTTTTCAGCTCCAAGAACTCCTGAGCAAAACGGGGTTGTGGAAAGGAAAAATCGTTCATTAAAAGAGCTTTCAAGAACAATACTTAATGACATGAATTTGCCTGCATATTTTTGGGTCGATGCAGTGAGTACATCTTGCTATGTTATGAACCGTGTTTTAATAAGGCCTATTTTAAAGAAAACCCCCTATGAGCTGTACAAGGGGAGAAAACCAAATATTTCCCATTTTCGTGTTTTTGGATGTAAATGCTTTGTGCATAATAATGGTAGAGAAAATCTAGGAAGTTTTGAGGCTAGAGCTGATGAGGGCATATTCCTTGGATATTCTGTTTCGAGCAAAGCATATAGGATATACAATAAATCTCGTAATACTATTGAAGAATCTATTCATGTATCATTTGATGAATCCGATCCCAGAAAGTTGGGAAAGGTATCTGTTAATGACATTTCAGGTATTCTTGGAGATCTATTCATTGATGAGGATGAGGAGCCAAATGCTAAAGGAAAAGAACATTCCGAATGCAATGAAAAATCAGTTGAATCAGTTGAGGAGAAAAATCAAGAACAATCCATGGAGCTCAACGCTAATTTGCCTAAGGAATGGATAACATCAAGGCACCATCCCATTGATCAAATCATAGGTGACATCACAAAAGGTGTAAGTACTCGCAATTCCATTAGCAATATATGTAACTAGTTTGCATTTGTTTCTCAAGTGGAGCCAAAGAATATTTCTTAGGCTACGCTTGATGAACATTGGCTTTTGGCAATGCAAGAGGAATTAAACCAGTTCGAAAGAAATCAGGTTTGGGAACTTGTTCCTAGGCCTAAGTCTCATCCGATTATTGGAACTAAGTGGATTTATAAAAATAAACTCGATGAGGCTGGTTTAATTGTTCGAAACAAAGCTAGGTTAGTTGCACAAGGTTACAACCAGGAAGAGGGGATAGATTATGAGGAAACATTTGCGCCTGTTGCTAGGTTGGAAGCCATTAGACTGCTTTTAGCTTTTGCATGCATTTTAGATTTTAAATTATATCAGATGGACGTAAAGAGTGCCTTTTTTAATGGTTTTATAAATGAAGAAGTTTATGTGTGTCAACCTCCCGACTTTGAAAATTATGAACACCCGGATTATGTTTATAAATTGAAAAAGGCTTTGTATGGACTCAAACAAGCTCCTAGAGCGTGGTATGACCGTCTTAGCAAATTTTTACGAGAAAATAATTTTGAAAGGGAGAAGGTTGATAACACTCTTTTTATTAAAAATAAAGGAAAGGACATTCTTTTAGTTCAAATTTATGTAGATGATATTATTTTCGGTGCTACTAATGAAACCCTTTGCAAGGATTTTTCGAGTATGATGCAGGAAGAGTTTAAGATGTCTATGATGGGCGAGCTGAACTTTTTCCTAGGATTGCAAATAAAACAAGCAAAGGATGGGATTTTCATTAGCCAAACAAAGTACTGCAAGGAACTATTGAAACGATTTGGCATAGATAAGGCCAAGGCAGTAGCAACACCAATAAGCACATCTTGCTATCTGGACAAAGATGAAGGAGGTAAATCCGTAGAAATCACTAAATATCGAGGTATAATCGGATCCCTTCTCTATTTAACGACAAGTAGGCCGGATATAATGTTTAGTGTTTGCTTATGTGCTCGTTTTCAAGCGAATCCAAAAGAAACACACATGGTTGCTACCAAACGTATAATGAAATATCTGTCTAGCACAACTGACATGGGTTTATGGTACCCCAAAGGTTGTTCATGTAATCTTGTTGGGTATTCTGATTCTGACTTTGCTGGGTGCAAAGTAGATAGAAAAAGCACTAGCAGCACTTGTCATCTTCTTGGCAATTCCTTAGTATCATGGGCTAGCAAGAAACAGGCGAGTGTAGCCCTATCTACAGCTGAGGCTGAAAATGTCGCCGCAGGTAGCTGTTGTGCGCAAATCTTATGGTTGAAACAATAACTCCTAGACTTCGGTGTAAGTCTAGATCACATTCCCATAAAATGTGATAATACAAGTGCTATTAGTATTACCAAAAACCAAGTGCAACATTCTCGTACTAAGAATATTGAGATTCGTCATCATTTTATACGTGATCATATTCAAAAGGGTGATTGTATTATTGAGTATGTTGATACTTCGCGGCAGTTGGCTGATATCTTTACGAAACCGCTTCCAAAAGAAAATTTCTTTTTCATTCGTAGAGAAATTGGTTTAACTTCTGCCTCTCACCTATTTTGAGTATGTGATTTTTATCTCTCTTGTTATTATTGATGCGTCTTCTCAGTGTTTCAGGGGGAGATAGCACATTCTTTTTGATGATTACAAAAGGGGGAGAGATATTCTAATATTTTGATACAGGGGGAGAGATACTCTGAAGATGCAAATTTGAATTGATATATATTGTTTATGCATCAATACAGGGGGAGATGCTATGAAGTGTTATATCCTTTATAATTATTGTTCTAAGGAAGGTTAATGTTATATATATATATATATATATATATATATATTTGTGTGTGTGTGTGTTTGCTTGTATAACACTTGTGATGCAGATAGTAAAGAGCATATCAGAATCGTTGTGTGTCATCATCAAAAAGGGGGAGTGTTGGAAGTCAAGCTAGTGTTGGAAGACATGCTTCAAACTCTCTTATGGACTTCAAGTTTATTTCAAGATGATGTTTTGATGATAACAAACCAACTCAAGTTCAAGCTCACAAGTTTCCTTCATGATCAAGATTGAAGATTCAAGCAAGGCATAGATTAGAAACCTTTTCCTTAGATCATTTGTAAGGTAATGAAGTTTTATTCTTTACGAGTTTACAAAAGCCAATAAGTTTTTCATTTTAAAAGAGAGAAGAAGAAAATGTGTTTTTCATGAAAAGTTGTTTTCTATCTTAGTTTTTGAGAAAATACTTGATGTTACAAAACTCTGTATATTTTTATGTATGCAAGAGAGAGTAATCGATTACCTGCCCAAGATAATCGATTAACTTTGTTGTATCATAGAAAAATCAGAGAGGTTGTAATCGATTAAGTGAACTTTGTTAATCAATTACTTTCTCATGAGAGTAATCGATTACCTGACTCAAGTAATCGATTATAATTGTTGCATCATATATTTTTCAGAGGCTTAGTAATCGATTACAGGCTCTGTAGTAATCGATTACATGATGTTGCATCATATGCATAACAGAGGCTCAATAATCGATTAATTGTTTAGTGTAATCGATTAAATGAGTTGCATCACATATTGAACAGGAGTGGTGTAATCGATTAATCACTGTTGGTCTAATCAATTACTTGTTTTTCAAATGAATTTAAAAATTTCTATTTTTAAAGGAATAATCGATTACCTTCAGAAAGTAATCGATTACTTCAAGTTTTATTGAAAAACGTGTCAGAATCATTTTGATTATTTCCTGATTTGTTTTTATATAAAAGATTCTGATTTATTTTATAAAATTCGAAAATGATCTTAAATTTGAATTATTTCCTTTTTCGTTTTAAGAATCAAATCTTTATTTTATTTGTAAATCGTTTTGATTTAGTTTTGATTTTAAAACTTATTTCAAAATCTTATTTTATTCTAATTTGATTTAAAAGTGATTTTGATTTATTGAATAAAATCTTTTTGATTCAAAAACGTTTTCTATTTTAGAAACAAACTCACTCCAACATTCAGTTGATCATTCATTCATATCTGACATCTTTTCTGATCACACGTTCTCTCTTCTTCTTCTCTAAACTTCTAGTTTTCACGTTCATACTTTTATAAGAACAAAAAACTTATTGGCTGAGTAAATCTTAGAGAAAAACCTTATCATAAGAGCATATTGTTGTATCTGTGTTGTTGAGAACACACATTGCTATTGTAATCACTCTCATATCCATTGTATTTGAACCTTAGTGGTTAGGGAGAGAATCCCTTAGTGGACGTTTGATACGTCATAGGGCGAGGAATCCTGCTGTGTGATCTTGAGGCCCCTAGCGAACGGAGGTTCCTAGTAGTGTGCGGGGTGCTCTTGGGTGTAATAGGGTGCGGCTCTATTGCTGATTATAGAACTCTCAGGCGGGTCGCTTGGGGACTGGACTAGGCCTTTCGACGGGAAGGCTGAACCAGTATAAAATTCACCGGTGCAAGCTTTTCTATCCCTATCTCTTTATTTTCCGCATATTTCAATTATTTACGTTTCTGCGCTACTCAATTTATTTTATCTATCGTTTTCGCGATCCGTTTCAACCGCTTAATCTCTCCATCTCAAAACAATTTTTAATTTTTAAAGGATTTCACAATACATTAATAAAACTCGATTCACCCCCCCTCTCGAGATTTTGAGGCCAAAACCAACATGTTCCACCTGCTTTGAGATATCGTCTAGGTTGTCCTCCATCTCCAAATCATCATTTTAGACGATCTCTTCCTGTGAGTCCTTCTCCTCCTCGTGAGAGGATTATTAGAGAGGATCCTACTCGTCTTAGTCCTTCCACCCGATCTAGAGTGTTGACTCTGAAATACGTTCCTAGTGGGTCAACATAGCATTCGGAAGGCGAGGAGGAGGAGGAGGAGGAGGATCCCGAAGAGGAGGATGATCCAAAGGAAGAGGATCCAGAAGAAGGAGAAAACCCCAAGGCTAAGGATAATCCGATTGAGAACTCAACAGGAAGCCAGTGGGTTACTGGCGACTGAGTTGAAAACGTAATGGTGGGGTTGTATAATATTAATCAGCAGGACATATACTCTCTTGACTTTAGTTTCATGGAGTTTGGGAACCAAGGCTCTGGGTTATGTCTTTTTTTTGTAATATATTGTATATATGTTTAACTCGGAGTCTAACTTTTGATGTGATGGTTGGTAAAAGCTACGCAACTGCTAACGATGTGAAATGTGTTGGAAACCTTTTGATGATAATGTATACGATGTAAATTATTTCCCATCTCCATGCTTTTGATGTGGTGATGTGTTGACTAGAACTAGTGATGACTTGAGTTTATTTTCCTAAAAAGCGAAAAATTAATAAAGATTTTTATAAAAGAATTAAGGAAAAGGGAAATAAATTTGGGTCGTCGCATACCCAGTCACCTATTTGACACACCAAGGCATCAATTTTGCTTAATTATTCATATGAACATGCTCATATTTACTTTTCTTTTTTATGGTGGAGCAGACAACTCTGGTAGAGCCTACATTTGGTAACATGGGTATTAGCTTGACATTTATGGCTATCATCACTACTACAAAAAAGCTTTTTGAGACCGGTTTCGAACTGGTCTTAAAGTCCCTGTTGCTAAAAATGCATGTTAAATGAGACCAGTTATGAACCGGTCTTTTTTATATTAACGAGACTGGTTATTAACCGCTCTGATTTAAATTTTTGAACCAGTCTGAATAATAATTTTGAACCGGTCTGAATAATAATTTTAAACTGGTCTGAATAATAATTTTGAACCGGTCTGAATAATTCTTTGAACCAGTCTGAATTATAATTTTGAACCGGTCTGAATCATAATTTTGAACCGGTCTGAAAAATTTTCTGAACCAGTCTGAAAAATTTTATGAACCGATCTAAAAAATTTATGAACCGGTCTGAAAAATTTTATGAACCGATCTAAAAAATTTATGAACCGGTCTGAAAAATTTTCTGAACCAGTCTGAAAAAACTTATGGTTATATTTTTTTCTTTTACAGCCCCTCCAACACAACTTAACCACTCATTTAAATTAAATTGATTTAAATTAAAAAAATATAAATACCCAAAGATAGGTATACAATTACAAACATAACCACTTCAAATTGCTTATCTACATACACAACATATATATAAAAAACCATAAAAACTTAAAATAGTAGTAGTTAAAAAAATACATAAAGAATTATATTATTCACTTAGCTTACTTAGGTTATACTCTTTGAAGGACAGAACCTCTAACTCTTGTTCAACAACATCTTTGAAGTGTGCAGAGGATCAACACAACCAAACACAAGCTCACCCCCTTGATCTTTTTCTGGTTTACAATTAAGCCAGAATGGAAATACTGGTTCCTTAACAAGAGTTTGTTCAATCATATTGTACCTACAACAAATAAGTGCCTCATAAGTCATAACGAAGTAGAGATTAAATAAATATTAACAAAATGACAAATCAAAGTTTAAATGTGGAAATCAAAGTCATAACGATGCAGATCATAATGTGCACTTTTAGACTTGAGTTCATCAGATGGAATGAAATCTAAATCATTTCAACACCAAAACATAGTTTCATGTCAAAGCATAGTAGGAAAAGTTGAGGGAGTTAAGGGAAAAAATGTTGTGATTATAACCTTATAGGATTTTCAGAAGAACCAAGATCTAGAACCATACTGCTAGAATTATCTACAGGGTCAGACTCAAAGTTTGTAGATGTGTCACTTGCAGCATTCTTATCATCCAAATGGCAGCAAGATAAGGCTCAGGAATTGTTTTAACTTTCTTCATAAGATCTGCTAAGGACCCTCCATCCATGTACTCTAAGATGATTGATATGACACCATTATCATAAAATGATTGGCAGAAGACAACAACATAAGGACATTGAGCTGCTTGATTAATTTTCAGCTCTTTTGCTATCTGCTTGCGCACAAACTCCTCAATATTCATTTGAATTATCTGAATAGTGAAGAATGCATACATAAGTGACAAAAGAACAGAGAGGGATGGATGTATATGATAGCACTAAGGTTGTTAATATTTCAGTCTCAGATAAAAGGAATTTAGGAAGTAGTTCATAAGTACCTAGATAAGGAACATTATGATACAGAAGCAAGCATGTAGCAGCCTTTCAAGCTAATAAACTAGTTTGTTAAACTAACAGGAGTACTAAGAAACAACTGAAATTTAAAATGCTAAAAGCAGGAGGAGATCCAATGTGGGACATGTTACCTCATAATTTCTCTACTTCCAAAAACTAGGAAAAATAAAAGGAAAGAGACCATAACATCAATTTGTTTCATTCAATGACTAATTAAAATTTAAAATATACAAGTTCCTACTTCCTGGGGAAGAGACCCACTTCTCAATCATGTTCAACAATAGTAACAACTAAAAACCTTTTACCATTAGGTGGATCTCAATTATGTACTACGATGCAATTAAAAGGTCCAAAATTGGGTGACTGAAAAATTAATGCCGGACATAATGAACAAGAAACCACCTTCATCAAAATAACAATAAAAATAAATTCTTTAACTAAAATACTATCAGAAAGAAATTGACAAATTTTCTAATTCCTGATAAAATTAAATCATCAAACACTAACCGAAAAAGCATTTTCTGAAACTTACAGAGTATGTAACCTTGAGCAACGTAGAAATTGCATGCAGAAAAACAGTTTCAAAGATTTGTGCCCAATGAAAGACAAAATGGGAAAGGGAATGACAATACACTTAAAAGCACAGAGAGAGAGTAGACAAAGGCAATAAAACAAAATAAATTAAGTAGAAAAATAAAAGAACAGAAGATGCAAACTCAAAGCAAGATATGCAATATGTAGCAAGTATACCTTTAATGCAAAAAACTGGTTAGTCCATTTGTGTTGCACCAGTTGCACTAATCCTTCATTTCCCTTCCCAACCACTTTGACTATATCTATGTCCGCCAAACTTAGCTGGTCGTCTGTTGGTTTGATTGTGGGTGGCTGAACACATAACACAGATACTAAACCCATATTTAACATATAGCAAGAATTCAGCCAACATGTGTACTGTGAGTGAATTCAAGAAGAAGAACAAAATGCAGGAAATCAAAGGTTCAAGTCTACATGATATCATTATACCAAATACCACAATGATTAGGAGATACAACTGGGTCATCCATAAAAGTATTCAAAGGAATAAATTATGGTCCCTCACTCAACATGACCACATAAATAAAAGTGTGCACCGGAAACTTTCCAATAGTTACGTAACGTTGTTTTTTTTAAGACAATCAACCAATTAATGCAAAAGAGACCGATAAAAGAGCTTAATCAATGAAGGTATTTTCAATTGATTCCAAAAAATCACGCAAGGACACAATAATGTAAAAGAAACACAAGGTTCTGTGAGAAATTCTTGCATAAACATGGGGTACCCCCAAGTTTGTGCACTAGGTCAATCACATCATCAATTTTTATAGTAGATTATGGTAAATAATTATTAATCAACTAGTATAAAGTTATCCTTCAATTAATGATGTGATTGACCTACTAATTAACTATAACTACTTAACATGTTATCTATACAAGAATGTGTGAGGGTTCATTACTTTACTACCTTTTATCTTTAGCAGACTACATCAACCCCCCGAAATTATTAACAAAGAATGCAAAATAATTCATGCAACAAATTTAGCTTAAGTCCAAACATTTCAAATTTCTAAATGGAATTAAAATGAGCATTTTTAAGCAAACAAACAATAATTAATTAGGGTTTGAAACCTTTTATAAAAATGGAAAATATAGAAAAAAATCAGGAACCTATATCACACATCGGTGTCATTTTATTAGATCCAAAAGATCAAATGCAACAAATAAACCAATTGAACAATCCAAATAGATATAGATATATATAGGCTTATTTATGTCAGGTGTCCCTGTAGTTTGCACCTATTTTGTCAGATGCCCTTTAACTTTATTTTTCAACAAATATACTCCTACAGTTTGCTCCGGTGAGCCATATACCCTTGCATGCCATTTCCGGCCATCGGTGCTGACGTGGATCGCCGGAGTCAGCAAGTGGTAAAAATAGGAGCCCTGGTAGTTTGAGTTTTTTTTTGTCAAATACCCCTATATATAACTTCAAAAATTCATATCTTTTAAACCGTAAGTCCAAAAATTACAAATTTTATGTCAAAACGATCGTATTGAAATATAGAATTTTAAAATGTAATTATTTTATTTTTATGGATATTTTTGTAAAAAATTGTTTTTTGGGCAATTTTCTATACGAATTTTGAATTTATGAATTATTAAAAATAATTTATGAATTGGATTGAACTAGTTTTTATTGTAGTTTGAGGAACATAAAAGTCATGAGTTTTGACTATGTCAGTCTCCGATGATTTTAAATTTAGTTTTTTTTATAGCTTTTTTTTATAGTTTTTTACAATTTATTTTTAAAAGCCAAAACTCATGATTTTTATGATCCTCAAACTATAATAAAAACTAGTGCAATCCAATTTATAAATTATTTTTAATAATTCATAAATTCAAAATTCGTATAGAAAATTGCCCAAAAAACAATTTTTTACAAAACTATCCATAAAAATAAAATAATTACATTTTAAAATTCTATATTTCAATACGATCGTTTTGACATAAAATTTGTAATTTTTGGACTTACGGTTTAAAATATATGAATTTTTGAAGTTATATATAGGGGTATCTGACAAAAAAGACTCAAACTACAAGGGCTCCTATTTTTACCACTTGCTGACTCCGGTGGTCCACGTCAGCACCGGTGGCCGGAAATGGCATGTAGGGGTATATGGCTCACCGGAGCAAACTGTAGGGGTATATTTGTTGAAAAATAGTTAAAGGGCGTCTGACAAAATAGGTGCAAACTACAGGGGCACCTGACATAAATATGACATATATATATATATATATATATATATATATATATATATATATATATATATATATGTTGATAAAAAACATAAAGAGCATAAAAGAGAATAAGTTACACCTTCAACTTCGCTCTGAGAAACAATCCGGAAAGGGCTAAATTAAATGAACTTTAATTTTGATCAAACCCAACACAATACAAGATACTTTTTAAATGATTGAGGCTTGAAACTCTTAAAAAAACGTTAAGGTTGTTCTAGAATATGCAACTATGTATTTATTGTTAAAAGATGGTAGCAATACTCACTTATCATAAGGAAGTTTCTTCTTTCTAGCACTAGAATCTGCGAGGGAAGAACTACTCTCCTTCATCTATTTTCTTCTGATTGATTCTTTCAAATTTGGCCTCAATTCAAGGTACTCCAATTCTTCCTTTGTGGGCTTGTGAGGCTCTTCCTCTCCATATTCTTCACCTCTCCCTTCTCCCTCATCCTCATAATCATCGTAATCACCGTAATCCTCAAGTAGGAAAAACATTTACAGTACAAGGCTATTCAATTGAGGAATAAACTAAACAAAAGTAACAAGAACAACAATAGGAATTTCAATGCTTACTTCTCTGTCATAGCACCGCATAGCCGTTTTGAAGTAAAATTAGAGATTCACCAGTTACTGATTATTTGGGTACTGTATCACAATTTCGATTTAAGACTTGCTCTATTGGCACCAATGCACAAAAAAAAATCATCGAAGGAAGCAAAAACAAATTGAGGGAAGGATTAAGAGTAAATGAAGAATATGCATAGAGGGAGTATACCTGAAAGGCTTATGACTCGGATGGCGTGGTGGCTGTCGTGGGATGTTGCTGCTACGCGTGGTGGCTGTCGTGGTGGAGGCGCGACTGTCGTGGAGAGAAGGAGAGATGCGGCTGTTGGCTGTCGCGGTTTGTTAGGGTTTTTTGACAATGAAAAATAAGTAAAGGAAATAGATAAAGGACGAAGGAAAACAACCAGAGAGAAGGCGTGATGGGGCCGGCGTGACGGTGGCCGTGATGGCGATCGCGGCGGTGGTCAGCGATCGTTGTCGTCTCCCTCTCGGCGTGGCATGGTGTTGGCGGCGTGGTGTGGTGGTGCGGCGTGGTGTGGTGGGCAGTGAAGAACTGAAGAACAGAAGAAGCTAGGGCTAGGACACGAAGAAGAAAGGAAGAATGATTTTGGATTTAGGTAACCTATTTATCTATTTTTCAGAGTGGTTGTCAAAATGAACCAATCTAGTATGAACCAATGCCATCTTTCAGACCGTTTCCGTATCGGAACCAGTCTCAATTAATATATTTTCAGACGAGTCATTTAAATGAAACAGTCTTGTTTAAATTAATTCAAACTTCCAGACCGGTTCCGTGCGGAACCGGTCTTAATGAAGTGGTTTGAAAAATATATTTTGTACTAGTGCATGAAAGGTTATAAGATAGTCTTAAGTTTTAAAACAGAAGGAGCATCCACCATGAGATCAAATTTTAGCCATTGGATGCTATATAAACCAACTAGTCAAAAAGTTTTGTAGTTAGTGGAGTTACCAACTAATTGAGTCTCTGTGTTGAGATAATAATTGGTTTAGCAAGTTTATCTTATGTATATATTTGAGCTCGAAACATTCTTTCAGGCATTATGTTTTAGCTGTGTTTCCTTTATTTTACTTTTTTCCTTATCTTGAAAGAATTTCAAAGCGAAGAGGCGAAGGAGGAAAGGAAGAGATTAACTCAAGCATATTGTTGTTGATGGCTTGTGTTTTCTTTGCTGTGTATGGCTCAGAGTTCAAGTTGATGAGGAGGATTATTATGATGGGCCGGATGATTCAGATTATGAAACTGATGACTCAAATGGTATTTGCTCACCTTTCTTTTCTCGTTTATCCCTGTATTGTTATATGTAGGAAAATCAAATGGTTCTCATTAAGGGTGTTCAGAACCAAACCGATCCATTGGACAACCGAAAAACCGAAATCCAAAAAAAACCGAAAAAAATAAACAATTTTGGATCTGCTGCTGCCAAAACTGACCGGTTCGGTTCGGTTTTCGGTTCCTGGTGTTCAGAACCGGACCGAACCGGTGCTTATTATATGTATGTTTCCGTATGGGCCGTAGACCGTAGGGAACACTGAACAAGCCCATAGTGAACCCGTGTTATCCCTTTCCTTCGTATGACCTAAACCTCAGTTCCTCTTCCCACATTCACATTCCCTCACTGCAAACCCTAGGCTGTCGCCGCCACTCATTGTGTCGCTGGCCGCTGCCATCGCTCATGCTCAGCTCCTCCCCCTCTCTCCGTCGTAGATCCTAGGCTATAGCTGCTCCTTCGTCCCTGGCTCCCGGCTCCTTCGTCCTGCTCCCTGCTCCTTCGTCCCTGTCCGTCGTCCCTACTCCAGTGCTCCCTGCGTCGCCGGTTTTCTGCTCCATGGAGGAGGTAATTTCTATTTTCTATGTTGGCTGGTCCCTTAATATTTCTATTTTCAGCAGTTCATTTAAGTTTGAACTTGTTATTGTATCTGCTGTTCTTCTTGTTGCTGAAGCTGTTCTTCTTGTGGCTGTTGTTATTGTTCCTATTTTTGTATTATGAATGCTGAACCAAATCATGTAATTTTTAATTTATCTTTAAGTTCATGTAATCTTAGGTGTTGGCTAATGGCAACTAGCTTGTGAGTCACTAGACTTTGAATTGTACTGGATTAGTTCATTTAGTTGTATTTTACTGAATTATTTGAACAAAGTGTTACACTTTGTTTCACTTTGTTTCATTTTAAACCAACGAATTAGCAGTAGCAAACAGACTTATTTTCTTTACTTTCACGGCAGCAGGCCAGCAGCTTTATTTTTTTTTTAATATCAAAGCAGCAGCAGATTTGTCTATTATTACAGCAAATCGATAAACCGAACCGAGCCGAGCCGAAAACCGACTATATTTTTTGGATCGGATCGGATCAGATGTCTTAAGCTAAATGAACCGAACCGATGTTAATTTTTATCTTTGGATTGGATGGTTTTTTTTCACAATAACCGAACCGAACCGATCCATGAACACCCCTAGTTCTCATGTAATCATTATTTTGAAAGATTACGGACTTGTGAATTTTGGTTATGGCCATATTGTAGAGGTAGGATCACTTCTTTAAAGGGAGACAGGTAAAAATGATAACAGACAAGTGTTTTACAAAAATACATTTATCATTGGCAAAACTATTAAATTGATCCGTGAAGTAATTTTTTGGTTGTAAATCGGTCACTTAATTTTTTTTTGTTTCAAATAAGTGTTGTAAGTTGTTGTCGTCTAATAAATTTGTGCATTTTATTAGTTTTTTCGTTAAGTGACATGTGTCATTCAACTAATGGTGCCACGTGTTAAAAATGTTTTAATTATTTTTTCAAAGAATTTTTTTAATGGTGCCACGTGTCACTTAACTGTAAAATTAACGGAAAGGACTAATTTGTTAGACAACAACAACTTACAGGATTAATTTGAAACAAAAAGGCTAAACTACCCATTTGGTCCTTACCTTATTTTTTAATTTCAAATTGGTCCCTTACGTTTTTTTGGTTTCACATTGGTCTCTTATGTTTCTTTTCGCTGTCAGTTTGGTCCTAGGATCACTGTTCATCATCCTATGTGGATCAATATGTTATGGACACGTGTCACTTTCTCTCTCCAACAATATATACGTGGACCAATATGATATTGACACGTAGGATGAACACCGATTCTGGGACTAAATTGACAGCGAAAAGAAACATAAGAGACCAATAAGAAACCAAAAAAAGGTAAGGGACTAATTTGAAATTGAAAAATAAGGTAAGGGACCAAATGAATAATTTAGCCTAAAAAAAACTTAAAGGACTAATTTGTAACCTAAAAATAACTTAAGGGACCAATATAGTAGTTTTGCCTTTATCATTTTATTTTCCCTATGATGCTCATCTTTTAAAAAAATGCTTGTTATTGTAGTCACTACTGGATAATCAGCAAGTGCAAGAGATTATAGAAAAAGCTCAATTTCATTCTTTAGAGCCTCAAGAGAAGGTAAACTAAATTTTAAACTATGATATTTCACTTTTATCGTGATGAAACAAAGTTAACCTGAATTGTTTAATATAATCCTTCAAAGATTATAGTTTTGCTTAGAGGCCCTTGAAATTTTTAAGTTCTTGAAAGATTTAAAATGCTCTCAGATCGAAATATTTAAAAAAGTAAGACTTTATCTAATTTGGTGCATGCTCATATGGTCTAATGTTCTTCTGTATGAAGATGGTTCCTTCATATTTGACCTCGTGCATAAAACAAGGAATCGACTTGTTTTAATATGGACATTGAAGCAGCAACTGAGAGAGATCAAGAATGCTAAAGATTTATTTTATTTGTTTGGATGATACTTTTAGTGATTTTGGATAGCTTCCTTCATTGTTTAGGTTAATTAAAAGATTTAGTTTCTAGTTGGATTTTTTTTAAGTGTTTTTCATTTTTGCATGTACGTTTAACTTAGCTTAGCTTTGAATAATAAAAATTTGTATTAATTTTATGATTAGCAAACCATATGTTGTCCTTTAAGTTTGATGATTTAAATTTGTGTTAACTTTTATCAGCTGAAATAGAAGGAAATAAAAAAAATTGTGAAAATTTAAAAACATATTCAAATGTTAAGATAGCCACAGATATGATAGTGGTTGTGTAAATTTTTAAAAAAAATACTTTGTTGGTTAGTCAGGGTCTAAAATGTGGCTATTTCTCTATAAATGCATCGCTAAATAAATTTCCAACAAGCAACCTTAAGAGATATCTATACTTGTTCCTCGATTATGATTTAAGATTCCGGTTCCGTGTTTTTAAAAGTAACTTGCATCTTAAGTTTTTAAATTTTAATGTCGTTAGATTCAATACTGGTTCAGAATTGCTATCAATATGGGCACGAAATCAGGATTAAAAAGGTTTTTTTTAGTAATGACTCCTTTATTGCTCACCCTTTTTTAAAATATTTACCTTGCACTTACAAGAATATCCTTATATTCAAATTTAAACTTTTTTTTTTATTTTTCTTTTTACTCTTACCTAGCTCACACCCAACACCCACGATCACATTGTCATCTTCAACCTTTCCTCATTCTCACCTAACACCATGCATGAAACCACCACCATCATTCAAGCCTTTTATGAAAAGATCATATATTTTTTTCTTCTTGAAAAAATGGAGTTTATGTTGTTCGTCTTTTGCTGCTAGCATTGGCAATTAGGGCTGATGGGCGGGTATGGGTCGAGCTTGCTGTAACATCCCCTATTTTTCCCCAAATATTAGATGCCTTAATTAATAGGATTTGATAAGAGTAGTGTTATTCCAAGCCTTTGAGTATGTTTAGAATGTGTTTAGAATATAGAAATTGGTAAGGGTAGGTTTGAAGAAGTAGAATTAGTTTAGAAGTGAGTTTTAGAAGTGTAATTATAAGTTAAAGAGCATAGGATCTTAGGAAATTAGGAATTAAATATCCATAGCTCCAAACCCAAATTCCACCGTTGGATGTGAAGACAAGTGTCTTGGGAAGCTTGCCTCAAAATTTGAGCAAGATCCAACGGTTACCAAAAAAGTTAGAGCTATTCAAAGTTATAGGGATTTAGTGGACTGATCAGATTACTCGAGTAGTGGGCAGATTAATCGATTAGATTTTATTGCCCTTTCGGCATTAATCGAGTAATGGCCTCGTTAATCGATTAATGGGGTCGAACTAATCGAGTAAGTTTATAGCACCTTTCGACCATTACTCGAGTAAGGTGCAGACTAATCGAGTAAGTTTATAGCACCTTTCGACCATTACTCGAGTAAGGCACGGGTTAATCGAGTAACCCCTGTTATATCAGCCAAAGAACACGTGATTTCAGATCAGTTTTCTGAGCCTCTCTCTCTCCTGTTCTTCGATCTCCTCCTTCTTCTCTCTACCCTCACGCCCTAGCCTTCCAAACCAACACCAAATCACACCAAATAAACATCATAAATCATCTCCCTATCACATATTAATGTGTTTCATCTCTCAAATCTCATTGTTTCCTTCAATTTCATGAAAAGCCCCAAATTGGGAACCCAAAACCCTAACTTTGCTAATTCATCAAATTGAGCCTCCCAATCCTTCAATTGGTCTTAGAGGATGCTAGAGGGCGAGGAATAGGAGTCATGGAGCATGGATTGGAGCTTGGTGTGGAGCTCCAACAAAAACCCCAATTCTCTTTCTCTCTCCTCAAGGTAAGGGGGGTACTTTGGTCTTAATTAGGGGAGGGGCTTAATGATAGTAATAGGGCTATAATTAGATGTATTTTATATGTGTATGTTTGATTTGTATGTTGACATTGTTATGTTGGAAAACAAAAGTGTGTGTAATTGACTTAGGGTGTTTGGTAATTGATAATTAGATTGTTACTGAATTAAATGATTAAATGAATAATATGATTATGATTATTGGTGTGATATGCTATATATGTTTACTATGAGTGTATGTATGTTATGAACTTAGGATTTTGTTAGAAATAAATTGTTGTAATTGTTATGAAACAAAATGAATGAATGGCACGATTGTGAACCTATCGTTGTTGGATGTGATTGTCTATATATATATATATATATATATATATATATAAAGGATGTCCAAATCCTAAGTTAGAGACCCAACCAATTGGATATAATTACTAAAGATTTAACTAATCAAAAGCCACATAAAAATGAATTAGAAACACGTGCATTTTGGAGTAAGGTGGACCTTAGGTGTACGGGGAAAAACACACGTCGCTTTGCGATTGATGAGGACAAGAGTAAATGTTAGGAATTATTATGGAGAACTTTGATCCTGCAAAGGATACGGGTTTGCTTCCCGTATTGGGGGTTGGTTCTATGCAAACCATAATAATTCTATTTACTTTGGTTTCTTTGGGTCAGTCGAGGGTGATTTCTGCTAAAGCCCGATTTGGACAAATCAACCCAAATCGCATGAGGGACCTTCCTAAGTGGAGGTGAAGTGTTGTGCAAGCGGGTGAGCGAGGGACCTTCCTAAGTGGAGGTGAAGCACCCAACTAGAGGTTGAGAAATGCTTACTCCTGGTCGGTTTTTCCCCAGAGTGGAGGGAGGGTTGTGAGGAGGTTGTGTTGTTATCGGATAAAGTGTTAAGGTACATTGTGTGAGGAACCCTTCTGCGAGGAGAATGTGAAGCACAATGTACCCAATCATTAAAGTGTTATGGTTATGGTAAATGGAGAAGTGCATTCATTGTTATATAATAGGTTTAATTCACTGAATCCAATGAAAGTGTTAAAGTGTATAAAGTGTATAAAGTAAAGTGGAAAGTGTTACATTGGATTCAGGAGTTAAACCATAATAGTATAAAGTGCATTTCACACTCATATGATTGAGCATCAAAGCATTGTTATGTGATGGATTGTGGATATATATATATATATATATATATATATATATATATATATATATATTATAAGGGAAATAGTAAAATGTTAAGGTCTAAAAATAGTGAAATTGGATAGGACAAAGGAATATGAATAAATGTGTGTGTGTGTGGGTATGTCTAATTATATTTTATTACTGTTATTTTAAGTGTTTCCCTTGATTATTTCTCAAATTACTCACCCTTACTGTTGACCATATTAGGTACCCAATGGAGAAAGACGTTCATAGCTTCCATGCCGAGAATCACCACTCTCTTTAAAAGAGAGTACAATTGTGATAGTGACCTCGTAGTCGCATCACCTTAGCAACCAAGCTAAGATTCTATTATGTAAAATAATTTTATTAAATTAAAGTTGTATTTTGAATTTTACTTTTATTTGGATTTTGTAAAAGGGACTCTATAATGATTTTACGAAAGAATTAGTGTCTGGAGTGGATATAATGATATCCCTCTTGGATGGTTTCAAAAATATAATTGTAGATCTCTTTTCTATTTTATTAAAACTGTTCTGGGCTTGACAGGTTTAAATTTATTTGGGGAAAGTCCGAAATTCAAACGAAACTCTGCCAAAATTTTTATAAAACCCCAAGTATTTTCTAATTAAATCAACATTTTATTTAATGTATTTTAATTTAGAAAAGTAAGGATGTTACAGATGGTATCAGAGCAATGGTTGCAATTCTCGGCCGTGGAGTATGGATTTCCTACTCCCAAAGAGTTACTCCACATGAGAGTAACTAACCAATAGTTAGTCTAGTAGCTTATTTTCATAGTTTATGCATGCATACATAGTTAAAGTTAGTATAGTTTAGTAGTGTTAATAGGGTAGTACTAGTGATAGTTTAGTAATCTTCAATTCAAAGTGGACTAAGTAGAATTTTCAATTGTAACTTGGTTGTATTTTGAAGTGGACCGAAAGTAGAGGCTAAGGGAAGTAAAACTCCCAACGGGATAGAGCATGAAATTGCTACCCCAACGGGATGGACTAAACCTCAGTTTTGAATTAAGTAAGTCAACTTCGAATATAACGAAGAATTGAAACTTTTACGTGAAATGAAATTTTCAAGTCTTCTTTTGAATGAAAGATGAGTCTATTCTTATTATTTAATTGGAATTCGGGTTGTACGAAAATGGTTTTGTTTCTAATGCAATGTAGAATCGAGAAGGGCCCCTCGATGCGTACATTTTATTAGAAGATAAAACCATTGAGTCCTTGACATCCAATGAAATAATTATCGAATTTATTTTCTTCGCATAGGAATAGGATAAGTATTAGGAATCATTGCATCATAGACACTCCGAGCATTCTTTATCAGAGTGCGCAGCGGAAATGAATAGGTGTCAACCCGGTGTACTTGCTTTTAACTTGGATGACTGAGTGTCGTCTCTGATAAGACCCAAGTACTTTCTACAATTCCACATTACGTTTGGTGATAAATATATTACTATATTGAAAAGTGTAATTATGTTTTGGCATCAAACTATTTTCAAACTTTATTTTGAAAAAGTATTAGTAATATAAGTTTTAACGAACGTCAAGCATATAAGTATTCTATTATTTTCCTAAATATGGAATTGATTCCAACTTCGAGAATTGACCGAATGTCACAACATCGATTTTTAAACATGTAATATTAACAAAATGAGTTCCTAAATAATGGAGGAATGGTGTAGTTTACTATTAAATGACGCCACTCGCCGATTAAATAGGAATTCACCGAAAGTGACATACGTCAATTTGAGTGAAATGATTTTGAAAATTGTTATGAATACTTTAAACTTTTTGGATGCTTGACATGTTTTTCCCATCCACAACTAATTTTGTTGAAGTTTGAAATGAAACCGATTTATAAATTACAAAGAGTTTTCCTTATTTTCGGAAAGAGATAATTTTTGGAAATTCTTTATCACCAAAGAGCAAACCTTTTCTTTACAAGTTAGAACTTATTGTTTTTTTTATTGCAATGTGGGATTGAGAAATGCAGGTGGCGATAACCAAGTGGGTTAAAGGCAATGTATTTCTCATAGAGTGAGATTCAAGCCTAGAATCTCAATTAAGGTAATGGGTGCTATGTCATTTCCTTTAAGTTCACATAGAACTCAATGGAAATGTGTGAATAACATTGAACAAACTACATTCCGGATTCGCAACTGATTTTAAAACAAAGCTGACTATTCCTTGGAATGTAATTTGTTCGGTATCAAAGCCCCGATCCTAACATCTATTATAACGGTCTTAGTTCCAGAGTCTAGGTGGCAATAAGAGGATTTCAACTAGGATTCTAAGATAGGAAGCAGTTAGGCGAAATCCTAACCCAAGAAACCCAATCGGAAACCCTGAACCTCATTTGACCGATAGATGAACATAGACTTAGTGGAGTCTTAAGCCGTAGGATCTTCCTTTAGATTAAGTGTAGAACTTCGATAGGGTGAGGTTTAGGTTAAGTGTTAGAAGTTAAGTTCTTCGTAGTCGAGTGTAAGAGTTTAAACCTTAGGTATATAAGTATAGATAGATGAATATAGGAAGTAGTTTTGTTTGACATAGTGTTATTGATTTGTGTATGTTTAAATTGTATATATATGTGTGTGTATATATATATATGTATAATTGGAATTTCAAACTTTCTATGATTATGTACTGAACTAAGTTATTGTTAGAGCTATCTGTTTTGTGTTTTCATACTAGTTCCAACTCTAATTATTTCTTTATTTATTTATTATATATACCTTGTGTACTATTTAGTAATGATTTTTATTTTTATTTTTATTTTTTTAATAAAAAAAAACATTTCCATCCACCAATGAAGGTGATTTTGTAAAAGTACTAAACTATTCTTTATCTATTAAGAATCAAATCGAATTTTCAAAACAAATTGTCTTTTGTTTTGCTTGGCAATTCTTAGTTTCAACCTTTTCTTATGATATCTAAATTCTCAAAGGTAATCTTTTCCTTAGAGAAAATTTTAAGAATGATCAAACTTATAATTTGGGCAAACCGAGTCCTTATATAAAGGACAACTTTTCTCTATACATATATGTATATGGAAATGAAACATATTTTTATGTAGTATTTCTAATCTAAGTTTTAAACATGTATCAAACTAGATTCTCAAAAGACTACCATTGTATTTACCCTGCATCGTTAATTCCTATTTTCAACCGCATTCATGAATAATGCATTCTTTGACTTTAATCCTATTTTCTTTTATATTAAATAACTTTGGGGTGGAATTTGAAACCAACTTTATTTTGGGGTGATTTCATATAAGTGGGTACTATTTACTTCTAATTTACTGGATGCATACCCCTGCATCTAATGAAAACCCAGCATCTTTTCAAAACTTTTACTCAACTCAATTCAATGCAAAACTATTTTGATATGTACTGATTATTTTTACTTACTTGTGTTGAGTTAATGTTTTACTTTTCTTTCAAAGGTATATTCTTTGATAATATTTCAAAAATGATGTTCTTTGTATTTGATTTAGTTAAACAAATAATATTTTAAATCGTTGATATATGCTGTTACTTCTATTGATTGTGTTTGAACTGGGTTTTGTTGTGTTACTTCTTTTCCTGGTTAAATGCTTTCTGTTCTGTTTCTCTTTGAGTATATTATTTGTGCTTGTTGTTTAAAATGTTTTATGATGTTGATGTTTATGTTTTGTTAAGGATGGTGTGCTATAGGGAAGTTTGAGACTTTTGTTTTCCGGAGTTGTGGGAATAGATTAGTTTTCCGAGGAATGAACCCCAATAGGCTAGTAAGAATTAGCGCAAGAAGAAGCCTCGTCAGTAGTAGAGTAGTTCTGTTCTTGAGATTCACCCGAGTTGCGTTCTAAGTGGGGGAGCAATCCCCAACGGTAATAATCCTTCCATTTCCAAGGATAAGATTCATCTTGAGATGAGAGCATATAGCTCTATTCCTTTAATAGTTCTTTGAACTCAGTCGAATTTCGGGGACGAAATTCCTTTAAGTAGGGGAGATTGTAACATCCCCTATTTTTCCCCAAATATTAGATGCCTTAATTAATAGGATTTGATAAGAGTAGTGTTATTCCAAGCCTTTGAGTATGTTTAGAATGTGTTTAGAATATAGAAATTGGTAAGGGTAGGTTTGAAGAAGTAGAATTAGTTTAGAAGTGAGTTTTAGAAGTGTAATTATAAGTTAAAGAGCATAGGATCTTAGGAAATTAGGAATTAAATATCCATAGCTCCAAACCCAAATTCCACCGTTGGATGTGAAGACAAGTGTCTTGGGAAGCTTGCCTCAAAATTTGAGCAAGATCCGACGGTTAGCAAAAAAGTTAGAGCTATTCAAAGTTATAGGGATTTAGTGGACTGATCAGATTACTCGAGTAGTGGGCAGATTAATCGATTAGATTTTATTGCCCTTTCGGCATTAATCGAGTAATGGCCTCGTTAATCGATTAATGGGGTCGAACTAATCGAGTAAGTTTATAGCACCTTTCGACCATTACTCGAGTAAGGTGCAGACTAATCGAGTAAGTTTATAGCACCTTTCGACCATTACTCGAGTAAGGCACGGGTTAATCGAGTAACCCCTGTTATATCAGCCAAAGAACACGTGATTTCAGATCAGTTTTCTGAGCCTCTCTCTCTCCTGTTCTTCGATCTCCTCCTTCTTCTCTCTACCCTCACGCCCTAGCCTTCCAAACCAACACCAAATCACACCAAATAAACATCATAAATCATCTCCCTATCACATATTAATGTGTTTCATCTCTCAAATCTCATTGTTTCCTTCAATTTCATGAAAAGCCCCAAATTGGGAACCCAAAACCCTAACTTTGCTAATTCATCAAATTGAGCCTCCCAATCCTTCAATTGGTCTTAGAGGATGCTAGAGGGCAAGGAATAGGAGTCATGGAGCATGGATTGGAGCTTGGTGTGGAGCTCCAACAAAAACCCCAATTCTCTTTCTCTCTCCTCAAGGTAAGGGGGGTACTTTGGTCTTAATTAGGGGAGGGGCTTAATGATAGTAATAGGGCTATAATTAGATGTATTTTATATGTGTATGTTTGATTTGTATGTTGACATTGTTATGTTGGAAAACAAAAGTGTGTGTAATTGACTTAGGGTGTTTGGTAATTGATAATTAGATTGTTACTGAATTAAATGATTAAATGAATAATATGATTATGATTATTGGTGTGATATGCTATATATGTTTACTATGAGTGTATGTATGTTATGAACTTAGGATTTTGTTAGAAATAAATTGTTGTAATTGTTATGAAACAAAATGAATGAATGACACGATTGTGAACCTATTGTTGTTGGATGTGATTGTCTATATATATATATATATATATATATATATATATATATATATATAAAGCATGGCCAAATCCTAAGTTAGAGACCCAACCAATTGGATATAATTACTAAAGATTTAACTAATCAAAAGCCACATAAAAATGAATTAGAAACACGTGCATTTTGGAGTAAGGTGGACCTTAGGTGTACGGGGAAAAACACACGTCGCTTTGCGATTGATGAGGACAAGAGTAAATGTTAGGAATTATTATGGAGAACTTTGATCCTGCAAAGGATACGGGTTTGCTTCCCGTATTGGGGGTTGGTTCTACGCAAACCATAATAATTCTATTTACTTTGGTTTCTTTGGGCCAGTCGAGGGTGATTTCTGCTAAAGCCCGATTTGGACAAATCAACCCAAATCGCATGAGGGACCTTCCTAAGTGGAGGTGAAGTGTTGTACAAGCGGGTGAGCGAGGGACCTTCCTAAGTGGAGGTGAAGCACCCAACTAGAGGTTGAGAAATGCTTACTCCTGGTTGGTTTTTCCCCAGAGTTGAGGGAGGGTTGTGAGGAGGTTGTGTTGTTATCGGATAAAGTGTTAAGGTACATTGTGTGAGGAACCCTCCTGCGGGGAGAATGTGAAGCACAATGTACCCAATCGTTAAAGTGTTATGGTTATGGTAAATGGAGAAGTGCATTCATTGTTATATAATAGGTTTAATTCATTGAATCCAATGAAAGTGTTAAAGTGTATAAAGTGTATAAAGTAAAGTGGAAAGTGTTACATTGGATTCAGGAGTTAAACCACAATAGTATAAAGTGCATTTCACACTCATATGATTGAGCATCAAAGCATTGTTATGTGATGGATTGTGGATATATATATATATATATATATATATATATAGTATAAGGGAAATAGTAAAATGTTAAGGTCTAAAAATAGTGAAATTGGATAGGACAAAGGAATATGAATAAATGTGTGTGTGGGTATGTCTAATTATATTTTATTACTGTTATTTTAAGTGTTTCCCTTGATTATTTCTCAAATTACTCACCCTTACTGTTGACCATATTAGGTACCCAATGGAGAAAGACGTTCATAGCTTCCATGCCGAGAATCACCACTCTCTTTAAAAGAGAGTACAATTGTGATAGTGACCTCGTAGTCGCATCACCTTAGCAACCAAGCTAAGATTCTATTATGTAAAATAATTTTATTAAATTAAAGTTTTATTTTGAATTTTACTTTTATTTGGATTTTGTAAAAGGGACTCTATAATGATTTTACGAAAGAATTAGTGTCTGGAGTGGATATAATGATATCCCTCTTGGATGGTTTCAAAAATATAATTGTAGATCTCTTTTCTATTTTATTAAAACTGTTCTGGGCTTGACAGGTTTAAATTTATTTGGGGAAAGTCCGAAATTCAAACGAAACTCTGCCAAAATTTTTATAAAACCCCAAGTATTTTCTAATTAAATCAACATTTTATTTAATGTATTTCAATTTAGAAAAGTAAGGATGTTACACTTGCAATCGCCCGCATTTTAAAGGGGCGGGAATGGGCGGCCTGTTTTGATTTTAGGGCGGCAAATTCATGCTTTGTGGGCGAGCATACAGGCCGCCCATTTTTTTTCCAAATTAAAAAATAAATAAATTCAACATTAAAAGGAAAAAAAATGATTGTGAATGAACCTTAAGGGATGAACCTTACATAATCAGAATTCAAAAAGGAAAAATAGTGTTTGGGTCGCCTTAATTTTTCACATTGCCTTAATTTTTGTGTGTTTGGGCCGGTTTGTACATTGGGCCACAAAACAGTGTTTTTTTAGGCCCGCGGGCCGCCTATTGCCCACCCTAAAATGCTCGTATTTTTGATAGGTAGGCCTGCCCAACCCTAATTAAAATTTGGGCTAAAAAAATTAGACCCTGCTCGCATTTTTTTGTGGGTAGGTCTGACAAACTCACGAGCCTGGGCCCTAATTGCCAATGCTATTTACAGCACACAACACAACAATGCTGAAAAATTCATGGCTATTATGTGCCATGCAAACCTGAAGTATTCTTTTTTGGCTTATTTATGCTTTTGGTCCCTAAAAGTTCAGCGTGTTTTGGTTTTAGTTCCTATAAGTTATTTTGACCGGGATTGGTCCTTAATTTTTCAAACATTTTGGTTTTGATCTACTCCATTATGAAAAAACTGTTGTTTGTTGATGTGGCTAGTGGAAGACCATATCAGGAGTCACGTAGTGTGAGAAGACGCCAAATAAGTTATATGGCATGAATGATACAGATCCATGGACACAAAATGGTCTCATATGCAAAATGGTCTCATACGCAGAATTTTGCGTTTATGAAACTGAATCATCTATGTCACAATACTTATTTGGTGCTATCTCAAACCACGTAGTTGTTGGTCTGGGTTTCCGTTAACCACGTTAACAAATGATTTTTTCTAGCAGATGGACCAAAACCAAAATGTTTGAAAAATTAAGGACCAGTCACGGTCAAAATAACATTTAGGGACTAAAACCAGAACACGCTGAACTTTTAGGGACCAAAACCATAAATAAGCCTTCTTTTCTTGTTGTTGTTTTTTCTATTTGTTATTGCTTTATACTCCCTCTGTCTCTTAATATTAGTCATTTTTACATAATTCACGCAGATTAAGAAAAGTAATTATTACTCTCAAATTTATCAAAATATATGTTGTCATTCCAAAGTTACCCTTATTTAAAAATTTACAACTTTATTTATTTATCTCTCTATTGTAATTATTACCATATCATCCTATGAAATTATGAGGCCCTTACCCGATCTGGCCTTCCTTCGGGTGTGGTTTTGAGGCTAGGAAACGACTTCGATTTTGGTGTATTTGAAATAAACTTTCTAATGTTGCGCTACTTAGATATTCTAAAACGACTTATAAAAAAGACAATAAATCTACCAAAATGATGCCTTATAATAAGTGACGAAGGGAGTATATCAAAATCGCTGGTGGGTTTTGTTTAATTTTGACTTAAACCAAATGAAATCTTGATGAGGGTTAGAACCATTTTCATTGCACTGTTCTCATTGAAATTGCTTCTTTCTTTGCAATTCGTTGGTCAACCCTTTAATCAATCAAAGAAGAACTTCGTAGTCTGGTTGAAGGCAATGCTGCCAATGCATTGAGTGTTCCTAGGACATATTTCATTACTGGTTTTGTTGCCGAAAGTATAACAGTCGTTACTACATGCTCGCCATATATTGCAAAAACTTAATGACAAAAATAGAAAATGATCTTGTGAAGGCTTTGCCAATGACCACAAGACAAACACGGGTGGTGATTTGGAGATATGGAGGTTTGATGGGTGGTGGTGGTTTCATGATGTTGGATGAAAACGGTGAGAGATTAAATATGGCTAGGAAGTGGGTTTGGGTGTTGGATGTGAGTAAAAGTATAAGAAACTAAAGGAGAATTGAGAAAAGATTTAGATTTAGAGATAAGAATAATTTTGTAAGTACAAGATAAATGTTTTATAAAACAATAATGTTACGTATACATCCAGAATTAACATCTAGATGTACATCTACTTGTCTTATATGCAGAAACAAATGAATTGACATCCGAATGTACACCCATATGTCAATTATGGGAGTACATATAAGACTACTCTTTATAAAAATGGGTGTGAATAGTAAAAGAATGGATGTTAAGAAATTCTTCCTAAATCTTAAAGCTAAATTTATATTAATTCACCATTTAATTAATATAAATATTAATCTATTAGTATAAAAAATTATGAATAATATGCATGGGAGTTGCGAGGATAACTCCGATCCAAGACAACCTAAAAAAAATGCCTAGAAATTTATGAAGAAAGACATTTCTCTAAAATTATTCTTATAAAAAGAGGAAATAATCGTCAAACTGCCAAAACAACACTCAAATACAAGAAAGCCGGAAAATAGGCTAAAGCTCAACGTATCAAATAGTTGAAATAGATAATGTGTTGAAAAAATAAATTAGAATGGTTCTCTCTTACCGAGTTTTTGGCCCAAGCGAGGTTTGCGCCAAGATGATCCCTTATCTCCTTATTTATTTTTTTTTTACATGGAAAAATTGTCCCTTGCTATTACTGAGAAAGTAAATCACGGTCCTTGGCTTCCTGTTAGAATTTTCCCCCAAGGACCTAACATAACTCATTTAATGTTTGCTGATGATGTCCTTTTATTTACTCGTGCTAAGGCTTCTCAAGTTCGTCTTGTTGCCCAGATTATTAATGATTTTTGCAGGGCTTCGGGGCTTAAAATTAATTTGGGGAAGTCTCATGCTATTAGTTCAAAGGGTGTTTCCCCTTCCAAGAAGAACAAGTTCTATGGTATCTCCTCTATAAGGTTCACATCTAGTTTTGACAAGTACCTGGGCTTTCCTTTGATAACTGGTCGTGCAACGAAGGAGCATTTCAATTTCCTCATTGACAAGGTTACTTGCAAATTGGCCTCTTGGAAATCTCGGTTACTTAATAAAGCTGGTAGAGTCACTCTTGCTCACTCGGTCCTTTCCTCCATTCCCTCCTATGTCATGCAGAATTTTTGGCTTCCCTCGAGTATTTGCAATAGGCTTGATTCCATGACGAGGCATTTTATTTGGAGCTCTCAGGATCAGAAGGGAATTCACCTTGTGAGCTGGGAGAAAATTACTTTACGTAAATCAGCTGGTGGTTTGGGCTTAAGGGAAGCTCGTTTACATAACACTGCTTTGTTAGGAAAACATGTTTGGCAGCTGGTCACTAATGTTGATAAGCTTTGGGTTCAATTGTTGAGAGCTAAATACAGCAACCTTGGCTGCTTTCTCTTTGGAGGAAAAAAGAATGGTTCTTTTCTATGGAACTCTTTATGCAAAGCTCGTAATTATCTGCAGGATGGCTATCCCTTCGGGCTTGGAAATGGATTAAGCTCCTTTTGGTATGATACTTGGTTGAGTATTGGCCCTATTTGGAAGCATGTCCCTTTTATTCAAATTCATGACACCCAGGTTCAACTTCGAGATGTCGTCTGCTCCCAACAGTGGAATCTCACTGCTCTCAGGACCTCCCTTCCTCAACATGTTATTTCAGCTATTATGGATCACCATGCTCCTAAAGTGCATGGTTTGCTTTCTGACTTGTGGGTTTGAAATGATAATCTCTCTGGGGACTACTAAGTGAAATCTGGCTATTTTTGGCTCAAACAACGTTTCAATGATCATGTGAGAAATCTTAATCAAGTTAGCTGGTCTAGGTTATGGAAGCTCAAAATTCCTGAGATAATTAGAATTTTTGTCTAGTTAATTTGTCATGGTGCAATTCTCACAAATGCAACTCGGGTTCGACGGGGATTGTGTAACTCTAGCATCTGTTCTCGCTGTGGTTTGGAGGAAGAAACCTTATTCCACTGTTTTCGTGGCTGTCAAGAGGCTAGGGGTATTTGGATATCTACTGGGCTTTGGTCTTGCACCTCAGAGTTCTCAACAACTATGGATATTGTGATGTGGATTCAATTGGGAGAAGCTCATAATCATCCTCTGTTCTTTGCTTCTCTTTGGTGGATATGGAAAGCTCACAATGTTTTTTGTTTAGAGCAGAGAATTATTCCCAAATTCTCAGTTCTTTCGTCCATTCATAATTTACCCACTCTTATTCAGGATTGTTTGTTGAGTTCTGGAACTGCCCCTTCTCAGCCAAGATGGGTTTGTTGGGAGAAGCCTTCTCCAGACTTTATTGCTGTGAGGGTTGATGGTAGTTGTCGTGGCAACCCGGGTCCTGCGGGTTTTGGAGGCCTTTTTCGGAGTGACAGTGGCTAATGGTTGTGTGGGTTTTTTGGTCACATTGGAAACTCTAACAACCTTCATGCTGAAATTGCTGCTATTTTTAATGGTTTAGATCTTGCTTGGAGATATGGAGCTAGGAAGGTAATTTGTTACAGTGATTCTCTCGATGCTTTGTGTTTGGTGGAGAATGATCTTGGTTGTTTTCATCACTATGTTGCTCTGCTTTGTGATATTTATGAGTTAAGGCAAAGACCCTGGGACTTATCTTTTAAGCATATCCTTAGAGAAGGTAATGCTTGCGCAGATCATCTTGTCAAATTTGGAGCCTCTCATTCTGACCTACTGAGCGTTCATGTTTCCCCTCCTGCTGAGCTAAGTCTCCCTCTTCTAGCTGATTGTTTGGGGGTTTTCCTCCCTAGGCCTTAGTTTTCTTTGTTGTTTTTCGTTTTCTTTCCCTTTGTACCAAAAAGAAAACTTGTGCATGACACGGTCTCACAACTAGTAACATTTGACAAATTTTTTATAAAAGAGGGCATCGATACACAAAAGTAAAGATTAGAAGACTACTTTAAAAATATAGTATATATTATTATAAGCACAAATTATGTCCCATGCTTTTAGCCAATCATATATATCCGCATTTCGAAGAAGACACACTAACTTTCACATAATTTCCCAATTTTTTATTTTTTTTTTAAAAAAATAAAAATTCACCACATAAATTCTCAAATATTTGTTTGTTTAAAAATCAAAATTTCAAATATGAGACAAATATGGTGTTTCCTGTAACTAATATTCCATCTCATCAGTTTAACTTTATTGAGATTTTTTTAACCAAAAAAAAAACACTTCCTAATAATTTTCTAATTATTTTTTAAAATTAATAATTAGAAAAAAGAATAAGTTGTTGGATAATGTTGAATCATAATTTGTTAGACAATAGCAAATTATATGAACAAATTATATGAATATGGATATGGATTTTTTTCATTTTTTTTAACCGAAACTAAAACAATTTTTTGTGATAAAGAAGAAATCCATTAAATATCATTGTTTTATATTAATATTTATTTAAAATTTCAAATCCGAGGAAAATATGAAATTAGTTTGTTATTTTCAAAATTAGTTTGTAAATTCAAAGCTTCCTGTAATTAATGGATTTGTTTTACAACAGAAGTCATCTACTTAATTCGAAATTTGGTAGGATCTTTTGATTTTTTTTAAAAAAAAATCAGCAATTTGATTCTGTTTTGGATAGATATAATATTTTGAATTTTAAAAAAAAAAACTACAATTTCAAATCAATTATAAATAGAAACCAACTTACAATTATTTTTTTATGGTAAAAAGTTTATGTGAGTTGGGCTGCCGGGGCTCACCAGGGTCAGGGCAGGCCTCCGGGCTCAAAGAGCGCTTACAGAGGTACTTACAGATTACCCATCAACACCGTCCTCACATCGATCGGATTCGAACCCGAGATCTCTCTCAACTCCTAACTCAGTTAATCATATTAGTAATTAAATTTGTAATATAAATTTTTTTAAAAAAAAAATAGTAAGGTCAGCCCATCATGATCAAATACTTTGGAGATCAACTTTCAACCTGGAATTGTCAAATGTGCTTGATGAAGATGTTATATATCTTATTATTTTTTTCCACATTTCCTTTTTATTATCATTATTATTATTATTATTATGAATGTTTCAAATTGTAAGAATTGATAGTACTACCACATTTTTCTTTGTGTTCTCCCCATTATTTTGTGTGTCAAATTAGTCGTACATGACTACTTATAACCAAGGCACCAACGTCCATATATAAAGTCACAGCGATATTTTGTTTTGTAAATATTGATCTCGATTTTAGAATTTGAGGGATCGTGAAGATATTTATGATATTTTTTATCTTCCTACTTCTCTAATTTTATTTACACGATTTTTCATTTTTTTCCTACTTCTCTAACGTCCATGTCTTATTCCATTTATTCCTTTTTAATATTTTTTTCGTACTTCTCTAATGGCCATGTCTTTTTTATCTTCCTTTTTAACGTCCATCATAAATAATACTGCAGCATAAAAAAATAATACCACACAAAAAATAACTAACAGCTTATATGATAATACCACACAAATTCAAATATAGGCTAACAATAGACTAACAAGATAAGAAACAACAAAATCTCTACTTATGTGCAAATTCAAAATCGGATAACAAGATAAGAAACAACTAATTCAAATTCAAATTTTAAATTTGATTAAAAAGAATTTCAGCATTTCAAGTTAATTATAAATAATAGTTTCCAACTTAAAGTTGAATCAAATGATCATTCAATGATTTTTTATCTTTCTATTCTCAACATTTTCATTCTCTCGATTTCACGTTCCAATATCAAAGATAAAATGTTCACTAGCTATAAAAGAAATTTATATGACTCAAATATAGTATTTGTTTGCATAAAGCATGAATAACTAATCTTTTTAAAAACCACCAATAGAAATCTTCTAGACAACAACGATTTAGGTGACATTCCCTCATAATTTCGTTATCTATTATTTTTTAAATTAATAATTAAAAATAAGAACAAGTTGTTGGATAATGTTGATCGTGAATCATAATTTGTTAGACAACAACAAATTATATGGATATGAATATGAATTAGTTATTAAAAAAAATTTGGATTAGTTCAATTTTTTATTTAAACCGAAACTAAAACAAATTTTTGTGATAAGGAATAAATCCATTATATATCCTTGATTTATATTAATATTTATTTCAAGTTTCAAATTTAAATTTGAGGAAAATCTGAAATTAGTTTGCTAAATTAAATTATGCAATTTAGTTCAAATTGTCTATTGAATTTTTTGGTTTGAAATATTTATTATATAGGATGAGATGTGATCTAATATATTTGTTTATTCCCGTGCATCGCGCATCGCACGGATTATCTAAACTAGTTATTCTTATAAAAAGAGGAAATAATCGTCAAACTGACAAAACAACACTCAAATACAAGAAAGCCGGAAAATAGGCTAAAGCTCAACCTATCAAATAGTTGAAATAGACAATGTGTTGAAAAAATAAATTAGAAAACATGTGCATTACACGGTCCCACAACTAGTAACATTTGACAAATTTTTTTATTAAGAGGGCATCGTACACAAAATTAAAGATTAGAAAACTACTTTAAAAATATAGTATATATTATTATAAGCCCAAATTATGTCACATGCTTTTAGCCAATCATATATGTCCGCATTTCGAAGAAGACATACTAAATTTAATAGCCATAAAAGATATTGGTATACATTTTAACCACAAAATAATTTAAGTACTCTCTTCTTTCCTTTTTATCTGTCATATTTAAAAAAAAACACATCTCTTAAGAAAATCAATCATTACTTAGATTTCTAATACATTAATTATGTTTTTTCTCATTATACCCTTTCTCTTTCTATAATCATTAATTTTTCTCCACTACTTACGTAAACCAAGACTTATTAAATAGGGGCAAACATGGAAAATAACATTTATTACACTCTTGAATTTCTCAATATGACAGATAAAAAGAAACAAAATAACTCTCCAAAAAACGACACTTAAAAAGGAACGGAGGGAGTATATACTCCAAGATCATATTCCAATATCATTATAACATGAATATTCCAAGATCATATTTCTCATTTACGCCTAGCTACAATAGGACTCCTAACAATATGTTTTCCATTATTTGACCATCGCATTTCCCCAAATTGATATTTTCCACGTGGAATCACCCTTGTCGCCTGTACAATAACTTGGAATGTCTTCTTTTCACCTACCTTCGTAAAAGTCAAGGATTTTGGAACAACTACAATCTTAAATCCAGGTAAGTTGACCTTTGCAATGTATGTACTTGGAGGACCAACATTGGTAACTGTACGAGTAACATTTATTGCGCTTAACCCCAAAGTTGGCAATGTGATTGAAGGGTAGTTTAAGTCTGTTGTGCTGCGAGATCTTGAACAGATGAAATTCTTGTTGGGATTGAGCGCTGCAATGAGTTTTTGGTCGTATCCAGAGGCACATAAGAAATTCAAGTAATCAACAATGCTTATATCATAAACAAGTCCAGGGTCCATTGCAAGGTCGGGTTGAACATGTCCTGAACCATAAGCGAATGGGGTAGCTAATGTGGGGCCGTTTAGCATGGTCCTGAAAGTCAAGGCACCACATGTGGTGCCCATTGACTGACCGTTGACCCCAGTCAAGGACCCTATTGCAAATTTCATATAACGGGAAAAATAAAAGGAAAAAGCTATTCCGTTCCAAATAGAAATAGTAGAAAGTACAAAGTATTAAAAATAAAACGAAAAAGAAATAGGTGTGGTACTGAGAAATACGACAAAGGTATTACTTTGTTCCAAATACAAATTCACAGATCTGAAAAATTGGTCCTTTTCTTCATCCTCCAGCTCCGGTAGTCAACCATCCATCTCCAGTGTTGATTTTTCCATACCAAACCGCATCTGTCTTCATCGTCTTCATCCTCCTCCCCTCCTCAGCCCCATCTGTGTTCATCCTCCTTGGGTCCTCATCCCCATCTGTCTTCATATCCCCAGCTCCGATCCCGAACCCCATTTGTCTTTATCTTCAGCTCCGTTCTGCATTTTGAAGGTAATATTTGTGGTAATATCGTTTTCGTAGGTGTTTTTAAGTTAAAAATTGTTCCCCTCTTTGTAGTGTTCCAGATCTGGAGATTAGATGCATATAGATGTTGTGGGTGTAGGTATTGTATGTCTTAAGATACAGAGATCATAACCAATTATTTTTCCATAACGAAAACTTACTTAGAATTTATTGTTATTTTTGTTTTACATATGGAAATTTTTTTGAAGTAGTAAAAAGTACCCAGTATAAGTACTGCTGAGAAGTAAAAACCGAAAACGGGATAACAGTTTAAGAGTTTGCATATTTTATTTATTCCTTCATTAATATATAAATTCCTTTGATGAATTAATTTCAAATGTTTATTTATTTTGAATATACAGAGGCTGAGAATGTGTGAAGAATCAAGCTCCGTTTTGGTAGGCAACACATCTGACAGTGAATTCGTGCACGAGGCTGGAAACGAGGTACAATTTAATACTTGTTTTACTGAATACAACATTTGTGGTAGATCCTTTTGAGTATCTCATAACGAGCTCAGCAGCTAAATTATGTTTATTTATGTTTTTTTAGGTTGATCATGAGAACCCAGAAGATGAGTATCGGATCGATGGAATGGAAGATATAGGTAGGGTGAGGTTTGACTTGTTGACTGGTGACGAGGTTTACAAATACCATTTTCTTGACAATGTTACTGGTTATGACTTTTACAACACATACGGCTTGGTCGCCGGATTCAGCGTTCGGAAAAGCAAGATCGGAAGGAATGCTGGTGGAGTTGTTGTAAGGCAAAATTTTTTGTGCAGCAGCCATGGTTATCGTCAGGTTGGCGTAATTGAGAATCGCCGCCGCGAACCAAAGCCCATTACTCGCCATGGTTGTGAAGCTGCTATGCGCATTCGTTTCAATCAAGAGTTCGGCCGTTGGGAGGTGGCGTACTTTAACGATGAGCACAATCATCCCTTGATGGGTCAGAAATTTGTTGGTATGTTACGTTCCTACCGGAGAATTGGCTAGGAAGATGTTGTTCAGGTCCGTAGTTTGCGCAGTGTTGGTATCAGCACGCCGCACATTTATGGGTCTCTTGCCCATCAAGCTGGTGGTTATGACAAAATAGGTTTCCGAAAGAGGGACATGTACAACATGATTCAGAAGGAAAGAATGACAAGTGATGGTGCTAGGAACAAGGCACTTTCTTACCTGGAGGAACTAGCACAAACAGACCCTGGGATGTACTGGTCCTACACAGTTGGAGATGACAATCATTTGGAGAAAATTTTCTGGTCTGATGGTTGTAGCCGCTTTGATTATGAGATATTTGGGGATGTATTGGCTTTTGATGCGACGTATGGAAGAAACAAGTACAACTGTCCGCTGGTTATATTCTCGGGTGTGAACAATCATAACCATACCATTGTGTTTGGGGGTGCTGTGGTGAGTGATGAAACTGAAGGCACCTATGTATGGTTGCTCCAACAGTTTTTGAGTGCAATGAAAGGGAAGGATCCTATTGCTGTCATCACTGATGGTGACATGGCGATGAAAAATGCCATTAGGAGAGTTTTTCCCAATGCACATCATCGCTTGTGTGCTTGGCATCTTTTGAGGAATGCGACAAGCAACATAGGGAGAAAAAAGTTTACAACCATGTTTAGGAATGTAATGCTTGGAGATTATGATGTTGGTGAATTCCGGCGTCGGTGGAATGTCATGGTACATGATTGTGGTCTTGAAGAGAACAAGTGGGTAAAGGATTTGTACCAGAGAAAGGAAATGTGGGCTGCCTCTCACATGCGAGGAAAGTTTTTTGGCGGATTTAGGACCACCTCGCGATGTGAGGGTTTGCATGCCCAGCTTGGCAAATATTTGAAGCATTCTTATGATTTGTTGGAGTTAGTTCAGCATTTTGAGCGTGCGTTGAACAGTCTCCGCAACTCAGAGGTGGAGGCAGACTTTAAGTCTGCCTACGGTGATCCTGTGTTGCAGACGACAATGGAGTCTCTAGAGAAGGATGCAACCAGAGTTTACACAAGGGAAATGTTTTTCATGTGTCGCATTTTCATGAACAAGGCTGGTAAGATGAAGGTTGTTGGTTGCAAGGAAACACCTTCTTATGTGATATACACTGTGGCCTATTATAGGAATGCCCGTAAGTGTTGGCGTGTTTCCTTTGATGCTGAATCAGTTCAAGTTAAATGTTGTTGTTCAAGGTTTGAGTCTCATGGCCTTCCATGTGCACACATATTTGCTGTCCTTTTTTTCTTGGATATTGGTGAGTTACCTAAATGTGTGATAATGGAGCGTTGGACTAAGACTGCAAAGCAAATGCATGAGTTGGCTGTGCAACAGCAAGGGAATTGGATGGGTGATAATTTGGTCCATAGCCGGCTTGGTGGGTTGATGTCATGTTGCAGGCGTTTGTGCAACCTTGCTTCACGTAATGGTGAAGACTACAAATCTGTACGTGAGAAGGTGTGCAATGAAATTATGGTCTTGGAAGGAAAGTATGATCAAGATGATGGTGGTGCTGCTGCTTCCAGTTCACAAGGTTTCCCTAGTGGAATCATGGATCCAGTTCCAATGAAGAGGAAAGGTGTAAGTGGTGCATCTTCTTCAACACCAGCCAAAAGTAAACGGATGCGATCATCAAGTAAGCTAGCTGCCCTTGGTTTTTTGTAACCAGTTTTGATATTTTTATTTAAGTATGAGTAATTGATTTGAATTATGCATGTTTCTTTAGCTAGCTGCCATTTTTTGATGTTGTTTATGCAGGTTTCTTTAGCTAGGAGTAAAGCTTGTGTTGTTGCTGGTGGCAGTCAGTCTGTTAGTATCTTGATATTAAGTGTGTTACGTAGTCTTATTTATGTTTTATTTAATTATTTCAGTGTGTTATGTAATGCGTTTACGAGGAAACTACTCCTAGTACTGTTGTCTTAGATGTCTACCATCTAATTATTCTATGCTTGATGTGTTTGTTATGACTATTGGGTACTCTTAGTTTCTGTGGGCACTACTTGTTATGACTATTGGGTTCTTTTGTTGAGAATTGAGAATTGGCAGTTTATTGTGTCACTCTGTAACTTTGTTATTGAGTTTTGGCAGGTATATGTGTGAAAGTTTATTTTTCTTTGAGTGATGCAGCAGTTTTGATGAAATAGTTTTTATTATAGGGAGAAACTTTATATTTAAACTTCACATAACATTATGGCATCTAATATAATCATGCACGTGGGTATTGTGTTCTAATTTTAAAGTAAATTTTGATTAGCTTAAGCTGATGTTGAACCAAACAAATATGAAACAGTGAAGGGCTTAAAATTGTCTTCATCTTAGATTTGTGATCATTTGGTAGTATCCTCGATCACCTTTAGTCATGTTATTTTTTATGTTATCTTTTGTCACTACCTTTAGTCATGACTATTGGGTACTTGTGTTGATCATTTGAGCATTTGAGCTCTTGTTTTAATTTTTTCCTGAAATTCATGTTATTGATAGGCTAATTAAATTTTTGGCCCATGAAAAATATAAACACAAAGGGGCACTATATGGCCCCTTCCTCTTCCAACCTGGCCCCTTCCTCTGAACATTTTCCTTGTTGAAGTTAAGCTAGTGGATTTAGTTGAATATATGAAAGAGACACTGAAGTGGAAATGTTTTTTATAGACTGGTATTTACCTGGTTAGGTGAAATGGGGAGTTGCAAATATTAATTACTAAATTTACTCTTACACAGATAACCGCTCAGAGTAAATCAAGTTGGTGAGGTGTTTGGTTAAGGTTATTGGCCCAACGCTTGGCCCAAAGCATAAAACGAGCAAGTTAAGTAAGAGTTAATCGTAATGGCCAAAATAAATACTTGCTACTATGACCTCATGAGATGCAGTAAAACAAAGTACTGATAATACTACATCTTATTAACCTTAACGAAAGTACAATATGAAAAGCATTAAATCCATTCAAAACGGCTTCATAAAAGGACAGACACTACTAAGGTTGTGGCATTCAAACACAAAAGGACAGCAAAATAATTAAGGTCTAACAAAGTCGGGATTTGAAGCCACTGATCCCAATTCTTAAAGACAAACATCAAAAAACATAAAATTAACAATTAACCCACTACAAACCATACTTGAAGCCCTCAAAGCAAACCATCTTTTCCAATTAATTACTTCATTTGTAGTCACTCCATTTGGACAAGGCATAGGCTTCCACTTGTCTCTTCATCAAGTTGTAAGGTCCCATCAACAAAGCAAGAGGAGTTTTGACCCGAACATGAGCTTCTTTCAGCTGCCATCAGAAAGAAGTTAGTTCTTAAATATAATAAAACAAAAGCTTTATTTAGGTGAAAGTAAAACTCAAATTACTGCCTACTATGCTTACTACTCCAATCAAAAGGTTGGGTTGAAAGGAATCATCCATCTCTAGCCAGTCCAAAACCCAAACAGAGGAACAGTCACTACAATTTTAGAAGCTTGAGTTAATACTAATTATATCATCCTTTACAATTAAATTTACAAAATGCATGGACATAATGACCTCTTGCCACAATTTGGGATCCCCCTTGCCTCAGCCATCTCCCAGTCTGTGTAATTTTGATTCATGTGAATGTTGCCGCCAAAATACGGTGATGACACGATATCATGTATCATGGAGCACTAATTTATGTGTAAAAACATCAGAGTTAATAATGGTTAGGGAATAAAGTGGTTTTGTTATATTCGTAAAAATATAGATATGTAGGTTTGACTTAACCATCTTTCTCATGGCTTGACGTCGGGGTAGAATCATGTCAAAATGAAGGTTTGAATCCAGATGATATATTGTTTGGTCCTCAATCGAAATCACCATGAGGTACCAATGACCATCCTCTTCTACAGGTACATAAATCTATTGAATAACAGCGAATCAAAGACATATATTTCGGTTTCAATACTGGAATTTGTTGCCTTTCAATTATTGAGTTCACAAAATTATTAAATACATCACAACTTACAAATTTCAGACCATCCGAGGCATGGATCCATCTCCGCGCATATTTTTCAATCATAAAGTCAAGTTCTTTACCTTCTAGAACCTCCTCCTATTAATATATAAATTGAAACATGAATTCACAGATATGATTAATTATGATAAATATGAAGGCATGTGGGTTGAATATTATAGCAAATTCAGGTGGAAAGCACCAAGTAGTGATTCCAGAGTAGTACTGTTGCATCAATGATAGTTTAAGTGCTACCAATTTCACCATCTGCCCTTGCACAAGTTGAACAAAACAGAAATGATTCAGCACGTCCCACAACATTAAGGTATTTTTGGGATAACAAATAAAAAAATTTATAAAAGGAAAATAGGGCTGACCTTTGCACTGATAGGTCTTCCGGGTACAAAACAGTAAAACTCCTGACGGGTTACAAAAATGTCACCCATGCTCAATAACACCTCACTGCCAAAGGTGGTTTAGTTTACATGAATTATACGGACCAGAAAAAATATAACTAACAAGCATTATATATGGGCAGTTATTTTCATGAGAGGATGTCCTTACTTAATATCCATCCCTTCAGCGAATACGTACGCGAACACTTGAGCTTCTTTGGTAGTAAGGTCCATATCAGCAGTTGGACGAAAGGCAGTCTTCAAAGGCTGGTAGAACAACATGACTTTTAATTTCTCACGGTAATCACACAAATTAAACTACTTTGCAGTTTCGGTAATTTAAAAAGGTTACTATCAGTCATGTAAATTACCTTTGGAAGAGTAACACCACGTGCCTTTCCTGAAGGACGTGTTCCCTTACCAGAGCCACTGTTCCAAGCTTTTTTTGTCCCTGAGTTACCTCCTAGTGAAAACGATGGTGTGACAATATTGGTTTTCTGTTTTTTTTTGCTTGGTCTGAAGGGGGAGTCTGGAAAAGTTGCTTTCCCAGCCTGTCCATGTCAGAAGACATTCCAATAAACTTCCCCTGAAAAAAACAAATATAAAGTGACAACGAAATATAAAGTGACAACGAAATACTTTATAGATCAACTAAATTATATTAACGCCCCCATAAAGGACAGTAGTAAATAAGATTCCTAACCAAGTCAACATTGGTGGTTGGATGTTTCCTGCTGTCAAATATCCGCTTCCCCTTGTCTTTTGGTTGTTCAGATGAAGAATTCTTAAATGGACCCTTAATGTCATCTTCACTATCAGCTATAGCAAATTCATGCAAGTCGTTAGAGTAATCATCATCAGTTACATCAATCACCAAATCTTTCAGGTTTGTTGTTTTTTTTAGGTAGGTCGTAGTTTGGTGTGTAGGGCCAGTCAAGGTGGAAGAGTTCACATTTTGTTGAGCTGAAGCTTCTGAGTCAAAGGCTTCCTTCCCATGCGCTCCAAATAGTTTTGTGTTGAACATATGTGGTTCATTGTGCTTGCCATCTTTCTCAGCCATCATTTGCTGTTCCATCAACTCCACTGACTTCAGGGTCTTCATGTTATGGTTTTCGCATACAACCAGCTCAAGTATTTTGATGGATTGGTTAGTTTGAAACAGTGCCTGATCAAAAACTTCCATGCGTGTTTTCATCAGCTGATCAAACATAGTCATCCTGGTTTTCACATCCTGCAACAAAACACAACAATATTAAGTTTAACAAACAAAACCCAAGTTAATGAATACTGGTAAGAAAAAAAAAACAAAAACAGAGCATGAGTTGTTACTTCGAAGAAGGTCAGCAAGGACTGTTGAGCAAGACTTTGATCGAAGGATCTGTCACAGTTGGGCATCTCAGGTAATTGTTGGTTTGGGACAACAGAGTGGTCATTTTGAGTGGACACAATATCTTTTGGTGATGCATTCTCACTCTTCAAATCCGAACTTTGGGGATTCTCTTCTAACGGTTGAGAGTCAAAGAGATCACTGCAAAATGGGAAAATATTTCATTACTAGTACAAAAAACAATGTATACAAATATTTATAAAATAAAAATAAAACAACGGAATCTATCATTTTCAGTAACTTAATGAGAAAAAACCACTTAAAGTTTAAGAGAAAAAACCACTTGTCAACTCCAAGAGTGTTGTCTTCAAGCAAACTATCTTTTCCAGAACCCTCCATTCAGATAAAGACAAGAACAAATGAAAGACCTAGTGCTTTGCTAATTGGTTTACGAATTGGTTCTGTATGTGTTGTGTGTTTGTTGCATTAGGTTAACACTATATTTATAGATAGGACTTTGAAACCTTATGCGATTGAGTTTACAATGAGTGGGAGAATTCTTTAACATCGAACCTATTTGCTTGTGATAATATTATAATCCAATCAGTGCAACCATATTTGTGTGTAAAGGAGTTCATGCATGCAGGGTGTTGTAAGATCAAGGACATCCTAAAAAAATGAAAGTTAAAATTTAAAACTTGTTAAATCGTGGTCAACTAAGGAAGTGGACAAAGTTTCTGACAAACCTAATTAAAAAACCTTAAAAAAACCTGCAAAGTTGACTGAGTACCAAGCATGTTAAAGGAATTCGCTTGTCAATAACACATGAACACTACAATAAGCCATTTTCAGGTTATGATAAATTCCTATATGCCCTATTCACTAACCGGATTGGTATAAATATAGTCCACCTATGCAGGACGTTCAAATATCAAGGATGTCCAAAAACGTGATAGACTGAAATTTTATTAGTCAAATAAAAGGTCAAAGTTCCTTAAAAAAACAAATTTCCACGGATACAACTAAGAGGCAAACATATATAACACCTGAACTCCACTCAAAAGAAAGCAGAGTATAACTTTGTACATGTTTATTAAAAAAATATCAAAGGAAAAAAAAATTAAGGTTTTATTAACCCCTTAAATTAGATTAAAACCTGTACTTTATTACTTTAAAACACATGAAATTAGTTTAAAAACAGCAAATGTATTTAAAACACAGACTTCCTACAAATTTTTTTATTTCAAAACCTCCGACTTACCACTTGTATTTCATTAGAGTACAGGCACTTGGTTGCATAAGCAAATAAAATAATTAAATTAATAACCAGTCCAAAATATTTAACTATTAAACAAAGACATACAGAAAACTAGACACAGGGGAAGCGAAGAATACCGGAAAGAGGTTTCTCCAACTGACATGGTTTTCCAAAACCCCCAAAACCGCTTAACCTATTCCATGTAATTATCAATAAATGTTCATCACTCTATTGGAGAAACCATGGATACATATGGAAAGGTAAGGTACGCACCTTCCACGCTAGAAGACGAGCGTCTGCAACACAGTACAAGGTGGATAGTGACATATCAAACATGGTTCTGATGGCTTTGGTCAAATAGGGTGTTAGCATTGTGCAGGAGATTAATGAAAAATCGAAACAAAAGAGAAAAGGGGAAACAAAGATGAAACAGGAAAGAGAGAAATTCAAAAGAGACTTTCGATTTTTGGAAAGAGGGAATTTCGAAAAGGGAAAGGGAAAGAGGCAAGCAAAAAGTTCCCGCCCTCTTTAACCCTAATTTTGTTTGGGACGAAATATTGTAAAGCCTATTATTGTAATCAAAATTTAAGTCAAACCCAAATTAATTAAGTCACTACGAGTTAATTTAATTTCTAAATATTGTCTTCATCAACAAATAAAATATTTAAATTACTAACTAAGGAAAAAAATTAAACCAAACAAAGATTATGTTAAACCAAGGAAAAAAATTTAATAATTTGTCAACCCTGTGTATTTTTAAACAATTTTTCCCGTCGATTATTATTAACGGTCACATTCTATGATCAAAGTTGTTTGGATTAAATTACATTTATACACATTTTTTTTTGTTCCAACGTATCAGTTAATATTGTTCCGCTTATTTACAATTTATTAACTGTAATGTTTCATTGTCTGTCTGATATTGTTGTTCAATAGTATCTATTAAACTAATTTTCGGACATTCGTTTACAGGGAGTAATACATTATATTATTATTATTATTATTATTATTATTATTATTATTATTATTACTATTATTACTATTTAGACTTGATAAAATGTGATGTACGGTCTACCACTACCAACGAACAACTTTAATGGTCTGCAACAACTGAGTTAACATTAACGGTCCTTAAGAGATAACACAGAAACACTGGAGCACTTAATACAAACCTTAAACACTACAAGGATTTAAAACTAAATAACACAGATACTAAAACACAATAACACTTAGACACTTAATCTAAACCACACTTCAGGGATAGAACTGCTTGTGGGTTATGGCCAAGCCCACCAAAAGACCCAGAATGAATGCCTCCAAACAACCAACATTTTCACTTTCATTAGCATCACCGACCCTTGCCTCTCCTGCCATTGACTCCCCTTCACTACCAAGTCCAGAAGAGGAACCCTCTCCATTAGGACCATTATCACGAATGGGTTCTGCACCACCCAACCCTTCACTACCAACGTGATTGTCCCACATCACTTTAGCCTCCTCAAATGTATCAAAAGACTCGAAGGAAGCGCCGCTAAACCCCGTCACCTGCATGTGGCATTCATGCCAACTTGTGTAAATCCCAGTCCGTCTTCCTACATACACGTTGTAGAACCTGGATTTTCTTCTGCGTGGGTATCCCTTCTTCCATGGCTGCTTATTTCCGTTGCAGCCCTTGCCTTTGTCACCGTCTTCCATGTCAAGGGAACAGAGATGATATTGGGATGAAGTTTTAAAAAACTATGATTGGAAAACATGGAAGGAGAGACGATGTAGAGACCAAGAGAGAGAGTGGAAGATAGATTTGTGTGAGCAAATTGAGGGAGACTACAATTATAACATGGCCTTTGCTTTTAAAGTGACTAAAAAATGCCATAAAAGATATAAATGAATTGGGCAACTGACCATGTCAATTTTAAAGTCCACTGGACCGAAGATTAATTGTACTGTACAAACACGTTAAAATGGTCCATACTTAATTTTACTATTTAATTAAAACTAAAACCCTATTAACTTAAAAATACTAAGGTCTTTTTAAAGTAAGCTACTAATTAAAGTAAACTACATAGTAACACTAATCATTTTTTTTTCTAATTCTGACTTAAGTTTCCCATTTTCTAAAATGAGATCAAAGTTTTCAGCTTCTAGGTTGGAAATATGTTGTTGAGCTATTTCACAGTTGTGATAGTTGAAATCCATTATTTTCTTGCCGGTACATGCCATTATTCGTCGTAACATTACCAACGCTGCATCTTCTCGGGCCAAGTATTCTGTTTCAGCATATCTTCCCATTGTCACTGGTGGTCGACCTATTAATTTGCTTGGCACACAAACATAATAACGGATATAATGTTTCCCACCGTGTTCGATTTGGCTATTTTTGGTGTAAGCTGGAAAAAGTTTAGTATGTAGTTGCGAAACACTTCTCAATGTATCTTGCATGCTAAACTGAAATAATTGGTTGTCTATATCGCGATTCTCAGCAAATGCAACTACCTGTGTTTCTATTAAAAACAAAAAAAAAACATGCAATTAATAAATATCACTTCCTAAACTATTTTTGAAGAAAATAGACTGCGTAACTAAAAAAAAGATAACTACTAACAAACCTTCAGCAACATCATTAGAACATATGTATCCCATATGAAGTGTAGACCAAACAACGTTGTTGTTTTTGTTGTTAACGTACTCTTCCCATGCATTTTCAGCAATAGATCTGGAAAAATACGTTCTGTACATACCACCATTCCATCGCTCGATTTGAGAATGACACTCAACTTAACTTGTATAAACTCCAGGTTTCCTACCAACATAAACAACATAAAAACTTTTTCTACCTTCATCTGCCATGAGAGTTAAAATTGCCAATTTTTCTTATAAATGATGAACTATGACAACACCAACGTCCCCTTTAAATAGAGTTAAGAAAAAAAAATATGTGGTAGGTAATGGCATATTAATGATACCCATACTCATCCTTACCTACTTTGTTCAATAAATGTTAAAAATGTAAATAGTTCTTACAATTAAACTGAAATAAAAATAATTTTTTGTTTGCATATTACACATTTCTTGCAACGTTATTTTAATCATAAAAGAGGTTACAATGGTTCATATTTTTCCATACTAATTCGAGCTTGTTCGTACTATTTTTACAACCTAAACATAAAGCATTTTTTTTCCACTACCATATGAGTCGGGGGTACAATTATTTACAGCTTTCTGCACAAAATTATATTAAAAAAAAATTATCTTCAAAATATTAAAGCTATGTCACCACCACCTCAAGATATATACCTACTGTTAGGTTTGCACATACTGTATTTATCTTGCATTTATTGTACACAACCTACACAACAAACACAACCAGATTTATTTAAAACTAATTACTACTGCCACGTCACATTTTCAAAAAAAATATATGCTCAACGGTTTTTTTTACAAAAATTGTAGTCTTGCAAGACATCTCAAATTTTAGTATAAAAAAAATTAATTTCATATTAAAATAACTTTAAAAATTTTAAATAGGGGTAACCTTCGATTGACAGCATATTTTTTGTTGTCAATCTGAGAGTGATAATTAGTTTTCTTAATCTGCGTAAATTAGGTAAAAGTAAGTTATATTAATGGACAGAGCAAGAACACAATTTTAAAAATAAATGAGTTAGCTTTGCACAGTAAAAATTGTGTTAGGTTTGCACATAGTTATGGTAAATTGAATGTACACAACCTCCCCAACCTACACGCCATAAGATTTTTTTTAAAGCAACGTACCACCATAACTTCAAGCAACGTCCCTATGGATGACTACACACCTTTTTTGCTTAAATTAAAAAGAAAATTGAAGGGTTTCCGTTATGTATCGTAAATTTAATAAGTTTCGCAAATTAACTTAACCTCATTCATATGTATTACTCCTACTAATACTTAATAAAAGTAGGAGCCAACCATCCATGCATGGTCTTACTGTTAAGCTTACACTACGAGACATGCATGACATATCACGTGGAGCCATGCATGACCATCACGTCCTGACCGAAGGGAACCGATTTAATTATTTTTTGGCCATTCAAATTTACACACACAACCCATGTCAAAGAACCTATCTCAGTACAACCCAAATTTATACAGCCTCCACCGGTTTCATTTGTTAAGGAAAAAAAAACATCATTTTTATTCTGATAAATATTAGCGAAATTTAAAAAATTAACAAAAATGTTAGGGTTAGGGTAAGGGTTAGGGTTAGGGTTAGGGTTAGGGTTAGGGTTCGACTTTTCAGACTTATCCTAATATAACATAAGATCCCTTTTCGTATTTATCGTCCATTTTTTTAAAATCCTTCATCACAATGTTTGCCTCATTATTCATTCATGTCATCTGAGGTTCTTCGAGCACTGTTTATTAGCACTATATCTGTTCATGACCAGATAACCACAACAACATTTTCCGAGAGGCAGAAATTTGTAGCAGCCATTCTTAGAGAATAATTAGGCCTTCCAATAATAAATTACTATATTTATATGGATTACATCAACATGCAAAAGGATTAAATATACGATTCTAGGGCACAAGGTTGCTCCATTTGGGGGGATGAAGTCCCACTGTCTAGGGCACAGGGTTTTATATAGCCACTAACCCTAAGTGTGCCATGATATAATATAGTAACTCACAACTAGGTTCCAAAAAAATAGCTTGTTTTTTTTGGATGGAATCCAAAATTTTTGGCAAAAACTTTTATGAAAGACAAATTCCACGGTTTACTAACGGTTAAACTTAACTAAAATGACAAAGGTGAGGGTATGATTAGAGTTAACGGTTAGGATATTGTTTAGGGTTAGGATATTGTTTTGGGTTTAGGGATAGGATATTGTTTTGGGTAAGGGTTAAGGTTATTGTTAAGGTTAGATTTGCGGTTATTAAGATTCCAAAAAATATAAATACGGGTAATTTGGAAAATCGGTAAAAAAAAATAAATGGATTAAATAAGTCGTCTTGGAAATTAATTATTAACTAATCTATCAGAAATTTAAATTATTTGACTAACAAGGGTTTTTATATGTTAACTTCAAAACAAAATTTATACGTCAAAAAAACAAGTTAATGAAATCAATCAAACATCTCATTCATGAAGTTAAATCAATTCCCAAATTTATACTAAAAAAACAATCATTTCTAAAACTAGTTAAGTAAGTTTTTTTTATTAACAAATAATTTATAAATTTAAGGAACTATAATTATTAGTGAACAAACATAAAACCATACTTATTATTGTAACATAATAAGTTTGTTACTAGCATTCGATTAGTCTTGCAAAAAAAATAAAAAAGGAACCATATGGTTACATAAAAAAAAGGAAAGTAAATAAAATAAAAAAAACTAACTACGGGTATATTTTTACTTTAATATTGACAATGATATCGAATTTAACAACATAATGGGATACTGGCATACTGGGTAAGGATAGTGTCTCATGGGTAACTATAGGGTCGGGATTTTGCCCAGGGTTAGGGTTAACCAAATGATTCCTCAACCTTTCATAAAATGAGTTAAGTATTGCATAACTTACTCTAGGACAAGAAAGGGTTTATGTACCCTTTAATATTATATTTCATATGGCTAAAATGCGGCACTCTTTTTCGAAAATAAATTTTGACCACTAACCTTATAAGATTACTTTATTTAATTACAAGCGTTATGCTTATTATAATAACATAATTGGTTAAAAAAATGGCACTGTTGTTGGGGTTACGCTTAGGGTTAGGGTTTAGGGTTAGAATTACGAATAAAACAAAAGGATTACAGTTACAAATGCAGTTTATCATTATTATGCTATTAATAAAGTTCCCACTAACTTGACACACAAAATTATAAAAAAAAAATTAATTTTTAATTTAAATTAACTAACAAATAAAATGTGTACTTGTAAGCACTAATCTTACCAATAATAGTTAGTAAAAGTTACACTTAAAAAAGGATGTTAAAATTAAACAACCTCTACTAAGAAACAAGTGCCCAACAATAAAAAAGTTAAGTTGGGTGACAAATTGGGAATATAATGCATGGCTAAAATTAGGGTTACGGTTCTAAGGTTGTCTTAATAAACTTTCCATAAAATAACACAAAAAAGTCTTAATGGGGTTTGGATTGGTTGTTGTCTTAATAAACTTTCCATAATATAACACAAAAAAGTATTAATGGGGTTTGGATCGGTTCTTTCTAACGCCCAAACTCCCCATTTTCGGAAGTTCCCACTAAAAACATTCCGCTTCGGTATTACGGGATTAATGTCAATGACTCACTACAATTGCGAGTTCGGCCAAAAATTTATAAGCGATTAATTCAAATATGCCCACTTCAAACCAACTTTTGGTCATCCATCTTAATATATTGTAACATTACAATTTTGCCACCATACCAACGTTCCTAAACCCTAAACCAAAAAATAATTTTGTTCAAATATACTGTACTTATCAGTACAAAAAATTAAGAAAAAACTATAAATAAGCCATTCATAAATATAAAACTGGGCTATAATTAAAAAACAAATACAAAAAAATAAAAAAACAAATTTAACCTTGACGGTATCTATAAAAATACGAAACTAGGGAAATACTAAATAAAGTAAACAACCGAACGAAACTAAAGAAAATAATGCAACTAAAGAAACTAAAAAGAAAAGTAAACAACCGAATGAAACTAAAGAAAATAATGCAACTAAAGAAACTAACGAAACGTAAAAGAAAACAAACGAATACTGCTGGAAAATTCAATTGACCTGCAAGGCTGCAACAATAGTACTAATCATTTACTGTGGTGGGGCCTCGGTAGGTGGATACAAACAAGAACCGACAAACTCGGTAGCTTGTAAATACGAAATACAAGAAAATAAACGCATAACGGGACGGAATCAGATTCGCCAGTCTCCCAGTGCATGAAACCGGTGACAACAGGTAAGGGGGAAAGTGAGTAGCGAATCTCAGCCCTTCATTTTATGCACCAATAATTACACGGAGCTGATCGAGGGCACCACATGTGGTGCCTTGACCTTGGGCACCATGCTATAACTTGCCAGCTAATGTATTATCAAACGCATCTTGGATAGGCCTCTTGGTGTTGTCTCTTGTGGATGCTGGAAACAAATATATTTAAACATTTAGAAATATGTAGAAAGAAGAAAAATTTACGTGTGTGAGTTATCTAGCAAGTTATACAATTTTGTGAGTGGTGAAAAGATCCGGGGATATGGATAAGAAGATTTATATATGGGAATTGCAATGGGTAAGGTTTAGGTGGGGTAACAGAGTACCCATTCTGATACTCATATTTTTAAAAATTACCTTTATCCATTCTCACACTTGTGTGGGCATTCGTACTTATCATTACTCGCAAATCCAATATAACCAATTCAAAATATTTCAACGTAACAAATTTAACATAAATTCTTCTTATAACATATTAGATTATCACTTGTATTCTTCATAGTTATTTTCTAAAACTTTTAACGTAGGACACAACAAATTGAACAATTGTAAAGTCAAACAATTTTTTAATGGATTGTAAATTGAATAGACGAAGATGTTGTTGTCTTTACCTTCAAAATAGATATGTAAATAGCTTTAAACTTAATGTTGAATATCTCATATTATTGTCAATTAAAAATGTATTAATAATAATGGATTTTGTTAATATTACCATATAAACCTATTAATTATTACTCCCTCCGGTCCTATATATAAGACATATTCTAGAAATAATCTTTGGTCCTATATATATGACATTTTGTATTTTCTATGCATCATTTATTACTTTTTCTCTTTTTTGCCCTTATTAAATGCATGTGTTTTTTGTTGTTCATTAATGAGTGTGAATTTTTCAGGAAAAGTTGAGAGGGTAAAATTGTAATGTTACAATATATTCCCATAGAATTCATAAAACTAACTACTTTTCTTGGTCCGAGGAATATGGTTAAGTATGTCCTATATATGGGACCGAAGGGAGTAGTTTCTAATATATAGGGCAGGTTGGGTAGTATATTACCCATTCCCACAGATTTTTATAAATAATTACCATCCCTATACCCTTCCCTAATTACTATATGAATCACCTCCCCATTATTGATAATTTTTGTGGATAACCATTGTATCATAGTCCGACTGTCATCCCTGTTTATTCCTCTAATCTCTACCATTCAATTTCAGGTTTTTCCATATCTAAGCGTGTAGATGTGTGTTTGTGTATGAGCGTGTGTGTAATGTGTACATACCAGTGGTCATGATGGCTGATTTAATAGCAGCTGGGCTCCATTTAGGATGAAGAGTTTTGAGAAGTCCAACAGTGCCAGCGATATGAGGGCAAGACATGGAAGTTCCTTGAAGTACATTGAAAGGGAACCCACGACGTGTATCTGATGGTAGGTTAGATGCACTTGCTACTAATGAATAGGCAGCGAGTATGTTTACTCCTGGTGCAGTTATGTCAGGCTGAAATAGAAAACAAGAGTAATCACTGAAAAAACACACGACAACATAAATCAAACGACACTTATTAATTGAATATGAGAATTCAAAATTCATAATGAATCAATATGTCGACCTTGAGTATTGATGGTACAATTGGATTCGGTCCTCTTGAAGAAAATGAAGCCATGACTGGAGCTGGCTTTCTTCCAAGGAGTGTTTTTGCAGTAGACATGTTTATAATAGGGTTCCTGCAATATTAGCATGTCGGTATAAATGAAGTAGTTCATTTGCAACTATCCTAGTATATTAAACATGTGAAGGGGCGAGCCAAATATAAGGGGCTAGCAAAGCTCTTCATTTAGGCCCCAAAAAAGTAGTTGCTAGCTGCTATTATTGCTGTAAACATACGAAAAGATAAGTTGCTTACTAACTACTCCTTTGGTCCTAAAATACCTTCTTGAGAAAATTTACATTAATCAAGAAAGTTAGTATTGTCAATAGCTTTGAAAATATAAGTATTTGAAGTATATTTTCAAAATTATCCCTATATTTATTAGTGAGTCTAAAAAGTGTAAAGTAAGGGTGTTTGTGAAAAGAGATAATTAATTATCATTAAAAATTGGAATGAGGTCTTATAAATAAGATTTTAAAAAAATTTAACAATGGATCTTATATTATATTAAAAGGTGGAGGGAGTAAAAAAAATCACCTACAACTTATAAAAAAAATAAGGTGTCAATAAAATGATTAGTCACCAAAATTGTGACTAAACAGAACTGGTCGCTATGAGTGTGGTTGCTGCTTGCTTGCAACTAGATTTTTTAGGACTATCTTACGTTTTTTTACAAGCAAAATTTAGGATACAAAGGGGAAGGAAACTCGACTAGTTGTTAGGGATTGATTTCAGGTGCTCGCACCTTGTCCCATAGCCTTATCAATTGCTGAATTATCTATAAGAAACTTTAGGACAATCGTATTAGTTTAGTAAAGTTCATTTCAATGTAGATAAACTATTGGGGGCTTTTCAACCTCTGCTAGAATATGAGAAAACTCCACAAATTTGAAGCTCATCTAGTTTTCTAGCATTAAATTTCCTTATTATTATTATTATTATTATTATTATTATTATTATTATTATTATTATTATTATTATTATTATTAGAAATAAGAAGTCTATAAATAGATTTTGGCTACCCTAAAAAGTACCAATTAATTATATAACCTGGTGTTCAAGAAGGGTGTTTAATTACTTGGTATTGTTATAATAGTCATGAATATTTTTCCCATTCATTCTATCTACTGTATTTGTAGTAGACAAAACATGAGGCTCCGCTAAAACAGTATTTCCGCTTTGTGCACCATTGCTCATAACCACTCCAACTGCACCAGCAGATAAAGCTTCTTGACCCTCAGCAACAGATCTTATTTTTCCACCCCGAACACATATCACTACTTTGCCATTTACTTTTGTACGATCAAGTGTTCTAGGCTTACAAAGTTGACTGCAAAAAAATATATACGTTAATATTTATAATATATATTGACAAAGGGAAAGCCATTTTTTTTTTAAAAAAAAAAAATTATTTTGATGAACAATAATCATTGTCTTGGAGTAAAAAGAAAAGGCCAAAATATTGATAGAGTTCATATGAAAGTAAGTTAAAATAAAGTGATATGACATCGTTTTCATTCAAATAATCAATAAGTACGGTATTTCATCAATATTTTCAGTCAATAAATTCTATATGTACTTCGTATTTTCGTTGAATAAAAGTTTTGAAGGATTTATACTTACGCATCTTGAAATGTAACATTTGCAAGTTTGGCATCAGTAGAAAGGACCAAAGGAAAGGATTTCCTAGGTGGCAAGTTCACAAAAAGACTAGCTCCTTGTTATTCCAAGTTGATGACATGATAACTCAACAAATGGTACATGAGAGAAATTATCAAGAGATTTTGGAATAAGAAAAAGTTCTTACACAATACCATTCAATGTTCAACACTTCAGTGTACTACTAAAAATTAAATAGGCAAAACTACTAGATTGGTCCCTTAAGCTATTTTTTAATTGCGATTTTGTCCCTTAACTTTTTTTGGTTTCAAATAAGTCCTGAAGTTATTGAAGTGTAACAAATAAGTCTTTTCCGTTAATTTTTTTAATACGTGACATCATTAGTTGAGTGACACGTGTCACTTAATAGAAAAAATTAACAGAAAGGACTTATTTGTTACACGGCAACAACTTCAGGACTTATTTGAAACAAAAAAAAGTTAAGGGACGAAATCGCAACCAAAAAATAACTTTCAAGATCAATCTAGTGGTTTTGCCAATTAAATATACGAAGGTTCATCTTCTATGTGATGCATATAGTTGTTAGAAGAAAAAAATGATTAATCTTAAATAAAATTTAATTAATGGAAGAGGAAGCATGTTACCATTAATGTTTCATTGTTTCCAAGAGTTAAAGTACTGGTAAAATCCCTGTCAATTGTGCTCGCAGCAACTGTGAATACCCAAGGAGCCACGTTAGCAACTGTTCCAGGTTGTGGTCCATCATTTCCTGCAGATGCAACTACCACAATATTGTTGGAGAGTGCATGAAAGGCCCCTATGGAAACCTCATCTGTAAATATTTCTTCGGGACTAACACTAGTTCGACCTCCGGCAGAAATGCTAATGACATCAACACCATCGCTTATGGCTTGATCAATAGCAGATAACAAATCAGCACCATAGCAACTAGTCTCATCGGTTTGAAACCAACATACTTTATAGGCTGCAACTCGAGCTCTTGGGGATCCACCTTTAGCAGTACCATTGCCATTACCAAATACATTTGCATCAGGAACAAAATTACCACCAGCGGTTGATAAAGTATTGGTTCCATGGCCTACAAAATCACGTGCTGTAAGTTGTGATGAAGGAAGTTTGCCATTAGCTGCCTCAAAAGCCTTGTTGAAGAATCTTGCTCCAATTAATTTCCTGGTTTGTATCGCACATAATAATTAATATAGAAGAATATCGCTGAAGTTTATATATATATATATATATATATATATATATATATATATATATATATAATGTTTTAAATTGCGGTCGCGGTCACGGTTTCGGTTGCCTTACGATTTTTGTGATAACGGATGTTAAGGATGCTGCTATGTGGATTGCAGTCGCTGCGGCGTGATTTGTTCACAATTTTTCACAAATTCCATTAAATTTATATTTTTTATTGTAAAATTGACAATAACTATTAGTTTATATGTTTTTTGCATTAATATAAGATATTAGTGTATAAAAAAAATGATTAGACAATTTTGGATTTTTAACAAGTCGTTAACTATACCTAGTTTGAGTACCTCCATGGCTCCATTAACTATACCTAAGTCTATTATAATTTCATTAATATTTCCTTATTAAGCAATAAAGATTAAGGACCACCAATTATATTAAAAAAACAATTAGATATTAGTAAAAATTAAGTGATTAACTTGGACCATTTCAAAAAATAAACTTGGGCCAACCATTACGGAATAAGCACCAGCTAGCCTTACATAAAAAAAAAATAATAATAAGCACCATCCAGCCACGGTTTGATAGAAATTAAAACACAAATAAACACTAACGAAGAGAACAATACAGAGCAGAAGCAGATCAACAGTCAACACTTCAACAATCAACTAATAAAAGATAAAAATTAAAAGAGGGAAGGGAATAGCCAAGATCTGAGAAGAATGAAGAAGGAAGACCAGCCAACAACCACCCTTCACCAGCGAACACGAAGGACGAACCAGCGAACCAGAGGCGGCGAAGGGTGATTCAGCGACAGAAGCAAAGGGCGATTCAGCGATGGCGGCGACTTTCGACGGCAACAAACCTACAAACCAGAGACAGCGATGGGCGATTCAGTGACGGCGACGACTTTCGAAGGGCGATTCAGCGACGGCGACGACTTTCGACGCCAACAAACCTCACGAACCAGAGACAGCGTAGGACTATTCATCAGTGTTTTGGTTGTCTCGTCCGTAACGGACGAAAAACCGTCCCGTCACGGCATGTCGCGGTTCCGATGCGAATGTTATTATGTGATTTCAATTCACACCGTTAAATCGCCCCGTTTCGATTTCGGTCGGCACCGAAACCGCTTTGTCGCAGTCGCATCAAACATAACAGAACGTTTTTTAATACCCAGATATATATTAGGTGAAATTTCATGAATTATTTTTTGTTTCTAATTAACATGTTTTCAATTAAAAGCTTAGCTAACATTTTTATTACACTATATATTTTAATGCGCTATTTCATTTTTAATTGTAAAATAAGAGAACCACAATTACTTTATGTTTTAATCAAAACAAAAAAGTTTGGAAAAAATAATGGAAGTGAGGAAAGAAATTCATTACCACGTGCAAAATTCATGTACACCTATAAGCCATAGTTAAGCCCATAGCCACCTTCTAGGAAGGGTTCTATAGAACAAAACTATGCTCAAAACACTTAATGAGATGCCACTTCCTAGGAAAAGGTTCACCTCATAAAGTGCCTCTAAAAAATCATAGCTCAACACAAATCCTATTAACAAGAGCTTTATTTGACCATTTCCTAAAACTAGGAAAGCAAAAAGAAATTCTAATGGAAACCTCCTTTGTAACAGTCCTGAAAACCTGATAGATGTTCTGGCTTGTGCTGTTGAAGACTCGTTCATTCCTTTGAATCCAAATATGATAAACCATTGCTGAGAACAGCAGATAAATAGACTTCCTCCTCACCTTGTCCTTGAAGCTGTACTGCAGCCACCGATTCCAATTCTGAAAATTACAAGGCCATGAATCTATGCAGAACCAAGTACAACATAGATAAACTAAACCTCTACTCCAATTATAGTCAAACAATAGGTGATTCCTAGTCTCCTCAGCTCTGAAGCATAAACTGCAATGATTAGGAACATAAGAAAAGCACCTCACACGGTCTAAGGTCATAAGCCTGTTATGCATAGCCAGCCAAGTAATGAAAGAATGTGGATACACAGAATTCACCCATCTGACCCAAAGACAGTCTTTCTTGGATGCCAAATCCCAAATTTGCTTCCCAAGGGCTGCCTTGTTCCACAAGGTACAATCTTTGATACCAGGTCCACCATGCTTTTTACTCCTGCAAACCTTACTCCAAGCCATATTAGAGTGAACATGACCTGTACCACTAGCACCCCACAAAAAGGACCTGCAAACTTTCTCAATTCCCTTTATAACAGCTTTTGGCAGAATAAAAGCAGAAGCCCAGTATGCATGCAAATTAAGGAGAACAGAATTGATGAGGCACAACCTACCCTGATAAGATAGATTTCTAGACTTCCATTGCTGCACCCTTATAGTAACTTTATCAATTAGGATGTTGCAAGAAGCTACTGTCCATTTCTTGGCTGATATAGGTAATCCAAGATATCTAAAGGGAAAGGTGCCTTTAGTAAAACCTGTTATTTGCATCAGCTCCTCTTGTCTAACCCGATCCACACCAGCCATGAGAATAGAGGATTTCTCATTGTTTGCTTCAAGCCCAGCCTGCAAAGAAAAGTCTTGAAGAACTGAAGTAATTATAGAAACATTGGCTGGATGTGCTTTACAAAACAACATCAAGTCATCAGCAAACACCAAATTAACCAATTTCAGATCTTTGCAAAGGGGATGGAATCTGAAATTCCTGTGATTAGAAGCATACTGCAGAGACCTTGTCAGATACTCCATGACCATCACAAAAATTAGAGGTGAGATAGGATCACCCTGCCTTAAGCCCCTAGATCCTTTGAAACTGCTACCTCTAGCTCCATTCAGAATAATATTATATGAAACACTAGCTAGTCACACATGCCATGATCCACTGAATAAATCTGTCTGGGAACCTGAGTCTATGCAACAGATTTTCAATAAAAATGCACTCCACAATATCATAGGCCTTTCTAAAATCAATCTTCATCATGCATCTTGTGGAAATTCTTCTTCTGCCATACAATCTGAGGAGCTCTTGAGTCATCAGGATATTCTGAATAATGTTTCTATTCTGCACAAAAGCTGTTTGATTGTCTTGGACAATCTTTGGCAGTACCAAATTCAGTCTATTACACAGAAGTTTACTGATACACTTATAGATAGTGTTACAACATGCTATGGGCCTAAACTGATGCACTTGATTAGGGTCATCCAGTTTAGGAATCATGACCAAATCTGTCTTGTTCAACTCTGCAAGCATGTAGCCAGAATCAAAGAAATCCTTTACAGCTTTACAACAATCTGGCCCCACTACATCTCATGCCTTCATAAAAAACCCAGATCCATAGCCATCAGGTCCTGGTGATCTGTCTTTATGGATAGAGAACATGGCTTGTTGAATATCTTGGTCAGTAAAGGGTCTAATCAACAATAGCTGATCCTCTGCACTCAGAATGTTTCCTTCAGATATGATGTTTGCACAGACATGATTGTTCCTATTCCTACTTCTGTAAAGGTTCTCATAATAAGATTGAAATTCCTTATGAATCAAAGAAGGATCTGAAATAGAAATACCACCAGCAGATGTGATATTCAAAACTCTATTTTGGTACATTCTTTGCTTGATAGATTGATGAAAAATTTGAGTATTGGCATCACCATCCTTAAGCCATGTAAGTTTTTCTTTCTGTCTCAGAAAAGAATCAGCTGCATTCTTAACCTGATTATATTGCCTTATCATGTCTCTTTCTGCCAGGTGAAAATTAGGATCTAAAGGCCTTACAATGAGCTCCTGCTGAATCAGATTAAGTCTCTGCCTCAAGTCAATCTCCTTCTTGTCTATGCTAGAGAAATGCTCTCTGTTGAGAATGCTAAGATGCTTCCTGAGGTAAAATAGTTTCCTGCAAATCTGAAACATCACACTCCCTTCAATCTCCATTGACCAAATAGCTTGAACCATGGGATGGAAATCATCATGCTCTGCCCACATGTTGAAAAATCTGAAGCTTGGCTGTTTAAAAATGTAGTCACATCCCCAATCAATGAGGATAGGGGAGTGATCTGAAATGCCTGGCAAGAGGAAATCAGCAAAAGAGTGTGGCCAGACACTACACCAAGAGTCATTCACCATAGCTCTGTCCAGTTTAGAAACAATTCTATCCTCACCAAATTGCTTATTAGACCATGTATAAAAATTTCCTTTAGATATCTTATCAGATAAAGAGCAGGAATAAACACAGTCTTTAAAATCATGAAGCAGATTAGGATCAGTCAAATTACCTCCCAATTTCTCCTCTTGTTCTAGGAAAGTGTTGAAATCTCCTAAAACAAGCCATGATAATTCAATGATAGTACTCATCCCCTTAAGCACATCCCACAGCTCTCTCCTCTGCATATGGTCATTGGATGCATAGACAAAAGTGACAAAGAAGGTCCTGGATTTGAGCTTTTCAGTAACAAAGCAATGCACATATTGTTCAGATCTTGCAACAACAACAACATTAAACATATCAGGTTTCCAGATCACCCAAATTCTACCAACAGGGCAAATGTCCAAGTTGTGAAAAGAACCCCATCCTGCAGCTATTCTGTTTTGAACTGTATGAAAGGAGTGATTCCTTAATTTATTCTCTAGAATTGCAAAAAGACCTACATTATACTTCTTATACATAGCAACAACCTCCTGTTGCTTCTGAGGGTTGTTAAGCCCTCTAACATTCCATGCACAAATCCTATCCATGTGGAATCTGCTTAGAGGTCTCCCCCTTCTGCAAATTCTTTTTGCCTCTAGTCATAACAATTGTCCATCCTTCCTCCTCTGGTGCAGTAATCTCCTGAACATCAGGATCCTTCTGAACCTGAACCTCCTTGTCCTTCTTTAAAAGGCTACTGCCTGGTCGTAGGACTTGATTCACTACTTCAATTGCAGACTCAACATTCTCTGCTGGAATTGTACCTTCTACAATGCTTCTCTGCAGTTTAAGGCCATCAACCAGTGTGTCAACCTCCTTTTGAGTAGGCTTCTGCTTCACTACCCACTGTTGTTTTACACCCTTTCTACACATCTTCTCATCATGCCCATAATTGGAACATTTAGTGCATAAAAGAGGCTTCCATTCATACACCACTTTCTGAGTAGTGATGTTACCTTTTTCATCCTCAAAAAATACCTCATCAAGCAAGGCTGCAGGATCTACTTCAATAAGCACTCTGGCATAATTGACTCTATTTCTTTCCTGTGTGACCTGATCAACCATAATTGGAGTTCCTACCAAACTAGAAATCTTCCCAAGTGCCTTGGCTCCCCAGAATTTTAGACTCAAATTAGGAAATTGAATCCAAATTGGCACCTTTTCCAGAAAGCTTTTCTTTCCTGATCTATCAGTCCAAGGTGCAAGGATAATAGGTTTTTTATCAAAGTGATAAATACTTATTTCAAGCACTGTATTCCTTGCTTCCACAGTATTAAATCTCACAATGAAGGAGCCATCACCATTCATCAAAATTTTATCAATGCCATGTTGCCCCCATGCTTTCTTCAGATATCCACACATTGCAGAATAAGGGGGTTTAGATCCAAGGACATAACAGACCAAGGCTGTTTCCCAGTATTTTAATTCTTCCTCTATATCAGCAGGTTCAATCAATCCTATTGACATACCTTCTTTAAGCACTGGTTGATGGAATGTGAGTTTCCCTCCAGCACTACGCAGCCTGGATATATCAAAATTATCCCAAACACTAGCAGGTTTGGGTGTACTTTGAACAGGGCTTTCAACACTCTTTCCTGTAGAATCCTTGTTTTGAGTCTGACCTAATTGATCTACATCATTAGGTGCTTCAGGGCCCTTCCCTTTTCCATTACTATGATCTACCCTATTTTGAACATCAGAATCTGGCTTTCCCTGAATTCTATTCTTGAGTTCTTCCAGTAAAGTCAGCAATTCACCTTGTTTCTTGGGCGACAAGTCATCAAGGTTCAAGTCATCCAAAGCTTTGAAATCAATTGGTAAAGAGTCCTTCGAGGGGGTTTGTGGTTGTTTGTGAGACGAAGAGGGTATCTTAGGGGGACGACCCCGTTTTCTCGCCATGAAGGCGCCGGCAACGGCGACAGAATGTCACCATGATTAGAAACGGAAACCAAACCCTAGGAAACCAAAGCCTTTATATGGAAGTGAGGTTTGATCTTAAATTAATATGTTATTTTTTGAAAAGAATGTTTTGGTACATCTACAATTGATACCTGTAGTGCATCTCTTATCTTGTGGGAAAAGAAAAAGATATATATTCAATGTCAATATCTTTTCTTTTCCTTAAGTGAATGATAGGACGATATTCCTATCAAAGAAAAATTAACCAGAGTTTGAGGTGGTTAGTCTCCATATTAGGGTTTAGAGAAGCGGATTAGGATTGGTGAGCAAGCTCAATTTTTCATATATCTAGAATTGAAACAAACGTACAACTTATAGGAAAATAAGTGGACTAAAAATAAAGTGTGGCCCATAAGTATCTAATGCATAATTAGAATTTAGAAACTACTGAGAAAATAAATAAGCAAATACTATAGTAGAATAAACTAGCCACTTGCACTTGAAATCCCTTAGCCATTCAGGTCTATACACCGGTATAGTCTTTGTTGTGGCTATTGGGCTAGATAGGCCATGAATACTCCCCCATGGAAGAAAAACCTTGTCCTCGAGGTTTGAGTTCGGACTTTCTACCAAGTGTGCACGCGGAAGAGTTCTGTCTAACAAAATGTGTGAAAGTGGAGATGAGTTGTCCCCCACTAAGTCTCGAGCCACGTATTGAGTAGAAGGCAACGGTCCATATTGCATAGGGAACTTCAGACCTAACGGTGAAGGAAAAAGGTTCGTTGCTGGGGTCAAAGGGACCTCATGAAGTGGAAAGGATGTGATTGACAAGCACACGAGCGTCCTTAGTGGTTGTGGGAACGACATCACGTGAAACCAAAGGAAGTTTCGAGACTGGGGCCTGAGGAGTCATAATATTAGTGAGAAAAGAGGCGTTATGTTCATAACTGGTTATATCCCAAGAGAGTCCTCTTCCTTCTCGCCCCTTACATAGTGTGAGGTACTTTCCCCTCTGGGTCCGGCGGTGTCTCTTCATCTGAGTAGTTGTCAGCCATGAAAGAAGGCAAGGGTGTTTATTGAGAGTGAGGATCTCTATAAAAAAATTTCTGAGCAAAGACACATGAAAAATGGGGTGTATATGACTCTCTGAAAGAAGAGACAACTCATAGGCGACATGACCTATGCGACGTATAGCCTTGAAGGGTCGGCAATAAAGCTTAGCAAGCTTCTAATAAGGACAACGAACCACGAAGAGTTGACAATAGGGGAGCAAACGAAGCAAGAACCAATCTGAAATTAAACCTCAACGGTAATATCTTTACGATGCTTATTAGCCCGAGATTTCATTCTTTGTTGTTATTTCAAGAGATTCATTCTTAATACCTCAAAAACTCTTTTGCGTTGTTGCAATGAGGTGTCCAAATTTGTAACAGTGGAGTCCCCTTGGATATAATCCAGAATAGACAGAAGGCGGCTACCATAAAGAGCCTCAAAGGGTGACATACCAATGAAGGAGTGGGCTAAGGAGATGTACAAAAACTCAGCAAGTTGTAAGTATCAAAACAAAAGCTTAGGTATTTCATCGGTGAAGCAACGTAAACAACCTCTGTTTTGCTGTTTGCCTTGAGATGATAAGCAAAGTTGAATTGTGGATGGGTCCCTTGGGTACAAAAAAACTATTTCCAAAACTGGCTTTTGAAAACCTTATCACGATCAGAAATGATTGACCAAGGTAGTCCATAAAGGTGGTATATATCAGTGACGAATCGAAAAGTTAGGCCCTTGGCTGTGACATGGGAAATAAGACCCAAAAAGTTCCCAAACCTAGTGAAGCGGTCAATGATCACCCATATTGTACTGTGTCCGAATGAAGGAGGAAGGTCGATGATGAAGACCATCGATATATCCTCCCAAGCTTGTAGTGGATAAGGTAAGGGTTGCATTAAACCTTGCTTCTTTTGAGGAATATATTTGTTATGTTGCCATTGAGGACATTACTTAATGAAATGTTTGGTTTCAGTGTACAAACTAGGCCAGTCAAAAGAGGTTGCAACATGAGCAAGAGTTGGATTCAAACCTAAATAACCAACAGAAGGAAAAGAATGAAATTCAGTAAGTACCAGTGTGCGCTAATCATTTGCCTCTAGAATCTCAAAACTCCCTTATAGAATAAGAACCCTTTCGTTTCATGATACATGTTTGAGGCTAAAAAGACTATCATTGACTATTTTTGGGCCTTCAAGGGTGGTATAATAGCACTTTAGCTAGTTCAAAAACGTTGGAATCAGGTAAGTAAAGGTAGCCAATAGAGATTCATATGCAGAATGGAAATGTGAAAGAGCATCCGTAACTTGATTTTCCTTTCCAGGTCGGTAAAAGATATCATAATGGAATCCCTGTAATTTTGTTGCCCGATGTTGTTGTTCGGTGTTTGATATGCTTGGTCATCAAGTGTTTCAGGCTTTATTGATACGTATATATTCTGAAATAACGTCCAATCAAGTATTGATGCTAGTTTTTTACAGCTTCTGCAACAACAAACATCCCTCGAACATAAGTAAAAGAGGCTTGCATGCACTGAGAAATTTTTTTGATGAAGAAGGCTATCAAATGCTTTCCTTGAGAAATAAAAAGACCAATTACAATTCCTGAAGCATCAGTCTCAACATCAAAGACCTAGTCCAAGTCTAGCAAGGCGAGCACGGGTGTAGTTGTTAAGATTGCTTTACAATTTGAAAATGTTGCCTTAATTTGTTGTATCATTCCACGTAAAAGAACCTTGCCTTATTAAATCAGCGAGAGGAGTAGCTTGTGTGGTGTTGTGGCGAACAAAATGTCGATAGAAAATCAATACAAAATTGTCAAGAGCCATCCTTCTTGCACATAAGCAAGACTGGGGATGAGTAAGGGCTTGTGCTAGGCACGACAATGCCTTCCTGCTACATATCTTATAATAGTGTATAAACCACCTCCTTTTTGGGAATAAGGATAATGATATTGTTTGACATTGACAGGAGTTGTACTAGGTAATAGTGTAATATGATGGTCATGGGTCGACAATAAGGGCAACCTTGTGGGTGTTGAAAAACCAAGATATATTTTTGTAACAAAGTGTAAATATCAGGTTGTTATATCTCTAGAATAATTGGGTTAAAGTCCAATCATAATAGGTCCGTGGAGGCTTCCAATGAGTGAAAAATAACACCACATACCTAAAAAGTAATTGTGTGAGTTTTTGTAATGGAATCCATGTGCAACAACTAGTATATTTGATGTAGTGATGTTGCTGAAGGGCGTGGAAATGATTGCCCAATAAGTGTGATAGGATACCCTTCTAGGGAAAGGACATAGAGGGAATAGAGAAATCAAAGGTTATTGACCCAACTGTCCTTAACTACTTTATCCCAAGTACTGCATTTGCACCTTGAAAGTTTAATAAATAAAAAGGAACCGGGAAAGTATGGTAATGGTGTATTATCACAAAGTCTAGAACAATATATTTGGTCATCATTGCCAATCATAGGGTATGGGTAATAGGAAGACATTTGTTATTAGCTAGTTTAGGTTACATTACATTATAAGAGCTTCTGTTATCCACAAGGATCATTAGTGAGTTAGCCATAGATTGTGCCTTGGAATTTCAAGGTACGACGAGGAAAGGGGGTTCCTTGTAGAGCATGAACTGAAAGTTGGAAGTGCAAATTCCCTGTATATCTGGTTCTGGATTAGTTACATCATGATCAGCTTCGATAAGGTCATCAACTAGTAAGAGTAAGAACTGTTGGGGCTGGCAGTGATGCTCTTGATGATATTTTTCATCATAGTTAAAACAGAACTCTCTTGTGCGACGGTCTTGCTTTTGGACAACGATGAGTTTTTATATTTGTAATGTGGGTGTAGTTGTAGGTTTGGGTATGAGAGGGGGTAAATGTGTAGATGAAGGGGGGTTGTGTGTGTTGTAGGGTTGGGGTTTAAGGAAAGCGATTTTGGCGAATAGGTGCTGGTTGTGTGTCCAGAAACATATTTTCAACTAGTTTGTCTAAACCAATAGCATGTGAGACCGAATAGGGTCTAAAAACAACGAGTTCACGACCAATATCAGGATTTAGTCCAGATAAAATACAATTTAGAATGATTTCTGGACTTAAACCAATAATTCGATTTCACAATTTTTCATATATAGTTTGGTAATCCGCGATAGAGGAGGTTTGTCTTAATTTAAGCAAAGTCTTGGGGCTTTTCATAGATAGAGGGGCCAAATCGTGTTTTGAGTTGTGTGGCAAACTCATCCCATGTGGTCAAGTGGTGATTTTGGTCCATCCACTTGAACCAATTCAAAGTTGTTCCTTGCATGGAAAATGAGACTATGTCCAAGCGTTGTACTAGAGAGATGTGATAATAATTAAAATACTAGTAAGCATGAAAGAGCTAATCTAGTTTATCAAACCCGTCAAAACTCTTGCGATGTAATTTTTGTGGTTTTGGGTTAAAAGTTGAAGATGGTGTATGTTATATGTGGCTATGGGTTTGTAATGTATGAGTGATAGAGGAAAAACCTGGTGGTGGCCGGGTGGGGAGGTATGTGTGGGAGTTGTAGAGAGATTTATTTGATCTATTCTTCAAGGTCAGAAATGTGGCTAGTCATACTAGCCTGCAACTGGTCATGGCAAAGTGAAAATTGAACTTAGGATTTGGAAAACCTTTTCAGACAAAGCATCGATGGCTTCTTCCATGGATTGCAAGGTGGGAGTAGGAGGCATAAGGATAGATGAAAGCACCAAATTGATAGACCGATTTTCCTATCAAAGAAGAATTAACCAGAGTTCGAGGTGGTTAGCCACTAGATTAGGGTTTAGAGAAGTAGATTAGGATTTGTGAGTAAGCTTAGTTTTTCATATATTTGGAATTGAAACAAACGTACAACTTATAGAAAAATAATTGGACTAGAAATAATGTTTGGCCCATAATAAATATCTAATGCATAATAATAATTAAACAACTACTAAGAAAATAAACAGAGTTTTAATTTTTGGCCCCCACGATTGAATTTTTGGCCTCCATTTTTTCACGAAAAAAGATTAGACTAAAATATCCTTAGCATTAAATAATTTCTAACTTTGGGGTATCGAAACAAAAAAAATATTTTTGATACACCCTTGTCGAAAATATGTTTTGAATCACGCTTGTTGGAAGTGTAAATTTTACACTTCAAACACTCGTGAGTTAGAAGTGCAAAGTTGTGAGATGTGAGTTAAAAACTATTGAGATGTGACATGAATATCACAAAGCGAACTACAAGGAAAGAACCTCTAAAAAAACCATTCGTTTTTAATTACAGTGGACCCGGTGGTGTGATTCAAAAGCTAAAAACAATTAAAGAAGATTCCTGTGAATCTAGGCTTAGGAACGGGGCCATTATTTTAATGCACGACCCCAGCTTTTGAATCCAATGACGAAGACCTTTCTTATGATCATGGCAGTGATAGTTTTGCACCAAATTCAGGGTTCCATCACGAGTAAGTGAAGATTCAAATTGCTCTAATACCTCAATAACTTGTCATAACTCAAGCCTCTTACGTGGTTGCAAGGACCAACATTGTTCAATTAAAACTCGCATAGCAAGTGGACAGTTTGAAGGAATAACAAGCATTGAATTTTGAAGAAATACAATGCCACATCACCAAAAGCATAATAATTGCAGAGATAACTCTCTCATATAAGAGAGAATAAATAGTTTATCAATAACTTTAACTCATATCTTACAACTTTGCACTTCTGACTAACAAGTGTCAAAAGAATAAAAATTTGCATTTCTGACATTAGTGATGAGTCGAAACATATTTCTGATAGAGGTGTGTCATAAGTGTATTTTCTTTGTTTCCGACACCCCGAAGTCGGAAATTATTTAACATTGAGGGTATTTTAGTCTTTTTCACGAAAAATTGGGGGCAAAAAATTCAATCATGTGAGCCAAAAATTAAAACTCAATAAATAAGCAAATACCATAGGAGAATAAACTAGTCAATTGCGCTTGAAATCTTTCTATCATATAGGAGGTCTATGAACCCATATGGGCTCGGTTGTGGCTATTGGGCCAGATGAGCCATCAGTGAAAAAGTGAATAGTATTGAGAGGGTATTTTAACACCCCACTCTCAACTTTATACACCCCATATTTTTTTAAATACCAAAAATGCCTTTTCCTAAAACAAAAAAAAATATCACACTCTCTTTCCCCTTCTTTTTCAACTTTATACGCCACCCCCAACCCACCTTTTCCCACCGTCACTACCACCTCATCCCACCCACCCCTTCTCTTCCCACGCCACCCCCACTCTACCCAAATATTGCAGTCGTGATCACAGTCACGACCCAGGGTCTTGACCCTTCTCACGATCGAACCTTGAAAAGAGAAAAGAGATCAGAAGAGGGTGGGCGGCAGTATGATCAGTTTTTTATCAAGTAAGAGATGAGGAAATAGTACAACCAGCATAGGGCCTTGACTGTCTTCACGACCTAGGGTCTTGATTGTCTTCATGACCTTGGGTTTTGATGACAGTCATGACCTTGGCTTAAAATCTTAAATTGAAATAGGGAAGTATTACCTATGGTTGTTGCAAGAGGCAGCGACACTTGCGGTTGGGATGGCTCGCTATAGGCAGCGATTGGTTTTCCAATGGGAGTGATGGGGTGTTTGTCGAGTAAGAGATGAGAAAAGAAAGTGGGGTGGGTGATAAGGGGTGGGGTGGAGTGGCATGCGAAGGGAAAGAGTGGTATTGACGGTGCGAAGGGGTTGGGTAGGGGTGGCGTAGGAAAATGAAGGAGAAGGGGGAAGGAGAGTGCGATTTTTTTTTTTTTTTTGGTTTTAGGAAAGTACAGTTGTGGTATTAAAAAAATGGGATGTATAAAGTTGAGAATGGGGTGTTAAAATACCCTCTCAAAATATTTATTTTAGTTGTTCAAATAACCTTATTGTATTTTATATGTCTCTATTGTTAAGTATGTTCATATAGAGAATTCCCTCAAAGATGGCTCTTACTAAAAGGAATTTAATAATTCTTCGTTCGGATATGAGTTTTCGTGTCTTCTATAATACTAGCACTGAATCGATGGACCACCTTTTCCTCAATTGTGATTTTGCTTTAGCGGTATGGAATGGTTGTTACATATGGGTGGGAAAAATTGACGTGGTGCTTCCTAATAATTGTGGTGACCATTTTTGGCAACATACGTCTCTTATGGATTATAATTAATTAGATGTTTGGGGATGTTTTTCATTTACAGCAATGTGGTCCTTGTGGGTTATAAGGATTGAGAAGGTGTTTTCCGGGGTGAATTATAATTTCATACAAATCATGAATTAAAACGAGATATTGGAGATGGTTTTGCCTTTTTATGGGATGTTTTTTTTAAAAAAATAAAATAAAATTTGCAATGGTGTATTGATCATGTCTCTTGTATGTATTCGTTGTTCTTTCACCAATGGTTCTTATACTTGGTTGAATCCATGCTTTGTATTGGGTTTAAACACCTCTAATGCTCCATTGGTACAATTCTTTTGCTTACTAGTAATAAAAACACTTTAGTTGTGTTTTTATGAAAATTAGGATGATGTTTTTCCTAACATATCAATTCTACAATCATAATCCTTAGTCTTATAATTAATAAATTTCGTCTTGGATCACAATCCATTTTTTAAACGACACACCACTCTTCACTTTTTAAATGTAAAGTTTTTATCTAAAATTGGAAGTAATTGCATATTTTTTATAAACAAATATTTTTTTTAAGGGAGAAAAGAGAAAGTGTTGTTATTGAGGTTTGAATCTCGGCGTATTTAGTTTATGTCTCGTACCTATATCATTTGAGCTAAACTCTTGGAAACCATCAATAACATAACTATATGAGATTTGTTAAATACTATCTTAAGGACAATCTGTAAAGTAATCCTAGAAACTAAATGTCTAAAATTATCTTAAAAAATGATGTATTTAAAGTATTAAGAGTCAAATTTGATAATTTTCCAATATTGGCATTTTTAGGTTTTTTAAGCATTTTTTTTCCTAAAAATAATATATAGAAAAATCCTAACTATATTAATAATTAATAATAAATATATAGATCGATGACCTGTTGCATGGAACTTCTTTTGAGCTACGAAGATTGTTAATTTGACAAACTTTTCCCCCGCGCCATTTTGAAGGAACAGGGCCTATTCCTTGGTCACTGAAACTCTTGGATTCAGGCCAAACACCTGCGGAAGAGGTGATGTTAGAAGAGTAAATAAATACTCTTTTTTTTTTTTTTTTTGGTAGAGTAAATAAATACTCTAAAGATCGTGAAAAGTGAAACATTCGCCCAAAAAACAGTGAGAAAGAATAAATAAAATAAGAGAAAGCGATCTTCGTCATTGGAAACACGTGGGTGAGCCAGGGAACTTCATGGCAATTCTCCTGGTTTTAAACTTTTAATATTGAACGAGCCATTTAAAATTGTGTTTTTTATTTATTTTTTTAAAAAAATCTTAATTTAAGGTGTTTGTTTCTCGATACATATTATAATTTTAGATTATATTTTTGCAAGATAATCAAAATTTAACGTCTCCATCATAGGAGCCGTAAATTATTTTTAGTAAGATTATTTTTCTTTTTAGATCTATGTAATCTTTCTGTTTTACTCTTATCACTCTATACTTTTTTTTTTTTAATTTACTCAATAAAATCATATTCTTTACACTATACAAACAAAACAGATTAGTTGAAAGACTTAATTATGTCACAAGTCCCTGAAGTTTGGGGTACTTTTGTCACATACCCTTATAATTTTTTTTTCAATGTCTCGAAGTTACTTCTGGGTTTGTCATATACCCCTACTATTGATTCTGGGCAGTTTTGATGACATGTAACATCAGAATTTTAGTCAGACGCAGGAGATTGATCATGTAGTGTCGCGTGATGTCACACGTTCGAAGACGACCTCTCTCTTCAATTCTTTTTTTCTTTTTTTATTTAATTAAAAATATAAAAATATTGAGTTTTTTAGTTTTTTAAATTAAAAAAAAAAGATCTTTGCCCACAGGGCACCAGGTGCATAACCTCTTGCGTTTCATCAAGATTCCGATGTTACATGTCAGCAAAATTGGTCAGAATAGATAATAGGGGTATATGACAAACCCGGAAGTAACTTCGGGGAGTCAAACATTGAAAAAAAAAGTATAAGGGTATCTGACAAAAGTACTCCAAACTTCAGGGACTTGTGACATAATTAAGCCTAGTTGAAATTATGTTTTAGATAAGAAACCCAAACATAAATAGATTATAATTTTTTAACATAAATAGATTATAATTTTAAAAAAAATTATAATCTTACCAGATTATAATCACATATAAAATAATCATAATCCAATTTTACACGCACTAATAAGTGTGTGTTTGGTATAGCTGGTAATATTAGATTATGATTATTTTTATCTACGATTATCATATGGTAAGATTATAATATGTTAAAATTATAATTTATTTATGTTTGGATCTTTTAGCTAAAAAATGATTTTAAGTTAATCTGTTTTGTTTGGATAGTGTAAATAATATTATTTTAATTGAGTAAATAAAAAAAATACGGGGTTGGTTATTGCTGTTGAAGTGATAAGGGTATTATAGAAAAATTACACGAGTCTCAAAAATAATCTGACCAAAAATAATCTATTGCATCTGTAAAAGAGATATTGGATTTTGATTATTTTTCCAAGAATATAATATAAAATTATAATCTGTACCAAAACTAAACACGTTTAATTATTATTATTTATGAAAAAAAGCTCAATACATAATTTTAATCTAAACCTAGTAGTCAAAAGTCAAAACAAGAGATATGATAATAGAGTTAATTAAGTTTTTGTTCTTGTAAACACGATCAATTTTACATTTAGTTTCTAGAAGGTTTTTTTAAGGCTTCAATCCTTGCAAAATTTAAAGTTTTGGAATTAATCTTTCTGTCTATCTGGTTCAGTTAAGTACGGACATGATAGACGCAAGTACACGTCACCATTGGCACATGTATCATGTATGACATGTGGATTTTTTTAATTCTTTTATATTTTTATGAGTATTTAGAAAATACATATATATTTTCTCATCACTCCCAACTTTTTCGTTCTTTTTCAATTTTTTTCGTATTTTTTTTTGTATTTATAGAATAATTTTTTTTGAGAAAAAATCCATGGGTCATATATAATGCACATGATCAGCTACGTGACAGTGCCGACGAGGATTTTTATCAATAATGTCAATACTTAACGAAACAAAATAGACAAAATGACTGATTCCAAAATTTTAAACTTTGCAAAAACTAAAACCTAAAAAAAAAACTTTAAAAACTTACAAGAACTAAATGTAAAATTAACTCTTTACGGTAACAAAAACTTAATTAACCCAGGATAATATTATGACTCATAAATCTTGACCAATGACCCCTTCTCATACTTTTTGCCACATAAAGCCAAAACACCCAATAACATGCACTTTAATAATGGATTTGCTTAATAAACAGTAGAAAAAAAATATTTTGAAACTCAGTTTATTATTTGGTATGTATTAAACATTTTGTTTTACTATGCAGATATGCTCTTCTTTTTAACATTTTATATTTAGGCGAGGTTAATAAAATCCTTTAATAACGCATAGGTCCACATTCATTATGTGAATTTCTTTTTTCACGTATGATATTATACAATAGATAGTTGAAGACTAATTTTTTTTTGAGATGTATATATCATCAGAATTGGATTTGCAGTTTTGTCTTTATTATCAAAATTATTTTTTTACACACGACAGAAGTTAAACAACTTACATCATATTTAAAGAAAAATTCATTTATCTACTACCTCTGTTGGATCTTATTAAGTCATCACACGAATTACATTTTATATTTGATCAAATAACTAAGATATTGAAATGAGAAATTGGGTTATGTGATAATGAGTATAACCCTTTTTACATAGTCTATATATAATTTTTTATGAGTTTAATGAGTGTAGATTGATGATGTAAAGCATTTTACATTGTCAGATCTGTCATTTATTTATATTATTTAATTTTTATCTAAAAGTGAATGATCATAAATATATAAAGGATAAATTATATATTCATTGATAGTATAAAATTTTTATTATAATTTTTTTTGGTGAACTAATTTTTTTATTATACTGTCATCTTTGCATTACCTATTCTCTTTTGTCCTAAACGTATGTATATTAATTTATCATATTTTTTAATTTATTATTTAAAAAATATAATACAGACAGAATATTTTATCTTAAAATCACATTTCATCAAACATATTCAAACATTAAATTCGTTATATAATAATTGATTGTATACCTATAATCATCTACTGAAATGTATTTTAACAAACAAAAACAATATTATTGAATTATTAAAAAAAATAGTAAACATCTACTGATGCATTAAAGAATTTTTTTTAATGAATTAAAGAAACTTTTTGTTAATATGAAACTTCAGTCAATCCACATTAATATATATATAAGTTATATATTATTACCGTAAACACAATTCATATGCGCAATAATCATTAGAGCTCGTCTTAAAGTCAGTTTGATACATTTTAAGAAAATATCGATAAAATTAATGATTTTGTTTGAGAAGTTATTTTCGAATTTAAATTTTATTATAAATTTTTTTCAATTTTTTACTGAAATTCTTTTCTTTTTTCACATGGTTCTAAAATTTTTATTTTGGTACAATCTAAAAGAAGTGATGAATATGTTTGCAGATATTTTTATTTTAAACTCTACATTACATTTTGATTGACAACCGAAAGAATTTAAAAAAAAAAACATTTAGAACCAAATTTTAAAAAAATTTAAGGTGAAATTAAAACTTAAAATTAACTTAAATTACAAAATAAATAATATTTTAAAAAAATATTATCTTGTCAACCTAACCCAAGTTAGCTTGCAGTGCTTGTCTTTTTTTTCCATGACCGGAGTGTCCACCGCCGACCGCAGTGACTAATCTCCTCGCTGGCTTGTAGGCACTTTTATTTTGAACATCTGACCTTGCTTAAGCGTGGATCAATCCCTACCACTGAACCACACACGCGGGATTTTGCAGTGCTTGTCTTACAGTCAAATTGTCAAATTTTAAAAACAGACCATTTAAAATTTAGCAAGCATTTACTTGTAATAAAAAAAAATGGACAACGCTATCATTGCGTATCTTAAATTAGCAAGCATCGACTTCGCATGGAGCTGACCAAAAATTAAAAAAACAACTCCACGTGGAGCTTCAACCAATCAACAATAAAAATAAGTTTGCTCCACGAAGAATTATGCTTTAGACTAAATGCCCAAACTGGAATTTGATTTTTTATACGTAATTAAATTTTGTTCCTGAAAAAAATAAAGATTCAAAATAGTCTTTGAAAATTTTGTTTATTAGAAAATTTCATTTTTGAAAACATAAAGTCATTAAATAGTTCCTGAAGTTTTCTTACTTGAAGCAATTTGATCCTTTAAAATATTTTTCAGGACAATTTAATCCTCAAAAGTTTGGATTAAATCGGTTGTAATTAGAGATGTTGTAATTTGAGCTCTAGCCATGATCAGAATTGCTAAAAAAATCCAGGATATAATTCAAGCAAAAAATTATTTACCTAAATTTGTAAAGGACCACTTTTTAAACAAGACCACGTTGGGTTTTTAGGTGATAATAGTTGGCGTACCCGGACCAAGCACATTCTGCTTTGATAATGCAGACCAAAACTGCCCAGTATCTTTTTGATCTGCTTTTAAAAACATAATAAACTCACTTATTTATCGAGCGGGCTTAAACCAACACGATCGACCGTGATCTTACGTAAAGTTAAAATTTTCAAGGAACAATTTGTCTCATAGAAAAAAGGATTATGGACTATTTGATGACTTAATTTTTTTCAAGAATTAAATTATCTTAAAAGCAAAATTTTCAAGAACTATTTTGAGACCTTTTTTTAGGGACCAAATTTGACTATACAAAAAATTTTATGGACCAGTTTGGGTCTTTAGTCTATTTTTCACGTGCAAGGACAATTTTCGTCGTCCCTTTGTATTTTTGGGACGTTTGTAATGCTAAATAATAAAACTCCAAACAACATTCACATATGCAATTATTATTAATACATGATATTTGCAATAATAAAGTTTATACCTGTATCAATGTTAGCGATGATTGTATTTGCCCCAAATCTTCCCATTTGCCACGCTGTGTTCATAGCATTTCTTTGTAGTCCAAGAAATTCCCATGAACGGGTAGTGTGCAGTTTATGCTCCTTGCTCAAGAACACTGACACTACATTTGGATTATCTGCATATCAACCCAAACATTTTTATTGTATGTTTAAGGTTAGTGGCTAAAATTGAGTTGAAAAAGCTAAATTTGGAATATGTTTATGACAATGGCTGAGTGCTAATGATTTTCTCACTTGCAAGATCCTCTGCTTCCTCCGCTTCAAGTAGTGCAGCAAAGCCATTGATGTGTCTATTATATGAGTAAATAATGGCTTCTTTGGCCTTGTCATGGCTGTCAATTCAGAATATGTAATGTTAATTCATAAATTTCTTCTATTCATTTAGCTTTAATTATTAAATTCATCTTTATAAATGTTCCGAATTTTGTATATTGTTCCTATATGTTTTTAAGTTTTGGTATTTGCTTTTATAAATTGCCTTGATTTAAGTCATTCATGGTTTAAGAGATTTAAGATAAGAAACTAATTCATTTTTAACTATAACCTCAATACTAGGTCACTTAAATTAAACTCGACTTGAGAAAAACTTAAATCAAACTGACTTATGAAAACAAGAAAAATAAATAATAAATAAAAAATACTGGGACAAAATTCAAAATGCTTAATGACTGCCAACGGGGCTTGGTTCAGTTGGTGTAAGGTCTCAACTGAAATCCTGGGAATGGGACGAGGATGCTAGTAGCCCCGGGTTCAATTCCCACTAAAAACATCTCGCTGGGAGAGCCAGCCACGCAGCTCCTCCGGATTAGTCTCAAGGGCTCCCTGGTATTAAGGGTGCTCTTGGGAATACCGGTAGTTCCGCAAGGAATTCGGAAAAAAAAAATGCGTAATGACGAATTTAGTAATTAAGAAAAAAAAAATCCCTAAGTTTGTTGGATACTTGGATAGAATTCAATGATTACGTACCTTCCTAATATTGAAGCCAGTAAATCATAATGAGAATATGTGGCAATTTCAAGTTCAACCGATGAAGGGGTTGGACCATGAGAATGTGCTCCTAAGTATGCAATGTAGCACTGCAAACAGAGAATCAAAAATAAAAAATTCCTGAAAGTTGAAAGTTGAAATAATATGCAAATTAAAACGAAAGAAGCCTACCTTTTTGTTTGCATGGACAGCATTCAGAAACGAAGTGAAAAGAAAAAAAGATGAAACAAGAAGGCGAAGGCATAAAATGGACCGATCCATTGTTTAATGGTAATTACTTCCCAACCCCTTAATTTAGGAAGGGTTTGATACCCTCTTATACTTGTCTCAATTAAAAAGTGACAAGTGGATATATGTTGTCACAGTAGATATCTAATTAAACTTTTTAAATTTTGCAATCAAATCCTAAAAACTTATTTGCAAAACTGCCTCACTAAATTAATTGTCCCAAATCATTCCTCTTTCAACCCTAACATCTCCCTCATGTTACTAATCAAAATATCCGGTGGCTATTCTTCTTCCAGCCAACATCAATACTAAACAATAGTTGCTGGACGAGTATGTGAAGTCGTGTTGTCTGAAGTTTTATTTTATTTTTCTTATTTTTATCATTATATTATATCGTGTAAAAATAAATTAAAAACCTCTTTCTTTGTGTTTCTCGTTTTCCTCTTCTTTCTTCTGATACAAAAATCCTAAATTGGAGTAACAATGGCAGAAAATTAGCTTTTCCTCTTTGGCCGTAAACCCTTCTTCATGTTTAATTAATCATTCCTCTATGCCTCTTTCACATCACGTCATTGGAACAGAACCATATCACTATGGCGCTGCCATCTCTGCCCGAGATGGTCCAGAACCGCCACCACTACAAATTCTGCTTCTTTATCGTTTTTGGATATTCATTCCATACCCAGCAATGAAGAAAGTAATTGTTTAGTCCCTTGAACAACACAGTTAAAGAAAAATCTCTCTTTTGAATCGAAGACAGCAAAGAGAGATTGGATGATTAAACTGGAAAGAATGTCTTGTTTTCATTTTTTTTTAAATTTTAATAAATTTGTAAGTTTTGCAGAAAGAGCCTTAGAACTTGCAGAAAGAGCCCTCTGATGTGGCAAGTTAAGCCACATGGCAATATTTTATTGGACAATGAAGAGAGGGTACAAAACCCATTAAAAACTAAAGGGTTGTGAAGTAGTCACCATGTATGAAATGAATGGCATATGATTGATGAGATTAATGAGTATGCATTGACGGTGTAAAGTTTTTTACACCATGAGACCATCATCCACCATTCATTTGTATTACTTTAATCTAAAAGTCAACGATAATAAACGGATGAAAGATGGATGATGCATTGATGATATAAAAACTTTTACACTGCCGATGCATTCACCATTTTCTCATGATTAAATTAATATACGGTAATTACTTAATGGTTGAGGGAAGCTTTCAAGGTTATGGTTATTTTATTTCGTTGAAAACAAGGTTCCACGAAACAATAAATATTCCAGACGAACATGCATTTTAAAAAGTTAATAAATAAAGTGTGAAAAGGAAATATGAATGAAGCTACATAACATTGAAAAATAATGGTAAAAAAATGGACGATTCTCTCATTACGTCTCTTAAAATAAAGGATATTATCTCGAAGAGTTGGTGGAATTTGTTTCCTTACATAAGGAGAGGGATTAGCAGTACCCGTATACGAAACAATTAAACATATATATTACTATAATACATGTGAAGTTATTTTGGCTATAAGAGATGAACCGTTGGATTTGGCTATAAGAAGATCAATGACCAGAAATCGATGGGCCTATGTAGTCGGCTTTCGCTAATTTTTTTCCCTATTTTTTTTTTTTGGTATACCTTTTTTTCCCTATTTTGATATAACTTATTTTTGTTGTAATTCTTTTGAGAGAAAATAAACGGTACATTGATAGTGTAAAGGTTTTTTTTTTACACAATTAGTGCATCATCCATCATTGATGGGTGCATGGTCATTGACTATTAGATAAAAGTAATACAAATGAATGGTGGATGATAGATTAATGGTGTAAAAAACTTTACACCGTCAGTGCACACCCATTAATATCTTCTTTCGAAAAAATTTGATTTATACTTGTTAAATATTTTTTTTAAGTCAACAAACAGTAAGTAAACAAATAAATTAAAGTTTTATTTTATTTTTCAGAAAATAAATTTATAAAAAGAAATTATAAACGTATCCTAAAAAGAAAATTTGATTTGTATGAGGTAAATATTCAACAAATATTATTATGTTCCATACAAACATATTTTATTTTTTTAAATATATATATATATATATGTATATATATATATATATTGTCAATTAAAAACGTATTGCTAAAAAAAATATTTGTAATAAATAAAAAAAAAATTACCATCAAGTGGTGCGATCGTGCCAACTTGAAAACTTTGAAAATGAGACATGAGACTAAGAAGTGTGACACCTCCTTAATATAAACTGAAAATTATATTTGTTTCCAAGTACATAGTTATGGACTTATTATTAAAAAATAGGTCAATAAAATTTTTGGCTTTTTTACTTAAGTGAGGTAGTTTTATAAACAAATTACGTAAATAGGGTAGTTTTGAAACTATTTACATAACATGGGGCAGTCAACAAAACTATTTACGAAAATGGGGCAGTCAAAGTCAAAATTACAAAAGTCAAACAAGTCATCCCACATGACTTCTTCTAAAGAGTCATCTCACATGACTTATTCTAAAAGTCAAACAAGTCATCCCACATGACTTATTCTTCTGCTCCCTCGGTTCCTACTTATCTGTCATATTTCAAACAAAACAAACCCTTTGAAAAACGAAATCATTACTTAGATTTCCAATACATTAATTATGTTTTTTTTTCCGACTATACCTTTTCTTTCTCTGTAATTATTATTTTTTTTTCACTACTTACAAAAACCAATACCCTATTAAATAAGGGTAAACATGAAAAATAGAAACGGACAGATTAAAAAAGGACAGTTAATTAGAAACGGAGGGAGTACTTTAAATCTTCATGAAAAGGACAGATTAAAAAAACAAAAAACTTCTACAAAAAAGGACAGTTAATTAGAAACGGAGGGAGTACTTTAAATCTTCATTTTAAACAAATTATTGGTCTATTATTTGAGGTAATTTTTTTATATTTCATTTTCTTAATTTTTTATTTTTTATTTAAATTTATATGTACATATTTATTTTATTTTTAATTTTGTGCTTTTATTTATTATTATAATGTTTAGGTGTAATTTTTTTATGTTTTATATTTTATTTATAGAATTTTTTATTTTAATTTTTTTATATAGTTAATTTATTTTTAATTTTGTGCTTATATTTTTTATTAATGTTTAGCTATTCTAATGCATTTATTTATTTATTTTTAATTTAGTTTATTATTATATTGTACTTATTAGTCAGATTTTTAATGTTTCATACTTTTATTGATTTATTTATTTAAATTTGTCATAATATTTTTTTAATCTATTCATGTTAATATTTTTTCAATCTATTCATGTTATTATTTATTTTTTTAATGTATTCATGTTAATATTTTTTTTAAATTTTTTTTTGAAACTGAACTGGTGTCGCGGTAGCAAAATTGTTTCCATGCGTTTTCACTCCAAATTTGAGGCTGTAAAGATTGAATTTGGAGTGAAAACACATGGAAACAATCCTGCTGCTGCGATACCTGTTCAATTTCAACATACTATATTATCTATAGGCTTTTTACATGAAAAAATTTAAAAAATACTAACATGAATACATTATAAAAGCTAATAATAACATGAATAGATTAAAAAAATATTGTGATAAATTTAAATAAATAAATGTACAAAACATAAAAAATCTAACTAATAAGTTCAATATAATAATAAACTAAATTAAAAATAAATAAGTGCATTAGAATAGCTAAACATTAATAAAAAAATAAAAGCACAAAATTAAAAATAAATTAAATATATATATAAAAAAATTAAAGCATGAAATTGGTTTTTGTAAGTAGTGGAAAAAAAGTAATCATTACAGAGAAAAAAAAGGTATAGTCGAAAAAAAAACATAATTAATGTATTGGAAATTTAAGTAATGATTTCGTTTTTTAAAGGGTGTGTTTTGTTTGAAATATGACAGATAAGTAGGAACCGAGGGAGCAGAAGAATAAGTCATGTGGGATGACTTGTTTGACTTTTAGAATAAGTCATGTGAGATGATTCTTTAGAAGAAGTCATGTGGGATGACTTGTTTGACTTTTGTAATTTTGACTTTGACTGCCCCATTTTCATAAATAGTTTTGTTGACTGCCCCATGTTATGTAAATAGTTTCAAAACTACCTTATTTACGTAAATTGTTTGTAAAACTACCTCACTTAAGTAAAAAAGCCAAAATTTTTCATTGATCTTCTATTTAATTTTCAAAAGAGTTTGGACTTGCGTTTTAATCAAATATTTTATTCTTTCATAAATATTTTGAATTTGGCTTATTAATAAGTTATAGAACTTAGTTCAGAAAATGATTCGAGACAACATTCATTTCTTTATAAATAATCTTATAATTAGCTTGTATCATAACTTATCGTTATCTCGAATGATTTATCGATAACAAAATAATAACCGTCGCCGAATTCCTTTTTCATGAAAATCAGAGTGCGCGGAATAAAACAGTACTTGAGGATCATTCGTGATATATATATATATATAATAAGATAAAAAGATCCCCATTAGTACATCATCATAATACAAGAGTAGCACAAGTCCAAAATATCAAGTCCATATATTGAAAATAAAGAAAAAGACTATAACTGATATGACCTCAACTCTAAGACATCTCAAAATATATACAATATAATACAACTCCAAAATAGACGTCTCAGAGCAGGTCAACTGATCCTCCAAAGCTCCCAACTGGTCCACTGTAGCTATATCCCTATCCTAGGATCCAAACTATCTATACTATGCTCTCCCTAGGAACCACTAACTCCACCACGAGTCATGGGAACCGGCTCGACTGGTACCTCCTCCTCGTCCTCATCCTCCACAGGATTCTCCTCGCCCTCGTCCGACGGGGTAGGGACCCTACCACTGGGTCTAGGGTCTGCAACAGGAATAGACCTACCGCACCTGTTGGGCTAGGAGAAGGAGTCTCCTCAGTGAAAATCCTCGAAGCAGAGGGATGAGAACGAGTGGCAGCTCTAAAACGAAAGTTGTGAAATCTCCGTACAGCAGTCGAGCTGGGGGTGGTCCTCTATAGGTATACAAGGGTGGAACATGCATAATATATATAATAGGGATCCTAAACCTACGAGGTCGCACCCTGGCCAAGGGGTTAGGGTGATAGAGAGTAAACTCCACCTCACCCTCAAAGGTGGTCCGATGCTCCTCGTAAGTCCAAATACCACTAGGGATGGGTCGGATCTCGATGCAAGCTAGGTATCTGGCCGTCAACTAACAAGGGCACGGGAGTAAGAATCACACATATACATAATAAAATGAGACTAAAATATCAATCACAAATAATCATAGACATATAGAATATGCATAAACTTATGAGCATACCCATTTTCGTGTTTATAACTCTTTCAATGCAGGTGACATGATGCATGGTTTCTATCCACAAATTTGAGGCCTCCAATCATCATATAGATATCTATCAACAAATATCCTTGTATTCCCTGAACACTAAATAATACGTTCTCAGAACGTATGGCGGAATTGCTTGGGGTGATTTCCTTAACGTTCCTCCTAGAGTATACGTCACGTCACCAAGACGTAATGAATCACCGTTGTACATAACGGCACTCCCAGAGTGAGCGTCACGTGGCGAGGACGTAACAACCACATCACCGGTGAACCCACATTGGCCACATTCACCACAGAATATGTCATCAAGCAAAACGCAACAGTTTGGTACTCCCAGAGTACTCAGGTCATGTTCCCAGAACATTACCCAATCACATCACCAACCTATTCTCCATGAATGAATGCAAATATACAAAGCATTATTGGTTGGCCTTTAATTAATTTCCATAATTATTATGACATAATCTTAACATCTCCACAATTAAGATATTAATCACATGTCATAATTCATTTTATTATTTTCAATGATGAACTTAAGGTATTAAGAATAAATTACCTTAACCCATAAAATTCTCCCATGAATTTGACTTACGTAATTTTTACTGATTTTGGGTTGGAAGAGTATAATTAAAAATAATATAAATTATTTAACAAAAACCTTTAAAATTTATTTTTGCTTTCAGTTTCTAACCTGTTACAAGATATCCTAACCGGTTTGATTGTACAGTTAAAGAAACTGAATTTATTGTGATTTTCAATACCATTTTCATTTCTCTTCCAATTTGGCCCAAAACAGCCCAGAACCTTTGTTTAACACCTTAAGTAAAACTTGTTCCATTATTGAAAATTCCATAATTCATCATACTTTCCAATCTTGTATATTTTCCAAATGAATTTTTTATTAACATTAAGTTATAAAACTAATTACCCAACTTTGCTTCATCAGCCAACATTCATAGGATAATTTATAGTGAAAATAGGTTAAGAGAATCAATTAAAATGGTGAGAACAACTTAACAAAAATCAAAACTTCACTTTTAATTTATGTCAGTCTCTAACCGATTACGCTGAGCCTCTAACCGGTTAGATTTTGCAGTACAACACACTGAAATTAAGTTTTTCAACACCATTGTCATTGGTACTCAAATCTAACCCTTTTTCATAATCAACAGAGGTTTAATATCTTAAATTACACATGTTTAAACACTTAAACATGCAACAAATCCATGCATGCAAATCTCATATTCCAAAAGTGCATAAAACACGTATTTCACAACTTGAAATACCAAATTCATATACAATGCACATAACCATAAACAAAGCATCAAATAAGCTTGCATGCATCATATCAAAGTTGCTCAAAATCAGAAATGAGCTAAAATTGGCCTCCAAGCCTTAAAAATAATACAAACTATGCCCTTAGAGTCTCTTGGCGACTCTCACTATACAAATCACATTTTAAATCTCATTCTAGTATAAGGTAAGTTCCTCCCTTACCTCTAGGTCGTGTTTGATGAGTATAATCTCTGAAATTAACAATAAATCCCCAGAATCCACAATTCTCTGTTTTCAGCCATCAACAGTTAAACAGGGTCCAAAAACCAGAATTTTTTATGCATGTACAGACCATAAAAATTGGGGAAATTGGTTAGGGTTTGCTCTATGCAACATGCACTAAGAGATTGAACGATTTTGAGGTCAAAGAAGTTCATACACTTACCCAAATTAAGCTCCAAATAAGCTCCAAGAACCAGTTTTTGCAGAAACAACTTTGAACCCCTCCACTTCAAAGGCTTCGTTCTCTTAGCTCCCTAACTCTCAACTCATGATTTTTATGTCAATACAAAGCCTTTGATTCAAGCTTTGTAAAGGTGTATTACTCATAAATTGAATCTCAGAAACAAGGAAGAATAAGAGGGACGAACTCTGGAACCCCAAAACAGAGTCTAACACCTTCAGATCAACAAAATGGACCGAAAACTTGATCAATTAGGGCTATTTATAGAGCAATTCCATTGCCATGCATGAAGACGCATGTTCCCCACTAATTCTGGGCTGGATTCGTGGCAAATTCTTGATTAATTTCAGTGATTACTCATCAAAACGCACTAACCCAGTTTCTGGGTTCATCGACTAACCGGTTACAGGGCACATCTAATTGGTTAGATACTGATGAAATTCAAAAAATTATCTTTTAATTGTTTTCCCTCCAAAAATCTTTCTAATATTGCAATTAGGTCCCAACCCAAGGACTGAATTGCAAAACTTATATTTTTGTACAAAATATCCTTATAAAAATATGTTCCATATTTTTATATTTTCAAACACATAATGTACAAAAATCCGAACTTCAAAACTAATATAAATTAATTATAAAACAAATTCTATAATTAATTTCCTATTATTGGGGGTGTTACAAGAAGTCTCAGGTTCGATTCCCGGTTAGCACACCCCACTGGGAGAGACATAGGAATGCGACCTAGTGTAGGATTAGTATCAAAGGTTCCTTTGTATTAAAGGTGCTCTTGGGGACACTTGTGATACTGGCCAAAGAGTACAGAAAAAAAATTACCATCGCTGGAGGGAATCATGACTTTTGTTTGTGTGGTGGCTTCATTATATAATAAATTAATATTCAACTAGTGATATTCTGTTTGATACATTCAATTTTTTATTTTATAAAATGTATGCAAAATAAACTTGTAGTGTCCTAGAACACTAGATGTCCTTAACCCTCTAAGTGCTCAAGACTATGGAATCAGGAGCCCTAGAGAGGATCAAGAGTTAATGTGTGACTTATGGTATTTCTGCAGTTCCAGTTGGGAAAAGCTGGTTCTCCCTAGTCAACGTGTGTGTGCAGGGTGCCAACTTAGGGATGAGAGTACGTACCTGAAACCCTAGCTGTAATGAGCTATTTATAAGGTTTGGAGGGGGCTGATATGGGCCGTCTGGGCCCTGTATCAGGGTTGAGCTGAACCAGGATTCTGTGAGATAATATTGGAGGATTATGCTTAGAATATGGATAGGATCAGCTGGAGATCTCATGTCTAGGCTGTTGCGAGAATCCAGGAGAGATTTGCGGAAGGGATAAGAAGCCTCGGTGGGTTTGAACTTATCCGCTTGCCGACGGTATGTCTCGGCCTAGAATCTCAAGCCTGATGGATTGAGGACCGATGATGAGGCTCGGTTCCATCAAGTCCGAGCCTGGTCCTTTGGGGATGCTCGGAGCCCATGAGTCCGAGCGAGGGACGTTTATGCTAAGTGAACCGAGGGAAGTACCCTTAGGAGATTCTTTTGACAAGGCTTAGATCCGTATCAGGTCGGCAGACCCTACAAGCCCCCCAGCTCGTAAGACTTTGAGAAGTCTGTGACGAGGTAGCAAGTGTTTAGGGTTGACCTTTTCGGATGCCTCGTTCCGGGAGTATGTGGCAGCTTTAACCAGGTAGCCCGTTCGAGGTGACGTTTTGGGTCCTCTAGGTACGACGCGTTCCCTTGTAAATTGTGCCAAATTATTTCGAATTTTGAAATTTGAAAAAGTGCCTTTTTGGTAACTGCCACGTCTCATCACCGTGTGGTTGAGTGGTGTAATGGGCTTCTGATCCACACAGGCCCATACGTGCATCGTGGGGAAACCGAAAGGTTTTAGGGGTTTCTTTCAAATCCCTTACACTCCACTCACTTTTCATTCATCCTATCAGATTCACACCAAAAGCTCCCAAACTCTCAAACTTGCTCCCTCACTACTTTGTTACTCCCAGGAAACCAGAAACTCACTCCCTTCTCAAGCTTATTTCCGCCACTACCTTCGCATCGCTTCCAGTTTTCCAGAGACTCAGAATCAAAAACAGGTAGTCTTTCTTCTTCTAACTCAAGTACTCTATTTTTGGTTCTGCTTTTTTCTATTTGTTGAAAGGGTTTTGCATTTCTGGGTTTTGTAGGGATTTTGGGGTTTTTCATTCTGGGTAGTGTAGTTTTTAAGGGTTTGGATTTCTGAATCATGAGAGGTTGGAGGGAGTTGAGGAGAATTTATCATGAACTTTTTAGGAAATTAGGAGAGGAGCCTTCTAGTGATAGTGATTCAGACTTTTCTAGGGATTTTGGGGATTCTGAGAGTAGTGATGACGCAGTAGGTCCTTCCTCTCCCCCCATAAGCCAGGGATCCACCGTGACAAAACCGTTAGCTGTAGAACACCCCTCGGACCCCGCTGAAGAAAGCAAGTGGCTGTTGGCTTATAGGTTTGCTGAACGGAGAGCTCAGGTTAGGGTTAGTCCCGAGTGCTGCATAGTGGAAGAAGAGCCTTTGGGAAATCCGAGGAAAGAGGGGGGAAAAAGTCCAAGGCTCGGCCTTAACTTTAAAATTAAAACATCTGCTATAAAAAATCATAACGCCGAGCCTTTTACTTTTTCCCCAGATATGGTGGAGCGCAGGTGTGAGACCAATCCTGAAGAATATCCCTTGCCGCCAAATCATGCGCAGTATGATGAAGTCTTTGATCGGGAGGTGCTTGGAACGAGGCCTTCATTGCTGACGAGGAACAGTTTGAACCATCTTTGTCCACTTCTCACACCTCCGAGAGAAGATGGGAATGCCTCAGACTTCGTACTAAGGCACATGGGCATAGACGACCGGATATGCCTCCAAATACCGGAAAATCGGCAGCTTTTTTATTTCTACGAGGAGATAGCCACTAAGGTCGGAGTCCGCATGCCCTTTTCCACCCTCGAGATAGAGGTCCTGAAGCACTTGAACATAGCCCCGATCCAACTACATCCGAGTGGTTGGGCCTTTGTAAGGGCGTTTCAACAGTTCTGCGACGCTGAAAATTTGGTCGCTGCACTACGATCTTTCTTTTGGTTGTACGCCCCCCAAGTGAACAAGTTTGGCGATTCAAAGGGGCTTTGGGTGTCCTTAAAAGCTCGGAGGGATCACGCCCTGTTTTCAAAAGTAACCGATTCTTGGAAATCCTTTAAACCGCTCTTCTTTCAATACGAATATATTGGAGCAGAAGTTTGCTGGTTTATGGAACAAGTTGAGGCCGAAGGGGAAATTAAAGTTGTACCCCGGTTCCCTTTGAGCTGGTCGAATAGTATCTACAATCGAGGGGCCTCGTTATATCAATTTGATTGCAAAACCGATTTAACGAAGACCGAAAGACGATTGTGCGACCGAGTTTGGGAATACCTTGAGGCGAATGGTCAAATTGATACCAAAAAAATATTGCTGAAGAGGACACGAGCCGAAGTGAAGGACGAGCTGGGTATATATATATATATATATTTTTCCGCTCGGTTTAACACATATTCTCTTGCAGAAAAAATGGGGAAGAAAGCCACCAAAGCTAAGAAGAGCGAGGCTGCCGCGGATCGAGTGAGTAAACTGGCAGCACGAAAATTGGTTCGAGTTCCTCGATTAAGAGCCAGTCTTCCGAGCCAACACCGGTGGTTGCCGCAGATCGAGTGAGTAAGCTGGCAGCACGAAAAGCAGGTTCGAGTTCCTCGATTAAGAGCCAGTCTTCCGAGCCAACACCGGTGGACAAACCAACCTTGGCTCCTCGTGCCGTCACCCCCGAGGTAATTCAGGCCATCGAAGGAGTCCAAAAAATTGTCCAGTCGGATGCACAACAAGACGCTCAAGGTACCACCGAGCGACCAGCTAAAAGAATTCGGGTAGAGAAAGGTAAAGGTTTGGCCGGGGATTGGTTCAATTTGAGTAAATCCCATAAAGATACTCAATTTGAGGAGGGTACCGAGGAAGCCGCTGTCAAGACTGTATGGGCCAAGAAGACTCCTGAGGGCTACTACGCAGCAGTCTTCCCTCCCAAGGATGCACAGGTGATGGATGCCTGGCATCCTTCGACTTGGGGGAACAACTGCAGCGCCCTGGTGAAGGGTCTTCTTCGAAGTGCAAGTGTTCTTCACTACCTCGGCCGCCGCGGCGAGGATGTTCATGCTGGGGTCGCCCCTGATGAGAAGAAGAAGAGGAGGGAAGCGAATGATCGAGAGGATTATTATCAGCTCCAAGTGGAAGGCCTTGAGAGAAAGCTTCAAATCCTGGCCAAAGAGAACGAGGAACTTAAGAAGGGAATGCAAAATGCTGAAGAGGCCAAGACCAGGGCCGAGGCCGAGAAAGAGAAATCAGAGAAAACTCTTCAAAGGGTCCAAGAGGGGATGAGGAAAGCCGAAGAAATCTTGAAGAAGGCCGAAGAGGATGATGCCATATTGCAGGAGGCCCAGGAGAAGGCTCGGAAAGCCGAGGAACTATTGAGGAAGGCTGAAGAGGACAAAGCAACTTTGCAAGTGGCAATGGAAAAAACTCGGAAGGCCGAAGAAGATGCCGCGGTAGCTCGAGAACAACTCGAGTATACTAAGGATGAGGTTGCCGGACTCCGAGCCTCCTTGGACAAAGTGAAGGCACAAGCTCTTAAGCACAAAAAAGCAGCTGAAGAGAACCTCTATAATTGGGATCATGCAATTGAGGATTCTTTCTTTAATACCGCCGAGCAACTCCGCATCCTGAATCCTGGCCTTGTGACCAAGGGTGCTGACCCCAACCATGCTGTAAAGAAAGGGCATGTTTTTCCCGTTCGGCAGCTAAATCCCTGACTTCTTCTGAAAGAACTAGGTCCTCACACAGTAAAGTGTTGTTGAGGGGGTTCGGTTGTTGTAAAGCTCGGAAAGATGGGATGATCCTTTTCACCGGGATGACCGCGTCACAACCATAAGTAAGTCGATAAGGGGTTTCTCCCGTGGAAGTCTGTATGGTGGTGCGGTACGACCAAAGCACTTCATGCAGGTTTTCCAGCCAATTTCCCTTAGCACCGATGAGTCTTTTCTTGATCCCCTGAATGATACTTCGGTTCACTGATTCTACTTGTCCGTTGGTCTGAGGATGCTCGACCGAAGAAAAGTAGTGTTCAATGTTCAAAGCGTTGACCAAGTCCTGGAATGCCTTTGCCGCAAATTGAGTTCCATTGTCGGTTACCAAGACCTGTGGTACTCCAAACCGAGCTATAACCTGTCTCTCAAAGAACTTCTGAACCTTGGCCGAGGAAATAGTTGCTAGTGGCTCGGCTTCGATCCACTTGGTAAAATAATCGATGGCAACTATCACCCATTTGAGCTGTCCTGGTGCGGTGGGGAACTGGCCAATCAAATCCATTCCCCACTGATAGAAGGGGTAGGGAGATGAAAGTGAATGAAGTTCCTCGGCTGGCTTTTGGTAGACGTCACTGTGGAACTGACATCTTTCACATTTCCATACATGATCGATTGCATCCTGTTGTAAGGTTGGCCAGTAGTATCCTGCCCTTAGAATTTTCTTGGCCAACGATTTCCCTCCGACATGATGACTTCCTATACCTCCATGGACTTCTTCCAGTGCCTGCTTTGCTTCGGCGGGGTCTAAGCACATGAGCATTGGGCCGCTGACCCCACGGCAAAACAGAATTCCATCGATCATAGCGAACTGGGAGGCTTTTCTGACAAGCTTTTTGGCCTCGGCTGGATCTGTCGGCACGATTCCTTGTTCCAAGAAGTTTATGATCGGGGAGGTCCAACTTGGATCCATAGAAACGGAGAGGACAACGCTAGGTCCATGCACCATTTCTTGGATCAACGTCTTATTATTTCCTGGACCCTTTGTTGAGGCAAGTTTAGAAAGAATGTCCGCTCGGCCATTGCTTTCCCTTGGGATATGGTAGAATTCGACCTTGGCAAACTCTGAAGATAGGAACTTCACCTTTTCTAAATATTTTTGTAAGATGGGTTCCTTGGCTTGATAATCACCCTTCACTTGCGATATCACCAACTGAGAATCACTGAAAACCTTCACTTCTCGGGCTCCAACTTCTTTCGCCATCCTCAGACCAGCCATCACAGCTTCATATTCCGCCTGATTGTTCGAAGTCGGAAATCCGAACTTCAACGAATATTCAAGGGTAACTCCCTCTGAGTTCTCCAGAATTATTCCCGCTCCTGCTCCGAGCTTGTTGCTTGACCCATCGACATAAATGTTCCAATCCAAGTTTGAGCTCGTCAATGGCTCAGTAAACTCGGTGAGAAAATCAGTTAAGACCTGAGACTTCATTGCTTTCCGAGGTTCGAAAGTAATGTCGAACTCGGAAAGTTCAATAGCCCAAGTCACCATTCTGCCTGCCAGGTCGGGTTTCTGAAGGATCTGTCGGATTGGCTGAGCAGTTTTGACCGTGATATGATGGCTTTGGAAGTATTGACGCAACCTCCTAGCCGTAATAACCAAACAAAACGCCAACTTCTCAACCTTCTGATACCTCAGCTCTGGTCCTTGAAGTGCTCGGCTCACGAAGTAGACAGCCTGATTCTTCCCTAACTAGAACCGAACTGACCACTGAATCCCCTACTGATAAGTATAGGAATAAAACTTCTCCTGCTGCCGGACTAGATAGGATTGGAGGAGAGGCCAGGTATTGCTTAAGGTCAGTAAAGGCCTTTTTGCATGCCTCGTTCCAGTCGAACGTCTTTTCTTTTTCCTTCTTCAGCAGTTGGTACCATGGCAAGGCCTTCCGAGCTGACTGAGACAGAAACCTGGAGAGAGCTGCTACCCGACCTACTAGCTGCTGTACTCCCTTGATGTCGGAAGGGCTCTTCATCACAAGGATGGCTCGACACTTCTCTGGGTTTGCCTCAATTCCCCGTTCGGTGAGCATGAACCCGAGGAACGAACCAGCAGGAACCCCAAAAGTGCATTTTTCTGGGTTTAGCCTCATGTCAAACTGTCGAATTCTATCAAGTATAACCTTCAAATCCTTAGCATGGTGCTCCTCCTTCAGACTTTTCGCAATCATATCGTCGATGTATACTTCCATTTTTGGCCCAATAAGCGGACCGAAGACCTTGTTCATCATTCGCTGGTAAGTTGCCTCAGCGTTCTTCAGTCCGAACGGCATGACGTTGTAACAATATGTAGCATTTTCTGTGACGAAAGAGGTCTTCACCTGATCCAGGGGATACATGGGGATCTGATTGTACCCCGAATAAGCATCCATGAAGGATAGCCTTTGATACCCTGCCGAGCTATCTACGAGTTTGTCTATGCAGGGAAGTGGGTATTGATCTTTGGGGCAGACCTTGTTCAGGTCTGTGTAATCCACGCACATCCTCCATTTTCCATTGGATTTCTTGACTAGCACGGGATTAGCCAACCAATCTGTGTACACCACCTCCCTGATAAATCCCGCCTCCAATAGCTCGGACACCTTCTCTTCTGTTGCTTGTGCCTTCTCTGTTCCGACCCGCCTTTTCTTCTGACACACTGGCTTGGCGCCAGGATACACACTTAGTTTATGGCAGATAAAATTCGGATCGATCCCCGGCATGTCTGCCGAAGTCCAAGCAAACAAGTCTTTGTTTTCTACCAGCAGTTCCGTCAGTTCTCTTTCCAATTCCTCGGCAAGGCCGACGCCTATCTTGACACAATGGGACGGTTTGGGACCCAGAATTACCTTTTTGAAGTCCCCCTGAGGGGTTGGCCTAGTTTCATCCTCGTTCCGTACGTCAAGATCTGCCAAGTTCACACTTCCTTTGTTGAGTGGCTCCTTCATGATCTTCTCCTCGTCATCCAGCTTCAGTTTTCCCAGGCTAATGTTGTAACATTTCCGAGCCAATTCTTGTTCGGACCGTACCGTTACCACCTGGTCATCTGACCCTGGAAACTTCATGGCTAAATGAACGGTTGATACAACTGCACCAAATGATTGGAGTGCTGTATGGCCAAGGATAGCGTTGTATGCCGACGGTGCTTGTACAACTAGCCACTTTACCATCTCGGTTCGAGCAGACGATTGTTCACCCATGGTCACTGGGAGATGAATGTGGCCTAAGGGAACAATGGAATGTGCCATAAAGCCAATCAAACTGCCCTCAAATGGAGTTAGGTCAGATCTCTTCAACCTTAGCCTCTCGAACAGATCCAAAAACATAATGTCTGCTGAACTCCCCTGATCGACGAGAATCCTTTTTACTTCATAATTACCGAGCTTGGCTGTAACTACCATAGGATCATTGTGATCCTGAATAATATCAGCAAAGTCATTGTCACTGAAACTGATGACAATATTCTTCTTTTTGGGCTTTTGGATCGGTCGGCTAGCCACCGAAAGGATCTGTCCCACATACTTTTTTCTATCACTTCTTTTTTCTCCACCACCCGCAAATCCACCAGCAATGGTGTTGATTAGAAACTCGTCACGACCCTTATTCTGCTCAGATGGTAGGGCGGGGGCTCCCCCTGCAGGTGGCGTAGGGCTTTTATTCCTTTTTTCTTCGATTTTGGGAGGTGAATGACTTCTTCTTTTTGAACGCTTCCGCATCGCTTCCCCGATGTATTGTTGAAGCTTCCCATCCCTAACCATTTCCTCAATCAGATCTTTCAGTTGGGTACATTGATCGGTGGTATGCCCCCATCCACCATGATGGTCGCAGTACTTTGTCCTATCCTTTTGAGCAGTTTTTCTCAAAGCTGGAAGCCGAGTGATGTTACGCATCTCGGTATGCATAGTATCACGAAGGATTTGACTCCTCGGGACTGTGAGCTGGGTATATTCATCATACTTGCCTTTTGGAGGCAGTTTTCTCCTCTTTCTCTCTTGTCCTTCCTCCCCCTGTTTTCCCGAAAACGATCAGTTTGACGGGAATCATTCTGACGAGGGCGCTGTTCCAGACCCCGAGCCGCGGTGCTGATTCTATGGAATTCCTCCAAATTAACAAATTTCCTAGATCTTTCCCTGAGTTCGGCCATATCCCTCGGTGGTTCTCCGATCAGACAATCCTTGAAATCACCGTCTCGCAATCCTTGAGTGAGTAAGAGGACAGATACTCCCGATTGCAGGCCTGATATGCCACTAGCTTCTTGCTGATAGCGAGCTAGGTAATCGCGAAGAGACTCGTCAGTTCTATGTGCGACTCCAGCCAATGAATGGTCCGACTTAGGTTGTGACATACTGGCTGTATATCGATTCAGAAATGCTGTCCTCAGCTCGGCCCATGAATGAATCAAGTTGGCAGGTAGGGAATTGAACCATCTCAAAGGTGCCGATCCCAGAGTCATTGAGAATTCTCGGCACTTCATGAAATCCCCTCCTCCATAAAACATCATGGAGGATTCGTAAGCCGCGATATGGTCCACCGGATCAGTCGTCCCATTATAGCGAGGGATATTCTGATGACCCACATAAGTCTGCGGGGTTTGAAATGCCATTATCTCAGCTATGAAAGGATGTCCAGGATGGGGTTCCCCAGTAACACGCCCAGGAACTAATCCCGGATTAAGGGGTGGGGGCGGAGGAAGGTTATTAGGGTTGCCGAGAGCCACGTTAGGGCCTTGCTCGGCAACTCTTGCCATGCTTTGCTGCTGAAGAGCAGCGATAGCCTGATTCTGCTTTTCAATCAAAGAAGTTTGAGTCCTTAAGATCTCCATGATTGATTCCTCTCTCCTACGGGCCGACGAAGTAGTCATATAGGATCTACCTTGTGTTTCGGAACGTTCACCACCTTGAAGTGTTCCAAAACGACCCCTGGTAAATTGAGGGACTTCTCTGTTGGATCGCTCGGTACGGGAGTGGTCATGTCGAGCGGAATGCTCAACCCGCCGATCCTCACCAGTTCGTGATCCAGCAGGGGCCCTCCGAGACCGATGTGGTCCAGAGTCCGCAGTATCGTGCCAATCTAAAACATGGCCATCCGGAACAGTGCGGGGATTGGGTCGCCTTCCGCCACCTTCTATGCGGGGAGGAACAGTGGCTTGAATCACCGGAGGAACTGGAGGAACATCACCCTGAACTGGAGGAACCAGGGGAACGACCGTCTGATCCACCGGAGGAACGGGTGGAGTGTTACCCCGACTGCCCCTAGTAGGTCTTCCTGGGGCGATTCTATCCCTGACGTTTCCTGCGTTCTTAGGTGGCCTCCCACGAAGGCGACGACGGAGATCCCCTTGTTCTTGGTTATCGTTGTTGTTTGCCATGAGTACGGTGGAAGTGGGAATACTGGTTATTCGTTCCCCACAGACGGCGCCAATGTAGTGTCCTGGAACACTAGATGTCCTTAACCCTCTAAGTGCTCAAGACTATGGAATCAGGAGCCCTAGAGAGGATCAAGAGTTAATGTGTGACTTATGGTATTTCTGCAGTTCCAGTTGGGAAAAGCAGGTTCTCCCTAGTCAACGTGTGTGTGCAGGGTGTCAACTTAGGGATGAGAGTATGTACCTGAAACCCTAGCTGTAATGAGCTATTTATAAGGTTTGGAGGGGGCTGATATGGGCCGTCTGGGCCCTGTATCAGGGTTGAGCTGAACCAGGATTCTGTGAGATAATATCGGAGGATTATGCTTAGAATCTGGATAGGATCAGCTGGAGATCTCATGTCTAGGCTGTTGCGAGAATCCAGGAGAGATTTGCGGAAGGGATAAGAAGCCTCGGTGGGTTTGAACTTATCCGCTTGCCGACAGTATGTCTCGGCCTAGAATGTCAAGCCTGATGGATTGAGGACCGATGATGAGGCTCGGTTCCATCAAGTCCGAGCCTGGTCCTTTGGGGATGCTCGGAGCCCATGAGTCCGAGCGAGGGACGTTTATGCTAAGTGAACCAAGGGAAGTACCCTTAGGAGATTCTTTTGACAAGGCTTAGATCCGTATCAGGTTGGCAGACCCTACAAAACTAAATATGTAGTATTAGTTAACACTTGAAAACTTGAAAAGAAAAGTTAGTTGACAAGGAATTTTAGATAGAATTAGTATGACTTTTAGTATAAAATGTATATATTCATAATTTTTTTTCTATAAGTCACAAATACAATCCAGCGGCACATATATACACAACATTACTTCAAAACAAGATTTATCCTACCCACACACATATGAGTCAACTCAACAACAAGAGAGGTTTTTATGTAAATGTTATGATAAAAAAATATGAAAAAAAATCGGGATAATTTTTTTAAAAAAAATAAAATTAAGTAATAAGAATCAAGATGAGTTCAAATTAAATGGTTGTTTAGTTAATGTATTTTATTTTCTTGATTTCATGTAAAAAAATAAAGTTTATTATATAAAGTGCTTTTATTAGTCATTAAAAAATGATGGATGTATTATTGAAAATGAAACAAAAATTAATATCAGAAATATTAAAATTTAATAATGAAAGTTAATTGACTTTATATATATATGTGTGTCTATATATATATATATATATATATATATATATATATATATATATATATATATATATATATGATATCATCATAGGTTTGGTTTTTTTTTTTTTTTTTTTTTTTTTTTGACATAGGAAGGAGTATTAATTAAACAGAGGGTGGAAGGCAATCCTGGAATGATTAATTCAGAACATCAATTGAAATTAGTCTCACTTTAATTTCATGGTGAAGGAATATATATAATATCCGGATAAGAATTAATAAAGATTGCAGCTTAAGAGAAGACCTTTCATCATCTAACATATACTTGGTGTCGGTTGCCACTTGCCACGCCTTTGATGTTGTGAGTCCTTCCTGCTATAAAGCTATACTTTTTTCTGGAAAAAGGAAAATTTTTTCAGTTGGTTAAAGTATGATGTATGAAATACAATGTCCGATATCAAACATCAAAATTGATCACGAGTTTTAAAAAAATATAATCTCGTAAGCAAATAATTATTGGCCAGGGCTGCTATGGAGATGATGGTTCAATTAATAATTTCTCCATATATAACCTTTGCCATTTTCACATTCAAAAATGCATCTTCAAAGTCATTCTTTATAATCATGAGAAGTCACAAGCATGTACCCGGGAATTGACGTTAATGAATTAGAAAAAACTGCCATGAATCGACTTATTCGGTGGGAAACCTTATATACTTCACTTTAAAATTCATTGTGATAGTAACATTTTACCATCTTTAAGAATTTAGGCATGCTTGTTGGTTGTGCACTAATCTCTTTGACCAGTCGAGGAACACCAACGTGAATATGTTATAGTTTAATTTGTTCGTTATAACTACAATAATAAGTATTTTAAAATTACATAACTTTCGTGTCATATTGTTGTAGAGACAAGGAATACAATTACTAACATTTATCTATTGCTAGAGTTGAAAAGATAGTTTTTCAAACATCCTTGGATCAAAAGCCACAAAACCCGATTTCTATTCCATTGTCTCATATACTATTTTTTCTGTGTCGTTTAGCCGTAGTGTGATGGTTATATAAAAGAATACATTATAGTTAGAAACATGACTCGTTCCTTATAAATAGATAAAAATCCTAACTATTATACATTAGCGTCCATCTAGCTAGGGATGACAATTGGACCCGGACCCGCGGTTACGCGTCGATAATACCCGCAACGGGTTCGAGTCTAGGTCCAAAAAAGAGACCCGTGGATCCAAAGAATGGATCCGTCTGAGTACCCGCTTTGAACGGATTTGGGTCCAAGTCTGAGATATCCAGACCCTTGGGTACCCGGACCCGTCCATAGTACATATATGCATTATATATATATATATATATATATATATATATAATTTTAGTATGTTTGTGTTTAATGAGAGACTTTCTTTGATGTCTGCGAGTGTTTAATTGTGGTAGGGATTAATATTAAGTAGAGTGTGTAATAATGTATTAATGATCCCTCGCTCTATAAAAAAAAACATAGAAATTAATTTAAAAAATATTTTTTTCTTTTAAAAAAATTGCTAATGGGTACCCGCAAAACTCGTACGGGTACCCCAAGACCCGCCTACACATTATGCACCGGGTACCCGCGCGGATCCGGGTCCAGTAATTTATGAATGGGTCCGGGTCCTGGTAATGGTGTACGCGGATCCACCCGGATTCATTGCCATCCCTACATCAAGCTAATGGACCTTCAGAAACAACCTCATTTATATCTAATTATGATTAAGCCCATTAATATTTAATTATTTTTTACTAAACACACATCAATACATATCACATGCACATCATATGAAACATACTAATATATTAAAATCTTACAACATCACCACTTACATTGTCACTTACATAGCTAGGAGGAATTGGTAAAAAGCTCTCGTACTAATTAATAAAGTTATTAGGAAAATCACACAAGCTGAGGTGTGGTTCTCCTAAAATCCTTTTTAATTGGTATTAGAGATTTTGACCAATGCCTCCCAACTATGAAATTGCCGATACGAGATTTTAGCCAATAGGAAAAACAAAAGAATTGTTTTTTGTTAGCATATATCCTTAAGATTGGTGATTGAAACTTTAATAAACAAACATAATTGATAAAGAAGAGAAAAATCCAATTCTCAACATTTTTTAAAAAATTTGTCATTTAGTCATCATTGAGAGGCTAATCTCTTTAATTTTCATACACATAGCATGTCAAACCCCCAAAAAACCAATTTGATAATGGTATGAGTAGTCTATTAGGGTTTTAAATCATAATGTAGTGAATGAGGCACACAATGTGGGACTCACTTTCCAACTTCCCCCTCCACAAAAGCCTTCCGAAATGCAATAGGTTACCTTTGACTCCCAATATCCCACCTCCAAATAACCCTTTCTACTGCGGGTTATGTTTTGTTGAAATATTTTATTAAATAATTTCATTAGTAGTATATTAAAATTCCAACAACTATAGCAATTATTTCAATATCTTAATTTTCCATATAATGCTTTTTATGAATGTTTCCATGTCCAACGGGTAAAATTCTTTTTATTAGTCTTTAATACTATATGCAGTATATACGTTGTTTTCTTTATTCTACTATTACTGTGGAATAAAACTAAAATATGCAATTAATTACTCCTTCCGTTTCACTTTATCTGTCACTTTAGTTACAAATTATTTGTCGCTTTAGGAATTCGATGATATATTAATTGATTTTTTTCAACTTTAAGCATGTATTTAATGTGATGAAACATGTGAAATGAGTAATAATTAATGTACTTTGAGGATATTAGAATAAAATTATCTAATAATTCTCTTAAAATTGAAGCATTAAATAATTTTCTTAATCCGTGTGAAATTTTTAAAATGACAGTTGAATTAGTGAAACGGAGAGAGTATCTTTTCCGTTGCTATGTCTCCCGCTAAGTTTTATAGAGTATATATTTATAACTCATAACAACTATAACAGTAAAATAGTATAGTAACTAGCAACTTGTATATATAGAATATGTACGAGGATAGAGACTTTTGGGGAACAACTATATTTTTGTTTTATTTGCACATAGTGAGTAAATTGTTTTTTTTTATTCCCAAGAGCAATTCAAATAAGTTGTTTATTGAGACCTCATGAGTTCTATTATAAAGTTGATGAGAAGTGCTTGGAAGGTATTAGTTATCATATGTCTCTTCCACCACGTGATTCACTTGTGGTGGCAAAAAATCTTAAGCCCAATGCATTTGTGCATGCCACAGTCTATTTTTATTATGATAAGTATTTTTTATTTTTCTTTGTGTAGGGTTAACCAATTCTAGCCTCCCTAGGCCGAACTGAGTCAGTCCCCGTAGGACAAACATCCAAGCGGTTCAAAAGCACCCCGCCCGATACTCGAACCAACTACCACAAAAGACATGGTCGATAAGCCGACCATATAGTCAGGCCGACCTCGAACAGGTCCCCGATAGGCCAGCAAGATCGGGTTGCTCGATACTCGGTCCTACCCTCGGATCCGAAACCACCCACTTTCTACGTCTTGCATACGGTTTAGACATGAGACGTACGTGCTGAGCTGTCCAGGCTTTAGTACATGCTGCACTGTCCACATTCTAGAAGGACACAAATATTTACAGATATTTTCACAGAGTCTGACGTCAGAACAGAAACCCTATTGGGCCTCCCTACAGGCCCAGTCCCGTACACCCTTATAAAAGGCATAAACTTGCCTTGGGGTTAGGTAGGTTATTCTCATCCCTAAGTTGTCACTCTGCACACACGCTTCTGACAAGGGGAGACCCTGGTATCCCAACTGGATATTCAGATATTTCTATATTAGTCACACATTAATTCCTTGTTCCTTCACAGATCCCAAAGACCTCGAGTATTGGTCCCAAGATCCCATAAGGACAAGAACATTCCCATTTTTCAGATCCACTGCATTGACACCGTCTGTGGGGACCGTAAACTTCGATTCCCATCCACCCCTAGAAATGACAAATCACGACGAGAACACCAACGGCGCTACCGTTCAATGCCACCCCAGCCAATCCCACATCCCAGCGGTGTCCAGGGTCATAAGATTGCTGGGGGCTTAGCAAGTGGAGGCGAAAAACGCGATGAATGAAGGCGTTACGTTGGTCAGATCCACGACAGAGTTAGCCTGAAAAGGGCTAAACAGAAGGCTTCCACGCCACTCTGCTTTGATGACAACGACTACCATGATATCCTGATGGACCACAATGACCCCATGGTCATCACGGCTGCCGTAGGCAACTATACGGTCCGTAGGATGCTGGTAGACCAAGGTAGCTCAGCTGACGTGATATTCGAGCCCTTGTTGAAATCTCTAGGCTTGAGAAAATCAAATCTATCCCCTGTGCTGGGACCACTGATTGGGTTTGCAGGTGACACCGTCGCTCCTTTGGGACGAATCTGCCTACCAGTCAGCATGGGAACAGGGTCATCTGCTAGAACGCAGATGATTAACTTCCTCGTGATCGACTGCCCCTCAGCCTACAATGGCATTCTGAGCAGACCATCTATACATGCTTTTGGGGCAGTTGTGTCACCATTCGATCTAACCAGGAGACTGCTCGAAGATGCTACAACACCGGCTTAGGAAAAAGGAAAGTAGAGGGGCCACCATGGCTCGAAAAACCCCAGTTGGGGGGAAGGGCAGCATGAACCTCACTGACTTGGACGTCCGAAACGAGTCAGACGAGTCTCGCCCCGCCCTCGAAGGTGAGTGAGAGTATGTGCAATTGGACAATAACCCTAATCACCAAGCCAAGATCGAATCAAGACTCCCTCCACCCCTCAAGGAGGAATTGACACAACTCCTTCGTGCCTACAAAGAAGTGTTCGCCTGGACATCAGCTGACATGCCAGGAATAGATCCAAATTTTATCTGCCACCGACTAAGCGTGTACCTAGACGCCAAAAAAGGAGAGAAGTAAGAGAAGAAAAAGCCGCCGCGATATAAGAGAAGGTGGCCGAGCTCAAGGAGGCCGGGTTCATCCGAGAAATCAACTACACCGATTGGTTAGCCAACACGGTGCTCGTCAAAAATCCAAATGGGAAGTGGCGAATGTGTGTAGACTACACCAATCTCAACAAGGTGTGCCCCAAAGACCAGTACCCACTTTCCCTCATTGACAAGCTGGTTGACAGCTCAACAGGATACCAGCTCCTATCCTTTTTGGACGTATACTCGAGTTATAACCAGATCCCGATGTACCCTCCCGACCAAGAAAAAACGGCCTTTATCACAGAAAGGGCCACCTACTGCTACAACGTCAAGCCCTTTGGTCTCAAGAACGCAGGCGCGATTTACCAAAGGATGATGAATAAAGTGTTTGAGGGGGTCATCCCTGACAAGATGGAAGTCTATGTGGATGACATGATCGCAAAATCAAGAAACCAGGAAAGTCACCCACAAGACTTGGCTACCATCTTAGATCGAGTTAAACAACACAATATGCGTCTCAACCCCGAAAAATGCACCTTCGGGGTACCAGTGGGTTCCTTCCTCGGATTCATGCTCACGGAAAGGGGGATTGAAGAAAAACCCGAAAAATGCCAAGCCATCCTGAGCATGAAAAGTCCCACCGATGTAAAGCAGGTGCAACAGCTCACCGGAAGGGTGGCCACGTTATCAAGGTTCCTATCCCAGTCGGCTAGGAAAGCGCTTCCTTGGTATCAACTCCTTAGGAAAAACAAGGAGTTCCAATGGGACGAACGCTGTGAAACAACCTTCGTCGAGTTAAAATAGTACCTATCAGTACCTCCCGTCTTGACTAGCCCCGACGAGGGGGAAACCCTGTACTTATACATATCGATAGGCGATTCCGCCATCAGCTCGGTATTGGTAAAGGAGTCAGGAAGGGTGGAGTCGCCAATCTACTTTGTCAGTAAGGCACTCCAAGGTCTTAAGACTAGGTATTCCAAGGTATAAAAAGTGGCCTTCTGCCTGGTAGTCACCGCAAGAAGACTAAGGCAATACTTCCAAAGCCACAGGACCGTCATAAGAACTAACCAACCGATGAGACAGGTGTTACAAAAACCAGATCTCGCTAGGAGTGATCGAGGCCGTACCCGATACAAATAAAAACAGTTTAAGTATAGTACTAGGAAGTGACTCCTAGGTCGTCTCCCAAGGAATATCTTATCAAGCAAAAGGTCGAACACATAGTATGCATAGAAAACAGGGGGGTTTTTTTTGTATTGAATATTGAATAATTGAAATCAAAACAGAGTTAAATCAAAATGAAGAAACAGATAAGGAAAAGCGGATAAACCCCTTTGGCTCGCGTTCACAACTCTATCATCGGTCACAAAAGATCAATTTCTTTCCTCTTCACTGTCCAACTCGTGAGAATTAAATACTAAGCGAAAATTCAATTCTCACTCCAAAACCCAAACCTCTAATTAAGCATTAAAAGCCAAAGCATGGAGTTTTTACGAGTTTGCATAAATTAAGCATTCATACACATGGATTATCTCTATAGAATGGAACTAAGCGAACCATAACATATCAATAAGCATGAAAACAGTGAATAAAAACGAAATAGCATTAAGAATAAAACCTCAAGAGTATGTGATACATTACCAAAGGGATTTAACCTAAGAGTTTAGCCTTCCATGAAGAAAAATACCAAAAACGTGTAGAAAAGGGAAGAGAGAAAAACCCTAGCAGCCTCCACAAGCTTGGAGAGCAAAACTAAGCCTTCTCTATGAAAGAGAATGTAAAAAACATGAATGGAAGGTCTCCCTAGGGTTTACACGAATTTGGCTTTTTAAATCACAAAACGGGCCTAAATCATGGGCCCAAATCCTAAGGAAAGCTTATCTCTAATTAAATCTAAAAAAAATCTTATAGATAAAATCTAAATCTTAAAAGATATAACTAAATCTCAACTAATCCTAAAGATAGATTACAATCTTCACTTCATCATATATCTTCTCTTCCAACATTAAATCTTCATTCCCAAAATGTCCAAAAAGCCCTTGTGCCAAATATGACCTGAAAATAGAAATAGAATTAATTAGGCTAAATAATCCCAAATTAAACAATATTCAGAATAGTAGTCCAATAAACTCTAAATCACTAAATCAAGCTAAACAATGTCAAATAGGCAACAAGTATCAATAATAGGAGTAAAATAATGCAAGGAAAAATAGGAAATAAAATGCTCATCAAGGAGAATGGTCTCTTGGTCTATCGAGCTGTCCGAATTTAACCCAGCGTATGAGCCCCGAAGGTCGATGAAATCACAGGGTTTATCGAACTTCGTTTCAGAATTTATCGATCCCGCAACAGGCTCGAACCCTCAAAAATGGACCTTATACGTCGACGGGTCTAGAAATTTGAGAGGCGCAGCGGTCGGGGTTATCTTGGAAAACTCGGAGGGAATCAGCTTAGAGTATTCACTCAAGTTCGAATTCTCCACATCCAATAAGTAGGTCGAGTATGAAGCGGTCCTCGCAGGGCTAAGGCTAGCCAAAGAAATGGGAGCCACAACGCCACGGATCTTTTCAGATTCACAGTTGGTGGTTTCCCAGATCAAGGGAGAATACCAACCCAAGGAACCCATCCTTCAAAAATATCTTGACAGGGTCAGATTCCTGGCAACGGAGTTCTCTCATCTTGAGATCACCCATATCCCCCGAGAATCCAACAACCGGGCATATATACTCTCCAAGCTAGCAAGCTCCAAAGGATTAGGTCACAACAACTCGCTGATACAAGAAACCGTACAAGGACCGAGCGTTGTCCTAGCAGCCTCCTTATCAGCAAACTGGATGACACCCATCACTGGCTACCTATAGCAAGGGATCGTTCCTCAAGACCCCTGAAAGCCAAAAAGGTCGTCAAACAGGCAGCTTGTAACACCCCAATTTGGAACTTAGAATTTTCACTAAAAATTTGCGCCATTTTTTTTTATAACATTTACCAAAATCCGTTCATCTTATTTCTTTTACAAAAAGGTTTTCATAATACTATTTGAGTTACTTGGTTTTCAAAATATTTGCAACATAAAATCCTTTTTCCAAAAAGAGATGTTACCAACACATTTCCAAAAACTTATTTTCTTAACGCCATATTTATTCGATGGTTAACTTGCGGAAACATTTAATTACTTTTTGACCTTGATACTTAACCAAAAGAACTTCTTTTATATCTTTCCAAATAATCCTTTATTACAACAGGGGTTACATCGGGATAGAGTAATCATGTCCTAATCACCTTAATATAGGGTACAAAATAAAGACTATACTATCTTAGGATACTAGTCTTCATGGCTATCCTCCACCACAAGTGTCTGAAAGATTCCTCGGTTGCCGCTTCTGCTTCCTCCTCATATGGGCACCATCTCGCGATCCTCTTCCAACTTGAGCAACCACTAATCGAACTACTACTTGATCTGTCATCTGTGAACATTGTTCCCCAATGTCCACAGGAAAGGGAAATAGAGAGAGTAAGCACTTCCGAACGATATAATCGTCGACGGCGTGGGCTTACTATAGGGGAATATTAAGACCACACAAGCATATCATAGCAGCATATACATCATCATTATCATCACCTTATAAAAATAATACCATAAGGTTCTTTCCCAAAATAATATTCTTAATAAAGCTTTAACCTTTATATTTAGTTATCTTTTTGTCTCTAAGTTTCGGCATCACAACCATCGGTAAACCTAAAGGGGAGGTAGCATTACCGAGGTTCAAGGGATTGATAGCACACACGTTACATCTCCTCCACAATTCCAACCATATCCTAGTTCGGAAAGCAGATGGGATGCACAGGAACCCTAACCATGCCGGCATCGGAGTCGGTAGACGGAAGGCTGTACCAGACGCCGGTGGTAAGCCAGGTATCAAAATTTATGTGACCAGACGCCGGTGGTCAACAAGATTTATTTCCCAAAAGTTTCCAAAAACCCAACACCTACCGAACTTCTAGCCTCGTTCAGGTTCCCTCTCACCATCTATGATTTGCTCAAGGGGGCGACAACACTTTCTCCAGTTGGCCTGCAGTCCTTGCTACGACGAAAGTCCAGACTCTAGTGAACCTTGTCAATGTAGTCCCGTCCTGCCTAGAGATGTACTCGAGGCTTCTTGACGTTTCACCGTCCTTGCCCTCCCCTATTGCAATCACCACTTGAAAGGACTCCAGCCTCCAAGCATACGGTATCTTTCCTCTCCACTACTTCACTCTCAACGCAAGGTTTAGAAAAGGGGTTCCTACGTCTTTTAAGTCTTTTAAGTCATCGAAGGGTTTTACTAAGTTGAACATTCCTAATTGTGGTCGACCTATTCTAAGCCACACTTCTAATGGGTCTCGACCTATAAGGGATTAACCTATTGTAACATCCTAAACTTTGATTTTAAGGAAATTATTGATTTAAAACCTTAGAAAAATTGGAAAAAGTGATTTAATGAATTTTGCCAAATATGTAGGTGGTGATTATAGGTCCTAGGAGTTGTATAGGAGGTATATATGGCCTTGGGCAGGGTCATATAAGCGAGATCGGGAGTAAAATCGGCGTTTTAGGTGTTAGAAATCAACCGAAAAGAGAAAATTAGAAATTTATTATGGGGAGCTAAGAAAATAAATTCCACAGTTGGATATGAAGTTTAAGGGGTGAAGAAGCATGTCTAAAAATTTGGACTCGATCCGATGGTCGACGAAAAAGTTACGGCGAATCGAAGGTTGGAAACCCTGAAACTCGCCCAGGCGCACCAGCCATGCGCCCAGGCGAGTCACTATTCATTTGGAGCACCATCCAGTGGGAAATCCGCCCAGGTCAGCCCACCATTCGCCCAGGCGGGCGCAACACCACTCCAGCGCACCAGGAGCGTGAGTTGGCGCACCAGAAAATCCCCCAGCCGCACCATTTCCATTTCTGACCGAGCCAGCTACGCACCAGCTTGGTTCTGGTGCAGTTCTCTCGCCCAGGCGAGGAAATGGCTCGCCCAAGCGAGCTGGCGCGCACACCAGCCGCACCAGAAATTCTGTTGGCGCGCCAGAGCCCCCACCAGCACGCACCAGGTGCACCAGCAGCACCAGCCGGTGCTTGAGCTCGCCCAAGCGAGTATAAAGCTCGCCCAAGCGAGTGGCGCAGACCAGATTTGATCTGGTGCGTCCAATTAGAACTTGGGGGCCAAGTTGTGGCCTCTTGGCCACACGATTTTGCTTTTCTTTGGCAAGAACAAGCACCCAACAACAAGAACACCACTCTTCATCATCAACACCATCTCTTCATCCATTTTCCCTCCATCTTCAACACATTTCCATCATCAAAACCACCAATCCCACCATAAACACATTGTTTTGGGCACCTCAAACCCAAAACCACCAAGCTCCACCAAGCTTTCACCATGGGTGTTGATTGAAGCTTCATCCTCTTCCTCTTTTGGTCCACACGAATTACTCCCTTCTTCATTCTCTTTGGATTTTCAATTTTTCCACCATTGATTTGGGTAAGTGAGCTTCATGCCATGAGTTATTTCCTTTCCATTTCAACTTTCCTTGATTCATAGAAATTTAGCTCTAAAACCCTAGGATTCTTGCACTTGTTGCTATCTAGGGATTGTGTTTCAAGCCTTCCAACTCAAATCAAGGCAAGGACAAAGATCATTCCTCTTGTGCTCTATCAAGTAGGGTTGTCTATCATCACTTCATCATTTCCTTATTGTGGTGGCAAGCTAAGCTTTGGAAATTCAAGTTTCCAAGATTTTGAGCTAGGGCTCACTAAGGTTCTATTTACTCTTTACTAATTTAAGGTAAGGAGTGGGTTATAGTGAGTATTACCTTACTCTGGGGTTTAGTTTACATTATGCATATAATGAGTACTAAGATTTTGTGTTAGTTTAGGTTGATATAATATAAAATAATTGTTAGAATAGAATCTATGACTTAGGGAATTTATTTTGATGTTGATATATTGCAGTTTGTGGTTTGGTGATGTTGATGAATTATATGCTTATGTTGTTTAATAATTTGAGTTGTGATAATAAGTGAAATTGTGCTAATTAAGTTACAAAATATATTTGTGATCATTGGATAATGAAAATGTGTAATGTGGTAATTAATTTTGAATAATGGAAATTTGCTAAAGAATTGATAATGATAAAGAACTAATTAAATTATACCCAGGCTCAGCCAGGGGAGATTATATTATACCCGGGCGTAGTAAGTCGTTTTCGCACGGGGGTGCGAACGCAGTAGGTCGTGACCAGGGGATTTACCCGGGCGCAGTAAGTTGTTATCGCGCGGTGGTGCGAATGCAGTAGGTCGTGACCAGGGGATTGAGACACATACCCGGGCGCAGTAAGTCGCTATCGCGCGGTGGTGCGAGCGCAGTAGGTCGTGACCAGGGGATTTACCCGGGCGCAGTAAGTCGTGAGTGCACAGGAGTGCAGACGCAGTAGGTCGTGACCAGGGGATTGAGACACATACCCGGGCGCAGTAAGTCGTGAGTGCACAGGAGTGCAGACGCAGTAGGTCGTGACCAGGGACAGATAAAACGAATATAAATATGATTAAAATACATGGAACGAAAGACTTAAGAAAATGTTAAATCAAAATCGATTTGAGAAACTAATGAATACTCGAAATTGAATTGTGATGAATTGACTCTTGTTTATGATGTTGTGATTGAATTTTTATATGTGTATGGCTTAGTGTCGCATTATGTCTTAATTGGAAACTACCTCCCCATTTTATGTGTAATACTCACTCCTTACTATCACCACAGGTACTGAGGAAGAGTTTGCACCTGAGCAGGCCGAGCAGGAGTACTCTCCCTCTCAGGGAGAGTAGGTTACCTTTAGTGATGTAGGACATGGGAATGTCCTGGGCCCGATGATGTGAATCATTTTTGTTGTATATAATGTAAATAGCTTTTTGGGGGCCCAGGACGACTCCTTTTGGGAAAGGGGTCTATTTTGGGGAAAAACTTATTTCCTAAAACTTGTTTATATTCCGCTAACTCTGATGCTGATACTATGATGTCTTAAACCTGTTTCTGATGCGTGCACGAAGATGCACTAGCTGGTATATATATACGTGAATAGCCCTGCAGGCTTTGTTATGTGAAAATATTATTGTTTATCAGGTTGCAGGAAAACAAGAATTTTTGGAAAAGTCCAATAAACAAACGAAACTCCATCCGTTTGACGGGAGATTTTCATATGAAAGAAAAGTAATTAAGAGTTTTTCCTAATCAATTCATGAGTCGAAAAAGGAATTTTTAAGTTGCTATTTTTAATTAAGGGTATATAAGGGTAAATAAACTTAGGTGTTACATTTTATGGTATCAGAGCAGTTTCCCTCGGCCTTTGGAGTGTGGACTCACATCTCCATATGGTTACTCACCAAGCGAGTAACCGATATGAGTAAATAAGTGACTAAATTAGAGTAATAAGATAGAGTAGTTATTACTGCTAAATAATATATGTACTAACTTGTCATTTTCTAGGATTAGGAGTTATGGCAAGCAGGCGCAGTGACGATGATAGGATCACTGCAATCATAGAAAGTTTGGTCCAAATCAATCAAAGACAAGCTGAATTGGTGGCTACGGCTGTGACAACCATAGCCTCACTTAACCAGTCATCTCAGTCAATTCAGGATCCCTCCCCAGCTGCAATTCATTGGTTGACTGAATTCAAGTGGCATGGTCCCCCTAAGTTCGAGGGTGGCTATAATCCGAATGTAACTCGGAAGTGGCTTCGGGAGATAGAAGAAATTCTCCATGATATATCGCCGCCTGAGGAACAGAAAGTCCTTTTGGTTCAATATGCACTTGTTGGAGAAGCAGAGCAGTGGTGGGAGCAGGTTCAAAAGTGTATGGGGACCAATGAACAAAAAGTGTCATGGGACGCATTCAAGGAAAGGTTCCGGGGAAAGTATCTTTTCGAAGATGTCCGAAAGGAGAAGGAACGTGCTTTCCTATGCTTGAGACAAGAGAACATGAGTGTTGATGAATATGTAGGGAAATTTGAGGATCTGATTCACTATGATACCAGCTATAAGGGTGTGAATGAAGAAATCAAATGCATCAAGTTCCTTGCAGGACTCCGTGAGGATCTTAGAGCAGTTCTTGGAGAGGTACCCAAGGACAACTTTGCTCGGCTAGTACATTGGGCCAGCGTTTGGGATAAAGGTATGGCGAGGTCGAAAGGTGCCAAAGGGAAATCAAAGGTTCATTCTAAACCTGATATCGAGAGGGTTACTTCAAAGAAAGCAAGGCAGATGGTAACCCCTCAGTTTCCCGAGTCTACTTGTGTCCATTGTGGGAAGAAGCATGGGGGAGAATGCTGGTATCGGAATCAAACCAGGAAGAATTTCACTTGTTTTCAATGTGGACAACCGGGGCATTTCATGGCAAATTGTCCCCTGAAGGGTGTACGGGAGGAAGCAGTTATGCTACAGCAGCAGCTGGCACCTGGGAGTCAGCATATTTCGAGGGGTACGTCTTGTATGTTGCGATCTTTTGTAGTTGTTGTTGGAATTAGGAAATTGAGTATTCTTGCAAATTTCCCTAGTCTCCCTATAAAATTATGAACATCTTAGGAGCTGTAAGTTTCTACCCTTGTTAAGCTTTTAGTAAAACCATATGAAGTATACCCCCTCTATCTATTTTAAATGGCTGGCCAATAGTTCAAAATAAGTTAATGTTAGGCCTAAGCGAACGAAAATCAATCAACCCATGCCCTTAGGTATTGTCGGAATCGAATTTCTTCGATGTCGTTTTGATAGCTACATTCCTTGGATTGTATTCCTGATTTAAGTCTCGTTCTGGAAATTAGTGGCCACAGGAAAAGACTTAGAACTTCTGAGTTCTTATAACAGAAAATTGTGGAAAATTTAGTGATATACCAAAATAAATCTGACCTTAGAAAGAGCTTATAAGTGTAAAGCATTAGTTAAGACGCTTAAGCAAGAACTGCGATAATGTTATTATCTAATGGAGTGTGAGGTTAGAACTGATCACTCTAATCCTTGCATTTGTTAAATGATAACATTGTCAACATCCATTTAACAGTGATGTACTATTAATAGACGTGAGCTTGGGATTGATCACCTCAATCTTCACATCTATTAATGGATACTGTCATTACAACCTTTTAAGTGAAATCGAGACAGCCGAAGCAGTGGCTTCCAAGAAGTAAAACCCTTGTAAGAAAGTCAACTGACCGAAAAATACCGTTCCCAAAACTTATTGTAGGATCTAGAATTTGACCTAGAACAAAACGGAAGGAAGGAGAACCTTAGGTTGTTTTTCCCGATTGTAGAATAGTATTAGTACATATTAGAATCATAGAACGGGTTAAGCAAAACCTTACATGAACTAACCCTAACAATCATAGAGACCGAACCGAAAAAGGGTAATCCAGAACTTACTGGGAATCTTACCAAGATTCCTAGATGACCCTCTGTCATGAGAAGAAATCTTAGTAAACTTGTGAAGTCTCCACATCGAGGCTTAACAATTTTAATGATTGACCAACTACAAAGGGTAAAACACAGCTTGGCCTTCAATCGTAGAAGCGGTGTAAATCTTAAGCGTGTTATGACTCCTAAAAGTGACATGAGAGTCAGATTCCATAAACACTCTTAGTCTATACCGAATTTATTCAAGCATCCTTGAAGGTTCGATTTAAAGTAGGCGAAAGTTTGGTCATTAACAAGCATCAAGACTTGGTTTATAACTCTATGGAGTTAGCTTAGTGAACAACGAAACCCCTAAATCTCAAGTATATATATATATATATATACCCACCTTGGATCATGATTACCCGATCATCATTTGAATGCTCCATTGCTATTCTGTGAAACTTTGACTAATGATTCGGTTAGTAAAAGTGGATCTCCTTCTTCTTATTCTATTTGGTCCAATACAATTATGGAGTAGTGGCTTTTACGTCATAATCAAAGATTGCCTCCTTCCAGCCGACTAAGAAGAGCGAATTCACGACTTACCCTTAGTTCTCATCCTGGAATAATCATTATCCCTGGAGTCCCCGTTTTATCTACTCGGCTCGTTCCTTATGGACGAGTAGAGTTCTAACCATGATCCGTTGTATTCTGCAAAAGGCTGTGGATTACATGATCTTATTCTGTCTCCCTAAAATTAGCAACATAAATTCTTCATGAAATTCTATGGATTTAGTAATTGTCATCGTTTAATCCTTGCGTTCTTCGTCGGAAGTTCCACGGGAGACGATCAAAAGCCGATACAATCGGTCTCTTACCTTCGAGCATCGAGATAAAATAGTATGTTAATGCCAAGTGGGGGAGCAACTTAGCAATCCAACTTGGGGTTTGTCTAAGTAAAAATGAGTCGAGAAGTAGACGAACTAAAACGGGAGGAAAATCCAAACCGTAGGCTAAAGTTGTATCAGTGGGGGAGAATTATAACATCCTAAACTTTGATTTTAAGGAAATTATTGATTTAAAACCTTAGAAAAATTGGAAAAAGTGATTTAATGAATTTTGCCAAATATGTGGGTGGTGATTATAGGTCCTAGGAGTTGTATAGGAGGTATATATGGCCTTGGGCAGGGTCATATAAGCGAGATCGAGAGTAAAATCGGCGTTTTAGGTGTTAGAAATCAACCGAAAAGAGAAAATTAGAAATTTATTATGGGGATCTAAGAAAATAAATTCCATCGTTGGATGTGAAGTTTAAGGGGTGAAGAAGCATGTCTAAAAATTTGGACTCGATCCGACGGTCGACGAAAAAGTTACGGCGAATCGAAGGTTGGAAACCCTGAAACTCGCCCAGGCGCACCAGCCATGCGCCCAGGCGAGTCACTATTCATTTGGCGCACCATCCAGTGGGAAATCCGCCCAGGCCAGCCCACCATTCGCCCAGGCGGGCGCAACACCACTCCAGCGCACAAGGAGCGTGAGTTGGCGCACCAGAAAATCCCCCAGCCGCACCATTTCCATTTCTGACCGAGCCAGCTATGCACCAGCTTGGTTCTGATGCAGTTCTCTCGCCCAGGCGAGGAAATGGCTCGCCCAAGCGAGCTGGCGCGCACACCAGCTGCACCAGAAATTCTGTTGGCGCGCCAGAGCCCCCACCAGCACGCACCAGGTGCACCAGCAGCACCAGCTGGTGCTTGAGCTCGCCCAAGCGAGTATAAAGCTCGCCCAAGCGAGTGGCGCAGACCAGATTTGATCTGGTGCGTCCAATTAGAACTTGGGGGCCAAGTTGTGGCCTCTTGGCCACACGATTTTGCTTTTCTTTGGCAAGAACAAGCACCCAACAACAAGAACACCACTCTTCATCATCAACACCATCTCTTCATCCATTTTCCCTCCATCTTCAACACATTTCCATCATCAAAACCACCAATCCCACCATAAACACATTGTTTTGGGCACCTCAAACCCAAAACCACCAAGCTCCACCAAGCTTTCACCATGGGTGTTGATTGAAGCTTCATCCTCTTCCTCTTTTGGTCCACACGAATTACTCCCTTCTTCATTCTCTTTGGATTTTCAATTTTTCCACCATTGATTTGGGTAAGTGAGCTTCATGCCATGAGTTATTTCCTTTCCATTTCAACTTTCCTTGATTCATAGAAATTTAGCTCTAAAACCCTAGGATTCTTGCACTTGTTGCTATCTAGGGATTGTGTTTCAAGCCTTCCAACTCAAATCAAGGCAAGGACAAAGATCATTCCTCTTGTGCTCTATCAAGTAGGGTTGTCTATCATCACTTCATCATTTCCTTATTGTGGTGGCAAGCTAAGCTTTGGAAATTCAAGTTTCCAAGATTTTGAGCTAGGGCTCACTAAGGTTCTATTTACTCTTTACTAATTTAAGGTAAGGAGTGGGTTATAGTGAGTATTACCTTACTCTGGGGTTTAGTTTACATTATGCATATAATGAGTACTAAGATTTTGTGTTAGTTTAGGTTGATATAATATAAAATAATTGTTAGAATAGAATCTATGACTTAGGGAATTTATTTTGATGTTGATATATTGCATTTTGTGGTTTGGTGATGTTGATGAATTATATGCTTATTTTGTTTAATAATTTGAGTTGTGATAATAAGTGAAATTGTGCTAATTAAGTTACAAAATATATTTGTGATCATTGGATAATGAAAATGTGTAATGTGGTAATTAATTTTGAATAATGGAAATTTGCTAAAGAATTGATAATGATAAAGAACTAATTAAATTATACCCAGGCTCAGCCAGGGGAGATTATATTATACCCGGGCGCAGTAAGTCGTTTTCGCACGGGGGTGCGAACGCAGTAGGTCGTGACCAGGGGATTTACCCGGGCGCAGTAAGTCGTTATCGCGCGGTGGTGCGAACGCAGTAGGTCGTGACCAGGGGATTGAGACACATACCTGGGCGCAGTAAGTCGCTATTGCGCGGTGGTGCGAGCGCAGTAGGTCGTGACCAGGGGATTTACCCGGGCGCAGTAAGTCGTGAGTGCACAGGAGTGCAGACGCAGTAGGTCGTGATCAGGGGATTGAGACACATACCCGGGCGCAGTAAGTCGTGAGTGCACAGGAGTGCAGACGCAGTAGGTTGTGACCAGGGACAGATAAAAAGAATATAAATATGATTAAAATACATGGAACGAAAGACTTAAGAAAATGTTAAATCAAAATCGATTTGAGAAACTAATGAATACTCGAAATTGAATTGTGATGAATTGACTCTTGTTTATGATGTTGTGATTGAATTGTTATATGTGTATGGCTTAGTGTCACATTATGTCTTAATTGGAAACTGCCTCCCCATTTTATGTGTAATACTCACTCCTTACTATCACCACAGGTACTGAGGAAGAGTTTGCACCTGAGCAGGCCGAGCAGGAGTACTCTCCCTCTCAGGGAGAGTAGGTTACCTTTAGTGATGTAGGACATGGGAATGTCCTGGGCCCGATGATGTGAATCATTTTTGTTGTATATAATGTAAATAGCTTTTTGGGGGCCCAGGACGACTCCTTTTGGGAAAGGGGTCTATTTTGGGGAAAAACTTATTTCCTAAAACTTGTTTATATTCCGCTAACTCTGATGCTGATACTATGATGTCTTAAACCTGTTTCTGATGCGTGCACGAAGATGCACTAGCTGGTATATATATACGTGAATAGCCCTGCAGGCTAAATATTATTGTTTATCAGGTTGCAGGAAAACAAGAATTTTTGGAAAAGTCCAATAAACAAACGAAACTCCGTCCGTTTGACGGGAGATTTTCATATGAAAGAAAAGTAATTAAGAGTTTTTCCTAATCAATTCATGAGTCGAAAAAGGAATTTTTAAGTTGCTACTTTTAATTAAGGGTATATAAGGGTAAATAAACTTAGGTGTTACACCTATCACCGGCGCTTCCAAATCACAGCGAATTCCAAACCGAGCTCACAACCATGGCGTTCCATTCACGTGGCCGGCAAAACTTAACGATCAAGCACATCACCATGACAGTACATTCAGGGGATAACATTATAAACTTTCATAAATATCCATAACAATTCCATACCAATTTCTTAAACCATAAAGCCTTTTAATCATTCCCCAAAAATTCTCCAACATATCATCATATGAATCAATTTTCCAATAACAGGTTTATATAACATATACGCCAGACATGTTATCATTAACAATTTAATATTATAATCGATTCAACATCATAATTAAACAGAATATCCAACACATACAATTATATGCGAGGGATCGTTGTTTTCGTATGAACGGCAGAACACACACACAATTGCCGTTCTACTACTCACCCGATAGATCCCTAGTTCCGACCTTTGAGATGATACGGAACGTCCAATCATTACCCTACATGCCACTATGTCTTAAGAAGGCTTCTCTCTCACCTTGAGTTGAAGCTACAAAATTAGTGTCCTCTTGAGTTGAAGTCACGTCACCCGAATCCAAACGAAAGCCTTTACCAAATAATATTTACAAAATAATCCCATAAATAACTACACAATTCTAATTAAGCAAACCACAAGTGGTAAAGATACATGACCTGTTAACAAATACAATTTCTCCAATCATCTTTGAATTCCCAAAAAGACTTGTATTCAAAATATCCAATACTTGAAATCAATTAATCCTTTTTGAAAATCAAAAACAGATTACTGTATCAAAAAAATTACTTTTTCTTTGTAGCTTTTAAATCATGAAAACCTTTTCCAAGCGTAACATAATTTTTAAAACATAATCATAACATATTAAAAATAAATCTTAACTTTTCCTTTACTAAAAATTTCATTTTTAAACACCTTATAACAACTACCACTTTCAGACTATTCATACAGCATGAACTAGAAGTACTCATCTTTGATGCAACATTTAAATCAAATCAAGCAGTAAACAAAATTTGCATAATCATACTATAAACACATATAACTCAATTAGAATATAAACTCAAGCATTCAAAGTTCAAAATAATTTTTCTCTATCGTCAATGTAACTAAATCACAGACTATAGACAGTACACAGAAAATCACTTTTAAGCATTAGTACATACATATTATGCATCTAAACTCCTATTACATAAAATCACCTATTTTTATCACATCATCACAATTTAATCAAATCACATAAACAATATATTATTTTTTTTGAACAGCTTAGACTTTAATTCCAAAAAAAAATCACTTTTCTTTCAAACAGTTAATCATAAAAATATGTCACTTTTTCCTATAGCTTACATACATACTCTACTATAAAAATATCCCAAAGTTTGACAAAATAAACAAAATAATCTTGCTAGACAGCCACACCAATAAGTTGCGTTTTGTAACATCCCAAATTTAATTCCAAGTATAATCTATGTTGGGATGGTCTTAGGGTAGAAGAAATGGAGATATAAGTTAGAATTTAGCCAAAAATACATGAAGAACTAGGTTTAAAACATAGAACTTTAGGAAATTCAAAATAAAAGATTTACAACTCTAAACACAAATTACACCGTTGGATGTGAATATTAGTATGTAGGGAAGCTTGCTTTAAAATTTGAGGAAGATCCAACGGGTAACGAAGAAGTTATGGCCTTTCAAAATCTGGATACTGCAAGATTGTGCAGCTTAATCGCCTCTTAATCGATTAAGCTGAAATTTAATCGATTAAACACTGCTGCTGAGGAAAAAAATAAAACGAAATCAACACTCTTTTCCCTCATTGTTCGACCTCTTCTTCTTCTTCTCCTCTAGGGCTTCATTCTTTTCCTTCAAATCATCAAGAAGCAAGGGTGATACTCCATTCCCATCATCAAACTTCCTTCCTCCTTGCTCCAAGTAAGTATTCAAGCCTTTGATTCCTTCCCTCTCTCTCTCTAATTCGTGTTTTCTCTCTCCTCCCTCTCATGGAGGTTTTCAATTCTAAGCTTAGAACCTTCAAGTTTTCCATGGGGTTTAGTTTGAGCATCATGGAACGAGCAATAATCCTCCTTTTTGTGGCTTATTAATAGGTTCTATCACTCTCTTGTGGATTTTGAGCTCTTGGTGGGCAAACTCAAGCATAGGACACTTGGAATCTCCTTATCCTTAAGTGTTTGAGGTAAGGGAGTGGATATAGTGAGCTTTGCCTTGTTCTAGGGAGTAGGCTCTAGTTAGTATATAATGCTTGTTAGGGTTATGTGTTAGGGGAGAAAATTAGATTATAAATCCCTAGGTTATTGAATAAGAAATTCTAATTAATTAAATATGCATGATGATTGGATGTTAAGACTAGGAAAAGGAAACCCAATAATACGAGAATGCATTATTTGATAAATGAAATTTGGTTAATGATTATAATGAAGTACAAGAGGATTTGGGTAATATGATAGTGAAGATGATATGAATGATTTCTATGACTATGGATGTTAATTGTCAAGTTTTGTATAAAATGATAATTGGTTGATGTTGCAAGTATATGTAGGTAATATGGAGTAAATTGATATAGGAAGAAAAATGGAATGGAAACGATTATATATGATGAATGTGCGTATTTGTACCTAAATGCTAAATGAGTTTAAATGTTAAGTATTATCAATTGTGAACAAAGGTCATGGCTTATGATGTGAACTTGTGAATATCGGAAATGGAAACAAATGATTTTGTGTAAACAAAAAGAAAAAGGTGATCCTATTATGTGGTGATAAAGCAAATATGTAAGAAGGTGAAATATGTAATTTGAAATGAAGTGTAGTATAAATGTTGGACTATGAAAGAGAATACTATTTGGTATGATTGTGATAACTGAGAAAGGAAATGAATAAGGTAATTACATGAAAGATTAGATGTTGAATGTGTTTTGTTGAATTTAAATGTGATATAATTGTTTGTGTGAGGATATGAAAGTATGTTTTGGCCTCTGATGTGAGGTAGTGAATATGAAAATGTAATAAATGCGTTGTTTATGTGAGGATATGAAAGTATGTTTTGGCCTCTGATGTGAGGCAGTGAATATGAAAATGTAATAAATGCGTTGGCCTCTGAGTTGAGGTGACGATTAATGGAAAGTGATGATTAGGCTGACCTCTGTTATGAGGGGCACAAAATGAATTAATGTAATGAGTGTTGACCTCTGACTTGAGGGACACAAGATGAAATGAATGTTATTGAGTGTTGACCTCTGACCTGAGGGACACCGGATTATATAATGAGATGGGTGTTGACCTCTGACCTGAGGGACACCGGATGGAATGTGTATTGGTGTGTTGACCTCTGACCTGAGAGACACACCGTGAATTAAGAGATTGGGTGTTGACCTCTGACCTGAGGGACACAAAATAAATTATAATGAATGGGTGTTGACCTCTGACCTGAGGGACACATAAATTAAATAAGGAAAAGAATGAGAGCCTCTGTTTTGAGGTGATAAATGTGTTGCATGAAACTATGCATTGGCCTCTGATTTGAGGTGATGTGCTGAAATGAAATGAGTATGTGAAATGAATAAAAAGAAAAGGAAATGAATGTTGATTGGATGTTGAAATGAATAAGGAAAATGGACGATGAACTGAATAATGGAAATGGATGTTGAAATGAATAATGAATATGGAAATGTTGAAATGAGTATGGTGTGCAATATGTGAATATATGCTTATTTGCTAATTGTGTTTGACCTAATGGGTCGTTATGTCTAGTTAGAAACTGCTTTCTATTTCTTGTGCAATGCTCACTCCCTTACATTTTCAGGTACGGAGATTGAGCTGGCACAGCCCCCGGCCGAGCAGGAGTACTTTCCCTTACAAGGAGAGTAGGGTTATTACGGGATTTGTAGGATATTATGAACTTAAGCCTCCTACACTATTTTGATGTAAAATTTGTTATACGTATTTTAAGTGAGGCTTAGGATGCTTAGTTTTTAGAAAATTATATGTTTTGGTTTTTAACACTCAAACTTAGTAGATTCCGCTATTACTCTGATTAATTATGCACTCTGATATATTTGGAGGCCATGGGGCCTTGATATGTTTTAGAAATATAATCTGAAGCCCTGCTGGCTATTAGTTGTTTTATTTGAAATTATTTATCACAGGTTAAATTTTGGATTAGTCCGAAAAACAAACAAAACTCCGTCTGTTTGACGGTTGATTTTAATAACATGAAAATGAATTTTTAAGTCCGTATTTTATTAAAAGGGGAATTAAGGGTAATTAATTATAGGGTGTTACATTTATGGTATCAGAGCAGTTTCCCTCGGCCTTTGGAGTATGAACTCACTACTCCTATGGTTACTCACCGAGCGAGTAACCCAAGTACTTAGTTTAGTGTCTAAGTGAAGTCATAGGATATTAGCGGTTTTATTTAATTATTCTATCATTAAAAGGTTTCCCTTCCATGACTCAACAGTATGGCAGGGAGACGGGCTGATAATGATAGGATTGCTGCAATTCTCGAAACTCTGGTTCAATTGCAGCAGAACCAAGCCCAAGTTCAGCAGCAACAAGCTGATAATCTTGCAAACCTGCAGCAGAATCAAGCCCAGAACATTGTTGTAGCTGCAGCAGCTGCTGCAGCAGCACTTCAGCCTCCTCCACCACCACCAGTGGAGATTGACTGGATGGGCCGCTTTAGAAAAAGCGATCCGCCAAAGTTTGAAGGGGGTTACAATCCCGACGGAGCTCAAAGATGGCTCCAGGAGATGGAGAAGGTGTTTCGCTCACTGCAGCCACCAGGTGACCAGTATATGCGACTAGTGGAGTATGTTCTGATGGGTGAGGCGGAACATTGGTGGGACCAACAGAGGAGAGGTCTGGAAGCAGCTAATGAGCTTATTTCATGGGATCTTTTCAAGATCCATTTTCTGGGAAAGTACTTTCCGGAAAATGTAAGGAGGGAGAAGGAAGTGGCTTTTCTTGAGCTGAAGCAAGGGAGCCTCAATGTTGGAGAATATGCAGCTCAGTTTGAGGATCTCATTCGTTATTCTGGCAGCTATCGGGATGCAGATGAACGCACTAAGTGTATCAAGTTTGAGGCTGGTCTCAATTCCAAGATCAAAACTGTCTTTGTCTATCAGGGAATCTCTAATCTCTCTCAACTAGTGAACATGACCATTGCTTATGAAGATTCTCTCAAGCAGGAACAAGCGGGGGAGCGAAGCAGGGCATCTCAGAGATTGTCTGGTCCTATTAGGGGCAAGGGACCGATTCAGAAGTCTGGTCCATACTCTCATTCCGGGGTCACGTTTCCTAGGGAATCCGGACCAACAGTGAATGCTTATGGTCCAATACCGACTTGTCAGCACTGCGGCAGGATGCATAGGGGAGTGTGCTGGACATTGGGTCGAAAGGAGGGGTTATGCTTTCACTGTGGACAACCTGGACATTTTGCTTCAAATTTTCCTAAGAACACAATGAAGAAGGAAATTAATGCTGCTAAGGCACAGAAGGCCCGTGGTGGTTCATCATTGCAGAAGGGGAAGTTATTCACCGTCGAGGGTGACGAGGTGGACCCATCGGATATGGTCGCAGGTAACTAATGTTTGCCAAGTCCATGCGTAATGTTTCTAAGTTCGATTGTGGTGGAGATAGTTTTCTCCTTAGTTAGCTAAATAGGGGATTAGTAATGTCTTAGGTTAGAACTGCTTAAAAACATGTTGGAAATCTGCCTTTCCAAATACAATTCTGTTCTTATAGATAACATATGAAAGACCTTAGAAAGAATTCTTAAATTTGAGAACTCTAGTATCAAGTGACCAATACTATGTTGTGATGTTGTTATTTGACGTAAGGTAAGGTTAGAACTGATCACTCTAATCCTTGCATTTGTTAAATGATGACATTATTGATAGAACCCGACAGTGATGTGTTGCTGGTAGACGTGAGGACGGGATTGATCACCTCAATTCTTGCACCTATCAATAAATGCTATCATTGTAACCTTTAAAGTGAAAGTAGACAACCAAAGTAGTGACTTCCAAGGAAAGAATTCTTGTAAGAGAAGCCAACCTAACCCAGAAACATTCGTTCAAAAGCTTCTTATAGAGTTAGGGGGTAGATAGAAAATAGTTCCAAAGAAAGGAAGTCTTGGTGTATGCTACTTGTTCCAAAGTAGTATAGCTAAGTGCTAAACCCTAGGATAAGTTGAGAAAACTCTCCAGAAATTATTCTTAACCATCCTATCAACTAAACCAATCATTGAGCAATTTGGCAATTGCTTTGAATCTTTTCCCGTTTCTTAGATAACCATTCATAAGAATAGCCGGTTGTGCCAAATTTGTAAGATCCCTGCGTTAAAACCAAACAATCTTGATAATTGACCTAGCCAATGGAAAGTTGTCGTACCCTTTACCTTTGGTAGTTGGGTAAATCTTGGAACTAATGTGGACTTTTCCTTCCTATTCTTTTTAATCGATTCATGGAAGAAGTTGATTGTGGAGCATTTAGTAGGGATTGTGCCTGATCTAATCAACTAAGCATTGGGTTGCTTCTTGTTCATGAATGCTTGTGTTTTTGCAAGGTTCTAAACCTTACCGGTGCTAGTCCATCCTTGTGAGGAGACAAACTCTAAGGCGTTTTATCCTACAAAAATCTTCGCATGCCACGATCCCAGGGTATCTATTCTGGGAAAGATTCTAAAACTATTCCAGAAATGCTAAATATTTCGAGTTGTCCCATATCTAGCTAATGCAACTCCTGTCTTGCATCTATCCGAAGGACGATCGGAAGCGGATTCACCCGATCCCACATCCTTTAGCATAGCAGTAATGGGGTATGTCGATGCCAAATGGGGGAGCACTTCCTACCCTAATTTAAATTCTGTCTAAGTAAGGGAAAACCGAAAGACCGACGAAAGAAACCAAAGGGAATTAAAGATAGGAATCGCAAGTCCTATCACCGGAGTGATTCTTCATTTACTGAACCTAACGGAATTTCGGGGGCGAAATTCCAATAAGTGGGGGAGAATTGTAACATCCCAAATTTAATTCCAAGTATAATCTATGTTGGGATGGTCTTAGGGTAGAAGAAATGGAGATATAAGTTAGAATTTAGCCAAAAATACATGAAGAACTAGGTTTAAAACATAGAACTTTAGGAAATTCAAAATAAAAGATTTACAACTCTAAACACAAATTCCACCGTTGGATGTGAAGATTAGTATGTAGGGAAGCTTGCTTTAAAATTTGAGGAAGATCCAACGGGTAACGAAGAAGTTATGGCCTTTCAAAATCTGGATACTGCAAGATTGTGCAGCTTAATCGCCTCTTAATCGCCTCTTAATCGATTAAGCTGCAATTTAATCGATTAAACACTGCTGCTGAGGAAAAAAATAAAACGAAATCAACACTCTTTTCCCTCATTGTTCGACCTCTTCTTCTTCTTCTCCTCTAGGGCTTCATTCTTTTCCTTCAAATCATCAAGAAGCAAGGGTGATACTCCATTCCCATCATCAAACTTCCTTCCTCCTTGCTCCAAGTAAGTATTCAATCCTTTGATTCCTTCCCTCTCTCTCCCTCTAATTCGAGTTTTCTCTCTCCTCCCTCTCATGGAGGTTTTCAATTCTAAGCTTAGAACCTTCAAGTTTTCCATGAGGTTTAGTTTGAGCATCATGGAACGAGTAATAATCCTCCTTTTTGTGGCTTATTAATAGGTTCTATCACTCTCTTGTGGATTTTGAGCTCTTGGTGGGCAAACTCAAGCATAGGACACTTGGAATCTCCTTATCCTTAAGTGTTTGAGGTAAGGGAGTGGATATAGTGAGCTTTGCCTTGTTCTAGGGAGTAGGCTCTAGTTAGTATATAATGCTTGTTAGGGTTATGTGTTAGGGGAGAAAATTAGATTATAAATCCCTAGGTTATTGAATATGAAATTCTAATTAATTAAATATGCATGATGATTGGATGTTAAGACTAGGAAAAGGAAACCCAATAATACGAGAATGAATTATTTGATAAATGAAATTTGGTTAATGATTATAATGAAGTACAAGAGGATTTGGGTAATATGATAGTGAAGATGATATGAATGATTTCTATGACTATGGATGTTAATTGTCAAGTTTTGTATAAAATGATAATTGGTTGATGTTGCAAGTATATGTAGGTAATATGGAATAAATTGATATAGGAAGAAAAATGGAATGGAAACGATTATATATGATGAATGTGCGTATTTGTACCTAAATGCTAAATGAGTTTAAATGTTAAGTATTATCAATTGTGAACAAAGGTCATGGCTTATGATGTGAACTTGTGAATATCGGAAATGGAAACAAATGATTTTGTGTAAACAAAAAGAAAAAGGTGATCCTATTATGTGGTGATAAAGCAAATATGTAAGAAGGTGAAATATGTAATTTGAAATGAAGTGTAGTATAAATGTTGGACTATGAAAGAGAATACTATTTGGTATGATTGTGATAACTGAGAAAGGAAATGAATAAGGTAATTACATGAAAGATTAGATGTTGAATGTGTGTTGTTGAATTTAAATGTGATATAATTGTTTATGTGAGGATATGAAAGTATGTTTTGGCCTCTGATGTGAGGTAGTGAATATGAAAATGTAATAAATGCGTTGTTTATGTGAGGATATGAAAGTATGTTTTGGCCTCTGATGTGAGGCAGTGAATATGAAAATGTAATAAATGCGTTGGCCTCTGAGTTGAGGTGACGATTAATGGAAAGTGATGATTAGGCTGACCTCTGTTATGAGGGGCAGAAAATGAATTAAAGTAATGAGTGTTGACCTCTGACTTGAGGGACACAAGATGAAATGAATGTTATTGAGTGTTGACCTCTGACCTGAGGGACACCGGATTATATAATGAGTTGGGTGTTGACCTCTGACCTGAGGGACATCGGATGGAATGTGTATTGGTGTGTTGACCTCTGACCTGAGAGACACACCGTGAATTAAGAGATTGGGTGTTGACCTCTGACCTGAGGGACACAAAATAAATTATAATGAATGGGTGTTGACCTCTGACCTGAGGGACACATAAATTAAATAAGGAAAAGAATGAGAGCCTCTGTTTTGAGGTGATAAATGTGTTGCATGAAACTGTGCATTGGCCTCTGATTTGAGGTGATGTGCTGAAATGTAATGAGTATGTGAAATGAATAAAAAGAAAAGGAAATGAATGTTGATTGGATGTTGAAATGAATAAGGAAAATGGATGATGAACTGAATAATGGAAATGGATGTTGAAATGAATAATGAATATGAAAATGTTGAAATGAGTATGGTGTGCAATATGTGAATATATGCTTATTTGCTAATTGTGTTTGACCTAATGGGTCGTTATGTCTAGTTAGAAACTGCTTTCTATTTCGTGTGCAATGTTCACTCCCTTACATTTTCAGGTACGGAGATTGAGCTGGCACAGCCCCCGGCCGAGCAGGAGTACTTTCCCTTACAGGGAGAGTAGGGTTATTACGGGATTTGTAGGATATTATGAACTTAAGCCTCCTACACTATTTTGATGTAAAATTTGTTATACGTATTTTAAGTGAGGCTTAGGATGCTTAGTTTTTAGAAAATTATATGTTTTGGTTTTTAACACTCAAACTTAGTAGATTCCGCTATTACTCTGATTAATTATGCACTCTGATATATTTGGAGGCCATGGGGCCTTGATATGTTTTAGAAATATAATCTGAAGCCCTGCTGGCTATTAGTTGTTTTATTTGAAATTATTTATCACAGGTTAAATTTTGGATTAGTCCGAAAAACAAATAAAACTCCGTCCGTTTGACGGTTGATTTTAATAAAATGAAAATGAATTTTTAAGTCCGTTTTTATTAAAAGGGGAATTAAGGGTAATTAATTATAGGGTGTTACACATTTACTCACAAATTTCATCATAATTAACGTTCTAACACCTATATACAAAGAACTAAGAACTATAACTCAAAAATATCCATAACTTAGAAAAATAGTCACATTTTCTAATTTATATCAAGTCTGGACAGCAACTTGATTTTCCAAAAAAATAATAATTTCAGTTACTTAAAACTTTCTTTTTCACACTATATACTACACTAAACACATAGGCATATAGGCACATCATAATTACACATAGAAATATCATTTTAATTCATATATCCTCATGCCAATAAAATTTTCCAGAGTATAAATAAATTCCCAAAATTATTAACTTTTATAAAAATCATTTCTTCAATTGTTATTTCATGAAATCACTTCAGGAATTTAAGATATACACACCACATAACTACACATTTACTTAGAAAAATTACAACAACATACTCACCATATATCAATAAAAATTTCGGTCATGTCATCATGATAACAACAGTAACCAAAATTATTTTTACATAATCAATAATTTAAACCTATTAATCAGTTATTAACTATAAAGAACAAAGAATCACTCATGCACATAAACATTCAACAATCATACAAATATTATTATTATTTCATGTACCTCATGGTTCATACAGTGAGTAAAATCAATTTTTGCCAAATTTCTAAATCAAGTTTTGTTCATTCATCAGAGGGTTATTTCTCTAAAAAAAATCATGACTAAACCTCAAACAAACATTATCAAAATTTCAAAAATCCCTTAAACTTTTTTATATGATCGTAAATAAAATTTTCGATGCCCTTATTTCTTTCTAAGGAAATTCGTCCATCATAAGGAAATAAAAAGGGGAAACTTTGTTTCTTTAAACCACTTTATAAGTCCCTTTTTAATCCTTATTCATATGAACATGAATAAAATTCACAAATACTTAAAACAATTTAAAAACTTAAATTTTAGAGTTTGTGAAATAGGAATAGTTTTAAGAACATAACTTTACTGTTAGAAGGAGATTTCTCAAGAATGAAAACTTAAAACAAAATCAGAAGAATAAATTATCAGTAAATAGGAATACCTTTTTCTTAAGCAGGGCAAAAAATGAAAAAGACTTCTATGATACTCCTGTAACACCCTTATAATTACTACCCTTAACTCCCAAGTATTAAAAATGTGTACTTAAAAATTCCTTTTTAATATAATAAAATCACTCGTCAAACGGACGAAGTTTAGTCTGTTTTTCGGACTAATCCAAAAATTCAACCTGTGGTAAACAATTTTAATTAAACAACCAATAGCCAGCAGGGCTTCAGATAATATTTCTAAAACATATCCAGGCCCAATGGGCTCCAAAAATATCAGAGTAATAGCGGGAATACTAAGTTTGAGTATTGAAACCAAAAGTTATAACTTTAGCAAAGCAAAACCATCCTAAGCCTCATTCGAGATATGCATATTAAATTTACATCAAAATAACATAAGAGGCTTAGGCCCATATTATATTCTAAATCCCATAATAACCCTACTTTCCCTGTAAGGGAAAGTACTCCTGCTCGGCCGGGGGCTTTGCAATCTCAATCTCTGTACCTGTAAAGTATAGTAAGGGAGTGAGCATTGCACATGAAATAGAATAGCAGTTTCTAGATAGACATAACAACTAACCAGGCCAAACACAATTAGCAATTTATCCACATAAGTACAAGTTCATCACTAACATACTATATTTTCCAATTCCATCATTTTATAAGTGTCGATTCCCTTTTTAGTTAATTCCTTTTCACCCTTTGGTTCCCTTTTATTTATTTTCCCCATTTCCAAAGAAATCCCTTTTTAATCCCTTACCTTTTCCTTATTTTTACGGTGTATATATGTCTCCACCAAATCGAAGGCCTACATACATACACCAATCACGATGTATGTCTCCACCAAATCGAAGGCCTACATACATCGCGTTTCCATTACCATTATCTTATTCAATTTTACTCCCCTGTTTCCTTATTCATTTCCTTTTATTTTCGGTGTATGTATGTCTCCACCAAATCGAAGGCCTACATACATCGCGTTTCCATTACCATTACCTTATTCAATTTTATTCCCCTGTTTCCTTTATTAATTTCCTTTTATTTACGGTGTATGTATGTCTCCACCAAATCGAAGGCCTACATACATACACCAATCACGATGTATGTCTCCACCAAATCGAAGGCCTACATACATCGCTTTTCCTTTACCGTTTACCTTATTTTATCCATTGTCCTTTCCTTTTTCCTTTTTATTTAGGGTGTATGTATGTCCCCACCAAATCGAAGGCCTACATACATACACCACCGACGATGTATGTCTCCACCAAATCGAAGGCCTACATACATCGCCCCGTTTACGTTGTATTGTCTCCCCCAAATCGAAGGCCTACGATACATCACCATGCTCATCCAATGTTAGTTGTCCATATTATATGTCATTAATTTGTCTACCAATTCCATTTAGTATTTATAAAATTACTCCAAGCACAAGCACCATCATATTTATAATCAAATAACCACAATTCACTTTTCACATAAACAATTAGAATACAAATAATAACAAACATCCCCTTTCATGTAATCATGCAATACCCACATTTCTTTTTCACTTGTCCAAATTATTGATTTAAAATCCTAAATTAGGGGTTCATGCCATTTAATTTTCCTCCATAAAAACCTAACCTTGTTCTCTAATTCTTAGAGTTCCATAATTAATAATTAAGCCTAATTTCAACATTTTCCTTAGTTTCTAAATTGGGGTTTCTAATTTCCTACCCTAACACATAAACTCCTTGCCAACCATTATATCTAAATACAAACCCTTTCCTAGAACAAGCCAATGCTCACTATATCCACCCCCTTACCTTAGTCAAGGAGAGAGAGAGTGAAATCCAAGCCCTACTTCTAGTCCCCAAATCAAGAGCTTCAATGGAGTGAGAGGAAGAGAAGTGATCTTGAATTCCCTTAAGCCACAAAAACAAGAAAAATGAACAAGAGATTGTGAGACTCCATGAAGTGGGATTCAAAATTTCATCCATAGAAAGAAAAGGAGAAAGAAATTCGTATGGATCCCTAGAGGAAGAGAGAGAGAATTCCTGTGACCCATTAACAAGAAGGAGGAGGATGTGATTTACCTTTTAAGCTTGATTTGGGTTGATGATGGTTGATAAACTTGGGGAGGAAGAAGAGCTCCTCTTGCTCTTGGTGGAAGAGAAGGAAAAACGAAATAGAGAAGGGGAGGAAGAATGAGATGATCGATGATGAATGAAAGAGAGTGAGAGAGAGTGGTTTGTTTTATTTTTTTGTTGGAAAGGAATGAGTGGCTCTAAATCAAAGCCCTAAAAGAAGATTCCCATTGCGTGGTGGAGAAGTGCCACACGGCACCCCCATTCGTTCCCTTTTTTTTTGTACAGACCCACTGGTAATCGATTATCCTGGCCAGGTAATCGATTACCCCTTCAATGCAACATTTTCATAACTTCCAACCTGAGGCCTTGTAATCGATTACTTGACCAGAAAGTAATCGATTATAATTTGATGCAACAATTTTAGTGTTTTCAGCAGAGGCTCAGTAATCGATTACTTGTCCAGGAGTAATCGATTACCCTTCAATGCAACATTTTTGTGCATTGTTGGCTGAGAGCTTGTAATCGATTAACTCGCACCAGTAATCGATTATTTTGCTGCTTTTTCATCTTTTCAGAGTTTCTAACTCTCAAACCTCTTCCTTACATCCTATACCCCATTTGGCCATGATTTCTATGCTGAACCCTAGATCTTAGTTGTCTAGTGCTCATAAATTCATCACCAACTAATACAATAACTTTAGTTAATTTATATTATATTAAGCATTCTAAATTGAGATTTCTAATTACTCTTAGGATTAAAATTCGGGATGTTACAATCCTCTCCCACTTACCCGAATTTCGCCCTCGAAATTCAGCTTTCTTCGAACAGATGCGGATGAGACTGTCTTATCTTGCTTTCTAACTCCCAAGTAGCTTCCTCTACATTGTTTCTGCTCCATATAACCTTTACCAAGACTATCTCCTTGCCTCTCAGCTGTTTCACCTGTCTATCATCAATCCGCACTGGCAACACTTCAAAAGTCAAATTCTCCTTCAAAGACAGATCATCCATAGTAACCACGTGTGCAGGACCATGAATGTACTTCCTCAACTGTGAGACATGGAATACATCATGAAGTCTTGCCAAGTGAGGAGGCAAAGCAATCCGGTAAGCTACAGGACCAACCTTCTCCAAAATTTCATAAGGTCCAACATATCTCGGAGTCAACTTCTTGGACTTGATAGCTCTCCCAATTCCTGTGGCAGGAGACACCCTTAGAAAAACATGATCCTCAACATCAAAGTCCAAAGGTCTCCGCCTCCTATCAGCATAACTCTTCTGGCGATCTTGTGAGGTCTTCATTTTGTTCTTGATCATTGTGATCTTCTCAGTTGTTTCTTTCACAATGTCAGGACCTGTTAACAGATTCTCCCCTATCTGGAACCAACATAAAGGCGTCCTACACTTTCTGCCGTAGAGAGCCTCGAATGGTGCCATACCGATACTGGAGTGAAAACTATTATTATAAGTGAACTCCATCAACGGCAACAATTGCTCCCAATTACCCGCCTGCTCCGTAACACATGCTCTCAACAAATCTTCGAGTGTCTGGATAGTACGCTCAGATTGTCCATCTGTTTGTGGATGATAAGCAGTACTGAATTTCAGTTTAGTATCCAAGGCCTACTGAAGACTCTACCAAAATCTGGATAGAAACCGTGGGTCACGATCAGACACAATAGTGGAAGGCACACCATGAAGCTTCACTACGTCCCGAATATACAACTGTGTCAGCTTCTCCAGTGTGTACTTCTTATTGATCGGAATAAAGTGAGCACACTTTGTTAAACGGTCTACCACAACCCATACACCATCACAACCTGCAACAGTTCTAGGTAGACCCGTCACAAAGTCCATGGCTATGCTATCCCACTTCCATTCAGGGATATCAAGTGGTCGCAACGGACCACCTGGCTTTTGGTGCTCAATCTTCACCTTCTGACAAGTCAAGCAGTGAGATACATGGTCGGCCACATCAGTCTTCAACCCTGGCCACCAATAGATCCTCTTCAAATCCTGATACATCTTTGTGGTACCAGGATGGAAACTCATTTTTGTTTGGTGAGCTTCCCACAGTATGTCTCTTCGAATCTGGAAGTCCATCAGAACACATATTCTACCTCTGAATCTGATGATTCCATCTGCACCCTTAATGAAATCAGGTTCCTCTTTACTTGCTGCTCCTTCTAGCAACTTCTGGAGCTCTTCGTCATTGACTTGCCTTTCCTTTATCAAATCCATCAACTCACTAGTGACCTGCAACATTTCCAGAACAATACTCTTCTCTTTCACCAGCATGTTCAGGTTGAGACCACTAAACTCCTGGATTAGCTGCATCTCCTTCACCATCAAGTTGCTAACATGAAGAGTTTTGCGACTCAATGCATCGGCTACCACATTAGCTTTACCCGGATGGTATTGAAGATGAAAGTCATAATCTTTCAGGAACTCCATCCATCTCCTCTGTCTCATATTCAACTCTTTTTGATCGAAGAGATAACGGAGACTCTTGTGGTCACTAAACACTTCGAACTTTGTGCCATACAAGTAATGTCTCCAGATTTTCAGGGCAAACACCACAGCTGCTAACTCCAAGTCATGAGTCGGATAATTCTGCTCATGCTGCCGCAACTGTCTGGATGCATAGGCCACCACTTTACCTTGCTGCATAAGTACACAACCCAAGCCTTGCTTCGAAGAATCACAATACACGTCAAAGGGTTGGGTTGGTTCCGACAAAATCAGAACCGGTGAACTCGTCAATCTCTTCTTCAGCTCTAAGAAACTGCTCTCACACTGCTGTGACCATTGATAGGGGACCTCTTTCCTGGTCAACATTGTCAATGGAAGAGACAGTTTGGATAAACCTTCAATGAATCTCCGATAGTAACCTGCCAATCCCAAAAAGCTTCTGATTTCTGTGACTGTTTTGGGCCTCTCCCACTTTAACACTGCTTCCACCTTGGAGGGATCCACAACAACTCCCTGTGCGGAAATCACATGTCCCAGAAAATGGACTTCATTCAACCAAAAGCTACATTTAGACAGCTTGGCATACAACTGCTTTTCCTTGAGAACCTGCAGCACGATCCTCAAATGCTCCTCATGTTCACTCGGACTCTTAGAATAAATCAGGATGTCATCAATGAACACAATGACAAAAGAATCCAAGTATGGCATGAAGATCCTATTCATGTAATCCATGAATATTGCAGGAGCGTTGGTCAATCCTAAAGGTATCACCACATACTCAAAGTGTCTGTAACGCGTCCTGAAAGCAGTTTTTGGAATGTCCTCTTCACAGATACGGATCTGATGGTATCCCGATCGGAGGTCAATCTTAGAGAACACTGATGCACCCCTCAACTGATCCAACAAATCATCAATGCGAGGGAGCGGGTATTTGTTCTTTACGGTTACTGCATTCAGCTGCCTGTAATCAGTGCACATCCGAAGGCTACCATCCTTCTTCTTGACAAAAAGGATAGGAGCACCCCAGGGTGACACACTTGGCCTGATAAGTCCCTTTGCTAATAGCTCCTCCAATTGCTTCTTCAGTTCTTCCAATTCCGGAGGCGCCATTCTGTAAGGTGCAATAGAAATTGGGCCTGTACCAGGCTTCAGATCAATACTGAACTCAACCTCTCTTCTTGGAGGCAATCCGGGAATCTCCGTAGAAAAGACTTCCGGAAACTCACAGACCACAGGAATTTGACTTACATCAGATACTTCATCAACTTCTATGGCAGACAGAGTAGAATCACTAAAGATGACTGCTTTCTTACGACAGTCAATTAGAATGTGATGCTGAGCCATCCAGTCCATACCCAGAATAACATCTAATCTAGTCAAAGGCAGACAAATGAGATTGATTTTGAATTCCCGCTCCAAAACTCGGAGTGGACAATCCAAACACATCTGAGAAGTAATCACTGAAGAATTCGTAGGGGTAGAAACCGACAACTTATAAGGCATTTCTATAGTAGACAACCCTAGTCTCTTCATGCATTCTATAGAAATGAATGAATGGGATGCACCACAATCAAATAAAACACCACAAGAACTGCCATTAACATGACAAATACCTCTAATCAGCTCATCATCATCTGTCACCTCTTCGCCATCTAGAGTGTACACCTTGCCCTTCTGCATTGGCTGACTCCCACCAGATTTCTGTGCACTAGCCACATTGATCTCTCTTTTCACAATATTTTTAGGGCAATTGGAAACAAAGTGACCGGGCTGTCCACATAAGTAACAGAGTCCATCTTTTCGACCCATATTCCAGCACACCCCCTTGTGTTGCCTCCCACAATGTGTACAAGTAGGAACAGGACCAAGAGTTACTACAGATTGCCCTGCTCCTCTAGGGACTGAAGGTCTGGGATTAGAATAAGGACCAGATTTCTGCATCGGACCCTTGCCCCTAATAGGACCAGACAATTTCTGAGATGCCCTGTTTCGCTCCTCTGCATGTTCCTGTTTGAGAGAATCTTCATAAGCACTAGTCATGTTCACAAGTTGAGAGAGATTAGAGATTCCTTGATAGACAAAAACAGTTTTGATCTTGGAATTGAGACCGGCCTCAAACTTGATACATTTAGTGCGTTCATCTGCATCTCGATAGTTGCCTGAATAGCAAATGAGATCCTCAAACTGAGCTGCATATTCTCCAACACTGAGACTCCCTTGCTTCAGCTCAAGAAAAGCCACTTCCTTCTCCCTCCTTACATTTTCCGGAAAGTACTTTCCCAGAAAACGGATCTTGAAAAGATCCCATGAAATAAGCTCATTAGCTGCTTCCAGACCTCTCCTCTGTTGGTCCCACCAATGTTCCGCCTCACCCATCAGAACATACTCCACTAGTCGCATATACTGATCACCTGGTGGCTGCAGCGAGCGAAAAACCTTTTCCATCTCCTGGAGCCATCTTTGAGCTCCATCGGGATCGTAACCCCCTTCGAACTTCGGCGGATCGCTTTTTCTAAAGCGGCCCATCCATAAATGTAACACCCTTATAATTACTACCCTTAACTCCCAAGTATTAAAAATGTGTACTTAAAAATTCCTTTTTAATATAATAAAATCACTCGTCAAACGGACGGAGTTTAGTCTGTTTTTCGGACTAATCCAAAAATTCAACCTGTGGTAAACAATTTTAATTAAACAACCAATAGCCAGCAGGGCTTCAGATAATATTTCTAAAACATATCCAGGCCCAATGGGCTCCAAAAATATCAGAGTAATAGCGGGAATACTAAGTTTGAGTATTGAAACCAAAAGTTATAACTTTAGCAAAGCAAAACCATCCTAAGCCTCATTCGAGATATGCATATTAAATTTACATCAAAATAACATAAGAGGCTTAGGCCCATATTATATTCTAAATCCCATAATAACCCTACTTTCCCTGTAAGGGAAAGTACTCCTGCTCGGCCGGGGGCTGTGCAATCTCAATCTCTGTACATGTAAAGTATAGTAAGGGAGTGAGCATTGCACATGAAATAGAATAGCAGTTTCTAGATAGACATAACAACTAACCAGGCCAAACACAATTAGCAATTTATCCACATAAGTACAAGTTCATCACTAACATACTATATTTTCCAATTCCATCATTTTATAAGTGCCGATTTTCTTTTTAGTTAATTCCTTTTCACCCTTTAGTTCCCTTTTATTTATTTTCCCCATTTCCAAAGAAATCCCTTTTTAATCCCTTACCTTTTCCTTATTTTTACGGTGTATATATGTCTCCACCAAATCGAAGGCCTACATACATACACCAATCACGATGTATGTCTCCACCAAATCGAAGGCCTACATACATCGCGTTTCCATTACCATTATCTTATTCAATTTTACTCCCCTGTTTCCTTATTCATTTCCTTTTATTTTCGGTGTATGTATGTCTTCACCAAATCGAAGGCCTACATACATACACCAATCACGATGTATGTCTCCACCAAATCGAAGGCCTACATACATCGCGTTTCCATTACCATTACCTTATTCAATTTTATTCCCCTGTTTCCTTTATTAATTTCCTTTTATTTACGGTGTATGTATTTCTCCACCAAATCGAAGGCCTACATACATACACCAATCACGATGTATGTCTCCACCAAATTGAAGGCCTACATACATCGCTTTTCCTTTTCCTTTACCATTTACCTTATTTTATCCATTGTCCTTTCCTTTTTCCTTTTTATTTAGGGTGTATGTATGTCCCCACCAAATCGAAGGCCTACATACATACACCACCGACGATGTATGTCTCCACCAAATCGAAGGCCTACATACATCGCCCCGTTTACGTTGTATTGTCTCCCCCAAATCGAAGGCCTACAATACAACACCATTTTACGATGTATCGTCTCCCCCAAATCGAAGGCCTACGATACATCACCATGCTCATCCAATGTTAGTTGTCCATATTATATGTCATTAATTTGTCTACCAATTCCATTTAGTATTTATAAAATTACTCCAAGCACAAGCACCATCATATTTATAATCAAATAACCACAATTCACTTTTCACATAAACAATTAGAATACAAATAATAACAAACATCCCCTTTCATGTAATCATGCAACACCCACATTTCTTTTTCACTTGTCCAAATTATTGATTTAAAATCCTAAATTAGGGGTTCATGCCATTTAATTTTCCTCCATAAAAACATAACCTTGTTCTCTAATTCTTAGAGTTCCATAATTAATAATTAAGCCTAATTTCAACATTTTCCTTAGTTTCTAAATTGGGGTTTCTAATTTCCTACCCTAACACATAAACTCCTTGCCAACCATTATATCTAAATACAAACCCTTTCCTAGAACAAGCCAATGCTCACTATATCCACCCCCTTACCTTAGTCAAGGAGAGAGAGAGTGAAATCCAAGCCCTACTTCTAGTCCCCAAATCAAGAGCTTCAATGGAGTGAGAGGAAGAGAAGTGATCTTGAATTCCCTTAAGCCACAAAAACAAGAAAAATGAACAAGAGATTGTGAGACTCCATGAAGTGGGATTCAAAGTTTCATCCATAGAAAGAAAAGGAGAAAGAAATTCGTATGGATCCCTAAAGGAAGAGAGAGAGAATTCGTGTGACCCATTAACAAGAAGGAGGAGGATGTGATTTACCTTTTAAGCTTGATTTGGGTTGATGATGGTTGATAAACTTGGGGAGGAAGAAGAGCTCCTCTTGCTCTTGGTGGAAGAGAAGGAAAAACGAAATAGAGAAGGGGAGGAAGAATGAGATGATCGATGATGAATGAAAGAGAGTGAGAGAGAGTGGTTTGTTTTATTTTTTTGTTGGAAAGGAATGAGTGGCTCTAAATCAAAGCCCTAAAAGAAGATTCCCATTGCGTGGTGGAGAAGTGCCACACGGCACCCCCATTCGTTCCCTTTTTTTTTTTGTACAGACCCACTGGTAATCGATTATCCTGGCCAGGTAATCGATTACCCCTTCAATGCAACATTTTCATAACTTCCAACCTGAGGCCTTGTAATCGATTACTTGACCAGAAAGTAATCGATTATAATTTGATGCAACAATTTTAGTGTTTTCAGCAGAGGCTCAGTAATCGATTACTTGTCCAGGAGTAATCGATTACCCTTCAATGCAACATTTTTGTGCATTGTTGGCTGAGAGCTTGTAATCGATTAACTCGCACCAATAATCGATTATTTTGCTGCTTTTTCATCTTTTCAGAGTTTCTAACTCTCAAACCTCTTCCTTACATCCTATACCCCATTTGGCCATGATTTCTATGCTGAACCCTAGCTCTTAGCTGTCTACTGCTCATAAATTCATCACCAACTAATACAATAAGTTTAGTTAATTCATAGTATATTAAGCATTCTAAATTGAGATTTCTAATTACTCTTAGGATTAAAATTCGGGATGTTACAACTCCTCTCTTCCTCACGCCTCCTTCTGCTAGTGCTAGGGTTCTTCCACAATTTTTTTTCTTAGATTTTGGTTGAATGAAAGTGTTAACAAAGGCTTTGGAAGGCTCTATTTATAGAATAAAATTTTAGGTCTTCTCATCCTTCCTTGGATGATTCACACGACTAAGAGGGAGTAATCTAGCCCTAGGAATTTGTTTTTGGCACTTAATGATAGTCTAGAAAATTCCTCTTCAATTAATCCTAACCTACAAGTTCCATGCACTTCTTAATTCCCAAAATATGCACATGATGGAAATCAGAATACTTCCCCCCCACACCCTTTAGTCTGGACGGTGCATTCATGCACAAAGAGGGAGAAAAATTTTGCATTCAACCTAGATTTAAGTCACCACACTTTCCACCAATCACCTCATTTCTTCTAATTTAAAAAAAAATAAAATGAAGTAAAAATAAAATTTTGGATGGTGGACCAATATGAAACTTCAGAAATGTATTTTTTTTAAAAATAAAATACACTTGAGTCAAGAGGTCATTAATTGTTTCTTTAAATAACATCTTCAAGTTTTAGAACACATAATTCGTACTATGTTGTCTATGCAGTAAAAATTCGAAAAATCCAAAATTAAATTCAAAACTTTATATTTTCATAATCTGGATTTCGATACGATCTTTTTGACATATCATTTGTAATTTTTGGACTTACGGTTTGAAAGTTATGAATTTTTGAAGTCCTAAGATCATTTCCTTCAAAAATACACTGAATAAGCTTTCAAAATAAAAGAAATACGAAAATATATTTTTATTTTGAGGGTGTAACAAATCAGGGGTTTTTAAAAATACATTTTCTATCCACATAAAAGTATTTTTGAGTCAAAGAGTCATTAAATGCATTAAAACCACATCTTCACACTTAAAGCTCAAAAATTCGTTCAGTACTGTAGCAGTGATAAAATTTCGAAAACTCCAAAATAAAAATCAAAGCTTTACATTTTCATAATCTATGCTTCGATACGGTCGTTTTGATATATCGTTTGTAATTTTGCGACGTACGGTTTAAAAGATATGAATTTTTGAAGATAGAACACCTTAATCCATCAAAAACATTTCATTTTCTAAGATCATTTAAATCAAATACTATACCTTAAAATATTTTATTTAAATACATTAGAGAAACATTGGCATGCATATATATATAATATATATACCACGTATGATGTCCTAGACTATGAGGTCCCCAAGGTTAGGGAAGAAGACCTTAAGGAAGCCTCTGTCTAGGGTTTATCTATGATGTTTGTGGGTGTCCTCAGATGGCAAGGTAGAGAGCCAAGAAGTAACCCTAATCACTGGTGTGTAAAGGTGGCAATTAGGGTTAGAAGACATACCTAAGCCCCGTGTAGTACGGAGCTACTTATAGGGGGGAGCTGGTTGCCCTAATGGGCTTGCTTGAGGCCCAAGTAGGGCCAACCTGTAATGAGCTATGAGTGGATGAGCTGTCCTTGTGGATAAGATGTACACGTCATTCTGTCCTTAGTATCGGAATCCCTGTGTGGTGTCGGACAAGGAAATCGGACCTTAGTAGGAGCATGAGGTCGGCCCGTGTCTGGTGTCTGTTCGGCCGTTGAGCTTTGAGCTCGGCCAAGCACACAGAGGGCTTCCTAAAGGGGCCTCAGGCCTTGAGTAAGGGCTACGTGGAGCTCGGCTAAGCCGAGTCCACCACATAAGCCCCCCAGCTCGGTCAAGGCTATTTGAGTCTTGTTCCGAGGTCTCGGTTCCGGTCCTGTTTCCAAGTCCACCACATAAGCCCCCCAACTCGGTCAAGGCTATTTGAGCCTTGTTCCGAGGTTCTAGGGAGTTCGGAAGATGAGTTGCCGAGAGCTGGGTCCAGCTGTCTCTGACGTCCTTTCACTTTGACGGAGCAGATTTGAAAGCTGTCCTTTCACCTGCTCCGACGTGACGCTTGCCTTCTCCAGATTTGACACGTGTCAGAAATCACGTCCAACGAAGCGTTGCCATTATTGCAATGTTGCTCGAGGTCCAGCATTCCACTTGCTCTACGCCACGCGTCTCAGCGTGTATGGCTGCATGTTAGGTTGGGTTGTTGGGCCTAAGCCCATCAAGCAGAAATGAGAGGGAAACTCAAAGTTTGACTCTCCCCTTCTCTCACCCTCACAAACCGTTCTTCTCCCCTACCGAAAACCGTTTCTGCTTCTCTGCAACTTTGTTTACTTCTTCTCCTAACACTGAATCTATTTCCCTTTCTTTGCCGTCTCTGCCTCTTGCTTTTACCCGTAGTACGAATCGCATTCAACCTTCCTACCTTCTTCCACGTTCTCCTTCACGGTTCGAATCTTTAAGGTACTGCTTCTTCTCCTTCGTCTTTTCATTATTCTCCTTTTCTTACTGCCTTTTGGTTTGCTTGAGAGGGGTAGATATTTTATGTTTTGGTTTCTGTTTTTATGGACATGGGGTGGTTTTCCCATGATTACTTCGCATTTTGTGGTTAAAATCCTGGGTTTGGGAATTAATCTTGGGGTTTTGGGCATTCTTTGGGCTGGGTGTGTTTAGGCCTCTGGAGAGTTTTTGATTTTTGTTTTTGTTCTTATTTTTCAGAAACCCAGAGGAGTGAATTGGGGGAAGTTGGAAGATGAGTGGGAGTAGAGAGTGGTTTAGGAAATGGGTAGGGGTAGTTTCTCTGTCAATCAGCAGTAGTGAGGAGGAGGACGACTCCTCCTCCTCGTCCTGCTCCTCAACGGAGGTAGACGCGACGCTTCGTCGCAAGAAGGAGTATAGGCAAAGGTATGAGAAACAAGTCCTGGAGGTTGACCCCCTTGAGGTCTTCTATCCTCAGGATGGGCAAGAGCAGAGAGAGTGGATAAAACAGTACGCCTGGGCCGAGTTTATCGACGGTAGGGAGCGTTACGATTTTGAGATGATGGAGAGAGAAAAGCTGTTCGAGCGGGGGGTTCCTGTGGAAGAGGGGAGATGCTCGCCCCTAGGAACAACTTCGAGGGAATTTTCTAGGGGGTTATTTTTCGTAACCCGTAGGACTAACGCCGAGCTCCCCTGTTCTTCCACAGGTAACATGCCACCCCGGAAGTGCATCAGCCGACCTGAACTCTACCCCGCAACTCCTGATGCTGCTGACTACCAGTGGGTTGATGTGGAGCCCAAAGGAGTTCGGTCCAGCCTAGACTCCGAGGAAAAGCTTGCAGATGTAAAGAGAGCCGTGCTACCGTGCTCTAGAGATACTGCTGGAAATTCTTATGAAGTTCTACCCTGCTCCGTGAACGATAGGATATGCTCACGGACCGATGACAACTCTTTCTTCTTCTATGCCGACCTGATACATAACCTTGGCGTAACTCTCCCATTCATCGACTTGGAGATGAGGGTTTTAAACGAACTCGGACTGGCTCCTTCCCAATTACACCCCAACACTTGGTCGTTTCTTCGAGCCTTCCAAAAGTACTGCGGAGCCAAAGGATTGGTATGTACAGTTCGAATTTTCCTCTGGTTGTACAACCCCTTTGTGAGTAACAAGGAAGGGGTGAGTGGTCGGCTCTGGGTGTCGACCAAGGCCCGAGGTCATTTCGGGCTCTTCGGCATGTTCACGGATTCTTGGAAGCATTTCAAGCCAAGGTTTTTTAAGTACAAGTATGTGGGCACGGGGCGACCCTGGTTTCGGGCCGAGACGGGGCCGAAGTTCCCCTTGGAATGGACCCAGGAGTTCTTCTCTCGCCATGTCGGCACACCGCAAAGATGGTCAGGAGCAACACTTGATGCCGATGAGGCGGTAACGGCCAACCACTTCTAGTCCGAGTACCGGGCCAGGAAATTTCAACTTGACATCGGAGTGTTCATGAAGTGTCCTGATAACAAAGTTGTTGCAAAGATTGGTAGTTAACTTTACTCTTGCCCTTGTATATTTTCTTTCAACTTTCTGACTAATTTTTCTTTATTCTTTCGTTTTCAGACAAATACTGGTCGGATATGTCGTCCAAGGCGCTCAAACTTGCAATGGAGGCTCGAAAGAGGAAGAGGACTGACAACCCTTCCAATGAAACTGCTTCTGCCGAAGTCTCTACCAACACGGCCTCCACTGACTCGGCCCCTCGGCCGCGACCTACTCCTCCTTCGGTGATTCTGGCCCCTCCTCCTCCTCCGTCTCCGAGCGCTATCGCCGAGGTGGTTGCTGTTGTTGATGCTCCCCCTTCCTCGTCCACTCCGAGGAAGGGGACTAACATTCTTCCGAGGCCGCCGACCACAACTGCCAAACCTTCGATCAAGGAAACTTTGATAAAGATGTTCGGGGCTGAATGGAAGAGAATGGCCGAGGAGCTGGCCTGTCAACTGAAGAGATCGACAACCATGTTTAATGTTTTGGCGGAGGTCTCGGATGACGTGGCAGAGGGTGTATCACCTGCTAAAAAGAAGGCCTGAGCTGAGCTAGCGGCCGAGGTGTCTGCTCTAAGGAGTAGTAAAAATTCCGCCGATCAGAAACTGGCTGAGTTGGAAGAGAAACACCGACAGCAAATGGAGGAGCTTCTCAAAAATCATGAGTAGGCACTGGCCCAAGTCAAAGAGGATGCTCGAAAAGCGGAGGAGGCTGCTAAAGAAGCAGGTCGGCAGGAGGGCCTTGCCGAGGTTGAGAGAGTTCACTCCATGCTGAAGAAAAGGGCTGCTCAAGCACTTAAGCACAAGATAGTTGCGGCCGAGGCAACCTTCGATTTTGAGAAGGGAGGGAGCAAGATCTTTGCTAGTGCTGTTGAGCAAATTCAGTTTCTGAACAAGGAGATCCGACTTCGGGTCATCGGAGCCAGTGCTGGTTTTGGGGTCGAAGACGGGAAGATGGTGGATTTCAAAAAAGACGGAGCCGAGGTGGATCTCGATCAACCTGAGGAGAACCTGCCTAACCCCTTGGAAGAGAAACCCGAGGAGGAGTTTGATCCGACCAAGGTCCAACTTTCCGATGTTGAAGATGACGCAGCATAAGTCCATTATGCTGGGCAGCTTGCAATTTGTCAATGTTCTTGTAAAACATGTTTGACCGTATTTTATTTTCCTGGTTCTGTATAACATTTTATTTAGTTTAATGCAAGTTCTTTTCTGTTTAACTTGTTGCATCATGCCGTTTTTATGCATGTTTTTCGTTTTAACTTGTTGCATATATGCTGTGTCCAAGATCGTTTTTATACAAGCCTTTCCTTTAACTTGTTGCGCAATGCGAGTTTATATTGTTAACCCGTTGCATGTTTGCCATCGATACCTCGGATCCGAACTGCGATTAGATGTCGGGTCATCAAGGAAATTTGTTCTGTTAAAAATGCAAGTCCTTGAGACTTGTTGCATTTTGTTTAGTTGCCTATCGTGATCGGTCGTAGTCGGCCCTGAGCTGTGGTCATCAGTTAGATAACCAAGTAAAATTGTTTTTAAGAATACAAGTCCTGTTTTACTTGTTGTATCGGACCTGGAAAACTCATGATAAAGACACTTGTGCTGTTCTTCGTTAAAACTTTAATATAAATAATTAGGTTAAGCTCGGATGACTCAGTAAGTGCAGTAATCTTATAAGTTTTCCTTTGAAAAAAGGTACGGTATATAAGTGCATATGGTAGGGATCTCGGATCCACCCACCTTAGCCAAGGTGGGTGTCCTCGTCCCCAATGTGAAAGAGGTTGCTGAGAGAAGTTATGTGAGAACATTTCACCGCAAGCTGTACTTTATCGGGTGTCCCTTGTACACTGTGCATATGAGCCGATCTTATTTACAAGATGTTGACTTTACATAGCGCCATGCAACATTTAGGTGGCTAGTGCTAAATGAGAAGCTAGTACGTACGTATATAAAACTGTGGCACTTGAGTAAGGGCAAGTTTTACTGTTTCATTGATCACAAATATGAGTACATTGCCATTTAGGGAATTGAAAAGTGAGTATATAACAATGGAGCAAGATGTGAATAAAGGAAGCAGATGTAAAGACTTTAACAGAAACTAAAATGAACTTAAAATTGAACTTGAGCTGAAAGTGCTGGTGTTTGCTGATGATATCCGAGGTAATCCTAACTGAAGTAGGTTCTCAACTTTGCAACGTTCCAGGAATTCTTGAGCTCGACTCCTTCGAGGGTTTCTAACTTGTATGCCCCAAAGTACGTTTTTGAAATGACTTTGTAGGGGCCTTCCCAATTCTGAGCAAACTTTCCATCCCTTCGATTTTTGAGCCCAATGTCTGCTCTTCGGAGTACGAGGTCTCCGACCTCAAAGGACCTGGGTTGCACTGACTTGTTGTATTTCTTTGCTTGTCTTTCCTTCGCTTTCTTCTCTCTAACTGAAGCAGCTTCTCGGATCTATTTTGCCAATACTAGGTCTTCTTTGACCAGATTCTCATTTTCTTCCTCGGGCTTGTCCCTCATTCGGAAGGTATGGATCCTTCGTTCGATGGGGATGACCGCGTCACAACTGTAAGTGAGTCTAAAAGGGGTCTCTCCCGTTGAGGCCTGTACTGTGGTCCTGATCGACCAGAGGACCTCGGGTAGCAGATCGGCCCATACTCCTTTAGCCTGTGTAATCCTCTTTTTGAGGCCATCCACAATAGCTCGATTAGCAGCTTCAGCTTGCCCATTAGTCTGGGGGTGCTCGACCGAGGAGAACCGATGAGAGATTCCAAGGTTTTCGGCCAATATTTGAAAGTTGTTTGCAGCAAACTGGCTACCATTGTCAGTAATTAGTGTGAGTGGAAGTCCGAAACGAGAAATGACTTGTTTCAGGAAAAATTTTTGGATTCTTGCAGAAGTGATGGTTGCTAATGGTTTGGCCTCAATCCATTTAGTAAAGTAGTCTATTGCTACCACAATGAACTTTAGTTGACCTGGAGCTGTTAGGAACTGTCCCACAATGTCCATTCCCCACATACCGAAAGGCCAGGGGGAAGCTAGAGAATGGAGTTCCTCAGCGGGTTTCTGATACACATCCCTAAAAAATTGGTATTGAGGACACTTTCTGACATGATCGATGGAATCTGTTACCAAGGTAGGCCAAAAGTAACCAGCCCTTAATATCTTCCTTGATAAGGACTTGCCTCCCACATGGTGGCTCCCCCTTCCTCCATGAACCTCGTTCAAGGTTTCTTGTGCTTCCTCGAAGGTGAGACATCGGAGGAGTGGGGAAGACATTCCTCTCCTGTAGAGGATTCCATCAACAATAACATACTCGGCTGCTTTTCTGGTCAGCTTCTTTGCTTCCTTCTGATCGGCTGGGAGTATTCCATGTTCTAAATAGGCCCTGATTGGATGCATCCAGTTCGGTGCTACAGCAATAGCCATTATTACACTAGGAGCCGAAATCTGTTCTTGAATGAGGCTTCTGTTATTCCCTGCTCCTTTTGTGCTCGCCAGCTTGGAAAGCACATCGGCACGGGAATTTGAGCAACGGGGAATGTGGGTGATAGAGAACTTGGCAAAGTCCTGAGCCAGAGTCTTAACTTTATCAAGATACTTTTGCAGAATAGGCTCTTTCTCTTGGTAATCTTCGATGACTTGGGCAACTACCAACTGGGAGTCGCTTAGTATTTGAACTTCAGCTGCTCCAAGCTCTTTAGCCATACGGAGGCCAGCAAGGACCGCTTCATACTCAGCCTGATTATTCGAGGATGAGAACTCGAATTTCAGGGAATATTCAATGTTGATACCTTCTGCATTCTCCAAGATCACCCCAGCTCCTGCTCCCTTCTGATTGCTTGAACCATCAACATATATTACCCAAGTGTCCGAGCTAGAGCTTTGGTGGGGCTCTGTGAACTCGGACACAAAATCTGCCAAGGCTTGTGATTTAATTGCCCTCCTCGGTTCGTAGGAAATATCGAACTCAGAAATTTCGATTGCCCACGCCATCATTCTTCCGGCGAGGTCGGGCTTCTGAAGGACTTGCTTAATGGGCTGGGCGGTTCTTACGACAATGGGGTGACTCTGGAAGTATTATCGTAGCCGTCGTGCAGCGAGAATCAAACAAAATGCAAATTTTTCAACCTTGGAATACCGGAGCTCGGGACCTTGTAGAGCTCGACTTCTGAAGTAAACGGGAAACTCACTTCTGCCCTCGTCTCGGACCAACACCGAACTGAGGGCTAAACCACCAACAGATAAATAAATGAAAAGAGTCTCTCCTTGTAGGGGGCTGGAGAGAACTGGAGGATAAGCAAGATACTCTTTAAGTGCCAGGAAAGATGCTTCACAGTTTTGATCCCAATTGAAAGTTGTTCCTTTTTTCAAAAGTTGGTACCAGGGTAAAGCCTTTTTCGCGGCTTGAGGGAGAAACCTTGACAATGCTGCCATTTTGCCTGTTAACTGTTGCACCCCTTTAAGATCGGTCGGGCTTTTCATTTCTAAAATAGCTCGGCACTTGTCGGTGTTCGCTTCTATCCGCCTCTCGGATAGCATGAAGCCGAGGAAGGCGCCCGCGGGGACCCCGAAGGTGCACTTTTCTGGGTTCAACCTCATACTGTGTGCCCTTACCCTTTCTAGAACCATGGTTAAATCTCGGACGTGGTCCTCCTTTTTCCTGCTCTTTGTAATCATGTCATCAATGTATACCTCCATGGTGGTACCGATGATACCATCGAAGACCTTATTCATCATTCTTTGGTAAGTTGCTCCCGCATTCTTTAGACCAAAAGGCATAACCGTATAGCAGTAGGTCGCCTTTCCAGTCGTGAATGTGGTTTTATCCTTGTCAGGAGGATACATGGGGATCTGATTGTATCCTGAATAGGCATCAGTAAAAGACAACAGCTGGTAGCCTGCCGAACTATCAACGAGCTGGTCTATAATCGGCAGCGGGTACTGATCCTTGGGGCAGGCTTTATTGAGGTCGGTGTAATCCACACACATCGTCCAACTGTCGTTTGCCTTCCTAACCAAGACTGTGTTTGCGACCCACTCAGCATATGACACCTCTCTGACGAAACCAGCTTCGAGTAACTCGGAGACCTTCTCCTGAATGACTTTTGCTTTTTCTGCTCCAACTCTTCTCTTCTTTTGTGCTACTGGCTTTGCTTTCGGATCCACGCTGAGCTTGTGATAGATGAAATTCGGATCAATTCCCGGCATGTCAGCCGAGGTCCAAGCAAACAAATCTCGGTTGGCCCTTAACAGGTTGATGATCTCGTCTTGGATTTTTTGAGGGAGGTCGGCTCCCACCTTGACGGTTTTACTGGGATCGGAAGGATCAATGGGAATTGCCAACCACTCCCCTTGAGGGGAAGGCCTAAGATCATCCTGTTCTGCCCGAACATCCAGTTCCGCTAATAGAACTCTTCTTTTGGCCAACGTCGGACCGGATAGCTCTTCTTCTTGTTTCTTTTTTATTTCCCGTAGACTCGCGTTGTAGTAGAGTCGGGCCTTGACCTGGTCGGCTTTGACAGTGACGACCTTGTCGTCCGAACCAACAAATTTCATAGCTAAATGCACTGTTGAAACAACCGCCCCAAAAGCTTGCAAGCAAGTTCTTCCCAGTATCACATTATAGGGGGATTCGGAATTGACAACTAGAAACTTAATGATCTCCGTACGGGCCGCAGGCTGCTTACCTAAGGTCACCGGGAGGTGTATGGCTCCTAGGGGGAGAATCGCCTCTCCCGTGAAGCTAATAAGATTGCCCTCAAATTCGACGAGGTCAGATGACCTCAACTTTAGTGCTTGAAAGGTGTGTAGAAAGAGAATGTCGGCCGAGCTTCCTTGATCGATGAATACTCGGGCGACTTCAAAGTTACCAATCAACGCCGTGATCACCATTGGGTCATTGTGATCCGGGATGATGTCCTCCATGTCCTGATCGAAGAAAGTAATGGGGATGTTCCGAGATGGTTTCTTACAGATGGGTTTATGATGAACAGCTAGTACCTGGTTGACATACCTCTTCTTTTCTGATCTTTTCTCACCACCTCCGGCGAAACCTCCCGAGATGGTTTCGACTCTGAAATTTTCCGGTGATTTATCCAAATCCTGCACCACAACCATATTCACTCGTTGTGGCTCTTCGGCTTTCTTTTCTGGAGATGGGTCAACCTTGGCTTTTCCTTTATCTCTATTCGGGCTCCGAGACCGTCTTCGGCCTCTTCTCTCCACAACTTTTCGTACGTACTGTTGCAACTTACCCTGTCTCACCATGTCTTCGATAACGTCTCGAAGCCAGGTGCATTGGTCGGTATGGTGGCCATACCCATCATGGAAGTTGCAGTACTTAGATTTGTCTCTGATCCTATTTTGGTTTCTAAGGAAAGGTGGCCTGGGTACATGTCTGAGTTCAGTCTGCATGGTTTCCCTCCATACTTGCGACCTCGGAACTGTCAGTTGGGTGTAATTATCATACTTGGTGACATAAGGACGTCGGCGGTCATCCTGCTGGTCGGCCTGAGGACGTCGCCGGTCACCCTGGTCCATCCTTCCACCTCTATCATCCCTGTTTCCTCGAGGGTGACCTCGAGGAAGGGCATTTTGTGAAGCAGCTTGGGTCTTCTCCATCCTGCTTGTTTGACCTTTGCTGAACTCCTCCAAGTTGATATACTTGTTGGATCTTTGCCTGAGCTCGGCCATATCTCGTGGTGGCTTACCTATTAGTGAGTCTTTGAACCCTCCCTCTGCAAGACCTTGAGTAAAAAGAAGGACGACCACTTCAGGAGATAAGTTCAGAACCGAGCTGGACTCGTTATGAAACCGATGTATATAAGCACGTAGCGATTCGTCAAGTTTTTGTGTCACTGTTGCTAGTGTGTGGTCGGATCTTGGTTGCACACAGCTAGCAGTGTATCTATTGAGAAATGCGCGCTTCATATCTGCCCAGCAATTAACATAATTCCTAGGTAATGTCGCATACCATCGGAGAACTGGAGCTTGGAGGTTCATGGAGAAAGCTCGGCATTTGAGCCTATCTCCACCGCCATAGAAGTTCATAGCTCCCTCGTAAGAGAGTATGTGCTCTTGAGGATCGGTCAAGCCATTATACCTAGGTATGTTGCTAGGTCCGAGGTATCCTGGTGGTGGTTCATAGGACATAACAGCTGCTGTGAAAGGGTGTCCGGGGTGAGAATCATCTAAGTCGGGTTGTTGATGGTCATGGAGAGGTGGTGTATGTGTTAGTTGGGTGATGACGGTATGTGGTGTTGTTAACGTTTGTGGTGTTGACAGTGGCGGAGGTGGTGGTAAGTCTTGAGCTGGAAGTACCAAAGGTTGTGGAAGTTCGTTTGGGGCTGGAGCTTGTATGATAGCTCGTTCCGCCAACCGCTGCATGGTAAGCTACTTAAGATCTGCTATGGCTTGGCCTTGCTGTTCTATGATTCTCATCTGTTGTCTCATCATGGCCAAGACCTCTGCGTCACGAGAACGTGAAGATTGACGTGAGTGAGAACGGTGTGTAGTACTGACGGAGTGGGCACGTTCGCCGTGTTGGCGGTGCTGTTCTGTGTTGGTTTCCCCAAGTTGGGAGCGTAGCTGCACGCGCCGACCTCCTTCCCGATGCTGAGTTGGATTTGAGGTATCTCCAGTGTGAATGGTGTAAGGTCCACTGTGGGTGTGGGTGAACTTTGGGGGTGGTGTGGGAGGTGGAGGTGGCGGTGGAGGCGGAGGTGGTGGCGGGGGAGGAGGTGGAGGTGGTGGGGGGGTGGTTGTGGGGACCTTGCTGCCCTATTGGCTTCAAGGTGAAGGCGTAGGTCCTCTGTTGTTGGCACCCTCCTTGGACGCCTCCTCCTCCTCCTCTGAACTGGTGGTATATCAGACATGGTAGATTCTTTGGGTGGGGATGAAGTGTTTCTTTTCCCACAGACAGCGCCAATGTGATGTCCTAGACTATGAGGTCCCCAAGGTTAGGGAAGAAGACCTTAAGGAAGCCTCTGTCTAGGGTTTATCTATGATGTTTGTGGGTGTCCTCAGATGGCAAGGTAGAGAGCCAAGAAGTAACCCTAATCACTGGTGTGTGAAGGTGGCAATTAGGGTTAGAGGACATACCTGAGCCCCATGTAGTACGGAGCTACTTATAGGGGGGAGCTGGTTGCCCTAATGGTCTTGCTTGAGGCCCAAGTAGGGCCAGTCTGTAATGAGCTATGAGTGGATGAGCTGTCCTTGTGGATAAGATGTACACGTCATCCTGTCCTTGGTATCGGAATCCCTGCGTGGTGTCAGACAAGGAAATCGGACCTTAGTAGGAGCATGAGGTCGGCCCGTGTCTGGTGTCTGTTCGGCCGTTGAGCTTTGAGCTTGGCTAAGCACACAGAGGGCTTCCTAAAGGGGCCTCAGGCCCTGAGTGAGGGCTACGTGGAGCTCGGCTAAGCCGAGTCCACCACACCACGTGTATATATATACATATATATATATATATAATTCATACTTTTTTAATTAAATCCAGGTATCACAATTTATCAAAAATCAAATATAATATTTTAATTTTAAATATAAATTCTCAAATAAATTGGGTAAAATTGTGGGTCTCACACAGCTGAGTACATGATACTCAACGAAATTTTGTACAGAAGGGGCATAGACAGTCCGATGCTTCGATGCCTCGACCAAGTCCAAGCCGAGGAAGTACTGATGGAGGTTCACGGGGGAGTAAGAAGTCATCACATGGGTAGAAAGTCGTTGGCCAGAAAAGTAATTCGAGCAGGATACTACTGGCCGACCATGCAGCACGAGGCGATAGGCCACATCAAGAGATGTGAACAGTGCCAGTTCCATAGCGATGTCTATCAAAAACCACCCGAAGAGCTACACACGCTATCCGCCCCTTGGCCGTTCTATTAGTGGGGAATGGACATAATTGACAAATTCCTCACTGCCCCTGGACAATTCAAGTTCGTGGTGGTGGCAATAGATTACTTCACCAAGTGGGTGGAGGCGGAGGGCCTCACCACAATCATCCGCCAAGATTCAAAAATTCTTCAAAATGAACATCATATCCAGATTTGGTGTTCCCCACTCCCTGGTGACCGACAACGGAAAACAATTCACCTCCGGATCTTTCAAAGAAATGATGGCCGACTTCAAGATCAAACATCACTTCTCCTCAGTAGAACACCCTCAGACCAATGGCCAGGTAGAGGCCGTGAACAGGTCGATCATACGAGGAATCAAAAAGAGGCTGGACGGGGCAAAGGGCAGATGGATGGAAAACTTCCCTGAGGTGCTATGGTCATACAGGACGACCATACAAACCTCTACAGGGGAGACTCCTTTTCGATTGACATACGAATGCGAAGCTGTTATCTAGATTGACAGGCTGATACCGACCTTCAGAACGAGTAATTCCCAAGAGTCCAACAATAAACTTCTTCGGGAGAACCTCATCCTCAGTCACGTGGTCCGAGAATTTGCAGCGGAACAAGAAAAGAAATTGAAGTTAAGGCAGACGAAAGAGTATAACAGAACGGTGAACACGAGTTCTTTTGAGGAGGGGGACCTGGTCCTCAGGAGAGCAGACATTGGATTGAAAAAACCAAAGATGGGAAGCTCGCCAGAAACTGGGAAGGACAATATCGAATCTCCTCAAAGATCGGCTCGGGTAGCTACCGACTGGAAACTCTTTCCGGTGTCGTCATTCAACAACACTTGGAACGCGGCAAAACTCAAAGCATATTACAGTTGAGAATTTTCTCTTTTGTAAACATGAAAACAATTGTATTCATCATACATACGTATTTATTAATAAAACCTTTGCTTAAATTCTTTGCTATTTACGTGTTAGTTTTCCTTACGTTTGGTCGCCACCAGACCTAATGGAAGAAAATTATAACCGAGGCTCTAATAGAGCTTACGAGCTTTTAACATTGCAAGTACACTAAGAAACTCGAACGCTACACCGATCAATATCACGATTGGGGCGGACGACTCGCAGTCCAAGGAACCATCCATGGCTAACTGTTTGAGTTTCGAGTTCTTAAGCTTAACAAAAATTTTGACAGCAAAGAATTAAACGCAATAGGATCAAAATTCTATTATTTCATTCATGAGTTCGGAGGCCAAATCGGATTACAAAACAGGATCCTAAAAGGGAACTTACAAAAAATACACGAGAAAAATAAGACTTCAAGCTTCAGGCTCGGCCTCGGAGTCGGAAAGAACAATGGAAGCCTCGTTAAAAGCCGACTCCTCCACTTGGATCTGGCGAGGATCAGGAAGGTTGGGAGAATCCAAGTCAACAGGTTGGCCGGAGAGTACGATTTGACCATCCTTCACCTGATAGTCTGGGTGCGAGCCATGGACTCGAAGATCGGGATTGAGCTTGATGAACTGATGGAGAGCATTCACAAACTGGCCAATGTGAGTTTGGTTCCAGTAGTGAAGGTTCTCTTCCTTACCCCTCTTGTGCTTGAGGGCCTTCTCCTTCATCTTAGATGTAAACCTTGGATCGCGATCTGACACGATACTTGATGGTACACCATGCAGGTGAACAACTTCCTTGATATACAACTGAGTGAGCTTTTCCAAAGAGTAGCGCATATTAACTGGAATAAAAGGCGCTGACTTTGTCAAGCGATCTACAATCACCCAGATTGCATCATGACCAGTGGCTGTCCTTGGAAACCCAGTCACGAAATCCATCGAAATACTATCCCATTTCCATAACGGAATCTCTAAGGGAAGTAACTCTCCTCCTGGCTTTTGGTGTTCCACCTTCGTCTTCTGACACACCAAACAACACGCCACGTACATAGCCACATCTTTCTTTAAACCAGGCCACCAAAACATCTTCTTCAAATCTTGATACATTTTGGTAGCTCCCGGATGCATACTCATCTTGCTCTTATGTGCTTCATCCAGAATCATTCTCCTTACCTCCAAATTATCGGGCACACAAATCCTTGCTTTAAAGCGAAGGATTCCATCCTTCCCTTTCATGAATTCTAACTCTTTGCCTTCCTCCATAAGCTTCCTCTTTTCCTTAAGCCCCTAATCTTCTTGTTGCAATTCACGAATCCTTTGCAAGAACTCATTAGCAATCTGCAACATCGCCATCTTGATACTTGTCGGCTCCACTTGCATCGTCAGGCTCAAATCTCTAAATTCCTCTATCAATGCAGCTTCTCTGACAATCATCGAACTGATATGCATTGCTTTTCGGCTCAATGCATCCGCCACAACGTTTGCTTTCCCAGGATGGTAATGAAGCTCAAATTCATAATCCTTCAAGAACTCCATCCATCGGCGTTGCCTCATGTTCAACTCTTTCTGATCAAAGAGATACTTTAAACTCTTATGGTCACTAAACACCCAGAACGTAGTGCCATAGAGATAGTGCCTCCAAATCTTTAAAGCAAAGACAACAGCTGCCAGCTCTAGGTCATGAGTTGGATAGTTCATTTCATGAACTTTTAGCTGTCTTGAGGCGTAAGCGACTACCTTACCATCTTGCATCAAAGCACTCCCAATTCCTTGTTTCGATGCATCACAATACACCTCAAAATTCTTCTGTGGATCAGGCAAAATCAAAACAGGAGATGATGTCAATTTTTCCTTCAACTCTCGGAAACTCCTTTCACACTTCTTATCCCATATAAATGGTTGATCTTTCCGAGTTAACTTTGTCAAGGGTAGCGCAATCTTCGAAAAACCTTCTATAAATCTTCTATAGTAGCCAGCCAGACCAAGAAAGCTTCTCACTTCCGTGACCGACTTCGGTTGTTCCCATTGTAAAACTGAGCTCATTTTCGCCGGGTCAACCGCTATCCCTTGGTTTGAGATCACATGTCCTAAAAATTAAACTTCCTCCAGCCAGAACTCACACTTTGCAAGTTTGGCATACAACTGCTTCTCCTTTAGGACATTCAACACTATCCTCAAGTGTTCAGCATGCTCCTCCGAGCTCGTGGAATAAATAAGGATATCGTCAATGAACACAACCACGAATGAATCTAAATAAGGTCTAAAGATTTGATTCATGTAGTCCATGAAAATAGCTGGTGCATTAGTCAATCCGAACGGCATCACGACATACTCATAATGTTCGTATCGGGATCGAAATGCAGTCTTAGAGATATCCTCTTCTCTGATCCTGATCTGATGATACCCCGATCTCGGATCAATTTTGGAAAATACTGAAGCCCCACGAACTTGATCCATAAGGTCATCTATCCTTGGTAAAGGATACTTGTTCTTGATTGTAACCTTATTCAACTGCCGGTAGTCGATGCACATCCTCATACTACCATCTTTCTTCTTGACGAACAAAATCGGAGCACCCCAAGGTGATACACCAGGTCGGATCATCTGCTTCTGCAACAACTCCTCAATCTGTTTCTTCATCTCAGCCATTTCGGGTGGTGCCATTCTATAAGGAGAGATAGAAATGGGACCAGCTCCCGGAACTAAATCAATCCCAAATTCAATCTCTCTCTTCGGTGGTAAACCTGGTATCTCATCAGCGAATACCTCAGGAAAATCTCGAACAACGGAAATCTCATCAATCCTTGGGCCATTCTCGTCCACTTCAGCGTTGAACAAACACATGTAGCCTGAAGGTTTCGGGCTTTTATAGATCACTACTTTACGATCACAATCAATGATCACTTGGTTTTGGCTTAACCAGTCCATCCCCAAGATCACATCTAATTGCGATAAGGGTAAACAAATCAAATCTACCCTAGAGGTTTGTCCTAACACTTCTATACAACAGTTAAGACATGCTCTAGAAACAACTACAGGAGCATTAGTAGGGGTTTCTACTTTAAGAGTGTATGATAACTCAGACATAGGTAGACTCAAACGATTTACACATTCATATGAAACAAATGAATGCGTTGCACCAGAATCGAAAAATACATTACAGAGCTGACCATTTAGCAAGTAATTACCTTGCACAAGATCAGAAGATCGGCTTGCCTCCACACCGCTAAGCATGAAAACCCTTCCTTGAACCACGGGCTTGTAAGCTGTCCCTCTGGAATTAGCTTTGGCCGGTTCCTTATAGTCCTTCGCAAAGTGTCCCGGTTTCCCACAGTTGAAACAACCACTTGTCGCCCAACAGGTACATCCATAGTGACGGCGCTTGCACTTGTCACAGAATGGAGCCTCGCTCCGAAAATTCCTTCCATCATTGCCTCCAACTTTTCCTTTGCCTTTCCCTCGGCGATCATACGGACCCTTGCCTCGATTGTTGAAACTCTTGCGCCTTTGAGGTCCATAATTCTGGCTATCTTTTCTCTCTGATGCTTGCAATCCCTCAGCTTTCTTATCATCCTCGTACATCCTACACATGTCCACAAGTGCAGGAAAGCTCTGAATCCGTTGATAGCTAAAAATAGATTTCAGCTTAGGCCTTAAGCCTCCCTCAAACTTGATACACTTGCTCCTTTCATCAGGGTTGTTCTGGTAGTATGGAGAGTACTTCATCAATTCCTCGAACTTGGCCGCGTATTCACCCACGCTCATGTCTCCTTGCTTCAGCTGCAAGAATTCCACTTCCTTCTTTCTCATCAAATCCTCAGGGAAGTATTTATTGAGAAACTTCTCCATAAATACACCCCAATTAACTTCCCTTCCTCCATAATGTAGGAGCTGACCGTATGGTTCCACCAGTTCTCAGCTTCATCTTCTAACATGTAGACTGCATACGCCACCTTTTGGGCTTCTGTGATCCAACGTTCTGAAAATCTTATCCATGGTATGAATCCATCTATTGGCCTCCTCAGGTTTAAATCCTCCTTCAAATTTAGGTGGGTTACAACTCCTAAAATCTGTCAAACTTTTTGCCTCAGTGTTACCCACATTGCATTGGTGAGGTAGATTAACCGGTTGAGGTGGTTGCTGCGATTGCTGTTGTTCCATAGACTCCAGCACTGCGGTAATTCTCTCTAACATCGCGTTAGTGTGATTTTGATTTCTAGTTGCCATAATAGACATGCGCTATGGACTTATGGTCACATATGTTGAACTAGGGAAACATTCATCACACCACCTATACTAAGGCTATAACTATAACCTCAAACAAACATTCAATTGTATCTAATGCTCAAAACAATCAAGATACTAGCATTCAAAACAATAAATATGCCCTGTGGATACCTACTTGATGTTGAGGACTACCTTTCTGGAACTACTTCAACTACTACAAGATCTGACTTTTGCTCTAATACCACTCAATGTGACACCCTCAATTATAACCAAGTAATAACTACAATAATTGTACTATTACTCGTAATAGTTATGGACTTGTTAGTATTTAGAAAATGTAGGAAATAAAATTTTCTTTTTATTTTCTATAGAGGCGGGTGCACAAACCAAAACATGAAATTCTTGGAGTATGAAACCTTTATCATTTTGAACATTATACAGAGTTCGGCATTTTCTATAATAAGGAAATCTTTTCTCAATCCAGATAGCATCGGTACTTGGAAATTGTATTTATATCGTAGAAATTAAGCGATGCCATCCATTCATACGTTTTGTGAAACTGATACCATTTTCAAATATTGTAGCCGAATCCTTTAAATAATCTATATCAGAGTAAGCGGAAATAGTAGGACTATGCACAATTGTAATATAAACATAAGTTATATATATATCAGTAGGTCATAAAATACATAGTCCAAAGTCGTCTCCAAGAAGCAGTACAAGTCCATATAAGATCTATATCAAAAGAAAACCATAACCCTAGAGCTCTCAAAAGCATATCTACAATATATACATCTCAAAATAGGTAACTCTAGAGCTGGTCACATAGATCTGGTAGCAGCAGTAGTAGTAGTAATATCCAGGTAGCAGTAGTCTCCATCCAACATCACAGCAGCAGCATCAACTCCTCCACAGCATCCACCACATCGGATCCCCTGATCCTCATCATCTACCATATGCACATACCTAGGGATCATCGTCCCTCCATTGACTCTCGGTAGTAGGCATGGCAAAAAAAACCAGAACCGCGGGCACCCGCCCGAACCCGATCCGCCATTAGCGGGGAAAAACCGTTCTAATCGGGTATCGGGGCGGGGGCGGGGAAAACCTGCTTTTTCAATCACGGGGCGGGGGCGGGTGTGGTAATTATACTATCCGCCCCGCACCCGGCCCCGAAACCGACCCGCTCACACTATATATGCATATTATATTATATATTATATATAATTTATAATAATAGTAATAAAAAAATATTAAAAATAATGTTTTGACTCTTAATAAAAATCACTTGTGAAAAATACTCTTTTAAAAAAGTTGTTTTTAAAAGAAAAAGTTGGTATATTATAAAAGAAAAGCTCTTTTAAAAAAGTTGTTTTTAAAATAAAAGCGGGGGCTGGTACGGTGCGGTTTTACCCGACCCCCGATGGGGGCGGGGGCGGGTGGACTTTTATGATACCCGGCGGGGGACGGGGGACGGGGGCGGGGGCGGGGGCGGGGGCAATTTTTTGAGACGGGGGCGGGTGTGGGAAGTGCATAATCCGCCCCCGCCCCGCCCCGTTGCCATGCCTACTCGGTAGAGTGTACAACAGGCTCACCTCCGCTCTCGTCCTCCACAGGATCCTCCTCGATCTCATCCGATGGAGTGGGTACCCTACCACTGGATACAGGGTCAGGTGATGGCGAGACCCTAACAGGGCTCCTCGGATCAGATGGGGGAGTCTCCTCGCGGATGACTCTTGAAGAAAAAGGGTGTGAGCGGGTAGGTCGAAAACGAGAACCATGATATGAGCGAGTTGGTCGTGTGGGAGGTGGTCCATGGTATGTGTAAAAGGGTGGTACGTGCATAGTGTATATGATGGGAATCCTAAACCTACGAGGACGAAACCAGATCAGTGGATTCGGGTGGTAGAAGGTAACCTCTACCTCTCCCTCGAACACCGCGCGGTGATCATCGTAGATGCATATGCCACTAAGAAGTGGTCGGATCTCGATGCAAGCGATTTAACGTGACATCACCTACAAGGGCATAGGGGTAAGCAATTCTATACACATAATAAATAGAGCATAAATATATGTACCATGTGAAGGTATGAACATGCAACAATAATTAACAACCACATTTAGCATTTAACAAATATTGGATGCAAGTAAGATGCTCATACTTATTTCATTTATCAACTTTTAGGTTAAATGAGTGGCATGATGTATGAATCTAGCTCTCAAGCCTAACTCCATCATTCTATATCACTCTCTGACGTCCATCCTTTACTTCGTCCAGCACTCAACAGTGCGTTGTACTCCTAGGTGTACAACATTCGTACATTCACCAAGAATGTACACAACAATCTTGGAAATGGTACATAATGTGCTCCTCGAGCATCGTCCCGTCATCTTAACGGAATAACCATATCATCAGCATCTCACTTTCGCTGGCCACGTCGTCCACCATAACGTGTCATCAAGCAAGCCGTCAATTGGCACTCCCAGAGGCCCTCCTCATGTTACCAAAACATGATACACGATCTATCATCCGAACTCCATCATGAATGCAATGTCTTAACTTAAAGGAATTGATTGGTGTATTTCTTTTAATATTACATAACGTGCCACCCGAGCAACGTCTCGTTCCCCAAAGGAAATCACCATATCATTAATCAATTTCTTTTAAGTCTTAGATCACTTGGATTATTGTCATTTAAGTATTAACAAAATGATTCAGAATTAAAAATGGTATTTTTAATATTCTGGACAAAACTACTCTAGTGTTCTTCAGAATACTCGAGTGGTTCTTCAGTCTTTCCAGATTACTCGAGTAGTTCATGGCTACTCTAGTCGTTCATGCATTTCAGGAAAATTAGGTTTCAGATTCTTAAAAATACTCGAGTAGGACATGAATACTCGAGTGTTCTTCATCAAATCCAGAATACTCGAGTGACTCATGCATTAATCGAGTGGTTCATCAGAAAGTGTTCTTATACATCAGTCGATACTCGAGTTCTGGGCCTGGTACTCGAGTGTCTGGAACAAAAGACACACTATTTTATCACAAAATACTCGAGTATCAAGCCAATTACTCGAGTCTTTTCTTACAGAACAGACTGGAAACTTGGTTTTAACATACCATTTTCAATTCTAACCATTTCTAGTCCAATCCAATGATCAACAGAGTTCATATACCATATATTGAACATGTTTAAACACTTAGAACACAACAATTTACAGATTTGATAGAGAATCATGAAATTATGCATAAAACATGAAAATTCACAACTTAACATATCAAATTGCAATAAACTCAATAAACTTGTAAGTTTAAGATCAAAACAGCTTGCATGCATCATATGGAACTTGCTCAAAACAACTTTAGAGCACAAGTTGGTCTCCAAACCAATTTCCCTATTCAATCTAAGCCCTTAGAGCCTCTTGGTGGCTCTCTAATTAAATTCATGAAATTTAAACTCTATCTAGTGAATAGAAAGATTTCCCCTTACCTCACTGACGTGAATCAACAAAAAAATTAGCAAGAAAACTCCTCCAACTCCAAAAACAACTTCAAGCACCACATGGAGGACAGTTTGAGTGGAGCACCAAAATGGAATTGGTTGACATAGAAAAAAGAGATAGAAATTGGGGAAATTAGTATTTCTAAACTCTATGCAACATCTACTAACTATAGAAACCAATTTGGGACTCAGAGAATACGTGAGCTTACCAAAATCAGGGATCAAAGTAAGCTCCAGAACCAACTTGACAGAAACCAGCTCCAACTTCCAAGTTCCAATTCTTCCACCACACTCACTCTCAGCTTACGTTTTTTATCTCTAAACAAAGCTCGTGATGTGAGCTTTGTATTGGTGTATAGTTTGTTACTCAAATCCAAACACAGAGGGAGAATCGAAGTGAAGAGCTCAGGAACCCTAACTTAAGCAACACACACAAATTTGACCAAATGCCTCAACAATTCGAGTTTAGATGGCTTATATAGACTGGTTGGAGACTCATGCATAGCAAAACGACGCCATTGAGGTGTTGAGGGTGGTGTTTTCGTGTCAACTGTGGGGAATAGTTGGTGGTGACTCACCAAACGCACTAACTCATGCAACTCTGACCAGAAAAGACTCGAGTGTTTTGACCAGTTTTTGAAAAATAATAATTTTATTTACTTTTCCTCCAAAACCTTTCCTATAATTACCTCTAGGTCCCAAATCAGGGACTAATATGCAAAATATTTATTTTATGCATAATTATACTTACCAAATAAATTCAAACATTCACCAAGAACATAAACACAGATTTTAATCAAAGATTAAAATAGAAATAATTAATTATAATTAACATTTCATTAATCAGATATTAAAATTTTGGGGTGTTACACTCCCTACAGGCCTAGTCCCGTACACCCCTATAAAAGGCATAAACTTGCCTTGGGGTCAGGTATGTTATTCTCATCCCTAAATTGTAACTTTGCACACACGCTGTTGACATGGGGAGACCCTGGGCATCCCAACTGGATATTCATATATTTCTATATTAGTCACACATTACTTCCTTGTTCCTTCACAGATCCCAAAAACCTCGAGTATTGGTCCCAAGATCCCATAAGGACAAGAACATTCCCATTTTTCAGATCCACTACACTTTGTAAATTATATTATTGGGATTATTTAATTTCTTATGCTATTTTTCCAACAATTTAAGAGTATTTTGTAATTAAATTATTATTTTGATAAAGACTTGAGAATATTTTATTTGACTTGATTTTACAAGCTAAATTGTTATTATTACTAATTGGGAAAATAGTACAAGATATCACCTTAGTTTGTGTATATCTTTATATAGTTATCTATGTGAAAATAGCGAAGCTAATTAAATTGAATAAATTTTTATTATTGCTGTTGGATAAAGAGCAAAAGAATTCTAATTACTTTATTAGAATATGTGTTTGTTCTAATATTTTTTTTATTAGTTGCTTTGAGGGTGTTGATCACGTATGTGACGAGGCTGTAAGCAAGCTTTTTTGCGAGGGAGGATAAGAATGGGAAAATTTCAATTTTCTATGCGAAATTGAGAGACGATTGGTCAATCCATATTATTGATTTTTATTGAGCAAACACGAGAATTGGTTCACTCTATCATAGGATAAGTATGTTAAGTATTATTTTGTTAAATACAAATAAAGAGTAAAAGACCCTTCCAAAAATTATTTTGGTTGAGATGGATAATGGCAGTGTTAGGTAAGACAAGCTTATAGCTTATCTGGTAGCTTTTAACTTGTTGATCCGGTCAATAAGCTACTAGAGTTAATTGGTGAACAAAAAATAAAAGAAGCTTATAGCTTTCAAAAAGGAAGCTTATAGCTTTTGAAAGGTAGCTTTTAGAAAAATACATGAGTAAATAGTCACATAGGTCCCCGAAAGATACCTGTGGAATCAGTTAGGTCCCTGAAAGATTAGTGGAATCTCTTAAACCCCCAAAGATCATTTTGGAATCAGTTAGGTCCCTGAAAGATTTGTGGAATCTCTTAAACCCCCCAAAGATCAATTTGGCATCACATTAATCCCCCAATGAGGGACCTAACGGAATCCTATGTGACACATTAAATGCTTTGTTGGTCCAAACATGGCACCTTCTTAACATTCCAACATCGCATTGGGGCCGACAAAGCATTTAACGTGCCACGTAGAATTACATCAAGTCAATCCTAACGAAATTGAATGGAGGGGACTAATGTGACGCCAAAATGATCTTTGAGGGGTTTAAGAGATTCCACAAATCTTTCAGGGACCTAACTGATTCCACAGGTATCTTTCGGGGACCTATATGACTATTAACTCAAGATACATCATGTAGCTTTGATAAAAAAATAAGAGCTTTCAATGAATCATATCTCAATTTTATCCTTTTTGTTTTGTAACGCCCCAAAATACCAGACCATTAATTATAAATTATATGGGTTAACAAAAACTTTTTTCCATAAAGAGTGTGAAAACCAAAAGTACTTTTCATTAGAGTAATATTTCCTTCACAAAATAGTCTGAGTGTAAAACACCTATATAATACAAAATCCCAAAAAAAAACCCTATTTACACTTAGAGCATTGGTCTTCACAACTCGATCCTTCTGCAAAAGGATTCGGATGACGAGACATCATCCTGGTTGTTCCTTTTAGGCAACTTTCACTCTTACAAGAGTGGCTTCAGTTCTGTCCTTTGAAAGTACCTACCACCACAAACATGGTAGATGGGAGTAAGTCACTTGTCATATCGCCTAAGTAGATTATATGATTGGTCAAACACAAGTATCTCATGTATCAATTCAATATAGTAAAAGCATGCTCAAATGTCTTATTGAACAATATAACTACAACCGTTAATCTTTCATGCTATGCATGCACGTCTCTCAAATCATTTCTCCAGAATCAACTCTTCCAGAAAACAACACTTTGGGATAAGCAATCGTGCGCTCGATGTTTCCACAACCTGTATAGCGACCACACCATTCTATACTGGAACCCCATCGACCACGAACCTAAAATGATACAAGGGGATGATCCCTGAACCATTGTCCACCAATAGTTCTAGGTCCTTGTCATTTCTACGGTGGCGACCACACCGTTCCTACCGTCTCATGTAGCGGCCACATGGTTTCAAATCCCGCATGAACCTCACTCATTTTACGATTCCCTGTACACCATGCATGAGATGCATAACACATATATTAATCATCACATTATACACATGGCGGCCACACCGTTCCATGCCTTCATATAGCGGTCACACCGTACTATATGGAATCTCACACATATGGCGGCCACACTGTTCCACATGTCTTCATATAGCGGTCACACCGTTCTATACGGAATCCCATCACACTTACCACACATATGGCGGCCACACCGTTCCACATGTCTTCGTATAGCGGCCACACCGTACTATACGGAATCCTTTAAGTATAATGACTTCTTGTAGGAGCTAACCCTCAACATATGTGGATCGGGGTAATTCCACTTATCCAACGTTATCGTATCCAAATCAAAGCAACAAGCCTCAACACATTTGGGTTGGATTCCCCTAATCGACAAGCATCCCCATTCTTGCAATATCATTAATACTCCTTAAGTCATTATCCTCTTATGTTCCAAAACATTAATTATCAAATAGACTCAAGCGTTTATTATCAATTACACAATCCTTAGATTGAGACATTAGGCTTGCTCCACTTATCATCATGAGGTAATAACTTCTACCTAATATCCTTTAAGTCATTAACTTCTTATGTTCCAAGACATTCATTACCAAGTAGATGCAATCATGCTTTATCAAGCCCTCGCTCAACATCATACTCAGATCATATATTTTGCTCATGTAATTTATGAAGAGAAAATCTTTTTAATCCAAATGGAAAATTTGGCCCAAGGAGATGACATAAATATTGTGGTCATGTCATGATACACATACAACTTGTGAAAGAGGTTAAGTTTATACTTGTCATGATAAATATAGTGTCAACTTGTGAGACACTATTCAATATTTGATAAAGTCCAACTCTATGGTATATAATAGTGTTTAATTACTAAAGTGAAAGAGGTTAAGTTTATACTTTTAATGAAATCTATAGCCCAAATTATTGAGTGGTATTTGATTATGCATGTTTAAATAAGTGCATGCCTATGCAAGTCCATATCTAATAATTACTACGAAAAAACTCATATACATTTTTTTATGTGAAGAAATGCATATCCAAACCCTGAAAGTAAGAAATTTGGATAGCAGAAAATGTAAAACTAATCAATTAAAATGACATGAAGCCTTGTTAAAGAGTTTTACATGATGTCTATATTTTAATACACTTAGTTTAATTTAATTACATTAGAAGAAAAAACCATGCTGAGAGAGCTAATCCCATAATGATGTATGCATCTGTTCTCGATTCAAATATAATTACCTCCCATAAAAGATGAATGTGGTTAAACAAAAAAATTTAATTAAATAAAATAATGAAAATAATACCAAATATTGGTTTATTAAAAATATCAATAGCCATTATAAATTTTGTTATTAACAATATATAATAATTAAGGAGAATAGTAAAACTCAGAACTTACTATTGACGGTTTATATTTAAGAATAGTTAATTGACACAATAATGTTTTTAAACTTGTTTGATAAAAAAATGCAACTTTAGTCTTGTAATAAAATGTCTACATATATTAGTGTGAATATCTGCTTATTAAAAAAATTAATAGTTTGAATACTTTTCTTATAATTTTTTTTATTAGTTTGAATACCACACTATATTCCAAGAGAGAAATTATTTTGCCACCCCATTGTCATACAATGTCACCCTATATTTTCAAAATATTCCAATATTATCCCTTTTACTCAAAATTTCCTTTCTCTTTCTTTTTCTTCTCCTTTTCCCTTTCACCCTAAAACTTTTTATCTTTTCTAAAATCCTTAATATTATTATCATCTAAAACTCTTCATCTTCATCAACACCCTTCACCTCTATCAATCAAAGGTATTGGTCTACATTAACAACCCCTAAAATATTCGAATGATCTTTTGAATGAACACTTAAAGTAACCCATGATGAGGACAAAGTTTGAAAACAAAAAGCTTATAAACTATATAAAATGCTTCTCACTAATTATAATGCAATTTCTTGAAGAGTTATTTTATATGCTAAATGTGTATAGCTCTCGAGATATAGAAAAAAAAAGAAGTATGTGGAGGGAGATTAGCGATATAAAAGATAGTTTGGGGGGGGGGGGTTGACAGGTGGTGTGTCTTTGGTGATTTTAATTCAATTAGAAGGGTGGGGGTAAGAAGAGGGATGGTGGGGGAATGAGGGAGTAATAATGAAATGGTGGAATTGAATGAATTTATAGATAAGATAGAGTTTGACGAAGTGTCATCGTTCGGAAGAAAGTTCATATGGATGAGTGCAAATTGCAAGTCTATGAGTCGTTTGGATAGATTTCTAGTGTTAGAGAAGTGGGTGGAGTTTTTCGTCTCGTCGGTAGAATGGATGTTGCTCAAAGACTCTTCGGATTATTGCCCAATTGTTCTGAGAAGTGGAGTAACTGTAGATTGGGGGTCCTAAACCATTTCGCTTCAACAACTTTTGGCTTAGGGATCCTAGATTCTTGCTTCTGGTTGATTCTTGTTGGAAAAATACGGTTGTTCATGGATGGGGTGCATACAGGACTAAAAAAAATTGAAGGTGCTGAAAGAAGAGATTAAAAAGTGGAATAAATAGGTGTACAATAACTTAGATAATTTTATTAAATCTCTAAAATTAGCGTTTGGGCAGATTGAAGCCGAGCCAGAGGTAAGGGAGTTGTGTGAAAATGAAGTTGTTTTAAGAAGGAATAAACAGGTGGAGCTTTGTAAATTGGTGACAAATAAGGAGAGACAAAGTTTTGATCAAGTTCAACCAATGACAAAGAAAAAAGCAACTAGATGAAGAAGAGAGAGAAAGTTCAAGGATCATCTCAATGTGTATTATAGTTTTATATCTTTGAATTGAGTCCTTAGAGTTTGGGTAGAGTTTAGAGAGTTGGGTAGTGAATCTCAATCAATTGCATGATCAAATTAATCTCGATTATTTCACTTAACCAAAATCACTATGTGGCTTAAAGGTTTTTGAGAAAAGGTTTAAATTTGAGAAAACAAATTTTTAGAAGCTTTTTATCCGCTCCTAATCGATTAGTTTTTTCATTAATCGATTAGCATAATTTTTGGATCAGGTCCTAATCGATTAGCTTGATGCTTAATCGATTAGCAAGTGTTAACAAGTGGTTAATTGATTAGCCTGAAGCCCTAATCGATTAACACGTTCTGCACCTGTTTCTAAAACGACTTTTCACTTTGCAAAATCAGTTTTATGTTTTCCAAAGCTTATGAGTATTCTATATAAACCTTTCATAACCCATTAGTAGTTAGTTACATGAAGTTACAACATTTTTACATCATTTTAGAAAAGATTTAGCCACACATTCTCTCTCACTTTTACAAAGATCAAAGTTCTATTTTCATATCTTTTGATCAAGAAGCTCTTGAATCTCAAGTTCTAAATGTTCATAGTTCTTGAAGGAGATTCAATAGGTTTTATTGTTTTCCAATGAGTTGTAATCATTGCAATGAGACAAGCTCAAATAAAACAAGAAGAAGTCTTGGTGTGTCGATTATCACTAAGCAAACGAAGAAGAAGAAGAAGTCTTGGTGTGTGGTATCATCAAGCAATTGAAGAAGTCTATGTGGCGAGGGATTCACTAGCAAAGAGAGGTTATATTAGAGATTCAATAGGGTTACAAGACAAGAGTGGGGTTATCTCTTGGAAGCTATCAAGTGGGGTATCTTGAGAGGCATTTGCTTGTAATTTGAGAACTCTAATTCCTTAGTGAAGAAAATCTCTCTATTGTGATAGAGGGGACTGGATGTAGCTCTCAGTGGAGGAGAGTGAACCAGGATAAAATCTCTGTGCAATATCTCTTTTCCTCAACTCTTTAATTTCTGCACTTCTTAATTGTTCTTGATTGAAAACCTAGAAAAGTTGATTTTCTAATAATTGAATGAATTAGGTTTTGTCATATCAAATTGATTTGGGGAAATTTTTTTTCATAATCTAGGTAATCATTAACAATCTTTGTGTTAATCAATTCCGTGCTATCTCTGATCATATATGATATTTGATTGATTTTCGTTTTCGGTTGAAAAGTGATTTTTCTTTTCTTAGTGGTTAATCGATTAAGAGGTTCCCTAATCGATTAACCTTGTGCATGCTTTCAGTTATTAATCTATTAACCCTAGCTCTAATCGATTAGTAGCTGTTTGTTTTGTGAAAATCATTCGTTTTAATTGTTTTCATTTGTTATTTGCGAAAATCTTTCAAGGTTTCTTTAAAACCTATTCAACCCCCCTTCTAGGTGTTCTTTAGTGTTCATACTTCACCCACTTGTATATCCAACAAGTCTTTTGTTTCAGAGATCCAGGATTCAGTGGTTAAAAGAGGGGGATGCTAATAGTAGGTTCTTCCATGCTTATTTAAATCATAGAAAATGAAATATTGAACTGAGGGCAATTAAATTAGGCGATGTTTGGGTTGAGTCTGTTCTTGCAATTAGGAGTGTTGTTACTTTTCATTTTCTTGCTCATGTTGAATAACATAATTTTTCTAGACCAAAGCTTGACGGGGTGAATTTCGATGTTCTGAGTAGTGAATCTGCGCATCAGTTGACTGTTCCTTTTATTCTGGATGAAATTGAAGATGTGGTCTCAGATGGTGCTAATAATAAAGCTCCTGGTTCGGACGACTTCAATTTTAATTTCATTAAAAAAAGCTGGGACGTTATAAGGGTGATATCTGGGATATGATGACTGAATTTTATGCTGCTGGAAAACTACCTAATGGGTTGTTGTCATACTTTATTGCATTAGTGCCAAAGGTCAATTCTCCTCAGACAATTGGTCATTTCCGTCCTATCTCTTTGCTTGGCAGTATGTACAAAATAATTGCAAAAGTGTTGGCTAACAGATTAAAAGGAGTTTTACATAATGTAATTTCTATTTCTCAATCTGCTTTCCTTCCGAATAGACAAATTCTGGATAGCATTGTTATTCTGAATGAAGTTATTGATGATGCAAAATGAAGGAAAAAAGCATGTTTCATTTTAAAATTAGACTTTGAGAAAGCATACGATTCAGTGTGTTGGTCCTTTTTAGAATATCTGATGAGAAGAGTGGGTTTGCAAGAGAAATGGGTGGCCTGGATGCGGGCTTGTATCTTTGAAGGAAATATGTCAATCCTTGTAAATGGTTTCCCAACAGAGGAGATTTAGATCAAAAGTGGCTTAAAGTAAGGATATCTTTTAGCACCTTTTCTGTTTTTATTAGCGGCGGAAGGGTTGGCTGGCATGCTGAGAGCTGCAGTGGAGAAAAATCTGTATAAACCTTTCTTGGTTGGAAGAAATGGTTTTTCTGTTTCAATACTACAATATGCGGATGATACTATTTTGGTTGGGGAAGCTTCACAGGAGATCCTCATGTTGATGAAGGCAGTCTTAAGGGAATTGGAAATAGCCTCTGGACTGAAAATAAATTTTCATAAAAGTAGTCTCTTTAGTGAAAATGTTTGCCCAGAATTTTTGTCAGAAGCATCTTCTGTGTTGCATTGTAAGGTTGGTCAACTCCCATTCTCCTATTTGGGTCTTCAGGTGGCTGGTAATGCTAGAAGTTTGGATTGTTGGTTGAAGGTTATACATGCTTTTCAGAAGAGATTATGTTTTTGGAAAGGTTAAAATTTGTCTCTTGGTGCTAGAATAATGTTGATAAACTCTATACTGTCAAGCCTGCATGTTTGTTATTTCTCTTTTTTCTCCCTCCGGAAAAAAAGTGAATGATATCCTTATTAAGATCTAGAGAAATTTTCTTTGGGGAGGTAGTGAGGAGAGGAAAAAGATATCTTGGGTAAGGTGGGATCTAATATGTCGAACTAAAGAACAGGGGTTTAAGAGTAAAAAATTTGTTAGTTTTTAATAAAGCACTGTTAAGTACGTGGTTGTGGAGATTACTTCAAAAGGAGGGGTTATGGGAAAAAGTGTTGTACAGTAAGTATGGCGAGTTTGACCCATTTAATTTAGGGAGTGGAGGCAATGTAGTAATGGCTCTCAATGGTGGAAGGAGGTGAGAAACCTTAATGTAGGGGCTGGAGTACGGTGTGAGTGGTTTGAACAATGTATCTCTAAAACCTTGAGGAGTGGAAATTCCTTTAAATTTTGGGAGGATGCTTGGTTCGGGAATCAACCTCTTATGGCGTTGTTTCCTAATGGCGTTGTTTCCTAATCTGTATTTGTTCTCTAATGCTACAAATTTAACGGTTAAAGAAGTTTATGATAATGTAGATCAAGAAAATAGGTGGAATTTCACGTGGAGAAGAAGACCTTTTGATTGGGAGGTACCTCAAATTGGTGATTTAAAAAATTTGCTAAAAGATGTTTATCTAGAGGCAAATATAAATGATAATTTTTGTTGGGGACTTGGGAATGGTGGTATTTTGTTAGTATAGGCATATAAATTTTTAATATCTAAGCTGGAGTCGCAGTGATGGGGGCAGCAAAGTGCGGGAGGCGTTAAAAATAATTTGGTAAGATAGTACCAGCAAACGTTTAGGCTTTCGTGTGGCAGCTTATGTTGGATAGAATACCAACTAAATAGAATCTGAGCAAGAGGGGAGTTATGGTCCCGGCGGAATGTGCCTTTTGTAATCACGAATAGGAAAATTCCCCACATCTTTTTCTGTTTTGTGATGTGATGTGGTAGCACAGGTTTGGAAGGAGATATACTTATGGTTACAGGTTCGTTTTCTTGATGGTGTCACAATTTGTGAAGCATTTTTCCTTTTTCAGAAAAATTGGAAAAGTATAAAAGAAAGAGTAAAAGCAATAGTGGTGTGGTTGGCTCTGTTATGGTTGGTGAGCTTATGTAGGAACAAAAATATGTTTTAAGAGGAATGAGTTAATCTGGTGGAGCTGGTGAAACTAATCAAATTAAGATCCTGGAGATGGATTAATACTGTAACACCCCGATTTTATAAATAAAATACATGAATCAGAGTTTGAAATTAAGACAGATAACTTTAAAAATTTCATTTACAACTTAAGTTTATACAAAAGGTGGGGTACTCAATTACAATATAGACCATTATACAAATTGTTTTCTTCTTTCGACTCTTCCGCTGCGCACTCTGATCTTCAAGCTTCTTGATCATGTACCTAAAATGTTAACCACTAAGGGTGAGACCTTTTCACAACACAGTGAATTAAAAGGACAGTAAACAGTTCATAATAAAAACTTAAGAATAATAACCAAATCGAAGGATGGAATAACAAAATATATCCTATTCAATTCTCTACAAAATCCACTTTCTCACTTGAGTTCAATTTCCTTTATTCTGTTCCAATTCTATAACCAATAACCATTTCCACTTTCCTTTCTCTTTATCCTTTTAAACATTATATTCCAATTCATTCATTTACAAACCACATAGGCCTTTTTATAACAATTAGTTCGACAATAATTTCCAATAACAATCAGTCGACATACTCAGGTATGTCTCAGTGTGCAATAATGTAAATCAACTTCCTAGGGTTCTTCACTTCCTACTTTATTAACATACAACAAAGGGGATTATCATAAACGAACATTATTAATATTAACCTAAGCACTCCTATTACAAATTTATCAACTATTATTTTGGTACCCATACTCTAATTTAACTATTAAACTCAAGTCCTATTATAAACTCTAACTATCCCTAACTCAAAGTCTGGAAAGAGTCTCCCCTTACCTCTTGAAGAGAAAAGGAGAACTTGGGGTTTTGTTGGAACCCATGCACCAAGCTCCAATCCTAGCTTCGTGGTCTTCTAACCTTTTCCCTTAAACAATTCCTAGCTTCCCTTTATGATTACCCAACTCTATGTGAAGGATTGAGAGAGTTAGGGTTTTGAGTGAGAATTGGGGATTTGAGAGAAAGAGATGAAATTGGTGTTTTTGTTGTTGGAAAATGTTGGGGAATTGATGGGAGATGATTATAGGTTGATGATTTGGTGTTATTTGGTGTTAATTTGGTGATTGAGAAGGATTGGATGTGAGAGAAGAAGAAGGGCTCGAGTAGAAGAGGAAGGAAATTGTGGGCAACACACTTAAAATCGTGTTTTAAGTCTGAGAAGACAGTGGTTAATCCATTAACCACTTCGGTTAATCGATTAACCACTTTGGTTAATCCATTAACACCTGTTAGTTGCACAAGGTTAATCGATTAGAACAAGAGTTAATCGATTAATGCCTGAAGGTGCTACTAATTCTAATCGATTAAGCTAAGCCTTACTCGATTAGTGGCTGAATGTGGCACAAAATTTAATCGATTAAGGGACCTCTTAATCGATTAATGGCCTAGGTTTTCCTTTCTTTCATGCATTCTAAGAGTTCTAAGCCATTCCTAATACACCCTAACTTATCCTATCACAATTCCCCTTTGTAAGCACCTTCTAAACACCTCTTAACACATACCAAACATCACAATCACAAATTAATAATAATGAACGCACAAATCACAAACACAGAAAGACAAAACGAACTAACAACCGGATTCTAGACTTAACCTCCTCTAAAACACTCTCTCTAACCCGACCGACTCAATACAAACCCTTTAACCACTTAACCCTAATACCAATCACACTCGAGGTATAAATCAACAGGGTCGGATTGAACTCAATTGCCTTGCTCACTTATTAAATTCTGGAACTCAGTCGAAACGTGAGTTCGAAGGAATTCTCCGAGCATAGACGCTAGGGTCTATCCTTATATTCAAGGTTCCATCTTAGGGTTCTCTGTCTAAGTATTCCCTCAAGGTCAAGGCACTAAAACGCTCCCATGGAATCTGGACAACCTCAAAACATGAACCTACACGAATCCTATTCACTCAATCGCAACCACATCAATCTAAAACCTAAACCAATTACCCTTCAACTATAACCACCGACCCTAGAACACTTCCCTATCCAAACCTAACGATGCGATCACATAACAAATATACACATACACACAAGGAAACAAGTATAATTACTTACACCTAGGAATGCACACAAACACATATATACATACCCTAACTCAACCTACATATATATACACACACACAAACACCAACATATACATTCATATATACAAGAATATGATTACAAATACGAATACCTACATAGAGATGTATTTATATAAGTATACACATACACTAGGAAAATGTTTACAATCACTTATACATATGTATATATTTTAGCTCAACATAATTATATACATATACGCAGATACTAAGAAAATAGTTGTAAATCATTTTTAATACGTCACTTCCATATACGCAAAATATTCTTAAATATAATTATTAGGTTAATAAAAATCAGGATGTTACAAATACTCTAGGAGATTCTACAATTTCATATTCCAGTTGGCGGTTGTGTCCTGTCCCTGTGAATTGAAAAGTTATTAATGGCAAATGTACTTTATTGTTTGGTTTTGAGTATTTCCTGTACTCTAAACCTTTTTTTTGGGTTGGTGGGGAAATTGTGCCTTGCTAGGTTCTGCTAAGCTCTTTTTCCCTTACTTTGAATTTTCCCTTTGGATTTTTTTCTGGCAAGGTTTTTAAGGAGGTAGAGTTCCTAGCAAGAGGTTATATGGTGTAAGGAGTCATTAGTTATGTATTGTATGACAAGTAGTGTTGGGGGAATCAATTGTATGATCTTTGTAATTATTACAGCTTCACTTCTGTGTGAAGTAAACTTTTATAATTGTGGTTTTGGGCCATCTTGTAGCATATGATTGGTACCCTTTGGCAAACCCCTCACTACTACAAAAACTATTTAAAATACCTGATTTTTAATCCCGGTTCCGTGTTATAACTGGGATTAAATACCATTTTTAATTAAAAAAATAATAAAAAAGAAGTAGAAATATATTTAAAATTCCAGTGTTTTTCAATCCCGGTTATAGAAAAACACGGAACTGGAATCATAAATATAAATCAAATTTTATAAATAACGGTGTATTTTTAATCCCCGTTTTTATAAGCAACCGGGATCAATAATGATAGGTTTTTTACCTGTTTTCACACGAAATTTTGGTACCAAAAAATAAAAATAAAAAAAAATTACTGAAAAGAAAAAACCTCAGCCTCTCTCTGTCTCTCAGCTTGCTCGATCTCTCTTACTCCCTCTTAGCTTCCTCTCACTTCCTCTCACCGAAAAGCCAAAACCCTCCGCCGTTTGTCAGCCTCTCTCCGTCGTTCGCCACTCCTCACCGTTCGTTCCAATTTCCGTCGTGTTCTTCAGCGTTCGCGGAACGCCGCCTCATCGTTCTCCGTCTCCATCTCCTCTTCTCCATTCGCGAACCGCCGCCGCCGCCACTTCCCACTCCAATCTCAATTCGTCGTGGTCTCCTCACATCTCAGTCCAAGTAATTTTTTCTTCATCTATTTTCCCTTTCAGTGTTATTACATCTTTTCATGTAATACTTGAAGTTAGGGTTTTAATTTCTACTTAGATTAGAGCTAATGTCATAGACAAGTTTCTCAGATTTCTACTTTTGTTTATTTATTTAATTTTATGGCTCTATTTAGGTTTTCTTTGGAGCTAATAGTTCTAAGAGAATCAATGTTTATCTTGTTAACTTAAGTGTTTCGGTTTCAATGTTATGACTCTGTGTGAAAAGATTAAATGTTACTACACTCCTTCAACAGTAAGGCTCTGTGCAATTGAGGAGAACTTGTCTCTGTGTTGTGTTCTTGTGCAGTTGTGCTTAACTCTTTCAGTTTTGTGCATTTGTTGACTTCTTCTTTTCTTTTAGCATTAGTCTTTGATATTAGTTTTCTTTTGATTATGTAGATTTAAGAGTCCAATTTTGAAGTTTAAGATTCAATGTACGAAGATTGGATGTTTGATTCCTTCCTTTTTTGTATTTTTTTTCCTTCTTTGCTCGTTCAACTTTTCACTATTGATGAAACTCATAATTGGAAATGGTGTGCTCTGACTTTTTTTGTTCCTGTTCTATTTGCATTGATTATGATACCTGTAAATTCAATCTTCCTAGTAACCAATTTTTGATGTAGGTTTTGATGATGATAAAATAATTAAATCAAGTCTTGAAGTTAAAGTTGCAAATGCTCAAGAAATCAAGACTTTATCTCATGCTCAAGATTCGTTTTCGTTGTAATTTTCTGTTTATTGTTGAGCGTGGGTAATTTTGTAGGATTAATCTCTATCTAGTTTGATTAGGTTATATTGTGATTGATTGATTGAGATTAACCTAAACCTATCACTTGAGAGAAAGTTAAACTTTTAAAAGAAAAGCAATTTTTACAAACTGGAGTCGTGGACATCGATATCCTCCTGCTGATATCGATGTTGGACATCGATGTGCCCCTGTGGACATCGATGTGCACGATTTCAGAATCTGATTTTCAGATTACACCGTTGCTGAAATCTTGGAAGAGGGAATGAAGGGAATCATGGAGGATTTTCTGAAATCTCTTTTTGTGACCGTTTTTCCTAGGTCCTGAACTTTAAAATCAACAATCTCCATGAACCCTTCACACACGAAGAACTTCCCTTGAATATACAAGCTAAAATCCTTCTCTCTCAAGTGATTTTCCACAAAACTCAATCCTTCTCTCATACTGTAACATTCTCAGACCAGATTGAGTTGAGACCCATTTGTGGGCTGAGCTTATTGTCACGAATTCGCCCGTGAATTTCATCATACACATTACCTTTTTCACTTGTAATCAAAAGCCTTGGATTGTACCAAGCAAATTCGAGTGTGTCTCGGATTACCGAAGTCTTGAGAGTTCTCAAGCATTGAAGACCAAGAGTTCTTGGCTTGGTGGTGCTCTTGGATTGGATTCAAGGAGCTGTGGAAGTTCATCTTCTCCATCAAAATCAATTGGGGTAGAATTCCAAGAGGTTGGTACTCTCTTGGAAAGGGGTTAGGTTGATTGAGGATCTCAAATTAATTCCTTGTAATTCTTCTAGTCAATTGATTAATAGAAACTCTCCTAAGTGGCTTAGGGGGACTGGACGTAGCTCATTAGGAGTGAACCAGTATAATAATTTTCTCGTGTTAATCTCCTTATCGCTTTCCTTGCATTTTATCATTTGTGCATTAATTGAACCATAGGATAGGCATTGGAGATTTTTATTCCGCTGTTCTTATTTGTTATATCTCTGTGATTATCAAGATTATCATATTGCTTCTGCTGCTATCTTGTATTGTTTTCATTAACCATTTGTTGCAGCAAAACAATTTCAAGTTTCTGTCTCTGATACCTGTGGACATCGATATCCACTTTCTGACATCGATATCCACCTCAGGATATCGATATCCACGTGTGTCAGTAAGCAAAATTCTCAGGTTTTTCAGTTTCTTTCATTCCATTTCTTAACCTTTTCAATAACAATCAAAAATTCTATATCACTGCCACAATATACTATTCACCCCCCCCCCCCCCCCTCTAGTAATTGTTAAAGCCCACTTGTTGGTTTCCAACAAGTGGTATCAGAGCTCGGTCGAAAGATCGAGTTTGAAAACTTTTTCGAAAAAGATCCTTTGGAAACACAAATGGGCTCTAGCAATAACTTTGGTGGTGAGGGAAGTTCAATAAACCGTCCTCCACTGTTTAATGGTGAAGGATATGTTTATTGGAAGACCCGCATGAAAGTATTTATTGAAGCTATCGACATAGAAATTTGGGATGCTATTGAAAACGGTCCATATATTCCCAAAAAGAGAATAAATGATGAAATTGTTGAAATTCCAAGGACAAGCTGGAATGAGGATGAAAAGAAGAAAGCTTCTTATGATTTAAAAGCGAAAAACATTCTCTTTTCAGCGCTGTCCCATGATGAATTTTATAGAATTTCACAATGTAAAACCTCTAAAGAAATGTGGGACACTTTGCAAGTCACTCATGAGGGAACAAGTGAAGTAAGGGATTCTAGACTCAATGCTTTAACACATGAATACGAATTATTTCACATGCTCCCAAATGAATCCATAAGTGATTTGCAAAGACGTTTTTCACATATTGTTAATCATTTAATTTCCTTGGGAAAGACTTTTAGAAATGGTGAAACTACTAACAAAATTCTGAGATGTCTAGATAAGCAATGGCAGCCCAAGGTAACCGCCATCAAGGAAGCAAAAGACATCAACAAAATGGACTTAGCCACTTTATTTGGCAAACTCCAAGAGCACGAGATGGAGCTTACAAGACTTGGGATGCATGAGGAACCTGATAAAAAGAAGAAGAGCATTGCACTCAAAGCCTCAAGCAAAGTTCAAAAAGAGGAAGAAGAATGTTCTACTGGTGGAGAATCCGATCGTGAAGCTTTCCAAGAAGAATTCAGCATGTTTGTAAAACGTTTTAACAAATTCTTCAAAGGAAACAAAGGCAAATCTAAATCAAAGGATAGAAGGACAAGAGACTTCACTCCAAAGAACAAAATAAAAGTGAAGGAGTCAAATGTCATGAGTGTGGCGGCATCGGACACATCAAATCAGAATGTGCTACATTTTTGAAAAAGAATGAGAACAAGAAAAGCCACGACAGCAAAGGAAAAAAAGCGTACATCGTTTGGGACACTCCGGAGAACTCATCTTCTTCAAGTAGCTCGGATGATGAAGAAGCAAACTTATGTCTTATGGCAAGAAACCCCATGGTAGCTTCATCAAGTGCCCAAACTGAAATTATTGAAAGCGACGATGAGGTAAATTCTAACTATTCTTGTGCTTCTTCAAATTCCTTAGATAATTTGCAACAAGCCTATGACGAAATGTTAATTCAATTTAAAAGGCTTACTAAAATTAACAAGGAAAAAGAGAAGAAAATCTTGGAGTGTCAACAAGTAATTGTTGATATGGAAAAATCTTTAAATGAATTAAAACTCCAAGTAAAAACTCTTGACCTTGCTAACTCTAGTAAGACTTGTGCTTGCGCAAATCAAGAAGTCAATATCACTGTTTGTGAGAAATGTGGTTTACTTGAAAAAGAAGTTAAAGATTTGAAAAATAAAATCACAATCTCAAATAGTGATAGAGACCTAAATCGGTTACTAAATTCTCAAAGATATTCATCTAATAAAACCGGTTTAGGCTATATCCATAAAAGAAACAATAAGTACAAGGTGGTTAGTTCATTTTCAAAGAATAAACCCTTCAAAAGTTCAACTTGTAACTATTGTGGAAAATATGGACATGTTAGCATGGAATGTCGCATTAAAAATTCTGAAATTGTCAAAGGCACTATAAAGTGGATTAAGAAGGGTAAAACCTTCAATGCTGACCCAAAGGGACCCAACACAATTTGGGTACCCAAAGTGAGTAAATAATCTTTTGATGTAGGTGTGCCTAAGAGCCGGCAAAGATGTGTGGTATCTCGATAGTGGATGCTCAAGGCACATGACGGGAGATAAGCAATAATTCATTGAGCTTACTCCAAAGGAAAAGGGCTATGTCACATATGGAGACAACAACAAAGGGAAAATTCTCGGTATAGGTAAAATTCGAAATTCTTCCAACTTGATTATCGATAACGTACTTTATGTTGAAGGATTAGAACATAATCTTTTAAGCATAAGCCAATTGTGCGATATTGGTAATCATGTGTTATTTACCTCTACCCATTGCCTGATTAAAAGTGACAAGGACGAATCTATAAAATTTATTGGTAAAAGAACGAATAATACTTACGTGGTTGACTTAAATAAAATCACATCTTTAGTTACTACTTGTTTAGTAAGTAAAGATAGTGACACTTGGTTATGGCGCCGTAGGACCGCACATATCGATGTGAATCAATTGAAAAAGATACAATCCAAAGACCTAGTAGTTGGTTTACCAAAGCTGAATTTTAACATAGACGGTATTTGTTCCCCTTGCAAGAAATGCAAACAAACTAAAAATTCTTTTGGAACAAAAACCGTAATGTCTACAACAAGGCCATTAGAAATGCTTCATATGGACTTGTTTGGACCTTCTCAAATAAAAAGCTTTGGTGGCAACTACTATGCCTTGGTGATTGTAGATGATTTTTCAAGATTCACATGGACTTTATTTTTAAATTCAAAAAGTGAGGCCTACGAATCCTTTAAAAATCATGTTAAACTTGTGCAAAACCAAATAAGTCAAAAAGTAATTATTATTCGTACTGACCATGGTGGTGAATTTGAAAACCACAAATTTGATAGATTCTGTGAAAAGAATGGGCATTGAGCACCAATTTTCCGCTCCAAGGACCCCCGAGCAAAATGGAGTAGTGGAACGGAAAAATAGGGTGCTTGAGGAACTTGCTAGAACCATGTTAAATGATTCTCAAGTTCCTAAATATTTTTGGGCCGATGTCGTTGCCACGGCTTGTCATGTTTTAAACCGTGTTTTAATTAGGCCCTCTTTGAATAAAACCCCTTATGAGCTTTACAAGGGAAGAAAGCCAAATATTTCTTATTTTCATGTCTTCGGATGCAAAGTATTTGTTTTATATAATGGAAAAGAAAATCTTGGAAAATTTGATTCAAAATCCGACAAAGGCATATTTTTAGGGTATTCTTCTCATAGTAAAGCTTATAGGATTTTTAATAAAAGAACTCTCTCTATTGAAGAATCTATTCATGTTACATTTAACGAGTCTTCGAAAGAAGATAAAGTTTCTTTTGATGAAGGTACAGGTATTGAATTTTCAAGTGAGGAAAAGGAAAAGGTGATTCAAAAGGATGAAGGAGAAGTTGGAAAAGAACTTCCTCCAGCTTGGAAAACCGTCAAGGCTCACCCTATTGACAACGTCATAGGAGACATTTCAAAAGGAGTGGTAACTCGAAGGTCAATTCAAAACATTTGTAATTATGTTTCATTTGTTTCTCAAATTGAACCGGATTCTTTTCAAAAAGCGATTGAGGATGAACATTGGGCCATTGCTATGCAAGAGGAACTAAATCAATTCACTAGAAATAATGTTTGGGATTTAGTTCCTAGACCCAATGATCATACTATAATCGGTACTAAATGGATTCTTAAAAATAAACTTGACGAATCCGGAATGATTATAAGAAACAAAGCGAGACTAGTTGCTCAAGGCTACAACCAAGAGGAAGGCATCGATTATGATGAGACCTTTGCTCCGTTTGCACGCCTTGAGGCCATTCGAATTTTACTTGCATATGCATCACTTATGAAATTTACCCTTTTTCAAATGGACGTTAAAAGTGCCTTCTTGAATGGTTTCATAAATGAAGAGGTGTACGTAAAACAACCACCCGGATTTGAAAGCCACGAATTCCCTAATCACGTTTACAAACTTAAAAAGGCTCTATATGGTTTGAAACAAGCTCCTAGAGCTTGGTATGACCGTTTGAGTTCATTTTTATTAGAAAATGGCTTTCAAAGAGGAAAGGTGGATAATACTCTTTTTATTTATAAAACCAAAGATGACATTCTGTTAGTGCAAATTTATGTAGATGACATTATCTTTGGTGCTACTAACATGTCATTGTGTAGAAAGTTTTCAAAGTTGATGCAGAATGAGTTTGAAATGTCAATGATGGGAGAGATGAAGTTCTTCCTAGGCCTTCAAATCAAGCAAGTCAAGGATGGAATTTTTGTGCATCAAAGTAAATACTGCAAAGAACTCCTTGAGAAGTTTGGCTTGGACAAATGTAAAGAGGCCTATACTCCAATGAGCTCATCATGCTACCTAGACAAGGATGAACCAGGTACGCCGGTCGATGTTAGTAAGTATAGGGGAATTATTGGTAGTCTCCTGTATCTTACTGCATCAAGACCGGATATTATGTTTAGTGTATGCATGTGTGCACATTTTCAAGCTAATCCTAAATAATCACATTTTTCTGCTGTAAAACGAATTTTTAAATATTTAAAAGGAACAATGAACACTGGATTATGGTATCCTAGTGATGCTTCTCTTAGTCTTGTTGGGTACTCGGATTCCGACTTCGCGGGATGCAAGCTTGACCGTAAAAGCACTAGTGGTAATTGCCATTTATTGGGAAGTTCATTAGTGTCATGGTTTTCTAAAAAGCAAGCTTACGTTGCCCTTTCTACCGCCGAAGCGGAATATATCGCAGCTGGTAGTTGTTGTGCTCAACTGTTATGGATGAAGCAACAACTACTGGATTTTGGTTTAAAATTAGAAAATGTTCCTATTAAATGCGATAATACAAGTGCCATCAATTTGACTAAGAATTCGGTTTATCATTCACGAACAAAGCATATTGAAATAAGACACCACTTTTTACAAGATCATGTTCAAAAAGGTGACTGTACTATTGAATTTGTTAGTACTACAAATCAATTAGCTGACATTTTCACAAAACCATTGCCAAGGGATACTTTTTATAACATTAGAAGAGAACTTGGTATTTTGGATGAATCAAACTTTAGCTAATTGCATTTGTGCAAATCACCAAAATTGTGTCTTATTTGGTTATGCCTTTGTCCCTTTTAACTATTTGATAATTTGGAATACATTTCTCCTTTTAAAATTGCATAAGTTTTACTGTTTTACTGATTTAAAAACTGTTTTTCTGCATTCTATGTTCAGTGGACATCGATATCCTACAGCAGATATCGATGCTGCACATCGATGTGCAGATGTGGACATCGATGTCCCCGACTACACAGAACTGATTTAATCAGTTTTCTTTTTCTCTTTTTCTTAATTCTTTCCAAACCCTTTTCCTCAAAAACTCGAAAACCCCCTTCTCTCCCCTCTGATTTCTTCATCTCTTCATCATTTTCACTGAAATTTCTTGCAAAATCCTTTGGTTTTCACTGATTCTTCAACTTTGCATCATTGTTCCACCCTCAATTTGGGCTCTACTTCTCAACTTCTGGATTACCCCCTTCTAAACCCTAAATATCTCGATCCCATGGCTTCTTCATCAAACCCCAGAGGAATTCGCTCCAAAACAGTTGCAAACAAATCCCCAGTTTCTATCTACTACTCCGAAGACAAGGTTCAGAAACGGGTTAAGAAATTCAACTCTAGGGCATTCGGTGTTATCAAGTATTATGACATGGATTGGCTTGGAGAGCAAGGGTTTCTACTGGCTGAATGGGCTGAGACTCAACATTTGAGTAAGTTCCTGGAGTTTCATCAACCATATTACCCTAGGCTAGTTCAATCTTTCTATGCCAATTTTTGCAATTTCAATGGTGTTTATCACAGTCTAGTGAATGGAGTTCACTTTACCATTAAAACTGAGGATTTGGTTGAGCTCTTTGGGTTGGAGGATGATGGTATTACCCCTAAGAAATTTGAGGATGACTCGGATGTCAGTTCTGATGAGGAGGATGCGGTGCTTGCTTGTGATGCAGCCACTGTTTTTCGTGACTGCATTAGAACTGGTAAGGTTTGGAAAGGGAAAAATAAATCGGTAAATCTGCTTGAGAAGGATTCAAAGCTGCTGCATTTTGTCATATGTCACTGCTTGATTCCTAGGTCGACTTCTACACTACAAGAAAAACCCTTTATTGCAACGACTTAAAAAAGTCGTTGCTAAAAACATGTGTTTTGCAACGACTTAAAAACGTCGTTGCAGAAAACAGGTGTTTTGCAACGCTTTAGAAAAGTCGTTGCAGAAAACAGGTGTTTTGCAACGACTTATTAAGTCGTTGCAAAACATCTATTTTCTGCAACGACTTTTCAGTCGTTGCAAAACACCTGTTTTCTGCAACGACTTTTCTAAACCGTTGCAAAACACCTATTTTCTGCAACGACGTTATCGTTGCTAATAAGATTAAATAATTATTTTATTAAAAAAAATTTAAATAGCAAAAAGGGTATATACTCTCCATATATACAGTCCCAACATATACCCAACACTCACTTCATCATTCTCCTCTCCCTGGTTAGGGTTGCTGCTGCCGCCGCCACTCTCTCTTACCCTAACCCGAGGGAGAAGAAAGAAACCCCAGAACACTAAATCCCATCTCTCACACTCGACCCTCTTAGCTCTGCCGCTGCTTCGACGTCGTCGTCCATGGAACCGTCACCACCTCACCATCGTGACCCCTCCAAACGAGCCACCATCATCAGGTTTGTCCGTCAATCTCGGCTCGTTCTTGCTGTCAACACCGAAGAACTCCAATAATAGAGCCATCGCTGCTTCTCGATTCCAATGGTTTTGCCTCGGGGCTGTCGCCATTCGAGCTCAAGTCCAGCAGAAATGAGTTTCCCTCTTCGTCCTATCTGCATGACAGATGTGAGTTCTATCTTCTCAGATCCATTCTTATAAAAACCCTATCTTTGCTTCATAACCCTTTTCTTCTGCTTGAGTTGTCGCAGCATCTGCAGAAGCTCTTCCAAAACCCAAAGAGCCGCAAGAAGACCGAAAGAACTACGCCCAAGTCCAATGATATTTACCTCAAGCTCTTGGTAAATCTCAATTTCAATTTTTGGATAAAACTGAGGCGGTGTGATTGTTATTCTCTCTCTCTCTTTCTTTCTCTCTCTCTCTCTTTTTGTTCCAATATTTGGGGTTTGATTCTGCTCTCATTCTCTTTTGATTTAGGGTTCTATTGGATTTGGGGTTATGTTTAATTTTAACAATTATATTTGATTTAGAGGTTGTATTTGACTTTAGAGCCCTCCAACATTGATTGTTTATTATGTCTAATTGATATTTATGTTTTTGTTGCACTAATGTAGAAATTAGAGAGTACTTGATGTTTTATTAAACTATAGGATTACAGATTGTCTTTTTACCTTTTTAGTTGTCAAACTCTTTCATATAATTTGTTTGCTACCTATATCAGAGCCTTGAGCTTACACTTTGTTTTTAATCATCTTTTAACTTGACCAAGGGGGTGTTTGGAATGGCTCATAGATAGCTTATGTAGGGTTGTGAGGATAAATAACTTGCTGAAATGATAGCTTATCATCTTCCTTATAAGCTCCCTTTAGCTTATTTGAATAGACTTGTCAAAGAAGCTCTGTGGAAATAAGCTTTTCTTAGCTTATTTCAAAATGGCTTAATGAATAAGCATTTAATTGAGTTGTTTACCAATTGTGCCCTTAAGTTGGATGCCAAGGTTTGATTCTAGAATGGGATAGTTATAACCCTTCTCTTTTTTTTCCTTACAGTTGTGTCTATTCTGAACTTATTGCTTGAATAATTATTTGTTTGCGTGTTTGAATTTGAGGTATCACGCTTGGAGGCTGAAATGTTTCCAATACATTTATAATTTGAGGAACTTTCATAATAATGAATAATGATGAAAAAATTGCAAAGCCATGGTCCTTCAACATCAAGCATAGGGTTAAAATTACCTGTGAAACTGTGACAAGAATAGAGCTTCTCGGAAGTTGAATAAATTAGTGTTTGGTTTAAGGAATGCACATTCATGTATGTAGTCCCCTTGGTTTAAATGTTATTTGGCTCTTTATGTTATTATGAGGTTTTACCATTGGTATTACTGGTTAAATCTTCATTTAAATATCAATAGGCTTTTTTATGGATTTATCTCACCTATATGAGCCAAATGTTCTGAATTTGTTGCTACATGTTGTATCATGATCTTAATATCTTCCTGTGTCATAAACCACTTCATTATGATGCCTTTCTTATTATTCAAATGTAATTTTATATTCATTGATCAAACCACCTTTCTTTAACATTTATTTCTTTTCTTGTGTTTCTGTGGAAGTGTTGGGAATTGGGATCATGTTGTATAATGCATAGGATCCTAATTTCGACCAAAATTTTTAATTTTGAAGTTAGAATTTCAGGTTGTCTAGGGACTCAGTTTGCTTCATTCTATATGCTTGCAGGTTTTTGTCTTTTTAGCTGTTGAGTATGAAACTCCAAAGAATGCCTTGAACCAGGTAAGATTTGATTCACTGCTTTGCATCTAAATTTGAAATATGTACATTTAGAGTGCAAGTACTAATGAGGTTATTTCTCTGATTCTCCTCTGCACTTAGAACAACCACTATGAAATTTTCTACAAGCAACTAAGCTTGTGTGTCGCTCTCTTCCACAGCCCCTCCTAAAATATTAAGGTTAATCTTATTAATTATCAATAACAAAACAAGTTTATCACGCAATTGTTCATTGAGCAAAAAGAAAATTTATATAACATGTTCAAATAGTCTCTTCTCTTCTCTTCAAATAGTTTTTGGTATTTTCAGGTTGTTTTCTTTAGTAAACTGGAAAATGTCACTAAAAGTAACACGGGGAATCATGTTCAGTTTTTATGCTTCTATGTTGTCTTTCATTTCGTCAGAACTTTGCCTAGCAAACGGTTTAACCTCTTCTAAGTTCTAAGGCATATATTAACAAGTGAAATACCATCGCTCTTTATGAGTTTGACATGCTAAGTTTGATTTCTGAATTCTGATCATATCTGAGAATCATGAATCTTAAGTGAAACTATTTTGTAGTTCTTTTTATTTTAATTGTAAAAAAATGAATTTCCTTAAATGTCACTTTTTTCGTTTTATAATTTTATTCTTCTTTCTGAGTTAATCTAGTTATTTGTATCCAGAAAGAAGCTATATATGGATTGACTGAGGTTTTAAGGGAGGAAATAAAGAATGCCCGCCTTGTTGCTAATCCCGGCTGTTATCCAACTTCCATTCAGCTTCCTCTTGTTCCGTTGATAAAGGTTAGTATTCTTATTTTGCTTTATTCTGTAGACACTTGTAATGAGTGAGTTTAATTTTTATTTTTTTGGTGGCTGATCAAAGGTGATGCAAAAATTAGTATACAATTATGTGTTTTTCTAATGGTTCTGCTATTTGTATCATTGGTCTTTGCTTTGCATTTTGGCTTGAAATTTATGGTCTAGTGTATTAAGCTTGGTGCACGGTTCATATTAAGCAGATTTCTTGTTAATGACTAGGAAAGGGTTTAGGAAGAAAAAGGAGAATAGGAATTTAGGCATATCTGCATTTCTTGGCATAATATGGTGTGTATAGATTATGGACTGAGAGAATCCTTGGAATCAGACATCAAAATATAGCTTGACTTGCAACACAAGGTTAGTTTAAGGGGATGCCTCTAATTCTTGTCCAGAGAGATTGGAAGGTCTTATTATTTTGCTATTTCACTGTTGAGGTTGTTTCCATTGAGTGTTTTGCATGGCTATTAATTATTTATTATATATATATGTGTGTGCATTTTTTTAGGGAAAAATAAATACTTAATTGCCACTTGGAAAATTCATCAATACAATTTGATACCTCATTTTGCCACCTTCCAGGAAGGGTTCAAACAAAGTTAGTTAACCAGATACAAACTCTATTCACTTTGTAACAGACTATACATTCTAAGTTGTAAACTAATTCTCAGTTCTCATTCTTTCCATCCCAAAATCACTCTGCCACTGTCTATTTGTAGGGTAGCAATGTATTAATCTAACTATAATCTCTCCTTTCATGCTTTGGAAAACCTGATTAGTGGCCCTATTAGATTGGTGGAATAATCTTTTGTTCCTTTCCAACTATGTGGTAAATCAAGGCTGCATATGTTGTCCAAACCAGTTTTTGCCTCAGCTGGTATCCATGTGCTCCATCTATCATATCTTCAAAACCAATGGTCTATGCTCATCCACTGATTTGCTTGTTCCAGCATATTTCTTGTCCAGGTGCACATGAAAAATAGATGGTTTCTACTCCCTTCTTTATCTTTACTCCCTTCTTTCTACTCCCTTAACGCTTGAACTTCAGAATGAGGGAAAAGAAACTTATTCTTTTTTCAGAGAGTGTGTTAGTGAGAATATTTGGGAGTGATAGAGAGAGTTGTGGTACCAATTGGGGGAGGAAGAGGAGGGAGGGAAGGGTGGGTTTTTGTTGCTGAGTGTGGTTCACTTATGCAACTTTTTTTCTTAACAATCTGGCACCCAATTTAAGCACCCAAGGGTCCCTCAAGAGGGATTTTGAGGCCTTACCGTCTTTTTCTTTACCTATCAGCTATAACTTGGTTGTATTGCAATTTTCAAGCCATGATCATGATTATATTTTGCTAACATTATTATCTATTGCTACTACTTTACTACCCGTTTTTTCTCCAAGAAAAATCCAAAATTTAGTAATATCACAGACTATAGATTCTTCTCATGTGAGTATAGATCAGTAGGGAGCAAGTTGAAGATAATGACTTGCTTTTAGTCCTCTCTGGTGTGAAGTTTGAACTACAAGATCTTTGAACATATCATTCTCAAATATATAAAGCACCAATTGCTATAATGAAAATAAAATTTAGATGCTTTTCAATTGAAGCTTGTCATTTTTTTATTAGATTATATCACATTTTAGATCTTTGTTGTGACCATTTGGCAACCCTAGATAACAATCACATGTTGCAATTATGCAGTAGTTCAACAAAGCAAACATCAATAGATACTGTTACTGACTGCATTTAAGATTTTCTGCATCAACATGTTTGGGATCAGGGTATATTTTATACTCAATTTGGTCAATCCCAAGTAGGGAATCAATGATTCTTGGACCATCATAATTACCGTAACATATCACATCATTAGATAAAATATGCTTCACTATTTTCAAATCACTAACCTATTAGAGCAACGGATCCCTTTCCTCCATTTTGTTTTTGTGGGTGGGATATTATATATTGTCTAATAGTCATGGAGAAAAAGTATTGGTAATTAGGACCAGTTATACACACATATATGCAGCTTTTAATTTAGCAAACTAGATGAATTTACTAGCTAAAAATGTATGTAATGAAGATTTAAAAAGTAGAGGTGCAATTCATTAGTTGATATATATATGCATTTGTGGCATCAGGTTCAGAGTTTTATTTAGTACTATTGATTTATTTTGGGGGAGTTTTATTATGTGCATAAGTACATATATTGTAGGATGTTTGAAAGTGAAACAGAAGCATATGAGGAGGTATAAGTGAAGATATGGCCCATGTTCTTCTTGTAACTGCTATATATACACCCACGTGCCTACTAACCAAATTACCATACTACGCATTGTGCTAAACATATACTCATCAAGAAAAATAATCTTATTATTTAATTAAAAAATGACGGGGTCCATTCTGCAGAGGGTTAATTATTCTCCTGTTTATGTGCCACGTGTAAATCAGATGGTAGTCATTGGTGTGCTAGTGAGAAAATGTCACTAATGCTTATTAGCGTAGCTTTGGTTATTTTGGAGTCTGTTTCAGTTTCCATTTATTTGCCTCTTACAATTTTATTGCCATAAGTTGAATCAGTGATTGCATATATTACGGAGTCTGTTAATTTCCTCATGCAGATTTTGAATATTTTATAACTTTTTTTCAGGAATTATCATTGGATTTTTCACAAGATGTTCGTTCTACTTTGGCTCTATCATAATGTGATTGATGAGTTTGCGCTGGACTGTCTTAGAAGAGTTGATAAGGTGGAGGATAATTAGGTGAAGAGGAAGACATTTTAATTGATAGTTGAAACCCATTAGGAATGTAGATAGCCTCGAATTAGGTTTTCATGGTGGTGTCTTTCTTCCTTGTAAATGACACCATCTAGTTAAAAAAGACTTCGATTTTCTATTAGTTTGGATACTCTTCCAAGGAAAAACCGTCAACAAATGTTCTTATTTTGTATGTTTGTTCTTATTGTGTCTTGTAATAAACACAATTTACAACAATTGAATAAGTTTTGTCTAATGTTTGTGTTATAAATTTAGTAGTTATGTAACCCTAGAAAGAATACTTCATAATTTGACGCATAAACCAGATTTATTTGCTCAAATGTTTTTTTTTAATTAAACAAAGGCTATTGCAACGACAATTTTGTTGTTTCAAAAGAAAAAATGTGCTTTGCAACGACGTTGTCGTTGCAGAAGCCCAAGGTGTTTTGTAACGACAATATTGTTGCAGAACCCCAAGGTGTTTTGCAACGACATTATCGTTGCAAAATAGATTACCTGTACACAGCTTTGCTAGCCTGTTTAGCAACGACATCTATTCTGCAACGACCCATGTCGTTGCTGAAAACCGTTCTTTATAACAACAAAGAAAGTCGTTGCTATACCCTTTTGCAACGCCTTTACCAGCAACGACCAAAGTCGTTGCAGAAAATATTTTTTGCAACGACTTTTGGTTTTTTGCAACGACTTTTGTTGTTGCAATAAAGGGTTTTTTTGTAGTGCTAATTATGGGGTGGCTGTCCATACTGATTTAAAACTCATAAATGCCATCAAGAATGATATCCCTCTGAATTGGCCCGCTTTGATTCTTGCACGTATGGAGGATGCTGCAAAATCCTCTTCTCCTGCTTGGCTGCCCTATCCCATGCATGTGTCCAAATTGCTTAAGCATTTTGAGGTTCCTATTGAGCGTACTGAGCCGATGAAACCAATTTCCGAGGATCACCTAATTTCGGCCACAACTCTCAACAAACAAGGTTTCGAAGAATACCCTCCGGATTCAAATGTGTGGCTCTTCAAGGATGAAGCACAAGAATTGAGGGACACGGCTCAAGTCGATGAGGCGGCGGATCAAGAGGAAGAGGCGGCTGAATTTGATGCAGCTGAACAAGGTGGACATGGTCAAGAAGGTCAAGAAGGGGTTCAATCTCTGCAAGACTTGAGAAACTATGTAGATGCCCGATTTGACCTTTTGGAACAAAACATAATGGGTCGCTTTGACTCAATCCATCAATCAATGATGGAACATTTCAACCGTTTTTCACCTCTTCCTCCCCAAAACTAGTTTTCATTTGTATTTCGTTTATTATGTTGAAAACTCTAGTTACTTGAATTTGGTTATTTTTGATGTTTTATCCCTTTTTTGGACTGGTTTATGTTTTTTTTTTTATGCACTTTATCACTTTGAATGCATTGCTACTTTGATTTTATTGTTGCTCCCTTATTTATAATTATGGTTGGTGCATGGTCTTTCATTATTCATTAGTATTATTCATGCTCTAACTATTTGATGTTCAAGGTTTTAGGGGGAGCTTCGCATCTTTCATGCTCTCTTGGCTGAAATTTTAGTTTCATAAGAGAAATGATTCTCACATTTGGTAATTATTGTGTTTTCTCCTCTCTTCAAGTCTCTTTTTCTCAAATTTTTAAATTTTTTGCTAATGACAAAAAGGGGGAGAAAATTACAAGTCTTGTTGAGCATATTTTATTTGCTATTGTAATCTATTAACCACTAGTTTGCAAGTTGTATGCTGTCCTGGACAAGTTTTAAGATGGTTCTTGAATTGAGGGGGAGTTTTCCTCAAATTTGTGGGTCTCAAATCAAAGCTCTACTCAACAAGAAGTTAATTATTTTGTCATCATCAAAAAGGGGGAGATTGTAAATTCAATCTTCCTAGTAACCAATTTTTGATGTCGGTTTTGATGATGATAAAATAATTAAATCAAGTCTTGAAGTTAAAGTTGCAAATGCTCAAGAAATCAAGACTTTATCTCATGCTCAAGATTCGTTTTCGTTGTAATTTTCTGTTTATTGTTGAGCGTGGGTAATTTTGTAGGATTAATCTCTATCTAGTTTGATTAGGTTATATTGTGATTGATTGATTGAGATTAACCTAAACCTATCACTTGAGAGAAAGTTAAACTTTTAAAAGAAAAGCAATTTTTACAAACTGGAGTCGTGGACATCGATATCCTCCTGCTGATATCGATGTTGGACATCGATGTGCCCCTGTGGACATCGATGTGGACGATTTCAGAATTTGATTTTCAGATTACACCGTTGCTGAAATCTTGGAAGAGGGAATGAAGGGAATCATGGAGGATTTTCTGAAATCTCGTTTTTGTGACCGTTTTTCCTAGGTCCTGAACTTTAAAATCAACAATCTCCATGAACCCTTCACACACGAAGAACTTCCCTTGAATATACAAGCTAAAATCCTTCTCTCTCAAGTGATTTTCCACAAAACTCAATCCTTCTCTCATACTGTAACATTCTCAGACCAGATTGAGTTGAGACCCATTTGTGGGTTGAGCTTATTGTCACGAATTCGCCTGTGAATTCCGTCATACACATTACCTTTTTCACTTGTAATCAAAAGCCTTGGATTGTGCCAAGAAAATTCGAGTGTGTCTCGGATTACCGAAGTCTTGAGAGTTCTCAAGCATTGAAGACCAAGAGTTCTTGGCTTGGTGGTGCTCTTGGATTGGATTCAAGGGGCTGTGGAAGTTCATCTTCTCCATCAAAATCAATTGGGGTAGAATTCCAAGAGGTTGGTACTCTCTTGGAAAGGGGTTAGGTTGAGTGAGGATCTCAAATTAATTCCTTGTAATTCTTCTAGTTAATTGATTAATAGAAACTCTCCTAAGTGGCTTAGGGGGACTGGACATAGCTCATTAGGAGTGAACCAGTATAATAATTTTCTCGTGTTGATCTCCTTATCGCTTTCCTTGCATTCTATCATTTGTGCATTAATTGAACCATAGGATAGGCATTGGAAATTTTTATTCCGCTGTTCTTATTTGTTATATCTTTGTTATTATCAAGATTATCATATTGCTTCTGCTGCTATCTTGTATTGTTTTCATTAACCATTTGTTGCAGCAAAACAATTTCAAGTTTCTGTCTCTGATACCTGTGGACATCGATATCCACTTTCTGACATCGATATCCACGTGTGTCAGTAAGCAAAATTCTCAGGTTTTTCAGTTTCTTTCATTCCATTTCTTAACCTTTTCAATAACAATCGAAAATTCTATATCACTGCCACAATATACTATTCACCCCCCTCTAGTAATTGTTAAAGCCCGCTTGTTGGTTTCCAACAATACCTTGGATTTTTGGTTATTTTGGAAGCTAAATAATTTCAGTATTTATTTTATTTTATTTTATTTATTTCTTAATTTGATTGCAGCTGTTGTGACTGAATTTATTGATGGTCTTGTGGAGACATATCCTTGTTTACAGTATTTAGATGGCTTTCCTCTAGTGATTACACTCTATTTCATTGCATAGCTGTGTATATGCAATTATGCATGATAATTGCTGAAGGTATTGCATTGATTATGTTTTCTTTGCTGGAATGCAGGTGAAGGTTGTTTTATGCGCAGATGTTGCGTATGCAAAATACGATAAAAATTGCAGTCATATCAGGCATTGTAATTTCTATATCTTATTGTGTGGTGTTCCTCCATTTTGGGCTGGTAATGACACTCCTGAATCCTATGATTGTTGTGTTGCTCTTTCTGCTTGGCCTCCTTTATGCATGTATGAACATGGATAGCTTTCATGTTTTCTTCATTTTCAGTATTAATGCTTGCACACTTTCATTTATGTTTTTCTTTTTTGATTTGAGACATGCCCACATAAACAAATGCTTGTGGGCAATGCTTTGATAGGACAAGGTTTTTCTGATTTCTTTTGGTTAATATTTGCAGCACATGCTTTGATAGGACAAGGTTCTTGGTATGTTTTATCTTCTTTCATACATCTTCCTAAGTAACACTGAAATTTATCTTCTTTGATAGGACAAGGTTCTTTGTGTTTGTCTTTATTTATATATTCTAATGAACATTATGTTAGCAATAGGTTCTTACTTTAAATAATTATGATTATCATTTGTGTTTGTATAAGGTGTCAAATTCAAATGCATTAATTATATCTGAATTTTCAAGGATTGCTTGGTTAAAATGCTTCTCCATTTTAATATGAAATGAAATTAGTTAATTCATTAGCATTGGCTTGTGTAGCAGTCAATGTTGGTGTCAAGTTGCATGACAAAGGACAAAGTTCCTGTCAATCTCACTCTCAACAGGTTTCTTTCTTCTTTTTTATAGATCTTATAGCTCATTGATATAGTTTTCAGTTCTAGATCTTCAATGACTATGAGTTTCTCTAATTATTAACTTCCAGTTTGATTTCCATTTGATTTCTCATCCTTACAATTCCTTTGATGTCCCTTTCACTTAAATCCAGTATCCATGGGTTTTGAATTTCTCCAGGATCTCTCTAATGATGCATAATAATATTAATAATATGGCATAATAATTTTATGACCAAGCTGGAGCTTGGTAATAAAATGCCCAAGTTATAGTAATTGGTTTTCTCTTTTAATAAAGAAAATCAGTTGGCTTACTTCCTTTTTCTTCTCCTACTCTAATACATCTATCACTTATGTTATCCATTGATTTTCATTAATCTTTCCACTTTCAGAAAGATAGGGCTTGGACAATGCAAGTGTTGGCTCTAACATGCTTATCTATGGCAGCCAAAATTGATGAGACTCAAGCTCCTACGCCTATTGATTTGCAGGTTGAAAATCTTATGTTTCATGCTTGGTACATGTTAAGTCTAATAATTAATCTTTGATTTTGCATGTGCTGATCATTTACTTTTTATCCTACATGTTGGTGAATATGAGTTTGTATTTGAAGCTAAAACAATACAAAGAATGGAGCTAATTGTACTAATTGTCTTATTTGAAGCTAAAACAATACAAAGAATGAAGCTAAAACAATATAAGGAATTTTTGCCTTATTCCTTATGTCTCTCTAATTGTTTTTCACTTCCATTGTTTTGTTTTTATGTGTTGTATTTTATCGCATTGGTCAATTAATTTGTTGTATTGTATTGGTCAATTAATCTATTGATATATATCTCTGCCACATACACACATCATTCAAAGATGTTACAGACCTTCTCAGTGCACAAGCTACCCCTCTAAGAGTCCTAGATGATCTAGAGGTAAATTTAATGGCATATTTTCCCTGTCTTGATAAGAGTTTCTGGCTTTAGTTCATTTTGATTGTTAAGAATCTATGTATCTCAAACAGAAAAGGACCGTTGTAAAGAAACTTACGGAGGAGACTTTGAAAGATAAGAATAAGTTGCTGCAACTCCTTTTTACATGTGCAGGTTTTAGAGTTTAATTACTTTTACACATTTTCTGCTTTTGATTTTTTCTGGTGCTCTATTTCAAGGTATATATGTCTTTGTCTTGCAGCTGAAAGGACAATGGAAGAAACAGCCATGAATGAAACCAGCTTCAGATCACATCAAATTCTTCGATTGGTATCCACTTTATCACTAAATTACTTCTTAATTTATTCCTAAGTTTTCCTAAATGATGAATTAGTGCAGACAGTTGAAAGTAATCCAAATGATCATATACACACTGCACGTTCTGGCACTCTTATAGCCAGTGTGGTATGATCTATACTCTTTGTTAGTTCATTATGGAGGATATACGTTCATAATTGTCTGGTAGATGAAATGAATAAGAGTTAGTTTCTTTGTACAAAATTTTGTTGATCTAGCAGGAAGTCAGCGTGCTTCTCAGTCATTATCAGCAAGCACAAGATTAAGAGAAGGTAGCCACATAAATCGCAATTTACTAACCCTTGGAATTGTAATTTGAAAACTAAGGTAGAAATTTCATGGCCTCTAATTTGACAAAGAACAATGATCTAATTTGGCACCTTGCTAATTCATTGTCTAAGACTTATCATTTTTGTTAGTGAAATATTGTCTAAGCTAAGTATTATTCATGTTGTAGTTATCACTGGGTGTTGCTTGTTGTTGATGCCTCTAAAGAGACAATATATTACTTGGATCCACTGAGAAAAAGTCTGCATGTCCGCAAAGATATTATGGACATTTTTAATAGGTAAGCAGCTTCTTTTCTTTTTCTGCACATGATTCATTTCATTTCGATTTATGTTTGTTTTAACTCTTATAATTACTCATTTAGTTCAATAATATAACATACGTTACTTTATATTAATTTTACAGTACTTTGATGACTGCATGTACACCCATGTACAATCAAGAGTTGTTGGATGAAGTCAAGGAAGAACGGGCAGCTTTCATGTTCGATCAAGTACCTTAGACTTAGATTTATATATATATATATATATATATATATATATATATATATGTAGTACATGATAATTTAGTTATATAGTAGACTTTTGGTTATGTAGCACTTGATAATTTAGCTATTTTGGTATATGTTTCTCAACTTTATGAAGCTATTTTTGGTCTTTTAATTTGAAGCTATTTTTTATGAAGTCAATTAAGATATATATTATATTGCTTTTGGTTACACAGGTACAGGGTATTGTGATGTTATATTATTATATAAAATTCTGGTTCCAAAAAAAAAATCCTATCATTTACAATTCCGGTTCATAAAAAAAAAGCAGTGTTTAAGATTCCGGTTTGTAAAAAAATTTAAAAAAATCCATCAAATACGATTCCGGTTCAGTTCAATTTACGATCCCGGTTCTTTACAATTTGCGATCCCAGTTCTATGTTTTTAAAGAACTTGAAACGTAAATTGTCCTATTTTTAATCCCGCCATATTCAATTCTGGTTCGGAACCGGGATTGAAAATGTTTCAGAACCGGGATTAAAAATGTTTTTTGTAGTAGTGGGCCTCATAGAAGGTGGGGCCTTAGTTGTGTAAAAAATGCTAGGTTGCCCTCGTTTTTGGTTTTGAATATATTTCTGTTTACTGTTAAAAAAAATAATAATGCAATTTCTTAGTTTCAGTAGTGCTTAATCAATGGAAGCACTTCTGACAAAAAACGAAGTTGCATATTCTCTCCTCTTGCATAACACACCAGGTTGTAAGTCGTAAACCAAAAACTTGTGCTAATAATGCTAGATACTACCTAGGTGGTTTGTTTTTTAAGTCACATTATATTACAAAAGTGGAAGGCTAGATGCTCAACCTTAGCCAAATAATTTTTTTGCCATTTTGGCATCATTTTATTTCCTTTGATTTATTGATTAACATAATTTTAAAATTCTGTAAATCAAATTTGAGATTCTTTTTTTAACATCATAAGTTGTGGGTCAATTTTTTTGCCCCTTTCAACTGGAAGATAAAGAAAACATTTTCATCTCCTTCTTCTGCGAATCAAAAGCAATGGTCATAAACATCTCTTGGAGTTTGTACTCATCGTTAATTCTGATCATTGCATGTCCCTTGTGATCCTACCATTTATGATTGTTGTTGTCATTGTTATGACTGACGCTGCCATCCTCCTCTGCTCGCAAGAAAAATGACAATAGAAGATGTTAGGGAAAAATGACAACAAAAGATGTTGGGGTGTTGTGATGTTGGAAGGATGAAGGAGGAGGAGGAGGGGGTTGTTGATATCGTTGTTACAACTGACATCACCATCCTCCTTTGCTCGCAAGAAGAATGACAACACAAGATGTTGGGATGTTGTGATGTTGGACAGAAGAAGAAGAAACTTAATATTTTGATAATGAAGAAGGAGATGTCAGAGTTCAATGAGAATGAGATTCGTGGAAATTGATTTTGTTAGGAAGTTTTGCAAATTAGACATCGAGACTTATTGCAAAAATTTAAAAATCTACTCAGGAGTTTGAGGTGGCAACATAAACCACTTCATGACGGAGATGTTAGAGTTCATTGAGAATGAGATTTATTTAAATTGATTTTGTTAGAAAGTTTTGCAAATTAAACCTTAGGATTGATTGTGAAAATTTAAAAACCTACTAAGCAGTATGAGTTGGCAATATAATAAGCCACTTGTCATTGTTTGATTGAGACAAGATAAGTATAAGAAGATACCAAACTCTTCCAAAATTAAGGGGTTTTGAAACAATTCCCTAAATATAATAATAGCCTAAATAACATCGCGAAATACATTTTCACCCCAATAAATTATAAGCATACACTCAATAACATGAATATCCCAAGGTGTAATCCTCATTTACGCCTAGCTACAATAGGACTCCTAACAATATGTTTTCCATTATTTGACCATCGCATCTCCCCAAATTGATATTTTCCACGTGGAGTCACCCTTGTCGCCTGTACAATAACTTGGAATGTCTTCTTTTCACCTACCTTCGTAAAAGCCAAAGATTTTGGAACAACTACAATCTTAAATCCAGGTAAGTTGACCTTTGCAATGTATGTACTTGGAGGACCAACATTGGTAACTGTACGAGTAACATTTATTGCGCTTAACCCCAAAGTTGGCAATGTGATTGAAGGGTAGTTTAAGTCTGTTGTGCTGCGAGATCTTGAACAGATGAAATTCTTGTTGGGATTGAGCGCTGCAATGAGTTTTTGGTCGTATCCAGAGGCACATAAGAAATTCAAGTAATCAACAATGCTTATATCATAAACAAGTCCAGGGTCCATTGCAAGGTCGGGTTGAACATGTCCTGAACCATAAGCGAATGGGGTAGCTAATGTATTATCAAATGCATCTTGGATAGGCCTGTTGGTGTTATCTCTTGTGGATGCTGGAAACAAACATATTTAAATCATTTAGAAGTATGTAAAAAGAAGAAAAATTTATGGGTGTGTGAGTTATATAGTAAATCATATATGCGGTTTTGTGTGAGTAGGGAAAAATCTGAGGATAAGAGGATATATTCCTTTAATCTCTACCATTCATTTTAGCTCTCTGATCTCTCCATATCTATGTGTGTAAGTGTGCTTGCATGAGCGTGGGTATAATAATGTGTACATACCAGTGGTCATGATGGCTGATTTAATAGCAGCTGGGCTCCATTTAGGATGAAGAGTTTTGAGAAGTCCAACAATGCCAGCGATATGAGGGCAAGACATGGAAGTTCCTTGAAGTACATTGAAAGGGAACCCACGACGTGTGTCTGATGGTAGGTTAGATGCACTTGCTACTAATGAATAGGCAGCGAGTATGTTTACTCCTGGTGCAGTTATATCAGGCTGAAATAGAAAACAAGAGTAATCACTGAAAAAGCATGACAGCATGAATCAAACAATACTTATTATTATTTGAATACGGGAATTCATATTTCATATAATGAGCCAACTTGTCAACCTTGATTATTGATGGTACAATTGGATTAGGTCCTCTTGAAGAAAATGAAGCCATAACTGGAGCTGGCTTTCTTTGAAGGAGTGTTCTTGCTGTAGACATGTTTATAGTAGGGTTCCTGCAATAATATTAGCATATGTATAAATGAAGTAATTCATTTGAAATATCCTAGTAGTATACTATATACTAAGCATGTGAAGAGGGGAACCAAATATATAGCTGGCAAAAAGTAAAAGTACTGTTAGTTGCTAAAATTCTTTTATCACAATAAAAAAAGATAAGCTGCTTAGTAACTAAAAAAATTTCATCTAAGAATATAAAAAAAAGAGTGACTAAAATGATTAGCTACCATAATTGTGACTAAATAGAGTGGTCACTAAAAGTGTGGTCGATCACTACTTAATTGCAACTAGATTTTAGGTCAATCTTACTACTTTAGCAATACAGTATTAGAATTCAATATATATATATAGAGAGAGAGAGAGACATTCGGTGCTTTTCAACCTTTAATAAAATGTAGGAAAACTCCACAACTTTGATGCTCATCTAGTTTTCTAGCATTAAATTCCCTTAATAATATATATCAACAACAACAATAATGATGAAAATAAGTAATAATGAAAAATCTAACCAGAAGGACATGCACTTGTTAAGAAACTAAATGTGGTTTAAAACCATTAAAACATGTAATTTTTAAGTTTCCAAGAAAAGAAAGAATTGGATTTTTTGATTTTTTAGAGTAATATGTCAGATTAGTCTCTGACTTTGCAGGTACTGATTAATTTAGTCCCTGAGATTTTCAAATTTCAAATTAGTCCCTGAGATATGAACACGTTAATCATATTAATCCCGGATGCTAATGATCGTCAATGGCCCTTAGCGTGGACTAAAGGAATAATGGTCAAAACAACGTCGTTTTGGCCAAAAAAAAAATAAACAAAGACCGTTGAATATCGGTCAAATTAGCCATTGAGATTATTGAAATCGGTCAAATTAGTCCCAGACCTTATGAACCATTAATGTTATGGAGTAATATGACTGACGTGTTCCTATCTCGGGGACTAATTTGGAATTTCGATAATCTCATGAACTAATTTGACCGGTGGCTACAAAATCAGGAACCAATCTAACATATCACTCTTTTTTTTTTTACTTCTAAAAAACTTAACAAGTCCCATGAGGACACTTGTTAAAAAAACCATAATAATAATAATAATAATAAACAATCACTTTGATCCCAAAAAATATATTGGCCATCAATTTAGTCCCCAAAATTATTTTTAATCAATTTCATCCCCTAACGATCATTATAACATCACGAAATGTTAATTTTGGTTTACGAAAGATTCATATGATCACCAAATAAGTCCGATAAAAAGATCAATATAGTGTCATGTTAATCTTTGGATTACCAAATTGATGTTAAAAATTTTTGGGGATTAAATTATTAGTATCAGTGTAACTTTCGGAAACCAAAGTGACTAATAACTCCAATAATAATTATTATTATTATATAAATAGATTTTGGATGCCCTAAAATGTAAGGAGTAATTATATAACTTGGTGTTCAAGAAGTGTGCGTAGTTACTTGGTATTGTTGTAATAGTCATGAATATTTTTTCCATTCATCTTATGCGGTGTATTTGTAGTAGACAAAACATGAGGCTCTGCTAGAACAGTATTTCCACTTTGATCGCCATTGCTCATAACCACTCCAACTGCACCAGCAGATAAAGCTTCTTGACCTTCAGCAACAGATCTTATTTTTCCACCCCGAACACAGATCACTACTTTGCCGTTTACTTTTGAACGATCAAGTGTTCTAGGCTTACAAAGTTGGCTGTAATAAAATATATTCGTTAATATATACACACGAAATAAATTAAGAAAGAAAAAACCATTGAAAAAAATTATTTTGATGAAGAATCTTTGTCTTGCAATAAAAAAAGGCCAAAATATTGATAGTGTTCATCTAAGATTTAGATAAAATAAAGTTATATGACGACATCATTATCCATCTAAAATCATTAAGAAAGTATTTCATCAATATTTTCAGCCAAAAAATTTTATATGTACTTCGTATTTTTCTTTGAATAAAAGCTTTAAAGGATTTGTACTTACGCATCTTGAAATGTAGCATTTGCAAGTTTAGCATCAGTAGAAAGGACCAAAGGAAAGGATTTCCTACGTGGCAAGTTCACAAAAAGACTAGCTCCCTGTTAATCCAAGTTGACATAATAACTCAACAATTGGTACAAGAGAAAAATTATTAAGAGAATTTGGAATAAGAAAAACTTCTTACACTAACCATTCAATGTTCAACATTTCAGTTATTGCTTGTTAATAGTCACATAGGTCCCCGAAAGATATCTGTGGAATCAGTTAGGTCTCTGAAAGATTAGTGGAATCTCTTAAACCCCCAAAGATCATTTTGGAATCAGTTAGGTCCCTGAAAGATTTGTGGAATCGCATTGGGGCCGACAAAGCATTTAACGTGCCACGTAGAATTATATCAGGTCAATCCTAACGAAATTGAATGAGGGGGACTAATGTGACGCCAAAATGATCTTTGAGGGGTTTAAGAGATTCCACAAATCTTTCAGGGACCTAACTGATTTCATAGATATCTTTCGGGGACCCATGTGACTATTAACTCTTAAAAATATAATTATAGTAAAAGGTAATGATAACTCCACCAATGCTCAAAGTTGAGATTTAATGGCATTGTGCAATAACTTTTTCATGGTATAAATGCATTTATAAATTTTTGTTATGTATGATAGATCTTTTTTTAGGAACAGTAATAGTGAATTAATGGAATAGGAAGGATGATACCGTTAATTGGTCATTGTTTCCAAGAGTTAAAGTACTGGTGAAATCCCTATCAATTGTGCTCGCAGCAACTGTGAATACCCAAGGAGCCACGTTAGCAACTGTTCCAGGTTGTGGTCCATCATTTCCTGCAGATGCAACTACCACAATATTGTTGGAGAGTGCATGAAAGGCCCCTATGGAAACCTCATCTGTAAATATTTCTTCGGGACTAACACTAGTTCGACCTCCGGCAGAAATGCTAATGACATCAACACCATCACTTATGGCTTGATCAATAGCAGATAACAAATCAGCACCATAGCAACTAGTCTCATCGGTTTGAGACCAACATACTTTATAGGCTGCAACTCGAGCTCTTGGGGAGCCACCTTTAGCAGTACCATTGCCATTACCGAATACGTTTGCACCAGGAACAAAATTGCCACCAGCTGTTGACAGAGTGTGAGTACCATGGCCTACAATGTCACGTGCTGTAAGTTGTGATGGAGGAAGTTTTCCATTAGCTGCCTCAAAAGCTTTGTTGAAGAATCTTGCCCCAATTAATTTCCTGGTTTGTATAGACCATAATGATAAATAGAAGAACGTTTTGGAGTGTAAATAGACATAAATTAGGTGACATTTCATAAATTCTTCAATATTTCTAACATGTTTAAGTTATTCATTACATTATCAATACTTTTTTTTTTAAAAAAAAAAAAAGAGTAGAAAGATTTGGGAATGGGGGTTTATAATGATTTATGTGTCTAAAAACTATTTTTTATAATCATGGAATGGTGTAGCATGAGTTGTGAATTCTTTTTTCTATTTGATTATTCTTGATTAATTGGTAGAGAAATGCTTCTTTCTCCAAGAATAATAAAGGAATGTTTTCTTTTAGGATGTCAAGAAAAAAGGGCAATGTTATTTATGTGTAAACATTGCTTCTAAAGTGAAAAGTTATCCTAAAGGTGTAGTTATAGATAAGAAAAATTTCCTTATTTTAAACTACCCGTGTTCAAAATTTAGCTACAAAACATTCCGATGTTAAAGTTACACTTTTTAAATACCATGTATATATATATATATATATATATATATGTGTGTGTGTGTGTGTGTGTGTGAGTTTAGGTATGCGAAAATGAGACCAACAAAACTCAGAACAGTTGATAGATGACTGGATTTCTTTAATAGGATGTCAGGGGTTCGATCCATTCCGTGGGTATATATAAGACTTTGTTGGTAGAGGCGAAACTCACTTCATTGATCTCTATCCCTACGAGGAAATTAATCTTTGGCTAGAGGATATTCTTGGTAAAAAAAATGCGAGGATGAGAGAGAAAGTTGGCAAAACACATGCAAGGGAGGGTGAGCAAAGAGTGGTGATGAGGAAGAATGGAGTGGTGATGAGGAAAGTGAGCGACAAAGATTGATTTATCTTAAGGAAAAAGGGAGGATATATGATGTCTCTTTAAGGAATGTGTAAACAATATTGATAAAAAAATAAGTGAGGCAAAAAAGATAAATATGTTTGTACTCGTATATGGTCTCAAAATTTAGATAGTCTATAAACATTAAAGTTGATATATTATTACTTTATAAAAAAAAAGTTGTTATATTATTGAATGAGATTTTATTCTCCCTACATAGTTTGCAATTAAGTTGATGTATGCTTATAAAATTAGAGTCATGCTAAGGGCACTTATTAGTATTTTTATGATGACTTTAGGTAAATTGTAACATCCCGAATTCTAATTCCAAGAGTAATTAGAATAATAATAAGACTTGGACATAATAATTAAGCATAAAATAATTTAAGGTGATAAATTAGATTTCCTTTTAATGCCATGAAGGAGTTAAGAAGCATTGGCATCGGAAAAGAAGTTTAAAGAAGGCTAAATGAGTTCTAAAATCGGCGTTTTCGGTGTTCTAAACACCCTATATTAGGAAATTCAAAATAAAAGATTTACAACTCCAAACACAAATTCCACCGTTGAATGTGAAGGGTAATATGTAAGGAAGCTTGCTATCAAATTTGAGTAAAATCCGACGGTTAACGAAGAAGTTATGTCGAAGTCAATGCGAAGTCAACTGACTCTCGCCCAGGCGCATGAGGAACTCGCCCAGGCGAGTAAATTAAGGTAATTCAGCACCAAACAGTGGAAAACTCGCCCAGGCGAGCCCCTGTCACACCAGTCCGTTCTGCACAGTGATTGGGGGGCGTTTTGGGCATTTTGCCCACCCCAAACCCATTTTAAACCACTCATTCTTGCTTCTAGGATAAGACTCAATCCCCCACTTCATTTCCTCTTCTTCTTCGTTGGTTCTTGAGAGAAATGAGGGTTGAAGCATCATCTTCTTCATCATTCAAAGCTCCATGGTTACCCAAGCTTCAAGTTTCTTAGCCATCATCAAGCTCTCTACTTCTTCTTGCTCTAATCAACATCATCAAACACACACACCATCACCTCTTCCTTTTTCCCTCTTGGATACAAGAGCAAACCCCATCTTCATCAACCCAACTCCTAAAATCAAGCCACCCCATCATCATATTCATTATACCCATCAATTACTCACTAAGAAAATAGCCAAGAAATACTCCCTCATTCTCCCTCTTTTACTCGAACCCCACCTCCCCCATCTCCATGGATCTTTAGGTTTTGAGCTATGGAGAAATCTACGTATATATATATATATGTCCTATAATCAAGATCACCTTATAGACCCCTCCTAAAATTCGTGGTCCTCTCCTCCATAACCTCCATTGATTTTCAAAGTTCTATACTCTTGGGGACTCATACAAGTGCATACCACACCACCAAGAGCAAGTGTAGGGAACTCACTTCCACCATGGAACTCATCTCCTAGTGGTTGGTCAAGGGTCCATAAGAGCTCAAAGGGTTAGGGGTTCACAAAGTTAAGAAAGAGCTAGGACCTTGGTTGCTCTCATCATCAAAGAGGTAAGAAGGGGTGTGTTACCTTTACTTAGAGGGTATTTTTCTAGCTTGTATATAGGGGGAATTAAGGGTAGGGAATAAAATAGAAAGATGAACCTTAGGGTAACTGACTAGATTAGGATTTGGTGCAAGTGAACTCAGAATTAGAATTTATGAATATGCTAGTTTGTATATGTATTTGTGGTTGATCTGACAAAATTGGGTTTAATGATGATGGTTGTAGAGTATAGCATGGCTTGAAGGTTAATAATGAATATAGTGATCAGAAAGGTTATTATGTTATTAATTTTAGTTCCTTGAATGGGATTATAATGAACATGAATGATGATGAAGAGTAAAATGCAGATAACGGAAATAAGAAAGAAATTAGGTAATTGGTAAATTAATTAAAAGAGTGTCAAATGGTTAGAGAAGAAGGTAATTGAATGGTATGAATAACTGATTGAGAAATTAGGTATTCATGACCCTCCCTAAGCGGAGCGAGAAATTATGTATTCATGACCCTCCCTAAGCGGAGCGAGAAAGTATATAATCATGACCCTCCCTATGCGGAGCGAGAAAGTATATTATCATGACCCTCCCTATGCGGAGCGAGAAACTATATTATCATGACCCTCCCTATGCGGAGAGAAAAAGTATATTATCATGACCCTCCCTATGCGGAGCGAGAAAGTATATTATCATGACCTCCCTATGCGGAGCGAGAAATTATATTATCATGACCCTCCCTATGCGGAGCGAGAAAGTATATTATCATGACCCTCCCTATGCGGAGCGAGAAAGTATGTTATCATGACCCTCCCTATGTGAAGCGAGAAAGTAAAGTATCATGACCCTCCTTGTGTGGAGTGAGAAATATATTATCAGGACCCTCCATCTACTCTCTAAGTGGAGCGAGAATTATATTATCATGACCCTCCGAAAGGAGTGAGAAATATACTATCATGACCCTCCCTAAGTAGAGCGTGAATATATATGAATAAGTATGTAGGTGTAACAAAGTATCATGACCCTCCAATAAGGAGTGAGTAATAAATGGGAATAAAAGGATAAAGAGATAAATGAAATGGAATAGGACCCGCCCTTAGGGTGTGCGTAAATGAATTATATTAGGACCCGCTGATAGGTGAGTGCTAAATATGATAGAATGGAAATAATAGGGTAAGGAAAGGATAGGAAAGATGGGAAGGGAATAAAAAGGGAATATTAATAATATAATGATTCAATAAGTAAAGGATCTGAGTAGGTAATATAATTTAAGTGGTTAACGGGTAGTAACTTCTTAGTTGTTCTCTATGTCATTCTAGAATGTATTTTCTAAGTTCTGTGTAATGCTACCCTTCTTGCTATATTTTTACAGGTGCAGAAGGAGCTTACGCAAGTATGGCCGTGCAGGATTACACTCCAACTCGTGGAGTATTGTGTAGTTAGTTGGGTGACCATTGTTGGTCAAGAATTTTATTTTGGAATTTGAAATGTATTATATTTTGGAAACCAAACGAAGTTAAGAGTTGTAAAGGTTTTCTGGAATAATGTACCTGAACTGGATTGTATTTTGGCCCTGCTGCCCTCTGTTGTCTAGTGAAAGTTTTTATGCAGGTTGAACAGAAAATGGTATTTTGGGAATGTCCCTAAAACAAAGTAAACTCTGTCCGATTTTACGGAGATTTTTATAAGAAGTAAATATAACTAAGAGTTTTCATAATCAACTAGTAGTATTAAAAGAAAATTTTAAATCCTCAATTAATTAAGGGTAAAAGTAACTAGGGTGTTACAGTTTGGTATCAGAGCAGTTTTCCTCGGCCTATTGGAGTTACTCATTACTCCAGTGGTTACTCATCAAGCGAGTAACCGATGTATAGTTAGGTGTTCAAGTGTAGAGTTGAGGTAGAAATCCTATAGGGATCATGATTGAATATCTGGATGTGTGGAGATTATGTATGCCTATATATGCTATTCTTTGTTATGCATGAAGTAGTAGCACTAGTTGTTAGTGGATTTCCATGTAGGCTAGCACTATAATAAAACTAGGTAAAGTTTGAGAGAAAAACTTGGTAGAATAATAATAGGATTAGTTGAATAGGTTTATAGGTAGATAATAATTAATGTGCGAATATGAATGAGTAGCATTCATTTTGTTGTTTTGTATATATATGATGATGTACAATGTTGCTATGCATGTTTGAATGAAGACTATGTGGAAAAAAATGACTGCTTGAATGATGAATGTGTTTGATTAAGGCTTTAGGAGTAGTTAATAAGTTGTAGAACTCTGGGTAGAATAGAACCAAACCCAAGATGGTGTTGTCGTTTAATAGAATGTAAGAGTAGGATTGGTCGTCCTGGCTCTTGCAACTGTTAAGTGATGATATCATCAGTAAACTCGTCAGTGATGTTACCATTGGTGAATGTGAGATTGGGACTGACCACCTCAATTTTTGCATTTATTGATGGTCGATATCATTGAAAGTTTCTAAGTAGAACAATAACCAACCCAACATAGAAGAAAGAAAAAATCAGTCTGAATAGTATTCTTTCCAAACCTTTGCTGCAAAATTCCAGAGGGAACCCAGTTGACCCTAGAAACCATCTCCAACTCCCTTGGAGAGTTAAACCTGGTGATAGAAATCCAAGACCCATTCGGAGTCTTACTAGCAAGACTCTTGAAAACGATTAGCCACGAGAAAAACCAACCTTGAAAACCTTATAGAGTCTCCACGTTGAGACTAACCAAGTTGAACCATAGTCCCTACTCTTCATAGAGTGCAAGAAATTGGTGGCGTACTAATGCAAGTGGTATGCCAATTCCAAGTGGGGGAGTGGAACCAAAGGGAAGTGAGTATTGTAGTCGAAAGACCCTGCATTTGGGATGGTTTTCCATTGAAGGAATTGAACGGAATTTCGGGGGCGAAATTCCAATAAGTGGGGGAGAATTGTAACATCCCGAATTCTAATTCCAAGAGTAATTAGAATAATAATAAGACCTGGACATAATAATTATGCATAAAATAATTTAAGGTGATAAATTAGATTTCCTTTTAATGCCATGAAGGAGTTAGGAAGCATTGGCATCGGAAAAGAAGTTTAAAGAAGGCTAAACGAGTTCTAAAATCGGCGTTTTCGGTGTTCTAAACACCCTATATTAGGAAATTCAAAATGAAAGATTTACAACTCTAAACACAAATTCCACCGTTGGATGTGAAGGGTAATATGTAAGGAAGCTTGCTATCAAATTTGAGCAAGATCCGACGGTTAACGAAGACGTTATGTCGAAGTCAATGCGAAGTCAACTGACTCTCGCCCAGGCACATGAGGAACTCGCCCAGGCGAGTAAATTAAGGCAATTCAGCACCAGACAGTGGAAAACTCGCCCAGGCGCACCATTGGCTCGCCCAGGCGAGCCCTTGTCGCACCAGTCCGTTCTGCACAGTGATTGGGGGCGTTTTGGGCATTTTGCCCACCCCAAACCCATTTTAAACCAATCATTCTTGCTTCTAGGATAAGACTCAATCCCCCCACTTCATTTCCTCTTCTTCTTCGTTGGTTCTTGAGAGAAAGGAGGGTTGGAGCATCATCTTCTTCATCATTCAAAGCTCCATGGTTGCCCAAGCTTCAAGTTCCATAGCCATCATCAAGCTCTCTACTTCTTCTTGCTCTAATCAACATCATCAAACACACACACCATCACCTCTTCCTTTTTCCCTCTTGAATCCAAGAGCAAACCCCATCTTCATCAACCCAACTCCTAAAATCAAGCCACCCCATCATCATATTCATTATACCCATCAATTACTCACTAAGAAAATAGCCAAGAAATACTCCCTCATTCTCCCTCTTTTACTCGAACCCCACCTCCCCCATCTCCATGGATCTTTAGGTTTTGAGCATGGAGAAATCTACATAGATATATATATATATATATGTGTGTGTGTGTGTGTGTGTGTGTGTCCTATAATCAAGATCACCTTATAGCCCCCTCCTAAAATTCGTGGTCCTCTCCTCCATAACCTCCATTGATTTTCAAAGTTCTATACTCTTAGGGACTCATACAAGTGCATACCACACCACCAAGAGCAAGTGTAGGGAACTCACTTCCACCATGGAACTCATCTCCTAGTGGTTGGTCAAGGGTCCATAAGAGCTCAAAGGGTTAGGGGTTCATAAAGTTAAGAAAGAGCTAGGACCTTGGTTGCTCTCATCATCAAAGAGGTAAGAACGGGTGTGTTACTTTTACTTAGAGGGTATTTTTCTAGCTTGTATATAGGGGGAATTAAGGGTAGGGAATAAAATAGAAAGATGAACCTTAGGGTAACTGACTAGATTAGGATTTGGTGCAAGTGAACTCAGAATTAGAATTTATGAATATGCTAGTTTGTATATGTATTTGTGGTTGATCTGACAAAATTGGGTTTAATGATGATGGTTGTAGAATATAGCATGGCTTGAAGGTTAATAATGAATATAGTGATTAGAAAGTTGATTATGTTATTAATTTTAGTTCCTTGAATGGGATTATAATGAACATGAATGATGATGAAGAGTAAAATGCAGATAACGGAAATAAGAAGGAAATTAGGTAATTGGTAAATTAATTAAAAGAGTGTCAAATGGTTAGAGAAGAAGGTAATTGAATGGTATGAATAACTGATTGAGAAATTATGTATTCATGACCCTCCCTAAGCGGAGCGAGAAATTATGTATTCATGACCCTCCCTAAGCGGAGCGAGAAAGTATATTATCATGACCCTCCCTATGCGGAGCGAGAAAGTAATTATATTATCATGACCCTCCCTATGCGGAGCGAGAAAGTATATTATCATGACCCTCCCTATGCGGAGCGAGAAATTATATTATCATGACCCTCCCTATGCGGAGCGAGAAATTATATTATCATGACCCTCCCTATGTGGAGCGAGAAAGTATGTTATCATGACCCTCCCTATGCGGAGCGAGAAAGTAAAGTATCATGACCCTCCCTATGTGGAGTGAGAAATATATTATCAGGACCCTCCATCTACTCTCTAAGTGGAGCGAGAATTATATTATCATGACCCTCCGAAAGGAGTGAGAAATATACTATCATGACCCTTCCTAAGTGGAGTGTGAAAATATATGAATAAGTATGTAGGTGTAATAAAGTATCATGACCCTCCAATAAAGAGTGAGTAATAAATGGGAATAAAAAGATAAAAAGATAAATGAAATGGAATAGGACCCGCCCTTAGGGTGTGCGTAAATGAATTATATTAGGACCCGCTGATAGGTGAGTGCAAAATATGATAGAATGAAAATAATAGGGTAAGGAAAGGATAGGAAAGATGGGAAGGGAATAAAAAGGGAATATTAATAATATAATTAATGATTCAATAAGTAAAGGATCTGAGTAGGTAATATAATTTAAGTGATTAACGGGTAGTAACTTCTTAGTTGTTCTCTATGTCATTCTAGAATGTATTTTTTAAGTTATGTGTAATGCTACCCTTCTTGCTATATTTTTACAGGTGCAGAAGGAGCTTACGCAAGTATGGCCGGGCAGGAATACACTCCACCTCGTGGAGTGTTGTGTTGTTAGTTGGGTGACCATTATTGGTCAAGAATTTTATTTTGGAATTTGAAATGTATTATATTTTGGAAACCAAACGAAGTTAAGAGTTGTAAAGGTTTTCTGGAATAATATACCTGAATTGAATTGTATTTTGGCCCTGCTGACCTCTGTTGTCTAGTGAAAGTTTTTATGCAGGTTGAACAGAAAATGGTATTTTGGGAATGTCCCTAAAACAAAGTAAACTCTGTCCGATTTTACGGAGATTTTTATAAAAAGTAAATATAACTAAAAGTTTTCATAATCAACTAGTAGTATTAAAAGAAAATTTTAAATCCTCAATTAATTAAAGGTAAAAGTAACTAGGGTGTTACATAAATAACTAATGGTAATTGGTAAACGTCAATAAGAGTGATAGATGACCTGTTGCATGGAGCTTTCTTTGAACCTCGAAGTTTGTTAATTTGACAGACCGTTCCCCCACGCCATTTTGCTGGTATGGGGCCTATTCCCTTATCGCTAAAACTCTTAGATTCGGGCCAAACACCTGTGTAAGGGTGATGTCAGTTGTGTGGGTATGTAAAAAATGAAAAATATACCCCACACTTCCTTTTGAAGTATGAGGTACGGTGCAAGGAGGAAATATATATAAAAAAAAAATAGAGAAAAAAATGATTAATAGAGTGATGTAATAGGAAGAGAAAGAAAGAAGGAAAAATACGGTATACATGAAAAAATTAGATCTATTATTTTAGATTACACAAGCAACATCAATAGAGGCTAGTATAGTTGGCGCAATTAAGGTAGTTGTTATTTAAATAAATGATTAGGGATTCAATTTTTAGCTCTTGAAAATGTAAGATATCTTATGTAAAGAGTCAATCCAAGAAATCAGCTAATATCCAAAAATATTAATCACTCTACTCAAATGAATGAATACCTTGAAAACAAAAGAAAAAAGATAACACAAGCAACCAATAAAACATTAACACGTTCTCTCATTCTAGTAACCAAGTAAACATTAACATATTCTCTCATTCGAGTATGTAGGTTACATTTAAAAACAATTATTTGTTTATATATATATATATATATATATATATATATATATGTCACATTATATTTTATAAAAGGTATTTAATCCTTTTTTCATAAATTATATTTTTTTAATTAAGTTCAAATTTTCATAAAATGAGCGTTGCAAATAAAATGGGTATAACGGTAGAACTAATAGATTTTTTTTATAAAAATAAAAAGCTAACTACTTATCTTGGTTCACGCTTTTCGGTTAAACGTGATTACGGATGTGCAAAATACTGATGTCCGTGGGTACCCAAAACGGGTAACCGCATTATTCCCTTGCAGGTAGGGATGGGTATATCATGATACTTGCCCCGCGGATATCCACATATATAAAATAATATTTTACTAATAAATATTATACATATATGTATATTAATATTTTTGTATTACTTTGAAAACATATAAATTTTCTTTTATTTATATTTCATATTGAATTTTAAAGATGAAATTATAATGATAAACATTTATCATATATATGTCATTATTCATCTTATAATTATTTTTATGTATATTGATTATTACAATATATATATATATATATATATATATATATATATATATTATAATAAAAGTTTAAAACCCGGGAATACCGGCGGATACACGTTATCCGCATAAATACCTCAAATACTCTCAGGTATGAGCATGGATATGTACTATCCGCGCCCGTTGGTACCCATGTCTATCTCTAAACGTGACTTGTAAATATGAATGGAGGGAGTAACTTCTTTTCTTTAAATATGAGACGTGGGCTATTTCCTTTTTTTAAAGCTCAAGTCGAGTTCTAGTTTCCAAGTCTCATATTTTAGTCTCAACCCCAAATTTAAATGTAAAATGATCAAATACCCCTCCCTCTTATTCTTTCCTAATAATCCCAAATCTTTTTATCTTTTCTTTCAAACCCCAAACCCCAAACTTCCTTATCTTCCCCTTCGTCAACGGCAGTTGCCATCAACAATCTTATCCGAATGTCAAGTATGGTTAGCTTGATCAAATTTCTTATTTGAACCATCCGTCGTTTTCCATGGACCAAAAACAAAGTCCAACTTGATAATCATCCATTGTTGTTATTGTAGATGTTAGATTTGAGCAGCACACACGGAAGTGTTCAATGCAAAGGAGCATATGAGGGATTCCAAACATGGCAAAAGATCTTCGTTGGTGCAACAGTTTTCTTTTGTGCAATAGCAGGGATCCCATCAAATACTCAGCTGCGTCTAATCTTGGTTGCATTAGCACTTGTGAGCGTAGGCTTAGCATTTGCCTTGAACCAACTTCAAAACAAGTTTAATTTGTATTCTAGATTATGTTTATGCCGAAATTGAATAAACGATCTTGGGGCAATACCAAAATTGGATTTAATTTTGAGTTCTAGGTTTGGGGTTTGAAGGAGAAGATGATGATGAAGTTTAGGTTTTGGATTTGAAGAGGAAGCTAAGTTGAGAAAACTTGGGGTTTGGAATGAAGGATAAGAGGAGGGGGAGAGATATTTGATCATTTTATGTTTAAAATGGGGTTGGAATTAAAATATGGGGTTTGGAGACTAAAACTCAGGTAATTAGTTTCTTATTTTTTTAAAAAATTATCAATTTTATACACTTTTATTCAATTTACTTAAATTATTTTTTTTTATAAAAAATTTATTAGGTAATCATATAAAATTTCGAGGGACTATATGACTGCCTTTCAAATTTCCAAAAACTTATTTAACAACCTTTTTCTTTGAATTACTAACATGATGGTCTGATTGGTCTCACTGCATTTTTGAAAAATCAATATATGGTTTTACATACTTTATTTATTTCTATCCTTTACCTATTTTTCAATACATGTTTCTCTAAAGCATAAGAGAAAAACATTGGACTCCGGTGTTTCCCTACCATTTTCCATATAAATGTGTTATAATTAAAAAAAAATTATTAAAAAAGTGCTTGCATTTCATTATAAATTAATTTTTCTAATGATTAAAAAAAAGAAGCTTTCACCCAAAACTGTAAAGCAAAGAAAATACTCTTTTTCTATTTTTAATATAATATTTTTTAAAGCTTTTTGTTTTATTTATATAATATTATTTAATTTTTAATAATATTTATATTTTATACAGTAATTTTTTAAAAAAATTAATTTCTAAATTAAATAATTTTAATATACATTTTTTAAAGGAATTTTAATATACATTTTAAATGTTAATATTATTAATTAATACTACCTCCGTCCCTAATTATAAGGCACTCTTGGAAGATTTCACGTCCATTAAGAAAGTGGAATAATTTAGTTAATTGTATTGGAAATGTGAACTTTTGATATGTATTTTCAAAATTACCCCTATTAATATTATTGGGAATCTAAAAAGTGTTAAATAAATAGGGATGTTTGTGGAAAAAAAATAATTAATGCTCATTGAAAATTGGTAAAAGGCCTTATAAATTGGGACAAAATAAAAGTGTCAAGAGAGCCTTATAATTAAGGACGGAGGAAGTATTAATTAACGATGTTGATGAATATTTTATTAAAAAAAAGGGGGACCGAAGGAAGCAAGGTAGCATCTCGCAATTCTCCTGCTTGCAAAATTAGGCTTGTTTAAGTTTTTAGTCCCTGAATTTAGATGTTTTTTTGAAATTGATCCTTAAACTTTTTTCGATGTTTTGAGTCCCTAAAGTTTGCTCAAATTTTGAAAATGGTCTTTTCATCACTTAAGTGGTGATATGACCAAGAATATGTCACGTCACATTCACCACAATCGATAGGTAACGTGTCAGATGATACCACATGAATTTTTTCAAATAAGAAAAATTCCAATTTATTAAAATTGTATTTTTTTTAAAGGAAATCGAATCTTTTAATAAATTTTAAAAGAAATTATTTTTTTAATAAAAAAATATGTAGTATCATGTGGCTCTACATAACACGTCACTAGTCGATATTGTGCAAGTGACGTGACATGTCGTCGGCTATATCATCACTTAAGTGACGAAAAGACTATTTCCAAAAATTAAACAAAGTTCATGGATCCAAAAAATCGAAAAAAAAAATTAAGAACTAATTTCAAAAAAGCACATAAATTCAAGGACTAAAATATTAAATAAACCAAATTTTTAATATTGAACGCGTCATGTGGTTTGATAGACAAACAATATACTCCCTCCTCACGCCCGGATTGTAAAAAAATAGCTAAAATTTTGGTTTTAAATTAAAGTTAAAACTTAAAATAATTGATAAAATTTAAAAATTATAAATTTTGAATTATAATTAATTGATTAATATATTAAATTAAGTGTTTAATTATAGATTAATATATTAAACAAACTATAAAATACATATTTTCTTAATTTTTAACTTTTTCAGTTTGTTACTAGTGTACCATGTGACCGAAGGAGTACCGAGTACAATAATATTCTGACTCATAAATTTGACAAGTGATATCTTTTCCGACACAATACCCTACAAATCCAAAATGTACTCATGTTTGTCATTAAATTAAATATATATATACGACTGTACCACGTTGTCATTATAACTTTCTCTTTAATAATCTGCATGAGTCCACCTCAATCATGTGAGTATAAAATTTTTGCAAATATTTATGATTGAATAGAACTGTTCATAAAAAATATATAGTATATAATAGTAGTACTACAGTTAAGTTCTTTTGACCCCTAAACTATTATATAAAGTTATAAATCTAGATTCAATATCAATATCCAATACTTACATTTTTTTAAAAAAATAAAAAAAAATTCTCAAATTCTTATATACATTGTCTCTCTTTTATTATTATTTTTAAAAAAAAAACACATAGATATTAAATGTTGATGTTGAATTCCAATATTTTTATATTTTTCAATTAATTTTTTCATTTTAAGATTGGATTAACCTATACTCTAGATACACTAGTACATAGCTTAGAAAAACCCTTTTTATAATACTATTTTTGTTTGACCCGAAATCCAATATCATGTACCAGTATCACCGTGAATTGCAACGAGTGTTAAATAATTTAATCTGTATAAGGAAGATTTCAAATTTAATATCTTGTAAATATATAAAAAAAAAATATTATGTCGGCAGACACTTGTCACATTCAAACATATGATCTAAGCCAGATCTATATGTATCCAAGCAGTACTTGAGACTGAGCAGGCAAACAAAAAAAAATCTAAGCATGCATATGAAGAGGTCCCATCCTCACACTTTATAAGGCTATAGGCGAAAAAAAATTGTTAGGCCAAATCTATAAAAAATAAAAAATAAAATTGTGAAAGTTAATAAGAATTCAATCAATCATAAAATAAAGCTCCACTTAATTAAAAAAAGAATTCATTTTTTATCCTATTTATTTGTTGATCTCCTCTACATATACCAAGAGATCAACGTATACGCAATTTTTTACACACATGCTAGGTGTCAGAAACTAAACGAAAAATTGCACATGATCCGAAACATGTGTATAAAGGGCCAACAAAACAAATGAGGTGATAAAAAAATGAACTCTAAAAAAAATAATAAAATAAAGCTTCTGACAAGTGTTCCTCGAGAAAAATGTTTGAGAATAAGTAGGATTTTGGGGTTAATCTATTATCCTTATATAACGCTTATTCGATGTATCACGTTTCTCAGAGAAATTTTCGAGGCACCACATCTGTCGGAAAATTTTTTGAGGTATTACGTTTGCTGTTGAAGTTTTCCTCTCACCAGAGCATTTGTAGGTAAATCATCATTATCTCCAAACAAAATTACAATTTGAAATTAAATAAATTATTAAAATTTATTTAATTATTATCTTATCTGCATGTGAAATCATTATCCTCAATTTTACAAGTTTATCATTATCCTAAATTTTAGAAGTTTTCCAAATCATTATATATAACATGAGTATTTTTTCTTTTTTCGTCTTTCATCTTTGCATTCATCTTTATTCTTTTTTTGTTCTATTTTTCCGTTCTATCTTTCTTGAATATGTATCATGCATATACTTTATATTTTTGTAAATTTAACCCATAAAAAATTTTTTAGCTTAGTTTCTTTTACGAGATTTGCTTATGTTATTATGTAACTTATTGAGTTTTTAAAATTTTTGATTGAATCAGGTTAGTCATTCTCCAGTTTTCAAAGCATTGCTTGATAATATCATGGAGGAAAGTCGGAGTGACACTATCAAAGAAAACTATTGCAAAATATGAAGGTAAACAACAACCTCCTAATTATATCCACGTTCAATCTTTGCATTTTTTCCGTCATTAAATCTCTTTAATTCTTATAATTCTCGTTCATCTTAATTTATATTATTTAATTATTAAGTTCCTCTCTCTCATTGCTTATTTCAATTCAATATGTTTATTCACGTAAATAACAATCTCCCAATTATGTCAAACTTCAATTTTTGCATTTTTTTGTTCTGTCATTAAATCTCTCTAATTCTAATATTTCTCACTCATCTTAATTTAAATTGTATGATTCTTAAGTTCCTGTTTAATCTTATTTTTAGTTCAGTATTTTGAAGACGTTATGTGCTAGAATACTGCATCTTCTCGAGGGGCCTAAGTTTTAATTTCAGAAGACTCCATCTACGACTGTTGCAATTCCTTCGAATATATATTTTGTTTTTGGAATAGATAAAATCATTATATATTTTGATTTATACTTGATGTAAATATTTTTTAAAAAATTTTTTTTGTACATTTAAAACTACAATTTGAAATCATTATCCGCAACCAAAATACTAAAATTTGAAATTAGATAGATTATTCACGTTTTTCAAATCATTAATTTATTTTAAATAAACACATATTAAATAATTTGAATTTGTTATTAATTTTGGATAAATCGTTATGGGTAAATAGTCATTATCTCTAACCAAAATATTATGATTAGAAATTAAATAAATTATTCAAATTTTCTAAATCATTATCCTCATTGGAGATATTACAATTTGAAATTAAATAGATAATAAATAAATAGGTTATTTATTTTGGATAAATATAACTTAAAGGTATAAAATTTGTGAAGGTAAGTAACCAAATACGTGGCAAAAGATAAATTGCATACAAAATTCATAATTTAAGGAAATATAGAAAAATCGGTAAGATAAAGTTGAAAAAATAAATAATTTTTTTTTGTAATACCAAGATTCAACTTTCCTTCTCAAAGTAAACAAGAGACATTCTGCTCATAATACCATCAAACAAAATTCTGATTTAATTTTGATTTATCATAATAAAGTAGATAATCATATAAAAATATTAATTTATTCATCAAATAAATAGAGAATATATCAGATAAAAAGTGTTATGTTTGATTTATATGGGGAAGTACAAAATTTATCAACAAAATCATTTAGATTAATTTTATTTCGTTGTACAGTTTGGTTTGAACTCCTACCTTTTTATATAATTATTTTTAGTTGTTGCTAATAATAATCTTTAATTTAAAATATTTAATATAAAAAAATTAAAATATCAACAACCTGTGCATTGCACGGGGTAAGAGCTAGTGTGTGTATATATATATATATACACACACGTAATAAAAAAACACTTTACGTATGTTAGCAAATTCAATGTATATATATTTAAATTGAATAATTTTTTTTTATTAACTCCAGAAAATCAAGGGTTCAAGCTGGTCGTCCCTGTTGTCCTGCGCCCCTGCCTGTAAGTCGTGCTAGCCCCTAGGGGTATTCAGAACCGAACCGATCCATTGGATAACCGAAAAACCGATCCAAAAAACCGAAATCCAAAAAAACAGAAAAAAAATGGATCAATTTGGATGAGATGATGGGTAAACCGACCGGTTTGGTTCGGTTATTCGATTCTTACTTTCATAACCGGATCTAACCAAACCGAACCGGCCCTAATGTGTTTTCCGTATTTCATACCGTGAGTTTGAGACTGTATGTCCAAGCCCAATTTCTTCTCCCTCAAATCACAATAGCTTTCCAAGCCACCGCCACTTCATTAGGTTTCTTTTTCTCTCTTCTTCGCTCTCTCCCCTTGCCTCCGTCTCTCTCTCTTTGCCACCCATGACCAACGCTCATCGTCCCTCTCTCTTTCTCTCTCTCCTCTTCACGGTCGCGCGAATCGACCGGGACCATTGAGAAGATAGCCGCTCTGTCACCTCCTCCATGTATCATGTGCCCTTGCAGAGGATTCGAACCTCATGGGTCTTCACATCGCCGTGGTCGGAGGTTCGCGGTTTTGGTCTCTTTGGGTTGTAAATCGAACCAAGCCGCCGCCACCCAAGACCGAACAGCCACCAACGAAGCCACCATCGCTTGTGCCGCTGTTCGTCACGATCTCCACCTTGAAGCTTGCTGCATCCAGCCTCACCATCGCTGTTGGTGAGTCTTGCGAACCACGAACCGAACCGCCGTCGCAGGTCATCAACTCTGAATCGCCAATCGTAGTCGTGAACGGCTGAACGCCGTCACAAACGGACGCAGAGGACTGTTTCCTCTCCTCTTTCTCTCTCTTGGTTCAAGCTTGAGTTAAAGAAGTAATTTTTTTTAAACGAGGTACTGATTATTTAGTAATTATTATTATGGATTATTTTTTTTAGTATTATTGAATGTGCTTAAATCTTGTGATGATTTCTTCTTAAATCTTGTGGACTAGTCTTCACAGAATGTGCATGCTGTGGGTTTGGGTACTTGTGTTTGTCTCTGGAGTGCTTCAAATAGTAAAGTAAGTCTGAGTAATATTTTTGTGGGGAATATTTTTTCACCTTAGGAATGGAATGAATCGAGTCGAACCGAAACCGAAACCAAATGTATTTTTTTTTATCGGATCGGATCGGATGTCTTAAGCTAAATCAATCGAACCGAATCAAACCGATGTTAATTTTTATCTTTGGATCGGATGATATTTTCTACAAAAACCAAATCGAACTGATTCATGAACACCCCTACTAGCCCAAGTCCAATCTTTCATTTCAGACTTCAACAGAATTTTTTCCCATTCAAAATGCATCAAGGATCAAAAGGGGAAAATAAAAATTCAAGCTATTGCCTTCACAAGAAGATATCAAAATCTTCTAAATTAAACATTCGAGTTTGGATTAGAAAATCTCAAATAATCATAGTGTTGCCAACTCAAGATAGCCTGTAGTTGTCTTAAAATCCGTTTGTTAAATTATTTTTTTAATAATTACAAAATGATTTATTTATATTTTTTGTCCTGAACTTATGTGCTTTTTTGGAATTAGTCCTTAAACTTCTTTTTCGATGCTTTGAGTCCCTAAACTTTTCTCAAATTTTGGAAATAATCATTTCATCATTTAAGTGATGATATGATCGAGGATATGCCACGCCACCTTCGCCACATTGATAAGTAACTTGCAATATGATGTCACGTGTAACATCCCAAATTTAATTCCAAGTATAATCTATGTTGGGATGGTCTTAGGGTAGAAGAAATGGAGATATAAGTTAGAATTTAGCCAAAAATACATGTAGAACTAGGTTTAAAACATAGAACCTTAGGAAATTTAAAATAAAAGATTGGCAACTCTAAACACAAATTCCACCGTTGGATGTGAATATTAGTATATAGGGAAGTTTTCTTTAAAATTTGAGGAAGATCCAACGGGTAACGAAGAAGTTATGGCCTTTCAAAGTCTGGATACTGCAAAATTGTGCAGCTTAATCGCCTCTTAATCGTCTCTTAATCGATTAAGCTGCAATTTAATCGATTAAGAGCTGCTGCTGATGAAAAAAATAAACGCAAAACACACGCTCTTTCTTTCCCAAATTCGTTTCTCTTCCTCTCTCCCCTAGGATTCCATTCTCCATCATCAAATCCACCAAGAACAAGTGGGATTTCTTCATTCCATCAACAAATCTCTTCCTTCTTCACTTCAAGTAAGTGTTTAATGCCATGGATTTCCTCTTTTCTCTCTCTAAATTCGTTTTCCCTTTCTCTCTCTTGTCTTCCATGGTGGTTTTCAACTCTAGGCCATGGAAGCTTCACATTTTCTTGAGTTTTGGCAAGAGGCTATGGCATAAATGCTAACTCTTCTTGTTATGGCAATTATATTAGGTTTCTCCCTCTTCCTTTGGATTCTAACTCAATTGGTGACAAGGCTTTCAAGCTTGGAGCAAGCAAAATCACCTTATCTCCAAGTGTTTGAGGTAAGGGGGTGGGTTTTGCCTTGTTCTAGGGAGTGGGTTCTAGTTAGTATATAATGATTTGTTAGGGTTATGTGTTAGGGGAGAAAATTAGATTATAAAACCCTAGGTTATTGAATATAGGCCATGACCTTTGTTCACAATTGACAATACTTAACATTTATACTCATTTAGCATTTAGATACAAATACGCACATTCATCACATATAATCGTTTCCATTCCCTTTTCTTCCTATATTATTTATTCCATAACACATACACATATTTGCAATAGCAGTGAATTATCATTTAATATCGGAAATGGAAGCAAATGATTTTGTGTAAACAAAAAGTAAAAGGTGATTTTATTATGTGGTGATAAAGCAAATATGCGAGAAGGTGAAATATGTAATTTGAAATGAAGTGTAATATAAATGTTGGACTATGAAAGAGAATACTATTTGGTATGATTGTGATAACTGAGAAAGGAAATGAATAAGGTAATTACATGAATAATTAGTTGTTGAATGTGTGTTGTTGTATTTAAATGTGTTAAAATTGATTGAACAAGAAAGTGAATAATTCTTGGCCTCTGAAATGAGGCGCCGAATATTGAGAATGTGGTATATATGTTGGCCTCTGTTTTGCGGTGACATTCCTTAACTTGTGATAAATTGTTTATGATGAGAATGATTAGGTGTTGAATGTGTGCTATTGTAATTAATTGTGTTAAGAATGTGGATATCGTATGAATGAGAAAATGTATGTGTTATAATTGTTTGTGTAAGAAGATGAAAGTATGATTTGGCCTCTGATGTGAGGTAATGTGAAATGAAAATGTGATAAATGCGTTGGCCTCTGATTTGAGGTGACGATTAATGGAAAGTGATGATTAGGCTGACCTCTGTTATGAGGGGCACAAAATGAATTAAAGTAATAAAGTGTTGACCTCTGACCTGAGGGACACAAGATGAGATGAATGTTAATGAGTGTTGACCTCTGACCTGAGGGACAACGGATGAATTAAAATGAAAGTGTATGTTGACCTCTGACCTGAGGGGCACGAAAGGAAATAAAATGAATGGGTGTTGACCTCTGACCTGAGGGACACCAAATGAATTAAAGTGAATGGGTGTTGACCTCTGACCTGAGGGACACCGGATGAGATGTGTATTGGTGTGTTGACCTCTGACCTGAGAGACACATCGTGAATTAAGAAATTAAAGTGTTGACCTCTGACCTGAGGGACACATAATTTAAATAAGGAAAAGAATGAAGGCCTCTGTTTTGAGGTGATAAATGTGTTGAATGAAATTGTACATTGGCCTCTGATTTGAGGTGATGTACCGAAATAAAATGAGTATGTGAAATGAATAAAAAGAAAAGGAATTGGATGTTGAATGGAATAATGAAAATGGAAATTTGGAATGAATAATGAAAATGGAAATCTGGAATGAATAATGAACATGGAAATAATGAAATGTGCATGGCATGCTATATGTGAATATATGCTTTATTTTCTAGTTGTGTTTGACCTAGCGGGTTGTTATGTCTAGTTAGAAACTGCTTTTTATTTCATGTGCAATGCTCACTCCCTTAACATTTTTCAGGTACGGAGATTGAGCTGGCACAGCCCCCGGCCGAGCAGGAGTACTTTCCCTTACAGGGAGAGTAGGGTTATTAGGGGATTTAGAGGATATTATGAACCTAAGCCTCCTACACTATTTTGATGTAAAATTTGTTATAAATATTTTAAGTGAGGCTTAGGATGTTTTGTTTTGAGAAAATTATATGTTTTGGTTTTTAATACTCAAACTTAGTATTTTCCACTGAACTCTGAATATTTGATGCCTCTGATATATTTGGAGCCCATTGGACCTTGATATGACTTATATATATAATCTGAAGCCCTGCTGGCTATTGGTTGTCTAATTAAATTTGTTTACCACAGGTTGAATTTTGGAATAGTCCGAAAAACAAACAAAACTCCGTCCGTTTGACAGTTGATTTTCATAAATCAAAAAGGAATTTTCAAGTCCGTATTTTATCATAAGGGGAAATTAAGGGTAAAAATCTTAGGTGTTACATCACGTGAATTTTTTAAATTAAAAAAAATCAAATATATTAAAAATAATTAAAAATTGTATTCTTTAAATAAAATCAAATCTTTTAATAAATTTTAAAAGAAATTATTTTTTTCATTAAAATAATCATGTAGTGTCCCGTGACTCTACATAACACGTCACTCGTCGATATTGTGAAAGTGAGATGACATGTCATTGGCTATATCATCATCACTTAAGTGACGAAAGAACAATTTTCAAAAATTAAACAAAGTTCAGGGGCCCAAAGCATCGAAAAAAGTTTAAGAACCAATTTCAAAAGAGCACCTAAGTTCAAAGACTAAAATGTTAAATAAGCCTTACAAAATGAGCACTCATCTAGTTACTTCCTTCGTCTCTAAATAGTAAATATAAGTATTTAGGGTGAACTTTGACGTGAATTAAGAAAATGAGTTAATATTGTTAGTAGCATTGCAAAAATAGTAATATTTTGTATACTTTTTTAAAATTACTCCTATAATCTACCTATATATAAATTAGCAAAAATTCCCCCACCCTATCAAAATCCTGCTCATTCCACCTTTTCTTTGTTTGTTTGTAATCCTATCCATTCCCTCGCCTTTTTTTTTTTAAACTACTCCCTCCTATTTTGACTATTCCGCCCAAACAGTACAATGGTGCTTTTATCATGCATCGATTTTTGGTGTTTCGGCTCTTTTTTTCAATTTTTTTTATTTTAATAAATCTAATATATTAAAAAAATATGTTTTGGGTTTTCTATGTTATTTTTATGTGCATGTTTTTGTTATTTGGATTTGAATTTTTTTATTATATACTTCCTGACACAGATAATGTTCCAAACAAGTAAAATATAAAACAAGAGTGCTTCTACCATGCAACGGTTTTTGGTGCTCCGACTCTTTTTTTTTTTAATTTTAATAAATCTAATATATTAAAAAAAATATGTTTTGGGTGTTCTGTGTTTTTTTTTATGTACATGTGTTTTGTTATTTGGATTTGAATTTTTTTTATTATATTCTTCCAGACATAGGTAAGGTCCAAACAAGTAAAATATAAAACAAGGGTGCTCCTACCATGCACCGGGTTTTGGTGCTCCAACTCTTTTTTTTTTATTTTTTTATTTTAATAAGTATAATATATTAAAAAAAATATGCTTTGGGTTTCTGTGTTCTTCTTATGTACATGTTTTTGTTATTTGGATTTGAATTTTTTTATTATATGCTTCCTAACACATATAATGGTCCATACAAGTAAAATATAAAACAAGGGTGCTCCTACCATGCACTGGTTTTTGTCCTCCGGCTTTTTTTTATTTTAATAAATCTAATATATTAAAAAAATATGCTTTGGATTTTCTGTGATTTTATGTGCATGTTTTTGTTATTTGGATTTGAATTTTTTATTATATGCTTCTTGATCTAGGTAATGGTCCATACAAGTAAAATATAAACAAGGGTGCTTCTACCATGCACCGGTTTTTGGTGCTCCGACTTTTATATATATATATATATATATATATATATATATATATATTTTAATAAATCTAATATATTAAAAAAATATGCTTTGGGTTTTCTCTATTCTTTTTATGTACATGTTTTTGTTATTTGGAATTGAATTTTTTTTATTATATGCTTCCTGACACAAAAATGGTCAAAACAATTAAAATATAAAACTAGGGTGCTTCTATCATGCACCGATTTTTGGTGCTCCGACTCTTTTTTTTTATTTTAATAAATCTAATATATTAAAAAAAAATATGCTTTAAGTTTTCTGTGTTCTTTTTATGTACATGTTTCTGTTATTTAGATTTGAATTTTTTTTATTATATGCTTTCTGACACAAGTAATGGTCTAAACAAGTAAAATATAAAACAAGGGAGCTTCTACCATGCACCGGTTTTTGGTGTTCCGGCTCTTTTTTTTATTTTTTTATTTTAATAAATCAAATATATTAAAAAAAATATGCTTTGGATTTTCTGTATTCTTTTTATGTACATGTTTTTGTTGTTTGGATTTGAATTTATAATGCCATTAATTACTTCTTTTTCTTCAAAAACAGTTTTATTCACTTTTTTTTAAAAGCGAATTTTTTTGTTTAAAAAATATTACATAAAAGAATGTTAATCGACTTCAATTTATCGACTCTTTCGTAAATAATAATATTAATCGACTCTTTCCTAAACAATTTTTAAACAAGAATAATGTTTACATTATTATACTTTATTTATACTTAAACATTATTCATATTAAAATTCCTCGTAACTATTCAATAATAAATTAAAACTAATATTAATTGTAACTTTGTAAAATGTTTTATCAGTACATTAAAACTAATATTAATTGCAACTTTATGAAGTTTTATCGATTTCGTATTTCTCTCCTGCATCGCATGGGGTTTGGGGCTAATTATTATTAGACCTCAAAAAAATGTTGACTAAATATGATAATCATAAAAAAGAAATAATAATTATCATTAAAAATGGAACTAAATACTTATATTCAGAGACAAAAGAAACTTATTATCTAATGCTTATATTATGAGAGAAATGGAGTTACCGTTAATAATATCATGTTCACACGAAGCTTCAACCAATCAATAATAAAATAAGTTATATTAGAATAAGACAAGAATTGTGTAACATATATACTAACATGGGCTGATGAGTGATGGACAATGATATTTGAAATAATAAATAAATTAATCTTACCTGTATCCATGTTAGCGATGATAGTATTTACCCCAAATCTTCCCTTTTGCCAGGCTGTGTTCATCCCATTTCTCTGTAGTCCAAGAAATTCCCATGAACGGGTAGTGTGCAGTTTATGCTCCTTGCTCAAGAACACTGACACTACATTTGGATTCTCTGCATATCAACCCAAACATTTTTATTGTATGTTTAAGGTTAGTGGCTAAAATTGAGTTGAAAAAGCTAAATTTGGAATATGTTTACGACAATGGCTGAGTGCTAATGATTTTCTCACTTGCAAGATCCTCTGCTTCCTCTGCTTCAAGTAGTGCAGCAAAGCCATTGATGTGTCTATTATATGAGTAAATAATGGCTTCTTTGGCCTTGTCATGGCTGTCAATTCAGAATATGTAATGTTAGTTCATAAGTTTCTTCTATACTTAACACTTCCTCCGCCCATAAGATTAAGTCTTTTCAGAAATTTTAAGTAGATTAAGAAATGAGTAAATGATATAAGAAATTGATATGTTTATAATAAAATATCCCTATTTAATAATAGGAAAGAAAATAATAATAAATGTATGAAGATTATATTGAAGAGAAATTGAGAGATGAATGATGAAAAAGATGATATAATAAATATTGGTATGCTTGAAAAAAGAAGTATAAATGAGTATTTAGTTTTTTTTTTTTTTTGAATGGAGTATTTAGTTTTTAAAAAAACATGATTTATTAAACAAAATAAAATAGCTAAAAGACATAAGTTATGGGAGGGAGGGAGTAATAAATCGAATTCAATGATTTTGGTACCTTCCTAAGATTGAAGCCAATAAATCATAATGAGAATACGTGGCAGTTTCAAGGTCAATGGATGAAGGGGTTGGACCATGAGAATGTGTTCCTAAGTATGCAATGTAGCACTGCAAACAGAGAATCAAAAAACATCAACTAGTGAAACCAAACAAGCCAATCAATCACACCCTACGAAATCATCATATGAATTTAAAAGTAGAAGGTTGAGAATAATATGAAAATGAGCAAATTAATAAGTGAAAGGAGCATACCTTTTTGCTGGCATGGATGGCATTCAGAAAAGAAGTGAAAAGAAGAAAAGATGAAATAAGAAGGTGAAGGCATAAAATGGAACGACTCATTCTCTTCTATTGGTCTTTGAGAATTGCTTAGCACATCATAGAGGCTCAATCTCCTTATTTATAGAAACCTTGCCTACCTATTCTTTGGTTTTATCCTTTACTTTATCTAACCTTGTAAGGATAGAGTTGCTCACTTTTTTTCCGATCCCTTTCTTTTTTTTAAAGGTTTGTAGCTCCATCCATATTTTTTTTTTCCCACTTACTTTATGAAAATTTTAAAATACATGTTCTAGCATGCACTATTTATTTATTTATTATTATTATTATTTATTATTTTTTATTTTTGAAAACACGTTCTCCGATCCATCAAATAAAATAGCCATAAGAAATAAGATCACAATGTTCTTTCCACCGTGAAACAGCCAATTATCACTGTATTAATCATTATATATATGATTTTAGGTGGAGTTATTAATCATATAGGTCCTCGAAAAATACCAGTGGAATCAGTTAGGTCCCTGAAAGATTGGTGAAATCTTTTAAACCCCAAAGATCATTTTGGCGTCACGTTAGTCTTCCCATCCAATCTCGTCAAGAGGGACTTGACGGAATCCCACGTGACACGTTAAATGCTTTATTGGCCTCAATGCTATGTATGGAATGCTAAGAGGGTGTCATATTTGGGGCAACAAAACATTTAACGTGCCATGTAGGATTGCGTTAAGTCCCTCATAGGGGGACTATAATGATGTCAAATTGATCTTTGAGGGGTTTAAGAGAGTTCACAAATCTTTCAGGGACCTAATTCATTCCAAAATGATCTTTGTGAGACGATTTAAGAGATTCCACAAATCTTTTATAGACTTAATTGATTCCACAAGTATCTTTCGGGACCTATGTGACTATTAACTCTAAGTTATAATAATTGAGGTAAGAGGAGGGATTTTATAAAATATTGAAGGATTAGGGAAGGTGGACAAGAATTGAGATAAGCTTAAATAATTATTTTTCCATTTCTTTTGTTAATTTATACTATGAGCAGGTGCAGTGGTCCACTCCCCATGATTATCATTCAATATATACAAATAGAAATTTGAGTTCATATGTTATGCTAGAAACTAGTTAAAGAAATCATAAAATTGCATTAGTTGGTGGTATAAACTTCAACTTTGTCTCTACCTGTAAGTTAAAAAAAAAAAAGTAGCATCGGAGAGTAGGGATGGCAATGGGAGGCTGCAGATGGGGATCCCCGCGGGGAACGCCCCGTTTGGGGACCCGAGTTTGGGAATTTTTCCTCAGCGGGGGCGGCGATGGAGGGATTTTTCCCCCGAACAGATTTTGGGGCGGGGAATGGGATTGGTTCCCCTGTCCCCGCGGATTCCCCGTCCCCGACAATTTTAGTTATATGTCCTTAAATATTTAGGCTTTATATAGTTAAAAAATAGGTTTTTTAGTAACTTCAGATATATTATTATAATTATAATTATAATTATTATTAAAGTGAAGGGACACTTTGATCCCTCAAGTTTTTCGACAGGGACACTATAGTCCCTCAAGAAATTTAATTCATTTTTAGTCCTCCATGTTTTCCAAAAGTACCAATTTAGTCCCTCATGTTTTCCAAAAATACCAATTTAGTCCCTCAACGAAGTGGCTAGCGAAAATAGGACAGAGACTAAATTGATACTTTTGGAAAACTTTGGGGACTAAAAATGAATTAAATTTCTTGAGGGATTAAAGTGTCTCTATCGAAAAACTTGAGGAACCAAAGTGTCCCTTCACTCTTATTATTATTAACGATTATTTTAACGATTTTTTTTTAAATTGAATCTTTTGAATTTTAACGATTATTTTTCTGTAGTGTACAAGTTTAAAAATGCTATTCGACGTTGTAAATTTTATAACAGATCAAGTTGGAGTTAGGTTCCCTGTGGGGATCCGTGGGATGATGGGGAATGGGGATGTGGGTTAATCAACCCCTGACATGGGGAATGGGGATGGAGATGAGAGACAAATGAGACCCGAGGATGGGGAATGGAAAAGGTCTCCCCGAGCGTTCCCCGCGCCGTTGCCATCCCTATCGGAGAGTGGAAAAGGGCATCATGCGGGGACCAGCAATTCAATATTCCACATGATATTATTAGGTGTAGAAATAAAAACAATAAAAAAAAATGAAACAGAGAGGACCCACTATACACTCATATTCCATGGTTACTTTGGGTTGGCGGGGTTCTACGTACACTCCTGTTTTGATCATTTGCAGAAATATTAATTTGGCTTAATTGTATTTTTGTCCTTTATTATATTTTCAAGATTCACTTTGATCTTTTATTATTTTTTTAGTAATTTTGGTCCTTTATCTTTTAAAAAAGATTCAGTTTGGTTCTTCCGTTGAAAAAATATTAGATTTCACAAGAATATTCAGGGGATGAGAGGGAATATTCTGGAATATTCTGATGAAATCTAACTTTTTTGTAACGGAAGGACCAAACTGAATCTTTTTAAAAAAATAAAAGACCAAAATTATTCAAAAAGATAATAAAGGACCAAAGTGAATCTTGAAAATAAGATAAAGGATAAAAATGCAGTTATGCCCATTTATCGTGGAAGACTTTTTCTGCACCAACCTTGCTGTATTATTAAGTTGGTGTTTGAAGAGTAGATTCTTGATTTGTGAGTTTTACACTTTATTTGGTTATTGGAAAGAAAATGGGAAGAGAGAAAAAGAGAAAAGAGAAACATGGAACAAAGATTATGGTGAGAGTGAGATAATGCGTAGATTTTATGGTTGTTTGGTATAAAAGAAAATGGGAAGAAATATGAGAGAGTCGTTTTGTTTACTTGGACAGAAAAGTGAAAAGAAAGAAAACAATAAATTTATTAAAAGTAAATATACCCTTGTTTTACACAATCAAATAAACATATTTTTTTTCTCTCAATATTAAACATAACCAAATATTTTTTGCTCTCTTCGATATTTTTAAAATAATAAAAAATCTTATACAAAAATATATATAAAACAATTGCATCAAAATTCAAAAGAAAAAAAAAACAGTTAAGAGTTTTTTTTTTAATAAGAAAAATACTTGGCCAAAACAAGATAAGTAACACGTAGTAATGTGTTGTGAGCAGTGGTGAATCATTTGTCATTTAACATCGGCATCATTGGCCAACCGATCCTTTAGAATGGCATTCTCCTCAGTGAGCTTGCGGAGGGAGTCAGCAGACGACTTCTCCAAGGAAGCGTAATCGGCCTTAGCTTTCATTGGCTCTTCCTGATAAAGGCGCTTATGCTCCTCGAAGCCAGTCTGAACCTTCCTCAGCTTCTCCTCGGCAAGGCGCTCACGCTCTTTCATCTCAGCCTTGGCTTTGCCCAACTTCTCGCGAGCAAGACGCTCACGCTCCTCGAATTGAGAGAGAGCATTAGCCTGCTTCACCTGCACCTCGGTGAGCCTCCAAATCTCGGCCTAATACCCCTTGATTTGGGTCCAATATATGATGTTTTGAGCATGAATTAGACTCCCTTTTGTTAGATCCAGTGAGAAGGTTTTGATAATGACAAAGGTTTTGAACAAGCTACAAATGGTTTGATCAAGCTTAAAGTTTGAAGAAGTTCAACAAACAATCAACACTCGACATTGATGAAGAGAGATCAAGCTCATGAAGACTTAGTTTGTGTTTTATTGTAATATCTTTAGCCTCTCAAGTCTTTTATTTTAATGAGTTTGGGTAGAGTATATAGAGGGTAGTGAATCTCTATCAAGGTCATGATTATATTATATATTGAGTATTCACTTAACCTAAAATCAATAGGTGGCTTAAAGGTTTGAAAGAAAAGGTTTAGTTTTGAGAAAACAAGTTTTTAATTGAATTTAGCAGTGACTAATCGATTAATGTGTTAGGGTTAATCGATTAACACACATGTTACAGTGGTTAATCGATTAAGCCATGTGTTAATCGATTAACACGTGCAGAATCAGTTTTTAAAATAAGCTTTTGAAGGCAAAATCAATTTCTATTGTTTTCTAACTTTTGGGTATTCTATATAAACTTTTTCCTAACCTTTGTGAATAGATTAGAACACATAATACATCATTTTGATATTCATTTTACAAAGAATCAAGCCACTTTATTCTCTCTCACTTTCATAGATCAAAGCTTTTAACTTTCAATTCTTTGATCAAGTATCTTTGAATCTCTTATGTTGATATTTTCATAGCTATTGAAAGAGATTCATAGGATTGTTATTGTTTTCAATTTGAGTTGTAATCATTGCAAAGAAGGCAAGCTATCTACAACACAAGGAAGACTTGGTGGTTGTTCATCAAGCAAAAGAAGTCTTGGAAGTTGTAGGGTCTGCCGACCGTATAAGGACTCAAGTCTTATTTAAGGGACTCTTCAAGGGCCCTCCCCTTGGTTTGCTCAGCACAAACGTCCCTCGCTCGGACTCGTTGGCTCCGAGCACACAAAAGGACCAGGCTCGGACTTGATGGGGCCGAGCCTTACAAACGGTTTTCCATTCATCAGGCTCGGGGCTCTAGGATCGAGACGTACCGTCGGCTGGTGGAAAGACTCTGACTCGTTCAAGCTTCTTATCCCCTCCACGAATCTCTCCTAGATTCTCGCTAACAGCCTAGACATGAGATCATGAGCTGATCCTATCCAGATTCTAAGAGCATAAACCTCCGATATTATCTCACAGAATCCTGGTTCAGCTCAACCCTGATACAGGGCCCATACGGCCCATATCAGCCTCCTCTAAACCCAATAAATAGCTCATAACAGCTAGGGTTTCAGGTATGTACTCTCATCCCTAAGTTGACACTCTGCACACACTTGTTGACTGGGGAGACCCTGCTTTTCCCAATTGGAACTGCAGAAACACCACAAAGTCACATATTAACACTTGATCCTCTTTAGGGCTCCTGGTTTCATAATCTTGGGCACTCAGAGGGTTAAGAACATAGTGTTCAAGGACACTACATTGGCGCCGTCTATGGGAACTGAGTAACCAGTATTCCCACCTGCTGATCTCATGGCAAACGACAACAACGATGGTAATCAAGAAGATCTCCGCCGTCGCCTCCGTGGAAGGCCACCTAAGACTGGGAAAAACGTGAGGGACAAAATCGCTCCGGGAGCACCACCTGGAGGTAATCAGGCTAACGTTCAGACAGTTCCGCCAGTTCCAACGGCGGATCAGCCACAAGCCACGGTTCCTCCAGCTGGTCAAGTTCTCGTTGAGGGCGGCGGAGGGCAGTCTAACCCTCATACCGTCCCTGATGGCCACGTTTCAGAATGGTGAGACACGGCTGATTCTGGACGTCAGTCTCGTCGGGCTGCTGCTGGCTCACGAGCTGATGAGGATCGACGTGTTGAACGGGCTGATCGGCGTGATCATTCCAGGGCTGACAGGACCAACAGGGAGATACCTCATTTGACTAGTGGTCGTTTCGGAACGCTTCAAGGTGGTCAGCGTTCTGAAACGGAAGGCAGATCTTACACGACTACTTCTTCGGCACGAAGGAGAGAGGAGTCGATTATGGAGATTTTGAGGACTCAGACTTCTTTAATTGAGAAGCAAAACCAAGCCATTGCTGCTCTTCAGCAGCAGAGCATGGCAAGGATCGCCGAGGAAGGCCCTTACGCGGCCTATGGTAATCCGAACAATCTTCCTCCACCTCCACCCCTCAACCCAAGCTTAACCCTAGAGCGTATCACTAGGGAACCCCATCCTGGACACCCTTTCACACCTGAGATTATGGCTTTCCAAACCCCGCAGACTTATGTGGGTCATCAGAATATTCCTAGGTACAATGGAACAACTGACCCGATGGACCACATAGCTGCCTACGAGTCCTCTATGATGTTTTATGGAGGAGGGGATTTTATGAAGTGCCGAGCTTTTTCGATGACTCTGGGCTCGGCGCCTTTGAGATGGTTCAATTCTCTACCTGCCAATTCGATCCGATCGTGGGCCGAGCTTAGACAAGCTTTCATTAACAGGTACACGGCCAGTATGTCACAGCCCAAATCAGACCATTCACTAGCTGGAGTTGCACAGAGACCCGACGAGTCTCTACGCGACTACCTAGCTCGGTACCAGCAAGAGGCCAGTGGCATATCAGGCCTACAATCGGGAGTATCGGTTCTTTTACTCACTCAAGGATTGCAGGATGGAGATTTTAAGGATTGTTTGATTGGGGAACCACCTAAGAACATGGCCGAACTTAGGGAAAGATCCAGGAAATACGTTAATCTAGAGGAATTCCGTAGGATCAGTACGGCAGCAAGGGGTGGCGAAGGACGACATGAGCAACGACCTCCTCGTCAAAACGACGTTCGTCAAAATGATCGTTTTCGAGAGAGGGGAAGGAAAGACAAAAGAGAGAGAGAGAGAGGGGAAAAACTGCCTCCAAAAGGCAAGTACGATGAATATACCCAGTTGACAGTCCCGAGGAGTCAAATCCTTCGTGAGACTATGCATACAGAGATGCGTAACATCACTCGTCCACCAGCTTTGAGAAAGGCAGCCCAGAAGGATAGGACGAAGTACTGCGATCATCACGGTGGATGGGGGCATACCACCGACCAGTGTACTCAGTTGAAGGACTTAATCGAGGAGTTGGTAAGGGATGGTAAGCTTCAACAATATATTGGCGAAGCGTTACGCAAACGCTCCAGGGGAAAGAGTCCATCACCACCCAAAACCTAGCAAAAAAGAACTAGAAGCCCTTCACCACCTGCAGGGGGGGGGCACTACCCAACCATCCGAGAAGGAAAAGAATGGCTTTCTCATTGGCACTATTGCTGGAGGATTTGCAGGAGGAGGAGAAAAGAAATGTGATCGCAAGAAGTATGTGGGACAAGTTCTTTCGGTGGCCAGCCGACCAATCCAAAAGCCCAGGAAGAAAAACATAGTCATCAGCTTTAGTGATGAGGATTTTGAGGACATATTACAAGACCATAATGACCCAATGGTAGTTACAGCCAGGCTCGGCAATTACGAAGTCAGAAGGATTCTTGTCGATCAGGGAAGTTCGGCAGACATCATGTTTCTGGATCTGTTTGAGAAATTGAAGTTAAGAAGATCTGATCTCACCCCATTCGAGGGAAGTTTGATTGGCTTCACAGGACATTCAATTGTTCCCTTAGGCCACATCCATCTCCCAGTGACTATGGGGGAACCACCTTCTGCTCGGACTGAAATGGTGAAATGGCTAGTCGTCCAGGCTCCCTTGGCTTATAACGCCATCTTTGGCCGAACTGCACTCCAGTCTTTTGGTGCTGTTGTATCGACAGTCCACTTGGCCATGAAATTCCCAGGATCTGATGACAGGGTAGTAACAGTGCGGTCCGAACAGGATTTGGCTCGGAAGTGTTATAATATCAGCTTGGGCAAGTTGAAGCTTGATGACGAGAAGATCATGCAAGAGCCGCTTAACAAAGGAAGTGTCAACTTGGCAGATCTTGACGTAAGAGAGGAGGATGAAACTAGGCCGACCCCTCAAGGGGACTTCAAAAGGGTGATTTTAGGCCCTGATCCTTCTCGTTGCGTCAAGATGGGGGTTGGCCTTTCTGAGAAATTGGAAAAAGAATTGACTGAATTGCTGGTGAAAAACAAGGACCTGTTTGCATGGACCTCGGCGGATATGCCAGGAATCGATCCGAACTTCATCTGCCATAGGTTGAGCGTGTATCCTGGAGCCAAGCTAGTTTTTCAGAAGAAGAGAAGAGTCAGAGCTGAGAAGGCACAAGCAACAGATGAGAAGGTAGCCGAGCTACTAGAAGCAGGATTTATCAGGGAGGTGGTGTATACTGACTGGTTGGCCAATCCCATGCTAGTGAAGAAGTCCAATGGGAAATGGAGGATGTGCGTGGACTACACAGACTTGAACAAAGTTTGTCCTAAGGATCAATACCCACTTCCCTGCATCGATAAGCTTGTGGATAGCTCGGCGGGTTATCAAAGGCTTTCATTTATGGATGCTTATTCGGGGTACAATCAGATCCCAATGTATCCCCCAGATCAGATGAAGACTTCGTTTATCACAGAAAGGGCCACGTATTGTTACAATGTGATGCCATTTGGATTGAAAAACGCTGGGGCAACTTACCAGCGGATGATGAATAAGGTATTCGGCCCTTTGATTGGGCCGAGAATGGAGGTATACATAGATGATATGATTGCAAAGAGCTTGAAGGAAGAAGATCACGCGAAGGATTTGAAGGAAATTTTGGCAAGGGTCCGACAGTTCAACATGAGGTTGAACCCGGAGAAGTGCACGTTTGGAGTTCCAGCAGGGGCCTTCCTCGGGTTCATGCTTACTGAGCGCGGAATTGAGGCGAATCCAGAAAAGTGCCGAGCCATTCTTGATATGAAGAGTCCGTCAGATGTCAAGGGTGTCCAACAATTGACAGGTCGGGTGGCGGCTCTCTCGAGATTCCTGTCTCAGTCAGCTAGGAAGGCCCTCCCCTGGTACAAACTGTTAAGGAAAGAGAAAGAAAAGACATTTGAATGGGACGAGGCATGCGAAAAGGCCTTTACTGACCTTAAGCAATACTTGGCGTCTCCCCCGATCTTGTCTAGTCCGATGAATGGAGAAATTCTGTTCCTTTACTTATCAGTGGGAGATTCGGTAGTAAGTTCGGTTTTGGTCCGAGAGGAATCTGGCAAAGAATCCCCCGTCTATTTCGTCAGCCGAGCTCTTCAGGGACCGGAGTTGAGGTATCAGAAAGTGGAGAAACTGGCCTTTTGTCTGGTCATCACAGCTAGACGGTTACGTCAATACTTCCAGAGCCACCATATCACAGTCAGAACAGCTCAGCCAATCCGCCAAATACTTCAGAAGCCTGATCTGGCAGGAAGAATGGTGACATGGGCCATTGAGCTTTCCGAGTTTGAAATTACTTTCGAACTGAGGAAGGCAATGAAATCTCAGGCCTTAGCTGATTTTCTTACCGAGTTTACTGAGCCATTGACGAGCTCAAACTTGGATTGGAATATTTATGTTGATGGATCGAGTAACAAACTAGGGGCTGGTGCAGGAATAATATTGGAGAACTCCGAGGGGATCACCCTCGAATATTCTTTGAAGTTTGGATTTTCAACTTCGAACAATCAGGCGGAGTATGAATCCGTATTGGCCGGGCTGAGAATGGAAAAAGAAGTAGGGGCCCGAGAAGTGAAAATTTTCAGCGATTCTCAGTTAGTAGTTTCCCAAGTCAAGGGCGACTACCAGGCTAAGGAACCAATCCTTCAAAAATATTTGGAGAAGGTGAAGTTCCTATCCTCGGAGTTTGTTAAGGTCGAATTCTGCCACATCCCAAGGGAGAGCAACAGCCGAGCGGATATTCTCTCGAAACTTGCTTCGACAAAGAGTCCTGAGAACAACAGAACGTTGATTCAAGAAATGGTGCATGGACCTAGCGTTGTCCTCTCTATTTCGCTGGATCCAAGCTAGATTGCTCCGATAACAGGCTATTTGGAACAAGGAGTTCTTCCAAGTAATCCAATAGAGGCCAAGAAACTCGTCAGAAAAGCTTCACAGTTTGCCTTAGTTGATGGAGTCCTGTTTCGCCGAGGGGTCAGCGGCCCAATGCTTAGATGTTTAGACCCTGCCGAAGCAAAACAGGCTTTGGAGGAAGTCCACGGGGGCATTGGAAGTCATCACGTTGGGGGGAAGTCACTGGCTAAAAAGGTTTTAAGGGCAGGATACTACTGGCCGACTCTTCAACAGGATGCAATCAACCATGTGAAGAGGTGCGACAAGTGTCAATTTCACAGTGATGTGTATCAGAAACCGGCTGAGGAACTCCATTCACTTTCGTCTCCCTATCCCTTCTATCAATGGGGAATGGATTTGATTGGACAGTTCCCCACCACCCCAGGACAGCTAAAGTGGGTGATAGTGGCCATTGACTACTTTACCAAGTGGGTGGAAGCCGAACCTCTTGCAACCATCTCCTCGGCCAAGGTGCAGAAGTTCTTTGAAAGGCAAGTTGTGGCTCGGTTTGGAGTGCCACAAGTGCTAGTGACTGACAACGGAACCCAATTCGCGGCAAAGGCGTTCCAAGACTTGGTCAATGCTTTGAGCATAAAACACTACTTTTCCTCGGTCGAACACCCTCAGACTAATGGCCAAGTAGAATCTGTAAACCGATCTATCATCCAGGGGATCAAGAAAAGACTCGAAGGTGCGAAGGGGAATTGGTTGGAAAACTTGCACGAAGTGCTTTGGTCGTATCGCACCACCATACAAACTTCAACATGAGAGACACCATATCGGCTCACTTATGGCTGCGACACAGTCATCCCCATTGAGAAGATCATCCCTTCATTCCGAGCTATGCAACAACCGAATCCCCTCAACAACACTTTATTGTGTGAGGATCTATTTTTATCAGAAGAAGTCAGGGATTTAGCGGCCGAACGTGAAAAACACGCTAAGATTATGCAAGCAAAAGGGTATAATCGCTCGGTCGTGTCCAGAGAGTTCGAGGTAGGCGACCTTGTCTTGAGGAGAGCTGATATTGGTCTCAAAAATGCGAAGGACGGAAAACTGGCCCGAAGCTGGGAAGGACCATACCGAGTTGCCTCCAAAACCGGAACAGGAGCCTACAAGCTCGAAACTCTCTCGGGTGCCCTCATCAACAACACATGGAACGTGGCGAAACTTCGAGCTTATTACAGTTAGTCTTTTATTGCTTCAGTCTCATTTTCAATAGTTTTAGTTGTTTCATTACATTTGCTTTTTGAATTATTTCTTTTTAATGGTGTACGCTCGGTGAAACTCCGAGCCCATTGTAATTTGCTTCAAATGAATAAAAATTCTCATTATTGAATTCATTGTATCACGTACTTTTCCTCGTAACCGATTATCCACCGATTATGACGCGAACGATTATAAACAGCTCTAGCAAGGGCTTATAACTCGTCAAGTACTTTAAATAAGATTCCCGATTAAATCATGATTTCATAAAATCATTTTATATCGCGGATAGAGGAACCCACCTCGGCTAAAGTGCTGGAGTTCCGAAGTCTTAACACCTGAATTCTTAACAAAAGAGCATAAAAAGAAGCATAACACGATTACGGATATTATAAAATATTCTGAACAAAATACAACAATAAAAGTTCAAACCCATTTACTGGGGAAATTACAAGAGGGAAAGCAAAATGATAAGCTACTCTAAATCGGACAGTACAATGCCATCGGCATCAAATCTATCTTCCTCTTCTTCACCCTCGGCATCCTCGGCATCGTCCCCCTCGGAATCCTCAGCCAAATGATCAGGCAGATCGGCGCTGTTCAGATCTATGGGAGCCCCGGTTGGGCCGACTATTCGACCATTTTTCACAGAAAATTAGGATCAACACCCTTGGTCACGAGACCAGGATTCAGAACGCGGAGTTGCTCGGCAGTATTGTAGAAGGAATCCTCAAACCCATGATCCCAGTTGTATAGGTGCTCCTGGGCTGTTTTCTTGTGCTTGAGAGCTTTTGCTTTCATCTTCTCCAGAGAGGTTCGGAGCCCCAGAATCTCATCCTTGGCATACTCATGCCGCTCTTGAGCCACGACAGCAGCTTGCTCCGCTTTCTGAGCCTTCTCTATTGCCGCTCGGAGAGCAGCAGAGTCTTCCTCGGCCTTTTTCAGGACCTCTTCCGAACGTTTTATCCTATCTTCGGCTCCCTGGAGTGTCTCCTCGGCCTTAACCTTGGCACCTTCAGCATCTTGTGCCACCTTTTTCAGCCGTTCGTTTTCAGCTGCCAAGGATTGCAACTTCTTGTTAAGACCTTCAACTTGAAGTTGTAGATAGTCCTCGCGCTCGGCTGCCTCGGTCCTTTTCTTCTTTTCCTCGGGGGCCATCCCAGCATAAGCGTCGTCTCCATGATGACCTAGATGATGGAGTATGCTCGCACCTCTCAGGAGACTCTTCACCAAAGTTTTACAGTTATTTTCCCAAGTCCCAGGGGTCCAGGCCTCAATCACTTCAGCATTCTCGGGGGGAAAGACAGTAGCAACAAGTGTATCAGTCATCTTTCGATGCCACACTGTCTTGACAGCAGCTTCCTCTTTTCCTTCAGGGATTTCTACCCCTTTATGAGACTTACTCAAATTAAGCCAATCTCCAGCAAGGCCTTTTCCTTTTTCCAGCCGAGACCTTTTGAGGGGACGCTCGGGAGTACCTTGAGGAGTTGTTTGAGCCTCCACTTCGATGTTTACAGCATCGGCAACACGATCCCCTTTGATCACCGGCTCAATACCTTTGATCCTCACAGCCGGAGTGGTGTTGGGGATGATGGTCGGACTTTCGGAAGGGGTCAGTTCAGAAGATTGACTCACCTTTGGGGAGCCAGAGGCAGTTCTGATTGCAGCCAATTGTGATACTCTGGCTGCTCGGGCTTCGCTGTTCTTAGCCTTAGTTGCTTTCTTCCTCATTGTTTCTGTAAGAAAAAATGGATCAGTAAAAAAAAAAAAGTGTAGTACCCAGCTCCGCCTTCACTTCCTCTTGTGTCTCTTTCAGCAGAATTCGTTTGGTATCAATTTGACCATTTGCTTGAAGGTATTCCCAAACATGGTCGCATAATCGCCTTTCGGCTTTTGTCAAATCCGCCTTAAAGTCGAATTGATACAAGGAGGATCCTCAGTTATAAATGTTAGTCGTCCAACCCAGTGGGAACCGAGGCACGACCTTGATCACTCCATCTTCTTCAACTCGTTCCATGAACCAACATACTTCGGCCCCAGTATACTCGTATTGGAAGAAGAGAGGTTTGAAAGATTTCCAAGAATCTGTCACCTTGGCGAAAAGGGCATGCCCCCTCCGAGCCTTTAGGGACACCCAAAGACCCTTGGAATCACCAAACTTATTTACTTGGGGAGCATATAACCAAAAGAAGGATCGTACTGTTGCGACCAAGTTTTCAACGTCGCAGAATTGTTGGAAGGCTCGGACGAAAGCCCACTGACTTGGATGCAATTGGCTAGGAGCTATTCCTAGATGAGTTAGGACTTCAACCTCGAAGGTGGAAAAGGGCAAGCGGATACCGACTTTAGTTGCTATTTCTTCGTAGAAATAAAAATATTGACGATTTTCCGGTACTTGGAAGCATATCCGATCGTCGATTCCCAAAGGTCTCAATACGAATTCTGAGGTATTTCCATCGGCGCTCGGAGGTGTTAACATTGGCCGAAGATGATTAAGACTATTTGTTGTCAACAATGAAGGTCTCGTCCCCAGTACCTCCCAATCAAAAACAGCATCATACTACGCATGATTAGGCGGCAGAGGATATTCTTCAGGGTTGGTAACACACCTGCGTTCCACCATATCTGGGGAAAAAGCAAAAGGCTCGGCGTTAGGATTTTTTATAGCACGAGTTTTTTTTTAACTTGAGGCCGAGCCCTAGACTTTTTCCCCCCTCCCCCGGTGGACTCTCCAAAGGTTCTTTCCCCCTGGTGTCAGGGTCGGGGCTAAGCCTGACTTGGGCTCGACGCTCGGCAAATCTGTAAGCTAACAACCACTTATTCTCATCTGTGGGATTCGATGGGTATTCTACAGCTAACGGTCTTAACTCGCTGGATCCCTGATTAGTTGGGGGAGTAGTAGAAGGGTATATAGAATCATCGATATAAAAATTTCCCTCATTCCTTGAATTCCCAGAAAAACCAGAAAAACTTGAAGAACTCGAATCACTATCACTAGAGGGTTCTTCTCCTAATCTCCTTCAAAGTTCACGATAAATTCTCCGCAAACCTCTCCATCCTCTCATGATTAGCTAACTACTTACCCAGAAATCCCAAGTTACCCAGAAATCCTAAACAACACTCAGAACCTAGAAATCCCCTAAAGTCCAGACTCCCTGCAAAACCCAGAACCAAAACCCCTTTACAGAAAGTAGAAATCGCACAAAAGGAGGAAATCGCAGAAATGGGAATAAGAAGAGTAAAGGAAGTTACCTGCTTTTAGTTGCTGGAAAGGATGATCGGAGAATGTTATGGATTTGAAGGCGAAGACGGTGGAAAGGAGATTGGAGAGAGAATGAGGGGATTAAGATTTAAGAAGATTCTGAAGTGAGAAGGAAAATGAGTGTGGGTAGTAAGAGGATTCGAACTATTGAAGGAAACTTTTTAGTTTCCCTCCATGATACGCATTTGGGCCAAAAGCCCATCAACCCATGTAACCACTTGCTGAATGAGACGTGGCGGTTTCAACAGACACTTTTTCAAATTTCAAAAATTGCAATGATTTGGCACAACTTACAAGAGAACGCGCCGTACCTAGAGAAACCAAAACGTCACCTCGGACAACTGTCACACATTCGAACTAAGACATCTAGAAGGTCCAACCCTAAACACATGCTACCTCGTCACAGACTTTATAAAGTCTTACGAGCTGGGGGGCTTGTAGGGTCTGCCGACCGTATAAGGACTCAAGTCTTATTTAAGGGACTCTTCAAGGGCCCTCCCCTCGGTTTGCTCAGCACAAACGTCCCTCACTCGGACTCGTTGGCTCCGAGCACACAAAAGGACCAGGCTCGGACTTGATGGGGCCGAGCCTTACAAACGGTTTTCCATTCATCAGGCTCGGGGCTCTAGGATCGAGACGTACCGTCGGCTGATGGAAAGACTCTGACTCGTTCAAGCTTCTTATCCCCTCCACGAATCTCTCCTAGATTCTCGCTAACAGCCTAGACATGAGATCATGAGCTGATCCTATCCAGATTCTAAGAGCATAAACCTCCGATATTATCTCACAGAATCCTGGTTCAGCTCAACCCTGATACAGGGCCCATACGGCCCATATCAGCCTCCTCTAAACCCAATAAATAGCTCATAACAGCTAGGGTTTCAGGTATGTACTCTCATCCCTAAGTTGACACTCTGCACACACTTGTTGACTGGGGAGACCCTGCTTTTCCCAACTGGAACTGCAGAAACACCACAAAGTCACATATTAACACTTGATCCTCTTTAGGGCTCCTGGTTTCATAATCTTGGGCACTCAGAGGGTTAAGAACATAGTGTTCAAGGACACTACAGAAGTCTTGTTGTGTTAACAAGCAATTGGAAGTCTTGTTGTGATAACAAGCAATTGGAAGTCTTGGTGTGAGGCATCATCAAGCAAGTGGAAGTCTTTGAAGCATCTCAAAGCAATTGGAAGACTTGTTGTGGGGATATCAACAAGCAAGAGAAGAGGTTAGATTAGATTTAATAGGATTGCAAGGAAATGGTGTGGTATCTCTTGTAGGCTATCCAGAAGGGAGTCTTGAGAGGCATTTACTTGTAATTTGAGAACTCTAATTCCTCATAGTGAAGAATCTCTCTTGGTTTAAGAGGGGACTGGATGTAGCTTTCAAGTGGATGAAAGTGAATCAAGATAAATCACTGTGCAGTATCTCTAAACTCTTAACTCTTTACATTCAAGTCATTTCAATATTGTTCTTGGTTGAAAACCTAGAAAAGATTGATTTTTATAATTGATTGAATTGAATCTTAATTGTGCAAATTGACTTTGGGAAAATCATTTTCATAACCTAGGTAATCAATAAGAATATTAGTGTTAATCAATTGCGCTTAATCTCTGATCATATGTGTTAATTGATTGATTTTCGTATTTGATTAAAACTGAATTTTCATCAGATACTGTTCAGATTAATCGATTAAGTTGATTGTTAATCGATTAGTTTTTAAGTTGCTTTCGGCATTAATCGATTAGTACCTTAGTTAATCGATTAGTTTGAAAGTAAGCTTCGGCATTAATCGATTAATACTGAATTTAATCGATTAATCAGTATATTTTTGTAAAAATCATTTTGTTTTAATCGTTTCGATTTGTTTCTTTCGAAAATCTTTCAAGATTTCTCTAACACCTATTCAACCCCCCCTTCTAGGTGTTCTCCTAGTGTCTCCTAGTTATTTCACCCACCGATTGTAGTTCTTACACCTTTTACTAAGGATTTGGCTTGTTACTCTTGTAAACTTAGGATTTTTAGTATAGTTTTAGGAATTGTTATTAGTTTAGGATCCTTTGAACGTTTTGATCCATTTTGTGTATGTTTCAGGTACTTTCGAAGCTCAATTGAAGAAAATAAATATGGAGTTGAAAAGAGGACGAAAAGACCTTGAAAATGGCGCAAGAACATAGCGAACGGAGTCGGAGCAAGGCTGGCACGCCCAAGCGCCTAGGCTGGGGCGCCCAGGCGCGTAGCCCCCGTCAAGCACCAGCAGATCAGCCCCAGGCGCGCGCATATCGTTCAGGCCCAATTGGGCCACTTTCTGATCAGTTTTGTTCCAATTCAATCAGGATTAGTTTTAGACTTTAAATATAGGTTTTTCCATTAGGTTTGGTAGACTTTTCAGAGGCAATTAGAGATTAGAATAAAATTTAGGATTAGAGAAGAGAGGCTAGTTTTGCAATTGATAGCAATGAGGCAAGGCACAAGGATTGAAGATCAACATTGCTGGAGGGATCCACTTGATGATTGAAGATCTCTTGGGGGTAAATTCATTGTTGTCTATGATTATGAGTTTTTCTCATTCCTATATCTTCTTTGTCTAGTATGTGTAACTAAACCTCTTGTTAGGAATAGAGTGGATTTGTATGGATCTTAATTTGGCTATTTATTTATGAATTAATGTTTTTCCTTTTAAATCAATTCTTTGGATGCGTTTTAATTACAATTCATAGAATTGGCCACTTTATGTTTTGATGTGGTAATCTGAACCATAATTGGAAAATTAGGATTTAGATTAGGTCTTTCAACCAAACAATATATTTATTCAACTTGTAGGGATACTTTTGGGTAATTGTATAACTTTCATAAACTAAAACTCACTTAAGGGATTAAGGGGTAAAGTTTAGGAAGAAACGTAATTGCCATGAGGGATCTAGCTTTTATTGTTTATGAAGTTGTTGATTTATTGGAAAACATAATTTCATAATTAATAACCTGATCCTACAATGAAACCACGTTCCTAACATTTTCCATAATTGTTTCTAAACCCTTTTTATTTTCTGTTTTGTCTCATTCTATTAATTTTGCACTCCTCTCTCTAAACTCAAAACCAATACATGTTTCACATAGTAATAGCAATTAGGTGAAAGAAATTAGAAACAATTTGCAATCCTCGTGGGAACGATAACTGATCTTACTGACTGTATTACTTGTCGATCCGGTATACTTGCCGGTAATCCTACACCCCTCTTCTCGCGCAGCAGCTGTCTGACGCCTTTCCCTCTCCTCCGCCGAAATGGATGGGGAGGTAATGTCCTCGACGTGATTAGAAACACTGTACATAAGGCTCGCAGCCCGAAGGAGTTACTTGCCCATCAATTTAGCCTACCGACGTCTCGCAATCACATTCTGATTGTGCCAGCGCCGATCGTCGGCTACAGTCTTTGTAACACCCTATTTATAATTACCCTTAATTACCCCGTAAGAAAATAGTGACTTAAAAATTTCTTTTAACAAATTGTTAACTTATAAAAATCTCTGTCAAATCGGACAGAGTTTTCCTTGTTTTTATGGACTTTCCAAAAATTAGATTTTTCCTGTAACCTGTGCAAATCAAAAATATTCTTTTATCCAAAGGCCAACAGGGCCAAAATGTCAAAGAGCATCAAGTGCGTCCTCATCAAAGTTTACATACATCAAAGTTAGCGGCTAATAAGTAAAACAAGTGAAGTTGTTTAAGTTTTCCCAAAAATACACTTCCCACCCAAAGGAAGTGGTCCTGATTCACCCAAAAAAAAACATCCTTTTACAATTCATATATTCAAAAAGAAAAACATTTGCAATCAACCCAAAATAACCAGGACTTAGACAAAATAAACTACCCAACAGTAACTACTCTCCTTGTGAGGGAGAGTGCACCTGCTCGGCCGGGGGCTGTGCTAGCTCAAGCTCGGTACCTGAAAAATTGGTAAGGAGGTGAGCATTACACATGAAGTAGAAAAGCAGTTTCTAACTAGACATAATAACCTAACAAGTCAAACATAATTAGACATTTAGCACATACCATTTCATTCAATCATTCCACATCATGCTCATGCACATTCAAACATTTACATTAAGCTCACATCACAATTTAGTTGTTCATTAATCATTTCATCATTCATTCTTTTCTTTCTTTTACATTTTACCATTCATTCTTTTCTTTCTTTTACTCTTTTCTCTTGTTTGCACCACTAGGAATTGGTTGCACCTGCTAGGGCATTTGTAACACCCATTAGGGACTTTTGCACCCACCAGGACTTTTGGCACCCATTAGGCTTCACCCGTTATGACAATGCTTATAACTTTATTCCTTCTTATCACATTTCTTAGCATATTCAATTCATTTACTTTGACCCTTTTCACATTTTCCATTCTCTTAATTATCGTTGAACTGATCATTTGGGTACATCGATGCCTAACGGGGCGTTTGGACCTAATGGGGCATTTAGCCTGACGGGGCATTTGCCCCTAATTGTAACACCCGCAATTTTCCCCATTTTAATAAATTGATTTTCGGAATTGGTCGATTCTTTTTAATTGAGATAAAAATGTTATTTGGTTTATAATGACACGTGGAAATGAGAAAATTGTTTTAAATTGATTAAATATTTGATTCTTGTGTTTCACTGATTTAAAGGAGTTGTTTTGTAATATTAATTTTTTTTTTGAAAAAGTAATTATTTATTAGTTTTCCTGATTCATTTAACTTTGAAAATTCATAACTTTTGACTAGCAGATCAGAATAAGAGGAATTTATAGTCAAAACGATCAGAATAAAATGTAGAATTTATTTATGTAATGTTTGGAATTTATTTTGGCAGTTCACGAAATTTTTATATTTTGTGGAATTTATAATGTTTTATTTCGTAAGAAATTTAATTATGATTTTTGAGTATTTTGTATTGTAACGGAAGAATATTATTTTCTACTATCCAAGATGCTACTCGGGTTAGACATATATTTTTATGCATTTGAATTTTGAATTTTAAATTAAGAGACATCCATTTATTAGTACACAAGTCCCCAGGGTAACCCAATTAAATGTAACCACCCTACCAATACCCTAAGGAGACAAAACATTAATTACCCCACTTAATTATGTTCCCCACTAAATGAGTGGTCATAAATCCTAAACTCATGAAAATTGCAAATAAACCCCCTAGATCCTCTTGCCTTATTCGAACCCCTCCTTGGACATAAACCCCCAATTAAAATTTGCTCATAAGACCCTATGACTCTTGAATTGTTTACACCCACAACTTTAGTTCATGAACCCCCACTTTAGTTTTGCTATAAATATACCCCTCATGCTAAGACCACCCTCTTGCACCCCACTTGCTTCTTAACTTACAAAAAAAAAGAGAGAGAGATAGAGAAGAGAAAGAGAGGAGGCCGAGAGGTACGAGAAGAAGAGGAGGGAGTGAAAAGCTTGGTTCTTGCTCATTTTTCTTGCTTGTTTTGCTCTTTCATTAGGTAATCATCTTCTAGCTCATATTTTCTTCTTCATTTTCATCTTTGCTTTCGGTTTCTTAAAGATTCAAGAAGGGATTTTTTTATTTGATGATTATTAGCACTTGCATGTTTATTTTCTTGGTTCCTTTTTGATTTCTAAGAGCTAAAAAGCAAGTATTTGATGTTGAAAGTTGAAAAATGGACATGCACCATGGGGGAGTAGCTCACGGTTTTGGTCCCTATTTGTTTAAAATAATTTTTGATTTTTGATTTGAGTTTTTATGTTGAAATATGAGTTGAAATATGATGTTCATGAACTATTTGAAGTTGATTTGCAAAAATTTCTCATGGTTCTTTAATGCATGATACGGTCAGGGTTTTTATTTTGGGGAAAATGAGTTTATTTTGGTTTTCATGTAATTGGTTCTTGATTTGTGAAGTTTATTTGGTATATTTTTGTATTTTAAGTTTGATTTTAAGAAAAATGAAATTTTGATTTAGTGTATGTGTGAGGGATGTATTCGGTTTTTAGGATCCTTCATGAGGAAATAATTTTTATTCTTTGATTCTTAATTTTAATGCATAAATATAAGAGCTTTGATGTTGCTTAAGAGTTTTGTATGTATGAATTGCAAAAATTTCTCTTATTTTCTTCATGCATGTCACGACCAAGGTAAGAAAATGAGTAGAATAATTTTGTTTTATCATGCATGTGATTAGTTCTTGGTTCTTAAGGTATGATAAGTGTGCTTTTAAGTGTTAGTAAGAGAATGCATGAAAAATGAAATTCCTATGTTAATTTGAGAAGTTTAAGACTCTACGGTTTTATTGACATTGCATGTAAATGAGTTTGAATAATTTTGTTGTATAAATTTTTGTGTAAAATGCCTAAGAGTATGCATATACTTATTTGACAAAAAAAAATGTGTATGCCTTTATATGTATATGTAAATTCGGTTAAACCGTGAGAAAATGAATGGATAAATTTTGTTTGATGAAAAGTTTAAGTCCTTGCTCATGTCTGTACGCCTATTCGGTCTAAGTATAAAAATATGGATGAACGATTTTGTTTGATGAAATTTTGTGCCTTAGTTTTTATATATGTGTGTTTCGGCCATGAGGGAAAGAGTGAGTAAATGATTTTTGTTTCATAAAAATAATATGGTGTTTAAGTGCATGCCAAGGATCATGATGATTTAAGTATTTAAAATTGTAATTTTTAGCCAAATCGTCCTTGAATCAATTCGGCCAAGCATTGTAGATGTACTTAGGAAATTTGGTTTTATGAAAATAAATTTGTAAGTTGATGCTTGAACATAGTTAAGTTAATGAAAGCTTGTAAAATTTGTAGTTGTGATTTATTCTTTGATTTGTATTCGGTGATGTATGTATGAATGTCTAAGTGGATTCTATTCTTTAAAAATGAACTTGCATGTTAATGTCTTGAAAGGATTGAGTTGATCCAAGGTGTTTGAAGCTTGTAATATTTGATTTGTTTTAACTTATACAATTCGGTTTCTTTAGATTAAGTAGGTAAATATGAGAATTAAATTGTTTTGGAAATGAGTATATGTTGTATGAGTGATTTGGTGTTGGATGATTGATTATGTGCTTGAATTTGTTTTAAAAGGTGATCAAATGATTTTTGAGGAAGTGAGGATGAAATAATACTTGAATGCTTAAAAAAAAATTTAAATGGATTTAAGGATGCGAGACTTGTAAATTGTTTTGCTTTCTTGCTCCATTCTGTTTGGCTTAATCATTAGAGGAAAATCTATTTTTGAGATACACTAATTGCCACATGAATATGTTCAAATGATTGAGCTAATTTGAACTTGTTTTGATACTTTGATGCATTTTGGTTTGATTTAGGGAATTAGGACTTTTACTTGAAAACTGTTGGAATGAAAAGTGCTTATATATGATTATTGGACTTGAGGATTTGTCACTATTTCAATAAGGAGATTTTAGGTGCCTCTTAATTTTTATATTATTTTGGGATTTGGTTTACTAATTTTTCAAGAATTATTTTTGTGAAAACGATTTCGGAAAAATGTGTTTTTCGGATTAAGTACAAACTGAATTTCTAAACTTATACTACTCCGATGGACTTGAAATTTTTATAGAAATGTCTTACATATATGTGGATGCTCTCTGTAAAATTTGAAGTTGTTTGGGGTTGATTTGATAATTTAATTAACTTAAAACAGTGAGCTAACTTGGTTCAGAATTTTCAGAACCAAGGGGAAATTTAATTGAAAAAGTCCTACTTCTATAACTCCAAATGATCTGAAATTTTTATTATATGTTTCTTACTATATGAATATATCCCGTACCAAATTTCGTGACAATTGGACTTGAATTGCTATTTTAAATAAATACGAAATTGTCTCTGTTTGCAACGGTACAGATTGGAATTTTTGAGCAAAATTGGATGGAAACTTAGGTTCTGGATATTAGAATGACTTGAAAATTTTATGAGAGATACTTTGATATATGTTTAAGTATACTGTGAAGTTTGAGACTGAAATGAGTTTATTTGATTTAATGTTGGGATTCTATTTCTTGAATTTCCCGTATTCAATTTAACATGTGTACGATGTTTTCAAGAATGAAATGCTTTGTGTTGTTGCTGGACTGGTTAAAATGCATTTATTTTCATTGTGATGTTTGGATAATTGAGTAAGAATAAGAGGATGGCTTTTGTTCACAAAGGTTAACTTACATGCTAGGTAATTTTCATGAAGATAGAGTTAAAGAGAATATGTGTACCCTAATTGGATTGCTTCTATGATTCGGTTTTATACAAAAGAATGTATGGCTGTGGAAAATATATTTTTAATTGGAATGTTATGCTTGTTAATATGATTTAATTTGAATTGATTTAAGACACGTAAATTGAATTGCTTGAGTGAAAAGAAAACTTGTTTTGGGTAAAGTGAATTTATAAAATTGGGTTTGAATTGCTTGATTTTTTAAATTCATTTATGGATATTGGAACTTTTCATGGCTGTCCAAATTTTATTTAAAGTGTTATCATTTGAAAATAAATTGTTTTTAAGTAATTATTTTATATTTAAAGGCTTTGTGAGTTAACGTATGATCTTACGATGATTTCGGGTAGTTGGAAAATGATTTTCATGAGACCATGTGGTGGTTGTCCAAAATTTTAATTGAAGTGTTTTCAATTGATAAATGTTTTCAAGAATTTAAAAGCATGAGTTTTAAGTGTTTTAGGTTATAGTAAAAGTTAGATTGCAAAATTAAAGTTTTTCGATGTTTTCGGGTTCAGGTCGACTGCTGTCCAAGACGGACCAGCCACTAATCCGTTTATTTAAATTGACTTTGCTAATTGTTTTATAATGATTTGAGGAATTTAAAGTGTTAAAGAATTTTGGGATGATTTCGGAGAAAAATATTTATGTTTTGATTTTGACCAAAGGATTTCAAATTAAGTTTCAAAGAGTGATTTTAATTTTGGGATGAATGTTTGGATTAGAATATATCATTAAAATATAATGTCTATTTTGAGGATTAGAGAGTGTCAGCTTTGGACGCGTGTCGGAGGATTGCATCAGTAAAGCTTTTGGGGAAATTATCAACTGACAAGGTGAGAGAGCAGCTTTCCTAAGACACAGTGGTGTGTAGGTAACATGTTAAGTTGTTTCTAGCCATCTCAAAAGCCGGAATGTGGGGTCTAAGAGTCGGTCGTATAGTGGCAATTGATTGTGTGTGTTTGTCCACTTATACGAGGGACTAAGACATCCCTTTTTATTATGATGTTATGACATGATGCTATTTATTTATGATGATGAAATGATATGACATGTTTCTTGATATCTGTTGAACTTTTACCTAAAATTGAACAATAATCATGTTATTTTATTTTGCTGCTTTGTTTGGTTAATGAGGGGAATGATGAAAATATTAAAGACGCTGATGAGAATAATGTGATGTGGTGGATTAGTGATGAAAAGGAAAAGATTTTAATGACGTTATGATGTGCGTATAATGAAAGAAATGATAAAGAGAGAGATGCGAGCGGAAATCAATGATGCATACAAGGAAGCAGTGAAAGAGGTATCGTAACCTGTGCCGGGTCGAGGACCCCCGATGTGAAAGACTGACGTGACGCGTGCTGAGTAAGGAGCTTCTCGATGAGCTAAGCTGTTTTGATGATCATGTAACGATGAGGAAGCGTTAATGCGAAAGATTCGATTAGAGGTTGAGGTTCACCGAAGGGATGAATAAGGTAACTCGCCAACCTAGGAATAACAAAATAATGATAAAACATTTAAAAGACATTAATTATAATGCGGCGAGTTGAGTGTGAAGTAGTGGAGAGGAAGATACCCTGTTTATATGCGGATACTCAGGTGTGTGATTGTGATAGGGGAGGGTGATGACGGTGAAACGTCAAGTAACCTAGAGTACTATTTTAGGTGGAACGAGTCTATATGTGATCTGGGATTAATACCCAAGAGATCGTAGCATGTTCCACACTGCAAACTAGAATAGTACTGTCGCCCCCTTGATCAAATTCGAAGCGGTGACAGGGAACCTGAACGCGGCGGGCAGTCGAATGATTTTGGGCCCTTGCGGTATCGCGTAAAATATTAATTGTCATAATGACCGGCCTGTACGGTTGTGGTCTTGACAAAGATATTATATGATGTGCGTATAATGAAAGAAATGATAAAGAGAGAGATGCGAGCGGAAATCAATGATGCATACAAGGAAGCAGTGAAAGAGGTATCGTAACCTGTGCCGGGTCGAGGACCCCCGATGTGAAAGACTGACGTGACGCGTGCTGAGTAAGGAGCTTCTCGATGAGCTAAGCTGTTCTGATGATCATGTAACGATGAGGAAGCGTTAATGCGAAAGATTCGATTAGAGGTTGAGGTTCACCGAAGGGATGAATAAGGTAACTCGCCAACCTAGGAATAACAAAATAATGATAAAACATTTAAAAGACATTAATTATAATGCGGCGAGTTGAGTGTGAAGTAGTGGAGAGGAAGATACCCTGTTTATATGCGGATACTCAGGTGTGTGATTGTGATAGGGGAGGGTGATGACGGTGAAACGTCAAGTAACCTAGAGTACTATTTTAGGTGGAACGAGTCTATATGTGATCTGGGATTAATACCCAAGAGATCGTAGCATGTTCCACACTGCAAACTAGAATAGTACTGTCGCCCCCTTGATCAAATTCGAAGCGGTGACAGGGAACCTGAACGCGGCGGGCAGTCTAATGATTTTGGGCCCTTGCGGTATCGCGTAAAATATTAATTGTCATTATGACCGGCCTGTACGGTTGTGGTCTTGACAAAGATATTATATGCTGTTGGATTTCTTGGCTGTTCGACCTGCGTGGGTTAAGGTTCCTGTACGTCCTGTTTGCTTCCGACTAGGCTTGGATGGATTGGAGGAGATGTATGTGTGCTAACCCAACTCCACGATGACTTATCCTTAAACCCCCGTCATTGATGGATGCACTTCAATTAAACTAAATAAGAAAAGTGTATAAATATACAAGTACAATCCCTAATAAGTGAAACGAGAATTATGAAAGTATGTGGTATCAAGAGAGCCCTCAGGCAAGGAAGCGAAATGTTTAACAAAGAGAAAAAATGTTACGATCACAAGAGAGACCTGGATGTGATGACGAAAGGAAACATTGGTGAAGGGAAGACTGAGATTAAGGTCTGGATTGCCAAGTATGAGAAAAGATGATGATAACAAATAATGATATAGAAGAGAATAATTGAAATCATGAAATGCTAATGATTGTTTAATGTGTTGTTTATTTAATTGTTTATCTTAATGTGTTTTCCTGCTGTAATTCCACGCAGTCGGCTTATCCGTCCAGAAAAGCTGACTCTCTCTCTGTATCTCTTTTGTTTTGTTTGGTGTTTATTTTGGTCTTGTGACGTACCAATAGATGGAGGATCTGCGGATTAAGGAGGACTCGAGCGGAGGATCTTTCTGGTGGAGTATTCGGGCGCAGACAATGGGAGTATGACCCGGAAGAAGTGCCTGTTGCAGCATCCAGTGATGAGGATCCGTAGTTAGTTTATTTTAGTTTTGAATTGTAAGTCATGCTTGTTATTGGACTCTAATAACTTTTCCGGATACCATGTAACTCCCGTAATTGTAATAATGTTTTCTGAACATTGAAAACCGAAAATAAAGGATAATGATTTAACTTGGGATTCCAAAGCGCGATGTTGGTAACATCTCGATTCGGAAACCTGATAGATGACGTGGAGCATGATTGTACAATTTGTAACAAAAATGTTTTTGGAAAAGAAACGTGTTTGGAAGAAAGGATCCATGTCCATGTCATCGAGTAGAAAAAAAAATTGGCTCGTATTTTTATGAATTAAAAGTTTCTAAATCGGGGTGTTACATTTATGGTATCAGAGCTGAAGATTATTAAAGGCTAAAGTTTATCCTTGTCGCTATAAGCATGGGCTTGCATGCTTTGTTTGTTAAGCTTTATCTGTTTCATTTCGTGTTCGGGTCGGTGTTGAGTTTCCTTAATTGAGTGCCTGCACTCAATGGGAAATATGTCAATGTTCCGCGTTAATTGATGCGAGCGTCCTTTTCCTCTATTTGTCTGTTTCCGGTCGTAATGGGTAGGCGATGAAAGCCGATCGAGTTAAGGTTGAACCAGTACCCTACGATAGTTAGTACCCCTCTTTTTTGATAACCAATTGTTATGCCTCTAGTATGCAAGACCTAAGCCTTTCGACCCAAATGAGCCTTTTTCATGGTGATTTGTGACAAAGTACCTTTCTAAGGACAAAATGTTATCCTTGAACCCCTTGTTTTAATGAATTTCTTTGATAAAACAATTGTTGGAAACCAACAAGCGGCCTAACAATTACTAGAGGGGGGTGAATAGTAATTTCGAAACCAATGATACCAAATTTTCGGATTTGATTGAAAACAGATGAACTGTACTTGCTGGTTTTTGAAAAATGCCGATTAAGTGCCGAGCAGAGTCCGAGCAGTCGATTATCTATGCAGATAATCGGCTTGTCCGAACACAAGCACACTTAATCAGAGTTGCAGCGGAATCACAGCAAATACACTTCAACCACAAATGCAGTTAGACAAAAAACGATTAAATGCCGACAATGCAGAAACCGAATAAAAATGCAGAAAGCAGTAAAGAGAAAAGCACAGAAAGTTTTATACTGGTTCACTCTCCCCACTGAGAGCTACGTCCAATCCCCCCTAAACCTTAGGGAGCATTTTACTCAAGATAAAAAATGGGTTACAATAGGATTAGAGAACCTCTCTAACTACACCTATATGTCAGATAGTGTCCCAAACTATCGACACTACCCAAACACAATGATCTTGCTTCCGATTGAAGAACCTCTTCAACTCCTTCTTAGAAACCTTCTAAGTCTTCTGCTTAGGAACCTCCTAAGACTTCTAATGCTTGAGAACCTCTCAAGACTTCTCTGGTGTACAGTAACAGTGATGATGATGTGGCTCCAAAGCTGAAACTCAGTCACGTATGAATGTGACAGTGTGAATAGCAACTGTGTTTCAGTGTTTTAGAGAATTGGCAGAGATTATGCGTGTTTCAGATTCTGATTTTTCTTTGTACAAGGTTCTAACTGATGTTGGAGGTGGCAATCACTTTGTATTCACGAAAATCCCCAAGAATCATGGAAGGAAGAAATTCACCACGTGATTAATTAATGATTACGTGATTCCCTCTCCAACAGTCATATTCTGATTCTGTTTAATTTGAATCATATCTTCATTTATTGCCAATTCTGTTGTATTCAGATTCTGATGATTAGCCGAGCTCCAAGCTTGATCCGAGCTCCGAGCTTGATGATGCTTCCATAAATGATGACTTGACGCGAACCGAGCTTGTTCCTTGAACCGAGCTTGTTGCTTGAACTTGATGATGCTTGCACTGATGCTGACCAAGTATGAACCGAGCTTGAGCTAGAACTGAGCTGATTGCTTTGAACTGTTGTTGGCCAAGTATGAACCGAGCTTGAGCTAGACCTTTGACTTCTGAGCTGTGGCCGAGCTTTGCATTCTGGCTTGAGTTTAACTCTGAGCTTTGGTCGAGCATTTTCATTCTGGCTTGAGTGACCTTGACGTCCGAGCCTTGGCCGAGCTTTGTATATTATCTTGAGTCTGACTCTGAGCCGAGCTCTGGTAGAGCTTTGCATTCGAGCTTGAGTTCAACTTTGTCAACCGAGCTTAGGCCGAGCTTCTAACTTGACACTTCACTTGTCTGTAGCGAAGACTGAGCAAAACTTCTGACGCCCTGATGCTTTGCGAAGGCCAAGCTTAACTTCGGTTGAGCTGATTATTTAAGATTTTGACTTGGCTGCACCAAAGGGCCGAGCTGTTGGTTCTTCCGAGCTGATGATATAACATTTCACTTGAAAATATCTCCCCCAGAAAGGAGATCGGAAAATAATATACCACTTGTTGAAAAAAAATAATATACGGGGAGCAGACAGGTTTTTCAGAAACATGAAAAATTATTTGAAATAAAAAGAACCTGATCCAGCTTGATTGAAATCACTTGAAGAAGTGAAAAATAGAATTGTCTGAATCAGATAGCAGAAATAGTAGCCAACGCTTTGAAGAGGCACTTTGATTCTTTTCAAATTTTAGCACTTTGCCCTCCAAAGATACCTACAAAAAAAAATCAATTTTTGCTTTCTGGTACCCAAATAGTTTTGGGTCCACACGTGTTAGCATTTGGATCTTTTCCTTTCTCAATCCAAACAAAGGAATCGTTAGGTACACCATGCCTTTTTATTTTACAAAGATTTGAGGTGTGACCATGAATTCCACAGTAAAAACAAGTTGGCTTTTTAGAGAAATCTACATTTGAAAATGAACCAACATTTCTCAAATTTTTTTTTGGCATTGGCGTAACCTAAACCCGTTTTGTTTGAACTACTTCTTTGATTACTAAGCAATTCATTTAACATTCTATCACTTCTTGTGCAGGTTGCACTAGTGTTCTTCACATTTAAAATTTCTTTTTCATAATTAGTGGAACTTTCACAATTTTGATTTTTCAAAGAAGTGATAGTATGTTCTAAAGATTTATTGCTGCTTTTCAAATTGTCAATGCATTTCTCTAATTCACGAACTTGCTCCTTTTGGTTTAGAAAATTCTTTTTCAGTTTAATGTAATTTTTAGCAAGTTTCTTGAATTCGGTTTGCATTCCAAGATAAGCATTATATAAATCTTCAGTATCATTAAATTCAGACTCTATATCAGAATCAGTATAGGAAGTTACCTCAGATTTGTGTTCGTTAGTTGTTTGGCTCGGTGAGGCTTCCTTATCATTTCTTCCCATCAAGCACAGGGTCGGATGTTCCTTTTCACTGTCCGAGCTTCATTCTAACATCTCCAACTCTTGCTCGGTACTTGTTCGGCTTGGTGAGGCGTGTTCGGCTTGCCTTCCCACTAAGCACAAGTTCGTTGCTTCCTCGTCTTCTGTCGAACTTGATTCAGATTTGTCACTGTCTTCGGAAGCATCCCAGACAATGTATGCTCTTTTGCCCTTTTTCTTTTTCTTGATATAATCTGGGCATTTGGGTCTAATGTGTCCTCTCTTACCACATTCATGGCATTTTATTTTATCTTTTGAGGGACTTTTACGATTATTTTTTTAAAAAAATTACCGAACTGTTTGACCATTTCCCCGAAGGTTTCCTTGTCCGTGTCTGAATCAGAATCGCTGGTCGAGGAGTCTTTAGCCGATTGAGTAGAAGCCTTGAGCGAGATTCCCTTCTTTGTTTTCTTGGATTCTTCGTGCATTGTTAATCGGCTGAGCTCCATCTCATGCTCTTGAAGCTTTGCAAACAGTGTTGCTAAGTCCAGGTAGTCCAAGTTTTTTGATTCCATGATTGCTGTGACCTTGGGCTGCCATTCCCTGCTTAAACATCTCAAGACTTTGTTAATAATTTCAAATTTTAAGAAAGTCTTTCCTAATGCAATTAAATGATTAAAAATATGAGTGAATCTCTTTTGCATGTCACTAATCGATTCATTCGGGTTCATGCAAAAGAGTTCGTACTCATGCATCAGAGTATTTAATCTGGCCCTTCTAACTTCACTCGTTCCTTTGTGATTGAGTTGCAGAATATCCCACATTTGTTTCGCATTTTTGCAGTGCGAAACTCGGAAAAACTCGTTGTTGGACAAAGCCGAGGTGATGATATTTTTGGCTTTCAAATCGTAAGATACTCTTCGTTTATCATCATCATCCCAGCTTGTCCTTGGGATTTCTACAACATCATCTCCGATTTTTCTTTTTTGGAACATGAAGACCATTTTCAATTGAGTCCCAAATATCTATATCGATGGCTTCGATGAAAATTTTCATCCTGGCTTCCAATAAGCGTAACCATCACCATTAAATAGTGGTGGTCGGTTTATTGATGAGCCTTCCCCTCCAAATGGAATGTTAGACGCCATTTGGTTTCTTTTGGATCTTTTTCGAAAAAGCTGTTAAGCTCGGTCGAATTATTGGAAACCAACAAGCGGCCTAACAATTACTAGAGGGCGGTGAATAGTAATTTCAAAACCAATGATACCAAATTTTCGGATTTGATTGAAAATAGATGAACTGTACTTGCTGGTTTTTGAAAAATGCTGATTAAGTGTCTAGCAGAGTCCGAGCAGTCGATTATCTATGTAGATAATCGGCTTGTCCGAACACAAGCACACTTAATCAGAGTTGCAGCGGAATCACATCAAATACACTTCAACCACAAATGCAGTTAGACAGAAACCTATTAAATGCCAACAATGCAAAAACCGAATAAAAATGCAGAAAGCAGTATAGAGAAAAGCACAGAGAGTTTTATACCGGTTCACTTTCCCCACCTAGAGCTACGTCCAGTCCCCCCTAAACCTTAGGGAGCTTTTTACTAAAGATCAAAAATGGGTTACAATAGGATTAGAGAACCTTTCTAACTACACGTATATGTCAGATAGTGTACCAAACTATCGACACTACCCCAAACACAATGATCTTGCTGCCGGTTGAAGAACCTCTTCAACTCCTGCTTAGAAACCTTCTAAGTCTTCTGCTTAGGAAACTCCTAAGACTTCCAATGCTTGAGAACCTCTCAAGACTTCTTTGGTGTACAATAACTGTGATGATGATGTGGCTCCAAAACTGAAACTCAATCACGTATGAATGTGACAGTGTGAATAGCAACTGTGTTTCAGTGTTTTAGAGAATTGGCAGAGAGAATGCGTGTTTTAGATTCTGATTTTTCTTTGTACAAGGTTCTAACTGATGTAGGAGGAGGCAATCACTTTGTATTCACGAAAATCCCCAAGAATCTGGAAGGAAGAAATTCACCACGTGATTAATTAATGATTACGTGATTCCCTTTCCAACAGTCATATTCTGATTCGGTTTAATTTGAATCAGATCTTCATTTATTGCCAATTCTGTTTTATTCAGATTCTGATGATTAGCCGAGCTCCAAGCTTGATTCGAGCTCCGAGCTTGATGATGCTTCCATAACTGATGACTTGACGCGAACCGAGCTTGTTCCTTGAACCGAGCTTGTTGCTTGAACTTGATGATGCTTGCACTGATGCTAACCAAGTATGAACCGAGCTTGAGCTAGAACCGAGCTGATTGCTTTGCACTGTTGTTGGCCAAGTATGAACCGAGCTTGAGCTAGACCTTTGACTTTCGAGCTGTGGCCGAGCTTTGCATTCTGGCTTGAGTTTAACTCTGAGCTTTCGCCGAGCATTTTCATTTTGGCTTGAGTGACCTTGACATCCGAGCCCTGGCCGAGCTTTGTATATTATCTTGAGTTTGACTTTGATTCGAGCTCTGGCCGAGCTTTGCATTCAAGCTTGAGTTCAACTTTGTCAACCGAGCTTAGGCCGAGCTTCTGACTTGACATTTCACTTGTCTGTAGCGAAGACCGAGCAAAACTTTTGACGTGCTGATGCTTTGCGAAGGCCGAGCTTAACTTCGGTTGAGCTGATCATTTAAGATTTTGACTTGGCTGCACCAAAGGGCCGAGCTGTTGGTTTTGCCGAGCTGATTATATAACATTTCACTCGTCTGCATCGAAGGCCGAGCTGATGGTTCTGCCGAGCTGAGCATCGTCAATCTTGCTTCTAAGTTTCTGACTGCTTCTGGTTCAACACTAGTTCTTTTGAGCATCTTCTGAACTGAGCTTCTTACTTTGTTGCTGGTTCAACATCCAGTTCTCCTGAACCGAGCTTCTTGCTGTCCGAGCTGAGCTAACCACCTGAGTCTACCGCTGCTTGATATCTAAAGGTACGGTACGTCGGCAGACTCGGAATCTGGGTTGTTGTTGTTTTCTCGATACGCAATCTGACTTCATTCACTCCATTTGTCTTCATCCACACAATTTGTCTTCATCAAAACTGAGCATTCCATGCTGATTCTACAACAATAAAATTTTGTGAAACCCAAAGTTATTCCTTTCTGACCCTTGTCACCCATTGAAGTTCCGCCAAATCTTTGCCAATCTTTTAGTGAGAAGGAGAACCTTGTAGGCTTGGTAGTAGGTGTCTTGAAAATTGGTGGATGTTGGAGTTGTTAGCTAACTTAGGATTGTAGAATAGAATTTCTGTAGGTTTATTCTTTGGAGGTGTTTAGGAAAGTGGATCTACAAAATAAGAATGGTAAGGATTTATGGTTGTTGGGAAATATTTAGTGATGAACCCCAATTTCATTCTAAGGATGAATGGTGAGAATCTAACCCCACTAAAGTAGAATCCCTTTGAGAAGTATGTTAGTGTATTAACAGAAGTTAGAAGTAGAGCTTTAGGGGAAAGAAACTTAAGAAGAATGAATGGATAGAATGATTTTAGTGGAATATCTATGGAAATTGAGGTTAACAGTAATAGCAATACCCTGCTTTAGTGCAACTCTTTGTGGATTAGGGTGTGGTGATCAACGCTGATGATGTGATCTTAGAGATAAGATGTAGTATAAGTGACGATTTTTAAGTGGCAGTAGACAACTTTGGAGATAGGTTTAATCCATGTTGGGGAGAAAAAGCAAATATATGCGGAATAAGTGTCGGTAATTGGGCAACTTTGGAGTAAACTAGGCATTGGAATTTGTGAAAATTTAAAGTTAAGTGAGTAAAAGCTTGAAGGAGATAAGAAATTAGTGGAGTTAGGATGAATTCGGAAGGTGAAGCGAAGTTAATTCGGAGGCTTTAGAGAAAATTGAGGATATGGAGCGTAAGTTACAATGAAGTCTTTGTAAGATAAAAGGAATAATGAATGAGAATGGTGTAGTCTTGTGTCTTTTAGGGTAGTATGTGAGTAGAAATTGTCAAGAAGTAGGCGATTGTGATCAATTATGAGGGTTTAGTGTAGTTAAAAATGGATGATTTTCTCGATAATAATACACGTCTTAATGGTTTGGGATACGGTTTTGATGCTTTGAGGATGGAAATTATTGCAACTGTTTGACTATAGCCCGAGTTAGATTCTAAGATTGGAATCTTGATCGTCTGAAGTTCCGAACGAAACATGATAAGTAGGTAACCCCACTAAAATGTCAAGGAAGCAGTGTATCCCTGAATGTGTAATTGTTGGCAGTAATTGGCAGAATTGGCATGGAACTTGAAAAACCTCAATCATGCCCAATGTGTCTTGTATACAAAATCATTTGTAATACCCTACCGACCTATCTTGTGACTTATCTTTTTGGTAAAAGGAAAATCTTATTACCACGAAACAAAATAACTACACACTAAAGGCCATAATCCCACCATTGCCACCTTCTAGGAAGGGTTCAATGGACTTGAATTATGCCTAATTCCATACATGTGTTAGCCACCTTCTATGAAGGGTTCCAACACAAATATGAAACTAAAGAATTACAATGCCAAGCAAACCCTGTTAACTAAAGTTTTATTAGGCCATGTCCTAAACTTAGGGAAGCAAAAATCAATTCTCATGACTAGCACTCTCCTGATAATCCTGAAAGTATGCTCCACTGTAGAGGTTTTATCATTGAAAGTCCTGTTATTCCTCTCATGCCAAATGTGGTAAATAGCAGCCGAAAACAAAGCTGCTACACATTGCCTTCTTTGCTTATCATGAAAAGCATGCTGAATCCACCTTGTCCAGTTCTGCATTCGATAAGGCCAATGATCAATCAGCATCCAATCACAACAATTAGTAATCAGCTCCCTGCTTCAAGATCATTCAAAAAATAGATGGTGATGCGTTTCTGCAGCTGCAAGACAAAGGCAGCAATGGTTTGGACTTGTGATCCAATTCATTCTGTCAAGAGTATGAAGTTTGCCTTGGGATACAAGCCAGAAAATAAAGCAGTGTTTCTGGACTGATAGCCTATTCCACACAACTTTGCTAAGTGGAAAAGTAGGGAAAGAGCCCATCAGGTGGTTGTACCCAGATTTAATTGTATAAATTCCATTAGCTGTACCTCTCCAGATATTGCCCTGGAAACCATCCTTTAATCTGTCTCTGATCTTCAATAATTGTTTCCAGTGCCAGCTATCTCCATTCTTAGGCAAACAGTCCCAAAAGGATTGGTCTTTGATATAGATGGTATGAATCCACCTCACCCAGAGGCAATCCTTCTTGTCAGCCAAGCTCCAAATCTGTTTGCCTAAGGCTGCATAATTCCATATTCTGCAGTTTCTTACATTTAGGCCACCATTTTTCCTAGGTCTGCACACATCATTCCAGGAAACTTTAGCTTTATACCTTCCTGCCTCATTGCTTCCCCACAGAAAAGCTCTGCACTTCTGCTCAATTTCCTTGATTACTGAATTTGGAATCACAAAAGTTGAAGCCCAGTAAACCTTCAAATTCATAAGAACTGAATTTATCAAGCATACCCTTCCCTGATAAGACAGGTTTCTTGATTTCCAAGAATCTATTCTTCTTGTGACCTTATCTGACAGAATTTGGAAAGTAGCAGCATTCCACTTCTTTGACACAATTGGAATTCCTAAGTATTTACAAGGAAATTCACCAATTCCAACGCCTGTGATCTGAATCAGCTCATTTTTCACTTTTGGTTTGGCTCCTGCTATATAGAAGGCAGATTTCTGGGGATTTTCTTCCAAACCTGAAGTCCTTGTAAAATCCTGCAATGTATTCCAAAGCATACCAACACTTGTTGGGTGTGCCTTACAGAAAACCATCAAATCATCTACAAATGCTAGATTGACCAATTTCAGTTCCTTGCACATTGGATGGAATCTGAAGTTTCTGTGCTGGGCAGCCAATTGTAAGCTCCTTGTCAAATATTCCATTGCTAGAACAAACAGAAGTGGAGAAAGGGGATCCCCTTGTCTCAAGCCTCTTGAGCCTTCAAATTTTTCACCTCTGACACCATTAATGACAATGTTGAAAGAGGCAGTTGTCACACAAGCCATTATCCATTGCCTGAATTTCATAGGAAATCTGAATCATTGCAGCAGTTCATCAATAAATTCCCAATCCAGAGAGTCATAAGCTTTTCTTAAGTCAATCTTAAGAAGGCATCTTGGTGAAAGTCTCCTTCTGCCATACATTCTGAGTATTTCCTGAGTGATTAGGATGATATGTAGGATACTCCTCTCCTTCACAAAAGCAGCTTGATTGTCCTGGATTATAAGAGGTAAAATAGAGCTCAACCTACTACATAAAATTTTAGAAATACATTTGTAAATGCTATTGTAGCAAGAAATAGGTCTAAATTCATGCACATGATTAGGAAAGTCTACTTTGGGGTTCATGACAAGGTTAGTAGAATTAACTTCCCTAAGCATCTGGCCTGAATAAAAAAAGAGCTTGACTGCTTCACAACAATCATGACCAATTATGTCCCAGGCTTTGATAAAGAAACCTGAGCCATAGCCATCAGGACCAGGAGACTTATCAATGTGAATATCAAACATGGCTTGCTTAATTTCTGCATCTGTAACTTCTGCAATTAAATTCAGTTGCTGCTGAATTGAGAGCACTGGGCCCTGATCCACCACTGTCTGATTCATATTCTGCCTATTCCTTCTTCTGGCAAATAAACCTTTATAATAATCATCAAAAAGCTGCTGCAATCCCTGCTGAGATGTAATGATACTACCATTTGTGTGGTTGAGTCTAACAACTCGATTCTGATATTGCCTGCTCCTAATTGAGTTATGAAAAACTCTGGAGTTAACATCACCATCTCTCAGCCAAAGCAATTTAGCTTTCTGCCTAAGAAAAGCGAAGGCATTTTTCTTGATTTCAGAATGCTGTCTAAGCAGGAGTTTTTCCTCTGACTGAAGTCTGATATCATCAGGAAACATGTCAAGGTTCTTCTGGACTTCCTCTATTCTGTCTCTGAACTCAACCTCCCTTTTATCTATCTGAGTGAAGTACAAATTATTCAGGGTTCTTAAAGGCTTCCTTAAGTACTGTAACTTCCTACACACCTGAAACATGCTGTTGCCATTCACCTCAATGCTCCAGATAGCTTTAACAATATTCAGAAACTCTTCATGAGAGGTCCACATATTGAAGAATTTGAAATCAGGTCTTTGCATCACAGGTTCTTCACCCCAATGAATTAGCATAGCTGAGTGATCAGAAATACCAGGAGGCAAGAACTCAGTTTCAGAAGCACCCCAATTCATACACCAATACTGATTAATCATTTCCCTATCCAGTTTGCAAGTAATTCTGTGTATGCCTTCTTGTTTATTACTCCAAGTGTAGAAACAACCAGTGTATCTCATATCAAAGAAACCACTGGCTGCAATATAATCTTTGAAGTCTCTAATCTGAGCAATATCTAAGGCATTACCACCATGCTTTTCATTTTCATTCAGGCATGTGTTAAAATCACCAATTAGAAGAATAGGGAGATTAGTAACAGAATTCAAACCTGCGATAATAGGCCACAAATCTTTCCTTTCTTCACTGTCATTTGAGGCATACACAACATTAACAAAGAAGCTCTTTTGACACTGCCTCATAGTGACATAGCACATAATATACCGAGAAGATTTTGCCACTAGCTGAACATCAAAAAAATCCCTTCTCCAAAGGATCCAAATTCTCCCAATGGAACACACGTCAAGATTATGCAAAGATTCCCATCCAGGAGAAATGTGATCATGCACTTGTTGAATTGAATTAGATCTCAACTTATTCTCCAAAATACCAATAAAACCTACCCTATTTTTTTTACAAAAGCAACAATATCTTGCTGCTTCTGAGGACTATTTAGTCCTCTTATGTTCCACACTGCTATCTTATCCATGATTACATTGCTTTGAGGATTCACCTCTTAGAAATTTTGGACTTTGTGACTTCCCTTTTGATCTAACAGTGATCCACTGTCCTTCTTCTTTTGTTTCCACCTCTTTATTCTTCTCTAGAGTGTTATCAATAGTGGCTGCTTGTAGCACAACATTAGCATCTTCCAAAGCAGAGGCAACATTCTCTGGAGGAATTGTACATGCTTCAACTGCCTGATTTGTTTTGAGAGCATCTACTACCTTTTCAACCTCTTCCTGTGATGGCCTTTTTTTAACCACCCATTGCTGCTTGACATCCTTCCTACACATCTTCACATCATGCCCATAAGTATGACACTTAGTTCATAGGGTAGGTTTCCACTCATATGTCACTTTCTGGTTGACAATAGTTCCACTCTCATCCTCAAAGTACACTTCATCTGGCAAAATTGTAGGATTCACCTCCACAAGGACTCTAGCAAAACTGATTCTTTCTCTTTCCTTTGTTACTTTGTTCACCATAATAGGATTGCCAATTAGACTAGCAATCTTTCCAAGTGCTGTTGCTCCCCAATACTTCAGATGCAGGTTAGGCAACTGAACCCAAATAGCTACTCGATCAAGGAAATTCCTGCACATAGGCTTGCCTGTCCATGGTGCAAGTATCATTGGTTTTTTTTATCAAAGTGATAAACACCAATTTCTAATATTGTGTTCCTTGCCTCAATCGTGTTGAATCTCACCACAACTGAACCATCAAAATTCATCAAAACCTTGTCAATGCCATACTGACCCCACACCTTTTTAATGAATCCGTTTATTACAGGGAAGGGTGGTTTTGATCCTAGCACATAACAGACCAAAGCATTCTGCCAAAACTTAACTTCCTCTTCAACAACAATGGCTTCTATTTCCCCATGGCCACACCATCTTTCATCCCAGGCTGATGGTAGATGCGTTTTTCTTCTGCATTCCTAAGCCTCGTTATGTCAAAGTTTTCCCAAACGTTTTGGACTTTGAGAATTTCCTGCACAGGCACTGTTCCATTGTTTTCAGGATTACCCTTGCCTCCTTGAGAGTTATTGGAAGCCTCTGTAGTGTTTGTTCCTTCCTTTCCAGTATCAGCAGAGTCTTTCCCTATCAACTTTGCACGTAAATCCTCAATACATTGTAAGAGTTCTTGAGTTTTCTTAGGACTCAAGTTATCTATATAAGCATCCTCTATCGCTTTTAAGTCCATAGGTGTTTCTTCCATTTGATCAGTATCATCATCCTTCGATTCCTTGCGATGAGAGACCGGAGTTTTGGGTGGTCTGCCCCTCTTCTGGCCATATTAAGCCGGCGGCGGTGGCAACCCTAAGGCACCACGAGAGAGAGAAGAGAGGAAAACCTATCTTGTGACTTATCTCTATCAAATTCTCTTAGCTAAATTTTAATGAAACCCCAGAAATTTGTCACCCTAAGGAAATTGTTGAAGAATCTTTTGGTTTGACTATGCCTAACCACGATTTGATTCAGCACGTGAGCATTGTGGTGAAAAAGTTTCCCTATCGGAGAAGGAATGTCGCGGACGGAATCGGAAGTCAAGATAATTGTGTAATGTGCTTTGTTTGATTGTTTGTGTTTTCTTTTCGCATCATTTCTCGAGGACGAGAAAATTTTTAAGTTGGGGAGTAATGTAACACCCGCAATTTTCCCCATTTTAATAAATTGATTTTCGGAGATTTCTGATTGGTCGATTCTTTTTAAATTGAGATAAAAATGTTATTTGGTTTATAATGACACGTGGAAATGATAAAATTGTTTTAAATTGATTAAATATTTGATTCTTGTGTTTCACTAATTTAAAAGAGTTGTTTTGTAATATTATTTTGTGTTTTGAAAAAGTAATTATTTATTAGTTTCCTGATTTATTTAACTTTGAAAATTCATAACTTTTGACTGACCGATCGGAATAAGACGATTTTATAGTCAAAACGATCGGAATAAAATGTAGAATTTATTTCTGTAACGTTTGGAATTTATTTTGGCAGTTCACAAAATTTTTGTATTTCGTGAGAATTTATAATGTTTTATTTCGTAAGAAATTTAATTATGATTTTTGAGTATTTTGTTGTAACATCCTATCTTTTACACTTTAAAATATATTAATTTTATTAGTGTTTTAATTAGAAAATGCTTGGGGTTTTATAAAAATTTTGACGGAGTTTGCTTTAAAATATGGACTTTCCCCAAGTTAAAATTTACACTTGTCAGTCCAGAACAGTTTATTTATAAACTGAACTATAATCACATTGTAAGTGGTTGGGACTTACTTTGAAATAATTTAGAAAATGATATTTTTATATCCTTCACAACCACTAGTACAATCAATCAAAATAAATGTTCTTATAAAGTCCTTTTTACAAAAATAGAAATATCCTTAACTTGAGATAAATAGTTCAAAATTAAATACAACTTTAGTTATTGAAAACAATTTACATTACATTATTCTAGAATGGTTGCATAATAATAATGAGACCAAGGAGGTCACAACAATAATATACTCTCTCTAAATGAGAGTATACCTTCTCGGTGCGGAAGCAATGAACGTCTTTCTCCGATGGTACCTAAAATGGTCAACTTAAGGGGTGAGTAGTTTGAATAGTAATTAAGGAAAACACTTAAAATAACAGTAATAAGACATAACTAGACATACCCAAATACATATACAAAAATTCACTTTATTACAATTAACTATACCATTCTTGGTCCAATACCATTTCTATACTTTATCACTTAACTATTCCATTACACTATACATATTTCCTTAAACAATAACAATATCAATACTTTACAATGCTTTTATGCTCAAACATATGAACAATGCATGTAACTTTTACCATTGTGGTTTAATTCCTGAATCCAATGTAACACTGTAACAATTAACTGTATTCACTTTAACACTTTAACAATTCATTGGATTCAGTGAATTTAAACCCATTATAACAATGAATGCACTTCTCCTTTTCCAATAACAATAACACTTTAACAATTCCTCACAACACTTCTCCCTCCACTCTGGGGAAAAACCGACCAGGAGGAAGCATTTCTCAACCCCTGTTTGGGTGCTTCACATCCTCTAGGAATGTCGCTCACCCGCTTGCACAGTACGTCACACTCCTCTAGGGTAGTGTACAACGTACAATCTGGATTGATTCGCCCAGATTGGCTCTAGCAGAAATCACTGTCACTGGCCACAAGGAGCCAATGTAAATAGAATTACTATGGTTTGCGTCAGACCAATCCCCGACACGTGTGGCGAACCCATGTCCTTTGGAAGATCAAAGTCCTCCATAGTAATTCCTAACATTTACTCTTGTCCTCATCAATCGTTAAAACGACGTATGTTTTTCCCCGTAAACCCCTAAGGTCCACCTTACTCCTTGAATGCACGTGTTTCTAGTTCATTTTATGTTGTTTTCGATAATCAAACCTTTAATACTTTATATCAATTTGGTTGGGTTCTCTAACTTAAGATTTGGCCATACTTTATACATAAACAATAACAATCATGCATAACAATAACAATAATCATGACAATAACATTTATTCATTCAATAACAATTAAAACAATCAATTACTAATATCAAACCCTAAGTTCATAACATATATTTTGATATTCAATCATAACAATATCAAGCATATAAATCAAACATACACATAAAATACATCTAGGTATAACCTATTACTATCATTAAATCCTTCCCCTAATTAAAACCAAAGTACTCCCCCTTACCTCTTTGAAGAGAAGCGTAGAAATTGGGGTTCCCATGGAACCCACTTACCAACTCTGATTCCTAGCTCCTTAGCACTCCAATCCTTGTCCTCATACCCGCTCTAAGACTCCTTGAATGATTGGAAGCTCTATGGAGGTGATTGCAGAACCTAGGTTTTGGTGGTTGAATTGGGATTTGAGTGAAAGAGGGAGATATATGTGATTTTTATGAGGGAAAATAGCTAGAAGTTGATGGGGAACCGATTTGTGATGTTGATTTCATGTGATTTGGAGCAACTATGATGATTGGAGACACTAGGGTTGAGAGAGGGAGAGAGTTCGTGGAAGAGAGGGGAAGAAAACATGAGAAAATGAAGGAAAAATCGTGTTTTTGACACCCAGAACTGCAGATTTTCGCTTGAGCGAAAATATTCTCGCTTGAGCAAAATCTGGGAGCGATCAGACCCAACTTTCTGAGACATTTTCGCTGGAGCGAAATTCTGCTCGCTTGAGCGAAAATAATTCAACATCAACATGCAAATTTCAAAACGTCATAACTTTTTCGTTAACCGTTGGATGTTGCTCAAATTTTGAGACAAGCTTCCTAAGACACTAATATTCTCATCCAACGGTGGAATTTGGGTTTAGAGCTATGGATATTTTATTCCTAATTTTATAAGATCCTATGTTCTTTAGTTCCTAAACAACTCTTGTAAAACTCAATTCTACACTAATTCTACCTCATGTAAACCTACCCTTAGCTAAATCCTAGATTCTAAACACATTATAAACACTTAATTTACATCTAATAACTATCCTAAACGGACATCGGAAATTGGGGATGTTACATTTGTACTGTATTGAAAGAATATTATTTTCTACTGTTCAAGATGCTACACGGGTTGGGCATATATTTTTATGCATTTGAATTTTGAATTTTAAATTAAGAGACATCCATTTATTAGTACACAAGTCCCTAGGGTAACCCAATTAAATGTAACCACCCTACTAATACCCTAAGGAGACAAAGCATTAATTATCCCACTTAATTATGTTCCCCACTAAATGAGTGGTCATAAATCCTAAACTCATGAAAATTGCAAATAAACCCCCTAAAGCCTCTTGCCTTATTTGAACCCCTCCTTGGACATAAACCCCCAATTAAAATTTGCTCATAAGACCCTATGACTCTTGAATTGTTTACACCCACAATTTTAGTTCATGAACCCCCACTTTAGTTTTGCTATAAATATACCCCCCATGCTAAAAATAACCTCTTGCACCCCACTTGCTTCTTAACTTACAAAAAAAAAGAGAGATAGAGAAGAGAAAGAGAGGAGGCTGAGAGGTAGGAGAAGAAGAGGAGGGAGTGAAAAGCTTGGTTCTTTCTCATTTTTGTTACTTGTTTTGCTCTTCCATTAGGTAATCATCTTCTAGCTCATATTTTCTTCTTCATTTTCATTTTTGTTTTCGGTTTCTTAAAGCTTCAAGAAGGGATTTTGTTATTTGATGATTAATAGCTCTTGCATGTTTATTTTCTTGGTTCCTTTTTGATTTCTAAGAGCTAAAAAGCAAGTATTTGATGTTGAAAGTTGAAAAATGGACATGCACCATGGGGGAGTAGCTCCCGGTTTTGGTCCCTATTTGTTTAAAATAATTTTTTATTTGTGTTTTTATGTTGAAATATGAATTGAAATAAGATGTTCATGAACTATTTGAAGTTGATTTGCAAAAATTTCTCATGGTTCTTTAATGCATGATACGGTTAGGGTTTTTATTTTGGGGAAAATGAGTTTATTTTGGTTTGCATGTAATTAGTTCTTGATTTGTGAAGTTTATTTGGTATATTTTTTTATTTTAAGTTTGATTTTAAGAAAAATGAAATTTGGATTTAGTGTATGTGTGAGGGATTTATTCGGTTTTTAGGATCCTTTATGAGAAAATAATTTTTATTCTTTGATTCTTAATTTTAATGCATAAATATAAGAGCTTTGATGTTGATTAAGAGTTTTGTATGTTTGAGTTGCAAAAATTTCTCTTATTTTCTTCATGCATGTCACGACCAAGGTAAGAAAATGAGTAGAATGATTTTGTTTTATCATGCATGTGATTAGTTCTTGGTTCTTGAGGTATGATAAGTGTGCTTTTAAGTGTTAATAAGAGAATGCATGAAAAATGAAATTTCCTATGTTAATTTGAGAAGTTTAAGACTCTACGGTTTTATTGACATTGCATGTAAATGAGTTTGAATAATTTTGTTGTATAAATTTTTGTGTAAAATGCCTAAGAGTATGCATGTACTTATTTGACAAAAAAAATGTGTATGCCTTTATATGTATATGTAAATTCGGTTAAACCGTGAGAAAATGAATGAATAAATTTTGTTTGATGAAAATTTTAAGTCCTTGTTCATGTATGTACGCCTATTCGGACTAAGTATAAAAATATGGATGAACGATTTTATTTGATGAAATTTTGTGTCTTAGTTTATATATATGTGTGTTTCGGCCATGAGGGAAAGAGTGAGTAAATGATTTTTGTTTCATAAAAATAATATGGTGTTTAAGTGCATGCCAAGGATCATGATGATTTAAATATTTAAAATTGTAATTTTTAGTCAAGTTGTCTTTGAATCAATTCGGCTAAGCATTGTAGATGTACTTAGGAAATTTGGTTTTATGAAAATAAATTTGGAAGTTGATGCTTGAACATAGTTAAGTTAATGAAAGCTTGAAAAATTTGTAGTTGTGATTTATTCTTTGATTTGTATTCGGTGATGTATGTATAAATGTCTAAGTGGATTCTATTCTTTAAAAATGATCTTGCATGTTAATGTATCGAAAGGATTGAGTTGATCCAAGGTATTTGAAGCTTGTAATATTTGATTTGTTTTAACTTATGCAATTCGGTTTCTTTAGATTAAGTAGGTAAATATGAGAATTAAATTGTTTTGGAAATGAGTATATGTTGTATGAGTGATTTGGTGTTGGATGATTGATTATGTTCTTGAATTTGTTTTAAAATGTGATCAAATGATTTTTGAGGAAGTGAGGATGATATAATACTTGAATGCTTGAAAAAAATTAAATGGATTTAAGGATGTGAGACTTGTAAATTGTTTTGTTTTCTTGCTCCATTCGGTTTGGCTTAATCATTAGAGGAAAAACTATTTTTGAGATACACTAATTGCCACATGAATATGTTCAAATGATTGAGCTAATTTGAACTTGTTTTGATACTTTGATGCATTTTGGTTTGGTTTAGGGAATTAGGACTTTTACTTGAAAACTGTTGGAATGAAAAGTGCTAATATATGATTATTGGACTTGAGGATTTGTCACTGTTTCAATAAGGAGATTTTATATTCCTCTGAATTTTTATATTATTTTGGGATTTGGTTTACTAATTTTTCAAGAATTATTTTTGTAAAAACGATTTCGGAAAAATATGTTTTTCGGGTTAAGTACAAACTGAATTTCTCAACTTATTCTACTCCGATGGACATGAAATTTTTATAGAAAGGTCTTACATATATGTGGATTCTCTCTGTAAAATTTGAAGTTGTTTGGGGTTGATTTGATAATTTAATAAACTTAAAACATTGAGCTAACTTGGTTCAGAATTTTCAGAATAAGGGGAAATTTAATTGAAAAAGTCTTACTTACACAACTCCAAATGATCTGAAATATTTATGAGATGTTTCTGACTATATTAAGATATTGTTTATCAAATTTCGTGACAATTGGACTTGAATTGTTATTTTAAATAAATACAAAATTGTCTCTGTTTGCAATGGTACAGATTGGAATTTTTGAGCAAAATTGGATGGAAACTTAGGTTCTGGATATTATAATGACTTGAAAATTTTATGAGAGATACTTTGATATATTTTTAAGTATACTGTGAGGTTTTGGACTGAAAAGAGTTTTGATTTAATTTTGGGATTCTATTTCTTGAATTTCCCGTATTCAATTTAACATGTGTACGATGTTTTTAAGAATGAAATGCTTTGTGTTGTTGCTGGACTGGTTGAAATGCATTTATTTTCATTGTGATGTTTGGATAATTGAGTAAGAATAAGAGTATTACTTTTGTTCACAAAGGTTAACTTACATGCTAGGTAATTTTCATGAAGATAGAGTTAAAGAGAATATGTGTACCCTAATTGGATTGCTTCTATGATTCGGTTTTATACAAACGAATGTATGTCTTTGGAAAATATATTTTTATTTGGAATGTTATGCTTGTTAATATGATTTAATTTGAATTGATTTAAGACATGTAAATTGAATTGCTTGAGTGAAAAGAAAACTTGTTTTGGGTAAAATGAATTTATAAAATTGGGTTTGAATTGCTTGATTTTAAATTCATTTCTGGATATTGGAACTTTTCATGGCTGTCCAAATTTTATTTAAAGTGTTATGATTTGAAAATAAATTGTTTTTAAGTAATTATTTTATATTTAAAGGCTTTGTGAGTTAATGTATGATCTTACGATGATTTCGGGTAGTTGGAAAATGATTTTCATGAGACCATGTGGTGGCTGTCCAGAATTTTAATTGAAGTGTTTTTTCAATTGATAAAATGTTTTCAAGAATTTAAAAGCATGAGTTTTAAGTGTTTTAGGTTATAGTAAAAGTTAGATTGCAAAATTAAAATTTTTCGATGTTTTCGGTGTTAGAATTATTGATAGGATTGGCAGCCCGTCACCCAAGAGGGGGATGAATTGGGTGTTTATGAAAAAATTTGGAAAATATTCGCTTTAAAACATTTTCAACAAATTTAAAGAGATTTGCAGCAGAAAACAATTATAACGATGAAAACAATTGCGCAGAAGCGAATAATATTAATAATAATAGAAAAACTAATATGCACGGATACACATAAAATAAGAACAACGAAAACCGTTACCGCGCTTATTATTTTAAATTCTCTTAAAATAGATTATTATGAAAATAAATGTTATGATGCGCAACAAATAAATATAACAGCGAAAAATAAAGAGATGAAGGATAGAAGAGATTGCACCAGAGATTTTATCCTGGTTCGGCAAAGCCGGCCTACATCCAGTCCCCAAGCGACCCGCTTGAGCTTTTCACTAAACCAAAGACGCCTCGCGTCCCCAAGTACAACCAGAGCGCCCCGCAAGCTACTAGGAACCTCCTTTCGCCAGGGACCTCGATAAACCACTAGGAAGACCCTTCCTAGATTTTTCCAGATAACCTAACTACTAGGTGACCCACTGTTCGTCTAGCACTACCCACACAACAGGGTTCCTCACCCTAAGGGTTACACACCCCTTTACAACACTGGTTATGGTATGATTGATTGAGTACAACCACTATAATGCACTCTTGATAGTGCGGATACAACAATAAAAAGCCACTCTAACAATGATGTGTTCTAAGCAACACAGATAAACCAAGGCCAAAATAAGGTTTAGTTTTTCTACAAAAAATGAATGAACGTGAAAACCAGAATAATAAAGAAGAAGAAGAGAAGAAGCGTGAATATCAGATTTTTTTAGACTTGTTGAATGTAGGAGTGATTCATTTATTTAAAAGATAAAATCTGATTTTGAAAAGAGATAAGATAAACTAAGATTTAAAATCAAAATCAAATAAAAGATTTAAAACAACAAATCAAAATCAATTTTAAATCAAAATAAAATAAAATATGATTTTGAAATAAGTTTTAAAATCAAAACCAAATCAATAAGATTTAAGAAATAAAACAAAGATTTGATTCTTAAAACAAATAAGGAATGTTTTCAAAAATAAAATCAAATTCAAATTTTGAAAATAAATCGGAATCAATTAAGTAAAAACAAATCGGGAAATAAATCAAAATGATTCTGACACGTTTTTCAATAAAACTTGAAGTAATCGATTACTTTCTGAAGGTAATCGATTATTCCTTCAAAAATAGAAATTCTTAACTTCATTTGAAAAACAAGTAATCGATTAGACCAACAATGATTAATCGATTACATCACCCCTATTTAATATATGATGCAACTCATTTAATCGATTAACACTAATCAATTAATCGATTACTTAGCCTCTGTTATGCATATGATGCAACATCATGTAATCGATTACTACAAAGCATGTAATCGATTACTTTGTCTCAGGAAAACATATGATGCATCAATTTTAATCGATTACTTGAGCTAGGTAATCGATTACTCTCATAAGAAAGTAATTGATTAGCAAAGATCACTTAATCGATTACAAGCTCTCTGATTTTTCTATGATGCAACAAAGTTAATCGATTAATTCAAGCAAGTAATCGTTTACTCCTTCTTGCATACATACAAATATTCAGAGTTTTGTAACATCAGTTATTTTCACCAAAACTAAGATATAAAAACTGATTTTCACAAAACTTCTTTTTCTTCTCCTTTTATATGAAAAACATATTTATAAAAACTTATATTGGCCTTTTAACATAATATCAACCTTGACTTCATTACCTTACATAATGTCCTAAGGGAAAAGGCTAAAAGGTTTTCTATTTGCTTGAGCCTTCAACTTCATTTGCTTGATTCTTCAACTTGAAGCTTGGACTTGAAGGATGAAGAACTTGTGATTGCACTTGATATGAACTTGAGAATCTTGAGTTTGTTATCATCAAAACCATATAATGATTGCACTTGAAGTACTTGGGAAAGCTTGACTTCCAACATTCGGGTTCAGGTCGGCTGCTGTCCAAGACCGACCAGCCACTAATCCGTTTATTTAAAATGACTTTGCTAATTGTTTTATAATGATTTGAGGAATTTAAAGTGTTAAAGAATTTTGGGATGATTTTGGAGAAAAAGATTTATGTTTTGATTTTGACCAAAGGATTTCAAATTAAGTTTCAAAGAGTGATTTTAATTTTGGGATGAATGTTTAGATTAGAATATATCATTAAAATATAATGTCTGTTTTGAGGATTAGAGAGTGTCATCTTTGGACGCGTGTCGGAGGATCGCATCAGTTAAGCTTTTCGGGAAATTATCGGCTGACAAGGTGAGAGAGCAGCTTTCCTAAGACACAGTGGTGTGTACGTAACATGTTAAGTTGTTCCTGGCCATCTCAAAAGCCGAAACGTGGGGTCTAAGAGTTGGTCGTATAGTGGCAGTTGATTGTGAGTGCTTGGCCACTTATACGCGAGACTAAGACATCCCTTTTTATTATGATGTTTGTGACACCCTTCTTTATTATTGAAAAATAATGAAATATTTTCCAATAATAAGATTGAATTTCTACTATTAAACCGACGTTTCTCACAAGTATTTGATATTTCATTTAAACATTGTATTGAAACATAAAAGAAATTATCGAATTCGGCTTTAACCATCAAAATTCAATTGTTGTAGTATAAACTTTTCTCAAGACAACAATTAATGCTTGAAATTATGACTTCACTTTAGTATTATGAAATTATCGTTGTCCTATGAGATTTAAAAATGATGTTTCATATAACAACAGTTGCCGAATCCTCTTTTCCAAAAATCAGAGTGTGCGGATAATATTAGTTCTCAAGGATCATAATTGATATAAAACGTCATAACATCATATATATATATATATGTCATAAGAAAAGATCCATGAGTACAACTGTCAACATCAGAGTAAGTAATACAAGATACCATGTCCATTATACTGAAAATACATAATAAGATCTGAAAGATAAGACCTAGACTCTCAAACACTACAAAATATGTACAATATATAACAACTCAAAAATAAAGTGCCTGAGAGCAGGTAAACCGGTCCTCCGTGCATTCGTCTGGTCCACTGCAGCTACAAAGTCGGTCCGGGATCCCTATCATCTATACTATGCAATATACTAGGAACCACTAGGTCCTCCTCGAGGTCTGGGAACCGGCTCAACTGGTACACCCTCCTCCTCGCTCTCCCCCTCCACGGGATCCTCCTCAATCCCATCCGATGGAGTAGCAGGCCTGCCTGTAGGTCCAAAACCAGTAGCCGGTGCAGTCCTACCAGCTCCAGTCAGATTGGATGAAGGAACGTCCTCATCGGTGAAAACTCTATAGGCCGAGGGGTGAGAACGAGTAGCAGGACGGAAACGGAAACTATGAAACCTACGTACAGGTCGAGCTGGTGGTGGTGGTCCTCTATAAACATAAAAAGTTGGGATATGCATAGTATATATAATAGGTATCCTAAACCTACGAGGGTGCACACGAACGAGGGGTTAGGGTGGAAGAGTGTAAACTCCACCTCACCCTCGAAGGTCTCTCGATGCTCCTCATACGTCGAAATCCCGCTAGGGATAGGTCTGATCTCTACACATGCTAGGTTACGAGCCATCACCTAACAAGGGCACAGAGTTAAGCATATACATACACATAATCAAATAAGGATAATCAGTAAATGCAAAACAATAACATTTTATACACATGATCATACCATCTTTTATTATAGTCATTTATCATGGTTCATGATATGATGCATGATTTCTGTTCACTCTCTAGCAAGTATACTAGATCGGATAGTAATATAGTCAATAAGACCAGATATCGCCCCTCAGGGATTGCAAATTGTTCAATTAATTCTCACCAAAGAGTAGTTAAAAGAAAAATCTATATGTTTCTAACTAATTAATCAAGATTGAATTGAAATAAAAATAGAAAATAAATTAAAAACAGAAATTAAATAGAAGTTGTGAGAAATTTGAGAAAGATGTTAGGAACATGGTTTCATTGTAGGTGTTGTTTATTTATCATGAATCTCTGTTTTTCCCTAAATCATGAACAAATTCCTAAATTAGTAACTATTAGATCCCTCTTGTATAATTATTGTTTCTTATTCAATTAGATAATCCTTAATTCCTTAAGAGATTAAACTATTGAATAATCTTAATTAAGAACAGGGAATTAATCATGTTATATAATTACCCAATTGTATCCCTACTTGTTGAATAACTATATTGTTTGAAGGCATGGCCTATTCTAATTCCTAATCTCTCAATTGAATAATTAGAGATCCAAAACAAGACATAAATTGGCCAGATTTATGAATTGGAAATAAAACACAATCAAACACATGATTTAGAAACGGAAAAACATCAATTCATAAAATCAATAAACTAATCCATACAAATTCACCAATTCCTAACACAAGGGTTTTAGTTACACATCATGAAAATAAGAACAAAAGCTATAGAAGAATGCATGATTACCATGGAAAAGCCTTGGATCTTCTAATCCTTGATCTTCTCCTCTTCTAAAACTCTCTAAAATTATGTAATCTCCCTCTTTCTCTCTTTAATGACTGTTAATGGCTGCTGACCTAATTCTAAAAACATATATTTAAAATATAAAACTAATTCTAATTGAATTGGAGCAAAACTGATCCGGAAGTGGCTCAATTGGGCTTTCTCGTATCTGACAGCAATTTCGGCACTGATTTTGACCTAGAAGATGGACGAATTTAAGCAAGGCTATTTCTGACAAAGTTGTAGATATTTTCCTTAGATTTAAAATGATACCAAGATCGCCTCATTTGGATAAGCGTAGCTTAAGCTATGGTCAAAATACCGAACATCGTCACTTTCACGCACCATGCGCGCCTGGGCGCCCAGAGCCTCACGCCTGGGCGTGCCAGGCACCTTATTGGTGTATTTTCTCGCTGCAGACACGCCTGGGCGTGGGGAGCTCCACGCCTGGGCGTGTGGGACTTATTCCGGCTCCGTTTCGCTTCGTTCTTGCGCCATTTTCAAGGTCTTTTCATCCTCTTTCATGCTCCATATTTATTTTCTTCATTTAAGCTCCGAAAGTACCTGAAACAAACCCAAAACGGATCAAAACGTTCAAAGTATTCTAAATTACCTAACTTCATAAAAACTGTTCTGTCGTAGAAAACTTGGTACTTGAACTAAGCGGTTAAGCGTCTGTCCAAGTCTTCTACTATTGCTTTTAGACTGAGGAGTGGCACCCTGATTACCAGGATACCAGCTCTGCTGTCGTTTGCTTGGGTGTGGTGTGTGTTTGTGTGAGAATGAAGGATGCATACCTGGTTATGCTCTACTCTCTTATATAAGCTAATAACCTTACCGTTGGGTTTCCCTCCTCATCAATGGGTATTGCCGAATAACCGCTAACGACAGGTGATAATAGCGGGAGTAAAGTGGACATTATTGGAGAGCTGTTGCTCATCATTGTATAGGAATCCGAGGTAAACCTTCTTCATTGTTCTGTCGTCTGGGTAATCGCTATACTGGCATCACGAGGTAAAGGAATCTTTATCTGTCAACTAGAAGTCTTCTTCTTTGCCAGTTTGGAGGAACAGAGGATTTGGGCCACTAACGGATCTCTTATAATGTTAATATGGTTTTGTGAAGTACTTGGTCTTGAAAGGGTTATTCCAAGGTTTTAGACCCTTGAAGGGCCTTTAGGCTGGTAAACCGGTTTCACGAAGCCTATTCACCTCAATGGGCCTCTTTAGTCTGGTAAACCGGTTTACTGAAGCCATGGGCTTAAATTCATATTACCGGTAACCCGGTTTACTGAAGTATGTTTATATTTCCGGTCCATAACAGTTGCCCCCCAGACCAGGATTTATCCTATGAACCGTGGTTTTATTGTTGTAGTCGTTTCGAAGTCTACTTCTGTTAAACGGATCAGATAATCAAACAACATACCTTGGGGAACCGGTAGACCGGTAAATGGGTTTAATAGATAATTAAAGACGGATTGGACGTCTTCTCTTTTTGGACTGCTGCAATACGGTAATCCGGTTAACCGGTTAACCGGTTTATCCTGTATTCTAGTCCTTTTATGAAAATTCTGAGTCATCCTTAGGAACTTCTTCTTTTATGAACTTCTTCTTGTAATCCGGTAATCCGGTTTTCAAAGGATTTAGAGGGATTTTTGAACTTCTTCCAAGGGAATCTCTTTCCTCGTTTGTTGTTCCATTGCACATTCCCAAGAAATGCTTCAAATTCGAATTTCAAATTACAGACTTTGGCTCCAAAACTTGGTAGTTTTTGAACAGCTATTTCAGCTTGAGGTGACTAAGACACTGACAATCCGGTTTTCACATGTTACAAAAATCGAGTTGTCCTCCCATTTGACCGAATTACCGGTTTAGTTGGGATCTATTGAATCCTCTTTTTGAATAATCTTACCGATTAACCGGTTAAAATGATCATTATTCCCTTCCGACGAACCGTTTTACCGGTTTAAGAGTGTATTGTATATTTATTACATGAATTCGGTTTTTCTTCTCTTTTGACCGAATTGCTGGCTTTGCCTCCTCTGACAAGTTTCCAAGCACACGGTCACCAAGAATTCAATATTGGCTTCCCAAGAGCATCTTTCTCTTGACTGCCGTGCCTATGCTAGTCTTTCCCTAGGTGAGATTTGAAATTCAAATTTGCCTTGGATGAGGTGCCTTTCAACTACTTCAATCAGCAAATTAATACCTATGATCCGAATTACCACTCGAAAATTGGGGGTGATTTTAAGACTGCTGTTCAACTTTCCACAACTGACATAAAGCTCCTCATGCCATTACTGTCATAAAGTCCATCTTGTCATCAATGACAAGCTTTACTACTGACACAGCTTTTCAGTTTTTATCAAGGTATCTGAAAAGATTTTTCTGATGGACCTTATCTTGACTAGACCTTCCAAGTACTTCAATTAAAGTTCCTAATTAATGCCTGAGGTCCTTCCATTGGCCATCCAAAAATCGAATTTAACTATAAATAAGGGGGTTTGTTTTATCCCAAACTCACTCCTTCTTCACTTGAACACTTAGCAACCAAAGAGTAGAAAAAATTCGTCCAGCTTCTCTCATCTTCCAAAAACGTGTTTTGGTTCCCTTTTCCTGAGAAATTCGTGCAACTCTTTCTTAGCTCATTCCTTTCCAGTTCCAGTCTTCTATACACTTTCAGGTAATCTCTTACTCCCTCCTGATGGATGATCTTCTTATTTCTGTCATTTATCCTACTGAAACCTCTTCTTCTTCTTCTTCATCTTCTTCTTCAAATAATTTAACAACTGATAGTATACCCCCTATTAATCCTTCTTGTTCACACTTAGGAAGTACTTCTATTAGTTCTTCTGAAAAAATTATGCTGGATGAACTTGCTAGACAATTCATAATAAAAAATTATTTTGTTGAAGTAGTTAGCAAACCACCTCCTCCTCCTAATGTTTCCTACCTTTCTCAGGAATCACAGATGGGAAACGAGATCAGAAACTAATCCGGAGGAATTTATCAAACCAAATGATGTTTCTGGCTATGAGAGGGTAGACTTAGATGCCTTAGGTAGGCCTTCCATATTTGTAGATTTGGCCAAACTTCGTCATTATCACCTCCAAGCCGATTTCGTGAGGCCCGACATTACTCCCGATTTTTATGCTGTGGCAACTCCTAGTAATCAAGATCGGATCTGTACAGTGGGCACTACTGATGAAAATTCTTCTTCATGTATAGTGTTTTGTTTGATGTATGTGGTGTAAGAATTCCGTTCACTGAATTTGAAAATCAAGTTCTTACACATTTAGAAGTTGCCCCCTCTCAAGTTCACCCCAACGCCTGGTGTTACCTTAGAGCCTTTCAGCTTTTTTGCCATCATTTTAACCTCCAATGCACAATTCCTGTCTTTTTTTATATTTTTGGTCCCTTCCAATCTAGCAAAGTGAAAGGAAAGTGGGCTTGGGTGACGCTTAAATCCCGTAGTGGGAGGAGGGTATTTGAGTCTTACTCTGAGACATGGAAGGAGTTTAAAGACAAGTATTTCAAAATAACAGGAGCATAAGATGTTTGGCCCTTCTTTTCCGACCACGAGGGAAATCCCTATTTTCCTATCTTCTGGTCACCTCATAATTCCCTCATTGCGGCTAAGCAGTTTGCGACTCCGGAAAACCGCTTAACTGATTTAGAGAGGTCTACTGTTTCTTTTCTTCTTTCATTCTGCGACCGCTTTGGGCGCATTAGTACAAGATCCATTGTGGACTCTTCCCCTGACGATTTACAAACGACTTTTGGTAGGAATTTTTGCTTTATTAATTTTGCAAATATTTTATACTGCACTTTTCCTTCTCTTCCTATTTCTAACACGAATTTCTTTTATGCAGCTGAAATGGCTTCACCTTCTGATTTGGCAGCACTTGCAGCAGCTCTTGGAAATGCTCCTCGCAATCTGCGTCCCCGAGTCAGCAAATCTATTGTTCCAAGGCCTCCTCGTTCTCCAGCGACTGTGGAGGTATGGACACTGCTCCTGCTGGTACTCCTAAACGAAGGAGAAATGATGGTCCTTCTCATCCTGAAGCCGGTAGTTCGGCTAACCCCCAGGGTGGAAGCTCTTCTCTATGGCCGGATGACTTATCTGAAAGCTTCAACCGGATGCTTCTCTTTGACTCTACTTCTCATCAATTAGGTAATATGAGCCGAAGAGAATTTGTCGCTTTGCTGAAATCCCTCAAAAGGGAACAACTTAAAGCTGCATCAACTATTAAATTCCTTGAAGAGAATGTTGAGAGAGTCTTGTTCGTTGGACAAGATGCTATGAACTTAGCTGACCATGTCAAGAGGGAAGCTGAGTTGGTTCAGCAACTGGCTTCAGAGACTGCCAAACTGAACAAGGCTAAACAAGAGTTGTCCCAAGTTGAGGAGGAGTATACTAGAAATTTAAACTCCAAAATCACTGAAATGAATGAGGCACATAACGCTGCTCTTACTACTTTGAGGGATGCTTTGAGGGATATGGAGTCGGAGAGGGACATGTATAAGGAGAAATGGATTGACTCGGTTCAATCTTCCTTCACGAATGCTGTTGAGCAAGCTAACTTCTTGAATCCAAACTTCACAGCCAAAGGAATGTATTATCTCCATCGTGTCGAAGATGGAGTGCTATACAGCTATCTTTCTGATGGAAGAAGGGTGCCTGTGGATTTGGCGGATGCTGGTTGTCCTGATTTTTTGGCCACTGGAGGGGAGGAGGTTGACAATGATGGTGACCACGATGATGATGATGATGATGACGACGAGGCCACTCTGTAAGGGGCCGGTTTACCAGTTTTTAATTGTTTTGTTGTCTTATGCCTTTTATCTTGTTGTTTTTTACTATTTCAGCATTTCTATCCTTGTATCAAGTTAATCTGGCTGTAACTCGTTTTATATTAATGAAGAATTTATCTTGTTTTCACAAGTCTTGTTTTCAAATTATATCCATACTTGGTAGACTTTAAGAATTTTCTATTCTAGCCAGCGAATGAAATTCTCTTATCTTTGTCAAACTCCACTAGAGTCTGAAAGTAGTCTTACCATCAGTATATGGGTGATGTCTAATATTTTTAGAACATCTTCTAACCCATTTCACTCCCTATAAGGTGGCTAGCCAAATAGGTGGTGTACTTTAAGTTGGATTTTTAAATACGTAATGCTTCTTTCAGAACCGTAAAACCGGTTTATTCAACACTACTTGTTTTGATGAAAAGTTTTTATCTGTGTAATCACTAAACCGGTTTGTGGAAGTATTCAAACCATGACACGGATGTTTGAACCAATAAGTTGTTAAACCGATTTACAGCTGTGAAATTGTTGAATCGATTTGTGGATGTAATCAGGTAAACCAAATTATAATTGTAAAAAACACTTTCAAACCATAAAACCGGACTGATGTGTTCTATTAGTAGTTAATCCAATTTATGGATGTAGAAAACTCATAATGCACTTCTAAACCGTAAAACCGGTTTAGTGTGCTTAAATAATAGGAGACCGAAAAATAGAACAATTATTGCAAACTGAAATTTTTGATTACTTCAAAAAAAACTTGTACAGGAGAAAGCCTTCATATCTACTAATAACAATGGCGCAATGACCTTATTGAAAAGGAAATGACAATGACTTAATAAGCCTTATTCAATGAAAAAGTATCTAAAAAGCTGCCTTCTCCTCTCTAGGGGGTTTTCAACTGTAATAAATTCGAAGCTTTGCCGCATTCCATGGATTTTTGATCTTGTTTCCTGTTATTGTTTCCAGAAAGTAAGCTCCATTAACTGTCTTTGCACGGACTTGATATGGACCCTCCCAATTTGCAGCGAATTTCCCGTGTGTTGGTTATTTTCCATGCACATCTGCCCTTCTTAGGACTAGGTCCCCTTCCTTGAATGAACGGCGGATAACCTTCAAGTTGTACTGCTTGGCTGATTGTTGCTGGATCGTTGCCATGCGAATAGTAGCCATCTCCCTGGATTCCTGCAAAAGATCAAGATTTTCCCTCAGAAGTTTAACATTTGCGTCAGGGTCAAAATATCTTGACCTCAAGTTGGTGGATCCTATTTCTAACAGGATCATAGCTTCACTTCCATAGGTCAATTTAAAAGGAGCTTCTCCAGTAGCAGAATGAGGGGTGGTTTTGTACGACCAAAGTATGGATTCTATGATTTCCACCCACTTGCCTTTACTGGCTTCTAACTTCCTCTTTATACCCCTTAAGATGCACCTATTTGCAGCCTCTGCCTGTCCATTGGTCTGTGGATGCTCCACAGAGGATAAGCGTTTGATTCCCAACTCGCGGAGGAAATTTTGAAAGGCTTCGCTGACAAACTGGCGGCCGTTATCAGTAACAACTACTGCAGGAGTGCCAAAACGTGGGATTATCTGGATGCTGAGAAATTTTTGGATTTGGGCTGAAGTGGTGGTGGCCACTGCCTTGGCTTCAATCCATTTAGTAAAATAATCTACGGCTACAGTCAGATGTGTCACTTGTCCAACAGCTTGTGGAAAACGGCTTAATAGGTCCATTCCCCATTGATAAAACGACCATGGAGCAGAAATCGAATGTAATTCTTCTGGGGGAGCAAGATGAACATCCGCGTGCTTTTGACATCTATCGCATTTCTTGACGTGGTTCATAGAATCCAGCTGTATCGTAGGCCAGTAAAACCCTGCTCTTAATATTTTCCTTGCCAAACTCCTTCCTCCTAGATGATGGCTACATCTTCCTTCATGTATCTCTTTCATGGTTGTTTCCGTCTCTTTGCTGGACAGGCATCGGAGCAAGGGCGAGGAAAATCCTCTTCTATATAACAATCCATCCTGAATGATAAAATGTGGGGCCAACCTACGTACCTTTCTGGATGCTTCTTCTTCTGCTGGAAGCGTGCCATGGAGTAGATATGCCAAAATAGGAGAGGCCCACGAGTCTTCATCTTCCACTGCTAGCGTGGCACTAGGGTGGAAGATAGTCTGTTGCACTACTGATCTATAATTCCCAGGTTTCTTGGTGCTTGCCAGTTTTGATAAGATGTCAGCACGAGAATTTTGCTCCCTTGGGATATGTTGAAAATCCACTTCCTTAAACGTTTCTGCCAATTGTTTGCATTTCATGAGGTATTGCTGCAGCAAAGGCTCTTTTGCTTGAAAAATTCCTTTTATTTGAAAAATCACCAGTTGAGAATCACTGTACAGGAGGATAGAGCGAGCTCCAAGATCCTTGGCCTTGTCATGCCGGCCAAGCAAGCCTCATACTCCGCCTGATTATTAGACGTTTGAAAGTCAAACCTAAGAGAGTATTCAATAGAAATACCTTGGGCATTCTCCAGAATTATTCCAGCTCCTCCTCCAGAGAGGTTAGAAGATCAATCCACGAAGAGAGTCCAGCTTTTAGGATATGCTTTTGGTGTTAACTCTGCTACAAAATCTGCTAGCACTTGCGATTTTATGGCTATCCTGGCTTTGTAGCTGATCCCATACTCGGAAAGTTCCACTGACCAGGTGATCATGCGACCTCCTAAATCAGGCTTTTGTAATATCTGCCGGATGGGTTGATCTGTTCGAACCACTATCGGGTGACACTGGAAATATTGTCTCAGGCGCCTAGCAGTGATAACTAGTGCAAACGCCATCTTTTCCACCTTCTGGTACCTTTTTTCAGATTCTTGCAATACCTTGCTAACAAAATATACGGCCTTTTGTCCTTCCTCCGTTTCCCTGACCAAGACAACACTCACTGCTTCATCATTCACAGATAAATATAAATACAGTGTTTCACCTGATTCCGGTTTGCTGAGGATTGGAGGATTTGAAAGATAATGTTTGAGCTCCTGGAAAGCAGCCTCGCATTCTTCAGACCACTTAAAGTCCTTGTCCTTCTTCAGTAATTTGAACAAAAGAAGTGACTTGTAAGCTGATTTGGACAAAAACCTTGTTAATGCAGCAATACGACCTGTAAGTTGCTAAACTTCTTTGACTGAATTCGGGCTCCTCATACGAGTGATTGCCTCGCATTTTTCTGGGTTAGCCTCTATCCCTCTGTTGGTGAGCATAAAACCTAAAAACTTTCCTGCCATAACACCAAAGGCACACTTTAGTGGATTAAGCCGCATATTATGCTTACGTACCTTGGCAAGAACCGCTTCTAGATCTTGCTTGTGGTTCTCTTGTAGCATGGACTTGACAATCATGTCATCCACATAAACCTCCGAAGTTGGACCTATTAGTTCAGCAAAAACTTTATCCATCATCCTTTGATAGGTAGCACCTGCATTTTTCAAACCGAAAGGAATTACAGTATAACAATAAGCTGACCTATCGGTCGTGAAAGTTGTTTTCTCCTGATCATCTTCAAACATTGGAATTTGATTGTAACCAGAATAAGCGTCTAAAAAGGAGAGTAGCTGGTAACCAGCTGAGCTGTCTACAAGCTTATCAATGTTGGGAAGTGGGTAAGTGTCCTTGGGGCATGCTTTATTGAGGTCTGTATAATCGATGCACATGCGCCATTTTCCGTTAGCTTTTTTCACCAGGACCACGTTCGCCAGCCATGTAGTGTAAGGGACTTCTCGAATGAAACCGGCCTGTAAAAGCTCATCCACACTTGAAGCGATGACTTTCTGTCGCTCGACGCCCATCTTCCTCCTGCGTTGAGCCACTGGTCTGAATGTAGGATCTATAGACAGACGGTGGAAAATAAACTCCGGATCCAAACCAGGCATGTCAGCAGCTGTTCATGCAAACAGATCTCTGTTCTCCTTTAACAAAGTAACCAGCTTCTCCTTTTCTTCTTTTGGCAAATCTTTTCCTACCTGTGTCCAGTGATCTGAGGTTTCACCTATCTGAACTTTCTTCAATTCTCATTTAGGTTTGGGACGTTCTTCTTTAATGTCTTCTCTCATGTCTATATCTACCATCATCGCACTAGAAGAGGAAGCGGGGGCTTTGCCTTTCTTTATCTGAGTTTGCTTCTTTGCATTCTCCTTAGTAGCCTTCAAACTAGCAATGTAGCAGGTTTTTGCTTGCATTTGATCTGCCCGTACTGTGATAACCGCACCCTTCTCTCCTGGAAACTTCATCACCATGTGAAGAGGAGAAGCGACCGCCTGGAATGCCTTCAGGGTGGGGCGCCATAAAATCGCGTTATATGCTGATGGGCAATCTACCACCGCAAAAGATATCTTCTCAGTCCAACATCGAGGGGGTGTTCCCAGTGTCAGCCTGATGTCAATATACCCTCTTGGTCTGATAGTGTCTCCGGTAAAACCAATTAACTCCTTTTGACATGGGCGAAGATCCTGAAGCTTCAACTTCAATCGATCAAAGAGCTCAGAAAACATGATGTTGGAAGAACTCCCTTGATCTACCATCATTCTGCAAACCTTGAACCTATCAATTATTCCTGTTATCACTAGTGGGTCATTATGATGAGGAATTACTCCCTCCAGGTCTGCTTCAGTGAACATAATAGGCGGATGGGACACTTTTTGTCTGCTGGAGGAGGCGACAGCCATTGTTGCGAGCTTTAGCTGTCGCTTCTGAGATGTTATTGAATCATTTTCACCTGAAAATCCTCCTGCAATTGTAGAGATTAGTTCTAAATCTTCATTACTAGTACCACTATTACCTTCTTTTTTGACGGGGGAATTTTTGGTATGCCTGGGGGTTCTATCTCTTTTTGCTGGTGATCGGGTTCTCCTCCATACAGGACTCCTGGTTCTCTTCCTTACTGGGCTTCTGGCTCTCCTTCCAGAATTACGTTCGTTGGATGATCCTCCAGGAGACCGGACATACCTATTCAGTTTTCCCCTTCTTATCAGCGTTTCTAATGCGTCTCTCAGCTGGACACATTCTTCATCCGTGTGGCCATATCCACCATGCCAACTGCATCTTTTACGCTTTTTTTCCTTGGTGGGTGGTCTTCTTAGCAGGGGAGGTCTGTCTACTTCCATCAATTCTGCATTCATAACCTCTCTAAGGATATGAGATCTTGAAGTGTTCAAAGGTGTGTACTCATCATATTTTCTCTCTGGCTTCCTTCCTCTTGAATCTCCTCTTCCTGTCCTTTCCCCTTCTCAATTACCTTTTCCTGATCCTTTTGGAAAGAAGGCTTCCTTCTTCTTACCTATTCCTCCAATGACATAGTTATCCTGGGCCTTCTGATATTCTTCCAAATTGATATACTTTTCTGCCCTCTCCATCACTTCATCCATGGTTCTGATCCTGTGCATGACCAAATGATCAGTAAACTCACCAGGTTTCAGGGCTCTCATCAATAAGTGAAGGGCCACAGATGCTTCAATGTCACTGATCAATAGGTATTCTGAATTGAATCGGGTGAGGAAATCCCTTAGTGACTAATCTTTTCCTTGCTTAATCTGCGACAGGTGATGTTCAGATTTTGGCTGAGCCTTACTGGTAGTGAAATGGCCCAGGAATTTCGCAGCTAAATCCTTCCAACACCTGATAGAGTTGGGCTCCAGTTTTGAGTACCACCGCAATGCTGCCTTTTTTAGAGTCAAGGGAAAAGTGCGACACTTATACGCATCTTTAGCCCCCTGACAAGACATTGCCACCAAAAAACTGTCTATGTGCTCCTGCGGGTCTGAATTTCCGAAGTAAGAATCTACATTAGTTGGAGCTTTGAGATTCTCAGGCATCAGAAAGTTCATAATCTGATCGGAAAATGGGTGATCTCTTTCTTCTGGTTCCTCCTCCCTTATAGGGTCCTCCTCCACTTCTGGTGTGGAAAATGTTGTCCCTTTTTTCAGCTCTTTCATTAGTTTATCCTACGCATCCAAACGCTTTCGGAGGCGTGCCAATTCCATTTCCAAATTCATCTTTCTTTGCGAACGTCCATCCGATGATCCTCTGCTCTCATGTTCAGAATGCGGGGGGCTGTCATCCTTAAAGGATAGCCTCTGCCGCGATTTTTCCTGATCAGTTCGAGGGGGACTATCATGCTTGGACCGTTCTTCTTCCACTCGTTTCCTACCTTCACTTAGGTGCTCCCTTAAATCTTTCTGTTGGGAGAGAGCTTTTCCCCCATTCAAACGGTTCCTCAGGTCTCCCCCACTATGGTGGCTGGGTTCAATTCGTTCTCCTTATGACCGGTTATCCATCTTTTTCACAAAAGTGGTGGGAACGAGTTTCTCGCTCCCACTGTGGTCGCCAATGTTCTGTCGTAGAAAACTTGGTACTTGAACTAAGCGGTTAAGCGTCTGTCCAAGTCTTCTACTATTGCTTTTAGACTGAGGAGTGGCACCCTGATTACCAGGATACCAGCTCTGTTGTCGTTTGCTTGGGTGTGGTGTGTGTTTGTGTGAGAATGAAGGATGCATACCTGGTTATCCTCTACTCTCTTATATAAGCTAATAACCTTACCGTTGGGTTTCCCTCCTCATCAATGGGTATTGTCGAATAACCGCTAACGACAGGTGATAATAGCGGGAGTACAGTGGAAATTATTGGAGAGCTGTTGCTCATCATTGTATAGGAATTCGAGGTAAACCTTCTTCATTGTTCTGTCGTCTGCGTAACCGCTATACCGGTATCACGAGGTAAAGGAATCTTTATCTGTCAACTAGAGGTCTTCTTCTTTTCCAGTTTGGAGGAACAGAGGATTTGGGTCACTAACGGATCTCTTATAATGTTAATCTGTTTTTATGAAGTACTTGGGCTTGAAAGGGTTATTCCAAGGTTTTAGACCCTTGAAGGGCCTTTAGGCTGGTAAACCAGTTTCACGAAGCCTATTCACCTCAATGGGCCTCTTTAGTCCGGTAAACCGGTTTACTGAAGCCATGGGCTTAAATTCATATTACCGGTAACCCGGTTTACTGAAGTATGTTTATATTTCCGGTCCATAACAAAAACTATACAAAAAGTCCTAAATTTACAAGAGAAACAAGCCAAATCCATAGTAAAAGGGAGTCTAAATCATGCTCAAAACATCATATATTAGACCCAAATCACTCCCCCAAACATAGTATTTTGCATGTCCCAGGCAAAAGTAAAATAAAAATTCTAAAACACAAGACTACCTCCTAAATCAAAATGTACACACTTAATCTAAGACTTCGACTAACAGACTCAGACACTTTTTATCACAAGCAATTCATACAATTGAAACCTGGTTAGAGAAACAAACTCAATAAGAACTCAAGATTAGTGAACACTGTCAACCTCACAGTGTGTATCTCTCATGTGTATCAAGGGTTGCACAATTCACTCAAGTTCATACAATGACAATGTGTTACCATAAGCTTGACCATAGACCCAAATCTCCACTGAAATTATTGAATGTACACAAAAATCAAAAGGTCTTAATTTTGGTTGTAATGAGGCCATGGCTAAAAGTGTTAGGCGGGATAAAAGAAAGAAAGAATAAAACTAAGGGTTAAAATGCAAAAACAAATTTCCCTCTAAAAATTATGAATGAGCAATGAATACAATTAAGACTCACACTCAATTCCAAAATCATTATCATCCTTCTATTCTCTTCCTTTCACATTTATTTCTTTTTCAATTTCTTTTTTTTACTTGGAAGAGAAATAGAACTCATAACACTTTTCACCAATTACTTTCACTTTTCTTGAGTCATTCCTCTCAATTGCTCATTTAAAATTTCCAAGGTACTCACAAAAATATTTTAATAAATGCAGGGTACCAAAGAAAAATCATAATATCTCATAAGGCTCAAAATGGGCAACTAAGGGAATATTTATCAATTCAAATCATCTGAAGGCCACAAAAACACATCCTAAGTGCCTTAATAATCTTAATGCATGCAAACAATTATGAATCTCAAAATGGTCACAGGTCAAGTTCTAGAACTCAAAGTCAAAGTGAACACACTCATAAAAGAAATAGGGGTCTCAAATCAGAATAATTCAATAAATCATATACCCCATCAGTGTTTAGGCCCAAAATATCATAGGCTAAAGTCAGTTCACTAATCACAACTTCTCAAAAAGTTTGTCAACATAATCAGATCTCAAAAATATTTACAGCTCAATCAATTAGTGTCAAAAATCAATGAGTCTAATCCTAAACTAAGTATTTACACCTATCATCAGAAAAACAGTCCTAAGTCTAGAATAATTACCTACTCCTACAAAAGACACAAACCAACACTAAAAATGGGAGAACAATTCAGATCTGAAAAATTTAATTTTTATTTTGTCCACTCCCCCAAACTTAGAGGTTGGCTTGTCCTCAAGCAAACTAAACCAAACTAAAACTACAAAATAAAAATAAAAAACTATGAAAACAGGACATTATTTTTGCGAAGTACAAGGTCGGGGTGACATAATGGGAACTAATGGGAGCAAATGGGGTCACACCCGCAAACTTGAATATTAACCCCCCTGCCACGCCTGGGCGTGGCTGGACCTGTACGTCAGTTTTTTTAATAATAAAAATAAAAAACTAACTAATAAATAATTACCTAAAAAAATAAAACCTAAGGGACATTACCTAACATTGGGTTGCCTCCCAACTAGCGCTTGTTTAACGTCACGAGCCTGACAGGTCACCTCTTTTCAGAGGTTAGGGTGGTTGCCAAGATCCCTTCAAGGGTGGCAACTTGTTTTTCAACTTCTTTCCAACACTCTCTCCATTCGAGTGCTGAATGCACATGAGAGGAGCAAAGTTCTCCGTGGTGATTGGTTGTTTTTGAAAAATTTTAATTGCAGTTTGGTCACCATTCAGTCGAAGAATTACTTCTCCCATAGGCACATCAATCACTGCCCCTACTGTGGCCAAGAATGGCCGTCCAAAAATTAGAGGAATATTTTTATCCTCTTCTACATCTAAGATCATGGAATCTAAGGGCAGGATAAAATCATTCACCTTAACCAGAATATCTTCCACCACTCCATATGGGCGGAGGGTGGTTCTATTTGCTAACTGAAGTAATGCCGGGGTAGGCTTAATCTCTCCTAAGTTTAATGTTTCATGTAACATCCTAGCTTTTTATACTTTAATACTTTATTTTATATTAGTGATTTCATTAGAAAATACTTGGGATTTTATAAAAATTTTGGCGGAGTTTACTTTAAAATATGGACTTTCCCCAAGTTAACTTTCTACCTGTCAGTCCAAATCAGTTTAATCAAAACAAAATTGTAATTACATTGTAGGTGGTTTTGACTTATTTTAAAATAATATGGAAAAGGATATTTTTATATCCTTCACAACCACTATTACATTTAATCAAAATAAATGTTCTCATAAAGTCCTTTTTACAAAATAAAAGTATTCTTAACTTACAATAAAAGTTAACACTTATAACAACTTTAATTAATTAAAACATTTTACAGTACAATATCCTAGAATGGTTGCCACAAATATAATGTGACCAAGGAGGTCACCATAATGATATACTCTCCTTAAGCGAGAGTATACCTTCTCGGTGCAGAAGCAATGAACGTCTTTCTCCGATGGTACCTAAAATGGTCAACTTAAGGGGTGAGTAATTTGAATGATAATCAAGGAAAACACTTGAAATAACAATAATAAGACATAACTAGACATACCCATACACATATACTCATATGCATTTATCCTATTCAAACCTACTATTTCTATGCCTTAACATTTTACTATTCCTTTACACTATATATGTACGCAATTTAGTACACAAAATCATTATATAACAATGCTTTGATGCTCAATCATATGAATATGAATTCACTTTATGCCATTATGGTTTAATTCCTGAATCCAATGTAACATTGTACCATTTAACTTTATCCACTATAACACTTTAACACTTTCATTGGATTCAGTGAATTACATAACAATGAATGCACTTCTCCATTTCCAATAACAATAACATTTTTCAACCCTCACATACACCCTCCACTCTGGGGAAAAACCGACCAGGAGTAAGTATTTCTCAACCTCTATTTTGGTACTTCACCCCTTTAGGGTTCGTCATACTCGCTTGCACAACACTTCACCCCTCTAGGGTTCGTCATGCAATTTGGATTGATTCGCCCAAATTGGCTCTGTTGGTTTTGGCCTCAAAATCTCGAAAGGGGGGGTGAATCGAGTTTTATTACGTATTGAAAAATTCGTATCAAATTAAAAAATTGATTTGAGATGGAGAGATTAAACGAATGAAATGGATCGCGAAAATGATAGAAATATAATAATTGAGTAGCGCGAAAACGTAAGAAATTAAATATGCGGAAAGTAAAAGAGATAGGGATAGAAAAGCTTGCACCTGAGAATTTTATACTGGTTCAGCCTTCCCGTCGAAAGGCCTAGTCCAGTCCCCAAGCGACCCGCCCGAGAGTTCTTATAACCAAGCAATAGAGCTGCATCCTATTACAACCAAGAGCACCCCGCACACTACTAGGAACCTCCGTTCGCTAGGGGCCTCAATCACACAGCAGGGTTCCTCGCCCTACGAACGCCTCAACGTTCAACTATGGGATTCTCTCCCTACATACCACTAAGGTTGAATACAATAGATGTGAGTGATTACAATAAGTATCACGTGTTCTCAAAAACACAGATTCTACAATAAGCTCTTATGATAATGAAGAAGAAGTTTGTCTTAGAGTTTACGCAGCCAACAAGGTTTGTTCTTCAAAATATTAGAACAATGAAAAGCGGAACACTTTGAGAAGAAGAAGAAGAGAGAACGTGAAATGAGAAAAATGTCTGAACGTGAAAAAACTCTTTTGAAATGTTGGAGTGATCTTTATTTAAAAAGAAAAACATTTTAGAATCAAAAACGATTTTGAATTAATAAAACAAAATCAAAAAGGAATAAACAAAGATTTGAATTAAGTTTTAAAATCAAAATAAAATCAAAACGATTTTCGAAATAAAATAAAGATTTGATTCTTAAAACCAAAAAGGAAATAATTCAAAATTAAAATCATTTTCGAATTTTATATAATATATCAGAATCTTTTATATAAAAAAAATCAGGAAATAATAAAAATGATTCTGACACGTTTTTCAATAAAACATGAAGTAATCGATTACTTTAAGGAATAATCGATTATTTCTACAAAAATAGAAATTCTTAAATACATTTGAAAAACATGTAATCGATTAGGCTAAGAATAGTTAATCGATTACATCACTCCTGTTCATTGTATGATGCAACTTATGATAATCGATTACACTGAGGAGTTAATCGATTATTAACCCTCTGGTTTGCATATGATGCAACATCATGTAATCGATTACTACAGGACTTGTAATCGATTACTAAGCCTCTGAAAAATATATGATGCAACAATTATAATCGATTACTTGACTGTTGTAATCGATTACTTTCATAAGAAAGTAACTGATTAACAAAATTCAGTTAATCGATTACAGTTTCTCTGATTTTTCTATGATGCAACAAAGTTAATCGATTACTGCAAGAGATAATTGATTACTCTCTTTTGCAATCATATAAATATGCAGAGTTTTGTAACATCAACTATTTTTACTCCGATGAAATGCAGAAAAACATTTTATATGCAGAAAATACGTTTTTCTTATTCTCTTCAAAAATAAAAACTTTGTTGGCTTTGAAACTTCTAAGTAAACAAAAACTTCATTACCTTACATTTGATCTAAGGAGAAGGTTTCTATTCTTAGGCTTGCTTGAGTCTTCAATCTTGACGCTTGCACTTGTGAGCTTGAACTTGAGTTGGCTTGTTATCATCAAAACATATATTTGCATTAAACTTGAAGTCCATAGAGAGTTTGAAGCATGCCTTCCAACCAGCTTGACTCCAACACTCCCCCTTTTTGATGATGACAAACAACCATTCTGATATGCTCTTTATTATCTGCATCACAAGTGTTACACAAGCAAAAAATAGATATATAATAATAAAACCTTCCTTAGAATCACTAAATACAGGAAATATAATGGATTAATTCTTCTCCCCCTGTATGAATGCTTAAATAACATATATCATTTTAGACAAAAAGCATCCTTCAGAGTATCTCCCCCTGAATGTATTAGCCATGAAATATCAGAATCTCTCTCCCCCTTTTGTAATCATCAAAAAAGATGTGCAATCTCCCCCTGAAACACTAAGAAGATGCATCAATAATAACATGAGAGAGAAAAGATTCACATATTCAAAACAGGTGAGAGGCAGAAGTTAAACCAATTTCTCTATGAATAAAAAAGAAATTTTCTTTTGGAAGCGGTTTCGTAAAGATATCAGCCAACTGCCGCGAAGTATCAACATACTCAATAATGCAATCACCCTTCTGAATATGATCACGAATAAAATGGTGTCGAATCTCTATATGCTTCGTGCGAGAATGTTGCACTGGGTTTTTGGTAATACTAATAGCACTGGTATTATCACATTTAATAGGAATGTGATCTAGACTTACACCAAAGTCTAGGAGTTGCTGTTTTAACCATAAAATCTGGGCGCAACAACTACCCGCGGCTACATATTTGGCCTCAGCTGTAGATAGGGCCACACTAGACTGTTTCTTACTAGCCCATGATACCAATGAATTGCCAAGAAGATGACAAGTGCCGCTAGTGCTTTTTCTATCTACTTTGAAACCAGCAAAGTCAGAATCGGAATACCCAACAAGATTACAAGACGAACCTTTGGGGTACCATAAACCCATATCAGTTGTGCCAGACAAGTATTTCATTATTCGCTTGGCAGCAACCATGTGCGTTTCTTTTGGATTCGACTGGAACCGAGCACACAAACATACACTAAACATGATATCCGGCCTACTTGCCGTTAAATAAAGAAGTGATCCGATAATACCTCGATACTTTGTAGTTTCTACGGATTTACCTCCTTCATCTTTGTCCAAGTAACATGATGTGCTTATCGGTGTTGCTACTGCCTTGGCCTTATCCATGCCAAATCTTTTCAGTAATTCTTTGCAGTATTTGGTTTGACTAATGAAGATTCCGTCCTTTGCTTGCTGTATTTGTAATCCCAGGAAAAAGTTCAGCTCGCCCATCATAGACATTTCGAACTCTTCCTGCATCATACTAGTAAATTCCTTGCAAAGGATTTCATTAGTAGCACCGAAAATAATATCATCAACATAAATCTGAACTAAAAGAATGTCCTTTCCTTTCTTTTTGATAAAAAGTGTGTTATCAACCTTCCCTCTTTCAAAGTTATTTTTCAACAAAAATTTGCTAAGACGGACGTACCACGCTCTAGGAGCTTATTTTAAACCGTACAAAGCCTTTTTCAATTTATAAACATAATCAGGGTGTTCATAACTTTCAAAGCCAGGAGATTGACACACATAAACTTCTTCATTTATAAAACCATTAAGAAAGGCACTCTTTACGTCCATTTGATATAATTTAAAATCTAGAATACATTCAAATGCTAATAGCAGTCTTATGGCTTCCAACCGAGCAACAGGGGCAAATGTTTCCTCATAATCTATCCCCTCTTCCTGGTTGTAACCTTGTGCACCTAACCTAGATTTGTTTCGAACAATTAAACCAGCCTCATCAAGTTTATTTTTATAAATCCACTTAGTTCCAATAATCGGATGAGACTCAGGCCTAGGAACAAGTTCCCACACCTGATTTCTTTCGAACTGGTTTAATTCCTCTTGCATTGCCAAAAGCCAATGCTCATCAAGCATAGCCTCAGAATAATTCTTTGGCTCTACTTGAGAAGCAAATGCAAAGAAGTTACATAGATTGCTAATAGAGTTGCGAGTACTTACACCTTTTGAGATATCCTCGATAATCTGATCTATAGGATGGTGCCTCGATGTTCTCCATTCCTTAGGAAAATCAGCGTTGAGTTCCATAGATTGTTCTTGAATTTTCTCCTCAACAGGTTCGACTGATTTTCCATTGCTTTCGGAATGCTCCTTTTCTTTGGCGTTTGACTCCTTATCCTCATCAATGAATAAATCTCCAAGAATACCTGAAATGTCATTAACAGATACCTTTCCCAACCTTCTGGGATCGGATTCGTCAAATAATACATGAATAGATTCTTCAATAGTATTACGAGATTTATTGTAAATCCTATATGCTTTGCTCGAAGCAGAATATCCAAGGAATATACCCTCATCAGCTCTAGCCTCAAAACTTCCTAGATTTTCTCTACCATTATTATGCACATAACATTTACATCCAAAAACTCGAAGATGGGAAATATTTGGTTTTTATCCCCTTGTACAGCTCATAGGGGGTTTTCTTTAAAATAGGCCTCATCAAAACACGGTTCATAACAAAACAAGCTGTACTGAATGCATCGGCCCAAAAATATGCAGGCAAATTCATGTCATTAAGCATTGTTCTAGAAAGCTCTTTTAATGAACGATTTTTCCTCTCCACAACTCCATTTTGTTCTGGAGTCCTTGGAGCGGAAAAAAAATGCTTAACTCCATGTTTTTCGCAAAACTTTTCAAAAAGATGATTTTCAAATTCTCCACCATGATCAGTTTTAATGGGTGCAATGCTCAAATGCAATTGGTTTTGAATAATCTTGGCTAGCTTTTTAAATTCATGAAAGGCGTCATTTTTATGAGTAATAAAAAGCGTCCATGTGTACCTAGAATAGTCATCCACAATAACTAAACAATAATAGTTGCCACCAAAGCTTTTAGTTTGACACGGTCCAAAAAGATCCATATGTAAAAGTTCCAAGGGCCTTTGAGTTGAAACAAGATTTTTAGACGGAAAAGTAGCCCTTGTGAGTTTTGATTTTGAACAAGGATCACACTTTTCAGAAATAGAAAAATTTTGCTTTGGAAAACCAACTACTAAGTTTTTAGAAGAAATTTTATTTAAATGAGCCATGTGGATGTGACCTATTCTACGATGCCACAGCCACGATTCATCCTCTTTAGATAATACACATTTCGCATCATTTGAGGGAATTGAATCAAAATCAATAACATAAACTTTGTTTATCCTGTGAGCAATTATCTTAATAAGATTATCAACTTTTCCCTCGATAATACAACTATCAGAATCAAATATAACCCTATTGCCCTTATCACACAATTGACTAATACTTAGCAAATTGTGCTTTAGGCCCTCAACATGTAAAACGTTTTCAATGCAAGGGTTAGGAGGTGTACCAATTTTACCGATTCCGATAATCTTTCCTTGATTGTTATCTCCGAAAGTCACATGTCCTTGGTCCTTAGGCACGAGATGCGAGAATTTAGATTTATCTCCAGTCATATGTTTTGAGCATCCGCTGTCCAAGTACCACCATGCCTTCCTTCCTTCCGGAGTAACCTACAAGCAAAGAATTCAAGGTTTCTTTTTAGGTACCCATATCTTTTTGGGTCCTTGAGCGTTAGTATAGCCATAGTTTAAATCATGCCACCTTCTAGCTTCATTGTTCGGTTTAACGAACTTCACTTTTCGGTGTATGCATTCATGTGCACCATGGCCCTTTTTACCACAAATATGACATATAATAAGAGGTTTCTTATGATTACTGGCAGGGACAAAAATGGTACTTAGTTTCTTTTGATGTCTACCTGGTTGATATCCTAAACCCGCTCTATTAAAGAAACATTTTTGTCTACCTAACATTAAATTTAAAGTATTTCTACCTTTTGTAAATTTAGCAAGGGTTTCTTTTAAATCTTCAACTTCTTTAACCAAGTCCTTGCAGAATTTACAAGAAGAAGAACTAGCTTTAAGCTTAATGTCGTTACACAAAGTGTTTGAAGAATTTTTTAAAGTCAAATTCAGCTCCTTATTTTGATTTTTCAAAAAATCATTTTCCTTAGTAAGATCTTTATTCTTTTCTAAAATGGAAGCTGAATTTTTCTTTTCTAGAGAAACCAATAAGTATAACCTCATCGATTCCTCATGTAACTCTTCAAATGCTTCTTGTAATTCATCATAAGAAAAGTTAAGTTCAGTAGTTACCTCATTGTCGTGAGCCATCAAGCATAGGTTGGCAGTCTCCTCTTGTTCGTTTGAATCCTCATCCGAACTTCCATCATTGTCCAGCCACGCCAAGTATGCTTGCTTCCCCTTCTTTGAACTTGAGGTGCCTTTTTCTGAATTCTCTTTCTTTTTCAATTGATAGCAGTCTGCTCTAATGTGACCAGGCTTGCCACACTCATGACATGTGATGGTTGAGCCTCCACTTTTATTGTTGTCTCTCTTGTTGAAATTTTTCTTCCTCAGGAATTTCCCGAACTTTTTCACCAATAGACCCATGTGTTCATCATTCAATAATTCTTTGTCCGAGTCACTATCTGGTGCAGGTGCTTTAGCCTTGAATGCCAAACTTTTAACTTTCTTGTTCTCTTCTTCATGCTGAGCCAACCTTTTAGTTCACTTTCGTGTTCTTGTAATTTTCCAAACAGAGTTGCCAGCGTCATTGTTGAGAGATTTCTTGATTCAGCAATTGCCGTCACCTTGGGTGCCAATCTCTTCCCAAACACCTTAGAACTTTGTTGATGAGATCCTCATTGGTGAACTTCTTCCCCAATGTCGTCAGTTGATTTACAATCATTGTGAAGCGCTTTTGGATCTCTTGAATCGATTCTCCATCTTTCATTCTGAATAGCTCATATTCACCAGTCAACGTATTGATTCTTGACCTCTTTACTTCCGTTGTACCTTCATGCGTGACTTCCAGCGTATCCCACATTTGTTGTGCTGTCTCGCATGTTGATATCCTGAAAAACTCATCATAGCTCAAAGCAGATGTTATAATATTTTTTGCTTTCAAGTCGTATTGTACTCTACGTTCCTCCTCCTCCGTCCATTCAGCCATAGGCTTTTCGACGGTGTTACCATTAACCACATAGGTAGGAACATAGGGACCATTTACAACAGCATCCCAAACTTTTAATCCAACTCCTTGAATAAAAATTTTCATACGGGCTTTCCAATACGCGTACCCTACTCCATCAAACATGGGAGGACGGTTAATAGAACTCCCTTCACCTCCAAACAGAGAGTTTGAAGCCATACTCTTGAGACGGTTAAGTCTTAACACAAGAGACTAGCTCTGATGCCAATTGTTGGTTTTGGCCTCAAAATCTCGAGAGGGGGGGGGGTGAATCGAGTTTTATTATGTATTGAAAAATTCGTATCAAATTAAAAAATTGATTTGAGATGGAGAGATTAAACGAATGAAATGGATCGCGAAAATGATAGAAATATAATAATTGAGTAGCGCGGAAACGTAAGAAATTAAATATGCGGAAAGTAAAAGAGATAGGGATAGAAAAGCTTGCACCGGAGAATTTAATACTGGTTCAGCCTTCCCATCGAAAGGCCTAGTCCAGTCCCCAAGCGACCCGCCTGAGAGTTCTTATAACCAAGCAATAGAGCCGCACCCTATTACAACCAAGAGCACCCCGCACACTACTAGGAACCTCCGTTCGCTAGGGGCCTCAATCACACAGCAGGGTTCCTCGCCCTACGAACGCCTCAACGTTCAACTATGGGATTCTCTCCCTACATACCACTAAGGTTGAATACAATAGATGTGAGTGATTACAATAAGTATCACGTGTTCTCAAAAACACAGATTCTACAATAAGCTCTTATGATAATGAAGAAGAAGTTTGTCTTAGAGTTTACGCAGCCAACAAGGTTTGTTCTTCAAAATATTAGAACAATGAAAAGCGGAACACTTTGAGAAGAAGAAGAAGACAGAACGTGAAATGAGAAAAATGTCTGAACGTGAAAAAACTCTTTTGAAATGTTGGAGTGATCTTTATTTAAAAATAAAAACATTTTAGAATCAAAAACGATTTTGATTTAATAAAACAAAATCAAAAAGGAGTAAACAAAGATTGGAATTAAGTTTTAAAATCAAAATAAAATCAAAACGATTTTCGAAATAAAATAAAGATTTGATTCTTAAAACCAAAAAGGAAATAATTCAAAATTAAAATCATTTTCGAATTTTATAAAATATATCAGAATCTTTTATATAAAAACAAATCAAGAAATAATAAAAATGATTCTGACACGTTTTTCAATAAAACATGAAGTAATCGATTACTTTAAGGAATAATCGATTATTTCTACAAAAATAGAAATTCTTAAATACATTTGAAAAACATGTAATCGATTAGGCTAAGAATAGTTAATCGATTACATCACTCCTGTTCATTGTATGATGCAACTTATGATAATCGATTACACTGAGGAGTTAATCGATTATTAAGCCTCTGGTTTGCATATGATGCAACATCATGTAATTGATTACTACAGGACTTGTAATCGATTACTAAGCCTCTGAAAAATATATGATGCAACAATTATAATCGATTACTTGACTATTGTAATCGATTACTTTCATAAGAAAGTAACTGATTAACAAAATTCAGTTAATCGATTACAACTTCTGAGTTTTCTATGATGCAAAATGAGTTAATCGATTACTGCAAGAGATAATCGATTACTCTCTTTTGCAATCATATAAATATGCAGAGTTTTGTAACATCAACTATTTTTACTCCGATGAAATGCAGAAAAACATTTTATATGCAGAAAATACGTTTTTCTTCTTCTCTTCAAAAATAAAAACTTTGTTGGCTTTGAAACTTCTAAGTAAACAAAAACTTCATTACCTTACATTTGATCTAAGGAGAAGGTTTCTATTCTTAGGCTTGCTTGAGTCTTCAATCTTGACGCTTGCACTTGTGAGCTTGAACTTGAGTTGGCTTGTTATCATCAAAACATATATTTGCATTAAACTTGAAGTCCATAGAGAGTTTGAAGCATGTCTTCCAACCAGCTTGACTTCCAACAGGCTCTAGCAGAAATCACCCTCAACTGGTCAAAACGAGCCAAAGTAATGGAATTACCATGGTTTGCGTAGAACCAATCCCCAACACGGGAAGCAAACCCGTGTCCTTTGCAGGATCAAAGTCCTCCATGATAATCCCAATGATTTACTCTTGCCCTCATCAATCGTTAAACGACGTGTGTTTTTCCCCGTACCTAAGGTCCACCTTACTCCTTAATGCACGTGTTTCTAATTCATTTTATGTAGCTTTCGTTAGTCAAACCTTTAATACCTTATATCCAATTGGTTGGGTTCTCTAACTTAGGGTTATGGCCATATTATATATATAGTAACAATCACACATAACAACAATAATGATCATACCCATGCCATTCATTCATTTAGTTCACCATAAAATCCTAGGTCCATAACAATGCACTTATAATTATTTAACCGTAAGCAAACACATACTATTCTAAATTGACCAAAGGTTTCTATTCATTTAGTTTCATAACCATTATAGCAATTTATTACTAATCTAAGCCCTAAGTCCATAGCATACATTCTCATACCCAACATATAAAACACATAAGTCATACATCTCATATTCATTATACAAGGCATACAAGTCACACATACACATAACAAAATACATCTACTTATGCATTTATTACTATCACTAAGTCCCTTCCCTAATTAAAACCAAAGTACTCCCCCTTACCTCTTGGAGAGAAGAGGGGAAATAGGGAAATCCTTGGAGCAACCACACCACGCTCTAATCCTAGCCTCATGCACCTTCTTCCATGCCCTTTATCGCTATCTAAGACTCCTTTGATGGTTGCAAGACTCTATGTGATGGATTTGAGAGAGTTAGGGTTTGGGGTCCAATTTGGGGTCTTTGAGAATAAGACATGAAATAGAGATTTGAAAGAGGGAAATTGATTAGGAAGAGATGGGGAGATGATTTATGATGTTAATTTGGTGAGATTCCATGTATGTTTGATGAATTGACAAAGATTGGGTTGAGAAAAGAAGAGAGGGTTCGAGTAAGAGAGAGGAAATTTCTGAAAAATGGCCCTTGAACTCGTGTTTATTGGCTACAGACACATGGGTTAATCGATTAACCCAAGTGGTTAATTGTAACATCCTAAACTTTGATTTTAATGAAATTATTGATTAAAAACCTTAGGAAAATTGGAATAATGACTTAATGAATTTTGGTAGGTAGGTGAGTGGTGATTATAAGTCCTAGGGGTTGTATAGAAGGCAGTTGTGGCTTTGGGCAAAGTCAAATAAGCGAAATTGGGAGTTAAATCGGCGTTTTAGATGTTAGAAATCGACCGAAAAGAGAAAATTAAGAATTTATCATGGGATGCTAAGAAAATAAATTCCACTGTTGGATGTGAAGTTTATGGGGTGAAGAAGCATGTCTAAAAATTTGGACTCGATCTGATGGTTAACGAAAAAGTTACGGCTAATCGAAGGTTGGAAACCCAGATTCTCGCCCAGGCGCACTAGCCATGCGCCCAGGCGGGTGCACTGTTCATTGGTGCACCAGACAGTGGGAAATCCGCCCAGGCGAGGCACCAACTCGCCCAGGCGCGCCCAAGGCGCATCAGCACGCACCAGTGTTGCATCTGGCGCGCCAATCCTCCCCCTGACCGCACGAGAAAGACGCACCACGCACCCGGCCAGAAAACTGGTGCAGTCCTCGCGCCCAGGCGAGCCAGGCGTGCGCCCAGGCGCGCGTGCGCAGCAGCACCAGATCTGGTGCGTCCATTTCATGACTTGGGGCCAAAGTTCCATTTCTTGCCACACCATTTTCTCAGCTCCCTAAGCTGAACATAAGGCACCAAATACACTTATTTTCACCACCTTTCAACACCATCTTCATTCCATCATCTCCATCAACTCTCTCAAGCTCCAAGATCATCTCCATCACCCTTCCCATCACAAACACTTGGTTTTGGGCACCTCAAACCCAAAATCATCAAAGCCCCATCAAGTGTGCACCATGGAGGTTGGTTGAAGCTTCATCTCTTCTCCTCCCTTGACCCTCACGAATCACTCCCTCCTCCATTCTCCTTGGCTTTTCAATTTTTCCACCATTGATTGGGTAAGTAGCTTCATGCCATGAGTTATTTTCCTTTCCATTCAAACTCTCCTTAGTTCATGAATTTTTGTTCTAAAACCCTTAGGGTTCTTGCATCCATGGTCATGTAGGAGCTTTGCTTTATGCCTTCCAACTCAAACCAAGGCAAAGACAAGGATCACTTCATCATTTCCTTATTGAGGTGGCAAGCTAGACTTAGGAAGTTCAAAGTTTCCAAGATTTTGAGCTAGGGCTCACTAAGGTTGTATTTACTCTTTGCTAATTTAAGGTAAGGAGTGGGTTATAGTGAGTATTACCTTACTCTGGGGTTTGGTTTACAATATGCATATAATGGGTACTAAGATTTTTGTGTTAGTTTAGGTTGATATAATATAGAATAATTGCTAGAATAGAATTTATGACTTAGGGAATTTATTTTGATGTTGATATATTGCATTTTGTGATTTGGTGATGTTGATGAATTAAATGCGTATGTTGTTTAATAACTTGAGTTGTGATATTAAGATGAATTGTGCTAATTAAGTTATAAAATATATTCGTGATCATTGGATAGTGGAAATGTGTAATGTGGTGATTAATTTTGAGTAACGGTATTTGCTAAAGAATTGATAATGATAAAGAAACTAAATGAATTATACTCAGGCTCAGCCAGGGGAGATATATTATACCCGGACGCAGTAAGTCGTTATCGCACGGTGGTGCGAACGCAGTAGGTCGTGACCAGGGGATTACCCGGATGCAGTAAGTCGTTATCGCGCGGTGGTGCGAACGCAGTAGGTCGTGACCAGGGGATTGAGAAACATACCCGGACGCTGTAAGTCGTTATCGCACGGTGGTGCGAACGCAGTAGGTCGTGACCAGGGGATTACCCGGACGCAGTAAGTCGTTATCGCGCGGTGGTGCGAACGCAGTAGGTCGTGACCAGGGGATTGAGAAACACACCCGGACGCAGTAAGTCGTTATCGCGCGATGGTGCGAACGCAGTAGGTCGTGACCAGGGGATTGAGAAACACACCCGAACGCAGTAAGTCGTGAGTGCACAGGAGTGCAGACGCAGTAGGTCGTGACTAAGGACAGATAGAAAAGAATATTAATATGATTAAATACATGGAATGGAAGACTTAAGAAAATGTTAAATAAAAATTGATTTGAGAAACTAATGAATACTTGAAATTGAATTGTGATGAATTGACTCTTATTTTGTGTGATTGAACTGTTATATGTGTATGGCTTAGTGTTGCATTATGTCTTATCTGGAAACTGCCTCCCCATTTTATGTGTAATACTCACTCCTTACTATCTCCACAGGTACTGAGGAAGAGTTTGCACAAGATCAGGCCGAGCAGGAGTACTCTCCCTCCCAGGGAGAGTAGGTTACCTTTAGTCATGTAGGACATGAGAATGTCCTGGGCCCGATGATGTGAATCATTTTTTTTGTTGTGTATAAATGTAAATAGCTTTTGGGGGCCCAGGACGACTCCTTTTGGGAAAGGGGTCTATTTTGGGGAAAAACTGTTTTCCTAACTTATTTATATTCCGCTAACTCTGATGCTTTTAACTCTGATGTCTTAAACTGGCTTTTCTGATGCGTGCACAAAGTTGCACAAACTGTTATATATGTGAATAGCCCTGCTGGCTTTGCTATTTGAAAATGTGTTATTTATCAGATTTCAGGAAAACAGAAATTTTGGGAAAGTCCTAAAAACAAACGAAACTCCGTCCGTTTGACGGGAGATTTTCTTATGAATTAAAAGTAACTAAGAGTTTTTCCTAATCAATCCATAAGTTTAAAAAAAATGAAATTTTCAAGTCCCTATTTTAATTAAGGGTATAAAAGGGTAATAAACTTAGGTGTTACATTTTGTGGTATCAGAGCAGTTTCCCTCGCCCTTTGGAGTGTGGACTCACATCTCCAAATGGTTACTCACCAAGCGAGTAACCGATATGAGTAAATAAGTGATTAAATTAGAGTAATAAGATAGAGTAGTTATTACTGCTAAATAATATATGTATTAACTTGTCATTTTTCTAGTATTAGAAGTTATGGCAAGCAAGCGCAGTGACGATGATAGGATCGCTGCAATCATAGAGAGTTTGGTCCAAATCAATCAAAGGCAAGCTGAATTGGTGGCTATGGCTGTGACAACCATAGCCTCACTTAACCAGTCATCTCAGGCAATTCAGGATCCCTCCCCATCTGAAATTCATTGGTTGACTGAATTCAAGTGGCATGGTCCCCCTATGTTCGAGGGTGGCTATAATCCGAATGTAACTCGGAAGTGGCTTCGGGAGGTAGAAGAAATTCTCCATGATATATCGCCGCCTGAGGAACAGAAAGTCCTTCTGGTTCAATATGCACTCGTTGGAGAAGCAGAGCAGTGGTGGGAGCAGGTTCAAAAGTGTATGGAGACCAATGAACAAAAAGTGACATGGGACGCATTCAAGGAAAGGTTCCGGGGAAAGTATCTTTTCGAAGATGTCCGAAAGGAGAAGGAACGTGCTTTCCTATGCTTGAGACAAGAGAACATGAGTGTTGAGGAATATGTAGGGAAATTTGAGGATCTGATTCTCTATGCTACCAGCTATAAGGGTGTGAATGAAGAAATCAAATGCATCAAGTTCCTTGCAGGACTCCGTGGAGATCTTAGAGCAGTTCTTGGAAAGGTACCCAAGGACAACTTTGCTCAGCTAGTACATTGGGCCAGCGTTTGGGATAAAGGTATGGCGAGGTCGAAAGATGCCACAGGGAAATCAAAGGTTCATTCTAAACCTGAGATCGAGAGGGTTACTTCAAAGAAAGCAAGGCTGATGGTAACCCCTCAGTTTCCCAAGTCTACTTGTGTCCATTGTGGGAAGTTTCATGGGGGCGAATGTTGGAAGGTACAGAAAGTTGGGGGTCCGACTCGGGGAAAAGGACCAATTCTGGAATCAAAACCTTATGCCCAGCACGACGTAGCTCCAGTAGCTCCCGGGGTTAAGAATAAGAATGGGAATACTATGGGAACCTATCCACTTTGCTCACATTGTGGAAAGAAGCATGAGGGAGAATGTTGGTATCGGAATCAAACCAGGGGGAATTTCACTTGTTTTCTGTGCGGACAACCAGGACATTTTGCTTCGACTTGTCCCACAAAGATTCCGAAGAAAGAAGTCAATGCTACAAAGGTGCAGCAAGCGGGAAAGAGTCAACCTGCTTCTAAGGGAAAACTGTACACCATGAACAGGGAGGAGGTCGATCTAGCTGACGTAGTCGCAGGTATAGATTGTTTAGTAATGCCCGTGCAGTATCCCATTAGTTTTAATATCACATAACTGATTTTTCCTCCTTAGAAGTTATTTGGAAATATCATGTTCCTTAAGATAGAACCATCCTGTGAATCTTTAACGCATTCATCCGATCTATGCTTCTTAGTAGCAGAGTAGAAACAATTAGAAGAAATGTCGAGTTGTAGAATTCAATTCCAAACTAATCAAGCCCAGTGATAATATTGTTATTTAATACTATATAAGATTAGAATTGATCACTCTAATTCTTGCATATGTTGAGTAATGATATTATCAATAAGCCCAACAATGGGATCACTATTAGTAGATGGAAGATTGAAACTGATCATTTTGATTTATCCGCCTACCAATAGTTGATGTCATTGCTGAATCTCATATCCAAGATTGTACCAAACGAGCTTAGCATCGGAAGTTTTACTCTTTGTTTAGTGCAAAGCCCTAGTAGTACGCAGAATCTAAGTGGGGGAGTGAAACCAAAAGGAAATAGTAGCACAACCAAAGAACCTTGCGATTGGGATGATTCTCCTTTTGAAGGAATTGAAACGGAATTTCGGGGACGAAATTCCAGTAAGTGGGGGAGAATTGTAACATCCTAAACTTTGATTTTAATGAAATTATTGATTAAAAACCTTAGGAAAATTGGAATAATGACTTAATAAATTTTGGTAGGTAGGTGAGTGGTGATTATAAGTCCTAGGGGTTGTATAGAAGGCAGTTGTGGCTTTGGGCAAAGTCAAATAAGCGAAATCGGGAGTTAAATCGGCGTTTTAGATGTTAGAAATCGACCGAAAAGAGAAAATTAGGAATTTATCATGGGATGCTAAGAAAATAAATTCCACCGTTGGATGTGAAGTTTATGGGGTGAAGAAGCATGTCTAAAAATTTGGACTCGATCCGACGGTTAACGAAAAAGTTACGGTGAATCGAAGGTTGGAAACCCAGATTTTCGCCCAGGTGCACCAGCCATGCGCCCAGGCGGGTGCACTGTTCATTGGTGCACCAGACAGTGGAAAATCCGCCCAGGTGAGGCACCAACTCGCCCGGGAGCGCCCAAGGCGCATCAGCACGCACCAGTGTTGCATCTGGCGCGCCAATCCTCCCCCTGACCGCACCAGAAAGACGCACCACGCACCCGGCCAGAAAACTGGTGCAGTCCTCGCGCCCAGGCGAGCCAGGCGTGCGCCCAGGCGCGCGTGCGCAGCAGCACCAGATCTGGTGCGTCCATTTCATGACTTGGGGCCAAAGTTCCATTTCTGGCCACACGATTTTCTCAGCTCCCTAGGCTGAACATAAGGCACCAAATACACTTCTTTTCACCACCTTTCAACACCATCTACATTCCATCATCTCCATCAACTCTCTCAAGCTCCAAGATCATCTCCATCACCCTTCCCATCACAAACACTTGGTTTTGGGCACCTCAAACCCAAAATCATCAAAGCCCCATCAAGTGTGCACCATGGAGGTTGGTTGAAGCTTCATCTCTTCTCTTCCCTTGACCCTCACGAATCACTCCCTCCTCCATTCTCCTTTGCTTTTCAATTTTTCCACCATTGATTGGGTAAGTAGCTTCATGCCATGAGTTATTTTCCTTTCCATTCAAACTCTCCTTAGTTCATGAATTTTTGTTCTAAAACCCTTAGGGTTCTTGCATCCATGGTCATGTAGGAGCTTTGCTTTATGCCTTCCAACTCAAACCAAGGCAAAGACAAGGATCACTTCATCATTTCCTTATTGAGGTGGCAAGCTAGACTTAGGAAGTTCAAAGTTTCCAAGATTTTGAGCTAGGGCTCACTAAGGTTCTATTTACTCTTTGCTAATTTAAGGTAAGGAGTGGGTTATAGTGAGTATTACCTTACTCTGGGGTTTGGTTTACAATATGCATATAATGGGTACTAAGATTTTTGTGTTAGTTTAGGTTGATATAATATAGAATAATTGCTAGAATAGAATTTATGTCTTAGGGAATTTATTTTGATGTTGATATATTGCATTTTGTGATTTGGTGATGTTGATGAATTAAATGCGTATGTTGTTTAATAACTTGAGTTGTGATATTAAGATGAATTGTGCTAATTAAGTTATAAAATATATTCGTGATCATTGGATAGTGGAAATGTGTAATGTGGTGATTAATTTTGAGTAACGGAATTTGCTAAAGAATTGATAATGATAAAGGAACTAAATGAATTATACCCAGGCTCAGCCAGGGGAGATATATTATACCCGGACGCAGTAAGTCGTTATCGCACGGTGGTGCGAACGCAGTAGGTCGTGACCAGGGGATTACCCGGACGCAGTAAGTCGTTATCGCGCGGTGGTGCGAACGCAGTAGGTCGTGACCAGGGGATTGAGAAACATACCCGGACGCTGTAAGTCGTTATCGCACGGTGGTGCGAACGCAGTAGGTCGTGACCAGGGGATTACCCGGACGCAGTAAGTCGTTATCGCGCGGTGGTGCGAACGCAGTAGGTCGTGACCAGGGGATTGAGAAACACACCCGGACGCAGTAAGTCGTTATCGCGCGGTGGTGCGAACGCAGTAGGTCGTGACCAGGGGATTGAGAAACACACCCGGACGCAGTAAGTCATGAGTGCACAGGAGTGCAGACGCAGTAGGTCGTGACCAGGGACAGATAGAAAAGAATATTAATATGATTAAATACATGGAATGGAAGACTTAAGAAAATGTTAAATAAAAATTGATTTGAGAAACTAATGAATACTTGAAATTGAATTGTGATGAATTGACTCTTATTTTGTGTGATTGAACTGTTATATGTGTATGGCTTAGTGTTGCATTATGTCTTATCTGGAAACTGCCTCCCCATTTTATGTGTAATACTCACTCCTTACTATCTCCACAGGTACTGAGGAAGAGTTTGCACAAGATCAGGCCGAGCAGGAGTACTCTCCCTCCCAGGGAGAGTAGGTTACCTTTAGTCATGTAGGACATGAGAATGTCCTGGGCCCGATGATGTTAATCATTTTTTTTGTTGTGTATAAATGTAAATAGCTTTTGGGGGCCCAGGACGACTCCTTTTGGGAAAGGGGTCTATTTTGAGGAAAAACTGTTTTCCTAACTTGTTTATATTCCGCTAACTTTGATGCTTTTAACTCTGATGTCTTAAACTGGCTTTTCTGATGCGTGCACGAAGTTGCACAAACTGTTATATATGTGAATAGCCCTGCTGGCTTTGCTATTTGAAAATGTGTTATTTATCAGATTGCAGGAAAACATAAATTTTGGGAAAGTCCTAAAAACAAACGAAACTCCGTCCGTTTGACGGGAGATTTTCTTATGAATTAAAAGTAACTAAGAGTTTTTCCTAATCAATCCATAAGTTTAAAAAAATGAAATTTTAAAGTCCCTATTTTAATTAAGGGTATAAAAGGGTAAATAAACTTAGGTGTTACATTAATTGATTAACACTTGATGTTTGCACATGACTAATCGATTAACTCTTACCTTAATCGATTAGTGGCTGAAGGTGGCCAAAAATCTAATCGATTAAACCACACCCTAATCGATTAGTGGTGAACATTGCCAAAAACTTAATCGATTAACTCAAGGGTTAATCGATTAACTTGTTCAGTCCACCAATCCCTTGCACTTCACATTGCCCTAACTTCTTCGTTAACCGTTGGATCTTGCTCAAATTTTTAGACAAGCATCCTAAGACACTCATCTTCACATCCAACGGTGGAATTTGGGTTTGGAGTTATGGATATTTAATTCCTAATTTCCTAAGATCATATGTTTGTAATCCTCGAATAACCCTTCTAAAGCTCATTTCTAAGCTAACTCTACCTCATGAAAACCTACCCTTAACTAAATCCTATATTATAAACACACTCTAAATATCTCTTAGCACCTCTAAACAATTCAAAGACTTGAACACAACACTACACTTATCAAAATTGTATTAACTAAAGCACCTAACGATTTGGTAAAATCGGGGATGTTACAATACTCCCCCACTTAAAGGAATTTCATCCCCGAAATTCGACTGAGTTCAAAGAACTAAAAGAGATATAGAGCTATATGCTCTAATAACATGATGGGTCTTATCTGTTGGTTTTGGCCTCAAAATCTCGAGAGGAGGGGTGAATCGAGTTTTATTAATGTATTGTAAAAACCTTTACAAATTAAAAAATTATTTTGAGATGGAGAGATTAAACGTTTGAAACAGATCGCGAAAACGATAGATAAAATATATTGAGTAGAGCGGAAACGTAAATAAATGAAATATGCGGAAATATAAAGAGATAGGGATAGAAAAGCTTGCACCGGTGAATTTTATACTGGTTCAGCCTTCCCATCGAAAGGCCTAGTCCAGTCCCCAAGCGACCCGCCTGAGAGTTCTTATAATCAGCAATAGAGTCGCACCCTATTACACCCAAGAGCACCCCGCACACTACTAGGAACCTCCGTTCGCTAGGGGCCTCAAATCACACAGCAGGGTTCCTCACCCTTCGAACGCCTCAACGTTCAACTACGGGATTCTCTCCCTACCACTAAGGTTGAGTACAAATGATGTGAGTGATTACAACAAGTATAACGTGTTCTCAATAACACAGATTCTACAATAAGCTCTTATGACAATGAAGTACTTTTTCTCTAGTAGTTACTCAGCCAACAAGGTTTTTTGTTCTTCAAAAATATGAACGTGAAAACCAAAAGATTAGAGAAGAAGAAGAGAGAAACGTGATTGTCAGAAAAGAATGAATGAATGATTGGAAAATATGATCAACAGAATGTTGGAGTGAATTTCTTTTTAAAATAAAAAAACAATTTAGAATCAAAAATATTTAGAATAAGTAAAACAAAATCAAAACAAAATAAAATAAGATTTGAAATAAGTTTTAAAATCAAAACTAAATCAAAATGATTTACGGAATAAAATAAAGATTTGATTCTTAAAACTAAAAAGGAAATAATTCCAATTTAAAATCATTTTCGAATTTTATAAAATAAATCAGAATCTTTTATATAAAAAAAAATCATGAAATAATCAAAATGATTCTGACACATTTTTCAATAAAACATGAAGTAATCGATTACTTTCTGAAGGTAATCGATTATTCTTTCAAAAATAGAAATTCTTAAATTCATTTGAAAACCATGTAATGGATTAGACCAATAATAGTTAATCGATTACACCACTCCTGTTCAATGTATGATGCAACTCATTTAATCGATTACACTTAAACACTTAATCGATTACTGAGCCTCTGATATGCATATGATGCAACATCATGTAATCGATTACTACAGAGCTTGTAATCAATTACTAAGCCTCTGAAAAATATATGATGCAACAATTATAATCGATTACTTGAGCCAGGTAATCGATTACTCCCATAAGAAAGTAATTGATTAACAAGATTCATTTAATCGATTACAACCTCTCTGATTTTTCTATGATGCAACAAAGTTAATCGATTATCTTGAGCAGCTAATCGATTACTCTCTCTTGCATACATAAAAATATACAGAGTTTTGTAACATCAAGTATTTTCACAAAGATTAATGCAGAAAACATTTTTTTCATGAAAAACACGTTTTTCTTCTTCTCTCTTTTAAAATGAAAAACTCATTGGCTTTTGTAAACTCGTAAAGAAATAGAAACTCCATTACCTTACAAATGATCTAAGGAAAAGGTTTTAATCTATGTCTTGCTTGATTCTTCAATCTTGAACATGGATGACACTTGTGAGCTTGAACTTGAGTTGGCTTGTTATCATCAAAACAACATCTTGAAATATACTTGAAGTCCATAAGAGAGTTTGAAGCATGCCTTCCAACACTAGCTTGACTTCCAACACTCCCTGTAGTGGACTTGCAGTAGACCGAGCGTCGACCGACCGAAAGCCTCATGACTCCTACTAAGTACGATACTGATACAGGCCCAACGATCGGACCTTATACCGAGCAAACTGGGTTTCTACATGTAGGTCACGTACTGATGAAGTTAACACCGAGCACAGGACTCTCAATCTAATCCTTATAGTTTACAGCCTCATCAAAGCCGTAACCACTCCTAGATTCCCACGACTCTTGGCTAGATAAAACAGCCTTGGATAATGTTTATCATTTAGAGGATTTATGGATATGATCTTATCATATCCTTAACGAGTCCTATTTGCCTTCTAACTCTTCAGGAAGCTTATCAAGATGGCACAACCCACACAGGTAATCCCCTATAAGAACCACCATGCTATAGGGGCAAAGGTACGTCTTCACATCCCTAAGTTGACACTAGCACACACATCGTTGACTAGGGAGAACCTGTTTATCCCAACTGGATATTCAGAAATCCTAAAAAGTCCTACATTAACATCTTGGAGGGGATCATTTTTCAAGGCTCTTCCATAGCTTTAAGGTTGACCTTGGTTAAGGACACGACATTGGCGCCGTCTGTGGGGATCTGAATAACATATCATTCCCACCACCACCATGGTTACCACCAGAAGTCAAGTTGGTGACCTCCGTGACCGCATCACCCGCACCCGTGGCAGGCCTAGAAACGCTGATAACAACAACCCACAGCCCCATTCTGCTGGTGATCTGCGCGATGTTCTCAACCATAATCGTGCAGATAATGGACAACCGCCACGAACCTCCCATTCTGGTGCACCGAATAATTCTCAGCCACCAAACCATTCACAAAATCATCCACCCCCTCATCGCAGCCTTAATCGTAGTAATAATCACGCTACTCATTCCCAAACACCACAATCTTCTCATCCTAGGACTAGAAGCAACCCCCAACCGCTCTAAGTTCTACTAACCATACTGCCTCCACCACCACCACCACCCCCTCCAACACCACCACCTTCCACCCATGGTGATTCGAGCAGCACAGCCCCAACCACCCGAAACACATCCAGGACCACTGGAACTCGAGCACATCATGGCCGAAATACCCAACGTACCCCTCCTGTACCACCCAATCCCGACCACATAAGTACAACCCCTAGAACCAGATTGAATCCAGGAAGAACTGCTCCTGGAAACTCTCATCATAGCCACTCCATCGGAAGGTCCTATGGAACATCTGCATCTGCTCGGGCTCGGGAGCAAGAGATGATTAACATCCTAAACAAACAAACGGCTTTAATTGAACAACAAGGACGAGCTATTGCCGACCTCCAACAGCAAGCTATGGCAAGGATTGCACAGAGTCAACCACCCACCATACTACCCTAAAATACAATGCCTCAAACCATGGACCCACAACCACTCCCAGTAATGCAGCTTCCCCCGCCACAAAATACCCATGCTAACCCTACCATGAACCAGGATCAGGGTGATTTTAACCCTGGTCATCCCTTTACTCCATATATTATGGCATTCCAAACTCCTCAAGGATACTTGGGCCCTTCTAATGTCCCACACTACAACGGCCTTACTGATCCAGTGGACCATATTGTCTCTTACGAAGGAGCGATGAATTACTACGGAGGAGGGGAGGAGATGAAATGTCGAGCCTTTTCCATGACCCCAGAGCCGTCAGTGTTACGATGGTACTCATCCATCCCTCGGAACTCAATTATTTCTTGGGAGGAGATGAAAAGAGTGTTTCTAAATAGATACACGGCTAGTTGCATTCAGCCCAAATCCGACCACACCTTAGCAGCAGTCACCCAAAAACAAGATGAGTCATTGAAATACTACCTTTCGCGATTTCATGCAGAGGCTAGCTCGGTTCCTCGATTAGAACCTGGTGTGGCAGTACTGTTGTTCACACAGGGTTTACAGTCGGGAGACTTCAGAAAGTCTTTGATTGGAAAACCTCCAAAAGATATGGCCGAGTTAAGACAAAGGTCGAATAAGTTCATTAATTTGGAGGAATTCTATAAGGGGCAGAAAGTTAGAGAAGAAAGGCAACGAGTTGATCCTCAAGGCCAAAATAAACAAAAACGTAATGAACGTTTTGGTGGAAGACAAGATAGGAATGATAGAGACCGAAGGATCCCTCCAAGGAACAAATTTCAGGATACACTCCTTTAACTGTTCCAAGAAGTCAAATCCTGAGGGAAACAATGCAGGCTGACTTGCGCTCGGCCCAAAGACCTCCGTCTTTGAGAAAGGGCGCACAGCGTGATAGGTCAAAGTACTGTGACTTCCACAGGGGATACGGCCACACAACCGATAAGTGCATCTGGTTGCGAGATCTGATTGAAGAGATGATCAGAGATGACAAGTTACAACAATACATCAGGGATGCAGCCGGCCGAAGAAGTAGGAACAGATCTCAGTCACCAGCAAAGTCCAAACGACAAAGAAGTAGGTCACCAGGCGATAGAAACACCGGAAGACAGAAGATCGATCCCACTCCAGCTCCTGATACGAATCCCAATAAAAACGAATTCTTGGTTAATACTATTGTGGGAGGTTTTGCTGGGGGTGGGGAGAAGAAAGCCGACAGAAAGAAATACATCAACCAAATTTTGGCAGTCAGTCAGAAGCCTATAGCAAAGAGATCAACAAAAAACGTTCCTATTATTTTTGATGATGGTGATTTGGATGGAATCCTTCCAGGACATAATGACCCCATGGTGATTACTGCCCTTATTGGTAATTACGAGGTAAAACGAGTCTTCATCGACCAAGGGAGTTCGGCGGACATCATGTTTTTCCCTCTGTTCAAAGCCCTCAAACTCAGGGAATGCAATCTCACTCCCTTTGAAGGTGAATTAATTGGTTTTACGGGGGATACCATTGAGCCAAAGGGGTACATTCAACTTCCCATAACCCTCGGACAACAGCCTTCGGCCAGAACCGAGATAGTCAATTTTTTGGTGGTTGATTGCCCAGCGGCCTACAACGCCATTCTTGGGAGGACTTCTCTGCAGGCATTTGGGGCGGTAGTATCTACAGTTCACTTGGCTATGAAATTCGTCGGAACTGATGATAAAGTGGTGACTGTCAAGGCCGAGCAAGAAGCAGCAAGGAAATGTTACAACGCCAGTTTAGGGAAAGTTAAAAACAAGGATCCGAGCAATTTGGAAAAAGTCTCTTTGGGAAAGGGCAACGTTAATCTTGCAGATCTGGACTTAAGGGACCAATCCGACAGAAGTAGACCAACCCCGAAGGGACAGTGGGAATTCTTGACATTGACCAATGACCCCCTTAGGCAAGTAAAAATTGGGTCTGAACTACCCGCAAATGTTAGAGAGGAGTTAACCACTCTGTTGATTTCAAATAAAGACCTGTTTGCATGGACATCAGCGGATATGCCAGGAATCGACCCAAATTTTATCTTCCATAAGTTGAGTATCATTCCGGGGTCGAAACCAGTGGCACAACGCAAAAGGAAGGTTAGCGCTAAAAAGGCCGCTGCCATCGAAGAAAAGGTTGCTGAATTACTCCGAGCAGGTTTCATTAGGGAAATTGACTATACAGACTGGTTAGCTAACACCGTCTTGGTCAAAAAACCCAATGGAAAGTGGAGGATGTGTGTCGACTACACGGACTTGAATAAAGTCTGTCCTAAAGACCAGTATCCTCTTCCCGTCATTGACAAACTCGTCGACAGTTCAGCCGGTTACAAACTCTTGTCCTTTATGGATGCTTACTCTGGTTACAACCAAATCCCTATGTTCCCGGACGATCAAGATAAAACCGCATTCATCACCGACAAGGCAACTTATTGTTATAATGTCATGCCTTTTGGGTTGAAGAATGCGGGTGCCACCTATCAGAGGATGATGAACAAGGTTTTTCAGGGAATGATCGGTTCAAATATGGAAGTATACATCGATGATATTATTGCAAAGAGCAGACACCAAGAAAACCATGCCCAGGACCTCGCGACAATATTAGACCGAGTGAGAAAATATTCCATGAGGTTGAATCCGGAAAAGTGTGTGTTTGGAGTCCCAGCCGGTTCTTTCCTCGATTTTATGTTAACCGAGAGAGGGATTGAAGCCAATCCAGATAAATGCAAAGCAATCCTTAAAGAAGTTCAACAACTCACGGGCCGAGTGGCGGCACTCTCCAGATTCTTGTCCCAAGCCGCTCGGAAAGCCTTGCCATGGTACCAACTCCTTAGGAAAAACAAAGAATTCCTTTGGGACGAGCACTGTGAGCAAGCTTTTGACCAATTAAAGGAGTATCTTTCTAGCCCACCCGTCCTCCACAGCCCACTTCCTGGTGAAAACCTCATTCTATACATGTCAGTAGCAGAAACGGCGGTCAGTTCGGTTTTGGTAAGAGAGGAGTCAGGTATTGAGGCCCCAGTGTATTTTGTTAGCCGAGTACTTCAAGGACCGGTGCTGAGATATCAAAAACTGGAGAAACTTGCGTACTGTTTGGTCGTGTCAGCTCGAAGGTTGAGACAGTATTTTCAGGCACATAGAATATTGGTAAGAACAGCCCAACCTCTCAGACAAGTACTTCATAAACCCGACTTAGCAGGAAGGATGGTCTCGTGGTCTGTCGAACTATCCGAATTTGACATTGCCTATGAACCGAGGAAGGCGATGAAATCTCAAGCTCTTGCCGATTTTGTCACTGAGTTTACAGATATCCCTTCGGACGTCTCTCAAAACTTATGGTCAGTATACGTTGACGGGTCAAGCAATAAGAAAGGAGCGGGAGCAGGGGTCATCATTGAAAACCCTGAAGGATTATGCATGGAATACTCTTTAAAATTCGAGTTCCAAACATCGAACAACCAAGCAGAATACGAGGCAGTTCTTGCAGGCCTCAAAATGGTTCATGAGTTCGGAGCAGAGCGAGTATCAGTTTTCAGCAATTCACAACTAGTAGTTTCTCAGATCAAGGGTCAGTACTCAGCAAAGGAGCCTATCCTACAAAAATATCTTGAAGAGGTAAAGCGAATCATCTCAAACTTTTCAGAATTTGACATTTCCCATGTCCCGAGGGATTCAAATTCCTGAGCCGACATTTTATCTAAATTGGCAAGTACAAAGGGGTCGGAAAATAATAAAACATTGATACAAGAGACTATTCCCCAACCAAGTGTCATTTTGGCTATCTCATTATCCCAATCATGGATGGATCCGATTCTTACTTATTTACAACATGGGTTTGTCCCCCAAGATCAGGCAGAAGCTCGGAAATTGATTAAGAAAGCAGCTCAATACACAATTCTGAATGGTGTTCTTTACAAAAGAGGCTTTGGCTCCCCCATGCTCAGATGTGTCAACCCATCCCAAGCTGAGGAGATACTGGAGGAAATTCACGGCGGAATTTGCAGCCACCATATGGGTGGAAAATCCCTTGCGAGAAAGGTAATCCGAGCGGGTTACTTTTGGCCCACACTGCAAAAGGACGCCATGGATCATGTTAAGAAGTGTGCTCAATGCCAATTCCACAGCGACATTTACCAGAGACCAGCTGAAGAGTTACACTCTCTCGGTGCCCCTTGGCCCTTTTACCAATGGGGTATGGACATTATTGGGAAGTTTCCCACCGCACCAAGGCAACTCAAGTTTGCGGTAGTGGCCGTTGACTACTTCACTAAGTGGATTGAGGCGGTTCCGTTAGCAACAATCTCCACAGCCCGTAATCAATCTTTCTTTGTGAAGGAAATTATCTCTCGGTTCGGGGTGCCTCATGCCATAGTTACTGATAATGGATCACAATTTGCAGCCTCTCACTTTCAACAACTAGCAGCCGACTTGGGAATCACTCACTACTTCAGTTCTGTTGAAAATCCACAAACAAATGGGTTAGCCGAAGCTGCCAACAGAACCATCTTGGATGGAATTAAGAAGAAACTCGGTAACGTAGCCGGAACTTGGGCGGATAAACTACCGAGCGTTTTATGGTCACACAGGACAACTGTACACTCATCTACCGGAGAGACTCCTTTTCGTTTGACATACGGCTGTGACGCAGTCATTCCGATCGAAAAGCGAATCCCTACCTTTAGGACTCTTGAACGTCCTTTAGAAACTAACGACCATCTGGTCAGCGAAGAGCTCATTCTTCTCGAGGAAATTCGAAAGAACGCCGCCGCTCATGAAAGAAAAATGAAAGAGCGACAAGCTCGGGAATACAACAAGAAGGTTCGTGCGCGAAGTTTTGAAGTAGGGGATTTAGTCCTTCGCCGAGCGGATATCGGCAAAGGAAATGCGGGAGTTGGAAAATTGAAGCCAAAGTGGGAAGGCCCATACCGAGTGAAAGCTAAATCCGGATCTGGTGCTTACAAATTGGAGACTCTCTCAGGCATGGAAATCAACAACAGCTGGAACGTGGCCAAACTCAGAGCTTATTACAGTTAAGCTCTTATTTTTCACTTTTTACAGATAGTTTAGTTTACTGCTCGAAAATGTTTAGGTGGAATAAACGAAGGATAACACCCTTCTTATCTTAGAAACAATTGTTAGGAGTTAGTTGACAAACGAGCAACATCGTTTTTATATTCTTTTATTAATAAAACGTAGCAATTTCCTTCAATCTTTTTTATGAACATTGTGATGTGACATACGCCTCATTTTTTTCGGCTAGCCACCGAGCGGAATCGAGATACAACTCTTTACGAGAGTTTGACAACGTATTCATAGAACACCCGAATTCAGGAAATTACTTTCCCTGCTTCGCGGTCCGAGGGTCCCGCTTCGGCTAAAGTCGGCGATCCGAGTTCTACTCACAATAATTTATTTAAATAACGCAATTCCTAAATAAGCCTGTTTGATCAGTAAAATCAAGGGTCACGTGACAAACGGAACCCAAACACAATTGATATAAAGGCAAGCGGATTAAAATTTAAACAGAAGCAAAAAAGTTGTTCAGAAGTATGCTCGATTACAACGAGCAACAAGATTAACGCTCGATTACAACGAGCTGCAAGTTAAAGCAAAAATTGTTCAGAAAAAACGCTCGGTAACAACGAGCAACGAAATATTAAACCATACAGAATTGCAACAAAAATGATCACTACTCAATATCGGACAGAACAACGTTGGAATCATCGAAGTCAGGGGCTTCGGTCAGATCAACAAGAGGATTTGGCAGATCCTCACCTTGTAGATCAACTTCAGCCTTGGTCTCGATATCAATTAGCTTTCCATTCTCGAGAAGATGAAGTGGATGAGCTCCGACCACCCTGAACTCAGTCTCAGGGTTCAAAAACTGAATTTGCTTGATGGCTGAGACAAAAGAATCATCGACGCTTTTACTCCAGTTATAGAAGTTGGTTGCTGTCTTTTTCTTGTGTAGAAGGGCTTTCTCCTTCAATTTTTGAGCAACCACAGCAGACCTCTCAACTTCTGCCCTCAGCTCTTCCATCCTCTGTCGGCTCTCCTCTAATTCCTTCTTCAATGCTTCCTCGGCCTCCTTCTTCTTATCTTCAGCAACCTTTTGGGAAACCTTCAAAGCATCCCTCTCCTTAATCAGCTCATTTTTATCAGCTTTCAAGTTTTCCAACTCATTCTTTACACGATTCAGTTCATCTGAGAGGCTAGCTTTTTGAGCAGCAGACAATTCGCGAGCCTCCCTCTGCTCGGCATTATAACCAGCAAAAAGTCCATCAGGATGCTTAGCCAAAAAATACGCAAGGTTGGCACCCCGCAGCAGATATTTGGCAAGAGTCATGTTACAACGAGACCATTGATCAGAAGAAAGAGTTCCAAAACGAGTGCAGTCAGACTCAGAACAGATGTATTGACCAAATCTTTCATCAAATTGTTGGTCCCATATAGATGTTTCAGGAGGGGTCGCAGCATAAGAAGGAGCATTGTCAGAAGAAGGAACAGCAGCAGCCTTAGCACTTGAACCTTCAACCCGAGGGTTCGCCCCTTCGGTCACTATCTCTTTTCCTTTATCAATCCGTCGGCGACGAAGTTGAGGCTGAAAGGGTGAAATGTTTTGAACTTGGCCGCTAGGGCCCAGTGAAATCGTAGCACCGACAGCTACCACATTTGAAGTTGGCCGAGGGGATGCCTCGGCTGGTGATGCAGTTGGAGTAGAGATACTCAGGCTCGGGGTACTCAAGCTTGAAGACCCGGATGTCGTGCTCATTGCCTGGGTCTTCCTTTTCTTTCCCCCTTGAACCAAAGAAGCCAGCCGAGAAGCCATTTTTTCTGCAAAGAACAAAGAAAAACAAAGTAAAATTAGAACGGATCAACTTAGCAAATGCAAACAATCAAAATAAAACAGTTTTACCAAGTTCTGCTTTAACATCCGAGGATGGGATGTTCACAATATCCTTAGTTTCTATCCTCCCATTAGATTTCATGTAACTTTCTACTGCTCGACACACCTCCTTCTCATGTTCAACCAGTTCTTTCCAATCTGAAGAGTATGAGGCTACCGATCGGTTAAAGAAGCTCGCAGTCCACTGGAGAGGAAACCGAGGAATTGGTCGGGATTCACCAGGTCGGGTGAACCAGCAAACTCCATTGCCAATAAAGTTGTATTTAAAGAAAAAAGGTTTAAAACCCTTCCAAGATTCAGAATACTTGGTGAAAAGGGTATAGCCGTTGCGGGATTTCAGTGAGACCCAGGGTCGTCTTGCCGATCCTTTCTCAAAAGTGTTGCATTGAGGAGCAAATAGGTAGAAGAAAATTGGAAGAGTGCAAGACCACTCCATGGCTGTGCACACTTGCTGGAAACCCCTCACAAATGCCCAAGCGTTGGGATGCAGCTGGGATGGGGCCACTCTTAAAGTGTTCAAAACACCTATCTCAAAATCGGTAAAAGGCATCCTAACCCCTAACCGAGTAATGACTTCTTCATAAAAATAAAAACCCGGGTTACCCGCCGGAATTTGACTGCAGACCCGTTCATTCAAACCCACAGGACTAATAGAGTATTGGTTCCCAGCATTATCACCAGGACACGGCAGAATTATAGCCCGTGTTTGATCTAATGAGTTTTCTGTTGAGAGCTCAGATTGAGTACCAAGAACTTCTCGGTCCACCCAATCATATTGATCTGCGTCTGATGGAAATGGATAAAGTTCGGGATTAGAGACACACTTCCTCTTCATACCTGAGGAAAAGGGAAGCACACTTGGAGTCAGAAGCAGAAAAACTTAACTATTTCAGTTCAAATACTTACGGTTTCGATCGGTTGGAGAACACCTCCCTTTCAGGGCAGAAATTTCCCAAACCGATTGAAATGTCTAAATACCTCTCTGTTGATTCCGTAACCTCCTCTGTTCTACCCTCTCGGCAATCCTATAGTGAATCACACCTTGCCTGAACTCTTTCAAAGTCTGAGGAAAATGCGTGGCTATCGGTTTAACACAAATTTCTGGGTTTCCTCCTTTATGTGTTCTTGGAACATCAGAGTTTACGGATTCCTCACTCATGATAAACGCCGCTTCAGTACCAACCCTAAGAAGTTAAGTGCAGTAAAACGTAAAACAGACCTAAGAAATGCTACAGCGATCACTCTGTAAATGATAAAGGAAGACAAAGAATTTCGAAGGGCCAGTGGGGGTATCACAGCAACAAAATTGTGATTTGTTCAAACCCTAGAAAAATCTATTCAAGGAACCAGCGAAGAGAGGCCAGAGTTAATGCATAAAAAGAAAATTCTAAGCACATACACACAGTAAATACCAGAAGCAATCGCATGCAAGACAGCAAAAAGGAAAGAGCATGCAAAACAGCAAAGAAGAAAGAGAAAAAAGAAAAACTAGTCAGAGAAAGGAAGAGTTTCATTACCTGCTAACAATGAGTGATCAAGAAACTAGAGAAGAACGAGGACCACGAAACAAGAAACGAGCACTAGGGATGTCTTGGAGGAGCTCTGGCTTCGAGTTCCAAAAACTCAGGAAGATGATGAACAAAGATGAAGGAGAATTTGAAAAGGTTATGTTTAGAACGAATGGTGAAACCACCCTTTGAAATCCGCCTTAAAACTTCCCTCCACTATCTCAAAAGGTTTGGGCCTAAGTCAGAAAAAGCCCATTAGTATTGAAAACTAAACACGTGGCACCGCTGGTGAGTTTGAAATCATAACGTTCCTCTTCCCTACGAAGTAAAGGACACGTGGAAGCACAGGAAGAAGTGAAGGGTCGCGTCTGGGTCAATCAAACGTCAGCTCTAGTAAAATTACTCGGATGGATACATATCTCGTTCTAGTAAAGCTTGGTCGGAAGATAATTCGCTCGTCTTATTAGCTCGGCAGGGCTCAAATCACCCAACCGAGCTTGGGGGGCTTATGTAGTGGACTTGCAGTAGACCGAGCGTCGACCGACCGAAAGCCACATGACTCCTACTAAGTACGATACTGATACAGGCCCAACGATCAGACCTTATACCGAGCAAACTGGGTTTCTACATGTAGGTCACGTACTGATGAGGTTAACACCGAGCACAGGACTCTCAATCTGATCCTTATCGTTTACAGCCTCATCAAAGCCGTAACCACTCCTAGATTCCCACGACTCTTGGCTAGATAAAACAGCCTTGGATAATGTTTATCATTTAGAGGATTTATGGATATGATCTTATCATATCCTTAACGAGTCCTATTTGCCTTCTAACTCTTCAGGAAGCTTATCAAGATGGCACAACCCACACAGGTAATCCCCTATAAGAACCACCATGCTATAGGGGCAAAGGTACGTCTTCACATCCCTAAGTTGACACTAGCACACACATCGTTGACTAGGGAGAACCTGTTTATCCCAACTGGATATTCAGAAATCCTAAAAAGTCCTACATTAACATCTTGGCGGGGATCATTCTTCAAGGCTCTTCCATAGCTTTAAGGTTGACCCTGGTTAAGGACACGACACTCCCCCTTTTTTATGATGACAAACAACAATTATGATATGCTCTTTACTATCTGTATCATAGGTATACAAGCAAAAACACATAAATATATACCAATAACCTTCCCTAGAACAAAAATTATACAGAATATATCAATTCATATTATCATCTCCCCCTGTATAGATGCATAAACAAAATATATCACTTCAAGATAAATAGCATCTTCAGAGTATCTCTCCCCCTGTATGTTTCAATCAAAATATCAGAATATCTCTCCCCCTTTTGTAATCATCAAAAAGTCGTGCTATCTCCCCCTGAAACACTGAGAAGACGCATCAATAATAACAAGAGAGATAAACATAATCACATACTCAAAAGAGGTGAGAGGCAGAAGTTAAACCAATTTCTCTACGAATGAAAAAGAAATTTTCTTTTGGAAATGGTTTCGTAAAGATATCAGCTAACTGCCACGAAGTATCAACATACTCAATAATACAATCACCCTTTTGAATATGATCACGTATAAAATGGTGATGAATCTCAATATGCTTCGTGCGAGAATGTTGCACTGGGTTTTTGGTAATACTAATAGCACTGGTATTATCACATTTTATGGGAATGTGATCTAGACTTACACCGAAGTCTAGGAGTTGCTTTTTCAACCATAAGATTTGCGCACAACAGCTACCCACGGCGACATATTCAGCCTCAGCTGTAGATAGGGCTACACTTGACTGTTTCTTGCTAGCCCATGATACCAAAGAATTGCCAAAAAGATGACAAGTGTCGCCAGTGCTTTTCCTCTCTACTTTGCACCCAGCAAAGTCAGAATCAGAATACCCAACAAGATTACACGAGGAACCTTTGGGGTACCACAAACCCATATCAATTGTGCCAGACAAATATTTCATTATACGTTTGGCAGCAACCATGTGCATTTCTTTTGGATTCGCTTGAAAACGAGCACATAAACAAACACTAAACATTATATCCGGCCTACTTGTCGTTAAATAGAGAAGGGATCCGATTATACCTCGATATTTAGTGATTTCTACGGATTTACCTCCTTCATCTTTGTCAGATAGCAAGATGTGCTGATAGGTGTTGCTACTGCCTTGGCCTTATCCCTGCCAAATCGTTTCAATAGTTCCTTGCAGTACTTTTTTTGGCTAATGAAAATCCCATCCTTTGCTTGTTTTATTTGCAATCCCAGGAAAAAGTTCAGCTCGCCCATCATAGACATCTTGAACTCTTCCTGCATCATACTTGAAAAATCCTTGCAAAGGGTTTCATTAGTAGCACCGAAAATAATATCATCTACATAAATTTGAACTAAAAGAATGTCCTTTCATTTCTTTTTAATAAAAAGTGTGTTATCAGCCTTCCCTCTTTCAAAATTATTTTCTAATAAAAATTTGCTAAGACGGTCATACCACGCTCTAGGAGCCTGTTTGAGTCCGTACAAAACCTTTCTCAATTTAAAAACATAATCCGGGTGTTCATAATTTTCAAAGTCGGGAGGTTGACACACATATACTTCCTCATTTATAAAACCATTTAGAAAGGCACTCTTTACGTCCATCTGATATAGTTTAAAATCTAAAATGAATGCAAAAGCTAAAAGCAGTCTAATGGCTTCCAACCTAGCAACAGGGGCAAATGTTTCCTCATAATCTATCCCCTCTTCCTGGTTGTAACCTTGTGCAACTAACCTAATTTTGTTTTGAACAATTAAACCAGCCTAATCGAGTTTATTTTTATAAATCCACTTAGTTCCAATAATCAGATGAGACTCAGGCCTAGGAACAAGTTCCCACACTTGATTTCTTTCGAACTGGTTTAATTCCTCTTGCATTGCCAAAAGCCAATGCTCATCAAGCGTAGCCTGAGAAATATTCTTTGGCTCCACTTGAGAAACAAATGCAAAGAAGTTACATAGATTGCTAATAGAATTGCGAGTACTTACACCTTTTGTGATGTCACCTATGATTTGATCAATGGGATGGTGCCTTGAAGTTCTCCATTCCTTAGGCAAATCAGCGTTGAGCTCCATGGATTGTTCTTGATTTTTCTCCTCAACTGATTCAACTGATTTTTCATTGCTTTCGGAATTTTCCTTTCCTTTAGCATTTGGCTCCTCATCCTCATCAATGAATAAATCTCCAAGAATATCTGAAATTTCATTAACAGATACCTTTCCCAACTTTTTGGGATCGGATTCATCAAATGATACATGAATAGATTCTTCAATAGTATTACGAGATTTATTGTAAATCCTATATGCTTTGCTCGAAACAGAATATCCAAGGAATATGCCCTCATCAGCTCTAGCCTCAAAACTTCCTAGATTTTCTCTACCATTATTATGCACATAACATTTACATCCAAAAACACGAAAATGAGAAATATTTGGTTTTCTCCCCTTGTACAGCTCATAGGGGGTTTTCTTTAAAATAGGCCTTATTAAAACACGGTTCATAACATAGCAAGATGTACTCACTGCATCGGCCCAAAAATATGCAGGCAAATTCATGTCATTAAGCATTGTTCTTGAAAGCTCTTTTAATGAACGATTTTTCCTCTCCACAACTCAGTTTTGCTCAGGAGTTCTTGGAGCTGAAAAATAATGCTTAATTCCATGTTTTTCGCAAAATTTTTCAAAAAGATGATTTTCAAATTCTCCACCATGATCAGTTTTAATGGATGCAATGCTCAAATGAAATTGGTTTTGAACAATCTTGGCTAGCTTTTTAAGTTCATGAAATGCGTCATTTTTATGAGTAATAAAAAGCGTCCATGTATACCTTGAATAGTCATCCACAATAACTAAACAATAATAGTTGCCACCAAAGCTTTTCGTTTGACAAGGTCCAAAAAGATCCATATGTAAAAGTTCCAAGGGCCTTTGAGTTAAAACAAGATTTTTAGAAGGAAAATATGCCCTTGTGAGTTTTGATTTAGAACAAGGATCACACTTTTCAGAAATAGAAAAATTTTGCTTTGGAAAACCAACTACTAAGTTTTTAGAAGAAATTTTATTTAAATGAGCCATGTGGATATGACCTATTCTACGATGCCATAGCCACGACTCATCCTCTTTACTTAATAAACATTTCGCATCATTTGAGGGTATTGAATTAAAATCAATAACATAAACATTGTTTATCCTGCGAGCAATTAGCTTAATAAGATTATCAACTTTACCCTCGATAATACATCTATCAGAATCAAAAATAACCCTATTGCCCTTATCACACAACTAACTAATACTTAGCATATTGTGTTTTAGGCCCTCAACATATAAGACATTTTCAATACAAGGGTTAGGAGGTGTACCAATTTTACCGACTCCTAGAATCTTTCCTTGATTGTTATCTCCGAAAGTCACATGTCCTTGGTTCTTTTGCACGAGATGCGAGAATTTAGATTTATCTTCAGTCATATGTTTTGAGCATTCGCTGTCCAAGTACCACCACGATTTTCTTCCTTCCAGAGTAACCTCATCTCCGTGTGCCATCAAACATATGTTGGTTGTCTCTTCTTGTTCGTCTGAATCCTCATCCGAACTTCCCTCGTTGTCTAGCCATGCCAAATATGCTTGCTTCCCTTTCTTTGAATTTGAGGTGCCTTTTTCTGAATTCTCTTTCTTTTTCAGCTGGTAGCAGTCTGCTCTGATGTGACCAGGCTTGCCACACTCATGACATGTGATGGTTGAGCCTCCACTCTTGTTGTTGTCTCTTCTATTGAAGTTTTTCTTCCTCAGAAATTTTCTGAACTTTTTGACCAACAGACCCATGTGTTCATCATTTAACAATTCTTTGTCCGAGTCACTTTCTGTTGCTGGTGCTTCAGCCTTGAATGCCAGACTTTTGACCTTCTTCTTCTCTTCTTCGTGTTGAGCCAATCTTTTTAATTCACTTTCATGCTCTTGTAACTTCCCAAAGAGAGTTTCCAGTGTCATCGTTGAAAGATTTCTTGATTCAGCAATCGCCGTCACTTTGGGTTGCCATTCTCTTCCCAAACACCTTAAAACTTTGTTGATAAGATCCTCATTGGTGAATTTCTTCCCCAATGTCGTCAGCTGATTTACAATCATTGTGAAGCGTTTTTGGATCTCTTGAATCGATTCTCCATCTTTCATTCTGAATAACTCATATTCACCAGTCAGCGTGTTGATTCTCGATCTCTTCACTTCAGTTGTACCTTCATGCGTGACTTCCAGCGTATCCCACATTTGTTGTGTTGTCTCGCATGTTAATATCCTGAAAAACTCATCATAGCTCAAAGCAGATGTTATAATATTTTTCGCTTTCAGGCCGTACTGGACTCTACGTTCCTCCTCCTCCGTCCACTCAGCCATAGGCTTTTCGACGGTGTTACCATTAACCACATAGGTAGGAACATAGGGACCATTTACGACAGCATCCCAAACTTTTAATCCGACTCCTTGAATAAAAATTTTCATACGGGCTTTCCAATACGCGTACCCTACCCCATCAAACATGGGAGGACGGTTAATAGAACTCCCTTCACCACCAAACAGAGAGTTTGAAGCCATACTCTTGAGATGGTTAAGTCTTAACACAAGAGACTAGCTCTGATGCCAATTGTTGGTTTTGGCCTCAAAATCTCGAGAGGGGGGGGGGTGAATCGAGTTTTATTAATGTATTGTAAAAACCTTTACAAATTAAAAAATTATTTTGAGATGGAGAGATTAAACGTTTGAAACGGATCGCGAAAACGATAGATAAAATATATTGAGTAGCGCAGAAACGTAAATAAATGAAATATGCGGAAATATAAAGAGATAGGGATAGAAAAGCTTGCACCGGTGAATTTTATACTAGTTCAGCCTTCCCATCGAATGGCCTAGTCCAGTCCCCAAGCGACCCGCCTGAGAGTTCTTATAATCAGCAATAGAGCTGCACCCTATTACACCCAAGAGCACCCCGCACACTACTAGGAACCTCCGTTCGCTAGAGGCCTCAAATCACACAGCAGGGTTCCTCACCCTTCGAACGCCTCAACGTTCAACTACGGGATTCTCTCCCTACCACTAAGGTTGATTACAAATTATGTGAGTGATTACAACAAGTATAACGTGTTCTCAATAACACAGATTCTACAATAAGCTCTTATGACAATGAAGTACTTTTTCTCTAGGAGTTACTCAGCCAACAAGGTTTCTTGTTCTTCAAAAATATGAACGTGAAAACCAAAAGATTAGAGAAGAAGAAGAGAGAAACGTGATTGTCAGAAAAGAATGAATGAATGATTGGAAAATATGATCAACAGAATGTTGGAGTGAATTTCTTTTTAAAATAAAAAAAACGTTTTAGAATCAAAAAGATTTAGAATAAGTAAAACAAAATCAAAACAAAATAAAATAAGATTTGAAATAAGTTTTAAAATCAAAACTAAATCAAAATGATTTACGGAATAAAATAAAGATTTGATTCTTAAAACTAAAAACGAAATAATTCAAATTTAAAATCATTTTCGAATTTTATAAAATAAATCAGAATCTTTTATATAAAAACAAATCAGGAAATAATCAAAATGATTCTGACACGTTTTTCAATAAAACATGAAGTAGTCGATTACTTTCTGAAGGTAATCGATTATTCCTTCAAAAATAGAAATTCTTAAATTCATTTGAAAACCATGTAATCGATTAGACCAATAATAGTTAATCGATTACACCACTCCTGTTCAATGTATGATGCAACTCATTTAATCGATCACACTTAAACACTTAATCGATTACCGAGCCTCTGATATGCATATGATGCAACATCATGTAATCGATTACTACAGAGCTTGTAATCGATTACTAAGCCTCTGAAAAATATATGATGCAACAATTATAATCGATTACTTGAGCCAGGTAATCGATTACTCCCATAAGAAAGTAATTGATTAACAAGATTCATTTAATCGATTACAACCTCTCTGATTTTTCTATGATGCAACAAAGTTAATCTATTATCTTGAGCAGCTAATCAATTACTCTCTCTTGCATACATAAAAATATACAAAGTTTTGTAACATCAAGTATTTTCACAAAGATTAATGCAGAAAACATTTTTTTCATGAAAAACACGTTTTTCTTCTTCTCTCTTTTAAAATGAAAAACTCATTGGCTTTTGTAAACTCGTAAAGAAATAGAAACTCCATTACCTTACAAATGATCTAAGGAAAAGGTTTCTAATCTATGTCTTGCTTGATTCTTCAATCTTGAACATGGATGACACTTGTGAGCTTGAACTTGAGTTGGCTTGTTATCATCAAAACAACATCTTGAAATATACTTGAAGTCCATAAGAGAGTTTGAAGCATGCCTTCCAACACTAGCTTGACTTCCAACATTATCTTGGACAATAAGATGGTTATGACCTTGGGAGTTAGCTCCCACACTTAGAACACAACTTCGGTTGGGTTTTGGAACATAATCGTTCTACTGCTAAAGATGCTACTTCTTACCCAAAGTCCTACAACCTTATGGAAGCTCAATCTTAGGAAAACTAATCAGAGAACAAAAAGTCCTAAACTCCTTTATAGCATCTCATCATTTAACAAAATAATAGACATCAACATCAGAAAACATTTTAAACAGACAATTACCAATAACATATTCAAAGAGAAACAAAACATCAAGCATTTAGCAAGTAGAGAAGCTAATACAACAAAATCATAATTCGAAAAGGACCAATCCAAAGAGACAGCTACACACACGCACAATCTTAACAACATTATTTATTTGAAATTCTATACAGGATTAAATTTAACCAAATATAAAGAATGTCATTTTGGAATCTTATCAAAGAGTATACTTCTTAAAAAAAAAGATAAAACATCAACTCAACACAAGTTAGTAAAAATGATCAATACATATCAAAATAGTCTTGCATTGAATTGAGTTGAATAAGGGTTTTGATGATATTCATTTGATGCAGGTTTATGCATCTTTTAATTTAAAAGTAAATAATACCTACACATATAAAATCACCCCACACTAGAGTTGGTTACCCATGAAGAGATTGGTTTCAAATTCCAACCCAAAGTTACTCAATATAAAAGAAATACGATTTTTTTAGATATGCCCACGCTGGGTGAAAGAGATAGTTTACTTGAAAACATTTTCAAAGATTACCATTTCTTTCTTTTCTAAAATTTTCTTTATAAAAAGGATCAAGGTCAAAGAATGCATTATTCATGAATGCGGTTGAAAATAGGGATTAACAATGAAGGGTAAATACAATGATGGTCTTTTGAAAATCCACTTTGATATACGTTTATAATCTAGACTGAAAATGTTATATGAAAAGATACGTTTCAATTCTTTATACATATATGAAAATGAGTTGTCCTTTATACAAGGACTCAGTTCATTAAATTATAAGTTTGATCATTTGCAAAATTTTCTCTAAAGAAAAGATTACATTTAAGAATATAGATATCATAAGAAAAGATTGAAATTAAGAATAGCCAAGCAAAACACAAGGCAATTTGCTTTGAAAAACTTGATTTGATGCTTAACTGATAAAGAAGGGTTTAGTACTTTTACAAGATCACCGTCAATGGTGGGTGCAAAAACATTCTTTATCTCGATGAACATCAAATAGTACACAGAGCTTATAAAAACAATCAGAGTTGGGACTAGAACAAAAGAATACAAAATAAATAGTTCCAACAATTATTTGGTTTAGTATATAATCTTAGAAAATTTAAAATTATCAATATACTTATATACAATTCAAACACACACAAATAAATAACTCTAGAGCAAATAAAACCTATTTCCTAGATAAGCATATATGTATATATGTATATATATATATATAAAACTTAACCCTAACACTCAACTAAGACGGATTTAACTTCTACCACTTAGTCTAATCCTCAGACTATCGAGGTTCTACTACTTAATTTTAAATGAAAATCCTACAAGCTTAAGGCTCCCACTAGGTCTATGCTTGTCTATCGCTCACATGAGGTTCAGGGTTTCCTATTTGGTTTCTTCGGTTAGGGTTTCATATGATTGCTTTCCATCTTAGGACCTTAGTCGAAATCCTCTTATTGCTATCTAGACACTAGGGCTAAGACCATTATAATGGATGTTAGGATTGGGACTTTGATATCTAACAAATTACATTCCAGGGAATAGTTAACTTTGATTTAAAAATTAGTTGTGATTCCGGAATATAGTTTGTTCAATAATAATCACACATTTCCCTTGAGTTCTACGTGAACTTAAAACAAATGACATAACATCCTTTATCTAAGTTGAGGTTCCAAACTAGAATCTCACTATGTGCTAAATACGTTGCCTTTAACCCACCTTGTTATCGTCATTTGCATTTCGCAATTCCACATCATATCAAAAAACAAAGGAGTTCTAACTTATACGAAAAAGATTTGGTCTTTGGTGATAAAGAACTTCCGAAAATCATCTCTTTCCGAAAATAAGGGAAAACTCTTTGTAATTTATAAATCAGTTTCATTTCAAACTTTAACAAAATTAGTTGATGATGGGAAAACATGTCAAGCATCCAAAAATTCAAAGTATTCATAAGGATTTCCAAAATCATTTCACATTGGTTTTGGAACTAATTCAAAAGTTTTGGAGGACTCCTTTGACAAGGAAAAGTAAGGGTCCCCTATGACCATCAAATTCAAATAAAAGGAGTGCCGATATCGGGTGAAACTGAATTTCAGCCGTACTTTCAAATTTTAAATAAATACTCTTCCTTTTATTTCAACTTTGAAGTTCAAATTTTGTTTCAAACTAACGTATGTCGCGTTCGGTGAATTCCTATTTAATCGGCGATTGGTGTAATCTAATAGTAAACTACACCATCATTCCATTACTTAGGAATTCACTTTGTTAACAATACATGTTCAAAAATTGATGCTACGACATTCGACCAATTATCAAAGTTAGAATCAATTCCGTACCGTGGAGAGTAATACAATACTTGTATGCTTGACATTCGTTAAAATTCATATTACTAATACTTTTTTAAAATAGAGTCTAGTTTGATGCCAAAAACACATTTACACTTTTCAATATAGTAATGTATTTATCACCAAACATAATGTGGAATTTTAGAAAGTACATAGGTCTTATTAGAGACGACACTCAGTCATCAAAGTTAAAGTCAAGTACAATGGGTTGACACCTATTCACTTCCGCTGCGCACTCTGATAAAGAATGCTCGGAGTGTCTATGATGCAATGATTCCTAATTCTTATCCTATTCCTATGTATAGAAAAGAAATTTGGCAATTATTTCATTGGGTTCAAGGAATCAATGATATCATCTTCTAATAAAATGTAAGCCTCGAGGGGCCCATCTCGATTCTACATTGCATTAGAGATAAAACCATTTTCGTGCAACCTGAATTCCAATCAAATAATAAAGAAATGACTCATCTTCCATTCAAAAGAAGACTTTGAAATTTCATTTCACATAAAAGTTTCAATTCCTCGTCATATCCGAAGTTGACTTACTTAATTTAAAACTAAGGTTTAGTTCATCCCGTTGGGGTAGTAATTTCTTGCTCTGACCCGTTGGGAGTTTTCACTTCCCTTAGTCTCTACTTTTGGTCTGCTTCAAAGTACAACAAAGCTACAATTGAAAATTCTACTTAGTCCACTTTGAATTGAAGATTTTACCTGATAATTACTAAACTATCATTAGGACTATTCCCTCACTATTGCTAAACTATACTAACTCTAACTAGATATGCATGCATGTACTATTATCATAGGCTATTAAGCTAGCAATTTGTTAGTTACTCTCATGTGGAGTAACCCTTTAGGAGTAGGAAATCCATATTCCACAGCCGAGAATTGCAACCATTGCTCTGATACCATCTGTAACATCCTCCCATTTTATACTTTAATACTTTATTTTATATTAGTGATTTCATTAGAAAATACTTGGGGTTTTATAAAAATTATGGCGGAGTTTACTTTAAAATATGGACTTTCCCCAAGTTAACTTTTTACCTGTCAGTCCAAATCAGTTTAATCAAAACAAAATTGTAATTACATTGTAGGTGGTTGTGACTTATTTTAAAATAATATGGAAAAGGATATTTTTATATCCTTCACAACCACTATTACATTTAATCAAAATAAATGTTCTCATAAAGTCCTTTTTACAAAATAAAAGTATTCTTAACTTACAATAAAAGTTAACACTTATAACAACTTTAATTAATTAAAACATTTTACAGTACAATATCCTAGAATGGTTGCCACAAATATAATGTGACCAAGGAGGTCACCATAATGATATACTCTCCTTAAGCGAGAGTATACCTTCTCGGTGCGGAAGCAATGAACGTCTTTCTCCGATGGTACCTAAAATGGTCAACTTAAGGGGTGAGTAATTTGAATGATAATCAAGGAAAACACTTGAAATAACAGTAATAAGACATAACTAGACATACCCATACACATATACCCTATGCATTTATCCTATTCAAACCTACTATTTCTATGCCTTAACATTTTACTATTCCTTTACACTGTATATGTACACAATTCAGAATACAAAATCATTACATAACAATGCTTTGATGCTCAATCATATGAATATGAATGCACTTTATACCATTATGGTTTAATTCCTGAATCCAATGTAACATTGTACCATTTAACTTTATCCACTATAACACTTTAACACTTTCATTGGATTTAGTGAATTAAACTCATTATATAACAATGAATGCACTTCTCCATTTCCAATAACAATAACACTTTTCAACCCTCACGTACACCCTCCACTCTGGGGAAAAACCGACCAGGAGTAAGTATTTCTCAACCTCTATTTTGGTACTTCACCCCTTTAGGGTTCGTCATACTCTCTTGCACAACACTTCACCCCTCTAGGGTTCGTCGTGAAATTTGGATTGATTCGCCCAAATTGGCTCTAGAAGAAATCACCCTCAACTGGTCAAAACGAGCAAAAGTAATGGAATTACCATGGTTTGCGTAGAACCAATCCCTAACACGGGAAGCAAACCCGTGTCCTTTGCAGGATCAAAGTCCTCCATGATAATCCCAATGATTTACTCTTGCCCTCATCAATCGTTAAACGATGTGTGTTTTTCCCCGTACCTAAGGTCCACCTTACTCCTTAATGCACGTGTTTCTAATTCATTTTAGAGTTAATAGTCACATAGGTCCTCGAATGATACCTGTGGAATCAGTTAGGTCCCTGAAAGATTTGTGGAATCTCTTAAGCCCCTCAAAGATCATTTTGGCGTCACATTAGTCCCCCTCATTCAATTTCGTCAGGATGGACCTGATGTAATTCTACGTGGCACGTTAAATGCTTTGTTGGCCCCAATGCGATGTTGGAATGTTAAGAAGGTGCCACGTTTGGACCAACAAAGCATTTAATGTGTCACATAGGATTCTGTTAGGTCCCTCATCGGGGGACTAATGTGATGCCAAATTGATCTTCGGGGGGTTTAAGAGATTACACAAATTTTTCAGGGACCTAACTGATTCCAAAATGATCTTTGGGGGGTTTAAGAGATTCCACTAATCTTTCAGGGACCTAAATGATTCCACGGGTATCTTTCGGGGACCTATGTGACTATTAACTCTTCATTTTATGTAGCTTTCGTTATTCAAACCTTTAATACTTTATATCCAATTGGTTGGGTTCTCTAACTTAGGGTTATGGCCATATTATATGTATAGTAACAATCACACATAACAACAATAATGATCATACCCATGCCATTCATTCATTTAGTTCACCATAAAATCCTAGGTCCATAACAATGCACTAATAATTATTTAAGCGTAAGCAAACACATACTATTCTAAATTGACCAAAGGTTTCTATTCATTTAGTTTCATAACCATTATAGCAATTTATTACTAATCTAAGCCCTAAGTCCATAGCATACATTCTCATACCCAACATATAAAACACATAAGTCATACATCTCATATTCATCATACAAGGCATACAATACAAGTCACACATACACATAACAAAATACATCTACTTATGCATTTATTACTATCACTAAGTCCCTTCCCTAATTAAAACCAAAGTACTCCCCCTTACCTCTTGGAGAGAAGAGGAGAAATAGGGAAATCCTTGGAGCAACCACACCACGCTCTAATCCTAGCCTCATGCACCTTCTTCCATGCCCTTTATCACTATCTAAGACTCCTTTGATGGTTGCAAGACTCTATGTGATGGATTTGAGAGAGTTGGGGTTTGGGGTCCAATTTGGGGTTTTTGAGAATAAGAGATGAAATAGAGATTTGAAAGAGGGAAATTGATTGGGAAGAGATGGGGAGATGATTTATGATGTTAATTTGGTGAGATTCCATGTATGTTTGATGAATTGACAAAGATTGGGTTGAGAGAAGAAGAGAGGGTTCGAGTAAGAGAGAGGAAATTTCTGAAAAATGGCCCTTGAACTCGTGTTTATTGGCTGCAAACACATGGGTTAATCGATTAACCCAAGTGGTTAATCGATTAACACTTGATGTTTGCACATGACTAATCGATTAACTCTTACCTTAATCGATTAGTGGCTGAAGGTGGCCAAAAATCTAATCGATTAATCCACACCCTAATCGATTAGTGGCTGAACATTGCCAAAAACTTAATCGATTAACTCAAGGGTTAATCGATTAACTTGTTCAGTCCAACAATCCCTTGCACTTCACATTGCCCTAACTTCTTCGTTAACCGTCGGATCTTGCTCAAATTTTGAGACAAGCATCCTAAGACACTCATCTTCACATCCAACGGTGGAATTTGGGTTTGGAGCTATGGATATTTAATTCCTAATTTCCTAAGATCATATGTTCGTAATCTTCGAATAACCCTTCTGAAGCTCATTTCTAAGCTAATTCTACCTCATGAAAACCTACCCTTAACTAAATCCTATATTATAAACACACTCTAAATATCTCTTAGCACCTCTAAACAATTCAAAGACTTGAACACAACACTACACTTATCAAAATTGTATTAACTAAAGCACCTAACGATTTGGTAAAATCGGGGATGTTACAATACTCCCCCACTTAAAGGAATTTCGTCCCCGAAATTCGACTGAGTTCAAAGAACGAAAAGAGATATAGAGCTATATGCTCTAATAACATGATGGGTCTTATCTTGGACAATAATATGGTTATGAACTTGGGAGTCAGCTCCCCCACTTAGCTCCTCCACCTGGGCCCTTAATCCTTGGCTGCTGCTCAATGCCATGTTTGCAATAACTTCCTTGGCCTCTTCAACAGTCTTCTTCATCAGCAATCCACCAGCTGCTGCATCAACCATGCTTTGATTGAATAGGTTGAGCCCATTATAGAACAATTGAATCTGCTGCCCGTCTTGCATAAATGTTGGGCACTTCCTCAGTAGCTGGTTGTAACGCTGCCAAGCTTCATGCAACGGCTCATTGTCATCTTGCATGAATGAGTGATCGTCTTGCCTCAGCTTCGCTTGCATCCCAGCTGGAAGAAACTTATCCATGAATTTGGAGACAAGTACTTTCCAGCTAGAAAAACTCCCTGGTGCCTGGTTGTTCACCCAAGTTAGCGCCTCGCCCCTCAGTGAGAGAGGGAACATCCTCATTCTGATGGCCTCGTCCGTAGCAGCCTCGATCTTGAAGAAGCCGAGCATGCTCAGGAAGTTGGCGATATGGTCCCTGGGGTCTTGATTCGGCACACCACTGAACTGATCCTGCATGATGAGGTGGATGTACTGTGGATCAATTGCGAATGCAGTTGCAGTGATGGCTGGTCGAACTATGCTAGAAGCAAGGAAGTCCGGGTCCACAGTTGCATATTCCGCCAATGTCTTCCTGGGAGTAGGAGGCGGAGAGGATCCGTGAGATCCTCCTCCTCCAGCCATCTTCAATGTTGGTCTTTCCCCTCTTCTAGTGCTGAATTTTTCTCCTCTTTGCACTTAAATTAATAAAAATTCCTGCACAAAACAAAAACAAGGGAAAAATTACACAGCACCTGTTGAGACAACAAACTAACTAAAATAAATAAATAAATTTCACCTAAAACTACTACTAAGTACCGAAAATTAATTGAAACGAATTTCAATCCCCGGCAACGGCGCCAAAAACTTGTTCACTCTCTAGCAAGTATACTAGATCGGATAGTAATATGGTCAATAAGACCAGATATCATCCCTCAGGGATTGCAAATTGTTCAATTAATTCTCACCAAAGAGTAGTTAAAAGTAAAATCTATAAGTTTCTAACTAATTAATCAAGATTGAATTGAAATAAAAATAGAAAATAAATTAAAAACAGAAATTAAATAGAAGTTGTGAGAAATTTGAGAAAGATGTTAGGAACATGGTTTCATTGTAGGCGTTGTTTATTTATCATGAATCTCTGTTTTTCCCTAAATCATGAACAAATTCCTAAATTAGTAACTATTAGATCCCTCTTGTATAATTACCGTTTCTTATTCAATTAGATAATCCTTAATTCCTTAAGAGATTAAACTATTGAATAACCTTAATTAAGAACAGGGAATTAATCATGTTATATAATTACCCAATTGTTTCCCTACTTGTTGAATAACTATATTGTTTGAAGGCATGGCCTATTCTAATTCCTAATCTCTCAATTGAAGAATTAGAGATCCAAAACAAGACATAAATTGGCCAGATTTATGAATTGGAAATAAAACGCAATCAAACACATGATTTAGAAACGGAAAAACATCAATTCATAAAATCAATAAACTAATCCATACAAATTCACCAATTCCTAACACAAGGGTTTTAGTTACACATCATGAAAATAAGAACAAAAGCTATAGAAGAATGCATGATTACCATGGAAAAGCCTCGGATCTTCCAATCCTTGATCTTCTCCTCTTCTAAAACTCTCTAAAATTATGTAATCTCCCTCTTTCTCTCTTTAATGACTGCTAATGGCTGCTGACCTAATTCTAAAAATGTATATTTAAAAGGTAAAACTAATCATAATTGAATTGGAGCAAAACTGATCCGGAAGTGGCCCAATTGGGCTTTCTCATATCTGACAGCAACTTCGGCACTGATTTTGACCCAGAAGATGGACGAATTTGAGAAAGGCTATTTCCGGAAAAGTTGTAGATCTTTTCCTTAGCTTTAAAATGATACCAATATCGCCTCATTTGGATAAGCGTAGCTCAAGTTATGGTCAAAATACCGAACAACATCACTTTCACACACTATGCGCGCCTGGGCGTGTGCAGACACGCCTGGGCGTGGGGAGCTCCACGCCTGGGCGTGTGGGACTGATTCCGGCTCCGTTTCGCTTCGTTCTTGCACCATTTTCAAGGTCTTTTCATCCTATTTCATGCTCCATATTTATTTTCTTCATTTAAGCTCCGAAAGTACCTGAAACAAACCCAAAATGGATCAAAACGTTCAAAGGATTCTAAATTACCTAACTTCATAAAAACTATACAAAAAATCCTAAATTTATAAGAGAAACAAGCCAAATCCATAGTAAAAGGGAGTCTAAATCATGCTCAAAACATCATATATTAGACCCAAATCAATTTCTCACATTCCTGTAATTCTCCAACTAATCACTCAAATGGACGTCCTTCCATAACTTCAATGTATTGCCAGAATACATATAATACGTTATCAAATGTATGGCGTACTTGCTCGAAAGTGATAAACAACATCATCACATCTGATGATCGTCACGTCGCCAAAACGTAAACTATCACTTCATTATGCACATTCAAAAGTGATAAACAACGTCACCACGTTTGATGATCGTCACGTCGCCAAAACGTAAAACTATCACTTTAGTGCTACTCATAATAACCACATTGTCAACCTTAATGTGGGTTCGAGCAAGCAATAACCTTTGGCACTCCCAGAGGCCCTCCTCATGTTCCTTGAACATGACAAAACAATAACTCACAACCTTAATGTGGGGTCGAGCAAGCAGTAACCTTTGGCACTCCCAGAGGCCCTCCTCATGTTCCTTGAACATGACAAAACAATAACTCATCACTTTTCACCATGCATGTATGCAATATCCGATTCCGTTTAAGATTATCCATTTAATCTTAACTTATACAACACGGAATAACTTCATTTATGAACTTCAATGTAATTGATGTAATCTATTGGTACAATTCATCCTTTGAAACATGTTTCATTATGTGTAGTTTTGATATAAATAACTTGGTTAAATTAAAAATGGCATTTTCAACAATCTGACCAAAAAGACTCGAGTCTCTCCCAAAAGACTCGAGTAGATCATAGTTTTCTGAAAAGTTTAAGTTTCAGATTTTTCCAAAAATACTCGAGTAGCTTATAAGATACTCGAGTTATGCATCAACCCAGAATACTGGAGTAGTTCATGCAGGACTCGAGTAGTTCATTAACACGGTTCATTTGTTGCATCAGTCAATACTCGAGTCTTGGCTCAAGTACTCGAGTTCTGGTGCTATCAGACGCACTGGTGCGTCAAAGAATACTCGAGTCTTTAGCCAACTACTCGAGTCTTGAAAGATAGAGTACACTGAAATTTGGGTTTTAACATACCATTTTCAATTTTTACCAAATTTAACCAAAACCAATGATCAACAGAGTTATATTTAAGCAAAGTAAACATGTTCCAACTCACAAATTACATCAAATTACAGTGAATCATATCCAAGCATCAATTATGCATAAAAAAAAAATTTTAACAACTCAACATACCAAATTCAAATCTAAGCATATTTGGCATGAAAATAACTTGCATACAGTACACATGCAACATATAGAACATGTTCCATCAAGTTACAAAACACAAATTGGCCTCCAAACCAAAAATCTATTTCAAACTAAGCCCTTGAAGCCTCTTGGTGGCTTTCTACACAAATTCATGTAATTAAACCTTATTCTAGCGAATGTATAGCTTCACCCTCACCTCTAATTCATGTAGGAACTGAGATTTGACAGAAATTCAACCTCCAAGCTAGTTTCCCAAAAGCTATTTGACAGCAACACAGTTTTGAGTAAGGTCATAAGACCATCAATTTTGATCATTAAATCATGCAAAATAATTGGGGAAAAAGATCAGAAATTGTTCTCTGCAACATGCATAAGGGAACAAAACGAGTTTGAAGTCTCAAAAGTTCAAGAGCTTACCAAAATCAAGGATCCAAGTAAGCTACCCGAACTATTTCCAGCAAAAGACTTCAATCTTTCGAGCTTCGATTCTCTTAGCACACAAATCCTCAACTCACAAATTTAGTGTCTTTAAGAAAGCTCACGATGTAAGCTTCGTAACAGTGTATCACTCTTAGCCTAGCACTCAAAATCGAAGGAGAATTGATGCGTACGAATTCGGAACCCTAAACATGCAATTGAACCAACAAAGGATCCAATCTCCATGTTGATGACCTTAAATAAACGATTCCTAAGTGCATGCAAGTCAACACGAGGTCTTGAGGTGTTCTTGAGGTGATTTCGTGTCGAACTCGGGAATTAACGCGTTGATGACTCATCAAACGCACTAACTCGAACAACACTACCCAGAATACTCGAGTATTGTAAGAAATACTCGAGTCTTTTGACTAGTTTTTGAAAAATAAATATTTTATTCTACTTTCCCTCCAAAATCTTTATAATATTGCTCCTAGGTCCTACATTAGGGACTAATATGCAAAATTCTAATTTTTGCATAGAAAATAATTATGGAATTATTTTCCATTTACTCGCATACTAAACAACTAATCTTAATCAGGGATTATTATAATAACAATTAATTATAAATAAAATTTATAATTAACTTTTACTAATCCAGGATTAAAATTTTGGGGTGTTACAATGTTATGACATGATGCTATTTATTTATGATGATGAAATGATATGACATGTTTCTTGATATCTGTTGAACTTTTATCTGAAATTGAACAGTAATCATGTTATTTTATTTTGCTGCTTTGTTTGGTTAATGAGGGGAATGATGAAAATATTAAAGACGCTGATGAGAAAAATGTGATGTGGTGGATTAGTGATGAAAAGGAAAAGATTTTAATGACGTTATGATGTGCGTATAATGAAAGAAATGATAAAGAGAGAGATGCGAGCGGAAATCAATGATGCATACAAGGAAGCAGTGAAAGAGGTATCGTAACCTGTGTCGGGTCGAGGACCCCCGATGTGAAAGACTAACGTGACGCGTGCTGAGTAAGGAGCTTCTCGATGAGCTAAGCTGTTCTGATGATCATGTAACGATGAGGAAGCGTTAATGCGAAAGATTTGATTAGAGGTCGAGGTTCACCGAAGGGATGAACAAGGGTGACTCGCCGAACCTAGGAATAACAAAATATTGATAAAACATTTAAAAGACATTAATTATAATGCGGCGAGTTGAGTATGAAGTAATGGAGAGGAAGATACCCTCTTTATCTGCGGATACTCAGGTGTGTGATTGTGATAGGGGAGGGTGATGACGGTGAAACGTCAGGTAACCTAGAGTACTATTTTAGGTGGAACGAGTCTATATGTGATCGGGGATTAATACCCAAGAGATCGTAGCATGTTCCACACTGCAGACTAGAATAGTACTGTCGCCCCCTTGATCAAATTCGAAGCGGTGAGAGGGAACCTGAACGCGGCGGGCAGTCGAATGATTTTGGGCCCTTGCGGTATCGCGTAAAATATTAACTGTCATAATGACCGGCCTGTACGGTTGTGGTCTTGACAAAGATATTATATGCTGTTGGATTTCTTGGCTGTTCGACCTGCGTGGGTTAAGGTTCCTGTACGTCCCGTTTGCTTCCGACTCGGTTTGGATGGATTGGAGGAGATGTATGTGTGCTAACCCAACTCCACGATGACTTATCCTTAAACCTCCGTCATTGATGGATGCGCTTCAATTAAACTAAATAAGAAAAGTGTATAAATATACAAGTACAATCCCTAATAAGTGAAACGAGAATTATGAAAGTATGTGGTATCAAGAGAGCCCTCAGGCAAAGAAGCGAAATGTTTAACAAAGAGAAAAAATGTTATGATCACAAGAGAGACCTGGATGTGATGACGAAAGGAAACATTGGTGAAGGGAAGACTAAGATTAAGGTCTGGATTGCCAAGTATGAGAAAAGATGATGATAACAAATAATGATATAGAAGAGAATAATTGAAACCATAAAATTCTAATGATTGTTTAATGTGTTGTTTATTTAATTGTTTATCTTAATGTGTTTGCCTGCTGTAATTCCACGCAGTCGGCTTATCCGCCCGGAAAAGCTGACTCTCTCTGTATCTCTTTTGTTTTGTTTGGTGTTTCTTTTGGTCTTGTGACAGACCAATAGATGGAGGATCTACGGATTAAGGAGGACTCGAGCGGAGGATCTTTCTGGTGGAGTATTCGGGCGCAGACAATGGGAGTATGACCCGGAAGAAGTGCCTGTTGCAGCTTCTAGTGATGAGGATCCGTAGTTAGTTTATTTTTGTTCTGTATTGTAAGTCATGCATGTTATTGGACTCTAATAACTTTGCCGAATACCATGTAACTCTCGTAATTGTAATAATGTTTTCTGAACATTGAAAACCGAAATAAAGGATAATGATTTAACTTGGGATTCCAAATCGCGATGTTGGTAATGTAACATCCTGAAAATTAATATTAAATAATACAATTTTAGTATATAAATATTTATTTAAGGATAGGATTAGGCCTTAGAAATTGTACAAGGTTAGAAGGGTAGTATGAGCATAGGCCGACCTAGGATGTAAGTATAGGACCTCGGTCCGATCTCGGCCGAGCTAGATGAGATTGTGTGCATATGAACCGAGCTGGATGAGAACCAAACACGGAACCTGTTGTCCAGTCCGGACTAGCCGACCTTAGCATACCTCACCCTATTATCCGAGATGGAAGCTCGGACTACTACGATTCCTCCATACCTAGCCGACATATCCTAGCCGACACGTCCTAGCTCCTCCGTGCCAGCTCATGTTGAGTTGGTAGCTCTTGAGTTTCGTACCATCCGTACGTTGTACCAGCAACCACTTTATGTCATTATCACTGCTTTATGTCCTTTTCAATGTACTGTTCATGGCTTCCTCAAGAAGCTAATGAATCCTGTCCACATATTCAAGCTTCCTCAAGAAGCTTCCAATGAGAGCCACACAAATATCTTCCACATTTGAATAAAAGAAAATCCCAACACATAACCCATAACACTTCTCACTTTTATTCTTCTCTCTCTTCCCTACGTCTCTCTTTCCCTTTTCTCTCAAAGTCCAGCAACAACAACCCAACATATCTTCTTCCTCTCCTCTTCTCACGAACATTTTCCCTCTCTTCCACCAACCAGAGACCTCCTCCCCGCCGCCTTCCCTTCCGTCCCGGATGCCCCTGGACCGCCATGGAGTTCGTGTGTAGATTGGTGGAGCTCGTATGCAGCTTGGAGTAAGAAGGATTCAAGGGTGCTAAGATCAAGGACAAGCAACAAGGAACCATTCTCAAACTCTCAACTCTTATCTCACACGGTTTGAGGTAAGGAGTGAGTGTTACCTCTACTTGAGTTTGGGTTTCTAGGGTGTTCATAAAGGGTACTAAATGTGGGTATTAGATTAGGGAATGGACATAGGTTAATGTTAGAAGCGAAATGGTAAAAAGGGTAAAAGGGGAATTAATGAATGAACTAGAAACATGGATTTTAGGTGAAGATGGAATATCACTTTTGATTACATGCTATATTTCATATGCTGCATTTTACATGATGGATTGACTAAATGTTTTGTTCATGTGGTTGTTGAGGTATAAGTGTTTATGATGCTTTGATATTTGGTATTTGTATCTGTGGCCGAGCCGAGAGAGGGTGAGAATGGAGAATGAGAAGAATGGTAACCAGGGTGGATCGAAAAGACAAACTAATAAGTTATATAATGAGATAGGTATATGAGATAGATAATAGGGATAAGGGAAATCGGAAATGGGTAAAGGGTTGAGCCGAGATAGGCCGAGCTAAGTAAATAATGAGATTAATGCAAAGAGGAATAAATTAAAGAGGTGAACTGAGGTGGGCCGAACTAAAAGTAATGGTTAATAAGATAAGGGGAATTAAAGAGAAATGGTTGTGTGGTCGGGTCATAGCAGACGCGTACTGGGTGCGTGCATTGATCGCATAAGCCGAGCATTGTGGTGCTCGCGGCTGTAAGACGAGCATTGTGGTGCTCGCAGTTATGACTCACACAAGGTTCCGAGAACGGAATCGGTGGGTAGTGTTCCTGGTCATAGCAGACGCGTACTGGGTGCGTGCATTGATCGCGTAAGCCGAGCATTGTGGTGCTCGCAGGTGTAAGACGAGTATTGTGGTACTCGCAGTTATGGACACTCCTTACTCCATAGAATGATCGGCGGTAGTGTTCCTGGTCATAGCAGACGCGTACTGGGTGCGTGCATTGCTCGCGTAAGCCGAGCATTGTGGTGCTCGCAGCTGTAAGTCGAGTATTGTGGTACTCGCAGTAATGGACACTCCAATATCCAACTTAAATGGTGTAAGACATGCACTGGGTGTATGCATCCGAGAAGAGTAAAATATTGGAAGCCATGTAAAAGTGGAATAGTGAATAATGAATACGAGGAAAGAGATTAGTGGCCAAAATGAATCGAGGTAGACTTAATAGGTAATGGGTAAGCTGTTGTATGATGTGAACCGAGCTAAATGTTGATATATGCATGAGATACATGGGTTTGATTACTTGTGATTTATTTGCTATTTGACTATTTGTGTTTGGCTTGGTAGTTCGGTATGTCATTTTAGAAACTGCTTACTTAAGTTCTGTGTAATGCTCACCTCCTTACCATTTTTCAAGTACTGAGCCCGAGCAGACGCAGTCCCCGGCCGAGCAGGATCACTCTCCCTCACAGGGAGAGTAAGTTATTTAGAGTCAGATAGGTGGATGGGTCTCGGCCAGTTGGGCCGAGCTAGAACATTGTTTTGTATTGGGTCTCGGCCAGTTGGGCCCAGCTAAAACACTGATTGTAGTTTGAATGACCAAACTGAATGTACCTAAACTTATACTTTATGAATTTGATGCCTTTAAGTCTTCCGCTTTATTAACTCTGATGTTTTTGTTATTAATGAAAGGAAATATTATTTTGGCAAATATCATATCCATCTTAAAAGAAATTTTAAATCCTAATTTTGAGGTAATTAAGGGTAATTATTTCTTAGGGTGTTACAGGTAACATCTCGATTCGGAAACCTGATAGATGACGTGGAGCTACAGCATGGCTGGGAGACGAGCTGATAACGACCGAATTGCCACTGTGTTGGAAACCCTGGTTCAGCTACAGCAGAACCAAGCGCAGGCTCAGCAGAATCAGGCTGAGAACCTCGCTCAAAACATCGCCGCGGCCGCAGCAGCTGCAGCTGCAGCCCTTCAGCCCCAACCTCCGGCTCCGGTCGAGATAGACTGGATGAGCCGATTTCGGAAGAACGAACCACCTCGGTTCGAAGGAGGATATAACCCAGATGGAGCTCAGAGATGGCTCCAGGATATTGAGAAGATCTTCCGATCTCTGCAACCTCCCTATGAGTACAGGGTGAGGTTAGCTGAGTTTGTGCTGGCTAGTGAAGCCGAGCACTGGTGGGATCAACAAAGCCGAGGATTGGAAGCGGCAAATGAGGTCATCACTTGGGAATTGTTCCGAGCCCGCTTCCTCGGAAAGTACTTTCCCGAAGATGTTAGGAGAGAGAAGGAGCTCGCTTTTCTCAAGCTGGAACAGAGGAACTTGAGCGTTGGGGAGTATGCCGCTCAGTTCGAGGATTTGATCCGCTATTCAAGAAGCTACAGAGATGCTGACGAACGCACCAAGTGCATCAAGTTTGATTCTGGTCTCCGTGACGATATTCGGCTCGCATTCGAATATCAAAACGTGGCCAATCTCTCGCAATTGATAAACATGGCTAGCACTTATGAGAAGGGGCTCAAAAGGAAAGCTGATGGAAAGAGGAGCAGGTCAGCACAAAAAGGAGTGGGTCCGATCAGAGGAAAGGGAGCTGTCCAGAGATCTGCTCCCTTTGTGAATCCGAACTCCAGAATGTCAACAGCTCCGAGGAGCGGTGGTCAGATGGTGGTTGTTCCTGGCCCGTATCCGATCTGCCAACATTGTGGAAGACAGCACAGGGGAGAATGCTGGAGTCTGGATCCGAGCAAAGCGAGAGGATCCTGTTTCCGATGTGGCAAGCCTGGTCATTTTGCAGCTCGGTGTACCGAGAATATTGTGAAGGAAGAGGTCAATGTGACCAAGGCTCATCAGACTGGTGTTAACCGACCTATGCAGAGGGGCAAAGTTTACACTATGGATGGTGAAGAAGTGACTGATGTTGACGAACTGATCCGAGGTACTTGTCGAGTAAACAGTATTCCATGTGCCGTGCTATTTGACTGCGGAGCCACACATTCTTTCATTTCCCTTGACTGTATGAATAGACTAAAACTATCCCCAGTAGAAATGCCTTACAAACTATCTATTTCTACCCCAACCAATTCTTCTGTAATCACTTCTAAAATGTGTCTAGAGTGTCCCATCCAAGTATTAGGTAGAGAATTTAAAGTCAATTTGATTTGTCTACCCTTAACCAAGCTAGATATCATCCTTGGCATGGACTGGATGTCTCAGCACCATGTCCTGCTCGATTGCCGAGAAAAGACCGTAATCTTTAGTGGCCCTTCTGTAGCGAAGTTAGAGATAACAGAGGAACCGACCTTAGACCAAACTCCTGTAGTCGGAGAATTTCCAAAGGTTTTCTCCGATGAAATGCCTGGCTTACCGCCGAGAAGAGAAGTAGAGTTCAGTATAGACCTTCTTCCAGGAACTGGCCCGATCTCAATCGCTCCGTACAGAATGGAACCTCCCGAGCTAGAAGAGCTTAAGAAACAGCTGGAAGAACTTTTGGCCAGAAAGCTAATCCGACCAAGCGTCTCACCTTGGGGAGCTCCGATTCTATTTGTTTAAAAGAAAGATGGTAGCCTCAGAATGTGCACTGATTATCGGAAGCTCAACGCGGTAACAGTGAAGAACAAATATCCCCTCCCTCGGATTGACGATTTATTGGACCAACTCAAGGGAGCGTCAGTGTTCTCAAAGATAGACCTTCGATCTGGATATCACCAGATCTGAGTCCGAGAAGAAGACATTCCAAAGACAGCCTTCCGAACAAGGTATGGGCATTTTGAGTACGTGGTTATGCCCTTCGGACTTACCAACGCCCCTGCTATCTTTATGGACTGCATGAATAGGATTTTTCGACCCTACCTGGACTCGTTTGTGATAGTCTTCATTGACGATATCCTCATCTACTCCCGAAGTCCGAGTGAACACGAGAAGCATCTGAGGACGGTGTTGCAGGTTTTGAAGGATAAGAATCTCTACGCTAAACTCTCTAAGTGCAGTTTTTGGCTCAACGAGGTTCATTTCCTTGGACATGTGATATCCGAGCAAGGTGTAGCAGTTGATCCCTCCAAGGTGGAAGCGGTGCTTAAGTGGGAGAGACCGAACTCGGTGACGGAGATTAGGAGTTTCCTCGATCTTGCTGGATACTATAGGAGATTCATTGAAGGATTCTCTAAACTAGCTCTACCGTTGACCTCGTTAACCAGAAAGGATGCATCCTACCAGTGGTCTGAAGTGTGCGAGTAGAGCTTTCAAGAGCTAAAGAAAAGGTTGACGAGCTCGCCCGTGTTGATTTTACCCGATCCGACCAAAGCCTTTGACGTATTTTGCGATGCCTCGAAGCAGGGTCTCGGCTGTGTGTTGATGCAGCAGGGAAAGGTGGTGGCTTACGCCTCTCGGCAACTTCGGCAACACGAACAGAATTACCCCACCCATGACCTTGAATTAGCAGTCGTGGTGTTTGCCCTTAAGATTTGGAGGCACTACCTGTATGGCACTAAATTTGAAGTGTTCAGTGACCACAAGAGTCTCGGCTACCTGTTCGACCAGAAGGAGCTGAACATGAGGCAACGCAGATGGGTAGAATTCTTGAAGGACTATGATTTCAACTTGCACTATCATCCCGGAAAAGCCAATGTTGTGGCCGACGCATTGAGCAGGAAAAGTCTTCATCTGAGCAATATGATGGTCCGAGAGATGCAGTTGATGCAGGAGTTCAGTGACCTTAACCTCGGCATACAGAAGAAGGAAAACAGTGTTGTCCTGGAAATGCTGCAAGTAACCAATGATTTTGTGGGTTTCATCAAGGAAAGGCAGGCTGCCGACCTAGAACTCCAGAAACTACTCGAAAGAGCAGGTGACAAGGATGAACCCAACTTCACTAAGGGACCTGATGGTCTCATACGATTTCGAGGCAGAGTTTGCATCCCCATGGACTTTGAAGTCCGAAGAGAATTGATGGAAGAAGCCCACTAGACGAAGATGAGTCTTCACCCAGGTGCCACAAAGATGTACCAAGATTTGAAGAGGTTATTTTGGTGGCCGAAGTTGAAGACCGACGTGGACGATTATGTGTCTCGGTGCTTGACATGTCAGAAAGCCAAGATCGAGCATCAGAAACTAGAAGGATTACTCAAATCCTTGGAGATTCCACAATGGAAGTGGGATAGCATTTCGATGGACTTTGTATCTGGTCTACCAAGGACGAGATCAGGGCAGGAAGCCATTTGGGTTGTGGTGGACCGACTTACAAAGTGTGCCCATTTCCTACCGATCAGCATGAAGTACAGTTTGGAGAAGCTGACGCAACTGTACATAAAGGACATCGTCAGACTCATGGTGTTCCGAGCAGCATAGTGTCGGACCGTGATCCTCGTTTCTTACCTCGATTCTGGCAGAGTCTGCAAGAAGCCATGGGTACAAAGTTGAGGTTTAGCACTGCTTATCATCCCCAAACTGACGAACAATCCGAGCGCACCATTCAGCCTCTTGAGGACTTGCTGAGAACATGCGTCCTTGAACAGTCGGAAAGCTGGGAAACACTATTGCCGTTGGTCGAATTCACCTACAACAACAGCTTCCATTAAGTATCGGAATGGCTCCTTTCGAAGCCTTGTATGGTCGGAAATGTCGAACGCCGCTATGCTGGTTCCAGATAGGTGAAAACTTGTTGATTGGTCCCGACATTGTTCATGAGACAACTAAGAAGATCTGAATGATACAAGGGAAGATGAAAGACATTCAGGACCGACAGAAGAGCTATGCCGACAAGAGAAGGAAACCTTTGAACTTCATCGAGGGAGATCATGTATTCCTTTGGGTATCCCCTATAACGGGTATCGGACGAGCTATCAAATCAAAGAAGCTGACCCCTCGGTTTGTCGGACCATACCAGATATCGGAGAAGGTCGAACCAGTAGCGTACCGAATTGCTCTACCTCCGCACTTGTCTAAGCTCCACGATGTGTTCCATGTCTCGCAACTTAGGAGATACATTCACGATCCCTCGCATGTGATAGCAGTGGACGAACTGCCGCTAAGAGACAATCTGACCTTCGAAGTCCTACCAGTCCGAGTTGAAGATAGACAAGTCAGACGACTCATAGGAAAGGAAATCCCCTTGGTCAAGGTAGTATGGAATCGAAATGATGTGGAGGAAGCTACTTGGGAACTCGAGGAGAAGATGAAGCAGTCATATCCGCAATTGTTCAATGCTGACTAAATTTCGAGGACGAAATTCCTGTAAGTGGGAGAGGAATGTAACATCCTGAAAATTAATATTAAATAATACAATTTTAGTATATAAATATTTATTTAAGGATAGGATTAGGCCTTAGAAATTGTACAAGGTTAGAAGGGTAGTATGAGCATAGGCCGACCTAGGATGTAAGTATAGGACCTCGGTCCGATCTCGGCCGAGCTAGATGAGATTGTGTGCATATGAACCGAGTTGGATGAGAACCAAACGCGGAACCTGTTGTCCAGTCCGGACTAGCCGACCTTAGCATACCTCACCCTATTATCTGAGATGGAAGCTCGGACTACTACGATTCCTCCATACCTAGCCGACGTATCCTAGCCGACACGTCCTAGCTCCTCCGTGCCAGCTCATGTTGAGTTGGTAGCTCTTGAGTTTCGTACCATCCATACGTTGTACCAACAACCACTTTATGTCATTATCACTGCTTTATGTCCTTTTCAATGTATTGTTCATGGCTTCCTCAAGAAGCCAATGAATCCTGTCCACATATTCAAGCTTCCTCAAGAAGCTTCCAATGAGAGCCACACAAATATCTTCCACATTTGAATAAAAGAAAATCACAACACATAACCCATAACACTTCTCACTTTTATTCTTCTCTCTCTTCCCTACGTCTCTCTTTCCCTTTTCTCTCAAAGTCCAGCAACAACAACCCAACATATCTTCTTCCTCTCCTCTTCTCACGAACATTTTCCCTCTCTTCCACCAACCAGAGACCTCCTCCCCGCCGCCTTCTCTTCCGTCCCGGACGCCCCTGGACCGCCATGGAGTTCGTGTGTAGATTGGTGGAGCTCGTGTGCAGCTTGGAGTAAGAAGGATTCAAGGGTGCTAAGATCAAGGACAAGCAACAAGGAACCATTCTCAAACTCTCAACTCTTATCTCACACGGTTTGAGGTAAGGAGTGAGTGTTACCTCTACTTGAGTTTGGGTTTCTAGGGTGTTCATAAAGGGTACTAAGAGTGGGTATTAGATTAGGGAATGGACATAGGTTAATGTTAGAAGAGAAATGGTAAAAAGGGTAAAAGGGGAATTAATGAATGAACTAGAAACATGGATTTTAGGTGAAGATGGAATATCACTTTTGATTACATGCTATATTTCATATGCTGCATTTTACATGATGGATTGACTAAATGTTTTGTTCATGTGGTTGTTGAGGTATAAGTGTTTATGATGCTTTGATATTTGGTATTTGTATCTGTGGCCGAGCCGAGAGAGGGTGAGAATGGAGAATGAGAAGAATGGTAACCAGGGTGGATCGAAAAGACAAACTAATAAGTTATATAATGAGATAGGTAGATGAGATAGATAATAGGGATAAGGGAAATCGGAAATGGGTAAAGGGTTGAGCCGAGATAAGCCGAGCTAAGTAAATAATGAGATTAATGCAAAGAGGAATAAATTAAAGAGGTGAACTGAGGTGGGCCGAACTAAAAGTAATGGTTAATAAGATAAGGGGAATTAAAGAGAAATGGTTGTGTGGTCGGGTTATAGCAGACGCGTACTGGGTGCGTGCATTGATCGCATAAGCCGAGCATTGTGGTGCTCGCGGCTGTAAGACGAGCATTGTGGTGCTCGCAGTTATGACTCACACAAGGTTCCGAGAACGGAATCGGTGGGTAGTGTTCCTGGTCATAGAAGACGCGTACTGGGTGCGTGCATTGATCGCGTAAGCCGAGCATTGTGGTGCTCGCAGCTGTAAGACGAGTATTGTGGTACTCACAGTTATGGACACTCCTTACTCCATAGAATGATCGGCGGTAGTGTTCCTGGTCATAGCAGACGCGTACTGGGTGCGTGCATTGATCGCGTAAGCCGAGCATTGTGGTGCTCGCAACTGTAAGACGAGTATTGTGGTACTCGCAGTTATGGACACTCCAATATCCGACTTAAATGGTGTAAGACATGCACTGGGTGTATGCATCCGAGAAGAGTAAAAGATTGGAAGCCATGTAAAAGTGGAATAGTGAATAATGAATACGAGGAAAGAGATTAGTGGCCGAAATGAATCGAGGTAGACTTAATAGGTAATGGGTAAGCTGTTGTATGATGTGAACCGAGCTAAATGTTGATATATGCATGAGATACATGGGTTTGATTACTTGTGATTTATTTGATATTTGACTATTTGTGTTTGGCTTGGTAGTTCGGTATGTCATTTTAGAAACTGCTTACTTAAGTTCTGTGTAATGCTCACCTCCTTACCATTTTTCAGGTACTGAGCCCGAGCAGACGCAGTCCCCGTCCGAGCAGGATCACTCTCCCTCACAGGGAGAGTACGTTATTTAGAGTCAGATAGGTGGATGGGTCTCGACCAGTTGGGCCGAGCTAGAACATTGTTTTGTATTGGGTCTCGGCCAGTTGGGCCGAGCTAAAACACTGATTGTATTTTGAATGACCAAACTGAATGTACCTAAACTTATACTTTATGAATTTGATGCCTTTAAGTCTTCCGCTTTATTAACTCTGATGTTTTTGTTATTAATGAAAGGAAATATTATTTTGGCAAATATCATATCCATCTTAAAAGAAATTTTAAATCCTAATTTTGGGGTAATTAAGGGTAATTATTTCTTAGGGTGTTACAGGTAACATCTCGATTTTGAAACCTGATAGATGACGTGGAGCATGATTGTACAATTTGTAACAAAAATATTTTTGGAAAAGAAACGTGTTTGCAAGAAAGGATCCATGTCCATGTCATCTAGTAGAAAAAAAAATTGGCTCGTATTTTTATGAATTAAAAGTTTCTAAATCGGGGTGTTACACTAATGGGGCGTTTGAAACACCTAGCAGGGGCATCTGGTGTGCCAATGTCCCCAATGATCAATTCAACAGTCCATTCCTTTTAATTTATCTCATTATTCTTTTCTAATTAATTATACATTCAATTCAATTAATCATGCACTAATATATCAAACCAACACATAGCTACAACTATACATTTATTTTCAATTAATCACTCAAGCATTTATAATAATCCTAATTGTCAACATTACACCACAACAAACATTCAAAATCAATTAACACATATTCACCACTATTCACAGGCAGAAATCAAGGGTTCATATTTTCCAATTAGCATTCATAATAACATTTAACACCTAGCATACACATTTAATCACAAGTCTCAATTAGGGTCCATTTCATTTATTTTCATAATCATAATAATGTCATTATTCACTATCCTTTTCCATTTCATTTCATATACTTTATCATTTTCATTGGATTCAATGAATTAAACCCATATATGCACATGCATGCACTTTTCTCCTTTTCTTTCACTTTCACTTTACTTTTCATTTAATTTACATCACACTTTAGCATTTTCCTCACATTCACCCTCCACTTCGGGGAAAAATCGACCAGGAGTAAGTATTTCTCAACCTTTGCTTGCACAGTACTTCACCCCCATATAGAGGGTTCCTCATACAATTTGGTTTGATTCGTCCAAATTGGCTATAGCAGAAATCACCCTCGACTGGCCATAAGAAGCCAAAGTAACTGACAGAATCGCTATGGTTTGCATAAAACCAATCCCCAACACGGGGATCAAACCCGGTCCTTTGGAAGATCAAAGTTCTCCATAGCAATTCTCGGCGATTGTTTTAATAGCACAATCTATCTTTCATAACTAGGTTAATCAATAAGAATATAGGTGTTAATCATCTCCGTTGAATCTCTGATCTTTCATGTGAATTGATTGATTTTCGTATGCGAATGAAAACTTGATTTTTCTGGTTTCTGTCAGATATACTCAAGTAAACGAGTCTTTAATCGAGTACTACTCGAGTATTCTGAAATCTACTCGAGTAAACCTGAGAGTTTTTGGAAAAATATTTTGTTTTGATTGTTTCGATTTGTTTTGTTCAAAAATCTTTCAAGGTAGCTTAGACACCTATTCAACCCCCCCTTCTAGGTGTATTCCTAGGGTTCCTTGGTGCAGCCGGTGCTTTTTTTTAATTTAATACATTCCAAAACTTTCATAAAAATAAAATACACTCCAAAACATTAAAATTTCATTTTCTTATAATTATCTAACTTAAACTTCTAATTACTTAAATCAAATCAAACCCTTTGCACTACTTAGACTTTAACTATGATTTAATTCTAACTAATTAATGCTTATAACTATAAAATCCTATTATTTAAGAAACATAACCACTTAATAAAAAAATGAGGATGTTACATTCGGCTCGGAAGCATGTCCGCTACATAAGTCCTCCTAGCTCGGTACGGTGATTCAAGCTCATCTCAAGTTTACGGGGTAACCTAACAGTCTGATGCTCGCTGCTCGGCTTACGTCGGTTAGGATGGGGTCCGCAACCCTGAACGTCCCTCGTTGGTCGGTTAAAATGAGCTAGGTCGGGCCGAGGTCGGATCCACTATACTTGAACTCTCACACTTTACTAAGGCTTCCCAACTGCTTAACAGAATGATTGTAATCGATTATCATCCCATGGTAATCGATTATATCAACAGATTTCTATGTACTTTTGGCTTCTAACTCTATAGCGTACTTCTCAACTCTTACAGGCTTTTTGGCCATGATTATCTCATTTAACCCTAGCTTACTCTTACGATTTCCATTAGCTTGACTTAGACTTTTCCTAATTAAACTTGGGATTAGAATTAGGGATGTTACAATTCTCCCCCACTTACTGGAATTTTGTCCCCGAAATTCCGTTCAATTCCTCAATTGGAGAACCATCCCAATGGTAAAGCTTTTGGCTACATCTTACTTTCTTTCGATTTCGTTCTTTCGTTTAGGATACTTCCAAGTCCATACTCTTTTCTGCTCTGTAACAAGTACAATTGAGGAGGGCCAAAATATTCCACCAACTAGTGGAGAATATGGCACTAACAACCAAGGCAATTTGGTTGAGCCTCAAGGACACCTGGAAGCACCTGATGACAACAACAATGATCACAAGGATTTTGGCCATTTTGGCCATGATTATCTCATTTAACCCTAGCTTACTCTTACGATTTCCATTAGCTTGACTTAGACTTATCCTAATTAAACTTGGGATTAGAATTAGAGATGTTAAAGTCTTTACCCGACCTCGGAGTTCCTCAGGTACGGGCGTGAAACTCCACACACTATAGCCGGGCACGGGGGGATCATCGGAAGTCGGCCAAGTGGGATGGGATCCACTTGGAAGCTTTTTCCTTACCCTTGGCAGCCCTCGCCCTCTTACACAAAGGTTGCTCGTCGCTTGACTCTCCCTAAATGACCGCCACACGGACAACCTATTGAAGGGTAGGGACAGGAAGCTCGGCAGAAGCAGTAGCCATTGGTCTTTTCGAAGTTTGCTTGGGCGGAGCAGAAGACACCCTAGTACACCTCTCTGCGCAAGGCCACGCCGAGCAGGAGCCGCAGAATTAGGGACATCAGCAGCAGGAGTCCTCAAGGGCGCCTTTCCAGGACCTCCCTTCATCGAGATTTGCAGGAAGAGGAGCTCGAGGAACTCCAGCCGAGCTCCCCCTCTTCCTCAATTCAAATTGCTTCGACATGTCTATTGAAAATGAAGAAAAAAATGAAACGTCAGTAAAAAAAGAGCAAGCTAGGCTTACCAAGCTTTAGCGGAACGACGTCGGGAGGAAGGGTGAGAATCTGAAACACGTCCACCCGACCACTCTCATTGATGTAGTCATGGATAGAAAGACAGGTGGTCTGTACCAAGTCACTCATATTTTTATTTAGTAAAATCTAGGACATTTTTTTTATATTGGTGACATGGGCATGAATCCGTCTTGTAAAACATTTCATTTTAAAAACATATCCATTATCAAATAAATCATTCATGTCTCACATCACACGTCAAGTTCCAAATCGAGATGTCACCAACACCGCGCTTTGAAACCCAACCTATCATAATCGTAAATCATCAAGATACTATTTCAGATATCAGGTTTTAAACTTTATTTTCAGTACGGGCTACATAATGTCCGAGCAAAGCTATCAGAGTCTACCTGAATAAAATATAATACCACGACAAAACATTATAGAGACTAAAGGGAACAAATGATCCTCAACAGAAGAAGCTGCGGCACGCGCCTTTGCCGGATCATGCTCCCACTCATCCGCATCTGAACACTCTACTGGAAAAGATCCTTCGCTCGAAACCTCCTGAATCCGTAGATCCTTCATCTAATCGGCCGACATAGAGCCGATAGAAAAATTCAACCAAGAGACAGAGAGAGAGTCAGCTTTTCCGGGCGTAAAGCCGATGGTGTGGAATTACAGCAGGCAATATATCAATATAATAAATAACAACACATCAAGCATACATTTATATTTCATCATTCCATTTATCATTTCCAATATTGCCATTTATCGTTATCATTTCTTTTATCTCAGCTCATTTCTTCACGAAATTCACAAACTCAACATCATAACAAATATATCTTCCTTGGCCTTATCCATAGTATTCTTATCGCTTGGTCATTCTCGTTCTCATCAACAATTCCCTTAACATTCTCAGCTCATAATTCATAAGTCTTTTCAATGTTCTTAAACTTTTCTTATTAAGTTTTATTAGATCGCATCCATCGATGACATGGGAATTAGGAAAACGTCATCGAGGAGTTGGTTAGCACACATACATCTCCTCCAATCCTCCCGAACCTAAGCGAAAGCAAACAGGACGTATAGGAACCTTAACCCACACAGGTCGAACAACCGAGAATCACAACACATTAATGTCGCAACCGTACAGGCCGGCTATTACACTTTATTCATCATTTTATTTTTGCGCGATATCGCGAGGGCCCAACAACCAATCGACTACCCGCCTCGTTCAGGTTCCCTATCACTGTTTCGAAATTGATCAAGAGGGCGACAATACTTTTCTAGTTCGCGATGCAGAACACGCTACAATCCCTTGGGTCTTAAGTCCCGATCACATATAGACTAGTTCCGCCTAGAAAAGTACTCTAGGTTATTTGACGTTTCACCGTCATTACCCTCCCCTATCACAATCGCTCACCTGAGTATCCGCAGATAAACAGGGTATCTTCCTCTCCACTACTTCATGCTCAACTCACCACATTATTCAATATCTTTAATGTCTTATTAATTTTTTATTAACCCTATGATCGGACGAGTCACCCTTGTTCATCCCTTCGGTGATCCTCGACCTCTAACAAACAGTCTTTTCACAACATCCATTCTTTTCCAACAACACTTGCTTAACAAATCAGGGCTCGGACCCACGGAGCATCACTCTCGTGGCCAGCACAAACTCAACCTGGGAAGCACAAGGACTCATCTTGGTGCACATCAGGGAGGTCCACTTTCTCATTTTCATTATATCCACCACACATCTTTATTTCCGAAATTCTTGCCTTTACAATTTCACTTTGATTTATTATTTCATCTCAATAATTTCTCAAACTCTTGCCATTAAATCCTCACATATACTTTCACTTTCGTTAACTCGGAACCATCAAGCATTTTCACCATAATTATGTCTCGTCATAAACAAAATCTTTTATCTTTCATCAGGTAAGTTTCAATATTTCATAACACAAAGCAACTTCTTTCATAGCATGATTACTTTTGATTTCCCAAATAAAAGTTCAACAGGCATATAATCATCATATCATACCATTTCATCATTACCATATTGACAACATCAAGTATTCATCATGCAATATTAAAAAGGGAAGTCTTAGTCCTACGTATGAGTGGCCATACACACACATCCAATTGCCACCCTACAACTAAATCACAGACCCCTTCGTTCCGGCTTTTGAGATGGCCAGGAACATCTTAACATATTACCTACAGACTATGGTGTCTTAGGAAAGCTGCTCTCTCACCTCAAATGCCGACAGAAATCCCAAGAGCCTTTACGGATGTGATCCTCCTACACTCGTCCACAACGGATACCTTCTACATCCTTAAGACAGACATTATATATTAATAGCATAATTCAAATCAAGCGTCAAGTCCCTAATTAAAAATAATCCTTTGAAAACTCATATTAAAATCCTTTGGGTAAAAATCAAACACAATTCTTTTTATCACTTTTATTTCAAGGTAACTCAATAATTTAAGCACGTCAAAACACTTTGAAGACAATTAACAAATACAATTTAAACCAAATAGTTAGCTGCTGGTCCGCCTTGGACAACAGCTCGTTCGGACCCGAAATCACTGAAAAACTTCATTTTTCAATTCATCTTTTTCCTATATCAAATACCACTGAAAAATTAAACTTTAAACCATTTGAAAACATTTTACTAGTTGTAAACATTATAATTACAATCCTAGACAGCAAAGGTGCAATCCTTAAATCACTATTTTAACAACTTCGAAAACATCGAAAAAAATCACACTTTAATTCATATAACATTTTGGCATATAACTAACACTTGAACACTTTACTTTCTAAACATTAGCATTAAAATAAAGCTCGGGCAGCCACTATACATACCCAAGAATTTCAATTAACTCAAACTAAATCAATCCAAAAATAATCAATTAATTTCTTAACAGCTAGTTATACGTAGCTAGAGGCTTGTCAAACCGCAATTAAGCGCATAAACGACAAGCGATGCTTTAGCGAATCAATTCATAAAATCAAATAGCTCATATTCCATCATGCCCTTAATTAATCTAAACGAGTAGGCACATAGATACCAATTATCACGCAACACCGTTTAGTAAGCTAACTTGGTTTTAAACCAACCATTTAAATAAAAATAAACGATTACAACATTAGACACTTAGTTTTCATTTTCACATAGACCATACATGTTCTAACATCAAATTGCATTCAACAACATAAACTTCTATCCCTTCTAGACATGCTATAACCGAATCATGTACCAAAATGAATCAAAGTCAATTTCTTTTCTAACACTTCCTAAAAGCACTTAATCACACCTTTAGTTCAAACAATTGTCATGAAACACTTAGAACGAACCAAATCCATGCTCACATTTAGTCACAACCAAACCATATGGATAAATGAAGTCAAGACAAAGATTAATTTCCTATTTTTTTCATCATATAACCGAAACAAGCATCAAGATTAACACTTAAGCCAAACTCTATTCTCATGCCCTTATCAACTTAAAACAATTTATAAAAACAAGTACACAACTTAAAATAAACAAGTTTCTGAAACCACATATTCATTTAAACCAGAACTGAAACAAGAATATAAATCCATTAGGCATATAGTTCTTGGCTTTAAACTAATTTAAACCATATGGCATGCAACCCTATTTAACAAAATAACAATAAACCTTCCACACTTACTTAATCACATTCGAACATCATAGTCATGTGGAAAATCCAGCCAAGTCCAGGAAATACTCAAAGCACCACAAATACCAAAAAGTGTCGAATAACATGCTAGATCGGATACGGAAAAGACACCGAGAACAAAATTCAAAATCACATCAAACCAAGGGATTTTCAGCCCCAAACTTTGCAAAACACTAAAACATATATTCAAGTTCATCACATAAAATTTTAAAGTCATTTCAACACTTAGAATATAAATTTTCACTCAGTTTTGCCATAGAAATTCAATCAGGTCTGTAGCGATCTGAGGCAAACATGAAATTATTAAAAATAGCAATCTAACTCCAATATACACGAATTTTGGTACAGGCCATATCCACACACTCAATATCATCTCATAAAAATTTCAGATTATTTGGAGTTGTCTAAGTTACATTTTTCCAATTAAATTCATCTCTAATTCTGAAAATCCTGAACATAGTTGCTGACTGTTTTTCAATTAGTAAAAATACCAAATTAATTCCAAATAACCTCAAATTTCACAGAGAGTCTCCTAAAATATGTGAGGAATTTCCATAAAAATTTCAAGTTCATTAGGGCAGTGCAGGTTTGAAATTTCAGTGCACATTTTACCCGAAAAACCTGTTTCTCCGAAATCATTTTCTCAAAAGTAAGTTTTGTACAAACAGTAAGTCATTTCTAAAAATCCTTAAAAAATTCAAAGAAGCTTAAATCCATCTAATCAAATCAGTGACCAAGTTTCAAAAGCATTGTACATGTGCAAGCGTTATTTTCCAAAGTCTCTTCCAACCAAAACCACTAAATTACATATTCAACATCAAACAATCGAAATTCACTTAAAATATCAAAACAAGTTCAGTTCAGCTCAAATTTTTCAGATTGCACCCAAATAGCATCAAGAACAACATATTAAATTTTCAAGGCAATTCAATTAGTACAACTATTATTTATCAAAACCTCCTGCAAATAAAACAACTATTTCAAAAAATTTCAGCATACAATCAAGTTAATATTCCTTATATCATTCTTTAACAAACAATTCCTATATGGTTATAATCACACTCCAAACACACAATAACACATGACAAATTATAAGATGCATCAAGAAAATTTAATTTCTTTAAAACACCATACACTCATATAATTTGGTCCTCTTCTAAACAAATAAAAGAAATACCTTATTAACTCAAAACTCCACTTTATTACTTATAATGCTAACCCAAATCAATGTTTAAAAATCAAAGTTCAAATATTTATTTTTCACAAACCCTTTTGGTCCAAGTAAACAAAATGGGAAAAACACTTTTAACTTCAAAACTCTTTATTTCTCACCTAATACTTCCATAAAAACCAAGGATCTAAACATGCATGCACCAAATAAATAGAATTCAACAATAAAGCACATTCTCAACATGCATTCAGCCACATAAAAACAAACCAATCCCATTCTATTTATTTTTAGGTGAACCGAAATATACACATAAAAGAAAGAGAATAGACTTTTGCAAGCTTCTTTCACAAATCAACATGCACAAAAGAATAACCACAAAAATCAATTTCTTTTCTCCAAGTACTCACCTATACCTAACCAAATCAAAGGAACAAAATTTATTTGTGCAAGATAGTTATGAAAACCGAAACATGCAAGGGAAAAAAGGTTAGGGATTTTCACAAAATAAATCAACACAAATCAATCTTTATTTATTCATCCAAACATAAACCAAAAGATCAAAATGAAACCCAATCATTTCCCTTAGGTCCTCCTCTTGGCCAAATCACCTACCAAGAGAGGTTGGAATTTTTGACAAAATAAAATCAATACAAAACATGCATATCATGAATCATCCTTCATTTATTCTTCTCAAACACAAATCAAATCAAAGAAACAACACAACATCATTGGAACTAAAAGCAACAACAAAAACCGTGGGGACCTTAACCCACATACATGTCCATTTTTCTTGTTAAAGCCTCAATCTTTAAGTAAGGGCAATTGAAAAACATAAGGCATCATCAAGAACCAACATGCAAGAGATCATTTTTAACAAATCAATCACTTTCCAACAAATATACATATAAAACCGAAAACAATATAAGAATAAAGATTAAGGGTAATGAAAATACCTAGATCAAACTTAAGAAAGCAAAAATGAAATCAATATCTCCTTCCTCCCTCCTATGATGCTCACGGCCTCCTTCCCTAATGGGGTTAGGGTTTTGCTTCTTTGCTTTTTGATGGGTGGAAGTAGATTTATCTATGTGTATGTAAGTGTAGGACATAAAGAAAATAGAAGGGAAATGGCTTTGTGGTGTATACTCCTTCCCCTCTTGCTCATGGCTCCCTCTCTCATTTTCTCTCTATCTTCTAATTTTCTAAGTGTAAGAATGATGGGGATAGAGCCATGAGTGAATAGGATAAGGGGGTATTTATATATAATGGGAACCTAAGGTGGGGTGTGGAATCAAAAATGTGGGGTAAAAAAATAAAAAAGCTTCTCTCATACATTTCCTTACTCTCTCACGGTTTTATCATCTAATAGAGTGTGGGTCTTTACATTTTTATTCCTTGGTTTATGAGTATTAATTTAATGATGTAGAGGTAGGTTTATGTAAGGTATCATTGAATAAGGGATAAAGAGCAAGGACAAGCATTGGCTAAAAATCTCATCTAGATAGGGTCATTAATGATATGTCTCCTAGAGGGTACATATAGGGTGTCTACACTTTAATTAGGGTGAGTTGTATTTATTTAGGTTATCATAGGGTCTTGTGCACTCTTAATTATATGTCTAACAATTGAAAATGCATAAAATGAATATCCCAAAACCGTACAACACTCATACAGTAAAAATAATATTTTTCTACTACAGTAAATAATACTTAAAAATCATAATTCAACTTGCTTAAATAAAACATTATAATTTCCTCAAAAATAATAAAATTTCGTGGACTGAAAAATAAATCCCAAACTTTACAAAAAATAAATAATACATTCCAATACGATCGTTTTGACTATAAATTCGTTTGATTCCGATTTACCAATTAAAAATTATGAATTTTCAAAGATAAAATAAACCCCTTTAAATCAATAACAAATATTTTCTTCACATAATAAAATAATTTATTTTTATAAAATAAATCCCATACAATTAATTCCACCCATAAACATAAATCGAATAATATATTTTTATAAATTCAAAAAGAAATGCCGAATCAGAAATTCTCGAAAATCAATTTATTAACATGGGCAAAATTGCGGGTATTACAAAAGGAAACTGTTTTTGGTTATATTAAGGAAATAGGGATCTTGACCGGGGATGTCCATTGGAAATAGGTATAGAAGAAAGAGGCTTAAAACTTGTCCCGTGCTCTGCACTATTAGGCCTCCAAAACCACTCATTCCATATTTCTCATAATGCCACCGCAACAAGAAGTTCTAGTATAATAAAACAATTTTAAATTTTTTTTTTAATAATGTTTTTGAAAATTAAAAGTTATAATTTGTCTAAAGGTACAGATGTCACACTGGCGAAGACGACCTCTCTTTTCAATTCTTTTTTCTTTTTTTAATTTAACTAAAAATATAAAAATATTAAGTTTTTTAGTTTTTTAAATTTTTTAAAAAAAGGATCTTCGACCACAGGGCACTAGGTGCTTAACCTCATGCATCTTATCAGGATTCCGATGTTACATGTCAGCAAAATTGGTCAGAATTGGTAGTAGAGATATATGACAATCTCAGAAGTAACTTCGGGGAACTTTAATTTTTTTTTTAATAATGTTTTTGAAAATTAAAAGTTAAAATTTGTCTAAAGGTACAAATGTCACACGGGTGAAGACGATCTCTCTCTTCAATTCTTTTCTTTTTTTTTATTTAACTAAAAATATAAAAATATTAAGTTTTTTAGTTTTTTAAATTTTTTAAAAAAAGGATCTTCGACCACAGGGCACTAGGTGCTTAACCTCCTGCATCTGATCAGGATTCTGATGTTACATGTCAGCAAAATTAGCCAGAATTGGTAGTAGAGGTATATGACAAACTCAGAAGTAACTTCGGGGAGTCAAACATTAGAAGAAAAAAAAAAGAATAAGGGTATCTGACAAAAGTACCCCCAAACTTCAAGGATTTGTGACATAATTAAGCCTTAAAATAATCTAGTTTTTATGTTGGACTAAATTGCAAAAATTAATTTTGACTACTTTAAGCAATGACATTGCATACATGTATTAGATGACAAATTCTTATTAGTCTAACAAAGGCTTGCGTAGCAACTATCCAAATTTAGATTGCATGTTAGTAACTCCCAAAATCAATTTCTTAATTTTGGAATCAAAATGAATATCGATGCAAATTCATATACCAAAAGCAACACTTTAGTAATATATATATATACCTAAATGTTACTCACCCGCGACGAACCCATAAAAAATATTATACCGAAGTTATGATGCAAAGATAAACTACTCAACACTACTCACCACATATATATTTAAAAATAAATAAAGTTTGTGGATTCACTTGCCCACTGCCATCAACATAAATACGTCCCTGTTTGTGAGGCGACACGATTGGAACGTATCAGTAGAGAAAAACAAATTGACACCAATAATAAAAGCTGTATATGTGTACTTGTATTGGTTTAGCATCATCATGCATAACTAGAGCTGTCAATTTGGGCTGGAACGGCCCATTTGGGCCAGCCCATTAGGGCCACTAGTTTTTTTGGGCTGGGCTGGGCCGGCCTATTTATATATCGGGCCAGCCATTTCGCTTGCCCAACTCAGCCCACTAGTTTTTAGGGCTGGGTTGGGCTGGGCTGGCCCATGGGCCAATAATTTTTCATTTTTCGATAAAAATATTAATTAATTATAACCAAAATAAAATTTATAACATTTTCTTTTGATTAGGATGTCATTATTAATTATAAAAATAATAAATGAAAAGACAAAAAGCTCTATCTCATCTTAATTTTATTATTGTTCAATCCTATTCAATAATAAAGTGTCATAACATATAAAAAAAATTTAAATTCGGGCCAAACGGGTTGGCCCAGCCTATTTCGGACTGGCCTGTGTTGGGCTAATGATTTGTCGGGCTGGGCTGGGCCAAAAAACTTCGGGCTAGATTTTTCCCTGGCCCAGCCCATGTTTTTGTCAGGTTAAATGGGTCAGCCCGTCCGACCAGCCCATTTTTGACAGCTCTATATAACCAAGGCATTGCCACTTGCCATACATTATTATTGCTTTTATTCGCATAAGAGGAAATGCCACTTGCCATACATTATTATTGCTTTTATTCGCATAAGAGGTGCCGTGCTTTCCTCTTGATTGCCTTTATTATCGAATGGGATGTTGTTACGTACTTACATCATTGTATCGGATAATGATTTTCAACCCAACAAAATTGATTAAGATGTAAACGTTAGCTCTTCTAGAGACAATAATTTTGATTCAGTTGATTAATGGAGATCCTTCATTTTGCATCACTAATGTAAAGAAAAATGAATTGCTAGCGGCTCAATTGAGGATATCCGCGAAAAGGTCTCGCAAAAATGTATTCCTAATATTATTTAATTTAGAATGAAACACCTTCCCCCTCATAAATTTACCATTATAGCAAAATGTCTCTTTCTTACATTGAAAATCGACCTAATCTATTTTAATGTCAGACAACTAGAAACCTACTAAAAAACCATGTTACCCAATTGAATTTTTGGAGGCTTTATTTCCATCATGTTGCAAGTTAGAAAAGCTTACCCCATGTGATAGTCCTTAAACCATCAAGACGATTAGTATTGGCAATTAGGGCTTTGCCTCGAAAACCCATCCATCCGCTAGTAATTTTTTTGCGGATAGGACATGAATTTCAAATTCATCCCCGTTTTTCAAATAAAGCTCCCTCGCCCCGACCGTTATTTATGCAGGCATATTAGGACGAGCTGTGGGCTGGCCACAAGCAATTTGGGTCATCCGCATGCCCACCCTTTCGTAATTAGGCCAAGCAGGGCATGACTTCTTTGCCCTAAATTTCAAAACAGGCGCGCCTGCTGTAACACCCCGCATTTTTCTCGTACGTGCGTAAACGATTTCGTCAAAATAAACCCTGAAGTTTTGCGATAAAAGAGATTTTCAGAAAAATATTTTATGTGAGAAAGAAATGAAATGATGATTTTTCAAGGATTTTTATAAACAAAATATTTTTATAGATGTGAAGTGAATAATTTTTTTGAGTTTTGAAATGATTTGATTTTTAAGAAATAAGTTGTGATTTTATTAAAGATTGATTTTTATTTAAAGTGAAGTTTTTGGGTCTATTAACTTTAAAAATTCGTAACTTTTAAATCGTAACTCGGATTTTTACGAACCTTATATCAAAACGACCGTCTCGAAACGTAGATTTTGAAAATATAATTTTTGGAATTTTATGGGTGGTTTTATAAAAATTTATTTTCATAATAGAGAAATACGAGTTTTAAGAATTGTATTTTGAAGAAGATGAATTGATTGATTTGGCTTGAATTTTTATATGAAATATGTTTGATTGGGTGTGTGTGTACTGTGTGATGCATGAAATAAATTGTGTGAGTGTGATTCCTCATTAAATGATTGCATTATGGTATGAATTAATAATTAGGATGTTTAAGTAGATAAGATTAAGAAAATAAAATGTGAAGTATGTATGAGCGTATGTATGTGCTACGGTATGTGTAAGTACTTGTGTGTATATGTGTGTATGTGATACGTGTATGTGTGTGTATGTATGTTAGAAGTAGAATTTTCAAGAAGCTTATGGGTTAAGAAATTAGGAACCAAAGGAACCAAACCAAGCCAACTAAGTTAGAAAACACTAACTAGTACTTAGCCCTAAGTGACCCCTAAAGTCTTAAGCCTATGCTACATTGTCCCCTTGGTTTTGATAAACACCACCTATGCAATTATTTGAAAACCCAAAACCGCCCCTCCTACAGTGTGTGACTAAACCTAAACACAAGGACAAGGAGGGAATTGTGAGTTGGTCTATTTATACTAGAAGCTTTAGTTCATTCACCCATTCACTTCTCATTTCTCCACTTCCACCGTACCAACACCAACACAACTTCTAAGAGACTCCTTAAACTCTTAGAAAGAGAGAAAAAGAAAAAGAAATAGAAAGAAAATAGAGAGGGAGAGGCCGTGAAGCTTGATGGAAGGAGGAAAGAGATTCAAGCCAAAACCTAGGAGTTTCCTTGAAGATCAAGAGCTTTAGGAGCTAGGGTACCAACCTCTTCATGGTAGGACTTAGAGACCAAGATGAAGATTTTGTAATAGTATAGATTTTCCCTTCTTATTGTAGATCTACTTCCTTTCTTCTTTGCATGTTGGTTTTTTTCTAAGTTTAAAGATGATCTTATGTGTTGATCTTCTTTAATCATGGACTCTAAAGACTTAAAGTAATTTGTAATATGTTAGACTTGTGCCTTGTGCTTCGGTTGAGTTTTCTTGGTTGGATCTAACATTTTTTCCTAACTAAAACCTTAAAGATCTAAAGAAAGGATAAGATTTTTGTAAAACTTAAAATAAATCTCTTTGCATGTCTATTTTTCTTGCTTTAAACCGTGGATCATATGCATTTTTGTGATGATTTGGTGAACAAATTTATGATCTAGGTTTGTTTATTTATAAACCGAAATTTTTAGTTTTTGCATGTTAATCTTTTGTTAGATCTTTTATTAAACTATGATCTATGTGTTTCCATGTTTATTTGATGAATAATTTCATGATCTAAAATTTATTTGACTTGCATGTTAATTTTCCAAAGAAAAGGTTATGTTTCTTCCTCTATATCATTCGGTTTCAAAAGGAAAAGTAAAGAAATGAGTTTTATAAATGATTTTCAAGCATGAATTTGTTTAGGTCTTAAGTTTACATGTTAATTTTTAAGTGAAAAAAAAATTATGTCTTCCTTTTTGTGTGTGTGTGTGTTACGGTTTTAAGAAGGAAATTAAAGAAACAAAGTTTTAAAATTGATTTTAAGTATAAACCTTATTTGATTAAATGTTTGATTATGTGCATGCCTTATTTTGGTGAAGACCATTCGGCCAAGCTTGGAAATAACATGATCCATGCTTTTTATTTTGTGAAAAAGTGATGCATGTTTGTTTTAAGATTAGATCTAATAATTTCAAACACATGCATGTTATTTTTATAAAGATTAAATCAGATCCTTATTTTTGTTTTAAAGAAAAAGTTATAGTCTTGAATTCATTTTATGTATGTTAAAAGTGTTTGAAAATGAAATTATTTTAATAATGTTGGTGCATGTTGATGTGGTGTGTTGACCATAAACCATACTAGGTACTAGGTAGAGAGCTATGTTGTCCCTTGTCTAGGTTGCATGCATGATTAAGTTAATTGAATTTAAAGGTGCATGCATGAAGTAAATGAACTCAAAAAGGAAATATGTGAGGTGGTTTGTGATTTAAATTGTTAGGAAAATGAAATTAAAATTGTTAATTTTTCCATTGCATGCTCACGGTTTTAGCCTAGAGTAAATAAAATAATTCCATGATTTTATGTTTTATTTGTGCATTTAATCTTTGCGAAATTCTATATGTATAATTCAGTCCACACATATTCAAAATGGTTGGACATTGTTTTCATGAAAATGACCATGTTTCTGGATGCATAACACTATGTGAATGTGCTGTGTGATTTCTGTGTCTTCTGGCTTTGGAAATAAAAATGAATAAATTGATTTGATTTTGTAAAAAAAAAGGAATTTTTGTAATATTGAATCAATGATTTTTAGTTATAAAAATTAATTTGTGATTAGAAAATAATAATCGTGTGTGATTCGGTTTTGTGAGTTAATTAAATGATTAAGTCTAAATTATTTTCTAAAAAAGTAATTAATTTAGTTAAAGATTATAATTTAATTGATGATTTTAAATAATCAAAAATGTGACTTTCTGTGTGTAAGCATGTGAGTGATGTGTATGCTTTGAACTGTGTATGTGATTGCCCTTTTGTGCTAAATGAATGTGTCAAATTGAATTGGAATTGTTTGAATTATGAAAAGTCTGTGTATAGCTTTTAAAGTAATTGAAAAATGTTTTTGAAATTTTTAATTGATATTCTGTGATTAGTGTTTAATGATATTGTAAAGTTTTGCCATTTTGAATTTTTGTACTTGATTAAAGAAAGATTTTCGAAGAGTGTTTTCTAAAGGATTCATTCAGTATTTAAGGAAAATGAATTTTCAAACCAAAAGTGTTTTAAACTATGAGAAATAGATCCTGTTTTGAAACAGAAATCGTTTTAAGAAGCTTTTCTTGGAAACTTTTTATAAAAGAAATGATTTGGATTTAAATCCTTTGGATATTGGCAATGTGCTTTTAAAAAGGGAATTCTTTTAAAGTGTTTTAAACGAAAATTTAGAATTTACGTAAGTCGTTGCTATCGCACGGGGAAAAATGTCTAGTTCGGGTGTCGGACGCAAAGGAAGCGTGGCGAGGATTACGACTGGAAATCTCGGAAAGTCTTTGGATGTGTCGTCATCCAGGTGAGTGAGAGTGTGGTGATCCCGTAACGTGGTTGCTCGCAATTCGAATAGACGAATTGCGAGAATACTGCGAATTAGGCAATGTAGATATTCGTGCTAAGTGTTTACCTGTTCTATTTGCATACCAAATGTTTATACGTTATGCATCACTAAATATTTATTTGCCGAGCATACTTTATTTTGTTTAGAAGTTGTTTGATTTTGTCTGGATGGCGAAATGATGATAGAACTATGAAGGTAATAAGATAAGACTGAGAAAGAGAAAAGAGGGAATAAATAAGAGATATGAGAAATAAATGAGAAAGAAATAAGTGATGAGTAAAAGAATAATGAGAAAGTATGGGAATGATGGAGAGATAGATGAAACGTGATGCGAATGAGATTGAAAAAGATATGAAGAGTCGAGAGTGGAAAGAGATGTGGTTTGAGTAGAGATGAGAACCCTCGTACATGTTTTTGGGAACAAGCTTAGTGTTGAGTTGAGCTTGCTCCTCCATTAACACTCACCTAAAAACATGATTTTTTTGAAAAAGTTTTGGTGAAATCATGTTTTCGAAAAAGTCTTGCGAAAGATGTTTGAGAAAAGAGGAGGAAATGGATATTGATGGTGATGGTGAGAATTATGTTGAGAATGAGCATGAGTTAATGAGATTGAAATGAGAAAGTGATTTGAGGCTTGAGGCCATTTGAGATTTAGGGGGAAAGGATTGCGTTTAGTGATCGGGCTTCGTTGAAGGGATGCACCAAGGACGGGCCGATCATTAGGAAGAAGCCGCTAATTAAAACGCTAAAACTTTAAAAGACATTTACAAACGCGGTGAGGCATGAGTGTCGTATCGAAGTAGTGGAGAGGAAGGTACCCCGGATATCAAGGATATTCGGGTTGTGAATGCAATAGGGTAGGCTCGGACGGTAAAACGTCACGTTGCCTTGAGTACTATTCTGAGCAGAACGAACTCCACATGTGGTGCACTAATGTGTGGGGACTGGGTCTAATACCGTGGTAAGTTCTGCACCCGGGACCAGAATAGTGTTGTCACCCCTATGGCTTTTCAGGAACAGTGAGAGGGACTGGAACGGGGCGTTTGTGATTGCCGCTGAGAGCGTGCATTGATATTTTGTGAATTATGATTATGATTTGAGGCTGGGCCTCCTGGTCTGGGACCATTTGTTTGTGTGACAGCTGTCGTGCCCGCGTGGTAAAGATCATGTACTCCTGTTTGCTTCCGACTAGGTTGGGTGGTTGACCGAGGAGATGTAGACATGTGTGAGCTCAATGATGTATCCCCCTCATCATTGATACTAACCGAAATAATAAAACTTAAAAGATAAACATGTTTCAAAGAAAAGTATATCAAAAGATATCAAGTGTTGAATAAGAGCTATAAGTCGAGCACGAGAATTGAGTCGTGATGTAAGAAATCATGAGGCAACGAATTAAATGGAAAAGGAATTGTGAGGCAAGTGGGATGAAGGTTTTGGCTTTAAGTGATGATATTGGTGTGTTAAGAATATTTCTATATGCATTGTCTTATATGATTCATATATGCTAAGTGCATGACATGTTGCATATGTTGATGATGATGTGATGGCATTAGGATAAGTGTTTATGTTCCGTTGTTCTAGTGTTATTATCTATTTTAAGTCTACCTGAGACCGCAAGGTCAACCCGTTAGTGTTCGGAACACTGACTCTCTCCTACCATGTTGTCGTATCGGCACTTGCTGATATTGCAACTGGTAGATGGCGCAGCGGAAGTGTGGTGGGCTTCATCGACCAAGGCCCGGAGTTAGACCTCAAGTATTAGGAAGCAAGACTAGAGGATAGGAAATTCCCCTCAGAGCATGGTACTCCGATGTAAGTGCTTAGTTAACCTAGCTCTATCATACTGTACCCCGGCAAAAGTTTTATTAAACATGAATGTTTTGCAACAAGTAAACGGGCTACGTTTTGAATGATGCTTTTGAAAACGGTTTCAAAGTGCGGTGTCTTGTGACATCTCGGTTTGGAACTTGAAAGGGGTTATGCAAAATGAGAACATGTGTTTTAATGTATCTGTGTTTTAAAAACCTAAGTGTTCTCATCTTGTGTAACATTTGTTTTAAAAAAAAATGGCCCTAATTTTTACCACTTTTAGTTTAAGTTTTCAAGTTGCCGAATCGGGGTGTTACAGAATGGTATCAGAGCATGGTTAATCTAAGTAACCTCTGCATGGACTTACGTACTCTGCTGTATGACTTCGTGTGTGCGTTAGTATTAAGATAGCGATAGATGAGAATAGGAACGTTAGGAGTACACGGATGTTTTCTCTGGAATGTGATGGTTTTGATTACCGTGGAAACGAGGAGCAGAGATCAGTGTCGTTATGGGATGTTGACGTGCGATCGAATCTTCCTTTGTTGGACTCATCTTTGATGTGAACCCTTTTGTTTGTGATATCCCTAAGCTGTGAGATTTGTCTTGTGACCAGAACCCCTCTTTTCTTGTTGAAGCTTTTCTTGTAAAAACCCTATGTGTGCCAAATTGCTTTGGCATGATGTTTGGAAAAGCCATTTTCTGAAAATCTTAACCCATGATTTTAATGTAGCCTTGATTGATTGATGAACCCGAAGTTTCTTCTTTTGATTCTTGACCAGACCTTTATCTTTCCTAAACTTTTGATGAGACTTTTGGAGTCCTGACACCTTATCTCAGTCATGAAGATGGTTTAAGTTGGGAAGTGAATTGTGAGGTGTTGTTAGGAGAAGGTTGCAAAGGATAAGGAAGAATGAGGTTTAGTTAGTAAGAAGTAAGGATGTATGAGTCTTGAAGAAAATAAGAGTATCTTTGAGTCTTAGGTAAGTGGTGAAGGGTGATTAGGATTAAGAGTTTTGATGTCGAATTGTTCAAATAATGGTTTAGAATGTGAGGAAAAATTGTGGAAAATGGGGAAAAGGTTTAGAATTGTCTAAGTTATATGATCAGGTGTTTAAGATAAGGAGTGAGACAATGCACATTTCTTGAGGATTAGTGGTGGATTAGAGTAAGGGAAAATTTAATGGTAACTATAGGAGTCTGATAAGGATCATTATTGGTGAAAAGTAAGGCAATAAGAGGATAGATTGGAGTTAAGTGATGGGAATTTTGTAAGAAGTAAATAAAGGTGGTAAGGGATAGGAGTATTTAGACGTTAAGTTTGTAATCATGAGTGTGATATAGAGAAATATGAGTCATTCAAGTTGGGGAGTAGTCAGAAATGTGAGTTTTGAGGAGTGATTTGTTTAGGCTTGAATTGATGAGAAGCATGTAATCTTGAAGTGTAGTAGCGTCTTGACCCCAAACGACCGTAACCATGTTGTTTCTGATTCCTATTTTGATGCCCTAAAATCCTTCCTTCCTTTGTAGCCAATGAAACCATGTTGTTATTATCTTACCCCGTTGTTATTGAAAGTACCCCAAGAAATTACTTTTGCAAGTAATCCATCCGATTCATTTAAAAGAACGATAAATAGATGGTACATGTTCGAAGATGCGACGATTGCGACAGTTATAAAGGAAAGGAAATTCATCAAGAAGTTACGCGTCCACTGACTAGACAGACTCTACACGATATTTCTCGAGGACAAGAAATCTTCAAGTTGGGGAGAATGTAACACCCCGCATTTTTCCCGTACGTGCGTAAACGATTTCGTCAAAATAAACCCTGGAGTTTTGCGATAAAAGAGATTTTCAGAAAAATATTTTATGTGAGAAAGAAATGAAATGATGATTTTTCAAGGATTTTTATAAACAAAATTTTTTTATAGATGTGAAGTGAATAATTTTGTCGAGTTTTGAAATGATTTGATTTTTAAGAAATAAGTTGTGATTTTATTAAAGATTGATTTTTATTTAAAGTGAAGTTTTTGGGTCTGTTAACTTTAAAAATTCGTAACTTTTAAACCGTAACTCGGATTTTTACGAACCTTATATCAAAACGACCGTCTCGAAACGTAGACTTTGAAAATATAATTTTTGGAATTTTATGGGTGGTTTTATAAAAATTTATTTTCAGAATAGAGAAATACGAGTTTTAAGAATTGTATTTTGAAGAAGATGAATTGATTGATTTGGCTTGAATTTTTATATGAAATATGTTTGATTGGGTGTGTGTGTGTACTGTGTGATGCATGAAATAAATTGTGTGAGTGTGATTCCTCATTAAATGATTGCATTATGGTATGAATTAATAATTAGGATGTTTAAGTAGATAAGATTAAGAAAATAAAATGTGAAGTATGTATGAGTGTATGTATGTGCTACGGTATGTGTAAGTACTTGTGTGTATATGTGTGTATGTGATACGTGTATGTGTGTGTATGTATGTTAGAAGTAGAATTTTCAAGAAGCTTATGGGTTAAGAAATTAGGAACCAAAGGAACCAAACCAAGCCAACTAAGTTAGAAAACACTAACTAGTACTTAGCCCTAAGTGACCCCTAAAGTCTTAAGCCTATGCTACATTGTCCCCTTGGTTTTGATAAACACCACCCATGCAATTATTTGAAAACCCAAAACCGCCCCTCCTATAGTGTGTGACTAAACCTAAACACAAGGACAAGGAGGGAATTGTGAGTTGGTCTATTTATACTAGAAGCTTTAGTTCATTCACCCATTCACTTCTCATTTCTCCACTTCCACCGTACCAACACCAACACAACTTCTAAGAGACTCCTTAAACTTTTAGAAAGAGAGAAAAAGAAAAAGAAATAGAAAGAAAAGAGAGAGGGAGAGGCCGTGAAGCTTGATGGAAGGAGGAAGGAGATTCAAGCCAAAACCTAGGAGTTTCCTTGAAGATCAAGAGGTTTAGGGGTTAGGGAACCAACCTCTTCATGGTAGGACTTAGAGACCAAGATGAAGATTTTGTAATAGTATAGATTTTCCTTTCTTATTGTAGATCTACTTCCTTTCTTCTTTGCATGTTGGTTTTTTTCTAAGTTTAAAGATGATCTAATGTGTTGATCTTCTTTAATCATGGACTCTAAAGACTTAAAGTAATTTGTAATATGTTAGACTTGTGCCTTGTGCTTCGGTTCAGTTTTCTTGGTTGGATCTAACATTTTTTCCTAACTAAAACCTTAAAGATCTAAAGAAAGGATAAGATTTTTGTAAAACTTAAAATAAATCTTTTTGCATGTCTATTTTTCTTGCTTTAAACCGTGGATCATATGCATTTATTGTTAGTTCCATGGTGAATGTTTTGATAATGACAAAGTGTTTTTGAACAAGCTATCATGTGATGATCAAGTTCAAGTTCAACAAGCAACAACAAACATCAAGTGAAGAAGAGAGAACAAGCTCATGAAGACTTAAGTTTGAGTGTAATTGTTTTTGTTTTATCTTTTGCCTCTCAAGCTTCATAGGTTTTCATTTGGGTAGTTTGTTTAGAGGGTAGTGAATCTCATTCATAAGTCATGATTTAATCATAATTTGAGTTTTCACTTAACCTAGAATCAATAGGTGGCTTAAAGGTTTTAAAGGAAAGGTTGGTTTTTGAGAAAACAAGTTTTAAACAAGTGCAGTATCAATCTACTCGAGTAAATCAAGATTTAATCGAGTAGTACTCGAGTATGCTGCAATTTACTCGAGTAAACACTGCTGAACTGATTTTTTAAAATACGTTTTTCACTTCTCAAAATCAGTTTTCAAGTGCCATAACTTTTGGGTATTCTATATAAACCTTTTCCTAACCTTTGTGATTATAACTCATCATTTTGATATTCATTTTACAAAGAATCAAGCCACTCTATTCTCTCTCAATTTCAAAGATCAAAGCTTTCATATTTTCATATTCTTTGATCAAGAACCTTTGAATCTCTTATTGTGATTTGTCATAGCTATTGATTGAGATTCTTATGAGTGTCATTGTGTTTTCTATTGTGTTGTAATCTTTGCAATAAGGCAAGCCACTACAACAAACAAGAAGCCTTGGTGTGTCGATTATCATCAAGCAAAGTTCAAGCAATTGAAGAAAGTCTTGGTTGTGAATCAAGCAAGGAGAAGCCTTGGTGTGTGGATTATCATCAAGCAATTGAAGACTTGTTGTGTCGATTATCAACAAGGGGTAGAGGTTAGATTAGAGAGAAGATCAATAGGATTACAAGGCAAGGGTGTCGGTTATCTCTTGTAGGCTAGCAAGAAGGAAGTCTTGTGAGGCAATCACTTGTAATTTGAGAACTCTAATTCCTCATAGTGAAGAATCTCTCTTGGTTGAAGATGGGATTGGATGTAGCTTTCAAGCGGGTGAAAGTGAACCAGGATAAATCGCTGTGTCGTATCTCTAAACCCTTACTCTTTATATTCAAGTCATTGAATTGCGTTCTTGGTTGAAAACCTAGAAAAGAATGATTTTCATAATTGATTGAATTGAATCTTTAATTGTTCAAATTGATAAAGGGAAAATCATTTTCATAACTAGGTTAATCATTAAGAATATAGGTGTTAATCATCTCCGTTGAATCTCTGATCTTTCATGTGAATTGATTGATTTTCGTATGCGAATGAAAACTTGATTTTTCTGGTTTCTGTCAGATATACTCGAGTAAACGAGTCTTTAATCGAGTACTACTCGAGTACTCTGAAATCTACTCGAGTAAACCTGAGAGTTTTTGGAAAAATATTTTGTTTTGATTGTTTCGATTTGTTTCGTTCGAAAATCTTTCAAGGTAGCTTAGACACCTATTCAACCCCTCCTTCTAGGTGTATTCCTAGGGTTCCTTTGTCTCTCCAACCACTAATTGCGGTTTCCTCATTTATGTGATGATTTGGTGAACAAATTTATGATCTAGGTTTGTTTATTTATAAAACGAAATTTTTAATTTTTGCATGTTAATCTTTTGTTAAATCTTTTATTAAACCATGATCTATGTGTTTCCATGTTTATTTGATGAATAATTTCATGATCTAAAATTTATTTGACTTGCATGTTAATTTTCCAAAGAAAAGGTTATGTTTCTTCCTCTATATCATTCGGTTTCAAAAGGAAAAGTAAAGAAGTGAGTTTTAAAAATGATTTTCAAGCATGAATTTGTTTAGATCTTAAGTTTACATGTTAATTTTTAAGTGAAAAAAAAATTATGTCTTCCTTTTTGTGTGTGTGTTATGGTTTTAAGAAGGAAATTAAAGAAACAAAGTTTTAAAATTGATTTTAAGTATAAACCTTATTTGATTAAATGTTTGATTATGTGCATGCCTTATTTTGGTGAAGGTCATTCGGCCAAGCTTGGAAATAACATGATCCATGCTTTTTATTTTGTGAAAAAGTGATGCATGTTTGTTTTAAGACTAGATCTAATAATTTCAAACACATGCATGTTATTTTTATAAAGATTAAATCAGATCCTTATTTTTGTTTTAAAGAAAAAGTTATAGTCTTGAATTCATTTTATGTATGTTAAAAGTGTTTGAAAATGAAATTATTTTAATAATGTTGGTGCATGTTGATGTGGTGCGTTGACCTTAAGCCATACTAGGTACTAGGTAGAGAGCTATGTTGTCCCTTGTCTAGGTTGCATGCATGATTAAGTTAATTGAATTTAAAGGTGCATGCATGAAGTAAATGAATTCAAAAAGGAAATATGTGAGGTGGTTTGTGATTTAAATTGTTAGGAAAATGAAATTAAAATTGTTAATTTTTCCATTGCATGCTCACGGTTTTAGCCTAGAGCAAAGAAAATAATTCCATGATTTTATGTTTTATTTATGCATTTAATCTTTGCGAAATTCTATATGTATAATTCAGTCCACACATATTCAAAATGGTTGGACACTGTTTTCATGAAAATGACCATGTTTCTGGATGCATAACACTATGTGAATGTGCTGTGTGATTTCTGTGTCTTCTGGCTTTGGAAATAAAAATGAATAAATTGATTTGATTTTGTAAAAAAAGGAATTTTTGTAATATTGAATCAATGATTTTTAGTTATAAAAATTAATTTGTGATTAGAAAATAATAATCGTGTGTGATTCGGTTTTGTGAGTTAATTAAATGATTAAGTCTAAATTATTTTCTAAAAAAGTAATTAATTTAGTTAAAGATTATAATTTAATTGATGATTTTAAATAATCAAAAATGTGACTTTCTGTGTGTAAGTATGTGAGTGATGTGTATGCTTTGAACTGTGTATGTGATTGCCCTTTTGTGCTAAATGAATGTGTCAAATTGAATTGGAATTATTTGAATTATGAAAAGTCTGTGTATAGCTTTTAAAGTAATTGAAAAATGTTTTTGAAATTTTTAATTGATATTCTGTGATTAGTGTTTAATGATATTGTGAAGTTTTGCCTTTTTGAATTTTTGTACTTGATTAAAGAAAGATTTTCGAAGAGTGTTTTCTAAAGGATTCATTCAGTATTTAATGAAAATGAATTTTCAAACCAAAAGTTTTTTAAACTATGAGAAATAGATCCTGTTTTGAAACAGAAATCGTTTTAAGAAGTTTTTCTTGGAAACGTTTTATAAAAGAAATGATTTGGATTTAAATCTTTTGGATATTGACAATGTGCTTTTAAAAAGGGAATTCTTTTAAAGTGTTTTAAAACGAAAATTTAGAATTTACGTAAGTCGTTGCTAACGCACGGGGAAAAATGTCTAGTTCGGGTGTTGGACGCAAAGGAAGCGTGGCGAGGATTACAACTGGAAATCTCGGAAAGTCGTTGGATGTGTCGTCATCCAGGTGAGTGAGAGTGCGGTGATCTCGTAACGTGGTTGCTCGCAATTCGAATAGACGAATTGCGAGAATACTGCGAATTAGGCAATGTAGATATTCGTGCTAAGTGTTTACCTGTTCTATTTGCATACCAAATGTTTATACGTTATGCATCACTAAATGTTTATTTGCCGAGCATACTTTATTTTGTTTAGAAGTTGTTTGATTTTGTCTGGATGGCGAAATGATGATAGAACTATGAAGGTAATAAGATAAGACTGAGAAAGAGAAAAGAGGGAATAAATAAGAGATATGAGAAATAAATGAGAAAGAAATAAGTGATGAGTAAAGAATAATGAGAAAGTATGGGAATGATGGAGAGATAGATGAAACGTGATGCGAATGAGATTGAAAAAGATATGAAGAGTCGAGAGTGGAAAGAGATGTGGTTTGAGTAGAGATGAGAATCCTCGTACATGTTTTTGGGAACAAGCTTAGTGTTGAGTTGAGCTTGCTCCTCCATTAACACTCACCCAAAAACATGATTTTTTTGAAAAAGTTTTGGTGAAATCATGTTTTCGAAAAAGTCTTGCGAAAGATGTTTGAGAAAAGACGAGGAAATGGATAGTGATGGTGATGGTGAGAATTATGTTGAGAATGAGCATGAGTTAATGAGATTGAAATGAGAAAGTGATTTGAGGCTTGAGACCATTTGAGATTTAGGGGGAAAGGATTGCGTTTAGTGATCGGGCTTCGTTGAAGGGATGCAACAAGGACGGGTCGATCATTAGGAAGAAGCCGCTAATTAAAACGCTAAAACTTTAAAAGACATTTACAAACGCGGTGAGGCATGAGTGTCGTATCGAAGTAGTGAAGAGGAAGGTACCCCGGATATCAAGGATATTCGGGTTGTGAATGCAATAGGGTAGGCTCGGACGGTAAAACGTCACGTTGCCTTGAGTACTATTCTGGGCAGAACGAACTCCACATGTGGTGCACTAACGTGGTGGGAACTGGGTCTAATACCGTGGTAAGTTCTGCACCCGGGACCAGAATAGTGTTGTCACCCCTATGGCTTTTCAGGAACAATGAGAGGGACTGGAACGGGGCGTTTGTGATTGCCGCTGAGAGCATGCATTGATATTTTGTGAATTATGATTATGATTTGAGGCTGGGCCTCCTGGTCTGGGACCATTTGTTTGTGTGACAGCTGTCGTGCCCGCGTGGTAAAGGTCCTGTACTCCTGTTTGCTTCCGACTAGGTTGGGTGGTTGACCGAGGAGATGTAGACGTGTGTGAGCTAAATGATGTATCCCCCTCATCATTGATGCTAACCGAAATAATAAAACTTAAAAGATAAACATGTTTCAAAGAAAAGTATATCAAAAGATATCAAGTGTTGAATAAGAGCTATAAGTTGAGCACGAGAATTGAGTCGTGATGTAAGAAATCATGAGGCAACGAATTAAATGGAAAAGGAATTGTGAGGCAAGTGGGATGAAGGTTTTGGCTTTAAGTGATGATATTGGTGTGTTAAGAATATTTCTATATGCATTGTCTTATATGATTCATATATGCTAAGTGCATGACATGTTGCATATGTTGATGATGATGTGATGACATTAGGATAAGTGTTTATGTTCCGTTGTTCTAGTGTTATTATCTATTTTAAGTCTACCTGAGACCGCAAGGTCAACCCGTTAGTGTTCGGAACACTGACTCTCTCCTACCATGTTGTCGTATCGGCACTTGCTGATATTGCAACTGGTAGATGGCGCAGCGGAACTGTGGTGGGCTTCATCGACCAAGGCCCGGAGTTAGACCTCAAGTATTAGGAAGCAAGACTAGAGGATAGGAAATTCCCCTCAGAGCATGGTACTCCAATGTAAGTGCTTAGTTAACCTAGCTCTATCATACTGTACCCCGGCAAAAGTTTTATTAAACATGAATGTTTTGCAACAAGTAAACGGGCTACGTTTTGAATGATGCTTTTGAAAACGGTTTCAAAGTGCGGTGTCTTGTGACATCTCGGTTTGGAACTTGAAAGGGGTTATGCAAAATGAGAACATGTGTTTTAATGTATCTGTGTTTTAAAAACCTAAGTGTTCTCATCTTGTGTAACATTTGTTTTAAAAAAAAAATGGCCCTAATTTTTACCACTTTTAGTTTAAGTTTTCAAGTTGCCGAATCGGGGTGTTACACCTGCACCGCCACAAACTAAAGGCAACCTATATAAAAGATTTTACGGCAAGAAAAGAGCTCAATTGATCTACATCGAAAGACTCAAAACAGAGATGAGCTCGAAAGAGCTAGGATATAGTCATGACCAACAAGTAAGTCATGAGACTTAATCGAGAAGTCAATATTCGGTAGATAACTACTGAGTTAGAAGCGATAAATTTTGGATTATATATAATTATAGAAGATCATTGTTTATCTAAGTAAGATAAGATTATACGAAAATTATCTTCACAAATAGAATATTTATCAAGGGATTACATCAGGCCTAACAACCCATGAAGGCCCTATAAATATCAGCCCCCATGAGAGGACAGAGGTACGACAACAACCACAACCATAATTCCGATACACATAGAGTATACACGACATACTTCCATACTCCCAAGAAGAGAGATCTAGTAGAGAGGATAACCCAGACTCTTGCTACCCTCATGGTTATAGTTGATATCAATCCCACTATAAAGCATTCACAACATCATCAAGGCCACCGCTAACAGCACTGAGAGCCATAGCCTCAAGATCCTCACGATTAGCCCAATTTGCTCATATGGAGAACACGGGCACACTAAACTACATTCCTAAAACATGGGGCTTATCACTAAACTCTCTCAGAACAACTTGTCACGCCATCTATACTCCTCCCATGCACAAGATCGATGTGCCCATAAGAACTACGGAGTCTTGAGTCCCCAGAACACGGTTCGAACGGATACATAGGACAAAAAGCCCCTCTTGTCAAACTAAACATTCTTCATAAGGACCTCTGTTTCATCCGGCAACACAGACTTAAAAATGTTTTTGGTCGCTCTGAAGATGTAGTAACTTTTGATTTCAATCATTGTACTTGTTTTTTCTGTGGTTTCAATCTTTCTATCTTTCAAAATTTTGTTTTCAGTGCCTAGTGATGACATGGTTAACACCAGTATTTGACACATGTCATATTAATTGTTAAAGTGGTTAAATTTGACCGATCATCTAGAGGGGCTAAAACCAAACTTTTGAAAAATAGAAAGGTCAAAGCCAAAGAAAAAAATATGTATTAAAATTTAAAAAAAAAAAAACAATACATTTTTAGACACAAAAAAACTTTTTTAAGTCATCTTTAATTAAGCTTTCGAATCTAAATATGCTTATATGTCTCTTCGCATGTAAATACTACAAATACTACTAAACTGCTATTAACATACGATTATATATATATATATATATATAAGGTTAAAAATTTTATATTTTTATTTTAAATATGATGTTACAAGTATTGAAATATTACTACTTTACTATTTAAACATACAATAAAATAAAAATTAGGTGGTCCATCGACAGTGTTAATATTCTTTGCACCACTAGCATATTATTCACCATCCATGTATTATTGACCATTGGCTCTTAGTTTTTGTTTAGCATGCGGAATTAGAATTAGAATTGCAGTTCAGAATTGTTATTGCAATTCCAATTTTGTTAGAAACGAAATTGAGTTGGAATTGTGATTCTATGTTAGGAATGTAAAAAAGAATTACAATGTAGAATTGGAATTCCAAATTCAATTTCCAATTCCATTGTTTGGGCATAAGATGTAGAATTCAAAAATTAAATTAATTATACTCCATTGCTTGTGTCGTCACCATTTGTGCACATCGTCGCGACAACCTTTTGCATGTGTTGCATCCATCCCTTGCCTTATGGAGATATTGGGAATGTTTACTATTAAAAATCATATATTCAAGTGTAGTGGATAATGAAGGGGAGAGAAAAAGAGAGTCATGAAGAAAAGAAGATTCCTAGAGTAGAGAAGGCAAAAAAGCCCAACCCGCGCACAAGTTTGATTAATAGGTGAATTTAGACTCTCAAAATACAACCCAAATAAATATCAAATCTTTTTGACCCTTTTTAGTAAAACACATGAATGATAAGCGACGAACTTTCAATATAAAAAACTTTACATAATCCGTACACACTCAATAAATATTCATATTACATTAGTCGATTCTTTAATAGGTTTTTTTAAAGTGTGTTCCCACCCTTTTTAGCTATAGAATTTTCTTAATGTAAGGGCTGATGACAAGAGATTAAAAAAAACACGTTTACAATTTTTTTTTTTTAAAAAAAACTAAATATAAATACTTTGATAATTGACTTAATTTTCCAATGAACTTTTGAAAGGCCTATATTGTTAATTGTTTAGTTCAATTATAAATATTAATGCAATGAAAAATATAATATTTCAAAATAATTTTTAGAAATATGGTAGATAATTTAGATTATTGAAATGAATTTATGTTTTAAAATCTAAACGGTGTAATGCTTATGTGAAGTGTCATATTCTTATGAGTTTGTGTGTCTTAATTGCTGTGAAAAAGGATATGAAAAGTCCTTGAACTTTAAAGCAAAATGAGATATAATACTTATGTGTCAAAATCTTATAAATATGACGTTAAGAGTTTATCATATATACCCTGATATGTATTTAGCCACAATATCCTATACGTGTTTGAAGCGATTTCTAACTCTAGAACAATCTAATTTTCAGTTTATCTGCATCAGCCGTTGCTCTTGATCTTGATGAGTGTTGGATTATTTGTGTATGATCTTTTTTTTTTTTTTGTTAAAAACAAAACGTAGGTTGTTCTTTACGTACTTGTGGTTATCTTCCAATAAACATAAACATATAATATATAAAAACGAGTAATAGCTCTTAACATGTTCAACATCAGTTTACAACACCTAAGATTTTACCTTTTGTTTTATGGCTCGGTAAATATGAGTTTACAACTAATTAGCCCATGGAGTAAACCAGGAACCAGATCAAACGTTAGATACAGAGAACAAAGGATGTGCGCAATACGAACTGTTTGAATATGAATTTCCAAGTAATCAAATAAACAAAAAATAGTAGTGTAAACTTGAATCAAAACAGATATGAGCAGGAATATAGATTTGGCATTAATGAGTATGATACTTTGCACAAGCCATATCATTAAGTATATTTAAAGAATGGGATCATCTAGGTCAGTTCCAAACCACCAGACAAATTCTCTGACACTTGTCCACTTCATAGTGAAACAAAAAATCTTACATGCAATGGGTGAGAGCAGCAGACCAAATGAAATGTATCTGAATAACTTCTGGTTAGGAGGAGCAGCACCCACTTTTCTGTCCAACTGGTTGTCCTCTGATCTGCACAGTTGGAGGCCTTGCATTATTCGCAGGTTGGCTTGCCATTCTGCATTCAAAAGAAAATTACCATAGCTTAGGGGGAATCTTTACCAGAAAAAAGTCAATAATAAATGAATAACTAGTTAAATTTTGAACAAAATTGAAATCATCCTCAGGGAAGAACCAGAGGAAGGGAGAAGCAGAAATTTAATATACTAATCAGTAATCACTGTTCATGATTTGTGTTTTATACATCTCTGCTGTCCACTTTTTCAATGGAGTACATCTTGTTAACAGGATGTTGTGCAGCAGACCCAAGAAAGGAAAGAAGAACGACTCTTGGAAATTTGCTATCTTTGAAGGATCCAAATTTCAACAAGCATAAAAACACAATCTAATAAGTATAAGTAATAACCTATATGTCCCAAGAGCCAGCTCGGTTGGTAGAGCTGCAAGACATAGAGTGCATGGAACCTAGGTTCAAACCCTGGTGACGATGTTTTCTCCCCCTCCCCACAAAAAAAAAAATTATTTGCATATAAAAAAAAAGGTAATAACCTATATCATTGCTTGTTTTCTTAACTAAAACGAAGTAAAGCACAATGAAAGAAAAAGATCAAATAAAAAACTAACATTTGTAATTCATTCACAATGGGCTTTTCCAAGCTCCATAATCTTAACATCAATTAGGCTCAAACTACAGGATACGGAGAACACATCACAAGTCCCACACATTGTGCCACTCCATGTGCCAAGATTGGTCAAAAAATTAATAAAATAAAAAATTTCAATTAAATTTATATATGTTCGACCTATCCCCATACTTAGGCACATGGAATGGTACAAAGTGCGAGACATGTGATGTATTCTCCATAATCAGGTATGAGTTATAGTATAATTATTCTTTCTTGAATTTGAAAACCACCATTAGCCTAGGCTTGCTATTAAACTATTGCAGTTTTCATTAATATGATTTGTTAAATTACTTAAAATATAAACAAGAACAGGTACCTGCTCTTAATGGAAGAAGTCATAGCCATGAATGCCTGTTCCACATTTGTGGCATCTTTTGCACTTGTTTCCAGAAAAGGTATGCCTATTTCATCTGCGAATGCCTGTTAGAGCGAAACAAAAAAACAATGGGGTAAGGGTAGCTTCGATGGGAAGGTAAAAGTAATAACTCCCCAACAACACTAAGTATGAACATACACTTGAATCTGTTTCCCTAATTGGAAAAGAATTTTAAAAAAAATAAATAATAAAAATAATAATAATAACATAGCCATACTTTAGCTGTTTCATATGACACAGCTCTGTTTTCTGTCAGATCACACTTGTTGCCGACCAAAAGTTTGTTCACATTATCACTTGCATAGCGGTCAATCTCACTAAGCCACTGCTTCACATTATTGAAGCTCTCTTCATCTGTCACATCATAAACAATCTGCCAGAGGATCCAGTCAGTAAAGAATGCAATGAGATGCAAAAAAAGGATGAATGCTGAAACTAATTCTATGGAAAGCAATGCTCACAATGATCCCATGGGCCCCACGATAGTAGCTACTGGTGATTGTCCTAAATCGCTCTTGCCCGGCTGTGTCCCACTACATATAAAACCAGATTGAAAAACAAGGTAAGAAACAATGTCCACATAATAAACTTGAATTTCGGTGACCCACATGGTCAAGAAACAAAACAGCTTAAAAGATGAAGTTCTTAACGATCATAATAAAATGATCAACAGAAAATTCAAAGGAAAAAATATGTCCTGTTAAAAGATTAAGATAACTCAATTCATAGTCGATATAATATCAGCATATAAAGAAATTTAAACAAGGATAACCATAAATACATACGATCTGGAGTTTAATGGTCTTCCCATCCTGCTCAACAGTACGTATTTTCTACACAAAAAAGACATGAATCGATCAGTTTAAATGTTACTTCAATCAGAACTTAATCTAAAAGTTTGCAAGTTATACTCACAAAATCAACTCCAATGGTGCTTATGTAGCTCTCGATATATGAATCATCCTGAAGCATAATATAGAAATCATGAAAAAGTTAATACTTATTAGTCTAAAATACTGCATTAGGTGGCAATGTACCATCTCCATGATCAACCAACATGCAGATGAGGCATTCAGGTTAGAATCTTTCATAGTGATATACCATCAAAGTTTCTAAAATGTAGACAACATACAGTACAAGGACAAATACTCAACGAAACTACCCATAGGCTTTTTTTCAATAAAAATTACTTCCAGTATTAATTTGCATGCATCATATCTTAAACTTCAAAGGCTGTAATATGAACATTGATGGCAAGATGCATACCCAACAAGGCAACTGAATTTATATATGAGGCAAAAGAACTTATTTTGAAATGCTAATGATAATCACATAGTCACAACATAATATATAAGGATATAGTGGCTGGGAAGCCACTTGCCCATATTAAAAAGTGGCAACTATCTCAATTTCCAGAAAAATTCTAGTCAAAATTAGTTCAAGATTCTCTTTATCTGTAATAAATAATAAATTCAGAGTTATAATTATGGGGCAATAGTTCTAGCAAAAGTATACCATATATATTTTCTTAAAAGAATTGTAGCATGCATATATAAGACACCTACATGATAAACCTGACCCAATTGATATGTGGTGAAAGAGAATACAATATTACAGACTAGGAGGAAAGAGAATATATCGGCACAGAGAAGGCTAGTCCACCAATTACATATTTGATTACTTTCATTTCACAGAACACAACTAAAACATCAAACAAAGAATTATGTTTCTGCTACCAATTACCATGTTTAAAAAGTGCAGTTGCACTCAAAAGGGAAAACTGATGTTGTTGTTGAGAAAAGAAGAAACTCTCCAAAGTGGACAAGCATGGTAAACCAGAAATAAAATAACACAACACTAAACTATAAGATAATACTAGCATAAAAAAGCAGTAGAAACTCACAGCAAACCTCAGAAGAAGACACGATTTACCAACACCAGAGTCTCCGATAAGAAGGAGCTTGAACAGATAATCACTGCAAAAGGATACATCATGTTAACTTTCTCACTAGAAAATTTGAAATGGATTGTGAATCAGTCCCACAAATATCCCTTAAAAGGCCAGCCACAGCCAATTCATGCACACATACGCACACAATATATAAAACAAAATCGAATATAAGATCCACGGTATATAAAACAAATATAACATGGTCACCATTGTCCTCCTTATTATTGATTGATTAGATTAGATTAGATTAGATTAGATTCACCTATATATGAAAGTCCAAGGCTACGAAAACTCCAAACACCACATCCTTACCACCATAACAACCAACAAGACGCTCACCAAATTTTCCCAAAAATCCATTGGTTTAGTATAATTTGATGATTCCCCCTGCCTTTAAAATTCAAAATTATTAAAGCCATGAATCTAATTAATACACACGTGCAGTTTATTTTTCAATCCAATTACACAATTTAAAAAAAAATAAAAATTAAACAATACATATAAAAAAAGATTACTTGAAATCAATAAGAGTCAAGATTAAACACCGATCGCTGTAGAATCCATGATTAAAAAACAATAAAATTTCCATCCATTAAAAAAATGCATCAGAATTTCAGGAAACCATGCAATCTAGGGTTACATACCAACAAGATTTGATGTTAGAGAAACACAATCCAATTACACCAATTACCTACAAACCCAAATACCCTTTTGAAAAAGAAGACATAAGAACCGAGAAAGGAACTAACTTCCCTAAAATCAAATACGATTTGAGAAAGGGGTTCGCGAAATAACAAAGGGATCGATGAGAGGGGGGGAAGGGAAACAGAGGAACCTACTACTCGGGATTCATTTTTTCCGGTGAAGAGAAAAAGGAGCGATGATTCGCCGGAGATCTGTTGAAAGCCGCCGGAGATTGGTCCGGTGGCGGTGATTGACCTCGGAATGTCAGAGGAAATCGCACAAGGAAATGAAAATTTAAAGGGACAGCTTCGTTGGCTTCGCTTGTTGCTTCTTTTGAATGAAGTTCGCGTGGAAGACGTGACAAATACGATGACGTATTTGCAATGGTAGATCCAAATTAATCTTACATAAAAAAAACTATAGATTTTGGAATAAATGCACATGTTGCTCTCCTAATTCATTTGCAAGCTATTAAGCAGGGGTACTCCTATCTCGCTACCGTATATGTATCGGGCACGTACCTATATTCGGAATGTTTTTGGTACCCCGTACCCAAACAAAAAAATTAAAAAAAAATTGGGTACTTAAATGGATACGTATGGTACTTGAATGGATATCGAACGTATCCACCATGTGCTATGATTGAACATAATTTTTGTTTTGTTTACAATGATAAGGGAAAACCATATTTATTCAGTATTTTTCAATTATCTTCTCACCCTCTTTCATTTTAACCCGAAAGAACACTCTCAAGTCTCAAATTTCTTTCTCCTCTTGCTGACTTGATCCCCTCCGTCCCTCAATATGCTTGACCCCCTCTACCGCTAGTTGTACTTGACCTCATCCACCTCTCGCAGTATCCCTCATTATGCTTCCTTCCTTTATTAGTTTGGTGTCTCCCTCTAAACTGTCTCCCTGTCTCTGTCTCCTCTTTCTCTGTTTTGTTCTCTTACTAACTGATACTTCTGTTTTCATGTTCTATAAATATTTATCTGTTTTCTTTTTCTTTGTTGTGATGGAATAATGAATACTATCTTGATTTAAAACAACAATAAAAAGTGGTTTGATGCTCATATTTTGTGTTGATTTTTTTTTCACACCAAGTGTTTAAATTAGTTTAGGAATTAAACCACTCTTTTTTTCTATTATGCACCACTTTTTTTTTTCTATTTTGTGTTATTTTTGAATTTTTTTAATTTTTTTATAAATTGTTACATAGTGCAAACATTATTATAGGTTATGTGGTAGGAAATTATTAATTCCTATGAATTTCAAATTGTTGATTGTATTTTAATTTTTGCAATTTTCTATTTTTTAAATTTATATATAATTATATTTATAAATTAAATATATATAAGAACGTACTCGTATCCTATTTTTTTTTAAATGTCTTACCTCATACTCGTACCCGTAGCCGTACCGGATACCGGTACCTAATCCGCACTCATGCAACACAATTAAATTGCAACTAAGTCAAAATATATAAAATCGAATCAAACCAAACTTAAAAATGTTCGTTAGGTTTCAAGATTTGGTTTGGTTTTATATATTTGAAATGGTACCTGCTATTATTTTTATGCCAAATTATCCTTAGATTTATGATTATTGCCTCACATACTAAGTTGATAGTTCAAATAATGATATATTTCTTCTGATCATATATGTAAGATCCTCTTAAAAAAATTCCTATTTATAAAATCCTATTCCGAAAGGACAGATGGGTTCGTCGATTGATGGTGTTCCCAAATAATATCGACTAGGACGAAGAAATTATGAGTTTATTTAAGGGTGTGATTGTGGTTTGTAAGCGTGGTGTTCTACCGGTCACTCTCCCTTTATGCAAAACTACCCCTAGACTTACAATCACTACCCCACGTCTTGAATTGATGGTCCAAATAATGATATACTTCCTCCGATTATATAAAACTCTCTTGAGAACTTATTTGTGTCCTATTTATGAGACTTTAGTCTAATTTTCAATAACATCCAATTACTTTCTTTTCGAAAACGTCCCTATCAAATTAAATCAACACTTTTTAAAATTTAATAACAATTATAGGGTTAGTTATGAAAAAGTATATTAAATTTTTACATTTCCAATACCACTAAACAAAATTATTTCACTTTTTTGGTAAACGTAAAAATTTTCAAAAGGGTCTTACGTATAAAATCAGAGGAAGTATGTCCTTGATTTTGTCCCCTCTTTATCTTAGTTATTATTTGTTTCTAATAGATCCTAATTTATTAGTTTTAATCATTTAATAATTGCAAAATAAATTTCATCACTAATAAATCATTTTGACCATAATTGCAGCGTTACAAGGCTTTGATGAAATGATTTATGATTTGCAAAGAATGAAGTAGGGCATTAAAGTAGCAAAAAGAAGAGAAAAATTATCAAAATTTAATCAAAGGCGCAATTAAGGAGTTTTAGCATGAAAATGCGTCCAAGCGCTCACCAACTAGCGTCCAAGCGTCTCAATGATAAAAGATTTTTCGCTAAAGCAAAAAATATTTCGCTCAATGACTCTTGGATTCATTTCTCAATAAAAACACTTACTCCCTCCGTCCCATTATCTTGGTAAAAAAAATGCAAAAAAATTTGTCTCATATTAAAGAAAAAAATAAGTGAAAAATCTTAAAAAGTATATATTGTATCAATGATTGATAAGTAAGTAAGGAAAACATATTTAAAGATTTTTTTTAAAGCAACATTACAATGTGTATTAATTGTAATGATATGAAAATTTGTGGAATATCAATTTGTAATTAATGAATGAATCATGCATTATATTAAATAGATACTCTCTTATTTTCATTGACTTGTTTGACTTTTACCAAGATAATGGAACGGAGGGAGTAAAGAGTAAGAGAAACTCATTCACAAATGGGAAGAAGTAAAGGAAAAGCTCTGAAGCCAAAAGGAACTATCTCAACCTCAAAGGGAAGGAATTCCAAGAGAGGAAAGTTTTTCATTCTTTTTGTTTATCATCATGAGTAACGACTAACCCTTTCCTTAGGGATAAGGTGTAATTGGTTATTAGTACGTGATTTACAAATTTGAGTATGGATGAATTCTTTTTATACTATTATTTGTTTGATTTTGTTCTTTAAGTAGTTAACTTATAATTTGGGAATTCGATAATTCAATTGGGAAATTAGGGATTGAATTAGTCTCTGTAATCAAACTTTATAATTTCACAACTCATAGGAATAATTATGCGAAATTATTTAACATTTTTGATTCCAGTGTTCTAAACTTAACGATTGAAAATTTATATTTCACTTAAAAAATTAAGGTGTTCTAAATTTGGAGTACAAAGTAAGTGGCTTAAGGAATTGAGTTATTATTACAGCTTCTGGAATCATCGTTAGCAATTTAGGAATCCTATTCACACTCACAACATGTTATAGCTAATACAAAGGAAACCATATGTGTAGCCTTTGCTTAATTATATTTGACTGTTTATTTGGAATTAAATCTTAAAAATCATTTCACCAAATTTCTTATTCCAATTTCATTTAGTTAAATCACAATGAGGTGAGAATTATTTGTTAGTTCGACACTACTCTCACAATATTACTCGTGTGAGTTGGTATATTTGTTGATATTATAACTTGTTGTTTGTTTCCAAAACCGCGCACCATCATATTTACACTACTATCTCGACGGTAAGATATGGGTGTGATTTGAACTAATAGCAGCGATGATGGTTATGACCTCTTCGATTTGACTTGATGATGATTGGGTCTTGAATGATGTTGGCTAAGCATAACGGGGGCATTTGGATATGACTAAGCCTTTCGGATGGTGAGGCTTCGGTGTTGAATGGTGGCCGGTGAGGAAGGAAGGGTGATGGCTATGGCAGGAGAGTTGAATATAGAAGATAAGGATAAAGCAAATGATAATGAACTAGTGGGCAATAGTGATGGTTTAGGGTTAGGATAAATTAGGAAATTTTAAATTGAAGCGAGTGTATAATAGAAAAATTCAAATATAAGCAAACATTATTATCAAGCTTATTAATTTAAATGAGTATGCTAGCTCACACCTGGTAACTAATTAGTAATTACTGATCTTGTGTGATGCACATACATGTGGTTTTACCTAATTTTCCATTTTTTGAAATAAAATATTTTAGTGAAAACTATCAATATTTTAATTAATTAGGAATTTAGGGAGTACACATTGGTTAATTTATGAATTAATATATATATATATATATATATATATATATAGCAATGTCACATTTTCTCTCATACGCTAATTAGGCTGGAAAGGAGCTGAACTGAATTAAACTTAATTTAGCTCGGTTCAGTTCGTTAATAAATAGTTTAGTTTGGACGTTGTAACATCCCTCATTTTTGTAAAAAGAATAAATAAATAAATAAATAGTTATTTTAATAATAAAAATTTATAAGGAAAAATATTTTAGATAATGATTTATTAAGAAAGAAATTCTTTTGTGTTGGAAATTATTCCAAGAAACAAATAATGATTTATTATTAAAATAAGAAAAGAATTTTTTTAATATTAAATATTATTTTCAGAGTCAAAAAGGGTAAAATAATAACTAGAGAAAATGGTCCATTTGGTCCTCCCAAAGATACACCGGGCATCAGCTTAGTGCCCGAAATATTGTGGGCATCAATTTAGTCCCTCAAACATCAAAATGGGCATCACGTTAGTCCCCCTGTTAAAAAATCCGTTAATATTATTATAAATAATAAAAAATTCCGAAAAATAATAAAAAATTCAGAAAATTTTTATAAAAATCTTTAAAATATTTTTAAAAAATAGTGAATTTTTTATATTTTAAAAATTAATAAAAAATTCAGAAAATAATAAAAAAATTCTAAAACTTTTAAAAATATTATGAAAAAAGTGTATTTCTTTTTTTTTAAATATTTATAAATAATAAAAATTATTAAAATAAAAATTCAGACAAATTGTAAAAAACATGCAAAATATACTTTAAAAAATTATGAAAATGATAAAAATTTCATCAATTCATTTTAAAAATATAGGTCAATTACTTTTTTAAAAAAATCTGAATTATATTTCTTTTTAAAAGTTTTATAAACTAAATCTGCTTTTGCATAAGGGTTATATGGGTTAGAACATTGTCGTTTAAGAATTTTAAAAAAAAGATTCAGAATTTTTAGAAAATTAAAAAATATTGTAAAATTACTGAAAAATAAAAATTAAATTTTAAAATAGTTTAATGATTTTAAAAAACTTTTCTTATTTTTTAATTATTTTTTCCGAATTTTTAAAAATATTTTACAGCTTTCCGAATATTTTATTTTTTTTACAAATTTTCTATTACTTTTTAGAATATTTAAAAACGAAAAAAATTAATTTTTCAAATTTTTTAAAAAATATTTTACTGCTTTTTTAAAAATATATTTATGATTTTTTTTATTATTTATAAATATTTAAAAGAAAGAAAGACACTTTTTTCATAATTTTTTAAAATATTTTACCGATTTTATAAGTTTTTTTATTATTTATTATTTTCTGAAATTTATATTATTTTTCTTAATTTTTTATTATTTTTTTAATAATATTAACGGATTTTTTAACAGTGGGACTAACGTGATCCCCATTTTGATCTTTGGGGGACTAAATTGATGCCCAAAATCTTTCGGGGACTAAGTTGATGCCTGGTGTATCTTTGGGGGACCAAATAGACCATTTTCTCTAATAATTATACTATATTCTGGTTTTGGAGGGAAAAACATTAAAATATTATATTTTGAATTTTTAAAGGGGTGAACCAGTTAGCCATCCTGATAACCTGTTAAGAGACCTACAGTTGTTGAAGTTGAAGGCGGTTTGAGCAGAAAACGCATGGTTAACTCGATTATTATCCCTCTCCAGGACACGCGGGGCATCCTAGGGAGGCCTAGGACACGTGCAAGAGGCTAGAGAATGACGAGTGGCCTAAGGAGGTAACTCTCATCTCTTTCAGCTCTTGATTCTTCTCTATAAATGGCTTGAGGTTGCAGTTGTGTTTAACTTGTTTCTCTGCGTATATTCTTGCCAAAATATGCCAAAATCGTACACCAACTCGTGTGAAGAACTTTCCTTGAGTTGTCACACATAGAGTTTGAGAATTGTGAGCGAAATAAAGTTGAGGAATCAAGGGTATTTTTCCCTTTTGTTCTTGCTATGTTTGAGTTGTTGTTGTTGCTGCTTCCTGTGGCTGCTGTCCTAAGTTGTCTTAGAGCTTATTTAAGTGCTTTCCAAATTGTGTAAGATATGGGAGATGTCATTCATATTGCTAAGATTATTGATTGAAAGATTTGATATGTAATTATGTGGAAATTAGGCATGGTTTTGAAAACCGGACCGGACCGGCCGGTTCAACCGGAAAACCGGTGAACCGATGGAGGTGCCGATCCGAAATAAGCCAGAAACCATTCTGGAAAAAACCGGGATTGAACCAGTTGAACCGGTATTAAACCGCCAAAACCGGTTTGACCCGGTTGAATTTGGAAGCCCAAATTCAGCAAAAATTTGGTTTTTTTTTTTAAATTTTTCTTTTAAAATAACGAAATCCTATATGCTGGAAACTTAAACGGCACCAATATGAGTCTCAATTACGTGTTTGCTCTCATCTCAACGAGAAAGAATATTAAAACTTTAGATTTTAGAACTTAGAAAAATCAAAAATCAAAAAGCCAAAGAGGCAAAGAAGTGAAGTGAAAAAAGAAATAACAGTGAGTGACATACAAGAAGGCAGTATCAATAATCAAAAGAAAAAAAGCAAAAAGACACAAAAAGTACTAAATTATATGATTATATACACACGCCTACATTAAGACCGGTTGGACCACGGTTCGATCACGGTCCAATCATTGAACCTTGACCAATACCTTGACCGGTTCAATTACCGGTCCGGTTTTCAAAACATTGAAATTAGGAACCAAGAGAAGGTTGCTTGATTTGGAGGTCAAGACAACCCTTGGTCCATTGAATTAGTAATCTGAAATCTGTTATTTAATGCTTATTGGAGATGATAATTGAGTTTGAGTTGTTTAATTCTTGCTTGGTTAAGTAATTCATATAATAAAACTCTAACGATAATTAGTAATGACATGAAATTTGAATTGGATTGAATTGATGCTGCATAATGTTGATTGAATCTGAGAACTAAACTTGTATTTATGCTGCATAATCATTGATGGAATCTGATAATTGAAGCTGTTGGCTGAAACTCTTGTTAATTGGTGAATCTTATGGCAAAAAGGCATAAGGCTTTTTTCATACTATGATAGGTTTGAAATAATAACGAACTCAAATGAATATTGGACTTAGGATGAGCTTAATGTGATGCATAATAATCATAAGAGATTAGGATATGATTGAAGTTGAATTTTTATTGATGATTTCATGTTTTTGGCTGAAACTGTATAATCTAACTGGTTAACGGGTTATCTTAACTGGTTAAACCTAAGAGAAAATAATAAATAATCAAGTTTATTATAATAATCTTTTATGGTTTAGTATAAGTTTTATTTTAATTAATATTTGAATTAAAAATATATTCTATAATGATGAATTGAAAGGAATTCAAAGGTAAATGGTTATTTATGTTAATTTTAGGATTAAAAAGCAAATGTTTATTAAATGATTATTAAAAGGTAAAATTATATATTAGAGTATCATTTGTAGGAAATTCTAATTATGCAATTTACTCTTAGTTTTCCTTTTTTTTTAAAAAAAATGATTGTCATTGATTACCGTTATTGAGAAATCCTAGGTGTTTTTGATAATGGTAATCGATTGTAAAGTAGCATGTAATTGATTATCAGGCTGTAATTTTTGTTAACTAAAAACCTTTTCAAATTTAACTTGACCTATTTATAAAAATATAAGTTCTAAACTCATTATTTAGTCAAAGTATGATGCATGAACTTATTTTAAAAATATTTGTAATATCATTTGCATCATTTTCTAAAGATCGATTTTGTAATGAATCAATTTCATGATTATTTAATATGAATGCAATGAGATTCACTATCCAACCTAGACTCTACCCAAGTAATCATCTTAAGGATCTAATAAAATTAAATAAAACATTAAGGTAAATTGTCGTAATAGATTTACTCTTGAGTCTTGTTGTTTGTTATTGTTGTTTGCTTTTCTTTTCTTCTTGCATATTGTCTTTATCAAAACACGTCAAGCTCATTTGCTTCCCAACCCTCCCTCTTTGATGATGACAAACTTATGTGCAACTTGTGATGTGATTTATTGTCTTTGAAATTTGCTCCCTTTCAAATTAATTCACTTGTGAATTGCACTTAAAGCTTTGCATCAAGAGAAGTTTTCTCCCCCGTTCACTTTGAATTTTCAACAAATCTACGTAAAACAAAGAAACACGACATTTCTTCTCCTTTTGGCATGATCAGAAAGCAATAAATTAAAGAAGTAATAGCAGGTGCCAAAAAGTAAGGAATACGCATTAAAAATCAAGTTGAATGTTGTTAAATCATGTAATAATCGATTGTCATTGATAACAGGTATTAGACAACACAGGCTTAACTCTCGTAAAGATGCCAAAAATATGTGGCTTTGCTCAGTTTTTGGTAGAAACTAACATTATAGTTTTCAATGTTTCTTTCCACTATACAATTTGTTATTGGTTTTTGGCATCCCCTTGTTGCTCTGCCCATGGCAGATCTGCAGAGGGCTTAACTCCAACTTTTTCACTTTACCAAAAAGGAAGAAGAACAACAACAGAGAAGAAATAAAATTTACAAACCTGAAGAAACAACCCCCACCACTCAGCGCCAAGAACAACAAGAAGAACGAACGAACGAAGGCGAACAACACCAACACGAAGAAGAAGAAGAAGAAGAAGAAGAAGAAGAAGAAGAAGAAGAAGAAGAAGAAGAAGAAGAAGAAGAAGAAGAAGAAGAAGAAGAAGAAGAAGAAGAAGAAGAAGAAGAAGAAGAAGAAGAAGAAGAAGAAGAAGAAGAAGAAGAAGAAGAAGAAGAAGAAGAAGAAGAAGAAGAAGAACGCCAACAGGAAGAAGAAGAAGAAGAGGAACAAGAACGCCAACAACAACAACGGGGAGCGCCGCCAATGAAAGAGGGACCAACGAAGAAGAAGAAGAAGAAAGTAGAAGGGAGCTGCTGCCCTAGATGTCGTGGAAGTGTAAAAATTAGAGGGGGCTTATTGCAAATAATTGATGCAAACCGGTTCTGCAAGTATAACAAGTCACATTAACCATACACTTTTTTTTACCATGCCAATTTCACTGTTTTACCCTGTTTTTTTACTGTCCAGATCTGAAAACAAAACTAACAAGTGAGCATTCTAGAATCACCCATCAAAATTTAATCAAAGGCGCAATTAAAGAGTTTTAGCATGAAAATGCGTCCAAGCGCTCACCAACTAGCGTCCAAGCGTCTCAATGATAAAAGATTTTTCGCTAAAGCGAAAAATATTTCGCTCAATGACTCTTGGATTCATTTCTCAATAAAAACACTTACTCCCTTCGTCCCATTATCTTGGTAAAAAAATGCAAAAATTTTTGTCTCATATTAAAGTAAAAAAATAAGTGAAAAATATTAAAAATTATATATTTTGTATCAATGATTGATAAGTAAGTAAGGAAAACATATTTAAAGATTTTTTTAAAGCAACATTGCAATGTGTATTAATTGTAATGATATGAAAATTTGTGGAATATCAATTTGTAATTAATGAATGAATCATGCATTATATTAAATAGATACTCTCTTATTTTCATTGACTTGTTTGACTTTTCCCAAGATAATGGAACGGAGGGAGTAAAGAGTAAGAGAAACTCATTCACAAATGGGGAGAAGTAAAGGAAAAGCTCTGAAGCCAAAAGGAACTATCTCAACCTCAAAGGGAAGGAATTCCAAGAGAGGAAAGTTTTTCATTCTTTTTGTTTATCATCATGAGTAACGACTAACCCTTTCCTTAGGGATAAGGTGTAATTGGTTATTAGTATGTGATTTACAAATTTGAGTATGGATGAATTCTTTTTATACTATTATTTGTTTGATTTTGTTCTTTAAGTAGTTAACTTATAATTTGGGAATTCGATGATTCAATTGGAAAATTAGCGATTGAATTAGTCTCTGTAATCAAACTTTATAATTTCACAACTAATAGGAATAATTATGCGAAATTATTTAACATTTTTGATTCCAGTGTGCTAAACTTAACGATTGAAAATTTATATTTCACTTAAGAAATTAAGGTGTTCTAAATTTGGAGTACAAAGTAAGTGGCTTAAGGAATTGAGTTATTATTATAGCTTCTGGAATCATTGTTAGCAATTTAGGAATCCTATTCACACTCACAACATGTTATAGCTAATACAAAGGAAACCATATATGTAGCCTCTTATCCTTATTTCATCACTGCTTAATTATATCTAACTGTTTATTTGGAATTAAATCTTAAAAATCATTTCAACAAATTTCTTATTCCAATTTCATTTATTTAAATCACAATGAGGTGAGAATTATCTGTTAGTTCGACACTGCTCTCACAATATTACTCGTGTGAGTTGGTATAATTGTTGGTATTATAACTTGTTGTTTGTTTCCAAAACCGCGCACCATCATATTTACACTACTATCTCGACGGTAAGATATGGGTGTGATTTGAAGTAATAGTAATGATGATGTTAGATCCAGTGAGAATGTTTTGATAATGACAAAGGTTTTGAACAAGCTACAAATGGTTGATCAAGCTCAAGGTTGAAGAAGTTCAACAAACAAACAACACTCAACAAATGATGAAGAAAGAGCAAGCTCGTGAAGATTCAATTTGTGTTTAATTGTAATATCTTTAGTTTAAGTCTTTTAGTTTGTGAGTTTGGGTAAAGTCATTAGAGGGTAGTGAATCTCTATCAAGGTCATGATTATATCATAATTTGAGTTTTCACTTAACCTAAAATCAATAGGTGGCTTAAAGGTTTGAAAGAAAAGGTTTAGTTTTTGAGAAAACAAGTTTTAAGTGATTTTGCACTTGATTAATCGATTAAGGAAGCATTTAATCGATTAAGACATTTTGAGCAACAGTGCTTAATCGATTAAGCTGATATTTAATCGATTAACACATGCAGAATCAGTTTTTAAAATAAGCTTTTCAAGGCAAAATCAATTTCTATTGTTTCCTAACTTTTGGGTATTCTATATAAACTTTTTCCTAACCTTTGTGAATCATTATTACACTTTAGAACAAATCAATTTTTCAAAGCCACACTATTCTCTCTCACTTTCATAGATCAAAGCTTTCACTTTTACATTCTTTGATCAAGAATCTTTGAATCTCTTATGTTGATATTTTCATAGCTATTGAAAGAGATTCATAGGATTTTTATTGTTTTCATTTTGGTTGTAATCATTGCAAAGGAGGCAAACATTCTACAACACAAGGAAGTCTTGGTGGTTGTTCATCAAGCAAAATTATCTTGGAAGTCTTGTTGTGTTAACAAGCAAATTGGAAGTCTTGGTGTGAGGCATCATCAAGCAAGCGGAAGTCTTTGAAGAATCTCAAAGCATTTGGAAGACTTGTTGTGAGGATATCGGCAAGCAAGAGAAGAGGTTAGATTAGATTCAATAGGGTTGCAAGACAAGAGTTTGGTATCTCTTGGAGGCTATCAAGAAGGGAGTCTTGAGAGGCATTTGATTGTAATTTGAGAACTCAAATTCCTCATAGTGAAGAATCTCTCTTGGTTTAAGAGGGGACTGAATGTAGCTTTCAAGTGGATGAAAGTGAACCAGGATAAATCTCTTTGTCTGATTGAGGTCTAATATGTGATGTTTTTGTACCTTTTTTGCCTCCCTTTTACATAGTATGTGACTTGTTTCTTGAGTAAATTGGGAAGAGAAAGAGGAAAAAATGAAGAAAAGTTGATTCTGGACGCGCAAAATGCAAGAAAGTGACACTGTTCTCTATTTTGATCATAACTTGAGCTACGCTTATCCAAATGAGGCGATCTATATATCATTTTAAAGCTAAGGAAAAGATCTACAACTTTGCCAGAAATATACTTCCTCAAATTCGTCCATAATGGGGGTCAAAATCAGTGACTAAGTTTCTGTCAGACACAAATACGGGATTCTAGAAGGATTTTAATGATAAATTCTATTTGTAGATAAGATTCTTAAAGATTAGTTTATTCTAATAGGATCTTATCATATTATATTCAGGTTTAGGATTAGTTTTATTCAAATAAAAATCTTATCACATTAGATTGGAAGTTAGGTTAGTCTTTATCTATATAATAAGAGGATTAGGAATTAGGATTCATTCAGAACACTTGGGAGCAGAGTTTTGCATTGATTTTGTGAAGAACGGAGATTAGAGGCAAGAATTAGTAGTAATTATGTCACTCTTTATCACTTTTATTGCTTTTCTTCTCTCAATTATGAACTAAATCCTTCTTTGGGATGTAGGAGTAGATGAATATGGAACCTTTTTAATGTTTATGCAATGAATTGATTTTGTCTTTCCATTATGAATTATGTGTTTGATTATATTTTTATTATTTTTCATGAAAGTGCGCAGTTCATGACTTAGGAATCCTAATTTAATAGACATATTGATTTAGGATTATGCCCAATGATCAAACAGTTCAATTGCATAAGGATAGACATATTTCTTATGAATTGGATAATTTTTACAAGTTTTGATTGAACTTAATTAAGGGTTAGGTTTTAAGGCTCTCTTGAGACATCATTGGGAGATTAATCTCTAAAATACGGAAACGTTCTAAGACATTAGGCGTTTCCTACCTTTGCAAAACAAATTCAGAATTTAGGAGAACAAATCAATTTGTTGTTAAACGTTTTAGGAACCTTCATCGAAACTACGTCCCGCTTTTTCCCATTGTTCAAGAATCGTTTTATTTATTTATTTTAATTTATTTAAATCAACAACCACTCAAACAATTGAATTTTAATTTAATTTTCATTTAGTAACTACGAATAGGTGAGAATTATTAGAATCAATTTCAGTCCTCGTTGGGAACGATACTCTATTTATCACTTTATTACTTGTACGATCTGGTGCACTTTCCAGAATCCCAACAAGTTTTTGGCGCCGTTGCCGAGGAGTGATTTGGTTTTAATTAATTTCGGTACTAATTTAATTTTACTTACTGTAACTTGGGTATATATTCTTATTTTTTTTAATTATTATGTAACATGGCTTATTCTCATGATGACATAGAATTTATCAAATTTATTTTGTCGTCACATATTCCATCCTGTTTTGCACAAAATGTTTTTGATGAGATTAAAGTTTTTGATGGTCTTTTAGAGGAGGTGGTACAAAAATCTTCTATTACGGAAGACCAAAGTGCTTCCCTTTCTAAACCCATAGAAAAAGAAGAAATTGTGCATGATAAGATTGAGGAAGTGAAACAAGATAAATTGAATAATGGGATGAGTCTAGGGGTTGAATTAAGGTCCACTTTGCATGATGAATTTTCTGCTCTTGCTAAATGTATTGGATTGCATGAATATGTGGAACCCTCAAAAAATTTTCCTTCAATTTACCCCTTAAATTTTTATGACTTCCCTGATGCTTATGATGATGATAAGCCATTGTTCTCCTTTTTAGAGCCTGAAAAGGCAACCTTGCTAAGCCATGGAGTTTACACTTTCATAGAATCCATGCATGATGAAAAAGACAAGCATCATGTGATGATGCTTGGAATGAAAAATGCAGCATTTGACCCGGGAGGGTTTAAAACTATTTTTAAACATTTGCTCCAACATCATCCGTGCATATTTCCATGGGATCCAGGAATAACTTGTTGTTGCTGCATGACATGGAAGTTGTGCTATAGGATTTGGGATCCTGGTGGATTCTCTTTAGTTTTGTAGTAGGGTAGGATTTAAATTTTTAATTAGGAGATTGAATAAAGAGTTTAGAGTTTTCTATATGTAACTGCTAATGGGGTGTTTCTAGCACTATTTTTAGTTGTTCATGTGACACAGGTGAATAAGTTTGGGGGAGTCTCCTCCATGGTGCATCAAGAGAGAATGCTGTGCTACAAAGGGAAGTCTCTAACTCCTTGCTTTTGTTTTTAGTTTTTAATTTTTATTTTGTAGTTTAGTTAGTTTAGTTTTCTTGAGGACAAGCCAACCTCTAAGTTTGGGGGAGTGGACAAAATAAAAATTAAAATTTTTATGACTTGAATTGTTCTCCCATATTTGGTGTTGGTTTGTGTCTTGGGTAAAGATAGATGATTATTCTAGGATTAGGACTATTTTTCTAATTATATATGTAAATACTTGATTTAGGATGATGACTTATTGATTGTATGACACTGTTTTGGATTGAGTTTCAAGTTTTATTGAGAACTGATTATTTTGATAAATTGTTTTGGAACAAGTTATTAGTGAACTGACTGTTTAGCCTATGAGATATTTGAGCCTATACACTTGACAGGGGTATGTGTTTAATATTGAATATTTATTTTGTGATTGAGGCCCCTATTTCTTTCATGAGTGTGTTCACTTTGATTTTGTGTTCTAGAACTTGACTGGTGGACATTTTGAGATTGATAATTGTTTGTATGCATTAAGATGATTAAGGCACCTATGATTATTTTTCTGGCCTTCAACAGATTTTTGATAAATAAAATCCCTTAGTGGCCCACTTTGAGCCTATTGATATATGATTTCTTTGGTACCCTTTTCATAAATGTTATATATTTTTGGTATCCTTTGAAATGTGAATGGTGCAATTGGGAATATGTTGATTCAGAAAGTGTTGAGCTGAAAGTATAAATTGTGATCTCTATTTCTCTTCCAAAAAAAAAAAAAGAAAAAAATATAAGAAAAAAGAGAAGAGAATAGAGAGAATGGGAATGAAAAAGAATGAATGAGAATTAAATATTGAAGTTGATATTTGTTATAAAACCAATGCTCCATTCATATGTTAAAGGGATGTTGTTTGATTTCATATTTTTAGCGCTTTGTATAATCCTTTCTTTCTTTTATCTCACCTTTCATCTTTAGCCATGGCCTCATTACAACCAAAATTAAGACCTTTTGATTTTAGCATGTATTCAATAATTTCAGTGGAGATATTGGTCTATGGTCAAGCATATGGTAACACATTGTCATTAGATGAACTTGAGTGAATTGTTATAACCCTTGATACACATGAGAGATATGCACAGTGAGGTTGAGAGAGTTCACTAGTTTCTGCTTCTTTTGAAGTTTGTTTCTTTAACCAGTTTTTGATGGAAGTTATTGCTTGTGAAGAAAAGTGTATGAATCATGAGTCTGGAGTCTTAGATTAGGTGTTTGCATATTAATTTAGAAAATGGTCCATGTTTTAGAATTTTTATTTTACTTTTGCCTGGGACATGCAAAATGCTAAGTTTGGGGGTGTGATTGGGGTCTAATATGTGATGTTTTTGTACCTTTTTTGCCTCCCTTTTACATAGTATGTGGCTTGTTTCTTGAGTAAATTGGAATAAAACAATGGAATTTTGTCATTATAAGATTTCTAGAACCTTTTGATGTGTTTGGTTTATTTTTAGGTATTTAAGCTCTTAAAACAGTAATTTTTGCAAAGGAATGAAGAAGGAGAGCTTGGTACTTGAATGGGAAGAGAAAGAGGAAAAAATGAAGAAAAGTTGATTCTGGACGCGCAAAATGCGAGAAAGTGACACTGTTCGCTTTTTGATCATAACTTGAGCTACGCTTATCCAAATGAGGCGATCTATATATCATTTTAAAGCTAAGGAAAAGATCTACAACTTTTCCGGAAATAGCCTTCCTCAAATTCGTCCATCTTGGGGGTCAAAATCAGTGCCGAAGTTGCTGTCAAACACAAATACGGGATTCTAGAAGGATTTTAATGATAAATTCTATTTGTAGATAAGATTCTTAAAGATTAGTTTATTCTAATAGGATCTTATCATATTACATTCAGGTTTAGGATTAGTTTATTCAAATAAAAATCTTATCACATTAGATTGGAAATTAGGTTAGTCTTTATCTATATAATAAGAGGATTAGGAATTAGGATTCATTCAGAACACTTGGGAGCAGAGTTTTGCATTGATTTTGTGAAGAACGGAGATTAGATGCAAGGATTAGTGGTAATTATGTCACTCTTTATCACTTTTATTGCTTTTCTTCTCTCAATTATGAACTAAATCCTTCTTTGGGATGTAGGAGTAGATGAATATGGAACCTTTTTAATGTTTATGCAATGAATTGATTTTGTCTTTCCATTATGAATTCTGTGTTTGATTATATTTTTATTGTTGTTCATGAAAGTGCGCAGTTCATGACTTAGGAATCCTAATTTAATAGACATATTGATTTAGGATTATGCCCAATGATCAAACAGTTCAATTGCATAAGGATAGACATATTTCTTATGAATTGGATAATTTTTACAAGTTTTGATTGAACTTAATTAAGGGTTAGGTTTTAAGGCTCTCTTGAGACATCATTGGGAGATTAATCTCTAAAATACGGAAACGTTCTAAGACATTAGGCGTTTCCTACCTTTGCAAAACAAATTCAGAATTTAGGAGAACAAATCAATTTGTTGTTAAACGTTTTAGGAACCTTCATCGAAACTACGTCCCGCTTTTTCCCATTGTTCAAGAATCGTTTTATTTATTTATTTTAATTTATTTAAATCAACAACCACTCAAACAATTGAATTTTAATTTAATTTTCATTTAGTAACTACGAATAGGTGAGAATTATTAGAATCAATTTCAGTCCTCGTTGGGAACGATACTCTATTTATCACTTTATTACTTGTACGATCTGGTGCACTTGCCAAAATCCCAACAGTGTCGTATATCTAAACTCTTAACTCTTTACATTCAAGTCATTTCATTTGTTCTTGGTTGAAAACCTAGAAAAGATTGATTTTCATAATTGATTGAATTGAATCTTAATTGTGCAAATTGATTTGGGGAAAATCATTTTCATAACCTAGGTAATCAATAAGAATATTGGTGTTAATCAATTCCGCTTTATCTCTGATCTTATGTGTTAATTGATTGATTTTCGTATTCAATTGAAAAGTGATTTTTCAGTTTTAACAGTGATTAATCGATTAACTGGAAGCGTTAATCGATTAACCAAAATTAATCTTTCGTAATTAATCGATTAACAAGTTTCATTAATCGATTAACTTGGTGTTTTAATCGATTAACATCTTGTTTTAATCGATTAAGTGCTGAGTTTTTTGTAAAAATCATTTGTTTTAATAGTTTCGATTCGTTTCTTTCGAAAATCTTTCAAGGTATCTCTAACACCCATTCAACCCCTCCTTCTAGGTGTTCTTCTAGTGTTTCCTAGTTATTTCACCCACCGATTGTAGTTCTTACAGATGATGGTTATGACCTCTTCGACTTGACTTGATGATGATTAGGTCTTGAATGATGTTGGCTAAGCATGATAGGGTGATTGGGGTCTAATATGTGATGTTTTTGTACTTTTTTTGTCTCCATTTTACATAGTAAGTGGCTAGTTTCTTGAGTAAATTGGAATAAAACAATGAAATTTTGTCATTATAAGATTTCTGGAACCTTTTTATTTGTTAGGTTTGTTTTCAGCTCTTAAAACGATTTTTGCAAATGAATGAAGAAGGAGAGCTTGATACTTGAATTAGGAAGAAAAAGAGGAAAAAATGAAGAAAAGTTGACCGTGGCGCCCAGGCGCGGGTCCCATGCGCCCAGGCACAGGCGCAGGAGTTTCACGCCTGGGCGCGCAAAATGCGAGAAAGTGACACTGTTCGCTGTTTTGATCATAACTTGAGTTACGTTTATCCAAATTAGGCGATCTAGATATCATTTTAAAGCTAAGGAAAAGATCTACAACTTTGCCAGAAACAGCCTTGCTCAAATTCGTCCATCTTGGGGGTCATAATCAGTGCCGAAGTTGCTGTCAGACACAAATACGGGATTCTAGAAGGATTTTAATGATAAATTCTATTTGTAGATAAGATTCTTAGATATTAGTTTATTCTAATAGGATCTTATCATATTATATTCAGATTTAGGATTAGTTTTATTCAGATAAAAAATCTTATCACATTAGATTGAAAATTAGGTTAGTTTTTATCTATATAATAATAGGATTAGGATTCATTCAAACCAGAAAGCTTTGGAGAGGGAGTTATCACGTTTTTAGAGAAAGCAATACTGAGAGAGCTTTTGGAGGCAAGTTGAAGAATTGCACTTTGTGATTGGAGATTGGGGTAATTCCATGTCTCTCATTATGATTTTCATTATTCTTCTTTCTTCTTCTCTAATTATGTGTAACTAAACTCCTTTTTGGGAACATGTGGATTTGTATGGAACCTATATAGTTTTTGTTTAATGAATTGATGTTTTTTCATTTAAGTATTGTGTTTGATTATGTTTTAATTGTTCATCATGAATTTGGTACCGTTTATGATTTGATAATTCTAATTGAATAGGAATATTGAATTAGGATTTAGACCTTTAATCAAACAATTCAATTACATAGGTATAGGAATATGTCTATGAATTGGATAACCTTCTAATAATTTTGATTGAACATTAATTGGTAAGATTAGGATTTAAAGCTCTGCTTAAGGAATTAAGGGAGATTAAATTACTAAGAAACAGGGTTGACCTAAGGAATTAGGCTGCTTTTACCTTTGCAAAATTGGTTTAATACTTAGGAGAATCATTGATTCGTTAACAATTGCTTTTGGAATCTACAATGAAACATGTACCCAAGCTTTCCCAAATTCTTTCACAACCACTTTTTATTTGCGTTTTTGTTTTTCAATTTAATTTAGTTAAGAATTTTCCAATCAATTTAATTTTAATTTGAATTTCACGTAGTAACTACGACTTAGGTGAGAATTATTTTAATCGATTTTAGTTCTCGTTGGGAACGACAACCCACTTCCACTTTATTACTTGTCACGAACTGGTGCACTTGCCAGAACGCCAACAAGTTTTTGGCGCCGTTGCCGGGGACTAAAATTAGATTTTAATAATTTTCGGTACATTTTAGTAGTTATTTGGTGGAATCATTATGTAACATGGCTTTTTCTCATGATGACATATAATTTATCAAATTTATTTTGTCGTCGCCTATTCAATCCTGTTTTGCACAAAATATTTATGATGAGATTAAAGTTTTTGATGGTCTTTTAGAGGAGGTGGTACAAAAATTTTCTATTACGAAAGATCAAAGTGCTTCCTTTTCTAAACCCATAGAAAAAGAAGAAATTGTGCATGATGAGATTGAGGAAGTGAAACAAGATAAATTGAATAATGGGATGAGTCTAGGGATTGAATTAGGGTCCACTTTGCATGATGAATTTTCTGCTCTTGCTAAATGTATTGGATTGCATGAATATGTGGAACCCTCAAAATTTTATCCTTTAATTTACCCCTTAATTTTTTATGACTTCCCTGATGCTCATGATGATGATAAGCCATTGTTCTCCTCTTTAGAGCCTGAAAAGGCAAACTTGCTAAGCCATGGAGTTTACACTTTCATAGACTCCATGCATGATGAAAAAGACAAGCACCATGTGATGATACTTGGAGTGAAAAATGCACCATTTTACCCGGGAGGGTTTAAAACTATTTTTAAACATTTGCTCCAACATCATCCGTGCATATTTCCATGGGATCCAGGAATAACTTGTTATTGTTGCATAACATGGAAGTTGTGCTATAGGATTTGGGATCCTGGTGGATTCTCTTTAGTTTTGTAGTAGTGTAGGATTTAAATTTTTAATTAAGAGATTGAATAAAGAGTTTAGAGCTTTCTATATGTAACTCCTAATGAGGTGCTTTTAGCACCATTTTTAGTTGTTCATGTGACACAGGTGAATAAGTTTGGGGGAGTCTCCTCCATGGTGCATCAAGAGAGAATGTTGTGCTACAAAGGGAAGTCTCTAAATCCTTGCTTTTGTTTTTAGTTTTTTTTAATTTTATTTTGTAGTTTAGTTAGTTTAGTTTGCTTGAGGACAAGCCAACCTCTAAGTTTGGGGGAGTGGACAAAATAAAAATTAAAATTTTTTAGACTTGAATTGTTCTCCCATATTTGGTGTTGGTTTGTGTCTTGGGTAAAGATAGATGATTATTCTAGGATTAAGACTATTTTTCTGATTATATATGTAAATATTTGATTTAGGATGATGACTCATTGATTGTATGACACTGGTTTGGATTGAGTTTTAAGTTTTGTTGATAACTGATTATTTTGATAAACTGTTTTGGAACAAGTTATTAGTGAACTGACTGTTTAGCCTATGAGATATTTGAGCCTATACACTTGACAGGGGTATGCGTTTTATATTGAATATTTATTTTGTGATTGAGATCCCTATTCCTTTCATGAGTATGTTCACTTTGATTTTGTGTTCTAGAACTTGACCGGTGACCTTTTTGAGATTGATAATTGTTTGTATGCATTAAGATGATTAAGGCACCTAGGATTATTTTTCTGGCCTTCAACAGATTTTTGATAAATATTATCCCTTAGTGGCCCACTTTGAGCCTATTGATATATGATTTCTTTGGTACCCTTTTCATAAATGTTATATATTTTTGGTATCCTTTGAAATGTGAATGGTGCAATTGGGAATATGTTGATTCAGAAAGTGTTGAGCTGAAAGTATTAATTGTGATCTCTATTTCTCTTCCAAAAAAAAAAGATAAAAAAACATAAGGAAAAAGAGAAGAGAATAGAGAGAATGGGAATGAAAAAGAATGAAGGGGAATTAAATATTGGAGTTGATATTTGTTATAAAACCAATGCTCCATTCATATGTTAAAGGGATGTTGTTTGATTTCATATTTTTAGCCCTTTGTATAATCCTTTGTTTCTTTTATCCCACCTTTCATCTTTAGTCATGGCCTCGTTACAACCAAAATTAAGACCTTTTGATTTTAGCATGTATTCAATAATTTCAGTGGAGATATTGGTCTATGGTCAAGCATATGGTAACACATTGTCATTGGATGAACTTGAGTGAATTGTTATAACCCTTGATACACATGAGAGATATACACAGTGAGGTTGAGAGAGTTCACTAGTTCGTGCTTCTTTTGGAGTTTGATTCTTTAACCAGTTCTTGATGGAAGTTATTGCTTGTGAAGAAAAGTGTATGAGTCATGAGTCTGGAGTCTTAGATTAGGTGTTTGCATATTAATTTAGAAAATGGTCCTATTTTTAGAATTTTTATTTTACTTTTGCCTGGGACATGCAAAATGCTAAGTTTGGGGTGTGATTGGGGTCTAATATGTGATGTTTTTGTACTTTTTTTGTCTCCCTTTTACATAGTAAGTGGCTAGTTTCTTGAGTAAATTGGAATAAAACAATGAAATTTTGTCATCATAAGATTTCTGGAACCTTTTTATTTGTTTGGTTTGTTTTCAGCTCTTAAAACAATGATTTTTGCAAAGAATGAAGTGGAGAGCTTGGTACTTGAATTAGGAAGAAAAAGAGGAAAAAATGAAGAAAAGTTGACCGTGGCGCCCAGGCGCAGGTCCCATGCGCCCAGGCGCGGGCTGGGGTCAACTGGCCAATAATGGGGTGCATTTGGTTGATTTTTTCAGAAAGACGCACACCCAAGCGCAGGAGTTTCACGCCTGGGCGCGCAAAATGCGAGAAAGTGACACTGTTCGCTGTTTTGATCATAACTTGAGCTACGCTTATCCAAATTAGGCGATCTAGGTATCATTTTAAAGCTAAGGAAAAGATCTACAAGTTTGCCAGAAATAGCCTTGCTCAAATTCGTCCATCGTGGGGGTCAAAATCAGTGCCGAAGTTGATGTCAAACACAAATACGGGATTCTAGAAGGATTTTAATGATAAATTCTATTTGTAGATAAGATTCTTAGATATTAGTTTATTCTAATAGGATCTTATCATATTATATTTAGATTTAGGATTAGTTTTATTCAGATAAATTATCTTATTACATTAGATTGAAAATTAGGTTAGTTTTTATCTATATAATAATAGGATTAGGATTCATTCAAACCAGAAAGCTTTGGAGAGGGAGTTATCATGTTTTTAGATAAAGCAATACTGAGAGAGCTTTTGGAGGCAAGTTGAAGAATTGCACTTTGTGATTGGAGATTGGGGTAATTTCATGTCTCTCATTATGATTTTCATTATTCTTCTTTCTTCTTCTCTAATTATGTGTAACTAAACTCCTTTTTGGGAACATGTGGATTTGTATGGAACCTATATAGTTTTTTTTTAATGAATTGATGTTTTTCCATTTAAGTATTGTGTTGGATTACGTTTTAATTGTTCATCATGAATTTGGTACCGTTTATGATTTGATAATTCTAATTGAATAGGAACATTGAATTAGAATTTAGACCTTTAATCAAACAATTCAATTACATAGGTATAGGAATATGTCTATGAATTGGATAACCTTCTAATAATTTTGATTGAACATTAATTGGTAAGATTAGGATTTAAAGCTCTGCTTAAGGAATTAAGGGAGATTAAATTACTAAGAAACAGGGTTGACCTAAGGAATTAGGCTGCTTTTACCTTTGCAAAATTGGTTCAATACTTAGGAGAATCATTAATTCGTTAACAATTGCTTTTGGAATCTATAATGAAACATGTACCCAAGCTTTCCCAAATTCTTTCACAACCACTTTTTATTTGCGTTTTTGCTTTTCAATTTAATTTAGTTAAGAATTTTCCAATCAATTTAATTTTAATTTGAATTTCACGTAGTAACTACGACTTAGGTGAGAATTATTTTAATCGATTTTAGTCCTCGTTGGGAACGACAACCCACTTCCACTTTATTACTTGTCACGAACTGGTGCACTTGCCAGAACGCCAACATGGGGACATTTGGATATGACTAAGCCTTTCGCATGGTGAGGCTTCGGTGCTGAATGATGGTCGGTGAGGAAGAAAGGGTGATGGCTATGGCAGGAGAGTTGAATATAGAAGATAAGGATAAAGCAAATGATCATGAACTAGTGGGCAATAGTGATGGTTTAGGGTGAGGATAAATTAGGAAATTTTAAATTGAAGCGAGTGTATAATAGAAAAATTCAAATATAAGCAAACATTATTATCAAGCTTATTAATTTAAATGAGTATGCTAGCTCACACCTGGTAACTAATTGCTGATCTTGTGTGATGCACGTACATGTGGTTTTACCTAATTTTCCATCTTTTGAAATAAAATATTTTAGTGAAAACTATTAATATTTTAATTAATTAGGAATTTAGGGAGTACACATTGGTTAATTTATGAATTAATATATATATATATATATATATATATATATATATAGCAATGTCACATTTCCTCTCATACGCTGATTAGGCTGGAAAGGAGCTGAACTGAATTAAACTTAATTTAGCTCGGTTCAGTTCGTTAATAAATAGTTTAGTTTGGACGTTGTAACATCCCTCATTTTTGTAAAAAGAATAAATAAATAGTTATTTTAATAATAAAAATTTACGAGGAAAAATATTTTAGATAATGATTTATTAAGAAAGAAATTCTTTTGTGTTGGAAATTATTCCAAGAAACAAAATAATGATTTATTATTAAAATAAGAAAAGAATGTTTTTTAATATTAAATATTATTTTCAGAGTCAAAAAGGGTATAATAATAACTAGAGAAAATGGTCCATTTGGTCCCCCAAAGATACACCGAGCATCAGCTTAGTCCATGAAATATTGTGGGCATCAATTTAGTCCTCCAAAGATCAAAATGGGCATCACGTTAGTCCCACTGTTAAAAAATCCATTAATATTATTAAAAATAATAAAAAATTCCAAAAAATAATAAAAAATTCAGAAAATAATAAATAATAAAAAAACTTAAAATCGGTAAAATATTTTTAAAAATTATGAAAAAAATGTCTTTCTTTTTTTTAAATATTTATAAATAATAAAAAATCATAAATATATTTTTAAAAAGGCAGTAAAATATTTTTTAAAAAAATTTGAAAATTTAATTTTTTCGTTTTTAAATATTCTAAAAAGTAATAGAAAATTCGTAAAAAATTTTCATAATTTTTAAATATATTTTACCGATTTTATAAGTTTTTTTTATTATTTATTATTTTCTGAATTTTATATTATTTTTCGTAATTTTTATTATTTTTTTAATAATATTAACGAATTTTTTAACGGTGGGACTAACGTGATCCCCATTTAGATCTTTGAGAGACTAAATTGATACCCAAAATCTTTCGGGGACTAAGTTAATGCCTGTTGTATCTTTGGGGGACCAAATAGACCATTTTCTCTAATAATTATACTATATTCTGGTTTTGGAGGGAAAAACATTAAAATATTATATTTTGAATTTTTAAAGGGGTTAACCGGTTAGCCAATCCCGATAACCTGTTAAGGGACCTACAGCTATTGAAGCTGAAGGCGGTTTGAACAGAAAACGCATGGATAACTCGATTATTATCCCTCTCCAGGACACGCGGGGCATCCTCGGGAGGCCTAGGACACGTGCAAGAGGCTAGAGAATGACGAGTGGCCTGAGGAGGTAACTGCCACCTCTTCCAGCTCTTGATTCTTCTCTATAAATGGCTTGAGGTTGATGTTGTGTTTAGCTTGTTTCTCTGCGTATATTCTTGCCAAAACTATGCCAAAATCGTACACCAACTCGTGTGAAGAACTTGCCTTGAGTTATCACACATAGAGTTTGAGAATTGTGAGCGAAAGTTGAGGAATCAAGGGTGTTTTTCCCTTTTGTTCTTGCTATGTTTGAGTTGTTGTTGCTGTTGCTTCCTGTGGCTGCTGTCCTAAGTTGTCTTAGAGCTTATTTAAGTGTTGTCCAAATTGTGTAAGATATGAGAGATGTCATTCATATTGCTAGGATTATTGATTGAAAGATTTGATATGTAATTATGTGGAAATTAGGAACCAAGAGAAGGTTGCTTAATTTGGAGGTCAAGAAAACCCTTGGTCCATTGAATTAGTAATATGAAATCTGTTATTTAATGCTGATTGGAGATGATAATTGAGTTTGAGTTGTTTAATTCTTGCTTGGTTAAGTAATTCATATAATAAAACCCTAACAATAATTAATAATGACATGAAATTTGAATTGGATTGAATTGATGCTGCATAATGTTGACTGAATCTGAGAACTAAACTTGTATTTATGCTTCATAATGATTGATGGAATCCGATAATTGAAGCCGTTGGCTGAAACTCTTGTTAATTGGTGAATCTTATGGCAAAAAGGCATAAGGCTTGATTCATACTATGATAGGTTTGAAATAATAACGAACTCAAATGAATATTGGACTTAGGATGAGCTTAATGTGATGCATAATAATCATAAGAGATTAGGATATGATTGGAGTTGAATTTTTATTGATGATTGCATGTTTTTGGCTGAAACTGTATAATCTAACTGGTTAACGGGTTATCTTAACTGGTTAACGGGTTATCTTAACTGGTTAAACCTAAGAGAAAATAATAAATAATCAAGTTTATTATAATAATCTTTTATGGTTTAGTATAAGTTTTATTTTAATTAATATTTGAATTAAAAATATATTCTATAATGATGAATTGAAAGGAATTCAAAGGTAAATGGTTATTTATGTTAATTTTAGGATTAAAAAGCAAATGTTTATTATATGGTTATTAAAAGGTAAAATTATATATTAGAGTATCATTTGTAGGAAATTCTAATTATGCAATTTACTCTTAGTTTTCCTTTTTTTTTTAAAAAAAAATTATTGTCATTGATTACCGTTATTGAGAAATCCTAGGTGTTTTTGATAATGGTAATCGATTGTAAAGTAGCATGTAATCGATTATCAGGCTGTAATTTTTGTTAACTAAAAACCTTTTCAAATTTAACTTGACCTATTTATAAAAATATAAGTTCTAAACTCATTATTTAGTCAAAGTATGATGCATGAACTTATTTTAAAAATATTTGTAATATCATTTGCATCATTTTCTAAAGATCGATTTTGTAATGAATCAATTTCAGGATTATTTAATATGAATGGAATGAGATTCACTATCCAACCTAGACTCTACCCAAGTAATCATCTTAAGGATCTAATAAAATTAAATAAAACATTAAGGTAAATTGTCGTAATAGATTTACTCTTGAGTCTTGTTGTTTGTTGTTGTTGTTTGCTTTTCTTTTCTTCTTACATATTATTGTCTTTATCAAAACACTTGTCAAGCTCATTTGCTTCCCAACCCTCCCTTTTGGATGATGACAAACTTGTGTGCAACTTGTGATGTGATTTGTTGTCTTTGAAATTTGCTCCCATTCAAATTAATTCACTTGTGAATTGCAGTTAAAGCTTTGCATCAAGAGAAGTTTTCTCCCCCGTTCACTTTGAATTTTCAACAAATCTACGTAAAACAAACAAACACAACATTTCTTTTCCTTTTTGCATGATCAGAAAGCAATAAATTAAAGAAGTAATAGGAGCTGCCAAAAAGTAAGGAATACGCATTAAAAATCAAGTTGAATGTTGTTAAATCATGTAATAATCGATTGTCATTGATAACAGGAATTAGACAACACAGGCTAAGCACGTAACTATCTTTAACCATCAAAAACTCATGATTTTCTAACCAAAACATATGAAACAGGATCTTTGATGAATCATAGGATATAGGAGATTAAGAACAAAGCAAATTTGGATCCGATCAATCATCATAAGAATCAAATCAAGCCTTAAAAATCACAGGTTTCAAAAACTGAAATGCTGATAACTGAAGCTGAAATTCAGCTTAGTTTTTTAGTTTTCAATCTCTAAATGCAGCATCAAATGAGTTATTTTTAAGCATTGCAACAAAAGAACATTAGAGCTAAAACACATTTCTTGAATCCACTTGGTACAAATACCAAGATAGTGAGGTATTTTAGCTCAAAAAAGCACTGAAATTCAACAAAAAAATAAAGGCTGAAAAATAGTGAAATCAACATATAATGAATCATATTAGCTGAGAATGAAATGAATGTAAACTAAAACAAGACTTAAATATGAAATCTATGTTGAACATGGCCTCAACAAAGCAATATGAACACATAAAAATAAGAGATTTTGCAAAAGCTTGAAATCCTGAAATTTGGAAGCAAGACCTGGAATTTGGCATAGATTTCAATATCCAATCATATAACTCAGCATCAAATGTATCATATTTCAGTATTGCAGCAGTGTAAGTAGTAAGTTTTCAGCATAATCCATACAAAAAATCAGTATTTTAGCCTCAGGTATTAGTGATAATAAATTATGGCTTAATTATGTCACAAGTCCCTGAAGTTTGAGGTACTTTTGTCAGATACCTTTATTCTTTTTTTTCCAATGTCTGACCCCCCGAAGTTACTTCTGAGTTTGTCATATACCCCTACTATCAATTCTGGTCAATTTTGCCGGCATGTAACATCGGAATCCTGATCAAACGCAGGAGGTTGGTCATGTGATGTCGAGTGATGTCACACATGCGAAGACGACCTCTCTCTTCAATTCGTTTTTCTCTTTTTTTTTTATTTAACTAAAATATAAAAATATTAAGTTTTTTAGTTTTTTAAATTTTTCTAAAAAAGGATCTTCGACCACGGGGCACCAGCCTGCATCTGATCAGGATTCCGATGTTACATGTCAGCAAAATTGGCTAGAATTGGGAGTAGGAGTATATGACAAACTTAGAAGTAACTTCGGGAGTCAGACATTGGAAAAAAAAGAATAAGGGTATCTGCCAAAAGTACCCCAAACTTCAGGGACCTGTGACATAATTTAGCCATAAATTATTATGTGCTGACAATCAATTATCACTGCATCAGTGTCAGATATCAGAACAGGGTAGGAACAGAATAGGTAGTAATCAAGAGTACAAAAGTTTAAGTGAATCAAGGCCATAATTTCAGTACATAAACAGTTTTATTACTAGGCGCAAAATAGTATAATCAAGTAACATTCTTACATAATGGTTAATATTGCATTTCATTCATTAAAATCAAATTACATCAAAGATCATAATGCAATTACATTGGTGCTCACATACAACCAATATCCAAAAACATGACCATTACAACCTTGAAACTGAATACATGAAACTGAAATTCAACAAAAGAAAACACATAAACTAAAGCCTAATAACCTAGCCTCTACTAGGAAACCTAACAGAAATCTAGCTAAGAGATGGCCCCGAAAAACAACCAAACTTTGAGAACATTGCCATGATGCTCTCATATTGTGCATTCCTTGCACTTTCTTGACGATGAAGCTCATCCATTATCCTATTCTCAAAAACTTGAAACCTATTTTTCATTTTCTCTTCTAAACTAACAAAAGAAAACACATAAACTAAAGCCTAATAACCTAGCCTCTACTAGGAAACCTAACAGAAATCTAGCTAAGAGATGGCCCCGAAAAACAACCAAACTTTGAGAACATTGCCATGATGCTCTCATATTGTGCATTCCTTGCACTTTCTTGACGATGAAGCTCATCCATTATCCTATTCTCAAAAACTTGAAACCTATTTTTCATTTTCTCTTCTAAAGCCTCAAGCCCTCAAATGATGCTTGCTGAAAATTCTGATTCCCACTTGAAATTTCAGCATTGTCATTTGTCTCCACCCACATTAGTCTCTTCTTGCACATTTTGTCTTGGTGGTTCACTTCTCCAATCCCATATACCTCTATCCTTGTATATGCCCATATGATGCAAAGTATATTCTTCAAATTGGTCTTTTTGCTCATCCAATTTTTGAACATCAACATTACCAACACTAATGGCCATATGTTCAATAATGCGGGAAATAAAAATTCCATAGGGCAATTCAGATTTGGACGAAGAGTTAGCCACCTTTACCATAATTCTCCTAATTTCAGCAAACCAGTTAATCTTGTAACCGTGTTTAAAAGCAAACATGGCTCTCAAATTGTGCTCGGTTGGTTGAGCAAGATTAGTGGAACGTTGAATTAAGAAATGTGCAATGACATAGTGCAAATGACGATTATCAACTGTGAGGGAACCAGCCTTGGTTTGCTTCCCTTCCTCAAAGTGTTGAAACCCTCTTAAACAAGATTTGTAATACTCTATAGGGCTAAAAACATCAAACCTAGCATCATGAGTATACCCTAAAATATAGCCGGTGCAAGTTAATCCACCAACACTATCAAACAGCTCCTCAACAAGATCAATTACTATCCCTCTAACTTCAGTAAACACAACATCATATACCTAATTAGGTTTGAATAGAACTCCCTTTCCAATTGAGGATAAACATCCCCTTTGAGCTCTACAAACCTGGAATTTTATTTTTTTTAAAATGAAAAGGACATTTGAACAAGGTTGATAACAATGCTTCTGTTTGCTAACTTTGGATAAGTTCTTTCTGATTGCCTAGTGTTGTGTTTTTCGATATATTTTTCTATATTGAACATTGACTACATAATATAGATGCAGTTTGAAGGCACTTTGTTGCCAACTTGCCATGGCATTTAAACTAAATTATTTGGTAATGAATTATTGTATACTGGTGTTGTTCATAGTTGAAATTTAGTATTAAAAATAGAGCATTTTTGGTTTTTTATCTTATTTTCAAGATTCACTTTGATCCTTTATTATTTTTTTGAATAATTTTGATAATTTATTTTTTTAAAAAAGTTCAGTTTTGTCCTTCTATCACAAAAAAGTTAAATTTCACAAGAATATTCCGAAATATTCCCTTCCATCCCCAGAATATTCCGAAATATTCTAGTGAAATCTAACATTTTTTCAACGGAAGGATCAAAGTGAATCTTTTTTAAAAAATAAAAGACCAAAATTACTCAAAAAAATAATAAAAAACCAAAGTAAATCTTGAAAATAAGATAAATGACAAAAAATACAATTAAGCCTTAAAAATATTAGAAGTTGAAGTGAAATCAACCAAGGTTTGGTGTAAAGGAAATAATGTCAAAGTATTTATTCAATACCTTTACATGAAATTGATAACTTCATCAATTTTCAGTTTCATTCAATACCAGTACATGGGATAAATAACTCTTGCTTTATATTTTATACATAAAATTATTTATTTAAACCGTTCACTTTTGCTTTACATAATCTTAAGTATAATATTAAGTTTAATATGCAAGTCCAATAAATGTATCTTAATAACATAAGCTAAATAACTTATAGAACCAGAAAATATCGCCCCCTGTGGAAGCATTGGTTTACCAACTAGTTTAATATAATATATAGATAAACCCTTGGTCATTTTGCTTCCAGCTGACACTAAAATCTATCAAAAATTTCGCAGCATCTTTTGTAACCAACACCCTGAAGGGTCTCTGCCTCTCTGGGATTCAATCTGGAGGCTTATTTTTTCATTATACTATAAGCGAGCAGATAATCATCAACGTCTCTAGTTCATTGAATCTTCCTTTGAAGAAACGAAAAAGAAAATAATGAAACAAAATCAACTAGATTATACTTATGCTGCCAAATCATTTAGGTGTGGCATGCTAATATAAAAAGGTGCTTTCTCCAAACTTTTCCCTGCTAAAATCCAGGAGGGTAGATATACACAATCTCCTTGAACCAACTGGAGGAAATGTTTTTTGCAAGATTTGAGTGCTTGCCTACAGTTTTTTTGTAACACCAAAGCTCATCCCGAAAACTAGCAATCCTGAACCAATTTTCAATAGATTCTAGACCAACATCAACGGTATCTTGAAGCTGGATTTTGGCTTATTCCTAGACTACAATATAGTATGATTTAAGAACCCAGAATTTCAAACAAAACTGAGATGCCAATCTATAAAGTAAAAATGTCAACAACATTTATGTCTTACCCGCCACCATATACCCACAAATGTCAAACACAGTACAAGAGAGAAGCATAAGGGGACAAGGCTACAAGGACAAAGGACCATATGACGAACAACCTAAATTTACATTTTAAGACATCAAATTAAATGACTCTTCTGATTCAGGAAATTCAATCACCATAGTTCTTTCCTTGCACAAGTTCAAATAAGAGAACCCAAAATTGAAAATAAGGCAGGGAAATGTCTGGAAGGGCTATGGAGAAGTTTCACTTGCCACCCAAGTTTGGGAAATGGCCAGGATCTTCAATGGATGGAGCTGGTGCATTGCTGGTGACATTTCCACGATAACCGCCACCTCCACTTCCTCCCCGTGAACCACGGCCACGTCCCCTACCACGCCCACCTGGGTTATAGTAGTTTTCCCCTTCAGCAGGCTTCAGAAACTCATTGATGCTGACAGACTAGGAATATGAAATCCAACAATTTGAAACACAATTAGACAGCAAACCAAAGAAAATTTATAGATTCCAAAACAAATCATGCCATGCAATCATGAATGTAAACAAATTCACTGCTAAACATGCATTGAAAAAGAAATACAAACAAGTGAAAGCAAGAGCTTTTCAAAAACAGCTAACCTTCAAAAGTTGAAACCAATACCATGGGAAATAGAGAATTAGTGACCAAGACCAAGAATAGTAAACGTAAGCAGGGCAAATAGGAACAAACAGAATATCCTAAGTTAGAAGATTCCATTAGAACAAAATGAAGTTTTCTTTCGAGCACAAAAAGAAAATAAATTTTTCTTAGAGTTCATTAAAAATTACAAAAAACTGAAATAAAAAATGTCTTTTTCTATAGAGAATTGAACTAAAAAAATGAAGTCCAATACATATTGCATGTAAATTATCAGTTAAAAATTCTTCCCAATAATGATTTCAACTATCACCATTGCACATTTTTTAAAACCATTAAGAAATTATTAAAGCACCTGCTTTCAAATCTGTTGCATAACTTACGTTGACTATTCTTTGTAAGTGAGGGGGAAGATTATTTAAAGATTGGAAAGTGGCAAAGCAAAATACAGTATTTATACATAAAAAGTCCACATGGATAGCAGTATAAACAGAGCCAATTTCAACACAAAAGATATTCAGATGCACAGAAAACTAGAGATACAACGAAAACAACTTATATTGATACCATACGCAATACATAACTCCAGAGTGAAGTGAATATATCAAGGAACATTAAAAAAAACATCACATCTTTAGAATAATCATGATATGCTTTTGTTGAAAACAACACAATGCAAAAAATAAACAAAAAATAGATTGCATAATTGGCTTAAGAACCACTTCACTGTCACAACTAATGACAGACTCCCACAACAATCATAAGAAAACCAATGAGAATTGTGGGGATCAACTAACAGGGATAAAACAGAACAGTGTTTCATGTCAACTGTCAAGGAGTAGCTAGCAGCTGAAAAAAGAGAAAATCTTGAAGAGGCCATTAATAACCCTTTCAAATTGAAGAGTTAAAGTAAGGAGCTTCGGTAATCGAGCAGAAGATAGTAGCAATCATGAAACTAGTGGCAATTATGAGGTTTTAAGCACAAAATAACAAGAATGGACAAATTAAACAAAGACGCACCTTCTTGGATTTCTCTTCCTTCTCAAAAGTATCTTTGCGCTTATCCTTATCAGATCCCTGGAAGAAGATAAATGTAATAAAATATTTCATCACAAATAATCAGAAGGGTAATGATTAATGACGGTGAAAAATAAACTCACCAATTTAGCAAAGATGTCATGATTGTCTTTCTTGCTTGATAGGGGCTTCATGGATTCGAACTCTTTAATGTCTACCTTCCTCTCTTCAGTCTTGAGTGCTTGCAAGGCTTTCCTTTTCTCCTCCAACAGTTTCTCATATTCCTCAAGAGTCATTTCCTAATAGGAACAAACAAAAGAACAACCAACTTATTAATAAATAAATTTCGAAAATAAAATTCTAAATGATAAAGCATATAAATAACAAGGATATGGATCCTCTAAAGTGGAGGATGCATATCAGAGAAAATTGCAAGCGGTAATCATTGTGAGAAAATCATGGAAGCGAATACTATCAAATCCAATATTTGACATCAATGTGCCCTGTATATCATATATATGAACCATCAACTTTATAATGAATAGGTATCAAATGCACTTTCCCTAGTTATAGGGAGTACCTATTGAACCAAAGGGAGAAATGAGAAATGGGTTATAGGGGAAGAACCCTACCACATAACTTGGAAGAGAATAGGGGAGATACCAATTGAGTTAAGCTGCACACTTTACTCAATAATAATTAACACAACAACTTTCAGACACTTGCAAACGGAAGCTATTATTAGGGAAAAAACATAATAACATAACCAAGAGTCAGAAAGTAACACTTTCTTCAAGGTAAATGAGTGAGGATGAGTCGTTAACCATGAAGATTCTAAACTGCACAATGCAAAAAAAAAAAAAAAAAAAAACAAAAATAAAAGCCTATTCAATTTTGTTATGATACTAAGATGCGCTTAGCAGACAAACCAAGCTGGACTTGATGGTCAAGCATCCATTTTGTTAGAATAAATGTTTATCATCCATATGCAAGGCACCTCTTCTGTTGGTCTATTTATCTTGAAACTGCATATAATTCAGAGGATGCAGCAACAAATTAGGGGGGCACAAAATCATCAAAAGGGTTGCACATTCACCTTATCCTCAGGCTCTTTTTCTTCAGATTCAATAGCAGGACTATCCTTGTTTCCAACAGCAACATCATCTTCCACTGCAGGCTTTTCATCCTCCAAATTTTTTTCAGTTTCATTCACGACTTCATCAGTCACCCTAAAATAAAAATTAAATCAGAAGGAAATTAGGAAAGAAAAACATAAACAACAAGAAAACAAAGCATTTGCTACTGTAAACATGTCAGCATTAATATCATTATTATGATCATTATTATTAAAATTATAAAGTTTGGGCAGAAAGAAGAGCGCTTACTGGGCAATCTCATCACTTTGGGTTCCCCAATTTCCTCGCCCGGCGCCTTCACGTTTGAACTCATTTCTGCAAACAAACAAGTGGCATCAATATTGATAGAATCTGAAACACAAGTTCATCAAAGCAACACAAATTCAAGAAAGAAAACATAATTTGAATTCATCAATGGTAATGTTACCCGCGTCCAGTTCCACTGCGGCGTTCAAACACTCTTCGTGGTTTCCCTTCTTCACCCCCTTCGCCATTGCTGAAACCTCCACGTCGACCACCAACACGATAAGGAGTACGGGGTACACCATAACCATGTCTTTCAGAGGGCTTCTCAGCATCTCCTTCAAAAGGACCTTGATTAGCAAGGGCTTCAGTAGCAGGGAATGTGTTCTCATCATTTGATGAATCACGACCATAACCACCACGACCGCGTCCATATCCACGTCCACTGCCTCGTCCACCTCCACGGCCTCCACGAGACATTTCAGCTCTGGCCTCCCTCACTATCAATAAGATACGAATAGAATGAGAAGAACCATGCAAAGAGTATGATCAATTCAATAACCCCTTCAAACATCAGGCAAGCAGACATATTCCACAATAGATTTTTATTCACAAAAAAGCACACACAACACGGAAAATACAAAATACAAAATATTTATTATAAAAAAAAATTGTAATGTCATATACCCATATCCAATTGTAAATAAGCACAATAGATCACTAGAAAACTGAAGCACTTAAACTGACTTACAATTGAATGTATTTTGAACAGCAATGGCCAATCAAATTACAGCCATCCAATACTTTCATAAAAAAATTTAAACCATCATGCAACAAAAAATCTGATATTTTACAGGCAAAGTTGCACATGAATGTTATCTCTTACTATTATTTACTTTCAATAATTAAATGATTTTATATAAATTATAAACCAAAACAAACCATCAATATTGTCCACAATACATATGTATCAAACATTCAATAATTAAAGCACGACCAACCGCGCATATGAAACCACAGCATACCAGCAGATTAAAAAAAAAGAAAGAAAGATGTTAGGACTTAGGATGTTAGTAATTATACACATTAGAAAAGGACAAGGATAGTCAGCGTTTAAATAATTATTAAATCATTAGTATTTCCATTTCATAGAATGTTCTTAGGTATGGAGATGATGCCACTTGTATTGTTAATCTTCAATCTAATGTTTCACTATTCACTATAAAAGTCTTTGTATTCACTATTCTCAAGCAAGCAATAAAAATGGTTCTGTTAATTTTAGTCTACTTTATTGTTTATGCATTATAGGAGTAGCTTTAGTACAGAATTCCTATTCTCTTGTTAGGAACCAATTTGTTTCCTAGCAGAAGAGTAAATAGGATATATGTTTCAATTACACAAGCAATTGTGACCAGTCATACAGAACAGAATTCTAATAAAATCTTCTCTATACACAATAAGCATAACCAGTTATGCAGAGCATAATTCTGATAAAATCTTATCTACAAATAAGCATACAACAATTGAAATAGCAAGACAAAAACAACCCATATAATAACATATCAAATGACACCATAATCTCCAATCATAAATCTCTACAGACAAACCATTTACATCTAAATCATTCAATCCATCTTAAACATTTCCACAAAAACATTAAAACAAAAAGACCACATTTTTTTTTTTCAAATCTAAGTATCAAACAAATTCCATTTACATAAACCAAAAGAAAAATAAAAAAGAAAACCCAAAAAAAAATTAAAAACAAAATCTCACCAGGCTGAACCGAAGGAAGCGAATTGGAAGGCTTATTCTGCTGAGGCTGACCGCCCCGAGACGCTCCCTTGCTCTGCTCCTGACCTTTCTTGGGAGCCGCGGCGGCCGCCGCCGCCGCCTTGAGCTGCTCGGCGGCGATCTGCTGAGACGGGTCCTCGGCATCGTCACCCAACAAATCAAATGGGTTCATTGTCGTCATTTCCAAAAGTCACCGACACAAATTACACTTCAAAACACGACTCCAACACTGTAACTTTATTGTCTCATCAACAACTCCATCGAAACACAGACATAGGTTTATAGATTGCAGAAGAAAAAAGAAGGAAGGAAGATGGGTTGATAGGGAAAAACCCTAGCCGCAAGAGGAAAGAGAAAGAGAGGGTAAGTGTGTGTGTGTGAAAGAAAGCGAAGTGAGAGACAATAGAGGCAGCAACCTCATCTTAAACGTGGAATTCGGTTAAATAATGTTTGCACCCAAAATGATTTTTTATTTTCATTCAAGTCCCTGTAAGTGTAAATGTTTATAAATAGGTCCATTGTGTATTTTTATATTTTTTTCATGCTTATTTTTCATTCTATATACTGTCCTCACGTGAAAAGACGCACCTTTGAGCCAACATGATGTTGAAGTTTTTTATTCAAGTTTTTCAAATCATCTTTCTCAATCAAGATATTACTCTTTAAAATTAAATAGATTGTTTATTTTTGATAATACAAATTAAATATGTAGAATCTCTTATTATTTTGGATAAATAAAAATTAAATACAGGCTTAAATATCGAATTGGTTCCTATAAATATTGACATTTTTTAAATTAGTCCCTACATTTTTTCTTGCTCTTACATTTTTTTTCCGTTTTGGTTTGCTCCCTTACATCAACTATGGTTTAGGATTATGCAAATGTAGTTTTGATTTTCACTTTCGGGAGGTTTTGGTCCCTGCTTTTTCAATATGTTTTGGTTTTGATCTCTACTTTTCAATTTCGTTTTGGTTTTGATGCCTAACTCGTTAAGTCATTTCAGCATTTTTCATCCAAAGTTAATAGCAGGGAGCAAAACCAAAACGAAACAGAAAATGAGGGGCCAAAAAAAAAGTAGGGACTAATTTCAAAGAGATCAATATTTATAAGGACCAATTTGATATTTAAGCCTAATATATATATATATATATATATATATATATTTACTATGTGCTATATATACATTTAAAAACTTCACATCATCTCTTCTTTGTTCATCATTCTTTCTTGAGTCAATAGTCACATAGGTTTTCGAAAGATACCCATGGAATCAGTTAGGTCCCTAAAAGATTTGTGGTATCTCTTAAACTTCTCAAAGATCAATTTAGCGTCACGTTAGTCCCCATCCAATTTCATACCTAACGGAATCCTACGTGGTACGTTAAATGCTTTGTTGACCCCAATGTCATATTGGACTATTAAGAATGTGTCATGTTTGGGCCAACAAAGCATTTAACGTGTCTCATAGGATTCCGTTAGGTCCCTCATAGGGGGACTAACGTGATGCCATATTGATCTTTGGGGGTTTAGGAGATTCCACAAATCTTTCAGGGACCTAATTGATCCCAAAATGATCTTTGGGGTTTAAGAGATTCCACAAATCTTTCTGAGACCTAACTGATTCAACAAGTTTCTTTTGGGGACCTATTTGACTATTAAATCTTCTTTCTTCCAATTTTGTTTGGTATTTTTCTTTCATCTATTTTAATTTCTCTTTTACCAAAATTTTTATGCTCACATTTTTTAATATGTTCTTTCTCTAATCCTTTATTATTTTCCATTGTTCCTAGAATTTGAGATTTTAATCTTTCTCACCTAAAGTTTGGATTGTTTTCATCAATATGCACTTTTTTCTATTCTAATTTCATATTGATTTTTGTGAATTAAAGAGAACAACACAACGTATTAGTGAATCACCTTTAATAATTGATACTTTTTCTTGAAAGGTCAAGAATAGAAGAAACTATCTCAAATAAGAAATGAATATATGTAAAAATAAGGATATTTGTTGGACGAGAGAGGTATTATTATTTTTTAATTGTGTACTCTTCTCTATTTCTTTTTGTTGCAAATTCTTATTTTGGAGAATTGGTGAAATTTTGTGATCTGATATGAAATGAATGTAACACCCCATTTTGAAACTTTTAATTCATAAAAATACAGGTCAATTTTTTTTTATTTGGTGACATGGACATGAGCTCTTTCTTGCAAATGCGATTCCTTTTCAAAAACATTTTTATTACATCATGACAATTTCACGTTCCACATCATTGTGGTGGACTCGGCTTAGCCGAGCTCCTCGGAACCCCCACCCAAGGCTTAGTGACCCTTTAGGAAGCCCTCTGTGTGCTTGGCCGAGCTCAAGGCTCAACGGCCGAACAGACACCAGACACCGGCCGATCTTATGCTCCTACCAAGGTCCGACTTCCTTGTCCGACATAGAGATTCCGATATCAAGGACAGGATGACGTACGCACCTTATCTACAAGGACAACTCATCCACTCATAGCTCATTACAGGCTGGCCCTACTTGGGCCTCAAGTAAGCCCATTAGGGCAATCAGCTCCCCCTATAAGTAGATCCGTACTACATGGGGCTAGGTACGTTCTCTAACCCTAATGGCCACATTCACACACCAGTGATTAGGGTTACTTGTTGGCTTTCTACCTTGCCATCTGAGGACACCCACAAACATCACAGATAAACCCTAGACAGAGGCTTCCTTAAGGTCTTCGTCTCTTACCTTGAGGTCCTCTCAGTCTTGGACACCACATTGGCGCCGTCTGTGGGGAACGAGCAAAACTTCATCCCCACCCAAAGAATCTACCATGACTGATGTACCGCTAGTTCAGAGGAGGAGGAGGGGGCGTCCAAGGAGGGTGCCAACAACAGAGGACCTGCGCCTTCACCTTGAAGCCAATAGAGTAGCAAGGTCCCCACAACCACCCCCTCCACCTCCTCTCCCACCCCCACTCCCACCACCACCGCCACCTCCACCTCCCCCACCACCCCCAGAGTTAACCCACACCCACAGTGGACCTTACACCATCCACACTGGAGATACCTCAAATCCAACTCAGCACCGGGAAGGAGGTCGGCGCGTGCAGCTACGCTCCCAACTTGGGGAAACCAACACAGAACAGCACCTCCGACACGGCGAACGTGCTCATTCCGTCAATACTACACATCGTTCTCACTCATGTCAATCTTCACGCTCTCGTGATGCAGAGATCTTGGACATGATGAGACAACAAATGAGGATCATCGAGCAACAAGGCCAAGCCATAGCAGATCTTCAGCAGCTTACCATGCAGCGTATGACTGAACAGGTCGTCATACAAGCTCCAGTCCCAAACGAACTTCCACAACTTTTGGGACTTCCAGCTGAAAACTTACCACCACCACCACCACCGTTAACAACACCACATACCGTCATCACCCAACTAACACATACACCACCTCTCCGTGACCATCAACCACCCGACTTAGATGATTCTCAACCTGGACACCCTTTCACAGCAGCTGTTATGTCCTATGAACCACCACCAGGATACCTCGGACCTAGCAACATACCTAGGTATAATGGCTTGACAGATCCTCAAGAGCACATACTCTCTTACGAGGGAGCTATGAACTTCTATGGCGGTGGAGATAGGCTCAAATGCCGAGCTTTCTCCATGACCCTCCAAGCTCCAGTTCTCCGATGGTATGCGACATTACCTAAGAATTCTATTAACTGCTGGGCAGAGATGAAGCACGCGTTTCTCAATAGGTACACTGCTAGCTGTGTGCAACCAAGATCCGACCACACACTAGCAACAGTGACACAAAAACCTGACGAATCGCTACGTGCTTATCTACATAGATTTCATAACGAGTCCAGCTCGGTTCCCAACTTATCTCCCGAAGTGGCCATCCTCCTTCTTACTCAAGGTCTTGCAGAGGGTGGGTTCAAAGACTCACTAATAGGTAAGCCACCAAGAGATATGGCTGAGCTCAGACAAAGATCCAACAAGTATATCAACTTGGAGGAGTTCAGCAAAGGTCAAACAAAGAGGATGGAGAATGCCCAAGCTGCTTCACAGAATGCTCTTCCTCGAGGTCGCCCTCGAGGAAACAGGGACGACAGAGGTGGAAGGGTGGACCAAGGTGACCGGCGGCGTCCACATGTCGGCCAGGAGGATGACCGCCGACGTCCTTATGTCACCAAGTATGATAGTTATACCCCACTGACAGTTCCGAGGTCGCAAGTATGGAGGGAAACCATGCAAACTGAACTCAGACATGTACCCAGGCCACCTTTCCTTAGAAACCAAAATAGCATCAGAGACAAATCTAAGTACTGCAACTTCCACGATGGGTATGGCCACCATACCGACCAATGCACCTGGCTTCGAGACGTTATCGAAGACATGGTGAGACAGGGTAAGTTGCAACAGTACGTACGAGAAGCTGTGGAGAGAAGAGGCCGAAGACGGTCTCGGAGCCCGAACAGAGACAAAGGAAAAGCCAAGGCTGACCCATCTCCAGAAAAGAAAACCGAAGAGCCACAACAAGTGAATATGGTCGTGGTGCAGGATTTGGATAAGTCACCGGAAAATTTCAGAGTCGAAACCATCTCGGGAGGTTTCACCGGTGGTGGTGAGAAAAGATAAGAAAGGAAGAGGTATGTCAATCAAGTGTTAGCTGTTCATCATAAACCCATCTGTAAGAAACCATCTCAGAACATCCCCATTATTTTCTCCGATCAGGACATGGAGGACATCATCCCGGATCACAATGACCCAATGGTGATCACGTCGTTGATTGGTAACTTTGAAGTCGCCCGAGTATTCATTGATCAAGGAAGCTCGCCGACATTCTTTTTCTCCACACCTTTCAAGCACTAAAGTTGAGGTCAGCTGACCTCGTCGAATTTGAAGGCAATTTTATTAGCTTCACGGGAGAGGCGATTCGCCCCCTAGGAGCCATTCACCTCCCGGTGACCTTAGGTAAGCAGCCTTCGGCCCGAACGGAGATCATTAAGTTTCTAGTTGTCAATTCAGAATCCCCCTATAATGTGATACTGGGAAGAACTTGCCTTCAAGCTTTTGGGGCGGTTGTTTCAACGATGCATCTAGCTATGAAATTTGTTGGTTCAGACGACAAGGTCGTCACTGTCAAGGCCGACCAGGTCAGAGCCCGACTATGCTACAACGCGAGTCTACGGGGAATAAAAAAGAAACAAGAGGAAGAGCTGACTGGTCCGACGTTGGCCAAAGGAAGAGTGTTATTAGCTGAGCTGGATGTTCGGGCAGAACAGGATGATCTTAGGCCTTCCCCTCAAGGGGAGTGGTTGGCAATTCCCATTGATCCTTCCGATCCCAACAAAACTGTTAAGGTGGGAGCCGACCTCCCTCAGAAAATCCAAGTCGAGATCATCAACCTATTAAGGGCCAACCGAGATTTGTTTGCTTGGACCTCGGCCGACATGCCGGGAATTGATCCGAATTTCATCTGTCACAAGCTCAGCGTGGACCCGAAAGCAAAGCCAGTAGCACAAAAGAAAAGAAGAGTTGGAGCAGAAAAAGCAAAAGTGATTCAGGAGAAGGTCTCCGAGTTACTCAAAGCTGGGTTCGTCAGAGAGGTGCCATATGCTGAGTGGGTTGCAAACACAGTCTTGGTAAGGAAGGCAAACGACAGTTGGAGGATGTGTGTGGATTACACCGACCTCAATAAAGCCTGCCCCAAGGATCAGTACCCGCTGTCGATTATAGATCAGCTCGTTGATAGTTCGGCAGGCTACCAATTGTTGTCATTTACAGATGCCTATTCAGGATACAATCAGATCCCAATGTATCCTCCTGACCAGGATAAAACCACATTCACGACTGGAAAGGTGACGTACTGCTATACTGTTATGTCTTTCGGTCTAAAGAATGTTGGAGCAACGTATCAAAGAATGATGAACAAGGTCTTCGATGGTATCATTGGTACCACCATGGAGGTTTACATTGATGACATGATTACAAAGAGCAGGAAAAAGGAGGACCACGTCCGAGATCTGACCATGGTGTTGGAAAGGGTAAGGGCACACAGTATGAGGCTGAATCCAGAAAAGTGCACCTTCGGGGTCCCCGCGGGCGCCTTCCTCGGCTTCATGCTATCGGAGAGGGGGATAGAGGCAAACCCCGACAAGTGCCGAGCTATCTTAGAGATGAGAAGTCCTGCCGATCTTAAAGGGGTGCAACAGCTAACAGGCAGAATGGCAGCACTGTCAAGGTTTCTCCCTCAAGCCGCAAAAAAGGCTTTACCCTGGTACCAACTTTTGAAAAAAGGAACAACTTTCAATTGGGATCAAAACTGTGAAGCATATTTCCTGGCACTTAAAGAGTATCTCGCTTCTCCTCCAGTTCTTTCCAATCCTCTGCAGGGAGAGAGTCTTTTCATTTATTTATCTGTTGGTGATTTAGCCCTCAGCTCGGTGTTGGTCTGAGATGAGGGCAGAAATGAGTTTCCCATTTACTTCATAAGCCGAGCTCTACAAGGTCCCGAGCTCCGGTATTCCAAGGTTGAAAAATTCGCATTTTGTTTGATCCTCGCTGCACGACGGCTACGACAATACTTCCAGAGTCACCTCATTGTCGTAAGAACCGCCCAGCCCATTAAGCAAGTTCTTCAGAAGCCCGACCTCGCCGGGAGAATGATGGTGTGGGCAGTCGAACTTTCCGAGTTCGATATTTCCTACGAACCGAGGAGGGCAATTAAATCACAAGCGTTGGCAGATTTCGTGTCCGAGTTCACAGAGCCCCACCAAAGCTCTAGCTCGGACACTTGGGTAATATATGTTGATGGTTCAAGCAATCAAAGGGGAGCAGGAGCTGGGGTGATCTTGGAGGACGCGGAAGGTCTCAGCATTGAATATTCCCTGAAATTCGAGTTCTTAACCTCGAATAATCAGGCTGAGTACGAAGCGGTCCTTGCTGGCCTCCGCATGGCTAAAGAGCTCGGAGCAATTGAAGTTCAAATACTAAGCGACTCCCAGTTGGTGGTTTCCCAGGTCATCGGAGATTACCAAGCGAAAGAGCCCATTATGCCAAAGTATCTTGATAAAGTTAAGACTCTGGCTCAGGACTTTGCCAAATTCTCCATCACCCACATTCCCCGTTGCTCAAATTCCCGCGCCGATGTGCTTTCTAAGCTGGCGAGCACAAAAGGTGCAGGGAATAACAGAAGCCTCATTCAAGAACAAATTTCGGCTCCTAGTGTAATAATGGCTATTGCTGTATCACCGAACTGGATGCATTCGATCAGGGCATATTTAGAGCATGAAATACTCCCCGCCGACCAGAAGGAAGCGAAGAAGCTGACCAGAAAAGCGGCCGAGTATGTCATTGTTGATGGAATCCTCTACAGGAGAGGAATGTCTTCCCCACTCCTCCGATGTCTCACCTCCGAGGAAGCCCAAGAAACCTTGAACGAGGTTCATGGAGGAATGGGGAGCCACCATGTGGGAGGCAAATCCTTAGCAAGGAAAGTATTAAGGGCTGGTTATTTTTGGCCTACCTTGGTAACAGATTCCATCGATCATGTCAGAAAGTGCCCTCAGTGCCAATTTTTTAGTGATGTGTACTAGAAGCCCGCTGAGGAGCTCCATTCTCTTGCTTCCCCTTGGCCTTTCAGTTTGTGGGGAATGGACATTGTGGGACAGTTCCCAACAGCTCCAGGTCAGCTAAGGTTCATTGTGGTAGCAGTAGACTACTTTACTAAATGGATTGAGGCCGAACCATTAGCAACCATCACTTCTGCAAGAATCCAAAATTTTTTTGTGAAACAAGTCATCTCTCGTTTCGGACTTCCACTCACTCTGATTACTGATAGTGGTAGCCAGTTTGCTGCCAACAGCTTCCAAATATTGGCTGAAAACCTCGGAATCTCTCATCGGTTCTCCTCGGTCGAACACCCCCAGACTAATGGGCAGGCCGAAGCTGCTAATCGGGCTATTGTTGATGGCCTCAAAAAGAGAATTATACAAGCTAAAGGAGGGTGGGCCGATCTACTACCTGAGGTCCTCTGGTTGATCAGGACCACAGTACAGACCTCAACAGGGGAAACTCCTTTTAGACTCACTTACGGCTGTATTAGGGACAGGCCCGAGAAAGAAAATGAGAATCTGATCAAAGAAGACCTAGTATTAGCCGAGGAGATCCGAGAAGCCGCTTCAGTTAGAGAGAAGAAAGCGAAAGAAAGACAAGCAAAACAATACAACAAGTCAGTGCAACCCAGGTCCTATGAGGTCAGAGACCTCGTACTCCGAAGAGCAGACATTGGGCTCAAAAATCGAAGGGTTGGAAAGTTTGCCCAGAATTGGGAAGGCCCCTACAGAGTCGTTTCAAAAACTTACTCTGGGGCATACAAGTTAGAAACCCTCGAGGGAGTCGAGCTCAAGAATTCCTGGAACGTTGCGAAGTTGAGAACCTATTTCAGTTAGGATTACCCCGGATATCATCAGCAATCACCTGCACCTTCAGTTCAAGTTTAAGTTTAATTTCATTTTAGTTTCTGATAAAGTCTTCATATCTGCTTCCTTTGTTTACATCTTGTTCCATTGTTATATACTCACTTTTAAATTCCCTAAATGGCAATGAACTCATATTTGTGATCAACGAAATAATACAAACTTGCCCTTACTCAAGTGCCACAGTTTTATATACGTACGTGCTAGCTTCTCATTTAGCACTAGCCACCTAAATGTTGCATGGCGCTATGTACAGTCAACATCTTGTAAATGAGATCGGCTCAGAAGCACAGTGTACAAGGGACACCCGATAAAGTACAGCTTGCTATGAAATATTCTCACATAACTTCACTCAGCAACCTCTTTCACGTCGGGGACGAGGATACCCACCTTGGCTATGGTGGCTGGATCCGAGATCCCTACCATATGCACTTATATACAGTACCTTTTTTCAGAGGAAAACTTATAAGATTACTGCACTTACTGAGTCGTCCAAGCACAACCTAATTATTTATTTTAAGTTTTAACGAAGGATAACAAAATTGTCTTTATCATGTGTTTTTCAGGTCCGACTAAATCCGAATACAACAAAAAAAGGACTTGTATTCTTAAAAACAATTTTACTCGGTTACCTAACAGCTGACCACAGCTCAGGTCCGACTAAGTTCGATCACAACAGGCAACTAAGCAAAATGCAACAAGTCTCAAAGACTTGCGTTTTTAACAGAACAAGTTTCCTTGATGACCCGACAACTAATCGCAATTCGGATTCGAGGTATCAATAGCGAACATGCAACGAGTTAACAATATAAACTCGCATTGTGCAACAAGTTAAAGAAAAGACTTGCATAAAAACAATCTCGGATACAGTATATATGCAACAAGTTAAAACGAAAAACTTGCATAAAAATGACATGATGCACCAAGTTAGACAAAATAGAACTTGCATTAAACAGTGGAGGCCGTGTTAGTAGAGACTTCAGCAGACACGGTTTCGTTGGAAGAGCTGTCCGTCCTCTTCCTCTTTCGGGCCTCCATGGCAGCTTTGAGCGCCTTTGACAACATGTCCGACCAGTATTCGTCTGAAAACAAAATAATAAAGAAAATCAGTCAGGAGGTTAAAAGAAAAAGTACAAGTGCAAGAGTAAAGTTAACTACCAATCTTTGTAACGACTTCATTATCAGAACACTTCATAAACACCCCGATGTCAAGCTGGAACTTCCTGGCCCGGTACTCGGACTGGAAGTGATTGGCCGTTACAGCTTCATCGGCATCAAGAGTTGCAGCCGACCACCTCTGCGGCGTACCGAAGTGGCGAGTGAAGAACTCCTGGGTCCATTCCAAGGGAAACTTCGGTCCCGTCTCGGCCCGAAACCAAGGTCGCCCCGTACTCACATACTTATACTTAAAGAATCTTGGCTTGAAATGCTTCCAAGAGTCAGTGAACATGCCGAAGAGCCCGAAATGACCTCGGGCCTTGGTCGACACCCAAAGCTGACCAGTTACCCCTTCTTTGTTACTCACGAAAGGGTTGTACAGCCATAAGAAAAGCCGAACTGTACACACTAATCCTTTGGCTCCATAGTATTTTTGGAAGGCTCGAAGAAATGACCAAGTGTTGGGATGTAATTGGGAAGGAGCTAGTCCGAGTTCATTTAAAACCCTCATCTCCAAGTCAGTGAAAGGGAGGGTCACGCCGAGGTTATGTATCAGGTCGGCATAGAAGAAAAACGAGTTCTCATCGGTCCGCGAGCATATCCTATCATTTACGGAGCAAGGCAAAACTTCATAGGAGCTTCCAGTAGTATCCCCAGAGCATGGCAGCACAACCCTCTTTACATCCGCAAGTTTGTCCTCGGAATCTAGGCTGGATCGAACTCCTTTGGGCTCATTATCAACCCACTGGTAGTTATCAGCATCAGGAGGTGCGAGGTAGAGCTCGGGGCGAGTGATGCACTTTCGGGGTGGCATGTTACCTGTGGAAGAACAGGGGAGCTCGGTGTTAGTCCTACGGGTTACGAAAAATAACCCCCCAGAAAATCCCCTCGAAGTTGTTCCGAGGGGCGAGCATCTCCCCTCTCCCACAGGAACCCCCCGCTCAAATAGCCTTTCTCTGTTCATCATTTCAAAATCGTAACTCTCCCTACCATCGATGAACTCGGCCCAGGCATACCGTTTCACGCACTCTCTCTGCTCTTTCCAATCCCGAGGGTAGATGACCTCAACGGGATCGACTTCCAGGATTTCTTTCTCATACTTATGCCTATACTCCTTTCGACGACGAAGCATCTCGTCTACCTCCGTCGAGGAGCAGGACGAGGAGGATGAGCCGTCCTCCTCCTCACTGCTGCTGGTTGACAAGGAAACCAACCCAGCCCATTTCCTAAACCACTCTCTACTCCTACTCATCTTCCCACTTCCCCAATCCACTCCTCTGGGTTTCTGAAAAGCAAGAACAAAAACAAAAATCAACAACTCTCCAAAGGCCTAAACACTCCAAACCCAGGAGCGCCAAATCCCCAAGACTATTTCCTAAAACCAAAGTCTACTGTAACACCCTAATAATTACTACCCTTTACTCCCAAGCATTGAAAATATGTACTTAAAAATTCCTTTTTAATATAATAAAATCACCCGTCAAACGCACGGAGTTTTGCCTGTTTTTCGGACTTTTCCAAATTTTAACCTGTGAATAACATCATCAATATAAACAACCAACAGCCAACAGGGCTTCATCTCATGCACATATCATATAACAGCCCCATGGGCATAAAATATAATATCCTGTATCAGTTATCAGAGTTTAAGTGGAAAATAAATACTAGGTGCAACTAGCATGATGCTCAACACATTGCTATGCCAAAAATAATATCCTAATCCCAATAATAACCCTACTCTCCCTGTGAGGGAGAGCACTCCTGCTCGGCCGGGGGCTGTGCTAACTTAATCTCTGTACCTGAAAAATGGTAAGGGAGTGAGCATTGCACATGAAATAGAAAAGTAGTTTCTAGATAAACATAACAACTAACCAGGCCACACACAATTAGCAATTTAATTCACATAAGTACAATTTCATCGCAAGCATACCACATTTTCCAATTCCATCATTTTACAAGTGTCGGTTCCCTTTTATTTAATCCATTTTCAACTCATGATTCCCTTTTAATTATTTTCCCCATTTCCAAAGAAATCCCTTTTTAATCCCTTACCTTTTCCCTTATTCTTTTCCTTATATTTACGGTGTATGTATGTCTCCACCAAATCGAAGGCCTACATACATACGCCAATTACGATGTATGTCTCCACCAAATCGAAGGCCTACATACAACGCTTTTCCATTACCATTATCTTATCCAATTTTATCCCCTTTTTCCTTTATTCATTTTCTTTTACTTTCGGTGTATGTATGTCTCCACCAAATCGAAGGCCTACATACATACACCAATCACGATGTATGTCTCCACCAAATCGAAGACCTACATACATCGCTTGTCCATTACCATTATCTTATCCAATTTTATCCCCTTTTTCCTTTATTCATTTCCTTTTACTTTCGGTGTATGTATGTCTCCACCAAATCGAAGGCCTACATACATACACCAATCACGATGTATGTCTCCACCAAATCGAAGGCCTACATACATCGCTTGTCCATTACCGATTACCTTATTTTATCCATTGTCATTTCCTTTTTCCTTTTACTTAGGGTGTATGTATGTCTCCACCAAATCGAAGGCCTACATACATACACCATCGACGATGTATGTCTCCACCAAATCGAAGGCCTACATACATCGCTTATCCATTACCGATTACCTTATTTTATCCATTGTCATTTCCTTTTTCCTTTTACTTAGGGTGTATGTATGTCTCCACCAAATCGAAGGCCTACATACATACACCACCGACGATGTATGTCTCCACCAAATCGAAGGCCTACATACATCGCCCCAGTTACGTTGTATTGTCTCCCCCAAATCGAAGGCCTACAATACAACCCCCATTTACGATGTATTGTCTCCCCCAAATCGAAGGCCTACAATACATCACCATATTTATCCAATTTTAGTTATCCATATTATATGTCATTAATTATTCGACCAAATCCATTTCTTTCCACTTAGTCCTTTCACACACAAGCATCATCACATATATATCCAAATTAGCCACAATTCACTTTCATAATTATCACCATTCCAATGTTTAAGTAATGCCAAATATAACACATAATTACAACCACCACTATTCATGCATAACCACATTTTTTTACATAAACAATTAGTGCAAGTAACCACAAAATTCACCTTTTCATATAATCATGCATAACCACATTTTTCACATAAACATTTAGTGTAAGTAACCATAAAATCCACCTTTTCATATAATCATGCATAACCACGTTTTTCATTTGTCCGAATTATTGATTCAAAATCCTAGCTTAGGGTTCCATGCCATTCATTTTCCTCAATTAAAACCTAACCTCATTCTCTACTTCTTAGAGTTCCATAATTAATAAATAAAGCCTATTTTTACCATTTTCCTTAGTTCTCAATTGGGGTTTCTAATTTCCTACCCTAACACATAACTCCTAGCCAATCATTATATCTAAATACAAACCCTTTTCTAGAACAAGCCAATACCCACCCCCTTACCTCAAACACTTAAGGACAAAGAGATTCCAAGTGTCCTATGCTTGACTTTGTCCACCAAAAAGCTCAAAATTCACAAGAGGGTGATAGAACCTATTATGAAGCCACAAAAAGGAAGATTATTGTTCATTCCATGATTCTCAAGCCAAGTCCCAAGAGAAAAACGAAGATTCCATGGCTTTAGAAATGAAAACCTCCATGGATAGGAAGAGAGATAAAGAATTCGAATTAGAGAGAGAGAAAGGGAATCAAGGCTTTGAATACTTACTTGGAGCAACGAAGAGGGACTTGATGGTGGATTTTGGAGTGATTCCCTTGAGGCTTGATGGATTTGAAATGAGAGATTTTGTGCCCTAGAGAGAGGAAACTCGAATTTTTGGCCAAAACTAACGTGTGGATCGCCTTTATTTTTTTCCACTGCAACAGCATTTAATCGATTAAATTTTTTCCCTCAGCAGACCTTAATCGATTAAATTTCAGTTTAATCGATTAAGCTGCACAATTTTGCAGCATCCAAACTTTGGAAGGCCATAACTTCTTCGTTACCCGTTGGATCTTCCTCAAATTTTAAAGCAAGCTTCCTCACCTATCCTACTTCACATCCAACGGTTGAATTTGTGTTTAGAGTTGTAAATCTTTTATTTTGAATTTCCTAATATAGGATGTTTATAACACCAAAAACATCGCTTCTAATGCTCTTTTGTTCATCTTTCAACCTCCTTTTTGGATGCCAATGCTTCTTGATTCCTTTATGGCATTCAAAGAACTCCTAATCCATCATTTTAAATCCTTTGTTTAGAATAATCCTTACTTCCAAATCTTATCGTTATTCTAAATATTATTTGAATTAAAATTCGGGATGTTACATCTACAAAATCTCAAACCTAGGATCTTAGCCATAAAACATGAGACAACCAGGGGAAACCACTCCACTTCCATAAAAATAAAAACAGAAACAGAAAATTCCAACCCCTTCCTTGCAAACCAGAAAGCAGTAAAGAAGGAAGAGAAAAGAAATGACGAAGGAAAAGAAGTGAATAAGAAGCAGTACCTTAAAAGAGTAGAAGCGTGAAGGAGAGTATGGAAGAGGGAAGAAAAGCTGGATGGAACTCGTGCAAGATCAAGAAAGGAGGTTTCAGAGAAGGAGAAACCGGTTCAGAGTGGGAGAGGAACGGTTGTGAATATGGGAGAAGTGGAAAAGCGAAAAAGGAGGGGTTCGGGGGGGTTTAAATAGGGAGTTTCCCCCTCTTTTCTGCGCTGTGGGCTCGGCCTAACAACCCAGCCCAGCATGCAACCATATACACAGAGACGCGTGGCACGAAGCGAGTGGAATAGCAGACCTCGAGCAACGTTGCAGTGATGACAACGCTTCGTTTAACGTGGTTTCTGACACGTGTCAGATGTGGGGAAAACAAACGTCGCGTCGGAGCAGGTGAAAGGACAGCTTTCAATTCTGCTCAGTCAAGGTGAAAGGACAACAGAGACAGCTGGATCCAGCTCTCGGCAACTCCTCTTCCGAACTCCCTAGAACCTCGGAACAAGGCCTGAATAGCCTTGGCTGAGCTGGGGGGCTTATGTGGTGGACTTGAAAAAAGGACCTGACCCAAGACCTCGGAGTAAGGCCTGAATAGCCTTGACCGAGTTGGGGGGCTTATGTGCTGGACTCGGCTTAGCCGAGCTCCTCGGAACCCTCACCCAAGGCTTAGTGACCCTTTAGGAAGCCCTCTGTGTGCTTGGCCGAGCTCAAGGCTCAACGGCCGAACAGACACCAGACACGGGCCGATCTTATGCTCCAACCAAGGTCCGACTTCCTTGTCCGACATCACGCAGAGATTCCGATATCAAGGACAGGATGACGTACGCACCTTATCTACAAGGACAGCTCATCCACTCATAGCTCATTACAGGCTGGCCCTACTTGGGCCTCAAGTAAGCCCATTAGGGCAACCAGCTCCCCCTATAAGTAGCTCCGTACTACATGGGGCTCAGGTACGTTCTCTAATCCTAATGGCCACCTTCACACACCAGTGATTAGGGTTACTTCTTGGCTTTCTACCTTGCCATCTGAGGACACCCACAAACATCACAGATAAACCCTAGACAGAGGCTTCCTTAAGGTCTTCGTCTCTTACCTTGAGGTCCTCTCAGTCTTGGACACCACAATCATCCACCCGTTTCTTTTCCAAATCGAGATGTTATCAACACCGCGCTTTGGAATCCTATAACATCCTACTTTTTAATTACGTTATTAATTATTAAATTATAAAATGTTGGAAAATTTTGACGGAGTTTACTTTAAAATATGGACTTTTCCCCTTTTAAAATTATGTATCCAAAATTCAAAATATACATATTTGTTTTACATACATAGAAATAAGATTTTACATTACATTTCCAAAGTGCAGATCAGAATAATTAAACATTATAAGTTCCAAAAGAGAATATCACTAATTGTAAGGAGGATATTTAGATATCCATCAGGAGTGATATCCACATTTTAATTTAAAAAAAATAAACATTTAAAACTAATTTATAATTTACATTTATCCAAAATAGGGTGATAAAGGCCTAATGGTTGCAGAGCTATGATTACATAATCATAGGGTCCATATGCACTCCACTAGGAGGAGTGCACTTGTCCTCAGCATTCGTGCCCTTATGACTTCTCTAATCAAAGTACCTAAAATGTCCACTTAAGAGGGTGAGATATTAATTCATAATCAAAGGAAACAATTAAAAATAATAATAAGACATATGGATAATGCATGCTATATAAATAATAATAATAAGACATAATGATATACATTCTTTCATACAATTATTCATTTATCTTTTTCCTTTCTTTTCTCCTTTTCTTTATTCATTTCATAATTTCGTAGTTAATACTACGCTTTCTTTTTCTTTTTCATAACATCGTATGTAAATTCAATGCTCCTAATTATGTAGATATGATTTTGATGATGACAAAGTAATTAACAATCAAGCTTCGAAGTCAATGCAACAACAACAACAACAAGAATTCAAGAAAGAAGTCAAGTGTTTACTCATTCTCAATTGGGTTGTATTTGTAATTTTTCATTTTATGTTGAGAGTGGGTAGAAATAGTTAATCTCTTCTAGGAGTAAAATAAGTAATATGATTATTAGGTTGAGATTAACCAAAATTAATACTTGAGAAGAAAAACAAAAAGGAAAATTAATTTTTTATTATGTATGATCAAAATACTCGAGTATTTTGAAGAACACTCGAGTATCTACTCGAGTATTCTGTAAAAGACTCGAGAATTGATTGCTAGATCAGCAAATGTAGCCGTTAGTCTTGTTCGTGCAATGGATCTTTCCAGCCTGGCCAAGGGACTCGAGTATTGGCCAAAAGACTCGAGTCTTTAGGTACAGCCAGCAAAAATAATGACGTTGGAAAGACTCAAAAACCCATCTTAGGGCACTTGAGTCTTTCCCAACTCTTCCCAACTCTTCAGAAATTCATTGTAAAATTTCTCTCTGATTTGCACAAGAACAAGCAAGACAACAAGAACAAAATCATTACAAGCTTTCATTAATTCTTCTTCTCAAGTGTTAATTCACAAAACTCAACTTTGCACTCATATTGTTATTTTCTTCTCAAGTTGAGTTTAGGTCTCAATTTCTATATTGAGTTGTGCTTATTTGTGCGAATCCATTGTGAGATTCGTAATACACATTGAAAAAGCTTGTTGATTCAAGTCTTGGATTGTTCCCAAGCAAACCCTAAGTGGGCTTAGGGTATTGGAGTCTTGAGAGGTTCTCAAGCACAAGACTAAGAGGTTCTTAGCCCGGTGGAGCTTCTTGAAGGGAGTTCAAGGAAGCTTTAGAAGAGTTCTTCGTCACCAGAATCAAATTGGGGTAGAAATCAAGAGTTTGGTACACTCTTGAAGGGTTAGGTTGAGTGAGGCTATCTCAATTAATCCTTGTAATTTCTAACAATTTGATTTATAGAAAAATCTCCTAAGGTGGTTAGGAGGACTGGATGTAGCTCATTGTTGGAGTGAACCAGGATAAAATTGCTTGAGTGTTGATTTATAACTTTCAATTTACATTCTTGCTCAAACAACCTAAAGTTTATCAAAGAAATAGGATTTATCTAATTGGGTAGCAAGTTCAAGGAAACTAAGTGTTATTCAACTGTTAAAAGTCATTTAATTTGCTTGCTATTCTGTTAGATAAGTTTCTGTTTTGTATTGGATTGATTTGAAGTGAGTTGCTGATTTTTCGTTTCTGGTTTAGTGCATATCTGATACGAAAGACTCGAGTATTTCTCAGAATACTCCAGTAGTTCTTGCTTAAGACTCGAGTATATCTTAAAAGACTCGAGTGGTTCATCCTGAAACACTCGAGTATTTCAAGAAAGACTCGAGTATTTCAAGTCTTTTCCAGAAAAATCAGTTTCTGCTTAATTCTTTTAATATCATTCGAAATATCTGGTATTGCTGCTTCAAATTACTATTCACCCCCTCTAGTAATTGATAAGCCCACTTGTTGGTTTCCAACAAGTGGTATCAGAGATCGATCGAGGAATAAGGGCAAAGGAGGAAGAGTGTGGTTGCCTATATATTCTTGGAGCCTTAGTTCATTCACCCATTCATTTCCCCATTTCTTCACTTCCACCCAAACACATTTCTAAGGGCCTCATCAAACCCTTAGGGAGAAAAAGAAAAGAAAAAGAGAGAGAGAGAGAAGGGAGAGGGAGCCGTGGACTTGAGGAGGAAGAAGAAGGAGGTTTCAAGCCTTATTCTTTGTAGATCAAAGGAGTTAGGAGACTAGAAGACCAACCCCTTTTCATGGTAGGATTTGAAGATCAAGAAAGAAGATTTGTAATAGTGTAGTTTTTCTCTTTTGTTTGTAGATCTACTTCATTTTCTTCTTTGCATGTTCATTTTTATGAGTTGAGAGATGATTCTATGTGTGTTCATCTTTGATCTTGGACTCTAAGGACTCAAATTAATTTGTAATATGTTAAACTCATGCTTGATGTTTCGGTTGGGATTTCTCTTTGATGGATCTAAATGTTTTTCTAACTAAACCTTAAAGATCTAAAGAGAAAACTAAGATTTTTGTGAAAACCTAAGGAATCCCTTTGCATGTATATTTTTCCTTCTCTAAGCCATGATCCTTAGCTTATTTCTATTAATTTTCTTTGGTATAAGCTTGATCTTTGTTGATTCTTCCTTCTCTAGCATTTTTATTTTCGGATCTACATGCTTTTATTTTAAAGGTGTTGATTTGTGTAAAGTTGGTTCTTGCATGTCAATTTTTAATGTTGATCTATGTTTTTCGAAGACTAATAATCAAAGATTGAAGTTTTAAAACAATGAAATGAACATGCAAAAAGTTTTAAAGAGTGATTCGGGTTTTTATAAATATTTTGTGCAAAGGATTTTGTTTTCTTTGATGAACATTGGTTTTATGCTTGTATTTGAAAAATGAAATTGATTTTTAAAGTTTTTCTTTGATGCATGTTTGATTTTAAGTTAGATCTAGTGTTTTTCTTTGCATCCATGTGATTTTCTCAAATGGATCTTAATTTTTCTTACATGCATGCAAAGATCTTGACTTAAAAAAAATAATAGATCTAACATGTTTGGGAACTTAATGTTCAATTCGGTTTTAAAAGGACTTTTGTGTTCATGATTTTATTTTCTTGCTTGATTTGATTTTGGGTGCATGTAAAGGAAAATTATTTTTATAAAAGAGTTTAACTTAATGCATGAAATTTTTGATAAAATGAACTCATTTTCTTTATGCATATTCGGTGGTGGCTTAAATTTTTTTTAAAGAAGAATTTTAATTGAAGTCTTTGATACATGCATGTATGATTTTCTTTAAGATCTATTAATTCTAAGTATGTGCATGTCCATATCTAGGTTAGCTTAATTTGATTCTTGATTTCTAGTTTAAAAGACTTGATTTCTATTTTTGGATGATTGATGCATGTTGTACTTAAATTAAAGAAAATTGTTTTCATAATATATTAATTCGGTCTTTGAAGAAAGATAATAATTAATGGATTGATTTTGTAATTGATTTGTGTGTATGAGTGTACTTTTGATTTTTATAAAAATAAATGAATGAACAATTTGTTGAATAAAATGATATGCTGAAAGTTGTGATGTGTGTGCTATTAATTTTGATAAATGATGTTTGTGCATGTTTGATAATTCTGGAATTTTGTCACTGTCTTAAGCATGATAAAATGAACCTCTCTGAATTTTTAAATGATTTTTGGGATTTATTTTCTATTTCTATGAGAGCAAACTTTGTGAAAACGATTTTCAGAAAATAAGTTTTTCAATCTAAAGAGGAACAGAATTTTCGAACTTGTGCTATTCTAAATTGTTTGAAATTTTTATGGTAGCTTCCTGAACCTCTCTAGATGCTCTCTGTAAAATTTGAAGAGATTTGGAGTTGATTTGATATTTTTTATAAAGACAAAACAGTGAATCGTTTGGTTCAGATTTTCTGGACTTAGTGATAAATTTAATTAGAAAAGTATGACTTGCACAACTCCAAATAATCTAAAAATTTTATGAGATAGTCTTGACTGTATAAGGAAGACTTATACCAATTTTTATGCAATTCGGAGTTGAACAACCATTTTTAATCATGATGTTTTTGCCTCAGACCAGCAACAGTACCGTTTTGTTTTTCATGCGAAAATTGATTTGAAACCTAGCTTAGAATTGTTTAAATAACTTGAAAAATTTGTATGATTAACTTTATCATATATGTGTGTGTTCTGGAAATTTTGAAGACTAAATAAATTTATTTGATTTAGTTTTGGATTTTATCCTTTGTGTTTCACCTTTAATAACACTAAGTTTCTATTTGAATGTTTTTGATGATTATAAATTTTTATACTTGATGTTATGACTTGGCTAGCTTGTATGATGATTATGATGTCTTGAAATGATTGAATGAGTGATTGTTTGATGATATGTTTAGGTTATGTATGAATGAATTATTTAGTTAATCAAGGTGTTGTGTTTGATTTTGCAATTAGTTGTGAAAATTAATTGGTTTTTGAAATAGTTTAGTCTTGATTTAATTGAAAACCTTGGACTTAATGGTTTTTGCCCTTAATTCATTTCACAATGTTAAGTTTGAAAAATAAATCGTTTAAGTGTTTATTTTATAACAAAGTCTTACATGAACAAAAATTAAGTTTTTCGGTGTTTTTAAGTTTTGGTTGATGGCTGTCCGGAACGGACCAGCAACCAAAACAAATGATTTTAAAGTGTTTTATCAATTGTTTTAAAAATATTTTGATATGTTTAAAGTATTTTCAAAAGTCGAATTGGATTTGAAAAAGTTTTAACGTTTTACGATTTTCCGACGAGAAATAAAAAGTGTTTTCAAAAACGCGTTCTGATTCTAAATAGGACGATTGTTTAAGATAGAATTATAATGTTAGTGTCATATCCCTTAGTACAAGGTGCGCATAAGTCGAGAAGTGGGACAACTGACTTGTTGGAAATGACTCGCAACGATTTCAGATGCTGGAATGTGAGGTGAGAGATGCAGTAGGCCTAAGTCATCGTGACGCGTAGACTCGGTCCTAAACCGAGTGCATCGAGTCTAATTTGAGTAATTGTCATAGGTTATGTGCTGCATTATTATATGTGACATACATGTACTAGATGTTTATCTGTTTTGTTAAATATGTTGCGTAAATAATTTTATTATGTATTGAATTTCTTTGTGAATGTACTGTTGAGTATATCATGTTTTGTCTGGAGAAGTTGAATGTGGTTCTATGTGATGAATGAGAATCATGAGAAAGAGTGAGATTTGAGATTAAGTAAGAAATTAAAGAAAGATGATAAGAGAAGATTATAAGAAATGATTGAGAAAGAAACAAAACGCGATGCAAATGAAACCGTGAAAGAGATAAGTAATGAATAAAAGAGAGTATGAAAGAAAATAAAAAGATGATTCGTAAGAGATGATAAGAAATATCCGGCGAGGCGAGCGGAAGCGTGGTGACGATGATGCTGCTGATCGTGCTGTTGAGTAACAACTAAGGAGAGCGATGCTGATGGCGCTGCTGATGGCGCTGCTGAGCCACAACGGAGTAGAAAGATGCTGATGATGCTGCTGAGCTATGATGCTGAGAAAGATGCTGAGGAATGCTGTTGAGCATGAGCTGATGAGAACAGTGCTGAGACGCACAAGAAAGTGTTTTGAGGCAAGATGCCATTGAGAATTTAGGGGGAACGGATTGCGATTAGTGGTCGGGCTTCGTTGAAGGGATGCACCAAGGACGGGCCGACTGTTAGGATTAAGCCGCTAATTAAAAGACTCTAAAGGAATTAAAAGACTTTAAAAGACATTTACAAACGCGGTGAGGTATGAGTGTCGTATCAAAGTAGTGGAGAGGAAGATACTATGGGTATCTGCGGATACTCAGGTGGAGATTGCAGGAGGGGAGGGCAAGGACGGTGAAACGTCAAGAAGCCTGGAGTATATTTCTAGGCGGAACGAATCCCACATGTGGCGTACTACGTGGTAGAGACTGGGTCCAATGCCGTGGTAAGTTCTGCATCGCGAACTAGAAATTATACTGTCACCCCCTCGATGCAAGTCTAGAATAGTGAGAGGGACTGAAACGGGGCATTTGAGATTGCCGCTGAGAGCGTGCATTGATATGATATTATATGAATTGAATTGATATGATTTGAGGCTGAGTCCTCCTGGTCTGGGACCATTTGACTGTGAGACAGCTGTCGTGCCCGCGTGGTAAAGGTCCTGTACTCCTGTTTGCTTCTGACTAGGTTGGGTGGATGACCGAGGAGATGTAGACGTGTGTGACTCCCTCAATGATGATGTTCTCCCATCATTGAGCGAACCGTTTGATAAGACTTAATAATGATAAAAGATTACAAGAAAGAAAGCATAAAGAATTTATAAAGAATTGAGAAAGATTCAAAGGAAGTAAGTATAAGTGATTGTTGGAAAGATTGAGAAAAATGGTGATGAGACTTGAATGTTCGAAGGCCAGTGGTGCCAAGTTCAGTGATGTGTATTGTGATGAGTTATGATTTTGCTATATTTGGTGTGTTATGATGTACTTTGTTTATAAGTGTTTTCTATATGCTTATGTGAATATAATTGTCATATGTATATCATGAGTAATTGTGATTGCATGAGTATTATTAGATCATATGTCTGTATCAAATGCCTCTAGTCATTGCTATGTTCATTCTATTATTTTTCTGTCCTGTCATGTTTGTACTTCTGGAATACTGACTGTAACACCCCAAAATTTTAATCCCCGATTAATGAAATGTTAATTATAAATTAATTATAATTAATTATTTCCATATTAATCCTTGATTAAAATATGTGTTCATATAGTTGGTATATGTGTGTGAATTAATTTAATAAATATAATAATGTATAAAATAGGAGTTTTGCATATTAGTCCCTGGGTAGGGACCTAGAAGCAATTATAGGAAAGGTTTTGGAGGGAAAGTAAATAAAATAATTATTTTTCAAAATCTGGGCAAAACACTCGAGTATTATTCTGAATACTCGAGTATTCTGGGTCAATCTGCACGAGTGAGTGCGTTTGATGAGTCACCATGAACGAGTCCCCTCCGTTGACACGAATACTCCGTCGTCAACAGCTCAAGAGTGTCGTTTCGTGATGCATGATGCCCCTCCATGTCTATAAAAGCTCATCAACCTTCCTAAGCTAGGAATTTTGCTCAATCTTGCTTGTGTTGACATAGTTAGGGTTTCGAATTTATCCTCTTCGATTCTCTTTCAATTCTGAGTGTTAAGGCTTGAGTGATACATGAATACAAAGCTCACATCACGAGCTTTGTATAGACATAAAAATCGTGAGGATTGAGTGAGTGTGTTGGGAGAATTGGAGCTGAGAAGTTGGAGTTTGTTCTGTCAAAGTGTTGCTTGGAGCTTACTTTGATCTTGATTTCTGGTAAGCTCACAAATCCTTGAGTCTCAAATTCGGTTTCCTTAGTTAGATTATGTGGCATAGAGTCTAGAAAATCTAATTTCCCTAATTCTATTCTCTGTTTCATGTGTAAACCAATTCCACTTTGGTGTTGCACTCAAAATGCTCTGCATGTGATGCTTGAAGTCGGTCTGAGAAGTTTGGAGCTTTGTTCTTGTCAATTCTTGGTTGATTCACGTCTGAGAGGTAAGGGGAAGTAATTATATTCACTAGATAGAGATTAAATTCCATGAATTGTGTTAGAGAGCCACCAAGAGGCTCTAAGGGCTTAGATTGAATAGGAACTTTGGTTTGGAGACCAATCCATGCTCTAAAACTGTGTTGAGCAAGTTCTATATCATGCATGCAAGCTTAAATGAACTTTACCTTATGAGTTTTATGCACATTATGCAATTTGAGGTGTTGAGTTGTTAAAATGTGCATTTTATGCATAATTGTTGGATTCTCTGTCAAATCTGTGTTTTGATATGAAATAAGTGTTGTAACACGTTTAAATGATGTTATGTTAACTCTGTGGATCCCTGGAATGGACTAGAATTAAGTAGAAATGAAAATGTTATGTGAAAACCAAGTTTCAGTGTTTTCTGCTATGAAACACTCGAGTAAAAGACAGGATACTCGAGTAAAATGTTTATGAAACAATGTAAATTGAGCAAGAACACTCGAGTATTTTGTCTGATACTCGAGTATCGTGCATGACCTGAGAACAAGTTAAGGCTAATCACTCGAGTCATTCAAGGGAACTCGAGTATTCTGGAAATGTCCATGATCACTCGAGTAACCTATGAACTACTCGAGTAAATTATTGATTTTGAAACCCAAATCCTCAGAAAGTCATGAACACTCGAGTAATCCTAAGAACACTCGAGTAATCTGGAAAAGTTGGAGAACACTCGAGTGTACTGAATTTTACTCGAGTAAATTACCCAGAACCTGAAAACACCATTTTCAATTCTGACTTAATTAATTAAGGAATTATTAATAATAGTTCAAGGGATCAAGACTTAGAGAAATTGATTAATACAAATAGATCGTTTGGTGACGGTCCTTTTTGATAAAGAAATAAGCCTAGGTGGCCTGTAAAGTATTAATCAACTTCCCTTAAGTCCAAAAGATAAAATGCATTCATTCTGGAGTTTGGATGGTAGGACGTATTTCATGTTTTGTTAAACATGTGGAGGGCCTCTGGGAGTGCCAATACGCTTGCTTGATGACACGTCGTTGGCGTGGTCGGCTTAGTGGATGCCGATATGGTTATACCGTTTGGATGACGGTCCGTTTGGATGACGGGATATGCTCGGGTGGCATGGATTCCAAGCTTGTCGTGTACATTCTAGGTGAATGTACGAATTGTTGTATACCTAGGAATACAACGCACTGTTGAGTGTTGGGTTGTCAGGGATGGACGTCAGAGAGTGACATAGTATGATGAAGATAGGCTTGAGAGCTAAAGTCATGCATCATGCCACTCATTTAAATTAATTGTGATAAATGAAATAAGTGTGAGCATCCTATGTGCATTAATTAACTGCTAAGTGATATATGTGATTGTTGTTAATTGATGCATATTTACATACTCATATTGCACAATTTATTCTCTGTTGATTATGTGTATAGAATTGCTTACCCCTATGCCCTTGTAGGTGATGTCTCGTTACATTGCTTGCATCGAGATCCAGCCACTTCCTAGTGGCACATGGATCTATGAGGACCATCGTGCGGTGTTCGAGGGAGAGGTAGAGGTTATCTTCTACCACTCGAACCCGTTGATCCGATTCCGTCCTCGTAGATTTAGGATTCCCATCATATACACTATGCATGTACCCCCGTTTTACACTTACCATGGACCACCTCCCACGCGACCAGCTCGCTCTTATCATAGTTTTCGTTTTCGACCTACCCGCTCTCACCCTTTTACCTCGAGAGTCGTCCGCGAGGAGACTCCCCCTTCTGATCCGAGGAGCCCAGTCAGGGTTTCACCATCACCTGACCCGGTCCCCAGTGGTAGGGAACACTCTCCCTCAGATGAGATCGAGGAGGATCCGGTGGAGGACGAGAGTGGGAGCGAGCCTGTCGTGCATTCTACTGGGAGTGATTGGAGGGACGATGATCCCTAGGTATGTGTATAGGGTATATGATGAGGATTAGAGGATCCGATGTTGTGGAGGCTGTGGAGGATACTTTGCTGCTGCTGTGATGATGATGATGCTACTACTTGTGTTTTTGGAGACTGCTACTACTACTACCACATCTGATGCTGCCAGATCTACGTGATTACCCCTGGAGTTGTATTTTGGTTATGTATATATATTGTAGATATACTTTTGGAATACTCTAGGGCTGTAGTTACACTGTGATGTAGATCTGTTTTTATGGACTTGTACTTCTGGGTCTTGGAGACTATCATGATGGGACTGTGTATTATGACTCTTATTATATATATAAAACCTATGTTTATATTACTATCAGTTGCATAGTCCAACAATTTCCGCTTACTCTGATTTAATCTATTTAAGAGCTCGGCTATAAATATTATTTGATGGTATCAGTCTTATCGAACAAAGCATGGGTAACTTTACTTACTTGTATGATACAAAGATGTTTCCAAAGAGCGAATGTTACCCTATTTGTGAAAAGGTTTTAGAGATAGCCGAACTCGATACAAATGTTTTGAAATGGTTTAGAGCTTATTCTCCAAGAATTCCAAATGATGATTTGTGCACCCGCTTTAAAAGAAAATTTTATTTCAGTTATTTTCTTAACACTCACAAGTCCATATATTATCCAATATAATAGCTTAAATACTATATTATATTTGGGTAATTCGGAAGGGTGTCACACTGAGTGGTATCAGAGCAAAAGTCAGATCCTGTAGTAGTGGAAGTAGTTCAGAAAGGTAGTCATCAACATCAAGCAGGTATCTCCAAAGCATTTATATGACTTTTAATGTTATTATTTTTGCTTGTTGAGGTTTAAATACCCTTGATTTGTTTGTATCTTGTCTCTTTTGAGTACAAGACGCAATTAATTGTAGATTTAGAAGTTTAAGATAGAGCAGTAGTATAGGTGGTGTAATGGAAGTTTCTTTAGTTCAACATATGTGACCATAAGCCCATAGCGCAGGTCTAATATGGCAACTAGAAACCAAAATCACACCAACGCGATGCTAGAACGAATCACCACGGTGTTGGAAGCTATGCAACGGCAGTCTCAGCAACCATCTCAACCGGTTAACCCGCCTCATCAGTGTAATGTGGGTAACGCTGAGGCGAAGACTTTGGCTGATTTTAGGAGTTGCAATCCGCCAAAGTTCGAAGGAGGATTTAAGCCGGAAGAAGCAAATAAGTGGATTCACACTATGGACAAGATTCTGAGGACGTTGGAGTGTTCGGATGCTCAAAAGGTGGCGTATGCAACTTATATGTTAGAGGATGAAGCTGAGAATTGGTGGAATCACACGATGCAGCTTCTGCAATATGAAGGAAGGGATGTAAGTTGGGGAGTATTCATGGAGAAGTTTCTCCAAAAGTATTTCCCTGAGGACTTGAGAAGGAAGAAGGAAGTGGATTTCTTGCAGCTGAAGCAAGGGAACATGAGTGTGGGTGAGTACGCAGCTAAGTTCGAGGAACTGATGAAGTACTCTCCATACTATCAGAACAATCCAGATGAGAGGAGTAAATGCATTAAGTTTGAAGGAGGCTTGAGGCCAAAGTTGAAGTCGATTTTCAGCTACCAGCGGATTCAAATCTTTCCTGCACTTGTGGATATGTGTAGGATGTATGAAGATGATACAAAGGCTGAGGAGGTGAAAGTCTTGGAAAAGAAGGACAATCAAAGCTATGGACCACAAAGACGTAAGGGTTTCAACAATCGAGGCAAGGGTCTGTATGATCATAGAGGGAAAGGCAAGGGCAAAGCTGGTGGTTCTGAGGGAAGGAATTATCAGAGCGAGGCTCCATTCTGCGACAAGTGCAAGCACAATCACTATGGCCGTGTGTGTTGGGGGACAAGTGGTTGCTTTAACTATGGGAAGCCGGGGCATTTTGAAAAGGACTGCAAGGAACCGGCCAAAGCCAACTCAAGGGGAACTGCTGATAGACCTATGGCTCAAGGAAGAGTTTTCACCCTTAGCGGTGTGGAAGCAAGTCGGTCTTCTGATCTGGTGCAAGGTAAATACTTGCTTAATGGTCAGTTTTTTCATGTTTTATTTGACTCTGGTGCAACGCATTCATTCGTTTCGTATGAATGTGCAAACCGGTTAGGCTTGATTATGTCTGAAATGCCTTATACTCTCAAAGTAGAAACCCCTACCAATGCTCCTGTAATTGTTTCTAGAGCATGTCTTAACTGTTGTATAGAAGTGTTAGGACAAACCTCTAAAGTAGATTTGATCTGCTTACCCTTGGCACAACTAGATGTGATCTTGGGAATGGACTGGTTAAGTCAAAACCAAGTGATCATTGATTGTGATAGAAAAGTAGTGACCTATAGAAGCCCAAAACCCTCAGGCTACGTGTGCTTGTTCAACTCTGAGGTGGAGGAGAATGGTCCAAGGATGGAAGAGATCCCTATTGTCAGAGACTTTTCGAAAGTTTTTGCTGACGAGATCCCTGGTCTGCCACCAAGAAGAGAAATTGAATTCGGTATCGACCTAGTTCCGGGAGCTGGTCCCATTTCTATCGCTCCCTATAGAATGGCACCACCGGAAATGGCAGAAATGAAGAAGCAGATTGAGGAACTACTACAGAAGCAGATGATCCGACCAAGTGTGTCACCTTGGGGTGCTCCGGTTTTGTTTGTCAAGAAGAAAGATGGTAGTATGAGGATGTGCATTGACTACCGGCAGCTGAATAAGGTCACCATCATGAACAAGTATCCGTTGCCGAGGATAGATGATCTTATGGATCAAGTTCGTGGAGCTTCAGTATTTTCCAAGATTGATTTGAGGTCAGGATACCATCAAATCAGGATTAGAGAAGAAGATATCTCTAAGACTGCATTTCGATCCCGATACGGGCATTATGAGTATGTTGTGATGTCGTTCGGATTGACTAATGCACCAGCTATCTTTATGGACTACATGAATCGAATCTTTAGACCTTATTTAGATTCATCCGTGGTTGTGTTCATAGATGATATCCTTATTTATTCCAAGAGCCCGGAGGAGCATGCTGAACACTTGAGGATGGTGTTGAGCATCCTAAAGGAGAAGCAATTGTACGCCAAACTTACAAAATGTGAGTTCTGGCTGAAGGAGGTTAAGTTCTTGGGGCATGTGATTTCAGACAAAGGAATAGCCGTTGATCCGACGAAAGTGAGTTCGGTTTTGCAATGGGAGCAACCAAAGTCGGTCACGGAGGTGAGAAGCTTTCTTGGTTTGGCTGGGTACTATAGAAGGTTTATAGAAGGTTTCTCGAAGATCCCACTGCCTTTGACGAAGTTGACTCGGAAAGATCAACCATTCCTTTGGGATGAGAAGTGTGAAAGGAGTTTTCGGGAACTGAAGGAAAGGTTGACATCGTCTCCGGTATTGATTCTGCCTGATACACATAAGAGCTTTGATGTGTACTGTGACGCGTCGAAACAAGGCCTTGGGTGCGTTTTGATGCAAGAAGGGCAAGTCGTCGCCTATTAACAAAATTATAGCCTTGCTATACACTTATTACTTATATTATCGTTTTCTTGGCTTCTTCTGCAATAGCGAATAATTACTGATCAGTTATGCCTAGTTTCATTTGTTGCAAGCCTAGCTCGTTAGATTGAATATTGAATTTGAAGCTAACGATGACAAGCGTGTAGAATTCGAGTTTCAATATGGTGTGCTTGAGTAAATAACTTAATTAAGCACTTATTCAATAAGCTGTTTTTGAAACAAGCTAAAAAGCTTATTTGATAAGCTTATTGAAATAAACTAAAAACAACTTATAGGAAGGTCATTTACTGTTTTCATAAGTTGTTCTCATAAGTCCAAATAAGCTATTTATAAGAACTTCCAAATGGCTGCTAAGTCTGGATAAGTGATTGGTTATTACTGCTTCACTGTTTGTTTTTTTAATGATATATTTTCCTTTTCGTTGAATGTGTGGTTTGGTTGAATTAGGAGCAGGATGGGTTTGCCCTCGGGTGGTGAGGGTCCTGCTATACTTCATTTGCATAAGTGGGACCCATCCGAGGCGCCGAGCTTTCGGAATTTCGAGAAGCATTTCTTTCTCCTACGAGAGAGACACTGCTTTTGCATTCGTATCAAAGGGAAGCTCTTTTGGTTCCTCTGACTAAATGTGATATCGGTTTTCCTTTCTTGTTTTTGTAGTTTGGCTACCAATGTCTAATACCACATCGGCAGCTGCAATTGTCTGTGTGATGATGATGATATTGATTGCCATGTGTTGTGTGCATGTAGATGTTTCTGATTTGATTTGTTGATATGTTATTGTATGTGAATTTGCTTTGTTTTTGCAGGAGAGTCACATTCTAGTGGTCCAGAAAATGTCAACGATGATGATAATCACATGCTACAAAAGTGTAGACCTCTTACTGTTTTGTCTCCTGACGCGTGTAATGTGCTGTTCTAGTTCAGAAATCGTGTTCATCTTTCTTTATTTATACTGTTTTGCTTCGAATTTTTGTTTGGCAATCTCCATATTACATTTAGAGGTTTTGGCTTTTGCAAAGATGCCAAGATTCTGTTTAAGTGCACTGTTTTTTTCTGTCTTTTGGTGCCTTTTTTTAAGAATGGATTGCTAGAATGCTCAAGGGTACATCCAAAGATTCCTTACATGATGACATTTGGGATAGGGTAATTTTTAGCTTATTTGGCTGTTCTGCCAATGGTCTATTAGTCATGCAGAGAGGTTGACATGCCTTGTTACATGACTTGGTCTCTTGACTTGTAGGTGTTTCTTTTTATGTTTTCTATTGAGGATATCTGATATGATTCAGTCCTATCTATGGAAAGTTGCTACTGTTTAGAATGAAATCTCATAGCCCTACGGTCAGACATTCCTCTATTCAGACAGATACCATTAAATCTGTTTCCTGTGTTATGACTTTCCTTTCTCTCCCTCTCATTATATGCTTTTCCCCCTAATTGTATTCTGGTCCAGCCTTAAACAGTTTTTGGGCTCAATATCCCTATCAACATCTTATCCTTTTCATTGTAATATTCTCTTCTTCCTTGATGAATATTCTTTTCTTGAAATTTCCATAAGAGCATGATAGGCACGTGCTTGACCTGCTTGAACACCGTATGTTACTCTTGATGCAATTGGCTGATGATAAGTTTTAACTGGTATCTGTTACTATCATGTTCATTTAATTCGTCCCTTTCTAAAGAAGACAATTTTATTCAATGTAATCATGTGACATTTAGATAAAAAGGATGAGTTGGTGGTTGTCAGATGCTATATCAATCTGCTATTCACTTAATCACAGCTTGGGTAGTTAATATTCTGATATGCTGTGTTAGTGTTTTTTTTTTGTTTGGCTGCTGTTAGTGTTTTTATCTGTTTGGTAAATTAGTTTTCAAATGGAATCTAAGTGGCTGCAGGAATTGTTTTATATTACATACTTTTAATCTATATTTAGAAATTTTATGTTTCTTCTTACCATGGAAAGCTATATATTTCACTTGCAGATATGTTTTTATATTCTATCTTGATAGATTGTTGGACCGGGGAAGGCGGGATGTGATGGCTGGAGAAGATAGAAGGATGCATTTTTTATTCAGGAAGGGATAGTTTGCAGCTTATCGCTCTAGATATAAGACTTTTGTGTAGTTTATTATGTTAGTTTCACTAGGCATAGTGTTATATACTTGTGTTGATCAAACTTGTACTATATATGCATATAAAGTGGTTTTTATAATAATATAATTTTAGAATCGAGTTATGTCTAGATAATTATTATTTATTAGTTTTATTATATATTTATGTGTTTTTTTAATTAAGACCGGTTGAAAACATCAAACGAGAGTGGTTAAAAATTTAATTGAAACTTGGTTCAGATTTTAATGAGACCGGTTCAAAATGCTCAATGAGACCGGTTCAAAAACCAAAAAAAAAATTTAATTGAGACCGGTTCAAAATACTCAATGAGACTGGTTATTTTTTTGTTTTCAGACTGGTTCTTAATTTAAATGAGACCGGTTCAAAATACTCAATGAGACTGGTTATTTTTTTGTTTTCAGACTGGTTCTTAGTTTAAATGAGACCGGTTCGAAATACTCAATGAGACCGGTTATTTTTTTGTTTTCAGACTGGTTCTTAGTTTAAATGAGACCGGTTCGAAATACTCAATGAGACCGGTTCATCCTTTAATAGAGACTGGTTATTTTTTGATTTTCAGACTGGTACGGAACCAGTCTCTTTAGTACGGAACGAGACCGGTTCGGAACCAGTCTCATTTAAAGGCATAGCAATAAGACCGCCACTTTTAAGACTGGTTCGGAACCAGTCTGAAATGGGGTGCGGAACCGGTCTGAAATGACCGATCTGTACTAGTGCCTAAGTGGGCTTAGGGTATTGGATTCTTGAGAGGTTCTCAAGCACAAGACTAAGAGGTTTTTAGCCCGGTGGAGCTTCTTGAAGGGAGTTCAAGGAAGCTTTAGAAGAGTTCTTCGTCACCAGAATCAAATTGGGGTAGAAATCAAGAGTTTGGTACACTCTTGAAGGGTTAGGTTGAGTGAGGCTATCTCAATTAATCCTTGTAATTTCTAACAATTTGATTTATAGAAAAATCTCTTAAGGTGGTTAGGAGGACTGGATGTAGCTCATTGTTGGAGTGAACCAGGATAAAATTGCTTGAGTGTTGATTTATAGCTTTCACTTTACATTCTTGCTCAAACAACCTAAAGTTTATCAAAGAAATAGGATTTATCTAATTGGGTAGCAAGTTCAAGGAAACTAAGTGTTATTCAACTGTTAAAAGTCATTTAATTTGCTTGCTATTCTGTTATATAAGTTTCTGTTTATATTGGATTGATTTGAAGTGAGTTGCTGATTTTTCGTTTCTGGTTTAGTGCATATCTGATACGAAAGACTCGAGTATTTCTCAGAATACTCGAGTAGTTCTTGCTTAAGACTCGAGTATATCTTAAAAGACTGGAGTGGTTCATCCTGAAACACTCGAGTATTTCAAGAAAGACTCGAGTATTTCAAGTCTTTTCCAGAAAAATCAGTGTTTCGGACCGCTTTGTGCGATAATGATTGTTTAATTAAAAGAGATAATGAGTTCGTAAACTTGATGAAGCTTTAGGCTTTTATTATACTGAGACGAGATACAGAGGGGTCGATACAAGGAAATGGCTCCCACGTTCGTGGTATTTTACAAAGGGAGGGGTGTGCGCTTTGGCTTTACACCCCTTTTGCATTGCTAAATCTTGGGTTTCAGAAGGGGAGCTTCCTTTCCTTTTCGCTATACTCCTTCCGTGTTGTAACCATTGTTGGTTGCGGCGCTTTCTGGGTATTCTGACCCCCTCGTCTTGGCTTTTACGACGGTTTCTGGAGGTGCACGCCTTCTGGCCTTTTCCTCCTTTTCTGTTCCTCCTTTGTTGTTTATTCTGTCTCTTGCTTCTTCATGATTCCTCTCAGTTTTCAGAGGGAGGAGCTTCGTGTCTTTTGTGTATATTGTGTGTATTGCATTGCAGTTATTGTCGCTTTGAGGCGTTTCTCGGCCTTTCGGGGGGGGGGGTGGCCTTCCGGAGCTCTGCTCTCCGATGTCTTGATCCCCTCTTCCCTTGATGCCTTCTGATCTCTCTTCTCCTCTCTCCCCGTCGCCTCTTTTTTCTCCTTCCTCTTTTTCTTTCTGTTATTTATTTATAGTGGTGCCTTGGACCGGTGGTCTCCGCTCGCTTCCCTTTGTCTGTTGGTTAATGACCGCTTGCATCATGTGTCCAGAGCATCTTTCCAGTGGCTTTGTCTTCTTTACCATTCTTGGCTTTGGCACTTGATGATTTCGGAGAGGGAGAGGACTCCAAGTCTTACTCCCCTTAGCTTTGCCTTGGGTGAATAAAAGATTCCTTTCTGGCTTACTTTGCAAGCCGTTGCAGCCTTGGATAGCTATGTCGCCCTTGGCTGGTCAGGTGTGCGCCTTCCACGGGCCTCTGCTCCCGACTCGCCTTTGTTTATCACAATGTTCTTCTCGGGTTTCTGTAGCACCTGAGACGCCTTGGGATAGCACATGGCGTTTACCACCACCGGTACGCTTTACTCTTTTTCTGGGCACCTTGTCAGGACGTGCCGCCTTGGTGGCTGCCGCCGTGAGTGTATGTCGCCTTGCACGATTCCCGGAGTTGGCGCGCTTTCCTCAGTATCTTTATTGCTTTATTTTTGTTTGACAACTTCTGGGCCCTTACATGATTTGGGCCTTGTAATTTGGGCTACCAAATATTGAGGTATCAACAATTGCCCCCTTTGCAGTGAGGGGGGAAGAATTTCCTTCTCAGTGCAAATCCTAATTTTGTGTTTTTCTTGCTTGTTTCTTCTTTTCTTGATTTCCCATTCTTTGTCCTTCGCCTTCTTGTTATTTCTTTCGGCGTCGCCTTCGATTTCTGGGGAAGGCGTACAGAAGGGGACGCCTCTGCATCGTGGGTGTCCTTCGCATTTCTCCTGGCTTACTGATTGCTTGACAGTTTCCGCTTTGAATTTCGTCGTCCAGTGGAGTCTTGTCAACGGGCCCTCGCTGGTAAGTCTTTTGGCTTTCTTCACTCTTATTCCTCTGCTGCATTCCACGTGTCGTTGGGGGAGAGAGCAAATATCCCTCAGCTTTGATACTTGCACGTTTCCCCACGTTCCCTCCTTCACTCATATTTTCAAAACTCCCTCAAACCTTTCAGTTTTCTTTCCACTTCCACTTTGTTCTCTTTCTTCTTCGTTTCCGAAACTTCTTTCTTCCAGAAAAGAACTCCCCGTTACTCCTTTGTTTTCTGCTTTCTTGCTCTCTTCTGCTTACCCTTCTCTTGTCTTTGCTGTTACCATGTCAAAATCGAAGGCCGTTACTCCTTCCGCGGTTGAAAGCGCTTCCTCAAGCTCCGAGGAGGAGATTCAACTCCCAGGCCCCATCTCTTATTGCTTCATGCAAGAGCTTCCTTGCCCCTGCTCTTACCCTGTTGAACCGGGATATCGCCGCTGGGCCACGGAGGTGAAGGCGGACTCGCCTTCTGGTCCCGACTCGGGCGATTTCATTGTCGGCTCGTCTTCCAAGGCCATGGTGGTTTCTGAGGAGGACGCCGAACTCATTTCTTCTCCTTCTTACGATAAGGACCATTGCGCCTTGGGCTCTTCGTTGCTCCGCTCCTGTCTCCGCCGTTCGGAGTTCCCCTGGGTAGATGTGAACTTCAATGTTCGCGTGGGGGGCACTACTGGATGGCAAGAGTGGGTTGATCACGTTTTTGCTACTGACGCCGCTTTCGTGGCTATTCTGGAGAAAGCAGGGCTCGCCGCCGCCGTCAAGGCGCCGCCTCGACTTGGTGCCAACCGCAAGCCCAGCGATTTGTTAATGTTGGTGCAGCGCTGGTGTTCTTCCACCCATACCTTTCTGACATCATGGGGGGAGTTTACCCCAACGCTTGAAGATGTGATTGTGCTTCTTGGACTCCCTGATTTCGGAGATGCAGACCTCGATGTGGAGAATGTTGATGAGCATTTTTCCAAATTGTCAATGCAGCTGAAAGCCGCTTCGGCTCTGAGCGCCAAGTACTCCCGAGACCTTTTCAAGCGAAGGCGCGCCTCGTATGCAAAGGGCTCCTCTTCTCAACGGGTGAGGGGCACTGGGACCTTAGTTCCTAGGAGTCGAAGGGCAAGCCAACGCTCTTCTGTTAAGTATACTTTTGCTTGCTGGATTCGCTACTTCTTTGGCGATTTTCATGATGGTAAATTCCAATCTGGACCTGTCACCGATTCGCGCCTTTGCCGCGCCGCCTTCATCGCTTTCTGGCTTAGCAGATACGTGTTTCCTGGACCTCCATGGGAGTCTGTAAGCCCATGTGTCTTTCTCTTTGCTTGTCTCCTGGCGGAAGGTACACGCCTTCCTCTTGCTTCATTTTTCCTGGGCGGTTTGTACGCCCGCCTAGACCAAGTATCAGTGCAGATGCGCATTTCTCATGGGCGCTTTCCAATCAACTCTTATGTAGACTTGACTTTTCTTCAATACTTTTTGTTCGAACGCTTTCCTAATTATGGCCCTATCAAGCTTCCTCTTTCTACTGGTGTTGCTGGTTCAGACCCTCGTTCTTGGTGTTGGACGAGAGGATCTCCAAGAGAGCCCCTAATTTCTCTCATTGATTCAGAAGACAAGTTCTTGTTCCGCCCCTATTCGGACCTCCCGCATCCTCTTTATGATGAAGGGGCCTTTACTTCAAGGAACGACGCTGCCATCTCCTTTGAGGGAATTTATGATTTATGGTCATTGATTCTCTCCATTCGCTGCTTGCCTGGTTTTGTCCCTTTGGACAGTAGGAGTGCTCTCGGTGGGGCCCTTTGGCCTTGTGTGTATCGTCCCGATCGGGTGGCCAAACAGTTTGGGCGCGATCAAGCTCCTTGCGTTCTTAACATCGAGCAGGCCCCGGTGGAGGATTTGGTCAAGGCGCTTCTTTTCGACGCAGCTCCTGGAATTTCTGATTCTACTCCCGTTTATGTTTCTTCCTCCCGCATTGGAGGTGTTTTGAGTTCTTGGCTTGTTTCTCATGAAGGCATTCTGCAACATCTTCGGGATTTCGAAGCCTCTTCTTCGCATCCCGTACCTTCCTTACTGCCCATAGTGTACAATGACCCTTATTTTTGCACTTCCATGAAGAAAAAACAATGGTAAATATCTTGACCATTTTTCGTTTCTGTTGCTTTTCTTTTTCTTGCTTTGCACTCAACTTTGTTTGGCTTTGTTTTCAGCTGAGGGGGTTTCACCCAGCCGCAGAGTTGCTGCGTCTTCTTCTGTTGCCCCCGGGCGATGCAAAAGGAAAACTTCCTCTGTTTCCAGATCTTCTGTTCGAGGCGGTAGTAGTAGCGCCGCCAATTCTAGCAAAAGGAGGAAGGCAACTGCAACCGTTCCTACTCGCCGGTCCAGCCGCTTGCGCACTTCCGGCATCCGCATTGCTCCTTCTTCCCCAGTCCATGTGGACTTGGTTCAAGATGACACCGCTGAAACTAATTCTGGCGATTCTTTCTTATCTTGTGATGTTTCTGCTGAAAGCGGTGGCGCTGGGGATCGCTTTCCAGGTTCTATTTCTTACTCTTTTATTTTCTTCTAGTCTTTTCAATTTGTTTTGCTTGGACAGTTTTCATCACTGATTCTTTTTCCTTTCTCTTTTTCTTCTGAATGCAGGTGATGCTGATGGTCGTTCATCAGCATCGCTTTCATCCCAGTCTCCTGAGGACGCTCCTGCTGTTTCACTTGCTTCCGATCATGAAGACTTTATGAACCTCTTTGGCCAACCTTCAGCTGGTGGGGGTGTTGCCCCTTCTGACTCAGCTGCCAGTGATGACTTCAACTTAACATCTCTTGTTGGCACTCCAAGGAGTGTCCCTGTTTTTTCCAAGGGTGCGCCTTCGAAGGCCCCTTCAGGTATTGCTGCTGCTGACATTATTTATGAACTTGTTTCTGATGTCCCGAGATCTGAAAACATGTTTGGTGGGGTAGGTGCTGAAGTTGACGCCCCTGCCCCTTCAGAGAGCCAAGCTGCTGCAAATCTTGTTTCTTTGGCTGATAAGGGGAAGGCTCCCGTCGTGAGGGCAAGTCACGCCTCCGCTTCTCCGGGATCTTCTTTGGTTTGTAAGTATTTTCTTTCTCGAGCTGGAGTTTTTCTTTTCCTTTGAGTTCTTGTCTCATTATTTCTGCATATGCTTTTTGCAGCTCCATTTTCTGCGGATGATCAAGCTTTGATTGATTCGTTCTTGCGTGCCCATGCTTTCTTGATTCCTCCTTCAGCTTCACTTCCTCGCCTTTTCCGGGAGTCCGGTTCTCAAACTTTGTTGCGGATGTTGCATTTGGTCCGCTCAGTTGACGTAGGTGACTTGCCATGGGAGAAGAAGGCTGAGATCTTGGATTGCTTGTACACGCTTCAATTTCAACATTATTCTGGTCCCTGGCTTGAAAATGCCATTGCTGGTTTTGAAAGTTTGCGCCCTCCATTTGATGACGCCGAGTTGGCCGACGCTGAGCGTGCTCTGCAGGAGCGCCGTGCTCCTTTGGTGTCTCGTATCAAGGAGCTTTCTTCTCAGCTTGACCAAGCAACCACTGAATTGGAGGCTCTTGATCAGGAGATTAGGGATTTGGCCAACACAAAGTATTCTTATGAGGAAGTCTGCAGGGTCACTTCTTTGAATTCCCTCTTTTTCACGTAGGCACTGTTTCGCCACTTGTGTTGTTGCTTTGACATTTCTCCTTCCAAATTATGGTTTCGGTTATGACTTTCTCTTTGGCTCCATGATTTGTATGACTTCGTTAGAACTTGACTTCTGTTGCTTTATTGCTCTTGAACTTGCATCTTGGGATTTATGATGCCCTTCGTATGTGTTTCTCAAGTTTGGATTCCACTTTTGTATGCTTGCTGCTATGTTGACAATGTTGTCATGCATATCTTGTCTTTGTCTTTTCATCATCTTGTTGTTGTTGTTGTTGTTTGCCTTGCGCTTGAGACTTGCATTTGAATTTTACGCCTTTGTTCTTGTGCGCTTTCGTTGGCTTCGCTGCTTTAGCAGTTGTGGCTTGAACTTCGTAGCTTTGTAATCGCTTGCTACTGCTCTTGCGTTTGTTGCACTTCTCAGTTTTGGTGCCTTTTCTTCAAGTGTTCTGATAGAGCACAACTCTTCTTTTCTTTTTCTTCCTTTTTTTTTATATTATTCGTTTTTATAGGGGCCTTTATATCATTGGTGCCCCAAGGAAGGTTTCCTTCCTCCCCTCTCCACCTTTTTTTTTTGGAGCGCGCTCCGGGCGCTTCAAAATTGCTTGCAGATTTCAATGGCCCCTCATGTCATTGGTGCCAAGATTGTTGTTGAGGTGCTCGTTGGGCACGCTTCACAGATGTTGTCGCTTTGGACCCTTTCTTTTGTTTGTCGCTTTGGATTTTCTGCTTGCCGCCTTGGGCTTTTCAATTGCCGCTTTTGGGCTTTCTTTCTCCTTTTATTTTTGAGTTGCCACGTTGGGGCTTTGCCGCTTTGGGGCCTTTTTTTTTTCAGTTGCCACATTGGGGCTTTTTTTTTCAGTTGCCACATTGGGGCTTTTTTTTTTCAGTTGCCACATTGGGGCTCTTTTTTTTTTTTGGTTGCCACATTGGGGCCTTTTTTTTTTCAGTTGCCACATTGGGGCTCTTTTTTTTTTTCAGTTGCCACATTGGGGCTTGGTAAACTAACGGATCGCTTTGGATCTTGCGTTAGCCAACCTCTTTTACAGATTTTTCCGCCCGCGTTTAAGACTAGCGCCCTTGTTTCCCGGGACCTTTTCTAGTCTCGCGATATGGCGTACTTCGCCCGCGTCTGTCCCAGAAATTTTTCAGGAGGTCTATTTGGGTACCGCGATAAGGCGCTTGTGCCCGCGGTACGGTTCAACACTATTCTTTTTCTTTTTTCTTTTCTTCTTCTCTTCCTTTTTCTCTTTTTTTTTGAAGTGTTGAACCTCGCGTTCTGGCATTATTGACCCTGTTTGAGGGTGTTTTTCTACAGTGATACCTCATGTCATCAGTATCTTTCGAGCTCTTTCTGGGGACACCTCATGTCATCAGCGTCGCTTCGAGCTTTAGCATTGGTGCCTCTTGTCATAGGCACTTCCTTGCTTCTGATTGATCGCTTAATTTTGATCGCTTGTGCTTCGTAACACCTTTTGTCATGGGCGTTACTTTTTAGTTCTTCTTGCAATTATCGGCGTGCAAATGCTTGAGTTTTCTGATTGACCTTGTGCTTATGCATGCTTTCGCATGATCTGCTTTGACGTAAGGGCAAGTTCATACGTGCCTTGCTCCAGGGGCTTGCTACAGACTTGTTCGTTTTATTTGTTTTGGGATGCCTTGGCTTAGTTATGTTGTGTTTGAGGCCATTTTGGGTCAATCGTTTGTACGCTTTCTAGCTCGGTTTTATCTTGCACCTTGCCCTTGCATTCGATTCAGTGCTTCAGTGTTTAAGTACGCCTTTGAGTAGCATACTTTTCAGGATCTTGTACTCGCATTGGTCATTACGGAGCTTGCATTCGTCTTCATGTTGCATGCGCGCCTTTTCATGTACGCCTTTCGGTTGTACGCCTTGAAGGTGTACGTATTTGCAATTGTACGCCTTTTGAGTTTTGTTATGTCCTTTTTACTTTTCATCTTGTCTTGCTGTTGCGCTCAGATATCTGCATTGATTTTCTTTTAATTTTTTGGCTTGTGATCTTTTGCACGCTTTCGCTTTGAAGCTGCCTTGGTCTTTCTGATTTGAATTCTTTGTCAGCCCCTTCGGGGCTCACTTTGACTTTTAGTTGGCTCTTTGCTTGAGAAATATCTCCTGGTTTAGTTGTGTCGGCCTTTGCATATGCCCTTGCTCTTGCTTTTTAATTACTTCTCTTGCACACTTTTGTTTTGGAGTCGCTTTCGTCTTTCAGGTTTGAATTCATTGTCAGCCCTTTTCTTGGGTTGGCACTGGCAACGTTCTGCTCTTGGTTTACTTCAAGATTTCTAGCTTCGGTACTGTTTATTTTCCCTTGGCGTGCCTTGGGTTTCATCTTTGCAGCTCCTCATGAGGCTTCATGATTCACCCTTGCTTTTCTCGCCTTTCCTCGTCAGTTAGTTCGTACCGAACGCATGCTTACATGCATCTTGCCACGATGGCCTCGTGTTCGCCTTCTGATTCTGGATTTCGTCCGTCCCACCATTTTGCTCAGGATTCGCCCTCTTCTGGTGAGCTCTCCTTTTTATTGCTTGATTTTTTACTGCTCCTTTCTACTTGTGCATTGCGTCTCTTCTTCGGCGCTTTTGCTTTTGTTTCACCGTTTGCTTCTTCACTTTTAACCGCCTTGCTTTCATTGGGCAAGATGCGGAGTTTTTTTTTTGATGAGCATCAAAAGACTTCTCAGACTTTAAGGAGTGATTCATTCTTATTCCTACATAAATAACTTTCATTTTCCGGATGTTTTCATGCTATACATGTCCGTCTTATTAGTTGCATCCAGTAAATCGTGTATACAATCAATCATGCATCACTATGTAACACTATCCAGGTCATGCTTTTGTGCAACGCTTTCCCAGAGCATGCTTTTTCAACATTCCAATCATATAACTTATGACTTTTAGATGTTTTTTTTTTATGGAAACAGCTTCCTTTCATCACGCCACGGTTGAGCCAGGGAAAAGTTGACAAGAATAACTGACATGATATACTAATTTCAGTTCTTAAAGCAAACATTCAAATGCATAGACTCGCCTAGCCATTGTTTTCTATACTCAAATATTCGATACATATCAGAGCGACGATATTCATGATTGTTATCATGCACATGTCATTTTCAGTCGTGACATACTCAGAATTGTAATAATGTCATTCTAGTCAAAGTGAAATTAAATTTTCGCTATCAGGATAATCTTAGACATAAGGCTAATGGCGTAGAACATGATATCATGCGAAAACGTCACTACCGAAGGCATATCAAGACATAGATGCACAAAGCAAGCATGTTGTAGCTACATACAACGACTTATACGCAAGTAGGTACAATATATCTTTTATTTTGTCATGATTCACATCTACCAAATTCACGGAAAGACTTATCAGAATAAAGACGATAAATTAGACCGAGTCAGGGCTTGCGTATACTTAGCTGATAGTGCGGATGATATGAGGCGTCTTCCACGTGGATTGGTTGATTGCGCCTCCGCTCCTGAGCTTCTACTTTCTGCGACCCGGCGCCCTCGTCAGCGAGGGCGTACTTCGTGTTGTAACACCCCGTAATATAATGAATAATAAACAATAAACGTTTGAAAAATGAAACATTGGACTTTAAATTTTCTTTTATAAATCAGAGTTCACAAATAGCGTTGGGGGCTTTCAATTACAATATAATAAAATACACTTGAGTTCCTTTCTTTCGACTGATCCGCTGAGCACTCTTAACTCCAAGCTCCTTGCTCAAGTACCTAAAATGTTAACCACATAAGGGTGAGACCTTTTCACAACACAGTGGATTAAAAGATAGTAAAATGGTATATAACAAAAACTCAAGGATAATAAGTAAATCAAGTCATGGATTAACAAAATGTATCATAATCCCATATTTTCAATATCCAAATACATTTCCATATTCATTCTCTTTCCAGGTTCATAAAACTATATGTCACCTCACGGTCAGAGGCCAACATACCCACTTATACATTGTATGTCTCCTCACGGTCAGAGGACAACATGCAAACCATATTCTCTTTTTCTTTTTATTTTTGCACCATTAGGAATTAGCGCACCTGCTAGGCAATTCGGCACCTACTAGGGACTTTACACCTGTCAGGACTGAGACACCCATTAGGCATCACCCGTTAGGACAACGCAATTAATTACCTTTCCATTAATTATCCATTTTTCATAATTCCAGTTCACATTTTATTATCTTTTTCAGGTGGTCATGCAATGTATTGATCCATTGGCGCACCGACGCCTAACGGGAATTTAGGACCTAATGGGCAATTCGCCTGACAGGCAATTAGGCCCTAGCAGGCAATTCACCACCTAGCAGGGCACCTAGTGTGCCGGGGCATCCAAGGATCAACTACACTGCATTCCTTTTATTCCATATCACAACTCATTCACAAAAGTCAAGCACAACATACACACCATTCATCAAATACTCGGAGAATTGCAAGTAATATCAAATATTCATTTTCACCACTTTTATCGGACCCAATCATTCCTTTGTTTTATAAATCAAACCATAATTTACCAAGTATTTCACAAATCACTTATTTCCAACATTCTTCACACGCAAACATTTTCAAGTTATATCTATATGTAAATTCATATCGAATTCCAGTTTATTATTTCTTTTTACATCACATTTCAATTTTCAATGTTAATACACACACCACCAATTACTCACATATAGGGTCACTTTTCGAATGATCACATATAAAACTCTTAGTGGGCATATCAATATAACAATCATCAACCAAAATCACAAATCAGTCGACATACTCAGGCATGTCTCAGAATACATTGAATATAAGTCAACTCCCTAGGGTTCTTCACTTCCTACTTTAACATTAATAAAAGGGGAATTTAACATAAACAATTCAATTAATATGAAATCAACCATAAATATACTAATTTCTCCTAAACCAACACTAAATCAAAAACCATTTTGCTACCCACAACCCGGTCTAATTATTATACCCAAATACTATTATAAACCCTAACTATCCCTAACCCAAAGTGTGGAAAAGAGACTCCCCTTACCTGGAAATCCTAGCAATAACAACAGAGCCACGTTTTCATACGCGACTTGCTCCAAGGTCAAGGTCAATAACCACGTGTTGGATCTAATTAGGGACATATGTAAAACTAATTATGACATTACAAAAATATATATCAAATAAACTCATTTTTGTCAAAATAATAAATATATATCATTATACACTAAAAATATATCACTTTTGTCATAAATATCTTTTTATTTGAAAATATAGGGATAATAAAATATTGACGGATCGTAAAATAAATTATATAGATAGGTAGAGGGAGTTGAAGAGATTATATACCTAAAAAGAATTTGAGATTGGATGGTTGGATCTGGAGTTATTGGACCGAGAAGATTGGAAACCCATGAGTGTTTCCTTCTCCGTCGCTCACTGGTCTGTATCGTTTTCTTTCATTCTTTGCCCCGTTCTTTCTATCATAATGGGGTGGGTGGCTTAAATCTTAGGGTAATACATAGTTAGAATTAGGTGGGCCGTGGGCTGGGATGGGTAGAGACTAGGTGAGTTGGTTTGGGGACGGGTCTGATGGGTAGATTAAAGGAAATTTTATATATATATTAATAATATGTTCTCATTTGTGGATTAATGAGTGTAGGTATTTTGGATTATAACTAAAAGTTTGACGATCCAAACAATAAAATACATTTAAGTAAAATAATCTTGTACTTTTAATTACTCAAAACTAATTAGAAAATAATAAAGTTACCGGTCTCTCCGGATAGCTATTGCGTAAGAGAAATTATTGAAATTTAAAAGTAAATATATATTTTCTCAATCCTGATATTAAACTTGATAAAATATAATATTTATAGTTTTGAAATAGCAAATTATTATATATAACTTATACCAATAATTTATTAAACCAGTCCATAAGCTAAAAGTAAAACAGCCTCCGAACACTATGAAAATTTACAGGGACGCTCAACATATTAAGTTAAACATATTTTTCTAAAGAAACTATTTATAAAAATGCCTCTAAGGCTTGCCACTTGAACTCACTGTCAAAATGTTAATTTAAACTAAATAAAAGTACTCTTTTATTTTTTTTTTGAAAAACATATTATAACAAATTTATACTTATTTTGACTAGAAAACATATTTCAATTATAATGATGAAATCAAAATTTTATTAAAACACGCAAATCTTGAAAACATCATATTAAATCACTTAATTATTTTACTAGAGGTATTATAAATAACGGGATGTTACAATTCTCCCCCACTTATTGGAATTTCGTCCTCGAAATTCCGTTCAAAATCCTTAAATGGAGAACCATCCCGGACAAGGGTTTTCTACTACAATACTCTCTTCCTTTGGTTTTACTCCCCTACTTGGAAAACGGCATATCATTCTGCGTTAGTACGTCCCTAAGCTCTTGCACTCAATGAAGAGTACGAATTTATGGTTTGATTTGGTTAGTCTCGACGTGAAGACTCTAACAAGTTCTCTAAGGTTTACTCTCCTTACGACTAACATTTCAAGAGTCCCACTAATAGGACTCCCAAAATTCGGGTTTTGTTTCCCAAGGAAGTCGGAAATGGTTTCTAAGATCAACTGGGTTTCCTCCGGAATTTTATATCAGAGGTTTGGAAAGGGTATTATTAGGCCCTAAACACTAATACCCTCAAGGGTTTGATTATAGCCTAACCCCAAAACATACAACCTATCCCCTACTCCTAAATCCTAGTCAAGCACATTCATCAATTAAGCAGTTATAAATCACATACGCATCATACACAATTCAAACATATGCAACAATAATTCACAACATCATATACTTCAAACACAAGCATTACTCGATCCCTACCTCTTCCTAACTTAGTCCTTATCTATCTAGCCTAACTTAGGGTAAATCTTCATCTATCCACACAATCTTAACAATCATCACATATATGAAAATCGGTTTAAGAAAAGGGTTCGGGGAATAGGATTACTGAGGGTAATAAAAATACATTTTCATCACTTCATTTTCCTGATGTTTTGAAATTTCCAAGTAGTGTCCCTACACATACAAGAGTATCATGATAAATTTTCAGGTCACTCAGAGTTCATTAGGTTCAGTTTTAACCATACGACCATTTTGCCAAAGAATTGTAATTGTCGAGGCTAAACCTAAATCAGATTTGTTTGAAAATTAGTAATTAAACTCTGGATGGCCTCAAAACTTTAAGGGACATCACTTGTACTTAGCTAAAGGTTGAGTAAAAATATCGAATCAATCGGAGCACGTTAGATTAATTTTGTTCAAAAACACTAACTTGCTCCAATTGGCTTGAGATTTTACATGGAACAATCATTCAACCTTAGGGGCTTGTATATAAAAATGTTTAAGTCAATCAAGTATCCCCAACCCAAAACTCAGTTTTCCACTTTATGTAATAAAAACCCCGATTTTTCCCAACAAACACCTAATCACAATCACATACACACGACAAAATCTTTGGTTTAACAATCTCTACGTATGAGGATTAAAATTTAATAAATAAGATCTCATACAATAAAAGCATTTAGAAACGCATTTGTGTACTTCACCATAAAGGACTACCTTCATCTAATTTCGTAAGAACCTAGATGAAGGAGTGCAAACTTGTACAAAATTTATCAGACTTAGAGAAAAAGGAATATGGTTTTAACTTAGAAAATTCAGTTTAGTTCATCTTCAAAAATTGGAACAATTACATTTCCTTTTACTCCAAGTTTGAAAATTGGATATCATTCCGAATCACGAGATGTCGCTTATAGAGAGTTCCTATTTAATCGACAGGTGACTTGTTTAAAAAAAATGAGTTAATTCCCTGTTCGATCACTTAGGAATTCCTTGTTTTCTTTATTACTTTCTTAAAAAAAATTCGTGCGACTCCACGATTCGTTTGGAATGATTGTGATTCGATGCAGCACTTTGAAATTCATTTTGAACACTTATATTACCAAACAAACAGTCATAAGAATATTCACTCACAATCATCAAATAGGATTCAGGTTCACATATAGCATCAAGCACCTACATCAATCAAACATACACCACTATGCACAAATATCAAACACACATATGCAACAACAACGATCAACAATCAACATGTATACATATATAGACATATACTAATAACAACCTAGGCGAAATTCGGGTCGAGAACCTCTCGATTGAATTTAAAACCCCCTTTTCGATTAAATACACCTCTTTTCATTTATAAAAATTTTATTGTTACACTTGGGGTTCAAGTCCAATCGATAGGAGCTCCATACATATCTTTCATTTAGTATTAAAGTTATCGAAATCAAATTAGGGGTGGAATCACTACCAGTTCAACATAAACGTTTTTGTTTCTCGTGGATCCTAATCTAGTCTATGTGAACTAAATCACTCGGTTAGATTAGTATCTAGTGAATCAACTATTTTGATTTTCATAGTTCCACCTCTAACCTTTGTTCTCTTACTTTACACTAAACTATTCCACAACTAAACACATTTCGAGGACCTTTTGATTGAATTCAACCCGCTTCCCAAATTTGGTAAAAAGTTTCTTTTATACTTGCAATTCAAATTGGGATAGTTCAGCGGTTTGAATCTGATCGATTAGTTCTCGATTCCTATTTTCCATTTGATGTCATAGTCACTTGAATTAAGATTAGCTACGGAACCGGCCGTTAATTTAATTTAAACATAATTTTTCGTTCTCTTAGATACTAATCTAATCGACGTGAATTTAATCACTTGGTTGGATTAGTATTGAAATCATAACTCATTTAATCCAGGCGGTTCCATTTCTAATCACCGTCCAATTACTTTGACACCAAACCACTCATCGAGCACACATTCAATTATACACAAACAAACATAAAAGAGCAACAAAACAAAAGAACTAGCACTAAGGTTTCATACATAGGAAATCGTTTACTAATTCACAATAGTGCACAAACTCTTGAATTTCGATGACTTCACCTCCCAATAGATATAATGTCGGATTGGCCATTTTCAACACTACATTTAATCAGTGGTAGTAGTCCTCGCAATTCAGTTGAATTCCTGTACTACATGCTCAAATGCATTGACATTAATTAGATTTACTGTATGAAACTTTAACTTTCGATTAGTCCAAAAACTCAACATTTACACTCTCGACTAATCATGTTCATACCGCTTAGGTTTCATGTTTGCAATTGGGTGAATACTCAGAATATCCAATTCTTTGAATCACTAAGGGATCCTGCTTAGTTTCCAAAGAATTCGATTCTCTTTTTGCTTTCATAAAAATTTCTTAGTTTAACAATTGTTGTTATTTCCCATTGCAAACATAAACTTACTCGAATATCACTTTAACGTCAAAATTTCCACTTGTATAAGTCTCACCTTTAGAGAAGAAGCTTGAGATGAGAGTGTTCGCAGCGAGATTGGGACAACTTTCCCTCAGGCCGAAAGGAAGAAACTGCTCTGATACCATAAATGTAACACCCCGTAATATAATGAATAATAAACAATAAACGTTTGAAAAATGAAACATTGGACTTTAAATTTTCTTTTATAAATCAGAGTTCACAAATAGCGTTGGGGGCTTTCAATTACAATATAATAAAATACACTTGAGTTCCTTTCTTTCGACTGATCCGCTGAGCACTCTTAACTCCAAGCTCCTTGCTCAAGTACCTAAAATGTTAACCACATAAGGGTGAGACCTTTTCACAACACAGTGGATTAAAAGATAGTAAAATGGTATATAACAAAAACTCAAGGATAATAAGTAAATCAAGTCATGGATTAACAAAATGTATCATAATCCCATATTTTCAATATCCAAATACATTTCCATATTCATTCTCTTTCCAGGTTCATAAAACTGTATGTCACCTCACGGTCAGAGGCCAACATACCCACTTATACATTGTATGTCTCCTCACGGTCAGAGGACAACATACAAACCATATTTTCTTTTTCTTTTTATTTTTGCACCACTAGGAATTAGCGCACCTGCTAGGCAATTTGGCACCTACTAGGGACTTTACACCTGTCAGGACTGAGACACCCATTAGGCATCACCCGTTAGGACAACACAATTAATTACCTTTCCATTAATTATCCATTTTTCACAATTCCAGTTCACATTTTATTATCTTTTTCAGGTGGTCATGCAGTGTATTGATCCATTGGCGCACCGACGCCTAACGGGAATTTAGGACCTAATGGGCAATTCGCCTGACAGGCAATTAGGCCCTAGCAGGCAATTCACCACCTAGCAGGGCACCTAGTGTGCCGGGGCATCCAAGGATCAACTACACTGCATTCCTTTTATTCCATATCACAACTCATTCACAAAAGTCAAGCACAACATACACACCATTCATCAAAAACCATTTTGCTACCCACAACCCGGTCTAATTATTATACCCAAATACTATTATAAACCCTAACTATCCCTAACCCAAAGTGTGGAAAAGAGACTCCCCTTACCTGGAAATCCTAGCAATAACAACAGAGTCACGTTTTCATCCGCGACTTGCTCCAAGGTCAAGGTCAATAACCACGTGTTGGATTTAATTAGGGACATATGTAAAACTAATTATGACATTACAAAAATATATATCAAATAAACTCATTTTTGTCAAAATAATAAATATATATCATTATACACTAAAAATATATAACTTTTGTCATAAATATCTCTTTATTTGAAGATATAGGGATAATAAAATATTGACGGATCGTAAAATAAATTATATAGATAGGTAGAGGGAGTTGAAGAGATTACATACCTAAAAAGGATTTGAGATTGGATGGTTGGATATGGAGTTATTGGACCAAGAAGATTGGAAACCCATGAGTGTTTCCTTCTCCGTCGCTCACTGGTCTGTATCGTTTTCTTTCATTCTTTGCCCCGTTCTTTCTATCATAATGGGGTGGGTGGCTTAAATCTTAGGGTAATACATAGTTAGAATTAGGTGGGCCGTGGGCCGGGATGGGTAGAGACTAGGTGAGTTGGTTTGGGGACGGGTCTGATGGGTAGATTAAAGGATATTTTATATATATATTAATAATATGTTCTCATTTGTGGGTTAATGAGTGTAGGTATTTTGGATTATAACTAAAAGTTTGACGATCCAAACAATAAAATACATTTAAGTAAAATAATCTTGTACTTTTAATTACTCAAAACTAATTAGAAAATAATAAAGTTACCGGTCTCTCCGGATAGCTATTGCGTAAGAGAAATTATTGAAATTCAAAAGTAAATATATATTTTCTCAATCCTGATATTAAACTTGATAAAATATAATATTCATAGTTTTGAAATAGCAAATTATTATATATAACTTATACCAATAATTTATTAAACCAGTCCAGAAACTAAAAGTAAAACAGCCTCCGAACACTATGAAAATTTACAGGGACGCTCAACATATTAAGTTAAACATATTTTTCTAAAGAAACTATTTATAAAAATGCCTATAAGGCTTGCCACTTGAGCTCCCTGTCAAAATGTTAATTTAAACTAAATAAAAGTACTCTTTTATTTTTTTTTGAAAAACATATTATAACAAATTTATACTTATTTTGACTAGAAAACATATTTCAATTATAATGATGAAATCAAAATTTTATTAAAACACGCAAATCTTGAAAACATCATATTAAATCACTTAATTATTTTACTAGAGGTATTATAAATAACGGGATGTTACACGTGTGGCGCCTTCGTTAGCAGGGACGCATCTCCACCCCTTCCAGTCGCGCGACCGCGCTTAAACAGAGCGAAAGTCACCGCCCTCCGAGGCGTCGCCTTCCTGAGCAGTCGGGCTCGCAAGGACCTATGCCACCTTTGGACGAGTCTCACCGCCTTCTAGAAACCTTGCATTAGGGCGAAACCGGTCATCTTTCGTGATTACTTCCCTTTAGGGAGATCGCTTCTCTGAGGCGTGTCTTTCGGAGGGCTCGCCTTTCAGTGACGGGCCGCCTTCTGAAGTGATCGCCTCTGGCCTGAAAGAGCACTTCGTCGCTGCAGCGCCTCTTCGGTTGGAGGCCGAATGCTCTCGGGAGCTGCCTCCTGAGTAGTGCCTCTAGGAGCCTTTTCTTCAAGGCTGGAAGCCGTAGCTTCCCCAGCAGAGTCGCCAATTGTTTCGGATCGCTTTGTGCGATAATGATTGTTTAATTAAAAGAGATAATGGGTTCGTAAACTTGATGAATCTTTAGGCTTTTATTATACTGAGACGAGATACAGAGGGGTCGATACAAGGAAATGGCTCCCACGTTCGTGGTATTTTACAAAGGGAGGGGTGTGCGCTTTGGCTTTACACCCCTTTTGCATTGCTAAATCTTGGGTTTCAGAAGGGGAGCTTCCTTTCCTTTTCGCTGTACGCCTTCCGTGTTGTAACCATTGTTGGTTGCGGCGCTTTCTGGGTATTCTGACCCCCTCGTCTTGGCTTTTACGACGGTTGCTGGAGGTGCACGCCTTCTGGCCTTTTCCTCCTTTTCTGTTCCTCCTTTGTTGTTTATTCTGTCTCTTGCTTCTTCATGATTCCTCTCAGTTTTTAGAGGGAGGAGCTTCGTGTCTTTTGTGTATATTGTGTGTATTGCATTGCAGTTATTGTCGCTCTGAGGCGTTTCTCGGCCTTTCGGGGGGGGGGGTGGTGGCCTTCCGGAGCTCTGCTCTCCGATGTCTTGATCCCCTCTTCCCTTGATGCCTTCTGATCTCTCTTCTCCTCTCTCCCCGTCGCCTCTTTTTTCTCCTTCCTCTTTTTCTTTCTGTTATTTATTTATAGTGGTGCCTTGGACCGGTGGTCTCCGCTCGCTTCCCTTTGTCTGTTGGTTAATGACCGCTTGCATCATGTGTCCAGAGCATCTTTCCAGTGGCTTTGTCTTCTTTACCATTCTTGGCTTTGGCACTTGATGATTTCGGAGAGGGAGAGGACTCCAAGTCTTATTCCCCTCAGCTTTGCCTTGGGTGAATAAAAGATTCCTTTCTGGCTTACTTTGCAAGCCGTTGCAGCCTTGGATAGCTATGTCGCCCTTGGCTGGTCAGGTGTGCGCCTTCCACGGGCCTCTGCTCCCGACTCGCCTTTGTTTATCACAATGTTCTTCTCGGGTTTCTGTAGCACCTGAGACGCCTTGGGATAGCACATGGCGTTTACCACCACCGGTACGCTTTACTCTTTTTCTGGGCACCTTGTCAGGACGTGCCGCCTTGGTGGCTGCCGCCGTGAGTGTATGTCGCCTTGGACGATTCCCGGAGTTGGCGCGCTTTCCTCAGTATCTTTATTGCTTTATTTTTGTTTGACAACTTCTGGGCCCTTACATGATTTGGGCCTTGTAATTTGGGCTACCAAATATTGAGGTATCAACAATCAGTTTCTGCTTAATTCTTTTAATATCATTCGAAATATCCGGTATTGCTGTTTCAAATTACTATTCACCCCCTCTAGTAATTGCTAAGCCCGCTTGTTGGTTTCCAACATCGTAGTCATTGCTACGTCCTTTACTTTTGCTTACACTGTACTTCACCAAATGTTCATCATACAGTGTTAGGAATCATATTTCCTTTACTTTTCATTTTCCTCACATTGCCCTCCACACTTTAGGAAAAATCAACTAGGAGTAAATGTCCTTCAACCCATGCTTGCTCAGTACTTCACCAATTGTTCATCGTACAATTTCGGGTGGTTTTCCCAAAATTGGCTATATCAGGGACCATCCTCCGTAGTCAGGAAGTATTTAAGTGACCGATAGAATTATCACAGTGTGCACAGGACCAATCCCCAACGTGAGTAATGAACTCAGTTCTTTGGTGGATCAAAGTTCTTCTATAATAATTCCCACGATTGTTTCATTAGCACGATCTAATCACTATAATACTCTCGTCCGTCAATTCTATGAACCTTCACCAATTGTTCTTCAGTTCATAGAACCTTCACGCCATTTTTCCTAATTCCTAACGTCCACCTTTCCTCCATAATTATACGTGTTTCTAATTTATTTTAGTGGTTGTTAATAATCAATCCTTTAATTAACTTTACCAATTTAGATGGGTTTTCTAGTTTAGGGTACTTGGCCATAAACATGAATAATAATTATTCAAGCATACAACATCAATAATATTAACAATAACATTCATTCATTTAATTTAATAAACATTCAAGCCTTAAATCCTCATTCAAGCACAACATCAACATCAATAATCACTTTAGAACTCTAGGTTCAAGCATAACATAATTCATATAAACATTTATTACATTTATTTACCAAAATCATTAAGGTCTCATGCATCCCATGATGTAATTAAGCATCATCATCATCATCCCTCAACTTACATAAACTCTAGGTTCAAGAACCAACTTAAATTCACATTCAACATATAAAATCAAACATACACATCAATATATACATATTATCATAATTAATTCCATCCTCTAATTAAAAAAAATACCTTCCCTCTTACCTTTGTAGAGAGAGAAAGGAAAAATGAAAGGAAGAAAGAGGTTCTCTCTCTTAGCTTAGATTCATGAAGGAAATTGAGTTTGGAGTAAGGATTTGTGTGGTTTTTATGTTGATTTTGCTTGGAGTTCTAAGCCATGAAAGGGAGAAGAAAATCGGCCATGGGAGAGAGGAGAAGAAGTGATGCGTCTGCTGATTTCTGCAGTAGCAACTTAAAAACTGGGAAAAGTATCCGGATACTTACCAAAGTATCCAGATACTTCGAGATTTTTTTTTTGAAAAAACACAATTTAATATATTTCAAAACATTCCTAAAAATAAAATACATACTAAAATACTAAAATTTCATTTTTCTTATAATTATCTAACTTAACTTTTAATTACCTAAATCAAATCAAACCATTTGCTAACTTAAACTTAAACTATGATTTAATTCTAACTAACTAATGCACATAACTATTTAATAAATTTGGGGATGTTATAATACTCCCTCACTTATATGTATTTCGTCCCCGAAATTCGACTTATTTTTATGTTGAAAATTGGGTAATCCTACTCCAAGTGTAACAGCCCGATTTTCGTAAACCAAAAATAACCAACTCTTGTTCATTAAGGTTACAAAAATGAGGCAATTTTTTTTTAAACATTGTTGAGGTGTTTCCAAACATTATTGGAGAGTGCTTAACATTCTTCCACACTTCTTTTGAAAATCGAGTTGTTACTAAAATCAAAACTTATTCATTTGGGTTTCCAAAAACATTCATCAAGGAAAATGGTTTAGTTCCAATTCAAAAATAGTTACTTGCATTACATCAAAAAGGACATTAAACATTCTTCACAAAGTTTCACAAAAGTAGGGCATGTTCCAAAATAAGATGGGTTACACAATTGGTTCGTCACTTTGGTAATCCTTATCTCAAAGCACTCATAAAAACCTAACTACTCACACTATTCTTAAACTTTCCTATTGAAAGCAAGTGGATGTAGCTCCTTCTCATTCTTGCGTCCCCTCCTCGCTCTCGAAGAGGATGCCGCCCGTGCGGTTGTTTCCTCATTGTTAGTGGACTCTGTTACCACTCCAGCCAATGCAGTAGAATTCCTTTGCTTTTCATACAGGGCCTTCTCCTCGTAGCTCTGAAAACCTCGTACGGTGACTTGCCCCAAGTGCGGCTCTAGATTAGCTCCGCTCAGTTGATGCTCCGAATCTGGGATCATGATCTCCGTGTAGCCGGTCCATGCCCAGCCGCTTGGGGCGTGCTTCCAACCTCTTCCATACTTATTCCACATGGTGATCTCCAGGCAATACTCCATCTGCCCGTTGAGATATCAGCCGCACCGATATGCCAACGAACAGGAGAGAGTAAGCGATCCGAACGACGCATCGTCGACGGTGTGGGATTACGATAGGCAAGATACCAGGACCAAACAAACACACAATACAACATACAAGCATACAACAACCAAATATATTATTGATATCCTTATCCTTATTATCTTACATTATTAGCATTATTGTTATCCTCTTTCATTTCCGTCTTACTTTCACATCTTATGAATATTCTTTCCTTTTCTCATTCATTTCCACTTAATCACTATATTTTCTTTTCATCCAGTCTTATCAATTCATAACTTCTGGTGATTGAGGAGTGTTATAATATCCTCAAAGTATTCATTTCGATTTCGGCTATCACTCACGTCTACATCTCCTCGGTCATCCACCCAACCTAGTCGGAAGCAAACAGGAGTACAGGACCTTTACCGTGCGGGCACGACAACTGTCTCACAAACAATTGGTCCCAGACCAGGAGGACTACAACCTCAAATCATATCATATCAATTCAATTCATATATAATCAAGGCACACTGTCTCAACTCACAGTGGCAAACAAGATGCCTCACTCCAGTCCCTCTCACTGTTGTAGATTTGCAATCTAGGGGGCGACAGTATGTTTCTAGTGGGCCCGCAGAACTTACCACGGCATTGGACCCAGTCCCTACCACTTTTGTATGCCACATGTGGAGTTTGTTCTGCATGCCTAGAAACATACTCTAGACTTCTTGACGTTTCACCGTCATCGTCCTCCCCTAATGCAATCTCCTCCTGAGTATCCGCAGATACCCATGGTTCCTTCCTCTCCACTACTTCGCACTCTCATACCTCACCGCGAATGTCTTTTAAGGTCTTTTATCTTTTTAATGAACCTAAGGTCGGCCCATCCTTCGTGCATCCCTTCAATGAGTCCCGACCACTAACTTTGCACAATCTTTCTCTCATCAATGCTCACATAGCACAGAGCGGGTATCACATCAACAACTCGTATCTCATTTTCTCAATCCCTCTCAACATTCTCAATTTCCTTTTAGAATCTTTTCTCAAAACAATCTTTTCGCAAAACCTTTTTCGAAAATATCATTTCGTAAACTTTTTCATAATCTTTCTCAAAAATTTATTTTCACAACCTTTTCAAAAATATCCTTTTTACAAATCCTTTTCGAAAATATTATTTCGAAAATCTTCTTAAAAACTTCTTTTCATAAATCTTTTCAAAAGCTTCTTTTAAAAAAAATCCTTTCAAAACCTTTCTCAAAAAAATTTCTTTACACAAACCCTTTTCAAAAATTTCTTTTTACAACTCTTTACAAAATTCTCTTTTCACAAACCTTTTCGAAAAATTCCTTTTTCAAAACCTTTTCAAAATCTCTTTTCAAAAATCTTTTCAAGAATCTCTTTTCAAAAACCTTTTTCGAAAATCACATTTTTGGTGAGCACTAATGGAGGAGCAAGCTCAACTCAACACTAGTCTCATGCAAAAACAAAAACAAAGGAGCCCAGCTCCACTTAGATCACCTCTTGTCTCAACAATTAACATCACTCTCCCCTGCTCTGGCTCGTTCTCAACCTTATCATTCGTTCTTTCCTCAATCTCAATTTTCATGTCTTTTATAATCAAACTCTTGTCCTTCATCATTATTCCTTTGTCATTATGTCTTTTACTTTCAATTTTTATCACTCATTCATTTCATTTTCACTTTCTTATTTAGGACGTAACAGACGTCCATCAGCATGTTACTCATATTAAATTAACAGTATTCGATATAAGCATGCATAATTAAATAGATAAATATAAACATGCTATCCACACACAATCAGCACACAATAACAATGTGGTCTTTGTCACCTTCGTATAAGTGGCCACGCAACACAAACAATTGCCATTATACTACTGACTCCGAACCACTTAGTTTCGATCTTTGAGATGATACGAAACGTCCTAATAAATCACCTACCTACCACGGTGTCTTAGGAAAGCTTCTCTATCACCTGATGTCCAGCGATTAAATGCGTACCGTCTCCTCGAATCTTTGTCACTGCCAGCTGCCCCAATCCTTCTTCTTTCAAATTCCTCGTACTAAATGAAATATGCTTATGTTATTAACTTGTATTAAGAAAATCTTTTTCGTAACTTAGACACCTCTCATTTCTTGTCGGAAGATTTAAAACATAATTGTTTTCTTTCAACAACTCTAATCCTTTTTTAATACCTTAAGTACTTTCAAAAATCGTTTGGAAAACATTTAGTAAAGTGATTTGAATCGTTTAATTTTAGTTGCTGGTCTGTTTTGGACAGCACCTTAATTACATTTGAAAACACCAAAAAATGCACCGTTTTTGATCCGGCTTTTTCTTAAATCAACTACCACTTGAAAATTTTACTTTAAATCATATGAAAACATTTTTCAAAGCTAAGAAATAATTTTAAATAATTCGGGATAGAAAAGAATTATTTTTATAAAAATCGTTTTGATAAAACCCCGAAAACATCGTAAAAACACTTTTTCGTTTAAAACAATTCCTTTATTCATATTAACCTTTTAAAACTCAAGTCTTCATCACAAAACAACTTTGGACAGCCATAAACACAATTTAAAAATCTCAAATAAAACACAATGGAATTTTCTTAAAACCAGTTTATTTCAAACTAATTACGCATTCACATATTTTTCAAACATTAACTAACACATAAACAACAAGCAGCACTTCATCAAGCATATAACCAATTAAATCAATCATCAAGACAATTATACAACTCACAAATAGTTCATAACACAAAACACTTAGGCATACATGTATTAAATCAAGATATATATATATATATATATACTATTTACTTTGAACAAGTGGATTCCTTTCAAAAATCATCATGTGAAATTATTTTCATGCAACTAAATTTCCTAGACTCACCTGTACTACATGACCGAATGCAATCAAGGAAAACAAATTAAGAATCACAATCTAAAACGCATAAATCAACTTGGTTTATTTCAAATACTTAAATTCCACTTTCTTTTTCATGAAACAAAATTATTTAGTCTTCCTTTTACTCTTAACCGAATACACATACTCACACATATATTTATTTTAAACACAATGCTTTTCCAAAATCCTTTAGTTTATTTATTCATTTCCCTTATCTTTAATTAAAACCGAATAAAATTAAATATTCACAACACAATTTTAAACACATTAGTTTAACAATATTTTTCAACACATACTTATTACTTTTATGTCACTTCATTGTAAAAGGGATCCTAGTCTAGCTAATATGCATGGCCGAATCCTACTTTGAGAAAAATAAGGTTTTTGGTTCACTTTGTCAACATGCAAAAACACAATATTCTTGAAATGAAAGAAATTAATCATGCATGTGTCCTTTTTCATGAAGACAAAACATGATCTCTTGGTTTAATGCTTAGGTCGAATGCTCACCACTACAAATCAAGATTGAACTTCAAATCTTTAACATGCAAGAATACAAAACATGAATCAAGTTAAAAATCCTTTTCCAAAACTTGTTTCCTTGGTTACTTTATAAAACCGTGAGGATCATTAAGATAAATAAAATCTCTTTTCTCAAAAACCACATGCATGCACCTAGATTTTGTAGATCAAGTCATGAAATCAAATATAATAGTGTAAATCAAAGATTAAAATTACTTTGGGGTGAGAAAAAGTAAAAACCGTGATGTTCCTTGAAGAAAATCAAGTTTCTTTGGTTTAAAACAACATGCATGGCTTCATGAGTATAACTTTTCCATAGATCAAAACAACATTTAAAGCTTTTAAAGGTCAAAACTCACAAGTCAAAGTTTTATCAAAACGAAATCAAAATCAAACAACTCAAATTAATTTTTTCTAAACATGAGGTCAACATGCAACCACTTAGATTAAATCGAAAAGCATCAAGACTTAACCTTTAGGTCATGGCCGAATCTCCTAGTTTAAGATCTAGTGTTTTATTAGTTCATTTAGTTTTAAAAATTCAAGATCAAAGTAGAATCAACACATGCATGTACACATAGCACCAAGATCAACATCAACCAACATGCAACATCAAAGATCTCAACATTATTATTAAGCAAATTTAGATCATTCATTTTATTTATCAAATAAACCCTTAAACACATATTTAAATCACGGTTTGTAACAACCCGATTTCCGTAAACCAGAATAATTGACTTTTATTCATTGACGTTGTAAAAATGAGGCCAATTTTTCTTTTTTGTAAAACATTGTTGAAGTATTGGAAAACGTCATGGGGAAGTCTTGGTTTTCACAACCCTCCTTCAATGAAAACCGAGTTGTTACTAAAACCAAAACTTATCCACTTAAGTTTACAAAAAACATTTTTCAGGAAGAAGTTTAGTTCCAATTCAATGTAGTTCTTTGTATTTCAAAAAACCATTGAACATTCTTCACAAGATGGTACAAAAGTAGGGCGTGTCTCAAAACAAGTTAAGTTACATGGATGATTCATCACTTAGGTAATCCTTAACTTAAAACACTCATCACAAACATATACTATAATCCTATTCTTAAACTTTCCTATTGAACACAACCGGATGTAGCTCCTTCCTCTTTTCCTTGCGCCCCTTCTTGTTTCCCGATGAAGACGCCATCTCGGTCACTGCTTTCCCTTTGTCGTTTGGTTCCAGCTCTACTCCATCTAAAGCGATGGAGTTCCTCTGAGTCTCATATCGCTTCTTCTCTTCGTAACTCCCATATCCGCGCACAGTGACTTGCCCCAAGTGCAACCCCAAGTCAGCTCCGCTCAGTTGATGCTCCGAATCTGGGATCACGATCTTTGTGTAGCCGGTCCATGCCCAGCCGCATGGGGTGTGCTTCCAACGTCTTCCATACTTATTCCACATGAGGATATCCATGCAGTACTCCATCTGCCCGTTGAGTTACCAGCAGCACCGATACGCCAACGAACAGGAGAGAGTAAACGATCCGAACGACGTATCGTCGACGGTGTGGAATTACGATAGGCAAGATAGAAGGACCATACAATCACACGATACAAAATACAAGCACACAACACTCAAGCATGTCATCAACATCATGATATTTGTTGTCTTATTCACATTATTGATACCCTCTTTCATTTCCTCCTTTAATAACTATATTTTTCTTTTCATTCAGTCTTATCAATTCACAATCTTTGATGATTGGGGTACTTTAAGATATCATCAAAACATTCATCTCATTCTCGGCTATCACTCACGTCTACATCTCCTCGGTCATCCACCCAACCTAGTCGGAAGCAAACAGGAGTACAGGACCTTTACCGTGCGGGCACGACAGCTGTCACACATCAAATGGTCCCAGACCAGGAGGTCTCAGCCTCAAATCATAATCATATCAATTCATATACATGGCACACTGTCTCACGAAAGTGGCAAACAAAATGCCCCACTCCAGTCCCTCTCACTATTCTCTATTTGCAATCTAGGGGGCGACAATATATTTCTAGTGGGCCCGCAGAATTTACCACGACGTTAGACCCAGTCCCCACCACGTTAGTGAGCCACATGTGGAGTTCGTTCTGCCTAGAAATACACTCTAGACTTCTTGACGTTTCACCGTCATCGTCCTCCCCTAATGCAATCTCCTCCTAAGTATCCGCAGATACTTATGGTTTCTTCCTCTCCACTACTTCGCACTCTCATACCTCACCGCGGGTGTCTTTTAAGTCTTTTATCTTTTTAATTATCCTAAGGTCGGCCCATCCTTCGTACAACCCTTCAATGAGTCCCGACCACTAACTTGGTACAATCTTTCTCTCATCAATCTCACATAGCACAGAGCTGGGATCACATCACAATCTCAAATCTCATTTCTCAAACTTTCTCAACATTCTCCATCTCTCACAATCATCTCATTTCACAATCTTTTCTCAAAACAATCTTTTCAAAAACTATCTCAAAACACCCCTTTCATGAACTTTCACAAAATATTATTTCACAAACTATTTCATGAGGTTCTCTCTTGTAAATTTTCTCAAAAATCTAGTTTTACATCTTCTCAAAAGCTCCTTTCAAAAATTTTATCAAAGGATTGTTTCCCGGAAACTTTTCTCAAAAGATGTTTTCACAAAACTTTTCCAAAGATTGTTTCCCAAAACTTTTTCAGAAAGATTCTTTCGAAAAGCTCCTTTGGAAGTATTGTTTCATAACCTTTTTCAAAATCTCATTTCGAAAACCTTTTTAGAAATTTCTTTTCCAAAATCTCTTTTCGAAGATCTCTTTTCGAAAACCTTTTCAAAAACTGCCTTTCAAAAACCTTTTCAAAAACTTCAACTTTGCTGAGCGCTAATGGAGGAGCAAGCTCAACTCAACACTAGTCCCAGACTAAAACCAAAAACAAAGGAGCCCAGCTCCGCTCAAATCACATCTCATTCTCATAATCAACATCACTCTCCCCAGCTCTGGTTCGTTCTCAACAGCATCATTCATTCTTTCCCCAAATCTCAATTCTTTCCTTCTCTTCTAACACATATTTTGTTTCCAATCATTATTCCTTTCTCATCGTGTTACTTCCTCAACTTATTTCTTTCATTCTTATTTCTCATTCAGAACGTATCTATCAACATATTACTCATTTAATTTAACAGCAATAAATATCATCAGGCATAATGACATAAAGATATAAAAGCATGCTAACAATCACACACTGATCACACAATAACAATGTGGTCTTTGTCATCTTCGTAAAAGTGGCCACACAACACACACAATTGCCACTATACTACTGACTCCGAACCACTTAGTTCCGATCTTTGAGATGATACGGAACGTCCTAATAAATCACCTAACTACCACGGTGTCTTAGGAAAGCTTCTCTCTCACCTGAGGTCCAGCTATTAAATGCGTACAGTCTCCTTGGATCCTTGTTGCTGCCTGCTGCCCCAATCCCTCGCTTTTCAAATTCCTCGTACTAAATAAAATACGTTTTTGTTATTAACTCGTATTAGGAAAATCTTTTTCGTAACTTAAACACCTCTCATTCCTCATCAAAAACTTAAAACATGATCGTTTTCTTTCAAACAACTCGGATGTTTATAACACCTTAAGTACTTTCAAAAGTCATTTGAAAACATTATGAAAAGTTATTTAAACTATTTAGTTTGGGTGCTGGTCCGTGTTGGACAGCACCAAAAACATGTTCAAAAACACCAAAAAATGCCCCGTTTTCAATCCGGGTTTTTCTTAAATCAATTATCACTTAAAAAACACACTTTGAATTACATGAAAACGTTTTTAAACATAAGAAGCAGGTCTAAGTAATCTTGGACAGCAAAGGTTATTTCAAAAATCACTTTGATAAAAATCCCGAAAACATCGTAAAACACTTTTTATTTCAAAACCACTTTCACACTCAAATGTTTTTCAAACACAAACTAACACACAACCACAATATCACTTAAACGAATTAAGTCATTCAAATAATTCATTAATCAATTAACTATAACTCAAACAAAACATTTAGGCACTCAATTCTTTTCAAAAAATCACTATATAGGTTTATTGTAATGCAACTAAATCTCCTAGACCTATTTATACTACATGGCCGAATGTCATTAAAGAAAGCAAGCTAAACATCACAAATTCAATTCACCTAAATCAATATTCTATTTTCTTTTTCATGCAACAAAATTGTTTACTCTTCCTTTTATTCTTACCCGAATACTCACACATATATCCACAAAACCTTCCTTTCAACTCAATGAGTTCATTTATTTCCTTTATTTTTAATTAAAAACCGAATATACATTAAATATTCACAACACAATTTAAATAAATTTTTCTTAGAATGCAATCACAAAACATAATCATTTCAATGAGACAATCACATGCAAAAAGAATCTAGCCTATTTAACCTAGTATAGGCCGAATCATGATCATAGGAAAAACAAAGTCTTTGATGTACTTTTCTACATGCAAAATTTTAAAATACTAAATCAAAAACATGCATTTAAAACACATGGTTTTTAGAAAAGTATCACTCCCTTTTTCTTCCCCAAAACCGTGACCCATTAGTCACTTCAAATAAATTTTCATTTTTATTTTCTTTTGCATGCACTTTAAAAATCATTTGAAATAAAAGAGGATCACATGCAAAAGCCTTTTTATGAAAAACAATCATGGTCTTCTTGTTTTAAAGCTTGACCGAAAAACATATCAACAAAATCAAGAGGAAAACTTAAATCTTTAACCTTCAAACACACATAGACTTAGATCAAGGCAAAACCATTTTGAAAAAGTTGTTTTCCTTTGTTTCTCATCAAAACCGTGACATGCAAACCAAGAAGCAAAACTTTTTGAGTAAAAGAATCACATGCAAGGCTTCAAGATCCAAGTAATGGAAAATCAAGGCAAGAATCAAATTTTTTTTTCAAGATCAAGCAATAGATCAAAGCCTATTTGAAAAGAAAACCAAGGATCAAAGCTTAGAAAAATCAAAGTTAAAATCAAAGTATTCAAACCACTTAGATCATCTTTAACAAGCATCAAACTAACATGCATGAACTCAAAACAAAATAAAAAGGATCACAACCTAATTTTCTAGACATGGCCGAATTATATGTTCTAGGATCTAGTGTTTTATTAGTTCATTTAGTCTCAAAAATTCAAGATCAAAGTAGAGTCATCACATGCATGCACTCATAGCACCAAGATTAACATCAACCAACATGCAACATCGAAGATCTCAACATTATTTCTAAGCAAATTTAGATCTTTCATTTTATTTATCAATTAAACCCTTAAACATATCTTTAATTCACGGTTTAAGAGAGAAAATTAAACATGCAAAGAGGTTTGCTTTAAACTTTATAAAAATCTCAACAATCCTTTAGATCTTTAGATTTATGTTTGAAAACTTTAAGATCTTTAATGAAGATCTTAACCGAGTTAGGAAGTCCGATAGTTAGACGTTTTACAAATTATTTTTAGTCTTGAAAGTTTAAGATCAAACACAGACAAAACTTAGAGAATTAACATGCAAAGAAGAAAAGAAAGATTACAAGATTAAAGAAAACTAAGTTATTACAACTTTCTTCATAACTTCGAGCTACCCACCAAAGAAAAAGGTTGATCTCCTAGCTTTTGGGTCTTGGATCTTCAAGGAAAATTCTAAGTTTTGGTGTTGATCTCCTCTTCTTCTTCTCTATTCTAACTCACGACCTCCCTCTTCTCTTGGGGGTGTTGAGAGCTTGATTCTTGCTCTCAACACATGTGTATGGAAAATGAAGGGAAGTGGAAGAAATGAATGGGAAAATAGGTGAAAGAACTAAGGGTGATGGCTTATATAAGAAATTGGTGCACTTCCTCTTTTACCCTTATGAAAATTCGGTCATGAAGGAGTGTGGAGGGTAGTTTTGGTTCTTCAAAAAGTTGCATGGGTGGAGGTTAACATTTGCCAAGGAGACAATGTAGGGAACACTAGGTGTTTAGGGGTCACTTAGGTTTTAAGACTTTTTGGTTCTCCTTAGGTTTTCCATTGTTTGGTTAGGGTTTGGTTAGGACTTAGTTACCACTTAGTTACTTGGCTAGCACTTAAAGAAATTTCTAGGCTTTCTCTATACACACATACATGCACGGCACACTCATATATTTATGCATACACACATACATTCAGATACACATACTCATTCACGTTGCACATACACACACGTATACATACATACATGCATTATATTTTATTTCTTAATCATTTTTACTCTAAAACATATAATTACTAAGTTTACATAATAATTCAAACATTTTCAAGAAACCATATAAACAGCATCATATATCAGACATGTATCAATCAACACATACATATAATAAACAAATCATTTCCTCATAAGATAACTCTTGTTGAAAATTCACCATTTCTTTAAAATCACTTAATACTTTTGAAAACGTGAATTAATAAATTCATTTAAGAAAATTACTCTTTCAAAAACACTTTTCTCCAAATAAATCTCTTTAATATTTTAAACTAATACGAGGAATTTGCGGGGTGTTACATTCTCCCCAACTTAAAGATTTCTCGTCCCCGAGAAATGCATCACGGATTGGGCAGCAGGGCACAAAATTCTTACGTCGCTTTGATTCCTATAAGAACACTCTTCTCTTGCTTCGTGGTCGTATTCCCTTTTGCTGTTCTAATTCACCTTGTCGTGCTCATTGTTTGTCGCTTTCAGACGAAGAAGTTCCACTCGTACCATCACTTGCGTGTCGAACCGGGTTAAGTCACACAGACTAACCGAAGAAGATGTCACTCCTTTAGCTGATTGTCGTCACAAAAGTCCAACCATAGGTTCGGACTTAGGGAAAATAAATCAAACAAAGATTCACACATCTCCAAAAGCATAGGGTTTAGCCTAGAACCCTTAGATCTTCGCTATTTTCTACAACTTAGGTCCTTACTTATCTCACAATAATCACTCATTCCTTCAGCTCTCCTTCTAACTCTAGGGTTTTCGTTTATCATTTCTCTAACTTAAGGGGGTTATATTACAACTTGGGTTTACTTACTTACTCAAACAATCTCACTTTTCTTCCTAGATCTTTCCTAAACATCAATCAAGCCTATCAATTTCGCCGTCTAAACCTCTGATTTTGGGGTATAGCAATTCTGATCCTCAAACTTTCCTCAGAATTTCCTCTAAGGACCGGGAACATGCTCCTCTTTTCCTCCTTGTAACTCCCCAACTTCGATCAAACTTATGACTAAACCCACTATGAGCTTATATCCTCACTTAATTCAAACCATTTATCCTTCCTTAATCGTTCAAGCCTAAGCTATCTGGGTAACTAAGGCACTTCTAACTCCACAATTCAGGCTAATGAATCTCAAACGGAATCGGTAAGGCTATAGGTTAATAGCAAGGCTCATGAAGAAAAGGTTCGAATTTTAATAATACTAACTGTTTTGTTGAAGCAATTCAACAAACAGGGGTTCCAAGAATAACATCCTAGTTTCTCAAAGATACTGTCTACTTCTTGGACAAGGGTACGTCTAGGCCAACAACTGGTAACTTATCAAACACTAAGGAAACATCAAAGGTTGAGGGTTCTCATCCTATTCGCTTCTACTTACTCTATGTTCCTCAATCTACAAGATGAACAGGTTCCTTAAACTAACTCGGCCGACGCTAAGCCATAATCAACGTCTTACATCCTAGAAAGGTAAGAACCTAATCTTATGCTCCTATCCTCACACTAGCAAACACACAGAGTCACACAAACAAAGCATGTAAGCCCATGCTTAAGGCCACTAAGGATTACCATAAGCTCTGATACCATTCTGTACAGCCCGGTTTCCGTAAACCAGAATAATTGACTTTTATTCATTAACGTTGTAAAAATGAGGCCAAATTTTTTTTTGTAAAACATTGTTGAAGTATTGGAAAACGTCATGGGGAAGTCTTGGTGTTCACAACCCTCCTTCAATGAAAACCGATTTGTTACTAAAACCAAAACTTATCAACTTAAGTTTACAAAAAACATTTTTCAGGAAGAAGTTTAGTTCCAATTCAATGTAGTTCTTTGTATTTCAAAAAACCATTGAACATTCTCCACAAGATGGTACAAAAGTAGGGCGTGTCTCAAAACAAGTTAAGTTACATGGATGATTCATCACTTAGGTAATCCTTAACTTAAAACACTCATCACAAACATATACTATAATCCTATTCTTAAACATTACTATTGAACACAACCGGATGTAGCTCCTTCCTCTTTTCCTTGCGCCCTTTCTTGTTTCCCGATGAAGACGCCATCTCGGTCACTGCTTTCCCTTTGTCGTTTGGTTCCAGCTCTACTCCATCTAAAGCGATGGAGTTCCTCTGAGTCTTATACTGCTTCTTCTCTTCGTAACTCCCATATCCGAGCACAGTGACTTGCCCCAAGTGCAGCCCCAAGTCAGCTCCGCTTAGTTGATGCTCCGAATCTGGGATCACGATCTCTGTGTAGCCGGTCCATGCCCAGCCGCATGGGGTGTGCTTCCAACCTCTTCCATACTTATTCCACATGACGATATCCATGCAGTACTCCATCTTCCCGTTGAGTTACCAGCAGCACCGATATGCCAATGAACAGGAGAGAGTAAGCGATCCGAACGACGTATCGTCGACGGTGTGGAATTACGATAGGCAAGATAGAAGGACCATAAAATCACACGATACAAAATACAAGCACACAACACTCAAGCATGTCATCAACATCATGATATTTGTTGTCTTATTCGCATTATTGATACCCTCTTTCATTTCCTCCTTTCATAACTATATTTTTCTTTTCATTCAGTCTTATCAATTCACAATCTTTGATGATTGGGGTACTTTAAGATATCATCAAAACATTCATCTCATTCTCGGCTATCACTCACATCTATAAAAATCTCAACAATCCTTTAGATCTTTAGATTTATGTTTGAAAACTTTAAGATCTTTAATGAAGATCTTAACCGAGTTAGGAAGTCCGATAGTTAGACGTTTTACAAATTATTTTTAGTCTTGAAAGTTTAAGATCAAACATAAACAAAACTTAGAGAATTAACATGCAAAGAAGAAAAGAAAGATTACAAGATTAAAGAAAACTAAGTTATTACAACTTTCTTCATAACTTCGAGCTACCCACCAAAGAAAAAGGTTGATCTCCTAGCTCTTGGGTCTTGGATCTTCAAGGAAAATTCTAAGTTTTGGTGTTGATCTCCTCTTCTTCTTCTCTATTCTAACTCACGGCCTCCCTCTTCTCTTGGGGGTGTTGAGAGCTTGATTCTTGCTCTCAACACATGTGTATGGAAAATGAAGGGAAGTGGAAGAAATGAATGGGAAAATGGGTGAAAGAACTAAGGGTGATGGCTTATATAAGAAATTGGTGCACTTCCTCTTTTACCCTTATGAAAATTCGGTCATGAAGGAGTGTGGAGGGTAGTTTTGGTTCTTCAAAAAGTTGCATGGGTGGAGGTTAACATTTGCCAAGGAGACAATGTAGGGAACACTAGGTGTTTAGGGGTCACTTAGGTTTTAAGACTTTTTGGTTCTCCTTAGGTTTTCCATTGTTTGGTTAGGGTTTGGTTAGGACTTAGTTACCACTTAGTTACTTGGCTAGCACTTAAAGAAATTTCTAGGCTTTCTCTATACACAGATAAATGCACGGCACACTCATATATTTATGCATACACACATACATTCACATACACATACTCATTCACGTTGCACATACACACATGTATACATAAATACATGCATTATATTTTATTTCTTAATCATTTTTACTCTAAAACATATAATTACTAAGTTTACATAATAATTCAAACATTTTCTAGAAACCATATTAACATTATCATATATCAGACATGTATCAATCAACACATAAATATATGTTGATGTGCCAGCAAGTGGACTGGGTCAACGAGTAATATAGTCTGGAAGACCGAATATCGTCCCACAGGGATTGCAAATTGTTTCTAATAACTTTTCACCAATTCGTAATTATTAGTGCAACTTGTTATTGAAATTTAGAAGGAGAAGATGAATAATAATAAAATAAAATAAGAAGATTGAGGAGATAAGATGTATAGAAAGCAATAGAAAAAGGTTAGGAACTTGGTTTCATTGTATGATTCACTTATTTTAACTATGATTTATATTTTCCTTTAATTATCCTTCAATTCATGGACTATTCCTCTCAAATAGCAATAGTTAGACGTCTCTAACATTACCCTTATTTTCTATATATTTAATCCTTGATCCCTCAACAAATTACAATATAAGAAAATATCTATTCAGCACAAGGGAATTAAAAAGCCATATAATCATCCAATTATATCCCTATATTTTGGACTGATTATACCATTAATTGCATGGCCTATTCAAAATCCCAACTCCCGCTGCGAATTAAGAAATCCAAAACATAAATTGCGCGGGTTTATGTATAAAATAAAAACTCAATTAATGCATGAATTAAAAACAGCAAAATACTAAATCATACATTAAAATAAGTTACACCATACAATTTACACCATGTTCCTAACAAGAGGTTTTAGTTACACATATAGAAATAAAGAAAACAGAAGCAAAGAGAAAACCTCATATCATAGACAATACAGGTTAACTCTCCAAGAGACCTTCAATCCTTGTGCCTTGCCTCCTTTCTCTCAATAGATGTTACTAACCTCTCTCTCTAATCCTAATTGAATTCTATGATCTTAAAACCTTCTGAAAACTATTCACAAATCCTCTATTTAAAGAGTAAAACAAATCCTAAAATAAATCTTAATTAAATCTAATAGATAAGGTCCATGTTTATCTTCTAATCTCTGACCAAATCTAAGATATGAAGCCAAATTAGACTTCTCTTCTTCTATTTTGTTCAGAATCTGGTCAAATTGGGCCTCCAACAGGTACGCGCGCCCCAGGCGCACGCGACCTCGCGCCCCAGGCGCGCAAACTCTGATAATTGTTCTTTTCTTCACAGACGCGCCTCAGGCGCACCCGTCCCCGCGCCCCAGGCGCACCCGTCCCCGCGCCCCAGGCGCGTGAGACCTACTTCGACTCCGTTTTGCTCCGTTCTTTTTCCATTTGCAAGATCTTTTCGTCCTCTTTTCAGGTCCATAAATATTTTAGCCATTTAAGCTCTAAAAAGTACCTGAAACACTAACAAACGGATCAAAACGTTCAACGGACCCTAAACTACTAAAAATAATTAAAATCTAATAAAAAGTCCTAAATTTGCTAGAGAAACAAGCCAAATACATAGTATAAGGGAGTCAAATCACTGCTCAAATCTATATATATTGGACCCAAATCACTCCCCCAAACTTAGCATTTTGCATGTCCCAGGCAAAAGTAAAATAAAAATTCTAAACAAAAGACAAACTCCCTAAATCAACATGAACACACCTAATCTAAGACTACGACTCATCACTTCGACACATATTATCATAAACTATTTACACAATTACATACTAGTTAACTTAACAATCCCATTCAGAACTCAGAACTAGCGAACACTCTCAACCTCTCAATTGTTTCTCTCAAAAGTGTATAAGGGTCATATTTTCAATTCACTCAAGTTCAACAATGATAATGTGTTACCACAGGCTTGACCATAGACCAATATCTCCACTGAAATTATCGAAAGTATGCAAAAATCAAAAGGTCTTATTTTTGGTTGTAATGGGGCCATGGCTAAAAGTGTTAGGTGGGATAAAAGAAAGAAGGGATAAAAGAAAGGCTAACTTGCAAAAATATTTACAAAAACAAGTTTCCCTCAAAAACCATGAATGAGCAATGAATACAATTAAGACTCACACTAACATTAGGAACATTTTATTCTTCCTTTCTTTTTCAATTTTTTTTCTTCTATTCTCTTCCTTTACATTTGTTATTTTTTTTAATTCTCTTTTTTTTCTTCTTTGAAAGAGAAATAGAACTCATACACTTTTCACCAATTACTTTCACTTTTTCTTTCTATATTCCTCTCAATTGCTCATTCAAAATTTTCAAGGTACTATCAAAGAATATTTCAATAAATGTAGGGTACCAAAGAAAAATCATATATCATTATAAGGCTCAATATGGACAACTAAGGGAATATTTTCAATGCAAATCATCTGAAGGCCACAAAAACACATCTTAGGTGCCTTAATCATCTTAATGTATGCAATCAATTATCAATTTTGAAATGTTCACAGGTCAAGTTCTAGAAGACAATATCAAAGTGAACATACTCATGAAAAAATAGGGGTCTCAATATCAGAATATTTCAATAAAATTCATACCTCTCAATAGGCTCAAAACCTCACATATGGCTAAAGTCAGTTCACTAATCATAAGTTCTGAAAGCCTTTGTCGAAATAACCTAGTCACCGTAATCATATATAGCTCAATCAAATAGAGTCGAATACCAATGAGTCTAAGTCCTAAACTAAGTATGTACATGAATCAAAAGAGAAAAAGTCCTAAGGTTAGAAAAATTAATTACTTTTGCTAAGGACACAATCCAATACCAATATGGGAGAAAAATTCAGATCTGAAAAATTTTAATTTTTATTTTGTATATACTCCCCCAAACTTAGATGTTGGCTTGTCCTCAAGCAAACTAATCTACCCTAAAACTACAAAATAAAAATTAAAAACTACCTAAAAAGCTGGACAATATTTTTGGTGAGGTACAGGGGCCTGGGGTGCAATATTGAAAAAAATTGGGGCTAATGGGGTCCAAATCCTACAAATACAAATCTAATCCTAAAATAAATCTATCCCTAAAAAATAGAAAAATAAAAAAAAATCTATTCTAAAGATAATCCTAAGATAAATCTAATCCTAAAAAGATAAAACAAATTCCTAAAAGATATAAAACTAATCTAATCCTAAAAGATAAAACAAACTCCTAAAAAGATAAAAAACTAATTTGTTCCTAAAAGATAAGATAAACAAAATATCTATTACTAAAAATAAAAAAAATTACTAGAGATAAAAAAAAATAAATCTAATCCTAAGAGATAAGATGGTTGAATCAGAATTTGACCTCAAAACTGAACTTTTGCACCCCAAGTAGGAGTGAAATTCCCCAAACAGGGCTTTCACAGTTTTCTACCAGGATCCCAAATTCTATGGGTCAAATCCCATGTGATGCAACAATAATGTGTTACTCCCACATCCCATGGGAAAGACCTTTGATGAGGATGATGGTGGATTAAGGAAATTTCAAAATTAAGTTCAAACCCACCAGGGTCAAAGGGCATGTTCCTTAATCCATACATCATCCCAGCAAAATTTTCTTTTCTTCCATCATCCATCATGAAGTTGTTAACTCCATTAGTCAAGAAGATTACTTTCTCATGCTTCCTATTGCCTAATAATGATTCAGATTGTTCTAGATATTTTTCATAAAAGTACTTAGGCTGAATATAATAGAAAAATTTTGAATTACCCAAGTATGAACTAGATTTAATTAAATTCTTTATAGAAACAAATTCCTCATGCAAGGGTGGTTCAATTTTTTCTACAATTTTCAAACCTTCGATTTTTATTTTTCGATCCTCTTCCTCAAACCTATCATGCACAATTTCTTTTTCAGATTTTTGCTCCTCTAAAGGGATTTGATCATTGGTCACATCCATCACCACAACTTCCTCCTCTTTTTTAGGAGAGTCAAAAATTATTGATAATGCTTGTAACTCCTCAGATAAATGTTTTGAAATTTGCTCAAGTGCTATTTCTATGTTCTCAAAACTTTTTCTATTTTCTTCATGTATAAAATTAATTTCTTGAACATTACTACTTACTTTTTGAGCTAATTTCTCTTGGTTAATTTCCCATGACTCTTTCTCCACAGGGGGAGGAATTGACTCAACACAAGAGAATCTAAAATTATTTTTGCGATCTTTAGCATAATCCTCAGCTTTTTGAGCCAATCTCTCTAGAGCTATTTCCATTGGGGTTTTACTAGGAGGGGGAGGCTCCACATGAGAAAATTGAGAATAGTATCTTTCCTTTTTCATATCATTAATCTGTTGATTCATTATCTCTATATCTATTTCCCATATGGCCTTCCTAGGAGTTATATTTTGTGCAACATAGTATGGAGGATAAGGATAATATGGAATAAATCTATCACAATCTGAATCACTATTACAACTATAGTTATACATGAGAAAGTACAAATTACACAAATAATTACAAAAAGTACCGAAAAGAAATTAGAATCGAATTTCAATCCCCGGCAACGACGCCAAAAACTTGTTGATGTGCCAGCAAGTGGACTGGGTCAACGAGTAATATAGTCTGGAAGACCGAATATCGTCCCACAGGGATTGCAAATTGTTTCTAATAACTTTTCACCAATTCGTAATTATTAGTGCAACCTGTTATTGAAATTTAGAAGGAGAAGAAGAATAATAATAAAATAAAATAAGAAGATTGAGGAGATAAGATGTATAGAAAGCAATAGAAAAAGGTTAGGAACTTGGTTTCATTGTATGATTCACTTATTTTAACTATGATTTATTTTTCCTTTAATTATCCTTCAATTCATGGACTATTCCTCTCAAATAGCAATAGTTAGACGTCTCTAACATTACCCTTATTTTCTATATATTTAATCCTTGATCCCTCAACAAATTACAATATAAGAAAATATCTATTCAGCACAAGGGAATTAAAAAGCCATATAATCATCCAATTATATCCCTATATTTTGGACTGATTATACCATTAATTGCATGGCCTATTCAAAATCCCAACTCCCGTTGCGAATTAAGAAATCCAAAACATAAATTGCGCGGGTTTATGTATAAAATAAAAACTCAATTAATGCATGAATTAAAAACAGCAAAATACTAAATCATACATTAAAATATGTTACACCATACAATTTACACCATGTTCCTAACAAGTTGGGCCTCCAACAGGTACGCGCGCCCCAGGCGCACGCGACCTCGCGCCCCAGGCGCGCAAACTCTGATAATTGTTCTTTTCTTCACAGAAGCGCCTCAGGCGCACCCGTCCCCGCGCCCCAGGCGCGTGAGACCTACTTCGACTCCGTTTTGCTCCGTTCTTTTTCCATTTGCAAGATCTTTTCGTCCTCTTTTCAGGTCCATAAATATTTTATCCATTTAAGCTCTAAAAAGTACCTGAAACACTAACAAACGGATCAAAACGTTCAAAGGACCCTAAACTACTAAAAATAATTAAAATCTAATAAAAAGTCCTAAATTTGCTAGAGAAACAAGCCAAATACATAGTATAAGGGAGTCAAATCACTGCTCAAATCTATATATATTGGACCCAAATCACTCCCCCAAACTTAGCATTTTGCATGTCCCAGGCAAAAGTAAAATAAAAATTCTAAACAAAATATAAACTCCCTAAATCAACATGAACACACCTAATTTAAGACTACGACTCATCACTTCGACACATATTATCATAAACTATTTACACAATTACATACTAGTTAACGTAACAATCCCATTCAGAACTCAGAACTAGCGAACACTCTCAACCTCTCAATTGTTTCTCTCAAAAGTGTATAAGGGTCATATTTTCAATTCACTCAAGTTCAACAATGATAATGTGTTACCATAGGCTTGACCATAGACCAATATCTCCACTGAAATTATCGAAAGTATGCAAAAATCAAAAGGTCTTATTTTTGGTTGTAATGGGGCCATGGCTAAAAGTGTTAGGTGGGATAAAAGAAAGAAGGGATAAAACAAAGGCTAACTTGCAAAAATATTTACAAAAACAAGTTTCCCTCAAAAACCATGAATGAGCAATGAATACAATAAAGACTCACACTCACATTAGGAACATTTTATTCTTCCTTTCTTTTTCAATTTTTTTTCTTCTATTCTCTTCCTTTACATTTGTTATTTTTTTTAATTCTCTTTTTTTTTTCTTCTTTGAAAGAGAAATAGAACTCATACACTTTTCACCAATTACTTTCACGTTTTCTTTCTATATTCCTCTCAATTGCTCATTCAAAATTTCCAAGGTACTATCAAAGAATATTTCAATAAATGTAGGGTACCAAAGAAAAATCATATATCATTATAAGGCTCAAAATGGACAACTAAGGGAATATTTTAAATGCAAATCATCTGAAGGCCACAAAAACACATCTTAGGTGCCTTAATCATCTTAATGCATGCAATCAATTATCAATTTTGAAATGTTCACAGATCAAGTTCTAGAAGACAATATCAAAGTGAACACACTCATGAAAAAATAGGGGTCTCAATATCAGAATATTTCAATAAAATTCATACCTCTCAATAGGCTCAAAACCTCACATATGGCTAAAGTCAGTTCACTAATCATAAGTTCTGAAAGCCTTTGTCGAAATAACCCAGTCACCGTAATCATATACAGCTCAATCAAATAGAGTCGAATACCAATGAGTCTAAGTCCTAAACTAAGTATGTATATGAATCAAAAGAGAAAAAGTCCTAAGGTTAGAAAAATTAATTACTTTTGCTAAGGACACAAACCAACACCAATATGGGAGAAAAATTCAGATCTGAAAAATTTTAATTTTAATTTTGTATATACTCCCCCAAACATAGATGTTGGCTTGTCCTCAAGCAAACTAATCAACCCTAAAACTAAAAAATAAAAATTAAAAACTACCTAAAAAGCTGGACAATATTTTTGGTGAGGTACAGGGGCCTGGGGTGCAATATTGAAAAAAATTGGGGCTAATGGGGTCCAAATCCAACAAATACAAATCTAATCCTAAAATAAATCTATCCCTAAAAAATAGAAAAATAAAAAAAAATCTATTCTAAAGATAATCCTAAGATAAATCTAATCCTAAAAAGATAAAACAAATTCCTAAAAGATATAAAACTAATCTAATCCTAAAAGATAAAACAAACTCCTAAAAAGATAAAAAACTAATTTGTTCCTAAAAGATAAGATAAACAAAATATCTATTACTAAAAATAAAAAAATTACTAGAGATAAAAAAAAATAAATCTAATCCTAAGAGATAAGATGGTCGAATCAGAATTTGACCCCAAAACTGAACTTTTGCACCCCAAGTAGGAGTGAAATTCCCCAAACAGGGCTTTCATATTTTTCCACCAGGATCCCAAATTCTATGGGTCAAATCCCATGTGATGCAACAATAATGTGTTACTCCCACATCCCATGTTAAAGACCTTTGATGAGGATGATGGTGGATTAAGGAAATTTCAAAATTAAGTTCAAACCCACCAGGGTCAAAGGGCATGTTCCTTAATCCATACATCATCCCAGCAAAATTTTCTTTTCTTCCATCATCCATCATGAAGTTGTTAACTCCATTAGTCAAGAAGATTACTTTCTCATGCTTCCTATTGCCTAATAATGATTCAGATTGTTCTAGATATTTTTCATAAAAGTACTTAGGCTGAATATAATAGAAAAATTTTGAATTACCCAAGTATGAACTAGATTTAATTAAATTCTTTATAGCAACAAATTCCTCATGCAAGGGTGGTTCAATTTTTCTACAATTTTCAAACCTTCAATTTTTATTTTTCGATCCTCTTCCTCAAACCTATCATGCACAATTTCTTTTTCATATTTTTGCTCCTCTAAAGGGATTTGATCATTGGTCACATCCATAACCACAACTTCCTCCTCTTTTTTAGGAGAGTCAAAAATTGTTGATAATGCTTGTAACTCCTCAGATAAATGTTTTGAAATTTGCTCAAGTGCTATTTCTGTGTTCTCAAAACTTTTTCTATTTTCTTCATGTATAAAATTAATTTCTTGAACATTACTACTAACTTTTTGAGCTAATTTCTCTTGGTTAATTCCTAACTCCCGTTGCGAATTAAGAAATCCAAAACATAAATTGCGCGGGTTTATGTATAAAATAAAAACTCAATTAATGCATGAATTAAAAACAGCAAAATACTAAATCATACATTAAAATAAGTTACACCATACAATTTACACCATGTTCCTAACAAGAGGTTTTAGTTACACATATAGAAATAAAGAAAACAGAAGCAAAGAGAAAACCTCATATCATAGACAATACAGGTTAACTCTCCAAGAGACCTTCAATCCTTGTGCCTTGCCTCCTTGCTCTCAATAGATGTTACTAACCTCTCTCTCTAATCCTAATTGAATTCTATGATCTTAAAACCTTCTGAAAACTATTTACAAATCCTCTATTTAAAGAGTAAAACAAATCCTAAAATAAATCTTAATTAAATCTAATAGATAAGGTCCATGTTTATCTTCTAATCTCTGACCAAATCTAAGATATGAAGCCAAATTAGACTTCTCTTCTTCTATTTTGTTCAGAATCTGGTCAAATTGGGCCTCCAACAGGTACGCGCGCCCCAGGCGCACGCGACCTCGCGCCCCAGGCGCGCAAACTCTGATAATTGTTCTTTTCTTCACAGACGCGCCTCAGGCGCACCCGTCCCCGCGCCCCAGGCGCGTGAGACCTACTTCGACTCCGTTTTGCTTCGTTCTTTTTCCATTTGCAAGATCTTTTCATCCTCTTTTCAGGTCCATAAATATTTTATCCATTTAAGCTCTAAAAAGTACCTGAAACACTAACAAATGGATCAAAACGTTCAAAGGACCCTAAACTACTAAAAATAATTAAAATCTAATAAAAAGTCCTAAATTTGCTAGAGAAACAAGCCAAATACATAGTATAAGGGAGTCAAATCACTACTCAAATCTATATATATTGGACCCAAATCAATATAATAAACAAATCATTTCCTCATAAAATAACTCTTGTTGAAAATTCACCATTTCTTTAAAATCACTTAATACTTTTGAAAACGTGAATTAAGAAATTCATTTAAGAAAATTACTTTTTCAAAAACACTTTTCTCCAAATAAATCTCTTTAATATTTTAAAATAATACGAGGAATTTGCGGGGTGTTACACGGTTTAAGGAGGAAAATTCAACATGCAACAAGATTTACTTCAAACATCACAAAAATCACATCAAACCTTTAGATCTAGAGAATTTAGTTTGAAAAACTTTAAGATCTTTCATGAAAACTTAATTGAGTTATGAAGTCCGTGAGTTTGACATTTGCAAGTTTCTTTTGGCTTTAAAAATCCAAGATCAAGTACAAATATACTTGTACTCATCATTTAAGCTTTGAAAATTATCATGCAAAGAAGAGAGAAGAAAAATTACAAGATCAAAAGAAAAATTCTAACTATTACAATTTTCTCATGCTTATTCAAGATACCCACCAAGAAAAGTTGATCTCCTAGCTTTTGGGTCTTGGATCTTCAAGAAAGAGCTTAGGTTTTTGGATTGGTTTCCTCCTTCTTACCCACGGCCTCTCCCTCTTTTCCTCTATGTGTTGAGAGCTTGGTATTTGCTCTCAACAAATGTGTTTGAAAGTGAAGGGAATGAAAGAAATGAATGGTAAAAATGGGTGAAAGTAACTAAGGGTGAAGGCTTATATAGACAACTCATGACTCCTTCTTTTACCCTTGTATAAATTCGGCCAAGGTGTGTTCAAAGGAGGGCAATTTTGGCAATCCAATAATTTGCATGGGTGGTGTTTATCATATTCAAGGAGACAAAATAGAATAGGTTAGAGTTTTAGGGGTTACTTTAGGTCTAATGACTAGTTGGCTTCTAATTAGGATTTCCACTAACTTAGTTACTTCATGGTTCTAGCTTAGTAATATTTGGTTTCTTGCTCAACAATTAAAAATTCTAGGTTTACCCCATATGCATGCACATACACACGTATTTCACATAGACACATACATACATACATTCATGCATTATCATCTTCTTTTACTAATTTAATTTCATATAACCTCAAACATATATATATATATATATATAGTAATACCACACATACATATACGTTCATCTACACGAAATGTTCACACACACGCACATATATAGAAAATAATCCTTTTCATCATAAAATGATTCATGTATAAAAATCATTATTCTTTTAAAACATAAAAATATCAAATGCACAATTTGCTTCTCAAATCTCAACTTTAAAATTCTTAATATTATCTCATGAAAATCATTTCTTTTAAGTTTACTCATTAAAAACGTGAATTAAGAAAATCATTTAAGAAACACTCTTTCAAAGCACTTTTCTCAAAAATAAATCTCTTTAGCATTTTAAATTAATACAAGGAATTTGCGGGGTGTTACATTCTCCCCAACTTAAAGATTTCTTGTCCCCGAGAAATACGTTGTGGATTGGGCAGCGGGGCACAAAACTCTTACGTCACTTTAATTCTCATAAGAATACTCTCCTCTCGCTTCGTGGTCGTAATCCATTTTGCAGGTCTAATTCACCTTGCCGTGCTCCTCGTTCGTCGCTTTTAGACGAAGAAGTTCCACTCGTGCCACCACTTGCGTGTCGAATCGGGTCAAGTCTAACAGACTAACCGAAGAAGATGTCGCTCCCTTAGCTGATCGTTGTCACAGAAATTCCAACCATAGGTACGGACTTAGGGGAAATCAAGCAAACAAAAATTCACACATCTCCAAAAATGGGGGTTCCTCCTAAAATCCTTAAATATTCGCTATTCTCTACAACCTGGGTTCTCACAAGAATCACTCCTTCCTCCAGTTCTCTTCCTAACCCTAAGGTTTTCGTCTATCATTTCTTTAACTTAAGGGAATTCTATTACAACTTTAGGCTTACTTACTTCCTCAAACAACCTCAATTTCCTCCTCAGATCCATCCTAGACATCAATCAAGCCTATCACTTTTATCATCTAAACCTCTAGTTAGGGTATAATACAATTCCAACCCTCAAATTTTCCTAAAAATTCTTCTAAGAACCGGTAACATACGCCTCTTTTCCTCCTTGTGACTCCCCAACTTCGATCAAACTTATAACTAAACTCATTATGATCTTATATACTCTCTTAGTTTAAACCATCTATCCTTCCTTAATCGTTCAAGCCTAAATTAATTGGGTAACTATGGCACTCCTAACTCCACAATTTGGGCTAAAGAGTCCTAAATAGGGTCGATAAGGTTACAGGGGAATGAAAAGGCTCATGAAGAAAAGGATCGAATTTTAACAATACTAACTGTTTTGTTGAAGCAATTCAACAAACACGGGATTCCAGGTAGGATATACTATATTTTCAAGGGTACTAGCTATCCTTGTACAAAAGGTACGCTAAGGTTAACAAACCTAAGCCTAACAATCACTAATAAAACATCAAGGGATATGGGGTCTTGGTCTTAAAATCTATCCACTTCCTACTTAGTCTACGTTCCTCAAACTACAGGATGAATGGGTTCCTTGGACTAATACAACAGACACTAAACCACAAACAGAGTCTCATGTCCTAGAAAGGCAAGAACCTAATCTTACACTAACAAACACACAGAGTCACACAAACAAAGCATGCAAGCCCATGCTTAAGGCCACTAAGGATTACCATAAGCTCTGATACCATTCTGTAACAGCCCGATTTTTGTAAACCAAAAATAACCAACTCTTGTTCATTTAGGTTACAAAAATGAGGCAAATTTTTTTTTAAACATTGTTGAGGTGTTTGCAAACATTATTGGAGAGTGCTTAACATTCTTCCACACTTCTTTTGAAAATCGAGTTGTTACTAAAATCAAAACTTATTCATTTGGGTTTCCAAAAACATTCATCAAGGAAAATGGTTTGGTTCCAATTCAAAAATAGTTACTTGCATTACATCAAAAAGGACATTAAACATTCTTCACAAAGTTGCACAAAAGTAGGGCAAGTTCCAAAATAAGATGGGTTACACAATTGGTTCGTCACTTTGGTAATCCTTATCTCAAAGCACTCACAAAAACCTAACTACTCACACTATTCTTATACTTTCCTATTGAAAGCAAGTGGATGTAGCTCCTTCTCCTTCTTGCGTCCCCTCCTCGCTCTCGAAGAGGATGCCGCCCGCGCGGTTGTTTCCTCATTGTTAGTGGACTCCGTTACCACTCCAGCCAATGCAGTAGAATTCCTTTGCTTTTCATACAGGGCCTTCTCCTCGTAGCTCTGAAAACCTCGTACGGTGACTTTGTGACATTCCGTGTTTTCCCGACTAAGATAAATAAGTTTTTATTAAAGAAGAAGTTTTGAGATATTGTTTTACAAATGGTTTTTCGATGGGTATTTTATTCGATTACGTAATCAATTGTTGATTTTATGGAATTTTGGTAAAACAAAGATTTTTATGGAATTCAAGCAAATGATTTTGTTGAAGTTTGGAGTAATTTTATTATTTGTGATTTTTTTTGAAAAAAAAAATTTCTTTGTGCATTTTTATGGATTTAGCCTAATTGATTTAAGAATTGATTAAAGGAGTTTTGATTTCATGATGGATTTCTACACTTTGGAATTTAATCCACTTATGTTATGGTTTTATGTGTTTGTTTTTCTAAGGTTTTCAAATGAATTGCATTACTTAAAGTTTTAATTAAGATTTTATTTTCATTAAATTGATTCATATGGTTTTTTGGTTTTAAGATGGAAAATTATTTCTACTCTAAGTTCTGAAAAATCAAAGTCCAATCATTTTATCAAACCCTTAATCTAGAATCATCTCTAGAAACCCTAATTAGTATCCCTAATCTTTGATTAAACCTTAATCAAGTTCCTAATCCATGATTAAGAACTTAATCACTCTCTTAGACTCTAAACCCTCAAGGTTAGTGAACTAATCTAGAATTAGTTCTCCTTAAACCTAGAATTAGCATGGATTAAGTTTTTGATTAGTACCTTAATCCTTGATTAAGCCCTAAACTCTAAGGATTAGTGGACTAAACCTAATTCAGTTTTCCTAATCCTACCCTAATCATGATTAGATCCTAATCAATACCTTAAACCTAGATTAATTAGCTTAACCTACCCCTAAACCCCCTAGCCGAATGCACCTTTCCATGTGCATTACTTGGTCTCCAAGTTCCTTAACTTGGTAGCCAAGCACATGACATCATCAAGGTGACCTAAGCATGACCTAAAGGAGGAAAAAGAAAAGAAATAGGAAAGAAAAATAAGGAAAAACCGTGGGAGGAGTAAACCAAGCCCAAGCCCACCAAATCATGTATACAAACACTCACACACACACACACACACACTTCATTTGGTCTTTCCACTTCCTCATTTCCACTCACCCTAAACATAACACTAAGAGCAACATCAAGCTCTTAGTGAGAGAAAGAGAGAAAGATAGAGAGAGAAGGAGGCCGAACCTTAAGGAGAAGAAGAAGGAGGACTCTTAGCTTCTTTAGTGAATTTCTAAGCTTGATCTAGGTAGATCCTTAAGTCCTTAACCTCTTTTCTTTGATTCATTTTCGTTTTTCATGATTTCCTTCTAAAGTCTTGATTTTTGGTTTGAAAGTGTTGATGCATGTTGGTTTTCAAGTTAGATCTAGCAATTTCATTTACATGCATGTTGATTTATAAACTTAATCTTGAAGTTTTCGCTAAGAAAATGTTTTCTTCCATGATCTTAAGTTACCTTGTGAACTTATTTACTTTTCCTTGATTTCTTAAAAGTGTTTTTGAAAAAGAATTTGATTTTGAGTTTTTCATGAAGGATTTTTCAAAGATCTAGTGTTTTTGCTTGCATGCATGTTAATATCCATGCTTGAACTATGATATGTTTGATGCTTAAGTTTTAATGAAAAGATCTTTGAAAATGATTGAATTTTCTTGGTGATTTCCTTTGTGTTAGTCACGGTTTTGATTATTGTGGTGATTGAAAGTTTGATTTTCTTTTATTTGATCTCATGCATGTTGTAATCTTGAAGTTTAATGATGTTTTAGATGAATAGAAATTTGTGTGATGTTGTGATTTTAAGTGGTGGTCACGGTTTGTATGTGTAAATGAAAAGGGTTAAGATTTTCTTAAGTTTAATTGATGAATTATGTGACATTGTTGTTGGATTTGAAGTTGTTTTTAAAAGTCTTGAATTCTTGAAAATGTTTTTTAGAAAACCTAGTTAAGGTCACGGTTTTGACCTTAGTTTTGAGTTAAACTTTCTTGAGTATATATGTGTTGATATCATGAAATTATGTGATGATTTGTGAAGTTATTCTTTAAAGAAATAATTTTTGAAAAATAAATGATGTTTGTTTCATAAAAAGTTTAAGTCTTTAGTCATGCATGTATATGAATTTGGTCCAAACATGAAAAATAAGTAGATGAGTTTATCTTTGAATATATGTTGATGATTTGTTGAGCTTTATTATTTTCTTGAAGTGTACTTTTGATTTTCATGAAAAGAAATGAATGAACAAGTTTGTTTAATAAATTTTGTCCTGAAATTGTGATGTGTGTGGTTTTAGCCTTGAAAAATGACGTTTGTACATGTTAATAATTTTGAAATTTTGTCACTGGTCTAATTATGTTAAAATGAGCTTCTCTGAATTTTTGAATGATTTTTGGAATTGATTTCCTATTTCTATGAGAGCTAACTTTGTGAAGACAATTTTGAGAAAACAAGTTTTTCAGTTAAAAGTTGGAAGAAGTTTTCAAACTCGTGCTACTCTAAACTGCTTGAAATTTTTATGGTAGCTTCCTGAACCTCTCTAGATACTCTCTGTAAAATTTGAAGAGATTTGGAGTTGATTTGATAATTTTACTAAAGGCAAAACAGTGAACCGTTTGGTTCAGATTTTCCAGACTTAGTGACGAATTTAATTGGAAAAATATGACTTACACAACTCCAAATAATCTGAAATTTTTATGAGATTATCTTTATTGTGTAAGGAAGATGTATACCAATTTTCATTAATTTCTGAGTTGAAAAACTATTTTTAATAATGGCATTTTGGCCTCAGGCCAGCAACAGTTCTATCTTGCTTTTCATACGAAATCTGATTTGAAACCTAACCTAAGATTGTTCAAATGACTTGAAAATTTTATGTGATGAACCTTGTCATATATGTGTATGTTCTCGAAATTTTGAGGAGTAAACAAATTTATTTGATATAGTTTTAGATTTTATCTTTTGAGCTTTTTCGTAATCGAACAAAAAGCTTTATGTAAATGTTTTCGACCAATATGAATTTTGTACTTTATTTGGTGACTTGGCTGGACTTGTGTGATTATAATAATGTCTTGAAATAATTGAATGAATGATTGCTTGATGATATGTTTAGACTATGCATGAATGAGTTTGCAAGGTAATTGTTTACGGTGTTTAGGTCTAGGCTATTGGTTTGAAATAATGATTTGAGAATGTGTTATGTGCTATGTGGCAAAATGGTTTGTTTTAGATGGTTCATGCTAATTGAACTTGTTTGTTTAAGTGTCTTGGAATTGTTTAATTGATAAAAGAAATGAAGGAAAATGAATTATTTAATAAGTTACGATGTTGATTGATTTTTGAAAAGAATTTGGTTATTTGAAAAAGTATTGGGCCTATTGGTTGCTGCCTCATTTTGTTGCATAATGTTATACTTTGAAATAAATTGTTTTAAGTATTTGAGTTTGAGAAATTGTTAATCAAAGTGTTTGTTTAATTGTTTTCAAGATACTTAGCTTGTTTATGGATTTAAATTGGTTTTGGACAACGGTAAGTGAACTTGAGACTTAGAATATGATGTTGTCCAGAGTTTTTCTAAGTTGTATATCTTATTTAAAAATATTTCAAAGTTCCTTGAAGTTGAGTTTTTATGAGTATTTAATATAAGATAAAGTTGGTTTGAAAAATGCGATTTTACAATGTGTTCGGATTTTCTAAAGAGTGTTTTATGGGCTAGCATCTTTGCTGTCTAGTTTTTATTTAAATTGTTTTTTTTCCTGAAAATGTGTTTGGTTGGTTTTAAAGTTTAAATTTTAAATGGTACGTGATTTAAGAAAAGTTGGATTTCAAAAGTGACGTTACTCGATGTTTTCGGGATCGAGCGAGCTGCTGTCCAAGACGGACCAGCAACCGATCCATTTATTTAAAATGATTTCATTGATTTCTTATAATGATTTCAAATTATTTAAAGTATAGTGAAAGTTAGATTTTGATTTGAGAAAAATCTTGACGTTTTACGATTTTCCGACAAGAAGTGAAAGGAGTTTTCGAAAACGCACTTTGATTTTAAGTATGACGATCATTTGGGTAGACTAGTAACGTTAGTGTCTCCTATCTAGTATAAGGTGCGTATAAGTCAAGAACCTGGAGCAGCTGACAGTTGGGACGACCCGCAACGACTTCGGACAGAGTATTTGCTGGAGTTGAGGTGAGAGAGAAGCTTCCCTAAGACACCGTGGTACTTAGGTGATCTATTAGGACACTCCGTACTCTCTCAAAGTCGGAGTAAAGGTCTATTGTAGCTAGTAGTATACCCGATAAATTGTGTGCCTTGTTTGTATCACGGTATACGAAGACTCGGACCTATACCATCACATGGTATGAATTGATTGATATATTTGTTATGTTGAGATATATTGTTGTTTATATTGTCATTGCATGAGCATAATGCATCATCCCGCGATATAATATAAGAATAGAAAAGACATTAGAAAACTATAAGAAATTCCCACAAAGAATAGTACGGAACTCGAACGGACAAGACACGCTACGGAACCGGATGATGCTGATGCGCCGAGTACGTGGATCGAGCTGATGACGACGGCGATGCCTTTGGACGCGGACGCAATGAGTGCCGAATTCTACAAAGATAGTTTCCATATGGTCGTAGACATATGTTGAGATAGTTTCCATATGGCCGTAGCCATATGTTGAGAGTGAGTTAAGATAGGTCGGAGCCTATCTATCAAAGATTGATGGATATCCCGCATATAGTCGTAGCTATATGCCGAAGGTGATTCTGAGTGGGTCGGAGCCCGTCAGAATAATTGTTGATGTCCCGCATATAGTCGGAGCTATATGCCGAGAATGATTCTGAATGGGTCGGAGCCCGTCAGAATGATTATTGATATTCCGCATATGGTCGGAGCCGTATGCCGAAGGTGATTCTGAATGGGTCGTAGCCCGTCAGAAAGATTGTGGATATCCTGCATATGGTCGGAGCCGTATGCCGAGAATGATTCAGGATGGGTCGGAGCCCGTCAAACGTATTAGTCGAGTCCCACAGAAGCATTCTGCATATGGTCGGAGCTGTATGACGGAGATGACTTAGGATGGGTCGACGTTAGGACAACGAGTATAACCTCACGACTTAAAACCCTAACCCGAAGTAGTGGAGAGGAAGATACACCTGAACTACCCTTGTGGTGTTCAGCTGGATGATTAAGATAGGGGGCGGCAATGACGGTGATTCGTCAAGAAGCCTTGAGAAGTCTGTCTAGGTGGGAAAAACCATAGGGGCCCTGGCTGAACCGGTCGGAGCTGGTCACCCAAGGGTGTGGACGAAGTACCGCACGATCACTAGACGGATGACTGACACCCCCCTTGACTAAATCTTGATCAGTGAGAGGGATGCTCGAACATGGTTGGATGTGCCCTTTTTCTCGAGACATTATTTATTTTGCCATCCGTAAAAGGCCGGTGTGGTTAGAGATCCTGTACTCCTGATTGCTTCCGACTAGGTGGATGGATCCCGAGGAGATGTAGACCCAAACCATAAAGCCTGAATTCCCGATATTATGGATTCGAGAAATATGAACTAAAAGATTTTGATCCCATGAGATAAATTGATCAAGAGATCCCCGTAAGTGAAAGATTCGTAAGAGGTGTTCGAGAAAAGTACGTGAGAAAGAAAGAATTATACGTCGTGAAGAGACTAACGATATCGAAAACGAAAGTAAGCTTATGTTAATGAATGATTAACTATGGTGAACTTAATTATGAAGGTGATGATGCAAATATGTTATCTTGTTGTGTTGTATCTATATTGTACTGTTGTGCTGTGAATATGTAATGTTGTATGCTTGTATTGTCTTAATATTTTGCCTATCGTAAACCCACACCGTCGACGATACGTCGTTCGGAATGCTTACTCTCTCTGTCTTTCCCGCTCCCTGTGGACTTCTGTGATGATGTCCACAGGTGAAAGAGTAAGTAGTTTATCTCGGGAGTTGGCGCTTCAAGTGATGGCCTACGAAGACAAGACCGAGATGGAGTCTCGAAGAAGGAGAAGGTCAAGCTCGGCTCGAGGACTCGATGGTTGATGATTCGACCCTTCTGACGAGCATTACGTTGGAAGGAGGTCTATTGTCATAGTATCTATGTTCAAGTATTGTACTCCCTTACCAGGTACTTAGACGTCATTAGCTGCATCCACATGTACACCCGGAATATGTTTTATAAAGCTGGATAATCAATATTAAGTTTTCTGGTTAAACATAAAAGAGATGGGCTTTTAAATGTGATTTTGTGAAAGCAAGTTTCAAAGTGCGATGTCTCGTAACATCTCGGTTTGGAACTTGAAGTATGACATGAGATATGAGAATCAATTTTCAGTTGCAAACTATTTGGATAAAAGATTTTGGAACTTGGAGATTCTCATGTCCATGTTATGTTATGTGAAAAAAAAAATTGGCCCAAATTTTCACTACATTGAATTAAATAAATTATATTTTCAAGTTGTCAAATTGGGGTGTTACATTTGTGGTATTAGAGCAATGGTTGTCCTAAGTAGCCTGATATATGGGCTTACATGCTTTGTTTGTGTGCATTTGTTTGTGTGTTAGTGTTAGAATTATGATGAGTAAGGATAGGAGTACGAAGTTACGTGAGCGCTCGTTCAGCCTCTGTCGCCCAGTCTCTATCGTTCTATCTCTATCATTCTGTCTCTATCGTTCTATCTCTCTATCTCTGGAGTGCGTCGGGAATTTGTCTACAATGTGTACCAAGAACCGATACTAGCGTCCTCGTGAGACCTTGTTTTGTGTGACCTGAACCTTCTCTTGTTTGTTGAAGACCTCTTTGTTGAGAACCCCTTCTGTTGCAATAATTTTTGAAATCCTGACCTGAAACCTTGTTGTTAAAGCTTTTTTAGATACGAACCCATTTCTTGTGATCATGGCCAACGTCCTTGGCGGCCTGGCATGTCTTTCTAAAATGACCCTGTTCTGTCAAGCAACTTGACAAGACTGTGATTGCTGATGAACCCAAAGTTTCATCTCCTGAACTTTGACAAAACGATTTTCTTCTTCAGAACCTTTGTGACAATTTTCAACCTTGACACCTTATGCCAATCAAGTAGATATTTCCCAATTATGAGGTGGACAGTGAGATGTTGCTAAGGAAAAGTTATGACGGTTGAGGGATAAGTAAGTATGAACAAGGTAAGGTAAGAGTACCCCTTAGAGCCACAAGTCTGATAGCAGCCTACCCTGAGTAATGGTATGGATAGCATCAAGGTGGTAGATAACTAAGACCAGTCTGAAAGATTTAGGTTTAGAAAAGCTCTAGTTGGGGTAGGTGAACGATTGGAGTGGATGTGAACTTAGGATAGGACCATGAGATTGAATAAATGGGGTGGTAAAATTAACGGATGGAACCCTTAAGTGACGACCAAAATTAGGTTGAATGACTAAGATTTGATGTTCTAATGGACGTAGGTGACCATAAGCTGTAGAATTAAGGGTGTCATTAGGCGTTAAGATCGTTACTCTGAAGGATAAATCCCCGAGTTGGAGAGATTTTGATGGTTTAGAACCCGAAGATAAGCCATAAGGGGGTGTGAAAAGGTTTAGAATGCATAAGTTATTTAGGATGAGGAGTAAGATGATGTATATCTCCTTAAAAATTTAGTGGTTGATAGGGAAAAAGAAGGAATAATAGTTACCCTAGTAATTCGATGAGGGAGAAAATTTAGTCTAGTCAGCAGAATTTAAGGTGATACTCCGATAGGCTTGAACAAGTGATGGGAAGTTTTGTAAGATAAACTAGAATTGGTGAATGTTGGGAATTTTTATGGTTTTAGTCCCTGTCAAACGCTATTGGATAGATATGATGTATAGGAATATGATTTATCAAAATTGGGGAGTAAACGGAGAATTTTGAGGTCTGTAATAACCCGTCTATGATTAAGTGGATGAGAAGAGTCAAGTTAAGGGAGAAAGACCATGAGAATACTAGTATCCTTGTCGGGATTGGCATAAGCATGCTATTCTTTCTAAATGCTATTTTAAACCCTTGAACCCTTAAACTTTTGTTGACAAAACTAAACCGTTAATATTCCATTGTATTCGATAATAGAATGGCCCGAAAGATTTCTTTTGAAAGTAACCCATTTGACTTACTCCCAAGGACCTTCAGAGAATGGTACATAATTGGCGACTCAAAGACTACGACTACTAAAGACCGAAAGAATCACTCCAAAGAGCTCGACATTCTTTGATAGTGTGATCCCGCGAAGCATTTCTCGAGGACGAGAAATCTTCAAGTTGGGGAGAGTGTGACATTCCGTGTTTTCCCGACTAAGATAAATAAGTTTTCATTAAAGAAGAAGTTTTGAGATATTGTTTTACAAATGGTTTTTCGATGGGTATTCTATTCGATTACGTAATCAATTGTTGATTTTATGGAATTTTGGTAAAACAAAGATTTTTATGGAATTCAAGCAAATGATTTTGTTGAAGTTTGGAGTAATTTTATTATTTGTGATTTTATTTGAAAAATGAATTTCTTTGTGCATTTTTATGGATTTAGCCTAATTGATTTAAGAATTGATTAAAGGAATTTTGATTTCATGATGGATTTCTACACTTTGGAATTTAATCCACTTATGTTATGATTTTATGTGTTTGTTTTTCTAAGGTTTTCAAATGAATTGCATTACTTAAAGTTTTAATTAAGATTTTATTTTCATTAAATTGATTCATATGGTTTTTTGGTTTTAAGATGGAAAATTATTTCTACTCTAAGTTTTGAAATATCAAAGTCCAATCATTTTATCAAACCCTTAATCTAGAATCATCTCTAGAAACCCTAATTAGTATCCCTAATCTTTGATTAAACCTTAATCAAGTTCCTAATCCTTGATTAAGAACTTAATCACTCTCTTAGACTCTAAACCCTCAAGGTTAGTGAACTAATCTAGAATTAGTTCTCCTTAAAACTAGAATTAGCATGGATTAAGTTTTTGATTAGTACCTTAATCCTTGATTAAGCCCTAAACTCTAAGGATTAGTGGACTAAACCTAATTCAGTTTTCCTAATCCTACCCTAATCATGATTAGATCCTAATCAATACCTTAAACCTAGATTAATTAGCTTAACCTACCCCTAAACCCCCTAGGCCGAATGCACCTTTCCATGTGCATTACTTGGTCTCCAAGTTCCTTAACTTGGTAGCCAAGCACATGACATCATCAAGGTGACCTAAGCATGACCTAAAGGAGGAAAAAGAAAAGAAATAGGAAAGAAAAAGAAGGAAAAACCGTGGGAGGAGTAAACCAAGCCCAAGCCCACCAAATCATGTATACAAACACTCACACACACACACACACACACTTCATTTGGTCTTTCCACTTCCTCATTTCCACTCACCCTAAACATAACACTAAGAGCAACATCAAGCTCTTAGTGAGAGAAAGAGAGAAAGATAGAGAGAGAAGGAGACCGAACCTTAAGGAGAAGAAGAAGGAGGACTCTTAGCTTCTTTAGTGAATTTCTAAGCTTGATCTAGGTAGATCCTTAAGTCCTTAACCTCTTTTCTTTGATTCATTTTCGTTTTTCATGATTTCCTTCTAAAGTCTTGATTTTTGGTTTGAAAGTGTTGATGCATGTTGGTTTTCAAGTTAGATCTAGCAATTTCATTTACATGCATGTTGATTTATAAACTTAATCTTGAAGTTTTCGCTAAGAAAATGTTTTCTTCCATGACCTTAAGTTACCTTGTGAACTTATTTACTTTTCCTTGATTTCTTAAAAGTGTTTTTGAAAAAGAATTTGATTTTGAGTTTTTCATGAAGGATTTTTCAAAGATCTAGTGTTTTTGCTTGCATGCATGTCAAGATCCATGCTTGAACTATGATATGTTTGATGCTTAAGTTTTAATGAAAAGATCTTTGAAAATGATTGAATTTTCTTGGTGATTTCCTTTGTGTTAGTCACGATTTTGATGATTGTGGTGATTGAAAGTTTGATTTTCTTTTATTTGATCTCATGCATGTTGTAATCTTGAAGTTTAATGATGTTTTAGATGAATAGAAATTTATGTGATTTTGTGATTTTAAGTGGTGGTCACGGTTTGTATGTGTAAATGAAAAGGGTTAAGATTTTCTTAAGTTTAATTGATGAATTATGTGAAATTGTTGTTGGATTTGAAGTTGTTTTTAAAAGCCTTGAATTCTTGAAAATGTTTTTGAGAAAACCAAGTTAAGGTCACGGTTTTGACCTTAGTTTTGAGTTAAACTTTCTTGAGTATATATGTGTTGATATCATGAAATTATGTGATGATTTGTGAAGTTATTCTTTAAAGAAATAATTTTTAAAAAATAAATGATGTTTGTTTCATAAAAAGTTTAAGTCTTTAGTCATGCATGTATATGAATTTGGTCCAAACATGAAAAATAAGTAGATGAGTTTATCTTTGAATATATGTTGATGATTTGTTGAGCTTTATTATTTTCTTGAAGTGTACTTTTGATTTTCATGAAAAGAAATGAATGAACAAGTTTGTTTAATAAATTTTGTGCTGAAATTTTGATGTGTGTGGTTTTAGCCTTGAAAAATGATGTTTGTACATGTTCAATAATTTTGAAATTTTGTCACTGGCTAAGTATGTTAAAATGAGCTTCTCTGAATTTTTGAATGATTTTTGGAATTGATTTCCTATTTCTATGAGAGCTAACTTTGTGAAGACAATTTTGAGAAAACAAGTTTTTCAGTTAAAAGTTGGAAGAAGTTTTCAAACTCGTGCTACTCTAAACTGCTTGAAATTTTTATGGTAGCTTCCTGAACCTATCTAGATACTCTCTTTAAAATTTGAAGAGATTTGGAGTTGATTTGATAATTTTACTAAAGGCAAAACAGTGAACGGTTTGGTTCAGATTTTCAAGACTTAGTGACGAATTTAATTGGAAAAATATGACTTACACAACTCCAAATAATCTTAAATTTTTATGAGATTATGTTGATTGTGTATGGAAGATTTATGCCAATTTTCATGCAATTCGGAGTTGAAACACTATTTTTAATCATGGCATTTTGGCCTCAGGCCAGCAACAGTTCTATCTTGCTTTTCATACGAAATCTGAATTGAAACCTAACTTAAGATTGTTCAAATGACTTGAAAATTTTATGTGATGAACCTTGTCATATATGTGTATGTTCTGGAAATTTTGAGGAGTAAACAAATTTATTATATATAGTTTTAGATTTTATCTTTTGAGCTTTTCCGTAATCGAACAAAAAGCTTTATGTAAATGTTTTCGACAAATATGAATTTTGTACTTTATTTGGTGACTTGGCTGGACTTGTGTGATTATCATAATGTCTTGAAATAATTGAATGAGTGATTGCTTGATGATATGTTTAGACTATGCATGAATGAGTTTGCAAGGTAATTGTTTACGGTGTTTAGGTCTAGGCTATTGGTTTGAAATAATGATTTGAGAATGTGTTATGTGCTATGTGGCAAAATGGTTTGTTTTAGATGGTTCATGCTAATTGAACTTGTTTGTTTAAGTGTCTTGAAATTGTTTAATTGATAAAAGAAATGAAGGAAAATGAATTATTTAATAAGTTACGATGTTGATTGATTTTTGAAAAGAATTTGGTTATTTGAAAAAGTATTGGGCCTATTGGTTGCTGCCTCATTTTGTTGCATAATGTTATACTTGGAAATAAATTGTTTTAAGTATTTGAGTTTGATAAATTGTTAATCAAAGTGTTTGTTTAATTGTTTTCAAGATACTTAGCTTGTTTATGGATTTAAATTGGTTTTGGACAACGGTAAGTGAACTTGAGACTTAGAATATGATGTTGTCCAGAGTTTTTCTAAGTTGTATATCTTATTTAAAAATGTTTCAAAGTTCCTTGAAGTTGAGTTTTTATGAGTATTTAATATAAGATAAAGTTGGTTTGAAAAATGCGATTTTACAATGTTTTCGGATTTTCTAAAGAGAGTTTTATGGGCTAGCAACTTTGCTGTCTAGTTTTTATTTAAATTGTTTTTTTTCCTGAAAATGTGTTTGGTTGGTTTTAAAGTTTAAATTTTAAATGGTACGTGATTTAAGAAAAGTTGGATTTCAAAAGTGACGTTACTCGATGTTTTCGGGATCGAGCGAGCTGCTGTCCAAGACGGACCAGCAACCGATCCATTTATTTAAAATGATTTCATTGATTTCTTATAATGATTTCAAATTATTTAAAGTATAGTGAAAGTTAGATTTTGATTTGAGAAAAATCTTGACGTTTTACGATTTTCCGACAAGAAGTGAAAGGAGTTTTCGAAAACGCACTTTGATTTTAAGTATGACGATCATTTGGGTAGACTAGTAACGTTAGTGTCTCCTATCTAGTATAAGGTGCGTATAAGTCAAGAACCTGGAGCAGCTGACAGTTGGGACGACCCGCAACGACTTCGGACAGAGTATTTGCTGGAGTTGAGGTGAGAGAGAAGCTTCCCTAAGACACCGTGGTACTTAGGTGATCTATTAGGACACTCCGTACTCTCTCAAAGTCGGAGTAAAGGTCTATTGTAGCTAGTAGTATACCCGATAAATTGTGTGCCTTGTTTGTATCACGGTATACGAAGACTCGGACCTATACCATCACATGGTATGAATTGATTGATATATTTGTTATGTTGAGATATATTGTTGTTTATATTGTCATTGCATGAGCATAATGCATCATCCCGCGATATAATATAAGAATAGCAAAGACATTAGAAAACTATAAGAAATTCCCACAAAGAATAGTACGGAACTCGAACGGACAAGACACGCTACGGAACCGGATGATGCTGATGCGCCGAGTACGTGGATCGAGCTGATGACGACGGCGATGCCTTTGTACGCGGACGCAATGAGTGCTGAATTCTACAAAGATAGTTTCCATATGGTCGTAGCCATATGTTGAGATAGTTTCCATATGGTCGTAGCCATATGTTGAGAGTGAGTTAAGATAGGTCGGAGCCTATCTATCAAAGATTGATGGATATCCCGCATATAGTCGTAGCTATATGCCGAAGGTGATTCTGAGTGGGTCGGAGCCCGTCAGAATAATTGTTGATGTCCCGCATATAGTCAGAGCTATATGCCGAGAATGATTCTGAATGGGTCGGAGCCCGTCAGAATGATTATTGATATTCCGCATATGGTCGGAGCCGTATGCCGAAGGTGATTCTGAATGGGTCGTAGCCCGTCAGAAAGATTGTGGATATCCTGCATATGGTCGGAGCCGTATGCCGAGAATGATTCAGGATGGGTCGGAGCCCGTCAAACGTATTAGTCGAGTCCCACAGAAGCATTCCGCATATGGTCGGAGCTGTATGACGGAGATGACTTAGGATGGGTCGACGTTAGGACAACGAGTATAACCTCACGACTTAAAACCCTAACCCGAAGTAGTGGAGAGGAAGATACACCTGAACTACCCTTGTGGTGTTCAGCTGGATGATTAAGATAGGGGACGACAATGATGGTGTTTCGTCAAGAAGCCTTGAGAAGTCTGTCTAGGTGGGAAAAACCATAGGGGCCCTGGCTGAACCGGTCGGAGCTGGTCACCCAAGGGTGTGGACGAACTACCACACGATCACTAGACGGATGACTGACACCCCCCTTGACTAAATCTTGATCAGTGAGAGGGATGCTCGAACACGGTTGGATGTGCCCTTTTTCTCCAGACATTATTTATTTTGCCATCCGTAAAAGGCCAGTGTGGTTAGAGATCCTGTACTCTTGATTGCTTCCGACTAGATGGATGGATCCCGAGGAGATGTAGACCCAAACCATAAAGCCTGAATTCCCGATATTATGGATTCGAGAAATATGAACTAAGAGATTTTGATCCCATGAGATAAATTGATCAAGAGATCCCCGTAAGTGAAAGATTCGTAAGAGGTGTTCGAGAAAAGTACGTGAGAAAGAAAGAATTATACGTCGTGAAGAGACTAACGATATCGAAAACGAAAGTAAGCTTATGTTAATGAATGATTAACTATGGTTGATCGAGGCCGTACCCGATCAAAATAAAAGGTGTTTATTCTGTAGTACTAGGAAGGTGATCCTAGGTCGTTTCCCAGCGAATATCGGTCTAGGCAAAGTATCAAACACGTAGTGTGCAGTAAAATGGGGGGGTTTTTGTGTGTGACAAATGTGAAGAACAAAACATAAACAGAATATAAAAACTAAGAAAATCAGAAACAAAAGCGGGCAAACCCCTTTGGCTACGTACACTACTCAATCCTAGCTCACTAAAGATCGATTCCTCTCCTCTCCTCTGTCCAACTCGTGATAACCAAATACTAAGCGAAAATTCAGTTATCACTCCAAACCCTAACTTCTAATTAAGCATCAGAAACCAGAATTGGAGTTTTTACGAGTTAATACAAATTAAGCATTTATATTCATGTATTATCTCTACGAAATGGAATTAAGCAAACCACTACACATCGATAAACATGAAAACAGAGAAGAGAAAACGAAATTGCATTAATAACAAGAGCTCAAGAGTAGATAATACAATACCAAAGGGATTAACCCTTGAAGTCTAGCCTTCCATGGCCATAAATGAAGAAAAACGAGTAGAAATGGGGAAGAACAAAACCCTAGCAGCCACCACCACTTGGGAGAGCCAAGAGAGAAGTTCTAACCTAGAGAGAGAGTGAGAAATCTGAAATGGGAGTGTGTCTTGGGGGGTTACACGAATTTCCCCTCTTAAGACACAAAATGGGCCTAAAACATGGGCCCAAGTCCTAAGAAACACTATTCTGAACATTACAATTAAAAAGGGACCTAAATGCAAATTACAATCTTCACTTCAATACTTCAATCTTCATTTCCAAACTTCCCAAAGTGTCCTTGTGCCAACTATTACCTGAAAATAGAAATAGAATTAATTAGGCTAAATAATTCCAAATTAAACAATATTCGGAATATTAGTCCAATAAACTCTAAATCAATAAATCAAGCTAATCAATGTCAAATGGGCAACAAGTATCAATAATAGGAGTAAAATAATGCAAGGGATAATGGGAAATAAAATGCTCATCAAATACCCCCACACTTATCCTTTTGCACTCCTGGGCAAAACCAAAAGATAGGACTATGAAGATCAATATGCACCAAAGTGAATCATGCAACAAGATGACTACAACTAAGAAATGCTAACCTAAGAGATTACATACTTCACAATGAATTCTAGGAAATGCAAAGAAATGGGCAAACTCAAGCACACAAAATGGTTAAGGATCAAAGAGTCAAAGCATCCGCGAACATCATCCAATTACTTCAAGTATGCAAAGAAACCAATGACATCAAGAGGATAGTCACAAAGATGATAGAAACTCACAAGGATCACTCAAAAGTGTTTACACTCAAGTGTTTGGGGTTAATCATTATTTACACTCAAGGCACATCATGAAAAACAAACACAACCATAAGCTTGACAAGCCTCTAACATCAACCATCAACACACATGCACAAAATGATCAAAAGGTCTTTTAAGGGTTGTAATGGGGCCAAGGACAAGGTAGGATAAAAATATGGGAATGTAGCTAAAACCAAAGGAATAGAGGAGCAATGGGGAATAAGTAAAAAGTAAGCAAAATCCACCCCAAAATCAACTACCACTAATTCCAATCCTCTTTGCCTCAACAACCTTTTATTCACTTTTTTTTTTCTCTTCTTTTTTTTTTTTTTCTTTTTATTTTTGCATTTTTTTTTATTTTTTTTTTGTATTTTTGTCTTCTATTTTTTTTTTTGTTTTTGAGAGATATACAAAAAGAAAAGAAGAAACAACACAAATGGCATGAAGATGAAGCCATAACTATAACAACCAATGAGGCAAAACCAAGAACTCAACCAATTAAAGCATAAAGCACACTTCTTACCTAATACCCATTCCCAAAACAATTCCAAAGCTCCAAAATTCCCTAAGGTTAGGACAATCATGGTTTTTCAGTCATAGGCTTGTAATGAGCTAAAGAACAAGGAAAGGGATAAAAAGGCTCAAAGGGGCTAGCAAAGGATACATTCATTCAAGGTAGGCTCATATGGCTAGTAGCTTATTCAAGAAAGAAAGTGCCTAAATCATTTCAAAATGTGCATGAGCAATCAAGTATCAACAAGAGTCAAGTCAAGTTCTAGAGTGCAAGTAATCCAGAGTGCAATCACACATGAAAGAAAATTAGGTGGCATATATAGCAATCCACCCACAATTAAGGCTCAAATCCTCACAAAAGGGACAATTCTATCACAGTGTTACCACCTCTTAATTATCAAAAGCAACTTTACACACAGAAATGCATGAATTCAGACACGAGATACCAAAACTCTACTAAAATGAAGCAAAAACATGCAAGAAAATGCCCAAAACTAAGCAAAACCTAAAAAAAAATCAAAGCAAAATATGCAACCTAAACTACTCTCCCCCCACACTTAAATCACACATTGTCCTCAATGGAACACAAATAGCAGAATCAGACAGATATAGACAAGTGTAATAAAAAGAGTAAGGAAGGAGAAAAGGAGACTCCCTAAGTCATGGTTGTTCAAAAGTGGGGTCGACCAATGAGGCCTCCTCCACAGGTGCATCATCCAAAGAAGGGGTGGTTAGGAAAGGCTTGAGTCGGTGGCCATTGACTTTGAAGCTCTTGTTCGTGGACTCACTCTTGATCTCCACAGTGCCATAAGGAAACACCTGGGTGACTACAAACGGTCCAATCCATTTAGAGCGGAGCTTTCCACTCATGAGTCCAAGCCTAGAGTTGTAGAGCAAAACTTTTTGACCAACCAAGAACTCCTTTCTGGAAATGGAGTTATCATGAAGCTTCTTGGTCTTCTCTTTGTAGAATTTGGAGTTCTCATAGGCCTCCAAGCGGATCTCATCTAGCTCACTCAACTGCAGCTTCCTCTCCTCACCCGCTTGATCAAGAGCTAAGTTACATTGCTTCACAGCCCAATATGCACGGTGCTCTATCTCCACAGGCAGGTGGCACGCCTTACCAAAGACAACCCGATAGGGTGACATCCCTATGGGTGCCTTGTAAGCGGTCCGATGGGCCCACAGAGCATCCTCCAATCGTGTGCTCCAATCCTTTCTATTAGGCTTCACCATCTTCTCCAAAATCCGCTTGATCTCTCTATTTGAAATCTCCGCTTGCCCGTTGGTTTGGGGGTGATAGGGTGTAGAGACTTTGTGCACAACCCCATACTTCTTGAGCAAAGCTTGCATGGATCTATTGCAGAAGTGTGTGCCTTGGTCACTGACTATGGCTCTAGGTATGCCAAACCTGCAAAGGATATTAGACCTGACAAAATCTACAACAACCTGAGCATCATTAGTCCTGGTGGCCTTAGCTTCCACCCATTTGGATACGTAATCCACAGCAAGTAAGATATAATAAAAACCAAAAGAAACAGGAAAGGGGCCCATGAAATCTATACCCCAGACGTCAAACACCTCACAAAACAACATAGGTTGTTGCGGCATCTGTTGCCTCCAAGATAGGGCGCCTCCTGCTCTTTGACACTGCTCACACGAGCTGCAGATGTTGCTCGCATCCTTGAAAATGGTAGGCCAATAAAATCCAGAATCCAGCACCTTTCGTGCTGTCCTTTGAGTACCAAGGTGGCCTCCCACTGGTGAAGCATGGCAAAATTGGAGAACCGATTGGATCTCCTGGTCTGGAATGCACCTGCGAATGACCTGATCACTGCAAAAACGCCATAAATAGGGGTCATCCCATACATAATGCTTGGCATCGCTCTTTAATTTGTCTCTTTGAGCTTTGGATGCCAAGGCAGGAAAAACAGAAGCAACTAGATAATTAACAATGTCTGCAAACCAAGGAGTTTGGGGAAGGGGATGGGAAACATGTAAAGATAAAAGCTGCTCATCCGGGAAGTCATCCCGGATAGGAAATGCATCCTCCTCTCTCTCTATCCTGCTCAAGTGGTCTGCGACAAGGTTATGCGCACCACTCCGATCCTGAATCTCAAGATCAAACTCCTGGAGGAGCAACATCCACCTAATCAACCTAGGTTTGGAATCTGTCTTTTTCAAAAGATACTTCAGAGCAGCATGATCAGTGTACACTACAACCTTAGAACCAAGCAAATATGATCTAAACTTGTCAAGTGCAAAAACAATAGCCAAAAGTTCTTTTTCAGTTGTTGTATAATTAACCTGTGCTGCATCTAAAGTCCTAGAAGCATAATAAATCACATGCGACAGCTTACCAACCCTTTGGGAGAGAACTGCTCCCAAAGCATAATTTGAAGCATCAGTCATGAGCTCAAATGGGAGGGTCCAATCAGGTGGTTGGATGATGGGAGTGGTGGTCAGTGCTTTCTTCAATTCATCAAATGCCCTCTTGCATTGGTCTCCAAATTCCCATGGGGCATCCTTTTGAAGCAACTTGGAAAGAGGAAGGGCAATGTTGCTAAAGTTCTGAATAAACCTGCGATAGAAACCTGCATGACCAAGAAAAGAACGCACCTCTCGCACGCAAGAGGGGTAAGGCAAATGTGATATTACATGCAGCTTAGCAGGGTCAACTTCTATGCCCTTGTGCGAAACAATGTGCCCTAAGACTATGCCTTGTTCTACCATGAAGTGGCATTTTTCAAAATTCAAGACAAGGTTAGTCTCAATGCACCTGTTAAGCACCTTAGTCAAATTATCAAGACATGCATCAAATGAGGAGCCATAAACACTAAAATCATCCATGAAGACCTCTATGCAATGCTCGAGCAAGTCAGCGAAAATACTCATCATACATCTTTGAAATGTGGCAGGAGCATTGCATAGGCCAAAAGGCATCTTTCTATATGCAAATGTGCCAAAAGGACAGGTAAATGTGGTCTTATGTTGGTCCTCTGGTGCAATGCAAATTTGAAAATAACCAGAGAATCCATCTAAGAAGCAATAATGAGATTTACCTGCCAGGCGCTCCAACATCTGATCAATGAAGGGGAGAGGGAAATGATCCTTGCGAGTCGCCTGGTTGAGCTTTCTGTAATCAATGCAGACTCTCCAACTGTTCTGCACTCTAGTGGGAATCAGCTCATCCTTCTCATTTTTTACAACTGTGACACCAGACTTCTTGGGGACAACTTGCACCGGGCTCACCCAAGTGCTATCTGAAATTGGGTAGATGATACCCGCTTGGAGCAGCTTGGTGACCTCTTTCTTTACCACATCAAGAATCTGGGGGTTCAATCGTCTTTGGGGTTGTCTCACTGGTTTAGCCCCATCCTCCAACAAAATGCGGTGCATGCACATGGAGGGGCTAATTCCAGGAATATCCGCTAAAGTCCATCCAATTGCCCTCTTGTTCTTTCTTATCACATCCAGCAGTTTCTCCTCTTGATCAACAGAAAGTGAGGTAGAGATGATCACTGGGAGTTTCTGCTCATCCTCCAAGTAAGCATATTTGAGATGAGGAGGGAGGGGCTTCAGGTCCAATGAGGGTGCCTGCATAATAGATGGAACTAAAGGGACAGCAGAAATGGATTCTGCTGCCTGCACCTGAACAAGTAAATCAGACTCATGCATAACAGATATGGGGTTAGGGTTAGCATAATCTGAATCTATAACATATGAATCATCAGATGCAGTAGCAGAGTCTAAAAACTGGGCTATTTCAGTGCATGCGGTGCACCATCCAGAGTTAGTGCATGATGGACAAGTAAATGAATCAGTGAAAGATGGCAATTCAAAATCATGATGCAAAAAGTCAAGCATATGCTCATCTATCAAATCATCGAGCAAGTCCATATGGAAAACAGAGTGATCCTCAGGAAAATGTTTCATAGCATGGAAAATGTCAAATCGGATCACACTGCCATCAAACTCCATGGAAAGTGAACCTGAATGCACATCTATCTTGGTTCGGGCTGTTTTCAAAAATGGCCTCCCCAAAATAATAGGAACAACATTACGGGGAGAGTCATCTTCCATATCAAGTATGTAAAAATCAGCAGGGAAGATCAACTCTTCAACCCGAACCAAGACATCCTCTATCAAACCTGCGGGGTGGGCAGTACTTCTATTTGCCAATTGAATCACCACACCCGTAGGTTGAAGAGGTCCAAGAGAAAGAGACTTAAAAACAGACATAGGCATGACATTTATGGATGCTCCTAAATCTAGCATAGCATTTTCAAACTTAACATTGCCTATGATGCAAGGTATAGAGAAAGTTCCAGGATCCTTACATTTTTCAGGAATGTGAGGGATAGGTTTACCTATGAGAGCGGAGACATTCCTTCCCATGCTTATCCTCTCATTGCCCTTGAGTCTTCTCTTATGAGTGCACAACTCCTTAAGGAACTTCGCATACCTTGGAATCTGTTTTATTGCATCAAGAAGGGGTATGTTGACTTCCACCTTCCTGAATGTGTCAAGAATGTCCTTGTCCACCTCTTCCACCCTTTTGTTTTGAGGCACTCTTGGTGGGAATGGAAGAGGAACAGGAGGAGGTTGTAGGACAACAGCAGGGCTTGTGGTTGAAGTCGAGGAGGGTTGAGTTGGATGATTCTCTTTGGTGCTAGCATGCTCACCTTCATCTACCACTTGGCTCTTCCCTTTAGAGGAAGCTAGAGCATCATTGTTGAGGTGAGGTTGTGGTGTGGGTGTGAGAATCTGCTTTCCCGACCTCAGGTTGATGGCACTCACATTCTGATTCTGAGGGTTGATCACAGTTTGGGATGGCAACTTGTCAGAATTTTGAGATTGCAAGTTGTTGAGAGAAGTTGCCATTTGACCCATCTGATTTGTCAAAGTCTGAATGGATGCCTCTTGTCTCTGAATGGATGCTCTAGTCTCTTGTTGAAATTGGAGGTTTTGCATGGTCATTTGCCTCACCAACTCCTCCAAGGTAGGTTGGTTGGATGGAGGGGCTGATGGTGCAGGATGAACCACTTGCTGCTGTTGTTGGTGCCTTTGCTGCTGGATTGGAGGAGGTACATATGGTGGTCTACTCGGTCCAGCGGTGTTCTGAAATGGAACATTAGGAGGAGGTTGTTGTTGTTGATCAGACCACTTCAGATTGGGATGGTTCCTCCATCCAGGGTTGTATCTATTGGAAGAGAGGTCATGATTATGTTGTTGTGGGCCTCTATTGTTGTATATGTTTGCTGCATAGGCCTCGGGTTGGTCACCACTTGTCATCGGCTGTTGCTGCTGAAGGGAAGGGCATGCATCTGTGGGGTGCTCAATGGATGTGCATATGCCACACACTCTAGCAGGAAGTATCATCTTTTTCTGATTGACAGCCAATTGTGTGACCAATGTTGTGAGAGAATCAATTTTCTGCTCAAGCTTCTCAACCTTGCCCGAGTCTGCACCAACATCATTTACATCCCTCACAACTATTGCATCACTGTTGCTTCTTGCATGGAATTGTTGACAATTGGAAGCCATCTTCTCAATTTTGCTCCTGGCTTGTAAGGGTGTCATATCTCCCAATGTACCACCACTTGCAGCATCTACCATGTTTCTTTCCATGAAGTTGAGACCTTCATAAAAGTACTGGATGAGAAGCTGCTCAGAGATCTGATGGTGAGGGCAGGAAGCACACAACCTCTTGAATCTCTCCCAATAATCATAGAGACTCTCTCCATGTTGTTGCCTGATACCAGAAATTTCCTTTCTGATTGCAGTGGTCCTATTTGCAGGGAAGAATTTTTCCAGAAATGCCCTCTTCAAGTCATCCCAGCTTGTGATGGAACCAGGGGCCAAGTCAGATAACCAATCTTGTGCTAGACCCTCTAAGGAATGTGGAAATGCTCTGAGACAGACATGATCCTCTTGCACATCATGTGGTTTCATTGTGGTGCACACTATATGGAATTTCTTGAGATGCTTATGAGGATCCTCACCTGCAAGACCATGAAACTTGGGCAACAAATGGATTAGTCCTGTTCTAAGCTCAAAAGGAACATCCTCATCAGGATACCGGATACACGAGTCTTCAATAGTGAAGTCAGGTGCAGCCAGCTCCCTAAGTGTCCTTTCCCTTGGTGGGGGTTGAGCCATGTTATCACAATGTATAAAATCAGATTGAATAAAAGTAGAAGGAATAGAAGAAATAGAAACAGAATCAGAATTAGATGGACTATAAGATGACTCTGACTCACTACCTAATGACTGATTCCTATTTTGTCTAACTAATCTGTGATAAGTTCTATCAATTTCAGGGTTATAAGGATGCAAATAACTTGGGTTGCCCCTAGTCATGTACTGAACAGAACAGCATCAACCATAGCATACTGTAACAGATATGCATGACCAAAATCGGCAACAAAATTTATTATTTTTTAAAATTTTTTTCTTTATTTTTTTCAGGACCCTAAAATCATGAAAACATATCACAGAAAGTTTGAGGACAAAATTCAAAAGGGAACCAAGTCAAAGAATTAAAACAGTGACCAAAAACTAAGAAAATAGAACTTGTAAAATAAAAAAGAAATAGTAAACAGGCTTTTTCAGGATCCAAACGAAGGGGTTTTCTGACGAAGTAGAAAAATCAGATTATTCAGAAAATTCCCTTCGATTTGATATAAAATTCGTCCAATTCCGACAACCTGATCAAAAGTTATGCCTATTTATAGTAAGTGCTGCTGAAACTTGGAAAATTTTTCTGGAACTCACAACCAGTGCATATCTAAGTGTCTGTGATGCATCAACACACTAATATATGATGAAACAAGTGTGGATACCAATTTTCGTGCAAAAATTCCACCCGCAGCTATGTTGAATGGCACTCACAGAATCACTAGAATAACATCAGTTGTGCAGAACAGCAAATCAGCAAACAGGGCAACTTTCAATCAGTTATCAGAATGCTTATTCACACACTAACTACACTAACTAATCTAATTAACTACTGTATGATCTTTGGCAAGAACCGATAATCCCCGGCAACGGCGCCAAATTTTGATCGAGGCCGTACCCGATCAAAATAAAAGGTGTTTATTCTGTAGTACTAGGAAGGTGATCCTAGGTCGTTTCCCAGCGAATATCGGTCTAGGCAAAGTATCAAACACGTAGTGTGCAGTAAAATGGGGGGGTTTTTGTGTGTGACAAATGTGAAGAACAAAACATAAACAGAATATAAAAACTAAGAAAATCAGAAACAAAAGCGGGCAAACCCCTTTGGCTACGTACACTACTCAATCCTAGCTCACTAAAGATCGATTCCTCTCCTCTCCTCTGTCCAACTCGTGATAACCAAATACTAAGCGAAAATTCAGTTATCACTCCAAACCCTAACTTCTAATTAAGCATCAGAAACCAGAATTGGAGTTTTTACGAGTTAATACAAATTAAGCATTTATATTCATGTATTATCTCTACGAAATGGAATTAAGCAAACCACTACACATCGATAAACATGAAAACAGAGAAGAGAAAACGAAATTGCATTAATAACAAGAGCTCAAGAGTAGATAATACAATACCAAAGGGATTAACCCTTGAAGTCTAGCCTTCCATGGCCATAAATGAAGAAAAACGAGTAGAAATGGGGAAGAACAAAACCCTAGCAGCCACCACCACTTGGGAGAGCCAAGAGAGAAGTTCTAACCTAGAGAGAGAGTGAGAAATCTGAAATGGGAGTGTGTCTTGGGGGGTTACACGAATTTCCCCTCTTAAGACACAAAATGGGCCTAAAACATGGGCCCAAGTCCTAAGAAACACTATTCTGAACATTACAATTAAAAAGGGACCTAAATGCAAATTACAATCTTCACTTCAATACTTCAATCTTCATTTCCAAACTTCCCAAAGTGTCCTTGTGCCAACTATTACCTGAAAATAGAAATAGAATTAATTAGGCTAAATAATTCCAAATTAAACAATATTCGGAATATTAGTCCAATAAACTCTAAATCAATAAATCAAGCTAATCAATGTCAAATGGGCAACAAGTATCAATAATAGGAGTAAAATAATGCAAGGGATAATGGGAAATAAAATGCTCATCAATGGTGAACTTAATTATGAAGGTGATGATGCAAATATGTTATCTTGTTGTGTTTTATCTATATTGTATTGTTGTGCTGTGAATATGTAATGTTGTATGCTTGTATTGTCTTAATATTTTGCCTATCGTAAACCCACACCGTCGACGATACGTCGTTCGGAATGCTTACTCTCTCTGTCTTTCCCGCTCCCTGTGGACTTCTGTGATGATGTCCACAGGTGACAGAGTAAGTAGTTTATCTCGGGAGTTGGCGCTTCAAGTGATGGCCTACGAAGACAAGACCGAGATGGAGTCTCGAAGAAGGAGAAGGTCAAGCTCGGCTCGAGGACTCGATGGTTGATGATTAGACCCTTCTGAGGAGAATTACGTTGGACAGAGGTCTACTGTCATAGTATCTATGTTCAAGTATTGTACTCCCTTACCAGGTACTTAGACATCATTAGCTGCATCCACATGTACACCCGAAAGATGTTTGATAAAGCTGGATAATCAATATTAAGTTTTCTGGTTAAACATAAAATAGATGGGCTTTTAAATGTGATTTTGTGAAAGCAAGTTTCATAGTGCGATGTCTCGTAACATCTCGGTTTGAAACTTGAAGTATGACATGAGATATGAGAATCAATTTTCTGTTGCAAACTATTTGGATAAAAGATTTTGGAACTTGGAGATTCTCATGTCCATGTTATGTTATGTGAAAAAAAAAATTGGCCCAAATTTTCACTACATTGAATTAAATAAATTATATTTTCAAGTTGTCAAATCGGGGTGTTACAGACTTGCCCCAAGTGCGGCTCTAGATTAGCTCCGCTCAGTTGATGCTTCGAATCTGGGATCATGATCTCCGTGTAGCCGGTCCATGCCCAGCCGCTTGGGGCGTGCTTCCAACCTCTTCCATACTTATTTCACATGGTGATCTCCAGGCAATACTCCATCTGCCCGTTGAGATATCAGCCGCACCGATATGCCAACGAACAGGAGAGAGTAAGCGATCCGAACGACGCATCGTCGACGGTGTGGGATTACGATAGGCAAGATACCAGGACCAAACAAACACACAATACAACATACAAGCATACAACAACCAAATATATTATTGATATCCTTATCCTTATTATCTTACATTATTAGCATTATTGTTATCCTCTTTCATTTCCGTCTTACTTTCACATCTTATGAATATTCTTTCCTTTTCTCATTCATTTCCACTTAATCACTATATTTTATTTTCCTCCAGTCTTATCAATTCATAACTTCTGGTGATTGGGGTGTGTTATAATATCCTCAAAGTATTCATTTCGATTTCGGCTATCACTCACGTCTACATCTCCTCGGCCATCCACCCAACCTAGTCGGAAGCAAACAGGAGTACAGGACCTTTACCGTGCGGGCACGACAGCTGTCTCACAAACAATTGGTCCCAGACCAGGAGGACTACAACCTCAAATCATATCATATCAATTCAATTCATATATAATCAAGGCACACTGTCTCAACTCACAGTGGCAAACAAGATGCCCCACTCCAGTCCCTCTCACTGTTCTAGATTTGCAATCTAGGGGGCGACAGTATGTTTCTAGTGGGCCCGCAGAACTTACCATGGCATTGGACCCAGTCCCTACCACGTTTGTATGCCACATGTGGAGTTTGTTCTGCATGCCTAGAAACATACTCTAGACTTCTTGACGTTTCACCGTCATCGTCCTCCCCTAATGCAATCTCCTCCTGAGTATCCGCATATACCCATGGTTCCTTCCTTTCCACTACTTCGCACTCTCATACCTCACCGCGAATGTCTTTTAAGGTCTTTTATCTTTTTAATGAACCTAAGGTCGGCCCATCCTTCGTGCATCCCTTCAATGAGTCTCGACCACTAACTTTGCACAATCTTTCTCTCATCAATGCTCACATAGCACAGAGCGGGGATCACATCAACAACTCGTATCTCATTTTCTCAATCCCTCTCAACATTCTCAATTTCCTTTTAGAATCTTTTCTCAAAACAATCTTTTCGCAAAACCTTTTTCGAAAATATCATTTCGTAAACTTTTTCATAATCTTTCTCAAAAATTTATTTTCACAACCTTTTCAAAAATATCCTTTTTACAAATCCTTTTCGAAAATATTATTTCGAAAATCTTCTTAAAAACCTCTTTTCATAAATCTTTTCAAAAGCTTCTTTTAAAAAAAAATCCTTTCAAAACCTTTCTCAAAAAAATTTCTTTACACAAACCCTTTTCAAAAATTTCTTTTCACAACTCTTTACAAAATTCTCTTTTCACAAACCTTTTCGAAAAATTCCTTTTTCAAAACCTTTTCAAAAATCTTTTCAAGAATCTCTTTTCAAAAACCTTTTTCGAAAATCACATTTTTGGTGAGCACTAATGGAGGAGCAAGCTAACTCAACCCTAGTCTCATTCAAAAACAAAAACAAAGGAGCCCAGCTCCACTCAGATCACCTCTTGTCTCAACAATCAACATCACTCTCCCCAGCTCTGGCTCGTTCTCAACCTTATCATTCGTTCTTTCCTCAATCTTAATTTTCATCTCTTTTATAATCACACTCTTGTCCATCATCTTTATTCCTTTCTCATTATGTCTTTTACTTTCAATTTTTATCACTCATTCATTTCATTTTCACTTTCTTATTCAGGACGTAACAGACGTCCATCAGCATGTTACTCATATTAAATTAACAGTATTCGATATAAGCATGCATAATTAAATAGATAAATATAAACATGCTATCCACACACAATCAGCACACAATAACAATGTGGTCTTTGTCACCTTCGTATAAGTGGCCACGCAACACAAACAATTGCCACTATACTACTTGTCGTGTCCTTAACCAAGATCAACCTTGAAGCTATGGAGAAACTTCAAAGAGTGATCCCAGCAAAGAGATTTATGTAGGACTCTTAGGATTTCTGAATATCCATTTGGGATAATCAGGTTCTCCCTAGTCAACAAAGTGTGTGCTAGTGTCAACTTAGGGATGAGAAGACGTACCTTAGCCCCTATAGCATGGTGGTTCTTATAGGGGATTACCTGTGTGCAGTGGGCCGTTCTCATGAGGCTTCCGAAGAGGAGGAATTCAAGTAGGATTCGTAAGGGTTATGATAAGATAACATCCGTAAATTCTGTATGCGATAGTCTTTATCAAATGCTGTGTTTATCTAACCAAGAGTCGTGGGAATCTAGGAGAGGTAGTTAAGCTTGATGAGACTGTGGATGATAGAGATAAGGATGAAAATCCTGTGCTCGGGGTTAATCTCATAAGCGTATTACATCTTTGTTAAAACCCAGTTTGCTCGGTATAACATTCCGACCGTATGCCTTGTTCCAGTGTCTAACCGGTCGGTCCAAGGTAACTTTGGTCAGGAAATGCTCGGCCTATTGAAGGTCCACTACATAAGCCCCCCAAGCTCGGTTGGGTGATTTGAGCCCTGCCGAGTTAATGAGACGAGCGAACTGTTTTCCGACCAAGTTTTGTTGGAGAGAGACATCCGACCGTCTAAGTGATCCTACCAGAGCTGTCGCTTGATTGACCCAGACGTGACCCTTCAATTCTACCTGTGCCTCCACGTGTCCTTCACTTTACCGGGAAATGGAACGTTATGATTTCAAACCTGTTGGAAGCGCCACGTATTTAGTTTCATCATAAATGGGCTTTTTCTAATTTGGCCCAGTCCTTGAGTTAGTGAAGGGAAGCTCTAAAACGAATTTCAAAGGGCGGTTTTCTCACAATTCATTTTAAACAGAACTTCAAAAACCTCTCAGATTCTCTCTCTCTTTTGTTCATCGTTTTTCTACGATTTTGAGACGAAACCAAAGTTCTTCAAAGGAATTCTTGCTACTACTTCATTTTTCTATTGAGTGCATCTTTAACTTCGTGTTTCTTCGGTTTCTTGGTTATTCAACAATAGCAGGTAACGAACCTCTCTTCTCTGACTATTTTCTCTTTCTTCTTTGTTGTTTAAAATTCTTTGCATGCGATTGTTTCTGCCATCTATTGTGTGTATATGCTTAGAACTTTCTTTGTTATGTATTAACACTGGCCCTGCTCCCCTTTTACTTTGATCTTGAAACAAATCCTAGGGTTCGACAAACACCCCATCACTGTACATGAGTGAAACCCTTGGTCTTTTCAAAATCTTTGACCTTCATTATCATTTGTTGAGTGGTCGCCGTAGTGTTTCTTAGGTTTGTTTTACGTTTGGCTGCACTTAATTTCTTAGGGTTTGTACCGAAGCTGCGTTAATCATGAGTGAGGATTCTGTAAAATCTGATGTTCCAAGAACACATGAAGAAGAAAACCCAGAAATTTGCAATAAACCGATATCAATGCATTTCCCTCAGACCTTGAAAGAGTTCAGACAGGGTGTGATTCATTATAGGATTGCCGAGAGGGTAGAACAGAGGAGATTAAGGAGGCAACAGAGAGGTATCTGATATTACAGTTGGTTTGGGGAAATTCTGCCCAGAAAGGGAGGTGTTCCCCAACCGACCGTATTCATAAGTGTTTAACCAGAAATTAGTTTAACTGCTTCTGACTCCGCATGTGCCACCTTTTCCTCAGGTATGAAGAGAAAGTGTGTTAGCAATCCCGAACTCTACCCACTTCCACCAGATAGCAATCAGTATGATTGGGTTGACCGAGAGGTGGTTGGCACCCAATTCGAACTTTCAACAGAGGAAACCTTAGAGCAAACCAGAGCAATAATTTTGCCTTGCCCCGGTGATGATGCTGGGAACTTATATTCCATAAGTCCAGTGTGACCAAATGAAAGAGTCTGCACTCGCATTCCTGAGGGTAACCCCGGCTTTTACTTTTACGAAGAAGTGATTACTCGCTTAGGGGTTAGAATGCCTTTTACTAAGTTTGAAATAGATATTCTGAATACTTTAAGAGTTGCCCCTTCTCAGCTGCATCCGAACGCTTGGGCTTTTGTTAGAGGCTTTCAACAAGTCTGCTCTGCCATGAATTGGTCCTGTACCGTTCCTATTTTCTTCTACCTGTTTGCTCCTCAATGAAATGCCTTTGAGAAAGGGTCACCGAAGCGGCCATGGGTTTCTCTGAAGTCGCGGAACGGATATGGTTTTTTAACTAAGTATTCTGAGTCTTGGAAAGGATTTAAGCCTTTCTTTTTTAGATACAATTTTGTTGGTAATGGTGTTTGCTGGTTCACTCGGCCTGGCGAACAACGACCAATCCCTCGATTTCCTCTTCAGTGGAGTGCCAGCTTCTTTAATCAGAGAATTGCGTCATATGCATCGGACTGGAAAGAGCTCGCCGAATATGAGAAAGATGTGTGCCGAGCTGTTGAGAGTTATTTGAAAACCAATGGAATGATAGAAACGAGGGATATAGTGGATATCCCTTCATCAAATGTCAAGGCCGAACTTGGTAAACTGTTTTCCTTCTGCTTTTATACTTATGTTTTATCCAGATCTAATGTTACTTCGTTTTCATTGCAGATAAGATGGCCTCTCGTATGTCTGCCCTGCTTCATGGTGGCAAGAAGAGAAAAACTACTGCAACCAGTGCAGCTTCCAGATCTTCAAACCTGAGCACACCAAGTTTAAGTACTTCTGCTCCCTCTGCTTCTCCGGTCGAGGTGTCTCCTCGGCCTTCTCCCACTGTGCATGCTGTTGCCGCCACCGTTTCGTTAGGACCGAGCGGTCAAGTCCAAGTCTCTTCTCCTCCTCAACAACAGACTCGTCGCCGACGAATAGACAAAGGCAAGGAGAAAGTGTCCGAGGGGGCGAATCCGAGGGCTGAGGAGACAAGTACTAGAGCTACTACTGCTCCTTCTTCTGCCGCAACTCCATCAGAAACTTCAATTTGGGACTGAGAATTTGATGAGAGGTTTGCCAAGTATGTCTGCCCTGAATCTGACCATTCTCGGTTTGGAATTCTCACCATCGACGAGTGGTCACGCTACAACATGACTCTGACGAAATATCTTCTTCGAAGTGCCAACCTTACTTACTTTTTGGCCAAGCAAGCGGGTGATCTTTTTTCTGGTTTTAATGTTGAACAAAAAGAGGCTCGTGCAATGTCTGCTGCTCAAGAGGCTAGCCTTTCGGACGAACTGGTCCGAGTAAAAAATGAATTGGAGAATTTGAAGGATGACAAATCTGAGCTGATCAAGGAGAGAGATTCTTTGAAGGTTTCCAAGAAAGTTGTAGAGGATAAGGGGAAGGAAGTGGAGGAGGCATTGAAGAAGGAGCTGTAGGAAAGCCAACAGAGGGTTGATGAACTGAGATCTGAGGTAGAGAAATCTGCTATTCTTGCTTGGAAGCTTAAGGAAAAAGCTCTTCGTCATAAGAAGGTGGCAACGACCAATTTTTACAATTGGAGCAAAGGTGTTGATGATTCTTTTATTTCTGCGATCAAACAAATTCAAATTTTGAACCCTGAAACTGAGTTCAGGGTGGCTGGAGCTCATCCCTTTCACAGTGTTGAGAATGGGAAATTGATTGACCTTGAGACTAAGGCCGAAGTTGATCTGCAAGCGGAGGATCTTCCTAATCCTCTTGTTGAGCTGACTGAGGCTCCAGAATTTGATGATGCCAATATTGTCTTGTCCGATATTGAGGAATGATTTTAAATTTTGGTGGTCGGTTTTTGTTGCTCGTTGTATCCGAGCGTTGTTTCTTAGCTGTTTCGAACAATTTACTTTATCTTTTTGTTGTTCGTTGTATTCGAGCGTTATTCCTTGGCTGCCTGGAACAATTTACTTTATCTTTTACTGAATTTATATTAATTTGCTGTGTATGCAAATTGTGCTTCGTTATTTTTGGTTTCGTTTGTCACGTGACCCTTTGTATTTTCCGAGATATAATTCTGAACAAAATAGTTTACAAATTATTTTACTTGGGTGTGTAATGGATTGTGAACAGAACTCGGATCGCCGACTTTAGTCGAAGCGGGACCCTCGGACCGCGAAATAAGGAAAGTGATTTCCTGAATTCGGGCGTTCTACGAGTTGTTTCTCGATTTCGCTCGGTGGCTAGCCGAACCAAATGAGTCGTATGTTGTTTCACAATGTTCATAAATAGGAGAATTCCAAAGGAATTGACGAATTTTATTGATAAAAGAATACAAAGAAGAAATTGCTCATTTGCTAAATAGTTCCTAACAATTTATCTGGAATCTAAGAAGGAAGTTAACCTTCGTTTATTCAACCTAAACAATTCTGAGCAATAGACTAACCTATCTGTAAACAGAAATGAAAAATAGGAGCTTAGCTGTAATAAGCTCTGAGCTTGGCCACGTTCCAACTGTTATTGATTTTCGTGCCTGAGAGAGTTTCCAATTTGTAAGCACCAGTTCCAGATTTGGCCTTCACTCGGTATGGACCTTCCCACTTTGGCTTCAATTTTCCAACTCCAGCATTTCCTTTTCCGATATCTGCTCGGCTAAGGACCAAGTCTCCAATTTCAAATCTTCGCGGACGAACTTTCTTGTTGTACTCCCGAGCTTTCCGTTCCTTTATTCTTCTTTCATGAGCTGCAGCATTCTTTCGAATTTCCTCAAGTAAAATGAGTTCTTCGCTGAGCAAATGGTCATTAGTTTCTGAAGGACGTTCAAGCGTCCTAAAGGTAGGGATTCGCTTTTCGATCGGAATGACTGCGTCACAACCGTATGTCAATCGAAAAGGAGTTTCACCTGTTGATGAGTGTATAGTTGTCCTGTGTGACCATAAGACGCTCGGGAGTTTATCCGCCCAAGTGCCGGCTGCATTACCAAGTTTCTTTTTAATTCCATCCAAGATGGTTCTGTTGGCGGCCTCGGCTAACCCATTTGTTTGTGGGTGTTCAACAGAACTGAAATAGTGAGTAATTCCCAGGTCAGCTGCTAGTTGTTGAAAGTGGGAGGCTGCAAACTGTGATCCATTATCAGTAACTATGGCATGAGGCACTCCGAACCGAGAGATAATTTCCTTCACAAAGAAAGATTGAATACAGGCGGTAGAGATTGTTTCTAACGGTGCCGCTTCAATCCACTTAGTGAAGTAGTCAATAGCCACTACTGCAAATTTGAGTTGCCCTGGTGCAGTGGGAAACTTTCCGATGATGTGCATACGCCACTGATAAAAGGGCCAAGGGGCGCCGAGAGAGTGTAGCTCTTCTGCAGGTCTTTGGTAGATGTCGCTGTGAAACTGGCATTGAACACACTTCTTAACATGTTCCATGGCGTCTTTTTGCAATGTAGGCCAAAAGTAACCTGCCCGGATTATTTTCCGTGCTAGGGATTTTCCACCCATATGGTGGCTGCAGACTCCACCGTGGATCTCTTCTAGTATCTCCTCAGCTTGGGATGGGTGGACACATTTGAGCATGGGAGAACCAAACCCTCTTTTGTACAGAACTCCATCCAGAACTGTGTATTGAGCTGCCTTCTTAACCAATTTCCGAGCCTCTACTTGATCTTGGGGAACAAAACCATGTTGCAAATAGGTAAGAAGCGGATCCATCCATGATTGAGACAATGAAACAGCTGGAATGACACTCGGTTGGGGGATGGTTTCTTGTATTAGTGTCTTATTGTTTTCCGACCTTTTGGTACTTGCCAATTTTGATAAAATATCGGCTCGGGAATTTGAATCTCTCGGGACATGGGAAAGGTCAAATTCAGAAAAATTGGAAATAATTCGCCTCACCTCTTCAAGATATTTCTGTAAGATGGGTTCCTTTGCCGAGTATTGCCCTTTAATCTGAGAAACCACCAATTGTGAGTCGCTGAAAATTGATACCCGTTCGGCTCCAAACTCTTGAACCATTTTGAGGCCTGCAAGAACTGCCTCGTATTCCGCTTGATTGTTTGACGTTTGGAACTCGAACTTCAACGAGTACTCCATGCACAATCCTTCGGGGTTTTCAATGATGACCTTGGCTCCGACTCCTTTCATGTTGCTCGATCCATCTACATATACTGACCATAAATTTTGAGGGGTGTCCGAGGGAATATCTGTGAACTCAGTGACGAAGTCAGCAAGAATTTGAGATTTCATCGCCTTCCTCGGTTCATAGGTGATGTCAAATTCAGACAATTCGACTGACCATGAAACCATTCTGCCTGCTAGGTCGGGTTTGTGTAGAACCTGTATGAGAGGTTGGGCTGTTCTCACAAGGATTCTATATGCTTGGAAGTATTGTCTCAATCTCCGAGCAGAAATGACCAAGCAGTATGCAATTTTCTCAAGCTTTTGATATCTTAACTCGGATCCCTGAAGAGCTCGGCTAACAAAATATATTGGGGCTTCCAATCCCGAATCTTCTCGTACCAAAACCGAACTGACCGCTGCCTCCGCTACCGACATGTATAGAATGAGATTTTCACCAGAAAGAGGGCTGTGGAGGACTGGTGGACTGGAAAGATACTCCTTCAATTGAACAAAAGCTTGCTCACAGTGCTCGTCCCAAAGGAAATCTTTATTTTTCCTAAGGAGTTGATACCATGGCAAAGCTTTCTGAGCGGCTTGGGATAAGAATCTGGAGAGGGCCGCCACTCGGCCCGTGAGTTGTTGAACTTCTTTAAGACTAGCTGGACTTCTCATTTCAAGGATTGCTTTGCATTTATCTGGATTGGCTTCAATACCCCTTTCAGTTAACATAAAGCCGATGAAAGATCCGGCAGGGACTCCGAACACGCACTTTTCAGGATTTAACCTCATGGAATATTTTCTTACTCGGTCCAGTATTGTCTTGAGGTCCTGGGCATGGTTTTCTTGCTGTCTGCTTTTTGCTATAATGTCATCAATATAGACCTCCATGTTGGAGCCGATCATACCCTGAAAAACCTTGTTCATCATTCTTTGATAAGTAGCTCCCGCGTTCTTCAATCCGAAAGGCATTACATTGTAACAGTAAGTTGCTTTATCGGTGATGAATGCTGTTTTATCTTGATCGGCAAGGAACATTGGTATCTGGTTGTAACCAGAGTAAGCATCCATGAATGAGAGGAGTTTGTAACCGGCCGAGCTGTCGACGAGCTTGTCAATGACGGGAAGTGGGTATTGGTCCTTTGGGCAGACTTTGTTCAAGTCTGTGTAGTCGACACACATCCGCCACTTCCCATTGGACTTTTTGACCAAGACGGTGTTAGCTAACCAGTCTGTATAGTCATTTTCCCATAAGAAACCGGCTCGGAGTAATTCGGCAACCTTTTCTTCAATGGCTGCAGCCTTTTCAGCGCTAACTTTCCTTTTGCGTTGTGCCACTAGCTTTGCCCCCGGAAGAATACTCAACTTGTGACAAATAAAATTGGGGTCGATTCCTGGCATATCCGCTGAAGTCCAAGCGAACAGATCCTTATTTGAAATCAGCAGAGCGGTCAATTCATCTTTAACACTTATGGGTAGCTCATAACCGATTTTTACTTGCCTCACGGGATCGTCGGTCAATGTCAAGAATTCCCACTGTCCCTTTGGGGTTGGTCTATTTCTGTCGGATTGATCCCGCATATCAAGATCCGTGAAGTTAATATTGCCCTTATCCAAAGAGACTCTTTCCAAATTGTTTTGATCCTTGTTTTTAACTTTCCCCAAACTAGCGTTGTAACATTTTCTTGCTGCCTCCTGCTCGGCCTTGACTGTTACCACTCTGTCATCTGTTCCAACAAACCTCATAGCTAAATGAACTGTTGACACTACCGCTCCGAATGCCTGCAAAGAAGTTCTCCCAAGAATGGCGTTGTAGGCCGCTGGACAGTCGACCACCAGAAATTTGACTATCTCAGTCCTAGCCGAGGGCTGTTGTCCGAGGGTGACAGGAAGTTGGATGTATCCCTTAGGTTCAATGGTGTCTCCAGTAAATACGATCAATTCTCCCTCAAAAGGAGTGAGATTGCATTCCCTGAGTTTTAGAGCTTTGAACAAAGGGAAAAACATAATGTCCGCCGAACTTCCTTGGTCGATAAAAACGCGTTTTACCTCGTAATTACCGATAAGTGTAACACCCCGCAAATTCCTCGTATTAAATTAAAATGCTACAGAGATTTATTTTGAGAAAAGTGTTTTGAAAAGAGTATTCCCTTAAACAATTTTCTTAATTCATGCTTTGAAAGTAATGAGTAACTTTAAAAGAAATGATTTTCATGAAATAATATCATACGTTTTTAAGTTGAGTTATTGAGAAATGATGATTTTAAAGAAATGGTGAACTTTTTTTTAAGAAATTATTTGATGAAAAGGTGATTTATTTTCTATAAATGTGTGTTTGATGTTTTGGTATTCTAACCTCTATACATGAATGATTTATTGTTTATGGGTGTGCATGTGTACGGTTTTGCATGAATGTATGCTTAAGATCATGTGGAAATTTAATTAGTAAATGAATATGAGAAAGCATGCATGAATGTAGGCGTTAATGTGATATGTGATGCATAATGCATGGTTAAATATATGTATGCATCATTCCATGATCCTATGCTATGTGCTTGCTATGATGAAATAAAAATGTGTGTATGGTGTGCATGTGTGTGCATGTTGTTCGACCATGAAAGGGACCAAGTAGGATACACCTCCTTAAACATTAAGAAATAGAAATTTAAGTGGCAAACAAGAGGAAACCTAGAGTGATGACTAATGAAACCTAAGGGAGACTTTTCTTCCCTCCTTGTCCCCCACGAGAAAGAGACCCCCCCATGCAACATTTGGAGTGGACCAACTTGCCCTTGAACCCATGCCTTGAACCGAGGTTAGAAGAGGAAAATTACACCCCTTGCCTTTGCCTACATGAACCGTATATGTGTGAGTGTGTTAGGCTATTTGATTCATTTTCCCACTTCTTTCATCCATTTTCTTCATAATTACCACATCAACACAAACACTCTAGACCAAGAGCAACACAAAGCTCTTGAGATCTTGGAGAAAGAGAGTTAGGCCGAGAGAGAGGAGAAGAGAAAAGAAGAGTGAAAACTCCAAACTCCCAACCCAAATACCTTTGATTTCTTTCTCTAATCACTTCCTTCTTCAAAGCTTAAGAAGAAAACTAACCATTAACCCTAAAAGAGAGGAGGCCGAAGCAAACTCTAGGAAGGGGAGAGAGATTTGAAGCTTGAAAGAGTAGGATTTTGTTTAAGAAAATTTTTAAAGTGTAATAATTTTGGTTTGGGGAAGGACTATGTTTAATTTTTAATGATTTTGAAGTTTAAGTGTCTTGTATGTTATTTTTATGCTTGGATCTTGAATGATTGTGTTGGAAAATCTCGATCTCTTACTTGTAGTTCTTCTTATTCACGGTCTTGTTTAAAGTCATGTTTAAATTCATATATTTTCTTGATCGTCCCTTGGATGTTTTATTTTTGTGACCTTATGATTCTTACTTTCCTTTGCATGTTCTCTTTATGCCTTGCTCTTGGATTTCTAAGAGTAAATGAATTTGTAAAAACACTAGATCCTAGACTATATGATCCGGTTATGACTAGAGAAATTAGGTCTTGATGCTTTTGACTTGCTCTAAGTAGTTGCATGTTAATTTCATGTTTAGAAAAATTGATTTGATGAGTTGAAATGTTTGATTTTGATTGGGTTTTGATAAAAACTTGTTAGTTTTGGCAGCCGTCACCCAAGAGGGGGGGTGAATTGGTTGTTTACGAAAACATTGGAAAATATTCGCTTTAAAAACTTTTTCAACAAACTTAAACAGATTTTGCAGCGGAAAACAATTATAACGTTGAAAATCGATTGCGCTTAAGCGAATAATATTAATACTATTATGAAAACTAATATGCGCGGATACGAAATAAAATAAGAACAACGAAAACCGTTACCGCGCTTATTATTTTAAATTCTCTTAAAATAGATTATTATGAAAATAGATGTTATGATGCGCAACAAATAAATATAACAGCGGAAAATAAAGAGATAGGGATAGAAGAGATTGCACCGGAGATTTTATCCTGGTTTGGCAAACCCGGCCTACTCCAGTCCCCAAGCGACTCGCTTGAGCTTTTCACTAAACCAAAGACGCCACGCGTCCCCAAGTACAACCAGAGCGCCCCGCAAGCTACTAGGAACCTCCTTTCGCCAGGGACCTCAATAAACCAGATAGCCTAACTACTAGGTGCCCCACCGTTCGTCTAGCACTACCCACACAGCAGGGTTCGTCACCCTACAACCACGAACGCAGCACGTCCGCACTAGGAGATTCACTCACTAGTCACTAAGGGTTACACTCCCCTTACAACAACGGGTTATGGTATGAGAGATTTAGTACAACCACTATAATGCACTCTGAATAGTGCGGCTAAAACAATATAAGGCTCTCTAACAATGATGTGTTCTAATCAACACGAATACAACAATATGAGATCTATGGCAATGGATATAACAAAATAAGTACTAGGCCAACCCTTTTCTTCTTTTCAAAAAGATAGAATGTGAAAAAGCTTTTCTGAAGAATAGGAGAAGAAGAAGAACAAAATGTGAAAACCTTTTTCAAAAAAATAGATATCAGAAGAGTTAACTTTGAAAAAGATAAAAACATTCTTATAAATAGATTTTGAAGATTTGAATTTGAATTTCAAAATTAAAAACAGAATCAAATCAAAAACACAATTTTGGAAATAATTCAAATTCAAAATCAAAAACAAATCAAAAATGATTTTAGAAATAAAATAAAATAAGATTTAAAATCAAAACCAAATCAAATAGATTTAAAGAATAAAATAAAAGATTTGAATCTTAAACCAAAAAGGAATATTTTCAAAAATAAAATCAAATTCGAATTTTGAAAATAAATCAGAATCAATTAAGTAAAAACAAATCAGGAAACAAATCAAAATGATTCTGACACGTTTTTCTAAAAATCATTTAAAGTAATCGATTACTTTCCTAAGGTAATCGATTATCACCTTTAAAACCAAAATAAGTAATCAATTATTCAGGGCAAGATAATCGATTACAGAGCCCCTGAAAAAAATATGTGATGCAACATTTAAAAGCAGGTAATCGATTACTTAGGAACAGGTAATCGATTACTGTGTCTCTGAAAAATATATGATGCAACAATTCTAATCGATTACTTGAAGCAGGTAATCGATTACTTCTCTTTCAAAAAGTAACTGATTAGCCATTTTCAAATACTCGATTACAAGCACTCTGGTTTTTCTATGATGCAACAAAAGTAATCGATTACGTTGAGAAGGTAATCGATTATCACTTCTTGCACTTGTAAAAATAGATTTTCATGACTTAAAAAAATCCAGAGTTTGTTTCATCATCTATTTCCACAGAAACTAAGTTAAAAACAATTTTATGAAAAACCTTTGTAAAACACTTTTCCTTCTCCTTACTTAGAAAAACATTCTTCTCCATTAAGTTAAGTTATGGCCTTTATACTTACGTAACTATATCCATTACCTTACATTGTTTTCTAGGGGAAAAGGGAAAGACACAACTTCAGCCTTCATTTGCTTGAAACCTTGATAGCTTGACTTGAGAGCTTGATTGATTTTGTTTGACTTTGTTTGTAATCATCAAAACTTTGAATATCACTTGAAGTCCTTGGGAAGGATTGGCTTCTAACACTCCCCCTTTTTGATGATGACAAACCTATTCTGAGTGAATCTGCATCACAAATGTTAAGCAAGCAAATGTATATAGATAAACCCTTAAAGCCTTACTAGAAAACAAAACTTTATCAACAGGCAGATATAATATTAATATATAAACTCCCCCTGCAGAGATGCATAAAAGAAACATTAAATCCTTTAATAGCTCCGCATCAACTCAGAATCCTTCTCCCCCTTTGTCAACAACAAAAAGGATGGAGGTCCTTGGGAGGTGCCTGTATTGAGTTATTCTCACCTTTTTCGGTATACTAAACTCCCCCTGAAACACTGAATAAAAACATTAATAATAACAAGGGAGATTAGATTCATACTTTACTCCCCCTATTTGACATCAACACAAGGAATTATGGGAAATAAAAAAAAATTCTTTCCCAATACATAGTTAGATGAAGGCATGATGTCAAAATGGGACGAAGAAGTAAACATGTTTTTCATGCTGATTTTAAAAAAAAATTTCTCCCCCTTTCCAAAAGAATGATTCAAAACAAGCATAACTTAAAGGGAGATCAAATGCATCAACAAAACATGTATATGCTTACTATCATCAAAACTTTAAAAAAAAAACCTATATGCCATGACAATAAACACATATTCAATGAAATTAAGCACATTTGTCATGTAAGCATATATCACAAATACAAGTAACAAAAGAATAAAGTTAAGGATAGAGATACTTATAGATGTTGTATTGCCCCATGAAGTTTCTTTACATTAGGAGTTCCTTCTTTGGAGAAGTTCACCATTTAGAATTTTGAAGGTGATCTCCTCTTGTTCGTTGTGTCACACTTCTTCCATTCCAAGAGATAATCTTTATGATGCAGTATCGCTCTCAAGTTCTTGAATATTGACAAGTCCTCTCTTCAATTGACAACGTTGTTCATAGAATTCTAGAGAACATTGCAAGGTAGATACTTGAAGTGATACCTATAAGACTAATTAGGTACAGTGATCTTGGTATCCATCAAAGTTGGATCCTTAGGAATTAGTAACACATGCATATAGAACATGCTGAAAAATAATTTATCCTTCAAGAAGAATTGTACAAAGATATCGAAGAAAGAGTAAATCATAAAAAAATTCAGCATCAATATAAACATGTGTATCACAAAGATAAGTAGCATAAAGTAATTTAGGAGAATAAGTGCAGTGATACTTATCGTAGGTGATAGTTCCTCATATAGTAGGGATTCTTTGTGCACTTGTGGAGTTCTTCCTTTAGGACTCTCATCCTTATTGAACAACATGATAAAAACTCCACTTGTGTCTAATCAAGTCGCATTTCCCTTGATTAAGACCATATCCCTCTTTGGTATTTTCCATTATGCGCCATGTAGAAGTTGGAGTCCTCCTTTGGATTTTTTTTCCATTTAAGTCCATTGTGCATAGCATTCTTATAAGGTCAAAGAAAATCAACCGCTTTTTATAGACCCTGCAAAAACACTTGAACGCACTTCTTTTGGTATCCAAAGGCTTGGATCCTAAGTGATTAGTAGCATCTCCTTACACCGTGAAGGTAAAAATATGAATAAACAAATTTAAGCAAATGCACTAATCATAAAGAAGGATTCATGCTTATGTTATAAGTCCACGTCATACCAAACATGTTCTTATAAAACATGCATGTCCTCATATATCAAAGCGCTATAACAACATCACATATAAAGTGTAATCATGTGATAGAAGATAATAACCAAATTTAAGCACACATGATATAGCACACTATATGTAACAGGTATGTAGGACTATACCAAAAATAATCATGTGCTAAAAGATTTTCAAAATAAAGTAAAGCACACATGATTTAACTCAACTAAGAAGTGATCATGATATTTAAAAATATTTTAGAAAAAAAATTTAACACTCATGATACACCTTAGTATGAACAAAATTTAGGATAGTCCAAGTATACCTTTGTATAGTCATTGATATAAGAGGGATAAGAGTTCGATGCCTTGGGCTAGTAGATCAAGGAGGTAGTCGCCTTTACTCATTGCTTTACCTCTTTAATTTTTGACCATGATGGTTCTTTCATATTCCTTGTGTGAAGCTTTGATGTTGTTAGGCGTATTTTTCTTTTGACTGACCCATCTATTTCTTTGCCTCTTAGGTATTTCCTTTGATGGTTGCTCCTTTTCTTTTATTTTTGATATCTGGTGCAGGTAATCGATTATTCTCAAAGAGGTAATCGATTACTGCTTCTCAACCTTCCATACTTTGGTTCTCCCGAAGGCTGGTAATCAATTACTTTATTTCACACTTCCAGACCTGTTCATTTTACTGCAAAGCACATGCTTGGGATATCTCCAATGCTCAAGTTAATATAAGTTTAACATAATAAGCTGCAGAGCGATAAAACTTTGAAGAAATAAAGTACTATTAAGAGCTTATGAGCAAGAGGTGTGTTATGCACTTCATATTAATGTCAATGAGCTATTGTAGGGTACAACTATTCCAAGTAAAGATGATCATGTGTCAAAAGATTTTAAAAAGATTAATTTACCACACATGATATATTTTCAATATGGGTTAAGCTTGGAATAGTCTAAGTGCACTCTAGTATAGTCATTGGCATATAATGAATGTACATTAACCTTTTTAAACCTGTTGATCAAGGGAGTACTTGTCCTTAACCATGTCTTCACGTGTTGTTTGTTTGCCATAGTATGCATTCCATTTTTCCTTTGTGAAGCTTTGGTGTTTGAGAACTTGTGTCTCCTTCGATCTTTCCATTTAGCCCTTGATTTATGAGATATCAATTTGTATGTTTGTTCTTTCTTTCTTTATCTTGGATCTTTCTTATAAGTGAGATCCTGCATAAACAAATTACCAGAAGAACCTTTTGGTACCCATTTCATTTTGGGTCCTTGAACGTTAGTCTTGGATTCCTTTGGAACTTTTGGAACCCACTTCAATTCATTTCTCATATTGTGATTTTTCCGATAAAGGCATAAATGAGAAATATGACCCGAACATCCACAATAGTTACAAATAATGGCCTTAGGTGATGATTTGACTTTTTCAAGGATAGGTTCATAAGACTTGGTATTTTTGTTTTCAAAAAGCAAAGCACTATTGTTCAATTCTTTACTTGGTTTTTGAATATCAACATTATTTTCAACTTCACCAAGCAAGGAATTCGGACCAATAGCTTTTTCAATATTATAGTTTTCAAAATTTGTATCCTCAACATATTTCTCAAGACATACGCATTTTTCAAAATGGGTTGAGGAAAAATCTTCTAAAATATTTTCTTTATCAAGATTATCTCCACTTTTTATAGTATCAAAAATATTTTTGTTTGGAGACAAATCTTGTAAAGACTCCAAGACATTGTTTTCTAAAATTATCATTTCATCACTCAAGTCATTATAAGTAATTTGTAGATTGTTAGAGCAAGAATTTTCTGAAATTAACTCAAGGTTTATATGGTCTAAGTGGTCGGATACTTCATTTTCATTTTCCATTGAATCCTCGTCCGAGCCACTCGATTCCACCATTGAATCCATGAAGCTTTCAAATAATCCTTCTAGTTCATCATCATTGCTTGTTGAGCTACTCCCCTTGCTTATAGTTTCATCATCATAACTTTGGTCTAGGGAGTTAGTCCTCTCAAGATTGATGTCAATTTCAACTTGTTTTTTCTCCTCTTTCTTGTGGACACTAACACTTTCATGAAGATCATTAGTAGCATAGTGTGTTATCAAAATGTCCCAAATATCCTTAGCACTTTCACAATTTTCAACTATATCATATGCATCATTGTTTAAAGCATTTTTCAAAATATGTATAGCTTGAAAATTCAAGGAAAAAGATTTTTCATCGAAATCATGAAGAACAACATGCCAAAGACGAATGCTGATGGATTGCAAAAATATTTTCATTCTAGCACTCCAATAATGAAAATTAATTCCATCAAAAAATGGTGCTTCATCGAATGAAAATCCCTCCATATTAAAACAAGAAAAAACTATCCCAACGCTGCCAATCTGCAACGGATCTTTAACTCAGGCTGTTAGGCCTTTACCAGAGCACGAAGCTCTGATACCAATTGTTAGTTTTGGCAGCCGTCACCCAAGAGGGGGGGTGAATTGGGCGTTTACGAAAACATTGGAAAATATTCGCTTTAAAAACTTTTTCAACAAACTTAAACAGATTTTGCAGCGGAAAACAATTATAACGTTGAAAATCGATTGCGCTTAAGCGAATAATATTAATACTATTATGAAAACTAATATGCGCGGATACGAAATAAAATAAGAACAACGAAAACCGTTACCGCGCTTATTATTTTAAATTCTCTTAAAATAGATTATTATGAAAATAGATGTTATGATGCGCAACAAATAAATATAACAGCGGAAAATAAAGAGATAGGGATAGAAGTGATTGCATCGGAGATTTTATCCTGGTTCGGCAAACCCGGCCTACTCCAGTCCCCAAGCGACTCGCTTGAGCTTTTCACTAAACCAAAGACGCCACGCGTCCCCAAGTACAACCAGAGCGCCCCGCAAGCTACTAGGAACCTCCTTTCGCCAGGGACCTCAATAAACCAGATAGCCTAACTACTAGGTGCCCCACCGTTCGTCTAGCACTACCCACACAGCAGGGTTCGTCACCCTACAACCACGAACGCAGCACGTCCGCACTAGGAGATTCACTCACTAGTCACTAAGGGTTACACTCCCCTTACAACAACGGGTTATGGTATGAGAGATTTAGTACAACCACTATAATGCACTCTGAATAGTGCGGCTACAACAATATAAGGCTCTCTAACAATGATGTGTTCTAATCAACACGAATACAACAATATGAGATCTATGGCAATGGATATAACAAAATAAGTACTAGGCCAACCCTTTTCTTCTTTTCAAAAAGATAGAATGTGAAAAAGCTTTTCTGAAGAATAGGAGAAGAAGAAGAACAAAACGTGAAAACCTTTTTCAAAAAAATAGATATCAGAAGAGTTAACTTTGAAAAAGATAAAAACATTCTTATAAATAGATTTTGAAGATTTGAATTTGAATTTCAAAATTAAAAACAGAATCAAATCAAAAACACAATTTTGGAAATAATTCAAATTCAAAATCAAAAACAAATCAAAAACGATTTTAGAAATAAAATAAAATAAGATTTAAAATCAAAACCAAATCAAATAGATTTAAAGAATAAAATAAAAGATTTGAATCTTAAACTAAAAAGGAATATTTTCAAAAATAAAATCAAATTCGAATTTTGAAAATAAATCAGAATCAATTAAGTAAAAACAAATCAGGAAACAAATCAAAATGATTCTGACACGTTTTTCTAAAAATCATTTAAAGTAATCGATTACTTTCCTAAGGTAATCGATTATCACCTTTAAAACCAAAATAAGTAATCAATTATTCAGGGCAAGATAATCGATTACAGAGCCCCTGAAAAAAATATGTGATGCAACATTTAAAAGCAGGTAATCGATTACTTAGGAACAGGTAATCGATTACTGTGTCTCTGAAAAATATATGATGCAACAATTCTAATCGATTACTTGAAGCAGGTAATCGATTACTTCTCTTTCAAAAAGTAACTGATTAGCCATTTTCAAATACTCGATTACAAGCACTCTGGTTTTTCTATGATGCAACAAAAGTAATCGATTACGTTGAGAAGGTAATCGATTATCACTTCTTGCACTTGTAAAAATAGATTTTCATGACTTAAAAAAATCCAGAGTTTGTTTCATCATCTATTTCCACAGAAACTAAGTTAAAAACAATTTTATGAAAAACCTTTGTAAAACACTTTTCCTTCTCCTTACTTAGAAAAACATTCTTCTCCATTAAGTTAAGTTATGGCCTTTATACTTACGTAACTATATCCATTACCTTACATTGTTTTCTAGGGGAAAAGGGAAAGACACAACTTCAGCCTTCATTTGCTTGAAACCTTGATAGCTTGACTTGAGAGCTTGATTGATTTTGTTTGACTTTGTTTGTAATCATCAAAACTTTGAATATCACTTGAAGTCCTTGGGAAGGCTTGACTTCTTACAAAACTTTGATCTTTGGTTTTGACCTTTTAAAAAAAAAAGCTTTAAATCTTTGTCTTAACCTTTGAAAAGTTTGATCTTTGACACTTGAATGTTGTTTGAAACAAAAGACTCGATTTTCTTTAAGGATCATCACGGTTTTGGTCTTTTCCTACTCAAAGTGATTTTCTTTAAGTTGAAAACTAAAGCCAATATGATGACCGTTGATGATGCGGACCCTACTTGTGTTTTATGTAATGACAACTTTGAGGATAGGGACCATTTATTTTTTGATTGTTGTTGGAGCAGGGAACTGTTGGAGCTGGCTAGTACTTGGATTGGTTTGAACAATTGGCGCACTAATTTTGGCAGTTGGCTACACTGGTTGATTTATGGATACACACACAAAAAGCAACGGTCCATGATCTATGCAACAATGGTTGCTGTTGTTTACAATATTTGGATGGAAAGAAATCGACGAATAGTTGTGGGAAAAGCTACAAGCTCGTTTCATGCTTTCAGCTTAATGAAGAAGGCCTTAGCTACTAGATTTTATGTTTATTTTGATTCTTTTACAAATTATTGCAATAATGTTATTGCTCAGAGAATAATAGCTGAACTTTAATTTCTTTGTGTTTGCCTTGACTTGCAACCCTACATAGTAGGTGGGTAAGTAAGGCAACACTTTATAGGACTTGATGTACAATTTTGTTTGGTTGGTTTAATGAATTTTTTCGTTTACCAAAAAAAAAGTGATTTTAATCCTTGACTTGTACTATTATATTTGATTTCATGAATTGATCCATAAGATCTAGGTACATGCATGTGGTTCTTGAAGTAAAAAGATTTTCTGAACCCCACGGTTTTATAAAGAATCAAAGAAAAGAAGCTTTTGAAATTTATTCCTAACTTGACCTAAGTTTAAAGCTCTTGCATGTTAAAGATTTGAAAATAAAACCTTGATTTATGATAATGTGCATTCGGTATAGGTCTAGAGTTAGGAAATCATAATTTGTTTCCATAAAAAGGGACACATGCATGTTAACCTCTTTTGATTTAAGATCCTTGCATTTTTGCATGTTGAAAAATGAACCTAAAACCATTGCCCTTGTTATGATGGTGTTCGGCCTAGGTTAGATCTAACAGGTTGGGTTCTTTTCTCATGAAGTGACTTGAATTCATGATGATGTTTTGTGATTTAATGTTAAGTAAATTATTTAAATTGTGTTGTGAATGTTTAAATTTCTATTTGGTTTTGGGATTAAAAATAAAGGAAATAAATGAAATAAATGATTTTAGAAAAAGTATTGTGTTTAAATGAATATGTGTGTGTGTGTGTTTGGTTTAGAGGGAAAAGAAGGATAAATAATTCTGTTACATAGAAATTTAGTACTTAAAATAAACCAAGTTGATTTGTATGTTTTATATTTGTAATTTTTGACTTATTTTCTTGATTATATTCGATCATGTAATATAAATGGGTTTAGGAAGTTTAGTTGCATGAAAATGTTTAGAAAGTAATTAAGTAAATAAGTGTTTGATTATAATTAAATTAAATGATTGATTAATTGCTTGTATGTCTTAATCCATTTAAGTGTTGTTGTGGATGTGTGTTAACTGATGTTTAAAAATATTTGAGGGTGTAATTGATTTTGAAATTTATTAATGATTTGATTTGAATTATTTGAAATTATTGGATTGTGTTTATGGCTGTCCTAAACTTATTTTATAACAAGAGTTGAATCTTAAAGTAACTGTTTCAAGCTAAAGATTTGTATAAAGCGGAAAATACTTTTACGGTGTTTTCGAGTTTTATTAAAGAGATTCCATAAAGTGATTCGTTGCTGTCCAAAGTTATTTAGAATTGCTCCTTAAATTTAAAAAGGTGTTCATCTGATTTAAAATATAGTTTTCAAGTGATATTCGATTTAAGAAAAACCTGGAATGAAAACGGGGCATTTTCTGGTGTTTTCGAACATGTTTATGGTGCTGTCCAAATCGGGCCAGCAACCAAACCAAATGATTTAAACCATTTTATTAAATGTTTTCAAATGATTCTAAAACAATTAAAGTGCTAGAAAATATGAGAATTGTTTTGATAAAACAATAATGTTTTAAGTCTTTCGATTAAGAACGAAAAGTGTCACGAATTAAGAAAAGATTTTCTTAGAACAAGATAATAACGTAAGTGCATTTTATTTAGTACGAGGAAATCTTAAAGACAAAGGATTGGGGCAGCCGGCAGCAAGAAGGATCCGAGGTGACGGTACGCATTAAATTGCTGGACCTCAGGTGAGAGATAAGCTATCCTAAGACACTTTGGTGTTTAGGTGATTTATTAGGACGTCCCGCATCATCTCAAAGATCGGGACTACGTGGTTGGAGTCAGTAGTATAAGTGGCAATTGTTTGCCCTGTGTGGCCACTTATACGAAGGAGACGAAGACCACAATGCTATTGTGTGATGTTGTGTGTTGATAGCATGCTTTTATCTATTTATTTAATTATGTTTAATGATGTTCATTACTGTTGATTGTAATGCGTAAATGGTTGATGGACGTCTGTTACGTCCTGACATAGAAAAGAAATAAGGGAGTTAATGGAAGTAAAGAAAAGAAGAGCAAGTAAGAATGTTAAGAGATATGAAATGGATTTGGAAGGGAAGGAGAAAGAGAATTGAGATTGGGGAAAGAATGAAATGATAACGTTGAGAACGAGCCAGAGCTGGGAAGAGTGATGACGATGTGATTTGAGGGGAGCTTGGCTCCTTTGCTTTTGGTTTTGGCCTGGGACTAGTGTTGAGTTGAGCTTGCTCCTCCACTTGCGCCCAGCAGAAGTTTGAGTTTGGAAAAAGGTTTTCGAAAGGAGGTTTTTCCGAAAAGGGTTTGTGAAAGGAAATATTTTTGGAAAGATTTTTGAAGAGGATTTTTGAAAAGAGCTTTTTGAAAAGATTTTTGAAAAGAGATTTTGTGGAGAATGGTGAAAGATATTTTTTAGAAAAGAGTTTGTGAAAAGAAATACTTTTGAAAATGTTTTAAAAGAAGATTTTTTGAGAAATGTTATAAAAGAATTTTCAGGAAGGTTTTGAAAGGGAAATTTTGCGAAAGGATGTGAAAAGATATTTTAGAAACTTGTGACAAGGGTTTTCAAGAAAGTTTTTGAAAAGAGAGATTTTGAGCAATTGAGAAACTAAAGAGTTTTGAGAAATTCACCAGAGGGAATTTTATGAAAATGTTTCTGAAATGAGGTTTTGTGGAAGTTCATAAAAAGGTATTTCTGAGAGAGTTGTGAAAAGATTGTTTTGAGAAAGATTGCGGAATGAGATTGTTAAGAAAAATGGGAAGTGTGTTTTGTGAAATGAGATACCAGTTGAGAGTTCAGTGATGTGATCCCAGCTCTGTCATATGTGTGAAACGATGAGCAAAGTTAGTGGTCGGGACTCATTGAAGGGTTGCACGAAGGACGGGCCGACCTTAGGATTAATTAAAAAAGATTAAAAGACGTTAAAAGACATGCGCGGTGAGATATGAGAATGCGAAGTAGTGGAGAGGAAGGAACGATAAGTATCTACGGATACTTAGGACGAGATTGCATTAGGGGAGGACGATGATGGTGAAACGTCAAGAAGTCTAGAGTATGTTTCTAGGCAGAACGAACTCCACATGTGGCGCACTAACGTGGTGGGGACTGGGTCTAATGGCGTGGCAAGTTCTGCGGGCCCACTAGAAACATACTGTCGCCCCCTAGATTGCAAATCGAGAACAGTGAGAGGGACTGGAGTGGGGCATCTTGTTTGCCACTGCGAGGCAGTGAGCCATGATTATGAATTGATATTATTGAGGCTGAGTCCTCCTGGTCTGGGACCATTTGTGTTGAAAGCTGTCGTGCCCGCACGGTAAAGATCCTGTACTCCTGTTTGCTTCTGACTAGGTTGGGTGGATGACCGAGGAGATGTAGACGTGAGTGATAGCCGAGAACGGTATGAATGTCCCGATGATGTTTTATGGATCACGAATGAAAAGAGAGGTGTGAACTGATAAGACTAAAGAAAGTAAGTTGATGAAGGAAGGAAAAATGATAATAAGAGTGGTAATAATAATATAAGACACTAGTAATACTGTGTTTGATTATCGTGTGCCTATATGTTGTATTGTGTGTTGTGTGGTCCTTCTATTTTACCTATCGTAATTCCACACCATCGACGACTCGTCGTTCGGATCGCTTACTCTCTCCTGTTCGTTGGCATATCGGTGCTGCTGATATCTCAACGGGAAGACGGAGCATCACGTGGAGATCATCACTCTAAATGAATTGGAGCTGGAGCTTACGTCAACAGGAAAGCAATAGTGACTTCACTTTCGGAGATGAAGGAAGGGCGCAAGAAGGAAGGGAAGCTTCATCCGGTTGTCTCCATCAAGAGGAATGCAGCGGAAGCGATAGTAGTAAAACTAGTTTAAGTTATGAATTGTGTTTTGCATCAAGGATTACCAAGCAATGTGCCACTTATGTAATACAGCTAAAATTTAACTTCTGTTTTGTAAGGTGTTTACTTTGGAAAGGAGGTCAATGTAAACTTTTGAAATCTGTCATGAGTTTTTACTGTTTTTAAAACTAAATTATTTTACAAAGCAGAAAGTTTTATGAAATGGACTGTTTTAGTAACAACCTGGTTTTCAACGGAAGGACATTCAGATATAACAGTGACCTTTCAACAAGGCGTTACAAAAAAAAAATTGGCCTCAATTTTTGCAACTTTAATAAGTAGAAGTTAAATAATATTTGTTTATGAAAATCGGGGTGTTACAATAAGGGCAGTGATTACCATGGGGTCATTATGACCTGGGAGGATTCCATCCAAATCGTCATCATTAAAAATGATGGGAACATTTTTTGTTGACCTTTTGCAAATGGGTTTCTGACTGACGGCCAAAATTTGGTTAATGTATTTCTTCCTGTCGGTCTTTTTCTCTCCACCTCCAGGAAAACCTCCAGCAATAGTATTAACTAAAAATTCATTATTAGCTGAAGGGTTTGTATCAGTGGCCGGAGTGGGGTCGGTTCTCTGTCTCCCTGCATTTCTATCATCTGGTGACCTGCTCCTTTGGCGCTTGGATTTCACTGGTGAATGGGATCTGTTCCTACCTCTTCGCCCGGCTGCATCTCTGATATACTGTTGTAATTTACCATCTCTGATCATCTCTTCAATCAGATCTCTTAACCAAATGCACTCGTCGGTCGTATGTCCGTAACCCTTGTGAAAGTCACAATACTTTGACCTATCACGTTGTGCGCCCTTTCTTAAAGATGGAGGTCTTTGGGCCGAGCGTAAGTCAGTCTGCATTGTTTCCCGAAGGATCTGACTCTTTGGAATAGTTAAAGGAGTGTATTCCTGAAATTTATTCCTCGGAGGTATCCTTCGGTCCCGCTCATTTCTGTCCGACTGTCTTCCACCAAAACGTTCGTCACGTTTTTGTTTGTTCTGACCTTGAGGGTCAGCTCGTTGCCTATCGTCTCTGAATTTCTGGCCTTTGTGGAATTCCTCCAAGTTGATGAATTTATTTGACTTTTGTCTCAGCTCGGCCATATCTTTTGGAGGTTTCCCAATTAGTGATTTTCTAAAATCCCCCGGCTGTAAACCTTGTGAAAATAACAAGACTGCCACACCAGGCTCTAGTCGGGGAACAAAACTAGCTTCTGTATGGAAGTGTGACAAGTAATCCTTCAATGGTTCATCCTGTTTTTGTGTGACTGCAGCCAGCGTGTGATCGGATTTGGGCTGGATGCAGCTGGCTGTGTATCTGTTTAGAAATACACGTTTCATCTCTTCCCAAGAATTAATGGAATGTCGAGGGAGAGACGAATACCACCATAGTACCGAGGGTTCGAGAGTCATGGAAAAAACTCGGCATTTCATCCGATCACCACCTCCGTAATAATTCATAGCCCCCTCATAAGAAACTATATGGTCTACTGGGTCGGTCAGGCCATTATAATGTGGGACGTTGGATGGACCCAAGTATCCTTGTGGGGTTTCAAATTCCATGATAAATGGGGTAAAAGGATGGCCTGGATGGGAATCATCTAGGCCTTGGCTAGTGGCTGGATTTGAATGGAAATTTTGTGGTGGGGGAAGTTGCATTACCGGAAGTGGTTGTGGGTCCATGGCTTGTGTCGTTGGGTTTTGTGGTGGTATGGTAGTCGGTTGACTTTGAGCAATTCTCACCATAGCTTGTTGTTGAAGATCGGCAATAGCACGTCCTTGTTGTTCGATTAAAGACGTTTGTCTATTAAGAATGTTGATCATCTCTTGCTCCCGAGCCCGAGTAGATGCAGATGTTGCATAGGATCTGCTGATGGAATGGCTATGACGAGAGTTTCCAGGTGTAGTTCTTCCTAGATTTAATCTGGTTCTAGGTGTTGAACTTATATGGTCGGGGTTGGGTGGGATAGGAGGGGTGCGTTGGGTGTTTCGCCCATGGTGTGCTCGGGTTCCAGTGGTCCTAGATGTGTTTCGGGTGGTTGGGGCTGTGCTACTTGAATCACCATGGGTGGAGGGAGGCGGTGTAGGAGGGGGTGGTGGTGGTGGTGGAGGCAGTATGGTTCGTAAAACTTGGAGGGGTTGGGGATTGCTCCCAGCCCTAGGATGAGAAAATTGTGGTGTTTGGGAGTGGGTAACGTGATTTCCACTACGATTTTGGCTATGATTAGGGGGTGGCTGGCTTTGTGAATGGTTTGGTGGCTGGGGGTTATTCCCTGCCCCAAAATGAGATGTTCGTGCCGGTTGCCCGTTATTTCCACGATTATGGTTGAGAACGTCGCGCAGATCGCCCGCAGACTGAGGCTGTGGATCGTTGTTATTAGCGTTTCTGGGCCTGCCACGGGTGCGGGCGATGCGGTCACGGAGATCACCCACCCGACTTCTGGTGGTGACCATAGTGGTGGTGGGAATGATATGTTATTCAGTTCCCCACAGACGGCGCCAATGTCGTGTCCTTAACCAAGATCAACCTTGAAGCTATGGAGAAACTTCAAAGAGTGATCCCAGCAAAGAGATTTATGTAGGACTCTTAGGATTTCTGAATATCCAGTTGGGATAATCAGGTTCTCCCTAGTCAACAAAGTGTGTGCTAGTGTCAACTTAGGGATGAAAAGACGTACCTTAGCCCCTATAGCATGGTGGTTCTTATAGGGGATTACCTGTGTGCAGTGGGCCGTTCTCATGAGGCTTCCGAAGAGGAGGAATTCAAGTAGGATTCGTAAGGATTATGATAAGATAACATCCGTAAATCCTGTATGCGATAGTCTTTATCAAATGCTGTGTTTATCTAACCAAGAGTCGTGAGAATCTAGGAGAGATAGTTAAGCTTGATGAGACTGTGGATGATAGAGATAAGGATGAAAATCCTGTGGTCGGGGTTAATCTCATAAGTGTATTACATCTCTGTTAAAACCCAGTTTGCTCGGTATAACATTCCGACCGTATGCCTTGTTCCAGTGTCTAACCGGTAGGTCCAAGGTAACTTTGGTTGGGAAATGCTCGGCCTATTGTAGGTCCACTACACTACTGACTCCGAACCACTTAGTTCCGATCTTTGAGATGATACGGAACGTCCTTATAAATCACCTAACTACCACGGTGTCTTAGGAAAGCTTCTCTCTCACCTGATGTCCAGAGATTAAATGCGTACCGTCTCCTCGAATCTTTGTCACTGCCAGCTGCCCCAATCCTTCTTCTTTCAAATTCCTCGTACTAAATGAAATATGCTTATGTTATTAACTTGTATTAAGAAAATCTTTTCCGTAACTTAGACACCTCTCATTCCTTGTCGGAAGATTTAAAACATAATTGTTTTCTTTTAACAACTCTAATCTTTTTTTAATACCTTAAGTACTTTCAAAAATTGTTTGGAAAACATTTAGTAAAGTGATTTGAATCGTTTAATTTTAGTTTCTGGTCCACTTTGGACAGCACCTTAATTACATTTGAAAACACCGAAAAATGCACCGTTTTTGATCCGGCTTTTTCTTAAATCAACTACCACTTGAAAATTTTACTTTAAATCATATGAAAACATTTTTCAAAGCTAAGAAATAATTTTAAATAATTCGGGACAGCAAAGAATTATTTTTATAAAAATTGTTTTGATAAAACCCCGAAAACAATGTAAAAACACTTTTTCGTTTAAAACAATTCCTTTATTCATATTAACCTTTTAAAAATCAAGTCTTCATCACAAAACAACTTTGGACAGCCATAAACACAATTTAAAAATCTCAAATAAAACACAATGGAATTTTCTTAAAACCAGTTTATTTCAAACTAATTACGCATTCACATATTTTTCAAACATTAACTAACACATAAACAACAAGCAGCACTTCATCAAGCATATAACCAATTAAATCAATCATCAAGGCAATTATACAACTCACAAACAGTTCATAACACAAAACACTTAGGCATACATGTATTAAATCAAGATATATATATATACTATTTACTTTGTACAAGTGGATTCCTTTCAAAAATCATCATGTGAAATTATTTTCATGCAACTAAATTTCCTAGACTCACCTGTACTACATGACCGAATGCAATCAAGGAAAACAAATTAAGAATCACAATCGAAAACGCATAAATCAACTTGGTTTATTTCAAATACTTAAATTCCACTTTCTTTTTCATGAAACAAAATTATTTAGTCTTCCTTTTACTCTTAACCAAATACACATACTCACACATATATTTATTTTAAACACAATGCTTTTCCAAAATCATTTAGTTTATTTATTCATTTCCCTTATCTTTAATTAAAACCGAATAAAATTAAATATTCACAACGCAATTTTAAACACATTAGTTTAACAATATTTTTCAAGACATACTTATTACTTTTATGTCACTTCATTGAAAAAGGGATCCTAGTCTAGCTAATATGCATGGCCGAATCCTACTTTGACAAAAATAAGGTTTTTGGTTCACTTTTTCAACATGCAAAAACACAATATTCTTAAAATGAAAGAAATTAATCATGCATGTGTCCTTTTTCATGAAGACAAAACATGATCTCTTGGTTTAATGCTTAGGCCGAATGCTCACCACTACAAATCAAGATTGAACTTCAAATCTTTAACAAGCAAGAATACAAAACATGAATCAAGTTAAAAATCATTTTCCAAAACTTGTTTCCTTGGTTTCTTTATAAAACCGTGAGGATCATTAAGAAAAATAAAATCTCTTTTCTCAAAAACCACATGCATGCACCTAGATTTTGTAGATCAAGTCATGAAATCAAATATAATAGTGTAAATCAAAGATTAAAATTACTTTGGGGTGAGAAAAAGTAAAAACCGTGATGGTCCTTGAAGAAAATCAAGTTTCTTTGGTTTAAAACAACATGCATGGCTTCATGAGTATAACTTTTCCATAGATCAAAACAAGATTTAAAGCTTTTAAAGGTCAAAACTCACAAGCCAAAGTTTTATCAAAACCAAATCAAAATCAAACAACTCAAATTAATTTTTTCTAAACATGAGGTCAACATGCAACCACTTAGATTAAATCGAAAAGCATCAAGACTTAACCTTTAGGTCATGGCCGAATCTCCTAGTTTAAGATCTAGTGTTTTATTAGTTCATTTAGTTTTAAAAGTTCAAGATCAAAGTAGAATCAACACATGCATGTACACATAGCACCAAGATCAACATCAACCAACATGCAACATCAAAGATCTCAACATTATTATTAAGCAAATTTAGATAATTCATTTTATTTATCAAATAAACCCTTAAACACATCTTTAAATCACGGTTTAAGGAGGAAAATTCAACATGCAACAAGATTTACTTCAAACATCACAAAAATCTCATCAAACCTTTAGATCTAGAGAATTTAGTTCGAGAAACTTCAAGATCTTTCATGAAAACTTAATTGAGTTATGAAGTCCGTGAGTTAGACATTTACAAGTTTCTTTTGGCTTTAAAAATCCAAGATCAAGTACAAATATACTTGTACTCATCATTCAAGCTTTGAAAATTATCATGCAAAGAAGAGAGAAGAAAAATTACAAGATCAAAAGAAAAATTCTAACTATTACAATTTTCCTTCATGCTTATTCAAGATACCCACCAAGAAAAGTTGATCTCCTAGCTTTTGGGTCTTGGATCTTCAAGAAAGAGCATAGGTTTTTGGCTTGGTTTCCTCCTTCTTCCTCCTTCTTACCCACGGCCTCTCCCTCTTTTCCTCTATGTGTTGAGAGCTTGGTATTTTCTCTCAACAAATGTGTTTGAAAGTGAAGGGAATGAAAGAAATGAATGGGAAAAATGGGTGAAAGTAACTAAGGGTGAAGGCTTATATAGACAACTCATGACTCCCTCTTTTACCCTTGTATAAATTCGGCCAAGGTGTGTTCAAAGGTGTGCAATTTTGGCAATCCAATAATTTGCATGGGTGGTGTTTATCATATTCAAGGAGACAAAATAGAATAGGTTAGAGTTTTAGGGGTTACTTTAGGTCTAATGACTAGTTGGCTTCTAATTAGGATTTCCACTAACTTAGTTACTTCATGGTTCTAGCTTAGTCCTATTTGGTTTCTTGCTCAACAATTAAAAATTCTAGGTTTACCCCATATGCATGCACATACACACGTATTTCACATAGACACATACATACATATATTCATGCATTATCATCTTCTTTTACTAATTTAATTTCACATAACGTCAAACATATATATATATATATATATATAGTAATACCACACATACATACACGTTCATCTACACGAAATGTTCACACACACGCACATATATAGAAAATAATCCTTTTCATCATAAAATGATTCATGTATAAAAATCATTATTCTTTTAAAACATAAAAATATTAAATGCACAATTTGCTTCTCAAATCTCAACTTTAAAATTCTTAATATTATCTCATGAAAATCATTTCTTTTAAGTTTACTCATTAAAAATGTGAATTAAGAAAATCATTTAAGAAACACTCTTTCAAAACACTTTTCTCAAAAATAAATCTCTTTAGCATTTTAAATTAATACGAGGAATTTGCGGGGTGTTACACCAAGCACGGAAAGTTTCATTACTTTTGGGGAATTGCTCCCCCACTTATGATGGAACTAAGGTTGGAATTGGAAACTACTTACTACCCAATTGCTAATGAGGTTTCTTCCCGGATAGGCTTCTGACTAATTAATTGAATTTCCACCATTGGAAACATAATCTATTGCACTTAGTGACAAAATAGTAAGGTATATAGTCTTATATTCAACATAGCACATCATCATTCACTGAGATACTTATATTGGAATTCCAGTATTAGCGTTATGATAACATTTCAAGATAACTTTTATAGGTAACATGATTAAAGAGAAGCAGGACATCGAGCATCAATCATTAAAAGAAGTTAATGCCACAGAAGTATAATTCAAACACAAGTAAGAGAAATAAACTAACACACACACAAAGCATCAAGGTATTATGCATTTGAAATCTCATTCAAAGAATACAATTTTAAAAGAGGAACACAACGTAACCCAAACACAAGTAAGAGAAACCGATCAAAACACATTTAGGTAGTTTGAATTGGATTAAATTGGATTGAATCAAAATGAAAGGTTTTGACAATGGTCAAACTTAAATATAATAAAAAGGATTTGGTGCATTGTGAAATGGTAAAAGCAAAAGCATAAAGAGAAAAATAGTTAAGCAAATATGATTTAAAATCAATGGTGTGAATGAGCAGTGTATTGACAAACATGTGGTGTAAGTTTTATTCAACAAAATTTTTTATATATCTCGATTTGAAAATTAGATTACAAAACGATTTAAAAAAATAAAGATATAATACTTATATTATTACGGTTGGTAGATTTTATAACCAAAAGAGATATATAATACTTAGGCATAAGTAAAATATTTAGAAAAGATTGCTGTGGAGCAACAAAGAAAAGATAAGTTCAATTCTAACAAAAATTATGCAAGTATGGCGAAAATAAGGTTGGATATCAATATACTTTAGATTACCAAAAGTTTAAAGAAAATACTTCAAAATGGAAATATCAATTTCCTTCTACAAGTGTTCTTAATGAAACAGTTAAAGTTAAAGAGTGCATTATGTGTGAATATAATTTAAAATAAGAATTATTATAAAAGATAGACATAATGATTGTCTTTTGAAAATCAATTTGATTAGAGATTATAATTTAGATTGAAAATATTACATACGGGTATAAACTTCAATCATACACACACACACACACATATATATATAAATGAATTGCCATTCAAACAAATATTTGGCCTAAGCATTCTATCTAACTAAACTTAGATCCTAACTTGACTTTGCTAAACTAGTCTAACTAGTTCTTAATTCTCATTCCAAAGAGAAAGGTTCTCTAATAGTACTCTACTCCTAATGAACTATACTCTATGAAGCTCAAGGTTTTCTAATCCTACATAGAGACTTATGGAGGATACATAACACATTGGTTTTATATCTAAAGGTTTCAGCTGCGCACTCTGATTAGGGAAAGTTTGGCATCTATAAGGTGTGGTTGGAAACATACTACCTTTCTTATCTTAGGCTTCATACACTTGAAAATTTGTTTTGTTTGAACCCAAGGACTTTAATAATGCTATCTGTCAATAAATGTAAATCTTGAGGTGATCAGTCTCGACTCTACATTATATTGAGGATAGGATCACTTTCAGTATTGGAGTTTCATAAAAGGCTTCACTTCCTTTGTCATATTTGGAATTAACATACTTAGTTTAAAAATAAGGATTAGTTCATCTCGTTGGGGTAGCAATTTCGTGCTCTGACCCGTTGGGAGTTTTCACTTTCCTTAGTTTCAACTTTCTGTTTACTTCTGAATATGACAAAGTTACCCTTTTTGAAAAGAGATTGAACTTACTTCTCTTAGAGAAGAAAGCACTATGCTAACTTATACTATATGCCTATAGACTATCATAATGTACTAAGACTTAATCCTTACACTTAAACAATGCATTATGCAAAATATTCATAACTATCTACTTAACTATTCCTTACCTTACAGAGGCTTCTAAGATTTCCTTGATTTGACACCCGAACGAGAAGAGGCTTTCCCCTTGGAATTGATTTTAATGACTCTAAGCTTGGAAGTCTTTCCATCATTCCCCACATCCGGATTGTGGGGGAAAGTGGAGAGAATATGTCCCGGCTGTTGGCATAAGAAGCAGATTTTCTCCCTTCCGAGGCGTCGACAAATGCCTGAATGACGCTTCCCACAGTGAGGACACCGTGGAGGAGGACTTATCAAAACAGGAGCCGCTTTATCTGAAGCAGTCGGTTGAACTTTCTCTTCAATAACCTCTGGATTTGGGTAGGGATCTATTCTAGGAGAAGATTTGTTGTCCTGACTTGTGATAGGTTCCTTAGCTTTTTGGTTGGCTCTAATACTCCTCTCATGTGTCTCCTTAGACTTTAAATCATCCTCATAGGTGCGACACATATTCACCAATTGAGGGTAATTGCGAATGCCTTGGTACCCAAAGGCCAACTTGATCTCTGGACGGAGACCATTCTCAAACTTAATACACTTTGACCTTTCGTCTGGGTGATATTGGTAATAGGGTGAGAACTTGATGAGTTCTTCAAATTTTGAGGCATATTCACCCACGGTCATAGTACCCTGTTTCAACTCCAGGAATTCTAGCTCTTTCTTACGCCTCACATCTTCAGGAAAATATTTCTCCAGAAATTTCTCCTTGAAGAGTTCCCAGGTAATTGGCCTTGCTTCCGCCTCAAGGAAATGTCTAGTGTCCTCCCACCAGTACTCGGCCTCTTCAGACATCATGAATGTAGAGAATGCAACCTTTTCCGCATCCGTGCAAGGCATGGACCGAAGGATTTTCTCTAATTCCCGTAACCACCTTAGGGCTCCTTCAGGATTGAAGCCACCTTCAAATCTAGGAGGGTCTAATTTCTTAAACTCCGCTACCCATGGTTTTCAGCTTGCTGCTGAGGCCGGTTGGCTTGGTTGGCTTGACTAGCACTTGCTTGGACAAGATTTTCCAAAACATTAGTCTGGTTAGCGCTAACCCGAGAGAGATTCTCCAAAACAATTGAAATTCTCTCGAAAACTCGATTATTTCGAGTCGCCATTTACTAAATCTGAAATTGGAATGCGATAGGTGAGAAACATGCCCACTATTAAACTAATAAACTATAACCAACCACTTAAATACATATACATATTCTAGACATCTAACTATATAATAACTATTCCTAACTATTTGCTAATTACATTTAACTATTTACTAATTACTTTCTATGTTGTTCTCATGGGGAGCAACACTTTAGGAGTAGGAAATCCATACTCCACAGCCGAGGAATGCAACCATTGCTCTGATACCATAATATAACATCCTATTTTTTAATTACGTTATTAATTATTAAATTATAAAATTTTTGGAAAATTTTGACGGAGTTTACTTTAAAATATGGACTTTTCCCCTTTTAAAATTATGTACCTATCAGATCCAGAATTCAATAAAACATACATATTTGTTTTACATACATAGAAATAAGATTTCACATTACATTTCCAAAGTGCATATCAGAATAATTAAACATTATAAGTTCCAAAAGAGAATATCACTAATTGTAAGGAGGATATTTAGATATCCATCAGGAGTGATATCCACATTTTAATTTAAAAAAAATAAACATTTAAAACTAATTTATAATTTACATTTATCCAAAATAGGGTGATAAAAGCCTAATGGTTGCAGAGCTATGATTACATAATCATAGGGTCCATATGCACTCCACTAGGAGGAGTGCACTTGTCCTCAGCATTCGTGCCCTTATGACTTCTCCGATCAAAGTACCTAAAATGTCCACTTAAGAGGGTGAGATATTAATTCATAATCAAAGGAAACAATTAAAAATAATAATAAGACATAAGGATAATGCATGCTATATAAATAATAATAATAATAATAAGACATAATGATATACGTTCTTTCATACAATTATTAATTTATCTTTTTCCTTTCTTTTCTCCTTTTCTTTATTCATTTCATAATTTCGTAGTTAATACTACGCTTTCTTTTTCTTTTTCATAACATCGTAGTCATTGCTACGTCCTTTACTTTTTCTTACACTGTACTTCACCAATTGTTCATCATACACTGTTAGGAATCATATTTCCTTTACTTTTCATTTTCCTCACATCGCCCTCCACACTTTAGGAAAAATCAACTAGCAGTAAATGTCCCTCAACCCATGCTTGCTCAGTACTTCACCAATTGTTCATCGTACAATTTCGGGTGGTTTTCCCAAAATTGGCTATAGCAGGGACCATCCTCCGTAGTCATGAAGTATTTAAGTGACCGATAGAATTATCACAGTGTGCACAGGACCAATCCCCAGCGTGAGTAATGAACTCAGTTCTTTGGTGGATCAAAGTCCTTCTATAATAATTCCCGCGATTGTTTCATTAGCACGATCTAATCACTATAATACTCTCGTCCGTCAATTCTATGAACCTTCACCAATTGTTCTTCAGTTCATAGAACCTTCACGCCATTTTTCCTAATTCCTAACGTCCACCTTTCCTCCATAATTATACGTATTTCTAATTTATTTTAGTGGTTGTTAATAATCAATCCTTTAATTAACTTTACCAATTTAGATGGGTATTCTAGTTTAGGGTACTTGGCCATAAACATGAATAATAATTATTCAAGAATACAACATCAATAATATTAACAATAACATTCATTCATTTAATTTAATAAACATTCAAGCCTTAAATCCTCATTCAAGCACAACATCAACATCAATAATCACTTTAGAACTCTAGGTTCAAGCATAACATAATTCATATAAACATTTATTACATTTATTTACCAAAATCATTAAGGTCTCATGCATCCCATGATGTAATTAAGCATCACCATCATCATCCCTCAACTTACACAAACTCTAGGTTCAAGAACCAACTTAAATTCACATTCAACATATAAAATCAAACATACACATCAATATATACATATTATCATAATTAATTCCATCCTCTAATTAAGAAAAATACCTCCCCTCTTACCGTTGTAGAGAGAGAAAGGAAAAATGAGAGGAAGAAAGAGGTTCTCTCTCTTAGCTTAGATTCATGAAGGAAATTGAGTTTGGAGTAAGGATTTGTGTGGTTTTTATGTTGATTTTGCTTGGAGTTCTAAGCCATGAAAGGGAGAAGAAAATTGGCCTTGGGAGAGAGGAGAAGAAGTGATGTGTCTGCTGATTTCTGCAGCAGCAACTTAAAAACTGGGAAAAGTATCCGAATACTTACCAAAGTATCCAGGTACTTCGAGATTTTTTTTTGAAAAAACACAATTTAATATATTTCAAAACATTCCTAAAAATGAAATTGTAGTGGACCGAGAGTTATCCGACCAAAATCACCTTGGTCCGACCAGTTAGACGCCGGAACAAGGCTACGGTCGGCACGCTACACCGAGCAACTGGGCATTATGGAGACATTACACGCTTATGAGATTAACCCCGAACACAGGATCTTCATCCTTATCTCTATCACTTACAGTCTCATTAAGCTTAACAACTTCTCCTAGATTCCCACGATGCTTGGTTAGATAAACGTGATAAAGGATAAGGATTTATCACCTACAGGATTTACGAAGGCAACCTTATCAGAACCTTTACTAATCCTAATTGAATTCTTCTTCTTCACAAGCCTCATCAGGAAGGCCCACAGCACATAGGTAATCCCCTATAAGAACCACCATGCTATAGGGGCTAAGGTACGTCTTCTCATCCCTAAGTTGACCCTAGCACACACTTTGTTGACTAGGGAGAACCTGTTTATCCCAACTGGATATACAGAAATCCTAAAGAGTCCTACATTAACATCTTGGTTGAGATCATTCCTGAAGTTCTTTCATGGCTTCAAGGCTGATTTCGATTAAGGACACTACATTGGCGCCGTCTGTGGGAACCTGAATAACAAATCATTCCCACTTCCAGCATGGTTCATACCCGAAGTCAAGCAGCAAATCTCCGTGATCACATTGAGCGTACTCGCGGTAGACCCAGAAACCTTAGTAACAATGATCAACAGCCACAGCCTACTGGCGACCTCCGTGATCTTCTGAATCAAAATCGTGGAACTAATTCGCAGCCACCACGAACGTCTCATTCGGGAACGAGGATTAATTCTCAGCCACCCAATCCACAGCCACCTCGAGCATCTCACTCTGGAATAAGGATTAATTCTCAACCACCCCATAACTCTCAAAGTCACAATCACACCACCAATTCTCAACCAACATATTCATCTCAGCCGAGAGATGGAACAAATCCCCAGCCACCCCCTAGCCTACGGAATTTACTTCCTCTACCACCTCCGCCACCACCACCACCGACATCACCACCCCCTTCCACCTGAGGAGATTCAAGCAGTATGGCCCCTCCAACCCGTAACACAGGCAGATTGACAGGAACCCGAGCACACCACGGGAGAAACACCCACCGAACCCCAACACCGCAAGTTTAACCCAATCCTGATCCTGTAAGAGTGACTCCCAGTGCAAGGTTAAATCCAAGTGGAGCAACCCGTAGCGATTCCCGACGTGCCTATTCCACCAGCAGATCCTATGCAACATCCGCATCCGCTCGCGCTCGCGAGCAAGAGATGATCAACATATTAAACCGACAAACTACGTTAATTGAACAGCAAGGAAAGGCCATCGCCGATCTCCAACAACAGGCAATGGCGAGAATCGCTCAAAAGCAACCTACTACCCAGCAAGTTCATAACCAAGTGGCTCAACCCTTAGATCCTCAACCCGCTCCCGTGATGCAATTTCCCCCACCCCCTCACTATTACACCAATCTAGTAATAGACCATGACCAGGGTGATTTTCACCCAGGTTATCCTTTTACACCATATATCATGGAATTTAAAACTCCTCAAGGGTACTTAGGCCCATTCAACGTACCACATTACAATGGCCTAACTGACCCAGTTGATCACATAGTTTCTTACGAGGGGGCAATGAACTATTACGGAGGCGGTGATCGGATGAAGTGCCGAGCTTTTTCCATGACCCTTGAGCCTTCGGTATTGCGTTGGTACTCATCTCTCCCTTGGAATTCCGTTATTTCGTGGGAGGAGATGAAAAGAGTATTTCTGAATAGGTACACAGCCAGTTGTATTCAGCCTAAATCCGATCATATACTGGCTGCAGTTGCCCAAAAACAGGATGAACCTTTAAAGGATTATTTGTCACGATTCTATATTGAAGCTAGTTCAGTCCCTCGGCTCGAATCGGGCATTGCGGTGCTATTATTTACTCAAGGTTTGCAGCCTGGGGATTTCCGAAAATCACTAATAGGAAAACCTCTAAAAGACATGGTCGAGCTTAGACAACGCTCAAACAAATTTATAAACTTGGAGGAGTTCCATAAAGGTCATAAATTCAGAGACGATCGGCAACGATCCGACCCTCAAGGTCAGAATAAACAAAAACGTGACGAACATTTTGGTGGTAGACAGGACAGAAATGATCGTGACCGAAGGCCACCCCCTAGGAACAAATATCAGGAGTGCACTCCTCTGACTGTTCCTAGGAGTCAGATCCTTCGGGAAACGATGCAGACCGACATACGCTCGGCCCAAAGACCCCCATCTTTAAGAAAGGGCGCACAGCGTGATAGGTCTAAATATTGCGATTTTCACAAAGGATATGGGCACACGACGGACGAATGCATTTGGCTGAGGGATCTAATAGAAGAAATGATCAGAGATGGGAAGCTGCAGCAGTACATTAGAGATGCGGCAGGAAGAAGATGCAGGAATAGGTCACACTCTCCCGAAAGGTCCAAACGCCGAAGAAGCAGATCACCGGACGATAAGAATTCAGGAAGACAAAAAACTGACTCCACCCCAGTTACTGAGACAAATCCAACCACAAATGAGTTTTTGGTCAATACTATTGCCGGAGGTTTTGCCGAGGGCGGAGAAAAAAGAGCAGACAGGAAGAAATACATCAACCAAATTTTAGCTGTCAGTAAAAAACCAATCTCCAAAAGGTCAACAAAAAATGTTCCGATCATTTTCAACGACGAAGATTTGGACGGGATCCTCCCAGGTCACAACGATCCCATGGTCATCACAGCTCTTATCGGAAACTATGAGGTCACACATGTTTTCGTTGATCAAGGGAGCTTTGCTGATATTATGTTTCTTCCCCTGTTTAAGGCCTTGAAACTGAGGGAGTGAAATCTCACTCCGTTTGAAGGAGAGTTGATCGGGTTCACTGGAGACACCATCGAACCTCGCGGTTACATTCAACTTCCTGTTACCCGCGGTCAACAACCCTCGGCTCGGACTGAAATAATTAAATTTCTGGTGGTTGACTGCCCAGCAGCTTACAACGCCATTCTCGGAAGAACTTTCTTACAAGTGTTCGGCGCGGTAGTTTCAACAGTACATTTGGCGATGAAGTTTGTCGGAATGGATGACAAGGTGGTAACAGTCAAGGCCGAGCAAGAAGCAGCTCGGAAATGCTACAATGCAAGTAGAGACCGGGGCCAATTGGAAAGGATTCCCCTCGGGAGAGGTAATGTAAACTTGGCCGATCTTGATGTGCGTACTGAATCCGACAAAACTAGGCCGATTCCGAAGGGACAGTGGGAGCTCCTAACGTTGAAAGACGATCCTCTCAGACAAGTTAAGATTGGCTCGGATCTCCCATTGGATGTTAAAGCTGAACTTTCTGCTCTGTTGGTTGCCAATAAGGATTTATTTGCATGGACCTCGGCAGATATGTCGGGCATTGATCCAAATTTCATCTGTCACAAGTTGAGCATCCTTCCAGGTGCCAGACCAGTAGCGCAACGCAAAAGAAAGGTCAGTGCTGAAAAGGCTGTTGCTATTGAGGAAAAAGTCACCGAGTTACTCCGAGCTGGCTTCATTCGGGAAATCGACTATACAGACTGGTTAGCAAACACCGTCTTAGTCAGAAAGCCCAACGGGAAGTGGAGAATGTGCGTTGATTATACGGACTTGAACAAAGTCTGTCCGAAGGACCAATATCCACTTCCCGTCATAGACAAGCTCGTCGAAAATTTGGTCAGGTATAAGATATTGTCATTCACGGATGCCTATTCAGGCTACAATCAAATTCCCATGTACCCTCCCGACCAGGACAAAACTGCATTCATCACTGACAAGGCAACCTATTGTTACAATGTCATGCCTTTCGGACTCAAGAACGTTGGAGCCACCTACCAGCGAATGATGAACAAAGTATTTTCCAGGGAATGATCGGGTCATCTATGGAGGTTTATATAGACGATATAATTGCAAAATCAATGCAGCAAGAGACTCATGCTCAGGACCTCAAAACAATATTGGACCGAGTAAGGAAATACAACATGAGATTGAACCCTGAAAAATGCGTGTTTGGAGTCCCAGCGGGGTCCTTTCTCGGGTTTATGCTAACTGAACGGGGCATTGAAGCTAATCCAGACAAGTGCAAAGCAATTCTAGAAATGAGAAGCCCAACCAATCTCCAAGAGGTCCAGCAGCTTACAGGACGCGTGGCGGCACTTTCCAGGTTCCTATCCCAAGCTGCTCGGAAAGCCTTGCCATGGTATCAGCTCCTTAGAAAAAACAAAGACTTCCTTTGGGATGATCAATGTAAACAAGCCTTCGTTCGGTTGAAAGACTATCTCTCCAGCCCACCTATCCTTAATAGCCCTCTCGCCGGAGAAGACCTGTTCCTTTATTTATCAGTGGCCGACGCAGCGGTCAATTCAGTGTTGGTACGAGAGGATTCCGGTGTTGAGGCCCCCGTTTATTTTGTCAGTCGAGCACTTCAAGGACCTGAACTTCGTTACCAAAAACTCGAAAATCTTGCATATTGTTTGGTGACATCCGCTCGAAGGTTAAGACAGTACTTCCAAGCTCATAAAATCATTGTCAGAACAGCACAATCCCTGAGGCAGGTTCTCCATAAACCTGACCTTGCGGGCCGAATGGTGTCATGGTCAATGGAGTTATCTGAATTTGATATTGTTTTTGAGCCTAGGAAGGCAATGAAGTCCCATGTACTCGCAGATTTCGTTACTGAGTTTACCGAGTCTTCCTCGGATGCACTTCCAGGTTCGTGGTCAGTATATGTGGCTGGGTCGAGCAATAGAAAAGGGGCTGGCGCTGGCGTTATCATTGAAAATCCCGAGGGACATAGCATGTAAAACTCGTTGAAGTTCGAATTCCAAACTTCAAATAATCAGGCGGAATACGAGGCAGTTTTGGCAGGCCTCAAGATGGTTCAGGAGCTCGGTGCAACTCGGGTGTCGGTTTTCAATGATTCGTAGCTAGTGATCTCTCAGATCAAAGGATAGTATTTGGCTAAAGAGCCCATTTTACAAAAATATCTTGAAGAAGTGAAGCGAATAACTTCTAGCTTTTTGGAGTTTGATATTTCCCACGTTCCAAGGGATTCGAACTCCCGAGCTGACATCCTCTCTGAGTTGGCAAGTACGAAAGGATCGGAGAACAATAAAACCTTGATTCAAGAGACTATCCCTAAGCCAAGTGTCATCCTCGCCGTATCTCTGTCCCAATCGTGGATGGATCCAATACTAACTTACTTGTAGCATGGTTTTGTCCCCCAAGACCAAGCTGAGGCTCGGAAGTTGATTCGACAGTCAGCTCAGTATACGGTTCTTAATGGAATTCTTTATAAGAGAGGTTTTGGTTCACCTATGCTCAGATGTGTCAATCCCTCTCAAGCTGAAGAAATATTAGAGGAGATTCATGGGGGAGTCTGCAGCCATCACATGGGTGGAAAATCTCTAGCTCGGAAAATAATCCGAGTTGGGTACTTCTGGCCCACATTACAAAAAGATGCCATGGAGCATGTTAAAAAATGCGTTCAATGTCAATTCCACAGTGACACTTACCAGCGGCCTGCTGAAGAGCTACACTCCCTCGGAGCTCCTTGGCCCTTCTATCAGTGGGGAATGGACATTATTGGAAAGTTTCCCACTACACCTGGACAGTTGAAGTATGCGGTTGTAGCCATTGACTACTTTACTAAGTGGATTGAAGCAGCACCATTAGCAACAATTTCAAAAGCACGGAGTCAATCTTTCTTCGTAAAGGAAATAGTCTCTCGATTCGGAGTGCCTCATTCTATAGTCACGGATAATGGATCACAATTCCCAGCCTCACACTTTCAGGAACTGGTGGTCGCCCTCGGGATTACTCACTACTTCAGCTCTGTAGAACATCCGCAAACCAATGGATTGGCTGAAGCAGAAAATAAGACAATTTTGGAAGGTATAAAGAAGAAACTTGGCAGCGCAGCTGGTACATGGGCGGACAAACTTCCGAGCGTTCTATGGTCACATAGAACAACCATACATTCCTCAACTGGGGAGACTCCTTTTCGATTGACATACGGCTGTGACGCAGTCATTCCGATTGAAAAGAGAATCCCCACCTTTAGGATACTTGAAAGTCCCTCTGAGGTCAACGACACTTTGCTCATGGATGAACTCATGCTAGTTGACGAAATACGAGAAGCTGCGGCTGCCCACGAAAGAATGGTAAAAGAACGTCAGGCCGGGAATACAACAAAAAGGTCCGACCGCGCAGCTTTGAAGTCGGTGACTTGGTCCTACGCCGAGCAGACATTGGTAAAGGGAATGCAGGTATGGGAAAGCTGAGCCCAAAATGGGAAGGACCGTATAGAGTGAAAACCAAGACTGGAACCGGTGGCTACAGATTGGAAACCCTCTCGGGTAAAGATATCAACAACAGTTGGAACGCTTCCAAGCTCCGAGCTTACTACAGCTAAGCTCTCATTTTTTTTGTTTTCTTTGTTTCAAGAATAGTTCAGTTTATTTATTATTATTCAAAGGATAGTTATGAATGAATGATGAGGGACAGCACCCCTCATAGATTACAGTTCAAAATTTTAGGACATTTTACATTCAATTTTTGTACTCTTTTATTAATAAAAGCTCTCAGATTCCTTTAAAAATTCCATTTTATGTTGTGAAAGCACATACGACTCATTTTGTTCGGCTAGCCACCGAACGAAATCGAGAAACAACTCCTTTCGAGAGTTTAACAACGTACCAAAAGAACACCCGATCCCAGGAATTACTTTCCTTGCATCGCGATCCGAGGGTCCCGCTTCGGCTAAAGTCGGTGACTCGAGTTCTTCCTCACAATCTCTATTAACGAATTTCGCGAATCCATTTAACGGTTTACGCTCGGAAACACCGAGCAGGAAAACTTGAGTTATAATATGACACTTGCTTGTGTTCGATAAGCAACCAGAAGTAACAGGCAGTTTTAAAACACAAGTCAAAACACTCGAACAACAGTAACATTTGTTGAACAGGAAATAAAGCAAGATCAAAAGACAAATCACGGGTAACGAAGCTTAGATCAAAGAACAAAATATAACGCTCGGATACACCGAGCAAAAGGAAGAACAGTCACACCTACCTCAAAATCATAATCACAGCACAATGTCATCAAGCAAGAATTAAGAAAAGACCAGCAGCAAAAATCGGGCTACCCAGCATAAGGGTTTTACGCCTCGATATCAGAAAGGTTCACAGAGGAATCGTCAAAGGGGGGCTCTTCCACAATATCAACTAGTGGATTGGGCAGGTCGTCAGCTCCTAGATCCACCTCGTACTGATCGCTCAAATCAATCATCTTCCCCTCTCGGACGGCATGGAAGGGATGAGCGCCAGTTACCCTTAAATCCACTTGGGGGTTCAAGTATTGAATCTGGCGGACGGCAGAAAGGAAAGAGTCATAAACACCTTTTTCACAATCATAGAGATTGGTGGCAGCCACCTTTTTATGCTTAAGGGCCTGCCCTTTCAACCTCTCAGAAATAATAGCTTGCCCCTGCACTTCAGCAGTCAGCCTCCGCACATTTTCAGTTAATTGAGCATTCTGTTGCCGAGCATCTTCCATATCTTTCTTTGACTGTTCACTCTCCGTGCGGGCAGCACTCTCAGATTTTTTCAAGTTATCTCTTTCTTTCACAATCTCAACATGATCCGCACGGAGGTTTTCTAGCTCGGATCGAACTCTGAGCAGCTCATCTGACAAACTAGCCTCCTTAGTAGCCGAGAGACCCCTTGCTTCTTTCTGCTCAGCATTAACACCAGCAAACACATCATCTTGATGCTGAAACAGAAAGTGAGTTATGCACGCTCCTCGTAAAAGAAATTTAGTCAAAGAATTCATATGCTGACCCCACTCAGAGGCTGACATTCATGAAAACTTGGCATGATCCTGCTCGGTGCAAACGAAATTTGGGAACTTCTCAACTAACTTTCGATCCCAAACCGAGCGAATGGCATCTTCTTCTTCCTCCTCTTCCACAACAGATTCAATCCTGGACCCCTCACCGACCACAGCTTTCCCCTTATTCAGTCTCCGATGCCTAAATGGTTGTTCTGGGGGAGAGACTGTTTTTGCATTAGAAGCTTCCCCTATAACCACTCCCTCGGCGACCGGCGCATGAACAATAGTGATCGAGGCCGTACCCGATACAAATAAAAAACAGTTTAAGTATAGTACTAGGAAGTGACTCCTAGGTCGTCTCCCAAGGAATATCTTATCAAGCAAAAGGTCGAACACATAGTATGCATAGAAAGCAGGGGGGGTTTTTTTTTGTATTGAATATTGAATAATTGAAATCAAAACAGAATTAAATCAAAACGAAGAAACAGATAAGGAAAAGCGGATAAACCCCTTTGGCTCGCGTTCACAACTCTATCATCGGTCACAAAAGATCAATTTCTTTCCTCTTCACTGTCCAACTCGTGAGAATTAAATACTAAGCGAAAATTCAATTCTCACCCCAAAACCCAAACCTCTAATTAAGCATTAAAAGCCCAAGCATGGAGTTTTTACGAGTTTGCATAAATTAAGCATTCATACACATGGATTATCTCTATAGAATGGAACTAAGCGAACCATAACATATCAATAAGCATGAAAACAGTGAATAAAAACGAAATAGCATTAAGAACAAAACCTCAAGAGTATGTGATACATTACCAAAGGGATTTAACCTAAGAGTTTAGCCTTCCATGAAGAAAAATACCAAAAAAAACGTGTAGCAAGGGAAGAGAGAGAAACCCTAGCAGCCACCACAAGCTTGGAGAGCAAAACTAAGCCTTCTCTATGAGAGAGAATGTAAAAAAACGTGGAATGGAAGGTCCCCCCTAGGGTTTACACGAATTTGGCTTTTTAAATCACAAAACGGGCCTAAATCATGGGCCCAAATCCTAAGGAAAGCTTATCTCTAAATTAAATCTAAAAATATCTTATAGATAAAATCTAAATCTTAAAAGATATAACTAAATCTCAACTAATCCTAAAGATAGATTACAATCTTCACTTCATCATATATCTTCTCTTCCAAAATTAAATCTTCATTCCCAAAATGTCCAAAAAGCCCTTGTGCCAAATATGACCTGAAAATAGAAATAGAATTAATTAGGCTAAATAATCTCAAATTAAACAATATTCAGAATAATAGTCCAATAAACTCTAAATCACTAAATCAAGCTAAACAATGTCAAATAGGCAACAAGTATCAATAATAGGAGTAAAATAATGCAAGGAATAATGGGAAATAAAATGCTCATCAAATACCCCCACACTTATCCTTTTGCACTCCTGGGCAAAACTAAGAATTAGGACTGAGAAGATCAATATGCACCAAAGTGAATCATGCAACAAGATTACTACAACTAATGAATGCAAACCTAAGAGATTACATACTTCACAATGAATTCTAGGAAATGCAAAGAAATGGGCAAAATCGAGCACATGAAGAAAATAAGGACCAAAGAATCAAGGCATCCATGAACATCATCCAATTATTTCAAATATGCAAAGAAAACCAATGACATCAAGAGGGTAGTCACAAAGATGGTAGAAACTCACAAGGATCACTCAATAGTGTTTACACTCAAATGTTTAAGGTTAATCAATGTTTACACTCAAGGCACATCATGAAAAACAAACACAACCATAGGCTTGACAAGCCTCTAACATCAACAATCAATACACATGCACACTAAGATCAAAAGGTCTTTTCAGGGTTGTAATGGGGCCAAGGACAAGGTAGGATAAAAATATGGGAAATGTAGCTAAAACCCAGGGAATAGAGGAGCAATGGGGAACAAGTAAAAAAAAAATAAGCACAATCCACCCCAGAATGAAATGGTAAACATAACAACAACCTCTAATTCCAAACCTCCATGCCTCAATCAACCTTTTCTTCTATTTTTTTCTTTCTTTTTCTTCTTCTTCTTCTTCTTCTTTTTTTTTCTTTTTTTTTTTTTGAATTGCATTACATTGCAGAACTTCATGAACGAAAGAAAAGAAGAAACAATAAAAATGGCATAATGAGATAAAGCCATAATTACATCACCGACCATAGAGGCAAAACCCAGAACTCACAAGAGATGAAGAACAAAGCACCCTCGCTTACTTAATACCCATTCCCAAAACAATTCCAAAGCTCCAACATTCCCTAAGGTTAGGACAATCATGGTTTTTCAGTCATAGGCTTGTAATGAGCTAAAGAACAAAGAAAAGGGATATAAAGGCTCAAAGGGGCTATCAAAGGATAAATTCATTCAAGGTAGGCTCATATGGCTAGTGGCTTATTCAAGAAAAAAAACAATGCCTAAATCATTTCAAAATGTGCATGGGAATATCAAGTATCAACAAGAGTCAAGTCAAGTTCTAGAGTGCAAGTAATCCAGAGTGCAATCACACATGAAAGAAAAATTAGGTGGCATATATAGCAATCCACCCACAATTAAGGCTCAAATCCTCACAAAAGGGACAATTCTATCACAGTGTTACCACCTCTTAATTATCAAAAGCAATTTTACACACAGAAATGCATGAATTCAGACACAAGATACCAAGACTCTACTAAAATGAAGCAAAAACATGCAAGAAAATGCCCAAAACTTAGCAAAACCTAAAAAATCAAAGCAAAAATATGCAACCTAAACTACTCTCCCCCCACACTTAAATCACACATTGTCCTCAATGTAAAAAAAATAGCAGAATCAGACAGCTATAGACAAGTGGAATAAAAGTAGTAAAAAAGGAGAAAAGAAGACTCCCTAAATCATGGTGGGTCAAAAATGGGGTCGACCAATGAGGCTTCCTCCACAGGTGCATCATCCAAAGTAGGAGAGGTTAGGAAAGGCTTGAGTCGGTGGCCATTGACTTTGAAGCTCTTGTCTGTGGACTCACTCTTGATCTCCACAGTGTCATAAGGAAACACCTGGGTGACTACAAACGGTCCAATCCATTTAGAGCGGAGCTTTCCACTCATGAGTCCAAGCCTAGAGTTGTAGAGCAACACTTTTTGACCAACCAAGAACTCCTTTCTGCAAATTGAGCTATCATGGAGCTTCTTGGTCTTCTCTTTGTAGAACTTGGAATTCTCATAGGCCTCCAAACGGATCTCATCTAGCTCACTCAACTGCAGCTTCCTCTCCTCACCCGCTTGATCAAGAGCTAAGTTACATTGCTTCACAGCCCAATATGCACGGTGCTCTATCTCCACAGGCAGGTGGCATGCCTTACCAAAGACAACCCGATAGGGTGACATCCTTATGGGTGCCTTGTAAGCAGTCCGATGGGCCCATAGAGCATCCTCCAATCGTGTGCTCCAATCCTTTCTATTAGGCTTCACCATCTTCTCCAAAATCCGCTTGATCTCTCTGTTTGAAATCTCAGCTTGCCCATTGGTTTGGGGGTGATATGGTGTAGAAACTTTGTACACAACCCCATACTTCTTGAGCAAAGATTGCATGGATCTATTGCAGAAGTGTGTGCCTTGATCACTGACTATGGCTCTAGGTATGCCAAACCTGCAAAGGATATTAGTCCTGACAAAATCTACAACAACCTGAGCATCATTAGTCCTGGTGGCCTTAGCTTCCACCCATTTGGATACATAATCCACAGCAAGTAAGATATAATAAAAACCAAAAGAAACAAGAAAGGGGCCCATGAAATCTATACCCCAGACATCAAACACCTCACAGAACAACATAGGTTGTTGCGGCATCTGTTGCCTCCAAGATAGGGTGCCTCCTGCCCTTTGACATTGCTCACATGAGCTGCAGATTTTGCTTGCATCCTTGAAGATGGTAGGCCAATAAAATCCAGAATCCAGCACCTTTCGTGCTGTCCTTTGAGTGCCAAGGTGGCCTCCAACTGGTGAAGCATGGCAAAATTGGAGAACCGATTGGATCTCCTGGTCAACCCTTTGGGAGAGAACTGCTCCCAAAGCATAATTCGAGGCATCAGTCATGAGCTCAAATGGGAGGGTCCAATCAGGTGGTTGGATGATGGGAGTGGTGGTGAGTGCTCTCTTTAACTCATCAAATGCTTTCTTGCATTGGTCTCCAAACTCAAATGCGGTATCCTTTCGAAGCAAGTTGGATAGTGGAAGGGCTATCTTGCTAAAGTTCTGAATAAACCTGCGATAGAAACCTGCATGGCCAAGAAAAGAACGCACCTCTCGCACGCAAGAGGGGTAAGGCAAATGTGATATTACATGCAGCTTAGCAGGGTCAACCTCTATGCCCTTATGCGAAATAATGTGCCCTAAGACTATGCCTTGTTCTACCATAAAATGACATTTTTCAAAATTCAAGACAAGGTTAGTCTCAATGCACCTATTAAGCACCTTAGACAAACTATCAAGACATGCATCAAAAGAGGAACCATATACACTAAAATCATCCATGAAGACCTCTATGCAATGCTCAAGTAAGTCATTAAAAATACTCATCATACATCTTTGAAAAGTGCCAGGAGCATTGCATAGGCCAAAAGGCATCTTCCTATAAGCAAATGTACCAAAAGGACAGGTAAATGTAGTCTTATGTTGGTCCTCTGGTGCAATACAGATTTGGAAATAACCAGAGAAACCATCTAAGAAGCAATAGTGAGATTTACCTGCCAGGCGCTCCAACATCTGATCAATGAAGGGAAGAGGAAAGTGATCCTTGCGGGTCGCCTGGTTGAGCTTTCTATAATCAATGCAGACTCTCCAACTGTTCTGCACTCTAGTGGGAATCAGCTCATCCTTCTCATTTTTGACAACTGTCACCCCAGACTTCTTGGGAACTACTTGAACCGGGCTTACCCAAGTGCTGTCTGAAATGGGGTAGATAATGCCAGCTTGTAGCAGCTTGGTGACCTCTTTCTTCACCACATCAAGAATCTGGGGGTTCAACCGTCTCTGGGGTTGTCTCACTGGTTTAGCCCCATCCTCCAATAAAATCCGATGCATGCACATGGAGGGGCTAATACCAGGTATGTCTGCCAAAGTCCATCCTATTGCCCTTTTGTTTGCTCTAATCACATCCAGCAGCTTCTTCTCTTGATCAACAGAAAGGGAGGTAGAGATGATCACTGGAAGTTTCTGCTCAGCCTCCAAGTAAGCATATTTGAGATGAGGAGGAAGGGGCTTCAAGTCCAATAAAGGTTCCTGCATCACAGGTGGAACTAAAGGAGCAGCAGAATTGGATTCTGCCGCCTGCACCTGAACAAGTGAATTAGACTCACGCAAAACAGAAATGGGGTTAGCATGATCTGAATCTATATCATATGAATCAACAGATGCAGTAGCAGAATTTAAAAACTGGTCAATTTCAATGCATGCAGTGCACATTTCGGAATCAGAACATGCAGAACAAGTAAATGAGCTAGTGAAAGATGGCAAATCATAATCATGCAAAAAGTCTAGAACATGCTCATCAATCAGATCATCAATCAAGTCAACATGAAAAACAGAGTGGTCATCAGAAAAATGTTTCATAGCATCAAAAATATTGAATCGAACCACACTGTCATCAAATTCCATGGATAGTGTACCTGCATGCACATCTATCTTGGTTCGGGCTGTTTTCAAAAATGGTCTCCCTAATATGATAGGGACAGCACTACGAGAGGTGTCCTCTTCCATATCAAGAATATAAAAATCAGCAGGAAAGATAAGCTCTTCAACCCGAACCAGGACATCCTCTATCAAACCTGCGGGGTAGGCAGTAGATCTATTTGCCAAGTGAATAACCACACCCGTAGGTTGAAGGGGTCCAAGTGAAAGAGATTTGAAAACAGACATAGGCATAACATTAATAGATGCTCCTAAATCTAGCAAAGCATTCTCAAATTTAGTATTACCTATGATACAAGGCACAGAGAAAGTTCCAGGATCCTTACACTTTTCAGGAATATGAGGGACGGGTTTACCTATAAGAGCAGAGACATTTCTTCCCATGTTGATCCTCTCATTGCCCTTGAGCTTCCGTTTGTGTGTGCATAGATCCTTCAAGAACTTTGCATACCTTGGAATTTGCTTGATTGCATCAAGAAGGGGTATGTTGACTTCCACCTTCCTGAATGTGTCAAGTATCTCTTTGTCAATCTCTTCCATTTTCTTGCTTTGAGTCACCCCCCTTGGTGGGAAAGGAAGAGGAATGGGGGGTGGTTGTTGGGCAGCAGCAGGTGTTGTGCTTGTGGAAGGCTGAGCTGGATGGGATTTTCTGGTACTTGTGTGCTCACTCTCCTCGACCATTTGGCTCTTCTTGTTGGTTGAAACTAGATTATCTTTGTTGAGGTCAGATTCTGGTGTGGGTGTGACAATCTGCTTCCCTGACCTTAGACTAATGGCACTCACATTCTGGTTTGGATTGATCACTGTTTGGGATGGCAACTTGTTAGAATTCTGAGATTACATAGTGTTGATTGTTGTTGCCATCTGTCCCATCTGATTGGTCAAAGATTGAATGGAGGCCTCTTGTCTTTGAATGGATGCTCTAGTTTCCTGTTGGAATTGGAGATTTTGCATGGTCATCTGTTTCATCAACTCTTCCAATGAAGGCTGCTGCTCAGTACTAGGAGCTGGTGGTGCAGAATTAGCCTGTTGTTGTCTCTGTTGCTGGACTGGAGGAGGTACATATGGTGGTCTAGAATTGTTCTGAAATTGAACCTGTGAAGGTTGCTGCTGATCAGACCATCTCAGGTTGGGATGGTTCCTCCAACCAGGGTTGTATCTATTGGTAGAGAGATCAAAGTTCTGTGGCTGCTGGTTTCTACTGTTGAAGATGTTGGCGGCATATGCCTCAGGTTGATCAGCACCAGTCGTTGGTTGCTGCTGCACAGAAGGGCATGCATCTGTGGGGTGCTCAGCGGATGTGCATATGCCACATAATCTAGCAGGCAGGGACAACTTCTTCTGGTTGATGGCCAATTGAGTGACCAAAGTTGTAAGTGAATCTATCTTCTGTTCAAGCTTCTCAACCTTACCAGAACTTGTGCCAACATCATTCACTCCTCTCACTATGATTGCATCGCTGTTGCCCCTTGCATGGAATTGTTGACAATTGGAAGCCATCTTCTCAATCTTGACTCTGGCTTCTAAAGGTGTCATGTCTCCTAGGGCACCACCACTTTCAGCATCAAGCATGTTTCTCTCCATGAGGTTGAGACCTTCATAGAAATATTGAATAAGCAGCTGCTCTGAGATCTGATGGTGGGGGCAGCTCGCACACAATCTCTTGAATCTCTCCCAATACTCATAGAGACTTTCTCCACTTTGTTGCCTGATGCCTGATATATCCTTTCGGATTGCTTTTGTTCTGCATGCAGGGAAGAATTTCTCCAAAAATGCCCTCTTCAGGTCATCCCAGACTGTGATAGAACCAGGGGCCAGATCGTACAACCAATCCTTGGCTAGCCCCTCTAGGGAGTGTGGGAATGCCTTAAGACAAACATGATCCTCTTGCACATCATATGGTTTCATAGTAGCACAGACAATATGGAACTGCTTGAGATGTTTATGAGGATCCTCACCTGCAAGACCATTAAACTTGGGCAACAAATGAATTAGTCCAGACCTTAGGTCATACGGGTCATCGGGATACTGGATGCACAAATCTTCAATAGTGAAATCAGGTGCAGCTAGCTCCCTCAATGTCCTCTCACGTGGTGGAGGTTGAGCCATATTTTCATAATAATCAGAATAAGAATCAAAATTTATAGGAATAGAAGAAAAAGAAGCAGACTCACTATGTAAAGACTCAATAGACTCACTACCTATGGACTGGTTCCTATTTTGTCTAACTAGTCTGTGATAAGTTCTATCAATTTCAGGGTTATATGGATGCAAGTAGCTTGGGTTGCCCCTAGTCATGTACTGAACAGAACACCATGTAGCATAGCAAACTGTCACTAATATACATGACCAAAATAGGCAACAAAATTTTTTATTTTTTAAAATTTTTTCTTTATTTTTTTCAGCACCCTAAAATCATGAAAACATACCACAAAAATTTTGAGGACAAAATTCAAAAGGGAACCAAGTCAAACAATTAAATCAGAGACCAAAAACTAAGAAAATAAAACTTGTAAAATAAAAAAGAAATAGTAAAACGGCTTTTTCAGGATCCAGACGAAGGAGTTTTTTGATGAAGTGAGAAAAATCAGATTATTCAGAAAATTCCCTTCGATTTGATATAAAATTCGTCAAATTCCGAGTTACGGGTCAAAAGTTGCGACGATTTGAAGAAAGTGCTGCTAAAACTTGGAAAATTTTTCTGGAACTCACAACCAGTGATGATCTGAGTGATCGTGGTGCCTCAAAACCTTTTTATATGATAAAAGTAGTGTGGATATAAATTTTCGTGCAAAAATTCCACCCACAACTATGTGAACTAGCAACCACAGAATCAACCAAATACACTAATTGCAACAAAATAGCAAAACAGCAAACAGTGCAACTTCAACCGGTTATCAGAATTGACTACTAGACCCTAAATCAGAAAGGACACACTATAATAACTATACTAACTACGACACTAACTAACTACTAATGACCTTTGGCAAGAACCGATATTCCCCGGCAACGGCGCCAAATTTTGATCGAGGCCGTACCCGATACAAATAAAAAACAGTTTAAGTATAGTACTAGGAAGTGACTCCTAGGTCGTCTCCCAAGGAATATCTTATCAAGCAAAAGGTCGAACACATAGTATGCATAGAAAGCAGGGGGGTTTTTTTTGTATTGAATATTGAATAATTGAAATCAAAACAGAATTAAATCAAAACGAAGAAACAGATAAGGAAAAGCGGATAAACCCCTTTGGCTCGCGTTCACAACTCTATCATCGGTCACAAAAGATCAATTTCTTTCCTCTTCACTGTCCAACTCGTGAGAATTAAATACTAAGCGAAAATTCAATTCTCACCCCAAAACCCAAACCTCAAATTAAGCATTAAAAGCCCAAGCATGGAGTTTTTACGAGTTTGCATAAATTAAGCATTCATACACATGGATTATCTCTATAGAATGGAACTAAGCGAACCATAACATATCAATAAGCATGAAAAGAGTGAATAAAAACGAAATAGCATTAAGAACAAAACCTCAAGAGTATGTGATACATTACCAAAGGGATTTAACCTAAGAGTTTAGCCTTCCATGAAGAAAAATACCAAAAAAAACGTGTAGAAAGGGAAGAGAGAGAAACCCTAGCAGCCACCACAAGCTTGGAGAGCAAAACTAAGCCTTCTCTATGAGAGAGAATGAAAAAAAATGTGGAATGGAAGGTCCCCCCTAGGGTTTACACGAATTTGGCTTTTTAAATCACAAAACGGGCCTAAATCATGGGCCCAAATCCTAAGGAAAGCTTATCTCTAAATTAAATCTAAAAATATCTTATAGATAAAATCTAAATCTTAAAAGATATAACTAAATCTCAACTAATCCTAAAGATAGATTACAATCTTCACTTCATCATATATCTTCTCTTCCAAAATTAAATCTTCATTCCCAAAATGTCCAAAAAGCCCTTGTGCCAAATATGACCTGAAAATAGAAATAGAATTAATTAGGCTAAATAATCCCAAATTAAACAATATTCAGAATAATAGTCCAATAAACTCTAAATCACTAAATCAAGCTAAACAATGTCAAATAGGCAACAAGTATCAATAATAGGAGTAAAATAATGCAAGGAATAATGGGAAATAAAATGCTCATCAAATAGTCACAGGGATTGCAGCCAAAACTGCCGCAGGACGAGGGGAGCCATCAAGAGATGACCCTAAGGCAGTAGGAGTTGCTGTGCTCGGAGTCGAACCTCCTGATGTAATCTTTACTGATGGATTTTTCCTCTTCTTGCCCCCTTTTGCTATCTTTGCAAGACGGTCGACCATTATACCTGAAAAAGAAATAAATATCAGTTGAGGGCATCAGCACAAATGCAAACAGGAAACACTAAATTTCTTACCAAGTTGGGCTTTAACTTGGCCCTCTAGAAGGTTAACGATCTCTCGGGTCTCAATCATTCCATTTTTTGACAAGTACTCCTCGTTCGGCATACATCTTTCTCAGAATCGAACAGATCCTTCCATTCGGTACTATAACTTTTAATCCTACGTTGAAAGAAGGAATCGGTCCAGTGTAGAGGGAAGTACGGTATTGGTTGTGCTGAAAGTCAAGCTAGTTGGAAGACATTCTTCAAATTCTCTATGGACTTCAAGTTTAATTCAAGAAAGTGTTTTGATGATAACAAGCCAACTCAAGTTCAAGCCAACTCAAGTTCAAGCTCACAAGTGCAAGTGTCATTCAAGATTGAAGGCTCAAGCAAAGCATAGATTATTAGAAACCTTCTTCTTAGATCAATTGTAAGGTAATGAAGTTTTTATTTCTTTAAGAGTTACAAAAGCCAATAAGTTTTTAATTTTAGAAGAGAAGAAGAAAAACGTGTTTTTGCATGAAAAAGTGTTTTCTGCATTTAACCTTAGTAAAAATACTTGATGTTACAAAACTCTGTATATTTGTATGTTTGCAAAAGAGAGTAATCGATTAACTTATCAAGTAATCGATTAACTTTGTTGCATCATAGAAAAATCAGAGAGGTTGTAATCGATTAATTGAATTTTGTTAATCAATTACTTTTCTATGAAAGTAATCGATTACATAGGTTAAGTAATCGATTATAATTGTTGCATCATATATTTTTCAGAGGCTTAGTAGTCGATTACAAGCTCTGTAGTAATCGATTACATGATGTTGCATCATATGCATATCAGAGGCTCAGTAATCGATTAACTTACTAGTGTAATCGATTATTATGAGTTGCATCATACATTGAACAGGAGTGATGTAATCGATTAACTATTCTTGGTATAATCGATTACATGGTTTTCAAATGAATTTAAGAATTTCTATTTTTGAAGGAATAATCGATTACCTTCAGAAAGTAATCGATTACTTCATGTTTTATTGAAAAACGTGTCAGAATCATTTTGATTATTTCCTGGTTTGTTTTTATATAAAAGATTCTGATTTATTTTATAGAATTCGAAAATGATTTTAAATTTGAATTATTTCCTTTTTGGTTTTAAGAATCAAATCTTTATTTTATTTCGTAAATCATTTTGATTTAGTTTTGATTTTAAAACATATTTCAAATCTTATTTTATTTTATTTTGATTTGTTTTACTTATTCAAAATCCTTTTTGATTCTAAAAGGTTTTCTTTTTAAAATCAAAATCACTCCAACATTGAAAAAAAAAATCATTCGATCAGATCATTAATTCATTCTTCTGCATGTTTCTCTCTTCTTCTTCTTCACAAGTCTTCTGCTTTTCACATTCATATTTTTTGAAGAACATAAATCCTTATTGGCTGAGGGACTTCTAGAGAAACAACTACTTCATTATCATAGTGCTTGATTGTTGTATCTGTGTTGTTGAAGAACACATCAAACTATTGTAATCACTCTCATTGTATTCGTTCTAAACCTTAGTGATTAGGGAGAGAATCCCTTACTGGACGTTTGATACGTCGTAGGGCGAGGAACCCTGCTGTGTGATTGAGGCCCCTAGCGAACGGAGGTTCCTAGTAGTGTGCGGGGTGCTCTTGGTTGTAATAGGGTGTGGATCTATTGCTTGGTATAAGAACTCTCAGGCGGGTCGCTTGGGGACTGGACTAGGCCTTTCGACGGGAAGGCTGAACCAGTATAAAATTCACCGGTGCAAGCTTTTCTATCCCTATCTCTTTTAATTTCCGCATATTTCAATTTTTACGTTTCCGCGCTACTCGTTTATTATTATCAATCGTTTTCACGATCCGTTTGAAACGCTTAATCTCTCCATCTCAAATCAATTTTTTAATTTGTAACGGTTTTTACAATACATTAATAAAACTCGATTCACCCCCCCTCTCGAGTTTTTCTAAACGTAGAGTCCAGTACGGTCTGAAAGCAAAAAATATTATAACATCTGCTTTGAGCTATGATGAGTTTTTCAGGATATCAACATGCGAGAAAGCACAACAAATGTGGGATACGCTGGAAGTCACGCATGAAGGTACAACTGAAGTAAAGGGATCGAGAATCAACACGTTGACTGGTGAATATGAGTTATTCAGAATGAAAGATGGAGAATCATTTCAAGAGATCCAAAAATGCTTCACAATGATTGTAAATCAGCTGATGACATTGGGGAAGAAATTCACCAATGAGGATCTCATCAACAAAGTCCTAAGGTGCTTGGGAAGAGAATGGCAACCCAAAGTGACGGCGATTACTGAATCAAGAAATATTTCAACTATGACGCTGGCAACTCTCTTTGGGAAGTTACAAGAGCACGAAAGTGAGTTAAAAAGGTTGGCTCAGCATGAAGAAGAAAACAAGAAGGTTAAAAGTTTGGCATTCAAAGCTGAAGCACCTGCACCAGAAAGTGACTTGGACAAAGAATTGCTAAATGATGAACACATGGGTCTTTTGGTCAAAAAGTTTGGGAAATTTCTGAGGAAGAAAAATTTCAACAGAAGAGACAACAACAAGAGTGGAGGCTCAACCATTACATGTCATGAGTGTGGCAAGCCTGGTCACATCAAAGCAGATTGCTACCAACTGAAAAAGAAAGAAAATTCAGAAAAAGGCACCTCTAATTCAAAGAAGGGGAAGCAAGCATACTTGGCATGGCTGGACAATGAAGGAAGTTTAGATGAAGATTCAGACGAACAAGAGGAGACCGCCAACATATGCTTAATGGCTCACGGAGAAGAGGTAACCTCTGATCTAAATTTTTCTTATGATGAATTACAAGAGGCCTTTGAAGAATTGCATGACGAATCGATGAGGTTATCCTTATTGGTTTCTCTAGAAAAGAAAAATTAAGCTTCTCTTTTAGAAAAGAATAAAAACCTTATTAAAGAAAATGAATTTTTGAAAAATCAAAATAAGGAGCTGAATTTGACTTTAAAAAATTCTTCAAACACCTTGAGTAATGACATTAAATTTAAAGCTAATTCTTCTTCTTGTAAATTCTGCAAGGATCTGGTTAAAGAAGTTGAGGATTTAAAAGAAACCCTTTCTAAATTTACAAAAGGTAGAAATACTCTAAATTTAATGCTAGGGAGACAAAAATGTTTCTTCAATAGAGCGGGTTTAGGATATCAACCCGGTAGGCATCAAAAGAAATTAAGTACCATTTTTGTCCCTGCTAGTAATCATAAGAAACCGTTAATTATTTGTCATATTTGTGGTAAGAAGGGTCATGGTTCACATGAATGCATACACCGAAAAGTGAAGTTCGTTAAACCGAACAATGAAACTAGAAGGTGGTGTGATTTAAACTATGGCTATACTAACGCTCAAGGACCCAAAAAGATATGGGTACCTAAAAAGAAACCTTGAACTCTTTGCTTGTGGGTTACTCTGGAAGAAAGGAAGTCGTGGTGGTACTTGGACAGCGGATGCTCAAAACATATGACTGGAGATAAATCTAAATTTTCGCATCTCGTGCCTAAGGACCAAGGACATGTGACTTTCGGAGATAAAAATCAAGGAAAGATTCTCGGAGTCGGTAAAATTGGCACACCTCCTAACCCTTGTATTGAAAATGTCTTACATGTTGAGGGCCTAAAACACAATCTGCTAAGTATTAGTCAATTGTGTGATAAGGGCAATAGGGTTATTTTTTATTCTGATAGATGTATTATCGAGGGTAAATTGATATTCTTATTAAGCTAATTGCTCGCAGGATAAACAATGTTTATGTTATTGATTTTAATTCAATACCCTCAAATGATGCGAAATGTTTCTTATCTAAAGAGGATGAATCGTGGCTATGGCATCGTAGAATAGGTCACATCCACATGGCTCATTTAAATAAAATTTCTTCTAAAAACTTAGTAGTTGGTCTGCCAAAGAAAATTTTTTCTATTTCTGAAACATGTGATCCTTGTTCTAAATCAAAACTCACAAGGGCATCTTTTCCTTCTAAAAACCTTGTTTCATCTCAAAGGCCCTTGGAACTTTTACATATGGATCTTTTTGGACCGTGTCAAACAAAAAGCTTTGGTGGCAACTATTATTGTTTAGTTGTGGTGGATGACTATTCTAGGTATACATGGACACTTTTTATTACTCATAAAAATGACGGATTTCATGAATTTAAAAAGCTAGCCAAGATTATTCAAAACCAATTGCATCTATGCATTGCATCCATTAAAACTGATCATGGTGGAGAATTTGAAAATCATCTTTTTGAAAAATTTTGCGAAAAACATGGAATTAAGCATTATTTTTCAGCTCCAAGAACTCCTGAGCAAAACGGGGTTGTGGAGAGGAAAAATCGTTCACTAAAAGAGCTTTCGAGAACAATGCTTAATGACATGAATTTTCCTGCATATTTTTGGGCCGATGCAGTGAGTACAGCTTGTTATGTTATGAACCTTGTTTTAATTAGGCCTATTTTAAAGAAAACCCCCTATGAGCTGTACAAGGGGAGAAAACCGAATATTTCCCATTTTCGTGTTTTTGGATGTAAATGTTATGTGCATAATAATGGTAGAGAAAATCTAGGAAGTTTTGAGGCTAGAGCTGATGAGGGCATATTCCTTGGATATTCTGTTTCGAGCAAAGCATATAGGATTTACAATAAATCTGGTAATACTATTGAAGAATCTATTCATGTATCATTTGACGAATCCGATCCCAGAAAGTTGGGAAAGGTATCTGTTAATGACATTTCAGGTATTCTTGGATATTTGTTCATTGATGAGGATGAGGAGCCAAATGCTAAAGGAAAGGAGCATTCCGAAAGCAAGGAAAAATCAGTTGAACCAGTTGAGGAGAAAAATCAAGAACAATCCTTGGAACTCAACGCTGATTTGCCTAAGGAATGGAGAACTTCGAGGCACCATCCCATTGATCAAATCATAGGTGACATCACAAAAGGTGGAAGTACTCGCAATTCTATTAGCAATCTATGTAACTACTTCGCATTTGTTTCTCAAGTAGAGCCAAAGAATATTTTTGAGGCTATGCTTGATGAGCATTGGCTTTTGGCAATGCAAGAGGAATTAAACCAGTTCGAAAGAAATCAGGTGTGGGAACTTGTTCCTAGGCCTGAGTCTCATCCGATTATTGGAACTAAGTGGATTTATAAAAATAAACTTGATGAGGTTGTTTTAATTGTTCGAAACAAAGCTAGGTTAGTTGCACAAGGTTACAACCAGGAAGAGGGGATAGATTATGAGGAAACATTTGCCCCTGTTGCTAGGTTGGAAGCCATTAGACTGCTTTTAGCTTTTGCATGCATTTTAGATTTTAAATTATATTATATGGACGTAAAGAGTTCCTTTCTTAATGGTTTTATAAATGAAGAAGTTTATGTGTGTCAACCTCCCGGCTTTGAAAGTTATGAACACCCAGATTATGTTTTTAAATTGAAAAAGGCTTTGTACGGTTTGAAACAAGCTCCTAGAGCGTGGTACAACCGTCTTAGCAAATTTTTATTACAAAATAATTTTGAAAAAGGGAAGGTTGATAACACACTTTTTATTAAAAAAGAAACGAAAGGACATTCTTTTAGTTCAAATTTATGTTGATGATATAATATTCGGTGATACAAATGAAATCCTTTGCAAGGAATTTTCGAGTATGATGCAGGAAGAGTTCGAGATGTCTATGATGGGCCAGCTGAACTTTTTCCTGGGATTGCAAATAAGGCAAGCGAAGGACGAGATTTTTATTAGCCAAACGAAGTACTGCAAGGAGCTATTGAAGAGATTTGGCATGGATAAGGCCAAGGCAGTATCAACACCTATAAGCATATCTTGCTATTTGGACAAAGATGAAGGAGGTAAATCCGTAGAAATCACAAAGTATAGAGGTATAATCGGATCCCTTCTTTATTTGACGGCAAGTAGGCCGGATATAATGTTTAGTGTGTGTCTTTGTGCCCGTTTTCAATCTAATCCAAAAGAAACGCACATGGTTGCTGCCAAGCGTATAATGAAATATCTGTCTGGCACGGGTTTATGGTATCCCAAAGGTTCATCATGTAATCTTGTTGGGTATTCTGATTCTGACTTTGCTGGCTGCAAAGTAGATAGAAAAAGCACTAGCAGCACTTGTCATCTTCTTGGCAATTCGTTGGTATCATGGGCTAGCAAGAAACAGTCTAGTGTGGCCCTATCTACAGCTGAGACTGAATATGTCGCCGCGGGTAGTTGTTGTGCGCAAATCTTATGGTTAAAACAGCAACTCCTAGACTTCAGTGTAAGTCTAGATCACAATCCCATAAAATGTGATAATACCAGTGCTATTAGTATTACCAAAAACCCAGTGCAACATTCTCGCACTAAGCATATAGAGATTCGACACCATTTTATTCGTGATCATATTCAAAAGGATGATTGTATTATTGAGTATATTGATACTTCGCGGCAGTTGGCTGATATCTTTACGAAACCGCTTCCAAAAGAAAATTTCTTTTTTATTCGTAGAGAAATTGGCTTAACTTCTGCCTCTCACCTCTTTTGAGTATGTGACTATGTTTATCTCTCTTGTTATTATTGATGCATCTTCTTAGTGTTTCATGGGGAGATAGCACGACTTTTTGATTATTACAAAAGGGGGAGAGATATTCTGATATTATGATTGATTCATACAGGGGGAGATACTCTGAAAGATGCAAATATTGTTCGAATTGATATATTATATGCATCTATACAGGGGGAGATGATATGAATTATTATATTTCCTGTAATTATTGTTCAAAGGAAGATTTTGTTATTATATATATATATATGTTCTTTTGCTTGTATAACACTTGTGATGCAGATTATAAAGAGCATATCAGAATGGTTGTTTGTCATCATCAAAAAGGGGGAGTGTTGAAAGTCAAGCTAGTTGGAAGACATGCTTCAAACTCTCTATGGACTTCAAGTTTAATTCAAGAAAGTGTTTTGATGATAACAAGCCAACTCAAGTTCAAGCTCACAAGTGCAAGTGTCATTCAAGATTGAAGGCTCAAGCAAAGCATAGATTATTAGAAACCTTCTTCTTAGATCAATTGTAAGGTAATGAAGTTTTTATTTCTTTAAGAGTTACAAAAGCCAATAATTTTTTCATTTTAGAAGAGAAGAAGAAAAACGTGTTTTTGCATGAAAAAGTGTTTTCTGCATTTAACCTTAGTAAAAATACTTGATGTTACAAAACTCTGTATATTTGTATGTTTGCAAAAGAGAGTAATCGATTATCTTCTCAAGTAATCGATTAACTTTGTTGCATCATAGAAAAATCAGAGAGGCTGTAATCGATTAATTGAATTTTTTTAATCAGTTACTTTTCTATGAAAGTAATCGATTACATAGGTCAAGTAATCAATTATAATTGTTGCATCATATATTTTTCAGAGGCTTAGTAATCGATTACAAGCTCTGTAGTAATCTATTACATGATGTTGCATCATATGCATATCAGAGGCTCAGTAATTGATTAACTTACTAGTGTAATTGATTATTATGAGTTGCATCCTACATTGAACAGGAGTGATGTAATCGATTAACTATTCTTGGTATAATCGATTACATGGTTTTCAACTGAATTTAAGAATTTCTATTTTTTAAGGAATAATCGATTACCTTCAGAAAGTAATCGATTACTTCATGTTTTATTGAAAAACGTGTCAGAATCATTTTGATTATTTCCTGATTTGTTTTTATATAAAAGATTCTGATTTATTTTATAGAATTCGAAAATGATTTTAAATGTGAATTATTTCCTTTTTGGTTTTAAGAATCAAACCTTTATTTTATTTCGTAAATCATTTTGATTTAGTTTTGATTTTAAAACTTATTTCAAATCTTATTTTATTTTATTTTGATTTTGTTTTACTTATTCAAAATCCTTTTTGATTCTAAAAGGTTTTCTTTTTAAAATCAAAATCACTCCAACATTGAAAAAAAAATTCATTCAATCAGATCATTCATTCATTCTTCTGCATGTTTCTCTCTTCTTCTTCTTCACAAGTCTTCTGCTTTTCACGTTCATATTTTTTGAAGAACATAAATCCTTATTGGCTGAGTGACTTCTAGAGAAACAACTACTTCATTATCATAGTGCTTGATTGTTGTATCTGTGTTGTTGAAGAACACATCAAACTATTGTAATCACTCTCATTGTATTCGTTCTAAACCTTAGTGATTAGGGAGAGAATCCCTTACTGGACGTTTGATACGTCGTAGGGCGAGGAACCCTGCTGTGTGATTGAGGCCCCTAGCGAACGGAGGTTCCTAGTAGTGTGCGGGGTGCTCTTGGTTGTAATAGGGTGCGGATCTATTGCTTGGTATAAGAACTCTCAGGCGGGTCGCTTTGGGACTGGACTAGGCCTTTCGACGGGAAGGCTGAACCAATATAAAATTCACCGGTGCAAGCTTTTCTATCCCTATCTCTTTTAATTTCCGCATATTTCAATTTTTACGTTTCCGCGCTACTAGTTTATTATTATCAATCGTTTTCGCGATCCGTTTCAAACGCTTAATCTCTCCATCTCAAATCAATTTTTTAATTTGTAACGGTTTTTACAATACATTAATAAAACTCAATTCACCCCCCCCCCCCCTCTCGAGATTTTGAGGCCAAAACCAACAGGTTGGTCATCACCGGGCCTCATGAACCAGCTAACCTCATTCCCTACATACCTATACTTGAAATAAAAAGGCTTGAAGGTTTTCCAAGACTCAGTGTATTTTGTGAACAGATTGTAGCCGGTCCGAGCCTTGAGTGACACCCAGGGCCTTTTATCTGACCCCCTTTCAAATGCGTTCGCTTGAGGGGCAAAAAGGTAGAAGAATATACGAAGCGTACATTGCCATCCCATAGCAGAACAGACAAGTTGGAAGGCTTGGACAAAAACCCAAGCATTGGGGTGCAGTTGGGAAGGTGCAATTCTAAGAGTCCTCAAAACTCCCATTTCAAAATCAGTAAAAGGCATCCTTACCCCGAGCCTTGTGATCACTTCTTCGTAAAAATAGAAGCCAGGGTTTTCTCGAGGGATCCGTGTGCAAATCCGCTCGTTGGTCCCAACAGGGGAAATGGCATAAGAAGTCCCACTCTCGTCCCCAGGGCACGGTAGTAGAATTTCCCTACTTTGTTCAACGGAGTCATCGGTTGTGAGTTCCGAGCGTGTGCCAACGACTTCAAGATCAACCCACTCATACTAATTGGCGTCTGGGGGCAAATGAAAAAGCTCGGGATGTGAAATAACCTTGCGAACCATACCTGAGGAAAAGGAGGCATACGCAGATCAGTAACAACACAAAATCCAAAAATTAAACTATTTATGTTATCAATTGGGGGACCCTCCCTTGGAAATCCTTGGCAGATTCCCCAATTGAGTTGGTTGGTACCTCTCTGTTGCCTCCTTAACCTCGATTTATCAACTCGCTCGGCTATTTTGTAATATAGAATCCCCTGCCGAGATTCCACCAAATCTCTAGGGTAATATGAAGCGATCGGTTTAACTTTGAGACTCTCACCATCTTCCGCGCCTGACAAAGGCGATTCAGAACTTGACGAACTCATCTAATCACACTACTGGAGTGTCAAAATCTTGGCAATAAACGTCCCTCAATGGCCCTTAACGAAGAAACTCCCCAGAAAGAGAAAAAGGTAGGATCTTTTTCTCTCAACAAGAAGAAAGATGAAGTTTTTATCAGAAAAGGCACAAACTTTAAATGCAAAAACACTCAACGAAAACAAAAAATCGTGGCATTTCTCAGAAAAGGAACGGGTTTTAAGTACTTATTATGTTGACTCTTCAATTGAAGCAGTTTCAAAGCAAAAATAATGATTGCAGAATCACAACGGAAACTAAGCAAAGAAGGCATGCAAACACTAGAAAAACAAAGAATGAAGTGTTAACTGATTAATTGGGAAAAATGTTCAAGCTTGAAGATGAATGACGGTGCTCCAAATCAAAACCCTTAAAAGCGAAATGGCAAGCGAAGAAAGAAGTGATGAAGTCTGATTGAAACCCTGAAAAGCGAAGTAGCAGGAGAAAGAAGAAGCAATGAAGTCTGAGAATTTTTGGAGGAAAATTTGTGAACCGTTCTTGAAAAAATTTGAAGCTGATTGCAGAAGGATAGTGAATGAAGTGTAATCAAAAAGGAATATAACCGTTTTCTCTTTCTAAACTTCCCTCCACTATGAAAATAAATTGGGCCATATAGTACAAAGCCCATAACTGTGACAGTTGTGTAAACGGCGTAAGTTGGAAAGATAAAAACGTTTCAGTTCCGGAAGTCATAATCGCATTTCAAATCCCGAAGCAAAGAGAGACAAGTGGAGGTTAAGAGGAAAATCAAAGGTCACTTCGGTACAGACAAAGGTGCAGAGCTTAAAAGCCAACGTTTGGGTTCTTTCATTAGTAAAAGAAGATAGGAGGCTCGTTTCTTTGCTCTCTTTATTCTTCAACTCGACAGGGCTCAAATCACCCAACCAAGCTTGGGGGGCTTATGTAGTAGACCGAGAGTTATCCGACCGAAATCACCTTGGTCCGACCAGTTAGATGCTAGAACAAGGCCTATGGTCGGCACGCTACAACGAGCAACTGCGCATTATGGAGACATTACACGCTTATGAGATTAACCTCGAACACAGGATCTTCATCCTTATCTCTACCACTTACAGTCTCATTAAGCTTAACACCTTCTCCTAGATTCCCACGATGCTTGGTTAGATAAATGTGATAAAGGATAAGGATTTATCACCTACAGGATTTACGAAGGCAACCTTATCAGAACCTTTACTAATCCTAATTGAATTCTTCTTCTTCACAAGCTTCATCAGGAAGGCTCACAGCACACAGGTAATCCCCTATAAGAACCACCATGCTATAGGGGCTAAGGTACGTCTTCTCATCCCTAAGTTGACACTAGCACACACTTTGTTGACTAGGGAGAACCTGTTTATCCCAACTGGATATACAGAAATCCTAAAGAATCCTACATTAACATCTTGGTTGAGATCATTCTTGAAGTTCTTCCATAGCTTCATGGCTGATTTCGATTAAGGACACTACAAAAATACATACTAAAATACTAAAATTTCATTTTTTTTTAATAATTTCTAACTTAAACTTTTAATTACCTAAATCAAATCAAACCATTTGCCTAACTTAAACTTAAACTATGATTTAATTCTAACTAACTAATGCACATAACTATTTAATAAATTTGGGGATGTTACAAATCCCATGTTAAATCATCATCACATTATTTCGATCGTCAAGTCCAGAAAACATTATTACAAATACGGTAGTCACATGGTATCCAACAAAGTTATTAAAGTCCAATAACATACATGACTCATAATACATAACTGAAGGTAAACTAACTACTGATCCTCATCACTGGATGCTGTAGCAGGCACTTCTTCCGGGTCGTAGTCCCAAATGTTCGCATCAGAATACTCGACCGGGGTCGAGCCCTCATTGGGGTCCTCTTCAATCTCATCTGGGTCACTCTAGGGAAAAGCCTCCAAATCATCCTCAAGAGGTTCTATAGGATCCAAGTCCTCATAGACGTCCACCTCCTCAGCTCCAGGGTCAATACGTGCAGGCAGTGGTAACGGGTAGCCACCACGATAATCTGCCGGTCCTCCAGTCCAAAGATCCACCTAAGAGAAGCGACATTTGCGGGTGTCAGAAGAATCTCCTTGGAGAGTATGCTCTGGGTCTATAATGGTTACCTCTGAGCCACCTGTCCATTTCCAGCCTTGGCGATTCACTTCCTAATTACCGTTGTGGAAAATCACAAAAGTAAACTTGACCGAATCCACCATCTAATGGGCCATTACAAGGCCAAAAGAAAACCATAACAAAAAGACACAGAGAGAGTAAGCTTTTCCGGGCGGATAAGCTGATTGCATGGAATTACAGAAGGCAAACATATTAAGATAAACAATTAAATAACAACTCATCAAGTACACATTCATATCTCATCATTCGCCTTTATTATCTTCATTATCGTCATTTGTCGTTATCATCATTCCCTTATCATACTTGCCATTTCAAGCCTCAATTCCAAATTCTTCCTTTAGTCATAGTTCCAATCTCTCTTCCCGCTCGAAGGCTCTCTTGATACTACATACTTACATAATTCTCGTTTCACTTATCAAGGATTTATACTTGTATCTTTATACACTTTTCTTATTAAGTTTTATTGAAGTGCCTCCATTGATGACGGGGGTTTAAGGATAAGTCATTGTGGAGTTGGGTTAGCACACATACATCTCCTCCAATCAATCCAAACCAAGTCGGAAGCAAACGGGACGTACAGGAACCATAGCCCACGTAGGTCGAACAGCCGAGAAAATCCAACAACATATAATATCTTTGTCAAGACAACAACCGTACATGTGACGCTCTCACGTTTTCGAAATCATTTGGACATGTAAGGTTTTCCAAAAGTTAGGGTGGAAAAATTTTTCTTTTTCTTTTTAAAACATTTGATCGGAAAGTAAAATCAGAGAGTTGAAATCCGGAAAGTTAAAAGAAGTTGAAAAGCAGTCGAGGGGTTTTCTTAATAAATAATGTTTCTATAATTGAAACCTTTAGTCCCTCAATTGCGGATGAATGCCGGATTTCAAAACTTACTGAAAGCAAGCGGAATATTTAGATGCGTGAAGTGAACCTTAGTTGTAGATAATAGATTATAAAAGGTCTGATACAAAATAGTTACAAGTCCATTAGAAAAACACTCTGACAATACCAAAACAACTTTTACAAAAAGTAAGACTCAAAAAGAAAGGGTATCATCAGAGCTGGTCGTCGGTCCACTGCAGCTATTCCATAGTCCGGGATCACCGGCTTCGTCCAACCCCAAGAACCATCAGGGAGCGGACGAATCTCGATGCAAGGCAAGCATTCGGTCATTACCTACAAGGGCAGGGAGAGTAAGCCTAACACAGTCGCATAATCGAGTAAGCCTAAGCCCTATCACACACAACCAGACACACAGCAGCAACAGCCAAGCAGTAATGCATATACATATGAGCACACCAGTTTAGTTATTATCTTCCAGTTAAGTGGCATGATGCATGAACATGTTCTCCAACTCTGAGGCCTCTGTCCACCGGGTCCAGATCTGAGGAACGGTGTGTCCCAAGAACACGTCACGGCTTACGGCACGTCTGCCAGCGCAAATGTCACGACTTACGGCGTTTCCACCAGCGCAAATGACATGACTTACGGTGTTTCCACCAGCACAAATGACATGACTTACGGTGTTTCCACCAGCACAAATGGCATGACTTACGGTGTTTCCACCAGCACAAATGTCACGACTTACGGTATTTCTACCAGCGCAAATGTCACGACTTACAGTGTTTCCACCAGCGCAAATGTCACGACTTACGGTGCGTCCACCAGCGCATACGGCATGACTTACGGTGTTTCCACCAGCACAAATGTCACGACTTACGGTATTTCTACCAGCGCAAATGTCACGACTTACGGTGAACCCTGTGCAGGCTATCGGAAAGTGTCAAGTTTAGTTACAAAACAGTTCACAGGTTCATCCGGCGCAGTAAATGTCACGACTTACGGTGTTTCCACCGGCACAGTGTTCCTCAGATTGGGACTGGTCTGATAACCTAGTTCATGTCATGTACGAATCAATGCAACTCTTGTAGTCCTAGGTTATCAAGCACATGTTCAAGTTCGAGGTTTATTATTAGTCCAACTATGTCATAATTAATTGACATCAGTCCAGCATGGATACATACACAGCCATAGACATCCAACATGTATCCATAAGTATCTAAGCATACAGTGTTAGTTCCATGATGAACATGATGAATGTTTTGATAATGACAAAGTGTTTTTGAACAAGCTACATGTGTTGATCAAGTTTCAAGCTCAACAAGCAACAACAAACATCAAATGAAGAAGAGAGAAAGCAAGCTCATGAAGACCTAAGTTTGAGTGTATTTGTATTTCTTTTATCTTTTGCCTCTCAAGCTTCATAGGTTTTTTATTTGGGTAGATTATTATAGAGGGTAGTGAATCTCATTCATAAGTCATGATTAAATCATAATTTGAGTTTTCACTTAACCTAGAATCAATAGGTGGCTTAAAGGTTTTAAAGGAAAGGTTGGATTTTAAGAAAACAAGTTTTGAACATGTGCAGTACCAACTTAATCGATTAAGTGATTAACTTAATCGAGTACTACTCGAGTACACGACTTGCTTAATCGATTAAGTACTGCTGAACTGATTTTTAAAATACGTTTTTCACTTCTCAAAATCAGTTTTCAAGTGCTACAACTTTTGGGTATTCTATATAAACCTTTTCCTATTATTTGTGATTAATAAGAATCATTTTCATACAAGTTTTACAAAGAATTAAGCCACTCTATTCTCTCATTTTCAAAAGATCAAAGTTCTCATATTTTCATATTCTTTGATCAAGAACCTTTGAATATCTTATGGTGAATTGTCATAACTCTTGATTGAGATTCATAGGATTGTTTTGTGTTTTCTATTGTGTTGTAATCTTTGCAAGAAGGCAAGCCACTACAACAAACAAGAAGTCTTGGTGTGTCGATTTTATCATCAAGCAAGTGCATTCTTATTGAAGAAGAAGAAGAAGTCTTGGTTGTGAATCAAGCAAGTGAAGCCTTGGTGTGTGGTTTATCATCAAGCAATTGAAGACTTGTTGTGTCGATTATCAACAAGGGGTAGAGGTTAGATTAGAGAGAAGATCAATAGGATTACAAGGCAAGGGTGTCGGTTATCTCTTGTAAGCTAGCAAGAAGGGAGTCTTGTGAGGCAATCACTTGTAATTTGAGAACTCTAATTCCTCATAGTGAAGAATCTCTCTTGGTTGAAGAGGGGACTGGATGTAGCTTTCAAGTGGATGAAAGTGAACCAGGATAAATCACTGTGTCGTATCTCTAAACCCTTACTCTTTATATTCAAGTCATTTGATTGCGTTCTTGGTTGAAAACCTAGAAAGATTGTTTTTCATAATTGATTGAATTGAATCTTTGATTGTTCAAATTGATAAAGGGAAAATCATTTTCATAACTAGGTTAATCAATAAGAATATAGGTGTTAATCATTTCCGCTGAATCTCTGATCTTGCATGTAAATTGATTGATTTTCGTATTAGAATGAAAAATTGATTTTTCTGTTTTCTGTCATATCTAATCGATTAAGTTCAAGTTTAATCGAGTACTACTCGAGTAAATTGCAGGTTAATCGATTAAGTACTGTAGAATTTGCAAAAATCATTTGTTTTGATTGTTTCGATTTGTTTCGTTCGAAAATCTTTCAAGGTAGCTTCAACACCTATTCAACCCCCCCTTCTAGGTGTATTCCTAGGGTTCCTTTGTCTCTCCAACCACCAATTGCGGTTTCTTCAATTGGTATCAGAGCTCGGTCGAAAGACACGAGCATAAGAGCTTTTTCGTAAAGATCCTTTAAGAAAATCGCAATGGGTTCCATGAATCCCTTTGGTGGTGAAGGTTGTTCAATAAATCGTCCTCCATTGTTTGCCGGAGAAGGCTATGCATATTGGAAAGTTAGAATGAAAATCTTTATCCAAGCCATAGATAGTGAAATTTGGAAAGTAGTTGAAAAAGGTCCTCATATCCCCTCTAGTTTAGTTGAAGGTGTAGAACAATTGATCCCCGAGGATAAGTGGAAGGATGATGATAGAAAGAAAGTTCAATATGATTATAAAGCAAAGAATATCATTACCTCCGCTTTATCCTATGACGAGTTCTTTAGAGTTTCTCAATGTTCTAGTGCTAAGGAAATGTGGGACACTTTACAAGTGACTCATGAAGGAACTAGTGAGGTTAGGAGAGCTAGATTGAATGCTTTAATGCGTGATTATGAATTGTTTCATATGCTTCCAAATGAATCTATAAATGATATGCAAAAGCGTTTTACTCATATTATAAATCATTTACTTGCTCTTGGTAAAACTTTTCTACGAGGTGAACTTTCTAACAAAGTGTTGAGATGTTTAGACAGGAATTGGCAACCAAAAGTAACAGCTATTGTTGAATCTAAAAATTTGGATGCTATGGATCTAGCAACACTTTTCGGAAAGCTTCAAGAACATGAAATGGAGCTTGGACGATTAAGTATCAATGAAGAGTCGGATAAGAACAAATCAAGGAAAGGACTTGCTCTTAGAGTCAAAAGTGCATATAAAAAGAAAGATAGTTCCGATGATGATGATAGTGAAGATTCCGATTCCGATGTTGATGAAAAAGACATGAAACTTTTGTTAAAAGAGTTTGACAAGTTTCTAAGGAGAAAAGGAAGGTTGAACAAGGACAAAAGTAAAGAGAAGGATTCCCCACACTATAAGACCAAAACTTCAAAAGAAGGTGTAGTTTGCCATAAATGTGGAAAGCCCGGTCATCTCAAGTACTCATGCTCTAAGTATCTCAAGAAGAAAGAGAAAGACAAGAAAAATTCTAAATCTAAAAGAGCATACATAGTTTGGGATAGTGATGAAGATGACAAGAAAAGCACATCAAGTAGTTCATTGGATAATGAAGAAGTTGCTTGTCTCAACTTGATAACTTTAGTAGATGATGAAGAACAAAGTTCAAATGATGAATCAAGTTATCAAAGCGAGGATAGCAATGTAAGTGAATCTAAATCCGAAATTTCTTCTAAATATGAATTGTTACATAATGCTTATGAAGAAATGTATGAACAACTTGAAAAACTAGCTTTGAAAAACATTGAAAGAAAGAAGCTCATTTTGAAACATCAAAAAGAGATTTTAGAACTTCAAAAACAAGTTGATGAGCTTAATCTTGAAAATGAAACTCTTGATCTTATCTATGCTAGTTCTTCTTGTGATTGTGCTAGTAGATTGAATGTTGTGGTTGATTGTGAGAATTGCAAGTTGCTCAAGGATGAAAATGCTATTTTGAAAAATAAGCTTGCAAGTTTCACCATTTGTGATATTAGATTGCGCACATTGTTAAATTTTCAAAGAGAAAATTCAAACAAGTTTGGTTTGGGTTATACTAATGCTAAGAGTAAATCTCATAGAAATGTTGTTGATTTTTCTAAAGTTGATTTTTCAAATCCTCCAACATGTTTCTATTGTGGTACTCATGGACATACTTCAAATGTGTGTTATGTTAAAGTGCATGGTATACCTAAAGGAAATTTTGTTTGGATGAAAAAGGGTGAAAGTCCCTACACTAACAAAAATGGATCCAAAACCATTTGGATACCAAAAAGCAAAGCATGATTGTTTTGTAGGTTTGATTGAAGATGCAAATGAATGACACATGCCCTCAATTGGTCTCAACTAGAATGTCTATATTCACATCCTCAATTGGTATCACACTTGCATCTCAAGTGAATGTCCTACAAAGTGGTAATATTTGATATTGATATATTATCTTAATTGGTATCTTCTCAATTGATATTACTTTTCTAAATGTTTAGTTAATTCAATTTGTATCATTGAGAGATTATTAGTTGATTATCATGCTTTTGTGATTATTGATATTTCTTTACATTGATATCTTCTTTGTTAAGTGATATTATGATCTTTTTAGTTCTCAATTGGTATTATATTTCATTGTTATATTCTCTTACCAATTGATATCACATTTCAAAGTAAAGCTCTATTGTATTTGTTCAATTGGTATCAATGTTGTGAAGAAATGATCATTGATTTCTTACCTTGGCTTAGATGTTATATTTCAATTGGTATATATTACTTTTTGATAATGCCAAAGGGGGAGAAATATTATGTTTTGAATTGAATGAAATGTTTCTCAAATGGGGAGAAATGGTATGTTTTGAAACATGGGAGAAATATGATATTATATTTGGAGAAAGGTTGTTTTGTTGTAGGTTGAGCTAAGTTGTTGAAGATAGGGGGAGAATCAAGCTTCTATCTCGAATCAAGCTTCTATCTCAATTGGATTCAAGTGTTAAAGCATTGATTGAGGGGGAGAAAGAGTCTTCTCAAGTGATCAAATGTTTCAAGCATCAACAACTTCAAGCGATTTCAAAACATGGGTTGTCATTTTCAAAAAAGGGGGAGATTGTTAGTTCCATGATGAACATGATGAATGTTTTGATAATGACAAAGTGTTTTTGAACAAGCTACATGTGTTGATCAAGTTTCAAGCTCAACAAGCAACAACAAACATCAAATGAAGAAGAGAGAAAGCAAGCTCATGAAGACCTAAGTTTGAGTGTATTTGTATTTCTTTTATCTTTTGCCTCTCAAGCTTCATAGGTTTTTTATTTGGGTAGATTATTATAGAGGGTAGTGAATCTCATTCATAAGTCATGATTAAATCATAATTTGAGTTTTCACTTAACCTAGAATCAATAGGTGGCTTAAAGGTTTTAAAGGAAAGGTTGGATTTTAAGAAAACAAGTTTTGAACATGTGCAGTACCAACTTAATCGATTAAGTGATTAACTTAATCGAGTACTACTCGAGTACACGACTTGCTTAATCGATTAAGTACTGCTGAACTGATTTTTAAAATACGTTTTTCACTTCTCAAAATCAGTTTTCAAGTGCTACAACTTTTGGGTATTCTATATAAACATTTTCCTATTATTTGTGATTAATAAGAATCATTTTCATACAAGTTTTACAAAGAATTAAGCCACTCTATTCTCTCATTTTCAAAAGATCAAAGTTCTCATATTTTCATATTCTTTGATCAAGAACCTTTGAATATCTTATGGTGAATTGTCATAACTCTTGATTGAGATTCATAGGATTGTTTTGTGTTTTCTATTGTGTTGTAATCTTTGCAAGAAGGCAAGCCACTACAACAAACAAGAAGTCTTGGTGTGTCGATTTTATCATCAAGCAAGTGCATTCTTATTGAAGAAGAAGAAGAAGTCTTGGTTGTGAATCAAGCAAGTGAAGCCTTGGTGTGTGGTTTATCATCAAGCAATTGAAGACTTGTTGTGTCGATTATCAACAAGGGGTAGAGGTTAGATTAGAGAGAAGATCAATAGGATTACAAGGCAAGGGTGTCGGTTATCTCTTGTAAGCTAGCAAGAAGGGAGTCTTGTGAGGCAATCACTTGTAATTTGAGAACTCTAATTCCTCATAGTGAAGAATCTCTCTTGGTTGAAGAGGGGACTGGATGTAGCTTTCAAGTGGATGAAAGTGAACCAGGATAAATCACTGTGTCGTATCTCTAAACCCTTACTCTTTATATTCAAGTAATTTGATTGCGTTCTTGGTTGAAAACCTAGAAAGATTGTTTTTCATAATTGATTGAATTGAATCTTTGATTGTTCAAATTGATAAAGGGAAAATCATTTTCATAACTAGGTTAATCAATAAGAATATAGGTGTTAATCATTTCCGCTGAATCTCTGATCTTGCATGTAAATTGATTGATTTTCGTATTCGAATGAAAAATTGATTTTTCTGTTTTCTGTCATATCTAATCGATTAAGTTCAAGTTTAATCGAGTACTACTCGAGTAAATTGCAGGTTAATCGATTAAGTACTGTAGAATTTGCAAAAATCATTTGTTTTGATTGTTTCGATTTGTTTCGTTCGAAAATCTTTCAAGGTAGCTTCAACACCTATTCAACCCCCCCTTCTAGGTGTATTCCTAGGGTTCCTTTGTCTCTCCAACCACCAATTGCGGTTTCTTCATACAGATGACATAGAGAGTCGTATTAGTTCTAGACTATGTCTATGTCTGAGTGTTCGGTCAAAGTCCCATCACTTCTTGACCTAAGTCACCTTAAGTGACTGAAGCTTGATAAACAAGTCTTAACTACTTAAGACTTCAGTTAAGTGAGTCCTAATCACTTAAGACTGGGTTTAACTAACTTAAGTTGACTAATCGTGGACTAAGTCCACTAATCTTGAACTAAACCTTCACTAATCGGGAGCTTAGTCTCACTAATCATGAGTTAAGTCAAGCTTAATTGACTAATCTCGGATTAAATCCGACCAATCATGGTTTAGGTCTAACTAATCGGGGATTAGTTGACTAATCGGAGATTAGGGTTACTAATCTTGGATTAAGTCCAACTAATCATGGATTAGTTGACTAATCAAGGTCTAATCAAGGATTAAGTCTAACTAATCATGGATTAGTTGACTAATCATGGAATTAGGGTCACTTATTGAGGATTAGGTCCAACTAATAAGGGATTAGTTGACTAATAAGGGATTAAGGTTATTAATCTTGGATTAAGTCCAACTAATCAGGGATTAGTTGACTAATCAGGGTTTAAGGTAGCTAATCAAGGATTAAGTCTAATTAATCTTGGACTAATTGACTAATCAAGGTTTACCCAAGTTTTAGGGAACTTAATTTGGTCTAAATGTGATTTAGATGTCTAAGATTGGGTTAACTTCCTAATCAAAGTTTAGAACCTAAAACCGAATTGATCCTCCTCCTAATTACTTCATCTAGGTGTCATTTAAGGCCTAATTGGTTCGGTTCCTTTAGTTAAGGCTCAAGCCTAGATCTTTCAAGGCTCTAAACATTCCATTAACCACACAAAACATAATCCAAATTCAGCATAGAACAAATCATAACATGTTCACCAAATTCAGCATAGAGCAATCCATTAACAACATAATATAAGGAATATACTTCAACACAAAGCATAGACATAAAATTCAGCATAGAAACATTAAGCAATCACAAGCCAACATTCATCACAAATTCGGCCTCCAAGCCTAAAAATCAATCTAACTAGTGCCCTTGAGTCTCATGGTGACTCAACCTAATTTTCTATGCATTAAGACTTATTCTAGCAAGAGTGTAGCTTCTCTCCATACCTCTTGAAGACACAAAAGAAAAACTTAGAACCTTAGGGGCTTTCTCCTCTCAAAACCGTGAGCAACTCCCTCCTCCTTAGACACTTGAAACTTTGCTCCTAAGCTTCCAAGACTCTAAGACTCGTCTTGATCAACCAAGCCAAAATCCTAGTGCCTTGATGATGGTGTGGCTGTGAGGTCTCTTTGGATTTTGGGTGAACTTTCTTGAACACAAATCTTCAAACAAGTGGCATATTCATGATCTAGGGTATGAATATGCCAAGGTTCTTTGTGTTTGGTAAGAATTTAAGTTGGTTAAGAGTGTTGGTGGGGTGAGGCCGTGAGCCTTCAAAGAGAAAGGAAGGGTTGGTTTGAAATTTCTATGCTTCAATCAATGATGCATGTTGTGAATTCATGATTTAGGTTTAGAGTATGTAGTGATTCTTGGTTTTAAATGGAAAAATAAGCTTGGATGATGGTGAATTGGGTGGTGGCCGTGAGCTCTTAGCAAGGAAGAAGAAGAAAGAAATGGAATGGAATTGGTATGAAGGTGGCGTGAGAGAGGGAGCAAAATGAGGCTCATCAACAAGTGTTTATTTTTATAAAACACATGGTCAAAGATGAAGAGAAAAGGTGGCATAAGGGTGGGTTTTGGTGTTGACACATCTCTTCTTCATGCAAAGGGAGAAAAGGTGGTGTTGACACCTAGCACTTTGACCACTTGCATGAGATATAAGCTAGACACCTCACTACTTCATGCATTCACATTTGCACCTCATGGCTTCAAATATACACACACCACACGGCCCTTCACTTGCACAGACCATCCACACGGTTTGCACACACACACACACAAGGCCCAAAACACATTTTCATGGCCCAATAACACACTTAAGGCCCATAGGTTAATCTAATCCACTTAGCTCCTAAACCATTCATTAACCAAGCTAATCTCACTCAAGACTAACAAAACCAAATCAAATTAACTTAAAACCACACAAGACTAAGCTTAATTAATTAGGGTTAAGCTAACCCTAATCACGATTGCCATCTAATGCACAATTAACTCTAACACATCAAGCTAAGGCAAATCATTAAAGCATGAATTATCAAGGAACGAAAATTCAGGGATGTTACACTCTCCCCCACTTACAGGAATTTCGTCCCCGAAATTCGGTCTTACTGGAACAACTCAGGATATTCTCTACGCATCGCAGCTTCGGGTTCCCAAGTTGATTCTTGAACACCATTGTGTTCCCAAACAACTCTAACCAAGGGTATCTCTTTTCCCCTAAGTTGCTTGATTCGGTGGTCGGCTATAAAAATCGGGCCAGCTTCTAGGGTTAGGTTTTCTCGCACAGACAGGTCATCGGGTCGGATATCTAAGATAGAGTTGGGGTCGTGCACAAACTTTCGAAGTTGCGAAACATGAAAGACGTTGTGCAGACTAGACAAGGATGGTGGTAAGGCTATTTGGTACGCGACTGGGCCAATCTTCCTTAGGATTTGGTACGGACCAATGAACCTCGGTGAGAGCTTCTTGGTCCTCAACGCTCTGCCTACGCCTTTCATCGGGGATATCTTGATAAACACATGCTCTCCTTCTGCAAACTCGAGAGGTCTTCTCTTCTTGTCCGCATAACTCTTTTGCCTTCCCTGAGCAGTCTTCATCTTCTCTTGTACCATCTTAATCTTCGCAGTTGTTTCTTGCACCAGCTCTGGACCAATTAAAGCGTTCTCCCCCACTTGGAACCAACATAGTGGGGTCTGACACTTTCTACCATACAACGCTTCAAACGGTGCCATCCCAATACTCACGTGATAACTGTTGTTATAGGTAAACTCCACCAACGGTAACACCTTATCCCAACTTCTTTACTCCTCCAAGGCACACGCTCTTAACATGTCTTCCAACGTCTGGATGGTTCGCTCCGTTTGTCCGTCAGTTTGAGGATGATAGGCAGATCCCATCTTTAACTTTGTACCCAGGGCTTGATGCAAACTGTTCCAAAACCGAGATGTGAACCTTGGATCACGGTCAGACAGTATACTGGAAGGTATACCGTGCAGTCGTACCACCTCCTCAACGTAGAGTTGAGCAAGCCTTTCCATCGAATAATGCATATTTACGGGGATAAAATGCGCTGATTTAGTTAACCGATCTACTACAACCCATATGGCATCAAAATTCCGATCCGTCCTTGGTAAACTTGTCACAAAATCCATCGATATGCTGTCCCATTTCCACTGAGGGACCTCCAAACATTGTAGCTCTCCTCCTGGCTTCTTATGCTCGGCCTTCGTCTTCTGACAAATCAAACACGATGCCACATACTCAGCCACATCTTTCTTTAATCCAGACCACCAGAACAACCTTTTCAAGTCCTGATACATCTTAGTTGCTCCCGGGTGCATACTCATCCGACTCTTGTGTGCTTCCTCTAATATCATTCTTCTAAGCTCTGCGTCCTTTGGAATGCATATCCTCGTTTGGAAACGAAGAAGTCCATCCTTTCCCTCCTGAAAGTTCGGTTCCTTCCCTTCGAATGCCAGCCTCTTCTTTTCATTCAGTTCACTATCTTCTTGTTGTCGCTCGCTGATCAGAGTCATAAACTCATTCATGATCTGCAGCATTCCTAACTTTAAGCTTGTTGGCTCGACTTCCATTACTAAACTCATATCCCGAAACTTCTCTAGTAACTCAGCCTCCTTAATCATCATGGCACTTGCATGCAATGCCTTTCTGCTTAAGGCATCGGCAACCTTATTCGCCTTTCCAGGATGATAGTGGAGTTCGAAGTCATAATCTTTGAGAAACTCCGTCCACCGACGTTGTCTCATGTTCAGCTCCTTCTGGTCAAAGAGATACTTCGAACTCTTATGGTCACTGAATACTCGGAACACAGTGCCATAGAGATAGTGCCTCCAGATCTTAAGAGCAAAAACTATTGCGGCTAGCTCCAAGTCGTGCGTCGGATAATTCACCTCATGCACTTTCAACTGCCTTGATGTGTATGCCACCACCTTACCCTCTTGCATCAGCACACATCCAAGGCCTTGCCCTGAAGCATCGCAGTACACATCGAAACTCTTCTGCGGATCAGGTAGGATTAACACTAGTGAAGTCGTCAGCTTTTCCTTCAGCTTTTGGAAACTCTCCCCGCACTTCGAGTTCCAGACAAAAGGTTGATCCTTCTTGGTTAACTTGGTCAAAGGTTGGGAGATCTTCGAAAATCCTTCTATAAACCTCCAGTAGTACCCGGCAAGTCCTAAGAAACTCCGGACCTCCGTTACCGTCTTAGGTTGTTCCCATCGAAGAACTGATTCAACCTTCGTTGGATCGACAGCTATTCCTCCTTTCGAGATCACGTGTCCCAAAAACTTAACCTCCTCCAGCCAAAACTCGCACTTCGAGAGTTTGGCGTATAACTGTTTCTCCTTTAATACTTCCAACACGATCCTTAAGTGTTTTGCATGTTCCTCTGGACTCCTTGAGTAGATCAGAATATCATCTATAAAGACCACTACAAACGAGTCCAGGTACGGTCTGAAGACCCTATTCATGTAGTCCATGAAGACAGCAGGAGCATTCGTCAAACCGAACGGCATTACTACGTACTCATAATGCCCATAGCGAGACCGAAACGCCGTCTTGGGAATGTCCTGTTCCCGAATCCTTATCTGATGGTACCCGGATCTTAGATCTATCTTCGAGAAAACAAAAGCTCCACGAACTTGATCCATGAGATCGTCTATCCTCGGCAGAGGGTATTTGTTCTTGATGGTCACCTTGTTCAACTACCGGTAGTCCACACACATACGCAGACTTCCGTCCTTCTTTTTCACAAACAACACTGGTGCACCCCAGGGAGACACACTTGGTCTGATCAAGTTTTTCTGTAGCAACTCCTCCACTTGCTTCTTCAACTCAGCCATTTCCGGCGGCACCATCCTATACGGTGCTATAGAGATTGGGCCAGTTCCTGGGATTAGATCAATACCAAACTCGATTTCTCGATTCGGCGGCAACCCTGGTACATCGTCCGTGAACACCTCCGGAAACTCCTTTACTACCGGTATTCCTCCTAACTCTTTCTCCTCTTCTTCCCTCGCTACTGAGAACAGACACATGAAGCCCTTGGGTTCGGGGTTCGAGGGTTGAAGGTCTTTGTACAAGACTATCTTCCTATCATAGTCGATGACCACTCGGTTCCTCATCATCCAATCCATACCCAGAATGACATCTAACTGCGACAAAGGTAAACAGACTAGGTCTACACTCGAGATGCGGCCTAATACCTCGACCAAACAGTTTAGACAGACTTTGGAAGTAAGGATAGGGGAATTAGTTGGGGTTTCTCTTCTAAAGCAATATGGTGACTCGGATAGGGGCAAATTCAAGCGATTCACGCATTCATATGAAACAAAGGAATGAGTAGCTCCGGAATCAAATAAAACTTTACAAGGTTGGCTATTGAGAAGAAGGGTACCTTGCACGAGATCAGAGGCTTGATTGGCTTCAGTACCACTGAGAGTAAACACTTTCCCTCTAGCCACGGGTCTATTCACCGATCCCTTCGAGTCGTTCTTCTCGGGCTCTCTGTAGTCTCTTGACCAATGACCCGGCTTACCACACTTGTAGCAACCAGAAAACGGCTTCCGACAAAACTCTCCGAAGTGATGATGCTTGCACTTATCGCATAATAGAGCATTTCCCTGATAACTTGCTGCCTGTCCCGACATCTTGCCTTTACCCTTGTGCTTGAAGTGCGGTCGTTGGCCTCTAAAGTTCGACTCCTTGCGCTTCTGCGACCCAAAACTCTGCTGATTCCTCTTATTTCGCAGGTATAGCTCCTCAGCCCTCTTATCATCTTCGTAAACCCAGCACATGTCGACCAGAGTTGAGAAGTTCTGAATCTTCTGATAGCTGAAAGCGGCTTTTAAATCCGGTCTTAGCCCATTCTCGAACTTGATGCACTTGCTTCGTTCGTCAGGGTGTTGCTGAAAGTAAGGAGAATACTTAAGCAACTCCTCGAACTTAGCCGTGTATTCGCCCACAGTCATGTCGCCTTGCTGTAGTTGTAGAAACTCGACCTCCTTCTTACGCCTCAGATCCTCGGGAAAGTACTTATCCAGAAACTTTTCCGTGAACACTTGCCATGTGACTTCCCGACCTTCGTGAGCCAAGAGTTGAACAGCGTGCTTCCACCAATTTTCAGCTTCCCCAAACAACAAGTACGTGGCGTAGGTCACCCGCTGAGCGTCCGTACATCCTAAGGTTTGGAAGATTTTGTCCAGCTCGCTTATCCACTTGTTAGCCTCATCAGGTTTGAAACCTCCCTCAAACCTTGGAGGGTTACAATTTCGGAATTTGGACAGACTACGGAACTCGACTTGTCCCGCTTGGTTTGGGGGTGGTTCGTTAGTTTGTTGTTGCATGTTCTCGATCACCGTAGTGATCCTATCTAAAACGTCAGCTAAGTTACGTTGATTCCTAGCTGCCATTGTGAACCTGCACTAAAGGCTAAGTATCACAATAGACTTAAGGGAACTGAAATCCTATGACTATCCTAATCCTATAACTATCTTAGTCTCTATGGGATTAACTATGGACCAGGTGCAGGACCTTCAGCTCTGATACCACAAAAACGTGTGACGCTCTCACGTTTTCGCCGAAATCATTTGGACTTGTAAGGTTTTCCAAAAGTTAGGGTGGAAAAATTTTTCTTTTTCTTTTTAAAACATTTGATCGGAAAGTAAAATCAGAGAGTTGAAATCCGGAAAGTTAAAAGAAGTTGAAAAGCAGTCGAGGGGTTTTCGCAATAAATAATGTTTCTATAATTGAAACCTTTAGTCCCTCAATTGCGGATGAATGTCGGATTTCAAAACTTACTGAAAGCAAGCAGAATATTTAGATGTGTGAAGTGAACCTTAGTTGTAGATAATAGATTATAAAAGGTCTGATACAAAATAGTTACAAGTCCATTAGAAAAACACTCTGACAATACCAAAACAACTTTTACAAAAAGTAAGACTCAAAAAGAAAGGGTATCATCAGAGCTGGTCGTCGGTCCACTGCAGCTATTCCATAGTCTGGGATCACCGGCTTCGTCCAACCCCAAGCACCATCAGGGAGCGGACAAATCTCGATGCAAGGCAGGCATTCGGTCATTACCTACAAGGGCAGGGAGAGTAAGCCTAACACAGTCGCATAATCGAGTAAGCCTAAGCCCTATCACACACAACCAGACACACAGCAGCAACAGCCAAGCAGTAATGCATATACATATGAGCACACCAGTTTAGTTATTATCTTCCAGTTAAGTGGCATGATGCATGAACATGTTCTCCAACTCTGAGGCCTCTGTCCACCGGGTCCAGATCTGAGGAACGGTGTGTCCCAAGAACACGTCACGGCTTACGGCACGTCTGCCAGCGCAAATGTCACGACTTACGGTGTTTCCACCAGCGCAAATGACATGACTTACGGTGTTTCCACCAGAACAAATGACATGACTTACGGTGTTTCCACCAGCACAAATGGCATGACTTACGGTGTTTCCACCAGCACAAATGTCACGACTTACGGTATTTCTACCAGCGCAAATGTCACGACTTACAGTGTTTCCACCAGCGCAAATGTCACGACTTACGATGCGTCCACCAGCGCATACGGCATGACTTACGGTGTTTCCACCAGCACAAATGTCACGACTTACGGTATTTCTACCAGCGCAAATGTCACGACTTACGGTGAACCCTGTGCAGGCTATCGGAAAGTATCAAGTTTAGTTACAAAACAGTTCATAGGTTCATCCGGCGCAGTAAATGTCACGACTTACGGTGTTTCCACCGGCGCAGTGTTCCTCAGATTGGGACTGGTCTGATAACCTAGTTCATGTCATGTACGAATCAATGCAACTCTTGTAGTCCTAGGTTATCATGCACATGTTCAAGTTCCAGGTTTATTATTAGTCCTACTATGTCATAATTCAGCATAGAGCAAATCAGAACATGTTCACCAAATTCAGCATAGAGCAATCCATTAACAACATAATATAAGGAATATACTTCAACACAAAGCATAGACATAAAATTCAGCATAGAAACATTAAGCAATCACAAGCCAACATTCATCACAAATTCGGCCTCCAAGCCTAAAAATCAATCTAACTAGTGCCCTTGAGTCTCATGGTGACTCAACCTAATTTTCTATGCATTAAGACTTATTCTAGCAAGAGTGTAGCTTCTCTTCATACCTCTTGAAGGCACGAAAGAAAAACTTAGAACCTTAGGGGCTTTCTCCTCTCAAAACCATGAGCAACTCCCTCCTCCTTAGACACTTGAAACTTTGCTCCTAAGCTTCCAAGACTCTAAGACTCCTCTTGATCAACCAAGCCAAAATCCTAGTGCCTTGATGATGGTGTGGCCGTGAGGTCTCTTTGGATTTTGGGTGAAATTTCTTGAACACAAATCTTCAAACAAGTGGCATATTCATGATCTAGGGTATGAATATGCCAAGGTTCTTTGTGTTTGGTGAGAATTTAAGTTGGTTAAGAGTGTTGGTGGGGTGAGGCCGTGAGCCTTCAAAGAGAAAGGAAGGGTTGGTTTGAAATTTCTATGCTTCAATCAATGATGCATGTTGTGAATTCATGATTTAGGTTTAGAGTATGTAGTGATTCTTGGTTTTAAATGGAAAAATAAGCTTGGATGATGGTGAATTGGGTGGTGGTCGTGAGCTCTTAGCAAGGAAGAAGAAGAAAGAAATGGAATGGAATTGGTATGAAGGTGGCGTGAGAGAGGGAGAAGAATGAGGCTCATCAACAAGTGTTTATTTTTATAAAACACATGGTCAAAGATGAAGAGAAAAGGTGGCATAAGGGTGGGTTTTGGTGTTGACACATCTCTTCTTCATGCAAAGGGAGAAAAGGTGGTGTTGACACCTAGAACTTTGACCACTTGCATGAGATATAAGCTAGACACCTCACTACTTCATGCATTCACATTTGCACCTCATGGCTTCAAATATACACACACCACACGGCCCTTCACTTTCATAGACCATCCACACGGTTTGCACACACACACAAGGCCCAAAACACATTTTCATGGCCCAATAACACACTTAAGGCCCATAGGTTAATCTAATCCACTTAGCTCCTAAACCATTCATTAACCAAGCTAATCTCACTCAAGACTAACCAAACCAAATCAAATTAACTTAAAACCACACAAGACTAAGCTTAATTAATTAGGGTTAAGCTAACCCTAATCACGATTGGCATCTAATGCACAATTAACTCTAACACATCAAGCTAAGGCAAAGCATTAAAGCATGAATTATCAAGGAACGAAAATTCAGGGATGTTACAGTATAGGCCGGTTATTACGACAATTAATATTTTACGGGATACTGCAAGCGTCCAAAAAAACCATTCGACTGCCCGCCTCGTTCAGGTTCCCTCTCACCGTTTCGAATTTGATCAAGGGGGCGACAGTACTTTTCTAGTCTCGAGTGTAGAACACGCTACGATCCCTTGGGTCTTAAGTCCCGATCACATATAGTCTAGTTCCTCCTAGAAAAGTAATCTAGGTTACTTGACGTTTCACCGTCATCACCCTCCCCTATCACAATCACACACCTGAGTATCCGCAGATAAACAGGGTATCTTCCTCTCCACTACTTCATGCTCAACTCGCCGCGGTATTCCAAAATCTTTTAATGTCTTATTAGTATTTTATTAATCCTAGATTCGGCGAGTCACCCTTGTTCATCCCTTCAGTGAACCTCGTCCTCTAAATAAATCTTTTGCATTAATCTTCCCAACAATACTTTGCTTAACATTTCAGGGCTCGGACACACGGGCATACTGCACGCATGGCCAGCACAAACTCAATCTAAATAGCACGAATCCAACTTAGTGCGCATCAGGGCAATTTATTATCATGTTTCTATCATATCCATAATCACTCATTCTTTCCAATTACGCTCTCTGTACAAGTCCACTTTACTTTTACTATTTCCACAAATCACTAGTCTTTTCATCACGCATTATTAACATCATTACATTATTCCTTTCAGCTACATAAATTTACTTCAACAATCAAAGCATGGCAGACATTTCATATAACATGATTACTCTCAATTTCAGATAAAATTCCAACAGGCATAGAACACCATATCATAATATCTCATCATCATAAATAAATAACATCATGTCATAATATTTTAGCAGAAAAGGGATGTCTTAGTCCTGCGTATAAGTGGCCAAACATACACAATCAATTGCCACTATACGACTGACTCTTAGACCCCACGTTCCGGCTTTTGAGATAGCCAAGAAAAACTTAACAGGTTACCCACACACCACAGTGTCTTAGGAAAGCTGCTCTCTTACCTCGACAGTCGATAAATTCCCAAATAGCCTTTGTTGATGCGATCCTCCAACACGCGTCCACTGCTGACACTTTCTAAGTCCTAAAAACAAACATCATATATTAATAATATAATCCAACCCAATATTTATCCCAAAATTAAAATTGCTCTTTGAAACTTAAATTGAAATCCTTCGGGTAAAATCAAAACATAAATCTTTCATTCCAAAATCGTTTCAAAACTCTTTAGCATTTTAAATTTTTCAAATCATTATAGAACAATTAGAAAAATCATTTTAAATAAATAGATTAGTGGCTGGTCCATCTTGGACAGCAGCTCACCTGAACCCGAATACATCGAAAAACTCTAATTATACGATCTAACTTTTACTACAACTTAAAACACTTAAAACTCATGTTTTTCAATACTTATAAACATGTTATCAATTGAAAATACTTTAATTAAAATTCTGGACAGCCACCACATGGTCTCATAAAATCACTTTTCAAATACCCGAAAATGCCATAAAACCATATGTTAACTCACAAGACTTTTAGATAAAAATAGATACTTAAAAACAATTTATTTTGAAAAAACCACACATTTTAAATAATGTTTGTACAACCATGTAATAGTTCCAATATCCAGAAATGAATTAAAATCAAATGATTCAAAACCAATTTATTTTCAAAAGCAAATCACTAAGTTAAACACTTAGCACATAACCATTTAAAACAAAAACAAACACATCACTTAAATTTCTTACATTTATATACACAACTCATTTCCCGTCACTTTCTTAATCATGCAAATAATTTTATTCAAGTATCTCATAGCATAGCAAATTAATCACACCAATTCAATAAACTTTCTTTACCCGACACAAGTTTTCTCCTAACCCAAGCAACTCAACAATCATGCCTTAGGTTAATTTAAATCAAAACATATAGTAAGAACTCTACATAAATTAAATATATTTTCGTAGCCACATATTCATCTAAGCCAAAAACCGAAACATAGAAACAAACAATTAGGGCACACATATCCCAAACTCTTAAACCTATTTACACTACTTAGCATGCAACTCACTTAAATAAAACATAAACCAACTTTCCACATTTATTTAGTCACATCCAATATCAAGATAAAAATCCAGCTAAGTCCACATAATTTTCACAAGGCATCCCATTCGTCAACAACACCGAACACGTACTGGATCGAATACGAGAAATACAAAGGAGATAAAATTCCAAAACTAAATCAAATCAACTCATTTAAGTCCCAAACTTTACAAGGCACTTAAACACATTTTAAAATACCTCACATAAAATTTCAAAGTCATTTTAGTATCCATAACCTAAGTTTCTATTCAATTTTACCCTAAAAATCAATTCTGGACTGTCACAACCTGAAGCAATTTCTCATTTATTTAAAATAGTAAATCAACTCCAATTGTCAGGAAATTTGGTACAAGACATCCTCATATAGTCAGGAACATATTATAAAAATTTAAGATTATTTGGCATTGTAAAAGTAACACTTTTTCAATTAAATTTCCCTTAAACGCTGAAATTCCTGAATCACAATTGCTCACTGTTTCATAGGAAATAAAATATCAATTCAACTCCAAATAACTTCAAATTTTACAGAGAGTATCCTCATATATGTAAGGCATTTCCATAAAAATTTCAAGTTCATCGAAACAGTATAAGTCCAGAAATTCAGTTTGTATTTTACTCGAAAACTCCGTTTTTCCGAAATCGTTTTCTCAAAAACAATTCTTGAAAAATTAGCAAACCAACTCCAAAAATTATATAAAAATTCAGAGGCATCTAAAATAGTCTTACCAAGTCAGCGACAAAATCTTATGCTCAATAAATATGTACAAGCACTTTTCATGCAAGTCTCTTTCAAGTAGAATCACTAAATCTCCAACCAAACCAAGGGGTATCAAAACATCAAGACAAGACCGAACTAATTCAAAGTCATTAGGGAACACTTACATGGCACATCTCATGCATCACCTAATTCATTCCATAAGGACTAAGTAAAACCGAATGGTGCACTAAGATGAGCTAAAAATCAATGTGTTTTCCAAAACTATTTTAAAGTACCAAAATCAAGCATTTTCTCAATTAAACTTTAACTCATACTACTAATCAACACATATACCTCACTTAGGGCTAAAACAAAAATCATTTGATTCATTTTTACATGCATGGCCAAATTGTGAAATAGAGAAGGTTAGAGAATTTTACAAACACCTTAATGCTTATACATGCATCAAAATACCAACACTTTAGAACAATTAAATTTTCATGTTCACCATACCAAACATAAAGAAACCAAATTGGACCAAACAAAATAAGCCAAATATACAACCTCAAACATTTCGAATCAACTTACTCATTTTCAAGTATTCAACTTGCAAGTTTATTTCAAGTAACACAATCTCTTTGAGCTTACATATTTACATGGCCGAATTAATCAAAAATGTGACATCCTCACTTTTATTTAGTTAAATTAAGATTTAATAAAATTGGCACTTGAAAATTCCTTTTAAAAACCTACTAACTTATAAGAATTCTTATGAAAATCTGACAGAGTTTCCTCTGTTTATCGGACTTTCCAAAAATTCCTGCTTAACCTGTCCAGACCAGAATAATTTAAAAACATAAAACACAATGATATTACAGCCAGATTATATCCTAACGCCCGATTAATACAAGTTTCAGGGCATATAACTACTACATATTTTAATTTCCCAAATTAACGTTCATAACATAATATGTAATCCTCTCATGACGACTCAACACTCCACGTGGTGGAGTGTACCCTGCTCGGCCTGCAACTGGTGTAAGCTGAGCTTCTGTACCTGTAAAAATATAGCAATAAGGGCAACATTACACAAAACTTAGAAAAGTAGTTTCTAAAAAGCATAGCTATAAACTAAGCCTAACATCTATATTAATAATATAACAATCCTAAACATTTTCTTACTATCGTTCTCATTTACTTATTTTCTTAACTATTTTACTTTTCTTCTTTACTTCTTTCTTAGCTCTTTCTCTTTCTTTTCTCTTTTGTACATCTTCCCCTTAGGGATACATAGTATTTTCATTTAATCTTTTGTTCATCCTCCCCGTAGGGATACATAGAACATTTACTTTTATCTCTCGTTCATCTTCCCCGTAGGGATACATAGAACGTTTACTTTTATCTCTCGTTCATCTTCCTCCTTTGGGGATACATAAAACGCTTTCTTTGCCTTTTTGTACATCTTCCCCCTCCGGGGATATATAGTATGTTTCTTTTATCTTTTGTTCATCTTCCCCGTAGGGGATACATAGAACGTTTACTTTCTCTTTTGTCTTTCTTTTCTCTATTGTACATCTTCCCCGTAGGGATACATAGTACGTTCATTTTATCTTTTGTTCATCTTCCCCGTAGGGATACATAGAACATTTACTTTACTTTACTCTTCATTAGCTTATATTAATTGTACTCTTCTGTCTTTTCTGTCACTAGTAAATGGTTATCATTTTCATAGTCTCACTTAAGGGCTTAACAAGCAAATCATATAACTCATAATACTCATACAAACACAATCATTTCCATATATCGATCCTTACATCTTCTTACTTATCAAATAAGCTCTCATTCTTGCTTAACATATTATATTAATCTCGATAAATTCTATTTCCCTCGATTCCGCTTAAATTGTTTCATTTACGCCTAAGGCCTTTTAACTAATCGCAAACTTCATCAACAATCACATATATTCATTAACATATAAAAAATGGTTTTCCTTCCTTTTATCGAAAATACTCCATTGGCATCACTCATTACACATCACAAACATCTTAGTGGTTTCATTCTCTTTATTTTCATTCTCAATTACAATTATCATTTAGCTTAGCATGCATATCTCTATATTCTTTCTAATGTCATCCATCATCTTTAGTTATAACTAATTCACAACAATTCCTAAACATACTACATTTATATTTCTAACAACAACAATAACCAATAAGCATCTTGCACATCCTAATTTCTTATTTAGTTTCATTTTCCATTCTAAGTTTCCTCCCTTATTCTTTTATCCTATTTTATGGGTGTAGATACCCAATTTTGTCCCCCCTAAACAAAAATAAATAAAAAATGTTTTTTTTTAAAAAAGAGATAAAAAAAATAAAAATGAAAAATACAAATATTTTGAAAAAGTATATTTTGAAGTAGTAAAATAAAACGTTTTTTTTTTAAATAAAAAAATATTATTACCAACTCGGAAAAATCAAAATCAAAACAAAGACCTTAAAAATCAATGCCACCTGCTAGGAAGGGTTCATTGATCTCAAAGATCACAAATACACAAACCTATCCTACAAAAAATGCTAGACATTATAAAGCCTCTTGCAGCCTAATTACAAGTTGATATTGCAATTTATTGAAATCTAACACTAAGCTATATCTCACAGCTAATTCCCTTTTAATAAACCTTGATAATTGCTGCACCGAGCGTTCTGAATCCTGGAAGCATCGACGATTCCTCTCTTGCCAAATGAAATATATCACAGCAGCAAAGGCAGCCGAAACCATTCTTCTACGAGCCTTATTTTTCTGAAAAGCATAAGTGATCCAGTGAGTCCAGGCTGCATAATTAAACTGATACCAATCCACACCAAGCCAGTCCATTATCAAAGCTAGCAGAGATTTGCTCCAGCTACAATCAAAGAATAAGTGTTGGACTGATTCCATACTACTGCTGCACAACGCACATGTCTGATCAATCTGCATATAGTTAGCAATCCTGTCTTTAGTTTTCATCCTGTTATGTGCCATTAACCAAGCAATGAAGCAATGCTTAGGAATTGACACGGGGTTCCAAATAAAAGAATGCAATCTGAATGTATCTTGAGGCCCAAGCAACCACTTATAACCAGATTTAATTGTGTAAATCCCTGACAAATCTCCTCTCCAAGTATTAGCCAAGTAACCAGAACTAAAGACATCCCTGATCTTAATTATCTGCCTCCAATGCCAGCTGTCTGAAACCTTAGATTCATAATTCCAAATCAACTCACCCTTGAGATAAACATAATGTATCCATCTAAGCCAAAGAGTGTTTTGATTAGAAACAATATGCCAAAGTTGTTTACCAACTGCAGCCTGATTCCACAGCCAACAGTTTTTAAATCCTAAGCCCTCATGCTTCCTGCTCCTGCATAAAGAGTCCCAAGCAATTGCTGCAGAGCTGCTACCCCAAAGATAATCTTTACATTTCCTTTCAATAGCCCTGATAATTGCTTTAGGAAGGATAAACACAGATGCCCAGAAAGTGTGCAAGGAAAGCAGCACAGAATTGATCAATTGAACCCTGCCTTGATAAGATAAAGTTCTAGTTGACCAAGAATTGATCCTCTTGGTAATCTTATCCACCAAAACCTGGCAATCCGAATTTGACCATTTCCTAGAAGAAATAGACAAACCAAGATACCTGAAGGGAAATTGGCCTCTTTGAAAACCTGTCAACTGCAGAATTTCATTCTGCTGCTCCTCATTCATACCAGCTAAATAAGCTTGAGACTTATTCAAATTGGCACATAGACCAGAAGCCTCTGAAAATTGATGAACAACATCCACCAAGATTTGAACACTGGCCTTCTTTCCTTTACAGAAAATCATAAGGTCGTCTGCAAAAGCAAGATTGACCAAACCAGTTTCCTTGCACAATGGGTGATATCTGAACTGAGGTTGAAGGGCTGCACATCTCAATTTCCTGGTTAGCATCTCCATCACCAAAACAAATACCAAAGGGGACAAGGGATCACCTTGTATGATGCCTCTGCTACTTTTGAAATTCCCAAACTGCTCACCATTAACAGTAAGATTGAATGACACTGTTCTAATGCAAATCATTAACCAGTTAACAAACTTTGGGGGAAATTGAAGTGCCTGCAACATAGCCTCAATGAAAGACCAATCCACCATATCATAGGCCTTTTTTAAATCAATTTTCAGTAAGCATCTAGGAGATGCATTCTTTCTACCATACAGTCTAAGCAACTCCTGGGATATCAAGATGTTATGAAAAATGCTTCTACCTTCAATGAAAGCAGTTTGGTTCTCATGCACCAAGCAAGGCAAAACCCTCTTTAGCCTATTGCATAACAGCTTAGAAATACATTTATACATTGTAGAATAGCAAGCAATAGGCCTAAAATTAGAAACAGTATTTGGACAACTAGATTTAGGGATCAGAACCAAGTTAGTTGCATTTACCTGACTCAACAGCTTCCCAGATTGAAAGAATTCATTAATGGCTAGGCAACAGTCCTTACCAATAATCTCCCAGGCATCATGAAAGAAACCTGCTCCAAAGCCATCAGGCCCAGGACTCTTATCTCTATGAATTGAAAACATAGTGCTTCTGATTTCCTCTTTAGTGACTGGCTTAATTAAAGCTATCTGCTGCTCCACTGATAACAAATTCCCCATTCTTAGTTCATCTTGAGTCATGTTCCACACCCTCTGATCCCTATGCAGTAAAGATCTATAATATTCCTCAAAAGCTGTTTGAATAGAGTTCTTATATGCACAGATATTACCATGCATATCAACAATTCTGAGCACTCTATTCCAAATAAATAAAATAAAACGTTGACTTAATTTAAATTACTATTACAAATAAATAGTGAAATTAAAAATATTTTCCTTTATAAACACTAAATGAATTTTATTAAATAAGTAGTAACAAAATGTGTTTTGAAGATTCATCTTTTCTTGCCTAAATGACAAGATCTAGTGCATATTTCCTCTCCGCATAAAATATATTTTAAAAAATATATAAAAACATTAAAAATTAATTAAGAACTACATAGCCTTGATTCCTCATTTCATGAGGGTACGTAGGACCAAGGGCAACCTTGTCAGGCACAACAATAAAAAACAATTATTTTTTTGGCAAACCAATTATTTAGGTCTTTAATTAAAATCAATTAATGGTACCATTTTCGAATGGGCAAACGGGGTGCTAATACCTTCCCCGGCTCGTAACCGACTCCCAAATTCGGAATCTATCTAGTTCGAGACCAATCTTTATCCTTTTTAATTAATAAGTACTTTTTTCGCGTTTTTGCAACAAAATGCGGTGGCGACTCCAAATCAGGTCAGTCGACCCCCACTCGTAGGCGAGGCCCCGAGGGCGACCCCGGGACCCTGGTCGCGACAGCTGTCGACTCCACGGGGGACAAGCCAAATAAGAGAGTCAGGCCTAAATGATTGGTTTTTTTTTAAGGACCTATTTTTATCCTAATTGGTTTGCCTTTAATTAATTTTTTGTTGTACATATTTATTTATTTTTTTACATATTTGTTTAATTATATAACCATTTTTTATTTTTTATTTTTTGGTAATTATTTTTGTAACGTTGGATTTCTTTTACACGGAAACTCTATACCCGAATACTATTATTTAAGCCCTAAATTTATGGGTGCTTTTGCCCTACCTTTGACTTACCAAGTGTATGGTCTCTTGTAGTGTGCGAAAGTACCACTCAGATTGGGAACCATTTCTCGTGAGCACGACTTTTGGGAGCTGCGTCCTACCTATTTTGGGAGGCGTAGCCAAGCTCTTGTCGACCGTTTGCGAGGTGGGTCCTCACCTTAAAGAGTGAGGGCAATCTGGCGGCTTTTAGAAGTCTAGAGCCACCGTGGAATACACTTTGTGTAATATGCTGTTTTGGAACTTGAATAAGTCCGTCATGATTTCCCTTCATTCACTATCAAAGGATAAAAGGTGTCAAAACCTACTTAACCTTCGAAAAAGTTGTGGGAATTGTGTCAATCGAAAAATAAAAATTACTTTTTTTTTCAAGTTACCAAATTAGAGTGTTACATTTTAGTTATACCATAGAATAATGTCGTAAGACTGTGGTCTATAGATATTTCAATCTCCCCAACTAGGATTCTTTATCCTAGGGGGCACGCATTTCTCCTCATCATATTCATATTGCATCATTCATTAGCATTTCATTAATCTCATGTTTTTTAAAAAAAGTTTCATTCTTAATAAAAAAAGGGTATGGTCTCTATTGCTCAAAGGCACCATTATCGAATTTGATTGCAAACCAGGATCACGGATACATGTTATGTTAACTGCTCATATGACCAAATTTTCATCGTGTAGATTGCTCAAAGGACTATAGTTCATACTCTTTACTGTGTATATTTTTAATAAGTTTATACTATTGCATTGATCATTTGAACTTACCATCTCATATCTCATTCCACAAGCATAAAATTTTTTTAAAAAAAAAATCCTGAATAAAGGTTAGTTCGTGCGTTCATTTGAGATATTTGATTCAATAAAAAAATGAGGTTGGTGTAAGTGTAAAACCTAAAGTGGTGTGGACTCTCAAGAAGGTCATTCCAGTGGTACAAGGCGTCATCCAATTCCCAAACATTATGGAGATATCCCTAGTCACCTCATTAACCTTAGATATTTTGAAAGGAGATCATTTTTTAACCCATAACATGTGTATGACCTGGGGCGAGTAGTTTTTCAAATAATATTTGACAATTACTCAAATATCAAAGAGGATTACTTTTTCTTTCATAAATCCAAACACATTTCATCCATTGTTCACCCCGTCACTACAACATATTTTAGTTTAGGCAACACTGAAAGTTTCAATGGTTGAAAAACCGTTGCTTATATATGCAATAGGCAACGATTTTTTTTCGTTATCATTTAATATGAAATAAGCAACAGTTTTTAGTTTAGGCAACACTGAAAGTTTCAACGGATGAAAAACCGTTGCTTATATATGAAATAGGCAACGGTTTTTTTCGTTGCCATTTAATATGAAATAAGCAACGGTTTTTACATAAAATAAGCAACGGTTTTTTGTGTGTAGCAAATTGACACTAATAAGCAATGGTTTTCAATTGTGTAAATTAAGAAGTGTAACATAAGAAATATAGCCACATGTTTTTAAACGTTGCCTAAAAGTTCATTAATTAAAAAAACTGTTGCTGAAAATTCTATTCACAACCCAAAAAAAATTTAAATTGGAGGGCCAAAGTAGTTCATCTCCTTATTTTCCCTGTCTCACATGACATACACACCAGTTCGAGGGTTTGAGGGAGGAAACGAAAATGAAAGAAAAACGCAGAGGAGAGAAAGAAGACAGTGAGAAGAAGAAAACGAAGACCCTAAGGCACGACGGCGTGACGGAAACGAAAACCGAAAGGGAAGGCGGCGCGGTGGAAACGAAAACAAAAACCCCCTCTTTTTCCTCAAGCCCCACCACCGATCACTTACCCAATCGTTTTCTCTCTCAAACCCTCGATACCACCACCACCATCTTGTCGTCCTCACTCATGTACACCGCTTCTTTTCGTTTCTGAAAAATCCCAAAACCCCAACCAGTTAAACTTTCCCAATCAAATATCTAGTGTGCGTGATTGTCCCATTTAGGGATTTCCTCCCCTCTCTCTTCTCATTTGGGGTTCGACAATTTGGTGAGTTCAATTTCACTCTTCATTTTCTTTTTCGATATTTGGGGTTGGATTCTCCTCTCATTCTCTTTTGTGTTTAGGGTTCTATTTGATTCGGGGTTATGTTTAATTTCAATCTAACAATTATATTTGATTTAGGGTTTGATTTCTGTTTTGGTTTGCATGTAGTATTTGCCTTAGAGTCTATGTGAGATTGGTATCACTTAGTGCTCCTTATTCATATACACCTCGAAAATCTAAGGGCAACTTAACCTCACTTTCTCTCGGGTCTCTCAGGCCACAAGACAGAATTGGTTTGTAAGGCACTTATGATTTGTTGGGTGGCAAGATTTTACATTCCCATAAGACTTTTGAATTATATGATGTATATTTTCTAGTTTTCATCTTCTAATCTCTAAAATAGCATCATATTTTTGTCCAAAATTAATCGTTTATATTAATTTCTCAATATACTCTATAGTTTGATGTTGGAAACATTATATTATATACTCCATAGTTTATATTATAGCAAAAGATGCACTAGTAGTCTTAGGGAATGGACTTATACAGAAGCTTAGTTTGTTGGGATATGAAAAGGTCCTAAAAGATGCATTCTTTCCTTTTTTTCCTGGACTGATGTTATGAAACTTAGCTGGGCTCTTATGGCTTGTGCTTGTTCATGTCATTTAGGTCTCACTAGCTTAAGAAATTAATCTATTTCTTGCAAATTTCTGATATTTGTTTATGATTATGTTACTTTATGTTATGTTATCTGTTTTTAATTAAAGGTTAATATATTCATTTGATTCTTATTCATTTGATTCTTATTAATTAAAGGTTAATTGAAGGTCGCAATATAATATTATCTAGAAATTAAGAGCAACTGAGTGCTGGCAAACATTGAAGACTAATTTCCTATTTCCTCTGGATTATACATTCAATGGAAACAATGCTTGAAACTATGCCTTTTCTCCTTTATAGTTTCATGGCTGTAGCTTCATATCTTTTGTTGTATTGCTCAATTTCTTACATATATGTTCAGACACTTGTCTGACATTGATCTTCTGCTGACTTCTTTTATCCCTGGTATTTTCTTTGTTTCATAGGACTTAAATGACATGAACATTGAAATAATGAGAAATACTCTTTACAAGGCATACCTTGTCACCGTGGTTTTGAATTGTGGTCGTGATTGCGTTTGTGGATATGTTGTGTTTATCACTATTGTGGACAGTTGTGGAAAAAATGCGGCTTATGTGGCCACAATTGCTTCCATAATGTGGTTGCAGAGATTTTTGAAACCACGTTATTGGTCCCTCGATTGAGATTATGGACCATAATTTTAATATTTTTTACTTTTGTTACGACTAGTATTATTTATTCTGAGTCTTTTGTACCAATACAAGTGAGATAGCAGGACATGAGTAGTTTCATTTGATCCATAAAACAACCTTTGCTAATTGCTAATGGGAAAAGACTTTGTAGTTGTTGTTGTGAGATAAGTGTGATACTACCACTGTTTAATAAATTGTAGCATTTTATTTTGTCTGTTATGATTAATACTGACTTATGAAACATTGATACCTTCGCTTTCATTTAGAGTTGTTTTTTTTAATATTAATTTATAATATTAGTTTTATATGTTGTATCTTAATTGTGACACGTCCTATTATTTTTAGAATTTGGTTTATTTGCATGCCAGTGTCCTTGTCACGTGTCTGTACCGCTTCCTAAAAGGACAGTTAAATGTTATTGAAACGACCTGCAATTTTAATATTGTTTTCTATGCTGCAGATATGGTCACATGATAGACAATGTTGTTTTGATTGTTACTGGAACCTTGCACGAGAGGGATGTTCAAGAACTGCTGGAAAAATGCCATCCATTGGGCATGTTTGATAGGTATATATCATAGTAATTTTTCTATTCACTGTTCAATATATTGATTTATAATCACGCAGATTTTTAACTTTTTTGTTTTTGTTTTGGATTCCTCCTCCTCAGTATTGCTACACTGGCAGTTGCTCAAAATATGCGGGAGCTTTACAGGCTAGTGCTTGTTGACACTCCTCTTGCTCCATACTTCTCTGAGTGCATTACATCAGAGGTTAATCTCCTAACCTGAGATTTTCTGCACCTTAATTTTCTTCAGGGATTTTAAGTTCATAAGACTGTAATCAGTGTGTTTGATACAGTGCTAAACATTTAGAATCCCAAAAATGGAATTAAATTATATCTACATTCTCCAAATCCAATAGATTGTGACAACTTGAAGGTCGCAATATAAGATTATCTAGAAATTAAGAGCAACTGAGTGCTGGCAAACATTGAAGACTGATTTCCTGTTTCCTCTAGATTATACATTCAATGGAAACAATGCTTGGAACTATGCCTTTTCTCCTTTATAGTTTCATGGTTGTAGCTTCATATCTTTTGTTGTATTGCTCAATTTCTTACATATATGTTCGGAAACTTGTCTGACATTGATCTTCTGCTGACTTCTTTTATCCCTGATATTTTCTTTGTTTCATAGGACTTGATGACATGAACATTGAAATAATTAGAAATACTCTTTACAAGGCATACCTTGAAGATTTTCACAGATTTTTTCAGGTGAATAATCTCAGGCCTTTATTTCCTTCCTCTGATTTATATTCTCTCTGTTTTTTTATGGTTTCACCAATTGATATGTTATCCCTAATAGAATCTTGGTGGTTCCACTGCTGAGATCATGTCTGACCTTCTAGCTTTTGAGGCTGATAGAAGGGCTGTGAATATTACCATAAATAGGTAAGCTGAAACGAAGAAGGCTTTGTGCAACTCTTATTGTTCTAGATACTTAGTGTCACTAAAATTGATGGTTTTCACTTTTTGCAGCATTGGTACTGAGCTCACCAGAGATGATCGTAGGAAGTTGTACTCTAATTTTGGTTTACTGTAAGCTCTTAGTTCACTATATTTTTTTTAGTGCAAAAGTTTATTTGCTGGTTTTGACTGATTCTTCTGATAATTGCTTACTTATCATAAACAGTTCACCCTATGGACATGAGGAACATGTTGTCTGTGAGGACATTGATCAAGTTTGATTTTTATCTTAGTTATGTCTGATGTTTTAAGTTGCTTAATTGGTAGAGATATAAGGGACTCCCCTCTTTCAGTTTGTCTTTCTTAGGGCCTGGTGATAGATTGAGTTTCGTGGAGTGACTGACTTGTGTTTAATAGTTTAGTTGGTCTTCTGTATTTCTAGAAAATGTCCTTTTGTGGTTTTTCATGTCTTTGGTTTAAGCATTGTTGAGTTGTATGACCTTATGTTGTAATTGTGGAAGCAAATTACTGAGATTGTGATTAGATTCATTATACTGTGAGTTGTGTATTTTTCCATGTTTTGCAGATGTCACTTCCTACTCTGAAAGAACAGATTGCTTCTATAACTGGAGTGTTATCAGAGCGGCAGCGCTTAATTTGTCAAGGAAAAGTTCTAAAGGATGATAAACTCGCAATGGAAGAATGTATATATGGATTATTTTAGCTTTGAGTTTTATTTTTTTGGATATTTAGCAAAAAATTATGTTGTTAATTAGCAAGTACTTAATTTGGTCTTGTACTTTTTAGATTTTTTTTTGGTAACTTTGTACTCTTTAGATTATAGAATAATATAATCTTATGTTATTTTGGTATGTATGGTGATTATAATTTAATTTCATTATATATATATATATATATACACACACTACTGCATTTAATTTTATTGAAAAGTGTTGAATATAGATTGAAAGTAAAATAAGTGTTGCCTATGTGAAGTTGGTAATAGTTATATATCTGTTGCTTAAACATAAGGCAACGGTTTCACCCTTGTTGCATATGCTATAGATTAATAAAATCGTTGTTGTTTATATAGCCAAAAGGCAATATTTTTTGCCTATTTGAAGTTGGCAATAGTTATATATCTGTTGCTAAAACATAAGGCAACGGTTTCATCAGTGTTGCATATGAGATAGACTAATAAAACCGTTGCTGTTTATAAGCCAAAGGGCAACGGTTTTCTTAATAAAACCGTTGCATATTATGAAAGAAGAAACCGTTGTTGTTTATAAGTCAAAGGGCAACGGTTTTACAAAATTGTTGCCAAATGCAAAAAACCGTTGCCATTGACAATAGGCAACACTCACCTAGAGAACAGTTCAAAAACCATTGCCTAAACTTTAAGCAACGGTTTTGTGTCATTGCAAAAAGTTAAAAATGTTGCAGTGCGTTTTGGCTCCAACAGAAAATTTTCTTCTTAAAACCACAAAAATATTTTTACCCGAGCAATAATGAGAATCTAATACAAAGAAAGATATTTATGTGATCAAAGTGCAAGCCAATACCTCACCAGTATCCCAAGTAAAATAACGTCAAATATTCGAAAGCAAAGGCACAAAAAGTAAAAACGGTTAGATGAGAATTCGTGATTTATGTAAAGTCATGGGTAAAAGCCCAATAAAAATTGTCAATGATAAATGTACTTGCAAAGGTCTCATTAAGGAGTCACTACAATCCAAATGGAAGATTCTCATTAAAACTCAACATCAATTTGGGCCTTTATATCCATTCTTTCATAAGCCACATTATCACCCCACTGGCCACGTTAGGAAAATCCTCTTGATAATTTGAATATTGAGCTAAATTTGTTTGAAAAAGGATCGGGAAGATAAAGGAGAAAGGAAAGGGTGGGAAACACAAAAATATTTGAGCCTTATCCTTTTATTTCACAGCCCTAGCCAAGCCACGTTACAAGCTTAAAAAGACCTCGTTGAGGATTGTTTTTCTTGAGGTACACACCTGAGCGGAGAAACACTTACTCCACTAAATCTTATGAAATTTTGACAAAAAATATCTCATCTTTAATGCATAAATTAATTTCCATTCATGTCCATCATCATTACACTACCACTCATAACTTAAACATAATTCATATTCAAATGATCATTGTATTAGTATAACTTTTTAAAGATGTATGCAAAGAAGAAATGAATTATCACCGAGAATAGAGTAGAGGACCAAATAATTTGAAAAATTCTTGCACTGGGGCAGTTTTTGAAAGTCCTGAGTAGATAAACTGGGGCAGTTTTTGGAAAGTTTGGTCCCTAATTCATGATATGAAAGCAGCTGATTCTGGGATAGTTTTGAATTGATTATACTGGGGCAGATTTTTGAATTTAACCCAATTAATATTTTATCCCCTAAAGATATTGATGCAGCAAAATTGGTGGTATATATTGGGACAGTTTTTTTGAAAAAAGCTTCATTTATGCAACTCATTTCCAACCCATTATTCAAGCTGAGATCTTGTTCGCTAATGGTGCTCAAGAGTTAAAGTGGAAAAATAAGTGTTCATCACATACATCTGTAACTATGTTGTTACAATAAATTGACATGCATACATCAGGATAGCACCAAATGTAACATTCCAAGATTTAATATTCAATATAATAATAGATTTAGATATAAATTTATTTAGTAACAGAATGAAGCCATAGAAATAAGTATAGTGTCATGAGGGAAATAGGAAGCGTGGGCTGACCAGATAAGTAAACGCTGGGCATCGGGCCGATCTTTACCAAGCCAAAGGGAGACAAAACGCGAAGTCTAGTATAGCCGTTAACTCGGATAAGCCGACTGCAACCAATCTCGCGGTGTTGACCGAGAAGAGACTCGGACTACTACTACCTCTTCGTATCAGAGCCGATGTCCCTTCTCTTCTATTTCTTCATGACAGCTCGAACCGAGTTGCCAGTCCCTTGATTTTCATGCCCTCTGTACAGATGTCTCTGTCAATCACTTTATGTCCCTGTCAAGTCACTGTTGGTGGCTTCCTTTAGAAGCCAATAAATCCTGTCCACATTTTCCAAGCTTCTCAAAGAAGCCTCCATTATGGACCACACAATTAATTCCCACATGGGAATAAAAGAAAATCCCTAACCCAATACAACAACCCTTCCTACTCTCTTTCTCTTTCGTCTCCTCCATTTCCTCTGAAGCTCCAGCACCCACGGTTCTACATACACTCTCTTCTCACTCACACAAATCTCTCTTCTTCTCTAAGACTCACCAACCAGAAGCCACCTTCCTTCTTCTCCTTCCCCTTGACGGACGTTTCTCTGTGCTGTTGCGGTGTGTGGGTGTGCAGCAAGGAGGGAAGCGGTTCAAGGGTTCCCTACTCAAGGGTCGATCAGCAAAGAAGCCACACTCAACCTCCCAAACTCGTATCTCCAATGGGTTGAGGTAAGGAGTGAGTGTTACCTTAGCTTAGGTTTGGGTTGCTAGTGTCTTCATAACGGGTGCTAAGAGTGGGTGTTAGTTTAGGGAAGAGACATAGGATAACAATAGTGTAACATCCTGAAAATTAATATCAATATAATAAATTCCTAAGGTATATATATATATGTATATATATTTATTTAAGGATAGGATTAAGCCGTAGAAATCGAATAAGGTCGTGAGATAATGGGAAGCTTAGGCCGACCAAATAAGTAGAGGTAGAACCTCAGACCGATCCCAGCCGAGTTAAAGGGGTTAGAAGGGAACAGAACGCGAAATCCGTTGTCAGCTCGGATTAGCCGAGCTCATCGTTCATTGCAGTGTCAACCGAGGAAGAGACTCGGACTACTGCTATCTCTCCATAGCAAGCCGACGTATCCTTGCTCCACTACGACAGCTCATGTTGAACTGTTGGTCCTTTGGGTTTCGTGCCATCCGTACGGTTGTCGCTGTCATTGCTTTATGTCCTTTTCAAGTCACTGTTCATGGCTTCCTTTAGAAGCCAATGAATCCTATCCACATATTTTGACTTCTCAAAGAAGCCTCCAATGAGAACCACACAAATATCCTTCCTAAAATAATAAAAGTGAAACCAATACACAACACATGACATTTCTATTCTCTTTCTCCTCTGCCTCTCTCTCTTTTCTCCGAGTTCCAGCACCAACACCTCCCATATTCTCCCCTCTCGTTCACGAAAATCCCTCTATTTCATCACCAAATACTCACTAACTAGAAGCTACTCCTCTCAATCTACTCGATCTCATCAAGCTTTCCCTGGACCGTCGTGGCATTCGGTGTGCAGCTTGGAGGAAAGGAATCAAGGGGTGTGAAGCTCACAAGGTCAAGCATCAAGGGGAAAACCATTCTCAAACCCTCAACTCTTATCTCTCACGGTTTGAGGTAAGGAGTGAGTGTTACCTCTATTTGAGTTTGGGTTTCTAGTATGTTCATAAAGGGTGCTAAGAGTGGGTGTTAGATTAAGGATTGAATCTAGGATAATATTAGAGAAAGTAGATAGAAAGGGGAAATGGAAGCAAATGAATGAGTTAAAGGCATGAGTTTTAGGGAAATAAGGAACATTGTTGTACGCTATATGTTTTGCTTAAATGGTTGATTGGCTAAGTGCTTCATTTAAGTTGTTGTTACTGATTGATTGTTCATGATGTACTGATGATTATTATTTATGTCTCACGTATGAATCTGTCTGTGGCCGAGCTATGAGATTGAGAATGGGTGAGAGGAAATGGAAAATAGGGAAAGTGGAAGAGGTAAATTAACAAGTCAGGTAATAAGAGAGATTAATGGAATTAGGGAATGGTAAAAGGGTTGAGCCGAGAGAGAGGCCGAGCTTAAAGGAATGGTTAAAAAGGTAAGAGGAATTAAAGAGAAATGGTTGTGTGATCGGGTCATTGCAGACGCGTACTGGGTGCGTGCATTGATCGCGTCAGACGCATACTGGGTATGTGCAGCTATAAGACGGGTACTGGGTACTCGCAGTTATGATTCACACAAGGTTCCGAGCAACGGAACCGGTGGGATGTGTTCCTGGTCATAGCAGACGCGTACTGGGTGCGTGCATTGATCGCGTAAGACGCCGAGATGCGCAGATGTAAGACGGGTACTGGGTGCTCGCAGTTATGGACACTCCTTAACCCCATAGAACGATCGGCGGTAGTGCTCCTGGTCATAGAAGACGCGTACTGGGTGCGTGCATTGATCGCGTTAGACGCATACTGGGTATGTGCAGCTGTAAGACGGGTACTGGGGACTCACAGTTATGGACACTCCGATATCCGACCCTAAATGGTGTAAGACATGCACTGGGTGTATGCATCCGAGAAGAGTAAAAGATTGTAATCTATATAAAAGATGATAAATGAGTAATGTGACCGAGATAGAGATAGATAACCGAGAAAAGAGACTAGTGGCCGAGCAACTAGGTGAGAATTAAGGAAAGGGCACAAGGGGAATTAATTGGTTGAACCGAGGTATAATTAATAGGTAATGGATAAGCTGGTGAATGAGGTGAGCCGAGCTATATGATATTGTATGCATGTGATATTCTGTCTGATTACTTGTTATTTATATGCTAATTGACTACTTGTGTTTGGCTTGGTAGTTCGGTATGTCATGTTAGAAACTGCTTACTTAAGTTCTGTGTAATGCTCACCTCCTTACCATTTTTCAGGTACAGAGCCCGAGAAGACGCAGTCCCCGGCCGAGCAGGTTCACTCTCCCTCACAGGGAGAGTAAGTCACTTAGAGTTGGGAAATTTAAGTTAGGCCTCAGCCAGCTGGGCCGAGCTAAAACACTGCTTTTTACTTTTGTATTTTGGCTAATCGACTGAATGTAATTAAGCTATGCTTTTATGCGTTGTTCGAATTAAAGTCTTCCGCTTTATACCTCTGATGTTTCTGTATTAATGAAAGGAAATATTATTTTGGCAATTATTATAAATGTTTTCGCAAGAAATTTTTAAGTTCGAATTTTATTTTATGGTTTTTAAGGGTAATTATTATATAGGGTGTTACATATTTGGTATCAGAGCAGTTTCTCCTCGGCCTATTGGAGTTGCAAAGGACTCCAGTGGTTACTCACCAAGAGAGTGACAAATAAGTAAAGTCTAGAAGTCTAAGTTAGACAATAGAGCTTATAGATGTATATGTTTATGTATATATATGTATTTCATTATTCGATGGTTAATTGGCTTTCTCTCCATGACCAGACAGTATGGCTGGGAGAAGAGCTGATAACGATCGAATTGATGCCGTGTTGGAAACTCTGGTTCAACTACAGCAAAACCAAGCGTAGGCTCAGGAAAATCAGGCTGAGAACCTCGCTCAGACCATCGCCGCAGCCGCAGCAGCTGCAGCTGCAGCCTTTCAGCCTCAACCTCCAGCTCCGGTCAAGATCGACTGGATGAGCCGATTTAGGAAGAACAAACTGCCTCGGTTTGAAGGGGGATACAATCTTGATGGAGCTCAGAGATGGCTCCAAGATGTTGAAAAGATCTTCCGATCTCTGCAACCGCCCTATGAGTACAGGGTGAGGTTAGCTGAATTCTTGTTGGCTGGTGAAGCCGAGCACTGGTGGGAGCAACAGAGTCGAGGACTGGAAGTGGCTAATCAGGCCATTACTTGGGATTTGTTCCGAACCCAATTCCTCGGGAAATACTTTCCCGAAGATGTTAGAAGGGAAAAGGAACTCGCATTCCTCAAGCTGGAACAGAGGAACTTGAGTGTCGGAGAATACGCCGCTCAGTTCGAGGATTTGGTCCGCTATTTAGGAAGCTACCGAGATGCTGATGAGCGTACCAAGTGCATCAAGTTTGAATCTGGTCTCCGTGATGATATTCGGCTCGCATTCAAATATCAGAACGTGGCCAATCTCTTGCAATTGGTAAACATGGCTAGCACCTATGAGAAGGGGCTCAAGAGGAAAGCCGACGGAAAGCGGAGCAGGTCGGCACAGAAAGCAGTGGGGCCTATCAGATGGAAAGGAGTTGTTCGGAGATCTGCTCCCTATGTGAATCCGAGCTCCAGAATGTCAACAGCTCCAAGGAGCGGTGGTCAGATGGTGGTTGTTCCTGGCCCCTATCCGATATGCCAACATTGTGGAAGGCAGCACAGGGGAGAATGCTGGAGTCTGGATCCGAGCAGAACAAGAGGATCCTGTTTTCGCTGTGGCAAGCCTGGTCATTTTGCAGCTCGGTGTACCGAGAATATTGTGAAGGAAGAAGTCAATGTGGCAAAGGCACAACAGGCTGGTGTTAACCGACCAATGCAGAGAGGCAAAGTTTATACCATGGATGGTGAAGAAGTGACTGATGCCGACGAGCTGACCCGAGGTACTTGTCAAGTAAACAGCATCACATGTGCTGTGTTATTTGATTGTTTAGCCACACATTCTTTCATTTCCCTTGACTGTATGAACAAACTGAAACTATCCCCATTAGAAATGCCCTATAAACTATCCATTTCTACCCCAACCAATTCTTCCGTAATCACTTCCCAAATGTGCTTGGAGTGTCCTATCCAAGTATTAGGCTGAGATTTTAAAGTCAATTTGATTTGCCTGCCCCTAACTAAACTAGATATTATCCTCGGCATGGATTGGATGTTTCAACACCATGTCCTGCTCGACTGCCGAGATAAAACCGTCATCTTTAGTGGCTCTTCTGTTGCAAAGTTAGAAGCGACAGAGGAACCAACCACAGACCAAATTCCTGTAGTCGGTGAATTCCCAGAGGTTTTCTCGGATGAAATTCCTGGCTTACCGCCGAGAAGGGAAGTAGAGTTTAGTATAGACCTCATTCCAGGAACTGGCCCAATTTCAATTGCTCCGTACAAAATGGCACCTCCCGAGCTAGAAGAGCTTAAGAAACAGCTGGAAGAACTTTTGGCCAAGAAGTTAATTAGACCGAGCGTGTCACCTTGGGGAGCTCCAATCCTGTTTGTTAAAAAGAAGGATGGTAGCCTCAGAATGTGCACTGATTATAGAAAGCTCAACGCGGTAACGGTGAAGAACAAATATCCCCTCCCTCGGATTGATGATTTATTAGACCAACTTAAGGGAGCATCGGTATTCTCAAAGATAGACCTCTGATCAGGGTACCACCAGATCCGTATCCGAGAAGAAGACATTCTGAAGACAGCTTTCAGGACGAGATATGAGCATTTTGAGTATGTGGTTATGCCCTTTGGACTTACCAACGCCCCTGCCATCTTTATGGACTACATGAATAGGATCTTCCGACCCTATCTAGATTCGTTTGTGATAGTCTTCATCGACGATATCCTTATCTACTCCAGAAGTCCGAGCGAACATGAGAAGCACTTGAGAACGGTACTACAGGTCTTGAAGGACAAGGAGCTTTATGCCAAGCTCTCTAAGTGCAGTTTTTGGCTCAAAGAGGTTCACTTCCTCGGTCACATAATATCCGAGCGTGGTGTCGCAGTTGATCCCTCCAAGGTTGAAGCGGTACTCAAGTGGGAGAGACCTAACTCGGTAACCGAGATCGGGAGTTTTCTTGGTCTTGCAGGATACTACAGGAGATTCATCGAAGGGTTTTCTAAACTGGCTCTCCCGTTGACTTCGTTAACCAGGAAGGATGCGCCTTACCGTTGGTCCGAAGAGTGCGAACAGAGCTTTCAAGAGCTGAAGAAAAGATTGACGTGTTCACCAGTATTGATTCTGCCAGATCCAACCAAAGCCTTTGACGTGTTTTGTGACGCTTCGAACCAGGGTCTCGGCTGTGTGTTGATGCAACAGGGAAAAGTGGTGGCTTATGCCTCTAGGCAGCTTTAACCGCATGAACAGAATTACCCCACCCACGATCTCGAGCTAGCAGCTGTGGTGTTTGCCCTCAAGATTTGGAGACACTACTTGTATGGCATGAAATTTGAAGTGTTCAGTGACCATAAGAGTCTCGGCTACCTGTTCGACCAGAAGGAATTGAACATGAGGCAGCGCAAATGGGTAGAATTCTTGAAAGATTATGATTTCAACTTGCACTATCATCCTGGAAAAGCCAACGTTGTGGCCGACGCACTGAGCAGGAAAAGCCTTCATCTGAGCAATATGATGGTCCAAGAGATGCAGTTGATGCAGGAATTTAGTGATCTTAACCTCGGCGTGCAGAAGAAGGAAAACAGTGTTGTACTGGAAATGCTGCAAGTCACGAATGATTTTGTGGGTTTTATCAAGGAAAGACAAGCTGCCGACTTAGAACTCCAAAAGCTACTAGAAAGAGCAGGAGACAAGGATGAACCAGACTTCACTAAAGGATCCGATGGTCTCATACGATTTCGGGGCCGAGTTTGCGTTACCCTAGACTTTGAAGTCCGAAGAGAGTTAATGGAAGAGGCCCACAAAACTAAAATGAGTCTTCACCCAGGAGCCACAAAAATGTACCAGGATCTGAAGAGGTTGTTTTGGTGGACAAAGCTAAAAACCGACGTGGCGGATTATGTGTCTCGGTGCTTAACATTCTAGAAAGCCAAGATTGAGCACCAGAAACCAGGAGGATTACTCAAATCTTTGGAGATTCCGCAATGGAAGTGGGACAGCATTTCGATGGATTTTGTGTCGGGTCTACCAAGAACGAGATCAGGGCAGGAAGCCATCTGGGTTGTGGTGGACCGACTTACAAAGTGTGCCCATTTCCTGCCAATTAGCATGAAGTACAGTCTGGAGAAGCTAACTCAACTATACATAAAGGACATTGTCAGACTTCACGGTGTTCTGAGCAGCATAGTGTCCGACCGAGATCCTCGTTTCTTATCCCGATTCTGGTAGAGTTTGCAGCAAGCCATGGGTACAAAGTTGAGGTTCAACACAGCTTATCATCCTCAGACCGACGGACAATCCGAGCGCACCATTCAGACTCTTGAGGACTTGCTGAGGACTTGTGTGCTCGAATAGTCGGAGAGTTGGGAAACGCTTTTGCCATTGGTCGAATTTACCTACAACAACAGTTTCCATTCAAGTATAGGAATGGCCCCTTTTGAAGCATTGTATGGTCGGAAGTGTCGAACGCCATTATGCTGGTTCCAGATAGGAGAAAACTTACTAATTGGCTCAGACATTGTACATGAGACAACCGAGAAGATCCGAATGATACAAGGAAAGATGAAAGCAGCACAGGACCGATAGAAGAGCTATGCCGACAAAAGAAGGAAACCCTTGAACTTCGTTGAAGGAGATCATGTATTCCTACGGGTATCCCCTGTAACGGGTATTGGTCGAGCTATCAAATCAAAGAAGTTGACCCCTCGGTTTGTCGGACCGTACCAGATATTGGAGAAAGTTGGACCAGTAGCTTACAGAATTGCCTTACCTCCACACTTGTCTAAGCTCCATGATGTATTTCACGTCTCGCAACTCAGGAGATACATCCATGACCCCTCGCATGTGATAGCAGTGGACGAGTTGCCACTAAGAGACAACCTGACCTTCGAGATCCTTCCAGTCAGAATTGAGGACAAGCAAGTCAGACGGCTCAGAGGGAAAGAAATCTCTTTGGTCAAGGTTATCTGGAATTGGAATAATGTTGAAGAAGCTACGTGGGAGCTCGAAGAGAAGATGAAGCTGTCATATCCGCAGCTATTCAATGCCGACTAAATTTCGAGGACGAAATTTCTGTAAGTGGGAGAGGAATGTAACATCCTGAAAATTAATATCAATATAATAAATTCCTAAGGTATATATATATATGTATATATATTTATTTAAGGATAGGATTAAGCAGTAGAAATCGTATAAGGTCGTGAGATAATGGGAAGCTTAGGACGACCAGATAAGTAAAGGTAGAACCTCGGACCGATCCCAGCCGACTTAAAGGGGTTAGAAGGGAACAGAACGCGAAATCCGTTGTCAGCTCGGATTAGCCGAGCTCATCGTTCATTGCAGTGTCAACCGAGGAAGAGACTCGGACTACTGCTATCTCTCCATAGCAAGCCGACGTATCCTTGCTCCACTACGACAGCTCATGTTGAACTATTGGTCCTTTGGGTTTCGTGCCATCCGTACGGTTGTCGCTGTCATTGCTTTATGTCCTTTTCAAGTCACTGTTCATGGCTTCCTTTAGAAGCCAATGAATCCTATCCACATATTTTGACTTCTCAAAGAAGCATCCAATGAGAACCACACAAATATCCTTCCTAAAATAATAAAAGTGAAACCAATACACAACACATGACATTTCTATTCTCTTTCTCCTCCGCCTCTCTCTCTTTTCTCCGAGGTAAGGAGTGAGTGTTACCTCTATTTGAGTTTGGGTTTCTAGTATGTTCATAAAGGGTGCTAAGAGTGGGTGTTAGATTAGGGATTGAATCTAGGATAATATTAGAGAAAGTAGATAGAAAGGGGAAATGGAAGCAAATGAATGAGTTAAAGGCATGAGTTTTAGGGAATAAGGAACATTGTTGTACGCTATATGTTTTGCTTAAATGGTTGATTGGCTAAGTGCTTCATTTAAGTTGTTGTTACTGATTGATTGTTCATGATGTACTGATGATTATTATTTATGTCTCACGTATGAATCTGTCTGTGGCCGAGCTATGAGATTGAGAATGGGTGAGAGGAAATGGAAAATAGGGAAAGTGGAAGAGCTAAATTAACAAGTCAGGTAATAAGAGAGATTAATGGAATTAGGGAATGGTAAAAGGTTTGAGCCGAGAGAGAGGCCGAGCTAAAAGGAATGGTTAAAAAGGTAAGAGGAATTAAAGAGAAATGGTTGTGTGATCGGGTCATAGCAAACGCGTACTGGGTGCGTGCATTGATCACGTCAGACGGATACTGGGTATGTGCAGCTGTAAGACGGGTACTGGGTACTCGCAGTTATGATTCACACAAGGTTCCGAGCAACGGAACCGGTGGGATGTGTTCCTGGTCATAGCAGACGCGTACTGGGTGCGTGCATTGATCGCGTAAGACGTCGAGATGCGCAGCTGTAAGACGGGTACTGGGTGCTCGCAGTTATGGACACTCCTTAACCCCATAGAATGATCGGCGGTAGTGCTCCTGGTCATAGAAGACGCGTACTGGGTGCGTGCATTGATCGCGTCAAACGCATACTGGGTATTTGCAGCTGTAAGACGGGTACTGGGGACTCGCAGTTATGGACACTCCGATATCCGACCCTAAATGTTGTAAGACATGCACTGGGTGTATGCATCCGAGAAGAGTAAAAGATTGTAATCTATATAGAAGATGATAAATGAGTAATGTGACCGAGATAGAGATAGATAACCGAGAAAAGAGACTAGTGGCCGAGCAACTACGTGAGAATTAAGGAAAGGGCACAAGGGGAATTAATTTGTTGAACCGAGGTATAATTAATAGGTAATGGATAAGCTGGTGAATGAGGTGAGCCGAGCTATATGATATTGTATGCATGTGATATTGTGTCTGATTACTTGTTATTTATATGCTAATTGACTACTTGTGTTTGGCTTGGTAGTTCGGTATGTCATGTTAGAAACTGCTTACTTAAGTTCTGTGTAATGCTCACCTCCTTACCATTTTTCAGGTACTGAGCCCGAGCAGACGCAGTCCCCGGCCGAGCAAGTTCACTCTCCCTCACAAGGAGAGTAAGTGACTTAGAGTTGGGAAATTTAAGTTAGGCCTCGACCAGCTGGGCCGAGCTAAAACACTGCTTTGTACTTTTGTATTTTGGCTAATCGACTGAATGTAATTAAGCTATGCTTTTATGCGTTGTTCGAATTAAAGTCTTCCGCTTTATACCTCTGATGTTTCTGTATTAATGAAAGGAAATATTATTTTGGCAATTATTATAAATGTTTTCGCAAGAAATTTTTAAGTCCGAATTTTATTTTATGGTTTTTAAGGTTAATTATTATATAGGGTGTTACAAATAGCGAGAAAGAGAAATAACCAAGAAGGAAAATTAATAAGTGAACTAGGGTCATATATGCTAAAAGTAGGTGGTAATATTTGTATGTTTGCTAAGTATATTAATCATATTTTGTTGCTATATGAGTTGTGATAATTATTGCTTATATTGTACCTTTAAACCTGTTTGTAGTCCGAGCGTGAGAGGCCAAGATGGATTATGAGGAATGATGTTAATTACTGGAGGAAGAAAATAGTAGTAAAGACATATATAATGAAAGGACGAGCGAGCAGGGTAAACTAGAGGGTTGACCGAGAGGAATTAAATGATGAATGATTTAAAGGATAAAAGAGTAACTAAAGAGAAATGGTTGTGTGGTCGGGTCATAGAAGACGCGTACTGGGTGCGTGCATTGATCGCGTCAGACGCATACTGGGTATGTGCAGCTGTAAGACGGGTACTGGGTACTCACAGTTATGACTCACACGAGGTTCCGAACACGGAATCGGTGGGATGTGCTCCTGGTCATAGAAGACGTGTACTGGGTGCGTGCATTGATCGCGTAAGACGCCTAGAGGCGCAGTTGTAAGACGGGTACTGGGTACTCGCAGTTATGGACACTCCTTCACTCCATAGAAGAATCGGCGGTAGTGCTCCTGGTCATAGTAGACGCGTACTGGGTGCGTGCATTGATCGCGTCAGACGCATACTGGGTATGTGCAGCTGTAAGACGGGTACTGGGTACTCGCAGTTATGGACACTCCAGAATCCGACCCTAAATGGTGTAAGACATGCACTGGGTGTATGTGGCCGAGAAGAGTAAAAGATTGTAAAATCTGTAAAAGATGAATAATGAGTAAAGAGACCGAGAGGGAAAATGGAATACTGAGGAAGGAAAGTAAAGGCTGAGTAACCAAGGATAGAAATTGAGGAAATAGTGTAAGGTTAACTAATTGGGGACATAGGAGAAAACTGGTCGGTAAGGGATACATAGGAATATAACATGGACCGAGTAGAATGAAGTTGTTTATATGTTATGTGTCATCTGATTTGATATTTGTTAATATGATAATTGATTATTTGTGTTTGGCTTGGTAGTTCGGTATGTCATATTAGAAACTGCTTACTTAAGTTCTGTGTAATGCTCACCTCCTTACCATTTTTCAGGTACTGAGCCCGAACAGACGCAGTCCCCGGCCGAGCAGGTTCACTCTCCTTCACAAGGAGAGTAGGTCATTAGAGTCGGAAAAGTTAAGTTAGGCCTCGGCAAGTTGGCCGGGTTAAAAACAATGTTTATGGATTTCACCTTTTGTATAACCGACTGGTGTAATCAAGTTGTTTTGCTTTCTTACTTTTGTATGAGTTAGTCTTCTGCTGAAAACTCTGACGTTATTATTAATGAAATGAAATATTGTTTCGATCATTATCATAATCATTTTTATGTCGCTCTTAAAAAGAAAATTTTAAGTCCTAATTTTCGGTTTAAGGGTAAAATTTAAATAGGGTGTTACATTTTTGGTATCTGAGCAGTTTCTCCTCGGCCTATTGGAGTTGCAAGTGACTCCAGTGATTACTCACCAAGGGAGTAACGGATAAGTAGAGTCAAGTGTCTAGGCTAGTCAATAGAGCTTATAGAGGTATATATATATATATATATATACTTAATTATTTGATTGTTAATTGGCTTTCTCTCCATGACCAAGCAGTATGGCTGGGAGAAGAGCTGATAATGACTGAATTGCTAATGTATTGGAAACTCTGGTTCAAATGCAGCAGAACCAAGCGCAAGCTCAACAGAACCAGGCTGAGAATATTGCTCAGAACATAGCCGCGGCCGCAGCAGGTGCAACTGCAGCCCTTCAGCCTCCACCTCTGGCTCCGGTCAAGATCGACTGGATGAGCCGATTTAGGAAGAATTGTAGTGGACCTATAGTAAACCGAGTGCTACCCGACTTAATCTAACTTAGTCCGACCGCCAAGACACTGGGACAAGGCCTACGGTCGGAATGTAACACCGAGCAAACTGGGTTTTTACAGAGATGTAATACGCTTATGAGATTAACCCTGAACACAGGATTTTCATCCTTATCTCTATCACTTACAATCTCATCAAGCTTATCCACTTCTCCTAGATTCCCATGATACTTGGTTAGATAAAACGGTAATGGATAAAGACTTATCGCATACAGGATTTATGGATATGATCTTATCATGGCCTTTACGAATCCTACTCAAATTCTTCCTCTTCAGAAGCCTTATCAGAACGGCCCATGACACACAGGTAATCCCCTATAAGAACCACCATGTTATAGGGGCTAAGGTACGTCTTCTCATCCCTAAGTTGACACTCGCACACACATTGTTGACTAGGGAGAACCTGTTTATCCCAACTGGATACGCAGAAATCCTACAAGTCCTACATTAATCTCTTTATTGAGGTCATTCTTTGAGGCTTTTCCATAGCTTCAAGGCTGATCTTGATTAAGAACACTACAATGGCGCCGTCTGTGGGAAACCGAGTAACATATCATTCCCACCACCACCATCATGGTCACCACCAGAAGTCAAGTTGGTGACCTCCGTGACCGCATCACCCGCACCCGTGGCAGGGCCAGAAACGCTAATAATCATGATCCACAACCTCAATCTGCGGGTGATCTGCGTGACGTTCTCAACCATAAACGTGGAAATAATGCACCACCGCCACAAACATCTCATTCTGGGGCGAGGAATATCCCCCAACCACCAAACCATTCACAAAGCCAGCCACCCCCAAATCGCAGCCAAAGTCGTAGCGGAAATCACGCTACCCATTCCCAAACACCACAATCTCCTCATCCTAGGGCTGGGAGCAATCCCCAACCCCTCCAAGTTTTATGAACCATCCTGCCACCACCACCACCACCCCCTCCTACACCTCCACCCTCCACTCATGGTGACTCGAGTAGCACAGCCCCAACCACCCGGAACACATCTAGGACCACTGGAACCCGAGCACATCATGGCCGAAACACCCAACGAACCCCTCCTATTCCACCCAATCCAGACCACATAAGTTCAACACCTAGAACCAGATTGAATCCAGGAAGAACTGCACCTGGAAACTCTCGCCATAGCCATTCCATCAGCAGGTCTTATGCGACATCTGCATCGGCTCGGGCTCGGGAGCAAGAGATGATCAACATTCTTAATAGACAAACGGCCTTAATCGAACAACAAGGACGTGCTATTGCCGACCTTCAACAACAAGCTATGGCGAGGATTGCCTAGATTCAATCGACCGCTATACCACCCCAAAACCCAATGACGCAAACCATGGACCTACAACCACTTCTGGTAATGCAACTTCCCCCACCACAAAATATCCATACTAACCCCACCATGAACCAGGATCAGGGTGATTTCCACCCTGGTCATCCCTTTACTCCATATATCATGGCGTTTCAAACCCCCCAAGGATACTTGGGCCCTTCTAATGTACCACATTATAACGGCCTAACCGATCCAGTGGACCATATTGTCTCTTATGAGGGAGCGATAAATTATTACGGAGGAGGGGAAGAAATGAAATGTCAAGCCTTTTCCATGACCCTCGAACCTTCAGTTTTACGTTGGTATTCATCCCTCCCTCGGAACTCAATAAATTCTCTGGAGGAGATGAAAAGAGTGTTTTTAAACAGATACACGGCTAGTTGCATCCAGCCCAAGTCCGACCACACCTTAGCGGCAGTCACCCAAAAACAAGATGAATCATTGAAAGATTACCTCTCGCGTTTTCATGCGGAGGCTAGCTCGGTTCCTCGGTTAGAACCTGGTGTGGCAGTACTATTGTTCACGCAAGGTTTACAGTCGGGGGATTTCAGAAAGTCGTTGATTGGGAAACCTCCAAAAGATATGGCCGAGCTGAGACAGAGGTCAAATAAGTTCATCAATTTGGAGGAATTTCACAAAGGGCAGAAAGTCAGAAACCCATAGGCCAGAACAAACAAAAACGTGACGAACGTTTTGGTGGCAGACAAGATAGGAATGATCGGGACCGAAGAATCCCTCCAAGGAATAAATTTCAGGAATACACTCCTTTAACTGTTCCAAGGAGTCAAATCCTGAGGGAAACAATGCAGACCGACTTACGCTCTGCCCAAAGACCTCTGTCTTTAAGAAAGGGCGCACAGCGTGATAGGTCGAAGTATTGTGACTTCCATAAAGGTTATGGCCATACAACCGACGAGTGTATCTGGTTGAGGGATCTAATCGAAGAAATGATCAGAGATGGTAAACTACAACAGTATATCAGGGATGCAGCCGGCCGAAGAGGTAGGAACATATCTCAGTCGCCAGTAAAATCCAAACGCCAAAGAAGTAGGTCACCAGACGATAGAAACACCGGGAGACAGAGAACCGACCCCACTCTAGCTACTGATACAAACCCTACTAAAAATGAATTCTTAGTTAACACTATTGCGGGAGGTTTTGCTGGAGGTGGAGAGAAGAAGGCCGATAGAAAGAAGTACATTAACCAAATTTTAGCAGTCAATCAGAAACCCATAGCCAAGAGATCAACAAAAAATGTTCCCATTATTTTTTATGACGACGATTTGGATGGAATCCTTCCAGGCCATAATGACCCCATGGTGATCACTGCCCTTATTGGTAATTACGAGGTAAAATGAGTCTTTATCGATCAAGGGAGCTCGGCGGACGTTATGTTTTTCCCTCTATTCAAAGCTCTTAAACTCAGGGAGTGCAATCTCACTCCTTTTGAAGGAGAATTAATTGGTTTCACGGGAGACACCATTGAGCCTAAGCGATACATCCAACTTCCTGTAACCCTCGGACAACAGCCTTCGGCCAGAACTGAGATAGTCAAATTTTTGGTGGTTGATTGTCCAGCGGCTTACAACGCCATTCTTGGAAGAACTTCTTTGCAAGCATTCGGGGCGGTAGTGTCAACAGTTCATTTAGCTATGATGTTCGTCGGAACTGATGACAGAGTGGTAACAGTCAAGGACGAACAGGAGGCAGCGAGAAAATGTTACAACGCCAGTTTGGGGAAAGTTAAAAACAAGGATCAGAGCAATTTGGAAAGAGTCTCTTTGGGTAAGGGCAACATTAACTTGGCGGATCTGGATATGCGGGACCAATCCGACAGAAACAGACCCACCCCAAAAGGACAGTGGGAATTCCTGACGCTGTCTGACGATCCCGTTAGACAAGTAAAAATCGGGTCTGAACTACCGACAAGTGTTAAAGATGAATTGACCGCACTGTTGATTTCAAATAAGGATCTGTTCGCATGGACCTCAGCTGATATGCCGGGAATCGACCCTAATTTTATCTGTCATAAGTTGAGTATCATTCCGGGTTCTAAACCGGTGGCACAACGCAAAAGGAAGGTTAGTGCTGAAAAGGCCGCTGCCATTGAAGAAAAAGTTGTTGAATTACTCCGAGCAGGCTTCATTCGGGAAATCGACTATACAGACTGGTTAGCTAACACCGTCTTGGTCAAAAAGCCCAATGGAAAATGGAGGATGTGTGTCGACTACACAGACTTGAACAAAGTCTGTCCTAAAGACCAATATCCACTCCCTGTTATTGACAAGCTCGTCGACAGTTCAGCTGGCTACAAACTCCTGTCGTTTATGGACGCTTACTCTGGTTACAACCAGATTCCAATGTTTCCTCCCGACCAAGATAAAACCGCATTCATCACCGACAAGGCAACTTACTGTTACAATGTCATGCCTTTTGGGTTGAAGAATGCGGGAGCTACCTATCAGAGGATGATGAACAAGGTTTTTCAAGGCATGATCGGCTCAAACATGGAGGTATATATTGATGACATTATTGAAAAATGCAAACAGCAAGAAAACCATGCCCAGGACCTCAGGACAATACTGGACCGAGTGAAAAAGTATTCCATGAGGTTGAATCCTGAAAAGTGCGTGTTCGGAGTCCCAGCCGGTTCTTTCCTCGGTTTCACGTTAACCGAGAGAGGTATTGAAGCCAATCTAGATAAATGCAAAGCAATCCTTGAAATGAGGAGTCCAGCTAGTCTTAAAGAAGTTCAACAACTCACTGGCCGAGTGGCGGCACTCTCCAGATTCTTATCCCAAGCTGCCCAGAAAGCTTTGCCATGGTATCAACTCCTTAGGAAAAACAAAGACTTCCTTTGGGACGAGCACTGTGAGCATGTTTTTGTTCAATTAAAGGACTATCTTTCCAGCCCACCGGTCCTCCACAGCCCTCTTTCTGGTGAGAACCTCATTCTATACATGTCAGTGGCAGAAGCAGCGGTCAGTTCGGTTTTGGTACGAGAGGATTCAGGAATGGAAGCCCCAATATATTTTGTTAGCCGAGCACTTCAAGCATCTGAATTGAGATACCAAAAGCTAGAGAAACTTGCGTACTGCTTGGTCACGTCGGCTCGGAGATTGAGACAATATTTTTAGGCACATAGAATATTGGTAAGAACAGCTCAACCTCTCAGACAAGTTCTTCACAAACCCGACCTAGCAGGCAGAATGGTTTCATGGTCTGTCGAATTGTCTGAATTTGACATCACCTATGAACCGAGGAAGGCGATGAAATCTCAAGTTCTTGCTGACTTCGTCACCGAGTTCACAGATATCCCCTCGGATACCTCTCAAAATTTATGGTCAGTATATGTAGATGGATCGAGCAACAGGAAAGGAGCTGGAGCCGGGGTCATCATTGAAAACCCTGAAGGATTGTGCATGGAATATTCATTGAAATTCGAGTTCCAAACATCAAACAATCAAGCGGAATACGAGGCAGTTCTTGCAGGCCTCAAGACGGTTCATGAGTTTGGAGCAGAGCGAGTGTCAGTTTTCAGTGACTCGCAATTAGTAGTTTCACATATTAAGGGGCAATACTCGGCAAAGGAGCCCATCTTACAAAAATATCTTGAAGAGGTAAAACGAATCATCTCTAACTTTTCAGAATTTGACATTTCACATGTCCCAAGAGATTCAAATTCCCGAGCCGACATTTTATCCAAATTGGCAAGTACCAAGGGGTCGAAAAACAATAAAACATTGATACAAGAAACCATTCCCCAACCGAGTGTCATTTTGGCTATTTCGTTATCTCAATCATCGATGGATCCTCTTTTTACCTATTTGCAACATGGGTTCATTTCCCAAGATCAGACAGAGGCTCGGAAATTGGTTAAAAAGGCAGCTCAGTACACGGTTCTGAATGGAGTTCTGTACAAAAGAGGGTTTGGTTCCCCCATGCTCAGATGTGTTAACCCATCCCAGGCAGAGGAGATACTTGAAGAGATTCATGGTGGAGTTTGCAGCCACCATATGGGTGGAAAATCCTTAGCTAGGAAAATAATCCGAGCAGGTTGCTTTTGGCCTACATTGCAAAAGGATGCCATGGAACATGTTAAGAAGTGTTTTCAATGCCAGTTTCACAACGACATCTACCAAAGACCTGCTGAGGAGCTACATTCTCTCGGTGCCCCTTGTCCCTTTTATCAATGGGGCATGGACATCATCGGGAAGTTTCCCACCGCACCAGGGCAACTCAAATTTGCGGTAGTGGCTATTGACTACTTCACTAAGTGGATTGAGGCGGTACCGTTATCAACAATCTCTACGGCCCGTATTCAATCTTTCTTTGTGAAGGAAATTATCTCTCGGTTTGGAGTGCCTCATGCCATAGTTACTGATAATGGATCGCAGTTTGCAGCCTCTCACTTTGAACAACTAGAAGCCGACCTGGGAATCACTCACTATTTCAGTTCCGTTGAACACCCACAGACAAATGGGTTAGCCGAAGCTGCCAACAGAACCATCTTGGATGGAATTAAGAAGAAACTCGGTAATGCAGCCGGCACTTGGGCGGATAAACTTCCGAGCGTTTTATGGTCACACAGGACAACTATACACTCGTCTACAGGAGAGACTCCTTTTCGTTTGACATACGGCTGTGACGCAGTCATTCCGATCGAAAAGCGAATCCCTACCTTTAGGACGCTCGAACGTCCTTCAGAAACTAATAACCATTTGCTCAGCGAAGAGCTAATTTTACTTGAGGAAATTTGAAAAAATGTCGCAGCTCATGAAAGAAAGATGAAGGAACGACAAGCTCGGGAATACAACAAGAAGGTTCGTCCACGAAGTTTTGAAGTGGGAGACTTAGTCCTTCGCCGAGCAGACATCGGCAAAGGAAATGCTGGAGTTGGAAAATTGAAGCCAAAGTGGGAAGGCCCATACCGAGTGAAGGCTAAATCTGGAACTGGAGCTTACAAATTGGAAACTCTCTCGGGCACCAAAATCAATAACAGCTGGAACGTGGCCAAGCTCAGAGCTTATTACAGTTAAGCTCCTATTTTATTTTTCACTTTTTACAAATAGATTAGTCTATTGCTCAGAATTGTTTAGGTCGAATAAACGAAGGGGAACATCCTTCTTAGATTAGTTACAAATTGTTAGGAATTAGTTTGCAAATGAGCAACTTCATTTTTGTATTCTTTTATCAATAAAGCGCATTGATTTCTTTGAAATTATCTTTCGAACATTGTGAAATGACATACGACTCATTTGGTTCGGCTAGCCACCGAGCTAAATCGAGAAACAACTCTTTACGAGAGTTCAACAACGTATTCATAGAACGCCCGAATTCAGGAAATTACTTTCCTTATTTCGCGGTCCTAGGGTCCCGCTTCGGCTATAGTCGGCGATCCGAGTTCTATTCACAATAAATTATATATACGATTGAAGCAATAAATCATACATACGATTGAAGCGATCCCTTACCCAATAAATTATAGTCCGATCGTTCGGAGATTAGCATTGCACTAAATATCAAGGGTCACGTGACAAACGAAACCCAAAAGTAACGAAAATAATCTACGCAACACAATTTGTATTCAAGGAAAATGTATTAACATTCAGTAAGAGTAAAAGTAAATTGTTCATAGCAGTCAAGGAGTACGCTCGAATACAACGAGCAACAAGTTAAAGAAAAGTTGTTCGAAAGGGCTAAGTGACGACGCTCGGTTACAAACGAGCAACAAAAATTAAATCCTACATAAAAGCAGCAAAAACTGATCACCAAAGCTTAGAATCACTCCTCAATATCAGACAAAACAATGTTGGAATCATCAAATTCAGGGGCTTCAGTCAATTCAACGAGAGGGTTAGGCAGATCCTCTGCTTGTAAATCGACTTCGGCCTTGGTCTCAATATCAATCAGCTTCCCATTGTCGACAATATGAAATGGATGAGCTCCGACCACCCTGAACTCAGTCTCAGGGTTCAGAACTTGAATTTGCTTAATTGTCGAGACAAAAGAATCATCAACACTCTTTCTCCAGTTGTAGAAGTTGCTTTCCGCCTTTTTCTTGTGAAGAAGAGCTTTCTCCTTCAATTTCCGAGCAACAACAGCAGACCTCTCAACTTCAAATCTCAACTCATCCATCTTCTGTCGGTTCTCTTGCAATTCTTCCTTCATTGCCTCCTCGACCTCCTTCTTCTTATCCTCAACAGCTTTTTGGGAAACTTTCTAAGAATCCCTCTCTCTGATCAGCTCAGATTTGTCAGCCTTCAAATTCTCCAATTCATTTTTTACTCGGACCAGTTCGTCCGAAAGGCTAGCCTCTTGAGCAGCAGACATGGCACGAGCCTCTTTCTGTTCAACATTATAACCACAAAAAAGACCATCAGGTTGCTTGGCCAAAAAGTATGCAAGGTTGGCACCTCGAAGAAGATATTTTGCAAGAGTCATGTTGCATCGAGACCACTCGTCGGTGGTGAGAGTTCCAAACCGAGAACAGTCAGATTTAGTGCAGACATATTTGGCAAACCATTCATCAAATTGTTGATCCCATATGGATGTTTCTGATGGGTTTGCAACAGAAGATGGAGCAGCGGCAGAAGATGGAACAGCGCAGCTTTAACACTTGACCCCTCAACCCTCGGATTCGCCCTGTCAGACACCTTCTCTTTTCCTTTATCCAGTCATCGGCGGCGAATTTGTTGTTGAGGGGGAGAAGTAACTTGGACTTGGCCACTAGGGCCCAATGAAACTGTAGCAGCAACAACAACTACATTAGAAGTTGGCCGAGGGGATGCCTCGGATGGAGAAGCTGTAGGTGCGGAAGTACTTAAGCTTAGGGTACTTAAGCTTGAAGACCCAGAAGCCACGCTCGTTGTAGGTGTCTTCCTCTTCTTTCCCCCTTGAAGTAAAGCAGCCATTCGTGAAGCCATTTTTTCTGCAAAGAAAACTTGGTTAGATCCAAATAAATCACAAATATAACAGCAAAGAAAACATAAACAGTTTACCAAGCTCAGCTTTGACATCCGACGAGGGAATGTTCACAATATCCTTAGTTTTTATCATCCGGTTGTTTTTCAAATAACTTTCCACTACTCGGCACACTTCCTTTTCGTATTCAGCAAGTTCTTTCCAATCTAATGTGTATGATGCGATCGATCGGTTGAAAAAACATGCACACCACTGAAGAGGAAACCGAGGGAGTGGACGCCTTTCTCCAGGACGAGTGAACCAGCAAATACCGTTTCCGACGAAATTATATTTAAAAAAATAAGGTTTAAACCCCTTCCAATTCTCGGAGTATTTGGTGAAAAGAGTATATCCATGGCGAGACTTCAGAGAAACCCAAGGTCGCCTTTCTGATCCTTTCTCAAAAGTGTTGCATTGTGGGGCAAATAGATAGAAAAAAATCGGAATAGTACAAGACCACTCCATGGTCGAACAAACTTGCTGGAAGCCCCTCACAAAAGCCCAAGCATTCGGATGCAGTTGGGAAGGGGCCACTCTCAAAGTACTCAAGACACCTATTTCAAAATCAGTAAAGGGCATTCTAATCCCTAGTCGAGTAATCACTTCTTCGTAAAAATAGAAACCAAAACTACCCTCTGGAATTTTAGTGCAAACCCTCTCGTTCAAACCTACTGGACTAACAGAATAGAGATTCTCAGTGTTATCTCCAGGACATGGTAAAATTATAGCCCGAGTTTGTTCTAGTGACCCTTCCGTTGAAAGCTCGGACTGAATACCGAGAACCTCTTGGTCCACCCAATCGTATTTAGCTGCATCTGGTGGAAGTGGGTAGAGTTCAGGATTAGTGATACACTTTCTCTTCATACCTGAGGAAAAGGGGGCACACTTGGAGTCAGAAGCAGAAAAACTTGATTATGTCGAATCAAATACTTACGGTTACGGTCGGTCGGGGAACACCTCCCTTTCTGGGCAGAATTTCCCCAAACCCACTGAAATGTCTAATACCTCTCTGTTGCTTCCTTAACCTCCTCTGTTCTACCCTCTCGGCAATCCTATAGTGAATCACACCCTGTCTGAACTCTTTCAAAGACCGAGGAAAACGCATGGCTATCGGTTTAACAAAAATTTCTGGGTTTCCTCCTTTATGTGTTCTTGGTACGTCAGAGTTTACAGACTCCTCACTCATGATTAACGCAGCCTCAGTACCAACCCTAAGAAGTTAAGTGCAGCAAAACGTAAAGCAAACCTAAGAAATACGACAGCGATCGCTCAGTAAATGTTAAAGGGGGATAAAGAATTTCGAAAGGCAAGTGGGGGTACCACAACAACAAATTGGGGTTTGTTCGAACCCTAGAAAAATCTATTCAAAAAACAAGGGAAGAAGGACCAGAGTTGATACATAAAAAAGAAAATTCTAAGCACATACACACAGCAAATGGCAGAAACAATCGCATGCAAAACAGCAAAGAGGAAAGAGAAAAAAGTCAGAGAAAGTAGTCAGAAAAAAAGGAAGAGAGTTTCGTTACCTGCTAACAATGAGTAATCAAGAAACCAGAAAAGAACGAAGACCACGAGATAAGAAACGCACACAAGGAAGAAACACGAAGTAATAGCAAGAATGCCTTTGAGAAACTCTGGCTTCAAAGATCAAAATTGCTGGAAAATGATGAACAAAGGTGAGAGAGAATTTGAAAGGTTCTGTTTAGAATAAATTGTGAAACCGCCCTGTGAAATTCGCCTTAAAACTACCCTCCACTATCTCAAAAGACTTGGGCCTAAGTCAGAAAAAGCCCATTTATGGCAAAAATTAATACGTGGCACCCCCAGCAGGTTTGAAATCATAACGTTCCATTTCCCAGTAAAAGTGAAGGACACGTGGAGGCGCAAATAGAGTTGAAGGGTCACGTCTGGATCAATCAAACGACAACTCTGGTAGGATCACTCGAACGGTCGGATATCTTTTTCAACAAAGCTTGGTCGGAAAACAATTCGCTCGTCTTATTAACTCGGCAGGGCTCAAATCACCCTACCGAGCTTGGGGGGCTTATGTAGTGGACCTATAGTAAACCGAGTGCTACCCGACTTAATCTACCTTAGTCCGACCGCCAAGACACTGGGACAAGGCCTACGGTCGGAATGTAACACCGAGCAAACTGGGTTTTTACAGAGATGTAATACGCTTATGAGATTAACCTTGAACACAGGATTTTCATCCTTATCTCTATCACTTACAGTCTCATCAAGCTTAGCCACTTCTTTTAGATTCCCATGATACTTGGTTAGATAAAACGGTAATGGATAAAGACTTATCGCATATAGGATTTATGGATATGATCTTATCATGGCCTTTACGAATCCTACTCAAATTCTTCCTCTTCAGAAGCCTTATCAGAACGGCCCATGACACACAGGTAATCCCCTATAAGAACCACCATGCTATAGGGGCTAAGGTACGTCTTCTCATCCCTAAGTTGACACTCGCACACACATTGTTGACTAGGGAGAACCTGTTTATCCCAACTGGATATGCAGAAATCCTACAAGTCCTACATTAATCTCTTTATTGAGGTCATTCTTTGAGGCTTTTCCATAGCTTCAAGGCTGATCTTGATTAAGAACACAACAAGAATGAACTGCCTCAGTTCGAAGGAGGTTATAATCCAGACGGAGCTTAGAGATGGCTCCAAGACATTGAGAAGATTTTCCGATCCCTTCAACCGCCTTATGAGTATAGGGTCAGGCTAGCTGAATTTGTGTTGGCTAGTGAAGCCGAGCACTGGTGGGAGCAGCAGAGTTGAGGATTGGAAGCGGCTAATCAAGCCATTACTTGGGATTCGTTCCGAACCCGTTTCCTCAGCAAGTATTTTCCTGAAGATGTTAGAAGGGAAAAGGAGCTCGCCTTTCTCAAGCTGGAGAAAAAGAATTTAAGTGTCAGGGAGTATGCGGCTCAGTTCGAGGATTTGATCCGCTACCCAGGAAGCTACCGAGATGCTGATGAACGCACCAAATGCATCAAGTTTGAGTCTAGTCTCCGTGATGATATTCGGCTTGCATTCGAGTATCAGAATATGGCCGATCTTTCGCAATTGGTGAATATGGCTAGCACATATGAGAAAGGGCTCAGACGGAAGGCCGACGGAAAGCGAAATAGGTTGGCACAGAAAGCAGTGGGTCCTATTAGGGGAAAAGGAGTCGTTCAAAGATCTGCCCCCTATGTGAATCCGAGCTCCAAGGCATCAACAGTATCAAGGAACAGCGATCCGATGGTTCTTGTCCTGGGCCCCTATCCAATGTGTCAGCACTGTGGGAAGCAACACAAAGGAGAATGCTGGAGTCTGGATCCGAGCAGAGCAAGAGGATCCTGTTTTCGTCGTGGCAAGCCTGGCCATTTTGCAGCTCGGTGTACTGAGAATATGGTGAAGGAAGAAGTTAATGTAACAAGGGCTCAGCAGACTGGTGCTAATCGACCGATGCAGAGAGGCAAAGTTTACACCATGGATGGCGAAGAAGTGATTGATGCTGATGAATTAATCCGAGGTACTTGTCAAGTAAACAACATTCCCTGTGCCGTGTTATTTGATTGTGGAGCCACGCATTCTTTCATTTCTCTCGACTGTGTGAACAAGCTGAAATTATCCCCAGTAGAAATTCCTTATAAGTTATCCATCTTTACCCCTACCAATTCTTATGTATTCACCTCCCAAATGTGCTTGGAGTGTCCAATCCAAGTATTAGGCCGAGAGTTCAAGGTTAACCTAATTTGTTTGCCTCTGACTAGATTAGATATTATCCTCGGCAGGGACTGGATGTTCCAACACCATGTCCTGCTCGACTGCCGTAAGAAGATGGTGATCTTCAGTGATTCGATGGTTGCAGTTTTGGAGGCGACAGAGGAACAGACTATAGACCAAATTCCTGTAGTCAGAGAATTTCCAGAAGTCTTCTCGGACCAAATGCCTGGCTTACCGCCGAGAAGGGAAGTAGAGTTCAGTATAGACCTCGTTCTGGGAACTGGCCCGATTTCGATCGCCCCGTACCGAATGGCACCTCCCGAGTTAGAAGAGCTAAAGAAGAAATTGGAGGAACTTTTGACCAAAAAGATGATTAGGCTGAGCGTGTCACCTTGGGGAGCTCCAATCCTGTTTGTTAAAAAGAAAGATGGTAGCCTCAGGATGTGCACCAATTATAGGAAGCTCAACACAGTAACGGTGAAGAATATATATCCCCTCCCTCGGATCGATGACTTACTAGACCAGCTTAAAGGAGCATCGGTGTTTCAAAGATAGACTTGCAATCAGGATACCACCATATACTTATCCGAGAGAAAGATATTCCGAAGACAGCTTTCAGGACAAGATACAGACACTTTGAGTATGTGGTCATGCCTTTTGGACTTACCAACGCCCCTGCCATCTTCATGGATTACATGAACAGAATCTTCCGACCCTACTTGGATTCGTTTGTGATAGTCTTTATTGATGACATCCTCATCTACTCCAAAAGTCCGAGCGAACACAAGAAACATTTGAGAACGGTATTGCAAATTTTGAAGGATAAAGAACTCTACGCCAAGCTTTCGAAATGCAGTTTTTGGCTAGAAGAGGTTCACTTCCTCGGCCACGTAATATCCGAGCATGGTGTTGCAATCGATCCCTCTAAGGTGAAAGTTGTGCTTAAGTGGGAGAGACCCAATTCGGTAACCGAGATCAGGAGTTTTCTCGGTCTTGCAGGATATTATAGAAGATTCATTGAAGGGTTTTCTAAGTTGGCCCTTCCGTTGACATCGCTAACCAGAAAGGATGTGCCTTACCAGTGGACCGAAGAGTGTGAACAAAGCTTTCAAGAACTGAAGAGAAGATTAACGAGCTCACCAGTGTTGATTGTTCCAGATCCGACCAAAGCGTTTGATGTGTTCTGTGACGCCTCGAAGCAGGGTCTTGGCTGTGTATTGATGAAACAAGGAAAAGTGGTGGCCTATGCCTCTAGACAGCTTCTGCAACACGAACAGAACTACCCCACTCACGATCTCGAATTAGCTGCCGTGGTATTTGCTCTTAAAATTTGGAGGCACTACCTGTATGGCACGAAATTTGAAGTGTTGAGCGACCATAAGAGTATCGGCTATCTGTTCGACCAAAAGGAATTAAACATGAGGCAGCGCAGGTGGGTGGAGTTCCTGAAAGACTACGACTTCAACCTGCATTATCATCCTAGAAAGGCCAACGTGGTGGCCGACGCGTTGAGTAGAAAGAGCCTTCACCTGAGTAATATGATGGTCCGAGAGATGCAATTGATGCAGGAATTTAGTGACCTCAATCTCGTAGTACAGAAGAGGGAAAACAGTGTCGTACTAGAGATGCTGCAAATAACAAACGACTTTGTGGGCTTCATCAAGGAAAGACAGGTCGCCGACTCAGAACTCCAGAAATTGTTGGAAAGAGCAAGAGACAAGGATGAACTCGATTTCACTAAAGGATCAGACAGTCTCATACAGTTTCGGGACCGAGTCTGCATCCCTAAGGACTTTGAAGTTCGAAGAGATATAATGGAGGAAGCTCATAAAACGAAGATGAGTCTTCATCCGGGAGCCACAAAAATGTACCAGGATCTGAAGAAGTTATTTTGGTGGCCGAAGTTAAAGTCGGACGTGGCAGATTATGTGTCTCGGTGTTTGGTGTGTCAAAAGGCCAAGATCGAGCACCAGAAACCTGGAGGATTGCTTAGACCTTTGGAGATTCCACAATGGAAGTGGGACAGCATCTCGATGGATTTTGTTTCAGGCCTACCAAGAACAAGATCAGAGGGTGTGAAGCTATTTGGGTTGTGGTGGACCTACTGACAAAGTGTGCCCATTTCCTGCCGATCAGCATGAAGTATAGCCTAGAGAAATTGACACAATTATACATAAAGGATATAGTTAGACTCCACGGTGTTCCGAGCAGCAATGTGTCGGACCGTGATCCTCGCTTCTTGTCCCGATTCTGGCAGAGTTTGCAGCAAGCCATGGGTGCAAAATTGAGGTTCAGCACTGCGTATCATCTTCAGACCGACGGACAATCCGAGCGCACTATTCAGACCCTGGTGGACTTGCTAAGGACATGTGTACTCGAACAGTCGGAATGTTGGGAGACATTTTTGCCCTTGGTTGAATTTACCTACAACAACAGCTTTCACTCAAGCATCGGAATGGCTCCTTTCGAAGCGTTGTATGGTTGGAAATGCCGAACACCTTTGTGCTGGTTCCAAATAGGAGAAAACTTATTAATTGGCCCCGACATTGTTCATGAGACGACCGAGAAGATCCGAATGATACAAGGAAAGATGAAAACAGTTCAAGACCGACAGAAAAGTTATGCCGACAAGAGAAGGAAGCCTCTGGACTTCAATGCAGGAGATCATGTGTTCCTGCGGGTGTCCCCTGCAACGGGTATTGGCTGAGCCATCAAATCAAGGAAGCTGACCCCTCGGTTTGTCGGACCGTATCAGATATTGGAGAAAGTCGGACCAGTAGCCTACATAATTGCTTTACCTCCACACCTGACTAAACTCCATGATGTATTTCACGTTTTGCAACTCAGGAAGTACATTCATGACCCCTCGCATGTGATAGAAGTGGATGAATTATCATTAAAGGACAATCTGACCTTTGAGGTTCTTCCGGTCAGAATAGAGGACAGACAGATCAGACGGCTCAGAGGAAAAGAGATCTCCTTGGTCAAGGTTATCTGGAATCGGAATAATGTAGAAGAGGCTACGTGGGAACTCGAGGAGAAGATGAAACTGTCATACCCGCAGCTATTCAACACCGACTGAATTCCGAGGACGAAATTCCAGTAAGTGGGAGAGGACTGTAACATTCCAAGATTTAATATTCAATATAATAATAGATTTAGATATAAATTTATTTAGTAACAGAATGAAGCCTTAGAAATAAGTATAGTGTCATGAGGGAAATAGGAAGTGTGGGCCGACCAGATAAGTAAACGCTGGGCATCGGGCCGATCTTTACCGAGCGAAAGGGAGACAGAACGCGAAGTCTAGTATAGTCGTTAACTCGGATAAGCCGACTGCAACCAATCTCGCAGTGTTGACCGAGAAGAGACTCAGACTACTACTACCTCTTCGTATCAGAGCCGACGTCCATTCTCTTCTATTTCTTCGTGACAGCTCGAACCGAGTTGCTAGTCCCTTGATTTTCACGCCCTCCGTACAGATGTCTCTGTCAATCACTTTATGTCCCTGTCAAGTCACTATTGGTGGCTTCCTTTAGAAGCCAATAAATCCTGTCCACATGTTCCAAGCTTCTCAAAGAAGCCTCCATTATGGACCACACAAATAATTCCCACATGGGAATAAAAGAAAATCCCTAACCCAATACAACAACCCTTCCTACTCTCTTTCTCTTTCATCTCCTCCATTTCTTCTGAAGCTCCAGCTCCCACGGTTCTACATACACTCTCTTCTCACTCACACAAATCTCTCTTCTTCTCTAAGACTCAGCAACCAGAAGCCACCTTCCTTCTTCTCCTTCCCCTTGACGGACGTTTCTCTGTGCTGTTGCGGTGTGTGGGTGTGTAGCAAGGAGGGAAGCGGTTCAAGGGTTCCCTACTCAAGGGTCAATCAGCAAAGAAGCCACACTCAAGCTCCCAAACTCTTATCTTCAGTGGGTTGAGGTAAGGAGTGAGCGTTACCTTAGCTTAGGTTTGGTTTGCTAGTGTGTTCATAACGGGTGCTAAGAGTGGGTGTTAGTTTAGGGAAGAGACATAGGATGATAATAGGGAGAAAGAGAAATAACCAAGAAGGAAAATTAATAATTGAACTAGGGTCATATATGCTGAAAGTAGGTGGTAATATTTGTATGTTTGCTAAGTATATTAATCATATTTTGTTGCTATATGAGTTGTGATAATTATTGCTTATGTTTTATCTTTAAACCTGTTTGTGGTCCGAGCGTGAGAGGCCAAGATGGATTATGAGGAATGATGTTAATTACTGGAGGAAGAAAATAGTAGTAAAGACATAAATAATGAAAGGACGAGCGAACAGGGTAAACAAGAGGGTTGAGCCGAGAGGAATTAAATGATGAATGATTTAAAGGATAAAAGAGTAACTAAAGAGAAATGGTTGTGTGGTCGAGTCATAGAAAACGCGTACTGGGTACGTGCATTGATCGCGTCAGACGCATACTGGGTATGTGCAGCTGTAAGACGGGTATTGGGTACTCGCAGTTATGACTCACACGAGGTTCCGAACACGGAATCAGTGGGATGTGCTCCTGGTCATAGAAGACGCATACTAGGTGCGTGCATTGATCGTGTAAGACGCCGAGAGGCGCAGCTGTAAGACGGGTACTGGGTACTCGCAGTTATCGACACTCCTTCACTCCATAGAAGAATCGGCGGTAGTGCTCCTGGTCATAGAAGACGCGTACTGGGTGCGTGTATTGATCGTGTCGCATACTGGGTATGTGCAGCTGTAAGACGAGTACTGGGTACTCGCAGTTATGGACACTCCGGAATCCGACCCTAAATGGTGTAAGACATGCACTGGCTGTATGCTGCCGAGAAGAGTAAAAGATTGTAAAATCTGTAAAAGATGAATAATGAGTAAAGAGACCGAGAGGGAAAATGGAATATTGAGGAAGGAAGGTAAAGGCTGAGTAACCAAGGATAGAAATTGAGGAAATAGTGTAAGGTTAACTAATCGGGGACATAGGAGAAAACTGGTTGGTAAAGGATACATAGGAATATAACATGGACCAAGTAGAATGAAGCTGTTTATATGTTATGTGTCATCTGATTTGATATTTGTTAATATGATAATTGATTATTTGTGTTTGGCTTGGTAGTTCGGTATGTCATATTAGAAACTGCTTACTTAAGTTCTGTGTAATGCTCACCTCCTTACCATTTTTCAGGTACTGAGCCCGAGCAGACGCAGTCCCCGGCCGAGAAGGTTCACTCTCCTTCACAAGGAGAGTAGGTCATTAGAGTCGGAAAAGTTAAGTTAGGCCTCGACAAGTTGGTCGGGTTAAGAACAATGTTTATGGATTTCACCTTTTGTATAACCGACTGATGTAATCAAGTTGTTTTGCTTTCTTACTTTTGTATGAGTTAGTCTTCCGCTGAAAACTCTGACGTTATTATTAATGAAATGAAATATTGTTTTGATCATTATCATAATCATTTTTATGTCGCTCTTAAAAAGAAAATTTTAAGTCCTAATTTTCGGTTTAAGGGTAAAATTTAAATAGGGTGTTACACCAAACATATCATCATTGTAAATAGCATAACATTGCATAGCATATCATTGTAAATAGTATCACATAGCATTGAATATACCATTTGTGAATAACATAGTATTAAAAGTTTTATAATATCACATCACATTAATCATAACATCATCCATTATTACAAACAAGTCATCAAGATAGCATAGCATTCAAGTAGCATAATTAAACATAGCGTTTTTGTAAATAACATCATTGCAAATCATGTGACGGTCTAGAGATTGGACCGCTCATTCTTTCCCCTCGGTTGAACCCTATTTGAAATCATTATCTTCAAAATATGCATATAGCAATCATCATAATCTTTCTACTCGGCACGACGGGCAATTCGTGATATGATACTCGGCACGATGGGCAATTCGTGATATCTTACTCGGCTCAACGGGCAATTCGTGATATGATACTCGGCACGACGGGCAATTCGTGATATGTTATTGGGCACGACGGACAATTCGTGATATGTTACTCGACATGACGGGCAATTCGTGATATCTTTCTCGGCACGATGGGCAATTCGTGATATGTTACTCGGCACGACGGACAATTCTGATATCTTTCTCGGCACGACGGGCAATTCGTGATATGATACTCGGCACGACGGACAATTCGTGATATCTTTCTCGGCACGACGGGCAATTCGTGACATGATACTCGGCACGACGGACAATTCGTGATATCTTTCTCGGCACGACGGGCAATTCGTGACACTTTTCTCGGCACGACGAGCAATTCGTGATATGATACTCGGTACGGCGTGCAATCCGTGATATCTCCTCATCATTCATTTAAGTGACTGATCCAAAGTTATTTATCTCCAACAAAATTGGTATCTATTTCTTTACCCATTCCTTACAATGATAACTTGTGAAACACTTTGAATCACATGTTATCAAGTAAGCAATAGGTAAAGACGAGCAGCTGTAGATACTCAATTTTGTCCCCCCCTAAACAAAAATATATAAAAAATATTTTTTTTTTAAAAAAAAAGAGATAAAAAATAAAAATGAAAAATACACATATTTTGAAAAAGTATATTTTGTAAAAAATAAAAAAAAACGAAAATAAAAAAATTTCAAAAAAGATTAGATAAAAATGTTTTTTTAAAGAGAAAGATTTGGTTAATTTTTGTGAAGATAAGGATAAAAATAAAAGAACTATTTTTTAAAACAAGATTTGTTTGTTTAGGAAGGGATTATCATCAAATTTGTTTTTATTTTTTAAAAATTTGGGAGTTTATCTTTAACAAAGTTTGAAAGATTTGATTAAGGAATAAACCAGATAATATTTCACTGGGCTTTCAAATCCTATTGAAGAGACCCTATTTTTCTTAACCTAATTTTTCCTATAAATAGAGCTCTTTTCCTCACAATTTGAAGAACAGAATCTTCACACACACAACTTTGAAAAGACAATTTTTTGAAAACATAATTTTGAGAAAACAAAAATGAAAGAGAGGTAGACACAAAAAATATTTTAAGAACCGATTTGTTAAAAGTTTGTTGCATGCTTCTATTATATTAGTGTTGCAGTTTTTGGGAAGCGTGCCTAATCTACTGCTTTTGCTGCGGCACTTCTTCTCCGTACTGCTTCTGCTTCGACACTTCTTCTCTGTCCAAGTTCATTTTTTTTTCTTTTCTTGCAGTTTTTTTAATTTTGTTTTAATAAATAATAATAGATACTAAAATATTAATAAAACAAAATGTAGCTTTTTATCTTTCAATTATTGAGATTTTAATTATTAATTTTTTTATGAATCCTTTTTGTTGCTGAATAATAAATATTTTTGCATCAAAGTACAAATTTGATATTTAAATTCTAATTTTATTAAATCAATGTATTTGTGTTTTAGGATATGTTATGAATTTATTTGGGATCATAAATTTTAGTAATTAAATCTCACTTTTTTTAAAAAATTATTGGGTATGTTTTGGGAAATCAATTTTTCTCACCCAAATTTGTTTAGTGGTGGGATCTTTAGGACTTTCTCTTCACACCCGAAAACAAATACTATATAATTCATCTTTAAAATAATATAATTTTTTTAAAGATAAAAACATGTTTAAAATAATAATCAATTAAATTTTATTAATTCAGTATTGACAATACGCGCTTTGGAAACTCATTTTTCCTCGTCTAAAGGTCGAGGTCTTATGTATTTTCCTCTTCGCATCAATTCTATTTTTTAAAGTAGTAAAATAAAACATTGACTTAATTTAAATTACTATTACAAATAAATAGTGAAATTAAAAATATTTTCCTTTATAAACACTAAATGATTTTCATTAAATAAGTAGTAACAAAATGTGTTTTGGATATTAATCTTTTCTTGCCTAAATGACAAGATCTTGTGCATATTTCCTCTCCGCATAAAATATATTTTAAAAAATATATAAAAACATTAAAAATTAATTAAGAACTACGTAGTCTTGATTCCTTATTTCATGAGGGTACGTAGGACCAAGGGCAACCTTGTCAGGCACAACAATAAAAAACAATTATTTTTTTGGCAAACCAATTATTTAGGTCTTTTAATTAAAATCAATTAATGGTACCATTTTCGAATGGGAGAATGGGGTGCTAATACCTTCCCCGGCTTGTAACCGACTCCCGAATTCAGAATCTATCTAGTTCGAGACCAATCTTTATCCATTTTAATTAATAATTATTTTTTCCGCGTTTTTGCAACAAAATGCGATGGCGACTCCAAATCGGGTCAGTCGACCCCCACTCGTAGGCAAGGCCCCGAGGGCGACCCCGGTACCCCGGCCGCTACAATGAGGTTCTATTCGTTTTCAGTTATCCTCATTCTATTACATTACCTATGTATTCTTTCTCTTCTTGCTAACTAATTCTTTTAATGTTTTCCATGGCTTATTACCTATGTTTTCCATTAACGAATTCTATTACATTAGCTATGCAGCTTATTAATTTATTTTAATGTTTTCCATGGCTTCCTAAAAAGCTGGACTAAACCTATGTACCCTTTAAGTTCCATAGTCTTTCAATTGAGGGATTAAGATCTTCATTCTTTTGTAACACCCCTAATTTTCGTCTCCCGGATAATAAGGAAATTAATAATAAAAGTTTTATTATTAATTTATATGAATTTCCAAGTTTATGTTTTGTATTTAATTAGCCTGAAATATAAAAATAAGTTGAAATATTTTTATATGGCAAATAAATGCAAAATATAATGATATTGCATTTTAGTCCCTGGATTAGGACCTAAATGTAATATTAAAAAAGTTCTTGGAGGGAAAGATTTAAAAATATTAATTTTTAAATTTTGTACTGATCTAACCGGTTAGTAATGCCCTGTAACCGGTTAGACGATGAACCCAGAAACTGGGTTAGTGGATTTTGATGAGTAATCACTTGATTAATTCGTTTAATCGCCACGAATCCCACTCAATTCATGGTGGAGAACGCGTGTCGCCCTGCATGGCACACGAATTTCTCTATATAAGCTGGTGTGGTTGATGAATTTGGGGTTGATTTCTCTGAAACCAGAGTTGAGAGGCTGTTAGGGTTTCATAATCGTCTGAAGCGATTCTCCTTCTTCTTTGAGTGTTAGAGAGTGAGAGATACACTTCTGGAAAGCTTAAATCAAGGGCTTTCCATTGATATAGAGTTTGTGAGTCAAGAGTGATTGTGGAGGGAGAAATTGATCTCAGAAGTTGGAGTTGGGAAAGCTGAAGTTCTGGGTTTTCTGATTCGGGAAGCGTGGTTGGAGACTGGATTTTTGTAAGCACAGTCAATCCTTAAGTCTCAAATCACTTTCATTCCTTAGTGCATGTTACCTATATTGAGTTCTAATGGTTTTCCCCAATTTCTTTGACCAATTCCTATGTCAAATTTGCTGGTCTTTGAACCCTGTTGATGGAAATCGTGGCTGAGAGCAGAACCTAGGATTTGTGGGAAATCTGTGGATTTTTCTTCAAGTCAGTGTCAATCTTCATCAAACTCTATCCTAAGGTATGGGAGAAGTCTACCTTATACTAGATTTAGACTAAAAATCAAGTGAATTAGGATTTGAGTTAACAAAACTCAAAAAGGGCATTATGTGTGTGAAGCACAAAGGCTTGGAGGCCAAATTTCAGCTCATTGTTGTTTTGAGCAATTTTATATTGATGCATGCAAGTGATTTTAATGTTTAAATCAGAAGCTAAATGTATAATCTGTGATTTGAGGTATTGAATTGTGTTTGTATGGATTTTTATGCAATTTGATGCACTAAACCAAATGCATGCAAGGTTATATGTGTTTATGTGATTAAACATATTTATTTAAGGTATATGAACTCTGTTAAAGGTTGAAATTTGGTTAGATTTGAGTAGTAAAGAGAATGGTTTGTTAAAACTCATGTTTTAGTGTCTGACTGCATAATCTAACCGGTTACTCGATATTCGTAACCGGTTAGACACTGTAAAAATGCAAAAGAAAATAAGTTTACAAAATCAGTTTTGTGGTCTTATAAATCCTACTCAAATCTAGGCCTTAATTTCATGGAAAACAATATGAAAATAAGTTGGTTTCACTGTTATAGTTCAGATTGCAGTTAAAGAGTTAATACCTTAGTGTATTGGGATAATTTTAAGAGGAAATTATGCTCATTGGAGAATGAAATGTGATTTAGACTTTTGAATGATAAAAACAGTGGTTTTTGAGGTGTAAAACAATGTTAAACTTGTTTATGTATTGGGTAGAGAATTCAAGAAAAAGGGTTTTTCTGAATTTCAATGGTAAACAGTTCAGGTCTGTAATTCTAACCGGTTAGCCTGAAACTGTAACCGGTTAGTACCTGAATCTGAAAAATAAAAAGTTAAGTTTTTGAATACCATTGGTTATGTTTTCCCAATCTAAGTGTAAGGGCATGTTTTTGAGATAATGCAAAGGAGAATTTTGTGCCAAAGATTATGCCTCAAATAAATCATTCAAAAGGGAAATTGGAATATTTCTAAATCACAGTAATGAATGTAAAGATAAAACAAACCCTGATATTTGTGCATCCATATAGAATGGAAGTTTTGTTGGTAGGAACATTTATCAAGTTTTGTTGGTAGGAACATTTATCATATTCTGCGAATATGAGGAGGGTACTCCGGGAGTACCAAATTGTAACCTACTTGATGACACATTCTGGGAATGTGGCCAGTGTCCGGGACCTGGTTTTTATGCGTTCTAGGAACGTATGCGTTCTGGGAACGTATGCGTTCTGGGAACGTGGTGCACACTCCAGGAGTGATGCTTATTATCCAAGTATGGTTTGGCATTACGTTCTGGGAACGAATGTCAATGTTCGGGGGAACACAAGGGTGTATTGGATGGACGTCCAAGATGGACTTTTAGAGGCCTCAGTTGTGGATAGAAAATCATACATCATGCCACTTGCATTATAAGAGATATAATGTTGAAAATTGGTGTGCTCATATGTACTTGCATTATTATCTGTCCATGATATACTTGTGTTTGTAATTTTAGTCTTTATCAATTATGTATATGTGTATACTTACTCCCTGTGCCCTGTTTAGGTGATGGCCAGATACCTAGCTTGCATCGAGATACGCCCTATCCCTAGTGGTATATGGACGTATGAGGAGCACCGTGCCCCTTTTGAGGGGGAGGTGGAGATCACTCTCTACCACCCTAACCCTCTGGTGCGAGTGCGACCTCGTCGATTTAGGATCCCTTTAGTTTATACTATGCATATTCCACCCTTTTATACATATAGAGGACCACCCCCGGCTCGACCTATGCGTCGATTTCATAGTTTTCGTTTCAGAGCTGCCACTCGTTCTCATCCTTCCTTGCATAGAGTTGTCATTGAGGAGACTCCTTCTCCTGGTCCGACTGATTTCGAGAGGACTGCTTCTGCAGATCCTAGACCCAGTGGTGGGGTCTCTACCCAGTCAGGCGAGGTCGAGGAGGACCCCGTGGAGGATGAGAGCGAGGAGGAGGTGCATGTCGAGCCGACTATTTCTGCTAGAGGTGGACTCGCTGGTTCATAGGAGCCTGGATAGCGTGGATGTTTTGGATCCTAGATCCTAGGGATAGAGCTGTGGAGGATATGAGGAGCTGCTGAGGACATGGATGACCTACTCTGGGACTTCTACTTTTGGATCACGTGATATATTGTAGATATTTTGAGAGGTCTTAGAGTGAGGTTTATTTTATGCAGCTGGTTTGTATATATTTCACCAAACTTGCTATCTCGATTTTCACTACTTGCTACTGATGATACTTATGGGGTTTATGTTATGTTATATATATATATATAGTATGTTTTACTTACCTCAGCAGTGCCCCACAAGTATTAATTTTACTTCCGCATACTCTGATTTTGACTCAAAAAGGGTTTGGCGACAAGTTTATATTTTATATATTTGATTAAACTCGAGAGACAAACAATATATTTCAATAAGGACTACGAAGGTGTTTTATTACGTTTAAGAAAATATTATCTCGAGAGTCTTTTTGTAATTAAGATATTATTAAGCCGAATTCAATTATTGGTTCAGATTTAAAGTGTTTATAATCGGGCAAGTACAAATTAAAAAGGAAAAATTTTCTAGTCCTAATTTTTTATAGCAAGTATTTCAATCATTTGGAAATATTAATTATTTTCAAGATGTAAAACGAGAGCGTCACATCTTTTCCTATCGCTAATGGCTTCTAGGAAGATGTTTCTCTTGGAAGTTTATCCTAAGGATAGTTATCGTAGGACATAATCGTGCAAGGTTCGATTCACCAATTAGCATGTACTGCGCCAACAGCACTTTCTGCTTAGCTGGTGGCACCATGATTTGGAGTATCTTCTCGATCTCCTGGAGCCAGAGTTGTGTTCCATCAGGATTATATCCTCCTTCGAACTTGGGTGGCTCATTCTTCCTAAATCGTGCCTAACAATCGATCTCGGCTGTAACTGATGGTCGAAGGTTCAGTGCTGCTGCTGCCATATTCTTTGCCTGGTTTTGAACCAGATTTTCCAGGACGGTAGCAATCCTGTCATTTTCAGCGCGTCTCTAAGCCATACTGACTAAGTCCTGGAGAAGATACAAGTTAATACATGTACTAGCAATTAATTGCATAAGAATCCTATTTGTCTAACTTAGACACTTGACTATACACATTGGCTACTCGCTTGATGAGTAACCACTGGAGTTGTGAGTCCACACTGCAAAGGCCGAGGGAAATTGCTCTGATACCAAATTGTGACATCCTCAATTTTATTTAGTTAAATTAAGATTTAATAAAATTGGTACTTGAAAATTCCTTTTAAAAACCTACTAACTTATAAGAATTCTTACGAAAATCCGACAGAGTTTCCTCTGTTTACCGGACTTTCCAAAAATTCCTGCTTAACCTGTCCAGACCAGAATAATTTAAAAACATAAAACACAATGATATTACAGCCAAATTAAATCCTAATGCCCGATTAATACAAGTTTCAGGGCATATAACTACTACATATTTTAATTTCCCAAAATAACGTTCATAACATAATATATAATCCTCTCATGACGACTCAACACTCCACATGGTGGAGTGTACCCTGCTCGGCCTGCAACTAGTGTAAGCTCCGCTTCTGTACCTGTAAAAATATAGCAAGAAGGGCAACATTACACAAAACTTAGAAAAGTAGTTTTTAAAAAGCATAGCGATAAACTAAGCCTAACATCTATATTAATAATATAACAATCCTAAACATTTTCTTACTATCGTTCTCATTTACATATTTTCTTAACTATTTTACTTTTCTTCTTTACTTCTTTCTTAGCTCTTTCTCTTTCTTTTCTCTTTTGTACATCTTCCCCATAGGGATACATAGTACGTTCGTTTTATCTTTCGTTCATCTTTCCCATACGGATAAATAGAACGTTTACTTTTATCTTTCGTTCATCTTCCCCGAAGGGATAGATAGAACGTTTACTTTTATCTCTCGTTCATCTTCCCCCTCCGGGGATAGATAGAACGCTTTCTTTGACTTTTTGTACATCTTCCCCCTCCGGGGATACATAGTACGTTTCTTTTATCTTTTGTTCATCTTCCCCGTAGGGGATACATAGAACGTTTACTTTCTCTTTTGTCTTTCTTTTCTCTATTGTACATCTTCCCCGTAGGGATACATAGTACGTTCATTTTATCTTTTGTTCATCTTCCCCGTAGGGATACATAGAACGTTTACTTTACTTTACTCTTCTTTAGCTTATATTAATTGTACTCTTCTCTCTTTTCTATCACTAGTAAATGGTTATCATTTTCATAGTCTCACTTAAGGGCTTAACAAGCATATCATACAACTCATAATACTCATACAAACACAATCATTTCCATATATCGATCCTTACATCTTCTTACTTATCAAATAAGCTCTCATTCTTGCTTAACATATTATATTAATCTCGATAAATTCTATTTCCCTCGATTCCGCTTAAATTGTTTCATTTACGCCCAAGGCCTTTTAACTAATCGCAAACATCATCAACAATCACATATATTCATTAACATATAAAAAATGGTTTTCCTTCCTTTTATCGAAAATACTCCATTGGCATCACTCATTACACATCACTTAGTGGTTTCATTCTCTTTATTTTCATTCTCAATTACAATTATCATTTAGCTTAGCGTGCATATCTCTATATTCTTTCTATTGTCATCCATCATCTTTAGTTATAACTAATCCACAACAATTCCAAAACATACTACATTTATATTTCTTACAACAACAATAACCAATAAGCATCTTGCACATCCTAATTTCTTATTTAGTTTCATTTTCCATTCTATGTTTCCTCCCTAATTCTTTTATCATATTTTATGGGGTTCTATTCGTTTTCAGTTATCCTCATTCTATTACATTACCTATCTATTCTTTCTCTTCTTGCTAACTAATTCTTTTATGATAAATATTATCTACCCTAAGGTTTTATATTCTACCTATCCCACTATCCCTAGCCATCACTATAACAGAAGAGAACCTATTTCCTAAGCTAAGGTAATACCACCCTCTTACCTGGGAGTCCTGACAAAAGGGGCAATATCACGTTCACGTCCGAGCTTTATTCGAAATAGGGACACACCTTAAAACTAATCATAACCTTAAAAGTGTGTGTGTATATATATATATATATATATATATATCAATATATCAACTAAATTTATTTTTGTCAAAATAATAAATATATATCATTATAAAATAAAAATATATCATTTTTCCCCAAAACATCTCTTTATTTGAAAATATAGGGAATATAGGGATAATAAAAATATTGATGGATCATCGAATAAATTTTATGGATGGTTAGAGGAAGTTGAGAAAATTATTTACCTAAGAAGGATTTGAGATTGGACGGTCAGATCTTGAATTATTGGACCGGAAAGGTGATGAACCCCTAAAATTTCCATTCTTCCTCTGGTCTCTGTTCTATTTCTCTCGGTCTCTCGTGCTCTCTGTGTGCGTTTCTTTCAGATTCTCTTTCTTTGTGTGTTGTGTCTTTTTCTTTGAGTCCTTTTTCTTTTGGGTTGGTTTGGGGCGGTCGGTTTCTTCTTCTTTTTCTTTCTTTCGTTTTTTTTTTTTTTGTGTTGGGTTGGACGGGTACTTGGTACACTAGGAAATTATATATATTTTTATGTTTTGTTTCATTTGGTGGGTCAATATGTGTATGTATTTTGAATTATAATTAAAAGTTTAATGATCCTAAAAATAAAATACATTTAAGTACAACAATGTTTTATTTTTAATGACTTAAAACTAATTGAAAAATAATAAATTTATCGGTCCTTACAGATAGCTATTGCATAAGAAAAAGTATCAAAATCCAAAAGTAAATATATTTTCTCAATCCTGATGTTAAACTTGATAAAATATAATATTTATAATTTTGAAATAGAAGATCATTATATATAACTTATACCGATAATATATTAAAACCAGCTAAAAATAAAACAAATCCGAACACCATGAAAATTTACAAGGATGCCCAAATATTAAATTAAACATATCTTCTTAAAGAAATTATTTATAAAAACGCCGCTAGGGATTGCCAGTTGAGCTCACTGTCAAAATATTAATTAAACTAAATAAAAGTACTCTTTTATTTTTGAAAAACGTATGATAACAATTTACACTTATTTTTTACTAGAAAACATATTTCAATTATAATGACGAAATCAAAGTTTTATTACGACACTCAAATCATAATAACATCATATTAAATCATTTAATTACTTTATTCTTAATTTTATATTATTATATGTTTCTAACACTAAAAGATCCCTTTTCAACACTCATTTAACCTTGTTATTATTATTACTATTATTCCAATCGCGCTATTATTCTAATTATACTTGGGATTAAATTTTGGGATGTTACAAACAACAAATAAGCTAAAACCACAAATCTAAACACTTATATCTTCAAAACTCATTTTAAGTACTTTTACACAAATTTTATTTCTATGAAACAAAATCATATGGTCACTTTTTCATACTTGGCTGAATATATATAAGAACATAGCACAAATTTTTAAACCAATCAACACATGCATTTTTCCTTCACTACAACCGTATAGAATTCTAAATCAATAGACCGAGACACAATTTCATGCAATCATCCATTTTTCTCTTTAAACCGAAAAATACATCAAGTAAACGTCAATGATTAACAATCAACCACATGTATCCAAAACAAAAATCATTTTCATTATTTCTCATGGTAGGCCGTGACATGCATAGAAAAAGATTGGAACTTTTGCAACATCAAATACACAAAACTTATAAATCAACACTAATACACTCATATTCATGTATTCCCAACACAAATCAATGAACAAAATCATTTTGAACCAAAAGAGACCAAAAACCGTATGGTCTTAAAAAACCCAAATCAAGTCAAAAATTTATTAACCATCCATTCTTAACATAAAAACCTAAAACACATTTGAAATAACAAAGGTTTACAAATCCTTAACATGCATCACAAACAAAATAAATTTCCTCTATATTAAAACCCTTGGCCGAATGTTCTTGGAGAAAAATTGGGAATTTTTCAAAGTAAAATTAAAACAATAACAAATGCATCATAAAATCAACATCTATTTACTTATTCTAATCATAAAATAAATCAAAGAAATAAAACAAATCATTGGGACAAAAATAATGCCAAAAACCGTGGGGACCTCTAAGTTGTTTGCATGTCCCTTTTTCAATTTTTATCCTCAAATACTTGCTAAGTAATGCTTAGAAAACAAAGAGAAACCCAAAAAATCAACATGCAACAAGCTTTTAAATCTTCAAACAGCAAAAACCCCTTCATGAACTCAAAGAAAAACAGAAAATAATAAGGAAAGGAGAAAGGAAAACAAGATCAAAGATCATTACCTATGTTGATGATGGAAGATGAGATGAAAATGGGGTGGAAAAATCCATGTTTTCCCCTTCCTCCCCTCTCTCGGTCTCCTCCATCTCTCACTCTATCTCTTCTTTCTCTCTCTCTCTCTCTCTTTTTTTTTTTAAGAATGAATGAAGGCAAGAATGTGTGGGTGCGGGTATTTATAACCAAAAACTAAGTTAGGGTTTAAGAACTAAAATGGGGGTCGAATAAGGCAAGGGGTCATAAGGGGCTCATTTGCGATTTCCACTAGTTTAGGCTTTATGACTCATATCTTAGTGAGGAATATAATCAATATGGTCATTAAATTTGCATTGTCTCCTTAGGATACAAGTAGGGTGGGCTACATTTAATTTGGGTTACCCTAGGGTCTTGTGCACTAATAAATGGATGTTTCACAATTTAAATTCAATTGCATAAAAACATATCAAAACCGTGCAGCATACTTGGACAGTAGAAAATAATATTTTTCCAATACAGTACATAATAACTAAAAATCATAATTAAATTTTCTTACGAAATAAAACATTATAATTTCTCGCAAATGTAAAAATTTCGTGAACTGCCAAAATAAATTCCAAACAGTATAAAGGTAAATTCTACATTTTATTATGATCGTTTTGACTATAAATTCGTCATATTCCGATCTACAGTCAAAAGTTATGAATTTTCAAAGTTAAATAAATCAAGGAAATCAATAAATAATCACTTTTCCAAAACACAAAATAATATCACAAAACAAATCCTTTAAATCAATAAAACACAAGAATCAGATATTTAATCAATTTAAAACAATTCCCTCATTTCCACGTGTCATTATGGACCAATAATAATTTTTTCTCCATTTAAAAAGAATTGTCCAATTAGAAATCTTCGAAAATCAATTTATTAAAATGGGGAAAATTGCGGGTATTACATTCCTCCCCAACTTAAAGATTTCTCGTCCTCGAGAAATGATGCGAAGAGAAAACACAGACATTCAAACATAGCACGACACACAATTGCTTGATTTCTGATTTCGTCCATGGTATTCCTTCTCGACCTGGAAACTCCATTCACCACATTGTTCATTCACCAAAATGAGTCAGGTTCAAGCAAAGTCAAACAAAAGAATCTTTGACGACTTCCCAGGACAACAATTTGTTTCGAGGTTTCATTGAAGTTTATGGAGACAGCAATTTGACAGGGATAGGTCACGGAATATATCAACAAGCACTGTGAACGGTGATATTCATAAGACGCAATTTGGGTATGGTTATGTTTTTCAAGTTCCATGCCAACCTTGCCAATCATTGCTAGTACTACTCACTCATGGGTATGTTACTTCCTTGACACTTCAGTAGGGTTACCTAATTATCGCATTTTGTCCGGTACTTCAAATGACCAAGATTCCAATCTTAGACACTAGCTCGGCTACACTCAAATAGTTGTGATCCTAACCTTCCTCGAAGCACACAAGACCATGTTTCCCAACCATTTAGGTACTTCTTACTATCGGGAAACCAACCATCCCTAGTAACACTAAACCTTTTTAATTTATCAAAACGATCTAATTTTAACCACCTTTTCTCGTTTACTACTCCTAAGATACCACACCATACTACTTTTCATCCGTTATTTCTCTTAACTTACTAAGATTTCATCCCAACTTATGCTCAATATCCTCAAATTTCATCCAAACTTCTTAAATTAACTTCACTTCTACTTCCAGGCTGACCTTAAACAACACTAATTTTCTGTCACCCTTCGCATCTTACGCACATTATCCTAAAAATTCACAGATTCAATTACCAAAATTCTTCTAAAATCCTCAATTCGTCGGCACCTACTCCACATTTATCCCCCTTTGCCCCCCAACTTAAATCAAACTTACTGCCAACATTGCTTGTAACATCCCAAATTTAATTCCAAGTATAGTCTATGTTGGGATGGTCTTAGGGTAGAAGAAATGGAGATATAAGTTAGAATCTAACCAAAAATACATGTAGAACTAGGGTTAAAAACATGGAACCTTAGGAAATTCAAAATAAAAGATTTACAACTCTAAACACAAATTCCAACGTTGGATGTGAAGATTGGTATGTAGGGATGCTTGCTTTAAAATTTGAGGAAGATCCAACGGGTAACGAAGGAGTTATGGCCTTTCAAAGTCTGGGTATTGCAACACTGTGCAGCTTAATCGATTAAGGTCAGAAAATGGGGAAAGGCCTAATCGATTAATAATCGATTAAGACCTGTTGATGCAGAAAAAAAATAAAGGCGTTCATTCCCTTCTTTCATGCCAAATTCGAATCTTCCTTCTCCTAGGGCACAAATTCATTCATTCTAAGTGATCAATCCTCAAGGGAATCACACCAAATCCATCCTCAAGTCCTTCCTTGTTGCTCCAAGTAAGTATTCAAGCCTTTGATTTCTTCCCTCTCTCTCTAATTCGAGTTCTCTCTCTCCTCCCTCTCATGGAGGTTTTCATTTCTAAGCTTAGAACCTTCAAGTTTTCCATGGGGTTTAGTTTGAGAATCATGGAATGAGCAATAATCCTCCTTTTGTGGCTTTATAATAGGTTCTATCATTCTCTTGTGGATTTTGAGCTCTTGGTGGGCAAACTCAAGCATAGGACACTTGGAATCTCCTTATCCTTAAGTGTTTGAGGTAAGGGGGTGGATACTGTGAGCATTGCCTTGTTCTAGGGAGTTGGTTCTAATTAGTATATAATGATTTGTTAGGGTTATGTGTTAGGGGAGAAAATTAGATTATAAACTCTAGGTTATTGAATATAAAATCCTACTAAATAAATATGTATGAAATTGAATGTAAAGATTAGGAAAAAGGAAACCCAATAGTATGAAATTGAATTATTTAATCAATGAAACTTGGATAAGGATTATAATGAAGTATGAGGGGATTTTGGTAACATGATAGTGAAGTGGCCGTAAATGATTTATATGATAATTGATTTTAATTGTCAAGTTTTGTATAAAATGATAAATGATTGATGTTGCAGATATATGTAGGTATTATGGAGTAAATTGATATAGAAAGAAAATGGAATGGAAACGATTATATGTGATGAATATGCGGATTTGAACCTAAATGCTAAATGAGTATACATGTTAGGTATTATGGATTAAATTGATATAGAAAGAAAATGGAATGGAAACGATTATATGTGATGAATATGCGGATTTGCACCTAAATGCTAAATGAGTATACATGTTAGGTATTATCAATTGAGAACAAAGGACATGGCTTATGAAATTGAACTTGTGAATATAGGAAATGGAAGTAAAATGATTATGTGTAAACAAAAGTAAAAGGTGATATATGTAAATTGAAATGAAGGCACTCTGAATGTTGGGCTATAAAAGAGAATACTACTTGGTATGATTGTGATAACTGAGAAAGGAAATGAATAAGGAAATTACATGAATGGTTAGATGTTGTATGTGTGTTGTTTATTTTAAATGTTTTATAATTGATTGGACAAGAATGTGGTATATATATGTTGGCCTCTGTTTGAGGTGACGATTTTTAAAATTGTGATGAATTGTTTATAATGAAAATGATGTTTATGTATAATCTAGGTGGTTGTATGAGGTACCTTCCGGTGTGGAGGTGAAGTACCCACCGGCCAAATTGTATGAGGTACCTTCTGGTGTGGAGGTGAAGTACAATGGTATGAGGTACCTTCAAGTGTGGAGGTGAAGTAACCATAGGCCAAGTGTATGAGGTACCTTCCTGCATGGAGGTGAAGTACGATAGTGTGTTGACCTCTGACCTGAGGGACACTGATCGAGGCCGTACCCGATACAAATAAAAACAGTTTAAGTATAGTACTAGGAAGTGACTCCTAGGTCGTCTCCCAAGGAATATCTTATCAAGCAAAAGGTCGAACACATAGTATGCATAGAAAACAGGGGGGGTTTTTTTTGTATTGAATATTGAATAATTGAAATCAAAACATAATTAAATCAAAACGAAGAAACAGATAAGGAAAAGCGGATAAACCCCTTTGGCTCGCGTTCACAACTCTATCATCAGTCACAAAAGATCAATTTCTTTCCTCTTCACTGTCCAACTCGTGAGAATTAAATACTAAGCGAAAATTCAATTCTCACCCCAAAACCCAAACCTCTAATTAAGCATTAAAAGCCAAAGCATGGAGTTTTACGAGTTTGCATAAATTAAGCATTCATACAAATGGATTATCTCTATACAATGGAACTAAGCGAACCATAACATATCAATAAGCATGAAAACAGTGAATAAAAACGAAATAGCATTAAGAACAAAACCTCAAGAGTATGTGATACATTACCAAAGGGATTTAACCTAAGAGTTTAGCCTTCCATGAAGAAAAATACCAAAAACGTGTAGAAAAGGGAAGAGAGAGAAACCCTAGAAGCCACCACAAGCTTGGAGAGCAAAACTAAGCCTTCTCTATGAAAGAGAATGTAAAAAAAATGTGAATGAAAGCTCTCTCTCCAGGGTTTACACGAATTTGGCTTTTTAAATCACAAAACGGGCCTAAATCATGGGCCCAAATCCTAAGGAAAGCTTATCTCTAAATTAAATCTAAAAATATCTTATAGATGAAATCTAAATCTTAAAAGATATAACTAAATCTCAACTAATCCTAAAGATAGATTACAATCTTCACTTCATCATATATCTTCTCTTCCAAAATTAAATCTTCATTCCCAAAATTAAATCTTCACTCCCAAAATGTCCAAAAAGCCCTTGTGCCAAATATGACCTGAAAATAGAAATAGAATTAATTAGGCTAAATAATCCCAAATTAAACAATATTCAGAATAATAGTCCAATAAACTCTAAATCACTAAATCAAGCTAAACAATGTCAAATAGGCAACAAGTATCAATAATAGGAGTAAAATAATGCAAGGAATAATGGGAAATAAAATGCTCATCAAACACCCCCACACTTATCCTTTTGCACTCCTGGGCAAAACTAAGAATTAGGACTGAGAAAATCAATATGCACCAAAGTGAATCATGTAAAAAGATTACTAAAACTAATGAATGCAAACCTAAGAGATTACATACTTCACAATGAATTCTAGGAAATGCAAAGAAATGGGCAAAATCGAGCACACGAAGAAAATAAGGACCAAAGAATCAAGGCATTCATGAACATCATCCAATTATTTCAAATATGCAAAGAAAACCAATGACATCAAGAGGGTAGTCACAAAGATGGTAGAAACTCACAAGGATCACTCAATAGTGTTTACACTCAAGTGTTTAAGGTTAATCAGTGTTTACACTCAAGGCACATCATGAAAAACAAACACAACCATAGGCTTGACAAGCCTCTAACATCAACAATCAACACACATGCACATTAAGATCAAAAGGTCTTTTCAGGGTTGTAATGGGGCCAAGGACAGGGTAGGATAAAAATATGGGAAATGTAGCTAAAACCCAGGGAATAGAGGAGCAATGGGGAACAAGTAAAAAAAAAAAGCACAATCCACCCCAGAATGAAATGGTAAACATAACAACAACCTCTAATTCCAATCCTCCATGCCTCAATCAACCTTTTATTCCATTTTTTTTTCTTCTTCTTCTTTTTCTTTCTTTTTTCTTTTTTTTTTCTTTTTTTTCTTTTTTTTTTTGAATTGCATTACATTGCAGAACTTCATGAACGAAAGAAAAGAAGAAACAATAAAAATGGCATAATGAGATAAAGCCATAATTACATCACCGACCATAGAGGCAAAACCCAGAACTCACAAGAGATGAAGAACAAAGCACCCTCGCTTACTTAATACCCATTCCCAAAACAATTCCAAAGCTCCAACATTCCCTAAGGTTAGGACAATCATGGTTTTTCAGTCATAGGCTTGTAATGAGCTAAAGAACAAAGAAAAGGGATATAAAGGCTCAAAGGGGCTATCAAAGGATAAATTCATTCAAGGTAGGCTCATATGGCTAGTGGCTTATTCAAGAAAAAAAAACAATGCCTAAATCATTTCAAAATGTGCATGGGAATATCAAGTATCAACAAGAGTCAAGTCAAGTTCTAGAGTGCAAGTAATCCAGAGTGCAAGTAATCCAGAGTGCAATCACACATGAAAGAAAAATTAGGTGGCATATATAGCAATCCACCCACAATTAAGGCTCAAATCCTCACAAAAGGGACAATTCTATCACAGTGTTACCACCTCTTAATTATCAAAAGCAACTTTACACACAGAAATGCATGAATTCAGACACAAGATACCAAGACTCTACTAAAATGAAGCAAAAACATGCAAGAAAATGCCCAAAACTTAGCAAAACCTAAAAAATCAAAGCAAAAATATGCAACCTAAACTACTCTCCCCCCCACACTTAAATCACACATTGTCCTCAATGGAACACAAATAGCAGAATCAGACAGCTATAGACAAGTGCAATAAAAAGAGTAAGGAAGGAGAAAAGAAGACTCTCGAAATCATGGTGGGTCAAAAATGGGGTCGACCAATGAGGCTTCCTCCACAGGTGCATCATCCAAAGTAGGAGAGGTTAGGAAAGGCTTGAGTCGGTGGCCATTGACTTTGAAGCTCTTGTCTGTGGACTCACTCTTGATCTCTACAGTGCCATAAGGAAACACCTGGGTGACTACAAACGGTCCAATCCATTTAGAGCGGAGCTTTCCACTCATGAGTCCAAGCCTAGAGTTGTAGAGCAACACTTTTTGACCAACCAAGAACTCCTTTCTGCAAATTGAGCTATCATGGAGCTTCTTGGTCTTCTCTTTGTAGAACTTGGAATTCTCATAGGCCTCCAAACGGATCTCATCTAGCTCACTCAACTGCAGCTTCCTCTCCTCACCCGCTTGATCAAGAGCTAAGTTGCATTGCTTCACAGCCCAATATGCACGGTGCTCTGATGGGAGAGTCCAGTCAGGTGGTTGGATGATGGGAGTGGTGGTGAGTGCTCTCTTTAGCTCATCAAATGCCTTCTTGCATTGGTCTCCAAACTCAAATGTGGTATCCTTTTGAAGCAAGTTGGATAGTGGAAGGGCTATCTTGCTAAAGTTCTGAATAAACATGCGATAGAAACCTGCATGGCCAAGAAAAGAACGCACCTCTCGCACGCAAGAGGGGTAAGGCAAATGTGATATTACATGCAGCTTAGCAGGGTCAACCTCTATGCCCTTATGCGAAATAATGTGCCCTAAGACTATGCCTTGTTCTACCACAAAATGACATTTTTCAAAATTCAAGACAAGGTTAGTCTCAATGCACCTATTAAGCACCTTAGACAAACTATCAAGACATGCATCAAAAGAGGAACCATATACACTAAAATCATCCATGAAGACCTCTATGCAATGCTCAAGTAAGTCATTAAAAATACTCATCATACATCTTTGAAAAGTTCCAGGAGCATTGCATAGGCCAAAAGGCATCTTCCTATAAGCAAATGTACCAAAAGGACAGGTAAATGTAGTCTTATGTTGGTCCTCTGGTGCAATACAGATTTGGAAATAACAAGAGAAACCATCTAAGAAGCAATAGTGAGATTTACCTGCCAGGCGCTCCAACATCTGATCAATGAAGGGAAGAGGAAAGTGATCCTTGCGGGTCGCCTGGTTGAGCTTCCTATAATCAATGCAGACTCTCCAACTGTTCTGCACTCTAGTGGGAATCAGCTCATCCTTCTCATTTTTGACAACTGTCACCCCAGACTTCTTGGGAACTACTTGAACCGGGCTTACCCAAGTGCTGTCTGAAATGGGGTAGATAATGCCAGCTTGCAGCAGCTTGGTGACCTCTTTCTTCACCACATCAAGAATCTGGGGGTTCAACCGTCTCTGGGGTTGTCTCACTAGTTTAGCCCCATCCTCCAATAAAATCCGATGCATGCACATGGAGGGGCTAATACCAGGTATGTCTGCCAAAGTCCATCCTATTGCCCTTTTGTTTGCTCTAATCACATCCAGCAGCTTCTTCTCTTGATCAACAGAAAGGGAGGTAGAGATGATCACTGAAAGTTTCTGCTCAGCCTCCAAGTAAGCATATTTGAGATGAGGAGGAAGGGGCTTCAGGTCCAATAAAGGTGCCTGCATCACAGATGGAACTAAAGGAGCAGCAGAATTGGATTCTGCTGCCTGCACCTGAACAAGTGGATTACACTCATGCATAACAGAAATGGGGTTAGGGTTAGCATGATCTGAATCTATATCATATGAATCAACAGATGCAGTAGCAGAATTTAAAAACTGGTCAATTTCAATGCATGCAGTGCACATTTCGGAATCAGAACATGCAGAACAAGTAAATGAGCTAGTGAAAGATGGCAAATCATAATCATGCAAAAAGTCTAGAACATGCTCATCAATCAGATCATCAATCAAGTCAACATGAAAAACAGAGTGGTCATCAGAAAAATGTTTAATAGCATCAAAAATATTGAATCGAACCACACTGTCATCAAATTCCATGGAAAGTGTACCTGCATGCACATCTATCTTGGTTCGGGCTGTTTTCAAAAATGGTCTCCCTAATATGATAGGGACAGCACTACGAGAGGTGTCCTCTTCCATATCAAGAATATAAAAATCAGCAGGAAAGATAAGCTCTTCAACCCGAACCAGGACATCCTCTATCAAACCTGCGGGGTAGGCAGTAGATCTATTTGCTAAGTGAATAACCACACCCGTAGGTTGAAGAGGTCCAAGTGAAAGAGACATGAAAACAGACATAGGCATAACATTAATAGATGCTCCTAAATCTAGCAAAGCATTCTCGAATTTAGTATTACCTATGATACAAGGCACAAAGAAAGTTCCAGGATCCTTACACTTTTCAGGAATATGAGGGACGAGTTTACCTATAAGAGCAAAGACATTTCTTCCCATGTTGATCCTCTCATTGCCCTTGAGCTTCCGTTTGAGTGTTCATAGATCCTTCAAGAACTTTGCATACCTTGGAATCTGCTTGATTGCATCAAGAAGGGGTATGTTGACTTCCACCTTCCTGAATGTGTCAAGTATCTCTTTGTCAATCTCTTCCATTTTCTTGCTTTGAGTCACCCCCCTTGGTGGGAAAGGAAGAGGAATGGGGGGTGGTTGTTGGGCAGCAGCAGGTGTTGTGCTTGTGGAAGGCTGAGCTGGATGGGATTTTCTGGTACTTGTGTGCTCACTCTCCTCGACCATTTGGCTCTTCTTGTTGGTTGAAACTAGATCATCTTTGTTGAGGTCAGATTCTGGTGTGGGTGTGACAATCTGCTTCCCTGACCTTAGACTAATGGCATTCACATTCTGGTTTGGATTGATCACTGTTTGGGATGGCAACTTGTTAGAATTCTGAGATTGCATAGTGTTGATTGCTGTTGCCATCTGTCCCATCTGATTGGTCAAAGATTGAATGGAGGCCTCTTGTCTTTGAATGGATGCTCTAGTTTCCTGTTGGAATTGGAGATTTTGCATGGTCATCCGTTTCATCAGCTCTTCCAATGAAGGCTGCTGCTCAGTACTAGGAGCTGGTGGTGCAGAATTAGCCTGTTGTTGTCTCTGTTGCTGGACTGGAGGAGGTACATATGGTGGTCTAGAATTGTTCTGAAATTGAACCTGTGAAGGTTGCTGCTGATCAGACCATCTCAGGTTGGGATGGTTCCTCCAACCAGGGTTGTATCTATTGGTAGAGAGATCAAAGTTCTGTGGCTGCTGGTTTCTACTGTTGAAGATGTTGGCGGCATATGCCTCGGGTTGGTCAGCACCAGTCGTGGGCTGCTGCTGCTGCACAGAAGGGCATGCATCTGTGGGGTGCTCAGCGGATGTGCATATGCCACATAATCTAGCAGGCAGGGACAACTTCTTCTGGTTGATGGCCAATTGAGTGACCAAAGTTGTAAGTGAATCTATCTTCTGTTCAAGCTTCTCAACCTTACCAGAACTTGTGCCAACATCATTCACTCCTCTCACTATGATTGCATCGCTGTTGCCCCTTGCATGGAATTGTTGACAATTGGAAGCCATCTTCTCAATCTTGACTCTGGCTTCTAAAGGTGTCATGTCTCCTAGGGCACCACCACTTGCAGCATCAAGCATGTTTCTCTCCATGAGGTTGAGACCTTCATAGAAATATTGAATAAGCAGCTGCTCTGAGATCTGATGGTGGGGGCAGCTCGCACACAGTCTCTTGAATCTCTCCCAATACTCATAGAGACTTTCTCCACTTTGTTGCCTGATGCCTGATATATCCTTTTGGATTGCTGTTGTTCTGCATGCAGGGAAGAATTTCTCCAAAAATGCCCTCTTCAGGTCATCCCAGACTGTGATAGAACTAGGGGCCAGATCGTACAACCAATCCTTGGCTAGCCCCTCTAGGGAGTGTGGGAATGCCTTAAGACAAACATGATCCTCTTGCACATCATGTGGTTTCATAGTAGCACAGACAATATGGAACTGCTTGAGATGTTTATGAGGATCCTCACCTACAAGACCATTAAACTTGGGCAGCAAATGAATTAGTCCAGACCTTAGCTCATACGGGTCATCGGGATACTGGATGCACAAATCTTCAATAGTGAAATCAGGTGCAGCCAGCTCCCTCAATGTCCTCTCACGTGGTGGAGGTTGAGCCATATTTTCAGAATAATCAGAATAAGAATCAGAATTTATAGGAATAGAAGAAAAAGAAGCAGACTCACTATGTAAAGACTCAATAGACTCACTACCTATGGACTGGTTCCTATTTTGTCTAACTAGTCTGTGATAAGTTCTATCAATTTCAGGGTTATATGGATGAAAGTAGCTTGGGTTGCCCCTAGTCATGTACTGAACAGAACACCATTAAGCATAGCAAACTGTCACTAATATACATGACCAAAATAGGCAACAAAAGTTTTTATTTTTTTAAAATTTTTTCTTTATTTTTTTCAGCACCCTAAAATCATGAAAACATACCACAAAAAGTTTGAGGACAAAATTCAAAAGGGAACCAAGTCAAACAATTAAATCAGAGACCAAAAACTAAGAAAATAAAACTTGTAAAATAAAAAAGAAATAGTAAAACGGCTTTTTCAGGATCCAGACGAAGGAGTTTTCTGACAAAGTGAGAAAAATCAGATTATTCAGAAAATTCCCTTCGATTTGATATAAAATTCGTCAAATTCCGAGTTACGGGTCAAAAGTTGCGACGATTTGAAGAAAGTGCTGCTAAAACTTGGAAAATTTTTCTGGAACTCACAACCAGTGATGATCTGAGTGATCGTGGTGCCTCAAAACCTTTTTATATGATAAAAGTAGTGTGGATATAAATTTTCGTGCAAAAATTCCACCCACAACTATGTGAACTAGCAACCACAGAATCAATCAAATACACTAATTGCAACAAAATAGCAAAACAGCAAACAGTGCAACTTCAACCGGTTATCAGAATTGACTACTAGACCCTAAATCAGAAAGGACACACTATAATAACTATACTAACTACGACACTAACTAACTACTAATGACCTTTGGCAAGAACCGATATTCCCCGGCAACGGCGCCAAATTTGATCGAGGCCGTACCCGATACAAATAAAAACAGTTTAAGTATAGTACTAGGAAGTGACTCCTAGGTCGTCTCCCAAGGAATATCTTATCAAGCAAAAGGTCGAACACATAGTATGCATAGAAAACAGGGGGTTTTTTTTTTGTATTGAATATTGAATAATTGAAATCAAAACATAATTAAATCAAAACGAAGAAACAGATAAGGAAAAACGGATAAACCCCTTTGGCTCGCGTTCACAACTCTATCATCGGTCACAAAAGATCAATTTCTTTCTTCATCACTGTCCAACTCGTGAGAATTAAATACTAAGCGAAAATTCAATTCTCACCCCAAAACCCAAACCTCTAATTAAGCATTAAAAGCCAAAGCATGGAGTTTTACGAGTTTGCATAAATTAAGCATTCATACACATGGATTATCTCTATACAATGGAACTAAGCGAACCATAACATATCAATAAGCATGAAAACAGTGAATAAAAACGAAATAGCATTAAGAACAAAACCTCAAGAGTATGTGATACATTACCAAAGGGATTTAACCTAAGAGTTTAGCCTTCCATGAAGAAAAATACCAAAAACGTGTAGAAAAGGGAAGAGAGAGAAACCCTAGCAGCCACCACAAGCTTGGAGAGCAAAACTAAGCCTTCTCTATGAAAGAGAATGTAAAAAAAATGTGAATGGAAGCTCTCTCTCCAGGGTTTACACGAATTTGGCTTTTTAAATCACAAAACGGGGCTAAATCATGGGCCCAAATCCTAAGGAAAGCTTATCTCTAAATTAAATGTAAAAATATCTTATAGATAAAATCTAAATCTTAAAAGATATAACTAAATCTCAACTAATCCTAAAGATAGATTACAATCTTCACTTCATCATATATCTTCTCTTCCAAAATTAAATCTTCATTCCCAAAATTAAATCTTCACTCCCAAAATGTCCAAAAAGCCCTTGTGCCAAATATGACCTGAAAATAGAAATAGAATTAATTAGGCTAAATAATCCCAAATTAAACAATATTCAGAATAATAGTCCAATAAACTCTAAATCACTAAATCAAGCTAAACAATGTCAAATAGGCAACAAGTATCAATAATAGGAGTAAAATAATGCAAGGAATAATGGGAAATAAAATGCTCATCAAACACAATGAATTAAAATGAATGAGTGTTGACATCTGACCTGAGGGATACAGAATGAAATAGAGTGTTGACCTCTGACCTGAGGGACACAAGATGAAATGAAAGTTATTGAGTGTTGACCTCTGACCTGAGGGACACCGGATGAAATAAAGAATTGGGTGTTGACCTCTGACCTGAGGGACACATAATTTAAATATGGAAAAGTATAAGGGCCTCTGTTTTGAGGTGATAAATGTGTTAAATGAAAATTGTTCATTGGCCTCTGATTTGAGGTGATGTATTGAAATGAATGAGTATGTGAAATGAATAAATTAATAATGTAAATGGATGTTGAAATGAACAATGAAAATGGATGTTGAAATGAATAATGGAAATGGAAATTTGGAATGAATAACGAATATGGAAATAATGAAATGAGTATGGTGTGCAATATGTGAATATATGCTTATTTGCTAATTGTGTTTGACCTAGTGGGTTGTTATGTCTAGTTAGAAACGGCTTTCTATTTCATGTGCAAAGCTCACTCCCTTACATTTTTCAGGTATGGAGATTGAGTTGGCACAGCCCCCGGCCGAGCAGGAGTACTTTCCCTTACAGGGAGAGTAGGGTGTTATGGGTTTAGAGTATAAGATGGACCTAAGCCTCTTATATTATTTTGATGTAAATTTAATATGCATATTTCGAATGAGGCTTAGGATGTTATGTTTTGACAAAGTTATATGTCTTGATTATGACACTCAAACTTAGTATTTTCCGCTGAAAACTCTGAATATTTGATACTCTGATATATTTGGAGCCCATTGGGCCTTGATATGACTTATATATTTAATTCTGAAGCCCTGCTGGCTATTGGATGTTTAATTAAATTTGTTTATCATAGGTTGAATTTTGGAATAGTCCTAAAATCAAACAAAACTCTGTCCGTTTGACGGGTGATTTTTATTAAATTAAAAATGAAATTTCAAATTCATACTTTTAATAGCGGGGTTTTAAGGGTAGAAATCATAGGGTGTTACATTATGGTATCAGAGCAATTTCTCCTCGGCCATGGAGTTGTACAAACTTTAAATGATTACTCACCTAGCGTGTAATTGATGCTCATAGTAATAGTTTAGGATTGTAATAGGATAATTATAGTACTAAGTATCTACTTAGTAATTGAGTCTTACTGGTCTTTTCTCTCTGGCTAAGCAGTATGGCTGGAAGACGGGCTGGTAATGATGGACTTGCTGCTATTTTGGAGCATTTATCTCAGATGCAGCATGTAACATTCTAAAAATTAATATTAAATAATATAATTTTAGTATATAAATATTTATTTAAGGATAGGATTAGGCCTTAGAAATTGTACAAGGTTAGGAGGGTAGTATGAGCATAGGCCGACCTAGGATGTAAGTATAGGACCTCGGTCCGATCCCGGCCGAGCTAGATGAGATTGTGTGCTTATGAACCGAGCTGGATGGGAACCCAACGTGGAACCCGTTGTCCAATCTGGATTAGCCGACCTCAGCGTCCTATCCGAGAGGGAAGCTCGGACTATTGCTGTTCCTAAATGCCGAGCTGACGTATCCTAACCGACGTACCCGGGCCGACACGTCCTAGCTCCTCCGTGCCAGCTCATGTTGAGCTGTAGCCCTTTGGGATTCGTACCATCCGTACACTGTCCTGGCTATTCACTTTATGTCATTATCATTGCTTTATGTCCCTTTCAAGTACTATTCATGGCTTCCCCAAGAAGCCAATGAATCCTGTCCACACAATCTAGCTTCCACAATAAGCCAATAAATCCTAGCCACACAAATGTTTGCCCTAAATGAATAAAAGAAAGTCCCACCCACAACACTTTGCTTTTCTCATTCTCTTCCTCCTTCGAATCTCTCTCTTTCTCTCTGAAAATCCCAGCACCAACATACTTTCTTTCTTCTTCTCTTTCACCAAGTTCAACCCCAACCGGAAAACCCTCCTCCTCTCTTTTCTCTTCTGTTCCGGCATCCCTGGACCGGCGTATTGTGGTGGTGGCAGCAAAGAGGACACGGATTCAAGGGTGTGAAGCTCACAATGTCAAGGTCTAGGTCAAGGAAGCCATTCTCAAGCTCTCAACTCTTATCTCTCACGGTTTGAGGTAAGGAGTGAGTGTTACCTCTACTTGAGTATGGGTTTCTAGGGTGTTCATAAAGGGTACTAAGAGTGGGTGTTAGCTTAGGGAATGAATCTAGGTTAATGTTAGAAAGGAAATGGTAAAAAGGGTAAAAGGGGGCTAATAAATGAATTAGAAACATGAGTTTGAAGTCGGGATGAGTACTGTTATATGCTATATGTTGGTAGTTACATGATGGACTGTTGGAAACCAACAAGCGGGTAAAATGCCTTCTAGAGGGGGGGTGAATAGAAGAATCAAGCTACGATACCCGGTTTTTTTCGAAAGTAATCAAAACAGATCAAAAGTAGTCAGATTTAACTAATCTACTCGAGTAAATTGCAAGCTACTCGAGTAGACCTGAAAATTTGAAAAACCTTAATCGAGTACTACTCGATTAAACACTGAAAAACACAGAAAATTCAGAAATCAATTCTAATCAAATCTAAACCAAAAAATCAATGAATCAAAATAAGAATATACAGAAAATCAATTACCCATCAATTAATGAATTAATAAAGAATACGTAATTGAAATTCCCAAATCCTATTCACAATTGATTTTAAGTTTTTGTTGATTTTAAGAACGAAAGAATACGTAAAAGCTCAAAATAAAGAACACATGATTTTAGCCTGGTTCACTCATCTAAATATGAGCTACATCCAGTCCACCCTCTCTGATTTGGGTGATTTGCTACACTATGAACAAAAGAATTAGATTACAAGAATGTGTTAAGATCCTCTCCTCTCTCTTGATCCTAACCCTTGTTAATTGATGTACCAAACCAATTAACTCTACCCAATTCTTGTCCAATAATTCAATTTGTTCCTTCTTCTTTGATTGAATCACGATCAATCCTTTTGAGCTTCGAGCAACTTTGATCAAATTGCTAAGAGTCTTGCTCCAACCCTTTTCTTCAAAGTCTTCAAAGAAAACTTCACTTTGTTGAATCTTGAGAGAAGTAACCTTGTTATTACTAGATGATTCAACCACAATAGAATGCTAAAAAAAAATGAATCTTCAATATGAGAATGAAAAGAATGAATAATGTTCTCAAATTAAGATTCACATGAACATTGATAGAGAGATGTTTTTGGAAAGATTATTTGCTCAAGAATGTTGTGAAAATATGAGAAAAATGCTTTTCAAAATTTAGAGTTCGTAACATTTGAAAAGATGTAAATGAAATCTTTTTAAAGTTCAGTTTTAACAGACTTTACTCGAGTAGACGAGTCCCTTAATCGAGTACTACTCGATTACTCGAGTACTTAATCGAGTAAACACTGCTAAAAAACTGATAAAAACTTTTTCAATTAAATTCCATTTTTCACCTAATTAATTTGGAAAAGTCTTGAGCTATTTTTCTCTATCAAAGCAATCTCAATTTGTAAACATAATCAATCTTTAAATTCCAATTGAGATTACTAAACTAATCTACTACCCACTTTCATATAAAACAAAATTAAAACAATTACAATATATATATAAGAATGAAATGATAGAATAGTCCTTGAATCTTTGTTGTTGTAGGTAATCTATATCTTGTTGTCTTCATCAAAACATATAATTGAAAGCTTGCATTGCCTTGCCTCTTCAATCTCCCCCTTTTTGATGAATGACAAACATTAACCAAATCATCTTCATACTCCCCCTAAATGTATGCACACTTAGGAAAAGTGTCTTTACCTACAAAAAAAAACAATAATCCAACCTTTCTCCCCCTTTTGGCATTAATCAAAAGTTAAAAATTAACCGGCCAAAGGTGAGAATACATAATAACCAAATACACCAGAAACCAAAAAAAAACATAACCCAAATCCAGAAACAGAAACATAAATGAAACATAACACTAAGATAACAACAATCCAGAATGCAGCAAAACATAAGAAGCAATGCATTATCACTGAGGTGGTGGTGGTGAGTGTGGAAACATGCGCCCAAGAGCACCAAAAAAACGATCCTCCATCGCCTGCTGGCGCGTGGCAAGATGTGCAAAACCATCACGGATCATAGCACTCTGTCGCTCTTCGATAGCATACTGACGCTGCTCCACCTGAGCAAAATGTCCTCCTATCTCAGCAGAAAGAAAATCTCTGAGCTCCTGAAAATCAAATCCATGATAGGGAGGCGGTTGAGATTGCTCATTACCACCATCATTCATAAAATCTTCAACATTGAATGGTGTCTCAGGGGGCGGATTAGATGAACCAGCACCTACTTGCCTTGCCATCTCCTCCTCTAATTCTTTTTCTTTCTTTAATCTCGCAATATCATTTTTCCACATCCAATGTCGAGAAGTTGGATATTCATCCATACCAATTCCATGCAATAACGTAGAGTCAATGCATTCACGATCAGTGAGAGAAACCTCTTCTTCTTCGTCCTCAATTTCAACACCAAAATGTAACAAAAGCTTGGAAACAATCATCGGATATGGTAAAAATGCATTACCAACAGAACCAGCAGCAATGATCATTCGATCAAGAATAACTTTTGACCAATTAACAGGAATATGCTCCTTCAAAGCATAAAGCAACCGAACCTCATCATTGGTAGCTTGTGCATAATTGTGACTTGACTTAGGCATCAAAATATAAGAAATAACATAGAGTATAAGCCTATTATCCGGAGTCATATAACCTGCATGCTTAGTACCACTATCCCATTTATATCCTTCTCTAACAGTGTTTCCAAAAACTATTGCAACATCACATTCATTTAGAATTTCACTTTGTGGATCATTGAAAAATGTACCTTCAGTAGATAAACCAAATAATTCATTCATCACAGTGGGTGTAAATTTCAGCAGCTTGCCCTTAACCACAGATTTATAAAACCCATCATCAAACTTAAGGTTAGCATAAAACTTCCGAACAAGTCTAGGATAATAATCACAATGAAAACCTAGAAATTTCGTTAAACCTTGTTCTACAAACAGAGAAGAACAGTCAAACCTTTGATTTAAGAGCCATTTCATGTTCATAAAACGCACATGACCAAAACCTCGCTTGAGAAACCCGGCTTCCCGCTGTTTCCGTTGTTCTTTAGAGTAAAAATAGGAGTCCAAATCAAGATTGACCCTTTGCTTCTTGCGTTTACCGATAGAAGAGGATGGAGGGGCCATTATGGATGCTCTTAGGGTTTTGAGAAATTGGGGGTTTTGTAAAATAGGGCAAAAATGAGTGAAATTGATGATGCAAATGAAGTAATATGAGTGAATGAGTCAGAAAGAAGAAGAAATTTGAATGAAATCAAGTGAAAAATGATGAAAAGATGAAGAAACCGTGTGAAATAGGTAGAGAAAAGCGTATTTTTAGTGAGAAGAAAGAACAAAATGAGCAAAAAAAATGTTTAATATCTGTCAGTTTTAGCACGATCTACTCGAGTACGTAATCATTTAATCGAGTAAAACAGTGTAAAATTGACACTTAATCGAGTAACCTGCAATTTAATCGAGTATTCCAGAAAGTTTTATTTTGCATACTCGATTAAAGCACAGCTTAATCGATTAAAGTCTGATAAAATGCAATTTTTAAGCAGTTTTGAAGCACAAATCATGAAAAAACAAAGGCACAAACCATATGCACATTCTAATTATGACACAAACACATTTTGCACATAGTCAATTAAACAAAGAAGCAACCAAGCACAACACCTACTAATTATCAACATAAACACCAAAGAAATTACACATAACTAAAGTTAATCGAATCATGAGTTCTAATTTACAAGACCAAAAACAACTCTAAAAACAAAGCATTTAGAAATAGGCAAGGATTGTGAAATTGGTTAAAAAGAAATATCAAATGCAACTAGCCAATAGTTTGTTCATCCAAAATGCCTAGTTCCCTTCTAATACGATAAAAAGAATCTCTAGGTAGAGGTTTTGTAAATATATCGGCTAATTGATCCGAAGTTGAAACAAATTCAATAACACAATCACCTTTTTGAATATGATCGCGAATAAAATGATGCCTTATTTCTATATGTTTTGTTCTAGAATGAAGTACCGGATTTTTAGTTAGGTTGATAGCGGAAGTGTTATCACAACGAATAGGTACTTTAGATAAATTAACACCAAAATCAAGCAATTGTTGTTTCATCCATAAAACTTGGGCACAACAACTACCCGCCGCTATATATTCGGCCTCCGCTGTCGACAAAGCTACACAATTTTGTTTCTTAGAAAACCAAGAGACAAGCGAGTTATCGATCAAGTGGCAAGTACCGCTTGTACTCTTTCTATCTACTTTGCAACCGGCGAAATCGGAATCCGAATATCCTACTAAATTTATAAAAGCATCACGTGGATAAAATAGTCCGGTATTGATAGTTCCCTTTAAATATTTCATGATCCGTTTAACCGAAGTTAGATGCGATTCCTTAGGATTAGCTTGATAACGCGCACACATACATACGCTAAACATAATGTCAGGACGCGATGCAGTCAAGTATAAAAGACTACCTATCATGCCTCTATACTTGGTTACCTCTATAGGTTTGCCGCTTTCATCTTTGTCCATATGACATGTGTTGCTCATCGGTGTTGAGGCGTGCTTACATGAATCCATCCCAAAACGTTTCAAAAGCTCCTTGCAATACTTCGTTTGATGGATATAGATTCTGGCATCCATTTGCTTAATTTGAAGACCAAGGAAGAACGTCAACTCGCCCATCATTGACATCTCAAATTCGCTCTGCATAAGAGTAGCAAACTTCTTGCAAAGAAAGTCATTAGTAGCACCGAATATTATGTCATCTACATAAATTTGAACAAGTAGAATGTCATTTTCAGATTTTTCAATGAAAAGAGTATTATCAACCGCGCCTCTTTTAAATCCTTGATTTATTAAAAATGTACTCAATCGATCATACCAAGCTCTAGGAGCTTGCTTAAGACCATAAAGAGCCTTTTTAAGTTTGAAAACATAATTAGGAAATTCATGATTTTCAAAACCCGGCGGTTGAGATACATACACCTCCTCTTGAATAAAACCATTTAAAAAAGCACTTTTGACATCCATTTGATAAAGTTTAAAATTCATGATAGATGCATATGCCAATAATAATCTAATAGCTTCTAAACGGGCTACGGGCGCATAAGTCTCATCATAATCTATTCCTTCCTCTTGACTATATCCTTGAGCAACTAACCTAGCTTTATTTCTCACAATAAAACCCATCTCATCTAACTTATTGCGATAAACCCATCTAGTTCCTATAATGGGCCTATCGTCGGGTCTAGGGACAAGTTCCCAAACCCTATTCCTTTCAAATTGATTGAGCTCCTCTTGCATGGCCATGACCCAATTTTCGTCTTGGATGGCCTCATTTATATTTTTGGGTTCTATTTGAGATACAAAAGCCACAAAATGACAAAAATTACGTGAAGAGCTTCGGGTTACCACTCCCTTAGCTACATCACCTATCACATTTGTCAAAGGATGATTTCGGTTAGTTTTCCATGCCAAAGGTAGACCTTCATGTACTTGTTCATGTTCATCTCCATGATTTTGAATGTTCACCTCCTTTTCTTTCTCATTTTCATCACGTGGCACTTCTTCATAAATGTCAATACCTGAAATATCAAAAGTACCCTTCTCTCCTTCCGGAGATTCATCAAATACCACATTTATAGATTCCTCAATAGTTAAAGTTCGCTTATTAAATACCCTAAATGCTTTACTATGAGTCGAATAACCTAGAAATATCCCATCATCCGCTTTTGGATCAAATTTACCCAAAACATGTTTTCCATTATTTAAAATAAAACATTTACATCCAAAAACATGAAAATAGGATATATTAGGTTTTCGGCCTTTAAAAAGCTCATAGGGAGTTTTCTTAAGAGAGGGCCTAATCATAATCCTATTTAGCACATGACAAGCGGTGCTCACCGCATCGGCCCAAAAATATTTTGGAACTTTACTATCGCTCAACATAGTCCTAGCTAATTCTACTAAGACTCTATTCTTCCGCTCAACAACTCCATTTTGTTGAGGAGTTCTAGGAGCAGAGAATTGATGTTCAACACCAAATTTTTCACAAAATCTATCAAATGCATGATTCTCAAATTCTCCACCATGATCGGTACGAATAGCAACTATACTATGATTGACTTTGTTTTGAATTTGTTTGGCAAAAGTTTTGAAACGAGAAAAAGTTTGATCTTTTGATGGCAAAAAGAAAGTCCATGTAAAACGTGAGTAGTCATCCACAATTACAAGTCCATAGTAATTACCTCCAAAGCTCATTGTTTGTGAAGGACCAAATAAATCCATATGTAAGAGTTCTAACACCCTTGTAGAGGAACTCTCCTTTTTAGAAGGAAAAGTTGTTTTAGTTTGTTTACATTTCTTACAAGGGGTGCAAACTCCATCTATTTTAAAATTGAGCTTCGGAAGGCCAATTACTAAGTCCTTGGATAAAACTTTGTTTAATTGACCCAAGTGGACATGAGCTACTCTTCTATGCCATAGCCAAACATCATTATCTTTATTTAGAAAACATTTTGAAAACAAAGATGTAATATCATTCAAGTCAATCAAGTAAGTGTTATTCATCCGATTCCCAACAAACTTAATGGTTTGATCACACTCACTTCTAATAATGCAATGGTTAGAGGTAAAACTTACACTATTACCAATATCACACAATTGACTAATGCTAAGAAGATTATGCTCTAAACCTTCAACATACAACACATTGTCAATTATAACATTGGAAGAGTTTCCGATTTTACCTATACCAAGTATTCTTCCACGATTGTTATCACCATATGTAACATGACCTTTATCTCTTGGTGTAAGCTCGATGAAGTGTCTCTTGTCTCCCGTCATGTGCCTTGAACAACCGCTGTCCAAATACCAACGATCATCTCTCGTTCTAAGGCACACCTACAAAAACAAGTTAATTGGAAGACTTAGGTACCCAAACAATTTTGGGTCCTTGTGGGTTAGTTTCTGGTTTTTGTCCCTTAACAATCCAAATAAATTCCTTATTGGGAACACCATAATTTTTAATATTACAAAATTTTGAAACATGACCAAAGATGCCACAATAGAAACATGTTGGTTTTCTAGAAAAATTCACCTTTGAAAAATTTCCAACTTTTCTATATGACTTCTTCTTTGGTTTGATGTATCCCAAACCTGTTCTATTTGCATTGTCTCGTTGACTAGAGAGCAAATCATTTAAATCTCTTTTTCCTTTTGCAAAGGTAGCAAGTTTTTCTTTCAAATCATGTAATTCAATTTCATAAGTCTTGCACCTCTTACAATCGGAATTCACAACATTTGAAACACAATGATCACATGATGCATTAGAGTATATAAGTTCCAAAGTCTCATTTTGAAGTACAAGCTCATCTATATGTTTTTGCATTTCCAAAATCTTTTCATTGTACTTCAAAATTGCTTTCTTAGCCTCAATATTGATTTTAGCTAATTTTTTAAGTTCGGCATGCATATCAATATAGGCGTTATAAAGAGCATCATATGAAGGGGAAGAGCAAGATTCATTATCCGAATCTACATCAGAGTTAGTTTTAGGATGTACCTCCTTTGAGCTTGAAAGCTCAAGAGACGTGTCGCTTGTGGAAGCTTCAATGTCATCCTTAGCCATTAGACACAAATTTGCCGATTCTTCTTCCTCCGAAGTGCTAGAAGTAGTATCATCTTCGGGTTCGTCCCAAACAATGTAGGCTTTCTTAGCCTTGTGATTGTTGGACCTCTTCTTATCACCATCGGACTTTTTAGGCTTTTGAGGACAATGATACTTGATGTGACCCGCTTTCCCACATGTATGACAAATTATCTTGTCTCTCGGGGTTTTTGACCTTTGTGGATTTTCCTTACTATCCCTTGAATTGAACCTTCTTGTGTTTCCTTTCTTTTTGAAGAATTTTCTGAATTTCTTCACAATGAATGCAAGTGACTCATCATCTAAATCGGAATCCGTGTCATCATCCAAGGAAGAATCATTAGTAGTATCAATACTTTTTGATGATGAAGCCTTTAATGCGATACTCTTCTTCTTCTTGTCGAATTCCTCATTTGAAGTTAAGCGTCCTAGCTCCATCTCATGCTCTTGTAACTTACCAAACAAAGTAGCAAGATCCATGGTATCCAAGTTCTTTGATTCAATAATTGCCGTGACCTTGGGTTGCCAATTTCTGTCCAAACACCTCAAAACTTTGTTAGTAAGTTCTCCCGGTAAGAAGGCCTTACCAAGAGCAAGCAAGTGATTAATAATATGAGTAAATCTCTTTTGCAAATCATTAATACTTTCATTAGACAACATTTGAAATAACTCATATTCACGCATCAAGACATTCAACCTAGCTCTCCTAACTTCACTAGTTCCCTCGTGAGTCACTTGTAAAGTGTCCCACATTTCCTTTGCACTAGAGCATTGGGATACCCTAAAGAACTCATCATAGGACAAAGCGGACGTAATGATATTCTTAGCCTTGTGATCTAATTGGATCTTTTTCTTATCATCTTCGGTCCACTTGTCCTCGGGGGTTAACATTTGAACATCCTCAACTAGAGTATAGGGAATGTGAGGACCTTTCTCAACAGTTTTCCAAATCTCGTTATCGATAGCTTGAATGAAAATTTTCATCCTTACTTTCCAGTAAGCATATCCCTCACCTCCAAATAGTGGGGGACGATTTATAGCAGCACCTTCTCCTCCAAAAGGATTTTGAGAACCCATGGTTTCCAATGGATCTTTTCGAAAAAGTTTTTAAACTCGGTTTATTCGACCGAGCTCTGATACCACTTGTTGGAAACCAACAAGCGGGTAAAATGCCTTCTAGAGGGGGGGTGAATAGAAGAATCAAGCTACGATACCCGGTTTTTTTCGAAAGTAATCAAAACAGATCAAAAGTAGTCAGATTTAACTAATCTACTCGAGTAAATTGCAAGCTACTCGAGTAGACCTGAAAATTTGAAAAACCTTAATCGAGTACTACTCGATTAAACACTGAAAAACACAGAAAATTCAGAAATCAATTCTAATCAAATCTAAACCAAAAAATCAATGAATCAAAATAAGAATATACAGAAAATCAATTACCCATCAATTAATGAATTAATAAAGAATACGTAATTGAAATTCCCAAATCCTATTCACAATTGATTTTAAGTTTTTGTTGATTTTAAGAACGAAAGAATACGTAAAAGCTCAAAATAAAGAACACATGATTTTAGCCTGGTTCACTCATCTAAATATGAGCTACATCCAGTCCACCCTCTCTGATTTGGGTGATTTGCTACACTATGAACAAAAGAATTAGATTACAAGAATGTGTTAAGATCCTCTCCTCTCTCTTGATCCTAACCCTTGTTAATTGATGTACCAAACCAATTAACTCTACCCAATTCTTGTCCAATAATTCAATTTGTTCCTTCTTCTTTGATTGAATCACGATCAATCCTTTTGAGCTTCGAGCAACTTTGATCAAATTGCTAAGAGTCTTGCTCCAACCCTTTTCTTCAAAGTCTTCAAAGAAAACTTCACTTTGTTGAATCTTGAGAGAAGTAACCTTGTTATTACTAGATGATTCAACCACAATAGAATGCTAAAAAAAAATGAATCTTCAATATGAGAATGAAAAGAATGAATAATGTTCTCAAATTAAGATTCACATGAACATTGATAGAGAGATGTTTTTGGAAAGATTATTTGCTCAAGAATGTTGTGAAAATATGAGAAAAATGCTTTTCAAAATTTAGAGTTCGTAACATTTGAAAAGATGTAAATGAAATCTTTTTAAAGTTCAGTTTTAACAGACTTTACTCGAGTAGACGAGTCCCTTAATCGAGTACTACTCGATTACTCGAGTACTTAATCGAGTAAACACTGCTAAAAAACTGATAAAAACTTTTTCAATTAAATTCCATTTTTCACCTAATTAATTTGGAAAAGTCTTGAGCTATTTTTCTCTATCAAAGCAATCTCAATTTGTAAACATAATCAATCTTTAAATTCCAATTGAGATTACTAAACTAATCTACTACCCACTTTCATATAAAACAAAATTAAAACAATTACAATATATATATAAGAATGAAATGATAGAATAGTCCTTGAATCTTTGTTGTTGTAGGTAATCTATATCTTGTTGTCTTCATCAAAACATATAATTGAAAGCTTGCATTGCCTTGCCTCTTCATGGACTGGTTAAATGTTTTGATTCTTAATGTTGATGTTGTATAAGTGTTTATGAACTTGGTTGTTTAAATGTTTATGAGCTTTGATATTTGTTATTTATATCTGTGGTCGAGCTGGGCCGAGCTGGGAGAGGTTGCGAATGGGTTGAGGAAATGGAATATAGGGAAAGTAGGAGAAATAGAGTAATAAGTCAGATAATGAGAAAAGATAATGGAATAAGGAAATGGTTAAAGGGGTGAGCCGAGAGAGGTCGAGCTAAGAGTATAATGAGATTAATGTAAAGAGGAATAACTTAAAGGGTTGAGCCGAGATAGGCCGAACTAAAATGGTTAAATGGATAAGAGGAATAAAAGAGAAATGGTTGTGTGATCGGGTCATAGAAGACGCGTACCGGGTGCGTGCATTGATCGCGTCAGATGCATACTGGGTATGTGCAGCTGTAAGACGGGTACTGGGTACTCGCAGTTATGATTCACACAAGGTTCCGAGCACGGAATCGGTGGGATGTGTTCCTGGTCATAGCAGACACGTATTGGGTGCGTGCATTGATCGCGTAAGTCGCCGAGATGCGCCGCTGTAAGACAAGTACTAGGTGCTCGCAGTTATGGACACTCCTTACCCCATAGAATGATCGGCGGTAGTGCTCCTGGTCATAGAAGACGCGTACTGGGTGCGTGCATTGATCGCGTCAGACACATACCGGGTATGTGCAGCTGTAAGACGGGTACTGGGTACTCGCAGTTATGGATGACACTCCGATATCCGACTTTAAATGGTGTAAGACATGCACTGGGTGTATGCATCCGAGAAGAGTAAAAGATTGTAAACTATGTGAAAATGGAATAATGTGTAATGAGTCTGAGGTGGATGAGATGGTAGAATGTGAGCCGAGCTAGATGAGATTGTGGGTATGCGAACCGAGCTAAATGTTGATATATGCATGAGATATATGGGTTTGATTACTTGTTATTTATATGCTATTTGACTACTTGTGTTTGGCTTGGTAGTTCGGTATGTCATTTTAGAAACTGCTTATTTAAGTTCTGTGTAATGCTCACCTCCTTACCATTTTTCAGGTACTGAGCCCGAGCAGACGCAGTCCCCGGCCGAGCAGGATCACTCTCCCTCACAGGGAGAGTAAGTTATTTAGAGTCAGATAGGTGGATGGGTCTCGGCCAATTGGGCCGAGCAAAAATATTGTTTTGTATTGTATTGGGGCTTGGCTAGTTGGGCCGAGCTAAAACACTGACTTGTATTTTGAATGACCGAACTAGATATACTTAATTTATGCTTTAATCGAATTTAAGTCTTCCGCTTATTAACTCTGATGTTTTTATATTAATGAAAAGAAATTTTAAATCCTAATTTTCGGGTTTAAGGGTAATTATTATATAGGGTGTTGCATTTTTGGTATCAGAGCAGTTTCTCCTCTGCCTATTGGAGTTGCAAAGGACTCCAGTGGTTACTCACCAAGAGAGTGACAAATAAGTAAGTCTAGAAGTCTAAGTTAGACAATAGATCTCATAGGTGTATATGTTTATATATATATTTACTTGATTATTCGGAAGTTAATCGGCTTCCTCTCCATGTTCGAACAACATGGCTGGGAGACGAGTTGATAACGACCGAATTGCTACTATGTTGGAAACTCTGGTTCAATTACAGCAGAACCAAGCGCAGGCTCAGTAGAATCAGGCTGAGAACCTCGCTCAGAACATCGCCGCAGCCGCAGCAGCTGCAGCCGCAGCCCTTCAGCCTCAACCTCCGGCTCCGGTCGAGATTGACTGGATGAGCCGATTTAGGAAGAACGAACCACCTCGGTTTGAAGGGGGTTACAATCCTGATGGAGCTCAGACGTGGCTCCAAGATATTGAGAAGATCTTCCGATCTCTGCAACCGCCCTATGAGTATAGGGTGAGGTTGGCCGAGTTTGTGCTGGCTAGTGAAGCCGAGCACTGGTGGGACCAACAGAGCCGAGGACTGGAGGCGGCTAATGAGGTCATCACTTGGGATTTATTTCGAGCTCGATTCCTCGGAAAGTATTTTCCTGAAGATGTTAGGAGAGAGAAGGAACTTGCTTTCCTCAAGCTGGAGCAGAGGAACTTGAGTGTCGGAGAATACGTCGCTCAGTTTGAGGATTTGATCCGCTACTCAGGAAGCTACCGAGATGCCGATGAGCGTACCAAGTGCATCAAGTTTGAGTCTGGTCTCCGTGATGATATTCGGCTTGCTTTTGAATATCAGAACGTGGCCAATCTCTCGCAATTGGTGAACATGGCTAGCACCTATGAGAAGGGACTCAAGAGGAAAGCCGATGGAAAGCGTAGCAGGTCGGCACAGAAGACAGTGGGTCCGATCAGAGGAAAAGGAGCTGTTCAGAGGTCTGCTCCCTATGTGAATCCGAGCTCAAGAATGTCAGCAGCTCCAAGGAGCGGCGGTCAGATGGTGGTTGTCCTTGGCCCTTATCCGATCTGTCAACACTATGGAAGGCAGCACAGGGGAGAATGCTGGAGTCTGGATCCGAGCAGAGCAAGAGGATCCTGTTTCCGATGTGGCAAGCCTTGTCATTTTGCAGCTCGGTGTACCGAGAATATTGTGAAGGAAGAGGTCAATGTGACCAAGGCTCAACAGACCAGTGTTAACCGACCAATGCAGAGGGGCAAAGTTTATACCATGGATGGTGAAGAGGTGACTGATGCTGACGAGCTGATTCGAGGTACTTGTCAAGTAGACAGCATTACATGTGCTGTGTTATTTGATTGTGGAGCCACACATTCTTTCATTTCCCTTGACTGTATGAACAGACTAAAACTATCCCCAGTAGAAATGCCTTACAAACTATCCATTTCTACCCCAACCAATTCTTCTGTAATCACTTCTAAAATGTGTCTAGAGTGTCCTATCCAAGTATTAGGCAGAGAATTTAAAGTCAATTTGATTTGTCTACCCTTAACCAAGCTAGATATTATCCTCGGCATGGACTGTATGTCTCAACACCACGTCCTGCTCGATTGCCGAGAAAAGACCGTAATCTTTAGTGGCCCTTCTGTGGCAAAGTTAGAGACAACAGAAGAACCGACCTTAGACCAAATTCCTGTGGTCGGAGAATTTCCAGAGGTTTTCTCGGACGAAATGCCTGGCTTACCGCCGAGCAGGGAAGTAGAGTTCAGTATAGACCTTCTTCCGGGAACTGGCCCGATCTCAATTGCTCCGTACCGAATGGCACCTCCCGAGCTAGAAGAGGTTAAGAAACAACTGGAAGAACTTTTGGCCAAAAAGCTAATCCGACCAAGCGTGTCACCTTGGGGAGCTCCGATCTTGTTTGTTAAAAAGAAAGATGGTAGCCTCAGAATGTGCACCGACTATAGAAAGCTCAACGCGGTGACGGTGAAGAACAAATACCCCCTCCCTCGGATTGACGACTTATTGGACCAACTCAAGGGAGCTTCGGTTTTCTCAAAGATAGATCTCCGATCTGGATACCATCAGATCCGTATCGGGGATGAAGATATTCCGAAGACAGCCTTCAGGACGAGGTATGGGCATTTTGAGTATGTGGTTATGCCCTTCGAACTTACCAACGCCCCTGCCATCTTCATGGACTACATGAATAGGATCTTCCGACCTTACCTGGATTCGTTTGTGATAGTCTTCATCGACGACATCCTCATCTACTCTCGGAGTCCGAGTGAACACGAGCAACACTTGAGAACGGTGTTGCAGGTCTTGAAGGACAAGGAGCTATATGCCAAGCTTTCTAAGTGCAGTTTTTGGCTCAAGCAGGTTCACTTCCTCGGCCATGTGATATCCGAGCACGGTGTTGCGGTTGATCCCTCCAAGGTAGAAGCTGTACTCAAGTGGGAGAGACCCAACTCGGTAACCGAGATCAGGAGTTTCCTCGGTCTCGCAGGATACTATAGGAGGTTCATTGAAGGATTTTCTAAGCTGGCTCTACCCTTGACCTCGTTAACCAGGAAGGATACGCCCTACCAGTGGTTCGAGGAGTGCGAACAGAGCTTCCAAGAGCTAAAGAAAAGGTTGACGAGTTCGCCCGTGCTGATTTTACCAGATCCGACCAAAGCCTTCGACGTGTTCTGTGACGCCTCAAAGCAGGGTCTCGGCTGTGTATTGATGCAACAAGGAAAGGTGGTGGCTTATGCCTCTAGACAGCTTTGGCAACACGAACAGAATTACCCCACCCATGATCTCGAATTGGCAGCTGTGGTGTTTGCCCTCAAGATTTGGAGACACTACCTTTATGGCACGAAATTCAAGGTTTTCAGTGACCACAAGAGTCTCGGCTATCTGTTCGACCAGAAGGAACTAAACATGAGACAGCGCAGATGGGTGGAATTTTTGAAGGATTACGACTTCAACTTGCACTATCACCCCGGAAAAGCCAACGTGGTGGTCGACGCACTGAGCAGGAAGAATCTTCATTTGAGCAACATGATGGTCCGAGAGATGCAGTTGATGAAGGAGTTTAGCGACCTCAACCTCGGCATACAGAAGAAGGAAAACAGCGTTGTACTGGAAATGCTGCAAGTAACCAATGATTTTGTGGGTTTCATCAAGGAAAGACAGGCTGCCGACCTGGAACTCCAGAAGCTTCTAGAAAGAGCCGGAGATAAGGATGAACCCGACTTCACTAAGGGACCTGATGGTCTCATACGGTTTCGGGGCCGAGTTTGCATTCCTTTGGACTTTGAAGTCCGAAGAGAGTTAATGGAAGAAGCCCACAAGACAAAGATGTATCAGGATCTGAAGGGGTTTTTTTGGTGGCCGAAGTTGAAGACCGACGTGGCCGATTATGTGTCTCGGTGTTTGACATGCCAGAAAGCCAAGATCGAGCATCAAAACCAGGTGGATTACTCAAATCCTTGGAGATTCCACAATGGAAGTGGGACAACATTTTGATGGATTTTGTGTCGGGTCTACCAAGGACGAGATCAGGGCAGGAAGCCATTTGGGTGGTGGTGGACCGACTCACAAAGTGTGCTCATTTCCTACCGATGAGCATGAAGTACAGCCTAGAGAAGCTGACGCAACTGTACATCAAGGACATTGTCCGACTTCACGGTGTGCCGAGCAGCATAGTGTCGGACCGTGATCCTCGCTTCTTATCTCGATTCTGGAAAAGTTTGCAAGAAGCCATAGGTACAAAGTTGAGATTTAGCACAGCTTATCATCCCCAAACCGATGGACAATCCGAGTGCACCATTCAGACTCTTGAAGACTTACTGAGGACATGTGTGCTTGAACAGTCGGAAAGCTGGGAAACACTATTGCCATTGGTCGAATTTACCTACAACAACAGTTTCCATTCAAGTATTGGAATGGCTCCTTTCGAAGCATTGTATGGTCGTAAATGCCGGACGCCGCTATGCTGGTTCCAGATAGGAGAAAATTTCTTGATTGGTCCTGACATTGTACATGAGACGACCGAGAAGATCCGAATGATACAAGAGAAGATGAAAGCAGCCCAAGACCGACAGAAGAGCTATGCCGACAAAAGAAGAAAACCCTTGATCTTTGTCGAAGGAGATCATGTATTCCTTCGGGTATCCCCTGTAACGGGTATCGGCCGAGCTATCAAATCAAAGAAGTTGACCCCTCGGTTTGTTGGACCATACCAGATACTGGAGAAGGTCGGACCAGTAGCCTACAGAATTGCTCTACCTCCGCACTTGTCTAAGCTCCATGATGTGTTCCATGTCTCGCAACTCAGGAGGTACATTCACGACCCCTCACATATGATAGTAGTGGACGAGCTGCCGCTAAGGGACAATCTGACTTTCTAAGTCCTACCAGTCCGAGTTGAAGACAGAAAGGTCAGATGACTCAGAGGAAAGGAAATCTCCTTGGTCAAGGTCGTCTGGAATCGGAATGATGTAGAGGAAGCTACTTGGGAACTTGAGGAGAAGATGAAGCAGTCATACCCGCAACTGTTCAATGCCGACTAAATTTCGAGGACGAAATTCCTGTAAGTGGGAGAGGAATGTAACATTCTAAAAATTAATATTAAATAATATAATTTTAGTATATAAATATTTATTTAAGGGTAGGATTAGGCCTTAGAAATTGTACAAGGTTAGGAGGGTAGTATGAGCATAGGCCGACCTAGGATGTAAGTATAGGACCTCGGTCCGATCCCGGCCGAGCTAGATGAGATTGTGTGCTTATGAACTGAGCTGGATGGGAACCCAACGTGGAACCCGTTGTCCAGTCTGGATTAGCCGACCTCAGCGTCCTATCCGAGAGGGAAGCTCGGACTATTTCTGTTCCTAAATGCCGAGCTGACGTATCCTAGCCGACGTACCCGGGCCGACACGTCCTAGCTCCTCCGTGCCAGCTCATGTTGAGCTGTAGCCCTTTGGCATTCATACCATCCGTACACTGTCCTGGCTATTCACTTTATGTCATTATCATTGCTTTATGTCCCTTTCAAGTACTATTCATGGCTTCCCCAAGAAGCCAATGAATCCTGTCCACACAATCTAGCTTCCACAAGAAGCCAATAAATCCTAGCGACATAAATGTTTGCCCTAAATGAATAAAAGAAAGCCCCACCCACAACACTTTGCTTTTCTCATTCTCTTCCTCCTTCGAATCTCTCTCTTTCTCTCTGAAAATCCCAGCACCAACATACTTTCTTTCTTCTTCTCTTTCACCAAGTTCAACCCCAACCAGAAAACCCTCCTCCTCTCTGTTCTCTTCTGTTCCGGCGTCCCTGGACCGGCGTATTGTGGTGGTGGCTGCAAGGAGGACACAGATTCAAGGGTGTGAAGCTCACAAGGTCAAGGTCTAGGTCAAGGAAGCCATTCTCAAGCTCTCAACTCTTATCTCTCACGGTTTGAGGTAAGGAGTGAGTGTTACCTCTACTTGAGTTTGGGTTTCTAGGGTGTTCATAAAGGGTACTAAGAGTGGGTGTTAGCTTAGGGAATGGATCTAGGTTAATGTTAGAAAGGAAATGGTAAAAAGGGTAAAAGGGGGCTAATAAATGAATTAGAAACATGAGTTTGAAGTAGGGATGAGTACTGTTATATGCTATATGTTGGTAGTTACATGATGGACTGGTTAAATGTTTTGATTCTTAATGTTGATGTTGTATAAGTGTTTATGAACTTGGTTGTTTAAATGTTTATGAGCTTTGATATTTGTTATTTATATCTGTGGCCGAGCTGGGCCGAGCTGGGAGAGGTTGCGAATGGGTTGAGGAAATGGAATATAGCGAAAGTAGGAGAAATAGAGTAATAAGTCAGATAATGAGAAAAGATAATGGAATAAGGAAACGGTTAAAGGGGTGAGCCGAGAGAGGCCGAGCTAAGAGTATAATGAGATTAATGTAAAGAGGAATAACTTAAAGGGTTGAGCCGAGATAGGCCGAACTAAAATGGTTAAATGGATAAGAGGAATAAAAGATAAATGGTTGTGTGATCGGGTCATAGCAGACGCGTACCGGGTGCGTGCATTGATCGCGTCAGACGCATACTGGGTATGTGCAGCTGTAAGACGGGTACTGGGTACTCGCAGTTATGATTCACACAAGGTTCCGAGCACGGAATCGGTGGGATGTGTTCCTGGTCATAGCAGTCGCGTACTGGGTGCGTGCATTGATCGCGTAAGTCGCCGAGATGCGTCGCTGTAAGACGAGTACTGGGTGCTCGCAGTTATGGACACTCCTTACCCCATAGAATGATCGGCGGTAGTGCTCCTGGTCATAGAAGACGCGTACTGGGTGCGTGCATTGATCGCGCCAGACACATACCGGGTATGTGCAGCTGTAAGACGGGTACTGGGTACTCGCAGTTATGGATGACACTCCGATATCCGACTTTAAATGGTGTAAGACATGCACTGGGTGTATGCATCCGAGAAGAGTAAAAGATTGTAAACTATGTGAAAATGGAATAATGTGTAATGAGTCTAAGGTGGATGAGATGGTAGAATGTGAGCCGAGCTAGATGAGATTGTGGGTATGCGAACCGAGCTAAATGTTGATATATGCATGAGATATATGAGTTTGATTACTTGTTATTTATATGCTATTTGACTACTTGTGTTTGGCTTGGTACTTCGGTATGTCATTTTAGAAACTGCTTATTTAAGTTCTGTGTAATGCTCACCTCCTTACCATTTTTCAAGTACTGAGCCCGAGCAGACGCAGTCCCCGGCCGAGCAGGATCACTCTCCCTCACAGGGAGAGTAAGTTATTTAGAGTCAGATAGGTGGATGGGTCTCGGCCAATTGGACCGAGCTAAAATATTTTTTTGTATTGTATTGGGGCTCGGCTAATTGGGCCGAGCTAAAACACTGACTTGTATTTTGAATGACCGAACTAGATATACTTAATTTATGCTTTAATCGAATATAAGTCTTCCGCTTATTAACTCTGATGTTTTTATATTAATGAAAAGAAATTTTAAATCCTAATTTTCGGGTTTAAGGGTAATTATTATATAGGGTGTTGCACAGCAACAGCAGGGGGAACAAATGGCAGCTGCCGCAGCGGCAGCAGCTACATCAGCAGCAGCTACATCAGCAGCAGCTCTGCAACCAGCTCCAGTTGAGATTGACTGGATGTCTCGTTTCCGAAAGAATGATCCGCCTCGCTTTGAAGGTGGAAATGACCCGGATGGAGCGCAGAGGTGGATACAGGAGATAGAGAAGATTCTCCGTTCTCTTCAACCACCAATGGAGCAGTATGTTCGACTAGCCAAATTCATGCTGACCAATGAGGCAGAACATTGGTGGGATCAGCAGAGGAGAGGATTGTCGGCAGCTAACCCTGTGATTCCTTGGGAGATGTTCAAGGATCTATTCCTGGGGAAGTATTTCCCTGAAGATGTTAGGAGGGAGAAGGAGATTGCTTTTCTCCAATTGACTCAGGGGTCTATGCCTGTAGGGGACTACGCAGCTCGGTTTGAAGATCTCATCCGATTTTCTGATTATCGGTATGCAAGTGACCGGGGCAAGTGTGTTAAGTTTGAAGCTGGACTTAGGAGTGATCTTCGCCTCTCGTGTGAGTATCACAACATTGATAACTTTGCTCGCTTGGTCAACATGGCAAGCACCTATGAGAAGGGTCTCAAACGAAAGCTAGTTGATGAGAGATCTCGGGCAAACCAGAGAATCGGAGGTCAAAATAAGGACAAGGGACCGATTCAGAAGTCAGGTCCATACTCTCATTCCGGGGTCACGTTTCCTAGGGAATCCGGACCAACAGTGAATGCTTATGGTCCCATACCAACTTGTAAGCACTGTGGCAGGATGCATAGGGGAGTGTGCTGGACATTGGGTCGAAAGGAGGGGTTATGCTTTCACTGTGGACAACCCGGACATTTTGCTTCAAATTGTCCTAAGAACACAATGAAGAAAGAGATTAATGCTACTAAGGCACAGAAGGCCCGTGGTGGTCCATCATTGCAGAAGGGAAAATTGTTTACCGTCGAGGGTGACGAGGTGGACCCAACTGATATGGCCGCAGGTAACTAATGTTTGCCAAGTCCATGCGTAATGTTTCTAAGTTCAATTGATGTGGAGTTAGTTTTCTCCTTAGTTAGCTAAATAGTGAGTTAGTAATGTCTTAGGGTAGAATTGTTTAAAAACATGTTGGATATCTGCCTCTCCAAATGCAATCATGTTCTTATAGATAACATATGAAAGACCTTAGAAAGAATTCTTAAGTTTCAGAATCCTAGTACCAAGTGACCAATACTATGCTGTGATGTTGTTATTTGATGTAATGTGAGGTTAGAACTGATCACTCTAATCCTTGCATTTGTTAAATGATGACATCATTGACAGAACCTGACAGTGATGTGTTGTTGGTAGACGTGAGGTTGGGATTGATCACCTCAATTCTTGCATCTATCAATAAATGCTATCATTGTAACCTTTAAAGTGAAAATAGACAACCAAAGTAGTGTAGCTAATTGCTGAATCCTAGGAAATGAATTAAGAAAACTCTCCATAAATTATTCTAAACCATCCTATCAACTAAACCAATCATTGAGCAATTTGACAATTGCTTCGAATCTTTTCCTAGTTCTTAGATAACCATTCATAAGAATAGCCGGTTGTGTCAAATTTGAAAACCCCTGCATTAAGACCAAACAACTCTAAACACAAATCTTGTCGTACCCTTCACCTTTGGTAGTGGTGTAAATCTTGGAACTAATGTGAACTCCTTCCTTCCTATTCTTTTAATCAATTCATGGAAGAAGTTGAATGTGGAGCATTTAATAGGAATTGTGCCTGCTCTAATCAACTAAGCATTGGGGTGCTTCTTGTTCATGAACGCTTGTGTATGTTTTTGAAAGGTTCTAAATCTTACTGATGCTAGTCAAACCTTGTGAGGAGATAAACTCTAAGGCGTTCTATCCTACAAAAATCTTTGCATGCCACGATCCCAGGGTATCTATTCTGGGAAAGATTCTAAAACTATTCTTGAACGCTAAATATTTCAAGTTTTCCCATATCGAGCTAATGCAACTCCTGCCTTATATCAATCCGAAGGGCGATCGAAAACGGATTCACCCGATCCCACATCCTTTAACATAGAGGTAATTGGGTATGTTAATTCCAAGTGGGGGAGCACTCCCTACCCTAATTTAAATTCTGTCTAGGTAAGGGCAAATCGAAGGACCGACGGAAGAAACCAAAGGGGATTAAAGATAGGAATCGCGAGTCCTATCACCGGGGTGATTCTCCATTTATAGAAACTAACGGAATTTCGGGGGCGAAATTCCAATAAGTGGGGGTGAATTGTAACATCCCAAATTTAATTCCAAGTATAGTCTATGTTGGGATGGTCTTAGGGAAGAAGAAATGGAGATATAAGTTAGAATCTAGCCAAAAATACATGTAGAACTAGGGTTAAAAACATGGAACCTTAGGAAATTCAAAATAAAAGATTTACAACTCTAAACACAAATTCCACCGTTGGATGTGAAGATTGGTATGTAGGGAAGCTTTCTTTAAAATTTGAGGAAGATCCAACGGGTAACGAAGGAGTTATGGCCTTTCAAAGTCTGGGTATTGCAAAACTGTGCAGCTTAATCGATTAAGCTGCAGCTTTATCAATTAAGGTCAGAAAATGGGGAAAGGCCTAATCGATTAATAATCGATTATGACCTGTTGATGCAGAAAAAAAATAAAGGCGTTCATTCCCTTCTTTCATGCCAAATTCGAATCTTCCTTCTCCTAGGGCACAAATTCATTCATTCTAAGTGATCAATCCTCAAGGGAATCACACCAAATCCATCCTCAAGTCCTTCCTTGTTGCTCCAAGTAAGTATTCAAGCCTTTGATTTCTTCCCTCTCTCTAATTCGAGTTCTCTCTCTCCTCCCTCTCATGGAGGTTTTCATTTCTAAGCTTAGAACCTTCAAGTTTTCCATAGGGTTTAGTTTGAGAATCATGGAATGAGCAATAATCCTCCTTTTGTGGCTTTATAATAGGTTCTATAATTCTCTTGTGGATTTTGAGCTCTTGGTGGGCAAACTCAAGCATAGGACACTTGGAATCTCCTTATCCTTAAGTGTTTGAGGTAAGGGGGTGGATATTGTGAGCATTGCCTTGTTCTAGGGAGTTGGTTCTAATTAGTATATAATGATTTGTTAGGGTTATGTGTTAGGGGAGAAAATTAGATTATAAACTCTAGGTTATTGAATATAAAATCCTACTAAATAAATATGTATGAAATTGAATGTAAAGATTAGGAAAAAGGAAACCCAATAGTATGAAATTGAATTATTTAATAAATGAAACTTGGATAAGGATTATAATGAAGTATGAGGGGATTTTGGTAACATGATAGTGAAGTGGCCGTAAATGATTTCTATGATAATTGATTTTAATTGTCAAGTTTTGTATAAAATGATAAATGATTGATGTTGCAGATATATGTAGGTATTATGGAGTAAATTGATATAGAAAGAAAATGGAATGGAAACGATTATATGTGATGAATATGAAGATTTGCACCTAAATGCTAAATGAGTATACATGTTAGGTATTATGGAGTAAATTGATATAGAAAGAAAATGGAATGGAAACGATTATATGTGATGAATATGCGGATTTGCACCTAAATGCTAAATGAGTATACATGTTAGGTATTATCAATTGAGAACAAAGGACATGGCTTATGAAATTGAACTTGTGAATATAGGAAATGGAAGTAAAATGATTATGTGTAAACAAAAGTAAAAGGTGATATATGTAAATTGAAATGAAGGCACTCTGAATGTTGGGCTATAAAAGAGAATACTACTTGGTATGATTGTGATAACTGAGAAAGGAAATGAATAAGGAAATTACATGAATGGTTAGATGTTGTATGAATGTTGTTTAATTTAAATGTTTTATAATTGATTGGACAAGAATGTGGTATATATATGTTGGCCTCTGTTTGAGGTGACGATTTTTAAAATTGTGATGAATTGTTTATAATGAAAATGATGTTTATGTATAATCTAGGTGGTTGTATGAGGCACCTTCCGGTGTGGAGGTGAAGTACCCACCGGCCAAATTGTATGAGGTACCTTCCGGTGTGGAGGTGAAGTACAATGGTATGAGGTACCTTCCAGTGTGGAGGTGAAGTACCCATAGGCCAAGTGTATGAGGTACCTTCCTGCGTGGAGGTGAAGTACGATAGTGTGTTGACCTCTGACCTGAGGGACACAATGAATTAAAATGAATGAGTGTTGACCTCTGACCTGAGGGACATAGAATGAAATAGAGTGTTGACCTCTGACCTGAGGGACACAAGATGAAATGAAAGTTATTGAGTGTTGACCTCTGACCTGAGGGACACCGGATGAAATAAAGAATTGGGTGTTGACCTCTGACCTGAGGGACGCATAATTTAAATATGGAAAAGTATAAGGGCCTCTGTTTTGAGGTGATAAATGTGTTGAATGAAAATTGTTCATTGGCCTCTGATTTGAGGTGATGTATTGAAATGAAATGAGTATGTGCAATGAATAAATTAATAATGGAAATGGATGTTGAAATGAACAATGAAAATGGATGTTGAAATGAATAATGGAAATGGAAATTTGGAATGAATAACGAATATGGAAATAATGAAATGAGTATGGTGTGCAATATGTGAATATATGCTTATTTGCTAATTGTGTTTGACCTAGTGGGTTGTTATGTCTAGTTAGAAACGGCTTTCTATTTCATGTGCAAAGCTCACTCCCTTACATTTTTCAGGTATGGAGATTGAGTTGGCACAGCCCCCAGCCGAGCAGAAGTACTTTCCCTTACAGGGAGAGTAGGGTGTTATGGGTTTAGAGTATAAGATGGACCTAAGCCTCTTATATTATTTTGATGTAAATTTAATATGCATATTTCGAATGAGGCTTAGGATGTTATGTTTTGACAAAGTTATATGTCTTGATTATGACACTCAAACTTAGTATTTTCCGCTAAAAACTCTGAATATTTGATACTCTGATATATTTGGAGCCCATTGGGCCTTGATATGACTTATATATATAATTCTGAAGCCCTGCTGGCTATTGGATGTTTAATTAAATTTGTTTATCACAGGTTGAATTTTGGAATAGTCCTAAAATCAAACAAAACTCCGTCCGTTTGATGGGTGATTTTTATTAAATTAAAAATGAAATTTCAAATTCATACTTTTAATAGCGGGGTTTTAAGGGTAGAAATCATAGGGTGTTACATTGCTCATTGCCACTTAAAATTATTACCTACACTACACTTAGCCTCTAATATTGCACCGTTAAGGTTGATCACCACACTTCCATCCTTAAAGATTACCCTAAGGTAGGGAACTATTGCTATTGCTAGTCTCAAATTCTAAAGGTATTCCAGCTAAGACCATTCCATACATGCTCCTTCCCTTGGCTTGTTTATCCTAAAGCTCCACTTCCAACTTTCGTCAATACACTATCATGCTTCTCAAAGGGATTCCACTCACTGGGTGGGGTTAGATTCTTACCATTTATCCTTAGAATGAATTTGGGGTTCATCACTAAAATTCCCTAGTAACCATAAACCCTTAGTGTTCCTCTTTTTGCAATTTCACTCTCCTAGACACCTCCAAAGAAATAACTTCCAAAAATCCTATTCTACAATCCATAATCAACTTGAAAACTCCATCCATCTTCCAAAACACCTACGGCCAAGCCTACATGGTTCTCGTTCTTACTGATGGATCTGCAAAGAATTGGCAAGACAATACTTGGGTGAAAAGATTAGGAGGAATAACCACAGGTTTAGCAAGGTTCAGTGTCATGCCAACAAGGCAAAGGGGTTCAAGGACCACATCTTGCTCGTTCGGAATAAATTTATCACAATTTAGGATGAAAAAGGTTCGTTAAGGTCAAAAGGCTTGTGTTTGACAAACAAGAACATATTGATGGGTTATCCACGAAAAGGGGTACATACTGTCATAGGGTACTGGTTTACTCTTTGACTCGATTCGCTTTTATTGCCACCAGATGCAGCCGTAGGTAAATGGACAGAGGAACAGGCTAACAGACAATCCAACGAACGAAACATTCATGTCACATGATACAGAATACTGGCACAATTTTTCCTTCGAGCGCAAACACCTTTCACAGAAAGCACCGCTCAATTAACAAAGATTAAGCAAACAAAGCATGCAAGCCCATGCTTACGGCGACAAGGATAGACTTTAGCCTTTAATAAACTTCAGCTCTGATACCATTAATGTAACACCCCAATTTTGAAACTTTTAATTCATAAAAATACGGGTCAATTTTTTTTTTCATTTGGTGACATGGACATGAGCTCTTTCTTGCAAATGCGATTCCTTTTCAAAAACATTTTTATTACATCATGACACTTTCACGTTCCACGTCATCCACCTATTTTTTTTCCAAATCAAGATGTTATCAACACCGCGCTTTGAATCACATGTTAAATCATCATCACATTATTTCGATCGTCAAGTCCAGAAAACATTATTACAAATACGATAGTTACATGGTATCCATCAAAGTTATTAAAGTCCAATAACATACATGACTCATAATACATAACTGAAGGTAAACTAACTACTAATCCTCATCACTGGATGCTGCAGTAGGCACTTCTTCCAGGTCGTACTCCCAAATGTCCGCATCATAATACTCGACCAGGGTCGAGCCCTCACTGGGGTCCTCTTAAATCTCATCTGGGTCACTATGGGACAAAGCCTCCAAATCATCCTCAAGAGGTTCTATAGGATCCAAGTCATCATAGACGTCCACCTCCTCAGCTCCAGGATCAATACGTGCAGGCAGTTGTAACAGGTAGCCACCATGATAATCTGTCGGTCCTCCAGTCCGAAGATCCACCAAAGAGAAGCGACATTTGCGGGTGTTAGAAGAATCTCCTTGGAGAGTATGCTCTAGGTCTTTAATGGTCACCTCTGAGCCACCTGTCCATTTCCAGCCTTGGCGATTCACTTCCCAATTACCGTTGTGGAAAATCTCAAAAGTAAACTTGACCGGGTCCACCATCTAATGGGCCATTACAAGGCCAAAAGAAAACCAAAACAAAAAGACACAGAGAGAGTCAGCTTTTCTGGGCGGATAAGCCGACTGCGTGGAATTACATCAGGCAAACATATTAAGATAAACAATTAAATAACAACTCATCAAGTACACATTCATATTTCGTCATTCGCCTTTATTATCTTCATTATCACCATTTGTCGTTAACATCATTCCCTTATCATACTTGGTATTTCAAGCCTCAATTCCAAATTCTTCCTTTAGTCATAGTTCCAATCTCTCTTCCTGCCCGAAGGCTCTCTTGATACTACATACTTACATAATTCTCGTTTCACTTATCAAGGATTTATACTTGTATCTTTATACACTTTTCTTATTAAGTTTTATTGAAGCGCCTCCATTGATGACGTGGGTTTAAGGATAAGTCATCGTGGAGTTGTGTTAGCACACATACATATCCCTCCAATCCATCCAAACCTAGTCGGAAGCAAACAGGACGTACAGGTACCTTAACCCACGCAGGTCGAACAGCTGAGAAAATCCAACAACATATAATATCTTTGAAAACCAAAACAAAGATTTTTGCCTTACTCCCCCTATCGATAATATGTATGAAAATATAATTTTTCTCCCCCAGAAAATGTTATGAAAGTGTAACGAGGAGAATTTGACAAGCTTTTGAAAATTAAAAGCAAATATTTGAAAGAATGAAAGAAAGCCGAGCACGTGTACATTGACGTAAGACATTGGATTTTGGTGATTGAAAAACACTGAACGACCATTAGCTTATACAAGATTCATCTAAAATGCCGAGTTCCCTTAGGATATGAAAGTGATTATCTCTCGGCAGGGGTTTTGTAAAAATGTCCGCTAATTGATTTTCAGTGCTTACAAATTAAATAATACAATCACCTTTTTGAACATGATCACGTAAAAAGTGATGTCTTATTTCAATGTGTTTTGTCTGAGAATGATGCATAGGATTCTTAGCTAGGTTGATTGCACTTGTATTGTCATATTTGATAGGAATGTGATCCAATGTCAAGCCGAAGTCCGACAGTTGTTGCTTCATCCAAAGGATTTGAGCACAACAACTACCGATTGCAATGTATTCAACTTCTACGGTGGAAAGAGAAACACAAGCTTGCTTTTTAGAAAACCATGATACTAGAGAACTGCCCAAAAGATGACAAGTTCCACTAGTGATTTTTCGATCAAGCTTGCATCCCGCAAAATCCGAATCCGAATCACTTGGATAAAACAGACCAGTGTTCTCGGTTCCTTTTAAATATTTAAAAATTCGTTTTACAGCTGATAAGTGTGATTCCTTCAGATCAGCTTGAAACCGAGCACACATGCATACGCTAAACATGATGTCATGCCGAGATGCAGTTAAATATAGAATATTTCCTATCATGCCTCTATATTTACTTACATCGACCGACTTACCTGACTCATCCTTGTCGAGATAGTAGGATGTACTCATCGGTGTTGCTGCATTTTTGCAATTATCCATGCCGAACTTCCTTAGAAGCTCTTTGCAGTATTTTTCTTGATGCACAAAGATGCCTCCTTCGGCTTGCTAAACTTGAAGACCGAGGAAAATGTGAGTTCTCCCATCATCGACATCTCGAATTCACCTTTAATTAGTGCTGAGAATTTCTTACACAAAGACACATTAGTAGCACCGAAAATTATATCATCAACATAGATTTGTACTAATAAAATGTCCTTGTAAGATTTTAAAATGAATAAAGTAGTGTCAACCTTCCCTCTTTCAAAGCCTTGTTCTAAAAGAAAAGAACTCAGCCGATCATACGAAGCTCTAGGAGCTTGTTTCAGACCTACAGAGCCTTTTTAAGTTTGTAAACATGATTTGGAAATTCATGGCTTTCAAAACCAGGAGGTTGTTTCACATACACTTATTCATTTATAAATCCATTTAAGAAAGCACTCATGACATCCATTTGATACACGGTGAATTTCATGATAGGTGCAATAGCAAGTAATATTTCGATTGCTTCAAGCCGAGCAACCGGAGCAAAGGTCTCGTCATAATCGATACCTTCCTCTTGGTTGTAGCCTTGAGCAACTAATCTCGCTTTGTTTCTTATAATTACCCCTGATTCGTCTAATTTATTTCAGAAAATCCATTTTGTGCCGATTATAGAATGATCATCGGGCCGAGGAACTAATTCCAAACATCATTTCTGATGAATTGGTTCAGCTCGTCTTGCATAGCGATGGCCCATCGTTCATCCTCAATCGCTTTACTAACAAAATAAGGTTCAATTTGAGAAACAAAAGAGATGAAATAACAATAATTTTGAATTGACCGACGAGTTAGAACTCCCTTAGATATATCGCCGAGCACATTCTCGATCGGATGGTTCTTGTTTGTTTTCCAAGCAGGAGGGAGATCGTCCCTCCGAGCTTCGATTACAGCATCGTCTTGCCGAGCTTCATTTTCAGTTGAGATCGGTTCATCATCAATTTGCTCGTCCATTGAGTTTTCTTTGATTCCTGCACTTTTTACACAACTCAAAGTATCTCCTTTCGGAGACTCATCAAATACCACATGTATAGATTCTTCCATAGTGGAAGTTCGTTTATTAAACCCACGGTAAGCTTTACTTCGAGTAGAATAGCCCAAAAATATACCTTCATCGGCTTTTGAATCAAATTTTCCAAGATGATCTTTTCCATTGTTTAAAATAAAAACTTTGCATCCAAAAGCATGAAAATAAGATATGTTCGGCTTTCTACCTTTGTAATGTTCATAGGGTATTTTATTTAAGATGGGTCGAGTAAGAACTCGGTTCAAAACATGACAAGCAGTGTAAACTACGTCCGCCCAGAAATAGTGAGGAACTTGAGATTCATTCAGCATTGTCCGAGCAAGTTCCTCAAGTACTCAGTTTTTCCGTTCCACAACTCCGTTTTTCTCGGGAGTCCGTGGAGCTGAAAATTGATGCTCAATGCCGAACTTAGAACAAAACTTGTCAAATTTGTGATTCTCGAACTCGCTACCATGGTCTGTTCGGATAACAACTACTTTTTGGTTTACTTGGTTTTGAATTCGTTTGACTAGCTCTTTAAAGCTTTCAAAAGTGTCACTTTTTGCAGCTAAAAATAAAGTCCAAGTAAATCTAGAAAAATCATCAACAATCACTAAGGCATTGTAGTTACCACCAAAGCTTTTTACTTGCGATGGTCCGAACAAGTCCATTTGAAGCATTTCTAATGGACGAGTTGTAGAGACCATCGTTTTAAATGAAAATTTATTTTTGGTTTGTTTACACTTTTTGCAGGAAGTGCAAACACCTTCTATATCAAATTTCAGCTTTGGTAGGCCGACCACTAGGTCTTTGGATTGAAGTTTTTTTAACTGATTTACGTTTATATGAGAAGTCCGACGATGCCAAAGCCAAGTATCGTTTTCTCAGCATGTAGAAACCAGAAAAAGTAATTTCATTTAAATCTACCAAATAAGTATTGTTCGACCTTTTTCCCACAAATTTGATCGAATTGTCTTTGTCACTTTTAATTAGACAGTGAGTGGAGGTAAAAAAAACATGATTACAGATATCACAAAGTTGGCTTATGCTCAAAAGATTGTGTTCCTATCCTTGAACGTATAAAACATTTTCGATACTCAGGTCAGAAGAATTCCCAATTTTACCTTCACCCAAAAGTTTACCTTTGTTGTTGTCTCCATAAGTGACATATCCTTTCTTAGTTGGAGTAAGCTCGATAAAGTGCTGCTTATCTCCAGTCATGTGCTTCGAACAACCACTGTCCGGATACCACCGTGTTTCCATTGTTCGAAGGCACACCTGTAAAACACATTACTTGTTCATCTTGGGTACCCAGACAGTTTTGGGTCCCTATCGGTTAGTTCTGGGATTTACTCCCTTAACAATCCAAACATATGATCAATCAGCCACACCATATCGTCGGATCTTACATTCATTTGGTGTATGGCCGAGCATGCCACAGTAAGAACAGGTCGGCTTTTTAGCATGTTTAAAATTTGAGAATGAGCCGACTTTACGAAAAGTTTTCTTTTTGGCATGTGTGTAGCCGAGACCAGTTTTGTTCGAATTGCTTCTCAGCTGAACAAATAATCGGTCCAGTATTCTATTACTTTTTGAAAATGTTGCATTAGTAGTTTTTAATTTTTGAATTTCTTTTTCGTACTTAATGCAATTTTCACAATTTTGATTTTTCAAAGAAGTGATAGTAGATTGTAAAGAATTATTGCTGCTTTTTAAAGTTTCAATGCATTTTTCCAATTCGAGAACTTGCTCTTTATGATTTAAAATATTTCGTTTTAGCTTAGCATAGCTCTTAGCAAGTTTTTCGAATTCGGATTGCATTTTAGTGTAAGCAGTATATAATTCCTCATAATCATCGAGTTCGGACTCATTATCAGATTCGGTATCCAAGTATACCTCATTTTCATTTACAGTTGAGCCGAACACCGAGCTTGGTGCGAACTCTTCATCGTGTCTTCCTTTTAAGCTCAAGATCTGGCTTTCATGCTCGATTGAGCAGAACTCCGAGCTTGGAGAGGCTTCGTGTCTTCCCATTAAGCATTGACGATTGATTTCATTCTTAGTCGGGCCGAGGTCCGAGCTTGTTGAGGCTTCATCGGCATGTCTACTCATTAAGCACAGGTTTGCCTTTTCTTCATCGTCCGAGGAGCTTGACTCTGATGATTCATTCTGCTCGGGTGCATCCCAGACGATGTAGGCTCTCTTCGGTTTGGGGTCTTTGCCTTTCTTCTTCTCGACACTGCTTCTCTTTTGCAACCTGGGATAGTTCGGTTTGATATGTCCCGGTTCTCCGCATTCATGGCACTTGACTTTGTCTTTTGAGCTCGTGTCGTGGTTCTTAAAATTTCTTCTATTTTTGAAGAATTTTCCGAACTTCTTGATCACAAGACCGAGGGTCTCCTTATCCATGTCCAATCTAGAGTCGCTGTCCGAGGAGACTTTGGACGACCTAGTTGAGACCTTGAGCGAGATCCCCTTCTTCTTCTTGTCGGAGTCTTCATGCATGGTTAGTCTTCCGAGCACCATCTCATGCTCCTGCAATTTGCCGAAAGAGTTGCGATGTCCATAGTGTCTAAGTCTTTTGATTCCATGATGGCAGTAACCTTTGGCTGCCATTCTCTGCTAAGACATGTCAACACTTTGTTAATAACCTCGACATTTTGAAAAGTTTTGTCGAGAGCAATAACATGGTTTATGATATGAGTAAATCGTTTCTGCATGTCATTTACAGATTCATTTGGAAGCATACGAAATAACTCATACTTATGCATTAAATTATTTAACCGAGCTCGTCTAACTTCACTTGTTCCTTCGTGAGTCAGTTGTAGAATATCCCACATTTGCTTAGCATTTTTACAATGAGATACTCGGAAAAATTCATCATAGGATAGGGCCGAGGAGATGATGTTTTTAGCTTTTAAATCGTATGACACTTTGTTGATGTGCCAACAAGTGGACTGGGTCAACGAGTAATATAGTCTGGAAGACCGAATATCGTCCCACAGGGAGTTGTGTTTTTAGTATATTTTCACCTTAATGTAATTAAAACTAAATCCTATTACTAAAAAGTTGATATAAATTAAAATTCAGATTTAAAATCACTAATTAACTAAACTACTAAGTTGCTGAAATTAAATTAAATTTGAGAAACTATGGGAGAAAAGTGGTTAGGAACGTTGGTTTCATTGTAGGTTTCACTTATTCAATTATAATTCAGATTTTTCTTTAATTATCCTTCAATTCATGGACCATTCTTCTCACGTAGCAATAGTTAGATCTCTCTAACATTACCCTTATTTTCTAAATACTTAATCCTTGATCTCTCAACAAATTGCAATATAAGAAAATATCAATTTCAGCACAAGGGAATTACAAAGTCATATAATCATTTAATCATATCTCTATAACTAAACTGATTATACCATTAATTGCATGGCCTATTAAAAAACCCAACTCTCGTTGCGAATTAAGAGATCCAAAACATAAATTGTGCAGGTTTATGTATACAATAAAAACACAATTAATGCATGAATTGAAAACAGCAAAATCCTAAATCATAAATTGAAATAAGCTACGCCATACAAATTCACCGTGTTCCTAACACGAGGGTTTTAGTTACACATAGAAATAAGAAGAAGAAAAGACATAATAGGGAAATTCTTAGACAAATTACCCCAAATCCTTCAATCTTCAAATGCTCCAAATCAATGCAATCTCCCTCTTCAAATCTAAATTCTGTTTTTCTCCTCTAATAGTCTGCTTAACCGAATTCTAAATCACTAATTTATAATTACAATCTATCTGTAAGTAGAATCCCAATCAATTTCTGAAGTTTTGGCCCAATTGGGCTTTTTCTGGTGCACGCGCCCCAGGCACACGCGGTAACGCGCCCAGGCGCGCGCCTCTGCTGCTACCTTGAGCTCCAAAATCACCTGAAACACTAAACAAACAATCAAAAAGTTCATGGGAAACTACAACTACTAAAATTCCTAAAAACTAATAAAAATATCCTAAGTTTGCTATGAAAACAAGCTAAATCAAAGTAAAAGATGGTAAAATGAAGTCCAAAAGGTATATATATCAGACCCAAATCACTCCCCCAAACTTAGCATTTTGCATGTCCCAGGCAAAAGTAAAATAAAAATTCTAAATAAAAGACAAATTCCCTAAATCAACATGAACACACCTAATCCAAGACTACGACTCATCACTTCGACACATATTATCACAAACTATATACACAATTACATACTAGTTAACATAACAATCCCATTCAGAACTCAGAACTAATGAACACTCTCAACCTCTCAATTGTTTCTCTCAAAAGTGTATAAGGGTCATATTTTCAATTCAGTCAAGTTCAACAATGATAATGTGTTACCATAGGCTTGACCATAGACCAACATCTCCACTGAAATTATTGAAAGTATGCACAAATCAAAAGGTCTTAATTTTTGGTTGTAATGAGGCCATGGCTAAAATTGTCAGGTGGGATAAAAGAAAGAAGGGATAAAACAAAGGCTAACTTGCAAAAATATTTACAAAAACAAGTTTCCCTCAAAAACCATGAATGAGAAATGGATACAATAAAGACTCACACTCACATCAGGAACATTTTATTCTTCCTTTCTTTTTCAATTTTTTTTCTTTTCTATTCTCTTCCTTTACATTTGTTATTTTTTAATTCTCTTTTTTTTTTCTTTTTTCTTTTCTTTTCTTTGGAAGAGAAATAGAACTCATACACTTTTCACCAATTACTTTCACTTTTTCTTTCTATATTCCTCTCAATTGCTCATTCAAACTTCCCAAGGTACTACAAAGAATATGCAATAAATGCAGGGTACCAAGGAAAAATCATATATCATTATAAGGCTCAAAATGGGCAACTAAGGGAAAATTATCAATGCAAAACATCTGAAGGCCACAAAAACACACCCTAAGTGCCTTAATCATCTTCATGCATGCAATCAATTATCAATTTTGAAATGGTCACAGGTCAAGTTCTAGAAGACAATATCAAAGTGAACACACTCATGAAAGAATAGGGGTCTCAATATCAAAATATTTCAATAAAATTCATACCGCTCAATATAAGGCTCAAAATCTCACAGGGCTAAAGTCAGTTCACTAATCACATGTTCTGAAAGCATTTGTCGAAATAAACCAGTCACCATAATCATATTTACAGCTCAATCAAATAGAGTCGAATACCAATGAGTCTAAGTCCTAAACTAAATATACACATGCATCAAAAGAGAAAAAGTCCTAAATCTAGAATAATCACCTACTTTCACTAGAGACACAAACCAATACCAAATATGGGGAAACAATTCAAGTCTTAAAAATCAATTTTTATTTTGTATCCTCCCCCAAACTTAGATGTTGGCTTGTCCTCAAGCAAACCACTCTACCTAAAAACTACAAAATAAAAATTAAAAACCTATACTAAAAAAAATAACCAAAAATGACAAGGATAAAGATTAAGAATACTACCTATCACATCCACAAAATAGCATTAATCACAAGAGAAATGTTGCTCCCCCAAACTTAATACCTGCAATGGTTAGTACTGGTGCAACAAAGCACCACCAATGGGAGGAGACAACAGTCACGCCTGCACAAAACTCAGGAATACAGATGCAACAAGATAATAATCGAAATAAATATCCATGCATTAAAAATAAATTAAAATCCTAGAAAGTGCAAACTCAAATAATATCACAGGTACAGAGCGGGGTGGGGAAAATACATCAGATATATCAAAATAAGAACAACCCCAACTAGTCCTCATCCATCCCTCGAGCATCAGGCTCAGGCACATCCACCGGATAGTCCAACAGACTCCTCTCATAGTCCGAATAAGGGGGCAACTCAAAAGCATAACCCTGATCAGCACTCCAGGCCCTCATAATATCATCGCGGACCTCGTCCCTGCGTAACTGAACACGCTGGAACTCAGCCTGCTGCCTCAAATACCGCCCCTGCAGTGCCTGCTCCCTCATCATGGACTGCATCATAACCCTTAGGTCCTCCACACCATCCGACGACTGTGCCGGTCGGCGAGAAGATCCTGCTCTATCCTGAACTGGTGGCTGTGGGTCAAGAATAATGGGTGGGTGTCTATCCTCCCTAGCTGTCTTAATAGCAAGTAAAACATAATTATCCCAGACAGCTTTAGTCAGCATGGTGGCCCTCTTAATCTCCTTCAGCTCATCACTCCCAGGCACTACCCCTACAGCAGAACACAACTAGTGTATTACCCAAGAAAATCCCACGTATCCTTTATCACTCATAGCAAAGCGGTGCAGCTGATCAGAAATCAACGACGCCGCATCAACAACAACACAGGACTTCAGGGAATACACTAATCGACATATGGCTGGGGAAATCTCAGTATCATGGGAATGAGGGTACAAGTTGTGCATGATGAACCAGACCCAAAACCGGGCAGCTCCCTGCATATTCCTCTGAGACACATGTTTTGGCCTTTGATTAATATTTAAATTCCATGTTTTTCCAGCCAAGAACAAATGTCTCTGAAGCATATCCAGAGAATACATACCCTCATCATCATAACTATCCGTGTTGAACAAAGCTGGGGCCATAGTAGGCGAGTAGCTAGGAAGGCGTAGGACACGTGCTATAGTAGCAACATCATACGGAACCTCCTTGCCTCTCACATGCGCAACCCTCTTGTGCTCAACCATTCCAAGCAACAACTCCTCCTTCTTCTCTAATTGTGCACGCCACCAAGCATGCGAATAAAACTCCCACACCAATTTCTGACTCAAATACTCCGGTGGTCCTCTAACCCATGATTCCCATTTGTTCACTTGAATCAGCTCCATCACCTCCTCCACACCTCTCAGACCAACCACCTGCTGACCGGAAACGGTCTCATCAAGGACCATGCCCAATTCCGGTTGCACCCTCCTCTTAACCATCTTTCCATCATGAAACTCGACGACTTTCGGATGCTCAAAAGTCATCCCAACCTCTCCACTACTGTCCACCATTGACCTCTTTCCTCTTCTCAACATGTTTTAGTTCAAAAATTGCAAAAGGCAATATATCGAACACCTGGCAGGCAGCACAAAACCTTCAAAATTTTAAAGAGAGAACTCAATCCTAACCTTCCAAATCCAAAAAAATCAGACCAGAGAAGGATAGAGAAGAGATTCTTACCTTAAAACAATGAAAAATTCGCGTTCCCTAGCCCTTTGTATGAAAATCCGAATTGAGAAGAGAAGAGAGGGGAATGGGGTTTTTGAAAAATTTGAATGAAAAAGGAGAGAAATTTATGATGTTCATGATGATTAATGGAGTTGTGAGTGATTAATTTGATGAAATATGGGTGGATTTGATGGAATATATGAATTGGGGATTGAATTTGGGGATTAGGGTTCTTAGTGTTTTCTAATTGGGGATGAAAGGAATTGAGGGGAATTTGACTTCTCCCCTCAGGCGTGCTGCTCAAATTGGCAGCAGTGGACGCGCGCCCCAGGCGCGCCTAGTCTGTACACAGTGATTTTTTTTAAAATAAAATAAAATAAAGAAAAAATTAATCAACTAATAAACAGAGTTAGGAACTTACCTTTGTAGCACAGCTTTTTCTATTGATGCACATGGAGGAACTCCTCCAAACTTATTTACCTGTGTCACATGAACAACTAAAAGTAGTGCTAGAAAGCACAACATTAGTAGTTACTTATAGAAAATTCCAACTCCTTATTCACTAAAAAAAAACAAACCTAAACTACTAAATAATTACAAGAAATCCACCAGGATCCCAAATTCTATGGCTCAATTCCCATGTGATATAGGAATAACAAGTTACCCCCATGTCCCATGGGAATGAGCAGGGATGATGAAATAAGGAATTTTTCAAAATAAATTTAAACCCACCAAGGTCAAAAGGTACATTCCTTAAATCATTCATCATCATAGAAAGTTTGTCTTTTTCCCCATTCATGAAGGTGTAAATTTCATGAACAAGGAAAATAAAAGTTTTAGGATCTTTATTCATCCCTGTGTACAACAATGCCTTATGTTGATGTTTTAGAAAAACATCATACAAACTCAAGGGTCGAACATAATTGAAAAAATTTGAATCATCCACACATGCTAAGGATTTAACACAATTTTTAAGTTCAGAAAATTCAGCACGCAAGGATGAGTCAAATTTTTCTACTATTATTCTATCCCCATCTGTTTTGTTTTGTTTCACCTCTTCTTTCTCATGATGCACCTCAATTACTTTTTCTTCAAAATTTTCAGAGACGTTAGTACTTAAGTCTTCCTTAATGGAGAACTCTTGTACCCACTCCTCTATGACAGCTTTCTTATATACATTGAAGTACAATTTCTCAATCTTGAAAATCGAGGTATTTGCATCATACGTAAGAGGAGGTGAATTCAAAACAAAATTAAAAAATTTGACTTTACAAAAGGCATTATTATACATTTTAATGAAAAACAGAAAAATAAAAAGAAAAATAGAATTTACTAATAACTACACTAAGTACCAAAAATAAACTAAAGAAGACTACTCCCCGGCAACGGCGCCAAAAACTTGTTGATGTGCCAGCAAGTGGACTGGGTCAACGAGTAATATAGTCTGGAAGACCGAATATCGTCCCACAGGGAGTTGTGTTTTTAGTATATTTTCACCTTAATGTAATTAAAACTAAATCCTATTACTAAAAAGTTGATATAAATTAAAATTCAGATTTAAAATCACTAATTAACTAAACTACTAAGTTGCTGAAATTAAATTAAATTTGAGAAACTATGGGAGAAAAGTGGTTAGGAACGTTGGTTTCATTGTAGGTTTCACTTATTCAATTATAATTCAGATTTTCCTTTAATTATCCTTCAATTCATGGACCATTCTTCTCAAGTAGCAATAGTTAGATCTCTCTAACATTACCCTTATTTTCTAAATACTTAATCCTTGATCTCTCAACAAATTACAATATAAGAAAATATCAATTTCAGCACAAGGGAATTACAAAGTCATATAATCATTTAATCATATCTCTATAACTAAACTGATTATACCATTAATTGCATGGCCTATTCAAAATCCCAACTCTCGTTGCGAATTAAGAGATCCAAAACATAAATTGTGCAGGTTTATGTATACAATAAAAACACAATTAATGCATGAATTGAAAACAGCAAAATCCTAAATCATAAATTGAAATAAGCTACGCCATACAAATTCACCGTGTTCCTAACACGAGGGTTTTAGTTACACATAGAAATAAGAAGAAGAAAAGACATACTAGGGAAATTCATAGACAAATTACCCCAAATCCTTCAATCTTCAAATGCTCCAAATCAATGCAATCTCCCTCTTCAAATCTAAATTCTGTTTTTCTCCTCTAATTGTCTGCTTAACCTAATTCTAAATCACTAATTTATAATTACAATCTATCTCTAAGTAGAATCCCAATCAATTTCTGAAGTTTTGGCCCAATTGGGCTTTTTCTGGTGCACGCGCGCCCCAGGCGCACGCGGTAAAGCGCCCCAGGCGCGCGCCTCTGCTGCTACCTTGTTTCTCAGATGGCGCGCCCCAAGCGCACCCGTCCACGCGCCGCAGGCGCGTGGACCTGTTTCGGCTCTGATTTTCTCCGTTCTTTTTCCTATTTCAAGGTCTTTGAATGCTCTTTCCAATTCCATAATTATTTTTCGCATTTGAGCTCCAAAATCACCTGAAACACTGAACAAACAATCAAAAAGTTCATGGGAAACTACAACTACTAAAATTCCTAAAAACTAATAAAAAGATCCTAAGTTTGCTATGAAAACAAGCTAAATCAAAGTAAAAGAGGGTAAAATGAAGTCCGAAAGGTATATATATCAGACCCAAATCACTCCCCCAAACTTAGCATTTTGCATGTCCCAGGCAAAAGTAAAATAAAAATTCTAAATAAAAGACAAATTCCCTAAATCAACATGAACACACCTAATCCAAGACTACGACTCATCACTTCGACACATATTATCACAAACTATATACACAATTACATACTAGTTAACATAACAATCCCATTCAGAACTCAGAACTAATGAACACTCTCAACCTCTCAATTGTTTCTCTCAAAAGTGTATAAGGGTCATATTTTCAATTCACTCAAGTTCAACAATGATAATGTGTTACCATAGGCTTGACCATAGACCAACATCTCCACTAAAATTATTGAAAGTATGCACAAATCAAAAGGTCTTAATTTTTGGTTGTAATGAGGCCATGGCTAAAAGTGTCAGGTGGGATAAAAGAAAGAAGGGATAAAACAACGGCTAACTTGCAAAAATATTTACAAAAACAAGTTTCCCTCAAAAACCATGAATGAGCAATGGATACAATAAAGACTCACACTCACATCAGGAACATTTTATTCTTCCTTTCTTTTTCAATTTTTTTTCTTTTCTATTCTCTTCGTTTACATTTGTTATTGTTTAATTCTCTTTTTTTTTTCTTTCTTTTTTTTTCTTTTTTCTTTTCTTTTCTTTGGAAGAGAAATAGAACTCATACACTTTTCACCAATTACTTTCACTTTTTCTTTCTATATTCCTCTCAATTGCTCATTCAAACTTCCCAAGGTACTACAAAGAATATGCAATAAATGCAAGGTACCAAAGAAAAATCATATATCATTATAAGGCTCAAAATGGGCAACTAAGGGAAAATTATCAATGCAAAACATCTGAAGGCCACAAAAACACACCCTAAGTGCCTTAATCATCTTCATGCATGCAATCAATTATCAATTTTGAAATGGTCACAGGTCAAGTTCTAGAAGACAATATCAAAGTGAACACACTCATGAAAGAATAGGGGTCTCAATATCAAAATATTTCAATAAAATTCATACCCCTCAATATAAGGCTCAAAATCTCACAGGGCTAAAGTCAGTTCACTAATCACAAGTTCCGAAAGCATTTGTCGAAATAACCCAGTCACCATAATCATATTTACAGCTCAATCAAATAGAGTCGAATACCAATGAGTCTAAGTCCTAAACTAAATATACACATGCATCAAAAGAGAAAAAGTCCTAAATCTAGAATAATCACCTACTTTCACTAGAGACACAAACCAATACCAAATATGGGGAAACAATTCAAGTCTTAAAAATCAATTTTTATTTTGTATCCTCCCCCAAACTTAGATGTTGGCTTGTCCTCAAGCAAACCACTCTACCTAAAAACTACAAAATAAAAATTAAAAACCTATACTAAAAAAAACTAACCAAAATGACAAGGATAAAGATTAAGAATACTACCTATCACATGTTGAAACTGAGTGTTGAAACTCATTGTTTCCCTCTTAGTGTTTTGATGATGACACAACACAATTTATATATGCTTAACAGGTTCAGGTATTTTGAAGATTGCAAAGATGGTTTTCAAGTTGAAGATCTAGCTTTAGGCTTAGATATCTTTGTAAGGCAGTTAATACTCTTAAGCACTTAGAATTATAACCTATGTGATGATGATATTAATTTTTCTTGAAAAATCTAGAAGAAGTCTTTTTAAACCTTTGCTCCAGGAATCTTATTTGTGAAAAATGTTTTGCGAAAACCTTTGGTTACAATTTTTTTTCATGAAAATCTATTTTTTATAAGGAGTAATCGATTAACCCTACTCGAATAATCGATTACTTAATGCAACTTGTAACCAGAGAGAATGTAATGGATTATTTAGGATATTGTAATGGATTACTTCCTTGAACTGGTCATTTAGGTGTAAGTAATCGATTATCAGAAACTAATAATCGATTATATTTCAATGCTGCAACTTTTGTGAAAAACCTGAGAGCATGTAATCGATTATCTTTACCAAAGTAATCGATTATTTCAATTAAAATTTTGAAAAACGTGCTGAAATCAAACATGATGCCCAGAATGATTTATTTCCATTTCTGGATGATCCTGCTTTGATTTGTTGGCTGCTTCTTCTACCTTTATATATTTTCTTTCTTTTTGAATTTTAAAAAGAGAGAGTCTTTTCTTCTTCTCCTTCTCTAAATTCTTTTGAAATCTTTTTGAGAAGAATCATCATCATCATCATCATAGTGTTATAGCCTTGAGTTTGCTTGAGTTTATTATTTTGCTATAGGATTCAATTGTAGTATCTGCTCTACTTAGAGAGCTTATTGTTTGTTGCACACTTTATTTCGTGCAAAATCATATCTTTGTAAGGGGTGTGACAGCCTTAGTGTTTAAGGAGTGTTTTCCATTAGGATAGAACGTGTGTCGCGTTCATAGGGTGAGATAACCCTTGTGTTTTGGGTAGCGCTATACGAACGGTGGGATTCCTAGTAGTTAGGCTATTTGTATTTGAGGTCCCTTGCGAATGGTGGGATTCCTAGTAGCTTGCGGGGCGCTCTGGATGTACTTGGGGACGCAGTTGCGTCTTGGTTTAGTGAAAAGCTCAAGTGGGTCGCTTGAGGACTGGATGTAGGCGTTGTTGGCCAAACCAGGATAAAATTCTCCAGTGCACAATTTCCTATCCCTTATCTTTTACTTTCCGTACGTTTATTTTGTGTTAATCGTATTTTCGTGATTAAAAGTATTTTTCAAGATTTAATCTATATAACACGAGGATTGTGATTTTCTTTATGTAATGATTTCTTATATCTATCCCGTGTATATTATGTTTTTCATATTCATAAGTAATATTATTTAAGTTGTTTGCTTAAAAACGTTTTAAATCGTTCTTTAAGTCTTCCGCTCGTTTTAATCTTTGTTATTTTCTAAAAGAACGTTTTATTTCGATTAATTCTCAAAGTTTTTGTAAACACCCAATTCATCCCCCCCTCTTGGGTGATTCTTGCCAATTCCACCAATTATTCCAACAATTGGTATCAGAGCTTCGTGCTATGGTAACAAGCTTAACCGCTTGATTTAAAGATCCTTGGTTGATTGGCTTATTGGGATATTTGTTTTTGATTTTAAAATGGAGGGTATTTCGTTCGATGAAGCACCAATTTTCAATGCAGAAAATTATTTGTATTGGAGTGCTAGAATGAAATTTTATTTACAATCAATAAATTATCGCTTATGGCTTTTTGTGCAAAATGATTTTGATTTAAATCCAAAAAATGTTTTAAATGAATTTGACAAAAAAATGTTTTGCCTTGAACATTCAAGCAATGCAGATTTTAAGGAATGCCTTAAATAATGAAGCATATGCTAAAATCAAGGATTATCACAATGCTAAATGTATTTGGGATACTTTACACTCTTATTATGCTACTGATGATCTTTTGGAAAGTGTAAGTGTTCACAGATGTTTTCAGGAGACTCAGAAAGAGAAAAACTTGAAGGATGAATGGACTCTTTCTCATGACAAAGTTTTGAATGATGACACCCATAGCATGAGGAGCAGCTCGTCAGATGAAAAAGATGATGATGATTTAGAAAAACTGTTTGAAACATTCGTGGTATCATATTTGGAATCAAGTTCTTCAGATAAGGAGTCAGAAGACACTGAAACTGCATTACATTCATACACTTCTCACGAGGTAACTTTAACTGATTCTCATTTCCAAAACCCTCATAGTACCCATAATGTTTTGAGAGATGATTTGAAAAATAATTTTGACAGTAGCACCTCTACAAGAAATAAAAAATGCATTTTTATTGAAAAAGTGGTTGAGGTAGCTTCTTGTGACTCTCATTGTATCTCAAAATCCCTTTGTTCAAACTCCTTTCTTGACAATTCTAATAAGAATGTGGAAATTCAAAAGTCAAGCAAAGAGGTTAGCAAATGTGATTCTGAATACAAAGATCACAAGTTTGTGTTTTGCAAAAATGATTTTAGAAAATCCAAAACATCTCCCAAAATCATTATTTGTAACTACTGTGATCGTTCAGGTCATATTTCTCATTTATGCATGTATAAGAAAAATCAATATACGAGAAATAAAATGAAATGGGTTCCAAAGTTTTCTAAGGAATCTAAATCTAATCCCCCTGGACCCAAAATGAGATGGGTACCAAAAACTTCTTCTTGTAACAGGATGGAACATCATATTTTACCCAAGGAAAAACCAAGAAGGATACTAAGAGACAAATTCATCACATGGTTCCCTTGGATATCTGAAAACAGATGAAGTAACCAAAGAAGTATAGCCCCATCAAGATCAACAACCTCAAATGGAAGAAATGGAGAGTACATATTAATGAAAAATCATAGAAGGAACTATTGGTCTAGAACAAAGTCACCTTGGCACAAAGCAATTGAGAAAAGGGATCATTGGCCAAAGGCAAAAGCTCCATGGCATACAAAGTCTGAGGTCAACAAGTCATATACCTTTTATAATTATGATTATTCAAGAACATACTTTGACTATTCCAAGCTATACTAATTTTAGAAAATAAATCATGTGTTGAAAATTTTATCATCACATGATCATCATATCTTGGAAATGTCAAAGAACTTCATAAAATGTTATTTAGTATAAACTTGAGGTAATCAAGTTAGTACCAAATGCATATTATGATTAATCTTGGTATAACTCATACTTATAATAAGCATATGATTTGTTATATTATTTTCTTTGATCTATTTTAGTAAATTAAAGAGCTCAATTGTTTATTATATCAATGTATCTAACTTGAGCATTGGAGATAGCCAGAACCATTTGTTTTGTAGGAAACAGGTCTCTTAAAGGTAAGTTGACCACAAGCTGAATGTCACTAACGGTTCCTGGCATCAGAAATCATGCATCAGAAGTTATTGAAGTTTGTCAGTCAGAAAAGGAGGATTCTGGAAGTTTGTGCAGAAGTAATCAATTACTCTACAACAGTAATCGATTACCACGTGAATTTTTGAACCAGTTATGATCAGTTATGAAGAAATAATGGATTAAAGGATCAGAAGAATCGATTAAATCTGCAGCATCATGCAAATCAATAGAGGCATTATAATCGATTAAAGGAGTGGATATAATCGAGTATAAATGTTGCATCAGTTCTGACCAGAGAAGAGATAATCGATTAAAAGCATAAAAGTAATCGATTAATGAAAGAAGTAATCGATTATATAAAAGAAATAATCGATTATCGGCTACAGTATCTGAAAAAAAAGGGGAAAAGTGCAGATCGTGTGGGCCTTTTGACCCAAATTGACCAAGTGTGGACCACAAGTTGAATAAACCCTAGCCACACACCTTCTTACACACTCTCTCTCTTCCCATAAAAAAATCCTACGGCCTCCTTCTTCTCTCTCTCCCACGATACTCTCTCCTTCCCACTTCATCTTCTTCCTTCTTCCACCAAACTCCATAACCACCCACAAACCTTCATCAAACCTTCACCATTCTCTCTCATATCTCTTCCTTCTCACGTAAACCTTCATCTTCTCCACTTCTCTCATCAAAACCGCCCCTCTCTCTCTTTTCCTCTCTCTCATACGTTTTCTTCTCCCACTACCATAACCACCATTGAAACCTCAGTTCTTGCTTAACATTATCAAAACCTTACTCTACATGCTTGGTTAAACTTGGTTTTCTCAAGGTTTGCATGTTTCATGGCACTTGATCTTCATGTTCAGATCTGGTTCTTCATCACTGGTTCAAGAGTGTTGATGTGAAAAGACCTCGGTTCACTGGTTTTTGCAAGATTTTTGGTTTTCTGGTTCAGATTGGCGTTCGGTTCAGTGACTGGTTCAGTTCTCTCGGTTCGTTTTGGTTCGGTTCAGAATGTATTGAAGCTACTCGGTCTGTTGCTCTGTTGTCGCTTCGGTTCAGTATTTCTTCTCCGGTTCAGGTTCTTGGTTCACTGTTCTTCTTCTTCAGTATCTTCATTATAGTGATTTGTTGATATGCTGTTCATTGATGAGTTTATGAAGTTGTCACTGCTGAGTTAAGTATCTGGTAGTCTGGTTTGTTATTTGTGTTGTGCTGCAATCTATCTGGTTAGCATAGTCTGTTGCTTTGATTCAAGTTGATTCAAAATTCTATATTTGTCACATTATTTGTTCTGAGATCATGTCATCCCGTCACTCGAAGAGAAGGGTAATCATTGAGGAATCAGATGATGATGAACCTTCACCTCCGACTGTTCAGAGAAGGGCTCAACCTTCGTCTAGCCGTGCTCCTAGGCCTCCAAGGACTAGACAAAGCAATGCAGGTCCTTCTGTTCCACCTCCACCGGTTCACCAACCGATTGCTTTGGAAAAGTTGAATCGCTGGTTTTCTAACCCTGCTCAGATTATGGACTATGAAAAGTATTTTGCTGCTTGTTCGGTAATTTCTCCGAGGTATCTTGATGCTGAGACTTTTGATGGCGATGATTGTAATCTCCCGGCTGTGATGCTCTTGATAGAGAAAGGTCTCTTTGAGTTCAGTACTATTGGAGGAGACTACTATGAAGATTTAGTTAGAGTCTTCTACTCTAATCTTGTCTGGAATGCTGATGAAAAGACTCTTTATTCCGAAGTTAAAGGGAAAGGCATCAAAATCAGTTTGAACACTTGGATTAACATTACTCACTTGCCCATGGATGGTATCACTTTCACTTGCTCTAGTTCTGAGAGTCTATGGGGAGACGAGTATGACAAGAAAGCTGCAAAAGAAGAATTCATTGATGACCGTATCCCTGCTGGAAAAGTGATGACTTCTGGAAATCTGAAATTTGTGTATCGAGTTCTTCACTTCATTTTGACTCGTTGCCTGATTCCTAGGCAAGGGAATTACTTCAGGGTACTTGAGTCTGATTATATTATCTTCTGGACTTGGTTTCACAATAAACCGATCAATTGGGGTTGGTTTATCTTGAATCACATGATTGAGACTGCTGCAAAAGTTCGACGATCTATTGATGATGATATGAAGAATAAGACGTCAAAACTTCCATATGCTACAGTGATAACCAACATTCTCAGACGATTCCGAGTTCCCTTGAACGGTGAGGCTAGAACAGCTCCAAATGCAGATATGCGTATGGACACCAATTTCTTGGGTCACATGGGTTGGGTCAATATGGAAGATATAGGTTGGATGCCCAAGACTCAGCGTCGGGAACGCAAGTCCAACCACAATTACAACCCAGATGAAGAAGATCAGCAGCAGCAGCCACAGCCAGATAATGCACCAGCTCAAGATTCTGATTACATTCCGCTACAAGCTCTCTATCCACCAGATCACATTCCTCCGTACATGCAGTTGTTCATGGACGATGTCCGAGGATACATGAGGCGTTCTGATGAACACATGCAGTCAGTAGACACTTCGCTTGCACAGCTCACCTCCGGCATGGAACAGATGCACGTCGATATGGAGGCAGTGCAGCAGGAGATATATCATCTGAGGCATCAGAACCGTCCTCCGTTCCAGTGATAGCTCAGCTTGTGGCATCTCACTCTGTTCTCTCAGTTTATCTATTTTATGCTATTTGGATATTTTATGCTTATGCTCGTAACCCCCTAGTACTGTTATTGGTTATGTTTTTCTTGTTCCTGGATTTCGTGATATTCTCTGACTTGTTTGGATTCAGCTCATTGCATTATGACAATATTATCCTTTTGGTGTGTTATTTATAATTGTTGTCATATGCTATTGCTCTTGTCCCTCTTCACCTTTTTGATGATGTCAAAAGGGGGATAAAAAGGAGAAAACAGAAAACATGTTCATGAGGTATCTTGGAGAAAAAGGAGAAATCAGGTTGATTGTGAAAAATGTTGATCATGCTCAGTACAGGTTTATCATGTCATGATATTTCATGAATTCAGGGGGAGCTCAGTTTGAGAGCTTATGATGAGCTTGATTTATATTGTGGTGCTCTTATATATTTAAAGAGCCATATGTTTTGAATGTTTTTTTTCGTATTAACCTTTGTTTTGCATGTAGTGTTTGTCATCATCAAAAAGGGGGAGTGTTGAAACTGAGTGTTGAAACTCATTGTTTCCCTCTTAGTGTTTTGATGATGACACAACACAATTTATATATGCTTAACAGGTTCAGGTATTTTGAAGATTGCAAAGATGGTTTTCAAGTTGAAGATCTAGCTTTAGGCTTAGATATCTTTGTAAGGCAGTTAATACTCTTAAGCACTTAGAATTATAACCTATGTGATGATGATATTAATTTTTCTTGAAAAATCTAGAAGAAGTCTTTTTAAACCTTTGCTCCAGGAATCTTATTTGTGAAAAATGTTTTGCGAAAACCTTTAGTTACAATTTTTTTCATGAAAATCTATTTTTTATAAGGAGTAATCGATTAACCCTTCTGGAATAATCGATTACTTAATGCAACTTGTAACCAGAGAGAATGTAATGTGTAACACCCTCACAAATATTTAGTTTTATTAAGATTTATAAAAATATGGACTTGAAAATTTTGACGAAAATCCGGCAGAGTTTCCTCTGTTTTTCGGACTTTCCCCAAAATTTCCTTTTGTACCTGTCCAGACCAGAATAGTTCAGAAGCTTAAATCATAAATATTACAATAAATAAAAACCTAATGGCCACAAATACACAACTCTGGGCATACACTAATACACACATTTAATTATAAAAATACATTCTTAAACTTAATTAAAATTCACTCTTGGTATCATAAAAGACACCCCTCATGGTGAGGGTTTCCTGCTCAGCCCAAATAACAGCTATGCTCCTGACCTGTACCTGTGGTGGTTGTAAGGGTGAGAATTGCACGAACTAGTAATGTATAATACATGCCAAGTCATACACAATTAGCAAATAACCAAATAATACAAATACTTCACGCCCAATCACCTACCGCTGCAAACACAATCATCTCCAAATTATTCACATTTCCTAATTAATGTCAATTCCTATTCTATTTTCGTTCACTTAACTTTCTACCCTCACCTCTTCTTAGTCTCTCAATTCTTTTCCCACTCCTACTTCTACTCACATGCTTTCTATTTTACTACACCGACTAATTCTAGTCTCTATTTCTCATTTCTCCATCTCATTCATCACATTCTCAACTTTCCACTTTTTATTTCTTTTTATTTCATTCTTTTTCATTTCTTTTTACTTTTTCGGGATCTTTGTGGTTTCACAATTGCGTTCCCCAGTCTTTCAGAGGATACGTCTTACGGATGCGTACAGATCCCCAAAGGCCGCACGTCTAACTCAACCACTGCGCACTCTGCCAAGGCGGCTTACTTTTCCTGCACCCGAGAGCGTGTCTTACATGGCCAGAATGCCACAAAATCCTTGGCTATGCGAGTTTGCCACTGCGTTCCCCAGTCTTTCAGAGGATACGACTTACCGATGCGTACGGATCCCCAAAGGTCGCACGACTAACTCAACCCTTGCACACGTTCCAGCCAGAGGCTTATTGCAGGTGTTGCGCACCCGACTTATTGCACCCCACCGTGTGTCTTACAGGATCCAAATCGCATACCAATATTCTCTTTTTCTTTTCTTTTTATTCTTTTTCCTTTTTCTTTTTAATCGACACGCCTTACCAGGCTCGCATCGATGCCGATACGCCTTACCAGGCTCGCACCGGACTTCCATTTTCCTTTTTAATCGACACGCCTTACCAGGCTCGCATCGATGCCGATACGTCTTACCAGGCTCGCACCGGACTTCCATTTTCCTTTTTAATCAATTTTAGTCTGCCCTCGCCTAACACCCTTTTTCCTTCTACTCTCATTTTCCTCTTTTTCTCTTCTACTCCAACTAATCTATTCCCATATAATTAACTCTCTATCATTTCCAAAAACACTTCCTATTTTCCCTATTTGTTTCCCTTACATTTTCATCTATATGTTACTATTAAATTCAAAGCTCACTTCTCTATGCCCTTCTTTCCGTTTTCAATCAATCACTAAAAACAACATACATACACTATTTAATGTATTTAATAATTACATTATAAACATGTCATTATCCAATTTATTCACACAATTTAGCACATGCATATCATTTAGCAAGTCACAACATAATTATTAAAACATTTATATCAATTAATCACTTAGCACAATAAATCATCAATTCATATTATAATTCATAAATATCAATTCCTAATATCAACTACACAAACCAATTAATCTCAACACGCACACACATACTAGTTACACAACCACCGTGCGGCAATAAACCCCTTACCTTGGGGTTCTACCAGAACCTGTTTCGAGGCACGACTGGGCTATCCTGCTCCGGCTCACGACGCTATGCGGTTTGTTGTTCTCATCACAGCGGTTCCTAAAATCCTTCGTCCTCTGACTATAGTATTAAATCAAATAGAAATCAATTCATTGCGCCAGAAGCGACTCAGTTTGAAATTTCAATGTATAATTAACATATTTCAAAGTAGAGTATTTCGTAAGTTTACCAAATCACGAAATCATTTAATTATAATTTACAAACCAAAATAACATAGGATTTTAAATTAAAATCGTTGTTTTCTCAATAAAATAGTGTAGTTTCTTATTGAAAAGCATTTAACTAAAATTCGTAAGTCAAGGTCAAATAGAAATTTAAACTTAAGACTATTGCTTTCTCAATAAAATATTAGATCTTTTTGTTAAAAGTACGCTAACTTTCAAAAGTAGCATATTCGTCAGAAATACATTAAAGTAAAGTAGTTTTTGTTTTAAGTTACAAAATCAATTGCGTAACTTGACACTATTAATTCCGAACTAAAAGGAAGCGTTCTCGGTTCAAAAATAAATCTAAGTTACAATTATACCATTAAAACAATTATACTTCCCTTCAGTTTGAAATTAATGTTAAACACTTTAACTCAGATTAACGTCATGCCGAGTATATCAGATTTCTAATTAATCGATGTATTGTTTAGTTTAGGGACAATTCAACCTCACTAAACAATAACTCAATTACTTAGGGACCTGACACAATTAACAGAATACTTTTAAAAATCATCGTTCGGCATATCGGTCAACTTGATATAATACAAATCAGGTTAACTAATTAAAATCCTTATCAATACTAGTATAAATAGTAAAATTGAAACTTAATATTAAGTTCAAATACCATTTATTTTCTAAAACAACAATAACATTTCAGAATAGCTAAACAAATAGGTAATTAGTACTAATATTATTATAATTAGTATTATCATTATTAAAACACAATATAGAGTAATTAAAATGGTATTAGAGATTTACCCTCGAAGACGGTTTTGGATGCCGGTTCGGTTAACCCGGTTCAAAGCACAAAGGAACGGCTGGCCCCGGTGACGATGACGACGATACTGGCGTCGGTGACGATCTCGGTTCTTAGCAGCAACACATGCCCTGGAGAAGGAAGGAGGTAGTGCAGAGTGCCTTGCCCAATGGAAGCGACGAACGGAGGCGACAACAAAACCACAAACGGCAGCAGCGGCGGATCGCAACCCCGGGGGCGACGGGTCGCGAATCGCGATTGGTGGGAGGGAGAATCGCGCGTGAGTGCGCAAACCAGAGGCAGCGAAGACCACGGTGGCGGCGGCGCGGTCCCTCAACTGCGGCAGAGAGAGGGATTGGTGCGAGAGGGAGAGAGGGCACGCGCGGTGGTGGTGGCTGGAACCGCAGAGAAAGCGGGAAGGACTTGGTGTGACTGAGAAGAAAGAAACGAAGAGGAGAGAGAGAGCTGGAGGGATGGGAGCGGCAGTATGGTGGCTGGGTGGGTGGTGGCCGGCGGAGGGAGAGAAGAGCCATGGAGGAGGAGGTGGTGTGGTTGGGGGTGGGGGAATGGGGTTAGGGCCAGCGCTGGTTTGGCAAGAAGAAGAAGGGAAATTTGTTTCCCCCAAATGCACAACACACAGCACACACGTGCACTACTTTTTTTTTAATTCATTATTATTATTATTATTATTACTATTATTAAAACATATACACTAATACACACTTTTATTTATCTATTTATTTCATTTTATTTATTCTTTTATTTTAAAACTCAAAATACTAATAATCAACTTTAAATACTAGAATAAAAATTATAAAGTAAGAAACTTATAAATATTTCCAATAAAATATTTTCACATGAAATATATCAAAATAAAGTAAAACACATAAAGTATATTTTTGATATAGGATAACTATTTTAAATGAATTTACTTTAGAACATAAAAGAAATGAAATATATTTTCGTAATTAACATAATGTATTTTTATAAAAATACACAACTAAATAATTGATTTTTAAGAAACATTTATTTAAGTCAATACAATTTATAAATATATTAGGAATTAAAATTAGGGATGTTACATAATGGATTATTTAGGATCTTGTAATGGATTACTTCCTTGAACTGGTCATTTAGGTGTAAGTAATCGATTATCAGAAACTAATAATCGATTATATTTCAATGCTGCAACTTTTGTGAAAAACCTGAGAGCATGTAATCGATTATCATGACCAAAGTAATCGATTATTTCAATTCAAATTTTGAAAAACGTGCTGAAATCAAACATGATGCCCAGAATGATTTATTTCCATTTCTGGATGATCCTGCTTTGATTTGTTGGCTGCTTCTTCTACCTTTATATATGTTCTTTCTTTTTGAATTTTAAAAAGAGAGAGTCTTTTCTTCTTCTCCTTCTCTAAATTCTTTTGAAATCTTTTTGAGAAGAATCATCATCATCATCATCATCATAGTGTTATAGCCTTGAGTTTGCTTGAGTTTATTATTTTGCAATAGGATTCAATTGTAGTATCTGCTCTACTTAGAGAGCTTATTGTTAGTTGCACACTTTCTTTCGTGCAAAATCATATCTTTGTAAGGGGTGTGACAGCCTTAGTGTTTAAGGAGTGTTTTCCCTTAGGATAGAACGTGTGTCGCGTTCATAGGGTGAGATAACCCTTGTGTTTTGGGTAGCGCTATACGAGCGGTGGGATTCCTAGTAGTTAGGCTATTTGTATTTGAGGTCCCTTGCGAACGGTGGGATTCCTAGTAGCTTGCGGGGCGCTCTGGATGTACTTGGGGACGCAGTTGCGTCTTGGTTTAGTGAAAAGCTCAAGTGGGTCGCTTGAGGACTGGATGTAGGCGTTGTTGGCCAAACCAGGATAAAATTCTCCAGTGCACAATTTCCTATCCCTTATCTTTTACTTTCCGTACGTTTATTTTGTGTTAATCGTATTTTCGTGATTAAAAGTATTTTTCAAGATTTAATCTATATAACACGAGGATTGTGATTTTCTTTATGTAATGATTTCTTAAATCTATCCCGTGTATATTATGTTTTTCATATTCATAAGTAATATTATTTAAGTTGTTTGCTTAAAAACGTTTTAAATCGTTCTTTAAGTCTTCCGCTCCTTTTAATCTCTGTTATTTTCTAAAAGAACGTTTTATTTCGATTAATTCTCAAAGTTTTTGTAAACACCCAATTCACCCCCCCTCTTGGGTGATTCTTGCCAATTCCACCAATAATTCCAACATCACATCCACAAAATAGCATTAATCACAAGAGAAATGTTGCTCCCCCAAACTTAATACCTGCAATGGTTAGTACTGGTGCAACAAAGCACCACCAATGGGAGGAGACAATAGTCACGCCTGCACAAAACTCAGGAATACAGATGCAACAAGATAATAATCGAAATAAATATCCATGCATTAAAAATAAATTAAAATCCTAGAAAGTGCAAACTCAAATAATATCACAGGTACAGAGCGGGGTGGGGAAAATACATCAGATATATCAAAATAAGAACAACCCCAACTAGTCCTCATCCATCCCTCGAGCATCAGGCTCAGGCACATCAACCGGATAGCCCAACAGACTCCTCTCATAGTCCGAATAAGGGGGAAACTCAAAAGCATAACCCTGATCAGCACTCCAGGCCCTCATAATATCATCGCGGACCTCGTCCCTGCGTAACTGAACACGCTGGAACTCAGCCTGCTGCCTCAAATACCGCCCCTGCAGTGCCTGCTCCCTCATCATGGACTGCATCATAACCCTCAGGTCCTCCACACCATCCGACGACTGTGCCGGTCGGCGAGAACATCCTGCTCTATCCTGAACTGGTGGCTGTGGGTCAAGAATAATGGGTGGGTGTCTATCCTCCCTAGCTGTCTTAATAGCAAGTAAAACATAATTATCCAACATAGCTTTAGTTAGCATGGTGGCCCTCTTAATCTCCTTCAGCTCATCACTCCCAGGCACTACCCCCACAGTAGAACACAACTGGTGTATTACCCAAGGAAATCCCACGTATCCTTTATCACTCATAGCAAAGCGGTGCAGCTGATCAGAAATCAGCGACGCCACATCAACAACAACACAGGACTTCAGGGCATACACTAATCGACATATGGCTGGGGAAATCTCAGTATCATGGGAATGAGGGTACAAGTTGTGCATGATGAACCGGACCCAAAACCGGGCAGCTCCCTGCATATTCCTCTGAGACACATGTTTTGGCCTTTGATTAATATTTAAATTCCATGTTTTTCCAGCCAAGAACAAATGTCTCTGAAGCATATCCAGAGAATACATACCCTCATCATCATAACTATCCGTGTTGAACAAAGCTGGGGCCATAGTAGGCGAGTAGCTAGGAAGGCGTAGGACACGTGCTATAGTAGCAGCATCATACGGCACCTCCTTGCCTCTCACATGCGCGACCCTCTTGTGCTCAACCGTTCCAAGCAACAACTCCTCCTTCTTCTCTAATTGTGCACGCCACCAAGCATGCGAATAAAACTCTGTTGGGATTCTGGCAAGTGTACCAGATCGTACAAGTAATATAGACAATGAAGTCCGAGTATCGTACCCAAGGGAGTGACCGTTTAATTAATTCCACCTAATTAATATTACTTAGTGAATGAGACAAAGGATTTATGAATTTGTAAATAAAAACAGAAATTAAAATAAATGACTTTTTGACAAGGGAAAGGCGGGATGTAGTTTCGATGCAGGTTCCTAAATATTCTATAACAAATTAATTTGTTTTCCTTGAATTCCGAATTGGTTTTGCAAAAGTAGAAAACGCCTAATGTCTTAGTACGTTTCCGTATTTTAGAGATTAATCTCCCAATGATGTCTCAAGGGAGCCTTAAAACCCCTAACCCTTTCATTAAGTTCAGTCAAAACCTCTTTTTATAAAATTACCCAATTCATAGAAAACATGTCTGTGCCTATGCAATTGAACTGTTTGATTATTAGGCTAAATCCTAAATTCATATGTCTATTCATAAAGGATTTCCAAAAGTCATGAAACAGCTTCTTTCATGAGAAACAAATTAGAACATAATCAAACACAAAATTCAATAACGGAAAACAAGATTAATTTATTACTAGAAATATTGAAAATGTTCCATTCATCTACTCCTACATCCCAAGGATGGAATTAGTTCATACTTACAAGAGAAAACACAATAAACATGATAAAAATAATTACCATGAATCCTTGAGCTAACTCCATGTTCTTCACAAAAACCTCCAATCCTTGTTCCTTCTCCAAGTCTCAAATCCTAATCTACTATTATTCTATGGAGTTGTATGAGTGTCTCTCCTCTCCCCCGAATGAATCCTAATCCTATTATTATATAGATTAAAACTAACCTAATTTCCAATCTAATGTGATAAGATAAAACTAATCCTAAATCTGAATATAATATGATAAGATCCTATTAGAATAAATTATCTCTAAGAATCTGGAGAAGATATGATTAAATCCACCAATGCTTGACGACGCACGCTTGGGCGAGATTGACCACGCCTGGGCGTGATGGCCTGCGCTTGAGCGCAAATTCCTGTGCCTGGGCGCACGACGGTGACTTCAAAATTGTCTTCTCAGTTCCAACTTCAAGGTTTTATTACTTGCTTCTCTTTTCTTTTTCCAAATTAAACAAATTAAGCTCCAAAACCTGAAATTAAGAACCAAAAAGGCACAAAATCCACAAGGATCTCGTTCCTCGTCATTAGTAGATAAAATCAATCTTTTCTTAACACTTACTTGAGAAACAAGCCAAAATCACTAAAAAAAGGGTAAATTATCACTCAAAAACATCATATTTTTGGCTCCAATCAAACTCCCACACCAATTTCTGACTCAAATACTCCGGTGGTCCTCTAACCCATGATTCCCATTTGTTCACTTGAATCACCTCCTCCACACCTCTCAGACCAACCACCTGCTGACCGGAAACGGTCTCATCAAGGACCATGCCCAATTCCGGTTGCACCCTCCTCTTAACCATCTTTCCATCCTGAAACTCGGCAACTTTCGGATGCTCAAAAGTCGTCCAAACCTCTCCACTACTGTCCACCATTGACCTCTTTCCTCTTCTCAACATGTTTTAGTTCAAAAATTGCAAAAGGCAATATATCGAACACCTGGCAGGCAGCACAAAACCTTCAAAATTTTAAAGAGAGAACTCAATCCTAACCTTCCAAATCCAAATAAATCAGACCAGAGAAGAATAGAGAAGAGATTCTTACCTTAAAACAATGAAATATTCGTCCTCCCTAGCCCTTTGTATGAAAATCCGAATTGAGAAGAGAAGAGAGGGGAATGGGGTTTTTGAAAATTTGAATGAAAAAGGAGAGAAATTGATGATGTTCATGATGATTAATGGAGTTGTGAGTGATTAATTTGATGAAATATGGGTGAATTTGATGGAATATATGAATTGGGGATTGAATTTGGGGGTTAGGGTTCTTAGTGTTTTCTAATTGGGGATGAAAGGAAGTGAGGGGAATTTGACTTCTCCCCTCAGGCGTGCTGCTCAAATTGGCAGCAGTGGACGCGCGCCCCAGGCGCGCCAGGCCATGCGCCTCAGGCGAGCCTGGTCTGTACACAGTGATTTTTTTTAAATAAAATAAAATAAAAAAAAACTAATCAACTAATAAACAGAGTTAGGAACTTACCTTTGTAGCATAGCTTTTTCTATTGATGCACATGGAGGAACTCCTCCAAACTTATTTACCTGTGTCACATGAACAACTAAAAGTAGTGCTAGAAAGCACAACATTAGTAGTTACTTATAGAAAATTCCAACTCCTTATTCACTAAAAAAAAAACAAACCTACACTACTAAATAATTACAAGAAATCCCCCAGGATCCCAAATTCTATGGCTCAATTCCCATGTGATATAGGAATAACAAGTTACCCCCATGTCCCATGGGAATGAGTAGGGATGATGAAATAAGGAATTTTTCAAAATAAATTTAAACCCACCAGGGTCAAAAGGTACATTTCTTAAATCATGCATCATCATAGAAAGTTTGTCTTTTTCCCCATTCATGAAGGTGTAAATTTCATGAACAAGGAAAATAAAAGTTTTAGGATCTTTATTCATCCCTGTGTACAACAATGCCTTATGTTGATGTTTTAGAAAAACATCATACAAACTCAAGGGTCGAACATAATTGAAAAAATTTGAATCATCCACACATGCTAAGGATTTAACACAATTTTTAAGTTCAGAAAATTCAGCACGCAAGGATGAGTCAAATTTTTCTACTATTATTCTATCCCCATCTGTTTTGTTTTGTTTCACCTCTTCTTTCTCATGATGCACCTCAATTACTTTTTCTTCTTCAAAATTTTCAGAGAGGTTAGTACTTAAGTCTTCCTTAATGGAGAACTCTTGTACCCACTCCTCTATGACAGCTTTCTTATATACATTGAAGTACAGTTTCTCAATCTCGAAAATCGAGGTATTTGCATCATACGTAAGAGGAGGTGAATTCAAAACAAAATTAAAAAATTTTGAATTTACAAAAGGCATTATTATACATTTCAATGAAAAACAAAAAAATAAAAAGAAAAATAGAATTTACTAATAACTACACTAAGTACCAAAAATAAACTAAAGAAGACTACTCCCGGCAACGGCGCCAAAAACTTGTTGATGTGCCAGCAAGTGGACTGGGTCAATGAGTAATATAGTCTGGAAGACCGAATATCGTCCCACAGGGAGTTGTGTTTTTAGTATATTTTCACCTTAATGTAATTAAAACTAAATCCTATTACTAAAATGTTGATATAAATTAAAATTCAGATTTAAAATCACTAATTAACTAAACTACTAAGTTGCTGAAATTAAATTAAATTTGAGAAACTATGGGAGAAAAGTGGTTAGGAACGTTGGTTTCATTGTAGGTTTCATTTATTCAATTATAATTCAGATTTTCCTTTAATTATCCTTCAATTCATGGACCATTCCTCTCAAGTAGCAATAGTTAGATCTCTCTAACATTACCCTTATTTTCTAAATACTTGATCCTTGATCTCTCAACAAATTACAATATAAGAAAATATCAATTTCAGCACAAGGGGATTACAAAGTCATATAATCATTTAATCATATCTCTATAACTAAACTGATTATACCATTAATTGCATGGCCTATTCAAAATCCCAACTCTCGTTTCGAATTAAGAGATCCAAAACATAAATTGCGCAGGTTTATGTATACAATAAAAACACAATTAATGCATGAATTGAAAACAGCAAAATCCTAAATCATAAATTGAAATAAGCTATGCCATACAAATTCACCGTGTTCCTAACACGAGGGTTTGAGTTACACATAGAAATAAGAAGAAGAAAAGACATAATAGGGAAATTCATAGACAAATTACCCCAAATCCTTCAATCTTCAAATGCTCCAAATCAATGCAATCTCCCTCTTCAAATCTAAATTCTGGTTTTCTCCTCTAATTGTGTTCTTAACCTAATTATAAATCACTAATTTATAATTACAATCTATCTCTAAGTAGAATCCCAATCAATTTCTGAAGTTTTGGCCCAATTGGGCTTTTTCTGGTGCACGCGCGCCCCAGGCGCACGCGGTAACACGCCCCAGGCGCGCGCCTCTGCTGCTACCTTGTTTCTCAGATGGCGCGCCCCAAGCGCACCCGTCCACGCGCCTGACCTGTTTCAGCTCCGATTTTCTTCGTTCTTTTTCCTAATTCAAGGTCTTTGAATGCTCTTTCCTATTCCATAATTATTTTGCGCATTTGAGCTCCAAAATCACCTGAAACACTGAACAAACAATCAAAAAGTTCATGGGAAACTACAACTACTAAAATTCCTAAAAACTAATAAAAAGATCCTAAGTTTGCTATGAAAACAAGCTAAATCAAAGTAAAAGAGGGTAAAATGAAGTCCAAAAGGTATATATATCATACCCAAATCACACTTTTCTTTTATCATCATCATCCCAGCTCTTCCTCGGGATTTCTACAACATCATCTCCGATTTTTCTTCTCGAAATATGAGGACCATTTTCAATCGCATCCCATACATCAATATCTATTGCTTCTATAAAAATTTTCATTCGGGCTTTCCAATAAGCATAACCATCACTATTAAATGGTGGTGGTCTATTTATTGAAGAGCCTTCACCTCCTAATGGATTGTTAGAGCCCATGGTTTCCTAGGATCTTTTTCGAAAAGCTGTTAAGCTCGATCTTTTGACCGAGCTCTGATACCAATTGTTGGAAACCCAGCAATCGGCCTAACAATCTACTAGAGGGGGGATGAATAGTAGTTGGAAACAATGATACCAATTTTTCACGATGTTATTGAAATAGGTCGAATAAAGCTAGCTGTTAAAATGAAAATGCTGACTTTGGGCTGAGTAGTATTCGATATTCAGTTATCTAGACCGACCATCGATTATCCGAGCTGCACATTCAAAGATTAGGTTTGCAGCGGAAATTTGCTTGCACTATCTGAGCACAAATATAAGTTAAACACATCCGACTAAATGCTCAGAAATAAACTGAAAGTGGTAAAGAGAAATGAGACACCGAGATTTATACTGGTTCACCCACCAACACGGTGAGCTATGTCCAGTCCCCCTTAAAACCTTTAAGGAGCCTTTAATAAAATTAAATTGATAGAGATTACAAGGGATTAATTATCCAACCAAGGGAGTACCAAACTCTTGGCTTCTACCTAATTTAACAAGTCTTGAAACCTTCAAGACACCTTGAAACCTTCAAGGATTTTCACCAAAGAACCTCCTTGGATTTTTGCTCAGGAACCTCCTAAGACTTCAATCATCAAGAACCTCTTGAACGAGCTTGGAAACCTTCCAAGACTTTCACTGCTTGAGAACACCTCAAGACTTTGAAGAACAGTTTGAATGAATGAGATGGCTCCAACCCGAAACTCAAGTGTGTATGATTCTGAAGGTTTAATGAACAAAAGAGTTTTTGATTTAGTGTTTGAGAAACGATTTTTGTATGTAGAGAACGATTTGAGACTTGGTTTCTGAGTATAACAGTTTTGCACTCAAACTCTTAACGTTCTCTTTTCTGCGTTTTTGGCTCTTGTGTTTTTCAGAGAATGATTTCAAATTTCTGCACTTGTTCCTTTTGTTTCTCTGTCTTGTTGCTATTCTGAAGAAGAAAACCCATCCTTTTATAATGATCTCAGCATGCATGAGGTACGAGAGAGTGGAAAATACGTATGTTCTTTGCAACGGATATACTAGACAATTTCTGCACTTGTTCAGATATGTGTTTGTCCTGATTCAACTTCTTTGTAACGTTCTAAATTTGTCTCTCTTGCTTTGCTGATTTGATTTTCAATTTTGAAATCTCAAGGATGTTGACATATGGGTACTGAGAGATAAGGACAAAATTGCCAACTATGCATAGTACCATAATGTCAGAGACGAAGAGGTGCATGCGGCGTGCTGAAGGATGAAGAAGATAAATAGTGATGCCGAGCTCGGCAACGAGTTCGAGCTTGACATCTCTTCCGAGCTTGGAAACTTGAGTGATTATTCTTCATTGTGCTAACCGAGCTGACTTCCTCATGCCGAGCTTGGGAACTTGAGTGATTTGTCTTTTCTGAGCTGACCGAAGTAATCATTCGGCCGACTTCCTCAATCCGAGCTTGGGAACATGAGTGATTATACTTCACTGAGCTGACCGAGCTGATCTTTAGGCCGACTTCTTCAATCCGATCTTGGGGACTTGAGTGATGGATCTGATTTGAGTTGAGTTGAGCTGATCTGATGTGATGCCAAGCTTGTCAACTAGTTCGAGCTTGACATCTTTCTGAACACGTCAGAACTTAAGCTTAGTTGCTTTGAGGTGAATAGTGTTGCCGAGCTTAACGAAAGTCCGAGCTTGACAACTTCACCGAGCATGGTGACTTGAGTAATTAATCTTCTTGATGAGCAGTGTTGCCGAGCTTAATGAAAATCCGAGCTTGACAACGTCACCGAGCTTCGGGACTTGAGTGATTACTCTTCTTGATGAACAGTGTTCAAAGTTCGAGCTTGACATCGTCACCGAGCTTTAAGCCGAGCTTGATGACTTTGCACTTGGCATCTGTTCGAGCTTGAGTCGAGCTTGATGACTATTTCGCATTTGGAATTTGTTCGAGCTCTGAGCCGAGCTTGATGACTGTTCGCACTTGGCATTCTTGTGCCGAGCTTGACATCCGTTCCGCATTTGGCATCTGCTCGAACCTTGAGAAATTTGAGCCGAGCTTGATGATAGTCCGAGCTTCTTCTTGGCTGACTAAGTCTGCTTTGAGCGATAGCTCGGATTGATCACTTCCGAGTACGCCCGAGCTGATTCATTTGTCTTCATCAAAACCCTTGGCCGAGAACCAAGCTTATGATATATTTGTCGACATCAAAACCTTTGATTTAACAATCTCCCCTTTTTGATGATGACAAATGCTTGTTGATTTTGTGCGGTTCTCCTTGAACATATGCTCGAAGATCACTCCCCCTGAACATCAGCTTTCTCCTTTCTCCCCCTTAATATATGCTCGAAAATATGAAGTACTTATCTTCAGTCAACTATCTTTCTTCCCATCAAATAGCATCATTCCTTTATCCTTTCTCCCAGATTTCATACATCTGAAACAACAAAAACAACAACTACACCTTTCTCCCCCTTTTGGTATGATAAAAAAGGAGCCAAAGAATTAAGCACATAGCCAAAAGAGTATATAACAGAGAGAAAAGGCAAAATAGATACCACTTGTTGAATTAAAAGTATTCCAATTTGTTTAAAAAAATAGTGATACCAATGGTTGAAAATCAAAACAAAGATTTTTTCGTTACTCCCCCTATCGATAATATGTATGAAAATATAATTTTTCTCCCCAAGATAGAAAATGTTATGAAAGTGTAACGAGGAGAATTTGGAAAGCTTTTGAAAATTTAAAGCAAATATTTGAAAGAATGAAAGAAAGCCGAGCAAGTGTACGTTGACGTAAGACATTGGATTTTGGTGATTGAAAAAAACTGACCGACCATTAGCTTATACAAGATTCATCTAAAATGCCGAGTTCCCTTAGGATATGAAAGCGAGTATCTCTCGGCAGGGGTTTTGTAAAAATGTCGGCTAATTGATTTTCAGTGCTTACAAATTCAATTATACAATCGCCTTTTTGAACATGATCACGTAAAAAATGATGTCTTATTTCAATGTGTTTTGTCCGAGAATGATACACAGGATTGTTAGCTAGGTTGATTGCACTTGTATTGTCACATTTGATAGGAATGTGATCCAATGTCAAGCCGAAGTCTGACAGTTGTTGCTTCATCCAAAGGATTTGAGCACAACAACTACCGGCTGCAATGTATTCAGCTTCTGCGCTGTAAAGAACAACACAAGCTTGCTTTTTAGAAACCATGACACTAGAGAACTGCCCAAAAGATGACAAGTTCCGCTAGTGCTTTTTCGATCATGCTTGCATCCTGCAAAATCTGAATCAGAATATCCGACCAAACTAAGACTAGTATCACTTGGATAAAGTAGACCAGTGTTCTCGGTTCCTTTTAAATATTTAAACATTCGTTTTACAGCTGATAAGTGTGATTCCTTCGAATCAGCTTGAAACCGAGCCCACATGCATACGCTAAACATGATGTCAGGCCGAGATTTAGTTAAATATAGAATATTTCCTATCATGCCTCTATATTTACTTACATCGACCGACTTACCTGACTCATCCTTGTCGAGATAGCAGGATGTACTCATCGGTGTTGTTGCATTTTTTGTAATTATCCATGTCGAACTTCCTTAGGAGCTCTTTGCAGTATTTTTCTTGATGCACAAAGATGCCTCCTTCGGCTTGCTTAACTTGAAGACCGAGGAAGAATGTGAGTTCTCCCATCATCGACATCTCGAATTCACCTTTAATTAGTGCTGAGAATTTCTTACACAAAGCCACATTAGTAGCACCGAAAATTATATCATCAACATAAATTTATACTAATAAAATGTCCTTGTTAGATTTTAAAATGAATAAGGTAGTGTCAACCTTCCCTCTTTCAAAGCCTTTTTCTAAAAGAAAAGAACTTAGTCGATCATACCATGCTCTAGGAGCTTGCTTCAGACCGTACAGAGCCTTTTTCAGTTTGTAAACATGATTTGGAAATTCATGGCTTTCAAAACCAGGAGGTTGTTTCACATACACTACTTCATTTATAAAACCGTTTAAGAAAGCACTCTTGACATCCATTTGATACATGGTGAATTTCATGATAGATGCAAAAGCAAGTAATATTCGGATTGCTTCAAGCCGAGCAACCGGAGCATAGGTCTCATCATAATCAATACCTTCCTCTTGGTTGTAGCTTTGAGCAACTAATCTCGCTTTGTTTCTTATAATTACCCCTGATTCGTCTAATTTATTTCTGAAAATCCATTTTGTGCCGATTATAGAATAATCATCGGGCCGAGAAACTAATTCCCAAACATCATTTTTGATGAATTGGTTCAGCTCGTCTTGTGTAACATCCTACTTTTTAATTTAAAATACTTTAGTTAAAACGGTTAATTTCATTAGAAAAACACTTGGGGCTTTATAAAAATTTTGGCGGAGTTTCGTTTGAAATACAGACTTTCCCCAAGTTCGTTTTTTTTAACCTGTCAAATCCAGAACAGTTTGAAAAGAAATAAGACTTATAATTACATTTTAAGAACTATTTAAAAGAGGGTATCTTAATATCCACCCAAACCACTAGTACATTCATAAAAGTCATTATAGAGTCCTTTTTACAAAATCAGATTTGTCTTAACTCCAAGCAAAAGTAAAATTAAAATACAGCTTTAAATTAAATGAAAATATTTACTGTACAGGATCCTAGAATGGTTGCAGAAAGGGAGAAACCCAAAAAAGGTCTCAACCAATAATATACTCTCTTTTATCGAGAGTGTACTATCTCGACGAAGGGGCTATGAACATCTTTCTCCAGAGGGTACCTAATATGGTCAACAGTAAGGGTGAGTAACTTGGATATAGATAAGAGAAAAACATTTGAAATTAATAATAAGGCATGACTAAGCACAATCATAACATAAAGTAACTAAAGTAAAAAGGAGAGTTTTCAATGACAATCACCAGTCAATAAAACAATTCATATTCTCAATTCTATGCTTTAATGTACAATCACATGATTATGCTATGCACGTCACACTTATGAATTTGATTATTGAATCCGATGTTACACACTTCATTTCATTTCATTAACTTTAACAATTTAATCGGATTCAATGATCTAACTCACTTATGCAATCCCTTCCACACTTTCACTTTAACATTAACACTTTACTTTAACTTTAACACTTTTAACACTTTAACTTTTCCCTTTTCATTACCCTTTTCATATCCTCACATACACCCTCCACTCTGGGGAAAAACCGACCAGGAGTAAGCATTTCTCAACCGAAGTACTTCACCCCTTTAGGGTTTATCATACCGCACTTCACCCCTATAGGGTTCATCATGCTAGCTTGCACAGTGCTTCACCCCTTTAGGGTTCGTCACACAATTTGGATTGATTCGCCCAAATTGGCTTTAGCATAAATCACCCTCGACTGGCCAAAAGAAACCAAAGTAATAGAGTTATTATAGTTTGCATAGAACCAATCCGCAACACGGGAATCAAACCCATGTCCTGTGCAAGATCAAAGTTCTCCATAATAATTCTAATAATTTACTTTTGTCCTCATCTATTGTAAAACGACGTGTGTTTTTCCCCTACCCCTAACGTCCACCTTTACACCATGAATGATACTATATGCAAGTGCTTTTCAATTGAGACTTAAACCCCCTTTTGTTTTCCTTTTTAAAATCACATTTATTTGGTTCACACTCAATTGAATAGTACTTGACCCTAAGGTATGCATAGCTATTAATACTTTTAGTCCTATAATTATAAGCACATCATAATCACAAAGAAAATAACAATAATATAACCAACATAAGATTTCATGCATTTAAACATAAAAGCACTTATATAAAATCACAATTACTTAGGGTTTTTACACTAAACTATTTTCTCCTAATCCTAATCTCAACTAAACATTTAAATATACCTAATCATGTCCCAATTACTAGTTTCAAACCTTTCCCCTAAGCTAGACCCAATTTACACCCCTTACCTTAAGGAGAGAGGAAGAGGAATTGGGGTTTTGTTGGAGCTCCCACACCAAGCTCCAATCCATGCTCCAAGACTCCTATTCCTTGTCCTTTAGAACCTTCTAAGACCCCTTGAATGATTGGGAGACTCAATATGATGGATTGGAAAAGTTAGGGTTTGGGGTTTGATTTGGGGGTTTTGAGAAAGAGGAATTTAATTGAGATTGAGAGAGGGATTATGATAGAGAATTGATAGGGAGTGATTATATGAAGTTGATTTCATGAGATTTGGTGTTGCTTTGATGATTTGAAGAAGATTAGAGTTGGGAGAGAAGGAAGCTCGAGAGAGAGAGAAAGAGAAACTATGAGCAACATATCCTAAAACACGTGTTATAAGTCTGAAATAGCAGTGGTTAATCGATTAACCACTTTGGTTAATCGATTAACACTCATCAGTTGCACATGGTTAATCGATTAACCCCCACCATTAATCGATTAGTGTCAGAAGGTGGCTAAAAATTTAATCGATTAACCTACCCTCTAATCGATTAGTGGCTGAACATTGCCAAAAACTTAATCGACTAACTCAAGGCTTAATCGATTAACTGGTTCAGCACACCATTCCCTTGCACTTCAAATTGTCCTAACTTCTTTGTTAACCGTCGGATCTTGCTCAAATTTTGAGACAAGCATCCTAAGACACTCATCTTCACATCCAACGGTGGAATTTGTTCCTATGGATATTTTATTCCTAATTTTCTAAGGTCCTTTGTTCTTTAGATTTTAAATAACTCTTCTAAAACTCATTTCCAAGCTAATTCTTGAAGAAACCGCAATTGGTGGTTGAAACAACTAAGGAACCCTAGGAACACACCTAGAAGGGGGGTTGAATAGGTGTAAAAGAAACCTTGAAAGATTTTCGAACGAAACAAATCGAAACAATTAAAACAAATGATTTTTGCAAATTCTACAGCACTTAATCGATTAAACTGAAATTTAATCGATTAACCTGCAATTTAATCGATTAAACCTGAAAGTTCAAAAGTCCTTAATCGATTAAACGAAAACTTAATCGATTAAATCTATCAGAAACTGAAAAATCACTTTTCAATCGAATACGAAAATCAATCAATTAACACGTAAGATCAGAGATTCAGCAGAAACAATTAACACCTATATTCTTATTGATTATCCTAGTTATGAAAATGATTTTCCCAAACTTAATTTGAACAATAAAGATTCAATTCAATCAATTATGAAAAATCAATCTTTCTCTAGGTTTTCAACCAAGAACACAATTAAAGACTTGAATGTAAAGAGTTAAGGGTTTAGAGATACGACACAGTGATTTATCCTGGTTCACTTTCATCCGCTTGAAAGCTACATCCAGTCCCCTCTTCAACCAAGAGAGATTCTTCACTATGAGGAATTAGAGTTCTCAAATTACAAGTAAGTGCCTCACAAGACTCCCTTCTTGCTAGCCTACAAGAGATACCACACCCTTTCCTTGTAATCCTATTGATCTTCTCTCTAATCTAACCTCTACCCCTTGTTGATAATCGACACAACAAGTCTTCTTTGCTTGATGATAATCCACACACCAAGGCTTCACTTTGCTTGATTCACAACCAAGACTTTCTTCTTCTCCAATGAGATTTGCTTGATGATAATCGACACACCAAGGCTTCTTGTTTGTTGTAGTTGGCTTGCCTTCTTGCAAATATTACAACTCAATGAATACACAATAACACTCCTATGAATCTCAATCAATAGCTATGACAATTCACAATAAGAGATTCAAAGGTTCTTGATCAAAGAATATGAAAATATGAAAGCTTTGATCTTTGAAATTGAGAGAGAATAGAATGGCTTGATTCTTGTAAAATTGATTATGAAAGTGTTCTCATTAATCACAAAGATTAGGAAAAGGTTTATATAGAATACCCAAAAGTTGTAGCACTTGAAAACTGATTTTGAGAAGTGAAAATCGTATTTTAAAAAACCAGTTCAGCAGTACTTAATCGATTAAATCTTTACTTAATCGAGTACCAATCGATTAAATATATTCTTAATCGATTAAACATGTCTGATACTTGTTTAAAACTTGTTTTCTCAAAAACAAACCTTTCCTTTAAAACCTTTAAGCCACCTATTGATTCTAGGTTAAGTGAAAACTCAAATTATGATTTAATCATGACTTATGATAGAGATTCACTACCCTCTAAATAAACTCTAACCAAGTAAAAGACCTAAGAAGCTTGAGAGGCAAAAGATAAAACAATTACAATTACACTCAAACTAAGTCTTCATGAGCTTGTTTTCTCTCTTCTTCATTTGATGTTTGTTGTTTCTTGTTGAACTTGAACTTGATCAACACATGATAGCTTGTTCAAAACACTTTCTCATTATCAAAACATTCATCATGGAACTTACAATCTCCCCCTTTTTGAAAATGACAAACCATGTTTTGAATTTGATTGAAGTTGTTGATGCTTTAACAATTTGATCACTTGGTGAGAAACTTGCTCCCTCTTAATCAATGCATTTGATATTTGAAATCCAATTGATAGAAGCTTGATTCTCCCCCTATCTTCAACAACTTAGCTCTACCTACATAGAAACAACAAAACAACCTTTCTCCCAAAAACATATCATTTCTCTCATTTTTCAAAACATACCATTTCTCCCAAAATATCATTTCTTCAAAACATACTATTTCTCCCCTTTTTCAAAACATCATATTTCTCCCCCTTTGGCATTATCAAAAAGAAATATATACCAATTAAAATATAAAATACTAAGCCAAAATAGAGAAATTCACATCTATTTCTTTTCAACATTGATACCAATTGAAATATAACAAGTACTATACTTTGAAATGTGATACCAATTGGCAAGAAAATATAACAATGAATTATGAACCAATAGAAATATTAAGAAGTCATAATACCAATTGAGATATCATCAATGTAAAGAAATAAGATATATTGTGATATTTCTTCAATAACAACAAAAACATGATAATCATCTAATCATCAAAATTAGTATCAATTGAACTTTAGAAAAGAAATTGAGGAGATGCCAATGGAGAAGATACTATAATCATCAATATCTAACAATATCATTTGTACCAAATTTGTAGGACTTCTTTTGAGATGCAAATGTAATACCAATTGAAGATGCAAATGTACACTTGTAAGCCCTTTGCTCTTCAATCATACCTACAAAACAATCATGCTTTGCTTTTTGGTATCCAAATGGTTTTGGATCCATTTTTGTTAGTGTAGGGACTCTCACCCTTTTTCATCCAAACAAAATCTCCTTTAGGTATACCATGCACTTTAACATAACACACATTTGAAGTATGTCCATGAGTACCACAATAGAAACATGTTGGTGCATTTGAGAAATCAACTTTAGAAAAATCAACAACATTTCTATGAGAATTACTCTTAGCATTAGTATAACCCAAACCAAGCTTGTTTGAATTTTCTCTTTGAAAATTTAACAATGTGCGCAATCTAATATCACAATTTGAGAAACTTGCAAGCTTATTTTTCAAAATAGCATTTTCATCTTTAAGCAACTTGCAATTCTCACAATCAACCACAATATTCACTCTACTAGCACAATCACAAGAAGAACTAGCATATATAAGATCAAGAGTTTCATTTTCAAGATTAAGCTCATCAACTTGTTTTTGAAGTTCTAAAATCTCTTTTTGATGTTTCAAAATGAGCTTCTTTCTTTCAATGTTTTTCAAAGCTAGTTTTTCAAGTTGTTCATGCATTTCTTCATAAGCATTATATAACAATTCATATTTAGAAGAAATTTCGGATTTAGTATGACTTACATCGCTATCCTCGCTTTGATAACTTGATTCATCATTTGAACTTTGTTCTTCATCTACTAGAGTTATCAAGTTGAGACAAGCAACTTCTTCATCATTCGACGAACTATTTGATGTGCTTTTCTTGTTATCTTCATCACTATCCCAAACTATGTATGCTCTTTTAGATTTAGAATTTTTCTTTTCTTTCTCCTTCTTCTTGAGATACTTAGAGCACGAATACTTGAGATGTCCGGGTTTTCCGCATTCATGGCAAACTACTCCATCTTTTGAAGTCTTGGTCTTGTAGGGTGGGGAATCCTTCTCTTTACCTTTGTCCTTGTTCAACCTTCCTTTTCTCCTTAGAAACTTGTCAAACTTCCTTAGCAAAAGTTTCATGTCTTTTTCATCAACATCCGAATCGGAATCTTCACTATCATCATCATTATCATCGGAACTCTCTTTCTTCTTGTATGATCTATTGACTTTAAGAGCAAGTCCCTTTCTTTCTTTGTTCTTATCCGACTCTTCATTGATATTTAATCGTCCAAGCTCCATTTCATGTTCTTGAAGCTTTCCGAAAAGTGTTGCTAGATCCATAGCATCCAAATTCTTAGATTCAACAATAGCCGTTACTTTTGGTTGCCATTTCCTGTCTAAACATCTCAACACTTTGTTAGAAAGTTCACCTTGTAAGAAAGTCTTACCAAGAGCAAGTAAATGGTTAATAATATGAGTAAAACGCTTTTACATATCATTAATAGATTCATTTGGAAGCATTTGAAACTATTCATAATCACGCATTAAAGCATTCAATCTAGCTCTCCTAACCTCACTAGTTCCTTCATGATTCACTTGTAAAGTGTCCCACATTTCCTTAGCACTAGAACATTGAGAAACTCTAAAGAACTCATCATAGGATAAAGCGGATGTGATGATATTCTTTGCTTTATAATCATATTGTACTTTCTTTCTATCATCATCTTTCCACTTGTCCTCGGGGATCAATTGTTCTACACCTTCAACTAAACTAGAGGGGATATGAGGACCTTTTTCAACTACTTTCAAAATTTCACTATCTATGGCTTGGATAAAGATTTTCATTCTAACTTTCCAATATGCATAGCCTTCTCTGGCAAACAATGGAGGACGATTTATTGAAGCACCTTCACCACCAAAGGGTACGAATCCCATTGCGATTTTCTTAAAGGATCTTTACGAAAAAGCTCTTATGCTCTTGTCTTTCGACCGAGCTCTGATACCAATTGAAGAAACCGCAATTGGTGGTTGAAACAACTAAGGAACCCTAGGAACACACCTAGAAGGGGGGTTGAATAGGTGTAAAAGAAACCTTGAAAGATTTTCGAACGAAACAAATCGAAACAATTAAAACAAATGATTTTTGCAAATTCTACAGAACTTAATCGATTAAACTGAAATTTAATCGATTAACCTGCAATTTAATCGATTAAACCTGAAAGTTCAAAAGTCCTTAATCGATTAAACGAAAACTTAATCGATTAAATCTATCAGAAACTGAAAAATCACTTTTCAATCGAATACGAAAATCAATCAATTAACACGTAAGATCAGAGATTCAGCAGAGACAATTAACACCTATATTCTTATTGATTATCCTAGTTATGAAAATGATTTTCCCAAACTTAATTTGAACAATAAAGATTCAATTCAATCAATTATGAAAAATCAATCTTTCTCTAGGTTTTCAACCAAGAACACAATTAAAGACTTGAATGTAAAGAGTTAAGGGTTTAGAGATACGACACAGTGATTTATCCTGGTTCACTTTCATCCGCTTGAAAGCTACATCCAGTCCCCTCTTCAACCAAGAGAGATTCTTCACTATGAGGAATTAGAGTTCTCAAATTACAAGTAAGTGCCTCACAAGACTCCCTTCTTGCTAGCCTACAAGAGATACCACACCCTTTCCTTGTAATCCTATTGATCTTCTCTCTAATCTAACCTCTACCCCTTGTTGATAATCGACACAACAAGTCTTATTTGCTTGATGATAATCCACACACCAAGGCTTCACTTTGCTTGATTCACAACCAAGACTTTCTTCTTCTCCAACGAGATTTGCTTGATGATAATCGACACACCAAGGCTTCTTGTTTGTTGTAGTTGGCTTGCCTTCTTGCAAAGATTACAACTCAATGAATACACAATAACACTCCTATGAATCTCAATCAATAGCTATGACAATTCACAATAAGAGATTCAAAGGTTCTTGATCAAAGAATATGAAAATATGAAAGCTTTGATCTTTGAAATTGAGAGAGAATAGAATGGCTTGATTCTTGTAAAATTGATTATGAAAGTGTTCTCATTAATCACAAAGATTAGGAAAAGGTTTATATAGAATACCCAAAAGTTGTAGCACTTGAAAACTGATTTTGAGAAGTGAAAATCGTATTTTAAAAAACCAGTTCAGCAGTACTTAATCGATTAAATCTTTACTTAATCGAGTACCAATCGATTAAATATGTTCTTAATCGATTAAACATGTCTGATACTTGTTTAAAACTTGTTTTCTCAAAAACAAACCTTTCCTTTAAAACCTTTAAGCCACCTATTGATTCTAGGTTAAGTGAAAACTCAAATTATGATTTAATCATGACTTATGATAGAGATTCACTACCCTCTAAATAAACTCTAACCAAATAAAAGACCTAAGAAGCTTGAGAGGCAAAAGATAAAACAATTACAATTACACTCAAACTAAGTCTTCATGAGCTTGTTTTCTCTCTTCTTCATTTGATGTTTGTTGTTGCTGGTTGAACTTGAACTTGATCAACACATGATAGCTTGTTCAAAACACTTTCTCATTATCAAAACATTCATCATGGAACTTACAATTCTACCTCATAAAACCTACCCTTACTAAATCCTACATTCTAAACACATTCTAAACTTAATAGAAGACATGGAAACAACACTACTCTTATCAAAATTCCATTAACTAAGGCACCTAATGATTTAGGAAAATCGGGGATGTTACATCTTGCATAGCAATGGCATAATGTTCATCCTCAATCGCTTTACTAACAAAATTAAGTTCAATTTGAGAAACAAAAGAGACGAAATTGCAAAAATTTTGAATTGACCGACGAGTTAGAACTCCCTTAGATATATCGCAGAGCACATTCTCGATCGGATGGTTCTTGTTTGTTTTCCAAGCAGGAGGGAGGTCGTCCCTCCGAGCTTCGATTACAACGCGTCTTGCCAAGCTTCATTTTCAGTTGAGATCGGTTTGTAACATTCCGAATTTTAACCCGTAGTATAATTATAATAATAATAATTATAGATTAAAATAATAATAATAACAATAATAAAGTTTAGGAATATCAAATTAAGGCCCCTTTTAGTATTACAAACGTGTTAAGAAGTATTGGAATTGGAACACTTGGATTTCTTTAACGTTATAAATTATAATTTTGTTGAATTAAATAACAGTTTGTTGAAATCAATCATTTAAGTTGAGTATTTTCATAAAATACCTTATGTTAATTACGAAAGAGTATTAATTATATTTAAAGTGAATTCTTTTAAAGAAAAATTAGCATATTAAAATCATGCTAAACATTTTGAATACTTTACTTAACTTCTATAAGTTTAATAATGAATTAAGTTTAGTGTTTTTAATTATTTGACTTTATGACATTCTTATAAAAAATATATATATATATTTATTTGATTTGATGACTAAATTCTAAATTAAAATGCTCTTAAAAAAAATAATAATAAATAAATAAATAAATAATCACCCTCATTGAAGGATATACTTTTACATTTACCTTAATTTGGACATACAAATATTAATTTACTTCATAGTCACACATGATATTAGGGTTTCCTCTCTTCTCTCTCCTGGCAAAGAATTAGGGTTCCGCCCTAGACGTCTGCCGGCGTGGCCACCATGGCCAATAGGAGGGGAAGGCCTCCTAAGACCCCTTTATCACAACCTGATCGTCGTTTTTCTCCACCTAAGCGTGATATGTTACCTACTGCTTTTGATCTCTCGAAACTCGATGATGAGGACTTAGCCGCTATTGATAACTTAACCCCTAAGCAACTCGAGTCCTTGGTGCATGGCTTGGAGCTGATTCTAGCAAGGGTGCAAAACAAGAATAGTGATAGTATGCCAACTGAAGTAAATGTTAATGATACTTCTGAGAAGAGGATTGGTGAAAGCAGTGGTACAACTTTGAATGTGAATGAGCCAGTGAATGAAAAAGAAGGCCATGTGAACGTGAAGAGGCCATCGATATGGGATTCATTTGACATCTCTAAACTTAGAAACGCAGGGGAGAAATTAAGCTTTGTGCAACCACAAGAGAAAGAAGGAAGATCGTTTTGCAGGATTGAGGCTAATGAAGTGGAAGCAGAAGAAACCTATTGGCAAAATGCACTTATTTGTTACGTTTTAGGGGCTAGGCCCCCATACATGGTGATGCAAGGGTTTCTAAAGAAAGCATGGGGCCATCATGGGATAGATAAAATCCTCATGAACAATGATGGAACCTTCATATTGAGATTTAACACGATTGAGGCAAGAAATGCTGTGATGGAAGTTGGCATATACCACTTTGATAAAAAACCGATCATACTTGCTCCATGGAATGGAAAACCAATGAAGAAGAGCGTGCTTGATTCAGTGCCAGTGGGGATCCAGTTGCATGATCTCAATTTGAGATTTTGGGGAGCAGCATCTTTGATTAAAATTGCTAGCCTTGTAGGCACCCCTATAATGGTGGATCAAAATACCAGAGATAGAAACCGAATAAACTATGCTAGAGTGCTTGTTGAGGTGAATCCACACACACTGCCAGAGGAAGTTTTCTTTGAAGATGATAGGGGAAACTTGTTGAATCAGAAAATAACCTATGAGTGGAAGCCTTGCTTGTGTGCAACTTGTGGAATGTATGGCCATGATAGTAAAGCCTACAAAAGATTGACTAAGAAGGTTTGGATTCAAAAGAAGACTCAAAGTGCACAAGAAGGAATTCAAAAACAAGACAAAGGCCCTGAGGTGGTTGAATGTGATCACCATGATCAAAATGCGCAGTTTCAAAGTTTCAGGAATTGGTGGTTGGTGGGGATAGAACTGAGGCTGAAAATTTGACAAATGCAACTGATTCCACTGAGATTGATAAAGAGGTAGAGACAGTGCCAGATAGCCAAGAAGACAATTGGACTCTAGCTAAGTCCAGAAGAAAAGCAATAGCAAAGCTGCAGGCGCAAAGAGGTGAGGCTTTAAAAGCTCATCTTGTTAATGGATAGTATTGCCTCTTGGAATATTCGAGGGATCAACCACCCTCGAAAACAAAAGGAAATAAAAAGGTTGGTGTGTGATTATAATATAAGAATAATGGCTATTCTGGAAAACAAACTTAGAGCAAATTCTTTTCAGATGGTGAATGATAGACTTTTTCCTGGCTGGGGGTCTTATATAAATTTGGAGCATTGTGAAATTGGCCGCATTTGGGTGATATGGAGAAAGGACATGTTTGATGTTGATGTGATTAACACCAGTAATCAATTTGTGCACTGTAGGGTGGCTCAAAAGCATAAACCAATTATGTTCTTGGTGAGTTTTGTCTATGGTTTAAATGATGAGATGGGCAAACACCAATTATGGAATTTTCTGATTGCATCAGGGCTCAACCAACATTTGCCATGGCTTGTAGTTGGGGATTTTAACACATTCCTGCATTCTAATGAGAAGTTAGGTCGGTTAGCAGTAGATCCTAATCAGTTATAGCCTCTAAGAAACTGTGTGAATGTTTGCCAGCTTGTTGATATGCAGCATAAGGGGTGTTTTTACACTTGGTGTAATAAACAGGAAGGGAATGACAGGATATATTGCAAATTGGATAGATCATTGATTAATGAGTATTGGATTGATGCATGGCCTGAGGTGGAAACTTGTTTTTTGAATGAGGGGGTGTCAGATCACTCACCACTTATAATTGATTGGAAGACTAGCAGTATTAGAAGGAATTCAGGATTCAAGTACTTTAATATGCTTGGAACTGATGAAGCTTTCACTGATATTGTCAAAGATGTCTGGCAGGAGGACTTGGAGGGTAGTGAAATGTACAAATTTATGAGGAGACTGCAGAAGCTACAAGTTCCACTTAAAGCTCTTAATTCTCAGAAGTTTCATAGCATTGATAAGCAAGAAGAGGTGCTCAGAGGTAAGCTACTTGCTGCCCAAGCTAACCTAGCTAATGATCCTCTTAATGTTCATTTGCAAAAGTTAGAAAAGGAGGCAAACCAGGAGTATGTTAGAGTGATTGATGCTGCCACTAGTTTTCTAAAACAAAAAGCCAAGGAGCTTTGGCTTAAAGATGGTGATCAGAATACAAGAGCTTTCCACCAAGCTATTAAAATCAGGGCCTACAAGAACAGAATTTTGTCAATTCAAGATGCAACTGGTGTTGTCCTGAATGATCAGAAAGAAATTACTGATGTATTCCTTAATTTTTATAAGAATCTTCTAACTGGTCCTAGTACTATCTGGTCTATGTCTGATGAAGAAGTCTTACAGGGCAGTATTTTGTCAATAGAGCATCAATTAAGGCTGGTGAGGCCTGTAACAGAAGATGAGATCACTAATAGCCTAATGTCTATGCACATTGATAAGGCACCAGGCCCTGATGGGTATGGTGCTGGTTTTTATAAGCAAGCATGGCGATTAAAACTGATTGCATGAAGGAAGTTAATGAGTTTTTTAGCTCAGGGAGAATGCTAAAAGAATTTAACTGCTCTACTATTATCCTTGTGCCCAAATCTGATAGTCCTGCAACAGCTGCAGATTATATGCCCATTTCTCTATGTAATACAGTTTATAAAATTGTATCTAAGGTCTTATGTAATAGATTGCAGGAGGTGCTGGCTGGCCTAGTGGATGAAAATCAGGCTGCTTTTGTCTCTGGCAGGAGCATTATTCAGAATGTTCTGATTAGTCAAGAATTGTTGAGGCTGTACAGAAGAAAGAGAGTCTCTCCAAGATGCCTCATGAAGGTTGACATCAAAAAGGCTTATGATAGTTTAAGCTGGAATTTCATCAGTGAAATGCTACAAGCACTGAAATTTCCAATGAAGTTTTTTAATTGGATTATGGAGTGCATCTCAACTGTTTCCTTTAATTTATTGGTGAATGGGCAGAAGAGTGGTAGATTCACGAGCACAAGAGGTCTTAGACAGGGAGATCCCATATCTCCCCTCATTTTTGTCTTGGCCATGGAAATGTTGAATAGGAAGCTAAAAGCAGCAGCAAGGAGCAACAGATTTAGATATCATCCTCAGTGCAAGGAATCTGGCTTGGTTTGTTTGACTTTTGCAGATGATTTTATGTTGTTCTGTAAAGGGCAAGAAGATAGTGTGAAAATCCTGTCTGAGGCATTCAATCAATTCTCACTCAGCTCTGGACTCTATGCAAACCAGCAGAAGTCTATGATTTACTTGGCAGGGATGAATGAGGCAAAGCAAAGGCAGATTCAAGCAATCACAGGATTTCAAAAGGGTACTTTCCCTCTGAAATACCTTGGGATGCCTTTGACAGCAAAGAAGTGGTCAACAAGTACATGCCAGTTTCTAGTTGACAAAGTCACAAGGAGAATTGAAACTTGGTCCTCAAGGAACCTATCTTACCAAGCTAGAGTGCAGCTCATAAATTCTGTTTTGTTAACATTGCACACCTACTGGGCCAGTGCTTTCATTATACCATTTGCAGTGATAAAGCAGATTGAGATAAGGTGCAGGGACTTCCTATGGGGAGTTAATCAAAATGGCAGACCTAAAGCCTCAATTGCTTGGGTGCATTTGTGCAAGCATAAAAGGCATGGAGGGTTGGGATTCCAAAACATCAGGCTTTGGAACATTGCGGGCAAGCAAGTTTGGTGTTTGGCAATGGGAAAAGACCAACTTTGGGTAAGATGGATAAGTTCTATTTACTTAAAGGATTCTCCATTCTGGACTTGTCAACCTACAATTGCATCCAGTTGGCATTGGAAGCAAATTTTAAAGGCTCGAGATAGGTTGAGCTCTGGATACATTAATGGAGTATGGTTGGGGCAGCATACAAGGAATTACTCTATAAAGGAAGGTTATAAGGTGTTGCTTGGGTCACAAGCCACCTTTGAGATGCACAGCTTAGTCTGGAATTCGACCTCAATTCCAAGACATTCCTTTATAGTATGGTTAGCCATGCATGACAGGTTAAAGACCAAGGACTGGATTGCCTCTTTTATGCAAATTCAGAATGCATGCCTTCTATGTAAGCAAGCCCTGGAAACAAGAAATCATTTGCTGTTTGAATGTCCTTGGAGTAGCACTTTGCTGGATCTAGTTTGTAATTGGTGTTGCATTGATAAATGTTATTCCAAGTTCCACAATTGGTGTTGATGGCTGAAGAATTCATTCAAAGAAAAGGTGAGGAGAAAATTCATATATGCGGCTATGTGTGCTTGTGTCTATCACATTTGGCAAGAAAGGAATAGAAGACAATTCACAATCGTGGAGAAGAAGCCAAAAGAAGTCTTTGTTTTTTTTTATTAGAGAGTTTGCTTTAAGAATTTCTTTATGTATGCCAAATTTTAGAAGTTGGTCCAATAAGGTAGTTGTTACCAGAATTTTATTAGAGATTTAATATGTTTTTTCCTAGCTAATTTGAATTTAAACCCTACATAGTAGGTGGGAAATTCAATTAGTTAGATGGACTGAGTTGTAATTTTTGCAAGTTGGAATGAAGATTATACTTCTACCAAAAAAAAAATATTAATTTACTTCCTAAGTAATATCAATTATTATTTTTTATGGTATCCCTGTATGTGATAATATGATATTTAATTCTTAGTATTAGTTTCCCTTCAAATAATAACAATATTGATTTCAATTTACTATGATAAATAAATAAATGAATTAAAGTAATTGTTAAAAAAAAAAAGAAGATATGTGTGTAACACCCCGCATTTTTCCCGTACGTGCGCAAACGATTTCGTCGAAATAAATATTGAAGTTTGGGATATAAAGGATTTTAAGAAAAATATTTTGTGTGAAAAAGAATTAAAGTGAATGATTTTGTTGGTTTGATTTAAAAGAAATTAGTTGTGATTTTATTGAAAAGTGATTTTTATTTAAAGCGAAGTTTTTGAACTGTTAACTTGAAAAATTCGTAACTTTTTAACCGTAACTCGGATTTTTACAAACTTTATATCAAAACGACCGTCTCGAAACGTAGATTTTAAAAATATATCTTTTGGAATTTTCTGGGTTGGTTTATAAAAATTTATTTTCAGAACTATAAAATACGAGTTTTAGAATTTGTATTCCAAAGAAAACAAGTTTATTGATTTGGTTTAAATTTTTATGTGAGATGTGTGTGATTTAATGTGTGTGTACTGTGTGATATATATATGTTGGATGAGTATGATTTGTGAATGGATTGCTTTGTGGTGTGAATTTATTTGGATAAATAAGACTAAGAAAATAAAAGTATAGAATGTATGTATATGTGTGTGCATAATACGGTGGTGTGTATGTAGGTATGTGTGTATTTGTATGTGTATGATATACGCATGTGTGTGTGTGCATGTTGTGTGAGTGCATGTAAAAGATAGGTGTAGTGTGTGCATGTGTGCCACGTGTGTGGGGGTGTGTATGTGTGGGTTTGCTATGCTTTGGTTTGATGACTATGTGTTGTAGTGTTGACAAATTGCCTCCTAGGTGCATGTATAGGCTGACCCAACCAAGAACCCAAGGGAGGAAGTGATGCCTTAGTTTGTTTCCTCCCATTCTTTCCATCCATTCCTTCGTAGCTTTCATTCTTCCACCCCTTTCTTTCATTCTTTCATTTCATTTTCTCTCCACACTTCTAAACACAAACACATCTAAGAGCCCATTCCACTCTTAGAGAAAAGAAAAGAAATAGAGAGGGAGAAAGGATGTTTGGCCGTGAGGCCTAGAGGAGAAGGAGAAGGAAGTTTGAAGCTTAACGAAGAACAAGAGCCTTAGGAGCTAGAAGACCAATTCCTTTCCCATGGTAGGACTTGAAGATCCAAAAGGAGACTTTGTAATAATATAGATTTTTCTTTTCTAGTTTGTAGATTTATGCTCTTTCTTCTTGCATGTCTTATTTTATGGTTCTAAAGATGACTCTATATGTTGTTATTATTTGATCTTGGACTTTAAGGACTTTAATTAATTTGTAATATGTGATCTTTATGTTTTTGTTTCGGTTTGGATTTTCTTTCTTGATCTAATATTTTCCTAATTAAAATCTTAAAGATCTAAAGAATGGCTAAAGATTTTTATGAAACCTAAACTAAATCTCTTTGCATGTCTATGTTTCTTGCTTTAAACCGTGAATCACATGTGTTATGTGATGATTTAATGAATAAATGCATGATATAAACTTGTTTGTTTGTAAAGTGTAATTTTTGGTTTTTTTACATGTTAAATCTTGTGCTAAGATTATGATCTATGTGTATTTTCATGAATAAATTTTATGATCTAGATTTAATTTGTGAAAAGGTTTAAGTTCTTAGTCTTGCATGTTGATGTTCTTACTTGATTTAAGTGTGTGCATGTCATTACCTTTATTTGATGTGTGAAAAATGTTTAGATCTTTGGTTTACATGTTAAGTTTAGAGAGAAAAATCATGTTTTATTTTGTGGTGGATTCGGTTTTGTTTAAAGAAAGACTAAAGAGATTAAGTTTTATAAATGATTTTCAAATATAAACATGTTTTGATCCATTATTTGATTATGTGTATGCTTTATTTTTATAGAAGGCCATTCAGCCATACTTAATTAAAAATGAAACTCATGTTTCTATTTTGGAAAAAGTTGATGCATGTTTGTTCTAAGACTAGATCTAACAATTTCTAACACATGCAAGTTGTTTTCATGAAAGTTTAAATAAGATCTTTATTTTCAAAGAAGAGTTATAATCATGAGTTCATTTGTGTGTGTGATATGAATGAATGATGTGATGTGTTACTTTACTTAACTTGATGTGGTATTGTTGCTTTTAAAGTTGTTTTGAAAGTTTGCATGTCTTAGTTTCAATCACATGATTTTAAGTTGAAAAGTGAGTGAAAACCATGCCTTTTTGTGTGTTGACATTCGGCCACCTAGGGAGAAATAGGAAGCTAGGCTTGTTCCTCAATTAGGTTGCATACATGATGATTCTATTTGAATTTAAAAGACCTAAAAAGATACATCCGTGAAAGAAATAAATTAAAAAGAAAATAAGTGTGACAGTTTGTAATTTAATTTGTTGTGTTGATTTTATTATGAAAATGAAATTAAAAGTTGTTTATTTTCCCATTGGTATGCTCACGGTTTGAATTTAAAAGAAAGAAAATAATTTCATGACTCTAAGCCTTATTTGTGTATGTAATTCTTGCAAAAATTCTATATGCATAATTCGGTCTATGTATGTGTGATTACCTTTAATAAAAATAAATAAGTTTATTTGATTATGTGAAAATATTTTTAATTCATTGATTTTTAGTTTTAAAATTTATTTGCTAATCATGTGTATGATTCGGTTTTGTGAGCTAATTAAAAGGATTAAGTTAAACTATTTTCCTATGGGTAACTGAATTAATATAGTTAAGATTATAATTTAACTGATAAATTTAAATAATTAAAAATGTTACTTCCTGTGCATGTATTGTAAGTGCTGTGAAACTATTGTAGGTGTGTGTTATTCGGTTTTTGCTAAGTTAATCGAAAGACTAAGTTAAAATTATTTTCTTGAGTGTAATTAAGTTAGTTTATTAAAATTATAATTTAATTAATAATTTTTAAATGATTAAAAATGTGATTTGTGCTATGTGAGTTTGTAAGTGCTATGTATGCCTTGAAATTTGTATGTACTGTTGGTGTGCTGATTAAATGTTTGGAATTGAGTTGTGTTTTGGGGCACTGTTTGTAAGTCTCATTTGTGAAGGATATATGTTGGTAATTTTAAAGTAATTTAAAAATGTTTTTTTTAAACAGGGTGATTTAAATAACTTAAATTGATTCGGAAAATTTTAAAGAACCTTCTTTGATTTGTGTTTGATGATGTTATGAAGTTTGGAAATTAAATAAATTAGTTTGATTGGTTTTAATGTTTTACCTTCTTGGTTTCTGTATTTGATTTAATAAAGGTTTTCAAAGATTTGTCTTTCATTCAATACTTAAACCAAAGTGTTTTAAACTAAGAGAAATAGGTTCTGTTTTGGAAAAGAAATTGTTTTAAGAAGTTTTTCTTGGAAACATTGTATAAAAGAAATAATTTGGATTTAAAGTCTTTTGGATATTGGCAATGTGCTTTTAAAAGGGAATTATTTCAAAATGTTTTAAAACGAAATTTAAAAATTCACGTAAATCGTTTCTAACGCACGGGGAAAAATGTCTAGTGCGGGTGTCGGACGCGAAAGAAGCATGGCAAGGATAACGACTGGAAATCTTAGAGAGTCTTTGGATGTGTCGTCATCCAGGTGAGTGAGAGTGCTGTGGTCCCGCAACGTGGTTGCTCGCAATTCGAATGGAAGGATTGCGAGAGTATCGCGAAGTAGACTATATAGATATGTGCATGTTTTATATGCATCCTAAATGTTTATTTGCTATGCATCTCTAGATGTTTACTTGTTGTGCATAATTTATTTTGCTTAGATACTGTTTAATTTTGTCTGGATAGTGAAATGATGATGATGGAACCATGTAAGTAATAAGATAAGATCGAAAAGAGTAAAGAGAAATGAATAAGGAACAGGAGAAACAATTGAGAAAGAAATGATGAATTGAGAATGAAAAGAACGTATGAGAAATGAGAAAGTTATAAGAAACGATTGAGAAAGAGATAAAGATGATGTGAGTGAAGGAAAGAGATAAAGAGTTGAGAGTGGAAAGAGAATGTGATTATGAAAGTGAGAAAGTGGTTTGAATGGAAGATGATTCCTTGTCTATGTTTTTGGGAAGAAGCTTAGTGTTGAGTTGAGCTTGCTCCTCCATTAACACTCACCCAAAAATGTGGTTTTTGAAAAAGGTTTTTGAAAAGAAATTTTGAAAGAGTTTTTGTGAAAATGGAAATTTGTGAAAGTTTTTGGAAAGATTATTTTTGAAAAAAATTTTGTGAAACCGTGTTTTCGAAAAGTTTTGCGAAAGATGTGTTGGAAAGACGAGGAAAATCTGTTGATGATGTGAATGAGAATGAGTTTCGAGAATGTTGATGATTAGATGAGATGAGAAAGTAATTTGTGGCCTGGGGCCAATGAGATATAGGGGGAATAGTTTGCGATTAGTGGTCGGGCTTCGTTGAAGGGATGCACCAAGGACGAGCCGACTGTTAGGAATAAGCCGCTAATTAAAACTCTGAAACTTTAAAAGACATTTATAAACGCGGTGAGGTATGAGTGTCGTATCGAAGTAGTGGAGAGGAAGGAACGATAAGTATCTGCGGATACTTAGGACGAGATTGCATGAGGGGAGGACGATGACGGTAACACGTCAAAAAGTCTAGAGTACTTTCTAGGCAGAACAGCTCCACAAGTGGCACACTAACGTGGTGGGGACTGGGTCTAATGTCGTGGCACGTTCTGCACCGGAACTAGAATTGTACTGTCACCCCCTTGATTGCAAATCGAGAACAGTGAGAGGGACTGGAATGGGGCATTTGTGATTGCCGCTGAGAGCGTGCATTGTGATTATTATGATTATGATTTGAGGCAGGGCCTCCTGGTCTGGGACCATTTATGTGTTGTGACAGCTGTCGTGCCCGCGTGGTAAAGGTCCTGTACTCCTGTTTGCTTCCGACTAGGTTGGGTGGTTGACTGAGGAGATGTAGACGTGTGTGAGCTCAATGATGTGTCCCCCTCATCATTGATGCTAATCGAATCAATAAAACTTAAAAGACAAAGAGGTATCAAAGTAAGGTGTAAATGAGTTATCAAGTGTCGAATAAGAATTGTAAGTTGAGCACGAGAAGTGATTCGTGGTGTAATAAATTTTGAGGTAATGATTTGAGAAAGAGTAGAGAAGGAATTGTGGAACAAGCGTAATGAATATTTTGGCTTTAAGTGATGATATTGGTGTGTTAAGAATATTTCTATATGCATTGTTTTATATGATTCATATATGCTAAGTGCATGACATGTTGCATATATTGATGATGATGTGATGACATTAGGATAAGTGTTTATGTTCCGCTGTTCTAGTTTTACTATCTATTTATTTTTATATTAAATCTACCCGAGACCGCAAGGTCAACCCGTTAGTGTTCGGAACACTGACTCTCTCCTACCATGTTGTCGTATCGGTAATCGCTGATATTGCAACTGGTAGATGGCGCAGTGGAAGCGTGGTGGCTTCATCGAACAAGGTCTGGAGTTAGACGACGAATACTAGAAAGCATGACTAGAGGATAGGAAATCCCCCTCAGAGCATGGTACTCCAATGTAAGTTCTTAGTTAACCTAGCTCTATCATACTGTACCCCGGCACAAGTTTTATTTAACACGGATGTTTTGAAACAATGAATCGGGCCAATGATTTAAATGACGTTTTGAAAACGGGTTTCAAAGTGTGGTGTCTTGTGACATCTCGGTTTGGAACTTGGAAGAGTTTGTGTAAGATGAGGACATGAGTTTTAAATGTAACTATGTTTTGAAAGTTTAAGTGTTCTCATGTTACACGTGTTTTTATTTAAAAAAAATGGCCCTAATTTTCACTATATTTAAGTTAAGTTTCAAGTTGCCGAATCGGGGTGTTACAATGTGCGTGTGTGTGCTGAAGGGTAGGGGAAGACCCTAAACACCCTCCCTTGTTGCCATATGAGCCGCCTCCCCATCTTCCTCTCTCCCTCGTCGTTTTCTCTTCCTCCACCGGCTTCATTTTGCGCCGCCGCCACACCGCCGCAAACCGCCACCACTGTCACGTCCCTCACTCTCTCTCAGTCCCGCTTTGTCCCTCTCTCCCTTCGTCCCTCATATTCTTCACCGCCGCCACCGTCCAACACAATCGCCAAAGCCACCGCCGCCCTCCACCATCACCGTTCGTGTCTCCCTCTCTCTTCCATGTTCTCTCTCTTTCGTGTTTCCCTTCAAGCAGCATCCGTCGCTCTCCACCGATGAACGAAGCTCAGCCACCATCACTGGTTTGCTCTCTGCTAGTTGCGAACCGGATCGAACCGCCACCCTTGTCGTGCTCTGTGTGCCGCCACGGATGGTGGTGTCGCCGCTTGGATCTTAGTTTGACCGGGTTGCTGTGAACCGGGCCTAAACCACCTTGTTGTGCCCTGAACCGGAGACTCATGGAGCTTTAGAGTCAAACCAACGCCGTTATCGAACCGGGTCGAAGCGGATGTGGGTTTTTGCCGAATCAGGATTTGTTGCTGCTGCTGGTTGGGTTCAACCGAATCGGGTCGGTGCGGATGCTTGGATCGGGATCGAATGGACCGTTGCCGAATCGGGAGCTCGCTGCACACCTTCAAGTTGGTTCTAATAGAACCCTGAGTAATAAGGGTTGTATTACCTTTACTTGGGAAGTAAATTCTAGGATTTTATAGTGGTGACTAAGAATAGGATAATTAAGAAATAAGTTAATGAACCTTAGGGTAGTTACCACTAATATGAATGATTTATTTAAAATTGATAATGGAACCCACCCTGTAGGGAATAAAATGTGTGTGCATAAAATAAGGTCCGGAGTGAATGAGTGTATTTAGGATATTAAAAGAGTTAATATAGAATGAAAATGTAGAAGAGCATAAAATAAAACCAGGGGAAATTAGTTAAGGAAAACCAATGAAACGTGAGTGTAAAAGAATATAGAGTTATTGTAATAGGCAAGGAGAGTGGAATGATTAAAACTAAAGGTGAGGTAAAAGAGGTGTTAGAATATGAAAACAATCAGAAAGCGCGGAGTAGACTTAGTTAAGAGTTGTCAGGTAGTAATAAAATAGAAACGATAATAATAAACTAAATTACAAATACAAGTAGGTAATCGGTAAAAGAATTTAGTGAAAAGATGATAAGACAAAAAGAGAGAATGCGATTATGGTAGTTTAATAGAATGGAGTAGTAATATAGGAAAAATAAGTAAATAAAAGTGTGAGACAGAGGAATCATTGAAACAACTAAGAATTTGAAACGGGAATTTAAAATATAACCACTATACCGAAGCTAAGCGGAGTTAGATGTAAACTAGGGTAATTAATAAAAAGAAGAAAGAAAAAGAAAAAGGAAGAGAAGAAGAAAAAGAAAAGAAAGAGAACAGGGAAATAACTAAGAGCTAGTAACGAGAATTAAAATATAACGTATATGGCCTAATCAAGCAGAAATAGTTAAAAATGAGAATCATTAGTGAAGAGAATATACTTAAAATAAAATAGGATAAAGAAAAGAGAAAGGACTGGGCGGCAGGAGATCGATAGACCCTGTCACAATAATAAAAAGTAAAATGGCGGGAGGTCGGTAGACCCTGTCACAATAATAAAATGTAAAATGGCGGGAGGTCGGTAGACCCTGTCACAATAATAAAAAGTAAAATGGCAGGAGGTCGGTAGACCCTGTCACAATAATAAAAGAGTAAAGGAATGAAAAGGTATCCGGCATGTTGGCCAAATAATGGAAAATGGATAAAGAATGGAAATGAAAGAATGATAAGAGAACCAAAAATTAAAAGAATGTAAGAATAAGTAAGGAACTAGAAGAAATTAATTAAAGGAATAACGTATGCTAATATTTGTGTAGGCTTAGTTTATTACTATGTCTCTTATAGGATTTATCTTTTTAAGTTCTGTGTAATGGTTCCCCTCTTGTGGTTGATTATTTTCAGGTACCAGAGCGGAGCTTACATCGTTGCAGGCCGAGCAGGAAATTCTCCACCACGTGGAGTGTATTCGTGATACCTTGAGCGGACTTTATTTCCTAATTATATTGAAAACTGTTATTTTTGTAATGTTTAAAATATGCATAAGCTATGTGCCCAAAACATGTACTAATCGGGCGTTAGGATTTAATCTTACTATACTACTATTATGATCTAAGTTGTTAGGTAACTCTGGATTGACAGGTTTAAAGAAGAAAATTTTTGGGAAGTCCGAAAACAGAGGAAACTGCCCATTTTCCGGAAAAGTATTCTTAAGTATTTTAATTTAAAAAGAAATTTTCAAGTCCATATTTTTATAAATCTTAAATTAACTAAATATTTGTGAGGGTGTTACACGGTTCATCATCAATTTGCTCGTCCATTGAGTTTTCTTTGATTCCTGCACTTTTTACACAACTCAAAGTATCTCCTTTCGGAGACTCATCAAATACCACATGTATAGATTCTTCCATAGTAGAAGTTCGTTTATTAAACACACGGGAAGCTTTACTTCGAGTAGAATAGCCCAAAAATATACCTTCATCGGCTTTTGAATCAAATTTTCCAAGATGATCTTTTCCATTGTTTAAAATAAAAACTTTGCATCCAAAAGCATGAAAATAAGATATGTTCGGCTTTCTACCTTTGTAAAGTTCATAGGGCATTTTCTTTAAGATGGGCCAAGTAAGAACTCGGTTCAAAACATGACAAGCAATGTTAACTGCGTTTGCCCAGAAATAGTGAGGAACTTGAGATTCGTTTAGCATTGTCTAAGCAAGTTCCTCAAGTACTCGGTTTTTCCGTTCCACAACTCCGTTTTGCTCGGGAGTCCGTAGAGCTGAAAATTGATGCTCAATGCCGAATTTAGAACAAAACTTATCAAATTTGTGATTCTGGAACTCGCCACCATGGTCTGTTCGGATATTAACTACTTTTTGGTTTACTTGGTTTTGAATTCGTTTGACTAGCTCTTTAAAGCTTTCAAAAAGTGTCACTTTTTGCAGCTAAAAATAAAGTCCAAGTAAATCTAGAAAAATCATCAACAATCACTAAGGCATAGTAGTTACCACCAAAGCTTTTTACTTGCGATGGTCCGAACAAGTCCATATAAAGCATTTCTAATGGACGAGTTGTAGAGACCATCGTTTTAGATGAAAATTTATTTTTGGTTTGTTTACACTTTTTGCAGGAAGTGCAAACACCTTCTATATCAAATTTCAGCTTTGGTAGGCCGACCACTAGGTCTTTGGATTGAAGTTTCTTTAACTGATTTACGTTTATATGAGCAGTCCGATGATGCCAAAGCCAAGTATCGTTTTCTCGGCATGTAGAAACCAGAGAAGTAATTTCATTTAAATCTACCAAATAAGTATTGTTCGACCTTTTTCCCACAAATTTTATCGAATTGTCTTTGTCACTATTAATTAGACAGTGAGTGGAGGTAAAAACAATATGATTACAGATATCACAAAGTTGGCTTATGCTCAAAAAATTGTGCTCCAATCCTTGAACGTATAAAACTTTTTCGATAATGAGGTCGGAAGAATTCCCAATTTTATCTTCACCCAAAATTTTACCTTTGTTGTTGTCTCCATAAGTGATATATCATTTCTCGGTTGGAGTAAGCTCGATAAAGTGCAGCTTATCTCCAGTCATGTGCTTCGAACAACCACTGTCCAGATACCACCGTGTTTCCCTTGTTCGAAGGCACACCTACAAAACACATTACTTGTTCATCTTGGGTACCCAAACAGTTTTGGGTCCCTGTCGTTTATTGCTAGGATTTACTCCCTTAACAATCCAAACATATGATCCGTCGACCACACCATATCGTCGGATCTTACATTCATTTGGTGTATGGCCGAGCATGCCACAGTAAGAACAGGTCGGCTTTTTAGCATGTTTAAAATTTGAGAATGAGTCGACTTTATGAAAAGTTTCTTTTTGGCATGCGTGTAGCCGAGACCAGTTTTGTTTGAATTGCTTCTCAGTTGAACAAGTAATCGGTCCAGTATTCTATCACTTTTTGAAAATGTTGCATTAGTAGTTTTTAATTTTTGAATTTCTTTTTCGTACTTAATGCAATTTTCACAATTTTGATTTTTCAAAGAAGTGATAGTAGATTGTAAAGAATTATTGCTCCTTTTTAAAGTTTCAATGCATTTTTCCAATTCGAGAACTTGCTCTTTATGATTTAAAATATTTCGTTTTAGCTTAGCGTAGCTCTTAGCAAGTTTTTCGACTTTGGATTTCATTTCAGTGTAAGCAGTATATAATTCTTCATAATCATCGAGTTCGGACTCAATATCAGATTTGGTATCCGAGTATACCTCATTTTCATGTACAGCTGAGCCAAACACCAAGCTTGGAGCGACCTCTTCATCGTGTCTTCCTTTTAAGCACAAGATCTGGCTTCCATGCTCGGTTGAGCAGATCTCCGAGCTTTGAGAGGCTTCGTGTCATCCCATTAAGCACTGACGATTGATTTCATTCTTAGTCGGGCCGAGGTCCGAGCTTGTTGACGCTTCATCGGCATGTCTACTCATTAAGCACAGGTTCGCCTTTTCTTCATCGTCCGAGGAGCTTGACTCTGATGATTCATTCTGCTCGGGTGCATCCCAGACGATGTAGGCTCTCTTCGGTTTGGGGTCTTTTCCTTTCTTCTTCTCGACACTGCTTCTCTTCTGCAACCTGGGATAGTTTGGTTTGATATGTCCCAGTTCTCCGCATTCACGGCACTTGACTTTGTCTTTTGAGCTCATGTCGTGGTTCTTAAAATTTCTTCTATTTTTGAAGAATTTTCCGAACTTCTTGATCACAAGACCGAGGGTCTCCTCATCCATGTCCGAACTAGAGTCACTGTCCGAGTAGACTTTGGAGACCTAGTTGAGACCTTAAGCGAGATCCCCTTATTCTTCTTGTCGGATTCTTCATGCATGGTTAGTCTTTCGAGCTCCATCTCATGCTCCTGCAATTTGCCGAACAGAGTTGCGATGTCCATAGTGTCTAAGTTTTTTGATTCCAAGATGGTAGTAACCTTCAGCTGCCATTCTCTGCTAAGACATCTCAACACTTTGTTAATAACCGCTGCATTTTGAAAAGTTTTGCCGAGAGCAATAACATGGTTTATGATATGAGTAAATCATTTCTGCATGTCATTTACAAATTCACTTGGCAGCATACGAAATAACTCATACTCATGCATTAAAGTATTTAACCGAGCTCGTCTAACTTCATTTGTTCCTTCGAGAGTCAGTTGTAGAATATCCCACATTTGCATAGCATTTTTACTGTGAGATACTTCGAAAAATTCATCATAGGATAGGGCCGAGGTGATGATGTTTTTAGCTTTTAAATCGTAAGACACTTTTATTTTATCATCATCATCCCAGCTCGTCCTCGAGATTTCTACAACATCATCTCCGATTTTCCTTCTCGGAATATGAGGACCATTTTCAATCGCATCCCATACATCAATATCTATTGCTTCTATAAAAATTTTCATTCAGGCTTTCCAATAAGCATAACCATCACCATTAAATAGTGGTGGTCTATTTATTGAAGTGCCTTCACCTCCGAATGGATTGCTAGAGCCCATGGTTTCCTAGGATCTTTTTCGAAAAGCTGTTAAGCTCGATCTTTCGACCGAGCTCTGATACCGATTGTTGGAAACCCAGCAATCGGCCTAACAATCTACTAGAGGGGGGTTGAATAGTAGTTGGAAACAATGATACCAATTTTTCGATATGTGATTGAAATAGGTCGGATAAAGCTAGCTGTTAAAATGAAAATGCTAATTTTGGGCCTAGCAGTATCCGATAATCGGTTATCTAGACCGACCACCGCTTATCCGAGCTGCACACTCAAAGATCAGGTTTGCAGCGGAAATTTGCTAGCACTATCCGAGCACAAATATAAGTTAAACACAACCGACTAAATGCTCAGAAATAAACTGAAAGCAGTAAAGAAAAATGAGACACCGAGATTTATACTGGTTCACCCACCAACATGGTAAACTACGTCCAGTCCCCCTTAAAACCTTTAAGGAGCCTTTAATAAAATTAAATTGATAGAGATTACAAAGGATTAATTAGCCCACCAAGAGAGTACCAAACTTTTGGCTTCTACCTAATTTAACAAGTCGTGAAACCTTCAAGACACCTTGAAACCTTCAAGGATTTGCACCAAAGAACCTCCTTGGATTTTTGCTCAGGAACCTCCTAAGACTTCAATCGTCAAGAACCTCTTGAACGAGCTTGGAAACCTTCCAAGACTTTCACTGCTTGACAACACCTCAAGACTATGAAGAACAGTTTGAATGAATGAGATGGCTCCAACCCGAAACTCAAGTGTGTATGATTCTGAAGGTTTAATGAACAAAAGAGTTTTCGGTTTAGTGTTTGAGAAAGGATTTTTGTATGTAGAGAATAATTTGAGACTTGGTTTATGAGTATAACAGTTTTGCACTCAAACTCTTAACGTTCTCTTTTCTACGTTTTTGGCTCTTGTGTTTTTCAGAGAATGATTTAAAATTTTTGCACTTGTTCCTTTGGTTTCTCTGTCTTGTTGCTATTCTGAAGAAGAAAACCCATCCTTTTATAATGATCTCAGCATGCATGAGGTAGGAGAGAGTGGAAAATACGTATGTCCTTTGCAACGGATATACTAGACAATTTCTGCACTTGTTTAGAGATGTGTTTGTCCTGATTCCACTTCTTTGTAACGTTCTAAACTTGTCTCTCTTGCATTGTTGATTTGATTTTCAATTTTGAAATCTCAAGGATGTTGACATGTGGGTACTGAGAGATAAGGACAAAATTGCCAGCTATGCATAGTACTACAATGTCAGAGACGAAGAGGTGCATGCGGCGTGCTGAAGGATGAAGAAGATAAATAGTGATGCTGAGCTCGACAATGATTTCGAGCTTGACTTCTCTTCCGAGCTTGGCAACTTGAGTGATTATTCTTCATTGTGCTGATCGAGCTAAGTTCCTCATGCAGATCTTGGGAACTTGAGTAATTTATCTTTTCTGAGCTGACTGAGCTAATCATTCGGCCGACTTCCTCAATCCGAACTTGGGAACATGACTGATTATACTTTACTGAGTTGACCGAGTTGATCTTTAGGTCGACTTCTTCAATCCGAGCTTGGGGACTTGAGTGATGGATCTAATCTGAGTTGAGCTGATTTGATGTGATGCCGAGCTTGTCAACTAGTTTGAGCTTGACATCTTTCTGAACACGTCAGAACTTAAGCTGAGCTGCTTTGAGGTGAACAGTGTTGCCGAGCTTAACGAAAGTCCGAGCTTGACAACTTCACCGAGCTTGGTGACTTGAGTAATTAATCTTCTTGATGAGCAGTGTTGGCGAGCATGACGAAAATCCGATCTTGACAACGTCACCGAGCTTGACATTGTCACCGAATTTTAAGCCGAGCTTGATGACTCTGCACTTGGCATCTGTTCTTGGCATATGTTCGAGCTTGAGACGAGCTTGATGACTATTTCGCATTTGGCATTTGTTCGAGCTTTGAGCCGAGCTTGATGACTATTCGCACTTGGCATTCTTGTGCCGAGCTTGACATCCGTTCCGCATTTGGCATCTGCTCGAACCTTGAGAACTTTGAGCCGAGCTTGATGATAGTCCGAGCTTCTTCTCGGGTGACTGAGTCTGTTTTGAGAGATAGCTCAGATTGATCACTTCCGAGTACGCCCGAGCTTATTCGTTTGTCTTCATCAAAACCCTTGGCCGAGAACCGAGCTTATGATAGATTTGTCGACATCAAAACCTTTGATTTAACAGGCACAATCCTAAACATCCATGACTTACTCTCCTTGTGAGGGAGAGCACTCCTGCTCGGCCGGGGGCTGTGGTTGCTCAATCTCAGTACTTGAAAAATGTTAAGGTAGTGAGCATTGCACATGAAATAGAAAGGCAGTTTCCAAATAGACATAACAACTCGCTAAGCCAATCACAAATACAAAATAGTTCACACATTTCCAATCATTCATAACATTATGTCGCGGTCGGGGTCCTGGGTTGCCCTCGGGGTCTTGCCTATGAGTCGGGGTCGACTGACCCAATATGGAGTCGCCACCGCATTTTGTTGCAAAAACACAAAAAATAATTATTAATTAAAACGGATAAAGATTGGTCACGAACTAGATAGATTCTGAGCTCGGGAGTCGGTTACGAGCCAGGGAAGGTATTAGCACCCCGTTCGCCGATTCGAAAATGATACCATTGATTGATTTTAATTAAAAGACCTAAATAAATTGGTTTGCAAAAATTATTTGTTTTTTATTGTTGTTTCTGACAAGGTTGCCCTTGGTCCTACGTACCCTCATAAAATGAGGGATCAAGGCTACGTAGTTCTAAATTAACTTTTAATGTTTTTTAGTTTTATTACAAAAAATGTTTGATGCAGAGAGGAAATATGACAACACCTCGACATTTATTCAAGGAAAGGTGGATTTCAAAACGCATTAAAATTCTTAATTAATTAAATTTATTAAACTTTATAAAAAAATTGATCAATTTTATTTTAAAACCCAAGAAAAGAAATGTTTACCATGTTGTTGAATACAAAGAGAAAAGCCCGAGAGATCCCACCATTAAATGAGTGAGAAAAATCGGTTTGCCAAAGCATATCCAATGATTTTTAAAAAAAAAATGAGATTTAATTATTAAATTTATGATCCCGATTTATTTAATTTAAATTTAACAATTAAATTCATAACATATCCTAAAATACAAATATATTGATTTAAGGATAAATTTAGAATTTAAATATCAAATCTGTACTTTGATGCAAAATTTTTTATTATTCAGCAACCAAAAAGGATTCATAAAAATTAATAATTAAAATATCAATAATAAAAGACTACATTTTATTTTATTTATGTTTAATTATTTATAGTATTATTTATTAAAAAAACTACAAAGAATGAAAAAAATGAAACAAACCTGTACAGGGAAGTAGACGTACTGAACAAAGGGAGTACTTAGCACAAGAAAAAAAATGAGAGGATGACTGAAGGAGGAAGGAGGAATAGTACTTGGCACAGGAATTGAAGTAAAATATTCTTTATAATTGGTTATTGTGTGTGTAAAACACTGTTGTGTGTTTTTAAAAATTGTCTCCTAAATTGTGAGGAAGAAAGCTCTATTTATGGGAAAAATTAGGTTAAGAAAAATAGGGGTTTTTCAACAGTGTTTGAGAGCCCAGTGAAATATTCTCTGATTTATTCCTCAATCAAATCTTTCAAACTTTGTTAAAAATAAACTCTCAATTTTTTTAAAACAAATTTGATAATAATCAAGAACAAATTCCTATTTGACTTCTGTTGACTTTTCTCTCTTCTCTCTCTCGACACCTAGGTCTTCCCTAGGTTTTCCGGCGCAGCCATCATGGCTAAGAAGAGGGGGAGGCCGCCGAAGTCCCCCTCGCCTCATTCTCCGTCCTCTTCTGTTCAGCATGAGAAGAAATTGCAGATGTTTGACCTGTCTCAACTGGATGATGAAGACTTGGAAACCATTGATGCCTTAACGCCCAAGGAAATTGAATCACTGGTCCAAGGAATAGAGTTGATCCGTGCTAGGGTCAATAAAAAAAGTAATCCTGCTAAACAAATAGATGATTCAAATGAGCAGCAGCAAAATGTTGAGGAAATTTGTAATCCCAATGGTGCAACTCCAAAAGGTTCAAAGCCAGAAAGGGTAGAGATTCCTAAACTTAATGTTTGGGAAAATTTTGACATCACAAAACTTCGTAATGCAGGGGGTAAGTTGAATTTCCATTAGCCTGTGTTGAAGGAGGGTGTTGCCTTGGGAAAAATTGATCCTACTGATGTGGAAGATGAGGTAAAATATTGGCAGAATTCATTCGTTTGTTATGTGCTTGGAGCAAACCCCCCATACCCTGTTTTGAATGGTTTTATTAAGAAGGCTTGGGGTCAATTTGGGATTTAAAAGATTTTGATGAATGTAGATGACACTCTTATTGTGAGATTCAATTCTTTGGAAGGCAGAAATAGTGTATTGGATGTAGGCATTTATCACTTTGATAAAAAGCCTCTGATTATTGCTCCCTGGTCAGGAAGGCCTGTCTCTAAGAGTTTCCTAGATAGAGTCCCTATTTGGGTACAATTTCATAATTTGAATTTAAAATTATGGGGCTCTATTGCTCTAGGAAAGATTGCTAGTTTGGTGGGTACCCCTATCATGGCTGACAAAGTTACTGAAGAACGGAATAGAATCAGTTATGCTAGGGTTTTGATTAAGTGGACCCTGCCATTCTCCCTGAGGAAGTACACTTTGAGGATGATAAAGGTAATATTGTGTCCCAAAAGGTTAAGTATGAGTGGAAGCCTACTTTATGTTCCAAGTGCTCCTCTTATGGCCATGACGCAAAAATGTGCAGGAAAAATGTGAAACAACAATGGGTAGAGAAGAATAAACCTACTCCATAGGATATGGAAAAACTGGACCAGACTCTAAAACTACAGAATGACATTGAAAAGGGGTATGTCCCTCTAGAAAATGTTACAGCTGGCAGAGAGGTTGTTGCCTCTGTCATTGAGGATCTCTCAATTAGAAGGACAACTGAAGACAGAGGAAAACAGGTAGTGAGGGATGAAGGTAGGGTAGTAGACTCAACTGTTCATTGCAGTGAAGAACATAATAAAGATGACAATGAAGGTTGGACTACTGTTTTAACTAGAAGTAAAGCTCAACAGAGGTTAATTGATGGTCAGAGGGGAGAGTCTTCTACTCAACCTCCGCATGGATATAATTGGTGCTTGGAATATTCGAGGGTTGAACCACCCTCGAAAACAAAACCAGGTTCTTCAGTTGTATAGGAGGAATAAGATAGGGTTATTTGCTTTACTTGAAAATAAGTTGAGAGATAGTTGTTTTCAGTATGTTCAAAATAAAATAGCTAATGGTTGGGGGTCATTCTGCAATCCAGATATTTGTCCCATTGGTAGAATTTGGGTGATGTGAAGGAAGGATATCTTTGATGTCTATGTGGTTTCTAGATCTCATCAGTATGTTCACTGCTATGTTACAATTAAGCAGACTTTGAAGAATTTTTTTTGTAACTTTTATCTATGCTGATAATGACATGCAGGAAAGGAAGAAACTATGGCAGGTTTTAATGGGTGTTCAGGAGTTCATTAACATACCCTGGATTCTTTTAGGGGATTTTAATACTTGCCTTACTCAACAAGAGAACATTGGGGGAAATCCTATAGAACTGAATAGTGCTAGAGATTTACAGAACTGTATAGATGATTGTGGTCTGTTGGATATGAGGCAGGAGAGTTGTTATTTCACATGGTGCAATAAACAATCAGGGGCTGATAGAATTCTTTCTAAGCTTGACAGGGCATTGATAAATTTTCACTGGTGTAGGGAATGGCCTAATGCTTCTGCAAATTATCATGCCCTCAAAGAGTTTGAAAACTGGTCAGGTTTGCAGGTTAGTGCAGAAAAATCCCAAATTTTTATGGCTGGAATCTCTACTGATACTGAGAACCTACTTATGCCTATTACTAACTTTCAGAAATGGAGTTTCCCCTGTAAGTATCTTGGTATCCCTTTATCATCCAGGAAGTGGAATGCTAATACGTGTCAGGGTCTAGTGGATAAGGTGTTAAGAAGTATAAATAACTGGAAGACCAGAAACTTATCTTATCAAGCTAGGGTATGTTTAATTAATTCTGTGCTAATGAGCTTCCATATTTATTGGGCCTCGATTTCTATCATTCCTTATGGGATTATCAAGGAAATTCAGAAGCATTGTCGTCAATTTTTATGGGCTGCAAAGGATGGTGGTTCTTATCACGCAAAGGTAGCGTGGGATTCTGTTTGTTATGAGAAGAAATTCGGTGGCCTAGGTATCCAACACTGTGGGTATTGGAATCAGGCTGCACTTGGTAAACAGATCTGGAGTTTAGCAACCAAGAAAGACTGTCTTTGGGTTCGGTGGGTTCACTCTGTAACACTCTCACTTTTATTAGTAATTTTTAGGTTTTAATAAAAAATCGGAGTTTGAAATTTTATTTTTTTTTAACACCTAAATTCCTTTAAAAGGTTTTACGAAAATCCGGCAGAGTTTCCTCTGTTTTCCGGACTTCCCAAAAATTTTCTTCGAAAAACCTGTCAGTCCAGAATTGTTTAAAAAAACATAAACAACAACAGATTAAAAGTCATAACAAATCCTAATGCCCAACACACCAACAACAGATTTCTAAGCAGATATATACAACACACCAAGACCATTCAAGCCTATGCTATACTACTTAATTCATGTTCTTCTTTATTTTCACTCTAACCTTTTTACTCCTTTTTCCTAATCGCCCTAATTTCTCTCTTCACTCTCTTTCCAACTAACCTATTTATTTTTCTTTCTTTCCCATCCTCTTATTTCCATCCTTTATCCGTTTTCCATTATTCATTTATGGTTAGCATTTCCATAATTATTCTCCTTATTTATTTCCTCTAATTCCTATATCAATTCCATTGTTTACCTTGTTATTTCCTATTCCAATGTCCATTCTATTATTTATTTTTCCTATCTATTACCATTCTCATTGCCCTTTTCCATTAATATATATATATACATATACATAATACGACCTTATCCATTTCCATTAACCCTTTTTATTTTTCCTAAATCCTTTCCATTATTTTGTTCATTATTCTTTCCCTTTAATTCCCTTACCCTTTTCCATTTTTATTTCCTTTTTCCCTTATTATTGTGTGTAACCCCAAACAGAGATCTACACACCGGGTTTGCAACCACAAACAGTGATCTGCAAACGCTCTGTATGCAACCACAAACAGTGATCTGCATACGTATGCAACCACAAACAGTGATCTGCATACGTGTATACAACCACAAACAGTGATCTGTATACACCCATATCGTTTATGTAACCTCAAACAGAGATCTACATAAACTTCCCTTACCTTTTTATTACTTGGCCACAGGGTCAATACAACCACCTGCGCCGTGCCACAGGGTCAATACAACCACCTGCGACATTTACCATTCTATTAGGCCACAGGGTCAATACAACCACCTGCGCCGTGCCACAGGGTCAATACAACCACCTGCGACATTTACCATTCTATTAGGCCACAAGGTCAATACAACCACCTGCGCCGTGCCACAGGGTCAATACAACCACCTGCGACATTTACCCTTTTTATTTGGCCACAGGGTCAATACAACCACCTGTGCCATTTAACATTTAGTTCTCACTACTAACTCGTTTTAGTCCTTTCCCTTTTACTTTTAGTCCCTTAATTCTCTTAATTCTTTTAATTTCTTTTACTTACTTCCCTATTCCCTTTCTCTTCTTTTTCTTTTTCTCTTCCTTTTCCTTTTTCCTTTTACTAATTATTCAAGTTTACATCCAATTCCACTTAGCGTTAGTATAGTCGTTATATTTTAATTCTCTTTTCTAACTCTTAATTATTTCTATAATTTCTCTCATTGATTCATTTCTAAATTTATTTCCCTATTCACCATTTCTATTCTTTTACCACACCCTACCAATGTAATTAATTAGTTATTCTGATACTTACCTTTTTATTCATCACTATTGGTTTCCCCATATTTACTCCATCTATCTTTCTTCATTATTAGCAGGTTACCCTAAGGTTCGTTAGCAATTAACATTTCCCCCGATCCTAGCGATAGATATAACTACCCAGAAATACACCCCTTAAGGACTGGTAATGAAACCCCTTACCTCAATCGGTGATAGTGAGGGGTAACCTTAATTTGGCGCTTTACTCCCCGACTCACGCTTTAGCTCGGCTCCAACTGGATCCTAAGCTTCCCCAATCCTTGATTCCAAGCACGGTGGGAATAATCGATCTCGATCACGGTGACGGTGTTGCTCTTCGACACCGGGAGGAGAGAGAGAAAGCTCGTGGGAGAGAGAGAGAGGGATCGAAGTCAAGGGAAGAGAAACAAAGGGGAGAGGGAGAGGTCTTGATGATGGTGGTGGGGGATAGTGATGGTGGCTCGTGGTGGAGTGGCGGTGGCGGTCGGAGATGGCGGCGGCCGGCTTGGTGGAGGGTGAGAGGGGAGGGGGGAGAGAGTCAAGTGAGAGAAAGAGAGAGATCTATGGAGTGGAGGAGAGGGAAAGAAAGGGTCTATGAGGAGGAGGAGGAACAAGGAGGTGGGGTGGCGGCCATGAGCTCCGGTGGTGGTGGTTGGAGGAGGTGCTGGGCGGAGAGAGAGAAAGAGGGGTTGAAATGGGGGTTTCAGCCCCCAAAACACGATTTTAAAGCTGCAGGTAGCAGAATACTCGAGTATTTATGTCAATACTCAAGTTTTTTGAAAAAATACTCGAGTATTTCACAAAATACTCGAGTAAAATGACCAGATACTGCTAGTTTGCTTTTCTATTTTTCAACTATTTTCTCCCAACTTTAAATAGCCATAACTTCTTCGTTCACCGTCGGATCTTGCTCAAATTTGACGAGTAACTTCCTAAAAATCATACCTTCATATTCAACGGTGGGAATTGTGTTTTGAGTCTTAAATCTTTTATTTTGAATTTCCTAACGTCGGGTGTTTTTAACACCGAAAAATCGATTTTTAACACTCGTTTGGTCTTCTTTAAATTTGCTTTTCGATGCCAATGCTCCTTGACTCCTCTATGGCACTCAAAGAACTCCTAATCCGTAATTTTAAATCCCTTCTAGGATAATCCTTACTTCCAAATCTTACTATTATTCTAATATTTATTAGAATTAAAATTCGGGATGTTACATTTCTCCCCCACTTATTAGAATTTCGTCCCCGAAATTCCGTTTGGTTCCTTAAATGGAGAACCATCCCATTGGTAAACTCCGGACTACGGTTTTTAATTCCCTTCGGTTTTTATTTCCCGCTCTAGGTGTGGCTAGGTCCATGCCTATTTCATGGCGGGTCTTCTAATACTACGTATTATCTCTGCCTACACAGGAGCGTCAGCTTCCTTATTATTAAAGTTCCATCTCCCATTTCTTGGATTGAAATCCTCCTCCACTTAGCATCGACACACTTGATTATATCAATGCTAGGGGGTATGCTCGTTCGTTTCTCATAATAGAGTACGCAAGTTCCTTACCGGTATCCAAAGCTGAGAAGAGGACACGTGGGTGACTATCTATCGGTAAGCATAGAACTACGCCGGGTTTCTACGACTTGGAAATTTCTCACCTTTGCATCTGAGATGCTTGAAGCTTGAAGAGAGTGAAGATGAAAAGAAGAAACATGAAGCACTCAAGAATGAGTCTCATGGTCTTTGCAAGATAACCCAGGATGGACTGGATACATGTCAAGCAAGAAGACAATGGAGATTATCCCCAAAGTATGCATTTTCAGCAGAGAGTCGCCGAAGGATGCGCTTTTATGGATCTGCGACTAACTGGTTGGTCTCGGTCAATCGGGGTCCTATCAAATGCACAGGGTCCCAAAAGACTGAGATTATCACTTGCGGTGTTCCGACATAACGTCTGGATTGAGATTCCACTTCGCGACTTCACTTTTATCCCGTTCACCTTCTACTCTTTCAAGTGAGTCTAGCAAAGTCCATTTTAGAATCAATCTTCACCACGTTCGCATTCTACTCCGATGCTACTTCATTCTCATTCGTTTGACAATTCCAATTCGGTTAAAGGATTCCTAGAGATCGATTCCACTTGAGGGTCAAGGTCAAGGTCTAGTTTTTCCTCTGGTTTAACCCTTATTCGATCATCCACAGAGCGTTTGGAATTATCTATTTGGTAGTCCTATAGCCTTTGGTATGGTTACGAGTTATTGTCGCTCGGATAGGATCCGAATCGAGTCATCAAGTCTCCCCCACTTATTATCAACATACCTGAGTAAGTCGAAGGCAGGGAGGAAACTGAGTTGACTCCAGGGATAGATGAGCTGGGTGCTTAATTGGTTGGAGAGGTGGTACATGAATTTAAGTTGACCGTTAATCGGTCTAATCGGTGTGGTTTCGAATTTTCTATGATATGACGACTCTTCATACCTACGCATGCGGCTAATTCTCATACGAGTTAGAAGCGTGGTTCAATTACTGAGTTGAATGTTCTCGGTGGAAATACAGAATAAGAGTGTCTTGAATGGGGTTGGTTTGTGAATCACTGTTCATGAGTCTTAGGAAAGATCCTATAGGATTAAAGTTTAATTGGGCTTTCGACAGGGATAGAATTCCTCGATGGTTGTTTCTGATTTTTCAACTAGATGATTGCCATAATATAGTATGTCAATAAACGCGAAGACCAAGGTGGTCAGTCCCAATCTCACATTTATTAACTGTACATCATTGCATTATTGAATAATAGCATTATCTTTTAACAGGTGCAAGAGAAAGGATGACCAATCCTGACCTTACACTCTATTAGAGGACGACACTATCACAATTGAGCTTGGTGAAATTTCTAACTAAGGTTTTAACACTTATCGACTCCTTCTAGATTGCACTACTCACACTTATTCTAGGCAAAGACGCTAAAGTAATCAGTTGATGCAACATTAACATGAAAAGTACCTTGGATAAGTTCATTCCTCGTTCTACGTGACCATAGGACAGTTTGCAGCACGGTGTCCGGGTTGCCCGCATTGGAAGCAGAGACCTTCCTTTCTACGCTGTTCAAGCATCCAACACATACGAGTATGGGATCCTCCACAATGTGGACATGGTGGCCTTGTCCTTGGAGCGGTCGCACTCTGTCCCGCATTCTCTAGCACTACTGCTCTGGTGCGGTTAACAGCGTAGGGACCTGATCCTTGAGCCAGTCCCTTACCCTTGTTGAGACCTACTTCATTTGGTATATTCTTGCTCCTTTCCTCTGCTTCCTGCTGATTCAAACTCTTCTCATAAGCGCTAGTCATATTCACCAGCAGAGAGAGGTTAGCTATACCCTGGTGCACAAAGATAGTCCGAATTCTGGCATTGAGACCTGTTTCAAATTTAATACACTTGGTGCGTTCGTCTGCGTCCCGATAACTGCCAGAATAGCGAATCAGATCTTCAAATTGAGCCGCCTACTCACCGACATTCATACTTCCCTGCTCCAGCTGCAAAAAAGCAATCTCCTTTTCCCTACGAACATCCTCAGGAAAATACTTCCCCAGGAAGTGAGCCTTAAATAGATCAAAAGTGATATCCTGATTGGCTGCCTCCAATTCTCTTCGCACTCGTTCCCACCAATACTCTGCTTCATCAGTCAACATATACTGCGCTAGCAACACAGTTTGTTCAACAGGTGGCGCCATGGTGCGAAGGATCTTCTCAATTTCCTTGAGCCATCGCTGAGCTCCATCAGGATTATACCCTCCTTCGAACCTAGGCGGTTCGCATTTCCTAAATCGAGCCATCCAGTCAATTTCGACAGGAATGGGTGGTGGATTCAATGCTGCTGCTGCTGCGGCTGCGGCTGCTGCGATGTTTTCAGCTTGGTTCTGTTGCATTCGAGCCTGATTCTGATTCATTTGAATCAGATTCTCCAATATGGCAGCCATCCGCTCATTTTCGGCACGTCGTCCAGCCATACTGTTAGGTCATGAAGGGAACAGCCAATTAAAGACTGAATACTTAATCAATAACCTAATTATCCTAATCCTAGACTTAGACTCTTACTAAACAAATCAGTTACTCGCTTGGTGAGTAACCATCGGAGATGTGAGTCCACACTCCAAAGACCGAGGAAAAACTGCTCCGATACCAAAATGTAACACTCTCACTTTTATTAGTAATTTTTAGGTTTTAATAAAAAATCGGATTTTGAAATTTTATTTTTTTTAACACCTAAATTCCTTTAAAAGGTTTTACGAAAATCCGGCAGAGTTTCCTCTGTTTTCCGGACTTCCCAAAAATTTTCTTCGAAAAACCTGTCAGTCCATAATTGTTTAAAAAAACATAAACAACAACAGATTAAAAGTCATAACAAATCCTAATGCCCAATTTGTACAAGTTTCAGGGCAAGTTACTAATTCATATTATAAATTACATTAAATAATTATCCACTCAAAATATGTAAAATACATTCCACGTAGTGGAACTTAAAATCCTGCTCGGCCAGCACTGGTGTAAGCTCCACTTGTGTACCTGAAAAATATTAACCACACAGGGGAAGCATCACACAGAACTTAAAAGAGAGATTTCTAAGCAGATATATACAACACACCAAGACCATTCAAGCCTATGCTATACTACTTAATTCATGTTCTTCTTTATTTTCACTCTAACCTTTTTACTCCTTTTTCCTAATCGCCCTAATTTCTCTCTTCACTCTCTTTCCAACTAACCTATTTATTTTTCTTTCTTTCCCATCCTCTTATTTCCATCCTTTATCCGTTTTCCATTATTCATTTATGGTTAGCATTTCCATAATTATTCTCCTTATTTATTTCCTCTAATTCCTATATCAATTCCATTGTTTACCTTGTTATTTCCTATTCCAATGTCCATTCTATTATTTATTTTTCCTATCTATTACCATTCTCATTGCCCTTTTCCATTAATATATATATATACATATACATAATACGACCTTATCCATTTCCATTAACCCTTTTTATTTTTCCTAAATCCTTTCCATTATTTTGTTCATTATTCTTTCCCTTTAATTCCCTTACCCTTTTCCATTTTTATTTCCTTTTTCCCTTATTATTGTGTGTAACCCCAAACAGAGATCTACACACCGGGTTTGCAACCACAAACAGTGATCTGCAAACGCTCTGTATGCAACCACAAACAGTGATCTGCATACGTATGCAACCACAAACAGTGATCTGCATACGTGTATACAACCACAAACAGTGATCTGTATACACCCATATCGTTTATGTAACCTCAAACAGAGATCTACATAAACTTCCCTTACCTTTTTATTACTTGGCCACAGGGTCAATACAACCACCTGCGCCGTGCCACAGGGTCAATACAACCACCTGCGACATTTACCATTCTATTAGGCCACAGGGTCAATACAACCACCTGCGCCGTGCCACAGGGTCAATACAACCACCTGCGACATTTACCATTCTATTAGGCCACAAGGTCAATACAACCACCTGCGCCGTGCCACAGGGTCAATACAACCACCTGTGACATTTACCCTTTTTATTTGGCCACAGGGTCAATACAACCACCTGTGCCATTTAACATTTAGTTCTCACTACTAACTCGTTTTAGTCCTTTCCCTTTTACTTTTAGTCCCTTAATTCTCTTAATTCTTTTAATTTCTTTTACTTACTTCCCTATTCCCTTTCTCTTCTTTTTCTTTTTCTCTTCCTTTTCCTTTTTCCTTTTACTAATTATTCAAGTTTACATCCAATTCCACTTAGCGTTAGTATAGTCGTTATATTTTAATTCCCTTTTCTAACTCTTAATTATTTCTATAATTTCTCTCATTGATTCATTTCTAAATTTATTTCCCTATTCACCATTTCTATTCTTTTACCACACCCTACCAATGTAATTAATTAGTTATTCTGATACTTACCTTTTTATTCATCACTATTGGTTTCCCCATATTTACTCCATCTATCTTTCTTCATTATTAGCAGGTTACCCTAAGGTTCGTTAGCAATTAACATTTCCCCCGATCCTAGCGATAGATATAACTACCCAGAAATACACCCCTTAAGGACTGGTAATGAAACCCCTTACCTCAATCGGTGATAGTGAGGGGTAACCTTAATTTGGCGCTTTACTCCCCGAGTCACGCTTTAGCTCGGCTCCAACTGGATCCTAAGCTTCCCCAATCCTTGATTCCAAGCACGGTGGGAACAATCGATCTCGATCACGGTGACGGTGTTGCTCTTCGACACCGGGAGGAGAGAGAGAAAGCTCGTGGGAGAGAGAGAGAGGGATCGAAGTCAAGGGAAGAGAAACAAAGGGGAGAGGGAGAGGTCTTGATGATGGTGGTGGGGGATAGTGATGGTGGCTCGTGGTGGAGTGGCGGTGGCGGTCGGAGATGGCGGCGGCCGGCTTGGTGGAGGGTGAGAGGGGAGGGGGGAGAGAGTCAAGTGAGAGAAAGAGAGAGATCTATGGAGTGGAGGAGAGGGAAAGAAAGGGTCTATGAGGAGGAGGAGGAACAAGGAGGTGGGGTGGCGGCCATGAGCTCTGGTGGTGGTGGTTGGAGGAGGTGCTGGGCGGAGAGAGAGAAAGAGGGGTTGAAATGGGGGTTTCAGCCCCCAAAACACGATTTTAAAGCTGCAGGTAGCAGAATACTCGAGTATTTATGTCAATACTCAAGTTTTTTGAAAAAATACTCGAGTATTTCACAAAATACTCGAGTAAAATGACCAGATACTGCTAGTTTGCTTTTCTATTTTTCAACTATTTTCTCCCAACTTCAAATAGCCATAACTTCTTCGTTCACCGTCGGATCTTGCTCAAATTTGACGAGTAACTTCCTAAAAATCATACCTTCATATCCAACGGTGGGAATTGTGTTTTGAGTCTTAAATCTTTTATTTTGAATTTCCTAACGTCGGGTGTTTTTAACACCGAAAAATCGATTTTTAACACTCGTTTGGTCTTCTTTAAATTTGCTTTTCGATGCCAATGCTCCTTGACTCCTCTATGGCACTCAAAGAACTCCTAATCCATAATTTTAAATCCCTTATAGGATAATCCTTACTTCCAAATCTTACTATTATTCTAATATTTATTAGAATTAAAATTCGGGATGTTACACACTCATATTATATCAAAGATGAATCGTTTTGGGAATGTCAATGGGTTCATGGCCAAAGTTGGCATTGGAAGCAAATATTGAAGATTCGAGACAAGCTACGAATGGGTTACTTAAACAATCAATGGATTGATTGTACAAATGGTGTCTACACCATTTCTTCGGGGTATCGATTCTTACGGGGAAATCGATCTATCTTCCCTATGTACAAGTTTGTTTGGAATTGATTATCTATTCTTAAACACTGCTTTATATCATGGCTAGTTACACAGGAAAGGTTATTAACCAGAGACAAGATGAAATGGAGCTACTCACCGAATTTTTGTAACTTGTGTATGACATCTGAGGAGACTCTTCAGCATCTCTTCTTCGATTGTCCATGGAGTCGTGCTCTGATGCAGCTGTGTTCGATTTGGATGGGTGTTCAGAGCTTCCCCTTCCGTTTCAATAGATGGTGTCGTTGGGTGCTGCATGCATGTCGGAAATGGCAGCGACGGTTGATTTGGGCGGTGCTGGCAGCTGCTGTGGACCACATATGGCAAGAGAGAAACTCAAGGGCTTTCAATAATTGTAGTTCTTCCCCCTTCCATAGATTTCGTATTATTACTAAAGATATTTCTTTTAGGGTCTTTTTTTGTGAGAAATTTTAGGAGGTGGCCAAATAAGCTTTTAGTTGATAGAATTTGTAATGAACTTTAACATTTATTGTTGAAGGAACCCTTCCTAGAAGGTGGCCTTCAATTAATAGATGGTTTCCTTTGGTCTTAGTCATCTTAACTGAACCCTTCATAGAAGGTGGCAGCTAGGAGACTTTGATTTTGTACTGATTTTTGCTCTTGCTTGTGGTAATAGAATTTTTTCTTCTACAAAAAAAAAATTGATGATAGTCCTTTCATAAAATAACAAATCCCTTTAACCAAAAGACCTTTTTTTTATCCTTATCCTCACAAAAATTAACCAAATCTTTCTCTTTAAAAAAACATGTTATCTGTTCTTTTTTTTATTTTTATTTTCGTTTTTTTTTTATTTTTCATAAAAAAAATACTTTTTCAAAATATTTTTTTATTTTTTAATTTTTCATCTTTTTTTTTAAAAAAAAACATTATTTTTTTTTGTTTTATTTTGTTTGGGGGGGGGGGGGGACAAAATTGGTTGTCAACAGCTGCCCCTCTTTACTTGTTTCTTATTAGATATCAAGCAAACTGTGGTTTGGATGCTATCAGGGTAAGGAACGAGTAAAGAAGTGGACACCAATTTTGTTAAGAAACAAAACACGCTTGACAAATCTGGAAGTTTGATAGAAACAGAACTGGTCGATGATGATTCTTTAGCATTTCGGCAAGGATATCATGAAAGTTTAATAACAACGATGATACTTCGACGTTTCCATCAGGATATCATGAAAAGCCTAATAACAACGATGATGCTTCAACGTTTTTGTCAGGATGTCATGAAAAGCCTAATAACAACGATGATGCTTCGACATTTATGTCAGGATATCATGAAAAGCCTAATAACAACGATGATGCTTTGACGTTTCCGTCAGGATATCATGAAAAGCCTAATAATAACGATGATGCTTTGACATTTATGTCAGGATATCATGAAAAGCCTAACTAACATCTGTAACACCCTATGAAATAATTACCCTTAATTACCCCAAAATTAGGATTTAAAATTTCTTTTAAAATGGATATGATATTTGCCAAAATAATATTTCCTTTCATTAATAACAAAAACATCAGAGTTAATAAAGCGGAAGACTTAAAGACATCAAATTCATAAAGTATAAGTTTAGGTACATTCAGTTCGGTCATTCAAAATACAATCAGTGTTTTAGCTCGGCCCAACTGACCGAGACCCATCCACCTATGTGACTCTAAATAACTTACTCTCCCTGTGAGGGAGAGTGATCCTGCCCGGCCGGGGACTGCGTCTGCTCGGGCTCAGTACCTGAAAAATGGTAAGGAGGTGAGCATTACACAGAACTTAAGTAAGCAGTTTCTAAGATGACATACCGAACTACCAAGCCAAACACAAGTAGTCAAATAGAAAATAAGTCACAAGTAATCAAACCCATATATCTCATGTATATATCAACATTTAGCTCGGTCCGCATACCCACATCCTCGTCTGGCTCGGCTCACATCATAAACCAGCTAACTCAATACTAGCTATACCTCGGTTTACATTCTCTTACCTCGAATTACCATTACTCGTTATTCCACTCTCATAGTTTACAATCTTTTACTCTTCTCGGATGCATACACCCCGTGCATGTCTTACACCATTTAAGTCGGATATTGGAGTGTCCATAACTGCGAGTACCACAATACTCGGCTTACAACTGCGAGCACCACAATGCTCGGCTTACGCGATCAATGCATGCACCCAGTACGCGTCTTCTATGACCAGGAACACTACCGCCGATCTTTCTATGGAGTAAGGAGTGTCCATAACTGCGAGTACCACAATACTCGACTTACAGTTGCGAGCACCACAATGCTCGGCTTACGCGATCAATGCACGCACCCAGTACGCGTCTGCTATGACCAGGAACACATCCCACCGATTCCGTTCTCGGAACCTTGTGAGTCATAACTGCGAGCACCACAATGCTCGACTTACAGCTGCGAGCACCACAATGCTCGGCTTACGCGATCAATGCACGCACCCAGTACGCGTCTGCTATGACCCGACCACACAACCATTTTTCTTTAATTCCCCTTATCTTATTAACCATTACTTTTAGTTCGGCACGCCTCAGTTCACCTCTAATTTATTCCTCTTTACATTAATCTCATTATTTACTTAGCTCGGTCTCTCTCGGCTCAACTTCTCTACTTATCCCTTTAACCATCTTTCTAGCTCGGCCTCTCCCTCGGCTAAATTCGGTAACCATTCCCTCTTTCCATTAACCTTACTCATTTTCTGCCTTATTACTCTATCTCTCCTACTTTCCATCTCTACCATTTTCTCATACCCATTCCCGAAGTCACTCAGCTCGGCCACAGACATGGATCATGAATATCAAAGCTCATAAACATTTATACACAAAGTTCATAATCACTTATACAACAGCAACAACAATAAGAATAAAACACTCAACCAATCCATCATGTAAATACCAACATATAGAATATAACGATACTCATCCCTACTTCAAACTCAAGTTTCTAATTCGTTTATTAGTTCCCTTTTTTCCCTTTTTACCATTTCCTTTCTACATTAACCTAGATCCATTTCCTAATCTAACACCCACTCTTAGTACCCTTTATGAACACCCTAGAAACCCAAACTCAAGTAGAGGTAACACTCACTCCTTACCTCAAACCGTGTGAGATAAGAGTTGAGAGTTTGAGAATGGTTCCTTGTGGCTTGTCCTTGACCTTGGCATCCTTGAATCCTTCTTACTCCAAGCTACACACGAGCCCCACCAATCTACACACGAACTCCACGGCGGTGCAGGGGCGCCCGGGACGGAAGAGAAGGCGGCGGGGAGGAGGTCTCTGGTTGGTGGAAGAGAGGGAAAATGTTCGTGAGAAGAGGAGAAGAAGAAGATATGTTGGGTTGTTGTTTCTGGACTTTGAGAGAAAAGGGAAAGAGAGACGTAGGGAAGAGAGAGAGGAATGAAAGTGAGAAGTGTTATGGGTTATGTTTTGGGATTTTCTTTTATTCAAATGTGGAAGATATTTGTGTGGCTCTCATTGGAAGCTTCTTGAGGAAGCTTGAATATGTGGACAGGATTCATTGGCTTCTTGAGGAAGCCAAGAACAGTACATTGAAAAGGACATAAAGTAGTGATAATGACATAAAGTGAAAGATAGTACATAGTATGGATGGTATGAATCCCAAAGGGCCAACAACTCAACATGAGCTGGCACGGAGGAGCTAGGACGTGTCGGCTAGGATACGTCGGCTCGGTATGGAGGAATCGTAGTAGTCCGAACTTCCATCTCGGATAATAGTGTGGGGTGCGCTGAGGTCGGCTAATCCGAGCTTGACAACAGGTTCAGCGTTTTACCCCATTCAGCTCGGTCGGGATCGGTCCTAGGTCCAATACCTACATACTAGGTCGGTTACCATGAGCTGGATGATGGCTACTCGGATCTTATAAGCTCGGTATGAGCTCAATCATGTTTGCTCAATCCTCATGAGCTCGAATAGATGGATAAACTCGGATAGATAGATGAGCTTGGATATACTAATGAGCTCAATAATATTGATGAGCTCACTGATAATGAGCTCGGTTGCACTAATGGGTTCGGTCATCATGAGCTCGGATTGTTCGGCAATTAGGCACTCCTAGATGATTGCTCGGTTCGGAGTAGTTTAGAAGCAAGAGGTTGGATTACTGCTCATGCTCAACAAATACAAAAGCGACGTAGATGTTTAGTCGAAATGGCGTCGGCTTATGACACTAAATGTTTATTCGGTTAGTATGAGCCTAGCGCTACAACTCGGTTCTACCGATGAGTTCGGCTTGTGACTCTGGACGTCGTTCATTGGTCGGATGAGGGGTGATAGTTTAGAATAAGGTCGGTTTACGACTCTAAACCTCTTTTCGGTCGGCTAAGATAGAATTTGCTCTGATCGAGGTCCGAGCCGCTACACTTAACCCACTTGTTCTTTGATAAAGCTTAATCTCTTCACAGACTGATTGTAATCGATTAACACCCCACAGTAATTGATTACACTAAGAGGTCTTTATGTACTGATGGTTTCTAACTTCATGGTATACTCCTTAACTCCAACATACACTTTGGCCACGAAGACATTACCACATTCCAGCTTACTCTTCTGATTATCCTTAGCTTAATTTAGACTTTTCCTATTTAAGCTTAGATTCAGAAATCGGGATGTTACAATTCTCCCCCACTTACTGGAATTTCGTCCCCGAAATTCCGTTCAGTTCCATAAATGGAGAGTCATCCCTTGACAAGGCTTTCGAATTTACGTTAAAACATCTCATAGCTTGCCCTCGCACGACTTAACTTCTTGTTTCCTTTTGATGTTCGGACAAGGTGTTAGTTGGGTTACTAAGTCCTCCCCCACTTGGCATTGACATACCCGATTACACCAACGCTAGGAGGTGGAAGGTCGAATGAATCCGCTTCCGGTTATTTGCACTAACTGCACCTTTAATTAAGGCTCGATACACATGCATAAACCTTGAAAGAATTTTGGGTGGTTATGAATTAATATGGGTGGGTACTCTTGAGATTCGGAACGCTTCGTTAAACACTGATTCCGATTAATGGACGTAAGTCATGCATCAAGTGTATGCCAGCGGTCCTGCTTCCACTGATTCTAAATGGGATACTGGGAGAAGTTTGATTGGGTGTCTAGAACCTAGTTTGGTTTTCATGCTGGTCAAAATAATTTTCCATAGGATTTTCTTAATTATTTCAGTATTAAGTATTTGGTTGCACTATTCTTAAATAGGTAGGGTAGCTTAAGGTTCTTATCCTATAGTTTTGCCATAGGTCTATTCTTCTAAACCTGCAAGAACTTTTGGAAAGAATACTTTACGGTTAATTTATTTCCTTATGGAGGATTTGTTTCTTGGCATGATGCTATCTTGGTTGTCTTGATTTAACTTAGGAGGTTGCGATGATACCATCCATCAATAGCTGCAAGGATCGGGGTGATCAGTCCCAACCTCACGTCTATCAATAGTGTACCGTTGCCAGGTTGGTCTGATAACATTTTCATTTAATAGATGTAAGAGTAAGGATGGCCAATCCCAAATTTACATCCTGTTAATGACAACACCATTATCGTGTTTAGCTATAGACTAACTAGGATCCTAAAATTCACTGCTTCTGTGTAAGGTACTTCATGATCTTCTAGTGGGTTGGATCAAATCTTTTACATCCCATAACAGGGTACATCTTAGGGAGCCTTTACTAGAGAGCTAATGAAATCAGGGCTTAAAGTTTACAAAGATACATTTTAACCTAATTCTCGGATAGGAAAATCCGAGTACAATCGAGAGGTGTTGACCGAATTAGTCCCTACGGTAGACAACTCTAGATTTCTCGCAGCCAATAGAATAGAAGAGCGCGCTGCGTCGTTCTCGGACCAAAACTGCACAAGGGTTAATCGTTTACCTAGCAAAGACCTCAGATCAGCTCGTCGGCATCATCCCCCTCCTTTCCGTCCATAGTGTAAAAATCATCCCTCCGAGGTGGTCGATTCCCACCGACCTGCCGAGACGGATCAGCATTGATTTCCTCCTTCAGGACGTTCGTAGGGCATTGGGCCGCGAGGTGACCGGACCGATGACATCGATAGCACAGTCCTTTTCCTTTGTTCGAATTCAGCATCCAGCACTTTCTCTTATGTTTCTTTCCACAATATTGACAGATCGGATAAGGACCAGGGCCGGTCACTTTCCAACCATCTCCCCATGATGCTGTCGTTGCCTTTGAGCTCGGACCCTCGTAACGGTCCGAACTCCGAGTCGTTTCTCTCATGATGGGTGTACTAGTCCTTGAAACATCCTTGCCCCTCTGCTTGGCTGCTTCGTTATTGAGGCCTCTCTCGTACATACTCGCCATATTAACCAACTGGGACAGGTTGGCTATGTTTTGGTTCCCGAATGCTCGCCTGATTTCGGCTCGAAGCCCAGCCTTGAACTTAACACACTTGGTCCTCTCGTCGGCAGCCCGATAGCTTTCGGCATACTTAATCAGTTCCTCGAACTTAACCGCATACTCGTCCACGCTGAGACTGTCTTGCTTCAGATTTAAGAAGGCAATCTCTTTCTCCCTTAGAATATCCTCTGAGAAGTATTTTGCACGAAATCTCCTCTTAAATACTTCCCATGCTACGCTTTGCCTCTTCACTTCTAGGATTTGTTGCATTTGCGCCCACCATTGCTCCGCCTCCCCTGCTAACGCACACATCACTAGCAAGGCCCTTTGGTTGTCTGGAAGACGCATCGTGCAGAATACTTCTTCTATCTCTTGGAGCCACTTACGTGCTCCGTCCGGGTTATAGCCACCCAGGAACCTTGGTGGATTGTTTCTTCTGAGTTCGGTCAACCAGTCAATTTCCGCTAGTACTGGGTTTTGAGATGCGTGTAGCTGTCGATCCATTGCTTCCTCTGGCTCTTGTAATTGTGACTCTTGCTATCCCTTCGGTTTAATCTCTGTTTATGTGGATCGAGTTCTCTAGAGTTGTCACGATTGTCAATGCTGCTGCTATTCCCTTTCCTTACTGGCTACCTCTAGGACAACCGATAGGTTAATGCCAACCTAATCAACAACACATATACACCTCATTACTCTAATTTAGACACTTAACTACTTAGCGGTCACTCGCTGGGTGAGTAACCATGGGAGATGTGAGTCCACACTCCAAAGGCCGAGGGAAACTGCTCTGATACCAAAAATGTAACACCCTATGAAATAATTACCCTTAATTACCCCAAAATTAGGATTTAAAATTTCTTTTAAAATGGATATGATATTTGCCAAAATAATATTTCCTTTCATTAATAACAAAAACATCAGAGTTAATAAAGCGGAAGACATAAAGACATCAAATTCATAAAGTATAAGTTTAGGTACATTCAGTTCGGTCATTCAAAATACAATCAGTGTTTTAGCTCGGCCCAACTGACCGAGACCCATCCACCTATCTGACTCTAAATAACTTACTCTCCCTGTGAGGGAGAGTGATCCTGCCCGGCCGAGGACTGCGTCTGCTCGGGTTCAGTACCTGAAAAATGGTAAGGAGGTGAGCATTACACAGAACTTAAGTAAGCAGTTTCTAAGATGACATACCGAACTACCAAGCCAAACACAAGTAGTCAAATAGCAAATAAGTCACAAGTAATCAAACCCATATATCTCATGCATATATCAACATTTAGCTCGGTCCGCATACCCACATCCTCGTCTGGCTCGGCTCACATCATAAACCAGCTAACTCAACACTAGCTATACCTCGGTTTACATTCTCTTACCTCGAATTACCATTACTCGTTATTCCACTCTCATAGTTTACAATCTTTTACTCTTCTCGGATGCATACACCCCGTGCATGTCTTACACCATTTAAGTCGGATATTGGAGTGTCCATAACTGCGAGTACCACAATACTCGGCTTACAGCTGCGAGCACCACAATGCTCGGCTTACGCGATCAATGCACGCACCCAGTACACGTCTGCTATGACCAGGAACACTACCGCCGATCTTTCTATGGAGTAAGGAGTGTCCATAACTGCGAGTACCACAATACTCGACTTACAGCTGCGAGCACCACAATGCTCGGCTTACGCAATCAATGCACGCACCCAGTATGCGTCTGCTATGACCAGGAACACATCCCACCGGTTCCGTTCTCGGAACCTTGTGAGTCATAACTGCGAGCACCACAATGCTCGACTTACAGCTACGAGCACCACAATGCTCGGCTTACGCGATCAATGCACGCACCCAGTACGCGTCTGCTATGACCCGACCACACAACCATTTTTCTTTAATTCCCCTTATCTTATTAACCATTACTTGTAGTTCGGCACGCCTCAGTTCACCTCTAATTTATTCCTCTTTTCATTAATCTCATTATTTACTTTGCTCGGCCTCTCTCGGCTCAACTTCTCTACTTATCCCTTTAACCATCTTTCTAGCTCGGCCTCTCCCTCGGCTAAATTCGGTAAACATTCCCTCTTTCCATTAACCTTACTCATTTTCTGCCTTATTACTCTATCTCTCCTACTTTCCATCTCTACCATTTTCTCATACCCATTCCCGAAGTCACTCAGCTCGGCCACAAACATGGATCATGAATATCAAAGCTCATAAACATTTATACACAAAGTTCATAATCACTTATACAACAGCAACAACAATAAGAATAAAACACTCAACCAATCCATCATGTAAATACCAACATATAGCATATAACGATACTCATCCCTACTTCAAACTCAAGTTTCTAATTCGTTTATTAGTTCCCTTTTTTCCCTTTTTACCATTTCCTTTCTACATTAACCTAGATCCATTTCCTAATCTAACACCCACTCTTAGTACCCTTTATGAACACCCTAGAAACCCAAACTCAAGTAGAGGTAACACTCACTCCTTACCTCAAACCGTGTGAGATAAGAGTTGAGAGTTTGAGAATGGTTCCTTGTGGCTTTTCCTTGACCTTAGCACCCTTGAATCCTTCTTACTCCAAGCTACACACGAGCCCCACCAATCTACACACGAACTCCACGGCGGTCCAGGGGCGCCCGGGATGGAAGAGAAGGCGGCGGGGAGGAGGTCTCTGGTTGGTGGAAGAGAGGGAAAATGTTCGTGAGAAGAGGAGAAGAAGAAGATATGTTGGGTTGTTGTTGCTGGACTTTGAGAGAAAAGGGAAAGAGAGACGTAGGGAAGAGAGAGAGGAATGAAAGTTAGAAGTGTTATGGGTTATGTGTTGGGATTTTCTTTTATTCAAATGTGGAAGATATTTGTGTGGCTCTCATTGGAAGCTTCTTGAGGAAGCTTGAATATGTGGACAGGATTCATTGGCTTCTTGAGGAAGCCAAGAACAATACATTGAAAAGGACATAAAGTAGTGATAATGACATAAAGTGAAAGATAGTACATAGTACGGATGGTATGAATCCCAAAGGGCCAACAGCTCAACATGAGCTGGCACGGAGGAGCTAGGACGTGTCGGCTAGGATACGTCGGCTCGGTATGGAGGAATCGTAGTAGTCCGAACATCCATCTCGGATAATAGTGTGGGGTGCGCTGAGGTCGGCTAATCCGAGCTTGACAACAGGTTCAGCGTTTTACCCCATTCAGCTCGACCGGGATCGGTCCTAGGTCCAATACCTACATACTAGGTCGGTTACCATGAGCTGGATGATGGCTACTCGGATCTTATAAGCTCGGTATGAGCTCAATCATGTTTGCTCGATCCTCATGAGCTCGAATAGATGGATAAACTCGGATAGATAGATGAGCTTGGATATACTAATGAGCTCAATAATATTGATGAGCTCGCTGATAATGAGCTCGGTTGCACTAATGGGTTCGGTCATCATGAGCTCGGATTGTTCGGCAATTAGGCACTCCTAGCTGATTGCTCGGTTCGGAGTAGTTTAGAAGCAAGAGGTTGGATTACTGCTCATGCTCAACAAATACAAAAGCGACGTAGATGTTTAGTCGAAATGGCGTCGGCTTATGACACTAAATGTTTATTCGGTTAGTATGAGCCCAGCACTACAACTCGGTTCTACCGATGAGTTCGGCTTGTGACTCTGGACGTCGTTCATTGGTCGGATGAGGGGTGATAGTTTAGAATAAGGTCGGTTTACGACTCTAAACCTCTTTTCGGTCGGCTAAGGTAGAATTTGCTCTGATCGAGGTCCGAGCCGCTACACTTAACCCACTTGTTCTTTGCTAAAGCTTAATCTCTTCACAGACGGATTGTAATCGATTAACACCCCACAGTAATTGATTACACTAAGAGGTCTTTATGTACTGATGGTTTCTAACTTCATGGTATACTCCTTAACTCCAACATACACTTTGGCCACGAACACATTACCACATTCCACCTTACTCTTCTGATTATCCTTAGCTTAATTTAGACTTTTCCTATTTAAGCTTAGATTCAGAAATCGGGATGTTACAACATCAAAATGACTTTAGCGTCTGTGCCGCGCGTCAAAAGACCCAAAATAATTTTCGACATCTCTGTCGGGGCATGAAAAAGCCCAACCAATATCAAAATGACTTCAGCGTTTGTGTCGGGCGTCAAACGACCCAAAATGATTTTCGACATCTCTGTCGGGGCATCAAAAATCCCAACCAACATAAAAAATGACTTCAGCGTTTGTGTCGGGCGTCAAAAGACCCAAAATGATTTTCGACATCTCTGTCGGGGCATCAAAAAGCCCAATCAATATCAAAATGACTTTTAGCAACGGAGAGACCATCAAAGAGTCTATCTAAACAAATTTCTGTAATCTTTCAATCAACTTATTTTCGACAAACACGCGTGTGTTGACGATTCGAACAAGAAAGTGGGTAATAATCATGAATGCAATGCAATTTGTATGCAAATGATAATGAACAATTGATATGATGCAACTGGTGTAGGTAATGCCAAAATGCAATTAATGCAAATAAGGCAAATGCTAAGGGAATGGATTGGAGTGCAGTTGGGAAATTACAATGCAACTCTAACTTCTTTTTTCTTCTTTTTTAATGTAAACTCATCATGAATTAATTCGTCTAGAACACAAAAAGTTTTTTTTAAACAAGATAAACTGGTTTCAACTCTTTTGCTCTTGCACACCAATAACAGATTAGACCAAAATCTAATCGAACAAGATAGGCACGTGCAAATCTTTAACCACCTTCATCTTTAACAACATCTTTTGAAAGCTCAGCAATCAAACATTTGTCAATGATCAATCATCATCAAAACAACCTGAACTTGTGTCACGCCCTTTCCCTTTATTTATTAATCTCATTAATTAATATTATTTATGGACATTAATAGTTTGGATAAGTTAACTTTATATTCAATCATACAACAAATCATCGAATTCGGCTCTGTACACTTTACATTAAAATATTGAAACAATTAATTATTTGCAAGACAACCTATATTTGTTAATAAAAAATTTAGACTTTAATAATTATAAACATAGCATTGCCTTGTGGTTAGCATTTGTTATTTTCCAAAATAATAATAGTTGTCGAATTCTCCTTTTAACAAAATCAGTGTGCGCAGAAAGATAGTAATACTCAAGGATCCATGTTGTGATAAACATCATACATACATATATATGTATATATATATATCATCATAAAAAGGGATGCACAAGTAAAAAAGTCATCAGAGTTCAAGTATCCATGTCCATAAAGCTGAAAATACGTATATAAGACTGAAAATAAGACCTAGACTCTCAAAACACTATCAAAATATATACAATATATCACAACCCAAAATAATGTGTCTGAGAGCAGGTCATCTAGTCCTTCAAGCGTCCGTCTGGTCCACAGCAGCAGCAAAAGTCGGTCCAAGATCCCTACTAACTATACTATGCATACTCCTAGGAACCACTGGGTCCTCCTCGAGCTCTGGGAACCGACTCGACTGGTCAAAATACTCCTCCTCGTGATCCTCCTCTATCCCATCCAACTAAGTGGCCAACCTATCAATAGGTCCAAAAGTAGTAGCTGGCGTAGTCCTACCAACTCCAGTTGGATTGGATGAAGGAACATCCTCGTCGGTGAAAACTCTGTAGGCAGAGGGATGAGAACGAGTAGCAGGACGGAAACGAAAACTGTGAAACCTACGTACAGGTCGAGCTGGTGGTGGTGGTCCTCTATAAACATAAAAAGCAGGGATGTGCGTAGTATATATAATAGGTACCCTAAACCTACGAGGGCGCACATGAACTAGGGGGTTAGGGTGGAAGAGTGTAAACTCCACCTCACCCTCAAACGTCGCTCGGTGCTCCTCATACATCCATATCCCGCTAGGGATGGGCCTGATCTCTACGCATGCTAGGTAACGTGCCATCACCTATCAAAGGCACAGGGGTAAGCATATACATTCACAGAATCAAATAAGGATAATCCATAAATGTGCAAAGATAGCAATTAACATTTTATAATCATATCAAATTTAATCACATAATTAAATCAATGATGATATGATGCATGCTATCTCACTCTTCTAAAAATTCTCCAACTAGTCACTCAAATGGACGTCCTTCCATAACTCCATTGTATTTCCAGAATACAAAAATACGTTATCAAACGTATGGCGTACTTTCCCGAAAGTGATAAACAACGTCACTTTATCTAGTGATCGTCACGTCGCCAAAATATAAACTATCACTTGTATTACATAGTCATCTAGACATAAGACCCACAACGTCAACCTTGAAGTGGGGTCGAGCAAGCAGTAACCTTTGGCACTCCCATAGGCCCACTTGTTCCTTAAAAAAAATACGTTATCAAACGTATGGCGTACTTGCCCGAAAGTGATAAACAACGTCACTTTATCTGGTGAACGTCAAGTCACCAAAACGTAAACTATCACTTGTATTACACAGTCATCTAGACATAAGACCCACAACGTCAACCTTGAAGTGGGGTCGAGCAAGCAGTAACCCTGGAACATGACAAAATAACGACGTATCCCCAACACCATGCATGAATGCAATGACATATTCCATTTAAGATCAAATCCTCTTTAATATTAATGTATATCCAACATGGAATAATTTATTCACAAGTATTCAAGGTAATTGATGTAATCTTACAATTCCATTAATTTCTTGGAACATGATTAATCAACTTAAAAATTTATAATTGGAGTTAAAATAACTTGGTTAGATTTTAAAAATAAAATTTAAGTATTCTGACTAAAAAGACTCAAGTATCGTACCAAAAGACTCGTGTAGTTCATACGTTTACTGAAAGGTAAAGTTTCAGATTTTCCAGAAATACTCGAGTAGTTCATGAATTATCATCCAGAATACTCGAGTAGTTCACGAAAGACTCGAGTGGTTCATCACAATTTCTAATTGGTGCATCAGACAATACTCTAGTCTTAGCTCAACACTCGAGTACTGGTGCTACCAGACACACTGGTGCACCACGAACTACTCGAGTATCGAGCCAAAGACTCGAGTATTTCATGACAATAAAACATTGAAACTAAGTTTTCACATGCCAAATTCAATTCTAACCAATTTTAGCCAAAACTAATGTTCAACAGAGTTAAGTTTAAGTATATTAAACATGTTCCAGCACAGAAATTACATTAAATTACACTGAATCAAAGCTGAGCATTCATTATGCATAAAAACCATGTTTTCAACAACTTGGCATACAAATTTCAATTCTGAGCATTTCTAACATGAAAGTAACTTGCATTTAGCTTACATGAAACATAACAAACATGCTCCAACAAGTTGCAACACACAAAATGGCCTCCAAGCCAATATCCTATTTCAAACTAGCCCTTTAAGCCTCATGGTGGCTTTCAACACAAAATCAAGTAATTAAACCTTATTCTAGTGAATGTATAGATTCCCACTTACCTCTAGATTGTGTAGAAACTGAAATTTGACAGAGACTCAACCTCCAAGCTAGTTTCCCCAAAAACCATTTGACAACACACAGTTTTGAGTAAGGTCACAAGACCAAGGATTTTAATCATCAAATCATGCAAAATAATTGGGGAAAATGATTAGAATTTGTTCTTTGTCACATGCATAAGAGAATGAAACGAAATTGAAGTCTCAAGAGTTCAAGAGCTTACCAAAATCAAAGATCCAAGTAAGCTTCCCGAACCACTTTTCAACAAAGACCCCAATCTTTCGAGCCTCAATTCTCTTTGCACACAAATCCTCAACTCACAAGCTTAGAGTCTTTACGAAGCTCAAGATGTAATCTTCGTAACGGTGTATTACTCTCAACCTAACACTCAAATATGAAGGAGAATCGTTGAAGATGAAATCGGAACCCTAAATCTCACGAATTCATCAACAAGAGCTCGAATATGAAGGAGAATCACGAATTAATCATTTTCCAGTCGCATGCAGATCGACACGACACCCTTGAGGTGTTTCCATAGAGAATTCGTGTCAGCATCTGGAGATAGTGGATTGATGACTCATCAAACGCACTAACTCAACCAGTTCTACCCAGAATACTCGAGTATTATACGAAATACTCGAGTCTTTCGACTCAATTTTGAAAAATGAATATTTTATTCCTTCTTCCCTCCAAAATATTTCTAATATTGCACTTAGGTCCTTCATCAGGGACTATTATGCAAAAATCTAATTTTTGCATGGAAAATAATTGTGAATTATTTCCACCTATTTGCAAGAGTTGAATACCAAATGTAATCAGGGATTTATAATAATGATTAATTATAAATAAAATTTATAATTAACTTTTATTAATCCATGATTAATGTTTTGGGGTGTTACATTACTCCCCCACTTAAAATGGAATTTCGTCCCCGAAATTCTTGTTTTATAAAAACAAATCTGGATATTCTTGACACATCTTACTTTCTAATTCCCATGTCGCTTCTGATACGTCTCCACTTTCCCAAATGACTTTAACTAAAGCAATTTCCTTCCCTCCGAGTTGCTTAACTCTATGGTCTTCTATGCGAACAGGGTTGGCTTCAAAAGTAAGGTTTTCTCTTAGACTCAGATCATCAGGTTTAATCTGAAGGATAACCGTTGGATCATGCACGTATTTCTTGAGTTGAGACACATGAAATACATTGTGCAAATTAGCTAAGGGCGGTGGTAAGGCTATTTGGTAAGCGACAGAACCTATTTGTTTGAGGATTTGGTAAGGGCCAATAAATTTGGGTGAAAGTTTTCGGGTTTTTAAGGCTCGGCTAACTCCCTTCATCGGAACGATCCGAAGAAACACATGATCCCCTTCTGAAACCTCCGATGGCCTTCTTCTTATATCCGCATAGCTCTTCTGTCTACTCTGTGCTGTCCTCATCTTATTTTGAACCATTCTAATCTTCTCAGTTGTCTGCTGAACCATTTCCGAACCAACCATCAGATTCTCCCCCACTTGAAACCAACATAGCGGGGTTTGACATTTTCTCCCATACAAGGCTTCAAATGGTGCCATTCCAATACTGGCATGATAGCTGTTGTTGTAAGTGAATTCAGCAAGAGGTAACACTTGATCCCAACTTCTTTGTTCTTCAAGTGCACAGGCTCTCAAAACATCTTCTAAAGAGTGAATCGTTCTTTCTGATTGTCCATCAGTCTGAGGATGATATGCAGAACTCATTCTAAGTCTTGTGCCCATTGCTTGGTGCAAACTGTTCCAGAATCTTGACGTAAATCTGGGATCACGATCTGATACGATACTTGAAGGTATCCCATGTAATCGAACAACTTCTTTGATATACAATTGGGTAAGCTTCTCCAGAGAGTATTGGGTGTTTATCGGAATGAAATGTTGGAAACCAACAAGCGGCTCAATATAGTCTAGAGGGGGGGTGAATAGAATATTGAAGCCTTATTACAGATTTTTCGTCCGCCTAAGAGAATGGTTTTATGAAAATAAATTTTCTTAAGAATTCAGTTCAGATTACTCGAGTAACTCAAGCCTTCACTCGAGTAATACGCAACCAAAAATAATTTCACTCGAGTATTCAGCAAATCACTCGAGTATTACGAAAGCAAATTTTAAATCACTCGAGTAACAGAAAACCTACTCGAGTAATGTTTATAAACTGAAAGCAGATTACTCGAGTGACAAGAACTTTACTCGAGTAAACTGGGTAAAATTCAATTTAAAACTTAGTTTTCAATGGAGTTCTTCAAGAATAACAATGCTATGATGATTCAACAAATTATGAATGATTAATATGAACAATTTCAAGTAATATTAACATGCAATTTTAGATCAATTGAGTAGAATTAAGAAAACCCCAATTCTAACCTAAAAATGCAAATGTTAATGAATTAATGAAATACAAGGAATGAAAATAAAAGAGACACAAGGATTTATCCTGGTTCACTTTCACCCACTTGAAAGCTACTCCAGTCCCCTCTTAAATCAAGAGAGATTCTTCACTAGAAATCTTCAAATGTAGATTTTACAATGTTTTAAGATGCAACTAGATTCTTAGTTCTCCTATCTTAAAACCCAACTCAAAGTGTGTACCAAACACTTTGATCTAATCTACCCCTTTTGAGTATTCTAGATTTCCTTGCTAATTGATTGAAGATGCTTCCAACCAATCCTCTTTTCTTGCTTTGATTTGATCCTCAAAGTCTTCCTTGTGAGATTCTTCACTTGTGTTGAAACTTCAATGATGCAATCACAAATTGCAAATCTTCAACAACCACTAAGAACAAAAATATGATCTCAAGAATATTTGAACAATGATAGAAAATAGAGTGAAGAATGAAAAGTTCTTTGTTGAATCTTGATAGCTCTTGAAAGATGTAAAATAGCTCTTGAATTACTTTTCAAAGTGTATTAGAAAATTGTAAGAATGAAAGTCTATTACTTTGAAAGAGAAAATTAAGTCCTTTTAAAATTTTCCCAACACTGATTGAATTACTCGAGTAAACCAAACAACGTCACTCGAGTGAAACATGTCAGATTAAGTTACTCGAGTGATGTGTAAACCATTACTCGATTAACCTGTCAGAACATAAATTACTCGAGTGAACCAATACTCATTACTCGAGTAAACTGATCAGAATCTGAATAAAAACAAAGTTTTTCTAAAATGATTTTCACAAGCTATTTAATCAAGATTTAAAGTATCTTCACTCTTAATCAGACATTATTTAAATATTCTTAAAATCACCTAAGCTACCCACACCAATGAGATGCATTGCATAAAATAAAGATTACATTGAAATAGAATTAATAAAAATCCTAATTCTAATCTTCATGTGGTGTAGCTTGCTTGTTGCCAATGTTGTTGCTTGGAGAGAGATTGTTAGCATCAAAACATGAGAATCCTACAAACTCCCCCTTTTTGATGATGACAAACCTCCTTTCAAATTAAGCACTAAGTTTTAACATACTCCCCCTAAATGTAAAACATCTAGGAAAAAATATAATAAAACTTAACCTACAAGAACAACATCAACAAAATATTCTCCCCCTTTTGGCATCATTAAAAAGATAATATTTTTGAGAAAAGTCCTTTGCCAAAAGTTGAAGGTAAGTAGTTCACAATGGTATAGAAAATATATAACAATAAAGACAATACCAAAATAAACCACAATAGTGCCTCAACGTATATAAACAACAAATATAAACGAACAACGAATATAGCACCATAAATCAGAGTATCAGAGCATCACACTATGCAGCAAATCATAGCAGATAATCAAAACGAAAACTAAACAAACTAGACCATACACAAGGTCCTAAAGTCATAGTAGCAACAGAGTCAGAAACATGAAACAGAAACATAAACAGAGAATATGCAAATGAAACATGCAACAGAAATCAACAGCAAACATCATCAGCATCCACAGGTCTAGGAATCAGGTGGAGGAGGAGGAAAATGATGAGAAAATAATCCAGACATGTAATCCATCAAACGATGCTCCATGGCAATATTCTTCACATCCTGTCTCATCTCCAACTGAGTGAATTGAGCATTGATGTGCTCAACTTGAGAGAGAAGAGAGAAAGACGAACAAGAGAGAGAAAAAAAATCGGGAAAATGATGCAGATTTCAACAGTTCAGCTTTTAAAATCACGTAAGTTACTCGAGTAATGTTCATACGTTACCGATTTTCCCGACTCCTAGAATTTTGCCCTTGTTGTTGTCGCCGTATGTCACAAATCCACCATTTTTCGGAGTAAGTTCCATGAAGTGCGTTTTGTCTCCCGTCATGTGTCTCGAACAACCACTATCCAAGTACCATTTTCGCTCTTTGGTTCGAAGACACACCTACAAGAAAGATATCATTTGGTTGACATAGGTACCCAAGTGGTCTTGGGTCCTTTGTTGTTAGCATGAGGAGAAGTCCCCTTAACAATCCAAATATATTCACCGCTTGGTATACCAAATTTCTTTATATTACATTTATTCGTGGTATGCCCAAAGATTCCACAATAATGACAAGTTGGGTTTTTAGAAATCTTATTCTTTGAAAATCCACCAACTTTGCGATAATTGCGTTTCTTAGGTTTGGTATAGCCAAGACCGGATCTATTGCTATTGTTCCTTTGAGTTGAAAGCAAATGATCTAAAGAAGTATCTCCTTTCATGAGCCTTGCAAGTCGATCATTCAAATTAAAAACTTCTTTTTCCAAAGACTTGCAATTTTCACAAGATGGAGTCTCATTTGATTTCAATTCACAATTGCATGTAGAGTTTGCATAAATGAGTTCTAGAGTTTCATTTTGAAGCTTAAGTTCTTCTAAATCTTTTTGAAGTTCAATTATCTTTTCATGTTGCTTCATTATGAAATTCTTTCTTTCAACATTTATTTTAGCAAGTTTCTTCAACTCTTTATGCATCTCTACATACACATTGTACAATTCATTGAATGAAGGAGAATTAGAACTTGAGCTAGCATCGGAAAGATAATCTACCTCATTGACGTTCTCACTTGATTTAATGCTCGAAGATTCCTCTTCATCAAGCTTTGTCATTAAACATAGATTTGCAAGTTCTTCATCATCCGATGAGCTAGATGTTGATTGACTCTCCACTTCATCCCATACTATGTAAGCCCTTTTTCCTTTAGAAGAATTGAATTTTGAGTTGTCACCTTCCGACTTCTTAGAATGAGTTGGACAATTCGATCGATAGTGACCAAGCTTTCCACACCCATGACACTTGATGTGATCCTTGTTAGTCTTATTTCTTGGTTGTGAGTCCTTAGAATCTCTTTGTCTATTTCTATTAAAGTTCCCCTTTTTCTTAAGGAACCTACCAAGCTTTTTAACTAGCAAGCCAAGGGTCTCATCATCTATATCGGAGTCCGAGTCATCCACTTGAAAGTTTTCCTCTTGTGCCTTAAGGGATTTTGAAGTTGATTTAAGAGCTATCCCCTTTTTCTTCCTATCGACATCTTCATTCATGGATAACCGTCCAAGCTCCATTTCATGCTCTTGAAGCTTTCCGAATAGAGTTGCTAAATCAATTTGATCCACGTCTCTAGCTTCCATAATGGCCGTCACCTTAGGTTGCCATTCCCTGCTAAGACATCTCAAAATCTTATTAACAACTTCACCATTAGATATAACTTTTCCAAGTGCAGAAAGATGATTAATGATATGAGTGAACCGCTTTTGCATGTCACCTATGTTTTCATTAGGTAACATACGAAAGAGTTCATATTCATGCATGAGTGTATTTAGCCTAGCCCTTCTAACCTCCGAAGTGCCCTCATGTGTGACTTGTAATGTGTCCCACATTTGTTTAGCATCAACACATTGAGATACTCGAAAGAACTCATCATAAGAAAGAGCGGACGTGATGATATTTTTAGCTTTTAAATCAAATGCAACTTTCTTCTTATCATCATTGTCCCAACTCGATTGAGGTTTAATTGAAACAACATCATTTACTTTCGTTTGAGGAACAAAAGGTCCATTCTCTATGGCGTTCCAAATTTCCATATCTATGGCTTGAATAAAAATTTTCATGCGGACCTTCCAATAAGCGTAACCCTCACCACTAAATAGTGGAGGACGATTAATGGAAGTTCCTTCACCACCGAAAGGATTTGAAATTGAGCCCATTGTTTCCAAGTAAAAAGGATCTTTTCGAAAAAGCTTTTTAAGGCTCGGATTTTTCGTCCGAGCTCTGATACCACTTGTTGGAAACCAACAAGCGGCTCAATATAGTCTAGAGGGGGGGTGAATAGAATATTGAAGCCTTATTACAGATTTTTCGTCCGCCTAAGAGAATGGTTTTATGAAAATAAATTTTCTTAAGAATTCAGTTCAGATTACTCGAGTAACTCAAGCCTTCACTCGAGTAATACGCAACCAAAAATAATTTCACTCGAGTATTCAGCAAATCACTCGAGTATTACGAAAGCAAATTTTAAATCACTCGAGTAACAGAAAACCTACTCGAGTAATGTTTATAAACTGAAAGCAGATTACTCGAGTGACAAGAACTTTACTCGAGTAAACTGGGTAAAATTCAATTTAAAACTTAGTTTTCAATGGAGTTCTTCAAGAATAACAATGCTATGATGATTCAACAAATTATGAATGATTAATATGAACAATTTCAAGTAATATTAACATGCAATTTTAGATCAATTGAGTAGAATTAAGAAAACCCCAATTCTAACCTAAAAATGCAAATGTTAATGAATTAATGAAATACAAGGAATGAAAATAAAAGAGACACAAGGATTTATCCTGGTTCACTTTCACCCACTTGAAAGCTACTCCAGTCCCCTCTTAAATCAAGAGAGATTCTTCACTAGAAATCTTCAAATGTAGATTTTACAATGTTTTAAGATGCAACTAGATTCTTAGTTCTCCTATCTTAAAACCCAACTCAAAGTGTGTACCAAACACTTTGATCTAATCTACCCCTTTTGAGTATTCTAGATTTCCTTGCTAATTGATTGAAGATGCTTCCAACCAATCCTCTTTTCTTGCTTTGATTTGATCCTCAAAGTCTTCCTTGTGAGATTCTTCACTTGTGTTGAAACTTCAATGATGCAATCACAAATTGCAAATCTTCAACAACCACTAAGAACAAAAATATGATCTCAAGAATATTTGAACAATGATAGAAAATAGAGTGAAGAATGAAAAGTTCTTTGTTGAATCTTGATAGCTCTTGAAAGATGTAAAATAGCTCTTGAATTACTTTTCAAAGTGTATTAGAAAATTGTAAGAATGAAAGTCTATTACTTTGAAAGAGAAAATTAAGTCCTTTTAAAATTTTCCCAACACTGATTGAATTACTCGAGTAAACCAAACAACGTCACTCGAGTGAAACATGTCAGATTAAGTTACTCGAGTGATGTGTAAACCATTACTCGATTAACCTGTCAGAACATAAATTACTCGAGTGAACCAATACTCATTACTCGAGTAAACTGATCAGAATCTGAATAAAAACAAAGTTTTTCTAAAATGATTTTCACAAGCTATTTAATCAAGATTTAAAGTATCTTCACTCTTAATCAGACATTATTTAAATATTCTTAAAATCACCTAAGCTACCCACACCAATGAGATGCATTGCATAAAATAAAGATTACATTGAAATAGAATTAATAAAAATCCTAATTCTAATCTTCATGTGGTGTAGCTTGCTTGTTGCCAATGTTGTTGCTTGGAGAGAGATTGTTAGCATCAAAACATGAGAATCCTACATGAAATGTGCCACTTTTGTCAAACGATCTACTATTACTCAAATTGCATCATGATTTGAGGTTGTCTTGGGCAAACCTGATACAAAGTCCATTGATATGCTCTCCCATTTCCATTGAGGAACATTCAATGGTTGGAGCTCTCCTCCAGGTTTCCGATGCTCTGCTTTGGCTTTCTGACATACCAGGCACGAAGCTACGTATCTCGCAACATCTCTTTTCAATCCTGACCACCGAAATATCTTCTTCAGATCATGACACATCTTGGTTGAGCCTGGATGCATGCTCATTCTGCTCTTATGGGCTTTGTCAAGAATCAGCTTCCTCAATTCTGAATTCTTCATAATGCAAATTCTTGTTCGAAAACGAAGAATCGCATCTAATTCAAGGTGAAAATCTTTCTCCTTTCCTTCTGCCATAAGTCTCTTCTTTTCAGTCAATTCTTCATCCTTCAATTGTAATTCATGAATTTCATTCATGAATTCATTTGTGATTTGCAGCATACCCATCTTGATGCTTGATGGTTCAACTTCCATTGTTAGGCTTAGATCTCTGAATTCCTCAATCAAAATAGCTTCTTTCATCATCATGTGGCTTATATGGATTGCTTTTCTACTCAGTGCATCTACCATCACGTTCGCCTTGTCGGGATGATAATGAAGCTTGAAATCATTGTCTTTGAGAAACTCCATCCATCTTCTTTGTCTCATATTTAGTTCTTTCTTGTCAAATAGATACTTCAGGCTTTTGTGGTCACTATACACTTGAAAAGTAGTGCCATAAAGATAGTGTCTCCATATCTTCAAGGCAAACACAATAGCGGCTAGTTCCAAATCATGCGTCGGATAATTCGCCTCATGCGTCTTCAGTTTCCGTGAAGCATAAGCAACTACTCGTCTTTCTTGCATGAGTACACTTCCGAGTCCTTGTTTTGACGCATCACAGAACACTTCGAAACTCTTATTGGGATCTGGTAAGATTAACACAGAAGATGATGTTAATCTTTCCTTCAATTCTTGGAAACTTCTTTCACACTTATCGTCCCAAATGAACGGTTGATCTTTTCGAGTCAACTTCGTCAAAGGTAGTGCTATCTTTGAAAATCCTTCAATAAATCGACGATAATATCCCGTCAATCCTAAGAAACTTCTTACTTCCGTCACAGTTGTAGGTTGTTCCCATTGTAACACAGAATCCACCTTCGTAGGGTCTACTACTATTCCTTCTTTAGAGATCACATGACCCAAGAATTTGACTTCCTTAAGCCAGAACTCACACTTAGAGAGTTTAGCATACAGTTGCTTCTGCTTTAGAATCTTCAACACGATCCTAAGATGATCCGCATGCTCTTTCTCATTCTTGGAGTAAATCAAAATATCATCAATGAATACTACTACGAATGAATCCAAGTATGGTCTGAAGATTCGGTTCATGTAGTCCATGAAGATAGCAGCTGCATTCGCCAATACGAACGACATTACTACATATTCATAATGTCCGTATCGGGAGCGAAATGTCGTCTTGGGTATTCTTCTTCCCTGATTCTGATCTGATGATATCCTGATCTCAGATCTATCTTGGAAATTACTGAAAAGCTCCTCTGACTTGATCCATAAGGTGTAACATCCCTAATTTTTAACCCCTGATTAATAAAATGTTAATTATAAAGTTTATTTATAATTGATTATTTTTAGCCTTGATTTCATGTAATTTATTATGAAAGATGATATTAGAGAATTTTAATATGAGAAAATAAATATTTTCACATTAATCCCTGTTTGGGACCTTGAAGTAATTTTAGAAAGATTTTGGAGGGAAAGAAAATAAAATTATATTTTTCAAAAACTGGTCAAAATACTCGAGTAGTTTTGGAAATACTCGAGTATTCTGGTCAGTGAAGAACGAGTTAGTGCGTTTTGGTGAGTCACCATTAACGATTCTCGTGTGTTGACACGAAATCGTCTTCCTCAACACGTCCTAGCTTTCGTGTCGCCATGCATGATTGTTAGGTTCAAGTATTTAAGCTCAATGGTTGCTGGAAATCAACCATTTTGGCAAACTTCGAGTGTGTTGATTAAGTTAGGGTTCCGAGCTTGTTTCTTTCGATTCATCCTCTGTGTTCTGATTCAAACCACAAATCATACACCAATACAAAGCTCACATCTCGAGCTTTGTATAGACACCAAGATTGTGAGCCGAGAGTGAGTAGATTGGAAGAATCGAAGCTTGAAAGTGGAGTCCGTTTGTTGTCTCAGGTTTTCTGGAGCTTACTTTGGAGCTTGATTCTGGTAAGCTCAGACAACCTCCTCATGTGAATCTTGTTTCTTTAGTTAGTGTGAATTGTAGAGAGTATATAGAGACTAATTTCCCCAATTTTTATGGCTGTTTCATGCATCAACCAATTCAATCTTGGTGCTCTTCTGAAACTGCTCTGTTTCAGTGTGGATTTTGGGGAATTCAGCTTGGAAGCTAAGTTTTGGGTAAAGTCTCTATTGATTCACATCTAAGAGGTAAGGGGAAGTAATTTCGTACACTAGATAGAGTTTAAATTCCATTAAATGCATTAGAGAGCCACCAAGAGGCTCTAAGGGCTTAGATTGAATAGGAACTTTGGTTTGGAGACCAAGTCATGCTCTAAAACTGTGTTGAGCAAGTTCTAAATCATGCATGTGAACTTAAATGAACACTATTTCATGAGTATTGTGCTTATTATGCAATTTGAAGTGTTGAGTTGTCAAATTGTGTATTTTATGCATTAAGGATTGATTCTCTGCCAAATCTGTAATTTGATATGAAATGAGTATTGTAACATGTTCTATTTATGATATATGAACTTTGTGGATCCCTGGATTGGACTAGAATTGAGTAGGACTGAAAATGGTGTGTTAAAACTAAGATTTCAGTCTGTTCTACTGTGAAACACTCGAGTATTGGACAGGGTACTCGAGTAAAATGTTTGTAAAACAATGTAATTTGAGCAAGAACACTCGAGTATTGTGTCTAGTACTCGAGTATTGAGTAAGACCTGGGGACATGTTAAGGCAAACCACTCGAGTAATGCCGGGATGACTCGAGTATTCTGGAAATTATGATGAACACTCGAGTAACCCATGAACTACTCGAGTATTTTAATGAATTTGAAACTCAAATCCCCAGAAAGTCATGAACACTCGAGTAACCCTAAAGAACACTCGAGTAATCTGGAAAAGTTGAAAAACACTCGAGTATGCTGGATTATACTCGAGTAACTTACCTGAACCTGAGAAACACCATTTTCAATTCTGACTTAGTTGGACGATGGGACGTTGCTCGGGTGGCACGTCATAACGTTGCTTGGGTGGCACGTTACATATTGAAATATACCAATCAATTTCTTTAAGCAAAGATAATACATTCATGTTTGAGTTTGGATATTAGATCGTTTACTCATGTTCGGGTGACATGAGGAGGACCTCTGGAATTACAAAAAGTTGCGGCTAGCTCGATGACACATTAAGGTGGACAATGTGGACAGTATGTGGTATACTGTTGATTTGATGGTTCAACGGTGTGTTGCACACAAGCGGTAAGGTTTACGTTTTGGCGACGTGACGTTCATCAGACATGGTGACGTTGTTTATCACCTCTGTCGTGTATCACAAGTGATAAGGTTTACGTCCTTAGGCGACGTGACGTTCATCAGATGTGGTGACGTTTTTTATCACACCCGTTGTTTGTTGAGAAGGGTGTGGTGCACACAAGTGATAAGGTTTACATCCTTAGGCGACGTGACGTTCATCAGACATGGTGACGTTGTTTATCACCTCTGTCGTGTATCACAAGTGATAAGGTTTACATCCTTAGGCGACGTGACGATCATCAGATGTGGTGACGTTTTTTATCACACCCATTGTATGTTGAGAAGTGATAGGTTTACGTCCTTGGGCGACGTGACGTTCACCAGGTAGTGTGACGTTTTTATCACTTCCGAGCTAGTACGCCATACGTTTTGGTAACGTATTCGCGATTTGGAAATGCATTGTGGTATTGGATTGGCGTCCGTGAGGACATTAGATGGAGAATCTCAGAAAGAGAAGAATGTTAGGTATCATGCCACTTAACCTTATTTGAGCTAAGGTTTTATAATAAGAATGAGTATGAATATCGTATCTGCATTAAGTGCTGCTAAGTGTTAACCATGGCTGTTAACTGATTTGGGGTTATATGTGCATAATCATGATCACTTCTACATTTAAGCTCTATTGATTATGTGTATAGATTTGCTTACCCCTATGCCCTTGTAGGTGAGGTCGCGTTACATCGCTTGCATCGAGGTCCGCCCACTTCTTAGTGGCATATGGATCTGCGAGGATTGCCGAGTAGTGTATGAGGGTGAGATAGTGGTTACCTTCGATCACCCTAATCCACTGGTTCGGTCACATCCTTGTAGGTTTATGATTCCCATCATATACGCTATGCATGTATCTACTTTTTATACTTACCATGGATCATCTCCCACTCGACCAGCTCGCTTGTCTAACAGTTTTCAATTCGAACCTACCCGCTCATACCCTTTTTCTCTTAGAGTCATTCGAGAGGAGACTTCCCCGTCTATTTCAAGGAGTCCTATTAAGGTCACGTTTTCATCAGACCTTGTACCCAGTGGTAGGGTAATTACTCCTTCAAATAAGATCAAGGAGGATCCTGTCGAATACGAGAGCGGAAGCGAGCTTGTCGTTTAATCTATCGGGAGTCAATGGAGAGGCGATGATCCCTAGGTATGTGCATAAGGTAAATGATGAGGATCAAGGATCCGGTGTGATGGATGATGTGGAGAAGATTAGCTGCTGATGCTGATGTTGGATGATGGTTGCCGCTACTTCTTGGAGACTTCTACTACTACTGCCGCGACCAGTGCTATGAGACCAGCTTTGGGAGTTTTATATATTGTGGGAATTTCTTTTGAAAACTCATGAGCCATGGTCTATTTCGATGTACATATAAATACATAGCCTTATGGACTTGTTCTGGGATTTTGGATATCCTTACCGTCGGACTATGTATTACGTATCTTTTGATATAAATAAAATCCATGCTTATACTAAAGTCTATTACATAGTCCTGATATTTCTGCTTACTCTGATATTGATTTGAAAGAATTTGGCTATGACATTTTGGAAATGGTATCACTTGGCTAGACGAAAACTGGATGGCAATACTTGAGTTCCTTTATATGAAATAGAGTACATTTATCCTCAAAGAGAATGCTATCCAAGATTTGCGAAATTACCTTTTGAGCAAAGTAAATGCCGAATTCGATTTTAAAAGTAATACGTAAACTATTCTCCAAACATCCTATGTTTTGGTTTGTGCACCCGACTATTTGGAAAAAAATATAAAAGAAAATTTTGAATCCAGTATTTTCTAACATTTTACAAGTCCATATATTCTCAAGTAATAGTATTCATTTTGTATTAATTACTTGGGTTATTTTGAGGGTGTTACACTTAGTGGTATCAGAGCAAAAGTCAGATCCTGTAGTAGTGGAAGTAGCTCCAGAAAGGTAGTCATCAACATCAAGCAGGTATCCACAGGGCATATTTATTGTTTTGAATACTATTATCTTGCTCAAATGGAGCAATTGATACATTGTGGAAATTGTATGCATTGTTGAAAGCTATTGTTATGACCTTAGGATAGGTTGTGTGGAGAATGTTTCTTAGTCCATCGTATGTGACCATGAGCAATAGCGCAGGTCTATTGTGACGACTAGAAATCAAAATCGCACCGATGCGATATTAGAAAGAATCACCGCTGTGATGGAATCTATGCATCAATGGCAGCAACAACAATCTCAACCACCGCCTCATCAATATAACGTTGGTAATTCGGAAACTAAGCGTTTGGCGGATTTTAGAAGTTGTAATCCACCTAAGTTCGAAGGAGGATTTAGGCCTGAGGAGGCTAATAAGTGGATTCATACTATGGATAAGATCTTTAGAACATTAGACTGCACTGAGGCTCAGAAGATGGCATATGCAGTTTATATGTTAGAAGACGAGGCGGAGAACTGGTGGAATCACATAGTTCAGCTCCTGCACTATGAAGGAAGGGATATTAATTGGGGTGTGTTTACGGAAAAGTTTCTCAATAAATATTTCCCGGAAGACTTAAGAAGGAAAAAGGAAATTGAGTTTCTGCAATTAAAGCAAGGAGACATGAGTGTAGGTGAGTACGCAGCTAAGTTCGAGGAACTGATGAAGTACTCTCCATATTATCAAAACAACCCCGATGAAAGGAGCAAATGCATCAAGTTTGAAAGTGGTTTGAAACCTGAACTAAAATATGTTTTCAGTTATCAGAAGATTCAAAGTTTTCCTACGTTGGTAGATATGTGTCGAATGTATGAGGATGATAAGAAGGCGGAAGTATTAGCTGATCAAGCAAAGAGTAACCAGCCGAGTTATGGACCACAAAGAAAGAAAAGATTTGATCTTCGGAATAAGGGTCCATATATGGATCCGAATCGAGGCAAAGGAAGAGTTGAAGTTAAGGATGGGGTTAAGTCTCGCAGTAATGCTCCTTACTGTGAGAAGTGTAAGCATCATCATTATGGAAGGATCTGTTGGGCAACAAGTTATTGCTTCAATTGTGGAAAGCAGGGTCATATTGCACATTACTGTAGAGAGTCTGTGAAAAGTAACCACACCAGATTTGCAAGCAAACCAAAGACTCAAGGCAACGCGTTTACCCTGAATAGAGTAGAAAAGAACCAATCTCCCGATCTCGTGCAAGGTAACCATTTATTTCAAAACCAACTTTGCATGATTGTGTTCGATTTGGGAGTTACTTATTCTTTTGTTCAACATATATGTGTGAGTAGATTGAAGTCGGATTTCCCTAATTGTTTTAAAATTAGAGACCCTATGAAACTACCCAAACATGTTTCTAAAGTTGTTAGATTATAGTGTCGAGATATTTGATCGCGGCACTAAGTTAAATTCAATCTATCATCCTTTATCACATTTGGACGTAATTCTGGGGAAGGATAACATTTCCTCCTGTGTTACTCCTACTTGATTCATGCCAAAGTATTGGAGCATACTTTCATGTGTCGAGAATGGGACTTGGAAGAAAGTAGTTTTATGAAAGAAAGGTAGATGTGTGTATGCATCAAAGGGATTGAATATACAAGGTGATACACTTGGCGCATGACTTGAGCTTTGCAACGATCATGATTGTTGTGAGGGCTCGAGGCCTTTCCTCGCGTCACTACGCTTTAAACGTTAATGACCCTGGAGAGTCGAAGTAATTGTTCAACCGAGAGGAGGAGTTGAACAAGGGACAATGTCGACAGACAGAATCTTAAAGGCTCATGATCGGAGACTCTGTCGTCGTTATGACAAATCAAATGAGGAATCAATCACAATGGACTGAAAGGCAATTCATGTGAGCTCTACGGAGTTTAAGGAAGTGGATTTAAGGAGTCTAATAGATTCGAGCTTGAGGATACAAGTAGACCGACGAGAAGTAAGGAGTGGAGGTTGCAAATCACAGTAGAATTCCTAACTCGAATTCGTGAATTGCAACAAAGAACCGAAGAATTAAGGACCAATAAGAGATTGATTCGAAAGGGAAGAAACCTAAGTTCCATAGGGGATATTTCAAGGGTAAGAATTTGGATTCCAGACGATTTGGAAGATGAAGATTAGTTATGGGATCAAGCAAAATGGATGAGTAAAGGTTATACTACTTATATGATAAATGGTGGAACTAAGACATAGTGGAACTATGTAAATATGACATTGGAAGCATAGGATTGGCATGACATTTGGGAATCACTCAAGGATGAAATTTTGGAAAGGAAAAAAAAATAGAGAAAAGAGATTAAATTGTGGTAAATAAGGTAGGACAATATGAATCTTGGGGAAAACATTGTCAAGTTCAAAAGATTGAGGAAGTATGTTTTATGGCAATCTGATGGAAGACTTAAACATGCGAAACCCGGAGAAAAATGATGTCTGAACTTCAAACCAGTTATCAACCATTGACAAATAAGGGATTTCCTTACATTAGTGAGTATGTGTAGAATTGGTATGGATGATGAGGGAAGCACATGAAGCTTATAAGTGAATGAACTATGGGAACCAGAATTTCATGCATAAGAGGTTAAGGAAACCTCAAATTGCATGGAAGGAAACTGAAAAGCCGATGGAAAGAAATTAATTGGTAAGAAGGTAAGGCGCATCATCATGGGCTGAGTAGTGATATAGTGAAAGGGATATTTGATTTCGGTCACAAGAAAATGAAGTCTTATTCGCCGGATTGCTTGAAGGAGAAATACGAAAAGGGTATGGTCAGCCAGCAAATCAAGAATGGGAGAGTTTTCCATCCTATTAGGATGCGTGATTAGATTCGGATATAGGTAGTCTGAGTTATCCCTTTATCGATTCGAATTAACGTGGTCAAATGCTTTCGACTGCGTTAACTAAATCGTTTTGTAATTGGTATATCTGAACAAGTCTTTAACTTGAATTTCTGTGATCAAAACCCTTATCACAGTTGGATGTGATAAATGTCTTTGGGCACTACAGAAAGAGGAAGATCAGTTAAGACTAGAGAGATTAAGAACCACCGAGATAGGACAAGTATTTGTCTCCCCAACGGAAGTTTCTCTAGAACTTGGCTATCTGAATAAGTCTGATAGTGACAATAATACTCTTAATCCTTAAGTTCATCTAACTTAAAGGTAAATCATATAGTCTTTCTTGAGAAAGATTATATCTGAAAGGGATGATTTCATTACTGATAGTTTAAATATTAGGACTGATCACCCTGATGTTTACAACTATTAAGAACTGAAGTCATACGAATATTTCCCTACTCGTGCCGAGTGATCAGAGTGCGCAACAGGACGGGGTTTTCCTCAAAAAGGATCTTTGGAAAATGTTTTAATTGAGGAGTATATATATATATATATATATATATATATATTTTAAAGGTGTTATTCGAAAAAGTTTTAGTCAAAAGATTTCATTTGAAGGAATTACAAGATAATCTTGAGGAAATTTAAGAAAAACCCTTTTATGAGAAACAAGGATTTGTATGTGCTTTGGAATGCAAAAGTTTTAATTGAGAAAAAGTTCAATTGAAATATTTTGTGAAACGTTTTGGGTCAGAGAGTTTGAAAAAAAAAATATATAAGAAAATTCCTTTTAAGTGGGGAAGGGTTCTTCCTAACTATATTTTGAATATATAACCTTAGAACAACTTTTGTGTAACTTTGGAAATTATAGAACTTTTAAAGAAGAATTTCGGGGACGAAATTCCTTTTAAGTGGGGAAGAGTGTAATATCCCTGATTAATAAAATGTTAATTATAAAGTTTATTTATAATTAATTATTTTTAGCCTTGATTTCATGTAATTTATTATGAAAGATGATATTAGAGAATTTTAATATGAGAAAATAAATATTTTCACATTAATCCCTGTTTGGGACCTTGAAGTAATTTTAGAAAGATTTTGGAGGGAAAGAAAATAAAATTATATTTTTCAAAAACTGGTCAAAATACTCGAGTAGTTTTGGAAATACTCGAGTATTCTGGTTAGTGAAGAACGAGTTAGTGCGTTTTGGTGAGTCACCATTAACGATTCTCGTGTGTTGACACGAAATTGTCTTCCTCAACACGTCCTAACTTTCGTGTCGCCATGCATGATTGTTAGGTTCAAGTATTTAAGCTCAATGGTTGCTGGAAATCAACCATTTTGGCAAACTTCGAGTGTGTTGATTAAGTTAGGGTTCCGAGCTTGTTTCTTTCGATTCATCCTCTGTGTTCTGATTCAAACCACAAATCATACACCAATACAAAGCTCACATCTCGAGCTTTGTATAGACACCAAGATTGTGAGCTGAGAGTTAGTAGATTGGAAGAATCGAAGCTTGGAAGTGGAGTCCGTTTGTTGTCTCAGGTTTTCTAGAGCTTACTTTGGAGCTTGATTCTGGTAAGCTCAGACAACCTCCTCATGTGAATCTTGTTTCTTTAGTTAGTGTGAATTGTAGAGAGTATATAGAGACTAATTTCCCCAATTTTTATGGCTGTTTCACGCATCAACCAATTCAATCTTGGTGCTCTGCTGAAACTGCTCTGTTTCAGTGTGGATTTTGGGGAATTCAGCTTGGAAGCTAAGTTTTGGGTAAAGTCTCTGTTGATTCACATCTAAGAGGTAAGGGGAAGTAATTTCGTACACTAGATAGAGTTTAAATTCCATTAAATGCATTAGAGAGCCACCAAGAGGCTCTAAGGGCTTAGATTGAATAGGAACTTTGGTTTGGAGACCAAGTCATGCTCTAAAACTGTGTTGAGCAAGTTCTAAATCATGCATGTGAACTTAAATGAACACTATTTCATGAGTATTGTGCTTATTATGCAATTTGAAGTGTTGAGTTGTCAAATTGTGTATTTTATGCATTAAGGATTGATTCTCTGCCAAATCTGTAATTTGATATGAAATTAGTATTGTAACATGTTCTATTTATGATATATGAACTTTGTGGATCCCTGGATTGGACTAGAATTGAGTAGGACTGAAAATGGTGTGTTAAAACTAAGATTTCAGTCTGTTCTGCTGTGAAACACTCGAGTATTGGACAGGGTACTCGAGTAAAATGTTTGTAAAACAATGTAATTTGAGAAAAAACACTCGAGTATTGTGTCTAGTACTCGAGTATTGAGTAAGACCTGGGGACATGTTAAGGCAAACCACTCGAGTAATGCCGGGATGACTCGAGTATTCTGGAAATTATGATGAACACTCGAGTAACCCATGAACTACTCGAGTATTTTAATGAATTTGAAACTCAAATCCCCAGAAAGTCATGAACACTCGAGTAACCCTAAAGAACACTCGAGTAATCTGGAAAAGTTGAAAAACACTCGAGTATGCTGGATTATACTCGAGTAACTTACCTGAACCTGAGAAACACCATTTTCAATTCTGATTTAGTTGGACGATGGGACGTTGCTCGGGTGGCACGTCATAACTTTGCTTGGGTGGCACGTTACATATTGAAATATACCAATCAATTTCTTTAAGCAAAGATAATACATTCATGTTTGAGTTTGGATATTAGATCGTTTACTCATGTTCGGGTGACATGAGGAGGACCTCTGGAATTACAAAAAGTTGCGGCTAGCTCGATGACACATTAAGGTGGACAATGTGGACAGTATGTGGTATACTGTTGATTTGATGGTTCAACGGTGTGTTGCACACAAGTGGTAAGGTTTACGTTTTGGCGACGTGACGTTCATCAGACATGGTGACGTTGTTTATCACCTATGTCATGTTTCACAAGTGATAAGGTTTACGTCCTTAGGCGACGTGACGTTCATCAGATGTGGTGACGTTTTTTATCACACCCGTTGTTTGTTGAGAAGGGTGTTGTGCACACAAGTCATAAGGTTTACGTCCTTAGGCGACGTGACGTTCATCAGACATGGTGACGTTGTTTATCACCTCTGTCGTGTATCACAAGTGATAAGGTTTACGTCCTTAGGCGACGTGACGATCATCAGATGTGGTGACGTTTTAATCACACCCATTGTATGTTGAGAAGTGATAGGTTTACGTCCTTGGGCGACGTGACGTTCACCACGTAGTGTGACGTTTTTATCACTTCCGAGCTAGTACGCCATACGTTTTGGTAACGTATTCGCGATTTGGAAATGCATTGTGGTATTGGATTGGCGTCCGTGAGGACATTAGATGGAGAATCTCAGAAAGAGAAGAATGTCAGGTATCATGCCACTTAACCTTATTTGAGCTAAGGTTTGATATTAACAATGAGTATGAATATCGTATCTACATTAAGTGCTGCTAAGTGTTAACCATGGCTGTTAACTGATTTGGGGTTATATGTGCATAATCATGATCACTTCTATATTTAAGCTCTATTGATTATGTGTATAGATTTGCTTACCCCTATGCCCTTGTAGGTGAGGTCGCGTTACATCGCTTGCATCGAGGTCCGCCCACTTCTTAGTGTCATATGGATCTGCGAGGATTGCCGAGTAGTGTATGAGGGTGAGATAGTGGTTACCTTCGATCACCCTAATCCACTGGTTCGGTCACATCCTCGTAGGTTTAGGATTCCCATCATATACGCTATGCATGTATCTACTTTTTATACTTACCATGGATCATCTCCCACTCGACCAGCTCGCTTGTCTTACAGTTTTCAATTCGAACCTACCCGCTCATACCCTTTTTCTCTTAGAGTCATTTGAGAGGAGACTTCCCCGTCTATTTCAAGGAGTCCTATTAAGGTCACGTTTTCATCAACCTTGTACCCAGTGGTAGGGTAATTACTCCTTCAAATAAGATCAAGGAGGATCCTGTCGAATACGAGAGCGGAAGCGAGCTTGTCGTTTAATCTATCGGGAGTCAATGGAGAGGCGATGATCCCTAGGTATGTGCATAAGGTAAATGATGAGGATCAAGGATCCGGTGTGATGGATGCTGTGGAGAAGATTAGCTGTTGATGCTGATGTTGGATGATGGTTGCCGCTACTTCTTGGAGACTTCTACTACTACTGCCGCGACCAGTGCTATGAGACCAGCTTTGGGAGTTTTATATATTGTGGGAATTTCTTTTGAAAACTCTGGAGCCATGGTCTATTTTTATGTACATATAAATACATAGCCTTATGGACTTGTTCTGGGATTTTGGAGATCCTTACCGCCGGACTATGTATTACGTACCTTTTGATATAAATAAAATCCATGCTTATACTAAAGTCTATTACATAGTCCTGATATTTCCGCTTACTCTGATATTGATTTGAAAGAATTCGGCTATGACATTTTGGAAATGGTATCACTTGGCTAGACGAAAACTGGATGGCAATACTTGAGTTCCTTTATATGAAATAGAGTACATTTATCCTCAAAGAGAATGCTATCCAAGATTTGCGAAATTACCTTTTGAGCAAAGTAAATGCCGAATTCGATTTTAAAAGTAATACGTAAACTATTCTCCAAACATCCTATGTTTTGGTTTGTGCACCCGACTATTTGGAAAAAAATATAAAAGAAAATTTTGAATCCAGTATTTTCTAACATTTTACAAGTCCATATATTCTCAAGTAATAGTATTCATTTTGTATTAATTACTTGGGTTATTTTGAGGGTGTTACATAAGGTCATCTATCCTCGGCAAAGGATACTTGTTTTTGATGGTGACCTTGTTCAGCTATCTATAGTCTACACACATACGCATACTCCCATCCTTTTTCTTTACGAACAACACGGAGCTCCCCAGGGTGATACGCTTGGTCTGATGAGTTGCTTTTGTAATAATTTCTCTACTTGCTTCTTCAGTTCCGCCATTTCCGGTGGTGCCATTCTATATGGAGCGATAGAAATGGGACCAGTTCCCGGAGTTAACTCTATCCCGAATTAAATCTCTCTCTTCGGGGGTAATCCTGGAATCTCTTCAGGAAATACTTCGGGAAAATCTTACACAACTGGAATTTCCTTTAATGGCTTCTCCTTCTCTTCTCCCGTAATAGAGAACAGACACATGAATCCTTCAGGTTTTAGAGGTTTATATATGATTGTTTTTCTATCACAATCAATGATTACTTGATTTTTCTCTAACCAATTCATACCTAGGATCATATCTATTTGTGACAGAGGGAGACAAATCAGATCTACCTTAGTGACATGATCAAATATCTCGAAACTACAGTCTAAGCAGACTTAGGAGGTGATTACGGGTGATCCCGTAGGGGTTTCTATTTTAAAACAAATAGGTGAATCTGACACTGCTAACTGCAACCTATTCACACATTCATAGGAGACAAAAGAATGTGTAGCTCCTGAGTAAAAAAAAAATCATGCAAGGGTGGTTATTGAGGAGATAATTACCTTGCACGAGATCAGGAGACTGGTTAGCTTCTACTCCACTCAAGGTAAACACTCTGCCTTGAGTCATTGGCTTGCTAGTAGGTTCATTGGGATTAATCTTTCCAGGTTCTTTGCAAAAACGTGCAATGTGACCATGCTTGCCACAGTTGAAACAACTACTAGTTTCCCAACAGGTTCTTCCATGATGATGGCGTTTGCACTTTTCACAAAGAGGTGCATTACTGTGATACTTCATCCGGTCATCACTTGTAGCTTTACTCTTGCCTCGGTTCTTCTTGAAGTATGGACTCTTTCCCCGATAACCAGAACCCTTCTTCCTTTGAGGTCCATAACCTTGTTGGCTATTCTTCTCTTGAATAATTACTCCTTCAGCTTTCTTATCGTCTTCATACATTCGACACATGTCTACCAATGTCGGAAAGCTCTGTATTTTCTGGTAGCTGAAAACAGACTTCAATTCTGGTCTCAGTCCACCTTCAAATTTGATACATTTGCTTCGTTCATCTGGATTGTTTAGGTAATAGGGAGAATACTTCATCAGTGCCTCGAACTTGGCAGCATATTCCTACACTCATCTCCCCTTGTTTCAGTTGCATAAACTCTATCTCCTTTTTCCTTCTTAAATCCTCTGGAAAGTACTTGTTAAGGAACTTCTCCATGAATACTCCTCAGGTGATTTCCCTTCTTTCATAGTTCAATAGTTGCACTCTGTGATTCCACCAATTTTCAGCTTCATCCCCCAACATGAAGATAGCACAGCCACTTTATGCACATCAGTACACTTCAGAGTTCTGAAAATTTTATCCATCTCATAAATCCACCGATTAGCTTCCTCTGGTTTGTATCCCCCTTCAAATCTTGGAGGGTTGCAGCTTCGAAATTCTGAGAGTCTCAGCCTCTGAATTCCCCAGGTTACATGGATGTGGCTGATTTGTTTGCTGCTGTTGGCGTTGCTGCATGTTCTCCAGAACAGCAGTAATTCTATCCAGCATCGCATTGGTATGACTCTGGTTTCTAGTTGCCATAGCAGACCTGCACTATGGACTCTATATTACTAAAGGTCTCTTTCGGATTAGGATAACTACCCTATCTTACCTAACCATATTCAATCTACTTGAACAGCGTGCCTAACCGCTTCCATCTGGCCTAGGAGGAACAGGACCATGCTCTGATACCATAAAAAGTGTCATGCCCTTTCCCTTTATTTATTAATCTCGTTAATTAATATTATTTATGGACAATAATAGTTTGGATAAGTTAACTTTATATTAAATCATACAACAAATCATCGAATTCGGCTCTGTACACTTTACATTAAAATATTGAAACAATTAATTATTTGCAAGACAACGTATATTTGTTAATCAAAAATTTAGACTTTAATAATTATAAAACATAGCATTGCCTTGTGGTTAGCATATGTTATTTTCCCAAATAATAATAGTTGTCGAATTCTCCTTTTAACAAAATCAGAGTGCGCGGAAAGATAGTAATACTCAAGGATCCATGTTGTGATAAACATCATACAAATATATATATATCATCATAAAAAGGGATCCACAAGTAAAAAAGTCATCAGAGTTCAAGTATCCATGTCCATAAAGATGAAAATACGTATATAAGACTCGAAATAAGACCTAGACTCTCAAAACACTATCAAAATATATACAATATATCACAACCCAAAATAATGTGTCTGAGAGCAGGTCATCTAGTCCTCCAAGCATCCGTCTGGTCCACAGCAGTAGCAAAAGTCGGTCCAAGATCCCTACTAACTATATTATGCATACTCCTAGGAACCACTAGGTCCTCCTCGAGGTCTGGGAACCGGATCGACTGGTACCTCCTCTTCCTCGCTCTCCCCCTCCTCGGGATCCTCCTCTATCCCATCCGACTAAGTGGCCGACCTATCAATAGGTCCAAAAGTAGTAGCTGGTGTAGTCCTACCAACTCCAGTCGGATCGGATTAAGGAACATCCTCGTCGGCGAAAACTCTGTAGGCAGAGGGATGAGAACGAGTAGCAGGACGGAAACGAAAACTGTGAAACCTACATACAGGTCGAGCTGGTGGTGGTGGTCCTCTATAAACATAAAAAGCAGGGATGTGCATAGTATATATTAGGTACCCTAAACCTACGAGGGCACACATGAACGAGGGGGTTAGGGTGGAAGAGTGTAAACTCCACCTCACCCTCAAACGTCGCTCGGTGCTCCTCATACATCCATATCCCGTTAGGGATGGGCCTGATCTCTACGCATGCTAGGTAACGTGCCATCACCTATCAAGGGCACAGGGGTAAGCATATACATTCACATAATCAAATAAGGATAATCCATCAATGTGCAAAGATAGCAATTAACATTTTATAATCATATCAAATTTAATCACATAATTAAATCAACGATGATATGATGCATGTTATCTCACTCTTCTAAAAATTCTCCAACTAGTCACTCAAATGGACGTCCTTCCATAACTTCATTGTATTTCCAGAATACAAAAATACGTTATCAAAAGTATGGCGTACTTTCCCGAAAGTGATAAACAACGTCACTTTATCTAGTGATCGTCACGTCGCCAAAACGTAAACTATCACTTGTATTACATAGTCATCTAGACATAAGACCCACAACATCAACCTTGAAGTGGGGTCGAGCAAGCAGTAACCTTGGAACATGACAAAATAACGACGAATCCCCAACACCATGCATGAATGCAATGACATATTCCATTTAAGATTAAATCCTCTTTAATCTTAATGTTTATCCAACATGGAATAATTTATTCACAAGTATTCAAGGTAATTGATGTAATCTTACAATTCCATTAATTTCTTGGAACATGATTAATCAACTTAAAAATTTATAATTTGAGTTAAAATAACTTGGTTAGATTTAGAGAATCTCGAATCCTCATTAAGGGTTTGACTTGGGTTTGACTTGCTCTGCTAGGGATTTCGTCCTCTCTTGGCTCGCGGTTGATCTTCTGATCTCCGCCGTTTGCCACCATGGCAAAAAAGAAGGGATGGCCTCCCAAGTCACCTTCACCTCACACCCCTCCTTCTTCTTCTATTCCTAAAAACCTAGAACTTGAACAATTGGCTGATGTTGATTTGGAAGACATTGATAACTTGAGCCCTAAGAAAGCGTCCCTTATTTTGAAAAAATTGGATGATCTGAGATCACGGATTAAAGGCAAGGCAGCGGCTTCATCTGAAGAGGAAGAAAGGGTTTCTCAACCAGAACATGTGGAGAAAGAGGAGACTTCAAAAAGAGCCTCTGTTTGGGACATGTTTGACATAACTGATCGAGGCCGTACCCGATCAAAATAAAAGGTGTTTATTCTGTAGTACTAGGAAGGTGATCCTAGGTCGTTTCCCAGCGAATATCGGTCTAGGCAAAGTATCAAACACGTAGTGTGCAGTAAAATGGGGGGGGTTTTTGTGTGTGACAAATGTGAAGAACAAAACATAAACAGAATATAAAAACTAAGAAAATCAGAAACAAAAGCGGGCAAACCCCTTTGGCTACGTACACTACTCAATCCTAGCTCACTAAAGATCGATTCCTCTCCTCTCCTCTGTCCAACTCGTGATAACCAAATACTAAGCGAAAATTCAGTTATCACTCCAAACCCTAACTTCTAATTAAGCATCAGAAACCAGAATTGGAGTTTTTACGAGTTAATACAAATTAAGCATTTATATTCATGTATTATCTCTACGAAATGGAATTAAGCAAACCACTACACATCGATAAACATGAAAACAGAGAAGAGAAAATGAAATTGCATTAATAACAAGAGCTCAAGAGTAGATAATACAATACCAAAGGGATTAACCCTTGAAGTCTAGCCTTCCATGGCCATAAATGAAGAAAAACGAGTAGAAATGGGGAAGAACAAAACCCTAGCAGCCACCACCACTTGGGAGAGCCAAGAGAGAAGTTCTAACCTAGAGAGAGAGTGAGAAATCTGAAATGGGAGTGTGTCTTGGGGGGTTACACGAATTTCCCCTCTTTAGTCATGAAAATGGGCCTAAAACATGGGCCCAAGTCCTAAGAAACACTATTCTGAACATTACAATTAAAAAGGGACCTAAATGCAAATTACAATCTTCACTTCAATACTTCAATCTTCATTTCCAAACTTCCCAAAGTGTCCTTGTGCCAAATATTACCTGAAAATAGAAATAGAATTAATTAGGCTAAATAATTCCAAATTAAACAATATTCGGAATATTAGTCCAATAAACTCTAAATCACTAAATCAAGCTAATCAATGTCAAATGGGCAACAAGTATCAATAATAAGAGTAAAATAACGCAAGGAATAATGGGAAATAAAATGCTCATCAAATACCCCCACACTTATCCTTTTGCACTCCTGGGCAAAACCAAAAGATAGGACTATGAAGATCAATATGCACCAAAGTGAATCATGCAACAAGATGACTACAACTAAGAAATGCAAACCTAAGAGATTACATACTTCACAATGAATTCTAGGAAATGCAAAGAAATGGGCAAACTCAAGCACACAAAATGGTTAAGGATCAAAGAGTCAAAGCATCCGCGAACATCATCCAATTACTTCAAGTATGCAAAGAAACCAATGACATCAAGAGGATAGTCACAAAGATGATAGAAACTCACAAGGATCACTCAAAAGTGTTTACACTCAAGTGTTTGGGGTTAATCATTATTTACACTCAAGGCACATCATGAAAAACAAACACAACCATAAGCTTGACAAACCTCTAACATCAACCATCAACACACATGCACAAAATGATCAAAAGGTCTTTTAAGGGTTGTAATGGGGCCAAGGACAAGGTAGGATAAAAATATGGGAATGTAGCTAAAACCAAAGGAATAGAGGAGCAATGGGGAATAAGTAAAAAGTAAGCAAAATCCACCCCAAAATCAACAACCACTAATTCCAATCCTCTTTGCCTCAACAACCTTTTATTCACTTTTTTTTTTCTTTTTTTTTTTCTTCTTTTTTTTTTCTTTTTATTTTTGCATTTTTTTTTTTATTTTTTTTGTTTTTGAGAGATATACAAAAAGAAAAGAAGAAACAACACAAATGGCATGAAGATGAAGCCATAGCTACAACAACCAAAGAGGCATAACCAAGAACTCAACCAATTGAAGCATAGAGCACACTTCTTACCTAATACCCATTCCCAAAACAATTCCAAAGCTCCAAAATTCCCTAAGGTTAGGACAATCATGGTTTTTCAGTCATAGGCTTGTAATGAGCTAAAGAACAAGGAAATGGATAAAAAAGGCTCAAAGGGGCTAGCAAAGGATACATTCATTCAAGGTAGGCTCATATGGCTAGTAGTTTATTCAAGAAAGAAAGTGCCTAAATCATTTCAAAATGTGCATGAGCAATCAAGTATCAACAAGAGTCAAGTCAAGTTCTAGAGTGCAAGTAATCCAGAGTGCAATCACACATGAAAGAAAATTAGGTGGCATATATAGCAATCCACCCACAATTAAGGCTCAAATCCTCACAAAAGGGACAATTCTATCACAGTGTTACCACCTCTTAATTATCAAAAGCAACTTTACACACAGAAATGCATGAATTCAGACACAAGATACCAAAACTCTACTAAAATGAAGCAAAAACATGCAAGAAAATGCCCAAAACTAAGCAAAACCTAAAAAAAAAAATCAAAGCAAAATATGCAACCTAAACTACTCTCCCCCCCACACTTAAATCACACATTGTCCTCAATGTAACACAATCAGCAGAAACAGATAGATATAGACAAGTGCAATGAAAGTAGTGAAGAAGGAGAAAAGAAAACTCCCGAAGTCATGGTGGGAAGAAGGTGAGTGCTCTCTTCAGCGGATCGAATGCCATCTTGCATTGGTCTCCTAATCGAAGGACTATGTTTCTGAAGTTCACAAGTGGCACCCCAGGTAGATATGCTAAAGTCCATCCGACTGCCCTCTTGTTCTGTCTAATCATATCTAGCAGTTTCTCCTCTTGATCAACAGAAAGTGAGGTAGAGATGATCACTGGGAGTTTCTGCTCATCCTCAAAGTAAGCATATTTGAGATGAGGAGGGAGGGGCTCCAGGTCCAATGAGGGTGCCTGCATAATGGATGGAACTAAAGGGACAGTAGAAATGGATTCTGCTGCCTGCACCTGAACAAAAGAATCAGACTCTTGCATAACAGAGAGGGGGTTAGCAAAATCTATAATATGAGAGTCATCAACAGATGCAATGTCAGAAGCTAGAAATTGATCAATGCATGACATGCACATTTCGGAATCAGTACATGCAGGACAAGAAAATGAGTCTGTAAATGATGGCAAATCAGGATCATGCAAAACATCAAGCACATGTTCATCAATCTCATCAAGAAAGTCTATATGAAAGACAGAGTGATCCTCAGGAAAATGTTTCATAGCATGGAAAATGTCAAATCGGATCACACTGCCATCAAACTCCATGGAAAGTGAACCTGAATGCACATCTATCTTGGTTCGGGCTGTTTTCAAAAATGGCCTCCCCAAAATAATAGGAACAGCATTACGGGGGGAGTCATCTTCCATATCAAGTATGTAAAAATCAGCAGGGAAGATCAGCTCTTCAACCCGAACCAAGACATCCTCTATCAAACCTGCAGGGTGGGCAGTACTTCTATTTGCCAATTGAATCACCACACCCGTAGGTTGAAGAGGTCCAAGAGAAAGAGACTTAAAAACAGACATAGGCATGACATTTATGGATGCTCCTAAATCTAGCATAGCATTTTCAAACTTCACATTGCCTATGATGCAAGGTATAGAGAAAGTTCCAGGATCCTTACATTTTTCAGGAATGTGAGGGATAGGTTTACCTATGAGAGCGGAGACATTCCTTCCCATGCTTATCCTCTCATTGCCCTTGAGTCTTCTCTTATTAGTGCACAACTCCTTAAGGAACTTCGCGTACCTTGGAATTTGTTTTATTACATCAAGAAGGGGTATGTTGACTTCCACCTTCCTGAATGTGTCAAGAATATCCTTGTCCACCTCTTCCACCCTTTTGTTTTGAGGCACTCTTGGTGGGAATGGAAGAGGAATGGGAGGAGGTTGGAGGACAATAGCAGGTTTTGTGGTTGATCTTGAGGAAGGTTGAGTTGGATGACTCTCCTTGGTGCTAGGGTGTTCACCTTCCTCTATCACTTGGCTCTTCCCTTTAGAGGAAGCTAGAGCATCATTGTTGAGGTGAGGTTGTGGTGTGGGTCTGACAATCTGCTTTCCTGACCTCAGGTTGATGGCACTCACATTCTGATTCTGAGGGTTGATCACTGTTTGGGAAGGTAACTTGTCAGAATTTTGAGATTGCAAGTTGTTGAGAGAAGTTGCCATTTGACCCATCTGATTTGTCAAAGTCTGAATGGATACCTCTTGTCTCTGAATGGCTGCTCTAGTTTCTTGTTGAAATTGGAGGTTTTGCATGGTCATTTGCCTCACCAACTCCTCCAAGGTAGGTTGGTTGGATGGAGGGGCTGATGGTGCAGGATGAACCACTTGTTGCTGTTGTTGTTGCCTTTGCTGCTGGATTGGAGGAGGTACATATGGTGGTCTGCTCGGTCCAGCGGTGTTCTGAAATGGAACATTAGGAGGAGGTTGTTGTTGTTGATCAGACCACTTCAGATTGGGATGGTTCCTCCATCCAGGGTTGTATCTATTGGAAGAGAGGTCATGATTGTGTTGTTGTGGGCCTCTATTGTTGTATATGTTTGCTGCATAGGCCTCGGGTTGGTCACCACTTGTCATTGGCTGTTGCTGCTGAAGGGAAGGGCATGCATCTGTGGGGTGCTCAATGGATGTGCATATGCCACACACTCTAGCAGGAAGTATCATCTTTTTCTGATTGACAGCCAATTGTGTGACCAATGTTGTGAGAGAATCAATTTTCTGCTCAAGCTTCTCAACCTTGCCCGAGTCTGCACCAACATCATTTACATCCCTCACAACTATTGCATCACTGTTGCTTCTTGCATGGAATTGTTGACAGTTTGAAGCCATCTTCTCAATTTTGCTCCTGGCTTGTAAGGGTGTCATATCTCCCAATGTACCACCACTTGCAGCATCTACCATGTTTCTTTCCATGAAGTTGAGACCTTCATAAAAGTACTGGATGAGAAGCTGCTCTGAGATCTGATGGTGAGGGCAGGAAGCACACAACCTCTTGAATCTCTCCCAATAATCATAGAGACTCTCTCCATGTTGTTGCCTGATACCAGAAATTTCCTTTCTGATTGCAGTGGTCCTATTTGCAGGGAAGAATTTTTCCAGAAATGCCCTCTTCAAGTCATCCCAGCTTGTGATGGAACCAGGGGCCAAGTCAGATAACCAATCTTGTGCTAGACCCTCTAAGGAATGTGGAAATGCTCTGAGACAGACATGATCCTCTTGCACATCATGTGGTTTCATTGTGGTGCACACTATATGGAATTTCTTGAGATGCTTATGAGGATCCTCACCTGCAAGACCATGAAACTTGGGCAACAAATGGATTAGTCCTGTTCTAAGCTCAAAAGGAACATCCTCATCAGGATACCGGATACACGAGTCTTCAATAGTGAAGTCAGGTGCAGCCAGCTCCCTAAGTGTCCTTTCCCTTGGTGGGGGTTGAGCCATGTTATCACAATGTATAGAATCAGATTGAATAAAAGTAGAAGGAATAGAAGAAATAGAAACAGAATCAGAATTAGATGGACTATAAGATGACTCTGACTCACTACCTAATGACTGATTCCTATTTTGTCTAACTAATCTGTGATAAGTTCTATCAATTTCAGGGTTATAAGGATGCAAATAACTTGGGTTGCCCCTAGTCATGTACTGAACAGAACAGCATCAACCATAGCATACTGTAACAGATATGCATGACCAAAATCGGCAACAAAATTTATTATTTTTTAAACTTTTTTTCTTTATTTTTTTCAGCACCCTAAAATCATGAAAACATATCACAGAAAGTTTGAGGACAAAATTCAAAAGGGAACCAAGTCAAAGAATTAAAACAGTGACCAAAAACTAAGAAAATAGAACTTGTAAAATAAAAAAGAAATAGTAAACAGGCTTTTTCAGGATCCAAACGAAGGGGTTTTCTGACGAAGTGAGAAAAATCAGATTATTCAGAAAATTCCCTTCGATTTGATATAAAATTCGTCCAATTCCGACAACCTGATCAAAAGTTATGCCTATTTATAGTAAGTGCTGCTGAAACTTGGAAAATTTTTCTGGAACTCACAAACAGTGCATATCTGAGTGTCTGTGATGCATCAAAACACTAATATATGATGAAACAAGTGTGGATACCAATTTTCGTGCAAAAATTCCACCCGCAGCTATGTTGAATGGCACTCACAGAATCACTAGAATAGCATCAGTTGTGCAGAACAGCAAATCAGCAAACATGGCAACTTTCAATCAGTTATCAGAATGCTTATTCACACACTAACTACACTAACTAATCTAATTAACTACTGTATGATCTTTGGCAAGAACCGATAGTCCCCGGCAACGGCGCCAAATTTTGATCGAGGCCGTACCCGATCAAAATAAAAGGTGTTTATTCTGTAGTACTAGGAAGGTGATCCTAGGTCGTTTCCCAGCGAATATCGGTCTAGGCAAAGTATCAAACACGTAGTGTGCAGTAAAATGGGGGGGGTTTTTGTGTGTGACAAATGTGAAGAACAAAACATAAACAGAATATAAAAACTAAGAAAATCAGAAACAAAAGCGGGCAAACCCCTTTGGCTACGTACACTACTCAATCCTAGCTCACTAAAGATCGATTCCTCTCCTCTCCTCTGTCCAACTCGTGATAACCAAATACTAAGCGAAAATTCAGTTATCACTCCAAACCCTAACTTCTAATTAAGCATCAGAAACCAGAATTGGAGTTTTTACGAGTTAATACAAATTAAGCATTTATATTCATGTATTATCTCTACGAAATGGAATTAAGCAAACCACTACACATCGATAAACATGAAAACAGAGAAGAGAAAATGAAATTGCATTAATAACAAGAGCTCAAGAGTAGATAATACAATACCAAAGGGATTAACCCTTGAAGTCTAGCCTTCCATGGCCATAAATGAAGAAAAACGAGTAGAAATGGGGAAGAACAAAACCCTAGCAGCCACCACCACTTGGGAGAGCCAAGAGAGAAGTTCTAACCTAGAGAGAGAGTGAGAAATCTGAAATGGGAGTGTGTCTTGGGGGGTTACACGAATTTCCCCTCTTTAGTCATGAAAATGGGCCTAAAACATGGGCCCAAGTCCTAAGAAACACTATTCTGAACATTACAATTAAAAAGGGACCTAAATGCAAATTACAATCTTCACTTCAATACTTCAATCTTCATTTCCAAACTTCCCAAAGTGTCCTTGTGCCAAATATTACCTGAAAATAGAAATAGAATTAATTAGGCTAAATAATTCCAAATTAAACAATATTCGGAATATTAGTCCAATAAACTCTAAATCACTAAATCAAGCTAATCAATGTCAAATGGGCAACAAGTATCAATAATAAGAGTAAAATAACGCAAGGAATAATGGGAAATAAAATGCTCATCAATAACAAAGCTTCGTAATGCAGGAGACAAGCTAATGTTTGTAAAACCTGAGATCAAAGAAGGGTTGGCAGTGGGCAAAATAATGGTTGAAGATGTTCAGAATGAGGAAGCCTACTGGCAGCAATCAGTAGTCTGTTATGTGCTTGGAGCCAGACCTCCCTATGCGGTCTTCAATGGATATATCAAAAAAATATGGGGTCATCATGGCATAGACAAGGTGTTAATGAATGGTGATGGTACTATGATTGTAAGGTTTAACTCAATGGAGGCTAGGAATGCTGTACTGGAGGTGGGAATCTACCACTTTGATAAAAAACCTCTCATTATTGCACCTTGGACAGGGAAACCTGTTTCTAAAATTATGCATGTTTCTGTCCCTGTTTGGATCCAGATGCCAAACTTGAATTTGAAGTATTGGGGTGTTCCTGCCCTTAGCAAGATTGCTAGTCTTGTAGGGACCCCAATTATGGTGGACAATGTCACAAAGGAAAGAAACAGGATTAATTTTGCTAGGGTTCTTGTTGAAGTTAACCCTAAGATCCTTCCTGAAGAGGTGTTTTTTGAGGATGAGAAGGAAAATATCATAGCCCAAAAAATAGAGTATGAATGGAAACCTGTTTTGTGTGCATCATGCTCTATGTATGGACATGATAGTAAATCATGCAGGAAACAAACAAAGAAGGTTTGGGTTGAAAAAAGGAAGCCAACAAGGGAGGACATAGAAAAGATAGATGATGCCTTGAAACTTAAAAATAGCATCCAGGAGGGTACTGTGCCTAGTGATAATGTTGATTCTGCCATTCAAGTGGTGAAGGAGGTAATGCAGGCACATTGTGAAGAGGAAATTGTTTCCATTGTGTAGGAATCTCAGATAGATAAGGCTGCAAATGTTGATAATGAGGTTGAGCAGGGGATGATCAAAAGGAGGGGCAGTGGACACCAGTAGTAACTAGAAGGAAGGCCATGGAAAAGTTTCATAAGGGGGAAGCTTCAACCCTCCATCTAAATGGATAGTATTGGAGCCTGGAACACAAGGGGGCTTAACCAACCCTTGAAACAAAAAGAGGTTAAGAGGTTAGTTAATAAATTTTCTATTGGTCTTATGGCTATGCTAGAAAACAAGCTTAGAGCAAGTTCTTCTAAAATGGTGAGAAACAAGATGTTTGTTGATTAGGGGAGTTTCATCAATCTGGAAGACCACCCTATTGGTAGAATTTGGGTAGTCTGGAAGAAGGATATGTTCAAAGTGGAGGTGATTAGGCACTCCAGCCAAATGGTGCACTGTAGAGTTATTTATAACCCTGATAATAGTAGTTTTTATGTTACTATTGTCTATGCTCATAATGATAGTGAAAGGAGAATTGAGTTGTGGAAGGAATTGAAGGAGATTGGAGACAGTATGATTGACAAATGGATGCTTATGGGGGACTTCAATTGTAGCCTGAATGCTCAGGAGAAAATTGGTGGGCTCCCTCTTGTGCCTAACCAAGTTCAGGACTTCAGAAATATGGTCTTTCATTACCAACTTGAGGACATGAAGTATTGTGGCAGCTTTTACACTTGGAACAATAATCAGGAGAATGATGATAGAATAGTCAGCAAGCTTGATAGAGTTCTTGTCAATTACATTTGGTGCAGAGAGTGGCCTGATGTACAGACAGAATTTGGAAATTGTGGCATTTCAGATCATAGTCCTATGGTGATTAGATGGTCAAACTATGAGAGATGCAAGGGGTATAGCTTTAAGTTTCTAAATCATCTCACACTGGATCCTGAGTTTATAGAGATTGTTAATCAGAATTGGTTAAAAGGAAGGGATGGTTGTGCTATGTATAGAATAATGAGAAATCTGGAGAACATCAGAGCAGGACTGAAAGAGTTGAATCATAGAAAGTTTAGGGATATTGATGCCAAAGAAATCCAGGCCAGGGAGAAACTAGACTCTATTCAAGAGATGCTTCAATCTGATCCTATGAATGTTCACTTGTTGAAGTTGGAAAAGGAGGCCAAAGAGGAGCATGCCAAGTTGAATCAGGTGGCTGCAATGTTCTTGAAACAAAAAGCCAAGCAAAACTGGATCTGTGAAGGGGATATGAACACTAAGTTTTTCCATCAAACTATCAGGCCGAGAAGGTATAGAAACAAAATTCTGAGAATCCAAGAGAGTAATGGCAGTGTTTACACTGATCAGAAGCAAATAGTGCAAGCTTTTGAATCATACTATAAAAGCTTATTTGCTGATGAAAATAGGATCTGGTGCTTAAATGATAATGAGGTGCATCAGGGGAAGGTTTTGAAGGCTGAGCAACAATTGAAGCTAATAAGACACTTTGAGGATTCTGAAATCAAGCAGTGTCTGTTCCAGATTAGTAATGATAAGGCTCCTGGGCCTGATGGGTATGGTGCAGCCTTTTATAAGGCTGCTTGGCCAGTTATAGGGGAGGATGTGATTGAAGCTGTCCAAGATTTCTTTTCTAATGGGAAGCTTCTGAGGGAGGCTAACCAAACTTTATTGGTCCTTATTCCTAAGAAAGATTGTCCTAATTTTGTAAGTGACTTTCGACCTATTGCATGCTGTAATGTCATTTATAAGGTCATTTCTAAACTTCTGTGTAACCGGTTACAAGAATGTTTGCCTGACTTAATTAATGAGAATCAAGTTGCGTTTGTCAAGGACAGATCTATCCTACACAATGTTCTTATCACTCAGGATCTATTGAGATTATACAGGAGGAAGAATATTTCCCCTAGATGCATGATGAAGGTGGATCTAAAGAAGGCCTATGACAGTGTGAACTGGGACTTCATTCAGCATAGTATGGAGGCTTTGAGGTTTCCAGCAAAATTTGTGAACTGGATTATGGTGTGTGTCAAATCAGTGTCTTTCAGATTGGTGGTTAATGGGGAAATGCAGGGCAGATTTTTTAGTTCAAGAGGCTTGAGGCAAGGGGACCCTATTTCTCCTCTATTGTTTGTTATTGTGATGGAAATGCTAGCTAGGAAAGTGTTGTATGCAGCTACTCAAAGAGGATTTTACTATCATCCTATGTGCAAGAGAGTGGGTCTGATCAATCTTGCATTTGCAGATGATCTAATGATATTCTGCAAAGCTCATGAAGGGAGTGTAAGAATCCTAATGAAGGCCTTTTCTGATTTTGCTCTCAGCCATGGTCTGAGTGCAAACCACACTAAATCTCAAATTTATGTTGATGGTGTTGATGACAATTTAAAACGAAGGTTGGAGGGTATCACTGGTTTTAGTAGGGGTTGGTTCCCTTTCACCTATCTGGGCCTGCCTATGGTAGCAAAAAAGTGGAATGTGAGTACGTGCAGATCACTCGTTGAGAAGATGACCAAGAGGTTGAACATGTGGACAACTAGGCACCTATCCTTTCAGGGTCGTGCTCAACTTATTCAATCTGTGCTCCTGACTATGCATGTTTACTGGGCATCAACTTTCATTATTCCTAAGTCAGTAATCAGAGAAGTAGAGAAGATTTGTAGGGGCTACTTATGGGGGAAAGACCAGAGTGGAAGAGCGAAATCTCAGGTAGCCTGGAGCATTGTGTGCAGAGATAAGAGATATGGGGGGCTGGGATTCCAAAACATCTATGTTTGGAATGTGGCAGCCCTTGGCAATCAAGTGTGGCAGATCATGGCAAGTAAAGTTTCTCTATGGCTCAAGTGGATTCAAGCTATTTACTTAAGGAGGGATTAGTTCAATAATGTGCAGGCAAGTCAATCTACTATTTGGCATTGGAAACAAATTTTGAAGGTAAGGGACAAATTAATGCCTAAATTAATTCAATTGCAAGTTAATCAGCAGGATTATAAAATAAACGAGGGGTATAAGTACCTGATTGGAGCTCAACCTCCATTTCCATATCATCAAGTCATCTGGAATCCTATGAGCATAGCCAAGCATCAGTTTACTCTATGGCTTCTGGTGCATGAGAAATTGAAGACGAAAGATCACCTTCTGTTCTTTCAGATTTCACCTATATGTGAGCTTTGCAATGAGGCTGAGGAATCGTGTAGGCATTTGTTTTTTGAGTGTGGCTGGAGTAGGAACTTACTGGAGTTAGCTGGGAATTGGATTGGAGTGGAGGCTGTTCATTACAAATTGCAGAATTGGCTGAGGTGGTTACGGTATAGGTTCAAAATCAAGTGGAGGAGGCAAATGATAACAGCGGTGGTTGCTGCATGTGTGTATTCAATCTGGTCGGAGAGGAACCGGAGGATTTTCCGACGCCAGAAACTCCATCCTCAACAGGTGTTTCATCTGCTTCAATCAGAGCTAGCTTTGAAGCTTGTTAATAGCATTTGGGCCAAGACTAATGGGCCTCATAGTTTTTTATTGAATAGAATAAGGGCTGTAATTTAGAGCCCATTTAAATTGTAGTTTAAATTTTATTTTTTGGGGTCCTTTAGCCTCTAGAACCCTTCCTAGAAGGTGGATAGGGGCAAGATGACTGCCGTGATGTGTATTATTTGTTCGTTGGTTAGATTTTAAAAATGAAATTTAAGTATTCTGACTAAAAAGACTCGAGTATCGTACCAAAAGACTCGAGTAGCTCATACGTTTATTGAAAGGTAAAGTTTCAGATTTTCCATAAATACTCGAGTAGTTCATGAATTACTTTAGTAGTTTATCATCCAGAATACTCGAGTAGTTCACGAAAGACTTGAAGGGTTCATCACAATTTCTAATTGGTGCATCAGAAAATACTCTAGTCTCAGCTCAACACTCGAGTACTGGTGCTACCAGACACACTGGTGCACCATGAACTACTCGACGCGAGTATCGAGCCAAAGACTTGAGTATTTCATGACAATAAAACACTGAAACTGAGTTTTCACATGCCAAATTCAATTCTAACCAATTTTAGCCAAAACTAATGTTCAACAGAGTTAAGTTTAAGTATATTAAACATGTTCTAGCACAGAAATTACATTAAATTACACTGAATCAAAGCTGAGCATTCATTATGCATAAAAACCATGTTTTCAACAACTTGGCATACCAATTTCAATTCTGAGCATTTCTAACATGAAAGTAACTTGCATTTAGCTTACACGCAACATAACAAACATGCTCCAACAAGTTGCAACACACAAAATGGCCTCCAAGCCAATATCCTATTTCAAACTAGCCCTTTAAGCCTCATGGTGGCTTTCAACACAAAATCAAGTAATTAAACCTTATTCTAGTAAATGTATAGCTTCCCACTTACCTCTAGATCGTGCAGGAACTGAAATTTGACAGAGACTCAACCTCCAAGCTAGTTTCCCCAAAAACCATTTGACAGCACACAGTTTTGAGTAAGGTCATAAGACCAAGGATTTTGATCATCAAATCATGCAAAATAATTGGGGAAAATGATTAGAATTTGTTCTCTATCACATGCATCAGAGAATGAAATGAAATTGAAGTCTCAAGAGTTCAAGAGCTTACCAAAATCAAGGATCCAAGTAAGCTTCCCGAACCACTTTTCAGCAAAGACCCCAATCTTTCGAGACTTAATTCTCTTTGCACACAAATCCTCAACTCACAAGCTTAGAGTCTTTACGAAGCTCAGGATGTAAGCTTCGTAACGGTGTATTACTCTCAACCTAACACTCAAAGATGAAGGAGAATCGTTAAAGACGAAATTGGAACCCTAAATCTCACAAATTCATCAACAAGAGCTCGAATTCGTTGTTGATGAGCTTAAATAATCGTTTTCTAGTCGCATGCAGATCGACACGACACCCTTGAGGTGTTGCCATAGAGAATTCGTGTCAGCATCTAGAGATAGTGTCACACCCTCTCTTCTAGTTGCAAAATATAGACTCTTTCGATATTTATATAATATATATGGACTTGTGTTTAATGGAGGAGTTGGAGAAATAATGAAAATTCTTTTCTACCATACTTAAGATAAAAGTAACCTTTGTTAGCATAAGTTGGGTTTTCAGTTACGATTATTAAAACTTCCCAACTCAGCACTAAAACCTTTTTAGTTAGAATTAAAATAGCATGATTATCAGAGTGAACGGAATTGGAGTAAAATAGTAACCTCGATTTGATATTCACATTCCAAGTCATATATATATATAGGTATATATATATATCCATATCATAATAAAAGATACCATCATACATCAAGGTCAAATTCGACGTTGCAGAAGTTTGTAAAATACAAGCCCATGGTAAAATACCAAAAGAAAAGACCGCCTCACTGAGATCTCTCAAAAATATAAACAATATAACAACAGAGCAAAATATGAAATCCCAGCGGTGGTCTGATGATCCTCCTCCATAGCATAAGTCTCCAGAATCTCCAGCAGCTGCTCCACATGTCTCACATCCTAACCATCTATACTATGCATCTCCCGGTGGATCCCCAACTCCCCACTGATTTCCAGTGGAGTGCTCGACTGGCTCGCCCTCACTCTCCGCCTCCTCAGGATCCTCCTCTATCCCGTCCGACTGAGTGGGTGCCCTACCACTGGGCACTGGGTCAGCTGAAGGAGTCCCATGAACCGGACTCATCGGACTAGGCACAGGAGTCTCCTCACGAATCACTCGGGAAGCAGGGGGTGAGATCTAGTAGCAGCTCTAAAACGAAAGGAATGAAATCGACGAGCTGGTCGAGTCGGGGGTGGTCCATGATAAGCATAAAACGGGGGTACATGCAAGGTATAGATAATAGGGATGCGAAACCTACGAGGACGGACAGGAGCCAAAGGGTTAGGGTGATAGAGAGTCACCTCTACCTCACCCTCAAAAGTGGCTCTATGGTCCTCGTAGTACCACACTCCACTAGGGAGTGGGCGCAACTCGATGCAAGCTAGATAGCGAGCCATCACCTACAATGGGCATAAGGGGTAAGCAATATAATTCACATAATCGAATAAGTATAAATAACGCAAGTAATATCCACAAGTATCAAGTAGTCATGTGCATAAATAAATGAGCAAGCATGGTTCATTGATATATAGTCTCATCATTTAGGTGTCATGATGCATGCTCCCCATTTCCATTATTCATTGAACGTTCAATCCATCAATTCGCATACATGTCCACCATGTATTGTGAAACTGCTCGGATAGTGTGCACACAACGTCACCAAGACGTAACAGCATCCCACAATGCTGCCCACATTACCAAAATGTGTCATCGAGCCAGTTACCACCGAATTAATTGTCCACTTCCTTTCTCCATGTATGAATGCACATAAATTTATCCGTTAAGATTAACCAATAATCTTACTATGTGTAGTCATTAATATCTCATCAGTGTATTTTAATGTTGTTCTTAATCATCCCATTCTTTTTATTGGAACATGATATTTTCCCCATAAGCATAGTTGATTCAATTGGAAATAATTTAGGTATGTTAAAGAAATACTTTTCTGTCCCTGGACAAAAGACTCGAATGAAATTTCCTGGACTCGAGTGAATCATACTTTTCATAAAAATACTCAAGTAATTCATGAATACTCGAGTGTTTTCATTTTCCAGAAATTCATTTTTTTTTTCAAGTTTTACCAAAATACTCGAATGTCCTTCACAAATACTCGAGTGTTCCTCAGATTTTAAAATACTTGAGTGTTCTTCATGAGTACTCGAGTGTTTTTCGTTTTCCAGAAATTCATGTCTCAGGTTTGGTCGAAATACTCGAGTATTGACCCCCAATACTCGAGTGTTTTCAGACAGATAACAGTGTAAACTGCATTTTAACATACCATTTCCAATTCTAGCCAATTCCAATTAAAACCAAAGATCAACAGAGCTTACATTACACATATTAAACATGTTCCAATACATAATTAACAACATATTACACTAAATCACACAATAGCATCAATTATGCATAATATCCACTTTCCCAACAACTCAACATACCAATTCCAATTTTAGGCACATTTAGCAGGAAAACAACTTTGGTACAGCTTGCATGTAACATAATAAACTTGTCCAAACCAACATTTGAACCCAGAGAGGCCTCCAAGCCTTGATCCTATTTCAAACTATGCCCATAGAGTCTCTTGTTGACTCTCAACCTAAATTCACATGATTTAAACTTATTCTAGTTAATTAATAGCTTCACCCTTACCTCTAGGTCGTGAATCAACACAAATATTGCAGAGAAATTGGCTGGAAATGGTAATCTCCAAAAATCCTTTGCATGCAGCCATATTTGAACAGAGTACCAAAACCAGAGGATTTGACATGCAAAATCGTTGTAAAAATTAGGGAAAGAGATTAGGAATTATTCTCTGCAACATAGACTAGAGGTAGGAAGGACTTTGAGGTTCAGAGGGCTCATAAACTTACCAAAATCCTAGCTCCAAGTAAGCTCCAGACCTCAGGAACTTGGTTTGGCAGCAAAAATCCCTCTCCTTTCGATCCTTGATTCTCCTTCCACACAGCACCTCAACTCACGAATCTTGTATCTTTGTAAAGCTCGAAACGTGAGCTTCACAATGGTGTATAACTCTTGAATCAACACTCAGAAATGGATGAGAACAGAGGAAACGAAATCAGGAACCCTAAGTTGCTATCTTTAGAGAAATTCGACCAAAATGGTTAATTTCCTTCAACAATTCGCTTAAATACCCATTTCCATTGATCATGCAGCTCGACACGAAGATCATTAACGTGTCCTTGGAGTGTTTTTGTGTCAACGAAAAAGAATCGTTGAGTGTTGACTCATCAAACGCACTCACGAGTTCGTCACTGTCCAAAATACTCGAGTGTTTCCTGGAATACTCGAGTGTTTTGGCCCATTTTTCAAAAATATTTATTTTAATGTCCTTCCCTCCAAAACCTTCCTAATATTGCTTCTAGGTCCTAATTCAGGGACTAATATGTAAAAACATTATTTTTACATATTATATTTCATCAAAATATTTTTCCACCCTACACAGGTACGAATACCAACACATAATTAATCTAAATTAATCATGAAATTTATAATCATGATTAAGGAAAATAATTATGAAATAACCTTTCATAATCAAAATTTTCATTACATCAGGGGATGAAAAGTTGGGGTGTTACACTACTTCCCCACTTAACAGGAATTTCGTCCCCGAAATTCAACTTACAAAAATAACTTAGGATAATCCTTGCGCATTCTATCCTCTAATTCCAAAGTCGTATCATACACATTTCCATTTTGCCACACGACTTTGACTAACGGGATCTCCTTTCCTCTAAGCTGTTTGGTCCCCCTGTCTTCAATTTTAACTGGACTAGCCTTAAAGGTTAGGTTTTCTCGTAGGGTTAAGTCATCCAGACGAATCTGAAGAATCGTGGTTGGATCATGCACAAACTTTCTCAACTGAGAAACATGAAAAACATTGTACAGGTTGGCTAAAGATGGTGGAAGAGCTATTTGATAAGCTACCGGTCCTACTCGCTTAAGGATTTGGTAGGGACCTATAAACTTAGGTGAAAGCTTCTGAGGTTTCAACGCTCTACTCTCTCCCTTCAGCGGTACAATCCTGATAAACACATGGTCGCCTTCAGCAAACTCTAAAGGTCTCCTTCTCCGATCAGCATAGCTTTTCTAACGGCTATGTGCAGCCCTGATCTTTTCTTGAATCATTCTGATCTTTTCAGTCGTCTGCTGTACTACATCCGGACGAAGATGTAAGTTCTCCCCCACATGAAACCAACATAGCAGGGTTTGACACTTTCTTCCATACAACGCCTTGAACGGTGCCATACCGATACTTGCATGATATCCATTGTTGTATGTGAATTCTGCGAGTGGTAGAATCTGATCCCAACTTCCTCGTTCTTCCAACACACAAGCTCGCAGAATGTCTTCCAAAGTTTGAATAGTCCTTTCCGTCTGGCCATCTGTCTGAGAGTGGTATACTGAACTCATCTTGAGTCTCGTCCCCAGAGCTTGATGCAGGCTTGACCAAAATCTAGACATGAACCTCGGATCACGATCAGAAATAATATTGGATGGTACTCCATGCAATCGTACCACTTCCCGGATATAAAGTTGGGTAAGTTTCTCCAAAAAATAACGCATATTCACCGGGATGAAATGCGCCGACTTAGTCAGACGGTCCACAATTACCCTGATTGCATCATAGTTTGCAACTGTCCTTGGCAATCCAGTCACAAAATCCATAGAAATACTATCCCACTTCCATTGTGGAATGTCTAAGGGTTGCAGTACTCCTCCAGGTTTCTGATGTTCCACCTTAACCTTTTGACAGATTAAACATGACGCTACATAATCTGCAATGTCCTTCTTAAGACCCGACCACCAAAACATGCCTTTCAAATCCCGGTACATCTTAGTTGATCTCGGATGAATACTCATCTGACTCTTATGTGCCTCATCCAAAATTAGCCTTCTAATTTCCGAATTCTTCGGTATGCAAATTCTCGTTTTGAAACGAAGAATTCCATCCGGCCCTTCCAAGAAATTAGGCTCTTTTACTCCCTTCATCAACTTCCTCTTTTCTGATAACTCTTTGTCCTCCTGTTGCAATTCTCGAATTCGAGCTAAGAATTCATTCGAAATTTGCAACATACCCATCTTAATGTGGCTTGGTTCCACTTGCATTACTAAACTTAAATCCCGAAACTCTTCAATCAAAGTTGCTTCTCTAATCATCATGGAACTTGCATAAATTGCTTTACGACTCAAAGCGTCTGCTACAACATTAGCCTTACCGAGGTGGTAATGAAGCTCAAAGTCGTAGTCTTTTAAAAATTCCTTCCACCGACGCTGCCTCATATTTAACTCCTTCTGATCAAACAAATACTTCAAACTCTTATGGTCACTAAACACTCGGAATGTAGTGCCATAGAGATAATGCCTCCATATCTTCAGTGCAAAAACTATCGCAGCGAGTTCCAAATCATGGGTGGGGTAATTCACCTCGTCAACTTTCAATTGACGAGATGCATACGCCACGACTTTTCCTTCTTGCATTAGAACACTCCCAAGCCCTTGTCCTGATGCATCACAATACACTTCATACTCCTTGTGAGGGTCAGGTAAGATTAACACTGGCGAGGATGTTAACCTTTCCTTAAGCATCAGGAAGCTCTTCTCACACTTCTCATCCCATATAAATGGTTGATCCTTCCGAGTCAGCTTGGTGAGAGGTAGCGCGATCTTCGAAAATCCCTCAATGAATCTTCTATAGTAGCCAGCCAGTCCTAAGAAACTTCAGACTTTAGTGACTGTTTTCGGTTGAACCCACTGCAAAACCGATTCAACTTTAGCTGGGTCAACTGCTATGCCACCTTCCAAAATCACATGCCCCAAAAACTGAACTTCCCTTAAACCAAAACTCACACTTAGAGATTTTGGAATAGAGTTGCTTCTCCTTTAAAATCTTCAATACTATCCGAAGATGTTCGACATGCTCTTCTGGATTCTTAGAATATATCAGGATATCATCAATGAAAACTACCACGAATGAATCCAGATACGGTCTAAAAATTCGATTCATATAATCCATGAAGATAGCTGGTGCATTTGTCAATCCGAACGGCATTACAACATACTCATAATGTTCGTATCGAGATCGAAATGTAGTCTTAGGGATATCTTCCTCCTTAATTCTGATCTGATGATATCCAGATCTCAAATCAATCTTGGAAAACACTGAAGCTCCTCTTACCTGATCCATGAGATCATCAATCCTTGGCAAAGGATACTTATTCTTTATGGTCACCTTATTCAACTGTCTGTAATCCACACACATTCTAAGGCTCCCATCCTTCTTTTTGGCAAACAACACCGGAGCGCCCCACGGGGATACGCTTGGTCTAATAAGCTGTTTCTGCAGCAGCTCCTCTATCTGCTTCTTCAATTCGACCATCTCGGGTGGTGCCATTCTATAAGGGGCAATAGAAATGGGACCAGTTCCTGGAATCAATTCGATTCCAAACTCAATCTCCCTCTTGGGTGGTAATCCCGGCATCTCCTCAGGGAATACTTCAGGAAATTCTCGAACAACTGGAATTTCCTCCACAGACTTTACTCCTTCCTCTGGTTCAACAGTAGAGACAAAACAGAGATAATTCTCTGAGATTGAGTCCTTATATAAAATTGCCTTCTTATCACAGTCAATAACCACATGATTGCTAACCATCCAATCCATGCCCAAAATCACATCCAATTGGGACAAAGGTAAGCAGATCAGATCTAACTGAGAGACTCGATCTAATACCTTAATTCTACAATTAAGGCACACCTTTGAAGCGATCACGGGAGAATTAGTTGGGGTTTCTACCCTAAGACAATAGGGTAATTCAGACACAGACAATTTCAAACGATTCACACATTCAAAGGAAACAAATGAATGAGTGGCTCCTGAATCGAATAAAATTCTACAAGGTTGGTCATTGAGCAGATAAGTACCTTGCACGAGTCCCGGAGTCTGGTTGGCTTCAGCACCACTAAGAGTAAAAACTCGCCCTTGGGTCACTGGCTTGTCCATAGATCCTCCTTGAGTGTCTTTAGGAGGTTCCTTGCAATCGCGGAAAAATGTCCAGGTTTCCCGCAATTAAAACATCCACTATGAGACCAACAAAATCTTCCGAAATGATGACGTTTGCACTTCTCACAATAAGGAGCATTATTGTGAGAGGTGTTTCGGTCACCAGACATCTTGCCCTTTCCTTGATTCTTATGGGAATAAGGACCTTTGTGACGGTGATCATGCCCTTTCCGCCTCTGCGGTCCATATCCATGATGTTCCTTCTTTCCTTCCACAATCTGAACTGTCTCCGCCTTCTTATCATCCTCATACATTCTACACATATCAACCAGCATGGGAAAACTTTGAATCTTTTGATAACTGAACACTGACTTTAGTTCAGGTCTCAGTCCTCCTTCAAACTTAATACACTTACTCCTTTCATCAGGATTCATCTGATAATAAGGAGAGTATTTCATCAACTCCTCAAATTTCGCAGCATATTCTCCCACACTCATGCTGCCTTGTTTGAGTTGTAGAAATTCTACCTCTTTCTTCCTTCTCAAATCATCAGGAAAATACTTCTTTAGAAATTCCTCCATGAATACTTCCTGAGTTACCTCTCTTCCTTCATGAGCCAGTAACTGAGCAGTATGATTCCACCAATGTTCCGCTTCGCCTTCTGTAACACCCCAAAATTTTAATCCCCGATTAATGAAATGTTAATTATAAAATTAATTATAATTAATTATTTCTATTTTAATCCTTGATTAAAATTCTGTGTTATGTATTTGGGAGATGTGTTTGAATTTATTTAATAAATATAATTATGCATGAAATAAATATTTTGCATATTAGTCCCTGGGTTGGGACCTAGAAGCAATTATAGGAAAGGTTTTGGAGGGAAAGTAAATAAAATTATTATTTTTCAAAAACTGGGCAAAACACTCGAGTATTATTCTGGATACTCGAGTATTTTGGACAGAGTTGCACGAGTTAGTGCGTTTGGTGAGTCACCACCAACGATTCTCGTGTGTTGACACGAAATCGTCTTCCTCAACCCTTCAATGTCTTCGTGTCGAGTTGCATGAAGGTCTTAGCCATGTATTTAAGCTGTGGTTGACGGATTAAGCAACCCATTTTGCCAAAATTGTGAAGTTTGCATGTGTTAGGGTTCTTAACTTGGCTCAATCGATTCTCCTTCTCTGTTCTGATTCAAAACACAAACTATACACCAATACAAAGCTCACGTCTCGAGCTTTGTATAGACACCAAAATCGTGAGGTTTGAGTGAGTGTGGTGGAAGAATTGGAGCTTGGAAGAGGAGCTATTTTCTGTCAAGCTATTCCCTGGAGCTTACTTGGAGCCTTGATTTTGGTAAGCTCCCGTGTTCACTGAGTCTCAAATTCGATTTCTCTAGTTAGTATGTGTTGTATAGAGTTTAGAAAAACTAAATTCCCCAATTCTTATCTCTGTTTCATGTGTAAACCAATTCAATCTTGGTGCTGCACTCAAAACTGTCTTGCATGTGGTGCTCAAAGTCATTTCTGGTGTTGGAGAGCTTTTTCTTTGGAATCTATTGTTGGTATACGTCTGAGAGGTAAGGGGAAGTTGTTTTATGCACTAGATAGAGTATGAATTTTATTATTTTCATTAGAGAGCCACCAAGAGGCTCTAAGGGCTTAGTTTGAATAGGAACTTTGGTTTGGAGACCAAGTTATGCTCTATGGTAGTTTGGAGCAAGTTTCTCATGATGCATGCAAGCTGTGATGAACACTAATTCATGAGTTTGTTGATTATTTTGCAATTTGAGGTGTTAAGTTGTGAAATTATATGTTTTATGCATTAATGATTGATTCTCTGTCAAATCTGTAATTTGATATGAATTGAGTGTTGTAACATGTTCATTATGTGGTATATGAACTCTGTTGATCATTGGATTGGACTAAAAATGGTTAGAATTGAAAATGGTATATTAAAACCAAGATTTCAGTCTGTTCTGCAATAAAACACTCGAGTATTAGGCTGGTTACTCGAGTAAAATTTTTGTAAAACAATGTATTTTGAGGAAGAATACTCGAGTACCATGCCTAGAACTCGAGTAATCGAGTGTTGCATGGGATATGTTAAGGTAAACCACTCGTGTAATTCAGGGGTCACTCGAGTATTCTGGAAATGATGAAGAACACTCGAGTAACTCATGAATCACTCGAGTATTTTTATGAATCTGAAACTCAAATCCCCAGAAAGGCATGAACACTCGAGTAGTTTGAAGAACACTCGAGTAATCTGGAAATAGTTGAAGAAAACTCGAGTCTTCTGAAGAACACTCGAGTAATTTACCCAAAATCTTAAAAATACCATTTAAATTCTGAATCATTTAATTAATAATTGAACGACAATAATCCAAGGGATCTACACTTAAAAGAAATTGATTAATATGAGTGTACCGTTTGGATGACGGGATGTGCTCGGGTGGTACGTTATATATTAACCAATTTCCTTTAAGCTTAAAAATGATGCATTCATTTGGAGTTTGGATGGTAGGTCGTTTATCATGTTTTGGTAACATGAGGAGGGCCTCTGGGAGTGCCAATACGCTTGCTTGATGACACGTTGAAGACGTGGTCGACTTAGTGGATGCCGATATGGTTATACCGTTTGGATGACGGGATGTGCTCGGGTGGCACGGATTCCAAGCTTGTCGTGTACATTCTTGGTGAATGTACGAAATGTTGTATACCTAGGAATACAACGCACTGGTGAGTGTTGGGTTGTCAGGGATGGACGTCAGAGAGTGATATAGTTTGATGGAGATAGGCTTGAGAGCTAAACTCATGCACCATGCCACTCATTTAAATTAACTGTGATAAATTAAACAAGTGTGAGCATCCTATTTGCATTCAATAACTGTTAAGTGCTAAATGTGATTGTTATTCATTGTTGCATCTCTTCATATTCATATCGTACATATTTATACTCTGTTGATTATGTGTATAGAATTGCTTACCCCTATGCCCTTGTAGGTGATGTCTCGCTACATCGCTCGCATCGAGATCCGGCCACTTCCTAGTGGCACATGGATCTATGAGGACCATCGCGCGGTGTTCGAGGGAGAGGTAGAGATTGCCTTATACCACCTGAACCCGTTAGTTCGATTCCGTCCTCGTAGATTTAGGATTCCCATCATATACACTATGCACGTACTCCCGTTTTAAACATATCATGGACCACCTCCCACACGGCCAGCTCGCTCTTATCATAGTTTTCGTTTCAGACCTACCCGCTCACACCCTTTTTCCTCGAGAGTCGTCCGCGAGGATACTCCCCCTTCTGATCCGAGGAGTCCAGTCAGGGTCACACCATCTCCTGACCCCGTACCCAGTGGTAGGGTACACTCTCCATCGGATGAGATCGAGGAGGATCCCGTGGAGGATGAGAGCGGAGGTGAGCCTGTCGTTCATTCCACAGGGAGTCAGTGGAGGGATGATGATCCCTAGGTATGTGTATAGGGTGTATGATGAGGATCAGGGGATCCGATGTGGAGATGCCATGGAGGAGATTCTGCTGCTGTTGTTGATGGGGATGTTTCTTTTGCTACTTGGAGATTTCTGCTACTACTACTGCTACTACTGATGCTGCCAGATCTATGTGACCACCTCTAGAGTCTATATTTTTGAGATGTACATATTGTAGATATACTATGAGTACTCTAGGGCTATGGTTTTATTTTGAGCATAGATCTGTTATGGACTTGTGTTATGGATCTTGGAGACATGACTTATGCTTGGACTATGTACCACCTGACTTTTATTTATATATGTATATAAAGTCTATGTTATATTTCTATTTAGTTGCATAGTCCTATAATTTCCGCTTACTCTGATTTAATCTTTTTAAAGAGCTCGGCTACGAAAAGGATAGCTCCATTTACTTTCTATCATATAAAGACGATTTCAAATACGAATGCTATTCCGCTTATGAAAAGGTTTAGAGATTGCCGAACTCAATACAACTGATTTAAAATGATTTAGAATTTCTTCTCCAAGAATTCCAAGTTTTGGTTTGTGCACCCGCTTAAAGAAAGAAAATTTTATTTCCACATTTTCTTATATACTTACAAGTCCATATATTATTAATGAAATAGTTTAATTATTATATTAAACTTGAGGTAGTAAGAAGGGTGTCACACCTTCCAGCATGAAAACAGCATAAACTATTTTCTGCGCATCGGAGCATCCCAAAGTTCTAAAGATCTTGTCCATTTCCAAGATCCACTTATTAGCTTCTTCAGGCTTAAACCCACCAGCAAACTTCGAGGGATTGCAGCTCCTGAAATCCGACAAAGTTTTGGCCTCTGTAGCTGCTACACCCACTGGAGGTGGATTAACTGGCTGAGATTGGTGTTGCCGATGCTGATTCTGCTGCATGTTCTCCAACACTGCAGTAATCCTTTCCAACAGATCGCTCGTATGATTTCTATAACGCGATGCCATAGTGGCCTGCACTATGGACCTAGGTCGTTAAAGATCTATCTAAACCATTGAAATCTATCTAATTCTATTCTAAACAAAACATCACTAAAACTCAAACTATATGAAATAAATCAAATAGCTAAGAAACTTTACCCAGCTGTAGCATCTTCTGGCAGACCATGCTTGAGAGGATCAAGAATCAGGACCATTATGCTCTGATACCATAAAAAGTGTCACACCCTCTCTTCTAGTTACAAAATATAGACTCTTTCGATATTTATATAATATATATGGACTTGCGTTTAATGGAGGAGTTGGAGAAATAATGAAAATTCTTTTCTACCATACTTAAGAAAAAAGTAACCTTTGTTAGCATAAGTTGGGTTTTCAGTTACGATTATTAAAACTTCCCAACTCAGCACTAAAACCTTTTTAGTTAGAATTAAAATAGCATGATTATTAGAGTGAGCGGAATTGGAGTAAAATAGTAACCTCGATTTGATATTCACATTCCAAGTCATATATATATATATATAGGTATATATATATATATCCATATCATAATAAAAGATGCCATCATACATCAAGGTCAAAGTCGAGGTAGCAGAAGTTTGTAAAATACAAGCCCATGGTAAAATACCAAAAGAAAAGACCGCCTCACTGAGATCTCTAAAAAATATATACAATATAAAAACATAGCAAAATATGAAATCCCAACGGTGGTCTGATGATCCTCCTCCATAGCATAAGTCTCCAGAATCTCCAGCAGCTGATCCACATGTCTCACATCCTAACCATCTATACTATGCATCTCCCGGTGGATCCCCAACTCCCCACTGATTCCCAGTGGAGTGCTCGACTGGCTCTCCCTCACTCTCCGCCTCCTCAGGATCCTCCTCTATCCCGTCTGACTGAGTGGGTGCCCTACCATTGGGCACTGGGTCAGCTGAAGGAGTCCCATGAACCGGACTCATCGGACTAGGCACAGGAGTCTCCTCACGAATCACTCGGGAAGAAGAGGGGTGAGATCTAGTAGCAGCTCTAAAACGAAAGGAATGAAATCGACGAGCTGGTCGAGTCGGGGGTGGTCCATGATAAGCATAAAACGGGGGTACATGCAAGGTATAGATAATAGGGATGCGAAACCTATGAGGATGGACACGAGCCAAAGGGTTAGGGTGATAGAGAGTCACCTCTACCTCACCCTCAAAAGTGGCTCTATGGTCCTCGTAGTACCACACTCCACTAGGGAGTGGGCGCAACTCGATGCAAGCTAGATAGCGAGCCATCACCTACAATGGGCATAAGGGGTAAGCAATATAATTCACATAATCGAATAAGTATAAATAACGCAAGTAACATCCACAAGTAACAAGTAGTCATGTGCATAAATAAATGAGCAAGCATGGTTCATTGATATATAGTATCATCATTTATGTGTCATGATGCATGCTCTCCATTTCCATTATTCATTGAACGTTCAATCCATCAATTCACATACATGTCCACCATGTATTGTGAAACTGCTCGGATAGTGTGCACACAACGTCACCAAGACGTAACAGCATCCCACAATGCTGCCCACATAACCAAAATGTGTCATCAAGCCAGTTACCACCGAATTAATTGTCCACTTCCTTTCTCCATGTATGAATGCACATAAATTTATCCATTAAGATTAACCAATAATCTTACTATGTGCAGTCATTAATATCTCATCAGTGTATTTTAATGTTGTTCTTAATCATCCCATTCTTTTTATTGGAACATGATATTTTCCCCATAAGCATAGTTGATTCAATTCGAAATAATTTAGGTATGTTAAAGAAATACTTTTCTGTCCCTGGACAAAAGACTCGAGTGAAATTTCCTGGACTCGAGTGAATCATACTTTTCATAAAAATACTCGAGTAATTCATGAATACTCGAGTGTTCTTCATTTTCCAGAAATTCATTTTTTTTCAGGTTTTACCAAAATACTCGAATGTCCTTCACAAATACTCGAGTGTTCATCAGATTTTAAAATACTCGAGTGTTCTTCATGAGTACTCGAGTGTTTTTCGTTTTCCAGAAATTCATATCTCAGGTTTGGTCGAAATACTCGAGTATTGACCCCCAATACTCGAGTGTTTTCATACAGATAACAGTGTAAACTGCATTTTAACATACCATTTCCAATTACAGCCAATTCCAGTTAAAACCAAAGATCAACAGAGCTTACATTACACATATTAAACATGTTCCAATACATAATTAACAACATATTACACTGAATCACACAATAGCATCAATTATGGATAATATCCACTTTTCCAACAATTGAACATACCAATTCCAATTTTAGGCACATTTAGCAAGAAAACAACTTTGGTACAGCTTGCATGTAACATAATAAACTTGTCCAAACCAACATTTGAACCCAGAGAGGCCTCCAAGCCTTGATCCTAATTCAAACTATGCCCATAGAGTCTCTTGTTGACTCTCAACCTAAATTCACATGATTTAAACTTATTCTAGTGAATTAATAGCTTCATCCTTACCTCTAGGTCGTTAATCAACACAAAGATTGCAGAGAAATTGGCTGGAAATGCTAATCTCCAAAAATCCTTTGCATGCAGCCATATTTGAACAGAGTACCAAAACCAGAGGATTTGACATGCAAAATCGTTGTAAAAATTAGGGAAAGAGATTAGGAATTATTCTCTGCAACATAGACTAGAGGTAGGAACGACTTTGAGGTTCATAGGGCTCATAAACTTACCAAAATCCTAGCTCCAAGTAAGCTCCAAACCTCAGGAACTTGGTTTGGCAGCAAAAATCCCTCTCCTTTCGATCCTTGATTCTCCTTCCACACAACACCTCAACTCACGAATCTTGTATCTTTGTAAAGCTCGAAACGTGAGCTTCACAATGGTGTATAACTCTCGAATCAACACTCAGAAATGGATGAGAACAGAGGAAACGAAATCAGGAACCCTAAGTTGCTATCTCTAGAGAAATTCGACCAAAATGGTCAATTTCCTTCAACAATTCGCTTAAATACCCATTTCCATTGATCATGCAGCTCGACACGAAGATCATTAACGTGTCCTTGGAGTGTTTTCGTGTCAACGAAAAAGAATCGTTGAGTGTTGACTCATCAAACGCACTCACGAGTTCGTCACTGTCCAAAATACTCGAGTGTTTCCTGGAATACTCGAGTGTTTTGGCCCATTTTTCAAAAATATTTATTTTAATGTCCTTCCCTCCAAAACCTTCCTAATATTGCTTCTAGGTCCTAATTCAGGGACTAATATGTAAAAACCTTATTTTTACATATTATATTTCATCAAAATATTTTTCCACCCTACACAGGTACGAATACCAACACATAATTAATCTAAATTAATTATGAAATTTATAATTATGATTAAGGAAAATAATTATGAAATAACCTTTCATAATCAAAATTTTCATTACATTAGGGGATGAAAATTTGGGGTGTTACAGATAGTGGATTGATGACTTATCAAACGCACTAACTCAACCAGTTCGACCCAGAATACTCGAGTATTATACGAAATACTCGAGTCTTTCGACTCAATTTTGAAAAATGAATATTTTATTCCTTATTCCCTCCAAAATCTTTCTAATATTGCACTTAGGTCCTACAACAGGGACTATTATGCAAAAATCTAATTTTTGCATGGAAAATAATTGTGAATTATTTCCACCTATTTGCAAGAGTTGAATACCAAATTTAATCAGGGATTTATAATAATGATTAATTATAAATAAAATTTATAATTAACATTTATTAATCCAGGATTAAAATTTTGGGGTGTTACAACTTGTCCAAAATCTGCCCCAGTGTATTGTGCTTAGAATATTAACTAGGGAATCAATTTTCAAAACAATTCCCCAACATTTTTCAATTAGAGCTCAACAATTAATCTCTTCAAAAACTGCCCCTGTTTATTGTTTGATCAACAAATTCAAGGGAATGATTAATGCTTCTAATTTTCAAAAACTGCCCCAGTATCTCATTCAAAGATTTATTCAATAAAATTTTCTAGAACTGCCCCAGTTGACTATATTAGCAATGTTTGCAAAGGAGCGAACAATCTGCTTCACCTCTCTTCGAAACTGCCCAAACGTTTCTTTTTAGGGCTTGTTAAAAATTTCCAAAACTGCCACAGTTTGCTTAGCGAGCAACAAAACTTTCCAAAACTGCCCCAGTTTGCTTAGCGAGCAACAAAACTTTTCAAAACAGCCCCAGTTCGGGAAATGTTTCATCGACGGTAGGGAACCTTCGAAATTTCCCAGTTTCAACCTTAAGGACTCCTTTTCTGGTCCTATTTGCAATTTCTGTAACATCCCCAAATTCATTAAGTGGATGTGTGCATTAGTTAGTAGAATTTTGATAAGTGTCGTAACATCCTCAAGTTTCGATTTTGTCTAGAAGTGTGATTATGTGTTTACCATAAAGGATTTTAGCTAAGCGTTGAATGGTGTAAGTTAAGAATAGGTTAGGATGTGTTTAGGATGTAGGTCTTAGTGTTTAGCCAAGTTAGAATGAGTGGTAATAGCTTAGAAGTCTTAGAAGTATGAATGAAAGGCAATTTTTGGTGAATTAATCGATTAATGTGAGGCATTAATATATTAAGATTTAAGCAATGTTCAGCCATTAATCAAGTAATGTGTAGCTTAATCGATTAAGTTTTTAGCACCATTCAGCCATTAATCGAGTAAGGATCAGCTTAATCGATTAAGTGATGTATCAGCAACAGGCCTTAATCGATTAAGGGCTGCAGAACCAATTTTAAAACACAAATTTCATGTTGCATTTTCCATTGTTTCCTCTTCTCTCTACACGAGTTCTTCTCCTTCTTATGCACTAGGGCTTTCAATTTCTCAAAGCCATCATCAAAGAATATCAAATTAACTCCACAAATCATCTCCCCATCTCTTTCCAAGCAATTTGCCTCTCTCTAATCTCAATTTCCTCTCTTTCTCACAACCCCCAAATCAACCCTAAACCCCAAATTGTACAATTCATCAAGTAGAGTCTCAAATCCATCCAAGGAGCTTGGGAAGCATTAGGAATCAAGTGAGGAAGGGCTAAGGAGCTCGGTTTGAGCATTGGGGTTGGAGCTCCAAGAAGTCTTCAAGTTCTCTTTCTCTCTCTCTAGAGGTAAGGGGCGTACTTTGGTCTAGTATTAGAGAAAGGGTTTAATTATAGTAATAGAGTTATAACTAGGTGTATTTAGTGATTGGTTAGGTTGATGGTTAGGAGGGTAGAGTTTGGCTAGAAACCCTAAGTTTTATTGTCATGTTATTTATGTATGTTTATATTGATTATCTGGAAGTTGATATTGTTTTTATGATTATTTTTGTTATAAGTGTAAAGAGTATGTTTGTAAATCATAATGTGACATTCATATAGTCATTCATCAAATAGGACCAAGTCTTTCTCAATTGAGTTTTAAACCAATTTAATGACATTTTCTAAAGAACAAAAAGGGTTTTAAATTCAATTGAGAAACACTTGAAACATTGTATCATGCATGGTGTAAAGGGGACGTTAGGAGTAGGGGAAAAACACACGTCATTTATCGATTGATGAGGGCAAAAGTAAATTACTGGAATTACTGTGGAGAACTTTGATCCTGCAAAGGACATGGGTTTGATCCCCGTGTTGGGGATTGGTTCTATGAAAACCATATTAACTCCATTACTTTGGCTCATTTTGGCCAGTTGAGGGTGATTTCTGCTAAAGCCAATTTGGACAAATCAAACCAAATTGCATGAGGGACCTTCCGGAGTGGAGGTGAAGTGTTGTGCAAGCGGGTGAGCGAGGGACCTTCCTAAGTGGAGGTGAAGCACCCAACTAGAGGTTGAGAAATACTTACTCCTGGTCGATTTTTCCCAAGAGTGGAGGGTGTATGTGAGGATGTATATTGTTATTGGAAAAAGGGAAAAGTTAAAAAGGTACATTGTGTGAAGAACCCTCCTTCGGGGAGAATGTGAAGCACAATGTACACAATTGTTAAAATGTTAAATTGTTCATTGTTATTGTTAAAGTGTGAAAGTGAAAGGGAAAGTGTGAATGCATTGTTACAGATGCTTTAATTCATTGACTCCGATCAAAGTGTTAAAGTTAATAGAATGAAATGAAATGTTCAATATCGGATTCAAGAATCAAACCATCAAAGTGCGACGTTGGCATAGCATAATCATGTGATTGCGCATTGAAGCATTATATTAAAATGTTATACCCTATATACATATAGTTACTAAAGTGAATAATGTTATGACGCTTTACTTGTTAATTGAATTGTGAATTGTATAACTGTTATTGTTTGTGCACGAATGTTCCTTTTTATGATTTATTACTGTTTTTAAACGTTTTCTTTAATCTAGAATTCAAATTACTCACCCTTACAGTGGACATATTAGGTACACATTGGAGACAGGTACCCAGGATGTCAAGGCCGAGAAGGGTATACTCGTAGTAGAGAGTATATTGGTATAAGTGACCTAATGGTCACTTTGTCCGAGCAACCATTCTTAGATCCTTTAATGTATAGAATTCATTTTATAAAGAGTTGTTTAATTGTTAATAGTGATTTCATTTTGTTTAAACACCTTTGTATAATTGAAGAACTATATTTATATCTTTTCATTTTGTTAAGTTCAAGTGAATACCTATTATTGTTGGTTAGGGGACTAAAATTTATACTTTTATGTTATTGAAACTGTTCTAGCCTTGACAGATTTAAATTCTATTTGGGGAAAAGTTCAACTTTTTAAAGGAAACTCCGCCAAAATTTTTATAAACCCCAAACTTTTTCACAAATAAATGTTAATCATAAGTAGTTTCTTTAAAGCTTAAAAGGTAGGATGTTACAATTTCCATCATATCTTTGTTAAAATTAAGCTGGTTTGCGTTTGAGGTTATATTTTTTGCCGTAAATTTTGCCTAGGAAACCCATTGTAGGTTCCTAGCGGGTTTTTATCTTATGATCCTAATTTTTGCCTAAGCCGCCTCTTTCGAGTTTTACGACTTAGCGAATCTCTATAACTTTTGCCTAGGTCATCCTTTTTCAGGATTTTCAACCTAGCGAGCTCTTTTTTTCAACTTTTTTTTCAAACACAATAATTTCTCAATTACTTTTGAATTGACTGGAAATTGCAAATCTTTTTCATTCATTCCGCTCAAGGTTAGGACTCTCTCAGAAAATGTGTTCTTAATAACAAAATATCCTTAACTGCATTCAACCGATCAAGTTCCTTTCAATTTCTTTTTCTCATATATCTCTTTAACAAGCAATACTAATTTAATGATCATGTGAAAATGGAGTGTTTAAACGATGGAATCAATTAATTTACACATTACGAATGAGATATTTTTCATCAAAGTTTCAATTAGCTTTAATAAAGTCAGCATTTCTCCGCCCTAGTGTGTAACTCAAGCAAATCAATCCTCAACGAGGTCTTTTAAAGCTTGTATTGTGGCCTGACTAAGGGTTGACAATAAAAGGTATACGGCTCAAATTTTTATTTCCCTTCCCTTCCTTTCTCCTTTCTCTTCAATTCCCTATTTTCTCAACAAATTTTGCACAACACTCAAATCATCAAGAGGATTTTCCAAAAGTTTGTAACATGGTCTGGGGGTAATAATGTGGCAAATGAAAGAACGGATATAAAGGCCCAAAATTTATGTTGAATTTTTAATGAGAATCTTTCATTCAGAAGGATTGAAATTGTTCTTTTTCATCACATAATGGATTCATGGGCTTTGCCTTATTTAGACAAGCACACTTGCTTTTTGCAAAAAAAATTTTGTTAATTTTTTGTGCTTGCCTACATCCATTTTTTGATTTTTTGTGATTGCACTTTTGACCATGGAAATTGTAAAATCCTACCTTTTATACTTAAAATATATTACTTTAAATTAGTGATTTTGTGTTATTAAAGTTTGGGGTTTTATAAAAATTTTGGCGGAGTTCTATTTAAAATATGGACTTTCCCCGTATTAAACTTGTACCTGTCAAGTCCAGTACAGTTTATACATATAAAGAAAGTCTATAATCTCATGGTAAGTGGTTGTGACTTACTTTGAAATCATTTATAAGAGGATATTGTTATATCATTCACAACCACTAATACTTTCAATAAAATTCAAAGTTCTTATAAGGTCCTCTTACAAAATCAAGGTGTCTTAACTCGAAATAAAAAGTTAAGACTTAAATACAACTTTAATTAGTGAAAACATTTTACATAACAGAATCATAGAATGGTTGCAATAAGGAGGAGACCAAAAAGGGTCACAACCAATAATGTACTCTCTTTGGACGAGAGTATTTTTTCTCGGCATAGAAGCTATGAACATCTTTCTCCATTGTGTACCTAAAATGGTCAACTTAAGGGGTGAGTAATTTGAAAATAAATTAAGGAAAACACTTAAAATGACAATAATAAAGCATAACTAAACGTACCCATAAACATGTCATCAATTTCACATTTTCATTTTTTTCATTCCATTGCACTGTACATATACTTTATAATGCTTTGATGCTCAAACACATGAACATGCAATGCAACTTTATACCCTTTTTATTTAATTCCTGAATCCAATGTTACACTTTCTGTAAGACCCAGGCTGATGAGGGCGGGGAGTGATCGCCGGTGCAAAGAGGCACGGACAAGGAGCGGCTCCTGACAGGCTTCTAAGGGAGGGAGGGGTACATGGATGAACCGACACATCAGAATGAGAGGGTGATCCTGAGACTGTGTAGGTATGGGACTACATAGTACAGGAAGGCTTAAATGAATTGATTGGTACTACCCATATCAACAAGATGCATCTTCTTTTCGGTAGCCCATCACATAAGAACTCCATGGTTAAGCGTGCTTGACTTGGGGTAATTCTGGGACGGGTGACCTCCTGGGAAGTTTTCCCGGGAAGTGTGCGAGTGAGGACAAAGCACACTGAAAAGACCCGTGTTGGTATGTGGGGACAGTCGCAATCCATTTGCCTGCCAGGGATGTTACAAATGGTATCAGAGCGGCTCCTCTCCCCGTACGGTGTGGTTCGGGGACGAACCAGGCGGAAGCTGGTAGGCATGTAAGACCCGGGCTGATAAGGGCGGGGAGTGATCCCCGGTGCAAAGAGGCACGGACAAGGAGCGGCTCCTGACAAGCTTCTAAGGGCGGGGTACATGGATGAACCGACACATCGGAATGAGAGGGTGATCCTGAGACTGTGTAGGTATGGGACTACATAGTACAGGAAGGCTTAAATGAATTGATTGGTACTACCCATATCAACAAGATGCATCTTCTTTTCGGTATCCCATCACATAAGAACTCCATGGTTAAGTGTGTTGGAAACCAACAAGCGGCTAAAATAACCTTCTAGAGGGGGGGTGAATAGAAGTGTTAAGCGTCGATACCCAAATTTCAAAAGTAATCAAAATTAGGTTCAGAAATGATTCAATTTTAAGCCAAAACAAAGGATTTAATCGATTAACCTGCAACTTAATCGATTAATGTTAGATTTGTGAACTTCCCTTAATCGATTAACCTGCTATTTAATCGATTAACGTCAGAAAAGTGAATTTTACTTAATCGATTATTAATCGATTAAACACAGTTATTATGAAGAAAATCAGAAATCAATTCAATTCAATAATCTCAAGAAACTCTAGGAATTAGGAATTAAACTAAGGCAATTAACTACGAATTGATTAAACAGAAATAACAAACACGTAATTAAATTCCCCATATCTAATCCTAATTGAATTACTCTCACAAGATTGATTTTAATCGCAAAACGTAAAGCATAAAAGAATAAAGAACACACGAGGATTTTATTCTGGTTCACTCACAACCACCGTGAGCTACATCCAGTCCTCCCTCTCTGATTCGGGAGATTTGCTTCACTATGAAATAAAGAGATTAGTATACAACTTAGTTAGAATCCTCACACACACAATCCTAACCCTTTCTCATATGATGTACCAAATCATAGAGAGTCTACCCAAATCTCTTATTTCTTCTTCCTCGTTCTTCTTTGATTGAAAGTCACTTCCAATCCACGTAAGCTTTTAGCATTGAATCCTTCAATGCCCAAGATATTGCTTCAACCCTGCACCTTTCAATTTCTTCAATTGAAACTTTGATTGTTGAATCTTGAAAGTAACCTCTAGTTACAAATGCATTCAACCAAGAATATTACAAGCACACTTGAATCTCAATATTGAAACACAAAGAATGAATTATGTAGTAGAATTGAGATTCCAAAAGAATTTGATAGAGAGTATTTTTGTGAAAGAATATTAGCTCATGAAAGATTGAAAGATAGTGAAAAATTGCTCTTGAAAAATTATGGTTCATAACCTTTTTCCAATTGCATTAGAAAAGCTTTTAATCTATCAGTTACAACAACCTTTAATCGATTAAACATATCCTTAATCGATTACTAATCGATTAAACTGAGATTTAATCGATTAAACACTGTAAAAATCCTTTTCTATTATTTGCAATTTTCACTTATTAATTTTAATAAAACTTTGAGCCAAAATCTCTATCAATATAATCTCAATTCCAAAACATATTAAATTCTTAATGAACAAATTGAGATTACCTATCCTAGTCTACCACCCACACTCATATAATAAAAAATAATAATACATCAAAATACAATTATATGAATTAGGTATAAACTAGTCTTGTTGTTGTTGTAGGTTGGCCAAAATACTTTGTCTTCATCAAAACATAATTGAACCACACCAAGTCTTCAATCTCCCCCTTTTTGATGAATGACAAACCATCACCGATAAACCTATACTCCCCCTAAATGTTAGCACACTTAGGAAGTGTCATCAACCTACAAAACAAATAAATCCAACCTTTCTCCCCCTTTTGGCATTTATCAAAAATATAACAATAATGCTTTGCCAAAAGTGAGAATTAGTAACAAATGACCATAATTCAGACTATAAAATATATAGAATGGCTAAAGTGAAATCAGCACATAAACACAACATAGAATATATCATAAAAACAGAATGTGCTGAATACATCCAAAGTACATAGCCAAAATACCATAAGAAGCATAATAAGTCTGAAACAAATGATCACAAGTCAAAAGTCTAAAATCATAAACCATACACCGGATAACAAACGAAACCATAAGAACCATAATCCAGAAACATAACAACGAAAAACCATAATAACCAGAAATAAGTCATAAAAACATAAGTGAAATCCAGTAGAAATCATGGAGGTGGCTGAGGAAAAAGACACCCAAGAGCACGAAAGAACCTATCCTCCATCGCCTGTTGGCGAAGAGCCATATCAGCAAACCCAAGCTCAATCATCTCCTGTTGCCTAGTCTCCATAGCATGAAAATGCTCATCGATCTGTCCAGACAAACTATCATGAAGAGCACGGTAGTCAAAACCAGAATCAGCTCGTGGAGGGGGTTGTTGCTCTTGTTCATCATCAGGAAAAGACATAAATTCATCAACATTTATACCATCTGAAGGCGGAGGAGCAGAAGGACCAGCACCACCTTGTGCTTCTATCTCAGCCATATGCCTCGCCAAATCCTCTTCAGCCTGTTCCTGTGCTTGAATCTTAGCCACATCCGATTTCCACATCCAGTTATTAGCCTCGGGATACTCTTGTAATCCTTGAGAACGCAGAACAGAACCAGAAAGACAGTTTTGATCATTTATTTCAACCTCTGGTTCATCCTCATCAATCGGAACCTCATAAAATACAAGAAGTCTGGTGACCATCATCGCATAAGGCAAAGTAGAAGAACCAGTAGACGCAGCAGCCAATAACATCCTATCTATAATGACCCTTGACCAATTGATGGGAACATGTTGTCTAAGACCATAGAAAATCCTCATTTCATCCGAATTTGCTTGACTGAAATTCTGAGTAGTTTTAGGCATTAAACAGTAAGCAATCACATATAGCAGCAGCCTACAATCCACTTTCATTAATCCAACACCCTTAGTTCCTTTGGACCAATGACAACCCGGCCTTAAAGTTTGTTTAAAAACATTCTCAACATCAACATCAGTCAAAGTATCACTATCAAGATCATTCAAAAATGTTCCAGTTGTACTCAATCCAAACAAATCTTTCAAATCAGAAGGCTTAATCACTATTAATTTCCCATTAACTACAGATTTGTACTTGCCATTAGTGACCTTCAGATTAGCATAAAATTTTCGCACTAGCCTAGGGTGATAATTTGAACGAAAATTCAGAAACTTTGTGAGCCCTTTCTCTTGAAAAAGAGAAGTACAATCAAACCTCTGTGTTAGAAGCCACTTCATATTCAGAAACCTTATGATGCCAAACTCCCTTCGTACAAAACCAGCCTCTCTTTCCTTCCGCATGTCCTTAGAGTAATAATGCGAGTCCAAATCAAGATTAACCCGCTGCTTCTTTTGCTTTCCAGTGGAGGAGGAGGAAGGAGGAGCCATTTGGTACTCTTACGGTTTTGAAAGGGGGTTTGTGAAAATTGGGGGTTTGTGAAAATTGGGGGTTTTTGGTGTAAAATAAGTGAAATTAATGAGTAATAGAGTGAATATAGTGAACAGTAAGGAAGATGAAGTGAAGAAATCGTGATATGGAGTGAAAATATGATGAATTCTGTGAGAAGTGGAGAGAAAAACGTGTCAGAGAAGAAGAGAAGTGAAAACGTGCATGTGAAGGAATGAGTTTTTATGTTTCAGAACACATAGTGGTTAATCGATTAAAAATTTACTTAATCGATTAATACTCGATTAACCTGCAATTTAATCGGTTAAGGACTGTGTACTTTGATGATTTAATCGATTAAATTTCAGATAATCGATTAAGGTCAGATTCATCAAATTTCCTTAATCGATTACAAAAAGACTTAAACGATTAAATATTTTAAAAAAAATGCAGTTTTAACAAAGATTTTTTTGCAAAACTCATTTGGAAACTTTACCAAATCACATGAACACAAATGAAGCATCACATTAGCAAATAAGCATACATCAATCAAGTCACAATAGAGAACACAAATAACCAAAGTAATGAGAAACATGATTTTAAGTTCATAACAAAAACAACTCAAAACAAGTCATATAGAAATAGGCTTTTACAAGGAGATTGAATTAAAAAAAACTATCAAATGCAACTAACCAACGTTTGACTCATCTAAAATGCCTAACTCCCTTCGAATATGATAAAAGGTATCTCTAGGAAGGGGTTTTGTAAAAATGTCGGCAAGTTGATTTGAGGTTGATACAAATTCAATTATGCAATCTCCTTTTTGAATATGATCTCTTAAGAAATGATGCCGTATTTCAATATGCTTTGTTCGTGAGTGTAATACCGGGTTTTTAGTAAGATTGATTGCGGAGGTATTATCACATCTAATTGGAATTTTCGTCAAAAACAAACCAAAGTCCGATAATTGTTGTTTCATCCAAAGAATTTGGGCACAACAACTACCGGCCGCAATGTATTCGGCTTCTGCGGTTGATAAAGCGACACAATTTTGCTTTTTAGAAAACCACGATACAAGTGAACTACCAATTAAATGGCAAGTACCACTTGTACTTTTTCTTTCAACTTTGCAACCCGCAAAATCGGAATTCGAATATCCTACTAAGTTTAAAAATGCATCCCTAGGATACCACAATCCGGTATTAGAAGTATCTTTCAAATATTTCATGATTCTCTTACAGCGGTTAAATGTGACTCGTTGGGATTTGATTGAAATCTTGCACACATGGATACACTAAACATTATATCGGGTCTAGAAGCAGTTAAATACAATAAACTACCTATCATACCACGATATTTACTTTGGCGGATGTAGATTCCGGTGTCAAGTTGCTTTATTTGTAGTCCAAGAAAGAAAGTTAACTCGCCCATCATAGACATCTCGAATTCAATTTGCATTAAATCTGAAAACTTCTTACACAATTTTTCATTAGTAGCACCAAAAATAATGTCATCAACATAAATTTGGACCAAAAGTATGTCCTTACCGGATCTTTCAATGAAGAGTGTATTGTCCACAGCACCTCTTTTAAAACCTTTTTCAATTAAAAAAGTACTTAAACGATCATACCATGCTCTAGGAGCTTGTATGAGACCATATAAGGCCTTTTTCAATTTGAAAACATAATTTGGATATTCAAAATTTTCAAAACCGGGTGGTTGTGATACATACACTTCCTCTTGAATGAATCCGTTAAGAAACGCACTTTTCACGTCCATTTGATACAATTTAAAGTTCATGATTGATGCAAATGCAAGCAAAAGACGAATGGCTTCTAATCTAGCTACGGGGGCATAAGTCTCATCATAATCAATTCCTTCTTCTTGGCTATACCCTTGGGCTACCAACCTAGCTTTGTTTCTAACTGTAAAACCCGATTCATCAAGCTTATTACGATAAACCCATCTAGTACCTATCACCGGACGGTCATTGGGTTTAGGCACAAGTTCCCAAACCTTATTCCTCTCGAATTGGTTCAATTCCTCTTGCAATGCCATAACCCAATGCTCATCTTGGATGGCTTCATTTATATTTTTGGGTTGTATTTGAGAAACAAAAGCAACAAAATGACAAATATTACGTAAAGTGCTTCGGGTTACCACTCCCTTAGCAATGTCACCTAATACATTTGTCAATGGATGGTTGCGGTTGGTTTTCCATGCCGGAGGTAATCCATGATCTTCATGTGCTAACTCATTTCCATTTCTAATAACATCTTCTCTTTCAACTTGAGTCTCCATCTCCTTTTCTTTCTCATCCGGAGCTTGTAGTACTTCTTCATAGATATCAATACCTGAAACATTAAAAGTACCTTTCTCTCCTTCCGGAGATTCATCAAACACAACATTTATAGATTCTTCTATAGTCAAAGTTCGCTTGTTAAACACTCTAAAGGCTTTAATATGACTCGAATAGCCTAAGAATATCCAATCATCCGCTTTTGGATCAAATTTTCCCAAAACTTGTTTTCCATTATTTAAAATAAAACATTTACATCCAAAAACATGAAAATAAGATATATTAGGCTTTCGACCTTTGAAACGCTCATAGGGGGTTTTCTTAAGAGAGGGCCTAATCATAACTCTATTCAAAACATGGCAAGCGGTACTCACCGCATCGGCCCAAAAGTATTTAGGAACTTTGCTATCACTTAACATTGTTCTAGCTAACTCTTCTAAAACTCTATTTTTCCGCTCAACAACTCCATTTTGTTGAGGAGTTCTAGGAGCAGAAAATTGATGCTCTACACCAAATTTATCACAAAACTTATCAAAAGAATGATTTTCGAACTCACCACCATGATCGGTTCGAATAGCCACTATATTTTGATTGACTTTATTTTGAACAAGCTTGGCAAAGGTTTTAAAACGTTGAAAAGTTTGATCTTTTGAAGGTAGAAAATAAGTCCAAATAAAACGAGAGTAATCATCCACAATCACAAGTCCATAATAGTTGCCTCCAAAACTCATAGTTTCAGAAGGTCCAAATAAGTCCATATGAATGAGTTCCAAAACCCTTGTAGTAGAAATCACCTTTTTAGGTGGAAAATTAGTTTTAGTTTGTTTGCACTTTTTACAAGGGTTGCAAACTCCTTCAACTTTAAAATCAAGCTTTGGAAGACCAACTACCAAGTCCTTGGATAAAATTTTATTTAATTGTTTTAAATGGACATGAGCTACTCTCCGATGCCAAAGCCAAACATCACTTTCTTTGTTGATAAAACATTTTGAAAATAAAGAAGTAATGTCGTTTAAGTCAATCAAATAAGTGTTATTGCACCGATTTCCTACAAACTTAATGGATTGATCACTATCACTCTTAATAATGCAATGGTTAGAGGTAAAAACAACGCTATTTCCAATATCGCACAATTGACTAATACTAAGTAAGTTGTGCTCAAGACCCTCAACATACAAAACATTATCAATTATAACATTTGAGGCGTTTCCGATTTTACCTATACCAAGGATTTTTCCACAATTGTTGTCGCCATAAGTGACGTGACCCTTATCTCTTGGTGAAAATTCGATGAAATTTCTCTTGTCTCCCGTCATGTGCCTTGAACAACCGCTGTCCAAATACCAACGATCATCTCTCGTTCGAAGGCACACCTACAAAAACAAATTATATGGAAGACTTAGGTACCCAAACAATTTTGGGTCCTTGGGGGTTAATATCCGGTTTCTCTCCTTTAATAATCCAAATAAATTCCTTTTTGGGTACACCATACTTTTTGATTTTACAAATGTTTGAAGTATGGCCAAAGATACCACAATAGAAACAAGTTGGTTTTCTAGTAAAATTAACCTTTGAAAAATTTCCAACTTTTCTATAGGATTTCTTCTTTGGTATAGTGTATCCCAAACCGGTCCTATTTGTATTATCTCTTTGTCTAGAGAGTAAATCATTCAAATTCCTTTTTCCTTTTGTAAAAGTTGCAAGTTTTTCTTTCAAATCACCAAGTTCAAGTTCATAAGCCTTGCACTTTTCACAATCGGAAATCACATTAGTAGTAGTACAACAATCACATGATGCATTTGAATATATGAGTTCTAAAGTCTCATTTTGAAGCACAAGTTCATCAATATGTTTTTGCATCTCATTAATCTTTTCTTGGTACTTCAAAATGGCTTTCTTAGCTTCTATGTTGATTTTAGCTAATTTCTTAAGTTCACTATGCATATCAACATAAGCATTATAAAGTGCATCATATGAGGGGGAAGAGCATGATTCACTATCGGAATCCAAATCACAGTTACGTTTAGAATGTACCTCTTGTGAGCTTGATTTCTCAAGAGACGCATCACTAGTGGAAGCTTCTATGTCGTCTTAGCCATTAAACACAAATTTGCCGATTCTTCCTCATACGAAGTGCTAGAATTAGTCTCATCTCCAGGTTCGTCCCAAACAATATATGCCTTCTTAGCTTTATGATTGTTGGGTCTCTTCTTATCACTATCGGACCTTTTTGGCTTTTGAGGACAATGATACTTGATGTGCCCAGCTTTCCCACATGTATGACATATTATCTTGTCTCTAGGAGTTTTCGATCTTTGTGGAGTTTCCTTGCTTTCCTTTGTATTAAATCTTCTAGAATTTCCTTTCCGCTTGAGAAATTTTCTGAAGTTCTTAACCATGCGAGCTAGTGACTCATCATCCAAATCCGAATCCGAATCATCATCTAGAGAAGAATCATTTTGAGTATCTACAATTTTTGGTGATGCTTTCAATGCAATACCCTTTTTCTTCTTGTCGGATTCTTCATTCGAGGTTAGACGTCCAAGCTCCATTTCATGCTCTTGTAATTTCCCAAATAGTGTTGCGAGATCCATAGCATCCAAGTTTTTAGATTCCACAATGACGGTTACTTTTGGTTGCCAATTCCTATCCAAACATCTCAACACTTTGTTAGTAAGTTCACCTTGTAAGAAATTCTTACCAAGAGCAAGCAAATGATTAATAATGTGAGTAAATCGTTTTTGCATATCATTGATAGTTTCATTAGGAAGCATTTGAAACAATTCATACTCACGCATTAACACATTCAACCTAGCACGCCTAACTTCGCTAGTTCCCTCATGAGTCACTTGTAAAGTGTCCCACATTTCCTTAGCACTAGCACATTGTGAAACTCTAAAGAATTTGTCATAAGATAAGGCGGAGGTGATGATATTTTTTGCTTTATAATCAAATTGAACTTTCTTTTTATCATCATCCGTCCACTTATCCTCAGGGGTTAATTGTGCTACACCTTCAACTGAAGTAGAGGGAATGTGAGGACCTTTTTCAATCGCTTTCCAAATTTCAATATCGATCGCTTGTATAAAAATTTTCATTCTTACTTTCCAGTAAGCGTATCCCTCACCGCTAAATAGAGGGGGATGATTTATTGCGGCACCTTCACCTCCAAAAGGGTTTTGATTTGAGCCCATGGTTTCTAAAGGATCTTTTCGAAAAAGTTTTTAAACTCGGTTTATTCGACCGAGCTCTGATACCACTTGTTGGAAACCAACAAGCGGCTAAAATAACCTTCTAGAGGGGGGGTGAATAGAAGTTAAGCGTCGATACCCAAATTTCAAAAGTAATCAAAATTAGGTTCAGAAACGATTCAATTTTAAGCCAAAACAAAGGATTTAATCGATTAACCTGCAACTTAATCGATTAATGTCAGATTTGTGAACTTCCCTTAATCGATTAACCTGCTATTTAATCGATTAACGTCAGAAAAGTGAATTTTACTTAATCGATTATTAATCGATTAAACACTGTTATTATGCAGAAAATCAGAAATCAATTCAATTCAATAATCTCAAGAAACTCTAGGAATTAGGAATTAAACTAAGGCAATTAACTACGAATTGATTAAACAGAAATAACGAACACGTAATTAAATTCCCCAAATCTAATCCTAATTGAATTACTCTCACAATATTGATTTTAATCGCAAAACGTAAAGCATAAAAGAATAAAGAACACACGAGGATTTTATTCTGGTTCACTCACAACCACCGTGAGCTACATCCAGTCCTCCCTCTCTGATTCGGGAGATTTGCTTCACTATGAAATAAAGAGATTAGTATACAAATTAGTTAGAATCCTCACACACACAATCCTAACCCTTTCTCATATGATGTACCAAATCATAGAGAGTCTACCCAAATCTCTTATTTCTTCTTCCTCGTTCTTCTTTGATTGAAAGTCACTTCCAATCCACGTAAGCTTTTAGCATTGAATCCTTCAACGCCCAAGATATTGCTTCAACCTTGCACCTTTCAATTTCTTCAATTGAAACTTTGATTGTTGAATCTTGAAAGTAACCTCTAGTTACAAATGCATTCAACCAAGAATATTACAAGCACACTTGAATCTCAATATTGAAACACAAAGAATGAATTATGTAATATAATTGAGATTCCAAAAGAATTTGATAGAGAGTATTTTTGTGAAAGAATATTAGCTCATGAAAGATTGAAGGATAGTGAAAAATTGCTCTTGAAAAATTATGGTTCGTAACCTTTTTCCAATTGCATTAGAAAAGCTTTTAATTTATCAGTTACAACAGCCTTTAATCGATTAAACATATCCTTAATCGATTACTAATCGATTAAACTGAGATTTAATCGATTAAACACTGTAAAAATCCTTTTCTATTATTTGCAATTTTCACTTATTAATTTTAATAAAACTTTGAGCCAAAATCTCTATCAATATAATCTCAATTCCAAAACATATTAAATTCTTAATGAACAAATTGAGATTACCTATCCTAGTCTACCACCCACACTCATATAATAAAAAATAATAATACATCAAAATACAATTATATGAATTAGGTATAAACTAGTCTTGTTGTTGTTGTAGGTTGGCCAAAATACTTTGTCTTCATCAAAACATAATTGAACCACACCAAGTCTTCAAAGTGTGCTTGACTTGGGGTAATTCTGGGATGGGTGACCTCCTGGGAAGTTTTCCCGGGAAGTGTGCGAGTGAGGACAAAGCACGCTAAAAAGACCCGTGTTGGTATGTGGGGACAGTCGCAATCCATTTGCCTGCCAGGGATGTTACACTTTCCACTTTACTTTATACACTTTAACACTTTAACACTTTCATTGGATTCAGTGAATTAAACCTATTTATATACCAATGCATGCCCTTTTTCTCCTTTTCTTTCACTTTATACTTTTCCTCACCCACTTGCACCCTCCACTCTGGGGAAAAACCGACCAGGAGTAAGCATTTCTCAACCCCTGTTTGGGTGCTTCACCTCCCCCTTAGGAAGGTTCCTCGCTCACCCGCTTGCTCAGTACTTCACGCACTCCCCGAAGGAGGGTTCCTTGTACAATTTGGTTTGATTCGTCCAAATTGGCTTTAGCAGAAATCACCCTCAACTGGCCACGAAAAGCCAAAGTATCTGACAGAATTATTATGGTTGCATAAAACCAATCCCCAACACGGGTTGTGAACCCGTGTCCTTTGGAAGATCAAAGTTTTCAACAACAATTCTCGGCGATTGTTTCAATGGCACAATCTAGTTACTCTTTTTTTTTGGTAAACGAAAAATTTCATTAACCAACAGAACAAAAATACAATCAAACTAAAGAGCGTTTACCTAGCTTCCCACCTACTATGTAGGGTTGAAGCCTAAAGTAAACCTCAAAAATAACAAAACTAAAGTTCAGCTAAAATTCTATGAGCTATTACATTATTGCAATAATTATTCATAGAATCAAAGACTACATAAAATCTAGTAGCAATCTCCTTCTTCAATAGACTAAAGACATGATGGGGAGGTCTTTCTTTTCCAGCAAAAATTCTTTGATTCCTTTCGAGCCAAATGAAGTAAACACATGCTGCCATAGTAGCATACACCATCACCCTTCTCTTTTTGTGCTTGAAACCATAAGCCAGCCAATGCAACCAAGATTGAAAGTTGATGCGCCAATTGGTAAGGCCAATCCATGTTGCAATCAATTCCAAAAGGTCCCTACTCCAAGCACAATCAAACAGCAAATGATCGCGATCCTCATAGTTATCATTGCATAAAACACAAGTAGGATCCGAATCATCAAAATTAGCTAAGTTGGCCTTAGTTTTCAGCTTATTATGAACAGCCAACCAGAAAATAAAGCAATGTTTAGGAATGGATGCATAATTCCAGACCACTTTATGCCAAAAAACAGTTGATTGCTGACCTTACTCTTGCCTTCATGTTATACGTATGTTTTTCTCTGTACCCCTAACGTCCTCCTTACTCCTTGAATGCACGTGTTTCTAGTTCATTTTAAGTTGTTTTTGATAATCAAACCTTTTAATACTTTATACCAATTTGGTTGGGTTCTCTTACTTAGGATAATTGGCCATACTTTATAAATAATAACATTCAACCATATCAACATTCATAACATTAACAATAACATTCATTCATTTAATTCCATAACACTTAAACATAGAGTTCATTCTTTAACTATATCATTCACTTATAATAATTCATTAACTTACATACACCCTAGGTTCATAACATATAATTTCACACTAAACATACAAGCCACACATACACATATCAACATACACCTAATTATGACCCTATTATTATCAGTAAACCCTTTCCCTAATTTAAACCAAAGTACTCCCCCTTACCTCATGAAGAGAAGAGGAGAAAATAAGCAATCCTTGGAGCACCCACACCATGCTCCCATCCTAGCCTCTTGCCTCCTATTTCTTGCTCTTAAACACTATCCAAGACCCATTTGAAGATTACAAGACCTTAGGTGATGAATTTGAGAGAGTTAGGGTTTGGGGTTTGATTTGGGGTTTTTGAGAAAGAGGGATTAAAATGAGATTTGAAAGAGGGAAATTGATTGGGGATTGATAGGGAGATGATTTGTGGTGTTAATTTGGTGTTATTTGAGGTTGATCTTGTGGAATTGAAAACCCTAGGGGTTGGAGAAGAGAGAGTTTGAGCAAAAGGAAGAAGAAACAATGAAAAATAGCACTTGAACTCGTGTTTATTGATTGCAGAATCAGGGGTTAATCGATTAACCTAAGTGTTAATCGATTAACACCTGACAGGTGCTATTAATCTAATCGATTAAGCTGAGACTTAATCAATTATTGGCTGACATTTTCTCAAAGGTTAATCAATTAAGTGACCCCTTAATCGATTAACCAAGTTGATTTTTCCTTCTTTCATGCATTCTAAGAGTTCTAAGCCACATCTAACCCATTCTAACTTACTCTTAACTAAAATCTACTTCATAAACACATTCTAATCTACCCATAACTCATACCATTCTACACATAGCTAAATCCTATATCCTAAACACATTCTAAACACCCCATAATGCTTATAACCAAATAAATCAAAAACTTGCTGAGATTACCACACTTATCAAAATTCTACTAACTAATGCACCTAACGATTTTATAAAATTGGGGATGTTACCGAAATTTCCTCACTTGATTTGATTCTCATTCATACTTGAGTAAAATATTTTTCGTTTAAAAGAAGAAAAATTTTCTAGTTTGGGCTCAATGGGGTGAACAATGGATGAAATGTGTTTGGATTTGTGAAATAAAAAGTAATCCTCCTTGATATATGCATGTTGGCAAAAAATGTTGACAAACAACCCACCCTGGTTTAAACATACATTGTTGGTTTTTAGATAAATGATCTCCCCTTCAAAACATCTAGGCTCAATGGGGTGACTAGGGATATCTCCTCAATGTTTGGGAATTCAACAAAGCCTTGTATCACTGGAAGGACTTGCTTGAGAGTCCACACTATTTTAGGTCTTACATTTGCATCATCCTTCATCTAATTTTAAATTTGAATCAAATATCTCAAGTTAATGCAGGAATAATTTTTTTTTGGAAGTGCGGTGAGATGATTTATTCACATGATCAAAATAGTAGTAGATAATTGTTAAAGAGATGTGCAATGAAAATTTCATTAAGGAACAAATTTGAGATGCAAAAATGTATGATGATGTGCCCTTAGAATCCAAAAGATCCTATATGGGGGAGATTAAGCCTTCATTGCAGATATGCGGTATCAGGATGGATTGATAGCATTCATATAGTTCCGGCCAACTTCGGAACGACGGTGAATCGCTCCAAAAATTTTATTTGTCTTATTGAAATGAAATATTATGATACAAATGCAAATGCATGCCCCTAGGGTAAGTGACCCTAATTGGGGGCTATTAAGCCTTCATTACAAAATACGGGATGTCATAATGAATTACAAAATAACCATATAGTTCGGGCCCACTTGGAACAACGAGGGATTATCCCAAGTGAAATGATGGATATGAAAATGAAATTTACCCTTAGGGCGGTGGGCCCTATAGCGGGTTTAATGGCCTTCCTCATGGCATAAGGATACCAAAGTGCAATGGTGCCCCTTACATCATTTTGGCTTGGATGATGGTGGGTCACCCAACATATGTGGGATGGTGATCCCGACTTTTATTAAAAAAAAATGCGATAAGAGATAGAGAATATGCCCCCACATGGTAGATCCTACAAGGTTTTTGGGATGCCTATTGGCGACAGTCCTACGACATTGTTCTATGGTATAACTAAAGTGTAACACTATAATTTGATAACTTGAAAAACAGTATATATTTTTTAATTTTTGATTGACACAATCCCCACAGCTTTTTCGAAGGTTAACTAGGTAACAGAGTTCTAAGCCACATCTAACCCATTCTAACTTACTCTTAACTAAAATCTACTTCCTAAACACATTCTAATCTACCTTTAACTCATACCATTCTACACTTAGCTAAATCCTATATCCTAAACACATTCTAAACGCCTCATATTTCTTCTAACCAAATAAATCAAAAACTTGCTGAGATTACCACACTTATCAAAATTCTACTAACTAATGCATCTAACGATTTTATAAAATTGGGGATGTTACTGAAATTGCCTCACTTGATTTGATTCTCATTCATACTTGGGTAAAATATTTTTGGTTTAAAAGAAGAAAAATTTTCTAGTTTGGGCTCAATGGGGTGAACAATGGATGAAATGTGTTTGGATTTGTGAAATAAAAAGTAATCCTCCTCGATATATTCATGCTGGCAAAAATTGTTGACAAACAACCCACCCCGGTTTAAACATACATTGTTGGTTTTTAGATAAATGATCTCCACTTCAAAACATCTAGGCTCAATGGGGTGGCTAGGGATATCTCCTCAATGTTTGGGAATTCAACAAAGCCTTGTATCACTGGAAGGACTTGCTTGAGAGTCCACACTATTTTAGGTCTTACATTTTGAGGAAACCGCAATTGGTGGTTGAAACAACTAAGGAACCCTAGGAGAACACCTAGAAGGGGGGGTTGAATAGGTGTAAAAGAAACCTTGAAAGATTTTCGAACGAAACAAATCGAAACAATTAAAACGAATGATTTTTGCAAATTCTTCAGCATTTAATCGATTAAACTGAGATTTAATCGATTAACCTGCAATTTAATCGATTAACATCAGAAAACACAAAAAGCCTTAATCGATTAATAATCGATTATGACAGTTAAAAATTGAAAAATCACTTTTCAATTGAATACGAAAATCAATCAATCAACACGTAAGATCAGAGATTAAGCGGAAAGGATTAACACCTATATTCTTATTGATTACCTAGGTTATGAAAATGATTTTTGTAACACCCCAAAATTTTAATCCCCGATTAATGAAATGTTAATTATAAATTAATTATAATTAATTATTTCCATATTAATCCTTGATTAAAATATGTGTTTATATAGTTGGTATATGTGTGTGAATTGATTTAATAAATATAATAAATGCCTAAGATGAGTATTTTGCATATTAGTCCCTGGGTTGGGACCTAAAGGTAATTATAGGAAAGATTTTGGAGGGAAAGTAAATAAAATAATTATTTTTCAAAAATTGGGAAAAATACTCGAGTATTTTCTGAAAAACTCGAGTATTTTGGGTCAAATTGCACGAGTTAGTGCGGTTGATGAGTCAACACCGAGTTGTTATCGTTTTGACACGAAAACAACCTCCAAACCACGTCCCAATCTGCGTGTCGAGCTGCATGGATAGCTTGGCCATGTATTTAAACACTTGGTTGATGCATCAACACCCCATTTTGCCAAATTCATGTGAAAATCGAGTATTAGGGTTCATAACTTCGTCTGAACAATTCTTCCTCTCTGTGTCAAATTGAAACACAAATCATACACCAATACAAAGCTCACATCACGAGCTTTGTATAGACATAAAGTTTGTGAGATGAGAGTGAGTGTGCTGTTAGAATCGAAGCTGAGAAGTTGAGGTTTGGTTGCTGTCATCAGTTCTGGGAGCTCACTTTGATCATTGATTGTGGTAAGCTCACGAGTCTCTGAGTCTCAAATTCAGTTCCTTTAGTTAGTTGGTGTTTCATAGAGTCTAGAAAATCTAATTTCCCCAATTCTTATCTCTGTTTCATGGGTGAACCAATTCGATTTTGGTGGTGCACTCAAACTGCTCTGCATGTTGGGATTAAAGTGCTTTTGGTGCTGTGGAGCTTTTCTTTGGGGGATTCCTTGTTTAGAAAACATCTGAGAGAAAAGGGGAAGTAATTATATTCACTAGATAGAGTTTAAATTTCATTAATTGTGTTAGAGAGCCACCAAGAGGCTCTAAGGGCTTAGTTTGAATAGGAACTTTGGTTTGGAGACCAATCCATGCTCTATGACTGTGATGAGCAAGTTCTATATCATGCATGCAAGCTTAAATGAACTTTGTTTCATGAATATTGTGCTTATTTTTTAATTTGAAGTGTTGAGTTGCTAAATTGTATATTTAATGCATAATGGATTGAATCTCTGTCAAATTTGTTATTTGATATGAAATGAGTATGTTAACATGTTCAATATATGGTATATGAACTATTGTGATCACTATTTTGAGTTAAAAATGTTTAGAAATTGAAATGGTATGTAAAAACCACGTTTCACTCTGTTTAGTCTGCAGATACTCGAGTATTTGTCTTAAAACTCGAGTATTTCGTGGTGCACCAGAGTGAAAATTGGCGCACCAACTTGGGAATCAGATTGAACACTCGAGTAATGTATGAACTACTCGAGTATTCTGGGTAATGGAATACTCAAGTATCTCATGAATTACTCGAGTATATTTATGAAAACCTGAAACCCTAAATCTCTGAAAAGACATGAACGACTCGAGTATAATTATGAACAACTCGAGTAGAATCTGGAAAATGATAAACTACTCGAGTATGTTGGGAAAAACTTGAGTATTTTTAGTCAGATACTTAAAAATACCATTGTCAATTCTAAGTCATTTTGTAACTCTTAGAGGACAATAAACCAAGTGATCCTGGACTTAGAGGAAATTAATTGACGTTATGATGTTTTCATTTGAATAATGATACGTTGCTCGGGAGGCACGTAATGTATTAATAAAAGGATAAAACATCAATCAATCTCTTTTAAGTAAGGTAATGCATTCATTCTGGAGTTTGGTTGGTAGGACGTATATCATGTTTTTGGTAAACATGTGGAGGGCCTCTTGGAGTGCCAATACGCTTGCTTGATGACACGTCGTTGACGTGGTCGGCTGAGGGAATGCCGATATGGTTATACCGTTTGGATGACAGTCCGTTTGGATGACGGGATATGCTCGGGTGGCATGGATACCAAGCTTGTCGTGTATATTCTAGGTGAATGTACGAATTGTTGTATACCTAGGAATACAACGCACTGTTGAGTGCTGGGTTGTCAGGGATGGACGTCAGAGAGTGACATAGTATGATGGAGATAGGCTTGAGAGCTAAAGTCAAGCATCATGCCACTCATTTAAATTAATGATGATAAATGAAACAAGTGTGAGCATCCTATGTGCATTCACTAACTGCTAAGTGTTATATGTAATTGTTGTTATTTGATGCATGTTTACATATTCACATTGCACAATTTATTCTCTATTGGTTATGTGTATAGAATTGCTTACCCCTATGCCCTTGTAGGTGATATCTCGTTACATTGCTTGCATCGAGATCCGGCCACTTCCTAGTGGCACATGGATCTATGAGGACCATCACGCGGTGTTCGAGGGTGAGGTAGAGATTACCTTCTACCACCCGAACCCGTTGATCCGATTCCGTCCTCGTAGATTTAGGATTCCCATCATATACACTATGCATGTACCCCCGTTTTACACTTACCATGGACCACCTCCCACGCGACCAGCTCGCTCTTACCATAGTTTTCGTTTTCGACCTACCCGCTCTCACCATTTTACTTCGAGAGTCGTCCGCGAGGAGACTCCCCCTTCTGATCCGAGGAGCCCAGTCAGGGTTTCACCATCCCCTGACCCGGTACCCAGTGGTAGGGTACACTCTCCCTCGGACGAGATCGAGGAGGATCCGGTGGAGGACGAGAGTGGGAGCGAGCCTGTCGTGCATTCTACTGGGAATGACTGGAGGGACGATGATCCCTAGGTACATGCATATGGTGTATGATGTGGATCTGTGGATCCGATGTGTGGAGGCTGTGGAGGAGACTTGCTGCTGCTGCTGCTGTGTTGTTGATGATGCTACTACCTTACTACTTTTACTTTTGGGAGACTGCTGCTACTACTACTACTACATCTGATGATGCCAGATCTACATGACCACCCTTGGAGTTTCTATGTTGATTATGTACACATATTGTAGATATACTTTTGGAATATTCTAGGGCTTTGGTCATATTATTATGTAGATCAGATTATGGACTTGTATTTTGAGATCTTGGAGACATGATGATGAGACTATGTATTTATGACTTTTACTATATATCAAACCTATGTTTATATTACTAGTGACTGCATAGTCTGATGACTTCCGCTTACTCTGATTCGATCTATGTAAGAGCTCGGCTAAAAATATTATTTAATGGTATCAGTTTTATCAAATAATGCATGGGTAACTTTAATGACTTGTATGATAAAACGGGGTTTCCAAAAAAAAAACGAATGTTACCCTATTTGAGAAAAGGTTTTAGAGATCGCCGAACTCGATATAAACGTTTTCATAAAGGTTTAGAACTTATTCTCCAAGAATTCCAAAATGACGATTCGTGCAACCGCTTTAAAAAGAAAATTTTATCTTCCCTATTTTCTTAACACTCACAAGTCCATATATTATCCAATATAATAGTAGAAAATATTAGTTTACATTTGGATAAACCGGAAGGGTGTCACAATTTTCCCAAATCAATTTGTACAATTAAAGATTCAATTCAATCAATTATGAAAATCAATCTTTCTCTAGGTTTTCAACCAAGAACACAATGAATAACAAGAATGTAAAGAGTTAAGGGTTTAGAGATACGACACAGTGATTTATCCTGGTTCACTTTCATCCACTTGAAAGCTACATCCAGTCCCCTCTTCAACCAAGAGATATTCTTCACTATGAGGAATTAGAGTTCTCAAATTACAAGTAAATGCCTCTCAAGACTCCCTTCTTGATAGCCTACAAAGGATACCACACCCTTGCCTTGTAATCCTATTGATCTTCTCTCTAATCTAACCTCTACCCCTTGTTGATAATCCACACAACAAGTCTTCACTTGCTTGATGAAATCCACACACCAAGGCTTCACTTTGCTTGATTCACAACCAAGACTTCTTCTTCAATGAATGAACTTGCTTGATGATAATCGACACACCAAGTCTTCTTGTTTGTTGTAGATGGCTTGCCTCTTGCAAAGATTACAACACAATTGAAAACACAATGACACTCCTATGAATCTCTTTCAATGGCTATGACAAATCAACATAAGAGATTCAAAGGTTCTTGATCAAAGAATGTGAAAATAGAAAGCTTTTGATCTTTGAAATTTAGAGAGAATAGAGTGGCTTGATTTCTTGTAAAACTTGTATGAAAATGATTCTAGATGATCACAAAGATTAGGAAAAGGTTTATGTAGAATACCCAAAAGTTAGAGCACTTAAAAACTGATTTTGAGAAGTGAAAATCGTATTTTAAAAAACCAGTACAGCAGGTCTTAATCGATTAAATTTCAGTTTAATCTATTAAGCACCGATTAAGCACCGATTAAGAACCGATTAAGTACCAATTAAATTTGGAAAATCACATAGAAACTTGTTTTCTCAAAACTAAACCTTTCCTTTCAAACCTTTAAGCCACCTATTGATTTTAGGTTAAGTGAAAACTCAAATTATGATTTAATCATGACTATGATAGAGATTCACTACCCTCTATAGAACTCTACCCAAACTCATCAAATAAAAGACTAAGTCTAGAGAGGCAAAAGATAAAACAATAACAAAACTCAAACTAGATCTTCAAGTCTTCATGAGCTTGTTCTCTCTTCTTCACTTGATGTTTGTTGTTGCTTGTTGAGCTTGAAACTTGATCAACACCTTAGTAGCTTGTTCAAAACCTTTTGTCATTATCAAAACATTCTCAATGGAACTTACAATCTCCCCCTTTTTGAAAATGACAAACATGTTTTGAAGTTGTTTGAAGTTGTTGATGCTTTAAATATTTGATCACTTGGTGAGACTCTTTCTCCCCCTTAATCAATGCAATTGACATTTGAAATCCACTTGATAGAAGCTTGATTCTCCCCCTATCTTTAACAACTTTGCTCAACCTACATAAAAACAACAAAACAACCTTTCTCCAAAACATACCATTTCTCCCCCTTTGGCATTATCAAAAAGTAATATAAACCAATTGAAATATAAAATACTAAGCTAAAGTAAGAAGAGTAACAATGATCATTTCTTCACATTCATTCCTTTTCAACATTGATACCAATTGAAAGATAAGAACCAAAAATAATCAATGATACCAATTGAAAAGCTAATTGTCACTAATTGACAAAATATCACAAAAGCATGATAATCATCTAATCATCACTCAATGATACCAATTGAACTTTAGAAAAAGTAATACCAATTGAGAACAATCAATTATACCAATTGAGAACAATAAATTATACCAAATAAGAATATTCAACAATATCACTTGTACCAATTTTTTTTTATCACTTTGTAGGTCATTCACTTGAGATGCAAATGTAATACCAATTGAAGATGCAAATGTATGAATAACACTTGTAAGCCCTTTGCTCTTCAATCATACCTACAAAACAATCATGCTTTGCTTTTTGGTATCCAAATGGTTTTGGATCCATTTTTGTTAGTTAAGGGAATCTCACCCTTCTTAACCCAAACAAACTTTCCTTTAGGTATACCATGCACTTTAATATAACACACATTTGAAGTATGTCCATGAGTACCACAATAGAAACATGTTGGTGCATTTGAGAAATCAACTTTAGAAAAATCAACAACCTTTCTATGAGAATTACTCTTAGCATTAGCCCAAACCAAACTTGTTTGAATTTCCTCTTTGAAAATTTAACAATGTGCGCAATTTAATATCACCACTTGTGAAACTTGCAATCTTATTTTTCAAAATAGCATTTTCATCTTTAAGCAACTTGCAATTTTCACAATCAACCACAATATTCAATCTACTAGCACAATCACGAGAAGAACTAGCATATATAAGATCAAGAGTTTCATTTTGAAGATTAAGCTCATCAACTTGTTTTTGAAGTTCTAAAATGTCTTTTTGATGTTTCAAAATGAGCTTCTTTCTTTCAATGTTTTTCAAAGCTAGTTTTTCAAGTTGTTCATGCATTTCTTCATAAGCATTATATAACAATTCATATTTAGAAGAAATTTCGGATTTAGTATGACTTACATTGCTATCCTCGCTTTGTTCACTTGATTCATCATTTGAACTTTCCTCTTCATTGACTTGAACAAGCAAGTTGAGATTAGCAACTTCTTCATCATCCGAAGAACTACTTGATGTGCTTTTCTTCTCATCTACATCACTATCCCAAACTATATATGCCCTTTTGTGTTTTGAATTTTTCTTGTCTTTCTCCTTCTTCTTGAGATACCTAGAGCATGAGTACTTGAGATGACCGGGTTTTCCACATTCATGGAAAACTACACCTTCTTTTGATGTCTTGGTCTTGTAGTGTGGGGAATCCTTCTCTTTACCTTTGTCTTTGTTCAACCTTCCTTTTCTCCTTAGAAACTTGTCAAACTTCCTTAGTAAAAGTTTCATTTCTTTTTCATCAACATCCGAATCGGAATCTTCACTATCATCATCATCGGAACTCTCTTTCTTATTGTATGATCTATTGACTTTAAGAGCAAGTCCCTTTCTTCCATTGTTCTTATCCGACTCTTCATTGATACTTAAACGTCCAAGCTCCATTTCATGTTCTTGAAGCTTTCCGAAAAGTGTTGCTAGATCCATAGCATCCAAATTCTTAGATTCAACAATAGCCGTTACTTTTGGTTGCCAATTCCTGTCTAAACATCTCAACACTTTGTTAGAAAGTTCACCTTGTAAGAAAGTCTTACCAAGAGCAAGTAAATGGTTAATAATATGAGTAAAACGCTTTTGCATATCATTAATAGATTCATTTGGAAGCATTTGAAACAATTCATAATCACGCATTAAAGCATTTAATCTAGCTCTCCTAACCTCACTAGTTCCTTCATGAGTCACTTGTAAAGTGTCCCACATTTCCTTAGCACTAGTACATTGAGAAACTCTAAAGAACTCATCATAAGATAAAGCGGAGGTAATGATATTCGTTGCTTTATAATCATATTGAACTTTCTTTCTATCATCATCCTTCCACTTATCCTCAGGGATTAAATGTACTACGCCTTCAACTAAACTAGAGGGGATATGAGGACCTTTTTCAACTACTTTCCAAATTTCACTATCTATGGCTTGGATAAAGATTTTCATTCTAACTTTCCAATAAGCGTATCCCTCACCATTAAAGAGTGGAGGACGAATTATCGAAGCACCTTCACCACCAAAGGGATTCATGGAACCCATTGCGATTTTCTTAAAGGATCTTTATGAAAAAGCTCTTATGCTTGTGTCTTTCGACCGAGCTCTGATACCAATTGAGGAAACCGCAATTGGTGGTTGAAACATCTAAGGAACCCTAGGAGAACACCTAGAAGGGGGGGTTGAATAGGTGTAAAAGAAACCTTGAAAGATTTTCGAACGAAACAAATCGAAACAATTAAAACGAATGATTTTTGCAAATTCTTCAGCATTTAATCGATTAAACTGAGATTTAATCGATTAACCTGCAATTTAATCGATTAACATCAGAAAACACAAAAAGCCTTAATCGATTAATAATCGATTATGATAGTTAAAAACTGAAAAATCACTTTTCAATTGAATACGAAAATCAATCAATCAACACGTAAGATCAGAGATTAAGCGGAAAGGATTAACACCTATATTCTTATTGATTACCTAGGTTATGAAAATGATTTTCCCAAATCAATTTGTACAATTAAAGATTCAATTCAATCAATTATGAAAATCAATCTTTCTCTAGGTTTTCAACCAAGAACACAATGAATAACAAGAATGTAAAGAGTTAAGGGTTTAGAGATACGGCACAGTGATTTATCCTGGTTCACTTTCATCCACTTGAAAGCTACATCCAGTCCCCTCTTCAACCAAGAGAGATTCTTCACTATGAGGAATTAGAGTTCTCAAATTACAAGTAAATGCCTCTCAAGACTCCCTTCTTGATAGCCTACAAAGGATAACACACCCTTGCCTTGTAATCCTATTGATCTTCTCTCTAATCTAACCTCTACCCCTTGTTGATAATCCACACAACAAGTCTTCACTTGCTTGATGAAATCCACACACCAAGGCTTCACTTTGCTTGATTCACAACCAAGACTTCTTCTTCAATGAATGAACTTGCTTGATGATAATCGACACACCAAGTCTTCTTGTTTGTTGTAGATGGCTTGCCTCTTGCAAAGATTACAACACAAATGAAAACACAATGACACTCCTATGAATCTCTTTCAATAGCTATGACAAATCAACATAAGTGTAGTGGACTTGAAGTAAACCGAGCGTTGACCGATCAAAACCTCATTGCTACGAGTGGTATGAAACTACAACAGGGTAAACGGTCGGACACTTACACCGAGCGAACTGGGTTGTTACATGTAGGTTACGTATTGATGAGGTTACCACCGGGCACAGGACCTGCTAGCCGTAACTACACTTGGATAGCTTTTTTCATTGTGAAAAATGATAGAAACGCAGGAAGACAGAAAACCGAATCCGTTCCAGTACCTGACGCGAACGCTAGCAAAAATGAATTCTTGGTTAACACTATTGCAGGAGGTTTTGCTAGAGGAGGGGAGAAAAAAGCTGACAGGAAGAAGTACATCAACCAAATCATGGCAGTTAGCTAGAAACCGATTGCCAAAAGATCAACAAAAAACATTCCCATCGTTTTTGACGACGAAGATTTGGATGGAATCCTTTCGGGCCATAATGACCCCATGGTGATAACTGCTCTGATTGGCAATTACGAGGTAAAACGAGTTTTTATTGATCAAGGTAGTTCGGCGGATATAATGTTCTTCCCATTATTCAAAGCTTTAAAACTCAGGGAGTGTAATCTCACCCCCTTTGAAGGAGAACTAATTGGTTTTACTGGAGACACGGTTGAGCCAAAGGGCTACATCCAACTTCCTGTAACTCTCGGACAACAACCTTCGGCTAGAACCGAGATAGTCAAGTTCTTGGTGGTTGATTGTCCAGCAGCATATAATGCCATACTTGGGAGAACCTCTTTGCAAGCATTTGAGGCAGTGGTATCAACAGTTCATTTGGCTATGAAGTTCGTCGGAACTGATGACAGAGTGGTAACGGTCAAAGCCGAACAAGATGTAGCAAGAAAATGTTACAGTGCCAGCCTGGGGAAAGTAAAAAAGCAAGGATCCGAGCAATCTGGAAAGAGTTTCTTTGGGTAAGGGAAATGTTAACCTGCGGACCTGGATATGCGAGACCAATTCGACAGAAATAGACCGACCCCAAAGGGACAATGGGAGTTCTTGACACTATCTGACGACCCCCTCAGGCAAGTGAAAATCGGTTCTGATTTGCCTGCATGCGTTAAAGAAGAATTGGCCGCACTATTAATAATGAATAAAGATTTGTTCGCTTGGACATCAGCCGATATGCCAGGAATCGACCCTAATTTTATTTGTCACAAGTTAAGCATCATTCCGGGGTCGAAACCAGTGGCACAGCGTAAAAGGAAAGTTAGTGCGGAAAAGGCCGTAGCAATTGAGGAAAAAGTCGCTGAACTACTCCGAGCGGGTTTCATTAGGGAGATTGACTATACAGACTGGTTAGCTAACACCATCTTGGTCAAAAAACCCAATGGAAAATGGAGAATGTGTGTTGACTACACAGACTTGAACAAAGTCTGTCCTAAAGATCAATACCCACTCCCTGTTATTGACAAACTCGTCGACAGTTCAGCTGGTTATAAACTTTTATCATTTATGGACGCTTACTCTGGTTACAACTAGATTCCAATGTTCCCGGCCGACCAGGACAAAACTGCATTTATCACCGGTAGGGCAACTTACTGTTACAACGTTATGCCCTTTGGGTTGAAAAATGCGGGAGCTACTTACCAGAGGATGATGAACAAGATTTTTCAAGGTATGATCGGCTCGAACATGGAGGTGTACATAGATGACATCATTGCAAAAAGTAGACAGCAAGAAAATCATGCCAAGGACCTCACAATAATACTTGACCGAGTGAGAAAATACTCCATGAGGTTGAATCCGGAGAAGTGTGTATTCGGAGTCCCAGCCGATTCTTTCCTCGGTTTTATGTTAACCGAGAGAGGAATTGAGGCCAATCCAGATAAGTGCAAAGCAATCCTTGACATGAGGAGCCCAGCTAATCTTAAAGAAGTTCAACAACTCACGGGCCGAGTAGTGGCACTCTCCAGATTCTTGTCCCAAGCAGCTCGGAAAGCCTTGCCGTGGTACCAGCTCCGTAGGAAAAACAAAGATTTCCTTTGGGACGGGCAATGTGAGCAAGCTTTTATTCAGTTAAAAGAGTACCTTTCTTGCCCACCGGTCCTCCACAGCCATCTTCCTGGTGAAAACCTCATTCTATACATGTCAGTGGCCGAGGCGGCGATCAGTTCAGTTTTGGTACGAGATGATTCAGGTACTGAAGCCCATATATATTTCGTTAGCCGATCACTTCAAGGATCGGAATTGAGGTACCAGAAGCTGGAGAAACTTGCATATTGTTTGGTCACATCAGCTCGGAGATTGAGACAGTATTTCCAGGCACATAGAATATTGATATCTCTTCGGACAACTCTCAAAATCTTTGGTCAGTTTATGTGGACGGATCAAGTAATAGAAAAGGCGCAGGGGCTGGAGTCATCATTGAGAACCCCGAGGAATTGTGCATGGAATACTCATTGAAATTTGAATTTCAGACATCGAACAATCAAGCAGAATACGAGGCAGTTCTTGCAGGCCTCAAAATGGTTCACGAGTTCGGAGCAGAGCAAGTGTCAGTTTTCAGCGATTCACAACTGGTAGTTTCTCAGATCAAAGGTCAGTACTCGGCAAAGGAACCCATTTTACAAAAATATCTTGAAGAGGTAAAGTGAATCATCTCAAACTTTTCCGAATTTAACATTTCACATGTGCCGAGAGATTCGAATTCCAGAGTCGACATTCTGTCCAAATTGGCAAGTACAAAAGGGTCGGAAAATAACAAAACAATGATACAAGAAACCATTCCCTGACCTAGTGTCATTCTGACGGTCTCATTATCTCAGTCATGGATGGACCCAATTCTTACTTATTTTCAACATGGGTTCATCCCCCAAGATCAGTCGGAGGCTCGGAAATTAGTTAAAAAGGCCGCTCAGTACACAGTTCTAAATGGAGTCCTGTACAAGAGAGGTTTTGGATCCCCCATGCTCAGATGTGTCAACCCATCCCAAGCTGAGAAAATATTGGAAGAGATTCACGGTGGAATTTGCAGTCACCATATGGGAGGAAAGTCCTTGGCAAGAAAAGTAATCTGAGCAGGCTATTTTTGGCCTACACTGCAGAAATATGCTATGGAACATGTCAAGAAATGTACTCAGTGCCAATTTCATAGTGACATCTATCAAAAACCTGCTGAAGAGTTGCACTCTCTAGGTGCACCTTGGCCCTTTTACCAATGGGGTATGGACATCATCGGAAAATTCCCCACCGCACCAGGCCAGTTTAAGTTTGCAGTAGTGGCTATTGATTACTTCACCAAGTGGATCGAAGCAATGCCATTAGCAACAATCTCAACAGCTCGGATTCAGTCTTTCTTCGTCAAAGAGGTGATTTCTCGATTCGGAGTTCCACATGTCATAGTCACAGACAATGGATCACAGTTCGCAGCATCTCACTTCCAACAATTAGCAGTCGACCTAAACATCACTCACTATTTTAGCTCTGTTGAACATCCACAGACAAATGGTTTAGCCGAGGCGGCCAACAGAACCATCTTGGATGGGATCAAAAAGAAGCTCGGAAATGCTGTTGGCACTTGGGCAGATAAACTTCCGAGTGTCCTATGGTCACACAGGACAACAATACACTCGTCCACAGGTGAAACTCCTTTTCGTTTGACATACGGCTGTGACGCAGTCATTCCAATCGAAAAGCGAATTCCTATCTTCGGGACACTTGAACGTCCTTCGGAGACGAATGACCATTTGATCAGTGAGGAGCTTGTTTTATTGGAAGAAGTTCGAAAAAATTTCGCAGCCCATGAAAGCAAAATGAAGGAGCAGCAGGCTCGGGAATACAACAAGAAGGTTCGTCCAAGAAGCTTTGAAGTTGGTGACTTAGTCCTTCGTCGAGCTGACATTGGCAAAGGAAATGCTGGAGTCAGAAAACTTCAACCAAAATGGGAAGGACCATATCGAGTGAAGGCTAAATCTGGATCTGGGGCATACATACTGGAGTCTCTCTCGGGCATGGAAATCGGTAACACATGGAACATTGCCAAACTCAGAGCTTATTACAGTTAAACTCATACTTTGTTTTTTCACTTTTTATAGTTAGGTAAATTTATTGCTCAGTAATGATTAGGTCGAATAAACGAAGGATAACATCCTTCTTAGATTAGTGACAATTGTTAGGAATTAGATTGATAGGAATTTGTTAACAGATGAGCAACTTCATTTTTTGTTTATCAATAAATACATCAATTTATTCGTAATCCTCGTTTGAACATTGTGAAGTAACATGCGACTCATTTGCTTCGGCTAGTCACCGAGCCAAATCGAAGTACAACTCCTAACAAGAGTTCAACAACGTACTCATAGAACACCCGAATCCAGGAAACTACTTTCCTTATTTCGCGGTCCGAGGATCCCACTTCGGCTAAAGTTGGCGATCCAAGTTCTACTCACAATGAATTGTATATTTATAAATTCTCAAAACTTATCTTACAACTCGTTAATTGGAAAACACTGGAAGCGTGACGAACGCAATGATAATACGTCAAATAAAGTTGTCATTATCATAGATCGCAAGATGATTTAAACTGTTCAAAATGACGCTCGAATAACACGAGCAATCGAAAGACTTAGCAAATTGTTCAGCATAACAAAAGGTTAAAGACAAGTTGTAGCAACGTTAGCAAGTTAAAAATGCTCAGAAAACAGCGAGCAAAAGGAAAATCAACAAAACAGCAAAGATTAAAAAAGTTCAACATCACTCCTCAATGTTAGATAAAACTACGTTTGAATCATCAAAGTTTGGCGCCTCAGTCAACTCCTCAAGGGGATTGGAAAGATCTTCCGCCTGCAGATCTACCTCGGCCCTGGTCTCAAGGTCGATCAACTTCCCATCCTGAACAACATGAAATGGATGAGCCCCGACCACCCTGATCTCTAATTCAGGGTTCAAAAATTGAACTTGCTTGATGGCCGAGACAAAGGAGTCATCCACTGCTTTTCCCCAATTGTAAAAGTTAGTTGCTGCCTTCTTCTTGTGGGAAAGTGCTTTCTCCCTTAACTTCCGAGCAATTGCTGCAGACTTTTCAACCTCATATTTTAGTTCATCCAACTTCTGCTGATGCACCTGGAGTTCCTTCTTCAGAGTCTCCTCGACTTCCTTCTTCTTAACTTTAGCTGCTTTTTGAGAAACCTTTAAGGAATCTCTCTCCTTAATCAATTCCTCCTTGTCGGCCTTCAGGTTCTCCAGTTCATTCTTCACTCGAATCAACTCATCCGAGAGACTAGCCTCTTGAGCAGCTGCTACCTCACGAGCTTCCTTTTGATCAACATTGTAACCAGAAAAGAGTCCCTCCGTGTGCTTAGCCAAAAAATAGGCGAGATTGGCACCTCGAAGAAAGTATTTTGAAAAGGTCATATTGCAACGAGACCACTCATCAACACTCAAATTTCCAAACTTGGAACAGTCAGCCTCAGATAAGATATATTTCCCAAACCTCTCATCAAACTGCTGATCCCATATAGATGTTTCCCGAGAGATCGCAGCAGAAGTTGGAGCAACATCAGCAGGAGTAGCAGTAGTTCGAATACTTGGTCCTTCAGCTCTTGGGTTGGCACCCTCCGGAACTTTCTCTTTTCCCTTATCCAGTCGTCGGCGACGGAGTAAAGGTTGGATAGGAGAAGTAGCTTGAACTTGACCACTAGGGGCCACTGAAACAGTTGAAGCAATAGCAACCACGTTTGTGGCTTGGTGAGGAGAAGTCTCAGGAGCCGAGGCAGAAGGAGTAGGGGTGGAAACACTCAGGCTTGGAGTGCTCAGACTCGAAGATCCTGAAGTAGCAGATGTCTTCCTCTTCTTGCCACCTTGAACAAGAGCTGTCATACGATCAGCCATTTTTTCTGCAAAGGAAACAAAGAAACATTAGAGCCGTTCAATTCACAAATATAAAAGCAAAAAATAAAGCACTATACCAAGCTCGGTTTTAACGTCCGAAGACGGGATGTTCACGATATCCCTCGTCTCTATCATGCCAACTTTCTGCAAATACCTTTCAACCTCCCGACACACATCCTTTTCATACTCAGCAAGTTTTTTCCACTCTGATGAGTATGAAGCAATTGATTGGTTGAAGAAGTTGGCACTCCATTGGAGAGGAAATCGGGGAAGCGGTCGTCTTTCCCCCAGCCGAGTAAACCAGCAGACGCCATTACCAGTAAAATTATACTTAAAGAAAAAAGGTTTAAAGCCCTTCCATGATTCTGAGTATTTTGTGAAAAGAGCGTATCCCCTACGAGATTTCAGCGAAACCCAGGGTTTCTTTGCCGAACCTTTCTCGAAGGAATTACACTGAGGAGCAAAAATGTGAAAAAAGATGTTAAGGTTGCAACTCCAATTCATAGCTGAGCAGACTTGTTCAAAGGCTTTTACAAACTCCCAAGCATTTGGATGTAATTGAGAAGGAGCCACTCTTAAGAAATTCAAAACGCCCATCTCAAAATCGGTAAAAGGCATTCTTATCCCAAGCCGAGTAATCACTTCTTCGTAAAAATAGAAAGCAGTACTACCGTCCGGAATTTTGGTACAAACTTTCTCGTTCTCACCCACTGGAGTAATGGAATACAAACTACCAGTATTGTCTCCCGGACACGGCAAAATTATTGCTCGAGTTTGATCTAGTGATTGTTGTGTTGTAAGCTCGGATTGTGTACCAAGGACCTCTCGGTCCACCCATTCATATTCAGCCCAATCCGTCGGAAGTGGGTAGAGATCAGGATTAGTAACGCACTTCCTCTTCATACTGTTGGAATAATCGGTGTAATTGTCGAGAATCACCCAAGAGGGGGGGTGAATTGGGTGTTTAGAAAACTTCGAAAACTAATCGAATTAAAACGTTCTTTTACAAAATATCAGAGATTAAATTGAGCGGAAGACTTAAAGAACGATTTAAAATGTTTTTAAGCAAGAAGTAAACATATTATTATTATGAATATTGAAATCATAATAAACACGAGATTGATTAGAAAGAACAACACATACAAAACGCAATACTCGTGTGATATATGTTAAAACTTGAAAATAGTTTTTATCCACGAAAATAAGATTTAAAACAATTTAAATGTGCGAAAAGTAAAAGATAAGGGATAGAGAAATTGTACACAGAGAATTTATCCTGGTTCGGCAAACCCTGCCTACTCCAGTCCCCAAGCGACTCGCTTGAGCTTTTTCACTAAGCCAAGACGCAACTGCGTCCCCAAGTACATCCAGAGCGCCCCGCAAGCTACTAGGAATCCCACCGTTCGCAAGGGACCTCGAAACACAAAATAGCCTAACTACTAGGACTCCCACCGTTCGTATAGCGCTACCCAATACACAAGGGTTTATCTCACCCTATGAACGCGACACACGTTCAATCCTAAGGGAAACACTCCTTAATCACTAAGGTTGTCACACCCCTTACAAAGATAAGAATTTGCACGATAGAATTAGTGCAACTAACAATATGCTCTCTAGATAGAGCGGATACAACAATAAAAGACCTATGACAATATAATGTTCTAAAGCAAAACTCAAACTATAAGACTATGATGATGATGATGATGAACTTTTTCTTCTAAAAAGATATTCAACAAAAATGACTAGAATGAGAAGAAGAAGAAGAAGAAGCTCTCTTTTTAAAATTCTAAAATGAAAGATATAAAAAGAAGGAGAAGAAGCAACCAAAAATTCAATTCGTGATCCTCCAAAAATGGAAACAAATCATTCTGGGAATCAGATTGATTTCAGCACGTTTTTCAAAAATTGAATTAAAATAATCGATTATTTTGGTCAGGCTAATCGATTACAAGCTCTCAGGTTTTTCACAAAAGTTGCAGCATCAACATATAATCGATTACTATGTTCTGATAATCGATTACTTACTTCTAAATGACCAGTTCAAAGAAGTAATCCATTATAAGAACCTAAATAATCCATTACATGCTCTCTGGTTACAGTTTGCATTAAATAATCGATTATACCAGAAGGGTAATCGATTACTCCAAGTAAAAATTTGATTTTCATAAAAATTGTAACCAGGTTTTCACAAAACTATTTTTCACAAAAGATATCCTGGAGCAAGGATTTATAAAAATGCTTCTTCTAAGTTTTCAAAATAGAACATCAACATCATCACATAGACTATAATTCTATATGCTTTAAGAAAACTAAATTGTCTTACAAAGACTTCTAAGCCTAAGGATAAATCTAACGCAGACCAAGCCTTTGCAATCTCCATTTGTACCTGAACCTGTTAAGCAATATATTCAATATACGATGTTGTTGTTGTGTCATCATCAAAACATTGAGAGAGAAACACATGAGTTTCAATACTCAGTTTCAACACATACCTGAGGAAAAGGGGGCACACTTGGAGTCAGAACCACAAAAACTTGATTATGTCTGATCAAATACTTACGGACGGTTGGGAAACACCTCCCTTTCTGGGCAGAATTTCCCCAAACCAATTGAAATGTCTAATACCTCTATGCTGCCTCCTTAACTTCCGCTGTTCTACTCTCTCGGCGATCCTATAGTGAATCACACCCTGTCTGAACTCTCTCAAAGTCCGAGGGTAATGCATGGATATTGGTTCAACACAAATTTCTGGGTTCCCTTCTTTATATGTTCTTGGCACATCAGAGTTTACGGATTCCTCACTCATGGTAAATGACGCTCCAATACCAACCCTAAGAGGTTAGGTGCAGAAAAGTATAAAGCAAACCTACGAGATACTACAACGATCACTCAATAGGTGGTAAAGCGGATAAAGAATTGCAAAGGGCAAGTGGGGGATAACAGCAACACCAACAACAGCAACGATTTGGGGTTTTCACTAAACCCAGAAAGCAAACCCCAGAAAGCAAACCCCAGAAAAACAAACAGCACCCATAAAACCCAGAAAAGTAGACGAACTCAATAAACCCAGAAAAATAAATAAACCCAAAAATGGAGAACCCAAGAACGATCTTTTCAAAAATCAGAGGAGAAGGGCCAGTAAAAATACTTGAAAAACAAAATCCTACACAAACACAGTAAGAAAGCAAAAATAATCGCATGCAAGACATCCCAGAAAGAAGAACATGCAAGACAGTATTCAGAGAAGAAATTTGATCAGAAAAAGAAAGAGTACGGTACCTGCTAGCCAAGAAGTATCAAGCGACAAGAAAAAATACGAAATCAACAGAGAAGTGCACTCGGTATATGGTGAAGAGAATCGAGGCAACAAGAACGTCCTTGGAAGTTTCTGGCTTTGTTGGACAAAGATTTCAGAGAAATGAGAAAACAAGAAGAAAGAGAGTTCAAAAAATGCTTGAAGAAGTGAGTAAGTGAAAAAACCGCCCTTTGATATTCTTTCTAAAACTTCCCTCCACTATCTCAAAAGGTTTGGGCCTAAGGCGGAAAAGGCCCATTTAGCATTTAAAATGGAGTACGTGGCACCTCTGATGGATTTGAAATCATAACGTTACATTTTCCAATAAAGTTAAGGACATGCGTAAGCACAGGGAGAAGCGGAAGGTCACTCTGGGGTCAATCAAATGACAGCCTTGGTCAAAGTACAAAAAATGCTCGGACCTTTCTTTCAATCATCAAAAGTTCAGTCGGAAAAAGATCCGTTCGTCTCAGAAGCTCGGCTGGGCTCAAATCACCCAACCGAGCTTGGGGGGCTTATGTAGTGGACTTGAAGTAAACCGAGCGTTGACCGATCAAAACCTCATTGCTACGAGTGTATGAAACTACAACAGGGTAAACGGTCCGACACTTACACCGAGCGAACTGGGTTGTTACATGTAGGTTACGTATTGATGAGGTTACCACCGGGCATAGGACTCTCAAATCTGATCCTTATCGTTTACAGCCTCATCTAGCCGTAACTACACTTAGATTCCCATAACTCTTGGTTAGATAAAACAACATTGGATGGAGTTTATCACTTACAGGGTTTATGGATATTATCTTATCACATCCTATACAAATCCTAGTTGAATTCTCCCTCTTTAGGAGCCTTATCAGAACGGCCCGTGAAAGACAGGTAATCCCCTATAAGAACCACCATGCTATAGGGGCTAAGGTAAGTCTTCTCATCCCTAAGTTGACACTAGCACACACATTGTTGACTAGGGATAACCTGATTATCCCAACTGGATATTCAGAAATCCTAAAGAGTCCTACATTAACATCTTGACTGAGATCATTCTTCAAGGCTCTTCCATAGCTTTAAGGTTGATCTTGGTTAAGGACACGACAATAAGAGATTCAAAGGTTCTTGATCAAAGAATGTGAAAATAGAAAGCTTTTGATCTTTGAAATTGAGAGAGAATAGAGTGGCTTGATTTCTTGTAAAACTTGTATGAAAATGATTCTAGATGATCACAAAGATTAGGAAAAGGTTTATGTAGAATACCCAAAAGTTAGAGCACTTAAAAACTGATTTTGAGAAGTGAAAATCGTATTTTAAAAAACCAGTACAGCAGGTCATAATCGATTAAATTTCAGTTTAATCGATTAAGAACCGATTAAGCACCGATTAAGAACCGATTAAGTACCAATTAAATCTGGAAAATCACATAGAAACTTGTTTTCTCAAAACTAAACCTTTCCTTTCAAACCTTTAAGCCACCTATTGATTTTAGGTTACGTGAAAACTCAAATTATGATTTAATCATTACTATGATAGAGATTCACTACCCTCTATAGAACTCTACCCAAACTCATCAAATAAAAGACTAAGTCTAGAGAGGCAAAAGATAAAACAATAACAAAACTCAAACTAGATCTTCAAGTCTTCATGAGCTTGTTCTCTCTTCTTCACTTGATGTTTGTTGTTGCTTGTTGAGCTTGAAACTTGATCAACACCTTAGTAGCTTGTTCAAAACCTTTTGTCATTATCAAAACATTCTCAATGGAACTTACACATTTGCATCATCCTTCCTCTAATTTTAAATTTGAATCAAATATCTCAAGTTAATGCAGGAATAATTTTTTTTTGGAAGTGCGGTGAGATGATTTATTCACATGATCAAAACAGTAGTAGATAATTGTTAAAGAGATGTGCAATGAAAATTTCCACTACAAGAAATGTTGCTATTTCCGACGGCCAAAATCCGTCGGTAATGGGCAAAATCCGTCGGAAATTCCACTTTTCCGACGGACAAAATCTGTCGTTAAAAGTGGCGTTGGAAAATTTTTTTGACAAATTATAAACCGTCGGAAATATCGACGGAAAATCCGTCGGAAAAGCCCTCGTAAAAAACATTTTGTGACGGAAAATCCGTCAGAAATTTTATTTTGTGACGGAAAATCCGTCAAAAACGCTGTCGGAAAAAATATTTTGTGACGGAAAATCCGTTGGAAAAATCCGTCAGAAATATTATTTTGTGACGGAAAATCCGTCGGAAATGGCGTCGAAAATAAACAATTTGTGACGAAATTTCTGTCAAAAGGGAAATTGATGTACCAACGGATTAGCCGTCAAAATTCCGTCGCTAATAAAAAATACGAATTAATAGTTTTTTCAGTAATTTTCCGACGGAAGATTCCGTCGGTAATTTTTTAAAATCTTTTTTATATTTTTTGATAATACTGTAATTTTCCCTGTTGATAAATAATATTATTATAATTCCAATAATATTGTAACTTTCTTACAATATTGTTTATCTATAAATGACCACTCAATAAAATTAAAATATCAATAAAATATAATTTCGAACACATTAAATCCAAATAACACTAAAATAAAAATAATTCATATCATGCCTCATAATCCAACTAATTCCTGACAATATATGGATCCAAAAACTCTAAATCCTTCTAATAACATTAAAATATAAATCCTAATAATTCTCATCATAACCATCTTCTGATGTTCCCTCTTCATCCTGCTGCTGGGCTTGGGGGGTACTATCATGATATTGATGTTGGTGGGGTGTATTTTGCTGCATCTCCTCATCTGTGGGCAGCATGTCTTCATCCAATAATGCTACTTTCTCCCTCAACTTTCGTTGTTCTTCTTGGCTGTCTTGCAATGCTTTCCTCATCTCAACAATATCCTCAAAGTTGGGTATTTGAGAAGTGTTAGGAGGTGGCTGAGAAAGGGAATACCCCTTGACGATGTGAGGAGCGATTTTTGAAGCCCCATAAAGTCGACCCTTGTACTCTCCGCCTGCAGCTTCAATCCAACAAATAAGTCGAGCTCTATCTTCTTCAGGAGAACTCAAACTTGGACCTGAACCTTTGTCAGATGGAGCATGCTGAGACTGGTGTTGAGAAAACTTTTCACGGAAATTCTCCTATTAAAGAAATTACACACATTAGTTAATAACGAGTAGCATATTCAATTGAATACCTATATATAATATAAGATAGGAGGCCAAAATTACAATTAAGTAAGCAACATTCCGATTATAACAATTCAAATATAGATAGGTTCCATTCAGAAACATAAGTTAGAACATATGGAGAAAAGTCAAGGTTGCTATCTTACGCATAAAACATAAGTTAGAACATGTCAAAACAAATTTGAACAGATTTCAATCAATAAATTAAACAAGAACTAACAGTCCAGCAAATGAATAACAATTAAACAAGAACATACACTTCAGCAATTGAACTTCTTAACATACACTTAAACAAGAACTAACTAACAATCCAGCAAATTTCAATCAGATAAATTAAACAAAAAAACAAGAGTTCTTCATTTCATAATTTATACTCTTGGAATCATTGATCACAAAACTAATTGGTATAGAATATCAAAGCACAAACGTTTATATAGCAAACACCAAACAATAACATCTCCAGCATGACTAACAAGCACTAATTATATTGACTTACATATGTCATCCTAGAGCGCTCATCAGCCCAACCACTTGATTTCCTGATGTGGGTTTGCTCGAATACCTCATCCAAAAAATCGATCCGATTAAGTGCATGTGCTACTACCAAGCTTGGTTGATGGTTCATGATCCAGTAAAACTATTAGGTAATCTAAAATAAAAGTGAACATTGTAGTGGACCTTAAATAGGCCGAGCATTTCCCAACCAAAGCTACCTTGGACCGACCGGTTAGACACTGGAACAAGGCATACGGTCGGAAAGTTACACCGAGTAGATTGGGTTTCTGCAGAGAGGTCACGTGCTAATAAGATTAACCCCGAGCACAGGACTTTAATCCTTATCGTTTACAGTCTCACCAAAGCGTAACTACCTCTCCTAGATTCCCACGACTCTTGGTTAGATAAACACAGCATTTGATAAAGTCTATCGCATACAGGATTTACGGGTGTTATCTTATCATAACCCTTACGAATCCTACTTGAATTCTTCTTCTTCAGAAGCCTCATCAGAACGGCCTACAGCACATAGGTAATCCCCTATAAGAACCACCATGCTATAGGGGCTAAGGTACGTCTTCTCATCCCTAAGTTAACACTAGCACACACTTTGTTGACTAGGGAGAACCTGATTATCCCAACTGGATATTTAGAAATCCTAAGAGTCCTACATAAATCTCTTTGCTGGGATCACTCTTTGAAGTTTCTCCATAGCTTCAAGGTTGATCTTGGTTAAGGACACGACATTGGCGCCGTCTGTGGGGACCTGAATAACATATCATTCCCACCACCACTATGGTCACCACCAAAAGTCAGGTGGGCGATCTCTGTGACCGCATCGCCCGCACCCGTGGCAGGCCCAGAAACGCTAATAACAACGATCCACAGCCTCAGTCTGCGGGTGATCTGCATGACGTTCTCAACCATAATCGTGGAAATAACGGGCAACCACCACGAACATCTCATTCTGGGGCAGGGAAAAACCCCCAGCCACCAAACCATTCACAAAGCCAGCCACCCCCTAATCGTAGCCAAAATCGTAGTGGAAATCACGCTACCCACTCCCAAACACCACAATCTTCTCATCCTAGGGCTGGGAGCAATCCCCAACCCCTCCAAGTTTTACGAACCATACTGCCTCCACCACCACCACCACCACCACCCCCTCCTACACCGCCTCCCTCTACCCATGGTGATTCAAGTAGCACAGCCCCAACCACCCGAAACACATCTAGGACCACTGGAACCCGAGCACACCATGGGCAAAACACCCATCGCACCCCTCCTATCCCACCCAACCCCGACCATATACGTTCAACACCTAGAACCAGATTAAATCCAGGAAGAACTGCACCTAGAAACTCTCGTCATAGCCATTCCGTCAGCAGATCCTATGCAACATCTGCATCTGCTCGGGCTCGAGAGCAAGAGATGATCAACATTCTTAATAGGCAAACTGCTTTAATCGAACAACAAGGACGTGCTATTGCCAACCTTCAACAACAAGCTATGGTGAGGATTGCTCAAAGTCAACCGACTACCATACCACCACAAAACCCAATGACACAAGCCATGGACCCACAACCATTTCCGGTAATGCAACTTCCCCCACCACAAAATTTTCATTCAAATCCAGCCACTAGCCAAGGCCTAGATGATTCTCACCCAGGCCATCCTTTTACCCCATTTATCATGGAATTTGAAACCCCACAAGGATACTTGGGTCCATCCAACATCCCACAATATAATGGCCTGACCGACCTAGTAGACCATATAGTTTCTTATGAGGGGGCTATAAATTATTACGGAGGTGGTGATCGGATGAAGTGCCGAGCTTTTTCCATGACTCTCGAACCCTCGGTACTACGGTGGTATTCGTCTCTCCCTCGACATTCCATTAATTCTTGGGAGGAGATGAAACGTGTATTTCTAAACAGATACACAGCCAGCTGCATCCAGCCCAAATCCGATCACACGCTGGCTGCAGTCACACAAAAACAGGATGAACCATTGAAGGATTACTTGTCATGCTTCCATACAGAAGCTAGTTCTGTTCCCCGACTAGAACCTGGTGTGGCGGTCTTGTTATTTACACAAGGTTTACAGTCGGGGGATTTTAGAAAATCACTAATTGGGAAACCTCCTAAGGATATGGTCGAGCTGAGACAAAGGTCAAATAAATTCATCAACTTGGAGGAATTCCACAAAGGCCAGAAATTCAGAGACGATAGGCAACGAGCTGACCCTCAAGGTCAGAACAAACAAAAACGTGACGAACGTTTTAGTGGAAGACAGTCGGATAGAAATGATCAGGACCGAAGGATACCTCTGAGGAATAAATTTCAGGAATACACTCCTTTAACTGTTCCAAGGAGTCAGATCCTTCGGGAAACAATGCAGACTGACTTACGCTAGGCCCAAAGACCTCCATCTTTAAGAAAGGGCACACAGCGTGATAGGTCATAGTATTGTGACTTTCACAAGGGTTACGGACATACGACCGACGAGTGCATTTGGTTAAGAGATCTTATTGAAGAGATGATCAGAGATGGTAAACTACAACAGTATATCAGAGATGCAGCCGGGCGAAGGGGTAGGAACAGATCCCATTCACCAGTGAAATCCAAGCGCCAAAGGAGCAGGTCACCAGATGATAGAAATGCAGGGAGACAGAGAACAGACCCCACTCCGGCCACTGATACAAATCCTTCAGCTAATAATGAATTTTTAGTTAATACTATTGCCGGAGGTTTTGCTGGAGGTGGAGAGAAAAAGGCCGACAAGAAGAAATACATTAACCAAATTTTGGCCGTCAGTCAGAAACCCATTTGCAAAAGGTCAACAAAAAATGTTCCCATCATTTTTAATGATGACGATTTGAATGGAATCCTCCCAGGTCATAATGACCCCATGGTAATAACTGCCCTTATCGGTAATTACGAGGTAAAACGCGTTTTTATCGACCAAGGAAGTTCGGCGGACATTATGTTTTTCCCTTTGTTCAAAGCTCTAAAACTCAGGGATTGCAATCTCACTCCTTTTGAGGGAGAATTGATCGGTTTTACTGGAGACACCATTGAACCTAAGGGATACATCCAACTTCCTGTCACCCTCGGACAACAGCCCTCGGCTAGGACTGAGATAGTCAAATTTCTGGTGGTCGACTTTCCAGCGGCCTACAACGTCATTCTTGGGAGAACTTCTTTGCAGGCATTCAGAGCGGTAGTGTCAACAGTTCATTTAGCTATGAAGTTCGTTGGAACAGATGACAGAGTGGTAACAATCAAGGCCGAGCAGGAGGCAGCAAGAAAATGTTACAACGCTAGTTTGGGGAAAGTTAAAAACAAGTATCAAAACAATTTGGAAAGAGTCTCTTTGGGTAAGGGCAATGTTAACTTGGCGGATCTTGATATGCGGGACCAATCCGACAGAAATAGACCGACCCCAAAGGGACAGTGGGAATTCTTGACATTGACCGACGATCCCGTGAGGCAAGTAAAAATCGGTTCTGAGCTACCCATAAGTGTTAAAGATGAATTGACCACTCTGCTGATTTCAAATAAGGATCTGTTCGCTTGGACTTCAGCGGATATGCCAGGAATAGACCCCAATTTTATTTGTCACAAGTTGAGTATTCTTCCGGGGGCAAAGCCAGTGGCACAACGCAAAAGGAAAGTTAGCGCTGAAAAGGCTGTAGCCATTGAAGAAAAGGTTTCCGAATTACTCCGAGCCGGTTTCATACGGGAAATTGACTATACAGACTGGTTAGCTAACACCGTCTTGGTCAAAAAGCCCAATGGGAAGTGGCGGATGTGTGTTGACTACACAGACTTGAACAAAGTCTTCCCAAAAGACAAATACCCACTTCCCGTCATTGACAAGCTCGTCGACAGCTCGGCCGGTTACAAACTCCTCTCATTCATGGATGTTTACTCTGGTTACAACCAGATACCAATGTTCCCTACCGATCAAGATAAAACAGCATTCATCACCGATAAAGCAACTTACTGTTACAATGTAATGCCTTTCGGATTGAAGAACGCGGGAGCTACTTATCAAAGAATGATGAACAAGGTTTTTCAAGGTATGATCGGCTCCAACATGGAGGTCTATATTGATGACATTATAGCAAAAAGCAGACAGCAAGAAAACCATGCCCAGGACCTCAAGAAAATACTGGACCGAGTAAGAAAATATTCCATGAGGTTGAATCCTGAAAAGTGCGTGTTCGGAGTCCCCGCCGGATCTTTCCTCGGCTTTATGTTAACTGAAAGGGGTATTGAAGCCAATCCAGATAAATGCAAAGCAATCCTTGAAATGAGAAGTCTAGCTAGTCTTAAAGAAGTCCAACAACTCATGGGCCGAGTAGCGGCCCTCTCCAAATTCTTATCCCAAGCCGCTCGGAAAGCTTTGCCATGGTACCAGCTCCTTAGGAAAAACAAAGATTTCATTTGGGACAAGCACTGTGAGCAAGCTTTTATTCAATTGAAGGAGTATCTTTCCAGTCCACCAGTCCTCCACAGCCCTCTTTCTGGTGAAAATCTCATTCTATACATGTCGGTAGCAGAGGCAGAGGTGTTCGGTTTTGGTACGAGAAGATTCGGGACTGGAAGCCCCAATATATTTTGTTAGCCGAGCTCTTCAGGGATCCGAGTTAAGATATCAAAAGCTTGAGAAACTTGCATACTGTTTGGTCATTTCTGCTCGGAGATTGAGACAATACTTCCAAGCACATAGAATCCTTGTGAGAACAGCCCAACCTCTCAGATAGGTTCTTCACAAACCCAACCTAGCAGGCAGAATGGTTTCATGGTCAGTCGAATTGTCTGAATTTGACATCACCTATGAACTAAGGAAGGTGATGAAATCTCAAGTTCTTGCTGACTTCGTCACTGAGTCCACAGATATTCCCTCGGACACCCCTCAAAATTTATGGTCAGTATATGTAGATGGATCGAGCAACAGGAAAGGAGCCGGAGCCGGGTTCATCATTGAAAACCCCGAAGGATTGTGCATGGAGTACTCATTGAAGTTCGAGTTCCAAACGTCAAACAATCAAGTGGAATACGAGGCAGTTCTTGCAGGCCTCAAGATGGTTCATGAGTTTGGAGCGGGGCGGGTGTCAGTTTTCAGTGACTCGCAATTAGTAGTTTCTCATATTAAGGGGAAATACTCGTCAAAGGAACCCATCTTACAGAAATATCTTGAAGAGGTTAGGCGAATTATTTCCAATTTTTCTGAATTTGACATTTCCCATGTCCCGAGAGATTCAAATTCCCGAGCCGATATTTTATCAAAATTGGCAAGTACCAAAGGGTCAGAAAACAATAAGACACTGATACAAGAAACCATTCCCCAACCGAGTGTCATTCTAGTTGTTTCATTGTCTCAATCATGGATGGATCCGCTTCTTACCTATTTGCAACATGGTTTCGTTCCCCAAGATCAGGCAGAGGCTCGGAAATTGGTTAAGAAGGCCGCTCAATACACAATACTGGATGGAGTTTTGTACAAAAGAGGGTTTGGTTCTCCCATGCTCAGATGTGTCCACCCATCCCAAGCTGAGGAGATACTAGAAGAGATCCACGGTGGAGTCTGCAGCCACCATATGGGTGGAAAATCCCTAGCTCGGAAAATAATCCGGGCAGGTTACTTTTGGCCTACCTTGCAAAAAGACGCCATGGAACATGTTAAGAAGTGTGTTCAATGCCAGTTTCACAGTGACATCTACCAAAGACCTGCAGAAGAGCTACACTCTCTCGGTGCCCCTTGGCCCTTTTATCAGTGGGGTATGGACATTGTAACATCCCAAATTTTAAACCTAAGTGCAAATAAATTAATAATATTTGGGATAATTAAAATAATAATAACAAAACCATAATTAGACATTAAAAGAAGTGTTCAAGCATTATAAAAGATTAACAATAATAATATTGGTTTAGGAAAAGAAAGGAGCATTAAATTGGAATAAGGAACCGGCCAGAAAAATAGATAATTCGGTACTAAAACATAACGTAGGTTAGAAAATCAAAATAAAATATTTAGGACTCAAAACACAATTTCTACCGTTGGATTTGAAGATATGATTTTTAGGAAGTTGCTCGCCAAGTTTGAGAAAGATCCGACGGTGAACGAAGAAGTTATGGCTATTGGAAGTTGGGGAGGAAATAGCTAGAAAATAGAAATCTGAAGTAGCAGTGTTTGCACGTTTCGCTTAAGCGAAAATCCGTCGCTTAAGCGAAAACAGGGACTGTCCTCACTGAAGCCATTTCGCTTAAGCGAAAAATGGCCGCTTAAGCGAAAATCATTCGTGACCTTACTGTGACCAATTCGCTAAAGCGAAAGGTGGTCGCTTAAGCGAAAATGGTTCGTGCCATTACTGAAGCTCATTCGCTTAAGCGAATAAATTTCCCTTAAGCGAAAAGTCTGTTATCTGCAACACGTTTTCGCGATTTTCAGGGGTATTTTTGGGTTTTCTCCACCCAAAACACATTATAACCACACAACTCGAACCAAAGAAGGGATAAACATAATTTCTATCATCCTCTACTCCTCTTCATACAAAAATCCCCTCTCCAAGCTTAGGGTTTGATTTCTTGATTCAATCTCTCTTCCATTGAAGCTCATCTTCAAGTTCATCACCAAAGCATCATCACCAAGCTAGTTTCCCTCTTCTTCTCCATGGATTGAGCTCTTGAGCAAGTTCCCTCATCCCTCAATCTTGCTCCTTCTTGATTCTAAGAGATTGAGTAAGCAAATCCACTCTCTTTTCACTTCTTAATGTTGATTATTGTGTTCTTTTTCTAAGATAGAGCTATTCCTCTTATTTTCTAACAAAGGGACATGGATTTTGCTATTACTTGAGGTCCTCATATTTGTAAGATCTAGAAGAACAATATCCTCACCATATTCTTGCCTCTCAACAACTCTCTACACATCATCAAGGATTATTGTGGGTATTAAGCTTGAAGGGCATTTTGGTCTCTAGGGTTCAACACCCATTAAGGTGTTCTCTCTTTTATTCCAATCTCAAGGTAAGGGGATGTGCCGCCGTACGGTGGTTGTATAGCTAGTGGTGTGTGAGTGTGTTGAGATTATTTGGTTTGTTTCTTAGGAGAAGTTAGGATGAGATTAGAAGTTAGAGTAATTAGATAGTTAGGTCTTACTTTACTAAGTATTTAAATTGTGTGCACTAAGTGTTGATTGATTTATGTTTTTAATGTTTAATTTGTTGATGGATGCTAATTGTTGTGTAGGAATTGTTTATGTATGTAGGAACTTGTTTCCACGTAATAAAAAGGGATAAACGATACTTAGGACAATTAAGTGAGTAATTGGAAGTAAGTATAGACACAAAGGAATATTTAGTATAATAGAAAATTATTAGGCAAGAGGAGAATTAATTAGACACTAAAAGAGAAATAACGAATAAGGAAACAAAGGTAATTATGATTAAAGACTCCCTTGGAATGCGAATACTAGCCCTAGAAGACGTGCGGAGGGGTGCCATAAGCCGGGTGCGCAACACCTGCAGTAAGTCACAAGCCTACCAATCGCAGGGGTTGAGTTAGGCGTGCGGCCTTTGGGGATCGGCATGCATCAGTAAGTCGTATCCTCTGAAAGACGGGGAACGCAGTGGAAGGATTCGCATTACCATCTCCCCGGGTTGTGAATACTAGCCCTAGAAGACGTGCGGAGGGGTGCCATAAGTCGGGTGCGCAACACCTGCAGTAAGTCACAAGCCTACCAATCGCAGGGGTTGCGTTAGACGTGCGACCTTTGGGGATCCGCACCCATCGTAAGTCGTATCCTCTGAAAGATGGGGAACGCAGTGGAAGTATCTCACAACGCCGAAAATGAAAAGATACATAATAGGATAAGAAAAGGAAGAAATAAGTAAAAGAGATAATGTAAATAAAATAGAAAACTAGTGAAGCGACAAAGTGGACATAAAATTACTCGAGGGGCGGCTAGCACTTATGGAGACGCATGTGTTTGTAGCGTAGAGTGTGAATCATGATTTGTATCTATGTGCATTATATGCTAATTGTATCTAATTGTGATTGACTTGGCATACTTTATGCATTGCTAGTTAGTGCGGTACTCACCCTTACAAACATTTCAGGTACTGAGTATGAGCACATCGAGATGGAGGCCGAGCAGGATTCCACTCCCGCTGAGGGAGTGTGATAGCTTTCCCTAGCAGTCATGATGGGATTCTGGGCCATGTTTTGAGTCTCATATATTATATGTTGTTGAGACTTGTATGATATATCTTTTGATGTATATATATAGTCTGGTTGGGGTGGCCCGGGATCTATTCACCCTTGGGTTGGGTGTGGTCTTTTATTTTGTTTAGTGGCATACTATGTGTTATTCTGCTGGTGATACTCTGATTTTATTGCTGGACTTGATGATGTGGTGACGATTCACTAAGTCCCACTATGGATGGCCCTAAGAGGCTTATGATGTTTATTTCTGTCTGTTGTGTCTGATATATTTGATTTTTTCAGGTGACAGGGAAAACTAAATTTTGGAAATATCCGTAAAACAAATAGAACTCTGTCCGATTTTCGGGAAAATCCTGCTTAACATTTTTAAGAAATAAAAGGAAAAATTTTTAAGTTGTAAATAAATAAATAAGGTAATTAACTTAGGGTGTTACATTTATGGTATCAGAGCGTTTTGTCCTCGGCCTCAGAGTGAGAATTACTCTATTGGTTCACTCACCAAGAGAGTGACCAAAGTCTTGTGTCAAGTATAGGTACATATATAGGTACATACACTAGAATAATTATATTTTCTAGAATAACATTTAATTGTGTATGCATATGTGTGCATTTATTTTTGATTCCTCCAGGTACTAAGCATTATGGCGGGTAGTGGCAGTGACAATGTTAGGATCACTGCCAACATAGGAGGTTCGGTTCAGACAAACCAGGATCAAGCTGAGGTAGTGCCCACAACTAATCCCATAGTGGCAGGAAGTGACAAAGCACCACAGGCACTACAGGACATAGCCTTGTCAGATACTCAGTGGCTAGCAGAGTTCCGGTGGAATAATCCTCCGAAATTCAAGGGTAGCGATGACATGGCGAAAGCACTAGGATGGCTTCAGGAAATCGAGAGGATTATCCGTGCTATGACACCCCCAATGGAGCAGATGGTCATTATGGTAGAGCATACTCTTATCGGGGAAGCCGCATGCTGGTGGAATCAAGAAAGAAGGATGTTGGAGGCATCTAAGCAAGAGGTGTCCTGGAGAGTGTTCAAAACTAAATTCCTGGCGAAGTACTCTCCAGAGGTGATTTGTAGAGAAAAGGAAGTCGCCTTCCTAAATTTGGCTCAAGGGGACATAAGCATAACGGAGTACACCAACCTATTTGAGGATCTTATCCAGTATGCCTCAAGCTACGCTGGGGCTGATGAGAAGACGAAATGCATCAAATTTGAAGCGGGACTTCGTGGAGATATAAGGACTCTCTTGGAGAATCGTAAAGTTAGGAAACTGGCTCAACTGGTGGACTTGGCCCGAACTTGTGAGAAAAACTTGGAAATGTCTGCTGGTGGAAGACACAAGATTCGGAAAGTAAGGGACCGTACCAAAGGAAAAGGACTAGCTCAGACATCAGGTCCACAAGCCAACACTCGCACTAGAGCAGCAGCCCCTAGAGTTAAGAACCAGAGTGCGACAGTTCCCACTACTCAACCATCATGTCAGACTTGTGGAAAATCTCATCGAGGTGTGTGCCGGTACAAGAATCGTATTGTGAAAGATAACTTATGCTTTCATTGCGAACAACCGGGACACTTTGTTGCAAATTGTCCCCACATCACTCCATGGAAAGTAGTGAGTGTACTGCAGAGGCAACAGGCGAAGGGAAGTCCATCCGGACAAATAGGAGAAGAGTACAACATGGACAAAGCAGCAGGACTGGACATGGACGATCCAAACGAAGGTGCGTGTTATTTTGAAGTAACACTTTGTTAAGGAATCAACTCATGGAGAGCCTATAATTACTTTCAATTAGGACTATTTCCTAAATTCTAAACTTCTCTTTTCTTTCAGTAGTAAGATCTCCTAGAGTATTTCCTTAGTAATTATATGCCGACCATTTCACAATGGGGTACTAAGAGACATATCAGGAACATCCTTTCCATTCTTTCGCCTAAGTAACTATAAAACACTATAGAAAGTTATCCATGAAGCTAAAGCTTTAATAAACACCCAATCCAGTGTGGTGTTGTCATTTGATAGAGTGTAAGATCGGGATTAGCTATCCTTCTCTTACATCCGTTGAAAGACAATACTATCATACAAGGGCATGCACTGATGTGCTGTTGATAGAGGTGAGATTGTGATTAGCTACCCCAGTTTTCGCGTTTATTGACAGACGACAGCATTGCAAATCTTGAAGAACGTGATGATGTGCTGTTGCTAGATGAAGGATTGAGACTAGCTACCCTAGTCCTTGCATTTACTGACAGATATATCATTGCAATCTCCCAAATCTGATTAGAACCATTGATACAGGAATTCTGACCCGAAGAAGGTCAAATTGAATTCAAGCTCACTAGAAATCATGTGGAAAACTCGTGACAATCGATCGTGTGACAAATCTACCCATGACAATCCTATCTAGCATAGGAACATAGAGAGATGCAAGTACGTGAGATCGCTATACCTTAGAAAACCCAACAAGTAGTTCGCCCAATCTTGTTGTCCGAACCTGTCACCTAATCGAAAAGTAGAACCACTAATTCTTAACATTTGTTCAGCTACCCCTTGCTATCGATCTACGTAGGTATGTTGATACTAAGTAGGGGAGAACCTTATAATCCTACCCGAAACCCATCCGAGTGATGGTAAAGAATGAGAACGACAGTCGAGCAGAACTAGAACACAAACTACCTTAGTGTACCACAGAAACATCAAGACCGAAAATGGATGAGATGTCGAACATCCGCAGTTATCTTTTCCCACACTTTGGAAAGGCATAACCGACTTGCACAGGCCACCGAAATCTCTCAAATTGATGATGACATTATGTCGGACCTCAACCCAACTTTTAACAATGTTATCCTCATCAATGGTTGCCCAAGACCGTTATTCTTAAGAACCTTAAGTAAACCACTAAGAAGGTCACTAGGAACTGGTGGAGAACCAATCTCGAACGAGATAGGATAAATCCGAACAAACACGGAACTGAGAGGTAGAATTAGACCTTGACCTCTATTCCCAAATAGAAACCCATCTTAGCTTCTTTCAAGATGAAGCGGAGCTAGGAAGCGAGTAAGCTGGAACGACAATGAAATAGGATTCGGATGAAGTCAAGTGGAATGTCGGGTTGACTTTTGCTAAATTCAAGCAAGGAAATGAAGTGCTAAGAATTCTTCAAGTGTTGTGACTAGGAGAATTGAAACCTGACAACATACTTAGAGTCTCAGGACTCTATATTGTGGCCGAATGACCAAAGACCTTGGGTTGCGCACTTAGAAGAATAAACAGGAGTCTGATCAAATGGAGTGAATATTCTAGGAAACGAGCAGGAGTTGTGGCAATTAAGTCTCTTGGACAAAGTCCGAGTAGGGGAGTAAATGACGAAAAGATGCGAGGTTGCGGTGCATTAGTTCTCAAGGGTTTGTTATCTCCCTAGGTTACTTGATGGAATTTCGGGGACGAAATTCAAATAAGTAGGGGAGAAATGTAACATCCCAAATTTTAAACCTAAGTGCAAATAAATTAATAATAGTTGGGATAATTGAAATAATAATAACAAAACCATAATTAGAAATTAAAAGTAGTGTTCAAGCACTAGAAAAGATTAACAATAATAATATTGGTTTAGGAAAAGAAAGGAGCATTAAATTGGAATTAGGAACAGGCCAGAAAAATAGATAATTCGGTACTAAAACATAACGTAGGTTAGAAAATCAAAATAAAATATTTAGGACTCAAAACACAATTTCCACCGTTGGATATGAAGATATGATTTTTAGGAAGTTGCTCGCCAAGTTTGAGCAAGATCCGACGGTGAACGAAGAAGTTATGGCTATTGGAAGTTGGGGAGGAAATAGCTAGAAAGTAGAAAACTGAAGTAGCAGTGTTTGCACGTGCGGAGGGGTGCCATAAGTCGGGTGCGCAACACCTGCAGTAAGTCACAAGCCTACCAATCGCAGGGGTTGCGTTAGACGTGCGACCTTTGGGGATCCGCACCCATCGTAAGTCGTATCCTTTGAAAGACGGGGAACGCAGTGGAAGTATCTCACAACGCCGAAAATGAAAAGATAGATAAGAGGATAAGAAAATGAAGAAATAAGTAAAAGAGATAATGTAAATAAAATAGAAAACTAGTGAAGCGAGGAAGTGGACATAAAATTACTCGAGGGGCGGCTAGCACTTATGGAGACGCATGTGTTTGTAGCGTAGAGTGTGAATCATGATTTGTATCTATGTGCATTATATGCTAATTGTATCTAATTGTGATTGACTTGGCATACTTTATGCATTGCTAGTTAGTGCGGTACTCACCCTTACTAACATTTCAGGTACTGAGTATGAGCACATCGAGATGGAGGCCGAGCAGGATTCCACTCCCGCTGAGGGAGTGTGATAGCTTTCCCTAGCAGTCATGATGGGATTTCGGGCCATGTTTTGAGTCTCATGTATTATATGTTGTTGAGACTTGTATGATATCTCTTTTGATGTATATATATAGTCTGGTTGGGGTGGCCCGGGATCTATTCACCCTTGGGTTGGGTGTGGTCTTTTATTTTGTTTAGTGGCATACTATGTGTTATTCTGCTGGTGATACTCTGATTTTATTGCTGGACTTGATGATGTGGTGACGATTCACTAAGTCCCACTATGGATGGCCCTAAGAGGCTTATGATGTTTATTTCTGTCTGTTGTGTCTGATATATTTGATTTTGTCAGGTGACAGGGAAAACTAAATTTTGGAAATATCCGTAAAACAAATAGAACTCTGTCCGATTTTCGGGAAAATCCTGCTTAATATTTTTAATAAATAAAAGGAAAAATTTTTAAGTTGTAAATAAATAAATAAGGTAATTAACTTAGGGTGTTACAGACATCATCGGAAAGTTTCCCACTGCACCAGGGCAACTCAAATTTGCAGTAGTGGCTATTTACTACTTCACTAAGTGGATTGAAGCGGCACCGTTAGCAACAATCTCTACGGCCCGTATTCAATCTTTATTTGTGAAGGAAATTATCTCTCGGTTTTGAGTGCCTCATGCCATAGTTACTGATAATGGATCGCAGTTTGCAGCCTCCCACTTTCAACAACTAGCAGCTGACCTGGGAATCACTCACTATTTCAGTTCTGTTGAACACCCACAAACAAATGGGTTAGCCGAGGCCGCCAACAGAACCATCTTGGATGAAATTAAAAAGAAACTTGGTAATGCAGCCGGCACTTGGGCGGATAAACTCCCGAGCGTCTTATGGTCACACAGGACAACTATACACTCATCAACAGGTGAAACTCCTTTTCGATTGACATATGGCTGTGACGCAGTCATTCCGATCGAAAAGCGAAGAACTCATTTTACTTGAGGAAATTCGAAAGAATGCTGCAGCTCATGAAAAAAGAATAAAGGAACGGCAAGCTCGGGAGTACAACAAGAAAGTTCATCCGCGAAGTTTTGAAGTCGGAGATGTAACGCCCCGATTTTCACCGCCCGAAAATAATCATCGTTTATAAGAAAAGTTGCTAAAAATGAGGCCATTTTTTTTTATTCTTAAAACGTTTTGGGAAGCCATTGGTGCATCTTTACACCCACTCTCGAAAACCGGGGTGTTACGTAAAACCTTTCCGCACTTCCACTTCCACATCTTTCAAAACAAGTTCATATTTCTTATCAAAACAAAAGTCTGGCCAGTTCACCAAAATAAAAGTAGGGCACAGTTACCAGAGTGATACATTGCTAAGAGAGTCCTTTTTCTCACACTTACAAACAACTTTAAAATAATCTACCCTACCTCTGGCTCTTCCTAATGAAAACTATATGGTGCAGCTCATGATCCTCCTTCTTGTGTCCTTGCTTGACACCAGAAGATGAAGCTCTCTCAGTTGCAGCTTGTCCACGGTTCTTTGGCACCCATTGCATCCTTGTCGGAGCAGAAGAGATCCTCGGAGCTTCACAGCGCAGCTTCTCCTCGTAATCTCCATATCCTCGGACAGAAACTTGTCCTAGCAGCGGTCCTAGGTCAGCTCCGCAAAGTCGATGCTCAGGATCCGGAATCACAATCTGCAAATCACCAGTCCATACCCAACCAGATGGGGTACGCTTCCAGCCGCATCCATGCTTCATCCAGGTTGAAATCTCCATGCGATAATCCATCTGCGCGTTGGAGTACCAGAAGCACCGATATACCAACGGGCAGGAGAGAGTTAGCGCTCTGAACGACAAGTCGTCGACGTTGTGGATTTACCGCAGGCGGAATATCAAGACAACACACACAATACAAACAAGATACACACAACACAGCACTCAAGCATCACAATTCATTCATATTATAATAACTTTTTGAAATTCTTATATAAACATCTTTTATTTTCAATCATTTCCTCAATCACTTCTTCAATCTCAATTCTCAATGTTTCCCTTATTCCCTTTCCCTCTCCAAGGGTCTCATCTCTTTTATTTCACACTCTCCATCTCATCATCAACTATTCACAAACTTTTCTTTTCTTAATTATACTTCTTTTCTTATCAAAGCTTATTAAATTATAACCATCGATGATAGGGGATATAAGGATCATCGAGGTACGCATCCGTTCGTAGTTATCACTCACGTCTCAAGTCTACATCTCCTCGGCCATCCATCCACCTAGTCGGAAGCAAACAGGAGTACAGAACCTTTACCGTGCGGGCACGACAGCTTTCACACAACAAATGGTCCCTGACCAGGAGGCCCAGCCTCAAATCATATCAATATATAACAAGGCACGCTCTCAGCGGCAAACAAAATGCCCCACTCCAGTTCCTCTCACTGTTCTCGATTTGCAATCTAGGGGGCGACAGTACTAATTCTAGCTGATCATGCAGAACTTGCCACGGCATTAGACCCAGTCCCCACCACGTTAGTGCGCCACTTGTGGAGTTGTTCCGCCTAGAATAGTACTCTAGACTTCTTGACTTTTCACCGTCATCGTCCTCCCCTAATGCAATCTCATCCTAAGTATCCGAAGATACCTATGGTTCCTTCCTCTCCACTACTTCGGGTTAACTCTCATACCTCACCGCATTCGCTGTTAATGTCTTTTAAAGTCTTTTATCTTTTATTAATCCTAATGGCCAGCTCACCCTTCGTACATCCCTTCAATGAGTCCTGACCGCTAACTTTGCATCACTTTTCATAACTCAAACTCAGCACAGAGCGGAATCACATTCTCAACTTGAATCTCATCACAAACTTTCCTCAAAACAACCCTTTTCATAACAATCTCTTTTCGGAAACTTTCAAAGAAAACATTTCACTTCACAAACTCCTTTTCCAAAATTTCCATTTCATAAATCTCTTCAAAAGTCTCCTTTCGAAATTCTTTTCAAAAAGTCTTTTTTCAAAACCTCTTTCAGAAAATCTATCTTGGAAAAATTTTTTCTCATTTTGGGAACCCTTTTCAAAGTACAAAACTCTTTTTGAAAATAAATTTCATTTTGGGAATCCCTTTCAAAAATACATTTTCAAAACTTGTTTTCAAAAATTTCAATTCGCAAACTCTTTTCAAAAATCCTTTTCAAACATTTCTTTTTTTTTTCAAAAAAAAATTTTTCTCAAAAACATTCTCTTCTTGAGAACTAGTGGAGGAGCAAGCTCAACTCAACACCAGTCTCAATCCAAGAAAACAAAACCAAAGAATCAAGTTCCACCCTCAACACCTTTTACTTTCCAAACACATCAACATTCTGTCCTCGCTCTGGCTCATTCGCATCATTATCAAACAAACATTTCCAATCTCATCTTTTTAACACTTTCAATCTTTCTTTTCCATTTCCTTTCCAATCATTTTCAATCCTCTCATCATTATCTCCACTCTCAATGTCTTATCAAGCTAAGGCTGCCTTGCTCCACAAGGACTTATGCCAAACAAGGGTTATCTCTTTTCTTGATGTCTTTTAATTCTCAGTCTCTTTTATTATCGTTATCAATTATTCCACATTATCTCATACGCAACAAATGATAATATCAGCATGCATAAATAAATAAACATAAACATAAACAGCACATCATCATACACACATCACACACAACATTGTGGTCTTTGTCCTATTCGTATAAGTGGCCACACAAAGCACACAATTGCCACTATACTACTGACGCAGAACCACTTAGTTCCGATCTTTGAGCTGATACGGAACGCCTCAATACAACACCTACTACCACGGTGTCTTAGGAAAGCTACTCTCTCACCTGAGGTCCAGCAATTAAATGTGCACAGTCTTCTCTGATCTGGATTGCTTCCACTGCCTTAATCTCTCGTCTGTAACATTCCTCGAATTAATTAAAACACATTTTCATTAAAACTTTTCTTAACTTAAAACGTTTTTCATTCCTTGTCGGAAATCTTAAAACACAATTGTTTTCTTAAAACACCCTAACATTGCTTAGTGGTTTTAAATACTTAAAACCGTTTTGAAAATATCAATTAAAATAATTTAAATCAAATGGTTAGGTGGCTGGTCCGTCTTGGACAGCACCATAACCTCAAAAAAAAACACCGAAAAATCCACCAGTAACACCCCGAATTTTCGTCTCCCAAATAACCAAGAAATTGATTATAACAATTATTTTATAATTGATTTATATTAGTTTTGAAGGTTTTAGTTTTTGTACATTATGTGTTTTGATATAAAAATATGAGATATATTTTTATATGGTTATTTTGTACAAAAATGTGAATATTGTAAATTAGCCCATGGGTTGGGACCTAATTGCAATATTAAAAAGGTTTTTGAAGAAAGAGTAATTAAATTATTAATTTTTGAATTTTATCAGTATGTAACCGGTTAGAAGGGCTGTGTAACCGGTTACACGATGAACTCAGAAAACTGGGTTAGTGCGTTTGATGAATAATCACGCGTTTTAACCCAGAAATTGCCACGATTCCTTCCTTCCTTGAGTGGAGATAGACGTGTCGCCTTGCATGTTACTCCAATTCGTCTATAAAAGGATGGATTGCTGAAGGATTTGGGGTTGGTTCTCTGAATTTAGGGTTGAAACTCTGTTTAGGGTTTGTAAGTTCGTCTCTAAAATTCTCCTTCGTTTCTGAGAGTTAGAACATGAGTGATACACTGTTACAAAGCTCACATCAAGGGCTTTGTATTGATATAAAGATTGTGAGTTGAGAGTCCCTGAATTAAGAGAACGAAGCTTGCCAAGTTGAGGTGTTGATGTTGTCAAACCTCAGCTTCTGATTTCTGGAGCTGACTTTGAATCTCGATTTTGGTAAGCACACAAACCCTTTTGGTTTCAAATCTATTCCTACCTCTAGTGCATGTTGCAGAGAACTCAATTTGACTATTTTCCCCAATTCTTAATTGGGTTTTGCATGTCATTTTCTCTGGTTTTGGTACCCTGTCCAACTCTATCTGCATATAGTGGATTTAATGGAGATCTATGTTGGAGCCTTTATCTCTGCAATGTTTTGGATCAATCACGAACCTAAGGTAAGGGGGAAGCTTACTATTTGCTAGAATGAGAATAAATTGTGGTAGAATATAGGATGAGTCACCAAGAGACTCAAAGGGCATAAGTTGAAATGGTTAAATGGCTTGGAGGCCAATTTGAGCTCAATTGATGTTTTGAGCAATGTTATCTGGATGCATGCAAGCTATGTTGATGTTGATTTCATGACTTAATTGGATATTATGTGAATTGATGCATTAAGTTGTGAAATATGTGCAATTATGTGCAATTTGAGTATCTAAATTGAATGCATGCAAGGTGAATGTGTTTCTGTGATTAAACATGTTTACTTAAGGTATATGAACTCTTTTGAATGTTGAAATTGGTTAGATTTGAGTAATGAAAAGAATGGTTTGAAAAACCTCATATTTCAGTGTGCTGACTGCACAATCTAACCGGTTACTCGATAATTGTAACCGGTTAGACACTGTAAAATTGTAAAAGAAAATAAGTTTTTGAAATCAGTCTTGTGGTCTTATTGATGCTACTCAAATCTAGGCCTTAATTTCATTGGAAACAATCTGAAATGAAGTGGATTATACTGTTATGGCTCAGATTGAAATTAAAGAGTTAATACCTTAGTGTAATGAGACAATTTCAAGAGGAAATTATGCATAAATGAAATTGGATTATGACTTAGATCTTTTGAATGATATTATGGTTGGACTTGAGGTATTCTGTTATGCTAAGACCTTATTATTGGATTGAGTAGAGAAATCAAGGAAAGATTCTTTGAAAATCAATGGTTTTGTATTCAGGTCTGTAATTCTAACCGGTTAGGTGATGATGTAACCGGTTATTACCTGAAACTTAAAAATAAAAGTTAAGTTTTTAAGTAAGGATTTATGATACCAAAGATTACATTCTCTCAATCCAGGTCTATGAGCATATGTTAAATTTAAATTCAAAGGTGAATTTTATGAGTAAAGCCATACCTCAAGATATCATTCAGAAGTTGTGTTTTCTAAGTCATAATAATGGAATTAATGGAAAGACCAACCTTAGTAATTATGTATGCAATGCATGCATAGAGAAAGGTAAGGAAATAGGTTGGCAAGGATGGTTTGTGATGTTCGGGGTACTTGACCCTGTACTCTAGGAGTACTAAACTGTTGCAACCTACTTGATGACACATTCTGGGAATGTGGCCATTGTCTGGGACATGGTTTCTTGGACACGTTCTGGGAACGTGATGCACACTCTGGGAGTGGTGCTTGATTATATTCCAAGTATGGTTTGCGATACGTTCTGGGAACGTATGTTAGTGTTCTGGGAACACATTGGTATAATAATAGAATTAAAGATAAAACCAACCTTGATGATTGTGCATCCATATAGAATGGAAGTTTGGTTGGTAGGAACGTTTATCTTATTCTGGGAATATGAGGAGGGCACTCCGGGAGTACCAAATTATAAGCTACTTGATGACACATTATAGATATGTGGCCAGTGTCTGGGACCTGGTTTTATACGTTCTGGGAACGTATGTTAGTGTTCTGGGAACACATTGATATGCAACCTACTTGATGACACATTATAGATATGTGGCCAGTGTTCGGGACCTGGTTTTTATGCGTTCTGGGAACGTGGTGCACACTCTGGGAGTGGTGCTTATTATTCCAAGTATGGTTTGCTACACGTTCTGGGAACGTGGTGCACACTCTGGGAGTGATGCGTATTATCCAAGTATGGTTCGGCATTACGTTCTGGGAACGAATGTCGGTGTTCCAGGAACACAAGGATGTATTGGATGGACGTCCAAGATGGACTTTTAGAGGCCTCAGTTGTGGAAGAAAATCATGCATCATGCCACCTGCATTGAAAGAATTATTATGATTAACCGGGTGTGCTCATATGATTATGCATCATGATTTGCTACATGTTGACTTGTGGATGTTAGTTTTATTCTCATTTGATTATGCGAATATGTATAGCTAACCCCTATGCCCTTATTAGGTGTTAATCGTGCATCTAGCTTGCACAAGAATCAGTAAGGGGAGATGTTCCTTAGGTGCATGCAGAGTGTAGAAAATGTGGGTTGTGAACCCGTTGTGCAGATATCGAGGATCCGGCCAGATGAATGTTTGGACAAAGGACCAGTGACCAGCTCTATAACATTTCTATTTTTAATAGAATTTATATGATACATATTTTGGAAAAAGGTATCATAAGAGGAATTCAGTTTCATAATTATACTTATTTGGTATTAATGGACTTGTTACACTTGATATATTTTGGGGGTATAATACGATGATTTTACTATGTTTCCGCAAACTCTGATTTTGTTAGTCAACCTCATTTCTAATCAAGTGTTTGTGAAAAGGAATTTTCAAGGGAAGGGAAAATTATTATTTTCAGATCTTTTTCCAACGATAACAAGTCCAAGTTTTCATAAACTTCTTACTTTTCTTATAAAGTAAGATAATATACAAGGAGTGTTACACTTTTATGGTATCAGAGCAATGGTCCTGACTCTTGGTCCTTGGGTGTGTGGTCCAATACGCTGGTCATCGATATCTGCAATGTTTCTTGGGAAGTATGCTTTCATATACTTCCAAACTAGAGCTAAGGTTATGGGAAATGGCTCTAGATAAATAATTTATTCTGCTATTAAGAAGTGTTCTATGAAGTCTAAATAGAAGTATGATAGTCGTATGCTTCTCTTTAGATATGTTGAAAACCCAAAACCACAGTGTTGGTTTATTATGTTTTCATAGAACCAGTGATGAGGAAATTTTAAGGAGTTGTAGTTGAGTCCTCGACTCTGAGGAGGAGTGTTTACCCTCACTCGTGTTAAAGTCAATCAACTTTTCAGACCGAGTGTAGGGCAGTGATCTTCTTAAAGATCAACCTTGTTGAGTTTGTTAAACTCTAAAGCTATCCTTTCTTTTGTTCCTTTCGGATAAGGGTAGTGATCAAAGCTGCTATATGCCTTATCCAATCGGCTATCTCAAAGCAGAGAATCCTACAAATCTTCTTGTAGTGGTTTCCAAGGTATGTCTAAATCGTTCTATTAAGGTATTGGACTTTGTCTATCTACCTGTGTCATGATTTCATTTGATCTTAAGAACGGTTTGGGAATCGAAGGATCAAATTATCATGATTAATGATGATAGAACAACCCTGTATTGGAATTCCCAAGTTTCGAATCTGGAATCCAATGGACCCATGTGTCTGCTTCTGGGCAGCAGTGAAGGAAATAGGGGGTTAAAGAAATCTGGGTTTCAAGAAAGGATGTTAGGTTCACCCTTGAGCAAAGAGATAGTGTTTGGAATCAAGTTAATTCTTGAAGCTGATTCTCTCTCTACTACCCTTACGATATGGTATCATCGGGAATGGTCAAATGAGAGAAACACGTAGAGAAGTTGTTAAAAGAATTGGTTGGACCAGGTTAAAAGAATCTAAGTGTTTTCTGAGATGGATTGGCGGTTGAATTAATCCCAAATCAGGATTCGAGGCAGGGATACACTTGAGACTACATTTTAATCTCGATACGGACATTATGAGTAGAAAATAATGCCGTTCGGATTGACTAATGCACCTGTTCTTTTATGGATTATAAGAACGGGACCTTTAGATTATATTTGGATACGTTTGTGGTTTATCCTGAGAATCCGGAGGAGCACGAGAAACATCTCAGGATGGTGTTGAGAATCCTGCAAGAGAAGTAGTTGTGTGCTAAGCTCACCAAAGATGAGTTTTGGTTGAGCGAAGCTAAGTTCGCAGGGCATGTGATCTTTAAAGTAAGAAGTTCTTAGGGCTGGCTGGGTACTATCGCCGGAGTATTTAAGGATTTTCTAAGATCGCATGGCCTTTGATCAAGTTGACTTGGAAAGATCAACTGATGGTATTGAATGATAGGATGTTGTTTAATTATGGTGGGGTGATGATGGATTATACCCCAACATAATATGATTAGTCCAAGAGGAATTATGGAAAATGTGAGTAGATTATGATTTAAATCATTTCAGTGATGGATTCAGTTGGAATCAAGGTATTAGATTATGAATAAATCCTATTTTGAGTTGGATTGGATGAGGTAAAGAAAATGGTTTTGAAATTCTTTGGTTTTATTTCTAAAACTATACTTCATAACCGGTTAGAGTTTCTTGTAACCGGTTAGAAGCTGAAAGTCTAAAATAAAAATTTAAGTCCTTGTGAAGGAACTTTTGGTATCAATAAACATCTTCCTCCAATCCAAACTCAATGTCAATTACCTAAGTAAAATTTAAGGAAAGGATTTAAGGTGGTAAAATAACTTAATGCCTTGATTCATCATTGAAATTGATTTAAGAGGATTGAATCATAATACTTATGGATTAATCGAGAATTGAAATTAAGGAGCTACTCCAATCGGAGAAGGTAGAGAATTGAGCTGAATGATGCAAAAGAGACAATAGGTACTAAGATAAGAAGGTTGTGATTCATGAACAAGTTCGGAGTTCGAAAGTATGAAAGACAATAAGAAGAGGAAGAGTTGAATGTAAGATAAAGGCGATGGATGGAGTTTCTTAAAGATTATGGCTCTGAGCTCCATCCTGGCATAGCAAACGTAGTTGCAGACAATTTGAGCTGATAGGCTATTCTTGTGAGCTCAATGATGGTTAAGGAGGTTATCCCGATCGAGGGATTCAGAGACCTAAGTCGGGTAACCCAAGAGGAACCCTCTAAGTATTAGATTGGTAATGTTGCCAATCACCAACGAATTCCTGAATCGGATTCGTGAATTACCACCCGAAAATGAAGAGAAGAAAGAGAAGTTAACTTTTGAGGAAAAAGGAGTTAGATCTCTATGAAGAAACAAAAGAGATTTAATCTTTAGAACCAAAGTCTGTGATTATGGATATTAGAAAATATATTATGGAAGTAAGGGATTTAGGAAGTGTTGTCTAGGACAATCTAGAGGAGAGATCCAAAGGCAAGCACTTCAAGAATAGATTATGTTCGAACCCAAGTTAGCTATCAACTATCAAGGAATAAGGAATTTCTAAATGTTGGAAGCATGTGTGAGGACTATGGAAAAGTACATGAACTTCATGCGAGAAAGGTCTGAGTTCAGAATAAGAGAAAGCATGATGAAATACAGGCCCAACTGGAGAAAGAGGAAAAGTAAATGGGAGAATGTCAACCACGGAAATATCGAGGTTAAGGAATCCTCGATTGGAGAAAAGTGACTAAGGAGGAAATAGGAAGGGGAACATTTGTCCATCTCAAGGTGAAAACGGTGAGGCACATCACTTTGAGTTTAAATGTGATGTACTTAAGGGAATAGTCAATTCCGATTGTAGGAAGCTGGAGTATTATTCACCGAATTGTCTTGAAGGAAAAGGTGAGAAAGGAATGGACGAATCCAGCACGAGAAGAAATCATCAGCTGAGATGAGAGTTGAGTGTAATCCTGACGTAGACAACCCAAGCCTATCTCTTCCTTTGATCGGAGTTAATGTAGTCAAATTTTTTTCGATTACGTTAATCTAATCGTTTGAGAATATCAATATCCTGTAAGTTCAACTTCAATTTTTCTGTGATCAAAACCCTTATCACGGTTGGATGTGATAATATTTGTGGACACTACAGAAATAGAAAGATCAGTTATGGCTAGAGGGATTAACAACCACCGGGATAGGACAAATCTTTGTCTCCCCAACGGAAATGTCTCTAGAAATTGACAATCTAACTAAGTCTGATAGTGATAATTACCCTATCTTTAAGTTCATCTAACTTAAAGACCTGTTGTATGATCTTTCTTGCGGAAGATTATATCTGAAAGGGATGATTTTGTTATTAATGGTTTGAATATTAGGACTGATCACCCTAATGTCTCAAACTATTAAGAAATGAAGTCATACAAAATTTTTCTTTGATCGTGCTTGAGATATCAGAGTGCGCAGCCCAAAAAGTTTTTCCAAAAAGTTTATTGGAAAGTGTTTTAATTGAAGAATATTTATGTGAAGTGTAAAGAGTATTTCTTTTAAAAGAAATTCTTTCACCTAAGAGTTTTATGCAAATAATTTTGGTTTCAGGTGAAAGGTTTTATTAGAGATGTTTTGAAATAAAAGAACTATATCGAAACTCTTTTAAGTGGGGGAGGACCCTAAAGAACAAATTTTTGGGAGCAAGATGAAGTTTTCTAGTATAAAAATATTTTGGAAAAGTGGAAAATTTCGAAAGATGAATTTCGGGGACGAAATTCCTTTTAAGTGGGGGAGTAGTGTAACACCCCTAATTTTCGTCTCCCAAATAACCAAGAAATTGATTATAACAATTATTTTATAATTGATTTATATTAGTTTTGAAGGTTTTAGTTTTTGTACATTATGTGTTTTGATATAAAAATATGAGATATATTTTTATATGGTTATTTTGTACAAAAATGTGAATATTGTAAATTAGCCCTAGGGTTGGGACCTAATTGCAATATTAAAAAGGTTTTTGAAGAAAGAGTAATTAAATTATTAAATTTTGAATTTTATCAGTATGTAACCGGTTAGAAGGGCTGTGTAACCGGTTACACGATGAACTCAGAAAACTGGGTTAGTGCGTTTGATGAGTAATCACGCGTTTTAACCCAGAAATTGCCACGATTCCTTCCTTCCTTGAGTGGAGATAGACGTGTCGCCTTGCATGTTACTCCAATTCGTCTATAAAAGGATGGATTGCTGAAGGATTTGGGGTTGGTTCTCTGAATTTAGGGTTGAAGCTCTGTTTAGGGTTTGTAAGTTCGTCTCTGAAATTCTCCTTCGTTTCTGAGAGTTAGAACATGAGTGATACACTATTACAAAGCTCACATCAAGGGCTTTGTATTGATATAAAGATTGTGAGTTGAGAGTCCCTGAATCAAGAGAACGAAGCTTGCCAAGTTGAGGTGTTGATGTTGTCAAACCTCAGCTTCTGATTTCTGGAGCTGACTTTGAAGCTCGATTTTGGTAAGCACACAAACCCTTTTGGTTTAAAATCTATTCCTACCTCTAGTGCATGTTGCAGAGAACTCAATTTGACTATTTTCCCCAATTCTTAATTGTGTTTTGCATGTCATTTTCCCTGGTTTTGGTACCCTGTCCAACTCTATCTGCATATAGTGGATTTAATGGAGATCTATGTTGGAGCCTTTCTCTCTGCAATGTTTTGGATCAAGCACGAACCTAAGGTAAGGGGGAAGCTTACTATTTGCTAGAATGAGAATAAATTGTGGTAGAATATAGGATGAGTCACCAAGAGACTCAAAGGGCATAAGTTGAAATGGTTAAATGGCTTGGAGGCCAATTTGAGCTCAATTGATGTTTTGAGCAATGTTATCTGGATGCATGCAAGCTATGTTGATGTTGATTTCATGACTTAATTGGATATTATGTGAATTGATGCATTAAGTTGTGAAATATGTGCAATTATGTGCAATTTGAGTATCTAAATTGAATGCATGCAAGGTGAATGTGTTTCTGTGATTAAACATGTTTACTTAAGGTATATGAACTCTTTTGAATGTTGAAATTGGTTAGATTTGAGTAATGAAAAGAATGGTTTGAAAAACCTCATATTTCAGTGTGCTGACTGCACAATCTAACCGGTTACTCGATAATTGTAACCGGTTAGACATTGTAAAATTGTAAAAGAAAATAAGTTTTTGAAATCAGTCTTGTGGTCTTATTGATGCTACTCAAATCTAGGCCTTAATTTCATTGGAAACAATCTGAAATGAAGTGGATTATACTGTTATGGCTCAGATTGAAATTAAAGAGTTAATACCTTAGTGTAATGAGACAATTTCAAGAGGAAATTATGCATAAATGAAATTGGATTATGACTTAGATCTTTTGAATGATATTATGGTTGGACTTGAGGTATTCTGTTATGCTAAGACCTTATTATTGGATTGAGTAGAGAAATCAAGGAAAGATTCTTTGAAAATCAATGGTTTTGTATTCAGGTCTGTAATTCTAACCGGTTAGGTGATGATGTAACCGGTTATTACCTGAAACTTAAAAATAAAAGTTAAGTTTTTAAGTAAGGATTTATGATACCAAAGATTACATTCTCTCAATCCAGGTCTATGAGCATATGTTAAATTTAAATTCAAAGGTGAATTTTATGAGTAAAGCCATACCTCAAGATATCATTCAGAAGTTGTGTTTTCTAAGTCATAATAATGGAATTAATGGAAAGACCAACCTTAGTAATTATGTATGCAATGCATGCATAGAGAAAGGTAAGGAAATAGGTTGGCAAGGATGGTTTGTGATGTTCGGGGTACTTGACCCTGTACTCTAGGAGTACTAAACTGTTGCAACCTACTTGATGACACATTCTGGGAATGTGGCCATTGTCTGGGACATGGTTTCTTGGACACGTTCTGGGAACGTGATGCACACTCTGGGAGTGGTGCTTGATTATATTCCAAGTATGGTTTGCGATACGTTCTGGGAACGTATGTTAGTGTTCTGGGAACACATTGGTATAATGATAGAATTAAAGATAAAACCAACCTTGATGATTGTGCATCCATATAGAATGGAAGTTTGGTTGGTAGGAACGTTTATCATATTCTGGGAATATGAGGAGGGCACTCCGGGAGTACCAAATTATAAGCTACTTGATGACACATTATAGATATGTGGCCAGTGTCTGGGACCTGGTTTTATACGTTCTGGGAACGTATGTTAGTGTTCTGGGAACACATTGATATGCAACCTACTTGATGACACATTATAGATATGTGGCCAGTGTCCGGGACCTGGTTTTTATGTGTTCTGGGAACCTGGTGCACACTCTGGGAGTGGTGCTTATTATTCCAAGTATGGTTTGCTACACGTTCTGGGAATGTGGTGCACACTCTGGGAGTGATGCGTATTATCCAAGTATGGTTCGGCATTACGTTCTGGGAACGAAAGTCGGTGTTCCGGGAACACAAGGGTGTATTGGATGGACGTCCAAGATGGACTTTTAGAGGCCTCAGTTGTGGAAGAAAATCATGCATCATGCCACCTGCATTGAAAGAATTATTATGATTAACCGGGTGTGCTCATATGATTATGCATCATGATTTGCTACATGTTGACTTGTGGATGTTAGTTTTATTCTCATTTGATTATGCGAATATGTATAGCTAACCCCCATGCCCTTATTAGGTGTTGATCGTGCATCTATCTTGCACAAGAATCAGTAAGGGGAGATGTTCCTTAGGTGCATGCAGAGTGTAGAAAATGTGGGTTGTGAACCCGTTGTGCAGATATCGAGGATCCGGCCAGATGAATGTTTGGACAAAGGACCAGTGACCAGCTCTATAACATTTCTATTTTTAATAGAATTTATATGATACATATTTTGGAAAAAGGTATCATAAGAGGAATTCAATTTCATAATTATACTTATTTGGTATTAATGGACTTGTTACACTTGATATATTTTGGGGGTATAATATGATGATTTTACTATGTTTCCACAAACTCTGATTTTGTTAGTCAACCTCATTACTAATCAAGTGTTTGTCAAAAGGAATTTTCAAGGGAAGGGAAAATTATTATTTTCAGATCTTTTTCCAACGATAACAAATCCAAGTTTTCATAAACTTCTTACTTTTCTTATAAAGTAAGATAATATACAAGGAGTGTTACACCACCGGTTTCAATCCGAGTTTTCTTAGAATCAATTACCTTTTAAAAACCAAACTTTGAGTCTCATGAACTCACTTTAGAAATCAAGAAAACAATTTTAAATAAACTTGGACAGCAAAGAAAAACTTTACAAAAATCAATTTTATAAAACCCGAAAATATCGTAAAAACTCCTTTTGTTTCAAAAACTCTTTAGATCAACTTTAACATTTTGAAAACTCAACAAATCACAAGCATAACTTCACAAATTCAAATGAATCAAACCAAATAAATTTCAAAATCAAACATAAACACACACAGTCAATTACACACTTTGATAACTCAAGACACATGGACAATAAATCAATTATTCAATTTAATCACAAACCAACATTCATTCTCAAGTAAACATTTTCTCAATCAAACACTTAACTCAATCATGCAACACATAATTAATTTCAAACACATTTTATTTTTATAAAACAAAAACACTTAGACACCTTCAAACTCACAAACCGAATACATGCATATAAGTTCAAGTAAATACAAAACTCATTCCTAATCAATTATTTAACAAGATATATTCATTGTTCCTATTTTATTTCATGGAAAAGATTACTAACCTAATTAATCTTACATAGACCGAAACACTTCACACAAAACAAGATTCATGCATCATACAAATTCATGCAATCATTTTCTTCTTTTTCTTGACAAAACCGTAAGCTCAATCATGGAAAATAATTCAAACTTTAATTCATTTTTCCCTAACTCAACCGAATCAAAAATCATGCACAACATAAAACATATATCAAGTTCTCACAAAGCAAAAAGCATGGATCATGGCCTAATATAACATGCATAAGATTAGCACTTAGATCAAATCATGTTCATGCAAGGAAAATTATTTCAAAGTTTATTTCCCTAATTTTCTTCTAGAAACCGAGGCATGCAACAAAAGAACACATAGTCTTTTCATTTAAGATTGACATGCATACACTTAGATTAAGTAGATCAAGTCATGAATTCAAATATAAAACACAATTAGAAAAAAAAATCATTTCGGGTAAAAAGGACCAAAACCGTGACACACTTTTGAGAAAATACCAAAGCTTTGGTTTCAAGAATAACATGCAAAGCCTAAAATTGAAACAAAACTAAAGATCAAAACACAAAGCAAAGCTTTCATCAAACGTAAACCAAAACCGAGACATGCAAGGGTTCAAAGTCACATAAATCATTTTCAAACAACATGCAAGACCAAAATCATCAAACAAGTTTAGATCAAACATTTATTTTACCAATAAACACTAAAACACTTCATGATTCACGGTTTCAAGCATAAAAATTAGACATGCAAAGGGATCTACTTCAAACTCACCAAGATCATGATCAAAATTTTAGATCTAAGAAACCTAACTTGAAAAACATGAAGATCTAACATGCAAGTATCAAGGTCCATCATACACAACACCAACCGAATTATAGAGTCCATCATAGAATTTGTTACAAATAAAGATCAAAGTAAAACATCACATGCACTTTAGATCAAGTCATGGAATGATCATGCAAGAGAAGAAAAGAAAATAAAATTACAAGATCAAGAACTAATTCTAAGACTTCTAGGTCTTCGGTTTATACCAAGAAGAAAAGGTCTTCAACACTTCCAAGAACTTGATCTTCAAAAGGATTTCCTAGGTTTGTGGTTGATCTCCTCTCCTTTTCCCTTCTTCCTACTCACGGTTTCTCCTCTTCTTTCTCTCTATTTTCTAATTTCTTTGTCTAAGAGTTTGAGAGACTCTTAGAATTGTGTTTGTGTTTATGTTTGAGACGTGGAGGAGTGGAATGAAGAAATGAGTGAAATGAAGCTAAGGGCCAAGGGTTATATAGAAAATTCATGGCTTCCTATTTTGCCCTTTAAGTAATTCAGTCACAAGCCTTGGAGGGAGGGGTAAATTCGGCTCTTCTATAAAATTGCATGGGTGGAGTTTAGCATGGCTCAAGGAGACAACGTAGGGGACATAAGAGCTTAGGGTTCATCCTAGGCTTTTTGACTTGTGGGTTCTCCATTAGTCTAGTTAGGGTTTGGTTAGGAGTTTAGTTGGGATTTAGTTACACTTAGTTGCTTGGCTAGTTACTTAGGAAATTTCTAGGTTGGCTAGTTAGTTAGGGTTTTAGTTGGGATTTAGTTACACTTAGTTGGGTTCTCCATTAGCTCTGCATCTTGTTTTTCTATTATGCTCAGATTTCTGCATTCATTTTGCTTTAACTTTCTGGCTTGTCATCTCTGGCACGCTTTTGATCTAAAGTTGCCTTGGTTTTTTCGGTTTGAATTCATTGTCAGCTTTTGATTTCAACTTCTGCTATAACTTTGATCTCAGCCTTTTGTTTGCATTTCCTCCAGGATTTCTAGTTTCAACACTCTCTCTTTTTCTTTCTCTTTTTTTTCCAACGCGCCTTCTACAGGGGTGCGCCTTTAGTTAATCGATTGGGTTGGAACTGAATGGTGTATTTGAAATTGAACAGGGGGCGCTTTCGGCGAGGGTGCGCCTTCGGGTGATAGAGTCTATTGAATCAGAACACTAAACAGGGGGCGCTTTTGACGAGGTTACGCATTCGGTTGGTTGATTCTGTTGAATATGAACACTGAACGGGGGGCGCTTTTGACGAGGGTGCGCCTTCGGTTGACTGATTCTATTGAATCTGAACACTGAACAGGGGGCGCTTTTGACGAGGGTGCACCTTCGATTGACTGATTCTGTTGAATCTGAACGATATATTTGAAACTAAGCAAGGGCGCTTTCGACGGGGGTGTGCCTTTGGTTCACTGATTCTGTTGAATCTGAACGATATATTTGAAACTGAGCAGGGGCGCTTTCGACGGGGGTGCGCCTTTGGTTCACTGATACTGTTGAATCTGAACATGGTACGCCTTTGACAATGATGTGCCTTATGAAGTCGCTCTTGGACTTTCTTCTCCCTTTCTTCCCTTTGAGACTGAACTGTGGGGACTCCTTCGGACCGCATGACAGTGGGCAAGTAGTCGCCCTTGGGACTAAAATGAGGATGCCTTTAGACTGCTGATTTTGGACAGGGTGTCACCCTTAGAACTGAGGACGCCCTTAGACTATTGATTTTGGGCAGGGCGTCGTCCTTGGACTGAACTAAGGACGCCCTTAGTTTGCTGATTCAGATTTTAATTCTGGTCAGGGTGTCGCCCTTAATTCTGATTCAGATTTTTCTATTCTGGATAGATCAGGAGTTTGTTGTTCAAGGTGGAGGAATCGATCATCCCATGACATTGAGCGTCTTAGAAAAACTTGGTAAATCTTGGCCTAAGAGCGTACCAAGGACTTCTCAAATCTTAAAAAGAGGTCACATCTTGTTCCTACATAAACAAATTTCATTCTTCGGATATTTTCATGCTACGCATGCCCGTTTTGTTAGTTTTCTCCAATAAATTATATACAAATCAATCATGCATCATTATTTAAAATCGCCAGGATCTTGTTTTCATATAACATTTTTTCAAAAGCACGCTCTCTAAGCATCTATGCAGCTTATAACATGAGACACTGTGTTTGCATGTTGGAATCATGAAAAAATAGTTTATTCTAATCGTGCAATGGTTGAGCAGAGAACAGTTAGCAAGATTATGACAACAATAACTATCATGATAGACTAATTTTAGTTCTATAGCATACACATCAAACATTCATATGTACAGAGTCATCTAATTATTGTTTTTTTAATCAATTTTTTTTACATGTGAGAGCGAAATCATTCATGAATTTATACACAAGAAAACCAAATCACACTGTAACATACAGGCATGCATATTAAACCATTCATCTCAATGTTAGATAATGTTGTTATTTAGGACAAGGTAACTATATCAGTATAATGCTGTAAATTAAATCATGATATCACATTAGAGCTATCAAACCAAAGTTGTCATGGATGCATACAAAAGCACATACTGTAACTATTTTTTTTAACTACACGCAGTACATTAAATAATGAAATACACATATACAGTTCCTTGTCATGACAAACACAGAGTTCAAATCATCTCCATATCACTTCATGTCATCCAGTCAAGGTAAAAATAAATCATTGCCATCAAGATAATATTAGACATGAAACTAGCTAGGTAGAACATGATATCATAAAAAAGTGATCCTACCAAAGCCATATTTAGACATGGATGCAAACAAAAACTAGCAACATAATGAGCATATGTATACTGTAACTGTTTTTTTTATTATTATGATATTATTTATTTATTTATTATTTTTTTAAACTGCACATACAGTAACTGATATAGTACATATTTTCTCTCATCATGACATATATTTATCAAATTCATGTAAAGAAATACTAGCATATGAGTAATAGGCATGATATTAAATTAGACTAAGTTCTGTACTTAGCTCATAGTGTAGACAACTGTTAGGAGTGTTGCCAAGTACAATATCCTAGGTGCGCCTTGGCTGCTGAGTTTTTACTTTCTGTAAAGGGACACCTTCTTCAGTGAGAGCGTACTTTCACCCCTCTAATTGCTTCATGCTTTCTGGAAAGTTGAGTAAAAGCGAACGTGGACGCTTTTTGGAAAGGATGCTTTTTGTGGCTGAAAGACAACCCCCTTCCTGCAACGCTTCCTGGGTTGGAGACTGTTGAGGTTGATATAGTGGAGTATCCCCAGGAACTGTTCTTCGTGTGATGCCTTCTGAAGCTGTTAACTGAACAACATCTCCATAAACGTTTCCTTTGCTATTTGAAGCCATGATTTCCCCGGCAACGATGCCAATTGTTTCTGCCAGGAATTTATTGTATTTTGCAAAGAAAATAACAGGAATGTAAAATAAAAGAGATGGGTTCGTAAACTTTGTGAAATCAAGGCCTCATTTTATTACTTCTATTGGGAGGGAGAATACAAGAGAGAAAGAGAGCGTAGCTAGCAGGAAATACAGTGAAAGTGATAAGGTTCATAGGACGCTCTCAGTTTGTCTCCCTCAATACTCTCTAAGATCTCTCCCTGGTTGTGTCGTTGAGTATTGTTTTTACTGGCTTCAGCTTGTATTGGTTCTTGTTGGCCTCTGTTGGCTTGCTTTTAGCTATGAGTTGCGATCCATATATAGAGGTCTTGTGTCTTGGCCTTCAAGTTTGGCCTTCTCCTTGTTTGATGGGTATTGTGATACTCCCTTCATTGTCCACTGGTCGTTGCTTCCTTCAGCCTTGGTAGGGGAGATGAACAGTGCCTTTTTCCTCTTGAGTGGAATGGCATCTTCTTCCCCCAGCATACTACATTTGACACTTGAGTGAAATGACATCTTTCCCATTTGTAGCATTATGACTGACATGGCTTATTGAGCGTTGGGCCCAAGGAGGGGTGATTTCTCAGGACTTTGTTCAGCTTCAGAGGGATGTTGTGGGTTGAGGACGCTCTGATCTGAGGACGCTTCCACGTTCTTCCTCATCTTGGACTGGTGGTTACTGTAACGTTTTCCTGCTTGTCTACTGGTTACTTCCTTTTACTGTTGCCTTCAGCAAGGAGTACAAGTAATTCCACTTTTTTTGTTGATTGGAATAGCACAATTTCCACTAATGGCATGTTGAGTGACTTCTCTGATTAAGTATTGGGTCCAAGAGTGGAGAAGCTTGTTAGAGAAGACTCTCCTTGGGACTTCACGTTCCTTTACTGTTGCTGCCTGGAGGGGACGCTCTGGGGGAGGGACGCCTTTCTCATCCTGATCTGGTCATGTGGATGGGCTTCCTTCCAGACTTTGGGCCTACACTTTCTTGGGTCTTCTCTTAATTTTGTTTATTCTTTCTTTAATGGAATGAAGCCCAAAAATAATTATTCTATCCGAAACACCTATAAAAAAATAAACAATGGATAATTTAAAATTAGTATAAGTTATAAAACTTATAGACCCATTATCTTAAGATTTTTGGTCATGATGTGATGTCAAATTCACCCATATGTTATTTCATTGAAGCCCATTATTTCAAATCTTCTATTCTATTGGGTTAAATCTCCTATTCCTAATAAGGAGTGAAGACCCACTTTAGTCCCTCATGTTTTTCGCGTGGGACAGTTTAGTCTCTCAAAAAATGGAAAAACATGGTGTTAACGGTATTGACGGAAGGACTAAAATGTCTCCTTTTCAACATCTTCAATGACTTAAAATGTTTTTTCATTTTTTGAGGGTCTAAACTGTCCCACGCGAAAAACATGAGGGTTGAAGAGCCACAACAAAAATATCAATTGGCACGGGAAAAAGGGTTGAATTGTGACTTAAAACTTTTTGCTTTAATTAAATTCGTCATCAAACTGAGTCGAGAAATGCTTAATGGTGGGACAATTGCAACAAGACATCCGACGAACATTCAAACATGGCATTTTTTATTAGTTTTAAAATAATAATTATTTAATTTAAATAAAACACGTAAAAAAACTGAGATTGGGATTCGCTTCTTTCAGATTAAATTTAAGATTTGTGGATCTTCTCTCAATCTCTTCTTAGGCGCTTTCAATTTTTTCATCTTCCTCCTATCATCTCTAATAGCTCTTTGATTTTTTTTTGCATGTTCAAATACTCTGCTTTGTGCCTCACAATTTCTTCCTCTTCTTCCTTTGTGGCTAGCCTTGTTGTCTAGTGGGCTCACTACTTCATCCTCCTTTGTTGCTCAAGCATTGTTGCTCTGTTACAGACATGATGAAAATGGTGAAGAATTTTAATGTTCACTTGTTTTAAAAAAGGTGGACACATCCACTTGTTTTTTTTATGGTTGTGATTAAAGGCTTTCGATCAATGGCTTATATTGCAAAGGGTTACCTGTTTAGGTGGTCATCTTTGGAGGTAGTTATATTGTATGTGCTGGAATATTGTATTTCATGGTGGGTCAATCCTTTTTTTTTTTTTTTGTTTTAAGCGTGTGGGCAGTGTATTTGTTATTTTGGTGTGGGCCTCTACTTTTTTTTTATATGTGTTTAAATAGGTATAGATCAACATATTTTTGTGTAGGAAATTTTTTGCATCTTCTCAATAGGGAATTTATTTCCCTCTTTTAAAATATTGTGCTATTTTTTTTATTTTTATTTTTTTATAGGCCAAAGTCATGTTAGTGTTAGTAATTAGTAAATCACCTTAAATAAACTCCTTACAAACACCTAAGGAGGAAACCGCCACACGGGGCTCGAACCCGAGACCTCCCCTATGGGATACAACCTTCCTAACCACTAGCTTAAATATTGTGGCTTAAATATTGTGCTAGTTAGTAGTAACTATTTTGTTTTAGATGCTGTAGACAATGTTAGATGGTTGGTTGTAGATATAAAATTAACTTTAAAAAATAATAAATTTAATGATAAAATTAATTATAAGCTTTAATATCACATTTATTGTGTAACATTATTTATTGGCTTTAATATCACAAAAATATTAAAGGGACTTTGAATTTATGTAGAAAAAAACACTTTAAATGCGCATCTATTTATTGTTCACTGGGCTTTGATGAATTGCTAAGTGGTTCATGTCATGGACTTAGGGTTACGGTTAGGGTTTAGGACCTAGGATTTTTGGTGGTTGGTGGCATGAATGGAATAGTGGTTTAGTGGGTTCGGATAAGTATTTCCGCTTCAGGAGCAAGGGTTTGTTACGATTCATGAGATCAATTGATGGATTTACGAGTTAGGACGTAGTGTTTTTTAGGGCTCATTATATAAATCGATGAATTGTTTAATGAGTGTAGTATTCAAATTTTGTTAGTTAGGGTTTAGGGCTTAGGGTTTGTTAGGGTTCATGATGTAACATCCCGAATTTAATTATGATAATAATTAGAATAATATTAAGATTTGGAAGTAAGGATTATCCTAAAAGGGATTTAAAATGATGGATTAGGAGTTCTTTGAGTGCCATAAAGGAGTCAAGGAGCATTGGCATCGAAAAGCGAATTTAAAGAAGACCAAACGAGGGTCAAAATCGGTGTTTTCAGTGTTTTAAATTCGCTAACTAGGGAAATTTAAAATAAAAGATTTAATACTCCAAATGCAATTTCCACCGTTGGATATGAAGATATGATTTTTAGGAAGCTGCTCGTCAAATTTGGGAAAGATCTGACGGTTAACGAAGGAGATATAGCATGGTCAACCCAGAGTCAGCAGACTCGCGCCCCAGGCGCGAGTAGCCGCGCCCCAGGCGCGCAACACGCATCAGACCTGAGCCAAAAGGGGCTCGCTCTCAAGCGCGAGATCTGGCGCTCAAGCGCCAGCGCGCAGACCAGCAGCGCCAGATCTATAAAGATCGCGCACCAGCCACCCCTCTCCCCATTTTTCCTCCGCACCACTCACCCTCCCCTCCACCCAAATCCGTCCCCAACACCTCCAACCACCACTAGAGCCACCACCCAGGCCGCCCCACCTTGGCCTCCACCCTTCCCCACGGTTCTCTCTCTCTCTTTCTCTCACTTGGCTCCCTCTCACTCTCCACCAACCACGGCCGCCGCCACCAAGGCCGCCACCGCCACCTCCAGCACGAGCCACCATCGCTATCCCCCATCACCACCATCATATTTCTCTCTCCCTCTTCCCCTTTAGCTTGGTCTCTCTCTCTCCCTCTCTTCTCTCCCTTGTCGGCCGCCACAACCGCCGCCTGGGACCACCGCCGCCGTGGCCGCCGATCAAACCACCACAACCACAACTCCTCCTTCATCCCTTTTCCTCTCACATCCACGAGCTCTCTCTCTCTCTCCACGGATCTCACCGGCGCCGTTACCGGTCCGTGATCGTGCCGGGCTCGTGTCGGGAACCTTGAAGCTCACAGCTCTTGCCTCGGTCCAGCCGTGATCGTTCCCGCTAACGAGGAGCCACACCGACGTCGTCATCGTCGCCGAGCTAAAATCCAGGTTCTATTTAAAAAGCCCGAGGTAAGAGGGTTTGCGTTACCTTTACTTAAGAAGTAAATTCTAGGATGTTATAGTGGTAGCTGAGAATAGGATAATTAAAGGAAAAAAAGTATATTAATGAGCCTTAGGGTATTCCCCGTTAATATAGATAAAATAAATAAAATTGTTACTAGAAACCATGCCTTAGGGAATAAAACGTATATACTGAAAATAAGGTCTGGGATGAATGAATGTAATGTATGTGCATAGAATAAGGTCCGGGATGAATGAGAGTGTTAGGATATCAAAAGAGTTAATATAGAATGAAAAGGTAGAAAAGCACAAAATAAAACCAAGGAGAATTGTTAGGGAGAACCAACGAAACGTGAGAGTAAAAGGATATAGGGTAATTGTGATAGGCGAGGAGAGAAGGGTTATTAAAACTAAATGTAAGGTAAAAGAGGAGTTAAAACACGAAAACCATAAGGAAGTGCGGAGGGGACTTAATTAAGAGTTGTCGGGCAATGATGGAATAGGAATAAAATACTAAACTAAATTCTAAATATAGGTAGTTAATAAGTAAAGAATTTAATGAAAAGATAATGATACAAGAAGATGGAATGTAATAGTGATAGATAAATGGAGTAGAGTACTATCATAGGGAAAATAAGAGAATAAATAAATAATAGTGTGTGCGGGAGGAATCATAGAATTAATTAAGGAATTGCAAACGGGAATTTAAAATATAATGACTATACTAAGTTAAGTAGAGTTGGATAGATATTAGGATAATAAATGGTAGAAGAAAGAGAAATACTAAAATAGAGGTAAAATAAACATTAGGATGATAAGCCATAAAGCAAAGTTGGATAATAGTGAGAGTAATTAGTAAAAAGAAAGAGATTAAAGTAGAAAACGTAGGGAAAATGTGATAAGTCATAAACGAAAATGAAGAGTAAAAGATTGAGTTAAGCCTAAAAGAGTTACTTATATTATAATAAGAGAAAAGATAAATAATGAAGAAAGTAAAGTGAACGGTCGATGGTCTGTTGGACTCAGTCATGATAAAAAAAAGAAGGAATTCGATGACAGGCGGACGGAAGTCCCTGTTATCATTAAAAGTGTAACATCCCAAATTTAATTCCAAGTATAATCTATGTTGGGATGGTCTTAGGGTAGAAGAAATGGAGATATAAGTTAGAATTTAGCCAAAAATACATGTAGAACTAGGTTTAAAACATAGAACTTTAGGAAATTCAAAATAAAAGATTTACAACTCTAAACGCAAATTTCACCGTTGGATGTGAAGATTAGTATGTAGGGAAGCTTGATTTAAAATTTGAGGAAGATCCAACGGGTAACGAAGAAGTTATGGCCTTTCAAAATCTGGATACTGCAAAATTGTGCAGCTTAATCGCCTCTTAATCGCCTCTTAATCGATTAAGCTGCAATTTAATCGATTAAACACTGCTGCTGAGGAAAAAAATAAAACGAAATCAACACTCTTTTCCCTCATTGTTCGACCTCTTCTTCTTCTTCTCCTCTAGGGCTTCATTCTTTTCCTTCAAATCATCAAGAAGCAAGGGTGATACTCCATTCCCATCATCAAACTTCCTTCCTCCTTGCTCCAAGTAAGTATTCAAGCCTTTAATTCCTTCCCTCTCTCTATAATTCGAGTTCTCTCTCTCCTCCCTCTCATGGAGGTTTTCAATTCTAAGCTTAGAACCTTCAAGTTTTCCATGGGGTTTAGTTTGAGCATCATGGAACGAGCAATAATCCTCCTTTTTGTGGCTTATTAATAGGTTCTATCACTCTCTTGTGGATTTTGAGCTCTTGGTGGGCAAACTCAAGCATAGGACACTTGGAATCTCCTTATCCTTATGTGTTTGAGGTAAGGGAGTGGATATAGTGAGCTTTGCCTTGTTCTAGGGAGTAGGCTCTAGTTAGTATATAATGCTTGTTAGGGTTATGTGTTAGGGGAGAAAATTAGATTATAAAACCTTAGGTTATTGAATATAAAATCCTAATTAATTAAATATGCATGATGATTGGATGTTAAGACTAGGAAAAGGAAACCCAATAATATGACAATGAATTATTTGATAAATGAAACTTGGATAAGGATTAAATTGAAGTACATGAGGAATTGGGTAATATGATAGTGAAGTTGACATAAATGAATTTTAAGATTATTGATTTTAATGGTAAAGTCTTGTATTAAATGATAATTCACTGCTATTGCAAATATGTGTATGTGTTATGGAATAAATTAATATAGGAAGAAAAGGGAATGGAAACAATTATATGTGATGAATACGCGTATTTGTATCTAAATGCTAAATGAGTATAAATGATAAGTATTTTCAATTGTGAATAAAGCTCATGGCTTATGAATTGAACTTGTGAATATCGGAAATGAAAACAAATGATTTTGTGTAAACAAAAAATAGAAGGTGATTTTATTATGTGGTGATTAAGCAAATATGTAAGAAGGTGAAATATGTAATTTGAAATGAAGTGTGATATAAATGTTGGAATATGAAAGGGAATACTATCTGGTATGACTGTGATAACTGAGAAAGGAAATGAATAAGGTACTTACATGAATAACTAGTTGTGGAATGTGTGTTGTTGTGTTTAAATGTGTTATGATTGATTGAACAAGGAAGTGAATAATTCTTGGCCTCTGAATTGAGGTGCCGAATATTGTGAATGTAGTATATATGTTGGCCTCTGTTTTGAGGTGACGTTATTTAAATTGTGGTAAATTGTTTATAATGAGAATGATGATAATGTGTGTTGACCTCTGACCTGAGGGACACGAAATGAAATAAAGTGAATGAGTGTTGACCTCTGACCTGAGGGACACCGGATAAATTACAATGAAAGTGTGTGTTGACCTCTGACCTGAGGGACACGATATGAATTAGAATGAATGGGTGTTGACCTCTGATCTGAGGGACACCGGATTAAATAAAGAGTTGAGTGTTGACCTCTGACCTGAGGAACACCGGATGAAATGTGTATTGGTGTGTTGACCTCTGACCTGAGAGACACACCGTGAATTAAGAGATTGAAGTGTTGACCTCTGACCTGAGGGACACAAAATGAATTATAATGAATGGGTGTTGACCTCTGACCTGAGGGACACATAATTTAAATAAGGAAAAGAATGAGAGCCTCTGATTTGAGGTGATAAATGTGTTGCATGAAACTATGCATTGGCCTCTGATTTGAGGTGATGTACTGAAATGAAATGAATATGTGAAATGAATAAAAAGAAAAGGAAATGAATGTTGATTGGATGTTGAAATGAATAAGGAAAATGGATGTTGAACTGAATAATGGAAATGGATGTTGAAATGAATAATGAATATTGAAATGATGAAATGAGTATGGTGTGCAATATGTGAATATATGCTTATTTGATAATTGTGTTTGACCTAGTGGGTTGTTATGTCTAGTTAGAAACTGCTTTCTATTTCATGTGCAATGCTCACTCCCTTACATTTTCAGGTACGGAGATTGAGCTGACACAACCCCCGGCCGAGCAGGAGTACTTTCCCTCACAGGGAGAGTAGGGTGTTATGGGATTTAGATCATAGCATGGACCTAAGCCTCTTATATTATTTTGATGTAAATTGAATATGCATATTTTGAATGAGGCTTAGGATGTTTTATTTTGCTAAAGTTATAACTTTTGGTTTTAACACTCAAACTTAGTATTTTTCCGCTATTACTCTGATTAATTATGCACGTTGATATATTTGGAGCCCATGGGGCCTTGTTATGATTTAGAAATATAATCTGAAGCCCTGCTGGCTATTAGTTGTTTATTTGAAATTGTTTATCACAGGTTAAATTTTGGATTAGTCCGAAAAACAAACAAAACTTCGTCCGTTTGACGGTTGATTTTAATGTAATAAAAATGAATTTTTGAGTCCGTATTTTAATATAAGGGGAATTAAGGGTAATTAATTATAGGGTGTTACATTATGGTATCAGAGCAGTTTCTCCTCGGCCATGGAGTTGTACAAACTCCAAATGATTACTCACCTAGCGAGTAATTGATGCTCATAGTAATAGTTTAAGATTACAATAGGATAATTATAGTACTATGTATACATTTAGTAGTTAAGTCTTACTGGTCTGTTCTCTCTGGCTAAGCAGTATGGCTGGAAGAAGGGCTGGTAACGATGGTCTTGCTGCTATTCTGGAGCATCTATCTCAGATGCAGCAGCAGCAGGGGGAACAGATGGCAGCTGCTGCAGCGGCAGCAGCTACAGCAGCAGCAGCAGCTTTGCAACCAGCTCCAGTTGAGATTGACTGGATGTCTCGTTTCCGAAAGAATGATCCACCTCGCTTTGAAGGTGGAAATGACCCTGATGGAGCACAGAGGTGGATACAGGAGATAGAGAAGATTCTCCGCTCTCTTCAACCACCAATGGAGCAGTATGTTCGATTAGCTGAATTCATGCTGACCAATGAAGCAGAACATTGGTGGGATCAGCAGAGGAGAGGATTGGTGGCAGCTAATCCTGTAGTTCCTTGGGAGATATTCAAGGATCTATTCCTGGGGAAGTATTTCCCTGAAGATGTTAGGAGGGAGAAGGAGATTGCTTTTCTCCAATTGACTCAAGGTTCTATGTCAGTTAGGGACTATGCAGCTCGGTTTGAAGACCTCATCCGATTTTCTGATTATCGGTATGCAAGTGACTGGGGCAAGTGTGTTAAGTTTGAAGCTGGACTTAGGAGTGATCTCCGCCTCTCGTGTGAGTATCACAACATTGATAACTTTGCTCGCTTGGTCAACATGGCAAGCACCTATGAGAAGGGTCTCAAACGAAAGCTAGCTGACGAGAGATCTCGGGCAAACCAGAGAATCGGAGGTCAAAGTAAGGACAAGGGACCGATCCATAAGTCAGGTCCATACTCTCATTCCGGGGTCATGTTTCCTAGGGAATCCGGACCAATAGTGAATGCTTATGGTCCAATACCAACTTGTCAGCACTGTGGCAGGATGCATAGGGGAGTGTGCTGGACTTTGGGTCGAAAGGAGGGGTTATGCTTTCACTGTGGACAACCCGGACATTTTGCTTCAAATTGTCCTAAGAACACAATGAAGAAGGAGATTAATGCTACTAAGGCACAAAAGGCCCGTGGTGGTCCATCATTGCAGAAGGGGAAGTTATTCACCGTCGAGGGTGACGAGGTGGACCCAGCTGATATGGTCGCAGGTAACTAACGGTTGCCAAATCTATGCGTAATGCTTCTAAGTTCGATTGTTGTGGAGTTAGTTTTCTCCTTAGTTAGTTAAATAGTGAGTTAGTAATGTCTTAGGGTAGAATTGTTTAAACACACGTTGGATATCTGCCTTTCCAAATACAATCCTGTTCTTATATAGAACGTAAGAAAGACCATATAAGGAATTCTTAAGTTTGAGAATTCTAGTACCAAGTGACCAATACTATGTTTTGATGTTGTTATTTGATGTAATGTAAGGTTAGAACTGATCACTCTAATCCTTGCATTTGTTAAATGATGACATTATTGACAGAACCTGATAGTGATGTGTTGTTGGTAGACGTGAGGATGAGATTGATCACCTCAATTCTTGCATCTATCAATAAATGCTATCATTGTAACCTTTAAAGTGAAAGTAGACAACCAAAGTAGTAACTTCCAAGGAAAATAATTCTTGCAAGTGAAACCAACCTAACCCAGAAAAACCTTCGTTCAAAAGCTTCATATAGAGTTAGAGAGTAGATAGAAAATAGTTCTAAAGAAAGGAAGTCTTGGTATATGCTACTTGTTCCGAAGTAGTATAGCTAAGTGATAATCCCTTGGATGAGTTAAGACAGCTCTCCAGAAGTTATTCTTAACCATCATATCAACTAAACCAATCTTGAAGCAATTTGACAGTTGCTTCGAATCTTTTCCCAGTTCTTAGATAACCACTCATAAGAATAGCCGGTTGTGTCAAATTTGTAAATCCCTGCGTTAAGACCAAACAATCTTGATAATTGACCCAGCCAACGGCAAGTTGACGTACCCTTCACCTTTGGTAGTTGGGTAAATCTTGGAACTAATGTGGACTTCTTCCTTCCTATTCTTTTTAATCGATTCATGGAAGAAGTTGATTGTGGAGCATTTAGTAGGAATTGTGTCTACTCTAACCAACTAAGCAATTGGGGAAGCTCTTAACCTTTTAGGGTGCTTCTTGTTCATGAATGCCTGTGTTTTTGAAAAGCTTTAAAATCCTATCGGTGCTAGTCAAATCCTTGTGAGAGACAAACTTTAAGGCGTTATACTCTATACGAATCTTCGTATGCCATGATTTCAGGACACCTCTTCAAGAAAATATTCTAGAACTATGTCGGACTGCTACGCATTTCGAGTTTTCTACATCTAGTTCTTACAACTCCTGTCCAGAGTTAATTGTAATACGATCGAAATTGAATTCAAATCCGTTTCATATCCTCTAGCGTAGCGGTATTTGGGTATGTCGATGCCAAGTGGGGGAGCACTTCCTACCCTAACTTAAATTCTGTCAAGGTAAGGGCAAATCGAAAGACCGACGGAAGAAACCAAAGGGAATTAAAGATAGGAATCACAAGTCCTATCACCGGGCTGATTCTAAATTTACTAAACTTAGCGGAATTTCGGGGACGAAATTCCAATAAGTGGGGGAGGATTGTAACATCCCAAATTTAATTCCAAGTATAATCTATGTTGGGATGGTCTTAGGGTAGAAGAAATGGAGATATAAGTTAGAATTTAGCCAAAAATACATGTAGAACTAGGTTTAAAACATAGAACTTTAGGAAATTCAAAATAAAAGATTTACAACTCTAAACGCAAATTTCACCGATGGATGTGAAGATTAGTATGTAGGGAAGCTTGATTTAAAGTTTGAGGAAGATCCAACGGGTAACGAAGAAGTTATGGCCTTTCAAAATCTGGATACTGCAAAATTGTGCAGCTTAATCGCCTCTTAATCGCCTCTTAATCGATTAAGCTGCAATTTAATCGATTAAACACTGCTGCTGAGGAAAAAAATAAAACGAAATCAACACTCTTTTCCCTCATTGTTCGACCTCTTCTTCTTCTTCTCCTCTAGGGCTTCATTCTTTTCCTTCAAATCATCAAGAAGCAAGGGTGATACTCCATTCCCATCATCAAACTTCCTTCCTCCTTGCTCCAAGTAAGTATTCAAGCCTTTAATTCCTTCCCTCTCTCTATAATTCGAGTTCTCTCTCTCCTCCCTCTCATGGAGGTTTTCAATTCTAAGCTTAGAACCTTCAAGTTTTCCATGGGGTTTAGTTTGAGCATCATGGAACGAGCAATAATCCTCCTTTTTGTGGCTTATTAATAGGTTCTATCACTCTCTTGTGGATTTTGAGCTCTTGGTGGGCAAACTCAAGCATAGGACACTTGGAATCTCCTTATCCTTATGTGTTTGAGGTAAGGGAGTGGATATAGTGAGCTTTGCCTTGTTCTAGGGAGTAGGCTCTAGTTAGTATATAATGCTTGTTAGGGTTATGTGTTAGGGGAGAAAATTAGATTATAAAACCTTAGGTTATTGAATATAAAATCCTAATTAATTAAATATGCATGATGATTGGATGTTAAGACTAGGAAAAGGAAACCCAATAATATGACAATGAATTATTTGATAAATGAAACTTGGATAAGGATTAAATTGAAGTACATGAGGAATTGGGTAATATGATAGTGAAGTTGACATAAATGAATTTTAAGATTATTGATTTTAATGGTAAAGTCTTGTATTAAATGATAATTCACTGCTATTGCAAATATGTGTATGTGTTATGGAATAAATTAATATAGGAAGAAAAGGGAATGGAAACAATTATATGTGATGAATACGCGTATTTGTATCTAAATGCTAAATGAGTATAAATGATAAGTATTTTCAATTGTGAATAAAGCTCATGGCTTATGAATTGAACTTGTGAATATCGGAAATGAAAACAAATGATTTTGTGTAAACAAAAAATAGAAGGTGATTTTATTATGTGGTGATTAAGCAAATATGTAAGAAGGTGAAATATGTAATTTGAAATGAAGTGTGATATAAATGTTGGAATATGAAAGGGAATACTATCTGGTATGACTGTGATAACTGAGAAAGGAAATGAATAAGGTAATTACATGAATAACTAGTTGTGGAATGTGTGTTGTTGTGTTTAAATGTGTTATGATTGATTGAACAAGGAAGTGAATAATTCTTGGCCTCTGAATTGAGGTGCCGAATATTGTGAATGTAGTATATATGTTGGCCTCTGTTTTGAGGTGACGTTATTTAAATTGTGGTAAATTGTTTATAATGAGAATGATGATAATGTGTGTTGACCTCTGACCTGAGGGACACGAAATGAAATAAAGTGAATGAGTGTTGACCTCTGACCTGAGGGACACCGGATAAATTACAATGAAAGTGTGTGTTGACCTCTGACCTGAGGGACACGATATGAATTAGAATGAATGGGTGTTGACCTCTGATCTGAGGGACACCGGATTAAATAAAGAGTTGAGTGTTGACCTCTGACCTGAGGAACACCGGATGAAATGTGTATTGGTGTGTTGACCTCTGACCTGAGAGACACACCGTGAATTAAGAGATTGAAGTGTTGACCTCTGACCTGAGGGACACAAAATGAATTATAATGAATGGGTGTTGACCTCTGACCTGAGGGACACATAATTTAAATAAGGAAAAGAATGAGAGCCTCTGATTTGAGGTGATAAATGTGTTGCATGAAACTGTGCATTGGCCTCTGATTTGAGGTGATGTACTGAAATGAAATGAATATGTGAAATGAATAAAAAGAAAAGGAAATGAATGTTGATTGGATGTTGAAATGAATAAGGAAAATGGATGTTGAACTGAATAATGGAAATGGATGTTGAAATGAATAATGAATATTGAAATGATGAAATGAGTATGGTGTGCAATATGTGAATATATGCTTATTTGATAATTGTGTTTGACCTAGTGGGTTGTTATGTCTAGTTAGAAACTGCTTTCTATTTCATGTGCAATGCTCACTCCCTTACATTTTCAGGTACGGAGATTGAGCTGACACAACCCCCGGCCGAGCAGGAGTACTTTCCCTCACAGGGAGAGTAGGGTGTTATGGGATTTAGATCATAGCATGGACCTAAGCCTCTTATATTATTTTGATGTAAATTGAATATGCATATTTTGAATGAGGCTTAGGATGTTTTATTTTGCTAAAGTTATAACTTTTGGTTTTAACACTCAAACTTAGTATTTTTCTGCTATTACTCTGATTAATTATGCACGTTGATATATTTGGAGCCCATGGGGCCTTGTTATGATTTAGAAATATAATCTGAAGCCCTGCTGGCTATTAGTTGTTTATTTGAAATTGTTTATCACAGGTTAAATTTTGGATTAGTCCGAAAAACAAACAAAACTCCGTCCGTTTGACGGTTGATTTTAATGTAATAAAAATGAATTTTTGAGTCCGTATTTTAATATAAGGGGAATTAAGGGTAATTAATTATAGGGTGTTACAAAAAGTAATAAAAGAAAAGAAGAAATTCGATGACAGGCGAACGGAAGTCCCTGTTATCACTAAAAGGAATAAAAGGAAAGAATGAATTCGATAGCAGGCGGACGGAAGTCCCTGTTATCACTAAAAGAAATAAAAGAAAAGGATGAATACGATGACAGGCGGACGGAAGTCCCTGTCATCCCTAAAAGAAATAAAAGAAACAAATGATTTCGATGACAGGCGGGCGGTAGCCACTGTCCTCACTAAAAGAATTAAAAGATTGGGTGGCAGGCGGTCGGTAGACACTATCACCAATAAAGAGATAAAGGAATAATAAAGGTAAACGACTGATGGTCTTTTGGACTCAGTCATAAGGAAAAAAGGAAAAGTAAAGGAAAAGGAAAAAGAAAAAGAAAAAGAAGAGAAGAAGAAAAAGAAAAGAAAAGAGAATGTAAGAATAAGTAAGAAACGGGAAGAAATTAATTAAATGAATAATATATACTAAAAATTGTGTAGGCTTAGTTATTTGCTATGTCTTCTTTTAGGATTTATCTTTTTAAGTTCTGTGTAATGCTACCCTTCTTGCTATATTTTTACAGGTACGGAAGCGGAGCTTACACTGTTGCGGGCCGAATTGGAAACTTTCCATTACGTGGAGTGAATTTGTGATACCCTGAGTGAATTTTATTATGTTAAAAACTGTTATTTTTGTAATTTATAATATGTGTAGTTATATGCCCTGAGATTGGTACTAATCGGGCGTTAGGATCTGAACTGGTTTTTAATCTGTTGTGTTTATGTTTTTATATAATTCTGGACTGACAGGTTTTAAGAAGAAAATTTTTGGGAAGTCCGAAAAACAGAGGAAACTGTACCGGATTTTCGTAAAATCTTTCATAAGAAATCAAATTCTAAAATGAATTTTCAAACTCTGATTTTATTAAAATTTAAAATTAACTAAATAAAGTGAGAATGTTACACATGATATCTTTACTTTGTAGTTAATAATAATAATAGTAATTTAAATTTAATATCCATATTTTATTTATTTTATATAAAATGTTAAAATGAATGTAACTATAGTTATAATTTTTTTATTTTTTATTTTTTTAATTTTTTTTAAACATGAATGTAACCATAGTTTTAACCACATTATTGGTAACGATTTTTTAAATAATACGTATATTATTTTTGCATTAGTCCATCATTGTTATGAACAGTATATGATGATTTAAATTTATATATAAACGAATGTATGTAAGCAGATAGATATATATATATATATATATATATATATATATATATTTATGTTAACAACTTAACACCTTAATGATAGGATATTCGTTTAATTTAAAAAGATTATTATATTAATAACAAAATAACAAATTAATTCAGGTTATTATTTAGTTAATTATATCGGGTTATATTACTCCATCTTATCCTATGTTTAGGACATACTTAACCATAGTTAATCTATTAATCAAGTTAATTAAATCGTAGTTAACTTTATTGAAAAAAAAAATCAAAAAGTTCAAAAAGTTTCTTCACTTCACAATTAAGATGTGTACATTTGTAATAGCTGCGAGGAAATTCACTTCCTTTAACAAGTTTCTGCCCATATTTTCGCCAGTTGTATCCATCATCAGCTGCTCTTTCAGCCACAACTGGAAGTCCACTGCCTTTAACCTCAACTAGTGACGCTTGAAGCACATTAGCTGTGTTGCCTTTGTGGTTCAGTTCGTCGGAATCAACTTCAACAGGAGTACTAGGCCCAGAACTAACCATTTGAACAGGTGATGATAGGCTTAAATCATTGGAAGGAGCAGCCCTCTCACTTTCAGCTAATGGTGAAGAGGCAAACGATCGAGCCTTTCCTGGACCTTCTGCTTGAGAAGATTGTTCACTTACATGGTTGCTGAAGTCTGCACGAACCTTAACATAAGTGAATAGCATTAGATGTACCAAGCTATTATCAATCCTCGAAAATATATTAATCAGAACATGAAACATGACAACCAAATTTGTTTCAATCAGCATTTTAAACACAAATATAAAACTAGAGAAAAGATTTCTGAGTTTAGGGATTGATTTGGTGTCATGTGACAAAGTGATTAGTAACAACAATATACCCATTTAATTAAATATTTTGCTAACTTAGTTCATAGGTTTAAAACAAGTAAAAACGCAGGAGAAAGAAACACCATAATCAAGCCCGTATATTATATTCATCAGCGAGTTACTATTACAAACATCAATTGATATTTAATTACCAAATTTGATAAATTGTGTGGTTTGAGCTCAAAGAAGCTTGATTTTCTTTCATCAACAGTATTGGTATTGAAGCATGCAGTGGTTACAGGAAATGTAGCAGAAGGCATAGAACCATGTAATGTTTGATGAAGTTTAGAAAAAGACCCTGTAGTAGGTGAAGGCTCCACCTGCAAGGCAAGGAAAGTAGTGATATATAATTTACGGTACTCTATGTACAACAATTACTGAATAAAAAAAAAAAACTAATAAAATCAATTACATAAAAAGGACACGGGAAACAATTTTAATTTGTCATTAAAGGATGAAAAGAGAGTGGGAAAAGGATAAACAACTGCAAGTTTATGAACACCTGCAAAACCTAAGTCCCCAAACAGCAATCAATCAACCTTAAATCAGTAATAAAATAGAAAAGAGAGCACACATACAATCACGCAATTAGATCACTATGATCAAGCACAAGCATATTTCTCTATTTTTTCCATTTGATAATATTGTGCAATGTTATTTGGAATGCTTAGTCACTATAATATGCCGAAGTTATTATATAAACAATTAATCATGACTTAGGAAAGCTATTGCCACATGAATCTTGCACAGCATTTTAAACAAAATTAGGACCATCTAGACGATAAACATCTAGAAGATCAAGTCCTTTCGCTAAAATCCTGTCCCACAATCTTTGGGACATTTGTTATGTTATTCTCATAGCACACGTAACTAAAATCAGATCCACTAACCCTTGCCAATGCATATATTCTTTGTTCCAAGTATATAAATTGTAAAGATGAAACCAAAAAAAAAGTGTGCCGTCTGCCACACCCTGAAAAGAAAAATCAAACAGAAAGGGAAAGCACCAACAAAAAAGGAAGATTCATTATGTGAAAAAACAACACTGAGATTAAAATATAAAAAAAGCAGAATGTCGAACGATCCTCAGTTAAAGTCATATTCCAACAGAATATTGAATTTAAGCATATAACAGCCAATGCAGAATTGACAATTCGATAAGAGCAAAGCAAGCTTGAGAACCCAACGGACCAAAACACAAGCATCCATACACAAAAATCCTACAATGTGAAACATCGAACAAGAAAAAGCCAGCTCTAAAGAAACAATTTTTTTCCCTCCACTACATTAAACAAGCATATAAGAATCTTGATTGTGTCATTCTTTTAAAAGAATAAGTGTTTTCAGCTCAACATCATTCAAATCACGTCATTTGAGGTCATCGAAAATGTTCCAACAGCCAAATTTATAACAACATTTGAGGACAACCCAGATAGAAAAGATCAAATTTTTGACATGACCAATCTATGCATTCAATTAATGCAGTGGCTTAATTTCTTGCTATTTAGTGCAACAGAGTGCCTTTATATCAGGTAAAGGTAAATGCAGAGTAGCAACAAGTAAAGCGTAAAATTCATATTTAGCATAAGTTGATTAGCATAAAGTTTAGTTATCCTAGCTTTTCACATTAGTAGAATCTCATAAGTGACAACTGATGACTATAATAAAAAAAAAAACAAAACAAAAAAGTTGAAACCAAAGTGACACCGGGGTTAGAAATCGAACCCCTACCAAGTGATTAATAGAAACTCATCAACATATTTTTATTACATTGTAACTAAAAAATCTTGTTAATTGATGCTTAGAGAAAATTGGTTAGGAAACTAAAAAAGAAAAAATTCATTTAAAATACAATAATTTCCCTATTTTTCCATTTAACAACTTATCTTCTGCAAAAGAGGGCAAAATAATTATACAAAGATCCACTTACTTGTCAGATCGACGAAACACGAGAACAACCATCACGAAGACCGGACTTCTGCAACTTCGGTGGTCGGTCGCGTTTGTCAATGTTGTCGCGGAGGGAGGTGGCGTTCGTCGCTGTTCTTGGAGGTGTGGACCGAAGATTTGTGGAGAGGGAGGGAGATTTGTAACACCTAAAATAATTACCCATTATATTAAAGTAGTGACTTGAAATTTCTTGTTGAAAACCACTTGATTAGTTTCAATTCATATAAAAACTCATAATCCGGTTGTTAATTTATAAAACTTCTCCGTAAAATCGAACGGAGTTTTCTTTGTTTGTAAAGTATTTCCAAACTATTACTTTAACCTTTCAAATTTATACGAAAGCAGATTTAAATACATCAGAGGCCAGCAGGGCCCAAAATATTACTTAGTTCATTTAGTGCAATAATTAAAAAGGGATACAAATAGTTTTCTCAAAATTCTTAATTGTTCCATAATACAAAGTAAAGGAAAATACAATAAATTTCCCAAAATACTATGACCAATAAGTGGTCACCCCAAAAATACCCTACACTCCACATGATGGAATGTATTTCCTGCTCGGCACGACTCGTGTATGCTCCTTCGGTATCTGTAAAAATATAGCAAGAAGGACAACATTACACAGAACTTGGAAAGATAGCTTCTAAGAAGCATAGCAATAAACTAAGCCCTACCTACTCGCTAACAGTTAAACAACCATACCCTTTCCATTAGCCACTTTTAATTAGCATTTCCATAATTGTCCGCGTTAGTTATTTCCTCTAATTCCTTAATCATTCCCATTGTCCATTATATTATCCATTTTTCCTTTCCATTACCATTTTCATTACCTTTTCCATTTTTATTTCCTTTTCTTTTATTCCGTTTTCCATAATGTGTAACCTCAATCAGAGATCTACACTTTCCTTTGGGTGTAACCTCAAATCAAAGATCTACACCTTACCATTGTGTGTAACCCCAAAACAGAGATCTACACACTGTGTATGCAACCACAAACAGTGATCTGCATACACTCTATATCATTTATGTAACCTCAAACAGAGATCTACATAAACTTCCCTTTCCCTTTTTACCTTTCCATTATTCATTTTCCATTAATGTGTGTAACCCCAAGCAGAGATCTACACACACAGTGTAAGCAACCACAGACAGTGATCTGCAAACACTTCCATTTTTACCGTACACCACTAGGATTTGGATTACCCGCTAGGTAATTGGAACACCTGTCTAGGGACTTGAAACACTTGCCCAGGACTTTACACCCATCCAGACCATCACCTGTAGGACTATGTACTTTTACCATTCCATTTATTTAATCAAATTATTGGTGTGGAAAATTGATCCTGTGGGTCACCCGGCGCCTACAGGGCGGTTTGGCCTGATGGGTAATTGGTCTGACAGGTAATTGGCCCTAACAGGTAATTGGAACACCTAGCCGGGTACCTAGTGTTCCGGGCTCCACCGATCATTTTCCACTTTAGTTACCTTTACCATTTAAATTAACCAACAGTCCAGTTCATTAAATATAGCCATTAACAGAGTTTCCATTAATACTCAAAAGCATACATGAGCTTAATCCATTCCAGCTTATCACATTTCATTTCCAATAAATACATATAAATAGCCACTTCCAAATAATCAAACATATATTCACAAAACACATTTTCACAATCATAAATCATATCCATTCACCAAGTATTCAAGTATAAACTCATATTCAATATTTAACTTCCATTACCATTTTCCAAGCATTTTTATCAAGTCTCATTTTATTTATTTAATATCCTAATCACAAATATGCACCTTTAACATTTATTCACGTATATTCCCATTTAGCATATAAGCACAACTTGTACGTTTATCATTTAGTTCACATAATCAATTCTTACAAGTATCAGACAGTTAAGTAAATACTGGAACTGTCAGGACTGATTATAAAGAAATATCATATTTAAAATGCTAACTTGCCCCGAACGGTTTGAAATTCCTTTTAAAAGAAAAATTTGAATTTGACCTTTGAAGGCTTGCCCAAAATTCCAAATCATTTCAAATTTATTTTATACTCTAAAACCTTGAGATGCTCATGTCAAATAACTTGGATGAAATTCCAAAAACAAACTTTGTAACCAAAGCATATCTTTTCGGAGAGAAATACCTTCATCTAACTTCGGGAGACTTTAGGTGAAGGAGTATAAAATTACTCAAAATTAGCAAACTCAATGAAAAAGGGAGTATGTGATTGTCTAAAAGTTATTTTGATACTTCTTTGTAAATTGAACTAGTTACATTCCCTTTGACCTTGAGTTTGGAAACCAAGCTTCATTCCGAACTGAGTAAAGTCACATGGAAGGAGTTCCTATTTAATCGGCGTGTGGCTTGTTTAAAAGAATAAATTCACCGCTCGATTACCTAGGAATCCCCTATTTACTCACTAGCTTTTCAAAATTTCATGATACGACTAGCACTCAATTTGGAATGATTTCCGATTCTGTTAAAATAGTGAAATTCATTTTTTTGAATTCAATTTCAAAACATGAAAATTCATTGGGGTTACTATCACACTTGAAAATCGAATGGTTCCTGACTTTTGAAATGGTTATGCTTGGGAACCAAGCGATTTGTTGATAGCAACACCATTCTATGAAGAAGTTTGCGAAAGGTTTTATGCTCAAAACAGTTTTCATCATGCACATGTTCAAACAACAACAATTATCATCAAAATTCACAATTCATCATGTAGGAAAACCCAAGACAATACATAGCATCACATTCCTTCATTTCCAAACACATAACCTAGTTCTATGCAATCACCTAGGATTCCAGGCATCTATTCGTCTAAACTAAAGCTATCACTGTGCATTATCTTAGGGTTTCCTATGTCCAATTATAACGTATAAATCCTAGCAATCTATCATAACTAACTAGGATTCCTAACTAGCTACTTCTCTTATCTTAAGACAAGACAATACTTCCTACACTTCTGCTGCACAACTATAATTCTAAATTATTTACGCATACGGAAACCTACGACAAAGACCTCTATTCCTCCTAAATTTGGGATCTCACTAAATTCCCAAAATACTCACCGAAACTTAAGGACGGGATGATGATATCTCCCAATAGATGTACACTTGAGGTGATCAGGCTCAGATACACATCGTATCAGTGATAAGACCATTCTCGTCTTACTTAAGTTTGAATTTCTCTACCTATTAGTTTTTAAAATGTTGATATCTTGTTTGGTGTATCACATTTAGAATTGGTTTACTTGGCATGAAACTAAAGATCACTTCCTCCCGGTGGGGTAGCAACTTAGTGCCTTAGCCCGTTGGGGTATTCTTTTCTTTAGTTTCGTCATTCATCCACTTCTAAATATGACATCATTATTTTCCACAAGATTTCAAGTTTAGCATGGTAAACTGAACATAGTTAAAATGAACTTAGAAAAGATTTTCCAATGCTTACCATGCTTCTCGAAAGAAATCGTTAGGTACTAATCGCGCTCCTCAAATCACTAAGCAAACTTAAAAGAATCTAAGCTACTCACTACCCTAGACTCAGCAACTATGCCTATTATCATGCTAGAAGTAATACCTGACTAAACCACAAAGCAGTTTGACATCTAACTACAAGTTACTCGCTTGATGAGTAACTATAGGAGTAATGAGTTACTCCAATGGGCCGAGGATAAACTGCTCTGATACCATAAATGTAACACCTAAAATAATTACCCATTATATTAAAGTAGTGACTTGAAATTTCTTGTTGAAAACCACTTGATTAGTTTCAATTCATATAAAAACTCATAATCCGGTTGTTCATTTATAAAACTTCTCCGTAAAATCGAATGGAGTTTTCTTTGTTTGTAAAGTATTTCCAAACTATTACTTTAACCTGTCAAATTTATACGAAAGCAGATTTAAATACATCAGAGGCCAGCAGGGCCCAAAATATTACTTAGTTCATTTAGTGCAATAATTAAAAAGGGATACAAATAGTTTTCTCAAAATTCTTAATTGTTCCAGAATACAAAGTAAAGGAAAATACAATAAATTTCCCAAAATACTATGACCAATAAGTGGTCACCCCAAAAATACCCTACACTCCACATGATGGAATGTATTTCCTGCTCGGCACGACTCGTGTATGCTCCTTCGGTACCTGTAAAAATATAGCAAGAAGGGCAACATTACACAAAACTTGGAAAGATAGCTTCTAAGAAGCATAGCAATAAACTAAGCCCTACCTACTCGCTAACAGTTAAACAACCATACCCTTTCCATTAGCCACTTTTAATTAGCATTTCCATAATTGTCCACGTTAGTTATTTCCTCTAATTCCTTAATCATTCCCATTGTCCATTATATTATCCATTTTTCCTTTCCATTACCATTTTCATTACCTTTTCCATTTTTATTTCCTTTTCCTTTATTCCTTTTTCCATAATGTGTAACCTCAATCAGAGATCTACACTTTCCTTTGGGTGTAACCTCAAATCAGAGATCTACACCTTACCATTGTGTGTAAACCCAAAACAGAGATCTACACACTGTGTATGCAACCACAAACAGTGATCTGCATACACTCCATATCATTTATGTAACCTCAAACAGAGATCTACATAAACTTCCCTTTCCCTTTTTACCTTTCCATTATTCATTTTCCATTAATGTGTGTAACCCCAAGCAGAGATCTACACACACAGTGTAAGCAACCACAGACAGTGATCTGCAAACACTTCCATTTTTACCGTACACCACTAGGATTTGGATTACCCGCTAGGTAATTGGAACACCTATCTAGGGACTTGAAACACCTGCCCAGGACTTTACACCCATCCAGACCATCACCTGTAGGACTATGTACTTTTACCATTCCATTTATTTAATCAAATTATTGGTGTGGAAAACTGATCCTGTGGGTCACCCGACGCCTACAGGGCGATTTGGCCTGATGGGTATGGCCTGGCAGGTAATTGGCCCTAACAGGTAATTGGAACACCTAGCCGGGTACCTAGTGTTCCAGGCCCCACTGATCAGTTTCCACTTTAGTTACCTTTACCATTTAAATTAACCAACAGTCCATTTCATTAAATATAGCCATTAACAGAGTTTCCATTAATACTCAAAAGCATACATGAGCTTAATCCATTCCAGCTTATCACATTTCATTTCCAATAAATACATATAAATAGCCACTTCCAAATATCAAACATATATTCACAAAACACATTTTCACAATCATAAATCATATCCATTCACCAAGTATTCAAGTATAAACTCATATTCAATATTTAACTTCCATAACCATTTTCCAAGCATTTTTATCAAGTCTCATTTTATTTATTTAATATCCTAATCACAAATATGCACCTTTAACATTTATTCATGTATATTCCCATTTAGCATATAAGCACAACTTGTACGTTTATCATTTAGTTCACATAATCAATTCTTACAAATATCAGACAGTTAAGTCGACATACTCAGGTATGTCTCAGAGTACCATAATAAGTTAGCTCCCTAGGGTTCTTCACTTCCTACTTTTATAACACACATACAGACGGTTTACTTTCCAAATTAATTAACTGCACCCAGCTACCACTATAACATCCTTAGAATCTATGTCCCAAATAAAGGTAATACAACCCCTCTTACCTTCCTAATGAGAGGTGGTGATGAATCTCAAGCCCTATCCCATAGATCCTTGGTGTTTGAGTTCCTTATCCTTAGCTCCTCTAATCCTTGACTTGCACCCACCTAGAGTGCTTGCTAATGATGGTGTAAGATGGTGGAACATGAGCATGAAGAGGTCTCCATGATGTTGGGAGTTGGAAAGCTCCTGGGAAATGGGAGGGAAGGCCCACGAATTAGGAGAGGGAGAGGAGGGTTTGTTAACCAATTTCTTGATTGATCTTTGATGGAGATAATGGGTGGTTGGGTTTTGTGGCTTGATTTTGGGTGATGAAAGCTTGGTGAGGATTGGTGCCCTTGGGTGATGGAGGATGATGAGATGTTCTTGGAGTTGAGAGAGAAGGATGATGAAGATGAAGAAAGGAGGAGGAAATGTGTTGGTGATGGCCTTGGTTTGTTTTTGATGCCCCTTACATGAGCTGGACAGATCCTACGGTGGGGAGGGCCTGACTTGGTCCCCAAGTCGTGATCTGGTGGCTGAAAACGCACTAGGCTTATCGCGCGCCTGGGCGCGGGTGTCGCGCGCCTGAGTGCGAGTCACGCATCATACTGGTGCTGCGGGGCGGGTTGGTGCGCACGCTGGTAGGGCTGGTAGGGGTGTGGCGCAGATCTGGTGTGCCAGATAAGGAACTGGTGCGCGCGGGGCGCGCCTGGGCGCAGGCAACACACGCCTGGGCGAAATTATGTCTGAGTTGGTGCATCTGATGCACCCTGGTGCGCCTGGGCGTGCACCGGTGCGCCTGGGCATGCACCAGTAAGTCCAGACTTTGATTCGCCGTAACTTTTTCATTAATCATCGGATCTTGCTCAAATTTTGAGACAAGTTTACTAAGACCCTTATCTTCACATCCAACGATGGGAATTGGGTTTGGAGCTATGGATGTTTTATTCCTAATTTTCTTGCATCGAATGCATTCTAGCACTTTAAACCCCGATTTAACTCCCGATTCAACTTCGATAATTTCGCCTCTTGATACCTATACATCCTACACAACCCCTAGTACCTAAAATTACTACTCACCTTGCTCCCAAAATTCTTTAAGCAGTTAATCTATCCATTCCCTACACTTTAAACCTATTAATTCACTAATTATGCTTGGAATTAAATTAGGGATGTTACAAGATTCGAAGGAGAGACTGAGAGTCAGAGAGATAGATCGAAGGGTGGGCATTGATTTGAAGGTGGAAGGCGGTGTTGCCGTAACGCCGTGTGGCTGTGGCTTCAGTGGGTGGTACTGTGAGGCGAAAAGAAGGTGTGTGGCTGGGCTTCAGCGGGTGTAGCTTTTCTTTGTTCTTTTTTTTCCCAGGTATACTTTAGCCTCTTATTACCCATAATTTACATTATTACCAGTTTCTGTTTACCTACTACAACAGGTAAAAAAAGAGGTGGATGTGTCTACTTGTTTCAAAACAAGTGGACATTAAAATCGTTCGAAAATGGTTTTTCCATGTGTCGTAATTCACTTTTTGGAACTATACCATCCTCTTTTGATAACTGCATCGAAGGTCTATGCACTTGTCCTCAAAGTAGTGGCAGTAAATATTGGGATGCAGATATACATGTATCCATGGAGAACGGACCTGGATTCTCTGACTTCATCTATCATGCAGTCAATCATCCAAGGGTTATATGCATTATTTTTATTTAAAATTTAATTGTAAAAGAAATTATTTTTAAAGGCTAGGATTTCATGCAGTCACAAGTATGACGGCAGAAAATCCATTTTCATGGAGAACAAAGACGAAAAATGAATAAGCATGATAGGGGTTCGATCCCTAACATGAAAAAAAAAATTGCAGGCGAGGTGTGTTTACGAACGAAAACAGTAGAGAATGAAACGGCATCCCACTACCTTTATTCTTTTCCTTTTGATATGCTATATTTTAATTAAGACTTAATTAAAAAGTGGGAGAATTAATTAATTTGCCAAGTCATGTCGTCAATTGTCTTGCTGAAGCAGTCGTACCAAATAGCGGTGTTGGAGTGAGTCAGGTACATCAGATTTTCACAATCGATTCTTTAACGAGAATTGCTATATACTAGCCCCCAACCCCGTGCAATGCACGGGAGAAATACAAAATCGATAAAACATTGATTTCAAAAGATGAAACCACTAAGAATTAAACATGGTAAGCCATAATCATATTTTAAAAGATGTTAAGCATAAAATGTATTGCCTAAATCTATGCTGTATACATGGGAAGTGTGGTAGAATTTAGAAATGAAGTAAATCAAAATCACAACTAATGTATCCTTAAACACATCCATTAGAATTTGAAGAAGAACGATAATAATATGCAAATATGGCGTACCTGAACATGGGTTGTGAGTTCAGTGATATGGATGCTAAAGTTAAAAAGCAAAAGGGAGAATTTTAAGTAATTGCAACTTAGTAATTATATCCTAGTCAAATGTAATGTCCTAGTAAAGGAAGAGTAATGATTCAATTTGGCACACCAAATACAATAGGATTATTCGGGAACAACCAAATACACCTGGGGAGGAGCTTCAAAATCGCTTAAGTGTAAGATGCTACTACAGAAGTAATAATAATAAACACAAATCAAAAGAGAGAAAAGTAAGATACCATGCTTGTGAGCCTCCAACAAAAACATCTGTGATGAGAGCCATGCACCTTTGTCCAGAAGCACCAAACCAGCAGCAACTAAAGCATTTAGAGTAGCATCAACATTTGCATCTGGCATGACAATTGCGTGATTTTTTGCCCCCATATTAGACTGAAAACAACAATTCATTACATGCCCAACTTCCTATAAATGCTTGAGTATAAACATCAATTTTACTAAGGGGAGGAAAAAACTAAGTCAAATAAAACAATTCAAATTTTTTTTAAGTCAAAAGAAAGTGCAAAAGAAGGCAAGAATCTCCTACTTCCAAACTCTTTAAATTGCATTAATTCATGAAACATGAAATTCATACTTCTCTTTCAAACTTGCCCTGCAATCATTTTCTTACGAAGGGGAAAAATAGAGAGAAAAAAATTCGAATATAAGACACACATGACAAAATGAATGAATAAGAGTACATAGAGATGAGTGACCAATACTAAATTTCAATAGTAAAGTCCTTAACTAAAATAAGAATAGAAAGTCTACTGCTTCATGAAATTGAACCAATAATTAGGATTTAGGAACCATAACAACAGACTTGTGCCAATGATTAAAAAAGATTAGCATTTTGGAAGTTAAGAATTCATATAAATCACATGACAGTATTTATACAAAGTTGATTCCCTAACAACTTCAAATTGAGTAGACATTACTATTTAAATATAAAGTATCAAAAGAAAAAAACAATTCAAGTCACTTGCCTTTGCTCTATGAAAAGAGCTTTTGCTTGCAAGCCTGGTTGTTTGCACAGTAGCATCAACATATGTAGCTGCAGGAGTAACCATAATTGCACATATAAGTTGTTGGCATTAAAAAATTGAGTAAAGAAATATAAGATGTAATATAAAATTAAAATGAATAACAGCCACCATGCATAGCTCAAAGCTCTTTTGTGGATCTCAACTCCAATCTGCAGATAATATTTCCAAATAAGAATTCCATATTTTAAAACTTAAACTATAAACCAAAAGGGACAATTAAAAACCAATACTTTGAATAAGAAATCAGTTACAGTTTAAACAATAAACATGATGTTGGGAATTTAGTTGTATGAAAGGGAAGGTTACTTTTTGTTCTTCATTGTCCAGAAGTCTTTTGATACCATTCACCTTTTTGGATAGCCTTTTAGAAAGCTACAACCACCTTCAACCTCAATTGTTGCCTACCAAATTCTAAGAAGTTTATCCACAAATGATAGAACTACAACATTTTAAAACCAAGAACATAATGCCTTGGTTGCATTTAGAGTATCATCAGATAAATCTTAACTTCTGTAACAACATATGGATAAGTCATTACTGATAAACAATTCAGTGCTGAAATTACTTGGTTTTAGTTGAAATAGGACAAACCTGAACACAACAACTATGCATATACTTTCTAAACCCATGCACTCATGTTAGATAGCCTACAGAAGCAAAAATCATTAGAATCACACAAACAAAACTTAGATAAAGACCGAAAGATTATGTGCTAAATTAACTATTGAGTATTGTATGTTGCGTTTTAAAATGACAAATCATCATCATGCTCAGATACTTCTCATACATGTCAGATACTTGACCAAGGTAATCATAAAGTCAATGGCCTTCATCTTTGAATGCTTGTTTTTAGAGTAACACTATTTTTCATATAATAAATGAAGTTTAACCTCAAACTATCATGCCATTTTCCACTCTTGCTATCATTCACATGTTCATCATGATCATCCTTGAAATCTTTAAATCTTAAAGTATATATATCATTCTCTTAGGACTCTTGTCAAACACTTGGTGGCTAGAAAAAATAAACTTGCTTGGTATCAAATAAAACTTAAAAAATTACACTATTTTCTCAGGACTTTTGACAAACAGTTGGTTAGAAATACAATGACAAAATAAAATAAAATAAAATGGCAGCAAAACAATAGTAGAGTACCTTTATATCTCCTTATATCTCAAAACAATAGCAGAGTACCTTTATATCTCCTTATATCACCCATACTTTTTGAAAATCCGGTATCGTTTATAACTTAAACAATGACAAATATATTCTGAAAGGTACAAGTCTTCCTGTAAGTATAAAATTTCAAATTGAAAATGAATTAGAATTTAAAAAGAGCCAGTATTTTAAGCTGTCAAATAAAGAAAGAAAAATTAAAAGAGTCTTTTGGCAAACATCAAACTAACATGTTAATTTGACCAAATAATACTAACCTTATATATAAGAACTCCTACTCACCTTCAAGAGCTTCTTTTAATGTTCTTATATTTCGTAGTCTCCTTATTTGACTTATTCTGCCAAATTTACACCTCATCCTGACCACCAACATCCCAAATAATGATGCTAATGTTCTTATATTTCGCAGTCACCACATTGAACCCTGAAACAAAATACAGATAAAAACATCAAAGCAATTTGCAGCATCAAAATATGTCATTAATAAAGTTACACATTTACTATAAAAAAAAAAGAAAGTTACACATTCAATATTCTTGTAGAGAAACTCTATATACTTTAAACTTATTTTTTATTATAAGGCCCTGACTTACTTGCATCTCTTTCTAGGACATTGTAGAGATATCAGCACCATCTTTACTTTAACAAACACAAAAGGTTTGAATCTAATACCTATAAGGCTATAACTAACATAAACACAAAAGTTTATACTTCAAAACACAGAAATCACTTCTTAGTATTGGTTGGTTATGATTCTTTCTTCCTTCACAACTTCCTTATTACATCACAAAATGAAGTAAAAAATGCAATAAATTTATGAAAAATACAAACATGAGCACTTATCGAAGTCTTCCCATTTACCAAAGTCCCAAGTCCCTTGTCTTTCTCTATAATCACAAAAAAAAGAGAGAGATGGAGATTAGGGTCTGAGAAAACCAAAACCTAATTTTAAAATTCAAATAGTCAAAAATAGAACAGAAAAATTGTATAGTCACATATATTTAGATACGAATGCTGAAAAATTAGAAAGTTTGAGAAAATCCAAATGATGGTGGAGAAAATCAAAATATAAAATAAATATGAAAACAACACCTCTAAAATTGAAAAGCTTGGAAGACTAAAAGAAAACTAACCCTAAAGATCAAAGGCTTGAACGAACGTTGAGGTTCAACACTGACGGCGCTCTGCTTGTTTGGTTGACTGCAACTTGGTTAACGGAAAATGGTGGGATGATAAAGTGGGGCAATAATGGATTGCAGATGTGTTGGTTGTGATTATTGTTTGTTTGGGTTCAATGGGGTGTGAAGAGAGGAGATAGAGAATGAGAGATAGATAGAATGAAAGATTGGTGAAAGAAGGAAGGAGAGGAGCCATGTGGAGATGGAGAGAGAGAGGAAAAAAACCTGAAATGAGGGAGAGTAAAGGTGGTGGTGATAGGATTTTGGCTTGGTGTTCCTTGCGCGTGAGAAGTAAATGGGGGTCCCACAGGAGAAGTAAATTGGGCGGGATAAATTGGCTGGGGTAGTAAATGGGAGGGAAATAGGAGTAATTTAATAGTATATAGATTACGAAGGAATGGAGATCACGAAATTCGTTAATCAATAAAAAATGGGAACGGTGGAAATCATGGTAGGGTGAAAGTGCATATTTTAGTTTCATTGAAAAACTACACCAATCAAATTCATTCATTAAAATTCAACCAAAAATTTTTGTAACAATAAGCATTTCTCTTCTTTGACAGGGTTTATCAGGTTGGACACATGGTTAGTTACTCCTTCCGTTCTAATTTATCTTTCGCTTTATGAGTTTTACATGAATTAAAAAAATCATTTAATACATCAATTTTCATGAGAAGAATAGGCCAATTTTACTATATTATTTTCACATTATATTAATAAAATTAATTAATGCAACATTAAATTCATATAACGACAAATAATTTGAAACAAGTTAAAAATGATAAAACGATAAATAAATTGAAACAGTCACTTCAGATAAAGGAAAAGAAATCAACACACTCTAATTATTTAGGCTAATAAGTATTCTTTTCACACCTATTCTTCAAGATCAACTCTCGCTGTTGTTTATTGGACCTAGCCATTGATACCTCAAATGCCTATATTCTTTTCAGACCTAGCCATTGATACCTCAAATGCCTATATTCTTTTCAGACCTAGCCATTTATACCTCAAATGCCTATATTCTTTTCAGATTAAACTGTCATTTTAGTCTTTCACTTTGTAAGATTTTTTACTTTAATCCCTGATTTTTTAATAACACCTCTTAGTCCCTCACTTTAAAAAAAGTTAGTCACATTAGCCCCTGACAACTGTCTCTGTTCATAGACTTTAATGTCTTACACACGTAACCATTAAATAACACATACACACGTAACCATTAACATCTTTTGGTCACATCCATCACCACCACTTTTTCCTCTCATTGAAGAGAGTCAAAAATTGTTGGTGATGCTTGTGACTCTTCATCTAACTTCTTTGAAATATGCTCTACTTTGATTTCAAGGTTCCTTGAACTGGGACCTTGAATCTGAAAATTGGTTCTAGATTGTTCAACAACATCTTTAGCGGTTTGAACACTTTGTACCATTTTTTCTAAAGCTATTTCTCATGGAGCTTTCTCCACAGGAATTGGCTACACGTGAGGCATTATTATCTCCACGATAGCTTGTAATTTTTCTAAAGCTATTTCCCATGGGGCCTTCCTATAGTGGACCTGTAGTAAACCGAGCGCTACCCGACTAAATCTACCTTAGTTCGACCGCCAAGACACTGGGACAAGGCCTACGGTCAGAATGAAACACCGAGCAAACTGGGTTCTTACAGAGGTGTAATACGCTTATGAGATTAACCCTGAACACAGGATTTTCATCCTTATCTCTATCACTTATAGTGTCATCTAGCTTAACCACTTCTCCTAGATTCCCACGATACTTGGTTAGATATAACGGTAATGGATAAAGACTTATCGCATAAGGGATTTATGGATATGATCTTATCATGGCCTCAACGAATCCTACTCAAATTCTTCCTCTTCAGAAGCCTTATCAGAATGGCCCATGACACACAGGTAATCCCCTATAAGAACCACCATGCTATAGGGGCTAAGGTACGTCTTCTCATCCCTAAGTTGACACTCGCACACACATTGTTGACTTGGGAGAACCTGTTTATCCCAACTGGATACGCAGAAATCCTACAAGTCCTACATTAATCTCTTTATTGAGGTCATTCTTTGAGGCTTTTCCATAGCTTCAAGGCTGATCTTGATCAAGGACACGACATTGGCGCCGTCTGTGGGAAATGAGTAACATATCATTCCCACCACCACCATCATGGTCACCACCAGAAGTCAAGTTGGTGACCTCCGTGACCGCATCACCCGCACCCGTGGCAGGCCTAGAAACGCTGATAACAACAACCCGCAGCCTCAGTCTGCGGGCGATCTGCGCGATGTTTTCAACCATAATCGTGGAGATAATGGGCAACCGCCACGAACCTCCCATTCTGGGGCAGGGAATAATTCCCAGCCACCAAACCATTCACAAAGTCATCCACCCCCTCATCGTAGCCATAATCGTAGTAATGATCACGCTACTCACTCCCAGACACCACAATCTTCCCATCCTAGGACTGGAAGCAATCCCCAACCACTCCAAGTTTTACGAACCATACTGCCTCCACCACCACCACCACCCCCTCCTACACCGCCTCCCTCCACCCATGGTGATTCAAGTAGCACAGCCCCAACTACCCGAAACACATCTAGGACCACGGGAACCCGAGCACACCATGGGCGAAACACCCAACGCACCCCTCCTATCCCACCCAATCTAGACCACATAAGTACAACACCTAGAACCAGATTGAATCCAGGAAGAACTGCACCTAGAAACTCTCGCCATAGCCATTCCATCAGCAGGTCTTATACAACATCTGCATCGGCTCGGGCTCGGGAACAAGAGATGATCAACATTCTCAATAGACAAAAGGCCTTAATCGAACAACAAGGACGTGCTATTGCCGACCTTCAACAACAAGCTATGGCAAGGATTGCCCAGAGCCAACCGACCGCCATACCACCCCAAAACCCAATGACACAAACCCTGGATCCACAACCACTTCTTGTAATGCAACTTCCCCCACCACAAAATATCCATACTAACCCCACCATGAATCTGGATCAGGGTGATTTCCACCCTGGTCATTCCTTTACACCATATATCATGGCGTTTCAAACCCCCCAAGGATACTTGGGCCCTTCTAATGTACCACATTATAACGGCCTAACCGATCCAGTGGACCATATTGCCTCTTATGAGGGAGCGATGAATTATTACGGAGGAGGGGAGGAGATGAAATGCCGAGCCTTTTCCATGACCCTAGAACCGTCAGTGTTACGTTGGTATTCATCCCTCCCTCGGAACTCAATAAATTCTTGGGAGGAGATGAAAAGAGTGTTTTTAAACAGATACACGGCTAGTTGCATTCAGCCTAAATCCGACCACACCTTAGCAGCAGTTACCCAAAAACAAGATGAATCATTGAAAGATTACCTTTCGCGTTTTCATGCGGAGGCTAGCTCGGTTCCTCGGTTAGAGCCTGGCGTGGCAGTACTATTGTTCACGCAAGGTTTACAGTCGGGGGATTTCATAAAGTCGTTGATTGGGAAACCTCCAAAAGATATGGCCGAGCTGAGACAGAGGTCAAATAAGTTCATCAATTTGGAGGAATTTCATAAAGGACAGAAAGTCAGGGAAGAAAGATAGCGAGCCGACCCTCAAGGCCAGAGCAAACAAAAGCGTGACGAACGTTTTGGTTGCAGACAAGATAGGAATGATCGGGACCGAAGGATTCCTCCAAGGAATAAATTTCAGGAATACACTCCTCTAACTGTTCCAAGGAGTCAAATCCTGCGGGAAACAATGCAGACCGACTTACGCTCTGCCCAAAGACTTCCGTCTTTAAGAAAGGGCGCACAGCGTGATAGGTCAAAGTACTGTGACTTCCATATAGGTTATGGCCATACGACCGACGAGTGTATCTGGTTGAGGGATCTAATCGAAGAAATGATCAGAGATGGTAAACTACAACAATATATCAGGGATGCAGCCGGCCGAAGAGGCAAGAACAGATCTCAGTCGCCAGTAAAATCCAAACGCCAAAGAAGTAGGTCTCCAGACGATATAAACACCGGGAGACAGAAAACCGACCCCACTCCAGCTACTAATACCAACCCTACTAAACATGAATTCTTAGTTAACACTATTGCGGGAGGTTTTGCTGGAGGTGGGGAGAAGAAGGCCGACAAAAAAAAGTACATTAACCAAATTTTAGCAGTCAGTCAGAAACCCATAGCCAAGAGATCAACAAAAAACGTTCCCATTATTTTTGATGATGGCGATTTGGATGGAATCCTTCCAGGACATAATGACCCCATGGTGATCACTGCCCTTATTGGTAATTACGAGGTAAAACGAGTCTTTATCGATCAAGGGAGCTCGACGGACATTATGTTTTTCCCTCTGTTCAAAGCTCTTAAACTCAGGGAGTGCAATCTCACTCCTTTTGAAGGTGAATTAATTGGTTTCACAGGAGACACCATTGAGCCTAAAGGATACATCTAACTTCCTGTAACCCTCGGACAACAGCCTTCGGCCAGAACCGAGATAGTCAAATTTTTGGTGGTTGATTGTCCAGCGGCATATAACGCCATTCTTGGGAGAACTTCTTTGCAAGCATTCGGGGCGGTAGTGTCAACAGTTCATTTAGCTGTGAAGTTCGTCGGAACCGATGACAGAGTGGTAACAGTCAAGGCCGAACAGGAGGCAGCGAGAAAATGTTACAACGCCAGTTTGGGGAAACTTAAAAACAAGGATCAGAGCAATTTGGAAAGAGTCTCTTTGGGTAAGGGCAACATTAACTTGGCGGATCTGGATATGCGGGACCAATCCGACAGAAACAGACCAACCCCAAAGGGACAGTGGGAATTCCTGACGTTGTCCGACGATCCTGTTAGACAAGTGAAAATCGGTTCCGAGCTACCCACAAGTGTTAAAGATGAATTGACCACACTGTTGATTTCAAATAAGGATCTGTTCGCTTGGACCTCAGCTGATATGCCGGGAATCGACCCTAATTTTATTTGTCATAAGTTGAGTATCATTCCGGGTTCAAAACCGGTAGCACAACGCAAAAGGAAGGTTAGTGCTGAAAAGGCCGCTGCTATTGAAGAAAAAGTTGCTGAATTACTCCGAGCAGGCTTCATTCGGGAAATCGACTATACATACTGGTTAGCTAACACCGTCTTGGTCAAAAAACCCAATGGAAAATGGAGGATGTGTGTCGACTACACAGACTTGAATAAAGTCTGTCCTAAAGACCAATACCCACTCCCTGTTATTGACAAGCTCGTCGACAGTTCAGCTGGCTACAAACTTCTGTCGTTTATGGATGCTTACTCTGGTTACAACCAGATTCCAATGTTTCCTGCCAACCAAGATAAGACCGCATTCATCACCGACAAGGCAACTTATTGTTACAATGTCATGCCTTTTGGGTTGAAGAATGCGGGAGCTACCTATTAGAGGATGATGAACAAGGTTTTTCAAGGAATGATCGACTCAAACATGGAGGTATATATCGATGACATTATTGCAAAGAGCAGACAATAGGAAAACCATGCCCAGGACCTCAGGATAATACTGGACCGAGTGAGAAAGTATTCCATGAGGTTGAATCCTGAAAAGTGCGTGTTCGGAGTCCCAGCCGGTTCTTTCCTCGGTTTCATGTTAACCGAGAGAGGTATTGAAGCCAATCTAGATAAATGCAAAGCAATCCTTGAAATGAGGAGTCCAGCTAGTCTTAAAGAAGTTCAACAACTCACGGGTCGAGTGGCGGCACTCTCCAGATTCTTATCCTAGGCTGCTCGGAAAGCTTTGCCATGGTATCAGCTCCTTAGGAAAAACAAAGATTTCCTTTGGGACGAGCACTGTGAGCAAGCTTTTGTTCAATTGAAGGAGTATCTTTCCAGTCCACCGGTCCTTCACAACCCTCTTTCTGGTGAAAACCTCATTCTATATATGTCAGTGGCAGAAGCAGCGGTCAGTTCGGTTCTGGTACGAGAAGATTCGGGAATAGAAGCCCCATTATATTTTCTTAGCCGAGCACTTCAAGGATCAGAATTGAGATATCAAAAGCTTGAGAAACTTGCGTATTGTTTGGTCACATCGGCTCGGAGATTGAGACAATATTTTCAGGCACATAGAATATTGGTAAGAACAGCTCAACCTCTCAGACAAGTTCTTCACAAACCCGACCTAGCAGGCAGAATGGTTTCATGGTCTGTCGAATTGTCTGAATTTGACATCACCTATGAACCGAGGAAGGCGATGAAATCTCAAGTGCTGGCTGACTTCGTCACCGAGTTCACAGATATCCCCTCGGATACCTCTCAGAATTTATGGTCAGTATATGTAGATGGATCGAGCAACAGGAAAGGAGGTGGAGCCGGGGTCATCATTGAAAACCCCGAAGGATTGAGCATGGAATATTCATTGAAATTCGAGTTCCAAACATCAAACAATCAAGCGGAGTACGAGGCAGTTCTTGCGGGCCTCAAGATGGTTCATGAGTTCGGAGCAGAGCGAATGTCAGTTTTCAGTGACTCACAGTTAGTAGTTTCACAGATCAAGGGGCAATACTCGGCAAAGGAGCCCATCTTACAAAAATATCTTGAAGAGGTAAAACGAATCATCTCTAACTTTTCAGAGTTTGACATTTTCCACGTCCCAAGAGATTCCAATTCCCGAGCCGACATATTGTCCAAATTGGCAAGTACGAAGGGGTCGGAAAATAATAAAACTTTGATACAAGAAACGATTCCCCAACCGAGTGTCATTTTAACTATCTCATTATCTCAATCTTGGATGGATCCTCTTCTTACCTATTTGCAACATGGTTTCGTCCCCCAAGATCAGACAGAGGCTCGGAAATTGGTTAAAAAGGCAGCTTAATACACAGTTCTGAATGGAGTTCTGTACAAAAGAGGGTTTGGTTCCCCCATGCTCAGATGTGTCAACCCATCCCAAGCTGAGGAGATACTTGAAGAGATTCACGGTGGAGTTTGCAGCCACCATATGGGTGGAAAATCCCTAGCTAGGAAAATAATCCGAGCAGGTTACTTTTGGCCCACATTGCAAAAGGACGCCATGGAACATGTAAAGAAATGTGTTCAATTGCCAGTTTCACAGCGACATTTACCAAAGACCTGCTGAGGAGCTACATTCTCTCGGTGCCCCCTGGCCCTTTTACCAATGGGGCATGGACATCGTCGGGAAGTTTCCCACCGCACCAGGGCAACTCAAATTTGCGGTAGTGGCTATTGACTACTTCACTAAGTGGATTTAGGCAGTACCGTTAGCAACAATCTCTACGGCCCGTATTCAATCTTTCTTTGTGAAGGAAATTATCTCTCGGTTCGGAGTGCCTCATGCCATAGTTACTGATAATGGATCGCAGTTTGCAGCCTCTCACTTTCAACAACTAGCAGCCGACCTGGGAATCACTCACTATTTCAGTTCTGTTGAACACCCACAGACAAATAGGTTAGCCGAAGCTGCCAACAGAACCATCTTGGATGGAATTAAGAAGAAACTCGGTAATGCAGCCGGCACTTGGACGGATAAACTTCCGAGCGTCTTATGGTCACACAGGACAACTGTACACTCGTCTACAGGAGAGACTCCTTTTCGATTGACATACGGCTGTGACGCAGTCATTCCGATCGAAAAGCGAATCCCTACCTTTAGGACGCTTGAACGTCCTTCAGAAACTAATGACCATTTGCTCAGCGAAGAGCTCATTTTACTTGAGGAAATTCGAAAGAACGCCGCCGCTCATGAAAGAAAAGTGAAGGAGCGGCAAGCTCGGGAATACAACAAAAAGGTTCGTCCACGAAGTTTTGAAGTTGGAGATTTAGTCCTTCGCCGAGCAGATATCGGCAAAGGAAATGCTGGAGTTGGAAAACTGAAGCCAAAGTGGGAAGGCCCATACCGAGTGAAGGCTAAATCTGGATCTGGTGCTTACAAATTGGAAACTCTCTCGGGCATGGAAATCAATAATAGTTGGAATGTGGCCAAGCTCAGAGTTATTACAGTTAAGCTCCTATTTTATTTTTCACTTTTTACAAATAGGATAGTCTATTGCTCAGCATTGTTTAGGTCGAATAAACGAAGGATAACACCCTTCTTAGATTAGTGATAAATTGTTAGGAATTAGTTAGAAAATGAGCAACTTCATTTTGTATTCTCTTATCAATAAAAATGCATCAATTTCTTTGAAATTCTCTTTCGAACATTGTGAAAGGACATACGACTCATTTGGTTCGGCTAGCCACCGAGCTAAATCGAGATACAACTCTTTACGAGAGTTCAACAACGTATTCATAGAACGCCCGAATTCAGGAAATCACTTTCCTTATTTCGCGGTCCGAGGGTCCCGCTTCGGCTAAAGTCGGCGATCCGAGTTCTACTCACAATAAATTATACATACGATTGAAACGATCCCTTACCCAATAAATTACAAACTGATCGGGCGGAAATTAACATTGCACTAAATATAAAGGGTCACGTGACAAACGAAACCCAAAAGTAACGAAGATAATCTACACAACACAATTTGTACACAATGCAAATTGATTAACATTCAGTGAGGGTAAAATTAAATTGTTCATAGCAGTCAGAGTACGCTCGAATACAACGAGCAACAAGTTAAAGAAAAAATGTTCGGAAGGGCTAAGTGACGACGCTCGGTTACAAACGAGCAACAAAAATTAAATCCTACATAAAAGCAGCAAAAACTGATCACCATAGCTTAGAATCACTCCTCAATATCAGACAAAACAGTATTGGAATCATCAAACTCAGGGGCTTCAGTCAAATCAACGAGAGGATTTGGCAGATCCTCAGCTTGTAAATCGACTTCGGCCTTGGTCTCAATATCAATCAGCTTCCCATTGTCGATAGTATGAAATGGATGAGCTCCGACCACCCTGAATTCAGCTCAGGATTCAGAAATTGAATTTGCTTAATGGCCGAGACAAAAGAATCATCAACACTCTTGCTCCAGTTGTAAAAGTTTCGTTCTGCCTTTTTCTTGTGAAGAAGAGCCTTCTCCTTCAATTTCCAAGCAACCACAGCAGACCTCTCAACTTCAGATCTCAACTCATCCATCTTCTGTCGGTTCTCTTGCAATTCTTTCTTCATTGCCTCCTCGACCTCCTTCTTCTTGTCCTCAGCAGCTTTTTGGGAAACTTTCAAAGAATCCCTCTCTCTGACCAGCTCAGATTTGTCAGCCTTCAAATTCTCTAACTCATTTTTCACTTTGATCAGTTCGTCCGAGAGGCTAGCCTCTTGAGCAGCAGACATAGCACGAGCCTCTTTCTGTTCAACGTTCAAACCAGAAAAAAGATCACCTGCTTGCTTGGCCAAAAAGTAAGTAAGGTTGGCACTACGAAGAAGATACTTCGTCAGAGTCATGTTGCATCGAGACCACTCGTCGGCGGTGAGAGTTCCAAACCAAGAACAGTCAGATTCAGTGCAGACATATTTGGCGAACTGTTCATCAAATTGTTGATCCCATATGGATGTTTCTGATGGGTTCGCAGCAGAAGATGGAATAGCGGCAGCTTTAGCACTTGGCCCCTCAACCCTCGGATTCGCACTGTCAGACACTTTCTCTTTTCCTTTATCCAGCCGTCGGCGGCGAATTTGTTGTTGAGGGGGAGAAGTAACTTGGACTTGGCCACTAGGGCCCAATGAAACTGTAGCAGCAACAGCAACTATATTAGAAGTTGGCCGAGGGGATGCCTCGGTTGGAGAAGCTGTAGGTGTTGAAGTACTTAAGCTTGGGTTACTTAAGCTTGAAGACCCGGAAGCCACGCTCGTTGCAGGTTTCTTCCTCTTCTTTCCCCCTTGAAGTAAGGCAGCCATTCGTGAAGCCATTTTCTTTGCAAAGAAAACTTATTAAGATCCAAATAAATCACAAATATAACAACAAAGAGAAAATAAACAATTTACCAAGTTCAGCTTTGACATCCGACGAAGGGATGTTCACGATATCCTTCGTCTCTATCATTCCATTCTTTTGCAAATAACTCTCAACAGCTCGGCATACCTCTTTCTCAGATTCAGCAAGCTCTTTCCAATCCGATGCATATGATGCGATCAATCGGTTGAAAAAACTTGCACTCCATTGAAGAGGGAACCGTGGGAGTGGTCGCCTCTCCCCAGGACGAGTAAACCAGCAGGCAACATTGCCAACAAAATTATATTTGAAAAAGTAAGGTTTGAACCCCTTCCAAGATTCAGAGAATTTAGTGAAAAGAGCATATCCATGGCAAGACTTTAAAGAAACCCAAGGTCGCCTCGCCGAACCTCTCTCAAAAGTATTGCACTGGGGGGCAAACAGATAGAAAAAAAGGGGAAGAGTGAAAGACCACTCCATGGCCGAACAAACTTGCTGGAACCCCCTCACAAAAGCCCAAGCATTCGGATGCAGTTGGGAAGGGGCCACTCTCAAAGTACTCAAGACTCCTATTTCAAATTCAGTAAAGGGCATTCTAATCCCTAGTCGAGTAATCACCTCTTCGTAAAAATAGAAACAAAAACTACCCTCTGGAATTTTGGTGCAAACCCTCTCGTTCAAACCCACTGGACTAACAAAATAGAGATTCCCAGTGCTATCTACAGGACATGGTAAAATTATAGCCCGAGTTTGTTCTAGTGACCCTTCTGTTGAAAGCTCGGACCGAATACCGAGAACCTCTTGGTCCACCCAATCATATTCAGCTGCATCTGGTGGAAGTGGGTAGAGTTCAGGATTAGTGATACACTTTCTCTTCATACCTGATGAAAAGGGGGGCACACTTGGAGTCAGAAGCAGAAAAACTTGATTATATCGGATCAAATACTTACGGTTACGGTCGGTTGGGGAACACCTCCCTATCCGGGCAGAATTTCCCCAAACCAACTGAAATGTCTAATACCTCTCTGTTGCTTCCTTAACCTCCTCTGTTCTACCCACTCGAAAATCCTATAGTGAATCACACCCTGTCTGAACTCTTTCAAAGACCGAGGGAAATGCATGGCTATCGGTTTAACACAAATTTCTGGGTTTCCTCCTTTATGTGTTCTTGGTACGTCAGAGTTTACAGACTCCTCACTTGTAACAGCCCGATTTTCGTAAATCAAAAATGGATAACTTTTACTCATTAAAGTTGTAAAAATGAGGCAAAATTTTTTTTTTATAAAACATTGTTGAAGTGTATGAGGACGTTGTTGAGAAATCGTTGTTGTACTTCAACATCCTTTTTGGCTGGAAACCGAGTTGTTACGAACGCATTTATTTTAATAAAACTTTCACCATCATAAAAGGCCGGTTTCCAAATCATCATGATATTTCCAAAAGATTAAATTGTTTGATTTTCAAAATAAAGTAGACCTTAGTACAGAAGGTAAAACTCAGCCAGAATACATGAGTGGCACATTGCTTGGTAATACTTGACTCAAAACATAACTCATAGGTTTAACCTAAATACGCTACTTTCGCTTCCTTCTAAGGAAGATCTCCGGATGAAGCTCTCCTTTCCTCTCGTACCCTTTCTTCGCTCCAGAAGATGAAGTCACCCTCGTGGCTGCTTTTCGGTTATCACTCAGCTTTATCTTCATCTCGACTTTAGTGATGGTCTTCATGCGATACTCCGTCTGCCCGTTGAGATATCAGCAGCACCGATATGCCAACGAACAGGAGAGAGTAAGCGATCCGAACGACGAATCGTCGACGGTGTGGAATTGCGATAGGTAAAATAATAGGACCACACACAAATAGCATACAACACAGTACACACAAGATAACAAGTGGACATTTCATCATCATTATCACATTCCACATTTATTATATCTTATTATTATCATTTCCTTCATACTTCTCCATTCTTATTTCCAATCTCTTCCATAGAATTCAACGCCATTCCCACATTTCCATTCTCAATATCTTCTCATTCCTCACATTCCTTGAATTCTTACTCTTACAAATATAAATCTTTTCTTACAATGTGTTATCGAATTACAACCATCGATGATCAGGGGATTTCAGGGATCATCGAGGTACGCGTTTCTTTCGTAGTTAGCACTCACATCTCAAGCTTACATCTCCTCGGCCATCCATCCACCTAGTCGGAAGCAAACAGGAGTACAGGACCTTTACCGTGCGGGCACGACAGCTGTCACAACACAAATGGTCCCAGACCAGGAGGCTCAGCCTCAATATCAATTCACATAATAACATGGCACACTGCCTCGCAGTGGCAAACAAGATGCCCCACTCCAGTCCCTCTCACTGTTCTCGATTTGCAATCTAGGGGGCGATAGTATTGTTATAGTGCGCGCGCGCAGAACTTACCACGGTATTAGACCCAGTCCCCACCACGTTAGTGCACCACTTATGGAGTTCGTTCTGCCTACAACAATACTCTAGACTTATTGACGTTTCACCGTCATCGTCCTCCCCTAATGCAATCTCGTCCTAAGTATCCTCAGATACTTATCGTTCCTTCCTCTCCACTACTTCGGGTTAACTCTCATATCTCACCACGTTCGTTGTTAATGTCTTTTATAATCTTTTAATTACTTAATTAACCTATTGGTCGGCTCACCCTTCGTACATCCCTTCAGTGAGTCCCGACCGCTAACTTTGCACAATCTCTCTCTTTCTCAAAACTCACATAGCACATAGCTGGGACCTCATCACAATCTCAATCTCGTTTCTCAAACTTTTTCAACATACTCCATTTCTCACAATCATCTCATTTCAACATCTTTTCTCAAACAATCTTTTTACAACTTCCTCAAATGCCATTTTGTAAACTTTCACAAAACCTCATTTCACAAAATTTCTAAAATCTCTTTTCACCATTCTCTACAAAATCTCTTTTCACAAATCTTTTCAAAAATCTTTCTTCAACAACCTTTTTCAAAGACCGCTTTTCAAAACCTTTTTCAAACTTCACACCATTGTTGGGCGCTAATGGAGGAGCAAGCTCAACTCAACACTAGTCCCAGACTAAAACCGAAAACAAAGGAGCCCAGCTCCACTCAAGTCACATCATCATCACTCTTCCCAGCTCTGGCTCATCATCGACATCATTATTTTCATTCTTTTCCCCCAATTTCAACTCTTTATCATTATTCCTTTCTCATCGTGTCTTTACTTCAAATTTCATTACTTTCTCCACTTATTTCTTTTCACTTACATTTCTTATTCAGGATGTAACAGACGTCCATCAACCGTTTACGCATTATAATCAACAGCAATGAACATCATCAAACATAATTAAATAAATAGATAAGAGCATGCTATCAACACACAACATCACACAATAGCATTGTGGTCATTGTCACCTTCATATAAGTGGCCACACAATCAAACAATTGCCACTCATACTACTGACTCCGAACCACTAAGTTCCGATCTTTGAGATGATCCGGAACGTCCTAATATATCACCTAAACACCACAGTGTCTTAGGATAGCTTCTCTCTCACCTGAGGTCCAGCTATTAAATGCGTACCGTCTCCGCGTATCCTTTGTGCTGCCCGCTGCCTCAATCCCTTGCCTTTAAGATTCCTCGTACTAAATAAAATATACTTATGTTATTTTCTTGCATTAAGAATCTTTTCTTGACTCGTAACTTTCTGTTCCTCATTACAAAACTGAAAACATTGTTGTTTTATTGGAACCATTCTCATTTTCTCTAGTACTGTAAATCTTTTAAAACCATTTGAAAACATTTAATAAAATGGTTTGAATCAATTTATTTGGTTGCTGGTCCATTCTGGACAGCACCTTAAACATGTTCCAAAAACACCGAAAAATTCACCGTTTTCAATCCGGGATTTTCTAAAACCAAACTTTGAGTCTCATAAATTTATTTTTAGAAATCAAGAAACAATCCTTAAATAAACTTGGACAACAAAGAAATGTTGTATAATAAAAACCCGAAAACATCGTAAAACTCTTTTTAGTTTCAAATACTTTTTAGTTCATTATTAACACTTTAAAAACTCATGTTTTCGTTATAAAGCGACTTTAGAAAATCATAAACACAATCTCACAACTTCAAATAAATCAAATCAAATTAAATTCAAACCCAAGCACACACACGGTCCACAACACACTTGAGAAATCAAGTCACATAAACACTTAAACCATCACAACCCAAACATTCCATTTTCAAGTAAATATTTTCATAATCAAACACTTGATTCAATCATCCACACATAATTAGTTTCAAAAACCATTTCATTTTTATTTCATGGAAAGGAATACTAACCTAATTATAATGCATTGACCGAAACACTTCACAATTCAAAGCAAGATTCATGCATTATCAAACACATAATTCATGTAATTATTTTCTTCTTCTTTCTAATAAACCGTGAGCTACAACTTGGGAAAATAATCAAACTTTAATTTATTTTTCTTAAAACAAATCAAAAATCATACAAGGACATGAAGCACATGCCAAGTTCTCACAAAATAAAGAGGCATGAATCTTGATAAATACATGGCCGAATACATCATGCAATAAACCAACATTTAAATAAATCATGTTCATGTAAGGAAAATTATTTTAAAGCTTGCCTCCCTAATTTCCTTCCAAAATCGAGGCATGCAATACAAGAAATCATAATCCTTTCATTTAAATTTAACATGCAAGAATGGATCCCAAGCTTTTTCTAGCAAATCATGCAAGAATCTTGCATTAACACAAACACTTTAATTTACTTTTCAAAGAACATAAAGGAATAACTTTTCAAGACTCGACCTCAACATGCATGCACTTAGATCATGTAGATCAAGTCACAAAATTAAACATAAGGACACAAATAGGAAACAAAATCATTTTGAATTGAAAAGAGGTCAAAATCGAGGCATATTTTAAGAAATATAAAGGCTTTTATTCAAAGTCATTCACAAAACTCAAAACAAAGTCAAGATCAACACAAAAATCAAAGGTCAAACACGATTTAAAGATCAAGACATAAATCAAAGTTTTTCTTAAGATTGAATCAAAAATCAAGACATGCGAAGCTTAGAATCAAAACAAAACCAAAGATCAAAGCTTAGAAAAATCAAAGTAAAAATCAAAGCATTAAACCACTTGAATCAATTTCAACAAACACCAAACTAACATGCATGAACTCTAAACAAAATAGAAATCATCACAACCTAATTTTCTAGACATGGCTGAATCATTTAATTTGGGTTCTAATGTTTTGTGAGTTCGTTTAGTCTTAAAATTCAAGGTCAAAGTTCTTTCAACACATGTATACACACATAGAACCAAGATCGATCATCAACTAACATGCAACATCAAAGATCTCAAAAAATCTTTAGATCTAGAGGATTTAACTTGGAAAACATTTAGATCTTTAAGATTTTTGTTGGAAAAACTTTGAGATCTTTAATGAAAAACTTAATTGAGTTATGAAGTCCATTGATTAGAGATTTACAAGTTTTCTTATGAGTTCATGACCAAATACAAATAGATCATGCAAAGAAGGAAAAGAAAGGAACATTACAACATCAAAAGAAAATCTACACTATTACAACTTCTCATGCTTATTCGAACTACCCACCAAGGGAAAAGTTGGTCTCCTAGCTTATATGTGCTTGGATCTTCAAGGGAAAACTCTAGGTTTTGGCTTGGACTCATCTCCTTCTTCCTCTCTTCCTTACGGCCACTCTCTTTTCTTTGTGTGTGTTGAGGGCTTGATTTTGCTCTCAACAAGTGTGTTTGAAAGGAAATGAGAAACTAGGGAAATGAAGGGTGGAAACGTGGGGATGAAGTAGCCAATACTTCACCCACTTGGCTATACATAGGCAAAGGCAAAGGCACAAGACTTTCCCCCTTTAGCCCTTGTAGAGGATTCGGTCATGAGGGAGGGTGAGGGGTAATTTTGGTTCTTCCCAAAATTGCATGGGTGGAGATTAGTATTCCTCAAGGAGACAAAGTGGGAGACAGAAGGGCTTAGGGTTCATCCTAGGTTGTTGACTTTTAAGCTCTCCTTAGGGTTTCTTCCAACTAGTTAGGGTTTAGTTAGGAGTTTAGTGGGGATTTAGTTTGGGACTTAGTTACTTGCTTTCCTCACTCACTCACACACGACACACACACATGCCCACACATGTTCACTTACATGCACACACACACACACACTTACACGATGCACTCTCACACATGCACATATACCTACTCATATGCACATACTCATTCACATACTAACCACACCTATTTTCATGTATACATCATTACATAATTTGCACTAACTAAATTCCTCATAACCCTAAGCATGCATACATAAGAACCGTACACACATGTGTATACCCACATAGAAAACAAATTATTCACGCATCAAAATTATAATGACACCAAAAATATCAAGCACATATATTTATAGAAAATAAATCACTTTTCATCAAATAATTTCTTATTGAAAATTTTACCATTCCTCAAAGCATAAAAATACTAAACACATAATTATTTCCAAAAACCATAACATTATTTCACGAAAATCATTTCTTTAAAACCATTTATCACTTTGAAAACGTAATTTAAGAAATTTATTTAAGAACCTACTTTTCCAAAACACTTTTCTCAAATAATTTTCTTTTAGTATTTTAAATTAATACGAGGAATTTGCAGGGTGTTACATTACTCATGATTAACGCAGCCTCAGTACCAACCCTAAGAAGTTAAGTGCAGCAAAACGTAAAGAAAACCTTAGAAATACTACAGCGATCGCTCAGTAAATGTTAAAGGGGGATAAAGAATTTCGAAAGGCAAGGGGGGGAACCACAACAACAAATTGGGGTTTGTTCGAACCCAAGAAAAATCTATTCAAAAACAAGGGAAGAAGGGCCAGAGTTGATACATAAAAAAGCCAATTCTAAGCACATACACACAGCAAATGGCAGAAATAATCGCATGCAAGACAGCAAAGAAGAAAGAGAAAAAAGCCAGAAAAAGTAGCCAGAAACAAGAAGAGAGGTTCATTACCTGATATCGATGAATGATCAAGAAACCAAAGGAACACGAAGGTCACGAAGTGAGAAACGCACTCAATGAAGAGAAACGAAACGAAATAGTAACAAGAATCCCGTTGAAGAACCCTGGTTTTGATGATCACAGTCACTGGAAAACGATGAACAAGGAAGAGAGAGAGAGAGTTCAAGATGTTTCTGAAGTTCTAAATGAAAGTTCTGAATTATGTGAAACCGCCCTTTGAAATTCATCTAAGTAACTTCCCTCCACTATCTCAAAAGTCTTGGGCCTAAGTTAGAAAAAGCCCATTTACGGCAAAAGTTAATACGTGGCACCCCCAGCAGGTTTGAAATCATAACGTTCCATTTCCCAGTAAAAGTAAAGGACACGTGTAGACGGAAATAGAGTGGAGGGGTCACGTCTAGGTCAATCAAACGACAGCTCTGTAGGATCGCTCAAATGGTCGGATATCTTTTTCAAAGCTTGGTCGGAAAACAATTCGCTTGTTTTATTAACTCGGCAGGGCTCAAATCACCCTACCAAGCTTGGGGGGCTTATGTAGTGGACCTGTAGTAAACCGAGCGCTGCCCGACTAAATCTACCTTAGTCCGACCGCCAAGACGCTGGGACAAGGCCTACGGTCGGAATGAAACACCGAGCAAACTGGGTTCTTACAGAGGTGTAATACGCTTATGAGATTAACCCTGAACACAGGATTTTCATCCTTATCTCTATCACTTACAGTCTCATCTAGCTTAACCACTTCTCCTAGATTCCCACGATACTTGGTTAGATATAGCGGTAATGGATAAAGACTTATCGCATAAGGGATTTATGGATATGATCTTATCATGGCCTCAACGAATCCTACTCAAATTCTTCCTCTTCAAAAGCCTTATCAGAACGGCCCATGACACACAGGTAATCCCCTATAAGAACCACCATGCTATAGGGGCTAAGGTACGTCTTTTCATCCCTAAGTTGACACTCGCACACACATTGTTGACTAGGGAGAACCTGTTTATCCCAACTGGATACGCAGAAATCCTACAAGTCCTACATTAATCTCTTTATTGAGGTCATTCTTTGAGGCTTTTCCATAGCTTCAAGGCTGATCGTCATCAAGGACACGACACTTCCTATCACTTATGTTTTGTGCATAATAGTATGAAGACAAGGGATTCGAAATAAATCTATTACAATCTAAATCATTATTAAAATAACAGTTATACATGAAAAGGTACATGTTACACAAGTAATTACAAATAAGTACCGAAAAAAATTAGAGTCGAATTTCAATCCCAGCAACGGCGCCAAAAACTTGTTGGATTATCGGCAAGTATACCGGATCGACAAGTAATACAGTCAGTAAGACCAGTTATTCTTCCCACGAGGATTGCAAATTGTTTCTAATTTCTTTCACCTAATTGCGATTACTATGTGAAACTTGTATTGGTTTTGAGTTTAAGAACATAATGTAGAAAAGGTAGAATGAGACAAAACAGAAAATAAAAAGTGTTTAGAAACAAATTTGGAAAAGGTTAGGAACGTGGTTTCATTGTAGGATCAGGTTATTAATTATGAAAATTTGTTTTCCAATTAATCAACAACTCCAGAAACAATAAAAGCTAGATCCCTCATGGCTATTACGTTTCTTACTAAACTTTACCCCTTAATGCCTTAAGTGAGTTTTAGTTTATGAAAGATACAATTACCCAAAAGTATTCCTACGAGTTGAATAATTATATTGTTTGGTTGAAGGGCCTAATCTAAATCCTAATTTTCCAATTAAGGTTCAGATTACCAATGCAAAACATAAAGTGGCCATTTCTATGAATTGTAATTAAAACGAAGCCAAACAATTGATTTAAAAGGAAAAACATTAATTCATGAATAAATAGCCAAATTAAGATCTATACAAATCCACCATATTCCTAACAAGAGGTTTAGTTACACATATTGGAAGAAGAAATACAAAGAATGGCAAAAATTCATAATCATAGACAATAATGAATTTACCCCCAAAAGATCTTCAATCATCAAGTGGATCCCTCCAGCAATGTTGATCTTCAATCCTTGTGCCTTGCCTCCTTGCTCTCAATTCCAAAACTAGCATCTCTTCTCTAATCCTAATTCTATTCTAATCTCTAATTGTCTCTGAAAAGCTATAAAACCTAATGGAAAAACCTATATTTAAAGTCTAAAACTAATCCTAATTGAATTAGAGCAAATCTGATCAGAAATTGGCCCAATTGGGCCTAGACAAAGCTTGCACGGCTGGGCGCCCAGGGCATCACGGCTGGGCGCCCAGGGCATCACGCCTGGGCGCGCCAGTCTGATGCTGGTGCTGTTAACGGGGGTTGCACGCCTGGGCGTGCCATCCCTGCTCCGACTCCGTTTCGCTCCGTTCTTGCGCCATTTTCAACGTCCTTTCATCCTCTTTCCAGTTCCATATTTATTTTCTTCAATTGAGCTCCGAAAGTAGCCGAAACAAACCTAAAACGGATCAAAACGTTCAAATGATCCTAAACTAATAACAATTCCAAAATCTATACAAAAAGTCCTAAATTTGCTAAAAAAACAAACGAAATCCTTAGTAAAAGGGATTCTAATTCATGCTCAAAACATCATATATTGGACCCAAATCATGGAATAAAACAAAGGGAAATGAATTGAATAAATTAATAAGCATATACCTAATGGCTGATGCCTAATGGGTGCAAAAGTCCCGATGGGTGCAAAGTCCCTAATGGGTGTGCCAAATGCCCTAGCAAGTGCAATCAAAATCCTAGTGGTGCAACAAAAAGGAAAGGATTGTAAGAAGGAAAAATGGGATCATTATTGAACAATGAGAAAGGAAAAAGGAATTAAGAACTGGAAATAACTTAATGTAATTATGTTATATGATTGTGATGGAATTGTATTATGTGAACTAGATGAAAATTGTTCTTGGCTTGGTAGGTTATTATGTCTGATTAGAACTGCTATTCTATTTCATGTGCAGTGCTCACCTCCTTACTATTTTTCACAGGTACTGAGATTGAGCTAGCACAGCCCCCGGCCGATCAGGTGCACTCTCCCTTAAAGGGAGATTAGGTTGTAATTGGTAAGGACATGGCTATGTCCTGGGCGTTTTGATGGCATGATGTAGTTCGTTTTTGTTGTATATAATGTAAATATATCTTTTGGGTGGGCCCATGACAACTCTTTTGGGGAAAGGAGTCTTTTTGGGAAAATACTGTTTCCTGAACTTGTTTATATGCTGTTAACTCTGATGTGATATAACTGCTATGTTGGGTGCATTATAATGCACAAAGTTATGTTTTAGCCCTGCTGGCTTTTAAATGAATTGAATATTCTTTTTTAAACAGGTTGCAGGACAAATTAAATTTTTGGGAAAGTCTTATAAACAAAGGAAACTCCGTCCGTTTGTTTGGAGATTTTTTATAAGTATTCGAAATAACAAAGAAAATTTCAATTCGCTATTTTACTTAAGGGTAGCTATGGGCAATTAAATAGGGTGTTAAATTTATGGTATCAGAGCAGTTTCCCTTGGCCTTTGGAGTGTGGACTCACATCTCCAGTGGTTACTCCCCAAGCGAGTAACCGATGTGTATAGTTGAGGGTCTAATTGTAGTGGACCAGATTACGATCTGACCAACACCACATAGATCCGACCAGTTAAACACTGGAGTGAGAAAACACCGACCACCTTCTGGTTGGACGCATTATACTGAGCTTGGGACACTTGAGTGGTTTTCGGGCTTACGGGATCAGAGCCGAGCACAAGACCCTCATCCTTATCGGCTCCAGATACGGTCCCAACAGTCTAACAACTATTCCTATATTCCCGCACAGCTTGATAAACTACGGGATATAGATCAGTACTTATCCGCAATAGGATTAACGAAGGCTACCTTATAAGCACCTTCACTAATCCTAATCAAACACTCCTTCCTCACGGGCCTCGTCAAAAAGCCCAGGAACGCACGTATCAGGTAATCCCCTATAAGAACCACTATGCTATGGGGGCTAAGGTACGTTCACTCCATCCCTAAGTTTACATAATAACACACTCGGTTGACTAGGGAGATCCTGATTATCCCAACTGGATATTCAGAAATCCTACGAGGTCCAACGTTAAAACTTGATTGAGAACAATCCTCTGGTTCCTCCATAACCATAGGGCTGTTCTTAATCCAGGACACTTCATTGGCGCCGTCTGTGAGGATCGAATAACAAATTTTCCCCACCTCCACCATGGTTAACACCAGAAGCCACGCAGGGGACCTCCGCGATCGCATCAAGCGCAACCGCGGCAGACCCAGAAACGCAGACAACAACGATCACAACCCCACTGGTGACCTGTGTGATCACCTGAACCACAATCGTGGGGTGAATTCTCAGCCACCACATTCACCCTCCCCTATTTCACCTCCAAGAAGGGATCTACTCCCTCCTCCGCCACCACCTCCTTCCAGAACCCCTAGTGGCCGTCATATTGTACGATCCACCCATGGAGACTCTAGCAGTACAGTTCCCCCGATCTGTGATACCGCCCGATCAACGGGAACCAGGGGAAACCATGGCCTAAATTCTCCAACCACTGGCCATACACGTTCTACCCACAGAACCCAGACACCCCAGTCCCAACCTAACCATGAACATAGGGGGTTAACCCCCAGTATCAAGACTGAACCAACTAGAACGAATCGAGGAGAAGCTCGACGATCACATTCTGTTAGCAGGACATATGCAACCACTACGTCTGCTCGGAACCGTGAGCAGGAGATGATCAACATCTTGAAGCAACAAACAACCCTTATCCAGCAACAAGGACGAGCTATTGCCGAGCTCCAACAGCAAGCGATGACAAGGCTAACACACAATCAACCTCTTGTTCAGCCATTGCCTTACCCCACATCCCAGCCACTAAACCCTTCACCCATGATCGAACTTCCGCCACCCCCTCCCATTTTAGCTAATCCAAGCACAGATCCTGACCAAGGAGACTTCCATCCTGGTCATCCTTTCACCCCTAATATCATGGCTTTTGAAACTCTACAGGGATATTTAGGCCCTTCAAACATACCTCCCTACAACGACCTAACCGACCCAATGGATCACATCGTTTCATATGAGGAGGCTATGAATCATTACGGGGGTAGTGATAGAATGAAATGCCGAGCATTTTCAATGACTCTGGAGCCCTTTGTACTGTGTTGGTACTCGTCCCTCCCAAGAAATTCGGTAAACTCTTGGGAGGAAATGAAAAGGGTTTTCTTGAACAGGTACACAGCCAGTTGTATTCAACCAAGATCTTATCATACACTGGTTGCAGTTACGTAGAAACCTGATGAATCCCTGAGGGATTATTTGGCGCGATTCCATACGGAATCCAGCTCAGTGTCGAGGCTTGAACCTGGGGTAGCCGTGCTTCTGTTTATTCAAGGTTTACAACCTAGAGACTTCCAAAATTCTCTAATCGGTAAACCCCCCAAGGACATGACTGAACTCAGACAGCGATCCAATAAGTTCATAAACTTGGAAGAATTCAATAGGGGTCAAAAGTTCAGAGATGATCGACAAATATCCGACCCCTAGGGACTGAATAAACAAAAACGAGATAAAAGATTCAATGGTAAAGCCGAAAGAAATGACCGTGACCGAAGACCACCGCCTAGGAATAAATTTCAGGAGTACACTCCTCTAACTGTTCCCAGGAGTCAAATGCTCAGAGAGACAATGCAGACTGACTTACGCTCGACCCAACGACCTCTTGCTCTGAGGAAGGGTTCACAGCGTGATAGGTCCAAGTACCGTGACTTTCACAAGGGTTACGGTCACACAACTGATGAGTGCATCTGGCTTAGGGACCTGATCCAAGAAATGATCAGGGATGGAAAACTCCAACAATACATCAGGGATGCGGTCGCTCGAAGAACCAGGAACAGATCACCTTCCCCAGACAAGTCTAAACGCCGACGAAGTAGGTCCCCTGATGACAAAAATCAGGGTCGGCAAAGGGTAGACCAAGCTCCGGAGACCGACAAGTCAGCAAACGATTTTTTGGTGACAACCATCGCGGGAGGATTTGCTGGGGTGGTGAGAAGAGTTCAGAAAGGAAGAAATACATCAACCAGATCCTCATTGTCAGCGAGAAACCGATCATGAAGAGGTCGGGTAAGAAAATTCTGATTTCATTCACTGACGACGACTTCGTCGGAATCCTCCCTGGCCACAACGACCCCATGATCATTACAGCCCTTGTTGGGAACTATGAAGTAAGACGGATATTTATAGATCAGGGAAGTTCGGCTAACATTATGTTCTTACCCCTGTTCAAGGCTTTGAAATTGAGAGAGTGTAATCTCACCTCGTTAGATGGTCAGCTAATTGGGTTCACGGGTGACACCATCCAACCCCTTAGCTACATTCAGCTCCCAGTAACCCTTGGCCAACAACCTTCAGCACGAACAGAAATAATCAAGTTCTTGGTGGTTGTTTGACCCGCCGCATACAACACTATCTTGGGAAGAATCTTCCTACAAGCGTTCGGCGCTGTGGTATCAACGGTTCACCTCGCCATGAAGTTCATTGGAGCCGACGATAAGGTGGTTACAGTCAAATCCGAGCAAGAGGCTGCTCGAAAATGCTACGACGCAAGCCTCGGTAAGATCAAAAGCAAAGAACAGACAAAACTTGATAAACCATTTCTCGTCGACCTTGATGTTCAAGCCGAACTCGACGAGTCTCGACCAACTCCTAAAGGTGAGTGGGAATACTTAACCTTGGGAACTGATCCTCTCAGGCAGCTCAAGCTCGGCTTAGATCTCCCACCGAGCATCAAGGCTGAACTCTCGTAGCTTATGATCGCAAACAAATACTTGTTTGCATGGACCTCGGCTGACATGCCTGGAATTGACCCAAACTTCTGTTGGAGAGTGCCTTAGCGGCAATCATATTTTCTCTTTTACTTGTACTTATTTCATGTTTTATGGATTATTACTATTAATAATAATGAGGCATTTCATTTATTATATTTATGCTTTAATTGTTTGATTAAAATAGATGTAATAAAGTCCTTAGGATTATAAGTTCAATGTCATAAGAATATCAAGTACATGACTTGATAGTGAGATCTTAGTGATTGACAATTATTCTTAAAGATTCCCTAGTCGAGTATTACAGTTAATAAGGACAACAATAATACATCGAGGCTAGTATGTGATAGACTGATGACTGTATCTCACCAGTCATGGATATGGGATATCAAGTCTTCACGTAAGTACACATTGGGACAATTGTGTACTAGATTGACCCGCAATGAGAATGCTACATGGGTTATTAAGTGAGTGTCATAAGCGATTCTCATAGTGACAATGGTGTACATGGTCCTTCGACCTGAAGTCGCTACGGTTCCCAACATGAGGAGTTATATGCTTTCACCCAATCAAACGTCATCTTTAACCAGATGATCATAACGGTTGTAGTCAGGTATATGATAAATCGTGTAGAGGGATGTGAGTGACGTAGATTGTATTTGTCCTTCCTTGTCAATAGGAATTATATCTTTGGGCCCCTTGACTGAGTGAGACGGTGAAATGTATGGCCATACTCAAAACAGTCAATATGAGATATTGACGAGACTTGTTTAGACGCGTCTACTCAAGTATCAAGAAACCATAGGTTACAATGTACATGAGTGACACCTTCCATGCCATGAGTGTAACTATGATATTTGTACAAAGGGATTAAATTTACACATGATCATTGGTCACACTAAGGTTATGTCAGATCACAGACATTCTTGTCACTTGGGTAGCAATGACGTGTTGCTAGATACCGCTCATTGCTTGTAAACTTAGAATGGGATTTTAACTTTACTGCCAACTGTAACACCCCTAATTTTCGTCTCCCGGATAATAATAAAAGTTTTATTATTAATTTATATGGTTTTCCAATTTTATGTTTTGTATTTAATTAGCCGGAAATATAAAAATAAGTTGGAATATTTTTATATGGCAAATAAATGCAAAATATAAGAATATTGCATTTTAGTCCCTGAAATAGGACCTAAATGTAATATTGAAAAGGTTCTTGGAGGGAAAGATTTAAAAATATTAATTTTTAAATTTTGAACTAATCTAACCGGTTAGTAATGCCCTGTAACCGGTTAGACGATTAACCCAGAATCTGGGTTAGTGGATTTTGATGAGTAATCACTTGATTAATCACGGAATCGCCACGATTACAGCCTAAAACCAGTGGAAAAACACGCGTCAACGTGCATGTAATTCTTGTTGGTCTATAAATAGCTGAATTTCTGATGATTTGGGGGTTGATTCAACTGGTTTTGTGTTGAGAGGTTGAATTAGGGTTTTGATTTCGTCTGAAACGATTCTCCTTCTTCCCTGAGTGTTAGAAAGTGAGAGATTCACTTTTGGAAAGCTTAAATCAAGAGCTTTCCAATGATATAAAGATTGTGAGTCAAAAGTGTGTGTGTGAGGAGGAATCAACCAGCAAAGCTAAGTGTTGAAAACTGGACTCTGTCTCTTCTTAGTTCGGGAAGCTGTATTTGGACTTTGATTTTGATCAGTTCAGGTAATCTCTAGGCCCCAAATCACTTTCATTCATTCGTGCATGTTACCTAGAGAAATCTCTAACTGTTTTCCCTAATTTTCTTGGTCAATTGTTATGTCAAGCCTTCTGTTCTTTGGACCCTGTTGATGGAAATCATGGCTGAGAGCAGAACCTTGGGTTTGTGAGAAATCTGTGGAGTTTCCTTCAAGATCAGTGTTAATAGTCATCAAAATCAACTTAAAGGTATGGGAGAAGTCTACCTTATACTAGATTTAGACTAAAAATCAAGTGATTTAGGATTTGAGTTAACCAAACTCAAAAGGGCATTATGTGTTTAAAACACAAAGGCGTGGAGGCCAAAATTCTGGCTCAATTCTGTGTGAGCAAATTTAAATTGATGCATGCAAGTGATTTAAGGTTTAAAATCAGAAATTAATTGGTGATTATGAGTTTTGTGGTATTGATTGGTGTTTGTATTGATTTCTATGCAAATTGATACCATAATCTTGATGCATGCAAATTGAATGTGTTTCTGGATATGAACATATTTCTCTTAAGGCATATGAACTCTGAGAATGTTGAAATTTGGTTAGATTTGAGAAATGAAAAGAATGATTTGTCAAAACTCTTGTTTTAGTGGATTGACTGCATAATCTAACCGGTTACTCGATAATTGTAACCGGTTAGACACTATAAAATTTCAAAGAAAATCAGTTTATTAAATCAGTCCTGAAGTCTTAGTAATTTTGGCTCAAATCTATACTTTAATTTCATTATAAATAATCTGAATATGAGTGCTTATAATATCATGGTTCAGATTGAGGAAATGGAGTTAATGCCTTAAGTCAATGAGATAGATTCAAAAAGGGAAACTATGCTCATTTGGAAAGAGAATGTGATATAGACTTTTGAATGATGAAAACAATGGTTTTTGAGGCATAAAACAAGGTTAAACTTGTTTATAGATTGGGTAGAGAATTCAAGAAAAAGGGTTTTTCTGAATTACAATGGTAAACAGTTCATATCTGTAATTCTAATCGGTTAGCCTGAAACTGTAACCGGTTAGTACCTGAATCTGAAAAATAAAAAGTTAAGTTTTTGAATACCATTGGTTATGTTTTTCCCAATCTAAGCTTAAGGGCATGTTTTTGAGATAATTCAAAGGAGAATTTTTGTGCCAAAGATTATGCCTCAAATAAATCATTCAAAAGGAGAAATTGGAATATTTCTAAATCACATTAATTAATGTAAAGATAAAACCAACCCTGATATTTGTGCATCCATATAGACTGGAAGCTTGGTTGGTAGGAACGTTTATCATATTCTGGGAATATGAGGAGGGTACTCCGGGAGTACCAAATTATAACCTACTTGATGACACATTATAGATATGTGGCCAATGTCTGGGACCTGGTTTTTATGCGTTCTGGGAACGTATGCGTTCTGGGAACGTATGCGTTCTGGGAACGTGGTGCACACTCCGGGAGTGATGCTTATTATCCAAGTATGGTTCGGCATTATGTTCTGGGAACGAATGTCGGTGTTCCGGGAACACAAGGGTGTATTGGATGGACGTCCAAGATGGACTTTTAGAGGCCTCAGTTGTGGATAGAAAATCATACATCATGCCACTTGCATTATAAGAGATATAATGTTGAAAAATTGGTGTGCTCATATGTACTTGCATTATGATCTGTCCATGATATACTTGTGTTTGTAATTTTAGTCTTTATCAATTATGTATATGTGTATACTTACTCCCTGTGCCCTGTTTAGGTGATGGCCAGATACCTAGCTTGCATCGAGATACGCCCTATCCTTAGTGGCATATGGACGTATGAGGAGCACCGTGCCACTTTTGAGGGGGAGGTTGAGATCACTCTCTACCACCCTAACCCTCTGGTGCGAGTGCGACCTCGTCAATTTAGGATCCCATTAGTCTATACTATGCATGTTCCACCCTTTTATACATATAGAGGACCACCCCCAGCTCAACCTATGCGTCGTTTTCATAGTTTTCGTTTCAGAGCTGCCACTCGTTCTCATCCTTCCTCCCATAGAGTTGTCACTGAGGAGACTCCTTCTCCTGGTCCGACTGACTATGATAGAACTGCTTCTGCAGATCCTAGACCCAGTGGTGGGGTCTCCACACAGTCGGGCGAGGTCGAGGAGGACCCTGTGGAGGATGAGAGCGAGGAGGAGGTGCATGTTGAGCCGACTGTTTCTGCTAGAGGTGGACCCGCTGGTTCATAGGAGCATGCATAGCGTAGATGTTTTGGATCCTAGATCCTAGGGATAGAGCTGTGGAGGATCTGAGGAGCTGCTGAGGACACGGATGACCTGCTCTGGGACTTCTACTTTTTGATTTTGTCATATATTGTATATATTTGAGAGGTCTTAGAGTGAGGTTTTATTTTATGCAGCTGGTCTGTATATGTTTCACCAAACTTGCTATCTCGACTTTTTACTACTTGCTACTGACTATGCTGATGGGGTTTTTATGTTATGACACATATATATATATATATATATATATATATATATATAATACCTTATTTACCTCAGCAGTGCCCCATAAGTATTATTTTTACTTCCGCGAACTCTGATTTCTATTTCAAAAGGATTCGGCAATAAGTTTATGTTTATATAATCAAATCCAAATCGAGAGACAGATGATATGTTTTAATAAGAATCACAAATATCGTTTTCTATGATTAAGGAAATGTTCTCTCGAGAGCCTTTTTGAAATTAAGATATTACTAAGCCGAATTCAATTAATAGTTCATGTTAAAAAGGGTTTATGATCGAGCAAGTACTAATCTAAAAAGGAAAAATTTTCTAGTCCTAATTCTGATAGCAAGTATTCAACTATTTGGAAATATTAATTATTTTCAAGATATAAAAGAGAGCGTCACACCTTTGGTGGTATCAGAGCATTGGTCCTGTTCCTCACGGCCCCAATGATGCAGCTAAGTATGGTATTCAATGGTAATTGAATATGTTTTGAGTAAGTTAGAATCATTTATGTTTCAAAGACCTTTTTAGTAACCCAAATCCCATAGTGCATGTCTTTCTATGGCAACCAGAAATAGAAATATTACTAACGAAATGTTAGAACGAATCACGACCGTGTTGGAAGGCATGCAACAGCAGCAGCGACAACAGCCATCTCAAGGGCGAGCTAGTAATCCACCCGTTGGCAATATGGCGAATCATGATGCTAATACTCTGTCGGAGTTCAGGAAGTGTAATCCACCAAGGTTTGAAGAAGGATACAAACCTGATGAGGCGAACAAGTGGTTGTATGAGATCAACAAGATTTTCTGAACTCTGGAGTGTTCTGATGAACAGAAGGTGACCTATGCAGTTTACATGCTTCATGGGGAAGCTGAAAACTGGTGGGATCACACTGTCCAATTGCTGAATTTTGAAAGAAGAGCAATCTACTGGGGAGTATTTATGGAGAAATTTCTTAATAAGTACTTTCCAGAAGATTTAAGGAGGAAGAAGGAAGTGGAATTCATGCAATTGAAGCAGGGGGATATGATTGTAGGAGAGTATGCTGCCAGATTCGAGGAGCTGATGAAATACTCTGCCTACTACTTGAATAACCCTGATGAGAGGAGTAAGTGTGTAAAGTTTGAAGGTGGGCTGAGACCGGAGTTGAAGTCTATCTTCAGTTACCAGAGGATTCAGAGTTTCCCTGCACTTGTAGATATGTGCAGAATGTATGAAGATGACAAGAAAGCGGAGTTGATTGGAAGTCAAGTGAAAGGGGTTGGACAGAATTATGGACCACAGCGAAAGAAGAAGTTTGATCATCGGAGTAATGGTCCATATTCTCAGAAGAACAAGGGTAAGGGTAAGGCTGTGATGGATAATAAGCACAAACCTCGCGATAATGCTCCTTATTGCGAGAAGTGTAGACGTTATCATCATGGTCAGTTCTGCTGGTCCACAGGAGGATGTTTCAAGTGTGGAAAGCAAGGTCAATTTGCTCGTGAGTGCAAAGAATTTGCAAAGGGTGATGCAAAGGGATCTGCTGGCAAGCCTGTGGTACAAGGAAGAGTGTTTACCCTGAGTGGTAATGAAGCAACCCAAACCCCGAATCTCGTGCAAGGTAACTTTCTGCTTAATAACCAACCTTGCAAAATCATGTTTGATTCTGGAGCTACACATTCTTTTGTTTCTCCTGAATGTGTGAATAGGCTGAATCTTGTTGTTTCCGATTCACCTTGCTATCTTAGTATAGATACACCTACTGGAATACCGATTTTCACCGCTATAGTCTGTTTAGGGTGTAACGTAGAAATTTTGGGTCGTTTTTCCAAGGTAGATTTGGTTTGTCTCCCTAAGTTACAATTGGATGTGATCTTGGGTATGGATTGGTTGATGAAGAACCAAGTGATCATCAATTGTGAGGAAAATACAATTCAATATAGGACCCTTGAACCTGAGGGTTATATGTGTTTGTTCTCTGCTACTGGAGAAGAAGAGTCGATGCCGATAGAGGAGATTCCGGTTGTGAGAGAATTTCCGGAAGTATTTCCTGAGGAGATACCAGGATTACCTCCGAAGCGAGAGATCGAGTTTGGGATTGATTTAGTCCCGGGAGCTGGTCCCATCTCTATTGCTCCTTATAGGATGGAACCACCAGAAATGGCAGAAATGAAGAAGCAGATAGAAGAATTGCTGCAGAAGCAGATGATCAGGCCAAGCGTTTCGCCTTGGGGAGCTCCATTACTGTTTGTAAAGAAGAAATATGGGAGTATGAGAATGTGTATGGATTACAGACAGTTGAATAAGGTCACTATTAAGAATAAGTATCCTTTGCCAAGGATTGATGACCTTATGGATCAAGTTAGGGGAGCTGCAGTATTCTCCAAGATTGATCTGAGATCGGGTTATCATCAGATCAGGATAAAGGAGGAGGATATACCCAAGACGGCATTTCGATCTCGATACGGTCATCATGAGTATGTTGTGATGCCGTTCGGATTGACTAATGCACCTGCTATTTTCATGGATTATATGAACCGGATCTTTAGACCATATTTGGATTTATTTGTGGTGGTGTTTATTGACGATATTCTGGTCTATTCTAAGAATCCGGAAGAGCATGAAGAGCATCTCAAGATTGTGTTAAAAGTCCTGAAGGAGAAGCAATTATATGCCAAACTTACGAAATGTGAGTTTTGGTTGAATGAAGTGAAGTTCTTAGGGCATGTAATCTCTAAAGAAGGAATTGCGGTGGATCCAGCAAAAGTAAGTTCAGTGCTAAGTTGGGAACAGCCTAAGACTGTGACGGAGGTGAGAAGTTTCTTAGGGCTGGCTGGATACTATCGTCGATTCATAGAAGGACTTTCCAAGATTGCATTGCCTTTGACTAAGTTGACTCGGAAGGATCAACCGTTCGTGTGGGACGATCAGTGTGAAGTTAGTTTCCGTGAGTTGAAGGAAAGGTTAACATCGTCTCCTATGTTAATCTTACCTGATCCTCACAAGAGTTTTGAAGTGTACTGTGATGCATCTAAGCAAGGACTGGGTTATGTATTGATGCAAGAAGGAAGAGTAGTGGCTTATGCATCGCGACAATTGAAGAATCATGAGGTGAACTACCCGACACCCGATTTGGAATTGGCTGCAATCGTGTTTGCCTTAAAAATATGGAGACATCATCTATATGGCACTACGTTCCAAGTATTTAGTGACCATAAGAGTTTAAAATATCTGTTCGACCAGAAAGAGTTGAACATGAGGCAAAGAAGGTGGATGGAGTTCTTGAAAGATTATGACTTTAAACTCCACTATCATCCGGGTAAAGCAAATGTGGTTGCAGACGCTTTGAGTCGGAAAGCAATCCACATAAGTGCGATGATGGTTAAGGAAGCAGCGTTGATTGAGGAATTCAGAGACTTGAGCCTGTTGACACATGTGGAGCCAACAAGTATCAAGTTAGGGATGTTGCAGATCACAAATGAGTTCTTGGAAAGAATTCGGGAGTTGCAACAAGCGGATGGAGAATTGATGGAAAAGATGAGACTGGGTTCAGAAGGAAAGGAACCTGATTTCAAGATTGGACAGGATGGAATCCTTCGTTTCAGAACAAGGATTTGTATACCAAGAGATCGGGAAGTTAGAAGACTGATTCTTGACGAAGACCATAAGAGTCGGATGAGTATGCATCCCGGATCAACCAAAATGTATCAGGACATGAAGAAGATGTTTTGGTGGTCTGGATTGAAAAAGGATGTTGCTGAATATGTGGCGGCGTGTTTAATTTGTCAAAAAGCTAAGGTAGAACATCAGAAACCAGGACGACAGTTGCAACCTTTGAGTATTCCCCAATGGAAGTGGGATAGCATTTCAATGGATTTTGTGTCTGGTTTGCCAAGGACAGCAGCAAATCATGATGCAATCTGGGTGGTTGTGGATAGGTTGACCAAGTCGGCTCATTTTATTCCGATAAATATGGGCTATCCTTTGAACAAGCTTACCCAGATCTATATCAAGGAGGTAGTTCGTCTTCACGGAGTGCCTTCAAGTATTGTGTCTGATCGAGATCCCAGATTTTATTCGCAATTCTGGCAAAGTTTACATGATGTTATAGGAACGAGATTGAAATTGAGTTCTGCGTATCATCCACAGACTGATGGCCAGACGGAGAGAACGATTCAGTCTTTGGAAGATGTGTTGCGGGCTTGTGCACTTGAAGAACAAGGAAGTTGGGATCAAGTGCTACCTCTTGTAGAATTCACATACAACAATAGCTATCATGCGAGCATTGGAATGGCACCGTTCGAGGCGTTGTATGGAAGGAAATGTCAAACCCCGCTATGTTGGTTCCAAGTGGGAGAGAATTTAATGGTTGGAACGGAAATGATTCAGCAGATGTCTGAGACGATCAGAATGGTTCAGGCAAAGATGAAAGCGACTCAAAGTCGGCAGAAGAGTTATGCTGATAAAAGGAGAAAACCATTAGAGTTTTCGGAAGGCGATCATGTGTTTCTTCGGATAGTTCCGATGAAAGGAATCAGTAGAGCCTTGAGAACTCGAAAGCTTTCGCCTAAGTGTATAGGTCCATACCAAATCCTTAAGAGAGTTGGTCCTGTTGCTTATCAACTAGCTTTACCACCCTCTTTATCCAATTTGCACAACGTCTTTCACGTTTCGCAATTGAAGAAGTATGTGCATGACCCATCAGTTATTCTAAAACTCCAACCTGACGACCTAACTCTGAAGGAAAACCTGACCTTTGAGACCAGACCAGTTCAGATAGAAGATCGAGAAGTTAAGCGGCTAAGGGGAAAGGAGATACCTTTAGTTAAGGTTGTATGGGAAAACGCAGACGTATCCGAAGCTACATGGGAGTTAGAGGAAAAGATGCGTCAAGAGTATCCGGAGTTGTTTTTGTAAGCTAGAATTTCGGGGACGAAATTCCTTTTAAGTGGGGGAGTAGTGTAACACCCCTAATTTTCGTCTCCCGGATAATAAGAAAAATTAATAATAAAAGTTTTATTATTAATTTATATGGTTTTCCAAATTTATGTTTTGTATTTAATTAGCCGGAAATATAAAAATAAGTTGGAATATTTTTATATGGCAAATAAATGCAAAATATAAGAATATTGCATTTTAGTCCCTGAAATAGGACCTAAATGTAATATTGAAAAGGTTCTTGGAGGGAAAGATTTAAAAATATTAATTTTTAAATTTTGAACTAATCTAACCGGTTAGTAATGCCCTGTAACCGGTTAGACGATGAACCCAGAAACTGGGTTAGTGGATTTTGATGAGTAATCACTTGATTAATCACGGAATCGCCACGATTACAGCCTAAAACCAGTGGAAAAACACGCGTCAACGTGCATGTAATTCTTGTTGTTCTATAAATAGCTGAATTTCTGAAGATTTAGGGGTTGATTCAACTGGTTTTGTGTTGAGAGGTTGAATTAGGGTTTTCATTTCGTCTGAAACGATTCTCCTTCTTCCCTGAGTCTTAGAAAGTGAGAGATGCACTTTTGGAAAGCTTAAATCAAGAGCTTTCCAATGATATAAAGATTGTGAGTCAAAAGTGTGTGTGTGAGGAGGAATCAACCAGCAAAGCTAAGTGTTGAAAACTGGACTCTGTCTCTTCTTAGTTCGGGAAGCTGTATTTGGACTTTGATTTTGATCAGTTCAGGTAATCTCTAGGCCCCAAATCACTTTCATTCATTCGTGCATGTTACCTAGAGCAATCTCTAACTGTTTTCCCCAATTTTCTTGGTCAATTGTTATGTCAAACCTTCTGTTCTTTGGACCATGTTGATGGAAATCATGGCTGAGAGCAGAACCTTGGGTTTGTGAGAAATCTGTGGAGTTTCCTTCAAGATCAGTGTTAATAGTCATCAAAATCAACTTAAAGGTATGGGAGAAGTCTACCTTATACTAGATTTAGACTAAAAATCAAGTGATTTAGGATTTGAGTTAACAAAACTCAAAAGGGCATTATGTGTTTAAAACACAAAGGCTTAGAGGCCAAAATTCTGGCTCAATTCTGTGTGAGCAAATTTAAATTGATGCATGCAAGTGATTTAAGGTTTAAAATCAGAAATTAATTGGTGATTATGAGTTTTGTGGTATTGATTGGTGTTTGTATTGATTTCTATGCAAATTGATACCATAATCTTGATGCATGCAAATTGAATGTGTTTCTGGATATGAACATATTTCTCTTAAGGCATATGAACTCTGAGAATGTTGAAATTGGGTTAGATTTTAGAAATGAAAAGAATGATTTGTCAAAACTCTTGTTTTAGTGGACTGACTGCATAATCTAACCGGTTACTCGATAATTGTAACCTGTTAGACACTGTAAAATTTCAAAGAAAATCAGTTTATTAAATCAGTCCTTAAGTCTTAGTAATTTTGGCTCAAATCTATACTTTAATTTCATTATAAATAATCTGAATATGAGTGCTTATAATATCATGGTTCAGATTGAAGAAATGGAGTTAATGCCTTAAGTCAATGAGATAGATTCAAAAAGGGAAACTATGCTCATTTGGAAAGAGAATGTGATATAGACTTTTGAATGATGAAAACAGTGGTTTTTGAGGCATAAAACAATGTTAAATTTGTTTATAGATTGGGTAGAGAATTCAAGAAAAAGGGTTTTTCTGAATTACAATGGTAAACAGTTCAGGTCTGTAATTCTAACCGGTTAGCCTGAAACTATAACCGGTTAGTACCTGAATCTGAAAAATAAAAAGTTAAGTTTTTGAATACCATTGGTTATGTTTTTACCAATCTAAGCTTAAGGGCATGTTTTTGAGATAATTCAACGGAGAATTTTTGTGCCAAAGATTATGCCTCAAATAAATCATTCAAAAGGAGAAATTGGAATATTTCTAAATCACATTAATTAATGTAAAGATAAAACCAACCCTGATATTTGTGCATCCATATAGACTGGAAGCTTGGTTGGTAGGAACGTTTATCATATTCTGGGAATATGAGGAGGGTACTCCGGGAGTACCAAATTATAACCTACTTGATGACACATTATAGATATGTGGCCAGTGTCCGGGACCTGGTTTTTATGCGTTCTGGGAACGTGGTGCACACTCCGGGAGTGATGCTTATTATCCAAGTATGGTTCGTCATTATGTTCTGGGAACGAATGTCGGTGTTCCGGGAACACATCGGTGTATTGGATGGACGTCCAAGATGGACTTTTAGAGGCCTCGGTTGTGGATAGAAAATCATACATCATGCCACTTGCATTATAAGAGATATAATGTTGAAAAATTGGTGTGCTCATATGTACTTGCATTATGATCTGTCCATGATATACTTGTGTTTGTAATTTTAGTCTTTATCAATTATGTATATGTGTATACTTACTCCCTGTGCCCTGTTTAGGTGATGGCCAGATACCTAGCTTGCATTGAGATACGCCCTATCCCTAGTGACATATGGACGTATGAGGAGCACCGTGCCACTTTTGAGGGGGAGGTTGAGATCACTCTCTACCACCCTAACCCTCTGGTGCGAGTGCGACCTCGTCGATTTAGGATCCCATTAGTCTATACTATGCATGTTCCACCCTTTTATACATATAGAGGACCACCCCCGGCTCGAACTATGCGTCGTTTTCATAGTTTTCGTTTCAGAGCTGTCACTCGTTCTCATCCTTCCTCCCATAGAGTTGTCACTGAGGAGACTCCTTCTCCTGGTCCGACTGACTATGATAGGACTGCTTCTGCAGATCCTAGACCCAGTGGTGGGGTCTCCACACAGTCGGGCGAGATCGAGGAGGACCCTGTGGAGGATGAGAGCGAGGAGGAGGTGCATGTTGAGCCGACTGTTTCTGCTAGAGGTGGACCCGCTGGTTCATAGGAGCCTGCATAGCGTAGATGTTTTGGATCCTAGATCCTAGAGATAGAGCTGTGGAGGATCTGAGGAGCTGCTGAGGACACGGATGACCTGCTCTGGGACTTCTACTTTTGGATTTTGTCATATATTGTATATATTTGAGAGGTCTTAGAGTGAGGTTTTATTTTATGCAGCTGGTCTGTATATGTTTCACCAAACTTGCTATCTCGACTTTTTACTACTTGCTACTGACTATGCTGATGGGGTTTTTATGTTATGACACATATATATATATATATATAATACCTTATTTACCTCAGCAGTGCCCCATAAGTATTATTTTTACTTCCGCGAACTCTGATTTCTACTTCAAAAGGATTCGGCAATAAGTTTATGTTTATATATTCAAATCCAACTCGAGAGACAGATGATATGTTTTAATAAGAATCACAAATATCGTTTTCTATGATTAAGGAAATGTTCTCTCGAGAGCCTTTTTGAAATTAAGATATTACTAAGCCGAATTCAATTAATAGTTCATGTTAAAAAGGGTTTATGATCGAGCAAGTACTAATCTAAAAAGGAAAAATTTTCTAGTCCTAATTCTGATAGCAAGTATTCAACTATTTGGAAATATTAATTATTTTCAAGATATAAAAGAGAGAGTCACACCAACATTACAGGAACCTATAGGGTCACACACTAAGAACATATAAATTGGAGATATCACATTTGATAAAAAAAATACAATAGTTGTATTTTTTTAATAAAATTTACGTCCGTGTGATGCATAGTATGACCGTGCGACGCATTCTGATATGTGCTGCCAAGCCCAGCCCGCTGGTCTATTTATAATAGTATTAGCCTTAGGGTTTTGGTACATGTGAGACACAGAACGGCAACCCTAGCCGTCCTATCAGAGAGTGAGTGATACACTAAATCTCTCTCTTCTCCTGATAAGAGAGACGTGACTCCAATTGGGAACCTGTTCGTGTGGATACCAATAGAGGCGTGACTACCTTGTTGCGCACGTGATTGACGTGGATTGTTCGTGGACGGTCTGACCAGCGTTGTTCTCCTCTTTGCATCAAGAGGTAAACGTTTTTCTATCTCAAATCATGCTCTCTCACATGGATCCTGTTCTGGAAATAAGGTATTTCGGTTTTTTTCGCTGCTTATTCTGATCCCTATTTCCAGCAACTTCATTTGTCACAAACTGAGCATTAACCCTGGTGCCAAGCCAGTGGCTCAGAGGAAAATAAATGTAAGCACTGAAAAGGCCCTGGCAATCGAAGAGAAAGTGGTCGAGCAACTCCAAGCGGGATTTATTCGGGAAATTGACTACACAGAATGGTTAGCAAACACCGTCTTGGTCAAAAAATCTAATGGGACGTGGAGCATGTGCGTTGATTACACAGACTTAAACAAAGTCTGTCCAAAAGACCAATACCCGCTTCCCGTCATAGACAAACTGGTCGACAGCTCGGCAGGATACCAACTGCTTTCATTCATGAATGCTTATTCTGGCTACAATCATATCCCCATGTACCCTCCTAATCAGGATAAGATCGCCTTCATCACCGACAGGGCAACGTATTGCTACAACGTCATGCCCTTCGGCTTGAAAAACGTCAGAGCAACTTATCAACGCGTGATAAACAAAGTTTTCCAGCGAATGATCGGTCCGACCATGGAGGTATACATCGATGATATAATCGCCAAGAGCAAGCAACAAGAAAGACATACTCAGGACCTAGCGGCAATATTGGCTCGTGTGGAGAGCCACGACATGATGTAACGACCTAATTTTCATAACCTAATAATTATAATTATATATATGTATCAATTTAATTTATGTGGAAGAGTAGTGTAAATTAATCTTAAATGAACACTTAAATAGTGTATGTCGTTAAGCAAGGAAAGCAAGAGTGACAAGGATTAAAGGAGCATCTTAGGTAATAGTAGATGGATGAAGGTTAGCACAGGAGATTAAATATAGGATAAGAATTAAGAAATTAACAAGCGTTCGACCTGGAGAAGTTATTGTAACTTGTTCAAGGCAGGTGAAACCAGTTAAGACTTGAGGGATGCAACGACCTAAATTTCTTGAATTGATAGTTATAATTATGTGGTGCACCTGAAGTATGAGGAATGGAGTGGTAAGTAGTTTGGATAAATAATAATTAGTGTAAAATGTCTAATCAAATTTTATAAGGCGTATATAAGTACCGGAATCACAAGGAATAAAGCGCGTCCTGCGTATCGTGAGCCTAGTGAAGTGTTGGAGGAGAGGATACCAAGGATAGGATAAAAACAGGAGAATGGAGCAAGCATTAACTAGGAAAGTTTCATTGCGATCAGGTGTAAGGAAGTTTAGGAAAGAAACTAGGATCCAGAAGTTTGGGATATAATCCGACTATTTGATCCCTTCCCAAAGATTAATATAGTAGAAAGAGGAGTTGGAAGGTTACCTTAAGCCATGTGGGTAAGTAGAAGAAATTGCTAGTGCGTTCAGAGATCCGTTTGTAAGAATTTTCGGGGTTTTGTGTTCGAGTGTTTAATAAAAAGTAACATAGTAAATATGGTTGGAGATGTAAATTAATGTTATATGAGTTTGATTTAGTGTTAAGAATGATTAAAATTCATGAAATCGGGTTAAAAATGCGAAAAATCGGCGTTTCGGGACGAACCGGTGCACCCGGGCACGAGCCGGTGCACCCAGACGCACCGGTGCTGAAATTTTGGTGCTGCCAGACGCACCTAGTGCGCTCAGGCGCACGGTCAGCGCGCTCAGGCGCGCAAAGCTTAGCAACGCCAGAAAACTCGCGCACGCACCAGAAGCTTAAAGAAAAATGGAACGCCCAGGCGCGCGGTGCCTATTTATGGGCATCAGCACCATTTTTCTGCGCCATTTCTTCCCCAGCCCGCATCAGCTCCAGTCCAGCAGCACCAACCCTTCACCAAAATGCACCAGCTTTGAATTTTTTGCACCAAAACTATATGTTCATGCACCAATCTTCCTTCAATCATCTAAATCCTACCTATATATATCATTGATTACCAACTAAAATCCTCTTCCCACCAATTCTAAGTCTTGTTTCCACTACTTTCCCTTAAACCCTACTTGTATTCCATACTCCCTCTTTCCAATGGAATTTATTCCTCCATAGCTATGGAGACAACCAGCAATCAAAACTAAAGGAGTTTAAAAGAGAGGAAAACTTTGGAGTTGGGCTCCCTCTCCCTCGAGGTAAGGGAGGAACCCTTTTCTTTTAGAATATAATTTAGGTTTTGGAATTAGTAAATACTTACTGAATATTATGGATTGAACCCTAGGATAGTTGATTCTGTGTACCATATGCCTGTGCATATGGAATAAACCTTTAAAGTCTTGAATTAATTTATAAAACTTACCACTTTAATCAATCAAAATTTAATGTAGACAAGGTGTTTGATAAAATGCCAATATAAATAGTTGGTATAATAATGCTAATTAAAATACACATAAAAGGGTGCCTTTATACTTATATAAATTCTAAGACTATATTTTGCATAATGCTTGCAGAATAGAATATATAATTAATGATTGTATACTATGAACAAAATATAAAGACCAAGGTGAAATCTGTGAGAATTGTGTTAAAGTGGTATAAACGGAATTACCAATACCATTATAAAGGAAACATTAGTAAGATAGTAAAAATGAACTAAATATGTGAAAAAGAATAAATTTAGAAATTTAGTAAATATATGAGGAAGGTCAAAGACAAAGGTGTATGAATTTAGTAGCTTAATGAGTTGATAATTGAATTCTTATCAGTGTTATTTACTTAATTTCAATTCTTAATTTCTATTCTATTATGAAAAGTTGTTCGCTCCCTTGTGATTTAACATTTTAGGTAAGGCTTGGAGGAGCTAAGAACCAGAGTTTCATATCGCAGAAGATGAAGACGGGCCACTTTTCTCCATTTATTGTTCTAATATCAAGTTGTAAATCCCAGCTGTTTGATACAAAACAATTTGTATTTTCAACATTTTCTCTAATAAAAAATTATATTTCCTGAATTAAATTGGGATGTTACACATGAGGCTCAACCCTGAAAAGTGTATGTTCGGTGTCCCTGTCGGCTCCTTCATGGGGTTCATGTTAACGGAAAGGGGAATAGAAGCAAATCCTGACAAATGCAGGGCCATTCTCGACATGAGAAGCCCAACATATGTCCGAGGGGTCCAACAACTTACTGGAAGAGTAGCGGCACTCTCCAAATTCCTCTCTCAGGAAGCTCGCAAAGCCTTCTCATGTATCAACTCCTCAGGAAAAATAAAGATTTTCACTGGGACGACCGGTGCGATCAAGCCTTCGTTCAGTTAAAAGAATACTTGTCTAGCCCGCCAGTTCTGGCTAGCCCCCTTTTCGGCGAAAGTCTATTTCTTTACATGTCGGTGGTCGAGGCGGCCATCAGTTCAGTCTTGGTCAAAGAGGATTTTGGTACTGAAGCCCCAGTTTACTTTGTTAGTCGAGCACTACAGGGGCCTGAACTCAGGTATCAAAAGCTTGAAAAACTTGCCTACTGCCTCATTGTTTCTGCTCGAAGGTTGAGGCAATACTTCCAAAATCACAGGATCATAGTTCGTACTGCTTAACCACTGCGGCAGGTCCTCCACAAACCAGACTTGGCCGGCCGAATGGTTTCTTGGTCCATTGAATTATCAGAGTTCGACATGACCTATGAGCCTAGAAAATCAATGAAATCTCAGGTGTTGACAGATTTCGTTTCTAAGTTCACCGAGCCCTCGGAGCACCATGGTCGTTCTATCAGTGGGGAATTGATATCATTGGTCAATTCCCCACTGCCCCGGGACAACTGAAATACGCCGTAGTAGCAATTGATTACTTCACCAAGTGGATCGAAGCAGCCCCATTGGCCAAAATCACAACTGCTCGGATCCAGAAATTTTTCATTAAAAAAGTAGTCTCACGATTCGGAGTCCCTCACTCAATCATCACCGACAACGGATCACAATTTACTGCCACCCATTTTCAACAGCTTGCTACCGATCTAGGGATCAATCACTATTTCAACTAGGTGGAACACCCACAAACCAACAAACTAGCTGAAGCTGCCAATAAGGCGATGCTCGACGGAATTAAGAAAAAACTCTTCAACGCTGAAGGTTCTTGGGCCGACAAACTTCTGAGCGTTCTCTGGTCACACCATACGACCCTACATTCCTCTATCGGGGAAACTCCTTTCCGATTGACTTACGGATGCGACGCAGTCATACCGATCGAAAAAGGATCCCAACTTTAGAGTACGAGAACGCTCGTCGGAAGTAAATGAGGCTCTCATTTAGGACGAACTGGTCCTAGCCGAGGAGATACAAGAAGCGACAACTGCACAAGAAAAGAAAGCAAAGGAAAGGCAAGCTCGGGATTCCAACAATAAGGTTCGACCACGAAGCTTCGAAGTGGGTGACCTAGTCCTTCGACGAGCAGATAATGGCCGAGGAAATTCGGGAGTCGACAAGATTGGTCAAAATTAGGAAGGACCTTATAGAGTCAAATCCAAATCCGGCTCGGTAGGATACAGGCTGGAAACCCTCTCAGGCACAAAAATCAGTAACAGCTGGAATGCAGCCAAACCTCGAGCTTACTACAACTAAGCGTTGATTATCCATTTTATTTTATGTTTCTTTAATTCAATAAGTAGAATAGGTTAGCATCTACAGATTACTACTCGATTACCGAGCCTTTAGACAGCTCTTTTGAGTTTTTGTAAGGTAGCTACTCAATCGAACATTTGTTAGGAATTATCGCTTGTACATGTTCATCAATAAATTTCTGCAGGTTTTATTCAAAATCGTGATTGTCAAACTGTGAAAATACGTACGACTCATATCGTTCGGCTAGCCACCGAGCGAAATCGAGATCTTTTAACAACTCTTTTCATGAGTTCATAACATCGTACTTATAGAACGCCCGATCCCAGGAGCTTCACGCTCCTTGAATCGTGGTCCGAGGATCCCACTTTGGCTAAAGTCGGCGATCCGAGTTCTAACTCACAGGTCCAAAAGGTCACAAACACTTGTTTCACAATAAGTAAATACGATCAGAAAACGCTTGTACAACGAACGAGCAAAAAGATTACTTAAAAACACTTGTTGAACAGTAAGAAAATACGCTCGAACGACAACGAGCTAAAGAGAAGAATTACTTAAGATCTAAATTGTCATGCCATGCGAGTAGAAATGCTCGAACGACGACGAGCTTAAATTCCCATAAAGAAGTGCAGAATCACTTATATACACAGCAAGGCTTAAACAAAGAATTCAAAAAAAGAGTAAACAATGGCAAAAAGGGGCTACCCAGCATAAGGGATTTACGCCTCATCCTCAGTCAGCACGATATTTGAATCATCAAAAGCCGGTCCTTCAACCAGGTCAACCAGGGGGTTCGGCAAATCCTCGGCCTGCAAGTCCACCTCTTTCTTGGACGAGTGGTCCACTAGTTTACCATCCTAGGTAGCATGAAAGGGGTGCGCACCGACCACCCTGAACTCAGTCTCAGGGTTCAGTACCTGAATTTTCCTGATAGTCGAGACAAAGGCGTCGTCAACACCTTTCTCCCAGTTGTAAAAGTTCGCAGCGGCTTTCCTCTTGAAGTCGAGCGCTTTCCCTTTGAATTTCTCCAAAGACACAGTCAACCTCTGCACTTCATTATTCAGATCGTCATTCCTCTGCCGAGACACTTGTAGAGCTCTCTCAGCCTCCTCCTTCCCCTCCTCAGCAGCCTTCTGAGAGGTTTTCAAGGCATCCCGCTCCTTCACCACCTCACCATGATCTGCCCTTAAGTTCTCCAGCTCAGATCGTACTCGAGTCAGCTCGTCCATCAAGCTAGCTTCCTTTGCAGCATAGAGCCCTCGAGCTTCTTTTTGCTCAGAATTGAGTCCGACGAACAGGTCCTCCGAATGTTGGGACATATAATGCGTCAGACTCGCCCCTCGAAGCAGGAACTTTGTCAGGATTTAGGTGTATTGCACCCACTCAGAAGCAGTGAGCCTGGAGTACCTATCATGATCGGCTTCCGGGCAAATGAAGTTAGGGAATGTTTCGTCCATCCTCCGGTCCCACACCGAGCTAGCCTCCTCTTGCTCGGTTTGAGAGGAGTCCGTAGGAGCTCTCCCGGTGCTGGCACCTTCGCTGATCTTAGTTTTGCCTTTGTCCAAACACTGATGCCTATGCGGTTGGACATGGGGAGAGGGGGCCTGACCACTTGACGCTGGGGAGGCAGCAGCAGTAGCAACGGTTACGGTGGCTACCAGCCGAGGCAAGCCACCGACAGGTGAAGCGGAGGGAGTAGGTGTGCTCGGACTTGAAGATCCCGAGGCTACACTGGATGAGGGAGCTTTCTTCTTCTTGCTCCCTTTCATCAGCTCGGCCATACGCACAGCCATGGTATCTGCAAAAAAGAATCGAAGCCCATTAAACACATAGAAGCAAAATCACAGGCATACAAAATGATAAACAAGAAAAACAAGTGATATACCGAGCAGAATTTTAATAGTAGCAGTGGGGAGATTTACTATTTCCTTGGTCTTTATCATTTCCTTCTTAGCCAAGTAATCTTGAAACTCTCGGCACACTTCTTTCTCAAACTCGAACAGTTGTTTCCAGTCCGAGCCGTAGGACTTTATCCTACGATTGAAGAATTGCTCAGACCATTGTAATGGGAAGCAAGGTATCGGTCGGTTTTCGCCTGCCCTCGTGAACCAACAAATACCATTTCCGACAAAATTATATTTGAAAAAGTAGGGTTTGAAAGTCTTCCACGACTCAGAATATTTGTTTAGCAGTGAATAACCATTCCGGGCCTTCAATGACACCCAGGGCCGTTTTGTGGACCCTTTCTCAAATGCGTTGTCCTGGGGGGCAAACAAATAGAAAAAATGGGTATAGTGCAGGACCAGTCCATAGCCGAACACACCTGTTGAAAAGCTCGGACAAAGGCCCACGCGTTAGGATGCAATTGCGAGGGTGCAATTCTTAATGTATTCAAGACTTCTTCGTAAAATTAAAAGCCTGTACTCCCGACTGGAATTCGGGTGCAAATTCAGTCGTTTATTCTTACCGAGGTAACTGTGTAGGAATTTCCATCTTGGTCTCCCGGACACGGTAATAAGATGGCCCTCGTTTGCTCCAATGACTCGATAGTCGTAAGCTCAAAAGGGGTGCCTACGACTCTCGGTCAACCCAATCATACTCAACAGCATCTGGAGGCAAGGGAAACAACTCGGGATTCGATACGCACTTTTGAACCATACCTTGGGAAAAAGAGGCACACTCGGATCAGTATCAACACATAATCTGGTAATTCTAAGCTATTAGCTATTTACATTACCAATTGGGGAGCACTTCCCTCGGAAAACCTCGGTCGGACCTCCCCAATTGAATTTGTTGGTACCTCTCTGTTGCCTCCTTAACCTCGCTCATTCTACTCTCTCGGAAATTTTATAAAATAGAATCCCTTGTCTTGACTCCACAAACTTCCTCGGGTAATATATTGCTAGCGGCTTAACACTGCTACTTTGATCGTCTCCCATGACTGGCGAACGCGAGTTGGAGTTCACCGAGTCCTCACTCATATTACCCCTCTCTCTGGTTGAAAATTCGTCCCAAGTATTTTTAAGGAATCCCAGGGGTCGTGAACAGTGAATACCCCTCAAAAAACGCTCAAGCAACTATAGCAATCACCCAACAAGGGAAAGAAAATAAAAGTTTTCAGAACCAGGGTATCATCCACAGGCCAAGATAGGGGTTACCGGGATTCGAAAGGTTTCTAAACATAGCTATCAAACAAATGCTAGAAACCGACAAACGCATGCAAACTCAGAAACCAGAAAGAAGCAAACGGTAATGAAGAACAACATCAAAGATCAGTAAAGAGGTTGAGAAGAGTATCTGAATCAAGTGCTAGAGTAGAAGCTTCGAAAGCCCAAGAACACACGTATCAGGTAATCCCCTATAAGAACCACTATGCTATGGGGGCTAAGGTACGTTCACTCCATCCCTAAGTTGACACAATCACACACCCGGTTGACTAGGAAGATCCTGATTATCCCAACTGGATATTCAGAAATCCTACGAGGTCCAACATTAAAACTTGATTGGGAACAATCCTCTAGTTCCTCCATAACCACAGGGTTGTTCTTGATCCAGGACACTTCACTAATGGTTATAATTAGGATGCTTATACATTCGATTAGTTGCTGAATCTTTATCTAGTTGTTCCCTCCATGATTAAACAGTATGACTGGGCGACGTGCAAAGAACGACATAATGGCTACCATACTAGAGAATTTGATTCAGATGAACCAGAATCAAGCTGCGAATATGGTGCTTTGCCAATGCAGCTATTTGTTGCTGCATCTCTTTATTCTGCTGGAGAAGGGTCTGAACTTGAGCGGAGCCCAGATCAGAATTCCTCAGGATGCTACACTCACTCAGGGCTTAGTTGCTGTTATAAGCCATTGTCTCAATTATATCTTTGGCCTCTTCTACTATCTTCTTAATCAATGAACCACTAGTTGCCGCATCAATCATCCCCTTATTAGACATCTTCAATCTGTCATAGAACAAACAGATCTGCAACCCTCCAGGCATAGCATGAGTGTGACACTTCTTAAGCATCTAATTGTAGCGCTCTCAGGCCTCGTGTAGTGGCTCATTGTCCTCTTGAACAAAGGAATTTACATCTTGTCGGAGCTTAGCTTGCTTCTCAACTGGAAGGAACTTGTCAATGAATCTTCTAACAAGTACATCCCAGAGGAAAGACTTATCGGTGGTTGATTATGAACCCAATTGTACGCCTTGTCCTTCAAGGATAAAGGAAACATCCTCATCCTGATGTCCTCCTCTGAAGCACCTTGCATTTTGAAGAAATCCAACATACCCAAGAAGTTGACAATGTGATCGGTTGGATCGTGATGTGGCGCTCCACTGAACTGATCCTGCTTGATTAAAATGATGTATTGTGGATCAATTTCAAAGGATTCAACAGTGATGGGTGGCCTGACTATGCTAGAAGTGTATATGTCTGGATCAACAATTTCATAATCAGCCAGTGTCATTCTTTTGGGTAGAGAAGGTGTTGCTTGCTCTGCCTCTCTTTCAATCCTATCATCACCTCTCTCAGCTCTTTCAACCATCTTTTTATTTTATTCTTTCCTTTGCAAACGGGTGTGCCTCTTCCTACTGTAGAAGCAGCATGGAATGCTCAATTTTGATGAAGACAAATTGCATGGATGAAGACAAATAGAGTGAATGAAGTCGGATTGCGTATCGAGAAAACAACAACAACCCAGATTCCGAGTCTGTCGACGTACCGTACCTTTAGATATCAAGCAGCGGTAGACTCAGGTGGTTAGCTCAGCTCGGACAGTAAGAAGCTCAGTTTGGAAGATGATTGGAAGAACTAAAAGTCGAACCAGTAACAAAGTAAGAAGCGAACCAGCAACAAAGTAAGAAGCTCAGTTTGGAATTCGATCGGAAGAACTAAGGTTGAACCAGAAGCAGTCAGAATATCAGAAGCAAGATTGAAGATGCTCGGTGAATGCAGTCAAACCATCAGCTCGGCCGTCGTCCGAGTAAAATAGTAAAGCATCAGCGCGTCAGATGTTTTGCTCAGCCTTCGGTGCGAACGAGTAAAATGTTAAAATCAGCAGCTCAACAGAAGTTCAGCTCGGCCTTCGCTACGGTCGAGTGAAATGGTAAATCAGCAGCTCGACAGAAGTTCAGCTCGGCTTTTGGTGCATACGAGTAAAATCTTAAATGTTCAGCTCGATCGAAGTTAAGCTCGGCTTTCGCTGTGGACGAGTAAAAGGCTAAGGTCAGTTCGAGATCGAATAGTGAGTTCGGCCAAAAAGCTCGGATATCTTATTTTAATCGGAGATCACATATCAAGCTCAGCTAAGCTCGGATCTCAAACTTCAGTTCAATCTCGAATTCAGGGAGGAATAAAATCATCACGTGGGGAAATATGTCAGGCGTGATTTCCTCTCCAACAGCCATATACTGATTTTGTTTAATTTGAATCAGATCTTCATTTATTGCCAATTCCGTTGTATTCAGGTTCTGATGATTAGCTGAGCTCCAAGCTTGATCTGAGCTCCGAGCTTGAGCTTGACTTTTGACTTCCGAGCTGTGGCCGAGCTTTGCATTCTGACTTGAGTCTAACTCCGAGCATTGGTCGAACATTTGCATTCTGGCTTGAGTTCAACTTTGTCAACCGAGCTTAGGCCGAGCTTCTGTCTTGACGCTTCATTTGAGCCGAGCAGTACTTCTGACCTGCTGATGCTTTGCAAAGGCCGAGCTTAACTTCGGTTGAGCTGATTATTTAAGATTTTGACTTGGCTGCACCAGAGGTCCGAGTTGATGGTTTTGCCGAGCTGATGATATAACATTTCACTCGCCTGCACCGAAGGCCAAGCTGATGGTTCGTCAATCTTGCTTCTGACTGCTTCTGGTTCAACACTAGTTCTTCCAAGCATCTTCGGAACTGAGCTTTCTTGCTTTGTTGCTGGTTCGACATCCAGTTCTCCTAAACCGAGTTTCTTGTTGTCCGAGCTGAGCTAACCACCTGAGTCTTGCTGAGCTTGCCATCTAAAGGTACGGTACATCGGCAGACTCTAAATCTGGGTTGTTGTTGCTTTCTCGATACGCACTCCGACTTCATTCACTCCATTTGTCTTCATCCATGCAATTTGTCTTCATCAAAACTAAGCATTCCATGCTGATTCAACATGATCAAATTTGAAACGGTGAGAGAGAACCTGAACGAGGCGGGCAGTCGAATGTTTTGGGATTAAAGTGTTGATTGTCATGATGGTCGGCTCGTACGGTTGTGGCCTTGACATACATCTTGTGATTTTCTCAACTGTTCGACCTACGTGGGTTAAGGTTCCTGTACGTCCCGTTTGCTTCCGATTAGGCTTGGGAGGACTGGAGGAGATGTAAAGTGTGCTAACAAATCCACGATGACAATCTCCAAATTCCCCGTCATCGGTGGAGGCGACGTAATAAGACTTAATTAAAGAGATTAATAATATATATCGAAGTTGAGAATTTAGAAGTTAATGAAGGGAATAGTAAATTGATTAAGACGTAAATAAGCTATTGGAAAGAGGTGGTATTAAAAGAAAGGAAATGGATAATGTGTTTTGGTGGAAAAGAGGTGCCATTGGAAGTGAGAGAGATTGATGATATTGATATTGGTGTAAAAGTGGACATGGAAATTGTAATGTGTTTAAAGTGGAATTATCAAAGAGGAGGTGGAAGTGAATTTTAAGTGTTGTTGTATTTTATATGCTTATATGTTTTTGATTGCCTGATATAAATCCACATAGTCGATATCTCAATGTCTGGAATGTTTACTCTCTCTATCTTGCTATGTTTTCCTGTGTGTATAAAATGGCAAATATAACCGAAGGATTGGGAATGGTGCTACGGAGGTGGAGTCAAGGACTGTACCTGAGGAGTCACCTGCAGACAAGTCGGAGCCAGCGGCTGGGGATAGTTCTGGTCATTTGTGGTAATCTTTGTTCTGTTTGTAACCCACTTATGTGCACTGGATTGATATTGCTAGTACCATTGTATCACCCGTTTTTATGCGAACTTATTTTTGGAAACTTATGAACTGATAACTATTTTTAAATGAACAATGATTTATGAAAATAGGGTCAGAGTTCCAAAGCGCGGTGTTGGTAACATTTCGATTTGGAACTTGACAGGTGTGGTGTGACATGATGACTTATTTTTATTGAATGAAACAACTTTGTAATAGTAAATATATGTCCATGTCACCAATGCAAAAAAAAAAATTGACTCATATTTTTCTATGTTGTTTAAAATAATATAATATTTCAAGTTCTAAATCGGGGTGTTACACATGTGTCCGTGGGCTTTCTGGTAAGGCCCGTGAGAAGGGAGTGTTTGAGAAAGATTAGTAAAGGTGCCGATAAGATAACCTTAATTTGTTAATCCTGTAACGGATGAACACTAGCTTTTATCCCATGGATTATCGAGCTGTGCAGGAATATAGGAGTGGTGGTTAGGCTGTTGGGACCGTAACTGGTGATGATAAGGATGAAGATCCTGTGCTCGGTCATGATCCCGTAAGCCTTTAATTCACTCAAGTGTCCCTAGCTCGGTACAGCGTGATTCCGACCAAATGATGGTCGGTGCTCTTTGCTTTCAGTATTTAACTGGTCGGCATAAAGCAATATTGGTGGGATTGGAGTCTGGTCCACTACAGTCAGACGCATGAGGTTGGTCATGTGGTGTCGCGTGATGTCACACGGGCAAAGACAACCTCTCTCTTCAATTCTTTTTTTTATTTTTTTATTTAACTAAAAATATGAAAATATTAAGTTTTTTAGTTTTTTAAATTTAAAAAAAAAAACTTCGCCGACGGGGCACCAAGTGCTTAACCTCCTACGTCTTATTAGGATTCCGATGTTACATGTCAGCAAAATTGGACAGAATTTGTAGTAGGGGTATATGACAAACTCAGAAGTAACTTCGGGTAGTCAGACATTGAAAAAAAAAAGAATAAGGGTATGTGACAAAAGAACCCCAAACTTCAAGGACTTGTGACATATAATTAAGCCAAAAAAAACTTGGGAACTTCATGGCTTGAATCATAACCATACAAAATCTAAACCAAGTGTGCTAAAGAAAATCAAGATCACGAGTTTTGAAATTTAACCCTCACAAATTATTTCCAAATATCATTTTATAGTTTTATTCCAAAAATTACTGCTTTTCATATTCTTCCTCTAATCTTAAACTCTATAATCATCACTACCCCCAAATCATCTCAAACCTTATAGTCAATAGTCACCACTACCACCAAACCCCAAACCCCGTAGCCACCATCATCCCCTCCCCAAAACTCAGAATTCATAACCGAAGCCATCGAAGGAGTTTGGGGTTTAGGGTAGTGGCGGTTACGGGGTTTGGAGTTTGGTGTTTGATGATGGTGATGGTTATAGGATTTGAGTTAGAGGAAGAAAATGAAGAGAGATAATTTTGAAATAGAATTAAAAAAATGGAGTTTGAGGATAATTTGAGAGGGTTAAATTCCAATCTTTAACGAGGCAACAATCTTTGAGGAGTGTCATATCATTTAGGCTTAATTATGTCACAAATCCCTAAAGTTTGGGGTACTTTTGTCGGATACCTTTATTCTTATTTTTTCAATGTCTGACTACCCGAAGTTAATTCTGGGTCTGTCATATACCCCTACTATCAATTATGGCCTATTTTGCTAACACGTAACATCAGAATCCTGGTCAGACGCAGGAGGTTGGTTATGTAGTGTCGCGTGATGTCACATGGGCGAAAACGACTTCTATCTTCACTCCTTTTTTTATATTTTTATTTAACTAAAAATATAAAAATATTAAGTTTTTTAGTTTTTTTTAATTTAAAGAAAAAAAGGTTCTTCGCCCATAGGGCACCATGTGTCTAACCTCCTGCGTCTGATCAGGATTTATTTCGATGTTACATGTGAGCAAAATTAGCCAGAATTGGTAGTAGGGGTATATGACAAACCCAAAAGTAACTTCGGGAAGTCAGACATTGAAAAAATAAGAATAAGGGTATCTGACAAAAGTACCTTAAACTTTAGGGACTTATGACATAATTAAGTCTATCATTTATAACTCAAGGTACTAAGTGAATTAATATCAGCATATATAATGAACCCAAAATACCACTTAAGGTCAAAGACCATACAACATCCTTAGTTGTCATACTTTTTCTACAAAAACAAATATTATTCTGTGCTTAAATTATTATAAAACGTTGGCATTTATCCTGAGTTGGTCAAAATCTGGCTGTGCAAGCGGGGCACCGGTAACATTGGCTCGTGTGTGTAATTTAACAGTAATAATGCAAATAAATTAAAATTGAAATTGTAAAAAGGAATATAATTGATGAAAACATGGATTGCATGGAATTTCCCTTTCCTCAACTTGTAATAGGATCTCAACATAACCTAACATTTCATTCACTTCAAATTAGGCCGTTTCACGTTTTACTTATTGACAAAATTCCTCATGCCAAACCCAGATACCCAAATACCATTGTCTACCAAAGATATATGAAATGGGAGCAACTGCATGAGTGATTTAGCCAATCATACATCTTATGTATTTCTTTTGGGACGCATTTCTTGTCAATTTTTATTACTCCCTCCGTTCCTAAATATAAAGCCTCTTTGAGAGATTTCACGTCCATTAAGAAAGTGGAATAATTTTGTTATACTTAACTAAGTTAAACCTCGTGCAATGTACCGGTTGTTAAAATTTTTAATTTTTTATATTAAATATTTTAATATAGAGTAAAAATTATTATTAAATAACAGAAAAAAAATAATTATACAAAAAGGCAAGGGTTCAAATCAAACCCTACCCTTAAAAAAATTAATCTAAATGATTTTGTTGATAAATTTTGTACTTCCTCATAATTTTGTTGATAAAGTTAGTATCATGTACCACTTCACTATTGAAACGACATACTACTTCACTAATTGATGATTGAATTGAATATTCGGTGGGGTTTATTGGTTGAAACAATGCATCATTTCAATTGCACTGATACAACTCATACAATGGCACTGGAATTTCCCACTGCTGCATTAGTTGTGTTTTTAATTTTATTATTATTAATATTAATAATTAATTATAATTATTATTATGTAGATAATATTCAGGATTTAAACAATGCATCATTTCCATGCACAGAATTAGAGCAAAAAACATTGCAGTGCTACAAAAGATTTTATAAAAAAAAATAAATTAAAATAAAAATATTTTCAGTATTTACAGGACACGTGACATACCTAGTTGTCTTTTATTTTTTTCAACTTTTTTGTGAGATTTTGAATAATTATAATATACGAGGAGATAAGTTACCTCCTTTCACCAATAAAAAAAGAACACCTAGCAAAATAAAAATGGAAAATAAAAAAAATAAAGAAAAAAAACACTAATAGATCAGAGGACCTTTTTCTACCTCTTTACCCTTCATGACCGCTACTGTAAATCCCGGTACCGCCACTCAAGTCTCCATCCTCAGCCAGTCACAACCGTACATGATGCCACCACCATTCATTTCATTACTTATTATTACTTCAATATGATATTATGCAGAGTCAAATTGAATTCATTTACTTGCATACCCTTTTCCTGTTATGCTAATGAAGATGTATCTTATTTTTATTTTTTTCTGCTTTTCTCATTCCCCATTTTATCCTAGGTGGGAGAAAACTCAAGATGTTTTTTTCATAATGAATTTGGGTAAAGTAAAGAAGAAAAATCCCAATTTGGCTTCAATCCTGAGAAAGTTCCAATTTTTTTAATAAAAAAAATGATTCATTCCAAAATAAAAGTCAAGTGTTACAAGTAGTACCAAAGCAGAGAACCAGATAGAGTTTGCCACAAGTTCAATAACCCACGCAAAAAAAAAATAGAAAGCAAACTTACAAAGAGAAAAATCACACCCCCACCACCCCAAAACGAAGAGAATAGCGACTGCACAAGTTTTAGCAAAAAGAAACCAGTTTTAACGAAAAGAAACAGTGAAACAAGAATACAGAAGCATAAAAAATCACTGTAGAATCCCTGTTGAGATTTAAACTGTTGAGATCTTGTTAGAACGCAAAAAAAATAATCAAGCCACAACCAAGTGATATATCACCTCTTGTGGGTCACCCAGTAATGGCGTCTTGAACTACTATGGTAGATTTTACAGTGATGTACAAAGGTTGAAGAAAGTTGAGTTTTTGTTTGTTTCTTTATATTTTTTATTTTCCATTTTTATTTTGTTTAGGTGTCCTTTTTTTATTAGTGAAAGGAGGTAACTTATCTTCTCACATGAGGAGATACTTTATGTTGTTGTTATTATTATTATTAATTATTATATAATATTAATTAATTAATAATTTTTAGAATAATAACAATAATAATATTGATTGAATGGTTGTATTGATTTGAATTTCTCGTGGGATTTAAAACAGTGGAAATATTGCACTGCTTCAGTACTATTACAACTGTTGCATGGAATATTTCACTATTGCATAAGGGTTTTTTTTTAAATAAACAAATAAAATTTAGTATTTACATGACACGTGGCATAGCTAGTTGTTTTTTATTTTTTTCAACTTTGTTTGTGAGAGCTCCATTTCGTGAGGAGCTCTTTGATTGCAGCATTTGGTTTCATAAATATAATATAGAAGTGGATTACTTTATAAATATCAAGAAAGATACTCCCTTCGATCCTATTTATAAGACCTTTTTGGCATTTTTTGTGACGCTCTCAAAACATAATTTATTTATATTAAAATAAAGTATATTTATAAAGCGTTTGTAAATCATATAGTGATTTCATGGAAAACTTTTTCTTTTTCTACAACGAAGTTTCACATCAAAACCTTTGATTCGAAGATATATTTCTTTCCAAAATAAACGGTTGGGTACTTGTTTTGTACTTTCAGGGAAACGATTTTCAAAACGATTAAAGTGGTTGCAATTAAAATAATTTTAAGGATCATAATAACCATGCAACCGTGGCCTATGTATATATATATATATATATATATATATATAAGACCCAGGTACCCAAATAACAGAGATAAAAGTCGAGGTAGCAAAGTATAAGGATACAGATCAGCAAATATAAAATAACAACTCTCATAGACCCTCTCAAGACTATACACAATATAACACAAGTCAAAATAAAAGAGTCTTCGAGAGCTGCGCTATGATACACCGACGCTGATGACTGATCCTCGGTCCTCCAAAAGCTTAACACTACATCCTACCATGGTCCCCATACTGCACATACTAGGAGAGAGAGAGTCACCACATCACTGGCTGTCAGCAGCTGGCCCATCCACGTCCTCTACAGGGTCCTCCTCCTCCTCCTCGTCCGACACAACAGGAATAGCAGTGCGACGCACTGGCTCAGGTGAGGGTGCAAAACGTACCCTGATGGTCGGACCAGGACGAGGAGTGGCCGTAGCAGTAGCCTCATCAGAAGTAGAAGGACGAGTACGGGTAGCAGGGCGTCTGACATGAAGGTTATAAAAACGGCGGCCAGGACGGGGAGGTGGAGAACCAAAACGATATGTATAAGCCGGGGGAATGTGCAGTATGTAGATCATGGGGATGCGAAGTCTACGAGGTCGCACTCGTGCAAGAGGGTTAGGGTGACAAAAAATCACGTCAACCTCGCCCTCGAACACCGCTCGGTGCTCCTCGTAGTCCCACACTCCTCTACGGAGTGGGCGTAACTCCACGTATGTCAGGTAACGAGCCATCACCTGCAAGGGCATAGGGAGTTAGCAAATACTAACACTTAATCAAATAGACAGGGTAACATTTAAATATTTTAGGCTTTATTTGACAATAATCATTAATAATTAATTACCTATGTTACCCATCAACACCAAGACATAGTCATAAATCAATAACATATGAAGTTATGATGTATTTCATCTCATCAATGCATGATTGTTGGCCAACTACAACAAATAGGCTTCCGTGGCACCTTTAAAAACAAACATGCCCGGTACCCATACTGAGTACCTCATCGAACTCGGCCCGCAAATAAAATCAACACCTCTAGAGCTCTTAGAAATGTTGCCGACGTATCCCGTAGGACTACGCCTCATCGAGTCCGGCATCAAATGACATGCCCACACGCACGTGTGTATTTCCGGAAAACAGAAGGTGCAACCCCGGTCACCGACACTCCCCCCCCCCCCCCCCCCCCGTGAACCCTTTGGAGCAAACACTCACACAAGTGTTCCTCGAGTTCAACCAAAAAGGGATATGCCCACGCCTCACGGACGTGTCTCCACCAATGTGGGAATCCAGATAATGCAGATGCTATGCATGATTTTATCAAATCAATAATATTCAGTGTCATTTAAGTTGTTTGAGGTTCGGACTTGGCATAGTTGAACTTTATTTGCCACCAAACTTACTTCAAACCAATTCAATCTCAACCTTTAATTGATTCTCATACTTTGATAATCAATTAAATCATTAAATTCTGATCATTGTTACAAAACTTCAGTCAATAATCGAGTAACGGAATCTATTAATCGAGTATTATTTTGTACATTTCAAATTGTTCAGAATTTTAACGTGTTAATCGATTAGCAGATCATGTTAATCGATTTACCCTTTTGTACATTTCATACTGATCAGAGTTTTTACGCATTAATCGATTAACGGTCGTGCTAATCAATTAAATTATGCAGAAAAACACTGCTGAACTGGTTTTCATGTAGCAAACTCATGTCAATCCAATTTTAACCAAAACTAACCTCCAAACCAACTTAAATACAGTATATTAAACTTGTTCATAGCATCAATTACACTAAATAACATCAACATCACAGAATCATCAAGTTTTCCCCAATTTTAACCTAAAACACAACTCAATATACCAAATCATTAATCACTTAGTTTCAGGTTAAATTGAAAGTTCATTTAGCTTTAGATACCATCATCTAACATGTTCCAAATCTGGTTTTTGGTCAAATTGGCCTCCAAGCCATTGTCCCCTAACCTAGTGCCCTTTGAACCTCATGGTGGTTCAACCTATATCCAAATCAATACCACAATCTATTCTAGCATTAGTAAAGCTTCTCCCTTACCTCAATGAAGCTTTTTGGATAGGCACCCAGCAAAGGAACTCACAGAATCACCAAACTCCAATTGCTTCGTTTTCCTGTTTATGACAGTTTTGAATGAGCAAGTTCAAGCAAGGATTTGACAAACCAAACGTGCATGAAAACGAATAATCTTGGTCAATATAGAAACTAGACATTGCAAACTTTAATTAGAAACCGAAATGACACAATTTGAGGACCTCTACCTACCAAAATCGAAGGCTTGAACTTGGCTCCTCAAAACTGAAACTGCAGAATCCAGTTTCCTAGTCCCAACTTGAGCTAATTCGTTCTCCTTGTACAAACCACCAAATTACACGATTCTTGTCTTGAATTGAAGGTCTTGTGACAAGCTTGAAGAAGGTATCAAGCTCATCAATTGTGTTTAAGTGAGGGTGAAGAACGAAGATGAAGAACAGAGGGGTTCAAATGAAATTTGGACAGAGTTTTGTTACTCAACCTTCTTCTTCCTTCAATTCTTCAGCCCAAACCTCAAATTTATAGAGGTTTCCAGGCTTCATGCACATCAACACGCGTCCAGGGACGTGTTGAATCATTGCCCAGGTGTCAAAAACGCGTTTTCCTTCATTGTTGATTCATCAACTCCATTATCTTCAGCTTCTGCACCACTGTTAATCGATTAATGATCGGGTTAATCGATTAACACGCCCAGATTTTCAAAAATTATTATTTTATTCACTTTCCCTCCAAAAATCTTTCCAATATTGCCTCTTAGGTCCTTTCCAAGGACTAGACTGCAAAAATCCTTATTTTTAAAGTTCAAATTATTTTCCTTTATTTTTCCTTGGATTATCCTTTTAATATAACCATAAATTAATAAACAAAACTAACTAATTCCATATAATTAGTTTTATTTAAATATTCCTTTTTATTTATTTGGGAAACAAAAATCGAGGTATTACATTTTTCACTCCCACAAGAAAAATGATTAAATTTGTTAATGACATTGAAAATGTAAAAATTTGATATATTTTTTCTAAACTATCCCTATAATTATTATGGTCTTGCTAACAAGGGAACTAGTTAAGCTTCCTAGAAATGGAAAAAAAAAACACAAGTCCGTAGCTTTTCTTCTTTCGAAAGTAAAACTACATTTTTCAATGCTTTCCAACTACATATATCTCTTTAACAAGTGCTCCAAAGGCATTTGTTAGCATTTTCCTAATTATTATTGGAACTCTAAAAAGTGTAGAGTTAATAGGGGTGTTTGTGAAAGAAAGTAATTAAATGCTATTGAAAATTGAAACGAGTCTTATAAATAGGACCAAAATAAAACTCCAAAAAATCTTATAAATAGAACCAGAGACTGGGATGGATCTACACATTAAGTAATGGGGGCACTTGCCCCCACTAAATTTTTTATTTTTAAAAAATATATACTACTATATGCATAAAGGTTTTATCAATTGTACGGTGCAAACTTCATTATATCTGTTACATTATCTTAGTGGTTTCTTCATTGGAGTTTTAACAATCTGGTCAGTGGTCACAATATTGATTCTCCTTGATCATTCCCAATGCATTTTAGTTATTTTTTCCTTTCCTATAATACATATTGGTTATTAAACAAATATATTTAATATATGAGTTTTGATATTCGTTGGGTAATATATAAGAAACCTAAAGTGCAAAGCTTATCTCAAAAAATTAAAAAAATTACTCTCAAATATTAAATGCTATCATTTCTTAAATTGACTTTTCATTTTAGATTTTTTATACATTGTCCTTAGTGTAATGAATAGCAAAATCCTTGATATATATTGTATTTTAACTTTTGTTTACTTGTACAGTTGTACTATACCTTAGTTCTTAAATAATTTTGAGAAAAAAATTCGTTTTAGAAATCAATACAATATTAATTACTATTTTTAAAATTTTATTCTCACTTAATTAATAAGAAGAGAGATTATAAGTGAGAAAAATAAATATAAATATTAGAGTGATAAAAGATAAATTAGGTAAGTAGTGCATAAATTTAGTATTAGTAGACATAATTATTATATTTCTTAACATGTGCACTGGAACTTTTGAGGACACTTATTAATATTGCATTGATTAATCAATCATAATTCCTAATATGTAATTTTTATGTTTTTTTTATTTATAATCATAATTTTGATTTCGGACAAAAGTTTTTGCAAACTTTTATTTTTTTGAGACAAAAGAAGCGTAGTTTTAAGGGTTTACATAGGGTTGAGGATAAGAAGTTAAAATATAATATAAAATATTGAAAAATTATGCCTACTATCTCTTAAATATTAGTAAATTTTCAACAATTCAATACATAAATGGTGCCTTAACTCTTTATTCTTAATTCTAAAGCTTGATATTAAATTTATGATATGTCGCCCCCACAGCTAAATATTTCTAGATCCGTCACTGACTAGAGGGAGTAACTATTTTTCTTGAAACTTTAAAAATATACTTTAACATTATTATTTTAACCCTCTTAACTTGTATTGAAAATTTCACAATATATTGTTTCACGTTAATGAACAAATGACAAATAAAAGAAAAAATTAATTAATGCCACTTAGAAAATACAAAGTAATCTATAAATATGATTAATTTTTTTTTTAGAATATGACCTATAAATAAGATTGAAGAGAGTATATAAAGCTTTTTTAAATAATAATTGCTTTAGTGCTTTAAGGGTAATGATTAATAAATATACTAATATAAAGTTTGTGTTGAGAACCTGAATTTATTAAATTTTGACATTTGAAATTTACTGCATGCTAAGATAAAATTAACTATTTTATCTCCTTAAACAATATTATAACAGGACTTGTCATTTTTCTATAAAAACATTTATTAGACCATCTTTTTAAATTTTTTTTTACTCTTTGACCAGTACTACATGTGTCCTCAGGAACATCTTTAATATCAAGGAATCCTTGAGAATAATCTTGCACGAGGTCACGTTATATGCCTATCTCGGGGGGTGTTAACCGGAAATCGAACCTGAGACTTCTTAGTCTCAGACCCCATTCCCAAGTTGGCAGAATCGCACCACTTAAGCCAACCTCATTGATATTTATTAGACCATCTCATGCATATGCACTTTTTTATCTTTTTTCAACTTTTGGCCCTAACAAAAGATACAACGATTAAAACCTCCAAAATGTCTATATATCATAGTAACACCTTGTTTGTTTCAAGAGAAAATGGGTAGAAAAAAGATGGGAGGAGAGATTTTGGAGAGAAAACTTAATTTTTCCCCTGTTTGGTTGAGAGAAAATGGAGAGAAAAAAAAACACATGGGACCCACAAAAAAAGTTTTCTCTCTCCAAATGAAGAGATTTTGGAGAGAAAACTGTGATTGACATGTAAAATTACTAATCTGTTCTTCACTTGTCCATTTTACTTTATCTTTTTTCTTCAATTTTTTAATTCTTTAATTGAAAAAAAATAAAACATTTTTATTTTAATAAAAAAACTATTTTTATAATATTTTGGATTCGAAAAATTTTATTATGTAATAAAGAATTGAAGTAAAAAAAAAAATCTTTGACCATATGAAATATAGATATATATGAAAAATTAAAAAAAATATTATTTATATTTTTGAAAATAATGGTGTAATTGCCTTTTGACAAATTTTTTATTTTATCTCTTCCCACTTTTCTCTCCAACCAAACAAAAGGAAACAAAACTCAACTTTTCTCTCTTTCCAATTTCTTCACATTTTCTCCCATACCAAACAACCATAAAATCTACTCATTTTCTCTCCGTATTCTTTCTTCCCTATTTCTTTCTTATCATTTTCTCTCTCCCTATTTTCTCTCCGTTAACCAAACAAAGCCTAAAAACGTATCACTGGCTATCAATCATGGCTACAGAAAAAGCCGCCAAACAAATATTTTCTGTAGCTCATGAAGCTAAACAATTACTACATTTATTTTACCTTCAGGTTTTAATTTAATGCCCCAAGAAGACATGAAAATGGTGGGATTTTTATAGTTAAAAGTTTGAAAAACGTACTGTATTTGCATAGCCACCGACTCTGCGGTAGCAAGAAGATCCACATAGCACGAGTTTTATAATAAATTTTAGGTTTATTTAAGTTTTTAGTCATTGAATTTAGGTATTTTTTTAAAGTTAGTCTTCAAATTTTATTTATGATGTTTTAGGTCTTTAATTTGAATTCTGCTCAATCATTTAAAAATATCATCAAAACATGAATGTTGGCGTATTCGCATGATTCTAAGGTTTAGGTTGGAGAAAGTCTAATTACTGAATTTTAGATAAAATTAAAGGTTTTTCCGATGTGCTTCGTTCGCATGTGTGAATATATATATATATATATATATATATATATATATATATATATATATATATATATCATTTGAAAACTCATATTCTAAAATATTCTTCAAGTAAATCAAATTTTTAAGTATACTTAATAAATAACATTTAAAAAATATATATACCGTAGTATCCTTAATAAATGATTTAGAGAACACTAAGAAAAACCTTGAAAAAAGGCGATTTTCTGCGCATAACATAGTTGAATGGAGTTTCAATTTCTAGGTTTAATTGATAGGGGAAAGTTTCTATGTCATTTAGTGAAAAAAGACATCAATACTTTTTTAAAGAGTTACTAATAGTTTATTAGGTTTCCCAAAGATGATACACGTGGTATCAGCTTAGTCTTCGAAAGATCAATGGAATAATCAATTAAATCCTCCAAAGATCAGAAGTGGCATCACGTTAATTAATCCATCTATCTATGAATATGTTAGTCTCTCCGTTAAGTGCTACTTAGCACATTCTCATTAGTTATTTCTCTTAACGCATTTAGACACAAACTATAGGTAGGATTATTCTTTCTTTGAATTTTTGACTGTTGGATATATTCAATTGTTCAAATTTTAAGATGAAAAAAAAATCATTTCATTTCATTTTAACCGTTGAATATATACAAGTGAGAGAGAATAGGACAAGAGATATGTGTGTGTGTTTTTTTTTTTATTTTGAAAATTAAAATTCTGGATAGCTATGATGATTGACTTATGTTTTTTTTAAAAAAAAAATTATTGATATATATATATATATATATATATATAAAATATGGATGCTTTAAAACACAAGTAGTACAAATAAAACAAAGTCCTAATTTATAATATCTTCCATTGACATTTATGAGATTGGTTGTGATAAAGGCCAACATAAAGGTATAGGATCTTTCGGGAGAGCTATTAATAAAGATATTATTTTTTTTTTAAACGCTAGCGCACTTGTTAAACAACTAAGTATAGCATATAAGTATTGGAAAATATAATTTTTGGGATTTTTTAGAGTAAAGATAATATTAATTTATTGCATTTTTTTCATCTTTAGTAACTTTAACAAGTGTCCTAAGACTTTTTTTTTTTTGAAAAATACTGCATTATTTTTCCCTTAAATCTCTTAGCGGCTGGAATTGAAATAATTTATGAGTTTTTTTGACAATTATACTTTTTTTTTTAAATGACAATAGCATTTGTTAATATTTTTATGAAAAAAAATTACATTTTTTTTTCAAAAACATAAAAAGTTATAGTAACTTTTAATAAGTTTTAATAATTTTTTAACACTTATTAGTATTTGACATATTTTAAAGGCATACGTACTCACATCGCTATTTATGGTCTTTGTTGTGTAAAAGGCCAATAGAAAGTTAGAAGACTAGGCTCATCTTCGAGAGTTATTAACAACGACAAGACGTTGTTACAATCATGTGAAGCATTTATGTCCAAAAGGTTTCATTGATCGGAACAACTTATTTAAAATGAGAGTTAATTATCATTAAAGTCCAGCATAATTGCTTGATACTGTAAATTGTTTTTTTCAAATCATTATTCTCCGCCTTTAAGATTAAAGGATTAAAGTTAAAAAAATGTATAAAATACTTCATCCGTTTTATATGTAGTGTTATTTTCGCATTTGTATCATGTTTCATAAGTCTTCTTCTTTTATAAACTCAAGGCAAATGCTAACAAGTGTTCTTAGTGCACTTGTTAAGAAGCTAAATGTAGTAACTAACCATTGAAAAATGCATTTTTTTTAGATTCTCGAGACACGGAATAATGTACATTGATGATTGTTTTTCTAAGTATAGGAACCGTGTCATAAGGGCACTTATTAGCAAGACCCTAAACTCGATACATAATTAATGTTATTTTTCCAAACACATTCCTATTTATTACACTCTATTTTTCATTTCCAATATCTTTCTCTTTCTTCAATAATGATTATATAAGGGCATTATAGTCAAAATACAACAAATTCTTACTCCCTCCAGTCCTTATTATAAGTCACATTCTAGAAGGTTTTCTTGGTCCTAATTATAAGTCACTTTATATTTCCAATGTATCATTTATTGCTTTTTCTCTTTTTTGCCCTTATTAAATGCTTTGACTATCTATGTGTTTTTGTTGTTCATTAATGAGTGTGAATTTTCCAAGAAAAGTTTAAAGGGTAAAATTGTAATGTTACAATATATTCTCATAAAATTTATAAAACTAACTACTTTCCTTAGTATGTGTAATTCGGTTAAGTATGCCTTATAATAAGGACCGGAGGGAGTACATCATTTAACAATTTCTTAAAACTCGTGCATAACCTTAAAATGCACTACCAGTAATAATATTATTTACACATCTAATTTTTTTTTTATAAGTATGATATAATTTTATTCATGAAAAGCTAGCTTAAGCTACATATTACAAGCATGGGCACAAAGCTAGATATATCAAAAGATACAAGTACACTTTCAATACAAACCGAGCTGAGTTAGCCATATATTTGGGCATTTGACAATTAATTTTTATTTTTTTTCTCAGTGCAACAAAGCTGGAGATTTTGTGCACGTGTCAACAAACAAATGGTTCTACGTAAGGACAATCTAACAGTTTTTCTCGAAAAAAATAAAATAAAGAAAATATCCAACATAACACACAAACACTCACTCACTCTGTTACTTTCTCTCTTTATGCTAATAACCTGCACTCATAAAGGCACCCCACTCTATACTGTATGAGCAGTTATGCACCATTCCCTAATTAATCTCAACACTTTTTTTTCACTTATAAATTTCCCTCTCAATTGACTCTTCAAAATCACAACAACACTCAAAACAAAGTTCTCTCATTTTGCCTCTTCTCATCATTTTATCATCTACATTAGTTGGTGCCATTCTTTATACAGTATATAACACCCTTACTCTACATTCTACAATGAGATCACTTTCAACCATGAGACCTATGCACCAAGCTTCAACATTCCTCTCTTCCAACACACTCTCAACCTTCAAACCGCAGTGTATTACCCTCATTCAACCAGCCAAACCCGAAACCTCACAATTATCCCATAATGACACGGTGAAGATAATGGAGAAAATGATGAATTTGTCATCATTGTGCTCATCATCATCATCGGAAAAATTTGGAAAAAGATGGAAGGAATACCAAGGTATGAGAAACTGGGATGGGTTGCTTGATCCGTTGGATGAAAATCTCCGAGCTGAAATCCTTCGTTATGGGCAATTCGTTGAGGCTGCGTATAAATCCTTCGAGTTTGATCCTTCCTCTTCAAACTACGCCACATGCAAGTTCCCCAAAAGCACACTCTTCGAACGGTGTGGTTTGCATAACACAGGGTACAAGGTGACCAAGTACCTTCGTTCTACCTCAGGAATTCGGCTACCTGGTTGGGTTGACAAGGCACCAACATGGGTTTCATCTCAATCAAGCTACGTTGGTTATGTTGCAGTGTGTGACAACAAAGAAGAGATCAAAAGACTAGGTCGAAGGGACGTGGTCATTGCATACAGAGGAACCACCACGTGCTTAGAATGGCTCGAGAATTTGCGTGCAACTCTAACACATTTGCCATGCAACATGGATAATAATGACATCAATGGCGTGGAAAAGAAAGGACCAATGGTGGAAAGTGGGTTCTTGAGTCTCTACAATTCAGCAGCAATTAATAATTATTCCTCACCCTTGAGTTTGCAAGAAATGGTAAGGCAAGAGATCGGTCGGATTCTCGAGACTTACGACGGGGAGTTACTGAGCTTGACCATCACTGGTCATAGTCTAGGGGCGGCATTGGCAACGCTCACCGCGTATGACATCAAGACTGCATTCCATGGACTGCCAGTGACGGTCATCTCGTTCGGTGGCCCCCGCGTCGGTAACCGGAGTTTCCGGCGGCACCTTGAGAAGCAAGGGACTAAAGTGCTACGTATAGTGAACTCGGATGATGTCATAACAAAAATGCCAGGCTTTGTGTTTGATGATATGGCAAACAATGGGAAATTTCATGTGGCAGGTTTTCCAAGATGGATCAAACAGAGAGCAGAGGAAGCACAGTGGGTGTACTCTGATGTTGGGGAGGAGCTACGGCTTTGTAGCAGGGATTCTCCGTACCTCAGGGGAGTTAATGTTGCCACGTGTCACGATTTGAACACGTATTTGCACCTAGTTGATGGCTTTGTCAGCTCCAGGTGTCCTTTCAAAGCCAGCGCAAAGAGGTTCCTTCGGCAGTGAGAGTGGACCATGCGTGGTAGCATCGAAGACCTTAACTTATTATTAGGACGCAAAAAGGGAAAACTGAAAGGAACAAAGAAAATTGGTTACATGTAATCACATCTAAATCCAGGATCTGATCTGACAGCTTTTACATTCCATCACTTCAAATTTTTGGAATAAATGATTCAATGACTTCATTCTTGATATATATTTTCATGATTGGTTATCTGGTCCCATGCATGCACTTTATTGGTAGCGAACTTTTTAGCAATTGATTGCATATATTTGTAGTTGGTACTCCTTCTGTCACTTAATACATCACTTAATACAGGACACTATTTTGATAGAATTTGTGTCCCTTTTTATAAGTTGTTTTAGAACATTTAGGTAGTATTAAAGAGTTTATTCCAAATACATCCCTCATAATTGCATAGGGGTGGCAGGGTAATAATTACAATAGAAAGAGAAACGAATAAAGTTGTAAAGTTTTAAATTGAGGTAACTTTAAAATGACAACATATTTTTTTGATAAAATTTAGAATAATAATTATTTTTCTTAATCTACGTGAATTAGGTAAAAGTGACTTATATTAAGGGAGAATGAGAGTATACTATAGATTTTATAAGGGTAATGCATCAAATTCGTGTGTATATAGAGGCACCTTCCGGCTTACGTGCAATATAAGCGAATCTAACTACTTTTACATTTATTAAGAAAGTTAGTTGATTGTATTTACTTTTTTCAAATTTATAAAAAAACAGAACTGAAAAATAGAGTTGCAGCTGAGGTGTGGTTTTGTCCCAAAATCGTGTTGAGCTTTTCTCTTGCTTTCCAATCGGTCTCTAAAGCTTCAATAGGTAAGGGAGAAGATATTCATTTGCTAGAATGATAATTAAATAGCTTGGAATGTAGAAGAGCTTTACAAGCTCAAGAACAATATGTTTTGAATTGGGATTTTGGCTTGGAGGCCATAATAGGTTCTAAAACTATTTTTGACATATCATAATAACTACATATGAACTAAAGGAACTGAAATTTGTGGCTTGTTTAGCTCTGAATTGATTTTGACATATTAAGTGTCAATTATGTGATTATGTGCAAGCTTGATGAATCATATATGAATCTCATGAAATTGATGTGTATAATTGATTTGAACATGTTTAAATATGTTCAAGAATGTTCTGTAAATGATTGATAAGGATTAAAAGTGAAAGGTTTTGAATTGATGTATAAAAAGGCCAATTTGTTACTGATGCTACAGTGACTAACCGGTTACTGCAACTTCTAACCGGTTAGTTACTGTAAAATTGGAAAAAGAGGGAAATTTGAATGTGACCAACCGGTTACATGACTTTCTAACCGGTTAGACACTGTACAAAACCTGAAAAATGTATTTTTCTTTAATCCAACATTTCACTAATATTTTAATTAATTCTTTTAAGATAAAATTTATTTTTACTATTAAAAAGAATGTTTTGGGGTCACTTCCTTTTTACATCAATTCAATACCAAATAAATAATTTGAAGTCAATCCTAATAACTTGGTTGTGATTGAAATCATGCATGGTGTTAAGGAGTTAAGATAGGATAGTAGGAAAAGACACATTCGATTTGATTAAATCGGTATGAGAATACGCGGAGATTAGGTTTATGACGATGATACGTCAAATAACCGTGAGAATTAATTATAGGTAAAATGGTCCTATGATGAGTGGGTTCTGCAGACTCGACTCGGGATAATTTTATAATGACTATAATTTTATTCTATCGATCTCTCGGAGTATTTTGTGACTGCGGAGGACGGTCTTTAGTATAATATACATAGGAGTTGTAATTGTATACTTGGTGGAAAGACGTTTACTCCCAATTGCTTTTCCTATTTAGTGTGAATCGTTGGTACGTTGCCGTCAAACGTATGTGGAGCGTTTGAGCGTTTTCGTTAAAACATAAAATTGAATCGTTGAGGACGTTATCGATAAACGTGAAATTGCTAAGTGCATGATATTCGTAGAATATTACAGAGGAGATTGCATTGAGCATTTGCATCGCATCGCATTGCACATGCATTAGAAACATACATTATTGCTTGATATTTATTATTTAGTAATTATCAATTGATTATTTGAGATTGCTTATCTGCTTATATGACTTTAATTGCTACTTGACTATTTGTGTTTGTTTATTCCTAGTTCATTTAATTATTCATTTGTACGTGAATGACACTATCTTACTCCCTTTGCCCTAATTGTTTGTTAGGTGATGTCTCGATTTCTGGCGTGCCTGGAGATGCGTCCCGTGAGAGGGACATGGGAGTATGAGGAGCGTAGAGCCACCTTCGAGGGGGAGGTGGAGTTGATCTTTCGCCACCCGAATCCCCTGGCCTATATGCGTCCTCGTCGGTTCCGCATACCTATGATATATGCTCAGCATATACCTCCTGCTTTTACTTATCGACATGGTACTCCACCGCCCCAGCCTGCACGTCGTCGTTCTCATTTTCGTTTCAGACCAGCTGCTCCCGCTCGCACTCCTCCTGAGAGAGCTGCACCTGAGGATCCTTCCCGTCCGGGTCCATCTGGGACTGTGAGATTTGCACCATCACCGGAACGTGTGCCTCCGGTGGTTCAGGTGGATTCTGAGGAGGAGGATCCCGAAGAAGGCGAGAGTGAGCCAGCTGTGGGCGATGCCGTACAGATTGGAGGGGAGAGTGATCGGGTCGTTCCATCGATTGGGAGTCAGTGGATGGTGGATTAGATGTGAGGTCATATGCTAGGTATATATCATTAGTATGTAGACTGACTTTTAGTATATTTTGAGTTAGCTAGTGGACTGCTCTGAGTTACACCTTAGTGTATATATATATATATATATATATATATATATATATATGTATGTATGTATGTATGTATATGTGCACTGACTGAGACTAGTTAACTCAGAGTTATGATGCAGTATCTTTTGACTGAAACAATGTAAAATGATGTACATTAAATCAAACTTTTTATATGAAATATAAAAGATGCAGTTTTATGGAAGTTTCCGGTTTAAATTATTTCTTAATTTTTATGCACCAAATATAAACATCCCCATTATTTCCTTAAAACACATTATTAATATGCATTTAACATAACATAATTTCCGTGACGATTCCGGTCGTTACACTTATGGTATCAGAGCAATGGTCCCGACTCTTGGCTTTGGAGTATGGCCTTACATACTAACCACTAGAGTATGTTAGTATTAGAGTGTGTGCTTAGTCTTAAGATTGATTATTGACTCAGTTCATAGTGCAGGTTACTATGGCTGCTAGAAACAATAATCAAATTGCTGAAGCATTAAATCGAATCTCGAGAGTATTCGAGAATATGCAACAGCACCCTGCAGGACAGCAACCACCTAGGAACCCTGTTCCAGCCGAATTTCAAGGCATTTCAGAATTTCGTCAATGTGATCCGCCCAAGTTTGGAGGAGGACATCATCCGGATGAGGCTCAAAAGTGGATTCGTGATTTGGAAAAGATTTTCCGGACCATGAATTTCACTGATAATCAAAGGGTGACTTTTGCCACCTATGTGCTGACAAATGAAGCAGAGGATTGGTGGAATCATACTGCTCAAATCTTAGCTGCTGAAGGAAGAGCTACGACTTGGAATACTTTCGTAGAGAAATTCTTCGAAAGGTACTTCCCTGAGGATGTAAGGAGGAAGAAGGAAATTGAATTTCTTAAGCTGACTCAAGGGGACATGACAATGGGAGAGTATGATGCGAAGTTTGAGGAACTGAGCAAGTATTCTCCATACTACCATCATAACCCTGATGAGCGTTCGAAGTGCATTAAGTTTGAAGACGGACTGAGACCGGATTTGAAGTCTACTTTCGGATATCAGAATATTCGAAGTTTTCCAGCCTTGGTGAATCAATGCAAAATATATGAAGAAGATAAGAAATTTGAAGAAGAGTTTATGCTAGCAAAAAGAAATCAGCAAGGATATGGACCACAGCGCCATAAGGATAAGAATCAGCATGGTAAAGGAGGACCTTACCATCAGAAGAATAAAGGTAAAGCTGATGCAAGAGTCAAGAACCCAGCCTCTTTGCGTGACAAGTGCAAGAGGCACCATTTTGGAACAACTTGCTGGACTCCTACTTGCTTCAATTGTGGAAAGCTTGGCCATATTTCTCGTTACTACAAGGAACCAAGGAAGGTGGAATCTAAGAATGCTGACAGGAAACCAACCAGTTTTGGAAGAGTCTTTACTCTCAGTGGTGTTGAAGCTAGCCAATCTGAAAACCTTGTCCAAGGTAACTTTCTTCTAAATGGCCAACCTTGTAACTTTTTGTTTGATTTTGGAGCCACACATTCATTTGTTTCATATGATTGTGCTAATCGATTAAACTTGACCATAATCAATACACCCTATAAGCTTGAAGTGTCTACTCCTACCAACCCGGTAGTCATTACCTCTAAAGCCTGTTTAGGTTGTACCGTCCAGGTGTTGGATAGAATAACCAACGTAGACCTTATTTGTTTGCCTCTGTCACAATTAAATGTTATCTTGGGAATGGATTGGATGTCCAAGAACCAAGTGCTCATTGACTGTGATAGAAAAACCATTACCTATCGTGATGTGATAACCAAAGGATGCATCATGTTAGCCTGTGCAAAGGTTGAGAAAGAAGTGAAAATAGAAGATGTCCCAGTGATAAGGGATTTTCCTGAAATCTTTCCAGAATAAGTCCCAGGACTGCCGCCTAAGCGTGAAATTGAGTTTAACATCGAGTTAATTCCTGGAACTGGTCCTATCTCAATTGCACCTTATCGAATGGCGCCACCGGAGATGGCTGAGCTAAAGAAGCAAATAGAAGAGTTGTTGCAGAAGCAATTTATCAGATCGAGTGTTTCCCCTTGGGGTGCATCGGTATTGTTCGTTAAAAAGAAAGATGGAAGCATGAGAATGTCAAGGATTATCGGCAATTAAATAAAGTCACGGTTAAGAATATGTATCCATTGCCGAGAATTGATGATTTAATGGATCAAGTTCGAGGAGCTGCAATCTTCTCTAAAATCGATCTGAGGTCGGGGTACCATCAGATTCGAGTCCGAGAAGAAGATATTCCAAAGACGACATTCCGATCTCGATATGGTCACTACGAGTATGTAGTGATGCCATTTGGACTAACCAATGCCCTTGCAGTATTTATGGATTATATGAATAGAGTCTTCCGACCTTATCTTGATTCTTTTATAGTGGTATTCATTGATTATATACTAATCTACTCGAAGAATCCGGAAGAGCATGCAGTTCACCTTCAACTGGTGTTAGAAGTATTGAAGGAAAAGTAGTTATATGCTAAATTCTCGAAGTGTGAATTTTGGTTGGAGAAGATTAATTTCTTAGGGCATGTGATTTCGAAAGACGAAATAGCAGTGGATCCAGCGAAAGTTGATGCTGTTTTGAAATGGGAAAGACCCAAGTCAGTTACAAAAGTGCGTAGTTTCTTGGGGTTAGCTGCACACTATAGAAGATTCATTGAATGATTTTCAAAGATTGCTCTTCCTATGACGAGTCTGACTCGTAAAGAGAAACCCTTCGTCTGGGACGAGAAGTGTGAAGATAGTTTCCAGACTTTGAAGGAAAGGTTGACATCATCTCCTGTATTAATATTGCCTGATCCACATAAAAGTTTTGAGGAATTTTGTGATGCGTCCAAACAAGGATTAGGATGTGCACTGATGCAGGAGGGTAAAGTTGTTGCTTACGCGTCAAGACAATTGAAGACCCATGAAGAAAATTATCCTACTCATGACTTGGAATTGGCCGCAATAGTGTTTGCATTGAAGATTTGGAGACACTATCTTTATGGAACCACATTCCAAGTGTTTAGTGATCACAAGAGTTTGAAATATCTCTTTGATCAGAAGGAGCTTAACATGAGGCAACGTCGTTGGATGGAATTTTTAAAGGATTATGATTTTGAGCTTCATTACCATCCTGACAAAGCCAACGTAGTAGCGGATGCCTTAAGCCGAAAGACCTTTCATTTGAGTGCTATGATGATTAAGGAGTTAGCACTAATCGAAGAGTTCAGAGATTTGAGTCTAGTAATGCAACTGGAAGAAGGCGGCATCAAGTTGGGAATGTTGTAGATTACTAATGAGTTTTTAACTCAAATGAGTGAAATGCGACAAAGAGATGTAGATCTCCAAGAGAAGAAGAAGTTATTAGCCGAAGGAAAAGAACCCGACTTTCAAGTTGGATCAGACAGAATCCTTAGATTTAAAGGACGTATTTGAATTCTGAATAACCATCAGTTGAGGAGAATGATCTTGGAAGAGGCACATAAAAGCAAGATGAGTATTCATTCAGGATCAACCAAGATGTATCAAGATTTGAAGAAGATATTCTGGTGGTCGGGATTAAAGAAAGATGTAGCTTCTTATGTCGCATCTTGTCTGATTTGTCAAAAGGCAAAGATCGAGCATAAGAAACCTAGTGGAGAACTAAAACCTTTGGAGATTCCCCAGTGGAAATGGGATAGCATCTCTATGGATTTTGTATCTGGATTGCCTAGAACTTCGTTGGGTCATGAGGCTATTTGGGTAGTCATAGATAGATTATCCAAATCGGCACATTTTATACCAATGAACATGCATTATTCCTTAGAGAAGCTAACTCAACTCTATATAAAGGAGATTGTCCGTTTGCATGGCATACCTTCCAACATTGTCTCTGATCGAGATCCAAGATTTACCTCAAGATTCTGGCAAAGTTTGCATCAGGCCTTGGGAACGAAGCTGAGTATGAGTTATGCATATCATCCGCAAACAGATGGGCAGACAGAAAGAACTATTCAGAAATTAGAAGATCTCCTAAGGGCTTGTGTCCTGGAATATCAAGAAAATTGGGAACAATTGTTGCCGTTAGTGGAATTCACTTACAACACCAGTTACCATGCAAGTATTGGGATGGCACCATTTGAAGTGTTATATGGTAGAAAATGTCAAACCCCGCTATGCTGGTTTCAAGTGGGGGAGTATTCGATTATTGGTCCCGATATTGTGCAAGAGACCACCGAAAAGATCAAGATGATTCAGGATAAGATGAAGGCAGCTCAGAGTCGCCAGAAGAGCTACGCTGATCAAAGAAGAAATTCTTTGGAATTTAAAGAAGGTGATCACGTATTTCTGAGAGTGGTACCAACAAAAGGAATTGGTCGTGCCCTTAAGCCGAAGAAGCTTTCGCCAAAATTTGTTGGACCATATCAAATCCTAAAGAGAGTAGGTCCAGTTGCCTACCATATTGCTTTACCCCCTTCTCTTGCAAATCTCCATATGTTTTTCATGTCATTCAACTTCGGAAGTATGTGCATGATCCTGAAGCTGTAATTCAAATTCAACCAGATATTTTGCCAATCAAGGAGAATCTCATGCATGCTCGAAGCTAGTCCTGTACGAATCGAAGATCGAAGAATGAAGCAGCTTAGAGGGAAAGAGATTCCATTAGTTAGGATTTTGTGGAATTGAGGCGACGTGTCTGAGTCAACCTGGGAATTAGAAGAGCATATGCGTAGAGAGTATCCTGAATTATTTCAGTAAGTCGAATTTCGGGGACGAAATTCCTTTAAGTGGGGGAGAAGTGTAACACCCCAAAAATTAATTCCCGATTATAAAATATAATTATATGTAATTACGTTAATTATTATAAAAATTATAATGTGATTATAATATAATTATGACAATTAGTATATAATTATGTTTTAAAAATTAATTAAGAAATAATTAAAGGAAATTATTTTATTAAGGTAATTATTTCTTTTTGTGAAAATAAAGGAAGAATTTAAAAGATATTAAGAAAAGAAAAGAAATAAAATATAATATCTTTAGATTTTTCCAGAACTGTACGAACTAACCGGTTAGTGATATGAGTAACCGGTTAGTGCTCTCAGCAGAACCAAAGTTGAGGCGGTTTTGAACTCGAATTGAGAAGAGGAACACGTTTCTGGTCCACAAATCAGCCACCTTGGCCTGAGACACGTCCAATCTCTGATCATAAGGAGTGGTGGTGAGTGTGGGTGACTTAAACCCATTCTAAATCACTCAATTTCACGCTCAACACTTCATAAAAATCAATTCAGAACCCCTTTCACTTGTGTTGATTTGTTCTTCCTCTCTGAAGCACCAATGTGACACCCGCAATTTTACCCAATTAATCTTTTTATTTTATTTTATTTATATTTGTTTTAAGGATAAATTAATAGAATTTTTATAAGAAATGATTTTGATTATGTGTGTGTGTATATATATTTATTTACGCGTGTAATATATATATGTGTATAAATGTCAATTTTCTTTAATAAATTAGATATCTACTCTTGACATAGAAATATTTGATAAATATATTTTTATCTTAGAAAAATAATGTTGGAATGCTTATTAGCAAATGTTTTGATAATAATATGAATTTTCAAAGTTATAGTGTTTTAGCTTCAAAAATTCATATTTTTTAACCGTAAGTCGAAAAATTACAAATTATATGTTCAAACGATCGTATTAAAATGTAGATTCTAAAAATGTAAAATTTTTTATTTTTATGAGGTGTTCTTCGAAAATTTTATATCTGTAGCAATAAAAACGAATTTAGTGTTTTTAATTTAGAAAAAAATTATTTTGTGCCTATAAATAAATTTTCCTTTGAGGAATTTACTTTACATATGAAAATACGATTTTTGAAATTAAGATTTTTGGCTGTAACACTTTTATTTTTATACAGTTAATTATTTTTGGTTCTAAGTGGTTCCTAAAATATAATTTATGAATTATGGATTATAATAAGTATGGGTAAGTAAAATTTGAAAAGTTTATTCTTTTTTTTTTTTTGGTATACAATTTGAAAAGTTTATTCTAATTGCTATAGTTTGGACGGTGGAAAGAGAGAGGAGAGTGAGTGTGTGCTGAGTCATTCCTTGTGGTGGAAAATGTGAGTGCATGGGAATGAGAATGTAGTCATTAATTGTGAATGTTAAGTTCTAAGAAGGAGTAAATGCATTGTTGAATAGATTCCTTGAACCAAAGCAATTCAAAAGTTTTTTTTCAGCCTTCTACAACTAAACCCACGTGAGTTTCATCTTTTTGGGGGTGAGAAGACAAATTCTCACTTAGTATAAATAGATAGCTTAGAAACCCTTCTATTTTCACTTCCAACTTCTCAAAAATAAACAAAACAAAATTATTCTCCCCTTGGCAAGAGAAATTCGTGGAACCTAATAGGAAGAGGAGAGGATAGCTTTCTTATTTACATGAAGTATATTGGAGATTTATTGAAAAGGTATTCATAAAAACTATTATTGTTTAAGTTGTTCTTATGCATTTTGCTTTTGCTTGGTTTTAATTTTCATGAAAAGTATAGTAATCTCTTCTACTCCTTCAAGTTTTAAAAACTTTTATAAAAAACATTTGGGTTGAGTCATGAACTCCTTATTTGGTTTAAGTTGGATTTTTATGAGTATATCATATTTTATTTTCAAAGAAATATGATAAGGAATAAAAAAAAACTATTTTGAGAAAGAAAATGGTTATGATATCAATAATAAAATCAAGCTTTTTGTCTTGAACATATTATATATACACTGTGTGTTGTATTTTTTTTTGGCCGAATTAAGTAAGGAAATTAGATCTTTTTATTCAAGCTTTTTATTATACTTTTCTCATGGGTGTTATTGCCTTTTTAAATCTGGAACTTTCAGTATTAAGTAACATTGCTGTTATATTTATTGTGTATAAATATGGTTGGTTTTGTTAAATTGCTTTTTATAAATATATACATATATATATAGACAGTGGCTGCACATATTTTTCTTTTTGGCCGAATGGCACATATAATTGAGTAGTTGGTTTTTGTGTTTAAGTGAGTAGTTAAAAGTTGTATTTGTTTAATCTTTGGTTATATATATATATATATATATATATATATATATGTTTGTGTGTGTATGTATATATGTAAATGTTAAAATGAAAGTTCTTAAAAAAAAAAGAGAGAAATCTAAGAATTAGAGTTCTTTGTAATTGTTTCAATTGCCATGATATATGTGCATTAATTAGAATATATATATATATATATATATATATATATATATCTTTTAAAAAAATATATATATTCTGGAACATATTTAGTTGGGTCGTATGGCCAAGAAAAAAGAACATTTTTTTAGGTGATTTTGATAATGGATAGTATATTTTCTAGTTTATTTATAATAGTATGTACATAAGATTTTAAGGTGAATTAAAATAATTTAAGTGCTGCCTATAATTGAATAAGTATGAAAAAAATATTACTTTCTTAAGCTTAATTTTATTTTAAGAATTTGGTATGTGAATCTTTTAGTAGGAAATTGAAAAGAATGAATTTTTGGGTAAATGTGAAGTGATGCAACTTTATTTTGTGTTGCTGTTCAGAATTTTAATTTGAGTTACATCAACTCTAGAACTTGTTTTGACTTGATAAGTGAATGAGTTTATATTTTAGAATGATTGTTGATGTGTTAGGTGTTTGTGTAAATGTTAAAATTGATTTTTAAGAATGTGCTTCTTGGTTGTCCAAATGATTAAAAAGATTGCACCAAGTTTAAGTTATTTGTTTAAGTGGCTTATTTTAATCTTTGAATGGTAGTTGTTATATAAGCATTTGGAATGGATTTATGAGTTAATGAAAGTATGAATAGTCTCTTTTGATTTAATTGATTAAGTTCTAAATTTTGTATCATATTTCTAGACCTTAGGATGTGTATATGGTTGTATATGAATGATAGAACATGTTTATTCCAAATTTTAGAATTGATGCAACTATTTTTGGTGGCTGTCCAGCAAGCAAAAATATTTTGTTTAACTCTTATTTAATCATATTTTTATACTAAAACTTGTAAAGAAATTTTAGGAAAAAGTGACATGTCTTTCCGATAGACCATTTGTGAGAAAAGTGATTTTTCAAGACTTGTAGGGTATGCTGTCAAAAATTCTAAATTGGTTGCATCAACTATAAAAATTGTTTTGGAATGAATTAGTATGAGTATTTTTATGATAGAAACTTTAGTATAAGTGTATAGAGTAAAAAGGAATTATAAAAGTGATTTTGTGAAATTATGATTTGATGTTATTTGTTTAAGTAAATTGTTGTTTTTACTTGTATAAGTGTGTGAATGATAATGGTTGTATGTCCTTGAAAAGTGATTTTGATTTGATGATTGGTTTTAAAGATTTTATTTAGAAATGTTTAAAAGGTTTTGATTTTCAGAGAAGGAATGATTTACTTTGCAAGTGTTGTATATTCTAATACAAAGTCTTTTGATTTCAAAGGTTATTTAAGAAAGTGGTATTTGTTAAAAGTTATGTACCTATAGTAGGCTTGATTATTTTTAAGTAGTATAGATATTTATAAAGTGGTTCTTGTAAATATGATTTGGTAAAAGGTTTTCGATCGGAATCAGATAACGCAACATCAACTCGAGAGGACACTAAGTTTGCTTCGACTCAAGGTGAGAGAGAAGTCTTCTTAAGACATAGTGGCATATAGGATAATATTAGGACGTTCCTCATCATCTCAAAGGTCGGAACTAGGAATCTATCGGTTGAGTAGTAAAACGGCAATTGGGTGTGTGTTCCGCCGTTCGTACGAAAGACACGATTCCTCGATATTAATGATATGTTTGTTGATAATTGTTATACTATGTTGCATATTCTGAAATGGTATATTGTATATGGAAATAAGTTATATGACGGGCTATCAAGTAAATTTTGGAATTATATTTTGTGGTGATGGGTTATCCTATGAAAAGTTATTTGATGTTTTTGAACGGTTGTTCTTATGAATAGATACTTGGTGTATGTTGAACGGTTGTTCCTATGAAAAGGACTTGGTATATTTGGAAGTATTATTATGAAAATAAAATATGAGAATGATTAATGAACCTTGTGGAAATTTGAGGATCGTGGTTAGTGTACAGTGATGGTGCAAATGGCACGATAACTTGGTAAATATCCCCTTTAAGTGACTGACCACGTGGATGACTGTGTCGTGGTCTAAGTCTTGTGGAATTCACTGTACAGTAGAAGGGTGTTTGATGTTTCCCTTAGAGGTCGGGGCCCGTTAGAAGCGAGGCTTAGAATGGGTCGACCAAAACTAGGATTAATGACAGACTTAAAAGACTTAAAAGATGTAGGAACCCCTTTTCTAAACCTTGCGTTGAGAGTGAAGTAGTGAAGAGGAAAGATACCGTATGCTTGGAGGCTGGAGTCCCTTCAAGTGGTGATTGCAATAGGGGAGGGCAAGGACGGTGAAACGTTAAGAAGCCTCGAGTACTTCTCTAGGCGGGACGGGACTACATTGACAAGGTTCACTGGAGTCTGGACTTTCATCCTAGCAAGGACTGCAGGCCAACTGGAGAAAGTGTTGTCGCTCCCTTGAGCAAAATCATAGATGGTGAGAGGGAACCTGAACGAGGCTAGAAGTTCGGTTGGTGTTGGGTTTTGGAAACTTTGGGAAATAAATCTTGTCGACCACCGGCGTCTGGTCACATAAATTTTGATATCTTGCTTACCACCGGCGTCTGGTACAGCCTTCCGTCTACCGACTCCGATGTCGGCGTGGTTAGGGTTCCTGTGCGTCCCATCTGCTTTCCGAACTAGGATATGGTTGGAATTGTGGAGGAGATGTAACATGTGTGCTATCAATCCCTTGAACCTCGGTAATGGTACCCCCCCTTTTGGTTTACCGATGGTTGTGACGCCGAAACTTAGAGACAAAAAGATAACTAATTGTAAAGGTTAAAGCTTTATTAAGAATATTCTTTTGGGAAAGAACCTTATGGTATTATTTTTATAAGGTGATGATAATGATGATGTATATGCTGCTATGATATGCTTGTGTGGTCTTAATATTTCCCTATAGTAAGCCCATGCCGTCGACGATCATATCGTTCGGAAGTGCTTACTCTCTCTATTTCCCTTTCCTATGGACATTGGGGAACAATGTTCACAGATGACAGATCAAGTAGTAGTTCGAGTAGTGGTTGCTCAAGTCGGAAGAGGATCGCGAGATGGTGCCCATATAAGGAGGAAGCAGAAGCGGCAACCGAGGAATCTTTCAGACACTTGTGGTGGAGGATAGCCATGAAGACTAGTAGTCTAAGATAGTATAGTCTTTATTTTGTACCCTATATTAAGGTGATTAGGATACTATTACTCTATCCCGATGTAACCCCTGTTGTAATAGAGGATTATTTTGAATGAAATAAAAGAAGTTCTTTTTGGTTACGTATCAAGTTCAAAAAAAAAATAAAAAAATTAAATGTTTCCGCAAGTTAACCATCGAATAAATATGACTTTAAGAAATTGAGTTTTTGGAAATGTGTTGATAACATCTCTTTTTGGAAAAAGAATTTTATGACGCGAGTCTGAGTATCAAATCATTTTTCAAAACCAAGTGAATCAAATTGTATTATGAAAATATTTTTGTAAAAGAATTAAAATGAATTGACTTTGGTAATGTTTATAAAAAAAAATGGCGCAAATTTTTAGTGAAAATTGGGATTCCAAATTGGGGTGTTACGTTTAGTGGTATCAGAGCGATGATTGTCCTTAGTGGCCTTAAGCATAGTCTTACAAGCTTTCCTTGTGTGACTCTGTTTGTTAGTATGTAGGATGTATGTCCTTCGTGGCTTTAAGCATAGCCTTATATGCTTTTCTTGTATAACCCTCTGCTTAGTCTAAAAAAACTTAAAACTCCACGTGTGTAGGAGAATCGCAATGGCACGTCGACAAGCAAATGAGGAACCAATGAACGCTCAACAACAAGCTGCTATCATGACTCAAACAGCTGCGGTTTTGGCAGGAGTGAGGGACAACATGAACCTTATGCTCCAACAACTTCAACAGAATCAGAATGCGAATGCTGGTGGACAAGGAATCAGAGGCCTTGATGAATTTTGCCGCAGAAATCCAAAAGAGTTTGCTGGGGGATATGCATCGGAGGAGGCTGAAGCGTGGATAGCAAGTCTGGAGAGGATATTCGGAGGAATGGGGCAATGTTCGGATGAACAAAAGGTTGCCTATGCTGGGTATATGATGGTGGGAGAAGCGGCTGATTGGTGGCGTAATGAGAGGCAAGCTTTGGTTGGGGAAGCTGGTGTGATAACTTGGAATCAATTCAAGAATAGACTTTTGGAGAAGTATTTCCCGGAGCATCTGAAAACAGCCAAGGAGATGGAATTCCTACGATTGGAGCAAGGTAACATGAGTGTAGGTGAGTATGCTGCCAAATTTGAGAACTTGGCAAGGTTTATGCCTTACTATGGAGAAGCTGGAAATGAGAGGTCTAAGTGTGCCAAGTTCCTGGATGGTTTGAAGCCGGAAATTAAGCAAGCTCTGGCGCCATTGGAGATAAATGTGTTTACAACCTTGGTGAATAAAGGGAGTATTGTGGAAAATGGTTTGAAATCGAGGAACTTGACAGGAAAGTCAGCTGCACAAGCTTCAAGTGGTGGTCCTATGAGGCACTCCCCAGGAAATGGAAACCAGAACAGTGGAGCCGGACATCAAGGTCCTTATGGGCAGGGAAGTGGACAAAGAGACAACAGATTTGGAGGCAACAATTCGGCTGGAAGTAACAATCGTAGTGGTGGAAATCGGAACAGGCATGGGAATGATCGTAACAACAATCGGAATAATCAAAACAATGGTGGGAACCGAGGGAACAATGGGAATGCTAGTGGTAACAATGGGGATGCTGTCGGAGGACAAGTTACTGCACCTGCACTTTGCAACAAGTGCAACAAGAATCATTATGGACCCAACTGCCCTTATGAAAATCCCAACTGCTTTAACTGCAACAAACCAGGACACATTTCGAAGAATTGTAGGGAACCAAAGCGTGAAATGGGTTCTGATAGACCAAAGGGAAACGGAAGAGTGTTCGCTATGGTTGGAAATGAGGATGCTAATGCTGCTAGTCGTTATTAGGATTGATGTTTTGTATTGAATGTTGTTTGAACAAAGTGGATTTATCCACTCGTCTTGTCTAGTCTTTTGGTTGTTTTGTTTCCTTGACTTGTTTTGAAGGAGTTTTTCCTTCTCGTACATTGATATTTTAAGGTGGAATCTTTAAGATTCAAGGAATGAATGCGGTTATTTTCATAAGAATCTTTAAGTAAATTATGCCTCATTTTCAATATCATAGTATTTCTCGGGGACGAGAAATCTCTAAGTTGGGGAGGATTGTGAGACCCGCAATTTTACCCAATTAATCTTTTTATTTTATTTTATTTATATTTGTTTTAAGGATAAATTAATAGAATTTTTATAAGAAATGATTTTGATTATGTGTGTCTATATATATATATATATATATTTACGCGTGTAATATATATATGTGTATAAATGTCAATTTTCTTTAATAAATTAGATATCTACTCTTGACATAGAAATATTTGATAAATATATTTTTATCTTAGAAAAACAATGTTGGAATGCTTATTAGCAAATATTTTGATAATAATATGAATTTTCAAAGTTATAGTGTTTTAACTTCAAAAATTCATATCTTTTTAAAGTAAGTCGAAAAATTACAAATTATATGTCCAAACAATCGTATTGAAATGTAGATTCTAAAAATGTAAAAAATTTGATTTTTATGAGGTGTTCTTCTAAAATTTTATATCCGTAGCAATAAAAACGAATTTAGTGTTTTTAATTTAGAAAAAAAATTATTTTGTGCCTATAAATAAATTTTCCTTTGAGGAATTTACTTTACATATGAAAATATGATTTTTGAAATTAAGATTTTTGGCTGTAACTATTTTATTTTTATACAGTTAATTATTTTTGGTTCTAAGTGGTTCCTAAAATATAATTTATGAATTATGGATTATAATAAGTATGGGTAAGTAAAATTTGAAAAGTTTATCCTAATTGCTATAGTTTGGACGGTGGAAAGAGAGAGGAGAGTGAGTGTGTGCTAAGTCATTCCTTGTGATGGAAAATGTGAGTGCATGAGAATGAGAATGTAGTCATTAATTGTGAATGTTAAGTTCTAAGAAGGACTAAACGCATTGTTGAATAGATTCCTTGAACCAAAACAATTCAAAAGTTTTTTTTTTCAGCCATCTACTACTAAACCCACGAGAGTTTCATCTTTTTGGGGGTGAGAAGACAAATTCTCACTTAGTATAAATAGATAGCTTAGAAACCCTTCTATTTTCACTTCCAACTTCTCAAAAATAAACAAAACAAAATTATTCTCCCCTTGGCAAGAGAAATTCGTGGAACCTAATAGGAAGAGGAGAGGATAGCTTTCTTATTTGCATGAAGTATATTGGAGATTTATTGAAAAGGTATTCATAAAAACTATTATTGTTTAAGTTGTTCTTATGCATTTTGCTTTTGCTTGGTTTTAATTTTCATGAAAAGTATAGTAATCTCTTCTACTCCTTCAAGTTTTAAAAACTTTTCTAAAAATAATTTGGGTTGAGTCATGAACTCCTTATTTGGTTTAAGTTGGATTTTTATGAGTATATCATATTTTATTTTCAAAGAAATATGATAAGGAATAAAAAAAACTATTTTTAGAAAGAAAATAGTTATGATATCAATAATAAAATCAAGCTTTTTGTCTTGAACATATTTTATATATATACACACACACTGTGTGTTGTATTTTTTTTTTTGGCCGAATTAAGTAAGGAAATTAGATATTTTTTATTCAAGCTTTTTATTATATTTTTCTCATCGGTGTTATTGCCTTTTTAAATCTGGAACTTTCAGTATTAAGTAACATTGCTGTTATATTTATTGTGTATAAATATGTTTGGTTTTGCTAAATTGCTTTTTATAAATATATATATATATATATATATATGTATATGTTTGTGTGTGTATGTATATATATAAATGTTAAAATGAAAGTTCTTAAAAAAAAAAAGAGAAATCTAAGAATTAGAGTTCTTTGTAATTGTTTCAATTGCCATGATTTATGTGCATTAATTAGAATATATATATATATATATATATATATATATATATATCTTTTAAAAAAATATATATATTCTGGAACATATTTAGTTGGGTCGTATGGCCAAGAAATAGAACATTTTTTTTAGGTGATTTTTAATTTTTTTAATTACTCAATTACTCATGTTTAGTTAACTTTTTTTTAATTTTTTTAATTACTTCTTTTCACAATTACTCATGTTTAGTTAACTTTTTTTTTAATTTTAATGATAATTATAACGATTAATTTGAAAAAGTATATCAAACATTTATATTTTCAATACCATTAACGAAATTCCTCGAAAGTGGTTGTCTCATTTAATTTTTGTTTCATTCTCAATGCTATTTTCGTAAAATACCTTCATTTTTTTTAACAAATCTAATAAAATTAAATGCAATCAACTAACCTCTCTAATATGCACATTTTTTTTCTTATACTATCTTTGGTCCTATTTATAAATTGTCTTCTACAAGAATTCTCTGATCCTAATTATAAGTTACAGTACTTTAAATTTTCTAGGAAGCATTTATTAGTGCTCTTTTCACTTATTTGTCATTTTTTCATTAATGTAAAATAATATATTTGTGAAATTTCCAATGGAAGTTAAAAGAGTAAAATTATAATGTTAAAGTATCTTTTTAAAGTTCTAAAAAATGTAACTACCCTACTTAATCTGTGTTATATGGTTAAACATAACCTATAAATAAATACTTCATCCGTTTCTATTTATCTATCATATTTCAAACAAAACACACTCTTTATTAAGAGACCTAATCATCAAGATACCTAATCATTACTCAGATTTCTAATACATTAATTATATTTTTTTTCCATTATATCCATTCTCTCTCTATAATATATCATTAATTTTTTCCATTACTTACATAAATCAAGACAAATTAAATAGGAACAAACATGAAAAATAACATTTATTATCCTCTTGAAATTCTCAATACGACAAATAAGAAAAAATATTTTCATAAAACGACAAATAATAAATAACGGAGGGATAGGACAAAAGCGAGTAATTATAAATTGGATGGAGTAATCAAATAGCTTTGAAATTTCGGAGTGATTGCAATAAATAAGCTTCGAAAAATGAAAAACCCGTATAAGCAATAAATGATATAGTTTTTTAAAACCAAAGTTGTAACAGAGCGCAGAATGGGTAACTAAGGCCCCATTTATTTGGCCCCAATATACTTTGGAGCTCTCAAGAGAGTGCTTGTATACTTTCCACAATCTAGGTTTGCATTGTCCACATCAAGTTGTTGCCAGCTAAGCTACTTCTTACTGTATATGTGAAGATTAATAATGTAAACATGTTTCGACGTAAGGGAAACACTTGGATATAATCTGTGCTAAGAAAACAAGTCTATAAGGAAAACAATGCACCAAGAAACATTCCCTGAAATTTTACAACATTATGCGTTTTTCGGTGTAGATACTTCTTCAACAGTACATATCTGTGTTGTATTTTTTTCTTCGATACCATTCATCCCTATATCTTTGATCATGATCATTCCATCGGAGCCGTTAGTGACAACGTCTGTATAATGAAAGAGGGACAAAATAACGTCTTGCTATTAGATATTTCACTTGGTTGAGATACTTGGGAGTTGGGACCTTGATATTTTAGATGATTCACATTTCTCGAATAAATTATAAACAATGAACAGTTGGAAATAAAATCTGGGACAAGAAGTCTAGAACTCAAATTTCCCATTCATGCATCAAATCACCCTTCTCTAGAGGCGGCACACTTGAAAAGATAGCATGCACCCTCGACAAATAAGAGCATCTCCAATTTTAAGAAATTTTTGGTTTTTAGGCGGTTATTGCAAGATTTTTTATATTATTTCATGTTTTTTTTTTTTTTTCATATTTTAAGGAATTCTATTATAAATTTGCTCCAACTCAAAAGTCAAATCGCATGATTTTTGAATGGATCCACAACCTATTCCATATTACTTTTTTACATTATTATAATAAAAAGTTATAGTATTTGTTTAATTAATACAAATAATTCAAATTAAAAGAGATAATTGTTAGATCCAGTGAGAAGGTTTTGATAATGACAAAGGTTGACAAAGGTTTTGAACAAACTACAAATGGTTTGATCAAGCTTAAAGTTTGAAGAAGTTCAACAAACAATCAACACTCAACCAATGATGAAAAGAGAGCAAGCTCATGAAGACTTAGTTTGTGTTTTATTGTAATATCTTTAGCCTCTCAAGTCTTTTATTTTAATGAGTTTGGGTAGAGTCATTAAAAGGTAGTGAATCTCTATCAAGGTCATGATTATATCATAATTTGAGTATTCACTTAACCTAAAATCAATAGGTGGCTTAAGGGTTTGAAAGAAAATGTTTAGTTTTGAGAAAACAAGTTTTTAATTGAATTTAGCAGTGACTAATTGATTAATGTGTTAGGGTTAATCGATTAACACACATGTTACAGTGGTTAATCGATTAAGCCATGTGTTAATCGATTAACACGTGCAGAATCAGTTTTTAAAATAAGCTTTTCAAGGCAAAATCAATTTCTATTGTTTTTTTCTAACTTTTGGGTATTCTATATAAACTTTTTCCTAACCTTTGTGAATAGATTAGTACACATAATACATCATTTTGATATTCATTTTTACTAAGATCAAGCCACACTATTCTCTCTCACTTTCATAGATCAAAGCTTTTAACTTTTACATTCTTTGATCAAGAATCTTTGAATCTCTTATGTTGATATTTTCATAGCTATTGAAAGAGATTCATAGGATTGTTATTTTGTTGTTCATTTGATTTGTAATCATTGCAAAGAAGGCAAGCTATCTACAACAAAGGAAGTCTTGGTTGTGAATCAAGCAAACAAGCATTTGGAAGTCTTGTTGTGTTAACAAGCAAAGTGGAAGTCTTGGTGTGAGGCATCATCAAGCAAGTGGAAGACTTGTTGTGGGGATATCAACAAGCAAGGTTAGAGGTTAGATTAGAGCATCAATAGGATTGCAAGGCAAGAGTGTGGTATCTCTTGTAGGCTATCAAGAAGGGAGTCTTGAGAGGCATTTACTTGTAATTTGAGAACTCTAATTCCTCATAGTGAAGAATCTCTCTTGGTTGAAGAGGGGACTGGATGTAGCTTTCAAATGGATGAAAGTGAACTAGGATAAATCACTGTGCAGTATCTCTAAACTCTTAACTCTTTACATTCAAGTCATTTCAATATTGTTCTTGGTTGAAAACCTAGAAAAGATTGATTTTCATAATTGATTGAATTGAATCTTAATTGTGCAAATTGATTTGGGGAAAATCATTTTCATAACCTAGGTAATCAATAAGAATATTGGTGTTAATCAATTCCGCTTTATCTCTGATCTTATGTGTTAATTGATTGATTTTCGTATTTGATTGAAAAGTGATTTTTCAGATACTGTTCAGATTAATCGATTAAGTTGATTGTTAATCGATTAGTTTTTAAGTTGCTTTCGGCATTAATCGATTAGTACCTTATTTAATCGATTAGTTTGAAAGTAAGTTTCGGCATTAATCGATTAGTACTGAAATTAATCGATTAATCAATACATTTTTGTAAAAATCATTTTGTTTTAATTGTTTCGATTTGTTTCTTTCGAAAATCTTTCAAGGTTTCTCTAACACCTATTCAACCCCCCCTTCTAGGTGTTCTTCTAGTGTCTCCTAGTTATTTCACTCACCGATTGTAGTTCTTACAATGATTTTAGAAATACATTAACTTTCAACTCATTAAAATTCAAACTAGCTAGATCACAAAATAAAAAATATAACAAAAAAAATATTTTTAAAATATTTTTTTCCGTCCTATTTTTAAATTAATTTTCAAGTTTCATTTATAATGTACTTGTATTTTTGAAGATGTATATTTTGATGGTTTAAATTTTTTTAGAATTTTATAAAAAAAAGTATTAAATAAAATATAAAAAAAGGGTTCTCATAACCTAGCCCTAATGCTTTATTTGGTTGCACGAAAAAAAATGGGAAAAGAGAAATATGGGAGAGAGAAGTAAGGAAAAGAGATTATAGAGAGAAAATGAGTAAGTTTTATAGTTGTTTGGTATGAGAGAAAATATGAAGAAATGAGGAAGAGAGAAAAGTTGAGTTTTCTTCCCTTTTATTTGTTTGGTTGGAGAGAAAACTGGGAAGAGAGAAAACAATAAATTTGTCAAAAGAAAAATATACCCTTATTTGACATAATTAAAAAAATATTTTTCCTTGTGATGCCTAAAAATAAAGTATATTTTTTCTTTCTCATATGTGTGTGTATATATCAAACATAACAAAAAAAGTTTCTTACTTTAATTATTTACTACATAGTAAAAATTCTAATTCCAAATTATAAAAAAAGTAAATAAATAAAATAGTTAGAAGAGGGGGTGGGGTTGGTTTTGTCTTTTTCTATGTGAAATAGCCCACTTAATACTTTTCTCTCCAAAATCTCTCCATTTGAGAAGAGAAAATTTTTTTGAGCGGGTCTCACTCATTTTTCTCTCCTCCCTCATTTTCTTTCCTCAACCAAATTAAACATGAGAAAACTCTTATTTTTTCTCTATTTTCTCCTCCCCAAATTCTCTTCTCTCAAAATCTCTCAAAAGCAAACAAAGCCTAAGGGCTGAGGATATATAAGCATCCAAAAATGGATGATTTTTCTTGAAAATTGATGCATTGAAGAAAAATCAAAAGTTTAAAGTTTTAATTTTTCAAAAAAGTTTATTCATTTTAGATTTTTTATCCTCAATTCGTAGGGCTAAAGTTAAAAAATTCCTCATAAAAAACTGAAAAAATTAATTTACCAATTGAAAAGTCGTTACTCTTTATAAGGATTTCTCTACTTATAATTTACCAATTGAGACGTTGTTTTACAAAGTAACGACTTCTCTACTTATACTTTGTTTTTCTTTGTTTTTCTTTTTTTTTGTATTTCTAGCCATTAAAAATAAATAAAAAAGTAAATAATAAAATAAAAAATATAATTAAATGTTAAAACACTTATTAAATATTTCTTTTGATGCTATTTAATTTTAAGTTAATTTTCATGTCTTCTTTATAAATCATTTGTGTATTTTTTAGGAGGTATGTTTTGATAGTTTAAGGGTTTTTTTTAATTTAAAAAAAAAAGTATTAAATAAAATGGTAAAATGTTTAAAAATATAGTAAAAAAAAGGAAAATGAAGAAAAAAATTAAATTTTTTTATATGATTTTATAATTTTATTCGTTTCCTATATTGTTGTGGGTCCTCCAAGCTCCTCCACGAACTTTCCTTAACCAAGAGACGGATCATGTCAAGCAACGCCATAACATAGGTTCTCTTCAACGCCCGTTTCGTTCCTTCCATGCTGTTCTCCGCAAGAACCGGATGTTAAAACATCTGATTAGATATACTCTAATGATTCTAAAAGAGTTAGCATCTATACACATACCATGCACCCGAGATGTTTAAAAAATTATATTTCTTTCTTTCTAAAAATATAAAAAGTGACAGCAAGCTAAGTAACCAAGTTTGAAAGTAATTTTTTTAATAGTCACGAAGAAACTAATTGGTTCCATATAAAAATAGCGAGACTTGTTTGCATATCATCAGTGATTAGTAGCATATAAAAATAACGATAAATCCCGAGCGCGTGGTTCAGTGGTAGGGATTGATCCACGCTTAAGCAATGTCAGGTGTTCGAATCCTTCCTTGTGTATGCAGCAGCGTTAAATCTCGGGCCAGCTGTCCCACCCTTTAGAGGTACCTACAAGCCAGCGAGGAGATTAGTCACTGCGGTCGGCGGTGGACACTCCGGTTATGGACCCAAAAATATAAAAATAACGATATTTATGAATAAAAAGTAATTAATACCGTGAAAAATTAATTGTAAATGAAACTTACATTAAAAAAAACCTATTGCATGTATTTGATTTCTTATGTAAGGAGCCTTTGTAGATTCAACATAAAAAGTATTTCATTTCGAAAGAGAAATTATACGTGGCATAACCATATGGTAGGAAAGATAGTACATGAAGTACTCTAATGCTAAAGGTTGCTGTGAAAAATATAATATAAGTGTCGATAAATAATTGAAGTAGTCAATATCTTATGAATGGGATTCTGGCTTCTGCAATATACGCAATTAAGTCAATACAATACATACATGAAGAGAATTCGGAGTCAATGTTGTTTAAAATCTGGTTATTAAAGAACAAAGTTTAGCTTTGTTGATTAGCTAATTTGGAACTACCGCCCTTCCGGTTTTGATAATAACTTTGTTGAACCGGCCCTGGAAAATTATTAGTTAGTCCTGGACCACATGATCCAGATACATCTCAACCGTTGATAGTTTATTTTTCAATTAAAAAATTCAAAAATTAAATAATGGATGGTGGTGATTCTCCTGGACCATGTGGTCCCGGACCACCTAATAATTGCTCACCGCCCCCTAGCTAGTCTAATGGAAAAGGGAAAGGCTTCTTATCACGAAAGACTTTTTCATGAAACACACGAACAGTGTGTTTGTTTTATATTTGACTTTTTCAACCCCTTAAATTTCAATAATGTTAGCTTCTGATTAGTTAGTTGGATTTTTCGTTATCATTCGTTTCCGTTTTCTTCGTATAATATAGCATTGCTGGATTGAAAACGTGATGTAACTTATAAAATCAAATTAGCTTTCATTTATGGTTAATTGTCAATGCACATTTTTGGTCCAAAATAGTTTCTAATATTGATAATGGGGTCCACATTGAAGGAATTAGGAGCATCACCTATGCATAATATCTTTGAACTATTTCTATAAAAAAATAAAAAAAAACATTCAACTATAATTTTTTTCTTCTATATGTTAGAACTTAAGCTTATGAAAAGAGACTTACAAAATAAGTTGTAGAACCTCGTATCTTAATTATTACATTCAACTTTCATAGCTTCCTAATTAACATATTGATATTGGATAATAGCACCAAAAGTTTGTTATGCCTAGGTAGTTACTGTCACCAATGATGGACGTATGCACCCATCATGCAATTCTATGCCTGATGTTGACAGACTGTACCAACCTGTATTTTATTCCTTTTCCTTTTTGGTCTTCTAGCTAGTCATATTAGGTCTACTTGCTAATCAAGTATTTGCACTTTCTTTGTATATAAGGCACTCTTGGCCTCTTGATTCAACAAGAAAAGAATAATCATTTTACTTAGATTTCGTTATATGGTATCAGAGCTCTCACTATGAGAGCTCTGCTGCGCTACTCACCCTAAAAACACAATTCTCTCATGAACCTTCTTTCTTCTTTCTTCTCTTCATTTCGAGCTTAGATATCAAGCTCAGATTCCTTTTTCTTCTTTCACTAATCTTTCACATTTTTCGAGCTTAGAATTTCAAGCTTAGATTTCTCCCTTTCATACTCAAAATTAAACATGACTGAATTTGATTTTACAAATGAGGAAGACTCTTATGCCACCAATTTCCTAAGAGACTCACAGAGCCCACTGAGTCCTTACTATCTTCACCCAGGTGAGAATCCAGGAGCTCTCCTGGTTTCATCTCAGTTGGAAGGACAGAATTACCACTCATGGAGCAGATCCATGAAGAAAGCTTTGCTTTTGAAAAACAAGTACAAGTTTGTTGATGGCTCGATTTTGATGCCTCAGCCTAATGATGAACTATATGATGCATGGAAGAGATGCAATGTAATGATGATTTCGTGGATCACAAGATCAGTGTCTCCCCAGATAACACAAAGCACAATCTATATAGATAGTGCTCAAGAATTATGGCAGGATCTCAAAGACCGTTTCTCCAAGGGAGATCTGTTGAGGTTCTGGCAAGTGCACCAGATCATGCAAGTAATAATAGTGAAGTAGGATGTCGTTCCCAACGAGGACTAAAATAGACTCTAACAATTCTCACCTAAATGTAGTTATTAAGTGCAATTCAAATTGAGAATAAATTAAATTAAGAATTTTTTATTGAATTAAATAATTAAAAACAAAAACACTAATTAAAAACAGTTGTGGAAAGGTTTTGGGGAAAGTTTGGGGACATGTTCATTGTAGGTTCCTAAAGCAATTGCTAATGAATTAATGATTTTCCTAAGTATTGAACCAATTTTGCTAATGTAAAGGCAGCCTAATTCCTTAAGTCAACCTTGTGTCTTAGTAATTTAATCTCTCTTAATTCCTTAAGCAGAGCCTTAAATCCTAATCTATCAATTATTGTTCCAGCAAAATTATTAAATAGTTATTCAATTCATAGATATAAATATATCCCTATGCAACTGAATTGTTTAATTCAAGGTCTAAATCCTAATTCAATATTCCTATTCAATTAGAATTACCAAATCATAAACGGATCCAAATTCATGATGAACAATAAAAACTGAATCAAACACAATACTTTAATGGAAAAAACATCAATTCATTAAACAAAAACTACATAGGTTCCATACAAATTCACATGTTCCCAAAACAGAGGGTTTAGTTACACATAATTAAGGAAAAACAAAGAGTAGTAGAAGAAGAATTCATGATCATAGACAATCTAAATTACCCCTTTAATCTTCAATCTTCAACTGGATTCCTCCGTTGTTGATCTCCAATCCTCTTCTCAATGCCAATTATCTCTCCAAGTTCGTGTATTTTCTCCCTCTATAGCCTAAAAACTAAGCAAATCCCTCAAAATCTGATCAGAAACCAGCCCAATTGGGCCTTCTCGACGCACGCGCACCTGGGCGTATGGTATTGCACGCCTGGGCGCGCCCCATCTGATGAGTCCTGGATCAGCGATGCACGCGCGCCTGGGCGCGCGGTTCATGCGCCTGGGCGTGTGGTGCATTTTCCGACTCCGTTTTCTCCGTTCTTGTGCCATTTTCAAGGTCCTCTTATGCTCTTTCCAGCTCCAATATTATTTTCTCCAATTAAGCTCAAAAAGTACCTGAAACATACCCAAAACGGATCAAAACGTTCAAGGGATAAAATTTCCTAAACTAATTAAAAACTAAACTAAATCTACCTAAAATACCTAAGAAACAAGCCACAACCAAAGAAAAAGGGAGTTAAATTAAGCTCAAAAACATCATATATTAGACCGAAATCACTCATTTCAGGATTTCAGATCTGTTGCAGGAAATACCCTCCATAAGATAAGGTGATAGAAATATCTCTGCATTTTTTTACAGATTTAAAAATCCTTTGGGAAGAATTAGAATCACTGAGACTTGCTCCTAGCTGCACATGTATGAAAAAATGCAAATGTGAAATGATACCAACAATTAAAAGGTACAGAGAATCAGAATATGTTATTTGTTTTCTTAAGGGATAAATGACATTTTTGCCACTGTGCAGCTAGGAGCTCAGATTTTGCTAATGGAACCTTTACCTAGCATTAACAAAGTTTTTTCACTGGTACTTCAACAAGAGAGGCAACTTGTTGGTGTCAGTACAAATGAATCTAAGATACTAATGAGTGCTAGAAGTGCTAGAACATCAAGTACTGCCTCACAGAATTACAAATCATCACAAAATTACAAAACAAATCAGACAAGAAGCAGAAATGTGAATGCAAAGGGTAAAGGGAACACCAAATCAGGATCAGGCAAAACCAAAATATGCAGTTTCTGTGGCAGAGAAAGGCACACTGAGGACACATGTTATTTCAAGCATGGCTTTCCACCTGACTTTGTTTTCAACAAGGCAAGAAACAACAACTCTAAAGTTAACAGTGCAGTGAATGAAGAAATAGAAAATGCAGAAGAATCTGAGGATGATGCAACCAATGAGACTGCTCATTCTAATTCAGCCAGTAATCAGAAACAAAGTCTCACATTCAGCCCTGAAGAGTATGCTCAGCTGAATACCCTTTTGAGCAAAAGAAATTCAGAGAAGAATAACCACAACATCAATCAGATAAGTGTAAACAAACAGTTGAACAATGACTCAGGTATAACTCTGCCTTGGATCTTGGACACAGGTGCCACAGATCATGTTTGTCCAATCCTAAGCTATTTTGATGTGTTTTACAAAATCAAGCCAATCACCATAAAACTGCCTGATGGTTCATCAATAATTTCTAGATTCTCAAGAACCATTAGATTTTCTAAACATCTTGTGTTGTATGATGTCTTTTATATACCAGAGTTTAAGTTCAACTTGATTTCTGTTCACAAACTCTGCAAAAATCTTAACTGTAAACTAACATTTGATGATTATCATTGTATTATTCAGGATATGACTACCTTGAAGAAGATTGGTCGAGCTGATGTTCAAAATAGCCTATATGCCCTTAGCCAACCTTCAACTCCAAAAACACATGATCAACACCAGATAAACTCAATTACAACCAGAAAACCCACTATTGCTTTCTTTGATTTATAGCATTTTAGATTAGGACATCCTTCAACTATAGTTTTGCAGAATATTTGTAGACATTTTCGATTTGTAAAGTTTGATTCAATGAAAGTTTGTGACTATTGTCATTTGGCAAAACAAGCAAGATTGCCTTTTCCTTCCAGTCAACACAAAACCTCTAAACCTTTTGAGATAATTCACATGGATATTTGGGGACCATTGGCAGTGTCCTCAATCCATGGTCACAAATACTTCCTAACTGTTGTGGATAATTTCACAAGGCACACATGGTTATACCTAATGAAATCAAAACATGATACTAGGACTTTAGTCAAAAAATTTATTGCCCTCACACAAACCTAATTCAATAAGAATATCCAAATCATTAGAACAGATAATGGCATAGAATTTCAAATGTCATCCTATTACCAAGAGTTAGGAGTAATCCATCAAACCTCTTGTGTGGAAACACCACAACAGAATTCCATAGTTGAAAGAAAACATAGACACATACTAAACACTACTAGATCCCTCCTTTTTCATTCAAGACTACCTAAGACCTTTTGAAGTTATGCAGCAAGTCATGCTGTGTTTCTCATAAACAAATTGCCAACACCTATACTAGATCAAAAATCACCTCACCAAATTATGTTTGATACTGATCCTAATTTCAAAGACTTGAGAGTGTTTGGAAGTTTGTGCTTTGCTTCCACACTACAACAGAATAGAACCAAACTTGACCCAAGAGCCAAAAAGTGCTTGTTTCTTGGATACAAGCCAGGAACCAAAGGATACATCCTATTTGATCATAAAACCAGAGAAATCTTCATTTCTAGGAATGTCATTTTCCATGAACACATTTTTCCTTACCTTGCTAATGAAGTTAATGACCCCTCTCTGCCTGATTTGTCTAATGATGATAGCACACAAACTTACATTGATTCATTGAACTTTCTTCTTTTTGATACACCAAACACTCACCTCAATCCTCCTACAATGCATAATCACTCTTTCTCACCTGACATAACCAGACAATCACCTCAACCTTCTCATTCACCTGAACCAACTCCACCCCCTCAAATAGAACCAAGAAGATCACAGAGAATCCCTCACCCACCAACCTACCTTAGAGACTTCCACTGTAATATTCTGACATCAACTCCACCAGTCTCCAAAGGTATTCTTCATCCCCTGTCTTCAGTTTTAAAGTACAATGCTTTACCATCAAATCATTTGCAGTTTGCTTTGTCCCTTTCCACTCATATTGAGCCAAAGTTCTATTACCAAGCTGTTAAGTACAAGAACTAGCAAAATGCTATGAGGGCTGAACTTGATGCCTTAACAGAAAACAACACTTGGACCATAGTTGATTTGCCTCCTGATAAAAAAGCTATTGGTACTAAGTGGGTATACAAAATTAAATACAAGTCTGATGGGACAGTGGAAAGATTCAAAGTAAGGGTTGTGGCAAAAGGGTATACACAGACTGAGGGCATAGATTACTTTGATACCTTTGCACCTGTTGTGAAATTGACAATAGTCAGAGTCCTATTGGCTATTGCTGCATCACAGAATTGGTTCCTGCACCAATTGGACATCAACAATGCCTTCTTGCAAGGTGATCTAGACGAGGAGGTGTATATGTCTATTCTTGAGGGTGTTGTCTGCTCCAAACCAAATCAGGTTTGCAGGCTTCACAAATCACTGTATGGGCTGAAGCAGTGATGAGCATTTTATTTCCCATTATTCCTTGCATTATTTTACTCCTGTTATTGATAATTGTTGCCCATTTGACATTGTTTAGCTTGATTTAGTATTTAGAGTTTATTGGACTAATATTCCGAATATTGTTTAATTTGGGATTATTTAGCCTAATTAATTCTATTTCTATTCTCAGGTCATATTTGGCACCAGGATAGTTTGGGCATTTTGGAAATGAAGATTGAAGTATTGAAGTGAAGATTGTAATTTGCATTTAGGTCCCTTTTTAGTTGTAATTTTTAGAATAGTGTTTCTTAGGACTTGGGCCCATGTTTTAGGCCCATTTTTGTGACTAAAGAAGGGGGAACTCGTGTAAACCATCACCACTCTCCCATTTTCATTTTTCTCACTCTCTCTCTAGGTTAGAACTTCTCTCTTGGCTCTCCCAAGTGGTGGTGGCTGCTAGGGTTTTGTTCTTCCCCATTTCTACTCGTTTTTCTTCATTTATGGCCATGGAAGGCTAGACTTCAAGGGTTAATCCCTTTGGTATTGTATTATCTACTCTTGAGCTCTTGTTATTAATGCAATTTCGTTTTCTCTCCTCTGTTTTCATGTTTATCAATGTGTAGTGACTTGCTTAATTCCATTTCGTAGAGATAATACATAAATATAAATGCTTAATTTGTATTAACTCGTAAAAACTCCAATTCTGGTTTATGATGCTTAATTAGAAGTTAGGGTTTGGAGTGATAACTAAATTTTCGCTTAGTATTTGGTTGTCACGAGTTGGACAGAGGAGAGGAGAGGAATCGATCTTTAGTGAGCTAGGATTGAGTAGTGTACGTAGCCAAAGGGGTTTGCCCGCTTTTGTTTATGATTTTCTTAGTTTTAATATTCTATTTTGTGTTTTGTTCTTCACATCTGATACATACAAAACCCCCCCATTTTACTGCACACTACGTGTTTGATACTTTGCCTAAACCGATATTCGCTGGGAAACGACCTAGGATCATCTTCCTAGTACTACAGAATTAAACCCCTTTTATTTTGATCGGGTATGACCTCGATCAAGCAGGCCAGCAGGCAATGGTTCAAAAAATTGTCTACCTGCTTGATTTCCTTGGGATACAAGCAATCTCACCATGATCACTCACTGTTCACAAAAGCTTCCAATGGTTTATTCACTGCTCTCTTAATTTATGCGGATGATCTTATACTGGCAGGAACAGACATGGCACAGATTGACTCAGTCAAGAAATATCTACATGATTTATTTAAAATCAAGAATTTAGGGCCCTTAAAATACTTCCTAGGTCTTGAAGTTGCTAGAAACAATAATGGCATTACTCTCAGTCAGAGAAAGTATGCTCTGGACATCTTATCTGACACAGGATTCCTAGCTTCCAAGCCAGTAATATCTCCTATGGTAAAAACTTCAAGGCTGCACAATGATGAGCAGGACTTGTATGAAGATGCAAACAGGTACAGGAGGTTGGTTGGTCGTCTTCTTTACCTAACCAACACAAGACCTAATCTCAGTTTTGCTGTACAACAACTGAGTAATTTCCTAGCTGCTACTACCCATGCACACAACAAAGCACTTCAAAGAGTGCTTAGATATTTGAAAGGAACCCCTGGACAATGCCTATTCTACCCTGCCTCCTCTCCATTACAAATTAAGGCCTTTAGTGACTCAGATTGGGCATCCTGCACTGAAACTCGAAAATCTGTTTCAGGATATTGCATATACCTAGGCAACTCTCTTGTATCTTGGCAATCCAAAAAGCAAAACACTATCTCTAGATCATCTTCTGAAGTTGAGTATAGAGCTCTTGCCTCCACAGCTTGTGAAATTCAATGGCTATCTTATCTGCTTGAAGCTTTGGCAGTGCCCTTCATCAAATCGACATTATTATTCTGTGATAATGACTCTGCCAGACACATTGCAACCAACTCAGTCTTCCACGAAAGGACCAAACACATAGACATTGACTGCCATGTGGTTCGTGAAAGACTGCAAGCTCAGCTATTCACTCTTCTACCAATTCCTACTGCCGAGCAACCTGCTGACTTATTTACTAAGGCACTCGATCCTCTACCATTCAGACACTTACTTGCCAAGCTTGGAGTGATTAACATACACTCCAGCTTGAGGGGGGGGGGGGGTATTGGATAATAGCATCAAAAGTTTGTTATACCTAGGTAGTTACTGTCACCAATGATGGACGTATGCACCCATCATGCAATTCCATGCCTGATGTTGACAGATTGTACCAACCTGTATTTTATTCCTTTTCCTTTTTTGTCTTCTAGCTAGTCATATTAGGTCTACTTACTAATCAAGTATTTGCACTTTCCTTATATATAAGGCACTCTTGGCCTCTTGATTCAACAAGAAAACAATAATCATTTTACTTACATTTCGTTATAGTTGATACAACTAAAATTATAATATATGAATAAGTTTGAATTTGTAAGAGATACAACGTGAGGAAGCCAAGCAACAACTTAAAAAATAAAAACACGCTTTACACTTTAAACCTTTCTGTTTGTTGACTATTTTTTCTTTTCAAAAAATTTTGAATCATTGATACTCCAGTATGGTTTATTGAACTTATTACAAGAATGTTAGGCTGTAGTGCACGATGATGTCTATGATTAAGTCGTAGTGTCTTGGCAAAATTAAAAATAGTCGCCATGGTATCTTGTTGTTCCATCTAATAACCACTCGCTTTTCTTTTAAGATTGTCAATTCATGGCCATTTTCTTGGTTAGATAATCTAACGACAACAGTTTTTCCAATGTTGGGGCGCACGACATTGTCATATTAAGGATGATTGTGATAACATATATAGGTGGTCATTTTTGATTGATGGAAATGATTAAAATGGAAAAGAGTCAAATGGTACAATATTTCATTGTTTAAGTTTTCTAAAAAAATTATTAAATACCCACAACGTTAAAAAAGTGGGTTCAAATTTTAGAGGACTATAAACTTCAAATTCAGTTTGATTACTATTTTTTTTTAATAATTGTCACTTTAATAAAATTGATTTGTTTATAAAAGATTGTTATTTAATAAAATGAGACAACATTAATTATTATATTTATTACTTTATCCTTATCTACTTATTAAAAGAAATAATAAGTCAGAGAAAATAACTAATAATTATAAAAAAAATAAAATTTGTAAAATAAGTATTATTGGTTTAAAACACAAGTAGTATTAGAGAGTTTTTAAATTTTTACAGAATATATCTTTTTTTTTATTTTGTATAAATAATCAAATATTTGGGTACCTCAAGGACACCAATGTATGTGAATAACACAAAATGAACCGTGTAATATTGTTCTTCAATTCGTTGTCATGAAATGACATGATTTTTGACAATGACAATGAGAATACGATGAGCTAATAATTTTATGCATATAATAATTCAATTTCCAATAATATTGGAGACTATAATTAAACAAGACATAGAAAAATGTGTTGTTTCAATATGATCAAGAAACCAAAAAAAAAAAAAAAATCAAGAAACCAAGTAATATATAAATCAAATATTAGGCGTGTGCATATTGATTTTTTCTTCCATATATAGTAAAATATGTGTTTAAGAAAGAATAAGAGTTACTATAGGAATAATGTTTGTGCTCGACACAAATAATAATTATGTGTGAGATACAATGTTTTAAATCTTGGCCTTCCCTACGATACCATTTTTAAGGTTTTGTTAATCTCTAAAATCGCATTATTCCAATGAGTAATGATAAATAGATTTACAAAATTAATTTACAAATCAACTTTTATTACAAGAATGTGACATATATCATTTTTTTTGGGATGTAAATTGATTTTTAGACTAATTTTATATATTTATAAATCACTTTTGTATTTCAATAACACACGTGTGAATAATTGACGTGATATCGATATAGTAAAATTGACGTGATATGTTATGCCGTTAATCATATTATTTTTTAAGTGACATAATATGTCACTTATCGATATGGTAAAACTGACGTAATATGTCATGTCGTTAATCATATTATCTTTTAAGCGACGAAGTGATATTTTCAATTGATTGAACAAATTCAAAAACTTAAAATATCAATAATAAATTTAAAAACTAACTTTAAAAATTCAATGACTAAAAACTTACTCCCCCAGATCTTATTTATAAGACCATTTTGAGGTTTTAATTTTGGCCCTATTAATAAGATCCCTTTTCAATTTTCAACATCATTTAATTACTTCTTTCCACAAACATCCCTATTAAGTCAACATTTTTTAGAGTTCCAATGATAATTATAGGGGTGGTTTTGAAAAAGTATATCAAATTTTCACATTTTGAATGTCATTAATAAATTTAACCACTTTCTTTGGTAGAGTGAAAAACCCCAAAAAGATCTTATAAATAGGACCAGAAGGAGTAAATAAATCTAAAATTTATACTCTTTCCTGTCCTTATTATAAGCCTTATTTCTCTCTCACAAAAGGGACTTATAATAAGAACCGGAGGGAGTACTATAAAACTCGTGCTAGGTGGATCTTGCTACCGCAGAGTCGGACAGCCGGTGCCTATGCAAATACGTTTTTCAAACTTTTAACGATAAAAATCCCACCATTTTCTTGTTTTCTTGGGGCATTAAATTAAGGGAATTTCTATGGCACCCTGGCAAAGAAACCTTTTGTATGTGGATGAATGATAAGAGATCAACAATTTTAATATTGCCACGTCATTTCTTATGTTTTACTATATGTTAAAGTTTTATTATTTGCAAAACAATTCTTATAAACTAATTATCACGTTTTCAAGTTTTTATTTTCAGATTAAAATCCTTGGATTATAGCCTTCTTCTATGTTAATCTATGTATAACTACATCCTTTCGTTTTTTTCTTTGTAACCCACCTCCTTTTTCTAACCTCATTTTTGAAGATCCTTCTTCTTCTTTGTTATCTATGACATTCCTCATTCATATATTGTTGTTTAACAAGTGTAATTTTAACTTAATGAAATTTGTATTGTGATTTGTACATCAAATATATTATGAATCTATAGGTGCCTTTTGTTTTTGGAAGTCAATGTTGCCTCTCTTAATTTTTAGATGTGGCTGTTGAGTTTGCCTTTTCTTTAAACTTCATCATTTTTGGTTTTCGCTATTAATGGAGACTTGGAGGTTTTTTGAGCGAAAATCAATGCAGCCACAATATGAGGATGGACAACCAAGGATTCCCACGACATGACTTCGTGTCATTTTCCAGGTGCTACTAGATCAAGACGGGACAGAACCAACTGAACACTGTCTTTTGTTTTTCCATCATTGCAATAGTAGGAAGATGATGCACGCAAATCAAACAACCTGTTTCCTGTTAACCGGGTCCAATATCCGGGCTTGTTTTCCTAAGGCATCTATCTATAGTCTGTAAGCCTATTTCATCAGTATAAGTCTACCCACATATCCACAGCCATAGCTGCATCTGTTATGCTTGGCATCAGTACAACACTTGGGAGGACTCTAGTGCAATAAAGAATTTTAATCATTTAACAAAAAATAACAAATGACATGGCATTAATGTTATTCCAACATAGACCACGTGGACATGTATCAAAACCTTGTAAGTTTACATGGTAGCAAAGTAATGCCCATTAAGACCATAGTTTTGTATCTATTCTTTTGCATTGTGGTAATAAAATTTTTTCTTCTAAAAAAAAATAATGCCCATTAAATTAAAACCTAAACATAAAAATAAATTTACTCCATCCTATCGTAAACATACTTTCTCAGTTTAAAATATTAAAACAAAAACATACTTCTTTTGATTTGAAATATAAACAAAACTAATCAATTTTCTTAAATTTTATTTCATTCTTGGTGCTACTTTCCTAAAGCATCCCTAGAAAATTGTTATTTTGTTTAATTTTTGTTTCATTCCCAATACATACATTCTTTTAGGGAATTAGCTAGTCCCCATACCGCAGGTTTTATCCCCAAACCCCAATTTAAATGTAAAATGTCTATATTGCATTTTAGTATTCAAAACACAAAAAAAAAACCCAAACCCCAAACCCCTACACCTTTCCCAAACCACAAACCCGAACAACCTTTCACTTTCCTCTCACAAACCCCTCTCACCCTACCTCACTCCACAGAAAGGTCATTGAAATACACAAGTTTTTCACACCATTCACTCGAAAAGGAGTTCCAATGGCCTCCTCTAATTATTGTTAAAGGTAACATTCATCCCTGATCTTTTCCTTTTATTTTTACGTTACAGTGATTATTTTGATTAACCAGTGTTAGAATTTTTATGTCGGAATATTTTGTAAAATTTTTTGAAGTATATTTCGATACATATGTCACTACTAAAAATTTCATTTTTAGTGACCGCAAATTTCGGTCACTAAATAGCATTTTTTGGTCACTAAACTGGTTAGTGACCGAAATAGTGACGGAATAGGTCCCGTCGCTAAAAGTGGCATCCCAAAGAAATTAGTGACGGAAAATTTATTCCGTCACTAATTTGTGACGGAAATTTGATGTCACAAAAAAAATTTATTCGGTCGCTAATTTGAGACCGAATTTCACAGTCACAAAAAATTTTATTTCGTCGCTAAAGTAGTTACCATATTAAAAGTGGGCCAATTTTAGTGACGGAAAATTTGACGTTGGTGACCGAAAAATCCGTCACTAAATATAACAGTCACTAAAGCGGTTACAAATTTAAAACGTCATCAATTTAGTGATGGATATTATCCGTCACTAATTAGGAACATCACTAATAGTGACGAAATTGTAAGTTTGGTGACTGCTGTTTGCAGTCACTAATGGTGACGGATTTCTACATTTCGCTGTTACGTTTTTCAGTCACTATTTGTGATGCATTTGTCATGTTAGTGACCGAATATTTCAGTCACTATTTAAAAAATTTGTGACCGCAACTTTTGAATTACTAATGATTGTTTTTATCCCTGTTTTTATCGCAAAATATATATTAGCTACACTTAATTATTTCACAAAATTTATTTCACAAAATTTAGAAAAATAAACACTATCGACAAATAAAAATATAAAATAAGATTTAATTGTTGTCCAGTATCTATCAACAAATAACATAAACCAAGTCCTAATAATAATCCAAAATTATGAACCAAACACAAATTGTCATAAACATAAACACAAACACGTTATCAAAAATACCAAAAAAAAGGTTCAATATTCAAATTAGTAATGACTAAAGGGTAGGAGAGACATGGTCATCATCATCATCACTATTATTAAGAATAATTAAATCATAACAAGCTAAGCCCAAATATCAAACTAAACATTTAACTTGATGGTAGACAAAAAACATCTTCATGGATTTTGACCCTGCAATCAAACAAAAGAAACAAGACAATCAATGCTAATACAATTAAAGCAATTAGTAACTTAAAAAAAATGCAACACAGCAATGACAACATAGGGATATTAAGGAAAAAATTAAGTAACATAAACTTACATTATAACTAAAAGTGCTTAGGCGCTAGATGTCAATTGAATGACAAACTTCTCCAAAAGGGAGCACTTGATATTTGATCTCCCAATCAAGTTCTTGCTTTATTTGTTCTTCATGACTATATGCATATTCAGCATGAATCATTTTGCATTGTATCATTAAATGAAACTAGAGATGGTAACAGGAAAAAAAAACATAAAAAACTAAAGAAAAGCAAACTCTCAAAGAAGGTTAACATATGACCCTAAAAGATATCAAGTTGTTATGAGAACTAGTGTAAAATCATCAAAAAATCATTCAACTTAGTATAGGAAAAGGCCATCGATCAAGAAACAAATTCTCTTGTATATTGAGCAGTTAAACCTGAAACATATATTTTCTTCTCTATGGTCTTAGCTTTCTTACTCTTTCCATGGCATTTCTACTTTTACTCCTCTAAGGGCTTTCTTAATCTATTAAACATCTTTAAGGTAGGTCTATAAATTGTTCAGTATTAACAAAAACGTGAACCGCATAATGAGATCGCATCAAAAAGTTGTCTTGACAACATATCTTTTCCTACTAGATGTCCAACAAATTCTATTACTCGTTACAACATTGACTTGACAACATTAGAAATTGACAAAAAAACAAATTCATCTAAATTAATTGCTCTAATGGTTTTCATTACCTTCTTTTGAATCTTCAAATAAATTATAGCAGTATCAATGTGATGCCCTGCTTGACAGATGTGATTTCACACCTAAAAAATCAGTGAGCACAAGAAAATGTTATCCAAATTATAAGTGGCTTTTCTTATTAAAATAATATAGTACAAAAGTATCCTAACCAAATTAGATAAAGAAAATGTTACTGTGTTTCTAACTCCAAATTAGATTTCAATTTCAAATCATACATCCAAGCTCACAGTGAATCAAAGTAGATCTAAGTTTCAAACTGTTGGAAACCAACAAGCGGCCTAACAATTTAATTGAAAATAGTTGAAAGCCTAACTGAATCTTAAACAAAACTGAAGTTTTAAAGCAAATTTGATCAGAACTAATAGATTAGCTTAGAACTAATCTATTAGTCCGTGATGCTGCAGAGAAAGAAAATTTAGTCAGAACTAATAGATTAGCTTAGAACTAATCTATTAGTTTGTGATGCTGCAGAGAAGAATCAGTTTTGCAAAAGCTTCAAGAACAACTTATCAATTCTTATACCAGCAACAAAAAGGAAAGGCTAGGAATAAATGCAGATGCAATAAATTAACTACCTTAACAGAGAAACAAGTTTTCTGTTCTAAATAAAAATTCTGTTTCAGTTCAAAAATGCATGAACTAATCTATTAGTGTGGAACTAATCTATTAGTTCGACTGGTTTCAGAATGAAACCAGATCTGCAGAACGTTCACAGCAAGCCAAAGATTAATATGAACAGCAGCAAAACAAGTGAACTATCCTAAGGTTCAGAATAACAACTTAATGCATAATTAAAGGAAGCTTCAGATTACAGCAAAGAAAGCTAATGGAAGTGGCTCTAACACAGACCCAAAACTGAATCTAAAATGAATATGAAATATGTGAACTAATTGAGTTATTGAGAAGAAGCTTGAAGTACGGATTGATAGCAAGTGATTGTGTATCTTGCAAAGGGCCAAGATTCAGAATTTATAGAGCTCCAAAACTGAGAGGAGCGTCTGAACCATGAAGAAGCTGAGTATTCATCATGAGTATTCATGGTTTAAATGCTTAATATATATAAAACTCCTAGATTTTCTTTGCTCGCTCTTATTACAGAAAATATTGCTGGCAAGTTGCTATAAAAGCCCTTCCACTTACGATATCCCTGCAAGCTGAATAGTTGATGTTGGTCGGTCACAGAGATAATAATCCTGCTGCACTTTCTGCACCCTCCTTCCCTACTACTACTATTTTATTATTCTTTCTCTACCTGCTAGCCCTTAATATTTATCATCATCTCCCTGTGCTGCTAATTCTGTTTCAAACCCTACTTAGCTTCTTCCATCACACCCTCTCATCATCACCCCTAATCTCCTCTCTGTACTCCCATACCCTCCTCCTCATCATCACTCTTCAACCTAGCTCTTTTAGTTTCCTTCCATCCCTCCTTGTCTCACTTTCTCTCTGACTCATCAAAATTCATGGATGTGGACATAATGAAAACTTCTTCAGGGAGTGATAACAGCAACTGCAGCATGGACATGATCTCAATTATGATGCAAATGGAAAAGTTTTCTCCTGAATTATTATCACGTGACCCTTTTTATAATAACAACACTCTCACCACTTCAGTTACCGACCACTTCTCTGCTCCTGCAATAAACTCCCCAAATTTTTTCTCCAACGTTAACCCAACTTTGCTTAATCCACCACCTATTACCCCTTCTAATTTCTCTAGCAATCCTCTAATCACACCACCCTTTCAACCAAACCCTTCATTTCCATGTGCTAGTCCCATGTGCTAGTCCCAAAAGAACCACGGCCTAGAATAAAAAAGCTTCTCAATACATGAATTTGAGCTGACACAGGATCGAAGCATTTTTGCTATAAGGAATTTTCTAATGCCTTCACACAGTTCATTTTGATGAAATCCAGGTAGAAAAGGCTTCTGCACATGCTGTTGTTATTACTATTGTTTTACGGCATTCAATTTGCAATTCAAGGTGTAAAATGCTGTATTAACATGATGATAAAGTGTCTAACAAAAATAACAAGATACTTTCAACTTCTAAAGACAATTTTAGAAGAGTGAATAACAAAATCTATCCAATTAAATGCTCCTTGATATATGACAGGAACTCGTGGGAAGGTCTTGAACTCACACAAATCTATCCAAAAAGGTGGCAAATTAACCTCAAGATTGTATCATAAATTTACCATAGACTCCCAAAACAAATGAAGCTAACTTAATTGATTAAACTTCTCATCAGTCAAAATCACCTTCCCTCCCGGTACCCATAATGCTCTAAGCACTAAAGTTAAAGTAGCATCATTTAAGGACAATAGAATTACCTAAACCAACCAAAACCAGAAGCATAACATAATTTGGAAAGAAAATTAGAAGGAATGGAAAAGCCATGAACCTGGCAAGATAAGTAAGTCCACTTAGAGACACAAGGGCACTGAAATGAGTGGTCACAGAGTGTCGTGAGTATTCCACTAGTATCTGGGTCCAATCTTTCTATCATTCAAAGAGTAAAACATAAGACATATATCAAAATTACACAATTAAACACCCATTAAATAAAGTCATTACTCCATCATGATACTATAACTTAGGATCCATGAAATCTTGCAGTGGAAAACTAAAATTTCTCCAATCCAACCAATAACAAGTAGAACAAGATTAATTGCATCCAAGTAAATTGATTGTGAAGACAAACCTCTTGCTGCATAAATCATTGCTAGTTCTGGGAACCGAATGTCATAACAGATGCCAATGCCAATGCCAATGCGCCCAACCTCTGCGTGAATCAACTCGTTATTACAAATTTTTACCTATTATACCAAAATGAGTCTGAAAGAATGAAGAAAGCTAGACCACTCTTATATGAACATAGTAGTCAGAAAATATGTTCAATTATATAAATAAATAAAGATTACATGGGAAGCCTTTATAAGGTTGCTTTCTTGTTTTTCAATTTTAATTTTTAAAATGCAAGATATTGATAAAACTAGGCTACAAACATAACTACCACTTGGGTCATCATCTCCTCCGTACTTATCTCCTGGTTTATTTATAAAAAAGCTGAATCCTTTGTATTAAAACACAAACACGAGAAGCCACAAAAACCAAAAAAATTAAGTAGTCTCAATTCATTATAGTTATGCAAAACAACAACCATAATAACCACTATCATTTCCTCTCCTCGTCTGCCTGTAAAAAATAGTACTATGTGAATAGTGAATACACATTTATCATTTACATGATGACAAATACATTTGCAAAATCATTGATTGAGATATAACTGAGGAAAATGTGCTGAAATGGGTGAAGCAGGAATATAGTAAACATGTGTCCATAATGTGCTAAGATATTTCATAATTGTGCAGCAACAAGAAATCCTGTGTGGCTTTTTATATATAATAACGAGATTTGGTTTTAAGGTTCAGAGGAAGATGTTAAGTGAACTTGAAATAACTGAAATCCCTGAAAAAAAGACAATTATAGAATAATCATCGTCATAGTAATTTCATTTTACCATACATCACTTAACAAAATTATAAACCAATTCAACTAAAATTACCACTGTACCACTAACATGGTCAAAATTGTGAGCAACAAAAGGAAGGACGTGTGGAGGTTTAGCAGACAGAGCAAGATAAAGATAACAAGGAAAGCAAAGAAGAATAAGAAATGGTATGCATCAAAGTGTTGAGAGAGAAAGAGAGACTTACAGATGGAATAGAAGGGAAAGGATTGTTTCGTTGAGTTGCAAAGAGAGAGAGATAGAGAGAAGAGGGACCTACAACCAGCAATTGAATCAATTTTGAAACCCTAGAACTCAAAAAAGCAAACAAAAAAACTGGAGGAACTTGAAGCCAAAGCAGAGAAATCAAATTTTGAAACCCTAAAAATAAAAAATGGAAATAGAAGAAGCAGCAGATTTCCAATCAATCCCTTTTTAACCATTGATTTTAACTCAATTTGAAATTCAAACTTAGTAAATGATATGCGCTTGAGTTAAAATCTAAGACTACCACCCACACTCAAAAAGGTAAAAACGGTTACAGATACAAAGAGATGCGAGCGGCTTCGTGACTGCTGCTTGTTGAAGGAGCTGAACCTAGTTGCCGAGCTTGACATCTGTTCGAGCTAGGGGCTTTGAATAGCGGATTTGATCTAAGCTGACCGAGCTGATCTTTCGCCGACAAATTTGCACTAAGAGCATGAGCTCGGATCAATCCGATCCGATCTTAGCACATCTGAGCTTAAGCTGATTTACTCCGACTTCATCAACCCAACAATCCGATCTTAGCCCTCCGAGCAAGGTGCCGAGAACAATGTGAACACCGAGCTCATCTAGTAATTTTGACATCGTCATCACACTGATCGAATTCATTTGTCTCCATCGATGCCGAGATCCAAGATCAACACACCGAGCTGATTTATCAATGGCCGAGATTCGAGATACTTCAGAGCATACGCTGATTTATTTATCTTCATCAAAACCTTGGCCAAGAACCGAGCTCATGATTTATTTGTCTTCATCAAAACCTCTTTGATTCTACAATCTCCCCCTTTTTGATGATGACAAATGCTTGTTGATTTTGTGCACCTCCCCCTGAATGTATGCTCGGAAATCTGCTCGATAATCTGTAGAGCTGCTTGGAAAACAGTCCCCCTGAATATATGCTCAAGAATCTGTACAGCCGAAACAACAAAAACAACAACACCTTTCTCCCCCTTTTGGCATGATAAAAAAGGAGCTGAAGAATTAAGCATATTTCCAAAAGAGCGGTAAATTAATAAAGCCGAGGGCAAGCAATCTTGGAAAAAGATACCACTTGATGGAAACAGATATATTCTTGCCCTTCTCCCCCTAAAACAGATATACTTTTGAAGAAGCAATTTGAAATACAAACCATTTTAGCACAGTGCACTTCAAACGTATTAAAAAAAATTAATTTTTGCTCGGGGGTACCCAAACAGTTTTGGGTTTCTCGGGATTTTCTCCTTACAATCCAAATATAAGAACCGTTAGGCACACCATGAGATTTAATTTTACAAATATTTGAGGTGTGTCCATGAATGCCACAGTAAAAGCAGGTCGGCTTTTTAGAATGATTTATATTTGAGAATGAGCCGACTTTTCTAATTCTTTTTCTTGACATTCATGTATCCTAAGCCGGTTTTATTTGTATTGTTTCTTTGATTTACAAGAAATTGATTTAACATTTTATCACCTCTTGATAAAGTTGCAATAGTATTTTTCGAATTTGTAACTTCATGTTCATGACTTTTGAAACTTTCATATGGAAGAATTTCTTGAAATTTCAAAGAATCAATTCTGTGTTGTAGTGCTTTATTTTTACTGTTTAGCCCATCAATGCATTTTTCTAAATTCAAGACTTGCTCTTTATATTTCAAAATAGTTCTTTTTCTTTTATCATTTAATTTAGCAAGTTTCTTGAATTCATTATGCATTTCAACATAAGCACTATATAATTCTTCATAATCAAGAGACTCAGATTCGGAATCGGAATTTACCTCGGTTCCTTGCTTACTTGAAGTGAAACTTGATGATGCGCCTTCGTCAAATCTACTCACCATGCAAAGATTGGATTCTTCCTCATCACTTGATGTGCCAGAGCTTGTCTCTTCATTTTTATCCGGTGTATGTCCGAGAATATTGCAGTGAAAACATGTCAGCTTATTTCCTTGCTCAGTTGAGCCGAGCGCCGAGCTTGGCGAAGCTTCCACATCATATTTTCCCATTAAGCACAGGTTCACCTCCTCTTCATCGTCTGAAGAACTGGATGCAATTTTCACTTTCTTCGGGTGCATCCCACACAATATATGCTCTTTTGTCCTTTTTATTTTTCTTAATATAATCCGGGCAATGGGGTCTTATTTGTCCTCTCTTACCACATTCATGACATTTTATTTTATCTTTTGAGGAGCTATTTTTGAAGAATTTTCTGAACTTTTTGACCATAACTCCGAAGGTTTCCTCATCCATGTCTGAATTTGAATCGCTGTCCGAGGAGTCTTCAGCCGACCTAATTGAGGCCTTGAGCGAGATCCCCTTCTTCTTCTTGTCGGACTCTTCATGCATGGTTAAACGGCCGAGCTCCATCTCATGCTCCTAAAGTTTGCTGAACAGTGTTGCTATGTCCATAGTATTCAGATCTTTTGATTCCATAATGGCTGTGACCTTCGACTGCCATTCTCTGCTCAGACATCTCAACACTTTATTAATAACTTCATCATTTTGAAAGGTTTTACCGAGAGCAATAAGATGATTTATGATATGAGTAAATCGCTTTTGCATGTCATTTATAGATTCACTCGGCAGCATGCAAAATAACTCATATTCATGCATTAATGTATTTAATCTTGCTTGTCTAACCTCATTGGTCCCCTCGTGAGTAAGTTGTAAAATGTCCCACATTTGTTTGACATTTTTACAATGTGAAACTCGGAAAAATTCATCATAAGACAAGGCGGAAATGATGTTTTTGGCTTTTAAATCGTAAGAAACTTTTTTTTTATCATCATCATCCCAACTTGCCCTTGGGATTTCTACAACTTCCTATCCTATTTTCCTTCTCGGAATAAAAGGACCATTTTCAATTGAATCCCAAATATCAATATCTATGGCTTCGATAAAATTTTCATTTGAGCTTTCCAATAAGCATATCCATCACCATTAAATAGTGGTGGACGGTTTATTGAAAAGCCTTCACCTCCAAAAGGATTGTTAGAGCCCATGGTTTCCTTAGGATCTTTTCGGAAAAGTTTTTACACTCGATCTTTCGATCGAGTTCTGATACCACTTGTTGGAAACCAACAAGCGGCCTAACAATCTACTAGAGGGGGGGGGGGTGAATAGTACATGGAAGCAATAGTACCAATTTTATGGGTCGAATAATGCTCGTTGTATAAATAAAAGGCTGATTTTGGGCTGAGCAAAATCTGATAATCGGTTATCTAAGCCGACCACCGATTATCCGAGCTACGCCACACAAAGATCAGATTTGCAGCGGTTTGCAACAAGCAGTATTCAAGCAAACAAGAGTTAAAAAAAGCCGATTAAGAGTGCTCGGACAATTCAGATAGCGGTAAATAAAGGAGACACATAAGTTTTATACTGGTTCACTCTCACCACTTGAGAGCTACGTCCAGTCCTCCCTAAACCTTAGGGAGCTTTTACTCAAAATCAATTCAAATGGATACAACAGGAATTACAAGTGAAATTCACTCAACCTAACCCTTTCAAGAGTGTACCAAACTCTTGAAATCTACCCCAAATGAATTGATGGCCGAAGAACTATTGGCAATTCGGCAAGTGTACCGATCGCACAAGTAATAAAGAGTAAGTAAAATTATCGTTCCACTCGGGGATTGCAAATTGTTTCTAATTTCTTTCACCTAATTGTTATTACTATGTATAACTTGTATGGGTTTTTGAGTTTAGAAAGGAATGGAGAAAAGGTAGAATGAAACAAATCAGAAACTAAAAAGGATTTAGAAGCAAATATGGAAAAGGTTAGGAACTTGGTTTCATTGTAGGATCAGGTTATTAATTATGAAAATATGTTTTCCAATAAATCAAAAACTCCAGAAACAATAAAAGCTAGATCCCTCATGGATCTTACGTTTCTTACCCCTTAATCCCTTAAGTGAGTTCTAATTTATAAGAGTTATACAATTACCCAAAAGTATTCCTACAAGTTGAATAATTATATTGTTTGGTTGAAAGGCCAAATCTTAATCCTAATTTTCCAATTAAGGTTCAGATTACCAAAGCAAAACATAAAGTGATCAATTTTATGAATTGTAATTAAAACACAACCAAGCAATTGATATAAAAGGAAAAACATTAATTCATGAATTAAATAGCCAAATTAAGATCCATACAAATCCACCTTATTCCTAACAAGAGGTTCAATTATACATATTGGGAGAAGAAATACAAGGAAAGGGAAAAACTAAATATCATAGACAATAATTAATTACCCCCAAGAGATCTTCAATCTTCCAATCTTCAATCCTTGTGCCTTGCCTCCTTGCTCTCAATTGCAGAACAACCTCTCTTCTCTAATCCTAATTTTATTCTAATCTTTTATTTGGTTCTGAAAAGTCTACAAAACCTAAAGGAAAAACCTATATTTAAAGTAAAAAACTAATCCCAATTGGTAGGAAGCAAAACTGATCAAAAATCAGCCCAATAGGGCTTTCTGCACACGCGCTTGGGCGCCCAGGACCTCACGCCTGGGCGCACAGGTCTGATTCTGTACATGCTGACCCGGGGTTGCGCGCCTAGGCGTGGGGATTCCACGCCTGGGCGTGCCAGCCTACTTCCGACTCTATTTCACTCCGTTCTTGCGCCATTTTCAAGATCCTTTCATCCTTTTTTCAGCTCCATAATTATTTTCTTCAATTAAGCTCCGAAAGTACCTGAAACATACACAAAAATGGATCAAAACGTTCAAAGGATTCTAAATTACCTAACTTCCTAAAAACTATACAAAAAGTCCTAAATTTACAAGAGAAACAAGCCAAATCCATAGTAAAAGGGAGTCTAAATCATGCTCAAAACATCATATATTAGACCCAAATCAAGAACCTCTTCAGCACTTCCTTCGATGAAACCTTCATCGAACTGAACTGAGTTTGCTGAAACCTTCAACAATCTCACAGCGATCTTGAAACCTTCAAGATCGATTCCCTTGAAACCTTCAAGGACCTTCCTTTCTAACAGAAACTTAAATGATTTTGGCTCCAACCAGAAACTCAATTGAATATAGATCTGAAAGTGTGAAAACCAATCGAGTTTTCGGTTAAGAAAGGGATTTACAAAGATGAGTAAAAACTGAGTTTTCGAGTAAAAAGGTTCTCTGCGTGTCTGTGTTCTTCTGTTATTGTGTATCCGTTGGAGAAGACAACTCTCCCTTTTATAATCTCCACAAATCCCCAAAAATCAGGGAGTAGGATAGATTTTGGGGGAAGTTTCCTTTCCAACGGATTTATTTATATCAAATCAGATTTCTAATCAATCCCTTTTTAACCGTTGATTTTAACTGAATTTGAAATTCAAACTTAGTAAATGATATGCGCTTGAGTTAAAATATAAGACTACCACCCACACTCAAAAAGGTAAAAACGGTTACAAATACAAAGAGATGCGAGCGGCTTCGTGACTGCTGCTTGTTGACGGAGCTGAACCCAGTTGTTGAGCTTGACATCTGTTCGAGCTAGGGGACTTGAATAGCGGATCTGATCTAAGCTGACCGAGCTGATCTTTCGCCGACAACTTTTCACTGAGAGCATGAGCACGGATCAATCCGATCCGATCTTAGCACATCCGAGCTTAAGCTGATTTACTCCGACTTCATCAAAACAACAATTCGATCTTAGCCCTCCGAGCAAGGTGTCGAGAACAATGTGAACACCGAGCTCATCTAGGAATTTTGACTTCGTTAGCACACTGATCGGATTCATTTGTCTCCATCGATGCTGAGATCCAAGATCAACACACCGAGTTGATTTATCAATGATCAAGATCCGAGATACTTCGTAGCACACCGAGCTAATTCATCAATGGCCGAGATCCGAGATACTTCATAGCATACACTGATTTATTTGTCTTCATCAAAACCTTGGCCAAGAACTATGCTCATGATTTATTTGTCTTCATCAAAACCTCTTTGATTCTACATCCAGCACCTTTAAATTCGCGCATTTTTACTGCTTTAACATACGTTCCTGCACTTTACTGCTTTTCCATTTACGTTTCTGTTGATTTACTTTCTCGTCATTTACGTTTTCCCAAGCCCATTTACATATTTGCCAAGATAAAACCTAAAAGACCAAAAATAGCCCAATCACGACGCAAGATTACCATTTAATCAGTCGAATCCCGCAATCACTTGATACTTTAATTCCCGTTTTCGACTCATGTTCGTCCGAATTGGCGAACCGGATGCCCTCGCATCGAATCCCTTTTCACCAGCGTGAACAAGTTGGCACGCTCGGTGGGACTGATTCAGAGTAACTTGTGTCCAAGTGTATGCGTTTGAGAAGTGGCAACACTGTGCCATTTTCTCCAAGAACATCTTCAATGGCTGATGGAGGCCATAATGGTCGACAGACCATAGTGATTTCAAAGGTTGAAGCAATTAGTACTCCTATTAGTACTTCTCCAGTACCCTTAGGGGATGGTGTTGTCACGGACTCTACCGTCACCATGGTGGGTCGTTCGACTAATAGTGGCCCAAATGGGGGCCACCCAAGTCAAGTCAGTGGCTTTTCCTTTGGGAATAATCTGTCAAACGGAAGTCAAATTCCTCCTTATGGCTTGCCACCGGGTTTCGTTCCTAGTTCGACACTAACTTGGCCTCTAAATAGTTCTCTTGGCCCTATAGGAAATGTTTCTTCCACTAATGGGGCCACGACTATGGCGTTTCCTCGACTTTCTACTAATAAGGCAGGTACCAGTAATGCTACAAGATACATGCCTGTTAATCCAGTGACCCGTATTCGTCAACAAATCGAGGAAGCAAATGTTCAGTTAGTCGACCAGTTGATGGGTCAATTAGGATATGTGATCAGCCCAGCAATAATGGTAACAAATGAGACCTGCGGAAAAATTGCTCAATATATGAAGAAACTCAACCAAGTGTTGGGGATTGACGAGAATGATCAAATTTGTCCACCGTAAATCCTTATAGAGAGGACAGATCTCTATATAGGCCAGTTTTGGTACAAAATTATCCTAAAGGCCAAGAGGCACATTCATGGCCAACCAATACTGGCCCAACCTCTCCTCCACAACAAGATAGTAGGGTGGCTACCCCATGGGAGAACGTTCGAACTAACCAGCTTTTGAATGTAGGTACAAATAATGCAGTTATCGAACCCCCATAGGTGACGTTCCATCCTGGTGTCAAAGTACCCCCCGCATGTGCAAAATCCTGCTCAAGTTGCATTCATGCAGAGAGGAGAAGAGTTGCAAGCTGCCTTAGTAAGACAAAACTTGGCAAGGCATTTACTTCGAAACAATAGAGGAGAGCCCAGAGTGGAACTGGATGACGTAAACAGAGTTGACGAACAAGCTCTGAATAGAATTGGATTAAACATTGGATTTGCTAATCAGCTAGTTTTCAATTCACCTTTTGTTGAGTGGGTACAACATGCAGAAATACCGAGAGGAACAAAGGTGCCAAAGTTATCAAAGTTTGCCGGTGAAACAGGAGAATCTACTGTCAAACATGTCGCACGTTACACCATTGAGTTTGGAGAATTGGCCGCCGATGAAGCCATTAGAATGCAGCTATTCCCTAGTTCTTTGACGAAAAACGCGTTTTCATGGTTTTAGACATTGAGGCCCAATTACCTTGATGCATGGGCCCAATTAGAAAGAGCCTTTCACGAACAATTATATAGAGGCGAATTAAAGGTTGCCTTGACCGATTTTTTGAGCATGAGGAGGTTCGAGGGAGAACCTATCGACGATTACTTATCTCGATTTAGGCAAATGAGAAGTTGATGCTTTACCCCAATCCCTGAGCCATAAGTAGTAAAGATGGCTGTGGCTGGTTTAGAATACCATGTAAGGAAAAAGCTAGTCACACAACATCTACTAGATTTGGCCCAATTAGCCGCATGTGTACGGCAAATTGAGAATCTAAGGGATGAAAAAATGAAGGGTAAAAATCCTAAAATTCTCAAGAGAGAGAGAATCCATCATGTCGATTCTCAAGTCTCTAATGCAGAGGCGTTCGACATAGGCTCAGAGGTAGACATAATAGACTTAGAAGAAGGAAAATCCTATACGTGTCATGCCTTGAGGCCGTCGAAACCTCCTAGTGAGAATATATACAAGAAAACGAACACTTTTGACATTTCTATAAGTGAGCAAGTTTTTGATATGTTATTAAAGGATAAACAAATTAAATTGCCTGAACGACACAAATTGCTAAAGAAAGATGAATTAAAAGGAAGAAAGTATTGCAAGTATCATAACAATTGTACTCACAATACTGTTGATTGCTTTGCTTTCAGGAATTTAATTCATCAGAGACTTGACAAGGGGAGACTGAAGTTTCTTGAAAAGGAGATGAGGTTGATACTAACCCTTTCCAAAAGGAAGTGAATGAAGTCGAAATGCATGGGGTGTTCCCAGTCAATGTGGTTAACTTGGCCCATGATGATCAAATATTTCCAAAAGCTGGAGAGTCATTTGAACAATTTTATGACAAGAAGCAGTACGAAGACCTCAGGATTTGTCCAAGATGCCAAGTTATCTATGATGAGACTGCTGCATCTAAAAGGAAACACGAAATGAAAAGAGAAGACTTGAGGAGGAGTCTAAGAGCAAAAAGGGTTCGAGAAGGGAGGTACACTCGACAAAAAATCTCTTATGATACTCGACAGCCTTTTTGAAGTTGAAAGGTACATGAAGGTCAATCACCAAGTTCACCCATGCTCAGTAGGATCAGCAAAAACAGGAGGGAATCAAAGGAAGAGCCGAGTACCGAACCTGAGTCGACACCAAGTTCGATCTATGAAGGGTTGACTAGAACACAAAAGAGAAGGCTCCAAAGGTTCCGAAAGAAGGATGCTGAAGCCGAGGTGATCATTAAAGAAGAACCTGTGGAGGACAAGGGTTATTTGGTGGCGACACTTAAGCCGACAACGACTAGGTCCCATCAGAAGAATCGAAGGCAGTCCAAGAAGCAGTGGGCAAGAAAGGATCAAGGATCAAACCAAATGGAGGACTTCGATGATGCAGGATTAGAGGAGAATTTGGACATCATTGTCACTGAGAAGGATATGGTGGATACGTAGAGCAAGAGAATTACCAGAATGTCGATCAACAACATTGGCTTGCCTGAAAAATTCCAAGGCCTGCATGAAGTCGAAGTGGAGGATGATGGAAGTGATGGGTCAGATGACTCGTATTTGAGTGATGAAATTCCTGATTTGCCTGAATGTTTGTTTCTTCTTGACAGGGTACATTTGGAAATGGACATAGGTCACATTGCACAGTTCGAACCACTTGAGGAAAGCAAGAGAGAGCACCTGAGGCCCTTACACATTAAGGCCATCATCGATGGCAAACCACTTAACAGGGTTTTGGTGGATGGAGGAGCTGCAGTTAATATCCTTCCTTGGAATGTTTTTCGAAGGATGAGAAAAATGGATGCTGATCGGATTCCAACCAACGTGGTCGTGGCAGGATTCACTGGAAAGATTGCTCAGTCTCATGGAGTGACAATGTTGAAAGTGGAAGTTGGATAAATGGTTCGAGACACGTTGTTCGTGGTGTTGCCTACTAAGGCAAGTTATAATCTCTTGCTTGGAAGAGATTGGATTCATACTGTGGGGGCCGTTCCTTCAACGGCTCATCAAAAATTGGTTCTATGGAATAACTTGAACAAGGTGGAAGTTATTCCAACTGATGATAGTCCATGCTACATGCAGCAAATGCATGTTGACTTTAAGGTCTTCAATCCCAGCATCAAACCTATCATACTCGACGCTAAACATTTCCAAAAGCCAATTGTGGAGAAGTGTTTGGTAGAGAATTATGGGATTTCTATGGTGGAGGTTGAAGGGGCCGTCGAGCAACGGCCTTCGACCAGGATTGTATTGTTGATGAAAGTCCTTTGGGATTTGAGCATGGATGGACAGAGGAGGAACCTAGGTTCATCATTAAAGATCCTAAAGATGAAATTAACTTGGGAACGGCCGAAAGGCCGAAACCCATCTATGTCAGTTCTTTGTTGAGCAAAGAATTCAGAGAAAAGCTGATCGATTTGATCATAGAAAACAAAGATTCCTTTTCATGTGAGTACAAAGATATGCCAGGCCTCGACAGAAGTTTGGTGGAGCATAGGCTGACTTTACGGCCTAATCACAAACTAATCAAGCAAGCTTTTCGACGTTTTTCGCCTGACGTAGTCCTGAAGATCAAGGAAGAGATTGAAAGGTTATTGAAGGCGAAGTTTATCAAAACAGCAAGGTATGTCGAATGGATGGCCAACATAGTTCCAGTGGTGAAGACGAATGGAAAGATGCGACTATGTGTTGATTTTAGAGATCTGAATTCTGCTACACCAAAGGACGAGTGTCCCATGCCAATTGCTGACATGTTGGTGAATTCAGCGTCATGTCATGGGGTAATGAGTTTGATGGATGCCTTTTCAGGATACAATCAGATTTTCATTGCTGAAGGCGACGTGTCGAAGACAACTTTCAGATGTCCCAAAGCTCTTGGAACTTTCGAATGGGTAATGTTGCCATTCGGCTTGAAGAATGCAGGAGCCACCTATCAGAGGGCAATGAATATGATCTTTCACGATATGATTGGCAAATTCTTGGAGGTGTACATTGATGATGTCTTGATCAAGTCATGAACTCACGAGGAGCACGTGGAGAGTTTAAAGAAAGCATTTGATAGAATGAGAAAGCATAATTTGACGTTGAATCCACTCAAGTGTACCTTTGGAGTTGCAACTGGTCAATTCTTAGGATTTTCGGTCCATAGAAATGGCATCGAAGTAGACAAGAACAAGGCCAAAGCAATCTTTGAAGCATCACCACCAACAAACAAGCAAGAAGTACAATCGTTCCTTGGCAAGGTGAATTACTTAAGGAGATTCATATCAAACTTGTCAGGCAGAACGAGAGTCTTTTCATCTCTTGTCAGACTAAGGAAAGAAGACACATTCAAGTGGGAACCCGAATATCAAGAAGCATTTGACGACTTGAAGTGGTACTTGACGACACCACCAGTCATGATGCCGCCTCAACCTGGTTTCCCATTGAAATTGTATATATCAGCATCTCATCACACCATTGGTAGCATGTTAGCACAGGAAGATGAGAATGGTGTTGAGAGGGCTGTAATTTATTTATGTAGAGTTTTGAATGATGTCGAAACACGGTACACTGCTATAGAGAAATTGTGTTTGGCACTCTATTTTTCTTTTACAAAACTTAAGCATTATATGAAGAGTTTTCATGTTTTGGTTTTGTCAAAATCTGACGTAATTAAATACATGCTATCCAAGCCAATAATTCATGGCAGGATTGGCAAATGGACGTTAGCATTAACAGAGTTTTCGTTACAATACGTTCCTTTAAAGCTGTCAAAGGCCAAGCAGTGGTCGACTTTCTTGATGATCATCCATGTTTAGACGTGGTTATATCTGTCAATTAGGTCGGCCTAAGGCCTTGGACCATGTACTTCGATGGCTCTTCTCATAAGAATGGAGCCGGAGTGGGGATATTACTCATTTCACCAGACGGATTCCCCACCAAATTCATGTTTAATCTCAAATGCCAATGCTCTAACAATGAGGAAAAATACGAGGCCATTATTGTTTTTTTTTGGTAAAGAAAAAATTGCATTACCAACGAGCAAATAATACACATCACGACAATAATCTAGCCCCTAGCCACCTTCTAGGAAGGGTTCTAAGAGCTAGAAAATCCCAAATAAATAAAAAATGCAACTAACAAATATTCTGAAATCTAAATGCCATTCCTTATTCTAGATAACAAAAAAACTGATGGCCCATTAGCCTTGGCCCAATTGCTATTAGCCAGCCTAACTCCTAACTCTGTCTGAAGAAGCCGAAACACTTGGTAAGGAAGAAGATGATGTTGCCTGAAGATCCTTCTGTTTCTCTCTGACCACACACTATACGCACATGCATCCACCACCGCTCCAATCAGTTGCCTCCTCCATTTCTCCTTGAACCCATATCTAAGCCATCTCAACCATTTCTGAAATTTGAAGTGCACAGCTTCCACCCCCACCCAATTAGCTGCAAGCTCAAGAAGCTGCTTGCTCCACTCACAATCGAAGAAAAGATGTTTGCACGATTCGACATCTCTATTGCAAAGTTCACACACAGGAGACACCTGAAGAAACTGGAGGTTGTCTTTTGTCCTCAATTTCTCATGCACAAGGAGCCACATTGTAAATTGGTGCTTAGCTATACTCAAAGGGTTCCAAATTACTCGATGCAAGGGAAAAGGCGCGTGAGCTTCCATGAGGTATCGATACCCATCCTTGATTTCATACTCCTGATGATTTGCTTGTAATTGTATGAATTTAGGCATTAGTTTATCGCGTACCTTTAAGAGTTGTTTCCAGTGCCAATTTGTAGAAATATTCGCTTGAACACTGCTGAATGTATCCCTTTTTAAATATATTGCATGAATCCATTTAAGCCATAGAGATTCTTTATTTCCCATGATCTGCCAAGCCTGCTTACCCAATGCTGCCACATTCCACACATAGACATTGTGAAAGCCCAATCCTCCATGTTCTTTCTCTCTATAGACAGTACTCCAAGCAACCTGTGCCTTTGCTCTACCTCTCTGGTCCTTGCCCCACAAAAAACCCCTGCATAACTTTTCTACATCTCTGATCACAGTTTTAGGTATAATGAAAGTAGTTTCCCAATAAACGTGCATAGTGAGCAGAACAGACTGAATCAATTGAGCTCTTCCCTGAAAAGATAAGTTTCTTGTTGTCCACATGTTGAGCCTTTTAGTCATCCTTTCTATCAAAGAGTTACATGTAGCAACATTCCATTTCTTAGCAACCATAGGCAAACCCAAGTAAGTAAAGGGAAATGAACCCCCCTAAAACCAGTAATACTCTCCAGCCTCTCTTTAAGATTATCATCAACACCTGCAATATATATCTGGGACTTAAAGTGATTAGCACATAAGCCTGAGCTTTGTGCAAAATCAGAAAAAGCCTTCATTAGGATTTGAACACTGCTTTCATTAGCCTTGCAGAAAATCATCAGGTCATCTGCAAAGGCAAGATTAATCAAGCCCACTCTCTTGCACATAGGATGATAATAGAAACATTTTTCAGTAGCAGCATTCAATAACTTCCTAGAGAGCATTTCCATCAATATAACAAACAAAAGAGGTGAGATAGGGTCCCCCTGCCTCAGCCCCCTAGAGCTCAAAACCCTACCATGAACTTTTCCATTTATCACCAGCCTGAAAGACACTGATTGCACACAAACCATAATCCATTTCACAAACTTCTCAGGGAATTTCAATATCTCCAGACTTTTTTTAATAAAACTCCAGTTAACACTGTCATAAGCCTTTCTTAAGTCTACCTTCATCAAGCACCTAGGAGATACTCTCTTTCTTCTATACAATTTCAAAAGATCCTATGTGATCAGAATATTATGTAGAATAGATCTATCCTTCACAAAGGCAGCTTGATTCTCATGAATTAAATCAGGCAGACATTCTTGAAGTCTATTACATAGAAGCTTAGCAATAACCTTATAAATAACATTGCAGCAAGCAATAGGTCTAAAATCACTTACAGAATTAGGGCAGTCTGTTTAGGAACCAAAACCAACCGAGTTTGATTAGCTTCCCTTAGCAGCTTCCCATTAGATAAAAAATCCTATACAGCTTCAATGATATCATCCCCTATAACTGGCCAAGCTGCCTTATAGAAGGCTTCACCATACCCATAAGGGCCTGGAGCCTTGTCATTGCCAATCTGAAAAAGGCATTGCTTGATTTCAGAATCTTCAAATCTTCTTATTAACTTCAATTACTGCTCAACTCTCAGCACTTTCCCTTGCTTGACCTCCTCATCACTTAGGCACCAATTCCTAATCCCATCAGCAAAAAGACTCTTGTAGTACTCCTCAAAAGCATGCACAATCTGGTGCTAGTCTGTGTGCATAGCACCATCATTATCCTGAACTTTCAATATCCTGTTCCTGTATCTTCTTAACCTGATAGTTTGATGAAAGAATTTGGTGTTCATATCTCCTTCACAAATCCAGTCTTGCTTAGCCTTCTGTTTCAAAAAAACTGAAGCCACTTGATATACCTTTAAGTGCTCCTCTTTTGCCTCTTTTTCCATTTTCAATAAGTGCTTGTTCATAGGATCTGATTGAAGAAGATTCTGAATATAGTCAAGCTTATCCCTAGCCTGAATCTCTTTAACATCAATACTCCTAAATTTCCTCTGATTTAGATCTTTCAAGCCATTTTTCAGTTGCTCAAGATTTCTCATGATTCTATACATTGCACATCCTTCCCTACTCTTTGACCAGTTAAGGTTGACAATGTCAATAAATTCAGGATCCAGAGTGAGATGGTTAAGAAATTTAAAGCTCTGACCTTTACTCCCCTCATAATTAGGCCAGTGAATCACCATAGGACTGTGATCCAAAACACCACAATTCCCAAATTCTGCATGCACATCAGGCTAGTCCCTACACCAATTATAATTTACTAGAACTCTATCCAGCTTGCTTAATATCCTCTCACCATCTTCCTGATTATTGTTCCAAGTATTGAAGCTCCCATGGTAATTCATGTCCTCCATCTGGCAATAATTAATCATCTCTCTAAAGTCCTGTATAGTTTGCTGCTCAAGAGGAACACCACCAATTTTTTCATGAGTATTCAAGCAACAATTAAAATCCCCCAAAACCATCCATTTGTCCACCATGCTCTCACCTATCTCCTTCAGATCCTCCCATAAATCAATTCTGCTTTCACAATCATTATGAGCATAAACAAAAGTGACATAGAATAAGGTATCATCCTGATTACATTCAACTTTGCAGTGCACAAGTTGACTAGAATGGCTAAGCACCTCCACTTTGAATCTGTCCTTCTTCCACACCACCCATATTCTTCCTATAGGGTAATCATCCAGATTAATGAAGCTTCCCCAGTCAAGAAACATTTTCTTCCTCACCATATCAAACGAGTTAGTTCTAAGCTTGTTTTCTAGCATGGCCATAAGACCAATAGAGCATTTATTTATCAAACGTTTAACCTCTTTTTGTTTCAAGGGTTGGTTAAGGCCCCTTGTATTCCAAGAACCAATACTATCCATTTATGTGGAGGGTAGATGATTCCCCCTTTTGAAACTTTCCCATAACTTTCCTTCTAGTCATCACTGGTGTCCATTGTCCCTCCCTTTCCTTATTCCCCTGTTCCACCTCATCTGCTCCACTTGTCTCCTTTTCCATCCGTGATTCATTCACAATGGAAACAGTCTCATCTACACCATGAGCTTGTAATACCTCCTTTACCACTTGAGATGCAGATTCCACATTTTCCTTTGGCACAGTCCCTTCTTCAATGCTTTTTTGAAGTTTCAAAGCATCATCAACCTTTTCTATGTCATCCCTTGTAGGCTTCCTTTTCTCCACCCAAATCTTCTTTGTTTGTTTTCTGCATGACTTGCTATCATGTCCATACATAGAACATGAGGCACATAACACAAGTTTCCACTCATAATCAATCTTTTGAGCTAAAACATTTTCCTTTTCATCTTCAAAAAACACCTCTTCAGGAAGAATATCAGGGTTTACCTCCACAAGAACCCTTGCAAAGCTGATTCGGTTTCTCTCCTTTGTAATATTATCCACCATGATTGGGGTTCCTACAAGACTAGCTATCTTGCTTAGGGCTGGAACACTCCAATATTTCAGATTCAAGTTTGGCATCTGGATCCAGACTGGCACTGAATCATGCATAATTTTAGATATAGGTTTCCCTGTCCATGGTGCTATAATGAGGGGTTTCTTATCAAAGTGATAGATTCCAACCTCCATTACAGCATTCCTAGCCTCCATTGAATTAAACCTTACAATCATCGTACCATCACCATTCATTAGTACCTTATCAATGCCATGATGTCCCCATATTTTCCTTATGTATCCATTGAATACTGAATATGGTGGCCTAGCTCCCAAAATATAACATACAATTGATTGCTGCCAGTACTCCTCTTCACTTTGTATGTCTTCTACCACTATTTTACCCACTGCTACCCCTTCCTTGATTTCTGGTTTTACAAACTTCAGTTTGTCCCCCGCATTTCGCAGCTTTGAGATGTCAAATGTGTCCCATACAGACACCCTTTTATTGGATGCCTCTTCTTCCTTACTTCTTTTTTCATGTTGATCATGTTCTTCTGACTCAACTGGTTGAACCGTCGCCTTCCCTTTGATTCTCGATCGTAATTCATCAAGCTTTTTCAATATACTAGCCGCTTTCTTAGGGCTCAAGTTATCTATATCTTCAAAATCATCATCGTCCAATTTCTCAAGATCTAAATTCTTTGGAATAGAAGGAGGAGGGGGAGAGGAGATGTGAGGAGAAGGGGACTTGGGGGGCCGTCCCTTCTTTTTTGCCATGGAGGCAAACGGCGGTGATCCAATGATCAACCGCGATTCAAGAAGGAATCCTAAACCCTAGCAGAGCAAGTCAAACCTTATCAAATTGAATTCTATGGTTACTGTTTGGCCTTGAAATATTGGTATACTTGAAGGCCAAAAACGTGGCAATCAAAGGTGATTTCGAGTTGATCATTAGACAGCTAGTCGATGAGTACAAGAGTCTACATCCAAAATTATCCAAGTACTGTATCATTGCACGAAAGTTGATGTGAAAATTTGATGATGTGTTTGTCGAACACATATATCGACAAGACAATCAAGAGGCCACCAATTGGCCCAAGTGGCTTCGAAATACCGCGTGTCGAGAGAAGTGCTGAACGAAGTAATTCAAATAAGAGAGTTACTTTACCCACCTCCTGAAAGGGAAGTCATGGTAAGTGCATTGGCATCGACAGATGATTGGAGAAAGCCAATAGCGGATTAATTGGCAAAACCATCTCCCAATGCTGAACGGAAACTCAAGCTAAAGGCCATCAAGTTCACTTTGCTGGGTGGAGACTTATATCACAAATCAAGTGACGGGAATCTGGAAGTGTGCTTGGATCAAGAAGATGCTTTTATAGCTTTGGCTGAAGTACATGAAGGGATTTGTGGAGCGCACCAAGCAGGAGAAAAGATGAAGTGGCTACTTCGAAGGCAAAGAGTGTATTGGCCAACTTTGGTATCATATTGCATGAAATTTGCGAAATCTTGTGAAGAATGCCAGAAGCATGGCTACATTCAAAATGTACCGTCAAGTGAGTTGCATTCGATCATCAAACATTGGCCTTTCAGAGGTTGGGCACTTGATGTGATTGGAGAGATCGTTCCAAATTCCACAAAAGGGCATAAGAAGATTTTGGTGGGAGTAGACTACTTTACCAAGTGGGTGGAGGCAGTTCCTTTAGCAAAGGTCGAACAGGAGCAGGTTATTGATTTTATTGAAGAACATATCGTTTGTCGATTTGGGATTCCTGAAACAATAACTACGGATAATGCCTCTATCTTTGTGGGAAGCAAATTCAAGAATTACTTGGCATCAAGAAGAATCAAGTTGTTAACTTCAACACCATATTATGCTCAAGCCAATGGTCAAGCCGAAGCAGCCAACAAGTGGATCATCAATGTTATTAAGAAACAAATCAAAGGAAAACCCAGAAATTGGTGTGAGGCATTGACACCAGCGCTTTGGGCAATTCAAAATTCTCCTAATGAAGCCACAGGAACAACACCTTATATGTTAACATATTGCCATGAGGCCATGTTACCGGTTGAGGTAAATTTGGAATTAGTAAGATTTTAGAGGCGAAACGAGATGCCTGTGAATGATTACTGGAATGCTATGTTTGACGAGTTATACGAAGTCCATGACAAAAGGATTTTGGCGTTGGAGAATATTATGCGACAGAAAGAGAAAATTGCTAAGTATTATGAGGCCAAAGTCAAATTCAAGGCATTTCAACCTGGCGAATTGGTATGGAAAGTGATCTTGCCAATCGACAAACACTCTAACGAATATGGGAAGTGGTCACCAAAATGGGAAGGACCATTTCTAGTTTCGAAGGCCTTTTCAGGCAACGCATATGAGTTAGTCGAAGTCGATTCCGGGAAAAAGATCAAAGCAATAAATGACAAGTATTTGAAAAAGTACAAGCCGACAATGACAGAAGTAAATATTCTAAATTGAAAATTGCATTCCATATCAAGAGTTGTACAAATACATTGAAAAAAAAGAAAGAAAACAAAAGTGCAAAAAAACAGGGGAAATCCTATCTAAAACATGCAGCCGATGGAAAGCCATTCCCTGGCAAAAGTCTCCTTTTGTCGAAGCCCGGCCTTGTAACCTTGGAACTTGGCAGTCAACTTTTCTGCCACTTCTTGATAAGGAGCCACCAGATCACTAGCACGATCAGCCAATTCTTTTTGGGTGGCTCTGGCCTTCTCAAGAGATTGACCCAGTTCTTTGTGTTCCTTTTCCAGTCGAGCCAATTCAGTCCTCAGTTCTTGAATTTTGGCTCTTGCTTCTTCCATCTTTTTCTCCCCTTGAGAGACAACCTTAGACCAGACAACTTCTTCTTTCTCTAGATGCTGGAATTTTGATTCGATGGCCACGCGAGAATCCTTGATTTCCTCATATTCTTTGACATCTTTGATGAATTGAGGACTATCGTTGGCCCAGTTGTTGATGAAGCGTTGGAGAATGACCAATTTAGACTCTAGTTCTGCCGAAACCGATTGCTGCAAAAATTTGTTAACGGTGGAAGACAGGAGATCCAGGGTCGAAGAGTCATTGGTCAACTGATCATAGGGACAACAGCAGATATTCTTCAAATTAGATAGAAATTGCGTCAAGTTTGTTTCCTCATTTCTGACTGGAGAATTCATGGCCTCATCTACAGATCGAGTTTTGGCCATGAGTTCCCTCAACACTGAGAAAGCTTGAGGACAACAAACTTGGACAGCAAGAGGAGAAGCCATTTTGGGTGGAGATGATGCAGAAGTGGAAGCAGCAGCAGTTGGAGGATCAACGGTGGCAGATGATGGAAATTGCAAACTACTGTCAAAGCCTTCAATTTGGTGAACACTGTTTGGAATCTACAAATGCAATAAATTGGAGTTAGGTCAAGATATTTAAAGGCCATGTGCAAGGGTAGAAAGGTGAATTTGCACATACCTTAAAAGCAGGAGCACATGAAGGAGTAGGACCACAAGACGACACTTGTTCGACAGAGATAAGGTCAACGACTTAGGTGTCGAGATGAGCCTCGTCTTGGAACTCTTGTGCAGGAACTTGGAGTTCAACAAATTGAGCAGTGGCATCAACTAAGGCCGTCGAAGGAGGATTAACACATCGATGAATAGATTCTCCAACGGCCGAAGTTTCGACAGCCATGGTTTTAGCAGGTGCAGCATAAGCAACAGGAACAACAACAATGGTTTCAACATCAGAAGAGAGATCCTCTAAGATGACATTTTGTGGCATCATAGGACGTTTGGAGGTTCGAGGATTTAAATGAAAACCTGAAGCATCATCATCATCATCATCATCCTCTTCGAAGGGATTGGATTGAGGGGTGCTAAGGTAAAGACCAGCATTGTCAGCATAGCGAGCGTCAACAGCGTCGAAGAGGTCATCCTGTGTTGCCTCAACAACGTGAACACGAAGCGCGGGTTCTCAAATTACTATCCCCTATGACTTGGGACGAGGATTCTGTCTAACGGCTATCGTAGGAGCCGAAGTGATAGTGGAAGATTTAGCTTTGTGAGAAAAAGGGCAAAGAAGAGAACTATCGGTTTGTTCAGATCCTACCTCACGAGGACGTTTATTCGTGTTAGTTCCATGATGAACATGATGAATGTTTTGATAATCACAAATTGTTTTTGAACAAGCTACAAGTGTTGATCAAGTTTCAAGCTCAACAAGCAACAACAAACATCAAATGAAGAAGAGAGAAAGCAAGCTCATGAAGACCTAAGTTTGAGTGTATTTGTATTTATTTTATCTTTTGCCTCTCAAGCTTCATAGTTTTTTTTATTTGGGTAGATTATTATAGAGGGTAGTGAATCTCATTCATAAGTCATGATTTAATCATAATTTGAGTTTTCACTTATCCTAGAATCAATAGGTGGCTTAAAGGTTTTAAAGGAAAGGTTGGATTTTGAGAAAACATGTTTTGAACATGTGCAGTACCAACTTAATCGATTAAGTGACTAACTTAATCGAGTACTACTCGAGTAGTCTGCAACTTAATCGATTAAGTACTGCTGAACTGATTTTTAAAATACGTTTTTCACTTCTCAAAATCAGTTTTCAAGTGCTACAACTTTTGGGTATTCTATATAAACCTTTTCCTATTATTTGTGATTAATTAGAATCATTTCATACAAGTTTTACAAAGAATCAAGCCACTCTATTCTCTCTCATTTTCTAAAGATCAAAGTTCTCATATTTTCATATTCTTTGATCAAGAACCTTTGAATCTCTTATGGTGAATTGTCATAACTCTTGATTGAGATTCATAGGATTGTTTTGTGTTTTCTATTGTGTTGTAATCTTTGCAAGAAGGCAAGCCACTACAACAAACAAGAAGCCTTGGTGTGTCGATTTTATCATCAAGCAAGTGCATTCTTATTGAAGAAGAAGAAGAAGTCTTGGTTGTGAATCAAGCAAGTGAAGCCTTGGTGTGTGGATTATCATCAAGCAATTGAAGACTTGTTGTGTCGATTATCAACAAGGGGTAGAGGTTAGATTAGAGAGAAGATCAATAGGATTACAAGGCAAGGGTGTCGGTTATCTCTTGTAGGCTAGCAAGAAGGAAGTCTTGTGAGGCAATCACTTGTAATTTGAGAACTCTAATTCCTCATAGTGAAGAATCTCTCTTGGTTGAAGAGGGGACTGGATGTAGCTTTCAAGCGGATGAAAGTGAACCAGGATAAATCACTGTGTCGTATCAATAAACCCTTACTCTTTATATTCAAGTCATTTGATTGCGTTCTTGGTTGAAAACCTAGAAAGATAGATTTTCATAATTGATTGAATTGAATCTTTAATTGTTCAAATTGATAAAGGGAAAATCATTTTCATAACTAGGTTAATCAATAAGAATATAGGTGTTAATCATTTCCGTTGAATCTCTGATCTTTCGTGTGAATTGATTGATTTTCGTATGCGAATGAAAACTTGATTTTTCTGGTTTCTGCAAGTAATACTCGAGTACACGACTTGCTTAATCGAGTAAGTAATTTTGATCTCTCAGACTTAATCGATTAAGTTGCAGATTAATCGATTAAGTTAGTGAAAATTTGCAAAAATCTGTTGTTTTGATTGTTTCGATTTGTTTCATTCGAAAATATTTCAAGGTAGCTTCAACACCTATTCACCCCCCCTTCTAGGTGTATTCCTAGGGTTCCTTTGTCTCTCCAACCACCAATTGCGGTTTATTCAATTCGACAGTTCTGCAGCCTTTATTTTTCCCTTTTCCTTGGAATCCACGAAAAACTCCAAAGCTGAAGGATGACGTCTCTTTTTAGACTTCTTTATTGACAAAGGTCTAGAAGAAGAACTGCCACTTTTTTGTTTCAAGGCATTGTCTTTGATGATGGCCCCATAATAAGTGAAAGCAGGAACGACATCTGTTCACAAAAGGAAAGGTCACAAATTGGAACAAGAAATTGCAAAAAAAAAAATGACGAAGTCGAGTATGTCGAAATACCTGGTTTTTCAGTCCTCAAAACTGCATGAGTCTTGGTGCATATTCTTTCGACGATGGTGTAAAAATCCACATGATACTTATCACAGTAATCCTCCCACCATGCCACCAAACCGGGACTCGTCAAAAAGCAAGGAGTGAATGCGATAAGACTGAATCTCGACATGGAAGCCTCATTCCGCGAGATGAACTTGTTCAACATTTCATCCCACCCAGACTTGAAGTCCGTCAAATTTCTGTGGTGAAACTCGAAAGATGCATGCTTTCACTGTAACACCCCAAATTTTTAGTCCCTGATTAATAAAATTCTAATTATGAAAGTTTATTCTTAATAATTTCTTTTAATTATAATTATTTCTTTTATATATAATTTTGATTAAATATATGTTTCTGTATGTGCATATGTTGAGAGGAAATTGCATGAAAAATATTTTGGTAAATAATAATATGTAAAAATACGGTTTTTGCATATTAGTCCTTGTTTTAGGACCTAGAAGCAAAATTAGAAATATTTTGGAGGGAAAGGAATTAAAATAATTACTTTTCAAAATTCAACCAAAATACTCGAGCAGTCTGAAAAAGACTCGAGTATTCTGGTAAGTGTTGCAAGAGTTAGTGCGTTTGGTGAGTCATCACTCACCGATTTCCTCGAGTTGACACGAAGCCCACTCAACCCAGCCTCCCTGACGTCGTATTGTTGTGCATGATCAACGACTCCATGTATATAAGTTATTGTTGACGAAAATCAACCCATTTTGTTGAATTGCTCTGGAAATTCGAAGGTTAGGGTTCCTTATTTTATTCTCTTCGTTCTTGTTTGATTTCGAGAGTTGTAGAGAATGTTATAAACCATTGCAAAGCTCACGTCTCGTGCTTTACAAAGACACAAAAATTGTGATTTGAGGTTCTGTATAGAAGAAGAATCGAAGCTCGAAAGTTGGGTGTTGTTTGCTGTCAAGCATAGAAACTGAAGTCTGGAGCTTACTTCAAGTTCGGATTTTGGTATGTGTATGAACCCTATGACCCTCAAATCCATTCATACCTCTAGTTTATGTTGCAGAGAATAGTTCCTAATCATTTTCCCTAATTTCTAAAACGATTTTGCATGTCAAATCCTCTGGTCTTTGTACCCTGTTCAACTGTGGCTGCATGAAAAGGATTTTGTGGGTTTAGGAGTTCTAGTCAATTTCTCTGCAATTCTCTTGTTGATTCAATGCCTAGAGGTAAGGGTGAAGCTATTTGTTCACTAGAATAAGTTTAATTGGTTGGATTTTATGTGTAGAGTCACCATGAGACTCTTTGGGCATAGTTTGAAATAGGTTTAAGGCTTGGAGGCCTTTCTGAGCATTAACTTTGATTTGAGCAAGTTTGTTATGTTGCATGTGTATTGTATGCAAGTTGTTTTCATGCCAAAAGTAATTGGAATTGAGTTTGGTTTGTTTAGTTGCTCAAAATGTGATTTTCATGCATAATTGATGCTCAGTTTTGATTCAGTGTAATGTGATGTAACTTATGTGTTGGAACATGTTATCATGCACAACTACAACTCTGTTGATAATTGGTTTTGATCAAATCTGACAAGAAATGAAATTGGTATGTTAAAACCCAAATTTCAGTGTACTCTGTCTGTCAAGACTCGAGTATTTTCTGATGCACCAGTGCATCTGAAAGCACCAACACTCGAGTATCTGAGCCAAGACTCGAGTATTGACTGATGCAACAAATGAACATTTATGATGAACTACTCGAGTCTCGCATGAACCACTCAAGTATTCTGGGTTGATGAACGACTCGAGTATTTCATAAACTACTCGAGTATTTTTAGAAAATCTGAAACATAAACTTCAAGAAAACCTATGATTCACTCGAGTATTATTATCACCCACTCGAGTACCTTGTACAGACTGAATAACTACTCGAGTGTTTTGAAAAGGACTCGAGTCTTTTTGACCAGAATGTTGAGAAATGCCAATTATAATTAAGTCAAGTTTAATTAAAACAAAAGAACACTTGTAAGAGATGTATCCTGTTCCAAAGAAGAAATACTGTGATAAATTACAATCATAATTACATTGATGGAATCATTTCATGCTGCACATAATGAGATTAAAGGATAATCTTTAATGGAATATTTATGTGCATTCATACATGATGATAAGGCGATGTGATATCGTTTCCATGTTCGAGGAACATGAGGAAAGTATGCTGAGAATACCAAACATGATATCTTGCTTGATGACACATTATGAGAGAAAATGTGGCCAGTGTGTGTGCATTATTGATATGGTTATTACATCGTGACGACGTGACACAAGCTCTGCTTCCCATGTGATTCGAGAGGAGACTCCTGTTCCTAGTCCGATGAGTCCGGTTCATGGGACTTCATCAGCTGACCCCGTTCCCAGTGGTAGGGCACCGACCCAGTCGGACGAGGTAGAGGAGGATCCCTAGGAGGCAGAGAGTGAGGGAGAGCCAGTCGAGCACTCCACTGGGAGCCAGTAGGGAGTTGGGGATCCACCAGGCGATGCATGATATAGATGGTTAGTGTAACGTCCTGAAAATTAATATTAATATAATTAATTTAAAAATAAATATATATTCATTTCAGAATAGGATTAAGTCGTAGAAGTTGTACCAGGGTCGTGAGGAAATAGGAAGCGTACCAGATAAGTAAATATTGGACCTCGGAACGATCCCTGCCGAGCTAAAATAAAACGAACGAAAGATCTAGTGTCAGCTCGGATTAGCCGACCTCAAGTACATCGCAGTGTTAACCGAGAGGAGTCTCGGACTATTGTTGTCTCTCCATGGCGAGCCGACGTCTCCTTGCTTCTCCGCAACAGCTCATGTTGAGCTGTTAATCCTTTGGTTCTCGTGCCATCCGTATGGCTGTCACTGTCAACCGCTTTATGTCTTTATCAAGTCACTGTTTATGGCTTCCTTTGGGAAGCCAATGAATCCTGTCCACATAATCTAGCTTCTCCAAGAAGCCTCCAATAAGAGCCACACAAATAATTCCAATGAAAGAATAAAAGAAAGCCCATACACAACACAATACACTTTTCATTCTCTTTCTCCTCCGTCTCCCTCATTCTCTCTGAAACTTCACACACACAAACCCAACATATTCCCTCTTCTCATTCACGAAAATCCCTCTTTTCTACACCATCAAATACTCACGAATTAGGGGCTGCTCTCCTTCATCTCTTCATCTCAACAAACGTTCCTGGAGCATTCGGTGTTGGGTGTGCAGTTAGGAGGAAAAAGGTTCAAGGAGTTCTAAGCTCTCAAGGTCAAGCAACAAGGAAAGCCTCACTCAAGCTCTCAACCCTTACTTCTCACGGATTGAGGTAAGGAGTGAGTGTTACCTCTACTTGAGTTTGGGTTCCTAGTGTGTTCATAACGGGTGCTAAGAGTGGGTGTTAGATTAGGGAATAGACATAGGATGATACTAGGGAGAAAAGGTAAAAATGGTAATAGAAATCCGTTAATGAACTAGGAACAAGAATTTGGAGGTAAGAGGGAACATTATTTTCTGCTATATGCTTTTAATTACATGTGGACTGACTAAGTGTTTTATTTATGTTGTTGTTGTTGTATAAATGTTTATGAGACTTGATATTCATTATTTATGTCTCACGATTAAAAATCTGTCTGTGGCCGAGCATGAGAGGTTGAAAGTGGGTATAAGATATGGCTAGATGTGGATAGTAGGAGAGTTAAATAAATGAAATAGATAATAAGATTAATGGAAAAAGGGAATGGTTAAAGGGTTGAGCCGAGAGAGGCCGAAGAAAGAAATGGTTAAAAGGATAAAAGAGTAATTAAAGAGAAATGGTTGTGTGATCGGGTCATGAAAGACGCGTACTGGGTGCGTGCATTGATCGCGTCAGACACATACTGGGTATGTGTAGCTGTAAGACGGGTATTGGGTGCTCGCAATTATGATTCACACAAGGTTCCGAGCACGGAATCGGTGGGTAGTGCTCCTGGTCATAGAAGACGCGTACTGGATGCGTGCATTGATCCTATAAGACGCTCCCTCACTCCATAGAATGATCGGCGGTAGTGCTCCTGGTCATAGAAGACACGTACTGGGTGCGTGCATTGATCGCGTCAGACACATACTGGGTATGTGCAGCTGTAAGACGGGTACTGGGTGCTCGCAGTTATGGACACTCCGGAATCCGACCCTAAATGGTGTAAGACATGCACTGGGTGTATGCATCCGAGAAGAGTAAAAGATTGTAAACCGTGTAAAAGATGAATAATGAGTAAAGTGACCGAGAAAGTGGATTACCGAGAAAGGGGAAGTAGTGGCCGAGTAACTAGGGTAAGGGCTAAGGAAAGAGTATAAGGGGAATCAATCGGATGAGCCGAGGTATAATTAATAGGTAATGGATAAACTGGATAATGTGGTGAACCAAGCTAAATGATGATGTAAGCACGTGTTATTCTGTTTGATTGTTATATATGCTAATTGATTACTTGTGTATGGCTTGGTAGTTCGGTATGTCATGTTAGAAACTGCTTACTTAAGTTTTGTGTAATGCTCACCTCCTTACCATTTTTCAGGTACTGAGCCCGAGCAGACGCAGTCCCCGGCCGAGTAGGTTCACTCTCCCTCACAGGGAGAGTAAGTCATTAGAGTCGGATAGCTAAGATGAGCCTCGGCCAATTGGCCGAGCTAAAACACTGCTTATGTATTTTGTATTTAGCTTCATGGACTGGATGTAATTGAAATTAAGCTTCCATGCTTTTTGTTTAAATTAAGCCTTCCGCTATAACTCTGATAATTTTGTATTAATGAAAGGAAATATTTTCTGGCCATGCTTACGTTGTTGTTTTAAAAGAAATTTTCAAGTCCTAATTTTTGTTTTGAGGGTAAAATTTAATTAGGGTGTTACATTTTTGGTATCAGAGCAGTTTCTCCTCGGCCTATTGGAGTTGCAAAGGACTCCAGTGGTTACTCACCAAGAGAGTAACAAATAAGTAAAGTCTAGAGTCTAAGTTAGTCAATAGAGCTTATAGATTTATGTATATATATGTATTTATTTAATTATTTGATGGTTAATTGGCTTTCTCTCCATAACCAAGCAGTATGGCTGGGAGAAGAGCTGATAACGATCGAATTGCTGCTGTATTGGAAACTCTGGTTCAACTGCAGTAGAACCAAGCGCAAGCTCAGCAGAACCAGGCTGAGAATCTTGCTCAGAACATTGCCGCAGCCGCAGCAGCTGCAGCTGCAGCCCTTCAGCCTCCGCCATCGGCTCCGGTCGAGATCGACTGGATGAGCTGATTTAGGAAGAACGAACCACCTCGGTTTGAAGGGGGTTATAATCCTAATGGGGCTCAGAGATGGCTCCAAGATATTGAGAAGATTTTCCGATCCCTTCAACCGCCCTATGAGTACAGGGTGAGGTTAGCTGAATTTGTGCTGACAAGTGAAGTCGAGCACTGGTGGGAACAACAGAGTCGAGGATTGGAAGCGGCTAATGAGGCTATTACTTGGGATTTGTTCCGAACCCAATTTCTCGGCAAGTATTTTCCCGAAGACGTTAGGAGGGAGAAGGAACTTGCTTTTCTCAAACTGGAGCAGAAGAACTTGAGTGTCGGAGAATATGCCGCTCAGTTCGAGGATTTGATCCGTTATTCAGGAAGCTACCGAGATGCGGATGAGCGTACCAAGTGCATCTAGTTTGAGTCTGGTCTCTGTGATGATATTCGGCTCGTATTCGAATATCAGAACGTGGCTAATCTCTCGCAATTGGTGAACATGGCTAGCACCTATGAGAAGGGGCTCAAAAGGAAAGCTGACGGAAAGCGGAACAGGTCAACACCAAAGGCAGGAGGGCCTATCAGGGGGAAAGGAGTTGTTCAGAGATCTGCTCCCTATGTGAATCCGAGCTCCAGAATGTCAATAGCTCTAAGGAGTGATGGTCAGATGGTGGTTGTTCCTGGCCCCTATCCGATATGCCAACACCGTGGAAAGCAGCACAAGGGAGAATGCTGGAGTCTGAATTCGAGCAGAGCAAGAGGATCCTGTTTTCGCTTTGGCAAACCTGGTCATTTTGCAGCTCGGTGTACCGAGAACATTGTGAAGGAAGAGGTCAATGTGACAAAGGCTCACCAGACTAGTGTTAACCAACCGATGCACAGAGGCAAAGTTTACACTATGGATGGTGAAGAAGTGACTGACGCCGACGAGCTAATCCGAGGTACTTGTCAAGTAAACAACATTCCATGTGCTGTGTTATTTGATTGTGGAGCCACACATTCTTTCATTTCCCTTGACTGTATGAACAAACTAAAACTATCCCCAGTGGAAATGCCTTACAAATTATCCATTTCCACCCCTACCAATTCTTCTGTAATCACCTCCCAAATGTTCTTAGAGTGTCCTATCCAAGTATTAGACCGAGAGTTTAAAGTTAATTTAATTTGCTTGCCCCTAACTAAGTTAGATATTATCCTCGGCATGGACTGGATGTCTCAACACCATGTCCTGCTCGATTCCCGAGAGAAGACCGTGATCTTTAGTGGCCTTTCTGTTGCAATGATAGAGGCGACAGAGGAACCAACCATAGACCAGATTCCTGTAGTCGGAGAATTCCCCGAAGTTTTCTCGGACGAAATGCCTGGCTTACTGCCGAGAAGAGAAGTAGAGTTCAGTATAGACCTGGTTCCGGGAACTGGCCCAATTTCAATTGCTCCATACCGAATGACACCTCCCGAGCTAGAAGAACTTAAGAAACAATTGGAAGAACTTTTGGCCAAAAAGCTAATCAGGCCAAGCGTGTCACCTTGGGGAGCTCCAATCTTGTTCGTCAAAAAGAAAGATGGTAGCCTCATAATGTGCACTGATTATAGGAAGCTCAACGCGGTAACGGTGAAGAACAAATATCCCCTCCCTCAGATTGATGACTTATTAGACCAACTTAAGGGAGCGTCGGTATTCTCAAAGATAGACCTCCGATCAGGATACCACCAGATCCGTATCCGAGAGGAAGATATTCCGAAGACAGCTTTCAGGACAAGATATGGGCATTTTGAGTATGTGCTTATGCCCTTCGGACTTACCAACGCCCCTGCCATCTTTATGGACTACATGAATAGGATCTACCGACCCTACTTGGATTCGTTTGTGATAGTCTTCATCGACGATATCCTCATCTACTCTCAAAGTCCGAGTGAGCACGAGAAGCACTTGAGAACGGTATTGTAGGTTTTGAAGGACAAGGAACTCTACGCCAAGCTTTCTAAATGCAGTTTTTGGATCAAAGAGGTTCATTTCCTCGGTCATGTAATATCCGAGCATGGTGTTGCGGTTGATCCCTCCAAGGTGGAAGCCGTGCTCAAGTGGGAGAGTTCTAACTCGGTAACCGAGATCAGGAGTTTTCTTGGTCTTGAAGGATACTACAGGAGATTCATTGAAGGGTTCTCTAAACTGGCTCTACCCTTGACCTCGTTAACCAGAAAGGATGCACCTTACCAGTGGTCTGAAGAATGTGAACAGAGCTTCCAAGAGCTGAAGAAAAGATTGACGAGTTCGCCAGTATTGATTTTGCCAGATCCGACCAAAGCCTTTGACGTGTTTTGTGACGCCTCGAAGCAGGGTCTCGGTTGTGTGTTGATGCAACAAGGAAAAGTGGTGGCTTATGCCTCTAGACAGCTTCGACCGCATGAACAGAATTACCCCACCCATGATCTCGAATTGGCAGCTGTGGTGTTTGCCCTTAAAATTTGGAGGCATTACCTGTATGGCACAAAATTTGAAGTGTTCAGTGACCATAAGAGTCTCGGCTATCTGTTCGACCAGAAGGAATTGAACATGAGACAGCGCAAATGGGTGGAATTTCTAAAAGACTATGACTTCAGCTTACACTATCATCCCGGAAAGGCCAACGTGGTGGCCGACGCGCTGAGCAAAAAGAGCCTTCATTTGAGCAATATGATGGTCCGAGAGATGCAGTTGATGCTGGAGTTTAGTGATCTTAACGTCGACGTACAGAAGAAGGAAAACAGTGTTGTACTGGAAATGCTGCAAGTAACAAATGATTTTGTTGGTTTTATCAAGGAAAGACAAGCTGCCGACTTAGAACCCCAAAAACTGCTGGAAAGAGCAGGAGACAAGGATGAACCCGATTTCACCGAGGGATCCGACGGTCTCATACGGTTTTGGGATCGAGTCTACGTTCCTATGGACTTTGAAGTCCGAAGAGATATAATGGAAGAGGCCCATAAAACGAAGATGAGTCTTCATCCGGGAGCCACAAAAATGTACCAAGATCTGAAGAAGTTGTTCTAGTGGCCAAAGTTAAAAACTGACATGGCGGATTATGTGTCTCGGTGTTTAACATGCCACAAAGCCAAGATCGAGCATCAGAAACTGGGAGGATTACTTAGATCTTTGGAGATTCCGCAATGGAAGTGGGACAACATTTCAATGGATTTTGTGTCGGGTCTACCAGGAACAAGATCAGGTCATGAAGCTATTTGGGTTGTGGTGGACCGACTGACAAAGTGTGCCCATTTCCTGCCGATTAACATGAAGTACAGTCTAGAGAAGCTGACGCAATTGTACATAAAAGACATTGTTAGACTTCACGGTGTTCCGAGCAGCATAGTGTCCGACCGTGATCCTCGCTTCTTATCCCGATTCTGGCAGAGTTTGCAGCAAGCCATGGGTACAAAGTTGAGGTTTAGCACAGCTTATCATCCTCAGACCGACGGGCAATCCGAGCGCACCATTCAGACCCTTGAGGACTTGCTGAGAACTTGTGTGCTCGAACAGTCGGAAAGTTGGGAAACGCTTTTGCCATTAGTCGAATTTACTTACAACAACAACTTTCATTCAAGCATCGGAATGGCTCCCTTCGAAGCATTGTATGGTCGAAAATGTCGAACGCCGTTGTGTTGGTTCCAGATAGGAGAAAACTTATTAATTGGCCCTGACATTGTACATGAGACAACCGAGAAGATCCGAATGATACAAGGAAAGATGAAAGCAGCTCAGGACCGACAGAAGAGCTATGCCGACAAAAGAAGAAAACCTTTGAATTTCATAAAGGGAGATCATGTGTTTCTGCGGGTGTCCCCTGTAACGAGTATTGGTCGAGCTATCAAATCAAAGAAGTTGACCCCTCGGTTTGTTGGACCGTACCAGATATCGGAGAAGGTCGGACCAGTAGCTTACAGAGTTGCTCTACCTCCGCACTTGTCTAAACTCCATGATGTATTTCACGTCTCGCAACTCAGGAGGTACATTCATGACCCCTCGCATGTGATAGCAGTGGACGAGCTGCCACTAAGAGACAATCTGACCTTCCAGTCAGAATTGAGGACAAACAAGTAAGACGGCTCAGAGGGAAAGAAATCTCTTTGGTCAAGGTCATCTGGAATCGGAACAATGTGGAAGAAGCCACTTGGGAACTCGAGGAGAAGATGGAATTGTCGTATCCACAGCTGTTCAATGCCGACTAAATTTCGAGGACAGAATTTTTGTAAGTGGGAGAGGAATGTAACATCCTTAAAATTAATATTAATATAATTAATTTAAAAATAAATATATATTCAGAATAGGATTAAGTCGTAGAAGTTGTACTAGGGTCATGAGGAAATAGGAAGCGTAGGCCGACCAGATAAGTAAATATTGGAACTCGGACCGATCCCTGCCGAGCTAAAATAAAATGAATGAAAGATCTAGTGTCAGCTCGGATTAGCCGACCTCAAGTACATTGCAGTGTTAACCGAGAGGAGTCTCGGACTATTGCTGTCTCTCCATGGCGAGCCGACGTCTCCTTGCTTCTCCGCAACAGCTCATGTTGAGCTGTTAATCCTTTGGTTCTCGTGCCATCCGTACGGCTGTCACTGTCAACCGCTTTATGTCTTTATCAAGTCACTGTTTATGGCTTCCTTTGGAAGCCAATGAATCCTGTCCACATAATCTAGCTTCTCCAAGAAGCCTCCAATAAGAGCCACACAAATAATTCCAATGAAAGAATAAAAGAAAGCCCATACACAACACAATACACTTTTCATTCTCTCTCTCCTCCGTCTTTCTCATTGATCGCGTCAAACACATACTGGGTATGTGCAGCTGTAAGACGGGTACTGGGTGCTCGCAGTTATGGACACTCCGGAATCCGACCCTAAATGGTGTAAGACATGCACTTGGTGTATGCATCCGAGAAGAGTAAAAGATTGTAAACCATGTAAAAGATGAATAATGAGTAAAGTGACCGAGAAAGTGGATTACCGAGAAAGGGGAAGTAGTGGCCGAGTAACTAGGGTAAGGGCTAAGGAAAGAGTATAAGGGGAATCAATCAGATGAGCCGAGGTATAATTAATAGGTAATGGATAAACTGGATAATGTGGTGAACCGAGCTAAATGATGATGTATGCATGTGTTATTCTGTTTGATTGTTATATATGCTAATTGATTACTTATGTATGGCTTGGTAGTTTGGTATGTCATGTTAGAAACTGCTTACTTAAGTTCTGTGTAATGCTCACCTCCTTACCATTTTTCAGGTACTGAGCCCGAGCAGACGCAGTCCCCGGCCGAGCAGGATCACTCTCCCTCATAGGGAGAGTAAGTCATTAGAGTCGGATAGCTAAGATGAGCCTCGGCCAATTGGCCGAGCTAAAACACTGCTTATGTATTTTGTATTTAGCTTCATGGACTGGATGTAATTGAAATTAAGCTTCCATGCTTTTTGTTTAAATTAAGCCTTCTGCTATAACTCTGATAATTTTGTATTAATGAAAGGAAATATTTTCAGGCCATGCTTACGTTGTTGTTTTAAAAGAAATTTTCAAGTCCTAATTTTTGTTTTGAGGGTAAAATTTAATTAGGGTGTTACAGTTAGGATGTGAGACGTGTGGAGCAACAGTTGGAGACCTGAGGAGGATCATGGCTTGGAGGAGGATCATCAGACCGTCGCTGGGATTTCATATTTTGATACTGTATCTATATTGTATATATTTTTGAGAGATTTCAGTGAGATGGTCTATCTTTTTATTTAGTTCTATGGACTTGTACCTTTTGAATCTTTGCTATCACGACTTGGACGTTGATATACTTTGGCTACTTTCATGTTATCTATTATATATATATATACATCTACTAGTTTGGTGTTTATCAGCTCAAGGTTCATATTTTACTTCTGCATACTCTGATATTAAATTTAAGCTATTCTTTTGAAAAGAACATTACTTTATGAGTTCGAGATATCAATACCTTTTATTTGAAAAGCATATTTTGTGTACCATCTATTGTATACAACACAAGTCCATAATCTATATATTATATCTTTAATTAACTATAAAGATTTGCGAAAAGAGCGAGCGTCATACGTTTTTATGGTATCAGAGCAAATGGTCTTGATTCTTGATCCTTGCAAGCATGATCCGATAGAATGGTTCTCCATATGAGTAATGTTTCTTTGCTATTTGATTTATTTCATATAGCTTAAGCTCTGTGAATGTTTTGTTTAGGTTCGTATTAGACAGTATATGGCAGTTTAGATAGACCTTTTATGACCTAAGTCCATAGTGCAGGTCTACTATGGCGGCGCGTTATAGAAACCATACGAATGAGATGTTGGAGAGAATTAATGCAGTGTTGGAAAACATGCAGCAAAATCAGCATCAGTATCAGTAACAGCCGCAGCATCAGCCAGCTAATCCACCTTCGGTGAATGGAGCAGCTGCTGAGGCTAAGACTTTGTCTGATTTTCGAAGCTGTAACCCCTCAAAGTTCATTGGTGGGTTTAAACCTGAAGAAGCTAATAAGTGGATCTTGGAGATGGACAAGATCTTTAGAACTTTGGAATGTTCCGATGCTCAGAGGATAGCTTATGCTGTTTTTATGCTGCAAGGAGAAGCCGAGCATTGGTGGAATCATACTGCCCAGTTATTGGCTCATGAAGGAAGAGAGATAACTTGGGAAGTATTCATGGAGAAGTTTTTGAAGAAGTATTTTCCGGAATATCTGAGGAGAAAGAAAGAGGTTGAGTTCTTACAGCTCAAGCAAGGCAGCATGAGTGTGGGTGAATATGCTGCAAGATTTGAGGAATTGATGAAGTACTCTCCTTATTATCAGCTAAACCCTGATGAAAGGAGTAAGTGCATTAAGTTTGAAGGAGGACCGAGACCTGAATTGAAATCAGTATTCAGTTATCAGAGGATTCAAAGTTTTCCGATGTTGGTGGATATGTGTAGAATGTATGAGGATGATAAGAAGGCTGAGGCTCTACCAGTTGTGGAAGGGAGGAAGGAACATCAGGGATACGGACCGCAGAGGTGAAAAGGGCATGATAACCGCCACAAGGGTCCCTATTCCCATAAGAATCGGGGAAAAGGCAAAATGTCTGGTGACCGAAATAGTTCTTACAATAATGCTCCTTATTGTGAGAAATGCCGACGTCATCACTTTGGAAGAGTTTGTTGGGCCAACAGTGGGCGCTTTAACTGCGGGAAACCTGGTCATTTTTTTTGTGATTGCAAGGAACCACCAAAGAGCAACCTAAAAGGATCTGCAGATAAGCCGGTGATTCAAGGACGAGTTTTCACTCTTAGTGGTGTAGAAGCAAATCAGACTCCAGAACTCGTGCAAGGTAATTATTTGCTTAATAACCAACCTTGTAGGATTTTATTCGATTCAGGAGCCACCCATTCATTTGTTTCTTTTGAATGTTGAATCGTTTAAAGTTGCCTGTGTCTGCTTCACCCTATTGCCTGAGGGTAGAAACCCCAACCAATCCTCCTGTGATTGCTTCAAGGATGTGCCTTAATGGTAGAATTAAGGTACTAAACCGAGTATCTCGGGTAGATCTGATTTGTCTACCTTTGTCCCAATTAGATGTGATCTTGGGTATGGATTGGATGATTAGTAACCAAGTGATCATCAATTGTGAAAGAAAGACAATCTTGTATAAGAACCCAATTCCAGAGAAGTATCTTTGTTTGTTCTCCGCTTTTGGGTCAGATGAAGAAGAGAAGGTTGTGGGAGAGTTTTCGGTTGTTCGGGATTTTCCTGAAGTTTTTCCTGAAGAGATGCCGGGACTACCACCCAAGAGAGAGATAGAGTTTGGAATTGAATTGATTCCCGGAACTGGTCCCATTCTATTGCTCCTTATAGAATGGCACCACCTGAGATGGTTGAGTTGAAGAAGCAGATAGAGGAGTTATTGCAGAAAAAACTCATTAGACCAAGTGTATCACCGTGGGGAGCTCCAATGTTGTTTGTAAAAAAGAAGGATGGGAGCCAGAGGATGTGTGTGGATTACAGGTAGTTGAACAATGTGACCTTTAAGAACAAGTATCCTTTGCCGAGGATTGATGATCTTATGGATCAGGTCAGAGGAGATTCTGTGTTTTCTAAGATAGATCTGAGATCTGGGTATCATCAGATCAAGATTAAGGAGGAAGATGTTCCTAAGACCACATTTCGATCACGATACGGACATTATGAGTATGTTGTAATGTTGTTCGGATTGACTAATGCGCCAGCTTTTTTCATAGATTATATGAATCGGATTTTTAGACCGTATCTGGATTCATTTGTGGTGGTATTCATCGATGATATCCTAATATATTCTAAGAATCTGGAAGAGCATGCTGAACATCTCCGGATTGTGTTGAAGATTCTAAAGGAGAAGCAGCTCTATGCCAAACTTTCCAAGTGTGAGTTTTGGTTAAGGGAAGTTAAGTTTTTGGGGCATGTAATTTCAAAGGAAGGTGTAGCAGTAGACCCAGCCAAAGTTGACTCAGTTCTACAGTGGTTTCATCCTAAGTCAGTTACTGAGGTTCGAAGTTTCTTAGGACTGGCTGGCTATTATAGGAGGTTTGTTAAAGGATTCTCAAAGATCGCACTACCTCTTACCAAGTTGACTAAGAAATACCAACCCTTTATATGGGATGAGAAGTGCGAGAAAATCTTTTAGATGCTGAAGGAAAGATTAACATCTTCGCTAGTGTTAATCTTACCTGACCCTTACAAGGAATATGAAGTGTATTGTGATGCATTGAAGCAAGGGCTTGGTAGTGTATTGATGCAAGAAGGAAAGGTTGTGGCGTATGCATCTCATCAATTGAAAATTCACGAGGTGAATTACCCCACCCATGATTTGGAGCTCGCTGCGATAGTTTTTTCCCTGAAGATATGGAGACATCATCTCTATGGCACTACATTCAGAGTGTTTAGTGACCACAAGAGTTTGAAGTATTTGTTTGATCAAAAGGAACTGAACATGAGGCAGCGTCGGTGGATGGAATTTTTAAAAGATTATTATTTTGAGCTTCATTATCATCCTAGTAAGGCCAATGTTGTCGCAGACGCTTTGAGTCGGAAAGTGATTCATATAAGCTCGATGATGATTAGAGAAGCCGCTTTGATTGAAGAGTTTCGGGATTTGAGTCTGGTAATGCAAGTGGAACCAACCAGTATTAAGATGGGTATGTTGCAAATATCAAATGAATTCCTGGCTCGAATTCATGAATTGCAACGAGAAGAGGATGAGTTAAAGGAGAAGAGGGAGTTGATGATTGGAGGAAAAGAACCTAATTTCTCAGAAGGGTCGGATGGAATTCTTCGTTTCAAAACGAGAATTTGCATACCAAAGAATTTGGAAGTTAGGAGGTTAATCTTGGATGAAGCACATAAGAGTCAGATGAGTATTCATCCAGGATCAACTAAGATGTATCGAGACTTGTAGAGTATGTTATGGTGGTCAGGTTTGAAGAGAGACGTAGCAGATTATGTGGCGTCTTGTTTAGTCTGTCGAAAGGTTAAGGTGGAACACCAGAAGCTTGGAGGAAAGTTGCAACCCTTGGATATCCCTCAGTGGAAGTGGGATAATATGTCAATGGATTTTGTGACAGGATTACCAAGGACAGTTGCGAACCATGATGCAATCTGAGTAATTGTGGATCGTTTGACTAAGTCGGCGCATTTAATTCCGGTAAATATGCGCTATTATTTGGAAAAGCTTACCCAGCTTTATATCAAGGAAGTGGTACGATTGCACGGGGTACCTTCCAGTATCATTTCGGATTGTGACCCAAGGTTCATGTCGAGGTTTTGGCTCAGTCTACATCAAGCTTTGGGGACAAGGCTCAGGATGAGTTTGGCATATCATCCTCAGATTGATGGGTAGACAGAAAGGACCATTCAATCATTGGAAGATATTCTATGAGCTTGTGCATTGGAAGAACAAGGAAGTTGGGATCAGATTTTGCCAGTCGCTAAATTCACATACAACAGTGGATATCATACAAGTATCGGTATGGCACTGTTCGAAGCCTTGTATGGAAGAAAGTGTCAAACCCCGTTATGCTGGTTCCATGTGGGGGAGAACCTGCAGCTTGGTCCTGATGTAGTGCAGCAGACGACTGAAAAGATTCAGATGATCCAAGAGAAGATCAAGGCAGCACAGAGTCGTCAGAAAAGTTATGTTGATCAGAGGAGAAGACCTTTAGAGTTTTATGAGGGCGACCATGTGTTCCTTAGGATTGTACCAAAGAAAGGAGTGAGTAGGGCCTTGAAATCCCAAAAGCTTTCACCTAAGTTTATAGGTCCTTACCAAATCCTTAAGCGAATAGGCCCCGTAGCTTACCAGATAGTCTTACCGCCATCCTTAGCCAATCTGCACAATGTTTTTCATGTGTCCCAATTGAAAAAGTATGTGCACGACCCAACCTCAATCCTTCAAATTCGTCCTGATGACCTAACCCAACGAGAAAACCTAACCATTAGAGCTGGCCGAGTTAGAATTGAAGATAGAAGAATGAAGCAGCTTAGAGGTAAAGAGATCCCGTTACTCAAAGTAGTTTGGCAAAGCGGTGATGTGTATGAATCAACTTGGGAATTAGACGATAAGATTCGCAAGGATTATCTTGAGTTGTTCATGTAAGTTGAATTTCGGGGACGAAATTCCTGTTAAGTGGGGGAGTAGTGTAACACCCCAAATTTTTAGTCCCTGATTAATAAAATTCTAATGATGAAACTTTATTATTAATAATTTTTTAATTATAATTATTTTTTTTATATTTAATTTTGATTAAATATATGTTTCTGTATGTGCATATGTTGAGTGGAAATTGCATGAAAAATATTTTGGTAAATAATAATATGTAAAAATAAGGTTTTTGCATATTAGTCCTTGTTTTAGGACCTAGAAGAAAAATTAGAAATATTTTGGAGGGAAGAAAATTAAAATAAGTATTTTTCAAAATTCAGCCAAAATACTCGAGTAGTCTGAAAAAGACTCGAGTATTCTGGTCAGTGTTGCACGAGTTAGTGCGTTTGGTGGGTCATCACTCACCGATTTCCTCGAGTTGACACGAAGCCCACTAAACCCAGCCTCCCTAATGTCGTGTCGTTGTGCATGATCAATGACTCCATGTATATAAGCTGATTGTTGACGAAAATCAACCCATTTTGTTGAATTGCTCTGGAAATTCGAAGGTTAGGGTTCCTCATTTTATTCTCTTCGTTCTCGTTCGATTCTGAGAGTTGTAGAGAGTGTTATACACCATTGGAAAGCTCACGTCTCGAGCTTTACAAAGACACAAAAATTATGAGTTGAGGTTCTGTATAGAAGAAGAATTAAAGCTCGAAAGTTGGGTGTTGTTTGCTGTCAAGCTTAGAAACTGAAGTCTGAAGCTTACTTCAAGCTCAGATTTTGGTATGTTTATGAACCCTATGACCCTCAAATCCATTCCTACCTCTAGTTTATGTTGCAGAGAATAGTTCCTAATCATTTTCCCTAATTTGTAAAACGATTTTGCATGTCAAATCCTCTGATCTTTGTACCTTGTTCAACTATGGCTGCATGCAAAGGATTTTGTGGGTTTAGGAGTTCTAGTCAATTTCTCTGCAATTCTCTTGTTGATTCATGACCTAGAGGTAAGGGTGAAGCTATTTTTTCACTAGAATAAGTTTAATTGGTTGGATTTCATGTGTAGAGTCACCATGAGACTCTTTGGGCATAGTTTGAAATAGGTTTAAGGCTTGGAGGCCTTTCTGAGCATTAACTTTGATTTGAGCAAGTTTGTTATGTTGCATGTGTATTGTATGCAAGTTGTTTTCATGCCAAAAGTAATTGGAATTGAGTTTGGTATGTTTAGTTGCTCAAAATGTGATTTTCCTGCATAATTGATGATCAGTTTTGATTCAGTGTAATATGATGTAATTTCTGTGTTGGAACATGTTTATCATGCACAAATACAACTCTATTGATCGTTGGTTTTGATTAAATTTGACTAGAAATAAAATTTGTATGTTAAAACCCAAATTTTAGTGTACTCTGTCTGTCAAGACTCGATTAGTTGGCTCGAGACTCGAGCATTTTCTGACGCACCAGTGCGTCTGAAAGCACCAACACTCGAGTATCTGAGCCAAGACTCGAGTATTGACTGATGCAACAATTGAACCTTTCTGATGAACTACTCGAGTCTCGCATGAACCACTCAAGTATTTTGAGTTGATGAACGACTCGAGTATTTCATAAACTACTCGAGTATTTTTAGAAAATCTGAAACATAAACTTCCAGAAAACCTATGATTCACTCGAGTATTATTATGATCCACTCGAGTACTTTGTACAGACTGAATAACTACTCGATTCTTTTGAAAAGGACTCGAGTCTTTTTGACCAGAATGTTGACAAATGCCAATTCTAATTAAATCAAGTTTAATTAAAACAAAAGAACACTTGTAAGAGATGTATCCTGTTCCAAAGAAGAAATATTGTGATAAATTACAATCATAATTACATTGATGGAATCATTTCATGTTGCACATAATGAGACTAACGAATAATCTTCAATGGAATATTTATGTGCATTCATACATGATGATAAGGCGATGTGATATCGTTTCCATGTTCAAGAAACATGAGGAAAGTATGCTGAGAATACCAAACAGGATATCCTGCTTGATGACACATTATGAGAGAAAATGTGGCCAGTGTGTGCACTGTTGATATGGTTATTACGTCGAGACGGCATGACACAAGCTCTGGGAGTAGTGTTATGTACCATAAAGTGATTATTACGTCTTCGCGGCGTGACGTTCATCGAGGGATGGCGTTATGTATCACTTCCATGCGTGGATTGTGTACTCTGGAAGTACTTTGGGTAGTTTGGTTGGACGTCCATAAAATGCCAGCTGGTGAATCTCAGGAATTTGAGATAATGAGCATGCATCATGACATATAATTAAAGAGATTAATAATAAAAGAAACTAGCTTGCTCATACGTATATTCATATCATTTGACTACTTGGTAAATGTGTTTGTTTACTTGCTTCAATTATTCTTATTCGATAATGTGATTATATTGCTTACCCCTTATGCCCAATGTAGGTGATGGCTCGCTATCTAGCTTGCATAGAGTTTCGCCCACTCCCTAGTGGAGTGTGGTACTACGAGGACCACAGAGCCACCATCGAGGGGGAGGTAGATGTGACCCTCTATCACCCAAACCTCTTGGCTCGTGTCCGTCCTCGTAGGTTTTGCATCCCTATTATCTATACCCTGCATGTGCCCCCTTTCTATAATTACCATGGACCACCCCCGGCTCGACCAGCTCGTCGTTTTCATACTTTTTGTTTTAGAGCAGCTACCTGATCCCATCCCTCTGCTTCCCGTGTGATTTGAGAGGAGACTCTTGTTCCTAGTCCGATGAGTCCGGTTCATGGGACTTCATCAGCTGACCCCGTGCCAAGTGGTAGGGCACCGACCCAGTCGGACGAGGTAGAGGAGGACCCCAAGGAGGCAGAGAGTGAGGGAGAGCCAGTCGAGCACTCCACTGGGAGCCAGTGGGGAGTTGGGGATCCACCGGGCGATGCATGATATAGATGGTTAGGATGTGGGACATGTGGAGCAACAACTGGAGACCTGAGGAAGATCATGGCTTGGAGGAGGATCATCAGACCATCGCTGGGATTTCATATTTTGATACTGTATCTATATTGTATATACTTTTGAGAGATTTCAGTGAGATGGTCTAACTTTTTATTTAGTTCTATGGACTTGTACCTTTTGAATCTATGCTATCACGACTTGGACCTTGATATACTTTGGCTACTTTCATGGTATCTATTATATATATATATATATATATATATATATATATACATGCATCTACTGGTTTGATGTTTATCAACTCAAGGTTCATATTTTACTTCCGCATACTCTGATATTAAATTTAAGCTATTCTTTTGAAAAGAACATTACTTTATGAGTTCGAGATATCAATACCTTTTATTTGAAAATCATATTTTGTGTACCATCTATTGTATACAACACAAGTCCATAATATCTATGTTATATCTTTATTTAACTATAAAGATTTGCCAAAAGAGCGAGCGTCACATTCACATAGGAGCAGGAATTCCTTGACAAAGCCCAAACTGCCTAGCCACACAATTGGGGAAGTACAAGAAGATTTCCTTATATTCCAAACTCGAAGAACCTGGCAAGCCGCCGAAGAGAATTCGCTGGCTAAGGTAATGTCCCTAGAGGACATCATTCAAATTCTTGTCCTCGGGACAGTTCCCAGGATAGGGATTTTGGAACCATTTAGGCCCATTCAATCTTCTAACAAAAGGGGCAAAAGTAATGTTTTTCTGAAGACGAAACAGAGTCCAAAATCTGCACGAAGTGCATGAAAGGGTCGATGTTGCGAGAAAGAGAAGGCATGTCAAGATTCGCCATTACGCAACCATAGTTGAAGCGGTCCGAACATACACTGTTGACTAAATGATGAAGATGACGATGAAAGACCGCATTCAGCCATAGTTGTAGCAACCAAATAGGCCCTCCTATGTTCGACAAGAGGTGGTAATTCAACCTAATGACGTCAGTGATTTGTGTAACATCCTACTCTTTATACTTTTAGAAATTAATTTAATTTAATATTTATTTACGAAAATATTCGGGATTTATAAAAATTTTGACAGAGTTTCCTTTATAAATTGGACTTTCCCCCGAATAAAATTAAACCTGTCAGTCCAGAACGGTTTTCAATCCAGTAAAAATATAACTTTCAGTTCATAATAAATAATGCTATGTCATACTTTAAAACTCAACAAAAATAAAGGATATATATATAAATCTACAATTTCAAAAAAATGCTTAAACAAAATAAAATCATTAATTACAATTATATTTACAAAAATCTATCTATTATAATATAAACCTATGAATGGTTGCCCTACAAATGAGACCATGAGGTCACCCTAAACAATATACTCTCCAACAAGAGTATCACTTTCTCGGCCTTGACATTCTGTGCCTGTCTCCTTGGTGTACCTAATATGTCCACCGTAAGGGTGAGTACTTTGAAATCTAGATCAAAGAAAACGTTTAAAAACAGTAATAAACCATAAATAAGCATATTCATGCACAAACAATATCAATAACACAATTCAATTAACAATTAACAATTACAACATTCTAACCTTGTTCAAATTATAACTATGCATACTTAGAGTATAGTAATTTAATATAATACTACAATGCGCAATCACATGGTTATGGTCTGCTAACGTCACACTTAGATGATTTAATTCTCGAATCCGATATTAAACATTTCATTTCATTTTAAACACTTTAACACTTTGATCGGATTCAACGAATTAAAACACCTATAACAATGCATTCACACTTTCCCTTTCACTTTCACATTTTCACTTTAACACTTTTACACTTTAACTTTTAACACTTTTACACTTTAACTTTTCCCATTTCCAATAACAATATACATCCTCGCATACACCCTCCACTCTGGGGAAAAACCGACCAGGAGTAAGCATTTCTCAACCGAAGTACTTCACCCCTATAGGGTTCGTCATACCGCACTTCACCCCTCTAGGGTTCGTCATGCTTGCTTGCACAGTGCTTCACCCCTCTAGGGTTCGTCACACAATTTGGATTGATTCGCCGAAATTGGCTTTAGCAGAAATCACCCTCGACTGGCCAAAACGAGCCAAAGTATTAGAATTATCATGGTTTGCGTAGAACCAACCTCCAACACGGGAAGCAAACCCGTGTCCTATGCAGGATCAAAGTTCTCCATGATAATTCCAGTAATATACTCTTGCCCTCATCAATCGTAAAACGACGTGTGTTTTTCCCCTACTCCTAACGCCAACCTTTACCCTATGCATGATCCAATGTCTCAAGTGTTTCTCAATTGAATTTAAGACCCTCTATGTTCTTTAGAAAATGTCATTTAATTGGTTTAAACTCAATTGAGAAATACTTGGTCCTATTTGATGCATAACTATATGAATGTCACTTTACAATTCATAACCATACACTTCACATTTTAATAATAATAATAATCATAAAACAATATCAATTTCCAGGCAATCAGTATAAACATACATAATTAACATGTCAATTGAACCTAGGGTTTTTCTAACTAAACTCTACCCATCTACCCATCAACCTAACCAATCAATCAATACACTTATTTATAACTCTATTACTATAATTAAACCTATTCTCTAATACTAAACCCAAAGTACACCCCTTACCTCTTAAAGAGAAGAGGAGAAGGATGGGGAATTTGAAGGAGTACCAACACCGACTCTAATCCAAGCTTCCTAAGTGCTTCCTCTCTTGATTCCTATGGCTCCTCAAGCTCCTTGAACCAATTGGAGGCACCACATGGTCAATTGCACAATTTAGGGTTTGGGGTTAGATTGGGGGTTTTGTGAGAAAGAGAGGGAATTGAAAATTGAGAGAGGGGAAATGCTTGGGAAGGGATAGGGAGTTGATTTGTGGGTTTAATTTGTAGATTATGGGTGGTGGCTTCGAGAAATCAAAAGCCCTAGGGAGGGAGAAGAAGAGAGAGTCGTGTGAGAGGAGAGAGGAAACCTTGAGAAAAATGGCTCAAAACACGTGTTCTTTGGCTGATATAGCAGTGGTTAATCGATTAACCACTTTGGTTAATCGATTAACACTTGACAATTACAAAGGATTAATCGATTAACTTTGACCTTAATCGATTAGCGCCAGAATGTGGCCAAAAACTTAATCAATTAAGCTACTCATTAATCAAGTAGTGGCTGAATGTTGTTTAAAATCTAATCGATTAATGCTTCAGCTAATCGATTAACTCAATGAAAATTGCCTTTCTTTCATACTTCTAATAGTCATAACTTTTCCGTTAACCGTCGGATCTTGCTCAAATTTGAAAACAAGCTTCCTAATAAGTCCAACTTCATATCCAACGGTGGAATTTGGGTTTAAAGCTATAGACCTTCTATTTCTAACTTTCTAAAGTCCTATGCTCTTAATCCTTAAATAACCTTTCTAAATCACAATCTTAACCTAACATATTCCTTTCTCTACACTCTAAACCTATTCTAACTTATTTCTACTTCACACAAACCTACTCTTAGCTAAATACTACACTTTAAACACTTAAGCTCATACTAATTCTAATACCAATTATCGTTTCTAAACGAAATTGACACTTAAGAATACTACGACACTCATCAGAATCCTACTCACTAATGTACCTAGCCACTTAGTAAATTTGGGGATGTTACAATTTGGCCCATCATGGAGTAAAGTTTGGCCAAAAGAAGCTGACTCAAGGCCACTGGTCTTTCCTCATGCAGAATAGTGGCCAAAGTCACCAGAGACTTAGTGACTTGTCAAGATTTAGTGCAGAAAACGAAGGCACTAAGGCACACCGTCAGAAACTCGACATGTCCCACATCACTAAATTCGTCATGTTCCCTATACTTTTTCCACCAAGATTCGGTGAAAGCATTGAAAGTATAAGGGCCTGAGCCAATATGGACTACTTCAGAAGGCCGACTTTCAACGGTCAACAGTTCGCCATCAGGACGGAGACTAGTTAAAGCAGCAACATCGAAAAGGGTTGGATTCATCATGCCATAACGAAAGTGGAAGCAATTGGTTCGACGACACCAGAAATAGCAAGCGGTTGCAAAGAGGCTCTTGTGGGTTCTCAAACCCAACATGGTCAAACGCAGCAAGTGTGACACCCTCATTTTACTACTTGAAATTAGAGTAATAAATATACTATTTCTCAAATGGTTATGGACTTGTTAGTATTAGAAAATATTGGGCTTAAATTTTCCCTTTTCATTTTCTGAAAGAAGCGGGTGCACAAACCAAAATATGGAGTCCTTGGAGATTAGATTTTATATCATTTAAAACCTTATACTAAGTTCGGCATTTTCTAAGACAAGGAAATCTTTTAACAATCTAGATAGCATCGGTTCTTAGAAATTGTATTTACATAGTAAAAACTTAAATGATGCCATCCATTCTTTCGTTTGCAAATCTGATACCATTTTCAAATATTGTAGTCGAACTCTTTAAATAATCTTTATCGGAGTAAGCGAAAATAGTAGGACTATGCACAGTTGTATTATAAACATACACTACAACATTTTTAAGTTTAGACCACACTTTTATTTTTCCTTTTAAAAAACTATGGTCAGAACACAAAATATACCACGGTTTTACAAAAGTGGCCAATAATTTATAGATTTTTCATTTTCCAAACCAATACTTAACACAACCGTGGCCTATTCCTTTTAAACTACGATTTTCAAAATGTGGAATGTTAAAGGCCACAGTTTTTTAATAAATTATATCATACCACGGTTTTACTTGTGTGGCTTCTAATATTAACTTCTAAACCGTGGTCAAAAATCTCGTTCAGGCCACGATTTTTATGCCAATAAATTATACCACAGTTTATTTTTTGTGGTTTATAAATTTGATAAATTAACCGTGTCCATAGATCATTGAAAATTTAGCGGGACTTAGAAAAATTTCAAGCGGGAATTAATGAAATTAAAAAGAAGAAAGAATACATAGCAACCTAGTAAAGCAAAAAATGAATTAAAACCAATCAAAGGGACTGCTCACTCACGCTGCCTCCTCTCTATGAATATGGCACTCCCTCACGACGGCGGCGACAAGACACCATTACGGTGGCGCAATCGTCCTCTTAGTGGCGTCTCTTCCTCCTTCAGTTTGTTACTTGGCGAACGGCGACGGCCACTAGAAAACCCTATTACTCTCTCCACCGCCAACCACTCTTCTCTACTGTTAGCCAATAACCACGTGACCCAGCAGCGACTCAGACACCCGAACCGCCACGGAACCCACCAACAACAACTGACCAATGTACTTTGGTCACCTTTCTTCGCAATCCCTTTTGTTGTAGAGCCGATTCTCCTTCACCATGGCTGCTTTGCCTTCTTGGTAATTAGATGTACTACACCTTCTTTTTTTTTTTTGTTCTACAAATTTGTGCTTCTATCGTACTGGTTTACGTTTGATTTGTATCATTGGCTTGTTCCTATAAGTCTTTTTTATTATGAGTTATTGGTTACTTTCTTTTGCTTTGATTGATAGATGCACATTAAGTGTTTGATGATACTCCTTATTTGATGCAGAGTCAAAATGGCGGTTGTTGATTGTGCATTTTGCATTGAGGGAGCTGCAGAAAAAGTCAGAGGTCATTATTAGTTGAGCATGTGAACATACTTAAAAAAGCCTATTTTATTTTTTTGTTTCGTTACTGTTAGTTTCCTGAGAATATTGAGCATAAACATATTGGAAAGAGTAAATTTTGCAGTAGTAATTGATATTGTTATAAACATAATTCTGGAATAGTTTGAAAGTGATCTTGTTATATGTAGTAACCTTTATGCTTCTTCTGCTGAGTAGGTTGTTTATGATATAACAATAAATAGGAGGTCTGATCTGTTGTTTTCATATGGCTTGTTGAAGTTTGGTTCTATTTTTTTATTATTTTCTGCATGTTTATTGAGGTTGATATCATTCTTGCATTTCGCTAAATGAGTTCATATCATGCGTTCATTTTTATTTATTTGATATTGATAGTGATAATTCTTTTATGATTGGTACACCTCTGTTAATGTTCATGATAGCTTGAGAATAAGTCTTTGTCAGTTCCCTTTGGTTCACAAGGTTGAAGTTAAAGGATCAAAATGTACATCATGCAAACTTAAAGTGTGTAATATGAACTTTTAACAATGTTTGTCCAAAAGTTTGGCACAACTTTGGGCTATTTACACACTTTTGGGAATTTAGGAACCTCCTTGCACATTTTGAAAGTTTAAGGCAAGGTTGAAGGGTCAAATTTGGACGTTTCCCAAAAAACTATTTTGTTTCTGTATCAGTTACTTGTTATTCCTCCTCGTCGTAGGAACCATATAATGTTTCACAAGAGATCAAGAGGAAACGTGCACTGTCCCTGGTACTGTCTCAAACAAGGCAGCAAGAGCAAAGAGATGAAGAGGTTTTGACCTTTTTATTCTTCTATATTTAGTGATGTTTATGCAGTAAAATATAATAATCTACTACTTTTTTGCACAGGTTCTTGCCGAAGCAAAAAGAATAGCTAAGCTGCGGACGACCACTAAGGTAGTTTTTTAATGTTTGTTTTTCTCTGTTACCCATGACTACAAGTTGAGAGGAGAGCATGTCATCAAGGATAAAGAAAATGTACAAAAGTCATGGAATATAAATAAATGTTTATACATAGGCTGTACACAACCTTACTGGCATCAGGTGTTTGGTTTTCTCTGTGTTTTAGGTTGCTGAAGAGTCAAAGTTGGTTATTGCTTCAAATGCTGGTTCAGATGTTATAAAGAGAGTTATCCCTAGTGAAACCGTAACTCCATCAAATGTGCTACTTCCACCAACAGTTGTGCCTCCCATGATACCAATGGAGAATACATCTACACTAGCTTCTCTTCACATTGTAAGTTAAATAGGAGGTTTCCAGTTATGCTTCCTCTGTCTCTATTGTTGACAGTTGCGTTATCAAAACCTCACCCCATCCTAATCTTTGAAATAACTTTTTTCCCCTGAGAAAGGCAATTTACATCCTAAATAGGTATGTTAGTGCCACTTGAACAAATGTTACAAGCTGCAAACTCATCGGCTGGACTTCGGACTATCAAACGTGTTGAGCAAACTTTGCATGAACTTGGGGTCTATCTATACTCCCTGAGCTTTAATGCGGTTCCGATATTTCTTTATTTTTATGATGGTGCAATCATGTAGCAGTCATTGATCAGTATTTGTGACTAAATATGAAACCCTTGCATTCTTCATTTCATAAGGGATTTTAATTTTCCACGACTTTTTAACTGTTAAATTGGTGCTTTGCTTTTGTTGGCTCAACTGAAATAATCTCTAATAGTTCATTTAAGAATAAAATAAATATATATTTATGTTAACAGAAAATGTGTTCAATCTCATCAAAACATGAATTCTAATGACAAAATATGTTAATGTCAACCATGCCTTGATTTGATTATTAAGTCGAGCTTTAGCTTCTTTCTCAATCAACGATTGAAGCTCAATCTCACTGGAAAAAAAGACTCACTCTTTCTGATTGTGCCTTTTATTTCTTTTGACTATTTATGCAGGTTAATTTGAAACCATGGGTTCCAACAAAGGTCGTTTGTGCAGAGCATCTTGAACTAAGAAAAGAAATACTAACTTTGTTAGATTCTAGTTTCGAATATGTTATTATTCTTTGCTTTTATTATTAGTCATAATGGTATTTTATATTTTCACACATGTAGGTTGGATTGGAAGGTTATGTTCAAGATATTGATGATGAAGAATAATAATGAGAGGATGGTTAAAAAGGTTATATACACATGTAAGTTGGAGAGGAAGATCATGATGAAGAATATTAATGTAGAAATTTTTGCTATTCTATCCGATGATACTTCAGATAGTTGCTTTGCTGATCCTTTTTATACTGTTCGAGTGATGTTGACCTGTTGTTTTATGATGTCAAAAAGAACTATTAGTATTTGTTTTGTTACTACCATCTAGCCATTCATGTGAGGCTTGTATGCCTTTGTATTTTTGGGTGGGGTTGGCTTGTTTTGTTTGGAACTTGATTTTGATAAGATTCTCAACTACTCTAATATATAATATAGTATTGTGTTTGGATCTTATGTTTTTATTGTTCTTTCTTATCCCATGAATATTCCGTGTACTTTTGGTTTTAGGATGGATGAATTTTGTTTACATAAAAACTGCATTCTCATCATTAATAGGTTTTAAACAATGTCAAGAAAACTGTGGCCAAAAGGATGTAAAAAAAATGGCCAAAACAATCTAAAGAAAACCGTGGTCAAAAGGATGTACAAACTTTGGCCAAAACGATGTACAAGAAAACCGTGGCCAAAACAATGTAAATAAAACCGTAGCTAAAACAATGTAAGAAAACCATGGCAAAAAAATAAAAAAACCGTGGCTTAAAGAAAAAACCACATTTAACCAACCGTGGCTAAAAGGAGGTAAAGAAAACCGTGGCCAAAAAATGCAGAGAAAACCGTGGCCTAAAGAAATCGTGGTTTGTTCACTTTTTTAGGCGACGGTTTTATGAAATCGTGGCCTAAAATAAAAAAACCGTGGTATAAAGATTAGGCCACGGTTTTTTTATCTTATACCACGGTTTTTGAGCGTGGTCTAACACCAAAAATGCTGTAGTGATAATATATATATATAAGTCATGAAATACATAGTCCAGGTGATGGTCTCCAAGTTCCAGAACAAGTCCATAAAACAGTAATAACAAAGTAGATCATCACTCCAGAGTTCTCAAAAGCTATATACAATATCTACATATCAAAAATAAAGACTCTGAAGCTGATCAGGGAACATAAGCAGCAGCAGTAGTAGTAGTAGAAGTCTCCAGGAAGTAGCAGTAGTAGTAGTAGCCATCATCCAACATCATCAGCAGCAACATCTCCTCCACAACATCCATCACACCGGATCCATGATCCTCATCATCTACCTTATGCACATACCTAGGGATCATCGTCCCTCCACTGACTCCCGGTAGAGTGAACAACAGGCTCGCCTCCGCTCTCGTCCTCCACAAGGTCCTCCTCTATCTCATCCGAAGGAGTGGGTACCCTACCACTGGGTACAGGGTCAGGTGATGGCGAGACCCTAACAGGGCTCCTCGGATCAAATGGGGGGGTCTCCTCGCGGACGACTCTAGAAGAAAAAGGGTGTGAGCGGGTAGGTCAAAAGCGAAAACTGTGATATGAGCGAGCTGGTCGTGTGGGAGGTGGTCCATGATTAGTGTAAAAGGGTGGTACGTGCATAGTGTATATGATGGGGATCCTAAACCTACGAGGACGAAACCGGATCAGCGGGTTGGGGTGATAGAAGGTAACCTCTACTTCCCCCTCAAGTACCGCTCGGTGATCCTCGTAGATCCATATGCCACTAGGAAGTGGCCGGATCTCGATGCAAGCGATGTATCGTGACATCACCTACAAGGGCACAGGGATAAGCACTTCTATACACATAATAAATAGAGCATAAATATATGCACAATGTGAATATGTAAATATGCAGCAATAATCAACAACCACATTTAGCTCTTAGCAAGTATTCAATGCAAGTAAGATGCTCATACTTATTTTCATTTATCAATTTTTATCTTAAATGAGTGGCATGATGTATTAGTCTAGCTCTCAATCCTAACTTCATCAATCTATGTCACTCTCTGATGTCCATCCTTTACTTCACATCAGCACTCAACAGTGCGTTGTACTCCTAAGTGTACAACATTCGTACATTCACCAAGAATGTACACGACAAGCTTGGAAATGGTACATAACGTGCTCCTCGAGCAACGTCCCGTCGTCTCAACGGAATAACCATATCTTCAACATCTCACTTTCGCTGGCCACGTCGTCAACTATAACATGTCATCAAGCAAGTCGTCAGTTGGCACTCCCAGAGGCCCTCCTCATGTTACCAAAACATGAAAAACGATCTAACATCCGAACTCAAGAATGAATGCAATTTCTTAACTTAAAAGAATTTATTGGTATATCTCAATTAATAATATTTCACATTATTAATTCAATAATTTCATACCATCATCAATCAATTTCTTTTAAGTCTTAGATCACTTGGATTATTATCATTTAAGTATTAACAGAATGATTCAGAATTAAAAATGATATTTTTAATTTTCTGGGCAGAAATACTCGAGTGTTCTTCAGAATACTCGAGTAGTTCTTCAGTCTTTCCAGATTACTCGAGTAGTTCATCTCTACTCGAGTCGTTCATAATTTTCCAGAAAATTCAGGTTTCGGGTCTTCAAAAATACTCGAGTAATTCATGAAATACTCAAGTCGCTCATCAACCCAGAACACTCGAGTAGTTCTTCATTACTCGAGTGGTTCATCAAAAACACTCTTGCTGCATCTGTTAATACTCGAGTCCTAAACCTGATACTCGAGTGTTAGTGTAAAGTGATGCACTGATGCATCACGAAATACTCGAGTATTAAGCCATATACTCGAGTCTTATCAGACAGTATAGGTCAAAAATCTGGTTTTAACATACCATTTTCAATTCTAACCATTTCTAATTCAATCCAATGATCAACAGAGTTCACATAACATATAATAAACATGTTCAAGCACTTAGAACACATCAAATTACAGAATTTACAGAGATTCATAAGATTATGCATAAAACTTAGAAAATCCACAACTTAGGGGACCAAGTCACCCACACCATTCCCATCTTCCTTCTCACTCAAAATTTCGAACCTCTCTCACTCTCCTCTAGGGCTCAAGCTCCTCTCACTTCCATTTGATCAAGAATCAAGTGGGCGGCACTCATTCCATCATCAGGGATTGTTATTATCATCTTCAAGTAAGTGTTTGAGTGTGGATTCCTCTCCTTCCCTTCCAAAATTCGTTTTCCTTTCTCTCTCTACCATAAATAGTGATTTTTCAACACTAGGCATTAGAAGCACCATTTTTCTTTGATTCTTGACTTGATTCATGACATAAATGATGATTTCCTCTCTTTTATAACTCTATATTAGGTACCATCCTTATCCTTTGGTTGGGCATCTTATTGGTGGGAAAACTCAAACATAGGGCATTTGGAATCTCCTTATTCTTAAGTATTTGAGGTAAGGGGGTGGATATAGTGAGCTTTGCCTTGTTCTAGGGAGTAGGTTCTAGTTAGTACATAATACTTGTTAGGGTTATGTGTTAGGGGAGAATATTAGATTATAAATCCCTAGGTTATTGAATATAAAATTCTAATTTATTAAATATGCATGATGATTGGATGTTAAGATTAGGAAAAGGAAACTCAATAATATGAAAATGAGTAATTTGATAAATGAAATTTGGTTAATGATTATATTGAAGTACATGAGGAATTGGGTAATGTGATAATAAAGTTGACATAAATGATTTTTATGACTATTGACCTTATTTGTAAAGTTGTGAATTAAATGATAATTAATTACTGTAGCAAATATATGTATGTGTTGTGGAATAAATTGATATAGGAAGAAAGGGAATGGAAACGATTAAATGTGATAAATGTGCATATTTGTATCTAATTGTTAAATAGGTAAAAATGTTAAGCATTATCAATTGTGAATAAAGATCATGGTTTATGAATTGAACTTGTGAATATAGGAAACGGAAGTAAAACAATTATGTGGAAATAAAAAGTAAAAGATGATATATGCAAAATTAAAATGAAGGGCGAATCTAAATGTTAGGCTATAAAATAGAACACTATTTGGTATGATTGTGATAACTGAGAAAGGAAAAGAATAAGGAAAGATTTGATAATTGATATAGGGAATGAGTATGGATAAAGAATGAATGGGAAATGTGTGTAAGTGTATTTGTGATTGTATGTGCTAAGTTGTTTGTGTAAGATGGTGAAAGTATAATTTGGCCTCTGATGTGAGGTAATGTGAAATGAAAATGTAATAAGTGCGTTGGCCTCTGTTTTGAGGTGACGATTAATGGAAAGTAATGATTTGGCTGACCTCTGATATGAGGGGCACAAAATGAATGAAAGTAATAAAGTGTTGACCTCTGACCTGAGGGACACCGGATGAATTAAAACGAAAGGGTGTGTTGACCTCTGACCTGAGGGGCACGAAAAGAAATAAAGTGTTGACCTCTGACCTGAGGGACACAAGATGAATTAAAGTGAAATAAAGTGTTGACCTCTGACCTGAGGGACACAGAATGAAATAAAGTGTTGACCTCTGACTTGAGGGACACAAGATGAATTAAAGTGAATGAGTGTTGACCTCTGACCTGAGGGACACAGAATGAAATAAAGTGTTGACCTCTGACCTGAGGGACACAGAATGAAATAAAGTGTTGACCTCTGACCTGAGGGACACAAGAAGAATTAAATTGATTGGGTGTTGACCTCTGACCTGAGGGACACCGGATGAAATGTGTATTGGTGTGTTGACCTCTGACCTGAGAGACACACCGTGAATTAAGAAACTGAAGTGTTGACCTCTGACTTGAGGGACACATAGTTCAAACAAGGAAAAGAATATGGGCCTCTGCTTGAGGTGAAAAATGTGTTGAATGAAATTGTACATTGGCCTCTGATTTGAGGTGATGTACTGAAATAAAATGTGTATGTGAAATGAATAAAAAGTAAAGGAAATGAATGATGAAATGAATAATGAAAATGGACGTTGAAATGAATAATGAATATGGAAATTTGGAATGAACAATGAATATGGAAATTATGAAATGTGCATGGTGTGCAATATGTGAATATATGTTTAATTGTTATTTGTGCTTGACCTAGCGGGTCATTATGTCTAGTTAGAAACTGCCTTCTATTTCTTGTGCAATGCTCACTCCCTTACAGTTTCAGGTACGGAGATTGAGTTGGCACAGCCCCCGGCCGAGCAGGAGTACTTTCCCTTACAGGGAGAGTAGGGTGTTATGGGTTTAGTGTATAATATGGACCTAAGCCTCTGATATTATTTTGATGTAAATTTAATATGCATATTTCGAATGAGGCTTAGGATGTTTTGTTTTGCTAAAGCTATAACTTTTGGTTTTAATACTCAAAATTAGTATTTCTGCTAATACTCTGATTTATTATTGCACGCTGATATAATTGGAGCCTGTGGGGCCTTGATTTGATTTAGAAATATAATCTGAAGCCCTGCTGGCTATGAATTGTTTATTGAAAATTGTTTATCACAGGTTAAATTTTGGATTAGTCCGAAAAACAAACAAAACTCCGTCCGTTTGACGGTTGATTTTAATGAATTAAAAATGAATTTTTAAGTCCGTATTTTCTTGTAAGGAGGAATTAAGGGTACAAATCCTAGATGTTACATTTATGGTATCAGAGCAGTTTTTCCTCGGCCCATTGGAGTAACTTACTACTCCTGTAGTTACTCATCAAGCGAGTAACTGGAAGTCTGATATCAAACTGCTTTGTGATTTAGTTAGGTATTATTGTTAGCATGATAATAGGCATAGTTTCTGAGTCTAGGATAGCGAGTAGCTTAAATTCTTTTATGTTTGTTAAGTATATTGAGAAATGCGATTAGTACCTGATGATTTCTTTCGAGAAGCATGGTAAGCATTGGAAAATTATTTCTAAGTCCACTCCAACTATGTTCAGTTTACCATGCTAAACTTGAAATCTTGTGGAAAGCAATGAATCATATTTAGAAGTGGGTAAATGACGAAACTAAGGAAAACGATACCCCAACGGGCTAGGGCACTAAGTTGCTACCCCACCGGGAGGCAGTGATCTTTAGTTTCTCGCCAAGTAAACCAATTCTAAATGTGATACACCAAACAAGATTTCAACATTTTGAAACTAATAGGTTGATAAATTCAAGCTTAAGTAAGACAAAAATGATCTTATCACTGATATGATGTATGATTGAACCTGATCACCTCAAGTGTACATCTATTGGGGGATATCATCATCCTGTCCTTAAGTTTCGGCGAGTATTTTGGGAATTTAGTGAGATCCCAAATTTATCAGGATTAGAGGTCCGTGTCATAGGTTTTCGTATGCGTAAGCATTTAAGAATCAGAGTTGCGCAACGGAAGTGTAGGAAGTATTGCCTTGTCTTAAGATAAGAGGAGTAGCTAGTTAGGAATCCTAGTTAGCTATGATAGATTGCTAGTATTTATACATCTAGAATTGAATATAAGAAACCCCAAGATAGTACATAGTAATAGTCCTAAGATTAGGCATTAGGTGCTTAAAATCCAAAGTGATTGAATAGAGCTAGGTTATGTGTTTAGAAATGAATGAATGCGATGCTATGTATTGTCTTGTGTTTTCCTACATGATGAATTGTGCATTTTAATGATAATTGTTGTTGTCTGAAACATGTGCATGATGAAAATTGTTTGGAGCATAAAACCTTTCGCAAACATCCTCATGGAATGGTGTTGCTATCAAAAAATCGCTTGGTTCTCAAGCATAATCATTTCAAAAATCAGGAACCATTCGATTTATTTTTCAAGCGTGATAGTAACCCCAATGAATTTTCATGTTTTGAAATTGAATTCAAAAAAATGAATTTTTCTGTTCTAATGGAACCATAAGTTCTTCCAAATTGAGTACTAAGTTGTGTAGAGAAATTTTGAAAAGCTAGTGAGTCAACCAAGGATTCCTAAGTAATCAAGCGGTGAACTAATTTATTCTTTTAATCGATCCCCATGCTGATTAAATAGGAACCCTTCTATGTGACTTTACTCGATTCGGAATGGAGCTTAATCGTCAAACTCAAAGTCAAAGGGAATGTGACTATTTTGATTGTTGAGAATCATCGAAATAAATTTTCTAGTGAACCACATACTCCCATTCTCATTGAGTTTGCTAATTTTGAGGAAGGTTATAATCCTTCACCTAAATCTCCCGAAATTAGATGGGGAAAATCCTTTACAAAAAGATATGCCTTGCTTTATAAAATTTGTTTTTGGAACTTCATCCAAGCTATTTAGCATGAACATGTCAAGGTTTAAAAGTGTAAAATAAATTTTCCTGATTTAATCTTTTCCTAAGAATTTTGCGTAAAACAAATCAAAATGGTTTTCCATCAGGAAAGGAATTTGATTTTTCAAGAATAATGAACCTATCAACACACCATCACATCAATATTGCTGATGTGTTACCTTGACTTATGCATATATAAATTCCTTCCTTATAGGATAAGCAAAATTTCTAAACATAGATGAACACATACATGTTTTTTTTTTGGCATATCCTTTTGATTTTATAAATTCATAAATGCACAAACGAATTTCCTGAACGCTATTCTGATTTTCATAAAGATACACATACTTTGAATGTATGGGATTTTAATTATTAAACTTTGAAACCATACAAAGTGATTGGTTTTATCGAAGTTTTTAACTTGGCATGCATAACTTGAATGTGTGAATAAATCATGGGAAACCATGCAAATTTTCAAACTCTTCTTGGATTGCATTTGAAATGTGTGCAGCTTATCTAAGATGTGTGCATGGATTTAGACCTGAGTTCTAGGGCTGATTCAGGTAGATCAGGATTAGATTAGAATCAAGTAGAAGTTGCTAGGTTAATGTTTGCAATTATGCGCTGATATGAAATGTTGGTGCGCATATTTGAATTTTGATTGTCATGTAATTGCTAACTGTTTACTTGTCAATGAGTGTGATTGCTTAGGACTTAAGAATAATGCCTAAGTGTAGATCACCAGGTAGATTGTGATTAGAACTCTTGCAATGTTTGACCGACATCGGAGTAAACCTCAAAAACCTTAGAGCATTTTGCTTCTAGTCTAACCAAACTAAACCACGAGTTGTATTCTTCTTTGGACGCATGAGTCTGGTGGCGTACTTAAGCAAGGTAGTATGCCGATTCAAAGTGGGGGAGTAGAACCTAGTGCAGAGTGCATCGTAGTTTAGAAAACCCTTGTTGGGATGGTTCTCCATTTGAAGGAATTGAACTGAATTTCGGGGACGAAATTCCAATAAGTGGGGAGAATTGTAACATCCTAAGTTTTATTTTAAATGAAATTATTGTTTAATACCCAAGAAATAACTGAATTAATTGTTTAACTAATTTTGTGAGCAAGGTGAGCAGCCATTTTGAGTACCAGGGGTTGTATAGAAGGCAATGGTAGCTTCGAGCGAAATTAACTAAGCGAAATCGGGAGTTGAATCGGCGCTTTCGATGTTAGAAATCAACCGAAAATAGAAAATTAGAAATTTATTATAGGATGCTAAGAAAATAAATTCCACCGTTGGATATGAAGTTTATGGGGTGAGGAAGCTTGTCTAAAAATTTGGACCCGATCTGACGGTTAACGAAAAAGTTACGGCGAATCGAAGATCGAAAATCCTGTTTCTCGCCTAGGCGCACCATCATGCGCCCAGGCACGTGCACTGTTCAAATGTGCACCAGCCAGTGGGAAAACGGCCCAGGCGAGCCCCCCATTCGCCCAGGCGCGCCCAAGGCGCATCAACACGCACCAGTCCTGCAAATTGGCACGCCAATCCCCCACCAGCCCCGCACCAGACTTAGCACCACGCACCAGATCTGGAGCCGGTGCCAGATCCGCGCTCAGGCGCACCCCGACCGCGCCCAGGCGCGCGCGCAACAGCTGGTGTGTCTCCAGCCGCACGATCAGATCTTGGGGGCCAATTTTTGGCACCCCAGCCACACGATTGGTGCCTTGTGGTCAGGAAAACATAAAGGAGCTAGGGGACCAAGTCACCCACACCATTCCCATCTTCCTTCTCACTCAAAATTTCGAACCTCTCTCTCTCCTCTAGGGCTCAAGCTCCTCTCACTTCCATTTGATCAAGAATCAAGTGGGCGGCACTCATTCCATCATCAGGGATTGTTATTATCATCTTCAAGTAAGTGTTTGAGTGTGGATTCCTCTCCTTCCCTTCCAAAATTCGTTTTCCTTTCTCTCTCTACCATAAATAGTGAATTTTCAACACTAGGCATTAGAAGCACCATTTTTCTTTGATTCTTGACTTGATTCATGACATAAATGATGATTTCCTCTCTTTTATAACTCTATATTAGGTACCATCCTTATCCTTTGGTTGGGCATCTTATTGGTGGGAAAACTCAAACATAGGGCATTTGGAATCTCCTTATTCTTAAGTATTTGAGGTAAGGGGGTGGATATAGTGAGCTTTGCCTTGTTCTAGGGAGTAGGTTCTAGTTAGTACATAATACTTGTTAGGGTTATGTGTTAGGGGAGAATATTAGATTATAAATCCCTAGGTTATTGAATATAAAATTCTAATTTATTAAATATGCATGATGATTGGATGTTAAGATTAGGAAAAGGAAACTCAATAATATGAAAATGAGTAATTTGATAAATGAAATTTGGTTAATGATTATATTGAAGTACATGAGGAATTGGGTAATGTGATAATAAAGTTGACATAAATGATTTTTATGACTATTGACCTTATTTGTGAAGTTGTGAATTAAATGATAATTAATTACTGTAGCAAATATATGTATGTGTTGTGGAATAAATTGATATAGGAAGAAAGGGAATGGAAACGATTAAATGTGATAAATGTGCATATTTGTATCTAATTGTTAAATAGGTAAAAATGTTAAGCATTATCAATTGTGAATAAAGATCATGGTTTATGAATTGAACTTGTGAATATAGGAAACGGAAGTAAAACAATTATGTGGAAATAAAAAGTAAAAGATGATATATGCAAAATTAAAATGAAGGGCGAATCTAAATGTTAGGCTATAAAAGAGAACACTATTTGGTATGATTGTGATAACTGAGAAAGGAAAAGAATAAGGAAAGATTTGATAATTGATATAGGGAATGAGTATGGATAAAGAATGAATGGGAAATGTGTGTAAGTGTATTTGTGATTGTATGTGCTAAGTTGTTTGTGTAAGATGGTGAAAGTATAATTTGGCCTCTGATGTGAGGTAATGTGAAATGAAAATGTAATAAGTGCGTTGGCCTCTGTTTTGAGGTGACGATTAATGGAAAGTAATGATTTGGCTAACCTCTGATATGAGGGGCACAAAATGAATGAAAGTAATAAAGTGTTGACCTCTGAACTGACGGACACCGGATGAATTAAAACGAAAGGGTGTGTTGACCTCTGACCTGAGGGGCACGAAAAGAAATAAAGTGTTGACCTCTGACCTGAGGGACACAAGATGAATTAAAGTGAAATAAAGTGTTGACCTCTGACCTGAGGGACACAGAATGAAATAAAGTGTTGACCTCTGACCTGAGGGACACAAGATGAATTAAAGTGAATGAGTGCTGACCTCTGACCTGAGGGACACAGAATGAAATAAAGTGTTGACCTCTGACCTGAGGGACACAGAATGAAATAAAGTGTTGACCTCTGACCTGAGGGACACCGGATGAAATGTGTATTGGTGTGTTGACTTCTGACCTGAGAGACACACCGTGAATTAAGAAATTGAAGTGTTGACCTCTGACCTGAGGGACACATAGTTCAAACAAGGAAAAGAATATGGGACTCTGCTTGAGGTGAAAAATGTGTTGAATGAAATTGTACATTGGCCTCTGATTTGAGGTGATGTACTGAAATAAAATGTGTATGTGAAATGAATAAAAAGTAAAGGAAATGAATGATGAAATGAATAATGAAAATGGACGTTGAAATGAATAATGAATATGGAAATTTGGAATGAACAATGAATATGGAAATTATGAAATGTGCATGGTGTGCAATATGTGAATATATGTTTAATTGTTATTTGTGCTTGACCTAGCGGGTCGTTATGTCTAGTTAGAAACTGCCTTCTATTTCTTGTGCAATGCTCACTCCCTTACAGTTTCAGGTACGGAGATTGAGTTGGCACAACCCCCGGCCGAGCAGGAGTACTTTCCCTTACAGGGAGAGTAGGGTGTTATGGGTTTAGTGTATAATATGGACCTAAGCCTCTGATATTATTTTGATGTAAATTTAATATGCATATTTCGAATGAGGCTTAGGATGTTTTATTTTGCTAAAGCTATAACTTTTGGTTTTAATACTCAAAATTAGTATTTCCGCTAATACTCTGATTTATTATTGCACGCTGATATAATTGGAGCCCGTGGGGCCTTGATTTGATTTAGAAATATAATCTGAAGCCCTGCTGGCTATGAATTGTTTATTGAAAATTGTTTATCACAGGTTAAATTTTGGATTAGTCCGAAAAACAAACAAAACTCCGTCCGTTTGATGGTTGATTTTAATGAATTAAAAATGAATTTTTAAGTCCGTATTTTCTTGTAAGGAGGAATTAAGGGTACAAATCCTAGATGTTACACACTGATGCATCACGAAATACTCGAGTATTAAGCCATATACTCGAGTCTTATCAGACAGTACAGGTCAAAAATCTGGTTTTAACATACCATTTTCAATTCTAACCATTTCTAATTCAATCCAATGATCAACAGAGTTCACATAACATATAATAAACATGTTCAAGCACTTAGAACACATCAAATTACAGAATTTACAGAGATTCATAAGATTATGCATAAAACTTAGAAAATCCACAACTTAACATACCAATTTGCATAATACACAGAATACTCATAATTTTAAGTTCTAAATAGCTTGCATGCAACATATAAAACTTGCTCAAAACAACTTTAGAGCACAGGTTGGTCTCCAAACCAATTTCCCTATTCAAACTAAGCCCTTAGAGCCTCTTGGTGGCTCTCTAATCAAATTCATGCAATTTAAACTCTATCTAGTGAATAGAATGCTTTCCCCTTACCTCTCAGACATGTACCAATAGAAAATTCACAAGAAAAAGCTCTCCAACACCAAAAACGACTTCAAGCACCAACATGCAGAACAGTTTGGCCAGAGCACCAAAATTGAATTGGTTGACACATAAAACAACAATAAGAATTGGGGAAATTAGTTTATCTAGACTCTATGCAACGCATACTAACTAGAGAAACAAGTTTTAGATTCAGAGAGTGCGTGAGCTTACCAAAATCAATGACCAAAGTAAGCTCCAGAGATGGTTTGACAGCAACAAAGCTTCACTTTCGAGCTCCAAATCTCCCAACTCACACAATCTCAACTCACGATTTTGGTGTCTATACAAAGCTCGTGATGTGATCTTTGTATTGGTGCATAATTTGTGACTCAAATCAAAACACAGAGGAAGAATCGAAGGATACGATTCAAGAACCCTAACACATGCAACACACACGAAATCGGCCAAATGAGGTTGCAATCATCAACCAAGAAGCTTTTATAGAGGTTTCAGAGGCTCATGCATGTCAACACGACGACTGGGAATGTGGTTGGAGGGTGATTTCGTGTCAACGGTGGAGAATCGTTGGTGGTGACTCACCAAAACGCACTAACTCGTGCAACTCTGACCAGAACACTTGAGTATTTTGGTCAGTTTTTGAAAAATATTTATTTTATTTTCTTTCCCTCCAAACCTTTCCTATAATTACTTCTAGGTCCCAAAACAGGGACTAATGTGCAAATAATTTATTTTTACTTAAAATAATTACCAATTTAAATTCACACATTTACTAACAATATAAACACAGATTTTAATCAAAGATTAAAAAGAGAAATAATTAATTATAATAAACTTTATAATTAATATTTCATTAATCAGGGATTAAAATTTTGGGGTGTTACACTACTCCCCCACTTACAAGGAATTTCGTCCTCGAAATTCAACTTATACAAACAACTCAGGATAGTCCTGACGCATCTTATCCTCTAATTCCCAAGATGCTTCCATTACATCGCCACAAATCCAGATAACCTTGACCAAAAGAATATCCTTCCCTCTAAGCTTCTTGACTCTTCGATCTTCAATACGGATAGGCCTAGCTTCAAAGGTTAGGTTCTCACGTATTTCTAGGTCATCAGATCAGGTTGGATTCTAAAAACAATGGTGGGGTCATGAATATACTTTTTCAACTGAGACACGTGAAACACATTATGAAGATTAGCTAATGACGGGGGTAGGGCTATTTGATAAGCTACTGAACCAACCTTTTTAAGAATTTGGTAAGGACGAATAAACTTAGGTGATAGTTTCTGGGTTTTCAAAGCTCTACTAACACCTTTGGTTGGTACTATTCTAATGAAAACGTGGTCACCTTCAGCAAATTCTAATGGTTTCCTCCTCCGATCAGTATAGCTCTTGTGTCTGCTTTGAGCAGTCTTCATCTTCTCTTGTATCATCTTGATCTTCTCAGTTGTGTCTTGCACAACATCTGGTCCAATAAGAGAACTCTTCCCCACTTGAAACTAGCATAATGGAGTCTGACACTTTCTCCCACACAGAGCTTCAAATGGTGTCATTCCAATGCTCGTGTGATAACTATTGTTGTAAGTGAATTCCACAAGCGGCAACATTTGTTCCCAATTTCCTTGACCTTCCAAAACACAGGCTCTTAAGATGTCCTCCAGTGACTGAATAGTCCTTTCCGTTTGACCATCAGTCTGAGGATGGTATGCAGAACTCAACTTCAATCTTGAACCCAGAGCTTTATGTAGATCCTGCCAAAACTTCGATGTAAACCTTGGATCGCGATCTGACACGATACTTGATGGCACACCATGCAGGCGAACAACTTCCTTGATATACAACTGAGTGAGCTTTTTCAAAGAGTAGCACATATTAAATGGTATAAAATGCGCTGACTTTGTCAAGCGATCTACAATCACCCAAATTGCATCATGACCAGTAGCTGTCCTTGGCAATCCAGACACGAAATCCATTGAGATACTATCCCATTTCCATAACGGAATCTCTAAGGGAAGTAATTCTCCTCCTGGCCTTTGGTGTTCCACCTTAGCCTTCTGACACACCAAACAACACGCTACGTATCTCGCCACATCTTTCTTCAAACCAGGCCACCAAAATATCCTCCTCAAATCCTAATACATTTTGGTAGCTCCCGGATGCATACTCATCTTGCTCTTATGCGCTTCATCCAGAATCATTCTTCTTACTTCTGAATTATCAGGCACACAAATCCTTGCTCTAAAGCGAAGAATTCCATTCTTTCCTTCTTGAAATTCTAACTCTTTGCCTTCCTCCATAAGCTTCCTCTTTTCCTTAAGCTCATCATCTTCTTGTTGCAACTCTCGAATCCTTTGCAAGAATTCATTAGCAATCTGGAACATCCCCATTTTGATACTTGTCGGCTCCACGTGCATCGTTAAGCTCAAATCTCTAAATTCCTCTATCGACGCAGCTTCTTTGACCATCATCAAACTGATATGAATTGCCTTTCGACTCAATGCATCCGCCACCACGTTTGCTTTCCCAGGATGGTAATGAAGCTCGAATTCATAATCCTTCAAGAACTCCATCCATCGACGTTGCCTCATGTTCAACTCTTTCTGGTCAAAAAGGTACTTTAAACTCTTATGGTCACTAAACACCCGAAACGTAGTGCCATAGAGATAGTGCCTCCAAATCTTTAGAGCGAAAACAACAGCTTCCAGCTCTAAGTCATGAGTTGGATAGTTCATTTCATGAATTTTTAGCTGTCTCGAGGCATAAGCGACTACCTTTCCATCTTGCATCAACACACTCCCAAGTCCTTGTTTCGATGCATCGCAATACACCTCAAAATTCTTCTGTGGATCAGGCAAAATCAACACAGGAGATGATGTTAATCTTTCCTTCAACTCTCGGAAACTCCTTTCACACTTCTCATCCCATATAAATGGTTGATCTTTTCGAGTTAACTTCGTCAATGGTAGCGCAATCTTCGAGAAGCCTTCTATAAATCTTCTATAGTAGCCAGCCAAACCAAGAAAACTTCTCACTTCCGTGACCGACTTCGGTTGTTCCCATTGTAGAACTGAACATACTTTCGTCGGATCAACAGTTATTCCCTTGTTTGATATCACATGTCCTAAGAACTTAACTTCCTCCAGCCAGAACTCACACTTTGCAAGTTTGGCGTACAATTGCTTCTCCTTTAGGACATTCAACACTATTATCAAGTGTTCATCATGCTCCTCCAGGCTCTTGGAATAAATAAGGATATCGTCAATGAACAAAACCACGAATGAATCTAAATAAGGTCTAAAGATTCGATTCATGTAGTTCATGAAAATGGCTAGTGCATTAGTCAATCCGAATGGAATCACAACATACTCATTATGCCCATATCGGGATCGAAATGCAGTCTTAGAGATATCCTCTTCTCTAATCCTGATCTGATGATACCCCGATATCAGGTCAATCTTGGAAAATACTGAAGCCCCACAAACTTGATCCATAAGGTCATCTATCCTTGGTAAAGGATACTTGTTCTTGATTGTGACCTTATTCAACTACCGGTAGTCGATACACATCCTCATACTACCATCTTTCTTTTTGACGAACAAAACTGGAGCACCCCAAGGCGACACGCTTGGTCGGATCATCTGCTTCTACAACAATTCTTCAATCTGTTTCTTCATCTCAGCCATCTCTGGTGGTGCCATTCTATAAGGAGCAATAGAAATGGGACCAGCTCCCGGAACTAAATCAATTCCGAATTCAATCTCTCTCTTTGGTGGCAAACCAGGTATCTCGTCAGCGAGTACCTCCGGAAAATCTCGGACAACGTAAATCTCTTCAATCCTTGGGCCACACTCTTCTACTTCAGTGTTGAACAAACATATATAGCCTGAAGGTTGTGGGTTTCTATAGATAACTACTTTTCTATCACAATCAACGATCACTTGGTTTCGGCTTAACCAATCCATTCCCAAGATCACATCCAATTGCGATAAGGGTAAACAGATCAAATCTACCCTAGAGAGTTGTCCTAACACTTCTATACAACAGTTAAGACATGCTCTAGAAACAACTCCAAGAACATTAGTAGGGGTTTCTACTTTAAGAGTGTATGATAGCTCAGATATGGGTAAACTCAAACGATTTACACATTCATATGAAACAAATGAATGCGTAGCACCAGAATCAAACAATACATTACAGAGCTGACCATTTAGCAAGTAATTACCTTGCACAAGATCATAGGATTAGCTTGCCTCCACACCACTAAGCGTAAAAACCCTTCCTTGAAACACGGGCTTGTCAACTGCCCCTCTCGAATTGGTCTTGGTCGGTTCCTTGCAATCCTTCGCAAAATGTCCCGGTTTTCCAGAATTGAAGCAGCCACTTGTCGTCCAACAAAAACGACCATGATGGCCGCGCTTGCACTTGTCACAATAGGGAGCCTCACTCCAGAAATTCCTTCCATCATTACCTCCAACTTTCCCATTGCCTTTCCCTCGGCGGTCATATGGTCCTTTGCCTCTATTGTTGAAACCCTTGCGCCTCTGAGGTCCATAATTCTGACTATCTTTCCTCTCTGGTGCTTGCAATCCTTCTGCCCTCTTGTCATCCTCATACATCCTACACATATATACTAATGCAGGAAAGCTTTGGATCCTTTGATAACTGAAAATAGACTTTCAGTTTAGGCCTTAGGCCTCCCTCAAACTTGATACATTTGCTCCTTTCATCTGGGTTGTTCTAGTAATATGGAGAGTACTTCATCAATTCCTCGAACTTGGCTGCGTACTCACCCACACTCATGTCTCCTTGTTTCAGCTGCAAGAACTCCACTTCCTTCTTTCTCCTCAAATCCTCTGGGAAGTATTTATTGACAAACTTCTCCATAAATACACCCCAATTAACATCCCGTCCTTCATAACGCATGAGCTGAACCGTATGATTCCAGCAGTTCTCAGCCTCATCTTCCAACATATAGACTGCATACGCCACCTTTTGAGCTTCCGTGCAATCTAATGTTCTGAAGATTTTATCCATGGTGTGAATCCACTTATTAGCCTCCTCAGGTTTAAATCCTCCTTCAAACTTGGGTGGATTACAACTCCTAAAATCCGCCAAACTCTTAGCCTCAGTATTACCCACATTACACTGATGAGGTGGATTAATCGGTTGCGGTGGTTATTGAGATTGCTGTTGTTGCCGTTGCTGCATAGACTCCAACACCGCGGTGATTCTCTCTAACATCGCGTTAGTATGATTTTTGTTTCTAGTTGTCATAATAGACCTGCGCTATGGACTTATGGTCACATATGATGAACTAAAGAAACATTCATCACACCACCTATACTAAGGCTATGACCATAACCTCAAACAAAACATTCAATTGTATCTAGTGCTCAAAATAAGCAAGATACTAGCATTCAAATCAATTAGTATGCCCTGTGGATACCTGCTTGATGTTGATGACTACCTTTCTGGGACTACTTCAACTACTACAGGATCTGACTTTTGCTCTGATACCACTCAGTGTGACACCCTCATTTTACTACTTGAAATTAGAGTAATAAATATACTATTTCTCAAATGGTTATGGACTTGTTAGTATTAGAAAATACTGGGCTTAAATTTTCCCTTTTCATTTTCTGAAAGAAGCGGGTTAACAAACCAAAATATAGAGTCCTTGGAGATTAGATTTTATATCATTTAAAACCTTATACTAAGTTCGGCAATTTCTAAGACAAGGAAATCTTTTAACAATCTAGATAGCATCGGTTCTTAGAAATTGTATTTACATAGTAAAAACTTAAATGATGTCATCAATTCTTTCGTTTGCGAATCTGATACCATTTTCAAATATTGTAGCCGAAATCTTTAAATAATCTTTATCAGAGTAAGCGGAAATAGTAGGACTATGCACAGTTGTATTATAAACAATATATATAAGTCATGAAATACATAGTCCAGGTGATAGTCTCCAAGTTCCAGAACAAGTCCATAAAACAGTAATAACAAAGTAGATCATCACTCCAGAGTTCTCAAAAGCTATATACAATATCTACATATCAAAAATAAAGACTCTAAAGCTGATTAGGGAACATAAGCAGCAGTAGTAGTAGTAGTAGAAGTCTCCAGGAAGTAGCAGTAGCAGTAGTAGCCATCATCCAACATCATCAGCAGCAACATCTCCTCTACAGCATCCATCACACCGGATCCATGATCCTCATCATCTACCTTATGCACATACCTAGGGATCATCGTCCCTCCACTGACTCCAGGTAGAGTGAACGACAGGCTCGCCTCCGCTCTCGTCCTCCACAGGGTCCTCCTCTATCTCATCCAAAGGAGTGGGTACCCTACCACTGGGTACAGGGTCAGGTGATGGCGAGACCCTAACAGGGCTCCTCGGATCAAATGAGGGGGTCTCCTCGCGGACGACTCTAGAAGAAAAAGGGTGTGAGCGGGTAGGTCGAAAGCGAAAACTGTGATATGAGCGAGCTGGTCGTGTGGGAGGTGGTCCATGGTAAGTGTAAAAGGGTGGTACGTGCATAGTGTATATGATGGGGATCCTAAACCTACGAGGACGAAACCGGATCAGCGGGTTGGGGTGATAGAAGGTAACCTCTACTTCCCCCTCAAGTACCGCTCGGTGATCCTCTCAACGAAATAACCATATCATCAGCATCTCACTTTCGCTGGCCACATCGTCAACCATAACGTGTCATCAAGCAAGTCGTCAGTTGGCACTCCCAGAGGCCCTCCTCATGTTACCAAAACATGAAAAACGATCTAACATCCGAACTCCAGAATGAATGCAATTTCTTAACTTAAAAGAATTGATTGGTATATCTCAATTAATAATATTTCACATTATTAATTCAATAATTTCATACCATCATCAATCAAAGTCTTTTAAGTCTTAGATCACTTGGGTTATTATCATTTAAGTATTAACAGAATGATTCAGAATTAAAAATGGTATTTTTAATTTTCTGGGCAGAAATACTCGAGTGTTCTTCAGAATACTCGAGTAGTTCTTCAGTGTTTCCAGATTACTAGAGTAGTTCATCTCTACTCGAGTCGTTCATAATTTTCCAGAAAAGTCGGGTTTCCCGTCTTCAAAAATACTCGAGAAATTCATGAAATACTCGAGTCGTTCATCAACCCAGAACACTCGAGTAGTTCTTCATTACTCGAGTGGTTCATCAAAAACACTCTTGCTGCATCTGTTAATACTCGAGTCCTAAACCTGATACTCGAGTGTTAGTGTAAAGTGATGCACTGATGCATCACGAAATACTCGAGTATTAAGCCATATACTCGAGTCTTATCAGACAGTACAGGTCAAAAATCTGGTTTTAACATACCATTTTCAATTCTAACCATTTCTAATTCAATCCAATGATCAACAGAGTTCACATAACATATAATAAACATGTTCAAGCACTTAGAACACATCAAATTACAGAATTTATAGAGATTCATAAGATTATGCATAAAACTTAGAAAATCCACAACTTAACATACCAATTTGCATAATACACAGAATACTCATGATTTTAAGTTCTAAATAGCTTGCATGCAACATATAAAACTTGCTCAAAACAACTTTAGAGCACAGGTTGGTCTCCAAACCAATTTCCCTATTCAAACTAAGCCCTTAGAGCCTCTTGGTGGCTCTCTAATAAAATTCATGCAATTTAAACTCCATCTAGTGAATAGAAAGCTTTCCCCTTACCTCTTAAACGTGTACCAACAGAAAATTCACAAGAAAAAGCTCTCCAACACCAAAAACGACTTCATGCACTAACATGCAGAACAGTTTGGCCAGAGCACCAAAATTGAATTGGTTGACACAAAACAACAATAAGAATTGGGGAAATTAGTTTCTCTAGACTCTATGCAACACATACTAACTAGAGAAACAAGTTTTAGATTCAGAGAGTGCGTGAGCTTACCAAAATCAATGACCAAAGTAAGCTCCAGAGATGGTTTGACAGCAACAAAGCTTCACTTTCGAGCTCCAAATCTCCCAATTCACACAATCTCAACTCACAATTTTGGTGTCTATACAAAGCTCGTGATGTGAGCTTTGTATTGGTGCATAATTTGTGACTCGAATCAAAACACAGAGGGAGTCGAAGGATACGATTCAAGAACCCTAACACATGCAATACAAACGAAATCGGCCAAATGAGGTTGCAATCCTCAACCAAGAAGCTTTTATAGAGGTTTCAGAGGCTCATGCATGTCGACACGACGACTAGGAATGTGGTTGGAGGGTGATTTCGTGTCAACGGTGGAGAATCGTTGGTGGTGACTCACCAAAACGCACTAACTCGTGCAACTCTGACCAGAACACTCGAGTCTTTTCAGAAACACTCGAGTATTTTGGTCAGTTTTTGAAAAATATTTATTTTATTTTCTTTCCCTCCAAAACCTTTCCTATAATTACTTCTAGGTCCCAAAACAGGGACTAATGTGCAAATTATTTATTTTTACTTAAAATAATTACCAATTTAAATTCACACATTTACTAACAATATAAACACAGATTTTAATCAAAGATTAAAAATAGAAATAATTAATTATAATAAACTTTATAATTAATATGTCATTAATCAGGGATTAAAATTTTGGGGTGTTACAGCAAATCATAAAAGCCAGCCTTTATCCAAGAGGCTTTTTTGAAGTTCTTTAGCCTCAAGTACCAGTCTTTGAAGTTGGTAATCACTTCGGCACTTCGGAAGACCCTTGTCGCTTGATCCTTATCGAAATGGGATATATTAATGGAATCGAGTGTTATCAAGGGGCGAGTATCATCTGGATCGTACAAAGGGAAGTAGTCAGCAATGTCAGAATGTTTGGCTTCGTCCAAAGTAAGCAATGGACCAAGGAAATAAGGTTTAGGGTTTACAGGTTTTCCATCCACAGGAACAGAAGAAGTATCAGGGATCATAATATTTCGTAAGTTGTGGGTAACATTAAGGTCAATTTCAAGATCAGAAACTTTCATGATAGCAGCCATTGTTGATATTCTATTCGAGTACAAAAATCACGAGAGAAAAAAAGGTTTAGGGCAAGGAAGAAGAAAGTGCAGTAAGGCTCAAGGAAACGAAATGGTAGGATAATGACAAGTGACTTGAGTTTACCATGGTTCGAACCACCACCATGGTTCGCGAAAAGGTATCGAAGAAAGGGCCTCGTGCGCCTTACCTTTTCACGCCACCAGCCCAAGTCCCGAATCCCAAGGATGTTTCGCAAAAAGGTACAACTTTTGACATCCTCCGAAATGGTACGTCGAATGCCAAAACTTGGGGGGCCTCTGTTGACTAGAAGTCAAATTTTGACAAGCGAAAAGAATGTCGAATGCATAAGTGATGTCAATGAAAGTGTACTTAGGTGTCTTACCTATAAGTGACTTCGAAGGATGTGCACGTGTATTGACAGGATGGGAAAGATCAACAGTATAAGTGATGTCGATGGAAGTGTACTTAAGCAAACTGCTTAAAATTGACTTCGAGGGACATGGACGTATGTCGACAAATGGATGAGGACGGCGTCAAAAGAGTATTAACATGGAAACCGAGGAGGTCAGAGTGGTAATGATGACGCATTGGGAACAAGAGAACGGTCACATCAACATTTAATGCACTTACTCATGGCTATAAATACGTCACTTCCAACGTTCAAAGGGCCAAAAGTATGTAAATGGCATAAACGATGGATCGATCTTATGATTTTTGGAAAGAAGAGAAGCTGTTCGAAGGAGTGAAGGAGAAGAGTCTCAGAGATTAAACACGTGAGATTAAAGGGATTCGGAAGAGAGAGGAACACTGCCAAAATCTTTACTCCGAACCCCCACTTTTCCCTGTTAATGGTGAAAGATTAAACACGTGATATTACATAGGGATCACCTCTTGTATTTCAAGCTCAGACGAAAAGCCTAGATGAAGGGCACACTCCAGCTGAAATACTAGTTTAGGTGGTACCTAGGAGACTTCTGTAACTCAAAGTTGAAACCTTTTACCAGGAAAAGCTTTGAGTATCTTTCCATTTAAAGAGGGAAAAGAAAAGTCCTCTATGGATAATCCCTAAGCAGAGATTGTAATATGATCACTGGCTAGGTTGAGGGCCAAAATCATGGCTAAGTTAGTAATTATGTCATCAAAATCGATTAGGGGGATTAATTCAATAGAGGCTGACACGTTGTCGAAAGGAGCTTGGTGTCGACAGGGATCCTAAAAGCCCAAAAGGCATGAGGATGTTACTTCAACAAAGCTGGCAAAGGATTTGTGTAAAAATCCCAAGAGTTTCAAAGTTGCTTTATTTCAGTTGTGGAAAGATTCTTGTCGAAGAACAATTATCGAAGACTTTCGAAGACATGTGGCAAAAGGAGAACAAACGAAGAAACAGCGTCGTGGGTAATTATTTCGTGGATAGTTGCTCAATTAGGATGTGGCTTTTGCGGTTATGCAGAATGTTCCCAATAATGTAGTGTAAGGGTAGTTGATTTCTAGGACTATAAATAGGTAATTACTTGTTTGTAATCGGGGTTGACACATTGGTAATCATCCTAACATCTCACTGCAAGCAGATTAACGGAGAAAATACCATTGTAATAACCACTTTACATTCCCAGCACTTTACGATTTCAATGCAACCTTTTCGTTTTCCTTTACCTTTCCTGCACTTTTAAATCATGCCTTTACGTTTCCAGCACCTTTAAATTCGCGCATTTTTACTGCTTTAACCTTTACGTTCCTGCACTTTACTACTTTTCTCTTTACGTTTCTGTCGATTTACTTTCTCGTCATTTACGTTTTCCCAAACCCATTTACGTATTTGCCAAGATAAATGGGTTTGGGACGCAAGATTACCAAAAATAGGCCAATCGCGACGCAAGATTACCATTTAATCAGTCGAATCCTGCAATCGCTTGATACTCTCATTCCCGTTTTTGACTCGTGTTCGTCCGAATCGGCGAACTGGCACGCCGCCACATCGAATCCCTTTTCACCAGCGTGAACATACTATTAAATTACACACGCGAGCCAATGTTACCGGTGCCTCGGATGCACAGCCGAATTTTGATCAACTTATGATAAATGCCAACGTTGTATATTTTAAGCACAAAATAATATTTGTTTTTTTTTAGAAAAAGTATGACAACTAAGGATGTTGTATGGTCTTTGACCTTAAGTAGTATTTTGGGTTCATTTTATATGCTGATATTAATTCACGTAGTACCTTTAGTTTAAATGGTATGACACTCCTAAAAGATTATTGCCTTATTAAAGATTGGAATTTAACCCTTTCAAATTATCCTCAAATTCCCTTATTTTTAGTTTTATTATTTCAAAATTATCTCTCTTCATCTTCTTTTTCTAACTCAAACCCCATAACCACCACTATCATCAAACTCCAAACCCCATTAATACCACTACCCTAAACTCCTAAGATGGCATCGGTTATGAATTTTGAGTTTGGGGTGGGGGTGGTGATGGCTTTGGGGTTTGATGATAGGGATGACTATAAGGTTTAAGATTTGGGGTGGTGATGGCTATAGAGTTAAGGATTAGAGGAAGAAGATAAAGATGAGTAATTTTTGGAATAAAACTATAAAATGGTATTTGAAAAAAATTTGTGAGGTTAAATTTCAAAACTCATAATCTTGAATGTTTTCAGCACACACCCAACTACCACTAAACCAATCCACTTGGATTAGATGTTGAATGGTTATGATTCTGGCCATGAAGTTCCCGAGTTGAGTTTTTTTTTTTAATTTTTTTTTAATGTGAGGGAGGTGCTGCAATTAAAACCATAGCTTGGTACTGGTTTAACGTATTGTGTGACAATAATGTCTCCTTAGTGATTGGTTTTTAACTCTAAAATATTACTCTTTTGTTCCAATTTAACTGTGACTTTAGAAATTTCACACGGATTAAGAAAGTCATTTAATATTTTAATTTTCGAGAGAATTATTAGAAAATTTTACTATAATATCTTCAAAGTACATTAATTATCACTCATTTCACATATTTCAACACATTAAATACAAGGTTAAAGTTGGAAAAAAAATCAATTAATACACTCTCAAATTCCTAAAGGGACAAATAATTTGGAATAAATTAAAAAGGCTAAAGTGACAGATAAAGTGGAACAGAGGAAGTATATAAAGATATTTATTAGGTGACTTTGATGTTTTTTGGGTTTGGTTAACCTTGATACTCTTTAGTACTCTATTCGTTCCTGTATATATAACCCCTTTAGGAGATTTCACGTTTGTTAAGAAAGTTGATTAATTTAGTTAATTGTATTGAAAATGTGAACTTTTGATATGTATTTTCAAAATTACCCTTATTAATATTATTGAGAATCTAAAAAGTGTAAAATAAATAGGAGTGTTTGTCGAAAAAAATAATGAATGGTCATTAAAAATTGATATAAAATCTTATAAATGGAGATAATATAAAAGTGTCAAAAGGGTCTTATATTTAGATTTAGGGACGAAGGTAGTAATATTTTTGTTGATAAAAAACACGGTTTACATTTCTTAATTTTGGTAAAATTTTTTTAATTTTTCAATTTTTTTTTACTTTTACAATTTTTTTTAATAGATTTTACGATTTCAAAGGTTTTGCATATATAAATAACCATCTTTTTATTTATTATTTTACCATACCCTTTTATTTATTTTTTTACTTCTTATTCATTCTAATTTTTTTCACCTTTTTATCCTAAATTATCATACATTTATTAATAAATAAATACGTTTCTTAATAAAAATTAATTTTTTACAAACTTTTTTTTGGTAGAAGAAAAATTCTATTACCACAAGCTAAAAATAATACATCAATCAACACTTAATCCAATTTAAACTGCCATTTTCTAGGAAGGGATCAGATAATTGGACCAGTGGAGAGGGAAATTAAAAAAAGACATTGAGAGCCACCTTCTAGGAAGGGTTCCCTCAATGAATAATATCCTTAAGCTCATTACAAATCCTATCAACTAAAGCCCTATTGGGCCAACTCCTAAAATTCCTAAAACAAACAAAAACCCTATAAGCAATTTCTTTTTTAATTAAGCTAAATCTATATGACGGGGTTCTTGATACATTTGTAAAAGATCTTTCATTCCTTTCATGCCACGTGTGATACACAACAGCTAGAAGCACTGCCCAGATAAGATGACATTTCCATTTCCTACCACCAGCGTACAACACCCATCATCTCTATCTTCCCAGCGTTAGAGGAAAACGACTTAGTCCAATCCATGAAGCACAGAAGGTCATCAAATCACCACTCCAAGGACATTCAAACAAGAGATGCTGCAGCGACTCACCAGCAGCCATATACAGAGATTGCAATAATTCGGTAAGAAGCTCCAACTCATCTTGTCTCTGGTTTGCAATTTATCATGAGAAACTAACCAAGAAATGAAACAATGTTTAGGAATACTAAGCTGATTCCAAACCACTTTGAACATAGGATATCTAGTTTGGTTCCCTTTAAGAAACCGATGGCCAGATCTGATAGTGTAGGCACCATCTGGGCATGCTTGCCACAGATTATTCGTGAAATTCGCTCTAAGTTTGTCCCTGACTTTCAATAATTGCTTCCAGTGCCAACTTTGACCTTGGACCCAAAAACAATCCCAGAAGTAGCTGTCCTTGATGTAGTAGTTGTGAACCCAATGCACCCAAAGGCAGTCCTTTTTCTCAGCAATGTTCCAAATCTGCTTACCAAGAGCAGCTATATTCCAAAGACCACAATCCTAAATGTCAAGCCCACCATTTTTCTTCGAGTTACAGATAGTTGACCAAGCTACCTTGGCTTTATAGTTTCCATCTTCTTTTGCACCCCAAAGGAACATTCGACACTGCTTTTGAATTTCATCGATAATAGCTGATGGAATAATAAAAATTGAGGCCCAGTAAACATGGAAACTCAGAAGAACAGAGTTGATAAGACACACACGAGCTTGATAGGATAAGTTCCTAGTTCACCAGTAATTTATGCTTCTCATCACCTTATTCACCAAGACTTGACAAGTTGATGAATTCCATTTTCTCGAAGATAGACGAATACCCAAATACTTACACGGGAAGCTCCCTTGCTGAAACCCAGTAATAGATAAGAGAGTTGTCTGGGTTTCCATATGAATGTCAGCCATGAAAATGTGAGACTTTTCATGACTGACTTGCAAACCAGACCAAGAAGAAAACTCCCTAAGGGAATGAACCATATATCTAACACTGGCTGGATGGGCTTTACAGAAAATCATAAGATCATCTGCAAATGCCAAATTCACCAGCCTCAAATCTTTACAAGCAGGATGAAATCTGAAATTTCTATCTGCAGTTGCTAGAATAAGCTTCCTTGTAAGCAATTCCATAGATAGAACAAATAGTAAAGGAGACATAGGATCTCCCTGCCTGATTCCCCTAGATCCCCAAAACCTTTCACCTTGTTGACCATTTAGAACAATAGAGTATGAAACAGTCCTGACACAAGCCATAATCCAAGATACAAACTTAGTAGGAAATTTCAGAGTTGTTAACAAAGCCTCAACAAAACTCCATTCTAAGGTATCATAAGCCTTCTTTATGTCCAACTTCATCATACATCTAGGTGAAACCCTCCTTCTACCGTACAATCTGACCAGTTCTTAGGATAGAAGAATATTATGCAAAATACTTCTATCTTTAATGAATGCAGTCTGATTATCCTGGACCAAAGTAGGCAACACATCAGCTAATCTACTGCTAATAACCTTTGAGATGCACTTGTAGATAGTTGAACAACATGCAATCGGTCTAAACTGGTGAACCATAGAAGGATCCTCTACTTTAGGAACCATAACAATATTTGTATAATTTATTTCTCTTAGGATATTACTTGTATCGAAGAACTCCTTGATGGCACAAGATATCTCCTCACCAATTTTGTCCCAAGTAGCTTGAAAAAAAAACCTGACCCAAACCCATCAGGCCCTGGAGCTTTGTTTTTGTCAATAGAAAACAGGGCTTGCCTAATCTCCTCATCAGTAATAGGCTTAATCAGGGTCATCTGCTGTTCCCTTGATAAGCATCTACCCTGATCAATCACATCATGTCCAAACATATGACCTCTGCTTCTGGAACGAAAGAGATTCTGATAATAATTATCAAATAACTGCTAAATCCCATCTTGATCCGAAACTTGCTCATTCCTATCATTTACAATCCTAATGACCCTATTTTGGTAATTCATCTTTCTAATCGAATCATGAAAGAGATTTGTGTTGCTATCACCATCTTGCAACCACCCCATTTTAGCTTTTTTTCTGAAGGAATGACAAAGCATTTTGCTGCACCTCTCTATACTGAATAGAAACTTGTCTCTCTTCCTCCTGTAACATTTGATCCATGGGTCTATGAGCTAAATCAGTTTGAATGGCCTCTAATTTATCCCTGAGCTCAGATTCTCTGATGTCAATATTTGAGAAAAACAGTTTATTCAATCTAGCTAAAGGACTTTTAAGATCCTTTAACTTCCTACATAATTTAAATATACAACTCCCTTCAATAATCCTCTGCCAAACAACATCAACAATGTGCATGAACTCCTAATGATTAGCCCACATATTAAAGTACTTGAAGGAGTACCTTGCTTGCCTTTCCTGAATCCCCCAATCAATTACAATCGCTGAGTGATCATATAAGCCAGGATTAGTAAACACAGCAGATGAAAGAGGCCATTCCTTGAACCAAGCGAAATTTACCAGAGCTCTATCCAGCTTAGCGATAATTCTGTCAGCACCAGTTTGCTTGTTACACCAGGTGTAATAACAACCTGACTGACGCATGTCCAGGACACCACACTCATCAATACAATATTGAAATTCACTGGCATTGCTAAAATCAACAGGATTTCCCCCTATCTTCTCATGTTGATTTAGACAAGTGTTGAAGTCCCCTAGGATTAGCCAAGGGATGTTGACACAACTCTGGGTACCACAAAAAACCTGCCAAAGCTCCTTCCTATCACACTGTTCATTCTCTGCATAGACAAAAGTTAAAAAAGCCTGCTTCTGATTCTGTTTCATAGTGACATGACAATGGACATACTGAGAAGATCTAGTTATGATAATGACATCAAAAATATCCCTTCTCCACATCACCCAAATCCTACCAATAGAACAAACATCCAAGTTGATGAAAGACCCCCAACCACTAGCTATTTTATTCTGAACCTGCTGAAAATTATTCATTCTCAGCTTATTTTCCAAAAGAGCAAAAAGACTTACCTTATTTCTTCTATACAAATCCAAAACCTGTTTTTGTTTTCGAGGGTGGTTCAGCCCTCAAATATTCCAGGCTCCAATTTTATCCATGAGGAGGCTGATTAGACGACTCCCCCCTCTGCAACTCTATAGCTCTTTGCTGAGCCTTACTTCAAGTGCTAACAGTTATCCACCCTTCTTTATCACCCCCCTTCTGATCCTCCTTTGGCAAAACTTTATCATCTACTGTGGTTTCAGTTGTCAGATCATAAATCACAGTCTCAACCTCAGCTATTGCCTTATCTTCATTTTCCTGGAGAACAGTGCCATTTTCAATATTATTTTTCAACTTAAGAGCTTCATCTAACTTTTGCATGTCCTTCTGAGTGGGTTTTTTCTTTTCAACCCATTGTTGTTTTCCTGCCTGCTTATCCCCCTTCTTACACATTTTCGCATCATGGCCATAACATGAACACTTAGAGCACAGAGTGGGCTTCCATTCATACACAACTTTTTGAGAGACAATGTTACCTTTGTCATCTTAAAAATGCACTTCCTCAGGAAGAATGACAGGATCTACTTCCACCGACACCCTAGCATAACTGATTCTATTTCTATCATCAGTCACCTTATCAGCCATAATAAGAGTTCCAATCAAGCTGGATATCTTACTAAGAGCAGAAGCACCCCATAATTTCAAGTTTAAATTTGGCAATTGGACCCAAATAGGAACTCTGTCAAGGAAGCTCTTAGTAACTGGCCTTCCTGTCCACGGTGCTATGATTAAAGGCTTCTTGTCAAAATGAAAAACCCCACTTCCAATACACTGTTCCTGCCCTCTACTGAATTAAATCTCACAATCATCGTACCATCAGAATTCATAAGGACTTTATCAATCCCATACTGTCCCCACGCTTTTTTAATGAATCCACTCAATATTGGATAAGGTGGATTAGCCCCTAAAACATAGCACACCAGAGAGTTTTGCCAATAATTTACCTCTTCTTCAACATCAGAGGGTTCTATTTTCCCCAACGCCACACCATCCTTCAATTCGGGTTGATAGAAATTTAGTTTACCCCCTGCATTTCGGAGCTTTGAAATATGAAAATTTGGTGAGAAAAGCGAAATAGTAGGCATGTCAAGAGTTACACGGTATAAAACCTTGAAAATTTTGTAATGTGCAACGTCAATAATTGTAAAATTTTTGGGAAATAAATTAGATTCATTATTAATATACATTACGTATTTTACATAGAGAAAATAAAAATGAATAAATAAAGATTTTTTAAATAAAATACAAGTAAAACTTACCATAATTAATAAGTTCTTAATGTTTATACAATAGCCTAAAACTAACAAAATTAAGCAAGAATGAAGGGAGTATAGTATTTCTGTCCAAACTCATTTTATGATCGATTAGTTATTAGTTATTTCTCGAAATTTACATGGTGGATATATAACCATCTTTTAATTTGTCTTGAACTGCATGTGAATTACTTCCTCCGGTCCTATTTATAAGTGCTTTTTGGGGTTTTTATTTTGATCCTATTTATAAGACATTTTTTCAATTTTCAATAGCATTTAATTAATTTTTTCCACTAACACCCCTATAAAGTCAACACTTTTTAAAGTTTCAATAATAATTATAGGGGTAGTTTTGAAAAAGTATATCAAATTTTCACATTTCCAGTGCCACTAACAAATTTATCCACTCTCCTTGGTGGGAATGAAAAACCCCAAAAATTTATTATAAATAGGATCGGAGGGAGTACAATCTTAACCGAATTACAAAGTTACAATCTTGAATAATAGTTCAGTGAAAGACAAACAAAAATTTTAACCTTTTTACTAATCCTACTATATTTTGACTTATAAGTAGGGATGAGAATAAAATCCACACCGCGGGTACTCGCTTGAAATCGACCTGATTTTGATGGAAAAAATCTACTCTGATTGGGTTTGGACAAATTTCTATCGATGGGAAATGGACCTTGTAGGACCATTCAAAAAATCTAGAGGAGGCTTCAAACACCTTGTAGTGGCAATTGGTTAATTCACCAAATGGATAAAGGCCATGCCACTAATCCTCCTGACAGGAAAATTTTTTCCAGCGATTTAAAAAAAAAAATGATTAATTTGTGGATATAGGGTCCTCGAATCTATAGTGGTAGATAACATAACTCAATTTTTCAGCTGAAAGCTTCATGAAAATGCTTGCAGATTTCAAAATCAAGATTCACTTTGATTCCGTTAAACGCTCACAAACAAATGGACAAGTGGAAACTGCGAACAAAGTTATTGTGACATTAATTAAGAAGAGACTAGCAAATACAGAAGTGATAGACGAAGAAGATTATGATTGTTCTTCCAAGAAATATTAACATGTGATCAAATCATAAATAATCAAAAACAAAAATAAAATAAAGAATTTTCAAAATTTTGATTTTTTTAAATAATTAAATTACTAAAAACCAAGATTTTATGAAATATTATGAATATCATTAAAAAAATATATTCTTTCAGAAATTTTTAAAGAAAATCCGTGATGGATCAGATTGAAAATGAATTATTTCGTTTTTTCAAAAAAAATACTAAAATGTGATCAAATCTTGATTAATCACAAACTATAAAATAAATATTCATCATATCACAAGTTGCGAACTTCGAAATATTGGTTATAACTTTTCTATAGTAAATGATGATATTGTATGTTGTAGATAACTTTATTATGGTAATTTAATATGTTGATGTTGATGATTTAGTTGCCAAGCATCATTTTAGGAAAAGATCAAAAATATAAAAATTTCATATCAATTATGTTAGATATTGATTAGACTAAATTACTCACTATGAATTATGAAATGAAGATAATATGACATGATTTTAGTACTCAGCTCAAAAATATTTGTTGATTATTGTAATTAGAACAACATAGAATATCAAGATTCTTGAAATTATTGATTAAAATAAATTATTAACTATGAATTATAAAATGAAGATAATTTGGAATGATTTTAGGAATTTTCACCAATGTATTACTATAATTTTTTGCAAATGAATTATAATTGTCGTCAATAAATTATTAACTATGAGAAACTTTTACAAATATAAATGTGAATGATTTAATTTAATTATTATCAATTCTTATAAAAATAAAATTATGCAATTTATTTTAAAATTTTTTTAAATCTTCGGGTTCAAAATATTTGTTAATTGTGATGGGATTTAATCTAATGTATTTGTTCATTCCCGTGCATCGAACGGTTAATCTAAACTAATAAAGTGGAATAAAAAAGTCTTTGAAAAAAACTGAAGATAAAATAAAAATAAATTTTTTTAGATGAAAAATAAAAATAAATATAAAATAGAAAATAATTGATGCACTTACCGTGTAAGTTGTTTTACATTATTAATACATCATCCACCATTTATATATGTTTATTGTTGTTGACTTTTAGCCAAAAGTAATGCAAATGAATAGTGGATGATGAACCGACAATGTAAAAAACTTTATACCTTCAATACACATCTATTAATCTAAATATAAAAATGCATAATGACAATAAAAAACTTTTAGTAACGATATATAGACCAATAAATCAACATAAAATTAAGCTAAGGTCACAAGAAAGAAAAGCATGTGTCAATTATAATCAATCAATAATAACAGAGTACCACATTGAAACATGTCACTTTCTTTCCAATGTAAATATAGATTAATTTTTTTTATATATTTTTGAAAAAAAAAATTAAAACACCAAATAGATACCCGTTCCTGTCCATTATTTCATTATTCTCTCTTCCTGTTATTTCTCTAATCTGCACCCAAAAGATTCTGTCCCTTTTTAATTTGCAATAATTTCTCTTGATATTGATTCCCGGAATAGACCTTTATTAACAAAATCATGAAAGTTTTACCATAGTTAACCCTCTTCTTGGTTTTGTAGACAATCGAATCACCAAGTGTCCAAGCATGGCTTCTGACCGCGGCGACCGCTACATGGTGTTCAATTTCTCATTTTAATATCGCCTCTCTTATTTTATTTTTTTAACAAATATGTGTTTCTTTTGACAGCAAGCAGCAAGTCTGTAACTAACATTAATTTGGCTTCCCACGTTTTACAGGAATGTGAATTTCAAATTGATACCTCACCCGGTTGGCAAAAGTCCTTGACTCAAATTTTGGCAAACTTTGAAGGTATTTTTACTTATAATGAATGGAAATTAAAGAGAATGCAAGTGCTTATTAAGTTTTATTTCTGTTAGATTTTATTGTTTATATGATCGTGATAAAACCGCAAGAAGTAATTGATTCAGTGGTGTAAAACATAGCATAGGAGACTCATGTAATCCCTCCGGCTTGAAATATAAGGAAAAAAAACATACTCTTTTGGTTTAGAAAATAAGCAAAATTAACCAACTTTCTTAAATTTTATTTCATTCCCAATGCAACTTTCCTAAAACATTCTTAGAAAATTGTTATCTTATTTAATTTTTTTGTTTCATTCCCAATGCAGCTCTCCTAAAATACCTCTATTCTTTTATAAATTTTAAAAAATTAAATACAATCAACTAATCTTTTTAATAAGCATAAAATTAGTTAAAATTGCTTTTAAACCGGAGTAAGTATTGTATAAGGCTAAAAGCTAAAGTTTAATTCTTGAACACCAGTTCAAAGAGGCAGTCACATAGTTGGAAGAGATTGATTAATTGAGATACCCTTTCATTTATAATTGATCAAAACCTAGTATATTTTTTCCTTTTGTTCTTAATTAGTACTCCCTTTGTAGTGTTTCGTAGAGTTGTTGTACCATGTTTCATATGTATTGCTATTTTACAAAATCCAATACATAATTAATGTTATTTTTTCCAATACACCCTTATTTATTACACTTTCTTTTTCATTTTCAATATCTTTCTCTCTTCAATAATGATTATAGAAGGCTGAAATACACCAAATTCTTACATCATTTAACCATTTTTTTAAAAATTCGTGCATGACCTTAAAACACATTAAATATGAAACGGAAAGAGTAATATTCATCATATATATTCATATTGATTACCATATTATTGTAGTTTCTTTCCTTCATTTACCATTCGTATTTATTTATTTGCTAGACCTATCCTTCCAGATTTGTTCATCCTCTGGAAAATTTGAAGTCAAAGGCAAAGCAGACCCTCAGAAAATTCTATTGAAACTTATAAAGGCCGGCAAACATGCTACTATTCTTCAGATTACATATGGTCTACTTCCGAAAGATAACCAAAACCAACCTAATAAACATGCTGAAAATGCCCTTAGTCATTTGAAATATCCATATGAAATTTATCATCAACAACCACTTCTTCCTTACAACTACCTTCAGAGTGGTATGAACTATATTCAACCTGGTCCTGGAAATGAACATAGTGGACACAATGAAAAGAGAAACTCAAGCCATTCACATCATGACTCTTGTCCAGTGCATCCACGCAACCGCCGCCAACACCAACACTCTCCACCACAGAATTATTCACCTCCTTCCAAGCACTCAGGAGTCAATGGTATAGGATTCAAGAAACCTGCTTCGGGCAAATCCAACCGCATATTCAATACAAAAGTTATTGAAAAGTTACGTTTGCCATGCTTTTCCTTATGTTGCAAAGAGTAAGAACTAACAAGGTTTTGCTCGCTTGTACTTTTTAATTTACAAGTTCATTATTCAAGATTAGAAGCATTTCAAATTTGCTCTTATTACATACGGGGCTTTTTAGGGCAACGATTAGATTGTTTTCTCCTCAATTATTCTGCCGTGACTACCTTAGGATCATGTTAATATGTTGGAAAATATTTTATATTTTTAGTAATTTTTCAAATAAAATATTGTATTAATATTTTATTTTGTATTTATTTTATTGTTATTTTTAATAGATAATTAATAAGCTAGTATGTAGAAACTAATAGATAATTTTTTTTGACTAAGTAATAATGTTTAAATGATCAACGTGTTGTTGGTCAAGTGGTAGCTCACTTGATCCCTTAACCAATTGGTCTCGAGTTCAAGCCTTGGGTAGGGTGTAATGGTTCGGTCCGATCCGGTCTTTAATAGTCTTTAGGGACCGAACTGATTAATAAATTTATGTGGTTCGATCCGGTTCGGAAGTTTACCATTTGCAAAGACCGGACCGAACCGGACCAGACCATTTTGATCCGACCAGTTTGGTAAACGGTTTGGTCCGGTCTATTTAGACCATAATAATAAATTTAATAAAAAAACCTATTTTTTTTCTTTTTTTCACAGGATAACATGTTTTTTCCTGATTAACCTGTTTTTAATTTCCCTTGTTAACCTGTTTTTCCTCATATCCTGGATAGCATACAAACATAGCATCATCCTAAATTAATTAGACTATAAGCCATTCGTCTTTTTAATTAATTAAAATAACTAAAAATAAATAAAAAGAAAAAAACTACATGAACAAAAAAAAAAAGAAAAAACTACCTAACCTGATCTGATCTGGAAGTGAGAACGTGGTGTCGACTGGCGAGGGAGAAAGCGGCGGCGAGCGACGCTTGTCGAACGGCGAGTGAACGGAGAGAGAGAGGGTCGCAATGGCGAGGGAACGGAGGGAGAAAGAAGTCGCGGCGAGTGAACGGAGGGAGAGAGAGGTTGAGAACGGAAAGAAGAGGGAGGGAAGGCGGTGGGGCGGCGGCGACGGCTTAGGGTTGTGTGAAGGAGAGAGGGTTTGAAATTGTAGACACTAGATAGAGTTTGAACTAGATAGGGCTCAAGGCTTTGTGGTTGTGAACGCGAATCCATAACTCATATGTATGATATTGTGAACGTGTTTGTTTTATTTATATTTATTTTTTTAATATTTCAACTAGCGGTCCGGTCTGGTTTTTGAAGTCTAAAAATTTGTGAGATCGTGGACCAGACCACAGTAGAGCAATCCAAAAATTTTAAGCACGGACCGGACTACGAGATCAGATCGGACCATATTTTTCAGTTTGATCCGGTCCGGTCCGAGCGGTCTCGCGGTCCGAGACCGGATCACTTACACCCCTAGCCTTGGGTATGGAGCAACCCCCGCTGGGAGACCTCTACCGCTTAATGCGAGCTCAGTTGGGTCAGACCGAAGAATTCAGATTCTGGGTAAACCAGATTTGGGTACCGATAGGTGTAAAAAAAAAAAATAATGTTTAATGTTGCTAGCTGTTGCACGTACTGAGGAGTGGTTTTAGTTGTTGCACTTCCTTTGCATTTGTCCTTACACTACAAGAAAACTCTTGATTAGCTATGGAATTTAGCTATGGAAATTTTCCATAGTTGATCTATATCCAATTAACTAGGAATTTGCTACAAAATATATTTCCCAAGCTAAATTTACAAGATATAAAAAATTCACTCTTACAAGCAAATAACTATAAAATAGCTACCAAATAACTATGAAAGATTTGTAGCTATATAAATTTCTGCAGCTAATTAATTTGCTAGGAAATATTTCATAGCAATAAAATAATTTTAGACTTAATGTTAGCTAGGGACTTAATTCCCTAGCAAATTTGCAGCTCCATCTTAAAATTAACTTATTTATTTCTACTTCTTACTCCACTTAAAAAAAAAACCCAATTAATGTTGGTCTCATTAACTCCTTCCTTCTCACTTTTTCCCCTCTCATTTCACTCACCGCTTTGACTTTCTCTAATCACCATCGCTCTTTGACCTCACACAGCCACTAACCACTTCTCTCTCTTTCTCTCTCTCTATCTCTATTGCACCCTGCACTCGGTTTCTCAACTTCTTCGCACGAATGCTCTCTCTCCTTCTGAACCTTTTCCCTCTCTCTTCCATAACTCTCACTTGCTCATTGACTTCGCTCCTCTCTCTTCCAAATCTAAACGCCGCAATCGCACACTCTCCACCACCACACCCTTTCCTTCCAAGTCGCTTCGTCGTTCATCGATTAAAGCCGTTCTCGAACTTAACCGCTCCAACAACAGATTTTGTTTTGTAGGTTCTATTTCGTTTTCGATATCAATTTCGTTTAGGGTTTCTATTTCGTTTTCAATTTGGATTTGAATTTCGTTTCGAGGGTTTCATTTCGTTTTCTAGTTCGATAATTGCAATACATAATCTAACTTTCACGATCTTCACGGTCTTCAGTATCGGTAACTGCGAAGGCATTGTTCCTCTCTTCGTGTCCTTCAACAGATTCAGATGTTGTTTCGTGAAATTGAAACTCACCTTAGGTATCAATCTGAATTTCACTTTAATTCCTTATTTTCTCGTTTGTGAAATTATGTTCTCCGTTAAATTGTTTAAATAATAAGCTTCAGTGAAGATTGATAAATGAAATTGTGATATAGTAAGATTTTTGTTTGTGATCATAGATTCTGAAAAAGATTTTTATTGTAAGATTTTTGTTTGTGATTTTCAGTTTCAATTTTTGATATCTTGAATCATGATCTTTCATTCAGTTTTGTTAGAATTGCATATTTTGCAGCTGAAATATTGTTTCTTCTTGTTGTTAGGTTAATTTCTCGTGCATTTTCATGTGATTTGTGAACTGTAACTTTCTGTTTTGTAAGAATTGCGATTTTTCAGCTGACATATTGTATCTTAGTGCGGTTAGTTAATTTCTCGTGCATTTGATGCAGTTTTTTGGGAACAATTGGAATTGATTCGGTGATTCGTGATCCTATTTTCAGTTTTATAACAGCTGTGATATTGCAACTGAATGATGCTTCTTTTCTTATGCATTTCATGCCAAAATTTACCACTTTTAGCATCTGAGCTATTTTTAATAGCTTCTTTTCTTTAGATCTGTTTTAATACCTGGTTTGATTTCTGGAATTTCCGTGCATAGAAATTGATTAACTGAAAAATCTGTCGGAGGCTATCTTCTGTCTGTGTGTGTTGTGTTTGATTTTCTCATTCACTTGTTTTCTCATTATCTCAATTCAATCTCTCACTTCAATCTCTCACTTTTTTTTGCAGCAACTACTTCTAAGGTATTCAATCTCTTACTTTATTTGCATATAACTTGTTTGAGGAAATTTTTCTAAGTTTCAATCTCTCAGGTATTGAACTTTGTGTTTGTATGTAGGTTCTGATTTCAGCTATAGCCTATATGTTCCTTGATTCTCCTTTTTCTTATATTTAGTAACAATATAGTAATTTATTACTGTGGATTGTTAGCTTAGCTTCGGGATTTGGAGTTTAACTTATTGGCTTAGCTCATTGTCACGTGTGTAGAGTAAAGTAGCGACAATATATAGCTTATTGGTTTGTTCTATAAGAAATCACCAAGCCTAAATCCAATAGTGATGATATATATGCTTTTCTATGTATTATTGATTTGCTATATTATTAGAAAGCTCCTATACGGTGATGATCCTTCTACTGGAAATTAATAAACTACAAAAAAAATTGATTTGAATAGAATAGGTTCTGGTTTGCATGTTACTCTGAGTCAAATTTGATAAGGGATGACAGGTACATACTTTTTATTTATTTTCTGTATTTTGTAGCGAAGAGTGTAACATCCATCAAAAAAAATAAATGTATTTTTTTTTATTTTCATAAAAGTTTAATGTCAAATTTCAAAGTTAAATTGGATGTACAACATGGAATTCAAGCAATTGGTTGCTGAAGTTCTTGTCCTTCGTCCCTTACCATCTTGAAAATCTGGTTCTTTCTCCTCCAAGCTCAACCTAAAATGTTAAACCACAAGGGAGTGAACATCCTTTCACAGTAGAATAGAAATTAAGAATTGAAATGAGTAAATGAAATTTGTAAAATTTAACTAATACGCTCATTTTAGCTAGGATATTCAATTCATTTATTACATTCTTAATTATAAAAGTACATGAGTAAATCACTTTCATCACCATTTTATACACTTATTTTAGTGACATTCTAATTTACTTCATCATATTGGAAACCATCATTAGTTTAATCATTCAATTATTATATAATCGACTATAATTCCAACCTTAATGTAATTACTTTAGTTTCATAACAGCTTGATTCCTTGCAATCATATTTGTATTATACTACTAACAATTACTTAAATAATAGCATGTTAACTTGTTTTAAGTACTTTAATCATTATTCCATATGTATGTTAATTAGCATAAACCTAAGAGAGTTCATTTACAACTAAGGGTTTTCGTTCTTTTAGTAATAATCTTTACAGTATATTAATACTAACTATTAAATTATTAATACAATAACTTGTATTTTATAGTTTTAATAGCATAGTCATCATTTTTAGGTATTCTAATTATTCTTAAAAATTTTAAGTTTCTTCCAGGCATTTCATCGAGCACTTTATCTACACTATTTCACAATTGGGAAAATCATAGGTTTATAATAATAACATGTCATCAAGCAAGTCCTCGGATCAAATGGGGGGGTCTCCTCGCGGACGACTCTAGAAGAAAAAGGGTGTGAGCGGGTAGGTCGAAAGCGAAAACTGTGATATGAGCGAGCTGGTCGTGTGGGAGGTGGTCCATGATTAGTGTAAAAGGGTGGTACGTGCATAGTGTATATGATGGGGATCCTAAACCTACGAGGACGAAACCGGATCAGCGGGTTGGGGTGATAGAAGGTAACCTCTACTTCCCCCTCAAGTACCGCTCGGTGATCCTCGTAGATCCATATGCCACTAGGAAGTGGCCGGATCTCGATGCAAGCGATGTATCGTGACATCACCTACAAGGGCACAGGGATAAGCACTTCTATACACATAATAAATAGAGCATAAATATATGCACAATGTGAATATGTAAATATGCAGCAATAATCAACAACCACATTTAGCTCTTAGCAAGTATTCAATGCAAGTAAGATGCTCATACTTATTTTCATTTATCAATTTTTATCTTAAATGAGTGGCATGATGTATTAGTCTAGCTCTCAATCCTAACTTCATCAATCTATGTCACTCTCTGACGTTCATCCTTTACTTCACATCAGCACTCAACAGTGCGTTGTACTCCTAAGTGTACAACATTCGTACATTCACCAAGAATGTACACGACAAACTTGGAAATGGTACATAACGTGCTCCTCGAGCAACGTCCCGTCGTCTCAACGGAATAACCATATCTTCAACATCTCACTTTCGCTGGCCACGTCGTCAACTATAACATGTCATCAAGCAAGTCGTCAGTTGGCACTCCCAGAGGCCCTCCTCATGTTACCAAAACATGAAAAACGATCTAACATCCGAACTCAAGAATGAATGCAATTTCTTAACTTAAAAGAATTGATTGGTATATCTCAATTAATAATATTTCACATTATTAATTCAATAATTTCATACCTGTTGGAAACCAACAAGCGGCTCAATATAGTCTAGAGGGGGGGTGAATAGAATATTGAAGCCTTATTACAGATTTTTCGTCCACCTAAGAGAATGGTTTTATGAAAATAAATTTTCTTAAAAATTCAAGTCAGATTACTCGAGTAACTCAAGTCTTCACTTGAGTAATACGCAAGCAAAAATAATTTCACTCGAGTATTCAGCAAATCACTCGAGTATTACGAAAGCAATTTTTAAATCACTCGAGTAACAGAAAACCTACTCGAGTATTGTTCATAAACTGAAAGCAGATTACTCGAGTGACAAGAACTTTACTCGAGTAAACTGGGTAAAATTCAATTAAAACTCAGTTTTCAAAGGAGTTCTTCAAGAATAACAATGCTATGATGATTCAACAAATTATGAATGATTAATATGAACAATTTCAAGTAATATTAACATGCAATTTTAGATCAATTATGTTGAATTAAGAAAATCCCAATTCTAACCTAAAAATGCAATTGTTAATGAATTAATGCAATACAAGGAATGAAAAATAAAAGAGACACAAGGATTTATCCTGGTTCACTTTCACCCACTTGAAAGCTACTCCAGTCCCCTCTTGAATCAAGAGAGATTCTTCACTAGAAATCTTCAAATGTAGATTTTACAATGTTTTAAGATGCAACTAGATTCTTAGTTCTCCTATCTTAAAACCCAACACAAAGTGTGTACCAAACACTTTGATCTAATCTACCCCTTTTGAGTATTCTAGATTTCCTTGCTAATTGATTGAAGATGCTTCCAACCAATCCTCTTTTCTTGCTTTGATTTGATCCTCAAAGTCTTCCTTGTGAGATTCTTCACTTATGTTGAAACTTCAATGATGCAATCATATATTGCAAATCTTCAACAACCACTAAGAACAAAAATTATGATCTCAAGAATATTTGAACAATGAAAGAAATAAAGTGAAGAATGAAAAGTTCTTTGTTGAATCTTGATAGCTCTTGAAATATGTAAAACATAGCTCTTGAAAGTGTATAGAAAATTGTAAGAATGAATATCTATCTTTGTGAAAGAGAAAATTAAGTCCTTTTAAAATTTTCAAAGTACTGATTGAATTACTCGAGTAAACCATATAACATTACTCGATTAAAACATGTCAGATTAAGTTACTCGAGTGATGTGTAAACCATTACTCGATTAACCTGTCATGACATAAATTACTCGAGTGAACCAATACTCATTACTCGAGTAAACAGATCAGAATCTGAATAAAAACAAGGTTTTTCTAAAAGGAATTTTCACAAAACTTTTAATAGAGCTATTTAATCAAGATTTAAAGTATCTTCACTTTTAATCAAACATTATTTAAATATTCTTAAAATCACCTAAGCTACCCACACCAATGAGATGCATTGCATAAAAATAAAGATTACATTGAAATAGAATTAATAAAAATCCTAATTCTAATCTTCATGTGGTGTAGCTTGCTTGTTGCCAATGTTGTTGCTTGGAGAGAGATTGTTAGCATCAAAACATGAGAATCCTACAAACTCCCCCTTTTTGATGATGACAAACCTTCTTTACAATTAAGCACTAAGTTTTAACATACTCCCCCTAAATGTAAAACATCTAGGAAAAATATAATAAAACTTAACCTACAAGAACAACATCAACAAAATATTCTCCCCCTTTTGGCATCATTAAAAAGATAGTAAAATTGAGAAAAGTCCTTTGCCAAAAGTTGAAGGTAAGTAGTTCACAATGGTAAAAATAATATAACATTAAAAACAATACCAAAATAAACCACAAAAGTGCCACAACGAATATAAACGCACAACGAATATAGCACCATAATCCAATAATATCAGAGTATCACACTAAGCAGCAAATCATAGTGTAAATCAAAAAGACATCAACCATAGCTAATAAGCAAACGAAACTAACCAAACTAGACCATACACAAGGCCTAAAACATAGTAACCACAGAGTCAGAAACATGAAACAGAAACATAAACAGAACATAGTCAGAAATAGAAACAGAACATGGTCAGAAATATGCATATGAAACATGAAATAGAAATCAAGCAGCAAAACATCAGCAGCAGCCACAGGTCTAGGAATCAGGTGGAGGAGGAGGGAAATGGTGAGAAAATAGGCCAGAGATATAATCCATTAAACGATGCTCCATGGCAATATTCTTCACATCCTGTCTCATCTCCAACTGAGCAAATTGAGCATTGATGTGCTCAACCAATGACTCATGAGCAGCCTGTGCATCAAATGGAGTACCAAGATTGTCCAAATTAATATAGTCCTCAATGCGATCAGTATCCATCGGATCAGTAGAAGAAGGAGGAGCAGAAGAAGATGCACCAGCCCTATCACCAAGGAAAGTCCTTTTCCTAGAACCTGAAGCACTTACAGTCTTAGCAGCTTCAACCATTTCTTTAATATGTGATTTCCATAACCAAGTGCGACTTTCCCTATGCCAAGCAATTTTCATATAACTAATGTGTGAATCATTAAGACACCAGTTATTTTTCTTTTCCGTCACAGCTGGCTCGTCATCAGGGATTGGAACACGGTAATACCTCATTATTTTGGTAACATGCATAGGATATGGCAAGAATTGGGTAGGAGGAGATTGTGCAGCAGCTTCCATACGAGCTAAAAACATTTTATTCCAATTCATCTCATATCTCTTTTTGATCCCATGAAACAAAATAAGATCATCATCTCCCAATTGAGCATAATTTTGATTGCATTTTGGAATCAAACAATAAGAAACAATGTACATGAGCACTCTATCCACAGCATGCAAAGGTGATACAGTTCTAGTAGTCCTATCACTCCAAGATTCACCAGTACGCAACAAATCAGTATAAATCTTATTAGTATCCACATCCAAATCCAGACAATCATCATCACCAATAAAAGTTCCCTTGTTTTCTAAACCAAACAACATTGTCAAATCTTCAGGCTTTATAACAAAATGATGTCCTCTAACCATTGTTTGATACTCACCATCTAGCTTAGAAAATTTTTGATAAAATTGTCTGACAAGCCTAGGGTAATAATGAGTCTCAAATTCTAAAAACCTCTTCAAATTCTGAAATTCCAAATCCTCTACAAAAGAAAATTTCTCCTTATGCAACCAAGCAAACTTAACATACCTTGTAAGACCAAAAGAGCGATTGATAAAATTCGGTTCCCGCAAGTCTCGATTGATTCCAGAAAACCAGGGGTCATTACGGCCTGCTCCTTGCTTTGCTTTCTTTCGAGGAGGTTGAGATTGTGAGGAAGAAGACATTGATTCAGAAAGTGCAGATTCGGTTTTGGGGTTAGGGTTTTGATTTGGGAATTTTCGGATTTTGGGTAAAATTGGTGAAAATGATGAATGAAATGAGTAGAAATGATGATATAATGATGAAATATGGAAGAAATGGGTATTATTTGAGAAGCTTTGTGGCTGAAAGTGATGATTTGATGAAGATTCGTATGAGAGAGAAGAAAGAACGACGAACAAGAGAGAGAAAGAAACTTGAAAAATTATGCAGTTTCAACAGTTCAGAGTTTAAAATCACGTAAGTTACTCGAGTGATGTTCATGCATTACTCGAGTGATTCGAGCAGTAATCGAGTGAAAAGAAATGTTACTCGAGTGTGCCGAAGATTAAAAAAAAATTTACTCGAGTGATGGATGAACTAATCGAGTGATACGAAAGTCATTTTAAAATTAATCGAGTGACAAACAGAGTTACTCGAGTAATACGAAAGAGATTTTAAAATTACTCGAGTGAATTATCTGTTACTCGAGTGAACTGTCCAGAATTTTAAAAATTTCAATTTTTCATGCAAAAACATTTTTCATACACAAACACAGAGAAACACTTAGCATTTAGCAAGTAACACACATACAAATAAAGCAATTAACATATTATAGAAAACATACACACATAACTACATATCAAAACAAATAAGAAACACTTTAATAAGATACAACAACTCAAAATACAAATCACATTGAAATAGGCTTGAAGGTGATTTCAAAAAAAAAAAAAACATCAAATACAATTAGCTAATAGTTGATTCATCAAAAATACCAAGTTCTCTTCGAATCTTATAAAATGTGTCCCTTGGTAATGGTTTTGTAAAGATATCAGCTAATTGATTCGAAGTTTGAACAAACTCAATAACACAATCACCTTTTTGAACATGATCTCTCAAAAAGTGATGCCTAATTTCAATATGCTTTGTCCTTGAGTGTAATACTGGATTTTTAGTCAAATTAATTGCCGAAGTGTTATCACACTTTATAGGGATTTTTGTCAAATTTAAACCAAAGTCAGATAATTGTTGTTTCATCCATAAAAGTTGTGCACAACAACTACCTGCAGCTATGTATTCGGCCTCCGCGGTTGATAAAGCTACACAATTTTGCTTTTTAGAAAACCACGATACAAGTGAATTACCAATTAAATGGCATGTTCCGCTTGTACTTTTTCGTTCAACTTTACAACCGGCAAAGTCAGAGTCTGAATAACCTGTAAGTTTTAGAAAAGCATCCCTAGGATAATAAAGTCCAGTATTCATTGTACCCTTTAAGTATTTCATTATTCTTTTGACAGCAGTTAGATGCGACTCTTTCGGTTTTGCTTGAAAACGTGCACACATACATACACTAAACATGATGTCAGGCCTAGATGCAGTTAAGTATAACAAACTACCAATAATACCACGATACTTCGTTACCTCTACCGCTTTTCCAGCCTCATCTTGATCTAGGTAGCATGCAACGCTCATTGGTGTAGAAGCGGATTTGCACGAATCCATCCCAAAACGTTTGAGAAGCTCTCTACAATATTTACTCTGATGAATATAAATACCATCATTAAGCTGCTTTATTTGAAGGCCAAGAAAGAATGTAAGCTCTCCCATCATCGACATCTCGAATTCGCTTTGCATCAAGTCTGAAAACTTCTTACATAAGTTATCGTTAGTAGCACCAAATATAATATCGTCAACATATATTTGAACCAATAAAATATCCTTACCGGAACATTCAATAAAAAGTGTAGTGTCAACAGTGCCTCGTTTAAAACCTTTTTGTAATAAAAAATTGCTTAGTCGATCGTACCAAGCTCTAGGAGCTTGTTTCAAACCGTACAAAGCCTTTTTCAGTTTGAAAACGTAGTCCGGATGCTCAAAATTCTCGAATCCGGGAGGTTGTGACACGTAAACTTCCTCTTGAATGTATCCGTTAAGAAAGGCGCTCTTAACATCCATTTGATACAATTTAAAATTCATTATCGAAGCAAAAGCGAGAAGAATACGAATAGCTTCTAGTCTAGCAACAGGAGCATATGTCTCATCATAATCGATTCCTTCTTCTTGACTATAACCTTGTGCTACCAACCTAGCTTTATTCCTAACAATAATACCCGATTCATCTAACTTATTCCTATAGATCCACCGAGTACCAATTACAGGACGATCATCGGGTTTTGGCACAAGCTCCCAAACTTGGTTTCTTTCAAATTGATTTAATTCTTCTTGCATGGCCATAATCCAATGATCATCTTGAAGAGCCTCTTTGATACTCTTAGGTTCTATTTGAGATACAAAGGCAACATAATAGCAGAAATTATTTAAAGTGCGTCGGGTTACCACTCCCTTTGCAATGTCACCTAAGATGTTAGAAATCGGATGATTTTTGTTTGATTTCCAAGCTATTGGTAATTGAGATTGAATCTCTTGTGCTAAGTCTTTATCTTGTGCTTGCACCTCTCCATCTTCAATTTGATTCTCTTCAATTTGTTATGGTGTTGACTTCTCATGATCAAAAAATGTACCTATATTATCATCATCACAAGAAACAACACAATCTTCTTTCGAAGATTCATCAAATACAACATGCACGGATTCCTCAACGGTTAATGTTCTTATATTGTAGACTCTATATGCTTTGCTATGGGTTGAATAACCTATGAATATGCCTTTGTCGGCTTTGGAGTCAAACTTGCCGACCGGTTCCTTTCCGTTATTTAAAACAAACACCTTACACCCAAAAACATGAAAATGTGAAATATTTGGCTTTCGCCCTTTTAAAAGTTCATAAGGTGTTTTATTTAAATGCGGATGAATAAGAACCCTATTAAGCACATAACAAGCAGTGTTTACTGCATCAGCCCAAAAATATTTAGGAACATTTGATTCTATCAACATAGTACGAGCAAGTTCCACTAATATTCTATTTTTCCTTTCTACAACTCCGTTTTGCTCCGAAGTCCTAGGGGCCGAAAACTGATGATCAATACAAAACTTATCACAAAACGCATCAATCCTAGTGTTTTCAAACTCACCTCCGTGATCACTTCTAATAGACACAATTTTCAAACTTAGTTGATTTTGGATGAGTTTGGCAAACTTTTTAAAACACTTATAAACTTCACTTTTTGCGGATAAAAATAAAGTCCATGTGAATCTAGTAAAATCGTCTACTAAAACAAATCCATAGTAATTGCCACCTAAACTTTTAATTTGTGAAGGGCCAAACAAATCCATATGGATTAGCTCCAAAGGCTTTGTTGTGCTTATCACATTTTTAGGTTTAAAAGAACTTTTAACTTGCTTGCACTTTTGACAAGAGTCACAAATGCCATCAAGCTTAAAATTTAGTTTAGGCAAACCAATTACTAAATCTTTTCGCAAAAGTTTGTTTAATTGATTCACATTCACATGAGCAATTCGTCTATGCCAAAGACGAATTTCATCAACAAAAGATTTGAAACATTATGAAAATAGTGAAGTAATCTCATCCAAATCAATTAAGTAAGTGTTATTAGAGCGACGACCAACAAACTTAACACTATCATCTATAGAAGACTTAATGAAACATAATTCCGGAGTAAAAGTCACATAATTGCCCATATCGCATAGTTGGCTTATACTAAGCAAGTTGTGTTCTAAGCCTTCTACGTATAGGACATTTTCTATGACAAGGTTAGATACGTTACCGATCTTCCCGACTCCTAGAATTTTGCCCTTGTTGTTGTCGCCGTATGTCACAAATCCATCACTTTTCGGAGTAAGTTCCATGAAGTGCGTTTTGTCTCCCGTCATGTGTCTCGAACAACCACTATCCAAGTACCATTTGCGCTCTTTGGTTCGAAGACACACCTACAAAAAAAATATCATTTGGTTGACTTAGGTACCCAAGTAGTCTTGGGTCCTTTGTTGTTAGCATGGGGAGAAGTCCCCTTAACAATCCAAATATATTCACCGCTTGGTATACCAAATTTCTTTATATTACATTTATTCGTGGTATGCCCAAAGATCCCACAATAATGGCAAGTTGGGTTTTTAGAAATCTTATTCTTTGAAAATCCACCAACTTTGCGATAATTGCGTTTCTTAGGTTTGATATAGCCAAGACCGGATCTATTGCTATTGTTCCTTTGAGTTGAAAGCAAATGATCTAATGAAGTATCTCCTTTCATGAGCCTTGCAAGTCGATCATTCAAATTAAAAACTTCTTTTTCCAAAGACTTGCAATTTTCACAAGATGGAGTCTCATTTGATTTCAATTCACAATTGCATGTAGAGTTTGCATAAATGAGTTCAAGAGTTTCATTTTGAAGCTTAAGTTCTTCTAAATCTTTTTGAAGTTCAATTATCTTTTCATGTTGCTTCATTATGAAATTCTTTCTTTCAACATTTATTTTAGCAAGTTTCTTCAACTCTTTATGCATCTCTACATACACATTGTACAATTCATTGAATGAAGGAGAATTAGAACTAGAGCTAGCATCGGAAAGATAATCTACCTCATTGACGTTGTCACTTGATTTAATGCTTGAAGATTCCTCTTCATCAAGCTTCGTCATCAAACATAGATTTGCAAGTTCTTCATCATCCGATGAGCTATATGTTGATTGACTCTCCTCTTCATCCCATACTATGTAAGCCCTTTTTCCTTTAGATGAGTTGAACTTAGAATTGTCACCTTCCGACATCTTAGAATGATTTGGGCATTTTGATCTATAGTGTCCAAGCTTTCCACACCCATGACACTTGATGTGATCCTTGTTAGTCTTATTTCTTGGTTGAGAATCCTTAGAATCTCTTTGTCTATTCTTATTAAAGTTTCCCTTACTCTTAAAGAACCTACCAAGCTTTTTAACTAGCAAGCCAAGGGTCTCATCATCTAAATCGGAGTCCAAGTCATCCACTTGAGAATTTTCAACTTGTGCCTTAAGAGATTTTGAAGTTGATTTAAGAGCAATCCCCTTTTTCTTTATATCGGCATCTTCATTCATGGATAACCGTCCAAGCTCCATTTCATGCTCTTGAAGTTTTCCGAATAGAGTTGCTAAATCAATTTGATCCACGTCTCTAGCTTCCATAATGGCCGTCACTTTAGGTTGCCATTCCCTGCTAAGACATCTCAAAATCTTATTAACAACTTCACCATTAGTAATAACTTTTCCAAGTGCAGAAAGATGATTTATAATATGAGTGAACCGCTTTTGCATGTCACCTATATTTTCATTAGGTAACATACGAAAGAGTTCATATTCATGCATGAGTGTATTTAGCCTAGCCCTTCTAACCTCCGAAGTGCCCTCATGTGTGACTTGTAATGTGTCCCACATTTGTTTAGCATCAACACATTGAGATACTCGAAAGAACTCATCATAAGAAAGAGCGGACGTGATGATATTTTTAGCTTTTAAATCAAATGCAACTTTCTTCTTATCATCATTGTCCCAACTTGATTGAGGTTTGATTGAAACAACATCATTTACTTTCGTTTGAGGAACAAAAGGTCCATTCTCTATGGCGTTCCAAATTTCCATATCTATGGCTTGAATAAAGATTTTCATGCGGACCTTCCAATAAGCATAACCCTCACCATTGAATAGTGGAGGACGATTAATGGAAGTTCCTTCACCACCAAAAGGATTTGAAATTGAGCCCATTGTTTCCAAGTAAAAAGGATCTTTTCGAAAAAGCTTTTTAAGGCTCGGATTTTTCGTCCGAGCTCTGATACCACTTGTTGGAAACCAACAAGCGGCTCAATATAGTCTAGAGGGGGGGTGAATAGAATATTGAAGCCTTATTACAGATTTTTCGTCCACCTAAGAGAATGGTTTTATGAAAATAAATTTTCTTAAAAATTCAAGTCAGATTACTCGAGTAACTCAAGTCTTCACTCGAGTAATACGCAAGCAAAAATAATTTCACTCGAGTATTCAGCAAATCACTCGAGTATTACGAAAGCAATTTTTAAATCACTCGAGTAACAGAAAACCTACTCGAGTATTGTTCATAAACTGAAAGCAGATTACTCGAGTGACAAGAACTTTACTCGAGTAAACTGGGTAAAATTCAATTAAAACTCAGTTTTCAAAGGAGTTCTTCAAGAATAACAATGCTATGATGATTCAACAAATTATGAATGATTAATATGAACAATTTCAAGTAATATTAACATGCAATTTTAGATCAATTATGTTGAATTAAGAAAATCCCAATTCTAACCTAAAAATGCAATTGTTAATGAATTAATGCAATACAAGGAATGAAAAATAAAAGAGACACAAGGATTTATCCTGGTTCACTTTCACCCACTTGAAAGCTACTCCAGTCCCCTCTTGAATCAAGAGAGATTCTTCACTAGAAATCTTCAAATGTAGATTTTACAATGTTTTAAGATGCAACTAGATTCTTAGTTCTCCTATCTTAAAACCCAACACAAAGTGTGTACCAAACACTTTGATCTAATCTACCCCTTTTGAGTATTCTAGATTTCCTTGCTAATTGATTGAAGATGCTTCCAACCAATCCTCTTTTCTTGCTTTGATTTGATCCTCAAAGTCTTCCTTGTGAGATTCTTCACTTATGTTGAAACTTCAATGATGCAATCATAAATTGCAAATCTTCAACAACCACTAAGAACAAAAATTATGATCTCAAGAATATTTGAACAATGAAAGAAATAAAGTGAAGAATGAAAAGTTCTTTGTTGAATCTTGATAGCTCTTGAAAGATGTAAAACATAGCTCTTGAAAGTGTATAGAAAATTGTAAGAATGAATATCTATCTTTGTGAAAGAGAAAATTAAGTCCTTTTAAAATTTTCAAAGTACTGATTGAATTACTCGAGTAAACCATATAACATTACTCGATTAAAACATGTCAGATTAAGTTACTCGAGTGATGTGTAAACCATTACTCGATTAACCTGTCATGACATAAATTACTCGAGTGAACCAATACTCATTACTCGAGTAAACAGATCAGAATCTGAATAAAAACAAGGTTTTTCTAAAAGGAATTTTCACAAACCTTTTAATAGAGCTATTTAATCAAGATTTAAAGTATCTTCACTTTTAATCAAACATTATTTAAATATTCTTAAAATCACCTAAGCTACCCACACCAATGAGATGCATTGCATAAAAATAAAGATTACATTGAAATAGAATTAATAAAAATCCTAATTCTAATCTTCATGTGGTGTAGCTTGCTTGTTGCCAATGTTGTTGCTTGGAGAGAGATTGTTAGCATCAAAACATGAGAATCCTACAATACCATCATCAATCAATTTCTTTTAAGTCTTAGATCACTTGGATTATTATCATTTAAGTATTAACAGAATGATTCAGAATTAAAAATGATATTTTTAATTTTCTGGGCAGAAATACTCGAGTGTTCTTCAGAATACTCGAGTAGTTCTTCAGTCTTTCCAGATTACTCGAGTAGTTCATCTCTACTCGAGTCGTTCATAATTTTCCAGAAAAGTCAGGTTTCGGGTCTTCAAAAATACTCGAGTAATTCATGAAATACTCGAGTCGCTCATCAACCCAGAACACTCGAGTAGTTCTTCATTAATCGAGTGGTTCATCAAAAACACTCTTGCTGCATCTGTTAATACTCGAGTCCTAAACCTGATACTCGAGTGTTAGTGTAAAGTGATGCACTGATGTATCACGAAATACTCGAGTATTAAGCCATATACTCGAGTCTTATCAGACAGTATAGGTCAAAAATCTGGTTTTAACATACCATTTTCAATTCTAACCATTTCTAATTCAATCCAATGATCAACAGAGTTCACATAACATATAATAAACATGTTCAAGCACTTAGAACACATCAAATTACAGAATTTACAGAGATTCATAAGATTATGCATAAAACTTAGAAAATCCACAACTTAGGGGACCAAGTCACCCACACCATTCCCATCTTCCTTCTCACTCAAAATTTCGAACCTCTCTCTCTCCTCTAGGGCTCAAGCTCCTCTCACTTCCATTTGATCAAGAATCAAGTGGGCGGCACTCATTCCATCATCAGGGATTGTTATTATCATCTTCAAGTAAGTGTTTGAGTGTGGATTCCTCTCCTTCCCTTCCAAAATTCGTTTTCCTTTCTCTCTCTACCATAAATAGTGATTTTTCAACACTAGGCATTAGAAGCACCATTTTTCTTTGATTCTTGACTTGATTCATGACATAAATGATGATTTCCTCTCTTTTATAACTCTATATTAGGTACCATCCTTATCCTTTGGTTGGGCATCTTATTGGTGGGAAAACTCAAACATAGGGCATTTGGAATCTCCTTATTCTTAAGTATTTGAGGTAAGGGGGTGGATATAGTGAGCTTTGCCTTGTTCTAGGGAGTAGGTTCTAGTTAGTACATAATACTTGTTAGGGTTATGTGTTAGGGGAGAATATTAGATTATAAATCCCTAGGTTATTGAATATAAAATTCTAATTTATTAAATATGCATGATGATTGGATGTTAAGATTAGGAAAAGGAAACTCAATAATATGAAAATGAGTAATTTGATAAATGAAATTTGGTTAATGATTATATTGAAGTACATGAGGAATTGGGTAATGTGATAATAAAGTTGACATAAATGATTTTTATGACTATTGACCTTATTTGTAAAGTTGTGAATTAAATGATAATTAATTACTGTAGCAAATATATGTATGTGTTGTGGAATAAATTGATATAGGAAGAAAGGGAATGGAAACGCTTAAATGTGATAAATGTGCATATTTGTATCTAATTGTTAAATAGGTAAAAATGTTAAGCATTATCAATTGTGAATAAAGATCATGGTTTATGAATTGAACTTGTGAATATAGGAAACGGAAGTAAAACAATTATGTGGAAATAAAAAGTAAAAGATGATATATGCAAAATTAAAACGAAGGGCGAATCTAAATGTTAGGCTATAAAAGAGAACACTATTTGGTATGATTGTGATAACTGAGAAAGGAAAAGAATAAGGAAAGATTTGATAATTGATATAGGGAATGAGTATGGATAAAGAATGAATGGGAAATGTGTGTAAGTGTATTTGTGATTGTATGTGCTAAGTTGTTTGTGTAAGATGGTGAAAGTATAATTTGGCCTCTGATGTGAGGTAATGTGAAATGAAAATGTAATAAGTGCGTTGGCCTCTGTTTTGAGGTGACGATTAATGGAAAGTAATGATTTGGCTAACCTCTGATATGAGGGGCACAAAATGAATGAAAGTAATAAAGTGTTGACCTCTGACCTGACGGACACCGGATGAATTAAAACGAAAGGGTGTGTTGACCTCTGACCTGAAGGGCACGAAAAGAAATAAAGTGTTGACCTCTGACCTGAGGAACACAAGATGAATTAAAGTGAAATAAAGTGTTGACCTCTGACCTGAGGGACACAGAATGAAATAAAGTGTTGACCTCTGACCTGAGGGACACAAGATGAATTAAAGTGAATGAGTGTTGACCTCTGACCTGAGGGACACAGAATGAAATAAAGTGTTGACCTCTGACCTGAGGGACACAGAATGAAATAAAGTGTTGACCTCTGACCTGAGGGACACCGGATGAAATGTGTATTGGTGTGTTGACCTCTGACCTGAGAGACACACCGTGAATTAAGAAACTGAAGTGTTGACCTCTGACTTGAGGGACACATAGTTCTAACAAGGAAAAGAATATGGGCCTCTGCTTGAGGTGAAAAATGTGTTGAATGAAATTGTACATTGGCCTCTGATTTGAGGTGATGTACTGAAATAAAATGTGTATGTGAAATGAATAAAAAGTAAAGGAAATGAATGATGAAATGAATAATGAAAATGGACGTTGAAATGAATAATGAATATGGAAATTTGGAATGAACAATGAATATGGAAATTATGAAATGTGCATGGTGTGCAATATGTGAATATATGTTTAATTGTTATTTGTGCTTGACCTAGCGGGTCGTTATGTCTAGTTAGAAACTGCCTTCTATTTCTTGTGCAATGCTCACTCCCTTACAGTTTCAGGTACGGAGATTGAGTTGGCACAGCCCCCGGCCGAGCAGGAGTACTTTCCCTTACAGGGAGAGTAGGGTGTTATGGGTTTAGTGTATAATATGGACCTAAGCCTCTGATATTATTTTGATGTAAATTTAATATGCATATTTCGAATGAGGCTTAGGATGTTTTGTTTTGCTAAAGCTATAACTTTTGGTTTTAATACTCAAAATTAGTATTTCCGCTAATACTCTGATTTATTATTGCACGCTGATATAATTGGAGCCCGTGGGGCCTTGATTTGATTTAGAAATATAATCTGAAGCCCTGCTGGCTATGAATTGTTTATTGAAAATTGTTTATCACAGGTTAAATTTTGGATTAGTCCGAAAAACAAACAAAACTTCGTCCGTTTGATGGTTGATTTTAATGAATTAAAAATGAATTTTTAAGTCCGTATTTTCTTGTAAGGAGGAATTAAGGGTACAAATCCTAGATGTTACACACTGATGCATCACGAAATACTCGAGTATTAAGCCATATACTCAAGTCTTATCAGACAGTACAGGTCAAAAATCTGGTTTTAACATACCATTTTCAATTCTAACCATTTCTAATTCAATCCAATGATCAACAGAGTTCACATAACATATAATAAACATGTTCAAGCACTTAGAACACATCAAATTACAGAATTTACAGAGATTCATAAGATTATGCATAAAACTTAGAAAATCCACAACTTAACATACCAATTTGCATAATACACAGAATACTCATGATTTTAAGTTCTAAATAGCTTGCATGCAACATATAAAACTTGCTCAAAACAACTTTAGAGCACAGGTTGGTCTCCAAACCAATTTCCCTATTCAAACTAAGCCCTTAGAGCCTCTTGGTGGCTCTCTAATCAAATTCATGCAATTTAAACTCTATCTAGTGAATAGAATGCTTTCCCCTTACCTCTCAGACATGTACCAATAGAAAATTCACAAGAAAAAGCTCTCCAACACCAAAAACGACTTCAAGCACCAACATGCAGAACAGTTTGGCCAGAGCACCAAAATTGAATTGGTTGACACATAAAACAACAATAAGAATTGGGGAAATTAGTTTATCTAGACTCTATGCAACGCATACTAACTAGAGAAACAAGTTTTAGATTCAGAGAGTGCGTGAGCTTACCAAAATCAATGACCAAAGTAAGCTCCAGAGATGGTTTGACAGCAACAAAGCTTCACTTTCGAGCTCCAAATCTCCCAATTCACACAATCTCAACTCACGATTTTGGTGTCTATACAAAGCTCGTGATGTGATCTTTGTATTGGTGCATAATTTGTGACTCAAATCAAAACACAGAGGAAGAATCAAAGGATACGATTCAAGAACCCTAACACATGCAACACACACGAAATCGGCCAAATGAGGTTGCAATCATCAACCAAGAAGCTTTTATAGAGGTTTCAGAGGCTCATGCATGTCAACACGACGACTGGGAATGTGGTTGGAGGGTGATTTCGTGTCAACGGTGGAGAATCGTTGGTGGTGACTCACCAAAACGCACTAACTCGTGCAACTCTGACCAGAACACTCGAGTATTTTGGTCAGTTTTTGAAAAATATTTATTTTATTTTCTTTCCCTCCAAACCTTTCCTATAATTACTTCTAGGTCCCAAAACAGGGACTAATGTGCAAATAATTTATTTTTACTTAAAATAATTTCCAATTTAAATTCACACGTTTACTAACAATATAAACACAGATTTTAATCAAAGATTAAAAAGAGAAATAATTAATTATAATAAACTTTATAATTAATATTTCATTAATCAGGGATTAAAATTTTGGGGTGTTACACTACTCCCCCACTTACAAGGAATTTCGTCCTCGAAATTCAACTTATACAAACAACTCAGGATAGTCCTGACGCATCTTATCCTCTAATTCCCAAGATGCTTCCATTACATCGCCACAAATCCAGATAACCTTGACCAAAAGAATATCCTTCCCTCTAAGCTTCTTGACTCTTCGATCTTCAATACGGATAGGCCTAGCTTCAAAGGTTAGGTTCTCACGTATTTCTAGGTCATCAGATCAGGTTGGATTCTAAAAACAATGGTGGGGTCATGAATATACTTTTTCAACTGAGACACGTGAAACACATTATGAAGATTAGCTAATGACAGGGGTAGGGCTATTTGATAAGCTACTGAACCAACCTTTTTAAGAATTTGGTAAGGACGAATAAACTTAGGTGATAGTTTCTGGGTTTTCAAAGCTCTACTAACACCTTTGGTTGGTACTATTCTAATTAAAACGTGGTCACCTTCAGCAAATTCTAATGGTTTCCTCCTCCGATCAGTATAGCTCTTCTGTCTGCTTTGAGCAGTCTTCATCTTCTCTTGTATCATCTTGATCTTCTCAGTTGTGTCTTGCACAACATCTGGTCCAATAAGAGAACTCTCCCCCACTTGAAACTAGCATAATGGAGTCTGACACTTTCTCCCACACAGAGCTTCAAATGGTGTCATTCCAATGCTCGTGTGATAACTATTGTTGTAAGTGAATTCCACAAGCGGCAACATTTGTTCCCAATTTCCTTGACCTTCCAAAACACAGGCTCTTAAGATGTCCTCCAGTGACTGAATAGTCCTTTCCGTTTGACCATCAGTCTGAGGATGGTATGCAGAACTCAACTTCAATCTTGAACCCAGAGCTTTATGTAGATCCTGCCAAAACTTCGATGTAAACCTTGGATCGCGATCTGACACGATACTTGATGGCACATCATGCAGGCGAACAACTTCCTTGATATACAACTGAGTGAGCTTTTTCAAAGAGTAGCACATATTAAATGGTATAAAATGCGCTGACTTTGTCAAGCGATCTACAATCACCCAAATTGCATCATGACCAGTAGCTGTCCTTGGCAATCCAGACACGAAATCCATTGAGATACTATCCCATTTCCATAACGGAATCTCTAAGGGAAGTAATTCTCCTCCTGGCCTTTGGTGTTTCACCTTAGCCTTCTGACACACCAAACAACACGCTACGTATCTCGCCACATCTTTCTTCAAACCAGGCCACCAAAATATCCTTCTCAAATCCTAATACATTTTGGTAGCTCCCGGATGCATACTCATCTTGCTCTTATGCGCTTCATCCAGAATCATTCTTCTTACTTCTGAATTATCAGGCACACAAATCCTTGCTCTAAAGCGAAGAATTCCATTCTTTCCTTCTTGAAATTCTAACTCTTTGCCTTCCTCCATAAGCTTCCTCTTTTCCTTAAGCTCATCATCTTCTTGTTGCAACTCTCGAATCCTTTGCAAGAATTCATTAGCAATCTGGAACATCCCCATTTTGATACTTGTCGGCTCCACGTGCATCGTTAAGCTCAAATCTCTAAATTCCTCTATCGACGCAGCTTCTTTGACCATCATCATACTGATATGAATTGCTTTTCGACTCAACGCATCCGCCACCACGTTTGCTTTCCCAGGATGGTAATGAAGCTCGAATTCATAATCCTTCAAGAACTCCATCCATCGACGTTGCACCCGAAACGTAGTGCCATTGAGATAGTGCCTCCAAATCTTTCTGGTCAAAAAGGTACTTTAAACTCTTATGGTCACTAAACACCCGAAACGTAGTGCCATTGAGATAGTGCCTCCAAATCTTTAGAGCGAAAACAACAGCTTCCAGCTCTAAGTCATGAGTTGGATGATCGAGGCCGTACCCGATACAAATAAAAACAGTTTAAGTATAGTACTAGGAAGTGACTCCTAGGTCATCTCCCAAGGCATATCTTATCAAGCAAAAGGTCGAACACATAGTATGCATAGAAAACAGGGGGGGGGGGGGTTTTGTATTGAATATTGAATAATTGAAATCAAAACAGAATTAAATCAAAACGAAGAAACATATAAGGAAAAGCGGATAAACCCCTTTCGCTCGCGTTCACAACTCTATCATCGGTCACAAAAGATCAATTTCTTCCCTCTTCACTGTCCAACTCGTGAGAATTGAATACTAAGCGAAAATTTAATTCTCACCCCAAAACCCAAACCTCTAATTAAGCATTAAAAACAAAAGCATGGAGTTTTTACGAGTTTGCATAAATTAAGCATTCATACACATGGATTATCTCTATGGAATGGAACTAAGCGAACCATAACATAACAATAAGCATGAAAACAGTGAATAAAAACGAAATAGCATTAAGAATAAAACCTCAAGAGTATGTGATACATTACCAAAGGGATTTAACCTAAGAGTTTAGCCTTCCATGAAGAAAAATACCAAAAACGTGTAGAAAAGGGAAGAGAAAGAAACCCTAGCAGCCACCACAAGCTTGGAGAGCAAAACTAAGCCTTCTCTTAGAGAGAGATTAGGAAAAACGTGGAATGATTAGTGTCTGCTAGGGTTTACATGAATTTAGCTTTTTAAATCTCAAAACGGGCCTAAATCATGGGCCCAAACCCTAAGGGAAGCTTATCTCTAAATTAAATCTAAAAATATCTTATAGATAAAATCTAAATCTTAAAAGATATAACTAAATCTCAACTAATCCTAAAGATAGATTACAATCTTCACTTCATCATATATCTTCTCTTCCAAAATTAAATCTTCATTCCCAAAATGTCCAAAAAACCCTTGTGCCAAATATGACCTGAAAATAGAAATAGAATTAATTAGGCTAAATAATCCCAAATTAAACAATATTCAGAATAGTAGTCCAATAAACTCTAAATCACTAAATCAAGCTAAACAATGTCAAATAGGCAACAAGTATCAATAATAGGAGTAAAATAATGCAAGGAAAAATGGGAAATAAAATGCTCATCAAATACCCCCACACTTATCCTTTTGCACTCCTGGGCAAAACTAAGAATTAGGACTGAGAAAATCAATATGCACCAAAGTGAATCATGTAACAAGATTACTAAAACTAATGAATGCAAACCTAAGAGATTACATACTTCACAATGAATTCTAGGAAATGCAAAGAAATGGGCAAAATCGAGCACACGAAGAAAATAAGGACCAAAGAATCAAGGCATCCATGAACATCATCCAATTATTTAAAATTTGCAAAGAAAACCAATGACATCAAGAGGGTGGTCACAAAGATGATAGAAACTCACAAGGATCACTCAATAGTGTTTACACTCAAGTGTTTAAGGTTAATCAGTGTTTACACTCAAGGCACATCATGAAAAACAAACACAACCATAGGCTTGACAAGCCTCTAACATCAACAATCAACACACATGCACATTAAGATCAAAAGGTCTTTTCAGGGTTGTAATGGGGCCAAGGACAAGGTTGGATAAAAATATGGGGAATGTAGCTAAAACCCAGGGAATAAAGGAGCAATGGGGAACAAGTAAAAAAAATAAGCACAATCCACCCCAGAATGAAATGGTAAACATAACAACAACCTCTAATTCCAATCCTCCATGCCTCAATCAACCTTTTATTCCATTTTTTTTTTGAATTGCATTACATTGCAGAACTTCATGAACGAAAGAAAAGAAGAAACAACAAAAATGGCATAATGAGATAAAGCCATAATTACATCACCGACCATAGAGGCAAAACCCAGAACTCACAAGAGATGAAGAACAAAGCACCCTCGCTTACTTAATACCCATTCCCAAAACAATTCCAAAGCTCCAACATTCCCTAAGGTTAGGACAATCATGGTTTTTCAGTCATAGGCTTGTAATGAGCTAAAGAACAAAGAAAAGGGATATAAAGGCTCAAAGGGGCTATCAAAGGATAAATTCATTCAAGGTAGGCTCATATGGCTAGTGGCTTATTCAAGAAAAAAAATGCCTAAATCATTTCAAAATGTGCATGGGAATATCAAGTATCAACAAGAGTCAAGTCAAGTTCTAGAGTGCAAGTAATCCAGAGTGCAATCACACATGAAAGAAAAATTAGGTGGCATATATAGAAATCCACCCACAATTAAGGCTCAAATCCTCACAAAAGGGACAATTCTATCACAGTGTTACCACCTCTTAATTATCAAAAGCAACTTTACACACAGAAATGCATGAATTCAGACACAAGATACCAAGACTCTACTAAAATGAAGCAAAAACATGCAAGAAAATGCCCAAAACTTAGCAAAACCTAAAAAATCAAAGGAAAAATATGCAACCTAAACTACTCTCCCCCCCACACTTAAATCACACATTGTCCTCAATGGAACACAAATAGCAGAATCAGACAGATATAGACAAGTGCAATAAAAAGAGTAAGGAAGGAGAAAAGAAGACTCCCGAAATCATGGTGGGTCAAAAATGGGGTCGACCAATGAGACCTCCTCCACAGGTGCATCATCCAAAGTAGGAGAGGTTAGGAAAGGCTTGAGTCGGTGGCCATTGACTTTGAAGCTCTTGTCTGTGGACTCACTCTTGATCTCCACAGTGCCATAAGAAAACACCTGGGTGACTACAAACGGTCCAATCCATTTAGAGCGGAGCTTTCCACTCATGAGTCCAAGCCTAGAGTTGTAGAGCAACACTTTTTGACCAACCAAGAACTCCTTTTTGCAAATTGAGCTATCATGGAGCTTCTTGGTCTTCTCTTTGTAGAACTTGGAATTCTCATAGGCCTCCAAACGGATCTCATCTAGCTCACTCAACTGCAGCTTCCTCTCCTCACCCGCTTGATCAAGAGCTAAGTTACATTGCTTCACAGCCCAATATGTACGGTGCTCTATCTCCACAGGCAGGTGGCATGCCTTACCAAAAACAACCCGATAAGGTGACATCCCTATGGGTGCCTTGTAAGCAATCCGATGGGCCCATAGAGCATCCTCCAATCGTGTGCTCCAATCCTTTCTATTAGGCTTCACCATCTTCTCCAAAATCCGCTTGATCTCTCTGTTTGAAATCTCAGCTTGCCCATTGGTTTGGGGGTGATATGGTGTAGAAACTTTGTGCACAACCCCATACTTCTTGAGCAAAGCTTGCATGGATCTATTGCAGAAGTGTGTGCCTTGATCACTGACTATGGCTCTAGGTATGCCAAACCTGCAAAGGATATTAGTCCTGACAAAATCTACAACAACCTGAGCATCATTAGTCCTGGTGGCCTTAGCTTCCACCCATTTGGATACATAATCCACAGCAAGTAAGATATAATAAAAACCAAAAGAAACAAGAAAAGGGGCCCATGAAATCTATACCCCAGACATCAAACACCTCACAGAACAACATAGGTTGTTGCGGCATCTGTTGCCTCCAAGATAGGGTGCCTCCTGCCCTTTGACATTGCTCACATGAGCTGCAGATTTTGCTTGCATCCTTGAAGATGGTAGGCCAATAAAATCCAGAATCCAGCACCTTTCGTGCTGTCCTTTGAGTGCCAAGGTGGCCTCCAACTAGTGAAGCATGGCAAAATTGGAGAACCGATTGGATCTCCTGGTCTGGAATGCACCTGCGAATGACCTGATCACTGCAAAAACGCCACAAATAGGGGTCATCCCATACATAATACTTGGCATCGCTCTTCAATTTGTCTCTTTGAGCTTTGGATGCCAAGGGTGGAAAAACAGATGCAACTATATAATTTACAATATCAGCAAACCAAGGAATAAGGGGAAGGGGATGTGAAACATGCAAAACTAAAAGCTGCTCATCCGGGAAGTCATCCCGGATAGGAAATGCATCCTCCTCTCTCTCTATTCTGCTCAAGTGGTCTGCGACAAGGTTATGTGCACCACTCCGATCCTGAATCTCAAGATCAAACTCCTGGAGGAGGAACATCCATCTAATCAACCTAGGTTTGGAATCTGTCTTTTTCAAAAGATACTTCAGAGCAGCATGATCAGTATACACCACAACCTTAGAACCTAATAGATATGATTTAAACTTATCAAGTGCAAAGACAATGGCTAACAGCTCTTTTTCAGTTGTGGTGTAATTAACTTGTGCTGAATCTAAAGTCCTAGATGCATAATAAATCACATGAGACATCTTACCAACCCTTTGGGAGAGAACTGCTCCCAAAGCATAATTCGAGGCATCGATCATGAGCTCAAATGGGAGAGTCCAGTCAGGTGGTTGGATGATGGGAGTGGTGGTGAGTTCTCTCTTTAGCTCATCAAATGCCTTCTTGCATTGGTCTCCAAACTCAAATGTGGTATCCTTTTGAAGCAAGTTGGATAGTGGAAGGGCTATCTTGCTAAAGTTCTGAATAAACCTGCGATAGAAACCTGCATGGCCAAGAAAAGAACGCACCTCTCGCACGCAAGAGGGGTAAGGCAAATGTGATATTACATGCAGCTTAGCAGGGTCAACCTCTATGCCCTTATGCGAAATAATGTGCCCTAAGACTATGCCTTGTTCTACCATAAAATGACATTTTTCAAATTCAAGACAAGGTTAGTCTCAATGCACCTATTAAGCACCTTAGACAAACTATCAAGACATGCATCAAAACAGGAACCATATACACTAAAATCATCCATGAAGACCTCTATGCAATGCTTAAGTAAGTCATTAAAAATACTCATCATACATCTTTGAAAAGTGCCAGGAGCATTGTATAGGCCAAAAGGCATCTTCCTATAAGCAAATGTACCAAAAGAACAGGTAAATGTAGTCTTATGTTGGTCCTCTGGTGCAATACAGATTTGGAAATAACCAGAGAAACCATCTAAGAAGCAATAGTGAGATTTACCTGCCAGGCGCTCCAACATCTGATCAATGAAGGGAAGAGGAAAGTGATCCTTGCGGGTCGCCTGGTTGAGCTTCCTATAATCAATGCAGACTCTCCAACTGTTCTGCACTCTAGTGGGAATCAGCCCATCCTTCTCATTTTTGACAACTGTCACCCCAGACTTCTTGGGAACTACTTGAACCGGGCTTACCCAAGTGCTGTCTGAAATGGGGTAGATAATGCCAGCTTGCAGCAGCTTGGTGACCTCTTTCTTCACCACATCAAGAATCTGGGGGTTCAACCGTCTCTGGGGTTGTCTCACTGGTTTAGCCCCATCCTCCAATAAAATCCGATGCATGCACATGGAGGGGCTAATACCAGGTATGTCTGCCAAAGTCCATCCTATTGCCTTTTTGTTTGCTCTAATCACATCCAGCAGTTGCTTCTCTTGATCAACAGAAAGGGAGGTAGAGATGATCACTGGAAGTTTCTGCTCAGCCTCCAAGTAAGCATATTTGAGATGAGGAGGAAGGGGCTTCAGGTCCAATAAAGGTGCCTGCATCACAGATGGAACTAAAGGAGCAGCAGAATTGGATTCTGCCGCCTGCACCTGAACAAGTGAATTAGACTCATGCAAAACAGAAATGGGGTTAGCATGATCTGAATCTATATCATATGAATCAACAGATGCAGTAGCAGAATTTAAAAACTGGTCAATTTCAATGCATGCAGTGCACATTTCGGAATCAGAACATGCAGAATAAGTAAATGAGCTAGTGAAAGATGGCAAATCATAATCATGCAAAAAGTCTAGAACATGCTCATCAATCAGATCATCAATCAAGTCAACATGAAAGACAGAGTGGTCAACAGAAAAATGTTTCATAGCATCAAAAATATTGAATCGAACCACACTGTCATCAAATTCCATGGAAAGTGTACCTGCATGCACATCTATCTTGGTTCGGGCTGTTTTCAAAAATGGTCTCCCTAATATGATAGGGACAGCACTACGAGAGGTGTCCTCTTCCATATCAAGAATATAAAAATCAGCAGGAAAGATAAGCTCTTCAACCCGAACCAGGACATCCTCTATCAAACCTGCGGGGTAGGCAGTAGATCTATTTGCCAAGTGAATAACCACACCCGTAGGTTGAAGAGGTCCAAGTGAAAGAGACTTGAAAACAGACATAGGCATAACATTAATAGATGCTCCTAAATCTAGCAAAGCATTCTCAAATTTAGTATTACCTATGATACAAGGCACAGAGAAAGTTCCAGGATCCTTACACTTTTCAGGAATATGAGGGACGGGTTTACCTATAAGAGCAGAGACATTTCTTCCCATGTTGATCCTCTCATTGCCCTTGAGATTCCGTTTGTGTGTGCATAGATCCTTCAAGAACTTTGCATACCTTGGAATCTGCTTGATTGCATCAAGAAGGGGTATGTTGACTTCCACCTTCCTGAATGTGTCAAGTATCTCTTTGTCAATCTCTTCCATTTTCTTGCTTTGAGTCACCCCCCTTGGTGGGAAAGGAAGAGGAATGGGGGGTGGTTGTTGGGCAGCAGCAGGTGTTGTGCTTGAGGAAGGCTGAGCTGGATGGGATTTTCTGGTACTTGTGTGCTCACTCTCCTCGACCATTTGGGTCTTCTTGTTGGGTGAAACTAGATCATCTTTGTTCAGATTCTGGTGTGGGTATGACAATCTGCTTCCCTGACCTTAGACTAATGGCATTCACATTCTGGTTTGGATTGATCACTGTTTGGGATGGCAACTTGTTAGAATTCTGAGATTGCATAGTGTTGATTGCTGTTGCCATCTGTCCCATCTGATTGGTCAAAGATTGAATGGAGGCCTCTTGTCTTTGAATGGATGCTCTAGTTTCTTGTTGGAATTGGAGATTTTGCATGGTCATCTGTTTCATCAGCTCTTCCAATGAAGGCTGCTGCTCAGTACTAGGAGCTGGTGGTGCAGAATTAGCCTGTTGTTGTCTCTGATGCTGGACTGGAGGAGGTACATATGGTGGTCTAGAATTGTTTTGAAATTGAACCTGTGAAGGTTGCTGTTGATCAGACCATCTCAGGTTGGGATGGTTCCTCCAACCAGGGTTGTATCTATTGGTAGAGAGATCAAAGTTCTGTGGCTGCTGGTTTCTACTGTTGAAGATGTTGGCGGCATATGCCTCAGGTTGGTCAGCACCGATCGTGGGCTGCTGCTGCACAGAAGGGCATGCATCTGTGGGGTGCTCAGCGGATGTGCATATGCCACATAATCTAGCAGGCAGAGACAACTTCTTCTGGTTGATGGCCAATTGAGTGACCAAAGTTGTAAGTGAATCTATCTTCTGTTCAAGCTTCTCAACCTTACCAGAACTTGTGCCAACATCATTCGCTCCTCTCACTATGATTGCATCGTTGTTGCCCCTTGCATGGAATTGTTGACAATTGGAAGCCATCTTCTCAATCTTGACTCTGGCTTCTAAAGGTGTCATGTCTCCTAGGGCACCACCACTTGCAGCATCAAGCATGTTTATCTCCATGAGGTTGAGACCTTCATAGAAATATTGAATAAGCAGCTGCTCTGAGATCTGATGGTGGGGGCAGCTCGCACACAGTCTCTTGAATCTCTCCCAATACTCATAGAGACTTTCTCCACTTTGTTGCCTGATGCCTGATATATCCTTTCGGATTGCTGTTGTTCTGCATGCAGGGAAGAATTTCTCCAAAAATGCCCTCTTCAGGTCATCCCAGACTGTGATAGAACCAGGGGCCAGATCGTACAACCAATCCTTGGCTAGCCCCTCTAGGGAGTGTGGGAATGCCTTAAGACAAACATGATCCTCTTGCACATCATGTGGTTTCATAGTAGCACAGACAATATGGAACTGCTTGAGATGTTTATGAGGATCCTCACCTGCAAGACCATTAAACTTGGGCAACAAATGAATTAGTCTAGACCTTAGCTCATACGGGTCATCGGGATACTGGATGCACAAATCTTCAATAGTGAAATCAGGTGCAGCCAAATCCCTCAATGTCCTCTCACGTGGTGGAGGTTGAGCCATATTTTCAGAATAATCAGAATAAGAATCAGAATTTATAGGAATAGAAGAAAAAGAAGCAGACTCACTATGTAAAGACTCAATAGACTCACTACCCATGGACTGGTTCCTATTTTGTCTAACTAGTCTGTGATAAGTTCTATCAATTTCAGGGTTATATTGATGCAAGTAGCTTGGGTTGCCCCTAGTCATGTACTGAACAGAACACCATTAAGCATAGCAAACTGTCACTAATATACATGACCAAAATAGGCAACAAAATTTTTTATTTTTTAAAATTTTTTTCTTTATTTTTTTCAGCACCCTAAAATCATGAAAACATACCACAAAAAGTTTGAGGACAAAATTCAAAAGGGAACCAAGTCAAACAATTAAATCAGAGACCAAAAACTAAGAAAATAAAACTTGTAAAATAAAAAAGAAATAGTAAAACGGCTTTTTCAGGATCCAGACGAAGGAGTTTTCTGACAAAGTGAGAAAAACCAGATTATTCAGAAAATTCCCTTCGATTTGATATAAAATTCGTCAAATTCCGAGTTACGGGTCAAAAGTTGCGACGATTTGAAGAAAGTGCTGCTAAAACTTGGAAAATTTTTCTGGAACTCACAACCAGTGATGATCTGAGTGATCGTGGTGCCTCAAAACCTTTTTATATGATAAAAGTAGTGTGGATATAAATTTTCGTGCAAAAATTCCACCCACAACTATGTGAACTAGCAACCACAGAATCAATCAAATACACTAATTGCAACAAAATAGCAAAACAGCAAACAGTGCAACTTCAACCGGTTATCAGAATTGACTACTAGACCCTAAATCAGACACGACACACTATAATAACTATACTAACTACGACACTAACTAACTACTAATGACCTTTGGCAAGAACCGATAGTCCCCGGTAACGGCGCCAAATTTGATCGAGGCCGTACCCGATACAAATAAAAACAGTTTAAGTATAGTACTAAGAAGTGACTCCTAGGTCGTCTCCCAAGGAATATCTTATCAAGCAAAAGGTCGAACACATAATATGCATAGAAAATAGGGGGGGGGGTTTTGTATTGAATATTGAATAATTGAAATCAAAACAGAATTAAATCAAAACGAAGAAACAGATAAGGAAAAGCGGATAAACCCCTTTGACTCGCGTTCACAACTCTATCATCGGTCACAAAAGATCAATTTCTTCCCTCTTCACTGTCCAACTCGTGAGAATTGAATACTAAGCGAAAATTTAATTATCACCCCAAAACCCAAACCTCTAATTAAGCATTAAAAGCCAAAGCATGGAGTTTTTACGAGTTTGCATAAATTAAGCATTCATACACATGGATTATCTCTATAGAATGGAACTAAGCGAACCATAACATATCAATAAGCATGAAAACAGTGAATAAAAACGAAATAGCATTAAGAATAAAACCTCAAGAGTATGTGATACATTACCAAAGGGATTTAACCTAAGAGTTTAGCCTTCCATGAAGAAAAATACCAAAAACGTGTAGAAAAGGGAAGAGAAAGAAACCCTAGCAGCCACCACAAGCTTGGAGAGCAAAACTAAGCCTTCTCTTAGAGAGAGATTAGGAAAAACGTGGAATGATTAGTGTCTGCTAGGGTTTACACGAATTTAGCTTTTTAAATCTCAAAACGGGCCTAAATCATGGGCCCAAACCCTAAGGAAAGCATATCTCTAAATTAAATCTAAAAATATCTTATAGATAAAATCTAAATCTTAAAAGATATAACTAAATCTCAACTAATCCTAAAGATAGATTACAATCTTCACTTCATCATATATCTTCTCTTCCAAAATTAAATCTTCATTCCCAAAATGTCCAAAAAACCCTTGTGCCAAATATGACCTGAAAATAGAAATATAATTAATTAGGCTAAATAATCCCAAATTAAACAATATTCAGAATAGTAGTCCAATAAACTCTAAATCACTAAATCAAGCTAAACAATGTCAAATAGGCAACAAGTATCAATAATAGGAGTAAAATAATGCAAGGAAAAATGGGAAATAAAATGCTCATCATTGGATAGTTCATTTCATGAACTTTTAGCTGTCTCGAGGCGTAAGCGACTACCTTTCCATCTTGCATCAACACACTCCCAAGTCCTTGTTTCGATGCATCGCAATACACCTCAAAATTCTTCTGTGGATCAGGCAAAATCAACACAGGAGATGATGTTAATCTTTCCTTCAACTCTCGGAAACTCCTTTCACACTTCTCATCCCATATAAATGGTTGATCTTTTCGAGTTAACTTCGTCAATGGTAGCGCAATCTTCGAGAAGCCTTCTATAAATCTTCTATAGTAGCCAGCCAAACCAAGAAAACTTCTCACTTCCGTGACCGACTTCGGTTGTTCCCATTGTAGAACTGAACATACTTTCGCCGGATCAACAGTTATTCCCTTGTTTGATATCACATGTCCTAAGAACTTAACTTCCTCCAGCCAGAACTCACACTTTGCAAGTTTGGCGTACAATTGTTTCTCCTTTAGGACATTCAACACTATTATCAAGTGTTCATCATGCTCCTCCGGGCTCTTGGAATAAATAAGGATATCGTCAATGAACAAAACCACGAATGAATCTAAATAAGGTCTAAAGATTCGATTCATGTAGTTCATGAAAATGGCTAGTGCATTAGTCAATCCGAATGGAATCACAACATACTCATTATGCCCATATCGGGATCGAAATGCAGTCTTAGAGATATCTTCTTCTCTAATCCTGATCTGATGATACCCCGATATCAGGTCAATCTTGGAAAATACTGAAGCCCCACAAACTTGATCCATAAGGTCATCTATCCTTGGTAAAGGATACTTGTTCTTGATTGTGACCTTATTCAACTACCGGTAGTCGATACACATCCTCATACTACCATCTTTCTTTTTGACGAACAAAACTGGAGCACCCCAAGGCGACACGCTTGGTCGGATCATCTGCTTCTACAACAATTCTTCAATCTGTTTCTTCATCTCAGCCATCTCTGGTGGTGCCATTCTATAAGGAGCAATAGAAATGGGACCAGCTCCCGGAACTAAATCAATTCCGAATTCAATCTCTCTCTTTGGTGGCAAACCAGGTATCTCGTCAGCGAGTACCTCCGGAAAATCTCGGACAACGTAAATCTCTTCAATCCTTGGGCCACACTCTTCTACTTCAGTCTTGAACAAACATATATAGCCTGAAGGTTGTGGGTTTCTATAGATAACTACTTTTCTATCACAATCAACGATCACTTGGTTTCGGCTTAACAAATCCATTCCCAAGATCACATCCAATTGCGATAAGGGTAAACAGATCAAATCTACCCTAGAGAGTTGTCCTAACACTTCTATACAACAGTTAAGACATGCTCTAGAAACAACTACAGGAACATTAGTAAGGGTTTCTACTTTAAGAGTGTATGATAGCTCAGATATGGGTAAACTCAAACGATTTACACATTCATATGAAACAAATGAATGCGTAGCACCAGAATCAAACAATACATTACAGAGCTGACCATTTAGCAAGTAATTACCTTGCACAAGATCAGAGGATTAGCTTGCCTCCACACCACTAAGCGTAAAAACCCTTCCTTGAAACACGGGCTTGTCAACTGCCCCTCTCGAATTGGTCTTGGTCGGTTCCTTGCAATCCTTCGCAAAATGTCCCGGTTTTCCAGAATTGAAGCAGCCACTTGTCGTCCAACAAAAACGACCATGATGGCCGCGCTTGCACTTGTCACAATAGGGAGCCTCACTCCAGAAATTCCTTCCATCATTACCTCCAACTTTCCCATTGCCTTTCCCTCGGCGGTCATATGGTCCTTTGCCTCTATTGTTGAAACCCTTGCGCCTCTGAGGTCCATAATTCTGACTATCTTTCCTCTCTAGTGCTTGCAATCCTTCTGCCCTCTTGTCATCCTCATACATCCTACACATATATACTAATGCAGGAAAGCTTTGGATCCTTTGATAACTGAAAATAGACTTTCAGTTTAGGCCTTAGGCCTCCCTCAAACTTGATACATTTGCTCCTTTCATCTAGGTTGTTCTAGTAATATGGAGAGTACTTCATCAATTCCTCGAACTTGGCTGCGTACTCACCCACACTCATGTCTCCTTGTTTCAGCTGCAAGAACTCCACTTCCTTCTTTCTCCTCAAATCCTCTGGGAAGTATTTATTGACAAACTTCTCCATAAATACACCCCAATTAAAATCCCTTCCTTCATAACGCATGAGCTGAACCGTATGATTCCAGCAGTTCTCAGCCTCATCTTCCAACATATAGACTGCATACGCCACCTTTTGAGCTTCCGTGCAATCTAATGTTCTGAAGATTTTATCCATGGTGTGAATCCACTTATTAGCCTCCTCAGGTTTAAATCCTCCTTCAAACTTGGGTGGATTACAACTCCTAAAATCCGCCAAACTCTTAGCCTCGGTATTACCCACATTACACTGATGAGGTGGATTAATCGGTTGCGGTGGTTATTGAGATTGCTGTTGTTGTCGTTGCTGCATAGACTCCAACACCGCGGTGATTCTCTCTAACATCGCGTTAGTATGATTTTTGTTTCTAGTTGTCATAATAGACCTGCGCTATGGACTTATGGTCACATATGATGAACTAAAGAAACATTCATCACACCACCTATACTAAGGCTATGACCATAACCTCAAACAAAACATTCAATTGTATCTAGTGCTCAAAATAAGCAAGATACTAGCATTCAAATCAATTAGTATGCCCTGTGGATACCTGCTTGATGTTGATGACTACCTTTCTGGGACTACTTCAACTACTACAGGATCTGACTTTTGCTCTGATACCACTCAGTGTGACACCCTCATTTTACTACTTGAAATTAGAGTAATAAATATACTATTTCTCAAATGGTTATGGACTTGTTAGTATTAGAAAATACTGGGCTTAAATTTTCCCTTTTCATTTTCTGAAAGAAGCGGGTTAACAAACCAAAATATAGAGTCCTTGGAGATTAGATTTTATATCATTTAAAACCTTATACTAAGTTCGGCATTTTCTAAGACAAGGAAATCTTTTAACAATCTAGATAGCATCGGTTCTTAGAAATTGTATTTACATAGTAAAAACTTAAATGATGTCATCAATTCTTTCGTTTGCGAATCTGATACCATTTTCAAATATTGTAGCCGAACTCTTTAAATAATCTTTATCAGAGTAAGCGGAAATAGTAGGACTATGCACAGTTGTATTATAAACATAATATATATAAGTCATGAAATACATAGTCCAGGTGATAGTCTCCAAGTTCCAGAACAAGTCCATAAAACAGTAATAACAAAGTAGATCATCACTCCAGAGTTCTCAAAAGCTATATACAATATCTACATATCAAAAATAAAGACTCTAAAGCTGATTAGGGAACATAAGCAGCAGTAGTAGTAGTAGTAGAAGTCTCCAGGAAGTAGCAGTAGCAGTAGTAGCCATCATCCAACATCATCAGCAGCAACATCTCCTCCACAGCATCCATCACACCGGATCCATGATCCTCATCATCTACCTTATGCACATACCTAGGGATCATCGTCCCTCCACTGACTCCAGGTAGAGTGAACGACAGGCTCGCCTCCGCTCTCGTCCTCCACAGGGTCCTCCTCTATCTCATCCGAAGGAGTGGGTACCCTACCACTGGGTACAGGGTCAGGTGATGGCGAGACCCTAACAGGGCTCCTCGGATCAAATGGGGGGGTCTCCTCGCGGACGACTCTAGAAGAAAAAGGGTGTGAGCGGGTAGGTCGAAAGCGAAAACTGTGATATGAGCGAGCTGGTCGTGTGGGAGGTGGTCCATGGTAAGTGTAAAAGGGTGGTACGTGCATAGTGTATATGATGGGGATCCTAAACCTACGAGGACGAAACCGGATCAGCGGGTTGGGGTGATAGAAGGTAACCTCTACTTCCCCCTCAAGTACCGCTCGGTGATCCTCTCAACGAAATAACCATATCATCAGCATCTCACTTTCGCTGGCCACGTCGTCAACCATAACGTGTCATCAAGCAAGTCGTCAGTTGGCACTCCCAGAGGCCCTCCTCATGTTACCAAAACATGAAAAACGATCTAACATCCGAACTCCAGAATGAATGCAATTTCTTGACTTAAAAGAATTGATTGGTATATCTCAATTAATAATATTTCACATTATTAATTCAATAATTTCATACCATCATCAATCAAAGTCTTTTAAGTCTTAGATCACTTGGGTTATTATCATTTAAGTATTAACAGAATGATTCAGAATTAAAAATGGTATTTTTAATTTTCTGGGCAGAAATACTCGAGTGTTCTTCAGAATACTCGAGTAGTTCTTCAGTCTTTCCAGATTACTAGAGTAGTTCATCTCTACTCGAGTCGTTCATAATTTTCCAGAAAAGTCAGGTTTCCGGTCTTCAAAAATACTCGAGTAATTCATGAAATACTCGAGTCGTTCATCAACCCAGAACACTCGAGTAGTTCTTCATTACTCGAGTGGTTCATCAAAAACACTCTTGCTGCATCTGTTAATACTCGAGTCCTAAACCTGATACTCGAGTGTTAGTGTAAAGTGATGCACTGATGCATCACGAAATACTCGAGTATTAAGCCATATACTCGAGTCTTATCAGACAGTACAGGTCAAAAATCTGGTTTTAACATACCATTTTCAATTCTAACCATTTCTAATTCAGTCCAATGATCAACAGAGTTCACATAACATATAATAAACATGTTCAAGCACTTAGAACACATCAAATTACAGAATTTACAGAGATTCATAAGATTATGCATAAAACTTAGAAAATCCACAACTTAACATACCAATTTGCATAATACACAGAATACTCATGATTTTAAGTTCTAAATAGCTTGCATGCAACATATAAAACTTGCTCAAAACAACTTTAGAGCACAGGTTGGTCTCCAAACCAATTTCCCTATTCAAACTAAGCCCTTAGAGCCTCTTGGTGGCTCTCTAATAAAATTCATGCAATTTAAACTCCATCTAGTGAATAGAAAGCTTTCCCCTTACCTCTTAAACGTGTACCAACAGAAAATTCACAAGAAAAAACTCTCCAACACCAAAAACGACTTCATGCACTAACATGCAGAACAGTTTGGCCAGAGCACCAAAATTGAATTGGTTGACACAAAACAACAATAAGAATTGGGGAAATTAGTTTCTCTAGACTCTATGCAACACATACTAACTAGAGAAACAAGTTTTAGATTCAGAGAGTGCGTGAGCTTACCAAAATCAATGACCAAAGTAAGCTCCAGAGATGGTTTGACAGCAACAAAGCTTCACTTTCGAGCTCCAAATCTCCCAATTCACACAATCTCAACTCACGATTTTGGTGTCTATACAAAGATCGTGATGTGAGCTTTGTATTGGTGCATAATTTGTGACTCGAATCAAAACACAGAGGGAGTCGAAGGATACGATTCAAGAACCCTAACACATGCAATACAAACGAAATCGGCCAAATGAGGTTGCAATCCTCAACCAAGAAGCTTTTATAGAGGTTTCAGAGGCTCATGCATGTCGACACGACGACTGGGAATGTGGTTGGAGGGTGATTTCGTGTCAACGGTGGAGAATCGTTGGTGGTGACTCACCAAAACGCACTAACTCGTGCAACTCTGACCAGAACACTCGAGTCTTTTCAGAAACACTCGAGTATTTTGGTCAGTTTTTGAAAAATATATATTTTATTTTCTTTCCCTCCAAAACCTTTCCTATAATTACTTCTAGGTCCCAAAACAGGGACTAATGTGCAAATTATTTATTTTTACTTAAAATAATTACCAATTTAAATTCACACATTTACTAACAATATAAACACAGATTTTAATCAAAGATTAAAAATAGAAATAATTAATTATAATAAACTTTATAATTAATATTTCATTAATCAGGGATTAAAATTTTGGGGTGTTACAGCAAATCATAAAAGCCAGCCTTTATCCAAGAGGCTTTTTTGAAGTTCTTTAGCCTCAAGTACCAGTCTTTGAAGTTGGTAATCACTTCGGCACTTCGGAAGACCCTTGTCGCTTGATCCTTATCGAAATGGGATATATTAATGGAATCGAGTGTTATCAAGGGGCGAGTATCATCTGGATCGTACAAAGGGAAGTAGTCAGCAATGTCAGAATGTTTGGCTTCGTCCAAAGTAAGCATTGGACCAAGGAAATAAGGTTTAGGGTTTACAGGTTTTCCATCCACAGGAACACAAGAAGTAACAGGGATCATAATATTTCGTAAGTTGTGGGTAACATTAAGGTCAATTTCAAGATCAGAAACTTTCATGATAGCAGCCATTGTTGATATTCAATTCGAGTACAAAAATCACGAGAGAAAAAAAGGTTTAGGGCAAGGAAGAAGAAAGTGCAGTAAGGCTCAAGGAAACGAAATGGTAGGATAATGACAAGTGACTTGAGTTTACCATGGTTCGAACCATTACCATGGTTCGAACCACCACCATGGTTCGCGAAAAGGTATCGAAGAAAGGGCCTCGTGCGCCTTACCTTTTCACGCCACCAACCCAAGTCCCGAATCCCAAGGATGTTTCGCAAAAAGGTACAACTTTTGACATCCTCCGAAATGGTACGTCGAATGCCAAAACTTGGGGGGCCTCTGTTGACTAGAAGTCAAATTTCGACAAGCGAAAAGAATGTCGAATGCATAAGTGATGTCAATGGAAGTGTACTTAGGTGTCTTACCTATAAGTGACTTCGAAGGATGTGCACGTGTATTGACAGGATGGGAAAGATCAACAGTATAAGTGATGTCGATGGAAGTGTACTTAAGCAAACTGCTTAAAATTGACTTCGAGGGACATGGACGTATGTCGACAAATGGATGAGGACGGCGTCAAAAGAGTATTAACATGGAAACCGAGGAGGTCAGAGTGGTAATGATGACGCATTGGGAACAAGAGAACGGTCACATCAACATTTAATGCACTTACTCATGGCTATAAATACGTCACTTCCAACGTTCAAAGGGCCAAAAGTATGTAAATGGCAGAAACGATGGATCGATCTTATGATTTTTGGAAAGAAGAGAAGCTGTTCGAAGGAGTGAAGGAGAAGAGTCTCAGAGATTAAACACGTGAGATTAAAGGGATTCGGAAGAGAGAGGAACACTGCCAAAATCTTTACTCCGAACCCCCACTTTTCCCTGTTAATGGTGAAAGATTAAACACGTGATATTACATAGGGATCACCTCTTGTATTTCAAGCTCAGACGAAAAGCCTAGATGAAGGGCACACTCCAGCTGAAATACTAGTTTAGGTGGTACCTAGGAGAATTCCGTAACTCAAAGTTGAAACCTTTTACCAGGAAAAGCTTTGAGTATCTTTCCATTTAAAGAGGGAAAAGAAAAGTCCTCTATGGATAATCCCTAAGCAGAGATTGTAATATGATCACTGGCTAGGTTGAGGGCCAAAATCATGGCTAAGTTAGTAATTATGTCATCAAAATCGATTAGGGGGATTAATTCAATAGAGGCTGACACGTTGCCGAAAGGAGCTTGGTGTCGACAGGGATCCTAAAAGCCCAAAAGGCATGAGGATGTTACTTCGACAAAGCTGGCAAAGGATTTGTGTAAAAATCCCAAGAGTTTCAAAGTTGCTTTATTTCAGTTGTGGAAAGATTCTTGTCGAAGAACAATTATCGAAGACTTTCGAAGACATGTGGCAAAAGGAGAACAAACGAAGAAACAGCGTCGTGGGTAATTATTTCGTGGATAGTTGCTCAATTAGGATGTGGCTTCTGCGGTTATGCAGAATGTTCCCAATAATGTAGTGTAAGGGTAGTTGATTTCTAGGACTATAAATAGGTAATTACTTGTTTGTAATCGGGGTTGACACATTGGTAATCATCCTAACATCTCACTGCAAGCAGATTAACGGAGAAAATACCATTGTAATAACAACTTTACATTCCCAGCACTTTACGATTTCAATGCAACCTTTTCGTTTTCCTTTACCTTTCCTGCACTTTTAAATCATGCCTTTACGTTTCCAACACCTTTAAATTCGCGCATTTTTACTGCTTTAACCTTTACGTTCCTGCACTTTACTACTTTTCTCTTTACGTTTCTGTCGATTTACTTTCTCGTCATTTACGTTTTCCCAAACCCATTTACGTATTTGCCAAGATAAAACCCAAAAGACCAAAAATAGGCCAATCGCGATGCAAGATTACCATTTAATCAGTCGAATCCTGCAATCGCTTGATACTCTCATTCCCGTTTTTGACTCGTGTTCGTCCGAATCGGCAAACTGGCACGCCGCCACATCGAATCCCTTTTCACCAGCGTGAACATACTATTAAATTACACACGCGAGCCAATGTTACCGGTGCCTCGGATGCACAGCCGAATTTTGATCAACTTATGATAAATGCCAACGTTGTATATTTTAAGCACAAAATAATATTTGTTTTTTTTAGAAAAAGTATGACAACTAAGGATGTTGTATGGTCTTTGACCTTAAGTAGTATTTTGGGTTCATTTTATATGCTGATATTAATTCACGTAGTACCTTTAGTTTAAATGGTATGACACTCCTAAAAGATTATTGCCTTATTAAAGATTGGAATTTAACCCTTTCAAATTATCCTCAAATTCCCTTATTTTTAGTTTTATTATTTCAAAATTATCTCTCTTCATCTTCTTTTTCTAACTCAAACCCCATAACCACCACTATCATCAAACTCCAAACCCCATTAATACCACTAACCTAAACTCCTAAGATGGCATCGGTTATGAATTTTGAGTTTGGGGTGGGGGTGGTGATGGCTATGGGGTTTGATTATAGGGATGACTATAAGGTTTAAGATTTGGGGTGGTGATGGCTATAGAGTTAAGGATTAGAGGAAGAAGATAAAGATGAGTAATTTTTGGAATAAAACTATAAAATGGTATTTGAAAAAAATTTGTGAGGTTAAATTTCAAAACTCATAATCTTGAATGTTTTCAGCACACACCCAACTACCACTAAACCAATCCACTTGGATTAGATGTTGAATGGTTATGATTCTGGCCATGAAGTTCCCGAGTTGAGTTTTTTTTTTTTAATTTTTTTTTAATGTGAGGGAGGTGATGCAATTAAAACCATAGCTTGGTACTGGTTTAACGTATTGTGTGACAATAATGTCTCCTTAGTGATTGGTTTTTAACTCTAAAATATTACTCTTTTGTTCCAATTTAACTGTGACTTTAGAAATTTCACACGGATTAAGAAAGTCATTTAATATTTTAATTTTCGAGAGAATTATTAGAAAATTTTACTATAATATCTTCAAAGTACATTAATTATCACTCATTTCACATATTTCAACACATTAAATACAAGGTTAAAGTTGGAAAAAAAAATCAATTAATACACTCTCGAATTCCTAAAGGGACAAATAATTTGGAATAAATTAAAAAGGCTAAAGTGACAGATAAAGTGGAACAGAGGAAGTATATAAAGATATTTATTAGGTGACTTTGATGTTTTTTGGGTTTGGTTAACCTTGATACTCTTTAGTACTCTATTCGTTCCTGTATATATAACCCCTTTAGGAGATTTCACGTTTGTTAAGAAAGTTGATTAATTTAGTTAATTGTATTGGAAATGTGAACTTTTGATATGTATTTTCAAAATTACCCTTATTAATATTATTGAGAATCTAAAAAGTGTAAAATAAATAGGAGTGTTTGTCGAAAAAAATAATGAATGGTCATTAAAAATTGATATAAAATCTTATAAATGGGGATAATATAAAAGTGTCAAAAGGGTCTTATATTTATATTTAGGGACGAAGGTAGTAATATTTTTGTTGATAAAAAACACGGTTTACATTTCTTAATTTTGGTAATTTTTTTTAATTTTTCAATTTTTTTTTACTTTTACAATTTTTTTTAATAGATTTTACGATTTCAAAGGTTTTGCATATATAAATAACCATCTTTTTATTTATTATTTTACCATACCCTTTTATTTATTTTTTTACTTCTTATTCATTCTAATTTTTTTCACCTTTTTATCCTAAATTATCATACATTTATTAATAAATAAATACGTTTCTTAATAAAAATTAATTTTTTACAAACTTTTTTTTGGTAGAAGAAAAATTCTATTACCACAAGCTAAAAATAATACATCAATCAACACTTAATCCAATTTAAACTGCCATTTTCTAGGAAGGGATCAGATAATTGGACCAGTGGAGAGGGAAATTAAAAAAAGACATTGAGAGCCACCTTCTAGGAAGGGTTCCCTCAATGAATAATATCCTTAAGCTCATTACAAATCCTATCAACTAAAGCCCTATTGGGCCAACTCCTAAAATTCCTAAAACAAACAAAAACCCTATAAGCAATTTCTTTTTTAATTAAGCTAAATCTATATGACGGGGTTCTTGATACATTTGTAAAAGATCTTTCATTCCTTTCATGCCACGTGTGATACACAACAGCTAGAAGCACTGCCCAGATAAGATGACATTTCCATTTCCTACCACCAGCGTACAGCACCCATCATCTCTATCTTCCCAGCGTTAGAGGAAAACGACTTAGTCCAATCCATGAAGCACAGAAGGTCATCAAATCACCACTCCAAGGACATTCAAACAAGAGATGCTGCAGCGATTCACCAGCAGCCATATACAGAGATTGCAATAATTCGGTAAGAAGCTCCAACTCATCTTGTCTCTAGTTTGCAATTTATCATGAGAAACTAACCAAGAAATGAAACAATGTTTAGGAATACTAAGCCGATTCCAAACCACTTTGAACATAGGATATCTAGTTTGGTTCCCTTTAAGAAACCGATGGCCAGATCTGATAGTGTAGGCACCATCTGGGCATGCTTGCCACAGATTATTCGTGAAATTCGCTCTAAGTTTGTCCCTGACTTTCAATAATTGCTTCCAGTGCCAACTTTGACCTTGGACCCAAAAACAATCCCAGAAGTAGCTGTCCTTGATGTAGTAGTTGTGAACCCAATGCACCCAAAGGCAGTCCTTTTTCTCAGCAATGTTCCAAATCTGCTTACCAAGAACAGCTATATTCCAAAGACCACAATCCTAAATGTCAAGCCCACCATTTTTCTTCGAGTTACAGATAGTTGACCAAGCTACCTTGGCTTTATAGTTTCCATCTTCTTTTGCACCCCAAAGGAACATTCGACACTGCTTTTGAATTTCATCGATAATAGATGATGGAATAATAAAAATTGAGGCCCAGTAAACATGGAAACTCAGAAGAACAGAGTTGATAAGACACACACGAGCTTGATAGGATAAGTTCCTAGTTCACCAGTAATTTATGCTTCTCATCACCTTATTCACCAAGACTTGACAAGTTGATGAATTCCATTTTCTCGAAGATAGAGGAATACCCAAATACTTACACGGGAAGCTCTCTTGCTAAAACCCAGTAATAGATAAGAGAGTTGTCTGGGTTTCCATATGAATGTCAGCCATGAAAATGTGAGACTTTTCATGACTGAATTGCAAACCAGACCAAGAAGAAAACTCCCTAAGGGAATGAACCATATATCTAACACTGGCTGGATGGGCTTTACAGAAAATCATAAGATCATCTGCAAATGCCAAATTCACCAGCCTCAAATCTTTACAAGCAGGATGAAATCTGAAATTTCTATCTGCAGTTGCTAGAATAAGCTTCCTTGTAAGCAATTCCATAGATAGCACAAATAGTAAAGGAGACATAGGATCTCCCTGCCTGATTCCCCTAGATCCCCAAAACCTTTCACCTTGTTGACCATTTAGAACAATAGAGTATGAAACAGTCCTGACACAAGCCATAATCCAAGATACAAACTTAGTAGGAAATTTCAGAGTTGTTAACAAAGCCTCAACAAAACTCCATTCTAAGGTATCATAAGCCTTCTTTATGTCCAACTTCATCATACATCTAGGTGAAACCCTCCTTCTACCGTACAATCTGACCAGTTCTTAGGATAGAAGAATATTATGCAAAATACTTCTATCTTTAATGAATGCAGTCTGATTATCCTAGACCAAAGTAGGCAACACATCAGCTAATCTACTGCTAATAACCTTTGAGATGCACTTGTAGATAGTTGAACAACATGCAATCGGTCTAAACTGGTGAACCATAGAATGATCCTCTACTTTAGGAACCATAACAATATTTGTATAATTTATTTCTCTTAGGATATTACTTGTATCAAAGAATTCCTTGATGGCACAAGACATCTCCTCACCAATTTTGTCCCAGGTAGCTTGAAAAAGAAACCTGACCCAAACCCATCAGGCCCTGGAGCTTTGTTTTTGTCAATAGAAAACAGGGGCTTGCCTAATCTCCTCATCAGTAATAGGCTTAATCAGGGTCATCTGCTGTTCCCTTGATAAGCATCTACCCTGATCAATCACATCATGTCCAAACATATGACCTCTGCTTCTGGAACGAAAGAGATTCTGATAATAATTATCAAATAACTGCTAAATCCCATCTTGATCCGAAACTTGCTCATTCCTATCATTTACAATCCTAATGACCCTATTTTGGTAATTCATCTTTCTAATCGAATCATGAAAGAGATTTGTGTTGCTATCACCATCTTGCAACCACCCCATTTTAGCTTTTTTTCTGAAGGAATGACAAAGCATTTTGCTGCACCTCTCTATACTGAATAGAAACTTGTCTCTCTTCCTCCTGTAACATTTGATCCATGGGTCTATGAGCTAAAACAGTTTGAATGGCCTCTAATTTATCCCTGAGCTCAGATTCTCTGATGTCAATATTTGAGAAAAATAGTTTATTCAATCTAGCTAAAGGACTTTTAAGATCCTTTAACTTCCTACATAATTTAAACATACAACTCCCTTCAATAATCCTCTGCCAACCAACATCAACAATGTGCATGAACTCCTAATGATTAGCCCACATATTAAAGTACTTGAAGGAGTACCTTGCTTGCCTTTCCTGAATCCCCCAATCAATAACAATCGCTGAGTGATCATATAAGCCAGGATTAGTAAACACAGCAGATGAAAGAGGCCATTCCTTGAACCAAGCGAAATTTACCAGAGCTCTATCCAGCTTAGCAATAATTCTGTCAGCACCAGTTTGCTTGTTACACCAGGTGTAATAACAACCTGACTGACGCATGTCCAGGACACCACACTCATCAATACAATATTGAAATTCACTGGCATTGCTAAAATCAACAGGATTTCCCCCTATCTTCTCATGTTGATTTAGACAAGTGTTGAAGTCCCCTAGGATTAGCCAAGGGATGTTGACACAACTCTGGGTACCACAAAGAACCTGCCAAAGCTCCTTCCTATCACACTGTTCATTCTTTGCATAGACAAAAGTTACAAAAGCCTGCTTCTGATTCTGTTTCATAGTGACATGACAATGGACATACTGAGAAGATCTAGTTATGATAATGACATCAAAAATATCCCTTCTCCACATCACCCAAATCCTACCAATAGAACAAACATCCAAGTTGATGAAAGACCCCCAACCACTAGCTATTTTATTCTGAACCTGTTGAAAATTATTCATTCTCAACTTATTTTCCAAAAGAGCAAAAAGACTTACCTTATTTCTTCTATACAAATCCAGAACCTGTTTTTGTTTTCGAGGGTGGTTCAGCCCTCGAATATTCCAGGCTCCAATTTTATCCATGAGGAGGCTTATTAGACGACTCCCCCCTCTGCAACTCTATAGCTCTTTGTTGAGCCTTACTTCTAGTGCTAACAGTTATCCATCCTTCTTTATCACCCCCCTTCTGATCCTCCTTTGGCAAAACTTTATCATCTACTGTGGTTTCAGTTGTCAGATCATAAATCACAGTCTCAACCTCAACTATTGCCTTATCCTCATTTTCCTGGAGAACAGTGCCATTTTCAATATTATTTTTCAACTTAAGAGCTTCATCTAACTTTTGCATGTCCTTCTGAGTGGGTTTTTTCTTTTCAACCCATAGTTGTTTTCCTGCCTGCTTATCCCCCTTCTTACACATTTTCGCATCATGGCCATAACTTGAACACTTAGAGCACAGAGTGGGCTTCCATTCATACACAACTTTTTGAGAGACAATGTTACCTTTGTCATCTTAAAAATGCACTTCCTCAGGAAGAATGACAGGATCTACTTCCACCGACACCCTAGCATAACTGATTCTATTTCTATCATCAGTCACCTTATCAGCCATAATAAGAGTTCCAATCAAGCTGGATATCTTACTAAGAGCAGAAGCACCCCATAATTTCAAGTTTAAATTTGGCAATTGGACCCAAATAGGAACTCTGTCAAGGAAGCTCTTAGTAACTGGCCTTCCTGTCCACGGTGCTATGATTAAAGGCTTCTTGTCAAAATGAAAAACCCCACTTCCAATACACTGTTCCTGCCCTCTACTGAATTAAATCTCACAATCATCGTACCATCAGAATTCATAAGGACTTTATCAATCCCATACTGTCCCCACGCTTTTTTAATGAATCCACTCAATATTGGATAAGGTGGATTAGCCCCTAAAACATAGCACACCAGAGAGTTTTGCCAATAATTTACCTCTTCTTCAACATCAGAGGGTTCTATTTTCCCCAACGCCACACCATCCTTCAATTCGGGTTGATAGAAATTTAGTTTACCCCCTGTATTTCGGAGCTTTGAAATATCAAAGCTTTCCCACACATTCAGTTTACGAATCACTTCCGTCACAGGTTCTGAAATTCTAGGTTCAGAATTAGTAGGATTTGCAATATTATCTAAATCATGTTGTTGAATCATCCCCTTTCTCTATTTGTTTTGCAGGACTCCCTTGTTTATTTACCCTAGCACGAATCAATTCAATACCATGCACTAAAGATTCGAGTTGCTTAGGCATCAAGGCATCAATGACTTCCAAGTCCTCATCATCCAATTGAGACAAGTCAAAAACCGGCTGGTGTTTGTCATTCTGAGTCGAATTGGAAGGTGTTTGTGGTAACAGAGACTTCGGCGGCCTCCCCCTCTTCTTGGTCATGGAGGCCATGCAGACAAACCTAGAGTAAAACCCTAGGCAACCGTGAGAGAGAAGAGAGAAAAGTCAAACCCTCCAGAATTCTGGTGCTAAATTTTGCACGTTGGCAATAAATTTTTTATTTACCAAAAAAAAAAAAATTTTTCTACGAAGTTGGAAGTTATTTTTCTGATACTTAGGCCGGATGGTAACTGATTCTCTACAAACTTCAGTATGAAAATTTGGTGAGAAAAGCGAAATAGTAGGCATGTCAAGAGTTACACGGTATAAAACCTTGAAAATTTTGTAATGTGCAACGTCAATAATTGTAAAATTTTTGGGAAATAAATTAGATTCATTATTAATATACATTACGTATTTTACATAGAGAAAATAAAAATGAATAAATAAAGATTTTTTAAATAAAATACAAGTAAAACTTACAATAATTAATAAGTTCTTAATGTTTATACAATAGCCTAAAACTAACAAAATTAAGCAAGAATGAAGGGAGTATAGTATTTCTGTCCAAACTCATTTTATGATCGATTAGTTATTAGTTATTTCTCGAAATTTACATGGTGGATATATAACCATTTTTTAATTTGTCTTGAACTGCATGTGAATTACTTCCTCTGGTCCTATTTATAAGTGCTTTTTGGGGTTTTTATTTTGATCCTATTTATAAGACATTTTTTCAATTTTCAATAGCATTTAATTAATTTTTTCCACTAACACCCCTATAAAGTCAACACTTTTTAAAGTTTCAATAATAATTATAGGGGTAGTTTTGAAAAAGTATATCAAATTTTCACATTTCCAGTGCCACTAACAAATTTATCCACTCTCCTTGGTGGGAATGAAAAACCCCAAAAATTTATTATAAATAGGATCGGAGGGAGTACAATCTTAACCGAATTACAAAGTTACAATCTTGAATAATAGTTCAGTGAAAGACAAACAAAAATTTTAAACTTTTTACTACTCCTACTATATTTTGACTTATAAGTAGGGATGAGAATAAAATCCACACCGCGGGTACTCGCTTGAAATCAACCTGATTTTGATGAAAAAAATCTACTCTGATTGGGTTTGGACAAATTTCTATCGATGGGAAATGGACCTTGTAGGACCATTCAAAAAATCTAGAGGAGGCTTCAAACACCTTGTAGTGGCAATTGGTTAATTCACCAAATGGATAAAGGCCATGCCACTAATCCTCCTGACAGGAAAATTTTTTCCAGCGACTTAAAAAAAAAAGATTAATTTGTGGATATAGGGTCCTCGAATCTATAGTGGTAGATAACATAACTCAATTTTTCAGCTGAAAGCTTCATGAAAATGCTTGCAGATTTCAAAATCAAGATTCACTTTGATTCCGTTAAACGCTCACAAACAAATGGACAAGTGGAAACTGCGAACAAAGTTATTGTGACATTAATTAAGAAGAGACTAGCAAATACAGAAGTTATAGACGAAGAAGATTATGATTGTTCTTCCAAGAAATATTAACATGTGATCAAATCATAAATAATCAAAAACAAAAATAAAATAAAGAATTTTCAAAATTTTGATTTTTTTAAATAATTAAATTACTAAAAACCAAGATTTTATGAAATATTATGAATATCATTAAAAAAATATATTCTTTCAGAAATTTTTAAAGAAAATCCGTGATGGATCAGATTGAAAATGAATTATTTCGTTTTTCAAAAAAAATACTAAAATGTGATCAAATCTTGATTAATCACAAACTATAAAATAAATATTCATCATATCACAAGTTGCGAACTTCGAAATATTGGTTATAACTTTTCTATAGTAAATGATGATATTGTATGTTGTAGATAACTTTATTATGGTAATTTAATATGTTGATGTTGATGATTTAGTTGCCAAGCATCATTTTAGGAAAAGATCAAAAATATAAAAATTTCATATCAATTATGTTAGATATTGATTAGACTAAATTACTCACTATGAATTATGAAATGAAGATAATATGACATGATTTTAGTAATCAGCTCAAAAATATTTGTTGATTATTGTAATTAGAACAACATAGAATATCAAGATTCTTGAAATTATTGATTAAAATAAATTATTAACTATGAATTATAAAATGAAGATAATTTGGAATGATTTTAGGAATTTTCACCAGTGTATTACTATAATTTTTTGCAAATGAATTATAATTGTCGTCAATAAATTATTAACTATGAGAAACTTTTACAAATATAAATGTGAATGATTTAATTTAATTATTATCAATTCTTATAAAAATAAAATTATGCAATTTATTTTAAAAAAATTTTAAATCTTCGGGTTCAAAATATTTGTTAATTGTGATGGGATTTAATCTAATGTATTTGTTCATTCCCGTGCATCGAACGGTTAATCTAAACTAATAAAGTGGAATAAAAAAGTCTTTGAAAAAAACTGAAGATAAAATAAAAATAAATTTTTTTAGATGAAAAATAAAAATAAATATAAAAGAGAAAATAATTGATGCACTTACCGTGTAAGTTGTTTTACATTATCAATACATCATCCACCATTTATATATGTTTATCGTTGTTGACTTTTAGCCAAAAGTAATGCAAATGAATAGTGGATGATGAACCGACAATGTAAAAAACTTTATACCTTCAATACACATCTATTAATCTAAATATAAAAATGCATAATGACAATAAAAAACTTTTAGTAACGATATATAGACCAATAAATCAACATAAAATTAAGCTAAGGTCACAAGAAAGAAAAGCATGTGTCAATTATAATCAATCAATAATAACAGAGTACCACATTGAAACATGTCACTTTCTTTCCAATGTAAATATAGATTAATTTTTTTTATATATTTTTGAAAAAAAAAATTAAAACACCAAATAGATACCCGTTCCTGTCCATTATTTCATTATTCTCTCTTCCTGTTATTTCTCTAATCTGCACCCAAAAGATTCTGTCCCTTTTTAATTTGCAATAATTTCTCTTGATATTGATTCCCGGAATAGACCTTTATTAACAAAATCATGAAAGTTTTACCATAGTTAACCCTCTTCTTGGTTTTGTAGACAATCGAATCACCAAGTGTCCAAGCATGGCTTCTGACCGCGGCGACCGCTACATGGTGTTCAATTTCTCATTTTAATATCGCCTCTCTTATTTTATTTTTTTAACAAATATGTGTTTCTTTTGATAACCAAAACCAACCTAATAAACATGCTGAAAATGCCCTTAGTCATTTGAAATATCCATATGAAATTTATCATCAACAACCACTTCTTCCTTACAACTACCTTCAGAGTGGTATGAACTATATTCAACCTGGTCCTGGAAATGAACATAGTGGACACAATGAAAAGAGAAACTCAAGCCATTCACATCATGACTCTTGTCCAGTGCATCCACGCAACCGCCGCCAACACCAACACTCTCCACCACAGAATTATTCACCTCCTTCCAAGCACTCAGGAGTCAATGGTATAGGATTCAAGAAACCTGCTTCGGGCAAATCCAACCGCATATTCAATACAAAAGTTATTGAAAAGTTACGTTTGCCATGCTTTTCCTTATGTTGCAAAGAGTAAGAACTAACAAGGTTTTGCTCGCTTGTACTTTTTAATTTACAAGTTCATTATTCAAGATTAGAAGCATTTCAAATTTGCTCTTATTACATACGGGGCTTTTTAGGGCAACGATTAGATTGTTTTCTCCTCAATTATTCTGCCGTGACTACCTTAGGATCATGTTAATATGTTGGAAAATATTTTATATTTTTAGTAATTTTTCAAAATAAAATATTGTATTAATATTTTATTGTTATTTTTAATAGATAATTAATAAGCTAGTATGTAGAAACTAATAGATAACTTTTTTTGACTAAGTAATAATGTTTAAATGATCAACGTGTTGTTGGTCAAGTGGTAGCTCACTTGATCCCTTAACCAATTGGTCTCGAGTTCAAGCCTTGGGTAGGGTGTAATGGTTTGGTCCGATCCGGTCTTTAATGGTCTTTAGCGACCGAACTGATTAATAAATTTATGTGGTTCGATCCGGTTCGGAAGTTTACCATTTGCAAAGACCGGACCGAACCGGACCAGACCATTTCGATCCGACCAGTTTGGTAAACGGTTTGGTCCGATCTATTTAGACCATAATAATAAATTTAATAAAAAAACCTATTTTTTTTTCTTTTTTTCACAGGATAACATGTTTTTTCCTGATTAACCTGTTTTTAATTTTCCTTGTTAACCTGTTTTTCCTCATATCCTGGATAGCATACAAACATAGCATCATCCTAAATTAATTAGACTATAAGCCATTCGTCTTTTTAATTAATTAAAATAACTAAAAATAAATAAAAATAAAAAAACTACATGAACAAAAAAAAAAGAAAAAACTACCTAACCTGATCTGATCTGGAAGTGAGAACGTGGTGTCGACTGGCGAGGGAGAAAGCGGCGGCGAGCGACGCTTGTCGAACGGCGAGTGAACGGAGAGAGAGAGGGTTGCAATGGCGAGGGAACGGAGGGAGAAAGAAGTCGCGGTGAGTGAACGGAGGGAGAGAGAGATTGAGAACGGAGAGAAGAGGGAGGGAAGGCGGTGGGGCGGCGGCGACGGCTTAGGGTTGTGTGAAGGAGAGAGGGTTTGAAATTGTAGACACTAGATAGAGTTTGAACTAGATAGGGCTCAAGGCTTTGTGGTTGTGAACGCGAATCCATAACTCATATGTATGATACTGTGAACGCGTATGTTTTATTTATATTTATTTTTTTAATATTTCAACTAGCGGTCCGGTCTGGTTTTTGAAGTCTAAAAATTTGTGAGATCGTGGACCAGACCACAGTAGAGCAATCCAAAAATTTTAAGCACGGACCGGACTACGAGATCAGATCGGACCATATTTTTCAGTTCGATCCGGTCCGGTCCGAGCGGTCTCGCGGTCCGAGACCGGATCACTTACACCCCTAGCCTTGGGTATGGAGCAACCCCCGCTGGGAGACCTCTACCGCTTAATGCGAGCTCAATTGGGTCAGACCGAAGAATTCAGATTCTGGGTAAACCAGATTTGGGTACCGATAGGTGTAAAAAAAAAATAATGTTTAATGTTGCTAGCTGTTGCACGTACTGAGGAGTGGTTTTAGTTGTTGCACTTCCTTTGCATTTGCCCTTACACTACAAGAATTCCCTAGCAAATAATGTTAAAATTAACTTTAGACTTAATGTTAGCTAGGGACTTAATTCCCTAGCAAATTTGCAGCTCCATCTTAAAATTAACTTATTTATTTCTACTTCTTACTCCACTTAAAAAAAAAAAAAACCCAGTTAATGTTGGTCTCATTAACTCCTTCCTTCTCACTTTTTCCCCTCTCATTTCACTCACCGCACTGACTTTCTCTAATCACCATCGCTCTTTGACCTCACACAGCCACTAACCACTTCTCTCTCTTTCTCTCTCTCTATCTCTATTGCACCCTGCACTCGGTTTCTCAACTTCTTCGCACGAATGCTCTCTCTCCTTCTGAACCTTTTCCCTCTCTCTTCCATAACTCTCACTTGCTCATTGACTTCGCTCCTCTCTCTTCCAAATCTAAACGCCGCAATCGCACACTCTCCACCACCACACCCTTTCCTTCCAAGTCGCTTCGTCGTTCATCGATTAAAGCCGTTCTCGAACTTAACCGCTCCAACAACAGATTTTGTTTTGTAGGTTCTATTTCGTTTTCGATATCAATTTCGTTTAGGGTTTCTATTTCGTTTTCAATTTGGATTTGAATTTCGTTTCGAGGGTTTCATTTCGTTTTCTAGTTCGATAATTGCAATACATAATCTAACTTTCACGATCTCCACGTGCTTCAGTATCGGTAACTGCGAAGGCATTGTTCCTCTCTTCGTGTCCTTCAACAGATTCAGATGTTGTTTCGTGAAATTGAAACTCACCTTAGGTATCAATCTGAATTTCACTTTAATTCCTTATTTTCTCGTTTGTGAAATTATGTTCTTCGTTAAATTGTTTAAATAATAAGCTTCAGTGAAGATTGATAAATGAAATTGTGATATAGTAAGATTTTTGTTTGTGATCATAGATTCTGAAAAAGATTTTTATTGTAAGATTTTTGTTTGTGATTTTCAGTTTCAATTTTTGATATCTTGAATCATGATCTTTCATTCAGTTTTGTTAGAATTGCATATTTTGCAGCTGAAATATTGTTTCTTCTTGTTGTTAGGTTAATTTCTCGTGCATTTTCATGTGATTTGTGAACTGTAACTTTCTGTTTTGTAAGAATTGCGATTTTGCAGCTGACATATTGTATCTTAGTGCTGTTAGTTAATTTCTCGTGCATTTGATGCAGTTTTTTGGGAACAATTGGAATTGATTCGGTGATTCGTGATCCTATTTTCAGTTTTATAACAGCTGTGATATTGCAACTTAATGATGCTTCTTTTCTTATGCATTTCATGCCAAAATTTACCACTTTTAGCATCTGAGCTATTTTTAATAGCTTCTTTTCTTTAGATCTGTTTTAATACCTGGTTTGATTTCTGGAATTTCCTTGCATAGAAATTGATTAACTGAAAAATCTGTCGGAGGCTATCTTCTGTCTGTGTGTGTTGTGTTTGATTTTCTCATTCGCTTGTTTTCTCATTATCTCAATTCAATCTCTCACTTCAATCTCTCACTTTTTTTTTGTAGCAACTACTTCTAAGGTATTCAATCTCTTACTTTATTTGCATATAACTTGTTTGAGGAAATTTTTCTAAGTTTCAATCTCTCAGGTATTGAACTTTGTGTTTGTATGTAGGTTCTGATTTCAGCTATAGCCTATATGTTCCTTGATTCTCCTTTTTCTTATATTTAGTAACAATATAGTAATTTATTACTGTGGATTGTTAGCTTAGCTTCGGGATTTGGAGTTTAACTTATTGGCTTAGCTCATTGTCACGTGTGTAGAGTAAAGTAGCAACAATATATAGCTTATTGGTTTGTTCTATAAGAAATCACCAAGCCTAAATCCAATAGTGATGATATATTTGCTTTTCTATGTATTATTGATTTGCTATATTATTAGAAAGCTCCTATACGGTGATGATCCTTCTACTGGAAATTAATAAACTACAAAAAAAATTGATTTGAATAGAATAGGTTCTGGTTTGCATGTTACTCTGAGTCAAATTTGATAAGGGATGACAGGTACATACTTTTTATTTATTTTCTGTATTTTGTAGCGAAGAGTGTAACATCCATCAAAAAAAATAAATGTATTTTTTTTTATTTTCATAAAAGTTTAATGTCAAATTTCAAAGTTAAATTAGATGTACAACATGGAATTCAAGCAATTGGTTGCTGAAGTTCTTGTCCTTCGTCCCTTACCATCTTGAAGATCTGGTTCTTGCTCCTCCAATCTCAACCTAAAATGTTAAACCCCAAGGGAGTGAACATCCTTTCACAGTAGAATAGAAACTAAGAATTGAAATGAGTAAATGAAATTTGTAAAATTTAACTAATACGCTCATTTTAGCTAGGATATTCAATTCATTTATTACATTCTTAATTATAAAAGTACATGAGTAAATCACTTTCATCACCATTTTATACACTTATTTTAGTGACATTCTAATTTACTTCATCATATTGGAAACCATCATTAGTTTAATCATTCAATTATTATATAATCGACTATAATTCCAACCTTAATGTATTTACTTTAGTTTCATAACAGCTTGATTCCTTGCAATCATATTTGTATTATACTACTAACAATTACTTAAATAATAGCATGTTAACTTGTTTTAAGTACTTTAATCATTATTCCATATGTATGTTAATTAGCATAAACCTAAGAGAGTTCATTTACAACTAAGGGTTTTCGTTCTTTTAGTAATAATCTTTACAGTATATTAATACTAACTATTAAATTATTAATACAATAACTTGTATTTTATAGTTTTAATAGCATAGTCATCATTTTTAGGTATTCTAATTATTCTTAAAAATTTTAAGTTTCTTCTAGGCATTTCATCGAGCACTTTATCTACACTATTTCACAATTGGGAAAATCATAGGTTTATAATAATATTCAACCCATAAATGTTTAATTCACCTACACAGGTAGGTGATAGAGCAGAGTCTACTATCCTAGGGTTTAATATGTGCAATTTAATCATTTACAAATTCCAGAACCTAATCTCTATTCTAAAAGGAAAAGAGTCCCTCCCTTACCTCAAGGGAGAAGAAAATCCAACTCCAGAGCACTTGTTCTAGTTTATTTATGCTTCCTTTTTGAGCTTTATTTCTCCTTTTTGACTTGGTGGTTAGCTTTGTTAAGAGTAAAAGAGGAATTTGCTCCCAAAAGGATTAAAGAGAAAGAGAAGAGAATAAGGTTTAATGGAAATATAAAGAGAAGAGGAATTATAATTGAAGGAAGGATGAATTTGGTTGTTAATTCATGGAGTTGGGGCTGGGTAAGGATGTGTTTGGGTTGTTGGTGCATGAAAAACCAAGGTTTGGTGCCAAAAATGGAGTCTGGTGCGTGTTGGGGGAGGTCCTGATGCGGCTGGAAATGAATTTGTGCGGTTTGGATGGAGTCTGGCGCAGATTTTTCTGGTGCCTGGCGCTTATATACCCGTCGCGCGCCTGAGCGCGGGCCTGGTGCGCCTGGGCGCGCACCAGGGTCTGGAAAATTCTAGCAGTTGCGCGCACCATCTGGTGCGTTTGAGTCCCGCGCGCCTGAGCGCAGCACTAGCGCGCCTGAGCGCGCGCGCGTCACTGGTGCTCCCTAATTCCTGCACCAGACGCACCGGTTCATGCCCCGGCGCACCGGTTCGTCCCGAAACGCCGATTTTCGCATTTTAAACCCGATTTTCCTGAATTTTAATCATTCCTAATACTAAATTAAACCTCCTTAACATTCAATTACATCTCAAATCATAAAATTATACTTGCCTAATGTTGTTTACACGAAAAGTATACGATTCACACACTAAAACTTCCGGTTTAAATTAATGACGATTTCCTCCCAGATTAAGTGAATTTGTTTACTCTTTCCACTACCCTTGCATCCCTCTAGGCCTAATTAAGTAATTTCATCTTGTCCCTCAAGTCTCAACCGGTTTCACAACCTTAAACGAATTGCAATAACTTCTCCGCATCAAATGTTTATTAACTTCTTAATTTTTATTCTATATTTAATCTCATCACTCTTCCTTATTTACCAATTTGAGTTTTTCTTGTTTCCTTCTCATTTTACTATTATTCCTCTATCAACACTCATCCATACTCACAATATCCCCAATGTTCCTTAATCCTTATTATTCATACTTCCCGAGCACCCTGCGTCAACCTTAATCAGACCAAGTCACAACACACATGATTTGCATTTTATTCCAAATCACTTTACATTATTATTCTACATGAATTAAACATATACATAATTATAAATATTTATTTAAAATTTAGGTTGTTACAAAGAGTGTTCTTACTTGTGATGTATGAAGTGAATTAGTGGGGAATAAAGTCCTTTTTGAACATTATAAGGACTTCAGAAAGCCATCAGTAAATACAGCAAGATACCTAGGTTAAAGGTGTCGAACCTAATTTGTTGAATGGAGAGAAGAGTATTAAGGGAACTTTATGAAATTGCAAGTACAAATTAAACTGCAAGATACACTGTTCCTGTGTGACTTCTCTTAGCTTGAACATGGACTTCTTTCTTTCTTGGTTTGTATGATTAACTTAATGAGCAAATTTACTATCAATTGATGGATTTTTTTTATCTGCCCAACACATTATTATCCAATCATTTTGCTTAATTTATATTTCCTTTACAAGTTTCTTTTTTCTTCTATTGTTCCAATTACTTTATTCCTTAATAATATTTATGTTGATGTAAGTTGCATTATGAATTCTCATGGGACACTTGAAGGTTTCCATCACTGTAAAGCTATGCCTAGGCAAAGATGTAACAAAATTCCAACTTATGCGCCAATGGTAATTGCAGGATGCAGTGACTGCATTTTCAACCTGTGGAGATACCATCCTCTGTTCACAAAATGTGACTCCCAAGCATTCAACCATCTCAGCTACTATTGATTCTCAGCTACTATTAAACCAGATGATAGTTCTGAAATTAAAAGTAAACAATATGCAATGCATTAACAACTATGTTTCCTTAACTATACAAAGCATTATACCTCAAAGCATTCCTTAACTTGCTTCCTTTTAAGTTAGGGTCCACTATTTTCTCTATGTTGCCTTTCTCAAAGCAAACCATAGCCCATTCAGCTAAGTTTTCTCATTATCTCAATTCAATCTCTCACTTGGTATAGCTCAATACCCTCACTTCAATCTCTTACTCTTTTTTTTTTGCAGCAACTACAAGGATTGAAAATACTTCGAAGGTATTCAATCTCTTACTTTGTGCTGTTATTGTGAGTAATCAACTAGATGGCCCTAGATTTTATGGTTTCATTGGTTTTTGGTGTTATTGTGTTTTGTTGTAGCCTCATAGGTATTAAACTTTATTAGTACTTAATTACCTATGAGCAATTTCTTTTCTGTAAACTATTTTGTATCCTTTATATCTTGCTCACCTTTTATTATTGTTCATGTGTGTGTCTAATTTTTTCTTTTTAAATCTATGTAGATAATTTACCCATTAGATGTCCTGAGCTTACAGTTAGCTGTTGAAGCTGGTTGTCGAACCATGTCAGAGGTATGATTGAACTGCTTTAGTATCTAACCAAAATCTGCATTATGAAGACGTATGACTCTTATTGTGGCTTTTCCAGGTTGCCTTAGGCATGCTAAGGGAGGAAGGAGTTGCATTTTTGCGATCTCTTTGATCAATAATGATTGCATTCTTGACTAAACGAATTCACGAAAAATGCCTAATCTAATATAATCTAATCAGTTTTCTTATTGATCTGATTCTTACTTTCATTTTAATTTATTGTTTCACTGCATGATTACTTTTGATTCTTAGTGTGTGATTGATGTGTTTCTGTGATTATGTGATTTTAATTTAATTTTTAAGATTCAGTTAGCAAACCTATTTCATTTTTTGATTGAAATTTTGTACCTTGTTAGACTAATTTCTCTTTACTGTTATTGTTGTTGTTGTTGTGTATTTGATAAAGAAGAACAAGAAGAAGAGTGTTTTGTCAACCCCGAATCATTTCCAAGAAGAGCTTGGAAGAATGTCTTCTTTGAATCTGTATGCTGCTTCCTATGTTCCGCTGTCGAGAAGGGGGCCAATTGGTGTTACAGGAAATGGTTTCGAGAATCCGAAGATGATGGAAAGAGCGTAATTAAAATTAAGAGAAGCTGGGGAACATCCTGATGATGATAATTGGCTTTATTAGTACTAGATTGAAATAGTGAATATATATTGAATTAGTATACTTGGTTTAGTATCCTAAGTATTATTTTAAGTGTTTCATTTCTTGTTTTCATATACTGATCAATTTCTGCTAGATGTCATAGGCTACTTATTAATTAATTATGAGTATCTATTGATTTCAATGTCTTTAAGTAGTTATATACAAACAGGGTTGCTTTGTTCTTGAGCTTTTGCATATTAATGCTTCTGTTTGAATGAAATAATCTCTTTATGAAATATATCTTGCTAGTCTATGTTTGCTTGGTGCTGAAACACTGATTGGAAACAAATACTTTTAATTATTGTTTCAGGATTCATATGATGCTAAAATGCAAGAGAAATATGGAGAAGACACTTCTTCTCATCCTGTGGTTGATAAGGAGGTTTGGGCAGAAATGTCAGGTCCTAACAAGAAGAGACGATTCTTAGGGGGTCGCAGTTTGGATATTGGTGTTCATGGATCTATACCTTCTTCATCTGCAAATGTTATGGGGTCTTTTCACAAGGTTCAAGAAGACATAAAGGAAGCAGTGAATGCAGCGATAAGTACTTTTGTTGAGACACGATTGACTAGTGTTTTGCAAACACAATTGATGTCCATCCCATCTTATCTAACATTCATGGCTCTCAAGCTAGAAATGTTGAGGAAGGTGAAGGAGCAATTGAGGAGGAACATGCTGACGATGAAGATTGACTTTATTAGTAATAGCTTGAACTAGTGAATTTAAATTAATTTGAATAAGTACACTTAGTTTTGTGTTCAATTGAACCAATGAAACTTGTTTTGAATTAGTAAATTTGGTTTGTGTTGGTTTGAAGGTTTTTAGAAGCTTGATAACTTGTTTACTAGACAACATTCATATTAATTAATTCAACTATGATACTTTTTTGTTCCTTTTCATCTTTTTATTATTGCTTTTTTCTATTTTATATTATATGTGGATTAGTGAAATTATTTGTGTATGTATTAGCTATTAAATAGCTATGGAATTGCTAGAGCCGTAAATTAGCTATAGATTAGCGATGCAATAGCTATAGATTAGATATACAATGGATATGGATTAGCTATTGAATAGCTACAAAATCTAGCTATGGAGATAGCTATGAAAAATTTCTCCATCTAATTAGCTATGGAATTAATGAATTTGAGCAGAATATAGCTATGGATTTAGATGTTGATTAGCTATGAAAATTTTTAAATTAGCTATAGATTAGCTATCAAAATTTTATGTAGCCAATCAGCTAGGAGGTATTGGCTATGGAGCATTTTATAGCGAAGTCATATCTTATTTCATAGCTAAAGAGTTTAACTGCAAATTAGCTATGGATTAGCTATGAAAAATTCCATATCTAATCAAGATTTTTCTTATAGTGTGATATTCCGCAACATTAACATATCAAAGAGATTGGCTTTGTTTTACTCGAACATTATGTATTTCACTATATTAAGGCCTTAGGTGCGGTGCGGCAGAAAGGGAGAAAGAAAACGAAATTCATTTTTAATATCACTGCCATACCTTTGTCTTTCAATCTTCAACAATATAGTTAATTCTCTGTTACAATATAGTTTTCTGTTAACGTTTTTTTATTTCTTCCAAAACAAAAGTTATTTTTATATAAATAAAAGAGAGCATTCAGCATTCATTGGTTCGGGAGATCATTTGCTGCTCCGATTGGTCTTGACGGTTTGTCGTATCTTGGGGAGGAGTGCAACATAATTTTCACACAGGCATTTTCTCTCTAAGAACAGCACCTACAAGAGTTTCAACCCAAACTATTTCTAATCTTTTCCTCTCATTTGTTCTTATTTAAATTATTGTTATAATTGCATATTTTTTCTTTATTAATAAAATACTACTTTCCCTTTACTTAATTTAATTTATTTTGTTATTAGTAAAACTTTTCTAACATAATACTTATAGAATTGAGACTCGTTTCTGTTCATTAATCATCTTTTTACCCGTCCTATCTTTTACAAATTTGCGAGATCTTAAATTGGTATCAATGTGACGGTTGCATTGTTGTTTAGTAAAATGTTATTTTTTTAAGCAAAGTTGTATAAAGGCTGGGTATAATGGGTTCCCAAACCAAACAAAAAGTCACATTACATGACCATATATAAATTAAATGGGAAATTACACTTATTACTTTCGATGACATAGACACACCTCGTTTAATTTTAGAAACAACACTTATCTTTTATATTTGGCATTTAGTATTACACTTACACCTCTTCCATGTAAAAAATCATTAGTTTATTAATTGAAATGGTTTTACGTATATATAATTTTTTTTACGAGAACACATTTTTGCTTAAAAATTCTATACGCATTGATTTTAGAATAATGCAAAATATCTAAATATCCCGCATATTTGGTTACACAAACTTAGATAATGACGATGATGGGTATGTATTTTTCAATATCCTAAAATTATTGCGAATAGAATTTTAATCCAAGAATGTGTTCTAGTAAAAAAAATTTATTTCTTATCATAATTTTTTTTACATTTTTTTTTGTAAAAATTTAATTTTATCATATTATTGTTGAGAAAAAATGTACAAAACACACTTGAATTTTATGTCAATGAAGAGACATCACTTAAAGAAACATCACTTAAAGGGCATAAATATCATTTTCAATTCTAAGCGGATCATTTCATTAGTAAACTAACCATGCATCTATATGCGGTGAGTAAATGTAATGCTAATCGGCCAAGTATGGGAGGTGATGAATGTAATTTTTAAAACTAAAGAGGGTGTTTGTGTCATCATGGTAAAGAATGATTAGTGTAACGATTCAATTTATATCAGATAAATTAATTCTATAAAGAAAATAGAGAATAATTTTTTTTAAACTATATAAAATGACTCGTAACATAAACTTGGGTCATAGAGATAAAAACTTTATTTCGCATTATTAATTTTTAATTTACATTATTTATTTAGCATATGAGAAAGGGATACCCTTTCTCCCACTCATTAATATTATACTCCCTCCGTTCCAAAAAGTTAGTAATTTTTTGAAAATTCAACAAAAATAAGGAAACATGCTATTAATGCATTGTCCCCCCAAATCAACCAATTATCAAAGCAAGTATTTAATACATGCTTCCTCAATTAACCAATCATAGAATATACAATACAATTTCAATTTTTTTTATTCACTATTTTAACTTTGATTTGGGACAAAAAAATTTCATGTTTTTTACCAACTTCATGGGACGGAGGGAGTACACAACTAAACTCGAGGTTAACTAATCCTAACTCATACCCAGAGCAAAGAACACCACTCAATTAACTATCCCACAACATGCTGCCATGCTTGCTGCCATCAGAGTACTATTACCCTTCTATTATTTCTCCACCGGTTGCCCATTGAGTACTTGATGAGATCTTCTTCCTCCTCTTCGTCCATTAGATCCTCACTATTGTTACCCATCGCTCTTGGCCATGAAATGTATTGGGGTGGAGATGCAAACCAAACCCGATGAATAGGATTAGAAAAGGACGATACTCCGTGAACATCTCATTCGTGAAGAGAAGACGAAGGAGTCCTTCTATTTCTTGGAAATGGTGTCGGAGGACGTGGAACTTGTGGAGGTGAATCACGGTGATAAGAGTATCACGGTGGAGCATGCACAGCTTTCCTTGGTCTAATTGATATGTTAGGATGACATAGAGTAATTTATATGTTGCCCTCGACTGTCACCTTGTATAACTCTAATTCTCTCTACCCAAGTGGAATTGGCAACATCTCCACACAAAAGACATTTAAAGACGATATCTTTGTACCTAACACACATGTAGCGATAGGGAGTGTAACACCCCTAATTTTCGTCTCCCGAATAATAGGAAATTAATCATAAAAAGTTTTATTATTAATTTATAGAATTTTCCAAGATTATGTTTTGTATTTAATTAGCCTAAAATATAAAAATAAGTTGAAATATTTTTATATGGCAAATAAATGCAAAATATAAGAATATTGCATTTTGGTCCCTGAATGAGGGCTTAAAAGTAATATTGAAAAGGTTCTTGGAGGGAAAGATTTAAAAATATTAATTTTTAAATTTTGAACTGAGCTAACCGGTTAGTAATGCCCTGTAACCGGTTAGACGATGAACCCAGAAACTGGTTTATTGGATTTTGATGAGTAATCACTTGATTAACTCCGTAATCGCCACGATTGCTGCCTGGGATTAGTGGCAACACACGCGTCGCTCTGCATGCAAGTGTAATTTGCCTATAAATTGAGGGATTTCTGAAGATTGGGGGTTGATTCTTCTTGGTTTGGTGTTGAGAAGCGGAATTAGGGTTCTTAATTTGTGGGAGCAAATTCTCCTTCATCTCTGAGTTTTATTGAACGACTGATACACATTCACAAAGCTCACATCAAGGGCTTTGTGTTGACATAGAGTTTGTGAGCTGAGAGTCTTTGTGTGAGGAGAAATCACCATTTGAAGTTGAGGTTGGGAAAACTGAGCTCAGAATTTTCTGATTCGGGAAGCTGTATTGGAGCCTTGATTTTGATCAGCTCAGGTAACCTCTAGGTCTCAAATCTTTTTCATTCGTTAGTGCATGTTGCCTAGAACAATTTCTAATTGTTTTCCCCAATTTCTTTGGTCAATCTCTGTGTCAAATCCTCTGATCTTTGGACCCTGTTGGTGAAATTCGTGGCTGAGAGCAGAACTGGGGTTTGTGTGAAATCTGGGGGTTTCCTTCAATTTCTGTGTCAGGTCTTCATCAACTTCAGTCTTAGAGGTATGGGAGAAGTCTTCACTATACTAGATTTAGACTAAATGTCAAATGAATTAGGATTTGAGTTGGCAAAACTCAAAAGGGCATTATGTGTTTTTAAGCACAAAGGCTTGGAGGCCAAAGGGCTTAGATTCGCTGTTGAAGAAGGAAGAAAGGGAAGAGGAGTTTGCAGAGAAGAAAGGGAATGAAGTTTGTATATGATAAAGAGGAATTCGATATGGGAGAGAAGGAAGAAGAGTTTGCGGAGAAAGGGTAACTGTTAGAGAGAGAGGGAGTGGCAGTTTTGTGAAAGAGGAGGAAGAGAAACCGTTTTCCCCCTCATTTTTGAACTATGGGCCTGGCCCAAATGGCCCAACCCAGCATGCAGCCACACATACCGGGACACGTGGCGCATAATAGCTGGAATCACGGACCTCGAGCAACGTCGCAGTAATGGCGACGCTTCGCTAGGCGTGATTTCTGACACGTGTCAGTCCTGGAGAATGCAAGCGTCACTTCGAAGCAGGTCAAATGACAGCTTTCAGACCTGCCTTGTCATAATGAAAGGACGTCAAAAACAGCTGGATCCAGCTATCGGCAACTCATCTTCCGAACTCCCTAGAACCTCGGAGCAAGGCTCAGATAGCCTTGACCGAGCTGGGGGGCTTATGTGGCAAACTCGGCCCTTATGCGGTGGATTTGGGAAAAGGACCTAAACCAGGACCTGGGAACAAGGCTTAGACAGCCTTGACCGAGCTGGGGGGCTTATGTGGTGGACTCGGCCTGGCCGAGGTCCTCAGACCCCTTGCCTAAGGCCTCACGGCCCTATAAGAAGCCCTCTGTGTGCTGGGCCGAGCTCAAGGCTCAACGGCCGAACAGATACCAGATACGGGCCGACCTCATACTCCTACCCAGGTTCGACTTCCCTGTCCGACACCACCCAGAGTCCGACACCAAGGACATCTCATCACCTTATCCACAAGGACAGCTCATCCACTCATAGCTCAGTACAGGCTGGCCCTACTTGGGCCTAAGGCAAGCCCATTAGGGCAACCAGCTCCCCCCTATAAGTAGCTCCGTACTACATAGGGCTCAGGTACGTCCTCTAACCCTAATTATCACCCTTACACACCGGTGATTAGGGTTGCTTCTTGGCTCTCCCCTTAGCCACCAGAGACTCCCACCAAACATCACACAGAAACCCTAGACTGAGGCTCCTTTGAAGGTCTTCTTCCCTAACCCTTGGAGGACCTCACCGTCTAGGACATCACACTGGTAACAAGCTTAATCGCTTGAGTTAAAGAACCTTTGTGGTTTGGCTTATTGGAATATTTGTTTTTGATTTTAAATGGAGAGGGTTGTTCATTCAATGATGCACCAATTTTCAATGGAGAAAATTATGCGTATTGGAGTGCTAGAATGAAGTTTTATCTGCAATCAATTAATTATCGTTTATGGTTTATTGTGCAAAATGGTTTTGATTTAAACCCAAAAAATGTTTTAAACGAATTTGACAAAAAATGTTTTGCCTTGAATATTCAAGCTATGCAAATTTTAAGAAATGTCTTAAACGATGATGCATATGCTAGAATCAAGGATTGTGTTAATGCTAAATGTATTTGGTATACTTTACACACACTTTATGCTACTGATAATCTATTGGAAAGTGTAAGTGTTCACCGATACAATCAGGAAATTCAGCTAGAGGAAAGCTCAAAGGATGAATTGACTATCTCCCATGATGAAGTTTTGAATGATGACACCAATAGCATGAGGAGCAATTCGTCAGATGAAGATGATGATTTAGAAAATTTATTTGAAGCATTCTTGGAATCTCACTTGGAATCAAGTTCTTCAGATGAGGAGTCGGTAGACAACAAAAGTGCACCATACTTATACACTCCTCACGAGGTAACTTTAATTGATTCTCATTTCCAAAATCCTCATATTACTCATAATGATTTGAGAGATGATTTGAAAAATATTTTTGAAAACAGCACCTCTACAAATATTGAAAAGTGCAATTTTATTAAAAAATCAGTTGAGGTTGCTTCTTGTGATCCTCAATGTATTTCAAAATCTATTTGATCCAACTCCTTATTTGACAATTCTGATAAGAATGTGGAAATTCAAAAGTCATGTAAAGTGGTTGTCAAATGTGATTCTGAATACAAGAATCATAAGCCTATGCTTTACAAAAATGATTTTAGAAAATTCAAAGCATCTCCCAAACCCATTATTTGTAACTATTGTGGACGTTCGGGTCATATTTCTCACCTATGTTTGTATGAGAAAAATCACTATATGAGAAATAAAATGAAGTGGGTTCCTGTAGTTCCCAAGGAATCTAAGTCTAATCCCCCTGGACCCAAAATGAGATGGGTACCAAGAGTTTCTCCTTGTAACAGGAATGTAGAACATCGTTTGCCCAAGGAAAAACCAAAAGGAAATCAAAGAGAGAATTACTTCAAAATAACTCCGTGGATATCTAAAGATAGATGGAGCGACCAAAGAAAGATAGCGTCAACAAGAACCAAAGCTTTCCCTGAAAGAAATGAAAAATTATCCCTGATGAAAACTCAAAAAAGAAAGCAATGGTCTAAGACAAAATCTCAATGGCACACAAAGTTTGAGAAAAGGAAGCAATGGCTTAAGACAAAATCTCCATGGCACACAAAGATTGAGGTAAAGAAGTCATATTCTTATTATAACCGGGATTATACAAGAACATACTTTGACTATTCCAAGCTGTATTGAATTTGAAAAATAAATCATGTGTTGCAAATTTTCTTTTCACATGATCATCATGTCTTGGAAAAGCTAAAGTACTTCGATCATAATGTGTCACATAATGCAAACTTAAGTTCGATTAAGTTAGCATCTAAATGCACAATATGATTGAACTTGATTTAATTCATAGTTATAATAAAGCATATGATTTGGTATATTACTTTTCCTTGGTCTATATCTTTTACTTCAATAGCTCTTTGTGTTTAGTGTGATAATTATCTAACTTGAGCGTTGGAGATATCCAGAACTATCTGTTTTGCAGGAAACAGTGTTCCTAAAGGTAAGTTGACCACAAGCTAATGGCACTAATGATCCCTAGCATCAGAAAACCAATTCGTAGAATGCAATGAAGGCTGGTTATGCAGAGAAAGAGGAATTCTGGAAAATTATGCAGAAGTAATCGATTACTCTGCAACAGTAATCGATTACCCAGTGTTTTTGTGCAGCAATTCTGATCAGTTATGGGAAAGTAATCGATTAAGAAGCTCAGCTTAACCGATTAAATCTGCAGCATCATGCAATCCATCAGAGGCAAAGTAATCGATTAAGAGGTCTGAAGTAATCGATTAGAGGTGTTGCATCAGGTTCTGACCAGAAGAGGGATAATCGATTAAAAACAAGTAAGTAATCGATTAAATGAGGAAACAATCGATTAAAACTCTGCTAGTAATCGATTATCAGCTACAGTATCTGAAAAAAAAAGGAAAAGAAAGAACTCATGTGGACCAAGTGGTCTTTGACCCGGTTTGACCATTGTGGACCTCCCTTGACTTTAAACCCTAGCCACATGCTCTCTCTCTCATTCCCTACGAAAAACACGTCTCCCTCATCCTCTTCCACGATACTCCCTTCTTCTCCCTCATCCTTTTTCTTCTTCCTTCTTCAACCAAAACTCCATAGCCAACCAAACCTCCATCAAAACACCACCATTCTCTCTCATATCTCCTCTCTCACTCGTAAACCTCCATCTTCTTCCCTCTCCTCTCTCAAAAACCATCCTTCTCTCTCTTCCTCTCTTCCTCTCTCTCATATGACTTTAACCATTAAACCACCATTGTACTATCTCAATACCACCATTATCCTTCTATCTCACCATTACCTTAAACCCTTCCTCCACCTTACCCAAAACCCTTGGTCAAACTCGGTTCTCACAAGGTTTTCTTGGTTCACTGGTTTTTGGCAAGGCTACTGGTTCGGTTCAGTGATTTCCGGTTCTTCTGGATCAGTAGGTGAGGATGCAAGTGTATTGGGTTCAGTATTGGTTCAACTGGTCTGTCGTTCTGGTTCAATGATTCTGGTTCATGTCAGATCTGGTTCAATGTAACATCCTTAATTTATTCCCAAGCATAATTAGTGTGGTAATAGACTTAGAGTGAAGAGGTATGGGTATGTTAGGTTAAAATTAGGAATTTAGAAGTGTAACTTGAGAATTTAGAGCATAGGACTTAAGGAAGTTAGGAATAGAAGATCCATAGCTCTAAAACCAATTTCCACCGTTTGATGTGAAGATAAGGGTCTTAGGAGGCTTGCCTCAAAATTTGGGAAAGATCCGACGGATAACGAAGAAGTTATGGCATTTTGAAATGCCAAGAAAAGAAGTCAAGCCTGACTAATCGAGTAGTGCCCTGACTAATCGATTAGTGCCTTGACTAATCAATTAGTGCCCTGACTAATCGAGTAGTCTGTCCAAACAGCAAGCCAAGAAAATGGGGGACTACTCGAGTAGTGCCCTGACTACTCGAGTAGTACGTGCAGTCTGAGAAAAAATAAAAGGACAAATGGAGCTTCATTAGCTCCATCCCTTCTTCCCCAAAGCAAACCCTAAGCTCCCCAATCAAAACCCCAAGTTCCAAATCTCATGATCCAAGGTCTTGGTTCATCATCCATTCTTTTCCTCACCATCTCCATCATCTTTACCTCCATAAACACTCTTATCATTCAAGCTTTCTCTCTCTAGTTCATCATCCATGGAGTTTCTCTCTCTTCCTCTCAAGCACCATAGCCACACCCAAACACCATGAATCAAGGCATCATCAACCTTGATCATCACCACCAACCTCCATCATGGGAGCAAGCATCTAGATCAACCACAAGCTCTCTCTCTCTCTCTCTCTCTCTCTCTCGTGTTTCCCTATATCTCCTGGAGCTTCTCTCTCTCTCCTCCAATCTCAAGATCCATGTGGAGATCTCTCAAAAGAGTGGGAATCCAAGTAGATCGGGGGTAGATCTAAGGTCCTTGGAGCTTCAATCAAGCTTCCTCTCTCTCCGAGGTAAGGGGAGTCTCTTTTCCACACCTTGAGTTAGGGATAGTTGAGGTATATAATAGAACTTGGGTTAAGTAGTTGAATTGGGTTGTGGGTAGCAAAATAGCACCGGAATAGAATTGGTTTAAGGAAGTTGAATGTATCTTGGTTTTAATTTAAATATTTAATTGATTTAATTTTGGTAAAATCCCTTATGAATGTTGGTAATGTAGGAAGTGAAGAACCCTAGGGAGTTGACTTATATTAAAGTACTCTGAGGCATACCTGAGTATGTCGACTAATTGTATTGATTGTTAAACTAAACCATGTGATGAATGTGCGTATTTGTAATCTAAATGCTAAATGAGTATAAATGTCAAGTATTAACAATTGTGAACAAAGGACAAGGCTTATGAAACGAACTACTGAATATGGGAAATGGAAGTAAAATGATTATGTGTAACAAAAAGTAAAAGGTGAATTAAATATGAGGTGTTAAAGCAAAAATGTGAGAAGGTGAAATAGGAAATTGGAATGAAGTGTAATATAAATGCTGGGCTATGAATGAGAATGCTATTTTGGTATGACTGTGATAAATGAGAAAGGAAATGAATAAGGAAATTGCATGAATGATTAGGTGTTGAATGTGTGTTGTTGTATTTAAATGTGTTATAATAGATTGATCGAGAAAGTGAATAATTCATGGCCTCTGAATTGAGGTGCCAAACATTGAGAACGTAGGGATTATGTGTAAACAAAAAGTAAAATGTGATGCTAAATATGTGATAAGTATGTATGGATGGTATATAATTGTATCTCAATAATGGTTATGTGTGAATGAGAAATTTATGCGTTGGCCTCTAATTTGAGGTGACGATTAATGGAAGGATTTGATAATTGCTATAGGGAATGAGTATGGATTAGGAATGAATGGGAAAGGTGTGTAAGTGAAATTGTGATTATGTGTGCTAAGTTGTTTGAGTAAGAAGATGAAAGTATGATTTGGCCTCTGATTTGAGGTAATGTGTAACGAAAGTGTAATAAGTGCGTTGGCCTCTGATTTGAGGTGACGATTAATGGAAAGTGTTGAATTAGCTGACCTCTATTATGAGGGGCCCAAAATGAAGTAAAGTAATGAAGTGTTGACCTCTGACTTGAGGGACACAAGATGAAATGAATGTTAAGGTGTTGATCTCTGACCCGAGGGACACAAAATGAGTTAAAGTGATTGCGTGTTGACCTCTGACCTGAGGGACACAAGATGAAATGAATGTTAATGTGTTGACCTCTGACCTGAGGGACACAAAAATGAATGAAAGTAAAGGAGTGATGACCTCTGACCTGAGGGACACAAGATGAAAGGAAATAAAGTAAAAAGGGGTGCTGACCTCTGACCTGAGGGGCACATAATTTAAATAAGGAAGATTTGTAGTCCTCTGTTGTGAGGTGCCAATTATGATGATTAAGTTTGTTTCATTGGCCTCTGATTTGAGGTGATGATCAGAATAAATGGAAAATGTGTTATTACTGAATAATTTGTTAATGGAAGCATTTTGTTATTCATGGCTTGGTTTGATTATGATACTTGAGTTATTATTATGTGCCTTTTTACTATCTTATGATTCAATGTGTTGTGAAAAGGTCTCACCCTTATGTGGTTAACATTTTAGGTGAAAGTCAAGGAGCTTGAGGATCAGAGTGTCGCAGTGGAAGAATTGGAAAGAAGGAAACTTTATGTTTGTGCATACTTGTATTGTAAATGGATGCCCAAAGTTATTGTAAATTAGATTTGTGAAAAGAAATTTTTAAGTACACTATTTTAATTATAAACTTTTACTCACTATTTTTGCATATAAATTAAGGGTATTACATTCAGTGTTCAGCAAAGGTTCAGGTTCAGTGCTTTCCGGTTCTCTTTGGTTCAGTGGTTCAAATCTTCAGGTTCAGTGCTTCAGGTTCAGGTTCAGTCGGTTCAGTTCCTCTTCGGTTCAGGTTTTTCGGTTTATTGCATTGTCTTCTTCAGTATCTCTATATTCATAGATATGGTATGCTGCTACTGTGATGATGCTCAGAATTTGATATAGCTGTTTTGGGTAGTTGTCATTCTGATTTTAGTCTGGGTTTTGTGCTGAAGAATCTATATCTGTTGTCTATGCAACATTCAGTTGAGTAGCTTGGTTGGTTCAGAATATTTTTTTTAGATTGTCTGAGTTTGTGTGATCATGTCATTTTGTCGTTCAAAAAGAAGAGCTATTATTGATGAATCCGATGATGATGAGCCATCTCCTCCAGTTGTCCAAAATTAAGCTCAACCTTCGTCCAGTTGTGCTCCTAGGCCTCCTCGACCTAAAAGAAATGAAGCTAGTCCTTCTGCTCCACCTCCTCCAGTTCATCAACCTATTGCAGTGGAAAATTTAAATCGTTGGTTCTCGAGTCCCTCTCAGATTATGGACTATGAAAAATATTTTGAGGCATGCTCTGTGATCTCTCCAAGATTTTTGGATGCTATTACCTTTGACGGTGAAGATTGCAATCTCCCTGCTGTAGTGCTCCTAAAGGAAAAAGGCTTATTTGAATTTAGCACTATTGGAGGCGATTTCTATGAAGACTTGGTCAGAGTGTTCTACACCAATCTCACTTGGAATTTTGATGAAAAGGTTCTACATTCTGAAGTTAAGGGGAGAAGTATAAAGATCAATTTGGACACTTGGATCAACATCACTCACTTGCCCATGGATGGAATCACATATACTGGTTCTAGTTCTGATAGTCTTTGGGGAGACGAATATGATAAGAAAGCGGCTAAAGAAGAATTTATAGATGATCGGATTCCTACTGGAAAGGTGTTGACGTCTGGTAATCTGAAGTTTGTGTATCAGGTGCTGCATTTCATCTTGAATTGTTGTCTGATTCCGAGGCAAGGTAACTATTTCAGGCTGCTGGATTCAGATTATATCATCTTGTGGGCTTGGTTTCACGACAAACCCATCAATTGGGCTTGGTTTGTCTTGAACCATATGATTGAGACTTCTGGGAAAGTTCGTCGATCGATTGATAAGGATATGAAGCAGAAGACATCCAAGCTTCCATATGCAACTGTAATCACCAACATCCTCAGACGTTTCAAGATTCCTTTGAATGGAGAAGCTAGGACTACTCCAAACGCGGATATGCGTATGGATACTAACTTCTTGGGAAACGTGGGATGAGTTAACATGGAAGATAGAGGTTGGATTCCAAAGACTCATCGACGAGAGCGCAAGTCCAATCACAATTATAACCCCGATGAGGAAGAATAGCAGTAGCAACAACAACAAGATGATGCACCGGCTCATGATCCTGACTTCACACTGCTACAAACTATTTATCCTCCTGATCATATACCTCCGTACATGCAGCTCTTCATGGACGATGTTAGAGGGTACATGAGGCGTTCTAATGACCATATGCGTTCAGTGGATTCTTCTCTTGCTCAGCTCACCTCCGGTATGGAACAGATGCATGTTGACATGGAGGCGGTACAACAGGAAATCTATCACTTGAGGCATCAGAATCGACCACCATTCCAGTGATCATTAGCTTGTGGCTCCGTACTTTAATCTTTTTATATTTTCTATATGGATTACTTTAGTATTTGCTACCTTAACCCCTAGTACTTTTATTCATCATGTTTAACTGTTTCAGGATTTCGTTTGGATTTTCTCTGACATGGTTTGCATATTATGGTTTGACGTATCATGACAATAGGATTTATTTGGTTTGATATCTATTTATGTTGTCATGTGCTGGTTTATTTTGGCTGTCTCACCTTTTTGATGATGTCAAAAGGGGGAGAAATATGTGAAAATATTTCGGAGAAATATGTGTTTTTTTGAGCAAAACAGGTTAACAGGAACAGGTTGAACAGGTTCATGTTTATTCATGAATTCTAGGGGAGTTATGAGCTTGTTATGTTCATGACATGGAGTTATGAGCTTGTTATGTTCATGACATGGAGTTATGAGCTTGTTATGTTCATGACATGGTGTTATGAGCTAAAGTTATGATTCAGTGAATGTTGTGTTCCTAATGTGGTTATGATTTATATATCTTCATGTACTAACCGTTGTTTTGCAGGTAGTGTTTGTCATCATCAAAAAGGGGGAGTGTTGAAACTCATGTTTTCCCTTTATGTTGTTTTGATGATGACACAACACAACTCAATATATGTTTTGAACAGGTTCAGGTACTTTGAAGAATGCGAAGAGTATGTTTGCCTGTTTGAAGACCTAGTCTTTTAGGCTTAGAACTCTTTGTAAGGCAAATAATAATCTCTAAAGCACTTAATTATAAACTTATGATGATGACATATTTTTTGTTTTGAAAAACCTAGAAGAAGCATTTTTAAACCTCTGCTCCAGGAAAAGTCTTTATGAAAATGTTTTGCGAAAACCTTTGGTTACAAATTTTCATGAAAATCTGTTTTTATTGTGGAGTAATCGATTACCCCTTATGGAATAATCGATTACTTGATGCAACTTGTAACCAGAGAGTAAGTAATTGATTAATTAGATTCTTGTAATGGATTACTTCCTTGAACTAGTCATTTAAGTGACAGTAATCGATTACTTGAAGCTGCTAATCAATTACCTTCTAATGCTGCAACTTTTGTGAAAAACCTGAGAGCAAGTAATCGATTAATCTGACCAAAGTAATCGATTACTTAATTCAAAATTTTGAAAAACGTGCTGAAATCAATCTGATTCCCAGAATGATTTATTTCCTTTTCTGGATGATCACGATTTTGATTTGCAACAACTTCTTCTACCTTTTTAAAAGTACACCATCACTCACATCACTTGGTTGATCGTCTTCTTCTTCTCCTTCTAACTTCTTGAAAAATACTTAGATAAGAAAATCATCATCATCATCATATTGGTTTGACATTGAGTTTGCTTAAGACTATTATTTTGTCATAGGATTCTATTGTAGTATCTGCTCTATCTAGAGAGCTTTATTGTTAGTTGCACACTTTTCTTCGTGCAAATCCTTTTGATTGTAAGGGGTGTGATAACCTTAGTAATTAAGGAGTGTTATCCTTAGGATTGAACGTGTGTCGCGTTCATAGGGTGAGTTAACCCTGTTGTATTGGGTAGCTCTATACGAACGGTGGGATTCCTAGTAGTTAGGCTATTGTGTTTGAGGTCCCTGGCGAACGGTGGGATTCCTAGTAGCTTGCGGGGCGCTCTGGATGTACTTGGGGACGCGTTGCGTCTTGGCTTAGTGAAAAGCTCAAGTGGGTCGCTTGAGGACTGGATGTAGGCGTTGTTTGCCGAACCAGGATAAAAATCCCCGGTGCAAATTTTCCTATCCCTTATCTCTTTACTTTCCGCATGTTTATTTTGTGTTAATTATATTTTCGCGGATAAAAGTTATTTTTACGTTTTAATTTATTTAACACGAGAATTGCGTTTCTTTGTGTTGATTTAATCAATGTCGTGTATAGTATGATTTCAATATACATAGAAATATTATTTCAATTCTACGCTTAAAAACGTTTTTCATTCGTTCTTTAAGTCTTCCGCTCGTTTTATCCCTGTTATTCTTTCAAAGAACGATTATTGCGATTGAATTTCAAAGTTTTTGTAAACACCCAATTCACCCCCCCACTTGGGTGACTTTCGCCAATTCCACCAATTATTCCAACAAGAAGAACACATAAAACTTGATAAATGTTGAAGAAATTGAAAGAATTACAGAGAAATTAGGGTGGAATTGATGGATTTAGTGAACTGGGGGTTTAGGGTTCTAAGAGGGGAAAAGAAGGATATGAATGAATGACTTGAATGGGGCAAAACTCGCCTAGGCGTGGTCCGTATAGGCGCGCCCCCTCCTACTCCTAGGCGCAGACCAACCTGTGACACCTCCCTTTTTTTTCAATTTTTTTAGATTTTTGACCCCCTTTTTGGACCATGGACCCCCTCTCTTAAACATTAGACTTGCTTTTTAAATTTATTCTTCTTTTTTTTATATAATAAAAAAAAGGAAACTAAAAACACACCAAAAATCATTCATGCAAAATAAGAAAAAAAACAACTACCTAAAAACTAAGAAAACTACTTTCAAATCCTGGGCTGCCTCCCAATAGTGCTTGCTTAATGTCCTGAGCCTGACGTCTGTCCTCTATCTAAGGATCAAGGGGCTGCCAAATGCCCCCACAAGGTAGAAACCGTGCTCTCGACATCATAATTATTATCATCCTTTTCAGCTTTGACACTCATTAGTAGGGCAAAGGACTCCGCAGTGAGTGGGGTTTTTTTAAAATTTTTAATAATGCTCTGCTCCCCATTCAATCGCAAAATTACCTCTCCCTTAGGCACATCTATTACAGCTCCAGCTGTGACCAAAAATGGTCTCCCAAAAATTAGAGGAATATGATCATCCTCCTCAATATCAAGCACCATAAAATCCACTGTCAAAATAAAATCATGCACCTTGACCAACACATCCTCCACCAAACCGTAGGGGCGGAGAACAGACTTATCAGCTAACTAAAGCAGAGCCTCAATAGGCTTAGCCTCCCCAATACCCAAATCATTAAATACAAACAAAGGCATAATATTAACACTAGCTCCTAAGTCACAGAGAGCCTTACCTTGATACTCCTTGCTTATGTTGAATGAAATATTGAAGCTCCCTGGGTCCTTGATTTTATTTGGCAGCTTCTTACAAAGAATAGTGCTGCACTCCTGAGTTAGCATCACAGTCTCCTCTACCGGCATCTTCCTCTTCTTTTTCAGCAAGCCCTTCATGAACCGAGCATAAGCTGACATTTGTTCAAGAGCTTCAGCAAACAGAATGTTTATCTGAAGCTTCTTAAACACCTCCATGAACCTTGAGAACTGCTTTTTGTCTTCTTCCTTCTTAATCCTTTAAGTAAAAGGCACCTTGGTTGGTGTTGGTTGTGCTTGGGCCTTAGCCTGATTCGCAGGTGAATCCTACTTCTTGTTCTTATCAGATGTTTCTTTATCAATTGGCTTCTTCAACTCTTCCTTCTTTCCATCTTCATGTCTAGTACTCTTCATCTTCGACTCCTCATACGATTTGCCTCCATGAAGAGTTATGGCATTGCATCTCTCTTTTGGATTGGTGATAGTGTCACCAGAAAAAGTTCTTGGCAGTCTCTCTGAAATTTGCATTGAAATTTGCCCCACTTGCACTCCAAATTTCTGATGCTAGCACTCTGATTGGCGAAATGCGTGATGAGCATTATATTTCCCATTATTCATAGCCTTATTTTGCTCTCATTGATGATTTTTGGTGCCTACTTGACATTGTTTAGAATGATTTAATATTTTAGACTTTATTAGACTATTATTCCGGATTTTAATTAATTTGGATTATTTAGCCTAATTTAATCTATTATTATTTTCAGGTCATATTTGGCACAAGGGCTTTTTGGACATTTTGGGAGTGAAGATTTAATTTTGGAAGAGAAGATATATGATGAAGTGAAGATTGTAATCTATCTTTAGGATTATTTGAGATTTAGTTTATATCTTTTAAGATTTAGATTTTATCTATAGGATATTTTTAGATTTAATTTAGAGATTAGTTTTCCATAGGATTTGGCCCATGATTTAGGCCCGTTTTGTGATTTAAAAAGCCAAATTCGGGTAGACCTAGCAGCCATCTATCATTCCACGTTTTTCCCAATCTCTCTCTAAGAGAAGGCTTAGTTTTGCTCTCCAAGCTTGTGGTGGCTGCTAGGGTTTCTCTCTCTTTCCTTTTCTACACGTTTTTGACTTATTTCATCATGGAAGGCTAAAGTCTTAGGTTAAATCCCTTTGGTAATGTATCACATACTCTTGAGGTTTTGTTCTTGATTCTATTTCATTTTTATTCACTGTTTTCATGCTTATTGATATGTTATGGTTCGCTTAGTTCCATTCTATAGAGATAATCCATGTGTATGAATGCTTAATTTATGCAAACTCGTAAAATCTCCATGCTTTGGCTTTTAATGCTTAATTAGAGGTTAGGGTTTTAGGGTGAGAATTGAATTTTCGCTTAGTATTTAGTTTTCACGAGTTGGACAGTGAAGAGGGAAGAAATTGATCTTTTGTGACCGATGATAGAGTTGTGAACGCGAGCCAAAGGGGTTTATCCGCTTTTCCTTATCTGTTACTTCCTTTTTATTTAATTCTGTTTTGATTCTAGATTTCAACATTCAATACAACACCCCCCATTGTTTTCTATGCATACTATGTGTTCGACCTTTTGCTTGATAAGATATTCCTTGGGAGACGACCTAGGAGTCACTTCCTAGTACTATATTTAAATTGTTTTTATTTGTATCGGGTACGACCTCGATAAAATTTGGCGCCGTTGCCGGGGAATATCGGTTCTTGCCAAAGGTCATTAGTAGTTAGTTAGTGTCATAGTTAGTATCATAGTTATTATAGTGTGTTGGGTCTGATTTAGGGTCTAGTAGTCAATTCTTATAACTGGTTGAATTTGCACTGTTTGCTGTTTTGCTATTTTGCTGCAATTAGTGTATTTGATTGATTCTGTGGTTGCTAGTTCACATAGTTCTGGGTGGAATTTTTGCACGAAAATTTGTATCCACACTAATTTTATCATATAAAAAGGTTTTGATGCACCACGGTCACTCAGATTTGCACCAGTTGTGAGTTCCAGAAAAATTTTCCATGTTTTAGCAGCACTTACTATCAACCGTCGCAACTTTTGACCCGTAACTCGGAATTTGACGAATTTTATATCAAATCGAAGGAAATTTTCTGAATAATCTGATTTTTACCTCTTCGTCGTAAAATCCCTTTGTCTGGATCCTGAAAAAGGCTTTTTACTATTTCTCTTTTATTTTACAAGTTTTATTTTCTTAATTTTTGGTCCCTGTCTTAATTGTTTGACTTGGTTCCTTTTTGAATTTTGTCCTCAACCTTTCTGTGATATGTTTTCATGATTTTAGGGTGCTGAAAAAATAAATAAAAAAATTTTAAAAAATAAAAAATTTTGTTGTCTATTTTGGTCATGTATATCTGTTACAGTCTACTTTGGTTGATGGTGTTCTGTTTAGTACATGACTAGGGACAACCCAAGTTACTTGCATCCCTACAACCCTGAAATTGATAGGACTTATCACGGATTAATTAGACAAAATAGGAACCAGTCCATAGGTAGTGAGTCTGTTGAGTCTTTACATAGTGGGTTTGCTTCTTTTTCTTCTATTCCTATAAATTCTGATTCTTATTCTGATTCTTATTCTGTTTATTATGAAAATATGGCTCAACCTCCACTACGTGAGAGGACATTGAGGGAGCTGGCTGCACCTGATTTCACTATTGAAGATTTGTGCATCCAGTATCCCGATGACCCGTATGAGCTAAAGTCTTGACTAAATCATTTTGTTGCCCAAGTTTAATGGTCTTGCAGGTGAGGATCCTCATAAACATCTCAAGCATTTCGACATTGTGTGTGCCACTATGAAACCACATGATGTGCAAGAGGATCATGTTTGTCTCAAGGCATTCCCACACTCCTTAGAGGGGCTAGGCAAGGATTGGTTGTACGATCTGGCCCCTGGTTCTATCACAGGTTGGGATGACCTGAAGAGGGCATTTTTGGAGAAATTCTTCCCTGCGTGCAGAACAACAACAATCCGAAAGGATATATCAGGCATCAGACAACAAAGTGGAGAAAGTCTCTACGAGTATTGGGAGAGATTCAAGAGACTGTGCGCGAGCTGCCCCCACCATCAGATCTCAGAGCAGCTGCTTATTCAATATTTTTATGAAGGTCTCAACCTCATAGAGAGAAACATGCTTGATGCTGCAAGTGGTGGTGCCCTAGGAGACATGACACCTTTAGAAGCCAGAGCCAAGATTGAGAAGATGGCTTCCAATTGTCAACAATTCCATGCAAGGGGCAACAACGATGCAATCGTAGTCAGAGGAGTGAATGATGTTGGCACAAGTTCTGGTAAGGTTGAGAAGCTTGAACAGAAGATAGACTCACTTACAACTTTGGTCACTCAATTGGCCATCAACCAGAAGAAGTTGTCTCTACATGCTAGATTTTGTGGTATTTTCACATCCAGTGAACATAACACAGAAGCATTCCCTTCTTTGCAGCAGGAACCAACGACTGGTGCTGACCAACCCGAGGCATATGCTGCCAACATCTTCAACAGTAGAAACCAGAAGCCACAGAACTTTGATCTCTCTACCAATAGATACAACCCTGGTTGGAGGAACCATCCCAACCTGAGATGGTCTGATCAGCAGCAACCTTCACAGGTGCAATTTCAGAACAATTCTAGACCACCATATGTACCTCTTCCAGTCTAGCAGCAGAGACAACAGCAGCAACAACAACAGGCTAATTCTGCACCACCAGCTCCTAGTATTGAGCAGCAGCCTTCATTGGAAGAGTTGATGAAGCAGATGACCATGCAAAATCTCCAATTCCAACAGGATACTAGAGCATCCATTCAAAGACAAGAGGCCTCCATTCAATCGTTGACCAATCAGATGGGACAAATGGCAACAACCATCAACACTTTGCAATTTCAGAATTCTAACAAGTTGCCATCCCAAACAGTGATCAACCCAAACCAGAATGTAAGTGTCATCAGTCTAAGGTCAGGAAAGCAGATTGTCACACCCACACCAGAACCTGACCTCAACAGAGATGATCTAGTTCCATCTAAAAAGAAGAGCCAAATGGTCGAGGAGAGTGAGCACAAAATACAAGAAAATCCCATCCAGCTCAGCCTCTCTCAAGCACAACACCTGCTGCTGCCCAACAACCACCCCTCATTCCTCTTCCTTTCCCACCAAGGGGGGTGACTCAAAGCAAGAAAATGGAAGAGATTGACAAAGAGATACTTGACACATTCAGGAAGGTGGAAGTCAACATACCCCTTCTTGATGCAATCAAGCAGATTCCAAGGTATGCAAAGTTCTTGAAGGAGCTATGCACACACAAACGGAAGCTCAAGGGCAATGAGAGGATCAACATGGGAAGAAATGTCTCTGCCCTTATAGGTAAACCCGTCCCTCATATTCCTGAAAAAGTGTAAGGATCCTGGAACTTTCTCTGTACCTTGTATCATAGGTAATACTAAATTTGAGAATGCTTTGCTAGATTTAGGAGCATCTATTAATGTTATGCCTATGTATGTTTTCAAGTCTCTTTCACTTGGACCTCTTCAACCTACGGGTGTGGTTATCCACTTGGCAAATAGATCTACTGCCTACCCCGCAAGTTTGATAGAGGATGTCTTGGTTCGGGTTGAAGAGCTGATCTCCCCTGCTGATTTTTACATACTTGATATGGAAGATGACTCCCCCCGTAATGCTGTTCCTATTATTTTGGGGAGGCCATTTTTAAAAACAGCCCGAACCAAGATTGATGTGCATGCAGGTACACTTTCCATGGAGTTTGATGGCAGTGTGATCCGATTCGACATTTTCCATGCTATGAAACATTTTCCTGAGGATCACTCTGTTTTTCATGTTGACTTGCTTGATAAACTGATTGATGAGCATGTTCTTGACTTTTTGCATGATTATGATTTGCCATCTTTCACTGACTCATTTACTTGTTCTTCATGTTCTGATTCCGAAATGTGCTCTGCATGCATTGAAATTGACGAGTTTTTAAATTCTGCTACTGCATCTGTTGATTCATATGATATGGATTCAGATTATGCTAACCCTAACCCCATTTCTGTTATGCATGAGTCTAATCCATTTGTTCAGGTGCAGGCGGCAGAATCCATTTCTGCTGCCCCTTTAGTTCCATCTGTGATGCAGGCACCTTTATTGGACCTGAAGCCCCTTCCTCCTCATCTCAAATATGCTTACTTGGAGGATGAGCAAAAACTTCCAGTGATCATCTCTACCTCCCTTTCTGTTGATCAAGAGAAGAAGCTGCTGGATGTGATTAGAACAAACAAAAGGGCAATAGGATGGACTTTGGCAGACATACCTGGTATTAGCCTCTCCATGTGCATGCACTAGATTTTATTGGAGCAACGTCCCGTCATCCAAATGGTATAACCATATCATCAGCATCTCACTATGCTGACCACATCGTCAACCATAACGTGTCATCAAGCGAGCCGTCAATTGGCACTCCCAGAGGCCCTCCTCATGTTACCAAAACATGATAAACGATCTATCATCCAAACTCCAGAATGAATGCATTATCTTAACTTAAAGGAAATTGATTGGTATATCTCAATTAATGTTATATAACGTGCCACCCGAGCAACGTCCCTGTAAGTTCCATGATGAATGTTTTGATAATGACAAAGTGTTTTGAACAAGCTACAAAGATGTTGATCAAGTTTCAAGTTCAACAAGCAACAACAAACATCAAGTGAAGAAGAGAGAACAAGCTCATGAAGACATAGTTTGAGTGTAATTGTAATTGTTTTATATTTTGCCTCTCAAGCTTCTTAGGTTTGTTATTTTGATGAGTTTGGTTAGAGTTTATTTAGAGGGTAGTGAATCTCTATCATAGTCATGATTAAATCATAATTTGAGTTTTCACTTTACCTAGAATCAATAGGTGGCTTAAAGGTTTTAAAGGAAAGGTTAGGTTTTGAGAAAACAAGTATTAATCAAGTTTCATCAGTGTCTAATCGATTAAGAATATTGTTAATCGATTACTAATCGATTTAGAAGGGGTTTAATCGATTAAGTACTGTAGATCTGGTTTTTTAAAATACGATTTTCACTTCTCAAAATCAGTTTTTAAGTGCTACAACTTTTGGGTATTCTATATAAACCTATTCCTAACCTTTGTGAATCATCATTACAAATCTAGAATCATTTTCATACAAGTTTTACAAGAAATCAAGTCACTCTATTCTCTCTCAATTTCAAAGATTAAAGATTTCTATTTTTCATATTCTTTGATCAAGAACCTTTGAATCTCTTATGTTGATTTGTCATAGCTATTGAATGAGATTCATAGGAGTGTCATGTGTATTCATTGAGTTGTAATCTTTGCAAAAAGGCAAGCCAACTACAACAACAAAGAAGACTTGGTGTGTCGTTTATCATCAAGCAAGTTCATTCAAGCAATTGAAGAAGAAGAAGTCTTGGTTGTGAGTCAAGCAAGTGAAGCCTTGGTGTGTGTATTATCATCAAGCAATTGAAGACTTGTTGTGTTGATTATCAACAAGGGGTAGAGGTTAGATTAGAGAGAAGATCAATAGGACTGCAAGGCAAGGGTGTGGTATCTCTTGTAGGCTAGCAAGAAGGGAGTCTTGTGAGGCACTTACTTGTAATTTGAGAACTCTAATTCCTCATAGTGAAGAATCTCTCTTGGTTGAAGAGGGGACTGGATGTAGCTTTCAAGCGGATGAAAGTGAACAAGGATAAATCACTGTGTCGTATCTCTAAACCCTTACTCTTTACATTCTTGTTATGCATTGTGTTCTTGGTTGAAAACCTAGAGAAAGATTGATTTTCATAATTGATTGAATTGAATCTTTATTGTTAAAATTAACTTGGGTAAAATCATTTTCATAACCTAGGTAATCAATAAGAATATAGGTGTTAATTGTTTCCGCTGAATCTCTGGTTATACGTGTGAATTGATTGATTTTCATATGCGATTGAAAAGTGATTTTTTCAGTTTCTGATAGATTTAATCGATTAAGCATATTCATAATCGATTAAGTGAATTTGATTTTTCTGGTCTTAATCGATTAGAATTCAGATTAATCGATTAAAGGCTGAATAATTTGCAAAAATCATTTGTTTTGATTGTTTCGATTTGTTTCGTTCGAAAATCTTTCAAGGTTTCTTTTACACCTATTTAACCCACCTTCTAGGTGTTCTCCTAGGGTTCCTTAGTTGTTTCAACCACCAATTGCGGTTTCCTCAATTGGTATCAGAGCTCGGTTGAAAGACACGAGCATAAGAGCTTTTTCGTAAAGATCCTTTAAGAAAATCGCAATGGGTTCTACGAATCCCTTTGGTGGTGAAGGTTATTCAATAAATCGTCCTCCATTGTTTGCCGGATAAGGCTATGCATATTGGAAAGTTAGAATGAAAATCTTTATCCAAGCCATAGATAGTGAAATTTGGAAAGTAGTTGAAAAAGGCCCTCATATCCCCTCTAGTTTAGTTGAAGGTGTAGAACAATTGATCCCCGAGGACAAGTGGAAAGATGATGATAGAAAGAAAGTACAATATGATTATAAAGCAAAGAATATCATCACATCCGCTTTATCCTATGACGAGTTCTTTAGGGTTTCCCAATGTTCTAGTGCTAAGGAAATGTGGGATACTTTACAAGTGACTCATGAAGGAACTAGTGAGGTTAGGAGAGCTAGATTGAATGCTTTAATGCGTGATTATGAATTGTTTCAAATGCTTCCAAAGGAATCTATTAATGATATGCAAAAGCGTTTTACTCATATTATTAACCATTTACTTGCTCTTGGTAAGACTTTCTTACAAGGTGAACTTTCTAACAAAGTGTTGAGATGTTTAGACAGGAATTGGCAACCAAAAGTATCGGCTATTGTTGAATCTAAGAATGTGGATGCTATGGATCTAGCAACACTTTTCGGAAAGCTTCAAGAACATGAAATGGAGCTTGGACGTTTAAACATGAATGAAGAGTCGGATAAGAACAAAGGTAGAAAGGGACTTGCTCTTAAAGTCAATAGATCTTACAAGAAGAAAGAGAGTTCCGATGATGATGATAGTGAAGATTCCGATTCGGATGTTGATGAAAAAGAAATGAAACTTTTACTAAGGAAGTTTGACAAGTTTCTAAGGAGAAAAGGAAGGTTGAATAAAGACAAAGGTAAAGAGAAGGACTCCCCACACTACAATACCAAGACATCAAAAGAAGGTGTAGTTTGCCATGAATGCGGAAAACCCGGACATCTCAAGTATTCGTGCTCTAAGTATCTCAAGAAGAAGGAGAAAGACAAGAAAAATTCTAAATCTAAAAGAGCATACATAGTTTGGGATAGTGATGTAGAAGATAACAAGAAAAGCACATCGAGTAGTTCATCAGATAATGAAGAAGTTGCTAATCTCAACTTGCTTGTTCAAGTTGATGAAGAACAAAGTTCAAATGATGAATCAAGTTATCAAAGCGAGGAAAGCGATGTAAGTCATACTAAATCCGAAATTTCTTCTAAATTTGAATTGTTATATAATGCTTATGAAGAAATGCATGAACAATTTGAAAAACTAGCTTTGAAAAACATTGAAAGAAAGAAGCTCATTTTGAAACATCAAAAATAGATTTTAGAACTTCAAAAACAAGTTGATGAGCTTAATCTTGAAAATGAAACTCTTGATCTTATATATGCTAGTTCTTCTTGTGATTGTGTTAGTAGATTGAATATTGTGGTTGATTGTGAGAATTGCAAGTTTCTTAAAGATGAAAATGCTATTTTGAAAAATAAGCTTGCAAGTTTCACAAATGGTGATATTAGATTGCGCACATTGTTAAATTTTCAAAGAGAAAATTCAAACAAGTTTGGTTTGGGTTATACTAATGTTAAGAGTAAATCTCATAGAAATGTTGTTGATTTTTCTAAGGTTGATTTTTCAAATTCTCCAACATGTTTCTATTGTGGTACTCATGGACATACTTCAAATGTGTGTTATATTAAAGTGCATGGTATACCTAAAGGGGATTTTGTTTGGATGAAAAAGGGTGAGAGTCCCTACACTAACAAAAATGGATCCAAAATCTTTTGGATACCAAAAAGCAAAGCATGATTGTTTTTGTAGGTATGATTGAAGAGCAAAAAGGGCTTACAAGTGTTATTCATATTTGCATCTTCAATTGGTATCGATCTCAAAAGAAGTCCTACAATTTGGTACAAGTGATATTGTTGAATATTCTTATTTGGTATCAATTATAGTTTTTCTCAATTGGTATAATTGAATTGTTCTCAATAGGTATAATTGAATTGTTCTCAATTGGTATTATTTTTTTTTAAAGTTCAATTGGTATCATTGAGTGTTCATTAGATGATTATCGTGCTTTTGTGATTTTTTGTCAATTAGTGACAATTAGCTTTTCAATTGGTATCATTGATTATTTTGATTCTTATCTTTCAATTGGTATCAATGTTGAAAAGGAATGATTGGTGATTTCTCTATTTTGGCTTAGTATTTTATATTTCAATTGGTATATATATTACTTTTTGATAATGCCAAAGGGGGAGATTGTAAAATAGAGAAACATGGTTTGTCAAAACATGGTTTGTAACTTCAATCAAATTCAAAACATGGTTTGTCATTTTCAAAAAGGGGGAGATTGAAAGTTCCATGATGAATGTTTTGATAATGACAAAGTGTTTTGAACAAGCTACAAAGATGTTGATCAAGTTTCAAGTTCAACAAGCAACAACAAACATCAAGTGAAGAAGAGAGAACAAGCTCATGAAGACATAGTTTGAGTGTAATTGTAATTGTTTTATATTTTTCCTCTCAAGCTTCTTAGGTTTGTTATTTTGATGAGTTTGGTTAGAGTTTATTTAGAGGGTAGTGAATCTCTATCATAGTCATGATTAAATCATAATTTGAGTTTTCACTTTACCTAGAATCAATAGGTGGCTTAAAGGTTTTAAAGGAAAGGTTAGGTTTAGAGAAAACAAGTTTTAATCAAGTTTCATCAGTGTCTAATCGATTAAGAATATTGTTAATCGATTACTAATCGATTAAGAATATTGTTAATCGATTACTAATCGATTAAGAAGGGATTTAATCGATTAAGTACTGTAGATCTAGTTTTTTAAAATACGATTTTCACTTCTCAAAATCAGTTTTCAAGTGCTACAACTTTTGGGTATTCTATATAAACCTATTCCTAACCTTTGTGAATCATCATTACAAATCTAGAATCATTTTCATACAAGTTTTACAAGAAATCAAGTCACTCTATTCTCTCTCAATTTCAAAGATTAAAGATTTCTATTTTTCATATTCTTTGATCAAGAACCTTTGAATCTCTTATGTTGATTTGTCATAGCTATTGAATGAGATTCATAGGAGTGTCATGTGTATTCATTGAGTTGTAATCTTTGCACAAAGGCAAGCCAACTACAACAACAAAGAAGACTTGGTGTCGTTTATCATCAAGCAAGTTCATTCAAGCAATTGAAGAAGAAGAAGTCTTGGTTGTGAATCAAGCAAGTGAAGCCTTGGTGTGTAGATTATCATCAAGCAATTGAAGACTTGTTGTGTTGATTATCAACAAGGGGTAGAGGTTAGATTAGAGAGAAAATCAATAGGATTGCAAGGCAAGGGTGTGGTATCTCTTGTAGGCTAGCAAGAAGGGAGTCTTGTGAGACACTTACTTGTAATTTGAGAACTCTAATTCCTCATAGTGAAGAATCTCTCTTGGTTGAAGAGGGGACTGGATGTAGCTTTCAAGCGGATGAAAGTGAACCAGGATAAATCACTGTGTCGTATCTCTAAACCCTTACTCTTTACATTCTTGTTATTCATTGTGTTCTTGGTTGAAAACCTAGAGAAAGATTGATTTTCATAATTGATTGAATTGAATCTTTATTGTTCAAATTAACTTGGGGAAAATCATTTTCATAACCTAGGTAATCAATAAGAATATAGGTGTTAATTGTTTCCGCTGAATCTCTGGTTATACGTGTGAATTGATTGATTTTCGTATGCGATTGAAAAGTGATTTTTTCAGTTTCTGATAGATTTAATCGATTAAGCATATTCATAATCGATTAAGTGAATTTGATTTTTCTGGTCTTAATCGATTATAATTCAGATTAATCGATTAAAGGCTGAATAATTTGCAAAAATCATTTGTTTTGATTGTTTCGATTTGTTTCGTTCGAAAATCTTTCAAGGTTTCTTTTTCACCTATTCAACCCCCCTTCTAGGTGTTCTCCTAGGGTTCCTTAGTTGTTTCAACCACCAATTGCGGTTTCCTTAGTCCGTCATCCAAACGGTATAACCATATCAATCAATTTCTTTTAAGTCTAGATCACTTGGATTAGTGCCATTTAATTATTAACCAAATGATTCAGAATTAAAAATGGTATTCTTAATATTCTGGGTAAAACTACTCGAGTGTTCTTCAGAATACTCGAGTGTTCTTCAATCTTTCCAGATTACTCGAGTAGTTCATGGCTACTCGAGTAGTTCATACTTTCAGAAAGGTCAGACTTCAGATTCTTAAAATTACTGGAGTAGTTCATGGGTACTCGAGTGTTCTTCATCAAATCCAGAATACTCGAGTGATTCATTCATTACTCGAGTGGTTTATCAGAAATTGTCCTTTAATACCAGTTGGTACTCGAGTTCTGGTCTGATACTCGAGTGTTCTAACACAAAGACACACTGTTTTATCAAAATTTACTCGAGTATCAAGCCAAGTACTCGAGTCTTTTCTTATAGAACAGACTGGAAACTTGGTTTTAACATACCATTTTACATTCTAACCATTTCTAATCCAAACCAATGATCAACAGAGTTCATATAACATATATTGAACATGTTTAAACACTTGGAACACGTCAAATTACAGATTTGACAGAGAACCATAAGATTATGCATAAAACATGAAATTCACAACTCAACATACCAAATTGAAATATACTCAATAAACTTGTGAATTTAAGCTCAATACAGCTTGCATGCATCATATGGGACTTGCTCACAACAAATTTAGAGCACAAGTTGGTCTCCAAACCAATTTCCCTATTCAATCTAAGCCCTTAGAGCCTCTTGGTGGCTCTCTAATTAAATTCATGCAATTTAAACTCTATCTAGTGAATAGAAAGCTTTCCCCTTACCTCAAAAATCGTGTGAGAACTGAAATTGGACAGAAAAACGAACTCCAAGCTAGTTTCCCCAAGAATCATATGACAGCAACACAGTTTTGAATGAGGTCATAAAACCAGAGATTTTAATTGTGAAATCATGCAAAACAATTGGGGAAAATAATTATAAATCGTTCTCTGCAACATGCATAAGAGAATGGAATGAAATTGAAGTCTCAAAGGTTCAAGGGCTAACCAAAATCGATGGTCCAAGTAAGCTCCAGGAACTGAAACCAGCTTCAACTTCTTCCATTCTCAGATTCGATTCTCACTCTATAATTGCTTTCAGCTAACCAACTTAGTATCTTTACGAAGCCCTGGATGTGAGCTTCGTAATCGTGTATCACTCGAAATCAAACACTCAGAAATGAAGAGGAATCGAGGAAAAGAAATTCAGAACCCTAACCTCACAATTTCATCAACAAAGGCTTCAAATTCGTTGATGAAGAGCTTAAATAGACAATGGAAGCTTGCATGCAGGTCGACACGACACCATTGAGGTGTTGAGGGTGGAGTATTCATGTCACACGGCGAGAATCGTTGGTGGTGACTCACCAAACGCAGTAACTCGTGCAACTCTGACTAGAACACTCGAGTCTTTTCAGAAACACTCAAGTATTTTGGTCAGTTTTTGAAAAATATTAATTTTATTTTCTTTCCCTCCCAAACCTTTCTTATAATTACCTCTAGGTCCCAAATCAGGGACTAATATGCAAAACATTTGTTTTATGCATAAATATACTTACCAAATAAATTCTAACAATATAAACACAGGTTTTAATCACAAATTAAAAATAGAAATAATTAATTATAATAAACCTTATAATTAATATTTCATTAATCATGGATTAAAATTTTGGGGTGTTACAGCGCCTGGCAGGTAAATCTCACTATTGCTTCTTAGATGGTTTCTCTGGTTATTTTCAAATCTGTATTGCACCAGAGGACCAACATAAGACCACATTTACCTGTCCTTTTGGTACATTTGCTTATAGGAAGATGCCTTTTGACCTATGCAATGCTCCTGCAACTTTTCAAAGATGTATGATGAGTATTTTTAATGACTTACTTGAGCATTGCATAGAGGTCTTCATGGATGATTTTAGTCTATATGGCTCCTCTTTTGATGCATGTCTTGATAGTTTGTCTAAGGTGCTTAATAGGTGCATTGAGACTAACCTTGTCTTGAATTTTGAAAAATGTCACTTTATGGTAGAACAAGGCAAAGTATTAGGGCACATAATTTCGCATAAGGTCATATAGGTTGACCCTGCTAAGCTGCATGTAATATCACATTTGCCATACCCCTCTTGCGTGCGAGAGGTGCGTTCTTTTCTTGGCCATGCAGATTTCTATCGCAGGTTTATTCAGAACTTTAGCAAGATAGCCCTTCCACTATCCAACTTGCTTCAAACGGATACCGCATTTGAGTTTGGAGACCAATGCAAGAAGGCATTTGATGAGCTAAAGAGAGCACTCACCACCACTCCCATCATCCAACCACCTGACTGGACCCTCCCATTTGAGCTCATGACCGATGCCTCGAATTATGCTTTGGGAGTAGTTCTCTCCCAAAGGGTTGGTAAGCTGTCACATGTGATTTATTATGCTTCTAGGACTTTAGATGCAGCACAAGTTAATTACACCACAACTGAAAAAGAGCTGTTAGCCATTGTCTTTGCACTTGATAAGTTTAGATCATATCTGTTAGGTTCTAAGGTTGTAGTGTATACTGATCATGCTGCTCTGAAGTTTCTTTTGAAAAAGACAGACTCTAAACCTAGATTAATTAGGTGGATGTTACTCCTTCAGGAGTTTGATCTTGAGATTCAGGATCGGAGTGGTGCTCATAACCTTGTCGCAGACCACTTGAGCAGAATAGAGAGAGAGGAGGATGCATTTCCTATCCAGGATGACTTCCCGTATGAGTAGCTTTTAGCTTTGCATGTTTCACATCCCCCTCCCCTTACTCCTTGGTTTGCTGATATTGTAAATTATCTAGTTGCATCTGTTTTTCCATCCTTGGCATCCAAGGCTCAAAGAGACAAACTTAAGAGCGATGCCAAGTATTATGTATGGGAAGACCCCTATTTTTGGCATTTTTGCAGTGATCAGGTCATTCGCAGGTGCATTCCAGATCATGAGATCCAATCGGTTCTCCAGTTTTGCCACGCTTCACTAGTTGGAGGCCACCTTGGGACTCAAAGGACAGCACGAAAGGTGCTGGATTCTGGATTTTATTGGCCTACCATCTTCAAGGATGCAAGCAACATCTGCAGCTCATGTGAGCAATGTCAAAGAGAAGGAGGCGCCCTATCTTGGAGGCAACAGATGCCGCAACAACCTATGTTGTTCTGTGAGGTGTTTGATGTCTGGGGTATAGATTTCATGGGCCCCTTTCCTGTTTCTTTTGGTTTTTATTATATCTTACTTGCTGTGGATTATGTATCCAAATGGGTGGAAGCTAAGGCCACCAGGACTAATGATGCTCAGGTTGTTGTAGATTTTGTCAGGTCTAATATCCTTTGCAGGTTTGGCATACCTAGAGCCATAGTCAGTGATCAAGGCACACACTTCCGCAATAGATTCATGCAAGCTTTGCTCAAGAAGTATGGGGTTGTGCACAAAGTTTCCACACCCTATCACCCCCAAACCAATGGGCAAGCTGAGATTTCAAACAGAGAGATCAAGCGGATTTTGGAGAAGATGGTGAAGCCTAATAGAAAGGATTGGAGCACATGATTGGAGGATGCTCTGTGGGCCCATCGGACAACTTACAAGGCACCCATAGGGATGTCACCTTATCGGGTTGTCTTTGGTAAGGCATGCCATCTGCCTGTGGAGATAGAGCACCGTGTATATTGGGCTGTGAAGCAATGTAACTTAGCTCTTGATCAAGCGGGTGAGGAGAGGAAGCTGCAGTTGAGTGAGCTAGATGAGATCCGTTTGGAGGCCTATGAGAACTCCAAGTTCTACAAAGAGAAGACCAATAAGCTTCATGATAGCTCAATTTCCAGAAAGGAGTTCTTGGTTGGTCAAAAAGTGTTGCTCTACAACTCTAGGCTTGGACTCATGAGTGGAAAGCTCTGCTCTAAGTGGATCGGACCGTTTGTAGTCACCCAGGTGTTTCCTTATGGCACTGTGGAGATCAAGAGTGAGTCCACGTACAAGAGCTTCAAAGCCAATGGTCACCGACTCAAGCCTTTCCTAACCACTCCTACTTTGGATGATGCACCTGTGGAGGAAGCCTCTTTGGTCGAACCCACCATGACTTAGGGAGTTTTCTTTTCTCCTTCTTTACTACTTTTATTACACTTGTCTATATCTGTCTGATTCTGCTATTTGTGTTCCATTGAGGACAATGTGTGATTTAAGTGTGGGGGGAGAGTAGTTTAGGTTGCATATTTTTTCTTTGATTTTTTAGGTTTTGCTAAGTTTTGGGCATTTTCTTGCATGTTTTTGCTTCATTTTAGAAGAGTCTTCGTATCTTGTGTCTGAATTCATGCATTTCTGTGTGTAAAGTTGCTTTTGATAATTAAGAGGTGGTAACACTGTGATAGAATTGTCCCTTTTGTGAGGATTTGAGCCTTAATTGTGGGTGGATTGCTATATATGCCACCTAATTTTCTTTCATGTGTGATTGCACTCTGGATTACTTGCACTCTAGAACTTGACTTGACTCTTGTTGATACTTGATATTCCCATGCACATTTTGAAATGATTTAGGCATTGTTTTTCTTGAATAAGCCACTAGCCATATGAGCCTACCTTGAATGAATTTATCCTTTTATAGCTCTTTGAGCTTTTTTATCCCTTTTCTTTGCTCTTTAGCTCATTACAAGCCTATGACTGAAAAACCATGATTGTCCTAACCTGAGGGAATTTTGGAGCTTTGGAATTGTTTTGGGAATGGGTATTAAGTAAGTGAGGGTGCTTTTTTCTTCATCTCTTGTGAGTTCTGGGTTTTGCCTCTATGGTCGGTGTTGTAATTATGGCTTTATCTCATTATGGCATTTATGTTGTTTCTTCTTTTCTTTTGTTCATGATGTTCTCAAATGAAAAAAAAAGAAAAAAAAAGAAAAAAAGAAAAAAAAGAGAATAAAAGGTTGAATGAGGCACAGAGGATTGGAATTAGAGGTTGTTGTTATCATTTCATTCTGGGGTGGATTGTGCTTACTTTTTACTTATTCCCCATTGCTCCTCTATTCCTTTGGTTTTAGCTACATATCCCATATTTTACCCCACCTTGTCCTTGGCCCCATTACAACCCTGAAAAGACCTTTTGATCTTAATGTGCATGTGTGTTGATTGTTGATGTTAGAGGCTTGTCAAGCTTATGGTTGTGTTTGTTATTCATGATGTGCCTTGAGTGTAAACACTGATTAACCCTAAACACTTGAGTGTAAACACTTTTGAGTGATCCTTGTGAGTTTTTATCATCTTTGTGACTACCCTCTTGATGTCATTGGTTTTCTTTGCATATTTGAAATAATTGGATGATGTTCATGGATGCCTTGATTCTTTGGTCCTTATTCTTTTCGTGTGCTCGATTTTGCCCATTTCTTTGCATTTCCTAGCATTCATTGTGAAGTATGTAATCTCTTAGGTTTTGCATTTTCTTAGTTTTTAGTATTTTTCCTTACATGATTCACTTTGGTGCATATTAGTCTTCTTAGTCCTATTTCTTAGTTTTGCCCAGGAGTGCAAAAGGATAAGTGTGGGGGTATTTGATGAGCATTATATTTCCCATTATTCATAGCCTTATTTTGCTCTCATTGATGATTTTTGGTGCCTACTTGACATTGTTTAGAATGATTTAGTATTTTAGACTTTATTAGACTACTATTCCGGATTTTAATTAATTTGGATTATTTAGCCTAATTTAATCTATTATTATTTTCAGGTCATATTTGGCACAAGGGCTTTTTGGACATTTTGGGAGTGAAGATTTAATTTTGGAAGAGAAGATATATGATGAAGTGAAGATTGTAATCTATCATTAGGATTATTTGAGATTTAGTTTATATCTTTTAAGATTTAGATTTTATCTATAGGATATTTTTAGATTTAATATAGAGATTAGTTTTCCTTAGGATTTGGCCCATGATTTAGGCCCGTTTTGTGATTTAAAAAGCCAAATTTGTGTAGACCTAGCAGCCATCTATCATTCCACGTTTTTCCCAATCTCTCTCTAAGATAAGGCTTAGTTTTGTTCTCCAAGCTTGTGGTGGCTGCTAGGGTTTCTCTCTCTTTCCTTTTCTACACGTTTTTGACTTATTTCATCATGGAAGGCTAAACTCTTAGGTTAAATCCCTTTGGTAATGTATCACATACTCTTGAGGTTTTGTTCTTAATGCTATTTCGTTTTTATTCACTATTTTCATGCTTATTGATATGTTATGGTTCGCTTAGTTCTATTCTATAGAGATAATCCATGTGTATGAATGCTTAATTTATGCAAACTGTAACACCCCTCAAAATCCTCGTACGATTTTAATTTTTAAAAGGAATAATTTTTGAGCAAAGTATTTTTGAAAGGATATTTTCTTAAATAAATTTCTTTATTCACGTTTTCAAAATGATAAATGATTTTAAAGAATGATTTTCATGAAATGAAGTTAAGAGTTTTAAAATTTATTTTGAGATGGTGATTGATATCTTGATGTTACTATAATTTTTATGCATGAATAATTTGTTTCCAATACGTATTTACCCGCATATGTATATACGGTTTTGGTGCATGTATGAGAGAATTTAATTAGTAGATGAATATGATTAGGTGTGCATGTGTGTGTAACGTGTAAGTGTGCATGTAAATGAGTATGTGCATGTAAGTGAATATGTGTAGGTATGTGTGAGTGCCGCGCGTGCGGGCGCCCGCGTGTGTGTGTGGAAGGAAACCTAGAACTTTCCTAAGCAACTAGCCAAGTAACTAAGTGTAACTAAATCCCAACTAAACTCCTAACCAAACCCTAACTAGTTGGAAGAGACCCTAATGGAGACCAAAAAGTCTTGCGCCTAGAATGACCCTAAGCTCTAATGTCTCCCACTTTGTCTCCTTGAGGAATACTAACCTCCACCCATGCAATTTTAGAGGAAGCCGAATTTACCCCTCTTTCTTTAGCCCTTGGCCGAATTGCATGGAGGCTAAAATAGGAAGCCATGAGATTTTATAAAAAGTCTTGGCCTTAGCTTCATTTTACACTTCATTTCCCATTCCACTCTTTCGTCCAACACCCACATCAAAACACAAGTCTAGGAGCTTCCCAAAACTCTTAGACTAAGAAATAGAAATTAGAAGAAAAAGAAGAAGAGGAACCGTGAGGTTTAGAGAGGAAGAAGAAGAGGAGATCAAGTTAAACCTAGGAAATCCTTTTAAGTGCTTGGAAGTGTTGAAGACCTTTTCTTCTTGGTATAAACCGAAGACCTAGAAGCCTTAGAATTAGTTCTTGATCTTGTAATCTTATTTTCTTTTCTTCTCTTGCATGTTCTTTTTGATGCACTTATGTGTAATCTTTTTCTTAACCATGGACTTTTAAAGACTTGAATGAATTTGTAATATGTGATTGTTGGTTCGGTTTGTGCTCTTCATGATAGATCTTGATGTTCCCAAGGTAGATCTTATTATTTTCAAAGTTAAATTTCCTTGATCTAAAGTTTTGTTCATGATCTTTGTGAATTAGAAGTAGATCTCTTTGCATGTCTATTTTTTATGCTTAAGACCGTAGATCATGAGATGTTTATGTGTTTATTTGCTAACTTAGTGCTTGATCTAAACTTGTTTGATGATTTTTGGTCTTGCATGTTGTTTGAAAATGATTTATGCGACTTTGAACCCTTGAATATCTCGGTTTTGATTTAAGTTTGATGGAAGCTTTGCTTTGTGTTTTGATCTTTAGTTTTGTTTTAATTTTAGGCTTTGCATGTGATTCTTGAAATAAAAGCTTTGGTATTTTCTTTAGATGTGCTTCGGTTTTGGTCCTTTTTTTTTATGATTTTTGTTTTCTATATGTGTTCTTATGTTTGGATTTATAACTTGACCTACTTGATCTAAGTGTATGCATGTCAATCTTAAATGAAAAGAGAATATTTTCTTCTTATGCATGTCTCGGTTTTACCCTTTTCTTATATAAAATAATTTTATCTTTGATTTGTGCTACTATGTTAAATTCATGACTTGACCTATATGATTTATATGCATGCATGTGAGTGTTTGACTTTGGAAAGTTATTTTTATGATTCCTTTGAAAATAAATTGAAAATGTTGTGTTGATTCATGATTGTTGCATGTTTTGTTAGGAAAGCCTTAGATCCATTCTTGCATGTTAATTTTAAATAAAATGATTATGATCTCTTGGATTGCATGTCACGGATTTTTCAAGAAAATTAAGGAAAAACAAGTTTTTAAGTGATTTTTGGGCATGAACATGATTTAATCTAAGTGTTTAATTGTGCATGATGTATTCGGTCATGTTTAGATTAAAATCCATGCTTTTTATTTTGTGGGAATTTGATGTGTGTTCCATGTTCTTGTGTGATTTTAATTTAATTTAAGTAAAGGAAATGAATTAAGGTTTGATTACTTTCCATGATTGAGCTTACGGTTTTGTCAAGAAAAAGAAGAAGATAACTGCATGAATTTGTATGTTTGATAATGCATGAATCTTGTTTTGACTTTGTGTGAAGTGTTTCGGCCTATGCATGTAAATTAGGTTAGAATTCTTTTCCATGAAATAAAATAGAATAATTAATGCATTTTGTGAAATAATTGATTAGGAATAAAGAGTTTGTGTTTGAATGATTGTGTATGTGTGTGTGTTCGGTTTATGAACTCAAGTATGCCTAAGTGTTTTTGTTTTATAAAAATAAAATGTTTTTGAAGTCAATTATGTTTTGCATGATTGAGTTAAGTGTTTGATTGAGAAAATGTTTACTCGAAAATGAATGTTTGTTTGTGGTTAATTTGAATAATTGATGTATCAAAGTATGTAATTGACCGTGTGTGTGTAGGTTTGATTTTGAAATTTATTTGGTTAGATTCATTTGAAATTGTGAAATAATGTTTGTGATTCGTTGAGTTTTCAAAATGTTAATATTGATCTTAAAGAGTTTTTGAAACAAAAGGAGTTTTTACGATGTTTTCGGGTTTTATACAATTGATTTTTGTAAAGTATTTCTTTGCTGTCCACCTTTATTTAAAATTGTTTTCTTGATTTCTAAATTGAGTTCATGAGACTCAAAGTTTGGTTTTTAAATGGTAATTGATTTTAGAAAAACCCGGATTGAAACCGGTGAATTTTTCGATGTTTTCGAATGAGGTTAAGGTGCTGTCCAAGACGGACCAGCCACCTAACCAATTGATTTAAAGTATTTTAATTAATGTTTTCCAAATGATTTCAAAGTGTTTAAAGAACTAAGAAAGTTAAGAGTGTTTTGAGAAAGCAATCTTATTATTAAGATTTCCGACGAGGAACGAAAGAACGTTTTAAGTTACGAAAAGTTTTTAATGAAAATACGTTTTAATTAATTCGAGGAATGTTACAGACGAGGGATTAAGGCAATGGCAGCAACCAAGATCAGAGGAGACTGTGTGCATCTAATAGCTGGACCTCAGGTGAGAGAGTAGCTTTCCTAAGACACCGTGGTAGTAGGTGTGTATTAAGACGTTCCGTATCAGCTCAAAGATCGGAACTAAGTGGTTCTGCGTCAGTAGTATAGTGGCAATTGTGTGCTTTGTGTGGCCACTTATACGAATAGGACAAAGACCACGTTGTTGTGTGTGATGTGTGATGGTGTGTGGTTTATGCTTCTTTGCTTATGCATGCTATTATCTTACGTGTTGAAGTGAATCAATGTGAAATAATGGATGGCGATAATAAAAGATATAAGAATTAAAAGACACCAAGAAAAGAGATAACCCTTGTGTGGCTTAAGTCCTTGTGGAGCAAGGCAGCCTTAGCTTGATAAGACATTGAGAGTGGAGATAATGATAAGAGGATTGAAAATGATTGGAAAGGAAATGGAAAAGAAAAATTGAAAGTGTTAAAGAGATGAGACTGGAGATGTTTGTTTGATAATGGTGCGAATGAGCCGGAGCTGGGAAGGAATGATGATGTGAAACTGAAAATGAAGGGTTGATGAGGGTGGAAGCTTGACTCTTTGGTTTTGTTTTCTTGGATTGAGACTGGTGTTGAGTTGAGCTTGCTCCTCCACTAGTTCTCAAAAAGAGAAAGCTTTTGAGAAAAGATTTTGAAAAGAAATTTTTGAAAAAGATTTTATGAAAATGAGGTTTTTGAAAATAAGTTTTCGAAAAGAAATTTTGAAAGGGAGTCCCAAAATGAAATTTATCTTCAAAAAGAGTTTTGAAAAGGGTTTTTGAAAATGAGATTTTTAGAAAGGAAATATGAAAAGGATTTCGAAAAGAGATTTTTGAAATGAGTTTCGAAAGGAGATTTTTGAAATGATTTATGAAATGAAATTTTTTTTAGAAAAGGATTTGTGAACTGAATTTTTGGAAGAGATTCATGAAATGGAAATTTTGGAAAAGGAGTTTGTGAAGTGAGATGTTTTCTTTGAAAGTTTCCAAAAAGAGATTGTTATGAAAAAGTTGTTTGGAGAGAAGTTTTGTGATGAGATTCCAGTTGTGATTGTGATCCCGCTCTGTGCCAAGTTGAGTTGTGAAAGTGATGCAAAGTTAGCGGTCAGGACTCATTGAAGGGATGTACGAAGGGTGAGCTGACCATTAGGTTAATTAAAAAGATAAAAGCTTTTAAAAGACATTAACAGCGAACGCGGTGAGGTATGAGAGTTAACCCGAAGTAGTGGAGAGGAAGGAACCATAGGTATCTTCGGATACTTAGGAGGAGATTGCATTAGGGGAGGACGATGACGGTGAAACGTCAAGAAGTCTAGAGTACTATTCTAGGCGGAACAACTCCACAAGTGGAGCACTAAGGTGGTGGGGACTGGGTCTAATGCCGTGGCATGTTCTGCATGATCAGCTAGAATTAGTACTGTCGCCCCCTAGATTGCAAATCGAGAACAGTGAGAGGAACTGGAGTGGGGCATTTTGTTTGCCGCTGAGAGCATGCCATGTTATATATTGATATGATTTGAGGCTGGGCCTCCTGGTCAAGGACCATTTGTTGTGTGACTGCTGTCGTTCCCGCACGGTAAAGGTTCTGTACTCCGGTTTGCTTCCGACAAGGTGGATGATGGCCGAGGAGATGTAGACTTGAGACGTGAGTGCTAACTACGAACGGACGCGTACCTCGATGATTCTTAAATTCCCCTTAATCATCGATGGTTATAATTCAATAAGACTTGATAAGAAAATAAGTATAATTAAGAAAAGGAAAAGTTTATGAATGATTGAGGATGGAGATGGAAAGTGTGAAAGAAAGGTTGAGACCCTTGGAAAGGGAAAGAAAGTGAAGGTTTGGGAATTGTTAATGAGAAAGGAATTGAGGAGTAAAAGATAAGAGATAAGAAGTAATAATAACAATTGAGAATTGTAATGTTATGTTTGAGTGTTGTATTGTGTGTGCTTTGTTTGTATTGTGTGTGCTGTCTTGATATCCTGCCTGCGATAAATCCACAACGTCGACGACTTGTCTTTCGGTTCGCTAACTCTCTCCTGCCCGTTGGTATATCGGTGCTTCTGGTATCCCAACGCGCAGATGGATTATCGCCTGGAGATTTCAACCTGGATGAAACATGGATGCAGCTGGAAGCGTACCCCATCTGGTTGGGTATGGACTGGTGGCTCGCAGATTGTGATTTCGGATCCTGAGCATCGGCTATGCGGAGCTGACCTAGGACCACTGCTAGGACAAGTTTCTGTCCGAGGATATGGAGACTATGAGGAGAAGCTGCGCTGTGAAGCTCTGAGGAATTCTTCTGCACCAACAAGGATGCAATGGGTGCCAAAGAATCGTGGACAAGCTGCAACTGGGATAGCTTCATCTTCTGGTGTCAAGCAAGGACGCAAGAAAGAGGATCATGAGCTGCACCCTATAGTTTTCATTAGAAAGAGCCAGAGGTAGGGTAGATTATTTTAAAGTTGTTTGTAAGTGTGAAACAAAGGAATCTTTTAGCGATGTATCACTCTTGTAGCTATGCCCTACTTTTATTTTGTGAACTGGCCAAACCTTTGTTTTGATAAGAAATATGAACTCGTTTTTGAAAGATGTGGAAGTGGAAGTGCGGAAAGGTTTTACGTAACACCCCGGTTTTCGAGAGTGGGTGTAAAGATGCACCAATGGCTTCCCAAAACGTTTTAAAAAAAATGGCCTCATTTTTAGCAACCTTTAATTCAACGATGATTATTTTCGGATGGTGAAAATCGGGGCGTTACACAAACTCGTAAAATCTCCATGCTTTGGCTTTTAATGCTTAATTAGAGGTTAGGGTTTTGGGGTGAGAATTGAATTTTCGCTTAGTATTTAGTTCTCACGAGTTGGACAGTGAAGAGGGAAGAAATTGATCTTTTGTGACCGATGATAGAGTTGTGAACGCGAGCCAAAGGGGTTTATCCGCTTTTCCTTATCTGTTACTTCGTTTTTATTTAATTCAGTTTTGATACTAGATTTCAACATTCAATACCACACCCCCCTTGTTTTTTATGCATACTATGTGTTCGACCTTTTGCTTGATAAGATATTCCTTGGGAGACGACCTAGGAGTCACTTCCTAGTACTATATTTAAATTGTTTTTATTTGTATCGGGTACGGCCTCGATCAATGCACCCTAGTCTCATCTATGAAGTTGCTAGTTTGAGTAGCCAATTTATCCACTGCTATCTCCCAATTCTGCTTCTGTGGCTGAGATGGATTCAGAGCCGGACTATTCCTTGAAAAATTCGGGTGATTTCTATAACCCGAATTGTAGGTGTTGGAAAATAAATTGTTTCTGTGTTGACCTCCACCACCAACATAATTTTCTTGCTCCTCAATAGTCTTTGGACTCTTGCCAACATCAGGTGAGCATTCACCATTGCGGTGATTCCCACCATAGAAATCACATACTAGGTTGACTGTAGCTGTCAAATGTGTTTGTCCCATGTGTTTTGCTAATGCAGAAATTTGTTGTTGTATTTCCTTGTTTTGCTGAAGAAGGGTCTGGACTTGAGTGGAGCTCAGATCAGAATACCTCATGATGCTCCTCTCACTCAGGGCTTGGCTGCTGTTAAAAGCCATCGTCTCCAGAATATCCTTGGCCTCGTCCACCGTCTTCTTAATCAGTGAGCCACCAACTGCTGCATCAACCATTCCCTTATTGGACATCTTCACTCTGTCATATAACAAACAAATTTGTAATCAGGCTGGCATAGCATGAGTGGGACACTTCTTAAGCATCTGATTGTCGCGCTCCCAGGCCTCGTGTAATGGCTCATTATCCTCTTGAACAAAGGAGTTTACATATTGACAAAGCTTAGCTTGCTTTCCACATGGAAGGAAATTGTCAATGAACTCCAGAACTTCCCAGGAAGAAAGACTTCCAGGTGGCTGATTACGAACCTAGTTGTTTGCCTTTTCCTTAAAAAATAAAGAAACATCCTCATCCTGGTGGCCTCCTCAGAAGCACCTTGGATTTTGAAGAAATACAGCATACCCAAGGAGTTGGCTATATGATCAGTTGGATCTTGATGTGGCGCTCCACTGAACTGATCTTGCTTGATTAGATGAATGTACTGTGGATCAATCTCAAAGGATTCAGCAGTAATGGCTGGTCTGACTATGCTATAAGTGCAACTGGATCAACCTTTGCATAGTTATCTAGTGTCATTCTTCTGGGTGGAGGCGTAGCTTGCTCAGCCTCTCTTTCAGTTCTATCAGCGCCTCTTTCTGCTCTCTCAGCCATCATATCCTTTTGTTCTTTTCTTTGCAAACGGGCACGCTTCTTCCTACTTCTTGCACTCTTGTCAATCTTAGGATCAAACTGAACAATTCCTTTACCACCTGCAGAACGCAAATGCATAAAGGGTTAAGCAACACCTATTAATAAAGAAAAAGAACAATTAAGATAAAATATTTGAGACCAAATAAATTTCCTATCTAATTACACCGAAGTACCAAAAATTAATTGGAATCGAATTCCAATCCCCGGCAACGGCGCCAAAAACTTGATGGATTGATACTATCAAGTATACTAGATCACAAGTAATAAAGAGTAAGTAAATTATCGTTCCACTCGGGGATTGTGAGTTGTTTCCAAATAATTCTCACCAAAGGGTTATTAAAATAGAAATTTATAAACTTTTTATTATTTAATAAACAAACCATTAAAATTAAACTAATTAAAATAGGGTTTGTGAGACAGATAGAGAAAGACGTTAGGAACTAGTTTCATTGCAAGACTTATTTACTACTTATGAATCTCTATTTTTCATTAAACCCACGACATCCCAGAGGTAATAAAAACCAGATGTCTCTGTGAATTTATGTTTCTTATTCTATATGAGACCCTTAATGTCTTAAGCGATTTGACATATGAATAACCACAATTAAGAACACCGGAACACACACGTCATATAAGCCCTAGATGTATGTCTACAAACTAGGCGGTTATAATGTTTGGAAGAACAACCTATTCAATCCCTCTAATTTCTCTTGTTGGATTAGAGATTATAAACAAAACATAAAGTGACCAATTTCATGAATTGGAAATAAAACACAACCAAACAATAGGTTTTGAATGAGAAACATTAATTCATAAATATAAAAACTCATGCATACAAATCCACCATGTTCCTAACTACAAAAAGGGTTTTAGTTACATATTACAAAAGAATATAATAGAAGAAATAGAATTGGATATCCTATCATAGATAATAAGGAATTACCTAAACTCTTCTCCTTGAATGAAATGCAGAATATGCAATCTCTCTCTTTCTCTAAAAGCTACCTAAACCTAATGCTAAGACCTAGAATATATAGAAAAAGCTAATCCTGAAACTAATCTATCAGAAATCTATCAGAATCCTCAAAAGCAAAATAGATAGGCCCAACTCGCAAGTCCACGAAGCAGCACGCGCCTAGGCGCAACATCCCCACGCCTAGGCATGGCATCCAAATTCCGCAGCTATCCTTCTTACGTGACTGTTGCGCATAGGCGCAGCATACCATGCTCATGGGCATGACTCTTCCTGAATTGGCTGAGTTTTTCTTCAATTAATTCTGGCTTTTTTAACCCCAGCTCTTGGCATTTAAACTCCATCTTGGCCCACATTTCAAAACACCAATTTTCTCCATTGTAGCTCCAATCTTCAGGTCTTCAAAGCTCTTTTCCAATCCAAAGCATAAATTATCAAATTAAGCTCCAAATACCTGAAATAAAACCCAAAACGGATCAAAACGTTCAAGGATTCTAAATTACCTAACTTAACTAAAAACATAACAAAAGCCTAATATTTACTCAAGAAACATGCCAAAAGCAAAGCAAAAGGGAGTTAATTATCACTTGAAAACACTATATATCAGACCCAAATCAATAATCGATTACTGGTTTAAATAATCGATTATTTTCACTGCATCATACAAATGCAAAGAGCAATGAATCTATTACTAAAAAGGGTGCAATCGATTAATTTGATTACTATAATCAATTACCCATGAAAGTAATCTATTACTTTTTTGAAAAATTTCAAAAACGATTATAAATCAATTTTATTTATTGCTGAATTGTTTTTTGATATGTTTCTTGTAACACCTTAGCTAATTTACCCATAAATACCCATATATTAAAATAGTGGATTTAAAAATTTCCTTTTTAATTTATGAAAATCTACCGTCAAACGGACGAAATTTCCCTTGTTTATAAGGCTTTCCAAAAATTTATTTAAACCTGCACCTGATATAATAACATTCATAATTCATTTCCAAAAGCCAGCAGGGCTTAATATAAACAGTGCATTAAAATGCAACTAGTGCCATACAGTTATCAGAGTTTTAGCGGAAATATATACACAAGTTTATAATTAACAAATCCATCAAAACACCCCTTTTATCTAAGAGGCTGTCCTGGGCCACCAAAAGATAATATTTACATTTTTACAAAACAAAAGATATCACATCATTATCATGATGAATGGGCCCAAGGACATTTCCATGCCCTATGATACTACAATCTACTCTCCCTGTGAGGGAGAGTGCACCTGCTCGGCCGGGGGCTGTGCTAGCTCGATCTCAGAACCTGAAAAATGTTAAGGGAGTGAGCGTTGCACTTGAAACATAATTGCAGTTTCCAGATAGACATTATAAATTCACTAGGCCAAACACAATTATCTAATATATCATATAACACATATTTTCAAGCATCAAATATCAGATTCCAGCTGCATTCATTTCATATACCATTATTATTTCATGTTCCTCATAACTAATAGTTACATAATATTTTCAATTCTCATTCTCATTTTTCTTTCTCTTTTGCACCACCAGGAATTTGTGCACCTGCTACGCAATTCACCACCTACTAGGGACTTTACACCTGTCAGGACCGAGACACCCATTAGGCATCACCCGTTAGGACTATGCATTATTTACATTTCCATTAATATTCATTTCTCTCAATTCCAATCCACATTTTATTATCTTTCTCAGGTGGTTATGCAGTGTATTGATCCATTGGCGCACCGACGCCTAACGGGAATTTAGGACCTAATGGGAAATTAGCCTGACAGGCAATTGGCCCTAGCAGGCAATTCACCACCTAGTAGGGCACCTAGTGTGCCGGTGCTTCCAAGGATCAACTACACTGCACTCCTTTTATTCCACTTAATCTCATAATCTCATTTCCATTATTTATACACATTACACCATTTCTTATCAATCAGTTTACCTTTTTAAAACCAAGCAACACATATGTTCATAAAAATCATTATATCACCAAATAATCATATACACACATCAAATACTCACATTTAGGGTCTCATATCAAATATCACAAATAGGGTAACATTCTCACATATTCATACCAAGTCTTATTTTATCTATTCTAACTTACTATCAAGTCTTAATTTATCTATTCTAATTTACTAGTCACATTATCATCAAGCTCACTACCTTAGGGTTCCTTATTAATTATCCTACACAATTATCTCCTAGCAAACTATTATAACTATATGGACACCCAATCCTATGACAAGCCAATACCCACCCCCTTACCTCAAATGTAGTGAGACAAGTGTGCCTTTTTCCTTTGCCCTAGCCTAGAACCTTGGAACCTTGAACCTCCTTAGTCTGGCTTGCCACCTCAAGAGAGCCAAAATCCAATGGTGGTAGACAACCCTATTATGAGTATTATACTTGGGTAGAGAGTTCTCCTTGTCTTGTTCTTGATCACTTGGCATGGGGGCTTTGATTCTCCATAGTGATGAGTTGATAAAATACTAAAACCTAGAGAGAGGGAGGGAGGCGTGTATGGAAGAGGAAGGTAGGGATGAATTTCTAGCTCATTTTATTGGCTTGAGGATGTTGATTATGATCAAGTTTTGATGATCAATGAGCTAGAAGTTGATGGAGGAATTGGAACCCTAGGAGAGAGAGAGGGGACCGAATATGAGAAAGAGAGGGTGTTATGTTGTTGCCCTTGTTGATGTTGGTATTGTTGCATGGCTGGGTTTTGTGGCCAAGAATCGTGACTTCCCTTGGAAGTAAAAAATGAGTGGTCGACACGGTTTTATTTTTTTTACAAGTCTAACATTTTTCGCTCGGGCGAGCGTTTTCTCGTTGGAGCGAGTTTTCTTCAGTCATTTTGGGTTTGGCTCGAATTGGTTTTTGCTTTAGCCAGCAAAGATTCGTTGGAGCGAAAACTACTCAGGGAATCAGGGTTCAATTTACACTACTTCGCTCGAGCGAACCAATTTTCGCTGGAGCGAGAACCCAAAAGTCTGAACTTACCAACTTCAAACTTCTACAACTTCTTTTCTACCCGTTGGATCGTGCTCAAATTTTGAGACAATTTAAAACATACATCCTACTTTATATCCAACGGTGGACTTCTTGATTTGAGCTATGGAACTTACATCTAAAATTTCCTAAAGCTCTAAGAGTCTAAAACCCAAATACCCTCTACTTACTATTTTTAACTTACATTTCCCATTTCTTTACCCAAGGCTCATTCTAATGACTAATTACACTTGGAAATAAAATTTAGGATGTTACAATCCTCTCCCACTTACCAGAATTTTGTCCTCGAAATTCAACTCTGGAGGAAAACAATAGTGGATGGGATTCCTTCATTTTGCTCTCCAATTCCCAAGTGGCCTCTTCCACATTGTTTATGCTCCAGATTACCTTCACCAGTGGGATCTCCTTGCCTCTGAGTTGCTTTATCTACCTGTCCTCAATTCTGATCGGAAGAACCTCAAACGTAAGATTCTCCTTCAAGGGCAAATTATCGGCTGCTACCACATGAGAGGGATCATGAATGTATTTCCTGAGATGAGAAACATGAAATACACTATGAATCCTAGACAAATGTGGAGGCAAAACAATCATGTATGCCAAAGGTCCCACTCTTTCCAGAATTTCATAAGGTCCAACAAACCGTGGAGTCAGTTTCTTGGACTTGATTGCCCGACCAATACCTGTAGTAGGGGACACCCTCAGAAAGACAAGATCACCCACCTCGAATTCTTTTAAAGGTCTCCTACGCTTATCTGCATAGCTTTTCTGTCGATCCTGAGAAGTTTTCATCTTATTCTTTATCATAGTGATCTTCTCAGTAGTTTCTTGTACCAACTCTGGCCCAGTCAACAAATTCTCACCAATCTGGAACCAACAAAGAGGCGTTCTACATTTTCTGCCATAAAGTGCCTCAAAGGGTGCCATTCCGATGCTAGAGTGAAAACTGTTGTTGTAAGTAAACTCCATCAATGGTAACAACTGCTCCCAACTACCAGCCTGTTCCAGCACACAAGCTCTCAGCAGATCCTCTAATGTCTGAATAGTACGTTCAGACTGCCCATCAGTTTGAGGATGATAAGCTGTACCAAACTTCAACTTAGTACCCAAGGCCTGCTGGAGACTCTGCCAAAATCTAGATAAAAATCTAGGATCACGATCAGATATTATGCTAGAGGGCACACCATGAAGCTTCACTATGTCCCGAATATACAACTGAGTCAACTTCTGGAGAGTGTACTTCTTATGAATCGGGATAAAGTGAGCACACTTTGTTAACACTACAAGAAAAACCCTCTATTGCAACGACTTTTTGCAACGACAAAAAATGTCGTTGCGTAAAATAGATGTTTGGCAACGACTTAAAAATGTCGTTGCGTAAAACCTGTGTTACGCAACGACGTTCATATGTCGTTGCGTAACAGGTTTTACGCAACGACATTTTTTTGTCGTTGCAAAACATGTATTTTACGCAACGAATTGTCGTTGCCAATAATATTAAATAATTTTTATTTTAATTAAAGAGAAAAAGGGTTATTACTCCACTTACCCTAACCCAGCGCTCCTCCACTCTCTCTTCCTCACATGTCACGACCACAGAGAGAGAGAGAGCCAAATTAGGGCCGGCTTCAACCACTCTCTCTCCCTCCCAACAGCAACACGAATGGCAGCACCTCTCTCTCTCTCTCTCTCTTCGTCGCGTGGTCCTCTTCTCTGTTCTCCTCTTCTAAGTCTTCACTACTAGAAAAACACGGAAGAGGGATTTCGTTGCATACTTCACACCCTAAATTAAATTCGTTTCTCTCCCTTCTCATTTCACACACACTAAACCCCTTAACCTCTCTTTGTCTCATCCTTGCGCCGCCCATCCTTGCGCCGGTCCAGAACCACAACCACCAGCACTCATCCTTGCTCCGCTCCAGAACCACTCTCCATCCCATTGACAATCGATTTCGCGAATCACCCCTCACCCCTTGATTCTATCGATTTCGCATATCACGGTCCTCAGATCTTGATTTGGTAGAAATCTCCTCACAAACCCATCAATTTTGCGAACCACACCCTAGCCAGGTATTTCCATCAATTTCGTATGTTTATTTTGCTTGGTTTTAATGTTCCATCTTCGTTACTAGTCTGGGGTTAAGGTTTTCTAATTGATTTGGTTTATGTTTTACTCATAAATTGTTTGGAATTTAGGGGTTTTAAAGATAGGGTTCCTATTTTGGGGGAGAGGGAGACAAAGGCTAGGGTTCCAATTTTGGGGAGGGATGAGATAGAGGCTAGGGATGAGAAGGAATAGCTAAGGTTTTGTTTCTGACAGAGGCTAGGGTTCCAATTTTGGGGAGAGGGATGAGACAGAGGCTAGGGATGAGAAGGAATAGCTAAGGTTTTGTTTCTGCTTCTAATTCTCTTTCTTTCATGTTGGCTTTTTTTCTATTATTTATTTATTTGGCATGTTTTTGAAGATTAGTGTTAATAGGCTGGAGAGAAGGAATGCTTTCAATGATGCCAGGGTTGATTGCTCTATTGGGGTCATCATTTTAACTGGGAAGGTACCTGTTACTAGTGCTTTATTTCTATTTATTTTTATTTTTTTTTCAATTTTGGAAATTTTAGATAGAAAAAAGTTGAGGAAATGATGTTAGAAACAAAAATGGTTAATCAAATCATACTATTATATTGTTTCCTAATCATGATATTTCAAACACAGCAATAAGCAAGACATGTCGTGGTCACTTTGAACACCATGAGGAGACTAATGTAACTTCATTCACATTTTATGCGCAAACCAGTCTGGAATTCATGATGGTGATGTATTGATGTTGTAGGGAACCAAGGCATTTTGCAGGGGTGGTGACCAAGCTTTGAGGACCAAAGATAATTATTCTGATTATGAAAATATTGGACGCCTTAATGTGCTAGACTTGCAGGTATACTAATTGATTATTCATCCCAGAAATTTGTTATAGTGTTGATGAAATGAATCACCATGGTAGTTCAAACAACTTGCAATAAAGCAATTTCATTAGGGAGATTTCATTTTACTGATCCATGTGTTGAACCAAAACATATTAGTTACTGTGCTATAGCATGTAGTTGTGTGAATATGTATCTGAAAAGAAGAGTAGATATTCTCAATGAAATTCAATTCAGAACCTGATATTGATTTCCTGCTTCAAATAGAGCAAGAATTATCCGATTGATGATAAAAACAGCGATTGCGCGTCCCACTGATATTGGTAAGTCATGAGGGGCAATCACCCATTCTAGTCTATTCCAATACCTCTCATAGATAGAACCACTTTCACCAGTGACCCAGATAGAAGTCTCAGACATTTTGGTCAATGAAATTCTCTTCCTCAGAGGCAGAACCACATCCTTATTATTTTCCACACTTTTCTTTTTCTCATCAAATTCATGCTCTTGATCTAAGCTTTCTTCTCTCTTATTCACTTCACTACACTCACCATAATCACAAGAAACCAGATCATAAGGTAGTTCCACTTCAACCCATATTTCTGCTTGTTCACTGAACTTCCAAAACCTATCAGTTTTCTTCTCAAATCTTCTATTTCTTTGTTGAAAATATTAATGATGAGGGCACCATGAAGCACAACTCAAAACTATAGAGAAGTTCATGGACAAGAGTATGCAGATGCCATATATCAGATGGACCATAGACATAGTGGCATAAAAAAATTAGGATTTTGTTGGTTACTCTAAGGACAAGCATCGTTGGTCATGGTTTGTTGTTGTACCACATGAGGTACATAGTCTATTAGTCACGTTGCCATTATTTACTTTCTATCTGTCCTGTGTTGAGTTGCTATGACACTTTCAAATTTTATTGATTTTCTTAAATGATTTCTGCTCTAGGTCAACCTTCTTTGATACATGCGTATGTTTGTTTAGGTTGAGTTTTCAATTTTCATATATACAGTATACATACTTCAATTATATGTATGACCCTGCCATGCGAGCTTCCATTATTTACATGAGATTAACAAACATTGCATTGAGTGCAACTTTAAGTGATTTGACAGAGATTCGGGTGTGATTTGATTATTATAGAGTTTCATTTGATTTACTATCTTGGGATATATTGTTTTTTTACACATTGTTTGTTGCATAGGTTTGACTGAAAAAAACTACTTACACATTGTTAGTTGCATAAATAATACCAATGTATTAATGTGATGTCAAATTTATGTTTTTTTAAGGAGTATTTATGTTTATTTTCCTTGCCATTTTTCCCCTGTAAAAGTAGCGCAATGTTGCCTCTTTTTTTTCTTGTTAAGTTTTTAAATTGTTGATGTTGTTTGATGTTGTTCATGATTTTAAACTGTGCTTGAGATTACCTTGTGACAACCGAAAAATGCAGTGGATGCAGCACCAAATTGCAGCCATTACTGTCGCTGCCGTTGCATACTGCAAATTAAAACCATGATGTGGTTGATTGCAGGATATAATAAAGTTTGATGTAGCAATGTGCTATCAAATTTTCTATGGTTAAACTAAAATTTGCGATGATAATCAAACTAATTTACGTTCATGGATTTTGTATTTCCTTGCATTCAAATAATTGTATTGAAAATTTAGATATGGATGGAGTCCAATTGGGTTTACGTGTAGACCACTAAAGTTAACTGTTAGTGGAATAAGGCTTGGTTGTTGCTTAATTGGTACTGCAAAGACTTCATTCGAAACAGAATGTGTGATGGCCTGATGGGGCCTGTTATGATGATTATGGTTCTAAGGACTGTGTTGAATATATGACTTTTCAGGCAGATGAGGAACAGGGACGCTGCTGTGAAATCTAGAGAGAGGAAGAAGTTGTATGTGAAAGACCTTGAGATTAAGAGTAGGTATTATGAAGGGGAATGCAGAAGACTGGGGCATTTGCTCCAATGCTGCTATGCTGAGAACCATGCTTTGCGGCTTTGCTTGCAATCGCATGGTGCTGCATTTGGTGCTCCCATGACCATGCACGAGTCTACTATGCTCTTGTTGGGTAAGGCTTGCGAATCATGTTGGCTCTGTTTCTAATTTATAGTCCTGCTGTTTTTTTCAATCATTATAATTTTAATTGCAAAAAATTGTCTGCAAGACAAAGGGAACCAGCAACAACAACTTGTTGAATAATTTGGTTTCATGATTTTGGAGTTTGGTCTGATTACAATTTCTTTTGGTTTCTCAAGTGAATCTTGTGCATATGCTTAACACTATCTTTTATTGGCTCTCTCAGAACCTTATAACCTTATCTTAAGGGACCAAAAATGTTAAGTGTATATTTATTCATGCTAAAATGATGGAAGATTCACCAATGGGCTACCGTAGACCATTTTATATTAACTTTTTCGAGAAAAAGCTTATTATACAATGATGGAAGATGTACCAATGTTAACTATTTCTTTGTCAGTCTTGTAATTATATGGTCTTTTAGTACTGAGTGAATTTATTTATATCTAGGTATATCATCTGAATTGAGAAATTTTTATAGGTTAGTTAAATCTTGCTTAATTGATGGCGAATCCCACAATAAAATGTGAATGTGCTATTTATGCCAAAATTACAACATTATAAAGCATATAAATTCCAAACAACTCAGAAGAAAATTCACACTTAGGCTTTTAGTGCTTTTAAGATTTTAACAAAGAATCTCGATGTCCCATGTTCTATCTTTGCTAGAGATTCTAGAGGCTTTAGGCTTTAGAATTTAGATGGTGCTAAATGTAGTGGACCTATAGTAGACCGAGCGTTATCCGACCTGGTTCCGACCATTTAGACACTGAAACAGGGCTTACGATCGGAATGTTACACCGAGCAAACCGGGTTTTTACAGAGACGTTGCATGCTAATGAGATTAACCCTGAGCACAGGATTTTCATCCTTATCTTTATCGTTTACAGTCTCATCAAAGCTTAACCACTTCTCCTAAATTCCCACGACTCTTGGTTAGATAAGAACAGTATTGGATGAAGTCTATCGCTTACAGGATTTACGGATATTATCTTATCATAACCCCTACAAATCCTACTTGAGTTCTTCCTCTTCAATGGCCTTATTAGAATGGCCCACGACACACAGGTAATCCCCTATAAGAACCACCATGCTATAGGGGCTAAGGTACGTCTTCTCATCCCTAAGTTGACACTTGCACACACGATGTTGACTAGGGAGAACCTGTTTATCCCAACTGGATATACAGAAATCCTAAAAGTCCTATATTAATCTCTTGATTGGGATCATTCTTCGAGGCTCTTCCATAGCTTCAAGGTTGATCTTGATTAAGGACACTACATTGGCGCCGTCTGTGGGAATCAGAATAACATATCATTCCCACCACCACCATGGTCACCACCAAAAGTCAAGTTGGTGATCTTCGTGATCGCATTGGCCGCTCTCGCGGCAGACCCAGAAACGCTAACAACAATGATCCACAGCCGCAATCTGTGGGTGACTTGCGGGATATTCTCAACCAAAATCGAGAAACTAACTTGCAGCCACCACGCGCGTCCCATTCAGGAGCAAGAAGTAACCCGCTACCACCAAACATGTCACAAAGCCAACCTCCACCGAATCATAGCCAAAACCATAGTGGAAATCACGCCGTTCATTCTCAAACTCCGAAATCTCCTCACCCCAGAGCCGGGAGCAATCCCCAACCCCTTCAAGTTTTACGGACTATACTACCCCCACCACCTCCTCCACCCCCTCCTCCACCCCCTCCTACACCGCCTCCCTCAACCCATGGTGACTCAAGCAGCACAGCTCCAACTACCCGTAACACAGCTAGAACCACTGGAACCCGAGCCCATCATGGGAGAAATACTCGACGGACTGTAACTCCGCCAAACCCACTAAACCCCGACCATATAAGTGTAACCCCTAGAACCAGATTAAATCCAGGAAGAACCGCCCATGGTAATTCCCGCCATATCCATTCCACTAGTAGATCTTATGCCACATCTGCATCGGCTCGTGCTCGTGAACAAGAGATGATTAGCATACTCAACAGACAAACAACTTTAATTGAGCAGCAAGGCCGAGCAATCGCCGATCTTCAACAACAAGCAATGGCAAGGATCGCTCAAAACCAACCAGGTACCCTACAACCCAATAACCAAATAACTCAGACTTTACATCCTCAACCTATTCCTGTAATGCAACTCCCTCCACCTCAAAATTTCCATGCCAACCCAGTTGCAAATCATGATCAGTGTGATTTCCACCCTGGCCATCCTTTTACCCCATATATCATGGACTTTGAAACCCCTCAGGGATACTTGGGCCCATCCAACGTCCCGCATTATAACAGCCTGACCGACCCTGTTGACCATATAGTTTCTTATGAGGGGGCAATGAATTATTATAGAGGCGGCGATCGGATGAAATGCCAAGCATTTTCTATGACCCTTGAGCCCTCGGTACTGCGGTGGTATTCATCTCTCCCTCGAAATTCCATTAATTCATGGGAGGAGAGGAAACGAGTGTTTTTAAATAGATACACAGCCAGCTGCATCCAGCCAAAGTCCGACCACACACTGGCTGCTGTCACACAAAAGCATGATGAACCATTGAAAGATTACTTGTCACGCTTCCATACGGAAGCTAGTTCTGTTCCCCGATTGGAACCGGGTGTGGCAGTGTTATTATTTACACAAGGTTTACAGCCGGGAGATTTCAGAAAATCACTAATTGGGAAACCTCCAAAGGATATGGCCGAGCTGAGACAAAGGTCGAATAAATTCATCAACTTGGAGGAATTCCACAAGGGGCAGAAATTCAGAGACGATAGGCAACGGGCGGACCCTCAAGGACAGAACAAACAAAAACGTGACGAACGTTTTGGTGGAAGACAGGACAGGAATGATCGAGACCGAAGGATACCTCCGAGGAATAAATATCAGGAATACACTCCTTTGACTGTTCCAAGGAGTCAAATCCTTCGAGAAACAATGCAGACTGACTTACGCTCTGCCCAAAGACCTCCGTCTTTAAGAAAGGGCGCACAGCGTGATAGGTCGAAATATTGTGACTTTCACAAAGGGTATGGGCATACAACCGACGAATGCATTTGGTTGAGAGATTTAATTGAAGAAATGATCAGAGATGGTAAGCTACAACAGTATATCAGAGATGCAGCGGGGCGAAGAGGTAGGAACAGATCCCATTCGCCAGTAAAGTCTAAGCGCCAAAGAAGTAGGTCACCAGATGATAAAAATGCGGGGAGACAAAGAACCGACCCTGCTCCGGTCACTGATACAAACCCAACGAATAATGATTTTTTAGTCAACACTATTGCTGGACGGTTTACCGGGGGAGGAGAGAAAAAATCCGACAAGAAGAAATACATTAATCAAATTCTAGCCGTAAGTCAGAAGCCCATTTGCAAAAGATCAACAAAAAACGTTCCCATCATTTTCAATGATGACGATTTGGACAGAATCCTCCTAGGTCATAATGATCCCATGGTAATCACAACCCTTATTGGTAATTACGAGGTAAAACGCGTCTTTATCGATCAAGGGAGCTCGGCGGACATCATGTTTCTCCCTTTATTCAAAGCACTAAAACTTAGGGAATGCAATCTCACTCCATTCGAAGGGGAATTGATCGGCTTTACGGGGGACACCGTCGACCCCAAAGGATACATCCAACTTCCTGTTACCCTCGGACAACAGCCTTCGGCCAGAACTGAGATAATCAAGTTCTTGGTAGTTGACTGTCCCGCGGCCTACAACGCCATCCTTGGAAGAACTTCCTTACAAGCGTTCGGAGCAGTAGTGTCAACAGTTCATTTAGCTATGAAGTTCGTCGGAACAGATGACAAGGTAGTAACAGTCAAGGCCAAGCAGGAGGCAGCACGAAAATGTTACAACGCTAGCTTGGGAAAAGTTAAGAACAAGGATCAGAACAACCTGGAAAGAATCTCCCTCGGAAAAGGTAACATTAACTTGGCAGATCTTGATGTGCGGGATGAATCCGACAGAAACAGACCGACTCCGAAGGAGCAGTGGGAGTTCCTAACATTGAGTGATGATCCCGTTAGACAAGTCAAAATCGGTTCTGACCTCCTAGTGAGTGTTAAAGATGAATTGTCCGCTCTGCTGATCGCTAATAAGGATCTGTTCGCATGGACCTCGGCCGATATGCCGAGAATTGACCCCAATTTTATCTGTCACAAGTTGAGCATTCTTCCGGGGGCAAAACCAGTGGCACAACGCAAAAGAAAGGTCAGTGCTGAAAAGGCCGCAGCCATTAAGGAAAAAGTTGCCGAATTACTCCGAGCTGGCTTCATTCGGGAAATCGACTACACAGACTGGTTAGCTAACACCGTCTTGGTCAAAAAGCCCAATTGGAAGTGGAGGATGTGTGTCGATTACACGGACTTAAACAAAGTTTGCCCAAAAGACCAGTATCTACTTCCCGTCATTGACAAGCTCGTCGACAATTCGGTTGGATACAAACTCCTTTCGTTCATGGACGCTTACTCTTGTTACAACCAGATACCAATGTTCCCAGCAGACCAAGACAAAACCGCATTCATCACCGATAAGGCAACATACTGTTACAATGTCATGCCTTTCGAATTGAAGAATGCGGGAGCTACATATCAAAGGATGATGAATAAGGTTTTTCAAGGAATGATCGGCTCAAACATGGAGGTGTATATAGATGACATTATTGCAAAAAGTAGACAGCAAGAAACCCATGCCCAGGACCTCAAGACAATATTGGACCGAGTAATAAAGTACTCCATGAGATTAAATCCTGAATAGTGTGTGTTCGGAGTCCCAGCCGGATCTTTTCTCGGTTTTATGTTAACCGAAAGGGGTATTGAAGCTAATCCAGATAAGTGCAAAGCAATCCTCGAATGAGAAGTCCAGCTAGTCTCAAAGAAGTCCAACAGCTCACGGGTCGAGTGGCGGCCCTCTCCAGATTCCTGTCTCAAGCCGCTTGGAAAGCTCTGCCATGGTACCAGCTCCTTAGGAAAAATAAAGACTTCCTTTGGGATGATCACTGCGAACAAGATTTTGTTCAATTGAAGAAGTATCTTTCCAGTCCACCAGTCCTTCATAGCCCTCTTTCTGGTGAAAATCTCATTCTATACATGTCAGTAACGGATGCAACGGTCAGTTCAGTTTTGGTACGAGAGGATTCGGGACTTGAGGCCCCAATTTATTTTGTTAGTCGAGCTCTCCAAGGATCTGAGCTGCGATATCAAAAGCTTGAGAAACTTGCATAATGTTTGGTCATATCTGCTCGGAGATTAAGACAATACTTCCAAGCACATCGAATCGTGGTGAGGACAACTCAACCTCTTAGACAAGTCCTTCACAAGCCCGACCTAGCTGGCAGAATGGTTTCATGGTCAGTAGAGCTCTCTGAATTTGACATCGTCTATGAACCGAGGAAGGCTATGAAGTCTCAAGTTCTTGCTGATTTTGTCACTAAATTCACCGAGATTCCCTCGGAAACTCCTCAGAATTTGTGGTCGGTCTATGTAGATGGTTCAAGCTACAGGAAAGGAGCAGGAGCTGGTGTCATCATTGAAAATCTCAAAGGACTTTGCATGGAGTACTCATTGAAGTTTGAATTCCAAACCTCAAACAATCAGGCAGAATACGAGGCAGTCCTTGCAGGACTCAAAATGGTTCATGAGTTTGGAGCGGAACGGGTGTCAGTATTCAACGATTCACAATTAGTGGTTTCTCAGATTAAGGGGCAATACTCGGCAAAGGAGCCCATCTTACAGAAATATCTTGAGGAGGTAAGGCGAATTATCTCAAACTTTTCAGAGTTTGACATTTCCCATGTCCCGAGAGATTCAAACTCCCGAGCTGATATTTTATCTAAATTGGCATGTACGAAGGGGTCGGAAAACAACAAGACTTTGACACAAGAAACCATTCCCGAACCAAGTGTCATTCTAGCAGTTTCATTATCTCAATCATGGATGGATCCGATTCTCACCTACTTGCAGGGTTTCGTTCCCCAAGGTCAGACAGAGGCTCGTAGATTGGTTAAGAAAGCAGCTCAATACACGATTCTTAATGGTGTTCTTTATAAGAGAGGTTTCGGTTCACCCATGCTCAGATGCGTCAATACATCTCAGTTTGAAAAAATCCTTGAGGAGATCCACGGTGGAATCTGCAGCCATCATATGGGCGGAAAATCCCTAGCTCGGAAAATAATCCGGGCAGGTTACTTCTGGCCTACACTGCAAAAAGATGCCATGGAGCACGTTAAGAAGTGTGTTCAATGTCAGTTTCACAGCGATATTTACCAAAGGCCGACATAAGAGCTGCATTCTCTCGGAGCTCTTTGGCCTTTCTATCAATGGGGGACATCATCAGAAAGTTTCCCACGGCACCTGGACAGCTGAAGTTTGCGGTCGTGGCCGTTGATTACTTTACCAAATGGATTGAAGCGGCGACATTAGCAACAATCACTACGGCCCGAATTCAATCTTTCTTCATAAAGGAAATAATCTCTCGGTTTGGAGTGCCTCATTCCATAGTCACCGACAATGGATCGCAATTCGCAGCCTCTCACTTTCAACAACTAGCAGCCAACCTGGGAATCACTCACTATTTCAGTTCCGTTGAACACCCGCAAACCAATGGATTAGCCGAGGCCGCCAACAAAACCATTTTGGATGGTATAAAAAAGAAACTTGGCAACGCAGCTGGCACTTGGGCAGATAAACTTCTGAGCGTTCTATGGTCACACAGGACAACTGTACATTCCTCAACAGGTGAAACCCCTTTTCGTTTGACATACGGCTGTGACGCAGTCATTCCAATCGAAAAGCGAATCCCCACCTTTAGGATGCTCGAACGTCCTTCGGAAACTAATGACAGTATGCTCAGCGAAGAACTCACTTTACTTGAAGAAGTTCGAAGGAATGTGGCAGTTCATGAAAGGAAGGTAAAAGAGCGACAGGCTCGAGACTATAACAAGAAGGTCCGACCGAGAAGTTTTGAGGTGGGAGATTTGGTCCTTCTCTGAGCAGATATTGGTAAAGGAAATGCTGGCGTTGGAAAGCTAAAGCCAAAGTGGGAAGGTCCATACCGAGTAAAGACCAAATCAGGAACTGGCGCCTACAGGTTGGAGACTCTCTCGGGAGCCGACATCAATAACAGTTGGAATGTGGCCAAGCTTAGAGCTTATTACAGCTAAGCTCCCATTTTTATTTTTCTTTATTGAAAGATAGTTTAGCTCATTTATAGATTGCTCAAATTAGCTTGTGATGAATAACGACGGGTAGCACCCTTCTTAGTTAAATCGTTAGGAGTTGAATAACGAGGGGTAGCCCCCTTCTTGGATAAATTATTAGGAATTTATTAGGTATGAGCAACTTCATTTCTTAGTTATAAACAGTTTCAGCTTTGTATTCCTTTATTAATAAAGTACATTTTTCTGATATTTCTACTATCTGTTTACATTGTGAAATCACATGCGACTCATTTGGTTTGGCTAGCCACCGAGCGAAATCGAGACACAGCTCTTTACAAGAGTTTAACGACGTATTCATAGAACACCCGAACTCAGGAAGTTACCCTCCTTATTTCGCGGTCCGAGGATCCCGCTTCGGCTAAAGTCGGGGATCCGAGTTCTACTCACAATCAATTATACGTACGAATAATGTGATCCCACACCCAAGAATTACGATAATCTTACTGGACACGTGACGAACGAAACCAAAAGCAACAAAAATACATCAGGCAATGATATGATTTAAAAATACATCAGGCAATGATATGATTTGCATACACATCAAATTAATTTGAAATCAGAGTTAAAGGAATTTGTTCAAAACAAGCATGAATAAACGCTCGGACACAACGAGCAGCAAAAAAGAATCCTACATACGAACAGAAATGATAACAGATAAAAACCGACCACCAAGCCCATCAAGATTATTCCTCATCATCAGACAAGACAATATCTCTATCATCAAATTCAACAGCCTCAGTTAGTTCAACAAGAGGATTGGGAAGATTCTCTGCCTGTAAATCAACTTCAGCCTTGGTTTCAAGGTCAATCAACTTCCCATTTTCGACGCTATGGAAGGGATGAGCTCCGACTACCCTAAACTCGGTTTCAGGATTCAGAAATTGAATTTGTTTGATCGCTGAAACAAAGGAGTCGTCAACACCCTTACCCTAGTTATAGAAATTGGTCGCTGCCTTTTTCTTGAAAACGAGGACCTTTTCCTTAAATTTCTGGGCAGTCGCAGCAGACTTCTTCACTTCAGACTCTAGCTCGTCAATCCTCTGTCGGTTCACCTGCAGCTCCTTTTGAAGTGTCTCCTCAACCTCTTTCTTCTTATCCTCGACAGCTTTTTGAGAAACCTTCAAAGAGTCTCGTTCCTTGGTCAGCTCGGTTTTATCAGCCTTTAAATTCTCCAACTCATTCTTTACCCTAATCAGCTCATCGGATAAACTGGCTTCTTGAGCCGCATGCATCGCACGAACCTCTTTTTGCTCGATGTTTAGGCCGCTAAAAAAATCCTCCGATTGCTTGGCCAGAAAATAAGTCAAGTTGGCGCTTCGGAGCAAATACTTGGTCAAAGTCATATTGCAGCGAGACCATTCAGAGGCACTAAGGTTTTCGAACCGAGAGTAGTCAGATTCCGGACAAATGAACTTGGGAAATTTGTCATCCAACTTACGATCCCAAATCGAGACATCTGGGGTAGACGGAGTTGGAGTAGGAACAGTAGCAGCTTTGGTACTCATCCCCTCGGCCCTAACACTTGCTGCTTCAGAAACCTTTTCTTTCCCCTTATCCAACCATCAGCGACAAGTCTGTTGCTGACGGGGAGGGGAGACTTGGGCTTGACCACTTGGGATCGGTGAAACTATAGTAACAACGACCAAATTGGAAGATGGCCGAGGAGACATCTCAACCGGAGAAGCAGAAGGAGCAGAAGTACTTAAACTGGGAGTGCTTAGGGTTGAAGACCCTGAAGCCATACTTGCAGCAGGAGCTTTTCTTTTCTTCCCTCCCTGGAGAAGTGTAGCCATTCGAGCAGCCATCTTATCTGCAAAAGAAACCAAGAGCCATCAGATCTCAAAAATGTTTAACAAGTAAAAAGCAAAAAGTAATAAATTACCAAGTTGATCCTTGACATCAGTCAAGGGGATATTCACTATATCCCTTGTTTCAATCATTCCATGATCGCCCAAGTAGCTTTCAACCACTCGACACACATCCTTCTCATGTTCGGCAAGCTCTTTCCATTCCGACCCGTACGAAGCAATCCTCCGATTGAAAAAGCTTGCACTCCATTAAAGAGGGAACCGAGGGATTGGTCGTACCTCACCAGGTCGAGTGAACCAACATACACCATTTCCAACAAAGTTATACTTAAAAAAGAAAGGTTTGAACCCCTTCCAAGACTCGGAATACTTGGTAAAAAGAGCGTATCCGTTTCGAGACTTCAAAGAAACCCAAGGTCGTTTAGGGGACCCTTTTTCAAAGGCATTACATTGAGGAGCAAACAGGTAGAAAAAAGTGGGAATAGTACAAGACCAGTCCATGGCGGAACAAACTTGTTGAAAACCTCTAACAAAGGCCCAGGCGTTCGGGTGCAACTGAGAAGGGGCCACTTTCAGTGTATTCAAATCATCTATTTTGAAGTTGGTAAAAGGCATCCTAATTCCTAAACGGGTAATCACTTCTTCATAAAAATAAAATCCAGTGCTGCCCTCGGGGATACGAGTACAGACTCTTTCGTTAGGACCCACCGGGCTTACGGAATATAAGTTCCCAGCAACATCACCAGGGCAGGGCAGAATTATGGCTCTGGTTTGCTCTAATGATTCCTCAGTTGAGAGCTCAGATTGGGTGCCTACAACCTCTCGGTCAACCCAATCATACTGACCAGCGTCTGGTGGAAGTGGGTAGAGTTCAGAATTGGTAACGCACTTTCTCTTCATACCTGAGGAAAAGGAGGCACATGCGGAGTCAGAAGCTGTAATACTTGATTATTTCTGATCAAACACTTATGAATACGGTCGGTTCGGGAACACCTCCCTTTCTGGGCAGAATATCCCCAAACCAATTGAAATATCAAATTCCTCTCTATTGCCTCCTTAACCTCTCCTGTTCTACCCTCTCACCAATCCTATAGTGAATCACACCCTGTCTGAACTCTTTCAAAGTCCGAGGAAAATGCATTGCTATTGGTTTAACGCAAATATCTGGGTTTTCTTCTTCGTGTGTTCTTGGTACATCGGAGTTTACAAAATCCTCACTCATGTTTACCACAGCTTCGATACAAACCCTAAGAAATTAAGGGTAGCAAAACGTAAAATAATCCTAAGAAACACTACGGCGATTGCTCAAAAACGACAAAGAAGGGTAAGGAATTTCAAAAATAGAAGGGTATTTTGGTGGATAGAGCAAGGGTTTTCATCGAGCCCTAGATTTTGTTCGAAATCAAGAAAAGAGGGGGCATGGCCAGTGCTAATGTGCAATAATGGAAGTTCTAAACACAGTACCCATAGAAGATGACTGAAGCAATCACATGCAAAAAATCATAAACTTTCAATAAGGAGAGAGAAATAGTTAAAAGATGAAAGAAGTGTTTGTTACCTGTCTGATGATGAATGATCAAGAAATTGAAGAAAATATGAGGACCACTGAACTGAGAGTAGACATAATGAAAGGAAGAAGGTTGAAATAGTTGCAAGAATTCCTTTGGTAACCCCTGAGTCTGTTGATCAAACCCCAGAAAAACGAAGTAAGAACGAGAGAGAGAAAAACTTGAGGAGTTTCTAATTTTGATTATCAGATGAAATGAACTTCAAGAAACCGCTCCTCGAAATTTGTTTTAAGAAGTTCCCTCCACTATCTCAAGGACTTGGGCCGAATCAACAAAGGCCCATTTGTGTTGAAACTGAATACGTGGCGCTTCCTGCAAATTTGAAATGATAACGTTTCGTTTCCTGGTAATAGAAAGGACACGTGGAAGCGTAAATAGAATCGAAAGGTCACTTCTGTGTTAGATGCACTTGGACGATCGGATATCTCTTCCCATGAACAAAACTTGATTTTTGGTCGGCTAATAGTTTGTTCATCTCATTAACTCGGCAGGGCTCAAATCACCCCACCGAGCTTGGGGGGCTTATGTAGTGGACCTATAGTAGACCGAGCGTTATCCGACCTGGTTCCGACCATTTAGACACTGAAACAGGGCTTACGATCGGAATGTTACACCGAGCAAACTGGGTTTTTACAGAGAGGTTGCACGCTAATGAGATTAACCCCGAGCACAGGATTTTCATCCTTATCTTTATCGTTTACAGTCTCATCAAAGCTTAACCACTTCTTCTAAATTCCCACGACTCTTGGTTAGATAAGAACAGTATTGGATGAAGTCTATCGCTTACAGGATTTACGGATATGATCTTATCATAACCCCTACGAATCCTACTTGAGTTCTTCCTCTTCAATGGCCTTATCAGAATGGCCCACGACACACAGGTAATCCCCTATAAGAACCACCATGCTATAGGGGATAAGGTACGTCTTCTCATCCCTAAGTTGACACTTGCACACACGTTGTTGACTAGGGAGAACCTGTTTATCCCAACTGGATATACAAAAATCCTAAAAGTCCTATATTAATCTCTTGATTGGGATCATTCTTCGAGGCTCTTCCATAGCTTCAAGGTTGATCTTGATTAAGGACACTCCACTAAAGTTAATTTTCATTGGTTTTAGATAGTGATCATCTTTACGTTGCAGAATCCCTGCTGTGGTTCATGGGCATCATGTGCCAACTCAGTCTACCCCTGATGCTATTGTTAACAGAAGTACTTCCAAGAGAGAACATGGAACAGAAGAAAGGTCTAAGAAAGGTGGATCTAAAAGGACCAGAAAGTAAGATCCCTGAGAATTTCTGGGTGCAATCATTTGTAAGTACTTGGATTTGGGTTATGCTTTCCAAATTGGGCTTTTGTTGTTTAACCCAATTCTCCTTGAGCTTGAATTTGTATGTCAGTTGCTCAAATTGATTTTTAACATGTTTAATTCGTTTCAGGGAACTTGTTTCTTTGCTGCTCATGGTCATTCTTGAAATTTAAGTGTTATCTTGCTCCCATAATTGAATTGACACTTAGCATTTTTTTGGGGCATTTTTTGTCTTAATTCCTTTAAACCCTTAAAACTCTCTCTTTATTATATGTATACGTGTGTGGTTGTGTTTAAAGGTATACCAAACAATAATGCATGATGTGTCCAAGAATTATAACTTCATTTATTTTGTAATATTTATTTTTTGCTTCACAAGTATTCAATTATTTCCACTCCTTTATTTATGTTGTTGCTAGCTTGTTACAGGTTTAACATTATTGGAAGAAAAGTGACACTGGCCATGCATATGGAGATAAGAAGATATTTTGCTTATGTTAGAAATTTATGTCATGGGTTTTGAAGTGTTATTTTGGATTATTAGTTACTAAATAGATTTTTTATTTTTAATATTTTGGGCTGATGTAATATTGTGACTCAATAGAATGCTAAAGACATTCTCTATATTAGATTGTTGAGATTTGAGCTCATTATTTATGGGTAATTTAATAATATAAAATTTATTTATTATTTTTAATAATTATCAATCATACTTCAGAATTTAAAATTCAAAATGGCTTTATCAACTTAAAAGGATTATTATTTTTTTTAATATAAATAAAGGCTATTGCAACGACAATTTTGTCGTTTCAAAAATCAAAAAGGTTTGGCAACGACATTTTTCGTTACCTAAATGGGAAGCCACGTCAGCAATAAGGTATCATTGGCAATGACATTTATCGTTGCCAATGATACTAAGCCATTGGCAACGACAAATATCGTTACCTAAAAGGTAAGCCACGTCACCCTATTATTGCATTTTTGGCAATGACAAAGTATTTGTAACGACAGATGTCGTTGCGAAACCCGTGTGAATCGCAACAAAGGTTTGTCGTTGCGATAGTTATATTGTCGTTGCGATAGTTATATTGTCGTTGCGATACTTTTTTGCTACGCCCTGACCAGCAACGACTGATGTCGTTGCGAAAAATCTTTTTCGCAACGACTTTTCATTTTTGGCAACGACTTTTGTCGTTGCAATTGGCCAACTTTCTTGTAGATAAACGGTCTACAACAACCCAAACGGCATCACATCCTGCAGCAGTTCTGGGTAGACCTGTCACAAAGTCCATGGCAATGCTATCCCACTTCCATTCAGGAATGTCTAGTGATCGCAACGGACCACCAGGGTTTTGATGCTCAATCTTCACCTTCTGACAAGTCAAGCAGTGAGACACATGATCTGCCACATCTGTTTTCAACCCTGACCACCAGTAAATCTTCTTAAAATCCTGATACATTTTTGTTGTACCCGGATGGAAACTCATTTTTGTTTGGTGAGCTTCCCACAATATGTCTCTTCGAACCTCGAAATCCATGGGAACACATATTCTGCCTCTAAACCGGATGATTCCATCTATACCCTTGATGAAATCAGGCTCCTCTTTACTTGCTGCTCCTTCCAACAACTTCTGGAGTTCTTCATCATCAGCCTGTCTTTCCTTAATTAAGTCCATCAATTCACTAGTGACCTGCAACATTTCCAGAACAATGCTTTTCTCTTTCATCTGCATGTTCAAGTTGAGATCATTAAACTCCTGTATCAGCTGCATCTCTTTCACCATCAGGTTACTAACATGGAGAGTTTTGCGACTCAGTGCATCAGCTACCACATTAGCTTTACCAGGATGGTACTGAAGATGGAAATCATAATCTTTCAAGAATTTCATCCATCTCCTCTGCCTCATATTCAACTCTTTCTGATCGAAGAGATAACGAAGACTCTTGTGATCACTAAACACCTCAAACATCGTGCCATACAAGTAGTGTCTCCAAATTTTCAATGCAAAGACAACAACTGCTAACTCCAGATCATGAGTCGGATAATTCTGTTCATGCTGTCGCAACTGTCTAGATGCATAAGGCACAACCTTACCTTGTTGCATAAGCACACAACCCAAACCTTGCTTTGAAGCGTCACAATAAACATCAAAGGGTTGGGTTGGATCCAGCAAGATCAAGACCGGTGAGCTAGTCAACCTCTTCTTCAGCTCTAGAAAACTGCTCTCACACTGCTGTGACCACTAATAAGGAACATCTTTCCTAGTCAGCATAGTCAATGGAAGAGCCAATTTGGAGAATCCTTCAATGAATCTCCGATAATAACCTGCCAATCCCAGAAAACTTCTGATCTCTGTAAATGTTGTGGGCCTCTCCCACTTTAACATCGCTTCCACCTTAGAGGGATCTACAAAAACTCCCTTAGAAGAAATTACATGGCCCAAGAAGTGAACTTCATCTAACCAGAAGCTACACTTAGAAAGCTTGGCATACAACTGCTTTTCTTTAAGGACTTGCAGCACTATCCTCAAATGTTTATCATGCTCACTTGGACTCTTAGAATAAATCAGAATGTCATTGATAAACACTATGACAAAAGAATCCAAATAAGGCATAAAGATCATGTTCATATAATCCATGAAAATTGCAGGAGCGTTGGTTAAACCAAAAGGCATTACTACATATTCAAAATGCCCATACCGCGTCCTGAAGGCAGTTTTAGGAATGTCCTCTTCACGGATACGGATTTGATGGTATCCAGATCAGAGATCAATCTTAGAAAACACCGCTGCACCCCTTAGCTGATCCAACAAATCATCAATGTGAGGGAGCAGATATTTGTTCTTCACTGTCACCGCATTCAACTGCCTATAATCAGTGCACATCTGGAGGCTACCATCCTTCTTCTTGACAAAAAGAATAGGAGCTCCCCAGGGTGATACACTCGGCCTGATAAGTTTCTTCGCTAATAGCTCCTCCAACTGCTTCTTCAATTCTTCCAATTCAGGAGGCACCATTCTGTACGGTGCAATGGAAATTGGGCCAGTACCAGGCTTTAAATCAATGCCAAACTCAACTTCTCTCTTTGGAGGCAATCCGGGAATCTCTGTAGAAAAGACTTCCGGAAACTCACAAACTACTGGAATTTGGCTGACATTAGATATTTCATCAACTTCCATGGCAGATAGAGAGGAATCACTAAAGATGACTGCTTTCTTGCGACAGTCGATTAGAACATGATGTTGAGTCATCTAGTCCATACCCAGAATAAGGTCTAATCTAGTCAGAGGCAAACAAATAAGATTGACTTTGAATTCCCGCTCCAAGAGTCGGAGTGGGCAATCCAAACACATCTGAGAGGTGACTACTGAAGAATTTTAGGGGTAGACACTGACAGTTTATAAGGCATATCTATAGAGGACAACCCTAGTCTTTTCATGCAGTCTATAGAAATGAATGAATGAGATGCACCACAATCAAATAGTACACCACAAGAAATGTCGTTGACATAGCAAATACCTCTGATCAGCTCACCCTCCTCTGTCACCTCGTCCCCATCCAGAGTATACACTTTGCCCCTCTGCACTGGCTAGCTCCCACCTGCTTTCTATACTTTGTTCCCATTAACTTTTCTTTTCAGCGGACTCTTAGGACAGTTGTTTGCATAGTGGCCAGGCTGACCACAAACATAACAAAGTCCTTCAGTTCGACCCAAGGACCAGCATACACCTCCATGCCGCCTTCCATAATTCTTAAAAGCTGGAAAAGGATCATAAGTAATTGCCATCGGGCTGGCTCCTCGTGGGGCTGCAACCTTAGCATTAGAATATGGTCCTGATCTTTGCATGGGACCCTTGCCTCTGGTAGGTCCAACCGATTTCTGAGCTGCCTTGTTCCAATCCGCATCAGCCTTTCTCTTAAGCCCTTTCTCATAAGTGCTTGCTACATTGACCAGATGAGAGAGATCGGAAATGTTCTGATATTCGAAAGCAAGTCGAATATCCTCCCGAAGTCCAGACTAAAACTTGATGCACTTAGCCCGCTCATCTGGATCTCTGTAACCACTGGAGTACCGAAACAGATCTTCAAATTGTGTCGCATACTCGCCGACACTCATACTCCCCTGCTCCAACTTGAGAAATAGCAGATCCTTCTCCCTTCTAACATCCTCAGGAAAGTATTTTCCAAGAAAGCGGATCTTGAACAATTCCCATGTGATCATCTGATTAGCTACTTCCAATGTCCTTCCTTGGTATTCCCACCAGTGCTCAGCTTCACCCGTTAACATATACTCAACCAATCGGACCTTCTGATCGGCGGGTGGTTGCAAAGAGCGAAGAACCTTCTCAATCTCTTGGAGCCATTTTTGAGCCCCATCAGGATTGAGTCCCCCTTCGAACCTAGGCGGTTCACTCTTCCTGAATCTAGCCATCCAATCAATCTCCATAGGAGGCGGTGGTGGGGGTTTCATTGCTGCTGCTGCGGCTGTCACTACTGCTGCTATGTTTTGAGCTTGATTATCAGCCTGGTTCTGTTGCATCTAAACCAGAGTCTCTAGAATAGCAGCAATTCGGTCATTGTGGACCCGCCTTCCTGCCATGCTGTTAAGTCATGGAGGGATAGCCAGATAAGGATTAGATAACTTAACAATTATATACATTACTATATACACCTAATGCTAACTAACTTAGACACTAAAATTTTCACTTTGGTTACTCGCTTGGTGAGTAACCCCTTGGAGTAGTGAGTCCACACTCATGGCTGAGGGAAACTGCTCTGATACCATAAATGTAACACCTTAGCTAATTTACCCATAAATACCCATATATTAAAATAGTGGATTTAAAAATTTCCTTTTTAATTTATGAAAATCTACCGTCAAACGGACGAAGTTTCCCTTGTTTATAAGGCTTTCCAAAAATTTATTTAAACCTGCACCTGATATAATAACATTCATAATTCATTTCCAAAAGCCAGCAGGGCTTAACATAAATAATGCATTATAATGCAACTAGTGCCATACAGTTATCAGAGTTTTAGCGGAAATATATACACAAGTTTATAATTAACAAATCCATCAAAACACCCCTTTTATCTAAGAGGCTATCCTGGGCCACCAAAAGAGAATATTTACATTTTTACAAAACAAAAGATATCACATCATTATCATGATGAATGGACCCAGGACATTTTCATGCCCTCTGATACTACAATCTACTCTCCTTGTGAGGGAGAATGCCCCTGCTCGGTCGGGGGCTGTGCTAGCTCGATCTCAGAACCTGAAAAATGTTAAGGGAGTGAGCATTGCACATGAAACAGAATTGTAGTTTCCAGATAGACATAATAAATTCACTAGGCCAAACACAATTATCAAATATATCATATAACACATATTTTTAAGCATCAAATATCAGATTCCAGCTGCATTCATTTCATATACCATTATTATTTCATGTTCCTCATAACCAATAGTTACATAATATTTTCAATTCTCAATTTCATTTTTCTTTCTCTTTTGCAGCACTAGGAATTTGTGCACCTGCTAGGCAATTCACCACCTACTAGGGACTTTACACCTGTCAGGACTAAGACACCCATTAGGCATCACCCGTTAGGACTATGCATTATTTACATTGCCATTAATATTCATTTCTCTCAATTCCAATCCACATTTTATTATCTTTCTCAGGTGGTTATGTAGTGTATTGATCCATTGGCGCACCGACGCCTAACGGGAATTTAGGACCTAATGGTCAATTAGCCTGACAGGCAATTGGCCCTAGCAGGCAATTCACCACCTAGCACGGCACCTAGTGTGTCGGTGCTTCCAAGGATCAACCACACTGCACTCCTTTTATTCCACATAATCTCATAATCTCATTTCCATTATATATACACATTACACCATTTCTTATCAATCAATTTACCTTTTTAAAACCAAGCAACACTAGAGCTGTCAAAACGGGCTGCCCGGCCGGGTTCGGGCCAGCCCGCTTCGGGTTCGGGCCAAACCGGGCTCGGGCTCAAAAGCCCGGTTGTTATTTGAGTACACAAATGCTATGCCAAAACCCGCCCTAAGCGGCCTACGGGCTTGTGCGGGCCAGCCTGCATCCCTTTTTTTTTTAAATAATACCCCAGAATTTATTAAAAAAAAACTAAGAGGAGAGAAGTGACTCATTATCACTTATTCACTAAGACAATTTCACTCTTTCAGTACAGTAGAAAACTATGTTGACATGTTAATGTGTTATACCGGAAAAATTAAATGTATTATATTTATAAGTTATAACCCTGGGAAAAAATGCTAACAAATATAACCATAGCAGGCGTTATACTGCTATAGTACTAATACTAAATGACTAATACTAAACAAAATTCATTCAACAATAAATCCAAAAGTTCATTCACCTGCTCAATAAAGTTCATTCACCAATAAATCTAAAAGTCCAAATTTCCAAGTTCACACCAAAACAATTCAAATGTCCATGACTACAAGTCCAAAACAATAATAAGAACCATTCAACAAAGTTCATTAACAAATTATAAATGCAACAATAATAATCAGCATATTAAACACAGCTTCCATGTCTCTCATACTTCAATTTTCATTCAAAGATTTCCAATCTCCACAACGGATTCCAAGATTTCATTACCAAGCTTAACATCTTCAACATAGATAGCTTCCCGTTCATCATCATCATTCTCATTGTCATAATCTATCAAAAAAATATTGGAATTTGTTAATAACTTTTCAATCATAATGAAACAAGCAAGTACAATGAAATAGAAAAAATGATGATCAAACAACAATAAAACATTAACAACAAAACCATGCAACCAACTTCGTGTGCACAACAGAGCTTGAACAGTTTCATCGTTTAAAGAGCTCCTGTACTTGTTTAAAATACGTGCACCAATACTAAAAGCGGACTCTGATGCCACTGTAGTGATTGGAATGCTTAATATGTCACAAGCCATCTTTGAAAGAGCAGGAAATGCACGGCTTCGATCCTTCCAATAACCCAAAACATTAAAAGACTCTGTCTGTGGAATCTTCTCGGGTTCTGCTTCTAAGTACGCATCAAGTTCTGATTTTCCATGAGAATGTGTCCTCTTTGTTCTCTTATGATGTTCAAACTATAAAATATAAAAGAACCAAGCAAATTAAATAATTTATACAAATAAATAAATAAATAAATAATGCAACCAACATAAATAAGGAAATTGACTTACACGGGCGGCATACAAGGGAACTTGAAATGTCTTTCTTGTTCCTACCAGTGAAGATGAAGCTTGCACTTGTGGACTCTCTTCTAAAGTATCATCCTTGGTGCAATACTCATTAAAAACTCTGTACAAGGAATTTTTTATGCTTTCCACCTTCTTTTCATACAAGGGATCAATCTCTTCATATAAACATTGGACAAACTCAAGCTTTTTTGTTGGGTCAAGAATAGCCCCCAATGACAACAGTGTACTGTAATCACTCCAATACTTTCCAAATTTAAGTTTCATCTCCTGAGCCATTTCTTGAATTACTTTATCCTCATGCATCAAGTGAGAATTCAAGAGGCATTCTATGGTCCAAATTTCTCCCAGATACAAATTTGAGGTGGGATAAGAAGATCCGGATATCAACCTAGTTATATTGTTGAATGGCCTCAAAAAATCACATACAATTTCAGCTCTATTCCACTCGGTTTCTGATGGACACCACTTATAATTCCTATCATGCAAACTAAAGCTTGTGAATGCACGACGATAGTTGTAACACCCTAAATAATTACCCTTAAATACCCATAATAAAATAGTGATTTTAAATTTTTCTGAGTAATACCATTTTAACTTATGAAAATCTCTGTCAAAACGGACAGAGTTTACTTTGTAATATGGACATTCCAAGAATTAGTTTTTCTTGCAAACCTGTTAATTTAATAATTTAAGTGAGATCAGAAAGCCATCAGGGCCAAACCATATATTAAAGCATTCATAATCAGAGTTTCAGTGCGGCGGAAAATTATAAACTAATACAAGTTTTAGCAGTTATTTAAATTCCATGAAATACTCCAAAATAACTCCCTTCCCACAAGGAGTGGTCCTGACTATACCCCAAAATGATGTTTTTCAGTACATACACATAATCATCATCATATACAAAAATCCCAAAAGTAGTCAGGACAGGACACACGACTCTACTAATATGACTTACTCTCCCTGTAAGGGAAAGTACTCCTGCTCGGCCGGGGGCTGTGCCAGCTCAATCTCAGTACCTGTGGAGATAGTAAGGAGTGAGCATTACACATAAAATGGGAAAGCAGTTTCCAATATGACATAATAACCGACTAAGTCACACACAATTACCACATAGTTCAATCAATTGCACAACAGTCACATTCATACCAATATGCATCAATATTCCGATTCCATTATTTTTCCTAGGTTATTGTTCATTTTTCCTATCCGACAAAACCACCTATGCTCCTATTTTCGCTTCCTTTTTACCCATTAATTACCTAACTCATTAATTCGTTTTACATACCTTATTGTCCTATTATTACTAGTACACTTCTTTACCATCCCAAATTATCTCGTTATGTCCTTCTACTAACCTTCCTATCTTATGTTTCGTGTATCTTTTTCTTTTCTCCATTTTCATTCTTCATTCCTTTCTTCCAATCCCTTTCATTTCCTTTATTTTTCCAATTTCTATTTGCGATGTATGTCACCTCAGGTCAAAGGCCCACATACATCCCTAGTTTACAAAGTATGTCACCTCAGGTCAAAGGCCAACATACTCACCCCATACATACATGATAAGTATGTCACCTCAGGTCAAAGGCCCACATACTTACCAACTTCACAAAGTATGTCACCTCAGGTCAAAGGCCAACATACTCACCCTATTCACACATGTTAAGTATGCCGCCTCAGGTCAAAGGCCCACATACTTACCATATTCACAAAGTATGTCACCTCAGGTCAAAGGCCAACATACTCACTACTTCCGAATAATCATAACAAACAACAAATATCAATATACCATAGTAAACATGCCATTCCTATCATCTCATATAAACCATCTAGTAAATAAACACAATTACAATTCACAACGCTTAAACACTTAGAGCAACAAATGAACAGTTCACAATAATTATCAAGAATACACCAAATATATATAATCATTAGCAACAACTCAGATAAGCACATAAAATATCCTACACATTAGCACTTAAAAATTATTCTCAAGTAGCACCTATAATAACATATAGTAGCAAGATCCTGCATTTAGCTAGTTCAATTTATTGGTTTGCCTAATCAATTTATTATTCCTATTCCCCATCGTAGAGTTACACTAGGTTCGTTTCTAGAATTTACCATCATTTTCTAACTTAGGTTTCCAATTCCTTATACTAACACCTATCTCTTAGCAAGCATTATATACATACTATAAACTATTCCCCAGAGTATGGTAATACTCACTAATACCCACTCCTTACCTCAACACTTAGAGATAAGGCGGTTACACTTGCTTTAAGCTTGAGAGCCTTGCCACCAATTGAGTTATGACCCAAGAAAGAAGTGAGGAACCTAATATAATAGCCATAACAAGAAGAGTTAGCATTTATGCCATAGCCTCTTAACAAAGCTCAAGAAAATGAGAAGCTTCCATGGCCTAGAGTTGAAAACCACCATGGAAGACAAGAGAGAGAAAGCTTCAAGCTTGGAGGAGAGAGAAAGTGATTCATGAACCAAAAGAAGTAAAATTAGTTAGAGACTATGGGGGAAATTCATATAACATGAAGGAAATGAGGAGGAAAGCTTGAATTTCACTTACTTTGAGCTTGAAATTGTAGAAATCAAGAGTGGGTGTTGAAGCTCTTGAACCCTAACTCATACCCATGGCTTGAAAGAGAACAATAGGAGAGATTGATGGAAGAGATGATGTTGGTGAGTGATGGGGATTGGTTTTTAATGGTTTATCATGGGTGTATTTGATGATTTGAGATGAAATTTGAAGAGAGAATGGGAGCTTGTTCGTGACCTAGGAGAGAGAGTGAAGTTGAGTTATGAATGAGATTGTTGGCTGAAACACGTTTTTAAGGCTGTCTGCACAAAAAACTCGAGTGTTTTACAAAAGACTCGAGTGTTTTCCTCAAAAATACTGGAGTCTTTTCAAAAAGACTCGAGTCTTTTCCAAAAGACTGGAGTCTTTTCCGAAAGACTCGAGTATTTTTGCCCAGTACCCCATTTATTCATTTTCCTATTTTCCTCCTATTTTCTTCCTTCTTCAATTCTAGATAACTTCTTCGTTCACCGTCGGATCTAGCTCAAATTTGACGAGTAACTTCCTAAAAATCATATCTTCATATCCAACGGTGGAATTTGTATTTAGAGTTGTAAATCTTTTATTTTGAATTTCCTAATATCCTATGTTACTAATCCTAAATCAAGCCTTCAAACCACTATTTTTAACTCAATATCATTATTTCCTTCACTCTAGGCTTGACCCATCATCAATTATACTAGGGATTAAATTTGGGATGTTACAATAGTTGATTGCACTTTCAAGCATGTGATAAGTGGAGTTCCATCTAGTAATGCAATCCGATTTCAACCCCACCGATGTATCAATCCCACCCACCAATGCAACACAGTGAAAAAAAAGTCTTGTTCTACTCTCACTAACCCTAACATATTTGACACTTAGTCTAATTTTTTGTAGGGCATCAACTATCACTTTCAAACCATCTTGAACAATAAGGTTAAAGATGTGAGCACAACATCTTACATGAAAAAATTCTCCATTGAGCAACAAATCGTTTTCTAACCCTAAATGCTAAACTAGATAGGTTTGCAAACTGTCATTAGAAGATACATTGTCCAAGGTGAGTGAAAAAACTTTTTTTTCTATTTCCCAATCAACCAAAAATTCCATCATCTTCAGTGCTAATTCTTGGCCAGTGTGGGGTGGTTTCAAATGAGAAAAGGCAAGAATTTTACTGTTAAGTTTCCAATTCTTATCCACATAGAAGTCCAGCAATCAGAGGTTAAGCACACTCTACCAGGAATTTCAAGCAACTGTGATTTTAACTTTTGTTTTTCAACCTCATAAAGTTTCATCACATCACTTTTTGCAGTATTCCTAGTAATAAACTTGCAATCTTCATTCAAATATTTTTGATATTTTCTAAGTGCTCTCCACTCAACAATAGAAAATGGAACACCATGAGAAATTATAAGCTCAGATATAAGCTCACGGTTTACTTTAGGGTCAAATTTTCTCTTTTTTAATCCTCCAACTCCATCAAGTAATAATCCCCCCACATCTTGATTTTTATTAGCATTCCTTAAACAACGGTCAACATGACGAACTAAATGAGAAGTTCCATTCTTCGTTGCACAAGACAACCTACTTTTACATATTATGCACACACAAAGTTCTTTTCCATCTATAATACCAATTAGTCTTTCGAGATAATTCCAACATTCAGAAGTTTGAGATTTACCCTTGTTGTGAGGTCCTGGTTCAGAAGCAGCCTCGGTTCCCTTTTTCTCTTTCTCCTCAGGCTTTTGGTTTTGGTTGCCCTGTGCTGATGCTGAAGTTGAGATAATCTCACAATCACCAACACTGGAATCCATAGCATGAACACTAGAATCCATAGCAAACTACAAATAAAAAAATTTAGCCAACATTAGTATACTACATTTACATACCAGAAAAAAAAAGACAGCACAAATGCACATATAAAAATACAAATATACCAGAAAAAATAAAGAAGAAAAAAATACATAAAAGATCATAAAACGAAAAACCAAAGAAAAATAATAAGAATAACGAAAAAATACAGAATAAAAGAAAAAAACAGAATAGAATATAGACAATGAAAAATAGAGAATATACCAAAATATTAAAGAACAACAAAAAATTGCAGAATAATGAACGAAAAATGCAAAAAAAATAAACAAACCAGAAAATAAATCAAGGAAAAAAATTAAACGAACTAGAAAAAAAAAGCAAAGAAAAAGAAAATAAAAAAGCAAAAAAACAAAGAAAAAAATAAACAAACCAGAAAAAAAAATTAAACGAGCTAGAAAAAAAAAGCAAAGCAAAAGAAAATAAAAAACCAAGGGTAAGCAAATGAGAGATTCCTTGAATAGGGATATTGTATCATTCAGAATATATGAGAAGTTCATCATCATTTAAACAAGATTTGCTCAGCTGGGAATTAAAGAACTATGTACAAGATTATCAAAAGCATTATCAAGGTTTAACGATCTAGGTACAGGGAATTCCATTTCCCAGAAGTACTATGAAACGGTTCAAGGATGTGGTTGCTTACGTTTGACTTCCACATAAGTAACTGATCAAGGGTTGTGTCAATGAGAGAGATCAAATAATAGGTGTTTCTATTACGCACTCGGTTTAGAACGAAGTTTCGGATGTCCATGATCATCTTTTCCAAGAGCTGTAACTATTAGGGTGGCCAATCCTAACATTACACACCATTGGTCACGAGACCATATCATTCCGATTAAAGTTATAATCCTCCCAATGGAAGACTATAAATGTACCTTTAGGTTAAAAGAATCTAAAGATAAAGATTATTTGTCATCGTCAGATTCCACTTGGTTAATTAAGTGCTAGAGATTTTCAATTTCCGTTGGGGTGGCATTCACTTGCCCTTGCCCGTTGGTTGTCATTTTCTCTAGACTTAACTAACTTCCTTTCCTCTGATCATAACAGGGATAACTGAGTTTTGATTTTGACCTGACTGGCTCAAAGTTCAACTCAGTACTCAATACGTTTGATTTAGACGATTCCTAAAATCAAACAAGATCCTAATACGTCTAATAATCTCTACTAACTTAATGATAACATGTCAGAGACTGACAACAGAGGTGATGAAACCATACTCTCAGGCCGAAAAGGAATGAATTGCTGTGATACCATAATGTAACACCCTCATCTTTAGATAAAGAGAATAAAGTAATTTATTCAGAAATTGATGTGGTGGAAAAGTAAAAGTTCCCTTTATTCAAGATTAGCGGATAAAATTTTTCTTTTTAAAGTACATCGCTTCGGTGTTACAATGGATCACATACAGAAATGCCTTTCTCCCTTTATCAGCTTGAGTCTTTTGCTTGCCCGGTGGATTGACTTCATCGGCTACTTGAACCTACCACCAAAGGCTAGGGGGGAGTAAGTCATAGCCGAAGCACATCATTAAATAATAATCTATCAGTACTAGAAATAACAAACACAAGTAGTCAGGCAATCACATAGTAATGCATATACAAATGCAAATCGAGTTATTCATCCGATATATCTTGTGTTTAAGTGGCATGATGCATGCAATATCTAATCATTCATAGCCCGGGGCATCACAGTTCGGAGGCAAAGGGGTCCTCGTGAGCTTCCTCCGCTCGACCCTCTCGATTTACAGGCTTCCTCCGCCAAACGCACGAATTACAGACTTCCTCCGCCTGACGTAGAACTAGTATAGGCCTCCAAAAACTGGAGCAGATCTCAATCAATGCATGAATGCAAGAATGGTTCATTACCAGTCTTTAGCAGTTAATCTTTTATCGTGCTTCAATCATTCTAATCATTTTATCATATAAACATCCGCACTCCTAGGGCGAATGGATATTATTTATTCTTATCAAATTATGAATGTAGTATTAATATATTATCATTGATCGAGGCCGTACCCGATACAAATAAAAAAAACAGTTTAAATATAGTACTAGGAATTGACTCCTAGGTCGTCTCCCAAGGAATATCTTATCAAGCAAAAGGTCAAACAGATAGTATGCACAGTAAATAGGGGGGGTTTTGTATTGAATGTTGAAATCTAAGATCAAAACAGAATTAAAATAAAAACGAAGTAACAGATAAGGAAAAGCGGATAAACCGCTTTGGCTCGCGTTCACAACTCTATCATCGGTCACAAAAGATCAATTTCTTTCCTCTTCACTATCCAACTCGTGAGAACTAAATACTAAGCGAAAATTCAATTCTCACCCCAAAACCCAACCTCTAATTAAGCATTAAAAGCCAAAGCATGGAGATTTTTCGAGTTTGCATAAATTAGCATTCATACACATGAATTATCTCTATAGAATGGAACTAAGCGAACCATAACATATCAATAAACATGAAAACAGTGAATAAAAACGAAATAGCATTAAGAATAAAACCTCAAGAGTATGTGATACATTACCAAAGGGATTTAACCTAAGAGTTTAGCCTTCCATGAAGAAAAATACCAAAAACGTGTAGAAATGGAAGAGAGAGAAACCTTAGCAGCCACCACAAGTTTGGAGAACAAAACTAAGCCTTCTCTAAGAGAGAGAATGTAAAAACGTGATTATGGAAGGTGGCTGCTAGGGTTTACACGAAATTGGCTAATTAAATCACAAAACGGGCCTAAATCATGGGCCCAAATCCTAAGGAAAGTTAATCTCTAAATTAAATCTAAAAATATCCTATAGATAAAATCTAAATCTTAAAAGATATAAACTAAATCTCAAATAATCCTAAAGATAGATTACAATCTTCACTTCATCATATATCTTCTCTTCCAAAATTAAATCTTCACTCCCAAAATGCCCAAAAAGCCCTTGTGCCAAATATGACATGAAAATAGAAATAGAATTAATTAGGCTAAATAATCCCAAATTAAACAATATTCAGAATATTAGTCTAATAAACTCTAAATCACTAAATCAAGCTAAACAATGTCAAATGGGAAACAAGTATCAATAATAGGAGTAAAATAATGCAAGGAATAATGGGAAATAAAATTCTCATCAAACACCCCCACACTTATCCTTTTGCACTCCTGGGCAAAACTAAGAATTAGGACTGAGAAGCTCAATATGCACCAAAGTGAATCATGCAACAAGATTACTACAACTAATGAATGCAAACCTAAGAAATTACATACTTCACAATGAATTCTAGGAAATGCAAAGAAATGGGCAAAATCGAGCACACGAAGAGAATAAGGACCAAAGAATCAAGGCATCCATGAACATCATCCAATTATTTCAAGTATGCAAAGAAAACCAATGACATCAAGAGGGTAGTCACAAAGATGATAGAAACTCACAAGGATCACTCAAAAGTGTTTACACTCAAGTGTTTAAGGTTAATCAGTGTTTACACTCAAGGCACATCATGAAAAACAAACACAACCATAAGCTTGACAAGCCTCTAACCAACACACATGCACATTAAGATCAAAAGGTCTTTTCAGGGCTGTAATGGGGCCAAGGACAAGGTTGGATAAAATATGGGAAATGTAGCTAAAACCAAGGGAATAGAGGAGCAATGGGGAATAAGTAAAAACAAAAATAAGCACAATCCACCCCAGAATGAAATGATAAACATAACAACAACCTCTAATTCCAATCCTCTATGCCTCAATCAACCTTTTATTCTATTTTTTTCTTTTCTTTTCTTTTCTTTTTGTTTTTTTTTTGCATTGGAGAACTTCATGAACGAAAGGGAAGAAGAAACAACAAAAATGGCATAATGAGATAAAGCCATAATTACATCACCGACCATAAGAACAAAGCACCTTCGCTTACTTAATACCCATTCCCAAAACAATTCCAAAGCTCCAACATTCCCTAAGGTTAGGACAATCATGGTTTTTCAGTCATAGGCTTGTAATGAGCTAAAGAACAAAGAAAAGGGATATAAAGGCTCAAAGGGGCTATCAAAGGATAAATTCATTCAAGGTAGGCTCATATGGCTAGTGGCTTATTCAATAAAAACAATGCCTAAATCATTTCAAAATGTGCATGGGAATATCAAGTATCAACAAGAGTCAAGTCAAGTTCTAGAGTGCAAGTAATACAGAGTGCAATCACACATGAAAGAAATTTAGGTGGCATATATAGCAATCCACCCACAATTAAGGCTCAAATCCTCACAAAAGGGACAATTCTATCACAGTGTTACCACCTCTTAATTATCAAAAGCAACTTTACACACAGAAATGCATGAATTCAGACACAAGATACCAAGACTCTACTAAAATGAAGCAAAAACATGCAAGAAAATGCCCAAAACTTAGCAAAACCTAAAATATCAAAGCAAAAATATGCAACTAAACTACTCTCCCCCCACACTTAAATCACACATTGTCCTCAATGTAAAACAACCAGAAAATCCAGACAGACATACCACCCAGAAGATAGACAAGTGCAATAAAAAGAGTAAGGAAGGAGAAAAGAAGACTCCCTAAGTCATGGTGGGTCAAAAGTGGGGTCGACCAATGAGGCCTCCTCCACAGGTGCATCATCCAAAAAAGGGGTGGTGAGGAAGGGCTTGAGTCGATGTCCATTAACCTTGAAGCTCTTGTCCGTGGACTCACTCTTGATCTCCATAGTGCCATAAGAAAACACCTGGGTGACTACAAACGGTCCAATCCACTTAGAGCGGAGCTTTCCACTCATGAGTCCAAGCCTAGAGTTGTAGAGCAACACTTTTTGACCAACCAAGAACTCCTTTCTGGAAATTGAGGTATCATGGAGCTTCTTGGTCTTCTCTTTGTAGAACTTGGAGTTCTCGTAGGCCTCCAACTGCAGCTTCCTCTCCTCACCTGCTTGATCAAGAGCTAAGTTACATTGCTTCACAGCCCAATATGCACGATGCTCTATTTCCACAGGCAGGTGGCATGCCTTACCAAAGACAACCCGATAAGGTGACATCCCTATGGGTGCCTTGTAAGCAGTCCGATGGGCCCATAGCGCATCCTCCAATCGTGTGCTCCAATCCTTTCTATTAGGCTTCACCATTTTCTCCAAAATTTGCTTGATCTCTCTGTTTGAAATCTCAGCTTGCCCATTGGTTTGGGGGTGATATGGTGTAGAAACTTTGTGCACAACCCCATACTTCTTGAGCAAAGCTTGCATGGATCTATTGCAGAAGTGTGTGCCTTGATCACTGACTATGGCTCTAGGTATGCAAAACCTGCAAAGGATATTAGACCTGACAAAATCTACAACAACCTGAGCATCATTAGTCCTGGTGGCCTTAGCTTCCACCCATTTGGATACATAATCCACAGCAAGTAAGATATAATAAAACCAAAATAAACAGGAAAGGGGCCCATGAAATCTATACCCCAGACATCAAACACCTCATAGAACAACATAGGTTGTTGCGACATCTGTTGCCTCCAAGATAGGGCGCCTCCTGCTCTTTGACATTGCTCACATGAGCTGCAGATGTTGCTTGCATCCTTGAAGATGGTAGGCCAATAAAATCCAGAATCCAGCACCTTTCGTGCTGTCCTTTGAGTGCCAAGGTGGCCTCCAACTGGTGAAGCATGGCAAAACTGGAGAACCGATTGGATCTCATGATCTGGAATGCACCAGCGAATGACCTGATCACTGCAAAAACGCCACAAATAGGGGTCATCCCATACATAATACTTGGCATCGCTCTTCAATTTTTCTCTTTGAGCTTTGGATGCCAAGGGTGGAAAAACAGATGCAACTAGATAATTTACAATATCAGCAAACCAAGGAGTAAGGGGAGGGGGATGTGAAACATGCAAAGCTAAAAGCTGCTCATCCGGGAAGTCATCCCGGATAGGAAATGCATCCTCCTCTCTCTCTATTCTGCTCAAGTGGTCTGCGACAAGGTTATGCGCACCACTCCGATCCTGAATCTCAAGATCAAACTCCTGGAGGAGCAACATCCACCTAATCAACCTAGGTTTGGAATCTGTCTTTTTCAAAAGATACTTCAGAGCAGCATGATCGGTATACACTACAACCTTAGAACCTAACAGATATGATCTAAACTTATCAAGTGCAAAGACAATGGCTAACAGCTCTTTTTCAGTTGTGGTGTAATTAACTTGTGCTGAATCTAAAGTCCTAGATGCATAATAAATCACATGAGACATCTTACCAACCCTTTGGGAGAGAACTGCTCCCAAAGCATAATTCGTGGCATCGATCATGAGCTCAAATGGGAAGGTCCAGTCAGGTGGTTGGATGATGGGAGTGGTGGTGAGTGCTCTCTTTAGCTCATCAAATGCCTTCTTGCATTGGTCTCCAAACTCAAATGCGGTATCCTTTTGAAGCAAGTTGGATAGTGGAAGGGCTATCTTGCTAAAGTTCTGAATAAACCTGCGATAGAAACCTGCATGGCCAAGAAAAGAACGCACCTCTCGCACGCAAGAGGGGTAAGGCAAATGTGATATTACATGCAGCTTAGCAGGGTCAACATTTATGTTCTTATGCGAAATAATGTGCCCTAAGACTATGCCTTGTTCTACCATAAAGTGACATTTTTCAAAATTCAAGACATGGTTAGTCTCAATGCACCTATTAAGCACCTTAGACAAACTATCAAGACATGCATCAAAAGAGGAACCATATACACTAAAATCATCCATGAAGACCTCTATGCAATGCTCAAGTAAGTCATTAAAAATACTCATCATACATCTTTGAAAAGTGCCAGGAGCATTTCATAGGCCAAAAGGCATCTTCTATAAGCAAATGTACCAAAAGGACAGGTAAATGTGGTCTTATGTTGGTCCTCTGGTGCAATACAGATTTGGAAATAACCATAGAAACCATCTAAGAAGCAATAGTGAGATTTACCTGCCAGGCGCTCCAACATCTGATCAATGAAGGGAAGAGGAAAGTGATCCTTGTGGGTCGCCTGGTTGAGCTTCCTATAGTCAATGCAGACTCTCCAACTGTTCTGCACTCTAGTGGGAATCAGCTCATCCTTCTCATTTTTGACAACTGTCACCCCAGACTTCTTGGGAACTACTTGAACCGGGCTTACCTAAGTGCTGTCTGAAATGGGGTAGATAATACCAGCTTGTAGCAGCTTAGTGACCTCTTTCTTCACCACATCAAGAATCTGGGGGTTCAACCGTCTCTGGGGTTGTCTCACTGGTTTAGCCCCATCCTCTAATAAAATCTGATGCATGCACATGGAGGGGCTAATACCAGGTATGTCTGCCAAAGTCCATCCTATTGCCCTTTTGTTTGCTCTAATCACATCCAGCAGCTGATTCTCTTGATCAACAGAAAGGGAGGTAGAAATGATCACTGGAAGTTTCTGCTCATCCTCCAAGTAAGCATATTTGAGATAAGGAGGAAGGGGCTTCAGGTCCAATAAAGGTGCCTGCATCACAGATGGAACTAAAGGAGCAGCAGAATTGGATTCTGCCGCCTGCACCTGAACAAATGGATTACACTCATGCATAACAGAAATGGGGTTAGGGTTAGCATGATCTGAATCTATATCATATGAATCAACAGATGCAGTAGCAGAATTTAAAAACTGGTCAATTTCAATGCATGCATTGCACATTTCAGAATCAGAACATGCAGAACAAGTAAATGAGCTAGTGAAAGATGGAAAATCATAATCATGCAAAAAGTCTAGAACATGCTCATCAATCAGATCATCAAGCAAGTCAACATGAAAGACAGAGTGGTCCTCAGAAAAATGTTTCATAGCATCAAAAATATTGAATCGAACCACTCTATCATCAAATTCCATTGAAAGTGTACCTGCATGCACATCAATCTTGGTTCGGGCTGTTTTTAAAAATGGTCTCCCTAATATGATAGGGACAGCACTACGAGAGGTGTCCTCTTCCATATCAAGAATATAAAAATCAGCAGGAAAGATAAGTTCACCAACCCGAACCAAGACATCCTCTATCAAACCTGCGGGGTAGGCAGTAGATCTATTTGCCAAATGGATAACCACACCTGTAGGTTGAAGAGGTCCAAGTGAAAGAGACTTGAAAACAGACATAGGCATAACATTAATAGATGCTCCTAAATCTAGCAAAGCATTCTCAAATTTAGTATTACCTATGATACAAGGCATAGAGAAAGTTCCAGGATCCTTACACTTTTCAGGAATATGAGGAACGGGTTTACCTATAAGAGTAGAGATATTTCTTCCCATGTTGATCCTCTCATTGCCCTTGAGCTTCCGTTTGTGTGTGCATAGATCCTTCAAGAACTTTGCATACCTTGGAATCTGCTTGATTGCATCAAGAAGGGGTATGTTGACTTCCACCTTCCTGAATGTGTCAAGTATCTCTTAGTCAATCTCTTCCATTTTCTTGCTTTCAGTCACCCCCCTTGGTGGGAAAGGAAGAGGAATGGGGGATGGTTGTTGGGCAGCAGCAGGTGTTGTGCTTGTGGAAGGCTGAGCTGGATGGGATTTTTTTGTACTTGTGTGCTCACTCTCCTCGACCATTTGGCTCTTCTTGTTGGGTGAAACTAGATCATCTTTGTTGAGGTCAGATTCTGGTGGGGGTGTGACAATCTGCTTCCCTGACCTTAGACTAATGGCACTTACATTTTGGTTTGGATTGATCACTGTTTGGGATGGCAACTTGTTAGAATTCTGAGATTGCATAGTGTTGATTGCTGTTGCCATTTGTCCCATCTGATTGGTCAAAGATTGAATGGAGGCCTCTTGTCTTTGAATGGATGCTCTAGTTTCCTGTTGGAATTGGAGATTTTGCATGGTCATCTGTTTCATCAACTCTTCCAATGAAGGCTGCTGCTCAGTACTAGGAGCTGGTGGTGCAGAATTAGTCTGTTGTTGCTGTTGTTGTTATCTCTGTTGCTGGACTGAAGGAGGTACATATGGTGGTCTGGAATTGTTCTGAAATTGAACCTGTGAAGGTTGCTACTGATCAGACCATCTCAGGTTGGGATGGTTCCTCCAACCAGGGTTGTATCTATTGGTAGAGAGATCAAAGTTCTGTTGCTGCTGGTTTCTACTGTTGAAGATGTTGGCGGCATATGCCTCAGGTTGGTCAGCACCAGTCATTGGTAGCTGCTGCAAAGAAGGGCATGCATCTGTGGGGTGCTCAGCGGATGTGCATATGCTACATAATCTAGCAGGCAGAGACAACTTCTTCTGGTTGATGGCCAATTGAGTGACCAAAGTTGTAAGTGAGTCTATCTTCTGTTCAAGCTTCTCAACCTTACCAGAACTTGTGCCAACATCATTCACTCCTCTCACTACGATTGCATTACTGTTGCCCCTTGCATGGAATTGTTGACAATTGGAAGCCATCTTCTCAATCTTGGCTCTGGTTTCTAAAGGTGTCATGTCTCCTAGGGCACCACCACTCGCAGCATCAAGCATGTTTCTCTCCATGAGGTTGAGACCTTCATAGAAATATTGAATAAGCAGCTGCTCTGAGATCTGATGGTGGGGGCAGCTCACACACAGTCTCTTGAATCTCTCCCAATACTCGTAGAGACTTTCTCCACTTTGTTGCCTGATGTCTGATATGTCCTTTCGGATTGCTGTCGTTCTGCATGCAGGGAAGAATTTCTCCAAAAATGCCCTCTTCAGGTCATCCCAGCCTGTGATAGAACCAGGGGCCAGATTGTACAACCAATCCTTGGCTAGCCCCTCTAGGGAGTGTGGGAATGCCTTAAGACAAACATGATCCTCTTGCACATCATGTGGTTTCATAGTAGCACACACGATGTGGAACTGCTTGAGATGTTTATGAGGATCCTCACCTACAAGACCATTAAACTTGGGCAACAAATGAATTAGTCCAGACCTTAGCTCATATGGGTCATCGGGATACTGGATGCACAAATCTTCAATAGTGAAATCAGGTGCAGCCATCTCCCTCAATGTCCTCTCACGTGGTGGAGGTTGAGCCATATTTTCAGAATAAACAGAATAAGAATCAGAATTTATAGGAATAGAAGAAAAAGAAGCAGACTCACTATGTAAAGACTCAATAGACTCACTACCTATGGACTGGTTCCTATTTTGTCTAACTAATCCATGATAAGTCCTATCAATTTCAGGGTTGTAAGGATGCAAGTAGCTTGGGTTGCCCCTAGTCCTGTACTGAATAGAACACCATTAAGCATAGCAAACTGTCACAGATATGCATGACCAAAATAGGCAACAAAATTTTTTATTTTTAAAAAATTATTTATTTATTTTTTTCAGCACCCTAAAATCATGAAAACATATCACAGAAAGTTTGAGGACAAAATTCAAAAGGGAACCAAGTCAAACAATTAAATCAGAGACCAAAAACTAAGAAAATAAAACTTGTAAAATAAAAAAGAAATAGTAAAACGCCTTTTTCAGGGTCCAGATTATTCAGAAAATTCCCTTCGATTTGATATAAAATTCGTCAAATTCCGAGTTACGGGTCAAAAGTTGCGACGGTTTGAAGAAAGTGCTGCTAAAACTTGGAAAATTTTTCTGGAACTCACAACCAGTGATGACTTGAGTGATCGTGGTGCCTCAAAACATTTTTATATGATAAAAATAGTGTGGATATAAATTTTCGTTCAAAAATTCCACCCACAACTATGTGAACTAGCAACCACAGAATCAATCAAATACACTAATTGCAACAAAATAGCAAAACAGCAGACAGTGCAACTTCAACCAGTTATTAGAATTGACTACTAGACCCTAAATCAGACACGACACACTATAATAACTATACTAACTACGACACTAACTAACTACTAATGACCTTTGGCAAGAACAAATAGTTCCTCGGCAACGGCGCCAAATTTGATCGAGGCCGTACCCGATACAAATAAAAAAAACAGTTTAAATATAGTACTAGGAAGTGACTCCTAGGTCGTCTCCCAAGGAATATCTTATCAAGCAAAAGGTCAAACAGATAGTATGCACAGAAAATAGGGGGGTTTTGTATTGAATGTTGAAATCTAAGATCAAAACAGAATTAAAATAAAAACGAAGTAACGGATAAGGAAAAGCGGATAAACCCCTTTGGCTCGCGTTCACAACTCTATCATCGGTCACAAAAGGTCAATTTCTTTCCTCTTCACTGTCCAACAGGTGAGAACTAAATACTAAGCGAAAATTCAATTCTCACCCCAAAACCCAAACCTCTAATTAAGCATTAAAAGCCAAAGCATGGAGAATTTTCGAGTTTGCATAAATTAGCATTCATACACATGAATTATCTCTATAGAATGGAACTAAGCGAACCATAACATATCAATAAACATGAAAACAGTGAATAAAAACGAAATAGAATTAAGAATAAAACCTCAAGAGTATGTGATACATTACCAAAGGGATTTAACCTAAGAGTTTAGCCTTCCATGAAGAAAAATACCATAAACGTGTAGAAAGGGAAGAGAGAGAAACCCTAGCAGCCACCACAAGCTTGGAGAACAAAACTAAGCCTTCTCTAAGAGAGAGAATGTAAAAACGTGATTATGGAAGGTGGCTGCTAGGGTTTACACGAAATTGGCTAATTAAATCACAAAACGGGCCTAAATCATGGGCCCAAATCCTAAGGAAAGCTAATCTCTAAATTAAATCTAAAAATATCCTATAGATAAAATCTAAATCTTAAAAGATATAAACTAAATCTCAAATAATCCTAAAGATAGATTACAATCTTCACTTCATCATATATCTTCTCTTCCAAAATTAAATCTTCACTCCCAAAATGCCCAAAAAGCCCTTGTGCCAAATATGACCTGAAAATAGAAATAGAATTAATTAGGCTAAATAATCCCAAATTAAACAATATTCAGAATATTAGTCCAATAAACTCTAAATCACTAAATCAAGCTAAACAATGTCAAATGGGCAACAAGTATCAATAATAGGAGTAAAATAATGCAAGGAATAATGGGAAATAAAATGCTCATCAATCATTAAATTCAATCCATATTGTACAAATATGATAGGTTAAAGCTAGGTATAATAGAATTTAGCACTTTTCCCTTTTCAAGGTCATTCTAATCAATTGGAGAAGTCTCCAATCAAATAGAATGTAAAAATTCAGATTTTTGGTAGAAAAATTGGGGTGGTCATATCGATATGCCCCTATGCATATCGATATGCATAATCGATATGCCCATGCTGGATATCGATATGCACATTGAAATTTCAGCATATTACTTGAGGTTTGAAGTACCAAATCTTAATATACTTCACTTTAACCATTCTCAAGCCAAAACAGATTAATGTCATGTATAAATACATCTGTTCATGCATAATTTCAGCAAGCATAACATCAAGTTCACATAGAATTCAAGTAATATGCATAAAAGATGTAAAATCACAACTTGACCTATGATTTTCATTTCCTTTATGATTCAGTTCAATTTTCTTATTGATGCAGCTTATAATCATCATATATAAGTTGTTCAAATATAGAAATCACACTAGAATGACCTCCAAGTCATTTTCCTAGTTCAAGTTCAAAACTTTCTCTAGTTTTGCCCTTGAGTTCATGAGAACTCCTATACTTATAGCCATCAGAATATTATTCTAGCACCCGGATAACTTCTCCCTTACCTATCACGGAGATTTAGACTTGTTTGGGTTGGAAGAGATTGGTTCAGTTGAGGAAAATCTCAACTATTACGGTTCAGCTGCAACGGTTCTGTTTTCAGTCCAACATGGTCACAAAATCCATGTTGATCACCATGAAAAGACACAATAATTCGTGGTCAATGGTTAGAATCAAAACTAGGGTATGAAATCTTGAAAATAAAAAAAGTTTGAAGCTCAAAGGATACTTGAGCTTACCACAAATATCAAAGGAATATGGCTTCCCGAATCTGAAATTCTGCATATTTCAGTTTCAGATACTGAACTTTGCAGGAGTATAAATCCTTCCATACTTCACCAAATCAGACAAGCTTGGTACCAAATTGAAGAGGGTTGAACAAGCTTCAGGTTGGTATAAGATTTGTAAGGTTTTGAGGCTTGGATCATAGAGAACGAATCAGAGAAAGTCGAGTTCTTGAATCTGAAACTTCAGATTTCAGATTGAAACACCAAACTTTGTCGGGTTATGAATCTCTCTACACTCCACCAAATTGAGTAAAATTGGTATCAAATTGAAGAGGGTTCAGAGAGCTTTAATTTGGTATATGATTCGTGGTTTGGGGTGACTTGTAGAAGGAGAAAGAAAGAGAACAAGTCCGCACCAGAAAACTCAAGTTTCAGAGAGTTTGAGAGGATGTTCATCAGTTATTGAGAGAGATCACCCTTAAATTCATGAAATAACCCCTCCCAAATGTCCTTATCAATTAAGCACAGTGTAGGGAAGATTTTTATGGTGATTTGTGGCTGAAAACTTGGAGAAACCACAGCCATTCGTGCCTTAACCGACTTATTTTTTAGCCATCAGAGTCGTGCATATCGATATCCACTTCTGGATATCGATATCCAGTATCGGTATGAGCAAACTCACATCGATATTCATGTTGCACAATGACAGCACCTTCGCATTCAAACTGCCATAACTTTTTCGTTAACCGTTGGATCTTGCTCAAATTTGGAGATAAGCTTCCTAACATACTTATCTTCATATCCAACGGTCAGTTTTGCATCTAATTATATTAATCTTTTATTTTTATTTTTCTATTATTATGCTTTCACATAATATAGAATTCCCTCAACAATTATAAAATATATTTTGTTTTTATAAAGAAATTGGGGTTGTTACACTCTCCCCCACTTTTTAGAATTTCGTCCCTGAAATTCCATCTAAGCTTACTTAGACTCAAACAAATGAGGATACTCTTCACGCATTTGGTTTGCTAACTCCCAAGTCATTTCGATGACTCTACCTCATCTTGTTGCCATGCGACTTTGACTAAGGGGATATCCGTTCCTCTCAGTCTCTGGATTCTTTGGTCCTCGATACGGATCAGACCAGCTTCGAATGTCAAATTCTCCTTCAGCGGCAACATGTCTGGTTGAATCTGGATGATGTTAGAGGGGTCATGCACAAACTCTCGAAGTTGAGAAACATGAAAAACATTGTGCAAATTGGATAGAGACAGGGGTAAAGCAATTTTGTATGCAACAGGGCTGACTCTTTTCAAAATCTGGTAGGGACCAATAAACTTAGGTGGCAACTTCTTGGGTTTCAATACTCGCCCAACATCGGTTGTCGGAACAACTCTGAGGAACACATGGTCGCCTTCTTTGAATTCTAACTTTGATCTCCTACGATCAGCATAACTCTTTTGTTGACTTTGAGCAGTCTTCATTTTCTCTTGAATCATCCTGATCTTCTCCGTCATATCCTGCACTACATCGGGACCAATGAGTGTATTCTCCCCCACTTGAAACCAACACAGTGGGGTTCTACACTTTCTCACATAGAGGGCTTCAAATGGTGTCATCCCGATACTTGCATGATAACTGTTGTTGTAGGTAAATTCTACCAAAGGCAACAACTCCTTCCAACTTTCTTGATATTCCAAAGCGCAAGCACGCAACAAATCCTCGAGCGATTGGATTGTTCTTTCTGACTGTCCGTCCGTTTGGGGATGATAGGCAGAACTCATTCTTAGTCTTTTTCCCAAAGCATGATGCAGACTCTGCCAGAATCTGGAGATAAACCTCAGATCACGGTCTGAAATGATGCTAGGGGAAACTCCATGCAATCTCACGATCTTCTTGATTTAAAGTTGTGTGAGCTTTTCCAATGAATATCGCATATTGATTGGAGTAAAATGGGCCGACTTCGTCAAATGGTCCACAATAACCCACACAGCTTCATAGCCACCTTGTGTCCTTGGAAAACCTGACACAAAATCCATGGCTATGCTGTCCCACTTCCATTCAGGGACTTCCAATGGTTGTAGTTTTCCGCCAGGCCTCTTATGTTCAATCTTCACCTTCTGACAAACAAGGCAAGATGACACATAAGCTGCTACATCTGACTTTAAACCAGGCCACCAGAACATCTCCTTCAAATCCTGATACATTTTGGTTGATCCTTGATGCAAACTCATCTTGCTCTTGTGAGCTTCATCCAGAATAACCTTTCTTAGTTCTAGATTGGCAGGAACGCATACTCTATTCTTGAATCTTAAGATTCCATCTGTTCCCAGCTGGAAATCTGGTTCCTTTCCTTCTGCACTTAGCCTCTGCTTCTCTTGCAATTCAACATCTTCTTGCTGAAATTCCCGAATCTCATTAAGAAATTCGTTGGAAATCTGCAGCATTCCCAATTTAATGCTTCTCTGGTCAAATTGCACCGCTAAGTTCAGATCACGGAACTTCTCAATCAGCTCCGCTTCCTTCACCATCAAAGCACTGACGTGAAAAGCTTTACGACTGAGAGCATCATCTACCACATTGGCCTTTCCAGGGTGGTAATGCAATTCAAAGTCATATTCCTTAATGAACTCCATCCACCGCCGTTGCCTCATATTCAGTTCCTTTTGATCAAAAAGATACTTCAAACTCTTATGATCACTGAATACTCGGAACGTAACTCCATACAAATAGTGTCTCCATATCTTCAATGCAAACACTACTGCAGCAAGTTGCAAATCATGCGTTGGGTAGTTCTCTTCATGAACTTTTAATTGTCTTGATGCATAAGCGACCAGTTTACCTTCTTGCATCAAAACGCAACCCAAACCTTGTTTCGAAGCGTCACACCTTTCAGCTCATACAAAAGGTTATGATGTCAATCTACCTTTCAGCTCCTGAAAACTTGCTTCACACCTTTCGTCCCATACAAAAGGTTGCTCCTTCCGTGTCAAATGTGTTAGAGGAAGAGCAATCTTGGAGAATCCTTCTATGAATCTCCTGTAATATCCGGCTAATCCTAGAAAACTTCGAATTTCTGTGACTGTCTAGGGCCTTTCCCAATTGAGCACCACTTCCACTTGGCCGGATCGACTGCAATGCCTTCTTTAGAAATTACATGTCCAAGGAAGTTTACTTCTTTCAACCAAAACTCACACTTGGATAACTTAGCATATAATTTCTTTGCCTTGAGGATTTCTAACACAATCCTAAGGTGAGTGGCATGCTCCTCCAGAATTCTAGAGTAGATCAGAATATCATCGATAAACACGACCACAAAAGAATCTAGATAAGGCCAAAAGATCCTATTCATGTAATCCATGAATATGGCCGGAGCATTGGTTAGTCCGAAAGGCATCACTACATACTCGTAATGTCCATTTCGTGATCGAAATGTAGTCTTTGGAATATCTTCCTCCTTAATGCGGATCTGATGGTACCCAGACCTCAGATCAATCTTGGAAAATACCGCTGCTCCACGAACTTGATCCATCAAATTGTCGATCCTTGGGAGAGGTTACTTGTTCTTCACTGTCACCCTATTCAACTGCCGGTAGTCTACACACATTCTCATGCTCCCATCCTTTTTCCTGCCAAAGAGGACAGGTGCACCCCATGGTGAGACGCTCGATCTTATAAACTGCTTCTCCAGCAAATCTTCTATTTGCTTATTTAACTCTGCCAATTCCAACGGAGCCATTCGGTACGGAGCAATCAAAATAGGACCAGCTCCAGGAACTAATTTGATGCTAACTCCACTTCTCGCTTTGACGGCAAACCAGGCACCTCTTCCAGAAACACTTCCGGAAATTCGCAAAATACCTGGATATTCTCAATCTTTGCTTCTTTCTCAACAGAAGCATAAAGCAAACATAGCTGACCTTCAGGTTGGCTTAACAAGGGTTCTGAGTTCTGAAAGATTAGGGATTCGTCGGTTAAGAATACCGAACTATCCGGAGACATGAGAAATTCCTCATCGTTGCGGGAAAGGTTTCCTTACGTAGGATCAAGAAACTTTGAACGGAATCACGAGAGAGTATTATTGAGAAGGTATTCTCGAGATTCAATTCTCCGGGAATAAGAAATTCCATTTCTAAACAATGCTGAGAAATGATTCAGGAACACGGTCTACTTGAATTTTGTTTTTATCAAAGTAAACAATCCAGGGATCTAAGATATTGAAAAGTTTTTTCGAAAGTTAAGGTTTCCAAAATGCCCAGATACGATCGAAAGAAACCAAAGTAATCACAAGGGTAAGCAAATGAGAGATTCCTTGAATAGGGATATCGAATCATTCAGAATATATGAGAAGTTCATCATCATTCAAACGGATTTTCTCAGCTGGGAATTAAAGAACTATGTACAAGATTATCAAAAGCATTATCAAGGTTTAACGATCTAGGTACAGGGAATTCCATTTCCCAGAAGTACTATGAAACGATTCAAGGATGTGGTTTCTTACGTTCGACTTCCACATAAGTAACCGATCAAGGGTTGTGTCAATGAGAGAGATCAAATAATAGGTGTTTCTATTACCAGTGACTTACACGGGCGGCATAAGGGAACTTGAAATGTACGTCTTTCTTGTTCCTACCAGTGAAGATGAAGCTTGCACTTGTGGACTCTCTTCTAAAGTATCATCCTTGGTGCAATACTCATTAAAAACTCTGTACAAGGAATTTTTTATGCTTTCCACCTTCTTTTCATACAAGGGATCAATCTCTTCATATAAACATTGGACAAACTCAAGCTTTTTTTTTTGGGTCAAGAATAGCCCCCAATGACAACAGTGTACTGTAATCACTCCAATACTTTCCAAATTTAAGTTTCATCTCCTGAGCCATTTCTTGAATTACTTTATCCTCATGCATCAAGTGAGAATTCAAGAGGCATTCTATGGTCCAAATTTCTCCCAGATACAAATTTGAGGTGGGGTAAGAAGATCCGGATATCAACCTAGTTATATTGTTGAATGGCCTCAAAAAATCACATACAATTTCAGCTCTATTCCACTCGGTTTCTGATGGACACCACTTATAATTCCTATCATGCAAACTAAAGCTTGTGAATGCACGACGATAGTTGATTGAACTTTCAAGCATGTGATAAGTGGAGTTCCATCTAGTAATGCAATCTGATTTCAACCCCACCGATGTATCAATCCCACCCACCAATGCAACACAGTGAAAACATAGTCTTGTTCTACTCTCACTAACCCTAACATATTTGACACTTAGTCTAATTTTTTGTAGGGCATCAACTATCACTTTCAAACCATCTTGAACAATAAGGTTCAAGATGTGAGCACAACATCTTACATGAAAAAATTCTCCATTGAGCAACAAATCGTTTGCTAACCCTAAATGCTGAACTAGATAGGTTTGCAAACTGTCATTAGAAGATACATTGTCCAAGGTGAGTGAAAAAACTTTTTTTTCTATTCCCCAATCAACCAAAAATTCCATCACCTTCAGTGCTAATTCTTGGCCAGTGTGGGGTGGTTTCAAATGAGAAAAGGCAAGAATTTTACTGTTAAGTTTCCAATTCTTATCCACATAGAAGTCCAGCAATTAGAGGTTAAGCACACTCTACCAGGAATTTCAAGCAACTGTGATTTTAACTTTTGTTTTTCAACCTCATAAAGTTTCATCACATCACTTTTTGCAGTATTCCTAGTAATAAACTTGCAATCTTCATTCAAATATTTTTGATATTTTCTAAGTGCTCTCCACTCAACAATAGAAAATGGAACACCATGAGAAATTATAAGCTTAGATATAAGCTCACGGTTTACTTTAGGGTCAAATTTTCTCTTTTTTAATCCTCCAACTCCATCCAGTAATAATCCCCCCACATCTTGATTTTTATTAGCATTCCTTAAACAACGGTCAACATGACTAACCAAATGAGAAGTTCCATTCTTCGTTGCACAAGACAACCTACTTTTACATATTATGCACACACAAAGTTCTTTTCCATCTATAATACCAAGTCTTTCGAGATAATTCCAACATTCAGAAGTTTGAGATTTACCCTTGTTGTGAGGTTCTGGTTCAGAAGCAGCCTCGATTCCCTTTTTCTCTTTCTCCTCAGGCTTTTGGTTTTGGTTGCCCTGTGCTGATGCTGAAGTTGAGATAATCTCACAATCACCAACACTGGAATCCACGGCATGAACACTAGAATCCATAGCAAACTACAAATAAAAAAATTTAGCCAACATTAGTATATTACATTTACATACTAGAAAAAAAAAAGACAGCACAAATGCACATATAAAAATACAAATATACCAGAAAAAATAAAGAATAAAAAAATACATAAAAGATCATAAAACAAAAAACCAAAGAAAAATAATAAGAATAACGAAAAAATACAGAATAAAAGAAAAAAACAGAATAGAATATAGACAATGAAAAATAGAGAATAGACCAAAATATTAAAGAACAACAAAAAATTGCAGAATAATGAACGAAAAATGCAAAAAAATAAACAAACCAGAAAATAAATCAAGGAAAAAAATTAAATGAACTAGAAAAAAAAAGCAAAGAAAAAGAAAATAAAAAAGCAAAAAAAAAACGAAGAAAAAAAATAAACAAACCAGAAAAAAATTAAACGAACTAGAAATTATAAGCAAATGAGAGATTCCTTGAATAGGGATATCGAATCATTCAGAATATATGAGAAGTTCATCATCATTCAAACAAGATTTTCTCAGCTGGGAATTAAAGAACTTTGTACAAGATTATCAAAAGCATTATCAAGGTTTAACGATCTAGGTACAGGGAATTCCATTTCCTAGAAGTACTATGAAACGGTTCAAGGATGTGGATGCTTACGTTTGACTTCCACATAAGTAACTGATCAAGGGTTGTGTCAATGAGAGAGATCAAATAATAGGTGTTTATATTACGCACTCATTTTAGAACGAAGTTTCGGATGTCCATGATCATCTTTTCCAAGAGCTGTAACTATTAGGGTGGCCAATCCTAACATTACACGCCATTGGTCAGGATACCATATCAATCCGATTAAAGTTATAATCCTCCCAATGGAAGACTATAAATGTACCTTTAGGTTAAAAGAATCTAAAGATAAAGATTATTTGTCATCGTCAGATTCCACTTGGTTAATTAAGTGCTAGAGATTTTCAATTTCCGTTGGGGTGGCATTCACTTGCCCTTGCCCGTTGGTTGTCATTCTCTCTAGACTTAACTAACTTCCTTTCCTCTGATCAAAACAGGGATAACTGAGTTTTGATTTTGACCTGACTGGCTCAAAGTTCAACTTAGTACTCAATACGTTTGATTTAGACGATTCCTAAAATCAAACAAGATCCTAATACGTCTAATAATCTCTACTAACTTATTGATAACGTGTCAGAGACTAACAACAGAGGTGATGAAACCATACTCTCAGGCCGAAAAGGAATGAACTGTTAGAATTATTGTTGATAGGATTGGCAGCCGACACCCAAGAGGGGGGGGGGGGTGAATTGGCTGTTTATGAAAAAATTGGAAAATATTCGCTTGATAACGTTTTCAACAAATTTAAAGAGATTTGCAGCAGAAAACAATATAATGTTGAAAATCGATTGCGTGAAAGCGAATAATATTAATAATTATATAAAAACTAATATGCGCGGCACAATTAAAAAGATAACAACGAGAAGCGTTACCGCGCTAATTAATTTAAAACAATTAAATTAATTATTATGAAAATAATCGTTATGATGCACAACAAATAAATATAACAACGGAAAATAAAAAGATAAGGGATAGAAGAGATTGCACCGGAGATTTTATCCTGGTTCGGCAAACCCGGCCTACTCCAGTCCCCAAGCGACCCGCTTGAGCTTTTCACTAAACCAAGACACCACGCGTCCCCAAGTACAACTAGAGTGCCCCGCAAGCTACTACGGACCTCCTTTTGCTAGGGACCTCAATACACAACTAGGAAAACCTTTCCTAGGTTTCCAGATAGCCTAACTACTAGGTGACCCACCGTTCGTCTAGCACTACCCAATACAGAACAAAGGGTTCCTCACCCTACAAACACGAAAGCAGCACGTCCGCACTAGGAGATTCACTCCCTAGTCACTAAGGGTTACACACCCCTTACAACACTGGTTATGTTATGAGATTTGGTACAACCACTATAATGCACTCTTCTTAGTGCTGATACAACAAGATAAGGCCACTCTAACAATAAAGTGTTCTAAGCAACACAAATACAACAATATGAGTTCTATGGCAATGGATATAACAAAATAAATACTAGGCCAACCCTTTTCTTCTTTTCAAGAAGATAGAATATGAAAAAGCTTTTCTGAAGAATAGGAGAAGAAGAAAGTTAACCTCAGAAAAAATGAGAGAGAGAGCCTTAAAAACCCATTTTGAAATCTGATAACACCATATTTAAAACATGTTTTAAGATCAAAAGCCAAATCACAAAGATTTAAAAACTTAAACCAAGGATTTGATTTTTTAAAACAAATAAGTAAATATTTCAAAAACAAAATCAATTTCGAATTTTGAAATCAAATCCGAATCAATTAAGTAAAAACAAATCAGGAAACAAATCAAAATGATTCTGACACGTTTTTCAAAAATCATTTAAAGTAATCGATTACTTTCCTAAGGTAATCGATTATCACCTTTAACACCAAAACAAGTAATCCATTATTCAGGGCAAGATAATCGATTACAGAGCCCCTAGAAAAATATGTGATGCAACATTTAAAAGCAGGTAATCGATTACTTAGGAACAGGTAATCGATTACTGTGTCTCTGAAAAATATATGATGCAACAATTCTAATCGATTACTTCTCTTTCAAAAAAGTAACTGATTAGCCATTTTCAAATACTCGATTACAAGCACTCTGGTTTTTCTATGATGCAACAAAAGTAATCGATTACGTTGAGAAGGTAATCGATTATCCCTTCTTGCACTTGTAAAAAATAGATTTTCATGACTTAGAAAAAAAAACATCCAGAGTTTGTTTCATCATCTATTTCCACAGAAACTAAGTTAAAACTATTTTATGAAAAACCTTTGTAAAACACTTTTCCTTCTCCTTAATTAGAAAAACATTCTTCTCCATTAAGTTAAGTTTTGGCCTTTATACTTACGTAACTATATCCATTACCTTACATTGTTTTCTAGGGGAAAAGGGAAAGACACAACTTCAGCCTTCATTTGCTTGAACCTTGATAGCTTGACTTGTGAGCTTGATTGACTTTGTTTGTAATCATCAAAACTTTGAATATCACTTCAAGTCCTTGGGAAGGCTTGACTTCTAACACTCCCCCTTTTTGATGATGACAAACTTATTCTGAGTGAATCTGCATCACAAGTGTTAAGCAAGCAAATGTATATAGATAAACCCTTAAAGCCTTACTAGGAAACAAAACTTTATCAACAGGCAGATATAATATTAATATATAAAATCCCCCTGCAGAGATGCATAAAAGAAACATTAAATCATTTTATAGCTCCGCATCAACTCAGAATCCTTCTCCCCTTTGTCAACAACAGAAAGGAGGGATGTCCTTGGGAGGTGCCTGTATTGAGTTATTCTCACCTTTTTCGGTATACTAAACTCCCCCTGAAACACTGAATAGACGCATTAATAATAACAAGGGAGATTAGTTTCATACTTTACTCCCCCTATTTGACATCAACACAAGGAATTATGGGAAATATAAAAGAGTTTCTTTCCCAATACATAGTTACAAGAAAGCATGATGTCAAAATGGGACGAAGAAGTAAACATGTTTTTCATGCTGATTTTAAAAAAAATTTCTCCCCCTTTCTAAAAGAATGATTCAAAACAAGCATAACATAAAGGGAGATCAAATGCATCAACAAAACATGTATATGCTTACTATCATCAAAACTTAAAAAAATATGCCATGACAATAAACACATATTCAATGCAATTAAGCACATTTGTCATGTAAGCATATATCACAAATTCAAGTAACAAAAGGATAAAGTTAAGGATAGAGATACTTATAGATGTTATATTGCCCCATGAAGTTTCTTTACATTAGGAGTTCCTTCCTTGGATAAGTTCACCATGTAGAATTTCGAAGGTGGTCTCCTCTTGTTCGTTGTGTCACACTCCTTCCATTCCAAGAGATAATTTTTATGATGTAGTATCGCTTTCAAGTTCTTGAATATTGACAAGTCCTCTCTTCAATTGACAACGTTGTTCATAGTATTCCAGAGAACATTGCAAGGTAGATACTTGAAGTGATACCTACAAGACTAATTAGGTACAGTGCTATTGGTATCCATCAAAATTGGATCGTTAGGAATTAGTAACACATGCATATAGAACATGCTGAAAAATAATTTATCCTTCAAGAAGAATTGTACAAAGATATCGAAGAAAGAGTAAATCATTTATAAAAAATTTCAGCATCAATATAAACATGTGTATCACAAAGATAAGTAGCATAAAATAATATAAGAGAATAAGTGCAGTGATACTTATCGTAGGTGATAGTTCCTCATATAGTAGGGATTATTTGTGCACTTGTGGAGTTCTTCCTTTAGGACTCTCATCCTTATTGAACAACATGATAAAAACTCCACTTGTGTCTATTCAAGTCGCATTTCCCTTGATTAAGACCATATCCCTCATTGGTATTTTCCATTATGCACCATGAAGAAGTTGGAGTCCTCCTTTGGAATTTTTTTTTCATTTAAGTCCATTGTGCATAGAATTCTTATAAGGTCAAAGAAAATCAACCGCTTTTTATAGACCCTGCAAAAACACTTGAATGCACTTCTTTTGGTATCCAAAGGCTTGGATCCTACGCGATTAGTAGAATCTCCTTACAAGTATCAAAGATACCGTGAAGGTAAAAATATGAATAAACAAATTTAAGCAAATGCACTAATCATAAAGAAGGAGTCATGCTTATGTTATAAGTTCACGTCATACCAAACATGTTCTTATAAACACATGCATATCCTCATATATCAAAGCGCTATAACAACATCACATATAAAGTGTAATCATGTGATAGAAGATAATAAACAAATTTAAGCACACATGATATATCACACTATATGTAACAGGTATGTAGGACTATACCAAAAAAAAATAATCATGTGCTAAAAAGAATTTTCAAAAAGGTGTAAAGCACACATGATTTAATTCAACCAAGAAGTGATCATGATATTTAAAAATATTTAGAAAAAATTTTAACACTCATGATACACCTTAGTATGACAAAAATTTAGGATAGTCCAAGTATACCTTTGTATAGTCATTGATATAAGAGGAATAAGAGTTCGATACCTTAGGCTTTTAGATCAAGTAGGTAGTCGCCTTTACCCATTGCTTCACCTTTTTAATCTTTGACCATGATGGTTCTTTCATATTCCTTGTGTGAAGCTTTGATGTTGTTAGGCGTATTTTTATTTTGACTAACCCATCTATTTCCTTTGATGGTTACTCCTTTTTATTTTTGATATCTGGTGCAGGTAATCGATTATTCTCAAAGAGGTAATCGATTACTGCTTCTCAACCTTCCATACTTTGGTTCTCTCGAAGGCTGGTAGTCAATTACTTTTTAGATGTAATCGATTACTTTGTTTCACACTTCCAGACCTGTTCATATTACTGCAAAGCACATGCTTGGGATATCTCCAACGCTCAAGTTAATATAAGTTTAACATAATAAGGTGCAGAGCGATAAAACTTTGAAGAAATAAAGTACTATTAAGAGCTTATGAGCAAGAGATGTGTTATGCACTTCATATGAATGTCAATGACCTATTGTAGGGTACAACTATTCCAAGTAAATATGATCATGTGTCAAAAGATTTTAAAAAGATTAGTTTACCACACATGATATATTTTCAATATGGATTAAGCTTGGAATAGTCTAAGTCCACTCTAGTATAGTCATTGGCATATAATGAATGTACATTAACCTTTTTAAACCTATTGATCAAGGGAGTACTTGTCCTTAACCATGTCTTCACGTGTTGTTTTTTTGCCATAGCATGCATTCCATTTTTCCTTCGTGAAGCTTTGGTGTTTGAGAACTTGTGTCTCCTTCGATCTTTCCATTTAGCCCTTGATTTATGAGATATCAATTTGTATGTTTGTTCTTTCTTTCTTTCTCTTGGTTCTTTCTTATAAGTGAGATCATGCATAAACAAATTACCAGAAGAACCTTTTGGTACCCATTTCATTTTGGGTCCTTGAACGTTAGTCTTGGATTCCTTTGGACTTTTGGAACCCACTTCAAGTTATTTCTCATATTGTGATTTTTCCGATAAAAGCATAAATGAGAAATATGACCCGAACATCCACAATAGTTACAAATAATGACCTTAGGTGATGATTTGACTTTTTCAAGGATAGGTTCATAAGACTTGGTATTTTTGTTTTCAAAAAGCAAAGCACTATTGTTAAATTCTTTACTTGGTTTTTGAATATCAACATTATTTTCAACTTCACCAAGCAAGGAATTCGGACCAATAGCTTTTTCAATATTATGGTTTTCAAAATTTGTATCCTCAACATATTTCTCAAGACATACGCATTTTTAAAAATGGGTTGAGGAACAATCTTCTAAAATATTTTCTTTATCAAGATTATCTCCACTTTTTAAAGTATCAAAAATATTTTTGTTTGCAGACAAATCTTGTAAAGAGTCCAAGTCATTGTTTTCTAAAATTATCATTTCATCACTCAAGTCATTATAAGTAATTTGTAGATAGTTAGAGCAAGAATTTTTTGAAATTACCTCAAGGTTTATATGGTCTAAGTGGTCGGATATTTCATTTTCATTTTCCATTGATTCCTTGTCCGAGCCACTCGATTCCTCCATTGAATCCATGAAGCTTTCAAATAATCCTTCTAGTTCATCTTCATCGCTTGTTGAGCTACTCCCCTTGCTTATAGTTTCATCATCATAACTTCTGTCTAGGGAGTTAGTCCTCTCAAGCTTGATGTCAATTTCAACTTGTTTCTTCTCCTCTTTCCTGTGGACACTAACACTTTCATGAAGATCATTAGTAGCATAGTGTGTTATCAAAGTGTCCCAAATATCCTTAGCACTTTCACAATTTTCAACTATAGCAAATGCATCAACATTCAAAGAATTTTTAAAAATATGCATAGCTTGAATATTGAATGAAAAGGATTTTTCATCAAAATCATTTAAAACATGTTTTGGCTTAAAATCAAAACCATTAAGAACAACATGCCATAAACAAAAACTAATTGATTGTAAAAATATTTTCATTCTAGCACTCCAATAATGAAAATTATTTCCATCAAAAAACGGTGCTTCATTGAATGAAAATCCCTCCATATTAAAACAAATAAAAATATCCCAAACGCTGCCAATCTACAAGGATCTTTAACACAGGCTGTTAGGCCTTTACCAGAGCACGAAGCTCTGATACCAATTGTTAGAATTATTGTTGATAGGATTGGCAGCCGACACCCAAGAGGGGGGGGGGTGAATTGGGTGTTTATGAAAACATTGGAAAATATTCGCTTTATAACGTTTTCAACAAATTTAAAGAGATTTGCAGCGGAAAACAATATAATGTTGAAAATCGATTGCGCGAAAGCGAATAATATTAATAATTATATTAAAACTAATATGCGCGGCACAATTAAAAAGATAACAATGAGAAGCGTTACCGCGCTAATTAATTTAAAACAATTAAATTAATTATTATGAAAATAATCGTTATGATGCACAACAAATAAATATAACAACGGGAAATAAAGAGATAAGGGATAGAAGAGATTGCACCGCAGATTTTATCCTGGTTCGGCAAACCCGGCCTACTCCAGTCCCCAAGCGACCCGCTTGAGCTTTCCACTAAACCAAGACGCCACGCGTCCCCAAGTACAACCAGAGCGCACCGCAAGCTACTAGGAACCTCCTTTCGCTAGGGACCTCAATACACAACTAGGAAAACCTTTCCTAGATTTCCAGATAGCCTAACTACTAGGTGACCCACCGTTCGTCTAGCACTACCCAATACAGAACAAAGGGTTCCTCACCCTACAAACACGAACGCAGCACGTCCACACTAGGAGATTCACTCCCTAGTCACTAAGGGTTACACACCCCTTACAACACTGGTTATGGTATGAGATTGGGTACAACCACTATAATGCACTCTTCTTAGTGCTGATACAACAAGATAAGGCCACTCTAACAATAAAGTGTTCTAAGCAACACAAATACAACAATATGAGTTCTATGGCAATGGATATAACAAAATAAGTACTAGGCCAACCCTTTTCTTCTTTTCAAGAAGATAGAATATGAAAAAGCTTTTCTGAAGAATAGGAGAGGAAGAAAGTTAACCTCAGAAAAAATGAGAGAGAGAGCCTTAAAAACCCATTTTGAAATCTGATAACACCATATTTAAAACATGTTTTAAGATCAAAAGCCAAATCACAAAGATTTAAAAACTTAAACCAAGGATTTGATTTTTTAAAACAAATAAGTAAATATTTCAAAAACAAAATCAATTTCGAATTTTGAAATCATATCAGAATCAATTAAGTAAAAACAAATCAGGAAACAAATCAAAATGATGCTGACACATTTTTCAAAAATCATTTAAAGTAATCGATTACTTTCCTAAGGTAATCGATTATCACCTTTAACACCAAAACAAGTAATCCATTATTCAGGGCAAGATAATCGATTACAGAGCCCCTGGAAAAATATGTGATGCAACATTTAAAAGCAGGTAATCGATTACTTAGGAACAGGTAATCGATTACTGTGTCTCTAAAAAATATATGATGCAACAATTCTAATCGATTACTTGAAGCAGGTAATCAATTACTTCTCTTTCAAAAAAGTAACTGATTAGCCATTTTCAAATACTCGATTACAAGCACTCTGGTTTTTCTATGATGCAACAAAAGTAATCGATTACGTTGAGAAGGTAATCGATTATCCCTTCTTGCACTTGTAAAAAAAAAGATTTTCATGACTTAGAAAAAAAACATCCAGAGTTTGTTTCATCATCTATTTCCACAAAAACTAAGTTGAAACAATTTTATGAAAAACCTTTGTAAAACAATTTTCCTTCTCCTTACTTAGAAAAACATTCTTCTCCATTAAGTTAAGTTATGGCCTTTATACTTACGTAACTATATCCATTACCTTACATTGTTTTCTAGGGGAAAAGGGAAAGAAACAACTTCAGCCTTCATTTGCTTGAACATTGATAGCTTGACTTGTGAGCTTGATTGACTTTGTTTGAATTTGTTTGTAATCATCAAAACTTTGAATATCACTTGAAGTCCTTGGGAAGGCTTGACTTCTAACATGAACTGCTCTGATACCATAATGTAACACACTCATCTTTAGATAAAGGGAATAAAGTAATTTATTCAGAAATAGATGTGGTGGAAAGTAAAAGTTCCCATTATTCAAGATTAGAGGATAAAATTTTTCTTTTTAATGTACATCTGTTCGGTGTTACAATGGATCACATACAGAAATGCCTTTCTCCCTTTCTCAGCTTGAGTCTCTGGCTTGTGTTGGAAGTCAAGCTAGTTGGAAGGCATGCTTCAAACTCTCTATGGACTTCATGTTTAACTCAAGTATATGTTTTGATGATAAAAGGACAACTCAAGTTCAAGCTCACAAGTGCAAGTGTCATTCAATATTGAAGACTCAAGCAAGCATAGATTAGAAACCTTCTCTTTAGATCAAATGTAAGGTAATGAAGTTTTTGTTTCTTTAAGAGTTACAAAGCCAATAAGTTTTTCATTTTAGAGAGAAGAAGAAAAACGTGTTTTTGCATGAAAAAGTGTTTTCTGCATTTAACCTTAGTAAAATACTTGATGTTACAAAACTCTGTATATTTGTATGTTTGCAAGAGAGAGTAATCGATTATTTGCTCAAATAATCGATTAACTTTGTTGCATCATAGAAAAATCAGAGAGGCTGTAATCGATTAATTGAATTTTGTTAATCAGTTACTTTCTTATGAAAGTAATCGATTACATAGGTCAAGTAATCGATTATAATTGTTGCATCATATATTTTTCAGGGGCTTAGTAATAGATTACAAGCTTTGTAGTAATCGATTACATGATGTTGCATCATATGCATACCAGAGGCTCAGTAATCGATTAACTCCCTAGTGTAATCGATTATTATGAGTTGCATCATACAATGAACAGGAGTAATGTAATCGATTAACTATTTTTGGTATAATCGATTACATGGTTTTCAAATGAATTTAAGAATTTCTATTTTTGAAGGAATAATCGATTACCTTCATAAAGTAATCGATTACTTCATGTTTTATTGAAAAACGTGTCAGAATCATTTTGATTATTTCCTGATTTGTTTTTATATAAAAGATTCTGATTTATTTTATAAAATTCGAAAATGATTTTAAGTTTCAATTATTTCCTTTTTGGTTTTAAGAATCAAATCTTTATTTTATTTCGTAAATCATTTTGATTTAGTTTTGATTTTAAAACTTATTTCAAATCTTATTTTATTTTATTTTGATTTTGTTTTACTTATTAAAAATCTTTTTGATTCTAAATGGTTTTTCTTTTTAAATCAAAATCACTCCAACATTGAGAATTATTATTCATTCGATCATAACTCTTTTCATTCATTCATTCTTCTACACGTTTCTCTCTTCTTCTTCTCAAGTCTTCTGCTTTTCATCGTTCATATTTTCTGAAGAACATAAACTATTATTGGCTGAGTGACTTCTAGAGAAACTTCTACTTCACTATCATAGAGCATATTGTTGTATCTGTGTTTTTAGAACACACAAAGCTATTGTAATCACTATCACATTCTTATATTTGAAACCTTAGTGGTTAGGGAGAGAATCCCTTAGTGGACGTGTGATACGTCGTAGGGCGAGGAACCCCGCTGTGTGATTGAGGCCCCTAGCGAACGGAGGTTCCTAGTAGTGTGCGGGATGCTCTTGGTTGTAATAGGGTGCGGCTCTATTGCTTGGTATAAGAACTCTCAAGCGGGTCGCTTGGGGACTGGACTAGGCCTTTCGACGAGAAGGCTAAACCAGTATAAAATTCATCGGTGCAAGCATTTCTATCCCTATCTCTTTTAATTTCCGCATATTTCTATTTTTACATTTCCGCACTACTCGATTATTATTTGCTATTGTTTTCGCGATTTGTTTCAAATGCTTAATCTCTCCATCTCAAATCAATTTTTAATTTATAACGGTTTTTACAATACATTAATAAAACTCGATTCACCCCCCCCCCCTCTCAAGATTTTGAGGCCAAAACCAACAATTGGCATCAGATCTAGTCTCTTGTGTTAAGACTTAACCGTCTCAAGAGTATGGCTTCAAACTCTCTGTATTGGAAAGCCCGTACGAAAATTTTTATTCAAGGAGTAGGATTAAAAGTTTGGGATGCAGTCGTAAATGGTCCCTATGTTCCTACCTATGTGGTTAATGGTAACACCGTCGATAAGCCTATGGCTGAATGGATGGAGGAGGAGGAACGTAGAGTCCAGTACGACTTGAAAGCGAAAAATATTATAACATCTGCTTTGAGCTATGATGAGTTTTTCAGGATATCAACATGCGAGACAGCACAACAAATGTGGGATACGCTGGAAGTCACGCATGAAGGTACAACTGAAGTAAAGAGATCAAGAATCAATACGCTGACTGGTGAATATGAGCTATTCAGAATGAAAGATGGAGAATCAATTCAAGAGATCCAAAAACGCTTCACAATTATTGTAAATCAACTGACGACATTGGGGAAGAAATTCACCAATGATGATCTCATTAACAAAGACCTAAGGTGTTTGGGAAGAGAATGGCAACCCAAAGTGACGGCGATTGCTGAATCAAGAAATTTATCAACTATGACACTGGAAACTCTCTTCGGCAAGTTACAAGAACATGAAAGTGAATTAAAAAGATTGGCTCAACATGAAGAAGAAAACAAAAAGGTTAAAAGCTTGGCATTCAAGGCTGAAGCACCTATAGCTGAAAGTGACTCGGACAAAGAATTGCTAAATGATGAACACATGGGTCTATTGGTCAAAAAGTTCGGGAAATTTCTGAAGAAGAAGAATTTCAACAGAAGAGACAACAACAAGAGTGGAGGCTCAACCATTACATGTAATGAGTGTGGCAAGCCTGGTCACATCAGAGCAGACTGCTACCAGTTGAAAAGGAAAGAAAATTCAGAAAAAGGCACCTCGAACTCAAAGAAGGGAAAGCAAGCATACTTGGCATGGCTGGACAATGAAGGAAGTTCGGATGAGGATTCAGACGAACAAGAGGAGACCGCCAACATATGCTTAATGGCTCATGGAGAAGAGGTAACCACTGAACTAAATTTTTCTTATGATGAACTACAAGAGGCTTTTGAAGAATTGCATGAGGAATCGATGAGGTTATCCTTATTGGTTTCTCTAGAAAAGAAAAATTCAGCTTCTCTTTTAGAAAAGAATGAAAATCTTATGAAAGAAAATGAATTTTTGAAAAATCAAAATAAGGAGCTGAATTTGACTTTGAAAAATTCTTCAAACACCTTGAGTAATGACATCAAATTTAAAGCTAGTTCTTCTTCTTGTAAATTCTGCAAGGACTTGGTTAAAGAAGTGGAGGATTTAAAAGAAACCCTTTCTAAATTTACAAAAGGTAGAAATACTTTAAATTTGATGCTAGGGAGACAAAAATGTTTCTTCAATAGAGCGGGTTTAGGATATCAACCCGGTAGGCATTAAAAGAAGTTAAGTACCATTTTTGTCCCTGCTAGTAATCATAAGAAACCTCTTATTATTTGTCATATTTGTGGTAATAAGGGTCATGGTGCACATGAATGCATACACCGAAAAGTGAAGTTCGTTAAACCGAACAATGAAACTAGAAGCTGGCATGATTTAAACTATGGCTATACTAACGCTCAAGGACCCAAAAAGATATGGGCACCTAAAAAGAAACCTTGAATTCTTTGCTTGTAGGTTACTCTGGAAGAAAGGAAGTTGTGGTGGTACTTGGACAGCGGATGCTCAAAACATATGACTGGAGATAAATCTAAATTTTCGCATCTCGTGCCAAAGGACCAAGGTCATGTGACTTTCGGAGATAACAATCAAGGAAAGATTCTCGGAGTCGGTAAAATTGGTACATCTCCTAACCCCTGTATTGAAAATGTTTTACATGTTGTGGGCCTAAAACACAATCTGCTAAGTATTAGTCAGTTGTGTGATAAGGGCAATAGGGTTATATTTGATTATGATAGATGTATTATCGAGGGAAAAGTTGATAATCTTATTAAGCTAATTGCTCGCAGGATAAACAATGTTTATGTTATTGATTTTAATTCAATTCCCTCAAATGATGCAAAATGTTTATTATCTAAAGAGGATGAATCGTGGCTATGGCATCGTAGAATAGGTCACATCCACATGGCTCATTTAAATAAAATTTCTTCTAAAAACTTAGTAGTTGGTCTGCCAAAGCAAAATTTTTCTATTTCTGAAAAATGTGATCCTTGTTCTAAATCAAAACTCACAAGGGCATCTTTTCCTTCTAAAAACCTTGTTTCTTCACAAAGGCCCTTGGAACTTTTACATATGGATCTTTTTGGACCGTGTCAAACAAAAAGCTTTGGTGGCAACAATTATTGTTTAGTTATTGTGGATGACTATTCTAGGTATACATGGACGCTTTTTATTACTCATAAAAATGACGCATTTCATGAATTTAAAAAGCTAGCCAAGATTATTCAAAACCAATTGCATTTAAGCATTGCATCCATTAAAACTGATCATGGTGGAGAATTTGAAAATCATTTTTTTGAAAAAATTTGCGAAAAACATGGAATTAAGCATTATTTTTCAGCTCCAAGAACTCCTGAGCAAAATGGAGTTATGGAGAGGAAAAATCGTTCATTAAAAGAGCTTTCAAGAACAATGCTTAATGACATGAATTTGCCTGCATATTTTCGGGCCGATGCAGTGAGTACAACTTGTTATGTTATGAACCGTGTTTTAATAAGGCCTATTTTATAGAAAACCCCTTATGAGCTGTACAAGGGGAGAAAACCGAATATTTCCCATTTTCGTGTTTTTGGATGTAAATGTTATGTGCATAATAATGGTAGAGAAAATCTAGGAAGTCTTGAGGCTAGAGCTGATGAGGGCATTTTCCTTGGATATTCTTTTTCGAGCAAAGCATATAGGATTTACAATAAATCTCGTAATACTATTGAAGAATCTATTCATGTATCATTTGACGAATCCGATCCCAGAAAGTTGGGAAAGGTATCTGTTAATGAAATTTCAGGTATTCTTGGAGATTTATTCATTGATGAGGATGAGGAGCCAAATGCAAAAGGAAAGGAGCATTCCGAAAGCAATGGAAAATCAGATGAATCAGCTGAGGAGAAAACTCAAGAACAATCCATGGAACTCAACGCTGATTTGCCTAAGGAATGGAGAACATCGAGGCACCATCCCATTGATCAAATCATAGGTGACATCACAAAAGGTGTAAGTACTCGCAATTCTATTAGCAATCTGTGTAACTTCTTTGCGTTTGTTTCTCAAGTGAAGCCAAAGAATATTTCTGAGGCTACGCTTGATGAGCATTGGCTTTTGGCAATGCAAGAGGAATTAAACCAGTTCGAAAGAAATCAGGTGTGGAAACTTGTTCCTAGGCCTGAGTCTCATCCGATTATTGGAACTAAGTGGATTTATAAAAATAAACTTAATGAGGCTGGTTTAATTGTTCGAAACAAAGCTAGGTTAGTTGCACAAGGTTACAACCAGGAAGAGGGGATAGATTATGAGGAAACATTTGCCCCTGTTGCTAGGTTGGAAGCCATTAGACTGCTTTTAGCTTTTGCATGCATTTTAGAATTTAAATTATATCAAATGGACGTAAAGAGTGCCTTTCTTAATGGTTTTATAAATGAAGAAGTTTATGTGTGTCAACCTCCCGGCTTTGAAAATTATGAACACCCGGATTATGTTTTTAAATTGAAAAAGGCTTTGTACGGTTTGAAACAAGCTCCTAGAGCGTGGTACGACCGTCTTAGAAAATTTTTATTGGAAAATAATTTTGAAAGAGGGAAGGTTGATAACACACTTTTTATTAAAAAGAAAGGAAAGGACATTCTTTTAGTTCAGATCTATGTTGATGACATTATTTTCGGTGCTACTAATGAAATCCTTTGCAAGGAATTTTCAAGTATGATGCAGGAAGAGTTCGAAATGTCTACGATGAGCGAGCTGAACTTTTTCCTGGGATTACAAATAAAACAAGCAAAGGATGGGATTTTCATTAGCCAAACAAAATACTGCAAGGAACTTTTGAAAAGATTTGGCATGGATAAGGCCAAGGCAGTAGCAACACCCATAAGCACATCTTGTTATTTGGACAAAGATGAAGGAGGTAAATCCGTAGAAATCACAAAGTATCGAGGTATAATCGGATCCCTTCTCTATTTAACGGCAAGTAGACCGGATATAATGTTTAGTGTCTGTTTATGTGCCCGATTTCAGTCGAATCCAAAAGAAACGCACATGGTTGCTGCCAAACGTATAATGAAATATTTGTCTGGCACAACTGACATGGGTTTATGGTACCCCAAAGGTTCTTCGTGTAATCTTGTTGGGTATTCTGATTCTGACTTTGCTGGCTGCAAAGTGGATAGAAAAAGCACTAGCGGCACTTGTCATCTTCTTGGCAATTCGTTGGTATCATGGGCTAACAAGAAACAGTCTAGTGTGGCCCTATCTACAGCTGAGGCTAAATATGTCACCGCGGGTAGTTGTTGTGCGCAAATTTTATGGTTAAAACAGCAACTCCTAGACTTCAGTGTAAGTCTAGATCACATTCACATAAAATGTGATAATACAAGTGCTATTAGTATTACCAAAAACCCAGTGCAACATTCTCGCACTAAGCATATAGAGATTTGACACCATTTTATTCGTGATCATATTCAAAAGGGTGATTGTATTATTGAGTATGTTGATACATCGCGACAGTTGGCTGATATCTTTACGAAACCGCTTCCAAAAGAAAATTTCTTTTTCATTCGTAGAGAAATTGGTTTAACTTCTTCCTCTCACCTCTTTTGAGTATGTGACTATGTTTATCTCTCTTGTTATTATTGATGCATCTTCTTAGTGTTTCAGGGGGAGATAGCACATTTTTTTGATGATTACAAAAGGGGGAGAGATATTCTGATATATTGATTCATACATTCAGGGGGAGAGACGGGGAGATACTCTGAAGGATGCAAATTTTCAAAATGATATATGTTATTCATGCATCTATACTTGGGGAGATGAATTGATTTATTATATTTCCTGTAATAATTGTTCTAAGGAAGGTTTTGTTATTATATATATATATTTTGCTTGTATAACACTTGTGATGCAGATAATAAAGAGCATATCAGAATGGTTGTTTGTCATCATCAAAAAGGGGGAGTGTTGGAAGTCAAGCTAGTTGGAAGGCATGCTTCAAACTCTCTATGGACTTCAAGTTTAAATCAAGTATATGTTTTGATGATAACAAGCCAACTCAAGTTCAAGCTCACAAGTGCAAGTGTCATTCAAGATTGAAGACTCAAGCAAGCATAGATTAGAAACCTTCTCCTTAGATCAAATGTAAGGTAATGAAGTTTTTGTTTCTTTAAGAGTTACAAAGCCAATAAGTTTTTCATTTTAGAGAGAAGAAGAAAAACGTGTTTTTGCATGAAAAAGTGTTTTCTGCATTTAACCTTAGTAAAATACTTGATGTTACAAAACTCTGTATATTTGTATGTTTGCAAGAGAGAGTAATCGATTATTTGCTCAAATAATCGATTAACTTTGTTGCATCATAGAAAAATCAGAGAGGCTGTAATCGATTAATTGAATTTTGTTAATCAGTTACTTTCTTATGAAAGTAATCGATTACATAGGTCAAGTAATCGATTATAATTGTTGCATCATATATTTTTCAGGGGCTTAGTAATAGATTACAAGCTTTGTAGTAATCGATTACATGATGTTGCATCATATGCATACCAGAGGCTCAGTAATCGATTAACTCCCTAGTGTAATCGATTATTATGAGTAGCATCATACAATGAACAGGAGTGGTGTAATCGATTAACTATTCTTGGTATAATCGATTACATGGTTTTCCAATGAATTTAAGAATTTCTATTTTTGAAGGAATAATCGATTACCTTCATAAAGTAATCGATTACTTCATGTTTTATTGAAAAACGTGTCAGAATCATTTTGATTATTTCCTGATTTGTTTTTATATAAAAGATTCTGATTTATTTTATAAAATTCGAAAATGATTTTAAGTTTGAATTATTTCCTTTTTGGTTTTAAGAATCAAATCTTTATTTTATTTCGTAAATCATTTTGATTTAGTTTTGATTTTAAAACTTATTTCAAATCTTATTTTATTTTATTTTGATTTTGTTTTACTTATTAAAAATCTTTTTGATTCTAAATGGTTTTTATTTTTAAATCAAAATCACTCCAACATTGAGAATTATTATTCATTCGATCAGAAATCTTTTTTCATTCATTCATTCTTCTACACGTTTCTCTCTTCTTCGTCTCAAGGCTTCTGCTTTTCATCGTTCATATTTTTTGAAGAACATAAACTATTATCGGCTGAGTGACTTCTAGAGAAACTTCTACTTCACTATCATAGAGCATATTGTTGTATCTGTGTTTTGAGAACACACAAAGCTATTGTAATCACTATCACATTCTTATATTTGAAACCTTAGTGGTTAGGGAGAGAATCCCTTAGTGGACGTGTGATACGTCGTAGGGAGAGGAACCCTGCTGTGTGATTGAGGCCCCTAGCGAACGGAGGTTACTTGTAGTGTGCGGGGTGCTCTTGGTTGTAATAGGGTGCGACTCTATTGCTTGGTATAAGAACTCTCAGGCGGGTCGCTTGGGGACTAGACTAGGCCTTTCGACGAGAAGGCTAAACCAGTATAAAATTCACCGGTGCAAGCTTTTCTATCTCTATCTCTTTTAATTTCCGCATATTTCTATTTTTACGTTTTCGCGCTACTCGATTATTATTTTCTATCGTTTTCGCGATCTGTTTCAAACGCTTAATCTCTCCATCTCAAATAAATTTTTAATTTATAACGGTTTTTACAATACATTAATAAAACTCGATTCACCCCCCCCCCCCTCTCGAGATTTTGAGGCCAAAACCAACAGCTTGCCCGGTGGATTGACTTCATCGGCTACTTGAACCTACCACCGAAGGCTAGGGGGGAGTAAGTCATAGTGAAGCACATCATAAAATAATAATCTATCAGTACTAGAAATAACATACACAAGTACTCAGGCAATCACATAGTAATGCATATACAAATGCAAATCGAGTTATTCATCTGATATATCTTGTGTTTAAGTGGCATGATGCATGCAATATCTAATCATTCATAGCCCGGGGTATCACAGTTCGGACGCAAAGGGGTCCTCGTGAGCTTTCTCCGCTCGACCCTCTCGATTTACAGGCTTCCTCCGCCAAACGCATGAATTACAGACTTCCTCCACCTGACGTAGAACTAGTATAGGCCTCAACAAACTGTAGCAGATCTCAATCAATGCATGAATGCAAGAATGGTTCATTACCATTCTTTAGCAGTTAATCTTTTATCGTGCTTCAATCATTCTAATCATTTTATCATATCAACATCCGCGCTCCTAGGGCGAATGGATATTATTTATTCTTATCAAATTATGAATTTAGTATTAATATATTATCATCAAATTCAATCCATATTGTACAAATATGATAGGTTAAAGCTAGGTATAATAGAATTTAGCACTTTTCCCTTTTCAAGGTCATTCTAATCAATTGGAGAAGTCTCCAATCAAATAGAATGTAAAAATTCAGATTTTTGGTAGAAAAATTGGGGTGGTCATATCGATATGCCCCTATGCATATCGATATGCATAATCGATATGCCCATGCTGGATATTGATATGCACATTGAAATTTCAGCATATTACTTGAGGTTTGAAGTACCAAATCTTAATATACTTCACTTTAACCATTCTCAAGCCAAAACAGATTAATGTCATGTATAAATACATCTGTTCATGCATAATTTCAGCAAGCATAACATCAAGTTCACATAGAATTCAAGTAATATGCATAAAAGATGTAAAATCACAACTTGACCTATGATTTTCATTTCCATTATGATTCAGTTCAATTTTCTTATTGATGCAGCTTATAATCATCATATATAAGTTGTTCAAATATAGAAATCACACTAGAATAACCTACAAGTCATTTTCCTAGTTCAAGTTCACAACTTTCCCTAGTTTTGCCCTTGAGTTCATGAGAACTCCTATACTTCTAGCCATCGGATTATTATTCTAGAACCCGGATAACTTCTCCCTTACCTATCACAGAGATTCAGACTTGTTTGGGTTGGAAGAGATTGGTTCGGTTGAGGAAAATCTCAACTTTTCCGGTTCAGCTGCAACGGTTCTGTTTTCAGTTCAACATGGTCACAAAATCAATGTTGATCACCATGAAAAGACAGAATAATTCGTGGTCAATGGTTAGAATCAAAACTAGGGTATGAAATCTTGAAAATAAAACAAGTTTGAAGCTCAAAGGATACTTGAGCTTACCACAAAGATCAAAGGAATATGGCTTCCCGAATTTGAAATTCTGCAGATTTCAGTTTCAGATACTGAACTTTGCAGGAGTATAAATCCTTCCATACTTCACCAAATCAGACAAGCTTGGTACCAAATCGAAGAGGCTTGAACAAGCTTCAGTTTGGTATAAGATTTGTAAGTTTTTGAGGCTTGGATCATAGAGAACGAATCAGAGAAAGTCGAGTTCTTGAATCTGAAACTTCAGATTTCAGATTGAAACACCAAACTTTGCCGGGTTATGAATCTCTCTACACTCCACCAAATTGAGTAAACATGGTATCAATTTGAAAAGGGTTAAGAGAGCTTTAATTTGGTATATTATTCGTGGTTTGGGGTGACTTGTAGAAGGACAACGAAAGAGAACAAGTCCGCACCAGAAAACACAAGTTTCAGAGAGTTTGAGAGGATGTTCATCAGTTATTGAGAGAGATCACCCTTAAATTCATGAAATAACCCCTCCCAAATGTCCTTATCAATTAAGCACAGTGTAGGGAAGATTTTTATGGTGATTTGTGGCTGAAAACTTGGAGAAACCACTGCCATTCGTGCCTTAACCGACTTATTTTTGAGCCATCAGAGTTGTGCATATCGATATCCACTTCTGGATATCGATATCCAGTATCGATATGAGCATACTCACATCGATATGCATGTTGCACAATGACATCACCTTCGCATTCAAACTGCCATAACTTTTTCGTTAACCGTTGGATCTTGCTCAAATTTGGAGATAAGCTTCCTAACATACTTATCTTCGTATCCAACGGTCAGTTTTGCATCTAATGATATAAATCTTTTATTTTTATTTTTATATTATTATGCTTTCACATAATATAGAATTTCCTCAACAATAATAAAATATATTTTGTTTTTATAAAGAAATTGGGGCTGTTACACTCTCCCCCACTTTTAAGAATTTCGTCCCCAAAATTCCATCTAAGCTTACTTAGACTCAAACAAATGAGGATACTCCTCACGCATTTGGTTTGTTAACTCCCAAGTCATTTCGATTACTCTACCTCGTCTTGTTGCCATGCGACTTTGACTAAGGGGATATCCGTTCCTCTCAGTCTCTGGATTCTTTGGTCCTCGATACGGATCAGACCAGCTTCGAATGTCAAATTCTCCTTCAGCGGCAAATTTCTGGTTGAATCTGGATGATGTTAGAGGGGTCATGCACAAACTCTCGAAGTTGAGAAACATGAAAAACATTGTGCAAATTGGATAGAGACGGGGGTAAAGCAATTTGGTATGCAACAGGGCCGACTCTTTTCAAAATCTGGTAGGGACCAATAAACTTAGGTGGCAACTTCTTGGGTTTCAATACTCGCCCAACATCGGTTGTCGGAACAATTCTGAGGAACACATGGTCGCCTTCTTTGAATTCTAACTTTGATCTCCTACGATCAGCATAACTCTTTTGTCGACTTTGAGTAGTCTTCATTTTCTCTTGAATCATCCTGATCTTCTCCCGTCATATCCTGCACTACATCGGGACCAATGAGTGTATTCTCCCCCACTTGAAACCAACACAGTGGGGTTCTACACTTTCTCACATAGAGGGCTTCAAATGGTGTCATCCTGATACTTGCATGATAACTGTTGTTGTAGGTAAATTCTACCAAAGGCAACAACTCCTTCTAACTTTCTGGATATTCCAGTGCGCAAGCATGCAACAAATCCTCGAGCGATTGGATTGTTCTTTCTGATTGCCCGTCCGTTTGGGGATGATAGGCAGAACTCATTCTTAGTCTTGTTCCCAAAGCATGATGCAGACTCTGCCAGAATCTGGAGATAAACCTCGGATCACGATCTGAAATGATGCTAGGGGAAACTCCATGCAATCTCACGATCTTCTTGATGTAAAGTTGTGTGAGCTTTTCTAATGAATATCTCATATTGATTGGAGTAAAATGGGCCGAATTCGTCAATCGGTCCACAATAACCCACACAGCTTCAAAGCCACCTTGTGTCCTTGGAAAACTTGACACAAAATCCATGGCTATGCTGTCCCACTTCCATTCAGGGACTTCCAATGGTTGTAGTTTTCCGCCACGCCTCTTATGTTCAATCTTCACCTTCTGACAAACAAAGCAAGATGACACATAAGCTACTACATCTGACTTTAAACCAGGCCACCAGAACATCTGCTTCAAATCCTGATACATTTTGGTTGATCCTGGATGCAAACTCATCTTGCTCTTGTGAGCTTCTTCCAGAATAACCTTTCTTAGTTCTAGATTGGCAGGAACGCATACTCTATTCTTGAATCTCAAGATTCCATATGTTCCCAGCTGGAAATCTGGTTCCTTTCCTTCTGCACTTAGCCTCTGCTTCTCTTGCAATTCAACATCTTCTTGCTCAAATTCCCGAATCTCATTAAGAAATTCGTTGGAAATCTGCAGCATTCCCAATTTAATGCTTCTCTGGTCAAATTGCACCGCTAAGTTCAGATCACGGAACTTCTCAATCAGCTCCGCTTCCTTCACCATCAAAGCACTGACGTGAAAAGCTTTACGACTGAGAGCATCAGCTACCACATTGGCCTTTCCAGGGTGGTAATGCAATTCAAAGTCATAGTCCTTAATGAACTCCATCCACCGCCGTTGCCTCATATTCAGTTCCTTTTGATCAAAAAGATACTTCAAACTCTTATGACCACTGAATACTCGGAACGTAACTCCATACAAATAGTGTCTCCATATCTTCAATGCAAACACTACTGCAGCAAGTTCCAAATCATGCAGTGGGTAGTTCTCTTCATGAACTTTTAATTGTCTTGATGCATAAGCGACCACTTTACCTTCTTGCATCAAAACGCAACCCAAACCTTGTTTCGAAGCGTCACAGAATACTTCAAAACCTTTCTGCGGATCAGGTAAAATTAACACCGGAGATGATGTCAATCTACCTTTCAGCTCCTGAAAACTTGCTTCACACCTTTCGTCCCACACAAAAGGTTGCTCCTTCCGTGTCAAATGTGTTAGAGGAAGAGCAATCTTGGAGAATCCTTCGATCAATCTCCTGTAATATTTGGCTAATCCCAGAAAACTTCGAATTTCTGTGACCGTCTAGGACCTTTCCCAATTAAGCACCACTTCCACTTGGCCGGATCGACTGCAATGCCTTCTTTAGAAATTACATGTCCAAGGAAGTTTACTTCTTTCAACCAAAACACACACTTGCATAACTTAGCATATAATTTCTTTGCCTTGAGGATTTCTAACACAATCCTAAGGTGAGTGGCATGCTCCTCCAGATTCCTAGAGTAGATCAGAATATCATCGATAAACACGACAACAAAAGAATCTAGATAAGGCCGAATGATCCTATTCATGTAATCCATGAATATGGCCGGAGCATTGGTTAGTCCGAAAGGCATCACTACATACTCGTAGTGTCCATATCATGACCGAAATGCAGTCTTTGGAATATCTTCCTCCTTTATGCGGATCTGATGGTACCCAGACCTCAGATCAATCTTGGAAAATACCGCTGCTCCACCAACTTGATCCATCAAATTGTCGATCCTTGGGAGAGGGTACTTTTTCTTCACTGTCACCCTATTCAACTACCGGTAGTCTACACACATTCTCATGCTCCCATCCTTTTTCCTGCCAAAGAGGACAGGTGCACCCCATGGTGAGACGCTCGATCTTATAAACTCTTCTCCAGCAAATCTTCTATTTGCTTATTTAACTCTGCCAATTCCAACGGAGCCATTCGGTACGGAGCAATCGAATTAGGACCAGCTCCAGGAACTAATTCGATGCTAACTCCACTTCTCGCTTTGGCGGCAAACCAGACACCTCTTCCGGAAACACTTCTGGAAATTCGCAAACTACCTGGATATTCTCAATCTTTGCTTCTTTCTCAACAGAAGCATAAAGCAAACATAGCTGACCTTCAGGTTGGCTTAACAAGGGTTCTGAGTTCTGAAAGATTAGGGATTCGTCGGTTAAGAATACCGAACTATCCGGAGACATGAGAAATTCCTCATCGTTGCGGGAAAGGTTTCCTTACGTAGGATCAAGAAACTTTGAACGGAATCACGAGAGAGTATTATTGAGAAGGTATTCTCGAGATTCAATTCTCCAGGAATAAGAAATTCCATTTCTCAACAATGCTGAGAAATGATTCAGGAACACGGTCTAATTGAATTCTTTTTTTATCAAAGTAAACAATCCAGGGATCTAAGATGTTGAAAAGCTCTTTCGAAAGTTAAGGTTTCCAAAATGCCCAGATACGATCGAAAGAAACCAAAGTAATCACAAGGGTAAGCAAATGAGAGATTCCTTGAATAGGGATATCGAATCATTCAGAATATATGAGAAGTTCATCATCATTCAAACAAGATTTGCTCAGCTGGGAATTAAAGAACTATGTACAAGATTATCAAAAGCATTATCAAGGTTTAACGATCTAGGTACAGGGAATTCCATTTCCCAGAAGTACTATGAAACGGTTCAAGGATATGGTTGCTTACGTTCGACTTCCACATAAGTAACCGATCAAGGGTTGTGTCAATGAGAGAGATCAAATAATAGGTGTTTCTATTACGCAGTCGGTTTAGAACGAAGTTTTGGATGTCCATGATCATCTTTTCCAAGAGCTGTAACTATTAGGGTGGCCAATCCTAACATTACACGCCATTGGTCAGGAGACCATATCAATCCGATTAAAGTTATAATCCTCCCAATGGAAGACTATAAATGTACCTTTAGGATAAAAGAATCTAAATATAAAGATTATTTGTCATCGTCAGATTCCACTTGGTTAATTAAGTGCTAGAGATTTTCAATTTTTGTTGGGGTGGCATTCACTTGCCCTTGCCCGTTGGTTGTCATTTTCTCTAGACTTAACTAACTTCCTTTCCTCTGATCATAACAGGGATAATTGAGTTTTGATTTTGACCTGACTGGCTCAAAGTTCAACTCAGTACTCAATACGTTTGATTTAGACGATTCCTAAAATCAAACAAGATCCTAATACGTCTAATAATCTCTCCTAACTTAATGATAACGTGTCCGAGACTGACAACAGAGGTGATGAAACCATACTCTCAGGCCAAAAAAGAATGAACTGATCTGATACCATAATGTAACACCCTCATCTTTAAATAAAGGGAATAAAGTAATTTATTCAGAAATTGATGTGGTGGAAAAGTAAAAGTTCCCTTTATTCAAGATTAGTGGATAAAATTTTTCTTTTTAAAGTACATCGGTTCAGTGTTACAATGGATCACATACAGAAATGCCTTTCTCCCTTTCTCAGCTTGAGTCTCTGGCTTGCCCGGTGGATTGACTTCATCGGCTACTTGAACCTACCACCAATGGCTACGAGGGAGTAAGTCATAGCCGAAGCACATCATAAAATAATAATCTATCAGTACTAGAAATAACAAACACAAGTAGTCAGACAATCACATAGTAATGCATATACAAATGCAAATCGAGTTATTCATCCGATATATCTTGTGTTTAAGTGGCATGATGCATGCAATATCTAATCATTCATAGCCCGGGGTATCACAGTTCGGAGGCAAAGGGGTCCTCGTGAGCTTCTTCCGCTCGACCCTCTCGATTTACAGACTTCCTCCGCCAAACGCACGAATTACATACTTCCTCCGCCTGACGTAGAACTAGTATAGGCCTCAACAAACTGGAGCAGATCTCAATCAATACATGAATGCAAGAATGGTTCAATACCAATCTTTAGCAGTTAATCTTTTATCGTGCTTCAATCATTCTAATCATTTTATCATATCAACATCCACGCTCCTAGGGCGAATGGATATTATTTATTCTTATCAAATTATGAATTTAGTATTAATATATTATCATCAAATTCAATCCATATTGTACAAATATGATAGGTTAAAGCTAGGTATAATAGAATTTAGCACTTTTCCCTTTTCAAGGTCATTCTAATCAATTGGAGAAGTCTCCAATCAAATAGAATGTAAAAATTCAGATTTTTGGTAGAAAATTTAGGTGGTCATATCGATATGCCCCTATGCATATCGATATGCATAATCGATATGCCCATGCTGGATATCAATATGCACATTGAAATTTCAGCATATTACTTGAGGTTTGAAGTACCAAATCTTAATATACTTCACTTTAACCATTCTCAAGCCAAAACAGATTAATGTCATGTATAAATACATCTGTTCATGCATAATTTCAGCAAGCATAACATCAAGTTCACATAGAATTCAAGTAATATGCATAAAAGATGTAAAATCACAACTTGACCCATGATTTTCATTTCCTTTATAATTCAGTTCAATTCTCTTATTGATTCACCTTATAATCATCATATATAAGTTGTTCAAATATAGAAATCACACTAGAATGACCTCCAAGTCATTTTCCTAGTTCAAGTTCACAACTTTCCCTAGTTTTGCCCTTGAGTTCATGAGAACTCCTATACTTCTAGCCATCGGATTATTATTCTAGCACCCAGATAACTTCTCCCTTACCTATCACAGAGATTCAGACTTGTTTGGGTTGGAAGAGATTGGTTCGGTTGAGGAAAATCTCAACTTTTCCGGTTCAGCTGCAACGGTTCTGTTTTCAGTCCAACATGGTCACAAAATCCATGTTGATCACCATGAAAAGACACATTAATTCGTGGTCAATGGTTAGAATCAAAACTAGGGTATGAAATCTTGAAAATAAAACAAGTTTTAAGCTCAAAGGATACTTGAGCTTACCACAAAGATCAAAGGAATATGGCTTCCCGAATCTGAAATTCTGCAGATTTCTGTTTCAGATACTGAACTTTGCAGGAGTATAAATCCTTCCATACTTCACCAAATCAGACAAGCTTGGTACCAAATCGAAGAGGGTTGAACAAGATTCAGTTTGGTATAAGATTTGTATGGTTTTGAGGCTTGGATCATAGAGAACGAATCAGAGAAAGTCGAGTTCTTGAATCTGAAACTTCAAATTTCAGATTGAAACACCAAACTTTGTCGGGTTATGAATCTCTCTACACTTCCCCAAATTGAGTAAACTTGGTATAAATTTGAAGAGGGTTAAGAGAGCTTTAATTTGGTATATGATTCGTGGTTTGGGGTGACTTGTAGAAGGAGAACGAAAGAGAACAAGTCCGCACCAGAAAACTCAAGTTTCAGAGAGTTTGAGAGGATGTTCATAAGTTATTGAGAGAGATCACCCTTAAATTCATGAAATAACCCCTCCCAAATGTCCTTATCAATTAAGCACAGTGTAGGGAAGATTTTTATTGTGATTTGTGGCTGAAAACTTGGAGAAACCACAGCCATTCGTGCCTTAACCGACTTATTTTTGAGCAATCAGAGTCGTGCATATCAATATCCACTTCTGGATATCGATATCCAGTATTGATATGAGCATACTCACATCGATATGCATGCTGCACAATGACAGCACCTTCGCATTCAAACTGCCATAACTTTTTCGTTAACCGTTGGATCTTGCTCAAATTTGGAGATAAGCTTCCTAACATACTTATCTTTATATCCAACGGTCAGTTTTGCATCTAATGATATAAATATTTTATTTTTATTTTTCTGTTATTATGCTTTCACATAATATAGAATTCCCTCAACCATTATAAAATATATTTTGTTTTTATAAAGAAATTGGGGCTGTGACAAGATAAGTGTGCCTTTTTCCTTTGCCCTAGCCTAGAACCTTGGAACCTTGAACCTCCTTAGTCTGGCTTGCCACCTCAAGAGAGCCAAAATCCAATGGTGGTAGACAACCCTATTATGAGTATTATACTTGGGTAGAGAGTTCTCCTTGTCTTGTTCTTGATCACTTGGCATGCGGGCTTTGATTCTCCATAGTGATGAGTTGATAAAATACTAAAACCTAGAGAGAGAGGGAGGCGTGTATGGAAGAGGAATGTAGGGATGAGTTTCTAGCTCATTTTATTGGCTTGAGGATGTTGATTATGATCAAGTTTTGATGATCAATGAGCTAGAAGTTGATGGAGGAATTGGAACCCTAGGAGAGAGAGATGGGACCGAATATGAGAAAGAGAGGGTGTTATGTTGTTGCCCTTGTTGATGATGGTATTGTTGCATGGCTGGGTTTTGTGGCGAAGAATCGTGACTTCCCTTGGAAGTCAAAAACGAGTGGTCCACACGGTTTTATTTTTTTACAAGTCTGACAGTTTTCGCTCAGGCGAGCGTTTTCTCGCTGGAGCGAGTTTTCTTCAGTCATTTTGGGTTTGGCTCGAATCAGTTTTCGCTTGAGCATGCAAAGTTTCGCTGGAGCGAACCAATTTTCACTGGAGCGAAAACTATTCAGGGAATCAGGGTTCAATTTACACTACTTCGCTCGAGCGAACCAATTTTTGCTGGAGCGAGAACCCAAAAGTCTGAACGTACCAACTTCAAACTTCTACAACTTCCCGTTGGATCGTGCTCAAATTTTGAGACAATTTAAAATATACATCTTATTTTATATCCAACGGTGGACTTCTTGATTTGAGCTATGGAACTTACATCTAAAATTTCCTAAAGCTCTAAGTCTAAAACCCAAATACCTTCTACTTACTATTTTTAACTTACATTTCCCATTTCTTCACCCAAGGCTCACTCTAATGACTAATTACACTTGGAAATAAAATTTAGGATGTTACATTTCTGATCCTATTTTCGACATAAAAGTTGCTAATAAGATTCATTCACTCTTTTTCAACAATCAAATCAATCCTAATTTTACAAAAATCCTCTTTTGAGGAAAACTTGACTTTACGTTCTTTATTCTCCTTCTTCTCCAAACACCGAGTGTTTTCATATTCCTTGAGAAATCTATTATCTTTGCCTTCTAGAGCTTCAGTTTGTATTATTTCCACTATTGAGAGTGCTTATGTTGTTATTGGTTAATCCTATTATTTTTTGTAAAAGTCGTAGCTGTTATGGAGTATACTCTGTGTGCTTGGGGTGAGGAGCTCACTAGGATTGAGGATATGGCATCCTCCGTGTGCTTGGGGTGAGGAGCTCTTGAGTGCATTTTGAGGTTCCTAACGAAAGGTAGAATCAACTAGTGTGTGGGATGCTCTGGGTGTAATTGGGGTGCAAAACTACCAATTTATTAATAACAACAAAATCCAATGCACGTTGCAGAGAGATTGGACGTAGGCCTTTTCGGAACCTAACGGTTATGTGGGACCCACGTTACATCTCTCTATCCCTTGCTGCTTTTTATTCTCATTGTGTTTATTCCATCTGCGATATTTTATTTATTTTTATTGCTTCCGCGCTACTCTACGTTTTCAATAAATTCGCAATATTGTCGCTTACTGTTAATCAAATAAAAAACAATTTTTTAATTACTAAGTCAATTGAATAATTTTCAATTAATATAATAAAACTCGATTCGCCCCCGATTTCGAGGTTTCAGGCCAATTCTAACAATTGGTATTAGAGTTAGACTCTTATATTTAAAGGATTTTACCGTCTCAAGAGTGAAATGGCTTCAAACTCTCCGTTTGGTGGTGAAGGGAGTTCTATTAATAGACCCCCTATGTTTGATGGAGTGGGGCATGCTTATTGGAAAGTGAGAATGAAAATTTTTATTCAAGGGATTGAATTAAAAGTATTGTGTGCTATTGTTAAAGGAGCCTTCGTTCCAACTCACGTAGTGAATGGTATAACCGTCAATAAACCAAAGAGTGAATGGATTGAAGAGGAGGAATGACGAGTCCAATATGATTTAAAGGCTAAAAATATAATATCCTCTACTTTGAGTAGTTATGATGAGTTTTTCACGGTTTCAACATGGGAAGAGATGTGGAACACTCTAAAAGTCACTCACGAAGGAATCACAGAAGTGAAGAGGTCAAGGGTTGATACGCCCACGAAATGAGACCATGGATTCCAATTCTTTTCTCCAAGGAATAGATCAAATGATCTAAGACTTTGACTCAAAAAGGACTCGGTTTTAATTGATCAAGCCTTATGGCAACAATCTTTTCAATTCAAGGTTCATTTCTTATGTCTTTTAATGAGTTGATGAAGGAATTCTAAAAGATCATCAACAAGGATCTTGAATTAGGATTGATGCTACCAACAAGTTGTTTCAAAACCGAATTGGAAAAAGGATTCAAAGAACCAAATTTAATCTTGAATCAAAGACATAAAACTTGAAATAGAACTCACACCTTGCACAAACTCTACATGAGTTGCACAAACTCAAAGACTCAAAGAAGAGACAAATAGAAGCCACAATGGATAGAAGGGAGGCGCCTCATTCCAAGAGGAATGATTAGCCCATGGTTGCACTCACAAGCTTCACACAAGTGAGTCCCCTTTTGAAACAACCAAGTCATGGAGAACAAGTCCAAGGCATCTCACCTAAGAGAAGCTTCCAAAGAGAATCACTTTCTCAAATGGCACAAGGCCAAAGCCCTCACGGTTTTGCTTCAAAACATGCGTTCCCCTTTCATTCATGCCCAAGATTACATTATATAGAGATTACAATCTTATCATGCTTGCCATAGTCCTATTACACGTGAATGATTCTACTTGGCTAGCCATGATGAGCATTCAAAATCCTACTAATGATGGTTTAATACAAATAGTAACCTATTCGGCCATTTATGTCTCTAATGAATAAAAACATAACGTCCTCTTTGATTTGAAGTCATGGTTGCACATATTGATGGCTTCATGAATTTGCTATTCAATTTGAAACCCCCTTGTGTTGAATGCTTGGCCGTGAAACATTGATGGCCCCATGATTGTATGACTCAACTTGTAACCATCCTCATCAATTGGAATGGTCGTGACCTTGATTTCCCATTTTGTAATTTCAAAATGTAATCTCCTTGCTTGATCGTGAGCTTCAAGCTCCCTTGTCCTTGGCTGAAATTGTCTTCATTGCTAGAAAGAGCATCTTTTGGTTTGAAAAACTTAACTTTAATTTGTAACGTCCCATTAATGCATTAATTATGCATTAAACTAATTCTAATGATGATACAAGGTCATAATGATGATGATTAGAACCTTCATGTTTTGTAACTTATGTGTTATTGGCCATGAATGATCTTAATGGTCATTAATGATCCTTTTAATGTTCAATCAATTTGTAACCTTCTCTTTAAGTTCATTATCTCATCATCTTTAAGCTTATTACCTTTCAATTTCGTGCACCTCCATGCCTACACATGTAGTGACCTTATTTCATGAGGATAAGTGTCTTTATTAAGGGTATGTGTCCTCCAGAAGGCCACCTTTAAGGGCAGTCCCTTAAATTCTTCAAGCTCTGAGCATATTGTTTTAGGTTTGTATTTGAGTTTCCATGGTCCCTTCAGAGGAGGATATCAAGGGTGAACATGATTATTGGAGAATATGAACGATTCACAATGAATGAGGGAGAATCTATAAAGGAAATCCAAAAGAAGGTCACAATGATGGTCAACCAACTCGTGGCTCTAGATAAAAAATTTGCTAATGAGGAATTAATTAATAAAGTGCTTAGATGTTTAAACAAGGATTTGCAAGCAAAGGTTATTACTATCATGGAATCAAGGAACTTGCCAACACTGACTTTCGCAATATTATTCGGAAAACTTCAAGAGCACAAGAGTGAACGAAAGAGGTTGGCCCAACATGAAGAGGGGAGCAAAAAAGTAAAAGAACTTTCACTAAAAGATGATATTGTGGAAATATAGATTTCCCCTATGCTTAGAGCGTGTGTTTTTGATGATATCAAATCATGTTGTTTGTTATCCTGCTCATGCTTGAATATGTGTATTTACATCGTCCATTATTTATTACTTTATTCGTTATTGACTTGGGCGTTGGAGATACCCTTTTGCAGGTTATTGGAGACTCTAGTTGATGCCAAGGATAACAGTGTATTATTTATATGTTAGGCATCAACTTAGGGGAAGAATGAATGTCTGCATGACAGATTTGTTATTGTTATATATATTATTAATATATGCATGACTGTATTATTTTCCTGAATGCAATGTGTGAGGGGGAGACATATATATGCATACTGCTTAACCCTTGTCTTGCAGAATAAGTTTGACATCACCAAAAAAGGGGAGTGTTAGAAGTCAATGTGGAAGTACGTTGAAGTTTGGATGATGCCAAAAACAATCTAACAAAGAGCCAAGCAAGGAATTCAAGTGGTTCCTCAACATTTCATTAGGAAATCAATGTAAGGCTGGGTAGTTGTTTCACTTTAGTAATAGGCCATATTTATAGAAATGGAGAAGTTTTTATTTGTTCAAAAGTACTTTATTAAAAATGTTTTCATAATATTTATGTGAAAATACTTTTGGAAAAACCTCTAACTATGTTTTCTAGTTTATGAAATAAGTTTTTTACAAGTTTAAGTCAGAGTAATCGATTACTTGGAAAGGATAATTGATTACTTCTGTAGCATCAAACAAAAACCAGAGAGCTCCTAATCAATTATTTGAATTGGACTAGTTGGTTACCTTTGGTTGAAAGTTATCGATTACCTTGCTCAAATAATCGATTAGAAATGTTGCATCGTACATTTTCCAGAGACTTTGGAATCGATTAATCAAAAGGCTGTAATCGATTACTTGGGACAAAGTAATCGATTAGTGGTCAAAATAATCGATTGCTCAAAAGGCCCGTTTGTAACGCCCCGATTTTCACCATCCGAAAATAATCCTCATTTAATTAAAGGTTGTAAAAATTGAGGCCATTTTTTTTAAACGTTTTTGGGAAGCGGTTGGTGCATGCTCACGTTCTTACTTGAAAACCGGGTTGTTACATAAAAACCATTACGCACCTTCCCTTTCAAATCTTTCAAAAACAGTTTTAAACATTCGGCCAGTTCACAAAATAAGTAGGGCATAGTTACAGAAGTGATACTTTGCTAAGATGGTCCTTGACACACAGTTATAACAACTTAAACTAAGTACCCTACCTACGAATCTTCCTAATGAAAACTATCGGGTGAAGCTCCCGATCCTCCTTGCACTCTTTCTTAACTCCAGATGCAGACGCCACGGCGGTCGCTGCTGGCCCACCATTCTTGGGCACCCACTGCATCCTAGTTGAAGCAGAAGCAATCTTCTGAGCTTCACATCGCACCTTCTCCTCATAGTCTCTATATCCTCGGACAGATACTTGTCCCTACAGTGGTCCTAGGTTAGCTCCGCACAGTCGAAGCTCTGGATCCGGAATCACGATCTGAGAGTCACCAATTCATACCCAGCCAGATGGGGTACGCTTCCAGCCGCATCCATGTCTAGTCCATGTTGAAATCTCCATGCGATAATCCATCTGCACGTTGGAGTACCGGGAACACCGATATGCCAATGGGCAGGAGAGAGTTAGCGAACCGAACGATGAATTGTCGACGTTGTGGATTTACCGCAGGCGGAATATCAAGACAGCACACACACAATACAAACAAAGCACACACAACATAACATCACAACTCTTAATTATTAACTTATTAATATTCTTATGTAAACATCTTTTAATTTTCGATCATTTCCTCAATCACATCTTCCTTCACCATTCTCAATCTTTCACGTCTGTCCTCCCCTTTTCAAGGGTCTCATCATTTCCTTTCATACTTCCATTCTCATCATCAAATCTCCACAAACTCTACTTTCTTAATTATAAATCTTTTCTTAATGAGTCTTATCAAATTACTACCATCGATGATTAAGGGGATCTAAAGAATCATCGAGGTACGCATCCATTCGTAGTTAGCACTCACGTCTCATGCCTACATCTCCTCGGCCACCGTCCACCTAGTCGGAAGCAAACAGGAGTACAGAACCTTTACCGTGCGGGCACGACAGCTGTCACACAACAAATGGTCCCTGACCAGGAGGCCCAGCCTCAATAATATCAATTCATATATAAGAAGGCACACTGTCTCACTACAGTGGCAAACACAAATGCCCCACTCCAGTTCCTCTCACTGTTCTCGATTTGCAATCTAGGGGGCGACAGTACAATTCTAGTGTGCACGCAGAACTTGCCACGGTATTGGACCCAGTCCCCACCACGTTAGTGCACCACTTGTGGAGTTCGTTCTGCCTAGAAAAGTACTATAGACTTCTTGACGTTTCACCGTCATCGTCCTCCCCTAATGCAATCTCGTCCTAAGTATCCGCAGATACCTATCGTTCCTTCCTCTTCACTACTTCGGGTTAACTCTCATACCTCACCGCGTTCGCTGTTAATGTCTTTTAAAGTCTTTTATCTTTAATCAACCTAATGGTCAGCTCACCCTTCGTACATCCCTTCAATGAGTCCTGACTGCTAACTTTGCATCACTTTTCATGACTCAAACTTGGCACAGAGCGGGATCACAATCACAACTTGAATCTCATCGCAAAAACTTTTCCCCAAACAACCTTTTATTAACAACTCTTTTCATAAACTTCCAAAATCTCACTTCACAATTCCTTTTCGAAAACTCTTTCAAAACTTCAAATCATAAATCCTTTTCTAAAATTTCATTTCATAAATCTTTTTCCAAAATCTCCTTTCTAAATCCTTTCTCAAAAGTTCTTTTCACAGTCACTTTCAGAAAATCGATGTTGGAAAATTTTTCTCATTTTGGGAACCCCATTCACAAATTCATTTTGTAAACTCTTTTCAAAAATCTCATTTTGCGAACCCCTTTCAAAAATTCAATTTCAAAAACTTATTTTCAAAAATTTCAATTTGCAAACTCTTTTCAAAAATTCCTTTCATAAATCCTCTCAAAAATCTCATCTTTGAAAATCTTTTAAAAAATTTCTTTTCAAAATCCTTTCTCAAAAACTTTCCCTTCTTGAGAACTAGTGGAGGAGCAAGCTCAACTCAACGCTAGTCTCAATCCAAGAAACCAAAGCCAAAGAATCAAGTTTCCACTCTCATCAACTCTTCACTTTCAGTTTCACATCATCATCATTCCTTCCCAGCTCTGGCTCATTCACATCACATCATTACATCTTTACCACTCTCATATCATCATCTCTTCTCAATCAGTATCTCAATCCTCTAATCCTTATCTCCACTCTTAGTGTCTTATCAAGATAAGGCTGCCTTATTCCGTAAGGACTTAAGCCAACAAGGGATTATCTTTCTTGGTGTCTTTTATTTTCTAATCTCTTTGATTAATATCAATTATTTCACATTAACGATTCAATATCCACATTCACAAGTAAACAAATATAAACAACATAGCATCACACATCACACACAACAATGTGGTCTTTGTCCTATTCGTATAAGTGGCCACACAAAGCACACAATTGCCACTATACTACTGACGCAAAACCACTTAGTTCCGATCTTTGAGCTGATACGGAACGTCTCAATACAACACCTACTACCACGGTGTCTTAGGAAAACTACTCTCTCACCTGAGATCCAGCAATTGAATGTGCACAGTCTTCCCTGATCTTGGTTGCTGCCACTGCCTTAATCCCTCGTCTGTAACATTCCTCGGATTAATTAAAAACACATTTTCATCACTATCTTTATCAAGAAAACTTTTATTAACTTAAAATGCTTTTCATTCCTCGTCGGAAGTCTTAAAACATGATTTTTTTCTTAAAACACCTTTAACTTTTCTTAGTTCTTTAAAAACTTGAAATCACTTTGAAAACATCAAATAAAAAATTTAAATCAATTGGTTAGGTTGCTGGTCCATCTTGGACAGCACCTTAACCTCATTCCAAAACACCGAAAAATCCACCGGTTTCAATCCGGGTTTTGCTCAAATCAATTACCTTTTGAAAACCAAACTTTGAGTCTCATAAACTCAGTTTAAAAATCATGAAAACAATTTTAAATAGACTTGGACAGCAAAGAGATACTTTACAAAAATCAATTTAGTAAAACCCGAAAACATCGTAAAAACTCCTTTTTGTTTCAAATACTTTTTAAATCAACATTAATTCTTTAAAAACTCAAGTTTCATGAGTAAATAAATCTTAAATATCAAACTCAAATAAGTCAAATCAAATAAATTTCAAAACCACATATACAATAAACAAAGGACATAGACAATTAGCCAAGTATTCACTTAAATCACAAACAAACACTCATTCTCACATAAACATTATACAAATCAAACACTTGATTCAAATTATTCAACACATAGTTCGTTTCATTTTTGTAAAATAAAAACTCTTAAACATATTTAAATACATAAACCGAATACATACACATAATTTCACTTAAACACACATCATTTCACAAATACATGCATTATTCCTAGGTTACTTCATGAGAAAGAATTCCTAACCTAATTAACATGAACAAACCGAAGCTACACACATATCAAAACAAGATTCATGCAATCATCCAATACACAAAACTTATGAAATTATTTCTTCTTTCTTTTGACAAAAACCGTGAACTTAATCATTAGAAAAACCCATCAAACTTTAATTTATTTCCTTAAATCAAATTAAAATCATGCAAGAACATAAAGCATATATCAAATTCACACAAAATAAAAAGCATAGATCCTAATTCAAACGTGGCCGAACGCATCACATACAAGATCAACACTTAGACTAAACCATGTTCTTGCAAGAAAATTATTTTAAAGCTTATTATCCTAGTTTCCTTCTCAAAACCGAGGCATGCATCACAAGAAAACACATAATCCTTTAGTTAAATTTAACATGCAAGAACAAATCTTAACCTTTTCTACCAAAATAATTAAAAATCATAGGTCAACACAAGCACTTTTTAACTTATTTGTCAAAAGAACATAAAAATAACTTTTCAAGTTAAACACTCACATGCATGCACATAAATCATGTAGATCAAGTCATGAAATTAAACATGTTAACATAAATCAAGACAAAAATCATTTTGGGTAAAAAGGGACTCAAAACCGAGACACACTTGAAGAAAATATTAAAGCTTTTGTTTCAAAAATTACATGCAAAGCTTGTAGTCAAAACAAAGTTAAAGATCAAGACACAATTCAAAAACAAAAATTACTTTAGATGAAAAAGAGACCAAAAACCGTGACATGCCTTTGAGAAACTAAGAAAGCTTTTGGTTTCAAAAATCATTTACAAAAATCAAGATCGAAACAAAATTTAAAGATCAAATCAAGAATCAAAGATCAAGTCAAGAATAAAAGCTTTTCTTAAGATTAAACCAAATTCAAGACATGCAAGGGTTCAAGATCAACAATCAAACAACATGCAAGACCCAAAAATTAAAACAAGTTTAGATCAAACATTTATTTATCACATAAACACCTTTTGATCAACGGTTTTGAGCATCAAAACCTAACATGCAAGGAAATCTACACCAAGTTCACAAAGATGATAAACAAAGCTTTAGATCTAAAAGAAAAACATCAAGATCCCACATAAACAACATCAACCAAATTATAAAGTCCATCATTTAGTTCACTACAAATTCATTTAGGTCTAAGAAGATCAAGATCAAAGCAAAAGCATTACATGCAAGCTTAGATCAAACCATAAAATAAACATGCAAAGGAAGAAAAGAAAATTACAAGATTACAAATCAAGAACTACATCTACTTCTTCTAGGGTCTTCGGTTTATACCAAGGGAATAAGGTCTTCTAGTCTCTTGATCTTCAATAATTTCCTATGTTTGGGGTTGATCTCCTCTTCTTCTTCCTTCTACCACCTCACGGTTTCCTCTTCTTTCTCTCTATCTTTCTATTTTCTATTTTCTTAGTCTAAGAGTTTAAGGAGGCTCTTAGGCTTGTGTTGGTGTTGGCGTGTGGGACGAAGGAAATGAAGAAGTGGGATGGGAAATGAATGAAATGCACCAAAGGCTTGGCTTATAAAACAACTCATGGTTTCCTATTTTGTCCTTGGGTTGCTTCGGCCAAGAGCTTCCAAAGGGAGGGGTAAATTCGGCTTCCCACAAAATTGCATGGGTGGTGTTTATCATCTCGAAGGGGAACAACGTAGGGGACATAAGGGGTTAGGGTTTCATCCTAGGCTTTTGACTTAAGGGCTCTCCTTAGGACTTTAACTATTTAGGTAGGGTTTAGTTTGGGTCTTAGTTAGGTCTTAGTTTATTTGGTTACTTGGCCTCCACTCCTTAAAAAATTCTAGGCTTCTCACAAGACACACACACACACGGCACTCTCATGGACTCACACATATACACCTTAATCACACCCACATTCATGCACCTACACGTTGCACATACACATATTCATGCACATATTCACTCATTCTCACGCCTAACACCTACACTCATGCACAAATATACATCATGCCAACACATACATGTTACACACATACATACATTCACACATATTCACATTCATTTTACTAATTAAATTCCATATAATACTAAGCATACACACACAAAACCGCACATACATACACATAGAACAATAAATCATTCATGCATAGAAATTTTAATGGCACCAAAATACCATACACAAAACACACTTTCATAAAATAATTCTTATCATATATTCATTTCAAAATAATCACTTTAAAAATTATTTCATGAAAATCATTTCTTTGAATTCATTTACCACTTTGAAAACGTGAATTAAAACATTTATTTAAGAAAATATCCTTTCAAAAATACTTTTCTCAAAATAATTCTTTTTATAAATAAAAACAGTTCGAGGATTTTGAGGGGTGTTACAGTCTCCCCAACATAAAGATTTCTCGTCCCCGAGAAATAAGTTGTGGATTGGGCAGCAGGGCACAACAACTCTCACATCATCTGCACTTTCGCTTTAATGTTGTCCCTTCCTTCACTTACAGTAGACCCCTTACAACACTCCTCAGGTGTCACTTTCTGTTGAAGAAGCTACATAGCACAACCACTTACACGTCGAACCGGGTTAAGTCACACAGACTAATCGAAGAAGATGTCGTTCCTTTAGCTGATTGCCGTCACCATGAACACAATCTTGGGAATAAGCCCAGGGAAAACAAGCAAACAACAATTCATACATCTCCAAAAGCATTGGGTTTAACCTAAAATCCTGAGATACGCACTACTTTCTACAATTTAGGTTCTCACCAACCAACCACCTTCTCCGTCTAGACATCTAACTATAGAATAAAAGAGGTCTAATCATCCTCACTATTCCCTCAAATTAGGGTCAATATACACTCCCTTTCTTCCTTGTGACTCCCCAACTTAAGTCAAACTTACCACTAGATCCTTGTTCCCTTGCTTGGTTTCAGCTACGTATCCTTCCTTAATGGTTCAAGCCTAACTATCCGGATAACCATGGTACGTCTGATTCCACTATTCGAGCTGATGAGTCTTAAATAAGTCAGAAGAAACTATGGGGATACAGGGAAAAGTTCAGATCTAACGGTTTTTATTGAATTGCTTCAACGAGCAAAGGATTTAGGAATAACATCCTCTAAAGGTATTGACTATTCTTTGGACAAGAGTGAGCCTAGGTTAGCAAACTTAGGTTTATCACACAATGGTACTACCTCAAGGGTCATGGAATTTTAATTTTAAAATCTATCCGCTTCTACTTAATCTACTTCCTCTAAGCTACTTAACTAACAGGTTACTAACACTACAGGTACTAAAGGTATGAACAAAGTCTTTCACCTTAGTAAGACGGGAATCTAATCTCACACTCCTATCCTTGCACTAGCAAGCAATCATCATCACACAAACAAACAAGCAAACAATCAAGCAATCAAAGCAAAGCATGGCTCAAAGCCACAAAGGACTAACATAGCTCTGATACCACTCTGTAACGCCCCGATTTTCACCATCCGAAAATAATCCTCATTTAATTAAAGGTTGTAAAAAATGAGACCACTTTTTTTTATACATTTTTGGGAAGCGGTTGGTGCATGCTCACGTTCTTACTTGAAAACCGGGTTGTTACATAAAAACCATTCCGCACCTTCCCTTTCAAATCTTTCAAAAACAGTTTTAAACATTTGGCCAGTTCACAAAATAAGTAGGGCATAGTTACAGAAGTGATACTTTGCTAAGATGGTCCTTGACACACACTTACAACAACTTAAACTAAGTACCCTACCTACGAATCTTCCTAATGAAAAATATCGGGTGAAGCTCCCGATCCTCCTTGCACTCTTTCTTAACTCCAGCTGCAGACACCACGGCGGTCGCTGCTGGCCCACCATTCTTGGGCACCCACTGCATCCTAGTTGAAGCAGTAGCAATCTTCTGAGCTTCACATCGCACCTTCTCCTCATAGTCTCTGTATCCTCGGACAGATACTTGTCCCAACAGTGGTCCTAGGTTAGCTCCGCACAGTCGATGCTCTGGATCCAGAATGACGATCTGAGAGTCACCAATCCATACCCAGCCATATGGGGTATGCTTCCAGCCGCATCCATGTTTGGTCCATGTTGAAATCTCCATGCGATAATCCATCTGCACGTTGGAGTACCGGGAACACCGATATGCCAACGGGCAGGAGAGAGTTAGCGAACCGAACGATGAATCGTCGACGTTGTGGATTTACTGCAGGTGGAATATCAAGACAGCACACACAATACAAACAAAGCACACACAACATAACATCACAACTCTTAATTATTAACTTATTAATATTCTTATGTAAACATCTTTTAATTTTCGATCATTTCCTCAATCACATCTTCCTTCACCATTCTCAATCTTTCACGTCTTTCCTCCCCTTTTCAAGGGTCTCATCATTTCCTTTCATACTTCCATTCTCATCATCAAATCTCCACAAACTCTACTTTCTTAATTATAAATCTTTTCTTAATGAGTCTTATCAAATTACTACCATCGATGATTAAGGGGATCTAAAGAATCATCGAGGTACACGTTCGTTCGTTGTTAGCACTCACGTCTCATGCCTACATCTCCTCGGCCACCGTCCACCTAGTCGGAAGCAAACAGGAGTACAGAACCTTTACCGTGCGGGCACGACAGCTGTCACACAACAAATGTTCCCTGACCAGGAGGCCCAGCCTCAATAATATCAATTCATATATAACAAGGCACACTGTCTCACTACAGTGGCAAAAACAGATGCCCCACTCCAGTTCCTCTCACTGTTCTCGATTTGCAATCTAGGGGGCGACAGTACAATTCTAGTGTGCACGCAGAACATGCCACGGTATTGGACCCGGTCCCCACCACGTTAGTGCACCACTTGTGGAGTTCGTTCTGCCTAGAAAAGTACTCTAGACTTCTTGACGTTTCACCGTCATCATCCTCCCCTAATGCAATCTCGTCCTAAGAATCCACAGATACCTATCGTTCCTTCCTCTCCACTACTTCGGGTTAACTCTCATACCTCACCGCGTTCGCTGTTAATGTCTTTTAAAGTCTTTTATCTTTAATCAACCTAATGGTCAGCTCACCCTTCGTACATCCCTTCAATGAGTCCTGACCGCTAACTTTGCATCACTTTTCATGACTCAAACTTGGCACAGAGCGGGATCACAATCACAACTTGAATCTCATCGCAAAAACTTTTCCCCAAACAACCTTTTCTTAACAACTCTTTTCATAAACTTCCAAAATCTCACTTCACAATTCCTTTTCGAAAACTCTTTCAAAACTTCAAATCATAAATCCTTTTCTAAAATTTCATTTCATAAATCTTTTTCCAAAATCTCCTTTCGAAATCCTTTCTCAAAACTTCTTTTCACAGTCACTTTCAGAAAATCAAAGTTGGAAAGTTTTTCTCATTTTGGGAACCCCATTCACAAATTCATTTTGTAAACTCTTTTCAAAAATCTCATTTTGGGAACCCCTTTCAAAAATTCAATTTCAAAAACTTATTTTCAAACATTTCAGTTTGCAAACTCTTTTCAAAAATTCCTTTCATAAATCCTCTCAAAAATCTCATCTTTGAAAATCTTTTCAAAAATTTCTTTTCAAAATCCTTTCTCAAAAACTTTCCCTTCTTGAGAACTAGTGGAGGAGCAAGCTCAACTCAACGCTAGTCTCAATCCAAGAAACCAAAGCCAAAGAATCAAGCTTCCACTCTCATCAACTCTTCACTTTCAGTTTCACATCATCATTCCTTCCCAGCTCTGGCTCATTCACATCACATCATTACATCTTTACCACTCTCATCTCATCATCTCTTCTCAATCAGTATCTCAATCCTCTAATCCTTATCTCCACTCTTAGTGTCTTATCAAGATAAGGCTGCCTTATTCCATAAGGACTTAAGCCAACAAGGGATTATCTTTCTTGGTGTCTTTTATTTTCTAATCTCTTTGATTGATATCAATTATTTCACATTAACGATTCAATATCCACATTCACAAGTAAACAAATATAAACAACATAGCATCACACATCACACACAACAATGTGGTCTTTGTCCTATTCATATAAGTGGCCACACAAAGCACACAATTGCCACTATACTACTGACGCAGAACCACTTAGTTCCAATCTTTGAGCTGATACGGAACGTCTCAATACAACACCTACTACCACGGTGTCTTAGGAAAGCTACTCTCTCACCTGAGATCCAGCAATTGAATGTGCATAGTCTTCCCTGATCTTGGTTGCTGCCACTGCCTTAATCCCTCGTCTGTAACATTCCTCAGATTAATTAAAAACACATTTTCATCACTATCTTTATCAAGAAAACTTTTATTAACTTAAAATGCTTTTCATTCCTCGTCGGAAGTCTTAAAACATGATTGTTTTCTTAAAACACCTTTAACTTTTCTTAGTTCTTTAAACACTTGAAATCACTTTGAAAACATCAAATAAAACAATTTAAATCAATTGGTAAGGTTGTTGGTCCGTCTTGGACAGCACCTTAACCTCATTCCAAAAACACCGAAAAATCCATCGGTTTCAATTCGGGTTTTGCACAAATCAATTACCTTTTGAAAACCAAACTTTGAGTCTCATAAACTCAGTTTAAAAATCAAGAAAACAATTTTAAATAGACTTGGACAGCAAAGAGATACTTTACAAAAATCAATTTAGTAAAACCCGAAAACATCGTAAAAAATCCTTTTTGTTTCAAATACTTTTTAAATCAACATTAATTCTTTAAAAACTCAAGTTTCATGTGTAAATAAATCTTAAATATCAAACTCAAATAAGTCAAATCAAATAAATTTCAAAACCACATATACAATAAACAAAGCACATAGACAATTAGTCAAGTATTCACTTAAATCACAAACAAACACTCATTCTCACATAAACATTATACAAATCAAACACTTGATTCAAATTATTCAACACATAGTTCATTTCATTTTTGTAAAATAAAAACTCTTAAACATATTTAAATACATAAACCGAATACATACACATAATTTCACTTAAACACACATCATTTCACAAATACATGCATTATTCCTAGGTTACTTCATGAGAAAGAATTCCTAACCTAATTAACATGAACAAACCGAAGCTACACACATTTCAAAACAAGATTCATGCAATCATCCAATACACAAAACTTATGAAATTATTTCTTCTTTCTTTTGACAAAAACCGTGAACTTAATCATTAGAAAAACCCATCAAACTTTAATTTATTTCCTAAAATCAAATTAAAATCATGCAAGAACATAAAGCATATATCAAATTCACACAAAATAAAAAGCATAGATCCTAATTCAAACGTGGCCGAACGCATCACATACAAGATCAACACTTAGACTAAACCATGTTCTTGCAAGAAAATTATTTTAAAGCTTATTATCCTAGTTTCCTTCTCAAAACCGAGGCATGCATCACAAGAAAACACATAATCCTTTAGTTAAATTTAACATGCAAGAACAAATCTTAACCTTTTCTACCAAAATAATTAAAAATCATAGGTCAACACAAGCACTTTTTAACTTATTTCTCAAAAGAACATAAAAATAACTTTTCAAGTTAAACACTCACATGCATGCACATAAATCTTGCAGATCAAGTCATGAAATTAAACATGTTAACATAAATCAAGACAAAAATCATTTTGGGTAAAAAGGGTCTCAAAACCGAGACACACTTGAAGAAAATATTAAAGCTTTTGTTTCAAAAATTACATGCAAAGCTTGTAGTCAAAACAAAGTTAAAGATCAAGACATAATTCAAAAACAAAAATTACTTTAGATGAAAAAGAGACCAAAAACCGTGACATGCCTTTGAGAAACTAAGAAAACTTTTGGTTTCAAAAATCATTTACAAAAATCAAGATCGAAACAAAATTTAAAGATCAAATCAAGAATCAAAGATCAAGTCAAGAATAAAAGCTTTTCTTAAGATTAAACCAAAATCAAGACATGCAAGGGTTCAAGATCAACAATCAAATAACATGCAAGACCCAAAAATTAAAACAAGTTTAGATCAAACATTTATTTATCACATAAACACCTTTTGATCCACGGTTTTGAGCATCAAAACCTAACATGCAAGGAAATCTACACCAAGTTCACAAAGATGATAAACAAAGCTTTAGATCTAAAAGAAAAACATCAAGATGCCACATAAACAACATCAACCAAATTATAAAGTCCATCATTTAGTTCATTACAAATTCATTTAGGTCTAAGAAGATCAAGATCAAAGCAAAAGCATTACATGCAAGCTTAGATCAAACCATAAAATAAACATGCAAAGGAAGAAAAGAAAATTACAAGATTACAAATCAAGAACTACATCTACTTCTTCTAGGGTCTTCGGTTTATACCAAGGGAATAAGGTCTTCTAGTCTCTTGATCTTCAATAATTTCCTATGTTTGGGGTTGATCTCCTCTTCTTCTTCCTTCTACCACCTCACGGTTTCCTCTTCTTTCTCTCTATCTTTCTATTTTCTATTTTCTTAGTCTAAGAGTTTAAGGAGGATCTTTGGCTTGTGTTGGTGTTGGCGTGTGGGACGAAGGAAATGAAGAAGTGGGATGGGAAATGAATGAAATGCACCAAAGGCTTGGCTTATAAAACAACTCATGGTTTCCTATTTTGTCCTTGGGTTGCTTCGGCCAAGAGCTTCCAAAGGGAGGGGTAAATTCGGCTTCCCACAAAATTGCATGGGTGGAGTTTATCATCTCCAAGGGGAACAACGTAGGGGACATAAGGGGTTAGGGTTTCATCCTAGGCTTTTGACTTAAGGGCTCTCCTTAAGACTTTAACTATTTAGTTAGGGTTTAGTTTGGGTCTTAGTTAGGTCTTAGTTTATTTGGTTACTTGGCCTCCACTCCTTAGAAAATTCTAGGCTTCTCACAACACACACACACACACGGCACTCTCATGGACTCACACATATACACCTTAATCACACCCACATTCATGCACCTACACGTTGCACATACACATATTCATGCACATATTCACTCATTCTCACGCCTAACACCTACACTCATGCACAAATATACATCATGCCAACACATACATGTTACACACATACATACATTCACAGATAATCACATTCATTTTACTAATTAAATTCCATATAATACTAAGCATACACACACAAAACCGCACATAATACACATAGAACAATAAATCATTCATGCATAGAAATTTTAATGGCACCAAAATACCAAACACAAAACACACTTTCATAAAATAATTCTTATCATATAATCATTTCAAAAGAATCACTTTAAAAATTATTTCATGAAAATCATTTCTTTGAATTCATTTACCACTTTGAAAACGTGAATTAAAACATTTATTTAAGAAAATATCCTTTCAAAAATACTTTTCTCAAAATAATTCTTTTTATAAATAAAAACAGTTCGAGGATTTTGAGGGGTGTTACAGTCTCCCCAACTTAAAGATTTCTCGTCCCAGAGAAATAAGTTGTGGATTGGGCAGCAGGGCACAGCAACTCTCACATCATCCGCACTTTCGCTTTAATGTTGTCCCTTCCTTCACTTACAGTAGACCCCTTACAACACTCCTCTGGTGTCACTTTCTGTTGAAGAAGCTACATAGCACAACCACTTACACGTCGAACCGGGTTAAGTCACACAGACTAACCGAAGAAGATGTCGTTCCTTTAGCTGATTGCCGTCACCATGAACACAATCTTGGGTATAAGCCCAGGGAAAACAAGCAAACAACAATTCATACATCTCCAAAAGCATTGGGTTTAACCTAAAGTCCTGAGATACGCACTACTTTCTACACTTTAGGTTCTCACCAACCTACCACCTTCTCCGTCTAGACATCTAACTATAGAATAAAAGAGGTCTAATCATCCTCACTATTGCCTGGGCACGCGGATCTGCACGCCTGGGCGTGTGGTGCCTCTTCTGGCTCCGTTTTGCTCTGCTCTTGCGACATTTTCAAGGTCTTCTTATGCTCTTTCCAGCTCCATAATTATTTTCTCTAATTAAGCTCCAAAAGTACTTGAAACATACCCAAAACGAATCAAAACGTTCAAAGGACTCTACTTCTAATAAAAATCCAAAAAATAATAAAAACAACCTATATTTACAAGAGAAACAAGCCAAAACCATAATAAAAAGAAGTGAAATTAAGCCCAAAAACATCATATATTAGACCCAAATCACTCCCCCAAACTTAGCATTTTGCATGTCCCAGGCAAAAGTAAAATAAAAATTCTAAAACACAAGACTACCCTCTAAATCTAAATGTACACACCTAATCTAGGACTTCGACTCACAGAGTCAGACACTTATTTTCACAAGCAATTCATACAATTGAAACCTGGTTAAAGAAACAAACTCCACAAGAACTCAGAACTAGTGAACACTCTCAACCTCTCAGTGTATATCTCTCATGTGTATCAGGGTCATATATCAATAATGCACACACGTTCATGCAATGACTAAGTGTTACCATAAGCTTGACCATAGACCCAAACCTCCACTGAAATTATTGAATGCACACAAAAATCAAAAGGTCTTTAATTTGGTTGTAATGAGGCCATGGCTAAAAGTTTTAGGTGGGATAAAAGAAAGAAGGGACAAAACTAAGGGCTAAAATGCAAAACAAATTTCCCTAAAAAATCATGAATGAGCAATGAATACTAAAGAAGACTCACACTCAATCACAATCAATTTCATTCTTCTTTTATTTTCACTTTTTTTTCTCTTCTACTTTCTTCCAAATTCCTTTTCTTTTTTATTTATTTTTCATTTATTCATGGAAGAGAAGTAGATTCACAACACTTTATACCATTCATTCACTTTTTCTTATTCATTCCTCTCAATTGCTCATTCAAAATTCCTAAGGTACTCACAAAAATTATGTAATCAATGCAGGGTACCAAAGAAAAATCATAATTCATTAGGCTCAAAATGGGCAACTAAAGGAAATATAACAATACAAATAAGTTGTAGGCCACAAAAACACATCCTAAGTGCCTTAATCATCTTAATGCATGCAAACAATTATCAATCTCAAAATGGTCACCGGTCAAGTTCTAGAACACAAAGCCAAAGGGAACACACTCATGAAATAAATAGGGGTTTCAAATCAAAATAATTCAATAAATCATACCCCTCCAGTGTTTAGTCTCAAATAACTCACTAGGCTAAAGGTCAGTTCACTAATCTCAAATTCTCAAAAAGTTTGTCAAAGTAACCAGATTTCAAAAATATTTATAGCTCAATCAATTAGTGTCTAAAATCAATGAGTCTAATCCTAAACTAAGTATTTACACCTATCATCAGAAAAATAGTCCTAAGTCTAGAATAATTACCTACTCCTACCAAAGACACAAACCAACACCAAAAATGGGAGAAAAATTCAGATCTGAAAATTTTTTATTTTGTTCACTCCCCCAAACTTAGAGGTTGGCTTGTCCTCAAGCAAACTAAACTAACCTAAACTACAAAATAAAAAAACTACTACACAGAAAAATTTAGTACACTTCCCTTTCACATCCGCATCAAATACTCATCACTAACAAAAATGAGAAGATGCTCCCCCAAACTTAATACCTGCAGGTCGTTAGAAACAAGTGCAAAATAACTTAATACCTACAGGAAGTCCCATGACACGGGCAATAGTGTCCACATCATATGGAACCTCGACTCCTTTAACATAAGACACCCTCCTATTACTCTCATCCAACTCTGCTCTCTGGGCCCTCCACCAGGCATTAGCGTAGAATTATCAAACTAGGAGTTCGCTAAACACCTCATTTAGCTCCCTAACCCACCGAATCCACCTATTAATTTGCAAAGTCTCCCTAACCTCCTCTATCTCCCTCACTCCAACAACTCTACGACCCAAGGGACCCTCGCTATCAAACAACATACTCATCTCGGGGGTTATCCCTCGATGCACCATCTTGCCATCATAAAAATCAGAGACCCTCTAGTGCTCAAAGGTCTTCCCTACATCACCGCTACTCCCTACAGCAGGTCTCTTACCCCTCGACATCCTAAAACACTGAAAAACAACTAAGGGCAATTTATCGAACACTTGGTGGGCACTATGAAGAACACTAGAACCAAACTCTAAAACACTAACTCTTAACTCCAAAATCTAACTAAATCAGACCCAGAGAGTAAAGAGAAGTGATTTCTTACCCATAATAGTGAAAAATTCGTGGTCCCTTGCCTCTTTTTATGTAGAAACCGAATTGAGAGAAATGGGAGAGGGAATTAAGGAAAATCTCCAAAAACACCCAAAAACAGTGAAGAATGATGAACAAGAATGGAGGAATGATGATTATTGTTGAATGAATTTGAGAATTTGTGGAGGATTTGAGTTAAATTGATGAATTTGGGGATTGGGGTTTGAAATGGGGAAAAGAGGAATTGAAGAACTTTGGAGAAATGAGGAAGGCTCCCCTGGGCGTGTGACTTAACGCCCAGCGCGCGCCCAGGCGCGCGTGACCTATACTGACCTTTTTTTTATGAGAATTAAATGAAAATAAATAAATAAAATAAAATAAAAAAACTAATTACCTAAAATCTAAGGGAAATTACCTAATCATTGGGTTGCCTCCCAACTTGTGCTTGTTTAACGTCACGAGCCTGACGGGTCACCTCCTTTCGGAGGCTAGGGGGATGCCAATTTCCCCTTGAGAGATGGCAGCTGCTTTTTCAGATTATTTTCAGCATTGGAATGCTGAATGAGGTTAAGCGAAGTAAAGCGATCCGCAGTGATAGGTGGTTTTTCAAAAATATTAATTACGCATTGTTCACCATTCACACGGAGAATCACTTCTCCCCTAGGCACATCTATCACTGCCCCTACTGTGGCCAAGAAAGGCCGACCAAAAATTAGAGGAATATTTTCATCCTCTTCCACATCAAGGACTACAAAGTCCAGGGGCAGTATGAAGTCATTAACATTTACCAAAATATCTTCCACCACTCCATATGGGCGGAGGATGGATCTATCAGCTAATTCCAATATGGCAGGGGGTAGGCTTAATGTCTCCTAGTTTTAATGCATTGCACACAGATAAGGGCATTATGTTAACACTAGCTCCAAGGTCACAGAGGGCCTTACTTGAGTACTCCTTGCCAATACTGATGGGGAGGTTGAAACTTCCCAGATCGTTCATCTTCGATGGCAGGTTGCTCTTGATAATGCTGCTACACTTCTCCAGGATCGGAAATGTCTCTTCCGAGAGCATTCCCTTCTTCATTGTGAGCAGATCCTTCATGAATTTCGCGTACAGAGGCATCTGCTCAAGAGCCTCTGCAAACGGAATGTTGATGTGAATCCTCCAGATCATCTTCAGAAATTTGGAGAAGTGCCTCTTATCTTCTTCTTTCTTCAGCCTCTGAGGATAAGGAACCCTCAGAGGCAGTGGAGCAAGCTTTGGTGGGCTGTGGTTGAGATCCGCAGGTAGATCCTACGCTTTTGATGCTCCAGGCTTGCCTTGCTTTTCCTTCTTTGCATCTGTCCTAGGTATCTCTTCCTTCTTTTCCGCTTCAGTTGCATTACCCGTCGGTTGTGGCTCCTCATATGACTTGCCAATCCGAAGAGTCACTGCCATGCACCGCTCCTTGGGATTAGTAATAGTGTCTTTTCCTAGTGACCTCTCTAAGAGTTATTTTTTGCAATTTGGCCCACTTGCATCTCCAAGTTGCGGATGCTAGCCCCTTGATTGGCGAAATTCGCCCTTGTTTCGTCCATGAATGTTGTAGTGTGAGCGGCTAGCTTCTCTAATGCTGCTTCCCAAGCTGGTTTCTGTGTCTGCTGTGGTGGTTGCGGTGGATTGAGGGCCGGGCTGTGCCATGAGAAGTTGGGATGGTAGCGGTATACTGGATTGTAGGAGTTAGAGTACATATTGTTCTTATGTCCTCCACCACCCACATAATTCGTCTGCTCCTCAATAGTCACAGGTCCTCCTCCAATGTCCTTTGCACAATCACCATTGCGGTGATTCCCTCCACAAAAGTCGCACTTCAGGGTGTTGACAGCTGAAATCTCAGATTGACCCATCTGCTTGGCCAATGCAGCTATTTGTTGCTGCATCTCCTTATTTTGCTGAATAATGGTCGGCACTTGGGTTGAGCTCAAGTCTGAATTTCTCAGGATGGTCTTCTCTGTGACAGCCTGAGTGCTGTTGTAGGCCATTGTCTCTATGATCTCCTTTGCCTCTTCAACAATCTTCTTCAGGAGGTAACCGCCAGCTGCTGCATCAATCATAATCTTGTTCGCCATCTTCAGCCCAAAGTAGAATAACCGGAATTGCATCCAGTCCGAAATTGCATGAGTGGGGCATTTCTTCAACAGTTGGTTGTACCTGTCCCAGGCTTCATGTAAGAGCTCACCATCTTCTTGCATGAAGGAGTTCACATCCTGGCGCAATCTTTCTTGCTTTCCCGCTGGAAGGAACTTGTCTATGAATTTCTTGACAAGAACTTCCCAGCTAGAAAGGCTTCCTGGTGGCTGATTCTTCATCCAAGTATAGGCATGTTCCCTGAAAGAGAGGAAACATCCTCATCCTAATCACTTCCTCCGATACACCCTCGATCTTGAAGAAGTCGAGCATGTTCAGTAAATTGGCGACATGCTCCGTGGGGTCTTGATGTGGGGCGCCTGAGAATTGATCCTGCTTGATGAGATGAATATACTGGGGATCAATCTCAAACGACGCTGCGGTGATCGCCGGCCGGACTATGCTGGAGAGGCATATATCCGGATCCACGGTGGTGTAGTCTGCCAAGGTCTTCCTGACCGGAGGTGTTGCTTTGGATCCATTGTCTTCAGCCATCTTCTTCTCTTGCTCTTTCCTTTCCTTCCTTGATTGCTTCTTCCTCCTTTTTGCACTCAACTCCAAATCAAGGTCGAATCGCAAAGCTTCTCGATTACCTGCAGAATGCAAATGCATAAGAGGTTACGCAATACCTGTTAAGAAAGAAAAGAACAATAAAAACTTAAAAAAAAATTAAACTAAAAACTACTTCTAAGTGCCGAAAATAAATTGAAACGAATTTCATTCCCCGGCAACGGCACCAAAAACTTGTTGGACTCTCTAGCAAGTATACTAGATCGTACAAAAGTAATATAATGAAAGTAAAATTATCATCCCACGAGGATTTCAAATTGTTCAACTATTTTAACCTAAGAGTACTTCTAAGTTAAATATATTAACTAAATTACTTTTAAAAACTGATTTGAGATTAAAATTAAAAATAAAATAAATACTGAAAATTAAAAAGAATTAAGTTGCAATGGAAGAAAAGTGGTTAGGAACTTAGTTTCATTGCAGGCATAGTTCATTAATTCTGAATTATTGTTTTTCCTTTAAATCAAGAACAAATTCCTAAATTAGCAATTACTAGATTCCTCTTGTGTAATTACTGTTTATTATCCAATTTGATAACTCTTAATACCTCAAGAAATTAAACCATTCAATAACCTTAATTAGCACAATGAATTTATGAAAAGTTTCATAAGAATCCAAAAGTATTCCTACAAGTTGGATAGTTACACCGTTTGATTGCAAGGCCTATTCTAAATCCTAATTTTCCAATTTAAGATTTAGAGATCCAAAACATAATTTGATCAGGTTCATGCATAATAATTAAAACACAACCAAATGCTTGATTTAAAACTGGAAAAACACTAATTTATAAATTAAAACAAACTATCCATGCAAATCCATTATGTTCCGAACACAAGGGTTTTAGTTACACATAATAGAAGGAAGAAACAAAGCAATAATAATGGAATTCATTCCTAAATTACCACTAAAACTTATCTGAATCTTCAAGCTTCAATGGATTCCTCCTTCAAATGCTTCCAAAGTGTGTAATCTCCCTTCTACCGTAGCTGCTAACCTAGTCACTAATCCTAATATAAATAATAATACACAAAATCCTAAGAGAATCCTTCGAAAACACTATGAAATTGGCCCAATTGGGCCTGATCGGTTGTCGCGCGCCTGGGCGCACCAGGCTCCACGCCTTGGCGCACCAGGTCTGTTGAATGGACTTCAACGTGGCACGCACGCCTTGGCGCGCGGATCTGCATGCCTGGGCGTGTGGTGCCTCTTCTGGCTCCGTTTTGCTCCGCTCTTGCGACATTTTCAAGGTCTTCTTATGCTCTTTCCAGCTCCATAATTATTTTCTCCAATTAAGCTCCAAAAGTACCTGAAACATACCCAAAACGAATCAAAACGTTCAAAGGACTCTACTTGTAATAAAAATCCTAAAATTAATAAAAATAACCTATCTTTACATGAGAAACAAGCCAAAACCATACTAAAAAGAAGTGAAATTAAGCCTAAAAACATCATATATTAGACCCAAATTAAGACCATCACTACTGTAACACCCCGATTTTGTTTTCCAAAAATATTGCATTTTATTCATTAAAATATTAGTAAAAATAAGGGTCAAATTTTTTTTATAATAAACAACTGTGTGCACGTACTTTGCTTAGTTCATTTTATTTATTTCAAAATCCTTTAATTTGAGTTATTCACAAAAGATTACATTGTTCGACTTGTCGAAAAATAATTATCACTGCCATACACAAAATCGAGTTGTTACGGAATACATTACGCATATACCGAACCATACACCAAAATACTTTATTTGCATTTTTAATCATTATCAGATAAAGTTTACGAGTACTTTATAATTACATGAGTCTTCAAAAGCAGTTAATAAAGCAACATAAAAGAGTTGTGGACACCGAGTCCCAAAATACATCGAAATATAAAGGTAATTACATCATCAGATATCTAGAGCATGACTCTCCTGAGTTGAGACAAGACCCAAACAAAAATAAAACACCCTAGCCACAACACCCACGAGACTCCCTAAGCTGTCGGTTGATCCTCATCATCCTCCGGTGCTATCTCCTCCTCCTCAGTCTTCACCTCTGCAGGCGGCATAGTCTGCAAACCACGTGCATAGTAAGTCCGAGGGCCACCATCCATGTAGTCGCTCAGGGTAATGCAACCAATGTGCAAGTCGATCCTTGCACCTCTCAACCTGTGCTCTGGGTCATTGATCTCTAACCGAGTCGGGCCTCTACAGATCCAGCCATCAGGGGTAGCTTCCCACACTCCCCCCGCTAGGGGCCACATTTGGATTGCAATGCGGTGTAAGTAACTACAATCGGTAGGTGAATTAACTAAGTAACACTAGGAGAGCACCTAGAAGGGGGTTGAATAGGTGTTTAAGAAACCTTGAAATATTTTCGAATAAAACAAATCGAAACAATTAAAACGAACAATTTTCACAAAAACTGAAACTGATAATCGATTATAATGTGTGATAATCAATTATCATCTGACAGCAAAGTTTCATATAATCGATTATGACAACAGATAATCGATTATCCACTGCAGAAATCAGAAAATCACTTTTTCAATCGAAAACGAAAAATCAATCAATTAACAGATAAGATCAGAGATAGCACGGAAATGATTAGCACGAATTTTGTTAATGATTACCTAGGTTATGAAAATGGTTTTCCCAAATCAATTTGCACAATTAAACCCTAATTCAATCAATTATGGAAAATGAATCTTTTCTAGGTTTTCAATCAAGAACAATATGAAATGACAAAAACTACAGAGTTAAGGGAAGAGAAGCTTGCTCAGAGATTTATACTGGTTCACTCACAACCACCGTGAGCTACATCCAGTCCCCTCTTATCACAAGAGAGAGTTTCTTCAATAAGGAATTAGAACTCTCAAATTACAAGTAATACACCTCTCAAGACTCCCTTCTTGATAGCCTCCAAGAGATACCTCACTCTTGTCTTGCAATCCTATTGAACTTCTAATCTAACCTTCTTCCCTTGCTTGTTGATAACCCCACAATAAGGCTTCCACTTGCTTGTTGATTCCTCACAACAAGACTTCCAATTTGCTTGTTAACACAACAAGACTTCCAAGACAATTTCTTGATGAACAACCACCAAGTCTTCTTCTTTGTTGTAGATAGCTTGCCTTCTTGCAATGATTACAACCCAATTAGAAAACACAATAACCTAGAAAATCTCCTTCAAGAACTATGAACAATAAGTAATTGAGATTCAAAAGTTTCTTGATCAAAGAATATGAAAATTGAAGAACTTTGATCTTTGAGAAAGTGAGAGAGAAAGTTGAGAGAATAGTGTGGCTTTGATCTTTCTAGAAAATGATATGAAAATGAAGTTAGTTGATCACAATGAATAGAAAAAGGTTTATATAGAATACCCAAAAGTTAGGAAACTTAAAAACTGATTTTGAGAAGTGAAAAATGATTTTTAAAAAGCTGTTCAGCAGGTCATAATCGATTATGGCAACTAGATAATCGATTATGCCTTTGTTGAAAGTGATAATCGATTATACAACTTAGATAATCGATTATTACCTGATTCAATTCATTATAATCGATTATGGCTTCTCATAATCGATTATGAGTTGTAAAAACACTTCTAAAAACTTGTTTTTCTCAAAACTAAACCTTTTCTTTCAAACCTTTAAGCCACCTATTGATTTAGGTTAAGTGAAACACTCAAAACATAATATGATCATGCACTTGATAGAGATTCACTACCCTCTAATACATCTACCCAAACTCATCAAACTCGAAGACTCAAAATAAAGATATTACAAACAATACACATATTGAATCTTAATGAGTTTGCTCTCTCTTCATCATTGTTGCTTGTTGTTGTTTGGTGAGCTTCTCCACGACTTGAGCTTGATCAAAACATTTGTCATTATCAAAACCATGCACTTGCATAATAGATCTCACAATCTTCACATGCACATGCACACTAGATCTAACATGCGGTACGTCATCTGCCTGTTGCGTCACCATGAAGATTGAAGAGAAACAACGAACAGGAGAAAGAATAAGTTTTTCTAGACGCATGACACGTCGACAAAAGGAACGTACGACCAACATATCTCAAAGCAGAATAACTAATAATACAGATGCACATGAATATGAATGAATGCATGATCATCATCATCAGATAAACAATTCATTGATCTCACATCATCACGCTTGGCACAATTCCACTGCCATCAGACACAGCACCACACTTGTAATCATTATGAGCAATTGACTTTGTTACTGTATCTTATTAAGTCTTATTGGAATTCTCATCAACAATGATGTCAGGTTATTTTTATCATCACTGGGATAACCATCTAATCGACAATCATGTCTACATCTCCTCCACATCCTCCCAATCCTAGTCGGAAGCAAATGGGACGTTCAGGAACCTTAACCCACGCCGGTCGAATAGTCGAGAAAAATCAACAACATATAAATATATTTGTCAAGACCACAACCGTACAGGTCGGTCATCATGACAATTAATATTTTATGCGATATCGCAAGGGCCCAACAACAATCGATCTGCCCACCTCGTTCAGGTTCCCTCTCACCGCTTCAGATTTGATCAAGGGGGCGACAGTACTTTTCTAGTTCGCGGTGCAGAACATGCTACGACCCCTTGGGTCTTAAGTCTCGATCACATATAGTCTAGTTCCGCCTAGAAAAGCACCCTAGGTTTCTTGACGAGTCACCGTCATCACCCTCCCCTATCTCAATCACACTCCTGAATATCCGCAAATAGACAGGGTATCTTCCTCTCCATTACTTCATGCTCATCTCTCCGTGTTATTATTAATGTCTTTTAAATATTTTTTTTAAGGCTTATTAACCTAATTACGGACGAGCCAACCTTATCCATCCTTCGGTGATGCTCGACCTCTAATTAAACAACCTTTTCCAACATTCATTCTTTTCCGATAACACTAGCTCATCAAGGGCTCGGACTCACGGAGCATCACTCTCGTGGCCAACACACACTCGTCTTAGAGAGCATAAATCTGACTTGGTACTCATCAGCGAGATTCACTTTCAATCATTAATTTCTCAAACCCATAGCATTCATTCATCACTTTTTAATTTCCTTTTCAATGGCATGCATCTTGCTAAACATAATAAAACTGAATGAATCATCATGCATGAGCAAGCAAAATATTTGCATATTCTCAAATTCAAATAAATCAACCAGGCAACAACACGTAAATGCAATAGTGATCTTAGTCTTTCTTCCGAGGAGCCAAACAATTAAACAGACCAATTGCCCTCACACTACTTCACCCTTATCCGATCATGGTTCCGATTTAAACAATCGAAACTAAACTCATTTAATCATGGCATACATTCCAGACAAGCTATTATTCTCACCTTGATTGCGAACTGATACTCTTTGAGAATCCACGAAACTCTGATTCTCACGATCACTCTCGAGCGCGGTACCTTTATTGCCTCATATTAAGCATAACGTATTAATATAAAATTCCAAATAACTTATTCGTTCTTTATCACTTACATAAAACTTTAAAACATAAAATAAATCCTTACATTTTACCCGAAAACGCATTTCATTTCTCAAATAGTTATGAAATAAAACGACAACTCAAATACTTTAAAATACATTGAAAATAATCCACAAATAAATTTTAAAAGCGAATATCAGCTGCTGGCCCGCCTTGGACAACACCTTATTCATGTCCGAATACACCAAAAAATTCACGTTTTTACTTCCGGCTTTTTCCCAAATCAATTACCACTTAAAAGCTTTACTTTTAAACCACTTGAACACATTTTTAAAATTGAAGAACACACTAAAACAATTCTGGACATCAAAGAATTGTTTTGCAAAATTACTTTAATAAAACCCGAAAACAACGTAAAAGTACTTTTCGCTTCAAATCATTCTTTAGTACAAAACAAACACTTAAACACATTAAAATTCAAGCTTTTTAACATGAAACAAAACTAGGAAAGCCACCAAACATCACCAACAATTCCAAATAAATCACATCAATCAAACTTAAAATCAATTAATTTTCAAAGCTATTTACATACCCGAACATTTTTCAAACTCATAAACGACAAACAACACTTTGATAAATCAAGTCACATTGTCACGTAGCACATAATTTCATTAGGCTCTTATTCAATTAAACACACATACACATACACTAAATCAAGTCACATACTTTACCACTTAACCAAACAATCACTTTTAATCAAACCTTTTCAAAACCAAACACTTAGCTTTTATCTTCATATAGGTCATACACTTTTCAAATATCAATTAGCATTTAACAAAATAAATTCCTATCCTATTAAACATGCCTAGGCCGAATTGCACCTTGTAACATCCCAAATTTTAAACCCGAAGATAAATAAATAAATAATAATTAGAATAATTAAAATGAAAATAACAAACCACAAATAGGTATTCCAAATGAGAATTCTAGCATTAGAATAAAATAATAATAATACTAAGCGAATTAGAGGAGAAAGGAACGTTAAATCGAAGTTAGGATCGTGCTAGAAAAATAGATAATTCGATAATAAACATAATAACAAGGGGAAAATTAAAATAAAATATTTGGGACTCAAAATGGAATTTCCACCGTTGGATATGAAGATATGATTTTTAGGGAGTTGCTCATCAAATTTGAGCAAGATCCGACGGTAAACGAAGAAGTTATGGGGGTTTGAAGTCCGGAATAAAATAGAAGAAAAATAGAAAAATGAAACAGCAGTATCTGATCATTTCGCTTAAGCGAAACTGATCCAGTGGCAACACAGATGAAGTTCTCTTAAGCAAACGGATTTCGCTTAAGCGAAAAGCGTTCGTGTCCATTACTGAAGGTCGTTCGCTTAAGCGAATATATTTCGCTTAAGCGAAAATAGTCCGAGTGGCTTTAAATCGGGGGGAGACCCTCGTCTTCACCCACTCTCCCCCTTTGTTTCTCTCTCCTCCTCCGATCCTCTTTCTTCCTCCCTCCTCCACGGCCTCCACCGCCGCCCTGGATCGCCCCACCGTGGCCTCCCTTTCCCCCCTCTCTCAACCCGTCTCCCTCTCTCTCTCTTGCTTTCTCTCTCCTTCCCTCACAAGCTCTCTCTCCCTCTTTCTCTCTCCACCTCCTTGCCACCACGGTCACCGCCACCAAGGCCGCCACCGCCACCTCCACCACGAGCCACCATCACTATCCCCCATCACCACCATCAAGACCCCTCTCTCTCACCCACGAGCTTTCTCTCTCTCCTCAGATCGCACCGGCGCCTTTACCGACCCGTAATCGTGCCGGGCTCGTGTCGGGAACCTCAAACCTCGAAGCTCGAAGCCCTTGTCTCGGTTCAGTCACGATCGTTCCCGCTAACGAGGAGCAACACCGACGCCGTCATCATCGCCGAGCTAAAATCCAGGTTCTATTTAAAAAGCCCGAGGTAAGAGGGTTAACGTTACCTTTACTTAAGAAGTAAATTCTAGGATGCTATAGTGGTAGCTGAGAGTAGGGTAATTAAAAAGTATGTTAATGATCCTTAGGGCAGTCCCTACTGATATAAATGAGTAATTAGAATTGTTAATAGAAACCACACTTTAGGGAATAAAAGGAATGAGCGTAGAATAAGGCTCGGAACGAATGAGCGTAATTAGAATATTAAAATAGTTAGAATAAAACAAACACGTGAGCAATCATAAAAATAAAACCATAGGGGAAGTAAAAGGACAAAAAGGGTAAACGAAATAGGCAAAAGAGAGTAGAATTAATGAATTAAAAGATAATAAGTATAATAGTACCCGAAGAGTAAAGTGAGGTAAAGGAGGGATTAGTATAGGGAATAATAAATACGTGCAAGACCGATTAGAGCAATAGGCGCAAAATAATGAATTAGATTTAAAAGAAAATAGGAAACCGATAAGCGGATTAATAAAAAGATAATAAAACGAAGAGAGAGTACATTATGAGGGAAGTTAGGTAGAATAATGTAATAAAAATTGAGAAGCTAGATTAAGTTAATAGAGCAATTAAATAAAATATAGTTAATGAAATAGGAACAATGAGTTAGGTAATTGACTGAGATAAGGAAATTAAGAAATAACTAAGAATTAGTAACGAGAACTAGAATATACTATACTTGACCGTATTAATTAGAGTTGGATAAAATCGAGGGAAACTAACAAAAGAAAAAGAGTAAAGTAGAAAATGTAGAAAAATGTGATAAGTCATAAACGAAAATAAAGATCAAAAGATTGAGACAAGTATAAAAGAAATACTTAAATTATAAGAAGAGAAAAGAGTAATAATTAAGAAAGAATAAAAGAGAACGGTTGATGGTCTGTTGGACTCAGTCATAAAGAAAAGATATGAATTACTATGGGAATTTTTTAACTTGGGATAATAAGCAGCAGAGTGATACTAGAGTCTTCTGCAAGCTGGACAGATCTCTTGTAAATCAAGCGTGGATTCAGACTTTGCCTGAGGTGCAGACAAATTTTCAATCAGGGGGTCTATCTGACCATAGTCCTATCGTTGTGAAATGGGCTCATCATTCTGGAACTAGAAGGACTCAATTCAAATATTTCAACATGTGGTCTAGTGATACTGCTTTTGAAGGGATTGTTAAAGAGGTCTGGGATTCTGAAATTACAGGATATATGATGTATCAAGTTATGCAAAAATTGAAGCTTCTCAGGAAAGGGTTGTCTCAGTTGAATAAAGATAAATTCAGTTGCATTGATAAGCAAGAGATGGTGTTGAGAGAACAATTGGAGCAGGCTCAGGCAAATTTATCTATGGATCCTGGTAATGAAGTCCTTCAAAATCAGGAGAGAGATATTTATGCTCAGTATAGGATTGTCCAGCAGAAGGCCCTATCTTTCTTTAAGCAGAAGACTAAGGAAACCTGGCTAAAGGAAGAGGATCAAAATACAAGATTTTTTCACAATTCTATTAAAATGAAACAGTATAGGAATAGAGTGCTCAGAATTGTTGATATGCATGGTAATATCTTTGCAGATAAGAACTCTATTCAAAAAGCTTTTGAGGAATATTATAGATCTTTACTGCATGGGGATCAGAGGGTGTGGAACATGACTCAAGATGAACTAAGGATGGGGAATTTGTTATCAGTGGAGCAGCATATAGCTTTAATTAAGCCAGTCACTGAAGAGGAAATCAGAAGAACTATGTTTTCAATTCATAGAGATAAGAGTCCTGGGCCTGATGGCTTTGGAGCAGGTTTCTTTCATGATGCCTGGGAGATTATTGGTAAGGACTGTTGCCTAGCCATTAATGAATTCTTTCAATCTGGGAAGCTGTTGAGTCAGGTAAATGCAACTAACTTGGTTCTGATCCCTAAATCTAGTTGTCCAAATACTATTTCTGATTTTAGGCCTATTGCTTGCTGTTCTACATTGTATAAATGTATTTCTAAGCTGTTATGCAATAGGCTAAAGAGGGTTTTGCCTTTTTTGGTGCATGAGAACCGAACTGCTTTCATTGAAGGTAGAAGCATATTTCATAACATCTTGATATCCCAGGAGTTGCTTAGACTGTATGGTAGAAAGAATGCATCTCCTAGATGCTTACTGAAAATTGATTTAAAAAAGGCCTATGATATGGTGGATTGGTCTTTCATTGAGGCTATGTTGCAGGCACTTCAGTTTCCCCCAAAGTTTGTTAACTGGTTAATGATTTGCATTAGAACAGTGTCATTCAATCTGACTGTTAATGGTGAGCAGTTTGGGAATTTCAAAAGTAGCAGAGGCATCAGACAAGGTGATCCCTTGTCCCCTTTGGTATTTGTTTTGGTGATGGAGATGCTAACCAGGAAATTGAGATGTGCAGCCCTTCAACCTCAGTTCAGATATCACCCATTGTGCAAGGAAACTGGTTTGGTCAATCTTGCTTTTGCAGATGACCTTATGATTTTCTGTAAAGGAAAGAAGGCCAGTGTTCAAATCTTGGTGGATGATGTTCATCAATTTTCAGAGGCTTCTGGTCTTTGTGCTAATTTGAATAAGTCTCAAGCTTATTTAGCTGGTATGAATTAGGAGCAGCAGAATGAAATTCTGCAGTTGACAGGTTTTCAAAGAGGCCAATTTCCCTTCAGGTATCCTGGTTTGTCTATTTCTTCTAGGAAATGGTCAAATTCGGATTGCCAGGTTTTGGTGGATAAGATTACCAAGAGGATCAATTCTTGGTTAACTAGAACCTTATCTTATCAAGGCAGGGTTCAATTGATCAATTCTGTGCTGCTTTCCTTGCACATTTTCTAGGCATCTGTGTTTATCCTTCCAAAAGCAATTATCAGGGCTATTGAAAGGAAATGTAAAGATTATCTTTGGGGCAGCAGCTCTGCAGCAATTGCTTGGGACTCTTTATGCAGGAGCAGGAAGCATGGGGGCTTAGGATTTAAAAACTGTTGGCTGTGGAATCAGGCTGCAGTTGGTAAACAACTTTGGCATATTGTCTCTAATCAAAACACTCTTTGGCTTAGATGGATACATTCTGTTTATCTCAAGGGTGAGTTGATTTGGAATTATGAAACTAAGGTTTCAGACAGCTGGCATTGGAGGCAGATAATTAAGATCAGGGATGTCTTTAGTTCTGGTTACTTGGCTAATACTTGGCGAGGAGATTTGTCAGGGATTTACACAATTAAATCTGGTTATAAGTGGTTGCTTGGGCCTCAAGATACATTCAGATTGCATTCTTTTATTTGGAACCCTGTGTCAATTCCTAAGCATTGCTTCATTGCTTGGTTAATGGCACATAACAGGATGAAAACTAAAGACAGGATTGCTAACTATATGCAGATTGATCAGACATGTGCGTTGTGCAGCAGTAGTATGGAATCAGTCCAACACTTATTCTTTGATTGTAGCTGGAGCAAATCTCTGCTAGCTTTGATAATGGACTGGCTTGGTGTGGATGGGTATCAGTTTAATTATGCAGCCTGGACTCATTGGATCACTTATGCTTTTCAGAAAAATAAGGCTCGTAGAAGAATGGTTTTGGCTGCCTTTGCTGTTGTGATATATTTCATTTGGCAAGAGAGGAATCGTCGATGCTTCCAGGATTCAGAACGCTCGGTGCAGCAATTATCAAGGTTTATTAAAAGGGAATTAGCTGTGAGATATAGCTTAGTGTTAGATTTCAATAAATTGCAATATCAACTTGTAATTAGGTTGCAAGAGGCTTTATAATGACTAGCTTTTTTTGTAGGATAGGTTTGTGTATTTGTGATCTTTGAGATCAATGAACCCTTCCTAGAAGGTGGCATTGATTTTTAAGGTCATTGTTTTGTTTTTGAATTTACTGAGTTGGTAATAATATTTTTTATTTACCAAAAAAAAAAGTATTAGCATGCAAGTTCCTTTCTAAAGAATAAAATCACTTAAACATATGCACATGCAAAACCGAATTAAACCAAAGAAATAAGCCAAAAACATACAGCTTTTCTTGCTTCAAATAACTTAATCAACTTCAAGAACCAACATGCAACTTTATTTTCATGAAACAAAATTCCCTAAGTACATTTACAATGCTTGGCCGAATTAAATCAAGAACAAATGAGCTAAAAATCACAAAATTACTCACTTAATTCAACATGATTCATGGCATGCACTTAAAAACAATTTCAATTTCAAGGATAAAAATCATTTCATCCAAAACACATGCATGGCCAAATAGATCAAAAGAAAATAAGCTAAAAATTACAAACATAAACACTTAAATCATCATGATTCAATTAAAGCATTCAAACACTAATTTCATTTTCATGAAACAAAACCATATACTCTTTCTTTCTTGCTTGGCTGAAACACACACTTATATAAACCAAGGCACAAAACTTCATCAAACAAAATTATTTAGTCACATTTCCATGATTAGGTCGAATATACATGCATGCAAGATTAAAAATTTAAACTTTTTACCAAACAAAATCATTCATTCATTTTTTCTCATGTCTTGGCCGAATGTGTATATATATATATATAAACATGTGAGCATACATTTTTTTTATCAAATAAGCTCTTGCACATATATAGATTATACACATTCTTGAACAAAAATCATGCAACAAAATTTATTAAACACACATGCATGCATTAGAGGTCAAAATCGTATGACCCTAATACAACACATTAAGACAAAAATTTCATTTAATCATGCATTTTCATATAGAAACCGAAAATACAACAAATAAATAGCAAGAATCAAGGATCAATTACATGCATAAGAAAATAATCTCATTTCCCCCAAATCCAAACCCTAACCGTGACATGCAAGGGGAAAATAGGAAATATTTGTGCAAATCAACAACTCATAGTTCATGAACATCATAAATCAATTCTTTATCAAGCATAAAACACAAATCAAAAATCAAAAATTATTTTCAAACAGAAAGGGACCAGAACCGTGAGCTTCATAGGGGTTGATGCATGTTTATTTTTTTGTTTTCAATCATCAATCCACGTATAAATAAGTATAAAAAAGCATAAGGAATAGAAAGAATCAACATGCATAAGCTCAAGATCATGAAACAAAAAAAATATCCTTCATGGAGCTTAATAAAACCGAAAACAAAGAAGAAAAAGAGAAGAAAACAAGCTAAGAACTTGATACCTAGAATGAAGAACAAGAATGAGCAACAAAAATCTAAGCTTTTCTTCCTCTTCTCCCTTGTTCCTCCCTCGGGTTTCCTCTTCTTCTCTCTTTTCTTATTGTTCTAAGACATATGGATGTGTAAGAAGGGCTTCATAGCCTTGTGTGGGTATTTATAGGCAAACTTAGTTGGGGTTCACCAACTAAAAGAGGGGGTTCGAACATACTAGGGGTCATGAGGGGCTTATTTGCAATTTTGGTTAGTTGTAGGTTTTTGACTTATGTCTTAGTGGAAGACATAATTAATAGGGTCATTAATGTTTTGTCTAAAAGATGCTTCATGGAGAAGACAAATAATTAAAGCATTTTTGAATTTGAATTTTGGCTCTAAATACATCTCCTCACTTAACTTATAGGGTAAGCTTAAAATTTTTCTTCTTCCTCTAGGTCATGACTGTACAACATATATGAGAGGGGAATAAATTTGCCTTCTCCATTTTAAAGGAAGTATAAAATAAAAATCTAATTTCAATATAATAAATATACTCTCCACGGTTTTTAATAAATTAAAACAAAAAAATTCACAATTTAATAAATTCATGAGAAATCAAATCAAATACTAATTTAATTAAATTATGGAGATAAAATTCCAACCAATAAATCAAATAAATAAATTTCTATTTCATTTTTAAATATAAAAAATAATTGAGGAAATTGCGGGTATTACAGCTACCACCATCACCACCCCTCAATGACACCACCATCGATACCACCACTACCTCCATGTTCACCCCCAACTATCACGTTTCATCAGCATCACATCCTCACCCCAATACCACAAAAATTACCACTCTAGACTGAAACCACTATAACAATGACCACCACTTTCAACTAATAATGACAAAAAACACATGGAAGTTATTATTAAATAATGGTGGCAGTATACAAAATGATGGTGTCTATACTATCAAAATTATAAGTTTCAAAATAATTTTGATAAATGAAAACCAAAAAGATCTGAAACCGACATTATAAAACTGGAAACTAGTTTTGGTTTTTTAAAATTTTAAAACTCAAAACTAAAAATCACCCCAAATGGGGCCTAAGTTTTCTGGTTTATGAAATAAGTTTTTTACAAGTTTAAGTCAGAGTAATGATTACTTGGAAAGGATAATCGATTACTTCTGCGCATCAAAGAAAAACCAGAGAGCTGGGACATAGTAATCGATTAGTGGTCAGAATAATCCATTATTTTTGTTGCACCATTCAATTTCCAGAGAGTTGTGAATCAATTACTTTTAAAGGTGTAATCGATTACTTTGCTTAAAGTAATCAATTACTTTCAGAGATAATCGATTACTTGTTTGAAAAAAATAAAAATAATTTTGAATATGTTTGATTGATTTCTGATTATTTTTTGATCCTATTTCAAATTTCAATTTTGCTGATCAGAATCTATATATTATATTAAATCATTCTTTTCAAAATAGAAAATCAATCTTATTATACTTCCGGATTTGATTTTGTTTTAAAAATTCAAATATTCAAATCAATTCTTTTTAAAAGAAAAATTTCTCTGATGAGGATGTCCCTTCATCCGGTCCGACAGGTTTTGATAGGACTGCACCAACTGCAGACCCTAGGCCCAGTGGTAGGGCCTCTACCCCATCGGACAGGATTGAGGAGGACCCAGAGGAGGGGGAGAGCGAGGAGGAGGATGTACCAGTCGAGCCGGTTCCCAGACCTCGAGAAGGACCTAGTGGTTCCTAGTATATTGCATAGTATAGAGGATAGGGATCCCGGACCGACTTTGTAGCTGCAGTGGACCAGATGGATGCACGGAGGACCAGTTGACCTGCTCTCAGACACTTTATTTTTGAGTTGTTTATATTGTACATATTTTGTAGTGTTTGAGAGTCTAGGTCTTATCTTTCAGATCTTATTATGTATTTTCAGTATGATGGACATGGTATCTTGTATTACTTACTCTGATTTTTCGAAAAGTGGACTCGACAACTGTTGTTATATGAAACATCATTTATATATCTCACAGAACAACGATAATTTCATAATACTAAAGTGAAGTCATAATTTCAAGCATTAATTGTTGTCCTGAGAAAAGTTTATACTACAACAATTGAATTTTGATGGTTAAAGCCAAATTCGATAATTTCTTTTATGTTTCAATGCAATGTTTAAATGAAAACTGAAATACTTTTGAGAAACGTCGATTTAATAGTAGAAATTCAATCTTATTAATTTAAGAATGTCCATCAGATATGTTCTAATATATGGAAATACTTCATTATTTTCCAAAAATAAAGAAAGGTGTCACACTTTGGTGGTATCAGAGCAATGGTCTTGTTCCTCCTAGCCCAAATGGAATGGTTAGGCACTTTGTTTGGCTCAACCGAACATAGTTAAGATAAGATAAGTTAGTGTGTATTGTTCTAAAGAGAGCTTTAGTGATCTAGAGTCCATAGTGCAGGACTGCTATGGCAACTAGAAACCAGAGTCATACCAATGAAATGTTGGATAGGATTACGACTGTTCTGTAAAACATGCAGCAACATCAACAACAACAAGTGAATCAACCAAGGTTTGAAGGGGGATACAAGCCAGAGGAAGCTAATAAGTGGATTTATGAGATGGATAAGATTTTTCGAACGCTGGATTATACCGATGTGCAAAAGGTAGTATACGCAGTCTTTATGCTAGATGGAGAAGCTGAGAACTGGTGGAACTATACGGTACAGCTGTTGAATCATGAAGGAAGAGCAATAAATTGGGGAGTGTTTATGGAGAAATTCCTTAATAAGTACTTTCCAGAAGACTTAAGAAGGAAAAAGGAAATAGAATTTATGCAATTGAAGCAAGGAGATATGAGTGTAGGAGAATATGCTGCCATGTTCGAGGCATTGATGAAGTATTCTCCCTACTACTTGCATAATCCTGATGAGCGGAGCAAGTGCATCAAGTTCGAAGGTGGATTAAGACCAGAATTGAAGTCAATTTTCAGTTACCAGAAGATACAAAGCTTTCCTACACTAGTAGATATGTGTCGAATGTATGAAGATGATAAGAAGGCTGAGGTGATAGCTGCTCAGGACAAGAGTGGTCAGCAGGGCTATGGACCACAAAGGAAGAAGGGTTTTGGTTATCGGGGTAAGAGTCCCTACTTCAACAAGAATCGAGGCAAGGGTAAAGCTGCAACTGAAGATAAGATCAAGTCTCACAGTGATGCGCCTTTCTGTGAAAAGTGCAAACGCCATCATTATTGAAGAGTATGTTGGGCAACTAGTAGCTATTTTAACTATGGGAAGCAGGGTCATATTGCACATTTTTGCAAGGAACCAGGAAGGATTAATGCCAATGAACCAGCTAGCAAACCGATGACTCAAGGCAGAGTGTTTACCTTGAGTGGAGTAGAAGCTAACCAATCTCCTGATCTCGTGCAAGGTAATCATCTTCTTAATAACCAACCTTACATGATTTTTTTTGACTCAGGAGCTACACATTCTTTTGTTTCCTACGAATGTGTGAATAGGTTGAATTTAGTTGTGTCAGATTCACCTATTTGTTTTAAAATAGAAACCCCTACAGGATCACCCGTATTTGCTTCTAGAGTTTGTTTAGACTATAGTGTCGAGATATTCGATCGCGTCACTAAGATAGATCTAATCTGTCTCCCTCTATCACAATTAGATGCGATCTCGGGTATGAATTGGTTAAAGAAGAACCAAGTAATCATCGATTGTGATAGAAAAACAATCCTATATAAAACCCTTAAACCCGAAGGATTCATGTGTTTGTTCTCGGCCATGGGAGAAGAAGAAGAGAAACCAATTGAGGAAATTCCGGTTGTGAAGGATTTTCCAGAAGTATTTCCTAAAGAGATTCCAGGACTACCTCCGAAGAGGGAAATTGAGTTTCGAATAGAATTAGTTCCGGGAGCTGGTCCCATTTCTATCGCTCCTTATAGAATGGCACCACCAGAAATGGCTGAACTAAGGAAGCAAGTGGAGGAGTAATTGCAAAAGCAACTAATCAGGCCAAGCGTGTCACCATGGGGAGCTCCAGTGTTGTTTGTAAAGAAAAAGGATGGAAGCATGTGTATGTGTGTGGATTACAGACAGCTAAACAAGGTCACCATCAAGAATAAGTATCCTCTACCAAGGATTGATGACCTTATGGATCAAGTCAAAGGAGCCTCAGTATTTTCCAAGATAGATATGAGATCGGGATATCATCAGATCAGAATAAGGGAGGAAGATATACCCAAGACAACGTTTTGATCTCAATATGGACATTATGAATATGTAGTAATGCCGTTCGAATTGACAAATGCACCCGCTATCTTCATGGACTATATGAATCGGATTTTCATACCATACTTGGATTCGTTCGTGGTAGTATTTATCGACGATATTTTGGTCTACTCTAAAAGTGAGGAGGAGCATGCAGAGCATCTTAGGATTGTATTAAAAATCCTAAAAGAGAAACAATTGTACGCTAAACTCTCCAAATGAGAGTTTTGGCTGAACGAAGTTAAATTTTTAGGGCATGTGATCTCTAAAGAAGGAATTGCAGTAGATCCCACAAAGTTGGATTTTGTGTTGCAATGGAAACAACCTGCTACCGTGACGGAGGTGAAAAGTTTCTTAGATCTGGCTGGATATTATCGCCGATTCATTGAAGGATTTTCAAAGATAGCATTGCCTTTGACGAAGCTAACTCGGAAGGATCAACCTTTCGTCTGGGACGATAAGAGTGAAAGGAGTTTCCAAGAATTTAAGGAAAGATTAACATCATCTCCTGTGTTAATCTTGTCAGATCCTAATAAGAGTTTTGAAGTATTCTGTGATGCGTCTAAGCAAGGACTTGGAAGTGTTCTAATGAAAGAAAGATGAGTAGTTGCTTACGCTTCACGGCAACTAAAGATGCATGAGGTGAATTAGCCGACGCATGATCTTGTTAGAATTATAGATAGAATTGGCAGCCGTCACCCAAGAGGGGGGGTGAATTGGGTGTTTACGAAAACATTGGAAAATATCCGCTTTAAAACGTTTTCAACAAATTTAAAGAGATTTGCAGCGAAAAACAATTATAGCGATGAAAATGATTCCGCGAAAGCGAATAATATTAATAATAATAGAAAAACTAATATGCGCGGATACACTTAAAATAAGAACAACGAAAACCGTTACCGCGCTAATTAATTTAAAACCCTTTAAATTAATTATTATGAAAATAATCGCTATGATGCACAACAAGTAAATATAACAACGGAAAATAAAGAGATGGGGGATAGAAGGGATTGCACCAGAGATTTTATCCTGGTTCGGCAAACCCCAGCCTACATCCAGTCCCCAAGCGACCCGCTTGAGCTTTTCATTAAACCAAAGACGCCTCGCGTCCCCAAGTACAACTAGAGCACCCCGCAAGCTACTAGGAACCTCCTTTCACCAGGGACCTCGATACACAATTAGGAAAACCTTTCCTAGATTTCCAGATAGCCTAACTACTAGGTGACCCACCGTTCGTCTAGCACTACCCACACAACAGGGTTCCTCACCCTACAACCACGAACGCAGCACGTCCGCACTAGGAGATTCACTCCCTAGTCTCTAAGGGTTACACACCCCTTACAACACTGGTTAAGGTATGATTGATTGGGTAGAACCACTATGATGCACTCTTGATAGTGCGGATACAACAATATAAAGGCCACTCTAACAATGATGTGTTCTAAGCAACACTGATACAACAATTAAGCTCTATGACAATGAAGTCAAATGAAAGAGTTACAAGGCCAATGCAAGGTTTTGTTTTTCTTCAAAAATGTATGAATGTGAAAACCAGAGAAGAAGAAGAAGAAGAGAAAAAACGTGATGATCAGATAATTGTAGAAGTGGAACTGATTTTGAAAACAAATAAATAGAGTTAACTTTGAAATCAAAACAAATCAAAAGATAAAATAAAATATTTAAGAAATAAATTAAAATCATTTTGAAAATCAAAATAAGATTAAATAAGATTTTGAAATAAGTTTTAAAATCAAAACAAAATCAAAACGATTTACGAAATAAAACAAAGATTTGATTCTTAAAACAAATAAGGAATGTTTTAAAAAATAAAATCAAATTCGAATATTGAAAATAAATCAGAATCAATTAAGTAAAAACAAATCTGGAAATAAATCAAAATGATTTTGACACGTTTTTCAATAAAACTTGAGGTAATCGATTACTTGAGGGAGGTAATCGATTATCCCTTTAAAAATAGAAACTTTGAAATTCATTTTAAAAACCAGTAATCGATTATCACATGCATGTAATCGATTACTTCACTTTTGTTTAATGTATGATGCAACTCATATAATCGATTACCACTTATCTAATAATCGATTACTAAGCCTCTGATTTTTATGTAATGCAACATCATGTAATCGATTACTACAAAGCAATAATCGATTACTTTGTCTCAGGGAAAATATATGATGCAACAATTTTAATCGATTACTTGATCCAGGTAATCGATTACTCTCATACAGAGAGTAATGGATTAGCAAAGTTCACTTAATCGATTACAAGCTCTCTCATTTTTCTATGATGCAACAAGGTTAATCGATTAACTCAGCCAAGTAATCGATTACTCCTTCTTGTATACATAAAAATATTCAGAGTTTTGTAACATCAGATATTTTCACCAAAACTAAGATATAAGAACTGATTTTCACAAAACTTCTTTTTCTTCTCATTTTATATGAAAAATATATTTAGAAAAACTTATATTGGCCTTTTAACATAATATAAACCTTGACTTCATTACCTTACATAATGTCCTAAGGGAAAGGGCTAAAAGGTCTTCATTTGCTTGAATCTTCAACTTCATTTGCTTGATTCTTCAACATGAAGCTTGGACTTGAAGGTTGAAGAACTTGTGATTGCACTTGATAATAACTTGATAATCTTGAGTTTGTTATCATCAAAACCATATAATTATTTCACTTGAAGTCCTTGGGAAAGCTTGACTTCCAACACTCCCTCTTTTTGATGATGACAAACCTGTATTCCGAATGATCTGCATCACAAGTGTTATACAAGAAAATGTATATATAATAAACACATCCTTATCCCTAGAACACAAAGAATACAACAAGGATACCCTCCCCCTGTATAGATGCATTAGATATAACAGTTAAACGCTTCGCATCCTTGCATCATTCAGAATTCCTTGCATCATTCAGAATTCTTCTCCTTTTTTTGTCAACAGCAAAAAGTGGCTTCAAAATTTTTCTCTTGTTGTTATGCTTGAATTTTTCTTCTCCCCCTTTTGTTATTCTTCAGATATGCTATGAAGCTCAGAATTCTTCTCCCCATAAGTAAGCTTGACTTCTCACTTTTCTTTCCATTGGAGTTATCACAGGATCCCTTTTGTTTTGTCAACGACATATGGTTCTCTTCCCTTTTGTCCTCATTCAGCCCATGTCTTTTGTAAGAGAGGCATGTCTTTTGTCAAATATCTCTCCCCTTTTGATCAATTTAAAAAAAATGCTAAACTCGCCCTGAAACACTGGGTAGAAGCATTAATAATAACAAGGAGATATGTTTCATACTTCTACTCCCCCTATTTGACATCAGCATAAGGAGTTATGGAAAAATAATTTTGTCCCAATACATAGTTAAAAAGACGCATGATGTCAAGATAGAGTGAAGAAGCGGAACATGTTTTCATGCAGATTTAAAAAAGTTTTTCTCCCCCTTTCTAAAAGAATGATTCAACCAAGCAAGTTATAAAGGGAGATCAAATGCATCATTAAGAACATGTGCATTCTCACTATATAAAGCATCATCAAAATTTTATGAGCCTATATGCCATGAAAAAAATATTTAATGCAATTCAATTCAGCAAACTTTGTCATCTAAGGCATATATCACATAAACAAGATGTATCACATGAATGAAAAATTTTAGGAGTAGAGATACTTATCGAGATGAGATTTTTCAAGATAGTAAGCTTTGGAGTTCCTTCCATTCGGATATTAAAAATTGTACAATTTACGGAATTCTCCTCTTATCAATGTGTTGCACTTCTTCCTTTCCAAGAGATCGTATTAATGTTGCAGTAAGTGCTTGAATATCGACAAGTTCTCTTTTCATTTGAGTCCATCGAATCATAGATTTTTAGAGAACATTGCATCATTGAAACTTGTAGAAATAACTGCAAAACTAATTAGCACATGTATCTCTTGGTATCCAAGTTAATTGGATCCTTAGGAGTTAGTAACACATGAATATGGTGTATGCTGAAAAAATAATTTATTCATCAAAAATGTTTGTACAAATATATCGAAGAAGGAATAAATCACAAAAAAAATTTCAGCATCAAGATAAACATGTGTGACACAAAGATAAATATCATATAGTATTTAAAAAATAAGTGCGGTGATACTTATCGTAGGTTACCCTTTATCAAGTAGCGGAAATTGATTTATTTGAAGTTCCTTCCATTTGATGATCCATCATTTAGCATTTTGAAGGGGCTCTCCTCTTGTTCAATGTATTATGCATCACCTTTAAGCTACTTGAGTGGAGTCATGACATCCTTTGACATCTTTTCCTTTATGTCCAATAGTGCATGAATCCTATCCTTAGGAAGAGGTAGCATAACTAGTACTTTTTACAACACCTACAGAACCACTTGAGAGCATTTCTCTTGGTATCCAAAAACTTGGATCCTCTATGATTAGTTACATTTCCTCACAAATATCAAAGATATTGTGGAGGCAAAATATGAATAAACAATTTGAAGCATATGCAGTAATCATAAAATGAAATAACACCATGCTTATGTTATAAGTCCATGTCGTACCAAACATGTCCTTACACATACAAGCATGTCCTCATATATCAATGCAATATCATTACATATAAAGTATAATCATGTGATAGAAGATAACAACAAAATTTTAACCTCACTTGATGTAACACACTATATCTAACAGGTATCTAGGACCATACCAAAAATAATCATGTGCTAAAAAGAATTTTCAAAAAGGTGTAAAGCACACATGATTTAATTCAACCAAGAAGTGATCATGAAAATTAAAAAATATTTAAAAAATTTAGCACTCATGATCCACCCTAGTATGAATAAAAATTAGAATAGTCCAAATATACCTTTGTATAGTCATTGACATAAGATGAGTGAGATGTAAATACCTTAGGCTTGATGATTAAGGAGGTACTCGCCTTTTCCCATTGCTTCACCTTTTGATTTTTGAGCATATCGGATCTTCCATTTTTCTTATGTGAAGCTTTGGTGTTGGTAGACATCTTTCTCCTTTGATCGACCCATTTAGTTTTTGTCCTCTTAGGTACCATCTTTGTTATTTTTCCTTTTTCTCCTCTATTAGGTTCATGCCATCGCTTTTTGTTTGAGGTCCTCAACCTTATGATTTCACCTTTTTGCACGCGAGAAGCTTTGGTTGGGAGCATCTTCCTCCTTTGTCCATATTGCTTGTTCGTGTGCCAAAGACTCTTTGACTTCCCCTTATATTGTCCAAATTGTTCACCCTTTGATTTAATTTCCTGCACATTTTTAACACAAGGAGAACCTTTTGGTACCCATTTCATCTTGGGTCCTTGGGGGTTAGTCATAGATTCCTTAGTAGCCTTTGGAACCCACACAGATTTATTTCTCATATTATAATTTTTAGGATAAAAGCACAAATGAGAAATATGTCCTAAATTACCACAATAATTGCAACTAATGGGTTTGTATGATGGTTTGTGTAACAGCCCGATTTTCGTAACCCAAAATAATTTACTTTTCATTATTAAAGTTGCAAAAATAAGGCCAAATTTTTTTTAAAAGCATTGTTGAAGTGTCATTGGTGTACTTAAAATTCCTTTTGCTGAAAACCGAGTTGTTACTAAAACTTTCCTTTACATAAAACATTCATTTTCATAAAGTGACTTGTTTCAAGATCATCATAACATTTTCCCAAAATATTACATTATTCGATCTTCCAAAAATGAAGTAGACCACAATACAGAATGTAAAGACTTAGCTTAATTACATAAGTGGCACATTGCTTGGTAATCCTTGATTCAAACATTCACAACAAACTTAAATTAATGACGCTATACCTAAGCCGTCCTATCGAAAGAAATCGGGTGAAGTTCCTTCTTCTTCTTACATCCTTTCTTCGCTCATGAAGATGATGTCGTCTGTGTTGATGTCCCGCCATTACCATTGGACTCCAACACCACTCCGTCTAGAGTCGTAGAGTTCCTTTGCATCTCATACCGCATCTTCTCTTCGTAGCTCCTATATCCTCGTACGGTGACTTGCCCCAGGTGCGGCTCCAAATTAGCTCCACTCAGTTGATTCTCCGAGTCGGGAATCACGATCTGAGTGTGGCCGATCCATTCCCAACCATAGGGAGTGTGCTTCCAACCATTTCCGTGCCGTTTCCAAGTAGTGATCTCCATACAATGCTCCATCTGCCTGTTGAGATATCAGTCGCACCGATATGCCAACGAACAGGAGAGAGTAAGCGATCCGAACGACGAATTGTCGACGGTGTGGGATTAAGGTAGGCGAGATACTAAGACCATACAAGCATACAACACACAACATTCACACAACACCACAATCAAGCATATCATTTTTATTATTATTATCCTCCTCATGATCATTGTTATCCTGTCCAACTTATTATCATCCTTTAATATAATCATTCCTTATTTCTCAATCCTTTTCTCAACTTCATTGTTCCATAAGATTTCACTTCTCATAGTCATAAATCCTTTTCATCACTCTTAAACTTTTCTTAACATATCTTATCGATTTACAACCATCGATGATTGGGGAAATTTATAATATCATCGAGGTACTCGTTTCGTTGCCATCGACACACACGTCTACATCTCCTCGGTTATCCACCCAACCTAGTCGGAAGCTAACTGGAGTACAGGACCTTTACCACGCGGGCACGACAGTTGTCTCAACATCAATTGGCTCCAAGCCAGGAGAACTGTAGAAAACTCGGGTACAGTCTCAAATCAATTTATATCATATCAAATCATTTCATATAATCAAGGCTCACTGTAGAAAACTCGGGTACAGTGGCAAACAAGATGCCCCGTTCCAGTCCCTCTCACTGTTCCTGAAATGCCATAGGGGTGACAGCACTATTCTGGTTCCGGGTGCAGAACTTACCACGGCATTAGGACCCAGTCCCCACAACGTCTGGTTACCACATATGGAATTCGTTCCGCCCAGAATAGTACTCAAGGCCTCATGACGTTTTACCGCCCTAGCCTACCCTATTGCATTCACAACCCGAATATCCCTGATATCCGGGGTACCTTCCTCTCCACTACTTCGCACTCTCATTGCTCACCGCGTAGTGTCTTTTAAAGTCTTTTATCTTGTTAATTAACCTATGGTCGGCCCATTCTTCGTGCATCCCTTCAATGAGTCCCGACCACTAACTTTGCACAATCATTCTCTCATCTTTTCCCAACACAGCACAGAGCTGGGATTACCTCGATCAACTTGTATCTCATTTCTTAAACTTTCTCAACATTCTCAATCTCTCTCAACCATCTCATTTCACAATCTCATTTCACGAAATACATTTCACAATCTCATTTCACGAAATACATTTCACAATCTTCCCTCAAAACAATTCTTCATAAGCTTTCTCAAAAATTTCGTTTCATAACCTTCAAAAATCTTTCTTCACATACTTTCCTCAAAACCCATTTTATAAGCTTTCTGAAAATCTCATATCATAAGCTTTCACAAAACCTTATTTCATAATTGTTCTCAAAATCATGTTCCATAAACTTTCTCAAAAATATCATTTCATAAAATCTCCTCAAAGTCTCATTTCACAACTTTCAAAAATCTTATTTTGCAAAAAATTTCTTTTTACAATTTGCTAAAAATATCATTTCACAAAAGTTCTAAAAATCTCTTTTCATAGAACCATTAAAAACTTCATTTCATAGACTTTTCCAAAACCTCTTTTCGCAAATTTTCTTAAAATAATATTTCACAAGTTTTCTAAAAATCTTGTTTCACAAATCTTTCAAAAATCTCGTTTCAAAAAGCTTTTTCAAAAATCCCATTTTTACTGAGCACTAATGGAGGAGCAAGCTCAACTCAACACTAGTCTCTTTCCCAAAAACATCAACAAAGGAGCCAAGCTCCACTCAGATCACATCTCATTTCAACATTACTTTTCCCCAGCTCTGGCTTAACCTCATCATTATCATCATATCCTTCCCCCAATCTCAACTCTTTATCTCTTTATTTCTTTTTCAGCAATTATCTCTTTTCCAATCTGTCTCATATCTTTATCACTATTCATTTCTCTTTGTATCTTTTACTTTCACCAACTTATTTATTTCATTTTCATTTTCAGGACGTAACAGACGTCCATCAGCATACCACTCCTATTAATCAACAGTATTAAATTCCATTATGCATAATTAAATAAATAACTACGAGCATGCTATATCACAACATACAATCATCACACAACAACAATGTGGTCTTTTTCACCTTCGTATAAGTGGCCACACAACACAAACAATTGCCACTATACTACTGACTCCGAACCACTAAGTTCCGATCTTTGAGATGATACGGAACGTCCTAATATATCACCTAAATACCACGGTGTCTTAGGAAAACTTCTCTCTCACCTGAGGTCCAGCGATTTGATGCGTACGGTCTCCTCGGATCCTCTTTGCTGCCGGCTGCCCCAATCCCTTGTCTATACCATTCCTAGTGTTAAACAAAATATGTTTACGTTATTAACTTGTATAAGAAAATATTTCCTTAACTCAAACACGTTTAGTTCCTCGCTGGAAAACTTGAAACATCATGGTTTTCTTAAAACAACTCCCATATTTTCTAGCACTTTAAATTCTTCAAAACCCTTTTGAAAACATCTTATAAAATACTTTAAATCAATTGATTTGGTCGCTGGCCCGTCTTGGACAGCACCTTAAACACGTTTGAAAACACCGAAAAATTCACCGTTTTTAATCTAACTTCTTCTCGAATCAATTACCACTTAAAAATCATACTTTAAATCATATAAACACATTTTTAAAGTTAAGAAACAAGTCTAGACAAGTCTGGACAGCAAAGAATCGTTTCACAAAATCACTTTGATAAAAAAAATCCGAAAACATCGTAAAAACACTTTTGTTTCAATTAATTCTTTAGTTTAAAATTAACACTTTAAAACTCAAGCTTTTATCTTAAAATAAATCTTGGACAGCCATAAACACAATCCAAAAATCTCAAATAAATCAAATTAAATTATCTTAAGATCAATTGATTTCAAAACCAATTACGTACTTAAACAATTTCCAAACATCATCTAACACACAACCAACAACAACATTTGATAAATTAAATTATATAAACCATTCACTTTTCAAGTATCAATTAGCATGAGGAATAGTTACATTGAATTTCCAAAGCATTCATTTTCATAAAACAAAAACACTCAAACATGTATACATTCACAAACCGTATTGAGCCAAAGATATAACTCAAGTACAACAATTCAATTCTTTTCAACAATCACTATATAAATTTATTTACATGCAAATAAATCTCCTAGGCTTAACTATACTATGTGGCCGAATGAAATTAAAGTAAACACATCCAAATTTGCAAATCCAAAACACCTAAACCAATTTAATTTATTTCGAGTACTTAAACTCCACTTTCTTTTTCATGAAACAAAATTATTTACTCTTCCTTTTACTCTTAAAACCGTGAGCCTTTATTGAAAACGATTAAAGAAATCTTAATTCATTTTCTCAACTTAAATCAATTTATCAAATCAAGTATAGGTTTCTTTGTCCTTTAACCAAAACCGAATAGAAGAATAATTAACCACAACATCATTTTAACAATTCAACTTATCATTAATCCATAAAACATACTCATTATTTTTATGTCACTTCATTGAAAAGGAATCCTAGTCTACTTATCATGCATAGACCGAATGCCCATCATGACAAAGACAAGGTTTTTAGGTTCATTTTTCAATATGCAAAATTCAAGTTTCTTAAATTAAATCATGCACTTTAGAAATCTTTGAATCAAGGAGAAATCAACATGCATGTGTCTTCTTCATGAAAAACAAAACATGATTTCTTGGTTTCTAATTCTAGACCGAATACTTCATCACCAAAAATCAAGATTTAACTTCAAATCTTTTTCATGTAAAAACACAAGACATGAATCAAGTTAGAAATCATTTTCCAAAAACTTGTTTCCTTGGTTTCTTTGCAAAACCGAGATGATCCTCAAGAAAGATCAAATCTTTTTACTCAAAAATAACATGCATGACTCAAGATCAAAGCTTTTCCATAAAACATATAAGAATCAAAAATAGCCATAGGTCACCGTAAACACTTTCAACTTTATTCTTTAAAAGGATATAAAAATAACTTTTCAAGGCCAAACACTAACATGCATGTACTTAGATCTTGTAGATCAAGTCATAGAATCAATTATAATAATACAAATCAAAGATCAAAATCACTTTGAGTAGAAAAAGACCAAAACCGTGACATGCATGGAAGAAAGGTTAAAGCTTTTTACTCAAAGATCACATGCAAGACTCAAGAACAAAACTTCTTAAAGATCAAGGCAAAGATCAGGACTTTTTCAAAGAGAAAAGCAAAATCAAAGCATTTCAACAACTCAAATCAACTTATCTAGGCATAAAGCTAACATGCAATGACTTAGATCAAATTAAAAAGCATCAAGACCTAAACTTTTTGTTATGGCCGAAACATATAACTCATGATCTAATGTTTTACAAGTTCATTTACTCTTAAAAAATCAAGATCAAGGCATAAATAACACATGCATGTACATAAGTCACCAAGTTCATCATCATATCAACATGCAAAGTCAAAAATCTCAACTTTATCATCAAGCAAGTTTAGATCATAAATTTTTCAACAAATCATCTCATGAACACTTCACAAATCACGGTTTTAAGCAAGAAAATTTAACATGCAAGGAGACTTTACTTTAAGTCCACAAAAATCTTAACAAGTCTTTAGATCTTTTAAAGTTTATTTTGAAAAACATCAAGATCCATCATGAAAACTTTAACCGAGTTATAAAGTCCATTGTTTAGTTATTACAAGTTACTTTGAGTCTTAAAAGTTCATGATCAAACATAAATAAAACTTGCAAAGAAAGAAAAGAAAGGATGATTACAAAATCAAAAGAAATCTACACTATTACAACTTCTTCTTGCTTATTTGAACCACCCACCTAAGAAAAGGTTGATCTTCTAGCTTCTAAGTTTTTGAATCTTCAAGGGAGGTCTTAGGTTTTTTGGGTTTGATCTCCTCCTTCTTCTTCCTCTCCCCTCCACGGTTTCTCTCCCTCTCTCTCTATGTGTTGAGAGCTTGATTTTAGCTGTCAACAAAGTGTATGTTTTGAAATGAAATGAGAATGAAGGAAATGAATGGGAATGAACTAAGGGTTAGGCCTTATATAGACAACTCGTGTAATCTCTCTTTTGCCCTTAACTTGTTTTCGGTTTGCACACAAATGAGAGGGGTAATTTTGGCACTCCAATAAATTGCATGGGTGGATTTTATCATGGAGACACAAGGGAGTAATTTAAGGCTTTAAGTCACTTCATGTCTATTTAATTCTACTTCTCAAGTTTTTCCTACCCATTAATTCCCTTTTAATTCTAATCTACCGCATATACTTCTTATCTTAAAAATTAAAATCCTAACTTACATACATGCACACACATATACACAAAATACATACACATATACATACACACATACATACACACATGCATACTCATTCATATAAAGAAAAAAAATTTTCTCATCAAATGACTCATGTATAAAAATCACAATTTCCTTAAAACACAAAAATATCGAACACATAATCATTTCTTAAAATTCAACTTTAAAACTCATGATATTTTCATATGAAAATCATTTCTATAAAATCACTCACCACTTGAAATCATAAAATAAGAAATTCACTTCAAGAAAACACTCTTTCAAAAACACATTCTAAAAAAAAAAATCTCTTTATTTGCTTAAAACAATACGAGGAATTTGCGGGGTGTTACAGTTTGACTTTTTCAAAATGTTTTTCATGAAACTTGGAATTTTTGGCTTCACATTGAAAAACATTATTGTCAACTACTTTACTTGATTTTTGGATATCCACATTATTTTCAATTCCATCAAGTAAAGAATTTGAACAATTTGATTTCTCAATGTTACTTTCAAAAAGTGCTTCCTCAACTTGTTTTTCAATATGTAAGCAATTTTCAAAAATGGTTGAGGAGCTGTTTTCTAAAAATATCTCTTTATCAAAAATATCTCCATTTTTCAAAATATCAATTTCATTTTCAATTAGAGATAATTTTTGTAAAGAGTCCAAGTTTCTATTTTCTAAAAATATCAAACCATCATTCAAATCATTATATGCAAATTGTAGAGATTTATAACAAGGACTAATTGAAATAACCTCATGGTCCTCATGATCCAAGTAGTCGAATGTTTTAATTTCATCTGCCATTAATTCTGCATCCGAGTCACTTGATTCCTTCAGTGAGTCCATAAAGGTTTCAAATATCCTCTCTATGTCATCACAGTCGCTTGTGGAGTTACTCCCCACACTTTCACTTTCATCATCAGAATATTCGTCTAGGGAGTTGGTCCTTTCACGTTCTATAGCAACTTCTTGTTGTTCCATCTCCTCTTACACTTTCAACAAGATCATTAGTAGCATAGTGTAGATGTAAAGTGTCCCAAATATCATTAGAATTTTCACAATTTTCAATAATAGCATATGCATCATGGTTCAAAGCATTTTTCAAAACATGCATAGCTTGAAAATTCAAGGAAAAAGAATTTTCATCAAAACCATAAACAACAACATGAAATAAACGAAGGCTAGTAGATTGTAAAAATATTTTCATTCTCGCACTCCAATAATGAAAATTATTTCCATAAAAAATTGATGCATCATCGAATGTAAAACCCTCCATATTAAAACAAATAAAATATCCCAACGCTGCCAATCTACAAGGATCTTTATACTCGGGCTGTTAAGCCTTTACTAAAGCATGAAGCTCTGATACCAATTGTTAGAATTATAGATAGAATTGGCAGCCGTCACCCAAGAGGGGGGTGAATTGGGTGTTTACGAAAACATTGGAAAATATCCGCTTTAAAACGTTTTCAACAAATTTAAAGAAATTTGCAGCGGAAAACAATTATAGCGATGAAAACGATTGCGCGAAAGCGAATAATATTAATAATAATAGAAAAACTAATATGCGCGAATACACTTAAAATAAGAACAACGAAAACCGTTACCGCGCTAATTAATTTAAAACCCTTTAAATTAATTATTATGAAAATAATCGCTATGATGCACAACAAATAAATATAACTGTAACATCCAAAAATTTAATTCCAAGTTAATTAGGAAAACCTAAGCTAGAATTTATGATAAAAACCATATGAAAATTATGGGTAGGAGTTAAGTGTAGTGTCTTAGAGTTAGAATTGGCCAAAATAGGAGTTTTCATTAGAGTAATCGATTACTTTGTAGGGGTTAATCGATTACTAGGCCTCTGGTGAAAATACTTAAATGTTGTAGCATTGATAATCGATTAACTCATGGAAGTAATCGATTATCTTGTGAAGTAATCGATTATTTTAGGTGAATTAATCGATTACTTTCCCTCTGACAGAAACACAATGAAATATTGCATTGAAGAGTAATCGATTACTTTGGGTCAAGTAATCGATTATTCTAGGTCTGATGCAGATAATAAAAATAAAAGTAAGGGGTAGAAACGTATTTTCACCCTTATATCTCCCTATTTCAGCCACTCATCTTCCCCTCCTTATCCATAAGCATGATCCCCTCTCTCTCTTCCTCTCTTTCTCTCTTCTTCTCCCTCTCATATGCGTTTCCTCCTCCCTCTTCCACCCAAACCATCACCAAATCTCTACCAACACCCATTAATAACCAAGCTTCCACCTTCAATCCTCCTTTCATGGTGACCCATCTTCCTCCTCACACCTTCTTCTTAATTCTTTCCCTCTCCTTCATGGATCACTCCTCCTCCATGAACTCACACTCCATATCCACCCCCAAAACACCAAAATTCCTTTCCAAGCTTCACCCATGGGATCCAAACTTGATTTTGGGATTAGATCCTACACATAAACACTTCCCCCATCATTCCTTGCCTTTGGTGTCTCTCTCTCCCCCATGGAAGCTCCTTCTCTCTCTAAGGGTTTTCTCTCTCCTCCAATCTTGAAGAACGGAGTGGAGATCGGTCAAGAGGATAGGAATCAAGGTAGATCCGGAGTAGATTTGGAGTCCATGGAGCTTTGTGTGGACTCTCTCCCTCTCTAAGGTAAGGGGAGTCTCTTTTCCACACCTTGAGTTAGGGATAGTTGGGGTATATAATAGGACTTGGGCTAAGTAGTTAAATTGGGTTGTGGGTAACAAAATAGCACCTGTTAAAAGTTGATTTAGGGAGAATGAATGTATCTTGATTTAATTTGATAATTTAATTGGAATGTCATAAATTTGCTAAAACCCCTTTATGTATGTTGTAAAAGTAGGAAGTGAAGAACCTTAGGGAGTTGACTTATATTAAGCACTCTGAGACATACCTGAGTATGTCGATTGATCTGTGATATATGTTGTTTGTTGAGAGTTGCCAGGTTTGTTATATGTGTGTTAAATGAGTTTATTACGATTAAGTGTTAAATAATGTGATAATTTAATAATGTTGGCTATGAGGTGGTGAAATGGCTAATGGGTAAAAGGATATATTTAAGAATAGGTAGTTAATTATGAGATAATCAATAATGCAAGCTAGTGAGCGGTAAGAGGATTAGTGGTCATAAGGATATTTCATGGCTAATGATAATTGTTTACTTGATGATGAATATTTTTAATTAGGATGTTTCGAAGTTGGGTTTTAGTCGTAGTTTGGAATATATGCGTTTTGTGAATTAGGTTGGCGAATAGTATTGGGGTATAAATGATGTTAATTATTTGTTATGATGTGAGGTGGAAATTGAGATTTATGTGAAGGCACGAATGTGGATGATTGTTATCTGATATAAATGGCTATTTGAAATGTGTGCTTCGTGATGAAATGCTTATGTTATTTATGCGCAAGTACGTAAGATTATGAGTAATGTGACGGGTTAAGTTTAGGATGGTGTGAATTAAATATGTGTTGGAAGATAAGGAAGTGTTTAAACTAAAAGACTAGAGATCTATGATGATATATGTATATTGTAAATATAAGGATTACTTATGAGGTCGCATCTTGGTGCTCACTTAAGCTACGGCAATGTGAGGCCAAGGGCAAAATATATAAGTACACCTCCTGGTGCTCACTTAAGCTACGACAATGTGAGGCCAAGGCCAAAAAATATAAGTACGCATCTTGGTGCTCACTTAAGCTACGGCAATGTGAGGCCAAGGGTAAAATATGAGGTTGCGTATTGGTGCTAACTTAAGCTACGGCAATGTGAGACCAAGAGCAACATAGTGTAGGTGAAGTACTTCAATATAGAATAATGGGAAATGAAAATGATTTTGGAAAAGGAAAAGTGAAGCATTTTGTTATTCATGGCTTGATTTGATTATGATGCTTAAGTTGCTAGTATGTGCTCTTTATTATCTTCTAATTCACTATGTTGTGAAAATGTCTCACCCTTATGTGGTTATCATTTTAGGTGAAAGAAGAGGAGCTTGAGGATCAGAGTGTCGCAACAGATGTTTTGGAAAGAAGGAAAATTATATGTTGCGCTACTCATATTGTAATTGAAATACCCAATGTTATATTAAAATTTGATTTATGAAAAGGAAATTTTATGTTCTCCATTTTAAATTATTAACCCTTTTAAGTGGTATTTTATATAAAAACTTGGGTGTTACATTTATGGTATCAGAGCAGTTCCTTCCTTCCGACCTGCGGGAAAGTGGTCTCGATCTCGCTACGAACAGTCTCATCTCAAGCTTCTTCTCCAGAGGTGAGACCCTTTTAAATGAAAATTTTAATGATTGGTGAATGGTGCAAATGTTTGATAGTAAAGGAAAATAGAATGTGATTCTTTGGGAACCTAAGCCGGATCCCTTAGGGATTCAAAGAATTACATCCTATAAGTGTGGCACGTTTGTAAGCAGAAAACTCCAAAGGTGCAAATTGATTATTGTTTAAGGGATGCAAATTCCAAGTTGAGTTAATTAAAAGTTAAAGTTTCCTACAAAGGAAATCTTACTAATTAATAACGGAGTGCATAAACTTTAACTGGATAACGAAGGCTATTACCACTGATAAAATGTAGTGTCGGAATTGGCCAATCCGATGTTGCATTTACCGGGAGGTGATGTCGTCGAAATCTAGAAGTTTGTGCACCATCGTGAATTAGTAATGGATCTCCTATTTATAAAACTTATGTGTTAATTCTTTTATGTTTGTTTGCTTTGCTAAGTGTTTTGTGTATGATTTTAAAGTGTATTTGTTGAGTAATTTAGTGTCAAAGTAATTGAATCGGGATTAGAGATGGATCCGCATGGAATAAATAAATTGTGAATCCCGAATACTAATCCAACCAAGTGATTAAAGTCACGTTGATTCGATTAGTATTTAATAGAAACGAAAAATAAGGTTTATACCAAATTATTAAGCGGTTCTGTAACTAAACTTGATTCAAGTGATTGTGGCATCAAATGAATATAGGCATCGGGAACTAATAGATCGGATTTAAACCACTGACTCATATTAATTTGAATTACAAATAAAAACAAACTTTGTGCCCAATGCAAGAAGTGCCTTGAATTCAATCCAAAGGGTTCTCGAAATATGCTTACATGTGGAATGGTGTAGTGTTAAAGTAAGCGGACCAAAAATTAGAAGTGGAATCATGAGAATCGAAATGATTTACTACCTCGATTCTAATCTATTCGAGTGACATAGTGGCTCCGGTTAGATTAGACTCCATAAAAACAATAAAAACATTTTATTGAATTCGTGGTTGATTCCACCACTAATTTGGTTTCCGATGACTTTAATATTAATTGAAAGTTAAGTTGAAGCTTCTAATGATTGGATTTGAACCCCGAGTTACTATAATAAAATTTTGTACCGAAAAGAGGTATCGAGGATGGGGTTAAAATTCAACGTAGAAGTTCTTACCTCACTTTTGATTACATCATTGGTAGTGCTAGGTGTATATGAAAAATTCTATGTTTATGTGGAAGTAAACCTAAACTTTCGAACATGTTTTCAAAATAATTTGGGATTAATAACTTTTCAATTGCCCTCTTTATGTGAAGTCCCAAATTACTTTCCACTAAGCATTGACTAAAAGTGTTGTTTTTGAAAATTGTATTCTTGATGAACTGCATTTTGTTTGTGTATGCTCGATTGATATGTGTGCTTGATAGGTCTATGTGCAAAGTGAAGTTTGTATTTGATGCTTGTGAGTGTTTAAAATGAATTTCAAAAGTTTGCACCGAACCACAATCATTCTAAATGGATCGTGAGGTCGCACAACAACTTTTCAAGAACTAGTAAGAATGGCAAGGATTTCTAAGTGATCGAGTAGTGAATAACCAAGTCACACACCTATCAAATAGGAACCCTTCTTATGCGACCCAAATCAATTCGGCATGAAAACTCAATTTTAAAACTTGAGATAAAAAGGGAATGTAATTGTTTTAACTTTTGAAGACGAATTAAAAACTGAATTTTTCAAGTCCAAGGCACATTCCCTCTTTATTTGAGTTTATCTATCTTGAGTGATTTGTCACTCCTTCATCTAGGATCTTATGAAATTAGATGAAGGCAGCTCATCATGGTAAGGTGCATGATTAAAAGTTTTAGTGAATTTTCAAATGAAATTAATTGTTCCTCATTAAGAGAGGGACCTAATTTGCAAAATAATTTTGTTTTTATAAATGTATCCTTGTTTCTAAATGTTTCCACTAGTATGGGATCCTTCTTCCTAAATTTTAAATCCCCATACCTAGTGATTTTTCAAACCAAAGGTTTTAAAAGACTTATGTGTTTGTAGTTAAGTGTTTTTGGGTAGTCAGGGTTTTTATATAAAGGGAAAACTAAGTTTTTGGGTTTAGGCTATTTGTTTGATTTAGAAGAATTGATATAAACATCCTAAGGTTGAAATATTGTTTTACTTAACATTTCAAACCAATTGGAGCAAGTTAGTATTTTAAACAAAATGAATTTAATGTGCTCTAATCGGTTTGGCAATTTTATACAACCTTGGGCTAAGTATATATGATGTCCCATCAAATTTTAAAGCCAATTGGAGTTGTTTGCTAATTTTTAAGTGAATTTGACATAGGTTCACCCTGATCCTTACAAATCTTTTACAAGCAGTCGTAGGGTCAAAAGTGAACCTAATGAACTCTGATTGACTTGAAAAATTTACCATAATGTTATATTATGTTCAGGGACGCTATCTTCCAATTCTTCAAAAACCTTGGGAAATTGGATTTGTAAAACGCATTTTGGTTGAAAACTATGTAAGTCCTATTCCCCGAACCCCTTTTTAAACACTTTTTAAAATATGTGATGATGCTTGTGAATGTGTTTGTAGAGGTAAGTGTTAGCCCTAAGTTAGACTAGGAATAGTTAGGAAGGAAGCCAAGTTGAGTCATGTTTAGGTTTAAGGTGTAAGATATTGTGGATTGCTGTTGTGAATGTTTGACCCTTGAATGATGTTTACATGATTTATGTTTGTGTGAATGATGGATTTGTTTGATTAGAGTTTAGGTTTAGGACATAATTAGTAGATTGTGGAGTTGATGTATAACCAACCCTTTGGGGTAGTAATGTTTAGAGTGTTATAAGTGCCCTGTCTAACCTTCGAAGTAGGATTCCGAAGGAAAGCCTACTAACCTTAGAAATATGTTAGAATCGTAGTCTAGAGGTTGACCCAAATTAAACTATAGTCGGCACTCTTCAATGAGTGCAAGAGTCTTGTGGCACATTCATATCGAATGGTATGCCAATCCCAAGTGGGGGAGTAGACCTAAGATGAGTTAGTTGCGTAGCTTAGCAAACCTTTTCCGGGATGGTTCTCCAAGTAAGGATTTTGAGCGGAATTTCGGGGACGAAATTCCAATAAGTGGGGGAGAATTGTAACATCCCAAAATTTAATTCCAAGTTAATTAGGAAAACCTAAGCTAGAATTTATGATAAAAACCATATGAAAATCATGGGTAGGAGTTAAGTGTAGTGTCTTAGAGTTAGAATTGGCCAAAATAGGAGTTTTCATTAGGGTAATCGATTACTTTGTAGGGGTTAATCAATTACTAGGCCTCTGGTGAAAATACTTAAATGTTGCAGCATTGATAATCGATTAACTCATGGAAGTAATCGATTATCTTGTGAAATAATCGATTATTTTAGGTGAATTAATCGATTACTTGCCCTTTGACAGAAACAGAATGAAATGTTGCATTGAAGAGTAATCGATTACTTTTGGTCAAGTAATCGATTATTCTAGGTCTGATGCAGAAAATAAAAATAAAAGTAAGGGGCAGAAACGTATTTTCACCCTTATATCTCCCTATATCAGCCACTCATCTTCCCCTCCTTATCCATAAGCACGATCCCCTCTCTCTCTTCCTCTCTTTCTCTCCTCTTCTCCCTCTCATACGCGTTTCCTCCTTCCTCTTCCACCCAAACCATCACCAAATCTCTACCAACACCCATTAATAACCAAGCTCCCACCTTCAATCCTCCTTTCATGGTGACCCATCTTCCTCCTCACACCTTCTTCTTAATTCTTTCCCTCTCCTTCATGGATCCCTCCTCCTCCTCCATGAACTCACACTCCATATCCACCCCCAAAACACCAAACTTCCTTTCCAAGCCTCACCCATGGGATCCAAACTTGATTTTGGGATTAGATCCTACACATAAACACTTCCCCCCCCCCTTATTCCTTGACTTTGGTGTCTCTCTCTCCCCCATGGAAGCTCCTTCTCTCTCTAAGGGTTTTCTCTCTCCTCCAATCTTGAAGAACGAAGTGAAGATCGGTCAAGAGGATAGGAATCAAGGTAGATCCGGAGTAGATTTGGAGTCCGTGGAGCTTTGTGTGGACTCTCTCCCTCTCTAAGGTAAGGGGAGTCTCTTTTCCACACCTTGAGTTAGGGATAGTTGGGGTATAAAATAAGACTTGGGCTAAGTAGTTAAATTGGGTTGTGGGTAACAAAATAGCACCTGTTAAAAGTTGGTTTAGGGAGAATGAATGTATCTTGATTTAATTTGATAATTTAATTGGAATGTCATAAATTTGCTAAAACCCCTTTATGTATGTTGTAAAAGTAGGAAGTGAAGAACCCTAGGGAGTTGACTTATATTAAGCACTCTGAGACATACCTGAGTATGTCGATTGATCTGTGATATATGTTGTTTGTTGAGAGTTGCCAGGTTTGTTATATGTGTGTTAAATGAGTTTATTACGATTAAGTGTTAATAATGTGATAATTTAATAATGTTGGCTATGAGGTGGTGAAATGGCTAATGGGTAAAAGGATATATTAAAGAATAGGTAGTTAATTATGAGATAATCAATAATGCAAGCTAGTGAGCGGTAAGAGGATTAGTGGTCATAAGGATATTTCATGGCTAATGATAATTGTTTACTTGATGATGAATATTTTTAATTAGGATGTTTCGAAGTTGGGTTTTAGTCGTAGTTTGGAATATATGCGTTTTGTGAATTAGGTTGGCGAATAGTATTGGGGTATAAATGATGTTAATTATTTGTTATGATGTGAGGTGGAAATTGAGATTTATGTGAAGGCACGAATGTGGATGATTGTTATCTGATGTAAATGGCTATTTGAAATGTGTGATTCGTGATGAAATGTTTATTTTATGTATGCGCAAGTACGTAAGATTATGAGTAATGTGACGGGTTAAGTTTAGGATGGTGTGAATTAAATATGTGTTGGAAGATAAGGAAGTGTTTAAACTAAAAGACTAGAGATCTATGATGATATATGTATATTGTAAATATAAGGATTACTTATGAGGTCGCATCTTGGTGCTCACTTAAGCTACTGCAATGTGAGGCCAAGGGCAAAATATATAAGTACACCTCCTGGTGTTCACTTAAGCTACGGCAATGTGAGGCCAAGGGCAAAATATATAAGTACGCATCTTGGTGCTCACTTAAGCTACGACAATGTGAGGCCAAGGGTAAAATATGAGGTTGCGCATTGGTGCTAACTTAAGCTACGGCAATGTGAGACCAAGAGCAACATAGTGTAGGTGAAGTACTCCAATATAGAATAATGGGAAATGAAAATGATTTTGGAAAAGGAAAAGTGAAGCATTTTGTTATTCATGGCTTGATTTGATTATGATGCTTAAGTTGCTAGTATGTGCTCTTTATTATCTTCTAATTCACTGTGTTGTGAAAATGTCTCACCCTTATGTGGTTATCATTTTTAGGTGAAAGAAGAGGAGCTTGAGGATCAGAGTGTCGCAGCAGAAGTTTTGGAAAGAAGGAAAATTATATGTTGTGCTACTCATATTGTAATTGAAATACCCAATGTTATATTAAAATTTGATTTATGAAAAGGAAATTTTAAGTTCTCCATTTTAAATTATTAACCCTTTTAAGTGGTATTTTATATAAAAACTTGGGTGTTACAATAACAACGGAAAATAAAGAGATGAGGGATAGAAGAGATTGCACCGGAGATTTTATCCTGGTTCGGCAAACCCCGGCCTACATCCAGTCCCCAAGCGACCCGCTTGAACTTTTCACTAAACCAAAGACGCCTCGCGTCCCCAAGTACAACCAGAGCGCCCCGCAAGCTACTAGGAACCTCCTTTCGCCAGGGACCTCGATACACAACTAGGAAAACCTTTCCTAGATTTCCAGATAGCCTAACTACTAGGTGACCCACCGTTCGTCTAGCACTACCCACACAACAGGGTTCCTCACCCTACAACCACGAACGCAGCACGTCCGCACTAGGAGATTCACTCCCTAGTCTCTAAGGGTTACACACCCCTTACAACACTGGTTAAGGTATGATTGATTGGGTACAACCACTATGATGCACTCTTGATAGTGCGGATACAACAATATAAAGGCCACTCTAACAATGATGTGTTCTAAGCAACACTGATACAACAATTAAGCTCCATGGCAATGAAGTCAAATGAAAGAGTTACAAGGCCAATGCAAGGTTTTGTTTTTCTTCAAAAATGTATGAACGTGAAAACCAGAGAAGAAGAAGAAGATGAAGAGAAAAAACGTGATGATCAGAGAATTGTAGAAGTGGAACTAATTTTGAAAACAAATAAATAGAGTTAACTTTGAAATCAAAACAAATCAAAAGATAAAATAAAAGATTTAAGAAATAAATTAAAATCATTTTGAAAATCAAAATAAGATAAAATAAGATTTTGAAATAAGTTTTAAAATCAAAACGATTTACGAAATAAAACAAAGATTTGATTCTTAAAACAAATAAGGAATGTTTTCAAAAATAAAATCAAATTCGAATTTTGAAAATAAATCAGAATCAATTAAGTAAAAACAAATCTGGAAATAAATCAAAATGATTCTGACACGTTTTTCAATAAAAATTGAGGTAATCGATTACTTGAGGGAGGTAATCGATTATCCCTTTAAAAATAGAAACTTTGAAATTCATTTTAAAAACCAGTAATCGATTATCACATGCATGTAATCGATTACTTCACTTCTGTTTAATGTATGATGCAACTCATATAATCGATTACCACTTATCTAATAATTGATTACTGAGCCTTTGATTTTTATGTAATGCAACATCATGTAATCGATTACTACAAAGCAATAATCGATTACTTTGTATCAGGGAAAATATATGATGCAACAATTTCAATCGATTACTTGATCCAGGTAATCGATTACTCTCATACAGAAAGTAATGGATTAGCAAAGTTCACTTAATCGATTACAAGCTCTCTGATTTTTCTATGATGCAACAAGGTTAATCGATTAACTCAGCCAAGTAATCGATTACTCCTTCTTGTATACATAAAAATATTCAGAGTTTTGTAACATCAGATATTTTCAACAAAACTAAGATATAAAAACTGATGATTTCCACAAAAATTCTTCTTCTCATTTTATATGAAAAATATATTTAGAAAAACTTATATTGGCCTTTTAACATAATATAAACCTTGACTTCATTACCTTACATAATGTCCTAAGGGAAAGGTCTAAAAGGCCTTCATTTTCTTGAATCTTCAACTTCATTTGCTTGATTCTTCAACATGAAGCTTGGACTTGAAGGTTGAAGAACTTGTGATTGCACTTGATAAGAACTTGAGAATCTTGAGTTTGTTATCATCAAAACCATATAATGATTTCACTTGAAGTCCTTGGGAAAGCTTGACTTCCAACAGATCTAGAGTTGGTTGCGATTGTATTTGCTCTGAAGATATGGAGACATCACCTCTATGGCACTACCTTTCAGGTATATTGTGACAATAAGAATTTGAAGTACCTATTTGATCAAAAAGAACTGAACATGAGATAACGGAGATGGATGTAACATCCCTAATTTAATTCCAAGCCTAATTAGTGAGTTAATACGTTTATAGTGTAGAGAATGGGTAGATTAATTGCTTAAAGAATTTTGGGAGCAAGGTGAGTAGTAATTTTAAGTACTACGGTTGCGTAGAGTGCATAGGTATCAAGAGGTAGAATTATCGAAGTGGATTCGGGGGTTAAATCGGGGTTTTAAGTGTTAGAAATCATCTGGTGCAAGAAAATTAGGAATAAAATATCCATAGTTCTAAACCCAATTCCCACCGTTGGATGTGAAGATAAGGGTATTAGGAAGCTTGCCTAAAAATTTGAGCTAGATCCAACGGTTAACGAAAAAGATATAGCGAGTTGAAGTTTGAAACCACTGGTGCATGCCCAGGCGCACCCGTGCACGCCCTGGCGCACCAGCTATAATTTTGGTGCATCTCACAGGTTGTTTCTCGCGCAGGCGCATCGTCCCGTGCGCCTAGGCGCGCACCAAACACACCAGACCTGTTGATGGCGCACCAGCTGACGCGCCACTCCCCACCAGTCCCGCACCAGAATCCAGCGCCAGCTGCACGCACCAGCACCAGCAAACGTCGCGCGCCCAGGCCCGCCATGACCAAGCCCAAGCGCACACCTGTTTTAAAGACTGGTGCAGCCAGTAACTGACCATAATCGCACCACTCTCTTCCTTTTCTTCTCTTAGGCGATTTTCTTCTCCCGTGCCCTAGATTCTTCAACACTAAAAATCCACCACAAAACCTACTGAATCATCCTCAAATAATTGATCCCCATCACACATAAACACTTTGATTATCATCAATTTCACCCTTTCCCTCTTAAAAGTCATGAATCCATGAATTGGGGTTCTAGGGTTTTGAGACCCATTTTCCTATCCTTCCATTGTCAAGCTTCAAGTAAGTTGATTTAAGTTTTTCTCCTCTTCTCATTCACGTTATACGAATTACTCACCCTCATTTCTAAGTATTGGTGTCTCAATTACTTCATGGGCCACTTTCTCTCTCCTCCATAGCTTGGAGCTCTCCCTCTCTACACTTAAGGCTTGAGATTCAACACCACCCATTTGGAAGGTAAGAGGGGTTGTATTACCTTTGCTTAGGTTATAGTTTCTAGGTTATTGTAATGATAACTAGGTGTAGATAATTGATTTAGAGAATGAAATTTAAGATATAATCGCTACAAAATGTGTAGAATATATGCTAATTAAGTAGGAAGTGAAGAACCCTAGGGAGCTGAATTAATTTACAGGACTCTAAGACATACCTGAGTATGTCGATTGACTTGAGATATCTATTGCTTTTTGAGATATTGTTAGGTACACTTTGTGATAAAATGATAGTATGGGCTCATTGGTGATGGAATGATTAATGAAACATGAGTAAATTACATGAATGTTCGAATGATAAGAGTATTATAATTTCTTAGTTAAGGATGAACATGTTTATCGAAAATACCTAAAAATGATTCTAAGCGCCGACGAATAGTATGGGTATTAGTTGGGAAAATTATAGGAATCTATGATTTGTTTTGGTTATTGGTGATGGAATTTGTAAATTAGGGGCAATGGTGATGATAATAATAACATACTTGATTTGTGCTAATTGAAGTATAAGATTAAATTGTGATATGTGGAATACATGCTTAATTGTGATAATTGGATAAAATAGGTGTGACTGGTGAAATTGTGAATATATGTTGAGACAATTGCACTATGAATGTTTATTGTTGTGGTCTATTGGAAAAATGTACTTTAAATATGATTGAGAAGTGATGTAGGTATAAACCAGGAAAGGGAAATGTACCGGACGCAGTAAGACGTGACCTGCACGTGAGTGCGGGCGCAGTAGGTCGTGACCAGGATAAGATGAAAGGGAAATGTACCGGACGCAGTAAGACGTGACCTGCACGTGAGTGCGGGCGTAGTAGGTCTTAACCGGGATAAGATGAAAGGGAAATGTACCGGACGCAGTAAGACGTGACCTGCACGTGAGTGCGGACGCAATAGGTCGTGACCGGGATAAGATGAAAGGGAAATGTACCGGACGCAGTAAGACGTGACCTACACGTGAGTGCGGACGCAGTAGGTCGTGACCGGGATAAGATGAAAGGGAAATGTACCGAACGCAGCAAGACGTGACCTGCACGTGAGTGCGGACGCAGTAGGTCGTGACCGGGAGAAGATGAAAGAGAAATATATCCGAACGCAGTAAGACGTGACCTGCACGTGGGTGCGGACGCAGTAGGTCGTGACCGGGCCAAAACGAAGAAGAAATGTGAATTTAATGGAAGAAAAGAGAATAAAAGGCTTTATGAAAATAATGACTAAGAACGAAGCGGACAAAAAATTGAATTGAGAAACCATAGGATATTTTGAGGATGATTAGTGATGTGTTGAGCTTTGTTATGTTGTGATGACCCTGTAGCCGATTAATAAATGATATATGTACGTGAGTTGGTAATTTATGAGTATGACATTTGGAATGTGGAAATGTTAATGCAAGTGGAATTGAAAAGTAATTTAAGGTTGAATGTAGGATTGCTAGGAGGGTAGTATGGACAAAGGGCTTAATTTATTGAAAATGAACTTGTATGTAATTACCTGAAAATGAATATTAGGTTAATAGAAAATTTTTATTGTGGTAGGACCTAGTTTTTCAGCCATGCTTCTTAGAAGCTATTTTCCTTAGTACTGTGTAATGCTGCCCTTCTTGCTATATTTTTACAGGTACCGAGGGAGCATACACTAGTCTCGCTGAGCAGGAGTACATTCCACGTGGAATGTATATAGTAGTTAGCGACCACCTATTGGTCCTGGGTTATTTTGGGAAGTTTTATTGTATTTCAATTACTTTGTCTTTTTGGAAAACTAAGAGTTTGAGAAATTGTTTGTATTTCTTTGGAAACAATGTACTGAGTGGACTAAACAATATTTTGGGCCCTGCTAGTCTCTGATGAATTTAAATCCGCTTTCTGATCTAGTTACAGGTTAGAGTAGTATTTCGGAAAGTTATTCAAACAAAGGAAACTCCGTCCGTTTGGCGGGAGAATTTTTATAAGTTAAAAAGAAAATTTAAATTCACTACTTTACTAAGGGTATAAAAGGGTAATTAAATGTAGGTGTTACATTTTTGGTATCAGAGCAGTTTTTCCTCGGCCTGAAGGGAGTAACTCATTACTCCTATAGTTACTCATCAAGCGAGTAACTTGAAATAGAAATAGAACTGCTTTTTGATTTAGTAAGTATCATTACTAGCATGGTAATAGAAATAGTTACGAAGTCTAGTGTGGTAAGTACTCTAGATTCTCTTAGGCTAGACTGAGTTATTTGAGGGGCGCGATTAGCATCTGACGATTTCTTTCAAGAAGCATGGTAAGCATTTGAAAATCTTTTCTAAGTTCATTTAAGTATGTTAAAATTACCATGCAAAACCTGAAAATCTTGTGGAAATCAACGAGTCATATTTAGAAGTGGATGAATGACGAGACTAAGGAAAGCAATACCCCAACGGGCAAGAGCTCTAGATTGCTACCCCACCGGGAGGAAGTGATCTTTAGTTTCGCGCCAAGTAAACCAACTCTAAATGTGACACACAAAACAAGATTTCAACGTTTTAAAACTAATAGGCTATGTGTTTCAAACTTAAGTGAGACGAGAATGGTCTTATCATCAATATGATGTATGATTGAGCCTGATCACCTCAAGTGTACATCTAATGGGAGATATCATCATCCTATCCTTAAGTTTCGGCGAGTATTTTGGGAATATAGTGAGAGCCCAAATTTAGGAGGATTAGAGGCCTTTGTCATAGGTTTTCGTATGCGTAAATATTTTAGAATTAGAGTTGCGCAGCGGAAGTGTAGGAAGTATTGTCTTATCTTAAGATAAGAGAAGTAGCTAGTTCAGGAATCCTAGTTAACTATGATAGATTGCTAGGATTTATACGTTTAGAATTGAACATAGGAAACCCTTAGATAGTACATAGTGATAGCTTTAGTTTAGACGAATAGATGCCTGAAATCCTAGGTGATTGCATAGAGCTAGGTTATGTGTTTGGAAATGAATGAATGTGATGCTATGTATTGTCTGGTGTATGCCTACATGATGATTTGTGCATTTTGATGATAATTGTTATTGTTTGAACATGTGCATGATGAAAACTGTTTCGAGCATAAAACCATTCGCAAAACTTCTTCATAGAATGGTGTTGCTATCAACAAATCGCTTGGTCCCCAAGCATAATCATTTCAAAAATCAGGAACCATTCGATTTTCAAGTGTGATAGTAACCCCAATGAATTTTCATGTTTTGAAATTGAATTCAAAAATGAATTTCACTGTTTTAACAGAATCGAAAATCATTCTAAATTGAGTGCTAAATCGTATCACGAAATTTTGAAAACTTGGTTAATAAACTAAGGATTCCTAAGTAATTAGGTGGTGAACTAATTCATTTCCCTAATCAAGCCACACACTGATTAAATAGGAACCCTTCTATGTGACATTACTCAATTCAGAATGAAGCTTAGATTTCAAACTTAGAGTCAAAGGGAATGTGACAATTTCAATTTATCCAAAAAGCATCAAAGTATTCTTTCTAGTAAACCACATACTCCCTTTTCATGGAGTTTGCTAATCTTGAGTAATTTTATACTCCTTCACCTAAGTTCTTATGAAGTTAGATGAAGGTGATTCTTTTCAGAAGGATATGATTTGACTTGCAAGCTTGTTTTCAAAGGGTCATACAAATTATTTGACAAGAAAGATATCAAGATTTTAAAGGACAAAGTAATTTGCATGATCGAAACGATTTGGAATTTTTAAACAAGCCTTCAAGGGTTGAATCAAGAGTTTTTAATTAGAATTTCAAACTGCTTGGAGCAAGTTAGCATTTTAAATAAATATGAGGTATTCTTTTACAATCAGACCTGACAGTTCCAGTGTTTCTTATGCGGGGAACGCAGGATCAAACACAAGCTTAACGTGCTCCTATCAGTTTGAAAATTTTGCACAACCTTGGAAGCTAAATATAAGTTTAGTCCCTTTAAATTTTGAGGTTTTCTGGAGTTTGTTCACTACTTTTAAATAAAATTTGATTCGGGTTCAGCCCTATTATTTTCCAAGTTTTGACAAAGTGGTTGTGGGACCAACGTTGAACCTAACGAACTCCAATTAATCTGAAAATTTATTATCATGACTCTTTTTATGAAGGGACATTATTTGTGAAGACATCTTTGAACTTCTAGGGAAGAAACAATTTTTGTTTTCGAAATTGTCTTTTGCAATGATTATGTGGTTCTCCGATTTGGAATGTGAACGAATCATGAAAACCATGTAATTTTCCAAACTCTTTTTGAACTGATTTTGAAAATGTGTGCTGGTTGTCTAAGAGGTGTGTATAGATTTAGGCCTGAGCCCTAGAATGGATTTAGATAGACTAAGACCAAGTCAAAATAATGTAGAGTTATGCCCTATGTGATTGTGTGCAATCAAGTGTTGATGTAAATGTCGTTGTGCATGTTTAAATTTTGATTGTTATGTATGTGCTAATTGTTTTCTTGTCAATGAGTGTGATTGCTTAGGACTTAAGAATAGTACCTATGTTGTGTGTCATCATGTAGATTATGATTAGACCCCTATTAATGCTGCCGTTTAGATGGAGTATAGAAGTAGATCTGGATTGTATTGAATGCGGCAATTTTTAAGTATCAGTGCTATTTGTAAACCTGACAATGACGTTGCCATTGATAGATGTGAGATTTGGATTAACACCTCGATTCCTACGTTTATCGATGTCCGATGTCATTGGAAGACTATAAATGGCACAGAACCAATCAGGCCTAGAATGTAGAAAACCAATCTGACTAGTACCCTTCCAGACGTTAAGCATATAATGTCTGAGAAAAACCTAGTGGATCTTAGAAACTGTCTCCAACTTATTGGAGGATTGTCTTGATTTTAGAAACCCAAGGTTTATTGAGAGTCTTTCTAGTAGGACTCTTGAAGTGTTTGACCGATATCGGAGTAAGCCTCAAAGACCTTAGAGAATTTTTGCTTTGGATCTAACTCAACTAAACCATAACTTGTATTCTTCATGGAATGCAAGAATCCGGTGGCGTACTGAGCAAGGTAGTATGCCGATTTCAAGTGGGGGAGTAGAACCGAAGCTAAGTGAGTATGACATCTTAGCAACCCTTGGTATGGGATGGTTCTCCATTTGAAGGAAATGAACGGAATTTCGGGGACGAAATTCTAATAAGTGGGGGAGAATTGTAACATCCCTAATTTAATTCCAAGCCTAATTAGTGAGTTAATAGGTTTATAGTGTAGAGAATGGGTAGATTAATTGCTTAAAGAATTTTGGGAGCAAGGTGAGTAGTAATTTTAAGTACTAGGGGTTGCGTAGAGTGCATAGGTATCAAGAGGTAGAATTATCGAAGTGGATTCGGGGGTTAAATCGGGGTTTTAAGTGTTAAAAATCATCTTGTGCAAGAAAATTAGGAATAAAATATCCATAGCTCTAAACCAAATTCCCACCGTTGGATGTGAAGATAAGGCTCTTAGGAAGCTTGTCTCAAAATTTGAGCAAGATCCAACGGTTAACGAAAAAGATATAGCAAATTGAAGTTTGAAACCACTAGTGCACGCCCAGGCGCACCCGTGCACGCCGAGGCGCACCAGCTATAATTTTGGTGCATCTCACAGGTTGTTTCTCGCGCAGGTGCATTGTCCCGTGCGCCCAGGCATGCACCAGACGCACCAGACCTGTTGATGGCGCACCAGCTGACGCGCCACTCCCCACCAGTCCCGCACCAGAATCCAGCGCCAGCCACACGCACCAGCACCAGCCAACGTCGCGCGCCCAGGCGCGCCATGACCACGCCCAGGCACGCACCAGTTTTAAAGACTGGTGCAGCCAGCAATTGACCATAATCGCACCACTCTCTTCCTTTTGTTCTCTTGGGCGATTTTCTTCTCCCATGCCCTAGATTCTTCAACACTAAAAATCCACCACAAAACCTACTGAATCATCCTCAAATAATTGATCCCCATCACACATAAACACTTTGATTATCATCAATTTCACCCTTTCCCTCTTAAAAGTCATGAATCCATGAATTGGGGTTCTCGGGTTTTGAGACCCATTTTCCTATCCTTCCATTGTCAAGCTTCAAGTAAGTTGATTTAAGTTTTTCTCCTCTTCTCATTCACGTTATACGAATTACTCACCCTCATTTCTAACTATTGGTGTCTCAATTACTTCATGGGCCACTTTCTCTCTCCTCCATAGCTTGGAGCTCTCCCTCTCTACACTTAAGGCTTGAGATTCAACACCACCCATTTGGAAGGTAAGAGGGGTTGTATTACCTTTGCTTAGGTTATAGTTTCTAGGTTGTTGTAATGATAACTAGGTGTAGATAATTGATTTAGAGAATGAAATTTAAGATATAATCGCTACTAAATGTGTAGAATATATGTTAATTAAGTAGGAAGTGAAGAACCCTAGGGAGATAAATTAATTAACAGCACTCTGAGACATACCTGAGTATGTCGATTGACTTGAGATATCTGTTGCTTTTTGAGATATTGTTAGGTACACTTTGTGATAAAATGATAGTATGGGCTAATAGGTGATGGAATGATTAATGAAACATGAGTAAATTACATGAATGTTCGAATGATAAGAGTATTATAATTTCTTAGTTAAGGATGAACATGTTTATCAAAAATACCTAAAAATGATTCTAAGCGCCGACGAATAGTACGGGTATTAGTTGGGAAAATTATAGGAATATATGATTTGTTTTGGTTATTGGCGATGGAATTTGTAAATTAGGGGCAATAGTGATGATAATAATAACATGCTTAATTTGTGCTAATTGAAGTATAAGATTAAATTGTGATATGTGGAATACATGCTTAATTGTGATAATTGGATAAAATAGGTGTGACTGGTGAAATTGTGAATATATGTGTAACCTGAGACAATTGCACTATGAGTGTTTATTGTTGTGGTCTATTGGAAAAATGTACTTTAAATATGATTGAGAAGTGATGTAGGTATAAACCAGGAAAGAGAAATGTACCAGAAGCAGTAAGACGTGACCTGCACGTGAGTGCGGACGCAGTAGGTCGTGACCGGGATAAGATGAAAGGGAAATGTACCGGACGCAGTAGGACGTGATCTGCACGTGAGTGCGGACGCAGTAGGTCGTGACCGGGATAAGATGAAAGGGAAATGTACCAGACGGAGTAAGACGTGACCTGCACGTGAGTGCGGACGCAGTAGGTCGTGACCGGGATAAGATGAAAGGGAAATGTACCGGACGCAGCAAGACGTGACCTGCACGTGAGTGCGGATGCAGTAGGTCGTGACCGGGAGAAGATGAAAGAGAAATATATCCGAACGCAGTAAGACGTGACCTGCACGTGGGTGCGGACGCAGTAGGTCGTGACCGGGCCAAAACGAAGAAGAAATGTGAATTTAATGGAAGAAAAGAGAATAAAAGGCTTTATGAAAATAATGACTCAGAACGAAGCGGACAAAAAATTGAATTGAGAAACCATAGGATATTTTGAGGATGATTAGTGATGTGTTGAGCTTTGTTATGTTGTGATGACCCTGTAGCCGATTAATAAATGATATATGTACGTGAGTTGGTAATTTATGAGTATGACATTTGGAATGTGGAAATGTTAATGCAAGTGGAATTGAAAAGTAATTTAAGGTTGAATGTAGGATTGCTAGGAGGGTAGTATGGACAAAGGGCTTAATTTATTGAAAATGAACTTGTATGTAATTACCTGAAAATGAATATTAGGTTAATAGAAAATTTTTATTGTGATAGGACCTAGTTTTTCAGCTATGCTTCTTAGAAGCTATTTTCCTTAGTACTGTGTAATGCTACCCTTCTTGCTATATTTTTACAGGTGCCGAGGGAGCATACACGAGTCTCGCCGAGCAGGAGTACATTCCACCACGTGGAATGTATATAGTAATTAGCGACCACCTATTGGTCATGGGTTATTTTGGGAAGTTTTATTGTATTTCAATTACTTTGTCTTTTTGGAAAACTAATAGTTTGAGAAATTGTTTGTATTTCTTTGGAAATAATGTACTGAGTGGACTAAACAATATTTTAGGCCCTGCTGGTCTCTGATGAATTTAAATCCGCTTTCTGATCTAGTTACAGGTTAAAGTAGTATTTCGGAAAGTTATTCAAACAAAGGAAACTCCATCCGTTTGGCGGGAGAATTTTTATAAGTTAAAAAGAAAATTTAAATTCACTAATTTACTAAGGGTATAAAAGGGTAATTAATTGTAGGTGTTACAATGGATGGAGTTTTTAAAAGACTATGATTTTAAGCTCCATTATCATCCCGGCAAGGCAAACGTGGTGGCAGATGCACTGAGCAGAAAAGCAATTCATATGAGCCACATGATGATGAAGGAGATTACTCTAATCGAAGAATTCAGAGACTTAAGCTTGACAATGGAAGTCGAACCCTCAAGCATTAAGATGGGAATGTTGCGAATCACAAACGAATTCATGAATGAAATTCGTGAATTACAACAAAAGGATGAAGAATTATCTGAAAGAAAAAGATTAACAACAGAAGGGGAGGAGATTGACTTTCATATTGGACTGGATGAAATTCTTTGATTTCGAACATGAATTTGCATCCCGAAGTATCCAGAATTAAGAATGTTAATTCTGGACGAAGCTCATAAAAGTAGAATGAGTATGCATCTGGGATCGACCAAGATGTATCAAGATCTGAAGAAGATATTCTGGTGGTCAGGATTAAAAAGAGATGTGGTGGAATATGTGGCTTCGTGTCTGGTATGTCAAAGAGCTAAGGCGGAGCATCAGAAACCTGGAGGAAGACTACAGCCATTAGATATTCCTCAATGGAAATGGGAGAGCATCTCAATGTTCTTTTCCATCTATAATACCAAGTCTTTCGAGATAATTCCAACATTCAGAAGTTTGAGATTTACCCTTGTTGTGAGGTGCTGGTTCAGAAGCAGCCTCGGTTCCCTTTTTCTATTTCTCCTCAGGCTTTTGGTTTTGGTTGCCCTGTGCTGATGCTGAAGTTGAGATAATCTCACAATCACCAACACTGGAATCCACAGCATGAACACTAGAATCCATAGCAAACTACAAATAAAAAAATTTAGCCAACATTAGTATACCAGAAAAAAAGACAGCACAAATGCACATATAAAAATACAAATATACCAGAAAAAATAAAGAAGAAAAAAATACATAAAAGATCATAAAACGAAAAACCAAAGAAAAATAATAAGAATAACGAAAAAATACATAATAAATGAAAAAAAACAGAATAGAATATAGACAATGAAAAATAGAGAATAGACCAAAATATTAAAGAACAACAAAAAATTGTAGAATAATGAACGAAAAATGCAAAAAAAATAAACAAACCATAAAATAAATCAAGGAAAAAATTAAACGAACTAAAAAAAAACCAAAGCAAAAGAAAATAAAAAACCAAAAAAAACGAAGCAAAAAAAACAAACCAGAAAAAAAATTAAACGAACTAGAAAAAAAAAAGCAAAGCAAAAGAAAATAAAAAACCAAAAAAAAAGAAGCAAAAAAAAATAAACAAACCAGAAAAAAAATTAAACGAACTAGAAAAAAAAAGCAAAGCAAAAGAAAATAAAAAACCAAAAAAAATGAAGGAAAAAAAAACAAACCTGGTGGTGTGGAGTCGTGGACTGTGGACCGTGGTGGTGGTCGCGGACTCGCGGTGGTGGTGCCTCGTGGGACTGGCTGGTCGTGCGGTGGTGGTGTGGTGGTGTGGACGTGTGGTGCAGTGGTGGTGTGGTGGTGCGATGGTGGTGTGGTGGTTGAATAAGGGAGAGAGTGAGAGACCGAGAAGAAAAGCAAAGGCTGCTGTTGGGGGTGGCTACTGGCTGGTGCTGGAGACTGGAGTAGTGGAGTCTGGAGAAAGATTAGGTTTAGAGGACAATGGGTCAATCAATGGGTCAAACTTTGAACTTTGGAGTACTATTGCACTGGGCCGTTGGGGAACCGGGGAAGGAATTGGGAAATTCTAAGTTTTTTTTTTATTAGGCCCGAACCCGGCCGGGCTTACCCGGCCCGAGCCCGGTTTTTTTAAAACCCGGTTAGACTGGGCTGAATAGCCCGGATTGCATAAATACCCCAACTTATGAAGCCCAAGCCCTATAATTTTTTGGACTTTTTGGCCCGGTTCGGTTGGCCCGGCCCATTTTGACAGCTCTAAGCAACACATATGTTCATAAAAATCATTATATCACCAAATAATCATATACACACATCAAATACTCACATTTAGGGTCTCATATCAAATATCACAAATAGGGTAACATTCTCACATATTCATACCAAGTCTTATTCTATCTATTCTAACTTACTATCAAGTCTTAATTTATCTATTCTAATTTACTAGTCACATTATCATCAAGCTCACTACCTTAGGGTTCCTTATTAATTATCCTACACAATTATCTCATAGCAAACTATTATAAATATATGGACACCCAATCCTATGACAAGCCAATACCCACCCCCTTACCTCAAATGTAGTGAGATAAGTGTGCCTTTTTCCTTTGCCCTAGCCTAGAACCTTGGAACCTTGAACCTCCTTAGTCTGGCTTGCCACCTCAAGAGAGCCAAAATCCTATGGTGGTAGACAACCCTATTAATGAGTATTATACTTGGGTAGAGAGTTCTCCTTGTCTTGTTCTTGATCACTTGGCATGGGGGCTTTGATTCTCCATAGTGATGAGTTGATAAAATACTAAAACCTAGAGAGAGAGGGAGGCGTGTATGGAAGAGGAAGGTAGGGATGAGTTTCTAGCTCATTTTATTGGCTTGAGGATGTTGATTATGATCAAGTTTTGATGATCAATGAGCTAGAAGTTGATGGAGGAATTGGAACCATAGGAGAGAGAGAAGGGACCGAATATGAGAAAGAGGGGGTGTTATGTTGTTGCCCTTGTTGATGTTGGTAATGTTGCATGGCTGGGTTTTGTGGCCAAGAATCGTGACTTCCCTTGGAAGTCAAAAACGAGTGGTCCACACGGTTTTATTTTTTTACAAGTCTGACAGTTTTCACTCGGGCGAGCGTTTTCTCGCTGGAGCGAGTTTTCTTCAGTCATTTTGGGTTTGGCTCGAATCGGTTTTCGCTTGAGCCAGCAAAGATTCACTGGAGCGAACCAGAGTCTCGCTAGAGCGAACCAATTTTCACTGGAGCGAAAACTATTCAGGGAATCAGGGTTCAATATACACTACTTCGCTCGAGCGAACCAATTTTTGCTGGAGCGAGAACCCAAAAGTCTGAACCTACCAACTTCAAACTTCTACAACTTCTTTTCTACCCGTTGGATCGTGCTCAAATTTTGAGACAATTTAAAATATACATCTTACTTTATATCCAAAGGTGGACTTCTTGATTTGAGGTATGGAACTTACATCTAAAATTTCCTAAAGCTCTAAGAGTCTAAAACCCAAATACCTTCTACTTACTATTTTTAACTTACATTTCCCATTTCTTCACCCAAGGCTCATTCTAATGACTAATTACACTTTGAAATAAAATTTAGGATGTTACATTTCGGATCCTATTTTCGACATAAAAGTTGCTAATAAGATTCATTCACTCTTTTTCAACAATCAAATAAATCCTAATTTTACAAAAATCCTCTTTTGAGGAAAACTTGACTATACGTTCTTTATTCTCCTTCTTCTCCAAACACCGAGTGTTTTCATATTCCTTGAGAAATCTATTATCTTTGCCTTTTAGAGCTTCAGTTTGTATTATTTCCAATATTGAGAGTGCTTATGTTGTTATTGGTTAATCTTATTATTTTTCGTAAAATTCGTAGCTGTTATGGAGTAGCTCACTAGGATTGAGGATATGGCATCCTCCGTGTGCTTGGGGTGAGGAGCTCTTGAGTGTATTTTGAGGTTCCTAACGAAAGGTAGAATCAAGTAGTGTGTGGGATGCTCTGGGTGTAATTGGGGTGCAAAACTACCAATTTATTAATAACAACAAAATCCAATGCACGTTGTAGAGAGATTGGACGTAGGCCTTTTCGGAACCTAACGGTTACGTGGGACCCACGTTACATCTCTCTATCCCTTACTGCTTTTTATTCTCATTGCGTTTATTCCATCTGCGATATTTTATTTATATTTATTGCTTACGCGCTACTCTACGTTTTCAATATATTCGCAATATTGTCGCTTACTGTTAATCAAATAAAAAATTATTTTTTAATTACTAAATCAATTGAATAATTTTTAATTAAATTAATAAAACTCGATTCGCCCCCGATTTCGATGTTTCTGGCCAATTCTAACAATTGGTATTAGAGTTAGACTCTTATATTTAAAGGACTTTACCGTCTCAAGAGTGAAATGGCTTCAAACTCTCCGTTTGGTGGTGAGGGGAGTTTTATTAATAGACCCCCTATGTTTGATGGAGTGGGGTGTGACGACCCAACTTTTATTCCAAAACTTAATATTCATTTTTAGAAAATTCGACCATTTTTTTTTTTGAAACTAAAAATCAGTCATCATCCATTATCGAGTCTTTGCGGAAATTATAAAATCAATTATCATGAAAGAAACTATTCATATTATATTTCATAAAAAGGAAAGTACATTTCCATTACATCAAAACCATCAACACTAGGTTTAACTTAAGTACTCTAGGTCATTTCATTATATTACATATCTTACAACAAAATTTATAATAACCTAGAGCAACTGGTTCGAAACTCAAAATATAAAATAGATAAGAGAAACCTGATGAGTCGCATTATCCACATTCCCACATCCCAACTCAACTCAATCATCAGTTCCCCACTGACTACCGGTTGAGTTGTCCATGAAATCATCATCAGCCACCGGATCGGCATCCTCCACCGGATCCTCATCCTCTATCGGATCCTCCTCCTCCTCCTCCTCTTCATGTGCCGGTTCAGATGGCACATATACCGGAGTCCGAGATCGGGCTCTAGTGGAAGGACGAGAGGGAGCAGGAACCTCCAAAATAATTCTTTCCTCAGAGGGTGATGGACTTGGTGGAAGGGTGCGTCTCGGAAAACGTCTTGGCGGTGGTGGTGGTGTTCCATGTCGAAACACAAAATTTGGCGGAATGTGCATAATGTACATCATTGGGATTCTCGTCCTACGCGGACGCATTCGGGACCATGGGTTTGGGTGACGGAAAGTGACTTCCACGTCCCCTTCATAGATAGCCCGATGATCCTCAAAGTTCCACTCCCCATTAGGGAGCGGCCTCATCTCCACGCAAATTATGTTCCTAGCCATGACCTACAACAAGGGATTAGGAGTGAGTCATAGCTAAATACAATAACAAATGAGCATAACAGAGGCTAGAAATAACAAGCACAAGTTTTCAGATAGCAATAATAAATGCATATGTATATGCTCAAACTGTCTTTTATAATATTTCATTTAGTTTCGTGATGCATGCCTACTCCTCATTCATGCTACGCGGTTCGGCATCCGAGTATCTCAGGCTCGGGATATTCATAATCCTATGGTTCATCAAACCGGAGCGTATTCACAACCCAGGCGTCACGATTTGATTGGGAATTTGGCCATCATAACATTTTCATGTTACGGAATCCAAATCATCACAGCATCTTCGTGCTATGGCATCACAGCTATCTCAGGGCTGCGGAATACTTCTACCTATACCAGATTCCACAATCAAAATTGGAGCATCTCCATGCATGTCAATGTCACATAATTGTTCATTGTCTTTTTCTCTTTTAATTCATATCTTTGAATATCATGCCTCCAATATAGAGACCCAAAATTCATAATCCTTCTTGCTTATAAACCATCTTTTCATTTTTGCATTAACTGGTGCTTGTGCTTTCCAAAAATTCCATCAGCGGCCCAGCCACTTTGTGATGGTTTTATACAATAGGAATTTAATTGTCATTAATTTGTGCAAAGACCCTATCTAGGACTCCCAAAATATCAACCAAGTGGGTAAAAACTTCCACTGGGACGTGGGAATAAAATCAACCAAATGGGTGTACGCACCTCCATTGGGACATCCTGTCCGAATATGTCAACCACTGAATAAAATTCCAGTAGGACTCATCCAGGATAAAATCAACCAATGGGATTAAATCTATAGATATTAAGAGCAGAAATTAAAATTTAAGCATATAGGAGTTTAGACGAGTTAATCTTTAATTACTTCATAAAGAAGTAAAGATTTTCTGAAAATTATTTAAATTACTCGAGTAGTTCTTCACCTACTCGAGTGTTCATGTAAAATTACTCGAGTCCTTCAAGAAATACTCGAGTGTTCTTCCCATTTTCCAGAATACTCGAGTCTTTCTTCAATTACTCGAGTGTTTTAGCAGCAGCAGCACCAGTTTCTGCACTTTATAATGCCAATTCGAGTTCAGAGCCTTTCCTTTCCATTTTTATGCAAAACAGTAACTTAGATACATAAAATAAACATGTTAGAACATGTAATCAATATTGAAACAACATCAAATGCAATAAATCACAGAATCAACATAAACTTAGCAAATAACCATTTCAACATATGATTTTCATTTCCTTTTGTTTTTAACTTCGAAAATTGATCCAGTGAGCATCATTAGGTCCATTTAGACATGTTTGGTTTATAAAAACTTGGGTTTATGACCTCTATGTCATATTCCCAATTCAAACTTCACCCCTTGATGAACCATATGAGGTTCCTACATTTCCAGCTTGAAATAACTCATTCTAGTATTTAGATAACTCCTCCCTTACCTTAGAGAAGCTAATCAACAAGTAAAACGACAGAGAAATCGGTTGGATCAAAAATCCAAATTCTGGACATGGTGAAAAAGAGTTGAACAGGCTGACTTTGGCCACAGATTTCACCACGGATTTGGCATGAAAAAGAATGAAACAAGTTAGTTTCAGAAACTAGGATATACTAACTTTAATCAGAAACAAGTTTGACACGAAAAGAATCCATGAATTTACCAAACGATTTCAATGAAGATGAATACTTGAGACTGAATGTTACTCTGTTTTCTCAGTTTTGAACCTCCAACTTTGAAGGCCTAGAACTTGATCTTCAGAAGGCTATTTGAAGTGATTTCGAGTTCTAATTCAAGAATGGAATCAGAACTTTAGTTTGTGTTTAGGTTTCAAGGAAAATGAGTGAGGATTGAGAGAGAACGAAGGGATCAAAGTGAACTCTGTAAAACAGGGAAATTTCTGGTCATATTCGGGTTTTGGAACTTTAGAGGTGTTGATGCTTCAACCAAGCATCAATTTATAGCCTAAGAGTACTTCAACTCGAAGTAAGGTTCAGCTCTATGCTTGTCATGTCAAGAAACCGCGTTTTGGTGCGAAATTAATTGTAAAACCGACTTATACATTTAGCCAGACTACTCGATTTACTCGAGTCTTTTTCTTTCTACTCGAGTATTTTTCAAAAACTCAAGAACACTCGAGTCTTTTCTGACATACTCGAGTCTTTTGGCTCAAAATTCAAATTTTCAAACAGATAGTGATTATACTCGAGTACCCTCTACAATACTCGAGTAAAATGTCTTAATTTCAGAAAAATCATTATTTTATTCAACACATTTATTTATTTAAATAATTTATTTATTTATTAAAATATAGGACCTTACATCCTCCCCCACTTAAATAGAATTTCGTCCCCGAAATTCCGATTTACAAAAATAGATGTGGATATTCATCCCTCATCTTAGACTCTAATTCCCATGTGGAGTCAGACACTCCACCTTGCCCCCAAAGAACTCATACTAACGGAATCTCTTTCCCTCGTAGCTTCTTAATCCTTTTATCCTCTATTCTCACGGGTCCAACATCAAACGTGAGGTTTTCTTTCAGCGATATCACGTCTTGTTGCAACTGCACGACTGAAGATGGGTCTTGGATAAACTTGCGAAGTTGAGAGACATGGAAAACATTGTGCAGGTTGGACAAGAAAGGAGGTAGGGCGATCTGATATGCGACGGGGCCTACTCGTTTCAAAATCTGATAAGGGCCGATGAACTTAGGAGACAGCTTCTTTGGCTTCATTACTCTTCCAATTCCAGTCGTTGGCACGACTCGCAGGAATACATGATCTCCTTCTTGAAATTCGAGCTTGGATCTTCGCTGGTCGGTGTAACTTTTCTGACGACTTTGTGCAGTTTTCATCTTTTCTCCGATAATCTTTATCTTCTCAGTCGTGTCTTGAACTAGATCAGGTCCGATGAGAGCATTCTCCCCCACTTGGAACCAACATAGCGGGGTTCTACATCTACTTCCATAGAGAGCTTCGTATGGAGCCATATCAATGCTCGCATGGTAACTATTGTTATAGGTGAACTCCACAAGTGGCAATAATCAGTCCCAACCTTCTTGATATTCCAAGACACATGCTCGCAGCAGGTCTTCCAAAGACTGAATCGTTCTTTCCGATTGACCATCGGTTTGAGGGTGATAAGCGGAACTCATCCTCAACTGCGATCCCAAAGCTTGATGCAAACTCTGCCAGATCCGGGATACGAAACGAGGATCACGATCCGATACGATACTCAAGGGAATTCCGTGCAATCTTACGATCTCCTTAATGTACAATCTTGCAAGCTTCTCCAATGGATATTGCATGCTGATGGGAATGAAATGTGCAGATTTTGTTAAGCGATCAATCACAACCCAAATTGCATCAAATCCTTCTCTTGTTCTTGGAAATCCACTTACAAAATCCATAGCTATTCCTTCCCACTTCCATTCCGGTATGCTTAATGGTTGCAGTTCACCTCCGGGCTTCTTATGTTCGATCTTCGCCTTTTGGCAGACAAGGCAAGACGCTACATAAAACGCGACATCTTTCTTTAGTCCGGGCCACCAAAACATCCTCTTCAGGTCTTGATACATTTTCGTTGATCCAGGATGTATACTTAGCTTGCTCTTGTGGGCTTCCTCTAATACAGCTCTCCTTAATTATAGGAAAGGTTTTGGAGGGAAATTAAATAAAATAATTATTTTTCAAAAATTGGGAAAAATACTCGAGTATTTTCTGAAAAACTCGAGTATTCTGGGTCAAACTGCACGAGTTAGTGCGTTTGATGAGTCACCATGAACGATTCCCTCTTCCCGCCACGAATACTCCTTCCCCAACACCTCAAGGCTTTCATGTCGCCTTGCATGAGAGCTTCCTTGCTCTAATTAAGCTCAACAACAACAGATTCGTGAAGCTTTTTGGTTAAGTTTGGGTTGTTGATGAAAGTTAGGGTTTCGAATTTGCCCTCTTCGATTCTCTTTCAATTCTGAGTGTTAAGGCTTGAGTGATACACGAATACAAAGCTCACATCACGAGCTTTGTATAGACATAAAAATTGTGAGCTGAGAGTGAGTGTGTTGTTAGAATCGAAGCTGAGAAGTTGAGGCTGAGTTGCATTCATCAGTTCTGGGAGCTTACTTTGGGTTTGATTTCTGGTAAGCTCACGAATCCTTGAATCTCAAATTCGGTTTCCTTAGTTAGATTATGTTGCATAGAGTCTAGAAAATCTAATTTCCCCAATTTTATTCTCTGTTTCATGGGTAAACCAATTCCACTTTGGTGTTGCACTCAAAATGCTCTGCATGTGGTGCTTGAAGTTGGTCTGAGAGTTGTGGAGCTTTTCTTTGGGGATTTCTTGTTTGATTCACGTCTGAGAGGTAAGGGGAAGTAATTATATTCACTAGATAGAGATTAAATTCCATGATTTGTGTTAGAGAGCCACCAAGAGGCTCTAAGGGCTTAGATTGAATAGGGTCTTTGGTTTGGAGACCAAGCTTTGCTCTAAAACTGTGTTGAGCAAGTTCTATATCATGCATGCAAGCTTAAATGAACTTTGTTTCATGAGTATTGTGCTTATTGTGTAAATTGAAGTATTGAGTTGTTAAAATGTGTTTTTATGCATGATTTATTGATTCTTTGTCAAATTGGTTATTTGATATGAAATGAGTATGGTAACATGTTCAATATATGGTATATGAACTATTGTGATCACTAGTTTGGGTTAAAAATGTTTAGAAATTGAAATGGTATGTAAAAACCAAGTTTCAGTCTGTTCTGTCTACAAACACTCGAGTATATGGCTTAACACTCGAGTATTTCGTGATGCACCAGTGTGAAAATTGGCGCACCAACTTGAGAACCAGGCTAAGCACTCGAGTATTTCAGAGGCAACAAGAGTAAAAATTAATGAACAACTCGAGTAATATGTGAACTACTCGAGTATTCTGGGTAATGGACTACTCGAGTATCTCATGAATTACTCGAGTATATTTTTGAAGATCTGAAAACTTGAATCTCTAAACAGACATGAACGACTCGAGTATAATCATGAACTACTCGAGTAAAATCTGGAAAATGATAAACTACTCGAGTATTATGGAAAACACTCGAGTATTTTTAGTCAGATACTTAAAAATACCATTTTCAATTCTAAGTCATTTTGTAACACTTAAAGGACGATAAACCAAGTGATCCTGGACTTAAAGGAAATTGATTGACGTTATGATATTTTCATTTGAATAACGATACGTTGCTCGGGAGGCACGTAATGTATTAATAAAAGGATAAAACATCAATCAATTCCCTTTAAGCAAAGTAATGCATTCATTCTGGAGTTGGGATGGTAGGACGTATATCATGTTTTTGGTAAACATGTGGAGGGCCTCTGGGATTGCCAATATGCTTGCTTGATGACACGTCGTTGACGTGGTCGGCTTAGTGGATGCCGATATGGTTATACCGTTTGGATGACGGTCCGTTTGGATGACGGGATATGCTCGGGTGGCATGGATACCAAGCATGACGTGTACATTCTAGGTGAATGTACGAATTGTTGTATACCTAGGAATACAACGCATTGTTGAGTGCTGGGTTGTCAGGGATGGACGTCAGAGAGTGACATAGTATGATTGAGATAGGCTTGAGAGCTAAAGTCATGCATCATGCCACTCATTTAAATCAATTGTGATAAATGAAATAAGTGTGAGCATCCTAAGTGCATTAATTAACTGCTAAGTGTTATATGTGATTGTTGTTAATTGATACATATTTACATACTCATATTGCACAATTTATTCTCTGTTGATTATGTGTATAGAATTGCTTACCCCTATGCCCTTGTAGGTGATGTCTCGTTACATTGCTTGCATCGAGATCCGGCCACTTCCTAGTGGCACATGGATCTATGAGGACCATCGCGCGGTGTTCGAGGGAGAGGTAGAGGTTACGTTCTATCACCTAAACCCGTTGATCTGATTCTGTCCTCGTAGATTTAGGATTCCCATCATATACACTATGCATGTACCCCCGTTTTACACTTACCATGGACCACCTCCCACGCGACCAACTCGCTCCTATCACAGTTTCCGTTTTCGACCTACCCGCTCTCACCCTTTTACCTCGAGAGTCGTCCGCGAAGAGACTCCCCCTTCTGATCCGAGGAGCCCAGTCAGGGTTTCACCATCACCTGACCCGGTACCCAGTGGTAGGGTACACTCTCCCTCGGATGAGATCGAGGAGGACCCGGTGGAGGACGAGAGTGGGAGCGAGCCTGTCGTGCATTCTACTGGGAGTGATTGGAGGGACGATGATCCCTAGGTTTGTGCATAGGGTATGTGATGAGGATCAGGGGATCCGATGTATGGAGGCTATGGAGGAGATCTTGCTGCTGCTGCTGTGTTGATGATGATGCTACTACCTTACTACTTATGTTTCTTGGAGACTGCTGTTATCACTACTACTACATCTGATGCTGCCGGATCTACGTGACCACCCTTAGAGTTTTATTTTGATTATGTATATATGTTGTAGATATACTTTTGGGGTTCTCTAGGGATTTGGTCATGTTATTATGTAGATCTGTTTATGGACTTGTATTTTGGGATCTTAGAAGCTTTGATATGGGGCTATGTACTTATGACTCTTATTATATATATACATATACCTATGTTCATCTTACTAGTAATTGCATAGTCCGATAATTCCGCTTACTCTGATTTAATCTATTTGAGGGCTCGGCGGTGAAAACTATTCGATGGTATCAGTTTTATCAAATAAAGCAAGGGTAGCTTCAGTTATTTTCTATAATATAAAATACGGTTCCAAAAGATGAATGCTACCCAACTTTCGAAAAGGTTTCAGAAATCGCCGAATTCAATATATCTGTTTTGGTAATACCTTAGGGTTTATTCTCCAAGAATTCCAAGTGTTGATTTGTGCACCCGCTTTTAAAAGAAAATTTTCTTTCCATATTTTCTTAATCCTCACAAGTCCATATATTATCCAATATAAAAGCTTAATTACTATATTATATTTGGGTAATCCGGAAGGGTGTCACACTGAGTGGTATCAGAGCAAAAGTCAGATCCTGTAGTAGTGGAAGTAGTTTCAGAAAGGTAGCCATCAACATCAAGTAGGTATCTCCAGGGCATTTACACTATTTGAATGTTATCATTTTGTTTGTTGAGCTTTAGATACCCTTGATTTGTTTGTATCATGTCTCTTTTGAGTACAAGACACAATTGATTGTTGATTTAAGAGTTTAAAATATAGCCCTAGTATAGGTGGTGTAATTGAAGTTTCTGTAGTTCAACATATGTGACCATAAGCCCATAGCGCAGGTCTAATATGGCAACTAGAAACCAAAATCACACAAACGCGATGTTAGAACGAATCACCACAGTGTTGGAGGCTATGCAACGACAATCTCAACAACCAACTCAACCGGTTAACCCGCCTCATCAGTGTAATGTGGGTAACGCTGAGGCGAAGACTTTGGCTGATTTTAGGAGCTGTAATCCACCAAAGTTCGAAGAAGGATTTAAACCGGAAGAGGCCAATAAGTGGATTCACACCATGGATAAGATTCTGAGAACATTGCAGTGTTCTGATGCTCAAAAGGTGGCGTATGCAACCTACATGTTAGAGGATGAAGCTGAGAATTGGTGGAATCACACGATGCAGCTTCTGCAATATGAAGGAAGGGAGGTAAGTTGGGGAGTATTCATGGAGAAGTTTCTCCAAAAGTATTTCCCTGAAGATCTAAGGAGGAAGAAGGAGGTGGAATTCTTGCAGCTGAAGCAAGGAAATATGAGTGTGGGTGAGTACGCAGCCAAGTTTGAGGAGCTGATGAAATACTCTCCATACTATCAGGAAAATCCAGATGAGAGGAGCAAATGCATAAAGTTTGAAGGAGGCTTGAGGCCAAAGTTGAAGTCGATTTTCAGCTACCAGCGGATTCAAAGATTTCCTGCACTAGTGGACATGTGTAGGATGTATGAAGACGATACCAAGGCTGAGGAGATGCAAGTCTCAGAGAAGAAGGACAATCAGAGCTATGGACCCCAGAGGCGTAAAGGTTTCAATAACAGAGGCAAAGGTCAGTATGATCGCCGAGGGAAAGGCAAAGGGAAAGCTGGTAGTTCGGATGGAAGGAATTATCGGAGCGAGGCTCCATTCTGCGATAAGTGCAAGCGCAATCACTATGGCCGTGTGTGCTGGGGGACAAGTGGTTGCTTTAACTGTGGAAAGCCGGGACATTTTGCAAGGGACTACAAGGAACCGGCCAAAGCCAACTCGAGAGGAACTGCAGAAAGACCTATGGCTCAAGGAAGGGTTTTCACCCTTAGTGGTGTGGAAGCAAACCGATCTTCTGATCTGGTGCAAGGTAAATACTTGCTTAATGGTCAGCCTTGTCTTGTTTTGTTTGATTCTGGTGCAACACATTCATTTGTTTCATATGAATGTGTAGAACGTTTGGGTTTGAGTATGTCTGAGATGCCCTGTACCCTCAAAGTAGAAACCCCTACTAATGCTCCAGTAGTAGTTTCTAGAGCATGTCTTAACTGTTGTATAGAAATGTTAGGACAAACCTCTAAAGTAGATTTGATCTGCTTACCCTTGGCACAATTAGATGTGATCTTGGGAATGGACTGGTTAAGTCAAAACCAAGTAATCATTGATTGTGATAGAAAAGTAGTGACCTATAGAAATTCAAAACCCTCCGGCTACGTGTGCCTGTTCAACTCTGAGGTGGAGGAGAATGGTCCAAGGATGGAAGAGATCCCTATTGTGAGAGACTTTCCAGAAATTTTTGCTGATGAGATCCCTGGGTTGCCACCAAGAAGAGAGATTGAATTTGGTATTGATCTAGTTCCGGGAGCTGGTCCCATTTCTATCGCTCCCTATAGAATGGCACCACCGGAAATGGCAGAAATGAAGAAGCAGATTGAGGAGCTACTACAGAAGCAGATGATTCGACCAAGTGTGTCACCTTGGGGTGCTCCGGTTTTGTTTGTCAAGAAGAAAGATGGTAGTATGAGGATGTGCATCGACTACCGGTAGCTGAATAAGGTCACCATCAAGAACAAGTATCCATTGCCGAGGATAGATGACCTTATGGATCAAGTTCGTGGAGCTTCGGTATTTTCCAAGATTGATTTGAGGTCGGGGTACCATCAAATCAGGATAAGAGAAGAGGATATCTCTAAGACTGCATTTCGATCCCGATATGGGCATTATGAGTATGTGATCGAGGCCGTACCCGATACAAATAAAAACAGTTTAAGTATAGTACTAGGAAGTGACTCCTAGGTCGTCTCCCAAGGAATATCTTATCAAGCAAAAGGTCGAACACATAGTATGGATAGAAAACAGGGGGGGTTTTTTTATATTGAATATTGAATAATTGAAATCAAAACAGAATTAAATCAAAACGAAGAAACAGCATCGGTCACAAAAGATCAATTTCTTTCCTCTTCACTGTCCAACTCGTGAGAATTAAATACTGAGCGAAAATTCAATTCTCACCCCAAAACCCAAACCTCTAATTAAGCATTAAAAGCCAAAGCATGGAGTTTTTACGAGTTTGCATAAATTAAGCATTCATACACATGGATTATCTCTATATAATGGAACTAAGAGAACCATAACATATCAATAAGCATGAAAACAGTGAATAAAAACGAAATAGCATTAAGAACAAAACCTCAAGAGTATGTGATACATTACCAAAGGGATTTAACCTAAGAGTTTAGCCTTCCATGAAGAAAAATACCAAAAACGTGTAGAAAAGAGAAGAGAGAGAAACCCTAGCAGCCTCCACAAGCTTGGAGAGCAAAACTAAGCCTTCTCTATGAGAGAGAATGTAAAAAACGTGAATGGAAGCTCTCCAGGGTTTACACGAATTTAGCTTTTTAAATCTCAAAACGGGCCTAAATCATGGGCCCAAATCCTAAGGAAAGCTTATCTCTAAATTAAATCTAAAAATATCTTATAGATAAAATCTAAATCTTAAAAGATATAACTAAATCTCAACTAATCCTAAAGATAGATTACAATCTTCACTTCATCATATATCTTCTCTTCTAAAATTAAATCTTCATTCCCAAAATGTCCAAAAAACCCTTGTGCCAAAAATGACCTGAAAATAGAAATAGAATTAATTAGGCTAAATAATCCCAAATTAAACAATATTCAGAATATTAGTCCAATAAACTCTAAATCACTAAATCAAGCTAAACAATGTCAAATAGGCAACAAGTATCAATAATAGGAGTAAAATAATGCAAGGAAAAATGGGAAATAAAATACTCATCAAATACCCCCACACTTATCCTTTTGCACTCCTGGGCAAAACTAAGAATTAGGACTGAGAAAATCAATATGCACCAAAGTGAATCATGTAACAAGATTACTAAAACTAATGAATGCTAACCTAAGAGATTACATACTTCACAATGAATTCTAGGAAATGCAAAGAAATGGGCAAAATCGAGCACACGAAGAAAATAAGGACCAAAGAATCAAGGCATCCATGAACATCATCCAATTATTTCAAATATGCAAAGAAAACCAATGACATCAAGAGGGTAGTCACAAAGATGATAGAAACTCACAAGGATCACTCAATAGTGTTTACACTCAAGTGTTTAAGGTTAATCAGTGTTTACACTCAAGGCACATCATGAAAAACAAACACAACCATAGGCTTGACAAGCCTCTAACATCAACAATCAACACACATGCACATTAAGATCAAAAGGTCTTTTCAGGGTTGTAATGGGGCCAAGGACAAGGTAGGATAAAAATATGGGAAATGTAGCTAAAACCCAAGGAAATAAAGGAGCAATGGGGAATAAGTAAAAAAAAAATAAGCACAATCCACCCCAAAATGAAATGATAAACATAACAACAACCTCTAATTCCAATCCTCTATGCCTCAATCAACATTTTATTCTATTTTTTTTCTTTCTTTTTTCTTTTTTTTTCTTCTTCTTCCTCTTTTTTTTCATCATTCATTTTTTCAATTTTTTTATTTTTTTATTTTTTTTTCATTGCAGAACTTCATGAACGAAAGGGAAGAAGAAACAACAAAAATGGCATAATGAGATAAAGCCATAATTACTTCACCGACCATAGAGGCAAAACCCAGAACTCACAAGAGATGAAGAACAAAGCACCCTCGCTTACTTAATACCGATTCCCAAAACAATTCCAAAGCTCCAACATTCCCTAAGGTTAGGACAATCATGGTTTTTCAGTCATAGGCTTGTAATGAGCTAAAGAACAAAGAAAAGGGATATAAAGGCTCAAAGGGGCTATCAAAGGATAAATTCATTCAAGGTAGGCTCATATGGCTAGTGGCTTATTCAGGAAAAAACAATGCCTAAATCATTTCAAAATGTGCATGGGAATATCAAGTATCAACAAGAGTCAAGTCAAGTTCTAGAGTGCAAGTAATCCAGAGTGCAATCACACATGAAAGAAAAATTAGGTGGCATATATAGCAATCCACCCACAATTAAGGCTCAAATCCTCACAAAAGGGACAATTCTATCACAGTGTTATCGCCTCTTAATTATCAAAAGCAACTTTACACACAGAAATGCATGAATTCAGACACAAGATACCAAGACTCTACTAAAATGAAGCAAAAACATGCAAGAAAATGCCCAAAACTTAGCAAAACCTAAAAAATCAAAGCAAAAATATGCAACCTAAACTACTCTCCCCCCCACACTTAAATCACACATTGTCCTCAATGGAACACAAATAGCAGAATCAGACAGATATAGACAAGTGCAATAAAAAGAGTAAGGAAGGAGAAAAGAAGACTCCCGAAATCATGGTGGGTCAAAAATGGGGTCGACCAAAGAGGCCTCCTCCACAGGTGCATCATCCAAAGAAGGGGTAGTGAGGAAAGGCTTGAGTCGGTGACCATTGACTTTGAAGCTCTTGTCTGTGGACTCGCTCTTGATCTCCACAGTGCCATAAGGAAACACCTGGGTGACTACAAACGGTCCAATCCATTTAGAGCGGAGCTTTCCACTCATGAGTCCAAGCCTAGAGTTGTAGAGCAACACTTTTTGACCAACCAAGAACTCCTTTCTGGAAATTGAGCTATCATAGAGCTTCTTGGTCTTCTCTTTGTAGAACTTGGAATTCTCATAGGCCTCCAAACGGATCTCATCTAGCTCACTCAACTGCAGCTTCCTCTCCTCACCCGCTTGATCAAGAGCTAAGTTACATTGCTTCACAGCCCAATATGCACAGTGCTCTATTTCCACAGGCAGGTGGCATGCCTTACCAAAGACAACCCGATAAGGTGACATCCCTATGGGTGCCTTGTAAGCAGTCCGATGGGCCCATAAAGCATCCTCCAATCATGTGCTCCAATCCTTTCTATTAGGCTTCACCATCTTCTCCCAAATCCGCTTGATCTCTCTGTTTGAAATCTCAGCTTTCCCATTGGTTTGGGGGTGATATGGTGTAGAAACTTTGTGCATAACCCCATACTTCTTGAGCAAAGCTTGCATGGATCTATTGCAGAAGTGTGTGCCTTGATCACTGACTATGGCTCTAGGTATGCCAAACCTGCAAAGGATATTAGACCTGACAAAATCTACAACAACCTGAGCATCATTAGTCCTGGTGGCCTTAGCTTCCACCCATTTGGATACATAATCCAAAGCAAGTAAGATATAATAAAAACCAAAAGAAACAGGAAAGGGGCCCATGAAATCTATACCCCAGACATCAAACACCTCACAGAACAACATAGGTTGTTGCGGCATCTGTTGCCTCCAAGATAGGGTGCCTCCTGCCCTTTGACATTGCTCACATGAGCTGCAGATTTTGCTTGCATCCTTGAAGATGGTAGGCCAATAAAATCCAGAATCCAGTACCTTTCGTGCTGTCCTTTGAGTGCCAAGGTGGCCTCCAACTGGTGAAGCATGGCAAAATTAGAGAACCGATTGGATCTCCTGGTCTGGAATGCACCTGCGAATGACCTGATCGCTGCAAAAATGCCACAAGTAGGGGTCATCCCATACATAATACTTGGCATCGCTCTTCAATTTGTCTCTTTGAGCTTTGGATGCCAAGGGTGGAAAAACAGAAGCAACCAAATAATTAACAATGTCTGCAAACCAAGGAGTAAGGGGAGGGGGATGTGAAACATGCAAAGCTAAAAGCTGCTCATCCGGGAAGTCATCCCGGATAGGAAATGCATCCTCCTCTCTCTCTATTCTGCTCAAGTGGTCTGCGACAAGGTTATGCGCACCACTCCTATCTTGAATCTCAAGATCAAACTCCTGGAGGAGCAACATCCACCTAATCAACCTAGGTTCGGAATCTGTCTTTTTCAAAAGATACTTCAGAGCAGCATGATCAGTATACACTACAACCTTAGAACCTAACAGATATGATCTAAACTTATCAAGTGCAAAGACAATGGCTAACAGCTCTTTTTCAGTTGTGGTGTAATTAACTTGTGCTGAATCTAAAGTCCTAGATGCATAATAAATCACACGAGACATCTTACCAACCCTTTGGGAGAGAACTGCTCCCAAAGCATAATTCGAGGCATCGGTCATGAGCTTAAATGGGAGAGTCCAGTCAGGTGGTTGGATGATGGGAGTGGTGGTGAGTGCTCTCTTTAGCTCATCAAATGCCTTCTTGCATTGGTCTCCAAAATCAAATGTGGTATCCTTTTGAAGCAAGTTGGATAGTGGAAGGGCTATCTTGCTAAAGTTCTGAATAAACCTCCAATAGAAACCTGCATGGCCAAGAAAAGAACGCACCTCTCGCACGCAAGAGGGGTAAGGCAAATGTGATATTACATGCAGCTTAGCAGGGTCAACCTCTATGCCCTTATGCGAAATAATGTGCCCTAAGACTATGCCTTGTTCTACCATAAAATGACATTTTTCAAAATTCAAGACAAGGTTAGTCTCAATGCACCTATTAAGCACCTTAGACAAACTATCAAGACATGCATCAAAAGAGGAACCATATACACTAAAATCATCCGTGAAGACCTCTATGCAATGCTCAAGTAAGTCATTAAAAATACTCATCATACATCTTTGAAAAGTGCCAAGAGCATTGCATAGGCCAAAAGGCATCTTCCTATAAGCAAATGTACCAAAAGGACAGGTAAATGTAGTCTTATGTTGGTCCTCTGGTGCAATACAGATTTGGAAATAACCAGAGAAACCATCTAAGAAGCAATAATGAGATTTACCTGCCAGGCGCTCGAACATCTGATCAATGAAGGGAAGAGGAAAGTGATCCTTGCGGGTCGCCTGGTTGAGCTTCCTATAATCAATGCAGACTCTCCAACTGTTCTGCACTCTAGTGGGAATCAGCTCATCCTTCTCATTTTTGACAACTGTCACCCCAGACTTCTTGGGAACTACTTGAACCGGGCTTACCCAAGTGCTGTCTGAAATGGGGTAGATAATGCCAGCTTGCAGCAGCTTGGTGACCTCTTTCTTCACCACATCAAGAATCTGGGGGTTCAACCGTCTCTGGGGTTATCTCACTGGTTTAGCCCCATCCTCCAATAAAATCCGATGCACGCACATGGAGGGGCTAATACCAGGTATGTCTACCAAAGTCCATCCTATTGCCCTTTTGTTTGCTCTAATCACATCCAGCAGCTTCTTCTCTTGATCAACAGAAAGGGAGGTAGAGATGATCACTGGAAGTTTCTGCTCAGCCTCCAAGTAAGCATATTTGAGATGAGCAGGAAGGGGCTTCAGGTCCAATAAAGGTGCCTGCATCACAGATGGAACTAAAGGAGCAGCGGAATTGGATTCTGCCGCCTGCACCTGAACAAGTGAATTAGACTCATGCAAAACAGAAATGGGGTTAGCATGATCTGAATCTATATCATATGAATCAATAGATGCAGTAGCAGAATTTAAAAACTGGTCAATTTCAATGCATGCAGTGCACATTTCGGAATCAGAACATGCAGAACAAGTAAATGAGCTAGTGAAAGATGGCAAATCATAATCATGCAAAAAGTCTAGAACATGCTCATCAATCAGATCATCAATCAAGTCAACATGAAAGACAGAGTGGTCATCAGAAAAATGTTTCATAGCATCAAAAATATTGAATCGAACCACACTGTCATCAAATTCCATGGAAAGTGTACCTGCATGCACATCTATCTTGGTTCGGGCTGTTTTCAAAAATGGTCTCCCTAATATGATAGGGACAGCACTACGAGAGGTGTCCTCTTCCATATCAAGAATATAAAAATCAGCAGGAAAGATAGGCTCTTCAACCCGAACCAGGACATCCTCTATCAAACCTGCGGGGTAGGCAGTAGATCTATTTGCCAAGTGAATAACCACACCCGTAGGTTGAAGAGGTCCAAGTGAAAGAGACTTGAAAACAGACATAGGCATAACATTAATAGATGCTCCTAAATCTAGCAAAGCATTCTCAAATTTAGTATTACCTATGATACAAGGCACAGAGAAAGTTCCAGGATCCTTACACTTTTCAGGAATATGAGGGACGGGTTTACCTATAAGAGCAGAGACATTTCTTCCCATGTTGATCCTCTCATTGCCCTTGAGCTTCCGTTTGTGTGTGCATAGATCCTTCAAGAACTTTGCATACCTTGGAATCTGCTTGATTGCATCAAGAAGGGGTATGTTGACTTCCACCTTCCTGAATGTGTCAAGTATCTCTTTGTCAATCTCTTCCATTTTCTTGCTTTGAGTCACCCCCCTTGGTGGGAAAGGAAGAGGAATGGGGGGTGGTTGTTGGGCAGCAGCAGGTGTTGTGCTTGTGGAAGGCTGAGCTGGATGGGATTTTCTGGTACTTGTGTGCTCACTCTCCTCGACCATTTGGCTCTTCTTGTTGGTTGAAACTAGATCATCTTTGTTGAGGTCAGATTCTGGTGTGGGTGTGACAATCTGCTTCCCTGACCTTAGACTAATGGCATTCACATTCTGGTTTGGATTGATCACTGTTTGGGATGGCAACTTGTTAGAATTCTGAGATTGCATAGTGTTGATTGTTGTTGCCATCTGTCCCATCTGATTGGTCAAAGATTGAATGGAGGCCTCTTGTCTTTGAATGGATGCTCTAGTTTCCTGTTGGAATTGGAGATTTTGCATGGTCATCTGTTTCATCAGCTCTTCCAATGAAGGCTGCTGCTCAGTACTAGGAGCTGGTGGTGCAGAATTAGCCTGTTGTTGTCTCTATTGCTGGACTGGAGGAGGTACATATGGTGGTCTAGAATTGTTCTGAAATTGAACCTGTGAAGGTTGCTGCTGATCAGACCATCTCAGGTTGGGATGGTTCCTCCAACCAGGGTTGTATCTATTGGTAGAGAGATCAAAGTTCTGTGGCTGCTGGTTTCTACTGTTGAAGATGTTGGCAGCATATGCCTCAGGTTGGTCAGCACCAGTCGTTGGTTGCTGCTGCACAGAAGGGCATGCATCTGTGGGGTGCTCAGCGGATGTGCATATGCCACATAATCTAGCAGGCAGAGACAACTTCTTCTGGTTGATGGCCAATTGAGTGACCAAAGTTGTAAGTGAATCTATCTTCTATTCAAGCTTCTCAACCTTACCAGAACTTGTGCCAACATCATTCACTCCTCTCACTATGATTGCATCGCTGTTGCCCCTTGCATGGAATTGTTGACAATTGGAAGCCATCTTCTCAATCTTGACTCTGGCTTCTAAAGGTGTCATGTCTCCTAGGGCACCACCACTTGCAGCATCAAGCATGTTTCTCTCCATGAGGTTGAGACCTTCATAGAAATATTGAATAAGCAGCTGCTCTGAGATCTGATGGTGGGGGCAGCTCGCACACAGTCTCTTGAATCTCTCCCAATACTCATAGAGACTTTCTCCACTTTGTTTCCTGATGCCTGATATATCCTTTCGGATTGCTGTTGTTCTGCATGCAGGGAAGAATTTCTCCAAAAATGCCCTCTTCAGGTCATCCCAGACTGTGATAGAACCAGGGGCCAGATCGTACAACCAATCCTTGGCTAGCCCCTCTAGGGAGTGTGGGAATGACTTAAGACAAACATGATCCTCTTGCACATCATGTGGTTTCATAGTAGCACAGACAATATGGAACTGCTTGAGATGTTTATGAGGATCCTCACCTGCAAGACCATTAAACTTGGGCAACAAATGAATTAGTCCAGACCTTAGCTCATACGGGTCATCGGGATACTGGATGCACAAATCTTCAATAGTGAAATCAGGTGCAGCCAGCTCCCTCAATGTCCTTTCACGTGGTGGAGGTTGAGCCATATGTTCAGAATAATCAGAATAAGAATCAGAATTTATAGGAATAGAAGAAAAAGAAGCAGACTGACTATGTAAAGACTCAATAGACTCACTACCTATGGACTGGTTCCTATTTTGTCTAACTAGTCTGTGATAAGTTCTATCAATTTCAGGGTTATATGGATGCAAGTAGCTTGGGTTGCCCCTAGTCATGTACTGAACAGAACACCATGAAGCATAGCAAACTGTCACTAATATACATGACCAAAATAGGCAACAAAATTTTTTTATTTTTTTAAAATTATTTCCTTTATTTTTTTCAGCACCCTAAAATCATGAAAACATACCACAAAAAGTTTGAGGACAAAATTCAAAAGGGAACCAAGTCAAACAATTAAATCAGAGACCAAAAACTAAGAAAATAAAACTTGTAAAATAAAAAAGAAATAGTAAAACGGCTTTTTCAGGATCCAAACGAAGGAGTTTTCTGACAAAGTGAGAAAAATCAGATTATTCAGAAAATTCCCTTCGATTTGATATAAAATTCGTCAAATTCCGAGTTACGGGTCAAAAGTTGCGACGATTTGAAAAAAGTGCTGCTAAAACTTGGAAAATTTTTCTGGAACTCACAACCAGTGGTGATCTGAGTGATCGTGGTGCCTCAAAACCTTTTTATATGATAAAAGTAGTGTGGATATAAATTTTCGTGAAAAAATTCCACCCACAACTATGTGAACTAGCAACCACAGAATCAACCAAATACACTAATTGCAACAAAATAGCAAAACAGCTAACAGTGCAACTTCAACCAGTTATCAGAATTGACTACTAGACCCTAAATCAGACACGACACACTATAATAACTACTAATGACCTTTTCAAAGAACCGATATTCCCCGGCAACGGCGCCAAATTTGATCGAGGCCGTACCCGATACAAATAAAAACAGTTTAAGTATAGTACTAGGAAGTGACTCCTAGGTCGTCTCCCAAGGAATATCTTATCAAGCAAAAGGTCGAACACATATTATGCATAGAAAACAGGGGGGGGTTTTTTATATTGAATATTGAATAATTGAAATCAAAACAGAATTAAATCAAAACGAAGAAACAGATAAGGAAAAGCGGATAAACCCCTTTGGCTCGCGTTCACAACTCTATCATCGGTCACAAAAGATCAATTTCTTTCCTCTTCACTGTCCAACTCGTGAGAATTAAATACTAAGCGAAAATTCAATTCTCACCCCAAAACCCAAACCTCTAATTAAGCATTAAAAGCCAAAGCATGGAGTTTTTACGAGTTTGCATAAATTAAGCATTCATACACATGGATTATCTCTATATAATGGAACTAAGCGAACCATAACATATCAATAAGCATGAAAACAGTGAATAAAAACGAAATAGCATTAAGAACAAAACCTCAAGAGTATGTGATACATTACCAAAGGGATTTAACCTAAGAGTTTAGCCTTCCATGAAGAAAAATACCAAAAACGTGTAGAAAAGAAAAGAGAGAGAAACCCTAGCAGCCTCCACAAGCTTGGAGAGCAAAACTAAGCCTTCTCTATGAGAGAGAATGTAAAAAACATGAATGGAAGCTCTCCAGGGTTTACACGAATTTAGCTTTTTAAATCTCAAAACGGGCCTAAATCATGGGCCCAAATCCTAAGGAAAGCTTATCTCTAAATTAAATCTAAAAATATCTTATAGATAAAATCTAAATCTTAAAAGATATAACTAAATCTCAACTAATCCTAAAGATAGATTACAATCTTCACTTCATCATATATCTTCTCTTCCAAAATTAAATCTTCATTCCCAAAATGTCCAAAAAACCCTTGTGCCAAAAATGACCTGAAAATAGAAATAGAATTAATTAGGCTAAATAATCCCAAATTAAACAATATTCAGAATATTAGTCCAATAAACTCTAAATCACTAAATCAAGCTAAACAATGTCAAATAGGCAACAAGTATCAATAATAGGAGTAAAATAATGCAAGGAAAAATGGGAAATAAAATGCTCATCAGTATGTCGTGATGCCGTTCGGATTGACTAATGCACTAGCTATCTTTATGGACTACATGAATCGAATCTTTAGACCTTATTTAGATTCATTCGTGGTTGTGTTCATAGATGATATCCTTATCTATTCCAAGAACGCGGAGGAGCATGCTGAACACTTGAGGATGGTGTTGAGTATCCTAAAGGAGAAGCAATTGTACGCCAAAATTACAAAATGTGAGTTCTGGCTAAAGGAGGTTAAGTTCTTGGGGCATGTGATTTCAGACAAAGGGATAGTCGTTGATCCGACGAAAGTGAGTTCAGTTTTGCAATGGGAGCAACCAAAGTCGGTCACGGAGGTGAGAAGTTTTCTTGGCTTGGCTGGGTACTATAGAAGGTTTATAGAAGGTTTCTCGAAGATCGCACTGCCTTTGACGAAGTTGACTCGGAAAGATCAACCATTTCTTTGGGATGAGAAGTGTGAAAGGAGTTTTCGGGAACTGAAGGAAAGGTTGACATCGTCTCCGGTATTGATTCTGCCCGATGCACAGAAGAGCTTTGATGCGTACTGTGACGCGTCGAAACAAGGCCTTGGGTGCGTTTTGATGCAAGAAGGGCAAGTCGTCGCCTATGCCTCGAGACAGCTAAAAGTTCATGAAATGAACTATCCAACTCATGATTTGGAGCTGGCAGCTGTGGTATTTGCATTAAAGATCTGGAGACACTATCTCTATGGCACTACGTTCCGAGTGTTCAGTGACCATAATAGTTTAAAGTACCTCTTCGATCAAAAGGAGTTGAATATGAGGCAGCGTCGCTGGATGGAGTTTTTGAAAGATTATGAGTTCGAGCTCCATTACCATCCGGGGAAGGCCAATGTTGTGGCAGATGCATTGAGTAGAAAGGCAATGCACATCAGTACAATGATGGTCAGGGAAGCTGCACTGATAGAGGAATTCCGGGATTTGAGTCTGACGATGCAAGTGGAGCCGGCAAGTATCAAGATGGGGATGCTGCAGATTGCTAATGAGTTTCTGCAAAGAATTCGGGAATTGCAACGCAAGGATGAGAAACTCATGGAAAAGAGGAAGTTGATGGAAGAAGGCAAGGAATTGGAGTTTCAAGAAGGGAAGGATGGAATCCTTCGCTTTAAAACAAGGATTTGTGTGCCTGATGATTTAGAAGTAAGAAGGATGATTCTGGATGAGGCGCATAAGAGTAAGATGAGTATGCATCTGGGAGCTACCAAAATGTACCAGGACTTAAAGAAGCTATTTTGGTGGTCTGGTTTGAAGAAAGATGTAGCTGAGTATGTGGCCTGTTGTTTGGTGTGTCAAAAGGCGAAAGTGGAACATCAAAGGCCAGGAGGAGAGTTACTTTCCTTGGAAATTCCTGTGTGGAAATGGGATAGTATCTCGATGGATTTTGTGTCGGGATTGCCAAGAACATCTACTGGTCATGATGCCATCTGGGTGATCGTGGATCGTTTAACCAAGTCGGCGCATTTCATTCCCGTGAATATGCGCTACTCGTTGGAAAAGCTTACCCAGTTGTACATCAAAGAAGTTGTTCGTCTGCACGGTGTACCATCAAGCATTGTATCTGATCGCGATCCGAGGTTTACATCGAAGTTTTGGGAAGATCTGCATAGAGCCTTGGGTTCAAAATTGAAGTTAAGTTCTGCATACCATCCTCAGACTCATGGTCAGACGGAGAGGACTATTCAGTCATTGGAGGACATTTTGCGAGCCTGTGCGTTGGAAGGTCAAGGGAACTGGGAACAAATGTTGCCACTCGTGGAGTTCACTTACAACAACAGTTATCACACGAGTATTGGAATGGCACCATTTGAAGCTTTGTATGGAAGAAAGTGTCAGACGCCGTTATGCTGGTTTCAAGTGAGGGAGAATTCTCTGGTTTGGCCAGACTTTGTGCAAGAGACCATGGAACAGATCAAGATGATACAAGAGAAGATGAGGGCAGCTCAAAGTAGGCAGAAAAGCTATGCTGATAGGAGAAGGAAACCTTTAGAGTTTGCCGAAGGAGACCATGTATTCATTAGAATAGTACCAACAAAAGGTGTTAGTAGAGCTTTAAAAACCCAGAAACTATCACCTAAGTTTATTGGTCCCTATCAAATCCTCAAAAGAGTCGGCCCAGTAGCTTATCAGTTAGCCCTGCCTCCATCATTAGCTAACCTTCATAATGTATTCCATGTGTCTCAATTAAAGAGATATGTCCATGACCCCACCATTGTCCTTAGAATCCAACCTGATGACTTAGAAGTTCATGAGAATCTAACCTTCAAAGTTGTGCCAGTTCGCATTGAAGACCAGAGAGTTAAATAGCTTAGAGGGAAGGACATTTGTCTAGTCAAAGTCGTCTGGGTTTGTGGTGATGCGATAGAATCTTCTTGGGAATTAGAGGATAAGATGCGTCAGGATTATCCTGACTTGTTTGTATAAATTGAATTTCGGGGATGAAATTCCTTGTATGTGGGGGAGTAGTGTAACACCCCAAAATTTTAATCCCCGATTAATGAAATGTTAATTATAAATTAATTATAATTAATTATTTCCATATTAATCCTTGATTAAAATATGTGTTCATATAGTTGGTATATGAGTGTGAAATTATTTAATAAATATAATAAATGCCTAAAATGAGTACATTGCATATTAGTCCCTGGGTTGGGACCTAGACGCAATTATAGGAAAGGTTTTGGAGGGAAATTAAATAAAATAATTATTTTTCAAAAATTGGGAAAAATACTCGAGTATTTTCTGAAAAACTCGAGTATTCTGGGTCAAACTGCACGAGTTAGTGCGTTTGATGAGTCACCATGAAGGATTCCCTCTTCCCACCACGAATACTCCTTCCCCAACACCTCAAGGCTTTCGTGTCGCCTTGCATGAGAGCTTCCTTGCTCTATTGAAGCTCAACAACAACAGATTCGTGAAGCTTTTTGGTTAAGTTTGGGTTGTTGATGAAAGTTAGGGTTTCGAATTTGCCCTCTTCGATTCTCTTTCAATTCTGAGTGTTAAGGCTTGAGTGATACACGAATACAAAGCTCACATCACGAGCTTTGTATAGACATAAAAATTGAGTGTGTTGTTAGAATCGAAGCTGAGAAGTTGAGGCTGAGTTGCAGTCATCAGTTCTGGGAGCTTACTTTGGGTTTGATTTCTGGTAAGCTCACGAATCCTTGAATCTCAAATTCGGTTTCCTTAGTTAGATTATGTTGCATAGAGTCTAGAAAATCTAATTTCCCCAATTTTATTCTCTGTTTCATGGGTAAACCAATTCCACTTTGGTGTTGCACTCAAAATGCTCTGCATGTGGTGCTTGAAGTTGGTCTGAGAGTTGTGGAGCTTTTCTTTGGGGATTTCTTGTTTGATTCACGTCTGAGAGGTAAGGGGAAGTAATTATATTCACTAGATAGAGATTAAATTCCATGATTTGTGTTAGAGAGCCACCAAGAGGCTCTACGGGCTTAGATTGAATAGGGTCTTTGGTTTGGAGACCAAGCTTTGCTCTAAAACTGTGTTAAGCAAGTTCTATATCATGCATGCAAGCTTAAATGAACTTTGTTTCATGAATATTGTGCTTATTGTGTAAATTGAAGTATTGAGTTGTTAAAATGTGTTTTTATGCATGATTTATTGATTCTCTGTCAAATTGGTTATTTGATATGAAATGAGTATGGTAACATGTTCAATATATGGTATATGAACTATTGTGATCACTGGTTTGGGTTAAAAATGTTTAGAAATTGAAATGGTATGTAAAAACCAAGTTTCAGTCTGTTCTGTCTGCAAACACTCGAGTATATGGCTTAACACTCGAGTATTTCGTGATGCACCAGTGTGAAAATTGGCGCACCAACTTGAGAACCAGGCTAAGCACTCGAGTATTTCAGAGGCAACAAGAGTAAAAATTAATGAACAACTCGAGTAATATGTGAACTACTCGAGTATTCTGGGTAATGGACTACTCGAGTATCTCATGAATTACTCGAGTATATTTTTGAAGATCTGAAAACTTGAATCTCTAAACAGACATGAACGACTTGAGTATAATCATGAACTACTCGAGTAAAATCTGGAAAATGATAAACTACTCGAGTATTATGGAAAACACTCGAGTATTTTTAGTCAGATACTTAAAAATACTATTTTCAATTCTAAGTCATTTTGTAACACTTAAAGGACGATAAACCAAGTGATCCTGGACTTAAAGGAAATTGATTGACGTTATGATATTTTCATTTGAATAACGATACGTTGCTCGGGAGGCACGTAATGTATTAATAAAAGGATAAAACATCAATCAATTCCCTTTAAGCAAAGTAATGCATTCATTCTGGAGTTGGGATGGTAGGATGTATATCATGTTTTTGGTAAACATGTGGAGGGCCTCTGGGAGTGCCAATACGCTTGCTTGATGACACGTCGTTGACATGGTCGGCTTAGTGGATGCCGATATGGTTATACCGTTTGGATGACGGTCCGTTTGGATGACGGGATCTGCTCGGGTGGCATGGATACCAAGCTTGACGTGTACATTCTAGGTGAATGTACGAATTGTTGTATACCTAGGAATACAACGCACTGTTGAGTGCTGGGTTGTCAGGGATGGACGTCAGAGAGTGACATAGTATGATGGAGATAGGCTTGAGAGCTAAAGTCATGCATCATGCCACTCATTTAAATCAATTGTGATAAATGAAATAAGTGTGAGCATCCTAAGTGCATTAATTAACTGTTAAGTGTTATATGTGATTGTTGTTAATTGATACATATTTACATACTCATATTGAACAATTTATTCTCTGTTGATTATGTGTATAGAATTGCTTACCCCTATGCCCTTGTAGGTGATGTCTCGTTACATTGCTTGCATCGAGATCCGACCACTTCCTAGTGGCACATGGATCTATGAGGACCATCGCGCGGTGTTCGAGGGAGAGGTAGAGGTTACCTTCTATCACCCGAACCCGTTGATCCGATTCCGTCCTCGTAGATTTAGGATTCCCATCATATACACTATGCATGTACCCCCGTTTTACACTTACCATGGACCACCTCCCACGCGACCAGCTCGCTCCTATCACAGTTTCCGTTTTCGACCTACCCGCTCTCACCCTTTTACCTCGAGAGTCGTCCACGAGGAGACTCCCCCTTCTGATCCGAGGAGCCCAGTCAGGGTTTCACCATCACCTGACCCGGTACCCAGTGGTAGGGTACACTCTCCCTCGGATGAGATCGAGGAGGACCCGGTGGAGGACGAGAGTGGGAGCGAGCCTGTCGTGCATTCTACTAGGAGTGATTGGAGGGACGATGATCCCTAGGTTTATGCATAGGGTATGTGATGAGGATCAGGGGATCCGATGTGTGGAGGCTGTGGAGGAGATCTTGCTGCTGCTGCTGTGTTGATGATGATGCTACTACCTTACTACTTATGTTTCTTGGAGACTGCTGTTATCACTACTACTACATCTGATGCTGCCGGATCTACGTGACCACCCTTAGAGTTTTATTTTGATTATGTATATATGTTGTAGATATACTTTTGGGGTTCTCTAGGGATTTGGTCATGTTATTATGTAGATCTGTTTATGGACTTGTATTTTGGGATCTTGGAAGCTTTGATATGGGGCTATGTACTTATGACTCTTATTATATATATACATATACCTATGTTCATCTTACTAGTAATTGCATAGTCCGATAATTCCGCTTACTCTGATTTAATCTATTTGAGGGCTCGGCGGTGAAAACTATTCGATGGTATCAGTTTTATCAAATAAAGCAAGGGTAGCTTCAGTTATTTTCTATAATATAAAATACGGTTCCAAAAGATGAATGCTACCCAACTTTCGAAAAGGTTTCAGAAATCGCCGAATTCAATATAACTGTTTTGGTAATACCTTAGGGTTTATTCTCCAAGAATTCCAAGTGTTGATTTGTGCACCCGCTTTTAAAAGAAAATTTTCTTTCCATATTTTCTTAATCCTCACAAGTCCATATATTATCCAATATAAAAGCTTAATTACTATATTATATTTGGGTAATCCGGAAGGGTGTCACATCTTTCACTTGAACCTCTTCAACCTACGGGTGTGGTTATCCATTTGGCAAATAGATCTACTGCCTACCCCGCAGGTTTGATAGAGGATGTCTTGGTTCGGGTTGGTGAACTTATCTTTCCTGCTGATTTTTATATTCTTGATATGGAAGAGGACACCTCTCGTAGTGCTGTCCCTATCATATTAGAGAGACCATTTTTAAAAACAGCCCGAACCAAGATTGATGTGCATGCAGGTACACTTTCAATGGAATTTGATGACAGAGTGGTTCGATTCAATATTTTTGATGCTATGAAATTTTTTTGATATGACCACTCTGTCTTTCATGTTGACTTGCTTGATGATCTGATTGATGAGCATGTTCTAGACTTTTTGCATGATTATGATTTGCCATCTTTCACTAGCTCATTTACTTGTTCTGCATGTTCTGATTCGAAATGTGCACTGCATGCATTGAAATTGACCAGTTTTTAAATTCTGCTACTGCATCTGTTGATTCATATGATATAGATTCAGATCATGCTAACCCTAACCCCATTTCTGTTATGCATAAGTGTAATCCATTTGTTCAGGTGGAGGCGGCAGAATCCAATTCTGCTGCTCCTTTAGTTCCATCTGTGATGCAGGCACCTTTATTGGACCTGAAGCCCCTTCCTCCTCATCTCAAATATTCTTACTTGGAGGATGAGCAGAAACTTCCAGTGATCATTTCTACCTCCCTTTCTGTTGATCAAGAGAAGCAGCTGCTGGATGTGATTAGAACAAACAAAAGGGAAATAGGATGGACTTTGGCAGACATACCTGGTATTAGCCCCTCCATGTGCATGCATCAGATTTTATTGGAGGATGGGGCTAAACCAGTTAGACAACCCCAGAGACGGTTGAACCCCCAGATTCTTGATGTGGGAAAGAAAGAGGTCACCAAGCTACTGTAAGCTGGTATTATCTACCCCATTTCAGACAGCACTTGGGTAAGCCCGGTTCAAGTAGTTCCCAAGAAGTCTGGGGTGACAGTTGTCAAAAATGAGAAGGATGAGCTGATTCCCACTAGAGTGCAGAACAGTTGGAGAGTCTGCATTGACTATAGGAAGCTCAACCAAGCGACCCGCAAGGATCACTTTCCTCTTCCCTTCATTGATCAGATGTTGGAGCGCTTGGCAGGTAAATCTCACTATTGCTTCTTAGATGGTTTCTCTGGTTATTTCCAAATCTGTATTGCACCAGAGGACCAACATAAGACCACATTTACCTGTCCTTTTGGTACATTTGCTTATAGGAAGATGCCTTTTGGCCTATGCAATGCTCCTGGCACTTTTCAAAGATGTATGATGAGTATTTTTAATGACTTACTTGAGCATTGCATAGAGGTCTTCATGGATGATTTTAGTGTATATGGTTCCTCTTTTGATGCATGTCTTGATAGTTTGTCTAAAGTGCTTAATAGGTGCATTGAGACTAACCTTGTCTTGAATTTTGAAAAATGTCACTTTATGGTAGAACAAGGCATAGTCTTAGGGCACATTATTTCGCATAAGGGCATAGAGGTTGACCCTGCTAAGCTACATGTAATATCACATTTGCCTTACCCCTCTTGCATGCGAGAGGTGCGTTCTTTTCTAGGCCATGCAGGTTTCTATCGCAGGTTTATTCAGAACATTAGCAAGATAGCCCTTCCACTATCCAACTAGCTTCAAAAGGATACCGCATTTGAGTTTGGAGACCAATGCAAGAAGGCATTTGATGAGCTAAAGAGAGCACTCACCACCACTCCCATCATCCAATCACCTGACTGGACCCTCCCATTTGAGCTCATGACCGATGTCTCATGTGATTTATTATGCATCTAGGACTTTAGATTCATCACAAGTTAATTACACCACAACTGAAAAAGAGCTGTTAGCCATTGTCTTTGCACTTGATAAGTTAAGATCATATCTATTAGGTTCTAAGGTTGTAGTGTATACTGATCATGCTGCTCTGAAGTATCTTTTGAAAAAGACAGATTCCAAACCTAGGTTGATTAGGTGGATTTTACTCCTCCTGGAGTTTGATCTTGAGATTCAGGATCGGAGTGGTGCGCATAACCCTGTCGCAGACCACTTGAGCAAAATAGAGAGAGAGGAGGATGCATTTCCTATCCGGGATGACTTCCCGGATGAGCAGCTTTTAGCTTTGCATGTTTCACATCCCCTCCCCTTACTCCTTGGTTTGCTGATATTGTAAATTATCTAGTTGCATCTGTTTTTCCACCCTTGGCATCCAAAGCTCAAAGAGACAAATTGAAGAGCGATGCCAAGTATTATGTATGGGATGACCCCTATTTGTGGCGTTTTTGCAGTGATAAGGTCATTCGCAGGTGCATTCCAGATCATGAGATCCAATCGGTTCTCCAGTTTTGCCATGCTTCACCAGTTGGAGGCCACCTTGGCACTCAAAGGACAGCACGAAAGGTGATGGATTCTGGATTTTATTGGCCTACCATCTTCAAGGATGCAAGCAACATCTGCAGCTCATGTGAGCAATGTCAAAGAGCAGGAGGCGCCCTATCTTGGAGGCAACAGATGCCGCAACAACCTATGTTGTTCTGTGAGGTGTTTGATGTCTGGGGTATAGATTTCATGGGCCCCTTTCCTGTTTCTTTTGGTTTTTATTATATCTTACTTGCTGTGGATTATGTATCCAAATGGGTGGAAGCTAAGGCCACCAGGACTAATGATGCTCAGATTGTTGTAGATTTTGTCAGGTCTAATATCCTTTGCAGGTTTGGCATACCTGGAGCCATAGTCAGTGATCAAGGCACACACTTCTGCAATAGATCCATGCAAGCTTTGCTCAAGAAGTATGGGGTTGTGCACAATGTTTCTACACCATATCACCCCCAAACCAATGGGAAAGCTGAGATTTCAAACAGAGAGATCAAGCGAATTTTGGAGAAGATGGTGAAGCCTAATAGAAAGGATTGGAGCACACGATTAGAGGATGCTCTATGGGCCCATCAGACTGCTTACAAGGCACCCATAGGGATGTCACCTTATCGGGTTGTCTTTGGTAAGGCATGCCACCTGCCTGTGGAAATAGAGCACCGTGCATATTGGGCTGTGAAGCAATGTAACTTAGCTCTTGATCAAGCGGGTGAGGAGAGGAAGCTGCAGTTGAGTGAGCTAGATGAGATCCGTTTGGAGGCCTATGAGAACTCCAAGTTCTACAAAGAGAAGACCAAGAAGCTCCATGATAGCTCAATTTCCAGAAAGGAGTTCTTGGTTGGTTAAAAAGTGTTGCTCTACAACTCTAGGCTTCGACTCATGAGTGGAAAGCTCCGCTCTAAGTGGATTGGACCGTTTGTAGTCACCCAGGTGTTTCGTTATGGCACTGTGGAGATCAAGAGTGAGTCCACGAACAAGAGCTTCAAGGTTAATGGACATCGACTCAAGCCCTTCCTCACCACCCCTTCTTTGGATGATGCACCTGTGGAGGAGGCCTCATTGGTCGACCCCACTTTTGACCCACCATGACTTAGGGAGTCTTCTTTTCTCCTTCCTTACTCTTTTTATTGCACTTGTCTATATCTGCTGGCTGGTATGTCTGTCTGGATTTTCTGGTTGTTTTACATTGAGGACAATGTATGATTTAAGTGTGGGGGGAGAGTAGTTTAGGTTGCATATTTTTGCTTTGATTTTTTTTAGGTTTTGCTAAGTTTTAGGCATTTTCGTGCATGTTTTTGCTTCATTTTAGTAGAGTCTTGGTATCTTGTGTCTGAATTCATGCATTTCTGTGTGTAAAGTTGCTTTTGATAATTAAGAGGTGGTAACACTGTGATAGAATTGTCCCTTTTGTGAGGATTTGAGCCTTAATTGTGGGTGGATTGCTATATATGCCACCTAATTTTCTTTCATGTGTGATTGCACTCTGGATTACTTGCACTCTAGAACTTGACTTGACTCTTGTTGATACTTTATATTCCCATGCACATTTTGAAATGATTTAGGCATTGTTTTTCTTGAATAAGCCACTAGCCATATGAGCCTACCTTGAATGAATTTATCCTTTGATAGCCCCTTTGAGCCTTTATATCCCTTTTCTTTGTTCTTTAGCTCATTACAAGCCTATGACTGAAAAACCATGATTGTCCTAACCTCAGGGAATGTTGGAGCTTTGGAATTGTTTTGGGAATGGGTATTAAGTAAGCGAGGGTGCTTTGTTCTTCATCTCTTGTGAGTTCTGGGTTTTGCCTCTATGGTCGGTGATGTAATTATGGCTTTATCTCATTATGCCATTTTTGTTGTTTCTTCTTCCCTTTCGTTCATGAAGTTCTCCAATGCAAAAAAAAAAAGAAAAGGAAAAAATAGAATAAAAGGTTGATTGAGGCATAGAGGATTGGAATTAGAGGTTGTTGTTATGTTTATCATTTCATTCTGGGGTGGATTGTGCTTATTTTTTTTACTTATTCTCCATTGCTCCTGTATTCCCTTGGTTTTAGCTACATTTCCCATATTTTATCCAACCTTGTCCTTGGCCCCATTACAGCCCTGAAAAGACCTTTTGATCTTAATGTGCATGTGTGTTGATTGTTGATGTTAGAGGCTTGTCAAGATTATGGTTGTGTTTGTTTTTCATGATGTGCCTTGAGTGTATACACTGATTAACCTTAAACACTTGAGTGTAAACACTTTTGAGTGATCCTTGTGAGTTTCTATCATCTTTGTGACTACACTCTTGATGTCATTGGTTTTCTTTGCATATTTGAAATAATTGGATGATGTTCATGGATGCCTTGATTCTGTGGTCCTTATTCTCTTCGTGTGCTCGATTTTGCCCATTTCTTTGCATTTCCTAGAATTCATTGTGAAGTATGTAATCTCTTAGGTTTGCATTCATTAGTTGTAGTAATCTTGTTGCATGATTCACTTTGGTGCATATTGATCTTCTCTGTCCTAATTCTTAGTTTTTCCCAGGAGTGCAAAAGGATAAGTGTGGGGGTGTTTGATGAGCATTTTATTTCCCATTATTCCTTGCATTATTTTACTCCTATTATTGATACTTGTTGCCCATTTGACATTGTTTAGCTTGATTTAGTGATTTAGAGTTTATTGGACTAATATTCTGAATATTGTTTAATTTGGGATTATTTAGCCTAATTAATTCTATTTCTATTTTTAGGTCATATTTGGCACAAGGGCTTTTTGGGCATTTGGGAGTGAAGATTTAATTTTGGAAGAGAAGATATATGATGAAGTGAAGATTGTAATCTATCTTTAGGATTATTTGAGATTTAGTTTATATCTTTTAAGATTTAGATTTTATCTATAGGATATTTTTAGATTTAATTTAGAGATTAGCTTTCCTTAGGATTTGGGCCCATGATTTAGGCCCGTTTTGTGATTTAATTAGCCAATTTCGTGTAAACCCTAGCAACCACCTTCCATAATCACGTTTTTACATTCTCTCTCTTAGAGAAGGCTTAGTTTTGTTCTCCAAGCTTGTGGTGGCTGCTAGGGTTTCTCTCTCTTCCCTTTCTACACATTTTTGGTATTTTTCTTCATGGAAGGCTAAACTCTTAGGTTAAATCCCTTTGGTAATGTATCACATACTCTTGAGGTTTTATTCTTAATTTTATTTCGTTTTTATTCAGTGTTTTCATGTTTATTGATATGTTATGGTTCGCTTAGTTCCATTCTGTAGAGATAATTCATGTGTATGAATGCTAATTTATGCAAACTCGAAAAATCTCCATGCTTTGGCTTTTAATGCTTAATTAGAGGTTTGGGTTTTGGGGTGAGAATTGAATTTTCGCTTAGTATTTAGTTCTCACGAGTTGGACAGTGAAGAGGAAAGAAATTGATCTTTTGTGACCGATGATAGAGTTGTGAACGCGAGCCAAAGGGGTTTATCCGCTTTTCCTTATCTGTTACTTCGTTTTTATTTTAATTCTGTTTTGATCATAGATTTCAACATTCAATACAAAACCCCCCCTATTTTCTGTGCATACTATCTATTTGACCTTTTGCTTGATAAGATATTCCTTGGGAGATGACCTAGGAGTCACTTCCTAGTACTATATCTAAACTGTTTTTTTATTTGTATCGGGTACGGCCTCGATCACAAGTTCTAGAACACAAAGCCAAAGGGAACACACTCATGAAATAAATAGGGGTTTCAAATCAAAATAATTCAATAAATCATACTCCTCCAGTGTTTAGGCTCAAATAACTCACTAGGCTAAAGGTCAGTTCACTAATCTCAAATTCTCAAAAAGTTTGTCAAAGTAACCAGATTTCAAAAATATTTACAGCTCAATCAGTTAGTGTCTAAAATCAATGAGTCTAATCGTAAACTAAGTATTTACACCTATCATCAGAAAAATAGTCCTAAGTCTAGAATAATTACCTACTCTTACCAAAGACACAAACCAACACCAAAAATGGGATAAAAATTCAGATCTGAAAATTTTTTATTTTGTTCACTCCCCTAAACTTAGAGGTTGGCTTGTCCTCAAGCAAACTAAACTAACCTAAACTACAAAATAAAAAAACTACTACACAGAAAAATTTAGTACACTTCCCTTTCACATCCGCATCAAACACTCATCACTAACAAAAATGAGAAGATGCTCCCCCAAACTTAATACCTGCAAGTCGTTAGAAACAAGTGCAAAATAACTTAATACCTACAGGAAGTCCCATGACACGGGCAATAGTGTCCGCATCATATGGAACCTCGACTCCTTTAACATAAGACACCCTCCTGTTACTCTCATCCAACTCTGCTCTCTGGGCCCTCCACCAGGCATTAGCGTAGAATTCTCAAACTAGGAATTCGCTAAACACCTCATCTAGCTCCCTAACCCACTGTATCCACCTATTAATTTGCAAAGTCTCCCTAACCTCCTCTATCCCCCTCACTCCAACAAATCTACGACCCAAGGGACCCTCGCTATCAAACAACATACTCGTCTCGGGGGTTATCCCTCGACGCATCATCTTGCCATCATAAAAATCAGAGACCCTCGAGTGCTCAAAGGTCTTCCCTGCATCACCGCTACTCCCTACAGCAGGTCTCTTACCCCTCGACATCCTAAAACACTGAAAAACAACTAAGGGCAATTTATCGAACACTTGGTGGGCACTATGAAGAACACTAGAACCAAACTCTAAAACACTAACTCCTAACTCCAAAATCTAACTAAATCAGACTCAGAGAGTAGAGAGAAGTGATTTCTTACCCATAATAGTGAAAAATTCGTGGTCCCTTGCCTCTTTTTATGTAGAAACCGAATTGAGAGAAATAGGAGAGGGAATGAAGGAAAATCTCCAAAAACACCCAAAAACAGTGAAGAATGATGAACAAGAATGGAGGAATGATGATTATTGTTGAATGAATTTGAGAATTTGTGGAGGATTTGAGTTAAATTGATGAATTTGGGGATTGGGGTTTGAAATGGGGAAAAGAGGAATTGAAGAACTTTGGAGAAATGAGGAAGGCTCCCCTGGGCGTGTGACTTAACGCCCAGCGCGCGCCAAGGCGCGCGGTCCCCTGCGCCCAGGCGCGCGTGACCTGTACTGACCTTTTTTTTATGAGAATTAAATGAAAATAAATAAATAAAATAAAATAAAAAAACTAATTACCTAAAATCTAAGGGAAATTACCTAATCATTGGGTTGCCTCCCAACTAGCGCTTGTTTAATGACACGAGCCTGACGGGTCACCTCCTTTCGGAGGCTAGGGGGATGCCAATTTCCCCTTGAGAGATGGCAGCTGCTTTTTCAGATTATTTTCAGCATTGGAATGCTGAATGAGGTTAAGCGGAGTAAAGCGATCCGCAGTGATAGGTGGTTTTTCAAAAATATTAATTACGCATTGTTCACCATTCACATGGAGAATCACTTCTCCCCTAGGCACATCTATCACTTCCCCTGCTGTGGCCAAGAAAGGCCGACCAAAAATTAGAGGAATATTTTCATCCTCTTCCACATCAAGGACTACAAAGTCCAGGGGCAGTATGAAGTCATTAACCTTTACCAAAATATCTTCCACCACTCCATATGGGCGGAGGATGGATCTATCAGCTAATTCCAATATGGCAGGGGTAGGCTTAATGTCTCCTAGTTTTAATGCATTGCACACAGATAAGGGCATTATGTTAACACTAGCTCCAAGGTCACAAAGGGCCTTACTTGAGTACTCCTTGCCAATACTGATGGGGAGGTTGAAACTTCCCGGATCCTTAATCTTCGATGGCAGGTTGCTCTTGATAATGCTGCTACACTTCTCCAGGATCGGAAATGTCTCTTCCGAGAGCATTCCCTTCTTCATTGTGAGCAGATCCTTCATTAATTTCGCGTACAGAGGCATCTGCTCAAGAGCCTCTGCAAACGAAATGTTGATGTGAATCCTCCAGATCATCTTCAGAAATTTGGAGAAGTGCCTCTTATCTTCTTCTTTCTTCAGCCTCTGAGGATAAGGAACCCTCAGAGGCAGTAGAGCAAGCTTTGGTGGGTTGTGGTTGAGATCCGCAGGTAGATCCTGCGCTTTCGATGCTCCAGGCTTGCCTTGCTATTCCTTCTTTGCATCTGTCCAAGGTATCTCTTCCTTCTTCTTTTCCGCTTCAGTTGCATTACCCGTCGGTTGTGGCTCCTCATACGACTTGCCACTCCGAAGAGTCACTGCCATGCACCGCTCCTTGGGATTTGTAATAGTGTCACTAGGATTTCCTAGTGACCTCTCTAAGAGTTGTTTTTTGCAATTTGGCCCACTTGCATCTCCAAGTTGCGGATGCTAGCCCCTTGATTGGTGAAATTCGCCCTTGTTTCGTCCATGAAAGTTGTAGTGTGAGCGGCTAGCTTCTCTAATGATGCTTCCCAAGCTGGTTTCTGTGTCTGCTGTGGTGGTTGTGGTGGATTGAGGGCCAGGCTGTGCCATGAGAAGTTGGGATGGTAGTGGTATGCTGGATTGTAGGAGTTGGAGTACATATTGTTCTTATATCCTCCACCACCCACATAATTCGTCTGCTCCTCAATAGTCACAGGTCCTCCTCCAATGTCCTTTGCACAATCACCATTGCGGTGATTCCCTCCACAAAAGTCGCACTTCAGGATGTTGACAGCTGAAATCTGAGATTGACCCATCTGCTTGGCCAATGCAGCTATTTGTTGCTGCATCTCCTTATTTTGCTGAATAATGGTCGGCACTTGGGTTGAGCTCAAATCTGAATTTCTCAGGATGGTCTTCTCTGTGATAGCCTGACTGCTGTTGTAGGTCATTGTCTCTATGATCTCCTTTGCCTCTTCAGCAGTCTTCTTCAGGAGGGAACCGCCAGCTGCTGCATCAATCATAATCTAGTTCGCCATCTTCAGCCCAAAGTAGAATAACCGGAATTGCATCCAGTCCGGAATTGCATGAGTGGGGCATTTCTTCAACAACTGGTTGTACCTGTCCCAGGCTTCATGTAAGAGCTCTCCATCTTCTTGCATGAACGAGTTGACATCCTGGCGCAATCTTGCTTGCTTTCCCGCTGGAAGGAACTTGTCTATGAATTTCATGACAAGAACTTCCCAGCTAGAAAGGCTTCCTGGTGGCTGATTCTTCATCCAAGTATAGGCCTGTTCCCTCAAAGAGAGGAAACATCCTCATCCTAATCACTTCCTCCGATACACCCTCGATCTTGAAGAAGTCGAGCACGTTCAGGAAATTGGCCACATGCTCCGTGGGGTCTTGATGTGGGGCGCCTGAGAATTGATCCTGCTTGATGAGATGAATATACTGGGGATCAATCTCAAACGACACTGCGGTGATCGCCGGCCGGACTATGCTGGAGATGCATATATCCGGATCCACGGTGGTGTAGTCTGCCAAGGTCTTCCTGACCGGAGGTGTTGCTTTGGATCCATTGTCTTCAGCCATCTTCTTCTCTTGCTCTTTCCTTTCCTTCCTTGCTTGCTTCTTCCTTCTTTTTGCACTCAACTCCAAATCAAGGTCCAATCGCAAAGCTTCTCGATTACCTGCAGAATGCAAATGCATAAGAGGTTACGCAATACCTGTTAAGAAAGAAAAGAACAATAAAAACTAAAAAAAATTAAACTAAAAACTACTTCTAAGTGCCGAAAATAAATTGAAACGAATTTCATTCCCCGGCAACGGCACCAAAAACTTGTTGGACTCTCTAGCAAGTACACTAGATCGTACAAAAGTAATATAATGAAAGTAAAATTATCGTCCCACGAGGATTGCAAATTGTTCAATTATTTTCACCTAAGAGTAGTTCTAAGTTAAATCTATTAACTAAATTACTTTTAAAAATTGATTTGAGATTAAAATTAAAAATAAAATAAATACTGAAAATTAAAAAGAATTAAGTTGCAGTGGAAGAAAAGTGGTTAGGAACTTAGTTTCATTGCAGGCATAATTCATTAATTCTGAATTATTGTTTTTCCTTTAAATCAAGAACAAATTCCTAAATTTGCAATTACTAGATTCCTCTTGTGTAATTACTGTTTATTATCCAATTTGATAACTCTTAATACCTCAAGAAATTAAACCATTCAATAACCTTAATTAGCACAGTGAATTTATGAAAAGTTTCATAAGAATCCAAAAGTATTCCTACAAGTTGCATAGTTACACCGTTTGATTGCAAGGCCTATTCTAAATCCTAATTTTCCAATTTAAGATTTAGAGATCCAAAACATAATTTGATCAGGTTCATGCATAATAATTAAAACACAACCAAATGCTTGATTTAAAACTGGAAAAACACTAATTTATAAATTAAAACAAACTATCCATGCAAATCCACCATGTTCCTAACACAAGGGTTTTAGTTATACCTAATAGAAGGAAGAAACAAAGCAATAATAATGGAATTCATTCCTAAATTACCACTAAAACTTATCCGAATCTTCAAGCTTCAATGGATTCCTCCTTCAAATGCTTCCAAAGTGTGTAATCTCCCTTCTACCGTAGCTGCTAACCTAGTCACTAATCCTAATATAAATAATAATACACAAAATCCTAAGAGAATCCTTCGAAAACACTCTGAAATTGGCCCAATTGGGCCTGATCGGTTGTCGCGCGCCTGGGCGCACCAGGCTCCACGCCTGGGTGTGCCAGGTCTGTTGAATGGACTTCAACGTGGCACGCACGCCTGGGCGTGTGGTGCGTCTTATGGCTCCGTTTTGCTCCGCTCTTGCGACATTTTCAAGGTCTTCTTATGCTCTTTCCAGCTCCATAATTATTTTCTCCAATTAAGCTCCAAAAGTACCTGAAACATACCCAAAACGAATCAAAACATTCAAAGGACTCTACTTCTAATAAAAATCCTAAAATTAATAAAAACAACCTATCTTTACATGAGAAACAAGCCAAAACCATACTAAAAAGAAGTGAAATTAAGCCCAAAAACATCATATATTAGACCCAAATCAACCTCCATCACTATAGCGACCATCACTACTGTAACACCCCGATTTTGTTTTCCAAAAATATTACATTTTATTCATTAAAATATTAGTAAAAATAAGGGTCAATTTTTTTTTTATAATAAACAACTGTGTGCACGTACTTTGCTTAGTTCATTTTATTTATTTCAAAATCCTCTAATTTGAGTTATTCACAAAAGATTACATTGTTCGACTTGTCAAAAAATAATTATCACTGACATAAACAAAATCTAGTTGTTACGGAATACATTACGCATATACCGAACCATACACCAAAATACTTTTTTTGCATTTTTAATCATTATCAGATAAAGTTTACGAGTACTCTATAATTACATGAGTCTTCAAAAGCAGTTAATAAAGCAACATAAAAGAGTTGTGGACACCGAGTCCCAAAATACATCGAAATATAAAGGTAATTACATCATCAGATATCTAGAGCATGACTCTCCTCAGTTGAGACAAGACCCAAACAAATATAAAACACCCTAGCCACACCACCCACGAGACTCCCTAAGCTGTCGGCTGATCCTCATCATCCTCCGGTGCTATCTCCTCCTCCTCAGTCTTCACCTCCGTAGGCGGCGTAGTCTGCAAACCACGTGCGTAGTAAGTCCGAGGGCCACCATCCATGTAGTCTCTCAGGGTAATACAACCAATGTGAAAGTCGATCCGTGCACCTCTCAACCTGTGCTCTGGGTCACTGATCTCTAACCGAGTCGGGCCTCTCCAGATCTAGCCATCAGGGGTAGCTTCCCACACTCCCCCCGCTAGGGGCCACATTTGGATGCAATGCGATGTAAGTAACTACAATCGGTAGGTGAATTAACTAAGTAACACTAGGAGAGCACCTAGAAGGGGGTTGAATAGGTGTTTAAGAAACCTTGAAAGATTTTCGAATAAAACAAATCGAAACAATTAAAACGAACAATTTTCACAAAATCTGAAACTGATAATCGATTATAATGTGTGATAATCAATTATCACCTGACAACAAAGTTTCAGATAATCGATTATGACAACAGATAATCAATTATCCACTGCAAAAATCAGAAAATCACTTTTTCCATCGAAAACGAAAAATCAATCAATTAACACATAAGATCAGAGATAGCACGAAAATGATTAGCACCAATATTGTTAATGATTACCTAGGTTATGAAAATGGTTTTCCCAAATCAATTTGCACAATTAAACCCTAATTCAATCAATTATGGAAAATGAATCTTTTCTAGGTTTTCAATCAAGAACAATATGAAATGACTAAAACTAAAGAGTTAAGGGAAGAGAAGCTTGCTCAGATATTTATACTGGTTCACTCACAACCACCGTGAGCTACATCCAGTCCCCTCTTATCACAAGAGAGAGTTTCTTCAATAAGGAATTAGAATTCTCAAATTACAAGTAATACGCCTCTCAAGACTCCCTTCTTGAGAGCTTCCAAGAGATACCTCACTCTTGTCTTGCAATCCTATTGAACTTCTAATCTAACCTTCTTCCCTTGCTTGTTGATAAACCCACAATAAGGCTTCCACTTGCTTGTTGATTCCTCACAACAAGACTTCCAATTTGCTTGTTAACACAACAAGACTTCCAAAACAGTTTGCTTGATGAACAACCACCAAGTCTTCTTCTTTGTTGTAGATAGCTTGCCTTCTTGCAATGATTACAACCCAATAGAAAACACAATAACCTAATGAATCTCCTTCAACAACTATGAACAATTAGTAATTGAGATTCAACAGTTTCTTGATCAAAGAATATGAAAATTGAAGAACTTTGATCTTTGAGAAAGTGAGAGAGAAAGTTGAGAGAATAGTGTGGCTTTGATCTTTCTAGAAAATGATATGAAAATGAAGTTAGTTGATCATAATGAACAGAAAAAGGTTTATATAGAATACCCAAAAGTTAGGAAACTTAAAAACTGATTTTGAGAAGTGAAAAATGATTTTTAAAAAGCTGTTCAGCAGGTCATAATCGATTATGGCAACTAGATAATCGATTATGCCTTTGCTGAAAGTGATAATCGATTATACAACTTAGATAATCGATTATTACCTGATTCAATTCATTATAATCGATTATGGCTTCTCATAATCAATTATGAGTTGTAAAAACGCTTCTAAAACATGTTTTTCTCAAAACTAAACCTTTTCTTTCAAACCTTTAAGCCACCTATTGATTTAGGTTAAGTGAAACACTCAAAACATAATATGATCATGCACTTGATAGAGATTCACTACCCTCTAATAAATCTACCCAAACTCATCAAACTCTAAAACTCAAAATAAAGATATTACAAACAATACACATATTGAATCTTAATGAGCTTGCTCTCTCTTCATCATTGTTGCTTGTTGTTGTTTGGTGAGCTTCTCCATGACTTGAGCTTGATCAAAACATTTGTCATTATCAAAACCATGCACTTAAGACAAGACAAGCAACCACATCAAGTTTTTTCACTTATTAAGAAGGAGCTCTCATATAGATTTAATGTTTTTTATGATGTAAAAACTCTTATTAAAGTTCATATAGCTGATAGGGTGCTAGCAGAGATTTAATATTTTATTTAGTAAACTAGTTAAAATCAAACCCTACATAGTAGGTGGGGATTTTGACTAGTTTACACTTGTAAGAGTTTTATTTTTGTTCGTGGTAATAAGATTTTTCTTTACCAAAAAAAAACCATGCACTTGCATAATAGATCTCACAATCTTCACATGCACATGCACACTAGATCTAACATGCGGTACGTCATCTGCCTGTTGCGTCACCATGAAGAATGAAGAGAAACAACGAACAGGAGAAAGAATAAGCTTTTCTAGACGCATGACACGTCGACAAAAGGAACGTACGACCAACATATCTCAAAGCAGAATAACTAATAATACAGATGCACATGAATATGAATGAATGCATGATCATCGTCATCAGATAAACAATTCATTGATCTCACATCATCACGCTTGGCACAATTCCACTGCCATCAGACACAGCACCGCACTTGTAATCATTATGAGCAATTGACTTTGTTACTATATCTTATTAAGTCTTATTGGAATTCTCATCAACAATGATGTCAGGGTATTTCTATCATCACTGGGATAACCATCTAATCGACACTCATGTCTACATCTCCTCCACATCCTCCCAATCCTAGTCGGAAGCAAACGGGACGTTCAAGAACCTTAACCCACACCGATCGAATAGTCGAGAAAAATCAACAACATATAAATATATTTGTCAAGACCACAACCGTACAGGTCGGTCATCATGACAATTAATTTTTTATGCGATATCGCAAGGGCACAACAACAATCGATCTGCCCGCCTCGTTCAGGTTCCTCTCACCGCTTCAGATTTGATCAAGGGGGCGACAGTACTTTTCTAGTTTGCGATGCAGAACATGCTACGACCCCATGGGTCTTAAGTCTCGATCACATATAGTCTAGTTCCGCCTAGAAAAGCACCCTAGGTTTCTTGACAAGTCACTGTCATCACCCTCCCCTATCTCAATCACACTCCTGAATATCCGCAAATAGACAGGGTATCTTCCTCTCCATTACTTCATGCTCATCTCTCCGTGTTATTATTAATGTATTTTAAATATTTTTTCAAGGCTTATTAACCTAATTGCGGACGAGCCAACCTTATCCATCCTTCGGTGATCCTCGACCTCTAATTAAACAACCTTTTCCAACATTCATTCTTTTCCGATAACACTTGCTCATCAAGGGCTCAGACTCACGGAGCATCACTCTCGTGGCCAACACACACTCGTCTTAGAGAGCATAAATCCGACTTGGTACTCATCAGCGAGATTCACTTTCAATCATTAATTTCTCAAACCCATAGCATTCATTCATCACTTTTTAATTTCCTTTTCAATGGCATGCATCATGCTAAACATAATAAAACATAATGAATCATCATGCATGAGCAAGCAAAATGTTTGCATATTCTCAAATTCAAATAAATCAACCAGGAAACAACACGTAAATGCAATAGTGATCTTAGTCTTTCTTGCGAGGAGCCAAACAATTAAACAGACCAATTGCCCTCAAACTACTTCACCCTTATCCGATCATGGTTCCGATTTAAACAATCGAAACTAAACTCATTTAATCATGGCATACATTCCAGACAAGCTATTATTCTCACCTTGATTGCGAACTAAAACTCTTTGAGAATCCACGAAACTCTGATTCTCACGATCACTCTTGAGCGCGGTACCTTTATTGCCTCAAATTAAGCATAACGTATTAATATAAAATTCCAAATAACTTATTCGTTCTTTATCACTTACATAAAACTTTAAAACTTAAAATAAATCCTTACGTTTTACCCGAAAACGCATTTCATTTCTCAAATAGTTCTGAAATAAAACGACAACTCAAATACTTTAAAATACATTAAAAATAATCCACAAATAAATTTTAAAAGCGAATATCGGCTGCTGGCCCACCTTGGACAACACCTTATTCATGTCCGAATACACCAAAAAATTCACGTTTTTACTTCCGGCTTTTTCCCAAATCAATTACCACTTAAAAGCTTTACTTTAAACCACTTGAACACATTTTTAAAATTGAAGAACACACTAAAACAATTCTGGACAGCAAAGAATTGTTTTGCAAAATTACTTTAATAAAACCCGAAAACAACGTAAAAGTACTTTTCGCTTCAAATCATTCTTTAGTACAAAACAAACACTTAAACACATTAAAATTCAAGCTTTTTAACATGAAACAAAACTAGGACAGCCACCAAACATCACCAACAATTCCAAATAAATCAAATCAATCAAACTTAAAATCAATTAATTTTCAAAGCTATTTACATACCCGAACATTTTTCAAACTCATAAACGACAAACAACACTTTGATAAATCAAGTCACATAGTCACGTAGCACATAATTTTGTTAGGCTCTTATTCAATTAAACATACATACACATACACTAAATCAAGTCACATACTTTACCACTTAACCAAACAATCACTTTTAATCAAACCTTTTCAAAACCAAACACTTAGCTTTTATCTTCATATAGGTCATACACTTTTCAAATATCAATTAGCATTTAACAAAATAAATTCCTATCCTATTAAACATGCCTTGGCCGAATTGCACCTCAAGGCCAAACAACATTCACAAATTTTTCTAACAATCCTTAAAACATCAAAACAACACTTTTGCAATTAAACCCAAGCATATAATCACTTAACCAACACTAAATCGCTTATACAACACAGAATCATTCTTAAAACAATTTCATTTTCATGTTTACCTACTTAACTCAAACAAAGCGAATTGCACTTAGCAAAATAAACCAAGATTACAAGTTCAAACACTTTAAACCAACTTAAACAATTCAAAGTATTAGCATGCAAGTTCCTTTCTAAAGAATAAAATCACTTAAACATATGCACATGCAAAACCGAATTAAACCAAAGAAATAAGCCAAAACCATATAGCTTTTCTTGCTTCAAACAACTTAATCAACTTCAAGAACCAACATGCAACTTTATTTTCATGAAACAAAATTCCCTAAGTACATTTACAATGCTTGGCCGAATTAAATCAAGAACAAATGAGCTAAAAATCACAAAATTACTCACTTAATTCAACATGATTCATGGCATGCACTTAAACACAATTTCAATTTCATGGATAAAAATCATTTCATCCAAAACACATGCATGGCCAAATAGATCAAAAGAAAATAAGCTAAAAATTACAAACATAAACACTTAAATCATCATGATTCAATTAAAGCATTCAAACACTAATTTCATTTTCAAGAAACAAAACCATTTACTCTTTGTTTCTTGCTTGGCCGAAACACACACTTATATAAACCAAGGCACAAAACTTCATCAAACAAAATTATTTAGTCACATTTCCATGATTAGGCTGAATATACATGCATGCAAGATTAAAAATTTAAACTTTTTACCAAACAAAATCATTCATTCATTTTTTCTCATGTCTTGGCCGAATGTATATATATATATATATATATATATAAACATGTGAGCATACATTTTTTTTATCAAATAAGCACTTGCACATATATAGATTATACACATTCTTGAACAAAAATCATGCAACAAAATTTATTAAACACACATGCATGCATTAGAGGTCAAAATCGTATGACCATAATACAACACATTAAGACCAAAATTTCATTTAATCATGTATTTTCATATAGAAACCGAAAATACAACAAATAAATAGCAAGAATCAAGGATCAATTACATGCATAAGAAAATAATCTCATTTCCCCCAAATCCAAACCCTAACCGTGACATGCAAGGGGAAAATAGGAAATATTTGTGCAAATCAACAACTCATAGTTCATGAACATCATAAATCAACTCTTAATCAAGCATAAAACACAAATCAAAAATCAAAAATTATTTTCAAACAGAAAGGGACCAGAACCGTGAGCTTCATAGGGGTTGATGCATGTTTATTTTTTTGTTTTCAATCATCAATCCACGTATAAATAAGTATAAAAAAGCATAAGGAATAGAAAGAATCAACATGCATAAGCTCAAGATCATGAAACAAAAAAAATATCCTTCATGGAGCTTAATAAAACCGAAAACAAAGAAGAAAAAGAGAAGAAAACAAGCTAAGAACTTGATACCTAGAATGAAGAACAAGAATGAGCAACAAAAATCCAAGCTTTTCTTCCTCTTCTCCCTTGTTCCTCCCTCGGGTTTCCTCTTCTTCTCTCTTTTTTTATTGTTCTAAGACAAATGGATGTGTAAGAAGGGCTTCATAGCCTTGTGTGCGTATTTATAGGCAAACTTAGTTGGGGTTCACCAACTAAAAGAGGGGGTTCGAACATACTAGGGGTCATGAGGGGCTTATTTGCAATTTTGGTTAGTTGTAGGTTTTTGACTTATGTCTTAGTGGAAGACATAATTAATAGGGTCATTAATGTTTTGTCTAAAAGATGCTTCATGGAGAAGACAAATAATTAAAGCATTTTTGAATTTGAATTTTGGCTCTAAATACATCTCCTCACTTAACTTATAGGGTAAGCTTAAAATTTTTCTTCCTCCTCTAGGTCATGACCGTACAACATATATGAGAGGGGAATAAAATTTTCCTTCTCCATTTTAAAGGTAGTATAAAATAAAAATCTAATTTCAATATAATAAATATACTCTCCACGGTTTTTAATAATTTAAAACAAAAAAATTCACAATTTAATAAATTCATGAGAAATCAAATCAAACTCTAATTTAATTAAATTATGGAGATAAAATTCCAACCAATTAATCAAATAAATAAATTTCTATTTCATTTTTAAATATAGAAAATAATTGAGGAAATTGCGGGTATTACAACTACCACCACCACCACCCCTCAATGACACCACCATCGATACCACCGCTGCCTCCATGTTCACCCCCAACTATCACGTTTCATCAGCATCACATCCTCACCCCAATACCACAAAAATTACCTCTCTAGACTGAAACCACTGTAACAATGACCACCACTTTCAACTAATAATGACAAAAAACACATGGAAGTTATTATTAAATAATGGTGGCAGTATACAAAATGATGGTGTCTATACTATCAAAATTATAAGTTTCAAAATAATTTTGATAAATGAAAACCAAAAAGATCTGAAACCGACATTATAAAACTGGAAACTAGTTTTGGTTTTTTAAAATTTTAAAACTCAAAACTAAAAACCACCCCAAATGGGGCCTAAGTTTTCTGGTTTATGAAATAAGTTTTTTACAAGTTTAAGTCAGAGTAATCGATTACTTGGAAAGGATAATCGATTACTTCTGCAGCATCAAAGAAAAACCAGAGAGCTGGGACATAGTAATCGATTAGTGGTCAGAATAATCGATTATTTTTGTTGCACCATTCAATTTCCAGAGAGTTGTGAATCAATTACCTTTAAAGGTGTAATCGATTACTTTGCTTAAAGTAATCGATTACTTTCAGAGATAATCGATTACTTGTTTGAAAAAAAAATAAAAATAATTTTGAATATGTTTGATTGATTTCTGATTATTTTTTGATCCTATTTCAAATTTCAAATTTGCTGATCAGAATCTATATATTATATTAAATCATTCTTTTCAAAATAGAAAATCAATCTTATTATACTTCCGGATTTGATTTTGTTTTAAAAATTCAAATATTCAAATCAATTATTTTTAAAAGAAACATTTCTCTGATGAGGATGTCCCTTCATCCGGTCCGACAGGTTTTGATAGGACTGCACCAACTGCAGACCCTAGGCCCAGTGGTAGGGCCTCTACCCCATCGGACAGGATTGAGGAGGACCCAGAGGAGGGGAAGAGCGAGGAGGAGGATGTACCAGTCGAGCCGGTTCCCAGACCTCGAGGAGGACCTAGTGGTTCCTAGTATATTGCATAGTATAGATGATAGGGATCCCGGACCGACTTTGTAGCTGCAGTGGACTAGACGGATGCATGGAGGACCAGTTGACCTGCTCTCAAACACTTTATTTTTGAGTTGTGATATATTGTACATATTTTGTAGTGTTTGAGAGTCTAGGTCTTATCTTTCCGATCTTATTATGTATTTTCAGTATGATGGACATGGTATCTTGTATTACTTACTCTGATTTTTGGAAAAGTGGACTCGACAACGGTTGTTATATGAAACATCATTTATATATCTCACAGAACAACGATAATTTCATAATACTAAAGTGAAGTCATAATTTCAAGCATAAATTGTTGTCCTGAGAAAAGTTTATACTACAACAATTGAATTTTGATGGTTAAACACTAGTAGAAAAAATGGATTTTACATCAGCTAATTAACATCTGTTTTCTAAAACAGATGTAAAATCAAAAGGCGGTGGCAAACTTGTAATTAAGTTTAAAAGGAAAAGCTTTTCGCATCAGTTTTTTTTATAATTGATGCGGAAAGTCATAGTTTTTTGAACATTCCACATCTGTTTTTTGTTAACTGATGCGGAATGTCTTATTTTTCCTACATTTCGCATCATGTTTTAAATAAGTGATGCGGAATGTTAATGCGGTGGCAAACTTGTAAATTAGATAAATTTATGTAATAAACTTTCCGCATCTCTTTTTTTTATAATTGATGCGGAAAGTCATAGTTACTTTCACTTTCCGCATCTGTTTTTTTATAACTGATGCAAAAACCCTTACTTTCTTGCACTTTCCGCATCAGTTTTTATTTAACTGATGCGGAATGTTCTATTTCCCCTACTTTTTGCATCATATTTTAATAAGAGATGCGGAATGTCTTCATAGATTACTAAATAGTTCTCTTCTTCCTTCATATTCATTTAGCCCTAACAGTAGCCCTTCTTCTCTGTTCTTCTCAGCAGCCCTAATACCCTTCTTCTCCACGACTGCCCTTCCCCCGCCATACAACCCACGTCCTTCTCTCCCCCATCGCCGCCTTCGACCCACCTTCACAAAAACCCACCTTCGACCCACCGATCTCCACCACCACCTCTTCTCCCAACCCGTAACCACCCATATAGCACCACCCCTCAGCCCCCATTGCAAAACCCTTCTCTATCCCGTGTTTCCTTAACTCCCCAATCCTACCGCCACCGTGTTCAATCACTTGATCTAGAGTCGTTTCAGTTGCAGCTCGTCGAATGAGATGACATCGACGAAGACGAGGACCTCTTCGAAGCCATCGGTAAACATATTCTCTCTCATCTCTCTTTTTCCTTTTGTTTCTCTAGTTTTTGTTCTAGATCATGCGATTTTAGTTCATTATCTGAGGCTTGACCCACTGATCAAAGCTTATCTGAGACCAAGTTTGATAAGATTTGTGAAGGTGCTGAGAAGATTGTTTGTTCATAATAATAAACAAAATCTGATTCGCTTCATAAATTTGCTATTTCAACTATTTATAATAATAATAATAATAATAATATAATCTCTATTTTATTTCTGCCTTGTGTTGCAGAATTTTGGCTACATTACTGGATGTGATATGCTGCTCAAAGTAGGTTGTTTATTTTCTTTTGGAATTTTAACTTAGATTATGGATTCCATTTAAGTTTTGATTATGTTGTACTTGTAAGTTTGTAACTTATTTTCTATTTGGATTTTTATTTTTTGAACTTTTGAATTTGTATGTATGGTGTTGCAGGTATAGCTTGTCAGTGAATGTGATAGGGTTTGTTTATTCTAGGTTCCATATATGCGATCTAGTGAAGTACTTGATCATCAGAAAGCACTTAGTAGATCACTGGTTAAGGGGTTACTTCAGTTTTTCACAGGATCAGGTAATGTTATGTGAGTCCTATATTCTTTGGCATTTAGAGCTTTTTCTGGGATATTTGTCTCTATTAATTATAAGTATTCAATCAAAATAAGGTCTCACTCGGCTTTTGGTTCTAGTAGATGTTTACGATGTTTTTTGACCATATGATATAAGTTTGTTTCCTTTTAAGGTCTCACTCGGCTTTTGGTTCTATTATAAGTACACTGGAAACGTTCTTTATCCTTATTTGTTTCCTTTTCTAATTTTAATTCCTCTTGTTTATGATTATTTAGGGATACACAGGAGACAAGGAGAACTTGGGGAAGTGTGAACAGGTGTGCAATTATTTATTAAAGTGATAGTATATCCTTATACGTGATACTAGTTTTTTTTTTTGGTAAATAAAAAATTTTATTAATACAACTTGCAAACTTTACCACTTACATAAATCAATGCTGCCTTCTAGGAAGGGTTCATTGGTAAAATCCCAAAAACAAATTAAGACAAACTAAGACAAACTACAAGAGCTAAATGAAACACAAAATCCTTTGAACCACAACTTCATTCTGACATGCAGTGAAGTCACTCAGCTTAGTTGATATCCTCATTGCCAACTCACGAAGCACAACCCTACAGCTTCTCTCTGGATCTTGTTTATTCCCCTGGAACACCCTACGGCACCGCTCCGTCCAAACTTCATACACCGCCGCAGCAAGCAGAGCACGCGAGATCTTCCGGTAAGTCTTCTCCTTTATTCCATAGCTTACCCATTTAATCCATTTAGAGCTAACACAGCTCAAAAATGGCATGCACAGCCAATTTGCAAGAAGAGTAAGCAGCTCCTTACTCCAATTGCACTTGAAGAACAAGTGATCACTCGATTCGGGGTGTAACTCACACATAGGGCACATAATAGAACTTAGGTTTAGAAATCTCTGTAATCGATCATAGGTACTAAGTCTGTTATGAAGCATTAGCCACATAATAAAGCTATGTTTAGGAATAGAAACCGAATTCCAAGCCACTCTGTAGAATTTGAATTTCTCAAGATGCCCACAAAGGAACCTGTAACCTGATTCAATTGAGTAGTCCTCATTATTCCACACACCAATGGCAACACCTGGAGCCAAGCAATTTTTGACTTTTAGGAGCTGTTTGTAATGCCAACCTTGATCTTGACGAGGCTGAGCTTCCCATATGGATTCATTCTTTAAGTAGATCTGATTGATCCATTTGACCCATAAAATGTCTTCCTTTTTTGAGATGCTCCAAATCTGCTTCCCAAGGCCTGCTTGATTCCACAGAATAGTATTCTTGAACCCCAAACCCCCAAACTTCTTCTCTTTGCAAACATTAGACCAACTAACATTACCTGCAGGTTTATCACCCCATAAGAACTTCCTACAAATCTTCTCAACCCCCTTAAGAACAGCCTTAGGTATAATGAACACTGAGGCCCAATAAATGTGCAAAGTAAGAAGAACAGAGTTATTAAGCACACATCTTGCTTGATAGGATAAGTGTCTTGTCCTCCAGCTATTCAATCTGGCAGATACTTTGTCAATGAGAACCTTGCAAGTAGCTATTGACCATTTCTTAGCTGATATTGGGAACCCCAAATACTTAAAAGGAAAAGAACCTTCCTTAAAACCAGTGCATTCCAAAATTTCACTTCTAAAAGCCTCCTTCACTCCAGCCAAATAAATCTGAGACTTCTCATGATTAGCCTGTAGCCCTGAATTCTTAGAAAACTCCAGCATAGCATTCATAATGATTCTGACACTCTTAGGGTGTCCTTTACAAAATGTCATTAAATCATCATCAAAAATGAGATTAACTAGATTCAACTCTCTACAAAGAGGGTGAAACCTGAACCCTTGCTCCTTTGTGGCAGCCAATAATCTTCTAGAAAGCCCTTCCATAGCAATGACAAATAACAAAGGAGAAATAGGGTCTCCTTGTCTAATGCCACTGTGATTTCTAAACTGTTGAGAGTGCTACCCATTGATCACAATACTAAAGGTCACTGTTGAAATGCACACCATAATCCAGCTAACAAATTTAGTAGGAAATCTCAAAGCCTCCATCATGTCTCTGATAAAACTCCAGCTTAGTGAATCGTAAGCCTTCATTAGATCAATTTTCAATAAGCACCTAGCTGAGACATTCTTCCTTTTTATACAGTCTCATAAGATCCTGCACAATAAGTACATTGTGTACTATGCTTCTTCCCTTCACAAAAGTTGTTTGATTGTTATGAATTAACTTAGGCAGAACTTCTCTGAGCCTCATGCATAACAATTTAGAAATACACTTGTAGAGAGCATTACAACAGGCTATTGGCCTTTAATCTCTAGTTGTAGTAGCATTCTCACATTTAGGAATCATCACTAAATCAGTATAGTTCCAAGCTCTTAGAAGCTTACCTGTAGTAAAGAATTACTCAATAGCCAAACAACAATCCTCACCAACCACTTCCCAGGCTGCTTTGAAAAACCATGAACCAAAGCCATCAGGACCAAGTGACTTGTCCTTATCAATTGACCACATGCATTGTCTAATCTCCTCCCTTGAAAAAGGCTTGATAAGAGCCAGCTGCTCCTCAACATTAAGAACAGGACCATTCAGGCAAACTATGTCCTCTAGAGACCACACCACTTCTTTTCTTCCAAACAATCTGGTATAATGATTCACAAACTCATCCATAATTCCCTGCTGGTCATGTATACACTGTCCATCAGCTGAAGTTAGGTTTAGAATGCGATTCCTGTACTGTCTGGCTCTAATTGTATTATGAAAGTAAGCAGTGTTTTGATCCCCCTCCTTGACCCACTTTTCTTTAGCCTTTTGCTGTAAGATAGAAATAGAGTCATTCAAAGCCTTCATGTATCTGCCATATAGGATTTTTTCCTTCTGATGAAGTTCTGGATCCTGAGGCTTCACACTTAGCTCTGATTGAATTGAATCCAATTCCTGCCTTAGCACCTGCTCTTGCAAAACTGAGTTGACATACTCTCTTGTGTAAAGCTGCTTTAAAGGCTGCTTCAGAAGATTTAGCTTCTTCATAACTCTATATTGAGCATACCCTTGAATATCATTCCCCCAATTCTCCTTTACGATAGACAAAAAATCTTGATCCTGAGAACATACATTAAAGAATTTAAAGCCCCCTTTAGGCCTCTCCTTAACACTAGAATTCCTTATCAAAGCTGGAGTGTGATCTGAAATACTGTTGTTTAGGAATTGAGTAAACAAAGAAGGCCACAAGTGCAACTAAGCCTCATTCACCAAGTTCCTATCCAGTTTGCTGTAAATTCTGTTTCCATCATGCTGCCTATTACACCATGTAAATAGATTCCCACAATATTTCATATCCTGAAGACCACATTCCTGAATGCAATCTCTAAACTCCTCCATAGCCTTCCAATCTACCTGATTACCTCCCAATTTCTCAGATGGGTCCAAACAACAATTAAAGTCCCCTGAAATTAGCCATGGGCTATTCACTGAACCATGAATTTCCCTTAGATCCTCCCATAATTCCTTCCTCAGCACTTGGTCATTAGCACCATAAACAAAAGTAGCCAGCCACTGTACTGAAGTGACAGGCATGGAGATTAAGCAATGAATCAATTGGCTAGAGCTTTTCAACATTGTTACCCTGAACATATCAGGCTTCCAAACAACACAAATTCTCCCTACTGGATGATGATCAATGTTTGATACATAGTGCCAACCAGGAGCAAACTTCTCTAGAGTAGTGCTTAGAGAATTAGCTCTAAGCTTATTTTCTAAAATAGCTAGTAAACCTACATTATTTATACTGCAAAGAGATTTAAGCTCTCTCTGCTTCTGAGGGTTATTGAACCCTCTAACATTCCATGTTAAGATATTATCCATTGGCCTTAGAGGCCAAATCTTTAATCACTACCCCCTTATTCTCTTCTTGTCTCTTCTGAGCTTTACTCCTTGTTATCACTGGGATCCAAGGCCCTGTATTTTCTGAATCAGAATCAACATTCTCAACCTCCACAAGCTTACCTTTTCCTTTATCTTCTTTCTTCCTGGTTTCACATTCCTTTGATGCACCTTCATCTAAATTGGTAGATTCAGCAACAAAGGAAGAAACCTGACCATCATCATTCACTTGCTGAATAGCTTTATCCACAGCCTTCTCATCATTAGCTTTAAGGCAATCATCCAGCTTTTCAATGTCCTCTTTAGAAGGCTTTTTCTTTTCCACCCATTTCTGAGCAACATTACTTCTACACATTTTTGAGTCATGTCCATACTTTGAGCATTTAGCACAAAGTACTGGCTTCCACTCATAAGTCACCTTTTGATTCACCACATTCCCTTTTTCATCCTCAAAAAAGATCTCCTCAAGCAGAGTATTAGGATTCACTTCAATTAGGATCCTAGCATAATTAAGTCTATTCCTCTCTTTAGTAACCTTGTCAACCATAATAGGGGAGCCAATAAGGCTAGCAATAGGCAGTTTGGCTCCAGAATTTAGGGCTTAGGTTAGGTAACTAAATCCACACAGGGACTCTGTCTAAATGATCCTTCATTCCTGTTCTACCAGTCCATGGTCCTAGGATAATTGGCTTTTTATCAAAGTGATAAATTCCAATTTCTAGGACTTCATTCCTTGTCTCCATTGTATTGAACCGAACAACCATAGATCCTTCATTAGTCATTAGGATTTTGTCAATTCCCAGATGACCCCATACCTTTTTTATGTATCCACTAAACACCGAATAGGGAGGTCTAGCACCAAGGACATAGCACACAATAGCATTTTGCCAGTATTGCGCTTCTGATTCCACATCCTCCACTGCTATTCTTGTAATTGTCTGCCCTTCTTTAAGCACTGGCTCAACAAATTAAGTTTTTCCCCTGCATTCCTCAATTTCGAAATATCGAAATTTGCCCATACTGAATGAATAGAGTGCTGCACCTGATGAGTAGTCTTATCCTCTTTCTCTGTTTGTACTTCCTGTTGTTTTTTAGCCTCTACACCATCATTAATATCGTTTTGTTGAACCGCAGGAATCTTACTTTGCACTCTTTGCCTAAGGAGATCAATGCTATGCAACAACTCAGCCGCTTTCTTGGGAGTCAAGCTATCAATATCTTCAAGTGCCTCTTCATCAGAAAGACTGAGTTCGATCGAAGACGAAGCCACAAGACCTTTCTCTGCACCTGGAGATTTTTTGTTAGAAGATGATGGAGTTTTCGGGGGTCTTCCCCTCTTCCTAGCCATGGCGGCACACGGTGGAAGCCGTGAGGAGGAGAGAGAAGAGAGAAAACTAGGATTAGGGTTTTTTTAGTGGACTGTAGTTTAATTATGTTAACATTGTAGAGTTATCAAGTTTACATGAAGGATGATAGGTCTGTTTTCAAAGTAAAATTCTGTTTAGTGTATTAATAGAAAGAGTGACTCACTGCACGAGGTCCAGAGAGTATATTTACGCAGCCTTACAAGGCAATGCATATGAATTCAAAGTTCTTATATTAATGTAATGCCGCAGTTTTGTTGATGGTGCCTGGTTGGTTGTGGAAGAAAATGTTATTTTAGAATTTACGTTTCTCCAGTGTTCCCTTTAATGATGGGTTATAAATAAGTTCTTATGGTCTTTGATAATTTATGATCCTCTTATACATATATGTATGTATAATCATATTCTTCTATATATATTTGGTTCTTTTTCAGTTTTTTTTGGAATTGATGAAGGTGCCACGGGTGGAATCAAAATCAAGAGTAGTCTCTTTCAAGATTCAGTTTGGGTCTCAGGTTTGGTGGTGTCAGTAATTTTTATGAATGTTTTGTGGATAGGTCTTCTGCTTCTGTTATCATATTTTTCCTCTCCATGCAGGTTACAGAATTTAGGAAGAGTTTAAACACTGTGAATTCTGCCTGTGAAGAGGTGCTTTTCTTATGAACTAATAAACTTCCTGCCGCTTGTATTTTTTCTCTGACCTTGCATTTTTCTTGGCAAAAGGTTCGAAATTCTGTCAAACTGAAGGAGATCATGAAGAAAATTCTTCTTTTTAGGTAATACATTGAATCAAGGAACAACAAGGGGTAAGTCTTTTTAAGTTGTGGTAATGTTTTTATCATTATTTGTTTCTGGATGTTAGATATAAAACCATTTGAGTGTCATTTCTGCATAAAATGAATTCATACCAAGCAGCTCTCTCCTTTTAAAATAAATAGATGGAAATATATGAAACTTGGATCTTATTTTTATTTCCTTGGAGATTTAATTGAGAATGGAATCTACGTAGCCTAACTAATGGAATTTGTAGAAATCATTGATAGACTAGGAGTTATTGTCTGGTGTCTTTGATTTGGTGATTAGTTTGCCAAAGTCCAGGAAGATTTTCCATTTTTGTTACTGTTTTAGTTTAGTTTGGACTCTCTTCTATATTTTGAAACTGTTGGGTAAACTGATCTCATTCTCATCTAATGTCTGTTGAACTTAGCAATGATTTCTTGTATGCATTATTTTTATTTTTGTTTTGTATCCATTGGGTTGTGGGTTTTGTGCCTTCTTCCTCTCTATACTCCCTTGTAAATGTTTTTCATAGCACTGTATTAGTAGATATAATACAAAAAATTTTGTCTTGATTTGTCCCCTCTTTCTTTTCTTTCCTTTTTCTCATTTTCATTTTGCAGATTGAACCAATCCCAAGTGGAAATCTGCTAAGAGGCAAGCAACTGGTGAAGATAATTAGCCAACCAATCTGCTTTGTAAACAGAGAGAGCTATCTATGGTATGCATTGCTTGCTTGTTTTTTTTTATTGTGCACTATGCTTCATTCTTAATTACCTATTTCAGAACATAGATATATTTTCGCTTTTACAGTTTTACTAAAAATTTTAACAATTACAAAATGCCAAACTGCTTAGTTACCCAGCCAATGGTACTCTCTTTTAAAAAAAATCCTTATATCTCTGTTGCCAATTTATATTTCACACTTGCTTGTGGTTTTTAATAGATTATTGCAGCAGGCCCTTTTACTACAATAGACAATTTGTTGTTTGAACCTCTAGTAGAACTGCTGGCATATTCAAAGCGAAGACAACATCAGTTACTTGTGTTGGTACATGCCACCTATACTGCAATCTGCATCTTCCTTTTATCATTATTATTCTCTTAGGTCTAAAATAATATGTTCTAGAAGGATTTTAGTTGCCCCATAGGTAGCATTAGGTTGTCACCTTGCCACTTGCCAGCATGATTTTGAGCACATTCTTGGGAATCTCATACTCATTGGTACCTTATATATATATATATATATATATATATATATATATATATATATATATATATATATATATATTTCCTTTCAAAAGAAGCAAAGGAAAAAAAGTAAGACATTGGGTTTAGTAAGATGCTGTATCTCGATAGGGGTATGTGAGAAGTGTTTTAATTTAGGATTGGCTTTCAGGTCAAAGTTGGGTGCTGCATTGTGGATGTTATCAAGCAGGTTAGTGGGGAGGAGATATCAAGAACTGCAGCTGATGGAAAACAATTGATCGCATGAGTAGACTTGCAAACCATATTCTTAGCCAACGAAGGTAATAATAATACCATGATCTTGTGACTTCAGTGCTTTATTTTTAGGTTAGGCAATCAACACAAAGAATTGATGTCCTTAAATTTTTCAATCAGTTTCTATCCACTTTATCCACCGGCTGAAAGTGTTCCTCTGGACTTGTCTCTTGCTCCAGAAGCCCTTCAACTCTCATTGATTCCAGATGTTCTTATCTTGCCTTCAGACATCAAGTAGTTAAGGTAAATGATTCTCTTTACTAAGATGCTTTCATCTTTAAACTATGCCAGTGACGAAAAGAGTGCTGAAGAGTGTTGAATACTTTTTAATGATGCAACATTTAGAGTATGTTTGGGTAGATAGACTTAATTAAGCACTATTTAGTTAACAAGAGCTTGTTTTGATGAGCTTCTATGAATAAATTATTGAAAGAAGCTAAAAAGAGTTAGGTAGGCCACAAAATAATTTGATTAGCGTATTTTCATAACCTGTTCTCAGTATGCTCAAAAAAGAGTATGTAAAGTCATCCACATTTAATGGGTATTGTATTCAAACCCATAATATATTTGGCAAACTTCATTCTATGGATTATATAAAGCACCATACTTAACAGATACTCCCTTCGTCTAATTATTTTGGTTAAAAAAATGCAAAATATTTTGTCCCAAATTAAAGTAAAAATATTTGGCAAACTTCATTCTACGGATTATATAAAGCACCATATGGATTTTTTGTTTCCCTATTGGTTTTGATTGCCTGGATGATGGCATTTTGTATTAGCTCTATCTGAGCATTCTCCTTATTCCTTTTTTTTTGTTATTTGCTCATTCGATATTTTGATATGGTTGATAATATGTCCTCAATTTCAAGAGAACATTGTGTAGAATTATAACTTGCCTTAAATCTTTTCCATATTCATATCAAAAGGTTTTAATTGCTTCTTTAGCTATTGTGTGATGTTGAATCGTATATTTTCGTTTTGCTTGCGTTTGTGATTTATTTTGGTGTTTTTGATTTTGTGATGCTCACTCACAATGTGTATCAAAGAAGCAGAGAAGAATAAAGAAGATCTGGTTGAGAAGTGTGCTGACATTACTACCGCTTTGAAGCAGTGTATGGATTCTCATTATGATTATTACGAACCCATTCTGAGAGTCGAGAAGGCGGTGGAAAAGCAAGCCATCGAGGAATTGGAGAAAGAAAAAGAAGCACAGGAGCAGCGAGGTAATTGTGCTCAATGATGGGGCAGCTTCTAGTTCTAAGAATGAAAAGTGAGATTGAATTTTTATACTAAGTTACTAGTATTGTATTAGTTTGATTTGATTTATAGGCATGATAGAGGCTATTGAAAATTGTGACTGATAAGAGAGAGAGTTTTATGGGTAATTGTATTTGAGAAACGTCGATTTAATAGTAGAAATTCAATCTTATTAATTTAAGAATGTCCATCAGATATGTTCTAATATATGGAAATACTTCATTATTTTCCAATAATAAAGAAAGGTGTCACACTTTGGTGGTATTAGAGCAATGGTCTTGTTCCTCCTAGCCCAAAGGGAATGGTTAGGCACGGTGTTTGGCTCAACCGAACATAGTTAAGATAAGATAAGTTAGTGTGTCTTGTTCTAAAGAGAGATTTAGTGATCTAGAGTCCATAGTGTAGGACTGCTATGGCAACTAGAAACCAGAGTCATACCAATGAAATGTTGGATAGGATTACGGCTGTTCTGTAAAACATGCAGCAACATCAACAACAGCAAGTGAATCAGCCACATCCGTATAATGTGGGGAGTTCAGAGGCTAAAACTCTCTCGAAATTTCGAAGTTGTAATCCTCCAAGGTTTGAAGGGGGATACAAACCAGAGGAAGCTAATAAGTGGATTTATGAGATGGATAAGATTTTTCGAACGCTGGATTGTACCGATGTGCAAAAGGTAGTATACGCAGTCTTTATGCTAGATGGAGAAGCTGAGAACTGGTGGAACTATACGGTACAACTGTTGAATCATGAAGGAAGAGCAATTAATTGGGGAGTGTTTATGGAGAAATTCCTTAATAAGTACTTTCCAGAAGACTTAAGAAGGAAAAAGGAAATAGAATTTATGCAATTGAAGCAAGGAGATATTAGTGTAGGAGAATATGCTGCCAAGTTTGAGGCATTGATGAAGTATTCTCCCTACTACTTGCATAATCCTGATGAGCGGAGCAAGTGCATCAAGTTCGAAGGTGGATTAAGGTCAGAATTGAAGTCAATTTTCAGTTACCAGAAGATACAAAGCTTTCCTACACTAGTAGATATGTGTTGAATGTATGAAGATGATAAGAAGGCTGAGGTGATAGCTGCTCAGGACAAGAGTGGTCAGCAGGGCTATGGACCACAAAGGAAGAAGGGTTTTGGTTATCGGGGTAAGAGTCACTACTTCAACAAGAATCGAGGCAAGGGTAAAGCTGCAACTGAAGATAAGATCAAGTCTCACAGTGATGCACCTTTATGTGAAAAGTGCAAACGCCATCATTATGGAAGAGTATGTTGGGCAACTAGTAGCTATTTTAATTGTGGGAAGCAGGGTCATATTGCCCGTTTTTGCAAGGAACCAGGAAGGATTAATGCCAATGAACCAACATGCAAACCGATGATTCAAGGCAGAGTGTTTACCTTGAGTGGAGTAGAAGCTAACCAATCTCCTGATCTCGTGCAAGGTAATCATCTTCTTAATAACCAACCTTGCATGATTTTGTTTGACTCAGGAGCTACACATTCTTTTGTTTCCTACGAATGTGTGAATGGGTTGAATTTAGTTGTGTCTGATTCACCTATTTGTTTTAAAATAGAAACCCCTACAGGATCACCCGTATTTGCTTCTAGAGTTTGTTTAGACTGTAGTGTCGAGATATTCGATCGCGTCACTAAGATAGATCTAATCTGTCTCCTTCTGTCACAATTAGATGCGATCTCGGGTATGAATTGGTTAAAGAAGAACCAAGTAATCATCGATTGTGATAGAAAAACAATCCTATATAAAACCCTTAAACCCGAAGGATTCATGTGTTTGTTCTCGACCATGGGAGAAGAAGAAGAGAAACCAATTGAGGAAATTCCGGTTGTGAAGGATTTTCCAGAAGTATTTCTTGAAGAGATTCCAGGACTACCTTCGAAGAGGGAAATTGAGTTTGGAATAGAATTAGTTCGGGAGCTGGTCCCATTTCTATCGCTCCTTATAGAATGGCACCACCAGAAATGGCTGAACTAAAGAATCAAGTGGAGGAGTTATTGCAGAAGCAACTAATCAGGCCAAGCGTGTCACCATGGGGAGCTCCAGTGTTGTTTGTAAAGAAAAAGGATGGAAGCATGCGTATGTGTGTGGGTTACAGACAGCTAAACAAGGTCACCATCAAGAATAAGTATCCTCTACCAAGGATTGATGACCTTATGGATCAAGTCAAAGGAGCCTCAGTATTTTCCAAGAGAGATATGAGATCGGGATATCATCAGATCAGAATAAGGGAGGAAGATATACCCAAGACAACGTTTCGATCTCGATACGGACATTATGAATATGTAGTAATGTCGTTCGGATTGAAAAATGCACCCGCTATCTTGATGGACTATATGAACCGGATTTTCAGACCATACTTGGATTCGTTCGAGGTAGTATTTATCGACGATATTTTGGTCTACTCTAAAAGTGAGGAGGAGCATGCAGAGCATCTTAGGATTGTATTAAAAATCCTAAAAGAGAAACAAATGTACGCTAAACTCTCGAAATGAGAGTTTTGGCTGAACAAAGTTAAATTTTTAGGGCATGTGATCTCTAAAGAAGGAATTGCAGTAGATCCCACAAACGTGGATTTTGTGTTACAATGGAAACAACCTGCTACCGTGACGAAAGTGAAAAGTTTCTTAGGTCTGGCTGGATATTATCGCCGATTCATTGAAGGATTTTCAAAGATAGCACTGCCTTTGACGAAGCTAAATCGGAAGGATCAACCTTTCGTCTGGGACGATAAGAGTGAAAGGAGTTTCCAAGAATTTAAGGAAAGATTAACATCATCTCCTGTGTTAATCTTGCCAGATCCTAATAAGAGTTTTGAAGTATTCTGTGATGCGTCTAAGAAAGGACTTGGAAGTGTTCTAATGCATGAAAGACGAGTAGTTGCTTACGCTTCACGGCAACTAAAGATGCATGAGGTGAATTACCCGACGCATGATCTTGTTAGAATTATAGATAGAATTGGCAGCCGTCACCCAAGAGGGGGTGTGAATTGGGTGTGAATTGGCAGCCGTCACCCAAGAGGGGGTGTGAATTAGCTTTGAAATCAAAACAAATCAAAAGATAAAATAAAAGATTTAAGAAATAAATTAAAATCATTTTGAAAATCAAAATAAGATAAAATAAGATTTTGAAATAAGTTTTAAAATCAAAACAAAATCAAAACGATTTACGAAATAAAACAAAGATTTGATTCTTAAAACAAATAAGGAATGTTTCAAAAATAAAATCAAATTCGAATTTTGAAAATAAATCAGAATCAATTAAGTAAAAACAAATCTGGAAATAAATCAAAATGATTCTGACACGTTTTTCAATAAAACTTGAGGTAATCGATTACTTGAGGGAGGTAATCGATTATCCCTTTAAAAAAAGAAACTTTGAAATTCATTTTAAAAACCAGTAATCGATTATCACATGCATGTAATCGATTACTTCACTTCTGTTTAATGTATGATGCAACTCATATAATCGATTACCACTTATCTAATAATCGATTACTGAGCCTCTGATTTTTATGTAATGCAACATCATGTAATCGATTACTACAAAGCAATAATCGATTACTTTGTCTCAGGGAAAATATATGATGCAACAATTTTAATCGATTACTTGATCCAGGTAATCGATTACTCTCATACAGAAAGTAATGGATTAGCAAAGTTCACTTAATCAATTACAAGCTCTCTGATTTTTCTATGATTCAACAAGGTTAATCGATTAACTCAGCCAAGTAATCGATTACTCCTTCTTGTATACATAAAAATATTCAGAGTTTTGTAACATCAGATATTTTCACCAAAACTAAGATATAAAAACTGATTTTCACAAAACTTCTTTTTCTTCTCATTTTATATGAAAAATATATTTAGAAAAACTTATATTGGCCTTTTAACATAATATAAACCTTGACTTCATTACCTTACATAATGTCCTAAGGGAAAGGGCTAAAAGGTCTTCATTTGCTTGAATCTTCAACTTCATTTGCTTGATTCTTCAACATGAAGCTTGGACTTGAAGGTTGAAGAACTTGTGATTGCACTTGATAAGAACTTGAGAATCTTGAGTTTGTTATGATCAAAACCATATAATGATTTCACTTGAAGTCCTTGGGAAAGCTTGACTTCCAACACTCCCCTTTTTGATGATGACAAACCTGTATTCTGAATGATCTGCATCACAAGTGTTATACAAGAAAATGTATATATAATAAACACATCCTTATCCCTAGAACACAAAGAATACAACAAGGATACTCTCCCCTTGTATAGATGCATTAGATATAACAGTCAAACGCTTCGCATCCTTGCATCATTCAAAATTCCATGCATCATTCAGAATTCTTCTCCCCCTTTTGTCAACATCAAAAAGTGGATTCAGAATTTTTCTCTTGTTGTTATGCTTGAATTTTTCTTCTCCCCCTTTTGTTATTCTTCAGATATGCTATGAAGCTCAGAATTCTTCTCCCCATGAGTAAGCTTGACTTCTCACTTTTCTTTCCATGGGAGTTATCACAGGATCCCTTTTATTTTGTCAACGACATATGGTTCTCTTCCCTTTTATCCTCATTAAGCCCATGTCTTTTGTAAGAGAGGCATGTCTTTTGTCAAATATCTCTCCCCTTTTGATCAATTTAAAAAAAATGCTAAACTCCCCCTGAAACACTGGGTAGAAGCATTAATAATAACAAGGAGATATGTTTCATACTTCTACTCCCTCTATTTGACATCAGCATAAGGAGTTATGGAAAAAAAATTTTGTCCCAATACATAGTTAAAAAGACGCATGATGTCAAGATAGAGTGAAGAAGCGAAACATGTTTTTATGCAGATTTAAAAAAAAATTTCTCCCCCTTTCTAAAAGAATGATTCAACCAAGTAAGTTATAAAGAGACATCAAATTCATCATTAAAAACATGTGCATGCTCACTATATAAAGCATCATCAAAATTTTATGAGCCTATATGCCATGACAAAAATATTTAATGCAATTCAATTCAGCAAACTTTGTCATCTAAGGCATATATCACATAAACAAGATGTATCACATGAATGAAAAATTTTAGGACTAGAGATACTTATCGAGATGAGATTTTTCAAGATAGTAAGCTTTGGAGTTCCTTCCATTCGGATATTCAAAATTCTACAATTTAAGGAATTCTCCTCTTATCAATGTGTTGCACTTCTTCCATTCCAAGAGATCGTATTAATGTTACAGTAAGTGCTTGAATATCGTCAAGTTCTCTTTTCATTTGAGTCCATCGAATCATAGATTTTTAGAGAACATTGCATCATTGAAACTTGTAGAAATACCTGCCAAACTAATTAGCACATGTATCTCTTGGTATCCAAGTTAATTGGATCCTTAGGAGTTAGTAACACATGAATGTGGTGTATGCTGAAAAAATTATTTATTCTTCAAAAAATTTTGTACAAATATATCGAAGAAGGAATAAATCACAAAAAAATTTTCAGCATCAAGATAAACATGTGTGACACAAAGATAAATATCATATAGTATTTAAAAAATAAGTGCGGTGATACTTATCGTAGGTTACCCTTTCTCAAGTAGTGGAAATTGATTTATTTGAAGTTCCTTCCATTTGATGATCCATCATTTAGTATTTTGAAGGGGCTCTCCTCTTGTTCAATTTATTATGCATCACCTTTAAGCTACTTGAGTGGAGTCATGACATCCTTTGACATCTTTTCCTTTATGTCCAATAGTGCATGAATCCTATCCTTGGGAAGAGGTAGCATAACTAGTACTTTAATTTTTACAACACCTACAGAACCACTTGAGAGCATTTCTCTTGGTATCCAAAAACTTGGATCCTCTATGATTAGTTACATTTCCTCACAAATATCAAAGATATTGTGGAGGAAAAATATGAATAAACAATTTGAAGCATATGCACTAATCATAAAAAGAAATAACACCATGCTTATGTTATAAGTCCAATTCGTACCAAACATGTCCTTACACATACAAGCATGTCCTCATATATCAATGCAATATCATTACATATAAAGTGTAATCATGTGATAGAAGATAACAACAAAATTTTAACCTCACATGATGTAACGCACTATATGTAATAGGTATCTAGGACTATACCAAAAATAATCATGTGCTAAAAAGAATTTTCAAAAAGGTGTAAAGCACACATGATTTAATTCAATCAAGAAGTGATCATGAAAATTAAAAAATATTTAAAAAATTTAGCACTCATGATCCACCCTAGTATGAATAAAAATTAGAATAGTCCAAATATACCTTTGTATAGTCATTGACATAAGATGAGTGACATGTAAATACCTTAGGCTTGATGATTAAGGATGTACTCGCCTTTTCCCATTGCTTCACCTTTTGATTTTTGAGCATATCGGATCTTCCATTTTTCTTATGTGAAGCTTTGGTGTTGGTAGACATCTTTCTCCTTTGATCGACCCATTTAGTTTTTGTCCTCTTAGGTACCATCTTTGTTATTTTCCCTTTTTCTCCTCTATTAGGTTCATGCCATCGCTTTTTGTTTGAGGTCCTCAACCTTATGATTTCACCTTTTTGCACGCGAGAAGCTTTGGTTGGGAGCATCTTCCTCCTTTGTCCATATTGCTTGTTCGTGTGCCAAAGACTCTTTGACTTCCCCTTATATTGTCCAAATGGTTCACCCTTTGATTTAATTTCCTGCACATTTTTAACACAAGGAGAACCTTTTGGTACCCATTTCATCTTGGGTCCTTGGGGGTTAGTCATAGATTCCTTAGTAGCCTTTGGAACCCACACAGATTTATTTCTCATATTATAATTTTTACGATAAAAGCACAAATGAGAAATATGTCCTAAATTACCACAATAATTGCAACTAATGGGTTTGTATGATGGTTTGACTTTTTCAAAATGATTTTCATGAAACTTGGAATTTTTGGCTTCACATTGAAAAACATTATTGTCAACTACTTTACTTGATTTTTGGATATCCACATTATTTTCAATTCCATTAAGTAAAGAATTTGAACAATTTGATTTCTCAATGTTACTTTCAAAAAGTGCTTCCTCAACTTTTTTTTCAATATGTAAGCAATTTTCAAAAATGGTTGAGGAGCTGTTTTCTAAAAATATCTTTGTATAAAAAATATCTCCATTTTTAAAAATATCAATTTCATTTTCAATTAGAGATAATTTTTGTAAAGAGTCCAATTTTCTATTTTCTAAAGATATCAAACCATCATTCAAATCATTATATGCAAATTGTAGAGATTTAGAACAAGGACTAATTGAAATTACCTCATGGTCCTCGTGATCCAAGTAGTCGGATGTTTTAATTTCATCTGCCATTGATTCTGCATCCGAGTCACTTGATTCCTTCAGTGAGTCCATAAAGGTTTCAAATATCCTCTCTAAGTCATCACAATCGCTTGTTGAGTTACTCCCCACACTTTCACTTTCATCATGAGAATATTCGTCTAGGGAGTTGGTCCTTTCACGTTCTAAAGCAACTTCTTGTTGTTCCTTCTCCTCTTTCCTGTGGACACTTACACTGTCAACAAGATCATTAGTAGCATAGTGTAGGTGTAAAGTGTCCCAAATATCATTAGAATTTTCACAATTTTCAATAATAGCAAATGCATCATGGTTCAAAGCATTTTTCAAAACATGCATAGCTTGAAAATTCAAGGAAAAAGAATTTTCATCAAAACCATAAACAACAACATGAAATAAACGAAGGCTAGTAGATTGTAAAAATATTTTCATTCTCGCACTCCAATAATGAAAATTATTTCCATCAAAAGTTGGTGCATCATCGAATGTAAAACCCTCCATATTAAAACAAATAAAATATCCCAACGCTGCCAATCTACAAGGATCTTTATACTCGGGTTGTTAAGCCTTTACCAGAGCACGAAGCTCTGATACCAATTGTTAGAATTATAGATAGAATTGGCAGCCGTCACCCAAGAGGGGGGTGAATTGGGTGTTTACGAAAACATTGGAAAATATCCGCTTTAAAACGTTTTCAACAAATTTAAAGAGATTTGCAGCGGAAAACAATTATAGCGATGAAAACGATTGCGCGAAAGCGAATAATATTAATAATAATAGAAAAACTAATATGCGCGGATACACTTAAAATAAGAACAACGAAAACCGTTACCGCGCTAATTAATTTAAAACCCTTTAAATTAATTATTATGAAAATAATCGCTATGATGCACGACAAATAAATATAACAACGAAAAATAAAGAGATGAGGGATATAAGAGATTGCACCGGATATTTTATCCCGGTTCGGCAAACCCCGGCCTACATCCAGTCCCCAAGCGACCCGCTTGAGCATTTCACTAAACCAAAGACGCCTCGCGTCCCCAAGTACAACCAGAGCGCCCCGCAAGCTACTAGGAACCTCCGTTCGCCAGGGACCTCGATACACAACTAGGAAAACCTTTCCTAGATTTCCAGATAGCCTAACTACTAGGTGACCCACCGTTCGTCTAGCACTACCCACACAACAGGGTTCCTCACCCTACAACCACGAACGCAACACGTCCGCACTAGGAGATTCACTCCCTAGTCTCTAAGGGTTACACACCCCTTACAACACTGGTTAAGGTATGATTGATTGGGTACAACCACTATGATGCACTCTTGATAGTGCGGATACAACAACATAAAGGACACTCTAACAATGATGTGTTCTAAGCAACACTGATACAACAATTAAGCTCTATGGCAATGAAGTCAAATGAAAGAGTTACAAGGCCAATGCAAAGTTTTGTTTTTCTTCAAAAATGTATAAACGTGAAAACCAGAGAAGAAGAAGAAGATAAAAAACGTGATGATCAGAGAATTGTAGAAGTGGAACTGATTTTGAAAACAAATAAATAGAGTTACCTTTGAAATCAAAACAAATCAAAAGATAAAATAAAAGATTTAAGAAATAAATTAAAATCATTTTGAAAATCAAAATAAGATAAAATAAGATTTTGAAATAGGTTTTAAAATCAAAACAAAATCAAAACGATTTACGAAATAAAACAAAGATTTGATTCTTAAAACAAATAAGGAATGTTTTCAAAAATAAAATCAAATTCGAATTTTGAAAATAAATTAAAATCAATTAAGTAAAAACAAATCTGGAAATAAATCAAAATGATTCTGACACGTTTTTCAATAAAACTTGAGGTAATCGATTACTTGAGGGAGGTAATCGATTATCCCTTTAAAAATAGAAACTTTGAAATTCATTTTAAAAACCAGTAATCGATTATCACATGCATGTAATCGATTACTTCACTTCTGTTTAATGTATGATGCAACTCATATAATCGATTACCACTTATCTAATAATCGATTACTGAGCCTCTGATTTTTATGTAATGCAACATCATGTAAACGATTACTACAAAGCAATAATCGATTACTTTGTCTTAGGGAAAATATATGATGCAACAATTTTAATCGATTACTTGATCCAGGTAATCGATTACTCTCATACAGAAAGTAATGGATTAGCAAAGTTCACTTAATCGATTACAAGCTCTCTGATTTTTCTATGATGCAACAAGGTTAATCGATTAACTCAACCAAGTACTCGATTACTCCTTCTTGTATACATAAAAATATTCAGAGTTTTGTAACATCAGATATTTTCACCAAAACTAAGATATAAAAACTGATTTTCACAAAACTTCTTTTTCTTCTCATTTTATATGAAAAATATATTTAGAAAAACTTATATTGGCCTTTTAACATAATATAAACCTTGACTTCATTACCTTACATAATGTCCTAAGGGAAAGGGCTAAAAGGTCTTCATTTGCTTGAATCTTCAACTCATTTGCTTGATTCTTCAACATGAAGCTTGGACTTAAAGGTTGAAGAACTTGTGATTGCACTTGATAAGAACTTGAGAATCTTGAGTTTGTTATCATCAAAACCATATAATGATTTCACTGGAAGTCCTTGGGAAAGCTTGACTTCCAACAGATCTAGAGTTGGCTGCGATTGTATTTGCTTTGAAGATATGGAGACATCACCTCTATGGCACTACCTTTCAGGTATATAGTGACCATAAGAGTCTGAAGTACCTATTTGATGAAAAAGAATTGAACATGAGACAACGGAGATGGATGGAGTTTTTAAAAGACTATGATTTTAAGCTCCATTATCATCCTGGCAAGGCAAACGTGGTGGCAGATGCACTGAGCAGAAAAGCAATTCATATGAGCCACATGATGATGAAGGAGATTACTCTAATCGAAGACTTCAGAGACTTAAGCTTGACAATGGAAGTCGAACCCTCAAGCATTAAGATGGGAATGCTGCGAATCACAAACGAATTTATGAATGAAATTCGTGAATTACAACAAAAGGATGAAGAATTATCTGAAAGAAAAAGATTAACAGCAGAAGGGAAGGAGATTGAATTTCATATTGGACAGGATGAAATCTTTGATTTCGAACAAGAATTTGCATCCCGAAGAATCCATAATTGAGAAGGTTAATTCTGGACGAAGCTCATAAAAGCAGAATGAGTATGCATCCGGGATCGACCAAGATGTATCATAATCTGAAGTAGATATTCTGGTGGTCGGGATTAAAAAGAGATGTGGCGGAATATGTGGCTTCGTGTCTGGTATGTCAAAAAGCTAAGGCGGAGCATCAGAAACCTGGAGGAAGACTACAGCCATTAGATATTCCTCAATGGAAATGGGAGATCATCTCAATGGATTTCGTATCAGGTTTGCCCAAGACAGTTTTGAATCATGATGCCATATGGGTAATAGTATATCGTTTAACGAAGTCGGCGCATTTCATTCTGATAAACATGTGCTACTCTTTGGAGAAGCTTACTCAATTGTACATCAAAGAAGTTGTTCGATTACATGGTGTACCTTCGAGTATTGTCTCGGATCGTGATCCCAGATTCACGTCAAGATTCAGGCATAGTTTTCATCAAGCTATGGGCACAAGATTGAGGATGAGTTATGCATATCATCCTCAGACCGATGGACATTCAGAAAGAACTATTCAGTCCCTGGAAGATATTCTGAGGGCTTGTGTACTAGAAGAACAAGGGAGATGGGATCAGGTGTTACCTCTTGCAGAGTTCACTTATAATAATAGCCATCATGCCAGTATAGGAATAGCACCATTTGAAGCTTTATATGGGAGGAAATGTCAGACCCCGTTATGCTGGTTTCAAGTGGGGGAGAATTTAATGGTTGGTCCAGAAATGGTTCATCAAACGACTGAGAAGATTAGAATGGTTCAGGATAAGATGAGGATTGCACAAAGTAGGTACAAGAGCTATGCAGATATGAAAAGAAGACCCTTGGAGTTTTCGGAAGGGGATCATGTGTTTCTTCGGATTGTTCCTATGAAAGGAGTTAGTCGAGCCTTAAAAACCCGAAAACTTTCACCCAAGTTTATTGCTCCTTATCAAATCCTTAAACGGATAGGTTCTGTTGCCTACCAAATAGCATTACCCCATCCCTAGCCAATCTGCACAATGTATTTCATGTGTCTCAACTCAAGAAATACGTGCATGATCCAACCGTTATTCTTCAGATCAAACCCGATGATTTGAGTCTAAGAGAAAACCTTACTTTTGAGGCTAGACCTGTTCGCATAGAAGATTGTAGAGTCAAACAGCTAAGAGGAAAGGAAATTCCTTTAGTAAAAGTTATTTGGGAAAGCAGAGAAGTGTCAGAAGCGACGTGGGAATTAGAGAGTAAGATGCGTCAAGAGTATCCAGGTTTGTTTTTATAAGACAAGAATTTCGGGGACGGAATTCCTTGTAAGTCGGGTGTAACATCCTGAATTTTCATTCAAATAATATTTAGAATAACGATAAGATTTGGAAGTAAGGATTATACTAAAAAGGATTTAAAATGATGGATTAGGAGTTCTTTGAATGCCATAAAGGAATCAAGAAGCATTGACATCAAAAAGGAGGTTGAAAGATGAACAAAAGAGCATTAGAAGCAATGTTTTTGGTGTTATAAACACCCTATATTAGGAAATTCAAAATAAAAGATTTACAACTCTAAACAGAAATTCCACCGTTGGATGTGAAGTATGATAGGTGAGGAAGCTTGCTTTAAAATTTGAGGAAGATCCAACGGGTAACGAAGAAGTCATGGCCTTTCAAAGTCTGGATACTGCAAAATTGTGCAGCTTAATCGCCTCTTAATCGATTAAGCTGCAATTTAATCGATAATTAATCGATTAAGGGCTGTTGCAGTGGAAAAAAAATAAAGGCGATCCACACGTGAATTCTTGCCAAAAACTGAATTTTCTCTCTCTAGGGCACACAGTCTCTCATTCCAAATCCATCAAGCCTCAAGGGAATCACTCCAAAATCCATCATCAAGTCCCTCTTCGTTGCTCCAAGTAAGTATTCATGTTCTTGATGTTCTTCTCTCTCTCTAATTTGGATTCTCTCTCTCTCTCTCTCTCTCTTTCCCCTCTTTGGGAAATTCGAATTTTCTCTTGAAATTGGGCAATAATCTCATCATCATTCCATTCCTTCGACTTAGGGAAGATCATCATCACTCTCTTTATGTTCTTGCCTTTGGAGCTCTTGGTTGTGGGAGTGCTTGGAGCTAAGGCTTGGATTTTCCCACTCTCCCTCTCCTTGGTTAAGGTAAGGGGGTGGATATTGTGAGCATTGCCTTGTTCTAGGGAGTTGGTTCTAATTAGTATATAATGATTTGTTAGGGTTATGTGTTAGGGGATAAAATTAAATTATAAAACCCTAGGTTATCGAATATAAAATTCTAATTAATTAAATATGCATGATGATTGGATGTTAAGATTAGGAAAAGGAAACCCAATAATATGAGAATGAATTATTTGATAAATGAAACTTGGATAATGATTATATTGATGTACAAGAGGATTTGGGTAATAAGATAGTGAAATTGTCATAAATGATTTCTACGATTATTGATTTTATTTGTAAAGTTTTGTATTAAATTATAATTGACTGCTAGGGAAAATGTATGTTTTGGTTGAATATATTTGCTCCCTAATTGCTAAATTTGTATAACTGAGCTTAAATGTATTGCATATGCTTAATTAAGAAAATGAATGCTATTTGAGAGGAATTGAATAATTAACATGGGAATTGAGTAGGGATAAGTTATGAATGGGAAATTATGAATATGTGTAGTTATGATTAAATGTGTTATGATTTATTGAACAAGAAGATGAAAATTTAGTAGTATAATTGGATAAAGTAAATAAGGATTTTATGGCATTGAATGCAAGACTTTAAAAATATGGTGGTGCACTTCCAAAAGGCTAAAGGTAAATTGGTTAAAGGAGCCAGTCTTGTAAGACGTTGTCCGGGTTGTGGGACTGTATGCTTAGACTGGTGTGAATCAAGTCGTGTAAGACGTTGTCCGGGTGGTGGGACTGTACGCGTCGACTGGTTCGGTATGAGGTCGTGTAAGACGTTGTCCGGGTTGTGGGACTGTACGCATCGACCGATTTGATTTGATGTCGTGTAAGACGTTGTCCGGGTTGTGGGACTGTACGCATCGACTGGTTTGATTTAATGTCTTGTAAGACGTTGTCCGGGTTGTGGGACTGCACGCATAGACTTGTGCGATCCAGATCTTGTAAGACGTTGTCCGGGTTGTGGGACTGCACGCATAGATCGCGTAAGACGCCATGGTGCGCAGCTGTAAGACGTTGTCCGGGTTGTGGGACTGTACGCAATGATGGATCCACGTGAATAAATTTCCCTATATTATGAGGAACTCAAGGTATACGTACAGAGAAAAGAAATTATGAAAGTTAAGAGAATTTATGAAAAGGGCATGTGTATGAAATCAAATGAATAAAATGTTTAAGTGTTGACCTCTGAACTGAGGGACACATAATTTAAATATGGAAAAGTCTAAGGGCCTCTGTTTTGAGGTGATAAATGTGTTGAATGAAAATTGTGCATTGGCCCCTGATTTGAGGTGATGTACTGAAATAAAATGTGTATGTGAAATGAATAAAAAGTAAAGAAAATGAATGATGAAATGAATAATGAAAATGGATGTTGAAATGAATAATGAAAATGGAAATTTGGAATTAATAATGAATATGGAAATTATGAAATGTGCATGGCGTGCTATATGTGAATATATGCTCTATTTGCTAGTTGTGTTTGACCTAGCGGGTTGTTATGTCTAGTTAGAAACTGCTTTCTATTTCATGTGCAAAGCTCACTCCCTTACATTTTTCAGGTACGGAGATTGAGCTGGCACAGCCCCCGGCCGAGCAGGAGTACTTGTTGGTTTTGGCCTCAAAATCTCGAGAGGGAGGGTGAATCGAGTTTTATTATGTATTGAAAAATTCGTACCAAATTAAAAAATAGTTTTAAGACGGAGAGATTAAGCGTTGTTATGGATCGCGAAAACGTTAGAAAAATATAATCGAGTAGCGCGGAAACGTAAATAAAGTAAATATGCGGAAAGTAAAAGATAAGGGTTAGAAAAGCTTGCACCGGTGATTTTATACTGGTTCAGCCTTCCCGTCGAAAGGCCTAGTCCAGTCCCCAAGCGACCCGCCTGAGAGTTCTTATAACCAAGCAATAGAGCTGCACCCTATTACAACCAAGAGCACCCCGTACACTACTAGGAACTGTGAATTCAATGCTCCTAATTATGTGGATTATGTTTTGATGATGACAAAATAATTAACAAATCATGCCTTGAAGATATTGCAACATCAACATCAACAAGAAGTCAAGAAAAGAAGACAAGTGCCCAATCATTCTCAATCAAATATTAATTGTAAATTTCTAATTTATGTTGAGAGTGGTTGAGAGTGGGTAGAAATAGTTAGTCTCTTCTAGGAATAAATTTTTATATGTTTATTAAGTTGAGATTGACCAAAAATTAATACTTGAGAGGAAAAATAAAATTGAAAAATAATTTTTCCCATATCTGATCAAAATACTCGAGTATTTTGATAAAGACTCGAGTATATACTCGAGTATTTATAGAAAAACTCGAGTATTTGTGCCAGGTCAGCAATTATGACCGTTAGTCTTGTTCGTGCACCAATTCACTCGTGACCGACCAAAAAGACTCGAGTATTTACCAAAAGACTCGAGTATTTTTGTCCAGTCAGCAAAAATGAACGTTGGAGAGACTCAAAAACTCAATTGAGGGCATTTGAGTCTCATCCAACCCCAAGAGAGAATTCAGAACCTTATTGTAAAATTGCTCTTTGAATTTGTGCAAGAACAAACAAGACAACAACACATTATTGATCACAAGCTTTCATAATTTCCTTTTCTCAAGTGTTAATTCCCAAAAAGCTCAACTTCTCAATCATATTGTCATTTTATTCCAAGTTGAGTTTTAGGCCTCAATTCTTACATTGAGTTGTGCTTATTTGTGCTAATCCATTGTGAGATTAGTAATACACATACAAAAAGCTTGATTATTCAAAGTCTTGGATTGTTCCCAAGCAAACCCTAAGTGGCTTAGGGTGTTGGAAGTCTTGAGAGGTTCTCAAGCACAAGACTAGGAGGTTCCTAGCCCGGTGGAGTTTCTTGAAGGGAGTTCAAGGAAGCTTTGTGAAGAGTTCTTCAATCACCGGAATCAAATTGGGGTAGAAATCAAGAGTTTGGTACACTCTTGAAAGGGTTAGGTTGAGTGAGGCCATTCTCAAGCAATCCTTTGTAATTTCTAACAATTTGATTATTAGTAGAAACTCCTAAGTGATTAGGAGGACTGGATGTAGCTCATTGTTGGAGTGAACCAGGATAAAATTGCTTGAGTGTTGGTTTATTGCTTTTAATCTACCTTCTAGCTCAATAGACTTAAGTCATTTCAATCAATTAGGATTTATACAATTAGGTAGCAAGTTCAAGGAATCTTTGTGTTTAAAAGTTATTTAGATTGCTTGCTATTCTGTTGGATAAGTTCCTGTTTATTATTGAATTGATTTGAGTTAAATTGCTGAATTTTCATTTCTGGTTTTTCCCATATCTGATAGGAAAAACGCGAGTATTTAAGAAAAGACTCGAGTTGTTCATCACTGAAAAACTCGAGTATTTCACAAAAGACTCGAGTATTTTGTGTCTGATTGCAGAAAATTCAGTCTTAGCTCCATTCTTCAATTATCAATCGAAATATTTGGTATTAGTGCTTCAAAATACTATTCACCCCCCCTCTAGTATTTGCTTAGCCCGCTTGTTGGTTTCCAACAAGTGGTATCAGAGCTCGGTCGAAAGATCGAGTGTAACAACTTTTTCGAAAAAGATCCTTTTGGAAACTTAATGGGCTCTAGCAATAACTTTGGTGGAGAAGGAGCTTCAATAAACCGTCCTCCACTATTTAATGGTGAAGGATATGTTTATTGGAAAACTCGCATGAAAGTTTTTATTGAAGCAATTGATATGGATATTTGGGATGCAATTGAAAATGGTCCTTTCATTCCCAAAAAGAAAATAAATGATGAAATTGTTGAAATTCCAAGGAGTAGTTGGAATGATGATGAAAAGAGAAAAGTCTCATTTGATTTAAAAGCTAAAAACATCATCTTTTCGGCTCTATCCCATGATGAATTTTATAGAGTTTCCCATTGTAAATCGGCAAAAGAAATGTGGGATACTTTGCAAGTCACACATGAGGGAACAAGTGAGGTTAGAGATGCAAGATTGAATTCTCTAACTCACGAATATGAATTGTTCCACATGTTGCCAAATGAATCCATTAGTGACTTGCAAAAGCGATTCTCTCACATTGTTAATCATTTGATTTCCTTGGGAAAAGTATTTCGCAATGGTGAAACTACTAACAAAATTCTAAGATGTCTTGATAGGAGTTGGCAACCCAAGGTAACCGCCATCAAGGAATCAAGAGACATAAATAGCATGGACTTAGCCACTTTGTTTGGAAAACTCCAAGAGCATGAGATGGAGCTTACAAGACTTGGGATGCATGAGGAATCGGACAAAAAGAAAAAGAGCATAGCACTCAAAGCTTCAACCAAAGCTACAAAAGAAGTTGAAGAATGCTCTACAAGTGGAGATTCCGATGGTGAACCAAATCAAGAAGAATTTGGGATGTTTGTGAAAAGATTCAACAAATTTTTCAAAGGGAAGAAAGGTGGATCTTCATCCAATTTCAAGAGAACCAAAGACTCCAAACAAAGAGAAAAGAGTACCAATGATGGAGTTAAGTGTCATGAATGTGGAGGGGTTGGTCACATAAGAATGGAATGTGCCACATTCTTGAAGAAGAATGACAAGAAGACCCAAGAGACCAAAGGGAAGCGTGCATACATTGTTTGGGATGCACCGGAAAAGAGCAATGAGTCATCTTCAAGTAGCTCCGGTGATGAAAATGCAAACCTTTGTCTCATGGCCAAGAACAATCATGAGTCCTCATCAAGAGCTAATCATGGCATGAGTGAAAGTGATGATGAGGTAACCTCTAGTTCTTCTTGTTCCTCTTCAAACTCCATTTCATATGATGATTTGCAAGAAGCCTACAATGAAATGTTAATTCAATTTAAAAGGCTTGCTAAAATTAATAAGGAAAAAGGAAAGAAAATTTTGGAGTTTCAACATGAAATTGATGAATTGCAAAAATCTATAAATGAGTTGAAACTTCAAAATGAATCCTTGGAACTTATTAATTCTAGTCATCAAAGTGATTGTGGAAATCATGAGGAAATTATCACTTCATGTGAGAGATGTGATGATCTTGAAAAAGAAGTGAAAGAATTGAAAAACAAACTCACAATCTCACATAGTGATAGAAACCTCAACCGGTTGTTGAACTCTCAAAGACATAATCACAACAAAACCGGTTTAGGATATGTTCATAAAAAGGACAAAAAGTACAAGGTGGTTGGAACATTTTCTAAGAAAAATTCATCAAAGAGACCAACTTGTACTTATTGTGGAAAAGTTGGACATATCAACATTGAGTGCCACATTAAGAAGTTTGAAATGAAAAAGGGCACTTATATGTGGATTAAGAAGGGAGAAAGTCCCAACACTAACCCTAAGGGACCCAACATTGTTTGGGTACCCAAAGTGAACAAGTGATTTCATATTGTAGGTGTGCCTTCGAACGGGAAAACAATTGTGGTATCTTGATAGTGGATGTTCGAAGCACATGACGGGAGATAAGCGGCACTTCATTGAGCTTACTCCAAAGGAAAAGGGTTATGTCACTTATGGGGACAACAACAAAGGCAAAATCCTTGGTATTGGTAAAATCGAAAACTCTTCAAACTTGATTATTGATAATGTGCTCTATGTTCAAGGATTAGAACATAATCTCTTGAGCATAAGCCAATTATGTGATGTTAGTAATCATGTAGTTTTTACCTCTACCCATTGCCTCATTAAAAGTGACAAAGATGAATCAATCAAATTTGTTGGTAGAAGGTCAAATAATACTTACTTAGTTGATTTGAACAAAGTCACTTCTTTGGTCTCTACTTGTTTAGTGAGCAAAGAAAATGACACTTGGTTATGGCATCGTAGGACCGCTCATATTAATGTAAACCAATTGAAGAAAATACAATCTAAAGATCTAGTAGTTGGTTTACCAAAGCTAAATTTTTCTATTGAAGGTGTTTGTTCTCCTTGCAAGAAATGTAAACAAACTAAAAACACCTTTGGATCAAAAATGGTGATGTCCACATCAAGGCCATTAGAAATGCTTCATATGGACTTGTTTGGACCATCACAAGTAAAAAGCTTTGGTGGCAACTATTATGCATTGGTGATTGTTGATGACTTCTCTTGGTTTACTTGGACTTTATTTTTAACTACTAAGAGTGAGACCTACAAATCTTTTAAACATCATGTCAAACTTTTGCAAAACCAAGTAAATCAAAAAGTAATTATTATTCGAACCGATCATGGTGGTGAATTCGAAAACCACAAATTTGATAGATTTTGTGCTAAAAATGGTATTGAGCACCAATTCTCCGCACCAAGAACTCCGGAACAAAACGGAGTGGTAGAGCGGAAAAATAGGGTGCTAGAGGAACTTGCTAGAACCATGTTAAATGATTCTCAAGTACCTCAATATTTTTGGGCCGATGCCGTCAATACGGCTTGTTATGTTTTAAATCGTATTTTGATAAGGCCCTCTTTGGATAAAACCCCCTATGAACTTTACAAGGGAAGAAAGCCAAATATATCTCATTTTCATGTCTTCGGATGCCAAGTTTTTGTTTTAAATAATGGAAAAGAACACCTTGGCAAGTTTGATTCCAAATCCGATGAAGGCATATTTTTAGGCTATTCTTCTCATAGTAAAGCTTATAGAATTTTCAATAAAAGAACTTTAACTATTGAGGAATCAATTCATGTGGTTTTTAATGAGTCTTCAAAAGAAGATAGTGTTTTATGTGATGCTAGTGAAGATGGCATTGACTTTTCAAAAGAAGAAAAAGAGAGAGAGAAATCAAAAGTTGATGAAGGAGAGGTAAGGGAAGAACTTCCTCCAACTTGGAAATCGGTCAAGGCTCATCCTATAGACAAAGTCATAGGAGATATGTCAAAGGGAGTACTTACTCGTAGGTCTATTCAAAACATTTGCCACTATGTCTCATTTGTTTCTCAAATTGAACCCGATTCAATTAAAAAGGCCATTGAGGATGATCATTGGGTTCTTGCTATGCAAGAAGAATTAAACCAATTTGAAAGAAATGAAGTTTGGGATCTAGTCCCTAAACTCGATGATCATACCATAATTGGTACTAAATGGATTTATAGAAACAAACTTGATGAATTCGGGTTGATTATAAGAAACAAAGCTAGACTAGTAGCTCAAGGGTACAACCAAGAGGAAGGTATCGATTATGATGAGACCTTTGCTCCGGTTGCACGTCTTGAAGCAATCCGAATTTTACTTGCTTATGCTTCAATCATGAAATTCACTTTATATCAAATGGATGTTAAAAGTGCTTTCTTGAATGGGTTTATAAATGAAGAAGTGTATGTCAAACAACCCCCCGGTTTTGAAAATAGTGAATTTCCAAACCATGTTTATAAATTGAAAAAGGCACTCTATGGATTGAAACAAGCTCCTAGAGCTTGGTATGATCGATTGAGTTCCTTTCTATTAGAAAACAAGTTTCAAAGAGGGAAGGTTGATAATACACTATTTATTTATAAAACCAAGGATGACATTTTGTTAGTACAAATCTATGTTGATGATATCATTTTCGGTGCTACTAACGTGTCTCTTTGTAGAAAGTTTTCAAATTTGATGAAAAAGGAATTTGAAATGTCAATGATGGGAGAACTCAAGTTCTTCCTAGGCTTACAAATAAAGCAAGTCAAGGAGGGGATTTTTGTGCATCAAGGGAAATATTGCAAAGAGCTCCTTGAGAAATTCGGATTGGACAAGTGCAAGGAAGCCTACACTCCAATGAGCACATCATGCTACCTAGACAAGGATGAACAAGGTACACTGGTTGATGTTAGTAAGTATAGGGGTATGATAGGTAGTCTCCTATATCTCACTGCATCTAAACCGGATATTATGTTTAGTGTATGCATGTGTGCTAGATTTCAAGCTAATCCTAAAGAATCTCACCTATCCGCGGTTAAACATATATTTAAGTATCTAAAAGGAACAATTAACACTGGTTTATGGTATCCTGCTGATGCCAATCTTAGTTTAGTTGGTTACTCGGATTCCGACTTCGCGGGATGCAAGCTTGATCGCAAAAGCACCAGTGGTACTTGCCATTTCTTGGGAAGTTCATTGGTGTCATGGTTTTCTAAAAAGCAAGCTTGTGTCGCTCTTTCTACCGCCGAAGCGGAATATATTGCAGCCGGTAGTTGTTGTGCTCAACTGTTATGGATGAAACAACAATTATCGGATTTTGGTTTGTAACTTGAAAATATTCCGATTAGATGCGATAACACGAGTGCAATCAATTTGACTAAGAATCCGGTGTATCACTCAAGAACTAAACACATTGAAATAAGACATCACTTTTTAAGAGATCATGTACAAAAGGGTGATTGCACAATTGAATTTGTCAGTACCACAAATCAATTAGCTGACATTTTTACAAAACCTCTACCAAGGGACACCTTTTATCATATTAGGAGAGAACTTGGTATTTTAGATGAAGCTAATATAGGCTAATTGCATTGTGTGTCATTTTTGGAAAATCACCATATTAGTCTTACTCTAATGTGTTATTGATTCTTAGTTAAATTGTCCTTGATGATATTTGAAATTGTATATGTTAATTGTGTGTGATTCTGTACTGTATTCCAAGTTGGTAGTGAAGCATTTGTGTTTGATTTGTGTTTGGTCTTTTAAAACTGAGTTTTTACTTTGTGTTCTGTCAAAATACTCGAGTTTTTCCAAAAACACTCGAGTATTTTAATTCAAAATTAAATCAGTTTTAAATTGAAAAAGTTTTTAATCAGGGTCTGAGAAAAATACTCGAGTGTTTCTCAAAAAACTCGAGTCTTTATTAAAATACTCGAGTGTTTTTCAAAACACTCGAGTCTTTCGAAACCCCCAATTTTTGAACTTTCAGACCAAACTCGAGTATTTTCCAAAAACTCGAGTATTTTGCGTTTTCCTGAAAATTGAACTTTCGGACCAAAGTCGAGTTTTTCAATTTTTACTCGACTTTTCTGGGGAAATCTGGGCTGAGTCACGACCGACTCGAATATATTTTCAAAAACTCGAGTATATCCTAAAGAACAACTCTAGTCTTTATGAATATATTCGAGTATTTTGAACTGTTTATATATACTCTCAGACTCAAGTTTTTTTTTGCGACCCTCTTCTCTCTCAGTTTTCTCATATCTCTCTCCTCAAAACTCAGATTTTCCTCAAAGTTTTGTCAAATCTTACTAGTTTTTCATCCTCTAAACTCTTCTCTCGGTTTTATTCTCCTCCAGATGCTCCAGCTCCTTCGATGTTTTGATGATGTTGACCTTTGGATTTTATCTTAGTTTTCATTCTGTTTTTATCATGATTGGTCTTTGTTACATTTTCTGTATTTTGAGAACTTGGTGTTTTGCGACTTTGGGTTTATTATTGCACCTTTGATTTGGACCTTTTATGATGTTTTTATGTTAATGAATTTGGTCTTCATTATGATGTTTGTGCAAAGCTTCAGGGGGAGCTCTTTATCGTTATTATATCTCCGTTTTATTTGCATAGTTGGTTATGGGGTTTTCCGATTATGCACCTCTCCTCCCTTGATCTTTTTCTAAATTGTTATATCTTTTTGGCGTATGACAAAAAGGGGGAGAGATATTACACTTGTCTTGTCTTGATCTTGATATTGTTGCACCTAAAATCTCTAATTATGGTATATACTCTGATAATTGTTAAATTCTCTAATACCATAGGCTTGGTGCTAAAATTAAATTGTCATAACATCTTGCTCAAGCTGAATTTTTAGATAGGTGAAAAGTATCATATAGTGAGGGGGAGTTGCATCTCCAAGTGGATCAAGCTTAACAAATGGATCAAGTGTTAATTATTTTGTCATCACCAAAAAGGGGGAGATTGTGAATTCAATGCTCCTAATTATGTGGATTATGTTTTGATGATGACAAAATAATTAACAAATCATGCCTTGAAGATATTGCAACATCAACATCAACAAGAAGTCAAGAAAAGAAGACAAGTGCCCAATCATTCTCAATCAAATATTAATTGTAAATTTCTAATTTATGTTGAGAGTGGTTGAGAGTGGGTAGAAATAGTTAGTCTCTTCTAGGAATAAATTTTTATATGTTTATTAAGTTGAGATTGACCAAAAATTAATACTTGAGAGGAAAAATAAAATTGAAAAATAATTTTTCCCATATCTGATCAAAATACTCGAGTATTTTGATAAAGACTCGAGTATATACTCGAGTATTTATAGAAAAACTCGAGTATTTGTGCCAGGTCAGCAATTATGACCGTTAGTCTTGTTCGTGCACCAATTCACTCGTGACCGACCAAAAAGACTCGAGTATTTACCAAAAGACTCGAGTATTTTTGTCCAGTCAGCAAAAATGAACGTTGGAGAGACTCAAAAACTCAATTGAGGGCATTTGAGTCTCATCCAACCCCAAGAGAGAATTCAGAACCTTATTGTAAAATTGCTCTTTGAATTTGTGCAAGAACAAACAAGACAACAACACATTATTGATCACAAGCTTTCATAATTTCCTTTTCTCAAGTGTTAATTCCCAAAAAGCTCAACTTCTCAATCATATTGTCATTTTATTCCAAGTTGAGTTTTAGGCCTCAATTCTTACATTGAGCTGTGCTTATTTGTGCTAATCCATTGTGAGATTAGTAATACACATACAAAAAGCTTGATTATTCAAAGTCTTGGATTGTTCCCAAGCTAACCCTAAGTGGCTTAGGGTGTTGGAAGTCTTGAGAGGTTCTCAAGCACAAGACTAGGAGGTTCCTAGCCCGGTGGAGTTTCTTGAAGGGAGTTCAAGGAAGCTTTGTGAAGAGTTCTTCAATCACCGGAATCAAATTGGGGTAGAAATCAAGAGTTTGGTACACTCTTGAAAGGGTTAGGTTGAGTGAGGCCATTCTCAAGCAATCCTTTGTAATTTCTAACAATTTGATTATTAGTAGAAACTCCTAAGTGATTAGGAGGACTGGATGTAGCTCATTGTTGGAGTGAACCAGGATAAAATTGCTTGAGTGTTGGTTTATTGCTTTTAATCTACCTTCTAGCTCAATAGACTTAAGTCATTTCAATCAATTAGGATTTATACAATTAGGTAGCAAGTTCAAGGAATCTTTGTGTTTAAAAGTTATTTAGATTGCTTGCTATTCTGTTGGATAAGTTCCTGTTTATTATTGAATTGATTTGAGTTAAATTGCTGAATTTTCATTTCTGGTTTTTCCCATATCTGATAGGAAAAACGCGAGTATTTAAGAAAAGACTCGAGTTGTTCATCACTGAAAAACTCGAGTATTTCACAAAAGACTCGAGTATTTTGTGTCTGATTGCAGAAAATTCAGTCTTAGCTCCATTCTTCAATTATCAATCGAAATATTTGGTATTAGTGCTTCAAAATACTATTCACCCCCCCTCTAGTATTTGCTTAGCCCGCTTGTTGGTTTCCAACAGGAACCTCCGTTCGCTAGGGGCCTCAATCACACAGCAGGGTTCCTCGCCCTACGACGTATCACAACGTCCACTAAGGGATACTCTCCCTAATCACTAAGGTTTAGAATGAATGCGATTGCGATTACAATAGCTTTGTGTGTTCTCAAAACACAGATACAACAATAAGCTCTATGATAGTGAAGTAGTGGTTCTCTAGATGTTACTCAGCCAATAAGAGTTTGTTCTTCAAAAAGTATGAACAATGAAAAGCACAAATCTAGAGAAGAAGATGAAGAAGAAACGTGCAACGTGAATGAAAAAATGTTCTAATCAAAAAATTCTTCTTTTATGTGTTGGAGTGAACCTCTTTTAAAAAGAAAAGGAATTTTGAATTAAGTAAAACAAATCAAATCAGAATAATAAAAGATTTGTAATAAGTTTTAAAATCAAAATAAAATCAAAACGATTTTCGAAATAATAAAAATATTTGATTCTTAAAACCAAAAAGGAAATAATTCAAATTTAAATTCATTTTCGAAATAAAATAAAATATATCAGAATCTTTTATATAAAAACAAATCAGGAAATGATAAAAATGATTCTGACACGTTTTTCAATAAATCAAGAAATAATCGATTACATAGAAGCAATAATCGATTACTTCTACAAAAATAGAAATTCTTAAAACATTTGAAAAACATGTAATCGATTAGGCTAAGAATAGTTAATTGATTACATTTCATTATGTGATGCAACTATAATAATCGATTACACTGAGGAGTTAATCGATTACTAAGCCTCTGGTTTGCATATGATGCAACATCATGTAATCGATTACTACAAACCTTGTAATCGATTACAAAGCCTCTGAAAAATATATGATGCAACAATTATAATCGATTACCTGACCAATGTAATCGATTACTTCCATAAGAAAGTAACTGATTAACACAAATCACTTAATCGATTACAACCTCTCTGATTTTTCTATGATGCAACAAAGTTAATCGATTACTTTAGCAAATAATCGATTACTCCCTCTTGCACACATATAAATATACAGAGTTTTGTAACATCAATTATTTTACTAAGGTTAAATGCAGAAAATACATTTTTCATGCAAAAACACGTTTTTCTTCTTCTCTCAAAAATGAAAAACTTATTGGCTTTGTAACTACTTAAAGAAACAGAACTTCATTACCTTACATTTGATCTAAAGATAAGGCTTCTATTCTATGCTTGCTTGAGTCTTCAATCTTCTAGGCTTGCACTTGTGAGCTTGAACTTGAGTTGGTTTGTTATCATCAAAACATATAATTGTATTCCTTTGAAGTCCATAGAGAGTTTGAAACATGTCTTCCAACCAGCTTGACTTCCGACACTCCCCCTTTTTGATGATGACAAACACCCATTCTGATATGCTCTTTACTATCTGCATCACAAGTTTTATACAAGCAGAAATAGATATATAATAATGAAACCCTCCTTAGAATCATAAAATACAGGAAAAATAATGGATTATTTCATCTCCCCCTGTATGAATGCTTAAAAATATATCATTTCGATTCAAGCATCCTTCCAGAATAATGGATTATATCTTCTCCCCCTGAATGTATTAGCCAATAATATCAGAATCTCTCTCCCCCTTTTGTAATCATTAAAAAGATGTGCAATCTCCCCCTGAAACACTAAGAGGATGCATCAATAATAACATGAGAGATAAAAGATTCACATATTCAAAAGAGGTGAGAGGTAGAAGCTAGACCAATTTCTCTACGAATAAAAAAGAAATTTTCTTTTGGAAGCGGTTTCGTAAAGATATCAGCCAACTGCCGCGAAGTATCAACATACTCAATAATGCAATCACCTTTCTGAATATGATCACGAATAAAATGGTGTCGAATCTCGATATGCTTCGTTCGAGAATGTTGCACTAGGTTTTTGGTAATAGAAATAGCACTGGTATTATCACAGTTAATAGGAATGTGATCTAGACTTACACCAAAGTCTAAGAGTTGCTGTTTTAACCATAAAATCTGAGCGCAACAACTACCCGCGGCTACATATTCAGCCTCAGCTGTAGATAGGGCAACACTAGATTGTTTCTTACTAGCCCATGATACCAATGAATTTCCAAGAAGATGACAAGTGCCTCTAGTGCTTTTTCTATCTACTTTGGAACCAGCAAAGTCAGAATCAGAATACCCAACAAGATTACAAGATGAACCTTTGGGGTACCACAAACCCATATCAGTTGTGCCAGACAGATATTTCATTATACGCTTGGCAGCAACCATGTGCGTTTCTTTTGGATTCGACTGGAACCGAGCACAAAGACACACACTAAACATGATATCCGGCCTACTTGCCGTCAAATATAGAAGGGATCCGATAATACCTCGATACTTTGTAATTTCTACGGATTTACCTCCTTAGTCTTTGTCCAAGTAGCATGATGTACTTATCGGTGTTGCAACTGCCTTGGCTTTATCCATGCCAAATCTTTTCAATAATTCCTTGCAGTATTTAGTTTGACTAATAAAGATTCCATCCTTTGCTTGCTTTATTTGTAAACCCAGGAAAAAGTTCAGCTCGCCCATCATAGACATTTCGAACTCTTCCTGCATCATACTAGAAAACTCCTTGCAAAGGATTTCATTAGTAGCACCGAATATAATATCATCTACATAAATCTGAACTAAAAGAATGTCCTTTCCTTTCTTTTTAATAAAAAGTGTGTTATCAACCTTCCCTCTTTCAAAGTTATTTTTTAATAAAAACTTGCTAAGACGGTCGTACCACGCTCTAGGAGCTTGTTTTAAACCATACAAAGCCTTTTTCAACTTATAAACATAATCAGGGTGTTCATAACTTTCAAAGCCAGGAGGTTGACACACATAAACTTCCTCATTTATAAAACCATTAAGAAAGGCACTCTTTACGTCCATCTGATATAATTTAAAATCTAAAATGCATGCAAATGCTAATAGCAGTCTAATGGCTTCCAACCTAGCAACAGGGGCAAATGTTTCCTCATAATCTATCCCCTCTTCCTGGTTGTAACCTTGTGCAACTAGCCTAGATTTGTTTCGAACAATTAAACCAGCCTCATCAAGTTTATTTTTATAAATCCACTTAAGTCCAATAATAGGATGAGACTCAGGCCTAGGAACAAGTTCCCATACCTGATTTCTTTCGAACTGGTTTAATTCTTCTTGCATTGCCAAAAGCCAATGCTCATCAAGTATTGCCTCAGAATAATTCTTTGGCTCTACTTGAGAAACAAATGCAAAGAAGTTACACAGATTGCTAATAGAGTTGCGAGTACTTACACCTTTAGAAATGTCTCCGATGATTTGATCAATAGGATGATGCCTTGATGTTTTCCACTCCTTAGGCAAATCAGTGTTGAGTTCCATTGATTGTTCTTGATTTTTCTCCTCAACATTTTCAACTAAAATTTCATTGCTTCCGGATTGACCCTTTGATTTATCATTTTGCTCCTCATCCTCATCAATGAATAATTCTCCAAGAATACCTGAAAAATCATTAGCAGATACCTTTCCCAACCTTCTGGGATCGGATTCGTCAAATGATACATGAATAGATTCTTCAATAGTATTACGAGATTTATTGTATATCCTATAGGCTTTGCTAGAAGCAAAATAACCAAGAAATATACCCTCATCAGCTCTAGCCTCAAAAGATCCTAGATTTTCTCTACCATTATTATGCACAAAACATTTACATCCAAAACTCGAAGATGGGAAATATTAGGTTTTCTCCCCTTGTACAGCTCATAGGGGGTTTTCTTTAAAATAGGCCTAATCAAAACACGGTTCATAACATAACATGTTGTACTCACTGCATCGGCCCAAAAATATGCAGGCAAATTCATGTCATTAAGAATTGTTCTAGAAAGCTCTTTTAATGAACGATTTTTCCTCTCCACAACCCCATTTTGTTCTGGAGTCCTTGGAGCTGAAAAATAATGCTTGATTCCATGTTTTTCGCAAAACTTTTCAAAACTATGATTTTCAAATTCTCCACCATGATCAGTTCTAATGGATGCAATGCTCAAATGCAATTGGTTTTGAATAATCTTGGCTAGCTTTTTAAATTCATGAAATGCGTCATTTTTATGAGTAATAAAAAGCGTCCATGTATACCTAGAATAGTCATCCACAATAACCAAACAATAATAGTTGCCACCAAAGCTTTTAGTTTGACACGGTCCAAAAAGATCCATATGTAAAAGTTCCAAAGGCCTTTGAGTTGAAACAAGATTTTTAGAAGGAAAATTGGCCCTTGTGAGTTTTGATTTTGAACAAGGATCACATTTTTCAGAAAAGGAAAAATTTTGCTTTGGCAAACCAACTACTAAGTTTTTAGAAGAAATTTTATTTAAATGAGCCATGTGGATGTGACCTATTCTACGATGCCACAGCCACGATTCATCCTCTTTAGATAATAAACATTTAGCATCATTTGAGGGAATTGAATCGAAATCAATAATATATACATTGTTTATCCTGCGAGCAATTAGCTTAATAAGATTATCAATTTTTCCCTCGATAATACATCTATCAGAATCAAATATAACCCTATTGCCCTTATCACACAATTGACTAATGCTTAGCAAATTGTGCTTTAGGCCCTCAACATGTAATACATTTTCAATGCAAGGGTTAGGAGGTGTACCAATTTTACCGATTCCAATGATCTTTCCTTGATTGTTATCTCCGAAGGTCACATATCCTTGGTCCTTAGGCACGAGATGCGAGAATTTGGATTTATCTCCAGTCATATGTTTTGAGCATCCGCTGTCCAAGTACCACCATGATTTTCTTCCTTCCGGAGTAACCTCATTTTCGTGAGCCATCAAGCACAGGTTGGCGGTTTCTTCTTGTTCGTCTGAATCCTCATCCGAACTTCCATCATTGTCCAGCCACGCCAAGTATGCTTGCTTTCCCTTCTTTGAACTTGAGGTGCCTTTTTCTGAATTCTCTTTCTTTTTCAATTGATAGCAATCTGCTCGAATATGACCAGGCTTGCCACACTCATGACATGTGATGGTTGAGCCTCCACTTTTGTTGTTGTCTCTTCGATTGAAATTCTTCTTCCTCAGAAATTTTCCGAACTTCTTCACCAATAGACCCATGTGTTCATCATTGATCAGTTCTTTGTCCGAGTCACTATCTGGTGCAGGTGCTTCAGCCTTGAAAGCCAAACTTTTGACTTTCTTGTTCTCTTCTTCATGCTGAGCTAACCTCTTCAGTTCACTTTCATGTTCTTGTAATTTTCCAAACAGAGTTGCCAGCGTCATTGTTGAGAGATTTCTTGATTCAGCGATTGCTGTCACTTTAGGTTGCCAATCTCTTCCCAAACATCTTAGCACTTTGTTGATGAGATCCTCATTGGTGAATTTCTTCCCCAATGTTGTCAATTGATTTACTATCATTGTGAAGCGTTTTTGGATCTCCTGAATTGATTCTCCATCTTTCATTTTGAACAGTTCATATTCACCAGTTAATGTATTGATTCTTGACCTCTTTACTTCCGTTGTTCCTTCATGAGTGACTTCCAGTGTATCCCACATTTGTTGTGCTGTCTCGCATGTTGAAATCCTGAAAAACTCATCATAGCTCAAAGCAGATGTTATAATATTTTTCGCTTTCAAGTCGTATTGGACTCTACGTTCCTCCTCCTCCGTCCACTCAGCCATAGGCTTTTCGACGGTGTTACCATTAACCACATAGGTAGGAACATAGGGACCATTTACGACGGCATCCCAAACTTTTAATCCTACTCCTTGAATAAAAATTTTCATACGGGCTTTCCAATACGCGTACCCTACCCCATCAAACATGGGAGGACAGTTAATAGAACTCCCTTCACCTCCAAACAGAGAGTTTGAAGCCATACTCTTGAGACGGTTAAGTCTTAACACAAGAGACTAGCTCTGATGCCAATTGTTGGTTTTGGCCTCAAAATATCGAGAGGGGGGGTGAATCGAGTTTTATTATGTATTGAAAAATTCGTACCAAATTAAAAAATAGTTTTAAGACGGAGAGATTAAGCGTTGTTATGGATTGCGAAAACGTTAGAAAAATATAATCGAGTAGCGCGGAAACGTAAATAAAGTAAATATGCGGAAAGTAAAAGATAAGGGTTAGAAAAGCTTGCACCGGTGATTTTATACTGGTTCAGCCTTCCCGTCGAAAGGCCTAGTCCAGTCCCCAAGCGACCCGGCTGAGAGTTCTTATAACCAAGCAATAGAGCCGCACCCTATTACAACCAAGAGCACCCCGCACACTATTAGGAACCTCCGTTCTCTAGGGGCCTCAATCACACAGCAGGGTTCCTCGCCCTACGACGTATCACAACGTCCACTAAGGGATACTCTCCCTAATCACTAAGGTTTAGAATGAATGCGATTGCGATTACAATAGCTTTGTCTGTTCTCAAAACACAGATACAACAATAAGCTCTATGATAGTGAAGTAGTGGTTCTCTAGATGTTACTCAGCCGATAAGAGTTTGTTCTTCAAAAAGTATGAACAATGAAAAGCACAAATCTAGAGAAGAAGATGAAGAAGAAACGTGCAACGTGAATGAAAAAATGTTCTAATCAAAAAATTCTTCTTTTATGTGTTGGAGTGAACCTCTTTTAAAAAGAAAAGGAATTTTGAATTAAGTAAAACAAATCAAATCAGAATAATAAAAGATTTGTAATAAGTTTTAAAATCAAAATAAAATCAAAACGATTTTCGAAATAATAAAAATATTTGATTCTTAAAACCAAAAAGGAAATAATTCAAATTTAAATTCATTTTCGAAATAAAATAAAATATATCAGAATCTTTTATATAAAAACAAATCAGGAAATGATAAAAATGATTCTGACACGTTTTTCAATAAATCAAGAAATAATCGATTACATAGAAGCAATAATCGATTACTTCTACAAAAATAGAAATTCTTAAAACATTTGAAAAACATGTAATCGATTAGGCTAAGAATAGTTAATCGATTACATTTCATTATGTGATGCAACTATAATAATCGATTACACTGAGGAGTTAATCGATTACTAAGCCTCTGGTTTGCATATGATGCAACATCATGTAATCGATTACTACAAACCTTGTAATCGATTACAAAGCCTCTGAAAAATATATGATGCAACAATTATAATCGATTACCTGACCAATGTAATCGATTACTTCCATAAGAAAGTAACTGATTAACACAAATCACTTAATCGATTACAACCTCTCTGATTTTTCTATGATGCAACAAAGTTAATCGATTACTTTAGCAAATAATCGATTACTCCCTCTTGCACACATATAAATATACAGAGTTTTGTAACATCAATTATTTTACTAAGGTTAAATGCAGAAAATACATTTTTCATGCAAAAACACGTTTTTCTTCTTCTCTCAAAAATGAAAAACTTATTGGCTTTGTAACTACTTAAAGAAACAGAACTTCATTACCTTACATTTGATCTAAAGATAAGGCTTCTATTCTATGCTTGCTTGAGTCTTCAATCTTCTAGGCTTGCACTTGTGAGCTTGAACTTGAGTTGGTTTGTTATCATCAAAACATATAATTGTATTCCTTTGAAGTCCATAGAGAGTTTGAAACATGCCTTCCAACCAGCTTGACTTCCAACAGTACTTTCCCTTACAGGGAGAGTAGGGTGTTATGGGTTTAGAGTATAATATGGACCTAAGCCTCTTATATTATTTTGATGTAAATTTAATATGCATATTTTAAATGAGGCTTAGGATGCTTTGTTTTGATAAAGTATTATGTTTTGGTTAAGATACTCAAACTTAGTATTCCCGCTAGTACTCTGATATTTTTGGAGCCCATTGGGCCTTGATATGATTTAGAAATATTATCTGAAGCCCTGCTGGCTATTGGTTGTTTAATTAAAATGGTTTACCACAGGTTGAATTTTGGAATAGTCCGAAAAACAAACAAAACTCCGTCCGTTTGACGGTTGATTTTAATGAAATAAAAATGAATTTTTAAGTCCGTATTTTATTATAAGGGGGAAATAAGGGTATAAATCCTAGGTGTTACATTTATGGTATCAGAGCAGTTTCCCTCGGCCTTTGGAGTGTGAATTCACATCTCCAATGGTTACTCACCAAGAGAGTAACCGGGAAATAGTGTCAAGTTCTATAGTAGTTACTTAGGTTTATAGTTATAGAACCCTATGTAGTTATGTACTAAATTATGTATATGTCTGCATCAACAGAATCCTTTGTTGCCACACTGTAGCAACATGGAGAATCAGCTTTTCCATTCTCCCGCTATCAGTTCAGTTATTGATCGTAAGATCAATTCCCCAGTTAATTCTTTGAAATCCAAGCCGTATGACATCTGTTTTCAAGAAGGACAAACTTCTGCAATGGGTAAGCTTAGGTCGACTATGGAAGACAAGGAGCAACACGTGGGGGCACAAGTTGGTGAGAAGAAGAGTATCATTTTGAGACCGGGAATGGTTCTCCTGAAGCAATACATGGCTCATGAAGAACAGGTGGGCATAGTAAAGAACTGTCGTGAGATGGGCTTAGGCCCCAGAGGTTTTTATGAACCAGGCTTTGCAAGTGGAGCCAGACTCCGACTGAGAATGATGTGCCTCGGCTTAGACTGGAATCCTCAAACCCGAGTATACGGACACAAAAGAGTAATTGATGGAAGCGAACCACCCAATACTCCTGATCATTTCATTCAGCTGGCTGTGGGAGCGATGCAAGAAGCACAATCTTTGATTGAGAAGGAATGCGGTGTAAGTGAAGTGGAGGACATACTCCCTTCCATGGTCCCTGATGTCTGCATTGTCAATTTCTATGAAGAAGACGGAAAGCTTGGTCTTCATCAGGACTGTGACGAAAGTGTTGAAAGCTTGCAAAAAGGGATACCGGTAGTATCATTCTGCATTGGTGACTCAGCTGAGTTTCTCTATGGAGACCAAAGAGATCCAAGGAGAGCAGAAAGAATTATCTTGGGATCGGATGATGTATTAATATTCGGTGGCGAGTCTCGCCACATCTTTCATGGAGTGCCAGTGATCATACCAGACACCGCTCCAGAGGGATTACTCAAAGACACAGGACTTCGTCCTGGATGTCTCAACCTTACATTCAGACAATATCAGTTTCCTGGTCCACACCCTTGAGGTCTGCGGTACAACTACTTAAGGAGGTCAGGGCCAAACTAACAAAAGGTACGAGACGATTCAAAAATTTAGATAAACATTTTAGGTACTTTCAATCTGCATCTCTATTAAGTTTCAGTGTAGAATATCCTAAATCAATTCTCTTGGAATTTTAAATTCCTAATCTTGTATATCTAGACGTTGTGAAACCTAAGAAAGACTCATCTTCAATCCAATCTTGAGTACCATCTAAAGGAACACGTAGGAAAAACCTTACTTAGTTATAAGACCGTAACAAGAGACCTAACCAAAAACCTGGTGATAGTGTCATCCTCTAATAGAGTGTAAGGTCAGGATTGGTCATCCTTTCTCTTGCATCTGTTAAAAGATAATGCTATCATTCAACCACGCAGTGATGTACAGTTGATAAATGTGAGATTGGGACTGACCACCTCGGTCTTCGCGTTTATTGACATGCTATATTATTGCAATCATCTAGTTGAGATTCGAATAAACCATCTAGGAATTCTATCTCTGTCGAAAGCCCGATTGAACTTTAATTCTATCGGATCTTTACTAAGGCTCATAAACAGTGATTCGCAAACCAACCCCATTTAAGATACTCTTATTCTATACTTCCACCGAGAACATTCAACTAAATGATCGAATCACCCCTCTAACTTGTATGAGAACTTAGCCGTATGCGTAGGCATGGAGAGCCATCATGTCATAGAAAATTCGAAACCACACCAATAAGACCGATTAGCAGTCAACTTAATCCCATGAACCACCTCACCAACCAATTAAGAACCTAGCTAATCAATTCTTGGAATCAACCCAGCTTCCTCCCTTCCTTCGACTTACTCAGGTATGTTGATACTAAGTGGGGGAGACTTGATGACTCAATTCGGATCCTATCCGAGCGACAATAACTAGTAATCATACCATAAGCCATAGGACTACTAAATAGATAAGTCCAAACGCTTCGCGGAGAATCAAATAAGAATGAAACTAGTGTAGGATTCTCATGTTTTGATGCTAACAATCTCTCTCCAAGCAACAACATTGGCAACAAGCAAGCTACACCACATGAAGATTAGAATTAGGATTTTTATTAATTCTATTTCAATGTAATCTTTATTTTTATGCAATGCATCTCATTGGTGTGGGTAGCTTAGGTGATTTTAAGAATATTTAAATAATGTTTGATTAAGAGTGAAGATACTTTAAATCTTGATTAAATAGCTCTATTAAAAGTTTTGTGAAAATCCTTTTAGAAAAACCTTATTTTTATTCAGATTCTGATCAGTTTACTCGAGTAATGAGTATTGGGTCACTCGAGTAATTTATGTCATGACAGGTTAATCGAGTAATGGTTTACACATCACTCGAGTAACTTAATCTGACATGTTTTAATCGAGTGATGTTATATGGTTTACTCGAGTAATTCAATCAGTGTTTGAAAATTTTAAAAGGACATAATTTTCTCTTTCACAAGGGACAGACATTTTATTCTTACAATTTTCTATACACTTTCAAAAGCAATTCAAGAGCTATTTTACATCTTTCAAGAGCTATCAAGATTCAACAAAGAACTTTTCATTCTTCACTCTATTTCTCTCATTGTTCAAATATTCTTGAGATCATAATTTTTGTTCTTAGTGGTTGTTGAAGATTTGCAATTTGTGATTGCATCATTGAAGTTTCAACACAAGTGAAGAATCTCACAAGGAAGACTTTGAGGATCAAATCAGAGCAAGAAAAGAGGATTGGTTGGAAGCATCTTCAATCAATTAGCAAGGAAATCTAGAATTCTCAAAAGGGGTAGATTAGATCAAAGTGTTTGGTACACACTTTGAGTTGGGTTTTAAGATAGGAGAACTAAGAATCTAGTTGCATCTTAAAACATTGTAAAATCTACATTTGAAGATTTCTAGTGAAGAATCTCTCTTGATTTAAGAGGGGACTGGAGTAGCTTTCAAGTGGGTGAAAGTGAACCAGGATAAATCCTTGTGTCTCTTTTATTTTCATTCCTTGTATTGCATTAATTCATTAACAATTACATTTTTAGGTTAGAATTGGGGTTTTCTTAATTCTTCTCAATTGATCTAAAATTGCATGTTAATATTACTTAATGTTGTTCATATTAATCATTCATAATTTGTTGAATCATCATAGCATTGTTATTCTTGAAGAACTCCATTGAAAACTGAGTTTTAATTGAATTTTACCCAGTTTACTCGAGTAAAGTTCTTGTCACTCGAGTAATCTACTTTCAGTTTATGAACAATACTCGAGTAGGTTTTCTGTTACTCGAGTGATTTGCTGAATACTCGAGTGAAATTATTTTTGCTTGCGTATTACTCGAGTGAAGTCTTGAGTTACTCGAGTAATCTGACTTGAATTTTTTAAGAAAATTTATTTTCATAAAATCATTCTCTTAGGTGGACGAAAAATCTGTAATAAGGCTTCAATATTCTATTCACCCCCCTCTAGACTATATTGAGCCGCTTGTTGGTTTCCAACAAGTGGTATCAGAGCTCGGACGAAAAATCCGAGCCTTAAAAAGCTTTTTCGAAAAGATCCTTTTACTTGGAAACAATGGGCTCAATTTCAAATCCTTTTGGTGGTGAAGGAACTTCCATTAATCGTCCTCCACTATTCAATGGTGAGGGTTACGCTTATTGGAAGGTCCGCATGAAAATTTTTATTCAAGCCATAGATATGGAAATTTGGAACGCCATAGAGAATGGACCTTTTGTTCCTCAAACGAAAGTAAATGATGTTGTTTCGATCAAACCACAATCGAGTTGGGACAATGATGATAAGAAGAAAGTTGCATTTGATTTAAAAGCTAAAATATCATCACGTCTGCTCTTTCTTATGATGAGTTCTTTCGAGTATCTCAATGTGTTGATGCTAAACAAATGTGGGACACATTACAAGTCACACATGAGGGCACTTCGGAGGTTAGAAGGGCTAGGCTAAATACACTCATGCATGAATATGAACTCTTTCGTATGTTACCTAATGAAAATATAGGTGACATGCAAAAGCGGTTCACTCATATCATAAATCATCTTTCTGCACTTGGAAAAGTTATAACTAATGGTGAAGTTGTTAATAAGATTTTGAGATGTCTTAGCAGGGAATGGAAACCTAAGGTGACGGCCATTATGGAAGCTAGAGACGTGGATCAAATTGACTTAGCAACTCTATTCGGAAAGCTTCAAGAGCATGAAATGGAGCTTGGACGGTTATCCATGAATGAAGATGCCGATAGAAAGAAAAAGGGGATTGCTCTTAAATCAACTTCAAAATCTCTTAAGGCACAAGAGGAAAACTCTCAAGTGGATGACTCGGACTCCGATATAGATGATGAGACCCTTGGCTTGCTAGTTAAAAAGCTTGGTAGGTTCTTTAAGAGAAAGGGAAACTTTAATAAGAATAGACAAAGAGATTCTAAGGACTCTCAACCAAGAAATAAGACTAACAAGGATCACATCAAGTGTCATGGGTGTGGAAAGCTTGGTCACTATCGATCAAAATGCCCAACTCATTCTAAGAAGTCGGAAGGTGACAACTCTAAGTTCAACTCATCTAAAGGAAAAAGGGCTTACATAGTATGGGATGAAGAGGAGAGTCAATCAACATCTAGCTCATCGGATGATGAAGAACTTGCAAATCTATGTTTGATGACGAAGCTTGATGAAGAGGAATCTTCGAGCATTAAATCAAGTGAGAACGTCAATGAGGTAGATTATCTTTCCGATGCTAGCTCTAGTTCTAATTCTCCTTCATTCAATGAATTGTACAATGTGTATGTAGAGATGCATAAAGAGTTGAAGAAACTTGCTAAAATAAATGTTGAAAGAAAGAATTTCATAATGAAGCAACATGAAAAGATAATTGAACTTCAAAAAGATTTAGAAGAACTTAAGCTTCAAAATGAAACTCTTGAACTCATTTATGCAAACTCTACATGCAATTGTGAATTGAAATCAAATGAGACTCCATCTTGTGAAAATTGCAAGTCTTTGGAAAAAGAAGTTTTTAATTTGAATGATCGACTTGCAAGGCTCATGAAAGGAGATACTTCATTAGATCATTTGCTTTCAACTCAAAGGAACAATAGCAATAGATCCGGTCTTGGCTATACCAAACCTATGAAACGCAATTATCGCAAAGTTGGTGGATTTTCAAAGAATAAGATTTCTAAAAACCCAACTTGCCATTATTGTGGGATCTTTGGGCATACCACGAATAAATGTAATATAAAGAAATTTGGTATACCAAGCGGAGAATATATTTGGATTGTTAAGGGGACTTCTCCCCATGCTAACAACAAAGGACCCAAGACCACTTGGGTACCTAAGTCAACCAAATGATATCTTTCTTGTAGGTGTGTCTTCGAACCAAAGAGCGCAAATGGTACTTGGATAGTGGTTGTTCGAGACACATGACGGGAGACAAAACGCACTTCATGGAACTTACTCCGAAAAATGGTGGATTTGTGACATACGGCGACAACAACAAGGGCAAAATTCTAGGAGTCGGGAAGATCGGTAACGTATCTAACCTTGTCATAGAAAATGTCCTATACGTAGAAGGCTTAGAACACAACTTGCTTAGTATAAGCCAACTATGCGATATGGGCAATTATGTGACTTTTACTCCGGAATTATGCTTCATTAAGTCTTCTATGGATGATAGTGTTAAGTTTGTTGGTCGTCGCTCTAATAACACTTACTTAATTGATTTGGATGAGATAACTTCACTATTTTCAAAATGTTTCAAATCTTTTGATGATGAAATTCGTCTTTGGCATAGACGAATTGCTCATGTGAATGTGAATCAATTAAACAAACTTTTACGAAAAGATTTAGTGATTGGTTTGCCTAAACTAAATTTTAAGCTTGATGGCATTTGTGACTCTTGTCAAAAGTGCAAGCAAGTTAAAAGTTCTTTTAAACCTAAAAATGTGATAAGCACAACAAAGCCTTTGGAGCTCATCCATATGGATTTGTTTGGCCCTTCACAAATTAAAAGTTTAGGTGGCAATTACTATGGATTTGTTTTAGAGATTCACATGGACTTTATTTTTATCCGCAAAAAGTGAAGTTTATAAATGTTTTAAAAAGTTTGCCAAACTCATCCAAAATCAACTAAGTTTGAAAATTGTGTCTATTAGAAGTGACCACGGAGGTGAGTTTGAAAACACTAGGATTGATGCGTTTTGTGATAAGTTTGGTATTGATCATCAATTTTTCGGCCCCTAGGACTCCGGAGCAAAACGGAGTTGTAGAAAGGAAAAATAGAATATTAGTGGAACTTGCTCGTACTATGTTGAAAGAATCAAATGTTCCTAAATATTTTTGGGCCGATGCGGTAAACACTGCTTGTTATGTGCTTAATAGGGTTCTTATTCGTCCGCATTTAAATAAAACACCTTATGAACTTTTAAAAGGGCGAAAGCCAAATATTTCACATTTTCATGTTTTTGGGTGTAAGGTGTTTGTTTTAAATAACGGAAAGGAACCGATCGGCAAGTTTGACTCCAAAGCCGACGAAGGCATATTCATAGGTTATTCAACTCATAGCAAAGCATATAGAGTCTACAATAAAAGAACATTAACCGTTGAGGAATCCGTGCATGTTGTATTTGATGAATCTTCGAAAGGAGATTGTGTTGTTTCTTGTGACGATGATAATATAGGTACATATTTGGATCATGAGAAGTCAACTTCACAACAAATGGAAGAGAATCAAATTGAAGATGGAGAGGTGCAAGAACAAGATAAAGACTTAGCACAAGAGATTCAATCTCAATTACCAATAGCTTGGAAATCAAACAAAAATCATCCGATTTCTAACATCTTAGGTGACATTGCGAAGGGAGTGGTAACCCGACGCACTTTAAATAATTTTTGTTATTATGTTGCCTTTTTATCTCAAATAGAACCTAAGAATATCAAAGAGGCTCTTCAAGATGATCATTGGATTATGGCCATGCAAGAAGAATTAAATCAATTTGAAAGAAACCAAGTTTGGGAGCTTGTGCCAAAACCCAATGATCGTCCTGTAATTGGTACTCGGTGGATCTATAGGAATAAGTTAGATGAATCGGGTATTATTGTTAGGAATAAAGCTAGGTTGGTAGCACAAGGTTATAGTCAAGAAGAAGGAATCGATTACGATGAGACATATGCTCCTGTTGCTAGACTAGAAGCTATTCGTATTCTTCTCGCTTTTGCTTCGATAATGAATTTTAAATTGTATCAAATGGATGTTAAGAGCGCCTTTCTTAACGGATACATTCAAGAGGAAGTTTACGTGTCACAACCTCCCGGATTCGAGAGTTTTGAGCATCCGGACTACGTTTTCAAACTGAAAAAGGCTTTGTACGGTTTGAGACAAGCTCCTAGAGCTTGGTACGACCGACTAAGCAATTTTTTATTACAAAAAGGTTTTAAACGAGGCACTGTTGACACTACACTTTTTATTGAACGTTCCGGTAAGGATATTTTATTGGTTCAAATATATGTTGACGATATTATATTTGGTGCTACTAACGATAACTGGTGTAAGAAGTTTTCAGACTTGATGCAAAGCGAATTCGAGATGTCGATGATGGGAGAGCTTACATTCTTTCTTGGCCTTCAAATAAAGCAGCTTAATGATGGCATTTATATTCATCAGAGTAAATATTGTAGAGAGCTTCTCAAACGTTTTGGGATGGATTCGTGCAAATCCGCTTCTACACCAATGAGCGTTGCATGCTACCTAGATCAAGATGAGGCTGGAAAAGCGGTAGAGGTAACGAAGTATCGTGGTATTATTGGTAGTTTGTTATACTTAACTGCATCTAGGCCTGACATCATGTTTAGTGTATGTATGTGTGCACGTTTTCAAGCAAAACCGAAAGAGTCGCATCTAACTGCTGTCAAAAGAATTATGAAATACTTAAAGGGTACAACGAATACTGGACTTTATTATCCTAGGGATGCTTTTCTAAAACTTATAGGTTATTCGGACTCTGACTTTGCCGGTTGTAAAGTTGAGCGAAAAAGTACAAGCGGAACATGCCATTTAATTGGTAATTCACTTGTATCGTGGTTTTCCAAAAAGCAAAACTGTGTTGCTTTATCAACCGCGGAGGCCGAATACATAGCTGCAGGTAGTTGTTGTGCACAACTTTTATGGATGAAACAACAATTATCTGACTTTGGATTAAATTTGTCAAAAATCCCTATAAAGTGTGATAACACTTCGGCAATTAATTTGACTAAAAATCCAGTATTGAAATTAGGCATCATTTTTTGAGAGATCATGTTCAAAAAGGTGATTGTGTTATTGAGTTTGTTCAAACTTCGGATCAATTAGCTGATATCTTTACAAAACCATTACCAAGGGACACATTTTATAAAATTCGAAGAGAACTTGGTATTTTTGATGAATCAACTATTAGCTAATTATATTTGATGCTTTTCGAAATCACCTTCAAGCCTATTTCAATGTGATTTATATTTTGAGTTGTTGTATCTTATTAAAGTGTTTCTTATTTTTTTTGTGATATGTAGTTATGTGTGTATGTTTTCTATAATATGTTAATTGCTTTATTTGTATGTGTGTTACTTGCTAAATGCTAAGTGTTTCTATGTGGTTGTGCATGAAAAATGTTTTTGCATGAAAAATTTGAAATTTTTAAAATTCTGGACAGTTCACTCGAGTAACAGATATTTCACTCGAGTAATTTTAAAATCTCTTTCGTATTACTCGAGTAATTCTGTCTGTCACTCGATTAATTTTAAAATGACTTTCGTATCACTCGATTAGTTCATCCATCACTGGAGTGAAAACTTTTTTTACTTTCGGCATACTCGAGTAACATTTTTTTTCTTCACTCGATTACTGCTCGAATCACTCGAGTAACGCATGAACATCACTCGAGTAACTTACGTGATTTTAAAAACTGAACTGTTGGAAACTGCATTTTTTTTCACGTTTCTTTCTCTCTCTTGTTCGTATTTCTCTCTTCTCTATTATATGGTTCTTCATCAAATCATCATTTTCATTTGATGTTGATTTCTGTTTCATGTTTCATATGCATATTTTTGACTATGCTCTGTTTATGTTTCTGTTTCATGTTTCTGACTCTGTTTGGCCTAGTTTGGTTAGTTTCGGAGAATCGAATAAGAATGAAACTAGTGTAGGATTCTCATGTTTTGATGCTAACAATCTCTCTCCAAGCAACAACATTGGCAACAAGCAAGCTACACCACATGAAGATTAGAATTAGGATTTTTATTAATTCTATTTCAATGTAATCTTTATTTTTATGCAATGCATCTCATTGGTGTGGGTAGCTTAGGTGATTTTAAGAATATTTAAATAATGTTTGATTAAGAGTGAAGATACTTTAAATCTTGATTAAATAGCTCTATTAAAAGTTTTGTGAAAATCCTTTTAGAAAAACCTTATTTTTATTCAGATTCTGATCAGTTTACTCGAGTAATGAGTATTGGGTCACTCGAGTAATTTATGTCATGACAGGTTAATCGAGTAATGGTTTACACATCACTCGAGTAACTTAATCTGACATGTTTTAATCGAGTGATGTTATATGGTTTACTCGAGTAATTCAATCAGTGTTTGAAAATTTTAAAAGGACATAATTTTCTCTTTCACAAGGGACAGACATTTTATTCTTACAATTTTCTATACACTTTCAGAAGCAATTCAAGAGCTATTTTACATCTTTCAAGAGCTATCAAGATTCAACAAAGAACTTTTCATTCTTCACTCTATTTCTCTCATTGTTCAAATATTCTTGAGATCATAATTTTTGTTCTTAGTGGTTGTTGAAGATTTGCAATTTGTGATTGCATCATTGAAGTTTCAACACAAGTGAAGAATCTCACAAGGAAGACTTTGAGGATCAAATCAAAGCAAGAAAAGAGGATTGGTTGGAAGCATCTTCAATCAATTAGCAAGGAAATCTAGAATTCTCAAAAGGGGTAGATTAGATCAAAGTGTTTCGTACACACTTTGAGTTGGGTTTTAAGATAGGAGAACTAAGAATCTAGTTGCATCTTAAAACATTGTAAAATCTACATTTGAAGATTTCTAGTGAAGAATCTCTCTTGATTTAAGAGGGGACTGGAGTAGCTTTCAAGTGGGTGAAAGTGAACCAGGATAAATCCTTGTGTCTCTTTTATTTTCATTCCTTGTATTGCATTAATTCATTAACAATTACATTTTTAGGTTAGAATTGGGGTTTTCTTAATTCTTCTCAATTGATCTAAAATTGCATGTTAATATTACTTAATGTTGTTCATATTAATCATTCATAATTTGTTGAATCATCATAGCATTGTTATTCTTGAAGAACTCCATTGAAAACTGAGTTTTAATTGAATTTTACCCAGTTTACTCGAGTAAAGTTCTTGTCACTCGAGTAATCTACTTTCAGTTTATGAACAATACTCGAGTAGGTTTTCTGTTACTCGAGTGATTTAAAAATAGCTTTCGTAATACTCGAGTGATTTGTTGAATACTCGAGTGAAATTATTTTTGCTTGCGTATTACTCGAGTGAAGTCTTGAGTTACTCGAGTAATCTGACTTGAATTTTTTAAGAAAATTTATTTTCATAAAATCATTCTCTTAGGTGGACGAAAAATCTGTAATAAGGCTTCAATATTCTATTCACCCCCCCTCTAGACTATATTGAGCCGCTTGTTGGTTTCCAACAACTAGGGAAAAAGCAAGACCTTCCCAAAATAACACCGAATTGATAAATAACAACTAGATCTTGACCGAGACCAATCAATCAGCCGCAGATCCATAGAAAACGCATCCTTCGACGGCTCTCTGCTGAAAATGCACACTTTGGGGATAACGTCCATTGTCTTCTTGCTTGACACGCACCCAGTACATCCTGGGTCGTCTTGCAAGAACCATGAGACTCACTCTGGAGTGCTTCATGTTTCTTCTTTTCATCTTCACTCTCTTCAAGTTTCAAGCATCTCAGATGTGTATGTGGGAATTCGCCAAGTTGTAGAAACCCGGCATAGTTCTATGCCTACGGATAGGTAGTCACCCACGTACCCTCTTTTCAGCTTTGGATACCGGTTGGGAACCTGTGTACTCTATTCTGAGCAACGACTGAGCATACCCCCCTAGCATGGATATAATCAAGTATGTCAATGCCAAGTGGGGGAGGATTTCAATCCAAGGAATGGGAGATGGAACTTTAATAATAAGAAAACTGACGATCCTGTCTAGGTAGAGATGATACATTGTATTCGAGGAGAAGCATTGAGATAGGCATGACCCTAACCACACCCGGAGCGGGGAATAAAGACCGAAGGGAAGTGAAAAACGTAGTCAGAAGCTTTACCAATGGGATGGTTCTCCAGTTACGAAATTCAACGAAATTTCGGGGACGGAATTCTAATAAGTGGGGGAGAAATGTAACATCCTGAATTTTAATTCAAATAATATTTAGAATAACGATAAGATTTGGAAGTAAGGATTATTCTAAAAAGGATTTAAAATGATGGATTAGGAGTTCTTTGAATGCCATAAAGGAATCAAGAAGCATTGACATCAAAAAGGAGGTTGAAAGATGAACAAAAGAGCGTTAGAAGCAATGTTTTTGGTGTTATAAACACCCTATATTTAAGAAATTCAAAATAAAAGATTTACAACTCTAAACACAAATTCCACCGTTGGATGTGAAGTATGATAGGTGAGGAAGCATGCTTTAAAATTTGAGGAAGATCCAACGGGTAACGAAGAAGTCATGGCCTTTCAAAGTCTGGATACTGCAAAATTGTGCAGCTTAATCGCCTCTTAATTGCCTCTTAATCTATTAAGCTGCAATTTAATCGATTATAAATCGATTAAGGGCTGTTGCAGTGGAAAAAAATAAAAGCGATCCACACGTGAATTCTTGCCAAAAACTGAATTTTCTCTCTCTAGGGCACACAATCTCTCATTCCAAATCCATCAAGCCTCAAGGGAATCACTCCAAAATCCATCATCAAGTCCCTCTTCGTTGCTCCAAGTAAGTATTCATGTTCTTGATGTTCGTCTCTCTCTCTAATTTGGATTTTCTCTCTCTCTCTCTCTTTCTTTCCCCTCTTTGGGAAATTCGAATTTTCTCTTGAAATTGGGCAATAATCTCATCATCATTCCATTCCTTCGACTTAGGGAAGATCATCATCACTCTCTTTATGTTCTTGCCTTTGGAGCTCTTGGTTGTGGGAGTGCTTGGAGCTAAGGCTTGGATTTTCCCACTCTCCCTCTCCTTGGTTAAGGTAAGGGGGTGGATATTGTGAGCATTGCCTTGTTCTAGGGAGTTGGTTCTAATTAGTATATAATGATTTGTTAGGGTTATGTGTTAGGGGAGAAAATTAAATTATAAAACCCTAGGTTATCGAATATAAAATTCTAATTAATTAAATATGCATGATGATTGGATGTTAAGATTAGGAAAAGGAAACCCAATAATATGAGAATGAATTATTTGATAAATGAAACTTGGATAATGATTATATTGATGTACAAGAGGATTTGGGTAATAAGATAGTGAAATTGTCATAAATGATTTCTACGATTATTGATTTTATTTGTAATGTTTTGTATTAAATGATAATTGACTGCTAGGGAAAATGTATGTTTTGGTTGAATATATTTGCTCCCTAATTGCTAAATTTGTATAACTGAGCCTAAATGTATTGCATATGCTTAATTAAGAAAATGAATGCTATTTGAGAGGAATTGAATAATTAACATGGGAATTGAGTAGGGATAAGTTATGAATGGGAAATTATGAATATGTGTAGTTATGATTAAATGTGTTATGATTTATTGAACAAGAAGATGAAAATTTAGTAGTATAATTGGATAAAGTAAATAAGGATTTTATGGCATTGAATGCAAGACTTTAAAAATATGGTGGTGCACTTCCAAAAGGCTAAAGGTAAATTGGTTAAAGGAGCCAGTCTTGTAAGACGTTGTCCGGGTTGTGGGACTGTACGCTTAGACTGTTGTGAATCAAGTCGTGTAAGACGTTGTCCGGGTGGTGGGACTGTACGCGTCGACTGGTTCGGTATGAGGTCGTGTAAGACGTTGTCCGGGTTGTGGGACTGTACGCATCGACCGATTTGATTTGATGTCGTGTAAGACGTTGTCCGGGTTGTGGGACTGTACGCATCGACTGGTTTGATTTAATGTCTTGTAAGACGTTGTCCGGGTTGTGGGACTGCACGCATAGACTTGTGCGATCCAGATCTTGTAAGACGTTGTCCGGGTTGTGGGACTGCACGCATAGATCGCGTAAGACGCCATGGTGCGCAGCTGTAAGACGTTGTCCGGGTTGTGGGACTGTACGCAATGATGGATCCACGTGAATAAATTTCCCTATATTATGAGGAACTCAAGGTATACGTACAGAGAAAAGAAATTATGAAAGTTAAGAGAATTTATGAAAAGGGCATGTGTATGAAATCAAATGAATAAAATGTTTAAGTGTTGACCTCTGACCTGAGGGACACATAATTTAAATATGGAAAAGTCTAAGGGCCTCTGTTTTGAGGTGATAAATGTGTTGAATGAAAATTGTGCATTGGCCCCTGATTTGAGGTGATGTACTGAAATAAAATGTGTATGTGAAATGAATAAAAAGTAAAGAAAATGAATGATGAAATGAATAATGAAAATGGATGTTGAAATGAATAATGAAAATGGAAATTTGGAATGAATAATGAATATGGAAATTATGAAATGTGCATGGCGTGCTATATGTGAATATATGCTCTATTTGCTAGTTGTGTTTGACCTAGCGGGTTGTTATGTCTAGTTAGAAACTGCTTTCTATTTCATGTGCAAAGCTCACTCCCTTACATTTTTCAGGTACGGAGAATGAGCTGGCACAGCCTCCGGCCGAGCAGGAGTACTTTCCCTTACAGGGAGAGTAGAGTGTTATGGGTTTAGAGTATAATATGGACCTAAGCCTCTTATATTTTTTTGATGTAAATTTAATATGCATATTTTAAATGAGGCTTAGGATGCTTTGTTTTGATAAAGTATTATGTTTTGGTTAAGATACTCAAACTTAGTATTTCCGCTAGTACTCTGATATTTTTGGAGCCCATTGGGCCTTGATATGATTTAGAAATATTATCTGAAGCCCTGCTGGCTATTGGTTGTTTAATTAAAATGGTTAACCATAGGTTGAATTTTGGAATAGTCCGAAAAACAAACAAAACTCCGTCCGTTTGACGGTTGATTTTAATGAAATAAAAATGAATTTTTAAGTCCGTATTTTATTATAAGGGGGAAATAAGGGTATAAATCCTAGGTGTTACATGGGGGAGTAGTGTAACACCCCAAAATTTTAATCCTGGATTAATAAGAGTTAATTATAAATTTTATTTATAATTAATTGTTATTATGATAATTCCTGATTAAGATTAGTTGTTTAGTATGCGAGTAAATGGAAAATAGTTCCATAATTATTTTCTATGCAAAAATTAGAATTTTTCATATTAGTCCCTGATGTAGGACCTCGGAGCAATATTAGAAAGATTTTGGAGGGAAAGTAGAATAAAATATTATTTTTCAAAAACTAGTCAAAAGACTCGAGTATTTCTTACAATACTCGAGTAATCTGGGTAGTGTTGCTCGAGTTAGTGCCTTTGATGAGTCATCAACCCACTAACTCCAGATTTCGACATGAAATCGTTTCCTTAACACCTCAAGGACCTCGTGTCAACTTGCATGCACTTAGGAATCGCTTATTTAAGGACATCAACATGGAGATTGGATCCTTTGTTGGTTCAATTGCATGTTTAGGGTTCCGAACGCATCAATTGTCCTTCGATTTTGAGTGTTAGGCTAAGAGTGATACATTGTTACGAAGCTTACATCCTGAGCTTCGTAAAGACACTAAATTTATGAGTTGAGGATTTGTGTGGTAAGAGAATCGAAGCTCGAAAGATTGAAGTCTTTTGCTGGAAATAGTTCGGGTAGCTTACTTGGATCCTTGATTTTGGTAAGCTCTTGAACTTTTGAGACTTCAAACTCGTTTCATTCCCTTATGCATATTGCAGAGAACAATTTCTGATCTTTTCTCCAATTATTTTGCATGATTTAATGATCAAAATCGATGGTCTTATGACCTTACTCAAAACTGTGTTGCTGTCAAATAGCTTTTGGGGAAACTAGCTTGGAGGTTGAATTTCTGTCAAATCTCAGTTCCTACACGACTTAGAGGTAAGGGTGAAGCTATACATTCGCTAGAATAAGGTTTAATTACATGAATTTGTGTAGAAAGCCGCCAAGAGGCTTCAAGGGCTTAGTTTGAAATAGATTTTTGGCTTGGAGGCCAATTTGTGTTTTGTAACTTTATGGAACATGTTTTATATGTTGCATGTGTACTGTATGTAAGTTATTTTCATGCCAAATATGCTAAGATTTGAATTTGGTATGTTAGGTTGTTAAAAATGTGTTTTTATGCATAATTGATGCTTGGATATGATTCATTGTAATTTGATGTAATTTGTGAGTTGGAACATGTTTACTTTGCATAAATATAACTCTGTTGATCATTGGTTTTGGTTAAATTTGGTTAAAATTGAAAATGGTAAGTGAAAACTCAATTTTTAGTGTTTACTGTCAGCTAAGACTCGAGTCTTTGGCTCGAGACTCGAGTATTTTGTGGCGCACCAGTGCGTCTGATAGCACCAACACTCGAGTATTTTAGCTGAGACTCGAGTATTATTTGATGCACCATATAGAAGTACTGATGATCCACTCGAGTCGTGCATGAACCACTCGAGTCTTCTAGGTGATGAACGACTCGAGTAATTCATGAACTACTCGAGTATTTTTGGAAAATCTGAAACATAAACTTTTCAGAAAACTATGATCTACTTGAGTCTTTTGGGAGAGACTCGAGTCTTTTTGGTCAGATTGTTGAAAATGCCATTTTTTAAATTTAACCAAGTTATTTATACCAAACTTACACTTAATGAAACATGTTTCAAAGGATGAATTGTACCAATAGATTACATCAATTACATTGAAGTTCATAAATGAAGTTATTCCGTGTTGTATAAGTTAAGATTAAATGGATAATCTTAAACGGAATCGGATATTGCATACATGCATGGTGAAAAAGGATGATGTTATCGTTTTGTCATTTTCAAGGAACATGAGGAGGGCCTCTGGGAGTGCCAAAGGTTACTGCTTGCTCGACCCCACATTAAGGTTGACGATGTGGTTATTATAAGTTGCACTAAAGTGATAGTTTTACGTTTTGGCAACGTGACGATCACCAGACATGGTGACGTTGTTTATCACTTTTGAATGTGCGTAATGAAGTGATAGTTTACGTTTTGGCGACGTGGCGATCACAAGATGTGGTGACGTTGTTTATCACTTTCGAGCAAGTACGCCATACGTTTGATAACGTATTATTTGTATTCTGGGAATACATTGAAGTTATGGAAGGACGTCCATTTGAGTGATTAGTTGGAGATTCACAGGAATGTGAGAAATCATGCATCATATCACGAACCATGATAAATGACTGAAATAAAAGATGGTATGATCATGTGTATAAAGTGTTATTGTTATGCATTTACTGATTATCCCTATTTGATTATGTGTACGTATATGCTTACCCTTGTGCCCTTATTAGGTGATGGCTCGTTACCTAGCATGCGTAGAGATCAGACCCATCCCTACCGGGATTTGGACGTATGAGGAGCACCGAGCGACTTTTGAGGGTGAGGTGGAGTTTACACTGTTCCACCCTAACCCCCTCGTTCGTGTGTGCCCTCGTAGGTTTAGGATACCTATTATATATCCTATGCATTTACCAGCTTTTTATGTTTATAGAGGACCACCACCAGCTCGACCTGTATGTAGGTTTCATAGTTTCCGTTTCCGTTCTGCTACTCGTTCACACCCCTCTGCTTATAGAGTTTTCACAGATGAGGATGTCCCTTCATCCGGTCCGACAGGTTTTGATAAGACTGCACCAACTGCAGACCCTAGGCCCAGTGGTAGGGCCTCTACCCCATCGGACAGGATTGAGGAGGACCCAGAGGAGGGGGAGAGCGAGGAGGAGGATGTACCAGTCGAGCATGTCCCCAGACCTTGATTAGGACCTAGTGGTTCCTAGTATATTGCATAGTATAGATGATAGGGATCCCGGACCAACTTTGTAGCTGCAGTGAACCAGACGGATGCACGGAGGACCAGTTGACCTGCTCTCAAACACTTTATTTTTGAGTTCTTATATATTGTACATATTTTGTAGTGTTTGAGAGTCTAGGTCTTATCTTTCCGATCTTATTATGTATTTTCAGTATGATGGACATGGTATCTGGTATTACTTACTCTGATTTTTGGAAAAGAGGATTCGACAACTATTGTTATATGAAACATCATTTATATATCTCACAGGACAACGATAATTTCATAATACTAAAGTGAAGTCATAATTTCAAGCATTAATTATTGTCCTGAGAAAAGTTTATACTACAACAATTGAATTTTGATGGTTAAAGTCGAATTTGATAATTTCTTTTATGTTTCAATACAATGTTTAAATGAAAACTCAAATACTTTTGAGAAACGTCGATTTAATAGTAGAAATTCAATCTTATTAATTTAAGAATGTCCATCAGATATGTTCTAATATATGGAAATACTTCATTATTTTCCAATAATAAAGAAAGGTGTCACATACACTGTCATAACTAAATCCAATTAATTTCGTTGCCCATTTTTGCTACTCTGGTGTATGGAATGATTGTGTCATGAGATGTTTCAAACTATGTTGATCTGTTAGAATTTTGAAATTTCGTCCATTTAAGTACTGTCTCCATTTTTTTACAGCTTCTGTCAGAGCAAACATTTTCCGGACATAAGCATAGGCAGATTGCATCCGTGAGGACATCTTTGTGCTGTAATAAGACAAAAGTTGACTGGCTTGGGACAAAACAGCACCAATGGCCACACCCGAAGCATCCGTTTCCACTTCAAAGTCCTTGGTGAAATCGGGCAATTTGAGCACAGAAATACCAATCATTGCATTTTGTAAATTTGTAAAAGCCTACTGAGCCACATCAAACCATGTAAAAGCATTATTTTTCAGTAGATCAGTGAGGGGAACGGCGAGAGCGGTGTAATTTTTTACAAACTTACGATAAAACCCGGTGAGGCCCAAAAAACTCCGAAGTTGAGTGAGAGTGCGAGGTGGAGGCCAATCCACCATTGCTTTAATTTTTTCTGGATCGGGACTAACAACACCTGCTGAAATAATATGCCCTAGGTAGCTCACTGAAGTAACACCAAAAATACACTTAGAAAGCTTAACGTAGAATTGATTAGAATCTAATAGTGATAAAACAATATGCAAGTGATGTAAATGGTCAAATAGAGAAGAGCTATAAACCAAGATATCATAAAAAAACCAGAACAAATTGACGTAAATGAGGACGAAGTAAATAGTTCATAGTTGCCTGAAATGAGGAAGGAGCGTTAGTAAGTCCGAAGGGCATAACCAGAAATTCATAATGCCCATCAAACGTACGAAACATTGTTTTGTGAGTGTCATGAGGGTGAACCCGAATTTGATGATACCCTGAGCGCAAGTCGATTTTTGAGAAAAAAGTAGCAGCATGTAATTCGTCCAGTAGTTCATTAATAGCAGGCATCGGAAAACAATCTTTAACAGTAATAGAATTTAAGGCGCAATAATCCACGCAAAACCGCCAAGAACCATCTTTTTTTTTAACTAATAAAACTTGTAAAGAAAAAGGACTAGCACTAGGTTTAAGAATGCCTTCTCTAAGCATCTCTTGCAACAAAGTGGTCATGGTTTCTTTTTGGGAGTGAGGATATCGGTATGGTTTTCCTTTTACGAGAGAGGAGTTAGGTAGAAGAGGGATAGCATGGTCATGAGGGCGAGGAGGGGGTAGACTAGTGGGTTTGTTAAATACATTAGGGAAACAGTTTAGAATATTTTGTATAGTTGGGGAAGGGAAAGGGTTGGGTTGAGGGGCTGAAATAGTGGTGGAGTGGGATGGGGGAAGGAATTGTATTGAGTGTAATGAGGCAATTCTTTCAGTTTGTAGGAGTCTTGTGAGTTGGTGAAAGGTAGCTTGGGTGATTGGTGGTTGGTTGCTGCCATTTAGGGCAATAGAAGTGTCACCAATGTTAAATTGCATTGAAGGAACAGCAAAAGCAGAAACAATGGGGCCTAGGGTGCGCAGCCACTCGATGCCCAAAACGACATATGCACCTTTAATTGGTAGTAGTTATAATGGGATGTGGAATGTATGGTTCTGTAGCACAATAGGGGTATTGTCACAGCGCCCGCTGCAATAAATGTGGGCACCATTTCCAACCATGACGGGAAATTGGAGGTTTTTAATAATTGGTAAGTGTAAAAAATGGGCAACCCGCGGTTGAATTACATTATGAGAGTTGTCGGTGTCAATAAGAACAGTAACTGAGTGCCCCAAAATTGACCCATAAAATTTAAATGTTTTGGGGGACAAATTACCCTCCAAAGCTTGATCAAATAGTTGAAAGTGTACAGGATCTTCGACTAGGGCTGTAGATGTTGGATTGTCTACTTCAGCATATTCAATAGGTTCCAATGTGATGAATTCGTCCTGAGTGGGGGGTTGGGGCCATGAATCATCACTAAGCAGCAATAAAAATTGCTTGGGCTTACACTTGTGGCCCACAACAAATTTTTCATCACAATTGTAGCATAATCCTTGAGCCCGACGCTCTTGCATTTGAGCAGTAGTTAAGCGACAAATGGGTAGAGTATTGCGGGGAGGAAGTGTGGGTTGTTGGGTAGGTTGGGGAGAGGATGGAGGGAAACGTTGAAAACGAGGGCGAGAATCCTTTAGTTTAGCCTCAATGATTTTAGCCAAACCAATGGCTTGGGAAAGGGAATTGGGCCTAGCAATAGTAAGTTCACGACGAATATCAGTGTGTAAACCAGATAAAAAGCAATTAAGTAGGTTTTCTTGAGAAAGACCGGTAACATGGTTGGATAATTTCTCAAAAACAGCTTGGTACTCAACAACGGTACCTACTTGGCGCAATTTAAATAGTTCAGCTTGGTGGTTGTCATTTGTTGAAGGGCCAAATATGTTCTCTTGAGCTGTAGTGAAAGCCACCCAATCGGAGAGCTGATTCGTTTGAAATATCCACTTGTACCAGTTAAGGGCATCACCCTTCATGTAAAAAGCTACCATATTCAACCGTTGGTCCATTGGAAATTGGTAAAATTTGAAATACTATTTTGCTTGAAAAATCAAGTCAAGTGGTTCAGTTCCATCAAAGGGAAGTAGGTGGAGTTTAGGAGCCCTTGCTGTGAGAGGATTTTGGGTAGAAAGTTGGATAAATGTGGGTGAAGGGTAAGAAAGGGGAAAAGATAGTGGGGTATAGGGCGAAGGGTTTGAGTGGATAAAATGAGGTTGCGTAGTAGAGTTTAACATGGTAGAAGGCATAAAAGAGGGTGAAGGTGTGGGATTTGAAAAAGGAGGGGGGGTAGGCATAGGATTAGGGTTAGGGTTGGGTCAAGAAGGGGTTTGTAGCTATAAAGGGGATGGAGAGGGTGGCGGTGTGGGTAAAATGGGTGGTGGCGTGTGGAAAATAGGAGGGTTACGTGAGGTAGTTGGAAGTGAAAGAGAAATAGGAGTAAAGGGGTAAAGGGGAACCTGTCACAAAAATAGGGTTTGAAGTAGAAGCACCTTCAGATGTACCCATGATAGAAAATTGGGTTTGGAGGTGCAATGCAGCGATTTGATTCATATAGTGCTGGACAGCGAGGTGTCGAGTATCCATGGTGTGCTGCAAACGTGCATACCTGTTGTCTTGTATATGCTGTTGATTTTCTATTTGGGACTGCATAGCTTGTAATTGTGTCGTCAGCTTCTGGACTGTGCTATCAGCGGCAGCGGTGAGTTGGTTTTCTGGTGGAGGGGGAGGATCAGGTTGCGACATGAAAGCACCAAATGATAGGTTGTTCTTGAAGGAGAAGGGGAAAAGGGAAGTTACAAGAAGATGGAGAAGGCAAAATTAAACAAAATACTTCATTCCTCCATCGATCATCACATTCAGCAGCATAAATACAATAAAACTTCTAGGGTAATACATTTGGGCCACAACTAAAGCTAAGGCCCAACAGAAATTAAACTTGAAAAGATAAGAACTGAGTCAACATAAATAAAAGGGCTACACGTAATCAGAGAGTCACTTGGGCTTCTTCCTATTTCTAACTAAGGATCTATCAGTTTGTTGTCAAACATAACAATGATTATCAAATTAGATTTTTCTTTTTTGCAAAATGAAGTTAAAAATACAGTCAACAAGCTCTACCAAATATATGCTTTAAGAAAGTTAGTTAGTATTGTTAGTGGAATTGAAAATATAAATATTTGATATACTTTTTCATAACTACTCCTATAATTATTATTGAGATTTTTAAAAATGTTGAGTAAAAAAAGATATTTGTAGAAAAGAAATAATTAATATCATTATAAATTGGAAATGAAGTTTTTATTAAGAAAAAAAAATCTTCAAAATGTGCTTAGGATCGGAGGGAGTAATAAGTAAACAAATTACTACAGTATTATTTAGAACACGTCTCACTTTCTGAATTCTCTAAAATTTTTCCAAGGACGTGTCTCATTTAAAACGATGTTCATGTTTTGATTGTGGCTAATTCCTTTGTTGAAATTCACATCATAAAGATTAAGAACGTATGTGGTCTAGAACTATTCTGCCATCATTATCGAATGTTGTTTTTTTAGGATGGTTTTTATGAAACAATACTCCCTCCGTCCTATAAATTACTCCATCCGTTCTGTATGTTCGAGTTTTTGGAGATTTTTTATGTCTCATAAATCATGATCTTTTTGAAATTTAATACTTATTTATATTTCTTTTTACAAATATATCCTTATTTATTGTATTCTCTTTTTCATCACTCATTTGTTCATCTTTCTTCAATATAATCTTCATACATTTATTATTACTCTCTTTCCTTTTATTAAATGGGGGTAATTTAGTCAAATTATACCAAATTCTTACATCATTTACTCATTTCTTAATTTGTATGAAATCTTCAAAAGATCATAACATATGGGACGGATGGAGTATATAGTTTTAGACCTTGACATATAGATTAAGAAATAAGTAAATGATATAAGAATTTGATATATTTTGACTTTATTACTTTTATTTAAAAATATGAGAGAATATAATAATAAATGTATGAAGATTATATTGAAGAGAAATAAATAAATGGGTGGTGAAAGAGTGAATATAATAAATAAGTATATAGTTGGATAAATATAATGAATATTATGTTTCTAAAACTACAAAATAAAATAGCTAAATAAACATAATTTATGAGATGGAGGAAACAATTAACGAAGATTCAAAATTCGGAAGGTTGAGACATTATGAAATAAATAATTTTAGAAGAAAGAAATATAAGAACTTTATATCGAGCACGCTTGAGAGGTAAATAAATAGGTGCTATCTTATCCAGTAAAAAGGGATGATAAAAGCAGTAATCATGTTATTAAGTTCATGATGAATAAGTCCAGAACACTGAAGGGTGACGCTATGATATTACTATGGATTTCTCTTTTCTCATACTTTATCTTTAGTATTCTCTCCCATCTTCATTATAAGTAAAGTGAATCAAAAACATATATATTAATCAAGTTAATTAAAGTATATTTGATTTTCTTGATTTCAAATAAAAAAATTAGAAATATTATCTAAATTACCCTTCATGTTGATATGGATTTTTTTATTTTTTATGAATTGGAAGGAATTTTATTAAGGCTGCTCAATAGAGCCAGCTAAAAAGGCAGGGGGGACATCAAACCAGACCCTGTCTACAGAAGCATGCTTCACCCATTTAGCTAAGAGGTGAGCAGCAACATTGCCTTTCCTATTAACATAGGAGAAGTAGCAATTAGAAAACTGACAAACAAGACGCCTAATACAATTTTTGATCCTAATTCAGATAAATCAATTTTAGAACCAACTAAGGAGTCAATCAAAATTTTACAATCTGATTCAACTATAACATTAGGCCACCCATAAGTAAATGCACACTGCAAGCCAAATAAAATTGCTTTCGCCTCTTGATGCATTGGGGACAGCTGGAAAGAGTCTTTAGAGCCACCACACAAAAGAACTTTGTTGTTGCAATCTCTAATTATAAAACCAACACCACACTCCCTTGTTTCAGCATCCCAGGCAACATCAACATTTAATTTCACAAAACCAGATTGCGGAGGGGACCAAACTGCTTCATTTCTCAATGTAGGTCTATCCTCTGTATCACCTTTTATCTGCAATTTCCTCCAATTAGCCCAAAAAGCCACAGCGGAAGCAATAATAGCAGAACTACTAGGCTTCTTATTCTGGAAAATGTTGTTATTTCTAGACAGCCACAAATGCCAACACACCACAATCAACCACTCCACCACAGATTTGAAACAAACAGATACAATATAATTGAACCAATCAATAAGGGAATTGTTTTGGTCAAACTCTAGAATAAAATCCATTTCTAAGCTCTTCCACACTTCCTTAGCCACATTGCATTGGAACAAAACATGACCTGCAGTTTCCACTTGACACATACAAGCTTGACAATCAACATCCATAAGAACCCCCGCAGATTAGTCCTTGTAGGTAATATATCCCGAAGAACACGCCACCAAAAAAGCTTAAACTTCTCTTGAATTTTCAGATTCCACAAAGCTTTCCAAACAGCAGAGGAATTGACATTAGTAGAAGATGTGCCTCCACCATCAACTTCTTCCCTCCATCTCATTTCTGCATAATACCCACTTTTCACAGTAAAAACACCATCCTTGTTAAAATGCCAAATAAGCTGGTCAACTTCCTCTCTATCGATCAAAGGAATAGACAAAATAACATCACGATCAATAGGCAAGAAGTTTTCTGACACTTTGGTTATGTTCCAGCTCAAATTTTAAGCATTAATAAGATCAGAGACAAATAAAGACGGGTCCTTATTGCTTAAGTTGGAAACTGGTTTAAAGCTCCATGGTCTAGGTAACCAAGGGGCATTCCAAACAGAAATGCAATGACCATTTCCCACTCTCCAACGAACTCCTTTGCGAAGAACCTCCCTGCCTTCCAAAATGCTACGCCACGTATAACTAGGATTATGACCCAGAGAGGCATTCAAGAAGTCCTTATTAGGGAAATATTTGGCTTTTAGAATCCTAGAGATAAGAGAATGCGGCTTTTTAATAATGTTCTAGCCTTGCTTTGCGAGAATAGCCAGATTAAATGTCTCCAGGTCCCTAAAACCAAGACCACCTCTTTCTTTGCTAACACACATCTTCCTCCAGCTCAGCCAATGGATTTTCTGCTCTTCATTAGAGGAACCCCACCAAAATTTGTTAAACATACCAGTTAACTGATTACATAGACTGACAGGAAGTTTGAATACATTCATTGCATAGGAGGGGATAGCCTGGGCAACCACTTTGATTAACACCTCCTTACCCGCAATAGATAATAATTTCTCCTTCCAGCCTTGAATCCGCTTCCACACCCTGTCAACAATACTTTGGAATAAAGAGTTTTTAGCCCTGCCTAAGCGAGTTGGAAGGCCCAAATATGATTCAGAGTACGCTTGGGTAATAATCCCAAATTTCCCCAGAATAACATTCCTGATGTTGTCACTGCAGTTAGGACTAAACATTATAGATGATTTGTCAAAATTAATAATCTGCCCCGAAGCTAGGCTGTACAAGTTTAATAATTTTTCCAAAACCTCAGCTTCCTTAATGTTAGCCCTTGCAAAAATAATACTATCATCTGCAAAAAATAGATGGGAAACTGAAGGACCATACCTAGACGCCTTAGCACCATGAATCTCATTCCTGTTCTCTGCTAAGTTAAGCAAGCAAGAAAAAGCTTGAGCCACAATGAGGAATAGATACGGTGATAGAGGGTCGCCCTGACGAATACCCCTCTTCGGATGCAATTTCCCAAACTGTTTACCATTCAAAATCACTGAAAAAGAAACAGATTTAACACATTTCATAACCAGAGAAATCCATTTGGCAGAAAAACCCAATTTGACCAACATATGTTCCAAAAAATCCCATTCGACCCTGTCATAAGCTTTACTCATATCAAGCTTTATTGCCATGCATCCTTCTTTACCCACTTTCCTACTCTGAATCATGTGTGTCAGTTCATAAGCAACCAAAATATTATCAGTGATGTGCCTACCAGGAACAAAGGCACTCTGGGATTCAGAAATAATATGGGGAAGAATCACCTTAAGTCTATTAGCCAACATCTTTGAAATAATTTTATATATGACATTGCATAAGCTTATGGGACGAAATTGAGTCATATTATCAGGATCTTTCACTTTCGGAATCAAAACAATATGAGTGAAATTCAGCTCATCAAGAAAATTACCTCCGTTTAAAAACTTAAAATGCTTTGTGTCACTTCCAACCCGACCACATGCCAGAAATTTTGATAGAAGAAAGGAGGAAAACCATCTGGACCAGGGGATTTAGTTGGAAACATTTGGAAAATCGCCTCTTTCACTTCCTCAGCAGTAAAAGGACGATCTAAAGAGGAATTCATATCAGAGGTAACTGTCAGAGGAACAGAATCCATAACCTCAGAAACAAAAGGAGGATTAACAGTATCAAAGAGGTTGAAAAAATAATTTACAGCGATCAAACCCATACCTTCTTCATCTGTTATAAGTTTACCTGAACTATCCTTGAGATGCTTCACTGTGTTCTTCTTCTGTCTCTGGGACGCTCTTTTATGAAAGAACTTAGTATTCTGATCACCCTCTTTTAGCCAATGCACTTTGGATCTCTGTTTCACTTCTTTTCTTCCAGATCCAGAAGCTCATTCAATCTAGCAATTAGAACTTTCCTTTCTTTCATAGCTTCGGATGAGCAACCTCGAGCATCAATTTTATCAAGTTTTTCCTGCATTCTCTTAATCTCCTTTAGGATGCAAGGAATAGCCTTTTTACTCCAATCTTGGAGCTTAAAACCTGTACTCTCAATCTTTCCACAAGTCCCCTGCAAAGAGCAAGGGCCCAAATCAGTATTCCACACCTCACTAACGATCTGATTACAATCTTCAAATTCAGCCCAACCTGTTTCAAAGAAGAACCTCCGCTCCCCCCTTCGAGAATAAGTATCTGGGTTGGGATTGAGAATCCTGATAGACATAGGACTATGATCAGATGCAGGAGAGGAGAGATGTTGTACAGAATAAGAAAACCGCGAGGTCCAGTCAGAATTAGCCAGGAACCTGTCTAGACGCTCAAAAACATAATTATTACCACCAATACCTTTGGCCCATGTAAATTGATTTCCTGTGAAACCCAGATCAAACAGATAGCATCTATCCACAGCATCCCTGAATGCATCAATAAGACGTAGAGCTCTTGACCTGCCTCCCAATTTTTCTTGCTGAAACAAAATTTCGTTAAAATCTCCACCCACCAACCTGGGAAGATCAAACTGAGAATGTAACAGGCTAAGCAACGACCAGGATTGATGTCTTTCTGATGTAACAGGGTGACCATAAAAACCTGTGAAACGCCAATCACCTTTGATTTTATCATTCACAATAACATCAATGTGACCCTTGGAATAGGATTGAAGGGAGATCTCAACACTATCTTTCCACAATAGGGCCAAACCACCCCCCCTTGTCTCACCACAATCAACCGCCACCATATTATGAAATCCACAGCGATTCTTTAATACATTAACCTCTCTAGCATAAAGTCTAGTCTCCGAGAGAAAGACTAGCTTGGGAATATGAAGCCTTAATAGCACCATTAAGGCCTGAACTGCACGGGGGCTTCCCATACCCCTACAGTTCCAGCATAAGAAATTCATTGCTTTCGGCGGGACTGACTTACAGTCCTCGCCGCTTCTGACTCATCATAACCCTCCTTTGACATCAACTTTAACTTCTGAGATCCTCCTTGACTATCGTCCTCAACCCGTAACCCTCCACCCATATAACCAATGTCCTTCCTCTTTAAGCCTGAGTTAGGACTCTTTGGTGGCGAAGAGCATGTATTCTTCCTTGCTAATTTCTTCCAAGCCATCTTCCTCTCGCCTCCTTGGTTCTCCTGTACTCGGGTGTGAAAGGTTGAGGTTACCTCCATAGTGGGACTAATTATAATGTGCTGTGTTGGAGAACTGTCAACCTCAATTCCAACATCACCCTCCTTGTTCCCTGTTTATCCCTCCTTTTTAGAGACTTGGTTGGGTGCTACTTCTTGTGATCCCATTGCATTATTTTTGGTCCTAAGAAGGTCTGGAACCAAGTCATCAAGGTCCCTAACACCATCAAATTTCCGAATATCCCCTCCTTGCCTCTTGCTAAACAAGACCGCTCCATTGGAAGAGACCCTCATAAAATCGCCATATTGCTTTTGCCCTTCAACCTGTGGAGCTTCACAATCCTTCTCTCCATGCCCAATAATACCACAATTATAGCAGAAAGCCCCCAACCTTTAATATCTCAGCCAAAACCATCTCTTCTTCTCATTAGCACCCATTGATAGAAACAACCCACGTCTCAAGGATTTGGTGATGTCAATCCTCACCCTGATTCGTAGAAAAGAACCCCAAGCCGTACCATCCTCAGCCGTGTCAACATCGACCACTCCTCCCAACATATCTCCGATTGCCTCACCTATTTTCCTTGTCATACATCCTATTGGGAGATCAAAGACTCGAATCCAAAAGACAACAAAAGAAAAATCAAGATCAGAAAGACTTGTCGTTGGGTCGTATTCCTGGAAAGCAATCATGTTTCTGTCAAAAGCCCACGGTGACCCCTCAACCACCTTCCTCTTGTCTTTCAAATTTCTGAATTTGAACACAAAAGTGTTCTCACCCAGTGGTCGAATCAGAACAGGGGATTGAAGCCGCCAAACCCACTTCAGAGCATCCGCAAAGCCATTAACATTCACAGGCTTGTTGACCAGGACCTTCCCCACCAGCGTTAGTATGTCCTCTCCTCCCTATAGGTCCTTCTCGCGTTCCACTAATACACCTTCGCTTTCCTCCTCTGTTAGACTAAGTCTACTCCACAAAGCCTCCAAGTCGTCATCCATTGAAAGGAAGTTAGCTTACAAGTGTAAGACTGATCACGTACGTAAAGCCTTCTGCACTAAGAATCCAATCGCAAAGCCCTCTTCACTTGGTTTTCAATCGCAAACCCTAGCAGAGCACTTTAGACGTGGCGGCTCATGCAAACCTTAAACTTTTAATGAGCAGTGGATTTTTTGTTGATATGGATTTTAAGTAAATGTAAACACACATTCTAAAAGTATTGAAAAAATGTTACGAATTTTATGAAAAATATTTTAAGAATAATAATATTTAATAATGTAAAATTAGTTAAATTTATTTATATTTTTTGATATTTTAAACCATAAGGAACTTATTTTTTTTACTAATTTTCGAAATCAAATTACTGTAGTATTTTAATTTCTAACTGTATATAAATGGAGAATGAATAACACATGAGCATGTGATGAAGGTCTAATATATGATGTTTTAAGGCCTAATTTCACTTCCTTTTGCTTGGGTTTTGACTTGTTTCTCTTGTAAATATAGGTATTTTGTATTAGTTTTAGGGATTTTTAGTTTATTAGAATAATCCTTTGAACGTTTTGATCCGTTTTGGGTATGTTTCAGGTATTTCGGAGCTTTATTTGGAGAAAATATTATTGGAGCTAAGAAGAGCATAAGAAGACCTTGAAAATGGCACAAGAACGGAGAGAAACGGAGTCGGAAAGTACTGAGCACGCCCAAGCGCGGGAATGGCGCGCCCAGGCGCGCCTGCAGCGGTAATTTATGGGGCATGAGACATAGCGCGCCCAGGCGTGCTGGTCTGCACGCCCAGGCGCGCATAGTGCGTGAAAGTGACACGGTTCGTTATTTTGATCATAACATGAGCTACGCTTATCCAAATGAGGAGATCTAGGTATCATTTTAAAGCTAAGGAAAAGATCTACAATTTTGCCAGAAATAGCCTTGCTCAAATTCATCCATCTTGGGGGTCAAAATCATTGCCGAAGTTGCTGTCAGACACAAATACGGGATTTAGAAGGATTTTAATAATAAATTTTATTTGTAGATAAGATTATTAAAGATTAGATTATTATAATAGGATATTATTATATCAATTCAATTAGGATTAGTTTTAGACTTTAAATATAGGTTTTTTCTTTAGGTTTGGTAGACTTTTCAGAGCCAAATAAGATATTAGATAAAATTAGGATTAGAGAAGAGAGGCTGTTATGCAATTGAGAGCAAGGAGGCAAGGCACAAGGGTTGAAGATCAACATTGTTGGAGGGATCCACTTGAAGATTGAATATCTCTTGGGAGTAAATTAATTATTGTCTATGATTATTAGTTTATTTCATTCCTTTTTCTTCTTCTTCCAATATGTATAATTGAACCTCTTGTTAGGAATAAGGTGAATTTGTATGGATCTTAATTTGGCTATTTATTTATGAATTAATGTTTTTCCTTTCAAATCAATTGCTTGGTTGTGTTTTAATTACATTTCATAGAATTGATCACTTTATGTTTTGCTTTGGTAATCTGAACCTTAATTGGAAAATTAGAATTAAGTTTAGGCCTTTCAACTAAACAATATAATTATTCAACTCGTAGGGATACTTTTGGATAATTGTATAACTCTTATAAACTAACTCACTTAAGGGATTAAGGGATAAAGTTTAGTAAGAAACATAATTGCCATGAGGGATCTAGCTTTTATTGTTTCTGGAGTTTTAGATTTATTGGAAAACATATTTTCATAATTAATAACCTGATCCTACAATGAAACCAAGTTCCTAACCTTTTCCATATTTGCTTCTAATTACCTTTTTAGTTTCTAAATTGTTTCACCCTTTCTATTCTACATTCCTATCTCTAAACTCTAAAACCCATACAAGTTATACATAGTAATCGCAATTAGGTGAAAGAAATTAGAAACAATTTACAATCCCTGAGTAGAACGATAAGTTTACTTACTCTTTATTACTTGTGCGATCGGTACACTTGTCGTATTGCCAACAACATGCCACACATAATATGTCATAATAATAGAGTAATATGTCAGATTAGTCCCTGACTTTGTAAGCATCGATCAAGTTAGTCCCTGACTTTGTCAAAATAGCAATTTAGTCCCTGAGATTTCATTTTAATTCACATACGTCCCTATCTTTATTCCATTTTAAAGCAAATACATCCCTGCGATAATGACGGCAGGGACTAACTTGATCGACGTTCTCCTATCTTAGGGACTAAATTGCTATTTCGATAAAGTCAGGGACTAACTTGACCTACACTTACAAAGTCAGGGACTAATCTGACATATTACTCCATAATAATACTTGTTACTTTGCTTGGATCATACAGATAACTATTGTTTATATTAATGCAAATTTGCAATATGAATTTCAGACTAATAAGTTTTATAGAAGTGTGATGGCATGTTGCATGTTTTTTTTTTAATGAGTTAAAGGTGTTTTTTGGTAGATAATAATAAAGTAATTCTTTTTAAAATAAAAAAATCACCGAAATGTGATGGCATGTTGATTTTACTCATCTTTAAAAATAGTAAAATTTTTTACAATATCACAGATGTAATCAATCACAAAAGAATAAGAATCAACATAATAGAAGTGCTTTAGTGAAACAGTAATTTTATTTTGTACACTTCAAATATCATAATTTTTTTTTTCAACAAATCAAATTATTTCAGTTTTTTAATCTATTTTTTAATTTTTTTCGTATTATAAAAAACTCAATAAAAAGCTAAAGAATAACTACAAGTTGTCACGATATTTTTCTCAAAATATATTTTTGTTAGTGCAATGGTATGGATTATGTTACATGTGATGGCCCAAATAACGACCAAGAGGGCTCTAGTGCAGATGTTGGAGCAGATCAGGAAGCTAGGCCCAAAAGAGTGGCTCGAAAGACACAAGGGATTCTAGGATTTATCTACTATTAAATCTAGTACTTCACATAATTACTAGTATTTTATTTGGCTGTCATATTCTAGAAGTTTGTTGGTTAGGAATTGGGTTTTTGTCTGTATTTGGCCATGCACTACGTGTAGTAGTTGTTAGCATCTTTCTGTTATATATTCTCTGAGGTAATGAAGAAAAGGCAGGCAATAGTTTATTCTCTTCTTCTCTTGCTATTTTCTTAGGAGGCAGCCTGTCCTCAAATTCAGTGCACCACCTTTTCCCCTTTTAGTTATCATTGGTGCTTTCATTGCTTCTTCCTCATGGCAGAAGGTACCCGTTCCAAATCTCAGCTCAAAAAAATGGATGAAATGCTTTCCAAACTCACTCTATTCCAAGAAGCCGTCACCCAACAATTTTCCTCTGTCTCCACCCAATTCCAAAGTATTGGCCACCGCCTCTCAGCCTTAGAACAACACCCCACACCCCCCCCCCTCATCTCCTTCATTCAACCCCCATGAGTCACCTTCTTCTAATCGCCATTTTCTGAAGCTTGATGTCCCCAGGTTTGACGGCACCGATGCTCTTGGGTGGATCTTCAAAATCACCCAGTTCTTTGAGTATCACAACACTCCGGAGGAGGAGCGTATTACCGTCGCATCATTTTACCTGGATGGTCCTGCCCTTCCGTGGTTTCAGTGGATGTTTCGCAATGGCCAGATCCATTCATGGCACCAACTCCTCAAGGCCTTGGATAACCGTTTTGCTCCTACGGCGTTTGACGACCCTCGTGGGAAACTCTTCAAGCTTACCCAAACCTCCTCCGTCACTAATTACCTCACTGAGTTCAAATCCTTGGCCAATCGGGTTGAAGGTCTCCAACCTTCTGTTGGAAGTCAAGCTTTCCCAAGGACTTCAAGTGCAAATATTTCATATGGTTTTGATGATAACAAACTCAAGATTCTCAAGTTCATATCAAGTGCAATCACAAGCTCTTCAACCTTCAAGTCCAAGCTTCAAGTTGAAGAATCAAGCAAATGAAGTTGAAGGCTCAAGCAAATAGAAGATCTTTTAACCTTTTCCCTTAGGACATCATGTAAGGTAATGAAGTCAAGGTTTATATTATGTTAAAAGGCCAATATAAGTTTTTCTAAAATATATTTTTCATAATTAAGGAGAAGAAAAAGAAGTTTTATGAAAATCAGTTTTTCTATCTTAGTTTTGGTGAAAATAATTGATGTTACAAAACTCTGAATATTTTTATGTATGCAAGAGAGAGTAATCGATTACGTGCCTAAGTTATTCGATTAACTTTGTTGCATCATAGAAAAATCAGAGAGTTTGTAATCGATTAAGTGAACTTTGCTAATCCATTACTTTCTTATGAGAGTAATCGATTACCTGGCTCAAGTAATCGATTAAAATTGTTGCATCATATATTTTCCTGAGACAAAGTAATCGATTATTGCTTTGAGATAATCGATTACATGATGTTGCATCATATAAAAATCAGAGGCTCTGTAATCGATTATTAGAATAGTGGTAATCGATTATATGTGTTGCATCATACATTAAACAGAAGTGAAGTAATCGATTACATGCATGTGATAATCGATTACTGGTTTTTAAAATGAATTTCAAAATTTCTATTTTTAAAGGGATAATCGATTACCTCCCTGAAGTAATCGATTACCTCAAGTTTTATTGAAAAACGTGTCAGAATCATTTTGATTTATTTCCTGATTTGTTTTTACTTAATTGATTCTGATTTATTTTCAAAATTCGAATTTGATTTTATTTTTGAAAATATTCCTTTTTTGTTTTAAGAATCAAATCCTTGATTTATTTTCTAAATCTTTTTTATTTGGTTTTGATTTTAAAACTTAAATTATTTTATTTCCTATATCGTTTTTGATTTGATTCTGATTCGATTTTCAAATTCAAAATTCAAATTTCAAATCTTTGGTTTTAATTCTTAAATCTTTTATTTTATCTTTTGATTTGTTTTTGATTTCAAAAGTAACTCTATTTATTTGTTTTTCAAAATCACTACACTTCTACAATTTTGTTTTTCAAGAATCTGATATTCACGCTCTTTCTCTTCTTCTCCATTATTCTCTGTTCTTCACGTTCAGATATTTTTTTAAGAAAACAAAACCTTGTATTGGCCTTGTAACACTTTATATCGACTTCATTATCATAGAGCTTAATTGTTGTATCTGTGTTGCTTAGAACACATAATTGTTAGAGTGGCATTTATTGTTGTATCAGCACTGTTGAGAGTGCACTATAGGTCTTGTACCTGATCAATCATACCATAACCAGTGTTGTAAGGGGTGTGTAACCCTTAGTGACTAGGGAGTGAATCTCCTAGTGCGGACGTGCTGCGTTCGTGGTTGTAGGGTGAGGAACCCTTTGTTGTGTGGGTAGTGCTAGACGAACGGTGGGTCACCTAGTAGTTAGGCTATCTGGAAATCTAGGAAAGGTTTTCCTAGTTGTGTATCGAGGTCCCTGGCGAAAGGAGGTTCCTAGTAGCTTGCGGGGCGCTCTGGTTGTACTCGGGGACGCGAGGCGTCTTGGTTTAGTGAAAAGCTCAAGCGAGTCGCTTGGGGACTGGAGTAGGCCGGGTTTGCCAAACCAGGATAAAATCACCGGTGCAATCTCTTCTATCCCTATCTCTTTTATTTTCCGCTGTTATATTTATTTGTTGCGCATCATAACATCTATTTTCTTAATAATCTATTTTAAGAGAATTTAAAATAATAAGCGCGGTAACGGTTTTCATTGTTCTTATTTATTTGAGTTCCGTGCATATAAGTTTTTATTATTATTATTATTATTATTATTATTATTATTATTATTATTATTATTATTATTATTATTATTATTATAGCTTCCGTAAAATCGTTTTTATTCAATATATTAGTTTTCCGCTGCAAAATCTCTTTAATTTTATTGAAAATGATTTGAAACCAATGTTTTCGTAAACACCCAATTCACCCCCCTCTTGGGTGACGACTACCAATCCTATCAATAATTCTAACACCTTCCCTTCTCCTCAGTTGCTTCATTTCCGGGCTGAAGCCGGAGCTCCGCCATGACGTCATTGCTCATCAACCACCCTCTCTCTCTCAAGCGGTGGGTTATGCCCGTTTACATGAGGAGAAACTTCATGACCACTCTCGCACCCAGCGTCCTCCTCCACTCCAACGCTGGTCTCCACCTGTTTCTCGCACTTTTTCACCCTCACCTCCTCCATCACCTGGACCCAAACCCCCATTACCACCCCTATTACCCACACCACCACCCAAAACCTGTTTCAAACAACTCACCGAGGCTGAAATGGCGGAGAAACATGAGAAGGGACTGTGCTTCAACTATGACCAGAAATTCTCCCGTAACCACCGCTGTCCTGCTCGCTTCTTCCTCTTGATTGCTGATGAGGATGATTCCCCACCATCGAGCAGTGAAGGAGATCCAACCACGGACCCGGAACCTGGTTCTGTTGAAGACCTTCTGGACCCATCCCTCCATTCGGCCCAATTAAGCCTTAATGCTCTATCTGGGACTGGGGCTTCTGAAACACTACGCATATTGGGCTTATTGGCCCAATACCAAGTTCGTGTACTTGTTGATAGCGGAAGTACACACAACTTCATCCAACTTAAGGTTGCTAATCTTTTGGGGTTACCTCAGACTCCTACAGCACCCTTGAAGGTACTTGTTGGGAGTGGCGAAGAGCTTGCGTGCAACCAATTCTGTCCTGGTGTGTCTTTACTAATCCAAGGCCATGATTTCAAGGTGGACCTGTATGTACTGGATATGGGAGGGTCAGATATTGTACTTGGTGCTCAGTGGTTAAAGTCTTTGGGCCCAATTCTCATGGATTACCAGGCCCTCACTATGCGGTTTTTCTACAATCAGCAATTGATTGAGCTCAAAGGCGATTCTGGGCCACAGTCCTCCTCTATCTCCATTCATCAACTCAAAAGGGTGGTACGTAGTGACCAAGTTGCTCAACTTTTCTCTTTACACATTTCCCCTTCCACTCCACAGACCCAACAACCACACACTCTTACCCATCCTCTTCCTGACATCCAAAAACTCCTTCTTTCCTATCCCACCCTCTTTGCTGAACCATCTCAATTACCCCCGGCCCGACCCACTGACCACCACATCCCCCTCCTTACCAATTCTAACCCGGTTAACGTACGCCCTTATCGATACCCACACGCCCACAAGGTGGAAATTGAGCGCCAAATTTCGAAGATGCTTGAGTCTGGATGGATTTCTCCCAGTACCAGCCCTTTTTCTTCCCCGGTTCTTTTGTTGCGGAAGAAAGACGGGTCCTGGAGGATGTGTGTTGATTACCGGGCCCTTAACACCATCACCGTTAAGGATAGATTCCCTTTGCCCACCATTGATGAGTTACTTGATGAGCTGCGATTCGCGCGTTGCTTCTCCAAATTGGACCTAACATCTAGGTTCCATCAAATTAGGTAGCATCCCTCTGATGTTCATAAAACCACCTTCCGTACCCATGACGGTCACTATGAATATAAGGTGATGCCCTTCGGTCTATGCAATGCCCCTGCCACTTTCCAGGCCACTATGAATGATGTGTTCAGGCCTCTTCTCCGCAAAACCGTCATTGTATTTTTTGACGATATATTGGTTTTTAGCCCTTCCCTTGAGCAGCATATCAGTCACCTCCGCCAAGTATTTGATATTCTGCGCAGCAACCAATTTCTTTTGAAGCTCTCAAAATGTTCCTTCGCTCAGTCTCAGATTGATTACTTGGGCCATGTTGTCTCTGCTGGTCATGTTTCTCCTGACAAGTCCAAGATCCAAGCAATGGTTGAATGGCAGGTTCCTACTTCCTTGAAAAGCCTGCGTGGTTTTCTGGGTTTGACAGAATTTTATCGCCGTTTTGTCAAAGGATATGCTGCCATAGCTCACCCCTTGACCGAATTGTTGAAAAAGGGTGCGTTTCAGTGGTCCCCTGCTGCTCAGCGAGCCTTCGAAGCTCTAAAAATGGCAATGACCGAAGCCTCTGTTTTAGCTCTACCCAACTTTTCCTTGCCATTTGTTATTCAGACAGATGCTTCGGGTTCAGCCATGGGCGCTGTTCTCATTCAAGGAACTCATCCAGTTGCCTATTTCAGCAAGGTATTTTGCCGTCGGATGGCTAAAGCATCTGCCTACATCCGTGAGCTACATGCTGTCACCAGTGCAGCAAAGAGGTGGCGACAGTATCTTCTGGGATCACCATTCATCATTCAAACAGACCAGCGCAGCCTCAAGGAGTTACTCACCCAAGTCATCCAAACTCCGGAACAACAACACTACCTTGCTAAGCTCCTTGGCTATGACTACGAGATACAATACAAGCCAGGCAAATTGAATGTGGTGGCTGATGCCTTGTCCCGTTCCACAGGTCCGGTGGTGGGTGAATTGCAACTTCTCACTATGCCTAATTTTGTATTCCTTGAGGATCTCAAAAAATCCCTCCTTCAAGACACTAACTACCTTTCCTTGCGTCAGAAGTGTCTTGACCACCCTGATGCCATGCCTCATTTCAAGGTGCTGGATGGGCTTTTGATTAGAGCCAGAAATATGATGTTTGTGAGTGATAATTTACCCTCTTTCTTAGTGATTTTGGCTTGTTTATCAAGTAATTGTTAAGAAAAGATTGATTTTATATACTAATGATGAGGAACGAGATCGTTGTGGATTTTGTGCCTTTTGTGTTCTTAATTGCAGGTTTTGGAGCTTAATTTGTTGAAATTGGAAAAAGAAAAAAAAGAAGCAAGTAATAAACCTTGAAGTTGGAGATGAGAAGGCGAGTTTGACGGTTAAGATGCTATGCCATGGGTGCACAAGACCAGGAAATGGGGCCAAAAGAGCAAAAACAAGTAGATGCTGAAGCTAGTGTGGTGCGCCCAGGCGCAGCCTTGTGCGCCCAGGCGCGGGTCGATCTCGCCCAAGCGCGGGTTTGTACGCCCAAGCGCACGGCGTCAGTTGCAGTAGATTTAATTATATCTTTTACAGATTTGATAGGAGATTAGTTTTTATCCTTTTAAATAGACATATTCTAGGTTAGATTGAGGACGTTTTTTACATATCAGAGGATTAAGAACAAGGTTTAGAGCTTTTTACGAAGAACACGGAGATTAGAGGCAAGGATTAGTGGTAATTATGTCTCTCTTTATCACTTTTATTGCTTTTCTTCTTCCCATTATGAACTAAACCCTTCTTTGGGATGTAGGAGTAGATGAACATGGAACCTTGTTAATGTTTTTGCAATGAATTGATTTTGTTTTTCCATTATAAATTCTGTGTTTGATTATATTTTGATTGTTTCTCGTGAATGTGCGCAGTTCATGACTTTTGGAAATCCTTTATGAATAGACATATGAATTTAGGATTTAGCCTAATAATCAAACAGTTCAATTGCATAGGCACAGACATGTTTTCTATGAATTGGATAATTTTTACAAGTTTTGATTGAACTTAATTTAAGGTTAGGTGTTTAAGGCTCTCTTGAGACATCATTCAGAGATTAATATCTAAAACACGGAAACGTGCTAAGACATTAGGCGTTTTCTACCTTTGCAAAACAAATTCAGAATTTAGGAAAACAAATCAATTCGTTGTTAAACGTTTTAGGAACCTTCATCGAAACTACGTCCCGCTTTTTCCCATTGTTCAAGAATCGTTTTATTTGTTTATTTTAATTCATTTAAATCAAAAATCACTCAAACAATTTAATTTCAATTTAATTTTCATTTAGTAACTACGAATAGGTGAGAATTATTAGAATCAATTTCAGTCCTCGTTGGGAACGATACTCTATTTATCACTCTATTACTTGTACAATCTGGTATACTTGCCAGAATCCCAACAAGTTTTTGGCGCCGTTGCCGGGGACTAAAATTAGATTTTAGTAATTTTTCGGTACTCTTAGTAGTTACTTAGTCGAAGTTTGTTCTAGCTTTTATTTTTAATTGTTCTTATTCACTCAACAGGTGCTATTAACCCTCTTTGCCGAGTCTGGTATATGCACTTGCGTTCTGCAGGTGATTACAGCAGCCTTCAATTCGATCCCGAGATCGAGTTGACAGCGAAGAAGTTAAGGAAACGAGCACAGCGAGAGAAAAAGGAACGAGAAAGAATAATGGCTGACGAGCGTGAAAGCTAGGTTGAGAATGAGACAGAACCTGACATGCGTACTTTGGCTGATTACGCCTTAGTCGACCCGACCTTAATTGGTACTAGCATAGTACCACCTGCGGTCACTGCTACACACTTTGACATCAAGGGGGCATATATAAACATGCTGCAACAAAACCAATTCAGTGGTGCCCCAGACGAGGACCCAAGTGATCATATTGCTATGTTCTTGAGTTACTTGGACTTCTTCAAGATTCAAGGTGCGAGTGATGATGCGATCAGGCTGAGGCTTTTTCCTCTCTCATTAAAGGGAAAGGCACTTAAATGGGTCCGGTCTCAACCACAGGGGAGCTTCCTTACTTGGGACAAATTGGCTACGATGTTTGTGGACCAGTACTTCCCACCCTCCAGGCAAGCTCAGCTTAGGCAAGAAATCAACGCCTTTGCTCAGCAAGATGGAGAGTCATTACATGAGGCGTGGGAAAGGTACAAGCAGATGTTGAAGAGGTGCCCCAATCACTCTATGCCTAAATGGTTGCAAATGAGGACATTCTATGATGGGTTGAGTCTAACCAATCAGCACTTGGTCGATTGTGCATCACAAGGTTCATTTGAGAGCAAAACAGCCATAGAGTCCAGGCAGTTGATTGAGAAGATGGCTCATAACAGAAGTCGGGCCACTGTTAGGAAGCGTATCATGAAGAAGAGTGATTTGGAGCCTGAGAATGTGCAAGCTCTATTTGCACAAAATAAAGAGATGCAGCAGCAGATAGCTGCATTGACTCAGAAATTGGGTCAGGTCCAAATGAATGCTTCAACAGGTATACCTCCTATCCCTTCTGATACTTCTGCTTTATTACTAACATGTGATTTTTGTAAAGGCAACCACCGTAATGGTGAGTGTGCATTTGAAGTTAGTACTAGCACAGGTAATGATGAACAGGCTAATTTTGTGGGAGGAGGACAGAGAAACAATCCTTACTCAAACACCTACAACCCAGGGTATAGAAATCACCCTAACTTCTCGTGGCGCAGCCCAGCACTCCAGCCACCACAAGAGAAGCAGCTGGCACCTTGGGAGGCAGCAATTGAGAAGCTCGCTCTAACAACTAATAATTTTATTGAGGAGACGCGAGCCAACTTCAAAAACCAGGGTGCCAGCATTCGCAATCTGGAGGTTCAGATGGGTCAACTTTCCAAGCAGATGTCAGAGAGGTCACCAGGAACCTTTCCCAGTGACACCATTCCAAACCCCAGAGAGCATTGCAAGGCCATTACTCTTCGAAGTGGCAAGTCTCTTGAGGAGCCACAAAAGAAGAGTGATGAGGTGGTGCTTGAGAAGGAAGAGGCCAAGGAACAACCAGCTGAGGACTCAACTCCTGAAATACAACAAAATAAGAAATCAACTGCAACTCAGGAAGGAGAGAAGAAACCTCAGATATCTCACAGGGTTCCTTTTCCTCAGCGGTTGAAGAAGGAGGAAAACAAGAAGCAATTTGCCAAGTTCATGGAGGTGTTTAAGAGGCTCCAGATCAACATTCCCTTCGCAGAGGCACTCGAGCAGATGCCTACATATGCGAAGTTCATGAAAGAGCTCTTAACCAACAAAAGGAAGATGCAAGATGATGAGACTGTGCTTCTTACAGAGGAATGCAGTGCAATTCTACAAAGGAAGCTCCCTCAGAAGCTAAAAGATCCTGGGAGTTTCACAATCCCTTGTAACATTGGGGGATTTGATATTGGCAAAGCTCTGTGCGATTTAGGGGCAAGCATCAATCTGATGCCCCTCTCCATCTTTAAGAAGCTTGGTATTGGAGAAGCAAAGCCGACAATGATGTGTCTTCAGTTAGCTGATCGGTCTGTGAAGAGGCCCTATGGGAAAGTGGAGGATGTGCTTGTCAAGGTGGACAAGTTCATCTTCCCTGCTGACTTTGTTATCTTGGACATGGAGGAGGACTCAGACATTCCTCTACTCCTGGGTAGGCCGTTTCTAGCCAGGCGAGCTCAAGCTCCGGGTTCATGAAGAAGAAGTCTCATTCAATGTCTACCGGTCCATGAAGAATCCAATGGACAGCTCCCAATGCTTTTTGGTGGACGTGGTTGACACTCTAGTCACATCTACTTTTGAGCAAATTGGGCATGGAGATGTGTTGGCAGCAGCTCTGACACATGAGAAGAGTGAAGAAAACAGGGTTGCGGAGGTGGTGGCCAGATTGGATGCACCTCCAGCTTACACAAAGATAGATCAGATGAAGGAGCTGAAGAGGCATGAAAAGGAGGAGCGGGTAGTTCCAGAGCTCAAAATTCTTCCACCAAACCTCAGGTATGAATTCTTAGATGACACTAAACTTTATCCAGTGATAATTAGTAATGCCTTGACTGAAACTGAAACAGAGAAATTAATGAGAATTTTGAGGCAATACAAAGCTGCTTTAGGATGGTGTGTGCCTGATTTGAAGGGGATTAACCCCAGTTTCTGCATGCATAAGATTCTCCTTGAGGAGAATTTTAAGCCAGTAATTCAGCCTCAGAGGAGGCTGAATCCGACTTTGCAGGAAGTCGTGAGAAAGGAGGTAGTCAAACTTCTAGATGCAGGCATTATCTACCCCATCTCCGACAGCACTTGGGTTAGCCCAGTGCAAGTAGTGCCTAAAAAGGGGGGTTAACTATGGTAAAATCTGATAAAGATGAACTAATACCAACCCGCACTGTTTCTGGGTGGCGTGTGTGCATTTATTATAGGAGATTAAACAATGCCACCCGGAAAGATCATTTCCCATTACCCTTTATGGACCAAATGTTGGAAAGATTAGCAGGACATGCATTCTATTGTTTTTTGGATGGATACTCAGGTTACAATCAAATCTGTGTCGATCCTGTAGACCAGGAAAAAACTGCTTTTACTTGTCCCTTTGGGATTTTTGCCTATCGGAGAATGCCCTTTGGGCTTTGCAATGCACCTGCGACTTTTCAAAGGTGTATGTTGGCTATATTCTCCGACATGGTCGAAAATTTCATTGAGGTTTTTATGGATGACTTCTCGGTCTACGGGTCGTCCTTTGATGCATGTCTTGCCAATCTGGGCAAAGTGTTAGAAAGATGTCAAGAAACTAATCTAATCCTTAACTGGGAAAAGTGTCAGTTCATGGTCAGGGAGGGGATAGTTTTAGGACATAAAATTTCAGAAAAGGGTATTGAAGTTGATCAGGCAAAAATTGATGTCATCAAAAATCTACCTCCTCCAATAAATGTTAAGGGGATAAGAAGTTTTTTGGGTCATGCCGGTTTCTACCGGAGATTCATTAAAGATTTTTCGAAAATTGCAAAACCCCTATGCAATTTACTGGAGAAGGATGCTGAGTTCATTTTTGATAATAATTGCATGAAATCTTTTGAACTTTTGAAAGAGAGATTGATTACAGCTCCTATAGTGGTTGCTCCCAATTGGGGTGAACCTTTTGAACTAATGTGTGATGCAAGTGACCACGCAATAGGAGTTGTACTTGGTCAAAGAATTAATAAAGTGTTTCATGCAATTTATTATGCTAGTCGTGTGTTGAACAGTGCACAAACTAATTACACGACCACTGAAAAAGAACTCTTGGCAGTGATTTTTGCAATGGACAAGTTTCGTGCCTATTTGATAGGCTCGAAAGTGATAGTGTTCACAGATCATGCTGCTTTAAGGCACCTATTGGCTAAGCACGATGCTAAGCCAAGACTGATTAGGTGGATCTTGCTCTTGCAAGAGTTCGATTTGGAAATAAGAGACAAAAAGGGGGTAGAGAATGTTATTGCTGATCACTTATCTAGGCTCCCCCTTGAGGATAGTAATAGGGATAATCAAGTTCCAATTGAAGAAAAATTCCCTGATGAACACCTGTTTGCTGCATCTGAACTCCCATGGTATGCTGATTTAGCTAATTATTTAGCAGCGAATGTGATTCCTAAGGATATGACTTGGCAACAAAAGAAAAAGTTTTTACATGATGCCAAGTTTTATTTTTGGGATGAACCATTCCTGTTCAGGAGGAGTGCAGATGGAGTGATCAGGCGTTGTGCCTCTCAAGAGGAAATTCCTGACATCCTTTGTCATTGTCACAATTCACCATATGCCGGTCATTATAGCAGTGAGAAGACAGCGTCTAGAGTTTTCCAATGTGGGTATTACTGGCCCATCATTTTTAAAGATGCTAAGACCCATGTGATGAACTGTGATAGATGCCAAAGGGTTGGGAATATTTCTAGAAGAGATGAGATGCCTCTTCAAGGCATTTTAGAGGTTGAAGTATTTGATGTGTGGGGCATAGACTTTTTAGGCCCCTTTCCCCCTTCCTATAACAACAGGTACATTCTTGTGGGGGTTGATTATGTATCAAAGTGGGTGGAGGCGATCTCCACTCCCACCAATGACTCTGCTGTAGTTGTGAACTTTTTGAGAAAAAATATTTTTAGCAAGTTTGGAGTACCTAGAGTACTTATTAGTGATGGTGGGAGTCATTTTTGCAATAAGGTTATGGAGAAAGCCTTGTCTAAATATGGGGTGCACCACAAAGTGGCTACCCCATACCATCCACAAACTTGTGGTCAGGTAGAGGTGTCAAATAGATCTCTGAAGAGAATTTTAGAGAAAACTGTTAATAGCAGTAGGAAAGATTGGTCAAAAAAATTGGATGACGCCTTGTGGGCGTATAGAACTGCTTATAAGACACCCATTGGCATGTCACCCTTTCAGGTTGTGTATGGTAAAAATTGTCATTTGCCAGTGGAGTTACTTCACAAGGCATATTGGGCAACTAAATTTTTGAACTTGGATATGCAACCTGCAGGTGAGAAGAGGTTATTACAGCTCACTGAACTTGATGAGTTCAGAGAGCAAGCATATAACACTTCTCGTGATTTTAAAGAAAAAACTAAAAAGTGGCATTACAAGAAGTTGACTAATAAGAAATTTGAGCCTGGACAATTGGTTTTGTTATTTAACTCTAGACTTAAGCTTTTCCCTGGAAAGCTTAAATCTAGATGGTCTGGTCCTTTTGTGATTGTGCAGGTCTCACCTTTTGGCGCTATTGAAATTAAGGACCCCAAGACTGGGGACACTTTTAAAGTAAATGGACAGCGACATAAGGCATATCATGGGGGAGTCATTGATCAGAGTTCATCCTCAGTTGAGCTCAAAGACCCTTAGTTCTGGAGAAAGGGTCAACCGTCAGGCTCGGGACGTTAAACAAGCGCTTGCTGGGAGGCAACCCAGTGGTAAGTAGTTCCTTCCTAGTAATTTTTCTTTTATTTTTCTTTTAGTATAGGACTTTATTGTTAAAAAAAAAAGAGGTGTACAGGTCTGTGCGTGCGCTCAGGCGCGCTCGTATGCGCCCAAGCGCAGTGGGGGTGACAGGGTAAAAAGGGGGTTTCAAAAGTAATTCGGACAGGGGAATTGAACTTAACGTGGTGCGCCCAGGCGCAGGCCATCACGCCCAGGCGCACGATTCCACTGCAGCACTTCCAAATTAACGAAGTGCGCCCAGGCGCACCCCACCACGCCCAGGCGCACGGATCCTGCATCAATTAAGTATCTCTTGCTCCACATCCTCATTCATCCCCTCTTTCATACGTATATTCTCCCTCATCTTAAACCCTAACTCCCCTCTTCTCTACACCCATCTCCAGCAAAAGAAACTCATCAATCCTTGCTCCATCCTTCCCCTCTTGCTCCATTCATGCATGTTGGTCTCTCTCTCTCTCCATTGATTTTTCCTCTCTTTGTGGGTAAGCTTCAATTTTGAATTCCTCTCTTTGGTTCTGTCTTTGGCATTAGAGTGAGTTGTTTGGTTGATTTTAAGTATCTCTTGCCTAGACTAGTGATTATTAGGGAGTAGAGTTCTAGTATTTGCACCTTAGAGCATTGTCATATTTAGTGCATACTAGGTGTTTGTTATATTGCCTAAGAGAAATTAACCACTATGTCAACCAGTAGAGATCAGGGAAAGAGACGTAGGATTCATGCACCATCATCCTCCATCACTAGGAGACCGTTTGAACATCCTGAGGTTAAGGTGTTTTATGATCAACAATGTAAGGGGAAAGGGATAGTGGCTGAGACTACCCTTGAGGACCCTAACAACATTAGGAACCCTCATATCACACCACATATAGTGAGTCTCCAGTGGTCCTGTTTTACAAAGAGTATTGCTCCTGCCTTTAGCAAGTCCTTAGTTTGGGAGTTTTTCGCCCACGCTCATTATCGTGAGCAACAAAATCCAGGATGTCGCTTGAGTTGGGTGCGGGGAAAACAAATTTCTTTTGGTGCCCATAACATTGCTAGAGTCTTAGGATTGCCGGACTATCCCTTTGAGACCAACTTTGTGGAGTATTACCGAAGAGCCACTCTGAATAATGATGATTATGATCAATTGAAAGGTGCTCTTTTTCTTGAGGGGAAGGATTGGAATTATCATAGGAGCACTAATGTGGTGAAGCATGTTTATGCTAAGCACTTGCATCCTTGGGCGAGATTCTGGGCCCAATTCATTATGCACAACATCTATCCCCAATCCCATGAGTATGAGTGCAAGCCTCCTATCCTACGCATTGTTTATGGCATATTTTCTAACTTGGAGGTTGATGCTGCATGGATTATGTCTGAGTACATTTTTCACATAGCCCGGGAATTTGCCCCGGGTACCTTTGGGCTGCCATGGTTGATTACCCGGTTGTGTGAGGATGCCGGTGTACTTTTTGGTGATGATTTATGTGATCTCAAGCGCCAGGCTCAGATGGGGTCTCAGAAACTTCAGACATTTGACGGTATAGCTCGTGAGGAGCTTGGTCTTCCACCGCTAGCGGCTGCCCGTGGTTCGCGTGCTGCACGTGCCGCTGCCGCCGCTGCTACCCCGAGTGTGCCCCCAGCACCAGCTCCTGCTGCTCCTGTTGTTCCACCCATTCCAGACCCTCAGCCATCCCAAGGGGGATCGACCGCTAATTTGACCCGTATGATGGAGCGGCTTTTGCGCCGTCAGTTCCGCCACACTCATTATTTTCAGATGGAGCTGCGCCGGAATGAGGAGAGGGATGCACACCAGCGTGCGATAGGTAACCACCTGGGCATTCCTTTTCCTCTTCCACCTTATACGGCCGAGGAGTTGCGGACATTAGATAACTCTTCTGATGGTGAGGATTTGGATGATAGTGATGCCGGGTTCTGAGCTCTATGGTTGTAGCTGATGATTTGTGTAGTTCAGTTGGTAGTGAGAGTGTGGTAGTCTTTGGTATTATTGTGAGATTAGTTCTGATTTTGAGTTTGTGTGATACTTACAGACCTGTGCACCAAAAACACTTGTTTCGTTTTCTGCATGGTTAACTTTACTTCATATTTGTGGTCGTTTTTTTTTATACTTAATTACCTGTGATGTTTATGTGGTGCCTCTTGCACTTTGAGATTAATTGTGCTGCAGGTGAATAAGTTTGGGGGAGGTTCCTCCCATGTGCTTTACAGGGACCGCTGAATGTGAGGGAAGTTTTCCATTTTTCCCTAGTTTTTATTTTTTATTTTGTAGTGTAGGTCGATTCTTTCCATCATCCCATTATCTTGTTTTACGTTTGGGGGAGGGTAACAAAATAAAAAATTTTCTGAACTTGATTTCTCCCCTGGCTTTGTGTCCTGGCATGAGTAGGCACTGATTCTAGGTGTGAGATTTGTCCCTTTGATAGGTGTAAATGCTTGATTGTGATTTTCGACTTGTTTTACCTAGGTACTAATTGGATTTAGCTTTGAAATTTTGTTTGAAAATTAGTTGTTTGGCAAACTTGTTGTGAATGATTGATTAGTGAATTGACCTTAACCAGTGAGATTTGAGCCTATACACTTGAAGGAGTAATTCTTTTGTTATTCAAAGGGCATATTTGGCTAAATCCCTCCTCTCCGTTCATTACTTTGCTTTTGAAAGAGTTTCATGAATCTGTTACAGGGGGTCATGCTGGTGTTAATAAGACCTTAAAACGGCTTAGTGCAAATTTCTATTGGTCTTCTATGGCAACTGATGTCCGCACCTTCATTTCTCAGTGCAAAGTGTGTCAGCAGACAAAGTACAGCACCAAGAAGAGTGGTGGTCTTCTTGTTCCGCTTCCCATCCCTTCAAATGTGTGGGAAGACATTTCTATGGACTTCATTACCGGCTTGCCACTTTCTCATGGTTACACGGTGATCTTTGTGATGGTGGACAAATTCTCAAAAGGGGTTCATTTAGGGGCCTTACCTACCAGTTACACAGCATATAAGGTTGCGGAGCTATTTGTTACAATGGTTTGCAAACATCATGGGCTGCCCAAAAGTATTATTTCAGATCGTAATCCAATCTTTATGAGTCGTTTTTGGTCTGATCTTTTCAAATTCAGTGGCACTTTGCTCCGTATGAGTTCCTCTTATCACCCCCAAACCGATGGCCAAACCGAAGTGATGAACCGCACAATCGAGCAATACCTTCGTGCTTTCGTTCATGACACACCTCAACATTGGTTCAAGTATCTCCCTTGGGCAGAGTTCCACTACAACACTTCGGTCCATTCTGGTTCAGAATTCTCCCCTTTTCAGATCATGTATGGAAAACCTCTGCCTTCTATTCCAGAGTACTTGGCAGGTTCCTCTGTTATTGCTGGTTGTGATTCACTCCTTTCTTCCCGTGATGAGGTGCTTGCCACAATCAAGCGGAATTTGCTGAAAGCTCAGACTCGCATGAAGCGTAACGCTGATCTGAAACGCAGGGATGTGGAATTTGCTGTTGATTCCTGGGTATATGTGAAACTACAGCCATACCGCCAATCTTCAGTTTCTGGTGCACGATTCCATAAATTGGCCAAGAGGTTTTATGGCCCATTCAGAGTCCTAGCTCGTATAGGGCCTGTTGCTTATAAATTAGATCTTCCCCCTACTGCCAAGATCCACAATGTCTTTCACTGTTCTGTTTTGAAGGCCCACCAAGGACCTCCTCCTGATATCATCGCAGCACTGCCCCCAGATGCTTTTGGCAACAACCCCTTGGTTTCTCCGCTCACTATTCTGGGTTTCAAAACCTCTCTGGTGCAGGGCGTTCCAACCCGCTTTGCTCTGGTTCAATGGCAGGGACTATCTCCTGATGACACGTCTTGGGAGGAATGAAATCACCTTCAATCTACTTACAACCTTGAGGACAAGGTTGCAGTCGAAGGGGATGGTGATGTTACATGTGATGGCCCAAATAACGACCAAGAGGGCTCTAGTGCAGATGTTGGAGCAGAGCAGGAAGCTAGGCCCAAAAGAGTGGCTCGAAAGACACAAGGGATTCCATGATTTATCTACTATTAAATCTAGTACTTTACATAATTACTAGTATTTTATTTGGCTGTCATATTCTAGAAGTTTGTTGGTTAGGAATTGGGCCTTTGTCTGTATTTGGCCATGCACTACGTGTAGTAGTTGTTAGCATCTTTCTGTTATATATTCTCTGAGGTAATGAAGAAAAGGCAGGCAATAGTTTATTCTCTTCTTCTCTTGCTATTTTCTTAGGAGGCAGCCTGTCCTCAAATTCAGTGCACTACCTTTTCCCCTTTTAGTTATCAGATTATACATGTGTTATTGTTCAACAACAAAGCTTCAAGGCTAAACTACGTGTTTGTCCCCTTATCTTATTTTTCGATTTCAAATTAGTATTTTAAAATTTTTTGTATCATATTACTCCCTCACATTTTTTTTCATTATCAATTTAGCCTCTGAATCAGTGTTCATAACACAGCAGAAAATAAAATAAAATAAGTCTTCTTCACTTCCCCAGTTTCCCTTCTTCGAACTGGGAGATGGACTACGACAACAAGCTAAGCATCAAGAAGTCAAATTAAAGCACTAGTGATGATACAACTAAGAGGGTCAGTGCACCATTACCTTCTTTGAAGTAGGTGACATTATAAGAAAGATATAATTTGGTGAATGCTAAATACTGTGAAGCCACAGCAATTCTCCTATATTGTTGTGGATCAGAGGAAGGGAGGAGAACCAGTGTCACTGTTTTTAACACGAATATAACGCACTCAGAATGGATAATTTCGGCATGGCATATTTAAGTCAGGAGGCGAAGTTCATACTCTGTTTTCTCAACTTGGACTGGACTTGCAAAGAGCAGTGGAATATAACATGTTTTTAATGGCAAAACCGAAACCAATGCGAACCACGATTTAAATTTTAAACACAAGCAAAAAAGAATGCCAAGAACACACATTTCACCGAAACCATGTATTAATACATCTTTTATATTTACCGGAAATTACCAACAAATTCAGGAGTTTTTAAACATGATGTCAGGAGTTCGATTCTGTCATAGGTATGAGAAATGCTTTGTTAGTAGAGACAAAACCGCTTTGATAATCTCTATGCCTCGAAGGAGATTAGTCTTCGACTATCGACTAAAGAATACACTTGATATAAAAAATAATATTTATGGGAAATCATTTGATCTAGCCTTGACATATATGTTAGAGACCAAACTATAGCACCACATTGATTTTTACGAATCCATGTTGTCACAAAGAAAGTAAATTGCTCAAATACTTCAATTCAAAATATGCCACATAGCAGGCTATTTTATTTTTTTTCTCAAGAAATATTCATAAATAAAATTCAGCTTCAAATTTGAAATAAAACCAATATCAAACTGAAATTTAGGACCTCCCAGATGTTTTTATTTTACACCTCTAATGTTTAGATAACATTCTTTTAAGCAGAATTTATTGATAAAGATTGTACTAGGAATAGTCACTCCCTTGAGAGCAAGATGAAATTAACATAACCTCTTAAAATTTTAGATAACATATCCCTAAAAAATAAAAGGGGGTTAAATTTTTCTTTTAATCTTGAAGTTTTGATCTTGGTACCTATTTTTAACAATTTTGAATTTCAACTAACCATCTTACAATTAACTTTAAACTACAGCTTACCATTTTATTTCTAAACTCTGACATGCACGTACATCATGCCACATTGCATTGCAAGAATTCGAAAAGGAGACAAAAGGCTACTGTGATCTTATACTAAAATGATATTCTACTAAAATTATTTACTAAGTTTATTATATTCGTTTCGTAATTTTCAATTAATTTGATTTATTTTACATTTTCTTCTAATTTGATAAATACCCATGCATTGCACAAGGTAATTCCTGGTATATTTAAATGTTTTACTAACATAATAGAATTCATAAAGGAGAAGCTAGTTTCAAAGAAGATAGCAGGGACGGTGGAATTCTGCATGCATCAAACACGTGGTTTTAAGGAAAGTTAACTGGCCGGTGGTCTCCTAGTCAGTAGCATATAATTCGATACTCATTCCATCCATGTAGTTTTAAACATTTTATTTTATTTTATTATATATATATAGTTTTACAAAATCAATATTTATTTATATTTTTTGTCACGTATATGTTTATTTATAACATTCTCTTTCTTGCCTTCTTTTTATTATTAATTTCTCTTTAATTATTAAACATGGATATTTTAGTCAAAATATATATAAAAAAATTATTATTTAATTATTTTTTAATCCGTATGCATAAACTTAATACATTTAACGTATGGGACATAGGGAGTATTTAGCATAGCTGTGTGCATAATTTTAAATTACTTAAAGGGATGGATGAACTATTAAGCACTGATCATATATATTGTTAACAATAATATTATTTGAATATTTAGCTTTCAACAATTTTTCGTACAACAAATCAAACTAACTATATTTATCTCTCATTTTCTGTTCATCATCTATTATCTTTAAAAGGATCTCAAAAAACACTTAAAAAATCAAAGGGCAACTTAGAGTTGTTGGATATTGGTTGATAACATTTTTATAATTTTAATTGGCAAAGTTTTTAACTGCCATGATTTGAACCAAAATACTTTCAATCTATATCTCATAATTTTATCAACTGATAGCAACCTCCATGGATGCTGCTTGGAAGGATAGTTTTCTACACGAGGAGTTCTCTTTGTATTGAATTAGTCCAAGTCCATAAGGGAATATTTGGGGCTGTATTGGGGAATTGGCACATTAATTGGGTAAGAGTGGTATGGGCAGTATGCATGAGTATGAATAATGAAGAAGTATAACAAATCAGTCTATCCTATGATGCATAGAATGAATGATTTCATGATGGACCAGAATTGAAGTTTTCTGTTGTTTGTTTGAGAGCAAAAAGGAAATGATAAGTATAGTGATGATTCGAAATGAAAATATGAGTATGGTTTATATGGAGATAAGAATAATGATGCAATGCAAAATAAGATCAAAAGAGAACTTGGGCAGCCAAGAACTCTTCCCTATACTCACGCCTCTCACTATCTTTCTAAATTCTGGATTCTAATGATTGAGTGAATGCATGAATTAAACTTAAACAAAATTGATGTGAAAAAGATAATTGATATGGTATTAGAATAATTGAGCTCGGATAGAGCAACAAAGGAAAAAGGAGAATGGGATAGGCGATGGACGCCACAACCAAAGCTTGGTTGCAGGACCGGTCCTAACATTGTCGGGGTCCTTGGCGAAATGAAAATAATGGACCCTATATTATCCATAAATTTTAAGGGGGTTTTTTCGGTGCCGTCGTAAAACGGTGGGTTTCGGTGCCGTCGAAGCTTTAGCCAATGAAAGCACGCCATCTCATTTAATTAGTCATGTCATCATAATTTCTAATAAAGCATCCAATTTTATCATATTGCATTTTAGTCTTTCGCATTTTAAGTAACTTTTGATTATTCTAATCAATTTAAATCAAAATAAATATTTCCTATTTTATTTAAAAAATTAGAATAAAAAAATTAGGATTTGATTTTGAAATAGTTTTTTCATAAAAATTATGATATATTTTATAATGTTTATCTTTACATTGTTATTTTTTTAGAGATCTTTACGTTGTTGATTATGTTTTTATATTTATCTTTTATTCATTACTGTTGTTTGTCAACTATCAATTAAACATCTTAAAGAGATTTAAATTTATAAAATTCAAAATCTTGATTCAAATTTAATGTTTATCTTTACATAGCTAATTTTTTTAGAGATCTTAATGTTGTTATATAAATTTGAATTCATAAATTTTTTTCTTAATTCAAGGCTTATAAAAATGACAATTGATTGTGTTTTTATATTTATCTTTCATTTAATACTATTGTTTATCAATTATCAATGATACCTCTTAAAGAGACTGAAAGTTATAAAATTCAAAATCTTGATTTAAATTTAATGTTTATCTTTACATTGTTATTTTTTTAGAGATCTTTACGTTATTATTTGAATTTGAATTCGTAATTTTTTTTCTTAATTTATTGCTTATGAAAACAATAATGATAGCAATTGATTATGTTTCTATATTTATCTTTCATTCATCACCATTGTTAATCAATTATCAATCATACCTCTTAAAGAGATTGAAAATTATAAAATTCAAAATCTTGAACCAAATTTAATGTTTATTTTTACATTGTTATTTTTTCCGTTGAGATCTTTAAGCTGTTATTTGAATTTGAATTCGTAATTTTTTTTCTTAATTTATTGCTTATAAAAACAATAATGATAGCAATTGATTATGTTTCTATATTTAACCAAATTTAATGTTTATTTTTACATTGTTATTTTTTCCGTAGAGATCTTTAGGCTGTTATTTGAATTTGAATTCGTAAGTTTTTTTCTTAATTTATTGCTTATAAAAACAATAATGATGGAAATTGATTGTGTTTCTATATTTATCTTTCATTCATTACTATTGTTAATCAATTATCAATCATACCTCTTAAAGCGATTGAAAGTTATAAAATTCAAAATCTTGAACCAAATTTAATGTTTATTTTTGTATTGTTATTTTTTTCGGTAGAGATCTTTAGGCTGTTATTTGAATCTAAATATTACAATATCTAAAAATAATCACTTTTTCAAATAATCACTTTTTTGTTGAATTTGTTTTTATTTATTTCTAAACAAATAGACCATAACAATTTCCTCTAATTCAGCAACCAATAACATGATTCTAATTTTACCAATATTATAAAAATTTTAGAGCAAGGCTACCAAAATCCAGAAACAAATATTGAAATTCATGAGTATAATTGTGTGGATGTTGCGATTTATTGCGTCTATTCAAAAATTTCACAAATTTGATTAATGATTTTTGTTTGGCCATCACTAACACTAAGTAAATAATCACACCAGCAAATAAATAATCAATTCTCATTTCATTGATCATTGGCATAATTCTTTATTTTTGTTTTTACAATAGAAAGTCAAGAAAATGGGAAAAAAACGAAGCATATGCTTACAAGTGGTTGGGAAATAATTAATCTTTGTTAAAGATCTAACAAACTAAAAAAAAAAGAGGGAAAGAGTTGAGAAAGAGGGGAAAACATAAGGTAAAGTGATTTTCTAAGAGAGATGGATTGGTGACGATGATGACGTCGGGTCGTGTATGGTTGTGATGCCGTCAAGAATAGCGGTGAAAATTGATATCACAATGAGATGTGTTTTGTGTGTGCGACGAAAATTTGATAGATGATGAATGTGTTGTACCCTACTGATTTATGGATGAGGCAACTTCATAATTTTTATGAAGTGTTGAAGAACCATGAAGTCATGATGAAGCTTGTACTGTGATCAAGCCGTGATGAAGTTTGCCCTGGTGATGAACAGACGTGATGAAATTTTGATGAAGTGATAGATTATGAAAGAAATTATTTCAAAATCAAATCCTAATTTTTTAAATAAAATAGGAAATATTTAATTTGATTTAAATTAGTTAGATTAATCAAAAGTTACCTAAAATGTGAAGGACTAAAATGCAATATGATAAAATTGGATGCTTTAATAGAAATTATGTTGACGTGACTAATTATAAAACATGGCGTGTTTTCATTGGTTAAGGGTTCGACGGCACCGAAACCCACCCTTTTGCAACGGCACCGGAGAAACCCCCAAATTTTAATTATATTTGAGAAAATTTGTACAACATTTTCTCTAAACTATATGATACTATAAATAATATTCAAACCTACAAGGTTTTATATAGATTACAAAACATAATAATTAAATAATATGGTAGTATATTAAAAAATAAATAAAATAACAAAACGGTTATTCAATGACAGATTTAAATTATTGAAGATGCACCTTGATTTAATTAAATTTATCATCAAAATCTATCACCTAATAATGATTAAAAAAACATTATAGTATCAATTTTTTTTATGCCAGACGTTATTCTTTGTTAAGATAAATGTATTACTTCTAATTTCTAAAGACCTCAAATTAAAATCTCAATGGAATGGGTCAAAGGAACAAATTGATATATATATATATATATATATATATATATATATATATATATATATAATACTCTCTCAGATCTTATATGTAAGATATTTTTAATTTGGAAAAATTTACTCCCACCGAAAAAGTGAGTTAATATTGATAGTAACATTATTGGGAATGTAAATATTTAATTTTTTTTTCTTAAACTACCCTTGTAATTTATACTGAGATTCTAAAACGGATTGACTTAATATGAGCATTTTTAAAAAGAAGTAATTAAATTACTGGAAATTAAATTATGATGAGGTCTTACAAATAGGATCAATTTTTTTTTCCTGAAATAATCTTACATCTCATATCGAACGGAATACTTATTACTTAAGTGAAATGGGAGTTGAACCCATGACTTCTTCTTTATAGGGCCAGCCATTTTGCCACAAGACATATAATAACCACCTTTACCTAATGCAATAAGAGTAAATAAATAAATCTTTAAGTATAGTCAATTTTTTTATATATATTTAGGAGCCCCTAAATCTGGCGAGCCCTCGGCCTGCGCCCCTGCTTGGTTGATAAGTCCTTGAACACCATAAGAGAATAACTCTTTCGATAAGTTTACCATAGGTTTCACAAGTACCAAAAAGAAGCACAAAACTCTCACTTTACTTATTGAACACCCCGGTTGTTTATTCTTTTGTGAAAGTTTACAATTCATAGAAGTAGAGCATGACCTTTCACCTAGCCTCAACATGTGTGAATTTGATGGCATTTACAAAGCCATTAATTAGCGTAAAACTAGCAATAAATGAAGTCTAATGATGCCATGAAGGTGGCGGTTTTGGCATGCCAAGAGTTGGTTGAAATAGCTTCACTTTCTTAGCTTCCAACCTTGAATTCTTCTTAGCTGATTGGTGATTCCACCATGCACGAACATAAAGCAATAAGTAAGGCTTAAAAGAAACAGTAATATAGCCATTAATGTTTATGAAAGCCATGGTTGCGAAGGAATTCAAAAGGTTGGCTTATTTGATTTGATTCCATGGCTTTTCCTCCTCTCTTTGGTCGTGGTCTTCATGACTTCATCAAAAAAACTACTCTTAAACAAAAATAAAAAACTTAAGACCATGTCTTGGATGCATGCATGTAACTCCATTTCAACTTAGGCAAATGCTAACAAGTGCCCTTAGGGCACTTGATAAGCAACTAAAAGGAGATAAAAACCATTGGAAAATGCATTTTTTGAGATTCTCGAGAGAAGAATAAATGTTAACTTGTGATTATTTTTCCTATTAAAGTAACCTTAACAAGTGCCCTTAGCAAGACCCTTCAACTTATTTCAAACTATAATTTCATAAATCTTGAATGAAATTGTTTGGCCATTAGCTCCTTATTTGTCATCCAATGACCTTGAATTTAACATCATTAGAATTTGTGGCTCCATGGTGTCCCTTAGTGTCACCCTTGAGGTTTCTATCATCAAGTGAGCTAGTTATTATATATAGATTTAACATTTTGTTTTGTGAATATGAATTTCATAATCAAATTTGAACCAAGAAGCCCGTACATCAATAGATGGGGTTTTAGCTTAATCTAAAATCTCAAGTTCAAGTTTTGGAAATGCAGTTGCTCATAGTTGTCATATTCGGCTTTAGTAGAATTACCTTCGATTGATGGAGGATATCTATGATCTAGACCAAAATAATTGCATTTTAAAAAAAAAAAACTTTGTTATCTCTAAATATAAATTACTTTATAATATTTGAGTATCATTAAATAACCTATATCAAATATATTCATAATGTTTCTACTTAATAATTATTAGCCCCTCCATATCTTACAGTAAACATTTTTTCTTTTATCAATATGATAGCTACATTTTTTTTTAGGGTTAATGATAGCTACATTAATTTAGATAGAATTTCTTTTTATACGATAAAATTCATTCCAAGAAAAAAAAAGAAGTATTTCAAGTCAAAAATATATAAATAAAGCACGATTATCATGATTCAAATTTATCTCAAGTTATAGCACTTCCTAACATATTCTTTAAAGAAGTATTTAATTTTAAATAAGAGTAATTTTGCAATGTTCACATATTCTTTAATAAATTTAAAACTAATTTTTTTTAATTCACGTAATTTAGTTAAAAGTAAACAGTGATGGAAGAAGTATTTGTGTTCAACCATTCACCTCAACGTCTCATGTTTTTAATTCTAATATGTGTTTTGATTTGGTGTCATTTTTGTTTTAAAAGGCATCCATACCATCTTTAAATTTACTAATCTTAGTGCAACACATATGACATTTATATATAGTCAATACTTAATTGTCTAATTACTTTTCTAATTATGTGTTATGTAGTTGGGACACTTTTCAAAATTTTAAAAATAAATTAACTCAACCACATTTACAATTACATTAATTTTTTTTTTATTTTCAATTAAAAACAAAAACAAATCTGTTGAATCAAAGGTTTTGATGAAGACAAATGAGCAAGCTCGGTTCAAATGAACAAGCTCGGCTTGATGAAGACGAATGAGCAAGCTCGGTTCATATGAGCAAGCTCGGTGTGATGACGACAAATGAACAAGCTCGATTCTCAGCCAAGGTATGATGAAGCCAAATGAATCAGCGATGAAGTATCCTGGAAATTAAATCAAGCTTGGTATGTTGTCCAGCTCGGCATGAATCAGCTCGGTGCATACTCGGAAGTGATCAATCCGCGCTATCGCTCAGAGCAGACTCAGTCAACCGATCTCAAGCTCGGCAACACTATCGTTCAGAGCAGAGTCAGTCAGCCGACGTCAAGCTCGGTAACACTGTTCCCTTAAAGAAGACTTAGTTAGCCGACGTCAAGCTCGGCAACACTGTTAGCTCAAAGAAGACTCAGTCATCCGACGTGAAGCTCGACAACACTGTTTGTAACACCCCGATTTTATAATATAAAATATACAGAAATAAAAGTTTTGGAAGTAACTAAGGAACTTTAAAAGTTGTTTTACTAAATAAAATACATGAATCAGAGTTTGATATTAAAACGGATAACTTCAAAAGTTGTTTTACTAAATAAAAGTTGTTTTACTAAATAAAATACATGAATCAGAGTTTGATATTAAAACGGAAGTAACTAAGGAACTTTAAAAGTTGTTTTACTAAATTTCATTACAAATTAAGTTTGTACAAAAGGTGGGGCACCCAATTACAATATAAACAGTTTATGCACAATTTTCTTTCTTTCGACTTGTTCCGCTGCGCACTCTGATCTCCAAGCTTCTTGAACATGTACCTAAAATGTCAACCACTAAGGGTGAGATCTTTCACAGCATAGTGAATTAAAAGGGACAGTATAAGGCTCATAATAACACTTGAGACTAATAACCAAATCAAAGATAGAGGTAAGAAAACACAATTACTTTTGCAAATCCCCTTTTTCATTCCTTTTATTCATCATCCTTTTCAATATCCATTATTCATTCCATTCCCAATTCCACTTCTCTTTTTCCAATTTACAATCGCACACATTCACAATTAAGCCATTATCACACTTAGTCACAATTATAAACATTTAGCACTTGGGTTGTATAATAATTAATTAACAATCAATGACAAACAACAAATCAACAGATAACCAATAAATCAATCGACATACTCAGGTATGCCTCAATGTGCTATAATTTAAGTCATCTCCCTAATGTTCTTCACTTCCTACTTTAACAATACACAAAATAATTTAATATAAACATTTATAATAATATCAAAATCAACTAAAATACAAGAATAACTCTAATCAAACACTATTTTGCTACCCACACTCTAATTTAACTATTAACCTCAAATCCTATCATAAACTCTAACTATCCCTAACTCAAAGTGTGGAAAGAGTCTCCTCTTACCTTTTGAAGAGAATAGGAGAAGGAGAGGGTGTGAGTTTCACTTCACCAATCCCTTGGGATAAGCTCCTAAGTCTCGAATTCCTTGCTCCTTAACAAATCCCTAGCTTCCCTTGATGATTACCCAACTCTATGTGAAGGATTGAGGAAGTTGGGGTTTTGAGGTGGAATTGGGGCTTTGAGAGAAAGAGAATGAAATTGGTGTTTTTGATGAAGGAAAAAGATGGAGAGTTAATGGGGAATGATTATAGGTTGATGGATTTGAGTTATTTGGTGTTAGTTTGGTGATTGAGAAGGATCGAGTGTGAGAGAAGAAGAAGGGTTCGAATGGGAGAAGAGAAACAATGAGAAACAACACTTGAAAATCGTGTTTTAAGTCTGAACTGACAGTGGTTAATCGATTAACCACTTTGGTTAATCGATTAACACCTGTTAGTTGCACTAGGTTAATTGATTAATACATGAGTTAATCGATTAGTGCCTGAAGGTGCTCTTAATTCTAATCGATTAAGCTAGGCCTTACTCGATTAGTGGCTGAATGTGGCACAAAAATTAATCGATTAAGGGACCTCTTAATCGATTAATGGCCTATGTTTTCCTTTCTTTCAAGCATTCTAAGAGTTCTAAGCCATTCCTAACACACCTTAACTTACTTCTATCATACTTCCACTTTCTAGGAACCTTCTAAGCATCTCTTAGCACACACACAAACATCACAATCATAAATTACAATAATGAACACATAAATCACAAACACGAAAGGACGAAAACGAACTAACAATCGAATTCTAGACTTAACCTCTTCTAAAACTCTCGATCTAACCCAACCGACTTAACACAAACCCTCTAACCACTTAACCCTAATACCAATCACGCTTGAGGCATGACCAACAAGGTCGGATTGAATTCAATTGCCTCGCCCACCTATTTCTTCCGAACATAGAAACTAGGGTCTATCCTTAAGCTCAAGGCTCCAACCTAGGATTTTTTATCCACTCACTCTATCAAGGTCAAGGTACTAAAAACACATATAGGGGCTATGGAACACCCTAATCCCCGAACCTTCACGAATCCTACTCACCCAATCGCAACCACACCCATCTAAAACCTAAACCAAGTACCCTTCGACTATAATCACCGACTCTAGAATACTTCCTTATTCAAACCTAACGATGCGATCACATAACAAACACACACATACACACAAGGAAACAAATACAATTACTTACACCCAGGAATGCACACAAGCACATATACATATATATATATATATATATATATATCTTAACTCAAACCTGCATACATAAATATGTATATACATATTCATACACACACACATGCAAATACCAATACACACATTCATATACATAAGAGTATAATTACAAATACTAATACCTACATAAGGAATGTATTTATATAAATATACACATGTACTTGGAAAATATTTACAAATACTTATACTTATACATATTTTAGCTCAACATAACTAAATACATATACGCAGATACTAAGAAAATAGTTGTAAATCATTATTTACATGAAAATAAGGTATACCTAAATATACTTATTAAGTTAATAAAAACCAGGATGTTACACTGTTAGTCAAGAAGAATAATCACTTAAGTACCCAAGCTCGATGACGATCTCAAGCTCGGTGAACCGGGACATATCAAACCGAACTGTCCCAGGTTGCAAAAGAGAAGCAGTGCCGAGAAGAAGAAAGGCAAGAACCCCAAACCGAAGAGTGCTTACATCGTCTGGGATGCACCCGAGCAGAATGAATCATCAGAGTCAAGCTCCTCGAACGATGAAGAGATGACGAACTTGTGTTTAATGGGCAGATATGCTGATGAAGCCTCGTCGTGCTCGGACCTCGGCTCCACCAAAGATGAAATCAATCATTTGTGCTTAATGAGAAGACTTGGAACCTCTCCAAGCTCGGAGTTCGGCTCAACCGAGCATGGAAGCAAGATATTGTGCTTAAGGGGAAGACATGATGAAGAAGCTTCTCCAAGCTCGGTGTTCGGCTCAGTTGTACATAAAAATGAGGTATACTCGGATACCGAATCTGATACTGAGTCCGAACTTGATTATTATGAGGAATTATATACTACATACACTGAAATGCAATCCGAGTTCGAGAAACTTGCTAAGAGCTATGCTAAGCTAAAAAGAAATATTTTAAATCATAAAGAGCAAGTTCTCGAATTGGAAAAGTGCATTGAAACTTTAAAGAGCAGCAATGATTCCTTAGAATTTACTATCACTTCTCTGAAAAATCAAAAATGTGAAAGTTGCATTAAGTACGTAAAAGAAATTCAAAATTTAAAAACTACTGATGCAACATTTTTACAAAGTGATAGGATGTTGGACCGATTACTTGTTTAACAGAGAAGCAATTCGAACAAAGCAAGTCTCAGTTACACACATGCCAAAAAGAAAATTTTAGTAAAGTCGACTCATTTTCAAATTTAAACATTCTAAAAAGCCGACCTGTTCTTACTGTGGCATGCTCGGACATACGCCAAATGAATTCAGAATCAGGCGCTATGGTGTGACCGACGGCTCTTATGTTTGGATTGTTAAGGGAGTAAATCCCAGCACTAACCGAAAGGGACCCAAAACTGTTTGGGTACCCAAAATGAACATGTAATATGTTTTGTAGGTGTGCTTCCGAACACGGGAAACTCGGTGGTATCTGGACAGTGGATGTTCGAAGCACATGACTAGAGATAAGCAGCACTTTATCGAGCTTACTCGAACCGAGAAAGGATATGTCACTTATGGAGACAACAACAAAGGTAAAATTCTGGGTGAAGGTAAAATCAGAAATTCTTCCAACCTGATTATCGAAAATGTTTTATTCGTTCAAGGATTGGAACACAATCTTTTGAGCCTTAGCCAACTTTGAGATATCGATAATCGTGTTCTTTTTACCTCCACTCACTGTCTAATTAAAAGTGAGAAAGACAATTCAATCAAATTTGTGGGAAAAAGGTCAAACAATACTTATTTGGTAGATTTAAATGAAATTTCTTCTTTGGTTTCTACATGCCGAGAAAATGATACTTGGCTTTGGCATCGTCGGACTGCTCACATAAATGTAAATCAGTTAAAGAAACTTCAATCCAAAGACCTAGTGGTCGGCCTACCAAAGCTGAAATTTGATATAGAAGGTGTTTGCACTTCCTGTAAAAAGTGTAAACAGACCAAAAAATAAATTTTCATCAAAAACGATGGTGTCCACAACAAGACCATTAGAAATGCTTCATATGGACTTGTTCGGACCGTCGCAAGTTAAGAGCTTTGGTGGTAACTACTATGCCTTAGTGATTGTTGATGAATTCTCTCGATTTACTTGGACTTTATTTTTAGCAGCAAAAAGTGACACTTTTCATAGTTTTAAAGAGCTAGTCAAACCAATTCAAAACCAAGTAAACCAAAAAGCAGTTGTTATCCCAACAGACCATGGTGGCGAGTTCGAGAATCACAAATTTGATAAGTTTTTTTGCTAAGTTCGGCATTGAGCATCAATTTTCAGCTCCTCGAACTCTCTAGCAAAACGGAGTCGTGGAACGGAAAAACCGAGTAGTTGAAGAACTTGCTCGGACAATGTTGAACGAATCTCATGTTCCTCACTATTTCAGGGCGAATGCAGTCAACACAGTTTGTCATGTATTGAACCGAGTTCTTACTCGGCCTATCTTAAAGAAAATGCCCTATGAATTGTACAAGGGTAGAAAGCCGAACATATCATATTTTCATGCTTTTGGATGCAAAGTTTTTATTTTAAACAATGGAAAAGATCATCTTGGAAAATTTGATTCAAAAGCCGATGAAGGTATATTTTTAGGCTATTCTATTCGAAGTAAAGCTTACCGTGTGCTCAATAAACGAACTTCCACTATGGAAGAATCTATACATGTGGTATTTGATGAGTCTCCGAAAGGAGATACTTTGAGTTGTGTAAAAAGTGCAGGAATTAAAGAAAATTCAATGGACGAGCAAATAGATGATGAACCAATCATAGATGAAAAAGAGACACACCAAGACGACGCTGTAATCGAAGCTCCGAGGGACGACCTCCCTCCTGCTTGGAAAACAAACAAAAATCATCCAATCGAGAATGTGCTCGGCGATATATCAAAGGGAGTTCTAACTCGTCGGTCAATTCAAAATTTTTGCAATTTTGTCTCTTTTGTCTCTCAAATTGAACCTGATTCTGTTAGTAAAGCGATTGAGGATGAACATTGGGCCATTGCTATGCAAGACGAGCTGAACCAATTCATCAGAAATGATGTTTGGGAGTTAGTTCCTCGGCCCGATGATCATTCTGTAATCGGCACAAAAAGAATTTTTAGAAATAAAATGGATGAATCAGGGGCAATTATAAGAAACAAAGTGAGACTCGTTGATCAAGGCTACAACCAAGAAGAAGGTATCGATTATGACGAGACCTTTGCTCCGGTTGCTCGGCTTGAAGCAATCCGAATTCTTCTTGCTTTTGCATCTATTATGAAATTCACCCTGTATCAAATGGATGTAAAGAGTGCTTTCTTAAACGGATTTATAAATGAAGAAGTGTATGTGAAACAACCTCCTGGCTTTGAAAGTGATGAATTTCCGAATCATGTTTACAAACTCAAAAAGGCTCTGTACGGTCTGAAACAAGCTTCGAGAGCTTGGTATGATCGACTGAGTTCTTTTCTTTTAGAACAAGGCTTTGAAAAAGGGAAGGTTGACACCACTTTATTCATTCTTAAATCTAAAAAGGACATTTTATTAGTGCAAATTTATGTTGATGATATAATTTTCGGTGCTACTAATATGTCTTTGTGTAAGAAATTCTCAGCACTAATGAAAGGTGAATTCGAGATGTCAGTGATGGGAGAACTTACATTCTTCCTCGGTCTTCAAGTTAAGCAAGCCGAAGGAGGTATCTTTGTGCATCAAGGAAAATACTGCAAAGAGCTCCTAAGGAAGTTCGGCATGGACAATTGCAAGACTGCTGCAACACCGATGAGCACCTCCTGTTACCTCAACAAGGATGAGTCAGGTAAATCAGTAGATTTAAGTAAGTATAGAGGCATGATAGGAAGTTTTCTATATTTAACTGCATCTCGGCCTGATATAATGTTCAGCGCCTGTATGTGTGCTCGGTTTCAAGCTAATCCGAAGGAATCACATCTATCAGCTGTAAAACGAATATTTAAATATTTAAAAGGAACCGAGAACACTGGTCTGTTTTATCCGGGTGATACTAGTCTTAGTTTGGTCGGATATTCTGATTCGGATTTTGCGGGATGCAAGCTTGATCGAAAAAGCACTAGTGGAACTTGTCATCTTTTGGGAAGTTCTTTAGTGTCATGGTTTTCTAAAAAGCAAGCTTGTGTTGCTCTTTCCATCGCAGAAGCCGAATACATTGCAGCTGGTAGTTATTGTGCTCAACTTCTTTGGATGAAGTAACAACTGTCGGACTTCGGCTTAAAATTGGATCACATTCCTATCAAATGTGACAATACTAGTGCAATCATCCTAACTAAGAACCCTGTGTATCATTCTCGGACAAAACACATTAAAATAAGACACCATTTTCTAAGAGATCACGTTCAAAAAGGTGATTGTGTTATCGAATTTGTAAGCACTGAGAACCAATTAGCTGACATTTTTACAAAACCCCTGCCATGAGACACTCATTTTCATATAACAAGGGAGCTTGGCATACTAGACGAATCTAGTATAGGCTAATGGTCAGTCCGTGTTTTTCAATCACCAAAAATTCAACGTCTTATGTCCATGTACAACTGTTCGGATTTCTTTTATTTATTCGAATATTTGGCTCTAAATTTAAAAAGATTGTCAATTATCCTCGATCACTCTTTCATAACATTTTCTGGGGGAGAAAGTGATTTGGGTCTAATATATTATGTTTTGAGTATGATTTAGACTCCCTTTTACTATGGATTTGGCTTGTTTCTCTTGCAAATTTAGGATTTTTTTGTATAGTTTTTAGGAAGTTAGGTAATTTAGAATCAACGTTTTGATCTGTTTTGGGTTTGTTTTAGGTACTTTCGGAGCTTAAATGAAGAAAATAAATATGGAGCATGAAAGAGGATGAAAAGACCTTGAAAATGGCGCAAGAAAGGAGCGAAACGAAGCCGAAATCAGTTCCACATGCCCAGGTGTGGAGCTCCCCACGCCCAGGCGTGTCTGCTACGAGAATTGCACCATTTTACAGACCTGGCACGCCCAGGCGCGCAAAGTGCGAGAAAGTGACACTGTTCGCTGTTTTGACCATAACTTGAGCTTTGCTTATCCAAATGAGGCGATCTTGGTATCATTTTAAAGCTAAGGAAAAGAACTACAACTTTACCAGAAATAACCTTTCTCAAATTCGTCCATATTTGGGGTCAAAATCAGTGCCGAAGTTGCTGTCAAATACGAGAAAAGCCCAATTGGGCCACTTCCTGATCAGTTTTGCTCCAATTCAATTAGGATTAGTTTTATCTTTTAAATATACGTTTTAGAATTAGGTCATCAATCATTAGAGAGATAGAGAGAGGGAGATTACATAATTTTAGAGAGTTTTAGAAGAGGAGAAGATCAAGGATTGGGAGATCCAAGGCTTTTCCATGGTAATCATGTATTCTTCTACTGCTTTTGTTCTTATTTTCATGATGTGTAACTAAAACCCTCGTGTTAGGAATTGGTAAATTTGTATGGATTAGTTTATTGATTTCATGAATTGATGTTTTTCCTTTTCTAAATCAAGTGTTTGATTGTATTACCACTGTTATGCATAGAAGTAATTAATCTATGTTTTGGATCTCTAATTCTTCAATTGAGAGATTAGGAATTAGAATAGACAATGCCTTCAAACAATAGAATTATTCAACTCGTAGGGATACTTTTGGATAATTATATAACTTGTTATAAATTCCACTGTTCTTAATAATGATTATTCAATAGTTTAATTACTTAAGGGATTAAGTGTTATCAAATTGAATAATAAACAGTAATTGCAAGAGGAATCTAGTAATTGCTATCTTAGGAAATTTGTTCTTGATTTAGGGAAAAATAGAGATTCATGATTCATAAACAACGCCTACAATGAAACCATGTTCCTAACATCTTTCTCAAATCCCTCATAACTTCTATTTAATTTCTATTTTTAATTTATTTTCTATTTTTATTTCAATTCAATCTTGATTAATTAGTAGAAACCGATAGATTTTGCTTTTAACTACTCTTTGGTGGAAATTAATTGAACAATTTGCAATCCCTGTGGAAACGATATCTGGTCTTATTGACTATATTACTATCTGATCTAGTATACTTGCTAGAGAGTGAACAAGTTTCTGGCGCCATTGTCGGGGAATGAAATTCGTTTCAATTAGTTTTCGGTACTTAGTAGTAGTTTTAGGTGAAATTTATTTTTTTTAGTTAGTTTCTTGTCTCAACAGGTGCTGCGTAATTTTTCTTTTGTTTTTGTGCTGTTCAGGAATTTATATCAAATTAAGTGCAAAGAGGAGAAAAATTCAACACTAGAAGAGGGGAAAGACCAACATTGAAGATGGCTGGAGGAGAAGGATCTCACGGATCCTCTACGCCTCCTCCTCCCAGGAAGACTTTGGCTGAGTATGCAACCATAGACCTGGACTTCTGTGCTTCCAGCATAGTCTAGCCAGCCATCAGTGCAACTGCATTCGCAATTGATCTGCAGTACATCCATCTCATCATGCAGGATCAGTTCAGTGGTGTGCCGCATCAAGACCCCAGGGACCATATCGCCAACTTCCTGGGCATGCTCAGATTCTTCAAGATCGAGGGTGCTACGGACGAGGCTATCAGAATGAGGATGTTCCCTTTCTCACTGAGGGGCGAGGCACTAACATGGGTGAACAACCAAGCATCGGGGAGTCTTTCCAGCTGGAAAATACTTGTCTCCAAATTCATGGATAAGTTCCTTCCAGCTAGGAAGCAGGCGAAGCAGAGGTAGGATGTTCATTCATTCATGCAAGAGGACGACGAGCCGTTGCATGAAGCTTGGCAGCGTTACAACCATCTACTGAGGAAGTTCCCAACATTTATACAAGACTGGCAGCAAATTCAATTGCTCTATAATGGGCTCAACCGATTCAATCAAAGCATGGTTGATGCAGCAACTGGTGGATCGCTGATGAAGAAGACTATTGAAGAGGCCAAGGAAGTCATTGCAAACATGGCATTCAGCAGTAGCCAGGGACTCGGGACCCAGGTGGAGCAAAGCGTCTTGAAGAGTTATGATCTGGACTCTAGTCAAGCCCAGATCCTAATCGAGCAGAACAAGCAAATGCAGCAGCAGATTGCTGCATTGACGAAGCAGATAAGCCAGATCACTAGGTCAGTTGTATCGAGCACTCTGAAGTGAGACTTCTGTGGGGGAGGTCACCGGAATGGTGATTGTGCTTTGGAAGTCAAAAAGGGTCAGGTAACTATTGAGGAGCAAGCCAATTTTGTGGGTGGAAGAGTACTTAACAACAATATGTACCCCAACACCTACGATCCAGGGCCAACAAATCAGTCTTACACCTCAGGGTACAGCCCAGCACCCAATCCATCACCGCCACAAAAGCAGGGCTGGGAGAAGGCACTTGAAGTAATGGCTACCACAACCAATACCTTCATGGCAGAAGCCAGGGCAAATTTCGCCAATCAAGAAGTCAGCATTCACAACTTGGGGGTGCAAGTAGGTCAAATAAACAATCAGATATCAGAGATTGCAACCTACACCAAGGAGCGGTGCATGGCGGTCACCCTTCGATGTGGCAAGTCGTATGAGGAGCCACAAAAAAAGGGTGATGCAACTGAGCCTGAGAAGAAGGATGAGGGGCCAAAGCAACCAAGTGGAGAAGGCTCAACTGCAATGCAATAGACGCATGATCCACCTGCGAATCAAGAGAAAGAGAAAGGCAGAAAGGCACACCCAAACCAGAACCACTACCTTCGAGGATTCCTTATCCTCAGAGGTTGAAGAAAGAGGAAGACCAGATGCAATTCTCCAAATTTTTGGAGATGCTACGGAAGGTGCAGATCAACATCCCGTTTGCAGAGGCACTCTCACAAATGCCTCTGTATGCGAGATTCATGAAGGAGTTGCTGACAAAGAAGAAGCAGATGCTCACTGACGAGACGTTCTGGATAGAAGAGAAGTGTAGCAGCATCATCAAATCCAACCTTCCACCCAAGCTGAAGGACCCAGGTAGCTTCACTCTCCCGATTAGCATAGGCAAGGAGTACTCAGCTAAGGCTCTCTGTGACTTAGGAGCTAGCGTAAACATTATGCCTTTGTCTATTTGTGAATCATTAAACTTAGGAGAGATTAAGCCTACCCCGGCATTACTTCAGTTAGCTGATAGAACCACCCTCCGCCCATATGGAGTGGTGGAAGATATTCTGGTAAAGGTGAAAGATTTTATCTTGCCCTTAGATTTCATGGTCATAGATATAGAAGAGGATGAAAATATTCCTCTAATTTTTGGAAGGCCATTCATGGCCACATCAGGGGCAGTGATTGATGTGCCTAGGGGAGAGGTAATTCTTCGAGTGAATGGCGAGCAAACTACAATTAAAATTTTTGAAAAACCACCATTCATCGCGGAGAATTTCGCTCCTCTCATGTGCATTCAGGAAAGGAGAGGCTGAATAGCAAGGTGGCACCCTTGAAGGGATCTTGGCAACCGCCCTGACCTCCGAAAGGAGGTGACCCGTCAGGCTCGTGACGTTAAACAAGCGCTAGTTGGGAGGAAACCCAATGTTAGGTAATTTCCCTTAGGTTTTATTTTTAGGTAATTAGTTATTAGTTAGTTTTTATTTTTATTAAAAAAAAGGGTACAGGTCCAGCCGCGCCCAGGCGTGGTGCACTTCACTCACAGGCGTGGCAGGGGGGTTAACATTCAAATTTGGAGGTGTGAACCCATTTGCTTCCATTAGTTCCCAATTTGTCACCCCAGACCTGGTACTTCGCAAAAATATTGTCCTGTTTTTTCTGGGTAGTTTTTAATTTTTATTTTGTAGTTTTAGGTTAGTTTAGTTTGCTTGAGGACAAGCCAACCTCTAAGTTTGGGGGAGTGGACAATAAAAATTAATTTTTCAGATATGAATTTTTCTCCCATCTTTGGTGTTGGTTTGTATCTTTGGTAGGAGTAGATGATTATTCTAGACTTAGGATTGTTTCTCTGATGATAGGTGTAAATACTTAGTTTAGGATTAGACTCATTGATTTTTGACACTAATTGATTGAGCTGTAAATATTTTTTGAGATCTGGTTATTTTGACAAACTTTTGAAGAAATTGTGATTAGTGAAGTAACCTTTAGCCTAGTGAGATTTTTGAGCCTACACACATGACAGGGGTATTTGATTTATTGAATTATTCTGATTCGAGACCCCTATTTCTTTCATGAGTGTGTTCACTTTGACTTTGAGTTCTAGAACTTGACCTGTGACCATTTTGAAATTGATATTTGATTGCATGCATTAAGTTGATTAAGCCACTTAGGATGTGTTTTTGTGGCCTTCAGATGTTTTGTATTGATAATATTTCCTTTAGTTGCCCTCTTTGAGCTTAATAAAAATTTGATTTTCTTTGGTACCCTGCATTGATTTGAAAATTTTTTGTGAGTACCTTGGAAATTTTGAATGAGCAATTGAGAGGAATGACGAAAGAAAAAGTGAAAGTAATTGGTGAAAAGTGCTATGAGTTCTATTTCTCTTCCAAGTGAAAAAAATTGAAAAAGAAATAAATGTGAAAGGAAGATATTAGAAGGAAAAAGAGTGAAAAAGAAAAGAAGTATGAAATTGATTGTGAGTTGAGTTGTGTTTATGTAGTATTCATTGTAACAGCCCGATTTTCGTCAACCAAAATAATTAACTTTTACCTATTAAAGTGGCAAAAATGAGGCCAAATTTTTTTTTTGTAAAACATTGTTGAGTGTCTAAAAACATTATTGAAAGGTTCTTGGTGTTCGCAGCACCCTTTGTCGAAAACCGAGTTGTTACTAAAATCAATCTTTACTCATTTGGGGTTTTCAAAAATATTTATCAAGAAAACAGTTTGGTTCCGACTTAAAGTAGTTCTTATCATAATATCAAAAGGACTTAAACATCTCTCACACTTCTTTGAAAGCAGAGCATGTTCCAAAATAAGTTAAGTTACATCAATATTTCATAACTTAGGTAATCCTTAACACAAAAACACTCACAACAACCTAAACCAATAACACTATCCTTAAACTTTCCTATAGAAAACAATCGGGTGTAGCTCCTTCTTCTTCTTGCGTCCTTTCTTCCTTCCCGACGAAGATGCCATCTCTGTCACTTCTTTCCCTTGGTCGTTGGGCTCCAACTCTACTTCAATTATAGTTTTGGAGTTTCTCTGAGTCTCGTACCGCTTCTTCTCCTCGTAGCTCCTATATCCTCGCACGGTAACTTGCCCCAGATGCGGCCCCAAGTTAGCTCCGCTTAGTTGATGCTCCGGGTCTGGAATCACGATCTGAGTGTAGCCGATCCATGCCCAGCCGTGTGGGGTGTGTTTCCAACCACTCCCATGCCTACTCCAAGTAGCAATCTCCATACGATACTCCATCTGCCCGTTGAGATACCAGCAGCACTGATATGCCAACAAACAGGAGAGAGTAAGCGATCCGAACGACACATCGTCGACAGTGTGGGATTACGATAGGCGAGATATCAAGACAAACAACATTCACACAACATAACATTCAATCATCTTATAATTATCATTATCCTTATCATTATTCCTTATCTTTCCAATCTTAATTCATTTCTCAGCATCATCACTCTTTCCTTATCATTCCTTCACTTTCATTCATATTTCTTTTCATGGGGTTTCACTCACTTTTACACATTTTCCATTCTCAATCTCTTTCTCATTATCCATATCTCATAAACTTTTGCTTTTCTTAATTATAAATCTTCTCTTATCATGTCTTATTGAATTATAACCATCGATGATCGGGGGAGTTAAAGTATAATCGAGGTACGCATTTCTTTCGTAGTTAGCACTCACGTCTCAAGTCTACATCTCCTCGGTCATCCACCCAACCTAGTCGGAAGCAAACAGGAGTACAGGACCTTTACCGTGTGGGCACGACAGTTGCCTCAATAATCAATTGGCTCCAAGCCAGGAGAACTGTAGAAAGCTCAGGTACAGTCTCAATTCAAATCATATCATTTCAATTCATATATATAATCAACGCACACTGTAGAAAACTCGGGTACAGTGGAAATCAAGATGCCCCACTCCAGTCCCTCTCACTGTTCAATATTTGCAATCTAGGGGGCGACAGTACTATTCTAGTTGCGCTGCAGAACTTACCACGGCATTGGACCCAGTCCCTACCACGTCTCGTATACCACATGTGGATTTCGTTCTGCCTAGAAAGTACTCAAGACTTCTTGACGTTTCACCGTCATCGTCCTCCCCTAATGCAATCTCCATCTGAGTATCCCTGATACCCATGGTCTCTTCCTCTCCACTACTTCGGGATCACACTCATACCTCACCGCGTTCGCGTGTTAGAGTCTTTTAAAGTCTTTTATCTTTTTAATTAACCTAATGGTCGGCCCATCCTTCGTGCATCCCTTCAATTAGTCCCGACCGCTATCTTTCAACATCACTTTTTCCTTTCTTTTCTCATCATAGCACAGAGCTGGGATCACATCGGCAACTTGCCTCTCTTTTCACAAACTTTCTCATTTTATAAACTTTCTCGAAAATATCATTTCACAAACTTTCGCAAAGATATCATCTTATAAACTTTCTCCAAAAATCTTGTTTCGTAAATCTTTACAAATATCCTTTCAAAAACTTTCTCAAAAATATCAGTTTGTAAAACTTTCTCAAAAATCTAATTTTGTAAGCTTTCCCCAAAATCTCCTTTCGTAAACTTTTTCAAAAATCTCTTTTCATAAACTTTCGTAAAATCTCATTTTGTAAACTTTCTTAAAATTTTATTACATAAACTCCTTTTTCAAAAATCCGTTTTTATAAATTTTCACAAAAATCTCGTTTGTAAACCTCCTCAAAAATCTCATTTTGTAAACTCTTTTTCAAAAATCTCTTTTTATAAACTTTTCTAAAAATCTTATTTTACAAGCTTTCTAAAAATCTCGTTTTACAAACTTTTCGCAAAAATCTCCTTTCACAATCTCTTTCAAAAATGTCTTTTCACAAACTTTTTCAAAAATCTCGGATCGTAAACCTTTTTCAAAAATCTCATTTTAGTGAGTACTAGTGGAGGAGCAAGCTCAACTCAACACAAGCCTCATTCAGGTCACATCTCGCATTACAACAACATTACTTTCCCCAGCTCTGGCTCATCCTCATCATTATCATTATCTCTTTCCCAATCTCACTACTTTATCTCTTTCTAATTCATCTTATATCTCTTATCATTAATCCTATCTCTTTGTGTCTTTTACTCTCATAACTTACTCATTTCATTTTCATTATCAGGACGTAACAGACGTCCATCAGCATGCTACTCATATTAATCAACAATTTAAATATCATCATACATAATTAAACAGTAAATAAAGCATGCTATATCATACCATCAACATACAATCATCACACACAATAATGTGGTCTTTGTCTTCTTCGTATAAGTGGCCACACAATTCAAACAATTGCCACTATACTACTGACTCAGTACCACTAAGTTCCGATCTTTGAGCTGATACGGAACGTCCTAATATATCACCTAACTACCACGGCGTCTTAGGAAAGCTTCTCTCTCACTCTCTTTTCTTTTCTAAGAGCTAAAAGGGAACTCTTAGAAATGTGTTTGGTGGATGAAATGGGAAATGAAGTGAAATGTGTGGAAATGAACTAAGGGCCATGCCTTATATAGGCAATTCATGGACTTCGCATCTTGACCCTTGGAAATTCGGCCATGGTGTGTTCAAGGGAGGGCAATTTTGGCAACACAATTTGTTGCATGGGTGGAGTTTATCAAAAGGTCATCTAGGAGTAGTCTTAGGCTTTAAGTCACTTCATGTTCCATGGTTTATTTTTGCTAATTAAATTTTCTACTCATTAATTCCCTTTTGGTCCTAATCTACCCCATTACTCTTCATCTTAAAAATAAAATGAAATCCTAGCATGCATACACATACATACACACGTATCACACACATAAACACACATACATGCATTATCATATTCTTTCAATAATTAGATTTCCATATAACCTTAAGCATACACACGTATAGCCAAACCGTACATACATACATTCACATTCATAGAAAATAAATCTTTTTCTCATAAAATGGCTCATGTATAAAAGTCACAATTTCTTTAAAACATAAAAATATCAAATACATAAATTTTTCCAAAAACTCAATTTCTAAAACTCATATTAATATTTCATGAAAACCATTTCTTTAAAATCATTCATCACCTTGAAAACGTGAATTGGAAATTCATTTAAGAAAATACTCTCATTCTCGCTTCATGGTCGTATTCCTTTTGCTGGCATAATTCACCTTGCGGTGCTCCTTGTTTGTTGCTTTCGGACGAAGAAGCCTCACAAGCGCTACCGCTTGCGTGCCGAATCGGGTCGAGTCCGACAGACTAATCGAAGGGGATTTCGCTCCTTTAACCGATCGTCGTTACAGAGAGCTCGATCTTGGGTACAACCCAGGGAAAATCAAGCAAACAAAAATTCACACATCTCCAAAAGTACGAAGTTTCACCTAAGATCCTTGGATACTCACCACCCTCTATCACTTTGGACTCTCAACAATTCTTAAGTAACTACTCCTTCCTTTAGTCCTCCTTCTAACTCTAATACTTTCATCCATTATATCTCCAACTTATGGGGAATTCTATGGCAATTTTGGTTCTACTTCCTCAAAACAACCTCAATTTCCTCCTTAGATCCATCCTAAACATCAATCAAGCCTATCACTTTCATCATCTAAACCTCTAGTTAGGGTATAAGGCAATCCTAATCCTCAATTTTTCCTCGTAATTCCTCTAAGAACCGGTAACATACACCTCTTTTCTTCCTTGTAGCTCCCCAACTTTGATCAAACTTATTACTAAGTTCACAATTGTCCTATCTTTTACTCCACTAACACCATTAATTCATCCATGATTGTTCAAGCCTAAACTATCTGGGTAACTATAACACTTCCAGTTCCACAAATCAAGCTAATGGATCTTGGAAAGGATCGGTAAGACTACGGTTTGATAGTAAAGCTTTTGAAGAAAAGGGTTCGAATTCCAACTATACTGACTGTCTTTGTTGAAGCAATTCAACAAACACGGGAATCCAGAGATAACATCCTATAGTCTTAAAGGTAATATCTATCCTTGTACAAAAGGTACGCTAAAGTTAACAAACTTAAGTCTAACAAGCACTTATGAAACATCAAGGGTATGGGGTCTCAATCTTAAAATCTACTCACCGTTTACTTCCTCAAACTACAAAACCAACAGATTCCTAACACAACAGGCACTAAACCACAAATAGAGTCTCACAACCTAGAAAGACGGGAACTTTAATCCTATGTTCCTATCCTTACACTAGCAAACACACAGAGTCACATAAACAAAGCATGTAAGCCCATGCTTAAGGCCACTAAGGATTACCATAAGCTTTGATACCATTCTGTAACAGCCCGATTTTCGTCAACCAAAATAATTAACTTTTACTTATTAAAGTGGCAAAAATGAGGCCAATTTTTTTTTTGTAAAACATTGTTGAGTGTCTAAAAACATTATTGAAAGGTTCTTGGTGTTCGCAGCACCCTTTGTCAAAAACCGAGTTGTTACTAAAATCAATCTTTAATCATTTGGGGTTTTCAAAAATATTTATCAAGAAAATAGTTTGGTTCCGACTTAAAGTAGTTCTTATCATAATATCAAAAGGACTTAAACATTTCTCACACTTCTTTGAAAGCAGAGCATGTTCCAAAATAAGTTAAGTTACATCAATATTTCATCACTTAGGTAATCCTTAACACAAAAACACTCACAAAAACCTAAACCAATAACACTATCCTTAAACTTTCCTATTGAAAACAATTGGGTGTAGCTCCTTCTTCTTCTTGCATCCTTTCTTCCTTCCCGACGAAGATGCCATCTCTGTCACTGCTTTCCCTTTGTCATTGGGCTCCAACTCTACTTCATTTAGAGTTGTGGAGTTTCTCTGAGTCTCGTACCGCTTCTTCTCCTTGTAGCTCCTATATCCTCGCACGGTAACTTGCCCCAGATGCAGCCCCAAGTTAGCTCCGCTTAGTTGATGCTCCGGGTCTGGAATCACGATCTGAGTGTAGCCGATCCATGCCCAGCCGTGTGGGGTGTGTTTCCAACCACTCCCATGCCTACTCCAAGTACTACTCCAAGTAGCAATCTCCATACGATACTCCATCTGCCCGTTGAGATACCAGCAGCACCGATATGCCAACGAACAGGAGAGAGTAAGCGATCCGAACGACGCATCGTCGACGGTGTGGGATTACGATAGGCGAGATATCAAGACAATACAAACAAGACAAACAACATTCACACAACATAACATTCAATCATCTTATCATTATCATTATCATCATCCTTATCATTATTCCTTATCTTTCCAATCTTAATTCATTTCTCAGCATCATCACTCTTTCCTTATCATTCCTTCACTTTCATTCATATTTCTCTTCATTGGGTTTCATTCACTTTTCCACATTTTCCATTCTCAATCTCTTTCTCATTATCCATATCTCATAAACTTTTGCTTCTCTTAATTATAAATCTTTTCTTATCATGTCTTATTGAATTATAACCATCGATGATCGGGGGAGTTAAAGTATCATCGAGGTACGCATTTCTTTCGTAGTTAGCACTCACGTCTCAAGTCTACATCTCCTCGGTCATCCACCCCAACCTAGTCGGAAGCAAACAGGAGTACAAGACCTTTACCGTGCGGGCACGATAGCTGCCTCAATAATCAATTGGCTCCAAGCCAGGAGAACTGTAGAAAGCTCGGGTACAGTCTCAATTCAAATCATATCATTTCAATTCATATATATAATCAACGCACACTGTAGAAAACTCGGGTACAGTGGCAATCAAGATGCCCCACTCCAGTCCCTCTCACTGTTCAAGATTTACAATCTAGGGGGCGACATTACTATTATAGTTGCGCTGCAGAACATACCACGGCATTGGACCCAGTCCCTATCACGTCTCGTATACCACATGTGGAGTTCGTTCTGCCTAGAAAGTACTCAAGACTTCTTGACGTTTCACCGTCATCGTCTTCCCCTAATGCAATCTCCACCTGAGTATCCCTCATACCCATGGTCTCTTCCTCTCCACTACTTCGGGATCACACTCATACCTCACCGCGTTCGCGTGTTAGAGTCTTTTAAAGTCTTTTATCTTTTTAATTAACCTAATGGTCGGCCCATCCTTCTTGCATCCCTTCAATGAGTCCCGACCGCTATCTTTCAACATCACTTTTTCCTTTCTTTTCTCATCATAGCACAGAGCTTGGATCACATCGGCAACTTGCATCTCTTTTCACAAACTTTCTCATTTTATAAACTTTCTCGAAAATATCATTTCACAAACTTTCGCAAAGATATCATCTTATAAACTTTCTCCAAAAATCTTGTTTCGTAAATCTTTACAAATATCCTTTCAAAAACTTTCTCAAAAATATCAGTTTGTAAAACTTTCTCAAAAATCTAATTTTGTAAGCTTTCCCCAAAATCTCCTTTCGTAAACCTTTTCAAAAATCTCTTTTCATCAACTTTCGTAAAATCTCATTTTGTAAACTTTCTTAAAATTTTATTACATAAACTCCTTTTTCAAAAATCCGTTTTTATAAATTTTCACAAAAATCTCGTTTGTAAACCTCCTCAAAAATCTTATTTCGTAAACTCTTTTTCAAAAATCTCTTTTTATAAACTTTTCTAAAAATCTTATTTCACAAGCTTTCTAAAAATCTCGTTTTACAAACTTTTCGCAAAAATCTCCTTTCACAATCTCTTTCAAAAATGTCTTTTCACAAACTTTTTCAAAAATCTCGGTTCGTAAACCTTTTTCAAAAATCTCATTTTAGTGAGTACTAGTGGAGGAGCAAGCTCAACTCAACACAAGCCTCATTCAGGTCACATCTCGCATTACAACAACATTACTTTCCCCAGCTCTGGCTCATCCTCATCATTATCATTATCTCTTTCCCAATCTCACTGCTTTATCTCTTTCTAATTCATCTTATATCTCTTATCATTAATCCTATCTCTTTGTGTCTTTTACTCTCATAACTTACTCATTTCATTTTCATTATCAGGACGTAACAGACGTCCATCAGCATGCTACTCATATTAATCAACAATTTAAATATCATCATACATAATTAAACAGTAAATAAAGCATGTTATATCATACCATCAACATACAATCATCACACACAATAATGTGGTCTTTGTCTTCTTCGTATAAGTGGCCACACAATTCAAACAATTGCCACTATACTACTGACTCAGTACCACTAAGTTCCGATCTTTGAGCTGATACGGAACGTCCTAATATATCACCTAACTACCACGGTGTCTTAGGAAAGCTTCTCTCTCACTCTCTTTTCTTTTCTAAGAGCTAAAAGGGAACTCTTAGAAATGTGTTTGGTGGATGAAATGGGAAATGAAGTGAAATGTGTGGAAATGAACTAAGGGCCATGCCTTATATAGTCAATTCATGGACTTCCTATCTTGCCCCTTGGAAATTCGGCCATGGTGTGTTCAAGGGAGGGCAATTTTGGCAACACAATTTGTTGCATGGGTGGATTTTATCAAAAGGTCATCTAGGAGTAGTCTTGGGCTTTAAGTCACTTCATGTTCCATGGTTTATTTTTGCTAATTAAATTTTCTACTCATTAATTCCCTTTTGGTCCTAATCTACCCCATTACTCTTCATCTTAAAAATAAAATGAAATCCTAGCATGCATACACATACATACACACGTATCACACACATAAACACACATACATGCATTATCATATTCTTTCAATAATTAGATTTCCATATAACCTTAAGCATACACACATATAGCCAAACCGTACATACATACATTCACATTCATAGAAAATAAATCTTTTTTTCATAAAATGGCTCATGTATAAAAGTCACAATTTCTTTAAAACATAAAAATATCAAATACATAAATTTTTCCAAAAACTCAATTTCTAAAACTCATATTAATATTTCATGAAAACCATTTCTTTAAAATCATTCATCACCTTGAAAACGTGAATTGGAAATTCATTTAAGAAAATACTCTTTCAAAAACACTTTTCTCAAAAATAAATCAATTTAGTATTTTTAAAATAATACAAGGAATTTTGTAACACCCCTAATTTTCGTCTTCCAAATAACCAAGAAATCAATTGTACCAATTATTTTATAATTGAATTATATTAACTTTGAAGGTTTTAGTTTTTGTACATTATGTGCTTTTATATATAAAAATATGAGATATATTTTTATATGGTTATTTGGTACAAAAATGGGAATATTGTAATTTAGTCTTTGGGTTGGGACCTAATTGCAATATTAAAAAGATTTTTGAAGAAAGAGTAATTAAATTATTAATTTTTAAATTTTATCAGTATGTAACCGGTTAGAAGGGCTCTGTAACCGGTTACACGATGAACTCAGAAAACTGGGTTAGTGCGTTTGATGAGTAATCACACGTTTTAACCCAGAATTTGCCACGAGTCCCACTCAAATCATGCTGGGGAACGCGTGTCGCCTTGCATGCTGCTGGAATTCGTCTATATAAGCTTGATTGTTGATCCAATTTGCCTCATTTTTGCTACGTTTGGTCTGAAAGCGAAATTAGGGTTCCAAGTTCGTCTGAAGAAATTCTTCCTTGTCTCTGAGTGTTGGAGAGTGAGTGATACACCATTACAAAGCTTGAATCAAGGGCTTTGTATTGATATAAAATTTGTGAGTTGAGAGTCCCTGAATCAAGAGAACGAAGTTTGCCAAGTTGAGGTGTTGATGCTGTCAAACCTCAGCTTCTGGTTTCTGGACCTGACTTTGAAGCTCGATTTTGGTAAGCACACAAACCCTTTTGGTTTCAAATCTCTTTTATTCTCTAGTGCATGTTACCTATATTGAGTCCTAATTGTTTTCCCCAATTTCTTTGGCCAATTGCTATGTCAAATCTTCTGGTCTTTGGACCCTGTTGATAAAGTATCGTGGCTGAGAGCAGAACTGTGGATTCAATGGAAATCTGTGTTGGAGCCTTTCTCTCTGAAATGTTTTGGATAAAGCACAACTTAGAGGTAAGGGGGAAGCTTACTATTTTCTAGAATGAGAATAAATTGTGGTAGAATATAGGATGAGTCACCAAGAGACTCAAAGGGCATAAGTGGAAATGGTTAAGTGGCTTGGAGGCCAATCTGAGCTCAATTATTGTTATGAGCAATGTTATCTAGATGCATGCAAGCTATATTGATGTCGGATTCATGACTTATTTGGGTATTCTGTGAATTGATGAATTAAGTTGTGAAATATGTGCAATTATGTGCAATTTGAGTATCTAAATTGAATGCATGCAAGATAGATATGTTTATGTGGTTGAAAACACTAGTATTAAGGTATGTGAACTCTATTTATGAATGAAATTGGTTAAATTTGAGTATGGTAGAAAATGGTATGAAAAACCTCATTTTTCAGTGTATTTCTGCCTAATCTAACCGGTTAGTCGAAATCTGTAACCGGTTAGAGACTGTCAATTTTCAAAGAAAATGAATTTCTGAAATTGGCTAAATGTCCATACCATTTGTACTCAAGTTTAAGCTAGAATTTCATACAAAGACCAATCTAAAACTATGTGATTGAGCACTGCTTGGTTTAGATTGGAGGGGATGAGTTAATACCTTAATATCAAATAATAATTTCAAGAGGAAATTATGCACAAATGAAATGGGATTATGACTTAGATCTTCTGAATGATATTATGTGTTGAACTTGAGGTATTCTTTGGTGCTAAGACCTTGTTATTGGATTGAGTAGAGAATTCAAGAAAAGATTCATTGAAAATCAATGGTTTTCTATTCAGGTCTGTAATTCTAACCGGTTAGGTAATGATGTAACCGGTTAGTACCTGAAGCTTAAAAATAAAAGTTAAGTTTTTGAATAAGGATTTGTTCACACCAATGATTATATTCTCTCAATCCAGGTCTATGAGCATATGGTAAATTTAAATTCAAAGGTGAATTTTATGAGTAAAGCCATACCTCAAGATATCATTCAGAAGTCGTGTTTTCTAGGTCATAATAATGGAATTAATGGGAACATGACCCTGTACTCTAGGAGTACCAAACTGATGCAACCTACTTGATGATACATTCTGGGAATGTGGCCGTTGTCTGGGATAGGGGTGTAAAGGGTCGGGTTGGGTTGGGTTTTGATGAGGTTTAACACCCAACCCAACCAAAATAAATTGGGTTGGGTTGGGTTGGGTTATTCTTAATTTGAGTGTTAAAACCAACCCAACCCAACCCAAGAAAATTCGGGTTGGGTTGGGTTGGGTGATTGGTTTTATGTATTTTGATTTTTATAAAATGAAAACTAAAAAAATCTAAGGGTAAATATAAAAATAAAATTAAAAATAGAACAAAAATCACATAAATAAGTAATTAAATATTATCCAAATCAACCAAATTACATAATTATGAACCATATTATCCATAAACTATACAGTTACACAATTTTTCATCAAATTATGATAAATTTAGCATAAAATATGTTAGAAATAAATAAATAAATAAAATATATTTATATTAGTGGGTTGGGTTGGGTTAATCGGTTTTAAGATAATAAACCCGTGACCCAACCCATACTTGATTGGGTTACAAAATAAAAAACCAACCCAACCCGTTAAATCGACCCAACCCGTCAAATATGGGTTGGGTTGGGTTGGGTTCATCGGGTTCGCAGGTTAATTCTGACCCACTTACACCCCTAGTCTGGGACATGGTTTCTTGGACACGTTCTGGGAACGTGATGCACACTCTGGGAGTGGTGCTTGATTATATTCCAAGTATGGTTTGCGATACGTTCTGGGAACGTATGTTAGTGTTCTGGGAACACATTGGTATAATAATGGAATTAAAGATAAAACCAACCTTGATGATTGTGCATTCATATAGAATGGAAGTTTGGTTGGTAGGAACGTTTATCATATTCTGGGAATATGAGGAGGGTACTCCGGGAGTACCAAATTGTAACCTACTTGATGACACATTATAGATATGTGGCCAGTGTCTGGGACCGGGTTATATACGTTCTGGGAACGTATGTGAGTGTTCTGGGAACACATTGATATGTAACCTACTTGATGACACATTCTGGGAATGTGGCCAGTGTCCGGGACCTGGTTTTTATGCGTTCTGGGAACGTATGCGTTCTGGGAACGTGATGCACACTCTGGGAGTGATGCTTATTTATCCAAGTATGGTTTGCTACACGTTCTGGGAACGTGTTGCACACTCTGGGAGTGTTGCGTATTTATCCAAGTATGGTTTGGCATTACGTTCTGGGAACGAATGTCAGTGTTCCGGGAACACAACGGTGTATTGGATGGACGTCCAAGATGGATTTTTAGAGGCCTCAGTTGTGGAAGGAAATCATGCATCATGCCACCTGCATTGACAGAATTATTGTGATTAACTGGGTGTGCTCATATGGTTATGCATCATGATTTGCTACATGTTGACTTGTGGATGTTAGTTTTATTCTCATTTGATTATGCGAATATGTATAGCTAACCCCATGCCCTTATTAGGTGTTGATCGTGCATCTAGCCTGCACAAGAGTCAGTGGAGGGAGATGTCCTTTAGGTGCATGCAGAGAATAGAAAGTGTAGGTTGGGAACTCGTTGTACTGATATCGAGGATCCGACCAGAAGGATGTTTGGACAAAGGACCAGTGACCAGCTCTATAACATTTCTATTTTTAATAGAATTTATATGATACATATTTTGGAAAAAGGGTATCATAAGAGGAATTCAGTTTCATAATTATACCTATTCGGTATTAATGGACTTGTTACACTTGATATATTTTGGGGGTATAATATGATGATTTTACTATGTTTCCGCAAACTCTGATTTTATTAGTCAACCTCATTATTGATCAAGTGTTTGTGAAAAGGAATTTTCAAGGAAAGGGAAAATTCTTATTTTCAGATTTTTTTTTCAACGATAACAAGTCCAAGTATTCATAAAGTTATTACTTTTATTATAAAGTAAGATGATATACAAGGAGTGTTACATTTTTATGGTATCAGAGCAATGGTCCTGACTCTTGGTCCTTGGGTGTGTGGTCCAATACGCTGGTCATCGATATCTGCAATGTTTTCTGGAAAGTATGCTTTCATATACTTCCAAACTAGAGCTAAGGTTATGGGTAATGGCTCTAGATAAGTAGCTCATTCTGCTATTAAGAAGTGTTTTATGAAGTCTAAGTCAAAGTCTGATAGTCGTATGCTTCTCTTTAGACATGTGGTAAACCTAAAACCATAGTGTTGGTTTACTAGTTCTCATAGAACCAGTGATAAGGAAATCCTAAAGGAATTGTAGTTAAGTCCTTGACTCTGGAGAAGAGTATTTACCCTCACTAGTGTTAAAGTTAACCAACTTCTCAGACCGAGTGCAGGGCAGTCATCTCCTTAAAGATCAACCTTGTTGAGTTTGTTAAACTCTAAAGCTATCCTTTCTTTTGTTCCTTATGGATAGGGGTATTGATCAAAGTTGCTCAATGCCTTACCCAATCTGCTATCTCAAGTGGAGACTCCTACAAATCTTCTTGTAGTCATTTCCAAGATACGTCTGGATCGTTCTATTAAGATATTAGACTTTGTCTATCTACCTGTGTCATGATTACATTTGATCTTAAGCACGGTTTGGAAGCCGAGGGATCAAGTGATCATGATTAATGACGATAGAACAACCCTGTATTGGGATTCCCAAGTTTCGAATCTGGAATCCAATGAACCCATATGTTGCTTCTGGGAAGCAATAAAGGAGAAAGGGGGTTAAAGAAATCTTGGTTGTAGGAAATGATGCCAGGTTTACCTTTGAGTAAAGCGATAGAGTTTGGAATCAAGTCAATTCTTGAAACTGATTCTATCTCTACTACCTTTATAATATGGTACCATCGGGAATGGTCAAATGGGAGAAACACGTAGAAAAGTGCTAAGAAGATTTTGGTTGGATCAGATTAAAAGAGTCTAAGTGTTTTCTAAGATTGATTGGAGGTTGGATTAACCCCAAATCAGGATTCGGGACAGGGATACACTTAAGACTGCATTTTTGATCTCGATACGGACATTATGAGTAGGAAATAATGCAGTTCGGATTGACTAATGCACTTGTTCTTTTATGGACTATAAGAACAAGACCTTTAGATTATATTTGGATTCGTTTGTGGTTTCTTCTAAGAATCCGGAGGGACATGAAAAACATCTCGGGATTGTGTTGAGAATCCTGCAAGTGGAGTAGTGGTGTGTTAAGCTCGCCAAAGATGAGTTTTGGTTGAGCGAAGTTACGTTCGCAGGGCATGTGATCTTTAAAGAAGAAATTGTGATGGATCCAGCAAAGGTAAGTTTAGTGTTGAAATGGGAACAGCCTAAGACTGTGACTGAGGAGAGAGGTTTCTTAGGGCTGGCTGGATATTATCGTCGGATTATTGAGGGATTTTCTACGATCGCATGGCCTTTGGCCAAGTTGACTTGGAAAGATCAACTGATTGTAATGAAATGATTGGATGTTGTTTAATTATGGTGGGGTAGTGATGGATTATACCCCAATATAATATGATTAGTCTAAGAGGAATTATGGAAATTGTGAGTAGACTATGATTTAAATCATTTCAGTGATGAATTCAGTTGGAATCAAGGTATTAGATTATGATTAAATCCTATTTTGAGTTGGATTGGACGATGTAAAGAAAATGGTTTTTGAAAGTTCTTTGGTTTTTATTTCTAAAACTATACTTCATAACCGGTTAGAGTTTCTTGTAACCGGTTAGAATCTGAAAGTTTAAAATAAAAATTTAAGTCCTTGTGAAGGAACTTTTGGTATCAATAAACATCTTCCTCCAATCCAAACTCAATGTCAATTACCTAAGTAAAATTTAAGGAAAGGATTTAAGGTGGTAAAATAACTTAATGCCTTGATTCATCATTGAAATTGATTTAAGAGGATTGAATCATAATACTTATGGATTAATCGAGAGTTGAAATTAAGGAGCTACTCCAATCGGAGAAGGTAGAGAATTGAGCTGAATGATGCAAAAGAGACAATAGGTACTAAGATAAGAAGGTTGTGATTCATGAACAAGTTTGGAGTTCGAAAGTATGAATGACAATAAGAAGAGGAAGAGTTGAATGTAAGATAAAGGCGATGGATGGAGTTTCTTAAAGATTATGGCTTTGAGATCCATCCTGGCATAGTAAACGTAGTTGCAGACGATTTGAGCTGATAGGCCATTCTTGTGAGCTCAATGATGGTTAAGGAGGTTATTCTGATTGAGGAATTCAGAGACCTAAGTCTGGTAACCCAAGAGGAACCCTCTAGTATTAGATTGGGAATGTTGCCAATCACCAACGAATTCTTGAATCAGATTCGTGAATTTCAACCAGGAAATGAGGAGTTAGATTTCTATGAAGAAATGGATGAGATTTAATCTTTAGAATTAAAGTCTGAGATTATGGATATTAGAAAATATATTACGGAAGTAAGGGATTTAGGAAGTGTTTTCTGGTACAACCTAGATGAGAAATCCAAAGGCATGAATTTCAAGAATAGATTATGTTCGAACCCAAGTTAGCTATCAACTGTCAAGGAATAAGGAATTTCTCGATGTTGGTAAGCACGTATGAGGACTATGGGAAAGTACATGAATTTCATGCGAGAAATGTCTGAGTTCAGAATAAGAGAAAGAATGATGAAATACAGGCCCAACTGGAGAAATAGGAAAAGTAAATGGGAGAATATCAACCACAGAAATATCAAAGTTAAGGAATCCTCGATTGAAGAAAAGTGTCTGAGGAGGAAATAGGGAAGGGAACATTTGTCCATCTCAAGGTGAAAACTGTGAGGCACATCACTTTGAGTTTAGTTGTGATGTACCTAAGGGAATAGTCAATTCCGATTGTAGGAAGCTGGAGTATTATTCACCGAATTGTCTTGAAGGAAAAGGTGAGAAAGGAATGGACGAATCCAGCACGAGAAGATTTCACCGGCTGAGATGAGAGTTGAGTGTAATCCTGACGTAGACAACCCAAGCCTATCTCTTCCTTTGATCTGAGTTAACGTAGTTAAATGTTTTCGATTACGTTAATCTAATCGTTTGAGAATATCAATATCCTGTCGGAAGTTCAACTCCAATCTTTCTGTGATCAAAACCCTTATCAAAGTTGGATGTGATAATATCTGTGGACACTACAGAAATAGAAAGATCAGTTATGGCTAGAGAGATTAACAACCACCGGGATAGGACAAATCTTTGTCTCCCCAACGGAAATGTCTCTAGAACTTGACTATCTAACTAAGTCTGATAGTGATAATTACCCTATCTTTAAGTTCATCTAACTTAAAGATCTGTCATATGGTCTTTCTTGCGAAAGATTATATCTGAAAGGGATGACTTTGTTATTAATGGTTTGAATATTGGGACTGATCACCCTAATGTCTCAAACTATTAAGGAATAAAGTCATACAAATGTTTCTTGATCGTGCTCGAGGGATCAGAGTGCGCAGCCCAAAAAAAAAACTTTCCAAAAAGGTTTCCAAAAAGTTTGATGAAAAGTGTTTTATTGAAGAATGTTTATGTGAAGTGTATTACTCAAAAGAGTATTCCTTTTAAAAAAAATTCCTTCACATAAGAGTTTTTATGCAAAGAATTTTTTTTAAAGTGAAAGGTTTCTTTAGAAATGTTTCGAAATAAAAGAACTATATCGAAACTCTTTAAGTGGGGGAGGACCCCAAAGAACAAATTTTTGGGAACTAGATGAAGTTTCCTAGTATAAAAACACTTTGGAAAAGTGGAAAATCTCAGAAGATGAATTTCGGGGACGAAATTCCTTTTTAAGTGGGGGAGTAGTGTAACACCCCTAATTTTCGTCTCCCAAATAACCAAGAAATTAATTGTAACAATTATTTTATAATTGAATTATATTAACTTTGAAGGTTTTAGTTTTTGTACATTATGTTCTTTTATATATAAAAATATGAGATATATTTTTATATGGTTATTTGGTACAAAAATGGGAATATTGTAATTTAGTCCTTGGGTTGGGACCTAATTGCAATATTAAAAAGATTTTTGAAGAAAGAGTAATTAAATTATTAATTTTTGAATTTTATCAGTATGTAACCGGTTAGAAGGGCTCTGTAACCGGTTACACGATGAACTCAGAAAACTGGGTTAGTGCGTTTGATGAGTAATCACGCGTTTTAACCCAGAATTTGCCACGAATCCCACTCAAATCATGCTGGGGAACGTGTGTCGCCTTGCATGCTGCTTGAATTCGTCTATATAAGCTTGATTGTTGATCCAATTTGCCTCATTTTTGCTAAGTTTGGTCTGAAAGCGAAATTAGGGTTCCAAGTTCGTCTGAAGAAATTCTTCCTTGTCTCTAAGTGTTGGAGAGTGAGTGATACACCATTACAAAGCTTGAATCAAGGGCTTTGTATTGATATAAAATTTGTGAGTTAAGAGTCCCTGAATCAAGAGAACGAAGTTTGCCAAGTTGAGGTGTTGATGCTGTCAAACCTCAGCTTCTGGTTTCTGGACCTGACTTTGAAGCTCGATTTTGGTAAGCACACAAACCCTTTTGGTTTCAAATCTCTTTTATTCTCTAGTGCATGTTACCTATATTGAGTCCTAATTGTTTTCCCCAATTTCTTTGGCCAATTGCTATGTCAAATCTTCTGGTCTTTGGACCCTGTTGATAAAGAATCGTGGCTGAGAGCAGAACTGTGGATTCAATGGAAATATGTGTTGGAGCCTTTCTCTCTGCAATGTTTTGGATCAAGCACAACTTAGAGGTAAGGGGGAAGCTTACTATTTGCTAGAATGAGAATAAATTGTGGTAGAATATAGGATGAGTCACCAAGAGACTCAAAGGGCATAAGTGGAAATTGTTAAGTGGCTTGGAGGCCAATCTGAGCTCAATTATTGTTATGAGCAATGTTATCTAGATGCATGCAAGCTATATTGATGTCGGATTCATGACTTATTTGGGTATTCTGTGAATTGATGAATTAAGTTGTGAAATATGTGCAATTATGTGCAATTTGAGTATCTAAATTGAATGCATGCAAGATAGATATGTTTATGTGGTTGAGCACACTAGTATTAAGGTATGTGAACTCTATTTATGAATGAAATTGATTAAATTTGAGTATGGTAGAAAATGGTATGAAAAACCTCATTTTTCAGTGTATTTCTGCCTAATCTAACCGGTTAGTCAAAATCTGTAACCGGTTAGAGACTGTCAATTTTCAAATAAAATGAATTTCTGAAATTGGCTAAATGTCCATACCATTTGTACTCAAGTTTAAGCTAGAATTTCATACAAAGACCAATCTAAAACTATGTGATTGAGCACTGCTTGGTTTAGATTGGAGGGGATGAGTTAATACCTTAATATCAAATAATAATTTCAAGAGGAAATTATGCACAAATGAAATGGGATTATGACTTAGATCTTCTGAATGATATTATGTGTTGAACTTGAGGTATTCTTTGGTGCTAAGACCTTGTTATTGGATTGAGTAGAGAATTCAAGAAAAGATTCATTGAAAATCAATGGTTTTGTATTCAGGTCTGTAATTCTAACCGGTTAGGTGATGATGTAACCGGTTAGTACCTGAAGCTTAAAAATAAAAGTTAAGTTTTTGAATAAGGATTTGTTCACACCAATGATTATATTCTCTCAATCCAGGTCTATGAGAATATGGTAAATTTAAATTCAAAGGTGAATTTTATGAGTAAATCCATACCTCAAGATATCATTCAGAAGTCGTGTTTTCTAGGTCATAATAATGGAATTAATGGGAACATGACCCAGTACTCTAGGAGTACCAAACTGATGCAACCTACTTGATGATACATTCTGGGAAAGTGGCCATTGTCTGGGACATAGTTTCTTGGACACGTTCCGGGAACGTGATGCACACTCTGGGAGTGGTGCTTGATTATATTCCAAGTATGGTTTGCGATACGTTCTGGGAACGTATGTTAGTGTTCTGGGAGCACATTGGTATAATAATGGAATTAAAGATAAAACCAACCTTGATGATTGTGCATTCATATAGAATGGAAGTTTGGTTGGTAGGAACGTTTATCATATTCTGGGAATATGAGAAGTGTACTCCGGGAGTACCAAATTGTAACCTACTTGATGACACATTATAGATATGTGGCCAGTGTCTGGGACCTGGTTATATACGTTCTGGGAACGTATGTGAGTGTTCTGGTAAGACATTGATATGCCACCTACTTGATGACACATTCTGGGAATGTGGCCAGTGTCCGGGACCTGGTTTTTATGCCTTCTGGGAACGTGATGCACACTCTGGGAGTGATGCTTATTTATCCAAGTATGGTTTGTTACACGTTCTGGGAACGTGTTGCACACTCTGGGAGTGTTGCGTATTTATCCAAGTATGGTTTGACATTACGTTCTGGGAACGAATGTCAGTGTTCCGGGAACACAACGGTGTATTGGATGGATGTCCAAGATGGATTTTTAGAGGCCTCAGTTGTGGAAGGAAATCATGCATCATGCCACATACATTGACATAATTATTGTGATTAACTGGGTGTGCTCATATGGTTATGCATCCTGATTTGCTACATGTTGACTTGTGGATGTTAGTTTTATTCTCATTTGATTATGCGAATATGTATAGCTAACCCCATGCCCTTATTAGGTGTTGATCGTGCATCTAGCCTGCACAAGAGTCAGTGGAGGGAGATGTCCTTTAGGTGCATGCAGAGAATAGAAAGTGTAGGTTGGGAACTCGTTGTACTGATATCGAGGATCCGACCAGAAGGATGTTTGGACAAAGGACCAGTGACCAGCTCTATAACATTTCTATTTTTAATAGAATTTATATGATACATATTTTGGAAAAAGGGTATCATAAGAGGAATTCAGTTTCATAATCATACCTATTCGGTATTAATGGACTTGTTACACTTGATATATTTTGGGGGTATAATATGATGATTTTACTATGTTTCCGCAAACTCTGATTTTGTTAGTCAACCTCATTATTGATCAAGTGTTTGTGAAAAGGAATTTTCAAGGAAAGGGAAAATTCTTATTTTCAGATTTTTTTTTTCAACGATAACAAGTCCAAGTATTCATAAACTTATTACTTTTATTATAAAGTAAGATGATATACAAATAGTGTTACAAATTTGCGGGGTGTTACATTCATTGCTCAGTCATAATTTTTAGAGGGAAATTTGTTTCTGCATTTTAGCTCTTAGTTTCAGCCTTTCTTTCTTTTATCCCACCTAATACGTTTAGTCATGGCCTCATTACAACCAAAATTAAGACCTTTTAATTTTTGTGTGCATTCAATAATTTCAGTGGAGATTTGGGTCTATGGACAAGCTTATGGTAACACATTGTCATTGTATGAACTTGAGTGAATCACATATATATAAACTTTGATACACATAAGAGATACACACTGAGAGGTTGAGAGTGTTCACTAATCTTGAGTTCTTGTTGAGTTTGTTTCTCTAACCAGGTTTCAATTGTATGAATTGCTTGTGAAAATAAGTGTTTGAGTCTGTGAGTCGAAGTCCTAGATTAGGTGTGTACATTTTGATTTAGAGGGTAGTCTTGTGTTTATGAGTTTTTATTTTACTTTTGCCCGGGACATGCAAAATACTAAGTTTGGGGGAGTGATTTGGGTCTAATATATGATGTTTTGACTATGATTTAGACTCCCTTTTACTTGGCTTGTTTCTCTTGCAAATTTATGATTTTTTTTGAATAGTTTTTAGGAAGTTAGGTAATTTAGAATCCTTTGAACATTTTGATCCGTTTTGGGTTTGTTTTGTAACATCCCGCTCTTTCTAATACCTTTAGCAAAATAATTAAATGATTTAATATGATGTTTTCAAGATTTGAGTGTTGTAATAAAATTTTGATTTCATCATTTTAATTGAAATATGTTTTCTAGTCAAAATAAGTATAAATTTGTTATCATACGTTTTCCAAAAATAAAATAGTACTTTTATTTAGTTTAATTAACATTTTGACAGGGAGCTCAAGTGACAAGCCATAGAGGCATTTTTTATCAATAGTTTCTTTAGAAAAAAAATTTTAACTTAATATTTTGAACGTCCCTGTAAATTCTCATAGTGTTTGGAGGCTGTTTTATTTTTAGCTTCTGCACTGATTTAATATATTACTGGTATAAGTTATATATAATGATCTTCTATTTCAAAAATATAAATATTATATTTTATCAAAATATAAATATTATATTTTATCAAGTTTAAAATTAGGATTGAGAAAATATAATTACTTTTGAATTTCGATAATTTTTCTTACGCAATAGTTATCCGGAGGGACTGGTAACTTTATTATTTTTCAATCAGTTTTGAATGATTAAAAGTACAATATTGTTTTACTTAAATGTATTTTATTCTTAGGATCATCAAACTTTTAGTTATAATCCAAAATACCTATATATATTGGCCCACAAATGATGAAAAAATATAAAAAGAAATAATATATTTCAGTTTCCTATATATATACCCCAAGTTCCCCACCCCACTGTGTGAACCAGAGGAAAAAAAAGAAAGAAAAACAAAAACAAAAACGCATGAGAAAAGGAACCACCGAAACAGTAGAAAGAAAGAAGTGAGAGAGAGACACCACGAGAGACACGAAGAATAGCGACACTGAGGGGAAAATTTTAAGGTTTTCATAAGTTCTCGGTATAATATCGAACCGTCCAATCTCAAATTCTTCTTAGGTAAATAACCTTCTCAACTCCCTTTATCCATCCATGTAATTTATTCGACGATCCATCAATATTTTTATTATCCCTATATTTTTAAATAAAGAGATGTTTTGGGGAAAAGTCATTTATTTTTATTGTATAATGATATATAGTTATTATTTTGACAAAAATAAATTTAGTTGATATGTATATATATATATATATATATATATATTTTAACGTGTGTCACTGTTTAGATCCATTGTTCTCCTTGACCTTCGAGTAAGGCGCGGACGCAAACGTGATATTGTTTCTAGTGCTAGGATTCCAGGTAAGAGGGTTGTATTACCTTAATTTAGGGCATGATTTCTTGGTTGTTTATAGTGGTGGCTAGGAGTAGAAAAGATTAATTAGAATAATGAACAATAGGGTAGTTAATGTTGATAATAAGTCTGTTATTAAATTAAAGAAATGAACACGCCTATGTTTTGATGAATTGATTATTTTTATTGATTATTGGTTAATTGATTATTTGGTTAATTTTTTATGAACTTAAAATTGGTTATGAATTGATTAATTGTACTGATTATTTTTATTGATTATTGGATGATATCCGATTGGTATTTAATTATGGAGTAAAAATTTGACTGCTGCATGTTAGTGTGAATCAATTATGGTTGAATTAAACTGGACTGGATTGTCATTGGAATAAACAAATTAAACAAAAGGCAGCAGCTATTGATCGCGTGACGAGTATCTATACCCATTAGGTGCCATGTTAGGACAGAGTCTATTTTAAGGAATAGACTCGAATTCCCAATAGGTGAAGTCCTCACTCAGGTAAGTAAATCCCATAGATCCAAAGTCTCGTTAGGTGTTCGGGATCCGCGCGAGATCAATAGCTGCCTGGTAAATCGATAAAATAAATAATGAAACATGTAAGGAAGCACGAAAGAAAAGAACAAAGAAAAGGCCCTAACGAGCTAATGGTCTATGCGGTAAGAAAATCCTGGGTGAAGGTAAGCAAATCTATTGGGTGAAGACACCATCCTAACAGGTGCATACAAAAATACCTAATGGTACATTATAAGAAAAGACAAGAAAGAAAACAAAATGAATAAAGGAAAGAGGATAGATGAGAAAAACTAAGAAAGTTGAAAAAGGAAGATAAGAAAATAATTTTGAAGGAAATGCCACATATTGTGATTGTGAATGATGCATATCTCTGTTGTGAAATTCTTGAAAATGATTATGATTATTACGATGTAAATATAAATGTTACGCTTAGTTTATTATTATGACTTCTTAGAAATTATTTCCTAAGTTCTGTGTAATGCTACCCTTCTTGCTATATTTTTACAGGTACAGAAGTGGATCTTACACAAGTCATGGTCGAAGAGGAGTGTAATTTAGTCACGAGAGAACCTAAATTAATTTGGTGTAATTATTATGGTTTAATTTTTTTAGAAGCCCAGAAACTTACGTTATTTTTGAAAAGGGCATTAGTGCGAGGTAGCTGAAGTTAAATATAATTTTAGGTTTTGTAATATTCTGGACTGGCAGGTTTAAAAGATGCAAATTTTTGTGGAGTCCGATAAACAGAGGAAACTCTGCCGGATTCTCGTCGAAATTTTCAAGTGCGAATTTTAATAAAATCTAATTTTAACTAATTAAAAGTGAGGGTGTTATATTTTGGTATCAGAGCAGTTTTCCTCGGCCTATTGGAGTAACTTATTACTCCTGTAGTTACTCATCGAGAGAGTAACTTGTAACTAGAAATAGAACTGCTTTATGGTTTAGTCAGGTATCATTGCTAGCATGACAATAGGAATAGTTGCGGAGTCTAGTGTAGCGAGTATTCTAGATTCTTTTTTGTTTGAGATATTGAGGAGCACGGTGAGTATTTGAAAATCTCTTAAGTTTATTTGTATGATTTGAAACCTATTTTAAAAATCCGAAATCTTGTGGAAAATAATGATTCATATTTAGAAGTGGATGAATGACGAGACTAAGGAAAGCAATATCCCAACGGGCTAGAGCACTAGGTTGCTACCCCACCGGGAGGAAGTGATCTTTAGATTCGCGTCAAGTAAACAATTCTAAATGTGACCCACAAAACAAGATTTCAATATTTTAAAACTAATAGGTTATGTGTTTCAAACTTAAGTGAGACGAGAATGGTCTTATCACCGATATGATGTATGTTTGAGTCTGATCACCTCAAATGTACATCAATTGGGAGATATAATCATCCTGTCCTTAAGTTTCGGCGAGTATTTTGGGAATTTAGTATGATCCCAAAATTTAGGAAAAGTAGAAGTCTTTGTCATAGGTCCCCGCATGTGACGACATATTAGAATCATAGTAGCGCAGCTAAAGTGTAGTAAGTGTCGTCATGTTTTAAGAGAAGAGTTCTAGTTAGTTCCGGAATTGTAGTTAGTTATGATAGGTTGCTAGGATTTATATGCTTAGAATAGTGGATAAGAAACCCTAAGATAGTACATAGTGATAATCTTTTGTTTAGGGTAAATAGGTGCCTGAAACCCTAGGTGATTATATAGAGATAGCATGTACGTTAGATGATAAGTGTATGTGATGCTATGTGCTGTCGTGTGTTTGCCTAAATTAAAAAGTGTGAACTTTGACGATACTTGCTTTTGTTTGAAAATGTGAATGTTGAAACTGTGTTGGAGCATAAAACCATTTTGAAAACTTCTTTACGAAATGGTGTCACTATTAAGAGATCAATTGATTCCCAAGTATAGTAGTATTAATGTCGGGAATCATTTGATGTTTAAGTTTGATAATATTTAAAATGAATTTCAATGTTTTGAAACTGAAATCAAAATGAATTTCACTGTTTTGAACAGAATCAGAAATCCTTCCAAAGTGAATGTTAAGTCGCAGGATAAATTTTGAGAAGTTAATAAGGAAACCAAGGATTCCTAAGTAATCGGGCGGTGAATTAGTTCATTTTTTTTAATGTAATGGAAACTGAATTTTTGGGCTTGGGATACCTAATTGACCTAAAAGTTTTTATATGAGCCTCCTAAGGTTGAATCAATGTTTTAAGAAGAATTTCAAATTGCTTGGATCAAGTTGGTAATTTAAATAAATGTGATGTCTTTCTTTTACAAGCAGACCTGACAGTTCCAGTGTTTCCTATGTTGTGAACGCAGGGTAAAATTTGACGATAACGTGCTCCGATCGGCCTAAAAAATTTATACAACCTTTGGGTTAAGTATATGTTTAGTCCCTTTCAATTTTGAGGTTCTTCGGAGCTTGATTACCACTTTTTAAGAAACCTGATTTAGGTTCAGCCCTGCTGTTTCAATGTTTTGAAAAAGTGGTTGTAGGACTATGGCTGAACTTAACGAATTCCGAGTAACCTGAAAATTTACTATGTTGTTCTTCTATATGAAGGGACACTGCTTGTAAAACTTTTATGACTTTTTGGAATTAAATCGATTTTGTTTTCAAAAATGTCTTTTGTTGTAGTTATGTGGTTTTCTGATTTCGGATTGTTGAACATATCATGAAAACCATATTTTCCAAACTCTTTTTGAACTAATTTTTGGAATGTGTGCTGATTGTCAAGAATGTGTGTAGATGTAAGCCTGAACCTTAGGTTAGTCCAGGTAGATCATGGCTAGATTATGAAGAGCTAGAGTTTAAGTCATGATTAATGGTTGTAAACATGTGTTGATATGAAATGTTGTTGTGCATATTTGAATTTTGAATGATGTGTATGTAATAAATGCTTACTTGAATAATGAATGTGTTTGATTAGGACTTAAGAGTAGTACATAAGTTGTTTGTACCTGGGTAGAGTAGGATCAAATCCCTGTGGATGCTGCCGGTTAGATAGGCTGTAGAAGTAGATTTGGGTTGTTCTGAGTACGACAGTTGTTAAGTGTCAGTGCTGTTAGTGAACCTGACCATGATGTTACCATTGATGGATAAGAGATTGGGATGGGCACCTCAATCTTTTTATTTATTAATCGCTGATATCATTGGAAATCTTTAATTAGCACAAAACCAAGTAGGCAATGAGGGAAGGAATTCGCCTGAATAGCAGTATTCCCAACCCTTATTGTAAAATTTCTTGAGAAACCCAGATGACCTTAGAAAACTATCTCTAATTGTTGGGAGAACCGTACCTGATTCTTGAAACCCAAGACCAATTGGGAGTCTTCCTAGTAGGACTCTTGAAATGAGTGACTGCCAATAGTGTAAAACCTTGAAAACCTTAGAGCATTTCGCGTCGAAAACTAACCAAATTGAACCATAACTTGTATTCTTCATTGAGTGCAAGAGTCCAGTGGCGTACTAATGCAAAATGGTATGCCGATTCCAAGTGGGGGAGTAGAACCAAAGAGAAGTGAGTGTCGTAGTTAGAAGACCCTTTGTCTGGGATGGTTCTCCATTTGAAGGATTTGAACGGAATTTCGGGGACGAAATTCCAATAAGTGGGGGAGAATTGTAACATCCCGCTCTTTCTAATACCTTTAGCAAAATAATTAAATGATTTAATATGATGTTTTCAAGATTTGAGTGTTGTAATAAAATTTTGATTTCATCATTTTAATTGAAATATGTTTTCTAGTCAAAATAAGTATAAATTTGTTATCATACGTTTTCCAAAAATAAAATAGTACTTTTATTTAGTTTAATTAACATTTTGACAGGGAACTCAAGTGGCAAGCCATAGAGGCATTTTTTATAAATAGTTTCTTTAGAAAAATTTGTTTAACTTAATATTTTGAGCGTCCCTGTAAATTCTCATAGTGTTTGGAGGCTGTTTTATTTTTAGCTTCTGCACTGATTTAATATATTACTGATATAAGTTATATATAATGATCTTCTATTTCAAAATTATAAATATTATATTTTATCAAGTTTAAAATCAGGATTGAGAAAATATATTTACTTTTGAATTTCGATAATTTTTCTTACGCAATAGTTATCCGGAGGAATTGGTAACTTTATTATTTTTCAATCAGTTTTGAATGATTAAAAGTACAATATTGTTTTACTTAAATGTATTTTATTCTTAGGATCGGATCATCAAACTTTTAGTTATAATCCAAAATACCTATATATATTGGCCCACAAATGATAACAAAATATAAAAAGAAATAATATATTCAGTTTCCTATATATATACCCCAAGTTCCCACCCCACCGTGTGAACCAGAGAAAAAAAAAGAAAGAAAAACAAAAACAAAAATGTATGAGAAAAGGAACCACCGAAACAGTAGAAAGAAAGAAGAGAGAGAGACACCACGAGAGATAGGAAGAATAGCGACACTGAGGGGAAAATTTTAAGGTTTTCATAATTTCTCGGTCTAATATCGAATCGTCCAATCTCAAATTCTTCTTACGTAAATAACTTTCTCAACTCTTTCTATCTATCCATGTAATTTATTCGACGATTCATTAATATTTTTATTATCCTTTATTTTCAAATAAAGAGATGTTTTGGGGAAAAGTCATTTATTTTTATTGTATAATGATATATAGTTATTATTTTGACAAAAATAAATTTAGTTGATATATACATATATACACTTTTAATGTTATAATTTGTTTTAACGTGTGTCACTGTTTAGATCCATTGTTCTCCTTGACCTTCGAGTAAGGCGCAGACGCAAACGTGATATTGTTTCTAGCGCTAGGATTCCACGTAAGAGGGTTGTATTTCCATAATTTAGGGCATGATTTCTAGGTTGTTTATAGTGGTGGCTAGGAGTAGAAAAGATTAATTAGAATAATGAACAATAGGGTAGTTAATGTTGATAATAAGTCTTTTATTAAATTAAAGAAATGAACAAGCCTATGTTTTGATGAATTGATTATTTTTATTGATTATTGGTTAATTGATTATTTGGTTAATTTTTGGTGAACTTAAAATTGGTTATGAATTGATTAATTGTACTGATTATTTTTATTGATTAATGGATGATATGCGATTGGTATTTAATTATGGAGTAAAAATTTGACTGATGCATGTTAGTGTGAATCAATTATGGTTGAATTAAACTGGACTGGATTGTCATTGGAATAAACGAATTAAACAAAAGGCAGCAGCTATTGATCGCGTGACGAGTATCCGTACCCATTATGTGCCCTGTTAGGACAGAGTCTATTTTAAGGAATAGACTCGAATTCCCAATAGGTGAAGTCCTCACTCAGGTAAGTAAATCCCATAGATCCAAAGTCTCGTTAGGTGTTCGGGATCCGCGCGAGATCAATAGCTGCCTGGTAAATCGATAAAATAAATAATGAAACATGTAAGGAAGCACGAAAGAAAAGAACAAAGAAAAGGCCCTAACGAGCTAATGGTCTATGAGGTAAGAAAATCCTGGGTGAAGGTAAGAAATCCTATTGGGTGAAGACTGTTAGAATTATTGATAGGAATGATAGCCGACACCCAAGAGGGGGGGGGTGAATTGGGTGTTTATGAAAACATTGGAAAATATTCGAATTAAATCGTTTTCAATAAACTTAAAGAGATTTTGCAGCGGAAAACAATATATTGATGAAAACGATTGCGCAGAAGCGAATAATATTAATACTATTATGAAAAACTAATATGCGCGGATACGAATTAAATAAGAACAACGAAAACCGTTACCGCGCTTATTATTTTAAATTCACTTAAAATAGATTATTACGAAAATAGTTTTTATGATGCACAACAAATAAATATAACAACAGAATATAAAAGAGATAGGGATAGAAGAGATTGCACCGGAGATTTTATCCTGGTTCGGCAAACCCGGCCTACTGCAGTTCCCAAGCGACCCGCTTGAGCTTTTTAGTAAACCAAAGACGTCACGCGTCCCCAAGTACAACCAGAGCGCCACGCAAGCTACTAGGAACCTCCTTTCGCAAGGGACCTCGATACACAACTAGGAAGACCCTTCCTAGATTTCCAGATAGCCTAACTACTAGGTGACCCACCGTTCGTCTAGCACTACCCACACAACAAAGGGTTCCTCACCCTACAACCACGAACGCAGCACGTCCGCACCAGGAGATTCACTCCCTAGTCACTAAGGGTTACACACCCCTTACAACACTGGTTAAGGTATGAGTGATTGGTACAAGACCTATAATGCACTCTTAATAGTGCGGATACAACAATAATAGGCCACTATAACAATTATGTGTTCTAAGCAACACAGATACAACAATATAGCTATAATGATAATGAAGTCTAGATAAGGTTGTTACAAGGCCAAAATAAGGTTTAGTTTTTCTTCAAAAATGAATGAACGTGAAAAACAGAGAATAGGAGAAGAAGAAGAGAAGGAGCGTGAATATCAAATTTCTAGACTTGTTGAATGTAGAAGTGATTTTTGAAAAACAAATAAATAGAGTTAGTTTTGAAATCAAAACAAATTAAAAGATAAAATAAAATATTTAAGAATTAAAACCAAAGATTTGAATTTTGAATTTGAAAATAGAATCAGAATCAAATCAAAAACGATTTTGGAAATAAAATAATTTAAGTTTTAAAATCAAAACCAAATAAAAAAGATTTACAAAATAAGACAAAGATTTGATTCTTAAAACTAAAATGGAAATAATTCAAATTTAAAATCATTTTCGAATTTTTATAAAATAAATCAGAATCTTTTATATAAAAACAAATCAGGAAATAATCAAAATGATTCTGACACGTTTTTCAATAAAACTTGAGGTAATCGATTACTTGAGGAAGGTAATCGATTATCCCTTTAAAAATAGAAACCTTGAAATTCATTTTAAAAACCAGTAATCGATTATCACATGCATGTAATCGATTACTTCATTTTTGTTTAATGTATGATGCAACTCATATAATCGATTACCACTATTCTAATAATCGATTACAGAGCCTCTGATATGCATATGATGCAACATCATGTAATCGATTACTACAAGGCATGTAATCGATTACTTTGTCTCAGGGAAAATATATGATGCAACAATTTTAATCAATTACTTGAGCCAGGTAATCGATTACTCTCATAAGAAAGTATTTGATTAACAAGATTCATTTAATCGATTACAACCTCTCTGATTTTTCTATGATGCAACAAAGTTAATCGATTAACTTGGGCAAGTAATCGATTACTCTCTCTTGTATACATAAAAATATTCAGGGTTTTGTAACATCAAGTATTTTCACCAAAACTAAGATAGAAAAACTGATTTTCACAAAACTTCTTTTTCTTCTCCTTAATTATGAAAAATATATTTAGAAAAACTTATATTGGCCTTTTAACATAATATAAACCTTGACTTCATTACCTTACATGATGTCCTAAGGGAAAGGCTAAAATCTTCATTTGCTTGAATCTTCAACTTCATTTGCTTGAGTCTTCAACATGAAGCTTGGACTTGAGGGTTGAAGAGCTTGTGATTGCAGTTGATATGAACTTGAGAATCTTGAGTTTGTTATCATCAAAACCATATAGAATATTTTCACTTGAAGTCCTTGGGAAAGTTTGACTTCCAACACTCCTCCTTTTTGATGATGACAAACCTGTATTCTGAATGATCTGCATCACAAGTGTTATACAAGCAAATGTATATATAATAAACACATCCTTATCCATAGAACACAAATAATACACCAAGGATACAAAAAGGATATATAACAAATTAAATGCTTCGCATCCTTGCATCATTCAGCATCATTCAAGAATTCTTCTCCCCCTTTTGTCAACAGCAAAAAGTGGGTTCAGAATTCTTCTCTTGTTGTTATGCTTGAATTTTTCTTCTCCCCCTTTTTGTTATTCATCAGATATGCTATTAAGCTCAGAATTCTTCTCCCCATGAGTAAGCTTGATTTCTCACTTTTCTTTCCATGGGAGTTATCACGTGATCCCTTTTGTTTTGTCGACGACATTTGGTTCTCTTCCCCTTTTGTCTTCATTAAGCCCATGTCTTTTGTAAAATATCTCTCCCCTTTTGATCAAATAAACCAAATTCTAAACTCCCCCTGAAACACTGGGTAGAAGCATTAATAATAACAAGGAGATTTGTTACATACTTTACTCCCCTATTTTGACATCAGCATAAGGAGTTATGGGAAACACTGTAACACCCCGCAAATTCCTCGTATTGAATTAACATACTAAAGAGATTTATTTTGAGAAAAATGTTTTTGAAAGAATATTTTCTTAAAAAAAATTTCTTAATTCACATTTTCAAAGTGGAAAATGAATTTAAAGAAATGATTTCCATGAAATAATGTGATGAGTTTTAAAGTTGAGTTTGAAAAATAGTTATGTGATTGATATTTTTGGTATTTTAAGGGAATTTTGGTTTATATATATATATATATATGTACATGATTTTATAAATAAGAAAATCTATTTTCTATGTATGTACGGCCTTATATGTAGGTATGCTTAGAATTATGAGGAATTTAATTAGTAAATGAACATGATTATATGTGAGTGTATGTATGTGTAACGTGTAAGAGTGTGTGCATGAATATGTGCATGTGAATATGTGAATATATGTGTGTGTGTGTGTGTGCCGTGTATGTGTGTGAGTGTAGGAAGCCTAGAATTTTTCTTAAGTGGAGACCAAGTAACCACCTCCTAACCAAGTTCCAAACCAAGTCCTAACCAAATAGTGAAACCCTAATGGAGTGCCAACTAACCATTAAACCTAGATTGACTCCAGGTACCTAATGTCCCCTACATGTCCCCTTAAGAAATGCTAAACTCCACCCATGCAACTCTTTGAGTTGCCAACATTAACCCTCCCACTTGCACCATAGCCGAATTGATCAACGGCAAAAGAGGGAAAGTCTCATGCCTTTGCCCTTGTCTATATCTAGCCGAGTGAGTGTGGAGAGTTGGCCATTTCATTCTTCATTTCCACTTTCACTTCTTCATTTTCTTCACTTTCTAAACACATTTGTTGGGAGCAAACATTAGGCTCTCAACACACACACACCAAGAAAGAGAGAGGGCCGTAAGTGAGAGGAAGGAAGAAGAAGGAGAAACCAAGCCAAAACCTAAGTCTTCCTTGAAGTTCCAAGACCTTAAAAGCTTGAAGATCAACCCTTCCTTGGTGGGTAGTTTGAAAATTGTGAAGAAAGTTGTAATAGTTTAGATTTTCCTTTTTATCTTGTAACTTTTCTTTCTTTCCTTCATTGCATGTTAATTCCTAAAGCTTAAATGATGAGTACAAGTGTGTTTGTACTTGATCATGGATTTTAAAGTCTAAAGGAACTTATAAACGTCTAACTACCGGACTTCATAACTCGTTTAAGGTCTTCATGAAAGATCATGAAGTTTTTCAAAATAAATCTTAAAGATCTAAAAAGTTTTGGAGATTCTTGCAAAGTTTAAAGTGTATCTCTTTACATAATAATTTCTCAAAGCTTGAAGAAATTTGTAAACATCTAATCAATGGACTTCCTAACTCGTTTAAAGTTTTCATAAGAGATCCTAAAGCTTTTCAAACTAAATCTTCAAGATCTAAAAAGGTTGTTGAGATTTTGTAAAGTTTAAAGTAAATCTTTTGCATGTTGAAGTTTCTTTCTAAAACCGTGATTTATGATGTGTTTAAGAATTTATTTGAGATGTAAATGGATGATCTAAACTTGCTTAACAATGATGTTGAAATCTTTGGTGTTGCATGTTAGTTTGGTGATGATCTTAATGATTTGAGTACATGCATGTCTCGTTTATGCTTTGATCTTGAATTTTTAAGAGTAAATGAATTTGTAAAACAGTAAAACCTAAACTATATGATTCGGCCTTGACTAGATCTATGGGTCTTGGTGCTTTTTAATTTAATTCAAGTCATTGCATGTTAATCTTTTGGTTTGAAAAATTGATTCGAGTTGTTAAAGTGTTTAATTTTAACTTGATCTTGATAGAGTCTTAATTTTGGTCTTGACCTTTTTACTTGTTTTTAAAAAAGTTTAATCTTTGGTGCAAGCATGTTGTTTTTGAACTAAAAGAATTAACCTTCTTCATGCATATCACTGTTTTAACCTTTTCTTCCTAAAGTAATTTTAATCTTTGATTTGTGCTATTAAACTTGATTTCATGACTTGATCTACAAGATTTAGATACATGCATGTTATTTTCAAGTGAAAAAGACTTAATTTTCTTAAGGGCCATCACGATTTTATAAGAAACCAAGGAAACAAGTTTTTGGAAAAATGGTTTTCAACTTGATTCATGTTTTATGATCTTGTATGTGAAAGTTTGAAGTTAAGTCCTGATTTTTGGAGATGATGTTTTAGTTTTTATGCTTGAAAACAAAAATGATATTTTTTTAAGAAAATGCATGCTTTGATTTAGGAACCTTGTGTTTTGGTATGTTGAAAAAGTGAACCTAAGACCTTGTTTTGTCAAAAGGAGGTTCGGCCTATGCATCTTAAATAGACTAGGGTTCTTTTTCATGAGGTGACTTAAAAGTAATGAGTATGTCTTGAAGAATTATGTTAAATGGATTTGTTTGAAATGGTGTTATAAATGTTTGTTTTCATTCGGTTTTAGCATGAAAAATAAGACTTTGATGTAATGTTTTTCTTTAATAAATTGATTTAAGTAAAAGGAATAAATTAAAGTCTAATACTTTCTCCAAGTAGAGCTCACAGTTTTAAATATGAAAGAGAGAGTAAATAATTTGTTTCATGAAAAAGAAAGTGAAATTAAAGAGCTTGAAATAAATCAAGTTGAATTGTGTGTTTAGTTTTGTAATTCTTAACTTGTTTTCCTTAATTTTATTCGGCCATATAGAGTAAATAAATTCAGGGAGTTTAACTGCATGAAATAAAATTGTATATGATGATTTTTGAAAAGAATAAAGTTGTTTAAATAAATGTGTTTGACTTAAATCTTTAGTTCAATGTGGTTGTGAATCTATGCATGTCTAAGTATGTTGTTAAATTAAATAATTAATTACTTACTTGCATGGCTTAGTTACTTCAGTGTTGTTGTGGTTGTGTGCTAATTGGTGTTTGAAAATACTTGAGTATGTAATTGATTTTAACATAATTTGATTTGATTATTTGAGATTTTAAATTATGTTCATGGTTGCCTAAAGTGTTTTGTGATAAAAACTTGAGTTTTAAAGTGTTAGTTTTGAATAAAAAGAGTCATTTAAAACAAAGAATGTTTTTACAATGTTTTCGGAATGTTACCAAAGTGATTTTTACCAAATGATTCTTTGCTGTCCAGAATTGTTTGGACTTGCTTCTTACATTTAAAAACGTTCTCATGCGATTTAAAGTAAAGTTTTCAAGAGATAATTGATTTAAGAAAGGATTTTCTTAATACACGATAGCAACATAAGTGTGTTTTATTTGATACGAGGAATGAAAGGTGTTTAAGTTACGAAAAAGACTTTTCCTAATACAAGTTAATAACAAAAACGTATTTTATTTAGTACGAGGAATTTGAAAGACGAGGGATTGGGGCACCCGGCAACACAAAGGATCCGAGGTGACGGTACGCATTAAATTGCTGGACCTCAGGTGAGAGAGAAGCTTTCCTAAGACACTGTGGTAGTTAGGTGATATATTAGGGCATTCCGTATCATCTCAAAGATCGGAACTAAGTGGTTCAGAGTCAGTAGTATAGTGGCAATTTTTTGATTGTGTGGCCACTTATACGAAGGTGACGAAGACCACAATGTTATTGTGTGATGTTGTGTGTATGCTTTTATTTATTCATTTAATTATATCTGATGATACTTATTACTGCTGATTGTAATGAGTGAATAGCTGATGGACGTCTGCTACGTCCTGAATAAGAAAATAAAAATGGAATAAATGAGTTGTGAAAGTAATGAAGTTGAAAATGAAGACACAATAAGAGAAAGGAATAACGAGTGGAAATAATATATGTGTTGGAAAAGAGAGAAAGAGTTGAGATTGGGGAAGAATGAATGATAGTGATGAGGTTGAGCCAGAGCTGGGAAAAGAAATGTGAATGTGGAGATGAGATGTGATTTGAGCGGAGTTGGGCTTCTTTGTTTTTGGTTTTAGTCTGGGACTAGTGTCGAGTTGAGCTTGCTCCTCCATTAGTGCTCAGCAAAGTTGAAATTTTTGAAAAGGTTTTTGAAAAGTAGTTTTTGAAAAGGTTTTCGAAAAGAGATCTTCGAAAAGATTTTTGAAAAGAAATTTTGTGGAGAATGGTGAAAGGAAAATTTTTAGAAAAGGATTTGTGAAAAGAAATTCTTTTGAAAATGTTTTTGAAAAGAGGTTTTGAGAAATATTATAAAAAGTGTTTTCAGAAAAATTTTGAAAGGAAATTTTGTGAAAGGCTTTGGAAGGAGATTTTTATAAACTTTGAGAAAGGGGACTTTTGAGAAAACTTTTGAAAAAGAAAGATTAAGAAGAAAGAGATTTTTATGAAAAGTTTACGAAATGATATTTTGTGGCAGATTATGAAACAGTGATTTGAAGAAGATTGTTTTGAGAAAAGATTTTGACATGAGATGGTTACGAGAAATGAAGGATGTTGAGAAAAGTTTGAGAAATGAGATTTGAGATTGTGATGTGATCCCAGCTCTGTGCTATGTGAGAAATGATGAGAGAAGGTTTGTGCAAAGTTAGCGGTCGGGACTCGTTGAAGGGTTGCACGAAGGATGGGCCGACCTTAGGATAATTAAAAGAGATAAAAGACTTTAAAAGACTTACGCGGTGAGGTATGAGAGTGCGAAGTAGTGGAGAGGAAGAAACCATAAGTATCTGCGGATACTTAGGAGGAGATTGCATTAGGGGAGGACGATGACGGTGAAACGTCAAGAAGTCTAGAGTATATTTCTAGGCAGAACGAACTCCACATGTGGCGCACTAACGTGGTGGGGACTAGGTCTAATGTCGTGGTAAGTTCTGCGGGCCCACTAGAAATATACTGTCGCCCCCTAGATTGCAAATCTAGAACAGTGAGAGGGACTAGAGTGGGGCATCTTGTTTGCCACTGTAGTGAGACAATGTGCCATGTATATGAATTGATATGATTTGAGGATGAGACCTCCTGGTCTGGGACCATTTGATGTGTGACAACTGTCGTGCCCGCACGGTAAAGGTCCTGTACTCCTGTTTGCTTCCGATTAGGTTGGGTGGATGACCAAGGAGATGTAGACGTGAGTGATAGCTGAGAATGGAATGAATTCCCCGACGATATCTTATGATTCCCCAAGTAAAGAAATGTTATGAATTGATAAGATTGGAAAAGAAGAAGTTCTGAGTATGAAAAGGAAAAAGGAATAAGAAAGAAAGAATGTAATGAAAAGTGAAATTAAGCTTGGAAAAATAATGAAGGATGATAATAACGAAAGATAATAATGATAATGATGATGATAACATGCTTGATTGTTGTGTGTATGTATGTTGTATTGTATGCTTGTGTGGTCCTTTTTTCTTGCCTATCGTAATCCCACACCGTCGACGATGCGTCGTTCGGATTGCTTACTCTCTCCTGTTCGTTGGCATATCGGTGCTGCTGGTATCTCAAAGGGAAGATGGAGTATCGGATGGAAGTCACCGTACGAGGCTACAAGAACTACAAAGAGAAGATTCGGCATGAGGTTCGAGGGAACTCCACCACTCTCAATGGAGCAGAGCCGGAATCTACTAGCAAGGAGGGAATCACAACAAGGAAGGCATCATCTTCGAGAGCAAAGAGAGGACGCACGAAGAAGAAGGGACTTCACCCAATTATCCTCAAAAGAATAGTTTAAGGAGAGTGTGGTTAGTTTAGGCTGTGATGATTGTTGTGTTAAGGATTACCGATGCCATGAGCCATTATGTAATTGAGCTAAGTTTTATTCTGACTTGTGGAGCACATCTTTATGCAAAGTTAATTCATGTAAAGTTTTTGAAAACTATTAAGATAACTCTAAATCAAGTTCTTTTATGAAAACGAATGTTTTATGAAAAGAACGGTTTTAGTAACAATTCGGTTTTCGGCAAAGTGAATTGGAGAACATAAAGAGGTTTTCAATGAAGTCTTCGAACACTTCAACAATAATAAAAAAAAAAATTGGCCTCATTTTTGGCAACTTTAATAACTAGAAGTTAAATGTTTTAGGTTACGAAAATCGGGCTGTCAGAGCAATGGTAATCCTTAGTGGCCTTAAGCATGGGCTTACATGCTTTGTTTGTGTGACTCTGTATGTTTGCTAGTATAAGGATAGGAGCATAAGATTAGGTTCTCGTCTTTCTAGGATGAAAGACGTTGATTGTGACTTAGTGCCGGCCAAGTTAGTTTAAGGAACCTGTTTATCTAGTAGATTGAGGAACGTAGAGTAAGTAGAAGCGAATAGGATGAGATCTCTTAACCTTTGATGTTTCCTTAGTGTTTGATAAACTCCCAGTTGTTGGCCTAGACGTACCCTTGTTCAAAGAGTAGTCGGTATCTTTGAGGAAATAGGATGATATTCTTGAATCCCCTGTTTGTTGAATTGCTTCAACAAAACATTTAGTATTGTTAAGATTCGAACTTTTCTTCATGAGCCCTACTATCCACCCATAGCCTTACCGACCCTATTTAAGACCCTTCAGTCCGAATTGCGGAGTTAGAAGTGCCATAGTTACCCAAGTAATTTAGGCGTGAACGATTAAGGGAGGATAAACGGTTTAAGCTAAGTAAGGATGTAAGATCACAATGGATTTAGTTATAAGTTTGATCGAAGTTGGGGAGTCACAAGGAAGGAAAGAGGTGTATGTTACCAGTTATTAGAGGAAATTTTGAGGAAAGACTGAGGATTGGAATTACCATACACAATAATTAGAGGTTTAGACGGTAGAAGTGATAGGTTGATCAATGTTTAGGATGAATCTAAGGAGGAAGGCGAGGTTTGTTTGAGGAAGTAAGTAAACCCAAGTTGTAATAAAACCCCTTAAGCTAGAGAAATGATAGAAGGAACCTTAGAGTTAGGAGGAGAACGAAAGGAAGGAGTGAATTTTTGTAAGTTAGTAAGAACCTAAAGTTGTAGAGAATAGTGAATATTTAAGGATTTTAGGATAAACCCCATACTTTTGGAGATGTGTGAGTTTTTGTTTGCCTGATTTTCCCTGAGTCCGTACCTATGGTTGAACTCTTTGTGACGACGATCAGTGGAAAGAATGACTTACTCTTCGGTTAGTCCGCTGGACTTAACCCGGTTCGACGCGCAAGCGGTTATGTGAATGCAACTGTTTCGTCTGAAAGCAACAAACGAGGAGCACGGCAAGGTGAAATAGACCAGCAAAAGGGAATACGACCACGAGGCGAGAGAAGAGTATTCTTACAGGAATCAAAGTGACGTGAGAACCTTGTGCCCTGCTGCCCAATCCACGACGTATTTCTCGGGGACGAGAAATCTTTAATTTGGGGAGAATGTAACACCCCGCAAATTCCTCGTATTGGGAGATCAAAGACTCGAATCCAAAAGACAACAAAAGAAAAATCAAGATCAGAAAGACTTGCCGTTGGGTCGTATTCCTGGAAAGCAATCATGTTTCTGTCAAAATCCCACGGTGACCCCTCAACCACCTTCCTCTTGTCTTTCAAATTTCTGAATTTGAACACAAAAGTGTTCTCACCCAGTGGTCGAATCAGAACAGGGGATTGAAGTCGCCAAACCCGCTTTAGAGCATCCGCAAAGCCATTAACATTCACAGGCTTGTTGACCAGGACCTTCCCCACCAGCGTTAGTATGTCCTCTCCTCCCTGTAGGTCCTTCTCGCGTTCCACTAATACACCTTCGCTTTCCTCCTCTGTTAGACTAAGTCTACTCCACAAAGCCTCCAAGTCGTCATCCATTGAAAGGAAGTTAGCTTACAAGTGTAAGACTGATCACGTACGTAAAGCCTTCTGCACTAGGAATCCAATCGCAAAGCCCTCTTCACTTGGTTTTCAATCGCAAACCCTAGCAGAGCACTTTAGACGTGGCGGCTCGTGCAAACCTTAAACTTTTAATGAGCAGTGGATTTTTTGTTGATATGGATTTTAAGTAAATGTAAACACACATTCTAAAAAGTATTGAAAAAATGTTATAAATTTTATGAAAAATATTTTAAGAATAATAATATTTAATAATGTAAAATTAGTTAAATTTATTTATATCTTTTGATATTTTAAACCATAAGGAACTTATTTTTTTTTTACTAATTTTCGAAATCAAATTACTGTAGTATTTTAATTTCTAACTCTATATAAATGGAGAATGAATAACACATGAGCATGTGATGAAGGTCTAATATATGATGTTTTAAGGCCTAATTTCACTTCCTTTTGCTTGGGTTTTGACTTGTTTCTCTTGTAAATATAGGTATTTTGTATTAGTTTTAGGGATTTTTAGTTTATTAGAATAATCCTTTGAACGTTTTGATCCGTTTTGGGTATGTTTCAGGTATTTCGGAGCTTTATTTGGAGAAAATATTATTGGAGCTAAGAAGAGCATAAGAAGACCTTGAAAATGGCACAAGAATGGAGAGAAACGGAGTCGGAAAGTACTGAGCACGCCCAGGCGCGGGAATGGCGCGCCCAGGCGCGCCTGCAGCGGTAATTTATGGGGCATCAGACATAGCGCGCCCAGGCGTGCTGGTCTGCATGCCCAGGCGCGCATAGTGCGTGAAAGTGACGCGGTTCGGTATTTTGATCATAACATGAGCTACGCTTATCCAAATGAGGAGATCTAGGTATCATTTTAAAGCTAAGGAAAAGATCTACAATTTTGCCAGAAATAGCCTTGCTCAAATTCGTCCATCTTGGGGGTCAAAATCATTGCCGAAGTTGTTGTCAGACACAAATACGGGATTTAGAAGGATTTTAATAATAAATTTTATTTGTAGATAAGATTATTAAAGATTAGATTATTCTAATAGGATATTATTATATCAATTCAATTAGGATTAGTTTTAGACTTTAAATATAGGTTTTTCCTTTAGGTTTGGTAGACTTTTCAGAGCCAAATAAGATATTAGATAAAATTAGGATTAGAGAAGAGAGGCTGTTATGCAATTGAGAGCAAGGAGGCAAGGCATAAGGGTTGAAGATCAACATTGTTGGAGGGATCTACTTGAAGATTGAAGATCTCTTGGGGGTAAATTAATTATTGTTTATGATTATTAGTTTATTTCATTCCTTTTTCTTCTTCTTCCAATATGTATAATTGAACCTCTTGTTAGGAATAAGGTGAATTTGTATGGATCTTAATTTGGCTATTTATTTATGAATTAATGTTTTTCCTTTCAAATCAATTGCTTGGTTGTGTTTTAATTACAATTCATAGAATTGATCACTTTATGTTTTGCTTTGGTAATCTGAACCTTAATTGGAAAATTAGGATTAAGTTTAGGCCTTTCAACCAAACAATATAATTATTCAACTCGTAGGGATACTTTTGGATAATTGTATAACTCTTATAAACTAACTCACTTAAGGGATTAAGGGATAAAGTTTAGTAAGAAACATAATTGCCATGAGGGATCTAGCTTTTATTGTTTCTGGAGTTTTAGATTTATTGGAAAACATATTTTCATAATTAATAACCTGATCCTACAATGAAACCAAGTTCCTAACCTTTTCCATATTTGCTTCTAATTACCTTTTTAGTTTCTAAATTGTTTCACCCTTTCTATTCTACATTCCTATCTCTAAACTCTAAAACTCATACAAGTTATACATAGTAATCGCAATTAGGTGAAAGAAATTAGAAACAATTTACAATTCGTGAGTAGAACGATAATTTTACTTACTCTTTATTACTTGTGCGATCGGTACACTTGTCGTATTGCCAACAACATGCCACACATAATATGTCATAATAATAGAGTAATATGTCAGATTAGTCCCTGACTTTGTAAGCATCGGTCAAGTTAGTCCATGACTTTATCAAAATAGCAATTTAGTCCCTGAGATTTCATTTTAATTCACATACGTCCCTATCTTTATTCCATTTTAAAGCAAATACATCCCTGCGATAATGACGGCAGGGACTAACTTGATCGACGTTCTCCTATCTCAGGGACTAAATTGCTATTTCGATAAAGTCAGGGACTAACTTGACCTACACTTACAAAGTCAGGGACTAATCTGACATATTACTCCATAATAATACTTGTTACTTTTCTTGGATCATACATATAACTATTGTTTATATTAATGCAAATTTGCAATATGAATTTCAGACTAATAAGTCTACACGATGATAGTTTTATAGAAGTGTGATGGCATGTTGCATGTTTTTTTTTAATGAGTTAAAGGTGTTTTTTGGTAGATAATAATAAACTAATTCTTTTTAAAATAAAAAAATCACCGAAATGTGATGGCATGTTGATTTTACTCATCTTTAAAAATAGTAAAAAAATTTATAATATCACAGATGTAATCAATCACAAAAGAATAAGAATCAACATAATAGAAGTGCTTTAGTGAAACAGTAATTTTATTTTGTACACTTAAAATATCATAATTTTTTTTTCAACAAATCAAATTATTTCAGTTTTTTAATCTATTTTTTAATTTTTTTCGTATTATAAAAAACTCAATAAAAAGCTAGAGAATAACTACATGTTGTCACGATATTTTTCTCAAAATACATTTTTGTTAGTGCAATGGTATGGATTACACATGTGTTATTGTTCAACAACAAAGCTTCAAGGTTAACTACGTGTTTGTCCCCTTATCTTATTTTTCGATTTCAAATTAGTATTTTAAAATTTTTTGTATCGTATTACTCCCTCATATTTTTTTTCATTATCAATTTAGTCTCTGAATCAGTGTTCATAACACAGCAGAAAATAAAATAAAATAAGTCTTCTTCACTTCCCCAGTTTCCCTTCTTCGAACTGGGAGATGGACTACGACAACAAGCTAAGCATCAAGAAGTCAAATTAAAGCACTAGTGATGATACAACTAAGAGGGTCAGTGCACCATTACCTTCTTTGAAGTAGGTGACATTATAAGAAAGATATAATTTGGTGAATGCTAAATACTGTGAAGCCACAGCAATTCTCCTATATTGTTCTGGATCAGAGGAAGGGAGGAGAACCAGTGTCACTGTTTTTAACACGAATATAACGCACTCAGAATGGATAATTTCGGCATGGCATATTTAAGTCAGGAGGCGAAGTTCATACTCTGTTTTCTCAACTTGGACTGGACTTGCAAAGAGCAGTGGAATATAACATGTTTTTAATGGCAAAACCGAAACCAATGCGAACCACGATTTAAATTTTAAACACAAGCAAAAAAGAATGCCAAGAACACACATTTCACCGAAACCATGTATTAATACATCTTTTATATTTACCGGAAATTACCAACAAATTCAGGAGTTTTTAAACATGATGTCAGGAGTTCGATTCTGTCATAGGTATGAGAAATGCTTTGTTAGTAGAGACAAAACCGCTTTGATAATCTCTATGCCTCGAAGGAGATTAGTCTTCGACTATCGACTAAAGAATACACTTGATATAAAAAATAATATTTATGGGAAATCATTTGATCTAGCCTTGACATATATGTTAGAGACCAAACTATAGCACCACATTGATTTTTACGAATCCATGTTGTCACAAAGAAAGTAAATTGCTCAAATACTTCAATTCAAAATATGCCACATAGCAGGCTATTTTATTTTTTTTCTCAAGAAATATTCATAAATAAAATTCAGCTTCAAATTTGAAATAAAACCAATATCAAACTGAAATTTAGGACCTCCCAGATGTTTTTATTTTACACCTCTAATGTTTAGATAACATTCTTTTAAGCAGAATTTATTGATAAAGATTGTACTAGGAATAGTCACTCCCTTGAGAGCAAGATGAAATTAACATAACCTCTTAAAATTTTAGATAACATATCCCTAAAAAATAAAAGGGGGTTAAATTTTTCTTTTAATCTTGAAGTTTTGATCTTGGTACCTATTTTTAACAATTTTGAATTTCAACTAACCATCTTACAATTAACTTTAAACTACAGCTTACCATTTTATTTCTAAACTCTGACATGCACGTACATCATGCCACATTGCATTGCAAGAATTCGAAAAGGAGACAAAAGGCTACTGTGATCTTATACTAAAATGATATTCTACTAAAATTATTTACTAAGTTTATTATATTCGTTTCGTAATTTTCAATTAATTTGATTTATTTTACATTTTCTTCTAATTTGATAAATACCCATGCATTGCACAAGGTAATTCCTGGTATATTTAAATGTTTTACTAACATAATAGAATTCATAAAGGAGAAGCTAGTTTCAAAGAAGATAGCAGGGACGGTGGAATTCTGCATGCATCAAACACGTGGTTTTAAGGAAAGTTAACTGGCCGGTGGTCTCCTAGTCAGTAGCATATAATTCGATACTCATTCCATCCATGTAGTTTTAAACATTTTATTTTATTTTATTATATATATATAGTTTTACAAAATCAATATTTATTTATATTTTTTGTCACGTATATGTTTATTTATAACATTCTCTTTCTTGCCTTCTTTTTATTATTAATTTCTCTTTAATTATTAAACATGGATATTTTAGTCAAAATATATATAAAAAAATTATTATTTAATTATTTTTTAATCCGTATGCATAAACTTAATACATTTAACGTATGGGACATAGGGAGTATTTAGCATAGCTGTGTGCATAATTTTAAATTACTTAAAGGGATGGATGAACTATTAAGCACTGATCATATATATTGTTAACAATAATATTATTTGAATATTTAGCTTTCAACAATTTTTCGTACAACAAATCAAACTAACTATATTTATCTCTCATTTTCTGTTCATCATCTATTATCTTTAAAAGGATCTCAAAAAACACTTAAAAAATCAAAGGGCAACTTAGAGTTGTTGGATATTGGTTGATAACATTTTTATAATTTTAATTGGCAAAGTTTTTAACTGCCATGATTTGAACCAAAATACTTTCAATCTATATCTCATAATTTTATCAACTGATAGCAACCTCCATGGATGCTGCTTGGAAGGATAGTTTTCTACACGAGGAGTTCTCTTTGTATTGAATTAGTCCAAGTCCATAAGGGAATATTTGGGGCTGTATTGGGGAATTGGCACATTAATTGGGTAAGAGTGGTATGGGCAGTATGCATGAGTATGAATAATGAAGAAGTATAACAAATCAGTCTATCCTATGATGCATAGAATGAATGATTTCATGATGGACCAGAATTGAAGTTTTCTGTTGTTTGTTTGAGAGCAAAAAGGAAATGATAAGTATAGTGATGATTCGAAATGAAAATATGAGTATGGTTTATATGGAGATAAGAATAATGATGCAATGCAAAATAAGATCAAAAGAGAACTTGGGCAGCCAAGAACTCTTCCCTATACTCACGCCTCTCACTATCTTTCTAAATTCTGGATTCTAATGATTGAGTGAATGCATGAATTAAACTTAAACAAAATTGATGTGAAAAAGATAATTGATATGGTATTAGAATAATTGAGCTCGGATAGAGCAACAAAGGAAAAGGAGAATGGGATAGGCGATGGACGCCACAACCAAAGCTTGGTTGCAGGACCGGTCCTAACATTGTCGGGGTCCTTGGCGAAATGAAAATAATGGACCCTATATTATCCATAAATTTTAAGGGGGTTTTTTCGGTGCCGTCGTAAAACGGTGGGTTTCGGTGCCGTCGAAGCTTTAGCCAATGAAAGCACGCCATCTCATTTAATTAGTCATGTCATCATAATTTCTAATAAAGCATCCAATTTTATCATATTGCATTTTAGTCTTTCGCATTTTAAGTAACTTTTGATTATTCTAATCAATTTAAATCAAAATAAATATTTCCTATTTTATTTAAAAAATTAGAATAAAAAAATTAGGATTTGATTTTGAAATAGTTTTTTCATAAAAATTATGATATATTTTATAATGTTTATCTTTACATTGTTATTTTTTTAGAGATCTTTACGTTGTTGATTATGTTTTTATATTTATCTTTTATTCATTACTGTTGTTTGTCAACTATCAATTAAACATCTTAAAGAGATTTAAATTTATAAAATTCAAAATCTTGATTCAAATTTAATGTTTATCTTTACATAGCTAATTTTTTTAGAGATCTTAATGTTGTTATATAAATTTGAATTCATAAATTTTTTTCTTAATTCAAGGCTTATAAAAATGACAATTGATTGTGTTTTTATATTTATCTTTCATTTAATACTATTGTTTATCAATTATCAATGATACCTCTTAAAGAGACTGAAAGTTATAAAATTCAAAATCTTGATTTAAATTTAATGTTTATCTTTACATTGTTATTTTTTTAGAGATCTTTACGTTATTATTTGAATTTGAATTCGTAATTTTTTTTCTTAATTTATTGCTTATAAAAACAATAATGATAGCAATTGATTATGTTTCTATATTTATCTTTCATTCATCACCATTGTTAATCAATTATCAATCATACCTCTTAAAGAGATTGAAAATTATAAAATTCAAAATCTTGAACCAAATTTAATGTTTATTTTTACATTGTTATTTTTTCCGTTGAGATCTTTAAGCTGTTATTTGAATTTGAATTCGTAATTTTTTTTCTTAATTTATTGCTTATAAAAACAATAATGATAGCAATTGATTATGTTTCTATATTTAACCAAATTTAATGTTTATTTTTACATTGTTATTTTTTCCGTAGAGATCTTTAGGCTGTTATTTGAATTTGAATTCGTAAGTTTTTTTCTTAATTTATTGCTTATAAAAACAATAATGATGGAAATTGATTGTGTTTCTATATTTATCTTTCATTCATTACTATTGTTAATCAATTATCAATCATACCTCTTAAAGCGATTGAAAGTTATAAAATTCAAAATCTTGAACCAAATTTAATGTTTATTTTTGTATTGTTATTTTTTTCGGTAGAGATCTTTAGGCTGTTATTTGAATCTAAATATTACAATATCTAAAAATAATCACTTTTTCAAATAATCACTTTTTTGTTGAATTTGTTTTTATTTATTTCTAAACAAATAGACCATAACAATTTCCTCTAATTCAGCAACCAATAACATGATTCTAATTTTACCAATATTATAAAAATTTTAGAGCAAGGCTACCAAAATCCAGAAACAAATATTGAAATTCATGAGTATAATTGTGTGGATGTTGCGATTTATTGCGTCTATTCAAAAATTTCACAAATTTGATTAATGATTTTTGTTTGGCCATCACTAACACTAAGTAAATAATCACACCAGCAAATAAATAATCAATTCTCATTTCATTGATCATTGGCATAATTCTTTATTTTTGTTTTTACAATAGAAAGTCAAGAAAATGGGAAAAAAAACGAAGCATATGCTTACAAGTGGTTGGGAAATAATTAATCTTTGTTAAAGATCTAACAAACTAAAAAAAAAAAGAGGGAAAGAGTTGAGAAAGAGGGGAAAACATAAGGTAAAGTGATTTTCTAAGAGAGATGGATTGGTGACGATGATGACGTCGGGTCGTGTATGGTTGTGATGCCGTCAAGAATAGCGGTGAAAATTGATATCACAATGAGATGTGTTTTGTGTGTGCGACGAAAATTTGATAGATGATGAATGTGTTGTACCCTACTGATTTATGGATGAGGCAACTTCATAATTTTTATGAAGTGTTGAAGAACCATGAAGTCATGATGAAGCTTGTACTGTGATCAAGCCGTGATGAAGTTTGCCCTGGTGATGAACAGACGTGATGAAATTTTGATGAAGTGATAGATTATGAAAGAAATTATTTCAAAATCAAATCCTAATTTTTTAAATAAAATAGGAAATATTTAATTTGATTTAAATTAGTTAGATTAATCAAAAGTTACCTAAAATGTGAATGACTAAAATGCAATATGATAAAATTGGATGCTTTAATAGAAATTATGTTGACGTGACTAATTATAAAACATGGCGTGTTTTCATTGGTTAAGGGTTCGACGGCACCGAAACCCACCCTTTTGCAACGGCACCGGAGAAACCCCCAAATTTTAATTATATTTGAGAAAATTTGTACAACATTTTCTCTAAACTATATGATACTATAAATAATATTCAAACCTACAAGGTTTTATATAGATTACAAAACATAATAATTAAATAATATGGTAGTATATTAAAAAATAAATAAAATAACAAAACGGTTATTCAATGACAGATTTAAATTATTGAAGATGCACCTTGATTTAATTAAATTTATCATCAAAATCTATCACCTAATAATGATTAAAAAAACATTATAGTATCAATTTTTTTTATGCCAGACGTTATTCTTTGTTAAGATAAATGTATTACTTCTAATTTCTAAAGACCTCAAATTAAAATCTCAATGGAATGGGTCAAAGGAACAAATTGATATATATATATATATATATATATATATATATATATATATATACTCTCTCAGATCTTATATGTAAGATATTTTTAATTTGGAAAAATTTACTCCCACCGAAAAAGTGAGTTAATATTGATAGTAACATTATTGGGAATGTAAATATTTAATTTTTTTTTCTTAAACTACCCTTGTAATTTATACTGAGATTCTAAAACGGATTGACTTAATATGAGCATTTTTAAAAAGAAGTAATTAAATTACTGGAAATTAAATTATGATGAGGTCTTACAAATAGGATCAATTTTTTTTTTCCTGAAATAATCTTACATCTCATATCGAACGGAATACTTATTACTTAAGTGAAATGGGAGTTGAACCCATGACTTCTTCTTTATAGGGCCAGCCATTTTGCCACAAGACATATAATAACCACCTTTACCTAATGCAATAAGAGTAAATAAATAAATCTTTAAGTATAGTCAATTTTTTTATATATATTTAGGAGCCCCTAAATCTGGCGAGCCCTCGGCCTGCGCCCCTGCTTGGTTGATAAGTCCTTGAACACCATAAGAGAATAACTCTTTCGATAAGTTTACCATAGGTTTCACAAGTACCAAAAAGAAGCACAAAACTCTCACTTTACTTATTGAACACCCCGGTTGTTTATTCTTTTGTGAAAGTTTACAATTCATAGAAGTAGAGCATGACCTTTCACCTAGCCTCAACATGTGTGAATTTGATGGCATTTACAAAGCCATTAATTAGCGTAAAACTAGCAATAAATGAAGTCTAATGATGCCATGAAGGTGGCGGTTTTGGCATGCCAAGAGTTGGTTGAAATAGCTTCACTTTCTTAGCTTCCAACCTTGAATTCTTCTTAGCTGATTGGTGATTCCACCATGCACGAACATAAAGCAATAAGTAAGGCTTAAAAGAAACAGTAATATAGCCATTAATGTTTATGAAAGCCATGGTTGCGAAGGAATTCAAAAGGTTGGCTTATTTGATTTGATTCCATGGCTTTTCCTCCTCTCTTTGGTCGTGGTCTTCATGACTTCATCAAAAAAACTACTCTTAAACAAAAATAAAAAACTTAAGACCATGTCTTGGATGCATGCATGTAACTCCATTTCAACTTAGGCAAATGCTAACAAGTGCCCTTAGGGCACTTGATAAGCAACTAAAAGGAGATAAAAACCATTGGAAAATGCATTTTTTGAGATTCTCGAGAGAAGAATAAATGTTAACTTGTGATTATTTTTCCTATTAAAGTAACCTTAACAAGTGCCCTTAGCAAGACCCTTCAACTTATTTCAAACTATAATTTCATAAATCTTGAATGAAATTGTTTGGCCATTAGCTCCTTATTTGTCATCCAATGACCTTGAATTTAACATCATTAGAATTTGTGGCTCCATGGTGTCCCTTAGTGTCACCCTTGAGGTTTCTATCATCAAGTGAGCTAGTTATTATATATAGATTTAACATTTTGTTTTGTGAATATGAATTTCATCATCAAATTTGAACCAAGAAGCCCGTACATCAATAGATGGGGTTTTAGCTTAATCTAAAATCTCAAGTTCAAGTTTTGGAAATGCAGTTGCTCATAGTTGTCATATTCGGCTTTAGTAGAATTACCTTCGATTGATGGAGGATATCTATGATCTAGACCAAAATAATTGCATTTTAAAAAAAAAAAACTTTGTTATCTCTAAATATAAATTACTTTATAATATTTGAGTATCATTAAATAACCTATATCAAATATATTCATAATGTTTCTACTTAATAATTATTAGCCCCTCCATATCTTACAGTAAACATTTTTTCTTTTATCAATATGATAGCTACATTTTTTTTAGGGTTAATGATAGCTACATTAATTTAGATAGAATTTCTTTTTATACGATAAAATTCATTCCAAGAAAAAAAAAGAAGTATTTCAAGTCAAAAATATATAAATAAAGCACGATTATCATGATTCAAATTTATCTCAAGTTATAGCACTTCCTAACATATTCTTTAAAGAAGTATTTAATTTTAAATAAGAGTAATTTTGCAATGTTCACATATTCTTTAATAAATTTAAAACTAATTTTTTTTAATTCACGTAATTTAGTTAAAAGTAAACAGTGATGGAAGAAGTATTTGTGTTCAACCATTCACCTCAACGTCTCATGTTTTTAATTCTAATATGTGTTTTGATTTGGTGTCATTTTTGTTTTAAAAGGCATCCATACCATCTTTAAATTTACTAATCTTAGTGCAACACATATGACATTTATATATAGTCAATACTTAATTGTCTAATTACTTTTCTAATTATGTGTTATGTAGTTGGGACACTTTTCAAAATTTTAAAAATAAATTAACTCAACCACATTTACAATTACATTAATTTTTTTTTTATTTTCAATTAAAAACAAAAACAAATCTGTTGAATCAAAGGTTTTGATGAAGACAAATGAGCAAGCTCGGTTCAAATGAACAAGCTCGGCTTGATGAAGACGAATGAGCAAGCTCGGTTCATATGAGCAAGCTCGGTGTGATGACGACAAATGAACAAGCTCGATTCTCAGCCAAGGTATGATGAAGCCAAATGAATCAGCGATGAAGTATCCTGGAAATTAAATCAAGCTTGGTATGTTGTCCAGCTCGGCATGAATCAGCTCGGTGCATACTCGGAAGTGATCAATCCGCGCTATCGCTCAGAGCAGACTCAGTCAACCGATCTCAAGCTCGGCAACACTATCGTTCAGAGCAGAGTCAGTCAGCCGACGTCAAGCTCGGTAACACTGTTCCCTTAAAGAAGACTTAGTTAGCCGACGTCAAGCTCGGCAACACTGTTAGCTCAAAGAAGACTCAGTCATCCGACGTGAAGCTCGACAACACTGTTTGTAACACCCCGATTTTATAATATAAAATATACAGAAATAAAAGTTTTGGAAGTAACTAAGGAACTTTAAAAGTTGTTTTACTAAATAAAATACATGAATCAGAGTTTGATATTAAAACGGATAACTTCAAAAGTTGTTTTACTAAATAAAAGTTGTTTTACTAAATAAAATACATGAATCAGAGTTTGATATTAAAACGGAAGTAACTAAGGAACTTTAAAAGTTGTTTTACTAAATTTCATTACAAATTAAGTTTGTACAAAAGGTGGGGCACCCAATTACAATATAAACAGTTTATGCACAATTTTCTTTCTTTCGACTTGTTCCGCTGCGCACTCTGATCTCCAAGCTTCTTGAACATGTACCTAAAATGTCAACCACTAAGGGTGAGATCTTTCACAGCATAGTGAATTAAAAGGGACAGTATAAGGCTCATAATAACACTTGAGACTAATAACCAAATCAAAGATAGAGGTAAGAAAACACAATTACTTTTGCAAATCCCCTTTTTCATTCCTTTTATTCATCATCCTTTTCAATATCCATTATTCATTCCATTCCCAATTCCACTTCTCTTTTTCCAATTTACAATCGCACACATTCACAATTAAGCCATTATCACACTTAGTCACAATTATAAACATTTAGCACTTGGGTTGTATAATAATTAATTAACAATCAATGACAAACAACAAATCAACAGATAACCAATAAATCAATCGACATACTCAGGTATGCCTCAATGTGCTATAATTTAAGTCATCTCCCTAATGTTCTTCACTTCCTACTTTAACAATACACAAAATAATTTAATATAAACATTTATAATAATATCAAAATCAACTAAAATACAAGAATAACTCTAATCAAACACTATTTTGCTACCCACACTCTAATTTAACTATTAACCTCAAATCCTATCATAAACTCTAACTATCCCTAACTCAAAGTGTGGAAAGAGTCTCCTCTTACCTTTTGAAGAGAATAGGAGAAGGAGAGGGTGTGAGTTTCACTTCACCAATCCCTTGGGATAAGCTCCTAAGTCTCGAATTCCTTGCTCCTTAACAAATCCCTAGCTTCCCTTGATGATTACCCAACTCTATGTGAAGGATTGAGGAAGTTGGGGTTTTGAGGTGGAATTGGGGCTTTGAGAGAAAGAGAATGAAATTGGTGTTTTTGATGAAGGAAAAAGATGGAGAGTTAATGGGGAATGATTATAGGTTGATGGATTTGAGTTATTTGGTGTTAGTTTGGTGATTGAGAAGGATCGAGTGTGAGAGAAGAAGAAGGGTTCGAATGGGAGAAGAGAAACAATGAGAAACAACACTTGAAAATCGTGTTTTAAGTCTGAACTGACAGTGGTTAATCGATTAACCACTTTGGTTAATCGATTAACACCTGTTAGTTGCACTAGGTTAATTGATTAATACATGAGTTAATCGATTAGTGCCTGAAGGTGCTCTTAATTCTAATCGATTAAGCTAGGCCTTACTCGATTAGTGGCTGAATGTGGCACAAAAATTAATCGATTAAGGGACCTCTTAATCGATTAATGGCCTATGTTTTCCTTTCTTTCAAGCATTCTAAGAGTTCTAAGCCATTCCTAACACACCTTAACTTACTTCTATCATACTTCCACTTTCTAGGAACCTTCTAAGCATCTCTTAGCACACACACAAACATCACAATCATAAATTACAATAATGAACACATAAATCACAAACACGAAAGGACGAAAACGAACTAACAATCGAATTCTAGACTTAACCTCTTCTAAAACTCTCGATCTAACCCAACCGACTTAACACAAACCCTCTAACCACTTAACCCTAATACCAATCACGCTTGAGGCATGACCAACAAGGTCGGATTGAATTCAATTGCCTCGCCCACCTATTTCTTCCGAACATAGAAACTAGGGTCTATCCTTAAGCTCAAGGCTCCAACCTAGGATTTTTTATCCACTCACTCTATCAAGGTCAAGGTACTAAAAACACATATAGGGGCTATGGAACACCCTAATCCCCGAACCTTCACGAATCCTACTCACCCAATCGCAACCACACCCATCTAAAACCTAAACCAAGTACCCTTCGACTATAATCACCGACTCTAGAATACTTCCTTATTCAAACCTAACGATGCGATCACATAACAAACACACACATACACACAAGGAAACAAATACAATTACTTACACCCAGGAATGCACACAAGCACATATACATATATATATATATATCTTAACTCAAACCTGCATACATAAATATGTATATACATATTCATACACACACACATGCAAATACCAATACACACATTCATATACATAAGAGTATAATTACAAATACTAATACCTACATAAGGAATGTATTTATATAAATATACACATGTACTTGGAAAATATTTACAAATACTTATACTTATACATATTTTAGCTCAACATAACTAAATACATATACGCAGATACTAAGAAAATAGTTGTAAATCATTATTTACATGAAAATAAGGTATACCTAAATATACTTATTAAGTTAATAAAAACCAGGATGTTACACTGTTAGTCAAGAAGAATAATCACTTAAGTACCCAAGCTCGATGACGATCTCAAGCTCGGTGAACCGGGACATATCAAACCGAACTGTCCCAGGTTGCAAAAGAGAAGCAGTGCCGAGAAGAAGAAAGGCAAGAACCCCAAACCGAAGAGTGCTTACATCGTCTGGGATGCACCCGAGCAGAATGAATCATCAGAGTCAAGCTCCTCGAACGATGAAGAGATGACGAACTTGTGTTTAATGGGCAGATATGCTGATGAAGCCTCGTCGTGCTCGGACCTCGGCTCCACCAAAGATGAAATCAATCATTTGTGCTTAATGAGAAGACTTGGAACCTCTCCAAGCTCGGAGTTCGGCTCAACCGAGCATGGAAGCAAGATATTGTGCTTAAGGGGAAGACATGATGAAGAAGCTTCTCCAAGCTCGGTGTTCGGCTCAGTTGTACATAAAAATGAGGTATACTCGGATACCGAATCTGATACTGAGTCCGAACTTGATTATTATGAGGAATTATATACTACATACACTGAAATGCAATCCGAGTTCGAGAAACTTGCTAAGAGCTATGCTAAGCTAAAAAGAAATATTTTAAATCATAAAGAGCAAGTTCTCGAATTGGAAAAGTGCATTGAAACTTTAAAGAGCAGCAATGATTCCTTAGAATTTACTATCACTTCTCTGAAAAATCAAAAATGTGAAAGTTGCATTAAGTACGTAAAAGAAATTCAAAATTTAAAAACTACTGATGCAACATTTTTACAAAGTGATAGGATGTTGGACCGATTACTTGTTTAACAGAGAAGCAATTCGAACAAAGCAAGTCTCAGTTATACACATGCCAAAAAGAAAATTTTAGTAAAGTCGACTCATTTTCAAATTTAAACATTCTAAAAAGCCGACCTGTTCTTACTGTGGCATGCTCGGACATACGCCAAATGAATTCAGAATCAGGCGCTATGGTGTGACCGACGGCTCTTATGTTTGGATTGTTAAGGGAGTAAATCCCAGCACTAACCGAAAGGGACCCAAAACTGTTTGGGTACCCAAAATGAACATGTAATATGTTTTGTAGGTGTGCTTCCGAACACGGGAAACTCGGTGGTATCTGGACAGTGGATGTTCGAAGCACATGACTAGAGATAAGCAGCACTTTATCGAGCTTACTCGAACCGAGAAAGGATATGTCACTTATGGAGACAACAACAAAGGTAAAATTCTGGGTGAAGGTAAAATCAGAAATTCTTCCAACCTGATTATCGAAAATGTTTTATTCGTTCAAGGATTGGAACACAATCTTTTGAGCCTTAGCCAACTTTGAGATATCGATAATCGTGTTCTTTTTACCTCCACTCACTGTCTAATTAAAAGTGAGAAAGACAATTCAATCAAATTTGTGGGAAAAAGGTCAAACAATACTTATTTGGTAGATTTAAATGAAATTTCTTCTTTGGTTTCTACATGCCGAGAAAATGATACTTGGCTTTGGCATCGTCGGACTGCTCACATAAATGTAAATCAGTTAAAGAAACTTCAATCCAAAGACCTAGTGGTCGGCCTACCAAAGCTGAAATTTGATATAGAAGGTGTTTGCACTTCCTGTAAAAAGTGTAAACAGACCAAAAAATAAATTTTCATCAAAAACGATGGTGTCCACAACAAGACCATTAGAAATGCTTCATATGGACTTGTTCGGACCGTCGCAAGTTAAGAGCTTTGGTGGTAACTACTATGCCTTAGTGATTGTTGATGAATTCTCTCGATTTACTTGGACTTTATTTTTAGCAGCAAAAAGTGACACTTTTCATAGTTTTAAAGAGCTAGTCAAACCAATTCAAAACCAAGTAAACCAAAAAGCAGTTGTTATCCCAACAGACCATGGTGGCGAGTTCGAGAATCACAAATTTGATAAGTTTTTTTGCTAAGTTCGGCATTGAGCATCAATTTTCAGCTCCTCGAACTCTCTAGCAAAACGGAGTCGTGGAACGGAAAAACCGAGTAGTTGAAGAACTTGCTCGGACAATGTTGAACGAATCTCATGTTCCTCACTATTTCAGGGCGAATGCAGTCAACACAGTTTGTCATGTATTGAACCGAGTTCTTACTCGGCCTATCTTAAAGAAAATGCCCTATGAATTGTACAAGGGTAGAAAGCCGAACATATCATATTTTCATGCTTTTGGATGCAAAGTTTTTATTTTAAACAATGGAAAAGATCATCTTGGAAAATTTGATTCAAAAGCCGATGAAGGTATATTTTTAGGCTATTCTATTCGAAGTAAAGCTTACCGTGTGCTCAATAAACGAACTTCCACTATGGAAGAATCTATACATGTGGTATTTGATGAGTCTCCGAAAGGAGATACTTTGAGTTGTGTAAAAAGTGCAGGAATTAAAGAAAATTCAATGGACGAGCAAATAGATGATGAACCAATCATAGATGAAAAAGAGACACACCAAGACGACGCTGTAATCGAAGCTCCGAGGGACGACCTCCCTCCTGCTTGGAAAACAAACAAAAATCATCCAATCGAGAATGTGCTCGGCGATATATCAAAGGGAGTTCTAACTCGTCGGTCAATTCAAAATTTTTGCAATTTTGTCTCTTTTGTCTCTCAAATTGAACCTGATTCTGTTAGTAAAGCGATTGAGGATGAACATTGGGCCATTGCTATGCAAGACGAGCTGAACCAATTCATCAGAAATGATGTTTGGGAGTTAGTTCCTCGGCCCGATGATCATTCTGTAATCGGCACAAAAAGAATTTTTAGAAATAAAATGGATGAATCAGGGGCAATTATAAGAAACAAAGTGAGACTCGTTGATCAAGGCTACAACCAAGAAGAAGGTATCGATTATGACGAGACCTTTGCTCCGGTTGCTCGGCTTGAAGCAATCCGAATTCTTCTTGCTTTTGCATCTATTATGAAATTCACCCTGTATCAAATGGATGTAAAGAGTGCTTTCTTAAACGGATTTATAAATGAAGAAGTGTATGTGAAACAACCTCCTGGCTTTGAAAGTGATGAATTTCCGAATCATGTTTACAAACTCAAAAAGGCTCTGTACGGTCTGAAACAAGCTTCGAGAGCTTGGTATGATCGACTGAGTTCTTTTCTTTTAGAACAAGGCTTTGAAAAAGGGAAGGTTGACACCACTTTATTCATTCTTAAATCTAAAAAGGACATTTTATTAGTGCAAATTTATGTTGATGATATAATTTTCGGTGCTACTAATATGTCTTTGTGTAAGAAATTCTCAGCACTAATGAAAGGTGAATTCGAGATGTCAGTGATGGGAGAACTTACATTCTTCCTCGGTCTTCAAGTTAAGCAAGCCGAAGGAGGTATCTTTGTGCATCAAGGAAAATACTGCAAAGAGCTCCTAAGGAAGTTCGGCATGGACAATTGCAAGACTGCTGCAACACCGATGAGCACCTCCTGTTACCTCAACAAGGATGAGTCAGGTAAATCAGTAGATTTAAGTAAGTATAGAGGCATGATAGGAAGTTTTCTATATTTAACTGCATCTCGGCCTGATATAATGTTCAGCGCCTGTATGTGTGCTCGGTTTCAAGCTAATCCGAAGGAATCACATCTATCAGCTGTAAAACGAATATTTAAATATTTAAAAGGAACCGAGAACACTGGTCTGTTTTATCCGGGTGATACTAGTCTTAGTTTGGTCGGATATTCTGATTCGGATTTTGCGGGATGCAAGCTTGATCGAAAAAGCACTAGTGGAACTTGTCATCTTTTGGGAAGTTCTTTAGTGTCATGGTTTTCTAAAAAGCAAGCTTGTGTTGCTCTTTCCATCGCAGAAGCCGAATACATTGCAGCTGGTAGTTATTGTGCTCAACTTCTTTGGATGAAGTAACAACTGTCGGACTTCGGCTTAAAATTGGATCACATTCCTATCAAATGTGACAATACTAATGCAATCATCCTAACTAAGAACCCTGTGTATCATTCTCGGACAAAACACATTAAAATAAGACACCATTTTCTAAGAGATCACGTTCAAAAAGGTGATTGTGTTATCGAATTTGTAAGCACTGAGAACCAATTAGCTGACATTTTTACAAAACCCCTGCCATGAGACACTCATTTTCATATAACAAGGGAGCTTGGCATACTAGACGAATCTAGTATAGGCTAATGGTCAGTCCGTGTTTTTCAATCACCAAAAATTCAACGTCTTATGTCCATGTACAACTGTTCGGATTTCTTTTATTTATTCGAATATTTGGCTCTAAATTTAAAAAGATTGTCAATTATCCTCGATCACTCTTTCATAACATTTTCTGGGGGAGAAAGTGATTTGGGTCTAATATATTATGTTTTGAGTATGATTTAGACTCCCTTTTACTATGGATTTGGCTTGTTTCTCTTGCAAATTTAGGATTTTTTTGTATAGTTTTTAGGAAGTTAGGTAATTTAGAATCAACGTTTTGATCTGTTTTGGGTTTGTTTTAAGTACTTTCGGAGCTTAAATGAAGAAAATAAATATGGAGCATGGAAGAGGATGAAAAGACCTTGAAAATGGCGCAAGAAAGGAGCGAAACGAAGCCGAAATCAGTTCCACATGCCCAGGTGTGGAGCTCCCCACGCCCAGGCGTGTCTGCTACGAGAATTGCACCATTTTACAGACCTGGCACGCCCAGGCGCGCAAAGTGCGAGAAAGTGACACTGTTCGCTGTTTTGACCATAACTTGAGCTTTGCTTATCCAAATGAGGCGATCTTGGTATCATTTTAAAGCTAAGGAAAAGAACTACAACTTTACCAGAAATAACCTTTCTCAAATTCGTCCATATTTGGGGTCAAAATCAGTGCCGAAGTTGCTGTCAAATACGAGAAAAGCCCAATTGGGCCACTTCCTGATCAGTTTTGCTCCAATTCAATTAGGATTAGTTTTATCTTTTAAATATACGTTTTAGAATTAGGTCATCAATCATTAGAGAGATAGAGAGAGGGAGATTACATAATTTTAGAGCGTTTTAGAAGAGGAGAAGATCAAGGATTGGGAGATCCAAGGCTTTTCCATGGTAATCATGTATTCTTCTACTGCTTTTGTTCTTATTTTCATGATGTGTAACTAAAACCCTCGTGTTAGGAATTGGTAAATTTGTATGGATTAGTTTATTGATTTCATGAATTGATGTTTTTCCTTTTCTAAATCAAGTGTTTGATTGTATTACCACTGTTATGCATAGAAGTAATTAATCTATGTTTTGGATCTCTAATTCTTCAATTGAGAGATTAGGAATTAGAATAGACAATGCCTTCAAACAATAGAATTATTCAACTCGTAGGGATACTTTTGGATAATTATATAACTTGTTATAAATTCCACTGTTCTTAATAATGATTATTCAATAGTTTAATTACTTAAGGGATTAAGTGTTATCAAATTGAATAATAAACAGTAATTGCAAGAGGAATCTAGTAATTGCTATCTTAGGAAATTTGTTCTTGATTTAGGGAAAAATAGAGATTCATGATTCATAAACAACGCCTACAATGAAACCATGTTCCTAACATCTTTCTCAAATCCCTCATAACTTCTATTTAATTTCTATTTTTAATTTATTTTCTATTTTTATTTCAATTCAATCTTGATTAATTAGTAGAAACCGATAGATTTTGCTTTTAACTACTCTTTGGTGGAAATTAATTGAACAATTTGCAATCCCTGTGGAAACGATATCTGGTCTTATTGACTATATTACTATCTGATCTAGTATACTTGCTAGAGAGTGAACAAGTTTCTGGCGCCATTGTCGGGGAATGAAATTCGTTTCAATTAGTTTTCGGTACTTAGTAGTAGTTTTAGGTGAAATTTATTTTTTTTAGTTAGTTTCTTGTCTCAACAGGTGCTGCGTAATTTTTCTTTTGTTTTTGTGCTGTTCAGGAATTTATATCAAATTAAGTGCAAAGAGGAGAAAAATTCAACACTAGAAGAGGGGAAAGACCAACATTGAAGATGGCTGGAGGAGAAGGATCTCACGGATCCTCTACGCCTCCTCCTCCCAGGAAGACTTTGGCTGAGTATGCAACCATAGACCTGGACTTCTGTGCTTCCAGCATAGTCTAGCCAGCCATCAGTGCAACTGCATTCGCAATTGATCTGCAGTACATCCATCTCATCATGCAGGATCAGTTCAGTGGTGTGCCGCATCAAGACCCCAGGGACCATATCGCCAACTTCCTGGGCATGCTCAGATTCTTCAAGATCGAGGGTGCTACGGACGAGGCTATCAGAATGAGGATGTTCCCTTTCTCACTGAGGGGCGAGGCACTAACATGGGTGAACAACCAAGCATCGGGGAATCTTTCCAGCTGGAAAATACTTGTCTCCAAATTCATGGATAAGTTCCTTCCAGCTAGGAAGCAGGCGAAGCAGAGGTAGGATGTTCATTCATTCATGCAAGAGGACGACGAGCCGTTGCATGAAGCTTGGCAGCGTTACAACCATCTACTGAGGAAGTTCCCAACATTTATACAAGACTGGCAGCAAATTCAATTGCTCTATAATGGGCTCAACCGATTCAATCAAAGCATGGTTGATGCAGCAACTGGTGGATCGCTGATGAAGAAGACTATTGAAGAGGCCAAGGAAGTCATTGCAAACATGGCATTCAGCAGTAGCCAGGGACTCGGGACCCAGGTGGAGCAAAGCGTCTTGAAGAGTTATGATCTGGACTCTAGTCAAGCCCAGATCCTAATCGAGCAGAACAAGCAAATGCAGCAGCAGATTGCTGCATTGACGAAGCAGATAAGCCAGATCACTAGGTCAGTTGTATCGAGCACTCTGAAGTGAGACTTCTGTGGGGGAGGTCACAGGAATGGTGATTGTGCTTTGGAAGTCAAAAAGGGTCAGGTAACTATTGAGGAGCAAGCCAATTTTGTGGGTGGAAGAGTACTTAACAACAATATGTACCCCAACACCTACGATCCAGGGCCAACAAATCAGTCTTACACCTCAGGGTACAGCCCAGCACCCAATCCATCACCGCCACAAAAGCAGGGCTGGGAGAAGGCACTTGAAGTAATGGCTACCACAACCAATACCTTCATGGCAGAAGCCAGGGCAAATTTCGCCAATCAAGAAGTCAGCATTCACAACTTGGGGGTGCAAGTAGGTCAAATAAACAATCAGATATCAGAGATTGCAACCTACACCAAGGAGCGGTGCATGGCGGTCACCCTTCGATGTGGCAAGTCGTATGAGGAGCCACAAAAAAAGGGTGATGCAACTGAGCCTGAGAAGAAGGATGAGGGGCCAAAGCAACCAAGTGGAGAAGGCTCAACTGCAATGCAATAGACGCATGATCCACCTGCGAATCAAGAGAAAGAGAAAGGCAGAAAGGCACACCCAAACCAGAACCACTACCTTCGAGGATTCCTTATCCTCAGAGGTTGAAGAAAGAGGAAGACCAGATGCAATTCTCCAAATTTTTGGAGATGCTACGGAAGGTGCAGATCAACATCCCGTTTGCAGAGGCACTCTCACAAATGCCTCTGTATGCGAGATTCATGAAGGAGTTGCTGACAAAGAAGAAGCAGATGCTCACTGACGAGACGTTCTGGATAGAAGAGAAGTGTAGCAGCATCATCAAATCCAACCTTCCACCCAAGCTGAAGGACCCAGGTAGCTTCACTCTCCCGATTAGCATAGGCAAGGAGTACTCAGCTAAGGCTCTCTGTGACTTAGGAGCTAGCGTAAACATTATGCCTTTGTCTATTTGTGAATCATTAAACTTAGGAGAGTTTAAGCCTACCCCGGCATTACTTCAGTTAGCTGATAGAACCACCCTCCGCCCATATGGAGTGGTGGAAGATATTCTGGTAAAGGTGAAAGATTTTATCTTGCCCTTAGATTTCATGGTCATAGATATAGAAGAGGATGAAAATATTCCTCTAATTTTTGGAAGGCCATTCATGGCCACATCAGGGGCAGTGATTGATGTGCCTAGGGGAGAGGTAATTCTTCGAGTGAATGGCGAGCAAACTACAATTAAAATTTTTGAAAAACCACCATTCATCGCGGAGAATTTCGCTCCTCTCATGTGCATTCAGGAAAGGAGAGGCTGAATAGCAAGGTGGCACCCTTGAAGGGATCTTGGCAACCGCCCTGACCTCCGAAAGGAGGTGACCCGTCAGGCTCGTGACGTTAAACAAGCGCTAGTTGGGAGGAAACCCAATGTTAGGTAATTTCCCTTAGGTTTTATTTTTAGGTAATTAGTTATTAGTTAGTTTTTATTTTTATTAAAAAAAAAGGGTACAGGTCCAGCCGCGCCCAGGCGTGGTGCACTTCACTCACAGGCGTGGCAGGGGGGTTAACATTCAAATTTGGAGGTGTGAACCCATTTGCTTCCATTAGTTCCCAATTTGTCACCCCAGACCTGGTACTTCGCAAAAATATTGTCCTGTTTTTTCTGGGTAGTTTTTAATTTTTATTTTGTAGTTTTAGGTTAGTTTAGTTTGCTTGAGGACAAGCCAACCTCTAAGTTTGGGGGAGTGGACAATAAAAATTAATTTTTCAGATATGAATTTTTCTCCCATCTTTGGTGTTGGTTTGTATCTTTGGTAGGAGTAGATGATTATTCTAGACTTAGGATTGTTTCTCTGATGATAGGTGTAAATACTTAGTTTAGGATTAGACTCATTGATTTTTGACACTAATTGATTGAGCTGTAAATATTTTTTGAGATCTGGTTATTTTGACAAACTTTTGAAGAAATTGTGATTAGTGAAGTAACCTTTAGCCTAGTGAGATTTTTGAGCCTACACACATGACAGGGGTATTTGATTTATTGAATTATTCTGATTCGAGACCCCTATTTCTTTCATGAGTGTGTTCACTTTGACTTTGAGTTCTAGAACTTGACCTGTGACCATTTTGAAATTGATATTTGATTGCATGCATTAAGTTGATTAAGCCACTTAGGATGTGTTTTTGTGGCCTTCAGATGTTTTGTATTGATAATATTTCCTTTAGTTGCCCTCTTTGAGCTTAATAAAAATTTGATTTTCTTTGGTACCCTGCATTGATTTGAAAATTTTTTGTGAGTACCTTGGAAATTTTGAATGAGCAATTGAGAGGAATGACGAAAGAAAAAGTGAAAGTAATTGGTGAAAAGTGCTATGAGTTCTATTTCTCTTCCAAGTGAAAAAAATTGAAAAAGAAATAAATGTGAAAGGAAGATATTAGAAGGAAAAAGAGTGAAAAAGAAAAGAAGTATGAAATTGATTGTGAGTTGAGTTGTGTTTATGTAGTATTCATTGTAACAGCCCGATTTTCGTCAACCAAAATAATTAACTTTTACCTATTAAAGTGGCAAAAATGAGGCCAAATTTTTTTTTTGTAAAACATTGTTGAGTGTCTAAAAACATTATTGAAAGGTTCTTGGTGTTCGCAGCACCCTTTGTCGAAAACCGAGTTGTTACTAAAATCAATCTTTACTCATTTGGGGTTTTCAAAAATATTTATCAAGAAAACAGTTTGGTTCCGACTTAAAGTAGTTCTTATCATAATATCAAAAGGACTTAAACATCTCTCACACTTCTTTGAAAGCAGAGCATGTTCCAAAATAAGTTAAGTTACATCAATATTTCATAACTTAGGTAATCCTTAACACAAAAACACTCACAACAACCTAAACCAATAACACTATCCTTAAACTTTCCTATAGAAAACAATCGGGTGTAGCTCCTTCTTCTTCTTGCGTCCTTTCTTCCTTCCCGACGAAGATGCCATCTCTGTCACTTCTTTCCCTTGGTCGTTGGGCTCCAACTCTACTTCAATTATAGTTTTGGAGTTTCTCTGAGTCTCGTACCGCTTCTTCTCCTCGTAGCTCCTATATCCTCGCACGGTAACTTGCCCCAGATGCGGCCCCAAGTTAGCTCCGCTTAGTTGATGCTCCGGGTCTGGAATCACGATCTGAGTGTAGCCGATCCATGCCCAGCCGTGTGGGGTGTGTTTCCAACCACTCCCATGCCTACTCCAAGTAGCAATCTCCATACGATACTCCATCTGCCCGTTGAGATACCAGCAGCACTGATATGCCAACAAACAGGAGAGAGTAAGCGATCCGAACGACACATCGTCGACAGTGTGGGATTACGATAGGCGAGATATCAAGACAAACAACATTCACACAACATAACATTCAATCATCTTATAATTATCATTATCCTTATCATTATTCCTTATCTTTCCAATCTTAATTCATTTCTCAGCATCATCACTCTTTCCTTATCATTCCTTCACTTTCATTCATATTTCTTTTCATGGGGTTTCACTCACTTTTACACATTTTCCATTCTCAATCTCTTTCTCATTATCCATATCTCATAAACTTTTGCTTTTCTTAATTATAAATCTTCTCTTATCATGTCTTATTGAATTATAACCATCGATGATCGGGGGAGTTAAAGTATAATCGAGGTACGCATTTCTTTCGTAGTTAGCACTCACGTCTCAAGTCTACATCTCCTCGGTCATCCACCCAACCTAGTCGGAAGCAAACAGGAGTACAGGACCTTTACCGTGTGGGCACGACAGCTGCCTCAATAATCAATTGGCTCCAAGCCAGGAGAACTGTAGAAAGCTCAGGTACAGTCTCAATTCAAATCATATCATTTCAATTCATATATATAATCAACGCACACTGTAGAAAACTCGGGTACAGTGGAAATCAAGATGCCCCACTCCAGTCCCTCTCACTGTTCAATATTTGCAATCTAGGGGGCGACAGTACTATTCTAGTTGCGCTGCAGAACTTACCACGGCATTGGACCCAGTCCCTACCACGTCTCGTATACCACATGTGGATTTCGTTCTGCCTAGAAAGTACTCAAGACTTCTTGACGTTTCACCGTCATCGTCCTCCCCTAATGCAATCTCCATCTGAGTATCCCTGATACCCATGGTCTCTTCCTCTCCACTACTTCGGGATCACACTCATACCTCACCGCGTTCGCGTGTTAGAGTCTTTTAAAGTCTTTTATCTTTTTAATTAACCTAATGGTCGGCCCATCCTTCGTGCATCCCTTCAATTAGTCCCGACCGCTATCTTTCAACATCACTTTTTCCTTTCTTTTCTCATCATAGCACAGAGCTGGGATCACATCGGCAACTTGCCTCTCTTTTCACAAACTTTCTCATTTTATAAACTTTCTCGAAAATATCATTTCACAAACTTTCGCAAAGATATCATCTTATAAACTTTCTCCAAAAATCTTGTTTCGTAAATCTTTACAAATATCCTTTCAAAAACTTTCTCAAAAATATCAGTTTGTAAAACTTTCTCAAAAATCTAATTTTGTAAGCTTTCCCCAAAATCTCCTTTCGTAAACTTTTTCAAAAATCTCTTTTCATAAACTTTCGTAAAATCTCATTTTGTAAACTTTCTTAAAATTTTATTACATAAACTCCTTTTTCAAAAATCCGTTTTTATAAATTTTCACAAAAATCTCGTTTGTAAACCTCCTCAAAAATCTCATTTCGTAAACTCTTTTTCAAAAATCTCTTTTTATAAACTTTTCTAAAAATCTTATTTTACAAGCTTTCTAAAAATCTCGTTTTACAAACTTTTCGCAAAAATCTCCTTTCACAATCTCTTTCAAAAATGTCTTTTCACAAACTTTTTCAAAAATCTCGGATCGTAAACCTTTTTCAAAAATCTCATTTTAGTGAGTACTAGTGGAGGAGCAAGCTCAACTCAACACAAGCCTCATTCAGGTCACATCTCGCATTACAACAACATTACTTTCCCCAGCTCTGGCTCATCCTCATCATTATCATTATCTCTTTCCCAATCTCACTACTTTATCTCTTTCTAATTCATCTTATATCTCTTATCATTAATCCTATCTCTTTGTGTCTTTTACTCTCATAACTTACTCATTTCATTTTCATTATCAGGACGTAACAGACGTCCATCAGCATGCTACTCATATTAATCAACAATTTAAATATCATCATACATAATTAAACAGTAAATAAAGCATGCTATATCATACCATCAACATACAATCATCACACACAATAATGTGGTCTTTGTCTTCTTCGTATAAGTGGCCACACAATTCAAACAATTGCCACTATACTACTGACTCAGTACCACTAAGTTCCGATCTTTGAGCTGATACGGAACGTCCTAATATATCACCTAACTACCACGGCGTCTTAGGAAAGCTTCTCTCTCACTCTCTTTTCTTTTCTAAGAGCTAAAAGGGAACTCTTAGAAATGTGTTTGGTGGATGAAATGGGAAATGAAGTGAAATGTGTGGAAATGAACTAAGGGCCATGCCTTATATAGGCAATTCATGGACTTCGCATCTTGACCCTTGGAAATTCGGCCATGGTGTGTTCAAGGGAGGGCAATTTTGGCAACACAATTTGTTGCATGGGTGGAGTTTATCAAAAGGTCATCTAGGAGTAGTCTTAGGCTTTAAGTCACTTCATGTTCCATGGTTTATTTTTGCTAATTAAATTTTCTACTCATTAATTCCCTTTTGGTCCTAATCTACCCCATTACTCTTCATCTTAAAAATAAAATGAAATCCTAGCATGCATACACATACATACACACGTATCACACACATAAACACACATACATGCATTATCATATTCTTTCAATAATTAGATTTCCATATAACCTTAAGCATACACACGTATAGCCAAACCGTACATACATACATTCACATTCATAGAAAATAAATCTTTTTCTCATAAAATGGCTCATGTATAAAAGTCACAATTTCTTTAAAACATAAAAATATCAAATACATAAATTTTTCCAAAAACTCAATTTCTAAAACTCATATTAATATTTCATGAAAACCATTTCTTTAAAATCATTCATCACCTTGAAAACGTGAATTGGAAATTCATTTAAGAAAATACTCTCATTCTCGCTTCATGGTCGTATTCCTTTTGCTGGCATAATTCACCTTGCGGTGCTCCTTGTTTGTTGCTTTCGGACGAAGAAGCCTCACAAGCGCTACCGCTTGCGTGCCGAATCGGGTCGAGTCCGACAGACTAATCGAAGGGGATTTCGCTCCTTTAACCGATCGTCGTTACAGAGAGCTCGATCTTGGGTACAACCCAGGGAAAATCAAGCAAACAAAAATTCACACATCTCCAAAAGTACGAAGTTTCACCTAAGATCCTTGGATACTCACCACCCTCTATCACTTTGGACTCTCAACAATTCTTAAGTAACTACTCCTTCCTTTAGTCCTCCTTCTAACTCTAATACTTTCATCCATTATATCTCCAACTTATGGGGAATTCTATGGCAATTTTGGTTCTACTTCCTCAAAACAACCTCAATTTCCTCCTTAGATCCATCCTAAACATCAATCAAGCCTATCACTTTCATCATCTAAACCTCTAGTTAGGGTATAAGGCAATCCTAATCCTCAATTTTTCCTCGTAATTCCTCTAAGAACCGGTAACATACACCTCTTTTCTTCCTTGTAGCTCCCCAACTTTGATCAAACTTATTACTAAGTTCACAATTGTCCTATCTTTTACTCCACTAACACCATTAATTCATCCATGATTGTTCAAGCCTAAACTATCTGGGTAACTATAACACTTCCAGTTCCACAAATCAAGCTAATGGATCTTGGAAAGGATCGGTAAGACTACGGTTTGATAGTAAAGCTTTTGAAGAAAAGGGTTCGAATTCCAACTATACTGACTGTCTTTGTTGAAGCAATTCAACAAACACGGGAATCCAGAGATAACATCCTATAGTCTTAAAGGTAATATCTATCCTTGTACAAAAGGTACGCTAAAGTTAACAAACTTAAGTCTAACAAGCACTTATGAAACATCAAGGGTATGGGGTCTCAATCTTAAAATCTACTCACCGTTTACTTCCTCAAACTACAAAACCAACAGATTCCTAACACAACAGGCACTAAACCACAAATAGAGTCTCACAACCTAGAAAGACGGGAACTTTAATCCTATGTTCCTATCCTTACACTAGCAAACACACAGAGTCACATAAACAAAGCATGTAAGCCCATGCTTAAGGCCACTAAGGATTACCATAAGCTCTGATACCATTCTGTAACAGCCCGATTTTCGTCAACCAAAATAATTAACTTTTACTTATTAAAGTGGCAAAAATGAGGCCAATTTTTTTTTTGTAAAACATTGTTGAGTGTCTAAAAACATTATTGAAAGGTTCTTGGTGTTCGCAGCACCCTTTGTCAAAAACCGAGTTGTTACTAAAATCAATCTTTAATCATTTGGGGTTTTCAAAAATATTTATCAAGAAAATAGTTTGGTTCCGACTTAAAGTAGTTCTTATCATAATATCAAAAGGACTTAAACATTTCTCACACTTCTTTGAAAGCAGAGCATGTTCCAAAATAAGTTAAGTTACATCAATATTTCATCACTTAGGTAATCCTTAACACAAAAACACTCACAAAAACCTAAACCAATAACACTATCCTTAAACTTTCCTATTGAAAACAATTGGGTGTAGCTCCTTCTTCTTCTTGCATCCTTTCTTCCTTCCCGACGAAGATGCCATCTCTGTCACTGCTTTCCCTTTGTCATTGGGCTCCAACTCTACTTCATTTAGAGTTGTGGAGTTTCTCTGAGTCTCGTACCGCTTCTTCTCCTTGTAGCTCCTATATCCTCGCACGGTAACTTGCCCCAGATGCAGCCCCAAGTTAGCTCCGCTTAGTTGATGCTCCGGGTCTGGAATCACGATCTGAGTGTAGCCGATCCATGCCCAGCCGTGTGGGGTGTGTTTCCAACCACTCCCATGCCTACTCCAAGTACTACTCCAAGTAGCAATCTCCATACGATACTCCATCTGCCCGTTGAGATACCAGCAGCACCGATATGCCAACGAACAGGAGAGAGTAAGCGATCCGAACGACGCATCGTCGACGGTGTGGGATTACGATAGGCAAGATATCAAGACAATACAAACAAGACAAACAACATTCACACAACATAACATTCAATCATCTTATCATTATCATTATCATCATCCTTATCATTATTCCTTATCTTTCCAATCTTAATTCATTTCTCAGCATCATCACTCTTTCCTTATCATTCCTTCACTTTCATTCATATTTCTCTTCATTGGGTTTCATTCACTTTTCCACATTTTCCATTCTCAATCTCTTTCTCATTATCCATATCTCATAAACTTTTGCTTCTCTTAATTATAAATCTTTTCTTATCATGTCTTATTGAATTATAACCATCGATGATCGGGGGAGTTAAAGTATCATCGAGGTACGCATTTCTTTCGTAGTTAGCACTCACGTCTCAAGTCTACATCTCCTCGGTCATCCACCCCAACCTAGTCGGAAGCAAACAGGAGTACAAGACCTTTACCGTGCGGGCACGATAGCTGCCTCAATAATCAATTGGCTCCAAGCCAGGAGAACTGTAGAAAGCTCGGGTACAGTCTCAATTCAAATCATATCATTTCAATTCATATATATAATCAACGCACACTGTAGAAAACTCGGGTACAGTGGCAATCAAGATGCCCCACTCCAGTCCCTCTCACTGTTCAAGATTTACAATCTAGGGGGCGACATTACTATTATAGTTGCGCTGCAGAACATACCACGGCATTGGACCCAGTCCCTATCACGTCTCGTATACCACATGTGGAGTTCGTTCTGCCTAGAAAGTACTCAAGACTTCTTGACGTTTCACCGTCATCGTCTTCCCCTAATGCAATCTCCACCTGAGTATCCCTCATACCCATGGTCTCTTCCTCTCCACTACTTCGGGATCACACTCATACCTCACCGCGTTCGCGTGTTAGAGTCTTTTAAAGTCTTTTATCTTTTTAATTAACCTAATGGTCGGCCCATCCTTCTTGCATCCCTTCAATGAGTCCCGACCGCTATCTTTCAACATCACTTTTTCCTTTCTTTTCTCATCATAGCACAGAGCTTGGATCACATCGGCAACTTGCATCTCTTTTCACAAACTTTCTCATTTTATAAACTTTCTCGAAAATATCATTTCACAAACTTTCGCAAAGATATCATCTTATAAACTTTCTCCAAAAATCTTGTTTCGTAAATCTTTACAAATATCCTTTCAAAAACTTTCTCAAATATCCTTTCGTGAATTTTTCTCCCATCTTTGGTGTTGGTTTGTATCTTTGGTAGGAGTAGATGATTATTCTAGACTTAGGATTGTTTCTCTGATGATAGGTGTAAATACTTAGTTTAGGATTAGACTCATTGATTTTTGACACTAATTGATTGAGCTGTAAATATTTTTTGAGATCTGGTTATTTTGACAAACTTTTGAAGAAATTGTGATTAGTGAAGTAACCTTTAGCCTAGTGAGATTTTTGAGCCTACACACATGACAGGGGTATTTGATTTATTGAATTATTCTGATTCGAGACCCCTATTTCTTTCATGAGTGTGTTCACTTTGACTTTGAGTTCTAGAACTTGACCTGTGACCATTTTGAAATTGATATTTGATTGCATGCATTAAGTTGATTAAGCCACTTAGGATGTGTTTTTGTGGCCTTCAGATGTTTTGTATTGATAATATTTCCTTTAGTTGCCCTCTTTGAGCTTAATAAAAATTTGATTTTCTTTGGTACCCTGCATTGATTTGAAAATTTTTTGTGAGTACCTTGGAAATTTTGAATGAGCAATTGAGAGGAATGACGAAAGAAAAAGTGAAAGTAATTGGTGAAAAGTGCTATGAGTTCTATTTCTCTTCCAAGTGAAAAAAATTGAAAAAGAAATAAATGTGAAAGGAAGATATTAGAAGGAAAAAGAGTGAAAAAGAAAAGAAGTATGAAATTGATTGTGAGTTGAGTTGTGTTTATGTAGTATTCATTGTAACAGCCCGATTTTCGTCAACCAAAATAATTAACTTTTACCTATTAAAGTGGCAAAAATGAGGCCAAATTTTTTTTTTGTAAAACATTGTTGAGTGTCTAAAAACATTATTGAAAGGTTCTTGGTGTTCGCAGCACCCTTTGTCGAAAACCGAGTTGTTACTAAAATCAATCTTTACTCATTTGGGGTTTTCAAAAATATTTATCAAGAAAACAGTTTGGTTCCGACTTAAAGTAGTTCTTATCATAATATCAAAAGGACTTAAACATCTCTCACACTTCTTTGAAAGCAGAGCATGTTCCAAAATAAGTTAAGTTACATCAATATTTCATAACTTAGGTAATCCTTAACACAAAAACACTCACAACAACCTAAACCAATAACACTATCCTTAAACTTTCCTATAGAAAACAATCGGGTGTAGCTCCTTCTTCTTCTTGCGTCCTTTCTTCCTTCCCGACGAAGATGCCATCTCTGTCACTTCTTTCCCTTGGTCGTTGGGCTCCAACTCTACTTCAATTATAGTTTTGGAGTTTCTCTGAGTCTCGTACCGCTTCTTCTCCTCGTAGCTCCTATATCCTCGCACGGTAACTTGCCCCAGATGCGGCCCCAAGTTAGCTCCGCTTAGTTGATGCTCCGGGTCTGGAATCACGATCTGAGTGTAGCCGATCCATGCCCAGCCGTGTGGGGTGTGTTTCCAACCACTCCCATGCCTACTCCAAGTAGCAATCTCCATACGATACTCCATCTGCCCGTTGAGATACCAGCAGCACTGATATGCCAACAAACAGGAGAGAGTAAGCGATCCGAACGACACATCGTCGACAGTGTGGGATTACGATAGGCGAGATATCAAGACAAACAACATTCACACAACATAACATTCAATCATCTTATAATTATCATTATCCTTATCATTATTCCTTATCTTTCCAATCTTAATTCATTTCTCAGCATCATCACTCTTTCCTTATCATTCCTTCACTTTCATTCATATTTCTTTTCATGGGGTTTCACTCACTTTTACACATTTTCCATTCTCAATCTCTTTCTCATTATCCATATCTCATAAACTTTTGCTTTTCTTAATTATAAATCTTCTCTTATCATGTCTTATTGAATTATAACCATCGATGATCGGGGGAGTTAAAGTATAATCGAGGTACGCATTTCTTTCGTAGTTAGCACTCACGTCTCAAGTCTACATCTCCTCGGTCATCCACCCAACCTAGTCGGAAGCAAACAGGAGTACAGGACCTTTACCGTGTGGGCACGACAGCTGCCTCAATAATCAATTGGCTCCAAGCCAGGAGAACTGTAGAAAGCTCAGGTACAGTCTCAATTCAAATCATATCATTTCAATTCATATATATAATCAACGCACACTGTAGAAAACTCGGGTACAGTGGAAATCAAGATGCCCCACTCCAGTCCCTCTCACTGTTCAATATTTGCAATCTAGGGGGCGACAGTACTATTCTAGTTGCGCTGCAGAACTTACCACGGCATTGGACCCAGTCCCTACCACGTCTCGTATACCACATGTGGATTTCGTTCTGCCTAGAAAGTACTCAAGACTTCTTGACGTTTCACCGTCATCGTCCTCCCCTAATGCAATCTCCATCTGAGTATCCCTGATACCCATGGTCTCTTCCTCTCCACTACTTCGGGATCACACTCATACCTCACCGCGTTCGCGTGTTAGAGTCTTTTAAAGTCTTTTATCTTTTTAATTAACCTAATGGTCGGCCCATCCTTCGTGCATCCCTTCAATTAGTCCCGACCGCTATCTTTCAACATCACTTTTTCCTTTCTTTTCTCATCATAGCACAGAGCTGGGATCACATCGGCAACTTGCCTCTCTTTTCACAAACTTTCTCATTTTATAAACTTTCTCGAAAATATCATTTCACAAACTTTCGCAAAGATATCATCTTATAAACTTTCTCCAAAAATCTTGTTTCGTAAATCTTTACAAATATCCTTTCAAAAACTTTCTCAAAAATATCAGTTTGTAAAACTTTCTCAAAAATCTAATTTTGTAAGCTTTCCCCAAAATCTCCTTTCGTAAACTTTTTCAAAAATCTCTTTTCATAAACTTTCGTAAAATCTCATTTTGTAAACTTTCTTAAAATTTTATTACATAAACTCCTTTTTCAAAAATCCGTTTTTATAAATTTTCACAAAAATCTCGTTTGTAAACCTCCTCAAAAATCTCATTTCGTAAACTCTTTTTCAAAAATCTCTTTTTATAAACTTTTCTAAAAATCTTATTTTACAAGCTTTCTAAAAATCTCGTTTTACAAACTTTTCGCAAAAATCTCCTTTCACAATCTCTTTCAAAAATGTCTTTTCACAAACTTTTTCAAAAATCTCGGATCGTAAACCTTTTTCAAAAATCTCATTTTAGTGAGTACTAGTGGAGGAGCAAGCTCAACTCAACACAAGCCTCATTCAGGTCACATCTCGCATTACAACAACATTACTTTCCCCAGCTCTGGCTCATCCTCATCATTATCATTATCTCTTTCCCAATCTCACTACTTTATCTCTTTCTAATTCATCTTATATCTCTTATCATTAATCCTATCTCTTTGTGTCTTTTACTCTCATAACTTACTCATTTCATTTTCATTATCAGGACGTAACAGACGTCCATCAGCATGCTACTCATATTAATCAACAATTTAAATATCATCATACATAATTAAACAGTAAATAAAGCATGCTATATCATACCATCAACATACAATCATCACACACAATAATGTGGTCTTTGTCTTCTTCGTATAAGTGGCCACACAATTCAAACAATTGCCACTATACTACTGACTCAGTACCACTAAGTTCCGATCTTTGAGCTGATACGGAACGTCCTAATATATCACCTAACTACCACGACGTCTTAGGAAAGCTTCTCTCTCACTCTCTTTTCTTTTCTAAGAGCTAAAAGGGAACTCTTAGAAATGTGTTTGGTGGATGAAATGGGAAATGAAGTGAAATGTGTGGAAATGAACTAAGGGCCATGCCTTATATAGGCAATTCATGGACTTCGCATCTTGACCCTTGGAAATTCGGCCATGGTGTGTTCAAGGGAGGGCAATTTTGGCAACACAATTTGTTGCATGGGTGGAGTTTATCAAAAGGTCATCTAGGAGTAGTCTTAGGCTTTAAGTCACTTCATGTTCCATGGTTTATTTTTGCTAATTAAATTTTCTACTCATTAATTCCCTTTTGGTCCTAATCTACCCCATTACTCTTCATCTTAAAAATAAAATGAAATCCTAGCATGCATACACATACATACACACGTATCACACACATAAACACACATACATGCATTATCATATTCTTTCAATAATTAGATTTCCATATAACCTTAAGCATACACACGTATAGCCAAACCGTACATACATACATTCACATTCATAGAAAATAAATCTTTTTCTCATAAAATGGCTCATGTATAAAAGTCACAATTTCTTTAAAACATAAAAATATCAAATACATAAATTTTTCCAAAAACTCAATTTCTAAAACTCATATTAATATTTCATGAAAACCATTTCTTTAAAATCATTCATCACCTTGAAAACGTGAATTGGAAATTCATTTAAGAAAATACTCTCATTCTCGCTTCATGGTCGTATTCCTTTTGCTGGCATAATTCACCTTGCGGTGCTCCTTGTTTGTTGCTTTCGGACGAAGAAGCCTCACAAGCGCTACCGCTTGCGTGCCGAATCGGGTCGAGTCCGACAGACTAATCGAAGGGGATTTCGCTCCTTTAACCGATCGTCGTTACAGAGAGCTCGATCTTGGGTACAACCCAGGGAAAATCAAGCAAACAAAAATTCACACATCTCCAAAAGTACGAAGTTTCACCTAAGATCCTTGGATACTCACCACCCTCTATCACTTTGGACTCTCAACAATTCTTAAGTAACTACTCCTTCCTTTAGTCCTCCTTCTAACTCTAATACTTTCATCCATTATATCTCCAACTTATGGGGAATTCTATGGCAATTTTGGTTCTACTTCCTCAAAACAACCTCAATTTCCTCCTTAGATCCATCCTAAACATCAATCAAGCCTATCACTTTCATCATCTAAACCTCTAGTTAGGGTATAAGGCAATCCTAATCCTCAATTTTTCCTCGTAATTCCTCTAAGAACCGGTAACATACACCTCTTTTCTTCCTTGTAGCTCCCCAACTTTGGTCAAACTTATTACTAAGTTCACAATTGTCCTATCTTTTACTCCACTAACACCATTAATTCATCCATGATTGTTCAAGCCTAAACTATCTGGGTAACTATAACACTTCCAGTTCCACAAATCAAGCTAATGGATCTTGGAAAGGATCGGTAAGACTACGGTTTGATAGTAAAGCTTTTGAAGAAAAGGGTTCGAATTCCAACTATACTGACTGTCTTTGTTGAAGCAATTCAACAAACACGGGAATCCAGAGATAACATCCTATAGTCTTAAAGGTAATATCTATCCTTGTACAAAAGGTACGCTAAAGTTAACAAACTTAAGTCTAACAAGCACTTATGAAACATCAAGGGTATGGGGTCTCAATCTTAAAATCTACTCACCGTTTACTTCCTCAAACTACAAAACCAACAGATTCCTAACACAACAGGCACTAAACCACAAATAGAGTCTCACAACCTAGAAAGACGGGAACTTTAATCCTATGTTCCTATCCTTACACTAGCAAACACACAGAGTCACACAAACAAAGCATGTAAGCCCATGCTTAAGGCCACTAAGGATTACCATAAGCTCTGATACCATTCTGTAACAGCCCGATTTTCGTCAACCAAAATAATTAACTTTTACTTATTAAAGTGGCAAAAATGAGGCCAATTTTTTTTTTGTAAAACATTGTTGAGTGTCTAAAAACATTATTGAAAGGTTCTTGGTGTTCGCAGCACCCTTTGTCAAAAACCGAGTTGTTACTAAAATCAATCTTTAATCATTTGGGGTTTTCAAAAATATTTATCAAGAAAACAGTTTGGTTCCGACTTAAAGTAGTTCTTATCATAATATCAAAAGGACTTAAACATTTCTCACACTTCTTTGAAAGCAGAGCATGTTCCAAAATAAGTTAAGTTACATCAATATTTCATCACTTAGGTAATCCTTAACACAAAAACACTCACAAAAACCTAAACCAATAACACTATCCTTAAACTTTCCTATTGAAAACAATTGGGTGTAGCTCCTTCTTCTTCTTGCATCCTTTCTTCCTTCCCGACGAAGATGCCATCTCTGTCACTGCTTTCCCTTTGTCATTGGGCTCCAACTCTACTTCATTTAGAGTTGTGGAGTTTCTCTGAGTCTCGTACCGCTTCTTCTCCTTGTAGCTCCTATATCCTCGCACGGTAACTTGCCCCAGATGCAGCCCCAAGTTAGCTCCGCTTAGTTGATGCTCCGGGTCTGGAATCACGATCTGAGTGTAGCCGATCCATGCCCAGCCGTGTGGGGTGTGTTTCCAACCACTCCCATGCCTACTCCAAGTACTACTCCAAGTAGCAATCTCCATACGATACTCCATCTGCCCATTGAGATACCAGCAGCACCGATATGCCAACGAACAGGAGAGAGTAAGCGATCCGAACGACGCATCGTCGACGGTGTGGGATTACGATAGGCGAGATATCAAGACAATACAAACAAGACAAACAACATTCACACAACATAACATTCAATCATCTTATCATTATCATTATCATCATCCTTATCATTATTCCTTATCTTTCCAATCTTAATTCATTTCTCAGCATCATCACTCTTTCCTTATCATTCCTTCACTTTCATTCATATTTCTCTTCATTGGGTTTCATTCACTTTTCCACATTTTCCATTCTCAATCTCTTTCTCATTATCCATATCTCATAAACTTTTGCTTCTCTTAATTATAAATCTTTTCTTATCATGTCTTATTGAATTATAACCATCGATGATCGGGGGAGTTAAAGTATCATCGAGGTACGCATTTCTTTCGTAGTTAGCACTCACGTCTCAAGTCTACATCTCCTCGGTCATCCACCCCAACCTAGTCGGAAGCAAACAGGAGTACAAGACCTTTACCGTGCGGGCACGATAGCTGCCTCAATAATCAATTGGCTCCAAGCCAGGAGAACTGTAGAAAGCTCGGGTACAGTCTCAATTCAAATCATATCATTTCAATTCATATATATAATCAACGCACACTGTAGAAAACTCGGGTACAGTGGCAATCAAGATGCCCCACTCCAGTCCCTCTCACTGTTCAAGATTTACAATCTAGGGGGCGACATTACTATTATAGTTGCGCTGCAGAACATACCACGGCATTGGACCCAGTCCCTATCACGTCTCGTATACCACATGTGGAGTTCGTTCTGCCTAGAAAGTACTCAAGACTTCTTGACGTTTCACCGTCATCGTCTTCCCCTAATGCAATCTCCACCTGAGTATCCCTCATACCCATGGTCTCTTCCTCTCCACTACTTCGGGATCACACTCATACCTCACCGCGTTCGCGTGTTAGAGTCTTTTAAAGTCTTTTATCTTTTTAATTAACCTAATGGTCGGCCCATCCTTCTTGCATCCCTTCAATGAGTCCCGACCGCTATCTTTCAACATCACTTTTTCCTTTCTTTTCTCATCATAGCACAGAGCTTGGATCACATCGGCAACTTGCATCTCTTTTCACAAACTTTCTCATTTTATAAACTTTCTCGAAAATATCATTTCACAAACTTTCGCAAAGATATCATCTTATAAACTTTCTCCAAAAATCTTGTTTCGTAAATCTTTACAAATATCCTTTCAAAAACTTTCTCAAAAATATCAGTTTGTAAAACTTTCTCAAAAATCTAATTTTGTAAGCTTTCCCCAAAATCTCCTTTCGTAAACCTTTTCAAAAATCTCTTTTCATCAACTTTCGTAAAATCTCATTTTGTAAACTTTCTTAAAATTTTATTACATAAACTCCTTTTTCAAAAATCCGTTTTTATAAATTTTCACAAAAATCTCGTTTGTAAACCTCCTCAAAAATCTTATTTCGTAAACTCTTTTTCAAAAATCTCTTTTTATAAACTTTTCTAAAAATCTTATTTCACAAGCTTTCTAAAAATCTCGTTTTACAAACTTTTCGCAAAAATCTCCTTTCACAATCTCTTTCAAAAATGTCTTTTCACAAACTTTTTCAAAAATCTCGGTTCGTAAACCTTTTTCAAAAATCTCATTTTAGTGAGTACTAGTGGAGGAGCAAGCTCAACTCAACACAAGCCTCATTCAGGTCACATCTCGCATTACAACAACATTACTTTCCCCAGCTCTGGCTCATCCTCATCATTATCATTATCTCTTTCCCAATCTCACTGCTTTATCTCTTTCTAATTCATCTTATATCTCTTATCATTAATCCTATCTCTTTGTGTCTTTTACTCTCATAACTTACTCATTTCATTTTCATTATCAGGACGTAACAGACGTCCATCAGCATGCTACTCATATTAATCAACAATTTAAATATCATCATACATAATTAAACAGTAAATAAAGCATGTTATATCATACCATCAACATACAATCATCACACACAATAATGTGGTCTTTGTCTTCTTCGTATAAGTGGCCACACAATTCAAACAATTGCCACTATACTACTGACTCAGTACCACTAAGTTCCGATCTTTGAGCTGATACGGAACGTCCTAATATATCACCTAACTACCACGGTGTCTTAGGAAAGCTTCTCTCTCACTCTCTTTTCTTTTCTAAGAGCTAAAAGGGAACTCTTAGAAATGTGTTTGGTGGATGAAATGGGAAATGAAGTGAAATGTGTGGAAATGAACTAAGGGCCATGCCTTATATAGTCAATTCATGGACTTCCTATCTTGCCCCTTGGAAATTCGGCCATGGTGTGTTCAAGGGAGGGCAATTTTGGCAACACAATTTGTTGCATGGGTGGATTTTATCAAAAGGTCATCTAGGAGTAGTCTTGGGCTTTAAGTCACTTCATGTTCCATGGTTTATTTTTGCTAATTAAATTTTCTACTCATTAATTCCCTTTTGGTCCTAATCTACCCCATTACTCTTCATCTTAAAAATAAAATGAAATCCTAGCATGCATACACATACATACACACGTATCACACACATAAACACACATACATGCATTATCATATTCTTTCAATAATTAGATTTCCATATAACCTTAAGCATACACACATATAGCCAAACCGTACATACATACATTCACATTCATAGAAAATAAATCTTTTTTTCATAAAATGGCTCATGTATAAAAGTCACAATTTCTTTAAAACATAAAAATATCAAATACATAAATTTTTCCAAAAACTCAATTTCTAAAACTCATATTAATATTTCATGAAAACCATTTCTTTAAAATCATTCATCACCTTGAAAACGTGAATTGGAAATTCATTTAAGAAAATACTCTTTCAAAAACACTTTTCTCAAAAATAAATCTCTTTAGTATTTTTAAAATAATACAAGGAATTTTGTAACACCCCTAATTTTCGTCTTCCAAATAACCAAGAAATCAATTGTACCAATTATTTTATAATTGAATTATATTAACTTTGAAGGTTTTAGTTTTTGTACATTATGTGCTTTTATATATAAAAATATGAGATATATTTTTATATGGTTATTTGGTACAAAAATGGGAATATTGTAATTTAGTCTTTGGGTTGGGACCTAATTGCAATATTAAAAAGATTTTTGAAGAAAGAGTAATTAAATTATTAATTTTTGAATTTTATCAGTATGTAACCGGTTAGAAGGGCTCTGTAACCGGTTACACGATGAACTCAGAAAACTGGGTTAGTGCGTTTGATGAGTAATCACACGTTTTAACCCAGAATTTGCCACGAGTCCCACTCAAATCATGCTGGGGAACGCGTGTCGCCTTGCATGCTGCTGGAATTCGTCTATATAAGCTTGATTGTTGATCCAATTTGCCTCATTTTTGCTACGTTTGGTCTGAAAGCGAAATTAGGGTTCCAAGTTCGTCTGAAGAAATTCTTCCTTGTCTCTGAGTGTTGGAGAGTGAGTGATACACCATTACAAAGCTTGAATCAAGGGCTTTGTATTGATATAAAATTTGTGAGTTGAGAGTCCCTGAATCAAGAGAACGAAGTTTGCCAAGTTGAGGTGTTGATGCTGTCAAACCTCAGCTTCTGGTTTCTGGACCTGACTTTGAAGCTCGATTTTGGTAAGCACACAAACCCTTTTGGTTTCAAATCTCTTTTATTCTCTAGTGCATGTTACCTATATTGAGTCCTAATTGTTTTCCCCAATTTCTTTGGCCAATTGCTATGTCAAATCTTCTGGTCTTTGGACCCTGTTGATAAAGTATCGTGGCTGAGAGCAGAACTGTGGATTCAATGGAAATCTGTGTTGGAGCCTTTCTCTCTGAAATGTTTTGGATAAAGCACAACTTAGAGGTAAGGGGGAAGCTTACTATTTTCTAGAATGAGAATAAATTGTGGTAGAATATAGGATGAGTCACCAAGAGACTCAAAGGGCATAAGTGGAAATGGTTAAGTGGCTTGGAGGCCAATCTGAGCTCAATTATTGTTATGAGCAATGTTATCTAGATGCATGCAAGCTATATTGATGTCGGATTCATGACTTATTTGGGTATTCTGTGAATTGATGAATTAAGTTGTGAAATATGTGCAATTATGTGCAATTTGAGTATCTAAATTGAATGCATGCAAGATAGATATGTTTATGTGGTTGAAAACACTAGTATTAAGGTATGTGAACTCTATTTATGAATGAAATTGGTTAAATTTGAGTATGGTAGAAAATGGTATGAAAAACCTCATTTTTCAGTGTATTTCTGCCTAATCTAACCGGTTAGTCGAAATCTGTAACCGGTTAGAGACTGTCAATTTTCAAAGAAAATGAATTTCTGAAATTGGCTAAATGTCCATACCATTTGTACTCAAGTTTAAGCTAGAATTTCATACAAAGACCAATCTAAAACTATGTGATTGAGCACTGCTTGGTTTAGATTGGAGGGGATGAGTTAATACCTTAATATCAAATAATAATTTCAAGAGGAAATTATGCACAAATGAAATGGGATTATGACTTAGATCTTCTGAATGATATTATGTGTTGAACTTGAGGTATTCTTTGGTGCTAAGACCTTGTTATTGGATTGAGTAGAGAATTCAAGAAAAGATTCATTGAAAATCAATGGTTTTCTATTCAGGTCTGTAATTCTAACCGGTTAGGTAATGATGTAACCGGTTAGTACCTGAAGCTTAAAAATAAAAGTTAAGTTTTTGAATAAGGATTTGTTCACACCAATGATTATATTCTCTCAATCCAGGTCTATGAGCATATGGTAAATTTAAATTCAAAGGTGAATTTTATGAGTAAAGCCATACCTCAAGATATCATTCAGAAGTCGTGTTTTCTAGGTCATAATAATGGAATTAATGGGAACATGACCCTGTACTCTAGGAGTACCAAACTGATGCAACCTACTTGATGATACATTCTGGGAATGTGGCCGTTGTCTGGGATAGGGGTGTAAAGGGTCGGGTTGGGTTGGGTTTTGATGAGGTTTAACACCCAACCCAACCAAAATAAATTGGGTTGGGTTGGGTTGGGTTATTCTTAATTTGAGTGTTAAAACCAACCCAACCCAACCCAAGAAAATTCGGGTTGGGTTGGGTTGGGTGATTGGTTTTATGTATTTTGATTTTTATAAAATGAAAACTAAAAAAATCTAAGGGTAAATATAAAAATAAAATTAAAAATAGAACAAAAATCACATAAATAAGTAATTAAATATTATCCAAATCAACCAAATTACATAATTATGAACCATATTATCCATAAACTATACAGTTACACAATTTTTCATCAAATTATGATAAATTAAGCATAAAATATGTTAGAAATAAATAAATAAATAAAATATATTTATATTAGTGGGTTGGGTTGGGTTAATCGGTTTTAAGATAATAAACCCGTGACCCAACCCATACTTGATTGGGTTACAAAATAAAAAACCAACCCAACCCGTTAAATCGACCCAACCCGTCAAATATGGGTTGGGTTGGGTTGGGTTCATCGGGTTCGCGGGTTAATTCTGACCCACTTACACCCCTAGTCTGGGACATGGTTTCTTGGACACGTTCTGGGAACGTGATGCACACTCTGGGAGTGGTGCTTGATTATATTCCAAGTATGGTTTGCGATACGTTCTGGGAACGTATGTTAGTGTTCTGGGAACACATTGGTATAATAATGGAATTAAAGATAAAACCAACCTTGATGATTGTGCATTCATATAGAATGGAAGTTTGGTTGGTAGGAACGTTTATCATATTCTGGGAATATGAGGAGGGTACTCCGGGAGTACCAAATTGTAACCTACTTGATGACACATTATAGATATGTGGCCAGTGTCTGGGACCGGGTTATATACGTTCTGGGAACGTATGTGAGTGTTCTGGGAACACATTGATATGTAACCTACTTGATGACACATTCTGGGAATGTGGCCAGTGTCCGGGACCTGGTTTTTATGCGTTCTGGGAACGTATGCGTTCTGGGAACGTGATGCACACTCTGGGAGTGATGCTTATTTATCCAAGTATGGTTTGCTACACGTTCTGGGAACGTGTTGCACACTCTGGGAGTGTTGCGTATTTATCCAAGTATGGTTTGGCATTACGTTCTGGGAACGAATGTCAGTGTTCCGGGAACACAACGGTGTATTGGATGGACGTCCAAGATGGATTTTTAGAGGCCTCAGTTGTGGAAGGAAATCATGCATCATGCCACCTGCATTGACAGAATTATTGTGATTAACTGGGTGTGCTCATATGGTTATGCATCATGATTTGCTACATGTTGACTTGTGGATGTTAGTTTTATTCTCATTTGATTATGCGAATATGTATAGCTAACCCCATGCCCTTATTAGGTGTTGATCGTGCATCTAGCCTGCACAAGAGTCAGTGGAGGGAGATGTCCTTTAGGTGCATGCAGAGAATAGAAAGTGTAGGTTGGGAACTCGTTGTACTGATATCGAGGATCCGACCAGAAGGATGTTTGGACAAAGGACCAGTGACCAGCTCTATAACATTTCTATTTTTAATAGAATTTATATGATACATATTTTGGAAAAAGGGTATCATAAGAGGAATTCAGTTTCATAATTATACCTATTCGGTATTAATGGACTTGTTACACTTGATATATTTTGGGGGTATAATATGATGATTTTACTATGTTTCCGCAAACTCTGATTTTATTAGTCAACCTCATTATTGATCAAGTGTTTGTGAAAAGGAATTTTCAAGGAAAGGGAAAATTCTTATTTTCAGATTTTTTTTTCAACGATAACAAGTCCAAGTATTCATAAAGTTATTACTTTTATTATAAAGTAAGATGATATACAAGGAGTGTTACATTTTTATGGTATCAGAGTAATGGTCCTGACTCTTGGTCCTTGGGTGTGTGGTCCAATACGCTGGTCATCGATATCTGCAATGTTTTCTGGAAAGTATGCTTTCATATACTTCCAAACTAGAGCTAAGGTTATGGGTAATGGCTCTAGATAAGTAGCTCATTCTGCTATTAAGAAGTGTTTTATGAAGTCTAAGTCAAAGTCTGATAGTCGTATGCTTCTCTTTAGACATGTGGTAAACCTAAAACCATAGTGTTGGTTTACTAGTTCTCATAGAACCAGTGATAAGGAAATCCTAAAGGAATTGTAGTTAAGTCCTTGACTCTGGAGAAGAGTATTTACCCTCACTAGTGTTAAAGTTAACCAACTTCTCAGACCGAGTGCAGGGCAGTCATCTCCTTAAAGATCAACCTTGTTGAGTTTGTTAAACTCTAAAGCTATCCTTTCTTTTGTTCCTTATGGATAGGGGTATTGATCAAAGTTGCTCAATGCCTTACCCAATCTGCTATCTCAAGTGGAGACTCCTACAAATCTTCTTGTAGTCATTTCCAAGATACGTCTGGATCGTTCTATTAAGATATTAGACTTTGTCTATCTACCTGTGTCATGATTACATTTGATCTTAAGCACGGTTTGGAAGCCGAGGGATCAAGTGATCATGATTAATGACGATAGAACAACCCTGTATTGGGATTCCCAAGTTTCGAATCTGGAATCCAATGAACCCATATGTTGCTTCTGGGAAGCAATAAAGGAGAAAGGGGGTTAAAGAAATCTTGGTTGTAGGAAATGATGCCAGGTTTACCTTTGAGTAAAGCGATAGAGTTTGGAATCAAGTCAATTCTTGAAACTGATTCTATCTCTACTACCTTTATAATATGGTACCATCGGGAATGGTCAAATGGGAGAAACACGTAGAAAAGTGCTAAGAAGATTTTGGTTGGATCAGATTAAAAGAGTCTAAGTGTTTTCTAAGATTGATTGGAGGTTGGATTAACCCCAAATCAGGATTCGGGACAGGGATACACTTAAGACTGCATTTTTGATCTCGATACGGACATTATGAGTAGGAAATAATGCAGTTCGGATTGACTAATGCACTTGTTCTTTTATGGACTATAAGAACAAGACCTTTAGATTATATTTGGATTCGTTTGTGGTTTCTTCTAAGAATCCGGAGGGACATGAAAAACATCTCGGGATTGTGTTGAGAATCCTGCAAGTGGAGTAGTGGTGTGTTAAGCTCGCCAAAGATGAGTTTTGGTTGAGCGAAGTTACGTTCGCAGGGCATGTGATCTTTAAAGAAGAAATTGTGATGGATCCAGCAAAGGTAAGTTTAGTGTTGAAATGGGAACAGCCTAAGACTGTGACTGAGGAGAGAGGTTTCTTAGGGCTGGCTGGATATTATCGTCGGATTATTGAGGGATTTTCTACGATCGCATGGCCTTTGGCCAAGTTGACTTGGAAAGATCAACTGATTGTAATGAAATGATTGGATGTTGTTTAATTATGGTGGGGTAGTGATGGATTATACCCCAATATAATATGATTAGTCTAAGAGGAATTATGGAAATTGTGAGTAGACTATGATTTAAATCATTTCAGTGATGAATTCAGTTGGAATCAAGGTATTAGATTATGATTAAATCCTATTTTGAGTTGGATTGGACGATGTAAAGAAAATGGTTTTTGAAAGTTCTTTGGTTTTTATTTCTAAAACTATACTTCATAACCGGTTAGAGTTTCTTGTAACCGGTTAGAATCTGAAAGTTTAAAATAAAAATTTAAGTCCTTGTGAAGGAACTTTTGGTATCAATAAACATCTTCCTCCAATCCAAACTCAATGTCAATTACCTAAGTAAAATTTAAGGAAAGGATTTAAGGTGGTAAAATAACTTAATGCCTTGATTCATCATTGAAATTGATTTAAGAGGATTGAATCATAATACTTATGGATTAATCGAGAGTTGAAATTAAGGAGCTACTCCAATCGGAGAAGGTAGAGAATTGAGCTGAATGATGCAAAAGAGACAATAGGTACTAAGATAAGAAGGTTGTGATTCATGAACAAGTTTGGAGTTCGAAAGTATGAATGACAATAAGAAGAGGAAGAGTTGAATGTAAGATAAAGGCGATGGATGGAGTTTCTTAAAGATTATGGCTTTGAGATCCATCCTGGCATAGTAAACGTAGTTGCAGACGATTTGAGCTGATAGGCCATTCTTGTGAGCTCAATGATGGTTAAGGAGGTTATTCTGATTGAGGAATTCAGAGACCTAAGTCTGGTAACCCAAGAGGAACCCTCTAGTATTAGATTGGGAATGTTGCCAATCACCAACGAATTCTTGAATCAGATTCGTGAATTTCAACCAGGAAATGAGGAGTTAGATTTCTATGAAGAAATGGATGAGATTTAATCTTTAGAATTAAAGTCTGAGATTATGGATATTAGAAAATATATTACGGAAGTAAGGGATTTAGGAAGTGTTTTCTGGTACAACCTAGATGAGAAATCCAAAGGCATGAATTTCAAGAATAGATTATGTTCGAACCCAAGTTAGCTATCAACTGTCAAGGAATAAGGAATTTCTCGATGTTGGTAAGCACGTATGAGGACTATGGGAAAGTACATGAATTTCATGCGAGAAATGTCTGAGTTCAGAATAAGAGAAAGAATGATGAAATACAGGCCCAACTGGAGAAATAGGAAAAGTAAATGGGAGAATATCAACCACAGAAATATCAAAGTTAAGGAATCCTCGATTGAAGAAAAGTGTCTGAGGAGGAAATAGGGAAGGGAACATTTGTCCATCTCAAGGTGAAAACTGTGAGGCACATCACTTTGAGTTTAGTTGTGATGTACCTAAGGGAATAGTCAATTCCGATTGTAGGAAGCTGGAGTATTATTCACCGAATTGTCTTGAAGGAAAAGGTGAGAAAGGAATGGACGAATCCAGCACGAGAAGATTTCACCGGCTGAGATGAGAGTTGAGTGTAATCCTGACGTAGACAACCCAAGCCTATCTCTTCCTTTGATCTGAGTTAACGTAGTTAAATGTTTTCGATTACGTTAATCTAATCGTTTGAGAATATCAATATCCTGTCGGAAGTTCAACTCCAATCTTTCTGTGATCAAAACCCTTATCAAAGTTGGATGTGATAATATCTGTGGACACTACAGAAATAGAAAGATCAGTTATGGCTAGAGAGATTAACAACCACCGGGATAGGACAAATCTTTGTCTCCCCAACGGAAATGTCTCTAGAACTTGACTATCTAACTAAGTCTGATAGTGATAATTACCCTATCTTTAAGTTCATCTAACTTAAAGATCTGTCATATGGTCTTTCTTGCGAAAGATTATATCTGAAAGGGATGACTTTGTTATTAATGGTTTGAATATTGGGACTGATCACCCTAATGTCTCAAACTATTAAGGAATAAAGTCATACAAATGTTTCTTGATCGTGCTCGAGGGATCAGAGTGCGCAGCCCAAAAAAAAAACTTTCCAAAAAGGTTTCCAAAAAGTTTGATGAAAAGTGTTTTATTGAAGAATGTTTATGTGAAGTGTATTACTCAAAAGAGTATTCCTTTTAAAAAAAATTCCTTCACATAAGAGTTTTTATGCAAAGAATTTTTTTTAAAGTGAAAGGTTTCTTTAGAAATGTTTCGAAATAAAAGAACTATATCGAAACTCTTTAAGTGGGGGAGGACCCCAAAGAACAAATTTTTGGGAACTAGATGAAGTTTCCTAGTATAAAAACACTTTGGAAAAGTGGAAAATCTCAGAAGATGAATTTCGGGGACGAAATTCCTTTTTAAGTGGGGGAGTAGTGTAACACCCCTAATTTTCGTCTCCCAAATAACCAAGAAATTAATTGTAACAATTATTTTATAATTGAATTATATTAACTTTGAAGGTTTTAGTTTTTGTACATTATGTTCTTTTATATATAAAAATATGAGATATATTTTTATATGGTTATTTGGTACAAAAATGGGAATATTGTAATTTAGTCCTTGGGTTGGGACCTAATTGCAATATTAAAAAGATTTTTGAAGAAAGAGTAATTAAATTATTAATTTTTGAATTTTATCAGTATGTAACCGGTTAGAAGGGCTCTGTAACCGGTTACACGATGAACTCAGAAAACTGGGTTAGTGCGTTTGATGAGTAATCACGCGTTTTAACCCAGAATTTGCCACGAATCCCACTCAAATCATGCTGGGGAACGTGTGTCGCCTTGCATGCTGCTTGAATTCGTCTATATAAGCTTGATTGTTGATCCAATTTGCCTCATTTTTGCTAAGTTTGGTCTGAAAGCGAAATTAGGGTTCCAAGTTCGTCTGAAGAAATTCTTCCTTGTCTCTAAGTGTTGGAGAGTGAGTGATACACCATTACAAAGCTTGAATCAAGGGCTTTGTATTGATATAAAATTTGTGAGTTAAGAGTCCCTGAATCAAGAGAACGAAGTTTGCCAAGTTGAGGTGTTGATGCTGTCAAACCTCAGCTTCTGGTTTCTGGACCTGACTTTGAAGCTCGATTTTGGTAAGCACACAAACCCTTTTGGTTTCAAATCTCTTTTATTCTCTAGTGCATGTTACCTATATTGAGTCCTAATTGTTTTCCCCAATTTCTTTGGCCAATTGCTATGTCAAATCTTCTGGTCTTTGGACCCTGTTGATAAAGAATCGTGGCTGAGAGCAGAACTGTGGATTCAATGGAAATATGTGTTGGAGCCTTTCTCTCTGCAATGTTTTGGATCAAGCACAACTTAGAGGTAAGGGGGAAGCTTACTATTTGCTAGAATGAGAATAAATTGTGGTAGAATATAGGATGAGTCACCAAGAGACTCAAAGGGCATAAGTGGAAATTGTTAAGTGGCTTGGAGGCCAATCTGAGCTCAATTATTGTTATGAGCAATGTTATCTAGATGCATGCAAGCTATATTGATGTCGGATTCATGACTTATTTGGGTATTCTGTGAATTGATGAATTAAGTTGTGAAATATGTGCAATTATGTGCAATTTGAGTATCTAAATTGAATGCATGCAAGATAGATATGTTTATGTGGTTGAACACACTAGTATTAAGGTATGTGAACTCTATTTATGAATGAAATTGATTAAATTTGAGTATGGTAGAAAATGGTATGAAAAACCTCATTTTTCAGTGTATTTCTGCCTAATCTAACCGGTTAGTCAAAATCTGTAACCGGTTAGAGACTGTCAATTTTCAAATAAAATGAATTTCTGAAATTGGCTAAATGTCCATACCATTTGTACTCAAGTTTAAGCTAGAATTTCATACAAAGACCAATCTAAAACTATGTGATTGAGCACTGCTTGGTTTAGATTGGAGGGGATGAGTTAATACCTTAATATCAAATAATAATTTCAAGAGGAAATTATGCACAAATGAAATGGGATTATGACTTAGATCTTCTGAATGATATTATGTGTTGAACTTGAGGTATTCTTTGGTGCTAAGACCTTGTTATTGGATTGAGTAGAGAATTCAAGAAAAGATTCATTGAAAATCAATGGTTTTGTATTCAGGTCTGTAATTCTAACCGGTTAGGTGATGATGTAACCGGTTAGTACCTGAAGCTTAAAAATAAAAGTTAAGTTTTTGAATAAGGATTTGTTCACACCAATGATTATATTCTCTCAATCCAGGTCTATGAGAATATGGTAAATTTAAATTCAAAGGTGAATTTTATGAGTAAATCCATACCTCAAGATATCATTCAGAAGTCGTGTTTTCTAGGTCATAATAATGGAATTAATGGGAACATGACCCAGTACTCTAGGAGTACCAAACTGATGCAACCTACTTGATGATACATTCTGGGAAAGTGGCCATTGTCTGGGACATGGTTTCTTGGACACGTTCCGGGAACGTGATGCACACTCTGGGAGTGGTGCTTGATTATATTCCAAGTATGGTTTGCGATACGTTCTGGGAACGTATGTTAGTGTTCTGGGAGCACATTGGTATAATAATGGAATTAAAGATAAAACCAACCTTGATGATTGTGCATTCATATAGAATGGAAGTTTGGTTGGTAGGAACGTTTATCATATTCTGGGAATATGAGAAGTGTACTCCGGGAGTACCAAATTGTAACCTACTTGATGACACATTATAGATATGTGGCCAGTGTCTGGGACCTGGTTATATACGTTCTGGGAACGTATGTGAGTGTTCTGGTAAGACATTGATATGCCACCTACTTGATGACACATTCTGGGAATGTGGCCAGTGTCCGGGACCTGGTTTTTATGCCTTCTGGGAACGTGATGCACACTCTGGGAGTGATGCTTATTTATCCAAGTATGGTTTGTTACACGTTCTGGGAACGTGTTGCACACTCTGGGAGTGTTGCGTATTTATCCAAGTATGGTTTGACATTACGTTCTGGGAACGAATGTCAGTGTTCCGGGAACACAACGGTGTATTGGATGGACGTCCAAGATGGATTTTTAGAGGCCTCAGTTGTGGAAGGAAATCATGCATCATGCCACATACATTGACATAATTATTGTGATTAACTGGGTGTGCTCATATGGTTATGCATCCTGATTTGCTACATGTTGACTTGTGGATGTTAGTTTTATTCTCATTTGATTATGCGAATATGTATAGCTAACCCCATGCCCTTATTAGGTGTTGATCGTGCATCTAGCCTGCACAAGAGTCAGTGGAGGGAGATGTCCTTTAGGTGCATGCAGAGAATAGAAAGTGTAGGTTGGGAACTCGTTGTACTGATATCGAGGATCCGACCAGAAGGATGTTTGGACAAAGGACCAGTGACCAGCTCTATAACATTTCTATTTTTAATAGAATTTATATGATACATATTTTGGAAAAAGGGTATCATAAGAGGAATTCAGTTTCATAATCATACCTATTCGGTATTAATGGACTTGTTACACTTGATATATTTTGGGGGTATAATATGATGATTTTACTATGTTTCCGCAAACTCTGATTTTGTTAGTCAACCTCATTATTGATCAAGTGTTTGTGAAAAGGAATTTTCAAGGAAAGGGAAAATTCTTATTTTCAGATTTTTTTTTTCAACGATAACAAGTCCAAGTATTCATAAACTTATTACTTTTATTATAAAGTAAGATGATATACAAGGAGTGTTACAAATTTGCGAGGTGTTACATTCATTGCTCAGTCATAATTTTTAGAGGGAAATTTGTTTCTGCATTTTAGCTCTTAGTTTCAGCCTTTCTTTCTTTTATCCCACCTAATACGTTTAGTCATGGCCTCATTACAACCAAAATTAAGACCTTTTAATTTTTGTGTGCATTCAATAATTTCAGTGGAGATTTGGGTCTATGGACAAGCTTATGGTAACACATTGTCATTGTATGAACTTGAGTGAATCACATATATATAAACTTTGATACACATAAGAGATACACACTGAGAGGTTGAGAGTGTTCACTAATCTTGAGTTCTTGTTGAGTTTGTTTCTCTAACCAGGTTTCAATTGTATGAATTGCTTGTGAAAATAAGTGTTTGAGTCTGTGAGTCGAAGTCCTAGATTAGGTGTGTACATTTTGATTTAGAGGGTAGTCTTGTGTTTATGAGTTTTTATTTTACTTTTGCCCGGGACATGCAAAATACTAAGTTTGGGGGAGTGATTTGGGTCTAATATATGATGTTTTGACTATGATTTAGACTCCCTTTTACTTGGCTTGTTTCTCTTGCAAATTTATGATTTTTTTTGTATAGTTTTTAGGAAGTTAGGTAATTTAGAATCCTTTGAACATTTTGATCCGTTTTGGGTTTGTTTTGTAACATCCCGCTCTTTCTAATACCTTTAGCAAAATAATTAAATGATTTAATATGATGTTTTCAAGATTTGAGTGTTGTAATAAAATTTTGATTTCATCATTTTAATTGAAATATGTTTTCTAGTCAAAATAAGTATAAATTTGTTATCATACGTTTTCCAAAAATAAAATAGTACTTTTATTTAGTTTAATTAACATTTTGACAGGGAGCTCAAGTGACAAGCCATAGAGGCATTTTTTATCAATAGTTTCTTTAGAAAAAAAATTTTAACTTAATATTTTGAACGTCCCTGTAAATTCTCATAGTGTTTGGAGGCTGTTTTATTTTTAGCTTCTGCACTGATTTAATATATTACTGGTATAAGTTATATATAATGATCTTCTATTTCAAAAATATAAATATTATATTTTATCAAAATATAAATATTATATTTTATCAAGTTTAAAATTAGGATTGAGAAAATATAATTACTTTTGAATTTCGATAATTTTTCTTACGCAATAGTTATCCGGAGGGACTGGTAACTTTATTATTTTTCAATCAGTTTTGAATGATTAAAAGTACAATATTGTTTTACTTAAATGTATTTTATTCTTAGGATCATCAAACTTTTAGTTATAATCCAAAATACCTATATATATTGGCCCACAAATGATGAAAAAATATAAAAAGAAATAATATATTTCAGTTTCATATATATACCCCAAGTTCCCCACCCCACTGTGTGAACCAGAGGAAAAAAAAGAAAGAAAAACAAAAACAAAAACGCATGAGAAAAGGAACCACCGAAACAGTAGAAAGAAAGAAGTGAGAGAGAGACACCACGAGAGACACGAAGAATAGCGACACTGAGGGGAAAATTTTAAGGTTTTCATAAGTTCTCGGTATAATATCGAACCGTCCAATCTCAAATTCTTCTTAGGTAAATAACCTTCTCAACTCCCTTTATCCATCCATGTAATTTATTCGACGATCCATCAATATTTTTATTATCCCTATATTTTTAAATAAAGAGATGTTTTGGGGAAAAGTCATTTATTTTTATTGTATAATGATATATAGTTATTATTTTGACAAAAATAAATTTAGTTGATATGTATATATATATATATATATATATATATATATATATATATATATATATTTAACGTGTGTCACTGTTTAGATCCATTGTTCTCCTTGATCTTCGAGTAAGGCGCGGACGCAAACGTGATATTGTTTCTAGTGCTAGGATTCCAGGTAAGAGGGTTGTATTACCTTAATTTAGGGCATGATTTCTTGGTTGTTTATAGTGGTGGCTAGGAGTAGAAAAGATTAATTAGAATAATGAACAATAGGGTAGTTAATGTTGATAATAAGTCTGTTATTAAATTAAAGAAATGAACACGCCTATGTTTTAATGAATTGATTATTTTTATTGATTATTGGTTAATTGATTATTTGGTTAATTTTTTATGAACTTAAAATTGGTTATGAATTGATTAATTGTACTGATTATTTTTATTGATTATTGGATGATATCCGATTGGTATTTAATTATGGAGTAAAAATTTGACTGCTGCATGTTAGTGTGAATCAATTATGGTTGAATTAAACTGGACTGGATTGTCATTGGAATAAACAAATTAAACAAAAGGCAGCAGCTATTGATCGCGTGACGAGTATCTATACCCATTAGGTGCCATGTTAGGACAGAGTCTATTTTAAGGAATAGACTCGAATTCCCAATAGGTGAAGTCCTCACTCAGGTAAGTAAATCCCATAGATCCAAAGTCTCGTTAGGTGTTCGGGATCCGCGCGAGATCAATAGCTGCCTGGTAAATCGATAAAATAAATAATGAAACATGTAAGGAAGCACGAAAGAAAAGAACAAAGAAAAGGCCCTAACGAGCTAATGGTCTATGCGGTAAGAAAATCCTGGGTGAAGGTAAGCAAATCTATTGGGTGAAGACACCATCCTAACAGGTGCATACAAAAATACCTAATGGTACATTATAAGAAAAGACAAGAAAGAAAACAAAATGAATAAAGGAAAGAGGATAGATGAGAAAAACTAAGAAAGTTGAAAAAGGAAGATAAGAAAATAATTTTGAAGGAAATGCCACATATTGTGATTGTGAATGATGCATATCTCTGTTGTGAAATTCTTGAAAATGATTATGATTATTACGATGTAAATATAAATGTTACGCTTAGTTTATTATTATGACTTCTTAGAAATTATTTCCTAAGTTCTGTGTAATGCTACCCTTCTTGCTATATTTTTACAGGTACAGAAGTGGATCTTACACAAGTCATGGTCGAAGAGGAGTGTAATTTAGTCACGAGAGAACCTAAATTAATTTGGTGTAATTATTATGGTTTAATTTTTTTAGAAGCCCAGAAACTTACGTTATTTTTGAAAAGGGCATTAGTGCGAGGTAGCTGAAGTTAAATATAATTTTAGGTTTTGTAATATTCTGGACTGGCAGGTTTAAAAGATGCAAATTTTTGTGGAGTCCGATAAACAGAGGAAACTCTGCCGGATTCTCGTCGAAATTTTCAAGTGCGAATTTTAATAAAATCTAATTTTAACTAATTAAAAGTGAGGGTGTTATATTTTGGTATCAGAGCAGTTTTCCTCGGCCTATTGGAGTAACTTATTACTCCTGTAGTTACTCATCGAGAGAGTAACTTGTAACTAGAAATAGAACTGCTTTATGGTTTAGTCAGGTATCATTGCTAGCATGACAATAGGAATAGTTGCGGAGTCTAGTGTAGCGAGTATTCTAGATTCTTTTTTGTTTGAGATATTGAGGAGCACGGTGAGTATTTGAAAATCTCTTAAGTTTATTTGTATGATTTGAAACCTATTTTAAAAATCCGAAATCTTGTGGAAAATAATGATTCATATTTAGAAGTGGATGAATGACGAGACTAAGGAAAGCAATATCCCAACGGGCTAGAGCACTAGGTTGCTACCCCACCGGGAGGAAGTGATCTTTAGATTCGCGTCAAGTAAACAATTCTAAATGTGACCCACAAAACAAGATTTCAATATTTTAAAACTAATAGGTTATGTGTTTCAAACTTAAGTGAGACGAGAATGGTCTTATCACCGATATGATGTATGTTTGAGTCTGATCACCTCAAATGTACATCAATTGGGAGATATAATCATCCTGTCCTTAAGTTTCGGCGAGTATTTTGGGAATTTAGTATGATCCCAAAATTTAGGAAAAGTAGAAGTCTTTGTCATAGGTCCCCGCATGTGACGACATATTAGAATCATAGTAGCGCAGCTAAAGTGTAGTAAGTGTCGTCATGTTTTAAGAGAAGAGTTCTAGTTAGTTCCGGAATTGTAGTTAGTTATGATAGGTTGCTAGGATTTATATGCTTAGAATAGTGGATAAGAAACCCTAAGATAGTACATAGTGATAATCTTTTGTTTAGGGTAAATAGGTGCCTGAAACCCTAGGTGATTATATAGAGATAGCATGTACGTTAGATGATAAGTGTATGTGATGCTATGTGCTGTCGTGTGTTTGCCTAAATTAAAAAGTGTGAACTTTGACGATACTTGCTTTTGTTTGAAAATGTGAATGTTGAAACTGTGTTGGAGCATAAAACCATTTTGAAAACTTCTTTACGAAATGGTGTCACTATTAAGAGATCAATTGATTCCCAAGTATAGTAGTATTAATGTCGGGAATCATTTGATGTTTAAGTTTGATAATATTTAAAATGAATTTCAATGTTTTGAAACTGAAATCAAAATGAATTTCACTGTTTTGAACAGAATCAGAAATCCTTCCAAAGTGAATGTTAAGTCGCAGGATAAATTTTGAGAAGTTAATAAGGAAACCAAGGATTCCTAAGTAATCGGGCGGTGAATTAGTTCATTTTTTTTAATGTAATGGAAACTGAATTTTTGGGCTTGGGATACCTAATTGACCTAAAAGTTTTTATATGAGCCTCCTAAGGTTGAATCAATGTTTTAAGAAGAATTTCAAATTGCTTGGATCAAGTTGGTAATTTAAATAAATGTGATGTCTTTCTTTTACAAGCAGACCTGACAGTTCCAGTGTTTCCTATGTTGTGAACGCAGGGTAAAATTTGACGATAACGTGCTCCGATCGGCCTAAAAAATTTATACAACCTTTGGGTTAAGTATATGTTTAGTCCCTTTCAATTTTGAGGTTCTTCGGAGCTTGATTACCACTTTTTAAGAAACCTGATTTAGGTTCAGCCCTGCTGTTTCAATGTTTTGAAAAAGTGGTTGTAGGACTATGGCTGAACTTAACGAATTCCGAGTAACCTGAAAATTTACTATGTTGTTCTTCTATATGAAGGGACACTGCTTGTAAAACTTTTATGACTTTTTGGAATTAAATCGATTTTGTTTTCAAAAATGTCTTTTGTTGTAGTTATGTAGTTTTCTGATTTCGGATTGTTGAACATATCATGAAAACCATATTTTCCAAACTCTTTTTGAACTAATTTTTGGAATGTGTGCTGATTGTCAAGAATGTGTGTAGATGTAAGCCTGAACCTTAGGTTAGTCCAGGTAGATCATGGCTAGATTATGAAGAGCTAGAGTTTAAGTCATGATTAATGGTTGTAAACATGTGTTGATATGAAATGTTGTTGTGCATGTTTGAATTTTGAATGATGTGTATGTAATAAATGCTTACTTGAATAATGAATGTGTTTGATTAGGACTTAAGAGTAGTACATAAGTTGTTTGTACCTGGGTAGAGTAGGATCAAATCCCTGTGGATGCTGCCGGTTAGATAGGCTGTAGAAGTAGATTTGGGTTGTTCTGAGTACGACAGTTGTTAAGTGTCAGTGCTGTTAGTGAACCTGACCATGATGTTACCATTGATGGATAAGAGATTGGGATGGGCACCTCAATCTTTTTATTTATTAATCGCTGATATCATTGGAAATCTTTAATTAGCACAAAACCAAGTAGGCAATGAGGGAAGGAATTCGCCTGAATAGCAGTATTCCCAACCCTTATTGTAAAATTTCTTGAGAAACCCAGATGACCTTAGAAAACTATCTCTAATTGTTGGGAGAACCGTACCTGATTCTTGAAACCCAAGACCAATTGGGAGTCTTCCTAGTAGGACTCTTGAAATGAGTGACTGCCAATAGTGTAAAACCTTGAAAACCTTAGAGCATTTCGCGTCGAAAACTAACCAAATTGAACCATAACTTGTATTCTTCATTGAGTGCAAGAGTCCAGTGGCGTACTAATGCAAAATGGTATGCCGATTCCAAGTGGGGGAGTAGAACCAAAGAGAAGTGAGTGTCGTAGTTAGAAGACCCTTTGTCTGGGATGGTTCTCCATTTGAAGGATTTGAACGGAATTTCGGGGACGAAATTCCAATAAGTGGGGGAGAATTGTAACATCCCGCTCTTTCTAATACCTTTAGCAAAATAATTAAATGATTTAATATGATGTTTTCAAGATTTGAGTGTTGTAATAAAATTTTGATTTCATCATTTTAATTGAAATATGTTTTCTAGTCAAAATAAGTATAAATTTGTTATCATACGTTTTCCAAAAATAAAATAGTACTTTTATTTAGTTTAATTAACATTTTGACAGGGAACTCAAGTGGCAAGCCATAGAGGCATTTTTTATAAATAGTTTCTTTAGAAAAATTTGTTTAACTTAATATTTTGAGCGTCCCTGTAAATTCTCATAGTGTTTGGAGGCTGTTTTATTTTTAGCTTCTGCACTGATTTAATATATTACTGATATAAGTTATATATAATGATCTTCTATTTCAAAATTATAAATATTATATTTTATCAAGTTTAAAATCAGGATTGAGAAAATATATTTACTTTTGAATTTCGATAATTTTTCTTACGCAATAGTTATCCGGAGGAATTGGTAACTTTATTATTTTTCAATCAGTTTTGAATGATTAAAAGTACAATATTGTTTTACTTAAATGTATTTTATTCTTAGGATCGGATCATCAAACTTTTAGTTATAATCCAAAATACCTATATATATTGGCCCACAAATGATAACAAAATATAAAAAGAAATAATATATTCAGTTTCCTATATATATACCCCAAGTTCCCACCCCACCGTGTGAACCAGAGAAAAAAAAAGAAAGAAAAACAAAAACAAAAATGTATGAGAAAAGGAACCACCGAAACAGTAGAAAGAAAGAAGAGAGAGAGACACCACGAGAGATAGGAAGAATAGCGACACTGAGGGGAAAATTTTAAGGTTTTCATAATTTCTCGGTCTAATATCGAATCGTCCAATCTCAAATTCTTCTTACGTAAATAACTTTCTCAACTCTTTCTATCTATCCATGTAATTTATTCGACGATTCATTAATATTTTTATTATCCTTTATTTTCAAATAAAGAGATGTTTTGGGGAAAAGTCATTTATTTTTATTGTATAATGATATATAGTTATTATTTTGACAAAAATAAATTTAGTTGATATATACATATATACACTTTTAATGTTATAATTTGTTTTAACGTGTGTCACTGTTTAGATCCATTGTTCTCCTTGACCTTCGAGTAAGGCGCAGACGCAAACGTGATATTGTTTCTAGCGCTAGGATTCCACGTAAGAGGGTTGTATTTCCATAATTTAGGGCATGATTTCTAGGTTGTTTATAGTGGTGGCTAGGAGTAGAAAAGATTAATTAGAATAATGAACAATAGGGTAGTTAATGTTGATAATAAGTCTTTTATTAAATTAAAGAAATGAACAAGCCTATGTTTTGATGAATTGATTATTTTTATTGATTATTGGTTAATTGATTATTTGGTTAATTTTTGGTGAACTTAAAATTGGTTATGAATTGATTAATTGTACTGATTATTTTTATTGATTAATGGATGATATGCGATTGGTATTTAATTATGGAGTAAAAATTTGACTGATGCATGTTAGTGTGAATCAATTATGGTTGAATTAAACTGGACTGGATTGTCATTGGAATAAACGAATTAAACAAAAGGCAGCAGCTATTGATCGCGTGACGAGTATCCGTACCCATTATGTGCCCTGTTAGGACAGAGTCTATTTTAAGGAATAGACTCGAATTCCCAATAGGTGAAGTCCTCACTCAGGTAAGTAAATCCCATAGATCCAAAGTCTCGTTAGGTGTTCGGGATCCGCGCGAGATCAATAGCTGCCTGGTAAATCGATAAAATAAATAATGAAACATGTAAGGAAGCACGAAAGAAAAGAACAAAGAAAAGGCCCTAACGAGCTAATGGTCTATGAGGTAAGAAAATCCTGGGTGAAGGTAAGAAATCCTATTGGGTGAAGACTGTTAGAATTATTGATAGGAATGATAGCCGACACCCAAGAGGGGGGGGGGTGAATTGGGTGTTTATGAAAACATTGGAAAATATTCGAATTAAATCGTTTTCAATAAACTTAAAGAGATTTTGCAGCGGAAAACAATATATTGATGAAAACGATTGCGCAGAAGCGAATAATATTAATACTATTATGAAAAACTAATATGCGCGGATACGAATTAAATAAGAACAACGAAAACCGTTACCGCGCTTATTATTTTAAATTCACTTAAAATAGATTATTACGAAAATAGTTTTTATGATGCACAACAAATAAATATAACAACAGAATATAAAAGAGATAGGGATAGAAGAGATTGCACCGGAGATTTTATCCTGGTTCGGCAAACCCGGCCTACTGCAGTTCCCAAGCGACCCGCTTGAGCTTTTTAGTAAACCAAAGACGTCACGCGTCCCCAAGTACAACCAGAGCGCCACGCAAGCTACTAGGAACCTCCTTTCGCAAGGGACCTCGATACACAACTAGGAAGACCCTTCCTAGATTTCCAGATAGCCTAACTACTAGGTGACCCACCGTTCGTCTAGCACTACCCACACAACAAAGGGTTCCTCACCCTACAACCACGAACGCAGCACGTCCGCACCAGGAGATTCACTCCCTAGTCACTAAGGGTTACACACCCCTTACAACACTGGTTAAGGTATGAGTGATTGGTACAAGACCTATAATGCACTCTTAATAGTGCGGATACAACAATAATAGGCCACTATAACAATTATGTGTTCTAAGCAACACAGATACAACAATATAGCTATAATGATAATGAAGTCTAGATAAGGTTGTTACAAGGCCAAAATAAGGTTTAGTTTTTCTTCAAAAATGAATGAACGTGAAAAACAGAGAATAGGAGAAGAAGAAGAGAAGGAGCGTGAATATCAAATTTCTAGACTTGTTGAATGTAGAAGTGATTTTTGAAAAACAAATAAATAGAGTTAGTTTTGAAATCAAAACAAATTAAAAGATAAAATAAAATATTTAAGAATTAAAACCAAAGATTTGAATTTTGAATTTGAAAATAGAATCAGAATCAAATCAAAAACGATTTTGGAAATAAAATAATTTAAGTTTTAAAATCAAAACCAAATAAAAAAGATTTACAAAATAAGACAAAGATTTGATTCTTAAAACTAAAATGGAAATAATTCAAATTTAAAATCATTTTCGAATTTTTATAAAATAAATCAGAATCTTTTATATAAAAACAAATCAGGAAATAATCAAAATGATTCTGACACGTTTTTCAATAAAACTTGAGGTAATCGATTACTTGAGGAAGGTAATCGATTATCCCTTTAAAAATAGAAACCTTGAAATTCATTTTAAAAACCAGTAATCGATTATCACATGCATGTAATCGATTACTTCATTTTTGTTTAATGTATGATGCAACTCATATAATCGATTACCACTATTCTAATAATCGATTACAGAGCCTCTGATATGCATATGATGCAACATCATGTAATCGATTACTACAAGGCATGTAATCGATTACTTTGTCTCAGGGAAAATATATGATGCAACAATTTTAATCGATTACTTGAGCCAGGTAATCGATTACTCTCATAAGAAAGTATTTGATTAACAAGATTCATTTAATCGATTACAACCTCTCTGATTTTTCTATGATGCAACAAAGTTAATCGATTAACTTGGGCAAGTAATCGATTACTCTCTCTTGTATACATAAAAATATTCAGGGTTTTGTAACATCAAGTATTTTCACCAAAACTAAGATAGAAAAACTGATTTTCACAAAACTTCTTTTTCTTCTCCTTAATTATGAAAAATATATTTAGAAAAACTTATATTGGCCTTTTAACATAATATAAACCTTGACTTCATTACCTTACATGATGTCCTAAGGGAAAGGCTAAAATCTTCATTTGCTTGAATCTTCAACTTCATTTGCTTGAGTCTTCAACATGAAGCTTGGACTTGAGGGTTGAAGAGCTTGTGATTGCAGTTGATATGAACTTGAGAATCTTGAGTTTGTTATCATCAAAACCATATAGAATATTTTCACTTGAAGTCCTTGGGAAAGTTTGACTTCCAACACTCCTCCTTTTTGATGATGACAAACCTGTATTCTGAATGATCTGCATCACAAGTGTTATACAAGCAAATGTATATATAATAAACACATCCTTATCCATAGAACACAAATAATACACCAAGGATACAAAAAGGATATATAACAAATTAAATGCTTCGCATCCTTGCATCATTCAGCATCATTCAAGAATTCTTCTCCCCCTTTTGTCAACAGCAAAAAGTGGGTTCAGAATTCTTCTCTTGTTGTTATGCTTGAATTTTTCTTCTCCCCCTTTTTGTTATTCATCAGATATGCTATTAAGCTCAGAATTCTTCTCCCCATGAGTAAGCTTGATTTCTCACTTTTCTTTCCATGGGAGTTATCACGTGATCCCTTTTGTTTTGTCGACGACATTTGGTTCTCTTCCCCTTTTGTCTTCATTAAGCCCATGTCTTTTGTAAAATATCTCTCCCCTTTTGATCAAATAAACCAAATTCTAAACTCCCCCTGAAACACTGGGTAGAAGCATTAATAATAACAAGGAGATTTGTTACATACTTTACTCCCCTATTTTGACATCAGCATAAGGAGTTATGGGAAACACTGTAACACCCCGCAAATTCCTCGTATTGAATTAACATACTAAAGAGATTTATTTTGAGAAAAATGTTTTTGAAAGAATATTTTCTTAAAAAAAATTTCTTAATTCACATTTTCAAAGTGGAAAATGAATTTAAAGAAATGATTTCCATGAAATAATGTGATGAGTTTTAAAGTTGAGTTTGAAAAATAGTTATGTGATTGATATTTTTGGTATTTTAAGGGAATTTTGGTTTATATATATATATATATATATATGTACATGATTTTATAAATAAGAAAATCTATTTTCTATGTATGTACGGCCTTATATGTAGGTATGCTTAGAATTATGAGGAATTTAATTAGTAAATGAACATGATTATATGTGAGTGTATGTATGTGTAACGTGTAAGAGTGTGTGCATGAATATGTGCATGTGAATATGTGAATATATGTGTGTGTGTGTGTGTGCCGTGTATGTGTGTGAGTGTAGGAAGCCTAGAATTTTTCTTAAGTGGAGACCAAGTAACCACCTCCTAACCAAGTTCCAAACCAAGTCCTAACCAAATAGTGAAACCCTAATGGAGTGCCAACTAACCATTAAACCTAGATTGACTCCAGGTACCTAATGTCCCCTACATGTCCCCTTAAGAAATGCTAAACTCCACCCATGCAACTCTTTGAGTTGCCAACATTAACCCTCCCACTTGCACCATAGCCGAATTGATCAACGGCAAAAGAGGGAAAGTCTCATGCCTTTGCCCTTGTCTATATCTAGCCGAGTGAGTGTGGAGAGTTGGCCATTTCATTCTTCATTTCCACTTTCACTTCTTCATTTTCTTCACTTTCTAAACACATTTGTTGGGAGCAAACATTAGGCTCTCAACACACACACACCAAGAAAGAGAGAGGGCCGTAAGTGAGAGGAAGGAAGAAGAAGGAGAAACCAAGCCAAAACCTAAGTCTTCCTTGAAGTTCCAAGACCTTAAAAGCTTGAAGATCAACCCTTCCTTGGTGGGTAGTTTGAAAATTGTGAAGAAAGTTGTAATAGTTTAGATTTTCCTTTTTATCTTGTAACTTTTCTTTCTTTCCTTCATTGCATGTTAATTCCTAAAGCTTAAATGATGAGTACAAGTGTGTTTGTACTTGATCATGGATTTTAAAGTCTAAAGGAACTTATAAACGTCTAACTACCGGACTTCATAACTCGTTTAAGGTCTTCATGAAAGATCATGAAGTTTTTCAAAATAAATCTTAAAGATCTAAAAAGTTTTGGAGATTCTTGCAAAGTTTAAAGTGTATCTCTTTACATAATAATTTCTCAAAGCTTGAAGAAATTTGTAAACATCTAATCAATGGACTTCCTAACTCGTTTAAAGTTTTCATAAGAGATCCTAAAGCTTTTCAAACTAAATCTTCAAGATCTAAAAAGGTTGTTGAGATTTTGTAAAGTTTAAAGTAAATCTTTTGCATGTTGAAGTTTCTTTCTAAAACCGTGATTTATGATGTGTTTAAGAATTTATTTGAGATGTAAATGGATGATCTAAACTTGCTTAACAATGATGTTGAAATCTTTGGTGTTGCATGTTAGTTTGGTGATGATCTTAATGATTTGAGTACATGCATGTCTCGTTTATGCTTTGATCTTGAATTTTTAAGAGTAAATGAATTTGTAAAACAGTAAAACCTAAACTATATGATTCGGCCTTGACTAGATCTATGGGTCTTGGTGCTTTTTAATTTAATTCAAGTCATTGCATGTTAATCTTTTGGTTTGAAAAATTGATTCGAGTTGTTAAAGTGTTTAATTTTAACTTGATCTTGATAGAGTCTTAATTTTGGTCTTGACCTTTTTACTTGTTTTTAAAAAAGTTTAATCTTTGGTGCAAGCATGTTGTTTTTGAACTAAAAGAATTAACCTTCTTCATGCATATCACTGTTTTAACCTTTTCTTCCTAAAGTAATTTTAATCTTTGATTTGTGCTATTAAACTTGATTTCATGACTTGATCTACAAGATTTAGATACATGCATGTTATTTTCAAGTGAAAAAGACTTAATTTTCTTAAGGGCCATCACGATTTTATAAGAAACCAAGGAAACAAGTTTTTGGAAAAATGGTTTTCAACTTGATTCATGTTTTATGATCTTGTATGTGAAAGTTTGAAGTTAAGTCCTGATTTTTGGAGATGATGTTTTAGTTTTTATGCTTGAAAACAAAAATGATATTTTTTTAAGAAAATGCATGCTTTGATTTAGGAACCTTGTGTTTTGGTATGTTGAAAAAGTGAACCTAAGACCTTGTTTTGTCAAAAGGAGGTTCGGCCTATGCATCTTAAATAGACTAGGGTTCTTTTTCATGAGGTGACTTAAAAGTAATGAGTATGTCTTGAAGAATTATGTTAAATGGATTTGTTTGAAATGGTGTTATAAATGTTTGTTTTCATTCGGTTTTAGCATGAAAAATAAGACTTTGATGTAATGTTTTTCTTTAATAAATTGATTTAAGTAAAAGGAATAAATTAAAGTCTAATACTTTCTCCAAGTAGAGCTCACAGTTTTAAATATGAAAGAGAGAGTAAATAATTTGTTTCATGAAAAAGAAAGTGAAATTAAAGAGCTTGAAATAAATCAAGTTGAATTGTGTGTTTAGTTTTGTAATTCTTAACTTGTTTTCCTTAATTTTATTCGGCCATATAGAGTAAATAAATTCAGGGAGTTTAACTGCATGAAATAAAATTGTATATGATGATTTTTGAAAAGAATAAAGTTGTTTAAATAAATGTGTTTGACTTAAATCTTTAGTTCAATGTGGTTGTGAATCTATGCATGTCTAAGTATGTTGTTAAATTAAATAATTAATTACTTACTTGCATGGCTTAGTTACTTCAGTGTTGTTGTGGTTGTGTGCTAATTGGTGTTTGAAAATACTTGAGTATGTAATTGATTTTAACATAATTTGATTTGATTATTTGAGATTTTAAATTATGTTCATGGTTGCCTAAAGTGTTTTGTGATAAAAACTTGAGTTTTAAAGTGTTAGTTTTGAATAAAAAGAGTCATTTAAAACAAAGAATGTTTTTACAATGTTTTCGGAATGTTACCAAAGTGATTTTTACCAAATGATTCTTTGCTGTCCAGAATTGTTTGGACTTGCTTCTTACATTTAAAAACGTTCTCATGCGATTTAAAGTAAAGTTTTCAAGCGATAATTGATTTAAGAAAGGATTTTCTTAATACACGATAGCAACATAAGTGTGTTTTATTTGATACGAGGAATGAAAGGTGTTTAAGTTACGAAAAAGACTTTTCCTAATACAAGTTAATAACAAAAACGTATTTTATTTAGTACGAGGAATTTGAAAGACGAGGGATTGGGGCACCCGGCAACACAAAGGATCCGAGGTGACGGTACGCATTAAATTGCTGGACCTCAGGTGAGAGAGAAGCTTTCCTAAGACACTGTGGTAGTTAGGTGATATATTAGGGCATTCCGTATCATCTCAAAGATCGGAACTAAGTGGTTCAGAGTCAGTAGTATAGTGGCAATTTTTTGATTGTGTGGCCACTTATACGAAGGTGACGAAGACCACAATGTTATTGTGTGATGTTGTGTGTATGCTTTTATTTATTCATTTAATTATATCTGATGATACTTATTACTGCTGATTGTAATGAGTGAATAGCTGATGGACGTCTGCTACGTCCTGAATAAGAAAATAAAAATGGAATAAATGAGTTGTGAAAGTAATGAAGTTGAAAATGAAGACACAATAAGAGAAAGGAATAACGAGTGGAAATAATATATGTGTTGGAAAAGAGAGAAAGAGTTGAGATTGGGGAAGAATGAATGATAGTGATGAGGTTGAGCCAGAGCTGGGAAAAGAAATGTGAATGTGGAGATGAGATGTGATTTGAGCGGAGTTGGGCTTCTTTGTTTTTGGTTTTAGTCTGGGACTAGTGTCGAGTTGAGCTTGCTCCTCCATTAGTGCTCAGCAAAGTTGAAATTTTTGAAAAGGTTTTTGAAAAGTAGTTTTTGAAAAGGTTTTCGAAAAGAGATCTTCGAAAAGATTTTTGAAAAGAAATTTTGTGGAGAATGGTGAAAGGAAAATTTTTAGAAAAGGATTTGTGAAAAGAAATTCTTTTGAAAATGTTTTTGAAAAGAGGTTTTGAGAAATATTATAAAAAGTGTTTTCAGAAAAATTTTGAAAGGAAATTTTGTGAAAGGCTTTGGAAGGAGATTTTTATAAACTTTGAGAAAGGGGACTTTTGAGAAAACTTTTGAAAAAGAAAGATTAAGAAGAAAGAGATTTTTATGAAAAGTTTACGAAATGATATTTTGTGGCAGATTATGAAACAGTGATTTGAAGAAGATTGTTTTGAGAAAAGATTTTGACATGAGATGGTTACGAGAAATGAAGGATGTTGAGAAAAGTTTGAGAAATGAGATTTGAGATTGTGATGTGATCCCAGCTCTGTGCTATGTGAGAAATGATGAGAGAAGGTTTGTGCAAAGTTAGCGGTCGGGACTCGTTGAAGGGTTGCACGAAGGATGGGCCGACCTTAGGATAATTAAAAGAGATAAAAGACTTTAAAAGACTTACGCGGTGAGGTATGAGAGTGCGAAGTAGTGGAGAGGAAGAAACCATAAGTATCTGCGGATACTTAGGAGGAGATTGCATTAGGGGAGGACGATGACGGTGAAACGTCAAGAAGTCTAGAGTATATTTCTAGGCAGAACGAACTCCACATGTGGCGCACTAACGTGGTGGGGACTAGGTCTAATGTCGTGGTAAGTTCTGCGGGCCCACTAGAAATATACTGTCGCCCCCTAGATTGCAAATCTAGAACAGTGAGAGGGACTAGAGTGGGGCATCTTGTTTGCCACTGTAGTGAGACAATGTGCCATGTATATGAATTGATATGATTTGAGGATGAGACCTCCTGGTCTGGGACCATTTGATGTGTGACAACTGTCGTGCCCGCACGGTAAAGGTCCTGTACTCCTGTTTGCTTCCGATTAGGTTGGGTGGATGACCAAGGAGATGTAGACGTGAGTGATAGCTGAGAATGGAATGAATTCCCCGACGATATCTTATGATTCCTCAAGTAAAGAAATGTTATGAATTGATAAGATTGGAAAAGAAGAAGTTCTGAGTATGAAAAGGAAAAAGGAATAAGAAAGAAAGAATGTAATGAAAAGTGAAATTAAGCTTGGAAAAATAATGAAGGATGATAATAACGAAAGATAATAATGATAATGATGATGATAACATGCTTGATTGTTGTGTGTATGTATGTTGTATTGTATGCTTGTGTGGTCCTTTTTTCTTGCCTATCGTAATCCCACACCGTCGACGATGCGTCGTTCGGATTGCTTACTCTCTCCTGTTCGTTGGCATATCGGTGCTGCTGGTATCTCAAAGGGAAGATGGAGTATCGGATGGAAGTCACCGTACGAGGCTACAAGAACTACAAAGAGAAGATTCGGCATGAGGTTCGAGGGAACTCCACCACTCTCAATGGAGCAGAGCCGGAATCTACTAGCAAGGAGGGAATCACAACAAGGAAGGCATCATCTTCGAGAGCAAAGAGAGGACGCACGAAGAAGAAGGGACTTCACCCAATTATCCTCAAAAGAATAGTTTAAGGAGAGTGTGGTTAGTTTAGGCTGTGATGATTGTTGTGTTAAGGATTACCGATGCCATGAGCCATTATGTAATTGAGCTAAGTTTTATTCTGACTTGTGGAGCACATCTTTATGCAAAGTTAATTCATGTAAAGTTTTTGAAAACTATTAAGATAACTCTAAATCAAGTTCTTTTATGAAAACGAATGTTTTATGAAAAGAACGGTTTTAGTAACAATTCGGTTTTCGGCAAAGTGAATTGGAGAACATAAAGAGGTTTTCAATGAAGTCTTCGAACACTTCAACAATAATAAAAAAAAAAATTGGCCTCATTTTTGGCAACTTTAATAACTAGAAGTTAAATGTTTTAGGTTACGAAAATCGGGCTGTCAGAGCAATGGTAATCCTTAGTGGCCTTAAGCATGGGCTTACATGCTTTGTTTGTGTGACTCTGTATGTTTGCTAGTATAAGGATAGGAGCATAAGATTAGGTTCTCGTCTTTCTAGGATGAAAGACGTTGATTGTGACTTAGTGCCGGCCAAGTTAGTTTAAGGAACCTGTTTATCTAGTAGATTGAGGAACGTAGAGTAAGTAGAAGCGAATAGGATGAGATCTCTTAACCTTTGATGTTTCCTTAGTGTTTGATAAACTCCCAGTTGTTGGCCTAGACGTACCCTTGTTCAAAGAGTAGTCGGTATCTTTGAGGAAATAGGATGATATTCTTGAATCCCCTGTTTGTTGAATTGCTTCAACAAAACATTTAGTATTGTTAAGATTCGAACTTTTCTTCATGAGCCCTACTATCCACCCATAGCCTTACCGACCCTATTTAAGACCCTTCAGTCCGAATTGCGGAGTTAGAAGTGCCATAGTTACCCAAGTAATTTAGGCGTGAACGATTAAGGGAGGATAAACGGTTTAAGCTAAGTAAGGATGTAAGATCACAATGGATTTAGTTATAAGTTTGATCGAAGTTGGGGAGTCACAAGGAAGGAAAGAGGTGTATGTTACCAGTTATTAGAGGAAATTTTGAGGAAAGACTGAGGATTGGAATTACCATACACAATAATTAGAGGTTTAGACGGTAGAAGTGATAGGTTGATCAATGTTTAGGATGAATCTAAGGAGGAAGGCGAGGTTTGTTTGAGGAAGTAAGTAAACCCAAGTTGTAATAAAACCCCTTAAGCTAGAGAAATGATAGAAGGAACCTTAGAGTTAGGAGGAGAACGAAAGGAAGGAGTGAATTTTTGTAAGTTAGTAAGAACCTAAAGTTGTAGAGAATAGTGAATATTTAAGGATTTTAGGATAAACCCCATACTTTTGGAGATGTGTGAGTTTTTGTTTGCCTGATTTTCCCTGAGTCCGTACCTATGGTTGAACTCTTTGTGACGACGATCAGTGGAAAGAATGACTTACTCTTCGGTTAGTCCGCTGGACTTAACCCGGTTCGACGCGCAAGCGGTTATGTGAATGCAACTATTTCGTCTGAAAGCAACAAACGAGGAGCACGGCAAGGTGAAATAGACCAGCAAAAGGGAATACGACCACGAGGCGAGAGAAGAGTATTCTTACAGGAATCAAAGTGACGTGAGAACCTTGTGCCCTGCTGCCCAATCCACGACGTATTTCTCGGGGACGAGAAATCTTTAATTTGGGGAGAATGTAACACCCCGCAAATTCCTCGTATTGGGAGATCAAAGACTCGAATCCAAAAGACAACAAAAGAAAAATCAAGATCAGAAAGACTTGCCGTTGGGTCGTATTCCTGGAAAGCAATCATGTTTCTGTCAAAATCCCACGGTGACCCCTCAACCACCTTCCTCTTGTCTTTCAAATTTCTGAATTTGAACACAAAAGTGTTCTCACCCAGTGGTCGAATCAGAACAGGGGATTGAAGTCGCCAAACCCGCTTTAGAGCATCCGCAAAGCCATTAACATTCACAGGCTTGTTGACCAGGACCTTCCCCACCAGCGTTAGTATGTCCTCTCCTCCCTGTAGGTCCTTCTCGCGTTCCACTAATACACCTTCGCTTTCCTCCTCTGTTAGACTAAGTCTACTCCACAAAGCCTCCAAGTCGTCATCCATTGAAAGGAAGTTAGCTTACAAGTGTAAGACTGATCACGTACGTAAAGCCTTCTGCACTAGGAATCCAATCGCAAAGCCCTCTTCACTTGGTTTTCAATCGCAAACCCTAGCAGAGCACTTTAGACGTGGCGGCTCGTGCAAACCTTAAACTTTTAATGAGCAGTGGATTTTTTGTTGATATGGATTTTAAGTAAATGTAAACACACATTCTAAAAAGTATTGAAAAAATGTTATAAATTTTATGAAAAATATTTTAAGAATAATAATATTTAATAATGTAAAATTAGTTAAATTTATTTATATCTTTTGATATTTTAAACCATAAGGAACTTATTTTTTTTTTACTAATTTTCGAAATCAAATTACTGTAGTATTTTAATTTCTAACTCTATATAAATGGAGAATGAATAACACATGAGCATGTGATGAAGGTCTAATATATGATGTTTTAAGGCCTAATTTCACTTCCTTTTGCTTGGGTTTTGACTTGTTTCTCTTGTAAATATAGGTATTTTGTATTAGTTTTAGGGATTTTTAGTTTATTAGAATAATCCTTTGAACGTTTTGATCCGTTTTGGGTATGTTTCAGGTATTTCGGAGCTTTATTTGGAGAAAATATTATTGGAGCTAAGAAGAGCATAAGAAGACCTTGAAAATGGCACAAGAATGGAGAGAAACGGAGTCGGAAAGTACTGAGCACGCCCAGGCGCGGGAATGGCGCGCCCAGGCGCGCCTGCAGCGGTAATTTATGGGGCATCAGACATAGCGCGCCCAGGCGTGCTGGTCTGCATGCCCAGGCGCGCATAGTGCGTGAAAGTGACGCGGTTCGGTATTTTGATCATAACATGAGCTACGCTTATCCAAATGAGGAGATCTAGGTATCATTTTAAAGCTAAGGAAAAGATCTACAATTTTGCCAGAAATAGCCTTGCTCAAATTCGTCCATCTTGGGGGTCAAAATCATTGCCGAAGTTGTTGTCAGACACAAATACGGGATTTAGAAGGATTTTAATAATAAATTTTATTTGTAGATAAGATTATTAAAGATTAGATTATTCTAATAGGATATTATTATATCAATTCAATTAGGATTAGTTTTAGACTTTAAATATAGGTTTTTCCTTTAGGTTTGGTAGACTTTTCAGAGCCAAATAAGATATTAGATAAAATTAGGATTAGAGAAGAGAGGCTGTTATGCAATTGAGAGCAAGGAGGCAAGGCATAAGGGTTGAAGATCAACATTGTTGGAGGGATCTACTTGAAGATTGAAGATCTCTTGGGGGTAAATTAATTATTGTTTATGATTATTAGTTTATTTCATTCCTTTTTCTTCTTCTTCCAATATGTATAATTGAACCTCTTGTTAGGAATAAGGTGAATTTGTATGGATCTTAATTTGGCTATTTATTTATGAATTAATGTTTTTCCTTTCAAATCAATTGCTTGGTTGTGTTTTAATTACAATTCATAGAATTGATCACTTTATGTTTTGCTTTGGTAATCTGAACCTTAATTGGAAAATTAGGATTAAGTTTAGGCCTTTCAACCAAACAATATAATTATTCAACTCGTAGGGATACTTTTGGATAATTGTATAACTCTTATAAACTAACTCACTTAAGGGATTAAGGGATAAAGTTTAGTAAGAAACATAATTGCCATGAGGGATCTAGCTTTTATTGTTTCTGGAGTTTTAGATTTATTGGAAAACATATTTTCATAATTAATAACCTGATCCTACAATGAAACCAAGTTCCTAACCTTTTCCATATTTGCTTCTAATTACCTTTTTAGTTTCTAAATTGTTTCACCCTTTCTATTCTACATTCCTATCTCTAAACTCTAAAACTCATACAAGTTATACATAGTAATCGCAATTAGGTGAAAGAAATTAGAAACAATTTACAATTCGTGAGTAGAACGATAATTTTACTTACTCTTTATTACTTGTGCGATCGGTACACTTGTCGTATTGCCAACAACATGCCACACATAATATGTCATAATAATAGAGTAATATGTCAGATTAGTCCCTGACTTTGTAAGCATCGGTCAAGTTAGTCCATGACTTTATCAAAATAGCAATTTAGTCCCTGAGATTTCATTTTAATTCACATACGTCCCTATCTTTATTCCATTTTAAAGCAAATACATCCCTGCGATAATGACGGCAGGGACTAACTTGATCGACGTTCTCCTATCTCAGGGACTAAATTGCTATTTCGATAAAGTCAGGGACTAACTTGACCTACACTTACAAAGTCAGGGACTAATCTGACATATTACTCCATAATAATACTTGTTACTTTTCTTGGATCATACATATAACTATTGTTTATATTAATGCAAATTTGCAATATGAATTTCAGACTAATAAGTCTACACGATGATAGTTTTATAGAAGTGTGATGGCATGTTGCATGTTTTTTTTTAATGAGTTAAAGGTGTTTTTTGGTAGATAATAATAAACTAATTCTTTTTAAAATAAAAAAATCACCGAAATGTGATGGCATGTTGATTTTACTCATCTTTAAAAATAGTAAAAAAATTTATAATATCACAGATGTAATCAATCACAAAAGAATAAGAATCAACATAATAGAAGTGCTTTAGTGAAACAGTAATTTTATTTTGTACACTTAAAATATCATAATTTTTTTTTCAACAAATCAAATTATTTCAGTTTTTTAATCTATTTTTTAATTTTTTTCGTATTATAAAAAACTCAATAAAAAGCTAGAGAATAACTACAAGTTGTCACGATATTTTTCTCAAAATACATTTTTGTTAGTGCAATGGTATGGATTACACATGTGTTATTGTTCAACAACAAAGCTTCAAGGTTAACTACGTGTTTGTCCCCTTATCTTATTTTTCGATTTCAAATTAGTATTTTAAAATTTTTTGTATCGTATTACTCCCTCATATTTTTTTTCATTATCAATTTAGTCTCTGAATCAGTGTTCATAACACAGCAGAAAATAAAATAAAATAAGTCTTCTTCACTTCCCCAGTTTCCCTTCTTCGAACTGGGAGATGGACTACGACAACAAGCTAAGCATCAAGAAGTCAAATTAAAGCACTAGTGATGATACAACTAAGAGGGTCAGTGCACCATTACCTTCTTTGAAGTAGGTGACATTATAAGAAAGATATAATTTGGTGAATGCTAAATACTGTGAAGCCACAGCAATTCTCCTATATTGTTGTGGATCAGAGGAAGGGAGGAGAACCAGTGTCACTGTTTTTAACACGAATATAACGCACTCAGAATGGATAATTTCGGCATGGCATATTTAAGTCAGGAGGCGAAGTTCATACTCTGTTTTCTCAACTTGGACTGGACTTGCAAAGAGCAGTGGAATATAACATGTTTTTAATGGCAAAACCGAAACCAATGCGAACCACGATTTAAATTTTAAACACAAGCAAAAAAGAATGCCAAGAACACACATTTCACCGAAACCATGTATTAATACATCTTTTATATTTACCGGAAATTACCAACAAATTCAGGAGTTTTTAAACATGATGTCAGGAGTTCGATTCTGTCATAGGTATGAGAAATGCTTTGTTAGTAGAGACAAAACCGCTTTGATAATCTCTATGCCTCGAAGGAGATTAGTCTTCGACTATCGACTAAAGAATACACTTGATATAAAAAATAATATTTATGGAAAATCATTTGATCTAGCCTTGACATATATGTTAGAGACCAAACTATAGCACCACATTGATTTTTACGAATCCATGTTGTCACAAAGAAAGTAAATTGCTCAAATACTTCAATTCAAAATATGCCACATAGCAGGCTATTTTATTTTTTTCTCAAGAAATATTCATAAATAAAATTCAGCTTCAAATTTGAAATAAAACCAATATGAAACTGAAATTTAGGACCTCCCAGATGTTTTTATTTTACACCTCTAATGTTTAGATAACATTCTTTTAAGCAGAATTTATTGATAAAGATTGTACTAGGAATAGTCACTCCCTTGAGAGCAAGATGAAATTAACATAACCTCTTAAAATTTTAGATAACATATCCCTAAAAAATAAAAGGGGGTTAAATTTTTCTTTTAATCTTGAAGTTTTGATCTTGGTACCTATTTTTAACAATTTTGAATTTCAACTAACCATCTTACAATTAACTTTAAACTACAGCTTACCATTTTATTTCTAAACTCTGACATGCACGTACATCATGCCACATTGCATTGCAAGAATTCGAAAAGGAGACAAAAGGCTACTGTGATCTTATACTAAAATGATATTCTACTAAAATTATTTACTAAGTTTATTATATTCGTTTCGTAATTTTCAATTAATTTGATTTATTTTACATTTTCTTCTAATTTTATAAATACCCATGCATTGCACAAGGTAATTCCTGGTATATTTAAATGTTTTACTAACATAATAGAATTCATAAAGGAGAAGCTAGTTTCAAAGAAGATAGCAGGGACGGTGGAATTCTGCATGCATCAAACACGTGGTTTTAAGGAAAGTTAACTGGCCGGTGGTCTCCTAGTCAGTAGCATATAATTCGATACTCATTCCATCCATGTAGTTTTAAACATTTTATTTTATTTTATTATATATATATATATATATATATATATAGTTTTACAAAATCAATATTTATTTATATTTTTTGTCACGTATATGTTTATTTATAACATTCTCTTTCTTGCCTTCTTTTTATTATTAATTTCTCTTTAATTATTAAACATGGATATTTTAGTCAAAATATATATAAAAAATTATTATTTAATTATTTTTTAATCCGTATGCATAAACTTAATACATTTAACGTATGGGACATAGGGAGTATTTAGCATAGCTGTGTGCATAATTTTAAATTACTTAAAGGGATGGATGAACTATTAAGCACTGGTCATATATATTGTTAACAATAATATTATTTGAATATTTAGCTTTCAACAATTTTTCGTACAACAAATCAAACTAACTATATTTATCTCTCATTTTCTGTTCATCATCTATTATCTTTAAAAGGATCTCAAAAAACACTTAAAAAATCAAAGGGCAACTTAGAGTTGTTGGATATTGGTTGATAACATTTTTATAATTTTAATTGGCAAAGTTTTTAACTGCCATGATTTGAACAAAATACTTTCAATCTATATCTCATAATTTTATCAACTGATAGCAACCTCCATGGATGCTGCTTGGAAGGATAGTTTTCTACACGAGGAGTTCTCTTTGTATTGAATTAGTCCAAGTCCATAAGGGAATATTTGGGGCTGTATTGGGGAATTGGCACATTAATTGGGTAAGAGGGGTATGGGAAGTATGCATGAGTATGAATAATGAAGAAGTATAACAAATCAGTCTATCCTATGATGCATAGAATGAATGATTTCATGATGGACCAGAATTGAAGTTTTCTGTTGTTTGTTTGAGAGCAAAAAGGAAATGATAAGTATAGTGATGATTCGAAATGAAAATATGAGTATGGTTTATATGGAGATAAGAATAATGTTGCAATGCAAAATAAGATCAAAAGAGAACTTGGGCAGCCAAGAACTCTTCCCTATACTCACGCCTCTCACTATCTTTCTAAATTCTGGATTCTAATGATTGAGTGAATGCAGGAATTAAACTTAAACAAAATTGATGTGAAAAAGATAATTGATATGGTATTAGAATAATTGAGCTCGGATAGAGCAACAAAGGAAAAAGGAGAATGGGATAGGCGATGGACGCCACAACCAAAGCTTGGTTGCAGGACCGGTCCTAACATTGTCGGGGTCCTTGGCGAAATGAAAATAATGGACCCTATATTATCCATAAATTTTAATTATATTTAAGAAAATTTGTACAACATTTTCTCTAAACTATATGATACTATAAATAATATTCAAACCTACAAGGTTTTATATAGATTAGAAAACATAATAATTAAATAATATGGTAGTATATTAAAAAATAAATAAAATAACAAAACGGTTATTCAATGACAGATTTAAATTATTGAAGATGCACCTTGATTTAATTAAATTTATCATCAAAATCTATCACCTAATAATGATTAAAAAAACATTATAGTATCAATTTTTTTATGCGAGACATTATTCTTTGTTAAGATAAATGTATTACTTCTAATTTCTAAAGACCTCAAATTAAAATCTCAATGGAATGGGTAAAAGGAACAAATTGATATATATATATATATATATATATATATATATATATAAAATACTCTCTCAGATCTTATATGTAAGATATTTTTAATTTGGAAAAATTTACTCCCACCGAAAAAGTGAGTTAATATTGATAGTAACATTATTGGGAATGTAAATATTTAATATCTTTTTTGAAACTACCCTTGTAATTTATACTGAGATTCTAAAACGGTTTGACTTAATATGAGCATTTTTAAAAAGAAGTAATTAAATTACTGGAAATTAAATTAAAAAGAAGAAAGGCAAGAACCCCAAACCGAAGAGTGCTTACATCGTCTGGGATGCACCCGAGCAGAATGAATCATCAGAGTCAAGCTCCTCGAACGATGAAGAGATGACGAACTTGTGTTTAATGGGCAGATATGCTGATGAAGCCTCGTCGTGCTCGGACCTCGGCTCCACCAAAGATGAAATCAATCATTTGTGCTTAATGGGAAGACTTGGAACCTCTCCAAGCTCGGAGTTCGGCTCAACCGAGCATGGAAGCAAGATATTGTGCTTAAGGGGAAGACATGATGAAGAAGCTTCTCCAAGCTCGGTGTTCGGCTCAGTTGTACATAAAAATGAGGTATACTCGGATACCGAATCTGATACTGAGTCCGAACTTGATTATTATGAGGAATTATATACTACATACACTGAAATGCAATCCGAGTTCGAGAAACTTGCTAAGAGCTATGCTAAGCTAAAAAGAAATATTTTAAATCATAAAGAGCAAGTTCTCGAATTGGAAAAATGCATTGAAACTTTAAAGAGCAGCAATGATTCCTTAGAATTTACTATCACTTCTCTGAAAAATCAAAAATGTGAAAGTTGCATTAAGTACGTAAAAGAAATTCAAAATTTAAAAACTACTAATGCAACATTTTTACAAAGTGATAGGATGTTGGACCGATTACTTGTTCAACAGAGAAGCAATTCGAACAAAGCAAGTCTCAGTTACACACATGCCAAAAAGAAAATTTTAGTAAAGTCGGCTCATTTTCAAATTTAAACATTCTAAAAAGCCGACCTGTTCTTACTGTGGCATGCTCGGACATACGCCAAATGAATGCAGAATCAGGCGCTATGGTGTGACCGACGGCTCTTATGTTTGGATTGTTAAGGGAGTAAATCCCAGCACTAACCGAAAGGGACCCAAAACTGTTTGGGTACCCAAAATGAACATGTAATATGTTTTGTAGGTGTGCTTCCGAACACGGGAAACTTGGTGGTATCTGGACAGTGGATGTTCGAAGAACATGACTAGAGATAAGCAGCACTTTATCGAGCTTACTCGAACCGAGAAAGGATATGTCACTTATGGAGACAACAACAAAGGTAAAATTCTGGGTGAAGGTAAAATCAGAAATTCTTCCGACCTGATTATCGAAAATGTTTTATTCGTTCAAGGATTGGAACACAATCTTTTGAGCATTAGCCAACTTTGTGATATCGATAATCATGTTGTTTTTACCTCCACTCACTGTCTAATTAAAAGTGAGAAAGACAATTCAATCAAATTTGTGGGAAAAAGGTCAAACAATACTTATTTGGTAGATTTAAATGAAATTTCTTCTTTGGTTTCTACATGCCGAGAAAATGATACTTGGCTTTGGCATTGTCGGACTGCTCACATAAATGTAAATCAGTTAAAGAAACTTCAATCCAAAGACCTAGTGGTCGGCCTACCAAAGCTGATATTTGATATAGAAGGTGTTTGCACTTCCTGTAAAAAGTGTAAACAGACCAAAAATAAATTTTCATCAAAAACGATGGTGTCCACAACAAGGCCATTAGAAATGCTTCATATTGACTTGTTAGGACCGTCGCAAGTTAAGAGCTTTGGTGGTAACTACTATGCCTTAGTGATTGTTGATGAATTCTCTCGATTTACTTGGACTTTATTTTTAGCAGCAAAAAGTGACACTTTTCATAGTTTTAAAGAGCTAGTCAAACGAATTCAAAACCATGTAAACCAAAAAGCAGTTGTTATCCCAACAGACCATGGTGGCGAGTTCGAGAATCACAAATTTGATAAGTTTTTTTGCTAAGTTCGGCATTGAGCATCAATTTTCAGCTCCTCGAACTCTCGAGCAAAACGGAGTCGTGGAACGGAAAAACCGAGTAGTTGAAGAACTTGCTCGGACAATGTTGAACGAATCTCAAGTTCCTCACTATTTCTGGGCGAATGCAGTCAACACTGCTTGTCATGTATTGAACCGAGTTCTTACTCGGCCTATCTTAAAGAAAACGCCCTATGAACTGTACAAGGGTAGAAAGTCGAACATATCATATTTTCATGCTTTTGGATGCAAAGTTTTTATTTTAAACAATGGAAAAGATCATCTTGGAAAATTTGATTCAAAAGCCGATGAAGGTATATTTTTAGGCTATTCTATTCGAAGTAAAGCTTACCGTGTGCTCAACAAACGAACTTCCATTATGGAAGAATCTATACATGTGGTATTTGATGAGTCTCCGAAAGGAGATACTTTGAGTTGTGTAAAAAGTGCAGGAATTAAAGAAAATTCAATGGACGAGCAAATAGATGATGAACCAATCATAGATGAAAAAGAGACACACCAAGATGACGCTGTAATCGAAGCTCCGAGGGACGACCTCCCTCCTGCTTGGAAAACAAACAAAAATCATCCAATCGAGAATGTGCTCGGCAATATATCAAAGGGAGTTCTAACTCGTCGGTCAATTCAAAATTTTTGCAATTTTGTCTCTTTTGTCTCTCAAATTGAACGTGATTCTGTTAGTAAAGCGATTGAGGATGAACATTGGGCCATTGCTATGCAAGACGAGCTGAACCAATTCATCAGAAATGATGTTTGGGAGTTAGTTCCTCGGCCCGATGATCATTCTGTAATCGGCACAAAATGAATTTTCAGAAATAAAATGGATGAATCAGGGGCAATTATAAGAAACAAAGCGAGACTCGTTGCTCAAGGCTACAACCAAGAAGAAGGTATCGATTATGACGAGACCTTTGCTCCGGTTGCTCGGCTTGAAGCAATTCGAATTCTTCTTGCTTTTGCATCTATTATGAAATTCACCCTGTATCAAATGGATGTAAAGAGTGCTTTCTTAAACGGATTTATAAATGAAAAAGTGTATGTGAAACAACCTCCTGGCTTTGAAAGTGATGAATTTCCGAATCTTGTTTACAAACTCAAAAAGGCTCTGTACGGTCTGAAACAAGCTTCGAGAGCTTGGTATGATCGGCTGAGTTCTTTTCTTTTAGAACAAGGCTTTGAAAGAGGGAAGGTTGACACCACTTTATTCATTCTTAAATCTAAAAAGGACATTTTATTAGTGCAAATTTATGTTGATGATATAATTTTCGGTGCTACTAATATGTCTTTGTGTAAGAAATTCTCAGCACTAATGAAAGGTGAATTCGAGATGTCAGTGATGGGAGAACTTACATTCTTCCTCGGTCTTCAAGTTAAGCAAGTCGAAGGAGGTATCTTTGTGCATCAAGGAAAATACTGCAAAGAGCTCCTAAGGAAGTTCGGCATGGACAATTGCAAGACTGCTGCAACACCGATGAGCACCTCCTGTTACCTCAACAAGGATGAGTCAGGTAAATCAGTAGATTTAAGTAAGTATAGAGGCATGATAGGAAGTTTTCTATATTTAACTGCATCTCGGCCTGATATAATGTTCAGCGCCTGTATGTGTGCTCGGTTTCAAGCTAATCCGGAGGAATCACATCTATCAACTGTAAAACGAATATTTAAATATTTAAAAGGAACCGAGAACATTGGTCTGTTTTATCCGGGTGATACTAGTCTTAATTTGGTCAGATATTCTGATTCGGATTTTGCGGGATGCAAGCTTGACCGAAAAAGCACTAGTGGAACTTGTCATCTTTTGGGAAGTTCTTTAGTGTCATGGTTTTCTAAAAAGCAAGCTTGTGTTGCTCTTTCCATCGCAGAAGCCGAATACATTGCAGCTAGTAGTTATTGTGCTCAACTTCTTTGGATGAAGTAACAACTGTCGGACTTCGGCCTAAAATTGGATCACATTCCTATCAAATGTGACAATACTAGTGCAATCATCCTAACTAAGAACCCTGTGTATCATTCTCGGACAAAACACATTAAAATAAGACACCATTTTCTAAGAGATCACGTTCAAAAAGGTGATTGTGTTATCGAATTTGTAAGCACTGAGAACCAATTAGCTGACATTTTTACAAAACCCCTGCCAAGAGACACTCATTTTCATATAACAAGGGAGCTCGACATACTAGACAAATCTAGTATAGGCTAATGGTCAGTCCGTGTTTTTCAATCACCAGAAATTCAACGTCTTATGTCCATGTACAACTGCTTGGATTTCTTTTATTTATTCGAATATTTGGCTCTAAATTTAAAAAGATTGTCAATTCTCCTCGATCACTCTTTCATAACATTTTCTGGGGGAGAAAGTGATTTGGGTCTAATATATTATGTTTTGAGTATGATTTAGACTCCCTTTTACTATGGATTTGGCTTGTTTCTCTTGCAAATTTAGGATTTTTTTGTATAGTTTTTAGGAAGTTAGGTAATTTAGAATCCTTTGAACGTTTTGATCTGTTTTGGGTTTGTTTTAGGTACTTTCGGAGCTTAAATGAAGAAAATAAATATGGAGCATGAAAAAGGATGAAAAGACCTTGAAAATGGCGCAAGAACGGAGCGAAACGAAGCCGGAATCAGTGCCACTTGCCCAGGCGTGTCTGCTACGAGAATTGCACCATTTTACAGACCTGGCACGCCCAGGCGCGCAAAGTGCGAGAAAGTGACATTGTTCGCTGTTTTGACCATAACTTGAGCTATGCTTATCAAAATGAGGCGATCCTGGTATCATTTTAAAGCTAAGGAAAAGAACTACAACTTTACCAGAAATAACCTTGCTCAAATTCGTCCATCTTTGGGGTCAAAATCAGTGCCGAAGTTGCTGTCAAATACGAGAAAGCCCAATTGGGCCACTTCCTGATCAGTTTTGCTCCAATTCAATTAGGATTAGTTTTATCTTTTAAATATACATTTTAGAATTAGGTCATCAATCATTAGAGAGATAGAGATAGGGAGATTACATAATTTTAGAGAGTTTTAGAAGAGGAGAAGATCAAGGATTGGGAGATCCAAGGCTTTTCCATGGTAATCATGTATTCTTCTACTGCTTTTGTTCTTATTTTCATGATGTGTAACTAAAACCCTCGTGTTAGGAATTGGTAAATTTGTATGGATTAGTTTATTGATTTCATGAATTGATGTTTTTCCTTTTCTAAATCAAGTGTTTGATTGTATTTCCACTGTTATGCATAGAAGTAATTAATCTATGTTTTAGATCTCTAATTCTTCAATTGAGAGATTAGGAATTAGAATAGACAATGCCTTCAAACAATAGAATTATTCAACTCGTAGGGATACTTTTGGGTAATTATATAACTTGTTATAAATTCCACTGTTCTTAATAATGATTATTCAATAGTTTAATTACTTAAGGGATTAAGTGTTATCAAATTGAATAATAAACAGTAATTGCAAGAGGAATCTAGTAATTGCTATCTTAGGAAATTTGTTCTTGATTTAGGGAAAAATAGAGATTCATGATTCATAAACAACGCCTACAATGAAACCATGTTCCTAACATCTTTCTCAAATCGCTCACAACTTCTATTTAATTTCTATTTTTAATTTATTTTCTATTTTTATTTCAATTCAATCTTGATTAATTAGTAGAAACCTATAGATTTTGCTTTTAACTACTCTTTGGTGGAAATTAGTTGAACAATTTGCAATCCTTGTGGGAATGATATCCGGTCTTATTGACTATATTACTATCTGATCTAGTATACTTGCTAGAGAGTGAACAAGTTTTTGGCGCCATTGCCGGGGAATGAAATTCGTTTCAATTAGTTTTCGGTACTTAGTAGTAGTTTTAGGTGAAATTTATTTTTTTTAGTTAGTTTCTTGTTGTTGGAAGTCAAGCTTTCCCAAGGACTTCAAGTGCAAGTATTATATGGTTTTGATGATAACAAACTCAAGATTCTCAAGTTCATATCAAGTGCAATCACAAGCTCTTCAACCTTCAAGTCCAAGCGTCATGTTGAAGTCTCAAGCAAATGAAGATTTTAGCCCTTTCGCTTAGGACATCATGTAAGGTAATGAAGTCAAGGTTTATATTATGTTAAAAGGCCAATATAAGTTTTTCTAAATATATTTTTCATAATTAAGGAGAGGAAATAGAAGTTTTGTGAAAATCAGTTTTTATATCTTAGTTTTGGTGAAAATAATTGATGTTACATAACTCTGAATATTTTTATGTATGCAAGAGAGAGTAATCGATTACTTGTCTTAGTTAATCGATAAACTTTGTTGCATCATAGAAAAATCAGAGAGCTTGTAATCGATTAAGTGATCTTTGCTAATCCATTACTTTCTTATGAGAGTAATCGATTACTGGCTCAAGTAATCGATTAAAATTGTTGCATCCTATATTTTCCTGAGACAAAGTAATCGATTACTGCTTTGAGATAATCGATTACATGATGTTGCATCTTATAAAAATCAGAGGCTCTATAATCGATTATTAGAATAGTGGTAATCGATTATATGTGTTGCATCATACATTAAAAAGAAGTGAAGTAATCGATTACATGCATGTGATAATCGATTACTGGTTTTTAAAATGAATTTCAAAGTTTCTATTTTTAAAGGGATAATCGATTACCTCCCTCAAGTAATCGATTACCTCAAGTTTTATTGAAAAACGTGTCAGAATCATTTTTATTATTTTCTGATTTGTTTTTATATATAAGATTCTGATTTATTTTATAAAATTCGAAAATGATTTTAAATTTGAATTATTTCCTTTTTCGTTTTAAGAATCAAATCTTTGTTTTATTTTCTAAATCTTTTTTATTTGGTTTTGATTTTAAAACTTAAATTATTTTATTTCTAAAATCGTTTTTGATTTGATTCTGATTCTATTTTCAAATTCAAAATTCAAAATTCAAATCTTTGGTTTTAATTGTTAAATCTTTTATTTTATCTTTTGATTTGTTTTTGATTTCAAAAGGAATTCTATTTATTTGTTTTTCAAAATCATTTTCAATACTTCTACATCTTCTGACATTCACGTTGCTTCTTCTTCTTCTCCATTATTCTCTGTTCTTCACGTTCAGATATTTTTTTAAGAAAACAAAACCTTGTGTTGGCCTTGTAACGTTTTTCATTTGACTTCATTATCCTAGTGCTATATTGTTGTATCTGTGTTATCTAGAACACATATTTGTTAGAGCCTTATATTGTTGTATCCGCACTATTAAGAGTGCAATATAGGTCTTGTACCAATCATTCATATCTGTAACAAGTGTTGTAAAGGGGCGTGTGACCCTTAGAGACTAGGGAGTGAATCTCCTAGTGCGGACGTGTTGCGTTCGTGTGTGTAGGGTGAGGAACCCTTCTGTATTGGGTAGTGCTAGACGAACGGTGGGGCACCTAGTAGTTAGGCTATCTGGTTGTTGTTGAGGTCCCTGGCGAAAGGAGGTTCCTAGTAGCTTGCGGGGCGCTCTGGTTGTACTTGGGGACGCGTGGCGTCTTGGTTTAGTGAAAAGCTCAAGCGGGTCGCTTGGGGACTGGAGTAGGCCGGGTTTGCCGAACCAGGATAAAATCTTCGGTGCAATCTCTTCTATCCCTATCTCTTTTATATTCTGTTGTTATATTTATTTGTTGCGCATCATAACATCTATTTTTTAATAATCTATTTTAAGCGAATTTAAAATAATAAGCGCGGTAACGGTTTTCGTTGTTCTTATTTAACTCGAATCCGCGCATATTAGCTTTTCATAATAGTATTAATATTATTCGCTTAAGCGCAATCGTTTTCAACATTATATTGTTTTCAGCTGCAAAATCTCTTTAAATTTGTTGAAAACATTTTAAAGCGAATATTTTCCAATGTTTTCATAAACACCCAATTCACCCCCCTCTTGGGTGTCGGCTGCCAATCCTATCAATAATTCTAACAATTGGTATCAGAGCTTCGTGCTCTGGTAAAGGTCTAACAGCCTGAGTTAAAGATCCATTGTAGATTGGTAGCGTTGGGATATTTTATTTGTTTTAATATGGAGGGATTTTCATTCGATGGTGCGCTGTTCTTTGATGGAAATAATTTTCACTATTGGAGTGTAAGAATGAAAATATTTTTACAATCTATCAGCATTCGTTTATGGAATGTCATTTTACATGATTTTGATGAAAAATCTTTTTCCTTGAATTTTCAAGCTATGCATGTTTTGAAAAATGCTTTGAACCATGATGCATTTGCTATTATTGAAAATTGTGAAAATTCTAAGGATATTTGGGACACTTTACATCTACACTATGCTACTAATGATCTTGTTGAAAGTGTAAGTGTCCACAGGAAAGAGGAGAAGGAACAACAAGAAGTTGCTATAGAACGTGAAAGGACCAACTCCCTAGACGAATATTCTGATGATGAAAGTGAAAGCGTGGGGAGTAACTCAACAAGCGACTGTGATGACTTAGAGAGGATTTTTGAAACCTTTATGGACTCACTGGAGGAATCAAGTGACTCAGATGCGGAATCAATGGCAGATGAAATTAAAACATCCGACTACTTGGATCATGAGGATCATGAGGTAATTTTAATTAGTCCTTGTTCTAAATCTCTACAATTTGCATATAATGATTTGAATGATGATTTGATATCTTTAGAAAATAAAAACTTGGACTCTTTACAAAAATTATCTCAAATTGAAAATGAAATTGATATTTTGAAAAATGGAGATATATTTGATAAAGAGATATTTTTAGAAAATAGCTCCTCAACGATTTTTGAAAATTGCTTTGATATTGAAAAACAAGTTGAGGATGCACTCTTTGAATATAGTAACATTGAAAAATCCATTTGTTCAAATTCCTTGCTTGAATGTGAAATTGAAAATGATGTTGATATTCAAAAATCAAGCAAAGTGTTTGACAATGACATTTTTCAATGTGAAGTTAAAAATTCCAAGTTTCATGAAAATAATTTTGAAAAAATTAAATCATCGTCCAAACCCATTAGTTGCAATTATTGTGGTAATTTAGGACATATTTCTCATTTATGCTTATATCGTAAGAATTATAATATGAGAAATAGCTTGCAATGGGTTCCAAAGGCCTCTAAGGAACCTATGACTAACCCCCAAGGACCCAAGATGAAATGGGTACCAAAAGGTTCTACTTGTGTTATAAATGTGCAGAAAATGAAATCAAAGGGTGAACTAATTGGACAACGTAAGGGGAAGTCAATGAAGTCAAAGGGTCAATGGTCCAAAAATAAGCAATGTGGTCGAAAGAAGAAGATGTTCACAACCAAATCCTCTCACGTGCAAAAAGGTGAAATCATAAGATTGAGGACTTTAAACAAAAAGCAATGGCATAAACCAAGTGGAGGAGAAAAAGGGAAAATAACAAAGATGGTACCTAAGAGGACAAGAACTAAATGAGTCGATCAAAGGAGAAAGATGCCAACCGACACCAAAGTTTCACATGAGAAAAATGGAAGAACCAATCAAAAGGTGAAGCAATGGGTAAAGGCAAGAACTTCATTGGTCAACAAACCTAAGGTATCTATCTCTTATTCCTCTTATGTCAATGACTATACAAAGGTATATTTGGACTATTCTAATTTTTATTCATACTAAGGTAGATCATGAGTGCTAATTTTTTTTAAAAATATTTTTAATTTTCATGATCACTTCTTGGTTGAATTAAATCATGTGTGCTTTACACCTTTTTTGAAAATTCTTTTTTAGCACATGATTATTTTTGGTATAGTACTAGATGCCTGTTACATATAGTGTGTTACATCATGTGAGGTTAAAATTTTTGTTGTTATCTCCTATCACATGATTACGCTTTATATGTAATGATATTGCATTGATATATGAGGACATGCTTGTATTTGTAAGGACATGTTTGGTACGACATGGACTTATAACATAAGCATAGTGATATTTCCTTTTATGATTAGTGCATATATTTAAAATTGTTCATTCATATTTTACCTTCATAATATCCTTGATATTAGTGAAGAGATGTAACTAATCATAGAGGATCCAATTATCTTGGATACCAAGAGAAACGTGCTAATTAGTTTTGCAGGTATTCCTACAAGTATTAGTATGAAAAGTTCTGAATAAACTTATGGTCGTGGTTACAAATGAAAAGAGAACTTGGAAATACATAAGTACTTGAAGGTGATATGGCAATATAAAAAAAAAAAAATCTCTTGGAATGGAAGGAGTGTGGTACATTGAACAAGAGGAGACATCCTTCAAAATTCTACATGATGGATTTATCAATAGAAGGAACTCCAAAGCTCTCGCTCTCAATCATCACTATAAGTATCACTAATCTTTTAATTATTTTAATTATTTTTTGATGCTTCTACTTATGATTTGTGCTACATGACATTTTGTGCTTAATTGCATTGAATAATTATTGTCATGGCATATAGGTCTTCAAATTTTTGTGATGATAATAAGCATAAACATGTTTTATTGATGCATTTAATCTCCCTTTATAATGTGCTTGGTTGAATCATTCTTTTAGAAAGGGGGAGAAAACTTTTTTCAAATTTGCATAAAAACATGTTTCGCTTTTTCACTCTATCTTGACATCATGCGCTTTTTAACCATGTATTGGGACAAAAATTTTTTTTGTTTCCCATAACTCCTTATGTTGATGTCAAAATAGGGGGAGTAAAGTATGTAAGAAATCTCCTTGTTATTATTAATGCTTCTACCCAGTGTTTCAGGGGGAGTTTAGCATGTATTTTCAATTGTTCAAAAGGGAGAAAGTATTTGACAAAAGTTATGCTTCAAGGTCTCCCGTACCATTTAGTCTTTTGATGAAGACAAAAGGGGGAGAAAGTCAAATGTCGTTGTCAAATCAAAAGGGATCATGTTATAACTCCCATGGAAAGAAAAGTGAAAAGTCAAGCTTACTCATGGGGGAGAAGAATTCTGAGCTTCATAGCATATCTAATGGATAACAAAAGGGGGAGAAGAAAAATTCAAGCATAACAACAAGTGAAGAATTCTGAACCCACTTTTTGCTGTTGACAAAAGGGGGAGAAGAATTCCTGAATGATGTTGAACGATGCAAGGATGCGAAGCATTTAATTTGTTATATAACCTTTTTGTATCCTTATTGTATTCTTTGTGTTCTAGGCATAAGGATGTGTTTATTATATATACATTTGTTTGTGTAACACTTGTGATGCAGATCATTCAGAATACAGGTTTGTCATCATCAAAAAGGGGGAGTGTTGGAAGTCAAGCTTTCCCAAGGACTTCAAGTGCAAGTATTATATGGTTTTGATGATAACAAACTCAAGATTCTCAAGTTCATATCAAGTGCAATCACAAGCTCTTCAACCTTCAAGTCCAAGCGTCATGTTGAAGTCTCAAGCAAATGAAGTTGAAGATTCAAGCAAATGAAGATTTTAGCCCTTTCCCTTAGGACATCATGTAAGGTAATGAAGTCAAGGTTTATATTATGTAAAAGGCCAATATAAGTTTTTCTAAATATATTTTTCATAATTAAGGAGAGGAAATAGAAGTTTTGTGAAAATCAGTTTTTATATCTTAGTTTTGGCGAAAATAATTGATGTTACAAAACTCTGAATATTTTTATGTATGCAAGAGAGAGTAATCGATTACTTGTCTTAGTTAATCGATTAACTTTGTTGCATCATAGAAAAATCAGAGAGCTTGTAATCGATTAAGTGATCTTTGCTAATCCATTACTTTCTTATGAGAGTAATCGATTACTTTGCTCAAGTAATCGATTAAAATTGTTGCATCATATATTTTCCTGAGACAAAGTAATCGATTATTGCTTTGAGATAATCGATTACATGATGTTGCATCTTATAAAAATCAGAGGCTCTATAATCGATTATTAGAATAGTGGTAATCGATTATATGTGTTGCATCATACATTAAACAGAAGTGAAGTAATCGATTACATGCATGTGATAATCGATTACTAGTTTTTAAAATGAATTTCAAAGTTTCTATTTTTAAAGGGATAATCGATTACCTCCTTCAAGGAATCGATTACCTCAAGTTTTATTGAAAAACGTGTCAGAATCATTTTTATTATTTTCTGATTTGCTTTTATATATAAGATTCTGATTTATTTTATAAAATTCGAAAATGATTTTAAATTTGTATTATTTCCTTTTTCATTTTAAGAATCAAATCTTTGTTTTATTTTCTAAATCTTTTTTATTTGGTTTTGATTTTAAAACTTAAATTATTTTATTTCCAAAATCGTTTTTGATTTGATTCTGATTCTATTTTCAAATTCAAAATTCAAATTTCAAATCTTTGGTTTTAATTGTTAAATCTTTTATTTTATCTTTTGATTTGTTTTTGATTTCAAAAGGAATTCTATTTATTTGTTTTTCAAAATCATTTTCAATACTTCTACATCTTCTGACATTCACGTTGCTTCTTCTTCTTCTTCTCCATTATTCTATGTTCTTCACGTTCAGATATTTTTTTAAGAAAACAAAACCTTGTGTTGGCCTTGTAACGTTTTTCATTTGACTTCATTATCCTAGTGCTATATTGTTGTATCTGTGTTATCTAGAACACATATTTGTTAGAGCCTTATATTGTTGTATCCGCACTATTAAGAGTGCAATATAGGTCTTGTACCAATCATTCATATCCGTAACCAGTGTTGTAAAGGGGTGTGTGACCCTTAGAGACTAGGGAGTGAATCTCCTAGTGCGGACGTGTTGCGTTCGTGTGTGTACAGTGAGGAACCCTTCTGTATTGGGTAGTTCTAGACGAACGGTGGGGAACCTAGTAGTTAGGCTATCTGGTTGTTGTTGAGGTCCCTGGCGAAAGGAGGTTCCTAGTAGCTTGCGGGGCGCTCTGGTTGTACTTGGGGACGCATGGCGTCTTGGTTTAGTGAAAAGCTCAAGCGGGTCGCTTGGGGACTGGAGTAGGCCGGGTTTGCCGAACCAGGATAAAATCTCCGGTGCAATCTCTTCTATCCCTATCTCTTTTATATTCTGTTGTTATATTTATTTGTTGCGTATCATAACATCTATTTTGTAATAATCTATTTTAAGCGAATTTAAAATAATAAGCGCGGTAACGGTTTTCGTTGTTCTTATTTAACTCGTATCCGCGCATATTAGTTTTTCATAATAGTATTAATATTATTCGCTTAAGCGCAATCGTTTTCAACATTATATTGTTTTCCGCTGCAAAATCTCTTTAAATTTGTTGAAAACATTTTAAAGCGAATATTTTCCAATGTTTTCATAAACACCCAATTCACCCCCCCTCTTGGGTGTCGGCTTCCAATCCTATCAATAATTCTAACACTTGTCTCAACAGGTGCTACGTAATTTTTCTTTTGTTTTTGTGCTGTTCAGGAATTTATATCAAATTAAGTGCAAAGAGGAGAAAAATTCAGCACTAGAAGAGGGGAAAGACCAACATCGAAGATGGCTAGAGGAGAAGGATCTCACGGATCCTCTCCGCCTCCTCCTCCCAGGAAGACTTTGGCGGAGTATGCAACCATAGACCTGGACTTCTGTGCTTCCAGCATAGTCTAGCCAGCCATCTGTGCAACTGCATTCGCAATTGATCCGTAGTACATCCATCTCATCATGCAGGATCAGTTCAGTGGTGCGCCGCATCAAGACCCCAGGGACCATATCGCCAACTTCCTGGGCATGCTCAGATTCTTCAAGATCGAGGGTGCTACGGACGAGGCTATCAGAATGAGGATGTTCCCTCTCTCACTGAGGGGCGAGGCGCTAACATGGGTGAACAACCAAGCACCGGGGAGTCTTTCCAGCTGGAAAATACTTGTCTCCAAATTCATGGATCAGTTCCTTCTAGCTGGGAAGCAGGCAAAGCAGAGGTAGGATGTTCATTCATTCATGCAAGAGGACGACGAGCCGTTGCATGAAGCTTGGCAGCGTTACAACCAGCTACTGAGGAAGTGCCCAACATTTATACAAGACTGGCAGCAGATTCAATTGTTCTATAATGGGCTCAACCGATTCAATCAAAGCATGGTTGATGCAGCAACTGGTGGATCGCTGATGAAGAAGACTGTTGAAGAGGCCAAGGAAGTCATTGCAAACATGGCATTCAGCAGTAGCCAGGGACTCAGGACCCAGGTGGAGCAAAGCGTCTTGAAGAGTTATGATCTGGACTCTAGTCAAGCCCAGATCCTAATCGAGCAGAACAAGCAAATGCAGCAGCAGATTGCTGCATTGGCGAAGCAGATAAGCCAAATCACTAGGTCAGTTGTATCGAGCACTCTGAAGTGAGACTTCTGTGGGGGAGGTCACCGGAATGGTGATTGTGCTTTGGAAGTCAAAAAGGGTCAGGTAACTATTGAGGAGCAAGCCAATTTTGTGGGTGGAAGAGTACTTAACAACAATATGTACCCCAACACCTACAATCCAGGGCCAACAAATCAGTCTTACACCTCAGGGTACAGCCCAGCACCCAATCCATCACCGCCACAAAAGCAGGGCTGGGAGAAGGCACTTGAAGTAATGGCTACCACAACCAATACCTTCATGGCAGAAGCCAGGGCGAATTTCGCCAATCAAGAAGTCAACATTCGCAACTTGGAGGTGCAAGTAGGTCAAATAAACAATCAGATATCAGAGATTGCAACCTACACCAAGGAGCGGTGCATGGCGGTCACCCTTCGATGTGGCAAGTCGTATGAGGAGCCACAGAAAAAGGGTGATGCAACTGAGCCTGAGAAGAAGGATGAGGGGCTAAAGCAACCAAGTGGAGAAGGCTCAACTGCAATGCAATACACGCATGATCCACCTGCGAATCAAGAGAAAGAGAAAGGCAAAAAGGCACACCCAAACCAGAACCACTACCTTCGAGGATTCCTTATCCTCAGAGGTTGAAGAAAGAGGAAGACCAGATGCAATTCTCCAAATTTTTGGAGATGCTACGGAAGGTGCAGATCAACATCCCGTTTGCAGAGGCACTCTCACAAATGCCTCTGTATGCGAGATTCATGAAGGAGTTGTTGACAAAGAAGAAGCAGATGCTCACTGATGAGACGTTCTCGATAGCAGAGAAGTGTAGCAGCATCATCAAATCCAACCTTTCACCCAAGCTGAAGGACCCAGGTAGCTTCACTCTCCCGATTAGCATAGGCAAGGAGTACTCAACTAAGGCTCTCAACGACTTAGGAGCTAGCATAAACATTATGCCTTTGTCTATTTGTGAATCATTAAACTTAGGAGAGATTAAGCCTACCCCGACATTACTTCAGTTAGCTGATAGAACCACCCTCCGCCCATATGGAGTGGTGGAAGATGTGACACCCTAAGTTTTATAATAAAATTAAACAAATATTTTTGTGAGTTTTGCTTAATTATTTAGATTTTAACTCCATTATCAGAGTGGGGAAGCCTAATTCATTACTAAAAATAGTGGTCTAAAATTTTCCTTTTCCTAACCTTTCAAAACATAGGGCTCACACACAGAATTACCTAATTATACTTATTTAGAAAGTACATTTAGTAATAATTAGTTATAGGGGATTTCTAGGAAAAATCCGACAGAGTCTCCTCTGTTTATTGGATATTTCCCATATTTTCTTGAAAACCTGCTTGCAAGTTCATTTTATATTTTTCCAGTCCAGTTCATATAACCTCTATGCATCACCAGGGTGTTTCCCTAGTTCATTCTATGTACCTGCATGTTTTAGATTCACCAAAAAGATGAGGTATTACTTACAACAAAATATGCACGGAACATCCCCGTCATAACGGAGGAAATCCGGCCCAAAGGTGCCTACACATCGCACCACAAAGATAATAAGTTATAGAGAAAGTATAAATGTGGTTTTATATATACAACCTCAAAATAACCTAAGTTCCAAACTAGTAAAATGGCATGAAACACTACTCTCCCTAGTTGGGAGAGTGATCCTGCTCGGCTGGGACCTTAGAATCTAACTCTGAACCTGAAAAATGGGCGTAAGGGGTGAGAAATCCACGAACCCAGAAATGTCATTTTAAAGAGGCATAAGAACAACTAAGGCATGCATCAATCAATTCATTCACAAACATAAATCATATTTCATTGCATACCTTATTGGTTCAAATTTAAAATCATATAACAATAGTAAATACTCTTGGTTTTTCTTAACTTCTAACCTTGTCTTTTACTTTCATATACTTTTAACTTTTACCCTTTAACTTTGTCTTTTGCTTTCATATACTTTTAACTCTTACCTTTTAACTTTGTCTTTTGCTTTCATATACTTTTAACTCTTACCTTTTAACTTTGTCTTTTGCTTTGCTAGCAATATAAATTCCATTAGGTATTCTTGATTGCACAATTGGTTAGGATGGTATCTTCACCCAATAGGACTTCTTCTCACTCAGGACTTCTTGACCCATAAGACCTTTCCCTCGTTAGGGCCTTTTCTTTATTTTCTTTTCTTCACTCTCTTTCATATATTCTCATTTATTCATATTTCATGTTTATATTTGGTAATGCAGCTATTAATCATCGCGTAGGATCCACGTAACCTAACGAGCCTTTGATCTTATGGGGATTTTTCCTGAGCGAGCTTTGTACCTATTGGGGCTAATTCGGGCCTACTTTGCTAGTAGGACCCTGTCCTAACCGTGTGCACCTAATGGGTGTGGATCCCAAAACGCGATTAATAGCTGCAGACCTTCTTATTTTTCCTTACTTTGCATTACCACTTTGTTTCTTTCATTTCTCATACTCATAATTTGCAAAGTAACACTTCTCATTTCCAATTCATATAAACTTTTCAAAACATCTCATTTCTTTCACTTGAAGTCACATAATTACATATTTACTAACATAAACAATTTCTTACCCCTTATTCTCATAAATTCCTTTTTCAACTTATTACTTACAATGTCCATAAATTCCTCAACTAATTGCAAGGTAAACAACTAATACAAAACAAACCACAAATACAACTCATAATCATGCTTATTTCATGTAGCAAATAGGGTCAAGCAATTTCATGAGCAATAACATATATATTAAAGAGGGAAAATCATATTATCTAACCCTAAACTTAATCATAATTATACACACCCAAAATTCAACTCCCAAGCCCATGAATCAACCCCCTTACCTTGATTTTGAAGATTAAAAGAGAAAATACCAAGTTTAGCTAAGATCCTCTTGGCTGGATGAGAGAGAAAACGTGGAGAGAGAGAGAGATCCAAGAGCTTGATGATGATGAATAGTGCAAGAGGGATGCTTAATGATGATCCATGATGATTAATTTGGGGAGATTTGTTTGATTTATGAATTGGGGTTGAAAACCCTAGAGAGAAGTTGGAGAAAAGAAGAGTGAGAAAGTGGGATTTGGGGTTAAAATGACCCCAACTCGTGTTTTTATTTTTTGCAGATTTGATAAAAACACTCGAGTCTTTTACTAATCACTCGAGTGAATCCATAAAATACTCGAGTCTTTTCTAAAAGACTCGAGTGAATCTGAGGGCTTTGCCTTTCCCTGATTCAGGTTCTGTAAAACACTCGAGTCTTTTCACAAAGACTCGAGTAGAGGCTGAGAACACTCGAGTCTTTTCTAAAAGACTCGAGTATTATTGCCCAGTACCCATTTATTCATTTTTTTCATTTTCCTCCTATTTTCTTCCTGCTTCAAATCGAGATAACTTCTTCGTTACCCGACGGATCTTGCTCAAATTTGAAAGAAAGCTTCCTAAAATCCTTAGCTTCATATCCAACGGTGGAAATCTTGATTGGGGTTGTAATTATTTAATTAAAATTTTCCAAGTTAGGGTTGTTGGAAAGGTGTTTTAACCTAGATAAACTTGCACTTTCTAACCCGATTCACTTCCAATTTCGATTCTACCCTTCATAACTCCTTTCTAGCACCTCACATACTCGTTGGATTATTTTTCTTAGTTTTTTCTTAATTAATTTTAATATATTTCCATAACAATTAATTAAATGCATTAACGGGAAATTAAATTGAGGATGTTACAGAAGATATTCTGGTAAAGGTGAAAGATTTTATCCTGCCCTTAGATTTCATGGTCTTAGATATAAAAGAGGATGAAAATATTCCTCTAATTTTTGGAAGGCCATTCTTGGCCACAGCAGGGGAAGTGATTGATGTGCCTAGGGGAGAGGTAATTCTTCGAGTGAATGGTGAGCAAACTACAATTAAAATTTTTGAAAAACCACCATTCATCGCAGAGAATTTCGCTCCTCTCATGTGCATTCAGGAAAGGAGAGGCTGAATAGCAAGGTGGCACCCTTGAAGGGATCTTGGCAACCGCCCTAACCTCCGAAAGGAGGTGACCCGTCAGGCTCGTGACGTTAAACAAGCGCTAGTTGGGAGGAAACCCGATGTTAGGTAATTTCCCTTAGGTTTTATTTTTAGGTAATTAGTTATTAGTTAGTTTTTATTTTTATTAAAAAAAAAAAAGGGTACAGGTCTAGCCGCGCTCAGGCGTGGTGCACTTCACGCACAGACATGGCAGGGGGGTTAACATTCAAGTTTGGGGGTGTGAACCTATTTGCTTCCATTAGTTCCCAATTTGTCACCCCATACCTGGTACTTCGCAAAAATATTGTCCTGTTTTTTCTGGGTAGTTTTTAATTTTTATTTTGTAGTTTTAGGTTAGTTTAGTTTGCTTGAGGACAAGCCAACCTCTAAGTTTGGGGGAGTGGACAAAATAAAAATTAATTTTTCAGATCTGAATTTTTCTCCCATTTTTGGTGTTGGTTTGTATCTTTGGTAGGAGTAGATGATTATTCTAGACTTAGGATTGTTTCTCTGATGATAGGTGTAAATACTTACTTTAGGATTAGACTCATTGATTTTTGACACTAATTGATTTAGCTGTAAATATTTTTTTGAGATCTGGTTATTTTTACCAACTTTTGAAGAAATTGTGATTAGTGAAGTGACCTTTAACCTAGTGAGATTTTTGAGCCTACACACATGACAGGGGTATTTGATTTATTGAATTATTCTGATTCGAGACCCCTATTTCTTTCATGAGTGTGTTCACTTTGACTTTGAGTTCTAGAACTTGACCTGTGACCATTTTGAAATTGATATTTGATTGCATGCATTAAGATGATTAAGGCACTTAGGATGTGTTTTTGTGGCCTTCAGATGTTTTGTATTGATAATATTTCCTTTAGTTGCCCTCTTTGAGCTTAATAAAAATTTGATTTTCTTTGGTACCCTGCATTGATTTGAAAATTTCTTTGTGAGTACCTTGGAAATTTTGAATGAGCAACTGAGAGGAATGACGAAAGAAAAAGTGATAGTAATTAGTGAAAAGTGTCATGAGTTCTATTTCTCTTCCTAGTGAAAAAAATTGAAAAAGAAATAAATGTGAAAGGAAGAGAGTAGAAGGAAAAAGAGTGAAAAAGAAAAGAAGTATGAAATTGATTGTGAGTTGAGTTGTGTTTATGTAGTATTCATTGTAACAACCCGATTTTCGTCAACCAAAATAATTAACTTTTAGAGTAATATGTCATATTAGTCCCTGACTTTGTAAGCATCGGTCAAGTTAGTCCCTGACTTTATCAAAATAGCAATTTAGTTCCTGAGATTTCATTTTAATTCACATACGTCCCTATCTTTATCCCATTTTAAAGCAAATACATCCCTGCGATAATGACGACAGGGACTAACTTGATCGACGTTCTCCTATCTCAGGGACTAAATTGCTATTTCGATAAAGTCAGGGACTAACTTAACCTACGCTTACAAAGTCAGGGACTAATCTGACATATTACTCTTAACTTTTACTTATTAAAGTGGCAAAAATGAGGCCAATTTTTTTTTTTGTAAAACGTTGTTGAGTGTCTAAAAACATTATTGAAAGGTTCTTGGTGTTCGCAGCACCCTTTGTCGAAAACCGAGTTGTTACTAAAATCAATCTTTACTCATTTGGGGTTTTCAAAAATATTTATCAAGAAAACAGTTTGGTTCTGAATTAAAGTAGTTCTTATCATAATATCAAAAGGACTTAAACATTTCTCACACTTCTTTGAAAGCAGAGCATGTTCCAAAATAAGTTAAGTTACATCAATATTTCATCACTTAGGTAATCCTTAACACAAAAACACTCACAACAACCTAAACCAATAACACTATCCTTAAACTTTCCTATTGAAAACAATCGGGTGTAGCTCCTTCTTCTTCTTGCGTCCTTTCTTCCTTCCCAACGAAGATGCCATCTCTGTCACTGCTTTCCTTTGGTTGTTGGGCTCCAACTCTACTTCATTTAGAGTTGTGGAGTTTCTCTGAGTCTCGTACCGTTTCTTCTCCTCGTAGCTCCTATATCCTCGCACGGTAACTTTCCCCAGATGCGGCCCCAAGTTAGCTCCGCTTAGTTGATGCTCCGGGTCTGGAATCACGATCTGAGTGTAGCCGATCCATGCCCAGCCGTGTGGGGTGTGTTTCCAACCACTCCCATGCCTACTCCAAGTAGCAATCTCCATACGATACTCCATCTGCCCGTTAAGATACCAGCAGCACCGATATGCCAACGAACAGGAGAGAGTAAGCGATCCGAACGACACATCGTCGACGGTGTGGGATTACGATGGGCGAGATATCAAGACAATACAAACAAGACAAACAACATTCACATAGCATAACATTCAATCATCTTATCATTATCATTATCATTATCCTTATCATTATTCCTTATCTTTCCAATCTTAATTCATTTCTCAGCATCATCACTCTTTCCTTATCATTCCTTCACTTTCATTCATATTTCTCTTCATGGGGTTTCACTCACTTTTACACATTTTCCATTCTCACTCTCTTTCTCATTATCCATATCTCATAAACTTTTGCTTTTCTTAATTATAAATCTTCTCTTATCATGTCTTATTGAATTATAACCATCGATGATCGGGGGAGTTAAAGTATCATCGAGGTACGCATTTCTTTCGTAGTTAGCACTCACATCTCAAGTCTACATCTCCTCGGTCATCCACCCAACCTAGTCGGAAGCAAACAGGAGTACAGGACCTTTACCGTGCGGGCACGACAGCTGCCTCAATAATCAATTGGCTCCAAGCCAGGAGAACTGTAGAAAGCTCGGGTACAGTCTCAATTTAAATCATATCATTTCAATTCATATATATAATCAACGCACACTGTAGAAAACTCGGGTACAGTGGCAATCAAGATGCCCCACTCCAGTCCCTCTCACTGTTCAATATTTGCAATCTAGGGGGCGACAGTACTATTCTAGTTGCGCTGCAGAACTTACCACGGCATTGGACCCAGTCCCTACCACGTCTCGTATACCACATGTGGAGTTCGTTCTTCCTAGAAAGCACTCAAGACTTCTTGACGTTTCACCGTCATCGTCCTCCCCTAATGCAATCTCCACCTGAGTATCCCTGATACCCATGGTCTCTTCCTCTCCACTACTTAGGGATCACACTCATACCTCACCGTGTTCGCGTGTTAGAGTCTTTTAAAGTCTTTTATCTTTTTAATTAACCTAATGGTCGGCCCATCCTTCGTGCATCCCTTCAATGAGTCCCGACCGCTATCTTTCAACATCACTTTTTCCTTTCTTTTCTCATCATAGCACAGAGCTGGGATCACATCGGCAACTTGCCTCTCTTTTCACAAACTTTCTCATTTTATAAACTTTCTCGAAAATATCATTTCACAAACTTTGCAAAGATATCATCTTATAAACTTTCTCCAAAAATCTTGTTTCGAAAATCTTTACAAATATCCTTTCAAAAACTTTCTCAAAAATATCAGTTTGTAAAACTTTCTCAAAAATCTAATTTTGTAAGCTTTCCCCAAAATCTCCTTTCGTAAACCTTTTCAAAAATCTCTTTTCATAAACTTTCGTAAAATCTCATTTTTGTAAACTTTCTTAAAATTTTATTACATAAACTCCTTTTTCAAAAATCCCTTTTTATAAATTTTCACAAAAATCTCGTTTGTAAACCTCCTCAAAAATCTTATTTCGTAAAGTCTTTTTCAAAAATCTATTTTTATAAACTTTTCTAAAAATCTTATTTCACAAGCTTTCTAAAAATCTCGTTTTACAAACTTTTCGCAAAAATCTCCTTTCACAATCTCTTTCAAAAATGTCTTTTCACAAACTTTTTCAAAAATCTAGGTTCGTAAACCTTTTTCAAAAATCTCATTTTAGTGAGTACTAGTGGAGGAGCAAGCTCAACTCAACACAAGCCTCATTCAGGTCACATCTCGCATTACAACAACATTACTTTCCCCGGCTCTGGCTCATCCTCATCATTATCATTATCTCTTTCCCAATCTCACTACTTTATCGCTTTCTAATTCATCTTATATCTCTTATCATTAATCCTATCTCTTTGTGTCTTTTACTCTCATAACTTACTCATTTCATTTTCATTATCAGGACGTAATAGACGTCCATCAGCATGCTACTCATATTAATCAACAATTTAAATATCATCATACATAATTAAACAGTAAATAAAGCATGCTATATCATACCATCAACAAACAATCATCACACACAACAATGTGGTCTTTGTCTTCTTCGTATAAGTGGCCACACAATTCAAACAATTGCCACTATACTACTGACTCAGTACCACTAAGTTCCGATCTTTGAGCTGATACAGAACGTCCTAATATATCACCTAACTACCACGGTGTCTTAGGAAAGCTTCTCTCTCACTCTCTTTTCTTTTCTAAGAGCTAAAAGGGAACTCTTAGAAATGTGTTTGGTGGATGAAATGGGAAATGAAGTGAAATGTGTGGAAATGAACTAAGGGCCATGCCTTATATAGGCAATTCATGGACTTCCCATCTTGCCCCTTGGAAATTCGGCCTAGGTGTGTTCAAGGGAGGGCAATTTTGGCAACACAATTTGTTGCATGGGTGGATTTTATCAAAAGGTCATCTAGGAGTAGTCTTAGCTTTAAGTCACTTCATGTTCCATGGTTTATTTTTGCTAATTAAATTTTCTACTCATTAATTCCCTTTTGGTCCTAATCTACCCCATTACTCTTCATCTTAAAAATAAAATGAAATCCTAGCATGCATACACATACATACACACGTATCACACACATAAACACACATACATGAATTATCATATTCTTTCAATAATTAGATTTCCATATAACCTTAAGCATACAGACATATAGCCAAACCGTACATACATACATTCACATTCATAGAAAATAAATCTTTTTCTCATAAAATGGCTCATGTATAAAAGTCACAATTTCTTTAAAACATAAAAATATCAAATACATAAATTTTTCCAAAAACTCAATTTCTAAAACTCATTAATATTTCATGAAAACCATTTCTTTAAAATCATTCATCACCTTGAAAACGTGAATTGGAAATTCATTTAAGAAAATACTCTTTCAAAAACACTTTTCTCAAAAATAAATCTCTTTAGTATTTTTAAAATAATACGAGGAATTTGCGGGGTGTTACATTCATTGCTCATTCATAATTTTTAGAGGGAAATTTGTTTTTGCATTTTAGCTCTTAGTTTCAGCCTTTCTTTCTTTTATCCCACCTAATACGTTTAGTCATGGCCTCATTACAACCAAAATTAAGACCTTTTAATTTTTGTGTGCATTCAATAATTTCAGTGGAGATTTGGGTCTATGGACAAGCTTATGGTAACACATTGTCATTGTATGAACTTGAGTGAATCACATATATATAAACTTTGATACACATGAGAGATACACACTGAGAGGTTGAGAGTGTTCACTAATCTTAAGTTGTTTCTCTAACCAGGTTTCAATTGTATGAATTGCTTGTGAAAATAAGTGTTTGAGTCTGTGAGTCGAAGTCCTAGATTAGGTGTGTACATTTTGATTTAGAGGGTAGTCTTGTGTTTATGAGTTTTTATTTTACTTTTGCCCGGGACATGCAAAATACTAAGTTTGGGGGAGTGATTTGGGTCTAATATATGATGTTTTGACTATGATTTAGACTCCCTTTTACTATGGATTTGCCTTGTTTCTCTTGCAAATTTATGATTTTTTTGTATAGTTTTTAGGAAGTTAGGTAATTTAGAATCCTTTGAACATTTTGTTCCGTTTTGGGTTTGTTTTGTAACATCCCGCTCTTTCTAATACCTTTAGCAAAATAATTAAATGATTTAATATGATCTTTTCAAGATTTGAGTGTTGTAATAAAATTTTGATTTCATCATTTTAATTGAAATATGTTTTCTAGTCAAAATAAGTATAAATTTGTTATCATACGTTTTCCAAAAATAAAATAGTACTTTTATTTAGTTTAATTAACATTTTGACAGGGAGCTCAAGTGACAAGCCATAGAGGCATTTTTTATCAATAGTTTCTTTAGAAATTTTTTTTTAACTTAATATTTTGAGCGTCCCTGTAAATTCTCATAGTGTTTGGAAGCTGTTTTATTTTTAGCTTCTGCACTGATTTAATATATTACTGGTATAAGTTATATATAATGATCTTCTATTTCAAAAATATAAATATTATATTTTATCAAGTTTAAAATTAGGATTGAGAAAATATATTTAATTTTGAATTTCGATAATTTTTCTTACGCAATAGTTATCCGGAGGGACTGGTAACTTTATTATTTTTCAATCAGTTTTGAATGATTAAAAGTACAATATTGTTTTACTTAAATGTATTTTATTCTTAGGATCATCAAATTTTTAGTTATAATCCAAAATACCTATATATATTGGCCCACAAATGATAAAAAAATATAAAAAGAAATAATATATTCAGTTTCCTATATATATACCCCAAGTTCCCCACCCCACTGTGTGAACCAGAGAAAAAAAAAAGAAAGAAAAACAAAAACAGAAACGCATGAGAAAAGGAACCACCGAAACAGTAGAAAGAAAGAAGAGAGAGAGACACCACGAGAGATAGGAAGAATAGCGACACTCAGGGAAAATTTTAAGGTTTTCATAAGTTCTCGGTCTAATATCGAACTGTCCAATCTCAAATTCTTCTTAGGTAAATAACCTTCTCAACTCCCTCTATCCATCCATGTAATTTATTCGACGATCCATCAATATTTTTATTATCCCTATATTTTCAAATAAAGAGATGTTTTGGGAAAAAGTCATTTATTTTTATTGTATAATGATATATAGTTATTATTTTGACAAAAATAAATTTAGTTAATATATATATATATATATATATATATTTTAACGTGTGTCACTGTTTAGATCCATTGTTCTCCTTGACCTTCGAGTAAGGCGCGGACGCAAACGTGATATTGTTTCTAGTGCTAGGATTCCAGGTAAGAGGGTTGTATTACCTTAATTTAGGGCATGATTTCTAGGTTGTTTATAGTGGTGGCTAGGAGTAGAAAAGATTAATTAAAATAATGAACAATAGGGTAGTTAATGTTGATAATAAGTCTGTTATTAAATTAAAGAAATGAACACGCCTATGTTTTGATGAATTGATTATTTTTATTGATTATTGGTTAATTGATTATTTGGTTAATTTTTGATGAACTTAAAATTGGTTATGAATTGATTAATTGTACTGATTATTTTTATTGATTATTGGATGATATCCGATTGGTATTTAATTATGGAGTAAAAATTTGACTGCTGCATGTTAGTGTGAATCAATTATGGTTGAATTAAACTGGACTGGATTGTCATTAGAATAAACGAATTAAACAAAAGGCAGCAGCTATTGATCGCGTAATGAGTATCCATACCCATTAGGTGCCATGTTAGGACTGAGTCTATTTTAAGGAATAGACTCGAATTCCCAATAGGTGAAGTCCTCACTCAGGTAAGTAAATCCCATACATCCAAAGTCTCGTTAGGTGTTCGGGATCCGCGCGAGATCAATAGCTGCCTGGTAAATCGATAAAATAAATAATGAAACATGTAAGGAAGCACGAAAGAAAAGAACAAAGAAAAGGCCCTAACGAGCTAATGGTCTATGCGGTAAGAAAATCCTGGGTGAAGGTAAGAAATCCTATTGAGTGAAGACACTATCCTAACAGGTGCATACAAAAATACCTAATGGTACATTATAAGAAAAGACAAGAAAGAAAAGAAATGAATAAAGGAAAGAGGAAAGATGATAAAAACTAAGAAAGCTCAAAAAGGAAAATAAGAAAATAATTTTGAAGGAAATGCCACATATTGTGATTGTGAATGATGCATATCTCTGTTGTGAAATTCTTGAAAATGATTATGATTATTACGATGTAAATATAAATGTTACGCTTAGTTTATTATTATGACTTCTTAGAAATTATTTCCTAAGTTCTGTGTAATGCTACCCTTCTTGCTATATTTTTACAGGTACAGAAGTGGATCTTACACAAGTCATGGCCGAAGAGGAGTACACTCCACACCGTGGAGTGTAATTTAGTCACGAGAGAACCTAAATTAATTTGGTGTAATTATTATGGTTTAATTTTTTAGAAGCCCAGAAACTTACGTTATTTTTGAAAAGGGAATTAGTGCAAGGTAGCTGAAGTTAAATATAATTTTAGGTTTTTTAATATTCTGGGCTGGCAGGTTTAAAAGATGCAAATTTTTGTGGAGTCCGATAAACAGAGGAAACTCTGCCGGATTCTCGTCGAAATTTTCAAGTGCGAATTTTAATAAAACCTAATTTTAACTAATTAAAAGTGAGGGTGTTACATTTTGGTATCAGAGCAGTTTTCCTCGGCCTATTGGAGTAACTTATTACTCCTGTAGTTACTCATCGAGAGAGTAACTTGTAACTAGAAATAGAACTGCTTTATGGTTTAGTCAGGTATCATTGCTAGCATGACAATAGGAATAGTTGCGGAGTCTAGTGTAGCGAGTATTCTAGATTCTTTTTTGTTTGATTTATTGAGGAGCACGGTGAGTATTTGAAAATCTCTTAAGTTTATTTGTATGATTTGAAACCTATTTTAAAAATCCGAAATCTTGTGGAAAATAATGATTCATATTTAGAAGTGGATGAATGACGAGACTAAGGAAAGCAATACCCCAACGGGCTAGAGCACTAGGTTGCTACCCCACCGGGAGGAAGTGATCTTGAGTTTCGCGTCAAGTAAACAATTCTCAATGTGACCCACAAAACAAGATTTCAATATTTTAAAACTAATAGGTTGTGTTTCAAACTTAAGTGAGACGAGAATGGTCTTATGACCGATATGATGTATGTTTGAGCCTGATCACCTCAAATGTACATCAATTGGGAGATATAATCATCCTGTCCTTAAGTTTCGGCGAGTATTTTGGGAATTTAGTATGATCCCAAAATTTAGGAAAAGTAGAAGTCATTGTCATAGGTCCCCGTATGTGACGACATATTAGAATCAGAGTAGCGCAGCGAAAGTGTAGTAAGTGTCGTCATGTTTTAAGAGAAGAGTTCTAGTTAGTTCCAGAATTGTAGTTAGTTATGATAGGTTTCTAGGATTTATATGCTTAGAATAGTGGATAAGAAACCCTAAGATAGTACATAGTGATAATCTTTGGTTTAGGCTAAATAGGTGCCTGAAACCCTAGGTGATTATATAGAGATAGCATGTACGTTAGATGATAAGTGTATGTGATGCTATGTGCTGTCGTGTGTTTGCCTAAATTAAAAGTGTGAACTTTGACGATACTTGCTTTCGTTTGAAAATGTGAATGTTGAAACAGTTTTGGAGCATAAAACCATTTTGAAAACTTCTTTACGAAATGGTGTCACTATTAAGAGATCAATTGATTCCCATGTATAGTAGTATTAATGTCGGGAATCATTTGATGTTTAAGTTTGATAGTATTTAAAATGAATTTCAATGTTTTGAAACTGAAATCAAAATGAATTTCACTGTTTTGAACAGAATCAGAAATCCTTCCAAAGTGAATGTTAAGTCGCAGGATAAATTTTGAGAAGTTAATAAGGAAACCAAGGATTCCTAAGTAATCGGGCGGTGAATTAGTTCATTTTTTTTAATGTAATGGAAACTGAATTTTTGGGCTTGGGATACCTAATTGACCTAAAAGTTTTTATATGAGCCTCCTAAGGTTGAATCAATGTTTTAAGAAGAATTTCAAATTGCTTGGATCAAGTTGGTAATTTAAATAAATGTGATGTCTTTCTTTTACAAGCAGACCTGACAGTTCCAGTGTTTCCTATGTTGTGAACGTGGGGTAAAATTTGACGATAACGTGCTCCGATCGGCTTGAAAAATTTATACAACCTTTGGGTTGAGTATATGTTTAGTCCCTTTCAATTTTGAGGTTCTTCGGAGCTTGATTACCACTTTTTAAGAAAACTGATTTAGGTTCAGCCCTGTTGTTTCAATGTTTTGAAAAAGTGGTTGTAGGACTATGGCTGAACCTAACGAATTCGGAGTAACCTGAAAATTTACTATGATGTTCTTCTATATGAAGGGACACTGCTTGTAAAACTTTTATGACTTTTTGGAATTAAATCGATTTTGTTTTCAAAAATGTCTTTTGTTGCAGTTATGTGGTTTTCTGATTTCGGATTGTTGAACATATCATGAAAACCATATTTTCCAAACTCTTTTTGAACTAATTTTTGGAATGTGTGCTGATTGTCAATAATGTGTGTGTAGATGTAAGCCTGAACCTTAGGTTAGTCCAGGTAGATCATGGCTAGATTATGAAGAGCTAGAGTTTAAGTCATGATTAATGGTTGTAAACATGTGTTGATATGAAATGTTGTTGTGCATGTTTAAATTTTGAATGATGTGTATGTAATAAATGCTTACTTGAATAATGAATGTGTTTGATTAGGACTTAAGAGTAGTACATAAGTTGTTTGTACCTGGGTAGAGTATGATCAAATCCCTGTGGATGCTGCCGGTTAGATAGGCTGTAGAAGTAGATTTGGGTTGTTCTGAGTACGACAGTTGCTAAGTGTCAGTGCTGTTAGTGAACCTGACCATGATGTTACCATTGATGGATAAGAGATTGGGATGGGCACCTCAATCTTTTTATTTATTAATCGCTGATATCATTGGAAATCTTTAATTAGCACAAAACCAAGCAGGCAATGAGGGAAGGAATTCGCCTGAATAGCAGTATTCCCAACCCTTATTGTAAAATTTCTTGAGAAAACCGAAATGACCTTAGAAAACTATCTCTAATTGTTGGGAGAACCGTACCTGATTCTTGAAACCCAAGACTAATTGGGAGTCTTCCTAGTAGGACTCTTGAAATGAGTGACTGCCAATAGTGTAAAACCTTGAAAACCTTAGAGCATTTCGCGTCGAAAACTAACCAAATTGAACCATAACTTGTATTCTTCATTGAGTGCAAGAGTCCAGTGGCGTACTAATGCAAAATGGTATGCCGATTCCAAGTGGGGGAGTAGAACCAAAGAGAAGTGAGTGTCGTAGTTAGAAGAGCCTTTGTCTGGGATGGTTCTCCATTTGAAGGATTTGAACGAAATTTCGGGGACAAAATTCCAATAAGTGGAGGAGAATTGTAACATCCCGCTCTTTCTAATACCTTTAGCAAAATAATTAAATAATTTAATATGATGTTTTAAAGATTTGAGTGTTGTAATAAAATTTTGATTTCATCATTTTAATTGAAATATGTTTTCTAGTCAAAATAAGTATAAATTTGTTATCATACGTTTTCCAAAAATAAAATAGTACTTTTATTTAGTTTAATTAACATTTTGATAGGGAGCTCAAGTGGCAAGCCATAGAGGCATTTTTTATAAATAGTTTCTTTAGAAAAATTTGTTTAACTTAATATTTTGAGCGTCCCTATAAATTCTCATTGTGTTTGGAGGCTGTTTTATTTTTAGCTTCTGCACTGATTTAATATATTACTGATATAAGTTATATATAATGATCTTCTATTTCAAAATTATAAATATTATATTTTATCAAGTTTAAAATCAGGATTGAGAAAATATATTTACTTTTGAATTTCGATAATTTTTCTTACGCAATAGTTATCCGGAGGGACTGGTAACTTTATTATTTTTCAATCAGTTTTGAATGATTAAAAGTACAATATTGTTTTACTTAAATATATTTTATTCTTAGGATCATCAAACTTTTAGTTATAATCCAAAATACCTATATACATTGGCCATAACAAAATATAAAAAGAAATAATATATTCAGTTACCTATATACCGTGTGAACCAGAGAAAAAAAGAGAAAGAAAAACAAAAACAAAAATGCACGAGAAAAGGAACCACCGAAACAGTAGAAAGAAAGAAGAGAGAGAGACACCACGAGAGATAGGAAGAATAGCGACACTGAGGGGAAAATTTTAAGGTTTTCATAAGTTCTCGGTCTAAAATCGAATCGTCCAATCTCAAATTCTTCTTAGGTAAATAACTTTCTTAACTCCCTCTATCCATCCATGTAATTTATTCGACGATCCATCAATATTTTTATTATCCCTATATTTTCAAATAAAGAGATGTTTTGGGGAAAAGTCATTTATTTTTATTGTACAATGATATATAGTTATTATTTTGACAAAAACAAATTTAGTTTATATATATATATATATACATATATATATATATATATATATATTTTAACGTGTGTCACTATTTAGATCCATTGTTCTCCTTGACCTTCGAGTAAGGCGCGGACGCAAACGTGATATTGTTTCTAGTGCTAGGATTCCAGGTAAGAGGGTTGTATTACCATAATTTAAGGCATGATTTCTAGGTTGTTTATAGTGGTGGCTAGGAGTAGAAAAGATTAATTAGAATAATGAACAATAGGGTAGTTAATGTTGATAATAAGTCTTTTATTAAATTAAAGAAATGAACAAGCCTATGTTTTGATGAATTGATTATTTTTATTGATTATTGGTTAATTGATTATTTGGTTAATTTTTGGTGAACTTAAAATTGGTTATGAATTGATTAATTGTACTGATTATTTTTATTGATTATTGGATGATATCCGATTGGTATTTAATTATGGAGTAAAAATTTGACTGCTGCATGTTAGTGTGAATCAATTATGGTTGAATTAAACTGGACTGGATTGTCATTGGAATAAACGAATTAAACAAAAGGCAGCAGGTATTGATCGCGTGACGAGTATCCGTACCCATTATGTGCCCTGTTAGGACAGAGTCTATTTTAAGGAATAGACTCGAATTCCCAATAGGTGAAGTCCTCACTCAGGTAAGTGAATCCCATAGATCCAAAGTCTCGTTAGGTGTTCGGGATCCGCGCGAGATCAATAGCTGCCTGGTAAATCGATAAAATAAATAATGAAACATGTAAGGAAGCATGAAAGAAAAGAACAAAGAAAAGGCCTAACGAGCTAATGGTCTATGCGGTAAGAAAATCCTGGGTGAAGGTAAGAAATCCTATTGGGTGAAGACTGTTAGAATTATTGATAGGAATGACAGCCGACACCCAAGAGGGGGGGGGGGGTGAATTGGATGTTTATGAAAACATTGGAAAATATTTGAATTAAATCGTTTTCAATAAACTTAAAGAGATTTTGCAGCGAAAAATAATATATTGATGAAAACGATTGCGCAGAAGCGAATAATATTAATACTATTATGAAAAACTAATATGCGCGGATACGAATTAAATAAGAACAACGAAAACCGTTACCGCGCTTATTATTTTAAATTCGCTTAAAATTAATTATTACGAAAATAGTTGTTATGATGCACAACAAATAAATATAACAACAGAATATAAAAGAGATAGGGATAGAAGAGATTGCACCGCAGATTTTATCCTGGTTCGCCAAACCCGGCCTACTCCAGTCCCCTAGCGACCCGCTTGAGCTTTTTAGTAAACCAAAGACGCCACGCATCCCCAAGTACAACCAGAGCGCCCCGCAAGCTACTAGGAACCTCCTTTCGCCAGGGACCTCGATACACAACTAGGAAGACCCTTCCTAGATTTCCAGATAGCCTAACTACTAGGTGACCCACCGTTCGCTTAGCACTACCCACACAACAAAGGGTTCCTCACCCTACAACCACGAACGCAGCACGTCCGCACTAGGAGATTCACTCCCTAGTCACTAAGGGTTACACACCCCTTACAACACTGGTTAAGGTATGAGTGATTGGTACAAGACCTATAATGCACTCTTAATAGTGCGGATACAACAATAATAGGCCACTATAACAATTATGTGTTCTAAGCAACACAGATACAACAATATAGCTCTAATGATAATGAAGTCTAGATAAGGTTGTTACAAGGCCAAAATAAGGTTTAGTTTTTCTTCAAAAATGAATGAACGTGAAAAACAGAGAATAGGAGAAGAAGAAGAGAAGGAGCGTGAATATCAGATTTCTAGACTTGTTGAATGTAGAAGTGATTTTTGAAAAACAAATAAATAGAGTTAGTTTTAAAATCAAAACAAATCAAAAGATAAAATAAAATATTTAAGAATTAAAACCAAAGATTTGAATTTTGAATTTTGAATTTGAAAATAGAATCAGAATCAAATCAAAAACGATTTTGGAAATAAAATAATTTAAGTTTTAAAATCAAAACCAAATAAAAAAGATTTACAAAATAAGACAATGATTTGATTCTTAAAACTAAATGGAAATAATTCAAATTTAAAATCATTTTCGAATTTTTATAAAATAAATCAGAATCTTTTATATAAAAGCAAATCAGGAAATAATCAAAATGATTCTGACACGTTTTTCAATAAAACTTGAGGTAATCGATTACTTGAGGAAAGTAATCGATTATCCCTTTAAAAATAGAAACTTTGAAATTCATTTTAAAAACCAGTAATCGATTATCACATGCATGTAATCGATTACTTCACTTTTGTTTAATGTATGATGCAACTCATATAATCGATTACCACTATTCTAATAATCGATTACAGAGCCTCTGATATGCATATGATGCAACATCATGTAATCGATTACTACAAGGCATGTAATCGATTACTTTGTCTCAGGGAAAATATATGATGCAACAATTTTAATCGATTACTTGAGCCAGGTAATCGATTACTCTCATAAGAAAGTAATTGATTAACAAGATTCATTTAATCGATTACAACCTCTCTGATTTTTCTATGATGCAACAAAGTTAATCGATTAACTTAGGCAAGTAATCGATTACTCTCTCTTGCATACATAAAAATATTCAGGGTTTTGTAACATCAAGTATTTTCACCAAAACTAAGATAGAAAAACTGATTTTCACAAAACTTCTTTTTCTTCTCCTTAATTATGAAAAATATATTTAGAAAAACTTATATTGGCCTCTTAACATAATATAAACCTTGACTTCATTACCTTACATGATGTCCTAAGGGAAAGGCTAAAATCTTCATTTGCTTGAATCTTCAACTTCATTTGCTTGAGTCTTCAACATGAAGCTTGGACTTGAAGGTTGAAGAGCTTGTGATTGCAGTTGATATGAACTTGAGAATCTTGAGTTTGTTATCATCAAAACCATATAGAATATTTGCACTTGAAGTCCTTGGGAAAGCTTGACTTCCAACACTCCCCCTTTTTGATGATGACAAACCTGTATTCTGAATGATCTGCATCACAAGTGTTATACAAGCAAATGTATATATAATAAACACATCCTTATCCCTAGAACACAAATAATACACCAAGGATACAAAAAGGATATATAACAAATTAAATGCTTCGCATCCTTGCATCATTCAGCATCATTCAAGAATTCTTCTCCCCCTTTTGTCAACAGCAAAAAGTGGGTTCAGAATTCTTCTCTTGTTGTTATGCTTGAATTTTTCTTCTCCCCCTTTTTGTTATTCATCAGATATGCTATTAAGCTCAGAATTCTTCTCCCTATGAGTAAGCTTGATTTCTCACTTTTCTTTCCATGGGAGTTTTCACGTGATCCCTTTTGTTTTGTCGACGACATTTGGTTCTATTCCCCTTTTGTCTTCATTAAGCCCATGTCTTTTGTAAAAGATCTCTCCCCTTTTGATCAAATAAACCAAATTCTAAACTCCCCCTAAAACACTGGGTAGAAGCATTAATAATAACAAGGAGATTTGTTACATACTTTACTCCCCCTATTTTGACATCAGCATAAGGAGTTATGGGAAACACTGTAACACCCCGCAAATTCCTTGTATTGAATTAACATACTAAAGAGATTTATTTTGAGAAAAATGTTTTTGAAAGAATATTTTCTTAAATAAATTTCTTAATTCACATTTTCAAAGTGGAAAATGAATTTAAAGAAATGATTTCCATGAAATAATGTGATGAGTTTTAAAGTTGAGTTTGAAAAATAGTTATGTGATTGATATTTTTGGTATTTTAAGGGAATTTTGGTTTTTATATATATATGTACATGATTTTATAAATAAGAAAATCTATTTTCTATGTAGGCAAAACTATTAGATTGGTCCTGTAAGTTATTTTTTGGTTGCGATTTCGTCCCTTAACTTTTTTTTGTTTCAAATAAATCCGAAAGTTTGTAACTTATTTCAAATAGTCCAATTCTGTCTTAACACCGTTAATGGGAGCCTCCTACGTGACAACGAATGATCTTACAAGGCTAAAACTCATCGTTACACCCCAAAACGATGTCGTGTGAGACCAAAATAGAAGCTTATTGGGCTATCCCTAACTATTTTGGTTTTCTCCTTTGGCCTCATATGACATCATTTTGGGGGTGTAACGTTGAGTTTTAGCCACGCAAGACCAATGGTTGCCACATAGGAGGCTCCCATTATGGTTTTAAGACAAAATTGGATGGAAGGATTTATTTGAAACAAGTTACAAACTTCCGGATTTATTTGAAACGAAAAAAAGTTAAGGGACGAAATCGCAACCAAAAAATAACTTACAGGACCAATCTAGTAGTTTTGCCTTCTATGTATGTACGGCCTTATATGTAGGTATGCTTAGAATTATGAGGAATTTAATTAGTAAATGAACATGATTATATGTGAGTGTATGTATGTGTAACGTGTAAGAGTGTGTGCATGAATATGTGCATGTGAATACGTGAATATGTGAATATGTGAATATATATGTGTGTGTGTGTGCCGTGTATGTGTGTGAGTGTAAGAAGCCTAGAATTTTCCTTAAGTGGAGACCAAGTAACCACCTCCTAACCAAGTTCCAAACCAAGTCCTAACCAAATAGTGAAACCCTAATGGAGTGCCAACTAACCATTAAACCTAGATTGACTCCAGGTACCTAATGTCCCCTACATGTCCCCTTAAGAAATGCTAAACTCCACCCATGCAACTCTTTGAGTTGCCAACATTAACCCTCCCACTTGCACCATAGCCGAATTGATCAAGGGCAAAAGAGGGAAAGTTTCATGCCTTTGCCCTTGTCTATATCTAGCCAAGTGAGTGTGGAGAGTTGGCCATTTCATTCTTCATTTCCACTTTCACTTCTTCATTTTCTTCATTTTCTAAACACATTTGTTGGGAGCAAACATTAAGCTCTCAACACACACACCAAGAAAGAGAGAGGGCCGTAAGTGAGAGGAAGGAAGAAGAAGGAGAAACCAAGCCAAAACCTAAGTCTTCCTTGAAGTTCCAAGACCTTAAAAGCTTGAAGATCAACCCTTCCTTGGTGGGTAGTTCGAAAATTGTGAAGAAAGTTGTAATAGTTTAGATTTTCCTTTTTATCTTGTAACTTTTCTTTCTTTCCTTCATTGCATGTTAATTCCTAAAGCTTAAATGATGAGTACAAGTGTATTTGTACTTGATCATGGATTTTAAAGTCTAAAGGAACTTATAAACGTCTAACTACCGAACTTCATAACTCGTTTAAGGTCTTCATGAAAGATCTTGAAGTTTTTCAAAATAAATCTTAAAGATCTAAAAAGTTTTGGAGATTCTTGCAAAGTTTAAAGTGTATCTCTTTACATAATAATTTCTCAAAGCTTGAAGAAATTTGTAAACATCTAATCAATGGACTTCCTAACTCGTTTAAAGTTTTCATAAGAGATCTTAAAGCTTTTCAAACTAAATCTTCAAGATCTAAAAAGGTTGTTGAGATTTTGTAAAGTTTAAAGTAAATCTTTTGCATGTTGAAGTTTCTTTCTAAAACCGTGATTTATGATGTGTTTAAGAATTTATTTGAGATGTAAATGGATGATCTAAACTTGCTTAACAATGATGTTGAAATCTTTGGTGTTGCATGTTAGTTTGGTGATGATCTTAATGATTTGAGTACATGCATGTCTTGTTTATGCTTTGATCTTGAATTTTTAAGAGTAAATGAATTTGTAAAACACTAAAACCTAAACTATATGATTCAGCCTTGACTAGATCTATGGGTCTTGGTGCTTTTTAATTTAATTCAAGTCATTGCATGTTAATCTTTTGGTTGGAAAAATTGATTCGAGTTGTTAAAGTGTTTAATTTTAACTTGATCTTGATAGAGTCTTAATTTTGGTCTTGACCTTTAACTTGTTTTTGAAAAAGTTTAATCTTTGGTGCAAGCATGTTGTTTTTGAACTAAAAGAATTAACCTTCTTCATGCATATCACGGTTTTAACCTTTTCTTCCTAAAGTAATTTTAATCTTTGATTTGTGCTATTAAACTTGATTTCATGACTTGATCTACAAGATTTAGATACATGCATGTTATTTTCAAGTGAAAAAGACTTAATTTTCTTAAGGGCCATCACGGTTTTATAAGAAACCAAGGAAACAAGTTTTTGGAAAAATGGTTTTCAACTTGATTCATGTTTTACGATCTTGTATGTGAAAGTTTGAAGTTAAGTCCTGATTTTTGGAGATGATGTTTTAGTTTTTATGCTTGAAAACGAAAATGATATTTTTTTTTAAGAAAATGCATGCTTTGATTTAGGAACCTTGTGTTTTGGTATGTTGAAAAAGTGAACCTAAGACCTTGTTTTGTCAAAAGGAGGTTCGGCCTATGCATCTTAAATAGACTAGGGTTCTTTTTCATGAGGTGACTTAAAAGTAATGAGTATGTCTTGAAGAATTATGTTAAATGGATTTGTTTGAAATGGTGTTATAAATGTTTGTTTTCATTCGGTTTTAGCATGAAAAATAAGACTTTGATGTAATGTTTTTCTTTAATAAATTGATTTAAGTAAAAGGAATAAATTAAAGTCTAATACTTTCTCCAAGTAGAGCTCACAGTTTTAAATATGAAAGAGAGAGTAAATAATTTGTTTCATGAAAAAGAAAGTGAAATTAAAGAGCTTGAAATAAATCAAGTTGAATTGTGTGTTTAGTTTTGTAATTCTTAACTTGTTTTCCTTAATTTTATTCGGCCATATAGAGTAAATAAATTCAGGGAGTTTAACTGCATGAAATAAAATTGTATATGATGATTTTTGAAAAGAATAAAGTTGTTTAAATAAATGTGTTTGACTTAAATCTTTAGTTCAATGTGGTTGTGAATCTATGCATGTCTAAGTATGTTGTTAAATTAAATAATTAATTACTTACTTGCATGGCTTAGTTACTTCAGTGTTGTTGTGGTTGTGTGCTAATTGGTGTTTGAAAAATACTTGAGTATGTAATTGATTTTAACATAATTTGATTTGATTATTTGAGATTTTAAATTATGTTCATGGTTGCCTAAAGTGTTTTGTGATAAAAACTTGAGTTTTAAAGTGTTAGTTTTGAATAAAAAGAGTCATTTAAAACAAAGAATGTTTTTACAATGTTTTTGGAATGTTACCAAAGTGATTTTTACCAAATGATTCTTTGCTTTCCAGAAGAATTGTTTGGACTTGCTTCTTACATTTAAAAACGTTCTGATGCGATTTAAAGTAAAGTTTTCAAGAGATAATTGATTTAAGAAAAAATTTTCTTAATACACGATAGCAACATAAGTGTGTTTTATTTGATACGAGGAATGAGAGGTGTTTAAGTTACGAAAAAGACTTTTCCTAATACAAGTTAATAACAAAAACGTATTTTATTTAGTACGAGGAATTTGAAAGACGAGGGATTGGGGCAGCTGGCAACACAAAGTACGCATTAAATTGCTGGACCTCAGGTGAGAGAGAAGCTTTCCTAAGACACCGTGGTAGTTAGGTGATATATTAGGGCGTTCCGTATCATCTCAAAGATCGGAACTAAGTGGTTCGGAGTCAGTAGTATAGTGGCAATTGTTTGATTGTGTGGCCACTTATACGAAGGTGACGAAGACCACAATGTTATTGTGTGATGTTGTGTGTATGCTTTTATTTATTCATTTAATTATATCTGATGATACTTATTACTGCTGATTGTAATGAGTGAATAGCTGATGGACGTCTGCTACGTCCTGAATAAGAAAATAAAAATGGAATAAATGAGTTGTGAAAGTAATGAAGTTGAAAATGAAGACACAATAAGAGAAAGGAATAACGAGTGGAAATAATATATGTGTTGGAAAAGAGAGAAAGAGTTGAGATTGGGGAAGAATGAATGATAGTGATGAGGTTGAGCCAGAGCTGGGAAAAGAAATGTGAATGTGGAGATGAGATGTGATTTGAGCGGACCTGGGCTGCTTTGTTTTTGGTTTTAGTCTGGGACTAGTGTCGAGTTGAGCTTGCTCCTCCATTAGTGCTCAGCAAAGTTGAAATTTTTGAAAAGGTTTTTGAAATGTAGTTTTTGAAAAGGATTTCGAAAAGATTTTTGAAAAGAGATTTTGTGGAGAATGGTGAAAGGTGTAACACCCCGTAAATTCCTCATATAAAGTTAAAACACTAAAGAAATTATTTTTGAGAAAAGTGTTTTGAAAGAGTGTTTTCCTAAATGATTTTTCTAAAATTCACATTTTCAGAGCTAATGAATGACTTTCAAGTAATGATTTCCTAAAATAATGTCCAAAGTTTAGAAATTAAATTTTGGAAAAATTTAAATGTTTGTGATTTATTGTGTATATACGGTCTTAGTATGCATGAGTATGCTTAGGATTAGCACAAGATTAATTAAATGAAGAAACATGAATGTGTGAATTAATGTGCATATGTATGAGTAATGTGTGATGCATGATATAGGTATGAGCCGTGTGGACATGATGCCATTAAAGTGTTAATTGTGTGCATGTCTATGTGTGTGTGAATGTGTGTATGCTTATGTATATGCTAAGTATATGCATGCTATGTGTTGATAAAAATAAAAAGCATGTGTGCTTGTGTGTATGTGTGATTCGGCTATGAGAGGAGAAGAAAGACCAACTAGAAACCACTCTCTTAAGCCTTAAGAAATGAAATTCAAAATAGAAAGTAGGAAGAGTGACTCATGGAGACTAGGGAGAAACTAGGAGGGATTAGTCATTAACCTAAGGAGGACTTTCTTTCCTCCATGTTCCCCACGGCTTGAACCAAGCCATGCAACAAATGGATTGGACCAAATCACCCTTAAGCTTCCACATTGAACCAAGGCCAAAATAGGAAAATCGCATCCCTTACTTTTTCTCTTAAACCGTGTTTGTGGGTGTGTTGTCTTTGGTTCATTTCCTTCATTCATTTTCTTTTCCACACAAGCTCAAACACTTAGTTTCAACAGTATCATCAAACTCTTGAAACCCATAGAAAGAAAGAGTGAACCGTGAGGAGAAGAGGAGAAGAAGAGTGAAAAATCTCAAAGCCTTAACACAAATCCTTCTAATTCCTTTCTCAACCATCTTAATCTTCAAAGACTAAGGAGAAAGCCTATCAACCCTAGAAGAAGAGGGAGAGGCCGAGGCAAACCATTAAGGGAAAAGCAGGGAAGATTTGAGGATTTAAGTTAGGATTAAGGTAGAAAGAGTTTTGATTAAATGATTTTCATTGTTGTAAAGGACTTTTAATGGACTTTGATTTAAATTTGTGATGCATGTAATTTCTTTGAGTGATCTTGAAGCCTAAGTGTTTTGCATGTCATTTTTATACTTTGATCTTGAATATTGATGTGAAAAAGTTTTGATCTCTTAGTTGTAATTCTTCTTCAAACACGGTTTTGGTTTAAAGTTGTGTTTGACTTCATATTTTTGCTTTGATTTTCTCATGCATGTTGGTTGTGCGGCTTGATAATCCTTGTTTTTCTTTGCATGTTCTTCTTATGTTTTGATCTTGGATTTTGTGCATAAATGAACTTATAAATAACTAAATCAAGAATCGAGTAATTCGGCCATGAGTAGAAAATTTAGGTCTTGATGTTTTTGATTTGATCTAAGTAATTTCATGTTAATTTTATGTTTAGAAAAATTTATTTCTAACTTGTTCTTCACGGTTTGCTTGAAGACTTGAGTTTAAGTTATGTTTTGGCATTGATTTTCTTGTGCATGTCCTGATTTATGGTTAATCTTAAGAAAACATGAAGCTTGCATTGTGTATGTCTAAAGTAAGTGTGAAGTCTTGATTTTCTTGTATGTGTGTCACGGTTTTCTAAAACAAATACACCTAACAAGCTTTAAATATAATTTTGAACATAAAAAAAGAATTTGAGTCAAGGTTGTATGTGTGTGATGATGGGGATTCGGTTTGTAATCTTAAAGGGGGTAAAATGATGCTTTTGAACCTTGCATGAGGTAATCTAGGAATTTAGGTGTTTGCATGTGAAAATAAAATTATAAGACTTTGTTTGCTTGTATGTCATGATTCGGTCAAGACTAGGGAGAGTAGGAAATCATGCTTTTCTTACATGCATGTTGAAAATTGTCTCACCTAGAAATTGTAGGTACATGCATGTGCTTGTTTTAAGGGATGAAGACCATGACATGATTCTTGATTTCATTGTGTTAAGAATTAAAATTTTGTTCGCCCAAATTGCTGTGCAACTCACGGATTTTCACAAGGAAAATAAGAAAACAAGATTTTGCCTTGATTCATGTTTTTTGTGCATATCATAAGTATATTCGGTCCATATATGTTAACTAGCCTAGAACCTCTTTTTTATGAAACGATTTAAGAAGGAATAAATTTTAGGGGGATGAAATAAATAAATTAAATTAATTGAGTGTTGTGTTTGAATGAAAATACGTGTGTATGTGTTTAATTGTGTGATCGGTTAGGATTAAAAGAAACTAGAATTTAAATGCCTCAAATAAAATAAATTGATCCATGTGATTTAAGTTGTGATGTTTGATTTATTTCTTTGCTTTTATTCGGCCATATAGTTTAAGTAGGTTTAGGGAGCTTAACTACTTAAATAAAATGTACATGGAAATAAATGTTGATGTATTTGGTTTGAAACCTGATTTTGTTTGGTTTATGAGTACTTGCATTCCCAAATGATATTTGCACTTGTATGTGGCATGATTTGCTTGAATGTCATGATGTATGCTTGGCTGTCCTAAATGTTTTATGATGAAAACATCAATTTTTAAAGTGCTGATTTTAAGCTAAAGAGTTATTTTAATTAAAGAAATGTTTTTGCAATATCCTTGGAAGTCTTAACAACGTAATTTTGTAAAACTACTTTGCTGTCCAGGAGTATGTGGACGTACTTTTCATGTTTCAAAATGTTTTCATATGATTTAAAGCTAAGCTTCCAAGTAACAAATGATTTTGGTTATATTTTCAAAAGTTTCCAACAAAGAGAGGACAAGTAATAAACTAAGAAAAGATTTTCTCAAATAAAGGAATAACATAAAGTGTTCTATTTAATATGAGGAATGATAAAGAAAAGAGGTTGGGGCAAATGGCAGCACAAGGTTTCGAGGAGGGCACACATTCAACAGCTGGACCTCAGGTGAGAGAGAAGCTATCCTAAGACACAGTGGTAGCTAGGTGATTTATTAGGACGTTCCGTATCATCTCAAAGATCGGAACTATGTGGTTGGAGTCAGTAGTATAAGCAGCAATTGTGTGCCTTGTGTGGCTGCTTATATGAAGGTGACAAAGACCACAATGTTATTGTGTGATGTTGTGTGTGGATAAGATGCTTTAATTGATTTATTTACTTATTTATTTAATTATGTTTGAAAATGGTTATTGCTGTTGAGTATGATAAGTAAACAGTGGATGGACGTTTGTCTCATCTTAGATAAGAGAATGAAAGTGAAAAGAAAGAGTTGAGAAAGTAATGGGATTGAAAGTAATGGCATAATGAGAAAGGAGTAAGAGACTATGTGAAAGAGAAATGAGAGTTGATTTGGAAAAAGAAGTTGAGGATGATGTTGAGAACGAGCCAGAGCTGGGAAAGTGTTGTTGTTGTTAGAACATGAGATGTGAATTGAGCGGAGCTAGGCTCCCTGGGTTTTGGTTTTAGACTGGGAACTAGTGTTGAGCTGAGCTTGCTCCTCCACTAGCACTCAGCAAAATGATGTTTTTGAAAAAGAGTTTTAGAAAAGGGATTTTTGAAAAGGATTTTAAAAAAAAAGAAGTTTTCGAAAAGATTTGTGAAAACGAATTCTTATTAGGAGTTGAGAAGAGAAGTATTTTCAGAAAAGGGGTTTATGAAACAAATTTTTTTTTGAAAAAGGTTTTGAGATAGGATTCTTTGTGAAACAATAATTTCAATGGATTCTTTTATGAAACAATCTTTTGAAATGAGTTTTATGAAATGGATTCGCGAAGTGAAGTTTTTAAAAAGGTTTTCGAAATGGGATTCTTGAGGAGGCTTAAGAGATAATGTTTTTAGGGAGCCTTATAATGATTTCCTTTGAAAAGTTTTATGAAAGGATATTTTGAGAAGACTTATTTGAGATGGTATTTTCGGTAAGAGTGACGAAAGTAGAGTTTGTGAAAATTTTGGAAATAGTATTTTGGAAAGTTTGAAAAGTGGTAAGTGGTGAGTTGGATATTGTGAGAAGGATAGTAAAAAGGAAGATTGGGAAACAGAATGAGAATCTGTTGATGTGATCCCAGCTCTGAGCTATGTGAGATTTGGTATGATAAAGAATTGTGAAAAGTTAGCGGTCGGGACTCACTGAAGGGATGCACGAAGGGTGAGCCGATCAATAGAATAATTAAAAAGATAAAAGATTTTAAAAGACACTAACAGCGAACGCGGTAAGTCATGAGAGTTAACCCGAAGTAGTGGAGAGGAAGGAACGATAAGTATCTGCAGATACTTAGGACGAGATTGCATTAGGGGAGGACGATGACGGTGAAACGTCAAGAAGTCTAGAGTATTGTTGTAGGCAGAACGAACTCCATAAGTGGTGCACTAACGTGGTGGGGACTGGGTCTAATACCGTGGTAAGTTCTGCGCGCGCACTACAACAATACTGTCGCCCCCTAGATTGCAAATCGAGAACAGTGAGAGGGACTGGAGTGGGGCATTTGTTTGCCAATGCAAGGCAGTGTGCCATGATTATTGTGAATTGATATTATTGATTGAGGCTGAGCCTCCTGGTGTTGTGACAGCTGTCGTGCCCGCACGGTAAAGGTCCTGTACTCCTGTTTGCTTCCGACTAGGTGGTTGGTTGGCCGAGGAGATGTAGACCGGAGACGTGAGTGCTAACTACGAAAGAAACGCGTACCTCGATGATCCTTGAACTCCCCGATCATCGATGGTTATAATTCGATAAAATATTATAAGAAAAGATTCATAGTTATAAGAATAAGAGTTTGAGAAATGTAAAGGGATGAGGAATATAGTGAGAATGGAAATGTGGAAAGATGTGGAGCTCTATGAAAGAGATTGGAAATAAGAGTGGAGAAGTATGGAGGAAATAGTAATGATAATAATAAGATGGAATAAACGTGGGTTGTGGATAGTGATGATAGTATGTTTGCTTGTATTGTGTGTGTAAGTTGTGTGATTGTCCTATTATCTTGACTACCGTAATTCCACACCGTCGACGCTACGCGTCCGGATCGCTTACTCTCTCCTGTTCGTTGGCGCATCGGTGTCGCTGGTACTCCAACGGGCAGATGGATCGTCGTTTGGAGATAGTTACTTGGCCTCATAAGGGACGCGGATGGAAAGCTATACGTCGAGGATGGGCATGGTCGGGATGCGCTCAGATGGTGATCGAAGACCCGGAACGTAAGTTGGGTGGATCTACACCTAGTTTGTGTTTGGGAAGTATATCCTACACGTGTCACGGCTCCGAACCGCCGTCTTGGAATCATGGGAAGGAGAACTCAGTGAAGCTATTCGGAGTGGAGCTTAAACCGAATTCGGGAGTAGATACAACCAGTGAGGTTGCATCAACCTCTGGCACAAAGGCATCAGCGAAGAAGAAAAGAAAGTTGGAACCGACTATCTTTGATAGGAAGAGAGAGCTAGTGGTAGAATTAGATTAGGCTGTTGTTTGTATGTTGTATTCAGGATTACCTAAGTGATGAACTCTTGCTGTAATTCAATTATTCTGAAGCCTGCCCGACTTTTATGGAACGAGAGAATACTTTTTGTGAACATGTTTAAGTATTTTTGAAGAAATGAAGGAAATTATTCAATTGGAAACAAACCGTTTTCGTGATAACATGTTTCCTGAAAATAAAGTAAGTGAGTTGTGGTTTTACGTAACAACTCGGTTTTCGAAAGAGAAGGTTGAAGGAGAGTAATAACTTTCCAAATAAATTTTCAAGTCCTTCAACAATGAAAAAAAAAAAATTTGGCCTCATTTTTACAACATTAATAAATGAAAGTCAATTAATTTTGGTTTTTCGAAAATCGGGCTGTTACAGAATGGTATCAGAGCTTATGGTAATCCTTAGCGGCCTTAAGCATGGCCTTACATGCTTTGCTTGTGTGACTCTGTGTGCTTGCTAGTAATTGAGTAGGAATAGGAGGATAAGCTTTGTCTCTTAGGACATGGACTACTTTATAGCTTAGCCCTGAACTTATCAGTCTAAGAAACCCTTTTGAGTAGATTATGAATAGGTCCTACAAGTAAGACCCTATGTCCATGATGTTTCATAAGTGATTGTTGGACTTAGGTTTGATTTAACCTTAGCATACCTTTATGCAAGGATAGTTATCACTTTTGAGGATGTAGGTTACTATCTCTTAATTCTTGTGTTTGTTGAATTGCTTCAACAAAACGCTCTTGCTGTCCGGATTCGAACCCTTTTCCTTCATGAACCCCTATCATGTTGTAGCCATACCAATTCCATATAAAACTCTTGAATCCGATTTACGGAGTTGGGAGTATCCTACCTACCCCAAATAATTTAGGTTTGAGCGATTGCGGAAGGAAAGGTAGTTTAAGCCAAGTAAAGACATAAGACCCCCGTGAGATAGTTATATGTTGAACCAAAGTTGGGGAGTTACAAGGAGGAAAGAAAACATATATAATTGGCCAATAGAAGGGATTTTGAGTAAAGCCTAGATAGTACTAGAATTTCCTTTAGCCCGAGAAGAATAGATGCAAACCCTAGGATTGGAAGAAGAATCATAGGGGAGACGGATTAGATAGAGAATAGTGAATATATAAGAATTTTTAGTTAGAATCCTTGTTTTTGGAGATGTGTGTATGTTTGGTTGCTTGATTTCCCCCAAGTCCGTACCTCTGGTCGGACTTTTGTGACGACGACCCAATGAGAGAACGACATCTTCTTCGGTTAGTCCAATGGACATAACCCGACTCGACACGCAAGTGACGGTACGAGTGGAATCTCTCCATCTGGAAGCGGTTAAAGAGAAACATCAGAATGACATGAGAATGTTGTTGCCCTGCTGCCCCATTCTACAAAGTATTTCTCGGGGACGAGAAATCCTTAAGTTGGGGAGAATGTAACACCCCGTAAATTCCTCATATTAAGTTAAAACACTAAAGAAATTATTTTTGAGAAAAGTGTTTTGAAAGAGTGTTTTCCTAAATGATTTTTCTAAAATTCACATTTTCAGAGCTAATGAATGACTTTCAAGTAATGATTTCCTAAAATAATGTCCAAAGTTTAGAAATTAAATTTTGAAAAAATTTAAATGTTTGTGATTTATTGTGTATATACGGTCTTAGTATGCATGAGTATGCTTAGGATTAGCACAAGATTAATTAAATGAAGAAACATGAATGTGTGAATTTATGTGCATATGTATGAGTAATGTGTGATGCATGATATAGGTATGAGCCGTGTGGACATGATGCCATTAAAGTGTTAATTGTGTGCAAGTCTATGTGTGTGTGAATGTGTGTATGCTTATGTATATGCTAAGTATATGCATGCTATGTGTTGATAAAAATAAAAAGCATGTGTGCTTGTGTGTATGTGTGATTCGGCTATGAGAGGAGAAGAAAGACCAACTAGAAACCACTCTCTTAAGCCTTAAGAAATGAAATTCAAAATAGAAAGTAGGAAGAGTGACTCATGGAGACTAGGGAGAAACTAGGAGGGATTAGTCATTAACCTAAGGAGGACTTTCTTTCCTCCATGTTCCCCACGGCTTGAACCAAGCCATGCAACAAATGGATTGGACCAAATCACCCTTAAGCTTCCACATTGAACCAAGGCCAAAATAGGAAAATCCCATCCCTTACTTTTGCTCTTAAACCGTGTTTGTGGGTGTGTTGTCTTTGGTTCATTTCCTTCATTCATTTTCTTTTCCACACAAGCTCAAACACTTAGTTTCAAGAGTATCGTCAAACTCTTGAAACCCATAGAAAGAAAGAGTGAACCGTGAGGAGAAGAGGAGAAGAAGAGTGAAAAATCTCAAAGCCTTAACCCAAATCCTTCTAATTCTTTTCTCAACCATATTAATCTTCAAAGACTAAGGAGAAAGCCTATCAACCCTAGAAGAAGAGGGAGAGGCCGAGGCAAACCATTAAGGGAAAAGAAGGGAAGATTTGAGGATTTAAGTTAGGATTAAGGTAGAAAGAGTTTTGATTAAATGATTTTCATTGTTGTAAAGGACTTTTAATGGACTTTGATTTAAATTTGTGATGCATGTAATTTCTTTGAGTGATCTTGAAGCCTAAGTGTTTTGCATGTCATTTTTATACTTTGATCTTGAATATTGATGTGAAAAAGTTTTGATCTCTTAGTTGTAATTCTTCTTCAAACACGGTTTTGGTTTAAAGTTGTGTTTGACTTCATATTTTTGCTTTGATTTTCTCGTGCATGTTTGTTGTGTGGTTTGATGATCCTTGTGTTTCTTTGCATGTTCTTCTTATGTTTTGATCTTGGATTTTGTGCATAAATGAACTTATAAATCACTAAATCAAGAATCGAGTAATTCGGCCATGAGTAGAAAATTTAGGTCTTGATGTTTTTGATTTGATCTAAGTAATTTCATGTTAATTTTATGTTTAGAAAAATTTATTTCTAACTTGTTCTTCACAGTTTGCTAGAAGACTTGAGTTTAAGTTATGTTTTTGCATTGATTTTCTTGTGCATGTCTTGATTTATGGTTAATCTTAAGAAAACATGAAGCTTGCATTGTGTATGTCTAAAGTAAGTGTGAAGTCTTGATTTTCTTGCATGTGTGTCACGGTTTTCTAAAACAAATACACCTAACAAGCTTTAAAAATAATTTTGAACATAAAAAAAGAATTTGAGTCAAGGTTGTATGTGTGTGATGATGGGGATTCGGTTTGTAATCTTAAAGGGGGTAAAATGATGCTTTTGAACCTTGGATGAGGTAATCTAGGAATTTATGTGTTTGCATGTGAAAATAAAATTATAAGACTTTGTTTGCTTGTATGTCATGATTCGGTCAAGACTAGGGAGAGTAGGAAATCATGCTTTTCTTACATGCATGTTGAAAATTGTTTCACCTAGAAATTGTAGGTACATGCATGTTGTAACATCCTACCTTTTATACTTAAATTATATGACTTTAAGTTGGTGATTTAATTAGAAAATAATTGGGGTCTTCTAAAAATTTTGACGGAGTTTACTTTAAAATATGGACTTTCCCCAATTTACAAGTTATACCTGTCAGTTCAGAATAGTTTAGAACAATAACAAATCCATAATTACATTGTAAGTGATTGTGACTTACTTTAGAGTTCAGTTAAAAGAGGATAGATCAATATCCTTCACAACCACTAACTTTTTCTTTCACAAATCCTTATAAAGTCTCTTTTACAAAATAATAATATCTTTAACTTAAAATGAAAGTTAATACTTAATTACAATGTATAATGAATTGATTTACATCATAGAATCTAAGAGCAGTTGCAGGATGATTGTGACCCTTAGGTCCTAATCACTAATATACTCTTTCACTGTGAGTATACCTTTCTCGACACGGAAGCAATGAATACTCTTCTCCAATGGTATCTAAAATGGTCAACTTAAGGGGTGAGTAATTTGAATAATAATTAAGGAAAACACTTAAAATAGCAGTAATAGGACATAACTAGACATACCCAAACACATATCATCATACTCATATTATCCTATTCAACAATAATGATTCTATATCTTATCACTTAACCCATTCACGCTATTCATATTTCCTTATCAATAACAATAACAATACTTTACGATGCTTTTATGCTCAAACATATGAACAATGCATGTAACTGTATACCACTGTGATTTAATCCCTGAATCCAATGTAACACTATAAATTTTCACTGTATTCACTATAACACTTTAACACTTTCATTGGATTCAGCGAATTAAACTCGTTTATAACAATGAATGCACTTCTCCATTTCCAATGCCAATAATAATTTCCTCACAACACTTCTCCCTCCACTCTGGGGAAAACCGACCAGGAGGAAGCATTTCTCAACCCCTGTTTGGGTGCTTCACATCCTCTAGGAATGTCGCTCACCCGCTTGCACAGTACGTCACACTCCTCTAGGGTAGTGTACAACGTACAATCTGGATTGATTCGCCCAGATTGGCTCTAGCAGAAATCACTGTCAGTGCCCACAAGGAGCCAAAGTAAATAGAAATACTATGGTTTGCATCGGACCAATCCCCGACACGGGTGGCGAACCCATGTCCTTTGGAAGATCAAAGTCCTCCATAGTGCTTCCTAACATTTACTCTTGTCCTCATCTATCGTTAAAACGATGTATGTTTTCCCCGTAACCCCCTAAGGTCCACCTTACTCCTTGAATGCACGTGTTTCTAGTTCATTTTATGTTGTTTTCAATAATCAAATCTTTAATACTTTATATCAATTTGGTTGGGTTCTCTAACTTAAGATTTGGCCATACTATATATATAAACAATAACAATCATGCATAACAATAACAATAATCATGACAATAACATTTATTCATTTATTTCATTCAATAACAATTAAAACAATCAATTACTAATATCAAACCCCAAATTCATAACATATATTTTCATATTCAATCATAACAACATCAAGCATATAAATCAAACATACACATAAAAATACATCTAGGTATAACCTATTACTATCATTAAATCCTTCCCCTAATTAAAACCAAAGTACTCCCCCTTACCTTTAAGAGAGAGATTGGGGTTTTCTCCAAACCCACTCACCAAGCTCCAATCCTTATCTCCTAGCCTCCTATTCCATGCTCTTATACCCGATCTATGACTCCTGGAAGGATTCGAAGGCTCTATGATTAAGATTGGGAAAGTTAGGGTTTTGGGTTCCCAATTTGGGGGTTTGAGAGAAAGAGATGAAAACATGAGATTTGGGAGGAGAACTACATCAATAAGTGATGAGGAGATGATTTCTAGTGTGGATTTGATGTTATTTGGCTTTGATTTGGTGTTATTTTGAGTGATTGAAGCATGAGAGAAAGAGAGAAGAAGAGAGGGCTTCGTAGAGAGAGAAAGAGTCGAGTAGAGGAGAGAGAAACTTATGGAAAAAGTGAAGGAAAAGCGTGTTTTTAATCAGATTTGGCAGGAGGTAATCAATTACTTCTTATGAATAATCGATTACTTCTTCAATGCAACAACCTAGTACAAAATCCTGAGACCAAATAATCGATTAAGCCCTTCAAAATAATCGATTATTTCACTGAAATCACAAGGTAATCGATTACTTCACCCAAGTAATCGATTACTCTGCTGCAACACTTTGTGTGATTTCATCTGAGAGCAAGTAATCGATTAAACCCTTCTAAGTAATCGATTACTTGATGCAAAATACCATTTTGATGACTTTCTAACCCTATTTCATTTCCTAAGGCTCTTATACTCATCTAGGTTTGGATTACTACTCAAGACCTTACTCCTATACTATTTAAACCAATTCTAAGCTAGTTCTACCTCATATCATTCTACTCTTAACTTAATTCTATACTCTAAACACTTAAACACATACTAACTTACGTCTAATCACCATTCTAAACGGACATCGAAAATTGGGGATGTTACACATGTGCTTGTTTTAATGGATGAAGACCATGACATGATTCTTGATTTCATTGTGTTAAGAATTAAAATTTTGTTCGCCCAAATTGCTGTGCAACTCACGGATTTTCACAAGGAAAATAAGAAAACAAGATTTTGCCTTGATTCATGTTCTTTGTGCATATCATAAGTATATTCGGTCCATATATGTTAACTAGCCTAGAACCTCTTTTTTATGAAACGATTTAAGAAGGAAAAAATTTTAGGGGGATGAAATAAATAAATTAAATTAATTGAGTGTTGTGTTTGAATGAAAATATGTGTGTATGTGTTTAATTGTGTGACCGGTTAGGATTAAAAGAAACTAGAATTTAAATGCCTCAAATAAAATAAATTGATCCATGTGATTTAAGTTGTGATGTTTGATTTATTTCTTTGCTTTTATTCGGCCATATAGTTTAAGTAGGTTTAGGGAGCTTAACTACTTAAATAAAATGTACATGGAAATAAATGTTGATGTATTTGGTTTGAAACCTGATTTTGTTTGGTTTATGAGTACTTGCATTCCTAAATGATATTTGCACTTGTATGTGGCATGATTTGCTTGAATGTCATGATGTATGCTTGGCTGTCCTAAATTGTTTTATGATGAAAACATGAATTTTTAAAGTGCTGATTTTAAGCTGAAAAGTTATTTTAATTAAAGAAATGTTTTTGCAATATCCTTGGAAGTCTTAACAACGTAATTTTGTAAAACTACTTTGCTGTCCAGGAGTATGTGGACGTACTTTTCATGTTTCAAAATGTTTTCATATGATTTAAAGCTAAGCTTCCAAGTAACAAATGATTTTGGTTATATTTTCAAAAGTTTCCAACAAAGAGAGGACAAGTAATAAACTAAGAAAAGATTTTCTCAAATAAAGGAATAACATAAAGTGTTCTATTTAATATGAGGAATGATAAAGAAAAGAGGTTGGGGCAAATGGCAGCACAAGGTTTCGAGGAGGGCACACATTCAACAGCTGGACCTCAGGTGAGAGAGAAGCTATCCTAAGACACAGTGGTAGCTAGGTGATTTATTAGGACGTTCCGTATCATCTCAAAGATCGGAACTATGTGGTTGGAGTCAGTAGTATAAGCAGCAATTGTGTGCCTTGTGTGGCTGCTTATATGAAGGTGACAAAGACCACAATGTTATTGTGTGATGTTGTGTGTGGATAAGATGCTTTGATTGATTTATTTACTTATTTATTTAATTATGTTTGAAAATGGTTATTGCTGTTGAGTATGATAAGTAAACAGTGGATGGACGTTTGTCTCATCTTAGATAAGAGAATGAAAGTGAAAAGAAAGAGTTGAGAAAGTAATGGGATTGAAAGTAATGACATAATGAGAAAGGAGTAAGAGACTATGTGAAAGAGAAATGAGAGTTGATTTGGAAAAAGAAGTTGAGGATGATGTTGAGAACGAGCCAGAGCTGGGAAAGTGTTGTTGTTGTTAGAACATGAGATGTGAATTGAGCGGAGCTAGGCTCCCTGGGTTTTGGTTTTAGACTGGGAACTAGTGTTGAGCTGAGCTTGCTCCTCCACTAGCACTCAGCAAAATGATGTTTTTGAAAAAGAGTTTTAGAAAAGGGAGTTTTGAAAAGGATTTAAAAAAAAAAAGAAGTTTTCGAAAAGATTTGTGAAAACGAATTCTTATTAGGAGTTGAGAAGAGAAGTATTTTCAGAAAAGGGGTTTATGAAACAAATTTTTTTTTGAAAAAGGTTTTGAGATAGGATTCTTTGTGAAACAATAATTTCAAAGGATTCTTTTATGAAACAATCTTTTGAAATGAGTTTTATGAAATGGATTCGCGAAATGAAGTTTTTAAAAAGGTTTTCGAAATGGGATTCTTGAGGAGGCTTAAGAGATAATGTTTTTAGGGAGCCATATAATGATTTCCTTTGAAAAGTTTATGAAAGGATATTTTGAGAAGACTTATTTGAGATGGTATTTTCGGTAAGAGTGACGAAAGTAGAGTTTGTGAAAATTTTGGAAATAGTATTTTGGAAAGTTTGAAAAGTGGTAAGTGGTGAGTTGGATATTGCGAGAAGGATAGTAAAAAGGAAGATTGGGAAACGGAATGAGAATCTGTTGATGTGATCCCAGCTCTGAGCTATGTGAGATTTGGTATGAGAAAGAATTGTGAAAAGTTAGCGGTCGGGACTCACTGAAGGGATGCACGAAGGGTGAGCCGACCAATAGAATAATTAAAAAGATAAAAGATTTTAAAAGACACTAACAGCGAATGCGGTGAGTCATGAGAGTTAACCCGAAGTAGTGGAGAGGAAGGAACGATAAGTATCTGCGGATACTTAGGACGAGATTGCATTAGGGGAGGACGATGACGGTGAAACGCAAGAAGTCTAGAGTATTGTTGTAGGCAGAACGAACTCCATAAGTGGTGCACTAACGTGGTGGGGACTGGGTCTAATACCGTGGTAAGTTCGGCGCGGGCACTACAACAATACTATCGCCCCTTAGATTGAAAATCGAGAACAGTGAGAGGGACTGGAGTGGGGCATTTGTTTGCCACTGCAAGGCAGTGTGCCATGATTATTGTGAATTGATATTATTGATTGAGGCTGAGCCTCCTGGTCTGGGACCATTTATGTTGTGACACCTGTCGTGCCCGCACGGTAAAGGTCCTGTACTCCTGTTTGCTTCCGACTAGGTGGTTGGTTGGCTGAGGATATGTAGACCTGAGACGTGAGTGCTAACTACGAAAGAAACGCGTACCTCGATGATCCTTGAACTCCCCGATCATCGATGGTTATGATCCGATAAAATATTATAAGAAAAGATTCATAGTTATAAGAATAAGAGTTTGAGAAATGTAAAGGGATGAGGAATATAGTGAGAATGGAAATGTGGAAAGATGTGGAGCTCTATGAAAGAGATTGGAAATAAGATTGGAGAAGTATGGAGGAAATAGTAATGATAATAATAAGATGGAATAAATGTGGGTTGTGGATAGTGATGATATTATGATTGCTTGTATTGTGTGTGTATGTTGTGTGATTCTCCTATTATCTTGCCTACCGTAATTCCACACCGTCGACGCTACGCGTCCGGATTGCTTACTCTCTCCTGTTCGTTGGCGCATCGGTGTCGCTGGTACTCCAACGGGCAGATGGATCGTCGTTTGGAGATCGTTACTTGGCCTCATAAGGGACGCGGATGGAAAGCTATACGTCGAGGAGGGGCATGGTCGGGATGCGCTCAGATGGTGATCGAAGACCCGGAACATAAGTTGGGTGGATCTACACCTAGTTTGTGTTTGGGAAGTATATCCTACACGTGTCACGGCTCCGAACCGCCGTCTCGGAATCATGGGAAGGAGAACTCAGTGAAGCTATTCGGAGTGGAGCTTAAACCGAATTCGGGAGTAGATACAACCAGTGAGGTTGCATCAACCTCTGTCACAAAGGCATCAGCGAAGAAGAAAAGAAAGTTGGAACCGACTATCTTTGATAGGAAGAGGGAGCTAGTGGTAGAATTAGATTAGGCTGTTGTTTGTATGTTGTATTCAGGATTACCTAAGTGATGAACTCTTGCTGTACTTCAATTATTCTGAAGCCTGCCCGACTTTTATGGAACGTGAGAATACTTTTTGTGAACATGTTTAAGTATTTTTGAAGAAATGAAGGAAATTATTCAATTGGAAACAAACCGTTTTCGTGATAACATGTTTCCTGAAAATAAAGTAAGTGAGTTGTGGTTTTACGTAACAACTCGGTTTTCGAAAGAGAAGGTTGAAGGAGAGTAATAACTTTCCAAATAAATTTTCAAGTCCTTCAACAATGAAAAAAAAAATTTGGCCTCATTTTTACAACATTAATAAATGAAAGTCAATTAATTTTGGTTTTTCGAAAATCGGGCTGTTATAGAATGGTATCAGAGCTTATGGTAATCCTTAGCGGCCTTAAGCATAGCCTTACATGCTTTGCTTGTGTGACTCTGTGTGCTTGCTAGTAATTGAGTAGGAATAGGAGGATAAGCTTTGTCTCTTAGGACATGGACTACTTTATAGCTTAGCCCTGAACTTATCAGTCTAAGAAACCCTTTTGAGTAGATTATGAATAGGTCCTACAAGTACGACCCTATGTCCATGATGTTTCATAAGTGATTGTTGGACTTAGGTTTGATTTAACCTTAGCATACCTTTATGCAAGGATAGTTATCACTTTTGAGGATGTAGGTTACTATCTCTTAATTCTTGTGTTTGTTGAATTGCTTCAACAAAACGCTCTTGCTGTCCGGATTCGAACCCTTTTCCTTCATGAACCCCTATCATGTTGTAGCCATACCAATTCCATTTAAAACTCTTGAATCCGATTTACGGAGTTGGGAGTATCCTACCTACCCCAAATAATTTAGGTTTGAGCGATTGCGAAAGGAAAGGTAGTTTAAGCCAAGTAAAGACATAAGACCCCCGTGAGATAGTTACAAGTTGAACCAAAGTTGGGGAGTCACAAGAGGAAAGAAAACATATATCATTTGCCAATAGAAGGGATTTTGAGTAAAGCCTAGATAGTACTAGAATTTCCTTTAGCCCGAGAAGAATAGATGCAAACCCTAGGATTGGAAGAAGAATCATAGGGGAGACGAATTAGATAGAGAATAGTGAATATTTAAGAATTTTTAGTTAGAATCCTTGTTTTTGGAGATGTGTGTATGTTTGGTTGCTTGATTTCCCCCAAGTCCGTACCTCTGGTCGGACTTTTGTGACGACGACCCAATGAGAGAACGACATCTTCTTCGGTTAGTCCAATGGACATAACCCGACTCGACACGCAAGTGATGGTACGAGTGGAATCTCTCCATCTGGAAGCGGTTAAAGAGAAACATCAGAATGACATGAGAATGTTGTTGCCCTGCTGCCCCATTCTACAATGTATTTCTCGGGGACGAGAAATCCTTAAGTTGGGGAGAATGTAACACCCCGTAAATTCCTCATATTAAGTTAAAACACTAAAGAAATTATTTTTGAGAAAATTTTTTTGAAAGGGTTTTTTCCTAAATGATTTTTCTAAAATTCACATTTTCAGAGCTAATGAATGACTTTCAAGTAATGATTTCCTAAAATAATGTCCAAAGTTTAGAAATTAAATTTTGGAAAAATTTAAATGTTTGTGATTTATTGTGTATATACGGTCTTAGTATGCATGAGTATGCTTAGGATTAGCACAAGATTAATTAAATGAAGAAACATGAATGTGTGAATTTATGTGCATATGTATGAGTAATGTGTGATGCATGATATAGGTATGAGCCGTGTGGACATGATGCCATTAAAGTGTTAATTGTGTGCATGTCTATGTGTGTGTGAATGTGTGTATGCTTATGTATATGCTAAGTATATGCATGCTATGTGTTGATAAAAATAAAAATCATGTGTGCTTGTGTGTATGTGTGATTCGGCTATGAGAGGAGAAGAAAGACCAAGTAGAAACCACTCTCTTAAGCCTTAAGAAATGAAATTCAAAATAGAAAGTAGGAAGAGTGACTCATGGAGCCTAGGGAGAAACTAGGAGGGATTAGTCATTAACCTAAGGAGGACTTTCTTTCCTCCATGTTCCCCACGACTTGAACCAAGGCATGCAACAAATGGATTGGACCAAATCACCCTTAAGCTTCCACATTGAACCAAGGCCAAAATAGGAAAATCCCATCCCTTACTTTTGCTCTTAAACCGTGTTTGTGGGTGTGTTGTCTTTGGTTCATTTCCTTCATTCATTTTCTTTTCCACACAAGCTCAAACACTTAGTTTCAAGAGTATCATCAAACTCTTGAAACCCATAGAAAGAAAGAGTGAACCGTGAGGAAAAGAGGAGAAGAAGAGTGAAAAATCTCAAAGCCTTAAACCAAATCCTTCTAATTCCTTTCTCAACCATCTTAATCTTCAAAGACTAAGGAGAAAGCCTATCAACCCTAGAAGAAGAGGGAGAGGCCGAGGCAAACCATTAAGGGAAAAGAAGGGAAGATTTGAGGATTTAAGTTAGGATTAAGGTAGAAAGAGTTTTGATTAAATGATTTTCATTGTTGTAAAGGACTTTTAATGGACTTTGATTTAAATTTGTGATGCATGTAATTTCTTTGAGCGATCTTGAAGCCTAAGTGTTTTGCATGTCATTTTTATACTTTGATCTTGAATATTGATGTGAAAAAGTTTTGATCTCTTATTTGTAATTCTTCTTCAAACACGGTTTTGGTTTAAAGTTGTGTTTGACTTCATATTTTTGCTTTGATTTTCTCATGCATGTTGGTTGTGTGGCTTGATGATCCTTGTTTTTCTTTGCATGTTCTTCTTATGTTTTGATCTTGGATTTTGTGCATAAATGAACTTATAAATCACTAAATCAAGAATCGAGTAATTCGGCCATGAGTAGAAAATTTAGGTCTTGATGTTTTTGATTTGATCTAAGTAATTTCATGTTAATTTTATGTTTAGAAAAATTTATTTCTAACTTGTTCTTCACGGTTTGCTTGAAGACTTGAGTTTAAGTTATGTTTTTGCATTGATTTTCTTGTGCATGTCTTGATTTATGGTTAATCTTAAGAAAACATGAAGCTTGCATTGTGTATGTCTAAAGTAAGCATGAAGTCTTGATTTTCTAGTATATGTGTCACGGTTTTCTAAAACAAATACACCTAACAAGCTTTAAAAATAATTTTGAACATAAAAAAAGAATTTGAGTCAAGGTTGTATGTGTGTGATGATGGGGATTCGGTTTGTAATCTTAAAGGGGGTAAAATGATGCTTTTGAACCTTGCATGAGGTAATCTAGGAATTTAGGTGTTTGCATGTGAAAATAAAATTATAAGACTTTTTTTGCTTGTATGTCATGATTCGGTCAAGACTAGGGAGAGTAGGAAATCATGCTTTTCTTACATGCATGTTGAAAATTGTCTCACCTAGAAATTGTAGGTACATGCATGTGCTTGTTTTAAGGGATGAAGACCATGACATGATTCTTGATTTCATTGTGTTAAGAATTAAAATTTTGTTCGCCCAAATTGCTGTGCAACTCACGGATTTTCACAAGGAAAATAAGAAAACAAGATTTTGCCTTGATTCATGTTCTTTGTGCATATCATAAGTATATTCGGTCCATATATGTTAACTAGCCTAGAACCTCTTTTTTATGAAACGATTTAAGAAAGAATAAATTTTAGGGGGATGAAATAAATAAATTAAATTAATTGAGTGTTGTGTTTGAATGAAAATATGTGTGTATGTGTTTAATTGTGTGACCGGTTAGGATTAAAAGAAACTAGAATTTAAATGCCTCAAATAAAATAAATTGATCCATGTGATTTAAGTTGTGATGTTTGATTTATTTCTTTGCTTTTATTCGGCCATATAGTTTAAGTAGGTTTAGGGAGCTTAACTACTTAAATAAAATGTACATGGAAATAAATATTGATGTATTTGGTTTGAAACCTGATTTTGTTTGGTTTATGAGTACTTGCATTCCTAAATGATATTTGCACTTGTATGTGGCATGATTTGCTTGAATGACGTGATGTATGCTTGGCTGTCCTAAATTGTTTTATGATGAAAACATGAATTTTTAAAGTGCTGATTTTAAGCTAAAGAGTAATTTTAATTAAAGAAATGTTTTTGCAATATCCTTGGAAGTCTTAACAATGTAATTTTGTAAAACTACTTTGCTGTCCAGGAGTATGTGGACGTACTTTTCATGTTTCAAAATGTTTTCATATGATTTAAAGCTAAGCTTCCAAGTAACAAATGATTTTGGTTATATTTTCAAAAGTTTCCAACAAAGAGAGGACAAGTAATAAACTAAGAAAAGATTTTCTCAAATAAAGGAATAACATAAAGTGTTCTATTTAATATGAGGAATGATAAAGAAAAGAGGTTGGGGCAAATGGCAGCACAAGGTTTCGAGGAGGGCACACATTCAACAGCTGGACCTCAGGTGAGAGAGAAGCTATCCTAAGACACAGTGGTAGCTAGGTGATTTATTAGGACGTTCCGTATCATCTCAAAGATCGGAACTATGTGGTTGGAGTCAGTAGTATAAGCAGCAATTGTGTGCCTTGTGTGGCTGCTTATATGAAGGTGACAAAGACCACAATGTTATTGTGTGATGTTGTGTGTGGATAAGATGCTTTGATTGATTTATTTACTTATTTATTTAATTATGTTTGAAAATGGTTATTGCTGTTGAGTATGATAAGTAAACAGTGGATGGACGTTTGTCTCATCTTAGATAAGAGAATGAAAGTGAAAAGAAAGAGTTGAGAAAGTAATGGGATTGAAAGTAATGGCATAATGAGAAAGGAGTAAGAGACTATGTGAAAGACAAATGAGAGTTGATTTGGAAAAAGAAGTTGAGGATGATGTTGAGAACGAGCCAGAGCTGGGAAAGTGTTGTTGTTGTTGGAACATGAGATGTGAATTGAGCGGAGCTAGGCTCCTTGGGTTTTGGTTTTAGACTGGGAACTAGTGTTGAGTTGAGCTTGCTCCTCCACTAGCACTCAGCAAAATGATGTTTTTGAAAAAGAGTTTTAGAAAAGGGAGTTTTGAAAAGGATTTTAAAAAAAAAAGAAATCTTCGAAAAGATTTGTGAAAACGAATTCTTATTGGGAGTTGAGAAGAGAAGTGTTTTCAGAAAAGGGGTTTATGAAACAAATTTTTTTTGAAAAAGGTTTTGAGATAGGATTCTTTGTGAAACAATAATTTCAAAGGATTCTTTTATGAAACAATCTTTTGAAATGAGTTTTATGAAATGGATTCGCGAAGTGAAGTTTTTAAAAAGGTTTTCGAAATGGGATTCTTGAGGAGGCTTAAGAGATAATGTTTTTAGGGAGCCTTATAATGATTTCCTTTGAAAAGTTTTATGAAAGGATATTTTGAGAAGACTTATTTGAGATGGTATTTTCGGTAAGAGTGACGAAAGTAGAGTTTGTGAAAATTTTGGAAATAGTATTTTGGAAAGTTTGAAAAGTGGTAAGTGGTGAGTTGGATATTGCGAGAAGGATAGTAAAAAGGAAGATTGGGAAACGGAATGAGAATCTGTTGATGTGATCCCAGCTCCGAGCTATGTGAGATTTGGTTTGAGAAAGAATTGTGAAAAGTTAGCGGTCGTGACTCACTGAAGGGATGCACGAAGGGTGAGCCGACCAATAGAATAATTAAAAAGATAAAAGATTTTAAAAGACACTAACAGCGAATGCGGTGAGTCATGAGAGTTAACCCGAAGTAGTGGAGAGGAAGGAACGATAAGTATCTGCGGATACTTAGGACGTGATTGCATTAGGGGAGGACGATGACGGTGAAACGTCAAGAAGTCTAGAGTATTGTTGTAGGCAGAACGAACTCCATAAGTGGTGCACTAACGTGGTGAGGACTGGGTCTAATACCGTGGTAAGTTCTGCGCGCGCACTACAACAATACTATCGCCCCCTAGATTGCAAATCGAGAACAGTGAGAGGGACTGGAGTGGGGCATTTGTTTGCCACTACAAGGCAGTGTGCCATGATTATTGTGAATTGATATTATTGATTGAGGATGAGCCTCCTGGTTTGGGACCATTTATGTTGTGACACCTGTCGTGCCCGCACGGTAAAGGTCCTGTACTCCTGTTTGCTTCCGACTAGGTGGTTGGTTGGCCGAGGAGATGTAGACCTGAGACGTGAGTGCTAACTACGAAAGAAACGCGTACCTCGATGATCCTTGAACTCCCCGATCATCGATGGTTATAATCCGATAAAATATTATAAGAAAAGATTCATAGTTATAAGAATAAGAGTTTGAGAAATGTAAAGGGATGAGGAATATAGTGAGAATGGAAATGTGGAAAGATGTGGAGCTCTATGAAAGAGATTGGAAATAAGAGTGGATAAGTATGGAGGAAATAGTAATGATAATAATAAGATGGAATAAATGTGGGTTGTGGATAGTGATGATAGTATGTTTGCTTGTATTGTGTGTGTATGTTGTGTGATTCTCCTATTATCTTGCCTACCGTAATTCCACACCGTCGACGCTACGCGTCCGGATCGCTTACTCTCTCCTGTTCGTTGGCGCATCGGTGTCACTGGTACTCCAACGGGCAGATGGATCGTCGTTTGGAGATCGTTACTTGGCCTCATAAGGGACGCGGATGGAAAGCTATACGTCGAGGATGGGCATGGTCGGGATGCGCTCAGATGGTGATCGAAGACCCGGAACATAAGTTGGGTGGATCTACACCTAGTTTGTGTTTGGGAAGTATATCCTACACGTGTCACGGCTCCGAACCGCCGTCTCGGAATCATGGGAAGGAGAACTCAGTGAAGCTATTCGGAGTGGAGCTTAAACCGAATTCGGGAGTAGATACAACCAGTGAGGTTGCATCAACCTCTGGCACAAAGGCATCAGCGAAGAAGAAAAGAAAGTTGGAACCGACTATCTTTGATAGGAAGAGGGAGCTAGTGTTAGAATTAGATTAGGCTGTTGTTTGTATGTTTTATTCAGGATTACCTAAGTGATGAACTATTGCTGTACTTCAATTATTCTGAAGCCTGCCCGACTTTTATGGAACGTGAGAATACTTTTTGTGAACATGTTGAAGTATTTTTGAAGAAATGAAGGAAATTATTCAATTGGAAACAAACTGTTTTCGTGATAACATGTTTCTTGAAAATAAAGTAAGTGAGTTGTGGTTTTACGTAACAACTCGGTTTTCGAAAGAGAAGGTTGAAGGAGAGTAATAACTTTCCAAATAAATTTTCAAGTCCTTCAACAATGAAAAAAAATTTGGCCTCATTTTTACAACATTAATAAATGAAAGTCAATTAATTTTGGTTTTTCGAAAATCGGGCTGTTACAGAAGGAAAATTTTTAGAAAAGGATTTGTGAAAAGAAATTCTTTTGAAAATGTTTTTGAAAAGAGGTTTTGAGAAATATTATAAAAAGTGTTTTCAGAAAAATTTTGAAAGGAAATTTTGTGAAAGGCTTTGGAAGGAGATTTTTATAAACATTGAGAAAGGGGACTTTTGAGAAAACTTTTGAAAAAGAAAGATTAAGAAGAAAGAGATTTTTATGAAAAGTTTACGAAATGATATTTTGTGGCAGATTATGAAACAATGATTTGAAGAAGATTGTTTTGAGAAAAGATTTTGAAATGAGATGGTTACGAGAAATGAAGGACGTTGAGAAAAGTTTGAGAAATGAGATTTGAGATTGTGATGTGATCCCAGCTCTGTGCTATCTGAGAAATGATGAGAGAAGGTTTGTGCAAAGTTAGCGGTCGGGACTCATTGAAGGGTTGCACGAAGGATGGGCCGACCTTAGGATAATTAAAAGAGATAAAAGACTTTAAAAGACTTACGCGGTGAGGTATGAGAGTGCGAAGTAGTGGAGAGGAAGAAACCATAAGTATCTGCGGATACTTAGGAGGAGATTACATTAGGGGAGGACGATGACGGTGAAACATCAAGAAGTCTAGAGTATATTTCTAGGCAGAACAAACTCCACATGTGGCGCACTAACGTGGTGGGGACTAGGTCTAATGTCGTGGTAAGTTCTGCGGGCCCACTAGAAATATACTGTCGCCCCCTAGAATGTAAATCTAGAACAGTGAGAGGGACTGGAGTGGGGCATCTTGTTGTCCATTGTAGTGAGACAGTGTGCCATGTATATGAATTGATATGATTTGAGGCTGAGACCTCCTGGTCTGGGACCATTTGATGTGTGACAGCTGTCGTGCCCGCACGGTAAAGGTCCTGTACTCCTGTTTGCTTCCGATTAGGTTGGGTGGATGACCAAGGAGATGTAGACATGAGTGATAGCTGAGAATGGAATGAATTCCCCGACGATATCTTATGATTCCCCAAGTTAAGAAATGTTATGAATGGATAAGATTGGAAAAGAAGAAGTTCTAAGTATGAAAAGGAAAAGGAATAAGAAAGAAAGAATGTAATGAAAAGTGAAATTAAGCTTGGAAAAATAATGAAGGATGATAATAACGAAAGATAATAATGATAATGATGATGATAACATGCTTGATTGTTGTGTGTATGTATGTTGTATTGTATGCTTGTGTGGTCCTATTATCTTGCCTATCGAAATCCCACACCGTCGACGATGCGTCGTTTGGATTGCTTACTCTCTCCTGTTCGTTGGCATATCGGTGCTGCTGGTATCTCAACGGGCAGATGGAGGATCGGATGGAAGTCACCGTACGAGGCTACAGGAACTACAAAGACAAGATTCGGCATGAGGTTCGAGGGAACTCCACCACTCTCAATGGAGCAGAGCCGGAATCTACTAGCAAGGAGGGAATCACAACATGGAAGACATCATCTTCGAGAGCAAAGAGAGGACGCACGAAGAAGAAGGGACTTCACCCAATTATCCTGAAAAGGATAGTTTAAGGATAGTGTGGTTAGTTTAGGCTGTGATGATTGTTGTGTTAAGGATTACCGATGCCATGAGCCATTATGTAATTGAGCTAAGTTTTATTCTGACTTGTGGAGCACATCTTTATGCAAAGTTAATTCATGTAAAGTTTTTGAAAACTATTAAGATAACTCTAAACCAAGTTCTTTTATGAAAACGAATGTTTTATGAAAAGAACGGTTTTAGTAACAACTCGGTTTTCGGCAAAGTGAATTGGAGAACATAAAGAGGTTTTCAATGATGTCTTCGAACACTTCAACAATAATAAAAAAAAAATTTGGCCTCATTTTTGGCAACTTTAATAATTAGAAGTTAAATGTTTTAGGTTACGAAAATCGGGCTGTTACAAACACAAAAATTTTTGTCCCATTACATAGTTAAAAAGACGCATGATGTCAAGATAGAGTGAAGTAGCAAACATGTTTTCATGCAAATTTGAAAAAAAAAATTCTCCCCCTTTCTAAAAGAATGATTCAACCAAGCATATTATAAAGGGAGATCAAATGCATCAATAAAAAAACCTTTGTATGCTCACTATATAAAGCATCATCAAAACTTTATTTAATGCAATTCAATTCAGCAAACTTTGTCATCTAAGGCATATATCACATAAACAAGATGTATCACAAGAATGAAAAGTTTTAGGAGTAGTAATACTTATCGAGATGATATTTTCCCAAGTAATAGAGATAGTAAGCTTTGGAGTTCCTCCCATTCGGATATTCAACATTCTGCAAGGTTATCGTTTGTGACACTTTCTCAAGTTATAATGTTTGTGAGTGCACTTGTGAAGTTCTTCCTTTAGGTTTATTGTCCTTATTGCATAGATTGAAGAGAACTTCACTTGTGTCTATTCAAGTCGCACTTCCCTTGATTAAGTCCACATTCCTCTTTGGTATTATCCATTAGGCACCATGAAGGACAGAAATAAGATTGTTCATTTGGAATTCTTTAATTTAATTCCTTCGTACATAGCTCCTCTTGTATTTGAAGTATTACCTGTAAGACTACATAGGAGCATTTTCTTGGTATCCAAAGACTTGGATCCTCTATGACTAGTTACATTTCCTCACAAATATCAAAGATATTGTGGGAGCAAAATGTGAATAAACAATTTAAGCATATGCACTAATCATAAAAAGAAATAACACCATGCTTATGTTATAAGTCCATGTCGTACCAAACATGTCCTTACAAATACAAGCATGTCCTCATATATCAATGCAATATCATTACATATAAAGCGTAATCATGTGATAGGAGATAACAACAAAAATATTAACCTCACATGATGTAACACACTATATGTATGTAATAGGTATCTAGGACTATACCAAAAATAATCATGTGCTAAAAAGAATTTTCAAAAGGTGTAAAGCACACATGATTTAATTCAACTAAGAAGTGATCATGAAAATTAAAAAATATTTAAAAAAATTTAGCACTCATGATCCACCTTAGTATGAATAAAAATTAGAATAGTCCAAATATACATTTCTATAGTCATTGATATAAGAGGAATAAGAGATAGATACCTTAGGTTTGTTGACCAATGAAGTTCTTGTCTTTACCCATTGCTTCACCTTTTGATTTTTGAACATATCGGATCTTCCATTTTTCTCATGTGAAGCTTTGGTGTTGGTAGGCATCTTTCTCCTTTGATCGACCCATTTAGTTCTTGTCCTCTTAGGTACCATCTTCGATAATTTCTTCTTTTCTCCTCTACTGGATTCATGCCATCGCTTTTTGTTTGAGGTCCTCAATCTTATGATTTCACCTTTTTGCACGTGAGAAGCTTTGGTTGGGAGCATCTTCCTCCTTCGTCCATATTGCTTGTTCATGTGCCAATGAATCTTTGACTTCCCCTTATGTTGTCCAATTGGTTCACCTTTAGATTTAATTTCCTGCACATTTAGAACGCAAGTAGAACCTTTTGGTACCCATTTCATCTTGGGTCCTTGAGGGTTAGTCATAGGTTCCTTAGAAGCCTTTGGAACCCATTGCAAGCTATTTCTCATATTATAATTCTTACGATAAAAGCACAAATGAGAAATATGTCCTAAACAACCACAATAATTGCAAATAATGGGTTTGGATGATGATTTGACTTTTTCAAAATTATCTTCATGAAACTTGGAATTTTTCATTTCACATTGAAAAATATTATTGTCATCCACTTTACTTGATTTTTGGATATCCACTTTATTTTCAATTTCATCAAGTAAAGAATTTGAACAATTTAATTTTTCAATGTTACTTTCAAAAAGTGCTTCCTCAACTTGTTTTTCAATATGTAAGAAATTTTCAAAAATAGTTGAGGAGCTGTTTTCTAAAAATATCTCTTTATCAAAATAATCTCCATTTTTCAAAATATCATTTTCATTTTCAATCAATGAGAGTTTTTGTAAAGAGTCCAAGTTTTTATTTTCTAAAGATATCAAATCATCATTTAAATCATTATATGCAAATTGTAGAGATTTAGAACAAAAACTATTTTGAATTACCTCATGTTCCTCATGGGCCAAGTATTCGGATGTTTCATTTTCATCTTCCATCGATTCCTCATCCGAAGAGCTTGATTCCTCCATTGAGTCCATGAAGCTTTCAAACAGTCTCTTTAATTCATCTTCATCGCATAATGAGCTACTCCCCACGCTTTTTGTTTCATCATCAGAATCTTCGTATAGGGAGTTGGTCCTTTCACGTTCTATAACAACTTCTTGTTGTTCCTTCTCCTCTTTCCTGTGGACACTTACACTTTCAACAAGATCATTAGTAGCATAGTGGAGATGTAAAATGTCCCAAATATCCTTAGAATTTTCACAATTTTCAATAATAGCAAATGCATCATGGTTCAAAGAATTTTTAAAAACTTGCATAGCTTGAAAATTCAAGGAAAAACATTTTTCATCAAAACCATGTAAAACGACATTCCATGGACGAATGCTGATAGATTGTAAAAATATTTTCATTCTCGCACTCCAATAGTGAAAATTATTTCCATCAAAAAAAGGTGCATCATCGAATGAAAATCCCTCCATATTAAAATAAATAAAACTATCCCAACGCTGCCAATCTACAACGGATCTTTAACTCAGGCTGTTAGGCCTTTACCAGAGAACGAAGCTCTAATACCAATTTTTAGAATTATTGATAGGATTGACAGCCGACACCCAAGAGGGGGGGGGGGGGTGAATTGGGTGTTTATGAAAACATCGGAAAATATTCGAATTAAATCGTTTTCAATAAACTTAAAGAGATTTTGCAGCGAAAAACAATATATTGATGAAAACGATTGCGCAGAAGCGAATAATATTAATACTATTATGAAAAACTAATATGCGCTGATAAGAATTAAATAAGAATAACGAAAACCGTTACCGCGCTTATTATTTTAAGTTCGCTTAAAATAGATTATTACGAAAATAGTTGTTATGATGCACAATAAATAAATATAACAACAGAATATAAAAGAGATAGGGATAGAAGAGATTGCACCGGAGATTTTATCCTGGTTCAGCAAACCCGGCCTACTCCAGTCCCCAAGCGACCCGCTTGAGCTTTTTACTAAACCAAAGACGCCACGCGTCCCCAAGTACAACCAGAGCGCCCTGCAAGCTACTAGGAACCTCCTTTCGCCAGGGACCTCGATACACAACTAGGAAGACCCTTCCTAGATTTCCAGATAGCCTAACTACTAGGTGACCCACCGTTCGTCTAGCACTACCCACACAACAAAGGGTTCCTCACCCTACAACCACGAACGCAGCACGTCCGCACTAGGAGATTCACTCCCTAGTCACTAAGGGTTACACACCCCTTACAACACTAGCTAAGGTATGAGTGATTGGTACAAGACCTATAATGCACTCTTAATAGTACGGATACAACAATAATAGGCCACTCTAACAATTATGTGTTCTAAGCAACACAGATACAACAATATAGCTCTAATGATAATGAAGTCTAGATAAGATTGTTACAAGGCCAAAATAAGGTTTAGTTTCTCTTCAAAAATTAATGAACGTGAAAAACAGAGAATAGGAGAAGAAGAAGAGAAGGATCGTGAATATCAGATTTCTAGACATGTTGAATGTATACGTGATTTTTGAAAAACAAATAAATAGAGTTAGTTTTGAAATCAAAACAAATCAAAAGATAAAATAAAATATTTAAGAATTAAAACCAAAGATTTGAATTTTGAATTTTGAATTTGAAAATAGAATCAGAATCAAATCAAAAACGATTTTGGAAATAAAATAATTTAAGTTTTAAAATCAAAACCAAATAAAAAAGATTTACAAAATAAGACAAAGATTTGATTCTTAAAACTAAAATGGAAATAATTCAAATTTAAAATCATTTTCGAATTTTTATAAAATAAATCAGAATCTTTTATATAAAAACAAATCAGGAAATAATCAAAATGATTCTGACACGTTTTTCAATAAAACTTGAGGTAATCGATTACTTGAGGAAGGTAATCGATTATCCCTTTAAAAATAGAAACTTTGAAATTCATTTTAAAAACCAATAATCGATTATCACATGCATGTAATCGATTACTTCACTTTTGTTTAATGTATGATGCAACTCATATAATCGATTACCACTATTCTAATAATCGATTACAGAGCCTCTGATATGCATATGATGCAACATCATGTAATCGATTACTACAAGGCATGTAATCGATTACTTTGTCTCAGGGAAAATATATGATGCAACAATTTTAATCGATTACTTGAGCCAGGTAATCGATTACTCTCATAAGAAAGTAATTGATTAACAAGATTCATTTAATCGATTACAACCTCTCTGATTTTTCTACGATGCAACAAAGTTAATCGATTAACTTAGGCAAGTAATCGATTACTCTCTCTTGCATACATAAAAATATTCAGAGTTTTGTAACATCAAGTATTTTCACCAAAACTAAGATAGAAAAACTGATTTTCACAAAACTTCTTTTTCTTCTCCTTAATTATGAAAAATATATTTAGAAAAACTTATATTGGCCTTTTAACATAATATAAACCTTGACTTCATTACCTTACATGATGTCCTAAGGGAAAGGCTAAAATCTTCATTTGCTTGAATCTTCAACTTCATTTGCTTGAGTCTTCAACATGAAGCTTGGACTTGAAGGTTGAAGAGCTTGTGATTGCACTTGATATGAACTTGAGAATCTTGAGTTTGTTATCATCAAAACCATATAGAATATTTGCACTTGAAGTCCTTGGGAAAGCTTGACTTCCAACAAAGACACCATCCTAACAGGTGCATACAAAAATATCTAATGGTACATTATAAGAAAAGACAAGAAAGAAAAGAAATGAATAAAGGAAAGAAGAGAGATGAGAAAAACTAAGAAAGCTGAAAAAGGAAGATAAGAAAATAAATTTGAAGGAAATGCCACATATTGTGATTGGGAATGATGCATATCTCTGTTGTGAAATTCTTGAAAATGATTATGATTATTACGATGTAAACATAAATGTTAGGCTTAGTTTATTATTATTACTTCTTAGAAATTATTTCCTAAGTTCTCAGTAATGCTACCCTTCTTGCTATATTTTTACAGGTACAGAAGTGGATCTTACACAAGTCATGGCCGAAGAGGAGTACACTCCACACCGTGGAGTGTAATTTAGTCACGAGAGAACCTAAATTAATTTGGTGTAATTATTATGGTTTAATTTTTTTTAGAAGCCCAGAAACTTATGTTATTTTTGAAAAGGGCATTAGTGCGAGGTAGCCGAAGTTAAATATAATTTTAGGTTTTGTAATATTCTGGATTGGCAAGTTTAAAAGATGCAAATTTTTGTGGAGTCCTATAAACAGAGGAAACTCTGCCGGATTCTCGTCGAAATTTTCAAGTGTGAATTTTAATAAAACCTAATTTTAACTAATTAAAAGTGAGGGTGTTACATGTTTCAGGTACTTTCGGAGCTTAAATGAAGAAAATAAATATGGAGCATGAAAGAGGATGAAATGACCTTGAAAATGGCACAAGAACGGAGGGAAACGGAGCCGGAATCAGTGCGACACACCCAGGCGTGGAGCTCCCCACGCCCAGGCGTGTCTGCTACGAGAATTGCACCATTTTATAGACTTGGCAGGCCCAGGCGTGAGGCTCAGGGCGCCCAGGCGCGCAAAGTGCGAGAAAGTGACATTGTTCGCTGTTTTGACCATAACTTGAGCTACGCTTTTCCAAATGAGGCGATCTTGGTATCACTTTAAAGCTAAGGAAAATATATACAACTTTTCCAAAAAATAGCCTTTCTCAAATTCGTCCATCTTTGGGGTCAAAATCAGTTCCGAAGTTGCTGTCAGATACGAGAAAGCCCAATTGGGCCACTTCCTGATCAGTTTTGCTCCGGTTCAATTAGGATTAGTTTTATCTTTTAAATATACGTTTTAGAATTAGGTCAGCAGTCATTAGAGAGATAGAGAGAGGGAGATTACATAATTTTAGAGAGTTTTAAAGAGGAGAAGATCAAGGATTGGAAGATCCAAGGCTTTTCCATGGTAATCATGTATTCTTCTACTACTTTTGTTCTTATTTTCATGATGTGTAACTAAAACCCTCGTGTTAGGAATTTGTGAGTTTGTATGGATTAGTTTATTGATTTCATGAATTGATGTTTTCCGTTTCTAAATCAAGTGTTTGATTGTATTTCCACTGTTATGCATAGAAGTAATTAATCTATGTTTTGGATCTCTAATTCTTCAATTGAGAGATTAGGAATTAGAATAGGCCATGCCTTCAAACAATATAATTATTCAGCTCGAAGGGATACTTTTAGGTAATTATATAACTTGTTATAAATTCCACTATTCTTAATAATGATTATTCAATAGTTTAATTACTTAAGGGATTAAGTGTTATCAAATTGAATAATAAACAGTAATTGCAAGAGGAATCTAGTAATTGCTATCTTAGGAATTTGTTCTTGATTTAGGGAAAAATATAGATTTATGATTCATAAACAACGCCTACAATGAAATTATGTTCCTAACATCTTTCTCAAATCGCCCACAACTTCTATTTAATTTCTGTTTTTAATTTATTTTCTATTTTTATTTCAATTCAAACTTGATTAATTAGTAGAAACCTATAGATTTTGATTTTAACTACTCTTTGGTAAAAATTAATTGAACAATTTGCAATCCCTGTGGGAACGATATCCGGTCTTATTGACTATATTACTATCCGATCTAGTATACTTGCTAGAGAGTGAACAGAAAGGTTGCTCTTTCTGAGCATAATATCGATAGGGGGAGATCGGCAGTACCTTAATTTTCATACTATCGATAGGGGAGAGTAAGACAAAAATATTTTTCTATGTTTTTCCAAATTTTTCAACAAGTTGTACCAATTGCCATATATTTTTCTTATATTTTCAACAATTGGTATCAACAATTAGTTTTACAATTGGTATCTATAATAGGGAGAAAGGTAGTTATTTGCCTACCTTGTATTTTACACTCTTATTAGCTATGTGCTTAATTCTTCGGCTCCTTTTTGATCATGCCAAAAGGGGGAGAAAGGTAGTTGTTGTTTTTGTTGTTTTAGATATTCGAATGTTGTTCGAACATTTGCCAAAAAGGGGGAGAAAAGAGAAAGGAACGATGCTGTTTGATGGGGAGAAAAGAAAGGTAGTTGTTGAAGATAAATGCTTTAGAGTTACGACCATATATCAAGGGCGAGAAAGGAGAAAGATGATGTTCAGGGGGAGTGATCTTCGAGCATATGTTCAGGAGAACCGATCAAGATCATCACAAAACCAACAAGCATTTGTCATCATCAAAAAGGGGTAGATTATTGAATCAAAGGTTTTGATGAAGACAAATGAGCTAGCTCGGTTCAAATGAACAAGCTCGGCTTAATGAAGACGAATGAGTAAGCTCGGTTCATATGAACAAGCTTGGCGTGATGACGACAAATGAACAAGCTCAGTTCTCAGCCAAGGTTTGATGAAGCCAAATGAATCAGCTATGAAGTATCCTGGAAATCAAATCAAGCTCGGTATGTTGTCCATCTCGGCATGGATCAGCTCGGTGCATACTCGGAAGTGATCAATCCACACTATCGCTCAGAGCAGACTCAGTCAGCCGATCTCAAGCTCGGCAACACTATCGTTCAGAGCAGAGTCAGTCAGCCGACGTCAAGCTCGGCAACACTGTTCGCTCAAAGAAGACTCATTCATCCACGTGAAGCTCGGCAACACTGTTAGTCAAGAAGAATAATCACTCAAGTACCCAAGCTCGGTGACGATCTCAAGCTCGATGAATATGTCAAGCTCCGTGAAAAATGTCAAGCTTGGTGACGATGTCAAGCTCGGTAAAGATATCAAACTTTCGTCAAGCTTAGAGAAGTATTTAAGCTCGGCATCAGATTAGCTCAATTCAGAAGTTCTCAAGCTCGGTATCAGATCAATTTAGTTCAGAAGTATTCAAGCTCGGCAGTCCTCAAGCTCGGCATCAGGTCAACTCAGTTCAGAAGTCCCAAGCTCGGCTTAAGGAAGTCGACCAAAAGATCAGATCAGCTCAGCTCAAGAGCAGATATATCTCTCAAGTCCCCAAGCTCGAACCAGTTGTCAAGATCGGCATCACTACTCATCTTCAACCTTCAACAGTTCGACGTCGCATGCATCACTTCGTCTCTGACATTATAGTACGATGCATGGTTGACATCTTTGTCCTTATTTCAACAGCACTCATCCGTCACCATCCTTAATATTTCAAAATTGAAATTCAAATAAACATTGGAAGAGAGACAAATTTAGAACGTTACAGACAAGTGGAAACAGCTAGACAAAGGACAATACGTTGCTGTACAGTGCCGAAAATGTCCAGTATATCCGTTGCAAAGGACATACGCATTTTCCACTCTCTCTCCTACCTCATGCATGGTAGCATCACTATAAAAGGCTGGTTTTTCTCTTCAGAAGACAAGAAGAATAGAACAGAGTACAAGAGCCAAATTTTCATATTCATTCTCTGAAATACACAAGTACAAAAATGCAGAAAAGAGAACGATAAGAGCAAAATTGTCATATTCAAAACTCAAGTCTCAAATTGTTCTCAACATTCAAAAACCCTCTCTCAAACACAAAACCGAAAACTCTTTTGTTTACCAAACTTTCAGATCAAACACACTTGAGTTTCGGGTTGGAGCCATCATCTCATTCAATCATTCTTCAAGTCTTGAGGTGTTCTCAAGCAGTGAAAGTCTTGGAAGGTTTTATTGGAAGTCAAGCTTTCCCAAGGACTTCAAGTGCAATCATTATATGGTTTTGATGATAACAAACTCAAGATTCTCAATTTCATATCATGTGCAATCACAAGCTCTTCAAGCTTCAAATCCAAGCAAATGAAGACACAAGCAAATCTGAATACAGGCTTCAAGTTGAACATTCAAGCAAATGAAGTTTTTAGCTCTTTCCCTTAGGACATCATGTAAGGTAATGAAGTCAAGGTTTATATTATGTTAAAAGGCCAATATAAGTTTTTCTAATTATATTTTTCAAAATTAAGGAGAAGAAAAAGAAATTTTGTGAAAATCAGTTTTTCTAACTTAGTCTTTTGTGGAAATACTTGATGAAACAAAACTCTGGATATTTTTATGTTATGCAAGAAGGAGTAATGGATTACCTGCCTAAACTAATCGATTAACTGTGTTGCATCATAGAAAAACCAGAGTGTGTGTAATCGATTATGTGAACTTGGCTAATCCATTACTTTTTGAATAAGAGTAATCGATTACCTGGATCAAGTAATCGATTAAACATGTTGCATCATACATTTTCCAGAAGCAAAGTAATCGATTATTGCTTTGAGATAATCGATTACATGATGTTGCATCATATAAAAATGAGAGGCTCAGTAATCGATTATTAGATTAGTGGTAATCGATTATATGAGTTGCATCATACATTAAACAGAAGTGAAGTAATCGATTACATCCATGTGATAATCGATTACTGGTTTTAAAATGAATTTCAAAGTTTCTATTTTTAAAGGGATACCTCAAGTTTTATTGAAAAACATGCCATAATCATTTTGATTTATTTCCAGATTTGTTTTTATATATATGATTCTGATTTATTTTCAAAATTCGAATTTGATTTTGTTTTTGAAATATTTCCTTATTTGTTTTAAGAATCAAATCTTTGATTTATTTTTTAAATCTTTTTTTATTTGATTTTGATTTTAAAACTTATTTGAATTTATTTCTTAAATCTTTTATTTTATTTTCTGATTTGGTTTTGATTTTAATTTGTTTTCTTAAATCTTTTTGATTTGTTTTTTGATTTCAAAATTAACTTTATTTATTTGTTTTTTCAAAATCATTTCAACACTTCTACATTTTTCAACAATCTGATATTCACGCTTCTTCTTCTTCTCCATCAACTTCTGGTTTTTCACGTTCATATCTTTTTGAAGAAATCAAAACCTTGTGTTGGCCTTGTAACTCTTCTTTTGACTTCATTGCTATAGTGCTTAATTGTTGTATCAGTGTTGCTTAGAACACACCATTGTTAGAGTGGCCTTATATTGTTGTATTCGCACTATTAAGAGTGCACTATAGGTCTTGTACCCAATCTTTCATATCCGTAACCAGTGTTGTAAAGGGGTGTGTAACCCTTAGTGACTAGGGAGTGAATCTCCTAGTGCGAATGTGTGGCGTTCGTGTTTGTAGGGTGAGGAACCCTTGTGTTGGGTAGTGCTAGACGAACGGTGGGTCACCTAGTAGTTAGGCTATCTGGGAAAAATCTAGGAAGGGTCTTCCTAGTTGTTTATTAAGGTCCCTAGCGAAAGGAGGTTCCTAGTAGCTTACGGGGCGCTCTGGTTGTATTCGGGGACGCGGGGGCGTCTTTGGAATATTGATAGAAAAGCTCAAGCAGGTCGCTTGGGGACTGGATGTAGGCTGCTTTATCGAACCAGGATAAAATCTTCGGTGCACAATCTTCTATCCCTTATCTCTTTATTTTCCGTTGTTATAGTTGCTTATGTGCGTTGTTGTTATTTATCGTTATTGCATCATATATCAACTATTTTCTTAATAGATTAATTTAATTGTTTTAAATTAATTAGCGTGGTAATGTTTCTTGTTGTTATCATTTTAATTGTGCCGCGCATATTAGTTTTCATAATAGTATTAATATTATTCGCTTCCGCGCAATCGCTTTTCAACGATATATTATTTTCCGCTGCAAAATCTCTTTAAGTTTTTTGAAAAACGATTTAAATCGAATATTTTCCAATGTTTTCGTAAACACCCAATTCACCCCCCTCTTGGGTGACGGCTGCCAATCCTAACAATAGGTTTCCATGCTCGTCCAAGAGGTTCTTGGCGATTGAAGTCTTAGGAGGTTCCTGAGCAAAAAATCCAAGGAGGTTCTTTGGTGAAAATCCTTGAAGGTTTCAAGGTGTCTTGAAGGTTTCAAGACTGTTAAAGTCCGAGGACGTTCTTCGGCATTTGTATCAGTATAGGTAGAAGCCAAGAGTTTGGTACTCTCTTGGTGGGTTAATTGATCCCGTGTAATCTCTATCTATTTGATTTTATTAAAAGCTCCTTAAAGGTTTTAAGGGGGACTAGACGTAGCTCACCGTGGTTGTGAGTGAACCAGTATAAAAAATCGGGTTCTCATTTCTCTTTACTGCTTTCATTTATATTCCGAGCATTTAAGTATTTGCCTAGCATTAGTCGGCTAGTTTAAATCGTATTTTGTGCTCGGATAGAGCTTGCATATTTCTGCTGCAAACCTGATCTTTGAGTGGTGCAGCTCGGATAATCGATGCTCGGTCTAGAAAACCGATTATTAGAATCTGCTCGGTCCAAAGTCAGCATTTTTACTCTTAACATCAAGCCTTATCCGACCTTGTTCAATCACATCGCGAAAAATTAGTATTATCGCTTTCAACTACTATTCACCCCCCCTCTAGTAGATTGTTAGGCCGCTTGCCTGGTTTCTTGCAAAATCCATCTTATTCACGATGCTCTTGTTAAACTATCATCTTGTTAAATTAATCTTAAAATGTCTTGGCCAATCCAACCAGCTTTGCAAAAGTTTTTGGCCATTACATTGAAAATCTCTTCTAGTCATCTACTCCTATTGGTATGGAAAACATAGTGGAATTGGTGAAGAACCGTACCATGTCACCCAGGAGCATATGGATATCCTTAGTGCACCTTTTTTTCAAAAGATGTTTATGAAGCATTACACCAGACACCCCAATAAGGCTCCAAGAAGAGATGGCACTCCGACTTTATTCTACCAAAGATACTGACATAGAGTTAGAGATGATGTCTCTAAATTAGTTCTTATTGTCCTTAAGAAAGGAAAGGATCTAGGTTATTTTAAATTAGTTTTCATTGTTCTGGTTGTATATTCGGGTAGATGTTTGTAAAATCGATTTGGGCTAAAAATAAGTTCGAAGTGTATTAATTTTGTAAAATTATTGTTATTACAGTGAGGGACTAAAGTGAAACACGATATCATAAGTTAATGGCCACATTTGTAAGACGTTAATGTCTATGAATGGAGAATGTTGTCAGGACTAATGTGAGTAACTTTTTTTCAAAGTGAGAGACTAAAGAGGAATTATTGAAAAATCAAGGGCTAAAGTGAATGATATTTAATAAGTGATAGACTAAAGTGACAATTTAGTCTAAATTAATGTAATCATGTTTTTTAGTGTAATTTTTAGTTGTCTGTCTATCAATTTTTCTTGGACCCCTCCCCCTCTGTCTCTTTTTGGATCGGATCTGTCCATGTTCATCACAAAGCTCCATAAAATTAATACAATCTTATATAATAAATGTAAATGTATATTGATTGTTGTAGTGAACCGGACCTATAGGCCGACCACATGCCCTCAATGCCGACCAACGACTCAACGGATAAGCTTAAAACTCCCTAGTATATGATAAGGATGAATGACACACCCTTCTTATCCTCTAAGAGCCACGTCAGCCCTATTGGGCCCAACAAGCCCATAAGGTATCACAACACACCTAACAGGTAATCCCCTATAAGAACCACCATGCTATAGGGGCTAAGGTATGTCTCTCATCCCTACACTCAAGAACTACGTGTGGCTTGATCCCCTTATCACTGGGGGTACGTAGGACCGGGGTCACCCTCGTCAGCTGCAACAACCCAAACACACATCGTGGTGTATCCCGAACAATGGATCATCACATTGGCACCGTCTATAGGAACGATAAACTTCGATTCCCATCCACAATCAAAAACCAAAAATTAAAAAAAGAAGCCTCTGCCGCCGCTGTTCTTAAGTAAAGCACCCCCTTCACGGTTACCACCGGTGCTGTTCCCGGTGCTACCACGGTGCGGCTCACCGTGAGGATGCTAGTTCCCATTTTTTTGCATCCACATCTGAGTCGTGGGGGGTGTTCACCACCTGACTGGCTTCAGAATCGCGGCTGGGAGCAGAAGCCACCACCAGCAACCATCGCAAAGAGAAAAACAACAACAGAGCAGATCAGATCTGAACAGACTGGGAAGAAAAATCTTTTCCTTTTTACTCATTTATTCATTCAGTAACAGGAATGTACTGTGACATTCTATTCATTTTACAACCTCTTTTTTGGAAATTTTTTGGAATCCCAGATCCAGATCCAACCTAGAGCCAGATCTAAACCATCATACCTTCGATTACACCCATAAAAAAATATAAAAAAATAAAAAATAAAAAATAAAGAAAGCAACAACAAGAATGTGCGGATGCCGGTATTCACCGTGAAAGGCCATCCATCATGGTTGTTGCCGCTGTTGTTCCTGGTTACCGTCGGTGCTATCCGTGTCATCCATGGTTGCCGGTTCGGTGAAGTCGTCGTCACGTCATCATTCTCCAGCAAAGAAAACGTCGGTGTGCTAACGAGTTGAAAGTACCGCTGATTCCAGCAGTTACGGCCTCCTTCCACCATCAATAGCAAAGCCGTCGCCGTCGTTCGAACGCCCTAAGGCTCTCAAGTTTGAACCCAGATCTGCAATCTCCACCGAGAATAATGGCACTTGAGGGAAGAATCCGAGAAGAATGAAGTTGGAGCAAGGTTTGAGCATGGCCACCTGGTATCGAAAACTGAACAGCCCTGCCACAAGGTCCGAGCAAAATTTCCACCAAAATTTTGGTCCAGATCTGTCTTGTGCCAACCGAGATCCTGGAGCCACCGTCCCGAACAGCCAAGCTCCAACCGAGAACTGAGCTTCCACCATCATGTTCAAGTGTTCTTGAACAAAGTTCCGCCACCGCGCGTGGCAATTTGAACAACCGCCATCGAACGTGGCATCCGAGTTTCGCCACCGAACGTGGCCACTTGGACCAACCGAGCTCCACCGAGGACCTCAATCATTCGCGGCAACTCGGCCCAAGAGTCATGAATCTCAGCTCTCACGGAAGAAACCGAGAATAAGAAGGAACCGCCGAGGAGAAGTATAATATGCCGAAAAGAAGAAGAATCCGTGAATGCCACTCGAAACAAGAGATCCGAGAAGAGCAAAGAGCTCCGAGCACCTATTCGGCTCAAAACAAGCGGAGAAAGAAACGACCCCCTGTTGCAACTTCTTCGACTCCTAGCAATTCGGAGCAGTTAAAATTACAAAGTTGCCAAGAGACTGATACGAGTATGCTCGGAGCAGATAAATGAACTTGGGCTCCAAGCCCAACTCGGCACAAAAGATACAAAATTGGGCTCCAAGCCCAACTCGGCACAAAAGATACAAAATTGGGCCCAGTTCAGAAGCTTATGTGATAGCCCATGATATAATTCAATTCTCATAGCTACAAGGAAGAAATTTATTTCACCTATGCATTACAAAATTCCTTTATTCTTGGCATGATGGCATTACATTATTTTATCCAGTTATACAACTGCATATACAACTGCATACATTACTATATTTTCATGATTTCATCTCTAATTGCTATATCTATATTTAATTACGAGTTAATGCCTCCAATTTAACTTTGTCATTTATTGCTTTTCATGGATAATCACGATATTCAATTTCCAAAATTGCCACTATCATATTCGTTGCATGTGATCCTTTTTAATCATGTTATTTTATACTCACTTGCAAATAATTTTCATTATTGCTATTCAAATATCATAGATTGTCAAATTAACGACGATCACTGATTATTGTTCTTAAACATGTAATGTAAGGTTCAAGAAAGGATGGTCGAACCTATCAAAAAGGAAGGCCGAGTAGCTAGGATTCTCTCTAGAGTTGACAGGACCATCACGACCCCATGATAGAGAACAGTCCAAAAGTCAAAACAGTTATCGTAAAAACATGTCGTGGCACGGATTACTGTCATCGTCACTCCAAGGTAATTACAAAGGCTTTGTAGCCATGGCCCACGCAAGCATGTGCTCCTGTAACAACCCGTCACGAGGCTAGCCTAGAACGGGCGCTACACACCCACGACGGTCAAACTGTTACAAGTCATGCTGTCGGGGCCTCCATCCACAATGAACTCTCAATCAACAAAACAACAACATGTGAAGCCACAAGTTATGGTTAATTAAGGGCATTACCATGACCAATCCCGGGAAGTTAATTTCTTTTACTTAAGTCATTTCAATGGTATTTATTATGTACACCATTGCATGCCAATGATACAGCTAATTATTATACTTATTAACATTATTTGGTTTAATACCACTAATTGCTCTGACATATTTTTGATATACGTGTCGTTTATTACAATTATTATTACGTGTGATATTTTTAGAATCGTACTATTTACATACCAATATTTTATTCTGTAAACTTGCCAATAATTCTCATTATTGCAATTTAATTATGATACATTGTCAGTTCAAATGACGATTACTAATTATTAATTTTGTATACATATACGAGGTACAAATATGGGTAAACAGTCCATTTCAAGGTTTTCATCAATGGGCAAACAACTCTTCTGAGTGTTGCGAGCACCTCAACATGTTCGAAATCAGTTGACGGTGGAGAGGATACTAGATACTAGCCTTCTCCTTTCGGATTCATTACACAATTGTCACCACTTCTCTACCGGTTTCCTACCAGATCCCTACACCTGCAGTAGAATATCAGGCTATGATATCAACCGATCAATGACATCCTCGAATTGATCGGTCCCTTCTACCACGACACCCTTGCCTCTCATGGTCACTAAAAGCCAAAAGGCGATCTCCGTCAACATCTCTTCTCGAGATCCCAGCATTTCTCACAAGGGCGCTATACAATGGTTCACCCATAACAGCATACAGGGTATTTGGTAGGAAGAAGATGAAGAATACCAAACGAGCACACGTTCTAGCAATATAAGAAGAAAGGCCTCTATGCCAAAATGTCGCCGAGCATATCAACGTTTATGCCAAAAAGGATGCCGAATGTATCAAAATTCAAAAATAATACCATAAAGACAAACAGGGAAAGATCTTTCTCGTTATCTCATTTACGTCATTTACATTGCATGGTTTAAGCCTCACATTCACTATTTTTGAATCACGTGCTGCACAACACTATATTGTCTTAGATAATACTCATAATTAACAGTGAAACAGCTCATACTTCGCTATTAATGTCATTACATATCATTTACTACTTGATATTCTAATAGTTGTTTTCATACATCATGTGTAACACCCCGATTCGGCAACTTGAAAACTTAAACTCAAAGTAGTGAAAATTAGGGCCATTTTTTTTTAAACAAGTGTTACACAAGATGAGAACATATAGATTTTCAAAACACAGTTACAATTAAAACTCATGTTCTCATATTGCACAACTCTTTCAAGTTCCAAACCGAGATGTCACAAGACACCGCACTTTGAGACTCGTTTTCAAAACCTCATTTAAAACATTAGCCCATTTACTGGTTTACCAATCATTCGTGTGGCATAAAACAGTTGTCGGGTTACAGTATGATAGAGCTAGGTAACTAAGTACTTACAATGGAGTACAAAGCTTTGAGGGGATTGCCTAACTTCTAGTCATGCACACCAAAACTGTCCTTCTATCTTCACATCTTGGCATCCCACACTCTCGGTCCACTAGCAGAGTTGTCGCCTCCAACCATCACAGGAGTCTCACTCAGAGAGTCGTCGGGTACTTGCCTTTCCTAGCACTATGCCATCTACCGGTTGCAATATCAGCATTTGCCAATACGACAACACGGTAGGAGAGAGTCAGTGTTCCGAACACCAACGGGTTGACCATGCGGTCTTAGGGTAGATTGAATATAAAGAAAGAAAGATAGTATAATAAAACAACATAACTAAAACATCAAGGCACATAGCATAAAAGAATCATATAGAACAAAACATATCATAATATTCTAAACACATCGTTCTTAACCAATCACTTCATTCACGCTTTTATAACCACATTCTTAGAATCTTTCTCGTGAATTTTCATAACTTTTCTCAATCCTTCTTCCATCACAATTTCCACACTCATCTCTTAATCCAAGAATTCTTTCTTGTATTTGTCTTATAAACTTTTGTTCGATACTTAATATCTCTATTGTACTTTTCTTTGAAACTTCTTTGTCTTTTAAGTTTTATTAATTCGGTTAGCATCAATGATGAGGGGGAAACATCATTGAGCTCACACACGTTTACATCTCCTCGGTCAACCACCCAACCTAGTCGGAAACAAATAGGAGTACAGGACCTTTACCACGCGGGCACGACAGCTGTCACACAACAAATGGTCCCAGACCAGGAGGCCCAGCCTCAAATCATAATCATATCAATTCATATCATAAACAGGCACACTCTCAGCGGCAAACATAAATGCCCCGTTCCAGTCCCTCTCACTGTTCTCGATTTGCAATCAAGGGGGCGACAGTATATTTCTAGTCTGCAGTGCAGAACGTGCCACGGCATTAGACCCAGTCCCTACCATGTTAGTACGCCACATGTGGAGTTGTTCCGCCTAGAAATATACTCTAGACTTCTTGACGTTTCACCGTCATCGTCCTCCCCTCATGCAATCTCCTCCTAAGTATCCGCAGATACCCATGGTTCCTTCCTCTCCACTACTTCGATACGACACTCATACCTCACCGCATTTGTAAATGTCTTTTAAAGTCTTTTAAAGTTTTACAATTAATTAGCGGCTTAATCCTAACAGTCGGCTCGTCCTTGGTGCATCGAGGGGTTCAGCAGTTATAATTGATTAACATCATCGACGAAAGAATCAGTGCTACCTCCTGTCCTATCCACAAGGAATTGTCTCAGACTGTTTTGAAGCTGATCTCACTTTTCGCCCTCTCAGCTTAATTTCTCGGCTTAATTTCTCGGATTCAACATCGACTTATTTTTTCTAGCTCGACAACATTGTTCTCCAACATTGAGCGCATCTCAGCCAGTTGGGGTCTGAGGACTCCCTCTCAAGTAGCCACACTCTGCCACATCGTCCGCTGATCGGGGGTAGCAACATACTCTAAGTCCCCATGCTCGCCATACGCCAAGTATCATTGTCACCGATCAGTATCTTTGGAAACCTCCCGCCGAGCGTCTCAACTCTTATGAACTTGGCACAAGCCCCTTCAAGCTTTACCGTTTTTCTTACTCTTTGCCTTCTCAGCATCCCCAGCATACTCCTTCTGCACGTCAAGAATCCGATCATGTTCTCCTATGTGTCAGCATATTTTCGCCAGCTGGGGAGTGAGGACTTCCTCCCGAGCGGCCACATTCTGTCTCATTGCCCGCTGCTTGGGATCAGCAACGTACTCCAAGGCCTTGGAGTCATTTGGGAAGAACATTAACAAGGAAGTTTCTATGCTCGCCATACGCTGACGATCATTATTGTCGACCAGTACCTTTGGAGATCTCCCATTGAGTTTTTGGGCTTATACCGAGTTTGAGGGTGCCTCGGACATCAGCATCAAGCATCTCAATTCTTATGAACTAAACACAAGCCTCTTCAAGCTTTATGGAGTGGGGGGCTTACGTTGTAATGGAATAGATACATAGCCGACACAGGCTGACCTAGATACTGATAGCATATGATCATCTCCCTGTAAAGGATGTTACAACATTTCTGACTATTGCTATCGGATTTGGTATCCACCTCTCTCATCGAGGACTTACTTTAATTCAATCACTCACTTTGGATCATGTTCCTACACACTTACATGCCCACGATCTCGGTTAGCCGACCAGGTCGGCATTGCGACAAGTGGAAAGGAGGATTGCGACCCGATAGCTTGACCACAGGTCGAATACATCGCGGGCAGAGGAATACGCCTCGGCTAAGGTGCTCATTCCGACAGCATGAACCCGTAAAGCTTACGATCCAATTGGTGATGAGATTCTTGACACACCTCAATACAACGGGGTGTAAGAGTCTCCTTTAGCTTTATTCTTTCAGTGTCATTATTTGAGCACAAAAGAATTCTATCAACCATTTGCGATACTCTTCCAGGAAAAGGGTCTTGGCTTCAAACAGTCTTCTATGTCACCTCCAACCCTCGGAAATCGGACGATAAACTGCCCAAAACAGAAAAGATCTAAACTCGGCGCAGAGTCTATACGACACTTCCCGAGCTGGGGGGCTTATGTAGTGGACCAGACCTATAAGCCGACCACATGCCCTCAATGCCGACCAACGACTCAACGGATAAGCTTGAAACTCCCTAGTATATGATAAGGATGAATGATACACCCTTCTTATCCTCTAAGAGCAACGTCAGCCCTATTGGTCCCAACAAGCCCATAAGGTATCACAACACACCTAACAGGTAATCCCCTATAAGAACCACCATGCTATAGGGGCTAAGGTATGTCTCTCATCCCTACTCTCAAGAACTACGTGTGGCTTGATCCCCTTATCACTGGGGGTACGTAGGACCGGGGTCACCCTCGTCAGCTGCAACAACCCCAAACACACATCGTGGTGTATCCCTAACAATGGATCATCACCATTGTAATTAAGTATTATCATGTACAGAGAAGTCTATTTATATTTGCAGATTTACAACAACTAAAACAATAAAGTAGGAAAAGATAATTAGAAACTAATTGAAGATAATAACCAGAATAGATAGGAGAAGAAGCAGCATCACGATTATCTTGAAAAATAGGAGCAGATACTTGGTCTTTCTGTTGCAAGACATTCATTTAACATAAACGACGTCAATACTCCTACATGCCCCCTCAAGATGGTGAAGGCACAGACAACACCAATCTTGGACGTAAGAAAATTGTGACGCTGAGTGGTTAGGGGCTTAGTAAGGAGATCAATTAATTGATAACTAGAAGGAATGTGTAGAACCTGTAGTTCTTTATTTGCCACCAACTGAGGAACAAAATGATAAGCAATTGTTAAATGCTTCATTTGAGAATAGAAGACCGGATTGGCACAAATTAAAGGTAGGTAGCTCCAATGTTATCAAAGTAATTCGTAGGGTGCTTAAGGAGAGGAAAGTGAAGTTCAGAGAGTAATTGCTATAGTGCCAATGGTGCGATATTCGACCTCAGTAGAGGATTTGGCAACGGAGTTTTGCTTCTTGCAACACCAAGAAATTGCAATAGGACCCAAATAAACAATATATGCAGCATTGAAGCGACGATCGGCAGTGTCACCTGCCTAGTCAACATCACAAAATGCAGTTAAGTGAAGATTAGAATCACTACGAAGATGAAGACCATGGGCAATAGTACCATTAAGGTAGCGAAGAACACGTTTGACAACCTGCATATGAAGCTTAGTTGGAGCAGCCATATATTGAGAAAGCTTGTTGACAGAGAAGGACACATCAGGACATGTTAGAGATAAATATTGAAGATAGCCAACAATTTTGCGATACTCAGAGACATCACATGTGGAAGCATCAGAAGGAACAGATAAATCACATGTAGTGCCCATGGAAGTGGAAACTGGTTTAGCATCATGCATATTAGATGAATGGAGAAGAACACGAATGTAATGATGCTGATTTAAAAAGAGACCTGTTGTAGTAGGAATGATCTCAACGCCAAGAAAGTGACTAGGAGTGCCAAGGTCTTTTAAAGAGAACTAATCAGCCAGAGCAAGTTGAAAAGTCGCAAGGAAGTGTTTATTATTCCCAGTAAGCAGCAAATCATCCACGTATACTAAAAAGTATGCTGAGATTCCATGTTGGTGATAGACAAACATAGAAGTGTCAGACCTGGAGTTTGTGAAGCCATAGTTGAGAAGGAAACTGCGAAGCGCAGTGTACCAGGCACGCGGTGCCTGTTTGAGGCCGTACAAGGACTTGTGAAGTTTACAAACATGATGAGGAAGTTGTGGATGAATAAAACCAATAGGCTGAGACATATACAAGTCTTCAGTGATAGTGTCATGAAGAAAGGCGTTATTAACATCCATTTGACGAAGGGACCAGCCATGAGAAAAGGCAATGCAGAGAACCAATTTGATGGTTTGAGGCTTCACAACAGGATAGAATGTGTCAGTATAATCAACACCAGAGCGTTGATGGAACCCCTTGACGAATAAGCGAGCTTTGTAGCAAGCAATGGAACCATCAGTGTGCCGTTTGAGTATGTAAACCCATTTATTTCCAATAATGTTGAAGTGAGACTCTTTGGGTACTAAGGACCAGGTCCATTAGCAATGAGGGCATTGAATTCATTAGACATTGCAAATGTCCAGTTCGGATGTTTCAATGCCTAAGTTAAGCAGGAGAGTTCAATCGGTTCTAGAAGAGGAAATTTAGAAACCAGATGAACTTGCTTGGGTTTATAAATACCATTTTTGGAGCAAGTTATCATGGTATGGGACGGTAGTGGTGGGGAAACGACGATGGCAGGCGACATATCTGTAACACCCCAAAATTTTAATCCCCGATTAATGAAATGTTAATTATAAATTAATTATAATTAATTATTTCTATATTAATCCTTGATTAAAATATGTGTTCATATAGTTAGTATATATGTGTGTGAATTGACTTAATAAATATAATAATGCATAAAATAAATATTTTGCATATTAGTCCCTGGATTGGGACCTAGAAGCAATTATAGAAAAGGTTTTGGAGGGAAAGAAAATAAAATAATTATTTTTCAAAAATTGGGCAAAATACTCGAGTATTTTATGAAATACTCGAGTATTCTGGACAGAGTTGCACGAGTTAGTGCGTTTGGTGAGTCAGCACCAACGATTTCGTGTTGGTGACACGAAATCATCTCCATTCCACGTCCATGGAGGTCGTGTCGACCTGCATGAGCATTCTCCTATCCTATTTAAGCCAACCAACACCAAATTGTTGAGATTCTTTGTCAAATTCGAAGTTGAGTGTTGAGTTAGGGTTCCTGAGTTCAAGAGATCAATTCTCCATCTCTCTGTCAAATTGAAACACGAATCATACACCAATACAAAGCTCACATCATGAGCTTTGTATAGATATAAAGATTGTGAGCTGAGAGTAAGTGTGCTGTTAGAATCGAAGCTGAGAAGTTGAGGTTGGGTTGCTGTTTTCAGTTCTGGGAGCATACTTCAATTTCGATTTCTGGTAAGCTCATGAATCCCTGAGTCTTAAATTCGGTTCCTTTAGTTAGTTGATGTTGCATAGAGTCTAGAAAATCTAATTTCCCCAATTTTATTCTCTGTTTCATGTGTGAACCAATTCTATTTTGGTGTTGCACTCAAACTGCTCTGCATGTGATGCTTGAAGTTGTTCTGGGAGTTGTGGAGCCTTTTCTTTGTCAATCCTTTGTTGATTCACGTCTGAGAGGTAAGGGGAATTAATTTCTTACACTAGATAGAGTTTAAATTCCATTAATTGTGTTAGAGAGCCACCAAGAGGCTCTAAGGGCTTAGTTTGAATAGGAACTTTGGTTTGGAGACCAATCCATGCTCTATGACTGTGATGAGCAAGTTCTAAATCATGCATGCAAGCTTAAATGACCATTGTTTTATGAATGTGATGTTTATTTTGCAATTTGAGGTGTTGAGTTGCTAAATTGTGTATTTTATGCATAAATGATTAATTCTCTTTCAAATTGGTTATTTGATATGAAATGAGTATTGTAACATGTTCAATGTATGGTATATGAACTATTGTGATCATTGGTTTGGGTTAAAAATGTTTAGAAATTGAAATGGTATGTAAAAACCAAGTTTTCAGTCTGTTCTGCCTACAAATACTCGAGTATATGGCTTAACACTCGAGTATTTCGTGGTGCACCAGTGTGAAAATTGGCGCACCAACTTGAGAATCAGGCTTGGCACTCGAGTATTTCAAACACAACAAGAGTAAAAATTGATGAACAACTCGAGTGATACATGAATTACTCGAGTATTCTGGGCAATGAACTACTCGAGTATCTCATGAATTACTCGAGTATAATTATGAAGATCTGAAAACTTAAATCTCTAAAAAGACATGAACGACTCGAGTATAATTATGAATTACTCGAGTAAAATCTGGAAACTGATAAACTACTCGAGTATTATGGAAAACACTCGAGTATTTTTAGTCAGAAACTTAAAATACCATTTTCAATTCTAAGTCATTTTGTAACACTTAAAGGAAAATAAACCAAGTGATCCTGGACTTAAAGGAAATTGATTGACGTCATGATGTTTTTATTTGAATAATGACACGTTGCTCGGGAGGCACGTAATGTATTAATAAAAGGATAAAACATCAGTCAGTTCCCTTTAAGTAAAGTAATGCATTCATTCTGGAGTTTGGATGGTAGGACGTATATCGTGTTTTTGGTAAACATGTGGAGGGCCTCTGGGAGTGCCAATACGCTTGCTTGATGACACGTCGTTGACGTGGTCGGCTTAGTGGATGCCGATATGGTTATACCATTTGGATGACGGTATGTTTGGATGACGGGATATGCTCGGATAGCATGGATTCCAAGCTTGTCGTGTACATTCTAGGTGAATGTACGAATTGTTGTATACCTAGGAATACAACGCACTGTTGAGTGCTGGGTTGTCAGAGATGGACGTTAGAGAGTGACATAGAATGATGGAGATAGGCTTGAGAGCTAAATTCATGCATCATGCCAGTCATTTGCATTAATTGTGATAAATGAAACAAGTGTGAGCATCCTACTTGCATTCAATACTTGCTAAGTGCTAAATGTGATTTCTATTTATGATTGCATATTTACATATTCACATTGTACAATTTATTCTCTGTTGATTATGTGTATAGACATGCTTACCCCTATGCCCTTGTTGGTGATGTCTCGTTACATTGCTTGCATCGAGATCCGGCCACTTCCTAGTGGCACATGGATCTATGAGGACCATCGCGCGGTGTTCGAGGGAGAGGTAGAGATTACCTTCTACCACCCGAACCCGTTGATTCGATTCCGTCCTCGTAGATTTAGGATTCCCATCATATACACTATGCATGTACCCCCGTTTTACACATACCATGGACCACCTCCCACACGACCAGCTCGTTCTTATCACAGTTTCCGTTTTCGACCTACCCGCTCACACCCTTTTTCTTCTAGAGTCGTCCGCGAGGAGACTCCCCCTTCTGATCCGAGGAGCCCAGTCAGGGTTTCACCATCACCTGACCCGGTACCCAGTGGTAGGGTACACTCTCCCTCGGATGAGATCGAGGAGGATCCGGTGGAGGACGAGAGTGGGAGCGAGCCTGTTGTGCATTCTACTAGGAGCGATTGGAGGGACGATGATCCCTAGGTATATGTATATGGTGTATGATGTGGATGGAGGATCCGATGTGGAGTTGCTGTGGAGGATACTTTGCTGCTGCTGCTGCTGTGTTGATGATGATGCTACTACCTTACTACTTTTGCTTCTTGGAGACTACTGCTATCACTACTACTACATCTGATGCTGCCAGATCTACGTGACCACCCTTAGAGTTATATTTTGGTTATGTATATATGTTGTAGATATACTTTTGGAGTACTCTAGGGTTTTGGTTACACTGCTATGTAGATCTGTTTATGGACTTGTATATTTTGGAACTTGGAGACTCTGATGTTGGGCTATGTACTTATGACTTTCCTATATATAAAACCTATGTTTATATTCCTATCCATGGCATAGTCCGATAATTTCCGCTTACTCTGATTTGAGCTATTTAAGAGTTCGGCTGTGAAAACTATTCAATGGTATCAGTTTTATCAAATAAAGCAAGGGTAGCTTCAGTTATTCTCTATGATATAAATACGATTCTGTAGGGTCTGCCGACCGCATAAAAACTAGTCCTATATAAAGGATTTTCTAAGGACCTTTCCCTCGGTTTACTTGACACAAACGTCCCACGCTCGGACACGTTCATTCCGAGCATACGAAAAGACCAGGCTCAGACTTGATGGAACCGAGCCTCAACAACGGACTTCACTCCATAGGCTCGGGATTCTAGAACCGAGACATAACGTCGGCTGGTAGGTTGACTCAGTCTCACCAAGGCTTCCTATCTCTTCCGCATGTTTCTCCTAGAATCTCGCAACAGCCTCTACATGGGATCGTGAGCTGATCCTATCCGAATTCTAAGGGAATAAATCTCCTATATTTCCTCACAGAATCCCGGTTCAGCTCACCTTGATACGAGGCCCATACGGCCCACGTCAACTTCCTCCAAACCCTATAAATAGCTTACAACAGCTAGGGTTTCAGGTACGTACTCTCATCCCTAAGTTGACACTCTGCACACACTTGTTGACTGGGGAAACCCTGCTTTTCCCAACTGGAACTGCAGAAAAACCATAAGGTCATACATAGATACTTGACCTTCTCTTGAACTCCTGATTACCATAATCTTGAGGGCTCAGAGGGTTAAGGACATATAGTGTTCAAGGACACTACATTGGCGCCGTCTGCGGGGACCTGAATAACCAGTATTCCCACCGCTCACTGCAGGAAATGGCAAACAACGACGATGACAACCAAGGAGGAGGTGATCTCCGCCGTCGTCTTAGAGGAAGACCACCAAAGAACGCCGGACCTAGGAATGCTGCTGGCAGGAATGTTAGGGACAGACTTGCTCCTCCTGAGGGTAATCAGGTTGAGAACCCCCAAGTTCCTCCAGTTGTCCACCCTGCTGATCCGCCTGTTCCTCAGGTCCAACCGCAAGCCGCCGTCGTTCCGGCTGTGGAGGGCCATGAACGACGATCTCAGCCACGTCGTGTTTCTGATGGTCATGTGTCGGAATGGCATGACACTGCGGATTCTGGACCACACCAGTTAGAAGAGCCCCTGCTGGATCCCGAACTGGGGAGGAGCGACGAGCTGAACGTCATGTTCGAGAAAACTCCCGAACCGAGCGGTCTGGTAGAGAAATACCCTTGTTTAGGGGAGTACCACAATTTACTAGAGGACGCTTCGGAACACTTCAGGGCGGTGAACGTTCCGAGTCTCAGGGAAGATCTTACATGACGACCTCTTCTACTAGGAGAAGAGAAGAGTCAATTATGGAAATTCTGAGGACTCAAACTTCATTAATCGAAAATCAAAACCAAGCTATCGCGACTTTACAGCAGCAAAGCATGGCTAGGCTTGCCGAACAAGGCACTCGCATGGCTCTTGGCAACCCAAGTAACCTTCCCTTGCCTCCACCCCTTACTCCGAATGAGGTTGCCGAACCTGCTGCTGCTGAACTGCATCCGGGACACCCGTTCACAGCCGCAATCATGGCATTTCGGACTCCACAAGCTTTCATGGGCCATCAGAACGTCTCTCGCTATAATGGGACGACTGATCCGATGGATCACATTGCATCTTATGAGTCTTCCATGATGTTTTATGGAGGAGAAGATGAAATGAAATGCCGAGTTTTCTCAATGACGCTAGGCCCGACGCCGCTGAGATGGTTCAACTCCCTACCGGCAAATTCCATCAGTTCCTGGGCCGAGCTTCGGAGGGTTTTCCTCAATCGATATACAGCGAGCATGTCACAGCCCAAATCGGATCATTCTTTAGCTGGAGTCGCACAAAGACCTGGCGAGTCTTTACGCGACTACCTGGCTCGGTATCAACAAGAGGCCAGTGGCATATCTGGTTTACAGTCGGGGGTATCCGTTCTCCTACTCACTCAGGGATTGTTGGACGGAGATTTCAAAGATTGTTTGATCGGGGAACCACCTCATAACATGGCAGAACTTAAAGAAAGGTCCAGGAAATATGTCAATCTAGAGGAGTTCCGAAGGATAAGCACTGCGGGAAGGGGTACTGAAGGACGACAGGAGCAACGGCCTCGCCAAAACGAGGCTCGTCAGAATGATCATTTTCGGGAAAGAGGAAGGAAAGACAAGAGGGAACAAGAAAGAGGTGATAAACTGCCTCCCAAAGGCAGGTACGAGGAATACACTCAATTAACGGTCCCGAGGAGTCAAATCCTTCGTGAGACCATGCATACTGAAATGCGCAACATCACTCGGCCACCAGCCTTAAGAAAGGCGGCCCAAAAGGATAAATCGAAGTATTGCGATCACCATGGTGGATGGGGGCATACCACCGACCAATGTATCCAACTGAAAGATCTAATTGAAGAGATGGTAAGGGATGGCAAGCTTCAGCATTACATCGGGGAAGCCTTGCGCAAGCGTTCTAGAAGGAAGAGCCCCTCGCCTCCCAAAACCGAGCAGAAGAGGAATAAAAGTCCTTCACCACCTGCAAGCGGAGCCCCAATACAACAATCCGAGAAAGCAAATGACTTTCTTATCGGTACTATTGCTGGAGGATTTGCTGGTGGTGGGGAAAAGAAGTGTGACCGCAAGAAATACGTGGGGCAAGTTCTTTCGGTGGCAAGCCGACCGATTCAGAAACCGAGAAAGAAGAACGTTGTAATCAGTTTTAGTGATGAAGACTTTGAAGACATCCTGCAAGACCATAATGATCCAATGGTCGTCACAGTTCGGATGGGCAACTATGAAGTAAGAAGAATTCTCGTCGATCAAGGGAGTTCGACGGACATCATGTTCCTTGATCTGTTTGAGAAATTGAAGTTGAAAAGGTCGGATCTTACTTCATTCGAGGGAAGCTTGATTGGCTTCACGGGACACTCAATCGTTCCATTAGGCCATATCCACCTCCCAGTGACAATGGGTGAACCACCTTCTGCCCGAACTGAAATGGTAAAGTGGCTCGTTGTCCAGGCTCCCTCGGCCTATAACGCTATCTTCGGAAGAACAGCACTCCAATCTTTCGGTGCCGTCGTTTCGACAGTGCATTTGGCCATGAAGTTTCCGGGGTCAGATGACAAGGTAGTAACAGTACGGTCTGATCAGGAGTTGGCCCGAAAATGCTATAACATCAGTTTGGCAAAGCTGAAACTAGATGATGAGAAAATTATGAAGGAACCATTGAACAAAGGAAGCGTCAACTTGGCCGATCTTGACGTCAGAGAAGAGGATGAAACTCGACCAACTCCGCAAGGGGACTTTAAAAAAGTAATCCTCGGTCCCGAGCCATCTCACTACGTCAAGATCGGGGTTGGCCTGTCGGAGAAGCTAGAAAAAGAGCTTACTGAACTTCTAATTGAAAACAAGGATTTGTTTGCATGGACCTCAGCAGACATGCCGGGAATCGATCCTAACTTCATCTGCCACAAGTTGAGTGTATATCCTGGTGCCAAGCCAGTATGTCAGAAGAAGAGAAGGGTCGGAACTAAGAAAGCGCAAGCGACTGATGAGAAGGTAGCTGAGCTTTTAGAAGCTGGATTTATTAGAGAGGTGGTATACACTGATTGGTTGGCCAATCCTGTGCTAGTCAAGAAGTCCAACGGGAAATGGAGGATGTGCGTAGACTACACAGATCTGAACAAGGTATGCCCGAAGGATCAGTACCCACTACCATGCATCGATAAATTGGTGGATAGTTCGACTGGCTATCAAAGGTTGTCCTTTATGGATGCTTACTCGGGATACAATCAGATTCCAATGTATCCCCCGGACCAGGTAAAAACCTCGTTTATCACAGAAAACGCTACTTATTGCTATAATGTTATGCCGTTCGGATTGAAAAACGCTGGGGCAACTTACCAGCGCATGATGAACAAGGTTTTTGGTCCTCTGATTGGGCCGAGGATGGAGGTTTATATAGACGATATGATTGCGAAAAGTTTAAAAGAGGAAGATCATGCAAAAGACTTGAAAGAAATCTTAGGAAGGGTGAGACAGTTTGATATGAGGCTGAACCCGGAAAAATGCACATTCGGAGTTCCGGCAAGATCATTCCTCGGGTTTATGCTTACAGAGCGTGGAATAGAGGCAAATCCGGACAAGTGCAGAGCCATTTTGGAGATGAAAAGTCCCTCGAACATCAAAGGGGTTCAGCAGCTAACAGGTCGGGTCGCAGCTCTTTCAAGGTTTCTATCTCAGTCAGCTAGAAAGGAACTTCCATGGTACAAGCTGCTGAGGAAAGAGAAGGAGAAGATGTTTGAATGGGATGAAGAATGTGAAAAGGCCTTTACTGACCTTAAACATTATTTGGCATCGCCTCCCATTTTGTCTAGTCCGAGCCATGGCGAAACTCTTTTCCTTTATTTGTCGGTTGGAGATTCTGTGGTTAGTTCGGTTTTGGTCCGGGAAGAATCAGGTAAAGAGTCTCCGATTTATTTTGTGAGTCGAGCTCTCCAGGGACCAGAAATCAGATATCAAAAAGTGGAGAAATTAGCCTTCTGCTTAGTAATATCTGCCAGGCGATTGCGCCAATATTTCCACAGCCACCGCATCACGGTCAGAACGGCTCAACCGATCGGACAAATATTGCAGAAACCTGATTTGGCTGGGAGGATGGTGACTTGGGCTATCGAGCTTTCTGAGTTTGAAATAACTTTCGAACCGAGAAAGGCGATGAAGTCTCAGGCCTTGGCTGATTTCCTTACCGAGTTCACTGAGCCATTGACGAGCTCAAACTCGGATTGGAACATCTATGTGGATGGATCGAGCAATGAGATGGGAGCAGGAGCAGGAATAATTCTGGAGAACTCCGAGGGAGTCACCCTTGAATACTCCTTGAAGTTCGGATTTTCAACATCCAACAATCAGGCGGAGTATGAAGCTGTTTTGGCAGGATTGAGGATGGCAAAAGAAGTGGGAGCCCGAGAGGTGAAAATTCTCAGCGACTCTCAATTGGTGGTATCACAGGTCAAGGGTGAATATCAGGCGAAGGATCCAATCCTTCAAAAATACTTGGAAAAAGTAAGATTCTTGTCATCCGAATTTGTGAAAGTCGAAATCTGTCACATACCGAGGGAAAGCAATAGCCGAGCGGATATTCTTTCCAAACTCGCCTCAACAAAAAACTTTGAAAACAACAAGAGTTTAATTCAGGAAATGGTGCATGGACCCAGCGTTGTCCTCTCCATATCACTAGATTCAAGCTGGATTAGCCCAATTGCAAGCTATTTGGAACAAGGGACCTTGCCGACCGACTTGGTGGAAGCTAGGAAACTTGTCAGGAAGGCATCTCAATTTGCACTGGCTGAGGGAGTACTCTTTCGCCGAGGGGTCAACGGTCCAATGCTTAGGTGTCTCGACCCCGCCGAAGCAAAGCTGGCACTAGAAGAAGTTCATGGAGGAATAGGCAGCCACCACATTGGAGGGAAGTCACTGGCTAGAAAAGTCCTAAGAGCTGGGTACTACTGGCCTACCCTTCAACAAGATGCGATAAACCACGTGAAAAGGTGTGATAAATGCCAATTTCACAGTGACGTTTATCAAAAACCAGCCGAGGAACTTCATTCTCTTTCATCTCCCTATCCCTTTTACCAATGGGGAATGGATTTGATTGGGCAGTTCTCAACCGCACCAGGACAGTTGAAGTGGGTGATCGTGGCCATAGACTATTTTACAAAGTGGGTTGAGGCCGAGCCTTTGGCAACCATATCCTCGGAAAAGGTGCAAAAGTTTTTTGAGAGGCAAGTTGTGGCTCGATTCGGGGTGCCACAGATATTGGTGACTGACAACGGAACCCAGTTTGCAGCAAGGGCGTTCCAAGATTTGGTCAGTGCATTGGGGGTTAAGCATTACTCCTCCTCGGTGGAACACCCTCAAACCAAGGGTCAGGTGGAATTAGTGAACAGGTCTATCATTCAGGGAATCAAGAGGAGACTTGAAGGAGCAAAAGGAAATTGGGTGGAAAACTTGCACGAGGTACTTTGGTCGTATCGCACCACCATCCAAACTTCAACAGGAGAAACGCCCTATCGGCTCACTTATGGCTGCGACGCAGTCATCCCCATTGAGAAAATGATCCCTTCTTTCCGAGCCATGCAGCAGCCAAACCCCATCAACAACACTTTGCTCTGCGAGGATCTTGTTTTGTCGGAGGAGGTAAGAGATTTGGCCGCCGAACGAGAAAAGCACGCTAAAAGGATGCAGGCGAAGGAATATAATCGCTCGGTTAACCCCAGAGAATTCAAGGTGGGTGACCTTGTCCTAAGAAGGGCCGATATTGGTCTTAAGAATGCTAAGGATGGAAAACTGGCCCAAAGCTGGGAAGGACCATATCGAGTCACCTTCAAAAGTGGGACGGGAGCCTATAAACTTGAAACTCTCTCGGGAGCTCCTATCAACAATTCATGGAATGCGGCGAAGCTCAAAGGATATTATAGTTAGAATCTTTCTTCCATAGTTTCATAATTTCATGCTTTATTTATTCTTTTTAGAATTGTTAGATTTGTTTATTACTGTTTAATGATGGTGTACGCTCGGTGGAACTCTGAGCCCATTGTACTTTCTGCTTCTGATTAATAAAAAGACTGTTATTGGATTCATTGTATTACGTACTTTTCCTCATATTCGATTAGCCACCGTGTATGACGCGAACGATTATAAACAGCTCAAACAAGGGCTTATAACTCGTCAAGTATTCTACTGAGACTCCCGATTCATACATGGTTTATTAAAATCATTTTACATCGAGGATAGAGGAACCCACCTCGGCTAAAGCGCTGGAGTTCCGAGGTCTTGACACTTGAATTCTTAACACAAAGTATAAAAAGAAGCAAACAGTCGACTGCGAATACTATAAACGATCATAATATTTCGAGCAAAGGAGCATAGAAAAAGTTCAAACCCACTACTGGGGCGGTTACAAAAAAAAAAGATCAAATTATTCTAAATCGGACAATACAATGCTGTCAGCATTGAATGTGTCTTCTTCTTCTTCTTCACCTTCGGCATCCTCGGTTCCTTCCCCTTCGGAATCTTCGGCCAAATGGTCCGGAAGGTCGGAGTTGTTCAGATCTATGGGAACTCCACTCGGGCCGACAATTTGACCTTTTTTCACAGCAAAATTAGGGTCAGCACCCTTGGTCACGAGCCCGGGATTCAAAACACGGAGTTGCTCGGCATTATTGTAGAAAGAATCTTCAATTGCATGGTCCCAATTGAACAGATTATCCTTAGCTGCTTTCTTATGCTTAAGCGCTTTCGCGCTCATCTTCTCCAAGGAAGCTCGGAGCCTGAGTATCTCGTCCTTAGCATACTCATGTTGCTCCTAAGCCACTGCAGCAGCTTGCTCGGCCGTGCGAGCTTTCTCCGTAGCCACCAGAAGAGCAGCAACATCCTCCTCTGCCTTTTTCTGGATTTATTCCGACCTCTTTATCTGTGCCTCGGCAGCTTGAAGTGTTGTATCAGCCCGAACTTTTGCCCCCTCCGAATCTTGTGCAATCTTTTGAAGCCTCTCGTTTTCAGCTGCCATTTCTTGTATCCTTTTATTCAGACCTTGGACCTAAATTTCCAAGTAATCTTCCCGCTCGTTGGCTTCATATCTTTTCTTCTTTTCCTCGGGAGCCAATCCAGCATAAGCATCATCACCATGATGACCAAGGTGATGGAAAATGCTCGCACCCCGTAAGAAGCTTTTCACCAACGCTTTACAATTATTTTCCCAAGTCCCAGGGGTCCAAGACTCGATTACTTCAGCATTTTCAGGAGGGAAGACGGTGGCAATGAATGAGTCGGACATCTTCCTACCCCACACCGTCTTGGCAGCTGCATCTTCTTTACCCTCGGGAATTTCAATCCCTTTGTTGGACTTGCTCAAATTGAACCAGTCTCCAGCGAGACCTTTTCCTTTATCCAGCCGAGTCCTCTTGAGGGGGCGCTCGGGAACGTCTTGGGGAGATGAATGAGCTTCTACTTCAATATTCACCGCGTCGACAACGTGGCCCTTTTTGATCAACTGTTCAACACCAGTAACCCTGACAGTGGGGGTGGTATTGGGGATAACGGTCGGCCTTTCAGGATGGGTCGGCTCGGAAGATTGACCCTTGATTGGAGAACCGGACGCAGACTCTTTGAGTGCTGCTAGCTGTGACACTCTAGCTACCCGAGCTTCACTCTTCTTGGCTTTGGTTGCTTTCTTCCCCATGGCTTCTGCAAGAAAAATGGATTAACACGCCAAAAAAAAAAAATACCCAGCTCCGCCTTCACTTCGTCTCGCGTATCTTTCAGCAGAATTCGTTTGGAATCAATTTGACCATTTGCTTGAAGATATTCCCAAACGTGGTCGCATAATCGCCTTTCGGCTTTTGTTAAATCTGCCTTATAGTCGAATTGATACAAGGAGGATCCTCTGTTATAAATGTTAGTCGTCCAACCCAATGGAAACCGAGGCACGACCTTCATCACTCCATCTTCTTCAACCTGTTCCATGAACCAACATACTTCGGCCCCAGTATACTCGTATTGGAAGAAGAGAGGTTTGAAAGATTTCCAAGAGTCTGTCACCTTGGCGAAAAGGGCATGTCCCCTCCGAGCCTTTAGGGACACCCAAAGACCCTTGGAATCACCAAACTTATATACTTGGGGAGCATATAACCAAAAGAAGGACCGTACCGTCGCGACCAAGTTTTCAACATCGTAGAATTGTTGAAAGGCTCGGACGAAAGCCCACCCACTTGGATGCAATTGGCTTGGGGCTATTCCTAAATGAGTGAGGACTTCGACCTCGAAGGTGGAGAAGGGCAAGCGGATACCGACTTTAGTTACTACTTCTTCATAGAAGTAAAAATATTGACGATTTTCCGGCACTTCGAAGCAAATCCGATCGTCGATTCCCAAAGGTCTTAATACGAAATCTGAGGTATTTCCATCGGCTGTCGGAGGTGTCAGTATCGGCCGGAGATGATTAAGACTATTTGTTGTTAGCAATGAAGGTCTCGTCCCCAATACTTCCCGATCAAAAACAGCATCGTACTGCGCATGATTAGCCGGCAGAGGATATTCTTCAGGATTGGTTACACACCTGCGTTCCACCATTTCTGGGGAAAAAGAAAAAGGCTCGGCGTTAGGATTTTTTACAGCACGAGTTTTTACTTTAAATCTAATGCCGAGCCCCGAACTTTTTCCCCTCACCTCAGATGGATTTCCTACAGGTTCTTTATCCCCCATATCATGATCGGGGCTAAGTCTAACTTGGGCTCTACGCTCAGCGAATCTATAGGCTAATAACCACTTAGTCTCGTCGGCAGGATTCACTGGATGTTCTACTGTTAATGGTTTTAACTCGGAAGAACCCGAGTTGATGGGGGGAATAGTAGGGATAGGCGTAGAGCTTTCCGAGCATGGATTCCTTTCGTTCCCAGAATCTTCAAAAACCCCAGAAAAGGATGAAGAACTTGATTCACTGTCACTAGATGGATTTTCTCCTAATCTCCTACAGAGTTCACGATAAACTTCCCTAAAACCTCTCCATCCCCTCATGATTCAAACAAATTGAGGTATAAACTCCTCTCACTTAAAAACAAAAGAAACCCATAAACTCTACCCAGAAATCCCTGCAAAATCCCGACACCAGAAAACCCGTTTACAAAGAATAACTTACTCCAAAAGAAAAACAACCGCAAACGAATAAGGAAAACTGAAGGAATGGAAATAAGAGGAGTAGAAGGGGTTACCTGCGTGAAGTTGCTAAAACTGGTGAAGGATTGGGGGATCTCTATTTGGGAACGAAGACAGCAAAGTGGAACTCGAAGAGAGAATAAGGAGATTCTGAGAAATTTCGGGAGTAGAGTGAGTGATGAGGTAGAGAAAGGATAAGTTTCAATTAGAAGAGGAAACTTTTCAGTTTCCCTCCGTCTTAGCCATTTGGTCCAAAAGCCCATGGGCGCATGCAACCAATCATAGGGAGAGACGTGGCAGTTCTAAAAGGTACTTTTTCAAATTTCAAAAACGCAATGATTTGGCACAACTTACAAGGAAACGCGCCGTATCTCGAGAACCCAAAACGTCACCTCGAAGCAGTCGGCACGATTACAATTGTCACGAGGCATGCCGGAAGGTCTATCCTAAGCGCTCATTACCTCGTCACAGACTTTTCAAAGTCTTACGAGCTGGGGGGCTTGTAGGGTCTGCCAACCGCATAAAAACTAGTCCTATATAAAGGATTTTCTAAGGACCTTTCCCTCGGTTTACTTGACACAAACGTCCCACGCTCGGACACGTTCATTCCGAGCATACGAAAAGACCAGGCTCGGACTTGATGGAACTGAGCCTCAACAACGGACTTCACTCCATCGGCTCGGGATTCTAGAACTGAGACATAACGTCGGCTGGTAGGTTGACTCAGTCTCACCAAGGCTTCCTATCTCTTCCGCATGTTTCTCCTAGAATCTCGCAACAGCCTCTACATGGGATCGTGAGATGATCCTATCCGGATTCTAAGGGAATAAATCTCCTATATTTCCTCACAGAATCCCGGTTCAGCTCACCTTGATATGAGGCCCATACGGCCCACGTCAACTTCCTCCAAACCCTATAAATAGCTTACAACAGCTAGGGTTTCAGGTACGTACTCTCATCCCTAAGTTGACACTCTGCACACACTTGTTGACTGGGGAAACCCTGCTTTTCCCAATTGGAACTGCAGAAAAACCATAAGGTCATACATAGATACTTGACCTTCTCTTGAACTCCTGATTACCATAATCTTGAGGGCTCAGAGGGTTAAGGACATATAGTGTTCAAGGACACTACAGATTCCAAAAGACGAATGTTACCCAACTTTTGAAAAGGTTTTAGAAATCGCCGAATTCGATACAACTGTTTTGAAATGCTTTAGAGTTTATTCTCCAAGAATTCCAAGTGTTGATTTGTGCACCCGCTTTAAAAAGAAAAATTTCACTTACATATTTTCTTAATACTCACAAGTCCATATATTATCCAATATAATAGCTTAAGTACTATATTATACTTGGGTGATTCGGAAGGGTGTTACACTTAGTGGTATCAGAGCAAAAGCCAGATCATGTAGTAGTGGAAGTAGTTTCAAAAAGGTAGCCATCAACATCAAGCAGGTATCTCCAGGGCATGTATACTCTTTTGAATGTTATTATTTTGCTTGTTGAGCTTTAGATACCCTTGATTTGTTTGTATCTTGTCTCTTTTGAGTACAAGACACAATTGATTGTAGATTTAAATTCTAAACTATAGTCTTAGTATAGGGGTGTAATGGAAGTTTCTTTAGTTCAGCATATGTGACCATAAGCCCATAGCGCAGGTCTAATATGGCAACTAGAAACCAAAATCACACCAATGCGATGTTAGAACGAATCACCACGGTGTTGGAGGCTATGCAACGACAATCTCAACAACCATCTCAGCCGGTTAACCCGCCTCACCAGTGTAATGTGGGTAACGCTGAGGCGAAGACTCTGGCTGATTTCAGGAGTTGCAATCCGCCAAAGTTTGAAGGAGGATTTAAACCGGAAGAGGCCAATAAATGGATTCACACCATGGATAAGATTCTGAGAACGTTGGAGTGTTCTGATGCTCAGAAGGTGGCGTATGCAACATACATGTTGAAGGATGAAGCTGAGAATTGGTGGAATCACACGATGCAACTTCTGCAATATGAAGGAAGGGAAGTGAGTTGGGGTATATTCATGGAGAAGTTTCTCCATAAGTATTTCCCTGAGGATCTAAGGAGAAAGAAGGAGGTAGAATTCTTGTATCTGAAGCAAGGTAATATGAGTGTGGGTGAGTACGCGGCCAAGTTTGAGGAGCTTATGAAGTACTCTCCATATTATCAGAACAATCCGGATGAAAGAAGCAAATGCATTAAGTTTGAGGGAGGCTTGAGGCCCAAGTTGAAGTCGATATTCAGTTATCAACGGATTCAAAGCTTTCCTGCACTTGTGGACATGTGTAGGATGTATGAAGATGATACAAAGGCTGAGGAGTTGCAAGTTTCAGAAAGGAAAGACCCTCAAGGTTTTGGACCGCAGAGGCGTAAGAGTTTCAACAACCGAGGCAAAGGCCCGTATGATCGCCGAGGGAAAGGCAAGGGAAAAGCTGGTGGTTCGGATGGAAAGAATTTTCGGAGCGAGGCTCCATTCTGCGACAAGTGCAAGCGCAACCACTATGGCCATGTCTGCTGGGGAACAAGTGGCTACTTTAATTGTGGTAAGCCGGGACATTTTGCAAGAGACTGCAAGGAACCGGCCAAAGCCAACTCAAGAGGGGCTGCAGAGAGGCCTATGGCTCAAGGAAGGGTTTTCACCCTTAATGGTGTGGAAGCAAGCCGATCCTCTAATTTGGTGCAAGGTAAATACTTGCTTAATGGTCAGCCTTGTCTTGTTTTGTTTGATTCTGGTGCAACGCATTCATTTGTTTCATATGAATGTGTAGAACGTTTGGGTTTGAGTATGTCTGAGATGCCCTGTACCATCAAAGTAGAAACCCTTACTAATGCTCCTGTAGTTGTTTCTAGAGCATGTCTTAACTGCTATATAGAAGTGTTAGGACAAACCTCTAAAGTGGATTTGATCTGCTTACCCCTTGCACAATTAGATGTGATCTTGGGAATGGACTGGTTAAGTCAAAACCAAGTAATCATTGATTGTGATAGAAAAGTAGTGACCTATAGAAATTCAAAACCCTCCGGCTACGTGTTCCTGTTCAACTCTGAGGTGGAGGAGAATGGTCCAAGGATGGAAGAGATCCCTATTGTCAGAGACTTTCCGGAAGTATTTGCTGACGAGATCCCTGGTCTGCCACCAAGAAGAGAGATTGAATTCGGTATCAATCTAGTTCCGGGAGCTGGTCCCATTTCTATTGCTCCTTATAGAATGGCACCACCGGAAATGGCTGAAATGAAAAAGCAGATTGAGGAGCTGTTGCAGAAGTAGATGATTTGACCAAGCGTGTCACCTTGGGGTGCTCCGGTTTTGTTTGTCAAGAAGAAGGATGGCAGCATGAGGATGTGCATCGACTACAGACAGTTGAATAAGGTCACGATCAAGAACAAGTATCCATTGCCGAGGATAGATGACCTTATGGATCAAGTTCGTGGGGCTTCAATATTTTCCAAGATTGATTTGAGGTCGGGGTACCATCAAATCAGGATTAGAGAAGAGGATATCTCTAAGACTGCATTTCGATCTCTATACGAACATTATGAGTATGTTGTGATGCCATTCGGATTGACTAATGCACCAGCTATTTTCATGGACTACATGAATCGGATCTTTAGACCTTATTTAGATTCGTTCGTGGTTGTGTTCATTGATGATATCCTCATTTACTCCAAAAGCCCGAAGGAGCATGCTGAACACTTGAGGATAGTGTTGAGCATTCTAAAGGAGAAGCAGTTGTATGCCAAACTTACCAAATGTGAGTTCTGGCTGGAGGAGGTTATGTTTTTGGGCCATGTGATTTCGGACAAAGGAATAACCGTTGATCCGATGAAGGTAAGTTCGGTTTTGCAATGGGAGCAACCAAAGTCGGTTACGGAGGTGAGAAGCTTTCTTGGTTTGGCTGGTTACTATAGAAGATTTATTGAAGGATTCTCGAAGATCGCACTGCCTTTGACGAAATTGACTCGGAAAGATCAACCATTTCTATGGGATGAGAAATGTGAAAGGAGTTTTCAAGAGTTGAAGGAAAGGTTGACATCATCTCCTATATTGGTGTTGCCCGATACACAGAAGAGTTTTGATGTGTATTGTGAGGCATCGAAACAAGGTCTTGGGAGTGTTTTGATGCAAGAGGGGAAAGTCGTCGCCTACGCCTCGAGACAGCTAAAAGTTCATGAAATGAACTATCCAACTCATGATCTGGAGCTGGCAGCTGTTGTGTTTGCCCTAAAGATTTGGAGGCACTATCTCTATGGCACTAAGTTCAGGGTGTTTAGTGACCATAAGAGTTTAAAGTACCTCTTCGATCATAAAGAGTTAAATATGAGACAGCGCCGATGGATGGAGTTTTTGAAGGATTATGAGTTCGAGCTCTATTACCATCCTGGGAAGGCAAATGTCGTGGCGGACGCATTAAGTAGAAAGGCAATGCACATCAGTGCGATGATGGTCAGAGAACCTGCATTGATAGAGGAGTTCCGGGATCTGAGCCTGACAATGCAAGTAGAGCCGATAAGTATTAAGATGGGGATGCTGCAGATTGCTAATGAGTTTCTGCAAAGGATTCGGGAATTACAACACAAGGATGAGAAGCTGATGGAAAGAAAGAAGTTGATGCAAGAAGTTAAGGAGTTGGAATTTCAAGAAGGAAAGGATGGAATCCTGCGTTTTAAGACAAGAATGTGTCCCTGATGATTTGGAAGTAAGAAGAATGATTCTGGATGAAGCGCATAAGAGTAAGATGAGTATGCATCCAGGAGCTACTAAGATGTACCAGGATCTAAAGAAGATATTTTGGTGGCCTGGTTTGAAGAAAGACGTAGCTGAGTATGTGGCCTGTTGTTTGGTGTGTCAGAAGGCGAAAGTGGAACATCAAAGGCCAGGAGGAGAGTTACTTTCCTTGGAAGTTCCCGTGTGAAAATGGGATAGTATCTCGATGGATTTTGTGTCAGGATTGCCAAGGACATCTACTGGTCATGATGCGGTTTGGGTGATCGTGGATCGTCTAACCAAGTCGGCGCATTTTATTCCTGTTAACATGCGCTACTCTTTGGAGAAGTTCACCCAGTTGTATATCAAGGAAGTTGTTCGTCTGCATGGGGTACCATCAAGCATTGTGTCAGATCGCGATCCGAGGTTTACATCGATGTTTTGGGAAGATCTGCATAGAGCCTTGGGTTCAAGATTGAAGTTGAGTTCTGCATACCATCCTCAGACTGATGGTCAGACGGGGAGGACTATTCAGTCGCTGGAGGACATCTTACGAGCCTGTGCTTTGGAAGGACAAGGGAATTGGGAGCAGATGTTGCCACTCGTGGAGTTCACTTACAACAACAGTTATCACACGAGTATTGGAATGGCACCATTTGAAGCTTTGTATGGGAGAAAGTGCCAGACGCCGTTATGCTGGTTTCAAGTGGGGGAGAGTTCTCTGGTTGGGCCAGATTTTGTGCAAAAGACCACGGAACAGATCAAGATGATACGAGAGAAGATGAAGACGGCTCAGAGTAGGCAGAAAAGCTATGCTGATAGGAGAAGAAAACCTTTAGAGTTTGCTGAAGGAGACCATGTGTTCATTAGAATAGTACCAACAAAAGGTGTTAGTAGAGCCTTAAAAACCCAGAAACTATCACCTAAGTTTATTGGTCCCTATCAAATCCTCAAAAGAGTCGGCCCAGTAGCTTATCAGTTAGCCCTGCCTTCGTCGCTATCTAACCTTCATAATGTATTCCATGTGTCTCAACTGAAAAGATATGTCCATGACCCCACCATTGTCCTTAGAATCCAACCGGATGACTTAGAAATTCATGAGAACCTAACCTTTAAAGCTATGCCAGTTCGCATTGGAGACCGAAGAGTCAAACAGCTTAGAGGGAAGGACATTTGTCTGGTCAAAGTCGTCGGGGTCTGTGGTAGTAAAGAAGAAGGACGGTAGTATAAGGTTGTGCGTCGACTATCGCCAGCTAAACAAGGTAACGATCAAGAACAAGTACCCTCTGCCAAGGATAGATGACCTAATGGATCAGTTGAGAGGAGCTGCGGTGTTTTCGAAAATCGATCTTCGGTCAGGATATCACCAAATTCGAGTGAAGGAAGATGATATTCCGAAAACTGCTTTTAGGACCCGATATGGACATTTCGAGTATTTAGTCATGCCCTTCGGAGTGACTAATGCACCTGAAGTTTTTATGGACTACATGAACAAAATCTTTCAACCCTTCTTAGATTCGTTCGTGGTAGTATTCATAGACGATATCCTCATTTATTCCAAGGACAAGGAGGAACACGGGGAACATTTGAGGATAGTTCTGCAGATTTTGAAGGAGAAGCAGTTATATGCGAAGCTCTCGAAGTGCGAATTTTGGTTGAAGGAAGTAAATTTCTTGGGTCATGTAACTTCAAGGGAAGGAATAGCGGTAGATCCGGCCAAGGTAAAAGCGGTATTGGACCGGAAAGTGCCAACGACGGTGACGGAAATTCGAAGTTTTCTCGGTTTGGCAGGATATTATAGGTGTTTTATCGAAGGATTTTCGAGATTATCCTTGCCAATGACGAAGTTAACCAGGAAAGGACAACCGTTCGTGTGGACAACGAAGTGCGAAGAAAGTTTTCAGGAGTTAAAGAGGAGGTTAACAACAGCCCCAATGCTTGTTTTGCCTGACCCGGAGAAGAGTTTCAGCGTTTACTGCGATGCGTCGAAGCAAGGTTTAGGTTGCATCCTGATGCAAGAGCGAAAGGTCGTAGCTTACGCCTCTAGACAACTGAAAGTTCACGAGCAGAATTACCCAACTCACGACTTGGAGTTAGCCGCGGTGGTTTTTGCTCTGAAGATATGGCGACATTACCTCTACGGAGCAAGGATCGAGGTATTCAGTGATCACAAGAGTCTCAAGTATCTCTTTGATCAGAAGGAGTTGAACATGAGACAAAGGCGATGGATGGAATTTTTGAAAGATTACGACTTCGAACTACAATACCATCCGGGGAAAGCGAATGTGGTGGCAGACGCTTTGAGTAGAAAATCTCTTCATGCGTCTGCAATGATGGTGAAAGAGATGGAGTTAATCGAGAAATTCAGAGATATGAACCTGGAAGTTAGGACGAATCCGAGAAGTATGATTTTGGGAATGTTGGTCGTATCGAATGAGTTTATGGAACAAGTCAAGGAAGGTCAATCGAACGATCCAGAATTGCAAGTAAAGAAGCAATTGGTTTCGGAAGGGAAGGAGGCTGAGTTTCAAGTAGGAGCTGATGGAGTGTTCAGGTATAAGGGTCGGATTTGTGTGCCGCAAGACAAGGGGATGAGAGAAATGATTTTGGAAGAAGCTCATAAGAGTAAGCTGAGTATCCATCCCGGAGCAACCAAGATGTACCAAGACTTGAAGAAGGTATTTTGGTGGTCTGGTATGAAGAGAGAAGTAGCGGAGTATGTGTCGAGGTGTCTGGTATGTCAGAAGGCTAAGATCGAACACAAGAAACCCGGTGGAGTGTTACAACCATTGGAAATTCCAAGTTGGAAATGGGACAGTATTTCCATGGACTTTGTAACTGCTTTGCCTAAGACCCGGAGAGGATTTGACGCTATTTGGGTAATTGTCGATCGATTAACCAAAAGCGCTCATTTTCTACCTGTCAATGTGAAGTATCCGTTGGAGAAGTTAGCGACCATATATGTCAACGAGGTAGTGAGACTTCATGGAGTGCCTTCAAACATCATATCAGATAGAGATCCGAGATTTGTTTCGAAGTTCTGGAATAGTCTACATGTTGCACTTGGAACAAGACTTCAGTTGAGTTCAGCTTATCATCCTCAGACGGACGGACAGTCAGAAAGAACAATTCAATCGCTAGAGGATCTCCTTAGTGCTTGTGTTTTGGAACAAGCAGGAGAATGGGATACTCTATTGCCACTGTTCGAATTCACATACAACAACAGCTATCACTCAAGCATAGGGATGGCTCCTTATGAGACTTTGTATGGAAGGAGGTGCAGAACGCCGTTATGTTGGTTTGAAACTGGAGAGAATCTTATTCTAGGTCCGGAAATGGTTCAACAAACGACGGAAAAGATTAAGATGATTCAGGAAAAGATGAGGAGTGCTCAAAGCCGACAGAAAAGTTACTACGATCAAAGAAGAACTCCTATCGAGTTTAATGAAGGCGATCATGTGTTCATGCGAGTAGTGCCAACTACTGGGATCGATAGAGTGCTTAAAACCCGAAAACTTACCCCAAAATTCATAGGACCTTACCAAATCCTGAAACGTGTAGGACCAGTAGCTTATGAAATTGCCTTACCCCCAATGTTTTCCAACCTACACAATGTCTTCCATGTGTCACAACTTAGAAAGTATGTTAGTGATTCTTCTCACATCATCGAACCCGATTCTATTCAACTCAAGGAAAATCTAGCGTACGAGACTATGCCCTTAAGGATAGACGGTCAGAGTGTAAAGACTCTTCGAGGAAAGGATATTCCTTTAGTTAAGATTATTTGGAATTCGGTGAATGGTGAGAATGCTACTTGGGAGCGTGAAAGTAGCATGAGGGATTCGTACCCTCATTTGTTTGAAACAGGTATGTGATTTCTCGAGGACGAGAAATTTCTAAGTTGGGGAGGATGTAACATCTGCCATTTGACTCACTTCAACAAGTCCCTAATTAAGAAAATTGTTTTAACCTAAGTAATTAAAGAATTGATTTAAAAGAGTTTTGATTTCATGATGAATCCTTATGTTTTGAAATTTGATTGTGTGTGTGACTTTGTGTGCCTGATTGATTGAGATTTTGTTTTATTGATTCATATGATTTCATGGAAAATTATTTCAAAGAATCAAAGTCCAATTACCTCTAGAAACCCTAATTGATGCCCTAAAAGTTGATTAAACCCTAATCGAGCTCTTAAGCTTTGATTAAGTGCTTAATCACTCTCTTAAACCCTAAACTCTTTTGGTTAGTGAGCTAATCCAAAATTAGTTTTCCTTAAACCCAAGATTAAGTTTTTGATTAGTACCTTAATCCTTGATTAAGCCCTAATTACCAAGGATTAGTGGACTAAACCTAGATTAATTAACCTAATCCCACCCTAATCATGATTAGAACCCTAATTAGTGCCTTAAACCTAATTAAGCTAACCTAACCTACCCTAACCCCATGTGGCCGAATTCTATGTGCATGGCTTGGCCACCAAGCTTATTTACTTGGGTAACAAGTGGCATGCCTTTAGTCAACACCATGACATCATCTCCATGACTGAGGCATGACATAAGAAGGAAGAAAAAGTGAAGAGAGTAGGAAGGAGGAAGGAAGGTGCCGTGAGGGACTTTGAAGCAAAACTTGGCCTCCAAGTTTTGTGACATAGTCCCCAAGTTTTGAAAAATAACCCTCCATGCAAACCCTTCTTAGAAAATAAGGAAAGTAGAGAAAGACTAAAGAAAAGGGGGCCAAAACCGTATGAAGAGAGAGTGAGTTGCTCTTCATTCTCATTCCTTCACCATTTCTTCTCTCAACACCAACACAGACCACAACATCACAACACACCACACCAAACCGTGAGTGAGTGAGTGAGTTCTTCATTCATTCATCAAACACATACTTTCTTCCTCATCTTTTCCTAAACCAAACACTTAACACAAGAGAATCATCAAACTCTTGGTGAGAAAGTAAAAGAGAGAGAGAGACCGAATTGAGGGAGGAGGAGAACCAAACTTCAACACCTTGAAATCTTCATGATCTAAGCTAGATCATGCTAAGAAAGTGAAAAGAGAAGGAGAAAGACCATGGACTAGGAAAAGGAGGGAGAAACCGTGAGGAGAGAGAGAGGAGAAACCAAGGAAATTGGACTTGAATTCTTAAAATTTTTAATTAAGTAAGAACTTGTATCATGAACTTAAAAGCTTCAAACCTTTTTCTTTGATTCTTGTTCTCTTTCATTCTTTATTTCTTAACTTTGATTTTGTTTGAAAAAGTGTGATACATGTTATTTTTCTAAGCTTGATTCTAAAAGTTTTATTAAGAAAATGTTTTTCTTCATGATCTTGAGTTTTCTCTTTGAATTCTTGAAAATGTTTTGGAAGAGGACTTGATTTTAAGTTTCATGAAAGATTTTTCAAAGATCTAACATTCTTGTTTACATGCATGTTTAGATCTATTCCTAAGCCATGATATGTGTGATTGTTTGAATCTTAATGTGAAAAGTCCTTGAAATTGGTGGAACTTTTCCTTAAAGTTAGCCACGGTTTTGTTGTTATTGTGAGTATGAGCTTGTTTTCTTTTGATTGATCCTTTGCATGTTATGATCTTGAAATTTAATAATATGTGATGTTGTGATCCTTAGGTGTAGCCACGGTTTCACATGCTAAATTAAAAAGATTGAGATTTTCTTAAGTTTGATTGATGAATATGTGATTTCCTTAAGCTTTGAGTTGATTTTGTGTGTTAAGTGTAAAATCTAAATTGTTTAGAAACTTATGTGATGCTCACGGTTTCATGTAGGAGATGCCTGCTAAGATTTTTTTTTCGCTTCCTTGATGAATTATGTGAAATTGTTGATTGAATTGGGAGTTGTTTTTGAGTCCTGAAACTTTGAAAACCTTTTTAAGAAAATCTAGTTAAGGTCACGGTTTAGACCTTAACTTTTGAGTTAAATTTCCTTGAGTGAATGTGTGATTGTATTATGAAATCATGTGTTGATTTGTGAAGTTGATCTTTGAAGAAATGAATTCTTAAACAACCCATGATGCATACGGTTTTGACATGTTTAAGTTTAATAAGATGAAATTTTGCTAAGATGAAATTAACTAAGTGAAAGATCAATGAAGATGTGACTAAGTGTATGTGTGATGCATGATTCGGTTTGTGTATGCTTAAGTGATAGATTTCCTCATTTGATTGGGCTATATGTATGAATAAGTTTGTGAACATGTTTATGTGTAACTTGATGGCTTGTGATTATGAAATATTTGGAATGAATGGATGTTTGTTTGATTTGTTCTACTTGAGTACCTTGCTGCCCTCATGTAGATCTAAGTGTTTGAACATGATAAGTTATTGATTTAAGTGTTTATTTGATTTTTTTTAAGATGCTTGATTTATCTATGTGTTTGAATTGGTTTTTAAACATGGAAAATGAATTTGAAACTTAGGACATGATGCTGTCCAGAATTTTATAGACTATGTTTCTTATTTAAAAGTGTTTTAAAAGTGTTTTCAAGGTGTTTTTCTCATGGGCATTTAATCCAAGACAAAGTTGGTGTGAAAAGTGCAATTTTTCGGTGTTTTTGGAATTGATTTCAATGCTGTCCAAGAAGGACCAGCAAAGAAACTTTTTATTTGAATAAATTTAATTGATTATTTTCTCATGATTTCAAAGTATAAGAGTTGGTGTTTGATCTTGGACAAGTTTGATTGAAAGAGTTAATGTTTTGGTTTTTAAACAAAGACAATGTTTGGATTTTCTTAAATTGCTTTGAGAATAATTTCAAGAGTAATAATTAAATAAAGCTTAATACTCATATATCTACTTTCTGGGACTTGAAAGACGTTGGAGTCGGGCAGACGAGGAAGGAAGCAAATCACTCGGAACTTGTAGGTTCGGAAATTGCGAATCCAGGTGAGAGAGAAGTTATCCTAAGACGCTTTGGTGTCTAGTGAGTATGCTAGGACACTCCGTAATCTCTCAAAGTCGGAGTAAAGGTCTATCGTAGTTAGTAGTATACCCGATAAATTGTGTGATTGTTTGTATCGAGGTATACGAAGACTCAGACCTATACCATTACATGGTATTGATTGATTGATATATTTGTTTATGCTGAGATGTATTGTTGTGATATTGTCATTGCATGAGCATATTGCATCATCCCGCGATATAAGATAAGAATAGAAAAGACATAGAAAACTATAAGAGATTCCCCAACGACTAGAGCAAAACTCTAAGGGACGGAACGCGTGATGAACCAGATGATGCTGATGCGCTGAGTACGTGGATCGAGCTAATGCTATAATGATGACGACGACGCTTGGAACGTGGACGCAATGATTGTGGATTTCTACAAAGAGTGTTTTCATATGGTCGTAGCCATATGCTGAGATAGTTCCACATGGTTGTAGCCATGTGTTGAGATAGCCTCCATATGGTTGTAGCCATATGTTGAGAGTGGATCTGAGATAGGTCGGAGCCTATCTATCAGAGGTTGATGGATATCCCGCATATGGTCGGAGCCATATGCCGATGTGATTCTGAGTGGGTCGTAGCCCTTCAGAAGGATGATTAATGTTCCGCATATAGTCGTAGCTATATGGCGAGGTTGATTCTGATTGGGTTGTAGCCCGTCAGACAAGTTGTGGATATCCTGCATACTGGTCGGAGCCGTATGCCGAAATGATTCAGGATGGGTCGGAGCCCGTCAGAGACAGTGGTCAAGTCCCATAGAAGCATTCCGCATATAGTAGGAGCTGTATGGCGGAGATGACTTAGGATGGGTCGACGTTAGAACGAGCGAGTATAATCTTACGAACTTAAACCCTAAACCGAAGTAGTGGAGAGGAAGATACATCTGGATTACCCTTGTGGTGTTCAGCTGGATGATTAGGATAGGGGACGGCAATGACGGTGATTTGTCAAGAAGCCTTGAGAAGTCTGTCTAGGTGGGAAAAACCATAGGGGCCCTGACTGAACCAGTCGGAGCTGGTCACTCAGTGGTGTGGACGAAGTACCACATGATCACTAGACAAGACGACTGACACCCCCTTGACTAATTCTTGATCAGTGAGAGGGATGCTCGAACACGGCCGGATGAGGTTATTTTATTTATTTTCCCGGGCTTTTTATATGAATGCATTCACTTTGCCATCGAGTAAAAGCCGGTGTGGTTAGAGATCCTGTACTCCTGATTGCTTCCGACTAGGTGGATGGATTCCGAGGAGATGTAGACCCGAGACCTAAAACTATAAAGCCTGAATTCCCGATGTTATGGACTCGAGAAACGTGAACAAGAGACTTCGACTTTGCGAGACGAGTGGTTAAAGAGATTCAGCTTTGCGAGATAATTGATTTAGGGATTCCCTTAAGCGAGAGATAAAAGGTTAGACAATGCGACGATTGCATTGCATCCTCATGCATTTTGCATAGTTATCTACTGTATTGTCTGTTGTGCTGTTTGTATGTTCTGGTATGCGTCGCTAGTGTAATTCCAAGAAGTCGATGGGAGTAATTCCATTCGGATAACTTACTCTCTCAACTTCTTGTGCATATGTGACGATGAACCTCTGGTTCTAAAAGATAGCGGAGCTGGTGATGCCACTCCCGGAGGAAGGACTTACTGATCGTGGCGCGCTGACGAGAGGGCGGCTGCTGAATGCCGGGGATCGCTTTGAAGACTTATGTTGCGGATCGAGAAGGGGACGCTGCTTAGTAGTTATAGTTAGGTTCCCGATGGACCCTTGCTGATATGTATCAAGTGTACCCCTCTGCTTTTGAAATATTTTGATAAGACACACGTTTATATAAGAATGGCACCGATGTTCTATGGTGGCCACTTTTGTAAGAACCTTTATGAACTGTTTTCAAACTGTTTACTTGAAGGACTGTCACAGTCGGACAGGTAAACTCTACTTAAGCAAGTCGAACATATTTTCTAAATGGTCCAAAGGTTTTCCTCACCTGTTGAAAGTGAGTTTCCAAATGTTAAACTGTTTTCAGAAACTTCCGCAAACGTTTTTGAGAAAAGGATTTTTAAAAGTAATACCTTGTTTTGGGAAACTCGATAGTCGAGTGTTGTTCCCGTTTCAAAAAAAAAATTTCACCCTATTTTTTTTCTTTCTAAAAGAATTAATTAGTATTTGACGAGTGTTTATTTCGAGTTTTCCAAATCGGGGTGTGACAACATTATTTTCCAAGGAATGGAATAAATGCTTAAAAGATTCAGTATAGTGTCTCACTTGATGCAACTCTGAGAGATTAAGAGGGACAGTTGAACTTCTAATGCAAGAAGTTCATGATGATCGGATTGGTCGAAAGATAGAAGAGAGGAAGGAATCGACAGCCGGTGAAATAGGCAGGCGAAGCTATTATGTTACGAAAGAATATGAAGTAGATTTTAAACTAGATCACCTTAGTCATCTAGTCTTTTGACCCGAATTAGTATAGCCAAATGCTTCCGAATGGAATTAATTTAACCTTTTAAAATATTAAGACTCTGTAGAAAGTCCGATCCTAATTTTTGTTAATCCAAACCTTTATCGCAGTTGGATGTGATAAATATCTGCGAACACTTCAGCCATAGGAGGATTAGTTAAGGCTAGAGAAATTAACAACCACCGGGTTAGGACAAATTTTGTCTCCCCAACGGAAATGTCTCTAGATATTGACTATCCATCTAAAGGCTAACAGTGATCGATAACCCATCTTTAGGTTCATCTAACTTAAAGACATGTCGTATGATCTTTCTTGTGAAAGATTATATCTAATAAGTATGATTCGTTACTAATGATTTGAATATTTCGACTGATCACCCCGATATCTCGAATCATCGAGTAACGAAGTCATACAAATATCTTCTCATTCGTACTCGAGAAATGCCTTACCAGTGAAAAGTTATGTGAAACGTATTCTTTTTCATATCAAGTATTTCTTTAAAAGAATTCTCTTATATTAAAAGTTTTGGGACGACGAATCTTTATTGCTTAAATTTGAAGATATTTCGGAATATTTATAGCATATCGTAATCTTTTAAGTGGGGGAGAACTTAAAAACCTATTTCTATAAGAAAAGCTAAACGAATTTCGGGGACGAAATTCCTTTTAAGTGGGGGAGTAGTGTAACACCCCTAATTTTCGTCTTCCGAATAATTAGAAAATTAATAATAAAGGCTTGTTATTAAATTCTTCCAAGTTTATATTCTGGCTCTATTCCATATTGATATACAAAATATAGGTAGAGGTAATTTTTGGTAAGCGAATAACAAAATATTAATATTGTATTTTAGTCCTTGGAATAGGACCTAAATATAATATTAAAAAGAGGATTGTTTGGGAAAATAATTATTAAATTATTAATTTTTAAAATTTACCAGTATGTAACCGGTTAGAAAGGCTTTGTAACCGGTTACACGATGAACTCAGGAAACCAGGATAGTGGATCTTGATGAGTAATCAACCCATTTCCACCACAAATTGCCACGAACACCATTCGATTTCCAGTGAGGAATACGTGTCGTGCTGCATGTTCACCAAATTTTTCTATAAATGATGGAATTGAGGGCAAAATCAAGGATTTTCTGATGAAGGGCTGCTGTGGAAACTTAATTAGGGTTTCTGTATTAATCTGTCAAATTCTCTCTGATCTTTGAGAGTTAAACCAAGTGAGATACACCATATTAAAGCTGAGTCTTCCAGATTTGTATTGAGGTATGGAGAGTGAATTGAGAATGAGTATTGAAGAGGTGGTTAGTCTTGGAAGATTTAGGAGTCAATCTGTCTAGAACCAGAAACCAGTTCGTGAGGCTCTTTTTAGGCTATGATTTTGGTAAGTACATGCACTCTTTAAGCCTCAAATTTGTTTCTAAAGCTGGTGCATGTTACCTAGTTTGAGTTCTGATTGTTTTCCCCAATTTCTTTGGTCTATTGCTATGTCAAATCTTCTGGTCTTTGAACCCTGTTGATGGAAATCGTGGCTGAAAGCAGAGCATAGGATTGGTGAGGAATTTGTTGATTTTCTTCAAGTTTCAGTGTTGATCTTCATCAAACACAACCCTGAGGTAAGGAAGAAGTTTCCTTTTGCTAGAGCGAGAATAGATTTCATGGAATAATAGGTTGAGTCACCATGAGACTCACAAAGGGCATAGTATAGGGTAAACAAAGGCTTGGAGGCCAATGAACAATTGAATCCTGACTGTAACAGGTCTAAAAAGTTCATGCAAGTAATATAGAAGGAATAATATTAGTTTACATGTATTATTATGAGCCATGTGATAATATTTGGTGCTATGTGTGAATATATGTGGTTATGTGCTACATTGATGCTCTAAATGACATGTATGCAAGATTGATTGTGTGTGGTGGCTGAGCAGAATCTAATTGAGATATATGGGCTCATAAGAATGTTGAAATTAGTTAGAATTGAGTATTGAAAGGAAATGTTTGGAAATCCTATTTTTCAGTATGCAGACTGTCTAATCTAACCGGTTAGTCGATTTTCTTAACCGGTTAGATGCTGTGTAATTTTCAAAGAAGAATAAGTTTTTGACAATTGGTGATATGTTCCTATTATTCTTACTCAAATCTAACTCTAATTTCAACAAAGATCAATCTGAAAAACAGGTGATTAATCACTGTTTGTTTTGGATTGTGGTTGAGAAGTCCATACTTGAGGTTTTAATATAACTTAAAAGTTAAGTTATGTTACATTAATAACAAATGGTGAATTTACACTACAAGAAAATCCGCTGTTACCGAGGGCCAAATCCCTCGGTAATAAACCAAAATCCCTCGGTAATAACGAGTTACCGACGGCCAACCGAGGGCTTCGATTCCCTCGGTAAAAGTGGCGTTGGTAACAGTTACCGAGGGAAATACCCTCGGTAATTTACCGAGGGCTTTACCGAGGGTTAATCCCTCGGAAATAATTTTCTTTTATCGAGGGCGTATCCCTCGGTATTTACCGAGAGCTTGGCCCTCGGTAATGTACCGAGGGCTTTACAGAGGGCAAGGCCCTGAGAAACAGTTTTCATTTATCGAGGGCTAGGCCCTCGGCAATTCAAACTTTTACCGACGGATTTTGCCCTCGGTAAGTAAACTTTTACTGACGGATTTTGCTCTTGTAATTGTATCTGATACCGACGGATGTTTCCCTCGGTAATTTAAAAGATAAAAAAAAATACCTACGGCCTATTTTAAATTATGTAAATTTTTTAGTACCTAATTAACATTTCTATAAAACGACAATGATGTAAATTTTTTTTAATAAGAAAAACAATTATCATATACTCCCAAGGATAAAACCTACTTGTGACGACCCAACTTTTATTCCAAAACTTAATATTCATTCTTAGAAAATTCGACCATTTTTTTTTTTTCTAAAACTAAAAGTCAGTCATCATCCATTATCGAGTCTTTGCGGAAATTATAAAATCAATTATCATGAAAGAAACTATTCATATTATATTTCATAAAAAGGAAAGTACATTTCCATTACATTAAAACTATCAACACTAGGTTTAACTTAAGTACTCTAGGTCATTACATTATATTACATATCTTACAACAAAATTTATAATAACCTTGAGCAACTGGTTCGGAACTCAAAATATCAAATAGATAAGAGAAACCTGATGAGTAGCACTATCCACATTCCAACATCCCAACTCAACTCAATCATCAGTTCCCCACTGACTACCGGTTGAGTTGTCCATGAAATCATCATCAGCCACCGGGTCAGCATCCTCCACCGGATCCTCATCCTCTATCGGATCCTCCTCCTCCTCCTCCTCTTCATGTGCCGGTTCAGATGGCACATATACCGGAGTCCGAGATCGGGCTCTAGTGGAAGGACGAGAGGGAGCAGGAACCTCCAAAATAATTCTTTCTTCGGAGGGTGATGGACTTGGTGGGAGGGTGCGTCTCGGAAAACGTCTTGGCGGTGGTGGTGGTGTTCCATGCCGAAACACAAAATTGGGCGGAATGTGCATAATGTACATCATTGGGATTCTCGTCCTACGCGGACGCATTCGGGACCATGGGTTCGGGTGACGGAAAATAACTTCCACGTCTCCCTCATAGATGGCCCGATGATCCTCGCAGTTCCACTCCCCATTAGGGAGCGGCCTCATCTCCACGCAAATCATGTTCCTGGCCATGACCTACAACAAGGGATTAGGAGTGAGTCATAGCTAAACACAATAACAAATGAGCATAACAGAGGCTAGAAATAACAAGCACAAGTTTCCAGATAGCAATAATAAATGCATATGTATATGCTCAAACTGTCTTTTATAATATTTCATTTAGTTTCGTGATGCATGCCTACTCTCCATTCATGCTACGCGGTTCGGCATCCGAGTATCTCAGGCTCGGGATATTCATAATCCTATGGTTCATCAAACCGGAGCGTATTCACAACCCAGGCGTCACGATTTGATTGGGAATTTGGCCATCATAACATTTTCATGTTACGGAATCCAAATCATCAAATCATCTTCGTGCTATGGCATCACAGCTATCTCAGGGCTGCGGAATACTTCTACCTATACCAGATTCCACAATCAAAATCGGAGCATCTCCATGCATGTCAATGTCACATAATTGTTCATTGTCTTTTTCTCTTTTAATTCATATCTTTGAATATCATGCCTCCAATATAGAGACCCAAAATTCATAATCCTTCTTGCTTATAACCATCTTTTCATTTTTTTTTTTTTGCATTAACTGGTGCTTGTGCTTTCCAAAAATTCCATCAGCGGCCCAGCCACTTTGTGATGGTTTTATACAATAGGAATTTAATTACGTTGTCATTAATTTGTGCAACGACCCCATCTAGGACTCCCAAAATATCAACCAAGTGGGTAAAAACTTCCACTGGGACGTGGGAATAAAATCAACCAAATGGGTGTACGCACCTCCATTGGGACATCCTGTCCGAATATGTCAACCACTGAATAAAATTCCAGTAGGACTCATCCAGGATAAAATCAACCAATGGGATTAAATCTATAGATATTAAGAGCAGAAATTAAAATTTAAGCATATAGGAGTTTAGACGAGTTAATCTTTAATTACTTCATAAAGAAGTAAAGATTTTCTGAAAATTATTTTAAATTACTCGAGTAGTTCTTCACATACTCGAGTGTTCATGTAAAATTACTCGAGTCCTTCAAGACATACTCGAGTGTTCTTCCCATTTTCCAGAATACTCGAGTCTTTCTTCAATTACTCGAGTGTTTTAGCAGCAGCAGCACCAGTTTCTGCACTTTATAATGCCAATTCGAGTTCAGAGCCTTTCCTTTCCACTTTTATGCAAAACAGTAACTTAGATACATAAAATAAACATGTTAGAACATGTAATCAATATTGAAACAACATCAAATGCAATAAATCACAAAATCAACATAAACTTAGCAAATAACCATTTCACATATGATTTTCATTTCCTTTTGTTTTTAACTTCGAAAATTGATCCAGTGAGCATCATTAGGTCCATTTAGACATGTTTGGTTTATAAAAACTTGGGTTTATGACCTCTATGTCATATTCCCAATTCAAACTTCACCCCTTGATGAACCATATGAGGTTCCTACATTTCCAGCTTGAAATAACTCATTCTAGTATTTAGATAACTCCTCCCTTACCTTAGAGAAGCTAATCAACAAGTAAAACGACAGAGAAATCGGTTGGATCAAAAATCCAAATTCTGGACTTGGTGAAAAAGAGTTGAACAGGCTGACTTTGGCCACAGATTTCACCACGGATTTGGCATGAAAAGAATGAAACAAGTTAGTTTCATAAACTAGGATATACTAACTTTAATCAGAAACAAGTTTGACACGAAAAGAATCCATGAATTTACCAAACGATTTCAATGAAGATGAATACTTGAGACTGAATGTTACTCTGTTTTTCTCAGTTTTGAACCTCCAACTTTGTAGGCCTAGAACCTGATCTTCAGAAGGCTATTTGAAGTGATTTCGAGTTCTAATTCAAGAATGGAATCAGAACTTCAGTTTGTGTTTAGGTTTCAAGGAAAATGAGTGAGGATTGAGAGAGAACAAAGGGATCAAAGTGAACTCTGTAAAACAGGGAAATTTCTGGTCAAATTCGGGTTTTGGAACTTCAGAGGTGTTGAGGCTTCACCCAAGCATCAATTTATAGTCTAAGAGTACTTCAACTCGAAGTAAGGTTCAGCTCTATGCTTGTCACGTCAAGAAACCACGTTTTGGTGCGAAATTAATTATAAAACCAACTTATACATTTAGCCAGACTGCTCGATTTACTCGAGTCTTTTTCTTTCTACTCGAGTATATTTCAAAAACTCAAGAACACTCGAGTCTTTTCTGACATACTCGAGTCTTTTGACTCAAAATTCAAATTTTCAAACAGATAGTGATTATACTCGAGTACCCTCTACAATACTCGAGTAAAATGTCTTAATTTCAGAAAAATCATTATTTTATTCAACACATTTATTTATTTACATAATTTATTTTGTTTATAAAAATACAGGACCTTACATCCTCCCCCACTTACATAGAATTTCGTCCCCGAAATTCCGATTTACAAAAATAGATGTGGATATTCATCCCTCATCTTAGACTCTAATTCCCATGTGGAGTCAGACACTCCACCTTGCCCCCAGAGAACTCGTACTAACGGAATCTCTTTCCCTCGCAGCTTCTTAATCCTTCTATCCTCTATTCTCACGGGTCCAAGATCAAACGTGAGATTTTCTTTCAGCGGTATCAAATCTTGTTGCAATTGCACAATCGAAGATGGATCTTGGATAAATTTGCGAAGCTGAGAGACATGGAAAACATTGTGCAGGTTGGACAAAAATGGGGGTAGGGCGATCTGATACGCGACAGGGCCTACTCGTTTCAAAATCTGATAAGGGCCGATGAACTTAGGAGATAGCTTCCTTGGCTTCATTACCCTTCCAATTCCAGTCGTTGGCACAACCCGCAGGAATACATGATCTCCTTCTTGAAATTCGAGCTTGGATCTTCGTTGGTCGGCATAGCTCTTCTGGCGACTTTGAGCGATCTTCATCTTCTCTTGGATAGTCCTTACCTTTTCAGTCGTTTCTTGAACTAATTCAGGTCCGATGAGAGCATTCTCCCCCACTTGGAACCAACATAGCGGGGTTCTACACTTCCTTCCATAGAGGGCTTCGTACGGGGCCATACCGATGCTTGCGTGATAACTATTATTGTAGGTGAATTCCACAAGCGGCAATAACCGATCCCACCCTTCTTGATATTCCAGAACACACGCTCGAAGCAGGTCTTCCAAGGATTGAATCGTCCTTTCCGATTGACCATCGGTTTGAGGGTGATAGGCGGAACCCATCCTCAACTGCGTTCCCAATGCCTGATGTAAACTCTGCCAGAACCGGGACACGAAACGGGGATCACGATCCGATACAATACTCGAGGGAATTCCGTGCAATCTAACAATCTCCTTAATGTACAATCTTGCAAGCTTCTCCAACGGATACTGCATGTTGATGGGAATGAAATGTGCAGACTTCGTTAAGCGATCAACCACAACCCAAATTGCATCAAAGCTTTCTCTTGTTCTTGGAAAACCATTTACGAAATCCATAGCTATTCCATCCCACTTCCATTCTGGTATGCTTAAAGGTTGTAGTTCTCCTCCAGGCTTCTTATGCTCAATCTTCGCCTTTTGGCAGACAAGGCAAGACGCTACGTAAGACGCAACATCCCTCTTTAGTCCGGGCCACCAAAACATCCTCTTCAGGTCTTGATACATCTTCGTTGATCCAGGATGCATACTCAGCTTGCTCTTGTGGGCTTCCTCTAATACAACTCTTCTTAATTCTTGATTTGCCGGGATGCAGATCCGATCCCGGAATCTCAAAATACCATCAGATCCTAATTGGAATTCCGGTTCCACTCCTTCCATTCCTAATCTTTTCTTCTCTAGAAGCTCCTCGTCCGCTTGTTGAAGGTTTCGAACTTGACCCTCAAACTCATTTGTGATTTGCAACATTCCTAACTTGACGCAGCTCGGCTTGAACTGAATTGCCAAATTCAAGTTGCGGAATTCTTCAATTAGCTGAGCTTCCTTTATCATCATCGTACTCATGTGCAACATCTTCCTACTGAGAGCGTCGGCTACAACATTAGCTTTGCCGGGGTGGTAATGCAATTCGAATTCATAATCCTTCAGGAATTCCATCCACCTACGTTGCCTCATATTCAGTTCCTTTTGGTCGAAGAGATACTTCAAACTTTTATGGTCGCTGAATACTTGGAACGTATTACCATACAGGTAATGTCTCCAAATCTTCAAAGAAAAGACAATGGCAGCCAATTCCAAGTCATGAGTAGGATAGTTCCCTTCATGCACCTTCAGCTGACGAGATGCATAAGCAACAACTTTCCCTTCTTGCATCAAGACACAACCCAAACCTTGTCGAGATGCATCACAATAAACATCGAAGCTTTTCCTAGGATCGGGCAAAGTTAACACTGGAGATGATGTTAACTTGTCCTTCAACGTCTGGAAGCTAACTTCACACTTCTCATCCCAGACAAAAGGTTGCTCTTTCCGGGTCAAACGAGTCAACGGAAGAGCCAACTTGGAAAAACCTTCGATAAACTTCCGATAATATCCAGCTAACCCCAGAAAACTTCTTATTTCAGTAACCGTCTTTGGTCTTTCCCATTGCAAAACTGCTTCTACTTTGACCGGGTCCACAGCCACACCATCCTTTGAAATTATATGACCCAAGAAATTGACTTTTTCAAGCCAAAATTCACACTTGGCCAGCTTAGCATATAATTTCTTCTCCTTCAAGGTCTCCAAAATAATCTTCAAATGATTAGCGTGCTCTTTCGGATTCTTCGAATAGATGAGAATATCATCGATAAACACCACGACGAAGGAATCCAGGTAGGGTCGGAACACTCTATTCATGTAATCCATGAATATTGCTGGAGCGTTGGTCAACCCAAATGGCATCACTACATACTCGTAGTGTCCATATCGTGACCGAAAGGCAGTCTTCGGTATATCTTCCTCCTTAACTCTGATCTGATGATATCCTGACCTCAGATCAATCTTTGAAAATACCGATGCTCCAATCACTTGATCTATCAAATCGTCGATTCTTGGCAACGGATACTTGTTCTTGATGGTAACCTTGTTGAGTTGTCTATAATCAATGCACATCCTCATTGATCCATCCTTCTTCTTCACGAATAAAACCGGCGCTCCCCAAGGCGACACACTTGGTCTGATGAACTGCTTTTCTAACAAGTCCTCCACTTGCTTCTTTAATTCAGCTAATTCTGCTGGAGCCATACGATAAGGGGCGATAGAGATAGGGCCAGTACCGGGGACTAGGTCAATACTGAATTCTATCTCTCGATGCGGCGGCAAACCGGGCACTTCATCGGGAAACACTTCGGGAAACTCTCGAATAACCGGAATATCTTCGATCTTTGCTTCCTCTTTCTTTTCTTCAGCGATGGTTGAAAATAGGCACACATAACCTCCAGGTTGCTTGGCCGGCGACTTCTCACCAGGAAAGATGATCGTTCGAACCTTGCAGTCGATTACTACATGGTTGGATGCCATCCAATCCATGCCCAAAATGACATCGATATTGGACAACGGCAAACAAATCAGATTTATTCGAGAAATCTGATCTCTTATGCTAACTACACAACCGACACATGCTCTTGATGCAACAACATGAGCATTCGTGGGGGTAGACACACTCAGTTTAAACGGGGTCTCCGAGACAGACAAATTTAAACGCTTGACACATTCCTCCGAGATGAAGGAATGCGTTGCTCCGGAATCAAATAAAAAGCGACAAGGCATGCCATTGAGGAAATGGTTACCTTGCACAAGGTTGTCGGCCTGCTTTGCTTCCTCTCCAAACATCGTGAACACCTTTCCGTTGACCCAAGGTTTGCTTCCTTGTCCTTGGTTGCTTTGACGCGGGGGTTGGCGGCACGCACGGGCGATGTGTCCGGTCCCTCCACAATTGAAACAGACTGGTGGCTTGTCCCTCCAGCATTCTTGACTAGGATGAGAGCGTCGACACTTGCTACAAATCTCTACCGGAGCCGGAAGACTAACTGCTCCAGAAGGTTGTGCTCTTCCCTTTCCTTTGTGCCAATATGGGCCTCCACGATTTCCACGGTTATTCTTATGCTGATTGTGGTGGGGTCCATGGCTTCCTTGACTGACTTCCTTCTTGAAATTGTTCTTCTCGAAAATGCGACATGCACTAATCAGGATTGGATAGTGACGAATCCTTTGCACGCTTACAGCTAGTTTGATATCTGACCTTAGCCCATTTTCAAACCGGGTGCACTTCGAGTATTCGTCAGGATGATATTGGAAGTACGGAGAGTACTTCATCAGCTCCTCAAACTTTTCAGCATACTGGTCGACAGTCATGCTGCCTTGCTTCAAGTCTAAGAATTCCATCTCCTTTTGGATCCGAACATCATCCGGGAAATACCTCTCCAAAAATTTTTCCGTGAAGACTTCCCAAGAGAGCTCGCGATGATCATACTCCAAGAACTGGCGGGTCTGCTCCCACCAAGTTGCAGCTTCCCCATTCAGCATGTAGGCCGCGAACGTGACCTTCTGAACTTCCGTGAGAGTCAACGTTCGGAAAATCTTATTCATCTCAGCTAACCAAAACTGGGCTTGCTCAGGGCAACGACCACCCGAGAAGCCAGGGGGTTTACATCTACGGAAAGAATCTAGTCCTTGAAATTCAACAGGGGTTACATTGCTGGGAGGACGGGTTTGCTGCAAGTTTTCCAGGACCGCAGCCATACGGGTCAGAGCCTCAGCAATGTTAGCGTTATTACGTCCAACCATCTATCTTACAGAATCCAAAAGGGAGAACTTAATTAGATTCTGCTATTCTATATCTCAAAATGCAAACATGATTCTAGAGTATGCAATGGTTAGTGTGTAAGGCCACACTCCAAGGCCGAGAGTTGAACCATTGCTCTGATACCACTAAATGTGACGACCCAACTTTTATTCCAAAACTTAATATTCATTCTTAGAAAATTCGACCATTTTTTTTTTCTAAAACTAAAAGTCAGTCATCATCCATTATCGAGTCTTTGCGGAAATTATAAAATCAATTATCATGAAAGAAACTATTCATATTATATTTCATAAAAAGGAAAGTACATTTCCATTACATTAAAACTATCAACACTAGGTTTAACTTAAGTACTCTAGGTCATTACATTATATTACATATCTTACAACAAAATTTATAATAACCTTGAGCAACTGGTTCGGAACTCAAAATATCAAATAGATAAGAGAAACCTGATGAGTAGCACTATCCACATTCCAACATCCCAACTCAACTCAATCATCAGTTCCCCACTGACTACCGGTTGAGTTGTCCATGAAATCATCATCAGCCACCGGGTCAGCATCCTCCACCGGATCCTCATCCTCTATCGGATCCTCCTCCTCCTCCTCCTCTTCATGTGCCGGTTCAGATGGCACATATACCGGAGTCCGAGATCGGGCTCTAGTGGAAGGACGAGAGGGAGCAGGAACCTCCAAAATAATTCTTTCTTCAGAGGGTGATGGACTTGGTGGGAGGGTGCGTCTCGGAAAACGTCTTGGCGGTGGTGGTGGTGTTCCATGCCGAAACACAAAATTGGGCGGAATGTGCATAATGTACATCATTGGGATTCTCGTCCTACGCGGACGCATTCGGGACCATGGGTTCGGGTGACGGAAAATAACTTCCACGTCTCCCTCATAGATGGCCCGATGATCCTCGCAGTTCCACTCCCCATTAGGGAGCGGCCTCATCTCCACGCAAATCATGTTCCTGGCCATGACCTACAACAAGGGATTAGGAGTGAGTCATAGCTAAACAGAATAACAAATGAGCATAACAGAGGCTAGAAATAACAAGCACAAGTTTCCAGATAGCAATAATAAATGCATATGTATATGCTCAAACTGTCTTTTATAATATTTCATTTAGTTTCGTGATGCATGCCTACTCTCCATTCATGCTACGCGGTTCGGCATCCGAGTATCTCAGGCTCGGGATATTCATAATCCTATGGTTCATCAAACCGGAGCGTATTCACAACCCAGGCGTCACGATTTGATTGGGAATTTGGCCATCATAACATTTTCATGTTACGGAATTCAAATCATCACAGCATCTTCGTGCTATGGCATCACAGCTATCTCAGGGCTGCGGAATACTTCTACCTATACCAGATTCCACAATCAAAATCTGAGCATCTCCATGCATGTCAATGTCACATAATTGTTCATTGTCTTTTTCTCTTTTAATTCATATCTTTGAATATCATGCCTCCAATATAGAGACCCAAAATTCATAATCCTTCTTGCTTATAACCATCTTTTCATTTTTATTTTTTTTTGCATTAACTGGTGCTTGTGCTTTCCAAAAATTCCATCAGCGGCCCAGCCACTTTGTGATGGTTTTATACAATAGGAATTTAATTACGTTGTCATTAATTTGTGCAACGACCCCATCTAGGACTCCCAAAATATCAACCAAGTGGGTAAAAACTTCCACTGGGACGTGGGAATAAAATCAACCAAATGGGTGTACGCACCTCCATTGGGACATCCTGTCCGAATATGTCAACCACTGAATAAAATTCCAGTAGGACTCATCCAGGATAAAATCAACCAATGGGATTAAATCTATAGATATTAAGAGCAGAAATTAAAATTTAAGCATATAGGAGTTTAGACGAGTTAATCTTTAATTACTTCATAAAGAAGTAAAGATTTTCTGAAAATTATTTTAAATTACTCGAGTAGTTCTTCACATACTCGAGTGTTCATGTAAATTTACTCGAGTCCTTCAAGACATACTCGAGTGTTCTTCCCATTTTCCAGAATACTCGAGTCTTTCTTCAATTACTCGAGTGTTTTAGCAGCAGCAGCACCAGTTTCTGCACTTTATAATGCCAATTCGAGTTCAGAGCCTTTCCTTTCCACTTTTATGCAAAACAGTAACTTAGATACATAAAATAAACATGTTAGAACATGTAATCAATATTGAAACAACATCAAATGCAATAAATCACAAAATCAACATAAACTTAGCAAATAACCATTTCACATATGGTTTTCATTTCCTTTTGTTTTTAACTTCGAAAATTGATCCAGTGAGCATCATTAGGTCCCTTTAGACATGTTTGGTTTATAAAAACTTGGGTTTATGACCTCTATGTCATATTCCCAATTCAAACTTCACCCCTTGATGAACCATATGAGGTTCCTACATTTCCAGCTTGAAATAACTCATTCTAGTATTTAGATAACTCCTCCCTTACCTTAGAGAAGCTAATCAACAAGTAAAACGACAGAGAAATCGGTTGGATCAAAAATCCAAATTCTGGACTTGGTGAAAAAGAGTTGAACAGGCTGACTTTGGCCACAGATTTCACCACGGATTTGGCATGAAAAGAATGAAACAAGTTAGTTTCAGAAACTAGGATATACTAACTTTAATCAGAAACAAGTTTGACACGAAAAGAATCCATGAATTTACCAAACGATTTCAATGAAGATGAATACTTGAGACTGAATGTTACTCTGTTTTTCTCAGTTTTGAACCTCCAACTTTGTAGGCCTAGAACCTGATCTTCAGAAGGCTATTTGAAGTGATTTCGAGTTCTAATTCAAGAATGGAATCAGAACTTCAGTTTGTGTTTAGGTTTCAAGGAAAATGAGTGAGGATTGAGAGAGAACAAAGGGATCAAAGTGAACTCTGTAAAACAGGGAAATTTCTGGTCAAATTCGGGTTTTGGAACTTCAGAGGTGTTGAGGCTTCACCCAAGCATCAATTTATAGTCTAAGAGTACTTCAACTCGAAGTAAGGTTCAGCTCTATGCTTGTCACGTCAAGAAACCGCGTTTTGGTGCGAAATTAATTATAAAACCAACTTATACATTTAGCCAGACTGCTCGATTTACTCGAGTCTTTTTCTTTCTACTCGAGTATATTTCAAAAACTCAAGAACACTCGAGTCTTTTCTGACATACTCGAGTCTTTTGACTCAAAATTCAAATTTTCAAACAGATAGTGATTATACTCGAGTACCCTCTACAATACTCGAGTAAAATGTCTTAATTTCAGAAAAATCATTATTTTATTCAACACATTTATTTATTTACATAATTTATTTTGTTTATAAAAATACAGGACCTTACACTACTAATTCAGGAATTACTAAAAAGTTCATGAAGTTTTAAATACAAAGCCAAAAAATATTCAAAGGGTACCAAATCCAAATGTTACGCAATATCCAAACTACCTAACAAACTATTACATCCAAATGTCACCCAAATACCAAACATGTGACATCCTATTACATAATTCAAACTTTTAATCATTATAACCAGAATAACCATCATCGTCGTCCGAGCCCAAGTCCTGCTGGTCATGCTCATGCGGGCTAGGTGGAGGTGAGCGAGGCAAAATGTTTTCCATGACGAACTTCTCAAGACTAGCCAATCTTTCTTTCAATGATTGATTTTCTAAAGTCAAGGTATTGACTCGATCTTCAATATGGTGTTGGGTGGTAGTAGATCCTGATGGCTGGGTAAGTGGTTTTTGGCCTCGGACAACATAAGAAACTGCACTTCCGGTACCATATACTTTCCCTTTCTTTTTCCCACCAGCTGCTTCCAACCAACAACGAGCCTTCAATTCATCTAGATTATTTGAGGCAAAACTCTCTGGTGACTGCGACGAAATAGCTTGCTGAAGCCTCATCATATAATCCTCCTGCAATTGAGGATTAATTAATACACAAGTTGGAACTCTTAACATAATAACAAAACTTGATAATGAGTCATAAAACATCTGTCTAATCATTCATGGTTACCTTGGTTACCATGGATCGCTGTTGCAAGCAAAACACTAAACAAAAAGATAAACTATTCTTTTAATTTATCACATGGTAGCTAAACATTAGTCCCATGTCAGTATGCAATAAAAATTAGGAAGAATATAGAGTGCATTTTGCTGAATCCAATGTCATCTTTACCAGAACATGTCTAACACATCCAATAAGAGTGTCATCTGAAATCCAGTAAGCATAAACTGATAATTCAGGACAGACATGGAAAATCAGTGATTGATTATATAAATAGTTAGTGTCATCTGCTATAGGTTGAAACTCATTATTCTTAAAATAAAGGAAAATCAAAGTCTAGTTAAATGATAAAAATATTTTCTCCTGTGATTTCACTGTAACACAGTGCCTCCCCTGTGGAATGATAAAAACATTCCAGCATTAAATATAAAACCATGACAACCTAATAGCTTGAAATCAGAATCCAGGAAACCAAAAACATACCCACACCAACCTGATAATATTTCAACATTGAATCCAAAAGACAGCAAACCAAAAGCATATACACATACACATACACCTACTTAATATAAGCTCACTGAATCAAAAAGCATAACAACACCATTTTCGAACCTACAACAAAACCAGAAAAAATACCCAATTCTCATAATATAATATATGTCTTTAAGCCAAAACTAAAAACATTCCATCATTAAATCCAAAACCATAACAACCTAATAGCTTGAATTCAATATCCAGCAAGCCAAAAATATACCCACACCCATGATTAAGATTCCCACCGGGTAACAAAGCTACCATAGAGCTATTTTTTTGATAACTATAATCACTGCATAAAGATGCAAGTAATTAGTATGATATATTATGTTCATCATACTTTGGATATTTAGATGTAAAGCCACCCTCATACGAGACTGAAGGAAAATTTTTCAAGTCACTGCCATGCATGATGTATAATCAGATTGCTGCAAACTAATTTAACCAGTCGCATATAACATGTTTCCTTCAAAATGCATTCACTTTAAATCAACTTGAATAGAATAGCTATATGTCAGGCACTGAAAAAGTGAAAAATACTGCTAGTATAAAGCTAGAATAATGTAGCTCAGCTCCGTACAATTGACCAGGATGTTGTTTGAATTTGCTCCAAAATTTCTCTTTCATACCAAATAATGCAAGACTAAAGATTTAAATTTAATTTCCACTAGCAATACACTATTACGATTGGTTCTTAGTTGTTTCTATATATACTATTTCAATGTAGTCTATAATCCAATAATTAAGTCCTATAAGCATATCAAACTAAACCTTTATTTTTTTTATTAGGATCAAACTAAACCATTTTTTTTATGTAGATATATGCAATGCAACGACATACTATGCGTGATCTAGCACCATATTTAGTTAATCATATAAATAATTAAAAAATATTTTATTGGTATAAGCTACAACAAGAATTTAAGAGAATGTCAAATTAGTTTGTAAAATAGTAAGCATCAAATTTGGTCACTTAAACTTATAGATGGCAGATAACAATATAACATTGAGTGGACTTACATATGTCTGTTTTGCTCGTTCTTCAACAAACTCTCCAGTATCTTTCCTGATATGTGTTTGTTTAGAAAGCTCGCCAACATCCACAATTCGACGGATTTTTTTTTACTTCAAATAACTTTACTGAGTTAGAATCAAAATAATAGCTAAAACAATAAAATATTATTCAAGTAAATATTCATTGACTCAAGAAGTTAAAAGTCTTACCATATCCTGTGCATGTTGAATTTGGTTAACGGAACCTCCAGTGTACATGCTCCCACCCTTACTTGATGCCCTGTTTTCCTTAGCCTTTTGTCGCTTGTCTTTTTCCTCCGGCTTGTCAAACAACGCAAGCAAGGTCTCCCACAATTCACGTCCTATCCAGGAGGGGCGCTTGTTTTGTTTACGGGCTTGGTTGAAGATATCTGAAAGTCTCTTAGAGGCTTTGCTATGAAAGAGAACTTTGACTTGCTCCTCATGAGCTGGATCCCACTTAACCAAAGTCTGCATGAATATAAGATACATAGCACAACGAAGCAATCATATTGTATACAAAGGCTAAGAAAAAAGATTAAAAATGGTATATATCACTATTGCAAGTAATTTCCCTATAAAACTTACTCTAAAGCGTTCAAAGAAGACATTGTTCCTGATTTCTTCATCAATTTGGTGGTATGAAGTCACGGGATGGCGAAACACATCCTTTAGTGTATTTGTTATGTTTTTTGAAGCTTCTTTGGATGGGAAAAACCTGGTTTGAAAAAAATAATAAGCAACAGATAAATAATGACCAAAATATTATATAATAAGTTAACTCTTACCCTTTGGCAGTAGGCATAATCCAACCAGGTGGTAAATCGGGTAGAAGCCCATCCGGGAGAGCATCCTCATTCAAATCTTCATCTGGATTATCATGAATTGGCATAGATTGACTACCCTGTGAAGATCCAATGTCAGGGGAAGATCGTGGTCCATCACTCAAAGACAATCTTAATCTTGGAGTTGGCATCATTATAATGGTGGTGGATGTCCTATGACCCTCAGCTTGCGGTGATGTGGGTCGTGGACGTCGTCGTGAACGTTGAGAGGGGCAAGTAGTAGATGGGACAGTTTGGGATGAGGTGGGGATATGCTGTGGGACGGTGGGGATACGTGATGGTACGGGTATGTGTGTAGTCGATGCTAGTGGGGATGAGGTGGGGATATGCTGTGGGACGGTGGGGATACGTGATGGGATGGGTATGTGTGTAGTAGATGGGACAGGTAAGTGTGTAGTCGATGGGACAGGTCGAGATGAGGTGGGGACATGCGGTGTGACGGGTACACGAAGGACATATTTTGAATCAATTTCTATATCCATTGGCAAAATGAATCAGTTTGGAATCTATATCCATTGGCAAAGTAAGTGTGCCAGACATTTACACAGTTTAAAGGGCCATTGGCTAGATGAATCAATTTCTGGTTCTAGACACGAGTAACCTAAGAAAGTGTACAAAGGTTAAATTTAGCTAATATTAGTAAGTTATATATTGACCACTATAAATTGATTAGTACTTACTTGTTGCTTGAACCATATTGGGAAATCTGTGTACGTACTGGCGGAAGCATTTGAATCAGATTGCAAGAATTCCCTTCATAAACCATTTATAAATGGAGTCAATTTCTAACATTAATGTTACATAATCCTAGGATACATAGAAGTATAGGAGTATACATACTCATGGTATGGTTTAAGTTCATTACAATTGATCAATATATGGACATGGGCTGAATTCCACTCTGCTTCAGTCAACCAATGTTTCGATTGCTTCCCAGAATAACGACCTGGTTGATTAAAAATTGAGAGGGTTGGTGGATGTCTATCAGTTTCAGATTCCATCTCATTCCTATTATTTCTCGGCACCAACATGAATCTTTTGAAATAATGGGAACAAAAAAAGGTTGTCTCGCGGTGCAAATAAGATGCACATATTGATCCTTCGACCTTGGCTTTATTTTTTACTGACCGCTTTGAATCATCCATGAACCTACGAATCAAAAGATACGCATGATTGATACTTAAAAAAGAATGAATCAAGAATGATATCACGAAAATATTGGGACATACCTTTCAAAAGGGTACATCCACCTATATTGGATTGGGCCACCTAACATTGCTTCATATGCAAGATGAACGGGAAGATGCTCCATTGAATCAAAGAAAGCAGGTGGGAAAATTCTCTCTAACTTGAAAAGTATTAATGGCATGTCCTTTTCCATCCTTTCCAAGTCATCCTTCCTTAACGTACTAGAGCACAAGTCTTTGAAAAATCGACTTACTTCACAAAGCGGAGTCCGTATAAACTCTTCCAAAGAATTAAAAGCAATAGGGATTAGACGTTGCATAAACACATGACAGTCATGACTTTTCATCTTATCCATCACACCCTTATTAGTATCAGCACATCTTGCCAAATTTGAACAATAACCATATGGCATCTTAAATTCGGTTACCCATTCACAAACCGATTTTGCTTCCTCAAGAGTGTAACTGTAACTTGCTTTCGGTTTAAACATCTTCCCATTTGGTAGGGGCTTAAGCTCCAGGTCCTTTCGATGACAAAATATTGGTAAGTCCATTCTAGCCTTGTCATTGTCCTTGGTTTTTCCTTTCACATTCATAACAGTGTTGAATATGTTATCAAAAAAATTCTTCACAATGTGCATCACATCAAGATTGTGCGGCAACAAATTATCTTTCCAGTATGGAAGATCCCAAAAGATACTTTTTTTTGTCCAATTATGGGACACCCCATATCCTGCTATTCTAGCAGGTCCACCACCCACATCAGTCACTTTAGGAAAATTCATTACTTCTTGCCAAACCTCCTGACGACTCTTCTTGGGCGGTGGTCCTAGATTCTCAGTCTCCCCTTTTTTGAATGCTCTTTTGTTCTTTCTAAATGGATGATCACCGGGTAAGTATCTACGGTGCGAGTCAAACCATGAGTTTTTCCAACCTTCTTTTAAAGAAAACGCCTTTGTATTCTCCATGCAATGCGGACATGCCAATTTACCTTGAGTTCCCCAACCAGACATCATGCCATAAGTGGGGAAGTCATTAATAGTCCACATTAGAGCCCCTCTCATCATAAAGTTTTGCTTCCGTGAAACATCATATGTGCTCACACCATCCCACAACTTCTTCAAATCATCAATCAGAGGTTGCAAATAAACATCGATGCCAGTCTTTGGATTGGATGGACCCGGGATAAGCCAAGTCAAAAACAGAAAGGGTTTTGTCATACACATTTCAGGTGGAAGATTGTAAGGAGTAACAATAACCGGCCAACAAGAATAAGGAGCACTTGAAGATTGAATGTAAGGCGTAAAACCGTCGGTGCATAACCCAAGACGCACGTTTCGTGCATCACTGGAAAAATCACCATATACACGATCAAAGTGCTTCCAAGCCTCCCCATCACAAGGGTGGCGCAAGATACCATCACTTCTTTTATTGACATGATGCCATGTCATTTGCCTTGCAATTTCCTCAGAAGCAAACATTCTTTGCAACCTTGGAATTATAGGCAAATAGAACATCGCCTTTCTAGGAACACGACTTGTCTTGTTGCCTGCTTGTTTATACCGTGGCTCATGACAAAAAGGTAATATATTTATTACAGCATACTTACTTAGATAGATGGAAATGAAATGAAGAATAAGTTGTTGTTCTAAGATCTGTACTTGTTTCTTGAAAGAATGAAGTTGCTCTTCTTTCTTTCTTTGTTTCTTCTTCAACTGAGATGAGATGAGTTTGCAGAATAGTGAAAAAAAGAGTGTGCGTGTCCCTTCTTGCTTTTCAACTGAGATGAGATGAGATGAGAACCTTATTCCATTCTTGCTTTTGAACTTTGAGGTCCCTTCTCCATGTCCTTGCTAGCTAACTCTGCTTTACAGGAAAAAAACAAAATAAATAATATGGCTCCGTAACACTACAAGTACATTCACTACTATTTGTATTAATAGAAAAATCATTCAAGTGTGGAAGAGTAGTTCACAATTATTAGATACGAGCATAGAAAATAACATTTTTGAGTCAGAGCTTATTCGAGGCTTTCCAAGGGACAGGTTTATCATGCATATCAGTCCCAAGGCCACTCACATCATCCAGCAGCACAAAACTTCTTCTACTTCCAAATTCTAGCTAAAAGTCTAAAACAGTTACATACTACAATGAAAAGTAGGAACATGTAAAGTGCCCAAAAATATTGCCTAAAATGTTGGTAGTATATGGAGAAAGAGGCTTAATGCTTTATTAACCCACTTTTGAAATAAAATAGAGAAACCACTTTTGAAATTTACTCAGTAAGTAAAAGATCTAGACAAGTACGAGGACTCTAATCCAATCTTCCACTTTGTATTTACTCCTTGAAATTAAGTTTTTGTATTCATTAATTTGATTATCAAAAAGTGAGACTTAAATTATCAGAAAAATGAGCCACTGAAATGACAACTTCCTCTGTAAATTTCACTCAAGCTGTTAAGCATATGTCAATTACTTTCCACTTTCTAGTGACTCTGACTCCAAAGAGACAACTTTAACATAATCTTTGTTTTCGCTTAAAAAAAATCTTTGTTTTCTTTTTACTTTACAAGAAAATAGAACTCTATTCCCATTTTATGACTAGTAACATAACAATAAAAAAAGCTTATACCAAATTAAAGCAAAAACAGTGCCAGAACTTGTGAGTTCCAACATCACACACTTTCTTAGTAAGGAGGCCAAAGAGTAAGAACAGGAAAATCCTATGACATGCATGAAGTAAAGTAATCTTCCTCATTCATTAGATAAAATATGAACATTATATAATGCCATTCTGTAAACTGTTTCTATGACATGCATGAAGTAAAGTAATCTTCCTCACTGCAAAGAATATTCATGCAAAATATATATGGCTAAGCCGCTTAGGCAAAGGTATGGTATCATATCAAGATGTCCCTAATATATGCTACTATATATGTAATCTTTGACCATGTGTGTATTTCATCAACAGTAAGCAACACAAATTGACACAAAGTTTTATATCTTTACACAGAAAAGAAAGCACATAACTTTACTGTAACATACATTAATTCAATGTTGACATCAAATTAAGATAATGTTTAGGGATGTGAAACTTGAATAGATGCAATATAAATAGAGAGCAATCAATCAATCATATTGCAGCATAAAGTCATAAATCTCATAAATACGAACAAATAGTGCAGAGCTTATCTAAGACACAGATACTAGGATCAAACCTTAGCTAGTTCTGAGAAGATTTTCTAATTCCTTTGGACTAAGCTCCTCTGGTGCAGAACACAAACCTGAAAAACCATTATACACAATAAAATTATAGACCATATCCTCACTCATTCATATATCTTGCAGACCAGAAAAGCTATGATATGGATCCACATGAACAAACTCCAAGAGAATATTTAAAGTGCTCTTCTCTCTAATTGTACCCAAATACCTCTAGGCACAAAAAATCTACATTTCAAAAGCCATAAGAATTTCTTGTTTTACTGTCAGACGAATAATCCACCAACAAGTTTAAAGAAATAAAAATGATTTAAGTTTTTGTATTTGGAATGTATAATCTAAAAAATAGAAGTGACAGTTGCCTATAAGATTGATTTTCATTGCCCATATGCTGGAAACTCTCCCAGGTGTCGAGGAACATTTTCATTTCCTAATTGAAATAAGAATCATGAAGTAAGTACAATAATTTGAAAGCCTAAAGAGGAATTGGAGTAAATAGAATGAGTGTTGGCTTACTGGAACACTGACAAAAGATTTCCCTAAACTACACACATTAACACTCTCAACGTGAAAGCCATATTAAAAATTAGTAGCCATATTAAAGCCACATTAACACTCTCAATGAATAATCTGCAGAACTACAGAACTCAAATGTTTTTACATTAGTTGAAAAGACTCAATTAGTAGGAATCTAAAACAGAACTCAAATGTTTTTACATTGTCTGATTGCAAATTCTTTGTGGAAATAGCAGTAGGTTAGTATCAATTATCTGAGCACGCGACATGCATGTGTTCTAGATATCAACATATTAATATCAATTTTTTTTTATATAGCCTCACATGCATGTGTTCTAGATCTACTGAGAGATGGAAAAGAGGAAGAAGAAATATGCACCACGAACCTAGCTGGGGAAGAGCACTGGTCGCAGGTGACTTGGTAAAAGGAAAGGCGCCGTCGTCGGTGGTGTCGGGGGAGGGCGCCGTCGTCGTGGGTGTGAAGTGGAAGGGGAGTGTGCCGTCGTAGTGGGTGTGAAGTGGAAGGGGAGTGTGCTAGCTGTTACAGTGAAATGAATTGAAAGGGTATATGGAAAAATGAAAAGGATTTACCAAGGGCTTTACGGAGGGTATTGGCAATTTACCGAGGGCGTTGGTGATTTACTGTTACCGAGGGCCACAATCCCTCTACAATACCGAGGGTCTTTTATTTTTACCGAAGGCTAATGTTCCTCGATAAATTTTATTGATTAAAATTTAATATTTATTTATTTGTTTTGACATTTCCGAGGGCTTTTCCGACGGAATGGCCCTCGGTAATTTTTTATTTAGGCGGGAATATTTTATATCGTTATCGAGGGCTTATTCTCTCGGAAACCGCTAATTTTACCGACGGACACGGGGGCCATCGGTAACTGCCCTCGGTAATATTGCTTATTTTTGTAGTGTTAGGCCTGTGAATGATGAGCACAAGTGGTTTGAGGTATAAAGCCATGATAAAGTTTGTTTATGAGTTGAGTAGAGAGTTCAAGAGAAAGGGATTTCTTGAATTACAATGGTGAAACAGTTTCATGTCTGAAAATCTAACCGGTTAGCGTGAGATTGTAACCGGTTAGTACCTGAAATTGAAAAATGAAAGTTAAGTTCTTAATAAGATGAGTGGTTACCATTGGTTAAGTCTACTCAATTCAAGTTAACTGGCATGATTAAAACTAATTTGAGTATGCTTTATCTCGCCAAAGAATATACCTTAAACCAATCATTCTAAGGGAAGTGCCAGACGAACCTAAATCACAGTGATTAAATCAAATATAAAAACCAACCTTGGCAGTGGTGCATTCATTCATAGAGAAATGGAGAATAGGTTGGCAAGGAATAATTCTCATATTCTGGGAATATGAGAAGGGTACTCCGGGAGTACCGAAATTATAACCTACTTGATGACACATTATAGATATGTGGCCAGTGTCCGGGACCTGGTTTTATGCGTTCTGGGAACGTAGGCGTTCTGGGAACGTGATGCACACTCTACGAGTTGTGCTTATTTTCCAAGTATGGTTTGCCATTCGTTCTGGGAACGTTTGGTGGTGTTCTGGGAACACCGAGATATCATTTGTCAGATATCGAAATGTTTATGGAGGCCTCGGATGTGGATGGAATTATGCATCATGCCACCTGCATTACAAGAATTTGAATATTGAAAAGGGGTGTGCTCATATGTACTTGCATCTTAAATGTTAATTGAATAGTTGTGATTGATAATACTATTTTTCTTATGTCTATCTCATTTGATTATGCAAATGGATATGCTTACTCCCGTGCCCTTTTAGGTTAAGAATCAACATTATAATATCCTCACAGACGAGCGAGGATAGGAGACCCTTAGAGTGTAATGGAGAACAGAGGAAAAGGGAATTAGCATCTTCGTGCACAGCAGTCGGAAATCAAATGGAACAGATGATGGAACAAAGAACCTGGATAAGCTCTAAGATATTTTTGTATTAGTGACTAGATTATATTTTGAAAATGATAACCAAAGATGACATTTTAAGTTCCTTGCACGACCATCTTATTTTAATAGTACACAATTATCAGTTGAAACCATTTTCAATGATAAATATATTTCTATGAGCTGATATCGATATTTTACGACCAACTCTGAATTTATTAAGCACCCTATAACATAGAAACTCCTACTTTTCTTTAAATTATCAGGATAACCCTCAAATCTATTTTGAACCCAGATTTAGCCTTAAATATATGGCCTAGCTTTCAGGAAATGAAATTTTTTTAGTATTGAAATCTTTAGTATAGAAATGAGAATCTATTTTAAATATACTCAATTATTTTATATTATGAAAGTTATCGAAAGAGTGTTACAATCTACATATAAACCGTGACATATTTTGGCCAAAACAACAATTATTTTGCTTCTAAAACTCATCATAAAATCATAACTTCTTCACTAAATTATATACTAAAAACCGTGAGTAATTTAGAGCTAAAAACAACAGTTTTTGATTTCATTTTCTTGAACCAAAAATCAAAGCAACCATTTTTATGAACAATTACAAAATCTTTCCATGTAAAATATCAAATACCCAAAATCAAGTCATAGAAGTAACAAAATCATTATTAAAGTTTGATCTACTCTTTTTATCATCAAAACCGTGACATACTCACAAAGAAGAATGCAACTTTTATTAAAACTCACATGCAAAACATGATCATCATTTTATTCTTAGAAGCAATTGGATCAATCTCACAACTAACAAATATAAGCATAAGCATGACATGCATGTGCTAAAAATGCTAGCTTTTTGTTTTAAAGTCCACATGCAATCAAAGGTCAAGACTTTATTTTCAAAAATACTTGGATCAAGTTTATACTTTTACAAATATGAGTAAAAAAATTGACATGCATGAATTAAAACTCAAGATCAAATCATCATCATCAAAACCGTGAGTTTGTCGAGAGTATTTAGTCATCAAAAATCAATTTTTACTTGTGAAGTTTCAAGATCAAACCTTTAAAAATACATGCATGAACTATTCATACTAAAATCCATTGGAAAATAACACATGCAAATCAAACACGAACAAGAATCAAGAAGAAGAATAAGAAGAAAAAGAGGAGACATGCAAACCGAATAGAAAATAAAATTTAAGGTTAAGAACTTTACTTGAAATTTCTAGCTCAAGTGCAAGAATGAAGATCCTAAGCCTTGATCCTTGAAAATCATGAAGTGTTTTTGCAAAAATCCTCTCTTTTCTCTCTCAACTCCTCCACGGCCTCACTCTCTCTCTCTCTAGAATTTGAGAGCTTGATGGTGCTCTCAAACTAAGTGTTTGGGTGGGTGTTGGAAAAATGAAAGTGGAAAGTGGAAGAATGAACTACACACACTCATAGTTATAGGCAAACATTTTGGACTAAGGGACTTGGGCTCAATAATTCGGTCCACTTGATCCAAAGCCCAAGGGTATTCATACTAAATTTATTTATTTCCCTATAAATACGTATATACTCCTACCGTATGCATATACATATACACATATTGTATTTTATCATTTTATTTTCTTAATTAAAACGTGTTAATCCCATGATAAAAATAAATACCCATTTTATTAAAATCATACATAACATTGAATCAATCATACATTTCATCTTACAAAGTCACATAAAATATACTTTCTCTTCCTTTAACAAATCAAATAACAAAAATAATACATAAAACTCTAAAATACGGTTTCTTTTAGGAAAATAATAAACTGTACAAATTGACTATTCATATAGCTCCAAAATTATTTTCTAAATTCATATTTTAATATATTAAAGTAATTCCCAAAAGAAGAAGTCCAATTGAAGCCTTTAACTATTTTTACCAATTTATCCTTTAAAAATTCGTCCTTTAATTAGCTGAAAAATAAATTTTTGCAAAACAACCCAGAAAAATATAAAAGTCACATATTTAAATTCTAAATTTCAATATGATCGTTTTCATATAAAGATCATAATTTTCTGAGCTACGGTTAAAAAGTTATCAATTTTCAAAGTTTATCAATTCTTTATTCAATAAAATAGTCATTCAAAATCTCTAAAATCATCTTTCATGTAAACACCTTAAATTATCAACATATAAGACTTTACTTGACAACACTTTATCAAAATCATAAAGCATAAAATCAAGAGTACCAAATTCAAATCATACTTTTTGACAAGATACATTTGAAATGCCACTTTATTGTTCAAACGTTTATTTCTTCTATTTTTAAAACACTCTTAAATTCAAAAATATATTTTTATTATTAAAAATATACGAGGATTTTCGCGGGTGTCACATTCTCCCCAACTTAAAGATTTCTCGTCCTCGAGAAATGCGTTGTAGGGTTTGAGCAACAATGTACAAGATTCTCCCCTACTTCGATTAAACCCACTACCACACTCGCAGTTGCCTCTACTTAGACCTTATTTCTTTCTCCGTGTTACTCGATACGGGTTGCGTCCTAATCACATCTCTTCAAACATGACGTTGAATTTCTTTTGGGTATTCATATAATAAGAAATATATGACACTTTTAACGAATAATTCTTAAAAATTGAGACATTAACCTTGGATTTTGGTTAGCAGTATCGATCTTGAGCTCTCATCATAGTAACACTCTTCCTTGTTGATTTGGGTGATTTGAATTCTCAGAAGCTGCTTTTCGCCATGGTGCTGGGTAGTCCCTTGCCCAATGACCAGGCATTTTGCAGTTAAAACAGTTTGATTTGTTGGATGGACACACTGATCCGAAGTGATTCTTATTACACTTGTCGCAATGGGGAGGTGTACCTTCTCGCATTGTTCCACCAGAGTTGTTGCGACCACCACCATTTTTTCCGGTGGTACTGTCTTTCTGACCGTTGTTCCCACGATTACCCCTCTGGTTGGCCTTGCTGCCTGTGCTTCCACTAGGTTCGTTCTTTTTAATGCGTTGATCTCTCCTTCTTCCAGCACCAGGGTACGGATTTTGGGCACGATACTTTCCACCAAAGCCTTGGCGAAAAGGGTGATTACGAACTGGTCCATGAGTTGAAGACGATCCTTCCACCTTTTCTGCAGCATTTTGCGCTTTTAGACCTGCTTCGTACATAGGCATCGATTGACCAGGGTAGCAAAATTCTCAATCTCCAGATGAGAAAAAGCCAACTTGATTTCCGGCTTGAGACCATCTCGGAACTTAGCGCATTTATACCTCTCATTCCCTCCTTCAGAGTATTGTGGTACATACTTAGCCAACTCTTCGAATTTCGAAACATACTCATCCACTGACAGACTTCCTTGTACCAGCTTTAAGAATTCCATTTCCTTTTCAGTTCTCACGTATACCAGAAGGTACTTCTCCAGAAATTTTCCTTTGAAGGATTCCCAGATAAGTGCTTCCCCAGCATTTGTCATTATCTGCTTAGTCGTTCTCCACCAAGCTGCAGCCTCCTTGATCATCATATATCCAGCGTATGCTAACTTCTGTTCCTCACTACACTGTACCATCCCTCCAAATATCCTCTCCATGTTCTCTATCCACGTCACAGCTTCCTCTGGGGCGAAATCTCCAGCAAATTCCTTCGGATTTCGACGGCAGAACTCATCTAATCCCATATATCCAGGCTGCACTACATGCTGAGCTTGATTCTGGTTGTTGTTATAATTCTGCTGAGCTTGCTGATGTAACGCTTGCAAGTTATTGTTGATGCCAATCATTACTGCTAGGGGTGTAAGTGGTCCGGTCCCGGACCGCGAGACCGGTTGGATCGGACCGAAAAATACGGTCCAGTCTGGTCTCGCGGTCCGGTCTGGTCTGAAAACATCTGGACCGATCTACTATTGGTCCGGTCCGCGGTCTGGAAAATTTTGGGACCACCCAGACCGGACCGGACCGATGGTTGATATATATATTAAAGAAAAATACACACAACCCTGTCAATAATTCAGTATCACTCCCAAGTCTCCAAACCCTATCACTCCAAATCCCTTACTCCGTTCCACCATCACCCTCACAGCCGCAAGCACCAGCTCCTTCTCCTACTCTCTCCATCGAAGCTCCTTCTCCTTCTCTCTCGATCGAAGCTCCTTCTCCTTCTCTCTAGATCGAAGAACCTACCAGCTCCATCTCCTTCTCTCGATCTTGATCGAAGCAGCCAGCACCAGCTGCGTTCGATCTCCCGCCGGCCGCCACTGGTCTCTCTCCCTCCGTTCGATCGCTTCGCTCGTCGTCTCTCTCCCTCGATCGTCTCTCTCTTCCAGTCATAATCGCGACTTGCTAGCCCCAGGGTTGCGATCCGCCGCCGCTGGCGCTGCCGTGGCGGAGTCGCCACCACCACCTCGTTTCCTCTCGATCTGCGCCGATCTCCCTGCTGCTGATCGATCTCTCTGTTACTGTAATGTGATTTCTCTCTGCTGCTGTAATTCCTTCTCTTCCTTATCTTCACAGTTCCTGCTGATCGAATTTCTTGTTCCATAAATTAGGGTTTTTGTTCAATAAATTAGGATTTTTCGGTAATGTGTTGTTCCAGATGCTGTTTTATTTTTTTTCTCAAATATGGTCTAGATAGACCGGACCGGACCGGACCACATCAATTTGAATGGTCCGGTCCGGAAAGTCCTCTCCAGACCGGACCGGACCGGACCGTTACACCCCTCATTACCGCAGTCATTTGTTCCATAAAGTTCGCAGAGTCTGAGTTTTCAATATCCCCATCGGGGTTACGCGCGCCTGAACCAGGAGGTCTTCCACGGGGTCGACTCGTCTCTTTTATCTTGAAAAAAAAACAAGAAGATTTAAACATATAGTATAGACACAAACTGACTCTTTAAATACTCTAGACACAACAAAGTTACACAGGGTAAGCATATAAGGCTATGCTTAAAGCCACTGAGGATTAGCCATTGCTCTGATACCATAATGTACACCCCGGATTTGGCAACTTGAAATTATAATTACTTAAATAAAATATAGTAAATTTTGAGCCAATTTTTTTTCATCAACTTCAATATCTCTAAACTTCATTATCATACATAATTTAAAACATTAATTTGGAGTCGTCAAACTTTTCTTGAAACGTAATATCTGTAATATCCTTATGTGTTCCCCGAACACTTCAATACGTTCCCAGAACGTATAGCAAACCATACTTGGAATATAAACAAGCACCACTCCCCGAGTGTGTATCACGTTCCCAGAACGTATCAATCAAAACCATGTCCACGACACTGGCCACATTCCCCGAATGTGTCATCAAGTAGGTTGCATCAATTTGGTACTCCCAGAGTACCCTCCTCATCTTCCCAGAACATGAGAAAGGAACCTTGTCGACCTCTTCTATCCTCATTCACCATACATAATTGCATATAAATGTTTTCCAAATTGATTGTCTCTTATATATAATTAATGTCATAATCTACATCCAAACCCAAAGATCATATGGGTATTCTCATCACATAACATCATCATTATTTCTTTATTTAATCAACTTTATTCTAATCATACAACATTCCTTTTCATCACATAACTCTATTCATCACAATTCATATCTCAATCTTGGCTCATTGTCTTTATCAGTATTATTCTCATCTTCGAATTAATCTCTTTCATCTTTTCAGACATTCTAAACTTTATTGTTTCTCTTGATAATTTCCATTGCCTCTTATTCATCATAATTAAATCTCAACATAACAGATATATTCTAGATCATAAATAATAATCTCATCATCATAACAAGCATATCTCAAAACCGTTCATATATCCGTAATCAGAAACATAAAAGTATTTAATCATACTATTAGATATTCAGACAGCAGAAAATCCTTATATATATAACAGCTAAGCAGGTAATCCCGTGGCAGATAACAAATAAATAAATACAACTTAAAATTCCCTTCATCATACAGCCTTGGTCCACTGCTCTCTCACCTCAGTCGGTGTGCAGATCCCAAGTGTACTCCTCGAACGCCGATCCGCTAATCCTTTTATGTGATGTCCCCAGGTCGGGAAACACCACATGATGTGTTTGGGGTTGTTGCAGCTGACGACGGTGACCCCGGTCCTACGTATCCCATGAGAGGAGAATCAAGCCGCACGTAGTTCTTAATACTTAGACTTTTTCTAAATCATTCTTTATCCTTTTTAGCTTCTATAAAATTAACATGAAACAATTAAACTTTTACCTTGATCTAAGCTTTCACATCATACATACTCCCTTACATCTTCGAATCATACAACCCTAAATTACCCCTTTTTAATCATTCTATTTTCAATCTTTTAAAATGTTTTTGGTTTATTCCTATAAGAGTAGATTTAACTTTTATTTGAAAACCATTTCTTTAATATAACACTTTCTAAACATAATCAAGTCTTGTAAAAACACTGTCAAAATCTAGTCATAACTTCATATTTAAGATCCTTAATTTATTTTATCTATATCTAGAACACTTTTTATTTTATCATTTTAAATAAACTAAAACACTTTTATTTTCAACATAGGATTCACTTCTAGTCTTTCCTCAATCTTAATTAATTATTCACTAGTCAAGATTAGTTCGACTAATTATTCTCTAATTCTTTCTTAATCTCAATTAATTAGGACTAATTACACCCTAATCAAAAATTACTTAAGCTAATTACCTTTTAATCCTTACTTAATCTTGATTAACAAATTAAACAGGATTAAATTAAACTAATCACTCCTCAATCCTTAATTAACCTTAATTAATTTATTACTAGTCAAGATTAAACTAATTACTCTTCTCAATCTTAATTAATTAAACTAACCATTACTAATTAAGCTAATCACTTTCTTATTCTTATTTAATCCAAACTAATCATGATTAATTAATCTAATCAAGATTGACTCAGCTAATCGTTTCTTAACCTTAATTAATCTAACAAATCATAATTAATTAGACTAATCTTGATTAATTAGACTAATTATGCTTTAATCATATAATTAGGAACTAATTAGGATTAACCTTCTAATCAACTTATCATTTTTAATTAACTAAACTAATCATATTAATTCATTACTACCAACCGAATTTTAAAAAAATACACAATGACATCATTTTTGACTTAATGCCAATTACATCATCAACTACATCATCCTATGACAATTATTCTTACACAAATGGTGCATGGGTGACACTTGTCCTTTTATCCCTTTTTGTCCACTTTCTTTCACCAAAATTCCTTCTAACTTTTATGCACTAAAATTCATCTCACTTTTCCTACATGCATTGGTCCACCTTATTTTCAAGTCTTACAAGCAACACTTATGTCAACAATTCAAGTCATGTCATCAAATTCATTTTCACACTCTATCAACATGCATTGGCTTATTTATTTTTGGGTCAAAAACAATTATTTTAACTCCAAACCAACACACCTTCAATTCTTCTAAACTTAATTTAAAACAAACATACATTAACAATTTAGTTCCTTTTCTTTATTTAGTTATTATTGGGATCAAATTAAATGCAAGAAAATAGTTAAGCATCTAACAAGGCAACATCATCGACACTAAAAAAATCATTTCTTTATTTTTTTTTGTATAGCCGAATTATATACTAAAAAGATCAAGTTCATTTTCTTAAAATACAACACTTCAAAAATTATTTTTTTTATACATAGACTCAAGTTTATTGTCATGAAAATATTAAATGCAAGAACAAGGAGATTCAATCATGGTCTTTCCTACACATCTACATATAAACCGTGACATATTTTGGCCAAAACAACAATTATTTTGCTTCTAAAACTCATCATAAAATCATAACTTCTTCACTAAATTATATACTAAAAACCGTGAGTAATTTAGAGCGAAAAACAACAGTTTTTGATTTCATTTTCTTGAACCAAAAATCAAAGCAACCATTTTTATGATCAATTACAAAATCTTTCCATGTAAAATATCAAATACCCAAAATCAAGTCATAGAAGTAACAAAATCATTATTAAAGTTTGATCTCTTTTTATCATCAAAACCGTGACATACTCACAAAGAAGAATGCAACTTTTATTAAAACTCAAATGCAAAACAATTTCATCATTTTATTCTTAGAAGCAATTGGATCAATCTCACAACTAACAAATATAAGCATAAGCATGACATGCATGTTCTAAAAATGCTAGCTTTTTGTTTTAAAGTCCACATGCAATCAAAGGTCAAGACTTTATTTTCAAAAATACTTGGATCAAGTTTATACTTTTACAAATATGAGTACAAAATTGACATGCATGAATTAAAACTCAAGATCAAATCATCATCATCAAAACCGTGAGTTTGTCTAGAGTATTTAGTCATCAAAAATCAATTTTTACTTGTGAAGTTTCAAGATCTAACCTTTAAAAATACATGCATGAACTATTCATACTAAAATCCATTGGAAAATAACACATGCAAATCAAACACGAACAAGAATCAAGAAGAAGAAGAAGAAGAGACATGCAAACCGAATAGAAAATAAAATTTAAGGTTAAGAACTTTACTTGAAATTTCTAGCTCAAGTGCAAGAATGAAGATCCTAAGCCTTGATCCTTGAAAATCTTGAAGTGTTTTTGCAAAAATCCTCTCTTTTCTCTCTCAACTCCTCCACGGCCTCACTCTCTCTCTCTCTCTCTCTCTAGAGTTTGAGAGCTTGATGGTGCTCTCAAACTAAGTGTTTGGGTGGGTGTAGGAAAAATGAAAGTGGAAAGTGGAAGAATGAACTACACACACTCATAGTTATAGGCAAACATTTTGGACTAAGGGACTTGGGCTCAATAATTCGGTCCACTTGATCCAAAGCCCAAGGGTATTCATACTAAATTTATTTATTTCCCTATACATACGTATATACTCCTACCGTATGCATATACATATACACATATTGTATTTTATCATTTTATTTTCTTAATTAAAACATGTTAATCCCATGCTAGAAATAAATACCCATTTTATTAAAATCATACATAATATTGAATCAATCACACATTTCATCTTATTAAGTCACATAAAATACTTTCTCTTCCTTTAACAAATCAAATAACAAAAATAATACATAAAACTCAAAAATACGGTTTCTTTTAGGAAAATAATAAACTGTACAAATCGGCTATTCATATAGCTCCAAAATTATTTTCTAAATTCATATTTTAATATATTAAAGTAATTCCCAAAATAAGAAGTCCAATTAAAGCCTTTAACTATTTTTACCAATTTATCCTTTAAAAATTCGTCAATTAATTAGCTGAAAAATAAATTTTTGCAAATCAACCCAGAAAAATATAAAAGTCACATATTTAAATTCTAAATTTCAATATGATCGTTTTCATTTAAAGATCATAATTTTCTGAGCTACGGTTAAAAAGTTATGAATTTTCAAAGTTTTTCAATTCTTTATTCAATAAAATAGTCATTCAAAATCTCTAAAATCATCTTTCATGTAAACATCTTAAATTATCAACATGTAAGACTTTACTTGACAACACTTTCTCAAAATCATAAAGCATAAAATCAAGAGTACCAAATTCAAATCATACTTTTTGACAAGATACATTTGGAATGTCACTTTATTGTTCAAACGTTTATTTCTTCTATTTTTAAAACACTCTTAAATTCAAAAATATATTTTTATTATTAAAAATATACGAGGATTTTCGCGGGTGTCACAGGAGGTGCTCACCACTTGGCACCACGGCTCGGGGATATAAGGGGGGTTTACTTTTTATTACCCATAAATTTAATGTCGAGCTCCCCTCTTCTTCTTGAGATGACATGGCTCCTCGGAAAGTGGTTGCAAACCCTGAATCCTACCCACAGCGCCAGATGCACACCTATAACCCTGGGTGGATCGCGAAGTGTTAGGGACTCGATCAAAGATGCGGACCGAGGAAAGCGTCAGCTCGGTCAGGCAGTTTTTGTTACCCTGCCCCGGGGATGACAGAGTGTGTTCGTATACAGATGAGAACACCTTCTACGTATATGAGGACATGATCATCAATCTCGGCATCCGTTTGCACTTTACCGAGATGGAAACTCGGGTTTTGAACATTCTAGGCTTAGCTCCCACTCAATTGCATCCCAACTCTTGGGCTTTCCTGAGAGCCTTTCAAAGATACTGTCGAGCAAAGGCTTTAGTGTGTACAGTTAATGTCTTCTTTTCGCTCTTTAATCCTCATGTTACCGTGAAGGAAGCCGGTAAATCCGGCAAGCTCTGGGTCTCGGTGAAAAGTCGGTCCTACTACGGCTTTTCGCCAAATTTTCAGAATCTTGGAAAAATTTCAAGCCTAAGTTTTTCAAGTATCAGTACATTGGAACTGGTCGGCCGTGGTTTCGGACCGAGGATTGTCCGAGATTTCCACTTTGCTGGACGAAGGAATTTTTCTACCGTCACGCCACACCTCGGAACTGGACCTCGGATCCACTTACGCCCGGCGATAAATTAACTGCAAAACATTTCTTTGACGAGTTTCGAGCAAAGAAATTAGTTTAACTTGATATTCGGCGTATAATAACCTGTGCCGAAGAGTTGGTAGCCTCTGAAATTGGTAAACTCTCCTGGAAGTAATATGTGCACTTTTTTTTATTGTGTCTATGTGGTTGTTTCAGGGAATTACTGGAGAGAGATAGAAGCTGCCAATACCGCCGAGCTCGAGGAAAAAAGGAGAAGGGTTAAACCGAAGTTAACTTCAGTTTGCGTAACAACTTCCGAGGAAACAGAAACTACCGAGGAAGATATGTCGAACAAGGCAGCGAACATGCTGATGGCTGCAACACTGAGGAAGAGGAAAAGGGCTGAAGCCTCTGAAACCACTCCTCCTCCATCCACCCCCAATGTGATCGTCCTCCCGAGCCCAGGAACCGAGGCATCCATGGAAGAGCCCGAGGTTCAGCTCGTTGATCCTCTTCTTACTGAAGATAACAAGGTTCCCTCCGAGTCGGTTGTAACTCGGCCAATCTCTTCAATCAGATCGATGGACTTGGGCAAAATGACTGTTGCCGATTGGAAGAAGACGACAGAAGATTTGGCCGAGCATCTTCATCGCTCGACAAGTCTGTTGACCGCTATTACGGGTTGTTCGGAAGATGCAGAAGCTGGTTTCTCCTCAAGGGTCAAGATAAATCTGGGGCGGGTGGCCGAGTTTGAAAATGACCTCACGAAAGCTCGGCAAGAAGCGGACATGGCCAAGAAGGAGTTGGTCGAGGCCCAGCGCCAGATGGAGGAGCTAGGCAAAACTCAAGAGGAGGCCCTGGTGAAGGTGAAAGCGGATGGTGAGGCCGAGGTGGAGAAAGCGAGGAACATGTTGAAGAAGAGGGCTTTTCAAGCGCTGAAGCACAAAATAGCTGCCGCAAAGGCCAGATTCGACCTGGAGAAGTCGGCAGATATGCTCTTTGCGAATGCGGTTGAGTAGATGCTGGTGCTCAACAAGGACTATCGGCTTCAATTCGTCGGCGCCAGCCCGGAATTTGGGGTTAGTGATGGTAAGATAGTGGACTGTTCGAATAACTATGCCGAGGTGGATCTTACTCGTGACGATCTTCCTGACCCCTTGGCCGAGAAGGAGGAAACAGAGTATGATTCTCTTCCCGTTGTTCTCTCTGACATTGAAGATTAAGCATAAGTCCCTTATGCTGGGCAGCTTTTATTACTCTTATGTTTCGTTTGTCATTTCCTTGGTGAACATATATAACTTTCTGTTACGCTTAACTTTATGCAAGGCTTTTATTATTTATCTACTCGTTGCATATTCTGTTTATGTTGTGTAACGAGTCGAAATGACGCTCGTCATACTTTGTTTTCGTTCGCCGTCGAGTTTATCTGTCTAATGCGATAGGAGAACTCGGTTCATGCACCTGAGCCAAGGTGTGGACCTCGACCCCCAATTGTGCTAGGCTCCCGAAGGATGGGCCTGTAGAGTTGGGTGCTCCCTGTACCTTAGGAAAATTTATAAGCGTTCCTCTGAAAAGAGGTGCTGTATATAAATCGCATAGTCCCATTTAGGTGGCTAGTCTAAAAAGGAAAGGCATGTACATGTCGCAGGTTTAAGATATAAATGACTTTTATAACTAAAATTGCAAGTTGTACTGTTTATTATGAAAAAATACTGTTAGTACATTTGCATGCAGAACTATTTATTGGAAGAAAAGAGATAACTGTAAATCAAAACTAAAAGTCCCTAAACATGATGAAAAACGAAAAATAAAGAAAATTAAAATAAAAATGAAAAGTGAAGATGATTCTCATTGATCATTTGCTGGTTAGCTGAAGTAAGTCCTGAGCTTCGTTGCATTCCAACTATTATTGAGCTCGGCTCCGCCGAGGGTTTCCAGTTTATAGGCACCCAAGCCTGTTTTGGATACAACCCTGTACGACCCTTCCCAATTTCGCGCAAACTTCCCATCACGGGCATTCTTCAAACCAATGTCAGCTCTGCGCGGGACGAGGTCGCCGACTTCGAAATATCTTGGGCTTACTGCCTTGTTGTATTGCTTGGCTTGCCGTTCTTTCGCTTTCCTTTCTCTGTTGGAAACTTTTTCTCGGATCTCTTCACTTAGGATCAGCTCCTCCTTCAGCAACATGTCATTTGTTTCTTCTGGTCTCCCCAGCATACGGAAAGTCGGAATTCTGCGCTCGATAGGGATCACGGCATCGCATCCGTACGTGAGCCTGAACGGAGTTGTGATGTCCCTAGGCCGGAAGCACCACATGAGGTGTTTGGGGGTTGTTGCAGCTGACGAGGGTGACCCCGGTCCTACGTATCCCATGAGAGGGGAATCAAGCCACACGTAGTTCTTAGGTTTAGAGAGACATACCTTAGCCCCTAGGGAGAGGGGGATATATATAGGAAAGAGCTGGTTGCCCTAATGGGCTTGCTTGAGGCACAAGTAGGGCTAGCCTGTAATGAGCTATGAGTGGATGAGCTGTCCTTGTGGATAAGGAGGGAAGATGTCATCATGTCCTTGGTATCGGACTTGGGAAGGTGTCGGACTTGGACGTCGGACCGGAGTAGGAGTATGAGGTCGGCCCGTATCTGGTGTCTGGTCGGCCGTTGAGCCTTGAGCCCGGCCCAGAGCACAGAGGGGTGAGAGCAATGTTATCGGCCCGTGTCTGATGTCTGTTTGGCCGTTGAGCCTTGAGCTCGGCCAAGCATACAGAGGGCCTGCTGAAGGGTCCTCAGGTCCTGCGTGAGGGCCACGTGGAGCTCGGCTAGACCGAGTCCACCACATAAGCCCCCCAACTCGGTCTAGGCTATTTGAGCCTTGATCCGAGGTCTTGGTTCAGGTCCTTTTCCCAAGTCCACCACATAAGCCCCCCAGCTCGGCGAGACTTTGTGAGTCTCGAGCCGAGTTAGGAGAAAGAAGGCATAGCACTAAGCATCATAGCACTAAGTACCCCCCACCTTCCAGGAAGGGTTTGAGTACTAGTCCACAATCATGTGCTCAAGGCTAGCGAAGGATAGCAGGGCGGGCCAGGAGAAGTCGATCCGCCACATAAGCCCCCAACTCGGGAAGAGTCGTAGAGACTTTGTGCCGAGTTGAGGTCCTTTCTGCGTCCGTCAGATCAGTGCTGAGTTGGTGATGAGGTAGAAACATGCTTGCAGGCGTGGCCTTCCGCTCGGAAGAGTGTTGCGGATGGTTGATAGTGCTCTTTTGTGCTCGGATGATGAAACTGAAAGAATTCCCCGATCTCGAACCGATTTCCCGCGGGGGGATCCGCCACAAGCTCGGTGAGGCTCATCTCGAACCGAGTACAAGCTCGGCGAGGAACATCTCGAACCGAGTCAAGCTCGGTGAGGAACATCTCGAACCGAGTGCAAGCTCGGTGAGGCTCATCTCGAACCAAGGTCCCGGGGGGGATCCGCCACCAGCTCGGTGAGGCTCATCTCGAACTGAGTACAAGCTCGGTGAGGAACATCTCGAACCGAGTATAAGCTCGGTGAGGTACATCTCGAACCGAGTGAAAGCTCAGGAGGAACATCTCGAATCGAGCGCAAGCTCGGCGAGGTACATCTCGAACCGAGTGCAAGCTCGGCGAGGTACATCTCGAACCGAGTGCAAGCTCTGGGAGGAACATCTCGAACCGTGTGAAAACTCGACGAGGTACATCTCGAACCGAGTGCAAGCTCAGTGAGGCTCATCTCGAACCAAGGTCCCGGGGGGGATCCGCCACCAGCTCGGTGAGGCTCATCTCGAACCGAGTACAAGCTCGGTGAGGAACATCTCGAACCAAGTATAAGCTCGGTGAGGTACATCTCGAACCGAGTGCAAGCTCAACGAGGTACATCTCGAACCGAGTGCAAGCTCGGTGAGGAACATCTCGAACCGAGTGCAAGCTCGGTGAGGAACATCTTGAACCGAGCGCAAGCTCGGCGAGGTACATCTCGAACCGAGGTCCCGGGGAGGATCCGGCATGGATTTGGGGATGCTCCGAGATGAGGGTGATGAAGTTATGAGTGTAGTCATATGAACAGATTCTTTGGCGATGGGAGAGAAGTAGTGTTAATTTCTTCATCCATGCTGTTAATTAACCGCAACTGTTGAGTTCCTCGGAATTCGAGAAGTCGGACAAAATCTCACGAGTTGTCGGGAGTGTCTCTCCCCTTTACTTTTCAAAACCTTTGATTCGAGAACGACAGCGCCATGGGCAAGCATGCAAAGAAAGGAATCGCCGAGCAAGGTCGTGGTGTCTGTGCAAAAGAGCCTAGGAAACGCCAAGCTATAGGCGAACCGACAAGCTTGTCAAGGCTCACAGGGGACTGTAGAATCAAGTCTCCAATGAGGTGGATTTATTTTGATGATGACAATATAATTAGATCATGGATTTAAAGGAAGAATTCAAGCTCACCAAGTCAAGAAGATCAAGTGCATCATTTAGCTAGTCATTCTCTTTTGTACTTTAAATGTAATCTTATTTATTGAGAGTGGGTAGCTTAGGAAGTAATCTCACCCTTAGGATAAATAATTTTAAATGCATGAAAAAGGTTGGGGTTACATAAAATTATTCCTTGAAGAGAGAATTGAAATAAATTGTTGAAAAACATGATTTTTATCATCTCTGGGCAAAACACTCGAGTAAGCACAAAAATACTCGAGTATAAAGTCACTCGAGTAATCTGAAAGTTACTCGAGTACTTCCCAGAATACTCGAGTATTTCAGCCTCAAATCAGAGATTTGACCGTTAGTTCAATACATGGGCATTTCTATTGTAAGATGGGCAAAACACTCGAGTAGTGTCAAAAGTACTCGAGTATTTTGGTTCTGACAGCAAAATTTTAACCGTTGGAAAAGGGTAAAAATGGAATGAAAGAGTTGATTTTACTCTTTCATTGTATTTTTCATATATCAGAAATGAATGCCATTTGAACTAACTAACAAGAACATTAAAGTCATTTTGTGCTAAATATTCATTTTGATCATTCTCTCTCTCAAGTGAAAAATACTCTAACTCAATCTATTCATTCATCATTTTTATTTGTTCTAAGAGTTAGAGTTTGTGCTTAATTGTTGTGGAAATCATTTGTTGGATTTCTCCACATACACATACACTTCTTGTTCTAAAAAATCTTGGTTGGTAACCAAGTGTACCTAAGTGGGTCTTAGGTTCATTCAAGACTTGGGAGGTTCTCAAGCAAGGGCTAAGAGGTTCTTAGCTTTGGTGGAGCTCTTGAAGGTTTCAAGGAGCTTGAAGAAGAAGGAGTCTTCATCACCAACATCAAATTGGGGTAGAAATTCAAGAGTTTGGTACACTCTTGGAAGGGATAGGTTGAGTGAGGCATCTCAATACCCTTTGTATTATTTCTAACAATTTGATTTTAGTAGACACTCCTAAGATTCTTAGGGGGACTGGACTAGCTCTCTAAATAGAGAGTGAACCAGTATAAAATCGGTGGTGTTGATCTTTTATAGCTTTCTTTAACTTCAAGTCAAAACCAAACCTAAGTTGCTCAAAAGGGGATTATTAATTAGAGTAGTAATTCCGCAGCAATTAAGTTGTTTTCAAGTTGTTATAACTTTATTTAATTGTTTTCTACTCTATTATTAATCTGCCCTGGACTGTATTAATTGTTATTGATTAAAGTGCATATTTTCCAGAAACTGTTTTTCTGCTAACTGCACGATTTACTCGAGTATTCTTAAGAAGACTCGAGTGTTCTTGTGATTTTACTCGAGAAGTCTTAAAAACACTCGAGTGTTCTTGCTCTGTTTCTGAAAAATCTGCACGTGATCAATTATACTTAATTGCATTATAAAAATTAGTCACTGTTGCATTCAGATTACTATTCACCCCCCCTCTAGTAATTGCTAAGCCCGCTTGTTGGTTTCCAACAAGTGGTATCAGAGCTCGGTCGAAAGATCGAGCGTAAAAGCTTTTTCGAAAAGATCCTTTGGAAACTATGGGCTCTAGCAATTATCAAGAAGGATCCTCTTCAATAAACCGCCCTCCATTCTTTAATGGTGAAGGGTATGCTTATTGGAAGGTTCGGATGAGAGTTTTTATTGAAGCAATAGACACCGATATTTGGGATGCAATAGAGGATGGTCCATATATTCCTAGACATATGATAAATGGGGAAGTCAATGAAATTCCTAGGAAAAGTTGGAATGATGATGATAAAAAGAAAGTATCTTTTGATTTAAAAGCTAAAAACATCATCTTTTCGGCTTTATCCCATGATGAATTTTATCGAGTTTCTCAATGCAAGTCGGCTAAAGAGATGTGGGACACTTTGGAAGTCACACATGAAGGAACAAGTGAAGTAAGAAATGCTAGATTAAATTCTTTAACACATGAATATGAATTATTTCACATGTTCCCGAATGAATCTATTGATGACTTACAAAAGAGGTTTTCACATATCATTAGTCACTTGATTTCTCTAGGAAAGCAATTTCGTGATGGTGAAACTACTCACAAAATTTTGAGATGCCTTGATAGAAAATGGCAACCAAAGGTCACCGCCATCAAGGAGTCCAAGGATTTGAACACTATGGACTTGGCAACCTTGTTTGGGAAGCTCAAGGAACATGAGATTGATCTATCAAGACTTAGCTCACATGAGGAGTCGGACAAAAAGAAGAAGAGCATCTCTCTCAAGGCCTCAACCAAAGTTGTAAAAGAGGTTGAAGATGACTCTACAAGTGAGAACTCCGATCATGCACTCAATGAGGAGGAAATTGGATTATTTGCGAAAAGATTCAATAAATTCCTCAAGGGTAAGAAGAGTGGCTCATCATCAAGAGATAGAAGACCCAAGGAGCAAAAATCAAAGAACAAGACTTCAAGTGATGTAGTGAAGTGTCATGAATGTGGAGGCATTGGACATATAAGGATGGAATGTCCCACATACTTGAGAAAGAGTGAAAAGAAGACCCAAGAGGGCAAAGGCAAGAGAGCTTACATTGTGTGGGATGCACCGGAGAAGGATGCAAAATCATCATCAAGTAGCTCGGATGATGAAGTTGCAAATCTATGTCTCATGGCTAGAAGCAACAATGAAGCCTCAAGTGCCAATGGTGAAAATGAGGATGAGGTATCATCTCAAAGTTCTAGCTTTTCCTCTTCCTCTATTCCTTATGATGATTTGCTCAATGAGTATAATGAAATGTTAACACAATTTGAAAAACTAGCTAAGGTTAACAAGGAAAAAGGAAAGAAAATTTTGGAGTATCAAAAGGAAATTAATGAATTGGAAAAATATATAAATGACTTGAAACTCCAAAATGCATCCTTAGAACTTGCTAGCTCTAGTCATGTTTGTGATTGTGCAAATCCTAAGGAAACTATCACTCATTGTGAGAAGTGTGGTGAACTTGAAAATGAAGTTAAAGAATTGAAAAACAAACTCAACACACTCTCCAATAGTGATAGGAACCTAGATCGGTTACTTAGTTCACAAAGACATAATTCAAACAAAACCGGTTTAGGATATGTCCATAAGAAAAGAAACAATAAAGTGGTTGGTTCAATCTCTAAAGTTGATTTTACAAAGAAACCAACTTGCTTTTATTGTGGAAAATTTGGACATACAAACAATAGGTGCCTTATTAAGAATTTTGAAATTAAAAAGGGCACTTATGTTTGGATTAAGAAGGAAGCAACATCCAAAGCTAACCCAAAGGGACTCAACATAATTTGGGTACCCAAAATGAGCAAATGAGTTTGTTTTGTAGGTGTGCCTTAGAACCGAAAAGAAACCGTGGTATCTTGATAGTGGATGTTCAAGGCACATGACGGGAGATAAGCGGAACTTCATAGAGCTTACTCCTCAAGAAGGTGGATATGTCACTTATGAAGACAACAACAAAGGCAAAATTCTTGGGATTGGTAAAGTCGGTAATTCCTCCAACTTGGTTATTGATAATGTACTTTATGTTCAAGGATTAGAACACAATCTTTTGAGCATTAGTCAACTATGTGATATTGGTAACCATGTATTATTTACCTCTACCCAATGTCTCATAAAAAGTGACAAAGATGAAACTATCAAATTTGTTGGCAAAAGGTCTAATAATACTTACTTGGTTGAATTGAACAATATCACCTCTTTGGTTTCTACTTGTCTAGTTAGCAAAGAGAGTGACACTTGGTTATGGCACCGTAGGACCGCTCACATCAATGTAAATCAATTAAAGAAACTACAATCAAAAGACTTAGTAGTTGGATTACCCAAGCTAGATTTTAAAATTGAAGGTGATTGCACTCCTTGTAAGAAGTGCAAACACACCAAAAATCATTTTGGTTCTAAAAATGATGTGTCCACAACAAGACCATTAGAAATGCTTCATATGGACTTGTTTGGACCTTCTCAAGTAAAAAGCTTTGGTGGGAACTACTATGGCTTGGTGATTGTTGATGACTTTTCTAGATTTACATGGACTCTATTCTTAAGTGCAAAGAGTGAGACCTACAAATCTTTTAAACGCCATGTTAAACTTGTGCAAAACCAAGTAAACCAAAAAGTAATTACTATTAGAACCGACCATGGTGGTGAATTTGAAAACTACAAGTTTGATAGATTTTTTTGATAAACATGGTATTGAACACCAATATTCCGCACCAAGAACTCCGGAACAAAATGGAGTGGTAGAGCGGAAAAATAGGGTGTTAGAGGAACTTGCAAGAACCATGCTAAATGATTCTCAAGTACCTCATTATTTTTGGGCCGATGCCGTTAATACGGCTTGCTATGTCATGAATAGAATTCTAATTAGGCCCATGCTCAAGAAAACCCCCTATGAGCTTTACAAAGGAAGAAAACCAAATATATCCCATTTTCATGTTTTTGGATGCAAAGTTTATGTTTTAAACAATGGAAAAGATCAACTTGGAAAATTTGACTCCAAATCCGATGAGGGAATATTTTTGGGTTATTCTTCATATAGTAAAGCATATAGAATTTTTAATAAAAGAAATATGACTATTGAAGAATCTATTCATGTGGTTTTTAATGAGTCTTCGAAAGAAGATGGTGTTTTAAGTGATGGTTGTGATGAAGGTTTTGAGTTTTCAAAAGTGGAAAAAGGGAAGGAGATTTTAAAGGATGAAGGAGAAGTTAAAAATGATCTTGATCCGGCTTGGAAAACGGTGAAAGCTCACCCTATTGACAATGTCATAGGAGACCTTTCAAAGGGAGTATTAACTCGTAGGACAATTCAAAATATTTGTCATTTTGTTTCCTTTGTTTCTCAAATCGAACCAAATTCAATTAAGGAAGCAATTTTGGATGAACATTGGGTTATGGCCATGCAAGAAGAACTAAATCAATTTGTTAGAAATGATGTTTGGGAATTAGTGCCTATACCCGATGATCATACCATAATTGGTTTAAAATGGATTTATAGAAATAAACTTGATGAATCCAGTTTGATTATAAGAAACAAAGCGAGACTTGTTGCCCAAGGGTACAACCAAGAGGAAGGTGTTGATTATGATGAGACCTTTGCTCCGGTTGCACGCCTTGAGGCAATCCGAATCTTGCTTGCCTTTGCATCAATTATGAAATTTACTCTTTATCAAATGGATGTCAAGAGTGCTTTCTTGAATGGTTTCATAAATGAAGAAGTGTACGTTAAGCAACCACCCGGTTTTGAAAGTCATGAATTTCCAAACCATGTTTATAAATTGAAAAAGGCACTTTATGGATTAAAACAAGCTCCTAGAGCTTGGTATGATCGATTAAGTACCTTTTTATTAGAAAATGACTTTCAAAGAGGAAAGGTTGATAATACCCTATTCATCTATAAAACCAAAAAGGACATTTTGTTAGTGCAAATATATGTAGATGATATTATCTTTGGTGCCACTAACGTGTCCTTGTGTAGCAAGTTCTCTAATTTGATGAAAAAGGAATTTGAAATGTCCATGATGGGGGAGCTCAAATTCTTCCTAGGACTTCAAATCAAGCAAGTCAAGGAGGGGATTTTTGTGCATCAAGGAAAATATTGCAAGGAGCTCCTTGGAAAATTCGGAATGGACAAATGCAAAGAAGCTTACACTCCCATGAGCACATCATGCTATCTAGACAAGGATGAACAAGGTACACCGGTTGATGTTAGTAAATATAGAGGCATGATAGGTAGTCTTCTATATCTTACCGCATCTAGACCGGACATTATGTTTAGTGTATGCATGTGTGCCCGTTTTCAAGCTAATCCTAAGAAATCACACCTATCCGCGGTCAAACATATTTTTAAATATCTTAAAGGAACAATTAACACCGGATTATGGTACCCTTGTGATACTAGTCTTAGTTTGGTTGGTTATTCGGATTCCGACTTTGCGGGATGCAAGCTTGATCGCAAAAGCACTAGTGGTACTTGCCATTTATTGGGAAGTTCACTAGTGTCATGGTTTTCTAAAAAGCAAGCTTGTGTTGCTCTTTCCACCGCCGAAGCGGAATATATCGCCGCCGGTAGTTGTTGTGCTCAACTCTTGTGGATGAAACAACAATTATTGGATTTTGGTTTGAAACTTGAAAATATTCCTATTAAATGCGATAACACGAGTGCAATCAACTTAACTAAGAATCCGGTGTATCACTCATGGACTAAACACATTGAAATTAGACATCATTTCCTAAGGGATCATTTACAAAAGGGTGATTGCTCTATTGAATTTGTAAGTACCACAAACCAATTAGCGGACATTTTTACAAAACCATTGCCAAGAGATACCTTTTATCATATAAGAGGAGAACTTGGAATTTTAGATGAGTCAAGCATTAGCTAATTATTTGTGTTTGTGAAAAATCACCAAGTATGTCTCATTTCATGTGTATTGGTATTTGATGAACAATTGGACCTTGAGATACCGTGAAATATATGATTTTGATTGTGAGTGATTTTAATTCAAAATCTGTGTTGATGTTAAATATGTTGGATTTGTGAAATTGTGTTCAAAATGCTGTTAAAACTGTCTGTCTGTCAATTTTACTCGAGTATTTTTCTTTTTACTCAAGTATTTTAATTCCAAAATTAAATCATTTGAAAATTGAAAAAGTTTTTGGCCATGTCTGATGCTTTCACTTGAGTGTTTTAAATTTTACTCGAGTAATTTCGTTTTTACTCGAGTCTTTCAAATTTTACTCGCGTGAATTTCAGTCCAGTAACTTTCAACTTTCTGGACTGGGCTTTTTACTCGAGTACTTTCACCAATACTCGAGTATCAAGCTTAGAACACTTGAGTGTTTTTAAAAACACTCGAGTAATGCGACTTTTTAAAGTGCAGCAGCAGCGTTTCAGCAGCCATTTTTTCACGTACCCTCTCTCTCTTCACTCGAGTTCTCTCACCCTCCATCATCAAAAACACGATTTTAACTCAAATTTTTCACACATTTCAACTCCAAATCATCTTCTCATCATTATTCTTCACTTGTTTCACTTCAAATCTCCATTTTTCACCCTCAAATCCGAAAATCCCTTTTCAAACCCTAACTCCCCCAACTTCAAAATTCTTCAATTTTTTCTCAAAATTGTGTGCAAATGTCTACTTCTCGTGCTGCCCTACGTCCAAGGAAGAAAAGGAGAGAGCCCACTCCTCCTCCTTCATCATCTTCAGAGGAAGAAGTGGAATTCTTCTCTCCAAATGAGTGTGCTAGGCGGGAGGCATTGTTTGTGACTCATGCATACGGTGTGCAAAGCTGGACCACTGAGGAATTCCTTGAGGGTAATGGCTTTACATTTGTTCAAAAGCTTAGAGATCAGCACCTTATGCAATTTATCTCTTTTCATGGTCCTATTTATCTTAGGCTTGTACGACAATTTTATGCAAATTTTAAGGAGATAGATAGGACTACCTATGAAACCAGTGTAGAAGGCATCCATTTTCAAATTAGGCCTAGGGATTTAGAGACCGTTTTTGGCATAACACGAACGGGGCAGAACAATTTTAATGCTGACACTGATGATATTTTTAGAAACCTGCTTCGTCCCGATCGTGTTTATGACGGACACGAAAAGAAAGCCGTGCATATGACCACATCAAACCGCATCCTTCATCATATAGTTTGTCATATACTCTTGCCCCAAACCTCTCCAAATTATTCAAAGCCCACCAAATTAGAGCTTCAACTCATTGATGCCATTCTTAATGATAATATGCTGAATTGGGCTGCAATTGTTCTTGCTCGGATGGCGAAAGCCGGGAGCTCAAAACCCTCCCAAAACTTGCCTTATCCTATGCATGTGAGTAGACTCCTCCTGCACTTCAACGTGCCTATTCCTGCTGGTGAGGAGTTCTTTGATCCTCCTGAGGAGTTGCATACGCTTCATGACGGGCTTCTTCGGCAAATGAAGATGAGGAAGCGAGGTGGGAGGTACTACTGGAAGGATGAGGTGGAAGCCATGGAGGCTCAGGAGACCGCTGAGCATGTTGCAGCTCAGCAAGGAGTAGATGCTGAGCAGTTGGCTGAGGAGCAGGCTCAGTTTGATCAGGCTGATGGTGGTGGTGCTGGTGGTGGTGCAGATGATCCAGTTGATAATATTGATTTTGGAAATCCTGCATTTGGGACATATCAGACTCACTTCGATGCTCGCTTTGATCACTTTGACAGCCGCATGGATAGCTTTGAGCATCGATTGATTGAGCAGCAGGACAGTATTAGCAGGATTGAGTCACAGATGGGTGTACAGTCGACCATGCTCTACTCACAGTTGGACCAGCATTCAGCTCAGATGAATGCTCGGTGGGACCAGCATTCAGCTCAGATGCATGCTAGGTTTGATGATATGATGACTGCATTCGGTCGCTTCTTTCCTCCACAGGACCCCCTTGCACCGGACATGTTCTGAGATTAGTGGACATTGCACACTATTTTTGCTGTTTTCTGTTTTATGGCTTGCATTTCTGGATTTTAGTGTTCATTCAGTCTTTGGGAGTTAGTTTGCACTTTATAACCCCTGCGTGGGTATCTATCCGTTTTTATTATGTTCACCTTTTCATTTCAGACTAGGATTTGGTCTTTATGATGCTTTATGCTGTGATGACTATTGTTTTATGTTATGATATTCATTGGTTTTCACATGCGTTATGTTCTCCGATAGTCATAGTTGTTTTATATTGCTATTATTTAGGGGGAGTTCTCGTTATCGGTATCCTTCTTATCTCCTCCGTTTCCAAATGATACTTTTTGATTATGACAAAAAGGGGGAGAAAAGAGGCATGAGAAGAGCAAGCACATTTTTTTTACTCTAATATTATTTTTTTTGCTCTTGCTCTGATACCAATTACACATTATGCACTTGATCATGATTATTATGATATTATGTTGTTCTTGGAATTCTCTGGATTGACAGGTTTATATGTTCCTATATTGAGGGGGAGCTCTCAAAAGAGAAGGAACGGTTTAATTATTTTGTCATCATCAAAAAGGGGGAGATTGTAGAATCAAGTCTCCAATGAGGTGGATTTATTTTGATGATGACAATATAATTAGATCATGGATTTAAAGGAAGAATTCAAGCTCACCAAGTCAAGAAGATCAAGTGCATCATTTAGCTAGTCATTCTCTTTTGTACTTTAAATGTAATCTTATTTATTGAGAGTGGGTAGCTTAGGAAGTAATCTCACCCTTAGGATAAATAATTTTAAATGCATGAAAAAGGTTGGGGTTACATAAAATTATTCCTTGAAGAGAGAATTGAAATAAATTGTAGAAAAACATGATTTTTATCATCTCTGGGCAAAACACTCGAGTAAGCACAAAAATACTTGAGTATAAAGTCACTCGAGTAATCTGAAAGTTACTCGAGTATCAAAACACTCGAGTACTTCCCAGAATACTCGAGTATTTCAGCCTCAAATCAGAGATTTGACCGTTAGTTCAATACATGGGCATTTCTATTGTAAGATGGGCAAAACACTCGAGTAGTGTCAAAAGTACTCGAGTATTTTGGTTCTGACAGCAAAATTTTAACCGTTGGAAAAGGGCAAAAATGGAATGAAAGAGTCGATTTTACTCTTTCATTGTATTTTTCATATATCAGAAATGAATGCCATTTGAACTAACTAACAAGAACATTAAAGTCATTTTGTGCTAAATATTCATTTTGATCATTCTCTCTCTCAAGTGAAAAATACTCTAACTCAATCTATTCATTCATCATTTTTATTTGTTCTAAGAGTTAGAGTTTGTGCTTAATTGTTGTGGAAATCATTTGTTGGATTTCTCCACATACACATACACTTCTTGTTCTAAAAAATCTTGGTTGGTAACCAAGTGTACCTAAGTGGGTCTTAGGTTCATTCAAGACTTGGGAGGTTCTCAAGCAAGGGCTAAGAGGTTCTTAGCTTTGGTGGAGCTCTTGAAGGTTTCAAGGAGCTTGAAGAAGAAGGAGTCTTCATCACCAACATCAAATTGGGGTAGAAATTCAAGAGTTTGGTACACTCTTGGAAGGGATAGGTTGAGTGAGGCATCTCAATACCCTTTGTAATATTTCTAACAATTTGATTTTAGTAGACACTCCTAAGATTCTTAGGGGGACTGGACTAGCTCTCTAAATAGAGAGTGAACCAGTATAAAATCGGTGGTGTTGATCTTTTATAGCTTTCTTTAACTTCAAGTCAAAACCAAACCTAAGTTGCTCAAAAGGGGATTATTAATTAGAGTAGTAATTCCACAGCAATTAAGTTGTTTTCAAGTTGTTATAACTTTATTTAATTGTTTTCTACTCTATTATTAATCTGCCCTGGACTGTATTAATTGTTATTGATTAAAGTGCATATTTTCCAGAAACTGTTTCTCTGCTAACTGCACGATTTACTCGAGTATTCTTAAGAAGACTCGAGTGTTCTTGTGATTTTACTCGAGTAGTCTTAAAAACACTCGAGTGTTCTTGCTCTGTTTCTGAAAAATCTGCACGTGATCAATTATACTTAATTGCATTATAAAAATTAGTCACTGTTGCATTCAGATTACTATTCACCCCCCTCTAGTAATTGCTAAGCCCGCTTGTTGGTTTCCAACAAGACCTCTATCAAAGCTGAAGGCGGAGAGGAATGCAGAGGTGAAGAAAGTGCAGTCCAAAAAATATTGGCCGAGAATGCCTCTCTGACCTAGAGAAGTCGGCAGACGACATCTTTGACACCTTCGGGAATGCTGTGAGTCAGATTAATATCCTCAACCCCGACCTTCGCCTCAAGGTGTTCAGGGTTGAAGACGGCATGCTGATGGATTACAACAACAACAATGCCGAGGTTGATAACTCGGCTGACAACCTGCCTGCCCCCTTTGCCGGGAAGGAGAAAGAGATTTTTGATCGTTGTTTTAGACCCGATGAGGGTTGTGCTCTGCATGCGGTAAGGAGAGCTCGGATCCTGCACCGTTCGCCGAGGACAGTGAACTTCCAACGCAAGTTGTTGCACATAGGATGTGGTTGTCTAAACCTTTGACTTCGGATGACTCCCCCTGACTTGTGCAGTAACTTATAAGTTTTCCTCTGAAAAAAGGTACTGTATATAAGTGAATGCGGTAGGGAACTCGGATGCCATCCTCGGCCCCAGTGTAAAAGAGGTTGCTGAGTGAAGTTATGTGAAAACATTTCACAGCAAGCTGTACTTTACCGGGTGTCCCTTGTACCCTGAGCTTATAAGCCGATCTCGGAAGATGTTCACTGTATATAAGCGCCGTGCAACATTTAGGTGGCTAATGCTAAATGAGAGGATTTGTACGTACGCACTGTCTGTAGCACTAGTACCGACTTGTATGCGTGAATGCATGTAAGTGCGGTGACAGGGGGGACCGTTCTACCACAAAGGTAGGGTCGAAATGATAACCGTATGCGTGAATGCATGAATTGACCGTTCTACCACCAGGGTAGGGTCGAGATGCTAACAGCTCGGTAGAAACATGAATTGACCGTTCTACCACAAAGGTAGGGTCGAGATGATAACAGCTCGGTAGGAGCATGAATTGACCGTTCTACCACAAAGGTAGGGTCGAGATGATAACAGCTCGGTGGGAGCATGAAATAAAGAGAATAATAGCCGCTCGACAGATCAGATAGGAACATGAATTAGAGAGAATAATAACAGCTCGGCAGATCAGATATAAACATGAAATAAAGGGAATAATAGTAGCTCGGCCTCCCTTTTCGATAAACCGCGTAATTTAAAATAGAGAATCTCCGAGCTCAGAAATAAGCATGAACTAAGAAATAATGTATGCCTTTGGAATTGTTCACCTTCGAGAAGTCGTGGTGGTACTTTGAAAACCAGAGAAGACCCAAGCCGAGATGAAAAGTGGGGCCAGTAAGATATTAGAGGCAAACATAGCAGTTCGTCCAAAAAAGATCCAAGCCGAGGTGAGAATAGAGATCGTAAGATGGCTTCGTTCAAAATAGAGACAATCATAGCATCTCGGCCTTCCTTTTTTCGGCCATCATTTTCCTCGACCTTACATTACATGTAAAATAATAGTAATCAGTGATCGTCGTTAAATTTGACGATTCATGATAATTTATGATAATTAAATAACAACAATGAGACTTGTTGGTAGGCGAGAATAAAACACCGACATAAGAGCATGATGATTTGAGCAAGTCATACGCAACAGATATGAAAGCGGCAAATATTGACAATTAAGATATTGTTCACCCAAATAGCATTGTCCAAAACAAGATGCATGATTTCAGGTATATCACATTCAACAGTAGACGACAGTTATAAACATGGCAGCAAACCAGATGAGAGCATTAAAACATGAAACACGAAAACCGGGAAGGAAATGTACATCAATTATTATCATACTATCACAACAGGAGAGGTAGAGATTTAAGGACATTTAACAACAAGAAGATCAGATAAGCAACTTGTTCAGCAGTACGTCGGGTAGCAACATGTAGAATATCAAATAATAAGCACCGAGTAGAGAAACTATAAGGAAGCAAGTATTAAAAGCATATGTCAGAAATAGTGCACCAGGTAAACCAATATCAAGAAGCATGCAAAGTAAACACATAGAAAGGCGATGAGATAGGAAAATAGTATGGGAACTAGGATTTCTTCCCTGTTTCAGGTGAGGAGAGGGTTGTCGGGTTGAAGTTTGTCGGATAGAAGGACGTCGGATTGAAGTATTGAAGTATGTCGGATTAGGAGTATGAAGTCCGTCCTTTTCGAATGGGCTTTGTCGAGCTTTAAGGTCCGACCTCTGTTTTCCTTAGTGTGATGTCGAGCGAGAGAAACTAGCAGAATAGTCGTCATACTCGGATTAAGAGATCGGCACTATGCGAGTCTTCCGACATTACCTTGAAAATCCGAGGAGAGAAGAGTGAACTCGGATTATGATTTTCGAAATCATGTAAATATGAGGAGAGAAGAGTAAACTCGAATTATGATTTTCTAAATCATGTAAATCCGAGGAGAGAAGAGTGAACTCGGATTATGATTTTCGAAATCATGTAAATCCGATGAGATAAAAGTAATGTGTGGTACTATGAATTATTATTTTTTTTGGTACCTGGGCTTGTTGGCCCGTTAGGTCTTAGTAATTTTACTTCGTAAATACCTGGGCTTGTTGGCCCGTTAGGTAATTGTTGATGCTTCTTTTTCTTTTTTTTTGAATTGGGCCTTGTGGCCCGCTAGGGTTGAAACCCTAATGTAGCAGGAGTGCAGCACTCCACATGGCTGCAACTAAATGCAGTGGCGGCGGCCAACACGGGGCGGCAAGGAGGGTCGTCGGCTTCACACAGGCGACGACGTTGACGGCGAGTGTCACCGTTTGCAACCCCAGCGAGCATGGGTGGGCCGATCGTCGTCGCGGCGGTGTGGAGATCGTGGTCGATCGCCGCTGATGAGGCTAGTCACCGAAAGACAGCCATGTTCGCTGTTCGCTGGAACCACGGACGGCTGCTACCAGGGACTGTTGCGCGCCGCACCTCTGTTCAGGTGCAGTCATGGATGACTGTGGCACCATGCGCTGATGAGGAGTCTGAATCGTGGCGGCCTGGGCTTTGCAACGTGGTGCGAATATGTGTGGGGCGTGAGAGAGCTCGCTGCTCAGTCCACGACGATGGCTCGCTGCTTAGAAGGTGTGAGTTTGCTCCCATTATTTGTTCGCACAGAGAGAGCGTGGGAGGGAAATGGACCAACGGCGGCGGAGAAGTGAGCGGTTTCTCCATGGTCTCCCTTAGAAGGATGGAAAGCGCATGAACACCAGATCTGCATCCAGATTTGGATCTACGGCCGTTCCCAATACGAACACCAGCAGCAGCAATGAAGGGGGGGTGGAGACGCCTTGATCCAGCCGCCGCAGCAGTTCCTTCACCACCGTGAGAAGGTCGTCGTTCCTCCTCTAAGAACGCACGTTGTTGTAGTCTCCAATTCTTATTATTATTTTTTTTTATTTTTTTATTTTTCTATTTTTGATTTGATTTTTTTTTGGATGTGGATGGGAATCGAAGTTTACCGATCCCCACTGACGGCGCCAATGTGATGTCCCTAGGCCGGAAGCACCACATGAGGTGTTGCAGCTGACGAGGGTGACCCCGGTCCTACGTATCCCATGAGAGGGGAATCAAGCCACACGTAGTTCTTAGGTTTAGAGAGACATACCTTAGCCCCTAGGGAGAGGGGGATATATATAGGAAAGAGCTGGTTGCCCTAATGGGCTTGCTTGAGGCCCAAGTAGGGCCAGCCTGTAATGAGCTATGAGTGGATGAGCTGTCCTTGTGGATAAGGAGGGAAGACGTCATCATGTCCTTGGTATCGGACTTGGGAAGGTGTCGGACTTGGGAAGGTGTCGGACTTGGACGTCGGACCGGAGTAGGAGTATGAGGTCGGCCCGTATCTGGTGTCTGGTCGGCCGTTGAGCCTTGAGCTCGGCCCAGAGCACAGAGGGGTGAGAGCAATGATATCGGCCCGTGTCTGATGTCTGTTCGGCCGTTGAGCCTTGAGCTCGGCCAAGCATACAGAGGGCTTGCTGAAGGGTCCTCAGGTCCTGCGTGAGGGCCACGTGGAGCTCGGCTAGACCGAGTCCACCACAGGAGTCTTTCCTGTCGAGGCCTGTATGGTCGTTCTCAGTGACCAGAGGATCTCAGGAAGTAACTCGGCCCACACCCCCTATGCTTCCAGCAACCTTTTCTTTAATCCTGTTATGATAGCTTTGTTAGCAGACTCGGCCTGGCCATTCGTCTGCGGGTGTTCGACCGAGGAAAAACAATGAGAAATGTGGAGGTCCTCGGCTAAGGCCTGGAAGGTATCCACTGTGAACTGGGTCCCATTATTGGTGATAATTGAGTGGGGAACCCCGAAGCGGGCAACAATATTTTTGACGAAGAACTTTTGGATTCTTGCTGAAGAGATTGTGGCCAAGGCTTCGGCCTCTATCCATTTAGTAAAATAGTCCACAGCAACCACTACAAATTTGAGCTGTCCAGGTGCTGTCGGAAATTTACCCATGATGTCCATGCCCCATTGGTAGAAGGGCCAAGGTGAGGCTAGTGAGTGCAATTCTTCCGGGGATCTGTGGAATAGATCACTGTAGTGCTGACATTGGGTGCATCGGCGGACGTGATCAATGCAGTCGGCCATCAAAGTCGGCCAATAGTACCCAGCTCTGAGTATTTTCCTTGCCAAGGACTTCCCACCCATGAGGTGGCTAGCGATGCCGCCATGGACCTCGTTCAAAACCGTCTCGGCCTCGTCTGGAGTCAAACAGCGCAGTAGTGGTGATGCAGTGCCTCTTCTGTATAATATGCTTCCGATCACCACATAATGAGCTGCTTTCTTGACGAGTTTTTTAGCTTGTAGTTGGTCTGTCGGAATGGTGTCGTGCTGCAAAAAGGATTTGATGGGAGTCATCCAGTCAGGCGAAAGTGAGATGGCCAAAATGATACTAGGCCCCAAGATCTCCTCCTGAATGACACTCTTGTTTCCAGCTCCTTTAGTGGTCGCCAATTTCGAAAGGATATCTGCCCTTTCATTGGAACACCTTAGGATGTGAGAGATCAAGAACCGGGAAAAGCCTAATGCCAAATCTTTTACCTTTTCAAGATATTTCTGGAGGATAGGTTCCTTTGCCTAGTACTGCCCTGAAATCTGTGAAACGACCAACTGCGAGTCGCTGAAAATCTGAATTTCTTTTGCTCCTAATTCCTTTGCCATTCGAAGACCTGCGAGCATGACTTCATACTCTGCCTGGTTATTCGAAGTGGTGAATTCAAATTTGAGGGAGTACTCAATGTTGACACCCTCTGAATTTTCCAATATTACACCTGCTCCTACCCCTTTCTTGTTACTAGAGCCATCCACATATATCACCCAAGAAGTCGAGTTCGAGCTTCCGACGGGCTCGGTGAACTCGGAAACAAAATCAGCCAAAGCCTGAGACTTAATCGCCCTTCTCGGCTCAAAGGAGATGTCAAACTCGAAAAGCTCCACCGACCAGGCCATCATCCTCCCAGCCAAGTCAGGTTTCTGCAAAATTTGCCTGATGGGTTGAGCAGTTCTCACTTCAATTGGGTGGCCCTGGAAATACTGCCAGAGTTGTCTAGCGGCCAGAACCAAATAGAAAGCGCACTTCTCGATTTTCGAATGCCTGAGCTCGGGACCTTGCAAACCTCGGCTAATGAAGTAGATCGGGAGCTCGATTTTGGACTCCTCCCTAACCAGTGCCGAACTGATGGCCAGTTCCCCTACCGAGAGATATAAGAAGAGTTTCTCCCCCGCATGAGGACTAGATAGAACCGGGGGGGAAGCCAAGTATTCCTTCAAGGCCGAGAAAGCAACTTCGCACTTTTCATCCCAATTAAATTCGGTATTTTTCTTTAAAAGTTGGTACCAAGGGAAAGCCTTCTTTGCAGCCTGAGGGAGGAATCGAGAGAGTGCAACCAAACGACCTGTTAATTGTTGGACCTCCTTGATGTCTTTCGGGCTCTTCATGTCGAGGACGGCCCTACAGTTTTCTGGGTTGGCCTCAATTCCACGCTCAGTCAACATGAATCCAAGAAAAGCTTCGGTAGGGACCCCGAAAGTGCATTTCTCCGGATTCAACCTCATGTTGTGCATCCTTATTCGGGCCAAAATCATTTCGAGATCCCCGACATGACTCTCTCTAAACCTATTTTTCGCGATCATATCATCAATGTAGACTTCCATAATCAGACCAATGAGCCCCTCAAAAACTCTGTTCATCATTCTTTGATATGTCGCGCCAGCGTTCTTTAAACCGAAAGGCATGACTGTGTAGCAGTATGTCGCCTTTTCGATAATAAAGGCTATTTTCTCCTGGTCTGCGGGATACATCGGTATCTGATTATAACCCTAGTACGCGTCCATGAAGGAGAGAAGTTGGAACCCTGCCGAATTGTTTACTAGCTGGTCTATTATCGGCAATGGATACTGGTCTTTTGGGCAAGCTTTATTTAGGTCGGTGTAATCGACACACATGCGCCACTTATCATTTGACTTTTTAACTAGCACAGTGTTTGATCCATGGGGACGGACTCCCACCTTCCCTGAGGAAACGGCCTAAAGTCATCCTGCTTGGCTCTGACATCAACTTCGGCTAAGAGGACCCCCCCTTTAGCCATCGACGTTTTGGGAATTTTTTCTTTCTTCTCTTTTTTCACTTTGCCGAGACTAGCATTATAGCACAGACGTGCTTCTCCCTGCTCGGCCTTCACAGTGATTACCGTGTCATCCGAACCCACAAACTTCAGGGCAAGGTGAACAGTAGACACCACTGCTCCAAAAGCTTGGAGGCATGTCCTCCCCAGGATGGCATTGTAGGCCGACGGGCAATCCATGACCAAGAATTTGATAATCTCCGTTCTCACAGTAGGCTGACCTCCCAGTGTCATCGGCAATTTGATGACGCCAAGAGGTCCTATCGCATCGCCCGTGAAATCGATCAGATTGCCCTCAAACTATTCCAAGTCCTACTGGCATTATCTCATTCTCGAGAAAGCATGTAGGAAAAGGATGTCGGCCGAACTTCCTTGATCCACAAAAACTCTGGCGACATCGAAGTTGCCAATCCTGGCCGAAATCACCATCGGGTCATTGTGTTTAGGAATGACCCCTTCCATATCCTGATCAGTAAAGCTGATGGGGATGTTCCAAGATGGTCTTTTATGTATGGGACAGTGAGGGATAGCTAAAACCTGATTTACATACCTTTTCTTCTCGGACCTGTGCTCGTCGCCCCCTGCGAAACCTCCCGAGATAGTCTGAATCCTGAGATTTTTTGGTGACTTGTCCAACTCGTCGACAACGACGAGATTCACGTGCTGTTGATTTTCCACTCTCTTCTCAGGAGTAGAGTCTCTCCTTCTCTTCCCCCTGTCAGGACTTTGAGACCTTCTCCGCGGCCTTTTCTCAATTGCTTCCTTTATGTACCGCTGAAGCTTACATTCACGAATCATCTCCTTGATAACATCTCGGAGCCAGGTGCACTGGTCTGTATTGTGCCCATACCCTTCATGAAAGTCACAGTACTTGTTTATGTTCACATTTTTCTGGTTTCTGAGGTATGGGGGCCTGCTGACATGCCTGAGCTCCGTTTGCATGGTCTCTCTCCAAATCTGTGACCTCGATACATTCAGCGGAGTGTAAGAATTATATCTATGGGGTAGGGGTGGGGGCGGTGGACGTCGTCCTTCTCGTTCGTCCTTCCGAGGACAACCCTGAGGAGTTCGGCGGTCCTCCTGTACGGGATCGCCTTGATTACGGGCCAGTCTCCTGGATTGACCTTTGTCAAACTCTTCAAGATTAATGAATTTGTTTGGCCGTTGCCGTAACTCGACCATATCGCGAGGCGACTTCCCAATAAGAGCTTTACGGAAATCACCGGGGGCAAGCCCTTGAGTAAAGAGTAGGACGGCTACACCCGGTTCGAGATTTGGAATAGAAGTTGACTCGTGATGGAACCGATTTAGGTAATCTCTAAGGGTTTCATCGGGCTTTTGCGTCACCGTTGCTAGAGTATGGTCCGATTTTGGCTGAACGCAACTGGGGATGTATCTGTTGAGAAAAACCCTTTTCATCTCGGCCCATGAGTTGATAGAGTTCCGCGGGAGTGAAGAATACCACCGTAGAACCGGTTCTTGGAGAGTCATGGAGAATGCCCTACACCTCATCCTGTCTCCTCCCCCATAGAAGTTCATGGCTCCTTCGAAAGACAGGATATGATCATTCGGATCACTGAGACCGTTGTACCTCGGAATATTACTTGGTCCGAGGTAACCTTGAGGGGTTTCATAAGCCATGATGTAAGGAGTGAAGGGGTGGCCAGGGTGCTCCTGTTCGAGTTCCTAGTCGGGGTTTAATGGGGGAGGAGGGGGAAGAGAATCTGTTTCGACTCTTCTGGGCTCAGCGTTTTGGTGTCGCTGAGGAGGATCATTTCGCGCTGGAGCCACTACCGGTGCTCGTTCGGCCTCACGCTCCATGGTCCTGTGTTGTAGATCGGCAATGGCTTCGCCCTATCGTTCCATGATCCTGATCTGTTGCCGCATCATGGCCAGGATCTCATCATCACGACTTCGCAGTGATGTGTTCGTGCGATGAGATCGGTGGGAGGGGCCAGCTGAGTTCCCGTGCTCCCTGTGGCGGCGATGTTGTTGGGAGGTATTTTCAGCATGGAGAGAACGCGCGACTGGACGTCGAGCGCACTCTTGATGATTAGGATTTCGGCTTTCCTGCCAGTTTTGGTGTGAAGACTCTCCTGAAACCACAGTGTAAGGGCCACTGTGGGTGTGTGTTGGTGGGGGTGGTGGTGGTGGAACGGGGACTGGTGTTGGCTGCGATTGCGCTACCCTGTTCGCTTGAAGGTGGAGGCGCAAGTCCTCAAGTTGCTATTGTGCCGCCTCCACCCTGCGAGGGTGGCCCCTCCTTCTACGTGGGGCTTGGTTTTCCGTCGGATCAACCATGGTACGTTTTGGTGGGATTGATAATTTATTCGTTTCCCACAGACGGTGCCAATGAAGTGTTCTAGATCGGAGCGATCACAAAGGTCACAGGGAAAGACCTGGTGGGGTGACTCGATCTAGGGTTTATTAGTGATTCAATGAGTTCTCACAGGTATTCAGTAGGATTAGCTGGGTTGCCCTAATCACAAAGTGTGAGCTGTGTGAACTTAGGGTTAGAAGACGTACCTGAGCCCCATGTAGCACTGTACTACTTATAGGGGTGGCTGGGTGCCCTAATGGGCCAGCTAAGCTGAGGCCCAATAGGCCCAATATGGCTGGATAAGTTGGCTAGTCTTTATACAGGCCGAGTTGGGGGAGTGAGCTCAACCCGTCTTGGCTGTGCCTGTTTGTCTGGGAGACATCGATATCGGTCTGACCATAGTCTGTTTGTCTGATAGACATCGATCTCGGTCTGGCCGTAGTGGTGCGGGTGTAATACGATCTCGATCAGATAGGGTCTTGTGCCTTGTGATCTCGGCCAATGGCTTAGTCCACCACAAGTCTAATCCTAAACTAAGTATTTACACCTATCATCAGAAAACAATCCTAAGCCTAGAATAATTACCTACTTCTACCAACGACACAAACCAACATCAAATATGGGAGAAAAATTCAGATCTAAAAAAAAATTTTATTTTGTCCACTCCCCCAAACTTAGAGGTTGGCTTGTCCTCAAGCAAACTAATCTACCCTATACTACAAAATAAAAATTTAAAAACAAAAGCAAGGACTTAGGAAACTTCTCTTTGTAGCATAACATTCTCTCTTGATGCACCATGGATGAGACTCCCCCAAACTTATTCACCTGTGTCACATGAACAACTAAAAATAGTGCTAGAAGCACCTCATTAGTAGTTACAAATATAGAAAGTTCCAACTCTTTATTCACTAACTAACTAGAAATTCAAAACCTACACTACTACAAAACTAAAAAGAATCCACCATGATCCTAAATCCTATGGGTTAACTCCCATGTGATACAACAATAACAAGTTATTCTCACATCCTATGGGACAAACCTTGGATGATGGTGGAGTAAGAAAGTTTTAAAAATGAGTTCAATCCCACTATGGTCAAAAGGTGCATTCCTTACTTCATGCATCATCTCAGAAAAATTATCTTTTTTCCCATTCATGAAGTTGTTAATTCCACGAATTAGGAAAACTACCTTTTCAGGCTCCCTATTGTTTAACAATGATTTAGATTGATTTTGAAATTTTTCATGAAAGCACAGATGTTGAATATAGTGAAAAAATTTTTAGTCCTCCAAGCATGTAATAGATTTATTCAAATTTTTTAGTGCAAGAAATTCATCATGCAAGGGTGGATCAAATTTTTCTACCATATTCACGCCTTCTATTGTTGTATTCCGGTTCATTTCCTCAAACTTATTATGCACATTTTCTTCAACTTGCTCCTCCTTAAAGGTTTCATCCTTGGTCACATCCATCACCACCACTTTTTCCTCTCTTTGAAGAGAGTCAAAAAATTGTTGGTGATTCTTGTGACTCTTCATCTAACTGTTTTGAAATGTGTTGAACTTTGATTTCAAGGTTCCTTGAATTGGAACCTTGAATATGAAAATTGGTTCTGGATTGTTCAACATAATCTTTAGTGGTTTGAGCACATTTCTCTAATGCTATTTCCCATGGAGCTTTCTCCACAGGAATTGGCTCCACATGAGGAACTATTTTCTCAACTATAGTTTGTAATTTTTGTAAAGCTATTTCCCATGGGGCCTTCCTATAACTTATATTTTGTGCATAATAGTATGAAGAAAGGGGATCCGAAATAAATCTATTACAATCTAAATCATTATTAAAATAATATTTATACATGAAAAGGTAACAAGTTACACAAGTAATTACAAAAAGGTACAGAAAAATTAGAATCGAATTTGAATCCCCGGCAACGGTGCCAAAAACTTGTTGGACTACCGGCAAGTATACCGGGTCACAAGTAATAAAGAGTAATTCAATTATCGTTCCACAGGAGATTGCAAATTGTTTCTAATTTATTTCACCTAATTGAGATTTGAGAGAGGAGTGCATAATTAATAGAATGAGACAAAACAGAAAATAAAAAGTGTTTAGAAACAAATGTGGAAAAGGCTAGGAACATGGTTTCATTGCAGGACCTAGCTTACTTATTATGAATCTCTGTTTTCGTATTAAATCAACAACATACCAGCTGTAACAATTATTAAATTCGTCTAACAATTGTGCTTCCTATTCAATTTGAACCCTTAATCCCTTAAGAAATTACCAACCAATTAATCATCAATTAAGAACACTGGAATTAAATACGTTGTATAATCCCCAAAAGTATTCCTAAAAGTTGGATGATTATAATGTTTGATTGCAAGGTCAGATCTAATCCCTAATCTCCCAATTAAAGAATTAGACTACCAATCATCAAACGTGCACTTTTTATGTAAAACAATTTAACCACAATCAAACAATTGATTTAAAAGAAAAACATCAATTCATAAATTCATAAACTATTTAGGATCCATACAAATTCACCATATTCCTAATAAGAGGTTTAGTTACACATAATGGGAAAAGAAATACAAGAATTAAGGGAAGAACTCATAATCATAGACAATAATGAATTTACCCCAAGAGATCTTCAAATCTTCAAGTGGATCCCTCCATTGTTGATCTTCAATCCTTGCCTTGCCTCCTTGCTCTCAATGATATGTTTCTAACCTCTCTTCTCTAATCCTAATTCTATTCCTAATCTCTCTATTGCCTCTGAAAAGTCTACAAAACCAAATGGAAAAACCTATATTTAAAGTCTAAAACTAATCCCAATTGAATCGGACCAAATCTGATCAAAAAGTGGCCTAATTGGGCCTAGACAACGTCCGCATGCCTGGGCGCCCAGAGCCACACGCCTGGGCGCAGAGGTCCAGTCTGCTGCTGATTACCGGGGGTTGCGCACCTGGGCGCCTTGGCGTGCCAGCCCTGCTCCGACTCTGTTTCGCTCCGTTCTTGCGCCATTTTCAAGGTCTTTTCGTCCTCTTTTCAGTTCCAAATTTATTTTCCTCAATTGAGCTCCAAAAGTACCTGAAACATACCCAAAACGGGTCAAAACATTCAATGGATCCTAAACTAATAAAAATTCCTAAAACTAAACTAAAAATCCTAAATTTACAAGAGAAACAAGCCAAATCCTTAACAAAAGGGAGTCTAATTCATGCTCAAAACATCATATATTGGACCCAAATCACCTTGTAAGACTTTTTTGGAGAAAAAAATTTGGTTCTATTATCACTTTTTAATTTCAAATAACATTTAATTATTTCTTTTAAAAAATATCTCATCAACACTTTTTAGAATAACAATAACAATTATAGGGATAATTTTGAAAAAGTATATGAAATGTTTACATTTCCAATACCTCTAACAAATGGATGTGAATTTCCCCAATAGGATTTTACATATAGGACCTTTGGGAAAGTAATCGATTACTGACCTTCTGTGGGAAACCCTAAAATTGTGATTTTTTGGACGTAATCGATTACCTTTGGGTAGTAATCGATTACGTGGTTTCTGTGAAGCATTCATTAAAAGTGAAAATAGGAATGTAATCGATTACCTGGATGGGGTAATCGATTACCACTCGATTTTGACAAAAAAATAATAAGTCAATTAAAGGCCAATAGTCAAAGCTTCTTGTCGAAGCTTCAACTCTCCACCACTCATTTGCCAAGCTTCTAGGAGAAGCTTCTACTCATAGCCACACATTCTTTTCCAATACAACTAAAACAAAAACAAATACACAATCATTCAGCTGTTAAAAAAAAAATACACAATCATTCATTCATTTCCTCCTCACTCTTTCTCATCTTCATGAAACCCACTCTTTCTCTCAAACTCTCAGAAAGACTAACAGCAGCTCAACATCCTCTTCATCAAAAACATCAAACCCTATGCCAAGAACAAGAGCATCATCATCAATCTCACCACCATCACAAGATAGATCTCCTCTCTCCCTTTCCCTCATCATCACATGAATTTCATTCCCTCCACCCAGGCAAAGTTTTAGTTCTTCTCTTCTTCTTCAAGATTCTAAGAAATCCACTTTTATTCATCATCAAGATCACCATCAACCATCATAATCTCACCTTCTTTCTCTCTAACATAAGGTAAATGTCATCTCCTCCTCCTCACTCTTCACACGCCACTCTCTCTCTTGTAAATTTTGAACCACTTACTTTAGTGGACCACAATCTCATGTTTTCTCTATTCTAATGTCTAGTGGAATCAAGCTCTCCTCCTTCTACTCACAACACACTTGAGGGCTTCTTGTTTGAGGCTCTAAAGAGCTAGGGCAAAGCTTAGGCTAAAGCTTTTTGTAAAGGTTTCTCCACTCTCTCTTTGGTAGAGGTAAGGAGTGGGTGTTACCATGACCTAGGAAAGGGTTTCTAGTTAGTATATAGTGATTTGCTAAGAATGTGTGCTTTAGTTTTTGTGATATGAACCATAGGATAATGAATGATGATAATAATATGACTATACAAACAAATGAAATGAACCCTAATTGATGCTTGTGAATAATTGAGAATATTTGTTGTTGATTATGAATATGTGATTGAATGGTAGAATGATTTAGGTGAATGATTGCAAATTGGATATAAGTAATTAGAAATGAAATGAATAAATAATAGGAAGAATAAGAGTTAGGATAAATGTTTGTGTGATTTTTGAATATTGGTAATTGAATGTGTCTTGAAAAATAAGTAACCAGTAAGGGAAAGAATTAAGAGTTAAGGTTATAGAGAGTACAACCGAATTGATCCTTGGGGGACGCTGATACTAGGTGCCCCTACTAGGTGTGCCAAATGACCTGTTAGGGCAAAATGACCTATCAGGCAAAATGACTCATTAGGTTCAAACGACCCGTTAGGCGTTGGGGTACCCAATGGATCAATTCGGAGCTAGATAAAAGAGATGTAAATGTTAACAAGAACTAAGGGAAATGAATTGAATATAGAAGTAAATGAGTTATGTATGAGTGAAGTAATAAGCATTTGTCTAACGGTGATGCCTAATGGGTGCAAAAGTCCTGATAGGTGCAAAGTCCCTAATGGGTGTGCCAAACGACCTAGCAGGTGCAATCAAATCCTAGTGATGCAAAGAAAAGAAAAGAAAGGAAAAGAAAAGAAAGGAAAGGAAAGGAATGTAAGAAAGGAAAGAAAGAATAATGAAATGGTTAAGAGTCAATTAAATAGGTGAAGTGAACTAATGTAAACGTTTGAGTGTGATTGAGCATGAATGGAATGTTGAATGACAATGTGTGAGCTATTTGATTTATTGTGTTTTACTTAGTAGGTTATTATGTCTAGTTAGAAACTGCGTTTTTATTTCATGTGTAATGCTCACCTCCTTACCATTTTTATACATGTACTGAGATTGAGATTGCACAACCTCCGAGCGAGCAAGAGCGGTCTCCCTCATAGGGAGAGTAAGTCATAGTAGTTAGGCCTTGCGCCTTGTCTTGGATCTTTTGTTTATGATGATATAGTCCTGCTGATACTTGTATAAGTTGTACATATTTATTTTGGGTTAGTCCAGGACCACTTCCTATGGGTAGGAAGTTTATTTTTTTGGGAAACTTAAAACAACTCCGAACTTGTAATTACTTTGTGGTTTTCCGTTGTGACTAAAACTCTGATGTGGGTGTGTGCCAATGCACATTGATAGCTTGGCCTTGTTGGCTTTTTGAATGAAATGAATGTTTTGATTATAACAGGTTACAAGGAAAATGATATTTTTGGAACGTCCATAAAACAAAGTAAACTCCGTCCAATTTTACGAAGATTTTTATAAGTTAAAAGGGTTGTAAAAAGAAAATTTTAAGTTGACTATTTTCCTAGTGGGTAATTAAGGGTAATTATAAGTAAGGTGTTACAAAATATTTTTATTTGCTTATATTTAAATCCGAAGAAGTACATCTCATCAATATCCATCATCTCTCTTGTTATCACATTTCTCGCTCCTATTCTTTTTTGTCCGATATTCCATATACTTATGATACTTTTTTGGTTCCTATTTACAAGATGTAACACTCCTTGTATATCATCTTACTTTATAGGAAAAGTAATAAGTTTATGAATACTGGGACTTGTTATCGTTGGAAAAAGATCTGAAAATAAGAATTTTCCATTTCCTTGAAAATTCCTTTTCACAAACACTTGATTAATAATGAAGTTGACTAACAAAATCAGAGTTTGCGGAAACATAGTAAAATAATCATATTATACTCTCAAAATATATCAAGTGTAACAAGTCCATGGATACCAAATAAATATTAGTATGAAACCAAATTCATCTTATGATACCTCTTTCAAAATGTGTATCATATAAATACTATTAAAAACAGAGATGTTATAGAGCTGGTCACTGGTCCTCTATCCAAACATTTATCTGGCCGGATCCTCGATATCTGCACAACGGGTTCCCAACCCACACTTTCTACACTCTGCATGCACCTAAGGAACATCTCCCTTTACTGATTCTTGTGCAAGCTAGATGCACGATCAACACCTAATAAGGGCATGGGGGTTAGCTATACATATTCGCATAATCAAATGAGAATAAAACTAACATCCACAAGTCAACATGTAGCAAAACATGATTGCATAATCATATGAGCACACCCGGTTAATCATAATAATTCTTTCAATGCAGGTGGCATGATGCATGATTTCCTTCCACAACTGAGGCCTCTAACAAAGTCCATCTTGGACGTCCATCCAATACACCATTGTGTTCCCGGAACACTGACATTCGTTCCCAGAACATAATGTCAAACCATACTTGGATAAATAAGCATCACTCCCAGAGTGTGCATCACGTTCCCAGAGTGTGCATCACGTTCCCAGAACGTGTAGCAAACCATACTTGGAATAATAAGCATCATTCCCAGAGTGTGCATCACGTTCCCAGAACGCATACGTTCCCAGAACGCATAAAAACCAGGTCCCGGACAATGGCCACATTCCCAGAATGTGTCATCAAGTAGGCTGCATATCAATGTGTTCCCAGAACACTAACATACGTTCCCAGAACGTATATAACCAGGTCCCAGACAGTGGCCACATTCTCAGAATGTGTCATCAAGTAAGTTACAAATTTGGTACTCCCGGAGTACCCTCCTCATATTCCCAGAATATGATAAATGTTCCTACCAACCCATCTTCCATTCTATATGCATGAATGCACAATCATTAAGGTTGGTTTTTATCTTTAATTCCATTATTATACCATTGTGTTCCCAGAACACTAACATACGTTCCCAGAACGTATCACAAACCATACTTGGAATATAATCAAGCACCACTCCCAGAGTGTGCATCACGTTCCTAGAACGTATCAAAGAAACCATGTCCCAGACAATGGCCACATTCCCAGAATGTGTCATCAAGTAGGTTGCATCAGTTTGGTACTCCTAGAGTACAGGGTCATGTACCTAGAACACTAACAAACAATCCTTTCCAACCTATTTCATTACCTTTCTCTATGCATGCATTGCATACATAATTACTAAGGTTGGTCTTTTCATTAATTTCATTATTATGACTTAGAAAAACACAACTTCTGAATGATATCTTGAGGTATGGCTTTTCTCATAAAATTCACCTTTGAATTTCAGTTTAACATAGGCTCATAGACCTGGATTGAGAGAATATAATCATTGGTTCTAACAATCCTTATTCAAAAACTTAACTTTTATTTTCAAGTTTCAGGTACTAACCGGTTACATCATCATCTAACCGGTTAGAATTACAGACCTGAATACAAAACCACTGATTTTCAAAGAATCTTTTCTTGAATTCTCTACTCAATCCAATAACAAGGTCTTAGCATAACAGAATACCTCAAGTTCAACACATAATATCATTCAAAAGATCTAAGTCATAATCCAATTTCATTTATGCATAATTTCCTCTTGAAATTATCATTTGATATTAAGGTATTAACTCATCACCTCCAATCTAAACCAAACAGTGCTCAATCACATAGTTTTAGATTGGTCTTTGTATGAAATTATAGCTTAAACTTGAGTACAAATGGTATGGACACTTAGCCAATTTCAGAAATTCATTTTCTTTGAAAATTGACAGTATCTAACCGGTTACAAATTTCGAATAACCAGTTAGATTATGCAGTCTGTACATTGAAAAATGAGGATTTGCATACCATTCTTTTCAATACTCAAATCTAACCAATTTCAACAATCAATAGAGTTCACATACCTTATTACTAGTATGTTCAGCCACAGAAATATATCTATCTTGCATGCATTCAATTTAGATACTCAAATTGCACATAATTGCACATATTTCACAACTTAATACATCAATTCACATAATATCCAAATAAGTCATGAATCCAACATCAATATAACTTGCATGCATCTAGATAACATTGCTCATAACAACAATTGAGCTCATATTGGCCTCCAAGCCACTTAACCATTTTAACTTATGCCCTTTGAGTCTCTTGGTGACTCATCCTATGTTCTACCACAATTTATTCTCATTCCAGCAAATAGTAAGCTTCCCCCTTACCTCTAAATTGTGCTTGATGAATGTAATCACCGATTCTTCAAGAAAATCTATTAAACCCCAAAAGCTCTGCCTCAGCCAGAACAGATTCAACAGAGCGATAAAACCAGCAAAATTGACACATGAAAAGGTCAAAGAAATTGGGGATAATGATTAGGTTTTACTATATGCAACATGCACTAAAGGATTGAACAAATTTGAGACTCAAAAAGTGCATGTGCTTACCCAAATCGAAGTCCAAAGCAAGCTCCAGGGACTCAGAATCAATGTTGACAGCTTCAACACCCTTACTTTGCAAGCTTCGTTCTCTCAACTCAGGGACTCTCGACTCACGATTTTTGTGTCAATACAAAGCCCTTGATGTGAGCTTTGTAACAGTGTATCACTCATGTTCTAACTCTCAGAAACGAAGGAGAATTTCAGAGACGAATTCACGAACCCTAAACAGAGCCTCCAACACAAACTCAGAGAAACAACCCCAAATCCTTCAACAATTCATCCTTTTATAGAGGGATTCAAGCAGCATGCAAGGCGACACGTCTATCTCCACTCAAGGAAGGAAGAAATCGTGGCAATTTCTGGATTAATTGGGTGATTACTCATCAAAATCCACTAACCCAATTTCTGAGTTCATCGTGTAACCGGTTACAAAGCCCTTCTAACCGATTACATACTGATAAAATTCAAAAATTAATAATTTGATTACTCTATCTTCAAAAACCTTTTTAATATTGCAATTAAGTCCGAACCCAAGGACTAAATTACAATATTCACATTTTTGTACAAAATAGCCATCTCATATTTTTATATATAAAAACGTATAATGTACAAAAACTAAAACCTTCAAAACTAATATAAATCAATTATAAAATAATTGTTATAATTAATTTCTTGGTTATTTGGGAGAAGAAAATTAGGGGTGTTACACTACTCCCCCACTTAAAAGGAATTTCGTCCCCGAATTTCATCTTCTGAAATTTTCCACTTTTCCAAAGTGCTTTTATACTAGAAAACTTCATCTTGTCCCAAAAAATATTTGTTCTTTAGGGTCCTCCCCCACTTAAAAGAGTTTCGATATAGTTCTTTTATTTCGAAATATTTCTAATAAAACCTTTCACTTTAAACAAAAATTCTTTGCATAAAAACTCTTATATGAAAGAATTTCTTTTAAAAGAAATACCCTTTTTGAATAACACACTTCACATAAATATTTTCTTCAAATAAAACACTTTCTAATAAAATTTTTGGAAAAACGTTTTGGGCTGCGCATTCTGATCTCTCGAGCACGATCAACGAAACATTTGTATGACTTTATTCCTTAATAGTTTGAGACATTAGGGTGATCAGTCCTAATATTCAAGCCATTATTAACAAAATCATCCCTTTCAGATATAATCTTTCGCAAGAAAGACCATACAACAGGTCTTTAAGTTAGATGAACTTAAAGATAGGGTAATTATCACTATCAGACTTAGTTAGATAGTCAAGTTCTAGAGACATTTCCGTTGGGGAGACAAAGATTTGTCCTATCCCGGTGGTTGTTAATCTCTCTAGCCATAACTGATCTTTCTATTTCTGTAGTGTCCACAGATATTATCACATCCAACTGTGATAAGGGTTTTGATCACTGAAAGATTGGAGTTGAACTTCCAACAGGATATTGATATTCTCAAACGATTAGATTAACGTAATCGAAAACATTTAACTACGTTAACTCAGATCAAAGGAAGTGATAGGCTTGGGTTGTCTACGTCAGGATTACACTCAACTCTCATCTCAGCCGGTGAATTCTTCTCGTGCTGGATTCGTCCATTCCTTTCTCACCTTTTCCTTCAAGACAATTCGGTGAATAATTACCTTGACTTCCTGTAGTCGAACCCGATTATCCCTTTAAATATCTCACAACTTAACACAAAGTGATGTGCTCCCTTCTTCCCATATTGAGGTGAACAAACGATTCCTTCCCTAATTTCTTCTTAACCATTTCCCTTTCATTCAAGGTTTCCTTAGCTTCTCTATATCTATGGTTGATATTCTCCCATTTACTTTTCCTCTTTCTCTAGTTGAGCCTTTATTTCATCAATCTTTCCCTTATTCTGAACTCAGATATTTCTCGCATGAAATTCATGTGCTTTACCATAGTTCTCATATATGCTTACCAACATCGAGAAATTCCTTATTCCTTGATAGTTGATAGCTAACTTGGGTTCGAACATAATCTATTCTTGAAGTTCATGCCTTTGGATTTCTCATCCAGGTTGTCCTAGACAACACTTCATAAATCCCTTGCCTCCATAATATATTTTCTAATATCCATAATCTCAGACTTTAATTCCAAAAGTTAAATCTCATTCGTCTCCTTCAACTCCTCATCTTCTGGTTGTAATTCACGAATCCGATTCAAGAATTCGTTGGTGATTGGCAACATTCCCCATCTAAGGCTAGATAGTTCCGCTTGCATTGCCAGACTTAGGTCTCTGAACTCCTCGATCAGACTAGCCTCCTTGACCATCATTGAGCTCACCCGAATAGCCTTTCAGCTCAAATCGTTTGCAACTACGTTTGTTTTTCCAGGATGATAATGGAGCGCAAAGCCATAATATTTAAGAAACTCCATCCATCGCCTTTATCTTACATTCAACTCTTCCTCTTCTTATTGTCATTCATACTTTCGAACTCCAAACTTGTTCATGAATCACAACCTTCTCATCTTAGTACCTATTGTTTCTTTTGCATCATCCAGCTCAATTCTCTACCTTCTCTAAGTGGAGTAGCTTCTTAATTTTAACTTTTGATTAGTCCATAAGTATTATGATTCAATCCCCTTAACTCACTTTCAATGATGAATCAAGGTATTAAGTTATTTTACCACACTAAATCCTTTCTTAAATTTTACTTAGGTGGTTAACATTGAGTTTGGATTGGAGGAAGATGTTTAATGATACCAAAAGTTCCTTCACAAAGGACTTAAATTTTTATTTTAAACTTTCAGCTTCAGCCCAATCACTGTCTTTGTATCCATCAAGTTACACATAATTAGTATTGGCATAAAAAATTTCATTAGTCAGAGTACCTTTAATGTCTTTGAGAATTCTTTTTGCTCCTTGTAAATTACAAACTTGTGGTTGTTCCATGAATCTACTTAGCAATCTGACTCCAAACACAATATTTGGTCTTGTGGCTATCAAATATCTCAAGCTTCTTATCAAACTCTTGTAGTGAGTTGGATAAACACGCTCTCTGTAACACCCGCAGTTTTCCTCACTTTAATAAATTGATTTTCGAAGATTTCTGATTGGATGATTCTTTTTAAATTTAGATAAAATGTTATTGGGACACGTGGAAAGGAGGAAATTGTTTTAAATTGATTAAATATTTGATTATTGTGTTTTATTGATTCAAAGAGTTTATTTTGTAGTATTACTTTATGTTTTGAAGAAATAATTATTTATTGATCTCCTTGATTTATTTAACTTTGAAAACTCATAACTTTTGACTAGAAGATCGGAATATGACAAATTTATAGTCAAAACGATCGTAATAAAATGTAGAATTTTTTTTTACTTTTTGGGATTTTATTTTCAGTCCACGAATTTTTATATTTTGTGAGAAATTATAATGTTTTAATGCGTAAGAAAGTTTAATTATGAAATTAAGTATTTTGTATTGTATTGAAAAAAATTATTTTCTCCTGTCTAGATGAGATGCACGGTTTTGATATATTTTATGCATTTGAATTTTGAATTTGTGAGACATCTATTTATTAGTGCACAGGACCCTAGGGTAACTCAATTAAGTATAACCACCCTACTAATACCATAGGGAGACAAAGCATTAATTGTTCACTTAATTATGTTTCCCACTAAGTTAGTGGTCATAAAAACCAAAGACAACCAAAATTTGCAAACAAGCCCTTCTTAACCCCTTGGAAAAATTTGACCCCCGTTCTTAGGTCTTTGATCCCAACTTAAAATTTTCTCATGAGACCCTATGACCCTTGAATGATTTGCACCCACATTTTTAAGTCTTGGACCCCCACTTTAAGTTTTCTATAAATATCCCATGCTCCAAGACCCTTCTTGTTTCATAGTCTAAACAAAAAAAAAAGAGAAAAGAGGTGAGGGAGAAGAGAGAAACCCGTGGGAGGAGGAAGGAAGAGGAAGAGGGAAAGCATGGAATCTTGGCTATTTTCTTGCTTGTTTTGCTCCTCCATTAGGTAATAATCTTCAAGTTTACACTTTTTCTTCTCTCTTGTTTCTATTTTCAGTTTTCATAGAGCTCAAGAGGGATTTTCATTATTCAAAGCTTAAAGTTCTTTGCATGTCATATTTTCTTGTTCCTCTTGTTTTTCTACACTTGTTCCTACTTGTATGTAAGATTGGGAACAAAAAAAAATAATAGACACACATCAACCCCCATGATGCCCACGGTTTCGGTACCTATTTATTTGAAATAATTTTTGAACTTTGATTTGTATTTTTATGTTGAAGTATAAGTTGAAATATGGTCTTCTTGAGTTATTTAAAATTGATTTTAAAAAATTCTTGATTTTTCATTGCATGTACGGTTAGGGTTTTGTTTTTGGGAAAAATAAGTTTGTTCCATTGTGCATGTAATTGGTTCATGATTTATGGTGTTTATTTGATATATTTTTGTATTTTAACTTTAATTTCAAGAAAAATGTAAATTTTGATTCAGTATGTGAAAATAGGACCATACGGTTTGGGTCCTTTTGTGAGGAAATGAATTCTTGTCCTTTGATTTTTGATTGTAAAGCTTAAATATAATAGCCTTAATGTTGTTTATGAGGTTGGTATGTTTGATTTGCAAAAATTTCCCTTATTTTGTTGTTGCATGTCACGGACTAAGGGTCTAAATGAGGAGAGTGATTCTATTTTTGATTGCATGTAATCAATCTTGGTTCTTTGATGTGTGCTAAGTGTATTTTTATGTGTTATTGAAAGAATGCATGAAAAATGAAATATTTATGTTAATAATTGAGAAGTTTAAGGCTATGCGGTTTTATTGACATTACATGTAAATGAGTTTGAATAATTTGGTAGTATAAATTTTTGTGTAAAGGGTATGAAATGTCTAAGTGTATGCATGTTTTATTTGACAAAAAAATGTGTATGTTTTATGTATGAGTAATTCGGCCAAACTAAAGAAAATGAATAAATGACTTTATTTTGGTGAAAAGCTTATGTCTTGATCCTTGCAAGTGTGTAAGAATTCGGTATAAGCATGAAAAGTGAGTAAATAAGTTTATCCTTAGATGCATGCTAAAGATTTGCTAAGTTAAACTATTTTCTTAAGAACATTCTTAATTTTCAAGTAGAAAATGAAATTGCTTGCTTAAGTGATGCTTTTAAATCGTGCATGCATGAATATTTGACCTAAACATGAGAGTAAGAATGAATGATTTTATTTGATAAGTTTTGTGCCTAAATTGTGTGTATGTGTGCAATTCGGCCTAAAGAAAAGGAAAGAATAAACAATTTTGTTTCATAAAGAATAAAATGGAGTTGAAGTGTTTGAAATAAATTTATTTGATTTAAGAGTTTAGGGTTTGTAATTCTTGGTATTCATGATGTATATTCGGCCACATAGTATGAATAATCCTAGGGAGTTTTGTTTATTGAAATTGGAATTTTGCATGACAAATCTTGAGGTTGTTTGAGTTGAGTTAGAATGTTGGAACTTGTACTTCTGATTTAATTTGCTTGGTCAAATCGATTTTGTCTAATTCAAGTAGGTAAAGATGAAAATGAATTAATTTAGAAAAGATTGTAAGTTGTATAATTGTTATAGTGATGGTTAATTAGAAATGTACTTAAGCTTAACTGATAAAGTGTTAAATGGATACTTTGAAGATTGTAAGAAAATTTATGAACATTGTTTTGACCTTATGTATGTGAAAAAAAGAACAAAATGATTTTTGCCTGAGCCCTAAGTGATGTGTATGTATTGACTAATTGATATGTGTTAAAGTTGTTAAAGAAAATGTTTGATTTATGTAGAATATTAAAATTTAGGGCTTTTACTTGAAAAAGATTGGAATGAAAAGCATTGGTGCATGCTCAATGAGATTAAGACTTTATCACTGTTCTAATAAGACTAATAGAAGTACCTCTGAATTTTGGTATGATTTTTGGATGTGGTTCACTAATTTTCTAGGAATTGTTTTTGAGAAAATGCTTTCGGAAAAACGGAGTTTTCGGGTTAAACACAAACTGAATTTCTGAACTTATACTACTCCGATGGACTTGAAATTTTTACAGTAAGTTAATACATACATAAGAATTCTCTTTGTGAAATTTGAAGTTATTTGGAGTTGAATTGATATTTTATTTATTATAAAACAGTGAGCAATTATAGTTCAGGAATTTCAGAGTATAAGAGAAATTTAATTGAAAAAGTAGTATTTCCACAACTCAAAATAATCTGAAAATTTTATGAGATGTCCCTGACTATATGAGGATGTTTTATACCAAATTTTGTGGCAATATTAATTGATTTGATATTTTAAATAAATACGAATTTGCCTCTGTTTGAAACAGTCCAGAATTGATTTTTAAGGCAAAAGTGAATAGAAACTTAGGTTCTGGACATTGAAATGACTTGAAAATTTTATATGAAGTATTTTGATATATGTTTAAGTATAATGTGAAGTTTGGGACTAAAATGAGTTTATTTGATTTAATTTTTGTAGTTTTTATTCCTTGAGTTTCCCGTATTCGGTGTTTTTGGATGTATGTAAGGCAGGATGTAATTTCTGTGAACTTGTCTGGAATTTTATATTGATATTTGGATGTGACTAAATAAAGGTGGAAAGTTGGTTGGCATTTTATTTAAGTGATTTGCATGCTAAGTGGTGGACATCGATTTAAAAGTTGGGATATGTGTAAACCTTAATTGTTTTGTCTTTATGTTTTGGTTATGTACAAATGGATGTATGGCTGTGAAAAATATATTGTAATTGGAATGTTATGCTTGTTGATATGATTTAATTTGAATTAATTTAGAGCATGTTAGTTGTGTTGCTTGGATTAGAAGAAAACTTGTTTCAGGTAAAATGGATTTTTAAAATTGGTGCGATCACTTAGTTATGCTTTATGCTACTTGAATAAAATTATTTGCATAATTAAGGAAGTAAAGGAAAATGATTTGTGTATGTAAAAGTAAGAAATATAAGTGATGAGTTTGTTTTGTTTTAAGTAGTTATGTGCTAAGTATTTAACTTAGTGATTTGCTTTATTTTGAATTCATTTCTGGATATTGGAACTATTTCATGGTTGTCCAAGTTTTGTTTAAAGTATTATGGTTTGCAAAATAAATTGTTTTAAGCATTTATGTTTATTTAAAAAGTCTTGTGAGTTAACGTGTGGTTTTACGATGATTTCAGATTTTCGAAAAATGATTTTTAAAGAACGAAGTGTGGCTGTCCAGAATTTTAATTAGAAGTATTCTCAATTGATAAAATGTTTACAAATGTTTAAAAGCATGAGTTTTAAGCATTTAAAATTATAATAAAAGTTAGATTGTATAATTGGGATTTTTCGATGTTTTCGGGTTCCGATGAGCTGTTGTCCAAGATGGACCAGCCACTAATCTATTTATTTAATTAAAGTGATTTTGCTAATTGTTCTATAATGATTAGGAGAATTTAAAAGTGTTAAAGAGTTTTGGGATGATTTTGGAGAAAAAGATTTATGTTTTGATTCTGACCAAAAGAATTTCAATTTAAGTTTCAAAGAGTGACTTTAATTTTGGGATGAATATTTGGACTAGAGTATATTATTAATGTGTGATGTCTGTGTTGAGGATTAGAGGGTGTCAGTGGTGGACGCGTGTCGGAGGATCGCATCAGTAAAGGCTTTCGGGAAATTATCAACTATTGAGGTGAGAGAGCAGCTATCCTAAGACACAGTGGTTTGTAGGTAACATGTTAAGTGTTCCTGGCTATCTCAAAAGCTGGAACGTGGGGTCTAAGAGTCAGTCGTATGGTGGAAATTGATTGTGTATGTTTGGCCACTTATACGCAGGACTAAGACATCCCTTTTTATTTATGCTGTTATGACATGATGCTATTTATTTATGATGATGAAATGAGATGACATGTTTCTTTATATCTGTTGAACTTTTATCTGAAATTGGAAAGTAATCATGTTGTGCTATTATGTTGCCTTATTCGGTTAATGTGGGAAATGATGAAAATATTAAAGACGCTGATGAGAATAATGTGGGATTAGTGATAAAAAGGAAAAGATTTTAATGATGTTATGATGAGCGTATGATGAAAGAAATGATAAAAAGAAATGCGAGCGGAAATCAATGATGCATACACGGAGCAGTGAAAGAGATATTGTAACCTATGTCGGACTGAGGACCCTCGATGTGAAAGATTGACGTGATTTGTTGCTGAGTAAGGAGCTTCTCGATGTGCTAAGCTGTTCTGACGATCATGTAACGATGAGGAAGCGTTAATGCGAAAGATTCGATTAGAGGTCGAGGTTTACCGAAGGGATGAACAAGGGTGACTCGCCGAACCTAGGAATAACAAAATATTGATAAAACATTTAAAAGACATTAATTATAATGCGGCGAGTTGAGTGTGAAGTAGTGGAGAGGAAGATACCCTGCTTATCTGCGGATATTCAGGAGTGCGATTGTGATAGGGGAGGGTGATGACGGTGAAACGTCAAGTAACCTAGAGTACTATTTTAGGTGGAACAAGTCTATATGTGATCGGGGATTAATACCCAAGGGATCGTAGTGTGTTCCACACTGCAGACTAGAATAGTACTGTCGCCCCCTTGATCAAATTCGAAGCGGTGAGAGAGAACCTGAACGAGGCGGGCAGTCGAATGGATTTGGGCCCTTGCAGTATCGCGTAAAATATTAGTTATCATAATGACCGGTGTAGGTTCTACCGACCATATACGGACCCGAGTCTCACCAAAGGGTTCCCCTATGGGCACTTTGCTCGGTTTACCTGTCATGAAAGTCCTTCGCTCGGACTCGTGGGATCCGAGCATACGAGAGGGCCAGACTCGGACTTGATGGAACCGAGCCTTACAATCGGTCCCCAATCCATCAGGCTCGGAACTCTAGGACTGAGACATACCGTTGGCTCGTGGATAAGCTTAGGTTCACCGAGGCTTCTTATCCCTTCCGTAAATCTCTCCTAGATTCTCGCAACAGCCTAGACATGAGATCTTCAGCTGATCCTATCCAGATTCTAGAGGCATAATCATCCAATATTATCTCACAGAATCCTGGTTCAGCACAACTCTGATACAGGGCCCAAAGGGCCCATATCAGCCTCCTCCAAACCCTATAAATAGCTCATCACAGCTAGGGTTTCAGGTATGTTCTCTCATCCCTACTCTCAAGAACTACGTGTGGCTTGATCCCCTTATCACTGGGGGGTACGTAGGACCGGGGCCACCCTCGTCAGCTGCAACAACCCCAAACACACATCGTGGTGTATCCCTAACAATGGAACACTACATTGGCGCCGTCTGTGGGGATCAATAAACTTCGATTCCCAACCACCATTAAAAAAAATTAATTAAAAAAAAAGCAACGAGGTAGTGGTTGTTGGGGCTGTTGACGATGAGGAGAGGGTACGGTGGCGGAGATGGGCGGTTGGTCAGTGCTGTTCCGTTGGCGGTTTTGTTTCTCCACCGTTACCGACACGCCGCCGCCTCTCGTAACCAAAGAAATCCAACACGGGTTCTCTTCTTTGGTTTTCTAGGCAACAGAGGTTACGGTTCGAAGCCAAGGTCATCCACCATGCGAGGGAAAGGCTGTTCTTGACCCACCAAGCTAGGATGAACCCGGTCTCGCCCCGAATCCGCCGTCATCGTTCTCATTTCCGCTGCGCCTTGGTTTTCCATGGATGAAGGCACACAGAGGTCTCTTCTTCTTCATGCGACGAGTCTCCGAGGTTGCGGTTCGTGATCCGTCACCGTCGCTCCACGGGACAGCCACGCTAGAAGGAATCGACGCCGCATGGACCGCTCCTAGTGTTGCTCGAACTCGCGGTGTTGAACGATGGTGGTTCTCGCCGTCCCTGGTGACACCCTCATCACCATCCCTTGCATCAAGATGGTGATTATTCTCGCGCTGCCACTACCGTGAAGCTTGTGTGCCCCACCGCACATAGCTCCTCCACCGTCAACTAAGTGAAGCCGCCTCTGCACACCACAGCAAAGGAACCACTCATTCCTAAAAGCAGGGAAGTAACATTTTTACTCATATTATGCTATGGCCAATATCACTTATTAGCGCATGATTAATTTGATTACATGTCCTTTATTAATTGCCAATAATTATTATTTAATGGTTATAAATTGTCAATCTTGAACTACAATAATTAATTAATTATTATTTTTGTGCGCATATGCGAGGTACACGTACGATGGCCCGAGCGACTGAATAACCCATTCCGAGATTCCCATTAATGGACAAATAATTTACAAAAGACTTCAATCCAACATTCTTCAATCCGACGTTTCCCAATTTGGCATTCCTCACTACACTGAATCAGGGAAGGAATTCTCGTTCCCATATTATTTTCATATTTACTTGGCATTTTACGTGATTACTTTGCACACATGGTGATATTAATTTACCAGATGCACTACTTTTGACATGTGCTTCTAATGCTTGATTCCTTATAATTTCATTACATGTCACTAATTATTTGATATTCCCTAATTATGATTTTTTGTATACATGCTGATACGTGGCGTATTGTTAGCCAAATTTCTTTGCTGCTGAATGTTTTTAAATGTCTGTCTTTCCCGTCGTGATAGGATAATAATATTTGATATACGTTGCCTTTTGAATGGCATTAGGCAGTTTCCGACAATTGTGCATTGTCATTTTTCATGATTTGACGCTTTCATCATTTGATTTGTTGTCATTAAATGCTTTGACATATTTATAAATGTCATTCATTACAATTATTGCGCATGATATACCTGAAATTATGCATCTTTTCATGGGCAATCCTGTCTGGTTGAGCGATTTCCAATAATTGCCACTATCATACTCGTTGCATGTGATCCTTTTTAATCATGCTACTTTATACTCACTCGCCAATAATTTTCATTGTTGCTATTCAATTATCATATATTGTTAAATTAACGACGATCATTGATTATTGTTCTTAAACATGTAATGTAAGGTTCAAAAAAGGATGGTCGGACCTATCGAAAAGGAAGGCCGAGCAGCTAGGATTCTTTCTAGAGTTGACGAGGCCATCACGACCCCATGATAGAGAACAATCCAAAAGTCAGAACGGTTATCGTAAAAACATCTCGTGGAATGGATTACTGTCGTCATCATTCCGAGATAATTACAAAGGCTTTGTGGCCATTGCCCACGCAAGCATGTGCTCCTGTAACAACCCGTCACGAGGCTAGCCTAGAACGGGCACTACACACCCACCACGGTCAAACTGTTACGAGTCATGCTGTCGGGGCCTCCGTCCACAATGAACTCTCAATCAACAAAACAACATGTGAAGCCACAAGTTATGCTTAATTAAGGGCATTAACATGACCAATCCAGGGAAGTTAATTTCTTTTACTTAAGTCATTTCAATGGTATTTATTATGTACACCATCGCATGCCAATGATACTGTTAATTATTATACTTATTAACATTATTTGGTTTAATACCACTAATATCTCCGACACATTTTTGATATACGTATCGTTTATTATTATTATTACGTGTGATCTTTTTATATTTACATACCAATATTTTATTCTGTAAACTTGCCAATAATTCTCATTATTGCAATTTAATTATTATACATTGTCAGTTCAAATGACGATTACTAATTATTAATTTTGTATACATATACGAGGTACAAATATATGGGTAAACAGTCCATTTCAAGGTTTTCATCAATGGGCAAACAACCCTTCTGAGTGTTGGGAGCACCTCAACATGTTCGAAATCAGTTGACGGAGAGGATACTAAATACTAGCCTTCTCCCTTCGGATTCATTACACGATTGTCACCACTTCTCCACCGGTTTCCTACCAGATCCCTACACCCGCAGTAGAATATCAAGCTACGACCATTGACATCCTCGAATTGATCGGTCCCTTCTACCACGACACCCTTGCCTCTCATGGTCACTAAAAGCCAAAAGACGATCCCCGTCAACATCTCTTCTCGAGATCCCAGCATTGCTCACAAGGGCGCTATACAATGGTTCACCCATAGCGGCATACAGGGTGTAACATCCCAAATTTAATTCCAAGCAATAATTAATTAATTAATATAGTTAAAGTGGAAGGAATGGGTAGATTAATGACTTAACAAATTTTGGTAGATAGGTGAGTGGTGATTATAGGTCCTAGGGGTTGTATAGAAGGCAATTGTGGCTTCGGGCAAAGTCATATAAGCGAAATCGGGAGTTAAATCGGCGTTTTCGATGTTAGAAATCGACCGAAAAGAGAAAATTAGAAATTTATTATAGGATGCCAAGAAAATAAATTCCACCGTTGGATATGAAGTTTATGGGTTGAAGAAGCTTTTCTAAAAAGTTGGGCCCGTTCCGACGGTTGACGAAAAAGTTACGGCAAATCGAAGTTTCAAGTTCCCGGTGCACGCCCAGGCGCACCGGTGCACGCCCAGGCGCACCAGGGTGCAATTGGTGCACCAACTCAGGGAGCTAGACGCTCAGGCGCGCCAATCATGCGCCCAGGCGCGCCCCGTGCGCACCAGTCGCACCAGCCAAGGGAAAATGGCGCACCAGCACGCCCCACCAGCACCAGCACGCGCGCCAGCTCGCATCAGCAGCACCAACTGGTGCGTGACCGCGCTCAGGCGCGTATGAACCGCGCTCAGGCGCGCGCGACACCAGATCAGATCTGGTGCATTGGATTCAGCTTGGGCACCAAGTTGGCCCATCTCAGCCGTCCGATTCACCTTGTCTTGGCATAAAACAAATTACAACAACAACACCACATTTCCTCCATCATCAACATCATCTCTTCCTCCTCCTCCTCTTCCATCATCCTCCTCATTCTTCCATTTTCTCCACCCTTCTCTCCTCCTTGGTCCAAGAAGCACTCCATCACTCTTCATCATCAAACACTTGATTTTGGGCACCTCAAACCCAAAACCAACAAAACCCCATCAAACCTTGCACCATGGGAGTGAGTTGAAGCCCCATTTCTCTTCCTCCTTCCTCCACACGATTTGATCCTCCTTCCTTCTTCTTGGACTTTTCAATTTTCATCATCACTTGGGGTAAGCTAGCTTCATACCATGAATTAATTTCATTTCCATTCCAACTCTCCTTAGATCATAAATTTTGTTCTAAAACCCTTAGGGTTCTTGCACTCATGGATATGTAGGGTTTTGGCTTCATGCTTTCCAACTCAAAACAAGTCAAGGATAAGGAACTCACACACCAAGGATCCAGGAGCTAGGACTTGAAATTCATCATCACCTCTTAAGAAGGTAAGAGGGTTCGTATTACCTTAGCTTAGGAAGTAGATTCTCTTTACTTATAGCGATGGCTAGGGGTAGAGAGGGAGTATAGCATAAAAACCTTAGGGTATTTGATAATGAAAATAAAGGAAGTAATTAGTGGAGAATAGAAATAGTAACTAGTGAGATTTGTGAGAACAAATGCATGAATAATAGTGGATAGGAAGTGAATAATAGACAAAGTAGATACTATGGCCATAGTGAGTAAAAGTGATTTGATTAATTGAAAAAGTATTGTTTTGAAAAGGATTTTCATATGATTTATGAAGTTCATGGTTTTAATTTGACAAATGGTTTTTATATAAAAACCCTTAAGATAAATGTGGCCTTTATAAGCGAGCCAAAGAATTATTCACGTTTTGTTTTATTAAGCAAGTATTTGAAAAGAACATTATGAGTTTTAAATTCTTAAGTATGTGGCTAAACAAATGTTTTTACTTGATGATAATTATGGATTTAAATCAAAGTGATTTTCAAATTTGAATAAAAAGTGAGAATGCTCTATTTTCAAATAAGAAGTTTTGGTAATGATGTCTTGTTTTCGAAATAATTGAATAAGAATGATTTTAACAAGAGAGAACTATTTGAGTGCCAGTAACGATCGGAAAGCGGACACGAGTGTCGCATTGGAAACCAAGGAGCGTATTGAAGATTGTCGTCAGTCTAGGTGAGAGAGAAGTTTCCCCCAAACACCGTGGTATTTAGGTAACATATTAAGTGTTTCGACCATCTCAAAAGTCGAAACTTAGTGGTTCTGAGTCAGTAGCACGGTGGCAATTGTATTGATTGTGTGGCCACTCGTGTGAAGAAGACAAAGACCACGCAAACTTATATGATGCACTTATGTGATAATTTTTGAATGTTATGTGTTGTAACACCCCGCATTTTTCCTGTACGTGCGAGAACGAATTTTGCTAAAATAGACCTTGAAGTTTTGTTTCATAAAAGACTTTCGGACAAGTATTTTACGAGCGTAAGAAATAAAGTACTGATTTTCAAGGATGTTTATAAACCAAATGTTTTTATAAATGAAAAAGTGAAGAATTTTGTTGATTGGATTTTTAAGAAATGAGTTATGATTTTATCAAAAAGTGATTTTTATTAGAAATGAAGTTTTTGAGTTGTTATCTTTGAAAATTTGTATCTTTTTAACCGTAGCTCGGATTTTCATGAATTTTATATCAAAACGATTGTCTTGAAACCTAGATTTTGAAAATTTAATTTTTGGAATTTTTTGGGTTGTTTTATAAAAATTTATTTTCAGAATGGTGAAATACGAATTTTGGAATTTGTGTTTTAAAGAAAATAATTCTATTGATTTGGCTTGAAGTTTTTATGTGATGAGTGCTTGGTTTGAAGTGTGTGTACTGTGTGATGCATGAAATTAATTGTGTGAGTGTGATTCCTTATGAAATGATTGCATTATTGTATGAATTAATAATTAGGATGTTTAAGTAAATAAGATTAAGAAAATAAAATGTAAAATGTATGTGTATGTGTGAGTGTGCTACGGTTGGTGTGTATATGTGTATGCTTCGGTGTGTATGTATATATGTGTGTGTTGTACGTGTATGAGTGTGTATGTATAGGCTAAGAGTATAATTTTCTAGAAACTTAGTAAGTAAGCTAAGCCATAACCAAACCAAACTAGAACCCAACCAAATAACCAAACCCTAACTATGTGCTAACTAGTACTTAGCCCTAGAATGACCCCTGAAACCTAGGCTCACCTACCTTGTCCCCTCCATTTGATAAAATGCACCCATGCAAATATTTGGAAGCCCAAAACTACCCTTTTCACTTGCTCATGGCCGAACCAACCTACAAGGGCACAAGGGGGAAAATAAATTTACTTATAAATTAGAGTGGTCTTAGTTCATTTTATCATTTCATTTCTCTTCACCCATTTCATTTCTTCTTCCACCAACACAAACACAACTCCTAAGAGCCCATCAAACTCTTGGAGAAAGAAAAGAAGATCAATTCAAGCCCAAAAACCTAGGAGTTTCTCTTGAGGATCTAAGTGTAGGAAGACTAGAAGATCAATTCTTTTCATGGTAGGACTTGAAGATCCAAAAGAAGATTTTGTAATAGTTTAGCTTTTCTTTTTCTAGTTTATAGATCCTTCTTTTGTCCTTTGCATGTTGATTTTTCTAAGTTGAAAGATGATTTTATGTGTGCTCATCTTTGATCTTGGACTTTGAGGACTTTAAAATAATTTGTAATATGTTAGATTTTATGTTTGATGTTTGGTTAAAGTTTTTCTTTGATGGATCTAATATTTTCTAACTAAAACTTAAAGATCTAAAGCATTGTTTGAGATTTTGTGAAAACTTAAAATGAATCTTTCTTGCATGTCTAATTTTCTTGCTCTAGACCGTGATCCATGTATGTTTATGTAATTATTTGACAAAAAAATTCCTGATCTAAACTTGTTTAATTATAAAGTGAAACTCTTTGATCTTGCATGTTAGATCCTTTGTTAAAGCCATGATCTATGTGTATTTCTATGCTTATTTGTTGAACAATTTCATGATTTAAACTTGATTTGTGAAAGAGTTAAGATCTTGAAACATGCATGTTATTTTCAAAAGAAAAGATCATGTTTTTGTTTATGTTTAATTCGGTTTTAAAGAAAACAATTAAAGAAGTAAGGTTTAATTCTTTGGCTTTGCATGTTAACTTTGTGGATCTAAATGTATTCATGTATTTTTGTTTAGACCCTTGGTTTGCATGTTACTTTTCAAGAATAAAGATGGTGTTTTCACTTATGTATGATTCGGTCTTATGAAAGGATTAAATAAACCAAGTTTTAAAATAATTCTTGATCTAGTATTTGATTTTGTGAATGTGTTACGGTTTTTAAGAAAAAATTAAAGAAACAAGTTTCAAAATGATTTTTCAAAGTATAAACATGATTTAATTATCTGATTATTTTTGTGCATGTTTGGAACTAGTGATTGGTTTGATTTAGTACTTGATTTTGTGTGTGTTAAATTTTTATGAGGCCATTCGGCCATGTTGGAAAAATAAGATCTATGTTTTTATTTTGTTAATGCATGTTTATTTTAAGGATAGATCTAATGATTTTAAAACTCTTGCATGTTTTTTTAGAAGCTTAAAGTATAACTTTGATTTTTATAAAATGATGAACTTGAGGTTTATTTTGTGAAGGTTGATGTGCATAAATAATGTAATGTGTTGTTCTACATGTTTTGATGTGAGTGCATGACTTTATATGTTTAAAAAGTGAACCAAAAATCTTGATTGGATGCATGTTGACTTTCGGCCATCCTAGGAAAAAGTAGGTAGCCATGTTTGTCCCTTGATTAGGTTGCATACATGATAAGGTTAATTGACTTTAAGGTCTAAAAAGTACATGCATAAAGAATTGAATCTAAAAGAGAATATGTGTGCATCTTTGAAATATTTTGTGATTCTAATTGTTGTTTTGATGTTGTTTTGAAAATGAATTAAATTATTAATTTTTCTTTTAAGTGCTCACAGTTTTAGCACTCAAATAAATAAAATAATTTCATGATTGTATGTTTTTATTTGTGCATTAAATCTTTGTAAAATTGTATGTGTAATATTCGGCCAATGTATGTTTAAATGGTAGGAAAATTATTTTCATAAAATGATCATGATGATGGCTAAGTCTAGGTGCATGATGCTATATATTGACTGAAAGTGATGTGTATCTCTTTTAATTCTTTCTGGTTTAATTTGATTATGTGAAAAGAAATTTTATGATGTTAGATCAATGATTTTAGTTTTAAAATTTAATTATGATTAGAAATTATAACCATAGTGATTCGGTCTTGTTAAATTAATTAGAAGATTAAATTTAAATTATTTTCTTAAGTGTAATTAAATTAATTTGTTAAGATTAAAATTTAAATTGAAGGTTTTGAATTATGTAAAATGTGTAATGTAACACCCTATATAATAATTACCCTTAATTACCCCAAAATTAGGATTTAAAATTTCTTTAAAAAAAAGGAATATGATATTTGCCAAAATAATATTTCCTTCCATTAATAACGAAAACATCAGAGTTAATAAAGCGGAAGACTTAAATGCATCAAATACATAAAGTATAAGTTTAGGTACATTCAGTTCGGTCATTCAAAGTACAATCAGTGTTTTAGCTCGGCCCAACGGGCCGAGACCCAATACAAAACAATGTTCTAGCTCGGCCAAACTGGCCGAGACCCATCCACCTATCTGACTCTAAATAACTTACTCTCCCTGTGAGGGAGAGTGATCCTGCTCGACCGGGGACTGCGTCTGCTCAGGCTCAGTACCTGAAAAATGGTAAGGAGGTGAGCATTACACAGGACTTAAGTAAGCAGTTTCTAAAATGATATACCGAACTACCAAGCCAAACACAAATAGTCAATTAGCAAATAAATCACAAGTAATCAAACCCTATATCACATGCATACTATCTCATTTAACTCGATTACATACACACAATCTCATCTAGCTCGGCTCACATCATACACTCTAATTTAGCTCGGCTCACATGATTATCCAACAGCTCTATTACCTATTAGTTATACCTCGGTTCACATTCTCTTACCTCGGATTACCATCTCTATCTCGGATTCCTTACTCATTATTTCACTTTCACATAGCTTACAATCTTTTACTCTTCTCGGATGCATACACCCAGTGCATGTCTTACACCATTTACAGTCGGATATCGGAGTGTCATCCATAACTGCGAGTACCCAGTACCCGTCTTACAGCTGCACATACCCGGTAAGCGTCTGACGCGATCAATGCACGCACCCAGTACGCGTCTCCTATGACCAGGAGCACTACCGCCGATCATTCTATGGAGTAAGGAGTGTCCATAACTGCGAGTATCACAATACTCGTCTTACAGCTGCGAGCACCACAATGCTCGGCTTACGCGATCAATGCACGCACCCAGTACGCGTCTGCTATGACCAGGAACACATCCCACCGATTCCGTTCTCGGAACCTTGTGTGAATCAGCACTGCGAGTACCCAGTACCCGTCTTACAGCTGCACATACCCAGTATGCGTCTGACGCGATCAATGCACGCACCCGGTACGCGTCTGCTATGACCCGATCACACAACCATTTCTCTTTAATTTCTCTTATCCTGTTAACCATCTTTTAGCTCGGCCTCTCTCGACTCCACTCTAATTTATTCCTCTTTACATTAATCTCATTATTTGCTTAGCTCGGCCTCTCTCTCGGCTAAATTCAGTAACCATTCCCTCTTTCCATTAACCTTATTCATTTTCTGCCTTGTTACTCTATCTCTCCTACTTTGCCTCTCTACCATTTTCTTATACCCATTACCGAAGTCACTCAGCTCGGCCACAGACATGATTCATAGATATCAAAGCTCAGTAAACATTTATACCACAGCAACAACAATAAGAATAAAACATTCAACCAATCCATCATGTAAATACCAACATATAGCATACAACAATACTCATCCCTACTTCAAATTCATGTTTCTAATTCATTTATTAGTTCCCTTTTACCCTTTTTACCATTTTCTTTCTACATTAACCTAGATCCATTCCCTAATCTAACTCCCACTCTTAGTACCCTTTATGAACACCCTAGAAACTCAAACTCAAGTAGAGGTAACACTCACTCCTTACCTCAAACCGTGTGAGATAAGAGTTGAGAGTTTGAGAATGGTCCCTTGTTGCTTGTCCTTGATCTTAGCACCCTTGAATCCTTCTTACTCCAAGCTGCACACGAGCTCCACGGCGGTCCAGGGGCGCCGGAACAGAACGGGGACGGAGAGAAGGTGGGTCTCCGGTTTGTGAGACTTGGTGGAGGAGAGGGAGATGTGTGAGTGAGAAGAGGGAAAGAAGATGTGTTGAGGGTTTGTTGTTGCTGGAACATGAAAGAGAAAAAGAGAGAGAGATTCGTAGGAGGAAGAGAATGAGAAATGCAAAGTGTGTTATGGGGTGTTTGGGCTTTCTTTTATTCATTTAGGGAAAATATTTGTGTGGCTAGGATTCATTGGCTTCTTGAGGAAGCTAGAATGTGTGGACAGGATTCAATGGCTTCTTGAGGAAGCCATGTATAGTACATTGAAAGGGACATAAAGCAATGATTGTGACATAAAGTGAATGATAGTACAAAAGTGAATGATAGTACAAAAGTGAATGACAAGGACAAAGTACGGATGGTACGAATCCCAAAGGGCTACAGCTCAACATGAGCTGGCACGGAGGAGCTAGGACGTATCGGCTAGGGTAAGTCGGCTCGGCACTTAGGAACCGCAATAGTCCGAGCTTCCTTCTCGGATAGGAGTGTGAGGTGCGCTAAGGTCGGCTAATCGGTCTGGACAACAGGTTCCGCGTTTGGTTCCCATCCAGCTCGGTTCATATGCGCACAATCCTATCTAGCTCGGCCGGGATCGGGCCGAGGCCTTAATCTCACATCCTAGGTCGGCCTATGTTCATACCACCCTTCTAACCTTGTACAATTTCTAAGGCTTAATCCTATCCTTAAATAGATATTTATATACTAAAGTTATATTATTTAATATTAATTTTCGGGATGTTACATTCCTCTCCCACTTACCTGAATTTCGTCCTCGAAATTTAGTCGGCATTGAACAGTTGCGGATACGACTGCTTCATCTTGTCCTCGAGTTCCCACGTGGCTTCCTCCACGTCATTCCGATTCCAGACGACCTTGACTAAAGAGATTTCCTTCCCTCTGAGTCGTCTGACTTGTTTGTCCTCAACTCGGACTGGTAGGACTTCGAAGATCAGGTTGTCTTTTAGCGGCAGTTCGTCCACTGTTATCACATGCGAGGGGTCATGAATGTACCTCCTAAGTTGCGAGACATGGAACACATCATGGAGCTTAGACAAATGCGGAGGTAGAGCAATTCTGTAGGCTACTGGTCCGACCTTCTCCGATATCTGGTATGGTCCGACAAACCTAGGGGTCAACTTCTTCGATTTGATAGCGCGATCGATACCCGTTACAGGGGATACCCGAAGAAAGACATGATCTCCCTCGATGAAGTTCAAGGGTTTCCTTCTCTTGTCGGCATAGCTCTTCTGTCGATCCTGAGCTGCTTTCATCTTTCCTTGTATCATTCGGATCTTCTAGGTCGTCTCATGAACAATGTCAGGACCAATTAACAAGTTTTCTCCTATCTGGAACCAGCATAGCGGCGTTCGGCATTTCCGACTATACAAGCCTTCGAAAGGAGCCATTCCGATACTTGAATGGAAGCTGTTGTTGTAAGTGAATTCGACCAATGGTAACAGTGTTTCCCAGCTTTCCGACTGTTCAAGCACGCATGTCCTCAGTAAGTCCTCAAGAGTCTGAATGGTGCTCTCGGATTGTCCATCAGTTTGGGGATGATAAGCAGTGCTAAACCTCAACTTTTTACCCATGGCTTCTTGCAGACTCTGCCAGAATCGAGATAAGAAGCGAGGATCACGGTCCGACACGATACTGCTCGGAACACCATGAAGTCGGACGATGTCCTTTATGTAGAGTTGCGTCAACTTCTCCAAGCTGTACTTCATGCTGATCGGCAGGAAATGAGCGCACTTCGTAAGTCGGTCCACCACCACCCAAATGGCTTCCTACCCTGCTCTCGTCCTCGGTAGACCTGATACAAAATCCATCGAAATGCTGTCCCACTTCCATTGAGGGATCTCCAATGACTTGAGTAATCCTCCTGGTTTCTGATGCTCGATCTTGGCTTTCTGACATGTCAAGCATCGAGACACATAATCGGCCACATCGGTCTTCAACTTCGGCCACCAAAACAACCTCTTCAGATCCTGGTACATCTTTGTGGCACCTGGGTGAAGACTCATCTTCGTCTTGTGGGCTTCTTCCATCAACTCTCTTCGGACTTCAAAGTCCATGGGAATGCAAACTCTGCCTCGAAATCGTACAAGACCATCAGGTCCTTTAGTGAAGTCAGGTTCATCCTTGTCTCCGGCTCTTTCTAATAGCTTTTGGAGCTCTAGGTCGGCAGCCTGTCTTTCTTTAATGAAACCCACAAAATCATTGGTTACTTGCAGCATTTCCAGGACAACACTGTTTTCCTTCTTCTGTATGCCGAGGTTAAGATCACTGAACGCTTGCATCAGCTGCATTTCTCGGACCATCATGTTGCTCAAGTGAAGACTCTTCCTGCTCAGTGCGTCGGCCACCACGTTGGCTTTTCCTGGATGATAGTGCAAGTTGAAATCATAATCTTTCAAAAATTCCACCCATCTGCGTTGTCTCATATTGAGTTCCTTCTGGTCGAACAGATAGCCGAGACTCTTGTGGTCACTGAACACTTCAAACTTCGTGCCATACAGGTAATGTCTCCAAATCTTAAGGGTGAACACTACTGCTGCCAATTCGATATCATGCGTAGGGTAGTTCTGCTCGTGTTGCCGAAGTTGCCGAGAGGCATAAGCCACCACTTTTCCCTGCTGCATCAACACACAGCCGAGGCCTTGCATCGAGGCGTCACAAAATACGTCAAAGGCTTTGGTTGGATCGGGCAAGATCAACACGGGCGAGCTCGTCAACCTTTTCTTTAGCTCTTGGAAGCTCTGTTCGCACACTTCAGACCACTGGTAAGGTGCATCCTTTCTGGTTAACGAGGTCAACGGTAGAGCTAGTTTAGAAAATCCTTCAATGAATCTCCTGTAGTAACCTGCAAGACCGAGGAAACTCCTGATCTCGGTCATCGAGTTAGGTCTCTCCCACTTAAGTACCGCTTCCACCTTGGAGGGATCAACCGCAACTCCGTGCTCGGATATCACATGCCCGAGGAAGTGAACCTCGTTGAGCCAAAAGCTGCACTTAGAGAGCTTAGCGTAAAGATTCTTATCCTTCAAAACCTGCAACACCGTTCTCAGATGCTGCTCGTGCTCGCTCGGACTCTGAGAGTAGATGAGGATGTCGTCTATGAAGACTATCACGAACGAGTCCAGATAAGGTCGGAAGATTCTATTCATATAGTCCATAAAGATGGCAGGAGCGTTGGTAAGTCCGAAGGGCATAACCACATACTCAAAATGCCCATACCTTGTTTGGAAGGCTGTCTTCAAAATGTCTTCTTCTCGGACTCGGATCTGGTGGTATCCCGATCGGAGGTCTATCTTTGAGAACACCGACGCTCCCTTGAGTTGGTCCAATAAATCATCAATCCGAGGAAGGGGATATTTGTTCTTCACCGTTACCGCGTTGAGCTTCCTATAGTCAGTGCACATTCTGAGACTACCATCTTTCATTTTCACAAATAGGATTGGGGCTCCCCACGGCGATACGCTTGGTCGGATTAGCTTTTTGGCCAAAAGTTCTTCCAGATGTTTCTTAAGCACTTCTAGCTCGGCAGGCGCCATTCTGTACGGAGCAATTGAGATCGGGCCAGTTCCCGGAAGGAGGTCTATACTGAACTCTACTTCTCTATTCGGCGGTAAGCCAGGCATATCATCCGAGAAAACCTCAGGGAATTCTCCGACCACAGGAATTTGGTCTAAGGTCGGTTCCTCTGTTGTCTCTAACTTCTCAACAGATGGGCCACTAAAGATTACGGTCTTTTCTCGGCAATCGAGTAAGACACGGTGTTGAGACATCCAGTCCATGCCAAGGATAATATCTAGCTTGGTTAAGGGTAGACAAATCAAATTGACTTTAAATTCTTTGCCTAATACTTGGATAGGACACTCTAGACACATTTTAGAAGTGATTATAGAAGAATTGGTTGGGGTAGAAATGGATAGTTTGTAAGGCATTTCTACTGGGGATAGTTTCAGTCTATTCATACAGTCAAGGGAAATGAAAGAATGTGTGGCTCCACAGTCAAATAGTACGGCACAAGGAGTACTGTTTACTTGACAAGTACCTCGGATCAGTTCGTCAGCATCAGTCACTTCTTCTCCATCCATAGTGTAAACTTTGCCTCTCTGCATAGGTCGGTTAATACCAGTCTGATGAGCCTTGGTCACATTGACCTCTTCCTTCACAATATTCTCGGTACACCGAGCTGCAAAATGGCCAGGCTTGCCACATCGGAAACAGGATCCTCTGGTTTTGCTCGGATCCAGATTCCAGCATTCCCCCCGGTGCTGCCTTCCACAATGTTGGCATATCGGATACGGGCCAGGAACAGCCACCATTTGACCACTACTCCTCGGAGCTGTTGACATTCTGGAGTTCGGATTTACATATGGGGCAGATCTCTGGACAGCTCCTTTTCCTCTGATCGGACCCACTCCTTTCTGTGCCGACTTGCTCCTCTTTCCATCAGCTTTCCTCTTAAGCCCTTTCTCATAGGTGCTAGCCATGTTCACCAGTTGCGAGAGATTGGCCACGTTCTAATATTCGAATGCGAGCCGAATATCGTCACGGAGACCAGCCTCAAACTTGATGCACTTGGTACGCTCATCAGCATCTCGGTAGCTTCCTGAATAACGGATCAAATCTTCGAACTGATCGGCATAATCCCCAACGCTCAAGTTCCTCTGTTCCAACTTGAGAAAAGCGAGCTCCTTCTCTCTCCTGACATCCTCGGGAAAGTACTTTCCGAGGAAGCGATCTCGGAACAAATCCCAAGTGATGACCTCATTAGCCGCTTCCAGTCCTCGGCTCTGTTGATCCCACCAGTGCTCGGCTTCACTAGCCAGCACAAACTCAGCCAACCTCACCCTGTACTCATAGGGAGGTTGCAGAGATCGGAAAATCTTCTCAATATCCTGGAGCCATCTTTGAGCTCCATCTGGATTATATCCTCCTTCGAACCTAGGTGGTTCGTTCTTCCGAAATCGGCTCATCCAGTCTATCTCGACCGGAGCCGGAGGTTGGGGCTGAAGGGCTGCAGCTGCGGCGATGTTTTGAGCGAGGTTCTCAGCCTGATTCTGCTGAGCCTACGCTTGGTTCTGCTGTAGTTGAACCAGAGTTTCCAACACAGCAGCAATTCGATCGTTTTCAGCTCGTCTCCCAGCCATGCTGTTCGGTCATGGAGAGAAAGCCAATTAACCACCGAATAATCAAGTAATTATATATATATATATATATATATATAGAAACATATATGCCTATGAGCTCTATTGTCTAACTTAGACTTCTAGACTTTACTTATTTGTCACTCTCTTGGTGAGTAACCACTGGAGTCCTTTGTAACTCCAATAGGCCGAGGAGAAACTGCTCTGATACCAAAAATGTAACAGCCTATATAATAATTACCCTTAATTACCCCAAAATTAGGATTTAAAATTTCTTTAAAAAAAAAGGAATATGATATTTGCCAAAATAATATTTCCTTCCATTAATAACGAAAACATCCGAGTTAATAAAGCGGAAGACTTAAATGCATCAAATACATAAAGTATAAGTTTAGGTACATTCAGTTCGGTCATTCAAAGTACAATCAGTGTTTTAGCTCGGCCCAACGGGCCGAGACCCAATACAAAACAATGTTCTAGCTCAGCCAAACTGGCCGAGACCCATCCACTTATCTAACTCTAAATAACTTACTCTCCCTGTGAGGGAGAGTGATCCTGCTCGGCGGGGGACTGCGTCTGCTCGGGCTCAGTACCTGAAAAATGGTAAGGAGGTGAGCATTACACAGGACTTAAGTAAGCAGTTTCTAAAATGACATACCGAACTACCAAGCCAAACACAAATAGTCAATTAGCAAATAAATCACAAGTAATCAAACCCTATATCACATGCATACTATCTCATTTAACTCGATTACATACACACAATCTCATCTAGCTCGGCTCACATCATACACTCTAATTTAGCTCGGCTCACATGATTATCCAACAGCTCTATTACCTATTAGTTATACCTCGGTTCACATTCTCTTACCTCGGATTACCATCTCTATCTCGGATTCCTTACTCATTATTTCACTTTCACATAGCTTACAATCTTTTACTCTTCTCGGATGCATACACCCAGTGCATGTCTTACACCATTTACAGTCGGATATCGGAGTGTCATCCATAACTGCGAGTACCCAGTACCCGTCTTACAGCTGCACATACCCGGTAAGCGTCTGACGCGATCAATGCACGCACCCAGTACGCGTCTTCTATGACCAGGAGCACTACCGCCGATCATTCTATGGAGTAAGGAGTGTCCATAACTGCGAGTATCACAATACTCGTCTTACAGCTGCGAGCACCACAATGCTCGGCTTACGCGATCAATGCACGCACCCAGTACGCGTCTGCTATGACCAGGAACACATCCCACCGATTCCGTTCTCGGAACCTTGTGTGAATCATCACTGCGAGTACCCAGTACCCATCTTACAGCTGCACATACCCAGTATGCATCTGACGCGATCAATGCACGCACTCGGTACGCGTCTGCTATGACCCGATCACACAACCATTTCTCTTTAATTTCTCTTATCCTGTTAACCATCTTTTAGCTCGGCCTCTCTCGACTTCACTCTAATTTATTCCTCTTTACATTAATCTCATTATTTGCTTAGCTCGGCCTCTCTCTCGGCTAAATTCAGTAACCATTCCCTCTTTCCATTAACCTTATTCATTTTCTGCCTTGTTACTCTATCTCTCTTACTTTGCCTCTCTACCATTTTCTTATACCCATTACCGAAGTCACTCAGCTCGGCCACAGACATGATTCATAGATATCAAAGCTCAGTAAATATTTATACCACAGCAACAACAATAAGAATAAAACATTCAACCAATCCATCATGTAAATACCAACATATAGCATACAACAATACTCATCCCTACTTCAAATTCATGTTTCTAATTCATTTATTAGTTCCCTTTTACCCTTTTTACCATTTTCTTTCTACATTAACCTAGATCCATTCCCTAATCTAACTCCCACTCTTAGTACCCTTTATGAACACCCTAGAAACCCAAACTCAAATAGAGGTAACACTCACTCCTTACCTCAAACCGTGTGAGATAAGAGTTGAGAGTTTGAGAATGGTCCCTTGTTGCTTGTCCTTGATCTTAGCACCCTTGAATCCTTCTTACTCCAAGCTGCACACGAGCTCCACGGCGGTCCAGGGGCGCCGGAACAGAACGGGGACGGAGAGAAGGTGGGTCTCCGGTTTGTGAGACTTGGTGGAGGAGAGGGAGATGTGTGAGTGAGAAGAGGGAAAGAAGATGTGTTGAGGGTTTGTTGTTGCTGGAACTTGAAAGAGAAAAAGAGAGAGAGATTCGTAGGAGGAAGAGAATGAGAAATGCAAAGTGTGTTATGGGGTGTTTGGGCTTTCTTTTATTCATTTAGGGAAAATATTTGTGTGGCTAGGATTCATTGGCTTCTTGAGGTAGCTAGAATGTGTGGACAGGATTCAATGGCTTCTTGAGGAAGCCATGAATAGTACATTGAAAGGGACATAAAGCAATGATTGTGACATAAAGTGAATGATAGTACAAAAGTGAATGATAGTACAAAAGTGAATGACAAGGACAAAGTACGGATGGTACGAATCCCAAAGGGCTACACCTCAACATGAGCTGGCACGGAGGAGCTAGTACGTATCGGCTAGGGTAAGTCGGCTCGGCACTTAGGAACAACAATAGTCCGAGCTTCCTTCTCGGATAGGAATGTGAGGTGCGCTGAGGTCGGCTAATCGGTCTGGACAACAGGTTCCGCGTTTGGTTCCCATCCAGCTCGGTTCATATGCGCACAATCCTATCTAGCTCGGCCGGGATCGGGCCGAGGCCTTAATCTCACATCCTAGGTCGGGCTATGTTCATACCACCCTTCTAACCTTGTACAATTTCTAAGGCTTAATCCTATCCTTAAATAGATATTTATATACTAAAGTTATATTATTTAATATTAATTTTCGGGATGTTACATGTAACACCCAGCTTTTATTTAAAACTATCATTCAAAAGGTTTAATAATTTAAAATGTAGAACTTAAAATTTTCTTTTCATAAAACAACTTTACATATAAAATTGGGTATTTCAATTACAATATGAGTAGCACAAACAAATAAAGTTTTCCTTCTTTCCAATTTCTTCCACTGCCACACTCTGATCCTCAAGCTCCTTGACTTTCACCTAAAATGTTAACCACATAAGGGTGAGACCTTTTCACAACACAGTGAATTAGAAGATAATAAAAGGGCACATAATAAAGACTAAAGCATCATAATCAAACCAAGCCATGAATAATAAAATGCTTCACACTCTCATTTCCATTTAAACATACCCATTTTTTTATCCATCTTTCAATAACCCTACTCATTTCCTTAATCCTTTCCATTATCATTGCGTTACCTTTTCCATTATTAATTCCTTTTATTTTAATTCCTTTTCCATTGGGTGTAACCTCAAGCAGAGATCTACACCTTACCATTGTGTGTAACCCCAAACAGAGATCTACACACAGTGTATGCAACCACAAACAGTGATCTGCATACACCCCATCTTATTTATGTAACCTCAAATAGAGATCTACATAAACTTCCATTTTTACTTTTTACCTATCCATTATTCATTTTCCATTAATGTGTGTAATCCCAAGCAGAGATCTACACACACAGTGTAAGCAACCACAAACAGTGATCTGCAAACACTTCCATTTTTACCGTACACCACTAGGATTTGGATACCCGCTAGGTAATTGGCACACCTGTCTAGGGACTTGGAACACCTGCCCAGGACTTTACACCCATTCAGACCATCACCTGTAGGACTATGTACTTTTACCAATCCATTAATTATTCCAATTATTGGTGTGGAAAACTGATCCTGTGAGTCACCCGGCGCCTACAGGGCGGTTTGACCTGATGGGTAATTGGCCTGGTAGGTAATTGGCCCTAACAGGTAATTGGAACACCTAGTCGGGTACCTAGTGTTCCTGGCCCCACTGATCAGTTTCCACTTAAGTTACCTTTACCATTTCTATTTCATCAGCAAGCCATTCCATTCATTTATAATCCATAATCACAAACATACATTCATAAATAACACATATCATCCATCATCAAAAACATTTCTAAAGATTCACATTTAGAGTCACATTCCACAATTAGCATTTAACCACACTTAACATTAACACTTATAACTATATTCTATCACATTCAACAATTAGTCTTTACGACCATTTCTCCTTTATTATCATACAATCCCTTCATAACCTTAATTCATATTAAAAAATACACATTTTAAACACCGCTTACTTCCCTTATTATTTCCATTATATTTAGTCATTTACATCACCCATTATCCACCATTAAATCAAGATAACCCACATATAACACTCAGTGAACATAACAACTATCAGCAGATAAAAACACACTTAAAAATCAACATATATCAGTCAACATACGCAGGTATGTCTCAGAGTGCTTAAATATAAGTCAACTCCCTAGGGTTCTTCACTTCCTACATTTACAACATACATAAAGGGGGTTTTTTAACAAATTTATGACATTTAAATTAAATTACTAAATTAAATCAAAATACATTCAATTCTCCATAACTAACTCTAACAGGTGTTATTTTATTACCCACAACCCAATTTAACTACTTAGCCAAAATCCTATTATATACCCCAACTATCCCTAACTCAAGGTGTGGACTCCCCTTACCTTGGAGAAGGAGAGAGCCCACACAAAGCTCCAGGGACCATGAATCTACTCCGGATCTACCTTGATTCCTATCCTCTTGACCGATTCTCCACTCCGTTCTTCATGATTGGAGGAGAGAGAAAGGAAACCCTATATGAGAGAGAAAGCTTGGATTCAAGGGATGGAGGATTTATGTGTAGGATCTAACCTAAAAATCAAGATTAGATCCATGGGTGTGGTATAAAAATGGAGTTTGGGTGCTTGGGCTTGGTTTGGTGTATGTGGGTGTTTAGAGAGAGAAAGACATGGAGGTGAGAGAGAAGGAGAACCACCAAGGAAAGGAAGAAAAGGAGAAAAAGAAGAAGGAGAAGAGAAGCTTGCCATGGAGGAGGATTAGAGGATGAGCCATGGAGGATTGATGGTGTTTGATGATGGTTTGGAGGAGGAAGAGAGGAAGAACACGTGAGAGAAGAGGGAAGAGAGAGAGAAGCGTGAACATGAGAGAGAGAGGGAGAATGTCAAATGAGATAAGGGAAGAAGGAGGGTGTGGCTGAAATAGGGAGATATAAGGGTGAAAATACGTTTTTGCCCCTTACTTTTATTTTTATTTTCTGCATCAGACCTAGAATAATCGATTACTTGACCCAAAGTAATCGATTACTCTTCAATGCAACATTTCATTGTGTTTCTGACAGAGGGCAAGTAATCGATTAATTCACCTAAAATAATCGATTACTTCACAAGATAATCGATTACTTCCATGAGTTAATCGATTATCAATGCTGCAACATTTAAGTGTTTTCATCAGAGGCCTAGTAATCGATTAACTCCTACAGAATAATCGATTACTCTAATGAAAACTCCTATATGGCCAATTCTAACTCTAAGACACTACACTTAGCTCCTAACCATGGTTTTCCTATGATTCCTATCAATAATTCTAGCTTATGCTTTCCTAATTAACTTGGGATCAAATTTTGGGATGTTACAAAATGTGACTTGCAATATGTGTGTTTTGAAACCTGTATGTGCTGTTCTGATACTGATTGAATGTGTTTGAATTGTTCTGAATCTGTTTGTGAACTTGGTTTGTGAAAAATTTATGTTTGAATTTCAAAGAAAATGTTTTATTTAAAAAGGTGTAAGTTAAACAATTTAAATTGATTTAAAATTTTATATGGCATTCTTGATCAGTGTTTGATGATGTGTGAAGTATAGAAATTTAAGGAATCAATGTGAAATGGTCTTGATGTTTTTATTTTCTTGAATTCCCATATTCTGTTTTAAAGTTAAAGAACACAGATTTTCTTTAACTGAAATTTTTTTTTAAAAAAACTAAGAAGAGTGGATTTGTTTTGATAAAAAGATTATTTTAATTTTTGTCAAAGTGTTCTTAAAAACCTTTTTATTTGGATTTGAAATCATTGAATATTAGCAATGTGCTTTTAAGAAAGGGAATTGTTTCAAAGTGTTTTCAAAACGGAATTAAGAATTTATTGAAAACGTTCTAACGCACGGGAAAAATGTCTAGTTCGGGTGTCGGACGCGAGGAAAAGGTGGCAAAGCTATAGACTGGGAAATCTTGAAAAGCTTTCGGATGTTTTGTCATCCAGGTGAGTGAGAGTTTTGTGATCCCGTAACGTGGTTGTTCGCAATACGAATAGATGGATTGTGAATGTACTGCGACTTAGGCAATATAGATATGTGTGCTAAATGTTTACTTGTTTTATTTACATGCTAAATGTTTATTAGTTGTGCATATATTATTCTATTAGAAATTGTTTGATTATGTCTGGATAGTGGCACAATAAAAATGAAACCGTGAAAATGATGAGATAAGACTAGAAAGAGAAAAGAAATGCGAATAAATGCTATGAGAAATAATTAAGTAAGAGATCAATGTGAATTAAGACTAAAGAGAAGGAAAGAGACAAAACGCGATGTGAATGAAGTTGTGAAAGAATAAATAATAAGAAATGAAACGAAAAGACAATTGTAAGATGATAATAAGAAATACACGATGAGGCGAGCGAAAGCGTGGTGATGATGAGCGATGCTGATAGTGCCATGGAGCCACAACTGAGGAGAGCGATGCGGGTGGTGCTGCTGAGCAACAACTGAGGAGCAGGATGCTGATGATGATGCTGCGGAGCCATGATGCTAGGAAAGATGCTGATGAAGCTGATGAGCTGATGAGAATAATGCTGAGACGCATGAGAAAGTGATTTGAGGCAAGATTGCCGTTGAGATTTAGGGGGAACGGATTGCGATTAGTGCTCGGGTTTCATTGAAGGGATGCACGAAGGATGAACCGACTGTTAGTATTCAGCCGCTAATTAAAACGCTAAAACTTTAAAAGACTTTAAAAGACATTTACAAACGCGGTGAGGTATGAGTGTCGTATCGAAGTAGTGGAGAGGAAGATACTATGGGTATCTGCGGATACTCAGGTGGGGATTGCATGAGGGGAGGACGATAACGGTGAAACGTCAAGAAGTCTAGAGTATATTTTCTAGGAAGAACGAACTCCACATGTGGCGCACTAACGTGGTAGGGACTGGGTCCAATGCCGTGGTAAGTTCTGCACTGCAGACTAGAATTATACTGTCGCCCCCTTGAACGCAAGTCTAGAACAGTGAGAGGGACTGGAACGGGGCATTTGTGATTGCCGCTGAGAGCGTGCCTGATTGTATGATATGAATGAATGATATGAATCGAATTGATTTGAGGCTGTAGTCCTCCTGGTCTGGGACCATTTGATTGTGAGACAGCTGTCGTGCCCACGTGGTAAAGGTCCTGTACTCCTGTGTGCTTCCGACTAGGTTGGGTGGATGACCGAGGAGATGTAGACGTGTGTGACTTCCTCAATGATGATGTTCCCCCCATCATTGAGTGAACCGGAACGCTAAAACTTAAAAGACAAAACAATCAAAAGAAAAGTATATTAAAGATGTAAAGTATTGAGTATGATTTGTGAGAGTTATATAATGAAGGCATAAGTGAAATTCGGAAAGATTGAGAAAGATGGTAATGAGTCTGGAATATGTGAAAAGAATGAAGATACTTTGTGTGCCATTGAATTGTGATATGTTATATGCCTTGTTATATTTGCTTTATCTATGCTATGTGTGTACTATGTTATATATGTTGATGATTATACGATTACTGTATGATAGATGTTATGTTATGTTGTCTTAGTTATATTATCCTGTTCCTACTATGCTCTTCTGTTCTAGTATCTGTCTGGTTTTTATGTTGAGTTTACCCTGAGACCGCAAGGTCAACCCGTTAGTGTTCGGAACACTGACTCTCTCCTACCATGTTGTCGTATCGGCAATTGCTGATATTGCAACTGGTAGATGGCGTAGCGTGTAGCGATCCACCTGTGCCCCTGCAAGGAGAAGCAAGCACGAGACGACTCTATGGAGGAGATTCTTGAGACGACAGACGAGGACAACTCTACTTGCGGACCAAGAACTGGGCTGCCAAGATTCGAAGTTAGATGGCGAGTCTTAAGGAGTATAACTAGAGGATAGGTAATTCCCCGGAGGAACGTATTCCATTGTAAGTTCTTAGTCGCCTTCGCTCTATCATACTGTACCCCGGCAAAGGTTTTATTTAACACTGATGTTTTGGAACAAAGTAAACGGGCTACGTTTTAAATGATTTTTTGAAACACGGGTTTCAAAGTGCGGTGTCTTGTGACATCTCGGTTTGGAACTTGAAAGGTGTTATGCAACATGAGAACATGAGTTTTAAATGTAACTATGTTTTGAAAAGTTAAATGTTCTCATGTTCATACTTTACATGTTTTAAAAAATATGGCCCTAATTTTCACTATATTTAACTTAAGTAAATGAAGTTTTCAAGTTGCCGAATCGGGGTGTTACAGTTGTGGTATCAGAGCAATGGTTGAACTAAGTAACTTTACGTGTGGACTTACATACTCTGCTCTGTATCTCTGTGTATGCATTAGTATTAAGATAGCGATAGATAAGAATAGGAACGCTAGGAGTACGCGAATGCTTCCCGGAAGTATATCAGTTTTCGTCTCTAACGAAGATGAGGAGCGGAGATCCATGTCGTCATGGGATATTGATGCATAATTCGGATCTTCTTTTGTTGAAGTCTTCTTTGATGTGAACCTCTTTTGTTTGTGATGACCCTTAATCCATAAGATTTGTCTTGTGACTAGAACCTATCTTCTATTGTTGAAGCCTTTCTTGTGTAAACCTTATGCGTTGCCAAATTGCTTTGGCGTGACGTTTGAGGAAGCCTTTTCCTGAAAATCCTAGACTATGTTTTGACAAAACCTTGATTGTTGATGAACCCGAAGTTTCTTCTTTGATTTTGGACCAGACCTTTGTTCTTTTCCTAAAATTTTGATGAGAAATTTTGAACCCTGACACCCTATCCCAGTCAAGTAGATAGTTCTAGAATAGAGGGTTAGTTGTGGAGTGTTGTTAGGCAGAGTTGTAAGGATCAAGGAGAATAAGGATTTGTAAGTATGGATTAAAGGATGTATGAGTCTTGGAGAAAATAGGAGAATCTTTTTGAGTCTTAGTCGAGTGGTGAGTTATGTGAAGTAATTAGGACTAAGAGTTTTGATGTCGAATTAGCCAAGATAATGGTTTAGGTGGAGATGAGATGAGGAAGTAATTAAGATGATGCTTAGAACTTAGAGTCGTAAGTGTCTTAATTTGAGTTGGAAAATGGTTAGATAAAGGTGAATAAGTGAAGATATGGTAAAGTCGAGTCGATAAGATGGTGGAATTGTGGTTAGAGTCTTTAAGTGATTGACCCAAGGTTAGGTAAATGCTAGGATTTGATCTAGTAATGGATAATAGATCTTTGAGTTGAGGAATTTTGGTGGTTTAGAATATAAGGAAAATCGTGGAAAGTGGAGAAAGGTTTAGAGTGTTTAAGTTATGTAATCGAGTGTTTGAGATGGAGAGTGAGATAGTACGTGTTTCTTGAAGATTAGTGGTTGTTAGGGCAAAAGGTGGATAAAATAGTGGCTATAGGAGTTTGATAAGGATAATTATTTGGTAAGATGTACGGCAACCATAGGATAGATTGAAGCTAAGTGATGGAAAATTTTGTAAGATTGACCAAGAGTGGTAAAGGAAAAGAGCATTTAGAGGCTAAGTTTGTGATGATAAATGAGGTATAGAGAGATATGAGTCATTTAAGTTGGGGAGTAGTTGGAAATGTGAAGTTTTTGAGGTGTAGCTCGTTTAGGCTTGAATTGATGAGAAGGGTCTAACCCTAAGTGTGATGGTATCTTGACCCCAAACGAACGTAACCCTGTTGTTCCCGAGTCCTATTTTGATGTTTTTGAACCCTCAGTCTCTTGTTACCAGTGAAGCCATATTGTTTTGACCCCTCTCTGTTTGTTATTGAAAATATCCCGAGAGATTACTTTTGCAAGTAATCCATTCGATTTGCTCTTAAGAACGATGGCTATACGGTGTAAATTCGAAGATGCGATGAATGCGACAGTTAAAGGGGGAATGAATTTCTTCAGAGAGCTACGCGTCCACCGAACAACCAGACTCTGCACAGCATTTCTCGAGGACGAGAAATCTTCAAGTTGGGGAGAATGTAACACCCCGCATTTTTCCCGTACGTGCGAGAACGAATTTTGCTAAAATAAACCTTGAAGTTTTGTTTCATAAAAGATTTTCGGACAAGTATTTTATGAGCGTAAGAAATAAAGTACTGATTTTCAAGGATGTTTATAAACCAAATGTTTTTATAAATGAAAAAGTGAAGAATTTTGTTGATTGGATTTTTAAGAAATGAGTTATGATTTTATCCAAAAGTGATTTTGATTAGAAATGAAGTTTTTGAGTTGTTATCTTTGAAAATTTGTATCTTTTTAACCGTAACTCGGATTTTCATGAATTTTATATCAAAACGATCGTCTTGAAACCTAGATTTTGAAAATGTAATTTTTGGAATGTTCTGGGTTGTTTTATAAAAATTTATTTTCAGAATGGTGAAATACGAATTTTGGAATTTGTGTTTTAAAGAAAATAAATCTATTGATTTGTCTTGAAGTTTTTATGTGATGAGTGCTTGGTTTGAAGTGTGTGTACTGTGTGATGCATGAAATTAATTCTGTGAGTGTGATTCCTTATGAAATGATTGCATTATTGTATGAATTAATAATTAGGATGTTTAAGTAAATAAGATTAAGAAAATAAAATGTAAAATGTATGTGTATGTGTGAGTGTGCTACGGTTGGTGTGTATATGTGTATGCTTCGGTGTGTATGTATATATGTGTGTGTTGTACGTGTATGAGTGTGTATGTATAGGCTAAGGGTATAATTTTCTAGAAACTTAGTAAGTAAGCTAAGCCATAACCAAACCAAATTAGAACCCAACCAAATAACCAAACCCTAACTATGTGCTAACTAGTACTTAGCCCTAGAATGACCCCTAAAACCTAGGCTCACCTACCTTGTCCCCTCCATTTGATAAAATGCACCCATGCAAATATTTGGAAGCCCAAAACTACCCCTTTCACTTGCTCATGGATGAACCAACCTACAAGGGCACGAGGGGGAAAATAAATTTGCTTATAAATTAGAGTGGTCTTAGTTCATTTTCTCATTTCACTTCTCTTCACCCATTTCATTTCTTCTTCCACCAACACAAACACAAATCCTAAGAGCCCATCAAACTCTTAGAGAAAGAAAAGAAAAATAGAGAAATAGAGAGGAAGAAAAGAAGATGGCCGTGAGACTTGAAGGAGAAAGAAGGAGGAATTCAAGCCCAAAAACCTAGGAGTTTCTCTTGAGTATCTAAGTGTAGGAAGACTAGAAGATCAATTCTTTTCATGGTAGGAATTGAAGATCCAAAAGAAGATTTTGTAATAGTTTAGCTTTTCTTTTTCTAGTTTATAGATCCTTCTTTTGTCCTTTGCATGTTGATTTTTCTATGTTGATAGATGATTTTATGTGTGCTCATCTTTGATCTTGGACTTTGAGGACTTTAAAATAATTTGTAATATGTTAGATTTTATGTTTGATGTTTGGTTAAAGTTTTTCTTTGATGGATCTAATATTTTCTAACTAAAACTTAAAGATCTAAAGCTTTGTTTGAGATTTTGTGAAAACTTAAAATGAATCTTTCTTGCATGTCTAATTTTCTTGCTCTAGACCGTGATCCATGTATGTTTATGTAATTATTTGACAAAAAAATTCATGATCTAAACTTGTTTAATTATAAAGTGAAACTCTTTGATCTTGCATGTTAGATCCTTTGTTAAAGCCATGATCTATGTGTATTTCTATGCTTATTTGTTGAACAATTTCATGATTTAAACTTGATTTGTGAAAGAGTTAAGATCTTGAAACATGCATGTTATTTTCAAAAGAAAAGATCATGTTTTTGTTTATGTTTAATTCGGTTTTAAAGAAAACAATTAAAGAAGTAAGGTTTAATTCTTTGGCTTTTGTGAATCCCTTTTCCCATACAAGTAAATATTACAATAAATATGTATTACTTGTAAAATATATGGACTTGTTATTGTATAGAAATGATGAAAATTAAAATTTCTCTTTTCAAGCGGGTGCACAAACCAAAACTTGGAATTCTTGGAGAAGAAATTCTAAACCATTTTAAATCAGTTGTATCGAGTTCGGCGATCTCTAAAACCTTTTCATTAGCGGAATAGCATTCGTATTTGAAATCGTCTTTATATGATAGAAAGTAAATGGAGCTATCCTTTTCGTAGCCGAGCTCTTTTAAAAGATTAAATCAGAGTAAGCGGAAATTATAGGACTATGCAACTAATAGAAATATAACATAGACTTTATATACATAAATAAATAAAAAGTCAGGTGATACATAGTCCAAGCATAAGTCATGTCTCCAAGATCCATAACACAAGTCCATAACAGAACTATGCCCAAAATAAAACCATAGCCCTAGAGTACTCATAGTATATCTACAATATGTACATCTCAAAAATATAGACTCTAGAGGTGGTCACATAGATCTGGCAGCATCAGTAGTAGTAGTAGTGATAATGGCAGTAGCAGTCTCCAGGTAGCAAAAGAAACATCCACATCAACAGTAGTAGCAGAATCTCCTCCACAACATTCCCACACCGGATCCTCTGATCCTCATCATACACCATATACACGTACCTAGGGATCATCATCCCTCCACTGACTCCCTGTGGAATGAATGACAGGCTCTCCCCCGCTCTCATCCTCCACGGTATCCTCCTCGATCTCATCCGATGGAGAGTGTACCCTACCACTGGGTATGGGGTCAGGAGATGGTGTGACCTTGACTGAACTCCTCGGATCAGAAGGGGGAGTATCCTCGCGGACGACTCTCGAGGAAAAAGGGTGTGAGCGGGTAGGTCTGAAACGAAAACTATGATAAGAGCGAGCTGGCCGTGTGGGAGGTGGTCCATGATATGTGTAAAACGGGGGTACGTGCATAGTGTATATGATGGGAATCCTAAATCTACGAGGACGAAATCGAATCAACGGGTTCGGGTGGTAGAAGGTAATCTCTACCTCTCCCTCGAACACCGCGCGATGGTCCTCATAGATCCATGTGCCACTAGGAAGTGGCTTGATCTCGATGCAAGCGATGTATCGAGACATCACCTACAAGGGCATAGGGGTAACCAATTCTATACACATAATCAACAGAGTTTAAATATGTACAATATGAATATGTAAATAGGCAACAATGAATAGCAATCACATTTAGCACTTAGCAGGTATTGAATGCAAGTAGGATGCTCATACTTATTTCATTTATCACCGTTAATTTAAATAAATGACATGATGCATGGATTTAGCTCTCAAACCTATCTCCATAAATCTATGTCACTCTCTGACGTCCATCCCTGACAACCCAGCACTCACCAGTGCGTTGTATTCCTAGGTATACAACATTTCGTACATTCACCAAGAATGTACACGACAAGCTTGGAATCTGTGCCACCCGAGCACATCCCGTCATCCAAACAGACCGTCATCCAAACGGTGTAACCATATCGGCATCCACTAAGCCGACCACGTCTTCAACGTGTCATCAAGCAAGCGTATTGGCACTCCCAGAGGCCCTCCACATGTTACCAAAACATGTTAAACGACCTATCATCCAAACTCCAAGATGGATGCATTGACTTAGTTTAAAAGGAATTGATTGATGTTTTATTCTTTTATTAATACATTACGTGCCTCCCGAGCAACGTGTCATTACTCAAATGAAAACATCATAACGTCAATCAATTTATTTTAAGTCCAGGATCACTTGGTTAACTGTCCTTTACGTGTTAACAAAATGACTTAGAATTGAAAATGGTATTTTTAAGTTTCTGACTAAAATACTCGAGTATTCTTCATAACACTCGAGTGGTTCATTAGTTTCCAGTTTTACTCGAGTAGTTCATCATTATACTCGAGTTGTTCATGTCTTTTCAGAAAGTTAGGTTTCAGATTTTTAAGAAAATACTCGAGTAGTTCATGAGATACTCGAGTCATTCACCACTCCAGAATACTCGAGTAGTTTATGCATTACTCGAGTCGTTCATCAACTTGACTCTTGTTGCATCTGTTAATACTCGAGTCCCAAGCCAGATACTCGAGTTGTGCGCCAAAATCCACACTGGTGCATCACGAAATACTCGAGTATCGAGCCATATACTCGAGTTTTATCAGATAGAACAGACTGAAACATGGTTTTTACATACCATTTTCATTTCTAAACATTTCTAACCCAAACCAATGATCAAAACAGTTCATATACCATATATTGAACATGTTATAACACTTATCACATATCAAATTACAGATTTGACAGAGAATCGATTGTTAATGCAAAAAACATACAATTTAACAACTTAATATCTCAAATTGCAAATTAATCAACAAACTCATGAAATAGTGTTCATTACAGCTTTCATGCATCATATAAAACTTGCTCACAACAACCACAGAGCATGAATTGGTCTCCAAACCAAATTTCCTATTCAATCTAAGCCCTTAGAGCCTCTTGGTGGCTCTCTAATGAAAACCATGGAATTTAAACTCTATCTAGTGCATAAAACAACTTCCCCTTACCTCTCAGACGTGCACCAACAGAGGATTCCAATGAATAAGCTCTCCAACACTAAAAATGACTTTGAGCACCACATGCAAGACAGTTTTGAGTGCAGCACCAAGATTGAATTGGTTCACACATGAAACAGAGATAAGAATTGGGGAATTTAGTTTTTCTAGACTCTATGCAACACATACCAACTAAATAAATTGAATTTGGGACTCAAAGACTCGTGAGCTTACCAGAAATCAGAATCAAAGTGAGCTCCCAGAACCACTTTGACAGGAACAGCCCCAACTTCCAAGCTCCAATTCTTCCAACACACTCACTCAAACCTCACGATTTTAGTGTCTATACAAAGCTCGTGATGTGAGCTTTGTATTAGTGTATGGTTTGTTACTTGAATCAACACACAGAGGATGAATCGAAGGAAACGATTTCAGAACCCTAACTCACTAACTCATCAACAAATTGGCAAAATGGTTGCTCTTCAATCGGTTTCGAGCTTAAATACTGGGTTTGGAGGATCATGCACAGCGACACGAGGCTGTTGATGTGTCTGAGGTGGAGTATTCGTGTCGTGAAGAGGGAATCGTTGGTGATGACTCACCAAACGCACTAACTCGTGCAACTCTGTCCAGAATACTCGAGTTTTCCGAGAAATACTCGAGTATTTTGCCCAATTTTTGAAAAATAATTATTTTATTTACTTTCCCTCCAAAATCTTTCCTATAATTACCTCTAGGTCCCAACCCAGGGACTAATATGCAAAATACTTATTTCATGCATAATTATATTTATTAAACAAATCCACACACATTTCCTAACTACATAAACACAGATTTTAATCAAGGATTAAAAATAGAAATTATTAATTATAATTAATTTTATAATTAACATTTCCTTAATCAGGGATTAAAATTTTTGGGGTGTTACAGCTTTGCATGTTAACTTTGTTGATCTAAATGTATTCATGTATTTTTGTTTAGACCCTTGGTTTGCATGTTACTTTTCAAGAATAAAGATGGTGTTTTCCCTTATGTATGATTCGGTCTTAAGAAAGGATTAAAGAAACCAAGTTTTAAAATAATTCTTGATCTAGTATTTGATTTTGTGTATGTGTTTCGGTTTTTAAGAAAAAAATTAAAGAAACAAGTTTCAAAATGATTTTTCAAAGTATAAACATGATTTAATTATGTGATTATTTTTGTGCATGTTTGGAACTAGTGATTGGTTTGATTTAATACTTGATTTTGTGTGTGTTAAATTTTTATGAGGCCATTCGGCCATGTTGGAAAAATAAGATCTATGTTTTTATTTTGTTAATGCATGTTTATTTTAAGGATAGATCTAATGATTTTAAAACTCATGCATGTTTTTTTTAGAAGCTTAAAGTATAACTCTGATTTTTATAAAATGATGAACTTGAAGTTTATTTTGTGAAGGTTGATGTGCATAAATAATGTAATGTGTTGTTCTACATGTTTTGATGTGAGTGCATGACTTTACATGTTTAAAAAGTGAACCAAAAATCTTGATTGGATGCATGTTGACTTTCGGCCATCCTAGGAAAAAGTAGGTAGCCATGTTTGTCCCTTGATTAGGTTGCATACATGATAAGGTTAATTGACTTTAAGGTCTAAAAAGTACATGCATAAAGAATTGAATCTAAAAGAGAATATGTGTGCATCTTTGAAATATTTTGTGATTCTAATTGTTGTTTTGAAAATGAATTAAATTATTAATTTTTCTTTTAAGTGCTCACGGTTTTAGCACTCAAATAAATAAAATAATTTCATGATTGTATGTTTTTATTTGTTCATTAAATCTCTGTAAAATTGTATGTGTAATATTCGGCCAATGTATGTTTAAATGGTAGGAAAATTATTTTCATAAAATGATCATGATGATGGCTAAGTCTAGGTGCATGATGCTATATGTTGAATGAAAGTGATGTGTATCTCTTTTAATTCTTTCTGGTTTAATTTGATTATGTGAAAAGAAATTTTGTGATGTTAGATCAATGATTTTAGTTTTAAAATTTAATTATGATTAGAAATTATAACCATAGTGATTCGGTCTTGTTAAATTAATTAGAAGATTAAATTTAAATTATTTTCATAAGTGTAATTAAATTAATTTGTTAAGATTAAAATTTAAATTGATGGTTTTGAATTATGTAAAATGTGACTTGCATTATGTGTGTTTTGAAACCTGTATGTGTTGTTCTTATACTGATTGAATGTGTTTGAATTGTTCTGAATCTGTTTGTGAATTTGGTTTGTGAAAAATTTATGTTTGAATTTCAAAGAAAATGTTTTATTTAAAAAGGTTTAAGTTAAACAATTTAAATTGATTTGAAAATTTTATATGGCATTCTTGATCAGTGTTTGATGATGTGTGAAGTATAGAAATTTAAGGAATCAATGTGAAATGGTCTTGATGTTTTTATTTTCTTGAATTCCCATATTCTGTTTTAAAGTTAAAGAACACTGATTTTCTTTAACTGAAATGTTTTTTTTAAAAAACTAAGAAGAGTGGATTTGTTTTGATAAAAAGATTATTTTAATTTTTGTCAAAGTGTTCTTAAAAACCTTTTTATTTGGATTATAAATCTTTGAATATTAGCAATATGCTTTTAAGAAAGGGAATTGTTTCAAAGTGTTTTCAAAACGGAATTAAGAATTTATTGAAAACGTTCTAACGCACGGGAAAAATGTCTAGTTCGGGTGTCGGACGCGAGGAAAACGTGGCAAGGCTATAGACTGGGAAATCTTGGAAAGCTTTCGGATGTTTTGTCATCCAGGTGAGTGAGAGTGCTGTGATCCCGTAACGTGGTTGCTCGCAATCCGAATAGATGGATTGTGAATGTACTGCGACTTAGGCAATATAGATATGTGTGCTAAATGTTTACTTGTTTTATTTACATGCTAAATGTTTATTAGTTGTGCATATTTTATTCTGTTAGAAATTGTTTGATTATGTCTAGATAGTGACACGATAATAATGAAACCGTGAAAATGATGAGATAAGACTAGAAAGAGAAAAGAAATGCGAATAAATTCTATGAGAAATAATTAAGTAAGAGATCAATGTGAATTAAGACTAAAGAGAAGGAAAGAGACAAAACGCGATGCAAATGAAGTTGTGAAAGAATAAATAATAAGAAATGAAACAAAAAGACAATTGTAAGACGATAATAAGAAATACACGATGAGGCAAGCGGAAGCGTGGTGATGATGAGCGATGCTGATAGTGCCATGGAGCCACAACTGAGGAGAGCGATGCGGATGGTGCTGATGAGCAACAACTGAGGAGCAAGATGCTGATGATGATGCTGCGGAGCCATGATGCTGGGAAAGATGCTGATGATGCTGATGAGAATAATGCTGAGACGCATGAGAAAGTGATTTGAGGCAAGATTGCCGTTGAGATTGAGAGGGAACGGATTGTGATTAGTGGTCGGTTTTCATTGAAGGGATGCACCAAGGATGAACCGACTGCTAGGATTCAGCCGCTAATTAAAACACTAAAACTTTAAAAGACTTTAAAAGACATTTACAAACGCGGTGAGGTATGAGTGTCGTATCGAAGTAGTGGAGAGGAAGATACTATGGGTATCAGCGGATACTCAGGTGGGGATTGCATGAGGGGAGGACGATGACGGTGAAACGTCAAGAAGTCTAGAGTATATTTTCTAGGCAGAACGAACTCCACATGTGGCGTACTAACGTGGTAGGGACTGGGTCCAATGCCGTGGTAAGTTCTGCACTACAGACTAGAATTATACTGTCACCCCCTTAAATGCAAGTCTAGAACAGTGAGAGGGACTAGAATGGGGCATTTGTGATTGCCGCTGAGAGCGTGCCTGATTATATCATATGAATGAATGATATGAATCGAATTGATTTGAGGTTGTAGTCCTCCTGGTCTGGGACCATTTGATTGTGAGACAGCTGTCGTGCCCGCGTGGTAAAGGTCCTGTACTCCTGTTTGCTTCCGAGTAGGTTGGGTGGATGACCGAGGAGATGTAGACGTGTGTGACTTCCTCAATGATGATGTTCCCCCCATCATTGAGTGAACCGGAACGCTAAAACTTAAAAGACAAAACAATCAAAAGAAAAGTATATTAAAGATGTAAAGTATTGAGTAAGATTTGTGAGAGTTATATAATGAAGGCATAAGTGAAATTCGGAAAGATTGAGAAAGATGGTAATGAGTCTGGAATATGTGAGAAGAATGAAGATGCTTTGTGTGCCATTGAATTGTGATATGTTATATGCTTTGTTATATTTGCTTTATCTATGCTATGTGTGTACTATATTATATATGTTGATGATTATATGATTACTGTACGATAGATGTTATGTTATGTTGTCTTAGTTATATTATCTTGTTCCTACTATGCCCTTCTGTTCTAGTATCTGTCTGGTTTTTCTGTTGAGTTTACCCTAAGACCGCATGGTCAACCCGTTAGTGTTCGGAACACTGACTCTCTCCTACCATGTTGTCGTATCGGCAATTGCTGATATTGCAACTGGTAGATGGCGTAGCATGTAGCGATCCACCTGTGCCCCTGCAAGGAGAAGCAAGCACGAGACGACTCTATGGAGGAGATTCTTGAGACGACGGACGAGGACAACTCTACTTGCGGACCGAGAACTGGGCTGCCAAGATTCGAAGTTAGATGGCGAGTCTTAAGGAGAATAACTAGAGGATAGGTAATTCCCCGGAGGAACGTATTCCATTGTAAGTTCTTAGTCGCCTTAGCTCTATCATACTGTACCCCGACAAAGGTTTTATTTAACACTGATGTTTTGGAACAAAGTAAACGGGCTACATTTTAAATGATGTTTTGAAAAACGGGTTTCAAAGTGCGGTGTCTTGTGACATCTCGGTTTGGAACTTGAAAGGTGTTATGCAACATGAGAACATGAGTTTTAAATGTAACTATGTTTTGAAAAGTTAAATGTTCTCATGTTCATACTTTACATGTTTAAAAAAAATGACCCTAATTTTCACTATATTTAACTTAAGTAAATGAAGTTTTCAAGTTGCCGAATCGGGGTGTTACTTGTGTTATTGGTTTATTTATTAAGAAGATATTTACTGTGAGTTGTTGAAGATTATAATAATGAGGATGACAATAATAAGTAAGGAATATGAGAGAGATATAGGGCATTGTCGTGGAAAAGATCAAGTGACTGATGGGATGAGATGAGTCAGAGCTGGAGAAAGAATAATGCTGTTTTGAGGAAGTTTTTGGAGTAATATTTGAAGAAGTTTACAAATGATAATTTTGGGAAAAAGATTTATGAAACATTATTTTTGAAAAGAATTGGTGAAACATTATTTTTGGAAAGAATTTGCGAAACATTGTTTTTGAAAAGAATTTGTGAAATGCTATTTTCGAAAAGAGTTTGTGAAACACTATTTTTGAAGAGAGATTTTGAAACCTTATTTTTGGGAACGTTTGTGAAACCTTATTTTGGAAAGAATTTGTGAAATATCATTTTGAAGGAGTTGATGAAAATACTATTTTGTGAAAGTTGTGAAACATCATTTTGAGAAAATTTTTGGAATATCATTTGAGAAAATTTATGAAAGGATATTTTTAAGAAGATGAGAAAACAAGATTTTTGAGTCAAAATTTGGAATGTAATTTTGAGAGGGTTATGAAATGAGTAATCTGGAGAGAAGGAGAAACGAGATGCAAATTCATCAAGGCAATCCCAGCTCTGTGCCAAGTTGAGAAAAGAGATGGATCGCGATAGTTAGTGGTCGGGACTCGTTGAAGGGATGTACTAAGGATGAGCCGACCTTAGGATTAAGACGTTAAGATAATTAAACTTTAAAAGACATGAACTAACGCGGTGAGTTATGAGTGCGATCGAAGTAGTGGAGAGGAAGGAACCATAAGTATCTGCGGATACTTAGGGGGAGATTGCATTAGGGGAGGACGATGATGGTGAAACGTCAAGAAGTCTAGAGTACTTTCTAGGCAGAACGGACCCCACATGTGGTGTACAAACGTAGTAGGGACTGGGTCCAATGCCGTGGTAAGTTCTGTACTGCAGACTAGAATAGTATTGTCGCCCCCTAGATTGCAAATCTTAAACAGTGAGAGAGACTGGAGTGGGGCATCTTGAATTGCCACTGTACCCGAGTTTTCTACGGTGTGCGTTGATTATATATGAATTGAAATTACATGATATGAATTGAGACTGTACCCGAGTTTCTACAGATCTCCTGGCTTGAAGCCAATTGATTGTTGAGGCAGCTGTCGTGCCCGCACGGTAAAGGTCCTGTACTCCTGTTTGCTTCCGACTAGGTTGGGTGGATGGCCGAGGAGATGTAGACGTGTGTGCTAACTTCGAGAGCGACCCTCCTTAATGATGATAAATTTCCCCGCATCATTGACGAAAACGAATTCATAAAACTTAATTAAGAAAAGTTAACTTATATTGTTAAGGAATAATTCTTAAGTAAAAGCATGGAAAAGAGAATGATATTGTGTGGTGATGAATCAGAGTTGCGCAGCAGAAGCGATTCATAGAATGTCAGGTGGTTATGCAAGAAGTTTTGAGAAAAGAAAAGTAATGGAATAGAGTAAGTGTTTGCATGCTTAAATATGATTGCTTCTATATGTTGTTTGCTTACATGTTTTTGTTCATTCTTAATATCTTGCCTATTGTAATTCCACACTATTGGCATAACATGCTTGGGAATACTTACTCTCTCTAGTCTTCTACTTGTGTGCTTGTTTATATGTTGTCAACCCTTTAGTCTATGGATCCGGTTAAGTTTACGTTCGACATTCGAGACGAGGGAAGATGGGAGGTGAACTACAAAGGTTGGGAGTGGCGCGGAGTCACTGAGGTTCGCATCTTCGATCCCAACCATACCCTGCAAGGGACTGCTCCAGATACTCGCACTTGTCGCTTCGTACTCACGGACTTGCAGACGGGCGGGTCAGCTGACTATCTTGGTGGACATCCGATGTCGTTTCCTGCACGGATTGATCCCGAGGCTGAGGAGTTAGAGGAGCTGGATGAGGCTTTGGACGATCCACCAGACGAAGCTTTTGAGGCGATGCAAGAGGATGAGCCTGAGGAAGACCCAGAGGAGGATCCTGAAGAAGACATAGATTACCCGGAGGCGGATGTGGTTGAGATCGACCCGAGTGAGGCACCTCCTGTGGACCCATCGACTTCAGCTTAATGGGCTTGGTGGTAGTTTCTTATTTTCTTGGAAGTATTTTGTTTCCCTGTATTTACTTAGTATCATTGCAGTACCATGATGTAACCCCAAACTTATGTGGATGAAGTTTATTTTAATGGGCACTGCTGATCTTGATTATAAAAGGAAATGGGCTATGATAATTGAGTTGAGAAGAATCAAGTTGCAAAGTGTAGTGTCTTGTGACACTTCGGTTTGGAACTTGAACTTTAGCATGATGTGTGAGAACACCCTTTTAAATTGAGAAAGAGTTTTGAAAACTTAGTGGTTCTCATACTCATGTTACTCAACCATGTTACATGTTGTTTTAAAAAAAAAATTTGCCCACATTTTTACTACATTTTACGATTAAGGAAATATATTTTCAAGTTGCCAAATCGGGGCGTTACAGTTGTGGTATCAGAGCAATGGTTGATCTAAGTAGCAGAATACATGGGTTACATACTTCATTGTGTGTCTTGTGTGTGGGTCAGTAATGATTAGAAATAGGAATGCCGAGAGTGTGCGAATGATCGTTTGGAATGCGTTAGAGTTCGTCGTAGAACCTGAGAATCAGAATCCTAGCAAGACCTAAACTTATTGTTGACTCTACCTTTTTTTGCTGAGACCCTTGTTGCTGTGAGCCCTTTTTGTTCAGAATAACCTTGAATTCTTGATTTGATTTGAACTTTGAACCTACCTCATGTTGTTTGTTACCTAGACTGATCTCTGATGTAACTTTGTTCCCTTTTGACTTGATTGAGCCCAATTTGTGAACTCCGTTTGAAAACCTTCCCTATTATCAAGCTGTTGAACTCCCAAAATTTTGGTGATGACTTATGCCAGTCAAGTAGCTATCCCTGAACCAGGAGTGGATTGTGAGATGTTGTTAGGGAAAAATTAGCAGTATTCGAGGAAAGTAAAGATTAGGAGGTATGAAAAAGGGGAGATGTATTGGTCATGAGATAGAGTAAGAATGTCTTTGAGTCTTAGGTAAGATGGAAGATTGCATGAGTCGGTTAGAATTAAGTACGGATGAGGGAAAATTGTCTAAATTTTTGGTCTAGGTAGTATTGAGGCAGTAGGAAGTCTGAGGGAGTCGGAGGAGTTAGTAGTCATAGAGTTGAAATTGGAGAGAGGGTGAATGATCTGGTCAAGAGTGAATTGTTGCTAATGGTGGGGAATTGGGTAGATGAAGTGGAGGAATTTACGGTTAGAACCCTTAAGTGTTGCTCCAGTTAGGATGAATGACGAAAAGGTGTTGTTTTGGTCAATAAAGGTGACGGTGAAGTGTGGATTAGAGGAGCCCTGCTAGGAATGAAGACCTTTTATTAGCCCGATAATTCTAGGATTGGAGGAATTTCAATGGATTTAGACCTTAAGATGAAACATGAAGGATGGTAAAAGGAGTTAGGATGCTTAAGTATTGCAGTCAATAGTTAATAGGAGGAGTAGAATGAAGCATATGTCTCTTGAGGATTAGTAGTCACTTGAAGAAAGGAAGGACTAGTGATGAATAAGATGGAGTTACAAGGATGAATGTTTAGTGGAATCTAAGGTAATGATAGGATGACCTTGGATGGGGCAAAGAGAGGTAAAGTAAGACGAAAAGAAAATGATAAGGATTGAGAGTTTTGTTGGAGTTGGGTTTATGTCTGTAGCTGAAGTGTTAAGTAGTAAGAGTCATTAAAGTTGGGGAGTCAGTGGAGACTTGAGGTTTTAAGGAGACCTAACTAGGCTGGAAATTCCTGGAATAGGTAAGCTGATAGAGTAACCGTGTTAGTAGTATTCTTGCCCGGATTGGCATAAGCATTACATTCCCTTTTGTGTGCTATCTATTTCAGCAACATTGACCATCCTTAAAAATTTAATCCGCTTAGCAAAGCCTTGTTGTTATACACCATTGTATTTGACAATGGAATGACCCAAGAGATCGCTTTTGTTAAGAGTTATCTCGAATTCTTCCTGAGGGCAGTGAATGAGTGGTATGTCGCAACAGTCAGTTCATACGAGAATAAGGAAGAGGATTGCTACAAGGAGCTACACACTCTTGAACGAGACGGTTTCGCGCATCATTTCTCGAGGACGAGAAATCTTCAAGTTGGGGAGAATGTAACATCCCGCGTTTTCTGGACTCAAATAGATCAATGAGATTTTATTTAAAAATAATTTTTAGAATTTAAGAAGGGTTTTCAGATGAATGTTTTAGCAAAAGATTTTTATTTGAAGTTTGATTTCATGAAAACCAAGTTATGATTTTGTCATTTGAGATTTCTTAACGAAATGAATTTTGTTTTATGATCAAAATGAATTTGGTAACTTTGAAAGTGCATATCTTTTCAACCGTAATTCGAAAAGTTATGATCTTTTTATGAAAACGATCGTGTTGAAAAGTAGAATTTAAATATGTAATTTTTATAATTTTCCGGGTTGATTTGCAAAAAAATTATTTTTGAGTATTTAAAGGGCAAATTTTTAAAGTATTGAGGAACGAGAATGATTTGAAACTTTAAATAAATTATTTCTTTTGAAGATTTTTGACTTATGTGAAAATATGGTTTTATAAAATAAAATGAAATTCATATTTATGATAAAATGGTGAAGTTTATTAATGTATCTTTGAAATTTTTGAGTTTGTGTACATGTGTGTTTTCTTATTATAAGAGTGCCATAAATTATGTGTGAAATTTAATTAGTGAGTTTGAGATGCATAAATGAATGAATGCATGACAAATTTGTGTGAATGTGAATGTGTGTATGATGCATGATATTGCCCTAAAGTATTGTGTATGTGTTTGATTATGTGTTAATGTATGCATTAAATTTCTTATGCTACTCCATGGATTAACTTTGTGTGCTTGTAATGATAAAATGAAAATAAATTTTATTTCTCCTAGTATATGTGTGTGGTTCGGCCATATAGGAACCCAAGAAGACCAAATTAGAGTGCATTTTCTTAGCCATTAAGAAAGTAGAATTTAAGAAGAAAATTAGTAGAAAGTAAGGAGGTGAGTGTCATGATGCCTAGTGAGACTTTTTCCCCAAGTCACTCCACATTGTCTCTCCCATGACAAGACCTCTCCCATGCAAATTTTTTGTTGGACCAACTTGCCCTTAAGCTTACACCTTGAACCGAGGTTAGAAGAGGAAATTTCCACACCCTTACCTTGGCCCATAAAACCGTGTGAGTGTGTGTGTAGTTTTCTAGTGATTCATTTCGTTTTTCATTTCTCCTTCACATTTCTAAACACTTAGTCCCAAGAGCACCATCAAGCTCTTGAGACCCTTAGAAAAAAGAGTGGGGCCGTGAGAGGAGAAGAGAAGAGGAAGAGTGAGAATCCAAGTTCCTTAACCCAAATACCTCTGATTTCTTCCTTCACACACATCCTTCTTCAAAGATTAATAAGAAAACCACCCATCAACCCTAAGAAGAGGAGGCCGAAGCAAACCCTAGAAAGGAGGAGGGGAGATTTGAAGTTTGAAGTTAGAAATTTTGTTTAAGGTAGTTGTTTAAGAGAGTTTAATGTAATAATTTTAGTTTTGTAAAGGACTCTATGATGGACTTTGTTTAAGCTTTGATTTTGTGATGCATGTGTCTATTTTCTTATGATCTTGAAGTTTAAATGCTTTGCATGTTATTTTTATGTCTTGATCTTGAATATTTGTGCTTGAAAGCTTTGATCTTTAACTTGTAAAATTTCTTCTTCACGGTTTTGTTGAGGATTTGAGTTTTAATTTATATATTTGCCTTGATCTTTTCTTGCATGTCATGATTTGTGGTTGATTTTTGAGAAAGCATGAAGCTTGAACCTTGCATGTTTGTTTTGAGTGCAAAGCCTTGGTTTTCTTTGATTTATGTCACGGTTTGGAAGAAAAATTATGATAACAAGTTTTAAAAATGATTTTGGTGCAAAAAGGATTTTTAAAAACAAGATTTTGTGTGTGTGATGATGATGATTCGGTTGGAGTTCTAAGAAAGAAAATGATGCTTTAAAAGTTTTGCATGATTTGATCTAGGAGTTTTAATCTTTGCATGTTAAAGTGAAACCCAAGATCTTGCCTTTTTGCATGTTATCATTCGGCCAAGCCTAGGGAAAATAGAAAACCATGTTTGATCATCATTTAATTTACATGCATGATGAAATTTATTCCCTCTAAAGATTTTAAGTACATGCATGAGATCATTAAAGGTTTGAATGATAAAGATTTTGATATAACCTTTGATTTTTATTGTGATAAATTTAGTTAAAGAAATCTAATTAGAACTTGTTGAACTTTGGTGGAGCTCACGGTTTTTCCTTTATAAATATCAAGTTTGTTCATTTTGTTTTGCATGTGTATTTATTTGATGGATGTATGGATTCTAAATCTATGAGAGCTTGAAGTTTTGATTGAAAAAAAAAACTTAAAAGTGATTTTTCATGTTCCATTTGGTTTTGGAACAAATCATTTTATTTCCTTGTGTGTTATTGTTTGAGTTAGCCTTGAATAAATGAAGTTGATTTGGTGTATGATTGTATTGAGTGATTTTTCCTATGCTTTATTCATTTTGGACAAGAAATAAAAGAAATAAATTGATTTTCTTTTGCATGATAGTTTAAAGATAAAACTAATTGATTTGTATGAAGTTGATATATTGAAATCATAGCAAGGATATTTCTTTTCTTTTGTTTCGGTTATGATGTTTAAAGTAGGATAAGGTACTTGAAAAGATTATTTTCCACATGTGCATGTTTTGTTTAAGTGTTAGTAATCATTAGTGTTTGAAGTTGTGAATATACACCTTGTCTTATGTGTGATAAGATTCGGCCATGCATAGAAAATAGGAGTTTGTGTTTGATTCTTGTTTCATATGCTTGCATGATGAGTGTGAAATTGATGCATTGATTGTGAATGGCTTAGCATGTTAAATATGTGTATCTAAACATGATTTGAATGTTTAATATTTTTAAAGGTTTTTGATTTAACCCTTGTGTTATTTTCTTTGATTTAATTCGGTTTTTTTGAAGAAAATAAAACGAGTAAAAGTGATTTGATTAATTGAAAAAGTATTGTTTTGAAAAGGATTTTCATATGATTTATGAAGTTCATGGTTTTAATTTGACAAATGGTTTTTATATAAAAACCCTTAAGATAAATGTGGCCTTTATAAGAGCCAAAGAATTATTCATGTTTTGTTTTATTAAGCAAGTATTTGAAAAGAACATTATGAGTTTTAAATTCTTAAGTATGTGGCTAAAAAAATGTTTTTACTTGATGATGATTATGGATTTAAATCAAAGTGATTTTCAAATTTTAAGAAAAAGTGAGAATGCTCTATTTTCAAATAAGAAGTTTTGGTAATGATGTCTTGTTTTCGAAATAATTGAATAAGAATGATTTTAACAAGAGAGAACTATTTGAGTGCCAGTAACGATCGGGAAAGGGACACGAGCGTCGCGTTGGAAACCAAGGAGCATATTGAAGATTGTCGTCGGTCGAGGTGAGAGAGAAGTTTCCCCCAAACACCGTGGTATTTAGGTAACATATTAAGTGTTTCGACCATCTCAAAAGTCGAAACTTAGTGGTTCTGAGTCAGTAGCACGGTGGCAATTGTATTGATTGTGTGGCCACTCGTGTGAAGAAGACAAAGACCACGCAAACTTATATGATGCACTTATGTGATAATGTTTGAATGTTATGTGTTATTTGTTTATTTATTAAGAAGTTATTTACTGTGAGTTGTTGAAGATTATAATAATGAGGATGACAGTAATAAGTAAGGAATATGAGAGAGATATAGGGCGTTGTCGTGGAAAAGATCAAGTGACTGATGGGATGAGATGAGCCATAGCTGGAGAAAGAATAATGCTGTTTTGAGGAAGTTTTTGGAGTAATATTTGAAGAAGTTTACAAATGATATTTTTGGGAAAAAGATTTATGAAACATTATATTTGAAAAGAATTGGTGAAATATTATTTTTGGAAAGAATTTGCGAAACATTGTTTTTGAAAAGAATTTTGAAATGCTATTTTCGAAAAGAGTTTGTGAAACACTATTTTTGAAGAGAGATTTTGAAACATTATTTTTGGGAACGTTTGTGAAACCTTATTTTGGAAAGAATTTGTGAAATATCATTTTGAAGGAGTTGGTGAAAATACTATTTTGTGAAAGTTGTGAAACATCATTTTTGAGAAAATTTTTGGAATATCATTTGAGAAAATTTATGAAAGGATATTTTTAAGAAGATGAGAAAACAAGATTTTTGAGTCAGAATTTGGAATGTAATTTTGAGAGGGTTATGAAATGAGTAATCTGGAGAGAAGGAGAAACGAGATGTGAATTCATCAAGGCAATCCCAGCTCTGTGCCAAGTTGAGAAAAGAGATGGATCGGGATAGTTAGTGGTCGGGACTCGTTGAAGGGGTGTACTAAGGATGAGCCGACCTTAGGATTAAGACGTTAAGATAATAAAACTTTAAAAGACTTTTAAAAGACATGAACTAACGCGGTGAGTTATGAGTGCGATCGAAGTAGTGGAGAGGAAGGAACCATAAGTATCTGCGGATACTTAGGGGGAGATTGCATTAGGGGAGGACGATGACAGTGAAACGTCAAGAAGTCTAGAGTACTTTCTAGGAAGAACGGACCCCACATGTGGTGTACAAACGTAGTAGGGACTGGGTCCAATGCCGTGGTAAGTTCTGCACTGCAGACTAGAACAGTACTGTCGCCCCCTAGATTGCAAATCTTGAACAGTGAGAGGGACTGCAGTGGGGCATCTTGAATTGCCACTGTACCCGAGTTTTCTACAGTGTGCGTTGATTATATATGAATTGAAATTACATGATATGAATTGAGACTGTACCCGAGTTTCTACAGATCTCCTGGCTTGGAGCCAATTGATTGTTGAGGCAGCTGTCGTGCCCGCACGGTAAAGGTCCTGTACTCCTGTTTGCTTCCGACTAGGTTGGGTGGATGGCCGAGGAGATGTAGACGTGTGTGCTAACTTCGAGAGAGACCCTCCTTAATGATGATAAATTTCCCCGCATCATTGACGAAAACGAATTCATAAAACTTAATTAAGAAAAGTTAACTTATATTGTTAAGGAATAATTCTTAAGTAAAAGCATGGAAAAGAGAATGATATTGTGTGGTGATGAATCAGAGTTGCGCAGCAGAAGCGATTCATAGAATGTCAGGTGGTTATGCAAGAAGTTTTGAGAAAAGAAAATTAATGGAATAGAGTAAGTGTTTGCATGCTTAAATATGATTGCTTCTATATGTTGTTTGCTTACATGTTTTTGTTCATTCTTAATATCTTGCCTATTGTAATTCCACACTGTTGGCATAACATGCTTGGGAATACTTACTCTCTCTAGTCTTCTACTTGTGTGCTTGTTTATATGTTGTCAACCCTTTAGTCTATGGATCCGGTTAAGTTTACGTTCGACATTCGAGACGAGGGAAGATGGGAGGTGAACTACAAAGGTTGGGAGTGGCACGGAGTCACTGAGGTTCGCATCTTCGATCCCAACCATACCCTGCAAGGGACAGCTCCAGATACTCGCACTTGTCGCTTCGTACTCACGGACTTGCAGACGGGCGGGCCAGCTGACTATCATGGTGGACATCCGATGCCGTTGCCTGCATGGATTGATCCCGAGGCTGAGGAGTTAGAGGAGCTGGATGAGGCTTTGGACGATCCACCAGACGAAGCTTTTGAGGCGATGCAAGAGGATGAGCCTGAGGAAGACCCAGAGGAGGATCCTGACGAAGACATAGATTACCCGGAGGGGGATGTGATTGAGATCGACCCGAGTGAGGCACCTCCTGTGGACCCATCGACTTCAGCTTAATGGGCCTGGTGGTAGTTTCTTATTTTCTTGGAAGTATTTTGTTTCCCTGTATTTACTTAGTATCATTGCAGTACCATGATGTAACCCCAAACTTATGTGGATGAAGTTTATTTTAATGGGCACCGCTGATCTTGATTATAAAAGGAAATGGGCTATGATAATTGAGTTGAGAAGAATCAAGTTGCAAAGTGTAGTGTCTTGTGACACTTCGGTTTGGAACTTGAACTTTAGCATGATGTGTGAGAACACCCTTTTAAATTGCGAAAGAGTTTTGAAAACTTAGTGGTTCTCATACTCATGTTACTCAACCATGTTACATGTTGTTTTAAAAAAAAAAAAGAAAATTTGCCCACATTTTTACTACATTTTACGATTAAAGAAATATATTTTCAAGTTGTCAAATCGGGGTGTTACAATATTCAGCTCTTAATCGATTAAGAAAAGCTGATAATCGATTATCCTTTGTAAAACTTGAGTTAATCGATTATTCAGATCAGTTAATCGATTATTGCCTGATAGCAGATTTTTGGTTAATCAATTAAGCAACAGGTTAATCGATTAATCATTGGTAAAACTGAAAAATCACTTTTCAATCGAAAACGAAAATCAATCAATTAACACATAAGATCAGAGATAGCACGAAATTGATTAACACCAATATTGTTAATGATTACCTAGGTTATGAAAAAGGTTTTCCCAAATCAATTTACACAATTAAACACTAATTCAATCAATTATGGAAAATCAATCTTTTCTTGGTTTTCAATCAAGAACAATATGAAATGACAAAAACTAAAGAGTTCAGGGAAGAGAGGCTTGCTCAGAGATTTATACTGGTTCACTCACAACCACCGTGAGCTACACCCAGTCCCCTCTTATCACAAGACAGAGTTTCTTCGCTAAGGAAATAGAATTATCAAATTACAAGTAATCTGCCTCTCAAGACTCCCTTCTTGATAGCCTCCAAGAGATACCTCACTCTTGTCTTGAAATCCTATTGAACTTCTAATCTAACCTTCTTACCTTTCTTGTTGATAACCCCACAACAAGTCTTCAACTTGCTTGTTGATACCTCACAACAAGACTTCCAATTTGATTGATGACACACCAAGACTTCTTCTTCCTCAATTTGCTTGATGAACAACACACCATGTAACACCCCAAAATATTAAGTCATAAAAAAACGGGTTAACAAAAACTTTTGCTATAAAGAGTATGAAAACCAAAAGTACTTTTCATAAGAGTAATATTACTTTTACAAAATATTCTGAGTGTAAAGCATGTATAATACAAAACCCCAAAAACCCTTTTTACACCCAGAGCATTGGTCTTCACAACTCGATCCTTCTGCAAAAGGATCCGGATGACGAGACATCATCCTGGCTGTTCTTTCTAATCAACTCTAGCTCCTACAAGAGTGGCTTCAGTCCTGTCCTTTGAGAGAACCTACCACACAGACATGGTAGTATGGGAGTCAGTCACTTGTCATATCGCCTAAGCAGATTATATGATTGGTCAAACACAATCATCTCATATATCATTTCAATAAATGCATGCTCAAGTGTCTTATTAAACAGCATTAACTATAACTATTAATCTTTCATGCTATGCATGCACGTCTCTCAAATCATTCCTCCATAATCAACTCTTCCAGAAAAATACACTCTGGGATAGGCAATCGTGCGCTCGATGTTTCCACAACCTGTATAGCGGCCACACCGTTCTATACTGGAACCCCATCGACCACGATCCTAAAATGATACAAGGGGATGATCCCTGAACCATTGTCCACCAATAGTTCTAGGTCCTTGTCATTTCTACTGTGGCGGCCACACCGTTCCAACCGTCTCATGTAGCGGCCACACCGTACTACATGGTTTCCAATCCCGCATGCACCTCACTCGTTTTACAATTCCCTGTACACCATGCATGAGATGCATCACACATATATTAATCATCATGTTATACACATGGCGGCCACACCGTTCCATGCTTTCATATAGCGGCCACACCGTACTATATGAATCCTTTAAGTGTATCCTACATATGGCGGCCACACCGTTCCACATGTCTTCGTACAGCGGCCACACCGTATTATACGGAATTCCATTACACTTACCATACATATGGCGTCCACACCGTTTCACATGTCTTCGTATAGCGGCCACACCGTACTATACGGATCCCATTAAGTATAATGACTTCACGAAGGAGTTAACCTCAACATATGAGAATCGGAGCAATTCCACTTATCTATCTTTAACTTATCCAAATCGGAGCAACAGCCCTATCGCATTTGGATTGGATCCTCATAATCAACAGGCATCATCATGCTCGCATTATCCTTAACACTCCTTAAGTCATTATCCTCTTATGCTCCAAAACATTAGTTATCGAGTAGATATACTCACACTTTATCAAACCCTTGCTCAATATCATATTTAGATCATGAAATATTAATCACATTCCATATCCTCAGTGTAATCATGATCACTTTTAATCCAATGAAGGCATTATGATTACTCCACTAATCATACCTCATTAAACAACTTATCCAGATATCATACTCAAAGTATTATTCATTAATCATGACCAATCGTCATACCCAAGGCATAATTCATTAGGCATATGCAATCATCATATACCACTCATAATTTATTTATCATCTTCAAGAAGGCACTATCAAACCAATTAAAAAGATAATTCATAATTAATTAGATGAAAAATGGTTTACCCCCTTTTTACTTGTTCACATCATGCTCAACTCATTTAGAAATCAAAATAGAAATTAAGAAAAACCCTTTAAGGATTGAAAGAAAACCAAATTAATTATTCTCTTGTCTCAGGTCCTAACCGGTTACAAAACCCACTAACCGGTTAGAGACAACAGTACCTGAGAGCAAACCATTTATTCTTTCACCATGCATTGATGCAAACACAATATGTCTCATAGGTTGGTTCTCTTTAACATTATTCTCATAATGAATTCACAATCATGAAGTTTTTGAATCATAACCACTCAAATATAGGAAACATGTTATAAAGCTATCATGACTTCACATTATTAATTTGAGGCATTAGTCACAATACTCAAGGTATAAGCACTTATCATTAATCACTTTAAACTTGAGTATTTACTTATGTTTTAGGCTATAAAAGAGTAAGAAAAGCAACAGCATGAATTGATCCACAAACTAGTATTGAATTCAATGTTTTTATTAGACACTAACCGGTTACAGAGAAATGCTAACCAGTTAGTCTGTATAAACCAGAAATTGAAAAACAAAGTCTCTTTATGAAAATCTCAATGATTTCAAACCATAATTAATTGGTGGGCTTTCATTACCTTTCTGTAAGAATTATTATGAAATGAAGTTAATTAATTTAGTGGAAAAGACCCAATTAATTTAAGGAAATCCAAAACATTTTATTTTTCAAAGCTGTCAGGTTATAACTGGTTACAAAAACCAGCTAACAGGTTAGATTATGCAGCAGAATAACTAAAAGTGAGGTTTTTCAATACCATTTTCTTTTCTACTCAAAACTAGCCCAAAACAGATTTACCTAGAGTTATAATACCTCAAATTAAACATGTTTCATCAGTTATAAAATATCAAATCACATCAAATCCCATGCATTTCATGATCACATTCCAATTTGCATAATAACACATAAACCAACAACTTAACCATCCAAATTCAAAAACACAGCAGCACTTCATGAAATATGCATCAAAATAGCTTGCATGCAGGGATTGTAACTTGCTCCATCCAGTGTTGGAGCTCATGGTCACCTCCAAGTCACAAACCTATTCAAAGCTATGCCCTTTTTGAGTCTCAAGTTGACTCAACCTATGATTATGCATTACTCTATCACATTCTATTATGTTTTAATTTCAGATTAACATATTGACCAAGTGGTTATCTTGGTCTCCACACCAAGTAACCATGTCTTGATCCAATTGTCTGTGATTCAATCACGCAATCAACTTCACAATCAATAATCCTAGCAATATGAACGACTTCTCCCATACCTTGGACAGTTAGGACAACACTTAGACAAGCTTTAAGACACTCTAAGGCAGCAGCTACAGAGTTTCCAGTAGCAGCCAACACAGCCACACCAGAACAGCAACCAGAACAGCACCAGAACAGAAAAAACCCCTTCAATTGCAAGCTCACACACTCACAACTCACAAGCTTGATGTGCAACAACTCAAGGCAAGTTGTATACACGAATTGAGATGAGATTTTGGCAAAGTTTTGGCTTAGAAATCGCAAGGAAGATTGAACAAACAGCAGCACCACACAAAGCAATTTATAGAGCATGAATTAGGGTTGGAAGAGTGGGTTAGTCATCAACCAAGAACACCCATTCAATTCCAATGCCCTACACGCGTCCCTGACCTCCCAATCATGTTCCACGCGTCCTGGGAAGGCTTAAGGAAGAAGAATCATCGTGATTTCCAGCTCAAACCGCCTTAATTTTATGCAGATGCAGAGGCACTAACCGGTTACTGGTTTTACTAACCGGTTAGCCACTACTAAAATTCAGAAATTCACTGTTTTGCTTAAAAATTAATATAAAAAGATTTACTACTCAAAACGAAATTTCCACCGTTGGATGTTATGATTAAATAGTTAGAAACCTTGTCTAAAAATTTGGGGACGATCCAACGGTTAATTTTAAAGATACAGTCCATTCTTTACATGATATTTCACCAAAATATCATTTTCCTAAATGTTATTCCTATATCTTTCTTACCAAAAGTATTTTATTTCCAAAATATATTTCCTTATGCTTATTTTTCCAAAATACTTTTCTCAAAAAAAATTTCAATGATAAAATAATTGTTTATCCTTTTTATAAAAATGAGGGATGTTACACTCTCCCCCACTAAATTGAATTTCGTCCCCGAAATTCGTTTTCTAAAATCTTCACTTTCCAAAATATTTCTATGAAATAAAATTTTCATCTTACTTTCCTTATAATGTTTTGGAAAATTCTCCCCCCACTGAATGAGTTTGGTTATATTTTTCTCAAGAATTTTCAGTCTCAAAAACATTTACAGACAATATTTCACATAAATCCATATGAATAAATCTTTTCAAATGGAAAGTTTCAAACAACAATTTTTCCACATCAAAACATTTTGTATAAAACCATAGAAAAATCCTTTTTCCGCTGCGCACTCTGATCACTCAAGCACGATTGAAGAATCATTTATATGATCTTATTCCTTAACAATTATAAACATTAGGGTGATCAGTCCTAATATTTAAACCATTAATAATAAAATCATTCCTTTCAGATATAACCTCTCGCAAGAAAAGGCTATACAACATATCTTTAAGTTAGATGAACTTAAGGATAAGGTATTTGTCACTATCAGATTTAGCTAGATAGCCAAGCGCTAGAGATATTTCCGTTGGGGAGACAAAGATTTGTCCTATCCCGGTGGTTATTAATCTCTCTAGTCTTAACTAATCTTTCTATCTCTGTAGTGTCCATAGATATTTATCACATCCAACTGTGATAAAGGTTTGGATAACAAAATTTGGGTTAAGACATCATCTAGATTCTCAAATTCTCAACGATTCGAATAACGTAATCGAAAGAAATAATTGACTACGTTAATTTAGACTAGGAGAACAGACAAACCCTAGTTTACCTTGACCAGAAACAGACTAGCGTCCTCGTAGAGTAAACACCTTTCAATTCTTGTTTCGCTTGTTGCCCTTTCCCTTCTTGCTTTTAACTTCCGGACAATCTGGCGAATAGTGTCCCGGCTTCCTGCAGTTGAAACAGATTACTCCCTTGGGTACACCACAGCTTGATCCAAAATGATGTGCCCCACACTTTCCACATTAAGGTGGATAGGTGATTCCTTTCTCATTTCCTTTCTGATTATTATTCTTCTGTTGAGGTTTTCCTAACCCCGATTTATACAGCTCCAGTTCCTCATATTGTTCCTTTCCCATGATTGATTCTCTTAATTCCCTTTCTTCCTTATCAAGTTGAGCTCTCATTTCCTCAATCTTTCGCTTCTTCTAAATTCGAACATTCTTTTCATAAACTTCCTTTGCCTTCATATCATCTTCGTAGATTCTACACATGTTCACTAACATTGGGAAATTCCTTATTCCGTGATAACTGATTCCTAACTTCAAATCTGGGCGTAGTCCATTCTCGAACTTAACGCACTTTGATCTTTCATCTGGATGATTCTGGAAGTATGGAGAATACTTCATCAAATCTTCAAACTTCGCAGCATATTCTCCAACACTCATCTCCCCTTGCTTCAGTTCTAGAAATTCAACTTCTTTCTTCCTCCTTTCATCCTCCGGGAAATATTTTTCCAAAAACTTTTCTTTAAATAGTTCCCAGGTGATGTGCCTATCCTCAGCTTCCAACAACTGTTTTGCGTGATTCCACCAATTCTCCGCTTTGTCACTCAGCATATAAGTAGCATACACCACCATCTGTGCATCTGTACATTTTATAGATCGAAAGATTTTCTGAATCTCTTGCAACCACTTCTGAGCTCCTTCCGGGTTATGTCCTCCTTCAAACTGAGGGGGGTTGCAACTTCGGAACTCTTTCAGTCCTCTAAATTCAGAAGGTCTAGCATTGAATCGGTGAGGTTGATTTGCTTGTTTTTGATGTTGATGCATATTCTCTAACACAGTAGTGATCCTTTCTAACATTTCATTCGTATGGTTTCGATTTCTCCTTGCCATAGTAGACCTGCGCTATGGACTTAAGGTTAAGGTAAGGTCTAGAGAAGAACATACAACTCTATTCAACTCAGACTATAAGTGTAATATCCGTTCAGCATTGAACGTCTACACTCATAGAAACTCGGGTCAGAGTTACACAACTTATTGAGTATGGGAAGGACCATACTCCACAGCCGAGAGTTGGAACCATTGCTCTGATACCATAAAATGTAACACCCCAAAATATTAAGTCATAAAAATACGGGTTAACAAAAAACTTTTGCTATAAAGACTGTGAAAACCAAAACTACTTTTCATCAGAATAATATTACTTTTACAAAATATTCTGAGTGTAAAGCATGTATAATACAAAACCCCAAAAACCCTTTTTACACCCAGAGCATTGGTCTTCACAACTCGATCCTTCTGGAAAAGGATCCGGATGACGAGACATCATCCTGGCTGTTCTTTCTAATCAACTCTAGCTCCTACAAGAGTGGCTTCAGTCCTGTCCTTTGAGAGAACCTACCACACAGACATGGTAGTATGGGAGTCAGTCACTTGTCATATCGCCTAAGCAGATTATATGATTGGTCAAACACAATCATCTCATATATCATTTCAATAAATGCATGCTCAAGTGTCTTATTAAACAACATTAACTATAACTATTAATCTTTCATGCTATGCATGCACGTCTCTCAAATCATTCCTCCATAATCAACTCTTCCAGAAAACAACACTCTGGGATAGGCAATCGTGCGCTCGATGTTTCCACAACCTGTATAGCGGCCACACCGTTCTATACTGGAACCCCATTGACCACGATCCTAAAATGATACAAGGGGATGATCCTCGAACCATTGTCCACCAATAGTTCTAGGTCCTTGTCATTTCTACGGTGGCGGCCACACCGTTCCAACCGTCTCATGTAGCAGCCACACCGTACTACATGGTTTCCAATCCCGCATGCACTTCACTCGTTTTACAATTCCCTGTACACCATGCATGAGATGCATCACACATATATTAATCATCATGTTATACACATGTCGGCCACACCGTTACATGCTTTCATATAGCGGCCACACCGTACTATATGAATCCTTTAAGTGTATCCTACATATGGCGGCCACACCGTTCCACATGTCTTCGTACAACGGCCACACCGTACTATACGAAATTCCATTACACTTACCATACATATGGCGGCCACACCGTTTCACATGTCTTCGTATAGCAGCCACACCGTACTATACGGATCCCGTTAAGTATAATGACTTCACGAAGGAGTTAACCTCAACATATGAGAATCGGAGCAATTCCACTTATCTATCTTTAACTTATCCAAATCGGAGCAACAGCCCTATCGAATTTGGATTGGATCCTCATAATCAACAGGCATCATCATGCTCGCATTATCCTTAACACTCCTTAAGTCATTATCCTCTTATGCTCCAAAACATTAATTATCGAGTAGATATACTCACACTTTATCAAACCCTTGCAAAATATCATATTTAGATCATGAAATATTAATCACATTCCATATCCTCAGTGTAATCATGATCACTTTTAATCCAATGAAGGCATTATGAATTACTCCACTAATCATACCTCATTAAACAACTTATCCAGATATCATACTCAAAGTATTATTCGTTAATCATGACCAATCGTCATACCCAATGCATAATTCATTAGGCATATGCAATCATCATATACCACTCATAATTTATTTATCATCTTCAAGAAGGCATTATCAAACCAATTAAAAAGATAATTCTTAATTAATTAGATGAATAATGGTTTACCCCCTTTTTACTTGTTCACATCATGCTCAACTCATTTAGAATTCAAAATAGAAATTAAGCAAAACCCTTTAAGGATTGAAAGAAAACCAAATTAATTATTCTCTTGTCTCAGGTCCTAACCGGTTACAAAACCCACTAACCGGTTAGAGACAACAGTACCTGAGAGCAAACCATTTATTCTTTCACCATGCATTGATGCAAACACAATATGTCTCATAGGTTGGTTCTCTTTAACATTACTCTCATAATGAATTCACAATCATGAAGTTTTTGAATCATAACCACTCAAATATAGGAAACATGTTATAAAGCTATCATGACTTCACATTATTAATTTGAGGCATTAGTCACAATACTCAAGGTATAAGCACTTATCATTAATCACTTTAAACTTGAGTATTTACTTATGTTTTAGGCTATAAAAGAGTAAGAAAAGCAATAGCATGAATTGATCCACAAACTAGTATTGAATTCAATGTTTTTATTAGACACTAACCGGTTACAGAGAAATGCTAACCAGTTAGTCTGTATAAACCAGAAATTGAAAAACAAAGTCTCTTTATGAAAATCTCAATGATTTCAAACCATAATTAATTGGTGGGCTTTCATTACCTTTCTGTAAGAATTATTATGAAATGAAGTTAATTAATTTAGTGGAAAAGACCCAATTAATTTAAGGAAATCCAAAACATTTTATTTTTCAAAGCTGTCAGGTTGTAACTGGTTACAAAAACCAGCTAACAGGTTAGATTATGCAGCAGAATAACTAAAAGTGAGGTTTTTCAATACCATTTTCTTTTCTACTCAAAACTAGCCCAAAACAGATTTACCTAGAGTTATAATACCTCAAATTAAACATGTTTCATCACTTATAACATATCAAATCACATCAAATCCCTTGCATTTCATGATCACATTCCAATTTGCATAATAACACATAAACCAACAACTTAACCATCCAAATTCAAAAACACCGCAGCACTTCATGAAATATGCATCAAAATAGCTTGCATGCAGGGATTGTAACGTGCTCCATCCAGTGTTGGAGCTCATGGTCACCTCCAAGTCACAAACCTATTCAAAGCTATGCCCTTTTTGAGTCTCAAGTTGACTCAACCTATGATTATGCATTACTCTATCACATTCTATTATGTTTTAATTTCAGATTAACATATTGACCAAGTGGTTATCTTGGTCTCCACACCAAGTAACCATGTCTTGATCCAATTGTCTGTGATTCAATCACGCAATCAACTTCACAATCAATAATCCTAGCAATATGAACGACTTCTCCCATACCTTGGACAGTTAGGACAACACTTAGACAAGCTTTAAGACACTCTAAGGCAGCAGCTACAGAGCTTCCAGCAGCAGCCAACACAGCCACACCAGAACAGCAACCAGAACAGCACCAGAACAGCAAAAACCCCTTCAATTGCAAGCTCACACACTCACAACTCACAAGCTTGATGTGCAACAACTCAAGGCAAGTTGTATACACGAATTGAGATGAGATTTTGGCAAAGTTTTGGCTTAGAAATCGCAAGGAAGATTGAACAAACAGCAGCACCACACAAAGCAATTTATAGAGCATGAATTAGGGTTGGAAGAGTGGGTTAGTCATCAACCAAGAACACCCATTCAATTCCAATGCCTACACGCGTTCCTGACCTCCCAATCATGTTCCACGCGTCCTGGGAAGGCTTAAGGAAGAAGAATCATCGTGATTTCCAGCTCAAACCGCCTTAATTTTATGCAGATGCAGAGGCACTAACCGGTTACTGGTTTTACTAACCGGTTAGTCACTGCTAAAATTCAGAAATTCACTGTTTTTCTTAAAAATTAATATAAAAATATTTACTACTTAAAACGAAATTTCCACCGTTGGATGTTAAGATTAAACAGTTAGAAACCTTGTCTAAAAATTTGGGGACGATCCAACGGTTAATTATAAAGATACAGCCCATTCTTTAAATGATATTTCACCAAAATATCATTTTCCTAAATGTTATTCCTATATCTTTCTTACCAAAACTATTTTATTTCCAAAATATATTTCCTTATGCTTATTTTTCCAAAATACTTTTCTCAAAATATTTTTCAATGATAAAATAATTGTTTATCCTTTTTATAAAAATGAGGGATGTTACACACCACGACTTTTCCTTTGTTGTAGAATATTTGCCTTCTTGCAATGATTACAACTCAATACAAAACACAATAACCTAATGAATCTCCTTCAAGAACTATGAACAATTAAACTTGAGATTCAAAGGTTTCTTGATCAAAGAATATGAAAAGTAAGAACTTTGATCTTGAGAAAGTGAGAGAGAATGTTGAGAGAATAGTGTGGCTTTGATCTTTCTAAAATGATATGAAAATGAAGTTCGTTGTTCTGATTATTCAAAAAGGTTAGGAAAAGGTTTATATAGAATACCGATAAATTTTGGAAAACATTAGAACTCATTTTGAGAAGTGAAAAGCTGTTTTGAAAAGTTGTTCTACACGTGTTAATCGATTAGCACCTCAGGCTAATCGATTAACCCATGTCAAAATCTTGTTAATCGATTAAGCCTTCATGTTTATCGATTAAGAACTTATGCAAAATTATGTTAATCGATTAGCCTGACTTGTTAATCGATTAAAGGCTGTAAAAATCAATTTAAAACTTGTTTTCTCAAAACTAAACCTTTTCTTTCAAACCTTTAAGCCACCTATTGATTTAGGTTATGTGAAATAGTCAAATTATAATATGATCATGCACTTGATAGAGATTCACTACCCTCTAATGACTCTACCCAAACTCATCAAACTCTAAGACACAAAATAAAGATATTACAAACAATACACAAATTGAATCTTAATGAGCTTGCTCTCTCCTCATCATTGTTGTTTGTTGTTGTTGTGGTGAGCTTCTCCATGACTTGAGTTTGATCAAAACATTTGTCATTATCAAAATCATCAAAACCATGCATTTGAACAATAGATCTCACAATCATCACATGCACATGCACACTGGATCTAACAGATATAACAATTAAACAAACAAACACAACAAGAACATATGTATATTATTATCATCGTCACATTTGATCACTTCCATTATCCCAATTATCATTCCCACTTTATCATTCCCAACACTTCTATTTATCATGATCATCTCTCCCTCTTCCTTGGAATTACAACCTCAAATTCAAATCTTTCCAACGTCATCATTCCAAATCATTCTCATACCCATAGGCTCACTAAACTCATTGCCATAATATCCTCATAATTCTTTTCTTGTTATTTTTCAACATCCTAACTTATTATATTTGCAAATTTTCTTATTAAGTTTTATTGAAGAGTATTCTTCGATGACAGGGAATTTAAGGAAAGTCATCGAGGAGTTTGGTTAGCACACATACATCTCATCCATTCCACCCAAACCTAGTCGAAAGCAAACGGGACGTACAGGAACCAAAAACCAAATACCCTCCCATACACACATTAAATCAAAATCTCATTTTTCTTGAAATCAAACTTAGAACTCAAAAATATACCAAATAATCATCACGAACCATGAACCAATTTCATGCACAATGAAACAAACTCATTTTCCCCAATTTACGAGCCCTAACCGTAACATGCATAGGAAAATCAAGAAGGATTTTTGCAAATCAACTTTAAATAACTCAAGAACTTTACATTTCATTTTATTTTTCGACATAAAAAGACAAATCAAATATCAAAATTATTTGGACACCAAAGGACCAAAAACCGTGAGCATCATCAAGTTGTTGCATGTCCATTTTTCAATTTTTAAACTCAAGTACAAGTAGAATCAAGCTTAGAAAAGTATAAGAACTAAAAAAATCCACATGCAAGAAGCTTAATTCTTGGAACAACAAAAACCCTCCATATAACTTCATAAAACCGAAAACAAAAATGAAAATATAGAAGAACAAAAAGCATAGAATTATTACCTAGAAGATTCAAAGGAAAATGAGCAAGAAAATCCAAGTTTCCTCATCCTCCTTCTCCCTTACCCCTCTCGGCCACCTTCTCTTTCTCTCCCTCTATCTCTCCTTTTTTTTTTTGTAAGAAATAAAGTGTAAGAATGAGGGTGTGGGTGGGTTATGGGTATTTATAGCCGAAATTTAAGTTGGGATCTACTTGCTAAAAGAGGGGGTCGAATAAGGCTAGGAGTCATAAGGGGTTGTTTTGCAATTTTGAATTGTTTAGGATTTATGATGGGTTAGTTTAGTGGGAGACATAATTAAGTGGGGTAATTAATGCTTTGTCTCCCTAGGGTATTAATAGGGTGGTTATATTTAACCGGGTTACCCTAGGGTATTGTGTACTCTTAAATGTATGTTTCATAAATTCAAAATTCAAATGCCTAAAAATATACCCAAACCGTACATCATACCTTTACAATAGAAAATAATATTTTTCTAATACAGTATAAAATACTTAAAAATCATAATTAATTTCTCTCACGTAATAAAACATTATAATTTTCTACCAAAACATAAAAATTCGTGAACTGCCAAAATGAATTCCAAAAAGTATAAAAATAAAATCTAAATTTTATTATGATCGTTCTGACTGTAAATTCGTCAAATTCCGATTTACCAGCCAAAAGTTATGAATTTTCAAAGTTTAATAAATCAAAGAAAAATTATTTAATAATCCTTTCTTCAAAACACAAAATAAATCCTTCAAATCAATAAAACGCCAAGTCAAATACTTAATCAATTTAAAACAATTTTATCATTTCCACATGTCCTTTATAAATCAAATGATGATTTTTCTTAAATAAAAAAAATTGACCAATTAGAAACCTCTGAAAATCAATTTATTAAAATGGGGAAAATTAGAGGTGTTACATTACTCCCCAACTTAAAAATTTTCTCATCCTCGAGAAATGATGCGAGAAGAAAACACAAACAATCAAGCAGAGCACAAAACACAACTCTCCTAACTTCCGATCCCATCCATAACATTCCTTAACTCCTCCACCAAACTGTTCACGCGCTGAGTCAAATCCTGGTTAAGCAGAGTCTGACCAAAAGACTCTTCAACAAATTCCTTAAGGTAACAAATTACTGGGGTTTCATTAAAATTTAACAAAGATACACAAATAGGGATAAGTCTCAAGATAAATTGGCAGGGTATTACAAATGGTTTTATATACAAGATACACTTGGGTATGATTGGGGTTTTTAAAGTCCCATGCCAACTCTGCCAATCATTGTTAACAATCACACGTTCAGGGATACACTGCATCCTTGACACTTTAGCAGGGTTATCTACTTAGTACATTTCATCCGGAACTTTAGACGATCAAGATTTCGATCTTAGACTCTAACTCAGGCTACACTCAAACAGTTGCGATCTTTCCCATCCTCAAAACATCTAAACAGTATTTCAAACCATCAAGACGTTTATTACTATCGGAAAATTATCCATTCTTAACAACACTAAACCTTTTTAATTTATCACACGGTCTAATCTTTAACAATCTTTTCTCGTTTAATACTCCTAAGACATTACACCATACTACTTTTCATCCGTTATATCTCTTAACTTACTAAGATTTCATCTCAACTTACGCTCTATATCCTCAAATTTCATTCGAAGTCCTCACATTTACTTCACTTCATCTTCCGGATTCATCCTAAACGCCACTAATTTCCTATCACTTTTGGCACTTCACTCACTTAATCTTAAAATTTCACGAATTCCAACGCCTAAATTACTCTAAAGTTACACAATCACCGACACTCATTTCGCATTTATCTACTTTTTCTCCCCAACTTGGATCAAACCTATCACCAAAATTGCCTACTGTCACTTAAAATCGTCACTTATACTACATTTCTTTCTCTAAGATCACATCATCAACGTTGATCACCACACTCTAATCCACAAAAGGTTGCACTAAAGCAGGGTATTTCTATAACGGTTAATCTCAATTTCCAGAATCATTCTATTCATTCGTTCTCCTTAAATTTATTTTCCCTAAAGCTCTACTTCTAACTTTTATTAATACATCATCATACTTCTCAAAGGGACTCCACCTACTTAGTGGGGTTAGAGCCTTACCATTTAACCTTAAAATGAATTGGGGTTCATCACTAAATATTCCCTAACAACCATAAATCCTTACCATTCCTATTTTGTAGATCCACTTTCCTAAACACCTCCAAAGAATAGTCTTTCAGAAATTCGATTCTACAATCCTTAGTTAGCTAACAACTCCATCATCTACCAATTTTCAAAACACCTACAACCAAGCCTACAGGGTTCTTCTTCTCACTAAAAGATTGACAAAGATTTGGCGGAACTTCAAGGGATGACAAAGATCAGAAAGAGTAACTTCGGGTTCAGTAAAGTTCAGTGTTTTGTCAACAAAGCAGGGGGTTCAAGGAAAACATCTTATTGGTTTGGAAAAAATTTATCACAATTTAGGATGAAAAGGTTAGTTAAGATCAAAAGGCTTGTGGCTAACAAACAAAAATCATATTGATGGGTTATCAACGAAAAACGGGTACATATTCTCATAGGATACTGGTTTACTTTAACTTGATAGGCTTTCATCGCCACCAAATACGACCGGGAGCAAACAATCAAAGAGATAGAACGCTCGCATCGATCAGCACGTGTAATAGCCTGATTCTCGTACTCAAAATACTTAACTTTTATTTATTAAAGTTACCAAAAATGAGGCCAAATTTATTATTTTTTTTAACACATTGTTGAAAAATTATTAGTGTATTTAAAAGTCCTCTTGTTGTAAATCGAGTTGTTACCAAAAAGTCCCTTCCATAAAACTTTTCTTTTCATAAAGTAATTTAGTTTCAAGAGCATTAATACTCATAACGGCTTTCAAAAGTTTACATTAGCCTCCCTTTCAAGGTAAAGCACTGTACAAAATAGAATTTAAATGTAGCTGTATTACACAAATGGCACATTGCTTGGTAATCCTTGACTCAAAACACAAATCATAACTTAAACTAAATTCACTACTATCGCTTCTGCTGCGTTATTCTGATGAAGACAACCTGATGAAGTTCCCCTTTCTTCTTGCGCCCTTTCTTCAGCCCCAAGAGTGGAGTCACCTCTGTCATTACTTTCTTATTGACGTTAAGCTCCCGCTCCAATTCATTTAGAGTAATGATCTCCACGTGATGCTCCGTCTGCCCGTTGAGATATCAGCAGCACCGATATGCCAACGAACAGGAGAGAGTAAGCGTTCCGAACGACGGATCGTCGACGGTGTGGGATTACGGTAGGCAAGATAATAGGACCAAACAACACGCAATACAATATACAAGCACACAACAACCAAACAGATTATTGACATCATCAGCATTATTATCTTACCTTATTAGCATTATTGTTATCCTTTCTCATTTCTTCTTTATTTTCACATCTTATGAACATTCTTTCCTTTTCTCATTCATTTCCATTTCACTACTATATTCTCTTTTCCTCCATCCTTATCAATCATAACCTCTGGTGATTGGGGAGTGTTAAAATACCATCAAAGTATTCATTTCAATCTCGGTGATCACTCACGTCTACATCTCCTCGGTCATCCATCCAACCTAGTCGGAAGCAAACAGGAGTACAAGACCTTTACCGTGCGGGCACGACAGCTGTCTCAAACTCAAATGGTCCCAGACCAGGAGGACTCAGCCTCAAATCATAATCAAATCAATTCATATACATGTCACACTGTCTCACTACAGTGGCAAACAAGATGCCCCACTCCAGTCCCTCTCACTATTCTAGATTTGCAATCTAGGGGGCGACAGTATATTTCTAGTGGGCCCGCAGAACTTACCACGGCATTAGACCCAGTCCCCACCACGTTAGTGCGCCACATGTGGAGTTCGTTCTGCCTAGAAATACACTCTAGACTTCTTGACGTTTCACCGTCATCGTCCTCCCCTAATGCAATCTCCTCCTAAGTATCCGCAGATACTTATGGTATCTTCCTCTCCACTACTTCGCACTCTCATACCTCACCGCGTATGTCTTTTAAAGTCTTTTAATCTTTTTAATTATCCTATGGTCGGCCCGTCCTTCGTGCAACCCTTCAACGAGTCCCGACCACTAACTTGGCACGATCTTTCTCTCATCATTTCTCACATAGCACAAAGCTGGGTTCACATCACGATTTCAAATATCATTTCTCAAACTTTCTCAACATTCTCCATTTCTCACAATCATTTCATTTCCAAAATCTTTTCAACATTCTCAATCTTTTCCCAAAAGAACAATCTTACTTTCCTCAACACATTTTCATAAACTATTTGGAAAATCTCATATCATAAACTTTCATAAAATCTCTTTTCGAAAACTTTCACATAAAAACTTTTCACAATTGTTCGCAAAACTATGGATTCAGAAACTTTTCTTCGAAAATGCCATTTCCCATCAATTTCTCAAAATTATTATTTCAAAAAGACTTTCTTAAAAACGTCATTACCAGAGAAACTTTCTCGAAGTTTATAAAAAAAAATCTCCCTTCAAAGCTTTTCACAAAATTGCCTTTCAAAAACTTTTCTGAAAATACTTTTCATAATATTTCCCAAAAACCTCTTTTCAAAAACATTTTCAAAAGAATTTCTTTTCATATATCCTTTTCTAAAATTTTCTCTTCATCATTCTCTACATGATCTCTTTTCAAAACATTTTCAAAAATTGTTTTTCAAAAATCGCAACTTTGCTGGGCGCTAATGGAGGAGCAAGCTCAACTCAACACTAGTCCCAGACTAAAACCAAAACCGAAGGAGCCCAGCTCCGCTCAAACTACATCTCATATCAACATCACTCTCCCCAGCTCTGGCTCGTTCTCAACACTATCATTTCATTCTTTCCCCAATCTCAACTCTTTCTTTCTTTTCCAACACATCTCATCTCTTTACTTCCTATTCAATTTTCTTTATTTTCATTTTCTTACTCAGGATGTAACACCCCGATTTGGCCACTTGAAAAATATACTGTTTTAATTCCAAAATGTAGTGGAAATGTGGGCCAATTTTTTATTTTTTTTACATGTAACGTGTAGCGTGGTTGAGTAGCATGAGTATGAGAACCATGTCGTTTTCCAAAACTCTTTCCTAATGTAAACGGTGTTCTCACACGTCATGCTAAAGTTCAAGTTCCAAATCGACGTGTTACTAACACTACGCTTTGCAACCTAATCTTTCTCAACTCCCTTATCATGGCCCGTTTCTTTTCTAAATCGAAACAGTGGTGGTCACGAAAATAAATTTCGTTCAAAAGTTTGGGGTCACATCATGGTACTGCAATGACACTAAGTAAATGAATGGAATACAACTTACTTCCGGGGAAAATAAAAGGACTGCCACCAAGCCCATTGACTGGAGGCAGAGGTACACGGAGAATTGCCTCACTAGGGTCGACCTCGATTACTTCCGTCTCCGAGTATCTATGTCGTCGTCCAATTCTTCTAACTTCTCAGCCTCGGGGTAAATGTGTGCAGACCAAAGCATCGGGTATCCACCATGATCGTTCGCTGACCCACCGACCTCGGTGTATTCACGCCACTATCCAATCTTCCTTCGTCTCGAATGTCGGACGCGAACTTGATCGGATCCATAGACTAAGGGAATGGATACCATAACAACAAATAGACAGACCAGAAGACTAGAGAGAGTAAGTATTCCCAAGCATGTTATGCCAACGATGTGGGATTACAATAGGTAAGATATTAAGAAATAACAAAACACATAAACCATACGCACAAGCACTCATTTTCAAATCTCTCTTTTACTTCAAAACTTTACACATTCACAGAACTTTCGTCAATCGCTTCCGCTGCGAACTCTGATTCCAACATCCATCTCATCCTCTTAAGAATTATTTCTTAACAATATCAGTTATCTTTTCTTAATTAAGTTTTATCAATTCGTATCCATCAATGATGCGGGGAATTTTAATCATCATTGAGGAGGGTCGCTTTCAAAGTTAGCACACACGTCTACATCTCCTCGGTCATCCACCCAACCTAATCGGAAGCAAACAGGAGTACAGGACCTTTACCATGCGGGCACGACAGCTGTCACAACACATAATGGTCCCAGACCAGGAGGACTCTGCCTCAATCAATTCATAATAAACATGGCACACTGCCTCGCAGTGGCAAACAAGATGCCCCACTCCAGTCCCTCTCACTGTTCTCGATTTGCAATCTAGGGGGAGACAGTATGTTTTTAGTGAGCTCGCAGAACGTGCCACGGCATTAGACCCAGTCCCCACCACGTTAGTGTGCCACATGTGGAGTTGTTCTGCCTAGAAACATACTCTAGACTTCTTGACGTTTCACCGTCATCGTCCTTCCCTAATGCAATCTCGTCCTAAGTATCCGCAGATACCTATTGTGACACCCTTCCGAATTACCCAAATATAATATAGTATTTAAGCTATTATATTGGATAATATATGGACTTGTGAGTGTTAAGAAAATAACTGAAATAAAATTTTCTTTTAAAGCGGGTGCACAAATCGTCATTTCGAATTCTTGGAGAATAGCTCTAAACCATTTCAAAACAATTGTATCGAGTTCGGCGATCTCTAAAACCTTTTTACAAATAGGGTAACATTCGCTCTTTGGAAACATCTTTGTATCATACAAGTAAGTAAAGTTACCCATGCTTTGTTCGATAAGACTGATACCATCAAATAATATTTGTAGCCGAGCTCTTAAATAGATTAAATCAGAGTAAGCGGAATTTATTGGACTATGCAACTGATAGTAATATAAACAGAGGTTTTATATATATAATATAAGAGTCATAATACATAGTCCCATCATGATAGTCTCCAAGACCCAGAAGTACAAGTCCATAAAAACAGATCTACATCACAGTGTAACTACAGCCCTAGAGTATTCCAAAAGTATATCTACAATATATATACATAACCAAAATACAACTCCAGGAGTAATCACGTAGATCTGGCAGCATCAGATGTGGTAGTAGTAGTAGCAGTCTCCAAAAACACAAGTAGTAGCATCATCATCACAGCAGCAACAAAGTATCCTCCACAGCCTCCACAACATCGGATCCTCTGATCCTCATCATACACCCTATACACATACCTAGGGATCATCGTCCCTCCAATCACTCCCAGTAGAATGCACGACAGGCTCGCTCCCACTCTCGTCCTCCACCGGATCCTCCTTGATCTCATCCGAGGGAGAGTGTTCCCTACCACTGGGGACCGGGTCAGGTGATGGTGAAACCCTGACTGGGCTCCTCGGATCAGAACGGGGAGTCTCCTCGCGGACGACTCTCAAGGTAAAAGGGTGAGAGCGGGTAGGTCGAAAACGAAAACTATGATAAGAGCGAGCTGGTCGCGTGGGAGGTGGTCCATGGTAAGTATAAAACGGGGGTACATGCATAGTGTATATGATGGGAATCCTAAATCTACGAGGACGGAATCGGATCAACGGGTTCGGGTGGTAGAAGGTAACCTCTACCTCTCCCTCGAACACCGCACGATGGTCCTCATAGATCCATGTGCCACTAGGAAGTGGCCGGATCTCGATGCAAGCAATGTAACGAGACATCACCTACAAGGGCATAGGGGTAAGCAATTCTATACACATAATCAACAGAGAATAAATTGTGCAATATGAGTATGTAAATATGCATCAATTAACAACAATCACATATATCACTTAGCAGTTAATTAATGCACATAGGATGCTCACACTTATTTCATTTATCACAATTAATTTAAATGAATGGCATGATGCATGACTTTAGCTCTCAAGCCTATCTTCATCATACTATGTCACTCTCTGACGTCCATCCCTGACAACCCAGCACTCAACAGTGCGTTGTATTCCTAGGTATACAACCATTCGTACATTCACCTAGAATGTACACGACAAGCTTGGAATATATGCCACCCGAGCATATCCCGTCATCCAAACGGACCGTCATCCAAACGGTATAACCATATCGGCATCCACTAAGCCGACCACGCCAACGACGTGTCATCAAGCAAGCGTATTGGCACTCCCAGAGGCCCTCCACATGTTTAACAAAACATGAAATACGTCCTACCATCCAAACTCCAGAATGAATGCATTTTATTTTTTGGACTTAAGGGAAATTGATTAATACTTTACAGGCCACCTAGGCTTATTTCTTTATCAAAAAGGACCGTCACCAAACGATCTATTTGTATTAATCAATCTCTCTAAGTCTTGATCCCTTGAACTATTATTAATAATTCCTTAATTAATTAAGTCAGAATTGAAAATGGTGTTTTCAGGTTCTGGGTAATTTACTCGTGTAAAATTCAGTACACTCGAGTGTTCTCCAACTTTTCCAGATTACTCGAGTGTTCTTAAGATTACTCGAGTGTTCATGACTTTCTGAGGATTTGGGTTTCAAATTCAATAAATTACTCGAGTAGTCCATAGGTTACTCGAGTGTTCATCCTGATTTCCAGAATACTCGAGTGACCCTGAATGACTCGAGTGGTTAGCCTTAACTTGTCCTCAGGTCATGCTCGATACTCGAGTAGTAGACACGATACTCGAGTGTTCTAACTTCATTTACATTGTTTTTCAAACGTTTTACTCGAGTACCCTGTATATTACTCGAGTGTTTCGCAGCAGTTTACACTGAAAACTTAGTTTTCACATAACATTTTCATTTCTACTTAATTCTAGTCCATTCCAGGGATCCACAGAGTTAACATAACACCATTTAAACATGTTACAACACTTATTTCATATCAAAACACAGATTTGACAGAGAATCCAACAATTATGCATAAAATGCACATTTTAACAACTCAACACCTCAAATTGCATAATATGCATAAAACTCATAAGGTAAAGTTCATTTAAGCTTGCATGCATGATATAGAACTTGTTCAACACAGATTTAGAGCATGGATTGGTCTCCAAACCAAAGTTCCTATTCAATCTAAGCCCTTAGAGCCTGTTGGTGGCTCTCTAACACAATTCATGGAATTTATCTCTATCTAGTGAATATAATTACTTCCCCTTACCTCTCAGACGTGAATCAAACAAGAAATTCCCCAAAGAAAAGCTCCACAGAACCAAAAGCACTTTAACCCAACATGCAGAGCAGTTTTGAGTGCAACACCAAAGTGGAATTGGTTTACACATGAAACAGAGAATAGAATTAGGGAAATTAGATTTTCTAGACTCTATGCCACATAATCTAACTAAGGAAACCGAATTTGAGACTCAAGGATTTGTGAGCTTACCAGAAATCAAGATCAAAGTAAGCTCCAAGCAACACTTTGACAGAACAAACTCCAACTTCTCAGCTCCAATTCTCCCAACACACTCACTCAATCCTCACGATTTTTATGTCTATACAAAGCTCGTGATGTGAGCTTTGTATTCGTGTATCACTCAAGCCTTAACACTCAGAATTGAAAGAGAATCGAAGAGGATAAATTCGAAACCCTAACTATGTCAACACAAGCACGATTGAGCAAAAATTCCTAGCTTAGGAAGGTTGATGAGCTTTTATAGACATGGAGGGGCATCATGCATCACGACACGACATTCTTGAGCTGTTGACGACGGAGTATTCGTGTCAACGGAGGGGACTCGTTCATGGTGACTCATCAAACGCACTCACTCGTGCAGATTGACCCAGAATACTCGAGTATTCAGAATAATACTCGAGTGTTTTGCCCAGATTTTGAAAAATAATTATTTTATTTACTTTCCCTCTAAAACCTTTCCTATAATGTCTTCTAGGTCCCTACTCAGGGACTAATATGCAAAACTCCTATTTTATACATTATTATATTTATTAAATAATTTCACACACCTAAGCTAGTCACATGAACACATATTTTAATCAAGGATTAACATAGAAACCATTAATTATAATTAAATTATAATTAACATTTCATTAATCGGGGATTAAAATTTTGGGGTGTTACACTACTCCCCCACTTACAAGGAATTTCGTCCCCGAAATTCAACTTATACAAACAAGTCAGGATAATCCTGACGCATCTTATCCTCTAATTCCCAAGATGATTCTATCACATCTCCATAAACCCAGACGACTTTGACCAGACGAATATCCTTCCCTCTAAGCTGCTTGATCCTTCGATCTTCAATACGAACTGGCACAGCTTTGAAGGTTAGGTTCTCATGAATTTCTAAGTCATCAGGTCGGATTCTAAGGACAATGGTGGGGTCATGGACATATCTCTTTCATTGAGACACATGAAATACATTATGGAGGTTAGCTAATGACGGAGGCAGGGCTAACTGATAAGCTACTGGGCCGACTCTTTTGAGGATTTGATAGGGACCAATAAACTTAGGTGATAGTTTCTGGGTTTCTAGGGCTCTACTAACACCTTTTGTTGGTACTATTCTAATGAATACATGGTCTCCTTCGGCAAACTCTAAAGGTTTCCTTCTTCTATCAGCATAGCTTTTCTGCCTACTTTGAGCTGCCCTCATCTTTTCTTGTATCATCTTGATCTGTTCCATGGTCTCATTCACAAAATCTGGTCCAACCAGAGAATTCTCCCCCACTTGAAACCAGCATAACGGCGTCTGACACTTTCTCCCATACAGGGCTTCAAATGGTGCCATTCCAATACTCGTGTGGTAACTGTTGTTATAAGTAAATTCCACGAGCGGCAACATCTGCTCCCAATTCCCTTGACCTTCCAAGACACAGGCTCGTAGAATGTCCTCCAATGACTGAATAGTCCTCTCCGTTTGGCCATCAGTCTGAGGATGGTATGCAGAACTCAGCTTCAATCTTGAACCCAAGGCTCTATGCAGATCAACTTCGATGTAAACCTCGGGTCGCGATCTGACACAATGCTTGATGGTACACCGTGCAGACGAACAACTTCTTTGATGTACAACTGGGTAAGCTTTTCCAACGAGTAGCGCATGTTAATAGGAATAAAATGCGCCGACTTGGTGAGACGATCCACGATCACCCAAATTGCATCATGACCAGTGGCTGTCCTTGGCAATCCCGACACAAAATCCATCGAGATGCTATCCCATTTCCACACGGGAACTTCCAAGGAAAGTAACTCTCCTCCTGGCCTTTGATGTTCCACTTTCGCCTTTTGACACACCAAACAGCATGCCACATACTCAGCTACGTCCCTTTTCAACCCAGGCCACCAAAATAGCTTCTTTAAGTCCTGGTACATTTTGGTAGTTCCCGGATGCATACTCATTTTACTCTTATGCGCTTCATCCAGAATCTTCCTTCTTACTTCTAAATCATCAGGCACACAAATCCTTGTTTTAAAGCGAAGGATTCCATCCTTTCCTTCTTGAAACTCCAATTCCTTGCCTTCTTCCATCAACTTCCTCTTTTCCATGAGTTTCCCATCCTTGTGTTGTAATTCCCGAATCCTTTGCAAAAACTCGTTAGCAATCTGCAGCATCCCCATCTTGATACTTGTCGGCTCCACTTGCATCGTCAGACTCAAATCCCGGAACTCCTCTATCAGTGCAGCTTCTCTGACCATCATTGCACTGATGTGCATTGCCTTTCTACTCAATGCATCTGCCACAACATTGGCCTTCCCCGGATGGTAATGGAGCTCGAACTCATAATCTTTCAAAAACTCCATCCATCGACGCTGCCTCATATTCAACTCCTTTTGATCGAAGAGGTACTTTAAACTCTTATGGTCACTGAACACCCGGAACGTAGTGCCATAGAGATAGTGCCTCCAGATCTTTAACGCAAACACCACAACTGCCAGCTCCAGATCATGAGTTTGATAGTTCATTTCATGAACTTTTAGCTGTCTCGAGGCATAGGCGACGACTTGCCCTTCTTGCATCAAAACGCACCCAAGGCCTTGTTTCGACGCGTCACAGTACACATCAAAGCTCTTCTGTGTATCAGGCAGAATCAATACCGGATATGATGTCAACCTTTCCTTCAGTTCCCGAAAACTCCTTTCACACTTCTCATCCCAAAGGAATGGTTGATCTTTCCGAGTCAACTTCGTCAAAGGCAGTGCGATCTTCGAGAAACCCTCTATAAACCTTCTATAGTACCCAGCCAAACCAAGAAAGCTTCTCACCTCTGTGACCGACTTCGGTTGCTCCCATTGCAAAACCGAACTCACTTTCGTCGGATCCACGGCTATTCCTTTGTCTGAAATCACATGCCCCAAGAACTTAACCTCCTTCAGCCAGAATTCACATTTTGTAAGTTTGGCGTACAATTGCTTCTCCTTTAGCATGCTCAACACCATCCTCAAGTGTTCAGCATGCTCCTCCGGGCTCTTGGAGTAAATAAGGATATCATCTATGAACACAACCACGAATGAATCTAAATAAGGTCTAAAGATTCGATTCATGTAGTCCATAAAGATAGCTGGTGCATTAGTCAATCCAAACGACATCACAACATACTCATAATGCCCGTATCGGGATCGAAATGCAGTCTTAGAGATATCCTCTTCTCTAATCCTGATTTGATGGTATCCTGACCTCAAATCAATCTTGGAAAATACTGAAGCTCCATGAACTTGATCCATAAGATCATCTATCCTTGGCAACGGATACTTGTTCTTGATGGTGACCTTATTCAGCTGCCGGTAGTCAATGCACATCCTCATACTACCATCTTTCTTCTTGACAAACAAAACCGGAGCACCCCAAGGTGACACACTTGGTCAGATCATTTGCTTCTGTAGTAGTTCCTCAATCTGCTTCTTCATTTCTGCCATTTCCGGTGGTGCCATTCTATAGGGAGCGATAGAAATGGGACCAGCTCCCGGAACTAGGTCGATACCGAATTCAATTTCTCTTCTTGGTGGCAGACCAGGGATCTCGTCAGCAAAAACTTCCGAAAAGTCTCTGATAATAGGGATCTCTTCCATTCCTGGACCATTCTCCTCCACCTCAGAGTTGAACAACCACACGTAGCCTGAGGGTTTTGGGCTTCTATAGGTCACTACTTTTCTATCGCAATCAATGATTACTTGGTTTTGACTTAACCAGTCCATTCCCAAGATCACATCTAATTGTGCCAAGGGTAAGCAGATCAAATCTACTTTAGAGGTTTGTCCTAACACTTCTATACAACAGTTAAGACATGCTCTAGAAACAATTACAGGAGCATTGGTAGGGGTTTCTACTTTAAGAGTATAAGGCATTTCAGACATAATCAAGCCTAACCGGTTTACACATTCATACGAAACGAATGAATGCATTGCTCCAGAGTCAAACAAAACATGACAAAACTGACCGTTAAGCAAGTATTTACCTTGCACCTGATCAGAAGACCGACTTGCTTCCACACCGCGAAGGGTGAAAACTCTTCCTTGAGCCATAGGTCTATCAGCAGTTCCCCTTGAGTTGGCTTTGGTCGGTTCCTTGCAGTCCCTTGCAAACTGCCCCGACTTCCCACATTTAAAGCAACCACTTGTCCCCCAACACACACGGCCATAGTGATTGCGCTTGCACTTGTCGCAGAATGGAGCCTCGCTCCGATAATTCCTTCCCTCAGAACCACCAGCTTTGCCCTTGCCTTTCCCTCTAAGATCATACAGACCCTTGCCTCGATTGTTGAAACCCTTATGTCTTTGTGGTCCATAGCTCTGATTGTCCTTCTTTTCCAAGACTTGCACCTCCTCAGCCTTTGTATCATCTTCATACATCCTACACATATCCACAAGTGCAGGAAAGCTTTGAATCCGCTGGTAGCTGAAAATCGACTTCAACTTTGGCCTCAAGCCTCCTTCGAACTTAATGCATTTACTCCTCTCATCTGGATTGTTCTGATAGTATGGAGAGTACTTCATCAGTTCCTCGAACTTAGCTGCGTACTCACCCACACTCATGTTCCCTTGCTTCAGCTGCAAGAACTCCACTTCCTTCTTCCTTCTCAAGTCCTCAGGGAAATACTTTTGGAGAAACTTCTCCATGAATACTCCCCAACTTACATCCCTTCCTTCATATTGCAGAAGCTGCATCGTGTGATTCCACCAATTCTCAGCTTCATCCTCTAACATATAAGTTGCATACGCCACCTTTTGATCATCCGAACACTCCAACGTCCTCAGAATCTTGTCCATAGTGTGAATCCACTTATTTGCTTCTTCCGGCTTAAATCCTCCTTCGAACTTTGGCGGATTGCAACTCCTAAAATCAGCCAAAGTCTTCGCCTCAGCGTTACCCACATTACACTGATGAGGCGGGTTAACCAGTTGAGATGGTTGCTGAGACTGCCGTTGCATAGCTTCCAACACCGTGGTGATTCGTTCTAGCATCGCGTTGGTGTGATTTTGGTTTCTAGTTGCCATATTAGACCTGCGCTATGGGCTTATGGTCACATATGTTGAACTAAAGAAACTTCCATTACACTACCCATACTACGGCTCTATCTTAAACTTCTAAATTTACAATCAATTGCGTCTTGTACTCAAAAGAGACAAGATACAAACAAATCAAGGGTATTTAAACCTCAACAAGCAAAAATAATAACATTCAAAGTAATATAAATGCTTTGGAGATACCTGCTTGATGTTGATGACTACCTTTCCAAACTACTTCCACTACTACAGGATCTGACTTTTGCTCTGATACCACTAAGTGTGACACCCTTCCGAATTACCCAAATATAATATAGTATTTAAGCTATTATATTGGATAATATATGGACTTGTGAGTGTTAAGAAAATAACTGAAATAAAATTTTCTTTTAAAGCGGGTGCACAAATCGTCATTTGGAATTCTTGGAGAATAGCTCTAAACCATTTCAAAACATTTGTATCGAGTTCGGCGATCTCTAAAACCTTTTCACAAATAGGGTAACATTCGCTCTTTGGAAACATCTTTGTATCATACAAGTAAGTAAAGTTACCCATGCTTTGTTCGATAAGACTGATACCGTCAAATAATATTTGTAGCCGAGCTCTTAAATAGATTAAATCAGAGTAAGCGGAATTTATTGGACTATGCAACTGATAGTAATATAAACAGAGGTTTTATATATATAATATAAGAGTCATAATACATAGTCCCATCATGATAGTCTCCAAGACCCAGAAGTACAAGTCCATAAAAACAGATCTACATCACAGTGTAACTACAGCCCTAGAGTATTCCAAAAGTATATCTACAATATATATACATAACCAAAATACAACTCCAGGGGTAATCACGTAGATCTGGCAGCATCAGATGTGGTAGTAGTAGTAGCAGTCTCCAAAAACACAAGTAGTAGCATCATCATCATCACAGCAGCAGCAAAGTATCCTCCACAGCCTCCACAACATCGGATCCTCTGATCCTCATCATACACCCTATACACATACCTAGGGATCATCGTTCCTCCAATCACTCCCAGTAGAATGCACGACAGGCTCGCTCCCACTCTCGTCCTCCACCGGATCCTCCTCGATCTCATCCGAGGGAGAGTGTTCCCTACCACTGGGGACCGGGTCAGGTGATGGTGAAACCCTGACTGGGCTCCTCGGATCAGAAGGGGGAGTCTCCTCGCGGACGACTCTCAAGGTAAAAGGGTGAGAGCGGGTAGGTCGAAAACGAAAGCTATGATAAGAGCGAGCTGGTCGCGTGGGAGGTGGTCCATGGTAAGTATAAAATGGGGGTACATGCATAGTGTATATGATGGGAATCCTAAATCTACGAGGACGGAATCGGATCAACAGGTTCGGGTGGTAGAAGGTAACCTCTACCTCTCCCTCGAACACCGCACGATGGTCCTCATAGATCCATCTGCCACTAGGAAGTGGCCGGATCTCGATGCAAGCAATGTAACGAGACATCACCTACAAGGGCATAGGGGTAAGCAATTCTATACACATAATCAACAGAGAATAAATTGTGCAATATGAGTATGTAAATATGCATCAATTAACAACAATCACATATATCACTTAGCAGTTATTTAATGCACATAGGATGCTCACACTTATTTCATTTATCACAATTAATTTAAATGAATGGCATGATGCATGACTTTAGCTCTCAAGCCTATCTTCGTCATACTATGTCACTCTCTGACGTCCATCCCTGACAACCCAGCACTCAACAGTGCGTTGTATTCCTAGGTATACAACCATTCGTACATTCACCTAGAATGTACACGACAAGCTTGGAATTCATGCCACCCGAGCATATCCCGTCATCCAAACGGACCGTCATCCAAACGGTATAACCATATCGGCATCCACTAAGCCGACCACGCCAACGACGTGTCATCAAGCAAGCGTATTGGCACTCCCAGAGGCCCTCCACATGTTTAACAAAACATGAAATACGTCCTACCATCCAAACTCCAGAATGAATGCATTTTATTTTTTGGACTTAAGGGAAATTGATTAATACTTTACAGGCCACCTAGGCTTATTTCTTTATCAAAAAGAACCGTCACCAAACGATCTATTTGTATTAATCAATTTCTCGATGTCTTGATCCCTTGAACTATTATTAATAATTCCTTAATTAATTAAGTCAGAATTGAAAATGGTGTTTTCAGGTTCTGGGTAATTTACTCGAGTAAAATTCAGTACACTCGAGTGTTCTCCAACTTTTCCAGATTACTCGAGTGTTCATGACTTTCTGAGGATTTGGGTTTCAAATTCAATAAATTACTCGAGTAGTCCATAGGTTACTCGAGTGTTCATCCTGATTTCCAGAATACTCGAGTGACCCTGAATGACTCGAGTGGTTGGCCTTAACTTGTCCTCAGGTCATGCTCGATACTCGAGTAGTAGACACGATACTCGAGTGTTCTAACTTCATTTACATTGTTTTTCAAACGTTTTACTCGAGTACCCTGTATATTACTCGAGTGTTTCGCAGCAGTTTACACTGAAAACTTAGTTTTCACATAACATTTTCATTTCTACTTAATTCTAGTTCATTCTAGGGATCCACAGAGTTAACATAACACCATTTAAACATGTTACAACACTTATTTCATATCAAAACACAGATTTGACAGAGAATCCAACAATTATGCATAAAATGCACATTTTAACAACTCAACACCTCAAATTGCATAATATGCATAAAACTCATAAGGTAAAGTTCATTTAAGCTTGCATGCATGATATAGAACTTGTTCAACACAGATTTAGAGCATGGATTGGTCTCCAAACCAAAGTTCCTATTCAATCTAAGCCCTTAGAGCCTCTTGGTGGCTCTCAATCCTCACGATTTTTATGTCTATACAAAGCTCGTGATGTGAGCTTTGTATTCGTGTATCACTCAAGCCTTAACACTCAGAATTGAAAGAGAATCGAAGAGGATAAATTCGAAACCCTAACTATGTCAACACAAGCAAGATTGAGCAAAAATTCCTAGCTTAGGAAGGTTGATGAGCATTTATAGACATGGAGGGGCATCATGCATCACGACACGACATTCTTGAGCTGTTGACGACGGAGTATTCGTGTCAACGGAGGGGACTCGTTCATGGTGACTCATCAAACGCACTCACTCGTGCAGATTGACCTAGAATACCCGAGTATTCAGAATAATACTCAAGTGTTTTGCCCAGATTTTGAAAAATAATTATTTTATTTACTTTCCCTCCAAAACCTTTCCTATAATTGCTTCTTGGTCCCTACCCAGGGACTAATATGCAAAACTCCTATTTTATACATTATTATATTTATTAAATAATTTCACACACCTAAGCTAGTCACATGAACACATATTTTAATCAAGGATTAACATAGAAACCATTAATTATAATTAAATTATAATTAACATTTCATTAATCGGGGTTTAAAATTTTGGGGTGTTACACCTATCGTTTCTTCCTCTCCACTACTTCGCACTCTCATACCTCACCGCATATGTTTATGTCTTTTAAAAGTCTTTTATCTTTTTTAATTAACCTAATGATCGGCTCACCCTTAGTGCATCCCTTCAGTGAGTCCTGACCGCTATCTTTGCACAATATTTCTCATATGAGCACAGAGCTGGGATCACATCAACCACTTGCATCTTATTCCACAATTTCCTTTAACAATCTCCTTTTCTCAAAATCTCATTTCACAACAATCTCATATCATTCTCCTCCTCAAGATCTCAACTCGCAAAACTTTTCTTGAAAACTTACTCCTCACACTCTTACGAAATCTCTTTGAAAATCTCCTTTCACCGACTTTTTCCAAAAACCTCCGTTCACAAATCTTTTCAAAAACCTTATTCCAAATTAAAATATCCTTTCGAAAACATTTTCAAACTCACATTTCGTACTCTGCTTCCAAAAATCTCGTTTCAAAACTCTTTTTCAAAAATTCTCATTTTCCAAAAACCTTTTCAAGAATCTCTTTTCATAAATCTTTTCAAAAATCTTATTTCCAAAAACTTTTCAAAAACATATTGTTTCCATGAGTACTAGTGGAGGAGCAAGCTCAACTCAACACCAGTCTCACTTCTACAATATCACAAAGGAGTCCACTTCTTCTCACATCACATCTCACATCACCACACAACATCACTTTCCCTAGCTCTGGCTCATCCGCATCATATTCATCAATTCTCACTCATCCGCGATTATAATTTCCACAACATCTCCACCTCTTCTCAAACTTTCCCTTACATTTTCTTTTATTCTTTTCATTCACCGTTAACATTTCCATTATTTTCAATCTCATCACGCGTAATAAATTCAACCGATTAAGCAAACATATGTATACTAGCATTCAAACATCATCACATATAATCAATTCCTAATTTCACGTGGTCTTTGTCTCCTTCACACGAGTGTCCACATAATCAAACAATTGCCACCGTGCTACTAACTCAGAACCACTAAGTTTCGACTTTTGAGATGGTCGAAACACTTAATAAATTACCTAAATACCACGGTGTTTGGGGGAAACTTCTCTCTCTCCTCAACCGATGACGATCTTCAGCGCGCTCCTTGGTTTCCATTGTGACGTTCGTAACTGCTTCCCGATCGTTACTGGCACTCAAATATTTCCCTCTTATTAAAAATCGCTCTTATTCAATTATCTTGAAATTAAAGCAACTTATAAAACTTTTATTTGAAAACAAGGTATAGGTTTCCTCTTATCACTTTGAAAATCAATTTAGATTCCTTATAGTTAAACCAAGTAAAACATTCATTTAATAAAAAATTTCAGAAAATTCTTCTCAAACACTTGTTAAGAACATAGTTAATTTATAAAACACCTTTTGAATTAAAACCAGGTACTTTAGAAATCATATAAAAATCATTTCAGAACAATAGTTTTCAATAAATCAAATCATTTTTCTTACTTTATTTTCTTTAAAACCGAATCAAAAGAAAATAAAACAAAATTAAATCAAAATCTTTTTAAAGTCATTAAACACTTAAGTCATTCAAACACATACACAAACAAATATAATATCACAAACCACTCATCATTTATGCATATAAGACAAGGATCAAACATAAACTCCTATTTTCCTTATGCATGGCCGAATCTTATCCTATATGAGACCAAGTTATATTCACCATTTCAAACACTAATAATTACTAACGCATACACAAAACATACACATAGGGAAAACAATCATTTAGACACAACATCCTACTTCAAACATCACCACCGAGAATAATTATTAAAAGAAAAGGAATATCTTCACTTAAAATTATGCTAATCATCTTCCTAATCAACTAGCTATATCTCTAAATTATCATACAAAGAAAATCAACTCATGTTCCTTTATTTTTCAACCAAACCGAATGAGACATAAGAAAAACAACTTGATTTTCCAACAACATAATCATGCATCAAATATTTATTCAAACTAAAATCAAACAATAACACATAAGAAAATGAAAATAGTTTAGGTAAAATTTGTTCCTAAAACCGAATGGAACACAAAAATCACTTTTAAGTCTTTAATCAAAAATTTAGATTTTCACATACTTAAAATCCATAGATCCATCAATATAATACACATGCAAAGAAAAATAAACAAATTTTAATATTATTAAGACAAAACCGTGAGCTCCATACAAAAATTCATCAAACTTTAATTTTATTTCTTTCAATAAAATCAAGGGTCAAAAATCTTTAGATCACATAAATTTCAACATATATGTAACTAAAATAAAGATCAAACATGATTCCCTATTTTCCTAGGTTTGGCCGAATGATAAAGATGCACAAGGGTAAAATCTTAGGTCTAGTTTTCACATACAAGGCTTTAAAACTCATGGATCATATCATACAAAACTTTTTAAAGCATTACTTTCTTTTTCAAAGAACCAACCGAATCATCATCATCATCATCATCATCATCATCATCACACAAGCAAAATCTTGTTAAAAAAAATCTTTTTTTTATACAAAAATCACTTTTAAAACTTATTATCATAATTTTCCCCTTTAAAATTGTGACATGCATCAAAAGAAAATTAAGACTTTACACTTAGAACAACATGCAAAGCTCAACTTCATGATTTTGCAAGGATTCACCACAAGTTAAAGCATGCAAGAGGAGATCAAAATAAAACACAACTTAAACACAACTTGCAAACAAAACCGTGAAGAAGAATTTTATAAACTAAGGATCAAAGCTTTCAAACACAAATATTCAAGATCCATACATAAAATTACCATGCAAAGCATTTAAATTTCAAGATCATGAGAAAAAGGGTACATGCACCACAAAAATTAAATTTAAATAAAGTTCATCACAAAGTCTTTACAAAACTAATATCTTTACACTAAAACTTTCTAAACAACTACCTTAAATAAAAAATCCTAGTCTTCAAGCTTCAAACTCTCCTCTCTTCCTCCTATAGTTGCTTCGGCCTCTCCCTCTTAGGGTTGATAGGTTGATTTTGTTTTTGATCTTTGAAGAAGGAAGGGATTAGAGAAAGAAATCAAGGTGTTTGGGTTGGGAGGTTTGGGTTTCTACTCTTATTTTCTCTTCTCTTCTCTCGGCCTAACTCTCTTCCTCTAAGGTCTCAAGAGCTTTGTGTTGCTCTTGGACTAGAGTGTTTGTGTTGGTGATGGGAAATGAAGAATGAAGAAATGAATCAAGGCTAACACACCCACACACACGGTTTATGAAAGCAAAACAAGGGGTGGGATTTTCCTCTCTTGCCCTCGGTCTAAGGCATGGGTTCAAGGGCAATTTGGTCTACTCCTAATGTTGCATGGGAGGGATCTTGTTCGTGGGAGACAAGGTGAAGGGGAAAGTCAACCTTAGGCACCATTAGTCATCACCTAGGTTTCTACTTGCTTGCCACTTAAACTTTTTATTTTTCTTAATGCTTAAGAAAATCAACTTCTACTTGGTTCCTTTATCTATATGGCCGAACATACAACACACACATGCACATCATACACATATGATTTCTCTTCATGTTATCACAACAACACACACACATTAGGTCATGAATGATGCATACATATATTTAATCATGCATATTATATTGCACACACGACACACACATGCATCTTTTCACAATCATGCATTCACATTCACACATACATCCTACATATATTCTCACATAATTCATGCATATCATTCATCTTAAATTTACTAATTAAATTTCATGCATAATCTATTAAACAAAACACATATTCATCACGCAAATTTTCAAGGTGCAATTCTTAAGAAAAGTCAATTAACTTATCAATTTATTTTCGAAATAAGTTTGTCTTTGAAATAAAATCTTATTTTTTTCACAAAAATTTTCCAAGAAACCATTTATGAAAAACTCCAAATCATATAAAAGAAAATTCATTTCTTTAAGAAATCTCAAATAACAAAATTATAATTTGGTTTTCATGAAATCAACTTCAAAAAAAAAAAAAAATCAGTTGCTAAAACACTTTAACTGAAAAATCTCTCTTAATCTCTGAAAAACCCTTTCTAAATTCTCAAAAATTCTTTTTAAATAAAACCCCATTATTCTATTTGAGTCCAGAAGATGCGGGATGTTACACAGGACGTAACGGACGTCCATCAACAGATTATCAATATTAACCAACAACGCTTAATTTCAACTTGCATAATTAAATTAATAAATATATAAATAAATGAAAGCATGCTATCAATCACGCAAACATCACACAACAACAATGTGGTCTTCGTCACCTTCGTATAAGTGGCCACACAATCAAACAATTGCCACTTATACTACTAACTCTAACCACTTAATTCCGACCTTTGAGATGATACGGAATGTCCTAATATATCACCTAACTACCACGGTGTCTTAGGAAAGCTTCTCTCTCACCTGAGGTCCAGCAATTTAATGCGTACCGTCTCCTCGGATCCTTTGTGCTGCCAGCTGCCCCAATCCCTCATCTTTAAGATTATTCATCGTACTAAATGAAATACGCTTACGTTATTAACGGGTAGTAAGAAAATCTTTTCATGTCTCAAAACACTTTTCGTTCTCAGACGAAAGACTTAAAACATAACCGTTTTCTCTTAAGTAACCCTAATATTTCCTAATATCTTAAGTACGTCAAAACCATTTGAAAACGTCACATAAAATAATTTAAACCATTTAGTTAGGTTGCGGGTCTTGGACAGCAAAGGTTTATTTCACAAAATCATTTTAATAAAAATCCGAAAACATTGTAAAACACTTTTTACTTTAAACAATTCTTTAGTTCAAACTAATACTTTAAAACTCAAGTTTTTATCATGAAATAAATCTTGAACAACCACTAAAAATCTCTACTGGATTTATTTTAAAACCACTTAATTTAAAAACCAATTACATACTCAAATATTTTTCAAACATCAAATAGCACACAACCACAACAACAACAACACTTAAAGGAATTAAGTCATACAACTACTTACTTAATTATAGACCAAGTATTTATTCTCAAAGAAACACTTATTCACTCCTACACTCACAAACCGAATGGAACTAAAAATATAACCATGCACATTTATTTTTCTTCCTTTAAACAACTTAATTCTTTTCAAAAATCGTTATGTGAAATTATTTTCATGCTAACAAATTTCCTAGACTTACCTACATTATAGGGCCGAATGAAATCAAAGAAAACAAGTCAAGAATTACAAGTAAGACACATAAATCAATTTAGTTTATTCCAAGCACTTAAACCTTATTTTCTTTTCTTTCATAAAGTCATTTACCCCTTCTTTCTCTTAAAACCGAGTATAAGTATAAGTCTAAGAAAAATTTATTCAATATTAAGGACATGAAATCATGAAGTCTTTCATTCCATTTTGTTCCAAAAATCGTGAGCCCTTCTAAAAAGAATTTAAACAAACTTTAATTCATTCTCCTAGACTTAAATTAATTTATCAAACCAAATATAGTTTCCTTTATCTTTTTAATCAAAACCAAATTGGAATAAAAATAGTCACAATACAATCTCAAACAAATTAATTTATCATAAATTCACAAGGCATATTCATTACTTTTTGTGTCACTTCATGAAAAGGATTTAGCCTACTAAACCTAGCTAGGCTGAATCATCATCATGGCAAAAACATGGTTTTGAAAAATACTACCTCCCTTTTCAAACACAAAACTATGACCTCTTTTCCTCCTCAAACCAAGTTTTCATTTTCATTTTCTTGTATGTACTTTAGAAATCCTTGAATCAAATAGAAAATGACATGCATGTTGTAACACCCTGCAAAATCCTCGTATTAATTTAAAATACTAAAGATAATTATTTGTGAAAGAAGTGTTTTGAAGAGGTATCATCTTAATTGATTTTTCTAATTTACATTTTAAAGTAATGATTGATTCTAAAGAGAGGATTTTCAGAAATAAAATGTTAAGAGTGGAGAAATTGAGTTTTTAGAAAAGATTTATGTACTTGATATTTTTATGTTTTAAAGGAAAATTGTGATTTTTATGTATGAATTATTTTATGAGAAAAGATCTATTTTCCATGTGTGTATATGCATGATATGTGTATATGTGTATTTGCATGCATAAGTGTTGATGTGCATGAGTGTACACATGTGAGTAATGTGTGTGTGCATGTGTATGTTGGCCGTGTGTGTGTATGTGCATGCAAGGATGGAGCCTTGACTTTCTTGCACCCTAAGTTAGTAGCCAAATAGCATATAGGTTTAAGTTAATGTAAAGCATAGTTAAGAGTTTGACCAACCAATAGGATCAAAGATTAAGCCTAATTTTACTCTATTTGTCTCATGGCTTAGCTTGAGCCATGCAAGCTTTTATGAAGCCAATTTTACCCTTCATCCAACACTCTTTGGCCGAATTATTCCAAGGGCAACAAAGGAAATACTCGTGTGCCTATATATACCACCAAGCCTTAGTTTATTCCATCCTTTCTCATTTCATTTCCCATTCATTTTCCAAACACTTCTTCTAGGAGCCTCATTAGCTCTTAGAAAAGAAATAGATAGAGATAGAGAGAGAGAACCCGTGAGCTTGGAGGAGAGGAGAAGAAGGAGATCAAACCCAAAAGCTTTAGGGAACCTTGAAGATCAAGTGAAGGTGGTTGAAGATCTACTCTTTTTCTTTGTGTATTCGAAGATCATAGAGTGTTTTAAGTAGTTTTCATTCTCTAAGTCTTGTAGGGTTCTTTTGTTGTTGCCTATCTAATTTTCTTGTAGATCTATGTTTGTAAGTGCCTATTAAGCTTTGATTTTGAGTTTCAAGAGCCAAATAAATTTGTAGAACCTTAAATCATGGACATTACCATTCGGCCTTGTCTAGAAAATTAGGTTGTGATGGTTTTATTTTTGATTTGAGTTCATGCATGTTAGTTTGATGAGTGCTAAAGTCGATCTAAGTGGGTTGAATACTTTGATTTTAACTTTGATTTTTCTAAGCTTTGATCTTTGGTTTTCTTTTCAAAAGGACCTTGATCTATTGTTTAATCTTGAAAATATTTGATTCTTGCCTTGATTCTCTATAGCTTTTTATCTTGAAGTTTTGCATGAGATTTATGAACTCAAAAAGTTTTGTTTCTTGGCTTGCATGTCACGGTTTTGGTAAGAAAACGAAGGGAAACAACTTTTCAAAATGGTTTTTTTTCCTTGATCTAAGTTCATGTGTGTTTTAAAGCAAGAGATTCAATTTTCTTCTCTTAATGTGTTGAGGTGTTTTCGGTCAAACCTTGAAAAATAAGAGATCATAATTGTTTTTCATAAAAAGCCTCTTGCATGTGTTCTCTTTTGATTTCCATGATTTCTAAGGCACATGCAATGAGAAATAATACATGAAAATGTGATTGAAGTGACCAAGTAGGTCACGGTTTTTGGTAAAGAAGGGAGTGGTGTTTTATAAAACTATGTGTTTCAAATGTGCATGTTTTTGATTTAATATTTTAAGATCTTTGCATGAAGAAAAAGTGCATCAAAGACTTGTTTTTCAAAGATGATGATTCGGCCTATACTAGGTTAGATAGGCTATATTCTTTTTGCATGTGAGTGACTTGTTAAAATGATCATGTTTGTGATTTTACCTTGAGAAAAATTTATTTGAATTGTGTTGTTGTTTTGTTCAAATCGGTTTCGTAAAAAGAACCAAAAGAAATAAGTTTTTGGAAAATGATCCTTTCCTTGATTCATGTTCTATGTACATGCATGATAAATATTTGAAAACTAAACCTTGTTTGGTCAAAATGTGGTTCGGCCTATGCATCCTAAATAGACTAGGGTTCTTTTCCTCATGAAATGACTTGGAGCAATGAGTATGTCTTGTAAACTTAGGTTAAATTAATTGTTTGAAATTGCATTGTGATTATTTCCTTCCAATTCGGTTTTAATTGAAAAGATAAAAGAAGGATAAATGATTTTGTTTCATGAAAAAGAAAACAAGGTTTAAAGTCTTGAAATAAACTAAGTTGATGTATGTGTTTTGGATTTATAATTTTTAACTTGTTTCTTTAATTTCATTCGGCCCTATAGCATAGTTAAGCCTAGGAGATTTAGCTGCATGAAAATAAATTTACATAGTGACTTTTGAAAGAAACTAAGTTGTTTAAAGTAAAAAGAGAAATGAATATGCTTGGTTTATAGTTTCATTCGGTTTGTGAGTGTATGTGTGTCCAAGTGTTTGTGTTTTATGAGAATGAAGACGTTTAGAAAATAATTAAGCGTTTGGTTAAGTAATTATATGATAGGATTTATTAAAGTGTTGTGGAGTGATATGTGTTTGTGATATTTGAAAGAATGCTCGTGTACATAATTAGTTTTTAAATTTAATTGATTTTAAGATGATTTGATTTCATTTATTTGGTTGATGGATTTCATTTAGTGGCTGTCCAAGAATTGTTTTATGATAAAAACTTGAGTTTTAAAGTATTAGTTTGAGCTAAAGAATTGTTTTCACGATGTTTTTGAATCTTTAATGAAATGATTTTGTAGAATAAGCCTTTGCTGTCCATAATTATTTAAAATTGTTTCTTAAACTCTAAAAATGTTTTCATGTAATTTAAAGTGTGGTTTTCAAGCGATGTTTGATTTAAGAAAAACCCGGATTGAAAACGGGGCATTTTTCGGTGTTTTCGAACATAATTGAGGTGCTGTCCAAAATGGACCAGCAACCACATAAATTGATTTAAATCATTTTATGAAATGTTTTCAAATGGATTTAAAACATTTAAAGTGTTAGAAAATATGGGACTTGTTTTGATAAAACCACAACTGCTTTAAGTCTTTCGATTAGGAACGTGAAGTGTCACGGATTAAGAAAAGATTTTCTTAATACACGATCGTAAAGTAAGAGTGTTCTATTTAAATACGAGGAATGAGGAGTGTCTAAGTTATGGAAAATATTTTCATAATGCGAGTTAATAACCTAAGCGTATTTTATTTAGTACGAGGAATAATCTTAAAGACGAGGGATTGAGGCAGCCGGCAGCACAAAGGATCCGAGGCGACGGTACGCATTAAATTGCTGGACCTCAGGTGAGAGAGAAGCTTTCCTAAGACACTGTGGTGGTTAGGTGATATATTAGGGCGTTCCGTATCATCTCAAAGATCGGAACCAAGTGGTTCGGAGTCAGTAGTATAGTGGCAATTGTTTGATTGTGTGGCCACTTATACAAAGGTGACGAAGACCACGTTGTGTTGTGTGATGTTTGTGTGATTAATAGCATGCTTTCATTTATTTATCTATTTATTCATTTAATTATGCAAGTTGAAATTAAGTGTTGTTGGTTAATATTGATAATCTGTTGATGGACGTCTGTTACGTCCTGTAAATGAAATGAAATGAGTTGTGAAGTTAATACAGTAAAGACACACTAAGAAAAGAATAATGAGTGTGAATAAGATATGTGTTGGAAAAGAAAGAAAGAGTTGAGATTGGGGAATGAATTGATGATAATGTTGAGAACGAGCCAGAGCTGGGGATAGTGATGTTGATTATGAGGAAGAGATGTGATTTGAGCAGAGCTGGGCTCCTTTTATTTTTGGTTTTAGTCTGGGACTAGTGTTGAGTTGAGCTTGCTCCTCCATTAGCGCCCAGCAAAGTTGTGATTTTTGAAAAGGTTTTTGAAAAGCAGTTTTTGAAAAGGTTTTTAATAAAGAGATTTTGTAGAGAATGATGAAGAGAAATTTTTAGAAAAGGATTTATGAAAAGAAATTCTTTTGAGAATGTTTTTGAAAAGAGGTTTTTGAGAAAAATAATGAAAAGTGTTTTCAGAAAAGTTTTTGAAAGGTAATTTTGTGGAAAGTTTTGGAGGGAGATTTTTTTTATAAACTTCGAGAACGTTCTTTGGTAATGACGTTTTTAAGAAAGTCTTTTTGAAATAATAATTTTGAGAAATTGATATGAAATGGCATTTTCGAAGAGAAGTTCCTGAATCCATAGTTTTGCGAACCATTGTGAAAAGTTTTTGTGTGAAAGTTTTCGAAAGGAAATTTTATGAAAGGTTATGATATGAGATTTTCCAAATAGTTTATGAAAATGTGTTGAGGAAAGTAAGATGGTTCTTTTGGAAAAGATTGAGGATGTTGAAAGGATTATGGGAATGAAATGATTACGAGAAATGGAGAATGTTGAGAAAATTTGAGCAATGAGACTTGAGAGTGTGATGTGATCCCAGCTCTGTGCTATGTGAGATATGATGAGAGAAAGTTGTGCAAAGTCAGTGGTCGGGACTCGTTGAAGGGTTGCACGAAGGACGGGCGGACCTTAGGATAAGTAAAAGATTAAAAGACTTTAAAAGACATGCGCGATGAGGTATGAGAGTGCGAAGTAGTGGAGAGGAAGAAACGATAAGTATCTGCGGATACTTAGGACGAGATTGCATTAGGGGAGGACGATGATGGTGAAACGTCAAGAAGTCTAGAGTATGTTTCTAGGCAGAACGAACTCCACATGTGGTGCACTAACGTGGTGGGGACTGGGTCTAATGTCGTGGCAAGTTCTGCGGGCCCACTAGAAACATACTGTCGCCCCCTAGATTGCAAATCGAGAACAGTGAGAGGGACTGGAACGGGGCATTGTGTTTGCCACTGCGTGGACAGTGAGCCTTTTTATTATTGATATGATTTGAGGACGAGATCCTCCTGGTCTGGGACCATTTATGTGTTGTGACAGCTGTCGTGCCCGCGTGGTAAAGGTCCTGTACTCCTGTTATGACTGAGGAGATGTAGACGTGAGTGATAACCGAGAACGAAATGAGCCCCTGGTGATATTGTGTGAGAAGAATCATGAGTATGAGAAGGAAAAAGATTGAGAAATAAGGAAGGTATATGAGGAAAGAAATTAAGTTTGAGAAGATAATAAAAGACAAGATTAATGATGAGAAGACTGATAATAATGTGGTAACCTGCTTGATGGTGGTATGCTTGTATGTTTTATTATGTGTTTGTGTAGTCCTTCTATTTTGCCTATCGTAATTCCACACCGTCGACGACCCGTCGTTCGGAACGCTTACTCTCTCCTGTTCGTTGGCATATCGGTGTTGCTGGTATTTCAACGGGCAGATGGAGTGCTGCATGGACATCACTACTTGGAGTAAGTATGGAATAGGTTGGAAGCGTATCCCAAGTGGCTGGGTATGGACTGGCCATACTCAGATTGTGATACCCGACCCGGAACATCAACTGAGTGGAGCTGATCTGGGGCCTCACTTGAGGCAAGTCACTGTGCGAGGGTATAAGAGCTACAAAGAGAAGGCACGATACGAGAAACAGTGGAGTTATACCACCAGAGACGGAGAGAAGTTGGAGTCCAACCATACTGCTGGGACAATGGGAACGACATCATCTTTAAAGGCAACAAGGGAATCCAAGAAGAAGAAGGACCTTCACCCGATTGCCTTCAATAGGGTGGCTTGAGATGAGCATGGTTATTCTAGATTGTAGTAGGTGTGTGTGTGTGAAGGATTACCTGAGCAATGATCCCTGGATGTAACTTAACTTACTCTAATGTATGCCCGACTTTTTACATCTTCATGAGAAATGTCTGATGATATCTTTTGGTGGAATGCAAAGAACAATTTCCATATGAAACCTAAACGTTTTCCTAACAAATGTTTTGGAAACCTAAGTGAGTAAAGATTAGTTTTAGTAACAACTCGGTTTTCAAAAAGGGTGTTGAGAACACTAAGGACTTTTCAATAGTGTTTTCAAACATGTCAACAATGTTTTACAAAAAAAAAATATCTGGCCTCAATTTTTGTACTTTGATAAGTAAAAGTAAATATTTTTGGCTTACGAAAATCGGGCTGTTACACATGTACTTAAATCTTATAGATCAAGCCATAAAATCAATCAGAGTTGTACAAATCAAGATAAAAATTACTTTGGGTAAGAAGAAGTCAAAACCGTAAAGGATGTTGAAGAAAATCAAGTCTTTTTGGTTTAAAAACAACATGCATGTTTTCAAAGGCATAACTTTCTCATAGATCAAAACAAGATTGAAGTTTTTAAAGATCAAAACTCACAAATCAAAGTTTTATCAAAACCGAATCAAAATCAAACAACTCAAATTAATTTTTTTTCTAAACATAGATCAACATGCAACCACTTAGATTAAATTAATAAGCATCAAGACTCACTCTTTAGGTCATGGCCGAATCTCCTAGTTTAAAATTTAGTGTTTTATGGGTTCATTACATCTTAAAAATTCAAGATCCAAGTATAAATAACACATGCATGCACACAAGGCACCAAGATCAACATCAAATCAATATGCAAAGTTAAAGATCACATATCCGTTCATCAAACAAACTCTCAAACACATTATGACTCACGGATTTAAGAAGGAAAAATTAACATGCAAGGAGATTTACTCAAAGCTTTACAAAGATCTTAACGAATCTTTTAGATCTAGAGGATTTAGCTTGAAAACTTTAAGATTTTTCATGAAAAACTTAATTGAGTTATGAAGTCCGTTGATTAGAGATTTACAAGATACTTTTAATCTTAAAAGTCCAAGATCAACATAAACAAAGCTTAGAAAAATTAACATGCAAAGAGAAAGAAGAAGAAAAATTACAAGATCAAAAGAAAAATCTAACTATTACAATTTCCTTCACTTTCATCCGAAATACCCACCAAGGAAAAGGGTTGGTCTCCAAACTTTTTAGGTCTTGGTTCTTCAAGAAAATCTAAGTTTTGGTGTTGATCTCCTCTTCTTCTTCTCTATTCTAACTCATGGCCTCCTTCTTCTCTTGGGGGTGTTGAGAGCTTGATTTTTGCTCTCAACACATGTGTATGGAAAATGAAGGGAAGTGAAAGAAATGAATGGGAAAATGGGTGAAAGAACTAAGGGTGATGGCTTATATGAGAAATTGGTGCACTTCCTCTTTTACCCTTATGAAAACTCGGTCATGAAGGAGTGTGGAGGGTAGTTTTGGTTCTTCAAAAAGTTGCATGGGTGGATGTTATCAAAATTAGGGAGACATGGTGGAGGGATTTAAGGAACTAGGTCTCCTTTGGTTTGGTTACTCCTTGGCCTATAGTTAGGGTTTCCTACCCATTTGGTTTCCCCATGGTTCTTATCTTAATCTCTAAGCTTCTTATTTATTTTTTTAAAAAAATAAATGGAATCATGGCATGCATACACATACACCCACACGTATCACACACATAACACATATTCATGCACACACACATTTACATGTTACATACATACATGCATATATCATTCACATTCTTTTACTAATTAAGATTTTACACAATTCTAAGCATACATTCATGCAAAAACCGTACATACACATACATGCACACACATAGAAAATGGATTTTCTTATTTATAACATCATATATATATATAAAAACCAAAATTCCCTTAAAATACCAAAAATATCAATTACATAATTATTTTTCAAACTCAACTTTAAAACTCATCACATTATATCATGGAAATCATTTCTTTAAATTCATTTTCCATTTTGAAAATGTGAATTAAGAAATTTATTTAAGAAAATATTCTTTCAAAAACATTTTTCTCAAAATAAATCTCTTTAGTATTTTAATTCAGTACGAGGAATTTGCGGGGTGTTACATTCTCCCCAACTTAAAGATTTCTCGTCCCCGAGAAATTTGTTACGGATTGGGCAGCAGGGTACAAAATTCTCACATCACCTTGACTTTCATAAGAATACTTTCCTCTAGCTGCGTGGTCGTATTTCCTTTTCACTGGTCTAATTCGCCTTGCCGTGTTCCTCGTTTGCTGCTTTCAGACGAAGAAATCGCACTCGCACAACCGCTCGCGTGTCGTTTCGGGTTAAGTCCAACGGGCTAACCGAAGAAGGTGTCGCTCCCTTAGCTGATCGTCGTCACAAGAAGTCCAACCGTAGGTACGGACTTAGGGAAAATCAAACAAACAGAATTCACACATCTCCAAAAGTATGGGATTTCACCAGAAATCCTTAAATATTCGCTATTCTATACAAGTCGGGTTCTTACTAACTCGCAATAATCACTTCTTCATCCAATTCTCCTTCTAACTCTAAGGTTTTTGGTCTATCATTTTCCTAACTTAAGCGGATTCTACTACCACTTAGGCTTACTGACTTCCTCAAACAAACCTCATCTTCCTCCTTAGACCCATTCTGGACATTAATCGAACTCACCACCTTTGATCATCTAAGTCTCTAATTAGGGTATAGGGTAATTCTAATCCTCAAACTTCCTCAAAATTTCCTCTAATAATCGGTAACAGACGGTTCTTCTTCTCCTTGTGACTCCCCATCTTAGATTAAACCTATAACTAAATCCACCATGATCTTATATCCTCGCTTAACTTAAACCATTTACCCTTCCTTAGTCGTTAAAGCCTAAATTATCTGGGTAACCATGGCACTTCTAATTCCACAATTTGAACTTGAAGAGTCCTAGGTAGGATTGGTAAGGCTACAGGTAGATAGGTAAGGCTCATGAAGAAAAGGTTTAAATTCTAACGATACTAATCTGTTTGGTTGAAGCAATTCAACAAACATGAGTATTCAGAGATAACAAGCTACATTCCTAAGGGTAATAGCTATCCTTTTATAAAGGTATGCTAAGGTTAACAAGCTTAAGCCTTACGAATACTATTGGAACATCAAAGGGCAAGGGTCTCAGTCTTAGAATCTATTCACTGTCTACTTTTAGTCTACGTTTCTTCAAGCTACAGGATGAACAGGTTCCTTAAACTACAATCGAAGTCTCACATCCGAAAAATATGAGAACCTAAACTTATGCTCCTAGTCTTATACTAGCAAACACACGACACACAGAGTCACACAAACAAAGCATGTAAGCCCATGCTTAAGGCCACTAAGGATTACCGTTGCTCTGATACCATTTTGTAACAGCCCGATTCTCGTACTCAAAATACTTAACTTTTATTTATTAAAGTTACCAAAAATGAGGCCAATTTTTTTTTAACACATTGTTGAAAAATTATTAGTGTATTTAAAAGTCCTCTTGTTGTAAATCGAGTTGTCACCAAAAAGTCCCTTCCATAAAACTTTTCTTTTCATAAAGTAATTTAGTTTCAAGAGCATTAATACTCATAACGGCTTTCAAAAGTTTACATTAGCCTCCCTTTCAAGGTAAAGCACTCTACAAAATAGAATTTAAATGTAGCTGTATTACACAAATGACACATTGCTTGGTAATCCTTGACTCAAAACACAAATCATAACTTAAACTAAATTCACTACTATCGCTTCTGCTGCGTTATTCTGATGAAGACAACCGGATGAAGTTCCCCTTTCTTCTTGCACCCTTTCTTCAGCCCCAAGAGTGGAGTCACCTCTGTCATTACTTTCTTGTTGACGTTAAGCTCCCGCTCCAATTCATTTAGAGTAATGATCTCCACGTGATGCTTCGTCTGCCCGTTGAGATATCAGCAGCACCGATATGCCAACGAACAGGAGAGCATAAGCGTTCTGAACGACGGATCGTCGACGATGTGGGATTACGGTAGGCAAGATAATAGGACCAAACAACACGCAATACAATATACAAGCACACAACAACCAAACAGATTATTGACATCATCAGCATTATTATCTTACCTTATTAGAATTATTGTTATCCTTTCTCATTTCTTCTTTATTTTCACGTCTTATGAACATTCTTTCCTTTTCTCATTCATTTCCATTTCACTACTATATTCTCTTTTCCTCCATCCTTATCAATCATAACCTCTGGTGATTGGGGAGTGTTAAAATACCATCAAAGTATTCATTTCAATCTCGGCGATCACTCGCGTCTACATCTCCTCGGTCATCCATCCAACCTAGTCGGAAGCAAACAGGAGTACAGGACCTTTACCGTGCGGGCACGACAGCTGTCTCAAACTCATTGGTCCCAGACCAGGAGGACTCAGCCTCAAATCATAATCAAATCAATTCATATACATGGCACACTGTCTCACTACAGTGGCAAACAAGATGCCCCACTCCAGTCCCTCTCACTGTTCTAGATTTGCAATCTAGGGGACGACAGTATATTTCTAGTGGGCCCACAGAACTTACCACGGCATTAGACCCAGTCCCCACCATGTTAGTGCGCCACATGTGGAGTTCGTTCTGCCTAGAAATACACTCTAGACTTCTTGAAGTTTCACCGTCATCGTCCTCCCCTAATGCAATATCCTCCTAAGTATCCGCAGATACTTATGGTATCTTCCTCTCCACTACTTCGCACTCTCATACCTCACCGCGTATGTCTTTTAAAGTCTTTTAATCTTTTTAATTATCCTAAGGTCGGCCCGTCCTTCGTGCAACCCTTCAACGAGTCCCGACCACTAACTTGGCACGATCTTTCTCTCATCATTTCTCACATAGCACAGAGCTGGGTTCACATCACGATTTCAAATCTCATTTCTCAAACTTTTTCAACATTCTCCATTTCTCACAATCATTTCATTTCCAAAATCTTTTCAACATTCTCAATCTTTTCCCAAAAGAACAATCTTACTTTCCTCAACACATTTTCATAAACTATTTGGAAAATCTCATATCATAAACATTCATAAAATCTCCTTTCGAAAACTTTCACATAAAAACTTTTCACAATTGTTCGCAAAACTATGGATTCAGAAACTTTTCTTCGAAAATGCCATTTCCCATCAATTTCTCAAAATTATTATTTCAAAAAGACTTTCTTAAAAACGTCATTACCAGAGAAACTTTCTCGAAGTTTATAAAAAAAAATCTCCCTTCAAAGCTTTTCACAAAATTGCCTTTCAAAAACTTTTCTGAAAATACTTTTCATAATATTTCCCAAAAACCTCTTTTCAAAAACATTTTCAAAAGAATTTCTTTTCATAAATCCTTTTCTAAAATTTTCTCTTCATCATTCTCTACATGATCTCTTTTCAAAACCTTTTCAAAAACTGTTTTTCAAAAACCTTTTCAAAAATCGCAACTTTGCTAGGCGCTAATGGAGGAGCAAACTCAACTCAACACTAGTCCCAGACTAAAACCAAAAACGAAGGAGCCCAGCTCCGCTCAAACTACATCTCATATCAACATCACTCTCCCCAGCTCTGGCTCGTTCTCAACACTATCATTTCATTCTTTCCCCAATCTCAACTCTTTCTTTCTTTTCCAACACATCTCATCTCTTTACTTCCTATTCAATTTTCTTTATTTTCATTTTCTTACTCAGGACGTAACGGACGTCCATCAACAGATTATTAATATTAACCAACAACACTGAATTTCAACTTGCATAATTAAATGAATAAATATATAAATAAATGAAAGCATGCTATCAATCACGCAAACATCACACAACAACAATGTGGTCTTCGTCACCTTCGTATAAGTGGCCACACAATCAAACAATTGCCACTTATACTACTGACTCTAACCACTTAGTTCCGACCTTTGAGATGATACGGAACGTCCTAATATATCACCTAACTACCACGGTGTCTTAGGAAAGCTTCTCTCTCACCTGAGGTCCAGCAATTTAATGCGTACCGTCTCCTCGGATCCTTTGTGCGGCCGGCTGCCCCAATCCCTCATCTTTAAGATTATTCCTCGTACTAAATGAAATACGCTTACATTATTAACGGGTAGTAAGAAAATCTTTTCATGTCTCAAAACACTTTTCGTTCTCAGTCGGAAGACTTAAAACATAACCGTTTTCTCTTAAGTAACCCTAATATTTCCTAATATCTTAAGTACGTCAAAACCATTTGAAAACGTCACATAAAATAATTTAAACCATTTAGTTAGGTTGCGGGTCTTGGACAGCAAAGGTTTATTTCACAATATCATTTTAATAAAAATCCGAAAACATTGTAAAACACTTTTTACTTTAAACAATTCTTTAGTTCAAACTAATACGTTAAAACTCAAGTTTTTATCATGAAATAAATCTTGAACAGCCACTAAAAATCTCAACTGGATTTATTTTAAAACCACTTAATTTAAAAACCAGTTACATACTCAAATATTTTTCAAACATCAAATAGCACACAACCACAACAGCACTTAAAGGAATTAAGTCATACAACTACTTACTTAATTATAGACCAAGTATTTATTCTCAAACAAACACTTATTCACTCCTACACTCACAAACCGAATGGAACTAAAAATATAACAAAGCACATTTATTTTTCTTCCTTTAAACAACTTAATTCTTTTCAAAAATCGTTATGTGAAATTATTTTCATGCAAACAATTTTCCTAGACTTACCTACATTATAGGGCCGAATGAAATCAAAGAAAACAAGTCAAGAATTACAAGTAAGACACATAAATCAATTTAGTTTATTCCAAGCACTTAAACCTTATTTTCTTTTCTTTCATAAAGTCATTTACCCCTTCTTTCTCTTAAAACCGAGTATAAGTATAAGTCTAAGAAAAATTTATTCAATATTAAGGACATGAAATCATGAAGTCTTTCATTCCATTTTGTTCCAAAAACCGTGAGCCCTTCTAAAAAGAATTTAAGCAAACTTTAATTCATTCTCCTAGACTTAAATTAATTTATCAAACCAAATATAGTTTCCTTTATCTTTTTAATCAAAACCAAATTGGAATAAAAATAGTCACAATACAACCTCAAACAAATTAATTTATCATAAATTCACAAGGCATATTCATTACTTTTTGTGTCACTTCATGAAAAGGATTTAGCCTACTAAACCTAGCTAGGCCGAATCATCATCATGGCAAAAACATGGTTTTGAAAAATACTACCTCCCTTTTCAAACACAAAATCATGACCTCTTTTCCTCCTCAAACCAAGTTTTCATTTTCATTTTCTTGTATGTACTTTAGAAATCCTTGAATCAAATAGAAAATGACATGCATGTACTTAAATCTTATAGATCAAGCCATAAAATCAATCATAGTTGTACAAATCAAGATAAAAATTACTTTGGGTAAGAAGAAGTCAAAACCGTAAAGGATGTTGAAGAAAATCAAGTCTTTTTGGTTTAAAAACAACATGCATGTTTTCAAAGGCATAACTTTCTCATAGATCAAAACAAGATTGAATTTTTTAAAGATCAAAACTCACAAATCAAAGTTTTATCAAAACCGAATCAAAATCAAACAACTCAAATTAATTTTTTTTTCTAAACATAGATCAACATGCAACCGCTTAGATTAAATTAATAAGCATCAAGACTCACTCTTTAGGTCATGGCCGAATCTCCTTGTTTAAAATTTAGTGTTTTATGGGTTCATTACATCTTAAAAATTCAAGATCCAAGTATAAATAACACATGCATGCACACAAGACACCAAGATCAACATCAAATCAACATGCAAAGTTAAAGATCACATATCCGTTCATCAAACAAACTCTCAAACACATTATGACTCACGGTTTTAAGAAGGAAAAATTAACATGCAAGGAGATTTACTCAAAGCTTTACAAAGATCTTAAGGAATCTTTTAGATCTAGAGGATTTAGCTTGAAAACTTTAAGATTTTTCATGAAAAACTTAATTGAGTTATGAAGTCCGTTGATTAGAGATTTACAAGATACTTTTAATCTTAAAAGTCCAAGATCAACATAAACAAAGCTTAGAAAAATTAACATGCAAAGAGAAAGAAGAAGAAAAATTACCAGATCAAAAGAAAAATCTAACTATTACAATTTCCTTCACTTTCATCCGAAATACCCACCAAGGAAAAGGGTTGGTCTCCTAACTTTTTAGGTCCTTGTTCTTCAAGAAAATCTAAGTTTTGGTGTTGATCTCTGTAGGGTCTGCTGACCTGATACGGATTCAAGCCTTGTCAAAGGAGTTCTGCAAGGGCACTTCCCTCGGTTCACTTATCATGAACGTCCCTCGCTCGGACTCATAGACTACGAGCATCCCCAAAGGATCAGGCTCGGGCTTGATGGAACCGAGCCTCATCATCGATCCTCAATCCATCAGGCTTGAGACTCTAGGCCGAGACATACCGTCGGCTAGCGGATAAGTTCAAACCCACCGAGACTTCTTATCCCTTCCGCAAATCTCTCCTAGATTCTCGCAACAGCCTAGACATGAGATCTTCAACTGATCCTATCCAGATTCTAAGAGCATAATCCTCTGATATTATCTCACAGAATCCTGGTTCAGCTCAACCCTGATACAGGGCCCAGACGGCCCATATCAGCCTCCTCCAAACCCTACAAATAGCTCACTACAGCTAGGGTTTCAAGTACGTACTCTCATCCCTAAGTTGACACTCTGCACACACACGTTGACTAGGGGGACCCTGCTTTTCCCAACTGGAACTGCAGAAAAACCATAAGTCACACATTAACTCTTGATCCTCTCTAGGGCTCCTGATTCCATAGTCTTGAGCACTTAGAGGGTTAAGGACATCTAGTGTTCCAGGACACTACATTGGCGCCGTCTGTGGGGATCGAATAACCAGTATTCCCACTTCCACCGTACTCATGGCAAACAACAACGATAACCAAGAACAAGGGGATCTCCGCCGTCGCCTTCATGGGAGGCCACCTAAGAACGCAGGAAATGTTAGGGACAGAATTGCCCCAGGAAGACCTACTGGAGGCAGTCGGGGTAACACTCCACCAGTTCCTCCGGTGGATCAGACGGTCGTTCCCCCGGTTCCTCCAGTTCAGGGTGATGTTCCACCAGTTCCTCCGGTGGTTCAAGCCACTGTTCCTCCCCTCGTGGCAGGCGGAGGAAGGGAATCCAATCCCCGCACTGTTCCGGATGGCCATGTTTCAGATTGGCACGATACTGCGGACTCTGGACCACATCGATCTCGGAGGGCCCCTGCTGGATCACGAACTGGTGAGGATCGGCGAGTTGAGCGTTCTGCTCGACGTGACCACTCCCGTGCCGAGCGATCCAACAGAGAAGTCCCTCAATTTACCAGGGGTCGTTTTGGAACACTTCAAGGTGGTGAACGTTCCGAAACACAAGGTAGATCTTACATGAATACTTCATCGGCCCGTAGGAGAGAGGAATCAATCATGGAGATCTTGAGGACTCAAATTGAAAAGCAGAATCAGGCTATCGCTGCTCTTCAGCAGCAAAGCATGGCAAGAATAGCTGAGCAAGGCCCTAACGTGACTCTCGGCAACCCTAAGAACCTTCCTCCGCCCCCACCCCTTAATCCGGGATTGGTTCCTGGGCGTGTTACTGGGGAACCCCATCCTGTACATCCTTTCATAGCTGAGATAATGGCATTTCAAACCCCGCAGACTTATGTGGGTCATCAGAATATCCCTCGGTATAATGGGACGACTGATCCGATGGACCACATCGCGGCTTACGAATCCTCCATGATGTTTTATGGAGGAGGGGATTTCATGAAGTGCCGAGCATTCTCAATGACTCTGGGATCGACACCTTTGAGACAGTTCAATTCCTTACCTGCCAACTCGATTCACTCATGGGCCGAGCTGAGGACAGCATTTTTGAATCGATATACAGCCAGTATGTCACAACCCAAGTCGGACCATTCATTGGCTGGAGTCGCACAGAGACCTGACGAGTCTCTTCGCGATTACCTAGCTCGGTATCAGCAAGAAGCTAGTGGCATATCAGGCCTGCAATCGGGAGTATCTGTCCTCTTACTCACTCAAGGATTGCGAGATGGTGATTTCAAGGATTGTTTGATTGGAGAACCACCGAGGGATATGGCGGAACTCAGGGAAAGATCTAGGAAAATTGTTAATTTGGAGGAATTCCATAGAATCAGCACCGCGGCTCAGGGTCTGGAACAGCGCCCTCGTCAGAATGATTCCCGTCAAACTGATCGTTTTCGAGAAAAGAGGGGGAGGAAGGACAAGAGAGACACAGGAGAAAAACTGCCTCCAAAAGGCAAGTATGACGAATATACCCAGCTCACAGTCCCGAGTAGTCAAATCCTTCGTGAGACTATGCATACCGAGATGCGTAACATCACTCGGCCTCCAGCTTTGAGAAAAACTGCTCAAAAGGATAGGACAAAGTACTGCGACCATCATGACGGTTGGGGGCATACCACCGATCAATGTACCCAACTGAAGGATCTGATTGAGGAAATGGTTAGGGATGGGAAGCTTCAACAATACATCGGGGAAGCGATGCGGAAGCGTTCAAGGAGAAGAAGTCAGTCCCCACCCAAAACCGAAGAAAAAAGGAATAAAAGCCCTACACCACCTGCAGGGGGAGCCTCCGCCCTATCGTCCAAGCAGGATAAGGGTCGAGAGTCGTTTCTGATCAACACCATTTCTGGTGGATTTGCGGGTGGTGGGGAAAAAAGAAGTGATCGAAAAAAGTATGTGGGACAGATCCTTTCGGTGGCTAGTCAACCGATCCAAAAGCCGAAAAATAAGAACATTGTCATCAGTTTCAGTGACGATGACTTTGCTGATATTATTCAGGATCACAATGATCCTATGGTAGTTACAGCCAGGCTTGGTAATTACGAAGTGAAAAGGATTCTCATCGATCAGGGGAGTTCAGCAGACATTATGTTTTTCGATCTGTTCGAAAGGCTGAAGTTGAAGAGATCTGACCTAACTCCATTTGAGGGCAGTTTGATTGGCTTTACGGGGCATTCCATTGTTCCCTTAGGCCACATTCATCTCCCAGTGACCATGGGTGAACAACCATCTGCTCGAACCGAGATGGTAAAGTGGCTAGTTGTATAAGCACCGTCGGCATACAACGCCATCCTTGGCCAGACAACACTCCAGTCATTTGGTGCCGTTGTATCAACCGTTCACTTGGCCATGAAGTTTCCAGGGTCCGATGACCAGGTGGTAACGGTACGGTCCGAACAAGAGTTGGCTCGGAAATGTTACAATATTAGCCTGGGAAAGTTGAAGTTGGATGACGATGAGAAGATCATGAAGGAGCCACTCAACAAAGGAAGTGTGAACTTGGCAGATCTTGACGTACGGGATGAGGATGAAACTAGGCCAACCCCTCAGGGGGACTTTAAAAAGGTAATTCTGGGTCCCGATCCGTCCCATTGTGTCAAGATTGGTGTCGACCTTGCCGAGGAATTGGAAAGAGAACTGACGGAACTGCTGGTAGAAAACAAAGACTTGTTTGCTTGGACTTCGGCAGACATGTCGGGGATCGATCCGAATTTTATCTGCCATAAGCTAAGTGTGTATCCTGGTGCCAAGCCAGTGTGTCAGAAGAAAAGGCGGGTCGGAACCAAGAAGGCACAAGCAACTGAAGAAAAGGAGTCCGAGCTACTAGAGGCAGGGTTTATCAGGGAGGTGGTGTACACTGATTGGTTGGCTAATCCCGTGCTAGTCAAGAAATCCAATGGAAAATGGAGGATGTGCGTGGATTACACAGACTTGAACAAAGTCTGCCCTCAGGATCAATACCCACTTCCCTGCATAGACAAACTCGTAGATAGCTCGGCAGGGTATCAAAGGCTATCCTTCATGGATGCTTATTCGGGGTACAATCAGATCCCTATGTATCCCCCAGATCAGGTGAAGACTTCGTTCGTCACAGAAAATGCTACATATTGTGACAACGTCATGCCGTTCGGACTGAAGAACGCTGGGGCGACTTCCCAGCGAATGATGAACAAGGTATTCGGTCCGCTCATTGGGCCGAAAATGGAAGTATACATTGACGATATGATTGCAAAAAGTCTGAAGGAGGAGCACCATGCTAAGGATTTGAAGGTTATCCTTGATAGAATCCGGCAGTCTGACATGAGGTTAAACCCAGAAAAATGCACTTTTGGGGTTCTTGCTAGTTTGTTCCTCGGGTTCATGCTCACCGAACGGGGAATTGAGGCAAACCCAGAAAAGTGTCGAGCCATCCTTGAGATGAAGAGCCCTTCCGACATCAAGGGAGTACAGCAGTTAGCAGGTCGGGTAGCAGCTCTCTCCAGGTTTCTGTCTCAATCAGCTCGGAAGGCCTTGCCATGGTACCAACTGCTGAGGAAGGAAAACGAAAAGACGTTCGAGTGGAACGAGGCATGCGAAAAGGCCTTTACTGACCTTAAGCAATGTAACACCCCGATTTGGCCACTTGAAATCCGCAACTGTTTATAATTAAATTTAGTGAAAATTTGGGGTAAAATTTTTTTTTTACAAGTGTTATGCAAGATGAGAACACGTGGGTTTTCAAAACACAGTTACAATTTAAAACTCATGTTCTCACATTGCATAAACCTTTCAAGTTCCAAACCGAGATGTCACAAGACACCGCACTTTGAAACTCGTTTTCAAAAACATTGTTTAAAACACGGCCCGTTACTCATTTCAAATCATTAGTACTAAAATAAACTTTAGTTGGGGTTACAGCACTATAGAGCCAGGATTTCAAGTAACTTGCAATGGAAATACAAAACTCTGAAGGGGAATTTACCTAACCGCTAGTCATCGACACTAACGCTTTCGCTGCGCCACTCTGATTATTGGTACGTCAAATCCTCAGGTCGCCATCAGTGTCACCCTCAGCAACCTCCTTAGCGATACTTTCCATCTAAGGACCATACAGAATTTTCCTGATACCAAACAGACATATAGGAGAGAGTGAGCTACCCAAAACATGTAATGTCGACTATGTGGATTTACGATAGGCAATTATTAAGATAAAACAATAAATAACAACAAAGCAAAACAACAACATATTCATCATCATTATTTCACAAACATCGTCTTATCATTACTTCCCAAATCTCGTTCAACACTCAATACCACAACTGTACTTTTCTTTTCGAATCTTTAAGTTATTAAGTCTTATCATCTCAATCCACTCAATGACTTGGGGAACCATCATTGAGGAAAACGGCACTCACGTCTACATCTCCTCAGTCATCCATCCACACCTAGTCGGAAGCAAACAAGAGTACAGGACCTTTACCACGCGGGCACGACAGTTGTCTCAACACATAAATGGTCCCAGACCAGGAGGCCTTGCCTCAAATCATAATCATAATTAACAGTGCACGCTCTCAGCGGCAATCACAAATGCCCCGTTCCAGTCCCTCTTACTGTTCTCGATTTGCAATCTAGGGGGCAACAGTACAGCTCTAGTCTCGAGTGCAGAAATTACCACGGTATTAGACTCAGTCCCCACCACGTTAGTGCACCACTTATGGAGTTCGTTCTGCCTAGAACAGTACTCTAGACTTCTTGACGTTTCACCGTCATCGTCCTCACCTAATGCAATCTCGTCCTAAGTATCCGCAGATACTTATCGTTTCTTCCTCTCCACTACTTCGACACAGTCTCATACCTCACCGTGTTATTCATGTCTTTTAATAGTCATTTAAAGTTTTAGAAGATTTATTATCGACTTATTCCTAACGGCCGGTTCACCCTTGGTGCATCCCTTCAATGAACCCGACCACTAATCGTTCAAACTGTTCCCCAATTCATCACATCACATTTTCTCAACCTCATATCACATTCTTTCTCATCTCATCTCATTACACAACATTTCTCTCTTTCTCAAGGCTCATTTCCTCATTTTTCTCAAAAACATCCTTTGCAAAACTTTTTCGAAAATATCATTTCACCAAACTTTCACTTCACAAAACTCTTTCAAAAATATTCTTCCATAAATTTCCTCAAAAATATTCCTTCGCAAAACTTTCTCGAAATATTGTTTCAAAAAGGTTTTCTCTAAAATGTCCTTCCCAAAAAGTCTTTCTCGAAATAGCATTTCAAAGAACTTTATCAAAAGATTGTTTCCAAAAACTTTTCCCAAAAATATATCTTTTCTCAAAACTTTTTCAAAGAAATTGTTTCATAAAACTCTTTTGAAAATACGGTTTCACCTCTCATCGAAATACCTTTTCGAAAACCTTTTCCAAAAATCTCTTTTCAAAACCGTTTTCAAAAAAATCATACTTTTGGATGAGTGCTAATGGAGGAGCAAGCTCAACTCAACACTAGGCTCTTTCCAAAAATGAAAACAAGAAGTCATATTTTTGCTGGGCGCTAATGGAGGAGCAAGCTCAACTCAACACTAGTCCCAGACTAAAACCAAAAACAACCAGAGCCATACCACATCTTACTTCCATGACTCTTTCTCTCTTCCATAACTCATACTCAGTGTCATCTCTTTGTCTCTTTGCCATCACATTTCAACTTCTCGTCATTATTCCTTACTTACACAATCTTTATCATCACTCTTCCTTCTCTAAATTACACTTTCTTACTTCCACAATTTATTTCTTATCCACACGTTATTCCGCACACCATATTTCTCAAACAACAACATAATTACTTAATCAGTAAGTAGATCATAAGGCCATTAAATAATTCAAACATAATCATCCAGGAAGCATAACATCATAGATAAAAACCAATCTCAGTCGTTCGCCCGGGTGGATAGCCAAACAAACAGTCAAACAATTCCTATCACATACACCACTACGCTAAATGAGATTGGAGTCCAACCTTTGAGATGATTGGACCTCTTAATAAGTTACCTAAATACCACGGCGTCTTAAGGGAAGCCCCTCTCTCACCTCAAATACCGTAAGCCTCCGCAATCGTTCCAAGATTTCCTGACCGCTAACTCCGCTTCGTTTCCTTTGCGTTTGTCGTCCGAACTATAGCCTTTTTCCCCGTGCGTTAGGAACGTTTTTAACAAATTCATTACTTTATTTTAGAAAACATCTTGAAATCATTTTCTTTTTTTGAAAACACATTGTTCACTTTCAAACAATTTTCCAAATCCAAATCAAAGATAAAAAGGTTTTCACAAAAACTCGAAACAACTTTAAATTCATTTTCTTTAAAACAGAATTCATTTGCCTTGAGGTAAATTCATGTTGAAATATTATTATTCTTAATCATTAAACAAAATTCAAGACTTAGGAAAATAAGATTCAAAAATCAAATCAATTTAAGTTTCTCAAACTATACTTTCCAGTAAAACATTTTCAAGCAGCATAAAAACAGCACATCATTTTAAAAACATTCACAAATTCACATCATACAATGCAAGTCACATTTTGAATTACCGAAAAAATCATTTATTAAATCAATTTATTTAGTTTATTTCTTTAAAAACCCGAAAGGGATTAAAACAAACAGCACACCAATTCAATCACACACCAAGCATCACATACATAGCACATAGTCATTCACAAAGATTATTTCATGAGAATAATTTTCCTAACTACACTAGTATGCTTAGGCCGGATCATATAGACATAATTTTACAGAGATTAATGCACACATGAAACACCAAGCAAATGAAATTTTCTTTTCTTTTTAGATTAAAACCGAGAGCAAAAGAAATTTAACAAATTTAAATCAAACAACAAGTTACAGCACAATCACTTCAAAGTTTCATTTTTTATTTTCTTTTAAATGCAGTTAATTCATGCATGCACATTCTAAGCCTTTAAAATTAATTTCAATATATATGCAACTTAAACAATGATTAAATATGATTCCTTACTTCTTTCCCTTAAGGCCGAAAGCTATTATGCAAGAATGCAAGGTCTTATTCACTTTTCAACACACCAAAAATCACAAAATCAAATCAAGAGATCAAACACATCATTTATCCATATCAACATGAATCACTTTATCAAAGCAAGATTTTTATTAAAGAATTTCAACAAAACTTAAGTCTATCACTTATAAAATTAAGATCACATTTTAAGCTTCTAAAAATAACATGCATGCATTTAAAATCATTAGATCTAGTCTTACCATGCACATGCATCAACTAAAAGACATAGGATTCATTTTTATTCAATATGGCCGAATGGCCTACACGTAAAAATCAAACACTTAAGTTAAATCATGTTCACACTTCAAAAATCATTTTAAAACTTGTTTTCTTAAATTTTCTCTTCTAAACCAAGACATGCATAAAACAAAAACATGATTTTTCCTCTTAAAATTAACATGCATGCTTTAAGGGCATGGATCATGAAATGTTCACACATACATCAACAAGAACATCGTTAAATCAACATGCCTCAACCAAAGATCTCTACTTTATTTTCAAGTAAACTTAAATCATGTATTTGTTTTAGTAGAAATTACACAAACATATCATGGATCTTCATTTAAGCAAACAAAATTTAACATGCAAGACTAAAATCATCATAGCTCACGGTTTTGCCAAAGAATTCAACATGCATGGCCAAATAATTTTACTTTACCATTCATCAAACATAGAATATACATTGATTTGTCAAATAAGCACATAATACACATAGATCATGTTTTAGAACAAGAAAATCATACATGCAAGAAAGATCTAGGTTAGGCTTCACAAAATCTTAAACAAAATTCTAGATCTTTAGGTTTGAGTTAGAAAATAAGTAGATCTAACAAAGAAAACATAAACCGAACCATAAACATAAAGTCACAAATATTACAAATAATGTTTAGTCCATGAAAGTTCAAGATCAAGAAGAAATAGCACATAAACTCTTCTTACAAACCATGAAAATAAACAAGCAAGAAGAAAATGAAAGGGATCTACAAACTAGAAAGGAAAAGCTACACTATTACATTCTTCCTCTTGATCTTCGGATTTCCTAGCAAGAAGGGTGGTTCTTTAAGCTCCTAAAACTCTTGATCCTTAAGGGAAAGGCTTGATCAAGCTTGGATTTTCTCCTTCCTACCTTCTAAGGCTCCACGGCCACTTCTCCTTCTCTCTTTCTCTATTTCTTTTCTTATTTCTCTCTAAGAGTTTGGATGGGCTCTTAGAGGGTGTTGATGTTCGAAGGGTGGAAATGAAGTGAGTGGAGGTGAAATGAACTAAGGTTTCATTCATATATAGACAAGTTCACAATTTCCCCTTTTAGCCTTGTAAAACTCGGTCCATGCATAACTAAGGAGGGCGAATTGGTCTCTACAAAAATTTGCATGGCTAAGGGTTACTAAAGTCAAGGGGACAAGGTGGTATGGGCTAGCTTACTAGGGGTCATCTAGGTCTAATGGGTTGTTAGTTCTTGGTTAGGGTTTTGCTAACTAGTTGGCTTATAGTTCTAGTTTTTGGTTTCTTTGATTTCTTACCCTTTAAGTCTCTAGGATCTTAAGCTTAGGCACACACATGCTCACACACACGCATGACACATACACACACCTACATGCACACACAACCGTGGCACTCACTCATGCACACACATGTCCTTTATTTTTATTTCCTAAACCATTTATTCATTTCTAATCATTTTTACTTAGAAATCATGAATTCACACAATCATGCAACCAATTTAAGAAATCATATTCACAACCATTTTCCTGCAGCACATATTACACACATTAAATTAATCACACAACACATAAGAATTCATGCCAAAACAACGACATCACAAAAACACATTTTTCTATAAAATTCGTACTCCTTAAATTCTGAATATAAATTTTTATAAAACAGTCCAGAAAATTCTAAAAATTACATTTTCAAATTCTAGATTTCAAAACGATCGTTTTCATATAAAGATCATCAAATTCCGAGTTACGGTTTAAAAGATACAGATTTTCAAAGATAAAAGATCCAAAACTTTCATTTTTAACAAAATCATCTTTTAATAAAAATCACAATTTTAGCAAATCATTTTCAAACTCAACAAAATCATTTATTTTTCTTCTATAAAACACTTTGTTTATAAAAATCCAGGGAAATCAGTTCTTTATTTCTTTCTCATGAAAAATACTTTTCTTGACAATTATCATTTCAAAGTTCCTTTCGTCAAAAATCGTTTACGCACGTACGGGAAAAATGCGGGGTGTTACATTCTCCCCAACTTAAAGATTTCTCGTCCTCGAGAAATGCTGCGCAGAGTCTGACTATTCCGTGAATGCATAGCTTCTTGAGGAAATCCTTTCCCGCTCCAACCGTAGCAATCGTCGCATTTTCGAAGATGTACCGTCCATTTGTCGCTCTCAAAGACAAAATCAAATAGATTACTTGCAAAAGTAATCCCTTGGGGTGATTTCAATGACAAACAGGGCGGGTTAGAACAACACGGTTTCATTGGCAACAAAGAACTGGGGGTTTCAAAGGCATTAAAACAGTATCAAGATAATGGGGTCACGTATATTTAGGGTCAAGACACAATCACACTTTAAGATTGAGTTGTTCAAGCCTAGACAAACTACTCTTCAAAACCTCACGTTTCCGACTACTCCCCAACTTAAATGACGCATATCTCCCAACACCACACTTATCATCACACACTTAACCTCTAAGCACTCCTATCCTTTACCACTTTTTGATTAATTCTTACAAAATTTTCCATCACTCCGCTCCAATCTATCTCCTTAATGCCTTAACAACCACTAGTCCTCAAGGAACATTTACTATTTCACTTCCTATTTCAAACACTTGATCACATGACTTAAACACTCTAAACCATAAAATTCTTCAACTCGAAGACCTATTACCTATTACCACATCAAATCTTAGATTTTTGCCTAACCTTGGGTCAACACTTAAGGGTTCTATCCACAAATTCCACCATCTTACCAATTCGACTTTACCATATCCTAACTTATTCTCCTCTACCTAACCATTTCCAACTCAAACCAAAACACTCATAACTCTAATTTTCGATCATCACCTTAATTTCTTCCTCACCTTACCATCATCTAAACCATTAATTTAATCACTCTGGCACCAAACTTCTTAATCCTAATCACTTCACATAACTAACCTCTAAGACTCCAAGGATACTCCGAGACTCACATTTCCTCCAACCCACACTCACTAATCCTTATTCTCCTAACAACACTTCACCACTAACTCTCTATTCTACACTATCTACTTTACCGAGATTGGGGGTCAGGGTTCAAATTTCTCATCAAAAGTTTAGGAAGAATAAATGTCTGGGCAAAGGTCAAAAGAAAGAGCTTTGGGTTCATCAATGATTAAGGCTTTTTCAAACACCATGCCAAAGCAATTTGGCACGCATAGGGCTTATACAAAAGTTTCAATCAGGAAAAGAAGTGCTCTAGTCACAAGACAAGATCACACAGCAAGAGTTTGAGAGTCGTCACGAACAAGATGGGTTCACATTAAAGTTGGGTTCAACAGAAAGATCCGAATCTCACACATCAATATCTCTGGATGGTTCTATGCACTGCTTCTTGATTCCATAGTAGACGAAAGCTGACACTATCCAGGATTGTATCCGCGTACTCTTAGCATTCCTATGCTCGTCTATTGCTATCCTAATACTAACGCAAACACAGAGTATGTAAATCCATGCACAATGTTACTTAAATCCAACCACAACTCTGATACCATTCTGTAACACCCCGATTTGGCCACTTGAAATCCGCAACTGTTTATAATTAAATTTAGTGAAAATTTGGGGTAAAATTTTTTTTTTTTACAAGTGTTATGCAAGATGAGAACACGTGGGTTTTCAAAACACAGTTACAATTTAAAACTCATGTTCTCACATTGCATAAACCTTTCAAGTTCCAAACCGAGATGTCACAAGACACCGCACTTTGAAACTCGTTTTCAAAAACATTGTTTAAAACACGGCCCGTTACTCATTTCAAATCATTAGTACTAAAATAAACATTAGTTGGGGTTACAGCACTATAGAGCCAGGATTTCAAGTAACTTGCAATGGAAATACAAAACTCTGAAGGGGAATTTACCTAACCGGTAGTCATCGATACTAACGCTTTCGCTGCGCCACTCTGATTATTGGTACGTCAAATCCTCAGGTCGCCATCAGTGTCACCCTCAGCAGCCTCCTTAGCGATACTTTCCATCTAAGGACCATACAGAATTTTCCCGATACCAAACAGACATATAGGAGAGAGTGAGCTACCCAAAACATGTAATGTCGACTATGTGGATTTACGATAGGCAATTATTAAGATAAAACAATAAATAACAACAAAACATAACAACAACATATTCATCATCATTATTTCACAAACATCGTCTTATCATTACTTCCCAAATCTCGTTCAACACTCAATACCACAACTGTACTTTTCTTTTCGAATCTTTAAGTTATTAAGTCTTATCATCTCAATCCACTCAATGACTTGGGGAACCATCATTGAGGAAAACGGCACTCACGTCTACATCTCCTCGGTCATCCATCCACACCTAGTCGGAAGCAAACAGGAGTACAGGACCTTTACCACGCGGGCATGACAGCTGTCTCAACACATAAATGGTCCCAGACCAGCAGGCCTTGCCTTAAATCATAATCATAATTAACAGTGCATGCTCTCAGCGGAAATCACAAATGCCCCGTTCCAGTCCCTCTCACTGTTCTCGATTTGCAATCTAGGGGGCGACGGTACAGCTCTAGTCTCGAGTGCAGAACTTACCACGGTATTAGACCCAATCCCCACCACGTTAGTGCACCACTTATGGAGTTCGTTCTGCCTAAAACAGTACTCTAGACTTCTTGACGTTTCACCGTCATCGTCCTCCCCTAATGCAATCTCGTCCTAAGTATCCACAGATACTTATCGTTTCTTCCTCTCCACTACTTCGACACACTCTCATACCTCACCGCGTTATTCATGTCTTTTAATAGTCTTTTAAAGTTTTAGAAGATTTATTATCGGCTTATTCCTAACGGCCGGTTCACCCTTGGTGCATCCCTTCAATGAACCCGACCACTAATCGTTCAAACTGTTCCCCAATTCATCACATCAGATTTTCTCAACCTCATATCACATTCTTTCTCATCTCATCTCATTACACAACATTTCTCTCTTTCACAAGGCTCATTTCCTCATTTTTCTCAAAAACATCCTTTGCAAAACTTTTTCGAAAATATCATTTCACAAAACTTTCACTTCACAAAACTCTTTCAAAAATATTCTTCGATAAATTTCCTCAAAAATATTCCTTCGCAAAACTTTCTCGAAATATTGTTTCAAAAAGGTTTTCTCTAAAATGTCCTTCCCAAAAAGTCTTTCTCGAAATAGCATTTCAAAGAACTTTATCAAAAGATTGTTTCCAAAAACTTTTCCCAAAAATATATCTTTTCTCAAAACTTTTTCAAAGAAATTGTTTCATAAAACTCTTTTGAAAATACGGTTTCACCTCTCATCAAAATACCTTTTCGAAAACCTTTTCCAAAAATCTCTTTTCAAAACTGTTTTCAAAAAAATCATACTTTTGGATGAGTGCTAATGGAGGAGCAAGCTCAACTCAACACTAGGCTCTTTCCAAAAATGAAAACAAGAAGTCATATTTTTGCTGGGCGCTAATGGAGGAGCAAGCTCAACTCAAAACTAGTCCCAGACTAAAACCAAAACAACCAGAGCCATACCACATCTTACTTCCATAACTCTTTCTCTCTTCCATAACTCATACTCAGTCTCATCTCTTTGTCTCTTTGCCATCACATTTCAACTTCTCGTCATTATTCCTTACTTACACAATCTTTATCATCACTCTTCCTTCTCTCCATTACACTTTCTTACTTCCACAATTTATTTCTTATCCACACGTTATTCCGCACACCATATTTCTCAAACAACAACATAATTACTTAATCAGTAAGTAGATCATAAGGCCATTAAATAATTCAAACATAATCATCCAGGAAGCATAACATCATAGATAAAAACCAATCTCAGTCGTTCGCCCGGGTAGATAGCCAAACAAACAATCAAACAATTGCTATCACATACACCACTACGCTAAATGAGATTGGAGTCCAACCTTTGAGATGATTGGACCTCTTAATAAGTTACCTAAATACCACGGCGTCTTAAGGGAAGCCCTTCTCTCACCTCAAATACCGTAAGCCTCCGCAATCATTCCAAGATTTCCCGACCGCTAACTCCGCTTCGTTTCCTTTGCGTTTGTCGTCCGAACTATAGCATTTTTCCCCGTGGTTAGGAACGTTTTTAACAAATTCATTACTTTATTTTAGAAAACATCTTGAAATCATTTTCTTTTTTTGAAAACACATTGTTCACTTTCAAACAATTTTCCAAATCCAAATCAAAGATAAAAAGGTTTTCACAAAAACTCGAAACAACTTTAAATTCATTTTCTTTAAAACAGAATTCATTTGCCTTGAGGTAAATTCATGTTGAAATATTATTATTCTTAATCATTAAACAAAATTCAAGACTTAGGAAAATAAGATTCAAAAATCAAATCAATTTAAGTTTCTCAAACTATACTTTCCAGTAAAACATTTTCAAGCAGCATAAAAACAGCACATCATTTTAAAAACATTCACAAATTCACATCATACAATGCAAGTCACATTTTGAATTACCGAAAAAATCATTTATTAAATCAATTTATTTAGTTTATTTCTTTAAAAACCCGAAAGGGATTAAAACAAACAGCACACCAATTCAATCACACACCAAGCATCACATACACAACACATAGTCATTCACAAAGATTATTTCATGAGAATAATTTTCCTAACTACACTAGTATGCTTAGGCCGGATCATATAGACATAATTTTACAGAGATTAATGCACACATGAAACACCAAGCAAATGAAATTTTCTTTTCTTTTTAGATTAGAACCGAGAGCAAAAGAAATTTAACAAATTTAAATCAAACAACAAGTTACAGCACAATCACTTCAAAGTTTCATTTTTTATTTTCTTTTAAATGCAGTTAATTCATGCATGCACATTCTAAGCCTTTAAAATTAATTTCAATATATATGCAACTTAAACAATGATCAAATATGATTCCCTACTTCTTTCCCTTAAGGCCGAATGCTATTATGCAAGAATGCAAGGTCTTATTCACTTTTCAACACACCAAAAATCACAAAATCAAATCAAGACATCAAACACATCATTTATCCATATCAACATGCATCACTTTATCAAAGCAAGATTTTTATTAAAGAATTTCAACAAAACATAAGTCTATCACTTATAAAATTAAGATCACATTTTAAGCTTCTAAAAATAACATGCATGCATTTAAAATCATTAGATCTAGTCTTACCATGCACATGCATCAACTAAAAGACATAGGATTAATTTTTATTCAATATGGCCGAATGGCCTACACGTAAAAATCAAACACTTAAGTTAAATCATGTTCACACTGCAAAAATCATTTTAAAACTTGTTTTCTTAAATTTTCTCTTCTAAACCAAGACATGCATAAAACAAAAACATGATTTTTCCTCTTAAAATTAACATGCATGCTTTAAGGGCATGGATCATGAAATGTTCACACATACATCAACAAGAACATCGTTAAATCAACATGCCTCAACCAAAGATATCTACATTATTTTCAAGTAAACTTAAATCATGTATTTGTTTTAGTAGAAATTACACAAACATATCATGGATCTTCATTTAAGCAAACAAAATTTAACATGCAAGACTAAAATCATCATAGCTCACGGTTTTGCCAAAGAATTCAACATGCATGGCCAAATAATTTTACTTTACCATTCATCAAACTTAGAATATACATTGATTTGTCAAATAAGCACATAATACACATAGATCATGTTTTAGAACAAGAAAATCATACATGCAAGAAAGATCTAGGTTAGGCTTCACAAAATCTTAAAAAAAAATTCTAGATCTTTAGGTTTGAGTTAGAAAATAAGTAGATCTAACAAAGAAAACATAAACCGAACCATAAACATAAAGTCACAAATATTACAAATAATGTTTAGTCCATGAAAGTTCAAGATCAAGAAGAAATAGCACATAAACTCTTCTTACAAACCATGAAAATAAACAAGCAAGAAGAAAATGAAAGGGATCTACAAACTAGAAAGGAAAAGCTACACTATTACATTCTTCCTCTTGATCTTCGGATTTCCTAGCAAGAAGGGTGGTTCTTTAAGCTCCTAAAACTCTTGATCCTTAAGGGAAAGGCTTGATCAAGCTTGGATTTTCTCCTTCCTACCTTCTAAGGCTCCACGGCCACTTCTCCTTCTCTCTTTCTCTCTTTCTTTTCTTATTTCTCTCTAAGAGTTTGGATGGGCTCTTAGAGGGTGTGGATGTTCGAAGGGTGGAAATGAAGTGAGTGGAGGTGAAATGAACTAAGGTTTCATTCATATATAGACAAGTTCACAATTTCCCCTTTTAGCCTTGTAAAACTCGGTCCATGCATAACTAAGGAGGGCGAATTGGTCTCTACAAAAATTTGCATGGCTAAGGGTTACTAAAGTCAAGGGGACAAGGTGGTATGGGCTAGCTTACTAGGGGTCATCTAGGTCTAATGGGTTGTTAGTTCTTGGTTAGGGTTTTGCTAACTAGTTGGCTTATAGTTCTAGTTTTTGGTTTCTTTGATTTCTTACCCTTTAAGTCTCTAGGATCTTAAGCTTAGGCACACACATGCTCACACACACGCATGACACATACACACACCTACATGCACACACAACCGTGGCACTCACTCATGCACACACATGTCCTTTATTTTTATTTCCTAAACCATTTATTCATTTCTAATCATTTTTACTTAGAAATCATGAATTCACACAATCATGCAACCAATTTAAGAAATCATATTCACAACCATTTTCCTGCAGCACATATTACACACATTAAATTAATCACACAACACATAAGAATTCATGCCAAAACAACGACATCACAAAAACACATTTTTCTATAAAATTCGTACTCCTTAAATTCTGAATATAAATTTTTATAAAACAGTCCAGAAAATTCTAAAAATTACATTTTCAAATTCTAGATTTCAAAACGATCGTTTTCATATAAAGATCATCAAATTCCGAGTTACGGTTTAAAAGATACAGATTTTCAAAGATAAAAGATCCAAAACTTTCATTTTTAACAAAATCATCTTTTAATAAAAATCACAATTTTAGCAAATCATTTTCAAACTCAACAAAATCATTTATTTTTCTTCTATAAAACACTTTGTTTATAAAAATCCAGGGAAATCAGTTCTTTATTTCTTTCTCATGAAAAATACTTTTCCTGACAATTATCATTTCGAAGTTCCTTTCGTCAAAAATCGTTTACGCACGTACGGGAAAAATGTGGGGTGTTACAAGCAATACCTAGCTTCTCCTCCAATCTTATCTAGTCCGGCAGCAGGAGAGGTTTTGTTCCTGTACTTATCAGTGGGGGATTCGGTGGTCAGTTCGGTTCTGGTTCGGGAAGAATCAGGCAAAGAATCTCCTGTTTACTTCGTCAGCCGAGCACTTCAAGGACCAGAGTTGAGATATCAGAAGGTTGAAAAGTTTGCGTTTTGTTTGGTTGTAATGGCTAGGAGGCTACGTCAATACTTCCAAAGCCACCATATCACGGTCAGAACTGCTCAGCCAATCCGACAGATTCTTCAGAAACCCGACCTGGCAGGCAGAATGGTGACTTGGGCTATTGAACTTTCTGAGTTCGACATTACTTTCGAACCTCGGAAAGCAATGAAGTCTCAGGTCTTAGCTGATTTTCTCACCGAGTTTACTGAGCCATTGACGAGCTCAAACTTGGATTGGAACATTTATGTCGATGGGTCAAGCAACAAGCTCGGAGCAGGAGCGGGAATAATCCTGGAGAACTCCGAGGGAGTTACCCTTGAATATTCATTGAAGTTCGGATTTCCGACTTCGAACAATCAGGCGGAATATGAAGCTGTGATGGCTGGTCTGAGGATGGCGAAAGAAGTAGGGGCCCGAGAAGTGAAGATTCTCAGCGATTCTCAGTTGGTGGTATCGCAAGTGAAAGGTGATTATCAAGCCAAGGAACCCATCCTACAAAAATATTTGGAGAAGGTGAAGTTCCTATCTTCAGAGTTTCCAAGGTCGAATTCTGCCACATCCCGAGAGAAAGCAATGGCCGAGCGGACATTCTTTCCAAACTTGCTTCAACAAAGGGTCCTGGAAATAACAAGACGTTGATCCAAGAAATGGTGCATGGACCTAGCGTTGTCCTCTCCGTTTCGGTGGATCCAAGTTGGACCTCTCCGATCATAAACTTCTTGGAACAAGGAATCGTGCCGACAAATCCAGCCGAGGCCAAAAAGCTTGTCAGAAAGGCATCCCAATTCGCTATGATCGATGGAATTCTATTTCGCCATGGGGTCAGCGGCCCAATGCTCAGGTGCTTAGACCCCGCCGAAGCAAAACAGGCACTGGAAGAAGTCCATGGAGGTATTGGAAGCCATCATGTCGGAGGGAAATCGTTGGCCAAGAAAATTCTAAGGGCAGGATATTACTGGCCGACCTTACAACAGGATGCAATCAGTCATGTAAAGAAATGTGAAAGATGTCAATTCCACAGTGACGTCTACCAGAAGCCAGCCGAGGAACTTCATTCACTTTCATCTCCCTATCCCTTCTATCAATGGGGAATGGATTTGATTGGCCAGTTTCCCACCGCCCCAGGACAGCTCAAATGGGTGATAGTGGCCATCGATTATTTTACCAAGTGGATCGAAGCCGAACCACTGGCAACTATTTCGTCGGCCAAGGTTCAGAAGTTCTTTGAGAGACAGGTTATAGCTCAGTTTGGAGTGCCACAGGTCTTAGTAACTGACAATGGAACTCAATTTGCGGCAAAGGCATTCCAGGACCTGGTCAACGCTTTGAACATTGAACACTATTTTTCCTCGGTCGAGCACCCTCAGACCAACGGACAAGTAGAATCAGTGAACCGAAGTATCATTCAGGGGATCAAGAAAAGACTCATCGGTGCTAAGGGAAATTGGCTGGAAAATCTGCATGAAGTGCTTTGGTCATACCGCACCACCATACAGACTTCAATGGGAGAAACCCCTTATCGTCTTACTTATGGTTGCGACGCTGTCATCCCGATGGAAAGGATCATCCCATCTTTCCGAGCATTACAACAACCGAACCCCCTCAACAACACCTTATTGTGTGAGGACCTGGTTCTTTCAGAAGAGGTCAGAGATTTAGCTGCCGAGCGGGAAAAACATGCCAAGCTGATGCAAGCGAAAGGGTACAATCGCTCGGTGGTACCCAGAGAGTTCGAGGTAGGTGACCTCGTCCTACGAAGAGCTGACATCGGCCTAAAAAATGCTAAGGATAGGAAACTGGCTCAGAATTGGGAAGGTCCGTACCGAGTAGCTTCCAAAACAGGAACAGGAGCCTACAAGCTCGAAACTCTCTCGGGTGCCCTCATCAACAACACATGGAATGTGGCAAAACTTAGAGCATATTTCAGTTAGAAATTTCTATCCATTTCAATTCTGTTTTCAATTGTTTCGTTTTATTATTTCCCTTTCTGTTATAGGATTGGTTATTTTTTATGATGGTGTACGCTCGGTGGAACTCCGAGCCCATTGTACTTATTGTTAATGCTTTGAATGAATAAAAGTGTTGTTATTGAATTCATTGTATTTATTTACTTTTCCTCATAATCGACTAGCCACCGTTTATGACGCGAACGATTATAAACAGCTCAAACCAGAGCTTATAAGTCGTCAAGTACCTTAAAAGGATTCCCGATTCAAACATGATTTGTTTTAAAAATCATTTTTACATCGCGGATAGAGGAACCCACCTCGGTTAAAATGCTGGAGTTCCGAGGTCTTAACACTTGAATTCTTAACAAAAAGTTCAAAAAGAAGCATAAAATAAAAACGGATATTATAAATATTCCAGACAAGTTATAGCAACAAGATTTCAACCCATCTAATGGGGCAGATACAAAAGTAAAAGAGCAAAAGAAAAAAACTACTCAATATCAGACAGTACTACGCTGTCAGGGTCGAATTTCTCTTCTTCTTCTTCATCTTCGGCGTCTTCGGCCTCTTCTTCCTGGGATTCCTCGGCAAAATGGTCAGGGAGATCATTACTACTCATATCAATAGGAACCCCATTCGCACACACAATTTGACCATTCTTGGTAGCAAAGAGGGGGTCGGCGCCCTTTGTCACGAGGTTGGGGTTCAGGATGCGAAGCTGCTCGGCTGTATTAAGGAAGGAATCTTCAACTACGTGACTCCAGTTATATAGATTCTCCTGGGCAGCTTTCTTATGCTTAAGATCTTTCGCTCTCATTTTGTCCATAGAGGCTCGGAGCCCGGTAACCTCGTCTTTAGCATATTCGAGTTGCTCCTGAGCCACAGTAGCAACCTGCTCGGCTTTCCGAGCCCTCTCTATAGCTTCTCGAAGAGTTGTGGCATCCTCCTCGGCCTTTTTCAAGATTTCCTCCGACCACTTCACCCTTTCCTCGGCCTCTTGAAGAGTCCTTTCGGCTGTTTCCTTAGCAACTTCGGCTTGAGCTTTGGCGCCTTCAGATTCCTACATTCCTTTATGCAGTCTTTCATTCTCGGCCGCCAAAACCTGGAGTTTTTTCTCAATGCTTTCCACTTGAAGCTGCAAGTAATCCTCCCGATCGTTAGCTTCAGCTCTTTTCTTCTTATCCTCGGGGACCACTCCAGCGTAGACGTCGTCACCACGCTGACCGAGGTAATGGAGAATGCTTGCACCTCGTAGGAAGCTCCTCACCAAGGCCATGCAGTTATTTTCCCAAGTGCCTGGACCCCAGGCATTAATCACTTCAGCATCTTCAGGGGGGAAGAGATTTGCGGTGAATGAATCTAACTTATTATGCCTACTCCACACAGTTTTGGCAACGGCATCCTCCGTGCCCTCAGTAACTTGAACTCCTTTGTTGGGCTTGCTCAGGTGAAACCAGTCGCCAGCCAATCCTTTCCCTTTCTCCATCCGAGGTCTCTTGGAGGGATGCTCGGGGGTGCCCTGAGCACTTGGTTGCACTCCTATATGAATTGTTGGCTCAGCACTCTCAGAGACTGGAGGCACCTCGGAAGGAATAGCACGAGGAGCAACAAGAGGACTAGCTGTTGGAGTCGGTTCGGGGGTTTGGCTTCTAGCCGAGGATCCCGACTCTCCTCTCGCAGCAGCCAACTGAGCCATCCTGGCCGAAGCAGCAGCACTCTTCTTAGCTTTTGATGCTTTCTTCCCCATCTTTTTTGCAACAAGGAAATATACTTTAGACCGAGTAAAAAAAAATGTATATACCCAGCTCGGCCTTCAAGTCGGCCCATGTCCTCTTCAGCAATATTTTCTTGGTATCAATTTGACCATTCGCCTTGAGGTATTCCCAGACTCGATCACACAACCGTCTCTCGGCCCTGGTCAAATCGACCTTATAGTCAAATTGATACAAGGAGGCCCCTCGGTTGTAGATACCATTCAACCAACCCAAAGGGAAGCGAGGTACAACTTTGATTTCTCCTTCTTCCTCATCCTGCTCCATGAACCAGCATACACCAGCCCCATTGTACTCATACTGAAAAAAGAGAGGCTTGAAAGACTTCCAAGAGTCGGTGACTTTAGCGAACAGTGCGTGGTCCTTCCGAGCTTTCAGTGACACCCAAAGCCCTTTAGAGTTGCCAAACTTGTTCACTTGAGGGGCGTACAGCCAAAAGAAAGCTCGGAGTGTGGCAACTAAACTTTCGGCGTCGCAGAACTGTTGAAATGCTCGTACACATGCCCATCCACTCGGGTGTAGCTGACTCGGGGCTATGCCTAAATGGTTGATTACTTCAATTTCAAAGGTCGAAAAGGGCATGCGAATTCCGACCTTTGTTACTATTTCTTCGTAGAAGTAGAAGAATTGTCGATTTTGTGGCACTTCAAAGCAGATCCGGTCGTCGATGTTCACGTGCCTTAACTCAAATTCGGACGCATTCCCATCTGCGCTCGGAGGGGTTAGGAGAGGACGAAGGTGGTTCAAACTATTAGTCGTCAACAACGAAGGCCTCGTTCCAAGCACCTCCCGATCAAAGACTTCGTCATACTGCGCATGATTTGGCGGCAAGGGATATTCTTCAGGATTGGTGTCACACCTGCGCTCCACCATATCTGGGGAAAAAGTAAAAGGCTCGGCGTTAGGATTTTTTATAGCAGATGTTTTAATTCTAAAGTTAAGGCCGAGCCTTGGACTTTTTCCCCCCTCTTTCCTCGGATCTCTCAAAGGCTCTTCTTCCATTGTACAGCGCTCGGGAATAACCCTAACCTGAGCCCTACGTTCAGCAAACCTATAAGCCAACAGCCACTTGCTTACTTCAGCGGGATCCGAGGGATATTCTACAGCTAACGGTTTTGTCATGGTGGATCCCTGGCTGATGGGGGAAGAGGGAGGATCTACTGCGTCATCACTACTCCTAGAATCCTCATCACTACTCCTAGAATCCCCAAAATACCCAGAAAAATCCGAATCACTATCACTAGAAGGCTCTTCTCCTAATTTCCTACAAAGTTCGTGATAAATTCTCCTCAAGTCCCTCCAACCTCTCATGGTTCAGAAATCCAAACCCTTAAACACTATCTACCCAGAACTAAAATCCCAAAATCCCTGCAAAAACCCAGAAACCAAAACCCCTTTTACAAAAAAGAAAAAAAGAAGAAATCGCAACACCAAAAACGGGTGATGGAAACCAAAAAGAGTAGTAGTTACCTGCTTTAGGTTGATGATCTCTGTGGAAAAGCTTGGTAGCAATGGATGATCATGACAGTGTGGAGGAGATGTGTTTGAAGAAAAAGCGAAGAGAGTTTTTGCTTTGCGAAAATGAGAAGAGAATGAAAAGTGATGGGAGGAAGAGTGAGTGATTCAAGTAAACCCCAGAAGGTTGTTCAGTTTCCTTCCACGATACACGTATGGGCCGAAAGCCCATTATCTTACCAGCCACTCACACGATGCAACGTGGCAGTTACAAAGGCGCTTTTTCAAATTTCAAAAATTACAAATGATGTGGCACAACTCTCAAGGACATGCGCTGTCCCTAGAGAACCCAAAACGTCACCTCGAACAGGCTACCTGGTTACAGCCGTCACACTCCCGAATTAAGGCATCCTAAAAGGTCAACCCTAAACACTTGCTACCTCGTCACAGACTTCTCAAAAGTCTTACGAGCTGGGGGGCTTGTAGGGTCTGCCGACTTGATACGGATTCAAGCCTTGTTAAAGGAGTTCTGCAAGGGCACTTCCCTCGGTTCACTTAACATGAACGTCCCTCGCTCGGACTCATAGACTCCGAGCATCCCCAAAGGATCAGGCTCGGGCTTGATGGAACCGAGCCTCATCATCGATCCTCAATCCATCAGGCTTGAGACTCTAGGCCGAGACATACCGTCGGCTAGCGGATAAGTTCAAACCCACCGAGACTTCTTATCCCTTCCGCAAATCTCTCCTAGATTCTCGCAACAGCCTAGACATGAGATCTTCAACTGATCCTATCCAGATTCTAAGAGCATAATCCTCCGATATTATCTCACAGAATCCTGGTTCAGCTCAACCCTGATACAGGGCCTAGACGGCCCATATCAGCCTCCTCCAAACCCTACAAATAGCTCACTACAGCTAGGGTTTCAGGTACGTACTCTCATCCCTAAGTTGACACTCTGCACACACACGTTGACTAGGGGGAACCTGCTTTTCCCAACTGGAACTGCAGAAAAACCATAAGTCACACGTTAACTCTTGATCCTCTCTAGGGCTCCTGATTCCATAGTCTTGAGCACTTAGAGGGTTAAGGACATCTAGTGTTCCAGGACACTACAATCTCCTCTTCTTCTTCTCTATTCTAACTCACGGCCTCCTTCTTCTCTTGGGGGTGTTGAGAGCTTGATTTTTGCTCTCAACACATGTGTATGGAAAATGAAGGGAAGTGAAAGAAATGAATGGGAAAATGGGTGAAAGAACTAAGGATGATGGCTTATATAAGAAATTGGTGCACTTCCTCTTTTACCCTTATGAAAACTCGGTCATGAAGGAGTATGGAGGGTAGTTTTGGTTCTTCAAAAAGTTGCATGGGTGGATGTTATCAAAATTAAGGGAGACATGGTGGAGGGATTTAAGGAAGTAGGTCTCCTTTGCTTTGGTTACTCCTTGGCCTATAGTTAGGGTTTCCTACCCATTTGGTTTCTGTAAGTTCCATGATGAATGTTTTGATAATGACAAAGTGTTTTGAACAAGCTAAAAAGATGTTGATCAAGTTCAAGTTCAACAAGCAACAACAAACATCAAGTGAAGAGAGAAAACAAGCTCATGAAGACTTAGTTTGAGTATAGTGTAATTGTTTTATCTTTTGCCTCTCAAGCTTCTTAGGTCTTTTATTTGGTTAGAGTTTATTTAGAGGGTAGTGAATCTCTATCATAGTCATGATTAAATCATAATTTGAGTTTTCACTTAACCTAGAATCAATAGGTGGCTTAATGTTTTTAAAGGAAAGGTTTAGTTTTGAGAAAACAAGTTTTAAACAAGTATCAGACATGTTTAATCGATTAAGAACATATTTAATCGATTAGTACTCGATTAAGTAAAGATTTAATCGATTAAGTACTGCTGAACTGGTTTTTTTAAAATACGATTTTCACTTCTCAAAATCAGTTTTCAAGTGCTACAACTTTTGGGTATTCTATATAAACCTTTTCCTAATCTTTGTGATTAATGAGATCACTTTCATAATCAATTTTACAAGAATCAAGCCATTCTATTCTCTCTCAATTTCAAAGATCAAAGCTTTCATATTTTCATATTCTTTTGATCAAGAACCTTTGAATCTCTTATTGTGAATTGTCATAGCTATTGATTGAGATTCATAGGAATGTCATGTGTATTCATTGAGTTGTAATCTTTGCAAGAAGGCAAGCCAACTACAACAACAAAGAAGCCTTGGTGTGTCGATTATCATCAAGCAAATCCCATTGGAGAAGAAGAAAGTCTTGATTGTGAATCAAGCAAAGTGAAGCCTTGGTGTGTGGATTATCATCAAGCAATTGAAGACTTGTTGTGTCGATTATCAACAAGGGGTAGAGGTTAGATTAGAGAGAATATCAATAGGATTACAAGGCAAGGGTGTGGTATCTCTTGTAGGCTAGCAAGAAGGGAGTCTTCTGAGGCATTTACTTGTAATTTGAGAACTCTAATTCCTCATAGTGAAGAATCTCTCTTGGTTGAAGAGGGGACTGGATGTAGCTTTCAAGCGGATGAAAGTGAACCAGGATAAATCACTGTGTCGTATCTCTAAACCCTTAACTCTTTACATTCAAGTCATTGATTGTGTTCTTGGTTGAAAACCTAGAGAAAGATTGATTTTCATAATTGATTGAATTGAATCTTTATTGTTCAAATTGATAAAGGGAAAACCATTTTCATAACTAGGGTAATCAATAAGAATATAGGTGTTAATTGTTTCCGCTGAATCTCTGATCTTACGTGTTAATTGATTGTTTTTCGTATTCGAATGAAAAATTGATTTTTCTGTTTTCTGTCAGATTTAATCGATTAAGCATATATTTAATCGATTAATACTCGAGTAAATTGCAGGTTAATCGATTAAGTGCTGTAGAATTTGCAAAAATCATTTGTTTTGATTTGTTTCTTTCGAAAATCTTTCAAGGTTTCTTTTACACCTATTCAACCCCACTTCTAGGTGTGTTCCTAGGGTTCCTTAGTTGTTTCAACCACCAATTGCGGTTTCTTCAATTGGTATCAGAGCTCGGTCGAAAGACACGAGCATAAGAGCTTTTTCGTAAAGATCCTTTAAGAAAATCGCAATGGGTTCCATGAATCTCTTTAGTGGTGAAGGTTATTCAATAAATCGTCCTCCATTGTTTTCCGGAGAAGGCTATGCATATTGGAAAGTTAGAATGAAAATCTTTATCCAAGCCATAGATAGTGAAATTTGGAAAGTAGTTGAAAAAGGTCCTCATATCCCCTCTAGTTTAGTTGAAGGTGTAGAACAATTGATCCCCGAGGACAAGTGGAAGGATGATGATAGAAAGAAAGTACAATATGATTATAAAGCAAAGAATATCATTACCTCCGCTTTATCCTATGACGAGTTCTTTAGAGTTTCTCAATGTTCTAGTGCTAAGGAAATGTGGGACACTTTACAAGTGACTCATGAAGGAACTAGTGAGGTTAGGAGAGCTAGATTGAATGCTTTAATGCGTGATTATGAATTGTTTCATATGCTTCCAAATGAATCCATTAATGATATGCAAAAGCGTTTTACTCATATTATTAACCATTTACTTGCTCTTGGTAAGACTTTCTTACAAGGTGAACTTTCTAACAAAGTGTTGAGATGTTTAGACAGGAATTGGCAACCAAAAGTAACGGCGATTGTTGAATCTAAGAATTTGGATGCTATGGATCTAGCAACACTTTTCGGAAAGCTTCAAGAACATAAAATGGAGCTTGGACGATTAAGTATCAATGAAGAGTCGGATAAGAACAAAGGAAGAAAGGGACTTGCTCTTAAAGTCAATAGATCATATAAAAAGAAAGAGAGTTCCGATGATGATGATAGTGAAGATTCCGATTCGGATGTTGATGAAAAAGAAATGAAACTTTTACTAAGGAAGTTTGACAAGTTTCTAAGGAGAAAAGGAAGGTTGAACAAGGACAAAAGTAAAGAGAAGGATTCCCCACACTACAAGACCAAGACTTCAAAAGAAGGTGTAGTTTGCCATGAATGTGGAAAACCCGGTCATCTCAAGTATTCGTGCTCTAGGTATCTCAAGAAGAAGGAGAAAGACAAGAAAAATTCTAAATCTAAAAGAGCATACATAGTTTGGGATAGTGATGAAGATAACAAGAAAAGCACATTGAGTAGTTCATCGGATGATGAAGAAGCCGCTTGTCTCAACTTGATAGCTCTAGTTGATGAAGAACAAAGTTCAAATGATGAATCAAGTTATCAAAGCGAGGAAAGCGATGTAAGTCATACTAAATCCGAAATTTCTTCTAAATATGAATTGTTATATAATGCTTATGAAGAAATGCATGAACAACTTGAAAAACTAGTTTTGAAAAACATTGAAAGAAAGAAGCTCATTTTGAAACATCAACAAGAGATTTTAGAACTTCAAAAACAAGTTGATGAGCTTAATCTTGAAAATGAAACTCTTGATCTTATATATGCTAGTTCTTCTTGTGATTGTGCTAGTAGAGTGAATATTGTGGTTGATTGTGAGAATTGCAAGTTGCTTAAAGATGAAAATGCTATTTTGAAAAATAAGTTGCAAGTTTCTCAAGTGGTGATATTAGATTGCGCACATTGTTAAATTTTCAAAGAGAAAATTCAAACAAGTTTGGTTTGGGTTATACTAATGCTAAGAGTAATTCTCATAGAAATGTTGTTGATTTTTCTAAAGTTGATTTCTCAAATGCACCAACATGTTTCTATTGTGGTACTCATGGACATACTTCAAATGTGTGTTATATTAAAGTGCATGGTATACCTAAAGGAGATTTTGTTTGGATGATAAAGGGTGAAAGTCCCTACACTAACAAAAATGGATCCAAGACAATTTGGATACCAAAAAGCAAAGCATGATTGTTTTGTAGGTATAATTGAAGAGCAAAGGGCTTACAAGTGTTATTCATACATTTGCATCTTCAATTGGTATTACATTTGCATCTCAAGTGAATGTCCTACAAATTTGGAACAAGTGATATTGTTAGATATTGATGATTATAGTATCTTCTCAATTGGTATCTCCTCAATTTTTTTTCTAAAGTTCAATTGATACTAATTTTGATGATTAGATGATTATCATGTTTTTGTTGTTATTGAAGAAATATCACAATATATCTTATTTCTTTACATTGATGATATCTCAATTGGTATTATGACTTCTTAGTATTTCTATTGGTTCATAATTCATTGTTATATTTTCTTGCCAATTGGTATAACATTTCAAAGTATAGTACTTGTTATATTCCAATTGGTATCAATGTTGAAAAGAAATGTATGTTATAGAGAAATCATAATCATTTCTTTATTTCTCTATTTTGGCTTAGTATTTTATATTTCAATTGGTATATATATTACTTTTTGATAATGCCAAAGGGGGAGAAATAGTATGTTTTGAAGAAACGATATTTTGGGAGAAATGGTATGTTTTGAAAAATGGGAGAAATGATATGTTTTTGTGGAGAAAGGTTGTTTTGTTGTTTTTATGTAGGTTGAGCTAAGTTGTTGAAGATAGGGGGAGAATCAAGCTTCTATCAATTGGATTTCAAATATCAAATGTATTGATTAAGGGGGAGCAAGTTTCTCACCAAGTGATCAAATTGTTAAAGCATCAACAACTTCAATCAAATTCAAAACATGGTTTGTCATTTTCAAAAAGGGGGAGATTGTAAGTTCCATGATGAATGTTTTGATAATGACAAAGTGTTTTGAACAAGCTACAAAGATGTTGATCAAGTTCAAGTTCAACAAGCAACAACAAACATCAAGTGAAGAGAGAAAACAAGCTCATGAAGACTTAGTTTGAGTGTAATTGTAATTGTTTTATCTTTTTCCTCTCAAGCTTCTTAGGTCTTTTATTTGGTTAGAGTTTATTTAGAGGGTAGTGAATCTCTATCATAGTCATGATTAAATCATAATTTGAGTTTTCACTTAACCTAGAATCAATAGGTGGCTTAAAGGTTTTAAAGGAAAGGTTTAGTTTTGAGAAAACAAGTTTTAAACAAGTATCAGACATGTTTAATCGATTAAGAACATATTTAATCGATTAGTACTCGATTAAGTAAAGATTTAATCGATTAAGTACTGTTGAACTGGTTTTTTTAAAATACGATTTTCACTTCTCAAAATCAGTTTTCAAGTGCTACAACTTTTGGGTATTCTATATAAACCTTTTCCTAATCTTTGTGATTAATGAGACCACTTTCATAATCAATTTTACAAGAATCAAGCCATTCTATTCTCTCTCAATTTCAAAGATCAAAGCTTTCATATTTTCATATTCTTTTGATCAAGAACCTTTGAATCTCTTATTGTGAATTGTCATAGCTATTGATTGAGATTCATAGGAATGTCATGTGTATTCATTGAGTTGTAATCTTTGCAAGAAGGCAAGCCAACTACAACAACAAAGAAGCCTTGGTGTGTCGATTATCATCAAGCAAATCTCATTGGAGAAGAAGAAAGTCTTGATTGTGAATCAAGCAAAGTGAAGCCTTGGTGTGTGGATTATCATCAAGCAATTGAAGACTTGTTGTGTCGGTTATCAACAAGGGGTAGAGGTTAGATTAGAGAGAAGATCAATAGGATTACAAGGCAAGGGTGTGGTATCTCTTGTAGGCTAGCAAGAAGGGAGTATTGTGAGGCATTTACTTGTAATTTGAGAACTCTAATTCCTCATAGTGAAGAATCTCTCTTGGTTGAAGAGGGGACTGGATGTAGCTTTCAAGCGGATGAAAGTGAACCAGGATAAATCACTGTGTCGTATCTCTAAACCCTTAACTCTTTACATTCAAGTCATTGATTGTGTTCTTGGTTGAAAACCTAGAGAAAGATTGAATTTCATAATTGATTGAATTGAATCTTTATTGTTCAAATTGATAAAGGGAAAATCATTTTCATAACTAGGGTAATCAATAAGAATATAGGTGTTAATTGTTTCCGCTGAATCTCTGATCTTACGTGTTAATTGATTGATTTTCGTATTCGAATGAAAAATTGATTTTTCTGTTTTCTGTCAGATTTAATCGATTAAGCATATATTTAATCGATTAATACTCGAGTAAATTGAAGGTTAATCGATTAAGTTCTGTAGAATTTGCAAAAATCATTTGTTTTGATTGTTTTGATTTGTTTCTTTCGAAAATCTTTCAAGGTTTCTTTTACACCTATTCAACCCCCCCTTCTAGGTGTGTTCCTAGGGTTCCTTACTTGTTTCAACCACCAATTGCGGTTTCTTCAGTTTCCTCATGGTTCTTATCTTAATCTCTAAGCTTCTTATTTATTTATTTTTTTTTTAAAATAAATGGAATCATGGCATGCATACACATACACCCACACGTATCACACACATAACACATATTCATGCACACACACATTTACATGTTACATACATACATGCATATATCATTCACATTCTTTTACTAATTAAGATTTTACACAATTCTAAGCATACATTCATGCAAAAACCGTACATACACATACATGCACACACATAGAAAATGGATTTTCTTATTTATAACATCATATATATATATATAAACCAAAATTCCCTTAAAATACCAAAAATATCAATTACATAATTATTTTTCAAACTCAACTTTAAAACTCATCACATTATTTCATGGAAATCATTTCTTTAAATTCATTTTCCATTTTGAAAATGTGAATTAAGAAATTTATTTAAGAAAATATTCTTTCAAAAACATTTTTCTCAAAATAAATCTCTTTAGTATTTAATTCAGTACGAGGAATTTGCGGGGTGTTACAGCACGGAACTTTAACAGACCATCCACAGAATGCAAGCACCCATTCAGCAGAGCTCCATATCGATTCAAACGAAATAAAACAAACAAAGCATGCAAGCCCATGCTTACGGCGACAAGGATAGACTTTAGCCTTTAATAAATTTCAGCTCTGATACCATAAATGTCACACCCCGATTTGGAAACTTTTAATTCATAAAAATACGAGTCAATTTTTTTTCTTGATGACATGGACATGGATCCTTTCTTTCAAACACGTTTCTTTTCCAAAAATATTTTTGTTACAAATTGTACAATCATGCTCCATGTCATTTATCAGGTTTCCGAATCGAGATGTTACCAACATCGCGCTTTGGAATCCCACGTCAAATCATTATCCTTTATTTCGGTTTTCAATGTTCAGAAAACATTATTATAATTACGGGAGTTACATGGTATCCAACAAAGTTATTAAAGTTTACCTGAACCAAAACACTGCACCACTGCATAACACGACAGACGCTGAAGAGAACGAATGGCCTTCATCCTTAAGAGCTGTAGCTGGCGCCTCCTCTGAAAATGATCCTTCCCCGTACGTAGGTCAATCATCTAGGTGGTCAACAAAGGACCAATAGAAACATACAGCAGAGAAATTGAGAGAGTCAGCTTTTCCGGGCAGGAAGCCGACGGTGTGGGATTACAGCAAGCAAACATATTAAGATGTAACAATTAAACAAACAAACACAACAAGAAAATATGTATATTATTATCATCATCACATTTTATCACTTCTATTATCCCAATTATCATTCCCAACACTTCTATTTACATGATCATCTCTCCCTCTTCCTTGGCATTACAACCTCAAATTCAAATCTTTCCAACATCATCATTCCAAATCATTCTCATACCCATAGGCTCACTAAACTCATTGCCATAATATCCTCATAATTCTTTTCTTGTTATTTTTCAACATCCTAACTTTATTATATTTGCAACTTTTCTTATTAAGTTTTATTAAAGTATATCCTTCGATGACAGGGAATTTAAGGAAAGTCATCGAGGAGTTTGGTTAGCACACATACATCTCCTCCAATCCACCCAAACCTAGTCGAAAGCAAACGGGACGTACAGGAACCAAAAACCAAATATGTAACACCCCACAAATTCCTCGTATTGTTTTCAGTACTAAAGAAATTTATTTTTGAGAAAAGTGTTTTGAAAGAGTATTTCTTGGAGTGAATTCCTTATTTTATGATTTCAAGTGGTGAATGATTTTGTTTAAGAAATTATTTTCACGAGGAAATGTCATGAGTTTAAAGTTGAATTTTAAGAAATAATTATGTATTTGATATTTTTGGTGTTTTAAAGAAAAAGTGATTTTTTTTGCATGAGTGGTTTTATGAGAAAAAGATTTATTTTCATGTATGTATGTGTATGTATCTACGAAATTGCTATGTATGTATGCTTAGGATTATATGGAAAATTAAATTAGTGGAAGATTATGAAAATGTGTATGTGTGTGTGTGCATGTATGTGTATCATGTGTGTATGTATGCATGAGGGTAAGCCCATGATTTTATTTTTAGGACATGGAACCATATGGAAGTTAAATAAAATAGGATTAATAAGAAATTTAAAGAAGTAGAAAGACATGAAGTGACCTAAATCCATGAATTACTCCCCTTGGTCCCCTTTGATAAAATCCACCCATGCAACTTATTGAATTGCCAAAATTGCCCCTCCTCAACACACATGAACCAAAACCAAACCAAGGGCAAAAGAGGAAGTACACGGTTTGTCTATATAAACCTTGGCCTTAGTTCATTCACCCTCATTTTCCATTCATTTCTTCACTTCCACTTCTAAAACCAAACACACAATTGTCGAGAGCAAAATCAAGCTCTCAACACATAGAGAGAGAGAGAGAGAGAGAAAGAAGGTGTGGCCGTGAGCTAGGGAGGAAGAAGAAGAGGAGATCAAGCCAAAACCCTATAGCTTTCCTTGAAGATTCATGAACTTAGAAGCTAGAAGACCAACCTTTTTTAGGGGGGTGGTTCGAAAGTCAAGAGGAAGTTGTAATAGTTTAGGTTTTTCTTTAATCTTGTGATCTACCTTCTATACTTTCTTTGCATGTTGGTTTTTCATAGTCTTGATGATGAGTACATGTGTTGTTCTTACTTGATCATGGACTTTTAAAACTCAAAGAAACTTGTAATAACTAAACCATGGACTTTATGATTCGGTTAAGACTTATGTGATGGATCTTGGTGTTTTTCTAAACTAAACCTTGAAGATCTAAAGACTTTTTAAGATTTTGTGGATTTAAAGTAAAGTCTCTTTGCATGTTAAATTTCCTTGCTTGAACCGTGATTTACAAAGCATTTATGAGATTATTTGATGAACAAATACATGATTTAAACTTGCTTAATAATAAAGTTAAGATCTTTGGTGTTGCATGTTAGTTTGATGATGATTTGGTGTTGCATGAATCTTAAATTTTGCATGTTGAAAAATGAACCAAACATATTGTCTTGACTATGTTGAGTGTTCGGCCAATGCATGCTAACTAGGTTAGGGTTCTTTTCATGAGATGACATAAAAGTGATGAGTGTGTTTTGTGAAATGACACTAATTTAAATTGTTTGAAATGTTGTTGTAATTGTTTATTTTCTAATCGGATTGGTTAAAAAGATAAAGGAAACTATATTTGATTTGATAAATTAATTTAAATTGAGGAATTGAATTATTTAAAGTAAGAAAAACAAATGTGCATGACTTATATCTTTGGTTCAATTCGGTTTATGAGTATATGTATGTCTAAGTGTTTTTGTTTTATAAAAATGAAATGGTTAAATGTTTGATGGTGAAAGTGTTGTTTGATGAGTGTTAAGCTCATTGAATGATGCTTGAAAAATATTTGAGTGCGTAATTGGTTTTGAAATTAATTGATTTCAAGATAAACCCATTTGATTTATTTGAGATTTTTGAATTGTGTTTATGGCTGTCCAAGATTTGTTTTAAGATAAAAGCTTGAGTTTTAAAGTGTTAATTTCGAGTTAAAGAGGTATTTGAAATAAAAAGTGTTTTTACGATGTTTTCGAATTTTTATCAAAGTAATTTTGTGAAACAGTCCTTTGCTATCCAGAATTATTTCAAGTTGTTTCTTAACTTTAAAAATTGTGTTCAAATGATTAAAAGTATAGTTTTCAAGTGGAAATTGATTTAAGAAAAAGTCGGATTAAGAACGGTGAATTTTTCGGTGTTTTCGAACGTGATTAAGGTGCTGTCCAAGACGGACCAGCAACCAAATCAATTGGTTTAAACTATTTATAAGACATTTTCAAATGATTTTTTTGAAGTACTTGAAGTACTAGAAAGTGTTAAAAGTGTTTTGAGAAAACAATCATGTTTTTAAGTCTTCCGACGAAGAACAGAATGAGTATTGAGTTAAGAAAAGATTTTCTTGTACAAGTCAATAACGTAAAGTGTTTTATATAATACGAGGAATGTTAAGGAGAGGGATTGGGGCAGCTGGCAGCGACAAGGATCCGCGGAGATCGTGTATGTTTAATTGCTGGACCTCAGGTGAGAGAGAAACTTTCCTAAGACACCGTGGTATTTAGGTGACATATTAGGACGTTCCGTATCATCTCAAAGATCGGAACTTAGTGGTTCGAAGTTAGTAGTATAAGTGGCAATTGTTTGTGTTGTGTGGCCACTTATACGAAGGTGACAAAGACCACATTATTGTTGTATGATGATTGTGTGTTGATGATGTGAAATAGCATGCTTGTATGTTAATTCATTAATTATGCATGATGATAATTATATTGATGATTAAAATGAATAACATGCTGATGGACGTCTGTACGTCCTGAAATGAAAATGAAATGATTAAGTCGTGAAAGTAAAAGATACAAAGGAAAAGGAATAATGATTGGAAATAAGATATGTGCTGGAAAAGAGATAAAGAGTTGAGATTGGGGAAGAATTTGATGCTAATGATGTGATTAAGCCAGAGCTGGGAAAAGAGATGTTGTTATTGATTACGGAAATGAGATGTGATCCAAGTGGAGCTTGGCTCCTTCGTTGGTATTTTGAAAAAGAGACTAGTGTTGAGTTGAGCTTGCTCCTCCATTAGCGCTCAGTAAAAATGGGATTTTTGGAAAAAGTTTTTGAAACGAATTTTTAAGAAAGTTTTACGAAATGAGATTTTGAGAAAAATTGTGAAATGTTCTTTTGAGAATATTTGTGAAAGGAAGTTTTTGAGAAAATTTATAAAAGGTACTTTGAGGAAAACTTTTGAAATAAGATTTTGTGAAAATTTGCGAAATGAAATTTTTAGAAATCTTGTGAAATGTAATTTTGTGAAAAGAAGTTTTGTGAAGTAAGATTTTTGAGAAGGTCTACAAAATGAGATTTCTGAGAAAGTTTATGAAAATGATATTTTGAGAAAGTTTGCGAAATAGTATTTCAAGAAAGTTTCTGAAAGGAGGTTTTTAGAAGGTGATGAAAGGAAATTTTTTGAAAAGTTTGTGAAATGAGATTTTCAAAAGTTTGTGAAATGAGAATTTAAGGAAATTTTGTGAACTGAGACTTTTGAAAAAGTTATGGAACAAGATTTTTGAGAGAGTTATGTAATGAGATTTGAGAAAGCTTATGAGAGATCGTTTTGAGAAAGATTGTGAAATGAATTTGTGAAATGAGATTTTAAGAAATTTGTAAAAGGAGATTTTGAGGAAGATTGCGAAATGAGATTGCGAAATGAGATGGTTGAGAAAGATTGAGAAATGAGATATGAGTTTATCGAGGTGATCCCAGCTCTATGCTATATGAGAAATGATTAGAGAAAGATTGTGCAAAGTTAGTGGTCGGGACTCGTTGAAGGGATGCACGAAGGATGGGCCGACCTTAGGTTAATTAACAAGATAAAAGACTTTAAAAGACACTACGCGGTGAGCTATGAGAGTGCGAAGTAGTGGAGAGGAAGGTACCCCGGATATCAGGGATATTCGGGTTGTGAATGCAATAGGGTAGGCTAGGGCGATAAAACGTCATGAGGCCTTGAGTACTATTATGGGCGGAACGAATTCCATATGTGGTAACCAGACGTGGTGGGGACTGGGTCCTAATGTCGTGGTAAGTTCTGCACCCGGAACTAGAATAGTGCTGTCACCCCTATGGCATTTCTGGAACAGTGAGAGGGACTGGAACGGGGCATCTCGATTGCCACTGTACCCGAGTTTTCTACAGTGAGCCTTGATTATATGAAATGATTTGATATGATATAAATTGATTGAGACTGTACCTGAGTTTTCTACAGTTCTCCTGGCTTGGAGCCAATTGATGTTGAGACAACTGTCGTGCCCGCGTGATAAAGGTCCTGTACTCCTGTTTGCTTCCGACTAGGCTGGGTGGATAACCGAGAAGATGTAGACGTGTGTGTCGATGGCAACGAAATGAGTACCTCGATGATATTATAAATTTCCCCCAATCATCGATGGTTGTAAATCAATAAGACATTATAAGGAAAGTTTAAGAGTGCCAAGAAGGTTTATGAGGATGAGAAGTGAAATCTTATGGAATGATGAAGTTGAGAAAAAGATTGAGAAATAAGGAATGATTATATTGAGGAATGATGATAATAATGATAAGGATAATGAATGATGATGATGACGGTAATGATAATGGTAATCATAATGATATGCTTGATTGTTGTGTTGTGTGTATGTGTGTGTTGTATGCTTGTATGGTCTTGATATCTCGCCTATCGTAATCCCACACCATCGACGATTCGTCGTTCGGATCGCTTACTCTCTCCTGTTCGTTGGCATATCGGTGTTGCTGATATCTCGACGGGCAGATGGAGTATCGGATGGAGATCGCTATTTGGAAACAGCATGGAAATGGTTGGAAGCACACTCCCTATGGTTGGGAATGGATCGGCCACACTCAGATTGTGATTCCCAAATCGGAGCATCAACTGAGCGGAGCTAATTTGGGGCCGCACCTGGGGCAAGTCACCTTACGCGGATATAGGAGCTACGAAGAGAAGGTGTGGTATGAGATGCAGAGGAACTCTACGACTCTAGGCGGAGTGATGTTGAAGTCCAATGGTAATGGCGGGACATCAATACGGACGGTATCATCCTCAGGAGCGAAGAAAGGACGTAAGAAGAAGAAGGAACTTCACCCGATTGCTTTCGATAGGAAGGCTTAAGTATAGTGTCATTAGTTTAATTTTGTTGTGAATGTTTGAGTCAAAGATTACCAAGCAATGAGCCACTCATGTAATTAAGCTAAGCTTTTAATTCTGTAATGTGGAATACTTTATTTAGAAAACTGAACAATGTAATCTTTTGGGAACTGTTATGATGTTTTGAAACAAGTCACTTTGTGGAGATGAAGGTTTTATGCAAAGAACTGTTTTAGTAACAACTCGGTTTTCGGTAAAGGATGCTAAGGGCATCAATGACACTTGAATACGTTTTCAAAAAAAAATAATTTGGCCTCATTTTTGCAACTTTAATAAATGAAAAGTTAATTATTTTGAGTTATGAAAATCGGGCTGTTACAGAATACCCTCCCATACACACATTAAATCAAAATCTCATTTTTCTTGAAATCAAACTTAGAACTCAAAAATATACCAAATAATCATCACGAATCATGAACCAATTTCATGCACAATGAAACAAACTCATTTTCCCCAATTTATAAGCCCTAACCGTAACATGCATAGGAAAATCAAGAAGGATTTTTGCAAATCAACTTTAAATAACTCAAGAACTTTACATTTAATTTTATTTTTCGACATAAAAACACAAATCAAAAATCAAAATTATTTGGACACCAAAGGACAAAAAACCGTGAGCATCATCAAGTTGTTGCATGTTTATTTTTCGATTTTTAAACTCAAGTACAAGTAGAATCAAGCTTAGAAAAGTATAAGAACTAAAAAAAATCCACATGCAAGAAGCTTAATTCTTGGAACAACAAAAACCCTCCATAGAACTTCATAAAACCGAAAACAAAAATGAAAATATAGAAGAACAAGAAGCATAGAGTTTGTACCTAGAAGATTCAAAGGAAAATGAGCAAGAAAATCCAAGTTTCCTCCTCCTCCTTCTCCCTTGCCCCTCTCGGCCACCTTCTCTTTCTCTCCCTCTATCTCTCTTTTTTTTTGTAAGAAATGAAGTGTAAGAATGAGGGTGCGGTGGGTTATGGGTATTTATAGGCAAAATTTAAATTGGGGTCTACTTGCTAAAAGAGGGGGTCGAATAAGGCTAGGAGTCATAAGGGGTTGTTTTGCAATTTTGAATCGTTTAGGATTTATGATGGGTTAGTTTAGTGGGAGACATAATTAAGTGGGGTAATTAATGCTTTGTCTCCCTAGGTATTAATAGGGTGGGTATATTTAACTGGGTTACCCTAGGGTATTGTGTACACTTAAATGTATGTCTCAAAAATTCAAAATTCAAATGCATAAAAATATACCCAAACCGTACATCATACCTTTACAGTAGAAAGTAATATTTTTCCAAAACGGTATAAAATACTTAAAAATCATAATTAATTTCTCTCACGTAATAAAACATTATAATTTTCTACCAAAACATAAAAATTCGTGAACTTCCAAAATAAATTTCAAACAGTACAAAAATAAAATCTACATTTTATTACGATCGTTTTGACTGTAAATTCGTCAAATTCCGATTTACCAGTCAAAAGTTATGAATTTTCAAAGTTTAATATATCAAAGAAAAATCAGTAAATAATCCTTTCTTCAAAACACAAAATAAATCCTTCAAATCAATAAAACACCAAGTCAAATACTCAATTAATTTAAAACAATTTTCTCATTTCCACGTGTCCTTTATAAATTAAATGATGATTTTTCTCAAATAAAAAGAGTTGACCAATCAGAAACCTCCGAAAATCAATTTATTAAAATGGGGAAAATTGGGGATGTTACAAAGGTAGCGTCAAGTACAGAGTCTGATACATGATAAAGGAAATAAAAAATAAGTACATCAAGTCCGAAAAAGTAAAACTCTGAGTCATCTCTTTCAAAAGTATATATATACAATAGGTCACAAGTCAAAATAAAGAAAGAGATGTCTCTGAGCCGGTCCATGATCTTCCTCCATTGGTCACTGGTCCACTAGTCCACAAAAGCTGCACATCTTGATCCTTCCCTCACGATCTATGTCCTGCCCATACTCATGGATCATCCACACGTCACTGACTACTGGTCGACTGATCCTCATGTGCTCTGTCGTCGACTCCCTCGTCCAAGTCCTCGACTGGATCCTCCTCCTCGTCCGACACTAAGGGTGCTGCAGTGCAAGGCATTGGCTCAGGTGATGGTACAAGTCTAACCCTCGTCGATGGACCAGGGCGAGGAGTGGCATCAGTATCTTCTCTCGGTGGTACAGGACTAGTACAAGTAGCTAAACAAAACCTAAAGTTATAAAATCTACAACCGGGACGGGGTGGTGGTGGTGGAGTACCATGGCGATAAGTATATAAAGGGGGTATATGCAAGATATAGATCATAGGGTGACGGATCCTCCGAGGTTTCACACGAGCGAGGGGGTTAGGGTGACGAAAGATGATATCTACGTCCCCCTCAAAGATGGCTCGGCGACCCTTGAATTCTCAAACACCACTATGGAGCGGCCTGATCTCTACGAAAGCTAGGAATCGTGTCATCACCTACAATATAGGGCTAGGGAGTAAGCAACTACATTCACATCATCAAATTAAAAGTATTGATACAAAGAATTACAATTCATTCACGATGAAAATGAGCATGCAACAATTTCTTAATCATTATCATCATCATTATCAATATCTCAATCATGCATATGCCAGAATGCATGCTCGCTACATGTGCACATGTCTATCTATGTTGGCCAACACTCAATCTCATTCTCCTAGGGTACCTCATCATTTCACTAGACATGCCCCACGTTCCCAGAACGTGTCTCAAGTTTGATAAAAAAAACTTAGCGATATTCCCAGAATAATCGCACACATTCCATAAATGTGTTTCACTTTAACAATTAGGGAATGTCCACGTTCCCAGAACGTGTCTCGGTTTGGAAATCTTAGCGTTACTCCCAAAGTATACGCCCACGTTCCCAGAATGTGTCTCAAACTGGTCCATAAATCAACCTAATGTCTGATGTCTTTGCTATGCATGAATGCCATCATGTGTCTAATCATTAGGTTGTCATCAATTTAATTTCTTCCAAACATAACAAGTCTAAATATTCATGACATTATCCACTTTTAGTGTTGTTTGAGGAAATATTGATGATTTGGTACTTTTAACTTTCCTGATCGGTGGTAATTGATTATTACTTCCTAATAATCAATTACCCTATTGAATTTCAAATTCCGATTTCATTTTTAACTTGTTAATCGATTACTCAAGCCTGGTAATCGATTACCACGACTGCAGAAAACACACCGAAACTGATTTTTAAGTACCCAAACTCATCAATACTCAATTTCAACCAAAATTAACCTCAAACAAAACTTAAACACATCAATTAGGACTTGTTCAAGTCATCAATTCATTATCAAACTCATCCAATCCAACTTTCCTATTAATTATGCATAAATTCACATATTTGACAACTTAACATATTAAAACTCAATCCAGAGCATTCCAATTCAATTAAACCATTTCTACAGCTTCCCTATGCATAATTAAACTTGTCCATATCAGTGTTAACAATCAATTTGGCCTCCAAGCCAGAATACCATTTCAACTTAGCCCTTGAACCTCCTAGTGGTTCACCCTATATGCACACATTATTACAATCCATTCTAGCAAATGTAAAACTTATCCCTTACCTTTTAGAAGCTTTTACAATAAGTCTCAGGTCTGAGAATGCCTAAAATCCACAACACCAATTCACAAAAACGATTGATAGCTTTTGCTTACCAAAATCGAAGCCTAAAGTGAGCTACTTCAAGTTTGGAAGCTCTGTTTCCAGTTTCCAGAGCTAAACTTCACAGACCCAGAACTCACAGCACAAGTCACCAAAACGTACAAACTTGGTATTGAATACAAGGTCACTTTGCAAGATTTAAAATGATATAAAGCTTACAGATTTTGTTTGGTTATTGAAGGAGAACGAACGTGAAGAAGATGGTTACTTTAATCATACCAAGAACAAGGGTATAGAGCTTAAGAGCTCAAATTCTTCAGCCAAGTCCCAATTTATAGACTTCCATGGGTTTCATGCTCACTTTCACGCGCTTTCCACTCACTTTGGAGGTGTTGAGGTGTCAAAAGAGGGATTTCCATGGGTTTGAGTCATCAAACCTGAAGAAACCGCAATTGGTGGTTGAAACAACTAAGGAACCCTAGAAGAACACCTAGAAGGGGGGGTTGAATAGGTGTTTAAGAAACCTTGAAAGATTTTCGAAAGAAATTAATCGAAACAATTAAAACAAATGATTTTTGCAAATGCTACAGCACTTAATCGATTAAACTGAAATTTAATCGATTAACCTGCAATTTAATCGATTAAACCTGAAAGTTCAAAAGTCGTTAATCGATTAAACAAACACTTAATCGATTAAATCTATCAGAAACTGAAAAATCACTTTTCAATCGAATACGAAAATCAATCAATTAACACTTAAGATCAGAGATTCAGCGGAAACAATTAACACCTATATTCTTATTGATTACCTAGGTTATGAAAATGATTTTCCCCAAGTTAATTTGAACAATAAAGATTCAATTCAATCAATTATGAAAATCACTCTTTTCTAGGTTTTCAACCAAGAACACAATCAATGACTTGAATGTAAAGAGTTAAGGGTTTAGAGATACGATACAGTGATTTATCCTGGTTCACTTTCATCCGCTTGAAAGCTACATCCAGTCCCCTCTTCAACCAAGAGAGATTCTTCACTATGAGGAATTAGAGTTCTCAAATTACAAGTAAGTGCCTCACAAGACTCCCTTCTTGCTAGCCTACAAGAGATACCACACCCTTGCCTTGTAATCCTATTGATCTTCTCTCTAATCTAACCTCTACCCCTTGTTCATAATCGACACAACAAGTCTTCTTTGATTGATGATAATCCACACACCAAGTCTACACTTTGCTTGATTCACAACCAAGACTTTCTTCTTCTCCAATGAGATTTGCTTGATGATAATCGACACACCAAGGCTTCTTGTTTGTTGTAGATGGCTTGCCTTCTTGCAAAGATTACAACACAATAGAAAACACAATGACACTCCTATGAATCTCAATCAATAGCTATGACAATTCACAATAAGAGATTCAAAGGTTCTTGATCAAAGAATATGAAAATATGAAAGCTTTGATCTTTGAAATTGAGAGAGAATAGAATGGCTTGATTCTTGTAAAATTGATTATGAAAATGATGTGTATTAATCACAAATATTAGGAATAAGTTTATATAGAATACCCAAAAGTTGTAGCACGTGAAAACTGATTTTGATAAGTGAAAATCGTATTTTAAAAAAAAAATAGTTCAGCAATACTTAATTGATTAAATCTTGCCTTAATCGAGTACTAATCGATTACTCTGGGTTTTAATCGATTAAACCCTGATGAAACTTGATTAAAACTTGTTTTTTCTCAAAACTAAACCTTTCCTTTCAAACCTTTAAGCCACCTATTGATTCTAGGTTATGTGAAAACTCAAATTATGATTTAATCATGACTTATGAAAGAGATTCACTACCCTCTAAATAAACTCTAACAAAATAAAAAACCTAAGAAGCTTGAGAGGCAAAAGATAAAACAATTACAATTACACTCAAACTAAGTCTTCATGAGCTTGTTTTCTCTCTTCACTTGATGTTTGTTGTTGCTTGTTGAACTTGAAACTTGATCAACATCTTTGTAGCTTGTTCAAAACACTTTGTAACCTTTTGTCATTATCAAAACATTCACCATGGAACTAACAAAACCCACTATCTAGTTTCTGCAACATCGTGGTAATCGATTACTGCACTCGTGGTAATCGATTACCACATCCAGTTTTTAAAATATTCATATTTTATTCTCTTTCCCTCCAAAAACCTTTTCAATATTGCACTTTAGGACTTTCCCAAGGACCAAACAGCAAAAGTGCCACTTTATCACACCAAAATCATTCTCCAACATTTTTCATTCACTTATAATTTAAGTAGAAACACTAATAACAAACAAAACTAATTATTTTCCACATAATTATTTTTGTTTCAGAATTTCATAATTTCGGGAAATAAAATTTGGGGTGTTACATGAACATGACTTTTTATGAAGAGTTTGAACAAGGTAGTCAATCATGCGCTCAATAAAGACTTAAACCAACAAAGAACAATACAATCGACTTAACGAAAAAATGAAGCAACCAAAACGGCACCAAAACCACAAACAACCCACTACCTAAAAAACCAATCATGGCAAAATTAAGATCTCTGCCTCCTTAATGACATCCACCCAAACCTGAATATCAACCTCATCATTATTGAAGGTGGCAGAATTTCTCTTGATCCAAATAGTCCAGCAAGCGCACATTCTAATCATACCTATAAAGTTTCTGCTATTCTTGGTCTTCCCTAAATTACAGTGCTCTAGAAAGAATTCATGTAAGGAATTAGAACTCACCTTAACACAACATAACCAACTCCAAATTGCATCAGCTACAGGACAAGCAATAAAAAGATGATAATTTGTTTCTGCAACATTCTTGCAAATAGAACATTGCACATCCACAATCACACCACGACGCTGCAAATTAACTTTGGAGGGCATACGTTCTAGATGAAGCTGCTATGAAAAAGCACGAAGTTTGAAGAACACTTTAACCTTCCACTACCTTTTAAAAAATAAGAATAATCATTAATCAACCCAGAAGGCGACAGAGGAAGACGCAAAAGAAGGAAACTATATAAGTTGACTTCACAAAAAATCAACGGATCCAACCGCAGTCCACTTCCTATAATCCAAAGCATTATCATAGATAATAATAGCTTCCAAGATATTATTCAGATCAAACAACATGTCTTTCTCATACTCAAAAAGATTACAATTTGCAACGGAAAACTAATATAACCTTGAAAACGATTATGCACGGAAGTGATTACTAATAAAAATAATGATAATAAAGATAATTACGAATACGCGCGGAACCAATTAAATCAAAAAGAATAAGAATGTTACCGCACTAATTAATTTAAAACAATTTTAATTAATATATTGATAAAGTACTTGTTATTTTGCAAAGAGAATAATTATAACAATAAACAATATGTGCAACAATAACAAAAATATATGCTAGAACAGTAAATAAAAGAGAGTAAGGATTGAGAGATTGCACCAGTGATTTTTATATTAGTTCAACCTTCTTAGCGAAAGGCCTACGTCCACTCCCCAAGCAACCCGCTTGAGAGTTTTATACTCAATAAAGAGAGAATACCCTAGTACACCTAGAGCACCCCGCACACTATTAGGTTTGACCCTTCGTTAGGAGCCTCAACAATACTTTTGTGTTCCTCACTCTACAAAGGGTGGCACACTCTCACACTAGGGACACCTCTCCCTAAACACTAAGGTAACCTAACTATTAGGTGCATCACCATTCGTAAAGGACCACCACCCCAAACAAGTATTTGGGTGCCTCTCCCTATAATAATAACGATAGTGCCACATCTTCAATCCTAGGGATTCACTCTCGAAAAGCTATTGGTTTTACACCCTTACAACAATGAATATGATAATGGTTGAATAACAATAACAACAATAGCACTCTCAATAGTGTGGATAAAAAAAATTGAAGCACACTCTAATGGCAAAGGATATTGTTTCACTTAAGGTTAGGCCACACTATTAGAATATGGAGAAGAAGAAGAAGCAGAACGTGAAAAATGTTTCTCTCATAACTTGGATTTGAAAAGTGATTCGAATGTATTTTTGAAATAGAGATATTTTGTTTTTAAAATGATTTGATCAGCATATTTGAATTTGAATTTTAAATCAGAATCAAATTAAAGACAAATCCAAAAATAATAGGATTGTTTTTCTATTTTGAAATGAATGATTTAGTATAATATATAGATTCTAATCAGCTATTTTGAAATTCGAAATAGGATCAGAAAATAATTAGAAAATGAATCAGAAATCAATCAAATAAATTCAAAAACATTTTCGAATTCTTTCAAACAGATAATTGATTATTTTAAGTCCATTAATCAATTACTCAACAAAGTAATCGATTACTTAGTGTAACATCCTGAAAATTAATATTAAATAATATAATTTTAGTATATAAATATTTATTTAAGGATAGGGTTAAGCGTTAGAAAATTGTACAAGGTTAGAAGGGTAGTATGAGCATAGGCCGACCTAGGTTGTAAGTATAGGACCTCGGTCCGATCCCGGCCGAGCTAGATGAGATGGTGTGCAGATGAACCGAGCTGGATGGAAACCAAACGCGGAACCTGTTATCCAGTCCGGATTAGTCGACCTCAGCGCACCTCACACTCCTATCCGAGAAGGAAACTCGGACTATTGCTGTTCCTAAGTGCCGAGCTGATGTATCCTAGCCGACGTACCCGAGCCGACGTACCCTAGCCGACACGTCCTAGCTCCTCCGTGCCAGCTCATGTTGATTTGTAGCCCTTTGGGATTCGTACCATCCGTACACTGTCCTTGCCATTCACTTTATGTCACTATCATTGCTTTATGTCCCTTTCAAGTACTATTCATGGCTTCCTTTGGAAGCCAATGAATCCTGTCCACACATCCTAGCTTCCCCAAGAAGCCAATGAATCCTAGCCACACAAAAATATCCCCTAAATGAATAAATGAAAGCCCAAACACCACATAACACACTTTTCATTTCTCATTCTCTTCCTCCTACGAATCTCTCTCTCTCATTTTCTCTTTCAAGTTCCAGCAACAACAAACCCTCAACACACCTTTTTTCCCTCTTCTCACTCACACATCTCCTTCTCCCCCACCAAGTCTCACCAACCGGAGACCCTCCTTCTCTCCGTCCCCGTTCTGTTCCGGCGTCCCTGGACCGTGTGGCAGCCGGCGTGCAGCTAGGAAGAAGGGATTCGAGTGGTGTGAAGCTCACAAGGTCAATGTCTAGGTCAAGGAAGCCATTCTCAAGCTCTCAACTCTTATCTCTCACGGTTTGAGGTAAGGAGTGAGTGTTACCTCTACTTGAGTTTGGGTTTCTAGGGTGTTCATAAAGGGTAATAAGAGTGGGTATAGATTAGGGAATGGATCTAGGTTAATGTTAGAAAGGAAATGGTAAAAAGGGTAAAAAGGGAACTAATAATTGAACTAGAAACATGATTTTGAAGTAGGGTAGAATATTGTTTTATTCTATATGTTGATATTTACATGATGGATTGGTTGAATGCTTTATTTTTATGGTTGTGGTGGCATAAGTGTTTATGAACTTTGTGTATAAATGTTTATGAGCTTTGATGTTTTTGATTCATGTCTGTGGCCGAGCTGAGTGACGTTGGGAATGGGTATGAGAAAATGGTAGAGATGGAAAGTAGGAGAGATAGAGTAATAAGTCAGATAATGAGAAAGGTTAATGGAAAGAGGGAATGGTTACTGGGTTTAGCCGAGATAGACCGAGCTAGAAAGATGGTTAAAAGGATAAGTAGAGAGGTTGAGCCAAGAGAGGCCGACCTAAGTAAATAAGGAGATTAATGTAAAGAGGAATAAATTAAAGTGTTGAGCCGAGAGAGGCCGAGCTAAAATGGTTAAAAGGGCTAAGAGGAATGAAAGAGAAATGGTTGTGTGATCGGGTCATAGCAGACGCGTACCGGGTGCGTGCATTGATCGCGTCAGACGCATACTGGGTATGTGCAGCTGTAAGACGGGTACTGAGTACTCGCAGTTATGATTCACACAGGGTTCCGAGAACAGAATCGGTGGGATGTGTTCCTGGTCATAGCAGACGCGTACTGGGTGCGTGCATTGATCGCGTAAGTCGCCGAGATGCGTCGCTTTAAGACGAGCACTGGGTGCTCGCAGTTATGGACACTCCTTACTCCATTATATGATCGGCGGTAGTGCTCCCGGTCATAGAAGACGCGTACTGGGTGCGTGCATTGATCGCGTCAGACGCATACCGGGTATGTGCAGCTGTAAGACGGGTACTGGGTACTCGCAGTTATGGATGGCACTCCGATATCCGACCTTAAATGGTGTAAGACATGCACTGGGTGTATGCATCCGAGAAGAGTAAAAGATTGTAAACTATGTGAAAATGGAATAATGTGTAATGAGTCCGAGGTAGAGAGATGGTTGACCGAGGTAAGAGGATAGTGGCCGAGATGCCGAGTGTAAGATTTATGGAAAGAGGATAAGGGAAATTGGTAGGACGTGAGCCGAGCTAATTGATGTTGTACGATGTGAACCGAGCTAAATAATGATGTATGCATGCGGTTTAATTACTTGTTATTATATGCTAACTGTCTACTTGTGTTTGGCTTGGTAGTTCGGTATGGCATTTTAGAAACTGCTTATTTAAGTTTTGTGTAATGCTCACCTCCTTACCATTTTTCAGGTACTGAGCCCGAGCAGACGCAGTCCCCGGCCGAGCAGGATCACTCTCCCTCACAGGGAGAGTAAGTTATTTAGAGTAGGAGAATTTGATGGGTCTCGGCCAATTGGGCCGAGCTAAAATATTGTTTTGTATTGGTCTCGGCTAGTTGGGCCGAGTTAAAACACTGACTTGTAGTTTGAATGAACCGAACTGGATGTACTTAATTTATGCTTTAATTGAATTTAAGTCTTCCGCTTATTAACTCTGATGTTTTTGTTATTAATGAAAATAAATATCACATTCTTTTTTAAAAAGAAATTTTTAATCCTAATTAAGGGTAATTATTATATAGGGTGTTACACTTAGTACAAAATAATCGATTCGTTGAAAATCAATAATCGATTCGAAGGCCTCTGGATTTTGTATGATGCAACAATTCTAATGGATTATTTTAGCAAAGTAATTGATTACTCTCATAGAAGGTAATCGATTAGCCAAGTTCAAATACTTGATTACGAACTCTCTAGTTTTTGTATCATGCTGCAGAAGTAATCGATTACTCAAAATAAGTAATCGATTACTCTGACTTGAACTTGTAAAAATCATTTTTCATAAACTAGAAAGTGTGGCCAGAGGTTTTCAAAAATGACTTTCACAGAATCAGTGTGAAAAACATTTTCCAAAAATATTTTTGGTTTTAAAAAATCTTTCTTCAAGGTTTCTAAGTATGGCCTAAGGCAAAATTGAAACAGTTACTTTTACCGTACAATAATCTCCCAATGAATATACAGAGGAAACATCTTGATGTCCTTGCTTGATTGTTGCTTGAAACTTGATTTTGTTTGATACTTGTTTGTCATCATCAAAACTTCAACGTACTTCCACATTGACTTTTAACATACCAGAGCCTAACTTTTTAGTGATACAGTCTTTAATCCAATCCACCCCAGTCCCCACCATCAAAATATTCGATAACACAAAGATCTTTCTACCAAAACGAAGCTCTGCTAAAAATTTTGTTCCCGGGAGCTCACCAATGAAGAGGCATCAAAGTGACCATATCTATCTTTCAAGAATCAAAAACATAAAGAATCCTCCTGGGACAAGATCCTCCACCTCCACTAAGCGAGGAGGAAAATATTAAATAAATTTAAATCTTTGACTCCCAAGCCCCCATCTTTCTTATCTTTGACTCCTAGGATAAGAACCCAGGTAATTTTTCTCCTATCCTCACAGCCACCCCACAAGAAGTTCCTTTGAATAAAAGTTAAAATTTATAAACTTTGGATGAAAGACGAAAGAAAGAAAAAAAATATATAGGCAAACTAACCAGCACAAAGTTAATTAGAGTGATTCTCCCACCTAAAGAAAGATGTTTACCTTTCCAGATTGCCGACTTTTTCCTCAAAACATCAATAATTGGTTGCCAAGAACTAGTTTTCCTCAGGTTAATACCAATTGGGAGACTAAGGTAGACAAACGGCATATTACCAATCTTGCAAGGAAGATAAGCAGAAGGTGCAACTAGAAAATCTTCAGCGACATTATTCAACCCAAACATACTGCTCTTATGGAAACCCACTTTTAATCCAGAGACTAGTTCAAAGCATCTCAGCATAGATTTTATACAAATGACATTCAAGTGAGATGCCTCACCAATAAAAATAGTGTCGTCAGCATATTGAAGAATAGAGATCTCCGCCTGTGAGCCATTTATCACAGAACCACAGAAGCAACTAGAATCAATAGCCTCATAAGACAAGTCAAACCTTTTGCCACCATAAGAAACAGGAAAGGAGCTAGAGGATCACCTTACTTAAGGCCATGCTGAATATTTATTTCTTTGGTAGGACTACCATTAACCAGCACCGATAAAGAACCACCAAAAATGCACGATTTTATCCAATTTCTCCAAAGAACACAAAAACTCTTCCTAATCATCATATAATCCAAGAAAGTTGGAAGTCCCACATCGTTTGCCTAATTCATTGTGGTATGGTTTAAATACCTGTTGGGCTAATCCTCTCAATGCCAATTGGTTTTGAGATGGAACCTTAACATGATATCTGAGCCAAAGCCGAACTTCTTTCTGGTTGTCATGGGCCAAGAGTTGTCATTTGCTATGGGTCAAAAGTTACCCTTTGCCTGGTCCGGCAGGCTTCGTTGGAGGGGGCGTGTTGGAAGTCCCACATCGCCTGCCTCATTCATTGAGATATGGTTTAAATACCTTGCCCAATGGGCATCATTAAGGTATAAATCAGAACCTTGAACCTTGTGTGTAGGTCAAAAGAAGAGAGAGGGTTGGGGTTTGGGGATCATAAATCTTAACCTTTTTAATTTATCTCTTCTTGCTAAGTGGAGAGAAAGGCTTCTTTTAAATAATGGTTTTTTTGTGGATCAAGGTTATTAAAACTCGCTTTGGAAACTTTGATGTGAGTTGCTTTACTTCAAAGAAGGGTAAAAACTTTTCAAAAGCTTTTATTTGATGGAAGAATTCATGTTATTAGGGCAAGACTGATGTATTGGAGGGAGGGGAGATGAGTGACAATAGGATATGGGGACGCCTCTTTTTCAAGCAAATCTATATATGAATGGCTAGCTTAATATCAACGTTTGTTTATTGTGTTACTCGCTAATACAAATTTTAAGACCATGTAGACTCCAAAAGTGGCAAAAAAATGTTCAAGGTTTTTGGTTGGCAGTTTCTCTTAAGTAGACTTCTAGCGGTTGACAATTTATCATAAAGAGATATGCAATTTTTTTTATTCATGCCATAACTGTGTTAGATCCAGTGTGCATGTGCATGTGGAGATTGTGAGATCTATTATGCAAGTGCATGGTTTTGATAATGACAAATGTTTTGATCAAGTTCAAGTCATGGAGAAGCTCACAAAGTACAACAATCAACAATGATGAAGAGAGAGCAAGCTCATTAAGATTCAATATGTGTATTGTTTGTAATATCTTTATTTTGAGTATTAGAGTTTGATGAGTTTTGGTAGAGTTTATTAGAGGGTAGTGAATCTCTATCAATTTCATGATCATATTATAATTTGAGTATTTCACTTAACCTAAATCAATAGGTGGCTTAAAGATTTGAAAGAAAAGGTTTAGTTTTGAGAAAACAAGTTTTTAATCAACTTTTACAGGTTACAATCGATTATGAACAGGATTATCAGGAATTGAATCAGGTAATAATCGATTATGAGGTTGAAATAATCGATTATCATGTTTAGCAAAGGCATAATCGATTATGAACAGTGGATAGTCGATTATGACCTGTTGAACTGCTTTTTTGAAATTCTTTTTCACTTCTCAAAATCAGTTTTTAAGTTTCCTAACTTTTGGGTATGCTATATAAACCTTTTTCTATTCATTGTGAATCATTAGAACAAACTAACTTCATTTTTCATTTCATTTTAGAAAGATCAAAAGCCACACTATTCTCTCAACTTTCTTTCTTACTTTCTCAAGATCAAAGTTCTTACTTTTCATATTCTTTGATCAAGAAACCTTTGAATCTCAATTACTAATTGTTTATAGTTCTTGAAAGAGATTCATTAGGTGTTATTGTTTTCTATTGTGTTGTAATCATTGCAAGAGGCAAACATTCTACAACAAAGTGGAAGTCTTAGTGGTTGTTCATCAAGCAAATCAAGTTGGAAGTCTTGTTGTGTTAACAAGCAAATTGGAAGCCTTGTTGTGAGGTATCAACAAGCAAGTGGAAGTCTTGTTGTGAGGTATCAAAAAGCAAGTGGAAGCCTTGTTGTGGGGTTATCGACAAGCAAGGGAAGAAGGTTAGGTTAGAAGTTCAATAGGATTGCAAGACAAGAGTGCGGTATCGTATCTCTTAGAGGCTATCAAGAATGGAGTCTTGAGAGGCGTATTACTTGTAATTTGAGAATTCTAATTCCTTATTGAAGAAACTCTCTCTTGTGATAAGAGGGGACTGGATGTAGCTCACGGTGGTTGTGAGTGAACCAGTATAAATCTCTGAGCAAGCTTCCCTTCCCTTAACTCTTTAGTTTTTGTTATTTCATATTATTCTTGATTGAAAACCTAGAAAAGTTTGATTTTCTATAATTGATTGAATTAGGGTTTAATTGTGCAAATTGATTTAGGAAAACCTTTTTCATAACCTAGGTAATCATTAACAATATTGGTGTTAATCAATTCCGTGTTATCTCTGATCTTATGTGTTAATTGATTGATTTTCGTTTTCGATTGAAAAAGTGATTTTCTGGTTTTTGCAGATCATAATCGATTATCTACTGTTCATAATCGATTATCTGAAAAGTTATTGTCAGATGATAATCGATTATACACTGTTCATAATCGATTATCAAGTTCATAAATTGTGAAAATTGTTCGTTTTAATCATCTCGATTTGTTTTATTCGAAAATCTTTCAAGGTTTCTTAAACACCTATTCAACCCCCCCCCCTTCTAGGTGTTCTCCTAGTGTTCTCTAGTTATTTCACCCACCGATTGTAGTTCTAACAAACTGTTCTACTTTCCAGGAATTCATTAATCATCTTTTCATTCATTACTCCCTTGTTGTTCACATTTGGCTTATTGTTGATGACATTGATGGATCTTGGTCGAAAATTTAGGGGATGCAGTTAAGTTTAATTAAATTATTATAATTAAAATTCAATGAATGTTTGGAAAAAATGAGGAAACAAAAAAATTTTGAACTTTTAAATATATTGGTATGGGATGTCCTCTATGAGTTTTGAATACCAGGTTCAAATTTTGGTGTGCAAAAATGTGGCAAGGATCAAATTTTGGTGCCACAGGGAGTCGAACACACGACCTACGTTAGAAGAACATAAGCACTAGCCACTATGCCAATACTTGAAATATGATCTCATATGCTATTAATATATATAAGGTTTATAAAAACTCAGGGGAGCAGTAGCTTCCACCTACTGCAACTAAGTTCCATCCCTGGTTGATGATTGGTTGAATATCAAAGCTATTTCGGAAGCATTGGCGGAGGGTCACTTCTTGGCTTTCTCATATCTATTTGGAAATAATATGTATAGACAATATGGCATAGGAATTTGGCTGGTGTTTGCTAAATTTCGTCGTTAACAAGAAATGCATATGTTTTTGTTTCTAATTCTTATGATTTGGTCAAAATGTTAGTTGAGATTAAGGTGAAATCTTAGCTTTGGTTTAAGACTTCATTTAGAAATAAAGAATATATCTTTTGTAAGTTGGTATATGAGCCCCTTCTAATATATTTCTAATCCATATGATGTAATCTTTCATTTTATGGGTGTAGGCACTCTTTGTACTCGCTTAATAAAATTTGTTTGTTTATTAAAAAAAAAGGCAAATGTTAGGGTATTTGATAAGCAATTAAATGTAAATAAAAAATATTAAAAAATACATTTTTTAAAATTTTCAAAAAAAATATAAATACTAACTAACAATTATTTATTTTTATAAAAATAACATTAACAAATACTCTTAACAAGAGCCATATAAAAAAAATAAGGCTTATTTAAGTAATTATTCCCTGAACTTAGGTGCTCTTTTGAAATTGGTCCTTAAATTTTTTTTCGATGCTTTGAGTCCCTAAATTTTGCTCAAATTTTGGAAATGATCCTTTCATCACTTAAGTGGTGATATGATCGAGGACATGACACGTCACCTTCACCACATCACTAGATAAAATGTCAGATGATGCCACGTGAATTTTTTAAATTTAAAAAAAATTCAAATTTCTTAAAAATAATAAAAAAAATGTTTTTTTAAAAGTAAATTGAATCTTTTAGGCTTAATTGCACTTTTGGTCTCTCAATTTTGACAATTTGGCTATTTTGGTCCCCTAACTTTTAATTTGGCGATTTCAGTCCTCAAATTTACAATTCGTGGCTATTTTGGTCCCTTCGTCAGCATCATTAACGGAAGAGTTGACGGAGGGACCAAAATAGCCACGAATCGTAAATTGGAGGACTGAAATCGCAAAATTAAAAGCTAGGGGACCAAAATCGCCAAATTATCAAAATTGGGGGACCAAAAGTGAAATTAAGTCAATTGCACATGTTAAATGTAATATCTTATACTTTACATGCTATATAAGCATGTTATAAACTATTTGCAGCTTCTTTTTAATTTGATCCATATTAAAATTATAATAATAATAACAATAAATAATTCTATATATGTAACGACATGAATTAACAGGTTTTTCTAATCTATGCACCAGGGACATGGGTTGATCAAACCTCGAAAAGAAAATATTTTGGAGACACAATGAACTAAACAATGAAATAATAATGATAAGTAATATTTAATTTTCTTTCCATACAATTTTACCATGTATATTATAACTATAATATATATATATGTGCGTAATTTGTGACGCTCTCTTTTCTATCTTGAAAATAAGTAATATTTCCAAATAGTTGAATACTAGCTATCAAAATTAGGACTAGAAAATTTTTCCTTTTTAAATTAGTACTTGCTTTATCATAAACCCTCATATGAATTCGGCTTGATAATGTCTTAAGTTCGAAAAGGTTTTCGAGAGAACATTTCTGTAATTCTAGAAAACATTATTCGTAGTTCTTATTAAAACATATCATTGGTCTCTCGAGTAGGGTTTGAATATATAAAATATAACCTTATTGCCGAATCCTTTGAAATAGAAATCAGAGTTCGTGGAAGTAAAAATAATACTTATGGGACACTGCTGAGGTAAATAAAACATCATATATATGTATATATCATAACATAAAACCCCATCAGTACAGTCAGTAGCAAGTGGTAAAAAGTTGAGATAGCAAGTTTGGTGAAACATATACAGACCAGCTACATAAAATAAAACCTCACTCTAAGACCTCTCAAATATATATAATATAAGACAAAATCCAAAAGTAGAAGTCTCAGAGCAAGTCATCCGTGTCCTCAGCAGCTCCTCAGATCCTCCACAGCTCTATCCCTAGGATCTAGGATTCAAAACATCTACGCTATGCAGGCTCCTATGAACCAGCGGGTCCACCTCTAGCTGAAACAGTCGGCTCAACATGCACCTCCTCCTCGCTCTCATCCTCCATAGGGTCCTCCTAGACCTCGCCCGACTGTGTAGAGACCCCACCACCGGGTCTAGGATCTGCAGAGGCAGTCCTATCAAAGTCAGTCGGACCAGGAGAAGGAGTCTCCTCAATGACAACTCTATGGGAAGAAGGATGAGAACGAGTGGCAGCTCTGAAACGAAAACTATGAGAACGACGTATAGGTCGAGCCAGGGATGGTCCTCTATATGTATAAAAGGGTGGAACATGCATAGTATAGACTAATGGGATCCTAAATCGACGAGGTCGCACTCGCACCAGAGGGTTGGGGTGGTAGAGAGTGATCTCCACCTCACCCTCAAAGGTGGCACGGTGCTCCTCATACGTCCATATGCCACTAGGGATAGGGCGTATCTCGATGCAAGCTAGGTATCTGGCCATCACCTAAACAGGGCACAGGGAGTAAGTATACACATATATATAATTGATAAAGACTACATTACAAACACAAGTATATCATGGACAGATAATAATGCAAATACATATGAGCACACCAATTTTTCAACATTATATCTCTTATAATGCAAGTGGCATGATGTATGATTTTCTATCCACAACTGAGGCCTCTAAAGTCCATCTTGTACGTCCATCCAATACACCCTTGTGTTCCCGGAACACCGACATTTGTTCCCAGAACATAATGCCGAACCATACTTGGATAATAAGCATCACTCCCAGAGTGTGCACCACGTTCCCAGAATGCATACGTTCCCAGAACGCATAAAAACCAGGTCCCGAACACTGGCCACATATCTATAATGTGTCATCAAGTAGGTTACAATTTGGTACTCCCGGAGTACCCTCCTCATATTCCCAGAATATGATAAACGTTCCTACCAACCAAACTTCCAGTCTATATGGATGCACAAATATCAGGGTTGGTTTTATCTTTGCATTAATTACTGTGATTTAGAGATATTCCAATTTCCTTTTCAAATGATTTGTGTGAGGCATAATTTTTGGCACAAAATTCTCCTTTGAACTTTCTCAAAAACATGCCCTTAATGTTTAGATTGGGATAACATAACCAATGGTATTCAAAAACCTAACTTTTTATTTTTCAGATTCAGGTACTAACCGGTTACGGTTTCAGGCTAACCGGTTAGAATTACAGACCTGAACTGTTTACCATTGTAATTCAGAAAACCCTCTTTCTTGAATTCTCTACCCAATCCATAAACAGGTTTAACATTGTTTTACACCTCAAAAACCACTGTTTTCATCATTCAAAAGTCCAAATCATATTTTGTTTCCAAAAGAGCATAATTTTCTCTTGAAATTATCTCTTTAAATTAAGGTAATAACCCTCACCCTTAAAAATGAAACAAGCCAGTGTTATCAACTCCTTTTCAGATTATTTCCAATGAAATTAAAGTATAGATTTGAGTAGAACTAGTGAAACTTCAGGACTGTTTTATAAACTGATTTTCTTTTGAAATTCTGTAGTGTCTAACCGGTTACAAATATCGAGTAACCAGTTAGATTATGCAGTCAGTCCATTAAAACAAGAGTTTTGACATATCATTTTTTCCATTTCTCAAATCTAACCAAATTTCATCATTTACCAGGGTTCATATACCTTAAACAAATATATTTCATCACAGAAACAGATTCAATGTGCATGCATTAAGCTTCTTGCATCAAATTGCATAAAAATCACTATAACCACAATTCAACACAACAAAACTTAAAATAAGCATTCAAATGCAAATTACAGTATCATTATCCATTGCATGCATCAACACAAAGTTGCTCAAAGCAATATTGAACTAAAATTTGGCCTCCAAACCTTTGTGCTTTTTCTCAAATAATGCCCTTTTTGAGTTTTGTTAACTCAAATCCTAAATACTTGATTTTTAGTCTAAATCTAGTATAAGGTAGACTTCTCCTATACCTCTAAGTCGATTTTGATGAAGATCGACACTGAAATTGAAGCAAAATCCACAGATTCCCTACCAAACTTAGGTTCTGCCCTTCACACACGATTTCAGCAACAGGGTCCAAAAACCACCACATATGACATAGGAATTGGTCAAAGAAATATGGGAAAATAGTTAGAAGTTGCTCTAGGTAACATGCACTAGGAATAGGAACAGATTTGGAACCAAAAGGGTCTATGTTCTTACCTAAATTGAACTCCAAAGCAAGCTCCAGAACTCAGTCTCTCAGGTTTTGCAGAATTTGGAGCTGAACTTACCAGGCTTCGTTCTCCTTCCACACTCAACCTCAACTCTCAAATTTGGTGTCTTTACAAAGCTCAAGATGTAAGCTTTGCAATGGTGTATGCCTCTCAGTCTCACTCTCAAAGACAAGGAAGAATTCCTCTGGATGAAATAGAAACCCTAATTCAATCTTTCAGCATAAAACCAGTTGAATCAACCCCTCAATCCTCAGAAATTCGGCTATTTATAGGCCAACAAGGGTGACGTGCACGTTGACGCGTGTGTTTCCACTAATCTCAGGCTGTAATCGTGGCGATTTCGGGATTAATCAAGTGATTACTCATCAAAATCCACTAACCCAGTTTCTCGGTTCATCGTCTAACCGGTTACAGGGCATTACTAACCGGTTAGATTAGTTCAAAATTTAAAAATTAATATTTTTAAATCTTTCCCTCCAAGAACCTTTTCAATATTACCTTTAAGTCCTCATTCAGGGACCAAAATGCAATATCCTTATATTTTGCATTTATTTGCCCTATAAAAATATTTCCACTTATTTTTATATTTTAGGCTAATTAAATACAAAACATAAACTTGGAAAATTTCTATAAATTAATAATAAAACTTTTATTATTAATTTCCTATTATTCGGGAGACAAAAATTAGGGGTGTTACACTACTCCCCCACTTAAAAGGAATTTCGTCCCCGAAATTCTAGCTTACAAAAATAACTCCGGATACTCTTGACACATCTTCTCCTCTAATTCCCATGTTGCCTCAGACACGTCTGCATTTTCCCATATAACCTTAACCAAAGGTATTTCCTTTCCCCTGAGCTGCTTAACTTCACGATCTTCTATCTGAACTGGTCTAGTCTCAAAGGTCAGGTTTTCCTTCAGAGTTAGGTCATCAGGTTGGAGTTTTAGAATAACTGATGGGTCATGCACGTACTTCTTTAATTGCGAAACGTGAAAGACGTTGTGCAAATTAGATAAAGAGGGTGGTAAAGCTAGTTGATAAGCAACAGGACCCACTCTCTTAAGAATTTGGTATGGACCTATACACTTAGACGAAAGCTTTTGGGTTCTCAAAGCTCTATTGATTCCTTTCATCAGAACTACCCGAAGGAATACATTATCGCCCTCTGAAAACTCTAATGGTTTTCTCCTCTTATCCGCATAACTCTTCTGTCACCTCTGAGCCGCTTTCATCTTTGCCTGAACCATTCTGATCGTCTCGGATGTCTGCTGTACTATTTTCGGTCCAACCACTATGTTCTCCCCCACTTGGAACCAACATAGCGGGGTTTGACATTTCCTTCCATACAACGCCTCAAACGACGCCATTCCAATGCTCGCATGATAGCTGTTGTTGTATGTGAATTCTGCAAGAGGTAACACTTGGTCCCAACTTCCTTGTTCTTTAAGTGCACAAGCCCTCAACACATCTTCCAAAGACTGAATCGTTCTCTCCGTCTGACCATCAGTCTTTGGATGATACGCAGAACTCAATTTCAATCTTGTTCCCATAGCATCATGCAACTGTCCTCCTGGTTTCTGATGTTCTACTTTAGCTTTTTGGCAAATCAAGCACGCCGCCACATATTCTGCAACATCCTTTTTCAATCCAGACCACCAAAACATCTTCTTCAAGTCCTGATACATTTTGGTTGATCCAGGATGCATACTCATCTGACTCTTATGGGCTTCGTCAAGAATCAGTCTCCTAACTTCCTGATTTCTTGGTATACAAATCCTTGTCCTGAAACGAAGGATTTCATCCTGCCCAATCCTGAAGTCAGGTTCCTTTCCTTCTGACCCTAGTCTCATCTTTTCCATCAATTCTTCGTCTGCTCGTTGCAACTCCCGAATTCTTTCCAAGAACTCATTTGTGATCTGCAACATCCCCAACTTGATACTTGATGGCTCCACTTGTGTCAACAAGCTCAAGTCTCTGAATTCCTCAATCAAAGCTGCTTCCTTAACCATCATTGCACTTATGTGGATTGCTTTCCAACTCAAAGCATCTGCAACCACATTCGCTTTACCCGGATGATAGTGGAGTTTAAAGTCATAATCCTTCAAAAATTCCACCCATCTTCTTTGCCTCATGTTCAACTCTTTCTGGTCGAACAGATATTTCAAACTCTTATGGTCACTAAATACTTGGAATGTAGTGCCATAGAGATGATGTCTCCATATCTTTAAGGCAAACACGATCGCAGCCAATTCCAAATCGTGTGTCGGGTAATTCACCTCATGATTCTTCAATTGTCGCGATGCATAAGCCACTACCCTTCCTTCTTGCATCAATACACAACCCAGTCCTTGCTTAGATGCATCACAGTACACTTCAAAACTCTTGTGAGGATCAGGTAAGATTAACACAGGAGACGATGTTAACCTTTCCTTCAACTCACGGAAACTAACTTCACACCGATCGTCCCACACGAACAGTTGATCTTTCCGAGTCAACTTAGTCAAAGGCAATGCAATCTTGGAAAATCCTTCTATGAATCGATGATAGTATCCAGCCAGCCCTAAGAAACTTCTCACCTCCGTCACAGTATTAGGCTGTTCCCAGCTTAACACGGAACTTACTTTTGTTGGATCCACCGCAATTCCTTCTTTAGAGATTACATGCCCCAAAAACTTCACTTCATTCAACCAAAACTCAAATGTCGTAAGTTTGGCATATAATTGCTTCTCCTTCAGGACTTTCAACACAATCCCGAGATGCTCTTCATGCTCTTCCGGACTTTTAGAATAGACCAAAATATCGTCAATAAACACCACCACAAACAAATCCAAATATGGTCTAAAGATCCGGTTCATATAATCCATGAAAATAGTAGGTGCATTGGTCAATCCGAACGGCATCACCACATACTCATAATGATCGTATCGAGATCAAAATGTAGTCTTAGGTACATCCTCCTCCTTTATCCTGATCTGATGATAGCCCGATCAATCTTGGAAAATACTGCAGCTCCCCTAACCTGGTCCATAAGGTCATCAATCCTTGGCAAAGGATACCTATTCTTAATAGTGACCTTATTCAACTGCCTGTAACCCACACACATTCTCATACTCCCATCTTTCTTCTTTACAAACAGTAATGGAGCTCCCCAAGGCGAAACGCTTGGCCTGATCATTTGTTTCTGCAGCAATTCTTCTATCTGCTTCTTCATTTCTGCCATTTCTGGTGGTGCCATCCTATAAGGAGCAATAGAGATGGGACCAGCTCCAGGAACTAAATCAATCCAAAACTCTATTTCTCGCTTCGGAGGTAATCCGGGTATCTCTTCAAGAAATACTTCCGGAAATTCCCTCACCACCGGAATTTCCTCTATCGGCATCGACTCTTCTTCCCCAGAAGCCGAGAATAAACACATATAACCTTCCGGTTCAAGGGTCCTATATTGAATTGTCTTTTCCTCACAATTGATGATCACTTGGTTCTTCATCAACCAATCCATACCCAAGATCACATCCAATTGTAACTTAGGGAGACAAACCAAATCTACCTTAGAAAGACGACCCAAAATTTCTACATTACACCCTAAACAGACTTTAGCGGTGAAAATCGGTATTCCCGTAGGGGTATCTATACTAAGATAGCAAGGTGAATCAGAAACAACAAGATTCAACCTATTTACACATTCAGGAGAAACAAAAGAATGGGTAGCTCCAGAATCAAACAGGATATTTCAAGGTTGGTCATTATGCAGAAAGTTACCTTGCACGAGATTTGGGGTTTGGGTTGCTTCCTTCCCACTTAGGGTAAATACTCTTCCTTGCACCACAGGCTTGCCAGCAGATCCCTTTGCCTCACCCTTTGCGAATTCTTTGCACTCACGAGCAAAGTGACCTTGCTTGCCACACTTGAAACATCCACCTGTGGACCAGCAGAACTGAGCATGATGATAACGCCTACACTTCTCGCAATATGGAGCATTATCACGAGACTTGTTCTTGTTATCCATCACCGCCTTGCCCTTACCCTTGTTCTTAGAATATGGTCCATTATTCCGATGATCAAACTTCTTCTTCCTTTGTGGTCCATAACTCTGTCCATCCCCTTTCACTTGACTTCCAATCAACTCAGCTTTCTTGTCATCCTCATACATTCTGCACATATCCACCAGTGCAGGGAAACTCTGAATCCTTTGATAACTGAAGATAGACTTCAGCTCCGGTCTCAATCCACCTTCAAATTTAACACACTTACTCCTCTCATCAGGGTTATTCAAGTAGTAGGGAGAGTATTTCATCAGCTCCTCGAATCTGGCAGCATACTCTCCTACACTCATATCCCCCTGCTTCAATTGCATGAATTCCATTTCCTTCTTTCTCCTTAGATCTTCTGGAAAGTACTTATTAAGAAATTTCTCCATAAATACTCCCCAGTTGATTGCTCTTCTTTCAAAATTCAACAATTGGACAGTGTGATCCCACCAATTTTCAGCTTCCCCATGAAGCATGTAAACTGCATAGGTCACCTTCTGTTCATCAGAACACTTCAGAGTTCGGAAAATCTTGTTAATCTCATACAACCACTTATTCGCCTCATCAGGCTTATATCCTCCCTCAAACCTTGGTGGGTTGCATTTTCTGAACTCTGACAGAGTTTTGGCATCATGATTCGCCATGTTGCCAGCAGATGGGTTACCAGCTCGCCCTTGAGATGTCTGCTGTTGCTGCTGCTGCTGCATGCCCTCCAGCACAGTCGTGATTCGTTCTAACATTTCATTAGTAATATTTCTATTTCTGGTTGCCATAGAAAGACCTGCACTATGGGCTTTGGGTCACTAAAAGGTCTTTCAAACATAAATGCTACTAACTTACTCAAAACATATTCAATCAACATTGAATACCATACTTAGGTGCATCATCGGGGCCATGAGGAACAGGACCAATGCTCTAATACCACCAAAGGTTGTGACGCTCTCTTTTCTATCTTGAAAATAAGTAATATTTCCAAATAGTTGAATACTTGCTATCAAAATTAGGACTAGAAAATTTTCCCTTTTTAAATTAGTACTTGCTTGATCATAAACCCTCATATGAATTCGGCTTGATAATGTCTTAAGTTCGAAAAGGTTTTCGAGAGAACATTTCTGTAATTCTAGAAAACATTATTCGTAGTTCTTATTAAAACATATCATTGGTCTCTCGAGTTGGGTTTGAATACATAAAATATAACCTTATTGCCGAATCCTTTGAAATAGAAATCAGAGTTCGCGAAAGTAAAAATAATACTTATGGGACACTGCTGAGGTAAATAAAACATCATATATATGTATATATCATAACATAAAACCCCATCAGTACAGTCAGTAGCAAGTGGTAAAAAGTTGAGATAGCAAGTTTGGTGAAACATATACAGACCAGCTGCATAAAATAAAACCTCACTCTAAGACCTCTCAAATATATACAATATAAGACAAAATCCAAAAGTAGAAGTCTCAGAGCAAGTCATCCGTGTCCTCAGCAGCTCCTCAGATCCTCCACAGCTCTATCCCTAGGATCTAGGATTCAAAACATCTACGCTATGCAGGCTCCTATGAACCAGCGGGTCCACCTCTAGCTGAAACAGTCGGCTCAACATGCACCTCCTCCTCGCTCTCATCCTCCACAGGGTCCTCCTCGACCTCGCCCGACTGTGTAGAGACCCCACCACCGGGTCTAGGATCTGCAGAGGCAGTCCTATCAAAGTTAGTCGGACCAGGAGAAGGAGTCTCCTCAGTGACAACTCTATGGGAAGAAGGATGAGAACGAGTGGCAGCTCTGAAACGAAAACTATGAAAACGACGCATAGGTCGAGCCAGGGGTGGTCCTCTATATGTATAAAAGGGTTGAACATGCATAGTATAGACTAATGGGATCCTAAATCGATGAGGTCGCACTCGCACCAGAGGGTTGGGGTGGAAGAGAGTGATCTCCACCTCACCCTCAAAGGTGGCACGGTTCTCCTCATACGTCCATATGCCACTAGGGATAGGGCGTATCTCAATGAAAGCTAGGTATCTGGCCATCACCTAAACAGGGCACAGGGAGTAAGTATACACATATACATAATTGATAAAGACTAAATTACAAACACAAGTATATCATGGACAGATAATAATGCAAATACATATGAGCACACCAATTTTTCAACATTATATCTCTTATAATGCAAGTGGCATGATGTATGATTTTCTATCCACAACTGAGGCCTCTAAAGTCCATCTTGGACGTCCATCCAATACACCCTTGTGTTCCCGGAACACCGACATTTGTTCCCAGAACATAATGTCGAACCATACTTGGATAATAAGCATCACTCCCGGAGTGTGCACCACGTTCCCAGAACGCATACGTTCCCAGAACGCATAAAAACCAGGTCCCGAACACTGGCCACATATCTATAATGTGTCATCAAGTAGGTTACAATTTGGTACTCCCGGAGTACCCTCCTCATATTCCCAGAATATGATAAACGTTCCTACCAACCAAACTTCCAGTCTATATGGATGCACAAATATCAGGGTTGGTTTTATCTTTGCATTAATTACTGTGATTTAGAGATATTCCAATTTCCTTTTCAAATGATTTGTGTGAGGCATAATTTTTGGCACAAAATTCTGCTTTGAACTTTCTCAAAAACATGCCCTTAATGTTTAGATTGGGATAACATAACCAATGGTATTCAAAAACCTAACTTTTTATTTTTCAGATTCAGGTACTAACCGGTTACGATTTCAGGCTAACCGGTTAGAATTACAGACCTGAACTGTTTACCATTGTAATTCAGAAAACCCTCTTTCTTGAATTCTCTACCCAACCCATAAACAGGTTTAACATTGTTTTACACCTCAAAAACCACTATTTTCATCATTCAAAAGTCCAAATCATATTTTGTTTCCAAAAGAGCATAATTTTCTCTTGAAATTATCTCTTTAAATTAAGGTAATAACCCTCACCCTTAAATCTGAACCAAACCAGTGTTATCAACTCCTTTTCAGATTATTTCCAATGAAATTAAAGTATAGATTTGAGTAAAACTAGTGAAACTTCAGGACTATTTTATAAACTGATTTTCTTTTGAAATTTTGCAGTGTCTAACCGGTTACAAATATCGAGTAACCGGTTAGATTATGCAGTCAGTCCATTAAAACAAGAGTTTTGACATATCATTCTTTCCATTTCTCAAATATAACCAAATTTCATCATTTACCAGGGTTCATATACCTTAAACAAATATATTTCATCACAGAAACAGATTCAATGTGCATGCATTAAGCTTCTTGCATCAAATTGCATAAAAATCACTATAACCACAATTCAACACAACAAAACTTAAAATAAGCATTCAAATGCAAATTCCAGTATCATTATCCATTGCATGCATCAACACAAAGTTGCTCAAAGCAATATTGAACTAAAATTTGGCTTCCAAGCCTTTGTGCTTTTTCACACATAATGCCCTTTTTGAGTTTTGTTAACTCAAATCCTAAATACTTGATTTTTAGTCTAAATCTAGTATAAGGTAGACTTCTCCCATACCTCTAAGTCGATTTTGATGAAGATTGACACTGAAATTGAAGCAAAATCCACAGATTCCCTACCAAACTTAGGTCCTACCCTTCACACACGATTTCAGCAACAGGGTCCAAAAACCACCACATATGACATAGGAATTGGTCAAAGAAATTGGGGAAAATAGTTAGAAGTTGCTCTAGGTAACATGCACTAGGAATAGGAACAGATTTGGAACCAAAAGGGTCTATGTTCTTACCTAAATTGAACTCCAAAGCAAGCTCCAGAACTCAGTCTCTCAGGTTTTGCAGAATTTGGAGCTGAACTTACCAGGCTTCGTTCTCCTTCCATACTCAACCTCAACTCTCAAATTTGGTGTCTTTACAAATCTCAAGATGTAAGCTTTGCAATGGTGTATGGCTCTCAGTCTCACTCTCAAAGACAAGGAAGAATTCCTCTAGACGAAATAGAAACCCTAAATCAATCTTTCAGCATAAAACCAGTTGAATCAACCCCTCAATCCTCAGAAATTTGGCTATTTATAGGCCAACAAGGGTGACGTGCACGTTGACGCGTGTGTTTCCACTAATCTCAGGCTGTAATCGTGGTGATTTCGGGATTAATCAAGTGATTACTCATCAAAATCCACTAACCCAGTTTCTGGGTTCATCGTCTAACCGGTTACAGGGCATTACTAACCGGTTAGATTAGTTAAAAATTTAAAAATTAATATTTTTAAATCTTTCCCTCCAAGAACCTTTTCAATATTACCTTTAAGTCCTCATTCAGGGACCAAAATGCAATATCCTTATATTTTGCATTTATTTGCCCTATAAAAATATTTCCACTTATTTTTATATTTTAGGCTAATTAAATACAAAACATAAACTTGGAAAATTTCTATAAATTAATAATAAAACTTTTATTATTAATTTCCTATTATTCGTGAGACAAAAATTAGGGGTGTTACACTACTCCCCCACTTAAAAGGAATTTCGTCCCCGAAATTCTAGCTTACAAAAATAACTTCGGATACTCTTGACGCATATTCTCCTCTAATTCCCATGTTGCCTCAGACACGTCTGCATTTTCCCATATCACCTTAACCAAAGGTATTTCCTTTCCCCTGAGCTGCTTAACTTCACGATCTTCTATCTGAACTGGTCTGGTCTCAAAGGTCAGGTTTTCCTTTAGAGTTAGGTCATCAGGTTGGAGTTTTAGAATAACTGATGGGTCATGCACGTACTTCTTTAATTGCGAAACGTGAAAGACGTTGTGCAAATTAGATAAAGAGGGTGGTAAAGCTAGTTGATAAGCAACAGGACCCACTCTCTTAAGAATTTGGTATGGACCTATACACTTAGGTGAAAGCTTTCGGGTTCTCAAAGCTCTACTGATTCCTTTCATCAGAACTACCCGAAGGAATACATGATCGCCCTCTGAAAACTCTAATGGTTTTCTCCTCTTATCCGCATAACTCTTCTGTCGACTCTGAGCCGCTTTCATCTTTGCCTGAACCATTCTGATCGTCTCGGATTTCTGCTCTACTATTTCCGGTCCAACCACTAAGTTCTCCCCCACTTGGAACCAACATAGCGGGGTTTGACATTTCCTTCCATACAACGCCTCGAACGGCGCCATTCCAATGCTCGCATGATAGCTGTTGTTGTATGTGAATTCTGCAAGAGGTAACACTTGGTCTCAACTTCCTTGTTCTTCAAGTGCATAAGCCCTCAACACATCTTCCAAAGACTGAATCGTTCTCTCCGTCTGACCATCAGTTTGTGGATGATACGCAGAACTCAATTTCAATCTTGTTCCCATAGCATCATGCAACTGTCCTCCTGGTTTCTGATGTTCTACTTTAGCTTTTTGGCAAATCAAGCACGCCGCCACATATTCTGCAACATCCTTTTTCAATCCAGACCACCAAAACATCTTCTTCAAGTCCTGATACATTTTGGTTGATCCAGGATGCATACTCATCTGACTCTTATGGGCTTCGTCAAGAATCAGTCTCCTAACTTCCTGATCTCTTGGTATACAAATCCTTGTCCTAAAACGAAGGATTTCATCCTGCCCAATCCTGAAGTCAGGTTCCTTTCCTTCTGACCCTAGTCTCATCTTTTCCATCAATTCTTCGTCTGCTCGTTGCAACTCCCGAATTCTTTCCAAGAACTCATTTGTGATCTGCAACATCCCCAACTTGATACTTGATGGCTCCACTTGTGTCAACAAGCTCAAGTCTCTGAATTCCTCAATCAAAGCTGCTTCCTTAACCATCATTGCACTTATGTGGATTGCTTTCCAACTCAAAGCATCTGCAACCACATTCGCTTTACCCGGATGATAGTGGAGTTTAAAGTCATAATCCTTCAAAAACTCCACCCATCTTCTTTGCCTCATGTTCAACTCTTTCTGGTCGAACAGATATTTCAAACTCTTATGGTCACTAAATACTTGGAATGTAGTGCCATAGAGATGATGTCTCCATATCTTTAAGGCAAACACGATCGCAGCCAATTCCAAATCGTGTGTCGGGTAATTCACCTCATGATTCTTCAATTGTCGCGATGCATAAGCCACTACCCTTCCTTCTTGCATCAATACACAACCCAGTCCTTGCTTAGATGCATCACAGTACACTTCAAAACTCTTGTGAGGATCAGGTAAGATTAACACAGGAGACGATGTTAACCTTTCCTTCAACTCACGGAAACTAACTTCACACCGATCGTCCCACACGAACAGTTGATCTTTCCGAGTCAACTTAGTCAAAGGCAATGCAATCTTGGAAAATCCTTCTATGAATCGACGATAGTATCCAGCCAGCCCTAAGAAACTTCTCACCTCCGTCACAGTCTTAGGCTGTTCCCAGCTTAACACGGAACTTACTTTTGCTGGATCCACCGCAATTCCTTCTTTAGAGATTACATGCCCCAAAAACTTCACCTCATTCAACCAAAACTCACATTTCGTAAGTTTGGCATATAATTGCTTCTCCTTCAGGACTTTCAACACAATCCTGAGATGCTCTTCATGCTCTTCCAGACTTTTAGAATAGACCAAAATATCGTCAATAAACACCACCACAAACAAATCCAAATATGGTCTAAAGATCCGGTTCATATAATCCATGAAAATAGTAGGTGCATTGGTCAATCCGAACGGCATCACCACATACTAATAATGACCGTATCGAGATCGAAATGCAGTCTTAGGTACATCCTCCTCCTTTATCCTGATCTGATGATAGCCCGATCTCAGATCAATCTTGGAAAATACTGCAGCTCCCCTAACCTGGTCCATAAGGTCATCAATCCTTGGCAAAGGATACTTATTCTTAATAGTGACCTTATTCAACTGCCTGTAATCCACACACATTCTCATACTCCCATCTTTCTTCTTTACAAACAGTAATGGAGCTCCCCAAGGCGAAACGCTTGGCCTGATCATCTGTTTCTGCAGCAATTCTTCTATCTGCTTCTTCATTTCTGCCATTTCTGGTGGTGCCATCCTATAAGGAGCAATAGAGATGGGACCAGCTCCAGAAACTAAATCAATCCAAAACTTTATTTCTCGCTTCGGAGGTAATCCGGGTATCTCTTCAGGAAATACTTCCGGAAATTCCCTCACCACCGGAATTTCCTCTATCGGCATCGACTCTTCTTCCCCAGAAGCCGAGAATAAACACATATAACCTTCCGGTTCAAGGGTCCTATATTGAATTGTCTTTTCCTCACAATTGATGATCACTTGGTTCTTCATCAACCAATCCATACCCAAGATCACATCCAATTGTAACTTAGGGAGACAAACCAAATCTACCTTAGAAAGACGACCCAAAATTTCTACATTACACCCTAAACAGACTTTAGCGGTGAAAATCGGTATTCCCGTAGGGGTATCTATACTAAGATAGAAAGGTGAATCAGAAACAACAAGATTCAACCTATTTACACATTCGGGAGAAACAAAAGAATGGGTAGCTCCAGAATCAAACATGATTTTGCAAGGTTGGTCATTAAGCAGAAAGTTACCTTGCACGAGATTTGGGGTTTGGGTTGCTTCCTTCCCACTTAGGGTAAATACTCTTCCTTGCACCACAGGCTTGCCAGCAGATCCCTTTGCCTCACCCTTTGCGAATTCTTTGCACTCACGAGCAAAGTGACCTTGCTTGCCACACTTGAAACATCCTCCTGTGGACCAGCAGAACTGACCATGATGATAACGCCTACACTTCTCGCAATATGGAGCATTATCAGGAGACTTGTTCTTGTTATCCATCACCGCCTTGCCCTTACCCTTGTTCTTAGAATATGGTCCATTATTCTGATGATCAAACTTCTTCTTCCTTTGTGGTCCATCTGTTGCAACTAATGTCACCTTGGTGACATAAGCAAGGTACTTCCATCCTTATCTCAAAGTTTCAGAATTACACTCTTACCTCATCTGCTTATTTAAGCTTCTAGCTTGGGGTTCCTTCTACACAATAATATCTTAGAAAGAAACAATAAATCCTTTTCATGCTTCCACTTTTTCAAGGTAGAGACAAAACCATCTTTGCTTTTCACTAATATTCCTCTCCTATGTGTTCCAAATTTAGCCAAACAAATATACCTGAAAGTTACCCCCTGTACCCACTAGAGTTGTTTTATAACTTGCCTCATAATAATAACAACGATGTCATATAGCATGGTTTTTCTTCCTTTTTGTTACTTTCATATTCTGTTATTGTCCTCCACTTATAGGTTGTGGAGAGCAAATTATAAAGTATCAGTTCTATTGTCTTTTTCCAAGTAATATATATAGGACCCATTAACCTTATTACTCCACTGCCATATGTAGACCCCAGCAAATACTATGTTTTATTTATGCAGCAAAAGTCTTGGGTTTGCATACACGCAGTACAAGGGTTCATACGGCAGAAGTTATAAGGAGAATATAACTATTATAAATACTAATCCTACATAGTTATAAGGATGCAATAAGTGATTTATGCAGTAGGAATTTACATATAATAAAACAAGTGACTGTTATACATAGTCATAAGGAAAATTCCATGTTTGACTCCATATGTACAGCATAAGCTTCAATCTTAAAAAATATAACTATTATAAATACTACCCCTACATATGTTACAGCTATGTACCCATACCCATAATTTTAATTGTATTATTACACTCCCGTACTTCTGTTTAGGATTATTATCTATTGTCAATATTATTAATATTTATTGTTAGTACTATTAATATCCATTGTTAGTACTAATGTTTTAAAAAGGCACATATAATATGTTTGATTTTATACTTGTATGACTTCATGAAGATTTCTCTGTTAAAAGTAAATGTTGCCATAAATTATGTTCTCAAAATGAATTTAAGTGGACATGGAAGAAAGAAGGAAAATCCCATGGTTTTATGCATATATAGATATAATACTATGGCCATAGGTACGATTAAAGATACCCTTATATTATAAACTTAAGGATGGAAGCAAGGTGCATAAATCAAAGATTATGATAATAGATACGGGAAAAGTTTCTATTACTTGTTCAATATGATATTAATTTATAAGAAAAATGTTAGAAGAAAATGTTGATTCAATTTTAGAATAACTATTGCATTTTGCTAACAAATCTTTTCACTCATAGGAGATATTGAAAAGGAAAAGGAAATGTTTTGGATGTTTTGCATCCCTGAAATGTCATTGGTTAAATAATATTTATGTCTGGTTTAGTCTCTACTGAGTTTTACTCGCTAGCGTGATATTTCAGATGACTGAAGAAAATAACCAAATCCTCCTGAATAACAACCACCCTATTAGTACCTTAAGGGTCATAATGGGCCCAGGAGAGTACGTGATAGATCCAACCTTTGGATCTGTGGTCTTTGCTGCTACCTTAACTATGGAGCTGAGTATAGGTAACCGTCCGCAGCAAGGATTTGTTCAGGAGACACAGGAGTTTTACTGCGAGATCTATCTGCCACCACCCGACCTCATGCCACCACCACTACCACCTATTGAGGAAGCCCAGGAGTACAACCTCGCTGAAGAAGCAGTCGAACGCGTCCTTGCAGAAGATTAAAAAAAAAGTTGTAGAAATCCCCGTATGTAATAGAGTGTTGAAGTAGTGGTCAATATCTTACAGTAGTTTTCCTGTAAGATATATACATACATATATATATATACGAAGAAAGGGACTTGTATGTAGATTCTTTAATATCTGAATATATGTATGGAAGTTTCAATTAAAATAGTATTGCTTTCACTTACATATAGATTTTACTTACCTCGTGGTCCTCATATAGTTATGCAAATAAAAAAAAACTCTACTAAACCCTTTAGAAAAGAAGGGACGTTTCATAGTGGTATCAGAGCAAGCATCATGGTTCGTTAGAAAATTTTTGCTGATAATATTATTTTATATGCGCATAATCGAAATGCCGCCTAGAAGAAATGCCCCACAACGAAATTCCGAGGAACGAGTCAATAACACTGACACACGTGTGGATCGAATGATCGATACGTTGGCAGAAATTGCAGCTTCAATGAGGGAACAAACTAATGCAACTCAACAATTTTTTCAGAATGCCCAAAACCTCCAAAATAATGGGCCATGTAGTAAGTGGCTTCGATGCTCCTAATCCTAATTTCCAAGGAATTTCAAAATTTAGAAAAGCCTAACCCCCATCATTTAAAGGCACTTATGACCCAACCGTAGCTGAAGGATGGTTGATGGAGTTAAAAAAAATCTTTGAAGTCCTTGGCTGTGGATGATCAAAAAGTAACCTTTGTAGCCTACATGTTAACTGGAGAAGCTGAACACTAGTGGAGGGAGGCTAGAAGACTTTTAGAAGCACAAGAAACTTATATCACCTGGAACGTATTTCAGACCGTCTTTTTAAATAAATATTTTCCAGAAAGTATTAAAAATGAAAAATAAGTAGAATTTTTACACCTTCGACAAGGAAACATGACAATAGGTCAATATGTGGCAAAATTTGAAGAACTATCTAAATTCTCATCCTACCTTCGGTTTAACAAAAATGAGGCTTGGAAAGCTACAAAATTTGAATCGGGTCTAAAACCTGAAATAAAACAAGTAATTGGTCCAATGGAAATAAGGGTTTATGCGACTATAGTTAATAAATGTCGAATTGTTGAAAAAACCCAACTGGAACTCCTGGAGGACAAAAATAAACAAATACAATTCAAAAGAAAGAGGGAGGAAGATAATAGGAAGGGGGCATTCTCTCGATCTAATCAAAATAAAAATAAAGAAAAATAGGTACCCGCGGAACCAATACTTACCTGTGCAAAATGTGGAAAAATGCATGGCAATCGACCCTTTCTATTTGGACAAAATGTTTGTTACACATGTGGGAAGCCTGGACATCTAGCAAGGTCATGTCGATTCAATAATAAAAAGGATGTATCCATAAAACCTCCGGTTCCAGGAAGAGTTTTTGCTCTCAATAGCCAAGAAGCCGAGAAATCGTCAAATTTAGTACAAGGTCAGTGTTTCGTTCAAAATTTTCCTTTAAAAGTATTATTTGATTCTGGGGCTACTCATTCTTTTATATCAAATAAATGTGTGAGTGAATTAAAATTACCCATAATGATTTGATTGTGACTACCCCTACTGGCAGTCAAATAATTTCTTCTCAAACCTGTTTAAATTGTCACATTGACTTAGAGGGCCTATCCTTCAGAATAAATCTTTTTTGTTTACCAATACAAGATTTTGAAATCATACTGGGGATGGATTGGCTCTCATCCAACAGAGTGATTCTTCATTGCCAACAGAAAACCATTTATCTTCCAGATTCCGAAAACGGCCCCCGAACTCTTTTTCTATCCACTACCCAGGCCAATCAACCTATGGCAGGGAATGCTCAAGTACATGTTCTCCTTTCTTCTATGAATACTGAAAATAAAGAGGATTTCAAAAATATCCCTATAGTAAGTCAATTCCTTGAAGTTTTTCCTCCTGATATTCCAAAACTTCCACTAGAAAGGGAGATAGAATTTTCCATCAATTTGGTGCCAGGAGCAGGTCCTATTTCAGTGGCTCCATATAGAATGTCCCCAATTGAATTAATAGAACTCAAAAATCAAATTGAAGAATTATTAGAAAAGAACCTCATCAGGCCTAGTGTTTCACCTTGGGGAGCCCCAATACTTTTTGTAAAGAAAAAAGATGATAGTTTTAGGTTGTGCATAGATTACAGGCAACTAAATAAAGTGACAATCAAAAACAAATACCCACTTCCCAGGATTGATGATTTGCTAGATCAAATGAGAGGAGCCTCAATTTTTTCAAAAATAGATTTAAGGTCAGGATATCACCAAATTAGGATTAAATCAGAGGATATACCAAAAACAGCCTTTAGGACTCGTTATGGGCATTATGAATACTTGGTGATGCCATTTGGACTTACTAATGCTCCAGCGATCTTTATGGATTACATGAATAGAGTCTTTAGGCCATACTTGGATCAGTTTGTGGTGGTATTTATAGACGATATCTTGATTTACTCCGGGACGGGCTAAGACCATAAGATTCACATAGAAATAGTGTTGCAAGTTTTGAAAGAAAAAGAATTGTACGCAAAATTTGAAAAGTGTGAGTGTTGGATGACAGAAATTAAATTCTTAGGTCATGTGATCAATAGAGATGGGATAACTGTGGACCCAAGCAAGGTTGAAGCAGTAATGAAATGGGAACAACCAAAGACAATTACTGAAATCAAAAGTTTCTTAGGATTAGCTGGTTACTATAGGAGATTTATTAAGGGATTTTCGCTTATTACCAAACCATTAACAAAATTAACTAGAAAAGGAACTCCTTTTACATGGACAAATGAGTGTGAAAAAAGTTTTCAGGAGCTCAAAGCAAGACTCACTACCGCTCCAATCCTAGTAATTCCTGACCCTTTAGGAAAATTTTTGGTTTATACTGATGCATCAAAAAAAGGTTTAGGATGCGTACTAATGCAAGATGGAAAGGTGGTGGCATATGCCTCTAGACAACTTAGATCTAATGAAGAGAATTATCCAACCCATGACCTAGAATTAGCAACCGTAGTATTTGCGCTAAAAATCTGGAGGCATTATCTGTATGGGGATAAGGTGGAGATTTTTACTGATCATAAAAGTTTGAAGTATCTCTTTGATCAAAATGAATTAAACATGAGACAAAGAAGGTGGATAGAATTTCTAAAAGATTATGATTTAGAGCTCAAATACCACCCAGGTAAGGCCAACGTAGTGGCTGATGCCTTAAGCAGAAAGTCATACATATGTCATATATGATGCTTCATGAGTTGGCCTTAGTGGAAAAGTTTAGGGATTTAGATCTCTCATTAGAAATTAACCACGACAAAATTAGTTTAGGTACCCTTAAAGTACACAATAATTTAAGAACCCAAGTTTTGGAAGCCCAAGTTAAAGATGAAAACATACAACTACTCAAGGAAAAAATTGTGGGAAAAAGGGAAGAAAACTTTAATTTGGCCCACGATGGGGTCATCCTGTATAGAGATAGGTTGTTAATCCCTAATAATAGAGAGCTCAAAAAGATGATATTAGAAGAAGCACACAAGAGTAGACTCGATATTCACCCTGGAATCAATAAGATGTACCAAAACCTCAAACAACACTTTTGGTGGCCCAAAATGAAAGTAGAAATTGCTGAATTTGTAAATTAATGTTTAACCTGCCAAAAAATCAAGATAGAGCATCAAAAACTGTCTGGACTGTTACAACCCTTGAAGATCCCAGAATGGAAATGGGATAGTATTTCCATGGATTTTGTGGTAGGTCTGCCTAGGTCAACTGCTGGAAATGATAGCATTTGGGTGATAGTCGATAAGTTAACTAAGTCAGCACACTTTTTACCTATTAAGATTAGTAGCCCATTAAAAAGGTTAGCTCAGTTGTACCTTCAAGAAATTGTAAGATTACATGGCGTGCCTACTACGATTGTATCCGATAGAGACCCAAGATTCACCTCAAGATTTTGGAAAACTTTGCAACAAGCTTTTGGGACTCAATTGTCCCTTAGTACTGTGTATCATCCCCAAACTGATGGACAAACCGAAAGAACTATTCAAACCCTAGAAGATATGCTTAGAGCCTGTGTACTAGAGTTCAAAGGAAATTGGGACAATCATATGCCACTAATAGAATTTGCTTACAACAACAGTTTTCATTCGAGTATTGGAATGGCACCATATGAGGCCTTGTATGGTCGGAAATGCAGATCTCCCTTATGCTGGTTTGAAGTTGGGGAAAAAACTTTAATGGGACCAGACTTGGTTCAAAAAACCACTGAGCAAATTAAAATAATCAAAGAAAGAATGTTAGCAACTCAAAGTCGACAAAAGAGTTATGCGGATATGCGAAGAAAGCCACTTGATTTTCAGGAAGGAGAACATGTTTTTTTTAGAGTCAAACCAACTACAGGGATTGGAAGATCACTAAAAGGTAATAAAAAATTAGCCCCTCGGTTTATTGGATCCTTCCAAATCATTCAGAAAATTGGCCCTTTTGCATATCGAATTGCCTTACCACCAAGCCTAGCCAATATTCATGATGTATTCCATGTGTCCCAACTTTGCAAATATTGCTTTGACCCCTCACACATTATTGAGCCAGAATCAATACAATTAAAAGAAAATTTGACATACGAAACACAGCCTGAACAAATAATAGAGCGATCTAGTCGTCAACTTCGAAACAAGAACATTCCAATGGTGAAAGTATTATGGCAGGGACAGACCAAAGAAGAAGCCACCTGGGAAACTAAGGAAAGCATAATTCGAAAATATCCAAAGTTATTAGTTGAAGGTAAGATCAAAATTTTGAGGACAAAATTTTATTAGGAAGGATAAATGTAATATCTTATACTTTACATGCTATATAAGCATGTTATAAACTATTTGAAGCTTCTTTTTAATTTAATCCATATTAAAATTATAATAATAATAACAATAAATAATTCTATATATGTAACGACTTGAATTAGCAGGTTTTTCTAATCTATGCACCAGGGACATGGGTTGATCAAACCTCGAAAAGAAAATATTTTGGAGAAACAATGAACTAATAATGATAAGTAATATTTAATTTTCTTTCATTACAATTTTACCATTTATATTATAACTATAACATATATATATATATATATATATATATATATGTGCGTAATTTATATATATACCTGTAATATTGTATTACTGTATTATGGTATGGTATAAAAAAAGCTATTAAAATAATATAGCAAAAACAAGGTTATTGCATGATGTAGGAAACATAAAACACATATACAATGTATAACCACAAACAAAAATAAAAAAATAAAATACCACTTATAAGTAAATTAGATAGAAAAGAATCTAAGCCTACTATGATTGAAACTACCACATATAGGAAAACCATTGGATGCCAAAAAGTATTGGTTGGGGGCATTCCATCTGTTGCAACTAATGTCACCTTGGTGACATAAGCAAGGTACTTCCATCCTTATCTCAAAGTTTCAGAATTACACCCTTACCTCATCTACTTGCTTATTTAAGCTTCTAGCTTGGGGTTTCTTCTACGCAATAATATCTTAGAAAGAAACAATAAATCCTTTTCATGCTTCCACTTTTTCAAGGTAGGGACAAAACCATCTTTCCTTTTCACTAATATTCCTCTCCTATGTGTTCCAAATTTAGCAAAACAAATCTACCTGAAAGTTACCCCAGTACCCACTAGAGTTGTTTCATAACTTGCCTCATAATAATAACAACGATGTCCTATAGCATGGTTTTTCTTCCTTTTTGTTACTTTCATATTTTGTTACTGTCCTCCACTTACAAGTTGTGGAGAGCAAATTATAAAGTATCAGTTCTATTGCCTTTTTCCAAGTAATATATATAGGACCCATTAACCTTATTACTCCATTGCCATATGTAGACCCCAACAAATACTATGTTTTATTTATGCAGCAAAAGTCTTGGGTTTGCATACACGCAGTACAAGGGTTCATACGGCAGAAGTTATAAGGAGAATATAACTATTATAAATACTACTCCTACATAGTTATAAGGATGCAATAAGTGATTTATGCAGTAGGAATTTACATATAATAAAACTAGTGACTGTTATACATAGTCATAAGGAAAATTCCAAGTTTGACTCCATGTGTACAGCATAAGCTTCAATCTTAAAAAATATAACTATTATAAATACTACCCCTACATATGCTACAGCTATGTACCCATACCCATAATTTTAATAGTATTATTACACTCCCGTACTTCTGTATAGGATTAATATCTATTGTCAATATTATTAATATCTATTGTTAGTACTATTAATATCGATTGATAGTACTAATGTTTTAAAAAGGCACATATAATATGACTTCATGAACATTTCTCTGTTAAAAGTAAATGTTGCCATAAATTATGTTCTCAAAATGAATTTAAGTGGACAAGGAAGAAAGAAGGAAAATCCCATGGTTTTATGCATATATAGATATAATACTATGACCATAGGTAAGATTAAAGATACCCTTATATTATAAACTTAAGGATGGAAGCAAGGTGCATAAATCAAAGATTATGATAATAGATACGGGAAAAGTTTCTATTACTTGTTCAATATGATATTAATTTATAAGAAAAATGTTAGAAGAAAATGTTGATTCAATTTTAGAATAACTATTGCATTTTTCTAACAAACCTTTTCACTCATAGGAGATATTGAAAAGGAAAAGGAAATGTTTTGGATGTTTTGCATCCCTGAAATGTCATTGGTAAAATAATACTTATGTCTGGTTTAGTCTCTACTGAGTTTTACTCACTAGCGTGATATTTCAGATGACTGAAGAAAATAACCAAATCCTCCAGAATAACAACCACCCTATTAGTACCTTAAGGGTCATAATGGGCCCAGGAGAGTACGTGATAGATCCAACCTTTGGATTTGTGGTCTTTGCTGCTACCTTAACTATGGAGATGAGTATAGGTAACCGTCCGGAGCTAGGATTTGTTCAGGAGACACAGGAGTTTTACTGCGAGATCTATCTGCCACCACCCGACCTCATGCCACCACCACTACCACCTATCGAGGAAGCCCAGGAGTACAACACCGCCGAAGAAGCAGCCGAACGCATCCTTGCAGAAGATTAAAAAAAAAGTAGTAGAAATCCCCGTATGTAATAGTTTTGAAGTAGTGGTCAATATCTAACAGTAGTTTTCCTGTAAGATTTATATACATATATATATATATATATGAAGAAAGGGACTTGTATGTAGATACTTTATTATGTGAATATATGTATGGAAGTTTCAATTAAAATAGTATTGCTTTCACTTACATATAGATTTTACTTACCTCGTGGTCCTCATAAAGTTATGCAAATAAAAAAAAAAACTCTACTAAACCTTTTAGAAAAGAAGGGACGTTTCATTAAACATGTTAAACAAAATACTCCCTCCGTTCTCATTTATACGTCATTTTATTGAGGATTTATTTGTTTCAAAATATAAGTCACTTTACAATATCTCGGCAACATTAAATAACCTATACCAAATATACCCCTAATAATTCCAACTTATATTCCATATTCCAAGGAACCTTTTTACTTGTTCATAATAATGACAACATCGATCTAAATTGTATTGAATTTTATGTATGGATAATTTTGAAACTTTGATGTAGGAGTATTTTATTTTTATAACTTTGAGAGTAATAATGTTTAACTACTTTCTTAATCTATGTAGATTTGATAAAAGGACCTTATAAACAAGGATCAAGGGAGTATATTGTGTCTACGTTGAAAATTAATATATTTAAAGAATTGTGTGCATTATTACAATAATCCCTGATATACACTTATCAAATATGAATTTTTTTTAGTATGTGTCATATAATACACATTGGAATAATCCTTTTATAACCTTTTTAATATTGTATAAATATTATTGTTATTAAATTTTTTTCTCATATGTATCGTATGATACATATAAAAAAGGCTTAATTGTATTTTTGGTCGTTTATCTTATTTTAAATATTCACTTTGGTCTTTTATTATTTTTATGAGTAATTTTGATCCTTTATTTTTAAAAAAGATTCACTTTGGTTCTTGAGTTGAAAAAATGTTAGATTTCACCAGAATATTCCAGAATATTTTGGGGATGGGAGGGAATATTCCAGAATATTCCAATGAAATATAACTTTTTTTTGACGGAATGACCAAACTGAACCTTTTTCAAAAAATAAAGGACCAAAATTATTCAAAAAAATAATAAAGGACTAAAGTAAATCTTGAAAATAAGATAAAGGACCAAAAATGCAGTTAAGCCTATAATAAACTCATATTGAATAAGTATACACCACAAATTTAAAAATACCAAAATTTTGATAATTTGGCAATTTTGGTCCATAACTTTTAATTTGGCGATTTCAGTTCTCCAATTTACAATTCGTGGTTATTTTGGTCCCTCCGTCAACTCTTCGTTAATGATGTTGACCGAGGGACCAAAATAGCCACGAATTGTAAATTGGAGGCGTGAAATCGCCAAATTAAAAGCTAGGGGACCAAAATCGCCAAATTGTCAAAATTGGGGACCAAAAGTGCAATTAAGTCAATCTATCTTTTAATAATTTTTAAAAGAAATGATTTTTTTTAATAAAAAAATCATATAGTGTCACGTGACGCTACATAACACATCGCTCGTCGATATTGTGACCGCGACGTAGCATGTCGTCGGCTATATCATCACTTAAGTAACAAAATGACCATTCCCAAAAATTGAACAAAATTCAGGGACTCAAAGCATCCAAAAAAATTTTAAAAACCAATTCCAAAATAACACCTAAGTTTGATCATGAACTAAAAGGTTAAATAATCAGGCCCGGCCCGGCCCAGGGGTAGGGTAGTAGGGGCACCCGCCCTAGGATCGTAATTTTTGGGGGCCCTGAAAAATTTACTTTTGTTTATATATATAAATATAATAATGGTTTAAATGTTTTTAATCATCGCTCATAGCACAAGTGGTTGTTCATGTTTAATTTTTATCTTAGGACACAAGTTCGATCCTTGTAACATGCTTTTTTCATTTTTTTTGTTAAGTTCGTTGTGCTGTATATTGAATATTTATTAACAAATTAACGTATCTGTTAATTAAATTTCTAGTTTTATCAAGTTCATTGATAATAAATGGAATAAAAGTAGACACATATTTGATAAATGTTATTTTATTTTTCATTGTGCTGTGTATTGAATATTTATTAACAAATTAACGTATCTGTTAATTAAATTTCTAGTTTTATCAAGTTTATTGATAATAAATGGAATAAAAGTAGGCACATATTTGATAAATGTTATTTTATTTTTCATTAATAAATCAATATTTAATCCAAGAGTCAGTACAAGTGGTTAAGTCGTGGGACATGCTATTAACGGAAGTTTGAACCTCGGATTTGAAAGTACTTTACAAAACAATAAATCATTCTGTCACTAATCTCATTATTATTTAATGCCCAAACAAATATATTTAACATAAAGTTTTTTTTGGTGAACATTTAACATAAAGTTGAATATTATGTAATGATACTTCTAAAATAATATGATTATATTATTGTACGATATTTTTATTTTGGGTCTCCCAAACTTGTTGTTCAAGCTCTTACAGTGATTGTGATCCCAAAACCTTTTTTTTTTCCTCACACTTTTCTACTCGCATAATTGTTGAAATCCGTGTGAAGCTTTTTTATATGATTAATTGTATTGTTGTGAATTAATAGACATTAATACTTTTTTCATTTCATATGTACTGTATGTTTATATAATTTTTTTTGTTTCATATGTATTTTTTTTAAACCCAATACATAGTTGATACAATTTTTCCCAATTATACTTTTATTTATCACAACTTCTTTTTCACCTATAATCACGTTTTCTTTTTTAAATAATAATTATATAAGAGTATTATAATCAAAATACTCCTTATTCTTACATCATTTAATCATTTTTTAACACTCATTCATAACCTTAAAATACTATATTCTTGAAATGAAGAGAATAGTAATTTGAGAAATAGGAGAAATGCTACTCAATTTTTGTTACTATAATTTCAATTACTTTCAAATTTGTGATAAATTTGGGGGGCCTCAAATTTTTATTCGCCCCGGGCCCATAAAATATTAGGACCGGGCCTGTAAATAATTGGCAAAAAGAAAAAGGGAATTAGTCCCCAAACACCAAAATTATCCCCCAAACTCCATTTTAATTGTGAAATGTCTATTATACCCTTCTCCATTACAAAAAAGGAAACAAACCCCAAACCCCAAACCCCAGCAACCTCTTCACCTTCTTCCACCATGCAAACCCCAAATCCCAAACCCCAAACCCCAAGCAAAACCCCATATATCCCATAATTTTACAAACCCCATTCTCTCTTCTTCCAACTTTTCTCTCACCTTTTCAAAATCCTACCATATTCTACCTACAAACGACTTCATTTGGTTATCTATTCGTAAAGGAAGCTCCAATGGGTTCTCTATTGGTGTTGTTGAAAGTAAAATAATCTCTTCTACGGGTTTTTTATTTCTTTTACGTAACTGTTAAAATTCCGACTAACCAGTTTCGGAATTTTAGTAAATTCCGACACGGGTATTTCAGAATTTATTACTAAATAATTTTCAAGTGTTTTTTGATATTTTTCCGAGATAGATGTATCAGAATATTCATAAATTTTGATAAACCCCTATCGGAAATAATAACTTAGTCAATTTGATATCACCCAATTGAAACGTAGCTTACTGTAACATTTTTCCGAGACACTAAATTCAGAATTAATTAAAATTCCGATATGTTAAATTCAGAATTTTTATAAATTCTGATAAGTATATTTCGGAAAATTCACATGCACTCAGAAAGCATATATTTGGAAGAATAGTTGAGTAAGGAAGAATAGGCGCTAATGTGGTGAAAAGGAACTTGTGGTTAAAGCCTTCAAGTATGACCTAAAGTTAGGATAAGGAAGTCAAGACTTGGCGATCTGAAGAATAATAGGTCTCTGAACCGAAGGGGATGTTGGTGGAGTAGAACCCGTGATAAGTAGAAAGTTGGCAAAAGGTTTAGCACGTTTAAGTGAGATGACCGAGCATTGAAGGACCGGGAGAGAAGTAGTACGTATTCCTTGAGGATTAGCAGCAGTTAAGCAAAGGAGAAGAAGAGATAATGGTCTTAGAAGTTGGATGAGGATGATTAATGGATGGAGTGTAAGACAATTGGAGTTTAGAATGAAACTAGGAAATGAAGGATGAAAGTTTAGAGGTTAATTTACGATCGAAAGTAAGGTATGCGTGTAGGAATATGATTTATCGAAGTTGGGGAGCAAGTGGAGATACGGGAGTTTAGGAAATGGTTTGATCAGACTCGAGACGATGGGGAAGAATTAAAGGATGTAGTAAAGTTTCGACCCACCTGAGTCTAACCCTGTCATGTGTGGATGTCGCCCGGAAATCTTGAACCCCTGTACATTCTTTGCTTCCTTAAAACGGTATTGCTTGTACCCCATTCTTTAGATGGCCAGAAAACCCGAGAGGTTACTTGCAAATGTAGTCCGCTTGGATAACTTGTAAGGATAACCGATCAGTAGTGCACGACCACGGATGTTCGCGACGATTGCTGTAGTTAGAATGGAGAGACTAATCAATTGAGCTACGCGTCCATATCCAGACTCGCTCTACACAGCATTTCTCGAGGACGAGAAATCTCTAAGTTGGGGAGAATGTAACACCCCGCATTTTTCCCGTACGTGCGTAAACGAATTCGTTAAAGTAAATCTTGAGTTTTGATTTCAAGAGGATTTTTCTAAAAAGAATTATTTATAATCTTATTCAAGAACGATTTCTTTATGGGAAGAATTTGTATTTTTGAGGATGAACCTTGAAAATGTAATTTTAGAATTTTCTGATTAGTTATAAACTGCATTCCTGAAAACTTTGGAAAATGAATTTTTGTGAAACTATGATTCCTTTCCTGGAGAGCTAATGACTTTAAATGAATTATCCTACGAAAAGCTTGATTTTTAAGGATTTTCAATTATGTGTTTTATAAAGATGATTGTTTCACTTTGAAATTATTTAGATTTCCCTTGGAAAATGACGTGTTCTTGTAAGAGATTAAATCAATTGCCATGACTTAGAATTAATTTGTGATGTGTGCTTATTGTGATATGTGTTTGGCTTATATGCGAATATTGCTTGAAAATAAACATGTGTGCATGTGTGTGTGTTAATGTGTTACGGTTTTGAGCATATGGGAGTATATGATTCCTAAAAATGTTGCATGATCACATGAAGCAAGGGCCGTAGCATCTTGACTAAATATGATTAGGAAACGAAAATGAAAATGCATGAAGTGTGGACATGTGTGTGCTACGATGTGAGCATGTGAGTGTGCCACGATAATGGGTGAGTGAGTGTGCAAGGAAGAGCTTTGACTCTTGGGTAGACAAGATAGGAGTGGAAGTGATCATGTATGATGAAGCCTAGCCCTAGTCTAAGCAACTTTGTCTCCTTGATCTAAGCCTTGCCATGCAAAATTTTAGAAACCCAAACTTGCCCTTCCTTTGATGCCTTAGCCGAACCTCCACTTAAGGGCAAAGGAGGCAAATTTGTTGGCCCTTAAATTTATCTTGCCTTAGTTCATTTCTCACATCTCATTCCCATTCCATTCACTCACACGCCCAAACACCTTCTAAGGGAACATCAAACCCTTAGAAGAAGAAAAAGAAAGGGAGAAGAAGAGAGTGTGGCCGTAGGAAACCAAGAAGGAGGAAGAAGGAGAATTAGACCAAGACTTGAGTTCCTTTGAAGATCAAGAACCTTAGGAGTTAGAAGACCAACTTCCTTGGTAGGTTACATGAAGATCAAAAAGAAAACCATGATGATTAGATTTTCTTTTGAATTTGAAACTTTTCTTTTTTTTCATTGCTTGTTTGTTTTCATAAGTGCAAGTGTGTTTTAGCCTTAACTATGGACTTTTGAAATTGGTTTGTAATATGTGAACTCATGAACTCTATGCCTCGGTTGTGACTCTTTTTAGTTAGATCTTGATGAAATTCTAAACAAACTTTAAAGGATCTAAACTATTGTTTGAGATTTGCATGAACACTAAAATTGAAAATTCTTGCATGTTGGGTTTTTCCTCTAAAATCGTGATCTAAATTATTTCTATGAAAGGTTTTGATGAATAAATTATGATCTAAGCTTGATTTGTGCAAAAGTGAAGATTTTAAGTCTTGCATGATAATTTTCCCTTGCTTAAACCGTGATCCATGTTCTTCTATATGACTACTTGATAAACCTCTACATGATCTAAACTCGGTTGTGATGTAGTAAGGAATCTATGCTTTGCATGATTAAGTCCTTGTGTTCAATCCATGACCTATGTGCTTCTATGTAGATGTTTGATTAACAATTTCATGATCTAAAATTATTTGAGAAGAAAACAAGGGTTTTTAGTTTTGCATGTTGAACTTGTAAGGATTTTGGTTGATCCTTGTATGTACATGTTTAATCCATGTTTATTATTCTACAAGTTAGAACATTGGGGTTTTGCATGTCAATTTTCAAGAAAAGAAATTAAGTCTCCCTATATGTATGTTACGACCTAGAGGAAATGATTGGGGTAAAGGCCTTTAAAATGATTTTTCTTTATAACCAAGATTTGATTTAAAGATTTGTTTTGTTCATGTTGAATAGGCATGAAGGCCATTCGGCCATGAGTGCTGAAAATGTTTTGGTGCTTAAGTATTGGGTGCATATATGCATTAGGGATAGATTTGGTGATCTTAAGTTCATGTATGTTATTCTTTTTGAAGATTAAATTATAAATTATGTTTTTATTTTAGAAAAAGTATGAGTTGAGTTCTAATAAAAGGGTCTAAAAGAAAACCTCATAATGGTTCATGCATGTTGATGTGATTAAATGTTGTGTGATCCACATGAGTTGTTTTGATTGACTATCTTTGTTGTGCCAAAAAGTAAACTAAAATTCTTGTCTTATGTGTGATGATATTTTGTCTTGAAGAAGTAGAATAGGGAAGTGTGTTTTATTATCATTAGCTTAATTTAGAAGTTAAAAAGATGCATGTATGAGATAACTAATCTAAGGGAAAGTAAAATAAATCTTTGGAATAATTTGTAGCTTTACTTGTTTTGAATAGAAATTAAGAAAAATGAAATTGAAGTTGCTAAACTCCCTATGATGCTCACGGTTCCAGTCTTGAAAGAAATGAAATGATTTCATTGTTTGATGTCTTTGATTATGCGTTGTGTTTTGCAAGATTTTACTTGAATAATTCGGTTAGTGCATGTTTAAGTATTTAAAGTGATTTTCCTTTCAAAATGACTCAGGAGATTGATTGTATTCTATGTTATGTTTGACACAATAATGTGTTCATTCTTTTTGTTCTTTTCGGATTAGGAACTGGAAATAAATAAAATTGATTAAATTAATTTTCCTGATGTTAATTATATGATTTTAAGGGTTTCGAAATTAATAGTAATTAAGAAATGTTAACTATAGGCAATTCGGTTTTACCATGATTAAGTTTGAATTATCTTCTTGTGCATGATTGAATTGGTATGGTCATCTAATTAGTTATTTCCTTTGGTCTAAGAGTGTTTTGTAATATGTGAATGATAAGTGTTTTGGATTTTTATGAACTAGTTAATGTAACCCTAGAGTTCTATCTTCTAATTCTTGCATTTTGAAGAATGTTTTAAGAATTATGTTTTCATAACATGAATATTTTAAATTAAGTTTTAATAATGAAAGGACGTTTATTTGAATAAAAGAGTATATTTGAGTTGTTTTCAAGTTTTCTCGAAAACCGTTTTAATCATGGATTGGAGTTGGATTTGAAAGCTTTGGACGTTAACAACGGATTTTCAAAAGCAAGAAATTGTTTTCAAAAGTAGATTAAAAGAGTGTATCGAAAACGTTTCTAACGCACGGGAAAATTGCTTTAGCTAGAGCGACGGACGCAAAGGAAATGAGGCGAGGATAGCGGTCGGGGAACCCTGTAGAGCTTTAGGATGTTCGTCGTTGAGGTGAGAGAGGGGCTTATCCTTAAGACGCCGTGGTAATTAGGTAACATATTAAGGCGTCCAATCATCTCAAAGATTAGACTCCAATCTCATTTAGCGTAGTGGTGTATGTGATAGCGCTTGTATGATTGATTTAGCTATCCACCCGAACGACTGAGATTGGCGTATCAACAATGATGTTATGTTTCTTGATTATTCATGTTGAATTACTTGGTCATATTATGATTTGTTTAACTGTTAAATAGTTATGATATTGTTGGGAGTTATTTGATTGGGCGTTAATAATTAAATTATGTAAGTAACGAACTAAGAAAGAGTAGAAAAGATTAATGAATTCGAGTAATGAGGAAGAGAGGCAAGTTGTGATGGGAATGAATCGTGAGTAAGAGATGACTGGAAATTTAGAAGAACGAGAAGAGTTGATGATGCTGCTGAGCCGAATTGGCAAGGAAGGACACCAGTGATGCTGTGAAGTCACAATTGGCAACGAGGACAATGATGACGTGCTGAGCAACGATTGATTTGAAAAGTAATAATAATGTTGATAAGCTAAGGCTGATGAGAGCAATGTTGTTGCTGAAATGTGAGAGAGAAAGATGATACAATGATGTTGTGATGATCCAAGTGATAGTGTATGAGCTTTAGGGGGATTAGATGCGAACGATTAGCGATCGGGTTTCATTGAAGGGATGCACCAAGGATGAACCGATCATTAGGACTAAGCCGTAAATAAAACTCTTTAAAAGATTCTAAAAGACATTGATAAATACGGTGAGGTATGAGTGTTGTTCCGAAGTAGTGGAGAGGAAGAAACGATAAGTATCTGCGGATACTTAGGACGAGATTGCATTAGGGGAGGACAATGACGGTGATACGTCAAGAAGTCTAGAGTATGTTTCTAGGCAGAACGAACTCCACATGTGGCGCACTAACGTGGTGGGGACTGGGTCTAATGTCGTGGTAAAGTCCTGCAGGCCTACTAGAAACATAATGTCGCCCCCTAGATTGCAAATCGAAAACAATGAGAGGGACTGGAACGGGGCATTGTGTTTTGCCACTGCGTGGACAGTGAGCCTTGTTATATTTGATATGATTTGAGGACGAGATCCTCCTGGTCTGGGACCATTATGTATTGTGACAGCTGTCATGCCCGCGTGGTAAAGGTCTTGTACTCTTGTTTGCTTCCGACTAGGTTGGGAGGTTGACCGAGGAGATGTAGACGTGTGTGAGCACAATGGTGTTTCCCCCTCATCATTGATGCTAATCGAATTGATAAGACTTAAAGAACTAAGATGTTCTAAAAGATAAGTGTAGCAATGATAATAACAACAATGATAATAGTGATGATGATACTAAGTGGCAATGAAAACGGATGGAGTATTTATGATATGGAACCTGAAGGCATACATGGAGGGTGTGAATGAGAAATGAAAAGAAGTACCGAGATTGAGAAGGGTTATTGAGGAAAGTGTGAGAACATTAATGTCTATGAATAATCAAATGAATGTTTATGTTTTCTCTCTGATGAGAATTATGTGTTGTTTTGATTATGCTTTATCGGTGGTTGGCTTTACTTTATTACATTTATTTTGCCTTAGTATTTCCTAATATAATCCCACATAGTCGACATTGCCGTTTTGGGTAGCTCACTCTCTCTTTCCTCTACAATTCTATGATGCATGAAAATGTGCGGATCCTAGATGGACAACATTGCGAGATTTCAGCTGATCAGGGAGATAGGAGCACCCTTGATGAGGGGAGGTAGCAACATCGTGGCGGCTTATATAGTATTCTTCCTAAGTCCAGCGTAAAAGAACAGAAGTAGTCGAAAAGGTCGTTCTCTTGGAGAAGGAGACTCATAACCCACCGGATGACTCGATGGTGGAGATCCAGAGAAGATAGAGGATGAGGACGAGAGGCACATTAGTACTAGGCGACCAGTACTTTAAGACGTTCGATGACTAGCAAATAGGTAATTCCCTCCTGAGTATTGTACCCCACTACAAGTTATTAGATACATAGTTCTAATATGTTGTAACCCCAAACAAGTTTGTAACGCTGACATTTTGGAAACAAATAAAATGGGCTATCTTGTTTAAACGATGTTTTGAAAACGAGTTTCAAAGTGCGATGTCCCGTGACATCTCGGTTTGGAACTTGAAGGGTGACGTGCCTCTGAGAACGAAATGTTTTATAACTCGAGTCTAAATTGGAAATGTTCTCATGAACGCGCGATCCCTATTTTGTAAAAAAAAAAAATGGCCCTAATTTTCACTTAATTAATTATGGATTTCAAGTTGCCAAATCGGGGTGTTACAGAAGTGGTATCAGAGCAATGGTTGATCTAATGACTCTTGTGTGTGGACTTACATACTCTCTGTCGTGTGACTCTGAGAGTGCGCTGGTCATAAGATAGCAATAGACACGAATAGGAACGCTAGGAACGTATTAACGTATTCCCGAAAGGTGTTACTTTCCATTCGCAATAGAATCCGGGAACAGTGCTCGGTGCCGTCCTGTAACGTCAACCCTTCTTGTTGAACTCCTTTTGATGATAACTCCTTTGTTCGGAATAACCCTTGAGCTATTGACCTGATATCTAGTCTTGTGACTAGAACTCTTCTAAATTATTGGAAACTTTCTTGTGGAAACCCTGAATTTTGCTAGACCGCTTTGACAAAACGTTTGAAAGAACCTTTTCAAGATATTTTAGTCCTTCTTGTCGAAGAAACTTGACCCATTCATCCTGAACATTAATGAACCCCTAAAGTCTCCTTTGACCTTGGACGCATAATTGCTCTTTCCTAAAGCCTCATTGAAAACCTAAACCCTTGGTATTCGGCATCCATCATATAGGTGTTCTTAGATTAAGCGGTGAATTGTGAAGTGTCTAAGGAAGTGAAGATTGATTGATATGAATGAAGGAAGTGTGAATCCTGGAAAAGATAGGAATACCCTTTAGAGCCATAGGAAGGTGATGAGTTATGCCCATTTGAGTAGAGATTAGAACTTTGGAAGGCGAATTGGTCATAATGTTGGTCTAGATGGTGTAAGACAAGGAGGAAATTGCGAAAGTATACGGGATCTAAGGTTATTTAAAAAGGAAGAATAGTTGAGTAAGGAAGAATAGGCGCTAATGTGGTGAAAAGGAACTTGTGGTTAAAGCCTTCAAGTATGACCTAAAGTTAGGATAAGGAAGTCAAGACTTGGCGATCTGAAGAATAATAGGTCTCTGAACCGAAGGGGATGTTGGTGGAGTAGAACCCGTGATAAGTAGAAAGTTGGCAAAAGGTTTAGCACGTTTAAGTGAGATGACCGAGCATTGAAGGACCGGGAGAGAAGTAGTACGTATTCCTTGAGGATTAGCAGCAGTTAAGCAAAGGAGAAGAAGAGATAATGGTCTTAGAAGTTGGATGAGGACGATTAATGGATGGAGTGTAAGACAATTGGAGTTTAGAATGAAACTAGGAAATGAAGGATGAAATTTTAGAGGTTAATTTACGATCGAAAGTAAGGTATGCGTGTAGGAATATGATTTATCGAAGTTGGGGAGCAAGTGGAGATACGGGATTTTAGGAAATGGTTTGATCAGACTCGAGCCGATGGGGAAGAATTAAAGGATGTAGTAAAGTTTCGACCCACCTGAGTCTAACCCTGTCATGTGTGGATGTCCCCCGGAAATCTTGAACCCCTGTACATTCTTTGCTTCCTTAAAACGGTATTGCTTGTACCCCATTCTTTAGATGGCCAGAAAACCCGAGAGGTTACTTGCAAATGTAGTCCGCTTGGATAACTCGTAAGGATAACCGATCAGTAGTGCACGACCACGGATGTTCGCGACGATTGTTGTAGTTAGAATGGAGAGACTAATCAATTGAGCTACGCGTCCATAGCCAGACTCGCTCTACACAGCATTTCTCGAGGACGAGAAATCTCTAAGTTGGGGAGAATGTAACACCCCGCATTTTTCCCGTACGTGCGTAAACGAATTCGTTAAAGTAAATCTTGAGTTTTTATTTCAAGAGGATTTTTCTAAAAAGAATTATTTATAATCTTATTCAAGAACGATTTCTTTATGGGAAGAATTTGTATTTTTGAGGATGAACCTTGAAAATGTAATTTTAGAATTTTCTGATTAGTTATAAACTGTATTTCTAAAAACTTTGGAAAATGAATTTTTGTGAAACTATGATTCCTTTCCTGGAGAGCTAATGACTTTAAATGAATTATCCTACGAAAAGCTTGATTTTTAAGGATTTTCAATTATTGTGATATGCGAATATTGCTTGAAAATAAACATGTGTGCATGTGTGTGTGTGTTAATGTGTTACGGTTTTCAGCATATGGGAGTATATGATTCCTAAAAATGTTGCATGATCACATGAAGCAAGGGCCATAGCATCTTGACTAAATAGGATTAGGAAATGAAAATGAAAATGCATGAAGTGTGGACATGTGTGTGCTACGGTGTGAGCATGTGAGTGTGCCACGATAATGGGTGAGTGAGTGTGCAAGGAAGAGCTTTGACTCTTGGGTAGAAAAGATAGGAGTGGAAGTGATCATGTATGATGAAGCCTAGCCCTAGTCTAAGCAACTTTGTCTCCTTGATCTAAGCCTTGCCATGCAAAATTTTAGAAACCCAAACTTGCCCTTCCTTTGATGCCTTAGCCGAACCTCCACTTAAGGGCAAAGGAGGCAAATTTGTTGGCCCTTAAATTTATCTTGCCTTAGTTCATTTCTCACATCTCATTCCCATTCCATTCACTCACATGCCCAAACACCTTCTAAGGGAACATCAAACCCTTAGAAGAAGAAAAAGAAAGGGAGAAGAAGATAGTGTGGCTGTAGGAAACCAAGAAGGAGGAAGAAGGAGAATTAGACCAAGACTTGAGTTCCTTTGAAGATCAAGAACCTTAGGAGTTAGAAGACCAACTTCCTTGGTAGGTTACATGAAGATCAAGAAGAAAACCATGATGATTAGATTTTCTTTTGAATTTGAAACTTTTCTTTTTTTTCATTGCTTGTTTGTTTTCATAAGTGCAAGTGTGTTTTAGCCTTAACTATGGACTTTTGAAATTGGTTTGTAATATGTGAACTCATGAACTCTATGCCTCGGTTGTGACTCTTTTTAGTTAGATCTTGATGAAATTCTAAACAAACTTTAAAGGATCTAAACTATTGTTTGTGATTTGCATGAACACTAAAATTGAAAATTCTTGCATGTTGGGTTTTTCCTCTAAAACCGTGATCTAAATGATTTCTATGAAAGGTTTTGATGAATAAATTATGATCTAAGCTTGATTTGTGCAAAAGTGAAGATTTTAAGTCTTGCATGATAATTTTCCCTTGCTTAAACCGTGATCCATGTACTTCTATATGACTACTTGATAAACCTCTACATGAGGTTGTGATTTAGTAAGGAATCTATGCTTTGCATGATTAAGTCCTTGTGTTCAGTCCATGACCTATGTGCTTCTATGTAGATGTTTGATTAACAATTTCATGATCTAAAATTATTTGAGAAGAAAATAAGGGTTTTTAGTTTTGCATGTTGACCTTGTAAGGATTTTGGTTGATCCTTGTATGTACATGTTTAATCCATTTTTATTATTCTACAAGTTAGAACATTGGGGTTTTGCATGTCAATTTTCAAGAAAAGAAATTAAGTCTCCCTATATGTATGTTACGGCCTAGAGGAAATGATTAGGGTAAAGGTCTTTAAAATGATTTTTCTTTATAACCAAGATTTGATTTAAAGATTTGTTTTGTTCATGTTGAATAGGCATGAAGGCCATTCGGCCATGAGTGCTGAAAATGTTTTGGTGCTTAAGTATTGGGTGCATATATGCATTAGGGATAGATTTGGTGATCTTAAGTTCATGTATGTTATTCTTTTTGAAGATTAAATTATAAATTATATTTTTATTTTAGAAAAAGTATGAGTTGAGTTCTAATAAAAGGGTCTAAAAGAAAACCTCATAATGGTTCATGCATGTTGATGTGATTAAATGTTGTGTGATCCACATGAGTTGTTTTGATTGACTATCTTTGTTGTGCCAAAAAGTAAACTAAAATTCTTATCTTATGTGTGATGATATTTGGTCTTGAAGAAGTAGAATAGGGAAGTGTGTTTTATTATCATTAGCTTAATTTAGAAGTAAAAAGATGCATGTATGAGATAACTAATCTAAGGGAAAGTAAAATAAATCTTTGGAATAAATTGTAGCTTTACTTGTTTTGAATAGAAATTAAGAAAAATGAAATTGAAGTTGCTATATGATGCTCACGGTTCCAGTCTTGAAAGAAATGAAATGATTTCATTGTTTGATGTCTTTGATTATGCGTTGTGTTTTGCAAGATTTTACTTGAATAATTCGGTTAGTGCATGTTTAGGTATTTAAAGTGATTTTCCTTTCAAAATGACCCAGGAGATTGATTGTATTCTATGTTATGTTTGACACAATAATGTGTTCATTCTTTTTATTCTTTTCGAATTAGGAACTGGTAATAAATAAAATTGATTAAATTAATTTTCCTGATGTTAATTATATGATTTTAAGGGTTTCGAAATTAATAGTAATTAAGAAATGTTAACTATAGGCAATTCGGTTTTACCATGATTAAGTTTGAATTATCTTCTTGTGCATGATTGAATTGGTATGGTCATCTAATTAGTTATTTCCTTTGGTCTAAGAGTGTTTTGCAATATGTGAATGATAAGTGTTTTGGATTTTTATGAACTAGTTAATGTAACCCTAGAGTTCTATCTTCTAATTCTTGCATTTTGAAGAATGTTTTATGAATTATGTTTTCATAACATGAATATTTTAAATTAAGTTTTAATAATGAAAGGACGTTTATTTGAATAAAAGAGTATATTTGAGTTGTTTTCAAGTTTTCTCGAAAACCGTTTTAATCATGGATTGGAGTTGGATTTGAAAGCTTTGGACGTTAACAACGGATTTTCAAAAGCAAGAAATTGTTTTCAAAAGTAGATTAAAAGAGTGTATCGAAAACGTTTCTAACGCACGGGAAAATTGCTTTAGCTAGAGCGACGGACGCAAAGGAAATGAGGCGAGGATAGCGGTCGGGGAACCCTGGAGAGCTTTAGGATGTTCGTCGTTGAGGTGAGAGAGGGGCTTATCCTTAAGACGCCGTGGTAATTAGGTAACATATTAAGGCGTCCAATCATCTCAAAGATTGGACTCCAATCTCATTTAGCGTAGTGGTGTATGTGATAGCGCTTGTTTGATTGATTTAGCTATCCACCCGAACGACTGAGATTGGCGTATCAACAATGATGTTATGTTTCTTGATTATTCATGTTGAATTACTTGGTCATATTATGATTTGTTTAACTGTTAAATAGTTATGATATTGTTGGGAGTTATTTGATTGGGCGTTAATAATTAAATTATGTAAGTAACGAACTAAGAAAGAGTAGAAAAGATTAATGAATTCGAGTAATGAGGAAGAGAGGCAAGTTGTGATGGGAATGAATCGTGAGTAAGATATGACTGGAAATTTAGAAGAACGAGAAGAGTTGATGATGCTGCTGAGCCGAATTGGCAAGGAAGGACACCAGTGATGCTGTGAAGTCACAATTGGCAACGAGGACAATGATGACGTGCTGAGCAACAATTGATTTGAAAAGTAATAATAAAGTTGATAAGCTAAGGCTGATGAGAGCAATGTTGTTGCTGAAATGTGAGAGAGAAAGATGATACAATGATGTTGTGATGATCCAAGTGATAGTGTATGAGCTTTAGGGGGATTAGATGCGAACGATTAGCGATCGGGTTTCATTGAAGGGATGCACCAAGGATGAACCGATCATTAGGACTAAGCCGTAATTAAAACTCTTTAAAAGATTCTAAAAGACATTGATAAATACGGTGAGGTATGAGTGTTGTTCCGAAGTAGTGGAGAGGAAGAAACGATAAGTATCTGCGGATACTTAGGACGAGATTGCATTAGGGGAGGACAATGACGGTGATACGTCAAGAAGTCTAGAGTATGTTTCTAGGCAGAACGAACTCCACATGTGGCGCACTAACGTGGTGGGGACTGGGTCTAATGCCGTGGTAAAGTCCTGCAGGCCTACTAGAAACATAATGTCGCCCCCTAGATTGCAAATCGAAAACAGTAGGAGGGACTGGAACGGGGCATTGTGTTTTGCCACTGCGTGGACAGTGAGCCTTGTTATATTTGATATGATTTGAGGACGAGATCCTCCTGGTCTGGGACCATTATGTATTGTGACAGCTGTCGTGCCCGCGTGGTAAAGGTCCTGTACTCCTGTTTGCTTCCGACTAGGTTGGGAGGTTGACCGAGGAGATGTAGACGTGTGTGAGCACAATGGTGTTTCCCCCTCATCATTGATGCTAATCGAATTGATAAGACTTAAAGAACTAAGATGTTCTAAAAGATAAGTGTAGCAATGATAATAACAACAATGATAATAGTGATGATGATACTAAGTGGCAATGAAAACGGATGGAGTATTTATGATATGGAACCTGAAGGCATACATGGAGGGTGTGAATGAGAAATGAAAAGAAGTACCGAGATTGAGAAGGGTTATTGAGGAAAGTGTGAGAACATTAATGTCTATGAATAATCAAATGAATGTTTATGTTTTCTCTCTGATGAGAATTATGTGTTGTTTTGATTATGCTTTATCGGTGGTTGGCTTTACTTTATTACATTTATTTTGCCTTAGTATTTACCTAATATAATCCCACATAGTCGACATTGCCATTTTGGGTAGCTCACTCTCTCTTTCCTCTACAATTCTATGATGTATGAAAATGTGCGGATCCTAGATGGACAACATTGCGAGATTTCAGCTGATCAGGGAGATAGGAGCACCCTTGATGAGGGGAGGTAGCAACATCGTGGAGGCTTATATAGTATTCTTCCTAAGAGTCCAGCGTAAAAGAACAGAAGTAGTCGAAAAGGTCGTTCTCTTGGAGAAGGAGACTCATAACCCACCGGATGACTCGATGGTGGAGATCCAGAGAAGATAGAGGATGAGGACGAGAGGCACATTAGTACTATGCGACCAGTACTTGAAGACGTTCGATGACTAGCAAATAGGTAATTCCCTCCTGAGTATTGTACCCCACTACAAGTTATTAGATACATAGTTCTAATATGTTGTAACCCCAAACAAGTTTGTAACGCTGACATTTTGGAAACAAATAAAATGGGCTATCTTGTTTAAACGATGTTTTGAAAACGAGTTTCAAAGTGCGATGTCCCGTGACATCTCGGTTTGGAACTTGAAGGGTGGCGTGCCTTTGAGAACGAAATGTTTTATAACTCGAGTCTAACTTGGAAATGTTCTCATGAACGCGCGATCCCTATTTTGTAAAAAAAAAATGGCCCTAATTTTCACTTAATTAATTATGGATTTCAAGTTGCCAAATCGGGGTGTTACAATAGCTCTAGTACATAATGCCATGACCTCCTCATAAACATCATTCGGTAATGTTGCCTTATGCGATTTCAGCTGTACACTTCAATCTAGCCATATCTGAAATTCAACCAAATTATGAATAATGGGAGACTTCAAACATTGAGACCAAAAATTATGTTTTTATAATTTAAGCATGAAAACTCAAAATTAACAAAGGTGTAAGTTATAAATAAACGCTATATTCAATCATTGATAGAGCAAAATTATGTTCTCATAATCTAATCACCAAACCTCGAAAATATTAAACATAAAAATAACAAACAATTTCTAAAACAACATCATCATTATTTTCTGAAAACTTATGCTCGGAATTTTACTAATTTCCGATACCCCCGTGTCGAAATTATACTAATTTCTGATATGGGGGTGTCGAAAAGTTGCAGAAAAAGCATGGCAGCACTACTTTAATGACGAAGGAAGACCAAAACCCTAAAAAAACAATAATGATAACAGAGACAAAAACCCTAAAAGAAAATAACAAACAAATAACAAACAAGAAGAACGAATGGTGATGCAAACAAGAAGAACGAAACAAGAACAAGAATAAACAAGAACAAGAAGAACATGCACCCACAGCGATGGTGATGAAGAAGAACGAATGGTGATGAAGAAGAACCATACACCAACAGACGTACCTTCTTGCGACGACGATGGAGGCGGCGGCGGCGGTAGAAACGGCGGCGGAGGCGGCAGAAACGATGAGGAGGGAAAAGAAGGGAAGTTGAACCGGTTGAATGAGGAGGGAGTACGTGAAACGTTTTTGATATGGGGTTTGGGGAATTCAGATTTAGGAGGGATTATATGGGGGTAGTTTAGGAATATTTTTAAATTATGGGATTTAGGGGATAATTTTAGTGTTTGGGGACTAATTCCCAAAGAAAAATATATATCAATCAGCATCCGCACGAAAATGGTAAGTTAGAAAATGTGCATATCCAACGATGTCATCCTAATAGAAATCTTTGTCTTTTAAAGGGGTCCACGTCCACCTCAGAAGTGATTTTTGGATAAGTAGCGTCTTAGATGTAGAAGATTAGCTTCAAAATAGCTGACTCTCTACCATGAAGATGTATTAATTATTCTCAAGAAATATTAAGTTATACTAATCGCAGCACCCACACTGCTACCTAAGCCACCAAATCCTAGTTGTTCTGAGTAGATTTTCCTAACTTTATCATTAAAAGTGTAATTTCTAAATAAAAATCATAGCTTAAACCATACGACATCGAGTCAATTCTTTATGCATGGGTCCTGTACTAAGTCGCTCAATACGATTGTTAAGAATCCAGATTTGGATGTGGATGAGGAAAGAAAATAAAAAAATTGAAAAATTACAAAGTAAAGTGAGTTGCGGAAGAAAAGTAAATTAATAAAATAAAACAAAAAAAGGGATGACGCAATGGCTTTTTAGAAAAATACATGTCATTCGTGTACCAACAAAACTCTTCAACACATGAGAAATTATTGCAATATGTCAAGTTATTAACATAATTGATAAATATTAAATTTTTTAAATATGATATTGAAACCGGATTTAATCTTTGTAGTGTACATAAAAATAACTTTATTGATAAAAACAAAATATATTTCCTTAATCTTTAAACTTCAAAGAAAATTAGCTTTCGCTTAACGGAAAAAAAAAAGATAAATATTCTTTCATACATGTTTACTCTTTTTCCTCTTATATGATTATCATTGTTAAAATAAGAAAATTCATGTTGGGAGACTCGTCTGCCATAACCAGATACGCGACATGGGTCGGATCCGGATATACATAGATAGTACTTGAAAAACCGAATGGGCAACAAAAAAAATATAAGAAAACTTTCTTATAATTCATTGTGTGTTTAGAGCTTTTTTTTTAATAAAAGGCTTAATAGTAGTTTTGGTCCTCAATTTTATTAATTTGACGAATTTACTTTCTTTTTTTTAGTTTGGCGAATTTAGTCCCTCAATTTTCAATTCGTGGCCAATTTCGTCCTTCCATTAAAATTCAAGATAATGGTGCTGACACGGTTAACATCAAGACATGTGTCAACATCTGGTTGTCCTACATGGAATTTCTTTTAATTAATTTAATGAAAAAAATTAAAATTTAATAAAAATAAAAGCTTAATTGCACTTTTAGTCCCCCACTTTTGATTTATTTAACATATTTAGTCCCCTTTCTTTTACTTTTGGCCAACTTAGTCTCCCAATTTTCAATTTGTAACCAATCTCGTTCTTCAATCCTGATGCCCACAAACGATACATATGTGGCTAACGGTAGGACACATGTTAGCCGCTCATTCGTCTTTGCTGGAATAGACTATTTATCTTCTCATACAATGATGGTTGCATCCTCCAATTTGTATACAACACTTTATCAGCACTTCAAATTAATTCCAAATTTGACATCTAAAATGCAAAATTAATGTATTTAAAATGAACAATTGCAATTGAAAATCTAGTTAAGTAGAGTTAGGTTTTTCGTGAAAATTGTCATACCAAAATCGATGTAGGAGAATGATTGAACAGATTTTTTAATTATTTTAATTATTTTTTTAATTTTTAATATTTTTTAGTTTTATTTATTTTTTAATTAAAATAATTAAATTAAATTTCAGTGATGATCAATGAGAGGTTGACATGTGTCCAAATGTTAGCCGCATCTATAGTGTTAGTAGCCATTTGGATCGAAGGTCAAAATTAACCATGAATTGAAAATTGAGGGACTAAATTTGTCAAAAATTTTAGAAGGGGGACGAAATTTGCCAAATTGATCAAATTGGGGGACCAAAAGTGCAATTAAGGCTTATTTTTATCAAATTTTAATTTTTCATTAAATTAATTAAAATAAATTCCACGTAGGATAACCACGTTGTTAACACGTGTCTTGGCGTTAGACACATCAGTATCGTTACCTTAGATTTTAAATGAAGGACGGAATTGGCCACAAATTAGAAATTAATGGACTAAATTCGTCAAATTAAAAGAAAGAAAACTAAATTCACAAAATTAATGAAATTGAGGGACCAAAAGTGCAATGAAGCCTTAATAAAAGTATGTATTTATTGTCTCAATAAAAATATAACATGTGTCATAATTATCAAGCACATAGCTAATTTCTTTCATTTTTTATACAATGTAGTTTAAGATTATATACAAAGATTAATAAATGATTATGTGATGTAAAAATTAGAAGTATTTTGGTTGTAGTATTTTTATGTAAATATTATTGAAAGAGAAAATTGAAGTGGAAAAAGAAGTTGTGATAAATATCCATATAGTAAAAAAAAAGTAATTGTGTATTATATTTTTTTTTAGGTAAATGGAAAAATCTCATTACCGGCATAAAATAATTACAATAATTGTGTATTATATTTGAAAAACAATAATATATATGTAATAAGATTTTCAAAAAAAAACTTAAACTTTATTATAAATATGAAACGGAAAATACTCCTGGATTATTGGAACATAATACTAGAATATGAGTTCACGTAAGACAGCCTGGTTGGTGGCTGCAGGGAGACTTAGGATTTCCCCCTCCCCCAGATCATAGGTTTTAGTCCCAGACTTCCTATGTAAACCAAAAAAAAAATAATAATACTAGAATATGATATTAAAATTTTCTTGGAGAAACAGACAAATATCTCCTGGATTGCACTTCAGCACTTGTACTCTTAATTTTTTACATTAATTAATTAGTATTAACAGCTTAAGAAATATTAAATCAAAATTTTAAATTACATAATAAATTTAAATTGAACTTAAACTGTTTCATATTTTCATTTCTTTTTTAATTTGAATCTCATAAGTCAATAAGAGTAGTATTAGGCTACCACCTAATTAGTTTTGACCCAGTGAAAGTAAGCTAAGCTAGGTTTTTAAGCTTTGAGAGTGTAACAGAGTACTCTCAATGAGAAAATTCCTGACTCGAATTATTCCGAGAAATAAAATCCTTGAAAGGAAAGGTATTCTTGTTGCTCCAGCCTCCGAAATCGTGAAATTCTCTTATACCCAATTTTAATATAAAAAATAAGTATGTTGGGAAACGAATGGGGTGAAAAATAAATTAAAAAAATAATATAATATAATATAACAAAATAGATGACGATAACAAAGGACAATTTGCTGCGCAAGCAGTCAATATCATCTTGAAAAGAGAATATTTAGTTGGATTCCTCTTTATTCATTTATAATAGGCTTTTTTATGGTTTTGATACTTAAAAGTTCAACGTGTTTTGATTTTAGTTCCTAGAAGTTATTTTGATCGGGACTAGTCCTTAATTTTTCAACATTTTGGTTTTGGTCCCCTCTGTTACAAAAAATCAATTATTTGCTGACATGGTTAATGAAAATCCATACCAGCTGCCACGGGTGTGGGGTAGCACCAAATAGATGATGTAAAATGGATGATTTACACTTATGAACTCAAAATTTTGCGCACGAGACCATTTTGCGTATCGGATCATTTTGTATCCGTGGATCTATATCATCCACATTATATCACCTATTTGGCGTTACTTCAAACCATATGGACTGCTGATGTGATGTTCCGCTAGTTATATAAACAAATAATAGATTTTTACTAATAACGGAGGAGACCAAAACCAAAATGTTTCAAAATTTAAGGACTAATCTCGGTCAAAATAATTTCTAGAGACTAAAACCAAAACATGCTGAACTTTCAGGTACTGAAGACATAAATAAGCCTTTATAATAATAAAGACTTTATTAACCTTATTCTATAATGAGGATAAGATGAGGATATTGAGAATATAGGTTTATTATTTTAAAAAGATAAAATATCTTATTAAAGTAAAAGTTAAATAAATCTTTTAAAATATGAATAAAGTTTAGTTAAGTTGATAGATAGTCGCTTTTTAAGCTTAATGTTTGGGGTTCCATTTATGTTGTGAATATGAAAAAGATTTTGTTGGTAGATGTTGTACTCATTTAGGTAATCTTTCTGCCTCGAAAAAGATTAATATCTGATTGTCAACTAGATAATAATTACTTCCTTTATTCCAATTTATCTATAACTTCAGGAGTTTCACACATATTAAGAAAGTCATTTAATACTTTAATTTTCAAGAGAAATGTAAAGTAAATTTACTATATTATCCCACACTACATTAATTATCATACATTTCACATATTTCAAAATGTTTAAAAGCAAGGTTAAAAAAATTAATTAAAGCACACTCGAATTCTTAAACTGACAAATAATTTGAAATAAGTTTTAAAAAAAAATACTAAAACAAAATTTAATTTTTTTTTAAAAAAAAAAAGAATTCAATTAAGAAATATTCATGGTAACCATTCGTGTCTATGAAATTAGTAAATAAGTTAACAAAAATACTAAAACTATATGTTTAAATTGAAATGGAGGGAGTAATAATGTAAGAGTGCATTTACACAATAAAATAAAGATTGAAGAACCAACTTTGTTCCCGATGTTTTTTTAGTGTACTAATTTAGTCTTTGAAATTCATAAATATTAATTTAGTTCCTTAATTTTTTGCTCTGTACCAATTTGTTATTTTTAAATTTTTGGATGTATCAACTTGATTTCTCAATATTTTCATGTTTCAAAAATTAAATTGGTATATTTGAAAACCTTAAATGATCAAATAGGTACAATGCAAAAATAAAAAAACCAATTTGATATTTATAAATTTTCAGGAACTAAGTTAATAAATAAAAATATTGAATAAGAAAATTACATTCATCATGTTTGAGGTTTGCCTAGACTCTAGAGTGACTAGCGAGTTTCCGTGCATTTTCGTAAATATTTTCAAATTCATACTTAAATTATAAAATATAAAAAAAAGTGAATAAACTACGATTTAAAAATTGGACATAAGTTATGTCCTAATGTTATGGAAGCTTAAATATGTTTTTCATTCTTGTATAAATGTAATAAGTTTTAATTTCAGCCCTTATATTTTGTTTTTTGCTTTGTTAATGATTTTTTTTTTTTCGAAATTTGATTTTAGTTCTTGTTGGCCACATAAATAATTAATATGACACATATTAGATCTTAGTTTTAGCCACATCAATACTAAGGATGACAATAAGAATTTTGAAAAATAGAAAGATCAAAATCATAAAGAAAAAGTATAAGCACTAAAATCAAAATTTATTACATTTTCAAGATAAAAAATACATGGGTGTTACTACCATGCAATCAAAATTCAATGGTTGTTGTACAACCCATTGTAAAACCAATAAAACCTTGCTACCTAAGACATGTATGTCACATCATTACTTAAATTAGTCAAAATTAAGTTTTGCAATTTAGTCTAACATAAAAACTAGATTATTGTAATTTAGTCTTTTTGTACTTTTAGACAAATTATAAATTTTAATTTTTTTATATTAAAAAAAAATTCTTAAACCTAGAACTCATCTTCACTTCTCAAAACTCACCGCCGCTTGCGCCGGCGCCACTGCCGCCACTTGCCATTCCCTTTCCTTCCCTGCTTCCTTCGCTCATCTCCCTTCTCCGTATTGGATGAAGATGTTGGTGGATCTGGCTAATACGGAGAAGGGAGATGAGCGAAGGAAGCAGGGAAGGAAAGGGAATGACGGATGATGGCGGTGGCACAGGCGGCGGCGGCGGTGGCGCCAGCGCAGGCGGCGGTGGCGGTAGGTTTTGAGAAGTGAAGATGAGTTCTGCGTTTTAGAAATTTTTTTATATAAAAAAATTAAAATTTATAATTTGTCTAAAAGTACAAAAGGACTAAACTACAATAATCTAGTTTTTATGTTGGACTAAATTGCAAAACTTAATTTTGACTAATTTAAGTAATGATGTGGCATACACATGTCTTAGGTGGCAAGGTTTTATTGGTTTAAGAATGGATTGCATAGCAACCATTCAATTTTTTATTGCATTTTAGAAATTTCCAAAATACATTTAAGCCTTTCATTTATTTTAATTTAAATCGGAACTCCTTTTCTATGGTTGTTTTGTAAACTAGTTTATTTTAATTTTGGTTCTGTTTGGCATGTCTAGCTAAAAAACAGTTATGAGCTTTTAGATTGAGTCAAAAAGTTTCTTGTCCCGTTCGGTAAACACAAAATAGAAAAAGCTTATAAATTTTAAAAAAGAAGATTGTAGCTTTTGAAAGTTAGTATTTAAAAAGCTATTTCAAGTTGCTTTCAAGAAACTAAATTTACTTTCAATAAGTCATATAACAATTATTCCCTAAAAAAATTTTCAAAATTATTTGTTTACCCAGTTGATAATTTAATTTTTAATTAATTGTGTATTTAATTAATTATTAATTATAATTTGATAATTAACAACATAATAAATAAATAAAGAAAAAATGGATTCAATTAATTATACTTTAATAACTTATATATTTTATTTATTAATTAACTATTTATTTAATAAATAAAGAACAAAATGATAAATATAGATAATATAAATATAAATAATATATTGTTGCATGTCATTTTTTATCCTTTAATGATTTTCAGCTACTTCAAAAGCTAGTTTTGTCGAACAACACTATTTCAAACAGTAAACTAATTAAGTAACTAAAAGCTCCCAGCTACAAGTTTACAGCTCTCTCTGTTAGCTTCAGGCTACAAGCTACAAGCTCACAACTATAAGTTACAAACTTACAGTTAGGGGTGGCAAATGATAGATTGGATGGATTTGAATTTGGATCTTAACGGATGGATAAAAAAAATCCAACAACCTATTTAAATCCATTACATCCTGTTTAAAATTATCAAAATCCATCCATATCCTAACTTAATGGACGGATTTCAATCCATCCAATACATTTGTTTTTTTTTTTAATATTCCTATAAATAAATTATACAAATTAAAATAAAAGAGAAGAACAAAAAAAATAAAAAAAAAGCCGATAAAAAAATTATAGAGTCGCACGTGCCTTTCCAAGAAAAAGGAACAGGGGAGATTCCATTGACGGAGAAGCTCCAAAGCTCAGGCAAGATCCCGGTGTCGAGAACGCTAATGATGACGTCGTCAGCTTAGTCGGAGTTGGGCCACAGACCGAAGGAGTCAGCAAGGTCGAGGAAGCGGATTATGGGCAATAATAACTCTAATGTGTGAAGGATTTTCAAAGGTTTTTTCAATATTTTTTTACTCTCATCTTGTAACATCCCACTTTAAATAAGGAAATATAAATTCTTAATAATGAAAATGTTGAAATACAAAGTGTTTTGAAACAAAACATGAGATTTACAACTTGATATTAGAACAATAATTTGAGGAAAGTGGCCTTGCTTCATCGTTTATTATGTGAAACTCTGATTCTTGATTCCTCCAAGCATCACCTAAAATGTTAAACCACAAGGGAGTGAACAACTTTTCATAATAGAATAGAAATTAAGAATTGAAATTTAGCAAATAATACTGACAAGAATCCAATTACCAACTCATGGAGTTATTAAATTCATGTATCTTCTTCTTAGTTGGCATATAGAATTAAATTGGGATTTGTAAGTTTAATCCTTCTTCGTACATTTATTTAGTTCCCACCATCTTATTAACATGTCTTTTTATCATTATGTAAGTAATCACTAGTATATTCTTTCAATCCAACTTCCCTGTTTTTTTTTTTTTTTTTGTTTTTCCTAAGTTACACTCTTTAATTTTATAATATATTTAGTAACATAGTTCACTTTAAATCATGGACCTAGAATTTATGTAAGTGTAGTAATTTATATGTTATTGCATAACTATAAAGTTATTCTTTATGTATCTTTTAATTAGCATTTAAGATTCCATATATACTACAAACTTCATTAGCTTTATTTTGATCTTAATCTTTTTCATAATATTCAAACATTAATTATGTATTCTATTCTTGAAGCATTATGTAAAATATAGTCTTAGAATTTATATAAGTATATAATCATACTCTTATGTGTATTTTATTTAACATTATCATACTAATTATTTGTATTGGCATTTCGTCGAACACCTTATCTACATTCAATTTTGGTTGATTTAAGTGTGAGTTTTATAAATTGATTCAAAACTTTAAGGGCTTATTCCATATGCACAGGCATATGGTACACAGAATCAACTATCCTAGGTTTTAATTCCTAATATTCAGTGAGTATTTACATATTTCAAAACATAATTTCTATTCTAAGAGAAAAGGAGTCCTCCCTTACCTCAAGGGAATGAAAACTCAACTCCAAAGCCCTTGAATGTGTTGGTTGGCTCCTAAAATCCTTCTCTTTTGGTGTGAATAATAGAAATCCCCAAGACTATGGATGTATTTTAGTCATAGGGTTAAGGTTGAGGTGGGGTTTTATGGGAAAACAAGGAAATAAGGATTGGAATTTGGTGGAAATATGTTTTATGATGTTAATTCATGGTAATGGGGTTGAATTTGTGGAGATTTTAGTTGGTTGGTGCATAAAATTGAGGTTTGTTGCTGAAAATTGGAATTTGGTGCGTGGGGTGGATTTCTGGTGTGGCTGGAATTGAGTTTGGTGCGTCAAATTTAAGGCTGGTGTGGTCTGGTGCGTTTTTATACGCACCGCGCGCCTGAGCGCGCGGCTGGTGCGCCTGAGCGCGCACCAGTTCTAGAAAATTCTGGCACCGTCTCGCGAAATCTGGTGCTGCGTCCTCTGCGCGCTTGAGCGCGTCTCACCCGCGCTTGAGCGCGTGTTGGTGCGCCTGAGCGCAGAATCAGCGCGCCTGAGCGCGCACGCCACTGGGCACCACAATTCCTGCGCCGGTGCGTCTGGACAGACGCACCGGCCTGTGCCCCGGTGCACCAGTTCGCCCCGGAACACCGATTTTCGCGTTTTTAACCCGACTTTTATGAATTTTAATCATTCTTAACATTAAATAAACCTTATATGACATTAATTTACATTCCTGATTATTTTTATTGTTTTACTTTTCATCAAGCACCCAGTCATAAAACTTCGGAAATTCCTACAAACGAGTCTCCAGCCATATTAGCAATTCCTTCTTCTTAATTGTATGACTTTGGGTACCCTTCCAACTTCTTTCTCCATTATATTAATCTTTGGGAAGGGATCAATTAGTCGGATTACGTCCTAAGCCTCTGGATTTTTGCTTGATTCTAAAACTTTATTACACCTGATCGCAACAAAACTTCCCCTAGATAATGTTTGTTCCCTTCTCCCGTTTTAAATATATATTTGATATCTTCTCCTCCAACTCCTAACTAAGCTTACTATTCATAAGACACGCCTAAATTCCTATGATTCAGGTACTTATACTCATCGTATAAGTCTTAGTCGGGAAAATTACAACGTTTTGCCCTAGTTATTATTCATTCAAACTTCTCTTTACTTAATTTTCCCTTAACTTAAGTTCACACACACACGATTATATCTGATGAGTCCAGAAATTCAAATCGTTACATTTTTCAAGTCTTACCCGGTTTTGCCATCTTGAACAAGTTACAATAACTTCTTTTGATCGAACACTTGTTAATTTCTAAATTCTTATTCTGTCTTTAATCTTCTGTTACCTACTATGTTCCTTTAATCCTTGTCCACTCCTGCTTTCCTTGCCTAACGGCGTCTGTTATTTAAGTGTTTATTTAAGATTGATTCACACTACTTTTCCATATGAATTAAATTGATACATATTATATTGATTAGGTTATAAAAATCAGATCGTTACAATACTCCCCCACTAGTAGGAATTTCGTCCTCGAAATTCGGTTTAGGAGTGGTGGGGTGAGACTTTCCCAAACAGTTTATTTATAAAGGTTTAAAATTTCCAAATAGAAGTTTTAAAAATACGTTCAAACTACATAATTACATATAATTGCATTAACTTATAGTACAAATAGTGTTCTTATGATTACATGACAAGGTTTCTTAATGTTTCATAGCTATAAAACTAGAAAAGGTTACTCTAACTTTGACAAACTATAGATCGCCTCTCTTTCTTTTATTAGGGCAGAGTTTGCCATAATGACCTGATTCCTTACAATGATTACACTTTACTCGTAACTTCCGACATTTCCCTAAGTGGTATTTTTGGCAAATTGAGCATCGGGAGGGGTTGGTCGGTTCAGATTCTTCATTATCTGGTTTCTTCTTGCTTCTAGTCTCATTCTCACTTATGGTGTAGTGTTCTTCTTGTACCAAGGGTTCCTTGCCTTTCTCTTCATGTTTCTTTTTATTTTCTAAATCTTTTTCATAGGTAAGGCACATGTTCACTAATGTTGGGAAGCTTCGGATGTTTTGATACCCAAAGGCTACTCTGATTTCGGGTCGAAGGCCGCTCACAAATCTTGTACATTTGAATTTCTCGTCGGGGTTGGATTCATAATATGTGGAGTATCGGAGAAGTTCTTCGAATCGGGCCACGTATTCTTCCACACTCATGTTTTCTTGTTTTAGATCAAGGAATTCCATTTCTTTTTGACTTCGAATTTCTTCTGGGGAATATCTCTCTAAGAACTTTTCTTTGGATAGTATCCAAGTAATTTCTCTGGGTTCCCTTTCTATTAGTCATTTAGTATTTTCCCACCAATTGTCAGCCTCATCAGTTAATACATAAGTGGCACAGAGAACTTTTTGTGTGTCGGAACAATCCATTATTGTGAAGATCTTTTCCAAGTTTCGAATCCATTTTTGTGCCTTGGTCGGGTCAGAACCACCTTCAAATTTAGGAGGATTTACTTTGCAAAATTCAGTAAGTCTTTGGAAGTTTGTTGTCTCAGGGTTTTGGTTAGCTCGCACAAGGTTTCCTAGTATATTTGTTATCTTCTCCATTAAGTCTTCATTCCTTTCTGCCATTTCTTGGGAATCTGCAATTTAATTTAACTAAAGTTATCATAAATCCAGTTTTAACATGGTTTTCCTTTGGGGTCAATCTAATCTTTCTACTATGTTGTAAGGGTTCTAACTCCCCCACTTATGATTTGACTAGCTCCTCTTTTGTTCTTACATTACAAAATTTTCTATTGCATACAATTCATCTAATATTTGGGAACATAATTGACATCTATATCTATATATATACATATATTCTTTAGATTCCTTTACTTTCTTCCTCTCTGAATCTTTTACTATCATATGTCTTTATTAGACTTTTAAGTTATCATATTATTTCCTTTCGACACTTATCGTTATTACTTTGTCTCTTTCTTTTATTTCATTCAACTCTTCTGATAAGATTTTTGTTAACTATTGATTATAGTTGCTTAACTACTCGTCTCTATTCCGTTTTGTAATAAAACCTTATTACACAGTTTATCATATTTCATATATTGTTATTAGCATACAATTTCGAATCAGTATGTTTTCAACTTCAAAAAAATCTATACAAATTCCAATCACCATTTTATTAATTCTCATATTTTCTTACCATTTACCACTGCTTTATGATCCACTACATACATATATTTCAAGACAATCCACTATGCTTTATATTAATTCCTAATAACATTTGTTTAGCTTAATGACAGCCACACATTAATTTCTTTAATCCTAACTCTTTATTTTAATGTTTTATCATCAATCTCTATATTCAGCATTCAAGTCATCTTATCTTCTCATTAATTCATTTTACATATACCTATAATCCTAATTCTCATAAAGTTCAGGGTTATAATTTATTGAACTTGCACACAATCTACTTACATAATCAATCTAGTTTATTGAGTCCAATAAAACATACAAAACATGTTTCATTCTAGATATATTATTTAGACCTTCTATTACTTATCATAATTATTACTCATCTCATTCTCATTGAATATGGTTTAACATTTCCTTTTGTACCCTTAATACATCATTATTATACTCCACTTATCACACTTTCATTGTTCAAATGTATATCCATAAACACCACTTTTCATTTTTCTCTTACCTTGTTCCATAGCTAACTTTCTTTTCTATCATTGTAACATCACTTTTGTTATTCCACTTTCCGGCACTTCCTTTATGCATATCTAGAATATGGAGGGTCAAAAGGACTAGAACCTTTAGTCACAAGCAAATCACTTTTCTTTATTCAAGATGTTCAAGCTTATAGATTTTGATAGCATTGCCTCTTGATGTAAGCATTGGGGTGATCAGTCCCAATCTCACATCCTCTTAGTGATAATATTTATTATTATATAACTCAGTTTCCCTCACTTGATACTTTCCAATTCACATCTTGAAATTCATATCACACATACATTCTGCTCAGTATCAATAGTGTTGTATGAGACATTTATCTTTTCCTTCAATTTCCTCACTTCGCCCTCCACTCCAGGGAAAGACCAACCGGGAGTAAGTGTTCCTCTACCACTGCTTGCACGATACTGGACACCCATTTTCAGTCCAGTACAACTTGTGTTGACGGCCCAAGTTGGCTATAGTAGAGAACCACCCTTAACCGGCCCCGAAGTGACTCTGTGACCGATAGAATTATCGTGGTTAACGTGAAACCAATCCCCCGACATAGGTGGCCAGTCTATGCCCTCCTAGGAGATCAAAGTTCCACCCAACGACAATTCCCACGGTTGTTTCATTAGCACAACCTAGTCACATATCATTCACGTGCCTCCGCGTATGTCTTTCCCAACTTCCTCACCGTCCACCTTATAACTTCTTGACATTCGCTTCTATGTATGGAAGCTTACATTCTCAATTCGATTCAAGTTCCACTTATAACTTTTCCAAATTGAATAACTCAATTGATTTAGAATCCCACCTTTTATCATTTTATTAATCAAGTATTGTTTATCGGGCTTCCAAATCAATTGAGTAATTTCTAAACTATTTTGTAAGTTAAATTGAGAACGTATTCTGTCTACATAGATTATTTTACCAAGATCATTGAAAAGGAAAATTACAAGTCAATTCTTGAAACTTTGAAAACAATTAGTTTTCCTCATATAATTTGATTCAAGACATTTGTTTACAAGTATTTTCCTTTTCATTGGTCTTAGTAAAGTATTCACTCATGTTGTGGTGCATAATGCAATTGATTCTCAAAAGGACTTGAATCATCTTTCTTTTCTTTAAAATTAAATCTTTGGCATTTTCAAAATCATTCTTTTCTTTATTCAAGTCCCATTGAGAATATGACATAATTTCTAACACAATTTCAATATCACATCGATTGGAAAGAAATCAGTTTCAAAACTCATTCACTTTTCCATTTAATTCTTCTGAACTGAAATTCATATAAGACAAAAGCTTGAAAATTACATTAAATCACAAGATGTTCTTTTCCTTTCCAATAACTTGAATATATTCATTATGAACCATTCAACATTTAATTTACCCTTCAAGATTTCACTCCAATTTGTCTCATACAACAACAACAATTTGGCATTGATCAGCTACGCATTCACAGCAGACTCGGACTGTGTCTATCACACTAGTCGACTGCGTCGTGGTGGATAAACCCGACCATGCCCACACAAAGATCAAAACTTCCATTCCTTTCCCTCATGATGCCAACATATTTTCCTTCACATATTTTAGTGGTATCCTCATTTCTTTCTTTTTAAATCCTTAATATTAACCGAAAATTGTTTTCATTTTCTTATAGTGCTATATCCTTTTGACTTCCTTGAATCCAATAATCTATTACTTTAAATTGCTATACCTAATCATACATTTCACTCTCTTGTGTATGAAGAGCATAGAACTAGAGTTTCACAACTGAATCGGGACCATTTTCCCCCAGGCCAAAAGGAAAGAACTGCTCTGATACCAAATTGTAACATCCCACTTTAAATAAGGAAATATAAATTCTTAATAATGAAAATGTTGAAATACAAAGTGTTTTGTAACAAAACATGGGATTTACAACTTGATATTAGAACAATAATTTGAGGAAAGTGGCCTTGCTTCATCGTTTGTGATGTGAAACTCTGATTCTTGACTCCTCTAAGCATCACCTAAAATGTTAAACCACAAGGGAGTGAACAACTTTTCATAATAGAATAGAAATTAAGAATTTAAATTTAGCAAATAATACTGACAATAATCGAATTACCAACTCATGGAGTTATTAAATTCATGTATCTTCTTCTTAGTTGGCATATAAAATTAAATTGGGATTTGTAAGTGTTGATACCCAAAAATGAGTGGTCCATTAACAAGGCCCAAAGTGCAAGGCCCAAATCAATCATAGGGGCTAAAAGTTACCAAACAAATAATGAGCTAAGAGGAAGCACGTGACAAGCACCTGCAGTGCAAAGGCGTCCTCCTCTGTACGCCTTCCCAAGGAAGCATGAAGCACCTCATTAACATAGCCAGGAGGAAAAGAGAGAGTGACTAGCAACGTTGCAGTAGTCGCAAAACTCAAGAGAAATAGTTGTGGCAAGGAGAAGGCGTCAGAAGCACCGAAGTTACGGGTAAAGGCGCACCCAGCCCAGGGTGCACACATAAACGAAGGTAGCTAGCTATCCGAAGGAATCTTTTCTTACTTCATTCAGCCCTTCCCAAGGCAAAGCCAAGAATGGCAAGACTTGCATCACTCTCCTCATGCAGCCATTAAATGACAAAGCCAAAAAGAGAAAACAGACAAAAGGGACTTGATAAAGAAGGGATCTGCAGCTACCAAGGAGGAAAAGTGCCACGGACCAAAGGATAAAGTAAGAAGGAGTAATGACCAGTGGACAAAGGGCACATTATAAGAAGAGGAAGCTCCATCTTCCAAAAGGAGGAGAGAGAGGAAAAAAGAAGAAAGAAGAGGAAAAAGAAGAGAAAAGAGACACAGAGAGAAAATAACGGAAAAAATAGGTGATCAATTCAGAAGAGCAACCAAAGTAACCCATATGGCTCCTCCAAGAGCTGAAGAACAAAAGTCCGAGAGAAAACACAAGTGAGGGAGATGCACTAGCAAGCGCATACCCCTAACCACCATCCCAGCAACAACAATACACTGGAGTAGAGCACAAATTCCCCTCCTCTGCAACCCGGAGGAAGAATACAAGAGGAAGAAAAGAATACTCAAGAACAAGGAGGTCCCGAAGGCGAGCAGCAAAGTGTACGCCTTCTGTCCTCCGTAAATTCATTTGAGGCAACGGAGCCAACTAGAAGAAGACAATTAACTTCGTCAACGCCATGAAACACCAAACACAGAGGAAATACCGGTTCCACCCTCCAAACCTGGGGAAGGAACACCTGAAGGAACAACGATGGGAAAGGCGAACAAAAGAAGGGGCGGGAGCAAGAGCACGCCGCACAACAGTAGAAGCAATACTGACAGCGCCCATTTATTCATATCATCTGTAGTACTTGTCTGCTCGTAATGGGTGCCCCCGCAAAACCGGGTTAATCAAAGGCGCACCCCCCTCCCCCCCCCCCCCCCCGTCTGTAGAAATAATATCGGCATTTCCACTTCATTGGAGCCAAACTTCATTAAGTTTACGAACCCCCTGTAATCTCTGAATAATCACATCTTTTCAATAAAAAAGATCCGAAACAATTTGGCGACTCCACTGGGGAAGTTATGGCTCCAAACGATGAAGGAAAATGTCCCTGGAAGCGTCGTTCGAAAAATAGCTCCTGAAGGCGCTCCACCGTCATCGACGGCCCTCAACTGAAGAAGTGTTGTAACAAGGAGGTCGTCTCTCAGCTGAAAAAATGACCTTTCTTGAAAGGCGGTCTGCCCCCCAGGGGGCAGTTCCACAGAAGGCGCGCTTGTAGAAGGCGGCCAAGCGGTCACGCAACTAGAGGAAGGCGAAGGTACGCTCTCACCAGGAAAGGCGCCGTGTCGCGAAAAGTAGAAACTCAGGAACAACGGCGCAACCAGAGAATTTACATGGAGAAATGCTTCATATAAGCTAAGTACACACAATCCTTGACTCAGTAAATACAAATTATGATGAAATAGGAAATGTGTTGTGTTAGATACATCTCAATTATTTTATGAGAAAACTGAAAGAAATAGTCACAGTATGCATATACTTATTATCTTGCTAGCTTTTGAATGCATCTATGACAACTTTGGTATGGTAGCTCTCGTACGATAGCATGGTTTCATTTACGACATTATGGTGATAACAATAACTTATTTTTACTTTGTCTAGAATAGCACTGTCGTAACATGATATGATATGAAGATTGTTTGATTTTTAGACTTTGTCATGTCCAAGAACCGCATATGCATGATCATATTCAAGAATGTTGTCGCTCTGATATGTGTCAAGTATTTGACTAGAAAAGCAGTAATTAGATAACTCTGTACACATGAATGTTTGCTGTAGAACTAAGATCAGTATATCATACTGGTCATTTATGTCATAGCCTTGTTAACTGTTCTTTGCTCAACCATTACATGATGCGAATAAATTGTTGTCCATGATTCTAGCATGCAAATACAATGTTTAATGTTATAAACTGTACGATTTAGACATTGAGAAGGCACGCTTCAGAAAAGCGTTACATGAAAACATGATCTTGACAATGTTACATAATGACGCATAATTGATTTCATACATGATCTAACTGATAAAAAGGACGTGAGTGACATGAGAATATCCGAAAAAAAAGGGTAAAAATTGTTTGTGTAGGAGTCACTTCCTAAGATTTGAGAAGCCATTAGCGCGCTCTCTGATCATGACTCATTGTGTATTGCTAAGATGCTCAATGCCATGGGAGGATCGTTTCCTCCATCGTGGACAATAAACGCCTGATGTATCTATGGCAGAAAAGCGTTCCACATCTCGCCCAGTAAAAGAGAAGGCCAGGCGATCAAAAATGAAGTATCGGAAAGCGAGCGAGGAAACAAGAGCAAAGTATCAAAAGCATAACACACAAGTAGAAGAGATCGGTGAAAACCTAGCAGAACATAATCAAACAAAGGGGAAATAACGAAATCATGCCAGAAGGCGAACCCTGAAGCTGATAGTAAGAAATTCAGAACCAGAAGGCGAACGAAGAGTCATGGTGGCAGGGCGCATGTCGTTCTTGCAAGCAGAAGTAATCGTGCATCTTGCATAGACCGATTGACAAGATGAAAGGTGGAACAAGCAAAGGCGAGAAAACCAGAAATCCTGAAGTAAATCAAAAACGGAATGTTACTAATATCAAGCCAAAAAATCTAAAAGCAAAGTTATATGAGAAGCTGACGGTGAATGCAAATCAGATAGACGAAGGCGACTTCGAAGCAAAAGCGTGCAAGAGAAGTAATTGAAGAGCAAGAGCAAGCACATATGCAAAAGCTGACACAACTAAACCCAAGAGTAAATGAGAATGAAGCAGAAGATATTTCCAAGCAAAACAGCCAGCCAGAATTCAAAGGCAAACCTTAAAGGCGGCTGTGATCACAATTGCAAAGGCATACAACTACAAGGCGTACAACTGCAAGGCGTACAACTTTAAGACGTACATCAAAAGGCGTGCATGCAACGCAGGGGTGAATACAAGTTTTGTGACAACCAATACAGATGCAAGATCCAGTAAGTGTGTTACTCAAAGACACACTTAAACACCGAAGCATAAAATCATATGCAAGAGCAAGGTGCAACACGAAAGCAGGCCAAAAAGACATACAAGTGATTGGAGCAGAAAGCTATAAAGACGAATTCAGTATACTTGTTAAAAGCAAGAATTCAACCCAGTCTGCTCTCATGAGCAAGCCAAAGCACCCTGACGCAAGAGAAACCAAGAAATCTACAGTAATAACAAGCCTCTGAAGCAAGGCGCATCTGAGCTTATTCATACATGAAGGCAGACTATGCGAAAGCAAGCATGAGTTTAAAGTCAAGAAGCCAGCACAATCGAGAAATCCAAGAGGTTACAAATTGATGATATCAAGAAAAGCAGAAAGAAAAGTAGCACCAATGATAAGAAGTGTTACGAAGCACAAGCGACCAGAGTTAAACAATCAATCAGAAGCAAGGAAGCGCCTATGACAGGAGGTGCCAACAGTAAAGCTCGAATGATACTGATGACATGAGGTATCGTTGTATCAAAACCCCCTCAAACAGGATCAATAATGCCAGAACGCGAGGTCCAACACTTTAAAAAAAAAGAAAGAAATAAAAAGAAAAACAAGAGAAGAAGAATGGGCACAAAGCGCCTTATCGCGGAACCCAGATAGACCTCTCTGAAAACAATTTCCGGGATCAAACGCGGGCGAAGTACGCCATATCATGAGGCTAGAAAAAGTCCCGGGAAACAAGGGCGCTAGTCTTAAACGCGGGCGAAAAAAAATCTGTAGAAAAAGAGGTTGGCTAACGAAAGGTCCAAAGTGATCCGTTAGTTTATAAAGCCCCAAGGCGGAAAACTAAAAAGTCCAAAGTGACAACTGAGGGAAAAGGCCCAAAGTGGCAAAACCTGTCGAATGTGCCCAATGTGCACCTTAAAAAAAATGTGTGCCCAACGTGAACCCTAAAGAAAGAGAAAGCGTGCCCAACGTGCACCTTGAAGAAGATTTGGCACTGATGACATGAGGGGTCATTATTCAAAAAGAAAAGAGAAGAAAAAGCGTGCCCAACGTGCACCTTGAAAAATTTTGGCACCAATGACATGAGGGGCCATTGTTCAAAAAAAAGAAAGAGAGAAGGCGTGCCCAACGTGCACCTTGAAGAAAACTTGGCACCGATTGAGGGGCCATTATTCAAAAAGAAAAGAGAAGAAAAAGCGTGCCCAACGTGCACCTTGAAAAATTTTGGCACCAATGACATGAGGGGCCATTGTTCAAAAAAAAAAAGAAAGAGAGAAGGCGTGCCCAACGTGCACCTTGAAGAAAACTTGACACCAATGACATGAGGGGCCATTATTAAAAAGAGAAAAAAGAAGAAGTGTGCATATGTCTATGTACGAAAGGAAAAGAAAGCATGCAGTAAATAACGCTTCATAAGCAAAAGTGCACGTATGTAGAGCACCCAAAGAAGCATCAAAGTTTACGTAGCTTATGCCAAAACACCCAATGCTAACAAGAGTCAAGAAATTCCAAGAAATTGCGAGAGTCAGTTCATACAAGGAATCGAAGTCCAGCGACAAAGTCCAGTAGCAGTAAAGCAACAAGAGTAAAAACCAGTTAAAGTCATGCAAAACGCAAAGCCAAAAGAAAAGCAGTAACCGAAACCATGATCCAATGAGCAGAATAACAAGAGTAGCAACATATGCGGTAAAAATAGTGCCTACATGCTAAAAAGGGAATTCAAAGAGGTATCCCTGCAAACTTCTTCATAGGCGTGCTTCCGGACGGCGAAATCATTAATCTCCTTATCAAGTCGCTCCAACTCTGAAGTTGTCTGATTAAGCTGAGAAGAAAGTTCTTTAATGCGGGATACCAACGGAGCACGGCGTTCTTGCAGGGAGCGCTTAGCCTCAGCCAAATCAGCATCATCAAACGGAGGGCGCAAACTCTCCAAACCAGCAATGGCATTCTCAAGCCAAGCACCAGAATAGTGCTGAAACTTGAGTGAATACAAGCAATCCAGAATCTCAGCTTTGTCCTCCCATGGCAAGGCATCCACATCACCTGAACGAACCAACAACAACATCTGCAGCAAGGTGCGTTAAGCGGACTCCCTGAAAAGGCGAGGAAGCGAGGCACGAGGCGGTATCAGGGCAGGGTGAGCAAGAAGGAATGAACCAACCATGGACTGATCATCTGCATCCAGCGAACCGCGGGACCTGGCGGAAAGTGCAGCTGCAAAAAGCACACAACGACACGCACAAAAATAATGAGGCAGGAAAGTAAAACAAGGAAAAGGAAAGAACCCAACTTGGATCAAGCAAAGAAAAGGATACTTACAAACCGAAGAAGACCCTGGAGAAGCGGAAACATGACCTGTCCTCACGGAAGGGGTCTGGAAATGGGAAACCTCATGCATAGAATGCCCATCAAGAGGAGCGGTGACACTCCTAGGAACTTCAGCTGTGCTGGTCGAAGCTAGGCCCTTATCAGCAGAAGGGATAAAAACCGTGGGGGAAGAAGGCTCTCAAACCGGAATCTCAGTAGTAACAGCAGCTTGGCTCTCCTTGGGAGCAGAGGCATCTACCTCAACATTTATCCCGTCAAGCATAGTGTCTCCCCAGCCGAATACATCTTCAAACCTTTGAGTATCGGCGATAACTTCATCAACAACATCAGTAATACCTGAAGGGGCCTCTGAAGGCACACCCTTGGTGGTAACGGAAACACTTTTGAAAGCACCAACTGGGGGCATAAAAAAGCCAGTATCCTCACAAACAGCAGCATCAAGAGGGACAGAAGGGGTAGCATCCCCACCAACAAAAGGTTGACGGCAGAAATCCATGGGGTCTTCACGATCAGGGACGGATGGAATTGTCGAAGGACTAATAGGAACATGGCCGCCTCCAGAAACTTGAGGCGAAGGCGACGCCGAAAAATGACCACCAGAACCGCCTACACCCAAGGGAAAGGAAAAGAATAAGTAATACCATGAAGCTGCCTAAACAAAGCTTACTGAAAATAAAGAAGCTAAAGAAAAACAAAGAAAAAATCCAAAGAGCTGCGGTGAGAGCAAGAAAAGGAAGAAGGCAGGAAATGAAACCTAGGGGGTATTCCTCCTCAGCGCCGCCACTTTCAGCAGAATCACCATAGTAGGCCAAAAGAGAGTCGTCTGAGCCAGTCTCATCAGCATCATCCTGGACCAAATCTATATGAGCAAGAGAGGAAGAAGACGAAGAACAGAGAGGCAACAGGGAGGGTTTCTGTTTTGAGAGAGGTGAGAGGTGAAAGGAGATGTCTCAGGTAGTAAAGGAAGAAAGAGAATAAGTGGAGGTAGGAGGTTGGTCAGAAGTAACTGAAAGGTTTGGGGAAATTTTGAAAGAGGGAGAGTATGTGGAAAGGAAGGAACATGGGGAAGCGTGCAACTGCCAAGAACTAAAAGGTATTTGCCTTCTCCCCCTATCGACACGTGGAATACAGCAGAAGAATGAGAGAAGAGAAAGATTGAAAAGAGGATTTGCACTGAAAAGAAGTCTCTCTTTTCATTGCAAAGGGGGCAATTGTTGATACCCAAAAGTGAGTGGTCCATTAACAAGGCCCAAAGTGCAAGGCCCAAATCCATCATAGGGGCTAAAAGTAACCAAACAAATAATGAGCTAAGAGGAAGCACGTGACAAGCACCTGCAGTGCAAAGGCGTCCTCCTCTGTACACCTTCCCAAGGAAGCGTGAAGCACCTCATTAACATAGCCAGGAGGAAAAGAGAGAGTGACTAGCAACGTTGCAGTAGTCGCAAAACTCAAGAGAAATAGCTGTGACAAGGAGAAGGCGTCAGAAGCACTGAAGTTACGGGTAAAGGCGCACCCAGCCCAGGGCGCACACATATATCCAAACGAAGGTAGCCAGCTGTCCGAAGGAATCTTTGCTTACTTCATTCATCCCTTCCCAAGGCAAAGCCAAGAATGGCAAGACTTGCACCACTCTCCTCATGCAGCCATTAAATGACAAAGCCAAAAAGAGAAAACAGACAAAAGGGACCTGATAAAGAAGGGATCTGCAGCTACCAAGGAGGAAAAGTGCCACAGACCAAATGATAAAGTAAGAAGGAGTAATGACTAGTGGGAAAGGGCACACTATAAGAAGAGGAAGCTCCACCTTCCAAAAGGGGGAGAGAGAGAGGAAAAAAGAATAAAGAAGAGGAAAAAGAAGAGAAAAGAGACACAGAGAGAAAATAACGGAAAAAAAAGGTGATCAATTTAGAAGAGCAATCGAAGTAACCCATATGGCTCCTCCAAGAGTTGAAGAACAAAAGTCCGAGAGAAAACACAAGTGAGGGAGATTCATTAGCAAGCGCATACCCCTAACCACCATCCTGGCAACAACAATACACTGGAGTAGAGCACAAATTCCCCTCCTCTGCAACCCGGAGGAAGAATACAAGAGGAAGAAAAGAATACTCAAGAACAAGGAGGTCCCGAAGGCGAGCAGCAAAGTGTACGCCTTCTGTCCTCCGTAAATTCATTTGAGGCAACGGAGCCAACGAGAAGAAGACAATCAACTCCGTCAACGCCATGAAACACCAAACACAGAGGAAATACCGGTTCCACCCTCCAAACCTGGGGAAGGAACACCTGAAGGAACAACGGTGGGAAAGGCGAACAAAAGAAGGGGCGGGAGCAAGAGCGCGCCGCACAACAGTAGAAGCAATACTGACAGCGCCCATTTATTCATATCATCTGTAGTACTTGTCTGCTCATAATGGGTGCCCCCGCAAAACCGGGTTAATCAAAGGCGCAACCACCCCCCCCCCCCCGGTCTGTAGAAATAATATTGACATTCTTTTCAATAAAAAAGATCTGAAACAGTAAGTTTAATCCTTCTTCGTAAATTTATTTAGATCCCACCATCTTATTAACATGTCTTTTTATCATTATGTAAGTAATCACTAGTATATTCTTTCAATCCAACTTCCCTGGTTTTTTTTTATGTTTTTCCTAAGTTACACTCTTTATTTTATAATATATTTAGTAACATAGTTCACTTTAAATCATGGACCTAGAATTTATGTAAGTGTAGTAATTTATATGTTATTGCATAACTATAAAGTTATTCTTTATGTATCTTTTAATTAGCTTTTAAGATTCCATATATACTACAAACCTCATTAGCTTTATTTTGATCTTAATCTTTTTCATAATATTCAAACATTAATTATGTATTCTATTCTTGAAGCATTATGTAAAATATAGTCTTAGAATTTATATAAGTATATAATCATACTCTTATATGTATTTTATTTAACATTATCATACTAATTATTTGTATTGGCATTTCGTCGAACACCTTATCTACATTCAATTTTGGTTGATTTAAGTGTGAGTTTTATAAATTGATTCAAAACTTTAAGGGCTTATTCCATATGCATAGGCATATGGTACACAGAATCAACTATCATAGGGTTTAATTCCTAATATTAAGTGAGTATTTACTAATTCCAAAACCTAATTTCTATTTTAAGAGAAAAGGAGTCCTCCCTTACCTCAAGGGAATGAAAACTCAACTCCAAAGCCCTTGAATGTGTTGGTTGGATCCTAAAATCCTTCTCTTTTGGTGTGAATAATAGAAATCCCCAAGACTATGGATGTATTTTAGTCATAGGGTTAAGATTGAGGTGGGGCTTTATGGGAAAACAAGGAAATAAGGATTGGAATTTGGTGGAAATATGTTTTATGATGTTAATTCATGGTAATGGGGTTGAATTTGTGGAGATTTTGGTTGGTTGGTGCATAAAATTGAGGTTTGTTGCTGAAAATTGGAATCTGGTGCGTGGGCTGGATTTTTGGTGCGGCTGGAATTGAGTTTGGTGCGTCAGATTTAAGGCTGGTGCGTTTTTATACACACCGCGCGCCTGAGCGCGCGGCTGGTGCGCCTGAGCGTGCACCAGTTCTAGAAAATTCGGGCACCGTCTCACGAAATCTGGTGCTGCGTCCTCTGCGCGCTTGAGCGCGTCTGACCCGCGCCTGAGCGCGTCTTGGTGCGCCTGAGCGCAGAATCAGCGCGCCTAAGCGCGCGCTCCACTGGGCACCACAATTCCTGCACCGGTGCGTCCGGCCTGTGCCCCGGCGCACCGGTTCGCCCGGAACGCCGATTTTCGCGTTTTTAACCCGATTTTTATGAATTTTAATCATTCCTAACATTAAATCAACCTTATATGACATTAATTTACATTCTTGATTATTTTTATTGTTTTACTTTTCATCAAGCACCCAGCCATAAAACTCCGAAAATTCCTACAAACGGGTCTCCGGCCATATTAGCAATTCCTTCTTCTTGATTGTATGACTTTGGGTACCCTTCCAACTTGTTTCTCCATTATATTAATCTTTGGGAAGGGATCAATTAGTCGGATTACGTCCTAAGCCTCTGGATTTTTGCTTGATTCTAAAACTTTATTACACCTGATCGCAACAAAACTTCCCCTAGATAATGTTTGTTCCCTTCTCCCGTTTTAAATATATATTTGATATCTTCTCCTCCAACTCCTAACTAAGCTTACTATTCATAAGACACACCTAAATTCCTATGATTCAGGTACTTATACTCATCTTATAAGTCTTAGTCGGGAAAATTACATCGCTTTGCCCTAGTTATTATTCATTCAAACTTCTATTTATTAATTTTCCCTTAACTTAAGTACACACACACGATTATATCTAATGAGTCCAGAAATTCAAATCGTTACATTTTTCAAGTCTTACCCGGTTTTGCCGTCTTGAACAAGTTACAATAACTTCTTTGGATCGAACACTTGTTAATTTCTAAATTCTTATTCTGTCTTTAATCTTCTGTTACCTACTATGTTCCTTTAATCCTTGTCCACTCCTGCTTTCCTTGCCTAACGACGTCTGTTATTTAAGTTTTTATTTAAGATTGATTCACACTACTTTTCCATATGAATTAAATTGATAGATATTATATTTATTAGGTTATAAAAATCAGATCGTTACACATCTACTTAAATGTGATTGGTTTGGTAGGATGAGAAGGATGATTCGACAATGATGCTCATCACTAGGGGTGGAATAAAAAGTCCATCCGCTTGTAATCAGATATGTAGCAATACGGTATTTCTAGGAATGTGGGTGGTGTGGAGGTAGCGGATTTGGTCTGGGACGACGGAGAGGATGTCGGGGGTGCGGGCGAGAGCGGTGGCTTGGTTGGGTGAGAGGCGGACAGAGAAGTTGTGGGCGGCGGAGGAGTAGAAGACAGGGGTTGAAGGAACTCTGTCTATGTTCCCTTCTTCCAATAAACTATTAATATTAATATTAAAAATAGTATATTTCAATATATTTTTTAATCATATTTTCATGTATTTCTAAATAATCCTATGTTTAGTCTTAAAATAGTTATTTTTTTTATTTTAAATTTTAAAAAAAATTATTTTTTAACCAATTTATAAAAATTATTTTTTGTATAAATTGTTTTTGTTAAAAAGATATTTTTAATTTTTTTTTATTTTTTTAAAAAATATTATTTTGGATGGATTGGATATCCATCCATTTGGATGGATATTTGGATATCCATCGGATATCTAGGATGGATTCCAATCCATCCAATTTTAAATCAATCCAATGGATCATATCCATTTAGATCCATTATTTTAATGGATACATTGGATGAATGAAAAATGTAATGGATTAGGATGAATCATGGATTATGGATAATTTTGCCACCCCTACTTACAGTTATATACTAGTTTTGCCAAACGGACTCATTATATATCATATAAGTTGAGGTTGTGCTTTTGTTTTGGATTTGATCTTTTTTAATATGTTAACTTGTTAAGAACGTGTTGTTATTTTGATTTGATTTCTAAATTATATTTGAGTTTTGAATTTGATTTCAGTCAAATTAGCACTTAGTAAATCTTGTTTAATGATTGTTTCTGCCAGGAAATCATGATTCTAGAGAAGAATAATGAAATGCAAGTGGGTTCGTAAACTTGATGAAATCAATGGCTTCGTTTTATTATTTATTGGAAAAGAGTATAAGAGAGATGATATTTGTTACAGGAGGCAAGTATATAGTAGGCTAAAACAGGGGATTTTATAAGACGCCTTTCACTTATCACTGTCAAGCTCTCTGTATTATTGCCTCTCTCTTTATGTTGTTGCTATCAAAACTCAGTGCTATGGCTTTTTCCTTTCTTGGTTGCTTGCTTTTGCTAATGCTTTGGATCTCCTTTTATACTTGACCCTTGACTTGGCCTCCACGTTCTTCCTTTATTTGGTCCAATGGTTACTGCATTGATACTCATTTTGTCCACTGGTTAATTTCTAATGCTGCATTAAACAGGGTGCTCCAGTAGCCTTCTTTATTTGCTATTAAGTGAAGTGGTGGAGTTTGCCATTTATAGTGTTTATGAATGACTAGCATGATGGATTGTTGAGCCCAAGATTGGAAAAGCCTGTTGGAGAAGACTCTCCTTGGGACTTCACGTTCTTTTACTTTTGCTGCCTGGAGGAGACGCTCTGGGGGAGGGACGCCTTTCTCATCCTGATCTGGTCATGTGGAAGGGCTTCCTTCTAGACTTTGGGCCTGCACTTTCTTGGGCCTTCTCTTAATTTTGTTTATTCTTTCTTTAATGGAATGAAGCCCAAAAATAATTATTCTATCCGAAACAATAGCCCCCTTTTGCATGAAAGAGAAAAATTTTCTCTTTGATGCAAAACCCTTTGAAGGCGAGTATACTTGCTTTTCTATTGGGGTTGATTTTGACAACTCCATTTCCTGTGACTTTCAGTGCAGCTTATTGGTACTCATGTATCATTTGGATTGCGCTTGCTGACTGCTGGACTGGATTCACTTTGATTTTTGAATTGGTCTTGTGTTTTAATTGTGGTTGCAATTATTTTCTTGGAAGCATTCGTTCAGTGAGCTTCTTCATGCTTTTTTTTATTTCTGATTTACTTCAAAGGCGTCAGAAACTATGATTGTTTCTGAAGATTTCATTGCTTGTGAGTATTTGATCGTGCTTTGATCCCTTGGGGCGACTGGATACGCCTTTCTTTTTCCTTTGCTCGTGATCTTGTAAGCTTCTTTACTATTCTGTTTGGCCATTAAGAGCATTAACCTTGATTATTTGGTCTTGGCGAGACTCTTGTCTTTTGCCTTTGCTAGGGCCACCATGAGTAGGACCATCTCCGTTAGGGTCGCCTTCGTTTTTGTTGTACCTCATGGAGATTGATTCATGCTTACAGAATAGATTTCCCCTTTTGGCCTTTGTTAAGCGTCATCTACTGTCATGCCATGTCGCCTTTAGTGAGTGCATTTTAAGATTCTCCAGGCTATTGCTTTGCTTTGTTTTTACATTTCTTTCTTTTGTGGGTATTTGCACATCAAGATGTAGACTTTGGAGACGCTTCGAGCTTCGTACCACTATTGAACTTTTATCCGCTCAGACACCATGAAGGCACCCTTGGTGGTGCATGGTTGCTTTCTGCATATACATCTGATATGAGGGGTCAGCCCCCTTGTAAGTTGGGACTTCGCTTTACACTTGCTTCTTATTCAACTTAATCTTCTTTTTGTGAATTTGTAAGGGAAGCGGGCTCTACTTTCTATTGTATGTGCAACCTCGCCTTTGGATTGTGCTACCTTGCATACTGATCAATGACTTGGTGGACTTTGCTTCTTTGTACTTTGAATTCTTGATTTGTTTTCTAAAATTTCTTTGATGTTTGTTTCTTGATGCTTGAGTTCCATACTCAAACTCAACTCTTTGTACTTTGTGCCTTCTGAATCTTCAGATTTTTCAGTATTTTCCTGCTGCGTTGAACACCTTCTTTGTTGAATGAATAGAGTGACCAACTTGGGAGGTATAATTGTGGTTTGATTACTGGCTTGATAATCTGTATTGCCTAAAGAGAGAGCCAGCGCCCCTCAATTATCATGAAGGCGGACGGTGACTGAAATAGAGGAAACTTTTCTTGTCTTGTAGCGTGCCTTGGGTAGCACTCATGACCGAGCTTGAAACTATTACTTTGTTACTGATGTTACGCTTGTTGCTTTTGTCATGTTATGTCTACTGCTGAAGGCACTGATACTCTTATGAAAAACTTGTGCACCTTTGTGGTCGTTGAGCTTTGTACCGCTTTAGTATACTTGACTCTTGGAAATTTGGGTTACTTGCTTTGATACTAATGACTTGAACTTCTTTTTTCTGCACTTTGCACTTTACTGCCTTCATACTGTACAGTGATGCATTTATGCAATTTTGATACTGTTTTGATGTTGAAATATGCATTTTGCACCATGCTGCTTTAATAATTCTGTCTTTGGAAACCTGGATCATGCTTTTGGATTGGATCATTTTCATACTGTACAGGTTGTGATGTACTGCTTGTTATTTTGCTTTGTCATCTGATGCGTCTGGTTATGAGGATGTCTGCAGAACTTCATCCCAGGACGCCTTCTTCAAGATTTGATAATTGTACTGTTTCAAGCATGCTGTTGTATTTTGACTGCGTCACTGTTTTGACATTATGCTATTGCACCTTTTGTTAGACTTGGCTTTATTCCATGTCGTTGTTGATCCTCCTTTCAAGACTCAAATCATGCAATCTCTCTTTTCTGCATTACTATTGTTTTTCACAGCTTGTGACATACTGGTATTTTTGTATTCTGTCACTTTGATGTTGTCATTTTGTGGTTGCTTGATCATTATGTTGAAGGTACTCAAAACTCTCCACTGCTCATGATGTTGATGCTTTCAGAAGGTCTCTTTACTTGATTTTTGCAATTGCTGAGGCTTTACCAGTATTCAGGTTCCTGAATCGAGGGCGTCCTCCAGCAAATGGAAGGTCAGCGTGCTGCTTTTGATGTTGATGCCTTGGTTGATCAAGAAAGGGAGTTGGCTACTTGTCGTGCCTCCTTTCTAAGCACCATTGAGAATTTATCTGTGAGTATGGCAAAAGCTACTGCTGATTTGGCTAATTTGGATGTGGAAACCACCCTTATTGCAGCTCAACGAGAGGCACATGATGATGCTTGTCAGTCTTCAAGCCCAAGTGCCTTCTTCCGTATCTAGGCCTTTCATTTTGGATACGTTTACTGATGGTGTTTAGACTTTGTATTTTGCATATGGGTTTGTAAGGTGGTACTTGTATTTTGGCTTTTGTGTTTGGGTGACTAGTGACTTTATGTCTGATGGTTTGGTTGGGCAGTCTTGTATGGAAGCCTTATTTTTCTATCTTGTGTTTGAAGGCTTTATGCATATTTTCCTTTAAATTGAATCTCCTCCAAAGATCTTGGGCATAATTGCCTTTGCTATTGTCTATGCTACCTTTAAGGAACTTGAGCAGAACTGTCTTTATCACCTTCTTTATTTGGACACCTTGGCTTTTCCTTCTTTCTTTTTCTTCTTTTCTTCCTTTCTTCTTCTTTTCTTTCTTTCTTTGTAAATGAACTGCCCCTTTTTGTTGCACTTTTTCAACACTTTTCTCGGTTGGTGCTTTTTGAGGATTTTGTTGATCTTGGTGGCCAACGCCCTTTGTTTGAACTTTTCTAGCCTTTGTAGCTAGCGCCCTTTGTGGGAACTTTTCTAGTCCTTTGTAGCTAGCGCCCTTTGTGGGAACTTTTCTAGCCTTAATCTTGTGACTAGCGCTCTTTGTGGGAACTTTTCTAGTCCTTTGTAGCTAGCGCCCTTTGTGGGAACTTTTCTAGTCCTTGTAGCTAGCGCCCTTTGTGGGAACTTTTCTAGCCTTAATCTTGTGACTAGCGCCCTTTGTGGGAACTTTTCTAGTCCTTTGTAGCTAGCGCCCTTTGTGGGAAATTTTCTAGCCTTAATCTTGTGACTAGCGCCCTTTGTGGGAACTTTTCTAGCCTTTATCTTGTGACTAGCGCCCTTTGTGGGAACTTTTCTAGTCCTTGTAGCTAGTGCCCTTTGTGGGAACTTGCCCTTTGTGGGAAATTTCTAGTCCCTGGTTCTGTGGTGTTTTCCATTGGGGGGTGAGGCTTGCTCATCACAAACATTCTTCTCCCTTTTTTTTTGGACACCTCTTGTCATTGGTGCTGCTTTTCTTGCCGCTTTGTTTGCTATTATCAGTTTGCAAACACTTGGGTTTTTGTACTGCTTTGGCTCCTTGACTTTGTGCTTAAGCTCGCCTTTTCATTATTTGTAAGGGTAGACTGGGTTGGATTCTTGGATTTAACTTGGCTGCTTGTTCATGCAAACTGAGTTCGCCTTGGTTTTGTCATATTTCTGAACAGTTTCTGCCTCAATCACTTGCATGCTTTTAGGCTAGCTTTCATCTTGCAACTTGCTCTTGCATAAGATTTAGTGCTTTGTCTATGCATTTAAGTGCGCTTTTGAGCAACATACTTTTTTGGATCTTTGTACTTTCGTTTTACCCTTTGTATTGCATGCACGCCTTTTGATATTTCAATTGATTTTCATGTCTGACTTTCTCAAAGGTGTTCATAGCCGCCTTTCAGTTCCGCTTTTATTTTCTGATTGGTTGGTTTGCTTGGAAACGCCTTTTGTTTTTTGTCCGCCCTTTGAGTTTTTTTATGTCCTTTTTTGCTTTTCAACTTGTCTTGTTGTTGCGCTCAGATTTCTGCATTGATTTTCTTTTAATTTTCTGGCTTGTGATCTTTCGTACGATTTTGCTTTGAGATCATCTTTGTCTTTCTAGTTTGATTTTATTGTCAGCTTTTGATTTCAACTTCTGCTGTAACTTTGCTCTCAGCCTTTTGTTTGCATTTCCTCCAGGATTTCTAGATTCAACACACTTTTTTTTTCTTTTCAATGCGCCTTCTACAGGGGTGCGCCTTATGCACGGGTGTGCCTTTAGTTAATCGATTGGGTTGGAACTGAACGGTGTATTTGAAATTGAACAGGGGGCGCTTTCAACGAGGGTGCACCTTCGGTTGACTGATTCTATTGAATATGAACACTGAACAGGGGGCGCTTTTGACGAGGGTGCGCCTTCGGTTGACTGATTCTATTGAATCTGAACACTGAACAGGGGGCGCTTTTGACGAGGGTGAGCCTTCGGTTGACTGATTCTGTTGAATCTGAACTATGTATTTGAAACTAATCAGGGGCGCTTTCGACGGGGGTGCGCCTTTGGTTCACTGATACTGTTGAATCTGAACATGGTACGCATTTGACAATGCTGCGCCTTAAGAAGTCGCTCTTGGACTTTCTTCTCCCTTTCTTCCCTTTGAGACTGAACTGTGGGGACTCCTTCAGACCGCATGACAGTGGGCAAGTAGTCGCCCTTGGGACTAAATTGAGGATGCCTTTAGACTGCTGATTTTGGACAGGGTGTCACCCTTGAAACTGAGGACGCCTTTAGACTATTGATTCTGGGCAGGGCGTCGCCCTAGGGACTGAACTAAGGACGTCCTTAGTTTGCTGATTTAGATTTCTGATTCTGGGCAGGGTGTCGCCCTTGGAACTGAACTGAGGACGTCTTTAGACAGATGATTCCGGGTAGGGCGTCGTCTTCTAGTATGATTTCATCTTTTCTCTTTGCTTGATTTCCCTTGCTTGATTGTCACTGATCTTTCTGTTTGTGTTTACTTCTCTTGAAACTTTGTTTTTGTTTCATTATTTGCTTTCTGACTCCTCGCTTTTGATTGCCTTCTCACTCGGCGAGAGCGCTTTTCTATTCTGGATAGATCAGGAGTTTGTTGTTCACGGTGGAGGAATCGATCATCCCATGACATTGAGCGTCTTAGCAAAACTTGGTAAATCTTGGCCTAAGAGCATACCAAGGACTTCTCAAATCTTAAAAAGAGGTCACATCTTGTTCCTACATAAACAAATTTCATTCTTCGGATATTTTCATGCTACGCATGCTCGTTTTGTTAGTTTTCTTCAATAAATTATATACAAAATCATTCATGCATCATTATATAAATTTGCCAAGATCTTGTTTTCATATAACATTTTTTCAAAAGCACACTCTCTAAGTATCTATGCAGCTTATAACATGAGACACTGTGTTTGCATGTTGGAATCATGAAAAATAGTTTTTTTATAATCAATATATGTGTATATATATATATATATATATTTACATATGAGGGCGACATCATTCATGAATTCAGACATACGAACACCAAGTCATACTTAGCATAAAGTTATGCATAATAGACATCCATGTCAATATTAGATAATGATGTTATTTGGGACAAGGTAATCATATCAGTATAATGCTGTAAATTAAATCATGATATCACATTAGAGCTATCAAACCAAAGTTGTCATGGATGCATACAAAAGCACATACTGTAACTATTTTTTTTTAACTGCACGCAGTACATTACATAATGAAATACACATATGCAATTCTAAATCATAACAAACACAGAGTCTAAAAATCAAATCATCTCCATACCATTTCATGTAATCCATACAAGGTAAAAAAATAAATCATTGTCACCAGGCTAATGTTAGACACGAAACTAGCTAGGCAAAACAAGACATCACAAGAAAGTGATCCTATCAAAGCCATACTTGGACATGGATGCAAAGAAGAGCTTAGCAACATAATGAGCACATACTTATTGCAACTATATATATATATATATATATATATATATATATATATATATATATTTATACGTATATATTTTTTAATTGCACATACAGTAACCGATAATTCAGTGCACATTTCGTCATGATCTAAATACATTATTATCAGTTTCATGAAAAAGCGTACTAGCATAACAAGCATGACAATAATTTAGACAGAGTGAAGAGTTGTATGTACTTAGCTTTTATTGTAGATAGTTGTTGATATACCAGCAAGTGGACTGGGTCAACGAGTAATATAGTCTGGAAGACCGAATATCGTCCCACAGCGAGTTGTGTTTTTAGTATATTTTCACCTTAATGTAATTAAAAATAAATCCTATAAACTAAAAAGTGTTTAAATTAATAATTCATATTTAAAAACTATAATTAACTAAACTACTGAGTTGCTGAAATTAAATTAAATTTGAAAAACTATGAGAGAAAAGTGGTTAGGAACGTTGGTTGCATTGTAGGTTTCACTTATTCAATTATAATTCAGATTTTCCTTTAATTATCCTTCAATCATGGACCATTCCTCTCAAGTAGCAATAATTAGATCTCTCTAATATTACCCTTATTTTCTAAATACTTAATCCTTGATCTCTCAACAAATTACAATATAAGAAAATATCAATTTCAGCACAAGGGAATTATAAAGTCATATAATCATTTAATCATATCTCTATAACTAAACTGATTATACCATTAATTGCATGGCCTATTCAAAATCCCAACTCTCGTTGCGAATTAAGAAATCCAAAACATAAATTGCGCGGGTTTATGTATGCAATAAAAACTCAATTAATGCATGAATTGAAAACAGCAAAATACTAAATCATAAATTGAAATAAGCTATTCCATACAAATTCACCTTGTTCCTAACACGAGGGTTTTAGTTACACATAGAAATAAGAAGAAGAAAAGACATAATAGGGAAATTCATAGACAAATTACCCCAAATCCTTCAATCTTCAAATGCTCCAAATCAATGCAATCTCCCTCTTCAAATCTAAATTCTGTTTTTCTCCTCTTGTTGGCTGCCTAACCTAATTCTAAATCACTAATTTATAATTACAATCTATCTCTAAGTAGAATCTCAATCAATTTCTGAAGTTTTGGCCCAATTGGGCTTTTTCTGGTGCACGCGCGCCCCAGGCGCGCACGTCTGCTGCTACCTTGTTTCTCAGTTGGCGCGCCCCAGGCGCACCCGTCCACGCGCCCCAGGCGCGTGGACCTGTTTTGGCTCCGATTTTCTCCGTTCTTTTTCCTATTTCAAGGTCTTTGAATGCTCTTTCCAATTCCATAATTATTTTTCGCATTTGAGCTCCAAAATCACCTGGAACACTGAACAAACGATCAAAAAGTTCATGGGAAACTACAACTACTAAAATTCCTAAAAACTAATAAAAAGATCCTAAGTTTGCTATGAAAACAAGCCAAATCAAAGTAAAAGAGGGTAAAATGAAGTCCAAAAACTATATATATCAGACCCAAATCACTCCCCAAACTTAGCATTTTGCATGTCCCAGGTAAAAGTAAAATAAAAATTCTAAACAAAAGACAAACTCCCTAAATCAACATGAACACACCTAATCTAAGACTTCGACTCATCACTTCGACACATATTATCATAAACTTTTTACACAATTACAAACTAGTTAACATAACAATCCCATTCAGAACTCAGAACTAATTAACACTCTCAACCTCTCAATTGTTTCTCTCAAAAGTGTATAAGGGTCATATTTTCAATTCACTCAAGTTCAACAATGATAATGTGTTACCATAGGCTTGACCATAGACCAACATCTCCACTGAAATTATTGAAAGTATGCACAAATCAAAAGGTCTTAATTTTTGGTTGTAATGGGGCCATGGCTAAAAGTGTTAGGTGGGATAAAAGAAAGAAGGGATAAAACAAAGGCTAACTCGCAAAAATATTTACAAAAACAAGTTTCCCTCAAAAACCATGAATGAGCAATGGATACAATAAAGACTCACACTCACATCAGGAACATTTTATTCTTCCTTTCTTTTTCAATTTTTTTTTATTCTCTTCCTTTACATTTGTTATTTTTTAATTCTCTTTTTTTCTTTGGAAGAGAAATAGAACTCATACACTTTTCACCAATTACTTTCACTTTTTCTTTCTATATTCCTCTCAATTGCTCATTCAAAATTCCCAAGGTACTACAAAGAATATGCAATAAATGCAAGGTACCAAAGAAAAATCATAATGTCTCATAAGGCTCAAAATGGGCAACTAAGGGAAAATTATCAATGCAAAACATCTGAAGGCCACAAAAACACATCCTAAGTGCCTTAATCATCTTAATGCATGCAATCAATTATCAATTTTGAAATGGTCACAGGTCAAGTTCTAGAAGACAATATCAAAGTGAACACACTCATGAAAGAATAGGGGTCTCAATATCAAAATATTTCAATAAAATTCATACCCCCCAATATAAGGCTCAAAATCTCACAGGGCTAAAGTCAGTTCACTAATCACAAGTTCTGAAAGCATTTGTCGAAATAACCCAGTCACCATAATCATATTTACAGTTCAATCAATTAGAGTCGACTACCAATGAGTCTAAGTCCTAAACTAAATATACACATGCATCAAAAGAGAAAAAGTCCTAAATCTAGAATAATCACCTACTTTCACTAGAGACACAAACCAATACCAAATATGGGGAAACAATTCAAGTCCTGAAAAATCAATTTTTATTTTGTATACTCCCCCAAACTTAGAGATTGGCTTGTACTCAAGCAAACCACTCTACCTAAAAACTACAAAATAAAAATTAAAAACCTATACTAAAAAAAATTAACCAAAAATGACAAGGATAAAGATTAAGAATACTACCTATCACATCCACAAAATAGCATTAATCACAAGAGAAATGTTGCTCCCCCAAACTTAATACCTGCAATGGTTAGTACTGGTGCAACAAAGCACCACCAATGGGAGGAGACAACAGTCACGCCTGCACAAAACTCAGGAATACAGATGCAACAAGATAATAATCGAAATAAATATCCATGCAATAAAAATAAATTAAAATCCTAGAAAGTGCAAACTCAAATAATATCACAGGTACAGAGCGGGGTGGGGAAAATACATCAGATATATCAAAATAAGAACAACCCCAACTAGTCCTCATCCATCCCTCGAGCATCAGGCTTAGGCACATCCACCGGATAGTCCAACAGACTCCTCTCATAGTCCGAATAAGGGGGCAAATCAAAATCATAACCCTGATCAACACTCCAGGCTCTCATAATATCATCACGGACCTCGTCCCTGCGTAACTGAACACGCTGGAACTCAGCCTGCTGCCTCAAATACCGCCCCTGCAGTGCCTGCTCCCTCATCATGGACTGCATCATAACCCTCAGGTCCTCCACACCATCCGACGACTGTGCCGGTCGGCGAGAAGATCCTGCTCTATCCTGAACTGGTGGCTGTGGGTCAAGAATAATGGGTGGGTGTCTATCCTCCCTAGCTGTCTTAATAGCAAGTAAAACATAATTATCCCAGACAGCTTTAGTCAGCATGGTGGCCCTCTTAATCTCCTTCAGCTCATCACTCCCAGGCACTACCCCCACAGCAGAACACAACTGGTGTATTACCCAAGGAAATCTCATGTATCCCTTATCACTCATAGCAAAGCGGTGCAGCTGATCAGAAATCAGCGACGCCGCATCAACAACAACACAGGACTTCAGGGCATACACTAATCGACATATGGCTGGGGAAATCTCAGTATCATGGGAATGAGGGTACAAGTTGTGCATAATGAACCTAACCCAAAACCGGGCAGCTCCCTGCATATTCCTCTGAGACACATGTTTTGGCCTTTGATTAATATTTAAATTCCATGTTTTTCCAGCCAAGAACAAATGTCTCTGAAGCATATCCAGAGAATACATACCCTCATCATCATAACTATCCGTGTTGAACAAAGCGGGGGCCATAGTAGGCGAGTAGCTAGGAAGGTGTAAGACACGTGCTATAGTAGTAGCATCATACGGCACTTCCTTGCCTCTCACATACGCAACCCTCCGATGCTCAACCGTCCCATGCAACAACTTCTCCTTCTTCTCTATTTGTGCACGCCACCAAGCATGCGAATAAAACTCCCACACCAATTTCTGACTCAAATACTCCGGTGGTCCTCTAACCCATGATTCCCATTTGTTCACTTGAATCACCTCCATCACCTCCTCCACACCTCTCAAACCAACCACCTGTTGACCGGAAACGGTCTCATCAAGGACCATGCCCAATTCCGGTTGCACCCTCCTCTTAACCATCTTTCCATCATGAAACTCGGCGACTTTCGGATGCTCAAAAGTCGTCCCAACCTCTCCACTACTGTCCACCATAGGCCTCTTTCCTCTTCTCAACATGTTTTAGTTCAAAAATTGCAAAAGGCAATATATCGAACACCTGGCAGGCAGCACAAAACCTTCAAAATTTTAAAGAGAGAACTCAATCCTAACCTTCCAAATCCAAATAAATCAGACCAGAGAAGGATAGAGAAGAGATTCTTACCTTAAAACAATGAAAAATTCGTGTTCCCTAGCTTTTTTTTCAAAAATCCGAATTGAGAAGAGAATGGAGGGGAATGGGGATTTTGAAAATATTTGATGAAAAAGGGGAGAGATTGATGATGAGAATGATGATTAATGGAAGAGTGAGTGATTAATTTGATGAAAATTGGGTGGATTTGATGGAATATATGATTTGGGGATTGAATTTGGGGTTAGGGTTCTAAGCTTTTCCTAATTGGGATTAAAAGGGAAGTGGGGGGAATTTGGTTTCTCCCCCCAGGCGTGCTGACCAAAATGGCACCAGAAGACGCGCGCCCCAGGCGCGCCAGGCCATGCGCCTCAGGCGCGCCTGGTCTGTACACAGTGATTTTTTTTTTATAAATAAAATAAAATAAAAAAAAAACTAATCTACTAATAAACAGAGTTAGGAACTTACCTTTGTAGCACAACTTTTTCTATTGATGCACATGGAGGAACTCCTCCAAACTTATTTACCTGTGTCACATGAACAACTAAAAGTAGTGCTAGAAAGCACCGCATTAGTAGTTACTTATAGAAAATTCCAACTCCTTATTCACTAAAAAAAACAAAAATACACTACTAAATAATTACAAGAAATCCACCAGGATCCCAAATTCTATGGCTCAATTCCCATGTGATATAGGAATAACAAGTTACCCCCATGTCCCATGGGAATGAGTAGGGATGATGATGAAATAAGGAAATTTTCAAAATAAATTTAAACCCACCAAGGTCAAAAGGTACATTCCTTACATAATGCATCATCATAGAAAGTTTGTCTTTTTCCCCATTCATGAAGGTGTAAATTTCATGAACAAGGAAAATAAAATTTTTAGGATCTTTATTCATCCCTGTGTACAACAATGCCTTATGTTGATGTTTTAGAAAAACATCATACAAACTCAAGAGTCGAACATAATTAAAAAAATTTGAATCATCCACACATGCTAAGGATTTAACACAATTTTTAAGTTCAGAAAATTCAGCACGCAAGGATGAGTCAAATTTTTCTACTATTATTCTATCCCCATCTGTTTTGTTTTGTTTCACCTCTTCTTTCTCATGATGCACCTCAATTACTTTTTCTTCTTCAAAATTTTCAGAGAGGTTAGTACTTAAGTCTTCCTTAATGGAGAACTCTTGTACCCACTCCTCTATGACAGCTTTCTTATATACATTGAAGTACAATTTCTCAATCTCAAAAATCGAGGTATTTGCATCATAAGTAAGAGGAGGTGAATTCAAAACAAAATTAAAAAATTTTGACTTTACAAAAGGCATTATTATACATTTCAATTAAGATCAAAAGAAAAATAAAAATAAAAAGAAAAATAGAATTTACTAATAACTACACTAAGTACCAAAAATACACTAAAGAAAACTACTCCCCCGGCAACGGCGCCAAAAACTTGTTGATATACCAGCAAGTGGACTGGGTCAACGAGTAATATAGTCTGGAAGACCGAATATCGTCCCACAGCGAGTTGTGTTTTTAGTATATTTTCACCTTAATGTAATTAAAAATAAATCCTATAAACTAAAAAGTGTTTAAATTAATAATTCAGATTTAAAAACTATAATTAACTAAACTACTAAGTTGCTGAAATTAAATTAAATTTGAGAAACTATGAGAGAAAAGTGGTCAGGAACGTTGGTTGCATTGTAGGTTTCACTTATTCAATTATAATTCATATTTTCCTTTAATTATCCTTCAATTCATGGACCATTCCTCTCAAGTAGCAATAATTAGATCTCTCTAATATTACCCTTATTTTCTAAATACTTAATCCTTGATCTCTCAACAAATTACAATATAAGAAAATATCAATTTCAGCACAAGGGAATTATAAAGTCATATAATCATTTAATCATATCTCTATAACTAAACTGATTATACCATTAATTGCATGGCCTATTCAAAATCCCAACTCTCGTTGCGAATTAAGAAATCCAAAACATAAATTGCGCGGGTTTATGTATGCAATAAAAACTCAATTAATGCATGAATTGAAAACAGCAAAATACTAAATCATAAATTGAAATAAGCTATTCCATACAAATTCACCTTGTTCCTAACACGAGGGTTTTAGTTACACATAGAAATAAGAAGAAGAAAAGACATAATAGGGAAATTCATAGACAAATTACCCCAAATCCTTCAATCTTCAAATGCTCCAAATCAATGCAATCTCCCTCTTCAAATCTAAATTCTGTTTTTCTCCTCTTGTTGGCTGCCTAACCTAATTCTAAATCACTAATTTATAATTACAATCTATCTCTAAGTAGAATCTCAATCAATTTCTGAAGTTTTGGCCCAATTGGGCTTTTTCTGGTGCACGCGCGCCCCAGGCGCGCAAGTCTGCTGCTACCTTGTTTCTCAGTTGGCGCGCCCCAGGCGCACCCGTCCACGCCTGTTTCGGCTCCGATTTTCTTCGTTCTTTTTCCTATTTCAAGGTCTTTGAATGCTCTTTCCAATTCCATAATTATTTTTCGCATTGAGCTCCAAAATCACCTGAAACACTGAACAAACGATCAAAAAGTTCATGGGAAACTACAACTACTAAAATTCCTAAAAACTAATAAAAAGATCCTAAGTTTGCTATGAAAACAAGCCAAATCAAAGTAAAAGAGGGTAAAATGAAGTCCAAAAACTATATATATCAAACCCAAATCAATAGCATGGAGCGGTTTTTCCGTCTGAACTTTCTGGTTGGGCCTTTGCTCCCTGGTTTCCTCTTTCCATAATAGAGCGCCTTCTTTAGCAAGAGCGTATTTTCACCCCTCCGGTTGCCTGAGCGCTTTCTAGGTAAGAGCGAACGTGGTCGCCTTTTGGAAAGGACGCCTTTGGGGCTGAAAGACAACCTCATTGCTGCAACGCTTCTTGGTTTGATTATTCGTGATGCTGCTGTTCCGGAACCTCCTCCAGTGGTCATCCTTGTGCCATCATCGAGGATCACCCTATGAGCACCACTTGGTGTATCTCCTTCCAGAGTTGAAGTCATGATTTCCCTGGCAACGGCGCCAACTGTTTCTGCCAGGAAATCATGATTCTAGAGAAGAATAATGAAATGCAAGTGGGTTCGTAAACTTGATGAAATCAATGGCTTCGTTTTATTATGTATTGGAAAAGAGTATAAGAGAGATGATATTTGTTACAGGAGGCAAGTATACAGTAGGCTAAAACAGGGGATTTTATAAGACGCCTTTCACTTATCACTCTCAAGCTCCCTGTATTATTGCCTCTCTCTTTATGTTGTTGTGTTTATGCTGTTGCTATCAGAACTCAGTGTTATGACTTTTTCCTTTCTTGGTTGCTTGCTTTTGCTAATGCTTTGGATCTCCTTTTATACTTGACCCCTGACTTGGCCTCCACGTTCTTCCTTTATTTGGTCCAATGGTTACTGCATTGATACTCATTTTGTCCACTGGTTAATTTCTAATGCTGCATTAAACAGGGTGCTCCAGCAACCTTCTTTATTTGCTATTGAGTGAAGTGATGGAGTTTGCCATTTATAGTGTTTATGAATGACTAGCATGATGGATTGTTGGGCCCAAGATTGGAAAAGCCTGTTGGAGAAGACTCTCCTTGGGACTTCACGTTCCTTTACTTTTGCTGCCTAGAGGGGATGCTCTGGGGGAGGGACGCTTTTCTCATCCTGATCTGGTCATATGGAAGGGCTTCCTTCTAGACTTTGGGCCTGCATTTTCTTGGGCCTTCTCTTAATTTTGTTTATTCTTTCTTTAATGGAATGAAGCCCAAAAATAATTATTTTATCCGAAACAATGATAAAAACTAAAATCAAAATAAACAAATTGATAGAAATTTTAACCGAATTCTTTCTGCAAAAACACTTCTTTGTTATGTATGTTCTTGGGCAAGGCCCCTAGTATGAGAGCAACGAGCTCATCTACCATATATCACTTACGCTGGGCAATGCAGATAATGAAAGACTTGGAGATCACTCATGTATCTGTTTTAACTGACTGCCAACCTCTTGTTGTATAGGCTTGGAACTGGAAGAACCATAATTGCTCCTAGTTGGATGAAATGGATCATGATTGCATTTTATTGGCAAGTTCGTTTGCTCTCTTTGACGTTTTGTTTTTCTCCTAGAGGGTCGAATGTTTCTGCTGATATTATCTCTAAGCAAGCTTTTGTTGAAAATAATAGTTTTTGGTTTGATGTTTCTAGTTTTTTAAGCAGCTTCTTTATATCAGACTTAATCTGAGAGACTCTCATCGAATAAAATCATCGAATGCGGTTTGTTTGTTTGTTTGTTTTTTTTATTTAAAGCAAAATAACAATAAATCCAAAAAAAATATTCAAGTATTCCCGTAAAATAATATATTCAGACATTATTAAAAAATAGGATTTGTTTAATATCAACTCTAAACGATTGAAGATAAAAATAAAAAGTAGCTAAGTTTTATAAGAATGGTGATTCTTTGATACTTTCCTTTTAGTTTTATGTTTTAGTTTTTCCTCTTCATGATAACATTGATTCAGTAATTAAAAATCTTGATGATCATGGTTAAAAATTACAATAATAATAAATTATATTATTGATCTTAAGGTAAGTAAAAAATAATGACATATGTCATAATTTTTTAAAAGATTGTTGAGGTCAAGCATATCGTCACGTTGATATAATGATTGTTATAAGTGAATCTAGATATAATGATAACGGTAATGTGGTAAAGGGGTGATGTTGAACTATTTGCAGTACAATAATAGTGAATGAAATTTAAGATAAAAAACATGAGTAAAATAGACTTTTTATAAATAAAAAAGGGGCGCATGAATATCATTTTAAAATAGGAGTGCCAAAGAATTTTTCTTATAATAAATAATGTATTTAAGAAAGATTAAGTTTTATATTTTTATATTTTCAAATTAAAAAAATATGTCTAATTTAAGATTAGGATTGAGGATAAAAAAAAATCCTTAAAAATATTAAGGGTAATAGGAGTATATCATAAAATTTGATAATTACATTCAAAAATCTTTTTCTTTAAAAAAATTATTACAATTACACATTTATGTTGTGATTATATGGTGTTGCGGCGTACATGTATCCTTTGAAACTTTGACCAATCAACTGGTACCTATGCTTTACGCGGCTGGGGTCCTCTTCGTCTTTATTTTTTATTCAACTATTCAAGTCTTGCACGCCCCACGCCCCCACCACCTGCACCAAAATCTTTGGGACTTTCAAGATCAAGTTCAGCCCCTCTTTTATTTCACTAACAAGATCCAGCACAGTTCACATATAGTTGAATTCCTTTACTATGATGTCAGCGGTTTGATCCCTGCCGTGAACATGGACTTAAGTTATCTCTACGCCTTGAAGGAAATTATTCTTCGGCTATCAACTGGAAGATCTCCTTGATACACACAAAAAAAATTATTTTTCTAAATAATCATCACTTATAATTATAGTACATCGATTAAGAAATACATTTAATATATTTTTTTTAAAAAAAATAACTTTTGTTTTATCATTTTTGCTTTTGAACTTTTTACAGTAATTAATCATTTTTATAATTTATTATCTTTCTTATTAATTAAATGAAAATAAATTTTTAAAAATAATAATTAATGTTGCCTTGAATTTTTAAAATAATATTTACTTAAAAACAAATTCAATTTATTAAAGTAACAATTATTAAAAAAAAAATCCTATTTTTCAATGGAAAGTACAGTATCTAATAAGAGAGAATATAAGTTTGTCTCCCCGTAAGATATCATAGGCGGTATATATACATGTAAATAACCGACAAAATATACAAAATTTTAAATAAAATAAATATAACGTATATAGATACATGACCAAAATATTAATTAGATTAGATGGTGTATCTAAGGGTTAAAATAATGAAATTGAAAATTCATTCCATTCATATTTATCGTTTGCCTTGATCAGGGATGGGTCCAATATCAAATGAAGGAGTTAAAAAAAGAGTGTATAGATCTATAGCAACTATTTTATCAAATAATATTGCATGCACACGATTAGTTAGTTGTATAAAATATTGAGTTTTTTAAGTATAATGTCAAAATTATTATGTATATGAAAATAACTTTGTTGATAAAAACAATACATATTTTAATATTTATATGTTTTAAAAAAAATTAATTTTTAGCTATCAACTTAAAGATATTTTTGATGAAAATGAAAAAAATATTACACACAAGTATGGGTGAGCATATAAAATATCGAGGCATGCGATTAAATAAAGAGTAATATTTTAGATTCCCCCCTCCCCCATACTTTTTTGGCAACAATTAATTTCGTCCATGAGATTTTCGAAATTTAAATTTGTTACTTAGATCGGAAAACACGATTCTTATTAGTCCCTAATGTTAATGGTCATCAATGATACTTAAGGTGGATCAACAGAGTGACCAAAATGACACCGTTTTGACAAAAACAAACACAAATTAATTCCTGATATTGTGAGCATCATTCACATCAGTCCTTGACTATCTCGTTTTTTTGTCTCGGTAACTAATTTAAAATTTCAAAAATCTTAGAAACTAATTTGATTATTGCTCACAAAGGCATAAACTAATTAGACATATTGATTAAATAAAGATAAACTCTTCTCTAAAATCAGTATGAGTAAAAAATTATAAAGTGATTTCATATTTTTAAGGCTTAAATATGAAAATGGTCCCCGTAAAAGTTGGTGTTTCTGAAATTGGTCCCTGTAAAAAAAAATTGGTTTTGGTCCCTGCATTTACAAAACGTTTTGATTTTGGTTCCTCCTATTAAATTTTGGTCCCCATAATTATACTGATAGTTTGCTTTGGTCCCTATATTAATATATTTGATAGGTTTTGGTTCCTTTGTTATTAGATTTTATAGATTTTGGTCTCTCTACAGTTATGGTTTTTGCATCGATTCTTTTATGTAATAGAAATTGTTTTTTACTATCCTTGAAAATTCATGCAAGAATATCATTATTAATTGGTCATCGAAAATAATACATTACATTGATGGCGTTTTCCATCCACATTTAACAAGGGGATCAAAACCAAAACGTTTTGAAAGTGCAGGAATCAAAACCAAAACGTTATGTAAATGCAGGGATCAAAACAAAAACTTTTTTTTTTACAAGAACCAATTTTAAAAAGATCAATATTAATAGGAAATATTTTGGTATTTAAGCCTATTTTTAATGTCTAATGATCTCAATCCCATTGAACTATCTAAGGTGAGGATTCGTGGAACATTTTCCATAAAATAATTGTCTTTTTTTTTTTCTGAGATATTCCATAAAATAATTTGACATTAGCTTTATTTTTCAGCTAAAATCCCACTATCGTTACTTCTCTCTCGGTCTTGTGTTAGTCTTTCTCTCGCTTACGTACTCTTCTTAGTCACTTTCTCCGCCGTCCACTTTCAACCATTTCCTACTATAAAGTCCAAGCAAATACTCAAGTACATATCAGTTTTGTGACACAAGCCACAAGTAGATATTCCAGTCATATAGCATTGCCAAATAAAGTCATATAACATGAGGCTTCCTATCAGAACAGCTACTCAAATACACACTTCCCTTCCTATGTCCAACCCAAAGCCAAGTATATACTCACATGCCACTACCATCGATACCACTTCTAGCTTGCCATTCAACAAGTCTCAAATATCTTGGGGCCGTCTCAAGCGTGACATGGGGCAATGTAACTCACCCAAACTTGGCCAGAAGTGGATGCAATACCAAGGAATCAACCATTGGGAAGGTATGCTTGATCCTCTCGATGATAACCTACGATGGGAAATCTTAAGATATGGTCAGTTTGTAGAAGCTGCTTATCACTCTTTTGACTTTGATACCTCTTCTCCTACATATTCCACGTGTCGCTACCCCAAGGATTCAATCTTGATCCGCTCCGGAATGAGAAAATCCGGATACAAAATAACTAAAAATTTACGTGCCACTTGTGGGGTCCAGTTGCCCAACTGGATTAGCAACATGACTCAAATGCCACGTATCCAATCCAGCTGGATCGGGTACGTGGCAATTTGTCATGATAAAGAAAAGATTGCACGTCTTGGCCGACGTGACATGGTGATTGCTCTAAGAGGAACAGCCACTTGTTTGGAGTGGTTTGAAAATGTACGTGCCACGTTGACAAAATTGCCAAATCATTTGAACGATGGGAGCAATGGTAGTCCTATGGTGGAGAATGGGTTTTTGAGTCTTTATGTGTCGAAAACAACAACAGTTCCGAGCTTGCAAGACATGTTGAGGGAGGAAATAGGAAGATTGATTGAATCTTATGGTGATGAGCCACTTAGCATAACCATTACGGGTCATAGCCTTGGAGCTGCACTAGCTATTTTGAGCGCGTATGATATAACCACCACATTCAAGAATGCACCGTTGGTCACCGTTATTTCTTTCGGTGGGCCCCGCGTAGGGAACGACAAGTTCAGGAGAGAATTAGAACAAAATGGGACACGAGTACTTAGAATTGTGAACTCTGATGATGTAATCACGAAAATGCCGGGATTTTTGGTTAAAAATGATGACGTGGCAAATGATAGTGAGAACGTTACAAGGCTGCAGAGCTGGTTTCATAGGCGTGTGGAGGATATGCAGTTAGTGTACGCTGATGTTGGGCAAGAGCTGAGACTGAGCAGCAAGGAATCATCGTACCTCAAGAAAGGGGATGTTGCCACGTGTCATGATCTCAAGACATATCTTCAATTGGTAAGTGGTTTTGTAAGCTCGTCGTGTCCTTACGCGAACAAGTTGACACAATATTCAACGAAAGCTTGGCTTTGATTCTTTGTACATTTATTTAATTTTTATTTTTTTTTTAAAAAGCAAAAAACGCACCCCCAAACATAGATTTTGGAGTGGAGAAAGGATTTAATTGCTTCATTATCTGTACATGTAAAAGAAGACTACCAAATCAGAAAAGTGAATTTAAATATCTAAATTGACTGCTTCATCTTGGATTTTTTTTTTTTAAAAAAGTTTTATGGACTAAAAAATGATTTATGTACCAAATATTAATTCAAATATACTAAATCATTATAAGTAAAAGAAAAAGAGAGGTGGGAATCCATAAATCATTTACTTGGATTAGTTGTCAAATATCAATTCTTAAAGTTAAAAAAAAAACTTACTTTGAAACAAGTTGAAGTTCAAGAATATAAAACAAGTATTAATAAAAGCAAATAAATACTTTTGAGTTTTTAACGGAAAAACTATCATGCAGAAGCTCAAACAGTGATATATATATATATATATATATATATATATATATATATATATATATATATATATATCCAATTGCTGATTTTTTTTTTTAATTTATCAATCTCCATATTGCAAAATATCTTACACAACACTTCCTCAACCCTCGAGGAAAAGCAGTGGGGAGTAAGCGTCTTACAACCAATGTACGTCATGATACTTGATCCATCTTAGACTAAGTATAACTCATCTTAGGTTCGGCTTTTACCGAGACTACTCTTATCCGACCATGAAATGTTCAAGAGACCGATATAATTCCTGTGGTTATCAAATAATTATCCCAAACTAGATTAGATAAACCCACCTTTTAAGGGGTCGTTCTACCTTCAAACAATTCCCAACGGTTAGTTGATGAATAATCATCATTAACTTAGCCTCTATACCATTCTCAATCAAGCACGTTGCCCTCAAGGCAATCTTTTCCCATTCCTCACCATGCTCCAAACACCATTTATGATGCATGATTCGTTGTTATCTTTGTTAAACTATGGACCTTAAATGAAATTCCAGTTTGTATTCTCAAAATCAGCCGCGTACTTCTCGTATGCTATAATTCATTTATTCCATTTCATCAAGGTCCAAGTTATATATAAATAGTAAACAACAATGTTTTGAAAACCAGACCGGTTATTGAACTGGTCAAGGTACTGGTTCATGTGTCAATGGTTGGACCATGATCGAACCGTGGCCCAACCGGTCTTAATATACGTGTGTGTATATAATCATATAATTGAGTGCTTTTACCTTTTTGTGCCTTTTTGTTTTTTCTTTATTGATTATTGATGCTGCCTTCTTGTGCATCACTCGCTATTCTTTCTTTTTTCACTTCTTTGCCTTTTTGGCTTTTCGATTTTTGATTTTTCTCTGTTTTAAAATTAAAGTTTTAATATTCATTCTCGTTGAGATGAGAGCAAACGCGTAATCAACTAGTAAGACTCATATTGGTGTCGTTTGAGTTTCCAGCATATAGAATTCTGTTATTTAAAAAAAATAAAAAAAGCCCAATTTTTTGCTAAATTTGGGTTTCCAAATTCAAACCGGGTCAAACCGATTTTGTTGGAACCTACAATCGGTGGGTGAAACAACTAAGAGACACTAGGAGAACACCTAGAAGGGGGGGTTGAATAGGTGTTAGAGAAACCTTGAAAGATTTTCGCAAGAAACAAATCTAAACGATTAAAACAAATGATTTTCAACAAAAATTCTTTAGCCTTAATCGATTAATGACATGAACTAATCGATTAATGCCTCTGTACATTGAAAAATCACTTTTCAATCAAATACGAAAATCAATCAATTCACAAGTATAACCAGAGATTCAGCGGAAACAATTAACACCTATATTCTTATTGATTAACCTAGGTTATGAAAATGATTTTCCCCAAATCAATTTTGCACAATTAAGATTCAATTCAATCAATTATGAAAAATCACTTTTTCTAGGTTTTCAACCAAGAACACAATTAAAGACTTGAAATTGTAAAGAGTAGAGAGTTTAGAGATACGACACAGTGATTTATCCTGGTTCACTTTCATCCACTTGAAAGCTACTCCAGTCCCCTCTTCAACCAAGAGAGATTCTTCACTATGAGGAATTAGAGTTTCTCAAATTACAAGTAAATGCCTCACAAGACTCCCTTCTTGCTAGCCTACAAGAGATACCACACCCTTGCCTTGTAACCCTATTGATATCTAATCTAACCTCTTCTCTTTTGCTTGCCGATACCCCACAACAAGACTTCCAATGCTTTGAGATTCTTCAAAGACTTCCAATTGCTTGTTAACACAACAAGGCTTCCAAGTGCTTGATGAAATGCCACACCAAGGCTTCCAAATAACTTTGCTTGATTCACAACCAAGACTTCCAATTGTTGTAGATAGCTTGCCTCTTGCAAAGATTACAACTCAAATGAAAACAAAATAACAATCCTATGAATCTCTTTCAAAAGCTATGAAAATATCAACATGAGAGATTCAAGGTTCTTGATCAATGAATGTAAAATTTAAAGCTTTGATCTTGAGAAAGTGAGAGAGAATAGAGTGGCTTTGATTCTTTGTAAAATTGATTATCAAAATGATGTATTATGATCACAAAGGTTAGGAATAGGTTTATATAGAATACCCAAAAGTTAGGAATGGTTAGAAGTGCTTTTGAGAAGTGAAAAACGCATTTTAAAAACCATATCTGATCGTGCTACTCGAGTAGCCAAGTCATTACTCGAGTAATCAGTGTAATCAGTGTTCACTAATCGAGTAATTGCGCAAGGCTGAAAAATTCTACTTGAGTAAAAGGGAAAGTAATCGATTACTTCTTAGGGTTAATCGATTACTTTGAGGTTTTAATCGATTACTTCTATAGGTTAATCTATTACTTCCTTCAAAAATCAATTAAAACTTGTTTTCTCAAAAGCTAAACCTTTTCTTTCAAACCTTTAAGCCACCTATTGATTTTAGGCAAAGTGAATACTCAAAATATGATAAAATCATGCAATCAAAAGAGATTCACTACCCTCTAAAGAGACTCTACCCAAACTCATAAACTAAAAGACTTGTGAGGCAAAAGATAAAACATAAAGCATAAACTACCAAACAAAGTCTTCATGAGTTGGCTCTCTCTTCTTAACTTGATGTTTGTTGTTGCTTGTTGAGCTTGAACTTGATCAACACATTTGTAGCTTGTTCAAAACCTTTTGGCATTTATCAAAACATTCTTCATGGATCTTACAATCTCCCCCTTTTTGAAAATGACAAACTGATGAGCATTTTATTTCCCATTTTTCCTTGCATTATTTTACTCCTATTATTGATACTTGTTGCCTATTTGACATTGTTTAGCTTGATTTAGTGATTTAGAGTTTATTGGACTATTATTCTGAATATTGTTTAATTTGGGATTATTTAGCCTAATTAATTCTATTTCTATTTTCAGGTCATATTTGGCACAAGGGCTTTTTGGACATTTTGGGAATGAAGATTTAATTTTGGAAGAGAAGATATATGATGAAGTGAAGATTGTAATCTATCTTTAGGATTAGTTGAGATTTAGTTATATCTTTTAAGATTTAGATTTTATCTATAAGATATTTTTAGATTTAATTTAGAGATAAGCTTTCCGTAGGATTTGGGCCCATGATTTAGGCCCGTTTTGTGATTTAAAAATCCAAATTCGTGTAAACCCTGGAGAGACCTTCCATTCACGTTTTTTTTACATTCTCTCTCATAGAGAAGGCTTAGTTTTGCTCTTCAAGCTTGTGGTGGCTGCTAGGGTTTCTCTCTCTTCCCTTTTCTACACGTTTTTGACTTGTTTCATCATGGAAGGCTAAACTCTTAGGTTAAATTCCTTTGGTAATGTATCACATACTCTTGAGGTTTTGTTCTTAATGCTATTTCGTTTTTATTCACTGTTTTCATGCTTTTTGATATGTTATGGTTCGCTTAGTTCCATTCTATAGAGATAATCCATGTGTATGAATGCTTAATTTATGCAAACTCGTAAAAACTCCATGCTTAGGCTTTTAATGCTTAATTAGAGGTTTGGGTTTTGGGGTGAGAATTGAATTTTCGCTTAGTATTTAATTCTCACGAGTTGGACAGTGAAGAGGAAAGAAATTGATCTTTTGTGACCGATGATAGAGTTGTGAACGCGAGCCAAAGGGGTTTATCCGCTTTTCCTTATCTGTTTCTTCGTTTTAATTTAATTCTGTTTTGATTTCAATTATTCAATATTCAATATAAAAAAAAAACCCCTGTTTTCTATGCATACTATGTGTTCGACCTTTTGCTTGATAAGATATTCCTTGGGAGACGACCTAGGAGTCACTTCCTAGTACTATACTTAAACTGTTTTTATTTGTATCGGGTACGGCCTCGATCAAATTTGGCGCCGTTGCCGGGGAATATCGGTTCTTGCCAAAGGTCATTAGTAGTTAGTTAGTGTCGTAGTTAGTATAGTTATTATAGTGTGTCGTGTCTGATTTAGGGTCTAGTAGTCAATTCTGATAACCGGTTGAAGTTGCACTGTTTGCTGTTTTGCTATTTTGTTGCAATTAGTGTATTTGATTGATTCTGTGGTTGCTGTTCACATAGTTGTGGGTGGAATTTTTGCACGAAAATTTATATCCACACTACTTTTATCATATAAAAAGGTTTTGAGGCACCACGATCACTCAGATCACCACTGGTTGTGAGTTCCAGAAAATTTTTCCAAGTTTTAGCAGCACTTTCTTCAAATCGTCGCAATTTTTGACCCGTAACTCGGAATTTGACGAATTTTATATCAAATCGAAGGGAATTTTCTGAATAATCTGATTTTTCTCACTTTGTCAGAAAAATCCTTCGTCTGGATCCTGAAAAAGCCGTTTTACTATTTTTTTTTATTTTACAAGTTTTATTTTCTTAGTTTTTGGTCTCTGATTTAATTGTTTTCCTTGGTTCCCTTTTGAATTTTGTCCTCAAACTTTTTGTGGTATGTTTTCATGATTTTAGGGTGCTGAAAAAAATAAAGAAAAAATTTTAAAAAAATAAAAAATTTTGTTGCCTATCTTGGTCATGTATATTAGTGACAGTTTGCTATGCTTAATGGTGTTCTGTTCAGTACATGACTAGGGGCAACCCAAGCTACTTGCATCCATATAATCCTGAAATTGATAGAACTTATCACAGACTAGTTAGACAAAATAGGAACCAGTCCATAGGTAGTGAGTCTATTGAGTCTTTACATAGTGAGTCTGCTTCTTTTTCTTCTATTCCTATAAATTCTGATTCTTATTCTGATTATTCTGAAAATATGGCTCAACCTCCACCACGTGAGAGGACATTGAGGGAGCTGGCTGCACCTGATTTCACTATTGAAGATTTGTGCATCCAGTATCCCGATGACCCGTATGAGCTAAGGTCTGGACTAATTCATTTGTTGCCCAAGTTTAATGGTCTTGCAGGTGAGGATCCTCATAAACATCTCAAGCAGTTCCATATTGTCTGTGCTACTATGAAACCACATGATGTGCAAGAGGATCATGTTTGTCTTAAGGCATTCCCACACTCCCTAGAGGGGCTAGCCAAGGATTGGTTGTACGATCTGGCCCCTGGTTCTATCACAGTCTGGGATGACCTGAAGAGGGCATTTTTGGAGAAATTCTTCCCTGCATGCAGAACAACAGCAATCTGAAAGGATATATCAGGCATCAGGCAACAAAGTGGAGAAAGTCTCTATGAGTATTGGGAGAGATTCAAGAGACTGTGTGCGAGCTGCCCCCACCATCAGATCTTAGAGCAGCTGCTTATTCAATATTTCTATGAAGGTCTCAACCTCATGGAGAGAAACATGCTTGATGCTGCCAGTGGTGGTGCCCTAGGAGACATGACACCTTTAGAAGCCAGAGTCAAGATTGAGAAGATGGCTTCCAATTGTCAACAATTCCATGCAAGGGGCAACAGCGATGCAATCATAGTGAGAGGAGTGAATGATGTTGGCACAAGTTCTAGTAAGGTTGAGAAGCTTGAACAGAAGATAGATTCACTTACAACTTTGGTCACTCAATTGGCCATCAACCAGAAGAAGTTGTCTCTGCCTGCTAGATTATGTGGCATATGCACATCCGTTGAGCACCCCACAGATGCATGCCCTTCTGTGCAGCAGCAACCCACGACTGGTGCTGACCAACCTGAGGCATATGCCACCAACATCTTCAATAGTAGAAACCAGCAGCCACAGAACTTTGATCTCTCTACCAATAGATACAACCCTGGTTGGAGGAACCATCCCAACCTGAGATGGTCTGATCAGCAGCAACCTTCACAGGTTCAATTTCAGAACAATTCTAGACCACCATATGTACCTCCTCCAGTCCAGCAACAGAGACAACAACAGGCTAATTCTGTACCACCAGCTCCTAGTACTGAGCAGCAGCCTTCATTGGAAGAGCTGATGAAACAGATGACCATGCAAAATCTCCAATTCCAACAGGAAACTAGAGCATCCATTCAAAGACAAGAGGCCTCCATTCAATCTTTGACCAATCAGATGGGACAGATGGCAACGACAATCAACACTATGCAATCTCAGAATTCTAACAAGTTGCCATCCCAAACAGTGATCAATCCAAACCAGAATGTGAATGCCATTAGTCTAAGGTCAGGGAAGCAGATTGTCACACCCACACCAGAATCTGACCTCAACAAAGATGATATAGTTTCACCCAACAAGAAGACCCAAATGGTCGAGGAGAGTGAGCACACAAGTACCAGAAAATCCCATCCAACTCAGTCTTCCACAAGCACAACACCTGTTGCTGCCCAACAACCACCCCCCATTCCTCTTCCTTTCCCACCAAGGGGGGTGACTCAAAGCAAGAAAATGGAAGAGATTGACAAAGAGATACTTGACACATTCAGGAAGGTGGAAGTCAACATACCCCTTCTTGATGCAATCAAGCAGATTCCAAGGTATGCAAAGTTCTTGAAGGATCTATGCACACACAAACGGAAGCTCAAGGGCAATGAGAGGATCAACATGGGAAGAAATGTCTCTGCTCTTATAGGTAAACCCGTCCCTCATATTCCTGAAAAGTGTAAGGATCCTGGAACTTTCTCTGTGCCTTGTATCATAGGTAATACTAAATTTGAGAATGCTTTGCTAGATTTAGGAGCATCTATTAATGTTATGCCTATGTCTGTTTTCAAATATCTTTCACTTGGACCTCTTCAACCTACGGGTGTGGTTATTCATTTGGCAAATAGATCTACTGCCTACCCCGCAGGTTTGATAGAGGATGTCTTGGTTCGGATTGAAGAGCTTATCTTTCCTGCTGATTTTTATATTCTTGATATGGAAGAGGACACCTCTCGTAGTGCTGTCCCTATCATATTAGGGAGACCATTTTTGAAAACAGCCCGAACCAAGATAGATGTGCATGCAGGTACACTTTCCATGGAATTTGATGACAGTGTGGTTCGATTCAATATTTTTGATGCTATGAAACATTTTTCTGATGACCACTCTGTTTTTCATGTTGACTTGATTGATGATCTGATTGATGAGCATGTTCTAGACTTTTTGCATGATTATGATTTGCCATCTTTCACTAGCTCATTTACTTGTTCTGCATGTTCTGATTCCGAAATGTGCACTGCATGCATTGAAATTGACCAGTTTTTAAATTCTGCTACTGCATCTGTTGATTCATATGATATAGATTCAGATCATGCTAACCCCATTTCTGTTTTGCATGAGTCTAATTCACTTGTTCAGGTGCAGGCAGCAGAATCCAATTCTGCTGCTCCTTTAGTTCCATCTGTGATGCAGGCACCTTTATTGGACCTGAAGCCCCTTCCTCCTCATCTCAAATATGCTTACTTGGAGGCTGAGCAGAAACTTCTAGTGATCATCTCTACCTCCCTTTCTGTTGATCAAGAGAAGAAGCTGCTGGATGTGATTAGAGAAAACAAAAGGGCAATAGGATGGACTTTGGTAGACATACCTGGTATTAGCCCCTCCATGTGCATGCATCGGATTTTATTGGAGGATGGGGCTAAACCAGTGAGACAACCCCAGAGACGGTTGAACCCCCAGATTCTTGATGTGGTAAAGAAAGAGGTCACTAAGCTGCTGCAAGCTGGTATTATCTACCCCATTTCAGACAGCACTTGGGTAAGCCCGGTTCAAGTAGTTCCCAAGAAGTCTGGGGTGACAGTTGTCAAAAATGAGAAGGATGAGCTGATTCCCACTAGAGTGCAGAACAGTTGGAGAGTCTGCATTGATTATAGGAAGCTCAACCAGGCGACCCGCAAGGATCACTTTCCTCTTCCCTTCATTGATCAGATGTTGGAGCGCCTGGCAGGTAAATCTCACTATTGCTTCTTAGATGGTTTCTCTGGTTATTTCCAAATCTGTATTGCACCAGAGGACCAACATAAGACCACATTTACCTGTCCTTTTGGTACATTTGCATATAGGAAGATGCCTTTTGGCCTATGTAATGCTCCTGGCACTTTTCAAAGATGTATGATGAGTATTTTTAATGACTTACTTGAGCATTGCATAGAGGTCTTCATGGATGATTTTAGTGTATATGGTTCCTCTTTTGATGCATGTCTTGATAGTTTGTCTAAGGTGCTTAATAGGTGCATTGAGACTAACCTTGTCTTGAAGTTTGAAAAATGTCATTTTATGGTAGAACAAGGCATAGTCTTAGGGCACATTATTTCGCATAAGGGCATAGAGGTTGACCCTGCTAAGCTGCATGTAATATCACATTTGCCTTACCCCTCTTGCGTGCGAGAGGTGCGTTCTTTTCTTGGCCATGCAGGTTTCTATCGCAGGTTTATTCAGAACTTTAGCTCAATTTGCAGAAAGGAGTTCTTGGTTGGTCAAAAAGTGTTGCTCTACAACTCTAGGCTTGGAATCATGAGTGGAAAGCTCCGCTCTAAATGGATTGGACCGTTTGTAGTCACCCAGGTGTTTCCTTATGGCACTGTGGAGATCAAGAGTGAGTCCACAGACAAGAGCTTCAAAGTCAATGGTCACCGACTCAAGCCTTTCCTAACCTCTCCTACTTTGGATGATGCACCTGTGGAGGAAGCCTCATTGGTCGACCCCATTTTTGACCCACCATGATTTAGGGAGTCTTCTTTTCTCCTTCTTTACTACTTTTATTCCACTTGTCTATATCTGTCTGATTCTACTATTTGTTTTACATTGAGGACAATGTGTGATTTAAGTGTGGGGGGAGAGTAGTTTAGGTTGCATATTTTTGCTTTGATGTTTTAAGTTTTGCTAAGTTTTGGGCATTTTCTTGCATGTTTTTGCTTCATTTTAGTAGAGTCTTGGTATCTTGTGTCTGAATTCATGCATTTCTGTGTGTAAAGTTGCTTTTGATAATTAAGAGGTGGTAACACTGTGATAGAATTGTCCCTTTTGTGAGGATTTGAGCCTTAATTGTGGGTGGATTGCTATATATGCCACCTAATTTTTCTTTCATGTGTGATTGCACTCTGGATTACTTGCACTCTAGAACTTGACTTGACTCCTGTTGATACTTGATATTCCCATGCACATTTTGAAATGATTTAGGCATTGTTTTTTCTTGAATAAGCCACTAGCCATATGAGCCTACCTTGAATGAATTTATCCTTTGATAGCCCCTTTGAGCCTTTATATCCCTTTTCTTTGTTCTTTAGCTCATTACAAGCCTATGACTGAAAAACCATGATTGTCCTAACCTTAGGGAATGTTGGAGCTTTGGAATTGTTTTGGGAATGGGTATTAAGTAAGCGAGGGTGCTTTGTTCTTCATCTCTTGTGAGTTCTAGGTTTTGCCTCTATGGTCGGTGATGTAATTATGGCTTTATCTCATTATGCCATTTTTATTGTTTCTTCTTTTCTTTCGTTCATGAAGTTCTGCAATGTAATGCAATTCAAAAAAAAAAAAAGAAAAAAAAAAGAAGAAGAAGAAGAAGAAAAAGAAAAAAAATGGAATAAAAGGTTGATTGAGGCATGGAGGATTGGAATTAGAGGTTGTTGTTATGTTTATCATTTCATTCTGGGGTGGATTGTGCTTATTTTTTTTACTTGTTCCCCATTGCTCCTCTATTCCCTGGGTTTTAGCTACATTTCCCATATTTTTATCCTACCTTGTCCTTGGCCCCATTACAACCCTGAAAAGACCTTTTGATCTTAATGTGCATGTGTATTGATTGTTGATGTTAGAGGCTTGTCAAGCCTATGGTTGTGTTTGTTTTTCATGATCTGCCTTGAGTGTAAACACTGATTAACCTTAAACACTTGAGTGTAAACACTATTGAGTGATCCTTGTGAGTTTCTATCATCTTTGTGACTACCCTCTTGATGTCATTGGTTTTCTTTGCATATTTGAAATAATTGGATGATGTTCATGAATGCCTTGATTCTTTGGTCCTTATTTTCTTCGTGTGCTCGATTTTGCCCATTTCTTTGCATTTCCTAGAATTCATTGTGATGTATGTAATCTCTTAGGTTTGCATTCATTAGTTTTAGTAATCTTGTTACATGATTCACTTTGGTGCATATTGATTTTCTCAGTCCTAATTCTTAGTTTTGCCCAGGAGTGCAAAAGGATAAGTGTGGGGGTATTTGATGAGCATTTTATTTCCCATTTTTCCTTGCATTATTTTACTCCTATTATTGATACTTGTTGCCTATTTGACATTGTTTAGCTTGATTTAGTGATTTAGAGTTTATTGGACTATTATTCTGAATATTGTTTAATTTGGGATTATTTAGCCTAATTAATTCTATTTCTATTTTCAGGTCATATTTGGCACAAGGGCTTTTTGGACATTTTGGGAATGAAGATTTAATTTTGGAAGAGAAGATATATGATGAAGTGAAGATTGTAATCTATCTTTAGGATTAGTTGAGATTTAGTTATATCTTTTAAGATTTAGATTTTATCTATAAGATATTTTTAGATTTAATTTAGAGATAAGCTTTCCTTAGGATTTGGGCCCATGATTTAGGCCCGTTTTGTGATTTAAAAAGCCAAATTCGTGTAAACCCTGGAGAGACCTTCCATTCACGTTTTTTTTACATTCTCTCTCATAGAGAAGGCTTAGTTTTGCTCTTCAAGCTTGTGGTGGCTGCTAGGGTTTCTCTCTCTTCCCTTTTCTACACGTTTTTGACTTGTTTCATCATGGAAGGCTAAACTCTTAGGTTAAATCCCTTTGGTAATGTATCACATACTCTTGAGGTTTTGTTCTTAATGCTATTTCGTTTTTATTCACTGTTTTCATGCTTTTTGATATGTTATGGTTCGCTTAGTTCCATTCTATAGAGATAATCCATGTGTATGAATGCTTAATTTATGCAAACTCGTAAAAACTCCATGCTTAGGCTTTTAATGCTTAATTAGAGGTTTGGGTTTTGGGGTGAGAATTGAATTTTCGCTTAGTATTTAATTCTCACGAGTTGGACAGTGAAGAGGAAAGAAATTGATCTTTTGTGACCGATGATAGAGTTGTGAACGCGAGCCAAAGGGGTTTATCCGCTTTTCCTTATCTGTTTCTTCGTTTTAATTTAATTTTGTTTTGATTTCAATTATTCAATATTCAATATAAAAAAAACCCTGTTTTCTATGAATACTATGTGTTCGACCTTTTGCTTGATAAGATATTCCTTGGGAGACGACCTAGGAGTCACTTCCTAGTACTATACTTAAACTGTTTTTATTTGTATCGGGTACGGCCTCGATCACAAACATGTTTTGAAATTATGAAGTTCATTGAAGTTGTTGATGCTTGAACCATTTGATCACTTGGTGAGACTCTTGCTCCCCCTCAATAAATGCTTTTGACATTTGAAATCCAATTGAGTTAAGCTTGATTCTCCCCCTATCTTCAACAACTTTGCTCAACCTACATAAAAACAACAAAACAACCTTTCTCCAAACATACCATTACATTTCTCCAAAAAGGTCAAAACATAATATTTCTCCCCTTTTTCAAAACATCATATTTCTCCCCCTTTGGCATTATCAAAAAGAAATATATACCAATTGAAATATAAGATCTAAGCCAAAATAGAGAGATTGATGAGATATAACAACCAAAGCATGATAATCATCTAATGATTACTCAATGATATCAATTATAACAAATTGTATACCAATAACATGATACCAATTGTAAAACAATTGTAAGAATTTGATACCAATAGTATTTTCTCAATAGTATAAACAATATCACATTATAAGAAATAATACCAATTGAGAGAACTATGAGCAATATCCAACAATATCAAATTGAAGATACCAATTGTATAATATCGAATGTTACCAATTTGTAGGATTTTCTCCTTAATACCAATTGAAGAAGCAAATGAATGAATAACATATGAAAGTCCTTTTGCTCTTCAATCATACCTACAAAAACAATCATGCTTTGCTTTTTGGTATCCAAATGGTTTTGGATCCATTTTTGTTAGTGTAGGGACTTTCACCCTTTTTCATCCAAACAAAATCTCCTTTAGGTATACCATGCACTTTAATATAACACACATTTGAAGTATGTCCATGAGTACCACAATAGAAACATGTTGGTGCATTTGAAAAATCAACTTTAGAAAAATCAACAACATTTCTATGAGATTTACTCTTAGCATTAGTATAACCCAAACCAAACTTGTTTGAATTTTCTCTTTGAAAATTTAACAATGTGCGCAATCTAATATCACCATTTGTGAAACTTGCAAGCTTATTTTTAAAAATAGCATTTTCATCCTTAAGCAACTTGCAATTCTCACAATCAACCACAATATTCAATCTACTAGCACAATCACAAGAAGAACTAGCATATATAAGATCAAGAGTTTCATTTTGAAGATTAAGCTCATCAACTTGTTTTTGAAGATCTAAAATCTCTTGTTGAAGTTTCAAAATGAGCTTCTTCCTTTCAATATTTTTCAAAGCTAGTTTCTTAAATTGTTCATGCATTTCTTCATAAGCATTATATAACATTTCATATTTGGAAGAAATTTCGGATTTAGTAAGACTTACATCGCTATCCTCGCTTTGATAACTTGATTCATCATTTGAACTTTGTTCTTCATCTACTAGAGCTATCAAGTTGAGACAAGCGGCATCTTCATCATCCGAAGAACTATTTGATTGGCTTTTCTTATCTTCTTCATCATCACTATTCCAAACTATGTATGCTCTTTTAGTTTTTGCATTTTTCTTCTCTTTCTCCTTCTTCTTGAGATACTTAGAGCATGAGTACTTGAGATGACCGGGCTTTCCACATTCATGGCAAACTACACCTTCTTTTGAAGTCTTTGTCTTGTAGTGTGGGGAATTCTTCTCTTTACTTTTGTCTTTGTTCAACCTTCCTTTTCTCCTTAGAATCTTATTGAACTTTCTTAGTAGAAGTTTCATCTCCTCTTCATCAATGTCCGAATCGGAATCTTCATTATCATCATTATCGGAACTCTCTTCCTTTTTATATGACCTTTGAGCTTTAAGAGCGATTCCTTTTCTTTCTTTGTTCTTGTCCGACTCTTCATGCATATGCAAACGTTCAAGCTCCATTTCATGTTCTTGAAGCTTTCCAAAAAGTGTTGCTAAGTCCATGGTGTCCAAGTCCTTTGATTCAACAATTGCGGTAACCTTAGGTTGTCACTCCCTACTTAGACATCTTAAAACTTTATTAACAAGTTCACAATTCAAGAAAGTTTTACCAAGAGCAATGAGATGATTAACAATATGAGTAAAACGCTTTTGCATAAAACATATAGATTCATTAGGCAACATACGAAACAATTCATATTCATGCATCAAAGAATTTAATCTAGCACGCCTAACTTCACTAGTGCCTTCATGTGTGACTTGCAAGGTATCCCACATTTCTTTGGCATCACGACATTGGGAGACTCTAAAGAACTCATCATAAGATAGAGCGGAGGTGATGATATTTTTAGCTTTTAAATCATATTGAATTTTCCTTTTATCATCATCGGTCCACTTATCTTTAGGAGTTAGTGTAAGCACACCTTCTACATCTTTTGAGGGAATATAAGGACCATTTTCAATGGCTTCCCAAATGTTCACATCTATAGCTTCTATAAAGATTTTCATCCTAATTTTCCAATAACCATAACCCTCTCCACCAAACATAGGAGGGCGATTTATTGAAGCACCTTCACCACCAAAAGAATTCATAGAACCCATCGTAGTTTCCTCAAGGATCTTAACGAAAAAGCTCTATGCTCGTGTCTTTCGACCGAGCTCTGATACCAGTTGTTGTAACCTACAATCGGTGGGTGAAACAACTAAGAGACACTAGGAGAACACCTAGAAGGGGGGGGTTCAATAGGTGTTAGAGAAACCTTGAAAGATTTTCGCAAGAAACAAATCTAAACGATTAAAACAAATGATTTTCACAAAAATTCTTTAGCCTTAATCGATTAATGACATGAACTAATCGATTAATGCCTCTGTACATTGAAAAATCACTTTTCAATCAAATACGAAAATCAATCAATTCACAAGTATAACCAGAGATTCAGCGGAAACAATTAACACCTATATTCTTATTGATTAACCCAGGTTATGAAAATGATTTTCCCCAAATCAATTTTGCACAATTAAGATTCAATTCAATCAATTATGAAAAATCACTTTTTCTAGGTTTTCAACCAAGAACACAATTAAAGACTTGAAATTGTAAAGAGTAGAGAGTTTAGAGATACGACACAGTGATTTATCCTGGTTCACTTTCATCCACTTGAAAGCTACTCCAGTCCCCTCTTCAACCAAGAGAGATTCTTCACTATGAGGAATTAGAGTTTCTCAAATTACAAGTAAATGCCTCACAAGACTCCCTTCTTGCTAGCCTACAAGAGATACCACACCCTTGCCTTGTAACCCTATTGATATCTAATCTAACCTCTTCTCTTTTGCTTGCCGATACCCCACAACAAGACTTCCAATGCTTTGAGATTCTTCAAAGACTTCCAATTGCTTGTTAACACAACAAGGCTTCCAAGTGCTTGATGAAATGCCACACCAAGGCTTCCAAATAACTTTGCTTGATTCACAACCAAGACTTCCAATTGTTGTAGATAGCTTGCCTCTTGCAAAGATTACAACTCAAATGAAAACAAAATAACAATCCTATGAATCTCTTTCGAAAGCTATGAAAATATCAACATGAGAGATTCAAGGTTCTTGATCAAAGAATGTAAAAGTTAAAGCTTTGATCTTGAGAAAGTGAGAGAGAATAGAGTGGCTTTGATTCTTTGTAAAATTGATTATCAAAATGATGTATTATGATCACAAAGGTTAGGAATAGGTTTATATAGAATACCCAAAAGTTAGGAATGGTTAGAAGTGCTTTTGAGAAGTGAAAAACGCATTTTAAAAACCATATCTGATCGTGCTACTCGAGTAGCCAAGTCATTACTCGAGTAATCAGTGTAATCAGTGTTCACTAATCGAGTAATTGCGCAAGGCTGAAAAATTCTACTTGAGTAAAAGGGAAAGTAATCGATTACTATTTAGGGTTAATCAATTACTTTGAGGTTTTAATCGATTACTTCTATAGGTTAATCGATTACTTCCTTCAAAAATCAATTAAAACTTGTTTTCTCAAAAACTAAACCTTTTCTTTCAAACGTTTAAGCCACCTATTGATTTTAGGCAAAGTGAATACTCAAAATATGATAAAATCATGCAATCAAAAGAGATTCACTACCCTCTAAAGAGACTCTACCCAAACTCATAAACTAAAAGACTTGTGAGGCAAAAGATAAAACATAAAGCATAAACTACCAAACAAAGTCTTCATGAGTTGGCTCTCTCTTCTTAACTTGATGTTTGTTGTTGATTGTTGAGCTTGAACTTGATCAACACATTTGTAGCTTGTTCAAAACCTTTTGGCATTTATCAAAACATTCTTCATGGATCTTACAGTTTTTTCACCGGTTTTGACCGGTTTTGGCGGTTTAATACCGGTTCAATCCCAGTTATTTTACAAAGCGGTTTCTGGCTTATTTCGGACCAACACCTCCATCGGTTCATCGATTTTCCGGTTGAACCGTCCGGTCCGGTCCGTTTTTCAAAACCATGGTAAACAGTCACTTTGGTCTTGAAAGAAACAATGACTATCAATTTAGTCTCCAAAATATTTTTTTACATCAATTAAATCCCCTAAATATCAACATAGTATCACGAGGTGTAAATTTTGGTTCCAAAAAGCTTCATATGGTTACCAAATAAGTTCCTAAAAGGACCAACGTGGCGCCATGTTGATCTTTATGGGACTAAATTAATGTAAAAGATCTTTTTGGAACTAAAGTTGTGACTAGTATAACTTTCGGGGACTAAAGTAAGTATTAGGTAATGATTTTTTGACACGTTATGTAGTCATTGAGGCTTCTAAAGAGCAATGTAATCTTTAGGCATGATTTATTGAATTTTTAAACAATGCCTAATTTAAAAATGTTGTCATTGTTAGTACTATTTTCCAACTACTCCCTCTGTACTTTAATATAGGGCACCATTTTGGTAGAATTTGTGTCCCTTTTTATAAGTCGTTTTAGAATATCTAGGTAGTATTAAAGAGTTTATTCAAAATACACCCCTCATAATTGCATAGGGGTGATGTTGGAAAACAAGCGGGCAGTACTATTCCCTATAAAGGAGGTGAATAGGCGAAGAGTACGAATCTTCGCCAATTAAAAATTTATCGCTTACTAAGGCCTTTAAAATAATAAGAGTAAAAACATATAAAATGCATATACTTAAATATATGAAAATTAAGCGCACGAAATTGTAAAGAGATAATGAAAGAGAAGCGAACACAAGGATTTTATCCTGGTTCACATTAGTGTGTTAACGAACACTAGTGCTACATCCAGTCCTCCCTCTCTGAGATAGGAGATTTGCTTCACTATGAACAAGAATTGTAAGTACAAGTAATGTGTAAGAGAAAACCTTTCCCTTAGACTTGTCCCTCTAAAAAACCTCTTTGGAACTTGTGTCTTCACAAACAATTCCTCGAACCACAGCGAACCTTGTGCTTGAAGAAACCTTCTTCAATTCAACTTGAAACCTTCAAGTATACTTGATGAAAACCTTTCACCAATTTGCGTTTGACAAAGTCTTGTTGTTGGCACTTTACACCTCGTTGTGCGGATGAACAACTCCAATGAAGATCAATGGTACTTGCACCTTTCTTGTGTGGATTAGCAATTCACTTAAGAACACTTTAAGTACTGGATCAAAATCTAGAACAATGAGAATGAATGCAAGTGTATATCAAAGTGGGTACACTACAACATTTTTTAGTTTAGGCAACACTGAAAATTTCAACGGTTGAAAAACCGTTGCTTATATATGGAATAGGCAACGGTTATTTTCGTTGTCATTTAATATAAAATAAGCAACGGTTTTTAGTTTAGGCAACACTAAAAGTTTCAACGGATGAAAAACCGTTGCTTATATATGGAATAGGCAACGATTTTTTTTCGTTGCCATTTAATATGAAATAAGCAACGGTTCTTACATAGAATAAGCAACGGTTTTTTTGTGTGTAGCCAATTAACCTGAATGAGCAACGGTTTTCACTGTTAATGGGAAGGACCACATTTTTATAACAGTTGCCTAAAACTTCATGAAATAACCGTTCCTAAATGAGCTATTGAAGTTAAACAATTTTTATTTATTGATGAAAAAACCATTTCGGCACTCAATAAACAGTCACAATAAATGAGTTTTTTTTTATTATTGGAGCAATCTATCAGACCCTTAGCCTCTCACTCTCACAGTCTCACGACACTCTCTCAATCATCGATCACTTTTCCCTCACTCTCCCTCACGACGGAAACCCGAAACACCAGACAGCAGCAACCCAAAGCTCACGGCGACGCGTCCCGCTGCTCACGACGACCCGTCCCGCTGCTCACGGCGACCCATTCGGCCTCCGTTCTCACTTTGGTTCTCTTCCTCCTCCGATCCGATTCGTTCTCTCTCTCCCTCCGGTTCTCAAGCCTCCAAGCGACGATCTAGCGGTCTCCAAGCACCCAAAACCCCAACCTTAGCTTCAACCATGGAAACCAAAACCGCCCCAACCTTCGACCGCTCCAAATAAATCACCGGCCGCCCCTTCGACCTTCGACCTCTGGACCGCAGCTTGGAGACCGTTCGACCGCCACTTGGAGATTGCTGCTAGACCGCCGCTGCTTCTTTGACCTTCAACCTTGGTGAGTATTTTCTTTTCAATTTCATGCTCTCTCTAGTCACATTGTCTCACAAACCTCAGCCTTGTTAAATCAGAGAACTAAAATTTAATGTTGTCTTGTTTCTTTGAGAGTTAAGCCATGACATAAACTACATCTAGTGAAGGATTTGTGTTACTAATTAGTCAAACTTAAATGAAATTCAGATGCAAGTTATTCATGATGACAAAAGTTACTTATAATTAGGAAATGATGCATAGGAAATGTAAAGTTACTTATAAGAGAAAAAACAATAAATGATGCATAGGAAATGTAAAGTTACTTATAATTAGGATCAATAAAATCTTTTAGATGATGACTTATGATAAGGACCGGAGGGAGTAAATCATAAGCTCTATAGTTAATTAGTTTCTTTCCTGATTTTAAATTTTCATGATTTTACTATCTTCACATTTATGATTGATTGTTTTGATAGTACTACAGTACTTAGCATCTGAAAGCTTATTCTCTGTAGCGCTTCCAAAATAGTTGTTAGTTGTTTGGTATCATTAACTACTGGACTTTTTGTATAGTATCTTTCCTGGACCTGGAAATATTAACAATAGTAGTTAATTGGTTAGTATATTTAACAATAAATGGCTATGGCCAATATAGACACACGCGTATGAATAAATTATCGCTCAAGTGTTCAACCTGCTCATATTTCATGGCTTACTGAGATGAAGGCGTAAACTTGGTTCATTGGAATATGATAGATTGACGTTTGATTTATCTGTTCTTGCTAAAATGCTCAAAGTGCATTAAGTGACCATGGAAATTGCTTGTCTAGCCTTTTAGCATTTTTTTTTTAAATTGACTTAAAATTTTATGCATTCCTCTACTCTATTTCCTAACCAAGGAAACCAAGGGATAGCATACTGAGCTAACAGGCTGTTTTTAAAGAGAGAAGTGGAAAACTAAAAAAGATAAGTTATGAAATGAATTTGACTTCCAAGGAACTATTGTAATACATTCCGTTTTGATCAAGGTTTAATTGATTCTTTAATAAAGAGATATTCCAAGAACATGCAATAGGTGAAATGTTGAATGTGCAGTTGTTTGGGCTCTTCTGTTTCTTAGTAATCCCAGCATCTTATAATTTTATATAATATTTATAGGCATTGAAGGATGGTGACTTGTTAATGAATGTGGGAAGTCTGAAGGAAGCATTGCCCTATTATGAAAAGGTTATGGATAAATTAACCTTCAAGGTAAATGTTTCGATTTATCATGAAGTGAATTCATATCTATCGTTTCGGTAGGATGTTAATATCATCTCTCTGAATGCCAACTAAATCCATGTTTGATTAGGCAGAGCATGAGAGACAGAACGAATGGAATGAGATGAGCCTTTTTTCTTGAAAACAAAAGGGTTTATATTTTTTTTCCTAATATAAGATTCATAGAGCATGTGTGGCGGATGCTCATACTGTTTGTATAAATCCTCTTACATGGTCCTATTTAGAAATGTGTTTTTGATATCAGAATCTCAGGTTATTTTTAGCAAAGAAAAGAAAAGACAGGCAATGAATATTACTTGTTCCATGATAAGGTAGTGCAAGATATATACAGATGTCATCAATAGCCCATCGGATAGGCCATCCGAAAACTTGTATTGGGTGCAAGCAACACTTTCTGGTTGCGAATAGAAATTTCCTAAAAGTATACACGTTTTTTTTAAATGCTCAATCTTCTCACTTTTATGAGTTTGTGTAGTTTTTTTTTCATTCCTATAGCATCATTTGTTCTTCGTATTATCCTGAATTTAATTCCTTATGGCTTCTTCTGACAACTAATTACCTTACAGAGAAGATTAGGAATTCAAATGGTTCGATGCAAAAGAAGGATCATACTGGCTTTTTCCTGAAGGTATGAAAACAAAAAACTAAATTGATTAATGTTATAAGTCTTTAGTTGATCCTTTCAATTCGCATTAGTTTAAAATATGACATTCAATGATGGCTACTTTGGTTGTGATCTCCTGATCTGATATAGTGATATCACTTAAGTTGAATTTTAAGCTAACTCAGTCAATATCAGTTATGCTTTTAACAACCATTCAGTGATGATGCTTTTTATCACTTTCCAGGGTTGGTGGAAAGATCTTCTTCACGGAAAGATTTATAAAGAGCTTGATCAAAGTGGCAAAATGGTTTTGCTTATAGAGATACTAACCATGAGTTCTGATGTGGGTGATAAGGTGTTAGTTTTCAGTCAGAGCATACCCACCCTAGACCTCGTAGAACGTTTTCTCTCAACAATGCCTCGGCTTGGCAAATGAGGGAAGTTTTGGAAGAAGGGAAAAAATTGGTATAGGTGGGTTCATATTTTAAAATTCTGTCCAATTTGCTGCTAGTTGTCAATATTTTGGTTTGAAAAATGTTTCACTGATTGGGTATTTTTTTTCAAATTTGTAGTCAGGAATGTACTCTCCCTTGAAACACATTCATGCTTGGATACGTGTTAATTGTTGCTTAGGTCTTCTAAATGATTTAGGATTATGTTTTTTGTATTAAGACACCCTTCTGTTTAATGTTTCATTGGCTGCCCAAATTAATTTTTGCATTTTGAAATTTTCTCGGGTTTTTGTTAACTTTCCGGTGTTCAGTAGTAGATGTCTTTCAGAGACACCTCTGTGGGTAGATTTTGATAAAACCCCTTAAATGAAATTGATCACTAAATATATTTTGTAGAAGTTGGTTAAGAGTTATGTATTGTAATGTATAAAATGTGTACTTTTATTGCTGACAAGCAACTGAATCAAGAAAAAAACTTAAGAAGGCTACAGTTATCCTTTTTAATTCCTTAAAGATGTATGAACTTGTTATTTGATTGAAAGTATTTTTTGTTTTCCTTCAAGTGTTTTCCTTTTGCCTTTTTCTGAAAGCATACTTTAGGTTTTAAGATCAAATGTGCTTTCCATGTGTAGAATTTTGGTTTCTTGCAGTCAGTTATATATACCCCTTTATAAATTTTACTTCTGTCTGTCTAAATAAGACTTCTGCTAATTCATATTGTTCTTACCGCTTGTATTGCTTCATCTCTAACTGCACAAATGATGATCTTATATTATATATTTTAATTATCCAAGGTTAGTACTTTGTGCTAAGTATGATTCTTATTTCATAGCTAATGCTTAGAAATTATGATGCGATCTGAAAGTTCTGAGACTTCCACTTTGAGTATGGTAACTTATATTTTTCTAATTTGTGCCTAAGCATTCACTTCCAAGGTTGGAAATTAGGCACGCTGGTGGTAAGGTCATACACTCAATACCACGATATTTGCAAATCAATATCTAACTTGACTTGAAATACCTTGACTGGTTTCACTCTGGAAAGATAACTTCTAAAAATTTAAAGATACACATTTTTTACTTGATCATTACAAATTATTTGATTTACATCAGTTGACGAATGATGTTATTGAGGTCAAATACTTTTCCTGTGTGTAGGTATGGGCAGACAAAGCCTGTGTTTGCTTACCGATTGGCTCATTGTAGGTATGACGCTTTGAATAATATAATGGGAGGAGCCATGGGTAGTGAAAACAGCGTGGCAAATCCTTCTTCTACCTCAACCCATTTTCCCAATGAAGAGGTATAACCTATTTAATGTGTGTGTGTATATATATATATATATATATATATATATAAAACGTTTAAATTCTCTATTTTAAACATGTATATTTTTTTTTTCATATTGCAGGAAAATTTGAATGTTGAGGAAGACCACGCTGAAGATGAATGAGAATGATGTCATTGGCAAGCATATATATATATATATATATATATATATATATATATATATATATATCTGTGTGTGTGTGTGTGTGGATTATTTATAGCTTTGAGTTATTTTCTTTTGAACTTACAAAAAATTATGTTAATTAGCAAGTACTTAATTTAGTGTTGTACTCTTTGGATTATAGAACAATATAATCTTGTGTTATAATCTTATGTTATTTTGGTATGTATGGTGATTATAATTTAATTTATTATGTATATATATATATACACACACACACACTACTCAATAATTTTATTAAAAGTGTTGCATATAGAGTGAACCTAAAATAAGTGTTGTCTATGTGAAGTTGACAATAGTTATATAACTGTTGCTGAAACATAATGCAACGGTTTTATCAGTGTTGCATATGCTATAAATGAAAAAACCGTTGCTGTTTAAAAGGCAAAGGCAACGGTTTTCTTACCAAAGTCGTTGCATATTCTGAACAAACAAAGTTGTTTATAAGTCAAAGGGCAACGGTTTTCTGAAAATTGTTGCCAAATACAAAAACTGTTGCTGTTTAAAAGGCAAAGGCAACGGTTTTCTTACCAAAATCGTTGCATATTCTGAACAAACAAACCGTTGTTGTTTATAGTAAAACCGTTGCATATTATGTACGAAGAAACCGTTGCTGTTTATAAGTCAAAGGGCAACGGTTTTCTGAAAATTGTTGCCAAATACAAAAAACCGTTGCCTTTGACAATAGGCAACACTCACCTAGAGAACAGTTTGAAAATCGTTGCCTATACTTTCAGCAACGGTTTTGTGTCGTTGCAGAAAATTAAAAATGTTGTAGTGGTATTTGAAAGTTTAAGATCAACACTTGAATAGTTCTTCAATTATGTGTGAAAATCTTGTTTAATCATGAAGAACACTCAATGATTCTGGAAAATATGTTTTTCAGAAAGTTCAAAGCAGATAGAGAGGTATTGGAATGTTGTATATCTCGTTTAAAAACGTTTGGATATGTATATATAAAGGTTTGGACAACAAACGATTAGTTTTAGACAGTTTTAACTGTCAGTATCCGGATACTTTTGAAAAGTATTCGGATACATCGTGTTTAAATTCAAAATTCTGACTGTTGTAAAAGACGAGATATCCAGATACTTTCAGATGTATCCGAATACTTTCAGATGTATCTGGATACTTTTAAAATATCTAGATACTTTCAGTTCAAAATATCCAAAAGCAACATTTTTACTTGTTAGCACTTATGTTTATATTTTTAAAACATTTTCTTCACTTCCAAAACACTTTAATTTATTAGAAAAATATTTTCAAATTATTTTCTCAATATTTTTCTTATATTTATAAAATCACATATTTTTCTTTTAATTTTGAAAAGCACCCACTTATGATTATACTTAGCATACATACCATATCTTTTAGATTATGATTAGTTTTTCCTAACTTAGACTCTAACCATTATGCATCTAGGGGACTTAATAAAGAATAAATAATACATTACATTACAATAAGAACCCCTTTGTTGACTTTGTTGAGCCTTAAGTTGAGTTGTGGACTTTGCCTTGACTTGCACTTTGTAATCATCAAAACTACCTATGCTTACGCATTTTCTCAACATTCTCCCCATTTTTGATGATGACAAACTTTGTTAATTTGTGCTCTCCCTTAGTATGTGCATTAGATAATTGGATAATAATAAGAAGTTTCAATCAACCTGCAAAAGTCAACAACATACCTTCTCCCCTTTTTGGCATGATCAAAAAGAGAGTTATATAAATAGGCAAGAAAATTATAAACTTTCTCCCCAATTAACATTTGAGCTCACTCCCCCTTAATGTTAAGCCAACAATACCTTGCATGGGGTACCTAATTGATTATCATTAGGATCAAACCATTTCTTAATCCATACAAATGAACCATTTGGGATACCTTTAAATTTAATATTACAAGTATTTGATGTATGCCCAAAAATTCCACAATAATGGCAAGTTGGTGTTTTAGAGTAATTGACATTTGAAAATGATACTTGTAATTGCAGTTTTTGGGTTTTCGATATCCCAAACCAGTCTTATTTGCATTTTCTCTTTGATTAGCAATTAAATTATTTAAATTCATATCACCTTTAATGAAACTTGCAAGTTTAGCTTTTAAATCTTGTACTTCCTTTTCAAATTGCTTGCAACTTACACATTCAGCGATGGGATTATACTTTAGTTCACAATTACAGAAAGCATTTGAATAAATAAGATCAAGAGTCTCATTTTGGAGTTGAAGTTCATCAATAAAATTTTGCATTTCTAAAATTTTTGCTTCATGCTCCAAGATAATCCTCTTGCTTTCAATGTTTATTTTAGCTAGCTTCCTTAATTCCTTATACATTTCTACATAAGATTCATATAGTTCATTATAAGTTGAATTTTTAGAATCAGAGTCGAAGTCAGAATATGTTACCCGTTTGGAGTTCATTGGCTCAGATGATTCTATGCTTGATGAAGTTTCTTCATCAAACTTTCCCATTAAGTACAAGTGATTAACCAATTCCTCCTCATCTGAACTGCTAGCATCTTGCTTCTCTGAATTTTCGGGCAAACCCCATACAATATAAGCCTTCTTGGATTTGAATCCTTTGCTTTCCTTTTTTGTCATTTTCTTTTCTATTGAGATATGCAGCACATTCAATTTTCACATGACCTATATTACCACATTCGTGACATTGAATTTTGTCCTTTGGAGACTTTCTTCTTGAAGTTCCTTCATTTTGACTTCTTTGTTGTCTAATCTTAAGGAACTTCCTGAATTTACTAACTAAAAGCTCCATGGTCTCATCGTCAATATCGGAATCTGAATTTTCATTATTTGATAATTCTTCAAGAGTCTGCAGCATCTTGAATGAAACCCTATCCTTTTTGCACATGTCCGAATCTTCATGCAATTTTAGCCTTCCCAATTCCATTTCGTGCTCTTGCAGTTTTCCGAACATAGTGGCTAGGTTCATATCACTTAGATCTTTTGACTCCATTATTGTTGTAACCTTTGGCTGCCACTGTCTGTCTAAACATCTCAAAACTTTGTTAATAATTTCACCATCAATAAAAGTTTTGCCAAGAGCAAGTAAATGATTTATAATATGTGTAAACCGTTTTTGCATATTCGAAATTGGTTCATTGCGAAACATTTTAAACAGTTCATATTCATGCATGAGGGCATTTAATCTAGCCCTTTTGACTTCACTAGTACCTTCATGAGTCACTTGTAAAGTGTCTCACATCTCTTTCGCACTAGTACACTGAGAGACCCTAAAAAATTCATCATACGAGAGAGCGGATGTGATGATGTTCTTTCCTTTCAAATCATAACTTACTTTTTTCTTATCATCATCATTCCAACTCTTCTTGGGATTTACAAGGACAAAGTCATTGACCTTATGTTGTGGTACAAAAGGGCCATTTTCTATATTCCAAATTTCTACATCTATTGCTTCAATGAAGATTTTCATCCTAATTTTCCAATAGGTGTAACCTTCGCCCGAAAATATAGGGGGGCGATTAATGGAAGAACCTTCACCACAGAAGGGATTACTAGAACCCATTGTTTACCAAACTAAGGATCGTACGGAAAAGCAGTTATGCTCGATCGTTTCCGACCGAGCTCTGATACCACTTGTTGGAAAACAAGCGGGTAGTACTATTCCCTATAAAGGAGGTGAATAGGCGAAGATTATGAATCTTCACCAATTAAAAATTTATCGCTTACTAAGGCCTTTAAAATAATCAGAGTAAAAAGATATAAAACGCATATACTTAAATATATGAAAATTAAGCGCGCGGAATTGTAAAGAGATAATGAAAGAGAAGCGAACACAAGGATTTTATCCTGGTTTACATTAGTGTGTTAACGAACACTAATGCTACATCCAGTCCTCCATCTCTGAGATAGGAGATTTGCTTCACTATGAACAAGAATTGTAAGTACAAGTAATGTGTAAGAGAAAATCTTTCCCTTAGACTTGTCCCTCTCCAAAGAACCTCTTTGGAACTTGTGTCTTTGCAAACAATTCCTCGAACCACAGCGAACCATGTGCTTGAAGAAACCTTATTCAATTCAACTTGAAACCTTCAAGTATACTTGATGATAACCTTTCACCAATTTGCGTTTGTCAAAGTCTTGTTGTTGGCACTTTACACCTCATTATGCGGATGAACAACTCCAATGAAGATCAATGGTACTTGCACCTTTCTTGTGTGGATTAGCAATTCACTTAAGAACACTTTAAGTACTGGATCAAAATCTAGAACAATGAGAATGAATGCAAGTGTATATCAAAGTGGGTATTTGAAAGTTTAAGATCAACACTTGAATAGTTCTTCTATTATGTGTGAAAATCTTGTTTAATCATGAAGAACACTCAATGATTATGGAAAATATGTTTTTCAGAAATTTCAGAGCAAATAGAGAGGTGTTGGAATGTTGTATATCTCGTTTAAAAATGTTTGGATATGTATATATAAAGGTTTGGACAACAAACGGCTAGTTTTAGACAGTTTTAACTATCAGTATTCAGATACTTTTGGAAAGTATTCGGATACATCGTGTTTAAATTCAAAATTCTGACTGTTGTAAAAGACGAGATATCCGGATACTTTCAGATGTACCCGGATACTTTCAGGTGTATCCGGATACTTTTAAAATATCCAGATACTTTCAGTTCAAAATATCCAAAAACAACATTTTTACTTGTTAACACTTATGTTTATATTTTTAAAACATTTTCTTCATTTCCAAAACACTTTAATTTATTAGATTTTCAAATTATTTTCTCAATATTTTTCTTGTATTTATAAAATCACATATTTTTCTTTTAATTTTGAAAAACACCCACTTATGATTATACTTAGCATACATACCATAGCTTTTAGATTATGATTAGTTTTTCCTAACTTAGACTCTAACCAATATGCATCTAGAGGACTTAATAAAGAATAAATAATACATTACATTACAATAAGAACCCCTTTGTTGACTTTGTTGAGTCTTAAGTTGAGTTGTGGACTTTTGCCTTGACTTGCACTTTGTAATTATCAAAACTACCTATGCTTAGGCATTTTCTCAACAGGTGATAGGAAAATAATTACAATAGAGAGAGAAATGAATAAAGTTGTAAAATTTTAAATAGGGATAATTTTGGAATGACAACATATTTTTTAATAAAATTTAGAGTAATAATTACTTTTCTTAATCTGCGTGAATTAGATAAAAGTGACTTATATTAAGGGATAGAGAAGGTATATTCTAGTCTTTTAACAAATGTTATTACTGTTAGTATTTGCCTTTATTTATAGTATAGATCAATTTGTAAATTTATTTTGTAAACTTTTTTTTTAAATTATTTTAAAGAATTTTTTTTCTTTATTTATTCTATTTGGAAGTTGAAGAGTGTGATAAATATTATTTTTCATATATTTGTATATCACAAGAATTAGAATCCTCTTACTCTGTTTTGTTTTTCTTCGCCCCTTGATTGTCAATGTTCCAAACTTTTCATTTTGTAACCAATAAAGTTGACGTCGATTATCCAATCCAATGGCTGGCAAACCGATTTCTAAGACATTTATTCTCAAAATGTATAAGTTCGAATCCTTCAAAAAGAAATTGCTGAGAGAAGTACTCCCTCCTGCTTAAAATATTTAGTAATTTATTACCCATCTTACTTTTCTCAGCCACTAATTACTTACTAACTTATTTTGATAAGCAATTAATCCATTCGTTCGAATTTATCTGTCATATTTCAAACAAAATACATCATTTAAGAAATCCAATCATTACTTAGATTTTCAATACATTAATTATGTTTTTTTTCCAATATACCCTTTCTTTTTCTATAATCATTAATTTTTCTTTACTACTTACGTAAACCAAACTTATTGAATAGGGGCAAACATGGAAAATAACATTTATTACACTCTTGAAATTCTCAATAAGACAGATATAAAGAAACAAAAAATATCTCCAAAAATGGACATATAATAAGGAACGGAGGGAGTAATTACTAATTTTAATTTTTATTTAGCATTACTTACTAACTTAATTTCAACTACACAATTGATAGAGTAGAGAGATAGTTTAGTTAAACCGAAAAAACTATTTTCATTATGTGATTACAAAATCTGGGAAACGGTCGGTGCATTGCTGTCATTGTGTGATTAAAAACTAGATTCATGAGTTTTTTTAGAGGAAAGAGCAATGATAGTCTCTGAGACTAAAATGATCATAACTTGACATGGATAAAGTACCAAGACTACTTCTCTGATAGAAAAAAAAAAGTACCCAGACTTCTGCCAAAAGAAAGACATTTTCTTTTTCAACCCCATTATTTACTCTTTGACCCCAATTTCGTTTTTATTAGACTATTATGACCTTGAATGATTTTCAACTTCTGACTCTTAATAATCGAAATAATTATTTTGATCTTTACATATCGGAAGCAAACTTATAGATTTTTCCGACTTGTACAAGTAGAAAATACATTTTTAATTCTGACTACTACCGGTCGGAACCTAAAGAATGACCAACATACCAAGAGTAGAAAGATCCGTGAGTTTATGTGGGTTCACACAACAATGAAAATAACTGCAATATTTAATAATTAAACACGGATATAGGCATTAATAACATTTAACTCCACAAGTGTTGCAAACAATATAATCCTGTTGGCATTTAGACAAGTATACCGATCGCACAAGTAATAAAGAGTAAGAAAAATTATCATTCCTCTCGGGGATTGCAAATTGTTTCTAATTTCTTTCACCTAATTGCGATTACTATGTATAACTTGTGTGGGTTTTGAGTTTAGAAAATGAATGGAGAAAAGGTAGAATGAAACAAATCAGAAACTAAAAAGGATTTAGAAGCAAATATGGAAAAGGTTAGAAACTTGGTTTCATTGTAGGATCAGGTTATTAATTATGAAAATATGTTTTTCAATAAATCAAAAACTCTAGAAATAATAAAAGCTAGATCCGTCATGGCTATTACGTTTCTTACCCCTTAATCCCTTAAGTGAGTTCTAGTTTAGAAGAGTTATACAATTACCCAAAAGTATTTCTACAAATTGAATAATTATATTGTTTGGTTGAAAGACCTAATCTTAATCCTAATTTCCCAATTAAGGTTCAGATTACCAAAGATAAACATAAAGTGATCAATTTTATGAATTGTAATTAAAACACAACCAAGCAATTGATTTTAAAAGAAAAAACATTAATTCATAAATAAACAGCCAAATTAAGATCCATACAAATTCACCTTATTCCTAACAAGAGGTTCAGTTATACATATTGGGAGAAGAAATACAAGGAATGAGAAAAACTAATAATCATAGACAATAACTAGATTACCCCCAAGAGATCTTCAATCTTCCAATATTCAATCCTTGTGCCTTGCCTCCTTGCTCTCAATTGCAGAACAGCCTCTCTTCTCTAATCCTAATTCTATTCTAATATCTTATTTGGCTCTGAAAAGTCTACCTAAACCTAATGGAAAAACCTATATTTAAAGTCTAAAACTAATCCTAATTGATAAGAAGCAAAACCGATCATAAATCGGCCCAATTGGGCTTCTGCGTCGCTCGCGCGCCTGGGCGCCCAGGACCACATGCCTGGGAGCACAGGTCTGATTCTGTGCATGCTGACCGGGGATCGCGCGCCTGGGCGTGGGGATTCCATGCCTGGGCGTGCCAGCCTACTTCCGACTCCGTTTCGCTCTGTTCTGGTTCCATTTTCAAGATCCTTTCATCTTCTTTTCAGCTCCATAATTATTTTATTCAATTAAGCTCCGATAGTACCTGAAACATACACAAAACGGATCAAAACGTTCAAAGGATTCTAAATTACCTAACTTCCTAAAAACTATACAAAAATTCCTAAATTTACAAGAGAAACAAGCCAAATCCATAATAAAAGGGAGTCTAAATCATGCTCAAAACATCATATGTTGAACCCAAATCAAATCCCAGTTAAAAAAAAACAATATAATCAAAGTATTTAAGGGTAATAGTTTGGTAAACATGACAAAGTATCACTAAATCCTTCATCCTCATCCCAAAAAACTTCTCTGCAACCCATCACCAGCCCCTTCAGTTGCAGATCTTTACACAGTCTCATTCAGCTTCATCAACGTGCTCTTCTTTGTTTGCCACAACTGCACCTTTAGCACCTTTCCTCAGCTTAGTTGGACGGTTCAGATCATTGTCCTTGATTTCCTCCAAGTGTAACAACCCGATTTTCATTACCGAAAATTTCCATTTATTTCTTAATAATTTGCTAAAAATGAGACCAAATATTTTTTTAAACATGTTGTTGGTATACAGCTTTACCTTTTACTGAAAACCGAGTTGTCACTAAATTACTTACTTACTTATTTAAATTTCTAAAAACATTCATCATTATGAGATAACTTAATTTCGAGTTCAACATAGTTCATTATATTACATCAAAAGGACTCATACAGTTCCCAAAAGGTTTCATCATCACAGTTCTTCAAAATAAAAAGTACTAGATAAGACAAAATTAAAAATAAGCTGAATTACATAAATAGTTAATTGCTTACGTAATCCTCGACATCAAGACACTGATCCTAAACTCTAGAGACATCACACCATCACAACTAAGCTCCTGGGCACATCACTCCTCCTTCGGATCAAACTCCATCTCATCCTCAGCATCAGGCTCTTGATCAGCTCCATCTTCAGAGTCCAACATCTCATCCTCATCCAACCACACCATAGGATCCTCCTCCTTTGGTGCTACCGAAGGGTGCGGCACCGGATCCTCTTCCATACGCTAGGGTGACCTAGCAGCCAAAGCTGCGGGTTGACCGCCCTACTCATGATACTCTCTCGGTCCACCATCCTGATAGTCTCGGAGTGTAAATTGCCCCACGTGCACATCCATTGCAGTCCCTCTCAAAATGTGTCTCGGATCATCAATCTCCAATCGAGAATCACCTCTCCATATCCATCCATCATGCGTGACTTCCCACACTCCCCCTGCAGGGGCCACATGTGGATTGCTACACGATAGGCCATCTATCCGTTGCAACATCAACATTACCGACATGACAACGAGATAGGAGAGAGTCAGCATTCCGGATGTACACTACGTCGATGGTGTGTGTTGACACCTAATTTTGTGCCCCCCCCCCCCCCAAACAAAATAAAACAAAAAAAATAAAAATGTTTTTTAAAAAAAAAGAGATGAAAAATTAAAAATAAAATAAAAAATAAAAAAGATTTTGAAAAAAAAGTTTTTTTATGAAAAATAAAATAAACGAAAAATAAAAGTTTTCAAAAAAAAATAAATAAAAATGTTTTAGTAAAAGATTAGGTTAATTTGTAAGGATAAAGATAAGATTTGGTTTTGTTTTAAAAGGATTATCATCAGATTTGTTTTTATTTTTTAAGATTTAATTGAGGAATAAACCAGGGAATATTCTACTGGGCTTTCAAAAGCCTGTTTGAAAAACTCTATTTTTTTAACCTAGTTTTTTTTCCTATAAATAGAGTTTTCTTCCTCACTTCAGGGACACACAAAAAATTAGAGAGAGAACTACACAGAAATAAAAAAGCTCCCTGCCAGTTCCCGGCGCACCACCACCCTCACGCCAGGCGCGTGACGTGCACGCGCCTCACAGTTTCCCACCAGCCTCGCGCGCGTGTACTGCACGCGCTCCACACCACTCCCTCCTGTGGTTGCAGCTGCAGTCCTGCCATGCCAATCATACCGCGACACCTGGCGCCCTGTTGCATTCCTCCCTCGTTCCCTCCGTTCCGCTGCACACTACTTTCTCCATTTCTATACAGGTAGTATTTCTTCTCTTTTCTTTATTACTTTTTACAGTTTCTTTTCTTTTTTTTTAATATTTAAATAATAATAATAGTTTAAAATGTATTTTTTTTTATTTGTTATTTAAATTGGTTATGTTTTGGTAAGTCAATTTTTCTTACCCAAATTTTACACAGTGGTGGGATATCTTGTACTTACTCTTCACACCAAAAATAAATATATAAAAATAATTTTCTTTAAAATAATAAGAATTAAAAATGTAAACTTTTCTTAGTTTATGTTTTAAAATTTGTTGCATTTTGGTAAGTCGATTTTCTTTCCCAAATATAGTGGAGAGATCTGAACTTCCTCTCTGCATAAAAATATATACAAGTAAAAAATATTATTTAGAAGACAAAAACATTTTTTGTAAAAATTAAATTAAATGGATTTTATTAATTAATTATTAATCATGTGTTTTGGAAATCCACCTTTCCTTTGTCTAAATGTCAAGGTCTTGTGCATGTTCCTCTCCGCATCAAACCCTTCTTCTAAAAAATAAAATTAACAACATTAAAAATTAATTAAGAACTATGTAGCCTTGATTCCTCATTTTATGAGGGTACGTAGGACCAGGGGCAACCTTGTCAGGCACAACAATAAAAAACAAATAATTTTTGGCAAACCAATTATTTAGGTCTTTTAATTAAAATCAATCAAATAAAGGTACCATTTCAGAATGGGCGAACGGGGTGCTTATACCTTCCCCGGCTCGTAAACGACTCCCGAACTTAGAATCTATCTAGTTCGAGACTACTCTTTATCCTTTTTAATTAATAATTATTTTTTCCGCGTTTTTGCAACAAAATGCGGTGGCGACTCCATATTGGGTCAATCGACCCCCACTGTAGGCGAAGCCCCGAGGGCAACCCGGGACCCCGGCCGCGACAGCTGGCGATTCCGCTAGGGACGTAACATTAAAAAGAGAGTTAGGCCTAAATGATTGGTTATTTTTAATTGACCTATTTTCTTTTCTAATTGGTTTGCCTTTAATTAATTGTTTATTGTATATATCTGTTTAATTTTTTTTGTTGCTAAATTGTATATTTATTCTTTATTGTAATCTCTTTTTTTTTAATTTAAATAAAAAAGTTTGTATGCCCCCGAAATTGGTTTTTTACACGGATCTTTGCACATACGGAGACCCTATACCCGGGTACTATTATTTCAAACCTAAGATTAGAGGTGCTTTCGCCTTACTTTTGACTTACCAAGTGTATGGTCTCTTGTAGTGTGCGAAAGTATCACTCAGATTGCAAACCATTTCTTGTAAGCACGATTTTTGGAAGGTACGTCTAACCTATTTTGGGAGGTGTAACCAACCTCTTGCCGACCGTTTGCAAAGTGGTTCCTCACCTTAAAGAGTGAGGGCGATCCGAGGGCCTTTAGAAGTCTAGAGCCACCATGGAGTACACTTTATGTAGCATTCTATTTTGAAACTTGAATAAGACAGTCATGGTTCCCCTTCGTTCACTATCAAAGATTAAGAGGTGTCAAAACAGTTAATCTATTACCTACTTAACCTTCGAAAAAGCTGTGGGGATTGTGACAATCAAAAATTTAAAAATATATACTCTTTTTCAAGTTATCAAATTAGAGTGTTACACTTTAGTTATACCATAGAACAATGTCGTAGGACTGTGGCCAATAGACATCCCAAAAACCTTGTAGGATCTACCATGAGGGGGCATATTCTCTATCTCTTATCTCATTTTGTTTAATATAAGTCGGGACCACCATCCCACATAAGTGGGGTGACCTACCGACATCCAAGCCAGAATGATGTAAGGGGCACCATTGCATTTTGGTAACCTTATGTCATGAGGAAGGCCTTTTCTTTTCATATGAATTAAACCCGCAATAGGGCTCACAGCCCTAAGGGTAAATTTCATTTTCATATCCATCTTTTCACTTGGGATAATCTCTCATCGTTCTAAGTGAGCCCGAACTATATGGCTATTGCAAATTCATTATGGCATTCCATGTCCAGTAATGAAGGCTTAATCGCCCCCAAATAGGGTCACTTACCTAGGGGCATGCATTTGCATTTGTATCATAATATTCCATTTCAGCGATCCACCATCGTTCCGAAGTTGGCCAGAACTATATGAATGCTATCAATACATCCTGATACCTCATATTGGTAATGAAGGCTTAATCGCCCCCATATAGGATCTTTTGGGTTCTAAGGGCACTGCATCATACATTTTTGCATCATCATATATTCATATTCATATGCATCATTCATAAAGAAAAAATCAAAAATTTTTGAACAAGCCAAGGTTTCATTACTGTTGCTTTCCCACACTTTTACCAGACCAGACTTAGAACCAGGACTATGGCAGATGTAAGTGACCAAGATGAGTCAATCATTCAACTAGAGGAACAAGATCTGTCAAATGCTAGAACTGATGATGAAGAATAACAATGAAAGGGGGTGAATGACCCATCACATTTCTTGGAAGGTTAACCCTTATTGTTTGGCCTAAGACTTTAGGGTTACTTAATAGTGGGCAATCATGCTTTCCATTCTCTCTTCAATAAATGTGAGCCATGTTTGGCCATCTCAAAGTTGTTCCTTAATGAAATTTTCATTTTCATTACATTTCTCTTTAACAATTATTTACTAATGTTTTGATCATGTGAATAAATCATCTCACCGCACTTCGGAAATTTTTTTTCCTGCATTAACTTGAGATATTTGATTCAAATTTAAAGTTAGAGAAGGATGATGTAAGTGTAAGACCCAAAATAACGTGGACTCTCAAGCAAGTCCTTCCAGTGATACAAGACTTCGTCGAATTCCCAAACACTAAGGAGATACCCCTAGTCACCCCGTTGAGCCTGGACATTTTGAAGTGGAGATCATTTCTCTCAAACCAACAACATGTGATAAACTGGGATTGTGACACCCTCCCGAATTTCCAAAGATAATATAGTAATTAAGCTTTAACATTGGATAATATATGGACTTGTGAGTGTTAAGAAAATATGGAAAATAAAATTTTCTTTTAAAGCGGGTGCACAAATCGTCATTTGGAATTCTTGGAGAATAAACTTTAAACCATTTCAAAACATTTGTATCGAGTTCGGCGATCTCTAAAATCTTTTTCACAAATAGGGTAACATTCGCTCTTTGGAAACATCTTGGTATCATACAAGTAATTAAAGTTACCCATACTTTGTTCGATAATACTGATACCATCAAATAATATATATATAGCCGAGCTCTTAGATAGATTAAATCAGAGTAAAGCGGAAGTTATAGGACTATGCAACTGATAATAATATAAACAAAGATATATATACATAAGTATGAAAAGAGTGATAAGTACATAGTCCCCATATCAAGTCTCCAAGTTCCAAAATACAAGTCCATAATCCGATCTACATAGTAATATGACCAAAGCCCTAGAGTACTCAAAAAGTATATCTACAACGTATATACATAACCAAAATATGAACTCCAGGGGTGGTCACGTAGATCCGGTAGCATCAGATGGAGTAGTAGTGATAGCAGCAGTCTCCAAGTAGTAAAAAGGGTAGTAGCATCATCAACAACACAGCAGCAGCAGCAAGTCTCCTCCACAGCATCCACACATCGAATCCACCGATCCTCATCACATACCATATGCATATACCTAGGGATCATCGTCCCTCCAATCACTCCCAGTAGAATGCACGACAGGCTCGCTCCCACTCTCGTCCTCCACCGGATCCTCCTCGATCTCATCCGAGGGAGAGTGTACCCTACCACTGGGTACCGGATTAGGTGATGGTGAAACCCTGACTGGGCTCCTCGGATCAGAAGGGGGAGTCTCCTCACGGACGACTCTCGAAGTAAAAGGGTGAGAGCGGGTAGGTCGAAAACGAAAACTATGGTAAGAGCGAGCTGGTCGCGTGGGAGGTGGTCCATGATAAGTGTAAAACAGGGGTACATGCATAGTGTATATGATGGGAATCCTAAATCTACGAGGACGGAATCGTATCACCGGGTTCGGGTGGTAGAAAGTAATCTCTACCTCACCCTCGAACACCGCGCGATGGTCCTCATAGATCCATGTGCCACTAGGAAGTGGCCGGATCTCGATGCAAGCAATGTAACGAGACATCACCTACAAGGGCATAGGGGTAAGCAATTCTATACACATAACCAATAGAGAATAAATTGTGCAATATGAATATGTAAATATGCATCAATTAACAACAATCACATATAACACTTATCAGTTAATGAATGCGCATAGGATGCTCACACTTATTTCATTTATCACAATTAATTTAAATGAGTGGCATGATGCATGACTTTAGCTCTCAAGCCTATCTCCATCATACTATGTCACTCTCTGACGTCCATCCCTGACAACCCAGCACTCAACAGTGCGTTGTATTCCTAGGTATACAACAATTCGTACATTCACCTAGAATGTACACGACAAGCTTGGAATCCATGCCACCCGAGCATAGTTATAACGTGCCACCCGAGCATCGTCCCGTCATCCAAACAGTCCGTCATCCAAACGGTATAACCATATCGGCATCCACTAAGCCGACCACGTCAACGACGTGTCATCAAGCAAGCGTATTGGCACTCCCAGAGGCCCTTCACATGTTTACAAAAAACATGATATACGTCCTACCATCCAAACTCCAGTATGAATGCATTAACTTTACTTAAAAGGAATTGATTGATGTTTCGTCCTTTTATTAATACACTACGTGCCTCCCGAGCAACGTATCATTATTATTCAAACATCATAACGTCAATCAATTTCTTTTAAGTCCAGGATCACTTGGTTTATTGTCCTTTAAGAGTTACAAAATGACTTAGAATTGAAAATGGTATTTTAAGTGTCTGACTAAAAATACTCGAGTGTTTTCCAAAATACTCGAGTAGTTTATCATTTTCCAGATTCTACTCGAGTTGTTCATAATTATACTCGAGTCGTTCATGTCTTTTCAGAGATTTAGGTTTCCAGGTCTTCATAAATATACTCGAGTATTTCATGAGATACTCGAGTATTCCATTACCCAGAATACTCGAGTAGTTCATATATTACTCGAGTGTCCAATTTAATTCCCAAGTTGGTGCGCCAATTTTCACTCTGGTGCACCACGAAATACTCGAGTATTAAGCCAAATACTCGAGTATCTGCAGACAGAACAGAGTGAAACTTGGTTTTTACATACCATTTCAATTTCTAAACACTTTTAACCCAAACCAGTGATCACAATAGTTCATATACCACATATTGAACATGTTAACATACTCATTTCATATCAAATCACACATTTGACAGAGAATCAATCCATTATGCATGAAATATACAATTAGAAACTCAACACTTCAAATTGCAAAATAAGCACAATATTCATGAAACAAAGTTCATTTAAGCTTGGATGCATGATATAGAACTTGCTCATCACAGTCATAGAGCATGGATTGGTCTCCAAACCAAAGTTCCTATTCAAACTAAGCCCTTAGAGCCTCTTAGTGGCTCTCTAACATAATTAATGAAATTTAAACTCTATCTAGTGAATATAATTACTTCCCCTTACCTCTCAGACGTGAATCAAACAAGAAATCTCCAAAGAAAAGCTCCACAACTCTCAGACCAACTTCAAGCACCATATGCAGAGCATTTTGAGTGCATCACCAAATTGGAATTGGTTTACACATGAAACAGAGAATAGAATTAGGGAAATTAGATTTTCTAGACTCTATGCAACATCATCTAACTAAAGAAACTGAATTTGAGACTCGTGGATTCGTGAGCTTACCAGAAATCAAACCCAAAGTAAGCTCCAGAAACAGAACTTGACAGAACAGCTTCACTTCCAAGCTCCAATTCTCCCAACACACTCACTCAATCCTCACGATTTTTATGTCTATACAAAGCTCGTGATGTGAGCTTTGTATTCGTGTATCACTCAAGCCTCAACACTCAGAATTGAAAGAGAATCGAAGAGAACAAACTCAGAACCCTAACTTCATCAACAAAGCAAGTTTGATAAAAAATTCTCAGCCAAGGATCGTTGATGAGCTTAAATAGGAATTGAGGAGACTCATGCAGGTCGACACGACCTCCCAGGACGTGGAATGAAGATGATTTCGTGTCACCAACACGAAATCGTTGGTGCTGACTCACCAAACGCACTAACTCGTGCAATTTGACCCAGAATACTCGAGTTTTTCAGAAAATACTCGAGTATTTTGCCCAATTTTTGAAAAATAATTATTTTATTTACTTTCCCTCCAAAACCTTTCCTATAATTACCTCTAGGTCCCAATCCAGGGACTAATTTGCAAAATATTTATTTTATGCACAAATTTACTCACCAAAATAAATTCTAGCAATATAAACAAAGATCTTAATTAAAGATCAAGAATAGAAATAATTAATTATAATAAACTTTATAATTAATATTTCATTAATCCAGGATTAAAATTTTTGGGGTGTTACACTACTTCCCCACTTAAAAGGAATTTCGTCCCCGAAATTCACTCTTCAAAATTACACATTTTCAAAATTAAATAAAAGACTATTTTGATGTTATCATATCATTAGGGAAAATCCTTCCCCACTTAAAAGAATTTTGCTTACACTTCTTTAAATTCTCTGACTCAAAATACTTCAATTAAAACTTTTCTCGACTAACACTTTTGCGTTCGAAAGCATATACCAATCCTGTTTCTTATAAAAGAGTCTTCTTAAACTCCTCCAAAAATTATGTCGTAATTAACTCAAATAAAGTCTTTTGATTACCTCTTTCTAGAAAAAAAAATACCTCAAATACATAACTTTAGATCAAAACTTTTCCCAATAGACCTTTCGAGGAAAACTTTTTCTGAAAACCGCATTTCAACTTCATAATTAAAACATTTTGCAATTACTTCAAATGAAATCTTTTGATTAAAGCCTTTTTGAATAATACCTTTTAAGTACATATATACTCCTCAGTTAAAACATTTTCCAAAGATATTTCTAAGGAAAACTTGACCCGTTGCGCACTCTGATCACTCAAGCACGATTAACGAATCATTTATATGATTTTATTCCTTAATAGTTGCAAACATTAGGGTGATCAGTCCTAATATTCAAACCATTAATAATAAAATCATTCTTTTCAGATATAACTTTTCGCAGGAAAAGTCATACGACACATCTTTAAGTTAGATGAACTTAAAGATGGGATACTTGTCACCATCAGATACAGCTAGATAGCCAAGTGCTAGAGTTGTTTCCGTTGGGGAGACAAATACTTGTCCTATCCCGGTGGTTATTAATCTCTCTAGTCTTAACTGATCTTTCTCTTTTTGTGGCGCCCAAAGATATTTATCACATCCAACTGTGATAAGGGTTTTGATCACAGAAATTCAAATCACAGACCTGCTCAGGTTTTCAAATTACATAACGATTTAACCAACGCAATCGAAAACATTGATTACGTTAATCCCGATTAGAGAAAGGATAAACTCCAACTATCTATATTCAAATCTAACTCGCATCCTAGCAGGTTGATCACCTTTCCGAACTTAACTCGCTTTATGACCATTCCCCTCTAACTCTTAACCCTTGATGACTCTGGCGCATTAAAACCTTAGTCTCTTACAGCTCCAACCGAATGTCCTCATAGGTATACCAGTACTTAGTCCAAAGTGATGAATCTCTTACTTTACACATAGAAATGGGAAAGTCCTTTACTTCTTATTAGCATACTCGATAATCCCCACGGTCGAAGTTTGGTTAAATTGTCATTCTCCCATGATTAATTCACTTAACTACATTTCCACTTTTCTAATTGAATACTTCCTTTGCCCAGGTCCCCTTCATACCTGGTTTGGACATTCATTCTATCCACTTCTTACGCCTCTCCATCGTACCTATAAATTCCACACATTCTTCCAGTATCGGGAAACTCCTTATTCGCTGATAGTTGATAGATTGCTTAAGGTTCGGGCACAATCCATTCTAACTTCACATATTTGAACCTTTCGTCCAGGTCTTTATGAAACATACTTCCTCGGTCGTTTGAACTTGACGACGCCTTCTCTGAGACTATTACTTTCCCGTTCAATGTTTAGCATTTCAGTTCCTTGAATCCTTCTCCTGTCTCTTGAAAACTCTCTTCAGTTCCCAAAGACTGCTTTTCAACTATTGCTCAAATGATGTATCAATCCTTTGTCTCAACATTTGTCCTATATGATTTCTGCCAGTTCTTCGCTACACCACTTAACATAAAAGTGACCTAACTTTCTATTCATCCATCTCTTGTATGCACAATACCAAAAATTTCACTCCTAATCCCGTATCATTTGGAATGTAAATTTTATGGTATGAAGCGAAGGATTTCTCCCATCCATCTATGGAAATTGGATTCCTTCTCTTCCATAAATCAATCTCTTATTTCTTTTCGTCTTCCTTACTTCGAACAACCTCCTTAGTTACCTTAAAGTCTACTCTTTGACCCAAAGTTGTCACCACCTTTCACTTTACTAGGTAGGTAATGGAGCTTAAAATCAAATCTTTCAAACCCCAACTATTGATGATGACTCTAATTCAATTTCTTCTTCTGATATAATTCCTTCATTCATACTCCTTTGGTTTCTAAACTTCTAAAACATGGTGCCATAAAGACAAAGCTTTCAGATCCTTTTAGAGTAAACATACTCGTTGCAAGCTCCGAGTCACTCAACAAAAGCTTATCATGAGTGTATTCGATCGTTTTGATGCTGACACCCCCACCTTCCTTCCTTAGACTATCCTCTTCCGAGTCCTTGCCTTAATACATGAAATTATTCTTTAATACCCTCGCATGAATATAGAAAGAGCAATGTAGGAGAGGATGTCAACCTTCCCTTTGATTACAGAAAATCCTCGATGCATGCCCTATTCCATATGAAAGGCTAATCTTTCCAGGTTACCTTGGTTAAATGTACTTGGCTTAGGGAAGTCCACTTATGGTCTCACAACAGCACTCGACCATTCTATTCCCAAGATCGCATCCCCATGCGATAAGGTTAGACGGATCAAATTTATTCTAAGACTTGTCCTAACATTTCTATACAACCGTTAAGACTTGCCTTAGTAATATCTACAAGAACGCTCGAAGAAATTTCTACCATAACAGCACAGGACAATTCAAATGCAAACGAAGTCAAACAATTTACACATTCATAAGAAACAAATGAATGTGTAGCATCAGAATCAAACAATGCATTGCAAAAATGATCATTTAGCAAGTACTTACCTTGCACAAGATCAGAGGGTTGTTTAGCTTCTATTCCACTAAGGGTAAACACTCTGCCTTGAGTTGTTGATTTGCTAGCAGGTATGATGGGGTTACATTTCACAGGTTCTCTGCAGTAACGTGCAATATGACCCTGCTTCCCACAGTTGAAACAATTACTTGTTGCCCAACAGATTCTTCCATAATGATGATGCTTACACTTCTCACAGAAGGGAGTCTTGCTTAGGGAATCCCTTCCATCGCTACCGCCCACTTTTCCTTTGCCTTTCCCTCGGCGATCATACGGACCTTTGCCTCGGTTATTGAAACCTTTATGCCTCTGAGGTCCATAGTTCTGACTGTCCTTCCTCTCTGGGACTTGTATCTCTTCCGCTTTTGTGTCATCTTCATACATCCTACACATGTCCACAAGTGCAAGAAAGCTTTGAATTCGTTGATAACTAAAAATCGACTTCAACTTGGGCCTCAAGCCTCCTTCAAACTTTATGCACTTGCTTCTTTCATCCGGGTTGTTCTGATAGTATGGAGAGTACTTTATCAGCTCCTCAAACTTGGCCGCGTACTCACCCACACTCATACTCCCTTGCTTCAGCTGCAAGAACTCCACCTCCTTCTTCCTCCTGAGATCCTCAGGAAAATACTTATGGAGAAACTTCTCCATGAATACACCCCAACTCACATCCCTTCCTTCATATTGCAAAAGTTGCACCGTGTGATTCCACCAATTTTCGGCTTCATCCTCTAACATGTAGGTTGCATATGCCACCTTTTGAGCATCAGAACACTCCAACGTTCTCAAGATCTTGTCCATGGTGTGAATCCACTTGTTGGCCTCTTCCAGTTTAAATCCTCCTTCAAACTTTAGCGGATTACAGCTTCTAAAATCAGCCAAAGTCTTTGCCTCAGCGTTACCCACATTACACTGATGGGACGGGTTGACCGGTTGAGATGGTTGTTGAGATTGTCGCTGCATGGCTTCCATCACCGTGGTGATCCTTTCTAACATCGCATTGGTGTGATTTTGGTTTCTAGTTGCCATATTAGACCTGCGCTATGGGCTTATGGTCACATATGTTGCACTAAAGAAACTTTCATCACACCACCCATACTAAGGCTCTATCTTAAATTTTTAAGTCTACAATCAATTGTGTCTTGTACTCAAAAGAGACAAGATACAAACAAATCAAGGGTATCTAAAGCTCAACGAGCCAAAATAATAGCATTCAAATAGTGTAAATACCCTGGAGATACCTGCTTGATGTTGATGGCTACCTTTCTGAACTACTTCCACTACTACAGGATCTGACTTTTGCTCTGATACCACTCAGTGTGACACCCTCCCGAATTTCCAAAGATAATATAGTAATTAAGCTTTAACATTGGATAATATATGGACTTGTGAGTGTTAAGAAAATATGGAAAATAAAATTTTCTTTTAAAGCGGGTGCACAAATCGTCATTTGGAATTCTTGGAGAATAAACTTTAAACCATTTCAAAACATTTGTATCGAGTTCGGCGATCTCTAAAACCTTTTTCACAAATAGGGTAACATTCGCTCTTTGGAAACATCTTGGTATCATACAAGTAATTAAAGTTACCCATACTTTGTTCGATAATACTGATACCATCAAATAATATATATATAGCCGAGCTCTTAGATAGATTAAATCAGAGTAAAGCGGAAGTTATAGGACTATGCAACTGATAATAATATAAACAGAGATATATATACATAAGTATGAAAAGAGTGATAAGTACATAGTCCCCATATCAAGTCTCCAAGTTCCAAAATACAAGTCCATAATCCGATCTACATAGTAATATGACCAAAGCCCTAGAGTACTCAAAAAGTATATCTACAACGTATATACATAACCAAAATATGAACTCCAGGGGTGGTAACGTAGATCCGGTAGCATCAGATGGAGTAGTAGTGATAGCAGCAGTCTCCAAGTAGTAAAAAGGGTAGTAGCATCATCAACAACACAGCAGCAGCAGCAAGTCTCCTCCACAGCATCCACACATCGAATCCACCGATCCTCATCACATACCATATGCATATACCTAGGGATCATCGTCCCTCCAATCACTCCCAGTAGAATGCACGACAGGCTCGCTCCCACTCTCGTCCTCCACCGGATCCTCCTCGATCTCATCCGAGGGAGAGTGTACCCTACCACTGGGTACCGGGTCAGGTGATGGTGAAACCCTGACTGGGCTCCTCGGATCAGAAGGGGGAGTCTCCTCACGGACGACTCTCGAAGTAAAAGGGTGAGAGCGGGTAGGTCGAAAACGAAAACTATGGTAAGAGCGAGCTGGTCGCGTGGGAGGTGGTCCATGATAAGTGTAAAACGGGGGTACATGCATAGTGTATATGATGGGAATCCTAAATCTACGAGGACGGAATCGTATCACCGGGTTTGGGTGGTAGAAAGTAATCTCTACCTCACCCTCAAACACCGCGCGATGGTCCTCATAGATCCATGTGCCACTAGGAAGTGGCCGGATCTCGATGCAAGCAATGTAACGAGACATCACCTACAAGGGCATAGGGGTAAGAAATTCTATACACATAACCAATAGAGAATAAATTGTGCAATGTGAATATGTAAATATGCATCAATTAACAACAATCACATATAACACTTAGCAGTTAATGAATGCGCATAGGATGCTCACACTTATTTCATTTATCACAATTAATTTAAATGAGTGGCATGATGCATGACTTTAGCTCTCAAGCCTATCTCCATCATACTATGTCACTCTCTGACGTCCATCCCTGACAACCCAGCACTCAACAGTGCGTTGTATTCCTAGGTATACAACAATTCGTACATTCACCTAGAATGTACACGACAAGCTTGGAATCCATGCCACCCGAGCAAAGTTATAACGTGCCACCCGAGCATCGTCCCGTCATCCAAACGGTCCGTCATCCAAACGGTATAACCATATCGGCATCCACTAAGCCGACCACGTCAACGACGTGTCATCAAGCAAGCATATTGGCACTCCCAGAGGCCCTCCACATGTTTACCAAAAACATGATATATGTCCTACCATCCAAACTCTAGTATGAATGCATTAACTTTACTTAAAAGGAATTGATTGATGTTTCGTCCTTTTATTAATACACTACGTGCCTCCCGAGCAACGTATCATCATTATTCAAACATCATAACGTCAATCAATTTCTTTTAAGTCCAGGATCACTTGGTTTATTGTCCTTTAAGAGTTACAAAATGACTTAGAATTGAAAATGGTATTTTAAGTGTCTGACTAAAAATACTCGAGTGTTTTCCAAAATACTCGAGTAGTTTATCATTTTCCAGATTCTACTCGAGTTGTTCATAATTATACTCGAGTCGTTCATGTCTTTTCAGAGATTTAGGTTTCCAGGTCTTCATAAATATACTCGAGTATTTCATGAGATACTCGAGTATTCCATTACCCAGAATACTCGAGTAGTTCATATATTACTCGAGTGTCCAATTTAATTCCCAAGTTGGTGCGCCAATTTTCACTCTGGTGCACCACGAAATACTCGAGTATTAAGCCAAATACTCGAGTATCTGCAGACAGAACAGAGTGAAACTTGGTTTTTACATACCATTTCAATTTTTAAACACTTTTAACCCAAACCAGTGATCACAATAGTTCATATACCACATATTGAACATGTTAACATACTCATTTCATATCAAATCACACATTTGACAGAGAATCAATCCATTATGCATGAAATATACAATTAGCAACTCAACACTTCAAATTGCAAAATAAGCACAATATTCATGAAACAAAGTTCATTTAAGCTTGGATGCATGATATAGAACTTGCTCATCACAGTCATAGAGCATGGATTGGTCTCCAAACCAAAGTTCCTATTCAAACTAAGCCCTTAGAGCCTCTTAGTGGCTCTCTAACATAATTAATGAAATTTAAACTCTATCTAGTGAATATAATTACTTCCCCTTACCTCTCAGACGTGAATCAAACAAGAAATCTCCAAAGAAAAGCTCCACAACTCTCAGACCAACTTCAAGCACCATATGCAGAGCATTTTGAGTGCATCACCAAATTGGAATTGGTTTACACATGAAACAGAGAATAGAATTAGGGAAATTAGATTTTCAAGACTCTATGCAACATCATCTAACTAAAGAAACTGAATTTGAGACTCGTGGATTCGTGAGCTTACCAGAAATCAAACCCAAAGTAAGCTCCAGAAACAGAACTTGACAGAACAGCTTCACTTCCAAGCTCCAATTCTCCCAACACACTCACTCAATCCTCATGATTTTTATGTCTATACAAAGCTCGTGATGTGAGCTTTGTATTCGTGTATCACTCAAGCCTCAACACTCAGAATTGAAAGAGAATCGAAGAGAACAAACTCAGAACCCTAACTTCATCAACAAAGCAAGTTTGATCAAAAATTCTCAGCCAAGGATCGTTGATGAGCTTAAATAGGAATTGAGGAGACTCATGCAGGTCGACACGACCTCCCAGGACGTGGAATGAAGATGATTTCGTGTCACCAACACGAAATCGTTGGTGCTGACTCACCAAACGCACTAACTCGTGCAATTTGACCCAGAATACTCGAGTTTTTCAGAAAATACTCGAGTATTTTGCCCAATTTTTGAAAAATAATTATTTTATTTACTTTCCCTCCAAAACCTTTCCTATAATTACCTCTAGGTCCCAATCCAGGGACTAATTTGCAAAATATTTATTTTATGCACAAATTTACTCACCAAAATAAATTCTAGCAATATAAACAAAGATCTTAATTAAAGATCAAGAATAGAAATAATTAATTATAATAAACTTTATAATTAATATTTCATTAATCCAGGATTAAAATTTTTGGGGTGTTACAGGGATGGGTAGTTTTCAACAGTTTTTGCCAACATGCGAATATCAAGAAGAATTACTCTTTCTTTTATAAACCCAAATACATATCATCCATTGTTCACCCCATTGGGCCTCAACAGAAAAATTTCTTCTTTTAAACCCAAAAAATATTTTACCCGAGTATTAATGAGAATCAAATCAAGGGAGGCAATTTCCATGGTCAAAAGTGCAATCACAAAAAAAAAATCAAAAAAATGGATGTAGGCAAGCACAAAAAAAATTAACAACAAAAATTAGCAAAAAGTGAGTGTGCTTGTCTAAATAAGGCAAAGCCCATGAATCCATTATGTGATGAAAAAGAACAATTTCAATCCTTCTGAATGAAAGATTCTCATTAAAAACTCAACATAAATTTTGGGCCTTTATATCCCTTCTTTCATTTGTCATGTTATTACCCCCAAACCACGCTATAACCTTTGAAAAATCCTCTTGATAATTTGAGTGTCATGCAAAACGTGTTGATAAAATAGGGAATTGAAGAGAAAGGAGAAAGAAAGGGAATGGAAATAAAAATTTGAGCCTTATAACTTTTTTTTGTCAACCCTTAGCCAGACCACATTACAAGCTTTAAAAGACCTCGTTGAGGATTGGTTTGCTTGAGTTACACACTAGGGCGGAGAAACGCTTACTTCATTAAAATTAATTGAAACTTTGATGAACAATATCTCATTTTTAATGGGTAAATTAATTGATTCCATCATTTAAACACTCTCCATTTTCACATGATCATTAAATTGGTGTTGCTTGTTAAAGAGATATATGAGAAAAATAAATTGAAAGGAACTTGATTGGTTGAATGCGATTAAGGATGTTTTGTTATTAAGAACACGTTCTCTGAGAGAGTCCTAACCTTGAGCAAGATGAATAATAAAGATTTGCAATTTCCAGTAAATTCAAAAGCAATTGAGAAATTATTGAGTTTGAGGAAAAAGTTAAATAAAAAAATAAAGAGCTCGCTAGGTTGAAAATCTTGAAAAAGGACGATCTAGGCAAAAGTTAGAGCGATCCACTAAGTTGCAAAACTCGAAAGGGGTGGCTTAGGCAAAAATTAGGATCATGACAAAAAAGCCCGCTAGGAACCTACATTGGGTTTCCTAGGAAAATTTAGGGCAAAAAAAAAATCCTCAAGCACAAACCAACTTGTTCTTAATAAAGAGATATTGGAAATTGCAAATAGAACCAGAAAAGAAGTCCTGAAGGTTGCATTGGGGCAATTTTGAAGATTCCCTACCCTCGGTGAAACATTTCCCAAACTGGGCCAGTTTTGAAAAGTTTTGTTGCTAGCCAAGCAAACTGGGACAGTTTTGAAAAGTTTTGTTGCTCGCTAAGCAAACTGGGCAGTTTTGGAAATTTTTAACAAGTCCTAGAAGGAAATATTGAGGCAGTTTTGAAGAGAGGTCAAGCAGATTGTTCGTTCATTTGCAAATATTGCTAATGTAGTCAACTCGGGCAGTTCTGGAAAATTTTGAATGAGATACTGGGTCAGTTTTTGAAGAGAAAATTAGAAGCATTGATCATTCCCTTGCATTTGTTGGTCAGACAATAAACTGGGGCATTTTTGGAAGAGAGTAATTATTGAGTTCTAGATGAAAGATATTGGGGCATTGTTTTGAAAAAAAATTTGATTCCCCAGTAAATATTCTAAGCACAATGCACTGGGGCAGATTTTGAACAAATTTAGGTTGTTTGATGATGATTAATTATTGACAAATGTCAGACTGATGAGTTTTCAAAAGATGTTATTAAAGAAGAAAGTTGTTAAAGATTTGCCCGTGCTTGTCTTGATTAGATTTTGGTATGGCTCGGTATTGGTGTTCAAGAGCAAAAGAGTTGAAACCAGTTTATCTTGTTATAAAAAATTAAAAAAAAAACTTTTTGCGTTTTAGACGCATTAATTCCTGATGGGTTTACATTAGAAAAAAGTTAGAGTTGCATTGTTGATTCCAAATCATATTCATTTTATTGTCATTAACATCATTTGCATTGTGTTCATCTTGCATTATGCATTTTTGACATCATATACACCAATTACATTGCATTATACCAGTTGCAACATACTAGTTTTTAATAAAAATTATATTCGCATGCATTCTATTCATTACTATTTGCATTGTTTGCATCACCAAAATTTGAATATTCAAAAACAATAATTACAAAAAAAAGTCATTTTGATATTGGTTGGGCTTTTTGATGCCCCGACAGAAATGTCGAAAATCATTTTGGGTGTTTTGACACCCGGCATAAATGCTAAAGTCATTTTGATATTGGTTAGGCTTTTTGATGCCCCGACAGAGATGTCGAAAATCATTTTGGGTCTTTTGATACCCAGCACCAAGGCTGAAGTCATTTTGGGTTTTTTGACACCCGGCACAAACGCTAAAGTCATTTTGGGTCTTTTGACGCCCGACACCAACGCTGAAGTCATTTTGGATCTTTTGACGCCCGACACAAACGCTAAAGTCATTTTGGGTCTTTTGACGCCCGGCACAAACATTGAAGTCATTTTGGGTCTTTTGACACCCGGCACTAACGCTAAAGTCATTTTGATGTTGGTTGGACTTTTTGATGCCCCGACAGAAATGTCAAAAATCATTTTGGGTCTTTTTACGCCCGGCACAAACACTGAAGTCATTTTTATGTTGGTTAGGCTTTTCATGATATCCTGACATTTATGTCAAAGCATCATCGTTGTTATTAGGCTTTCGTGATATCCTGACAGAAATGTCGAAGAATCATCGTTGTTATTAGGCTTTTCATGATATCCTGACATTTATGTCCAAGCATCATCGTTGTTATTAGGCTTTTCATGATATCCTGACATTTATGTCAAAGCATCATCGTTGTTATTAGACTTTTCATGATATCCTGACGGAAACGTCGAAGTATCATCGTTGTTATTAAATTTTCATCATCGACCAGTTCTGCTTCTATCAAACTTCCAGATTTGTTAAGCGCGATTTGGTTCTTAACAAAATTGGTGTCCACTTCTTTTTTCGTTCCTTACCCTGATAGCATCCAAGCCACAATTTGCTTGCTATCTGATAAGAAACAAGTAAAAAGGGGCAGCTGTTGACACCCAATTTTGTCCCCCCCAAACAAAATAAAACAAAAAAAAAAATAAAAATGTTTAAAAAAAATTAAAAATTAAAAATAAAATAAAAAATAAAAAATATTTTGAAAAAAAAGTTTTTTTATGAAAAATAAAATAAACGAAAAATAAAAGTTTTCAAAAAAAATAAATAAAAATGTTTTAGTAAAAGATTTGGTTAATTTGTGAGGATAAAGATAAGATTTGGTTTTGTTTTAAAAGGATTATCATCAGATTTGTTTTTATTTTTTAAGATTTAATTGAGGAATAAACCAGGGAATATTCTATTGGGCTTTCAAAAGCCTGTTTGAAAAACCCTATTTTTTTAACCTAGTTTTTTTTCCTATAAATAGAGTTTTCTTCCTCACTTCAGGGACACACAAAAAATTAGAGAGAGAACTACACAGAAATAAAAAAGCTCCCTGCCAGTTCCCGGCGCACCACCACCCTCACGCCAGGCGCGTGACGTGCACGCGCCTCACAGTTTCCCACCAGCCTCGCGCGAGTGTGTACTGCACGCGCTCCACACCACTCCCTCCTGCGGTTGCAGCTGCAGTCCTGCCACGCCAATCATACTGCGACACCTGGCGCCGTGTTGCATTCCTCCCTCGTTCCCTCCGTTCCGCTGCACACTACTTTCTCCATTTCTATACAGGTAGTATTTCTTCTCTTTTCTTTATTACTTTTTATAGTTTCTTTTCTTTCTTTTTTAATATTTAAATAATAATAATAGTTTAAAATGTATTTTTTTTATTGGTAAAACTACTCGTTTGGTCTCCTAAGTTATTTTTTTTCTAATCTGGTCCCCTAAGTCTTTTTTGTTTGAAAGTGGTCCCCTAACTCATGTAACGTTAGCACCGTTAGTCCTTTCCGTCCATGAAGGAACTCCCTATCGCGCTCATAATCAATGACAATGTTGTAGTTCGTTCTCTCTTAGAAAATGCCCTAGCAACCCTCTGTTTTCCCTCCAAAGTTTAGTGTTTTTCTCTCTTAGCTCATAAGGACTTCTTATGGAAGAAAGGAGAAGATGAAGTGAGTGGCTTCAAGCACAAAAACGGCGTCGTATGACTCCACCATTTTAAACATTTAACGTGGTAAAAGGGAGGGTACACGTGGATCGCCTACATTGGGCACTCTGACTGCCACGTCAACTTAAATAGACGATGTTAGGTGGTAATGGACGGAAAGGATTAACGATGCTAATGTTACATGAGTTAGGGGACCACTTTCAAACGAAAATGACTTAGGGGACCATATTGGAACAAATAAATAACTTAGGGGACCATACGAACAATTTTGCCTTTTTTTATTTGTTATTTAAATTGGTTATGTTTTGGTAAGTCAATTTTTCTTACCCAAATTTTACACAGTGGTGGGATCTCTTGTACTTACTCTTCACACCAAAAATAAATATATAAAAATAATTTTCTTTAAAATAATAAGAATTAAAAATGTAAACTTTTCTTAGTTTATGTTTTAAAATTTGTTGCATTTTGGTAAGTCTATTTTCTTTCCCAAATATAGTGGAGAGATCTGAACTTCCTCTCTGCATAAAAATATATACAAGTAAAAAATATTATTTAGAAGACAAAAACATTTTTTGTAAAAATTAAATTAAATGGATTTTATTAATTAATTGTTAATCATGTGTTTTGGAAATCCACCTTTCCTTTGTCTAAATGTCAAGGTCTTGTGCATGTTCCTCTCCGTATCAAACCCTTCTTCAAAAAAATAAAATTAACAACATTAAAAATTAAATAAGAACTACGTAGCCTTGATTCCTCATTTTATGAGGGTACATAGGACCAGGGGCAACTTTGTCAGACACAACAATAAAAAACAAATAATTTTTGGCAAACCAATTATTTAGGTCTTTTAATTAAAATCAATCAAATAAAGGTACCATTTCAGAATGGGCGAACGATGTGCTAATACCTTCCCCGGCTCGTAAACGACTCCCGAACTTAGAATCTATCTAGTTCGGGACTACTCTTTATCCTTTTTAATAAATAATTATTTTTTCCGCGTTTTTGCAACAAAATGCGGTGGCGACTCCATATTGGGTCAATCAACCCCCACTCGTAGGCGAAGCCCCGAGGGCAACCCGGGACCCCGGCCGCGACAGTGTGGTCTCTCAATAGACCTAATATCAAGATAAAAGAATAACATAACAACAGATAATAACAGCATAATAACATAACAGTATACGATGACGGTATTCATATAACAGATAATAACAACATAATGATAGAATAGCAGATAACTTAAATAAAGAAACATTTCATCATCACCAATAACATATATCATTCCATGCCCTAATAAACTTTGTCATCACATTATGCTCTTCCTTTGATTACACATCTCATAAGCTTCTCAATCATCATCCATTACAACAGATTCCAAGATCATAACTTATTAAGCATAATCATTCCTTATTATTAAGTCTTATCAATTTGAATCCTTCGATGATGTGGGGAAATGGTCATCATCGAGGAGGTTGGTTAGCACACACGACTACATCTCCTCATATCCACCCATGCCTAAGTCGGAAGCAAACAGGAGTACATGACCTTTACCACGCTGGCTTGACAGCTGTCCGCAACACAATAGCAAGCTTGAAGATAATACTGGCACAATTGAAATAAAGCACATAACCTCATTCCAATCCCTCTCCACTGTTCACGAATTGCCATAGAAATCTACTCGAGGCTTCTTGACGTATCACCGTCCTTACCGTCCCCTATTGCAATCATCTCCTGACTATCCGCAGATAATCAGGGTATATTCTTCTCCACTACTTCGCACTCATACTCACCGCATTAGTACATGTCTTTTAAAGTCTTATTAAACTTTCATCACTTAATTAATATTTTATTCCTATGGTCGACTTATCCTTGATTCAACCCTTCGATAAGTCTCGACCACTAAAGAGTCACATCTTTTTCCCCAACGTAGCACAAGGCTTTGAGTTCCAGCAACTGTTTGGCACCACGGCCATCGCATAGCTCACATGGTTGACTTAGAGTCCTAGCCTCATGGAGATTCCGTTAGACACCATGACCATTTAATAGCTCGCATGGCTGACTTGAAGTCCTAGCCTTACAGGTGTTCCTTAGAAAGTTACTTGCGTACCAAAAGTATTCGATCAGCACGTTCTTAGGCCAACAACACTTTGTCTTGAACTTTTGCAATTCAGAATAGAAACTTAGATCTTGCATCCTTGTTCATTATTCTCAACAGCATTATTCTTATCTTAAACAACATAATTCTTTTCCTCTTATAGCATGCCTTACTTTCTCGTCACATTTTCATAACTTTCGGGATATTTTCAATCTCGTTATAATTTCACAATTTTCATTGTCTCACTTCATTATAAACTAGATTCAGTACTTGACAGATATATCTCAGGCATATATAACAATAACAGATCAACAATTTAATTCATGCATCATAATTAAATCACATGGCATCATATAACATATAAGCATATAGACAATATCACTTTAGCAATAAAGGGATCATGGTTTCAATGTTTGAGATAATTGAAACATCTTAATAAAGAGTCTAAACGCCACATTGTCTTAGGATCACTGCTCTCTCACCTCTTGATCCAGCAGATAATTGCACAGGATTTCCGCGAGTACTTGCTACTGATTGATGCTCCAATCTCCCGTCTTTAAAATACCTCGTATTAAACAAAATACGTTTGTATTACAAATTGTTGATACCTCAATATTTGGTAGCCCAAATTACAAGGCCCAAATCATATGAAGGCCCAGGAATTGTCAAACAAAAAATAAGGCAAAAGGCGTGCAAACTCCAGTAATTGTCCAAGGCGACACACACCCCAAGGCGACGACCATCAAGGCGACGCATCTCGATAAGGCGCCCGGAAGAAGGAGTAGAGCGTACTGATGGCGGTAAACGTCATGTGTCGTCTCAAAGCGTCTCAGGTGCCACGGAAACTCGAGGAGAAAGTCACGATATACGAAGGCGAACCAGAAGTAGAAGCCCACGGAGGGCGCACACGTGACCAGCCAAAGGCGACGTAGCTGTCCAAGGCTCCAACGGCTTGCGGAGGAAGCCAGGAGGGAATCTTTTGGCTACCCAAGACAAAGCTAAAGGTAGTAAGACTTGCATCCCTCTCCTTTACTGTAATCATCAATGTCAAAGCCAAGAATGGTAAAGAAGACAAAGCTATTGGAAAGAAACTCTGAACACATGATGCAAGGGGTCGTTAACCAACAGACAAAGGCGAAAAGCCAGCAACCTTTAGTCAAAAACACCATTATAAATAAGATACATTTCTTCTTCAAAAAGGAAGGAGGAGGGACGACGGAGGGAAAAAGATAGAGAAAAAAAAGGACAACGGAGGGAGAAAGATCGAGAGGGAGGAACCCCACGAAGAGGCCCAGGAAGAAGGGGAAGCAATACACGAGAGCGATAATAAAAACAACACAACAAACACTCATAGTTCTTCTCTCTGAAACTCAGAGAAAGGACACAAGAATAACATCAATGAGGAATATGGAGAGAAGAAGGGCTGAAGAGGGAGAAGCTGCAATCAGAGCGCACTCCATCAACTCTACAAGCTCACAAGAGCAATAAGCCAACGAAGAGGGGGACAAGTTCCTCACTGTATCAAGAAAGAGAAAGGTCCAGAAAAGGAGGAAAAGCCAGAAAGCACACCCCTTCGACAACTGCTATCAGAAGCGGAACAAGGGTGATCAGAATCCCCCAAAACACCGCGACTAACAACAGCCACAACGCAGAGAGCGTACAATAAAAGGAAAGGAAGCTCCCCTTCTAAAACCTAAGCTTAGCAGCATAAAGGAGAATGTAAGACCAAAGAGCACACTTCTCCCTCTGTAAAAAATACCACAAATGTGGGAGCCATTTCCTTGTATCAACATCTCTGTACCTCATTTCAATATAATGAAAGCCTAAAGCTTCACCAAGTTTACGAACCCATTATCTCTTCTATTAATCATTTACTTATCGCACAAAACGGTCCGAAACAATTGGCGACTCCGCTGGGGAAGCTATGGCTTCCAAACCTTGAAAGAAATGGGATTTACGTGGTGTAACAAGCGCCTGTGGGAAATGCCGCTCTGGAGGTGATACTCGCAGTTGCCGTCTAAGACCCGACACCCAGTCCTGCAAGCCGAAGGACGGGAGCGGATCCTGGAAGGCTGAGCTTCAGATCCAATCGGCGAAGCTACGACTTCCAACTTTGAAGGAAATGCTCCTAGAAGCGCCACTTAAAAGATAGCTCCTGAAGGCGCTCCACTGACATCAACAGTCTCTAACGGAAGAGGCGTCTCAGCAAAGGGATTGTCTTTCAACCCAAGGGCGACCCTCTCGAAGGGCGGCCTGCTCCCCAAGAGGTGAGCTCCCTGGAAGGCGCCCCTCAGAGAGCGATTTCCCCAGAAGGCGTGCCCACAGAAGGCGGCCAGGTTCGCTCTGATACAAACTTTCCAGAGGGCGACGAGACTCGTCCAAGAGGCGGCCTAGATCTTTGTCAGCCCAATCGTCCAGAAAGGCGACGCTTCAAAGGCGACGCTTCAGAAGGCGACAACGTTCGCTCTACTTAGCTTTTCAGAAGGCGGTTACACAACCGAAAGGGCAAAAGTACGCCCTTACGGACGAAGGCGCTACGCAAGAAAGTAGAGACTCAGGAGCAAAATGCGCAATCAGAGAGCTTACGTGGAAAAATGCTTCATGTTGTCTGCACTATGAGCTAAGTACACACAATCTTTGACTCAGTCTAATTTATCATTCATATGCTAGCAAGTCTTTTCATGAAATTGATTATAATAGATATGAATCATGATGACATGAAAAATGTATCCAATCACGTATCGGGTGCTGTATGTTAGTTAAGGAAATAGGGTTTCTGTTTGCTCACCTTTTTTGCATCTATGTCTTAACATGCTTTTGGCAGTATCGCTTTTACATGACATCATGCTCTACGTAGTTAGTTTCATGTCTAAGAATATCCCGATAAGAACGATTTATTTTTACTCTGTCTAGAATAACATTGTTCTGACAAGACATGATATGATATGTGGCTATGTGTGTCACGGTTTAAAATTACATGTGTATGGTCACAATCATGAATGCTGCCGCCCTGATATGTATCGAATGCCTGACTAGAAAAAAACAATAATTAGACAACTCTATGCATTTGAATGTTTGCTGTAGAACAGAAATTAGTGTATCATACTGGTCATTCTTGCCATGATCTTGTTAATTTTTCTCGGCTCAACCAAGGCATGATGTAAAGAAAACTGTTTTTCATAAGTTCCATCATGCGAGAGCAATGTTTTCTGTTATAAGCTATATGATTTAAATGTTGAGAAGGTGCGCTTTGGGAAAGCGTTGTATGAAAACATGACCTTGATAATGTTACATAACGACGCATGATTGATTTTATACATGATTTACTAGATACAACTAATAAAACAGACATGCGTAGCATGAAAATATCCGAAAATGAAAACTGTTTATGTAGGAATAAGAACCAACCACCTTCTAAAATCTGAGAAGTCCTTTGGTACGCTTTCACAAAAAAAAAACTCCGCATCTCGCCCCATGAAGGCAAGGCGATCAAAGTAAAGTATCGGAAGGCAAGTGATGAAACAAGAGCAAAGTACCGAGAAAAGAAACGCGACATACGAGTAGAAAAGATCGGTGAGAATCAAGCAATGAGAAAAGAGTTCACAAAAATGGGTGAACCCTGAGCAAGATAGTAAGATGCATGAAATCCAGAGCCAGAAGACGAACATGGAGTCATGGCGGCAAGACGCATGTGAACGTGCATTTGGTACAAACTAACTGACAAGAAAAGGCGAGAAAAGCAAAGTTGAATCAGAAAGCCTCATGTGAAGCTGCAAAGATAAAACCCAAGGCACGTCAAGAGAAAATAAACAGTGATGAAGCCAGAGATCCTGAAGTAAACCAAAAACAGAACGTTGCTAGTGTCAAGCCGAAAAAAAAAAATCTAAAAGCAAGTTGTATCAAAAGCCGAAAACAAAAAAAAACTGACGATGAATTCAAACCAGAAAGACGAAGGCGACTTCGAAGCAAAAGCGTGCAAGGAAGGTAATTGAAAAGCAAGAGTAAGCACATGTGCAAAGGCTGACACAACTAAACCCAAGAGTAAATGAGGATGAAGCAGAAGACATTTCCAAGCAAAAGCCAGCCAGAAGTCAAAAGCAAACTTTAAAGGCGGCCGTGATCACAATTGCAAGGCGTGCATGAAAAGGCGTACATGCCGCACGAGGGCAAATGCAGGCTTTGTGATGACCAGTACGAGTATGAAATCCGGAGAGTATGTTACTCAAAGGCATACTTGAACATTGAAGCATAAAATCATATGCAAGAGCAAAGCGCAAGACGAAAGCAAGCCAAAAGCGTACAAGTAACTAACCCAAAACTGCTCCAAACACAACATAACCAAGGCGAGCTAAGCTAAAATCTTGAGTTCCTCCCAGTATGCTTGCATAAGCAAGCCAAAGCACCCTAACGCAAGAGAAACCAAGAAATCTATAAGCCTCTGAAGTAAGGCACATCTGAGCTCATCCATGCGTCAAAGCAGATCATGCGAAAGCGAGCATGAGCACGAAGCCAATCAAGAAATCCACGCATTTGCACACTGATAATTGCAAGAAGAACTAAAAAGTAGCACCCATGACAAGAGGTGTTACAAAGCACAAGCAGTCAGAGTTAAGCAATCAATTAGAAGCAAGGCAGTACCTATGACAAGAGGTGCCAATACTAAAGCTCGAAGCGACACTGATGACATGAGGTGTCCTCAGAAAGAGCTCAAATGATACTGATGACATGAAGTATCCCTGTAGCAAACACCCTCAAACAGGGTCGATAATGCCAGAACGCGAGGTTCAACACTACAAAAAAAAAGAGAGAGAGGAAAAGGAAGAGAAGAAGAAAAAAGAAAAAGAAAAAGAATAGTGTTGAACCGTACCGCGGGCACGAGCGCCTTATCGCAGTACCCGGATAGACCTGAAAAATTTTCGGGACAGACGCGGGCGAAGTACGCCATATCGCGAGACTAGAAAAGGTCCCGGGAAACAAGGGCGCTAGTCTTAAACGCGGGCGGAAAAATCTGTAAAAGAGGTTGGCTAACGCAAGATCCAAGGTGATCCGTTAGTTTATAAAGCCCAAAGTGGCAAAAGTCCAAAGCGACGAAAAGAAAAAGCCCAAAGCAGCAAAAGTCCAAAGTGACAAACCGGAAAGAAAAGCCCAAAGCGGCAAAAGTCCAAAGTGACAAACTGAAAAGAAAAGCCCCAAAGCGGCAAACTGAAAAGTCCGAAGCGACAATTGAAAGGAAAGGTCCAAAGCGACAAAATCTGTGGAGCGTGCCCAACGTGCACCCTGAAAAATCTTGGCACCAATGACATGAGGGGCCATTGTTTAAAAAAAAAAAACAAAACACAAAAAAAAAAGAGAGAAAAGAAAGAGAGAGCGTGCCCAACGTGCACCCTGAGAAAAATCTTGGCACCAATGACATGAGGGGCCATTAAAATCTGCAACAAGTTTGTAGCGCCCAAAGCGCGCTCCAAAAAAAAAGTGGAGAGGGGAGGAAGGAAAGAAAACCTTCCTTGGGCACCAAAAACATAAGGGCCCTTGTAAGAAGAAGAAAAGAAGAAAAAGAAGAGATGTGTGCTATCAGAATGCTTGAAGAAAAGAAGAGCATACAGGAACAGAAGCAAACACAAGTACAATAACAAGAAGCTATGAAGCTACGAAGTTCAAGCCACAATCGCCAAAGTGACAAGGTTGACAAAACGCACAAGAGAAAAAATGCACAATCCAAATGCAAATCCCAGGCGCAAGGCAAACAACAAAAAAAAATGAAGAGACAAAGACAAGACATGCATAAAAATTGTCAACGTAGCAACAAACATGCAAAGTAGAATCCAAGCTTACAAAAGGCATCATAAATCCCAAGGTACAAGTTCGAAGGCAATAAAGTAACAGAGGCTAAATTCGAGCAAAGTCACACAAACTACGAAGCCAAAAGAAAGTGGCAACCAAAACCATAGTCTGAAAAGCAGGATGTCAAAGTAGCAGCACAAGTGGCGAAATAGTGCCTACATAAAGAAGAAAGAATTCAAAGAAGTGACCCTGCAAACTTCCTCATAAGAATACTTCATGTTAGCCAAATCGTTAATCTCCTGGTCAAGAGCCTCCAACTCAGTAGTCGCTTGATCAAGTTGAGAGGAAAGTTCTTTGATGCGAGACACTAAAGGGGCACGGCGTTCTTGCAAAGCACGCTCAGCATCGGCCAACTCAGCGTCATCAAATGGAGGGCGCAAACTTTTGAAGCCAGCAATGGCATTCTCAAGCCAAGAACCAGAATAATGTTGGAATCGAAGCGTGTACAGACAATCCAGAACCTCAGCCTTGTCCTCCCATGGCAAGTCATCTATGTCAACTGAGCGGACCAAACGTAACATCCGCAACAGAGTTTGAGAACCAGACTCTCGGAAGAGGCGGGGAAGCGAAGCTGGAGGAGGTATCAAAGAAGTGTGAGCACGTAGGAACGAGTCAATCAAGGCCTGATCACCTGCAGAAAATGGAGCTGCAAAAGCACATAGCAACACATGCAGAAATAATGAGACAAGAACACGAAGGAAGAAAAAACCCAACTTGAGTCAGGTGAAGAAAGAAACACTTACAAACTAAAGAAGACCCTGGAGAAGCGGAGGCATGACTTGCCCTCGCGGCAGGAGCCTTACCCTTATCAGCTAAAGAAACAAGATCTACATTGCTTCTGGGGGCAAGACGCTCTCCAGTTGGGGCCTCAGAAACAGTAGCAATTTGGCTCTCTGAAGGGGCAGGGGCATCAACTTCAGCACCCACCCCACCAAACATGTTCCCAGGTCTTGGAACATCTGAAACAAGTTCATAGATGATGTCAGCGGCTGCAGTACCTGAAGGGGCCTTCAAAGGCACACCCTTGGGAGAAACAGGAACACTCCTTGGAGTGCCAACAGGGGATGTCAAGTCAAAATCATCACTGGCAGCAGAATCAGAAGAGGCAACGCCCTCACCAGCTGAAGGCTGATAAAAGAGGTCCATGAAATCTTCATGATCGGAAACAGGTGGAACAACAGGAACGTTCTCAGGGAACTGGGATGAGGGCGACGCCGATGAATGACCACCTGCACTCAAAAAAAAGAAAGAATCGATGATATTACGAAAACTGCCCAAGCAAAACGAAGTGAAAAGACTGGAGAAAAGCAAAAGCAAGAAATGAAACCTTGAGAATGTCCTCCAACGCCGCCGCTTTCGGTGGAGTCATGATGAGACAAAAGGGAATCATCTGAATTGGTCTCATTAATTTCATCTTGGACCAAATCTACATGAACCGGAGAAGAAGGAGCAATACGGATACCGGAAGTGCGCAAACGGCTGGACCGGCGAGTAGGAACAGCTGCAACTGCCTTCCTCTTCTTGCAAGATTTGGCGGTGCTACTACTACCGCCTTGAGTAGGAGATCTAGAAACAGAGGGACCTTGCGAGGGAGTCTTCCTTTTGCTTCGCCTGGGGGCAACAGAGGGAGACGCAGCAACCCTGCGACTGGGCGAAACTCCCTCAGCTGAAAATCGAACCAAGCAAAAGTTAAATGCAAAGCAAGAAAAGAAAGAAAAACAGGAATAGCCAAGATGTTTACCCGTAGCTTTCTTCATGGAAGTGCAAAAATAAGGGTCATTATGAACTATAGGCATCAAAGAAGGAGCAGAACGTGAGGAAGAAGCTTCAAAATCCCGAAGATGTTGCAAGATGTCCTCATGAGAAGTGAGCCAAGAACGCAAAACACCTCCAATGCGGGAGGAAGGAACATAAACACAAGCAATGTCAGAAGTTTCAGGAGCCGCACCAAAAAGGAGTGCTTTGACCAAGTCTTCCACCGGGGCCTGCTCAATGTCAAGAACACAGGGGGCTTGATCACGCCCAAACTGTCTGGCCACTCGATCAGGGCGGTAGACACAAGGCCAAAGAGCTCCGTCGTGAGCACTCCTACTGTCCAAAGGGACGAAACCAGGCAAGCAACGAACTGATAAAATCAATTTCCACAAATCATAAACCCCCTCGAAAGGGGTGGCGGCGTCGTTTCTTGTGGTAAAAGCCTCTTCGTCGTAAAGAGGATGCAGGAGGTCCGAGTAAGGGCGAAACAAAAACTTGTCCTCTGAGTCAATAAGAGAAGCTAAGGGTTCTCTTGGAGATCCTCTCGTCCAACACCAGGAACGAGGCTCCAAGCCAGCAGCAGCAGTGGAAAGGGGAAGTTTAACAGGGCCATAATCAGAAAAACGCTCAAACAAGAAATACTGAAGAAAAGTCAAGTCAATATAAGAGTTGATTGCAAAACGCCCATGAGAAATGCGCATCTGCACTGATACCTGGTCTAGGCGAGCGTATAAACCGCCTAAGTAAAACGAAGCAAGGGGAAGGCGTGTACCTTCTGCCAAAAGGCAAGCAAAGAGAAAGACGCATGGGCTTACAGACTCCCATGGAGGTCCAGGAAACACGTACCTACTAAGCCAGAAAGCAACAAAGGCGGCACGGCAGAGGCGCGAATCTGTGACAGGCCCAGCCTGGAATTCACCATCATGAAAATCACCAAAGAAATAACGGACCCAACTAGCAAATGTGTATTAAAGGGAGGAACGTTGATTCACCCTTCGGCTCCTAGGAACTAAGTTCCCAGTACCCCTCACCCGTTGAGAAGAAGAGCCCTTTGCATACGAGGCACGCCTTCGCCTGAAAAGGTCCCGAGAATACTTAGCACTTAGAGCCGAAGCGGCTTTCAGCTGCACTGACAATTCAGAGAAACGTTCGTCAACGTTCTCCACATCAAGGTCTCCGTCCCCAAAGGAAGGTAGTCCAAGGAGTATAATCACATCCTCAAGTGTTGGGGTAAACTCCCCCCATGATGTCAAGAAGGTGTGGGTGGAGGAACACCAGCGCTGCACCAACATCAGCAAATCACTGGGCTTGCGGTTAGCACCAAGCCGAGGCGACACCTTAACGGCGGAAGCGATCCCTACTTTCTCCAGAATAGCCACGAAAGCAGTATCAGTGGCAAAAACATGATCAACCCACTCTTGCCAGCCATTGGTACCTCCCACACGAACATTAAAGTTCACATCTACCCAAGGGAACTCCGAACGGCGAAGACAGGAGCGAAGGAACGAAGGGCCCAATGCGCAGTGGTCCTTATCGTAGGAAGGAGAAGAAATGAGTTCGGCGGTCTCCTCGGAAACCACTATGGCCTTGGAAGACGAGCCAGCAACGAAATCACCCGAGTCGGGACTAGAAGGCGAGTCCACCTTCACCTCCGAGGCCCAGCGGCGATATCCTGGTTCAACAGGATAAGAGCGGGGGCAAGGAAGCTGCTGCACGAAGCAATAGGAAATAGGGCCTGGAAGTTGAATCTCCTCCTCGGAGCTTGAGGAAGCGCTTTCAACCGCAGGAGGAGCGACGACCTTTGATTTCGACATGATGACAGCAAATGCAAGAGAAGGGCAAACAGAAGAGAGCAAGAAAGCAAAGAACAAAGGAGTAACGGAGAAAGCTTTCAGAGAAGGAAGTTTCAGACACAGAGGAGAGAGAGAACGAAGTGGAAGTAAAGAAGAAAACTGAAAGGTTGAAGGAAGTTTTGAAAAGTATGAGTAAAGGAGGGAACGTGGGGAAACGTGCAAGTGCTAGAGACTGAAGGATATTTGCCTTCTCCCCCTGATGACACGTGGAACGCAACAGAAGAATAGGAGGAAAGGAAAAACGAAAAGACTCACCAGTGGAGGGCCCGTTGACAAGACCCCACTGGATGTCAAAATTCAAAGCAGAAACCGCCAAGCAACCAATAAACTAGGGGAAGTGCAAAACAGACACCCGTTATGTGGAGGTGTCCCCTTCTGTACGCCTTCCCCAGAAAATCAAAGGCGATACCGGAAGAAATAACAAAAAGGCAAAGAACGAGGAATAGGAAGTTGAGAAAAGAAGAAGCAAGCAAGAAAAACACAAAAAACAGGATTTGCACCGAGAAGGACATTCTTCCCCTCTCACTACAAAGGGGGCAATTGTTGATACCTCAATATTTGGTAGCCCAAATTACAAGGCCCAAATCATATGAAGGCCCAGGAATTGTCAAACAAAAAATAAGGCAAACGGCGCGCAAACTCCAGTAATTGTCCAAGGCGACACACGCCCTAAGGCGACGGCCATCAAGGCGATGCATCACGAGAAGGCGCCCGGAAGAAGGAGTAGAGCGTACTGATGGCGGTAAACGTCATGTGTCGTCTCAAAGCGTCTCAGGTGCCACGGAAACTCGAGGAGAAAGTCACGATAAACGAAGGCGAACCGGAAGTAGAAGCCCACGGAGGGCGCACACGTGACCAGCCAAAGGCGACGTAGCTGTCCAAGGCTCCAACGGCATGCGGAGGAAGCCAGGAGGGAATCTTTTGGATACCCAAGACAAAGCTAAAGGTAGTAAGACTTGCATCCCTCTCCTTTACTGTAATCATCAATGTCAAAGCCAAGAATGGTAAAGAAGACAAAGCTACTGGAAAGAAACTCTGAACACATGATGCAAGGGGTCATTAACCAACAGACAAAGGCGAAAAGCCAGCAACCTCTAGTCCAAAACACCATTATAAATAAGATACATTTCTTCTTCAGAAAGGAAGGAGGAGGGACGACGGAGGGAAAAAGATAGAGAAAAAAAAGGACAACGGAGGGAGAAAGATCGAGAGGGAGGAACCCCACGAAGAGGCCCAGGAAGAAGGGGAAGCAATACACGAGAGCGATAATAAAAAAAAACACAACAAACACTCATAGTTCTTCTCTCTGAAACTCAGAGAAAGGACACAAGAATAACATCAATGAGGAATATGGAGAGAAGAAGGGTTGAAGAGGGAGAAGCTGCAATCAGAGCGCACTCCATCAACTCTACAAGCTCACAAGAGCAATAAGCCAACGAAGAGGGGGACAAGTTCCTCACTATATCAAGAAAGAGAAAGGTCCAGAAAAGGAGGAAAAGCCAGAAAGCACACCCCTCCGACAACTGCTATCAGAAGCGGAACAAGGGTGATCAGAATCCCCCAAAACACCGTGACTAACAACAGCCACAACGCAGAGAGCGTACAACAAAAGGAAAGGAAGCTCCCCTTCTAAAACCTAAGCTTAGCAGCATAGAGGAGAGTGTAAGGCCAAAGCGCACACTTCTCCCTCTGTAAAAAATACCACAAATGTGGGAGCCATTTCCTTGTATCAACCTCTTTGTACCTCATTTCAATATAATGAAAGCCTAAAGCTTCACCAAGTTTACGAACCCATTATCTCTTCTATTAATCATTTACTTATCGCACAAAGCGGTCCGAAACACAAATCTATTCGGATAGAGTTATTCTCTTAAACTCAATTCATTTTTTCATTTCATTTTTCTTTTTGAAAATTCCTCTTGGTTCTTGTTAAGCAGCATAAAACACAATCGTTTTCTCAAAACTACTCCAACTTTTTCTAATAATTTAAGTACTCCAAAATCATTAGAAAAAAACTAAAAAGAAATTTAAACTAATTAATTTGGTTGCTGGTCCAATCTTGGATAGCCACGTTTTAAAGTCCGAAAACACCGAAAAGATCACAAATTTTCAATCTAGCTTTTACTATATACAAGAGTACTTAAAACTTAAGCTTTAAAGCAATTGGAAACACTTTTAGAATGAAACTTTAACTAAAAATTCTGGACAACATTGAATTAAAACCAAAATCAATTTTTACATTTTAATTCTCTAAAAGAAACTATCTATAAGTCTTATATTTAAATCTTCAAAATAAAATACTTTATCCATCATTTTAAAACCTTAGCACCATGAAATAAATAGTTGGACAACAACTTATACATTTTATAAAATCACTTAAATACATTAGATTAACTCCATAATTCTCATTAACTAATATCATTTCTTTACACTTAAGAAAATAAAACAAATCAAGTTCCCTAATTAAATTCTATAAGGCCGAATATTATCAAGAATGACACAAAATAACTAATTAATTTTACCATCACTTAAATTAAACCAATCACTAAAGATCTCAACATGCATGCAACAAAATCCATAGTTTTTAGTTTAAGATCATTTTATCACTAACATGCATGACAAACTCATCATCATCCAAGTTCATTTTCAACAATCAATCATTCTAACTTATTTAACATGTCATGGCCGAATTATCCTTACCATGATAAGTCATTATTTGCTTGGAATTTTAACATGCAATGACACAAATTTTTCATCCTCTTATTTAATCATAAAACCGAAAAGATTAAATAAATAACAAATAAATTTAACTCACTTAGCACATCAAAAATCAAGACATAATAATTTTTAAGGCATAGATCTTCATGCATGTACTCATCATCTCAAGATCAAATCAAAAATTAGGACATGCATGACACTTAACATTTAATTAACACCAAAAATCACATTTTTATACTTTCATCACATACATGCAAAACTAAATAATTATAAACTCAAATCATGCATCAAGGATCATCACTAACAATTTAGTTTTGAAAAACAAACATCCTAACCTACCTAAACTAATCATGGCTGAATTATTTAGGACTAAAAGACCAACTTTTTATCAAATCCTTAACATGCAAAAATCAAGCTTTCAACTTTTCTAATTAAATCATGCAAGACTAAAATAATAAAAACATAGATCAACACTTTTCATTTCATTTTACATTTTAATCATTAGATCTTTAGAATCAAGGTCACATATTCACACGCAAGTTCTTAAAACTCATTGATCTAGTCCCAAAACTAACATGCATGTACTCAAGTTAATTAACAAAACATGAACTCCTAATTATGTAGACTTGGCCGAATTATTTATCATCAAAAATGAACATTTATACAAATTTTTACAACACAAAAATCATGATCAACACATATAAATTACATGCATCATTTATACAAATCCTAAGCTCAAATCTACAACATGCATAATATCCTCAACACTTTACAAATTTTTCAAAAACTTCAAACACCTCCAACAAAATTACATCTTGAAGAAGAAGAAGAAATGAGCCACCTATATCCATAATCTCTTGAGAACACACTTAAATCTTCAAAGAAAATTTTTTCCTTTCTTCCTCTTTTTCTTCTCTTCCTCGGTCTCTCTCTCTTTTTCTCTTTTTTTTCTTCTTTGTTCTAGAGTTTGATGGGCTCTAGAACTAGTGTTTAAGTTTTGTGTGAAATGAAGAAGAATGGAAAGAAAACTAAGCACTCACAAACACATGTATTTATAGGCAACAAAAATCAATGGGTGCAAGCACCACAAATTCGGGTTCATGGTCCAAAAATAAGGGCAATTTGGTCCTCACATAAAGTTGCATGGAAAGGGTCATGTCATGCATCATATCACCTTCTTAAAGATACGTTATTTTATTATCATTTATTTTATCATTATTTTTATGCATTTCCCTTTTGTTTTTCTTTTAGGAAAATAATTTTTACAAACTTATCCTCCCTTGGCCCATTGGGTCGTGACAACCCACCAAGGAGGGAAATAAAAATTTTTCCTTTTTGCTTCTTGGAAAAAAAAAATCAATTCTCATTTACAAAAGAAAAATAATAAAATTAAATCATAAGATTTTGTAAGACTAGAAACATAAGATTCAATCCACTTTTAAATACACTCTTTCACATAAAAAAAACTCTACTTAAAAAGGACTTATTATTTCTATGTAATTAATTTAATAAAACCGTAATTTATAAAATCATGAAAACCAAATTAAAATCACAATTTAAATCTTATGGTTAAAATAATATAATATTCTTAGAATACAATTTTGTTCAATAAAAATACTTATTTATTTGCTTTTTTATAAAATTTATCTCAAAAAGAAATTTTTGTTATTTAAAGTATACGAGGATTTTGACGGATGTTACACCAAGACTTTCTCAGTAGAAGCACTCGGTTTGGAAACTTTACTCTCATCATATTTATTCCGACTATAAGTATATATTTCCGACTGATATAAGTCAGAAATTAAAAATACATTTCCGACTAGTATAAGTCGGAAAAATCTATATGTTTTCTTCCGACTTGTAAAGATCGGAATAATTATTCCGACTATTAAGAGTCGGAAGTTGAAAAAACACTCAGGGTCATATAATAGTCTAATAAAAACGAAATGGGGGCCAAAGAGTAAGTGAGGGGGTTTGAAAAAGAAAAAGTCAAAAGGAATCATTCTAGAGTGATGCTATGGTGCTTCGGGTTTCAATACATCGGGTACCTTTTTTTTTTAAATCTATTAAATTAAAAAAATATGTTTTGGATTCTCTGTGTTCTTTTTATGTGTATGTTTTTGTTATTTGGATTTGATTTTTTTTTTATTATATGCTTTCAGACACAGGTAAACAAATTATATTGGGTAACTCTGTATTACAAATTGACATATTATTTCAATAAATCTGCATTAGAAATCTGTATTAAAAAATATTCCGAGTAAATCTGTATTAAAAAAATTTAAAATTAAAAAAAAAAAACTAATATGCCCGGTGCATGTTATTGACCTGAGCATCTTAGAATTTCCCATCATTCTAACGTAGACTTCTAAAAAGTACCAATATTGGCTTGATTTGTGTTGAATAATCAAATGGTCCCAGTATAAATGTTTGAGAGGACTTAGGAAATTGTCTCAACAAAACTTTCCCAATACCAGTGTTTTGTCGTAGAATTATTGGACTTGGACTATCCAGCAATTCTGCCTGTTGATGTCAGACGTAAGGAGGGCACCTTGTATACCAAGATACCCACACTTTGGTCACTTCGGTGTTGCGTGTGTATGTGTGAGCCAGTAAGATGCATACCTGCTTGTCTTACCATGCTTATATAGGCATACCCGCTTTATTGGTGTTGATTGCCGCCATCATGAGGAAGGTGATGTTACCGCTAACGACAAGACATAATGGCCGATATCATAACGCATGGGATCCAATGTTCAACGGAATAGTGGATTCCCTCAGATTCTCTGATCCATGCAGCCGATATGAAGGTATCTTTATTGGCATAACGGTATTAGATTGTTGGGGAATCATACCGGTATGTTGGTATGACTGTTATTGGGCCAATATGGTGTAATAGCCCGATTTTCGTAACTAAAAATACTCAACTTTTAGTTATTTAGTTGCAAAAATGAGGCCAATTTTTTTTTTAAAACATTATTGAAATGTCATTGGTGCACTTAAAATCCTTTACTGAAAACCGAGTTGTTACTAAAACATTTCTTTACATGAAACCTTCACCTTCATAAGGTGACTTTGTTCAAAGAGTATCCTCATCTATTGTACTATATCAAAAGTATTCATGACTGTTTCCAAAAGATTACATTGTTCGATCTTCCAAAACAAAAGTACTCCACAATACAGAATTTAAACTTAGCTTGATTACATAAATGGTTCTTTGCTCGGTAATCCTTGACTCAAGTACTAACAATAGACTTAAACTATTAAAAGACTAAGGTCATCTTAACTAAACACACTACTTTCGATTCTTCCTAATGAAGACAACCGGCTGCGGCTTCCTTTTCTTCCCTGACAATTTCTTCGTACCGGAGGATGAAGCTATCTCCGTTGCTGACTCCGCTTCAGAACTTGGCTTTAGCTCTACACCAAACAACTTCACGGATTCCTCCTTAGCTTCATTACGTGATGGTGGTTCATTACTATTGTATCCCATAATAGAGACACTTCCCAAGCACGATCCCGTTGTTGATCCGCTCAGTTTGCGTTCTGGATCCGCAATCACCATCTGAGTACACCCCATCCACACCCACCCATTGCGTGTGGGTTTCCAACCATTTCCCTGACAACGCCATGTAGTAATCTCCAAACGATGCTCCATCTTCCCGTTGAGATACCAGCAACACCGATATGCCAACGAACAGGAGAGAGTAAGCAATCCGAACGACGCATCGTCGACGGTGTGGGTTTACAATAGACAAGATATCAAGACAATACAAACATAACAAAACAACATATATACAACATAACATTCAAGCATATTATCATTATCATCAACAACATTATCATTATCTTGCCCGAACTTATTTTCACTTCTCCGCATCACATTCTTTACTTTTCAATTCTTTTCTCATTCTCAACTTGCAGATCTTTCACTTTCATTACTTTCCCTCTTCATAGGGTTTCATTCATCTTTTCACACTTTCATTCTCGATTCGGTTCTCATTATCGATCTTCATAGATTTTGCCTTTTATAATTATAAATCCTTTCATGACTCTTAAACCTTTCTATTAAAGTCTTATCGGATCACAACCATCGATGATTGGGGAATTTAAAGTATCATCGAGGTACTCGTTTCTTTCGCAGTTAGCACACACGTCTACATCTCCTCGGTCATCCACCCAACCTAGTCGGGAGCAAATAGGAGTACAAGACCTTTACCACGTGGGCATGACAACTGTCTCACAAATTAAATGGCTCCAAGCCAGGAGAACTGTAGAAAATCGGGTACAGTCTCAAATCAAATCAAATCATATAATATCAAGGCACACTATAGAAAAATCGGGTACAGTGGCAAAATCAAAGAGCCCCGTTCCAGTCCCTCTCACTTTCCCGAATTGCCATAGGGGTGACAGTACTATTCTAGTTCCGGGTGCAAAACTTACCACGGCTTAGGACCCAGTCCCCACCACGTCTGGTTACCACATATGGAATTCGTTCCGCCCAGAATAGTACTCAAGGCATCATGACGTTTTACCGCCCTAGCCTACCCTATTGCATTCACAACCCGAATATCCCTGATACCCGGGGTATCTTCCTCTCCACTACTTCGCACTCATTTCTCACCGCATTCGCATTCATCAATGTCTTTTAAAGTCTTTTAAAGGTTTAGTTATTACCCTAAGGTTGACTCATCCTTAGTGCATCCCTTCAACGAGTCCCGACCACTAATTTCTCAATCTTTTCTCAACAGAGCACAGAGCTGGGATCGCATCAACATACTTGCATCTCATTTCTCAATCTTTCTCAAAACCTCATCTCATCATCTTTCTCAAAATCTCATATCATAAATTTTCGCGGAATCTCATTTCATAACCTTTCACAAAATCTCATTTCATAATCTTTCTCAAAATATTGTTTCATAACTTCCTCAAAATCTTGTTTCATAATTTTCTCAAAATCTTGTTTCACAAATTTTCTCAAAATATCGTTTCACAAATTTTCTCAAAATCTCGCTTCACAAATTTTCTCAAAATCTCTTTTCCCAAACTTTCTCAAAATAGCAACATAACTCTTTTTAGAACATCAGCCCTCTGGCTTCGCTTTCTCAACTGAGGAGCCCAGCTCCAATCATATCACATCTCATTTCGATAAACAACACAGCATTACTTTCCCCAGCTCTGGCTCATCAATCATCAACATCATTATTCTCAGCTCTTTCTCTACAACACTATTCTCATCAGCATTACGATATTTTTCATTCACATCAAGACTTAACTCTTATCACCTTCTTAGATTCTCATAATATCTCATATCTCTCCACAATCTCAACTCTTCATCTCTTTTCTGATCATTCTCATATCTCTTATCATTATCTCTTATCTTAATGTCCTATCAAGGCTGCCTTATTCTATAAGGACTTAGGCCAAACAGGGTATTATATCTTTCTCTTTGTGTCTTTTACTTTCATAAACTTATTCACATCATTTCGTTTTCAAGACGTAACAGACGTTTATCAGCATGCTTCTCTTATTAATCAACAATTCAAATATCATCATGTGTAATTAAACAAATAAATATAAGCATGCTATTTCATATCATCACATATAAATTCATCACATAACAACATGTGGTCTTTGTCTCCTTCGTATAAGTGGCCACACAACACAAATAATTGCCACTATACTACGGACTCCGAACCACTAAGTTCCGATCTTTGAGATGACCCGGAACGTCCTAATAAATCACCTAAATACCACGGTGTCTTAGGAAAGCTTCTCTCGCACCTCAAATCCAGCAATTAAATGCACACGATCTCCGCGGATCCTTATCGTCCTCAGCTGCTCCAATCCCCCGTCTTTAGAGTTCCTCGTATTAAATAGAACACGTTTTCGTTATTTACTTGTATCAAGAAAATCTCTTCTTAGCTCGAAACACATTCTATTCCTCGTCGTAATACTTAAAACATAATTGTTTTCTCAAAGTAACTCTGTCATTTTCTAGTACTTTAAGTACTTCAAAATCATTTGAAAATACCTAGTAAAATAATTTGAACCAATTGATTCGGTTGCTGGTCCGTCCTGGACAGCACCTTAATCATGTCCCAAAAACACCGAAAAATTCACCGTTTTCAATCCGACTTTTTCCTAAATCAAATACCACTTGAAAACCATTCTTCAAATCACATGAACACATTTTTAAAATTAAGAAACAACTTGAAACAATTCTGGACAGCAAAGAATCGTTTTGCAAATCCACTTTAATGAAAATCCGAAAACATCGTAAAAACACTTTTGTTTCAAATAATTCTTTAGCTCAAAATTATCACTTTAAAATTCAAGCTTTTGTCATAAAACAAATCTTGGACAGCCACCAAGTATAATCCAACAATCCCAATTAAATCAAATCGAACTATCTTAAAATCAATTAATTTCAAAACCAATTAGGTACTCAAATATTTTCCAAACATCAACTTAACACACAAACAACAAACAACACTTTATTAATTAATTAGAAGCATATAACCAATATGATCAACATCAAAGCAATTATACAACTCACAATCTTTTCCAAATAATTCATTTTCATAAAACAAAAACACTTAAACATACATATACTCACAACCGAATTGAACCAAAGATGTAAACCAAGCACATTTGTTTTTCTTACTTTAAACAACTTAATTCCTTTAAAAAATCACTATATAAATTTATTTTTGTGCAACTAAATTTCTTAGACTTATGTACACTTCATGGCCGAATGGAATCAAAGAAAACAAGTCAAAAATTACAAATCTAAAACACATAAACCAACTTAATTCATTTCAAGCACTTAAACTCCACTTTCTTTTTCATGAAACAAAATTATTTACTCTTCCTTTTGCTCTTGACCGAATGCACACACATATATACATTTAAGCACAAAACTTTTTCCAAACCAACTAGCTCAACATCAACTCATGGAAACACACTCATTATTTCATGTCACTTCATGAAAAGAATCCTAACCTAGTTAGCATGCATTGGCCGGATACTCATCATGACAAAGACAAGGTTTTTGGTTCACTTTTCAACATGCAAAAATCAAGGTTCATGGATCAAATCATGCACTTTCTTACACAAAATTTTAAAAACATCATTTCCTTTTTAGAGTACTAAACCGAATCATCATTATAACTTAAGCAAGGTTTTTAACTTCAAATCTTATGCATGCACTTTAAAGTTCTTAAATCAAGTAAAGATTTACATGCATGTGCCTTTTTCATGAAAAACAAAACATGATCTCTTAGTTCTAGGCTTAAATCGAATCAATATCATTAGAAATCAAGATTTAACTTCAAATCTTTAACATGCAAGAACACAATGCATAGATCAAGCTTTCTTTGAACCAAAAATCATTTTCAAAAGCTTTCTTTCCTTGGTTCTTTGCAAAACCGTGACATGCACTAAGAAAAGATCAAAGCTTTATGTTCAAAAACAAAATGCATGACTTCAAGATCAAAACTTTTCATAGATTAAGACAAAATCAAAGCTTTATCAAAGATCAAGTCAAAAATCAAGACATGCAAGGTTCAAGATCTTAGCTTTTTTTTACTTATTGAACATAGATCATTATCAAATCAACATGCAAGGCCAAAGATCTCAACTTTATCATCAATCAAGTTTAGCTTATAAATTTATTCATCAAATCATCTCATGAAAGCTTCATGAATCACGGTTTTAAGAAAGAAAACTTAACATGCAAAGAAGACAAAGAAGAAAGATCACAAAATAAAAAGAAAAACCTATACTAACACCATCTTCTCCATGATCTTCGAGTCACCTACATAAAGAAGTTGATCTTCTAGCCTTCCTAACACTTGGATCTTCCAAGATCACTCTTGATCAAGCTTGAACTTCCTCCTCCTTCTTCCTCCCTCTCACGGCCAACCTCTCTCTCTCTCTCTCTCTCTCTCTCTCTCTCTCTTTCTCTCTAAGAGTTGATGAGCCTCTTAGAGTTGGGTTTGGTTTAGGAAGTGAAAGAGTGAAATGGAAATAAAATGAGAGAAATGAACAAAGGCCACACCTATTTATAGGCCAATCGATTTATCCCTCTTTTGCCCTTAGGAAATAATTCGGTCATGCACAAATGGGAGGGGTAACTTTGTCCTTCCTAAAGTTTGCATGTAAATGATCACATCAAAGGAGACATGGTGGAGTAATTAGAGCACTAGGGTCACTTCATGCATGATTATCTCTACTACTTAAATTTTTCTACCCATTTAATTTCCTTTTGGTTCTAATTATTCTATAGGCTCCTTGTCCTAAAATTAAATCCTAAGCTTACCCACATACACACATACACACGTAGCACACATGCATACATACACATCTCACCCTTTTCATTTCCTAATCATGTTTACTTTAGAACATTATAAACATCAATTCACACAATGATGTAATTATCTTTAAAGAACCATATTCCTACAATTATTTTCATGTATCATTCATCAAACACTTATCAACCAACACACATCACATAATAGATTTATGCCTTGACAATAATTTTCTTCTTAGCTATTTTTAACACCCATTATCCTCAAAATTCGTTTTCCACAAACTCATAAAACAAATTTTTTATAAATCAACCCAGAAAATTATAAAAGGTACATTTTCAAATTCTACGTTTAAAGACGATTGTTTTCATATAAAGATCATAAAATTCGGAGTTACGGTTAAAAAGATACAAATTTTCAAAGTTAGTCAATCCATTAAAGTTCTCAAGGAATTCCGCTTCTTAAAGAAATCTCAAATAATGAAATCTTTGGCTGTAAATCCATGAAAACACTCATATTTGCATCAATACATTCATTATTGATAAAATATCTTTAAAAAATCCATTTAAAACAGACGAGGAATTTGCGGGTCGTCACATATGGCCTCTTACCGGTATGCCGGTATCAGCATAGTTGGGCCAATAGTGCCTCTTACCGGTATGCCAGTATCAATGTAATTGGGCCACTAAGGCCTCTTACCGGTATCAGCATATCGGTATTCCGATCTAATAGATACAGTCCATAACAGTAGCCCCCCAAGTCATGGTTCATGAATGTGAGCCATGAGTTCTAAGTGGATTCATCAAGTCTTCTATCCTTCAATTCTTATGTTATTTCCTAGGCACATTGGACATATCGATATCATGGTTTCGAGATATTGGTTTTGTCTTTTCAAAACTGATCATAAATTTTGGCTCTTTCCAAAGCCTCAAAATTCCAAGGGCTTAGTCTTTGAGGAAAGATTCCTTGCCATAAGTCAATTCCTAGCCTGACATCTATATTCTGACGTAAGTCAGCCTTCCCCATAGTTGTCTTCTTGTCTTGTTTTTGTTCCCAAGAAAAGTCTGTTCCTGAGAAAGTTTGGAGACCGGATTCCCGCTTTCACGGTATCCAAGCGATTGAGGAGTTTAGCCTTTATGAAGCTCAACTTCTGAAGATATGCATTGATTGAGGCTTAGTTTTTTGAGGAGATGGAGAGGTGTTGTCAATCATCATGACTCATTATTGCTCCATTCCAACTGACATGACTTTTGAGTATCCAACTGATATTATGACTTTTGAGTATCCAACTCATATGACTTTTGAGTAATACTTCCTTTAATGCAAGCATCCGTTATCTTGATCCATCAAAAACCGAACTCCTTCTATAAATAGAGAAGAGTGTTTAGGGAAAAACTCACTCCAGCATTCCCTCTAAACTCCCATACGAGTTTATACCCCTCTTGCTTTCTTCCTTTTTCCAGAATCTTCATCTTCTTCAGGTACATACTTACCTTCTGTAACACCCTATCTTAAATTCTACACTAATTTACCCAACTAGACTTGGTTACTTAAAAATTTCTCTTAAAACTCTTTAACTTATGAAAATTCTTCGTAAAATTGGACGGAGTTTACTTTGTTTATATAACTTTCCAAAATGTTAGTTTTCCCTATGAAACAATTTTCAACACAATTATATTATTAACAGTATAGCAAGATAACAAAATTTAAAATATAATTACAAGTCTTTGGATTTTGTTTGATTTCCCCAAAAATAATACACATACATAATTTGTTTCATAATACAACCCCAGACCAAACATGGTCACCCAATAAACTACTTACACTCCATGGTGTGGAGTGAACTCCTGCTCGGCCATGCATTAGTGTAAGCTCCATCTTCGTACCTGTATAAAAAAAGGCAAAAAGGGTAGCATTACACAGAACTTAGGATCTAAAAAGTCATAGTAATAAACTAAGCCTAATGCACTTAATAATATAGTACTCTAACACACAATCACATTCCTATTCTCACTTACTTTCTTTGCCTATCCTTTTATTCTATTTCCCCATTAGGACTATCGCACATGTCAGGCATTTACACCCATCAGGAGCTTCCACCCATTAGGAGAGACCCACCCAACAAGAATTTATCCACCCAACAGGAATTTCCCACCCATTAGGACACACCCGTTAGGACTTTCCTACATTTGCTAGTCATTCAAACATAATCCATGCAAACACACAATCGATCACCCAAACATAATAACACAATCCATGCAAACACATACTCACAATTATCTCCATCCTACAAATCTTTAAATACTTTTAATGGCGCATAATGATCCGTGGGTACACCCTTCACCTAACGGGGTTTTCCACCTAATGGGCATTTCCACCTGTCGTGAAATGTCCCAGAAACTTGGTAGCCAAATCCTTCCATCCTGTGATTGAGTCAGGCTCTAACTTTGAATACCGACGTAACGCCGCTTTTTTCAGAGTCAATGAGAAGGTACGACATTTATATGCATCCTAAGCCCCTGGACGTGACATTGCGACCAGAAAGCCATCTATGTGTTCCTGCGGGTCTGAATTCCCAAAATACGGATCTACATTGGCTGGACCCTTGAGATTTTCGGGCATTGGGAAGGCCATTATGCTTTCTGAAAACGGGTGGTCTTTTTATTTAGGCTATTAAGCTAATTCGACCTCGTTTGTAACACTCTCACTTTTATTAGTTAATTTAGGATTTTATAAAAATGGCAATTTAAAATTTCTTTTTAAATTAAATTACTTAAAAATATTTTCCGGAAAAACGGACAGAGTTTCCCCTGTTTTTCGGACTTCCCAAAAATTTTCTTCTTAAAACCTGTCAGTCCAGAATTGTTTAAAAACATAAACAACAATAGTTTAATATTCATAACAGATCCTAACGCCCAAATAATACAAGTTTCAGGGCAAGCTACTAAATCATATTATAAATTACATTAAATAATTATTCACTCATAATATCCAATAAACATTCCACGTAGTGGAACGAAAGTCCTGCTCGGCAATATCCCATGTAAGCTCCACTTCCATACCTGCAAAAATATAGCAAGAAGGGTAGCATTACACAGAACATAAAAAGATAAATCCTAAAAGAGGCATAGCAATAAACCAAGCCTACACAATTATTAGCATCCATTATTCATTTAATTTATTCCCTTCTAGTCCTTTACTTATACTCACATTCTCTTAATTTTTGGTTCTCTTAACATTCTCTCATTTCCATTCTTTATCCATTTTCCATTAGCCCCTTATACTTAGCATTTCCCTAATTATTCTTCCCAATTATTTCCTCTAATTTTCTTATCATTTCCATTGTCCACTTTCTTATTTCTTATTCCAATGTCCATTCTATTATTCATTTTTCCTATCTATTACCATTCTCATTGCCCTTTTCCATTAATATATATATATATACACACACATATACATAATACGACCCTATTCATTTCCATTATCCCTTTTTATTTCCCTAAATCCTTTCCATTATCTTGTTCATTATTCCTTTCCTTTAATTCCTTTACCCTTTTCCATTTTTATTTCCTTTTTCCTTTATTATTGTGTGTAACCTCAAACAGAGATCTACACACCGGGTTTGCAACCACAGACAGTGATATGCAAACACTGTGTATGCAACCACAAATAATGATCTGCAAACGTGTATACAACCACAAACAGTGATCTGTATACACCCATCTCGTTTATGTAACCTCAAACAGAGATCTATATAAACTTCCCTTTACCTTTTTATTATTTGGCCACAGGGTCAATACAACCACCTGCGCCGTGCCACAGGGTCAATACAACCACCTGTGACGTGTACCATTTTATTAGGCCACAGGGTCAATACAACCACCTGCGCCGTGCCACAGGGTCAATACAACCACCTGCGACATTTACCCTTTTCATTTGGCCACAGGGTCAATACAACCACCTGTGCCATTTAACATTTAGTTCTCATTACTAACTCGTTTTAGTCTTTTCCCTTTTACTTTTAGTCCCTTAATTCTCTTTAATTCTTTTAATTTCTTTTAATTACTTCTCTATTCCCTTTCTTTTCTTTTTCTTCTTCTCTTCCTTTTCTTTTTTTCCTTTTATTAATTATTCAAGTTTACATCCAATTCCACTTAGCGTTAGTATAGTCGTTATATTTTAATTCCCTTTTCTAATTCTTAATTATTTCTATAATTTCTCTCTCTCAATATTATTTCCTTATTTTTCTTATATCGTTATTCCCTTCAACTACCCTACCTTATTAACTTAATTTATTTTCCTTATTACATTAAACCATTTTACTTCACCGTCACAATTACATTCCCTCTCGTTGTCTTATTACAATTACCCTATATTCTTTTACACTCACATTTCACTAGTTTTCCCTTAACTAATTCCCCTCGATTTTATTTTGTTTTTTTCTACACTTCAGTTCCATATTAACTATTTTAATACTCTATCACATTCATACACTCCGGGGCTCACTCTATGCACATTCAATTTAAATAAATCATTTATATTTGCGGAGACTAACCCAAGGTTCATTAACTTATTCCTTAATTACCCTATTCCTAGTCACCACTATAAACTCCTAGAATTTACTTCTTAAGTAGAGGTAATACGAACCCTTCTTACCTCGGGTTTTCTTTTAAACAAAGAACCTGGATTGTGGCTCGATGTCGATGTCGGCGTCGGTGTTGCTCCTCGTTTGTGAGAACGATCGCGGCCAGATCGAGGCCAAAGCTTCACGCCGTGGAGTACCCAGCACGAGCCCGGTGCGATCCCGATCGATAACGACGCCGATGAGATCCAGTGGAAGGAGAGAGAAAGCCCTAGAGGATAGAGAAACATCAAGGGAGGAGGAAGAGAGAAAGGGAACTCAAATCAATATGGAAAGAGAGGGGAAGGGTGCTCATAGTGGTGGTGGTGGGTGGTGGTTCATGGTGGTGGGTGTGGTGGTGGTTGGAGGAGAGAGAGAGAAAGAGATGAGGGAAAGAGAGATTGTGAGGGAAGAGAGAGAGGAAGAGAGAGAGAGAGTGGATCTATGAGGAAGAGGAAGAGCAAGGAGGGAGGCGGCCCTTGGTGGCCCTTGTGGTGGCTGGAGGTGGTGGGTGGTGGTGCTGGGCGGTTTTGGGTGAGGGGGAGAGAGACGGTGCGGATGGAAGTGAGGAGGGAGGGACTGGTGCGCCCTCTTATAGACCTGGTGCGGATTCAGATCTGCGCGCGCGCCTGGGCGCGGTCCGGTCGCGCCTGAGCGCGAAAGTGGCTGGCTGGTGCATCTGATGCGCCCCGCGCGCCTGGGGCGCGAGCCTGTTGACCCTGGGTTGACTATGTCATAACTCTTTCGTTAACCGTCGGATCTTGCCCAAATTTGGAGACAAGCTTCCTAAGGCCCTTATCTCCATATCCAACGGTGGAATTCGTGTTTATAGCTACGTATATTTTATACCTAATTTTCTTTCACCGAATGAGTTCTAACACTTAAAACGCCGATTTAACTCCCGATTTCGCTTAGATAATTTTGCCCCTGGCTACCAATGTCTCCTACACAACCCCTAATACTGATAATTACTACTCACCTTGCTCCCAAAATTCTTTGAGCAATTAATCTACCCATTTCCAACACTTTAATCCTATTAATTCATTAATTATCGTTTGGAATTAAATTAGGGATGTTACAATTCTCCCCCACTTATTAGAATTTCGTCCCTGAAATTCCGTTCAATTCCTTCAAATGGAGAACCATCCCATTAGTAAGCTTCTGACCACGGTTTTTCATTTCCTTTCGGTTTTTACTTTCAGCTCCATATGTGGTTAAGGCCATGCCCATTTCAACGTCTGTCTTCTGGCACTACGTACTATCTCTATCTACACAATTTTCTTATTATTAAAGTTCCATCTCCCATTCCTTGGATTGAAATCCTCCCCCACTTAGCATCGACATACTTGATTATATCCATGCTAGGTGGGTATGCTCATTCGTTACTCCGAATAGAGTACGCAAGTTCCTTACCGGTATCCAAGGCTGAGAAGAGGACACGTATGTGACTGTCTATAGGTAGGCATTGAACTATGATGGGCTTCTACGACTTGGCAATTCTCACCTATGCATCGGAGATGCTTGAAGCTTGAAGAGAGTGAAGATGAAAAGAAGAAACATGAAGCACTCAAGAGTGAGTCTCATGGTTTTTGCAAGATGACCCAGGATGGACTGGATACATGTCAAGCAATAAGACAATAGGGATTATCCCCAAAGTGTTCCTTCTCAGCAGAGAGTCGTCGAAGGATGCATTTTCTATGGATCTGCGGTTAATTGATTGATCTCGGTCAACCGGGGTCCTATCAAATGTACAGGGTCCCAAAAGACTGAGATTATCACCTGCGGTGTTTCGACGTAACGTCTAGATTGAGATTCCACTTCGTGACTTCACTTTTATCCCGTTCACCTTTTACTTCTTCAAGTGAGTCTAGCAAAGTCACTCTTAAAATCAATCTTCACCGCGTTTGCATTCTACTTCGATGCTACTTCCTTCTCATTCGTTTAATAATTCCAATTCGGTAAAAGAATTCTTAGAAATTGATTCCACTTGAGGGTCAAGGTCAAGGTGTAGTTGTTGCTTCTCAACTCGGTGTTATCTTGGGGGGTTCTTGTTTTATCTCTAGTTTAACCCTCATTCGATTCTCTGCAAAATGTTTGGAATTATCTGTTTAGTAGTCCTATGGCTTACGGTATGATTACGAGTTATTGTCGTTCGTGCAGGATCCGAAATTGAGTCGTCAAGTCTCCCCCACTTAGTATCAACTTACCTGAGTAAGTCGAAGGCAGGGAGGAAACTGGATTGATTCCGAGAATTGACTAGCTAGGCTCTTCATACCTACGCATACGGCTAAGTTCTCGTACGAGTTAGAAGGGTGGTTCGATCATTTAGTTGGATGTTCTCGGTAGAAATATAGAATAAGAGTGTCTTGAATGGGGTTGGCTTGTGAATCACTGTTCATGAGTCTTAGTAAAGATCCTATAGGATTAAAGTTCAATCGGGCTTTCGACAGAGATAGAATTCCTAAATGGTTTGTTCGGATCTCAACTAGATGATAGAAATAATATAACATGTCAATAAACGCGAAGACCGAGGTGGTCAATCCCAATCTCACATTTATCAACTGTACATCACTGAGTTATTGAATGATAGCATTATCTTTTAATAGATGCAAGAGAAAGGATGACCAATCCTGACCTTACACACTATTAGAGGACGACACTATCACAATTGGGCTTGGTGGAATTTCTAACTAAGGTTTTAACACTTATCGACTCCTTATAGATTACACTACTCACACTTACTCTAGGCAAAGATGCTAAAGTAATCAGTTGATGCAGCATTAACATGAAAAGTACCGTGGATAAGTTTATTCCTCGTTCTGCGTGCCCATAGGACAGTCTGCAGCACGGTGTCCGGGTTGCCCGCTTTGGAAGCAGAGACCTTCCTTTCTACGCTGCTCAAGCATCCAACACATACGAGTATGGGATCCTCCACAATGTGGACATGGTGGCCTGGTCCTTGGAGCGGTCGCACTCTGTCCTGCATTCTCTAGCACAACTGCTCTGGTGCGGTTAACAGCGTAGGGACCTGATCCTTGAGCTAGTTCCTTACCCTTGTTGAGACCTCCTTCATCCTGTATATCCTGGCTTCCTTTCCCAACCGCTATTCGTTTCAGTCCTCCTTCATAAGTGCTGGCCATATTCACCAGTTGAGTCAAGTCTGCAATATTCTTGTACTCAAAGGCAAGCCTAATCTCTGGACGAAGTCCTGACTCGAACTTTATGCATTTAGCACGTTCATCTGCATCTTTGTAACCACTGGAATACCGAATCAAATCTTCGAATGGTGCCGCATATTCGCCAACACTCATGCTCCCTTGTTCTAGATGTAGAAAGGCTATCTCCTTTTCCCTACGAACATCCTCGGGGAAATACTTTCCCAGGAAGTGAGCCTTAAACAGATCAAAAGTGATATCCTGATTGGTCGCCTCCAATCCTCTTCGCACTCGCTCCCACCAGTACTCTGCTTCATCGGTCAACCAGTACTGCACTAACAATACGGTTAGCTCAACAGGTGGATCCATGGTGCGTAGGATCTTTTCAATTTCCGTCAGCCATCGCTGAGCTCCATCAGGGTTATACCCCCCTTCAAACTTGGGTGGTTCGTTCTTTCGGAACCGTGCCAACCAATCAATTGCGACTGGAGATAAGGGTTGGGGGTTCAATGCTGCTACTGCTGCTGCTATACTCTGCGCCTGATTTTGTTGCATCTGCGCTAGATGCTCAGCCTGATTCTGTTGTATTTGAATCAAATTTTCCAGAATAGCAGCCATTCCGTCGTCTTCGGCACGTCTCCTAGCCAAGATAGCTAAGTCCTGGAGAAGATACAAGTTAACACCTGCCTAGCAATTAATTGCATAAGAATCCTAATTGCCTAACCTAGACACTTGACTATACACATCGGTTACTCACTTGGTGAGTAACCATCGGAGATGTGAGTCCACACTCCAAAGGCCGAGGAAAAACTGCTCTGATACCAAAATGTAACACTCTCACTTTTATTAGTTAATTTAGGATTTTATAAAAATGGCAATTTAAAATTTCTTTTTAAATTAAATTACTTAAAAATATTTTCCGGAAAAACGGACAGAGTTTCCCCTATTTTTCGGACATCCCAAAAATTTTCTTCTTAAAACCTGTCAGTCCAGAATTGTTTAAAAACATAAACAACAACAGTTTAATATTCATAACAGATCCTAACACCCAAATAATACAAGTTTCGGGGCAAGCTACTAAATCATATTATAAATTAAATTAAATAATTATTCACTCATAATATCCAATAAACATTCCACGTAGTGGAACGAAAGTCCTGCTCGGCCATATCCCATGTAAGCTCCACTTCCATACTTGCAAAAATATAGCAAGAAGGGTAGCATTACACAGAACATAAAAAGATAAATCCTAAAAGAGGCATAGCAATAAACCAAACCTACACAATTATTAGCATCCATTATTCATTTAATTTATTCCCTTCTAGTCCTTTACTTATACTCACATTCTCTTAATTTTTGGTTCTCTTAACATTCTCTCATTTCCATTCTTTATCCATTTTCCATTAGCCCCTTATACTTAGCATTTCCCTAATTATTCTTCCCAATTATTTCCTCTAATTTTCTTATCATTTCCATTGTCCACTTTCTTATTTCTTATTCCAATGTCCATTCTATATTCATTTTTCCTATCTATTACCATTCTCATTGCCCTTTTCCATTAATATATATATATATATATATATACATATACATAATACGACCCTATTCATTTTCATTATCCCTTTTTATTTCCCTAAATCCTTTCCATTATCTTGTTCATTATTCCTTTCCTTTAATTCCTTTACCCTTTTCCATTTTTATTTCCTTTTTCCTTTATTATTGTGTGTAACCTCAAACAGAGATCTACACACCGGGTTTGCAACCACAAACAGTGATCTGTATACACCCATCTCGTTTATGTAACCTCAAACAGAGATGTACATAAACTTCCCTTTACCTTTTTATTATTTGGCCACAGGGTCAATACAACCACCTGTGTCGTGCCACAGGGTCAATACAACCACCTGTGACGTGTACCATTTTATTAGGCCACAGGGTCAATACAACCACCTGCGCCGTGCCACAAGGTCAAAACAACCACGTGCGCCGTGCCACAGGGTCAATACAACCACCTGCGACATTTACCCTTTTCATTTGGCCACAAGGTCAATACAACCACCTGTGCCATTTAACATTTAGTTCTCATTACTAACTCGTTTTAGTCTTTTCCCTTTTACTTTTAGTCCCTTAATTCTCTTTAATTCTTTTAATTTCTTTTAATTACTTCCCCATTCCCTTTCTTTTCTTTTTCTTCTTCTCTTCCTTTTCTTTTTTTCCTTTTTCCTTTTATTAATTATAAAGTTTACATCCAATTCCACTTAGCGTTAGTATAGTCGTTATATTTTAATTCCCTTTTCTAATTCTTAATTATTTCTATAATTTCTCTCTCTCAATATTATTTCCTTATTTTTCTTATATCGTTATTCCCTTCGACTACCCTACCTTATTAACTTAATTTATTTTCCCTATTACATTAAACCATTTTACTTCACCGTCACAATTACATTCCCTCTCATTGTCTTATTACAATTACCCTATATTCTTTTACACTCACGTTTCACTAGTTTTCCCTTAACTAATTCCCCTCGATTTTATTTTGTGTTTTTCTACACTTCAGTTCCATATTAACTATTTTAATACTCTATCACATTCATTCACTCCGGGGCTCACTCTATGCACATTCAATTTAAATAAATCATTTATATTTGCGGAGACTAACCCAAGGTTCATTAACTTATTCCTTAATTACCCTATTCCTAGTCACCACTATAAACTCCTAGAATTTATTTCTTAAGTAGAGGTAATACGAACCCTTCTTACCTCGGGTTTTCTTTTAAACAAAGAACTTGGATTGTGGCTCGATGTCGATGTCGGCGTCGGTGTTGCTCCTCGTTTGTGAGAACGATCGCGGCCGGATCGAGGCCAAAGCTTCACGTCACGGAGTACCCAGCACGAGCCCGGTGCGATCCCGATCGATAACGACGCCGGTGAGATCCGGTGGAAGGAGAGAGAAAGCCCTAGAGGAGAGAGAAACATCAAGGGAGGAGGAAGAGAGAAAGGGAACTCAAATCAATAGGGAAAGAGAGGGGAAGGGTGCTCATAGTGGTGGTGGTGGGTGGTGGTTCATGGTTGAGGGAAAGAGAGATTGTGAGGGAAGAGAGAGAGGAAGAGAGAGAGAGAGATAGAGTGAATCTATGAGGAAGAGGAAGAGCAAGGAGGGAGGCGGCCCTTGGTGGCCCTTGTGGTGGCTGGAGGTGGTGGGTGGTGGTGCTGGGCGGTTATGGGTGAGGGGGAGAGAGATGGTGCGGATGGAAGTGAGGAGGGGGGGACTGGTGCGCCCTCTTATAGACCTGGTGCGGATTCAGATCTGCGCGCGCACCTGGGCGCGGTTCAGGTCGCGCCTGAGCGCGAAAGTGGCTGGCTGGTGCATCTGATGCGCCCCGCGCGCCTGGGGCGCGGCTTCGCGTGCCTGGGGCGCGAGCTTGTTGACCCTGGGTTGACCATGCCATAACTCTTTCGTTAACCGTCGGATCTTGCCCAAATTTGGAGACAAGCTTCCTAAGGCCCTTATCTCCATATCCAACATTGGAACTCGTGTTTAGAGCTATGGATATTTTATTCCTAATTTTCTTTCACTAGACGAGTTCTAACACTTAAAACGCCGATTTAACTCCCGATTTCGCTTAGATAATTTTGCCCCTGGCTACCAATGTCTCCTACACAACCCCTAATACTGATAATTACTACTCACCTTGCTCCCAAAATTATTTAAGCAATTAATCTACCCATTTCCTACACTTTAATCCTATTAATTCATTAATTATCGTTTAGAATTAAATTAGGGATGTTACATCGTTCACTTTACCTGGGGAGGATTATGGTATTCCTTTCCACAATTCTCTCATCGGCTTATCTTACGCATCCAACCGTCTACGCAAACAAATCAATTCTGTCTCCAGACTTGCTTTCTTCTGTGAACATCCGTTAGATGATCCTCTACTCTCATGACGGGAATGCAAAGGGCTTCCTTCTCTAGTGGGGGGCCCCTATCATGATTTCTCTCGTTCATGACGAGAGGGACCCTCTTGTCTTGAACGCTCAACTTCGGCTTGCCTTCTTCCTTCACTCAATTGTTCTCTTAAGTCCTTCTGACGTGAAGACGCTTGTCCTCCACTTAGATGGTTTCTCAGCTCCATCACACTATGGTGACTGGGCTTCGCACGTTCTTCCTGTGACTGGTTTTCCATGATCTCTCAAAAGGTGGTGGGAATAGGTTTCTCGCTCCCACTGTGATCGCCAATGTTCTGTCGTAGAATTATTGGACTTGGACTATCCGGCCAAGTATTTAGCAATTCTACCTGTTGATGTCAGACGTAAGGAGGGAACCTTGAATACCAAGATACTCACACTCTGGTCGTTTATTTGGGTGTTGTGTGTACATGTGTAAGCCAGTAAAATGCATATCTTCTTGTCTTACCAGCCTTATATAGGCATACCCGCTTTATTGGTGTTGATTACCGCCATCATGAGGAAGGTGATGTTACCAATGTTTTAACTTAGAATTATTGGACTTGGACTATCCGACCAAGTATCCAGCAATTCTACCTGTTGATGTCAGACGTAAGGAGGGAACCTTGATTACCAAGATACCCACACTCTGGTCATTTACTTGGGTGTTGTGTGTGTATGTGTGAGCCAGTAAGATGCATACCTGCTTGTCTTACCAGGCTTATATAGGCATACCCGCTTTATTGGTGTTGATTGCCGCCATCATGAGGAAGGCGATGTTACCGTTAACGGCAGGACATAATGGCAGGTATCATAACGCATGGGATCCAATGTTCAACGGAATAGTGGATTCCCTCAGATTCTCTGATACATGCAGCCGATATGAAGGTATCTTTATTGGCATAACGGTATTAGATTGTTGGGGAATCATACCGGTATGTCGGTATGACTGTTATTGGTCCAATAGGGCCTCTTACCGGTATGCCGGTATCAGCATAGTAAGGCCAACAGGGCCTCTTACCGGTATGCCGGTATCAACGTAATTGGGCTACTAAGGTCTCTTACCGGTATCAGCATATCGGTGTTCCGGTCTAATAGATACAGTCCATAACAATCAGTTTGATTTATACTGTATAACATCATGGCATAGTGACGAACATTATATTTCCCTTGATTCATAGCCTTATTTTGCTCTCATTGATGATTTTTGGTGCTCGCTTGACATTGCTTAGAATGATTTAGTATTTTAGATTTTATTAGACTATTATTCCAGATTTTAATTAATTTTGATTATTTAGCCTAATTTAATCTATTATTATTTTCAGGTCATATTTGGCACAAGCGCTTTTTGGGTATTTTGGGAGTGAAGAATTAATTTTGGAAGAGAAGATAAATGATGAAGTGAAGATTGTAATCTATCTTTAGGATTATTTGAGATTTAGTTTATATCTTTTAAGATTTAGATTTTATCTATAGGATAATTTTAGATTTAATTTAGAGATTAGCTTTCCTTAGGATTTGGCCCATGATTTAGGCTCGTTTTGAGATTTAAAAGCCAAAATTCGTGTAACCTAGCAGCCACACCTTCCATAATCACGTTTTTCACTCTCTCTCTAGAGAAGGCTTAGTTTTTCTCTCCAAGCTTGTTGTGGCTGCTAGGGTTTTTCTCTCTTCCCTTTTCTATACGTTTTTGATTTATTTAATCATGGAAGGCTAAACTCTTAGGTTAAATCCCTTTGGTAATGTATCACATACTCTTGAGGTTTTATTCTTAATGCTATTTCGTATTTCTTCACTGTTTTCATGCTTATTAATATGTTATGGTTCGCTTGGTTCCATTCTATAGAGATAATCCATGTTATGAATGCTTAATTTATGCAAATTTGTAAAAACTCCATGCTTTGGCTTTTAATGCTTAATTAGAGGTTATGGTTTTGGATGTGAGAACTGAATTTTCGCTTAGTATTTAGTTCTCACGAGTTGGACAGTGAAGAGGGAAGAAATTGATCTTTTGTGACCGATGATAGAGTTGTGAACGGGAGCCAAAGGGATTTATCCACTTTTCCTTATCTGTTACTTCATTTTTATTTTAGTTCTGTTTTAATTCAGTATTCAATATTCAATTCAAAAACCCCATATTTTCTATGCATACTATGTGTTCGACCTTTTTCTTGATAAGATATTCCTTGGGAGACGACCTAGTAATCACTTCCTAGTACTATATTTAAACTGTTTTTTATTTGTATCAGGTACGACCTCAATCACATAGTACAAGTGTTTGGGAGGACTGAAGGAACCACCTCAACGAAATTGCATCGGAGTGAGAACATTCAATTCATTTCTTTTTATTTGACTCTAATTTTTGTTTAGGTCACCTTTTCGGGTTTTCAAATTAACGGATCATTCTAACTTTTGTTTAAGACTGCCATTTCGAGTTTTCAATATGGCAAGCAAATTTTTTATTTATTTTTTGTTTTAAATGCACAATTACTTAACAAGAAATACTAACGAAAAAATCATGTGATGGGGAAACTGTTTGGGTTATTTGACATAATATGAAAGTGGTGGCCTTGATGATGATGAAAAAAAAATGACATGCAGATTAATTTGTACATTAGAAATGAGATATTTTCATGAAAAATTTTCACAAGATCAACAGAGTCAATTTTCTTTTTACTCTGGTGTGCTTATGAAGTAGATTAATCCTCAACGAGGTCTTTACTTGTAACGTAGCTGAGGGCTTGAGGCTTTCTTTTTCAAACAAAAAGGATAAGAGGCACATAATATTTATGTTTCCTTTACTCTTCTTATTTCTCCATTTTCTTCTTCGACCTATTTTTTTAAACAAATTTTGCACAATTTTTGAATCATCAAGAGAATTTTCAAATGGCTGTAATGTGGCTATGGGGTGATGATGTGGCAAAAAAAGGATATAAAGTTCCAAAATTGATGTGAAGCTTAAATGAGAAGATACCTTGGTACGATAAGAAACTCAAGGTCACATAGTTTTTTTTTTTTAAAAAGTTGGTTGTTGGTTGATTGATTTTAATTTTTAAAAATGATTTGAATTTTTAGGAAAGTCATGGTTAAACGAGGCACGTGGCGACTTCCGATAAATAAATAAATAAATGTGATTTTTTTTATGAAATTGATAAGTACGTCAGAACTTTCCCTTAATTAATCACATTTAATTCTTTTAGTGGAAGTCGAGGTTACACTAAATGAGTAGCGACTTTCAAAGAAATAAATAGATACAAGCGATGGACAAGAATTCTTTTTTAAGTATGGGAAGTGACTAATTGCGTTTAATCCTTTTTAGATGTTATACAAGGTGAGCGACAACTTTCCGCAAGAGTAACGTGAAATCTGTTATTTAACGATGACAAAAGTGGTTGTTTTGTTTCTTAAGCGTCATTTTTTTAGTTGATGAAAGTCGAGATTACCTAATGTGAGCGAAAACATCCAACAAATTAAACCCAACTTAGTTTTCTCAGCCACTGATTACTTACTAACTTATTTTGACAAGCAATTACTCCCTCCGTTTAATATGTATTATGTTTTAAGGTTATGCATAAGTTTTAAGAAATGGTTAAATGTTGTAAGAATTTGATGTATTTCGACTGTAATGCTCTTATATGATCATTATTGAAGAGAGAAAATTATAGGAAATGAAAAAGAGAGTGTGTGTTGAGAAAAATAATATTAATTATGTATTAGATTTTGTAAAAAAAACAATACATATGAAACATAAGACAAAAACTCTATAAACACTACATATGAAACAGAGGGACTAGATACTAATTTTAATTTTTACTCCTATTTAGCATTACTTACTTGGGTTAGCAAATTAACCTAAGTGATACTAACTTATTTTCAACTTCACAAATGATAGAGTAGAGAGCTAGTTTAGTTAAACCGAAAAAACTATTCTCATTATGTGACTACGAAATCTGGGAAACGGTCGGTGCATTGTTGTCATTGTGTGATTAAAAACTAGATTCATGAGTTTTTTTAGAGGAAAGAGCAATGAGAGTCTTTGAGACTAAAATGATCATAACTTGACATGGATAAAGTACCAAGACTACTTCTCTGATTTAAAAAAAAAAATAAAAAAAATAGAAAGGCTTCTGCTAAAAGGACCAGTGAAGTGACCGGACCGGTGAAGTGACTTGAGTGCGTGTGTTAGTGTGTATCCATATCATGAGAGAAATCTAAGCACAAGTTTTTTATGCTGCGCAAAAGAGGGCAAAAATTCATCGAAGCTATTGAAGAAATAGAGTCATATTCAACGAATAGATAAGGAATATAAAAATGTGGAACATGCCACTAATGATTGATGGATGGACGACTTTGAAAAAGAAGTGGTTCATTTTTGTTGTACCCAGTAGCAAGGATGGTAATGGGTCCGAATGGGTTCGGATATTTCATTATCTGGATCAGTCTTGTTCATGTATATCCCGATTCGGATCCGTTCCTAATCCATACGCATATCCGTTATCAAGTGGGTCAGCAGTTCTTAGCAGGCCTGGTCCTAACTTATTCTGGGCTTTAGGGCGAAAAAAAATTGGGTCCCTAATTCATAAAAAAAATTAATTAATTAAAAATGTAGTATATATATATGTGTAATCAACTAAAACAATGATAACAATCAATAATAAAACTAGTTATTAAAAAAATAAGATTTGAAATAAAATAAAAAGTTATCAAGTAAAGAGGTAATAAAAAACTTTTTTTTTGTTGGGTTGCAAAAGTAAAGTTCATTACTTCATTTATTTATATATTAAGTGAGCAAATTAAATGGAAAAGACAAATTAAAATTTTATGTTAAAAATCATTGATGGTTAAGAAAGAAAAAAAAAACTTGCAACTATGAATTTTTTTTTTCAAAATTAAATATAATATTAAAAAAATTATGGCCCCGAAATTTTTTGGCCTAAGGCGATTGCCCTCGTCGCTCTCCCTCTGGGTCGGCACTGGGTCTTAGAGTACCCAAATGAATTCAGTACCCAAATGCATTATCCATTTTCTTATAAATTTTATGAGCTAACTTAATATTTCAATTTTAGCATATTCTTTAAAAAGTTATGATAAATAGACCAATAAAATTAGGGAGTGCTTCGATGTCATTTATTGTTGAAAGGAATCAATGTCACTTGGCTTAAATTCGTTATATCACGACACATATTCTAATTTAATACGGTCATTATCTAGTTGTCAAATAAGAAGGTATATGATTATGTTTCGTGTATTAAGGATTGGTTCGATAATTTTCAAAACCTTAATTTAACCATAATTATAATTAAAAATTTAATTTTGAAATAAAAAAATAAAAACATCATCCTGTTCAATGTTCATGGGATAGACAAAAACAGAAACATGATCTTGTTCCTAAGTTTTCTTTTTTGAAGGGATTGTTCCTAAGTCTTAAATTGGGGGAATTAAACAACAAATAACAAAACCTAATCAAACCAAAACAAAACTAAAACGCCTAAGTACATGTTTGGTTTTATGGTGAGTTAACCTAGAATCAATTCTGGAATGCTAACGTCGATAACAGTTGCTTTTACTCCAACGTGATTTTGGGGTCAAAATTGATTTTAAAAGTGGTAACCAAACATGACTTTAAATCGAATAAAAAACACAATTCCAAATCAGGGTAAATTTCACCTTTTTATTGTGATGGGATCTTTTTTTTTTTTTTTTTTTCAAAATGGCAGGGTTTGGCGAGATTTTTTTTCAGATACAACACAGCATGCTCAATTCAATTGATTTACTGCATAGAAAAAAAGTGATTCAATGATAGCAATTAAGAAAAAATAACGTATGATTCATTGTTTGTAAAGCCCGATATCAAAATCTACCAGGTCCAAGGGTCGACGTGGTTGGGTCCAGGCTCTGGGTTATCAAAAAAAAAATCTACTAGATCAAGTTTTTTGGCAGTAAAAATGCATCTCCAAACCCAAAAATTACTCACCATTAAATATGCCAGTGAGCACAATAATATCCACGACAGAAAAAACCCATCATATTTTGGGATTTAGGAACAATTTAGAAGAGGAACAAGATGAAACCCTTCTTCATATTTAGTTTTTTTAATTAATGTATGATTTATGAACAAGTTGATGTTTTTGTTTCTATATCACACTGTTTATAATTGGAAAAATAGAAATGGGCCTTGATCTGTTAGCAAAATAAAATAAAAGGATAAAGTGCAGGCCCAAAGTTTAGAAGGAAGCTCTGTCACATGATATGATCAGGAGCAAAAAGGCTCCCTACCTTAGAGCGTCCCCTCCAAGCAGCAACAGCAAAGGAACGTGGATTCCCATTGCAGAGTCTTCTCCAAAAAGATTTTCCACTCTTGGGCCCAACACTCAATAAGAGAAGCCACTAATTATGTCATTAGTACAAATTGTGCTATTCCAATCAACAACAAAAGTGGAATTACTTGTACTCCTTGCTGAAGGCAACAATGAGAATAACCAGTGGACAAGGAGAAGAAACTGCATAGCAACCATCAGGCCAAAAGAGAAGAATGTGAAGTCAAAGTTGTATGAATGTATCTGCTCCACGTGAAAATAACCAGGGTAGGAAAGGGCGTCCTCCTCCTAGCAATATTCTTCATCCTAGAAAGTGCCTACACATTGTAATGAAGTATCAGAAGAGCACCCTTCTGCAGTAAGCCTCCAGCCTTGGGCCAAACACCTCATCAGTTCAGTCATTCACAAATGCCATAAAAGGAAAACTCATTGTCTCACTCAAGCACAAATGAGGAAGGCTGCTCAGAGCTCCCTACTTAAGGCAAGCAACGGTGTTGCCTAGTGGACAAAGAAATAACAGTGTAGCAACTACCAAATAAAGAGAAGGGAAAACGTGGAGACCAAGTTGTTGGCCAACTATAAAAAGAGAGTATACTACAAGGCAAAGGCAAGCTAACCCAGGCCAATACAAGCCAGTCTGGAACAAGTAGAATAAACCAAAGTAGAGAAAAGCACTGATATGAAAATACTGTAACGTAGCCTTGAGGAAGATAAGAGAAAGGCTTCCTATCAAGAGTCATCCTTTCTTGTCTAAGCCAATCCACCCTGATCCAGGCCAATACAAGCTAGCCCAAAACAAACAGAGTGAACAAAAGTAGAGAAAAGTGTTGATACTGCAAACCAGTCTTGGGGAAGATAAGAGAAAGGTTTCCTATCAAGAGTCATCATTTCTTATCTAAGCCTACTATAAAAGCAAGCACTAACCAATAGAGCCAAAACATTGAACTACAAAAACGACACAAACACAACGACCCAAAAGAGAGGAAATGCCATAGGGAGTTGGAGGAAGACAATCAAAGGGCGCCCTGTATAATTTCTCATTAATCACTGTTTATTGCCCCTTAGTAACAAATATCCCTCTCTCATGTATTCCTCTCCAGTATTCTATAAAATGAGGCCATTGATTTCACTAAGTTTACGAAACCACTCTATTTTATCTTTATTCTTCGTAGAATATATATTTTTGGCAGAAACAATTGGCGTCGTTGCCGGGGAAATCATGGCCTCAAACAACAAAGGGAATGTCTCTGGAGATGCTGTTCAAATAGCAGCTCCTGGAGGCACCACACCAAGAACAATTCACGAGGACACTCCACTGATATTAGCCTCAACAGTCTCCAATCCAGGAAGCTCTACAACAAGGAGGTTATCTTTCATTCCAAAGGTGTCCTTTCCAACAAGCAACCACATCGCTCTTACCTAACTTTCCAAAAAGTGATCAAGCAACCGAAGGGGTGAAAATACGCTCTTGCTAAAGAAGGCGCTCCACTATGGAAAGTGGAAACTCAGGAGCAAAGGTGTGACCAGAAAGTTCAGATGGAAAACTGCTCCATGTTATCTACAATAAAAGCTAAGTACATAAAACCGTTGACTCAAGTCTAAATTATTGTCATGATTGTTATGCTAGTATGCCTTTTTCATGAAACTCATAATAATGTATTTGGATCATGATGAAATGTCACTGTATGTGCAATTGAAAAAATACATATGTACAAAAAATGATGAAGAAAAATGCCTACAGTATGTCCAAGTATGGCTTTGGTATGGTCACTTTCTTGTGATGTCTTGTTCTGCCTAGCTAGTCTCATGTTTAATATTATCCTGGTAACAATGATTTATTTTGCCTTATTTGAATGACATGAAACGATAAAGAGATTATTTGATTTTTAGACTATATCTTTGTTATGGCTAAGAGCTGTATATATGTGTTCACATTAATGAATAGTGTAGCTCTGATATATGTCAAATGTTTTGATTAGAAAAGGAATAGTTAGATAACTAGAATGCTTGCTGTAGAACTAGAATCGGCCTACCATGCTATTCATTGTTGCCATAATCTTGTTAACTGTTCTTAGCTCAACTATTGCATGATATAAATAAACTATTTCTTCATGATTCCAACATGTAAACACAGCGTTTCATATTATAAGTTGCATAATTTAAATGCTTAAAAGACGTGCTTTTGAAAAAGTGTTATATGAAAACATGATATGGATAATGTTACATGTTGATGCATGATTGATCATGTAAATGATTTACTAGAGCTAACTAACAAAAAGAGCATGCGTAGCATGAAAATATCCGAAAAGTGAAAGTTGTTTATGTAGGAATAAGAAGTAATCTCTTGCTAAGATTTGGGGTGTCCCTGGTACGCTCTCAAACCATGATTTACTGAGTTTTGCTAAGACGCTCAATGCCATGAGATGATCGATTCCTCCACAGTGAACAACAAACTCCTGATCTATCTAAAATAGAAAAACGCTCTACGTCTCGCCCAGTGAGAAGGCAATCAAAAGTAACGAGTTAGAAAGCGAATAATGAAACAAAAAGCAAAGTTTCAAGAGAAGTAAACACAAATAGAAAGATCAGTGACAATCAAGCAAACAAAATCAAGTAAAGAGAAAACATGAAATCATACTAGAAGGCGACGCCCTGCCCAGAATCAGCAGTCTAAAGGTGTCCTCAGTTCAGTCCTAAGAGCAACGCCCCACCCAGTATCAGCAATCTAAAGGCATCCTTAGATCAGTCCCAAGGGTGACCCCTCGCCCAGAATCAACAATCTAAAGGCGCACTGTCATCAAAAGTGCCACCATGTTCAGTTTCAATATATCATGTTCAGATTCAACCGAATCAGTCAACCAAAGGCGCATCATCGTCAAAACGCCCCATGTTCAGTTCCAATACACCATTCGGTTCTAACTCAATCAATCAACCAAGGGCGCACCCCTGTAAAAGATTTATTCGAAAAGAAAGAGTGATGTATCTGAAAATCCTAGAGAAAATGCCAACAGAAAGATGAAAAACCTTAGAGCAAATTATATCAGAGGTTGAAATCAACGGATGACAGTGAATTCATACTAGAAAGACGAAGGCTACTTCAAAGCGAAAGCGTGCAAAAGATGACAAGCCAGAAAGCTAAAACAAAATCAATGTAGAAATCTGAGCGCAATAGCAAAATAAGATGCAGAACTCATACTTTCTCATACGATGCAGAAAACACACAGTGATTGAATAACAAGCACATGTACAAAGGTAGACATAACAAAACTCAAAGGCTGATAAAACAAAAGACATTTCCAAGCAAACCAGCCAGCCAGAAGTCAAAAGCGGACCTGAAAGGCGTCTATGGTCACAATTGTAAAAGTCGCACATAATCAACTAAAATATCCAAAGGCCTACGTGCAACATGAAAGGTGAACGCAAGATTTATAATGACCAGTACAAGGATCCAGAAAAGTATTTTGTTCAAAAGCGCACTTAAATCCATAGACGAAATAATAAATCTGATGCAAGGGAAAGTTGCAAGACAAAAGCTGGCCTAAAAGCATGCAAGTTGTAACGCCCCTAATTTTTCGTCTCTCAAATAACAAAGAAAATAAACTTAAAAATGATTTTATAATTGTTTTCCTATTAGTTATAAAAGTTTAAGTTTCTATACATTATGTGTTGGAAATATAAAAGTATAAGATGTATTTTTATAAAGAGTATTTTGTACAAAAATGTGAATATTGTAATTTAGTCCTTGGGTTGGGACTTAATTGCAATGCTAAAAATGTTTTGGGAAAAGAGTTATTAAATTATTAACTTTGAAATGTTATCAGTATGTAACCGGTTATCAATACTCACCGGTTATTAAAAATGTTTTGGAACTCAGAACCTGGTTAGTGGATTTTGATGAGTAACCATTTGATTAAACCACGTTTTGCCACGAAAACAATTCGATTTGTAGTGGGGAATACATGTCACCTTGCATGATCCTCAAATTTCCCTATAAATACTCAATTTTAGGGTCAAATTGTGGATTTCTGGGTTGAGTGTTGATGCTATGACCAGATTAGGGTTCCATCTTTGTTCTGTTCTATTCTCTTTAATCTTTAAGAATCAGATCGAGTGTGATACACCATTACAAAGCTTGATCTTCAAGCTTTGTATTGATGTATAGAATGTGAATTGAGAGTGAGTATTGAAGAAGTTTTGAGCTTTGGAAGTTTGAGGATCAAGTCTGTCCAGAACCAGAACTGAATTCGTGGGACTCTCTTTAGGGTTTGATCTTGGTGAGTACATGCACTCCCTGAGTCTCAAATCTGTTTCTAAAGCTTGTGTATGTTGCAAAGGATAAAGTCTAATCATTTTCCCCAATTTGTTTGTCCGTTTCATATGTCAAAAACTTTGATTTTGGAACCCTGTTGAAACTGCTATGCATGAAGGCAGAGCTTAAGGAATTCGTATTCTTCCTTAAGGAATTAGTGCTGATACTCAACAAGCGCAACTTAGAGGTAAGGGAGAAGCTTTCATTTTCTAGAATGAGATTAGATTATGTGAAACCATAGGTTGAGTCACCATGAGACTCATAAAGGGCATAGGTTATAGAAAACAAAGGCTTGGAGGCCAGTCTATATCTCAATACTGTTTTGAGCAGGTTTGGTATTATGAATGCAAGTGATTTTGGATGATTGAATCATAATCTAAATGCTTATTATGAGTTTTGTGATATTAAGTTGTGTTTATGTTGAGTTATATGCAATTTGATGCTCTAAATTGAATGCATGCAAAATGAATATGTTTCTGTGGGTAAACATGCTTATATTAAGGTATGTGAACTCTGTTTATGATTGAAATTGGTTAGATTTGAGTATGGTAGAAAATGGTATGCAAAATCCCTTTTTTCAGTGTACATACTAATGAATCTAACCGGTTATTCTGAATATGTAACCGGTTAGATACTATCAGTTTTCAAAGAAAATGATTTTCTAAAATTGGCCCAGTGTTCTTACCATTTGCACTCAAGTCTATACTCTAATTTCATTTGAAACCAATCTGAAATCATTTTAATGAACACTGTTTGTTTCAGATTGTAATTGATGAGTCAATGCCTTAATGATAAAAGATAATTTCAAGTGGAAATTATGCTAAATTGGAATTGGATTGTGATTTAGACTTTTGAATGATGAAATCAGTGGGGATTAAGGTATATAACCATGCTGAGATTCTGTTTATGGATTGGGCAGAGAATTCAAGAGAAGAGTTTTTCTGAATTTCAACGGTTAGTAAGTTCAGGTCTGTAATTCTAACCGGTTAGTCTGAAACTGTAACCGGTTAGTACCTGAAACTGAAAAATAAAAGTTAAGTCTTTTAAGTGAAAAGTTGGATACCATTGGTTAAGTTTTTCCCCAATCCAAGTCTAATGGCATGTTTTTAATTTAATTCAAGGATGAATTCTTTTGTCAAAGGTTATACCTCAAATCAATCATTCAAAGGCGAGTTCGAGATATTTCTAAATCACAATAATTGAATTAAAGATAAAAACCAACATTAAAAATTGTGCGTGCATTCATTCATAGAGAATGGAGATTAGGTTGGAGATTGGGTGTTGTTCTGGGAACATGACCCTGTACCTGGGAGTACTAAACTGTGCGGATTGCTGGTTGGTAGCTGTTCTGGGAACGCTTTGACCAACAATATTGATAACAACTCTGGGAGTGTGCTGATCAATGTTTTATGTTAAGCGATGTATATAATTAGTCAATTTTGGTAATTGATAGTCGCTCTGGGAGGGCTAAGTTTCACTTAAAGCAATTCCGCAGTACGTTCTGGGAAAGTACCAGTGTTCTGGGAACATTGAGATATCTATTGACATATATCAAAGATGTTGGAGGCCTCAGTTGTGGATAGAAATCATGCATCATGCCACCTGCATTATAAGAGATATAATGTTGAAAATGGGTGTGCCCATATGTACTTGCATTCTTGTTTTATAACTGACTACTTGTGATTGTTAAACCTTCTTTATATCTATCTCATTTTACTATGCGTATGTGTATGCTTACTCCCGTGCCCTTAGTAGGTTGTGATCAAACATCCCGATAGCTCAAAAAGGCTATGGAGGGAAGGAGACCCTTAAGTGTACATGGAAAACAGAAAAAGGTGAACTATTATCCTGGTGTACAGCTATCGGGAATCTGTCCGAACGGATGGTGGGACAAAGGACAGTGATCAGCTCTGAAACATTTTTATAATAATAGAGCTTATATTATACATATTTTGAGAGATGTGATAAAGAATGAAAACTCAAGTTTCTTTATGCTAATACATTATATGGTATTTACAGATTTATTGTTCTTAATTCTTTCAGATATATATAATGAAATGAGCCATTATGTTTTCCGCTAATCCTGATTGTATTATTTGAGTTCGATATCAACCAAACTTTGATGAATACAGCCTCTCAAGATAAATCTATTTTCTTGACAAGTTACCAAGTACTTTTCGATTTAGAAACTTCTACTTTCTATTCAAGTTATCATGAAGGTTTTAAAACACATATCGAACTCAGTTCTACGAATATAAAATTAAATTAAAAAATCATAGTTAAGTTTCAATAGAACGAACTTTCATATCACGATTTTCCAACACAGACAAGTCAATTATCATAAATATATTCATTTTATTTTATATTAAAACGAGTATCCAATGAGTGTTTCATTTTATGGTATCAGAGCAATGGTCCTGATTCTTGGTCCTTGGAGGTGTGGTCCAATACGCTGATTTTCGATAGTTGTGATGTTTTCTGTGAAGTATGTTCTCACGAACTTCTATCTAGATCAAAGGTTATATTTGATGGCCTTCGGTAAACGGTCTAGACTGTCTTTTTGGAAGTGTCTTATGTAGCCTAAGTGAAACCTTGATGGTTGTATTGTTTCCCTTTAAATGTGCTGCTACATTAGGTCCAAAGTATTGGTTTACTATGGTCACAAAGAACCGGTGACAATGGAATCCTTAGGAGTTGTAGTTAGGGCAATAACCTAGGAGTGGAGTGTTTATCCTCAATAGTGTAACGACTAATCAATTTCTTAAGACTTGGTGTGACGCAGTCATCTTCTTAATGCTCAATCTTATTGAGGTTGATAAGCTCTAAACGCTATCCATCTTTCTGTTTCTGATGGATAAAAATAATAATCCGAGTGCTCGATATTGCACCCATTCTGCCATCTTACAATGGAAATTCCTACAAACCCTCTTGCAGTCATTTCCAATAGGTGTCTGAACTGTTTTATTGGGATATTAAAACTGGGTTTAAATCTGTTTGAACTCATTTTGCCTCTCTCCAGTTATCCTGCTGCATAATCTAACCGGTTAGCTGGTTTTGTTACCGGTTACATTATGCAGAAAACTGCAGTAACAAAGCAGAATCAGTTTTAACTGATTTTAGCAACTGAAAGCTATACCGTATGCCTTAAAAATTATGGTGTGAGATTTTGAAAACACAATAGGTGTAACATATCACAAAATCATACTAAACCCTTAAGCTGTTGCATATTTTATAAACCAAATGAGCCAACTATAAGGACCAAGTGCAACACTGAAATTTCAGAATATCTGTCATGCAAATTTTAGATAACGAGCAACTATATATATATATATACCAAAGTAAAAGCTCATTTGGTAGCAACATAAAAGGAATATTAGTGCTCGGCATGAACCATAAGTTGTAAGCACATAAAGGTTCATTTGATGGCAACACAAACGAAATATTAGTACCAAGCAGGAGTCATAAATAGTAAGTACATCAGGTTAACAAACTAAGCCAAAATACATGGGAATACCACCAGGAACATGCTAAGACCCAAAACTATCAAAGCTAAAGGACTGAAATATAAACTACAAGGATTACATAATTAAGATCCATGATAGAAGAGTTAAAATCCTAAGTCACTAATCTTCATGTGGAGGAGATGCAGGAGGTGGAGTAGGGGGACCCTGGAAACGCCCAAATGTGCGCAATAGAAAATGTATGTTCTCCATATTAGTGCCTAGAGAATCCAAGCGAACATTGAGATTAACAAATTGTTCATCCACCCTACCAAGGCTCCCTTCAACCCTAGAAAAACTTGCATCTATCCTTGCATTCAGCCTTTCTTCCATAGATGAATGAACACTAGCCCCACCCGCATGACCGGAAGTTCCACCAACATCAGAGGTGGAATGAGGCTGAGTAGAATGCATCGGAATTTCACCACCACCCGAAGCTGGAACCCTATCCTCCATAGCCGTATCCTCAGGAACAACCCCTGTACCTTCTTCTTCTTGCCTCTGCTGCTTTCTTTCAGCGGCTGCTGCGGCATCTAAAGCCTTAATGTCAGCATTCCATTTCCAGACCCTGTCTGCCTCATGCTGACGAATTCCCATAGAGTGAAGAACCCTATCATTGATGCGAGTTAAACCTTCACTAGGTTCGAACTCTTCATCCTCCAGAATGGAAATTCCGTTGTGCTCAATGAGGCGACTCACAAAGAAAGGGTAAGGAAGACACCCACTTGTCAAGTCAGAGGCCTGTGACATGTAAGCACATATCACCCGAACCCAATTCACTTGGATTCGGTTCTTGATAGCAAACATATACCTAAGATCAGTTGCCATGGCTTGAGAGTGGTTGGAAGTCGTCCTAGGAGTCAACAAATAGGTAAGGATATAGAGAATCATCCTATTCTCTACAGTCATGTTCCCTACAGACTTACGTGGACCGGTTAAGTACAAATCAGGGCTTCTTAAACTAGTCCTATAAACATCCTCAATGTTACATGTACTAAGCCTATTATCTTCCGGATCACCAGGGTAAGTACCCTCTGATTGAAGTCCACCCACAATCAAAAAATCAGCGGGGGTAATGTCAAATATCACCCCATTCACCTTGGACTGATAGCCCCCTTCATACTCTCTAAAGTTGACATAAAATTCCCTAATCAATCTTGGGAAAATTGAGCCTTTAACTCCAGAAAAGATGTCAACCCCTGATACTCATAAAGCCCCTGGAATTGAAAGTTGTTGTTTGCACACCATCTGAAGTTCATCCACCTCTTGATCTCAAAGCCCCTGTCACTGAAACTCTCAAACCTTTCCTCACATTTTTCATCACTATAATACTCAATCCTAGGTCTCCTAGGGGGTCTTGTAGCAGTGGTCTTAACCCTAGAGCGACTGGAAGAAGGATTGGAAGACATGGTCTGCTTGTTTTAGGGTTCTGTGAGAAATGGGGAAGGTGAAACAGGGAGATGAACACCAAATAATGTTAGAGACGTGTGAGAAGATGATGAGAAACGATATTGTGATGATTGGAGGAGGAGGAATTGATGAGAACTAAGGCTTTGAGGGTCTGGGTCGTGGAGAGGAGCGAAACAAGAGTGAAAATCGTGTTTTAGGAGGGAGAGAACAAGAAAAGTCGTGTTTTCAAAATTTCTGCAACTGGTTTGATACAACGCTCTAACCGGTTAGATTTTTCGAGTAACCGGTTACGTACTGTAACTTGAACCAGTTAAGACTGAAAATTTTGCAGATTTCAGAAACTCCATGTCAAAAGCAAAACCTTCTAATTGTATTAAACATGATGAAATGTTGAAAAACCTTTTTCGTATTATATTTAATCGAAACACTATGAAATCCCTATCTCATCAAACACCATTTTCTTATGATATGCAAGGCAAATTTTCAAAGCTTATAATAAACATAAATTTTCTCTTATATACCGTACCTATTTTAATATCATTAAATACCATATGCAATTGTATATTTGAATACCATTGCATTATTTTCAGAAAAAAAAATGGAGCAAGTACTCAAATGGTTAAATTGAAGCGTATCGCTTGGTGTAATTTTGAGGGATGTACAGGGATAATCGGGTTCGACTACAAGAATTTAAGAAAATTATTCATCGGATTGACTTGAAGTTAAAGGTAAGAAACGAACAGATAACCAGCGATTCAGGCACGAGAAGCATTTATTTAGTAAGAAGAAGTTGAGTCTAATTTGGATTTAGACCATCTGAGGTATCTATTCTTTTGATCTGAGTTAACGTAGTCAAATGTTTTTGTTGATTGTCTAGCAAAAGTACTAGGTCGACAAGTAATATAGATAGTAAGTGAGTATCGTTCCACTCGGGGATTGCAAATTTTTTCTAATAACTTTCCACCAATTCGTAATTATTAATGCAACTTGTTATTGAATTTTAGAAGGAGAAGGAGAATTTAAATAAAATAAATAAATAAAAAGATTGAGGAGATAAGATGGTTAGAAAGCAATAGAAAAAGGTTAGGAACTTGGTTTCGTTGTATGATTCACTTATTTAACTATGAATTAGGTTTTCCTTCAAATCAAGAACAATTCCTAAATTAGTAGTTACGAGATTTCTCTTATGCAACTACCGTTTATTTTTATGATAATTAATTCTTAATCTCTTAAGTAATTACATTACCGAATAAATAATTTATTAAGAACATGGAATTAATTAGTTGTATAACTAACCAATTAGATCTCTCTATATTGAATAGTTATACCGTTGAATTGCATGGCCTATTCTAAATCCTAATTCTCATTAGTAACTTAAAAAATCCACAACATAAATTGCGCAGGTTTATGTTATAAAAACACAATCAACGCTTGATTTAAAATAGGAAAACACTAAATCATAAATTAAAATAAGTTACACCATACAATTTACACCATGTTCCTAACCAGAGGTTTTAGTTACACATATAGAAATAAAGAAAACAGAAGCAAAGAGAAAACCTCATATCATAGAAAATACAGGCAAACTCTCCAAGAGACCTTCAATCCTCACGCAGATCTCTCTTGTAGTGATGATCTCCAATCTTTGTGCCGTGCGTCCTTGCTCTCAATAGATGTTACTAACCTCTCTCTCTAATCCTAATTAAATTCTATGATCTCAAAACCTACTGAATACTATTTACAAATCCTCTATTTAAAGAGTAAAAAAAATCCTAAAATAAATCTTAATTAAATCTAGTAGATAAGGTCCATGTTTATCTTCTAATTTCTGACCAAGTCTAAGATATGAAGCCAAATTAGACTTCTCTTCTTCTACTTTGTTCAGAATCCGGTCAAATTGGGCCTCCAGCAGTACGCGCGCCCCAGGCGCACGCGACCATGAGCCCCAGGCGCGCAGGTCTGATGACAGCTTCTTTTCCAAACAGGCGCGCCTCAGGCGCACCCGGTCTCGCGCCACAGGCGCGCGGGAAAGTTCCCGACTCCATTTTGCTCCATTCTTTTTCCATTTGCAAGATCTTTTCGTCCTCTTTTCAGGTCCATAAATATTTTCTCCATTTAAGCTCCAAAAATTACCTGAAACACTAGCAAACGGATCAAAACGTTCAAAGGACCCTAAACTACTAAAAATAATTAAAATCTACTAAAAAGTCCTAAATTTGCTAGAGAAACAAGCCATATACATAGTAAAAGGGAGTCCAAATAATGCTCAAATCTATATATATTGGACCTAAATCACTCCCCCAAACTTAGCATTTTGCATGTCCCAGGCAAAAGTAAAATAAAAATCTAAACAAAAGACAACCTCCCTAAATCAATATGAACACACCTAATCTAAGACTTCGAATCATGACTTCAACACATATTATCACAAACTATTTACACAATCACAAACTAGTTAGAGTAACAAACCCAATAAGAACTCAGGGCTAGTGAACACTCTCAACCTCTCCAGTGTTTCTCTCAAAAGTGTATTGGGGTCATATTTTCTGTAGTAGACCTGTAGTCGACCGAGCATCATCCGACCTAATTCACCTAACTCCGACCCTTTAAACATTTGAACAAGGCATACGGTCGGAATTATACACCGAGCAAACTGGGTTTTTACAGAGATGTAATACGCTTATGAGAGTAACCCCGAGCACAGGACTTTCATCCTTATCCTTATCGTTTACAGTCTCATCCAAGCGTAACCACTTCTCCTAGATTCCCATGACTCTTGGTTAGATAAAAACAGTACGGGATTAAGTTTATCACCTACAAGATTTATAGATATGATCTTATCATAACCTCTACAAATCCTACTCGAATTCTACCTCATCAGAACGACCCACAACACACAGGTAATCCCCTATAAGTGTAACATCCCAAAAATTAATTCCAGGATTAATTAGGAAAACCTAAGCTAGAATTTATGATAAGAACCATAGGAAAATCATGGGTAGGAGTTAAGTGTTGTGTCTTAGAGTTAGAATTGGCCAAATAGGAGTTTTCACTAGAGTAATCGATTACTCTGTAGGGGTTAATCGATTACTAGACCTCTGGTGAAAACACTTAAATGTTGCAGCAGTGATAATCGATTAACTCATAGAATTAATCGATTATTTTGGTGAAGTAATCGATTACTTCAGGTGACTTAATCGATTACTTGCCCTCTGTCAGAAACACTAAGAAATGTTGCATTGAAGGGTAATCGATTACTTGGGGTCAAGTAATCGATTATTTCAAGTCTGATGCAGAAAATAAAAATAAAGTCTGGGGGCAGAAACGTAATTTCCACCCCCTTATCCCTTATTTCAACCACCCATTTCCCTTCCCCCTTATTCATTCGACTTCTCTCTCTTCCCTCTTCTCTCACGCGTTCTCCCTCCCCTCCTCCTCCAAACCATCATCAAACACCCTCAACCACCAAATCCACCATGGCTCATCCTTCAATCCTCCTCCATGGCAAGCTTCTCTTCTCCTTCTTCTTTTTCTTCTTCTTTTCCTTCCTTTGGTGATTCACTTTCTCCTTCACCTCCATGGTTCTCTCTCTAAACACCCACATACACCAAACCAAACTCAAGCACCCAAGGATCTAATCTTGATTTTTGGGTTAGATCCTACACATAAATACTCTATCTCTTGAATCCAAGCTTTCTCTCTCCAAGGGTTTGCCTTCTCTCTCCTCCAATCTTGAAGAACGGAATGGAGATCGTTCAAGAGGATAGGAATCAAGGTAGATCCGGTGTAGAATTGGTGTCCTTGGAGCTTTGTGTGGGCTATCTCCCTCTATAAGGTAAGGGGAGTCTCTTTTCCATACTTTGAGTTAGGGACAGTTGGGGTATATAATAGGATTTTGGCTAAGTAGTTGAATTGGGTTGTGGGTAGAAAAATAGCACCAGTTATAAGTTGGTTTAAGAAGAATTGAATGTATGTTGATTTAATTTAATAATTTCATTTAATGTCATAAATTTGTTAAAAACCCCCTTTATGTATGTTGGTAATGTAGGAAGTGAAGAATCCTAGGGAGTTGACTTATATTAAAGTACTCTGAGGCATACCTGAATATGTCGAATTGATCGATGTTAATCGTTGTCTGATAAAAGTATTATGTCCACTACATGAGTGATGATGTGTTATAATTGAATTTTTAATGATATAGTTATGGAATGAACTGGCAAAGGTATAAATGGGAATAAAATGACAATGTGTAACTAAAAGTATAGTGTGATGCTAAATGTATGACAAGGCTGGATAATTGCTATAAATGCTAATTTTCAGAGGTGAATTGATATGTGAATACTCGGTCAATGGTTATGATTATTGGTACTATAATGATATGTGATGAAAAGAAAAATATGAATGTTCGGAATTAAACTAAGTGCAAATGTGTATGGTGATGCTTTAATACTATTATCTATATGAATAACATATGTGGTGGTACGAGGTACCTTTCGGTGTGGAGGTGAAGTACCATCAGGCCAAATTGTATGAGGTACCTTCCGGTGTGGAGGTGAAGTACAATGGTATGAGGTACCTTCCGGTGTGGAGGTGAAGTACCCATAGGCCAAACCGTATGAGGTACCTTCCTATTGTGGAGGTGAAGTACAATGGTATGAGGTACCTTCCGGTGTGGAGGTGAAGTACCCACTGGCCAATTTGTATGAGGTACCTTCCGGTGTGGAGGTGAAGTACAATGGTATGAGGTACCTTCCGGTGTGGAGGTGAAGTACAATGGTATGAGGTACCTTCCGGTGTGGAGGTGAAGTACCCATAGGCCCAATTGTATGAGGTACCTTCCAGTGTGGAGGTGAAGTACAATGCTAAGAGATATATCTTAAAAATGAAATGGAAAATGAATTAATATGTTTAAGTTTTGACCTCTGACCTGAGGGACACAAAATGAGTTAAAGTGATTGCGTGTTTACCTCTGACCTGAGGGACACAAGATGAAATGAATGTTAATGTGTTGACCTCTGACCTGAGGGACACAGAAATGAAATAAAGTAAAAAGGGGTGCTGACCTCTGACCTGAGGGGCACATAATTTAAATAAGGAAGATTTGTAGGCCTCTGTTGTGAGGTGCCAATTATGATGGTTAAGTTTGTTTCATTAGCCTCTGATTTGAGGTGATGATCGGAATAAATGGAAAATGTGTTATTACTGAATAATTTGTTAATGGGAAGCATTTTGTTATTCATAGCTTGATTTGATTATGATGCTTAAGTTGCTATTATGTGCTTTTTACTATCTTTTAATTCAATGTGTTGTGAAAAGGTCTCACCCTTATGTGGTTAACATTTTAGGTGAAATTCAAGGAGCTTGAGGATCAGAGTGTCGCAGTGGAAGAATTGGAAAGAAGGAAAACTTTATTTGTTTGTGCTACCCATAGTGTAATTGGAAACACCCAAATTTCATGTGTAAACTTGATTTATGAAAGGAAATTTTAAGTTCCCCATTTTTATTATTAAACTTTTGAGTGATATTTTTTAAAAAAAGATGGGTGTTACATTTATGGTATCAGAGCAGTTCCTTCCTTTCTGACCTGAGGGAAAGTGGTCCCGATCTCGCTGCGAACACTCTCATCTCAAGTTTCTTCTCTAGAGGTGAGACCCTTTTAAGTGAAAATGTTTGATAGTAAAAGAGAATAGAATGTGATTCTTTGGGAACCTAAGCTTGATCCCTTAGGGATTCAAAGAATTACATCCTATAAGTGTGGCACGTTTGTAAGCAGAAAACTTCAAAAGTGCAATTTATTATTGTTTAAGGGATGCAAATTCCAATTTGAGTTAATTAAAAGTCAAAGTTTATTACAAAGGAAATCTCACTAAATTATAATGAAGTACATAAACTTTAACTGGATAGCGAAGACTATTACCACTGATGGAATGTAGTGTCGGAACTGGCCAATCCGATGTTGCATTTATTGGGAGGTGACGTCGTCAAAATCTAGAAGTTTGTGCATCATCGTGAATTAGTAATGGATCTCCTGTGTATAAAACTTATGTGTTAAATTCTTTTATGTTTGTTTTCTTAGCCAAGTGTTTTGTGTGTGATCTTAATGTTTAATTGTTGAGTAATTGGTGTCAAAGTAATTGAACCGGGATTAGAAATGGAACCGCATGGAATAATTAAATTATGAAGCTCGAATACTAATCCAACCAAGTGATTAAAGTCACGTTGATTCGATTAGTATTTAAGAGAATGAAAAATAATGTTTATACTAAATTATTAAGCGGTTCTGTAACTAAACTTGATTCAAGTGATTGTGGCATCAAATGAAATTAGGCATCGGGAACTAATAGATCGGATTTAAACCACTGAATCATATTAATTTGAATTAAAGATAAAAACAAACTTTTCGTCCAAATTGGGAAGTGGTTTGAATTCAATCCAATGGGTGCTCGAAATATGCTTACATGGGGAATAGTGTAGTATTAAAGTAAGCGGACAAAAATTAGAAGTGGAATCATGAGAATCAAAATGATTTACTACCTCGATTCTAATCTATCCGAATGACTCAGTTTGCATCGGTTAGACTAAAATCCTTAAAAACAACAAAAACATCCTTATTGAACTCGTGGTTGATTCCACCACTAATTTTATTTCCGGTGAGTTTAATATTAATCGAAAGTCAAGTTGAAGCTTCTAATGTTTGGACTTGAACCCCGAGTTACTATAATAAAATTTTGTAACGAAAAGAGGTTTATCTAATCGAGGATGGGGTTAAAATTCAACATAGAAGTTCTTACCTCACTTTTGATTACATCATTGGTAGTGCATGGGTATATATAAAAAAGCCTATGTCTATGTGGAAAGGAATTTAAACTTTCGAAAATGTTTTCAAAACGATTTGGGATTAATAACTTTTCAATTACCATCTTTATGTTGAAGTCCCAAATTACTTTCCACTACGCATTGACTAAAAGTGTTGTTTTTGAAGATTGTGTTCTTGATGAAACTGAACTTTTGATGTGTATGCTTGATTGATATGTACGCCTGATATTCCTATGTGCAACATGAAAATTGTGTTTGATGCTTGTGAGTGTTCAAAATGAATTTCAAAATGTTGCGCCGAACCATAATCATTCGAAATGGATCGTGAGGTCGCACAACAAATTTTCAAGAACTAGTAAGAAAAGCAAGGATTTCTAAGTGATCGAGTAGTGAATTAACTTAACTGTTTGTAACCAAGTCACACATCGATCAAATAGGAACCCTTCTTATGCGACTCAAATCAATTCGGAATGAAAACTCAACTTTTAAACTTGAGATAAAAAGGGAATGTAATTGTTTTAACTTTTGAAGACGAATTAAAAACTGAATTTTTCAAGTCCAAGGCACATTCCCCCTTTATTTGAGTTTATCTATCTTGACTGATTTGTCACTCCTTCATCTAGGATCTTATGCAACAAGATGAAGGTAGTTCATCATGATAAGGTGCATGATCAAAAGTTCTAGTGAAATTTTAAATGAAATTAATTGTTCCTCATTAAGAGAGGAACTTAATTTGCAAAAGAATTTTGTTTTTATAATTGTGCCACTGCTTTCTAAGTATTCCACTAGTATGGGATCTTCTTCCTAAATCTTAAATCCCCATACCTAGTGAATTTTTCAAATCGAGGGTTTTAAAAGATTTATGTGTTTGTAGTTAAATGTTTTCTTTTGGGTAACCCAGGGTTTTTACATGAAATGAAAAACCAAGCTTTTGGGTTTAGGCTATTTGCTTGACTTGGAAGAATTGATATAAACACACTAAGGTCGAATCTTTGTATCGTGTTACATTTATTTATAAAACGCATTTTTGGTTCCAGTCTATGCAAATCCTATTTCCCCGAACCCCTATTTAAGCGATTTTCAAAATAGGAAATGATATTTGTGCATGTGATTGTAAAAGTAAGTGTTAGCCCTAAGTTAGGCTAGGAATAGTTAGGAAGAAAGCCAGGTTGAGTCATGTTTAGGTTTAGGGTGTAAGATATTGTGGATTACTGTGTGAATGTTTGACCCTTGAATGATGCTTATATGATTTATGTTTGTGTGGATAATGGATGTGTTTGATTAGAGTTTAGGTTAAGACATGAGTATTAGATTGTGGAGTTAGAGTATAACCAACCCTTTAGGGTGATAGTGCTTAGAGTGATTTGTGCTCTGTCTAACCTTTGAAAGAGTTTCGGAGGAAACTCAGCTGACCTTAGAAATCTGTTAGAATCTTAGCCTAGAGGTTTACCCAAATTAAACCATTGTTGATACACTTCATCGAGTCCAAGAGTCTAATGGCATATACATGCGGAATGGTATGCCAATCCCAAGTGGGGGAGTAGAACTAAGATGAGTTAGTTGCGTAGCTTAGCAAACCTTTTCCGGGATGGTTCTCCAATTAAGGATTTTGAGCGGAATTTCGGGGACGAAATTCCAATAAGTGGGGGAGAAGTGTAACATCCCAAAATTTAATTCCAGGATTAATTAGGAAAACCTAAGCTAGAATTTATGATAAGAACCATAGGAAAATCATGGGTAGGAGTTAAGTGTTGTGTCTTAGAGTTTTTTTGGTAAAATAAAAAATTTTCATTACCAACTGGACAAAATTACAACCTCAAAATAGCAAAATAAAAGTGAACCTTTTCATCTTCCCACCTACTATGTAGGGTTGAAGATTATAGGAAACACAAAAAGGAAACTAATTAAAGTTCAACTTGCAATCTAGCACAAATGGTACTATTACAAATTTTCCTAACATCCTGAAAATAAACATTAAATCTAATGGAAATCTCCTTCTTCACAAGTTTGAAAACATGAGCTGTAGTCCTTGATTTCCCCACAAAGATCCTCCTGTTGCGTTCGGCCCAGACATTATACAGAACCGCAGCCATGGCCGCACCAACAAATTTCTGGCGCTGCTTCTTCTTGAACCCGTGACCGAGCCAATGCAGCCAAGACGAAAATTTCGTGCGCTAGTTTTCAATACCCAGCCAGTCAGCTATTAAACCAAGAAGCTCTTTACTCCAAGGGCATAGAAAAAACAAATGATCACGGTCTTCAAACGCACCCTGACATAAGACACAAATTGGATCAAAATTGTTCATATAAACCAAGTTTGATTTGGTCTTTAACCTATCTTGTACTGCCAGCCAGAAGATGAAGCAGTGCCTGGGAATTGATGCTGAATTCCAGACCAGCCTACTCCATGAAACCTTGTCTTGTTGACCAATTAAGAAAGCATAGCCCTTACTGATCGAGTAGCATGAGTTACCAGCCCACAAACCATTAATGTACTGAGCTCGAAATTTATCTCTCAACTTAATGATCTTCTTCCAATGCCAACTATCTTGACTGCTGCACTGATACAACCAGAAATCATGCTCTTTCAAATACACTGTGCTTATCCATTTGACCCATAGCATATCCTTTTTCAAAGCCAGCTGCCACACTTGCTTCCCAATGGCAGCTTGGTTCCATAATATAATGTTTTTGAAACCAAGCCCTCCAGCAGATTTAGGCCTACAACAAACATCCCAAGCAACTAAGGATCTTGACCTTCCAGTCTGATTTGTGCCCCAAAGGAATTGCCTACATTTCTGCTCAACCTGCTTCAACACACTCTTAGGGATGATAAACATACTGGCCCAATACACATGCATAGAAAGGAGGACTGAATTGATTAATTGCACCTTCCCCTGGTATGACAAGTGCCTTGTTTTCCATGATTCTATTCTGGTTGTTACTTTATGCACAAGCAATTGGCAAGTTTGTGTAGACCATTTCTTTGCTGAAATAGGCATTCCAAGATACCTGAATGGAAAAGAGCCCTTTGTAAAACCTGTTATTTCCTGCAATCTAGCTTCATTGTCTTCTGAAGTTCCAGCCATAAAGAGTTGTGATTTGGCTTGGTTTGCATACAGGCCAGAGCTAGCTGAGAACTCATTAAAAGACTGCATCAGAGTACTTACACTTTGCACACTGCCCTTACAAAACATCATTATGTCATCAGCAAAAGCTAAGTTGACCAATTTAAGACTTCTACATAGGGGGTGACACCTGAATTGCCTATTTGAAGCAGCCAATTGGAGTTTCCTTGTCAACACTTCCATTGCTAGAACAAAGATTAGAGGAGACATTGGGTCTCCTTGCCTCAGACCCCTGTGTCTTAGAGTTAGAATTGGCCAAATAGGAGTTTTCACTAGAGTAATCGATTACTCTGTAGGGGTTAATCGATTACTAGACCTCTGGTGAAAACACTTAAATGTTGCAGCAGTGATAATCGATTAACTCATAGAATTAATTGATTATTTTGGTGAAGTAATCGATTACTTCAGGTGACTTAATCGATTACTTGCCCTCTGTCAGAAACACTAAGAAATGTTGCATTGAAGGGTAATCGATTACTTGGGGTCAAGTAATCGATTATTTCAAGTCTGATGCAGAAAATAAAAATAAAGTTTGGGGGCAGAAACGTAATTTCCACCCCCTTATCCCTTATTTCAACCACCCATTTCCCTTCCCCCTTATTCATTCGACTTCTCTCTCTTCCCTCTTTTCTCACACGTTCTCCCTCCCCTCCTCCTCCAAACCATCATCAAACACCCTCAACCACCAAATCCACCATGGCTCATCCTCCAATCCTCCTCCATGGCAAGCTTCTCTTCTCCTTCTTCTTTTTCTTCTTCTTTTCCTTCCTTTGGTGATTCACTTTCTCCCTCACCTCCATGGTTCTCTCTCTAAACACCCACATACACCAAACCAAACTCAAGCACCCAAGGATCTAATCTTGATTTTTGGGTTAGATCCTACACATAAATACTCCATCTCTTGAATCCAAGCTTTCTCTCTCCAAGGGTTTGCCTTCTCTCTCCTCCAATCTTGAAGAACGGAGTGGAGATCGTTCAAGAGGATAGGAATCAAGGTAGATCCGGTGTAGAATTGGTGTCCTTGGAGCTTTGTGTGGGCTCTCTCCCTCTATAAGGTAAGGGGAGTCTCTTTTCCACACTTTAGGGACAGTTGGGGTATATAATAGGATTTGGGCTAAGTAGTTGAATTGGGTTGTGGGTAGCAAAATAGCACCAGTTATAAGTTGGTTTAAGAAGAATTGAATGTATGTTGATTTAATTTAATAATTTCATTTAATGTCATAAATTTGTTAAAAACCCCCTTTATGTATGTTGGTAATGTAGGAAGTGAAGAACCCTAGGGAGTTGACTTATATTAACGTACTCTGAGGCATACCTGAGTATGTCGAATTGATCGATGTTAATCGTTGTCTGATAAAAGTATTATGTCCACTACATGAGTGATGATGTGTTATAATTGAATTTTTAATGATATAGTTATGGAATGAACTGGCAAAGGTATAAATGGGAATAAAATGACTATGTGTAACTAAAAGTATAGTGTGATGCTAAATGTATGACAAGGCTGGATAATTGCTATAAATGCTAATTTTCAGAGGTGAATTGATATGTGAATACTCGGTCAATGGTTATGATTATTGGTACTATAATGATATGTGATGAAAAGAAAAATATGAATGTTCGGAATTAAACTAAGTGCAAATGTGTATGGTGATGCTTTAATACTATTATCTATATGAATAACATATGTGGTGGTATGAGGTACCTTCCGGTGTGGAGGTGAAGTACCATCAGGCCAAATTGTATGAGGTACCTTCCGGTGTGGAGGTGAAGTACAATGGTATGAGGTACCTTCCGGTGTGGAGGTGAAGTACCCATAGGCCAAACCATATGAGGTACCTTCCTGTTGTGGAGGTAAAGTACAATGGTATGAGGTACCTTCCGGTGTGGAGGTGAAGTACCCACTGGCCAATTTGTATGAGGTACCTTCCGGTGTGAAGGTGAAGTAAAATGGTATGAGGTACCTTCCGGTGTGGAGGTGAAGTACCCATAGGCCCAATTGTATGAGGTACCTTCCAGTGTGGAGGTGAAGTACAATGCTAAGAGATATATCTTAAAAATGAAATGGAAAATGAATTAATATGTTTAAGTGTTGACCTCTGACCTGAGGGACACAAAATGAGTTAAAGTGATTGCGTGTTTACCTCTGACCTGAGGGACACAAGATGAAATGAATGTTAATGTGTTGACCTCTGACCTGAGGGACACAGAAATGAAAAAAAGTAAAAAGGGGTGCTGACCTCTGACCTGAGGGGCACATAATTTAAATAAGGAAGATTTGTAGGCCTCTGTTGTGAGGTGCCAATTATGATGATTAAGTTTGTTTCATTAGCCTCTGATTTGAGGTGATGATCGGAATAAATGGAAAATGTGTTATTACTGAATAATTTGTTAATGGGAATCATTTTGTTATTCATAGCTTGATTTGATTATGATGCTTAAGTTGCTATTATGTGCTTTTTACTATCTTTTAATTCAATGTGTTGTGAAAAGGTCTCACCCTTATGTGGTTAACATTTTAGGTGAAAGTCAAGGAGCTTGAGGATCAGAGTGTCGCAGTGGAAGAATTGGAAAGAAGGAAAACTTTATTTGTTTGTGCTACCCATAGTGTAATTGGAAACACCCAAATTTTATGTGTAAACTTGATTTATGAAAGGAAATTTTAAGTTCCCCATTTTTATTATTAAACTTTTGAGTGATATTTTTTTAAAAAAGCTGGGTGTTACAATAAGAACCACCATGCTATAGGGGCTAAGGTACGTCTTCTCATCTCTAAGTTGACACTCGCACACACATTGTTGACTAGGGAGAACCTGTTTATCCCAACTGGATACGCAGAAATCCTACAAGTCCTACTTTAATCTCTTTATTGAGGTCATTCTTTGAGGCTTTTCCATAGCTTCAAGGCTGATCTTGATCAGGGACACGACATTGGCGCCGTTTGTGGGGATTTGAGTAACATATCACTCCCACCACCACCATCATGGTCACCACCAGAAGTCAAGTTGGTGACCTCCGTGACCGCATCACCCGCACCCGTGGCAGGCCCAGAAACGCTGATAACAACGATCCGCAGCCTCAGTCTGCAGGCGATCTGCGCGACGTCCTCAACCATAATCATGGAAATAACGGGTAACCGCCACGAGCATCCCATTCTGGAGCAGGGAATAATCCCCAGCCACCAAACCATTCACAAAGCCAGCCACCCCCTCATCGTAGCCATAATCGTAGTAGTAATCACGCTACTCACTCCCAAACACCACAACCTTCTCATCCTAGGACTGGGAGCAATCCCCAACCCCTCCAAGTTTTACGAACCATCCTGCCACCACCACCACTACCCCCTCCTACACCTCCACCCTCCCCTCATGGTAATGCAACTTCCCCCACCACAAAATATCCATACTAACCCCACCATGAACCAGGATCAGGGTGATTTCCACCCTAGTCATCCCTTTACTCCATATATCATGGCATTTCAAACCCCCCAAGGATACTTGGGCCCTTCTAATGTACCACATTATAACGGCCTAACCGATCCAGTGGACCATATTGTCTCTTATGAGGGAGCAATGAATTATTACGGAGGAGGGGAAGAAATGAAATGCCGAGCCTTTTCCATGACCCTCGAACCTTCAGTGTTACGTTGGTATTCATCCCTCCCACGAAACTCAATAAATTCTTGGGAGGAGATGAAAAGAGTGTTTTTAAACAGATACACGGCTAGTTGCATCCAGCCCAAGTCCGACCACACCTTAGCGGCAGTCACCCAAAAACAAGATGAATCATTGAAAGATTACCTTTCGCGTTTTCATGTTGAGGCTAGCTCGGTTCCTCGGTTAGAGCCTGGTGTGGCAGTACTATTGTTCAGGCAAGGTTTACAATCGGGGGATTTCAGAAAGTTGTTGATTGGGAAACCTCCAAAAGATATGGCCGAGCTGAGATAGAGGTCAAATAAGTTCATCAATTTGGAAGAATTTCACAAAGGATAGAAAGTCAGAGAAGAAAGACAGCGAGCCGACCCTCAAGGCCAGAACAAACAAAAACGTGACGAACGTTTTGGTGGCAGACAAGATAGGAATGATCGGGACCGGAGGATTCCTCCAAGGAATAAATTTCAGGAATACACTCCTTTAACTGTTCCAAGGAGTCAAATCTTGAGGGAAACAATGCAGACCGACTTACGCTCTGCCCAAAGACCTCCGTCTTTAAGAAAGGGCGCACAGGGTGATAGGTCAAAGTACTATGACTTCCATAAAGGTTATGGCCATACGACTGACGAGTGTATCTTGTTGAGGGATCTAATTGAAGAAATGATCAGAGATGGTAAACTACAACAATATATCAGGGATGCAGCCGGCCGAAGAGGTAGAAACAGATCTCAGTCGCTAGTAAAATCCAAACGCCAAAGAAGTAGGTCGCCAGACCATAGAAACACCGGGAGACAGAGAACCGACCCCACTCCAGCTACTGATACAAACCCTACTAAAAATGAATTCTTAGTTAACACTATTGCGGGAGGTTTTGCTGGAGGTGGAGAGAAGAAGGCCGATAGAAAGAAGTACATTAACCAAATTTTAGCAGTCAGTCAGAAACCCATAGCCAAGAGATCAACGAAAAACGTTCCCATTATTTTTGATGACGACGATTTGGATGGAATCCTTCCAGGTCATAATGACCCCATGGTGATCACTGCCCTTATTGGTAATTATGAGGTAAAACGAGTTTTTATCGATCAAGGGAGCTCGACGGACATTATGTTTTTCCCTCTATTCAAAGCTCTTAAACTCAGGGAGTGCAATCTCACTCCTTTTGAAGGTGAATTAATTGGTTTCACAGGAGACACCATTGAGCCTAAGGGATACATCCAACTTCCTGTAACCCTCGGACGCCTTCGGCTAGAACCGAGATAGTCAAATTTTTGGTCGTTGATTGTCCAGCGGCTTACAATGCCATTCTTGGGAGAACTTCTTTGCAAGCATTCGGGGCGGTAGTGTCAACAGTTCATTTAGCTATGAAGTTCGTCGGAACTGATGATAGAGTGGTAACAGTCAAGGTCGAACAGGAGGCAGCGAGAAAATGTTACAAGGCCAGTTTGGGGAAAGTTAAAAACAAGGATCAAAGCAATTTGGAAAGAGTCTCTTTGGGTAAGGGCAACATTAACTTGGCGGATCTGGATATGCGGGACCAATCCGACAGAAACAGACCAATCCCAAAGGGACAGTGGGAATTCCTGACGCTGTCCGACGATCCCGTTAGACAAGTGAAAATCGGTTCCGAGCTACCCACAAGTGTTAAAGATGAATTGACCGCACTGTTGATTTCAAATAAGGATCTGTTCGCTTGGACCTCAGCTGATATGCCGGGAATCGACCCTAATTTTATTTGTCATAAGTTGAGTATCATTCCGGGTTCGAAACCGGTGGCACAACGCAAAAGGAAGGTTAGTGCTGAAAAGGCCGCTGCTATTGAAGAAAAAGTTGCTGAATTACTCCGAGCAGGCTTCATTCGGGAAATCGACTATACATACTGGTTAGCTAACACCGTCTTGGTCAAAAAACCCAATGGAAAATGGAGGATGTGTGTCGACTACACAGACTTGAATAAAGTCTGTCCTAAAGACCAATATCTACTCCCTGTTATTGACAAGCTCGTCGACAGTTCAGCTGGCTACAAACTTCTGTCGTTTATGGATGCTTACTCTGGTTACAACCAGATTCCAATGTTTCCTGCCGACCAAGATAAGACCGCATTCATTACCGACAAGGCAACTTATTGTTACAATGTCATGCCTTTTGGGTTGAAGAATGCGGGAGCTACCTATCAGAGGATGATGAACAAGGTTTTTCAAGGAATGATCGGCTCAAACATGGAGGTATATATCGATGACATTATTGCAAAGAGCAGACAGCAGGAAAACCATGCCCAGGACCTCAGGACAATACTGGACCGAGTGAGAAAGTATTCCACGAGGTTGAATCCTGAAAAGTGCGTGTTCGGAGTCCCAGCCGGTTCTTTCCTCGGTTTCATGTTAACCGAGAGAGGTATTGAAGCCAATCCAGATAAATGCAAAGAAGTTCAACAACTCACGGGCCAAGTGGCGGCACTCTCCAGATTCTTATCCCAGGCTGCTCGGAAAGCTTTGCCATAGTATCAGCTCCTTAGGAAAAACAAAGATTTCCTTTGGGACGAGCACTGTGAGCAAGCTTTTGTTCAATTGAAGGAGTATCTTTCCAGTCCACCGGTCCTCCACAGCCCTCTTTCTGGCGAAAACCTCATTCTACATATGTCAGTGGCAAAAGCAGCGGTCAGTTCGGTTTTGGTACGAGAAGATTCAGGAATGGAAGCCCCAGTATATTTTGTTAGCCGAGCACTTCAAGGATCAGAATTGAGATATCAAAAGCTTGAGAAACTTGCGTACTGTTTGGTCACGTCGGCTCGGAGATTGAGACAATATTTTCAGGCACATAGAATATTGGTATGAACAGCTGAACCTCTCAGACAAATTCTTCACAAACCCGACCTAGCAGGCAGAATGGTTTCATGGTCTGTCGAATTGTCTGAATTTGACATCGCCTATGAACCAAGGAAGGCGATGAAATCTCAAGTTCTGGCTGACTTCGTCATCGAGTTCACAGATATCCCCTCGGATACCTCTCAGAATTTTTGGTCAGTATATGCAGATGGATCGAGCAACAGGAAAGGAGCTGGAGCCGGGGTCATCATTGAAAACCCCGAAGGATTGTGCATGGAATATTCATTGAAATTTGAGTTCCAAACATCAAACAATCAAGCGGAGTACGAGGCAGCTCTTGCGGGCCTCAGTATGGTTCATGAGTTCGGAGCAGAGCGAGTGTCAGTTTTCAGTGACTCACAGTTAGTAGTTTCACAGATCTAGGGGCAATACTCGGCAAAGGAGCCCATCTTACAAAAATATCTTGAAGAGGTAAAAATAATCATCTCTAACTTTTCAGAGTTTGACATTTTCCATGTCCCAAGAGATTCAAATTTCCGAGCCGACATTTTATCCAAATTGGCAAGTACGAAGGGGTCGGAAAATAATAAAACTTTGATACAAGAAACCATTCCCCAACCGAGTGTCATTTTGGCTATCTCATTATCTCAATCATGGATGGATCCTCTTCTTACCTATTTGCACCATGGGTTCGTTCCCCAAGATCAGACAGAGGCTCGGAAATTGGTTAAAAAGGCAGCTCAGTACACAGTTCTGAATGGAGTTCTGTACAAAAGAGGGTTTGGTTCCCCCATGCTCAGATGTGTCAACCCATCCCAAGCTGAGGAGATACTTGAAGAGATTCATGGTGGAGTTTGCAGCCACCATATGGGTGGAAAATCCCTGGCTAAGAAAATAATCCGAGCAGGTTACTTTTGGCCTACATTGCAAAAGGACGCCATGGAACATGTGAAGAAGTGTGTTCAATGTCAGTATCACAGCGACATCTACCAAAAACCTGTTGAGGAGCTACATTCTCTCGGTGCCCCTTGGCCCTTTTATCAATGGGGCATGGACATCATCGGGAAGTTTCCCACCGCACCAGGGCAACTCAAATTTGCGGTAGTGGCTATTGACTACTTCACTAAGTGGATTGAGGCGGTACCGTTAGCAACAATCTCTACGGCTCGTATTCAATCTTTCTTTGTGAAGGAAATTATCTCTCGGTTCGGAGTGCCTCATGCCATAGTTATTGATAATGGATCGCAGTTTGTAGCCTCACACTTTCAAAAACTAGCAGCCGACCTGGGAATCACTCACTATTTCAGTTCTGTTGAACACCCACAGACAAATGGGTTAGCCGAAGCTGCCAACAGAACCATCTTGGATGGAATTAAGATGAAACTCGGTAATGCAGCCGGCACTTGGGCGGATAAACTTCCGAGCGTCTTATGGTCACACAGGACAACTGTACACTCGTCTACAGGAGAGACTCCTTTTCGTTTGACATACGGTTGTGACGCAGTCATTCCAATCGAAAAGCGAATCCCTACCTTTAGGACGCTCGAACGTCCTTCAGAAACTAATGACCATTTGCTCAGCGAAGAGCTCATTTTACTTGAGGAAATTCGAAAGAACGCCGCCGCTCATGAAAGAAAAGTGAAGGAGCGACAAGCTCGGGAATACAACAAAAAGGTTCGTCCACGAAGTTTTGAAGTTGGAGATTTAGTCCTTCGCCGAGCAGATGTCAGCAAAGGAAATGCTGGAGTTGGAAAATTGAAGCCAAAGTGGGAAGGCCCATACCGAGTGAAGGATAAATCTGGATCTGGTGCTTACAAATTGGAAACTCTCTCGGGCATGGAAATCAATAACAGCTGGAACGTGGCCAAGCTCAGAGCTTATTACAGTTAAGCTCCTATTTTATTTTTCACTTTTTACAAATAGGATAGTCTATTGCTCAGAATTGTTTAGGTCGAATAAACGAAGGATAACACCCTTCTTAGATTAGTGACAAATTGTTAGGAATTAGTTAGAAAATGAGCAACTTCATTTTGTATTCTCTTATCAATAAAAATGCATCAATTTCTTTGAAAATCTCTTTCGAACATTGTGAAAGGACATACGACTCATTTGGTTCGGCTAGCCACCGAGCTAAATCGAGATACAAGTCTTTACGAGAGTTCAGCAACGTATTCATAGAACGCCCGAATTCAGGAAATCACTTTCCTTATTTCGCGGTCCGAGGGTCCCGCTTCGGCTAAAGTCGGCGATCCGAGTTCTACTCACAATAAATTATACATACGATTGAAACGATCCCTTACCCAATAAATTACAAACCGATCGTGCGGAAATTAGCATTGCACTAAATATAAAGGGTCACGTGACAAACGAAACCCAAAAGTAACGAAGATAATCTACGCAACACAATTTGTACACAAGGCAAATTGATTAACATTCAGTAAGAGTAAAAGTAAATTGTTCGTAGCAGTCAAAGAGTACGCTCGAATACAACGAGCAACAAGTTAAAGAAAAAATGTTCGGAAGGGCTAAGTGACGATGCTCGGTTACAAACGAGCAACAAAAATTAAATCCTACATAAAAGCAGCAAAAACTGATCACCAAAGCTTAGAACTACTCCTCAATATCAGACAAAACAATGTTGGAATCGTCAAATTCAGGGGCTTCAGTCAATTCAACGAGAGGGTTAGGCAGATCCTCTACTTGTAAATCGACTTCGGCCTTGGTCTCAATATCAATCAGCTTCCCATTGTCGACAGTATGAAATGGATGAGCTCCGACCACCCTGAACTCAGTCTCAGGATTCAGAAATTGAATTTGCTTAATTGCCGAGACAAAAGAATCATCAACACTCTTGCTCCAGTTGTAGAAGTTGCTTTCCGCCTTTTTCTTGTGAAGAAGAGCTTTCTCCTTCAATTTCCGAGCAACAACAGCAGACCTCTCAACTTCAGATCTCAACTCATCCATCTTCTGTCGGTTCTCTTGCAATTCTTTCTTCATTGCCTCCTCGACCTCCTTCTTCTTGTCCTCAGCAAGTTTTTGGGAAACTTTCAAAGAATCCCTCTCTCTGGTTAGCTCAGATTTTTCAGCCTTCAAATTCTCTAATTCATTTTTTTACTCGGACCAGTTCATCCGAAAGGCTAGCCTCTTGAGCAGCAGACATGGCACGATCCTCTTTCTGTTCAACGTTCAAACCAGAAAAAAGATCACCCGCTTGCTTGGCCAAAAGTAAGTAAGGTTGGCACTTCGAAGAAGATATTTCGTCAGAGTCATGTTGCATCGAGAGCACTCGTCGGTGGTGAGAGTTCCAAACCGAGAACAGTCAGATTCAGTGCAGACATATTTGGCAAACCGTTCATCAAATTGTTGATCCCATATGGATGTTTCTGATGGGTTTGCAGCAGAAGATGGAGTAGCGGCAGAAGATGGAGTAGCGGCAGAAGATGGAATAGCGGCAGCTTTAACACTTGGCCCCTCAACCCTCGGATTCGCCCTGTCAGACACCTTCTCTTTTCCTTTATCCAGCCGTCGGCGGCGAATTTGTTGTTGAGGGGGAGAAGTAACTTGGACTTGGCCACTAGGGCCTAATGAAACTGTAGCAGCAACAACAACTACATTAGAAGTTGGCCGAGGGGATGCCTCGGTTGGAGAAGTTGTAGGTGTGGAAGTACTTAAGCTTGGGGTACTTAAGCTTGAAGACCCGGAAGCCACACTTGTTGCAGGAGTCTTCCTCTTCTTTCCCCCTTGAAGTAAAGCAGCCATTCGTGAAGCCATTTTTTCTGCAAAGAAAACTTGTTAAGATACAAATAAATCACAAACATAACAGCAAAGAGAAAATAAACAATTTACCAAGCTCAGCTTTGACATCCGACGAGGGAATGTTCACAATATCTTTAGTTTCTATCATCCCATTCTTTTTCAAATAACTTTCCACTGCTCGGCACACTTCCTTTTCGTACTCAGCAAGTTCTTTCCAATCTGATGCATATGATGCGATCGATCGGTTGAAAAAACTTGCACACCACTGAAGAGGAAACCGAGGGAGTGGACACCTTTCTCCAGGGCGAGTGAACCAGCAAATACCGTTTCCAACGAAATTATATTTAAAAAAATAAGGTTTAAACCCCTTCCAAGACTCGGAGTATTTGGTGAAAAGAGCATATCCATGGCGAGACTTCAGAGAAACCCAGGGTCGCCTTTCTGATCCTTTCTCAAAAGTGTTGCATTGTGGGGCAAATAGATAGAAAAAAAATCGAAAGAGTACAAGACCACTCCATGGCCGAACAAACCTGCTGGAATCCCCTCACAAAGGCCCAAGCATTCGGATGCAGTTGGGAAGGGCCCACTCTCAAAGTACTCAAGACGCCTATTTCAAAATCAGTAAAGGGCATTCTAATCCCTAGTCGAGTAATCACTTCTTCGTAAAAATAGAAACCAAAACTACCCTGTGGAATTTTAGTGCAAACCCTCTCTTTCAAACCCACTGGACTAACAGAATAGAGATTCCCAGTGTTATCTACAGGACATGGTACAATTATAGCCCGAATTTGTTCTAGTGACCCTTCTGTTGAAAGCTCGGACTGAATACCGAGAACCTCTTGGTCCACCCAATCATATTCAGCTACATCTGGTGGAAGTGGATAGAGTTCAGGATTAGTGATACACTTTCTCTTCATACCTGAGGAAAAGGGGGGCACACTTGGAGTCAGAAAAGCAGAAAAACTTGATTATGTCGGATCAAATACTTACGGTTACGGTCGGTTGGGGAACACCTCATTATCCGGGCAGAATTTCCCCAAACCAACTGAAATGTCTAATACCTCTCTGTTGCTTCCTTAACCTCCTCTGTTCTACCCTCTCGGCAATCCTATAGTGAATCACACCCTGTCTGAACTCTTTCAAAGACCGAGGGAAATGCATGGCTATCGGTTTAACACAAATTTCTGGGTTTCCTTCTTTATGTGTTCTTGGTATGTCAGAGTTTACGGACTCCTCACTCATGATTAACGCAGCCTCAATACCAACCCTAAGAAGTTAAGTGCAGCAAAACGTAAAGCAAACCTAAGAAATACGACAGCGATCGCTTAGTAAATGTTAAAGGGGGATAAAGAATTTCGAAAGACAAGTGGGGGTACTACAACAGCGATTTGGGGTTTGTTTGAACCCTAGAAAAATCTTTTCAAAAACGGAGAAGAAGGACCAGAAATGATGCATTAAAAAGAAAAGTTCTAAACACATACACACAGCAGAGGGCAGAAACAATCGCATGCAAAGAATCTTAAACAAGCCAGGAAGAAAGAGAAAATAGTCAGAGAAAAGGAGAAGTTTGTTACCTGCTGTCAATGAATAACCAAGAAACACGAAGACCATGAAATGAGAAACGCACTCAATGTAGAGAAGAAAACTGAAATGACAACAAGAACGCCTTCGAAGAAATTTGGCTTTGATGATCAAGGTCTCAGAGAAACGATGAAAAATGAAGAGAGAGAGTTTGGAAGGTTTCTGAAGCTCTGTTAGAATGAATTGTGAAAAACCGCACTTTGAAAATTCGTCTTAAAACTTCCCTCCACTATCTCAAAAGGTTTGGGCCTAAAGACGGAAAAAGCCCATTAGCATTGAAAACTAAATACGTGGCACTTCTGCTGAGTTTGAAATCATAACGTTCTGTTTCCCAGTAAAGTAAAGGACACGTGGAGACGCAAGAAGAATCGAAGGGTCACGTCTGGGTCAATCAAACGACAACTCTAATAGGATTACTCGGACAGTCAGACATCTCTTTCTAACAAAGATTGATCGGAAAGCAATTCGCTCGTCTCATCAACTCGGCAGGGCTCAAATCACCCTACCGAGCTTGGGGGGCTTATGTAGTAGACCTGTAGTCGACCGAGCATCATCCGACCTAATTCACCTAACTCCAACCCTTTAAACATTTGAACAAGGCATACGGTCGGAATTATACACCGAGCAAACTGGGTTTTTACAGAGATGTAATACGCTTATGAGAGTAACCCTGAGCACAGGACTTTCATCCTTATCCTTATCGTTTACAGTCTCATCCAAGCGTAACCACTTCTCCTAGATTCCCATGACTCTTCGTTAGATAAAAACAGTACGGGATTAAGTTTATCACCTACAAGATTTATGGATATGATCTTATCATAACCTCTACAAATCCTACTCGAATTCTACCTCATCAGAACGGCCCACAACACACAGGTAATCCCCTATAAGAACCACCATGCTATAGGGGCTAAGGTACGTCTTCTCATCCCTAAGTTGACACTCGCACACACATTGTTGACTAGGGAGAACCTGTTTATCCCAACTGGATACGCAGAAATCCTACAAGTCCTACATTAATCTCTTTATTGAGGTCATTCTTTGAGGCTTTTCCATAGCTTCAAGGCTGATCTTGATCAAGGACACGACATTTTCAATTCACTCAAGTTCAACAATGATAATGTGTTACCATAGGCTTCACCATAGACCAAAATCGCCACTGAAATTATTGAATGTATGCACAAATCAAAAGGTCTTATTTTTGGTTGTAATGGGGCCAGGCTAAGCGTTAGGTGGGATATAAGAAAGAAGGGATAAAACTAAGGGCTAAAATTGCAAAGCAAAATTCCCCTAGAATCATGAATGAGCACTAAGTATATTACCATGGAATCACAACTCAATTCACAAATTTATTGTTCTTACTTTTCAATTTTCAATTCCTCTACTCTCTTCCTTTTCAAAATTTTCATTCTTTTTCAATTTTCTCTTCTTTTTTTTTTCATTGGAAGAGAAGTAGGCACATAACACTTTACTTTCTTTTTTTCTTTTCTTTTCTTTTCTTTTGCATCACATTCCACTTAATTGCTCATCCAAAATTCCTAAGGTACTCACAAAGAACAATGCAATCAATGCAGGGTACCAAAGAAAAATCATATAATATCATTAGGCTCAAAGTGGGCAACTAAGGGAAAAGGTATCAATGCAAAACATATGAAGGCCTCAAAAACACATCCTAAGTGCCTTAATCATATTCATGCATGCAAACAAAAATCAATCTTGAAATGGTCACAGGTCAAGTTCTAGAACAACAATACCAAAGTGAACACACTCATGAAAGAATAGGGGTCTCAAAATTAGAATAAATCAATAATCACATACCCCATCAATATAAGGCTCAAAACCTCACAGGGCTAAAGTCAGTTCACTAATCACAAGTTCTGAAAGCATTTGTCAAAATAACCAGTTCACAACAGTATTCACAGCTCAATCAAACAGTGCCAAAAGCCAAAAAGCCTAAGTCCTAAACTAAGTATATACATACATTATCAGAGAAAAAGTCCTAAGGTTAGAAAAATTAATTACTCTTGCTAAGGACACAAACCAATACCAATATGGGAGAGAAAATTCAGATCTGAAAAATAAAATTTTTATTTTGTATATCCTCCCTCAAACTTAGATGTTGGCTTGTCCTCAAGCAAACTAATCTAGCCTACACTACAAAATAAAAATTAAAACTACCTATGAAAGCGGGACATATTTTTGGTGAGCTACAAGGGCTGGGGTGCAATATTGAAAAAATTGGGGCTAATGGGGTCCAAATCCTAAAAATACAAATCTAATCCTAAAAAAAATCTATCCCTAAAAAATAGAAAATAAAAAAACGAAAATAAATAAAAAAAATCTATTCTAAAAATAATCCTAAGAAGATAAATCTAATCCTAAAAGAGATAAAAACAAAATCCTAAAAAGATATAAAACTAATCTAATCCTAAAAGATAAGAAAAAAAATCTATTGCTAAAAAAAATAAGATAAACATAACAAAAACTTCCTAGAGATAAAGATAAATCTAATCCTAAGAGATAAAATGGTAGAATCAGAATTTGACCCCAAAGCTGAACTTTTGCACCCCTTAGACTTGTAGCTTCGTTTTTTTTTTTATTTTATTTTAACAACAACTACCTAAGAATTGAAACCTACACTACTGCTTATGTACAAAATCCACCAGGATCCCAAATTCTATGGGTCAAATCCCATGTGATGCAACAATAATGAGTTATGCCCACATCCCATGGGAAAGACCTTGGGTGATGATGGTGGATTAAGGAATTTTCAAAATAGAGTTCAAACCCACCAGGGTTAAAAGATATATTCCTTAATCCATACATCATCCCAGCAAAATTTTCTTCTCTTCCATCATCCATCATGAAGTTGTTAACTCCATTAGTCAGGAAGATTACTTTCTCATCCTTCCCATTGCCTAATAATGACTCAGATTGCTCTAGATATTTTTCATAAAAGTACTTAGGCTGAATATAATAGAAAAATTTTGAATCACCCAAGCATGAACTAGATTTAATAAAATTCTCTATAACAACAAATTCCTCATGCAAGGGTGGTTCAATTTTTTCTATAATTTTCAAACCTTCTATTGTTATATTTCGATCCTCTTCCTCAAACCTATCATGCACAATTTCTTTTCCATATTTTTGCTCCTCCAAAGGGATTTGATCATTGGTCACATCCATCACCACAACTTCTTCCTCTTTTTTAGGAGAATCAAAAATTGTTGATAATGCTTGTGACTCCTCAGATAAATGTTTTGAAATTTGCTCAAGTGCTATTTTTATGTTCTCAAAACTTTTTCTGTTTTCTTCATCTATAAAATTAATTTCTTGAACATTACTACTAACTTTTTGAGCTAATTTCTCTTGGTTAATTTCCCATGACTCCTTCTCCACAGGGGGAGGAATTGGCTCAACACGAGGGAATCCAAAATTATTTTTGCAATCTTTAGCATAATCCTCAGCGGCTTGAGCCAATTTCTCTAGAGCTATTTCCATTGGGGTTTTACTAGGAGGAGGAGGCTCCACATGAGAAAATTAAGAATAGTATCTTTCCTTTTTCATATCATTAATCTGTTGATTCATTATCTCTATATCTATTTCCCATTGGGCCTTCCTATGAGTTATATTTTGTGCAACATAGTATGGAGGATAAGGATAATATGGAATAAATCTATCACAATCTGAATCACTATTACAACTATAATTATACATGAGAAAGTACAAATTACACAAATAATTACAAAAAGTACCGAAAAGAAATTAGAATCGAATTTCAATCCCCGGCAACGGCGCCAAAAACTTGTTGATTGTCTAGCAAAGAGTACTAGGTCGACAAGTAATACAGATAGTAAGTGAGTATCGTTCCACTCGGGGATTGCAAATTGTTTCTAATAACTTTCCACCAATTCGTAATTATTAATGCAACTTGTTATTAAATTTTAGAAGGAGAAGGAGAATTTAAATAAAAAGATTGAGGAGATAAGATGGTTAGAAAGCAATAGAAAAAGGTTAGGAACTTGGTTTCGTTGTATGATTCACTTATTTAACTATGAATTAGGTTTTGCTTCAAATCAAGAACAATTCCTAAATTAGTCGTTACTAGATTTCTCTTATGCAACTACCGTTTATTTTTCCGATAATTAATTCTTAATCTCTTAAGTAATTACATTACCGAATAAATAATTTATTAAGAACATGGAATTAATTAGTTGTATAACTAACCAATTAGATCTCTCTATATTGAATAGTTATATCGTTGAATTGCATGGCCTATTCTAAATCCTAATTCTCATTAGTAACTTAGAAAATCCACAACATAATTGCGCAGGTTTATGTGATAAAAACACAATCAACGCTTGATTTAAAACAGGAAAACACTAAATAATATATTAAAATAAGTTACACCATACAATTTACACCATGTTCCTAACAAGAGGTTTTAGTTACACATATAGAAATAAAGAAAACAGAAGCAAAGAGAAAACCTCATATCATAGACAATACAGGCTAACTCTCCAAGAGACCTTCAATCCTCACGCAGATCTCTCTTGTAGTGATGATTTCCAATCTTTGTTCCTTGCCTCCTTGCTCTCAATAGATGTTACTAACCTCTCTCTCTAATCCTAATTAAATTCTATGATCTCACAACCTACTAAAAACTATTTACAAATCCTCTATTTAAAGAGTAAAACAAATCCTAAAATAAATCTTAATTAAATCTAGTAGATAAGGTCCATGTTTATCTTCTAATTTCTGACCAAGTCTAAGATATGAAGCCAAATTAGACTTCTCTTCTTCTACTTTGTTCCGAATCCGGTCAAATTGGGCCTCCAGCAATACGCGCGCCCTAGGCGCACGCGACCACGTGCCCCAGGCGCGCAGGTCTGATGATAGCTTCTTTTCCACACAGGCGCGCCTCAGGTGCACCCGGTCTCGCGCCTCAGGCGCGCGGGAAAGTTCCCGACTCCGTTTTGCTCCGTTCTTTTTCCATTTGCAAGATCTTTTCGTCCTCTTTTCAGGTCCATAAATATTTTCTCCATTCATGCTCCAAAAAGTACCTGAAACACTAGCAAACGGATCAAAATGTCCAAAGGACCCTAAACTACTAAAAATAATTAAATTCTACTAAAAAGTCCTAAATTTGCTAGAGAAACAAGCCAAATACATAGTAAAAGGGAGTCCAAATAATGCTCAAATCTATATATATTGGACCTAAATCAGTTTTCGATTACGTTAATCCAATTATTTTAAATATCAATATTCTGTGGAAAGCTCAACTCCAATCTTTCTGTGATCAAAACCTTTATCACAGTTGGATGTGATAAATATCTGTGGACACTTCAGGAATAGAAAGATCAGTTAAGACTAGAAAGATTAACAACCACCGGGCTAGGACAAATCTTTGTCTCCCCAACGGAAATGTCTCTAGAACTTGACTATCAAACTAAGTCTAATAGTGATAATTACTCTATCTTTAAGTTAATCTAACTTAAAGACATGTCGTATGGTCTTTCTTGCGAAAGATTATATCCGACAGGGATGACTTTGTAATTAGTGGTTTGAATATTAGGACTGATCACCCTAATGTCTCAAGCTATTAAGAAACGAAGTCATACAAATGTTTCCTCATTCGTGCTCGAGTGATCAGAGTACGCAGCACAAAAAGTTTTTCTCGAAAGTTACTCGAAAAATGTTTATCTGAAGAATGTTATGTGAAGCATATTATTCAAAATACAAGTATTATATTGCAACTCTTTTAAGTGGGGGATAACCCTAAAATACGTTTTTTTTTTAGAGAATCCAAATAAGATGAATTTCAGGGACGAAATTCCTTTTAAGTGGGGGAGTAATGTAACGCCCCTAATTTTTCGTCTCTCAAATAACAAAGAAAATAAACTTAACAATGATTTTATAATTGTTTTCCTATTAGTTATAAAAGTTTAAGTTTCTATACATTATGTGTTGGAAATATAAAAGTATAAGATGTATTTTTATAAAGAGTATTTTGTACAAAAATGTGAATATTGTAATTTAGTCCTTGGGTTGGGACTTAATTGCAATGCTAAAAAGGTTTTGGGAAAAGAGTTATTAAATTATTAACTTTGAAATGTTATCAGTATGTAACCGGTTAGAAAGGCTTTGTAACCGGTTACACGATAAACTCATAACCTGGTTAGTGGATTTTGATGAGTAACCATTTGATTAAACCACGTTTTGCCACGAAAACAATTCGATTTGTAGTGGGGAATACGTGTCACCTTGCATGATCCTCAAATTTCCCTATAAATACTCAATTTTAGGGTCAAATTGAGGATTTCTGGGTTGAGTGTTGATGCTGTGACCAGATTAGGGTTCCATCTTTGTTCTGTTCTATTCTCTTTAATCTTTAAGAATCAGACCGAGTGTGATACACCATTACAAATCTTGATCTTCAAGCTTTGTATTTATGTATAGAATGTGAATTGAGAGTTAGTATTGAAGAAGTTTTGAGCTTTGGAAGTTTGAGGATCAAGTCTGTCCAGAACCAGAACTGACTTTGTGGGACTCTCTTTAGTGTTTGATCTTGGTGAGTACATGCACTCCCTGAGTCTCAAATCTTTTTCTAAATCTTGTGTATGTTGCAAAGGATAAAGTCTAATCATTTTCCCCAATTTGTTTGTCCGTTTCATATGTCAAAAACTTTGATTTTGGAACCCTGTTGAAACTGCTATGCATGAAGGCAGAGCTTAAGGAATTCGTGTTCTTCCTTAAGGAATTAGTGCTGATACTCAACAAGCGCAACTTAGAGGTAAGGGAGAAGCTTTCATTTGCTAGAATGAGATTAGATTATGTGAAACCAAAGGTTGAGTCACCATGAAACTCATAAAGGGCATAGGTTATAGAAAACAAAGGCTTGGAGGCCAGTCTATAGCTCAATACTGTTTTGAGCAGGTTTGGTATTATGCATGCAAGTGATTTTGGATGATTGAATCATAATCTAAATGCTTATTATGAGTTTTGTGATATAAAGTTGTGTTTATGTTGAGTTATATGCAATTTGATGCTCTAAATTGAATGCATGCAAAATAAATATGTTTCTGTGGTTAAACATGCTTATATTAAGGTATGTGAACTCTGTTTATGATTGAAATTGGTTAGATTTGAGTATGGTAGAAAATGGTATGCAAAATACCTTTTTGCAGTGTACATACTGCAAAATCTAACAAGTTATTCTGAATATGTAACCGGTTAGATACTGTCAGTTTTCAAAGAAAATGATTTTCTAAAATTGGCCCAGTGTTCTTACCATTTGCACTCAAGTCTATACTCTAATTTCATTTGAAACCAATCTGAAATCATGTTAATGAACACTATTTGTTTCAGATTGTAATTGATGAGTCAATGCCTTAATGATAAAAGATAATTTCAAGTGGAAATTATGCTAAATTGGAATTGGATTGTGATTTAGACTTTTGAATGATGAAATCAGTGGGGTTTGAGGTATATAACCATGCTGAGACTCTGTTTATGGATTGGGAAGAGAATTCAAGAGAAGAGTTTTTCTGAATTTCAATGGTTAGTAAGTTCAGGTCTGTAATTCTAACCAGTTAGTCTGAAACTGTAACCGGTTAGTACCTGAAACTGAAAAATAAAAGTTAAGTCTTTTAAGTGAAAATTTGGATACCAATGGTTAAGTTTTTCCCCAATCCAAGTCTAATGGCATGTTTTTAAGTTAATTCAAGGATGAATTCTTATGTCAAAGGTTATACCTAAAATCAATCATTCAAAGGAGAGTTCGAGATATTTCTAAATCACAATAATTAAATTAAAGATAAAAACCAACCTTAAAAATTGTGTGTGCATTCATTCATAGAGAATGGAGATTAGGTTGGAGATTGGGTGTTGTTCTGGGAACATGACCCTGTACCTGGGAGTACTAAACTGTGCGGATTGCTGGTTGGTAGCTGTTCTGGGAACGGTTTGACCAACAATATTGATAACAACTCTGGGAGTGTGTTGATCAATGTTTTATGTTAAGTGATGTATATACTTAGTCAATTTTGGTAATTGATAGTCGCTCTGGGAGCGCTAAGTTTCACTTAAAGCAATTCCGCAGTACGTTCTGGGAACTTACCAGTGTTCTGGGAACACTGAGATATTTATTGACAGATATCAAAGATGTTGGAGGCCTCAGTTGTGGATAGAAATCATGCATCATACCACCTGCATTATAAGAGATATAATGTTGAAAATGGGTATGCCCATATGTACTTGCATTCTTGTTTGATAACTGACTACTTGTGATTGTTAAACCTTCTTTATATCTATCTAATTTTACTATGCGAATGTGTATGCTTACTCTTGTGCCCTTAATAGGTTGTGATCAAACACCCCGATAGCTCAAAAAGGCTATTGAGGGAAGGAGACCCTTAAGTGTACACAGAAAACAGAAAAGGGTGAACTATTATCCTAGTGTACAGCTATCGGGAATCTGTTGGAATGGATGGTGGGACAAAGGACAGTGATCAGCTCTGAAACATTTCTATAATAATAGAGCTTATATTATACATATTTTGAGAGATGTGATAAAGAATGAAAACTCAAGTTTCTTTATGCTAATACATTATCTGGTATTTACAGATTTATTGTTCTTAACTCTTTCAGATATATATAATGAAATGAGCCGTTATGTTTTCCGCTAATTCTGATTGTATTATTTGAGTTCGATATCAACCAAACTTTGATGAATACAACCTCTCAAGATAAATCTATTTTCTTAACAAGTTACTAAGTACTTTTCGATTTAGAAACTTCTACTTTCTATTCAAGTTATCATGAAGGTTTTCAAACACATATCGAACTCAGTTCTACGAATATAAAATTAAATTAAAAAATCATAGTTAAGTTTCAATTGAACGAACTTTCATATCACGATTTTCCAACACAGACAAGTCAATTATCATAAATATATTCATTTTATTTTATATTAAAATGAGTATCCAATGAGTGTTACACAAGTGATTGAGGCAGAAATTGTTCAGAAATATAGCAAAACCAAGACGAACTCAGTTTGCTTGAATAAGCAGCCAAGTTAAATTCAAGAATTCGGCCTAGTCTGCCCTTACAAGCAAGCTAAAGCATCCTGACACATGTGGAACGAAGAACTCTGTAATAATGACAATCCCCTGAAGCAAAGCGCACCTGGGCATATTCATACATCAGATAAGCAGAGAAACGCACATGTTATTACCCAAAGAGCCAAAAGCCAAAATAAAAAAGGCGGGAGAAGAGCATATACTCCAACAAGATGTATTGCAAGGACTAGAAAAGTTCCCATAAAGGGTGCTACTCTCAGTTGTTAGAAAAGTTCCCACAAAGGGCGCTAACAACAATGACTACAAAAGTTCCCACAAAGGGCGCTAGTCTCAGTTGTTAGAAAAGTTCCCACAAAGGGCGCTAACAACAGGGTGCTAACAACAAAGACTAAAAAAGTTCCCACAAAGGGCGCTAGTCTCAGTACCAGTTGTTAGAAAAGTTCCCACAAAGGGCGCTAACAACAAAGACTAGAAAAGTTCCCACAAAGGGAGCTAGTCACAAAAAAAAAAAAGAAGTGAGAAAAATGCCCACAAAGGGCACTAGTCACAAAAAACAAGAAGTCAGAAAAATGCCCACAAAGGGCGCTAGCTACCAAAGAAAAGAGAAGGCTCCTGCAAAGGCCTTAGTTACAGAGGGGCCAGAAAAATATTGAAGAATTGCACAAATAACATCCTGATAAGCACCCTGATTTGTGCTCGGACAAGCATCCGGATTTGCATTCTAATTATGCCAAAGAAGCACCTTAGTTTGTGCCTTAATGTTGTGCCGAAAGCTGTAACATCTGCCTTCCTGCCCTTTTCTTCTACAAGTCCCTAACCAAGAAATTGTTTTAACCTAATTGATTTAAGAATTGATTAAAGGAGTTTTGATTTCATGATGAATTTTTATACTTTGGAATTTAATCCACTTGTGTTATGATTTTATGTGTTTGTTTTTCTAAGGTTTTCAATGAATTATATTACCTAAAGTTTTAACTAAGATTTTATTTTTTTATAACCTCATGCATACGGTTTTATAGTTTTAAGGAGGAAAATTATTTCTACTTTAAGTTTCAAAAATCAAAGTGCAATCATCTTATCATACCCTTAATCTAGAATCACCTCTTGAAACCCTAATTAGTATCCCTAATCTTTGGTTAAACCCTAATCAAGTTCCTAATCCTTGATTAAGTTCTTAATCACTCTCTTAGAACCCTAAACACTCAAGGTTAGTAAACTAACCTAGAATTAGTTTTCCTTAAACCTATACTAGTAAGGATTAAGTCTTTGATTAGTACCTTAATCCTTGATTAAGCCCTAAACTCTAAAGATTAGTGGACTAAACCTAATTTAGTTTTCCTAATCCTAAATTAGTTTTCCTAATCCTACCTTAATCATGATTAGATCCTAATTAGCACCTTAAACCTAGATTAATTAACCTAATCTACCCTTAAACCCCCCAAACCCGAATGCACCTTTCCATGTGCATTACTTGGTCTCCAAGTTCCTTAACTTGGTAGCCAAGCACATGATGTCACCATTGTGACATAAGCATGACATAAAGGAGAAAGAAAAAGGGAAAAAAGAAAATGAAAAGGAAAGGTGAGCCGTGGAGGAGAGGAAAGAAACCAAGCCCAAGCCCAATCCTATGTGTATACAACCATTCACACACACCCTTTACTTGATTTCTCTTCTTCATTTTCCACCCATTCTAAAACTTGAGAAAGAACTTAGAGAGAGAGAGAGAGAAAAAAAGAGGCCGAAGCCTTGAGGAGAAGGATAAGGAGGATTTTTGCTTCTCTAGTTGAATTTCTAAGCTTGATCTAGGTAGATCCTTAAGTCCTTAACCTCTTTCCTTGATTCATTTTTGGTTTTCATGATTTCATTTCTAAAGTTTTGATTTTTGGTTTGAAAGTGTTAGTGCATGTTTGTTATCAAGCTAGATCTAGAGTTTTCACTCACATGCATGTTGATTTCTAAACTTGATTTTAAAGCTTTTGCTAAGAACGTATTTTTCTTTCATGATCTTAAGTTGTCTCACGAAATTATTCATTTTCTTCTTGATTTCTTAAAGTGTTTTAAGAAAAAGTTTGATTTTGAGGTTGCATGAAGGATTTTTCAAGAGATCTAGTGTTTTCGTTTGCATGCATGTCAAGATCAATGCTTAAACTATGATATACTTGATGCTTGTGTTTTGATGCAAAGGTTTTTGAAAAAGATTGAATTTTTCTTAGTGATTTCCTTATGGATGGTCACAGTTTTTGATTGGTCTTTAGGTTAGAAGTTTTGATGTTGGATTTGTGTTATGTGCATGTGAATATCTTTAGATTTTGAGTATGTTTTGTAAGTTTGAATCTTTAAGAAAATTCTTTTTGAGAAAACCATGAACAAGTCACGGTTTTGATGTTGTTTTGATTGAAAGCTTGATTTTCTTTTGTTTGATCTCACGCATGTTATGATCTTGGAATTGATGATGTTTTAGATGAATAGAAATTTGTGTGATATTGTGATTTTAAGTGTTAGCCACGGTTTGCATGTTTAGATAAAAAGGATTGAGATTTTCTTAAGTCTAAACAATGAATAAGTGATTTCCATGAATGATAAGTTGATTTTATGTGTTAGATGTGAAATAAAAAATTGTTTAGAGACTTGATGATGCTCACGGTTTTATGAAAGAAATGTATGTTAGGATTTTATTTCTACTTCTTTGATGAATCATGTGAATTGTTATTGAAATTGGAGTTGTTTTTAGAAGTCTTGAATTCTTGAAAAAGTTTTTGAGAAACTTAGTCAAAGGTCACGGTTTGGACCTTAGTTTTTGAGTTAAATTTTCTTGAGTATATGTGTGTTGACATCATGAAACTATGTGTTGATTTGTGAAGTATTCTTTGAGGAAATGATTTTTGAAAAACCAATGATGTATACGGTTTTGATATGATTAAATGTAAGATTAGATGAAAATTTGTCTAAGTGTTTATGTATGCCAAAAAGTTTGATTTCTTTATTTTATTGAGATATATGCATGAATAAGTATGTGAACATATTGAGAAAAAGTTTGTTTATGTTCAACTTGATGACTTGTGATTATGTAATGTTTGAAATGAATGAAAGTTAGTTTGTGGATTGAATGAATGTTTGTTTGAGATTCTTAAGTAATGTAGGAATGATTTTTGGAATGCATGAAAGTGTTCAAGTGGTTTGTTTTATTTAAGCATCATGCTGCCCACATCTGATTTTAAGTGTTTAAGCTTGAGAAAGTATTGATCAAAGTGTTTATTTAATTGTTTTCAAGATACTTGGTTTGTCTATGTATTTAAATTGGTTTTGGACAATGGAAAATGAATTTGAGACTTAGAAAATGATTCTGTCCATAATTTTTCTAAGTTGTATTTCTTATTTAAAAATGTTTTCAAAGTGATTGAAGTTGAGTTTTTATGAGTATTTAATATAAGGCAAAGTTGGTTTGAAAAGTGCAATTTTTCGGTGTTTTCGGAATTGAATTCATTGCTGTCCAAGAGAGACCAGCAAAGAAACTTTTGATTTAAATTGATTTATTTGATCATTTTCTTATGAATTTAAAGTATAAAAGTTAGTGTTTGATTTTGGACAAGTTTGAGCAAAAAGAATTGATGTTTTGGTTTTACATGAAGACAAAGTTTGGATTTTTCCTAAGTTACTTTGAGAATAATTTTAAGAGTAATATTGAATAAAGTTTTAATACCCCTGTGTCTATCTTGCGGGACTTAGAAGAAATTGGAGTCGGGCAGACTAGGAAGGAAGCGGATCGTTCGAAACTTGTGGAATCGGTAACTGCAAACCCAGGTGAGAGAGAAGTTATCCTAAGACGCTTTGGTGTCTAGTGAGTATATTAGGACACTCCGTACTCTCTCAAAGTCGGAGTAAAGGTCTATTGTAGCTAGTAGTATACCCGATAGTTTGTATGCCTTGTTTGTATCGTGGTATACGAAGACTCCAGACCTATACTATCACATGCTATTGATTGGTTGATGTGTTATGTTGAGATACAATGTTACTTATATTGTCATTGCATAAGCATAATGCATCATCCCGCGATATACGTTAAGAATAGAAAAGACATTAGAAACTAAGAGAAATCCCTCAGAGAATAGAACGAAACCCTAAGGGATTAGATGCGCTGCGGAACCGGATGATGCTGATGCGCCCGAGTACGTGGATCGAGCTGACGAATATGGCTAATGGACTAGTGTCTGGACGATGATGATGCCTTTGGACCTGGACGCAACGATTGCAGAGTTCTACAAAGATAGTCCTCATATGGTCGTAGCCATATGTTGGAATGACTCGGGATAGGTCGGAGCCTATCTATCAAAGATTTATTAATATCCCGTATATAGTCGGAGCTATATGCCGAAGGTGATTCTGAATGGGTCGGAGACCGTCAGAATGATTATTGATATCCCGCATATGGTCGGAGCTATATGCCGAAAGTGATTCGGGATGGGTCGGAGCCCATCAAACGTAGTGGTCGAGTCCCACAGAAGCATTCCGCATATGGTCGGAGCTGTATGACGGAGATGACTTAGGATGGGTCGACGTTAGGATAAACGAATATAACCTCACGACTTAGAACCTTAACCCGAAGTAGTGGAGAGGAAGATACACCTGAATAACCCTTGTGGTGTTCAGCTGGATGATTAAGATAGGGGATGGCAATGACGGTGATTCGTCAAGAAACCTTGAGAAGTCTGTCTAGGTGGAAAAAACCATAGGGGCCCTGGCTTAACCGGTCGAAGCTGGTAACTCAGTGGTGTGGACGAAGTACCACATGATCACTACACAGATGACTGACACCCCTTGACTAAATCTTGATCAGAGAGAGGGATGCTCGAACACGGCCGGATGTGCCCATTTTATTTCCCGGGACATTATATGAATTCATTTACTTTGCCATCCAGTAAAAGCCGGTGTGGTTAGAGATCTTGTACTCCTGATTGCTTCCGAACTAGGTGGATGGATTCCGAGGAGATGTAGACCCAAATCTTAAAGCCTGAATTTCCGATATTATGGACTCGAGATATGTGGACAAGGAGACTTTGACCCCATGAGATGAATCGATAAAGAGATTCCCTTAAGTGAGAGATAAAGCGTTAGATAATGCGCCTATTGCATTGCATCCTCATGCATCATGCATAATTATCTGTTTGTATTGTTTGTTATGTTCTGGTATACGTCGCTAGTGTAAATCCAAGAAGTTGATGGGAGTAATTCCATTCAGGTAACTTACTCTCTCAACTTCTTGTGCACATGTGATGGTGAACTTCTGGTTCTAAAAGATGGCGGAGCTGGTGTTGCTTCTCCTGGAAGGAATACTTACCAATCGTGGTACGCTAATTAGAGGGCTACTGCTAGACGACGGAGATTGCTTTTGAGGACTTACGCCCCGAATCGAGAAGGAGACGCTGCTTAGTAGTTTATAATTAGGTTTTTATGGACCCTTGCTGATATATATATCAAGTGTACCCCTTTTCTTTCGAACTGTTTTTGGAAAAGGTAAATATTTATGTAAGACTCGTAGTGATGAACTATGGTGACTACTTATTAAAGAACTGTTATGATCTGTTATTAAACTATTTTCTGAAAGACTGTCGAGATCAGACAGACAAATCATTTTAAGCCAATCAGTTATGTTTTCTTACGTAAAATATTTATTTATTTGTTGAAAATGAAGTCACCAATATTAAATTACTTTTAGAAATTCAGTGAACCGTTTTCAATGACGATTTTCTATACAACATATAAAACCCTATTCTTTCCACTATAATTAGTAACGTTTGGATGGTGAGTGTTTTTAAGAAAATTGGATTTTAAAAGTAATACCTTGTTTTGGAAAGCTTGACCGATGAGTTTTATACTTGTGAAAAAAAAAATTCACCCTATTTTTCATGAAAGAATTAATTAGTATTTGATAGAGTTTATTTCGAGTTTTCCAATTCGGGGTGTTACACTTGGTGGTATCAGAGCAATGGTTGTCCATGTGGCCTGAACATGGCCTTACATGTTCTCTGTTGTGTGATCTCTAGATATGTTAGGTTGTATGATTAGATGCGTTAGTAGGTGTATTAAATCGTTAGTGCGTTAATGGATATAGTTTACGATGTCTGGAAGAGGAAGAGGTAGACATGCTTCTGGACCAACTCGGGACACCGAGGACATGCTACACGATCTAACTGCTGCAGTTCTGGGCATGAGTGAGAATCTCAACGCGATGCATCAGCAGTCCCAACAGAATAACCAAAACCAAAACTTAGGACCTCAGGAATATGGGGGATTAGATGAGTTTTGCAAGAGGAACCCTAAAGAATTCGTTGGTGGATATGCTTCGGATAACGCTAATGAATGGATCAGGGAGTTGGAAAAGAATTTCACCGCTATGCAGTGCACCGATGCTCAGAAGGTAACCTATGCGATCTACATGCTAACCAAGGAGGCATCTGACTGGTGGGAAAACACTAAGCAAGTTATGGAAATTCAACAGCAACCTGTCATTTGGGACTCTTTCAAGCAAAGGTTCTTGGAGAAATATTTTCCTATAGATATGAAGTTGAAGAAGGAAATAGAGTTCATGCACTTGGCTCAAGGAGACATGTCGGTCGGCGAGTATGCTGCGAAATTCGAGGAACTGGTGAAGTACGTGCCGCACTACAATCAACTCGGAAATGATCAGTCGAAGTGCGCAAAATTCCTAGATGGACTCAAGACTGAGATTAAGATGGCCTTCATACACATGGGAATCGACAGCTTTCCGCTCTTAGTGAGCAAATGCAGAGTCTATGAGGATGGACTCAAGGCGAAGAACATGGGCAATAAGACTGTTGTACCCTCGAGTTCCCATGGACCAGTGAGAAATACCCCTAATTATCTGAATGCGAGGCACGGAGCTCATCATGGGCGAGGACCCTACGATCGATTCGGAGGACGAAGGGACAATCGGTATGGAGGTTCGAGGTTCCAAAGGGATAACAATCGCAATAATGGAAACCGGGGTAATAGGAGCATCAACACTTGGAGCAACAATGGAAGTAGAAATCGTCCCAACAATAACCCTACTGATAGGAACTCTGAGACATCACCTCCCTTCTGTACTCGATGCGGCAGACGCCATTTTGGCAATGAGTGTAATCCCAAGCCAGTTTGTTACATCTGTCAAGAATCTGGCCACTTTGCAAGGCAATGCCCCAACCCAAGAAAAGGGAGTGGTGCTGGAAATGCTGCAAGGCCACAAACTAAGGGAAAGGTGTTTACGATGAGCGGTGTAGAGGCTTCAAACCATGATGGTCTCATCCAAGGTACATGTTTCGTAAACGAGAATTCCTTAAATGTGTTGTATGATTCGGGTGCCACACACTCTTTTATATCTAATGTTGTTGTGAGTAGGTTACACTTAATGGTAGCTTCTCTACCATATGATCTGATTGTATTTACCCCTACTAGTAACCCGATCACAGTTTCAACTTTTTGCCCTAAGTGTCCTGTAGTGATAGATGATAGGACTTTTCCCACTGACCTGATAACATTGCCCTTATCCCAAATTGATGTTATCTTAGGAATGGACTGGTTATCCGATAACCATGTTCAATTGAATTGTTTCACTAAAACCTTAACCTTTGGAAACCCTGACGATTCCTTACCAAAGCACGTAACTGTCAATCAAGTCATGGCTTCTCTGAAAGAGGGAGCCCATGTATACATGCTCTCAATTTCCTTGGACGTCGATGTGGACAATCACATTCAAGAACTTCCTGTAGTTCGACACTTCCCAGAAGTTTTCCTTGACGATATTCCTGGATTACCACCTGTTCGAGAGGTCGAGTTTTCAATCGATGTGATACCGGGAACTGGACCAATCTCTAGAGCACCATACCGAATGGCGCCAGTAGAGCTAGCTGAGCTGAAAAAGCAGATCGAGGAGTTGGCAGAAAAGCAACTCATCAGGCCCAGTGTGTCACCTTGGGGAGCTCCAGTTTTGCTAGTTAAGAAGAAGGACGGCAGTATGAGGTTGTGTCGACTATCGCCAGCTAAATAAGGTAACAATCAAGAATAAGTATCCTCTACCTCGGATAGATGACTTGATCGATCAGTTGAAGGGAGCAGCGGTATTTTCAAAAATCGATCTTCGATCGGGTTATCACCAGATTCGAGTAAAGGAAGATGATATACCGAAGACTGCTTTTAGGACCCGATATGGACATTTCGAGTATTTAGTCATGCCTTTTGGAGTGACTAACACTCCTGTAGTGTTTATGGACTACAGGAACAGAATCTTTCAGCCATACTTAGATTCGTTCGTGGTAGTATTCATAGACGATATCCTCATTTATTCCAAGAACAAGGAGGAACATGAGGAACATTTGAGGATAGTTTTGCAGATTTTGAAGGAAAAACAATTGTATGCGAAGCTCTCAAAGTGCGAATTTTGGTTGGAAGAAGTGAATTTCTTGGGTCATGTAATCTCAAAGGAAGGAATAGCGGTAGATCCAGCCAAAGTAAAGGCGGTATTGGATTGGAAAGTGCCAACGACAGTGACGGAAATCCGAAGTTTTCTCGGTTTGGCAGGATATTATAGGCGTTTTATCGAAGGATTCTCAAGATTATCCTTGCCAATGACGAAGTTAACAAGGAAGGGACAGCCGTTCGTGTGGACAACGAAGTGCGAGGAGAGTTTTCAGGAACTTAAAAGGAGATTAACTATAGCCCTAGTGCTTATTTTACCTGACCCCGAGAAGAGTTTTAGTGTCTACTGCGATGCGTCGAAGCAAGGTTTGGGTTGCGTCCTGATGCAAGAGCGAAAAGTCGTAGCTTATGCCTCTAGACAACTGAAGGTTCACGAGCAAAATTACCCAACTCATGACTTGGAGTTAGCTGCGGTAGTTTTTGCTTTATAGATATGCCGACATCAACTCTACGGAGCAAGGATCGAGGTATTCAGTGATCATAAGAGTCTTAAGTATCTCTTTGATCAAAAGGAGTTAAATATGAGGCAAAGGTGATGGATGGAATTTTTGAAGGATTACGATTTTGAGCTACAGTACCATCCGGGGAAAGCGAACGTGGTAGCAGACGCTTTGAGTAGGAAATCTCTTCATGTGTCTGCAATGATGGTGAAAGAGATGGAGTTAATCGAGAGATTCAGAGATATGAACTTGGAAGTCAGGATGAATCCGCGAAGTATGACTTTAGGAATGCTGGTTGTGTCAAATGAGTTTATAGAACAAGTCAAGGAAGGACAATCAAATGATCCGGAGTTACAAACAAAGAAGCAACTGGTTTCGGAAGGAAAAGAGACTGAGTTTCAAGTAGGAACTGATGGAGTATTAAGACGTAAGGATCGAATTTGTGTGCCACAAGACAAGGGACTAAGGGAAATGATTTTGGAAGAAGCTCATAAGAGTAAGTTGAGTATCCATCCGGGGGCAACCAAAATGTACCAAGACTTGAAGAGGATGTTTTGGTGGCCTGGTATGAAAAGAGAAGTAGCGGAGTATGTGTCAAGGTGTCTGGTGTGTCATAAAGCTGAGGTCGAACACAAGAAGCCCGACGGAGTGTTACAACCATTGGAAATTCCAAGTTGGAAATGGGACAGTATTTCCATGGATTTTGTAACTGCTTTGCCTAAGACCCGAAGAGGATTTGACGCTATTTGGGTAATTGTGGACCGATTAACCAAAAGCGCTCATTTCCTACCTGTCAATGTAAAGTACCCGTTGGAGAAACTGGCAACCATATATGTCAATTAGGTAGTAAGACTTCATGGAGTACCCTCAAACATCATATCAGACCGAGATCCGAGATTTGTTTCAAAGTTTTGGAGTAGTCTACATGCTGCACTTGGGACAAGACTCCAGTTGAGTTCAGCTTATCATCCTCAGACGGACGGACAATCAGAAAGGACCATTCAATCACTAGAGGATCTTCTTAGAGCATGTGTTCCAGAACAAGCAGGAGAATGGGATACTCTATTGCCACTGATTGAATTCACATACAACAACAGCTATCACTCGAGCATAGGGATGGCTCCTTATGAGGCTTTGTATGGAAGGAAGTGCAGAACGCCGTTATGTTGGTTTGAAACTGGGGAAAATCTTGTTTTGGGTCCGGAAATGGTTCAACAAACAACAGAAAAGATTAAAATGATTCAGGAGAAGATGAGAAGTGCACAAAGCCGGCAGAAAAGCTACTATGATCAGAGAAGGACTCCTATCGAGTTTAAAGAAGGGGATCACGTATTCATGCGAGTAGTACCAACTTCTGGAATTGGCAGAGTGCTTAAAACCCAAAAACTTACCCCAAAATTCATAGGACCTTACCAAATCCTGAGACGTGTAGGACCGGTAGCTTATGAAATTGCCTTACCCCCAATGTTTTCCAACCTACACAACGTGTTTCATGTGTCACAACTTAGAAAGTACATTGGTGATTCTTCTCACATCATCGAACCTGACTCTATACAACTTAAGGAAAATCTCACGTCCGAGACCTTACCCTTAAGGATAGACGGTCGAAGCGTAAAGACTCTACGAGGGAAGGACATCCCTCTGGTCAAAGTTATCTGGAGTTCTGTGAATGGCAATACTGCTACTTGGGAGCGCGAAAGTAACATGAGGGATTCGTACCCTCACTTGTTTGAAACAGGTACGCCATTTCTCGAGGACGAGAAATTTCCAAGTTGGGGAGAATGTAACATCTGCCTTCCTGCCCTTTTCTTCTACAAGTCCCTAACCAAGAAATTGTTTTAACCTAATTGATTTAAGAATTGAATAAAGGAGTTTTGATTTCATGATTAATTTGTATACTTTGGAATTTAATCCACTTGTGTTATGATTTTATGTGTTTGTTTTTCTAAGGTTTTCAATGAATTATATTACTTAAAGTTTTAACTAAGATTATATTTTTTTTTAACCTCATGCATACGGTTTTATGGTTTTAAGGTGGAAAATTATTTCTACTTTAAGTTTCAAAAATCAAAGTCCAATCATCTTATCATACCCTTAATCTAGAATCACCTCTAGAAACCCTAATTAGTATCCCTAATCTTTGGTTAAACCCTAATCAAGTTCCTAATCCTTGATTAAGTTCTTAATCACTCTCATAGAACCCTAAACCCTCAAGGTTAGTAAACTAACCTAGAATTAGTTTTCCTTAAACCTATACTAGTAAGGATTAAGTCTTTGATTAGTACCTTAATCCTTGATTAAGCCCTAAACTCTAAGGATTAGTGGACTAAACCTAATTTAGTTTTCCTAATCCTACCTTAATCATGATTAGATCCTAATTAGCACCTTAAACCTAGATTAATTAACCTAATCTACCCTTAAACCCCCCAAACCCGAATGCACCTTTCCATGTGCATTACTTGGTCTCCAAGTTCCTTAACTTGGTAGCCAAGCACATGATGTCACCATTGTGACATAAGCATGACATAAAGGAGAAAGAAAAAGGGAAAAAAGAAAAGGAAAAGGAAAGGTGAGCCGTGGAGGAGAGGAAAGAAACCAAGCCCAAGCCCAATCTTACGTGTATACAACCATTCACACACACCCTTTACTTGATTTCTCTTCTTCATTTTCCACCCATTCTAAAACTTAAGAAAGAACTTAGAGAGAGAGAGAGAGAGAGAGAAAGAGGCCGAAGCCTTGAGGAGAAGGAGAAGAAGGATTTTTGCTTCTCTAGTTGAATTTCTAAGCTTGATCTAGGTAGATCCTTAAGTCCTTAACTTCTTTCCTTGATTCATTTTTGGTTTTCATGATTTCATTTCTAAAGTTTTGATTTTTGGTTTGAAAGTGTTGATGCATGTTTGTTATCAAGCTAGATCTAGAGTTTTCACTCACATGCATGTTGATTTCTAAACTTGATTTTAAAGCTTTTGCTACACTAGTACAAAAAACATTTTTCAGACCACTTCATTAAGACCACTTCATTAAAACCGGTCTGGAAGCTAAAATTTATTTAAACCGGGCTGGTTCATTTAATTGACCAGTCTGAAAATATTTTAATTGAAACCGGTTTCGCATCTAAACCGGTCTAGAAATTACCATTTACTTATACTAGAGTGGTTCATTTTGACAACCAGTCTGAAAAATAGATAAATTGAATGCCCAGTGCATCGCATGGGCAAGGGTTCTATTTTAATAAAAAAAAACACTGCATCTGCTTATTTTAGGGTTCTCCATATTCTCAATCGCAGAGATTGAGAAACCCCAACCACGGCACCGTCATTCTCACCTGGAAGGCTGGAACCTGGGAGATGCGACTGAGCAGAGAGAGAGAAGGCGATGTGGGAATGGAAGGAGGGAGAGAGGAAACGACGGTTTTGAGAACGACGGCCGATGGTGGAGGCAAGGTGGCGGCAGCGACGGTCGACGGTGCCTGGGAATCGCTGTTCCTCAGCGCCGGCAATAGTAAGACGATAACACCAGCAGCACCGGTGGTCATGGACAGCTTTGATCCAAACCTCGGTGGCCATGGACAGCACCGCCGCACCGTCCTCACCGTGAACAACAGCACCTAAAATTTGGCCAAGCACCACCGCTCCTCCCTCGTCTCTCTTATAGGTTTGTTTCTTCCTCCCTCCACGAACTTCCTCCCTTCCACCATTCTCCAATTTGTCTTCTCTTTTGATTCATATTTGTTGATTTTGTGTTGATTAAATAGGTTCAATTTCTTTTAATTGTGTTGATTAATTAAAGATTTAATTCCTCTGTGTGTTAAATTTGAAACATTCTTTGGTTGCTGCTGCATTCATATTATATTGGAGGCTAAACCAATCTTATTATATATGCGTGTGCCCTCTTGCATTGATGAGCTTCCTTCTTCTCATCTCATGTTTTTGTTTTTATTTTCATATACTACTAGGCTCATACTCAAAACCTTAGTTAAGGGTACCATATCTGGATCAAGAAAAATTCGAGATTACCTTGATTTTTCCATCGAGCATTGAAACGAAGCTAAAAATGAAGCATCAAATAATCATTCTAGTTTGATTTTGGTTGCTTCTCTTATAATGCTTGCTGTTTCCTCAAGCCAGGAGAAGGAAACATATACTACATACTATTTTGTTTAATCAATATTCAATTTACTTTGCAAAGATGAAAATTAAGCAAACTGGTTCGGTTTATTTTGCAGAGGCAACTCCAAAGCGAATTATGATCTTATTATAAGTGCTTTGATTTCTTTAGGTTTGTAATCCTTGATGATAGTATTATCACCTGAAATGATAGGAGCTAGGAAAATTTAAATGTGACATCAGATATTTGCGTTTTTTCGTAGTTGTAGAACACCGCTGCGAAGTTAATATGGAGGTAGAGATTTTTAAGGGCCATTGGTGCCTGATCTGCTTTTAGAGAAGATCTCTTGCTTCAACTCATTGAAAGAATTTAATGCATAATATTTAAACTTCAAAGATCTCATATCATGTCTTCTCCGAAAACTAAGACATTTAGCTCTTGAGGGTATGTATATCGAAACGTTTTGTTCCATATTTTGTGATTTTTCCTTTACCTATTTGTTAAGAAGGCTTCATTCTCAACTTTTCATGTGTTGGTTGTTAATAATTTCAACTCACAAATCAAGGTTGAAAATGTTCAATGCCATTATTTGTTGATTTATCACTTTTCTTGTATTTGTGATTGATTTTTAAAAAAGTAATAACGATGACAATGTTCTCTCACTCATTCAGAATCTCTAATTTTGATAAAATAATATTGAAATAAAATATGTTTTTGTTGTTGTTGTTGCAGGCTATGTTGGATGTGCCAATATATGGAAGGATTGGTACACTTGAACTATTCCGCCCTTATGTGAGAAAGAAATAACTGATTCATGTTTCATGAATTTCTATTTGACTTTTTGGTTTTATTTATAAATTATGCTTCTCTGTCCTTGGTTCTGGTCTCAAACAGGGTGAAGCACGGGATTACTTGTTTATCGCAACTGAGAGATACAAATTCTGCTTTCTTCAATGTGATCCCGAGACTTCTGAGCTCGTTACACGGTATATATTCTTCTTAAGAATGGACTATTTCCTTCTGTTAGGATTGACTTACACTTAATGTTTAGGGTTTTGTGTATAGTACAGTATATTCAAATTAGAGTTAAGTTTGAAATTGTTACTCAGTGTAAGATTTGGTTCCCCGATTAAAATTTTTCAATCTCATGTACCTCTTATGAGTGGAGTCCTCATAACTTTCTTTTTTTGTTTTTAATGAAGAGAAGAATACATTGCAGAAAGAATATCAGATGAAAGTTTTATAGTGAATTTGAGCATTGACCCATTTTTTTCCCTGCATGTTGGCATTATTGATCCTGATTGTAGGCTGATTGGTCTCAACCTGTATGACGGCTTGTTTAAAGTATGCAAACTTGTCTCTCATGTGTCTGATTGGTCTCCCTTTGAGTCCTTTACCTAGGAGCTGCTTCAGGAACAACTGTCTCTCATGTGTCTGACGTTGTTGGCCCAGTATGTGTACTACTTCATATTTACAACTTCTTAATTGTATATAAGGTTTGAAAGTGATTCTTAGAATATGCTTTTTTTTATGTAGACAGGAGTTGTCTATGCAGTAGAATTCTCTCATAGAAGTGGGCGTGACTTGGTCAATATGGCAAAGAAGCGTACTAATGTTATCCCAGTTATTGAAGATGCTAGACATCCAGCCAAATACAGGATGTTGGTTGGCATGGTAGATGTGATATTTTCTGATGTTGCTCAGCCTGATCAGGTCTGGTTTTAAGTTACTTCACTTACCCTAGAAGAAAAAAGGTCATACCATTTGATGATTTTTTTTACCTTTGTCTCAGTCTCGTACTGCTAGTATTTCATAGTATATTGTATTTGTATATCTATTTGTCAGTTTATCATGTATGATTCAGTTATTCCTTTTATTTTTGTTTGTCTAATTTCATGTCAGATATCTCTTCATATCTCTTATAACTTGTGTATTTAGCTATTTTTAAAAATTCTTATCAAAACTCATTTACTATTCGATTTTTACCCAGATTACTCGAGTGAATTGTGGATTACTCAATTAATCTGAAAGCTGTTTTGAACTTTACTCGAGTGAGACTTCTGATACTCGAGTGAAATAAAATTTGCTTGCGTAATACTCGATTAAAAGGTATTTTACTCGAGTAACCTGACTTGTTTTTGAAAGAAAATTTATTTTCTTAAAATCATTCTCTACGGTGATCGAAATATCTGTACTAAGGCTCCAATATTCTATTCACCCCCCCCCCCCCCTCTAGACTATATTGAGCTGCTTGTTGGTTTCCAACATGTGACGCCTTGTTTAAAGTATGTAAACTTTTGCATATTCAATATAATGAAAAAAAAATATTAGATTACAATGATAATAAATTTTGGCTTTTAGTATCATGTTAAAACTATTTAAGTGATTCATTGTTCATTGTTCTTCTAGGTTATTCCCTTTGGCAATAAAGAACGGCTCAAGGAAGCATTTAATATTAGGTAATCTCATCATTTTTTGAATAAGTAATAATTTGAGTGACAATTTCTTTCTTGCAATTTTCATCCCTGGTTAGTCCCCCCGCCCCCTATCGCATTTCTGTTTCTGATATTCTTTAGCTTACTAAAATTATGATACATGTGTTTTCAGGGTTGAGGAACTCCAAGTGTTGGATATCAAATTTCTTTATGGTTGTTCAAAGCCTACTATCGTGGTTCTATACCAGGTTTCTTTATGGCATGAATTGTGCATGATTTTTTTGCTTCATTTCATTTGTTTTGTTTTTTTTCTCATTTATATATGATTTTACCTTTTCTAAAGCATCATCATAATTTCATTTTCTATTATTTATGATGCCAAAATGCAAGGGGCTGGAGGACATTAGTTTCTTCCTCTCCTCTGTATTCCGGTCAGCATTATCAAAAATGAAAGTAAGTAGCAGATGGCTTTGTTTTATATTTGGTCTTCCTTTACTTTTCATCTTTTTCATGTTTGGTAATAGCTTCACTTATTATACTGTGTAAGTATAAATATCTATTTGATTTATAAGTGAGTTTTACAAGTGGACTTTATTGCCTTTTTACCAGTCATGGAGTTGAACAAGAACTCAAAAATGAAGGAACCCCACAAACAGCTATACAAAAAATTTGATCATCTGATACTTGGTCCTGCTGCTGGACAAGGCTGCCTAACCGTTTGCAATGCCAAGGTTCTTTCTCTCTTTATTAAATAGTAATATAAATTATGCTCTTGTTTGCAATTACTTACTAAAAATAACAAGGTTAAGGGAAAAAAACAAATTGACCTTGGGTTTTTTTTAAGGAAGTTATTAAATACAAGTCTTCTTTAATTTATGGTTTTATTGTTGCAAATGTATAAACTGGCATCTTGCGGCAGTTAGAACTGTCGCAATTGCTTTCATAATATAAACGGGCATCTTTTGATTCATATTTGTTGATTTTGTGTTGATTAAATAGGTTCAATTTCTTCTAATTGTGTTGATTAATTAAAGATTTAATTCCCCTGTGTGTTAAATTGGTTGAAGTTAGGGTTTGTGTAAAATTCATAAAATAGGATTGGGGTTTGTGTTAAATTTCTGAATTGTTGTTTTTAAATTAAGGAAAGGAAGCTATCCTCTTGTCAATTTGTGAAATGTGGTTCTAGGACCAGATTGTTGTGATTGTGGATTTTCTCCATTGTCTTGCAGACAATTTTTATCTGTTTTTGCTTTTAATTAAAGATAAGTGTATCTGATTTCCAAACATGCAGATAAGTGTATCTGGTTTCCAGCAGGAATGTTGCAAATGCATGGAAAAATTGAAGGAGTGGCTTTGCAATCTTGGAGTTTTTATGCAGGGATATTGATGACTCTAGTTATGTAGTTTTTTTTATTCTTTTTGCTGGTGTAGGAGGTTAGGAGTTTTTGTTCTATTTGTTAGTTTCCAACAGTAAGAGGTGTGTTTTCGCTAGTATTTGATCTTTGTAAGCAACCCGTTAATTCTATGGTGTAATGTATTTGGTTTTGATCTTTATCTGGAAGCAATGCTTTTGCTTCTAGTTTTTAATAAAATTTTATTTGATAAATATTTCTTTATATATATATAATTATGTATTGCTTCTTGGCAAAAATTTTAAATTCCCTATGAGCAGAGGCTTAGATGGGATGACTATAAATATGGCAAGCATTACTAAATTGGTATATGTTCAAAAATTGAGATTGGCTGGTTCAAAAATTAATTTAGATCGATTCAAAAGAATAATTCAGAGCGGTTCAAAAATAATAATTCAGAGCGGTTCAAAAATAATAATTCAGAGCGGTTCAAAAAGAATAATTCAGAGCGGATCAAAAATTAATTCAGAGCATTTCATTTTTCAGAGTGGTTCATTTTTTAATTCAGAGCGGTTCATTTTTCAGAGCGGTTCATTTTTCAGACCGGTTCAAAGAATTATTCAGACCGGTTCAATATTATTATTCAGACCGGTTCAAAGAATTATTCAGACCGGTTCAAAATTATTATTCAGACCGGTTCACAATTATTATTCAGATCGGTTCAAAGAATTATTTAGACCAGTTCAAAATTATTATTCAGACCGGTTCAAAATAATTATTCAGACTGGTTCAAAAATTTAAATCAGAGCGGTTAATAACCAGTCTCGTTAATATAAAAAAGACCGGTTTATAACTAGTCTCATTTAACATGTATTTTTAGCAACAGGGGCTTTAAGACCGGTTTGGAACCGCTCTGAAAAATGGTTCAGAACCGATCTGAAAAATGTATTTTGTACAAGTGCTAAGAAAGTATTTTTCTTTCATGATCTTAAGTTGTCTCACGAAATTATTCATTTTCTTCTTGATTTCTTAAAGTGTTTTAAGAAAAAGTTTGATTTTGAGGTTGCATGAAGGATTTTTCAAGAGATCTAGTGTTTTCGTTTGCATGCATGTCAAGATCAATGCTTAAACTATGATATACTTGATGCTTGTGTTTTGATGCAAAGGTTTTTGAAAAAGATTGAATTTTTCTTAGTGATTTCCTTATGGATGGTCACGGTTTTTGATTGGTCTTTAGGTTAGAAGTTTTGATGTTGGATTTGTGTTATGTGCATGTGAATATCTTTAGATTTTGAGTATGTTTTGTAAGTTTGAATCTTTAAGAAAATTCTTTTTGAGAAAACCATGAACAAGTCACGGTTTTGATGTTGTTTTGATTGAAAGCTTGATTTTCTTTTGTTTGATATCATGCATGTTATGATCTTGGAATTGATGATGTTTTAGATGAATAGAAAATTGTGTGATATTGTGATTTTAAGTGTTAGCCACGGTTTGCATGTTTAGATAAAAAGGATTGAGATTTTCTTAAGTCTAAACAATGAATAAGTGATTTCCATGAATGATAAGTTGATTTTATGTGTTAGATGTGAAATAAAAAATTGTTTAGAGACTTGATGATGCTCACGGTTTTATGAAAGAAATGTATGTTAGGATTTTATTTCTACTTGTTTGATGAATCATGTGAATTGTTATTGAAATTGGAGTTGTTTTTAGAAGTTTTGAATTCTTGAAAAAGTTTTTGAGAAACTTAGTCAAAGGTCACGGTTTGGACCTTAGTTTTTGAGTTAAATTTTCTTGAGTATATGTGTGTTGACATCATGAAACTATGTGTTGATTTGTGAAGATATTCTTTGAGGAAATGATTTTTGAAAAACCAATGATGTATACGGTTTTGATATGATTAAATATAAGATTAGATGAAAATTTGTCTAAGTGTTTTTGTATGCCAAAAAGTTTGATTTCTTTATTTGATTGAGATATATGCATGAATAAGTATGTGAACATATTGAGAAAAAGTTTGTTTATGTTCAAGTTGATGACTTGTGATTATGTAATGTTTGAAATGAATGAAAGTTAGTTTGTGGATTGAATGAATGTTTGTTTGAGATTCTTAAGTAAAGTAGGAATGATTTTTGGAATGCATGAAAGTGTTCAAGTGGTTTGTTTTATTTAAGCATCATGCTTCCCACATCTGATTTTAAGTGTTTAAGCTTGAGAAAGTATTGATCAAAGTGTTTATTTAATTGTTTTCAAGATACTTGGTTTGTCTATGTATTTAAATTGGTTTTGGACAATGGAAAATGAATTTGAGACTTAGAAAATGATGCTGTCCAAAATTTTTCTAAGTTGTATTTCTTATTGTAAAAATGTTTTCAAAGTGATTGAAGTTGTGTTTTTATGAGTATTTAATATAAGGCAAAGTTGGTTTGAAAAGTGCAATTTTTCGGTGTTTTCGGAATTGAATTCATTGTTGTCCAAGAGAGACCAGCAAAGAAACTTTTGATTTAAATTGATTTATTTGATCATTTTCTTATGAATTTAAAGTACAATAGTTAGTGTTTGATTTTGGACAAGTTTGAGCAAAAAGAATTGATGTTTTGGTTTTACATGAAGACAAAGTTTGGATTTTTCCTAAGTTACTTTGAGAATAATTTTAAGAGTAATATTGAATAAAGTTTTAATACCCCTGTGTCTATCTTGCGGGACTTAGAAGAAATTGGAGTTGAGCAGACTAGGAAGGGAGCGGATCGTTCGGAACTTGTGGAATCGGTAACTGCTAACCCAGGTGAGAGAGAAGTTATCCTAAGACGCTTTGGTGTCTAGTGAGTATATTAGGACACTCCGTACTCTCTCAAAGTCGGAGTAAAGGTCTATTGTAGCTAGTAGTATACCCGATAGTTTGTATGCCTTGTTTGTATCATGGTATACGAAGACTCCAGACCTATACTATCACATGCTATTGATTGATTGATGTGTTATGTTGAGATACAATGTTACTTATATTGTCATTGCATGAGCATAATGCATCATCCCGCGATATACGTTAAGAATAGAAAAGACATTAGAAACTAAGAGAAATCCCCCAGAGAATAGAACGGAACCCTAAGGGATTAGACGCGCTGCGGAACCGGATGATGCTGATGCGCCCGAGTACGTGGATCGAGTTGATGAATACGGCTAATGGACTAGTGTCTGGACGATGATGATGCCTTTGGACCTGGACGCAAGGATTGCAGAGTTCTACAAAGATAGTCCTCATATGGTCGTAGCCATATGTTGGAATGACTCGGGATAGGTCGGAGCCTATCTATCAAAGATTGATTAATATCCTGCATATAGTCGGAGCTATATGCCGAAGGTGATTCTGAATGGGTCGGAGCCCGTCAGAATGATTATTGATATCCCGCATATGGTCGGAGCTATATGCCGGAAGTGATTCGGGATGGGTCGGAGTCCGTCAAACGTAGTGGTCGAGTCCCACAGAAGCATTCTGCATATGGTCGAAGCTGTATGACGGAGATGACTTAGGATGGGTCGACGTTAGGATAAATGAATATAACCTCACGACTTAGAACCCTAAACCGAAGTAGTGGAGAGGAAGATACACCTTAATTACCCTTGTGGTGTTCAGTTGGATGATTAAGATAGGGGATGGCAATGACGGTGATTCGTCAAGAAGCCTTGAGAAGTCTGTCTAGGTGGGAAAAACCATAGGGGCCCTGGCTTAACCGGTCGGAGCTGGTAACTCAGTGGTGTGGACGAAGTACCACATGATCACTAGACAGATGACTGACACCCCCTTGACTAAATCTTGATCAGAGAGAGGGATGCTCGAACACGGCCGGATGTGCCCATTTTATTTCCCGGGACATTATATGAATTCATTTACTTTGCCATCCAGTAAAAGCCGGTGTGGTTAGAGATCCTGTACTCCTGATTGCTTCCGAACTAGGTGGATGGATTCCGAGGAGATGTAGACCCAAATCTTAAAGCATGAATTTCCGATATTATGGACTCGAGATATGTGGACAAGGAGACTTTGACCCCACGAGATGAATTGATAAAGAGATTCCCTTAAGTGAGAGATAAAGCGTTAGATAATGCGCCTATTGCATTGCATCCTCATGCATCATGCATAATTATCTGTTTGTATTGTTTGTATTGTTTGTTATGTTCTGGTATACGTCGCTAGTGTAAATCCAAGAAGTCGATGGGAGTAATTCCATTCGGGTAACTTACTCTCTCAACTTCTTGTGCACATGTGATTGTGAACTTCTAGTTCTAAAAGATGGAGGAGCTGGTGTTGCTTCTCCTGGAAGGAATACTTACTAATCGTGGTACGCTGATGAGATGGCTACTGCTAGATGACGGAGATTGCTTTTGAGGACTTACGCCCCGAATCGAGAAGGAGATGTAACATCCCCAATTTTAATTCAAATAATATTTAGAATAACGATAAGATTTGGAAGTAAAGACTATTCTAAAAAGGATGTAAAATGATGGATTAGGAGTTCTTTGAATGCCATAAAGGAATCAAGAAGCATTGGCATCAAAAGGGAGGTTGAAAGATGAACAAAAGAGCGTTAGAAGCGATGTTTTTGATGTTATAAACACCCTATATTAGGAAATTCAAAATAAAAGATTTACAACTCTAAACACAAATTCCACCGTCGGATGTGAAGTAGGATAGGTGAGGAAGCTTGCTTTAAAATTTGAGGAAGATCCAACGGGTAACGAAGAAGTTATGGCCTTCCAAAGTCTGGATGCTGCAAAATTGTGCAGCTCAATCGCCTCTTAATCGATTAAGCTGCAATTTAATCGATTATTAATCGATTAAGAGCTGTTGCAGTGGAAAAAAAATAAAGGCGATCCACTCGTGAATTCTTGCCAAAAACTCGAATTTTCTCTCTCTAGGGCACAAAATCTCTCATCCCAAATCCATCAAGCCTCAAGGGAATCACTCCAAAACCCACCATCAAGTCTCTCTTGGTCTCTCCAAGTAAGTATGCATGTTCTTGATTTCATTTCTCTCTCTTTAATTTGGATTTTCTCTCTCTCTTCCCACCTCTTGGTGAAGCACGAATTTCCCTTGTTTTGTGTCACAATCTCTTCATTGTTCTCATTTCTATGACTTAGGGAAGAGTATCATCACTCTCTCCATCTTCTTGGCTTGGGAGCTCTTTGTTTTGGGAGCGTTCGGAGCTAAAGCTTGGGTTTTTCCACTTTCCCTCTCTTTGGGTAAGGTAAGGGGTTTCATTACTAGTCCTTAAGGGGTGTCATTACCACTTTCCCTCTCCTGGCAAAACAAACGTAGTTGCAGACGATTTGAGTTGAAAGGCTATTCATGTGAGCTCAATGATGGTCAAGGAGGCTAGTCTGATCGAGGAGTTCAGAGACCTAAGTCTGGCAATGCAAGCGGAACTATCTAGCCTTAGATGGGGAATGTTGCGAATCACCAACGAATTCTTGAATCGGATTCGTGAATTACAACCAGAAGATGAGGAGTTGAAGGAGACGAATGAGATTTAACTTTTGGAATTAAAGTATGAGATTATGGATATTAGAAAATATATTATGGAGGCAAGGGATTTATGAAGTGTTGTCTAGGACAACCTGGATGAGAAATCCAAAGGCATGAACTTCAAGAATAGATTATGTTCGAACCCAAGTCAGCTATCAACTATCAAGGAATAAGGAATTTCTCGATGTTGGTAAGCATATATGAGGACTATGGTAAAGCACATGAATTTCATGCTAGAAATATCTGAGTTCAGAATAAGGGAAAGATTGATGAAATAAAGGCTCAACTGGAGAAAGAGGAAAAGTAAATGGGAGAATATCAACCATAGATATAGAGAAGCTAAGGAAACCTTGAATGAAAGGGAAATGGTTAAGAATTAGGGAAGGAATCGTTTGTTCACCTCAATATGGGAAGAAGGGAGCACATCACTTTGTGTTAAGTTGTGAGATATTTAAAGGGATAATCGGGTTCGACTACAGGAAGTCAAGGTAATTATTCACCGAATTGTCTTGAAGGAAAAGGTGAGAAAGGAATGGACGAATCCAGCACGAGAAGAATTTACCGACTGAGATGAGAGTTGAGTGTAATCCTGACGTAGACAACCCAAGCCTATCTCTTCCTTTGATCTGAGTTAACGTAGTTAAATGTTTTCGATTACGTTAATCTAATCGTTTGAGAATATCAATATCCTGTTGGAAGTTCAACTCCAATCTTTCTGTGATCAAAACCCTTATCACAGTTGGATGTGATAATATCTGTGGACACTACAGAAATAGAAAGATCAGTTATGGCTAGAGAGATTAACAACCACCGGGATAGGACAAATCTTTGTCTCCCCAACGGAAATGTCTCTAGAACTTGACTATCTAACTAAGTCTGATAGTGATAATTACCCTATCTTTAAGTTCATCTAACTTAAAGACCTGTTGTATGGTCTTTCTTGTGAAAGATTATATCTGAAAGGGATGATTTTGTTAATAATGGCTTGAATATTAGGACTGATCACCCTAATGTCTCAAACTATTAAGGAATAAAGTCATACAAATGTTTCGTTGATCGTGCTCGAGAGATCAGAATGCGCAACCCAAAACGTTTTTCCTAAAAGTTTATTAGAAAGTGTTTTATTTGAAGAATATTTATGTGAAGTGTGTTATTCAAAAGGGTATTTCTTTTAAAAGAAATTCTTTCACATAAGAGTTTTTATGCAAAGAATTTTTGTTTAAAGTGAAAGGTTTTATTAAAATGTTTCGAAATAAAAGAACTATATCGAAACTCTTTTAAGTGGGAGAGGACCCTAAAGAACAAATATTTTTTGGGACAAGATGAAGTTTTCTAGTATAAAAGCACTATGGAAAAGTGGAAAATTTCAGAAGATGAATTTCGGGGACGAAATTCCTTTTATGTGGGGGAGTAGTGTAACACCCCTAATTTTCGTCTCCCAAATAACCAAGAAATTAATTATAACAATTATTTTATAATTGATTTATATTAGTTTTGAAGGTTTTAGTTTTTGTACATTATGTGTTTTTATATATAAAAAATATGAGATATATTTTTATATGGCTATTTTGTACAAAAATGTGAATATTGTAATTTAGTCCTTGGGTTGGGACTTAATTGCAATATTAAAAAGGTTTTTTGAAGAAAGAGTAATCAAGTTATTAATTTTTGAATTTTATCAGTATGTAACCGGTTAGAAGGGCTTTGTAACCGATTACACGATGAACTCAGAAACTGGGTTAGCGGATTTTGATGAGTAATCACCCAATTAATCCAGAAATTGCCACGATTTCTTCCTTCCTTGAGTGGAGATAGACGTGTCGCCTTGCATGCTGCTTGAATCCCTCTATAAAAGGATGAATTGTTGAAGGATTTGGGGTTGTTTCTCTAAGTTTGTGTTGGAGGTTCTGTTTAGGGTTCGTGAATTCGTCTCTGAAATCCTCCTTCGTTTCTGAGAGTTAGAACATGAGTGATACACTGTTACAAAGCTCACATCAAGGGCTTTTTATTGACACAAAAATCGTAAGTTGAGAGTCCCTGAGTTGAGAGAACGAAGCTTGCAAAGTAAGGGTGTTGAAGCTGCAACACTGATTCTGAGTTCCTGGAGCTTGCTTTGGACTTCGATTTGGGTAAGCACATGAACTTTTTGAGTATCAAATTTGTTCAATCCTTTAATGCATGTTGCATATAGTAAAACCTAATCATTATCCCCAATTTCTTTGACCTTTTCATGTGTCAATTTTGCTGGTTTTATCGCTCTGTTGAATCTGTTCTGGCTGAGGCAGAGCTTTTGGGATTTAATCGATTTTCTTGAAGAATCGGTGATTACATTCATCAAGCACAATTTAGAGGTAAGGGGGAAGCTTGCTATTTGCTAGAATGAGAATAAATTGTGGTAGAACATAGGATGAGTCACCAAGAGACTCAAAGTGCATAAGTTAAAATGGTTAAGTGGCTTGGAGGCCAATCTGAGCTCAATTGTTGTTATGAGCAATGTTATCTAGATGCATGCAAGTTATATTGATGTTGGATTCATGACTTATTTTGATATTATGTGAATTGATGTATTAAGTTGTGACATATGTGCAATTATGTGCAATTTGAGTATCTAAATTGAATGCATGCAAGATAGATATGTTTCTGTGGCTGAACATACTAGTAATAAAGTATGTGAACTCTATTGATTGTTGAAATTGGTTAGTTTTGAGTATTGAAAAGAATGGTATGCAAATCCTCATTTTTCAATGTACAAACTGCATAATCTAACCGGTTATTCGAAATTTGTAACCGGTTAGATACTGTCAATTTTCAAAGAAAATGAATTTCTGAAATTGGCTAAGTGTCCATACCATTTGTACTCAAGTTTAAGCTATAATTTCATACAAAGACCAATCTAAAACTATGTGATTGAGCACTGTTTGGTTTAGATTGGAGGTGATGAGTTAATACCTTAATATCAAATGATAATTTCAAGAGGAAATTATGCATAAATGAAATTGGATTATGACTTAGATCTTTTGAATGATATTATGTGTTGAACTTGAGGTATTCTGTTATGCTAAGACCTTGTTATTGGATTGAGTAGAGAATTCAAGAAAAGATTCTTTGAAAATCAGTGGTTTTGTATTCAGGTCTGTAATTCTAACCGATTAGGTGATGATGTAACCGGTTAGTACCTGAAACTTGAAAATAAAAGTTAAGTTTTTGAGTAAGGATTGTTAGCACCAATGATTATATTCTCTCAATCCAGGTCTATGAGCCTATGTTAAACTGAAATTCAAAGGTGAATTTTATGAGTAAAGCCATACCTCAAGATATCATTCAGAAGTTGTGTTTTTCTAAGTCATAATAATGAAATTAATGAAAAGACCAACCTTAGTAATTATGTATGCAATGCATGCATAGAGAAAGGTAATGAAATAGGTTGGAAAGGATTGTTTGTTAGTGTTCTGGGAACATGACCCTGTACTCTAGGAGTACCAAACTGTTGCAACCTACTTGATGACACATTCTGGGAGTGTGGCCATTGTCTGGGACATGGTTTCTTTGATACGTTTTGGGAACGTGATGCACACTCTGGGAGTGGTGCTTGATTATATTCCAAGTATGATTTGCGATACGTTCTGGGAACGTATGTTAGTGTTCTGGGAACACATTGGTATAATAATGGAATTAAAGATAAAAACCAACCTTAATGATTGTGCATTCATGCATATATAATGGAAGATGGGTTGGTAGGAATGTTTATCATATTCTGGGAATATGAGGAGGGTACTCCGGGAGTACCAAATTTGTAACCTACTTGATGACACATTCTGGGAATGTGGCCAGTGTCTGGGACCTAGTTATATACGTTCTGGGAACGTATGTTAGTGTTCTGGGAACGTATGTTAGTGTTCTGGGAACACATTGATATGCAACCTACTTGATGACACATTCTGGGAATGTGGCCAGTGTCCGGGACCTGGTTTTTATGCGTTCTGGGAACGTGATGCATACTCTGGGAGTAATGCTTATTATTCCAAGTATGGTTTGCTACACGTTTTGGGAACGTGATGCACACTCTGGGAGTGATGCTTATTTATCCAAGTATGGTTTGGCATTACGTTCTGGGAACGAATGTCAGTGTTCCGGGAACACAACGGTGTATTGGATGGACGTCCAAGATGGACTTTGTTAGAGGCCTCAGTTGTGGAAGGAAATCATGCATCATGCCATCTGCATGGAAAGAATTATTATGATTAACCGGGTGTGCTCATATGATTATGCAATCATGTTTTGCTACATGTTGACTTGTGGATGTTAGTTTTATTCTCATTTGATTATGCGAATATGTATAGCTAACCCCCATGCCCTTATTAGGTGTGGATCGTGCATCTAGCTTGCACAAGAATCAGTAAAGGGAGATGTCCCTTAGGTGCATGCAGAGTGTAGAAAGTGTGGGTTGGGAACCCGTTGTGCAGATATCGAGGATCCGGCCAGATAAATGTTTGGACAGAGGACCAGTGACCAGCTCTATAACATCTCTGTTTTTAATAGTATTTATATGATACACATTTTGAAAGAGGTATCATAAGATGAATTTGGTTTCATAATAATATTTATTTGGTATCCATGGACTTGTTACACTTGATATATTTTGAGAGTATAATATGATTATTTTACTATGTTTCCGCAAACTCTGATTTTGTTAGTCAACTTCATTATTAATCAAGTGTTTGTGAAAAGGAATTTTCAAGGAAAGGGAAAATTCTTATTTTCAGATCTTTTTTCAACGATAACAAGTCCCAGTATTCATAAACTTATTACTTTTCCTATAAAGTAAGATGATATACAAGGAGTGTTACAATAAGGAAAAGAAACAATCACACCATTGCTATTATTTGAGGAAGTACATTCAAGTTTTACATCTTAATTAACACGTTTAATTTTCTCTTTATTTGTGACATTATCTTTATTAACACATTCTCTTTATCTATGTCTAGAATTAGGAATTCGTAGAAGGAACAGAGAAAAAGCCAAAAAAGCAGAAAAATATGAACATAAGTGGTCACAAAACTCAGTCACTCAAAAGCAATTTGCATAATGAACAAGTGGTCACAAAACTCAGTTCCGCAAAACCAATATGTCAAAATATATAGAACAAGACACAAACTAAGCTAATACTGCATTGTGATGTAACCATCTATGGCATATGCACTAGTGAAAAGCAGTCATGCCATGACAATAACCATCTGTTATGTTTGTGACAACTTGTTTGATGACGCTAGTAATTGTGCTTGTGTGGAAGCAAGGAATAATGAAAGCCATCATGTGTTTCCTATTGTTTGGAACAATTGAACTGCTTTACATCTCGGCTTCTATCTTCAAGGTCCCTGAAGGAGGGTGGATTCCACTTGTGCTATCTTTTATCTTTATGGTTTTAATGTTTAGTTGGAACTATGGAACAATCAAGAAACACCAATTGGTATCTGCTATGATACAATTTGTACAAGTAGAGGAGGAGAGTGAACCGGAAGTACCAACACATGAGTTGTCTATGGATACTGAAAACATAAATGTGGAAGGCCTTGGTATTTCACCACACACTTTTTCACATTGTAATGCTGATGGCCATCATCACGAGCCTCTTTACAAATATGAGTCTTTGCAGATTCTAAAAGCCAAAGAGTCCGGTGTTACCTATATAGTTGGACATTCCTATGCAAGGGCAAAGAAATCGTCGTCCATTCTAAAGAAATTTGCAATAGACATTGTTTATGCTTTCCTAAGCAAGAATTGCAGAGACACTGATGTTGTTTTGAACTTGGCTCATACTTCCTTGCTAGAAGTTGGTATGGTTTACAATGTCTAACATTTGTACAGTGGTAGCACAAAAGAGAATACTAGTTAGTAAATGTTGATTTAGAACATTTAATAGTGACTTCTACAAGCCAATGATCTAGATCAATCAGTTGTGGATTTTTCATCATTGATCTCTTAGTGTTTATCGTAGCTAGGTGTTCATGGTTCTGTTCTGTATTTAAGAATGTAGTTCAAAAAATTGTTTCATACAAGAAAAATAGAATTAATATGCATTGACAAATTTGAGTATAAGAAAGTTACATATTTTCCATCTTGGTATTCAGGCTTTGCAGTCTTAACATATTCGACTAAGTCAAGTGCTTTGTAATGTGTGATCTGACATTCTGAACTGAAAGCGTTACACAAGTTTTACTAGGTCCAATTGCACAAAATCTAACTGAATTTAAACGACACAAAATATGGCCATCACCAACTTAAAAAAACTTGCTAAACTCTTTAATTGATTTCTCCAACGGCACTTGCATGTGCTAATAGGAATTGAATCAATTGAAACTTCGAATACATTAGCAAATAAGATTTTTCTTACAATATTAACATGCTCTTCATGCCCTACCATATAAATTCTCATTAATCTTCTTAATCCCATTCTTTATCCACGTCCAATCCATTCTCTAAACAAATTAGGGTTTGAAAATTGGGGAAGAAAAATATTACCTCGGAGAAGACACACGGAGAACTAGAGAAATCACACGGAGAAGGTGCACGGAGAAGACGCACGGGGAAGATGCTTTCCGATCTGAGATTTGCGAGTCAGAGTGATGGAAGGACATGCGAGTGAGAGTGACGGAGCAATGGAGATGCGAGTGAGAGTGATGGAGTGATGGAGATGCAAGTGACAAGAATGGAGAATCGATTTCGCCGGTGAGAAGAACGCAGAAGCGATTTCGCCGGTGAGAAGAATAATAAAGCGATTTCGCCGGTGAGAATGAGAGAGGAGAAACATAGTTACTGTATGAGTGTATGAGGAAACTGACCATTTACCCAAGAAATTTACACGGGTCGTAAGGGGTACTGACGACCTTCAGGTCGTAGCACCCCCTTACGACCCTTTAAAAAATCATATTTTCAAATAGGTCGTAAAAGGGTAGGTCGTAGCACCTGCTTACGACCCGTGTAAATTATTACTTTTTGAATGGTCGTAAGGGGGTGTCACGACCTGGAGGTCGTAGCACCCCCTTACGACCCATGTTAAAAAGTGTATGATGGGCATGATGGGTATGACCCGCCAAGACCAAATAATCAATGTTGATGCTCTTAATGGTCAAACATTGCAAAAAAGAAGCTTAGAAAATCACAAGCAAAGAAAGGCGTACTCAGACGCCCCCCAGAAGTGAAAAGTATAAACAAATACTCACAAGCAGCAAAATGTTCAGAAGTTGTCATAGTTTCTAATGCCTTTCAAGTAAAGCGAAATCAAAAACAAGTATCAAAAGAAAATCACCAAGTGTACCAATGCTCCTACACAAAATGCAACAAATTATAGAAGGCGATGAAATCAAATGAACTCAGTCCAACAGTCAGCAAGCGCGATCCAAGTGGTACATGAGTACCAATAAGTTAAGCCGAAAATCACAAAAAATAAAGTTGTGAAGATCAAGCCCAACAGAAAACAAGCAGTATAGTCGCCTTCAAAGAGTTTTGCATTAAAGAGAAAAACTTTTTTCTTTCATGCAAGGGGGTTTATTTTTAGGATAGGAAAAATAGAAATGTCCCTTGATCTGTTAGCAAAATAAAATAAAAGGTTAATAGGAGGCCCAACAAAGTGCAGGCCCAAAGTTTAGAAGGAAGCCTGTTGAGTCACCGGCAAGTATACCGGACCGACAAGTAATATAGTCAATAAGACCAGATATCGTCGCTTAGGGATTGCAAATTGTTCAATTAATTCTCACCAAAGAGTAGTTACAAGTGAAATCTATAGGTTTCTAACTAATTAATTAAGATTGAATTGAACTAAAAACATAAATTAAATTAAACAGAAATTAAATAGAAGTTGTGAGCAATTTGAGAAAGATGTTAGGAACATGGTTTCATTGTAGGCGTTGTTTATTTATCATGAATCTCTGTTTTTACCTAAATCAAGAACAAATTCCTAAGGTAGCAATTACTAGATCCCTCTTATGCAATTACTGTTTATTATCCAATTTGATAACACTTAATTCCTTAAGTGATTAAACCATCAAATAACCATTAATTAAGAACAGTGGAATTTATAACAAGTTATATAATTACCCAAAAGTATCCCTACAAGTTGAATAATTATATTGTTTGATTGAAGGCCTATTCTAATTCCTAATCTCTCAATTGAAGAATTAGAGATCCAAAATATAGATTAGCTACTTCTATGCATAACAGTAAAAATACAATCAAACACTTGATTTAGAAACGAAAAAATATCAATTCATGAAATCAATAAACTAATCCATAAAAATTCACCAATTCCTAACACGATTGAGAAAATAAGAACAAAAGCAATAGAAGAATACATGATTACCAGGGAAAAGCCTTGGATCTTCCAATCCTTGATCTTCTTCTCTTCTAAAACTCTCTAAAATTATGTAATATCCCTCTCTAAAAGCTGCCTAACCTAGTTCTAAAACCTTTATGTAAAAGCTAAAACGAAATCCTAATCAAATCCCTCAAAAAATCAGCAAAACAGGCCCAATTCGACCTCCTTCGACGCGCGCGCTTGGGCGCACAAGGCCTCACGCCTGGGCGCGCCAGGCATCTGATTGTGTATTTTCTCGCTGCAAGCTCGCCTAGGCGCGGGCTCCATGCGCCTGGGCGTGCAACTGACTTCCCGACTCCGTTTCGCTCCGTTCTTGCGCCATTTTCAATGTGCTTTCATCCTCTTTTCAGCTCCATAATTATTTTCTTCAATTAAGCTCCAAAAGTACCTGAAACATACCCAAAACGGATCAAAAAGGTCAAAGGATTCTAAATTACCTAACTTCCTAAAAACTATACAAAAAGTCCTAAATTTACAAGAGAAACAAACCAAATCCATAGTAAAAGGGAGTCTAATTCATGCTCAAAACATCATATATTGGACCCAAATCATGATTAGATTAGGAGCAAAAAGGCTCCTTACCCTAGAGTGTCCCCTCCAAGCAGCAACAGCGAAGGAATGTGGATTACCTTTGCAGAGTCTTCTCCAACAAGCTTTTCTACTCTTGGGCCCAACGCTCAATCAGAGAAGCCACTCAGTATGCCATTAGTAGAAATTGTGCTATTCAAATCAACAACAGAAGTTGAATTACTTGTACTCCTTATTGAAGGCAACAGTGAGAATAACCAGTGGACAAGGAGAAGAAACTGCATAGTAACCATCAGGCCAAAAGAGAAGAATGTGAAGTCCAAGTTGTATGAATGTATCTGCTCCACGAGACAGTAACCAGTGCAGGAAAGGGCGTCCTCCTCCTAGCAATATTCTTCCTTCTAGAAAGTGCCTACACACTGTAATGAAGTATCAGAAGAGCACCCTTCTGTAGTAAGCCTCTAGCCTTGGGCCAAACACCCCATCAGCTCAGTCATTCACAAATTCCATAAAAGGAAAACTCATTGTCTCACTCAAGCACAAATGTGGAAGGCTGCTCAGAGCTCCCTGCTTAAGGCAAGCAACGGTGTTGCCCAGTGGACAAAGAAATAACAGTGTAACAACTACCAAATAAAGAGAAGGGAAAACGTGGAGACCAAGTTGTTGGCCAACTATAAAAAGAGAGTATACTACAAGGAAAAGGCAAGCTAACCCAGGCCAATACAAGCCAGTCTAGAACAAGTAGAGTAAACGAAAGTAGAGAAAAACACTGATATGAAAATATTGTAGGAAGATAAAAGAAAGGCTTCATATCAAGAGTCATCCTCTCTTGTCTAAGCCAATCCACCCTGATCCAGGCCAATACAAGCTAGCCTAGAACAAACAGAGTGAACAAAAGTAGAGAAAATTGCTGATACTGTAACGTAGTCTTGGGGAAGATAAGTGAAAGGTTTCCTATCAAGAGTCATCCTTTCTTATCTAAGCCTACTACAAAAGCAAGCACTAACCGATAGAGCTAAAACACTAAACTACAACAACGACACAAACACAACGACCCAGAAGAGAGGAAATACCGTAGGAAACACAAAAGAGAGGAAATACTGTAAGAAACACAACCCCCCACTATGCATCCTCACCCATGTTCCCCCTTCTTTCCACCTCTCATTCTTCAAGACTTTCATCCTTCTCTTGTTCGTAGCAACCCCTTCGTTTTCCCTGCTCCTACTTCGATAGATATGGTGAGATCAAGCATTGCCTCAGGCTCTAGTGAGGAATCTGATTCCAACATTTCTAAAGAGGAGTTGGCCGTAGGGGACGGCTACAGCCCCCAGCCCATCTCTTTTGCCTTCTTTTCTGAGCTTCCTCATCCCCGTTCGAACCCAGTTGAGCAGGGTTATCGAAGATGGATGGAAACTCCCCGTCCATATCCTCCTTTTCCAAGTCCTCCAAAGTCAGGGAGTCCTCTTTTGGGTTCTCCTTCCGGGGCCACTGTAGTTCCAGACTCTAGTGCTTATTTGAAAACTGAACCTATCCTTCATTCTGATAACCGAATGTTGGGGCCTTTTTGGCTTCCTTCTCGGTTGCTCCGTGCAACGTTCCCCTGGTCAGAACTTCACCTCCATGTTAGAGTTACAACAACTGGGGGTTGGCAAGATCGGGTTGATTCGGTATTTGAAACTGACCCCTCTTTTGTTGCTATCTTGAACCAAACAGGTATCAGTGAAGCAATAAGGGCATCCCCTGGCTTGGGAGGAAACAAGAGGGCTGCCGATTTGCAAATGTTGGTGCAAAGATGGTGTTCTGCTACGTACACCTTCATCACTTCCTGGGGTGAGTTTACTCCCACCTTGGAAGATGTAGTCGTTCTTTTGAAGCTCCCTTCCTTTGGTGATAGTGACCTTTCTTTTTCTGATGTTGAAGAGAAATTTTATGACAAGGCCAAGGAACTAAAGGAAACCATCATAGACAGTGATAAATATTCTCGTGAACAACTTCAACAGAGGAGGGAGTCCGGTAGTTCTAGAAAGGTGAGGGGTATTGGAAATCTTGTCCCCAAGAACGAGAGGATAAGCAAGGTGTCCCTGAAGCATACTTTTGCCAACTGGATTCGCTATTTCTTTGGTGATACTTATGATGGTGATTTTAAGGCTGCTCGCGTAAATGATCAGCGTTTCCAACAGGCTGCGTTTATTGCTTTTTGGTTGAGTAGATATGTTTTTCCTGGGCCGTCGTGGGAATCGGTAAGTCCTTCAGTCTTCATTTTTGCTAGTATGCTTTCCGAAGGTATTAGGCTTCCATTGTCTTCTCTTTATTTAGAAGTGCTTTGTGCTAGGTTAGATCAGATCTCTGAACAGATGAGCATTCCATATGGCCATTTCCCAATCAATTGTTATTTGGACCTGTGTTTCTTGCAATGTTTCCTTTTCGAACATTTCTCCGAATATGGTCCTGAGCGACCTGCTCAACAAGACCCTGCTGTTGGTGAATATGATTCCAATGCTGTTGAGCCCCGCTCTTGATTCTGGTCTACTGGAAGGCGAAGGCGTCTTCTGGTTCATGTTATTGATGATGAAAAGGGGTTTATATTTCGCCCTTTCATACTAGGCTTTCCAGGTGAATAGCTACATGATTTGTATACTAAAGACAGGTTTAAATTTGCCACCTGTAATGATGTTGTGAATAAAGAGGAGGGTGTTTCCAACCTTTGGGATTTGATTTTGACCCCCCGATATTTGCCTGGTTTTGTTCCTACTGATAACAAGAGTGCCCATGGTGGCGCGCTTTGGCCCTTCGCCTATAGACCAGATCGGGTGGCACGCCAATTTGGCTGGGACCAACCTCCCTGTATTCTTCACATGGTGCCTTCTGATTTTGAAACAGCTTTGAAAGCGGTGATTTTCAAGATTTCATCTGATTCTGTTGACCCATTGTCTCACTACATTCCCAGGAACCATTCTGGTGGACTGCTGCAAAGTTGGTTAAACTTACATCGTGACATCATTCAACATCTTCATAGCTTTGAGGCTACCCCTATTTTCATTGCTCCTACCCACGTACCGATTTCTTTCATGAATCCTTACTATGTGATGTAACACCCCTCAAAATCCTCGTACGGTTTTAAATTCTAAAAAGAATTATTTTGTGAGGAAAGTATTTTTGGAAGGATGTTTTCTTAAATAAATTTCTTAAATCATGTTTTCCATGTGCTAAATGAATTTAAAGAAATGATTTTCATGAAATAATGTTATGATTTTTAAAGTTGATTTTTGGAAATGATGATATGATAAGAATTATTTTATAAAAGTGTGTCTTGTGCTTGATATTTTTGGTGCCATTATAAATTTAGGCATGAATAATTTTATAAATGGGAAGATTTATTTTTCTATGTGTATATCTGTGCGGTTTTGTGTGTGTATGCTTAGTATTATATGGAATTTAATTAGTAAATGAATGTGATTAGATGTGCATGAATGTGTGTGTTGGCATGATGTATATATGTGCATGAGTGTAGGTGATAGGCGTGAGAATGAGTGAATATATGCATGAATGTGTGTGTGTGCAACGTGTGCATGCATGGATGTGGGTGTGATTAAGGTGTGTATGTGTGAGTCTATGAGAGTGCCGTGTGTGTGTGTGTTGTGAGAAGCCTAGAATTTTCTAAGAGTGGAGACTAAGTAACCAAATAACCAAATCCCAACCAAATCCCAAACTAAACCCTAACTAATAGTTAAAGTCCTAAGGACAACCCTTAAGTCAAAAGCCTAGCATGAAACCCTAACCCCTTATGTCCCCTACTTTGTCTCCTTAAGAAATACTAAACTCCACCCATGCAATTTTGTGGAGCACCGAATTTACCCCTCCCTTTAGAAGCTCTTGGCCGAATCAACCCAAGGGCAAGAGAGGAAACCATGAGTTGTTTTATAAGCTTGGCCTTTGGTGCATTTCACCCATTTCCCATCTCATTTCTTCACTTCTTTCATCCCACACACCAACACAATACATAAGTCTAGGAGTTCACTCAACTCTAAGACTAAGAAAGAAAATATAGAAAGAGAGAAAGAAGAAGGGGAAACCGTGAGGTAGGAAGGAAGAAGGAGAGGAGATCAATCCCAAATATAGGAAACTCTTTGAAGATCAAGTACTAGAAGACCCTTTTCCTTGATATAAACCGAAGACCCTAGAAGAAGTAGACATAGTTCTTGATTTGTGATCTTGTAATTTTATTTCTTTTCTTCTCTTGCATGTTCCTTTTGATGCACCTTATGTGTTGATTCTTCTTAAACTATGGACTTTTAAGGACAAAAATTAATTTGTAATATGTGTTACTTATGTTGATGTTTCGGTTGATGTTGTTTATGTTAGATCTTCGTGTTTTCATGATAGATCTTAGTGTTTTCATACTAGATCTTAATGTTTTCCTCTAGATTTAAAGTTTTATTTGTGATCTTTGTGAGTATGAGTGGATATTCTTGCATGTGTGATTTTAGTGCTTGAAACCGTAGATCAAGAGGTGTTTAAGTCTTTGTTTTGAAAATAAATGTTTGATCTAAATTTATTTTTAATTTTGTTTTGCATATTGATTGATGATGACTTTGAACCTTTGCATGTCTTGGTTTTTAGTTTGATCTTAAGAAAAGCTTTGATTTATGTCTTGATCTTTGATTTTGTTTGGATCTTGAATTTTCTATGTGATCTTTGAACCAAAAGCTTTAATGTTTTCTTACTATATGTTACGGTTTTTGACTTTCTCTCACTCAAAATGATTTTGAAACAAAGCTTTTTATTTTCTTGGATTATGTCTCGGTTTTGACCCCTTTTTTTTTACCTAAGATGATTTTGTCTCCTATTTGTGTTTTTATGTGTGATTCCATAATTTGATCTACATGATTTATATGCATGCATGTGAGTGTTTGACTTTGGAAAGTTATTTTTATGATTCCCTTGAAAACGAATTGAAAGTGTTGTGTTGATCTATGATTTTTATTTATTCTTGTAGGAAAGTTTAAGATTTCTTCTTACATGTTAGTTTTAAATGAAATGATTATGTTTCCTTGAATTGCATGCCTCGGTTTTTGAAAGAAAATTAGGAAAATAAGCTTTAAAATAATGTTCCTTGCATGAACATGGTTTAGTCTAAGTGTTGATCTTGTATGTGATGCATTCGGCTATGTTTGATTCATATTCATACTTTGTATTTTGTGAGGACTTGATATATGCTTTATATTCTTGCATGATCTTGATTTGATTTAAGAAAATAAATTAAAGTTTGATGGGTTTTCTAATGATTAAGCTCACGGTTTTTGTCAAGAGAAAGAAGAAATAATTTCATAAGTTTTTGTGTGTTTGATGATGGCATGAATCTTGTTTTGATGTGTGTGTAGTTTCGGTTTGTGCATGTCAATTAGGATAGAATTCTTTCTCATGATGTAACCTAGGAATAATGAAGGTATTTTGTAAAATAATTAATTAGGAATGAGTTTTGTGTATGAATGATTATGCACGTGTGTATTCGGTTTATGGGTTTGGATATGCTTTAATGATTTTATTTTATAAAATGATATGTTTCTAAAGTTAATTATATGTTGGATAATTGAATTAAGTGTTTAATTGTAAGAATGTTTGATTAAGAATGAGCGCTTGGTTTGAAATCAAAATGAATAATTGATTAATTGTTTATGTGCCTTGATTTATCAAAGTGTGTTGTTGATTATGTGTGTGATTGGTTTTAAAAATTATTTGGTTTGATTTATTTGAACTTGTGAAGTTGTGTTTTAAGTTTTGTTTTATAACAAAAAACTTGAGTTTTCAAAGTATTAACATTGAATTAAAAAGTATTTGAAACAAAGAGTTTTTGTGATGTTTTCGAATTTTATTAAATTGATTTTTGTAAAGTATCTCTTTGCTGTCCAAGTCTATTTAAAATTGTTTTCTAGATTTTTAAACTGAGTTTATGAGACTCAAAGTTTGGTTTTCAAAAGGTAATTGATTAGAGCAAAACCCGGATTGAAACCGGTGAATTTTTCGGTGTTTTTGAATGAAGTTAAGGTGCTGTCCAAGACGGACCAGCAACCTAACCAAGTGATTTAAATTGTTTTATTTGATGTTTTCAAAGTGATTTCAAGTGTTTAAAGAACTAATAAAAGTTGAAAGTGTTTTAAGAAAACAATCATGTTTTAAGATCTCCGACGAGGAATGAAAAGCATTTTAAGTTAATAAAAGTTTTCTTGATAAAGTTGGTAATGAAACTGTGTTTTTAATTAATTCGAGGGACGTTACAGACAAGGGATTAAGGCAGTGGCAGCAACCAAGATCTAGAGAAGACTGTGCACATCAAATTGCTGGACCGCAGGTGAGAGAGTAGCTTTCCTAAGACACCGTGGTAGTAGGTGTTGTATTAAGACGTTCCGTATCAGCTCAAAGATCGGAACTAAGTGGTTCTGCGTCAGTAGTATAGTGGCAATTGTGTGCTTTGTGTGGCCACTTATATGAATAGGACAAAGACCACATTGTTGTGTGTGACGTGTGATGATGAATTGTTTATGTTTGTTATCTATGTTTGCTGATATTATATTTATAGTTGAGTACGTGATAATGAGAAATAATTGATAATGATAGCAAAAGAGATTAAATATAAAAGACATCAAGAAGAGATAACCCTTGTGTGGCTTAAGTCCTTGTGGAGCAAGGCAACCTTACCTTGATAAGACACTAAGAGTGGAGATAATGATAAGAGGAATGAGATAATAACTGAGAAGAGATGATGAGATGAGAGTGGTAAAGATGTAATGACGTGATGTGATCGAGCCAGAGCTGGGGAGAATGATGTTGTTTGTTGGATATGAGATGAGATTTAAATGGAGCTGGGCTCCTTTGTTTTGGTTTTAGTCTGGGACTAGTGTTGAGTTGAGCTTGCTCCTCCATTAGCGCTCAGCAAACTTTTTTGGAAAAATGTTTTTGAAAAGTAGTTTTGGAAAGAACTTTTAAAAAGTGATTTTTGAAAAGATTTTCGAAAATGAGATGGTTGAAAAGGACTCATGAAAAGAGTTTTTTGAAAAGAGTTTGCGAACTAATTTTTGGAAATAGGTGTTTGAAAATGTATTTTTGAAAGGGATTTCCAAAATGAGATTTTTGAAAATAGTTTACAAAACGTATTTGTGAATGGGGTTCCCAAAATGAGAAAAATTTTCCAAAATTGATTTTCTGAAAGTGATTGTGAAAAGAGGTTTTGAAAAGGATTCGAAAGGAGATTTTTGAAAAAGTTTTACGAAAGGAAATTTTAGAAAAGGATTTATGATTTGAAGGTTTGAAAGAATTTTTTAAGAGGAATTGTGAAGTGAGATTTTGGAAGTTTATGAAAAGAGATGTTAAGAAAAGGTTGTCTGGGGAAAGTTTTTGTGATAAGATTCGAGTTGTGATTGTGATCCCGCTCTGTGCCAAGTTTGAGTTATGAAAGTAATGGAAAGATAGCGGTCAAGACTCATTGAAGGGATGCACGAAGGGTGAGCTGACCATTACGTTAATAAAAGATTAAAGCCTTTAAAAGACATTAACAGCGAACACGGTGAGGAATGAGAGTTAACCCGAAGTAGTGGAGAGGAAGGAACCATAGCTATCTACGGATACTTAGGAGGAGATTGCATTAGGGGAGGACGATGACGGTGAAACGTCAAGAAGTATAGAGTACTTTTCTAGGCAGAACGAACTCCACAAGTGGCGCACTAACGTGGTGGGGACTGGGTCCAATGCCGTGGCAAGTTCTGCGTGCACACTAGAGTTGTACTGTCGCCCCCTAGATTGCAAATCGAGAACAGTGAGAGGAACTGGAGTGGGGCATCTTGTTTGCCACTGTAGTGAGACAGTGTGCCTTGTTATAAATTGATATGATTATGATTTGAGGCTGAGACCTCCTGGTCAGGGACCATTTGTTGTGTGACGGCTGTCGTGCCCGCACGGTAAAGGTTCTGTACTCCTGTTTGCTTCCGACTAGGTGGATGGTGGCCGAGGAGATGTAGGCATGAGACGTGAGTGCTAACTACGAACGGACGCGTACCACGATGATTCTTTATTTCCCCTTAATCATCGATGGTTGTAATTTGATAAGACTTATAAGAAAAGATTTATAATTAAGAAAAGTAAAGTTGTGAAGTTTTGGCGATGAGAAAGTGAAGTTTTGAGCAAGTGATGGAAACCCTTGAGGAGGGAAAAGGGAATAAGTGAAATATTGAGAATGATGAATGAAGATGTGATTGTGGAAGGATTGGAATTTAAAAAGATATTTTATAAAGATAATAAGATGATAATAAAGAGTTATTGTGCCATGCTTGAGTGCTGTATTGTGTGTGCTTGGTTTGTATTGTGTGTGCTGTCTTGATATTCCGCCTGCGGTAAATCCACAACGTCGACGACTTGTCGTTCGGTTCGCTAACTCTCTCCTGCCCGTTGGCATATCGGTGTTCCCGGTACTCCAACGCGCAGATGGATTATCGCATGGAGATTTCAACATGGACCAGACATGGATGCGGCTAGAAGCGTACCCCATCTGGTTGGGTATGGATTGGAGACTCTCAGATCGTGATTCCGGATCCTGAGCATCGACTTTGCGGAGCTAACTTAGGACCGCTCTTGGGACAAGTTTCTGTCCGTGGTTACAGAGACTATGAGGAGAAGGTGCGCTGTGAATCTCTGAGGATTGCTTCTGCTTCAACTAGGATGCAGTGGGTGCCCAAGAATGGTAAGCCAGCAGCGACAGCAATGACGTCTTCTTCTGGAATCAAGAAAGAGTGCAAGGAGGATCGGGAGCTTCAACCGATAGTCTTCATTAGGAAAAGTCGAAGGTAGGGTAATTAGTCTAAGTTGTTGTAAGTGTGAGTCAAGGATTTCCTTAGCAATGTATCACTCTTGTAACTAAGCCCTACTTATTTTGTGAACTGGCCGAATCTTTGAAACTGTTTTGAAAAATTTGGAAGGGAAGGTGCGGAACGGTTTTTAAGTAACGACCCGGTTTTCAAGTAGAAACATGAACATGCACCAACCGCTTTGCCAAAAACGTTTTAAAAAAAATGGCCTCATTTTTTGGCAACTTTCTTTTAATTGATGATTGTTTTTGGGAGGTGAAAATCGGGGCGTTACAGAAGTGGTATCAGAGCTATGTTAGTCCTCTGTGGCCTTGAGCCATGCTTTGCTTTGCTTGCTTGATTGTTTGGTTGTTTGTTTGTGTGATGGTGAGTGCTTGTTAGTGCAAGGATAAGAGTTTGAGATTAGCTTCTTGTCTTCTTAAGATGTAGGACTCGGTTGTCCCTTGTGCCTGTTGCGTTAGATTAAGGACCCTGTTGGTTAAGTAGAAGGTAGAAGTGAGCTGATTTCAAGATTAACATCCTATGTCCTTTGCCAAGACCTAAGTTTGTTGACCCCGATGTATCTCTTTTTGTACTACCCTTAATAAAATAGAATGTTATTCTTGAGACCCATGTTTGTTGAATTGTTTCAACAAAGGCAGTCAGTCGGAATCCGAATTCTTTCTTCAGCCTTCCTATTAAACCCTAGCCTTACCAATCTTTCCCAAATTTGCTGACCTGATTTGTGGTATTAGGAGTATTGTAGTATCCAAATAGTTTAGGCTTGAATGATTGTGAATGGATAAGTGAGGGATATTGAGTAAAATGTAGGACAATGGTGAGCTTAGTAGTAAGTCTGACCCAAGTTGGGGAGCCACAAGGAAGAAAAAGAGGTGCATATTAACCTTAATTTGAGGAATAGTGAGGATGATTAGACCTCTTTTATTTTATAGTTAGATGTCTAGACGGAGAAAGTAGTAGGTTAGTGAGAACCTAAAGTGTAGAAAGTAGTGCGTAACTCAGGATTTTAGGTTAAACCCTGTGCTTTTGGAGATGTGTGCATTTTGTTTGCTTGTTTTTTTTCCTGGGTTTATACCCAAGATTGTGCTCATGGTGACGGCGATCAGCTAAAGGAACGACAACTTCTTCGGTTAGTCTGTGTGACTTAACCCAGTTCGACCCGTAAGTGGTTTGCTATGGAGCTTTTCATCCGAAAGTGACACACGAAGAGTATTATGAAGAATCTACTGTCAGTAAAGGAAAGGACGACCGCGAAGTGAGAATGAGAATTTTCTCATGGACATCACTATGATGTGAGAGTTGCTATGCCCTGCTGCCCAATCCGCAACGTATTTCTCGGGGATGAGAAATCTTTAAGTTGGGGAGAATGTAACACCCCTCAAAATCCTCATACGGTTTTAAATTCTAAAAAGAATTATTTTGTGAGGAAAGTATTTTTGGAAGGATGTTTTCTTAAATAAATTTCTTAAATCATGTTTTCCAAGTGGTAAATGAATTTAAAGAAATGATTTTCATGAAATAATGTTATAATTTTTAAAGTTGATTTTTGGAAATGATGATATGATAAGAATTATTTTATAAAAGTGTGTCTTTTTCTTGATATTTTTGGTGCCATTATAAATTTAGGCATGAATAATTTTATAAATGGGAAGATTTATTTTTCTATGTGTATATCTGTGCGGTTTTGTGTGTGTATGCTTAGTATTATATGGAATTTAATTAGTAAATGAATGTGATTAGATATGCATGAATGTGTGTGTTGGCATGATGTATATATGTGCATGAGTGTAGGTAATAGGCGTGAGAATGAGTGAATATATGCATGAATGTGTGTGTGTGCAACGTGTGCATGCATGGATGTGGGTGTGATTAAGGTGTGTATGTGTGGGTCTATGAGAGTGCCGTGTATGTGTGTGTGTTGTGAGAAGCCTAGAATTTTCTAAGAGTGGAGACTAAGTAACCAAGTAACCAAGTAACCAAATCCCAACCAAAACCCAAACTAAACCCTAACTAATAGTTAAAGTCCTAAGGAGAACCCTTAAGTCAAAAGCCTAGCATGAAACCCTAACCCCTTATGTCCCCTACTTTGTCTCCTTAAGAAATACTAAACTCCACCCATGCAATTTTGTGGAGCACCGAATTTACCCCTCCCTTTAGAAGCTCTTGGCCGAATCAACCCAAGGGCAAGAGAGGAAACCATGAGTTGTTTTATAAGCTTGGCCTTTGGTGCATTTCACCCATTTCCCATCTCATTTCTTCACTTCTTTCGTCCCACACACCAACACAATACACAAGTCTAGGAGTTCACTCAACTCTAAGACTAAGAAAGAAAATATAGAAAGAGAGAAAGAAGAAGAGGAAACCGTGAGGTAGGAAGGAAGAAGGAGAGGAGATCAATCCCAAATATAGGAAACTCTTTGAAGATCAAGTACTAGAAGACCCTTTTCCTTGGTATAAACCGAAGACCCTAGAAGAAGTAGACATAGTTCTTGATTTGTGATCTTGTAATTTTATTTCTTTTCTTCTCTTGCATGTTCCTTTTGATGCACCTTATGTGTTGATTCTTCTTAAACTATGGACTTTTAAGGACATAAATTAATTTGTAATATGTGTTACTTATGTTGATGTTTCGGTTGATGTTGTTTATGTTAGATCTTGGTGTTTTCATGATAGATCTTAGTGTTTTCATACTAGATCTTAATGTTTTCCTCTAGATTTAAAGTTTTATTTGTGATCTTTGTGAGTACAAGTGGATCTTCTTGCATGTGTGATTTTAGTGCTTGAAACCGTAGATCAAGAGGTGTTTAAGTGTTTGTTTTGAAAATAAATGTTTGATCTAAATTTATATTTAATTTTGTTTTGCATATTGATTGATGATGACTTTGAACCTTTGCATGTCTTGGTTTTTAGTTTGATCTTAAGAAAAGCTTTGATTTATGTCTTGATCTTTGATTTTGTTTGGATCTTGAATTTTCTATGTGATCTTTGAACCAAAAGCTTTAATGTTTTCTTACTATATATTACGGTTTTTGCCTTTCTCTTACTCAAAATGATTTTGAAACAAAGCTTTTTATTTTCTTGGATTATGTCTCGGTTTTGACCCCTTTTTTTTACCTAAGATGATTTTGTCTCCTATTTGTTTTTTTATGTGTGATTCCATAATTTGATCTACATGATTTATATGCATGCATGTGAGTGTTTGACTTTGGAAAGTTATTTTTATGATTCCCTTGAAAACGAATTGAAAGTGTTGTGTTGATCTATGATTTATATTTATTCTTGTAGGAAAGTTTAAGATTTCTTCTTACATGTTAGTTTTAAATGAAATGATTATGTTTCCTTGAATTGCATGCCTCGGTTTTTGAAATAAAATTAGGAAAATAAGCATTAAAATAATGTTCCTTGCATGCACATGGTTTAGTCTAAGTGTTGATCTTGTATGTGATGCATTCGGCTATGTTTGATTCATATTCATACTTTGTATTTTGTGAGGACTTGATATATGCTTTATATTCTTGCATGATCTTGATTTGATTTAAGAAAATAAATTAAAGTTTGATGGGTTTTCTAATGATTAAGCTCACGGTTTTTGTCAAGAGAAAGAAGAAATAATTTCATAAGTTTTTGTGTGTTTGATTATGGCATGAATCTTGTTTTGATGTGTTTGTAGTTTCGGTTTGTGCATGTTAATTAGGATAGAATTCTTTCTCATGAAGTAACCTAGGAATAATGAAGGTATTTTGTAAAATAATTAATTTGGAATGAGTTTTGTGTATGAATGATTATACACGTGTGTATTCGTTTATGGGTTTGGATATGCTTAAATGATTTTGTTTTATAAAATGATATGTTTGTAAAGTTAATTATATGTTGGATAATTGAATTAAGTGTTTAATTGTAAGAATGTTTGATTAAGAATGAGCGCTTGGTTTGAAATCAAAATGAATAATTGATTAATTGTTTATGTTCCTTGATTTATCAAAGTGTGTTGTTGATTATGTGTGTGATTGGTTTTAAAAATTATTTGGTTTGATTTATTTGAACTTGTGAAGTTGTGTTTTAAGTTTTGTTTTATAACAAAAACTTGAGTTTTCAAAGTATTAACATTGAATTAAAAAGTATTTGAAACAAAAAGAGTTTTTGTGATGTTTTCGGATTTTATTAAATTGATTTTTGTAAAGTATCTCTTTGCTGTCCAAGTCTATTTAAAATTGTTTTCTTGATTTTTAAACCGAGTTTATGAGATTCAAAGTTTGGTTTTCAAAAGGTAATTGATTAGAGAAAAACCCGGATTGAAACCGGTGAATTTTTCGGTGTTTTTGAATGAAGTTAAGGTGCTGTCCAAGACGGACCAGCAACCTAACCAAGTGATTTAAATTGTTTTATTTGATGTTTTCAAAGTGATTTCAAGTGTTTAAAGAACTAATAAAAGTTGAAAGTGTTTTAAGAAAACAATCATGTTTTAAGATCTTCGACGAGGAATGAAAAGCATTTTAAGTTAATAAAAGTTTTCTTGATAAAGTTGGTAATGAAACTGTGTTTTTAATTAATTCGAGGGACGTTACAGACAAGGGATTAAGGCAGTGGCAGTAACCAAGATCTAGAGAAGACTGTGCACATCAAATTGCTGGACCGCAGGTGAGAGAGTAGCTTTCCTAAGACACCGTGGTAGTAGGTGTTGTATTAAGACGTTCCGTATCAGCTCAAAGATCGGAACTAATAGGTTCTGCGTCAGTAGTATTGTGGCAATTGTGTGCTTTGTGTGGCCACTTTTACGAATAGGACAAAGACCACATTGTTGTGTGTGACGTGTGATGATGAATTGTTTATGTTTGTTATCTATGTTTGCTGATATTATATTTATAGTTGAGTACGTGATAATGAGAAATAATTGATAATGATAGCAAAAGAGATTAAATATAAAAGACATCAAGAAGAGATAACCCTTGTGTGGCTTAAGTCCTTGTGGAGCAAGGCAGCCTTACCTTGATAAGACACTAAGAGTGGAGATAATGATAAGAGGAATGAGATAATAACTGAGAAGAGATGATGAGATCAGAGTGGTAAAGATGTAATGACGTGATGTGATCGAGCCAGAGCTGGGGAGAATGATGTTGTTTGTTGGATATGAGATGAGATTTAAATGGAGCTGGGCTCCTTTGTTTTGGTTTTAGTCTGGGACTAGTGTTGAGTTGAGCTTGCTCCTCCATTAGCGCTCAGCAAACTTTTTTGGAAAAAGGTTTTTGAAAAGTAGTTTTGGAAAGAACTTTTAAAAAGTGATTTTTGAAAATATTTTCGAAAATGAGATGGTTGAAAAGGACTCATGAAAAGAGTTTTTTGAAAAGAGTTTGCGAACTAATTTTTGGAAATAGGTGTTTGAAAATGTATTTTTGAAAGGGATTTCCAAAATGAGATTTTTGAAAATAGTTTACAAAACGTATTTGTGAATGGGGTTCCCAAAATGAGAAAAATTTTCCAAAATTGATTTTCTGAAAGTGATTGTCAAAAGAGGTTTTGAAAAGGATTCGAAAGGAGATTTTTGAAAAAGTTTTACGAAAGGAAATTTTAGAAAAGGATTTATGATTTGAAGGTTTTGAAGAGTTTTTGAAGAGGAATTGTGAAGTGAGATTTTGGAAGTTTATGAAAAGAGATTTTAAGAAAAGGTTGTCTGGGGAAAGTTTTTGTGATAAGATAGGAGTTGTGATTGTGATCCCGCTCTGTGCCAAGTTTGAGTTATGAAAGTAATTGAAAGATAGCGGTCAGAACTCATTGAAGGGATGCACGAAGGGTGAGCTGACCATTAGGTTAATAAAAGATAAAAGCCTTTAAAAGAATTTAACAACGAACGCGGTGAGGAATGAGAGTTAACCCGAAGTAGTGGAGAGGAAGGAACCATAGGTATCTACGGATACTTAGGAGGAGATTGCATTAGGGGAGGACGATGACGGTGAAACGTCAAGAAGTCTAGAGTACTTTTCTAGGCAGAACGAACTCCACAAGTGGCGCACTAACGTGGTGGGGACTGGGTCCAATGTCGTGGCAAGTTTTGCGTGCACACTAGAGTTGTATTGTCGCCCCCTAGATTGCAAATCGAGAACAGTGAGAGGAACTGGAGTGGGGCATCTTGTTTGCCACTGTAGTGAGACAGTGTGCCTTGTTATAAATTGATATGATTATGATTTGAGGCTGAGACCTCCTGGTCAGGGACCATTTGTTGTGTGACGGCTGTCGTGCCCGCACGGTAAAGGTTCTGTACTCCTGTTTGCTTCCGACTAGGTGGATGGTGGCCGAGGAGATGTAGGCATGAGACGTGAGTGTTAACTACGAACGGACGCGTACCACGATGATTCTTTATTTCCCCTTAATCATCGATGGTTGTAATTTGATAAGACTTATAAGAAAAGATTTATAATTAAGAAAAGTAAATTTGTGAAGTTTTGGCGATGAGAAAGTGAAGTTTTGAGCAAGTGATGGAAACCCTTGAGGAGGGAAAAGGGAATAAGTGAAAGATTGAGAATGATGAATGAAGATGTGATTGAGGAAGGATTGGAATTTAAAAAGATATTTTATAAAGATAATAAGATGACAATAAAGAGTTATTGTGCCATGCTTGAGTGCTGTATTGTGTGTGCTTGGTTTGTATTGTGTGTGCTGTCTTGATATTCCGCCTGCGGTAAATCCACAACGTCGACGACTTGTCGTTCGGTTCGCTAACTCTCTCCTGCCCGTTGGCATATCGGTGTTCCCGGTACTCCAACGAGCAGATGGATTATCGCATGGAGATTTCAACATGGACCAGACATGGATGCGGCTGGAAGCGTACCCCATCTGGTTGGGTATGGATTGGAGACTCTCAGATCGTGATTCCGGATCCTGAGCGTCGACTTTGCGGAGCTAACTTAGGACCGCTCTTGGGACAAGTTTCTGTCCGTGGTTACAGAGGCTACGAGGAGAAGGTGCGCTGTGAATCTCTGAGGATTGCTTCTGCTCCAACTAGGATGCAGTGGGTGCCCAAGAATGGTAAGCCAGCAGCGACAGCAGTGACGTCTTCTTCTAGAATCAAGAAAGAGTGCAAGGAGGATCGGGAGCTTCACCCGATAGTCTTCATTAGGAAAAGTCGTAGGTAGGGTAATTAGTCTAAGTTGTTGTAAGTGTGAGTCAAGGATTTCATTAGCAATGTATCACTCTTGTAACTAAGCCCTACTTATTTTGTGAACTGGCCGAATCTTTGAAACTATTTTGAAAATTTTGGAAGGGAAGGTGCGGAACGGTTTTTATGTAACGACCCGGTTTTCAAGTAGAAACATGAACATGCACCAACCGCTTTGCCAAAAACGTTTTAAAAAAAAATGGCCTCATTTTTTGGCAACTTTCTTTTAATTGATGATTGTTTTTGGGAGGTGAAAATCGGGGCGTTACATGTGACCTCTTCAAAAAAAAGTACGTCTCCACTTTGTCACGCTTTTTCTTTACCATAGGCTGCTTACTGTCAACTTTTGCAAATAACTCAAGTTGTGAATAATGTTTCTGTCTATTTGCTGCTTTTGTTTTATCAGGTACAACAGAAGCGACCCCGGCATCCTGCAAGCGCAAGACACCTATGGCTTCTCCTTCCGCTTCAGCGTCTAAAAAAAAGTAAGAAGAAGGCTTCTTCTTCTGGATCTTTACCTCCCAATCCTAGCCCACCTGCAAAGAAGAGGGCGTCGAGCCTTCCTCCTAAAACTAAGAAGGGTGCTGCAACCTCTGCTTCTGAAGCCCCTTCTCGCCGCTCTTCCTGACTTCGTACTCGTGTTGCTTCTCCTGCCTTATTTGCTCCTTCTGCTCCGGAACACATTGATTTGTTTGATGAAGAGGATGATGGAAATGATGCTGTTAGGGAGTCCCTTGCATCTTTTTATTCTAGTGATGATACATCCATGCAGAGTGCTAGGACCTCTCCTCCCAAGGATCACCCATCTCCGCCTTCATCTCCTCATATTGAGTCTCCGAACACAGGGAGTAATGATAAAGCCCCCAGGGGTGAGTGCTTGATGACCTTTCCCCTTTTCCATCACAGATTCGTTTTTCTTGCCCCATCCTGACCAGATTGCTTTACTCCTTTATTTCTTTCTCACGTAAAACACTTTTTCCAGAAATCTTTTATAAATCAAAACTTCAATGTTCTTTTTAACAAAATTCGTTCTCGCACGTACAGGAAAAATGCGGGGTGTTACGTTCTCCCCAACTTGAAGATTTCTCGTCCTCGAGAAATACCGTACAGGGTCTATCAAATCCGTGGACGCGTAACTCCTTGAAGAAATCTCTTTTACTCGTTAGCTATCATTATCGTCGCATCTTCGAGCGTCCACCATCTTTTCTTCGTTCTTAGGAGCGGATTAAACGGATTACTTGCAAAAGTAATCTCTCAGGGTACATTCAATAACAAAGTTGATGGGTTACAAACAATATGGTTCCACTGGTAACAAAAGACTGAGGGGTTCAAATTATCAGAACATTGTTCGAGAATAAAAGGTTGTGGATATTTGGGGTCAAGACGCTCCTACACTCAGGGTTACACCTTGCTTACCTCTTCAAGCCTAAACAAGCTACTCCTCAAAAACTTCACGTTTCCGACTACTCCCCAACTTGGATGACACATACCACCTTTATTCTTAGAGACTCAACCTCCAAATACTCCCATCCTTCATCACTTTTGGGTTACTCTTATAAAATTTCCCTTCACTTAACTCCAATCTATCCTCTCATTATTTTACCTCTCACCAAATAATAATCCTTATCAGACTCCTATAACCACTATTTTATCCACCTTTTGCCCTAATAGCCACTAATCCTCAAGAAACATACACTACCTCACTCTTATCTCAATCCTCCTTCCATCACAATTTCCACACTTATCTCTTACTCCAAGAATTCTTTCGTATTCTGTCTTATAAACTTTTGTTCGATACTTGATACTTTAATATACTTTTTCTTGAAACATCTTTGTTTATTAAATTTTATTATCTCGGTTAGCATCAATGATGAGGGGGAAACATCATTGAGCTCGCACACGTCTACATCTCCTCGGTCAACCACCCAACCTAGTCGGAAGCAAACAGGAGTACATGACCTTTACCACGCGGGCACGACAGCTGTCACACAAACAAATGGTCCCAGACCAGGAGGCCTAGCCTCAAATCATAATCATATCAATTCATATCATAAACAGGCACGCTCTCAGCGGAAAACACAAATGCTCCGTTCCAGTCCCTCTCACTGTTCCTGAAAAGCCATAGGGGTGACAGCACTATCCTGGTCCCGGGTGCAGAACTTACCACGGTATTAGACCCAGTCCCCACCACGTTAGTGCACCACATGTGGAGTTCATTCTGCCCAGAATAGTACTCAAGGCAACGTGACGTTTTACCGCCCGAGCCTACCCTATTGCATTCACCACCCGAATATCCTTGATATCCGGGGTACCTTCCTCTCCACTACTTCGATTCGACACTCATGCCTCACTGCGTTTGTAAATGTCTTTTAAAGTTTTACGATGAAATTAGCGGCTTAATCCTAACGATTGGCCCGTCCTTGGTGCATCCCTTCAACGAAGCCCAATCACTAAACGCAATCTGTTCCCCCTAAAATATCAATGGCCCTTGGCCTCAAATCACTTTCATCTCATCTCACACTCTTTCTCATCTCATCAACTTTCTCATATCATCATTCTCATAAACTCACGCTCAGCATCATTCCCATCAACATCACCAGTATCTCATCATCGTCTTTCTCAAAAACATCCTTTTCACAAAACTTTTTCGAAAATAATGTTTCCGAAAACTTTCACAAAAATATCATTTTCACAAAAGCTTTTCAAAAATCTCTTTTTCAAAAACTCTTTTCAAAAATCACATTTTTGGGTGAGTGTTAATGGAGGAGCAAGCTCAACTCAACACTAAGCTTCTTCCAAAAAACATGAACGAGGAATCACATCTCCACCCAAACCACTTCACACTTTCATAACCACACTCTCTTTCCAACTCAACTCTTTTCAACTCAAATATTTACTTTCTTTCTTTCATTCCTTATCTCCTTTGCATTCCATTCGCAACGCGCTTTATTCCTTTCTCGATCATTCTTATACTTTCTCTTTAATCTTTGCTCATCACTCATTTCTTTGTCAAATATTTCTCATTCCTCTTTTCACATCTCTCTTTTCTCTTTTCAATCTTATCTCGTTACTTTCACGATTTCCTTATTATCGTTTCAAGATCCAAACATGCACATCCAATTTATAAACAGAATAAAATACGCTCAACAAATAAACATTTAGAATGCAAACCAAACAAATAAATACTTAGCACATATATCTATTTTGCCTAGTTCACAGTACATTCGCAATCCATCTATTCGGATTGCGAGCAACCGCGTTAGGGGACCACATCACTCTCACTCACCTGGATGACGACACATCCAGAAGCTTTCCAAGATTTCCCAGTCGCTAACCTCGTCACGTTTCCTTCGCGTCCGACACCCGAGCTAGACATTTTTCCCGTGCGTTAGAACGTTTTCGATAAATTCTTAATTCCGTTTTAGAAAACACTTTTTAATTTCTTCTTAAAGACACATTACCAATATCAAAAGACTCCAAAACCAAATCAGATTTCAAATAAAAGATTTTCAAGAAAGCTTTGAAACCATAATCTTGCATTAAAACAAATCCATTTTCCTGAACCTTTAAACGAAATTCAAAACTCTAGAAAATCAAGCTTTAAGACCAATTTAAGTTGATTTATTAAATTTCCAAACATCACTTAAAAATTCCAAATTAATTTAGGTTGTTTGAAATTACATGTTTAAATAAAACATTTTTCTTTGAGATTCAAACATAGATTTTCACAAACAGACTTCACAAAATAATTTCAGCACACAAAACAGCACATACAATCACACACCACACAAATCACATTTTCAATCATTCAAACTATTTACTTAGATTATAACCTTAATAGATTCATTTAATTATACTTAAGAAAATAATTTAATCTTTTAATTAGTTTAACAAAACCGAATCATGTGATTAATAATTTCACAAATCAATTTCAAAGACTTAAAATCATTAGATTAATATTATAAAATTCCTTTCACATAATCAGATCGAACCACAAGAATTAAAAGAAACACACATCACAGAGCATTATGCACCTAAGAATATAACTATCATCATGGTCATTTTATGAAAATAATTTTCTTATCAATTAAATATATGTTGGCCGAATTATACACATACAATTTTACAAGGATTTTAATGCTCAAATACAAGCATACAAACATGAAATCATTTTCTTCATTTTTAGGACCAAAAACCGTGAACCCACAAAAAGAATTAACATTCTTCAATTCATTTTCATTCACAGGACCAAGCAACAAGTTAAACCACAAAGGATTCACATGTAATTTCTTTTAAATACTTAATCATTTCATGCATGCATTTTTATTTATTTATTTATTATTTTTTTAAAACCTTAAAGTCAATTACCCTTATCATGCATGTAACCTATAGGGGGGACAAGTCTAGCTACCTATTTTTCCTAATATGGCCGAAAGTCAACATGTAAAAAGACATGGTTTCTTTTATTTTCAACACACACAAAATCACATAATTACAACAGAGGCATGTAAAGTACTTATCATTCCTTCACATCAACCTTCACAAAATAAATTTCAATTTCATTATCTTATAAAAATCAAAGTTACACTTTTAAATTTCCAAAAATAACATGCATGCACTTGAAATCAATGGATCTAACTTTAAAACAACATGCATCCACCTTTGCAAAATAAAAAGGCATAAATTCAACTTTTTTCCTAATCATGGCCGAATGACCTCTAAAAATAGTTCATGCACATAATCAAATATTCAATGAAAATCATGTTTATGCTTAAAAATCATTTTTAAGACGTAGTTTCTTTAATCCTTTAAAAACCGAATCATATATATATAAAAGAAACACAACCTCTTCACTTGAAAAGGACATGCAAGAGGAATCAAAGCAAACACACAAACTTAAACACAATTCTTATATAAACCATGAAGAAGAAAATATACAAATTAAAGATCAAAGTCTTTCAAGCATAAATACTCAAGATCAACACATACACACAACATGCAAGCCATTTAATTTCACTTTATCATTTATTAAATTTAGATCATAGATTTTATTCACAAACATACACTTAGATCATGGATTTATTTATTTAAATCATCACATAATCACATAGGATATACGGCTTAGAACAAGAAAATTAGACATGCAAAGAGGTTCATTTTAGCTTTTCACAAAAGCTTAGTTTCCTTTAGATCCTTAAAGATTTAAATTAGAAAATTATTAGATCCAACCATAAAAATTCCAAACCGAGACAAAAGCATAAAAATAACATATTACAATTTAGTCTAAGTCCTTAAAGTCCTTGATCTAACAAGATCAACACATAATAACAACTTTTAAACCATAAAATAGAACATGCAAGAAGAAAAGAATATACATCCACAAACTAGAAGGAAAAATCTACGCTATTTCAAGCCTTCTTCTTCTTCAAATCCGACCATGAAAGGTTGGTTCTCCAGCTCCTAAAGCTTCTTGATCTTCAAGGAAAACTCCTAGGTTTTGGCTTGGATCTCCTTCCTCCTTCTCCTTCATGTTTCGGCCACCTCTTCTTTTCTTTCTTTCTATTTCTTTTTCTTTTATTTTCTCTCTAAGAGTTCAAGGAGTCTCTTAGGAGTTGTGTTGGTGTGGGTGGAAGAAATGAGAAATGGGTGAAAGGAAGTGAAAATGAGGTAATGGACTAAGGCTCACCCTATTTATAAGCAATTTAATTCTTCCTCCTTGTGTCCTTGTAGGTGGTTCGGCCATGAACACTAGGGAGGGGTGTTTTTGGGCTTCTAAATATTTGCATGGGTGGAGGTTATCAAAACCAAGGGGGACAAAGTTGCATGGCTAGGTTCTTAAAAGTCAAGCTAGGCTTAAGGACTTGTTGGAAGATAGTTAGGGTTTTCACTTGGTTTGGTTAGGATTTAGTTCACTTAGTTTCTATTTTCTTAGTGTACAAGTTTCTAATCCTAGCTCATACACACATACATACACACGGCATACACATATACACATATATACATTCATACACACATACAACCCGTGGCATATACATATATACACACACAATTTTACACTTTATTTTCTTAATCATATTCAATTAAACATCCTAATTATTAATTCATGCAATAAGGCAATCAATTCACCATTCACATTCACACAACAATGATCATACATCATACAGCAAATACACAACACACACATCACATAAGAATTTCAAACTAGATCATTAGATTTATTTTCTTTAGAACACAAGTTACGAAATTCGTATTTTATAATTCTGAAAATAAATTTTCGTAAATCCACCCAGAAAAATCTGAAGATCAGATTTTCAAAATCTACATTCCAAGATGATCATTTTGATATAAAATTCGTAAAAATCCGAGTTACGGTTAAAAAGTTATAAATTTTTCAAATTAACAGACTCGAAAATTCATTTCAAACCAAATCACTTTTTGGAAAAATCACCTCTTAGAAAATCATTTATAAGCTTAACAAAATCATTCACTTTCCATTTATAAAAACTTCTTGTTTATAAAAATCCTTGAAAATCACCCTTTATTTCTTTCTCACGTAAAACACTTTTTCCAGAAATCTTTTATAAATCAAAACTTCAAAGTTCTTTTTAACAAAATTCGTTCTCGCACGTACGGGAAAAATGCAAGGTGTTACACTGAACGGATGTGATACATTAGAATAAGTGTACCCCTAGAACCTTGAGTAAGATAGTGGGTGTAACACTCCTTGTATATCATCTTACTTTATAAGAAAAGTAATAAGTTTGTGATTACTTGGACTTGTTGTTGTTGGAAAAAGATGTGAAAATAAGAATTTATCCCTTCCCTTGAAAATTTATTTTCACAAACACTTGATTGATAATGAAGGTGACTTAGTAAAATCAGAGTTTGCGGAAACATAGTAAAATCAGCATATTATACTCCCAAAATATATCAAGTGTAACAAGTCCATTAATACCAAATAAGTATTATTATGAAACTGAATTCCTCTTATGATACCTCTTTCCAAAATATGTATCATATAAATTCTATTAAAAATAGAAATGTTATAGAGCTAGTCACTAGTCCTTTGTCCAAACATCCTTCTGGTCGGATCCTTGATATCTGCACGAAGGGTTCCCATCCCACAGTTTCTATACTTTGCATGCACCTAAGGGACATCTCCCTTCACTGACTTTTGTGCAATCTAGATGCATGATCAACACCTAATAAGGGCATCGGGGTTAGCTATACATATCCGCATAATCAAATGAGAATAAAACTAACATACACAAGTAATCATGCATGTAACAAATCAGAATGCATAACCATATGAGCACACCCGGTTAATCATAATAATTCTTTCAATGCAGGTGGCATGATGCATGATTTTCATCCACAACTGAGGCCTCTAACAAAGTCCATCTTGGACGTCCATCCAATACACCGTTGTGTTCCCGGAACACTGACATTCGTTCCCAGAACGTAATGCCAAACCATACATGGATAAATAAGCATCACTCCCAGAGTGTGCATCACGTTCCCAGAACGTGTAGCAAATCATACTTGGAATAATAAGCATCACTCTCAGAGTGTGCATCACGTTCCCAGAACGCATACGTTCCCAGAACGCATAAAAACCAGGTCCCGGACACTGGCCACATTCCCAGAATGTGTCATCAAGTAGGTTGCATATCAATGTGTTCCCAGAACACTAACATACGTTCCCAGAACGTATATAACCAGGTCCCAGACACTGGCCACATTCCCAGAATGTGTCATCAAGTAGGTTACAAATTTGGTACTCCCGGAGTACCCTCCTCATATTCCCAGAATATGATAATCGTTTCGTACCAACCCATCTTCCATTCTATATGCATGAATGCAAAATCATCAAGGTTGGATTTTATCTTTAATTCTATTATTATACCAACGTGTTCCCAAAACACTAACATACGTTCCCAGAACGTATAGTAAACCATACTTGGAAAACAAGCACCACTTCCAGAGTGTGCATTACATTCCCAGAACGTATACAAAACCATGTCCCAGACATTGGCCACATTCCCAGAATGTGTCATCAAGTAGGTTACATCACTTTGGTACTCCCAGAACATGACAAACAACCTTTGCCAAATCATTTCGTCACCTTTCACTTTGCATGAAAGCGCACATAATTTCTAAAGTTGGTCTTTCCTTTAATCTCAATTAATTGATTAATATTACGACTTAAATCTTAAACACATTTCAATAATAAATTTAAGGTATTAAATTAATTACCATACTTCATTAAATTCACCCTTGAACTTAACTAGGTAATTAACATTGTGCTTGAGTAGAGAGAGCATTCTCATAATCATCAACATCACATAATAAGGAAAAATTAAGGTTTGTTAAAGTTTCAGGTCCTAATCGGTTACAACCTCTTCTAACCGGTTTAGACCGTATCAATTCATAAAATGCAACACTTGATTTTGAAATCCTTTTCCTTTGCTCTCTCAATTATAGACCCAACACAACTTCATTTCTGACTTAATACCTTAACCATAACAAATCTAATCATTGAAATATTGTTTAAGTCATAATTCACAGCACAATTCCATAAACTTCCCTTTGAAGTTATCATAAACATTAAGGCATAAACTCATCGAAGTTCAACTATAATTAAACAACACCTTGGTCATTAAATTACAGTGATAGACCCTCTGAAATTTGACTTAGAATTGAGTACATTTGATAGGAATCACTCAAACAATTCAAAAATTGTTTTGTTCTGAATGCTGTCAGCTAGTAACTAGTTACTGCAACTCAGTAACTGGTTACTGGCTGCAGAATTTGCACTAAAAAGTGGGGTTTGACATACAAATTCTTTAATACTCAATTCCAATCCAATTCAAGGCATAAACAGAGTTTTATTACCTTAATATAAACATGTTCCAATGCTCAACATGTCACCAATTCATGTATTCAAAACTTATATATTAGGCATACATAAATCACATATAAGTTCCATGTATAACATTATGATGATTATACAATATTCTGTCAATTCATTAAATCACCATGCTCATACTATACATGTAGTTCCCATAAGATAGGTTAATATAAGTTATTTGAGATGGGTTTAAAAGAAAGATGATTGAAATGGCTTTTTCATTGTTTTTCTTCAATTTTCTAGTTTCAGGTACAGCTAGTAACAGGTTACTGCAGGTCACTAACCGGTTACTCACTGCAGAACATACACTAAAAAGAGGGTTTTTCAATACCATTTTCAATCACACCTCATTTTAACCCAAACCAACCCCAAACAAAACTTCATTGCCATAAACTAAACATGTTTGAACACCGGAACTAACAAGAAACTTGTTGATTTCATTTCCATTCCTCATTATGCATAAAAACCATAATTTCAACAACTCCAAGTATCAAACTCACATATACTCAGAATTAGCATGGTTTAAGCATCAAATAAGTTCACTTGCAGCATATTAAACTTATTCAAACAAGTGTTATATTTCAATTTGGCCTCCATGCCAATATCCTATTCCAAAATTAATGCCCTTAAGCCTCATGGTGGCTCATCCTACTTTCTAAACATATTTATTCTCATTCTAGAAAATAGTAAGCTTCCCCCTTACCTTAGGTTCGTGCTTGAACAAGATTTGAGCAGAGATTTGAGGTAGAACACCAAACACCCAAAGCTCCTCCTCAAACCAGAACCGTTTTGACAGGGTAGATTGATCAAGGAATTTGGAACATGAAATGGACATGGAAATTAGGGAAAATGGTCATTATCAAAACCATGCAACATAAACTTTGAAAGGAAATCAAGTCTAGAACAAGAGAAGGCTTGAGCTTACCAAAATCGAAGCTCAAAGTCAGTTCCAGACACCCAATACAGAACTATGACAGTTTTGAACCTCCAACTTCATGAATTGATTTCTTCTAGCTCAGGAACTCTCAACTCACAAACCTTATATCAATACAAAGCCCTTGATTCAAGCTTTGTAATGGTATATCACTCGAAATCTAACTCTTAACAAAGAAGGAGAATCGAACGAAACACAGCAAGAACCCTAAAACAGAGATTGATACCAACACACTCCCAAAAACCCCAACTTTGATATGATTAATGGCCTTATATAGCAAGATTAGAGAGCCATGCATGTTGACACGTCCTAACCCACCAAGAGAAGGATGAATTCGTGGCAAATTTCTGGGTTTTGGCTTGATTATTCATCAAATTCCACTTCCTCTTATGAGCTGTCTGCACTCACTAACCGGTTACTGGGTACGGGTAACCGTTTACTCCAGTGCAAAATTAAAAAATTAAGATTTTAATTCCTTTCCTGCTAAAACCCTTCTAATATTGTAATTAGGTCCCAACCCAAGGACTAAATTAAAATATTCATATTTTTGTACAAAATAACCATATAAAAATATTTCTCATATTTTTATATATAAAAACACATAATGTACAAAAACTAAAACTTTCCAAACCAATATAAATCAATTATAAAATAATTGTTATAATTAATTTCTTGGTTATTTGGGAGACGAAAATTAGGGGTGTTACAGTGGGATGTATAAAAGGATTAAAACCGAAAAGTTTGATAGTAGTCTAACCCAAGTAATGGCATAGATGGTGTTAAGTTAGTGGATATTTGGGATAAGTCTGAGAGAGTTGAAGTTAGAAAAGCTTTAGTTGGAGTAGGTGAATGATTGGGGTAAGTGTGAACTTACAATAGGACCATAAGATCAACTAGATGAAGTAGTGAAATTAACGGATAGAACCACTAAGTGACGACCAAAATTAGGTTAAATCACCAAGATTTGATGTTTTAATGGATATAGGTGACCATAAGCTGTAGAATTAAGAGTGTCCTTAGGTGCTAAGATCGCTAATCTGAAGGATAAATCCCTGAGTTGAAGAATTTTTAATGGTTTAGAGCACAAAATTTGGTTTAGATTAGCAAAATTTAAGAGAATACTCAGATAGGCTTGCACAAAGTGATGGGAAGTTTTGTAAGATAAACTAGAATTAGTAAAGGTTAGAAAATTTTATGACCTTAGTCCCTGTCAAATGTTATTGAATAGATGTGATGTATAGGAATATGATCCGTCAAAGTTGGGGAGTAAACGGAGATTTTGAGGTTTGTAATAACCCACCTAGGCTTAAAAGGATGAGAAGGGTCAAATTAAGAAAGAAAGACCATGAGGAAAGTAGTATCCTTGTCAGAATTGGCATAAGCGTGCTATTCTTTTTGAATTTTGTTTCGAAACCATTGAACCCTTTGAACTCTTGTTGACAAAGCTATACCATTTGTATTTCATTGTATCCGATGATGAAATGGCCTACAAAGATAACCTTTGAAAGAGCAATGCATGTGTGACGACTCGAAGGCGACGACTGTTGTTATAGATTGAAAGAATCACTCCAAGGAATCCGATATCTGTTGATCGTGGAATTTCGCGTAGCATTTCTCGAGGACGAGAAATCTGCAAGTTGGGGAAAATGTAACATCCCGCGTTTTCCGACTAGGATAAATAAAAATTTGATTAAAGAAAAGTTTTAAGATATTGTTTTACAAAACGTTTTCAACAAGTATTTTATTCGATTACGAAGTAAAGTGTTTATTTTATGGAGTTTTGGCAAATAAATATTTTATGGAGTTAGTAAAAATGATTTTTATAAGAAATGATTTTTATTGTTGATGATTTATTATAAAATGAATTTCTTTATGGACTTTGAAAGATTTACCAACTTCGAAAATCCATAACTTTTTAACCGTAACTCCGATTTTTATGATCTTTATACCAAAACGATCGTATCGAAACGTAGATTTCAAAAATGTATCTTTCATAATTTTCTGGATTGGTTTACGAAAATTATTTTCCAGTACTGTAAAGGACGAATTTTAAAGGAATTGATCATGAAAAATAGTTTTTGACTTTTAATGAATTTTTCCTTTTGGGATTTTCTTTAATATATTAAAATGTGATTTTAGAAAATGAAAGAAGGGATATAATTGCAACCAATAAGTGCAGTTTATTATTTAAAGGAAAAAGTGTTAATATATGTGCGTGTTTGATTGAGTTAATTATTTTGTGATTAAGTGTGTGATTGATTGATGAATGTGTGTATGTATGTGTATGAGTATATATGTGTATTTATGTGTGTATGTGCTACGTGTGTATGTGTATGTATAAGGTGGGATTATGATTTTCTAGAAGCTTGGAGGAGGGGAAACTAAGTGAACCAAGTTAGGACTAGTAACCAAACTAAGTGGCCAAACTCTAACTAGAAACTAACTAATACTTAGCCCTAGCATGACCCCTAAAACCTAGCCACAAGAACTTGTCCCCTTGCATTTGATAAAATGCACCCATGCAAAGATTTGGAAGTCCAAAATTACCCCTCCTAGAGGTGTGTTGGCCGAATTTGCTTAAGGGCCAAGAAGGAAAAATCAAGTTTCACCCTTAGTTATTTCCTCTTATATCCATTCACTCCTTCATTCTTTCATTTCATTTTTCCATTCATTCATCCACTCATTCCTTCGTTGCCTTCATTCTTCCACCCATTCTTTCATTCTTTCGTTCCTTCATTTCCCACTTCCACCAACACAAACACCTAAGTCTCAAAGAGCAACATTAGCTCTTGAGACATAGAGAGAAAAAGAAAGACACATAGAGAGAAAAGAAGAGAAAGTGAGGGTAGGAAGAAGGAAGAAGGAGGTTTCAAGCCCAACCAAGTCTCATCTTTGTAGATCAAGAGTGTTAGACTAGAAGACCAACCCCTTTTCATGGTAGGATTTGAAGATCAAGAAAGAAGATTTGCAATAATTTAGTTTTCTTTTTATTTTGTGGATCTACTTCTTTATTTCTTTGCATGTCTTATTTTATAGTTGGAAAGATGATGTTATGTGTTATTATTCTTTAATCTTGGACTTTAAGGACTCACTTAATTTGTAATATGTTAAAACTTTATGTTTGATGTTTCGGTTGAACTTTTCTTAAAAGATCTAAATGTTTTCTTAACTAAATCTTTAAAGATCTAAAGTATGGTTAAAGATTTTGTGAAGCTTAACATAAATCCTTCTTGCATGTTGATTTTTAAGTTAGATCTAGTAATTTTGATTGCATGCATGTCAAGATCCATGCTTGAACTATGATATGTTTGATACTTGAGTTTTAATGTAAAGATCTTTGAAAATAATTAAATTTTTCTTGGTGATTTTTCTTATGATGGCCACGGTTTTGATTGATTTTTAGGTTAGAAGTTTTGATGCTGAATTTGTGCTATGTGCATGTGAATACCTTTGGATTTTTAGTATGTTTTGGAAGTTTGAATCCTTGAGAAAATTCTTTTTAAGGAAACCATGAACTTTAAGAGATTTTGTGTGTTAGGTGTGAAATAAAAATTGTTTAGAGACTTGTTTGTACTCACGGTTTCATGTAGGAAAATATATGCTAGTATTATATTTTTACTTGTTTAATGAATTATGTGAAATTGTTGTTGGATGTGAAGTTGTTTTTAGAAACCTTGAATTCCCTAAAGTGTTTTTGAAAAACCTAGCTAAGGTCACGGTTTGGACCTTAGCTTTTGAGTTAAATTTTCTTGAATAAATATGTGTTGATGTCATGAAACTATGTGTTGAATTGTGTGTATGAGTGTATTTTTGATTTTATAAAAATAAATGGATGAACAAAGTTGTTGAACAAAATGTTGTGCTGAAATTATTATATGTGTGATTTTAACATAGATAAATGCTATTTATGTATGTTCAATAATTCTGAAATTTTGTCATTGATTTAAGTATGTTAAAATAAGATTCTCTGAATTTTTAAAGGATTTTTGGAATTTATTTTCTATTTCTTTGAGAACAAACTTTGTGAAAACAATTTTAAGAAAACAAGTTTTTCAATTTAAAGAGAAACAAAATTTTTGAACTTGTGCTACTCCAAATTGTTTGGAAATTTTTATGGTAGCTTCCTGAACATCTATGGATATTCTCTGTAAAATTTGAAAAGGTTTGGAGTTGATTTGATATTTTTAATAAAGGAAAAACAGTGAACCGTTTGGTTCAGATTTTCTGGACTTAGTGACAAATTTAATTAGAAAAGTATGACTTTCACAACTCCAAATAATCTGAAAATTTTATGAGATAGTCTTGATTGTATAGGGAAGATTTATACCAATTTTTATCCAATTCGGAGTTGAAAAACTATTTTTAATAATAACGTTTTTGCCTCAGACCAGCAACAGTTCCGACTTGCTTTTCATGCAAAATTTGATTTGAAACCTAGCTTAGGATTATTTAAATGACTTGAAAATTTTATATGTTGAACTTTATCATATATGCGTATGTTCTGGAAATTTTGAGAATTAAATAAATTTATTTGATATAGTTTTGGATTTTATCTTTTGTGTTTTACTTGTAATCGCACTAAGATCCTATTTGAATGTTTTTGATGATTATAAATTTTTATGCTTTATGTTATGACCTTGGCTGCCTTGTATGATAATTATGATGTCTTGAAATGATTGAATAAGTGATTGTTTGATGATATGTTTAGGTTATGCATGAATAAATTATTTAGCTAATCAAAGTGTTGTGTTTGAACTTGTAATTGGTTTTGAAAATTAATTGGTTTTTGAAATAGTTTAACTTTGATTTAATTGAATAACCTTAGACTTAATGGTTGCTTCCCTTAATTCATTTCAAAATGTTAAGTTTTAAAAAAAATAAATCATTTAAGTGTTTATTTTATAACAAAGTCTTATATGAACTAAAGTTAAGTTTTTCGGTGTTTTTGAGTTTTGGTTAATGGCTGTCCGGAACGGACCAGCAACCAAAACCAACGATTTTAAAGTGTTTTATCAATTGTTTTAAAAAGATTTTGAGATGTTTAAAGTATGTTTAAAAATTGAATTTGATTTGAAAAAGTTTTAACATTTTACGATTTTCCGACGAGAAATGAAAAGAGTTTTCGAAAACACGTTTAGATAATGAATATGACGATTATTTAAGATAGACTTGTAACGTTAGTATCGTCTATTTAGTACAAGGTGCGTATAAGTCGAGAAGTGGAACGGCTGACCTGTTGGGAAGGACTCGCAATGATTTCAGAAGCTGGAGCGAGAGGTGAGAGATGCAGTAGGCCTAAGTCATCGTGACGTGTGTAACACCCCTCAATTTCCTCATATGGTTTTAAATTCTAAAAAGAGATTATTTTTGAGAAAAGTATTTTTCAAAGAGTAATTTTCTTAAATAAGTCTTTTAATCCCTGTTTTCCAAGTGGTAAATGAAATAAAGTTATGAATTGTGAAATTTATGGTGAATTTCTTTTAGCATGGAATTGTTTTATAAATGTGTTTTGTTGTGCTTGAATATTTTTGGGTGCAATTATAATTTCTATGCATGAGTAATTTCATTATTTTCTATGTGTGTATGTACGATCTTTACATGCATGTATGCTTAGGATATAATTAGTGAATGAATGTAGGTGTTAGAAGGATATGTGTAGGAGCTAGGCGTGAAAATAAGTGAATGTATGCATGAATGTGTATGGTATATATGTATGGAATTATGATGCAAATGCATGAATGTAGGTGTAGGTGTGTAACGTGTAAGTGTGCATGTGAATGAGGGTGTGCATGAAAGTGAGTATGTGTAAGTGTGTGAGAGTGCCGTGTGTGAGTGAGTGTAGGAAAACCTATAATTTCCCTTAAGTAATGGGCAAGTAACTAAACCCTAACTAAGTCCCAACCAAGCCCTTAACTAAACCCTAACTATGAGAAGGAAATCCTAAGGAGAACCAAAAGTCAACAACCTAGAATGACCCTAAACCCATATGTCTCCCACTTCGTCTCCTTGAGGAATACTAACCTCCACCCATGCAAATTTAGAGGAAGCCGAAATTACCCCTCTCTCTTTAGCTCTTGGCCGAATTACTTAAAGGGCAAAATAGGAAGCCATGAATTTTTATATAAGCCTTGGCCTTAGCTTTGTTTCACCCATTCACTCTTCATTTCTTCACTTCCTTCGTCTAAACACCAACACAAACACATGTTCTAAGAGCTCCTCAAACTCTTAGACAAAGAATTAGAAAATAGAGAGAAAGAAGGAGGAAAAACCGTGAGGCTAGAAGGAAGGAGAAGGAGAACCCAAAGCCAAAACTTAGGAATCCTTGAAGATCAAGTGCTTAGAAGTGTTGGAGACCTTTTCTTTTTGGTATAAACAGAAGATCTAGAAAGTTTAGAATTAGTTCTTGATCTTGTAATTTTATTCTTCCTTTGCATGCTTAATTTTATGCACTTATGTGTAATATTTCTTTTAACCATGGACTTTCAAGAACTCAATTTTAATTTGCAATAAGTGTAGTTTATGTGTGATAATTCGGTTGGTGTTGTTTGTGATGGATCTTGATGTTTTTATGGTAGATCTTAATGCTCTCATGATAGATCTAGATGTTTTTCTCCTAGATCTAAAGTTTTGTACATGGTCTATGTGAATTAGAAGTAGATCTCTTTGCATGTTTGATTTTCATGATTAAAACCATAGATCCTTGATTGTTTGTGTGTTTATTTGTTTAATAAATGGTTGATCTAAATTTGTTTGATGATTTTTGGTTTTTCCATGTTGTTTGCAAATGATTTTCATGGTTTTGAATCCTTGCATGTTTCGATTTTGAGTTGATCTTGGTAAAAGCTTTGAATTGTGTTTTGATCCTTGATTTTTATGGATCTTGATTTTGTTTTGAGTTTTGTAAATGATTTTTGAATAAAAACCTTTATATTTCCTTAAGTGTGCCTCGGTTTTAACCTCTTTTTCATTTAAAATTATTTTTGTCTTGAGTTGTGCTAATATGTTTAAATCCATGACTTGGTCTACATGAATGATGTGCATGTATGTGAGTGTTTGACTTTAAAAAGTTATTTTTATGATTCCTTGGAAAATAAATTGGAAATGTTCATGTTGATCTAGGATTGTCACATGTTTGTTAGAGAAGCTTAAGATCCATCTTTGCATGTTAAATTCCATTAAAAGACCATGTTTTCTTTTGTGTATGTGTCGGTTTTAGGAGAAAATTAGGGGGAACAAAATGATTTTTCCTAAATTGAATTATGTTCTATGTTCTTATGTGATTCTTGATCTAAACTAGGTGTTTATTTTGTGCATGTTGTATTCGGGTTTGCTTAGATTAAATCCATGCCTTTATGAGAACTTGGTATGTGCTCTATGTCTTTGTATAATTTTGATTGATTATTTTCCAAGATGTAGCTTACAGTTTGCTAAGAAAAAGAAGGAATAATTGCATAAATTTGTATGTTGGATGATGCATGAATATTGTGGTGATTTGTGTGAAGTGTTTCGGTCTATGCATGTAAATTAGGTTAGTATTCTTTCTCATAACGCTAGGCTAAGCGGGTTTGAGAAATGGTTGTGTGTTTATGTGAAATCATGAATGTGTGTATTTGGTTTTGTGATTTTAAATATGCCTAGATGATTTTGTTTTATAAAAATAAAATGTCTTGAGAATAATTATGTGTGAAACCATGTGTGTGCATTCGGTTTAGGAGTTTATGCATGCTCAAATGTTTTTGTGTTATAAAAATGAAATGTTTTGGAAAGTGATTAAATTAAGTGTTTGATGTTTGATTTATGATTGATTAAGTGTTTACGTAATCAAAGTGCGTTATTGTCCGTGTGCGTATGTATGTTAGTTTTGAAATTTATTTGGTTTGATTTATTTGAGTTTGTGAAATTATGTTGTGATTTATTGAGTTTTCAAAGTGTGGATATTGATTTTAAAAGTATTTGAAACTAAAAAGAGTTTTTACGATGTTTTTGGGTGTTATTAAATTGATTTTTGTGAAACATTTCTTTGCTGCCCAAGTTTATTTAAAGTTGTTTTTGATTTCTAAAATTGAGTTCATGAGACTCAAAGTTTGGTTTTCAAAAGGTAATTGATTTTAAGAAAACCCGGATTGAAACCGGTGAAATTTTCGGTGTTTTTGAAATCGGTTAAGGAGCTGTCCAAGGCGGACCAGCCACCTAACCAATTGATTCAAATTGTTTTATTTAATGTTTTCAAAATGGTTTTGAGGTATTTAGAGAACTAAGGAGTGTTAGAGTTATTTTAAGAAGACAATGATGTTTTCCGACAAGGAATGAAAAATGTTTTCAGTTAAGGAAAGATTTTTTTTCTTAATAAGAGTTAGTAATGAAAATTGTATTTTAATTCGAGGAACGTTACAGACGAGGGATTAAGGCAATTGCAGCAACCAAGAGCAGAGGAGACCGTGTTCATCAGATTGCTGGACCTCAGGTGAGAGAGTAGCTTTCCTAAGACACCGTGGTAGTAGGTGTCATATTAAGACGTTCCATATCAGCTCAAAGATCGGAACTAAGTGGTTCTGCATCAGTAGTATAGTGGCAATTGCGTGCTTTGTGTGGCCACTCATACGAATAGGACAAAGACCACATTGTTGTGTGTGATGTTGTGTGTTGATGATGTGTTGTTTGTGTTTGTTTATTTATGCATGATTAATTTATAGATTGTTATATGAGATAATTGATAATGAAGATTAAAGAAATTAAAGTAAAAGACACCAAGAGATGAGATAACCCTTATTTGGCATAAGTCCTTGTGGAGCAAGGCCGCCTTAGCATGATAAGACATTGAGAATATAAATAATGATGAGAGGATTGTGTTGATGGTTGAGTTAAGATAAGAGATGAGAGTTGAAAGGAGATCATGTTAACGATGTGAATGGGCCAGAGCGAGGAAGGGATGTTGAGGTGATATTGAATGTGAGGAGAAGTGAGATGTGAATCTTTTGGTTTTGTTTCTTGGATTGAGACTGGTCTGAGTTGAGCTTGCTCCTCCACTAGTTCTCAAGAAGAGAAAAGTCTTTGAGAAAACCTTTGAAAAGAATTTTTCAAATGGTTTTACAAAAAGGAGATTTTTGAAAATGAGTTTTCAAAAAGAAATTTTGAAAAGGGATTCCCAGAAGTGAAAATTTTTAAAGGAGATTCGGAATTTTCAAAAGGGGGTTCCCAAAATGAGAAAAGTTTTCCAAAACAAATTTTTGAAATGAAGTTAAAAAAAAATGAGATTTTTGATAAGAACTTCGAAAAGAGATTGTTTTCAAAATGAGATTTTTGGAAAGGAAGCATGGAATGAAATTTTCAGAAAATGTTTTATGAACTGAAGTTTAAAAGAGTTTTACGAAATGAAAGTTGTTGAAGAGGATGTGTGAAGTGAGATTTTGGAAGAGTGTTGATGAAAAGGATGAAATGTCTTGTGATGAAATACGAGTTGTGAATGTGATTCCGCTCTGTGCCAAGTTTGATGAACTGAAAAGTGATGCAAAGATAGCGGTCAGGACTCATTGAAGGGATGTACTAAGGGTGAGCTGAACATTAGGTCAATGAAAAAGATAAAAGCTTTTTAAAAGACATTAACAGCGAACGCGGTGAGGTATGAGAGTTAACCCGAAGTAGTGGAGAGGAAGGAACGATAGGTATCTACGGATACTTAGTGTAACACCCCTAATTTTCGTCTCCCGAATAATAGGAAATTAATAATAAAAAGTTTTATTATTAATTTATAGAATTTTTCTAAGTTTGTGTTTTGTATTTAATTAGCCTTAAATATAAAAATAAGTGGAAATATTTTTATATGGCAAATAAATGCAAAGTATAAGGAAATTGCATTTTGGTCCCTGGATGAGGACTAAAAGGCAATATTAGAAAGGTTCTTGGAGGGAAAGATTTAAAAATAATAATTTTGAACTGATATAACCGGTTAGTAATGCCCTGTAACCGGTTAGACGATGAACTCAGAAACTGGTTTAGTGGATTTTGATGAGTAATCACTCGAATTACTCCGTAATCGCCACGATTACTGCAATGATTTAGTGGCAACACACGCGTCGCCCTGCCTGGAGGTCTAATTTGTCTATAAATAGGTGGATTTCTGATGGATTAGGGGTTGCTCATCTAAATTCTTGTTGAAGAGGCTGAGTTAGGGTTCCAAAATCGTGAGGGCAAATTCTCATTCATCTCTGAATTTTGTTGAGCGAGTGATACACATTCACAAAGCTCACATCAAGGGCTTTGTGTTGATATAGAGTTTGTGAGCTGAGAGTCTTTGTGTGAATAGAAATCGTCAATTGAAGTGAAGGTTGGGAAAAACTGAGTTCAGAATTTTCTGATTCTGGAAGCTGTGTTGGAACCTTGATTTTGAGTAGCTCAGGTAATCTCTAGGCCTCAAATCTTTCTCATTCGTTAGTGCATGTTGCCTAGAACAATCTCTAATTATTTTCCCCAATTTCTTTGGCCAAATTCCATGTCAATTTTGGTGGTTTCTGGACCCTGTTGCTGGAAAACCGAATCTGAGTGCAGACTTGGGGAAATTGTGAGAGTTTGTGGTTTCTCTTCAAATCCAGTGAAAATCTTCATCAAGATCGTCTTAGAGGTATGGGAGAAGTCTATACTATACTAGATTTAGACTAAAAATTAAATGATTTAGGATTTGAGTTCACAAAACTCAAAAGGGCATTATGTGTTTTTAAGCACAAAGGCTTGGAGGCCAATTTCTTGCTCACTGTGGTTTTGAGCAATTTTAAATTGATGCATGCAAGCTATGTAAATGCTGAATTATGTGTTTGAGTGCTTGATTTAAGTTTTGTTGTGTTAAATTGTGTTTATGTGGATTTTCATGCAATTTAATACAATAAACTTGATGCATGCAATATGAATGTGTTTATGGGTGTAAACATGTTTATTTTAAGGCATATGAACTTGGTGTATACTGAAATTTGGTTAGATTTGAGAAAGGAAGAAAATGAGTTGTTAAAACTCTTGTTTTAATGGTCTGACTGCATAATCTAACCGGTTACACGATTTTCGTAACCGGTTAGACACTGCAGATTTTTAAAGAAAAATCAGTTTATAAATCAGTCCTGAAATCTTAATAGTTTTTACTCAAATCTAAGCCTTAATTTCAATACACAAGGTCTGAATATGGGCTGTGATAATGTCAATAAATTCAGATTGGAAAGATTACAATTTATGCCTTAAATTGATGGAATAATTTCAAGAGAAATTATGTTCATTGGAAAAGGATATGTGATTTGGACTTTTGAATGATGAAACAATGGTTTTTGAGGTATAAAACAATGTTAAATGTGTTTTGGATTGGGTAGAGAATTCAAGAAAAAAGGGTTTTTCTGAATTGCAATGGTAAACAGTTCAGGTCTGTAATTCTAACCGGTTAGCCTGAAACTGTAACCGGTTAGTACCTGAATATGAAAAATAAAAAGTGAAGTTTTAAATACCATTGAAGTTGTATTACTCAATCTGGGTTTTAAAAGGCATGTTTTGAGAAAAATTTAAGGGGGAATTTTATGCCAAATGTTGTACCTCAAATAAATCATTCAAAAGTAGAAATTGGAATACTTCTAAATGACATTAATTAATGTAAAGATAAAACCAACCCTGATGTTGTGCATACATATAGACTGGAAGTCTGGTTGGTAGGATCGTTATCATATTCTGGGAATATGAGGAGGGTACTCCGGGAGTACCAAAGTATAACCTACTTGATGACACATTATAGATATGTGGCCAGTGTCCAAGACCTGGTTTTTATGCGTTCTGGGAACGTGGTGCACACTCCGGGAGTGATGCTTTTTATCCAAGTATGGTTCGGCATTATGTTCTGGGAACTAATGTCGGTGTTCTGGGAACACAAGGGTGTATTGGATGGACGTCCAAGATGGACATTTAGAGGCCTCAGTTGTGGATAGAAAATCATACATCATGCCACTTGCATTATAAGAGTTATAATGTTGAAAAATTGGTGTGCTCATATGTATTTGCATTATGATCTGTCCATGATATATTTGTGATTGTAATTTTAGTCTTTATCCATTATGTATATGTGTATACTTACTCCCTGTGCCCTGTTTAGGTGATGGCCAGATACCTAGCCTGCATCGAGATACGCCCTATCCCTAGCGGTATATGGACGTATGAGGAGCACCGTGCCACCTTTGAGGGGGAGGTTGAGATTACTCTCTACCACCCTAACCCTCTGGTGCGGGTGCGACCTCGGCGATTTAGGGTTCCATTAGTCTATACTATGCATGTTCCACCTTTTTACACTTATAGAGGACCACCCCCGGCTCGACCTATGCGTCGTTTCCATAGTTTTCGTTTTAGAGCTGCCACTCGTTCCCATCCTTCATCCCATAGAGTTGTCACTGAGGAGACTCCTTCTCCTGGTCCGACTGAGTATGATAGGACTGCTTCTGCGGATCCTAGACCCAGTGGTGGGGTCTCTACACCGTCGGGCGAGGTCGAGGAGGACCCTGTGGAGGATGAGAGCGAGGAGGAGGTGCATGTTGAGCCGACTGATTCTGCTAGAGGTGGACCCGCTGGTTCATAGGAGCCTGCATAGCATAGGTGTTTTGGATCCTAGATCCTAGAAATAGAGCTGTGGAGGATCTGAGGAGCTGCTAAGGACATGGAAGATTTGCTCTGGGACTTCTGCTTTTGGACTTTGTTATATATTGTATATATTGAGAGGTCTTAGAGTGAGCTTTTATCATAGTGCAGCTGGTCTGTATATGTCTTATCAAAACTTGCTATCTCGACTTTTTATCACTTGCTACTGTACTGATGGGGTTTTATTTGATGGTATGATCTATATATATATGATGTTTATTTTCCTCAGCAGTGCCCCATAAGTACTATTTTTCTTCCGCGAACTCTGATGAAACGTATATATTTTATATACTCAAATCTGACTCTAGAGGCAAATCATATGTTTAAATAATAACTACTAAGGTTTCCTATAAATAAGGGCGTGCTTCCTCGAGAGTCTTTTTCAAATCTAAGATAATACTAAGCCGAATTCATGAAACGGTTTATGTCAAAAAGAGGTTTTGATTAAGCAAGTAATAATATTAAAAAGGAAAAATTTTCTAGTCCTAATTTTGATAGCAAGTAGTAAACAATTTGGAAATATTAATTATTTTCAAGTTAAAAAGAGAGCGTCACGCTTAGGACGAGATTGCATTAGGGGAGGACGATGACGGTGAAACGTCAAGAAGTCTAGAGTACTTTTCTAGGCGGGACAGTTCCACAAGTGGCGCACTAACGTGGTAGGGACTGGGTCTAATGCCGTGGCACGTCCTGCATGATCAACTAGAAATAGTACTGTCGCCCCCTAGATTGCAAATCGAGAACAGTGAGAGGAACTGGAGTGGGGCATTGTGTTTGCCGCTAAGAGCGTGCCTTGTTATATATGATATTATTTGAGGCTGGGCCTCCTGGTCAGGGACCATTTGTTGTGTGACAGCTATCGTGCCCGCACGGTAAAGGTTCTGTACTCCTGTTTGCTTCCGACTAGGTGGATGGTGGCCGAGGAGATGTAGACTTGAGACGTGATTGCTAACTACGAACGGATGCGTACCTCGATGATTCTTAAATTCCCCTTAATCATCGCGGGTTATAATTCAATAAGACTTGATAGAAAAAGAAGTATAATTAAGAAAAGTAAAGTTTGTGAATAACTGATGAGGAGATGAAAGGTGTGAAAGAAAGGTTGAGACCCTTGGAAAGGGAAAGAAAGTGAAGGTTTGAGAATTGTTAATGAGAAAGGGATTGAGGAGAAAAAGATAAGAGATAAGAAGTAACAGTAATAATGAATTGTGATGATATGTTTGAGTGCTGTGTTGTGTGTGCCTGGTTGTACTGTGTGTGTTTGTCTTGATATTCCGCCTGCTGTAAATCCACAACGTCGACGACTTGTCGTTCGGTTCGCTAACTCTCTCCTGCCCGTTGGGATATCGGTGCTTCTGATACTCCAACGCGCAGATGGATTATCGCATGGAGATTTCAACCTGGATGAAACATGGATGTGGCTGGAAGCATACCCCATTTTGCTGGGTATGGACTGGTGAGTCGCAGATTGTGATTCTGGACCCTGAGCACCGACTATGTGGAGCTGACTTAGGACCGCTGCTAGGACAAGTTTCTGTCCGAGGATATGGAGACTATGAGGAGAAGCTGCGCTGTGAAGCTCTGAGGAATTTTTCTGCACCGACAAGGATGCAATGGGTGCCAAAGAATCGTGGACAAATTGCAACTGGGATAGCTTCACCTTCTGGTGTCAAGCTAGGACATAAGAAGGAGGATCATGAGCTGCACCCCATAGTTTTCATTAGGAAGAGCCAGAGGTAGGGTAGATTATTTTAAAGTTGTTTGTAAGTGTGAGACAAAGGACTATCTAAGCAATGTAACACCCTTGTAACTATGCCCTACTTTTGTTTTGTGAACTGGCCGAACCTTTTGTCATCATGAACTATGACATCTTTTTGGATGAATGTGGGAGTAGGTTTCATGTAACGACCCGGTTTTCAGGTAGGGGCGGAAGCGTGCACCCACATCATTTTATAAAAAAAAATGGCCTCATTTTTGGCAACTTTTTAATTTAATACTGATCATTTTCGGATGTCGAAAATCGGGGCGTTACAACGTGTAGACTCGGTTCTAAACTGAGTACATCGAGTCTAATTGAGTATTTGTCGTAGGTTATGTGCTGCATAATAATATGTGATCTATATGTGCTAGATGTTTGTCTGTTTTGTTAAATATGATGCATGTCTAATTTTGTTATGCATTGGTTTTATATGTCGAGTATGTTTGTTCTGTTTGGAAAAGCTGAATATGGTTATATGCAAATTATGAGGAAGAAATAAGTTACGAGATGAATGAATTGTAAAAGTAAGAAAACGTGATTGAAAGAAAGAAGAATGATAACAAAGGTTGTATAAGTAATGGAATACAAAGAGTTGTGATTGGAGAAGAGTAATGCTGTTATGAAAGTGCGATGTGGTTTGAGTGGAGATGTGATTCCTCGTTCATGTTTTTGGAAAGAAGCCTAGTGTTGAGTTGAGCTTGCTCCTCCATTAGCACTCATCCAAAAATGTGATTTTTGAAAAAGGTTTTGAACAGATATTTTTGAAAAGCTTTTGTGAAAATAATATTTTTGAGAAAGATTTATGAAATGATCCTTTTGAAAAAGTTTGTGAAAACAATGATTTTGTGAGCGATGGTGAAAACAGATTTGTGAAAGTTTTTGGAAACATTATTTTTGAAAAAGTTTTGTGAAAGGATTATGAAATGAGGTTTTTGCAAATGTTTTGGTGAAGCAAAAGTTTTGGTGAAATCATGTTTTCGAAAAAGTGTTGCGAAAAGATATTTTGAGAAAGACTAGGAAAAGATGCTGATGATGTTGATAAGAATGTGCTGAGAATGAGCTTATGAGAATCATGATGATGATATGGAAGTGATTGAGGCATGAGGCCATTGAGATTTAGGGGGAACAGATTACGATTAGTGGTTGGGCTTCGTTGAAGGGATGCACTAAGGACGAGCCGACTGTTAGGATTAAGCCGATGATTGAAACATTAAAACTTTAAAAGACTTAAAAGACATTTATATACGCGGTGAGGTATGAGTGTCGTATCGATTTAGTGGAGAGGAAGATACTATGGGTATCTGCGGATACTCAGGTGGGGATTGCAGGAGGGGAGGGCAAGGACGGTGAAACGTCAAGAAGCCTAGAGTATATTTCTAGGCGGAACGAATTCCAAATGTGGCGTACTAACGTGGTAGGGACTGGGTCTAATGTCGTGGCAAGTTCCGCATCGCGAACTAGAAATTATACTGTCACCCCCTCGATGCAAATCTAGAGCAGTGAGAGGGACTGGAACGGGGCAGTTGAGATTGCCACTGAGAGCGTGCCTTGATATATATGTGAATTGAATTGAATTGATTTGAGGCTGAGTCCTCCTGGTCTGGGACCATTTGTTTGTGAGACAGCTGTCATGCCCGCGTGGTAAAGGTCCTGTACTCCTGTTTGCTTCCGACTAGGTTGGGTGGATGACCGAGGAGATGTAGACGTGTGTGCAAGTTCAATGATGTTTCCCCCTCATCATTGAGCGAACCGTTTGATAAGACTTAATAATGATAAAAGATTACAAGAAAGAAAGTATAAAGAATTTATTCAAAGAAGAAAAGCATAAGTGATTGTTGGAAAGATGGAGAAAGATGATGATAAGGCTTGAATATTCGAGGGCCTGTAATGCCAAGAGCAGTGATGTGTATTGTGCTGAGTTATGATATGCTTGTGTATATATGCTTTCTATATGCTTATGTGAATATAATTGTTAAGTGCATCATGTGATTAATTGTCATGTTCTAGCTAGTGAGAAGTATCGGTCAAGTCCTGCATTTAGATTTAGTTTACTCTGCGTATTCTTTTTATATGAAGTTATATTTCTACTGTCCTGTCATGTTGTACTTCTGGAATGCTGACCATCTCTCCTATCATGTTGTCGTATCGGGTTACACCGATATTGCATGGTTGACCCTGCAGTAAATCTGTACGAGGCTCTGCAGTGGACTTCAGCGAGAAAGTTTAGACATCAAAATTAGTAATAGGTAATTCACTTGAGCACTGTATTCCCTGCAACTACTTGGTTGACATTGCTATATCATTTTGTACCCTGCTTGATATTTTATTGAGCATGAATTTTAAGGAACAAGGATTTTATGAAACAAGATTTAAAATGTTTTCTTAAAAGAGATTTGTGAAGCCAAGTTACAAAGTGCGATGTTAAGTAACATCTCGGTTTGGAACTTGACTTATGATATGTGACATGAGAACATACTTTTATTTCAATTAAGTTACTGAAATGTTTTAACATAAAGGTTCTCATGCCCATGTCACCATTTAAAAAAAAAATTCCCAAATTTTTACTATAAAATGGTTAAAGAGATGATGTTTTCAAGTTGCCGAAATCGGGGTGTTACATTAATCGATTAACGCCTGAAAATTTGTATAGGCTTAATCGGTTAAACTGTAGGTAATCGATTAAGGCCAGAAAATAGGTTTTACCATAATCGATTAAGATGCAAAAATACTCAGTTTTAACAGATTAACTTAGCCAAAACAAGTTTAAACTTATCCAAACATCACAAATAAGCACATATCAACTATCACTTTAACAATTAAACACACAACCAAGCTATACACCTTAGAGAACACATATAACCAAAGCTTTAGAGAAACATGAATTGATTTTAATGACAAAAATAACTCAGAACAATTCACATAGAAATAGGCTTTTACAAAGAGATTGAATTAAAAGCTATCAAATACAACTAGCCAACTGTTGATTCATCTAAAATACCTAGCTCTCTTCTAATATAATAGAAAGTATCTCTAGGTAGGGGTTTTGTAAAAATGTCGGCAAGTTGATTTGAAGTACTTACAAACTCAATTACACAATCTCCTTTTTGGACATGGTCCCTTAAAAAATGATGTCTTATTTCAATATGCTTTGTTCTAGAGTGTAATACCGGATTTTTAGTAAGATTTATTGCGGAGGTATTATCACATTTAATTGGAATTTTTGTCAAATTCAAACCAAAATCCGAAAGTTGTTGCTTCATCCAAAGGATTTGAGCACAACAACTACCGGCCGCAATATATTCGTGTAAGAACTACAATCGGTGGGTGAAATAACTAGGAGACACTAGGAGAACACCTAGAAGGGGGGGTTGAATAGGTGTTAGAGAAACCTTGAAAGATTTTCGAAAGAAACGAATCGAAACGATTAAAACAAACGATTTTTACAAAAACCTCAGCACTTAATCGATTAACAAAACTTATTAATCGATTAACCCTTTAAAAACACTTAGTTAATCGATTAATCAAACAGGTTAATCGATTAACACTTTTAGTTAATCGATTAATCACTGTTAAAACTGAAAAATCACTTTTCACTCAAATACGAAAATCAATCAATTAACACATATGATCAGAGATAAAGCGGAATTGATTAACACCAATATTCTTATTGATTACCTAGGTTATGAAAATGATTTTCCCCAAATCAATTTGCACAATTAAGATTCAATTCAATCAATTATGAAAATCAATCTTTTCTAGGTTTTCAACCAAGAACAATATTGAAATGACTTGAATGTAAAGAGTTAAAAGTTTAGAGATACGACACAGAGATTTATCCTGGTTCACTTTCATCCACTTGAAAGCTACATCCAGTCCCCTCTTCAACCAAGAGAGATTCTTCACTATGAGGAATGCCTCTCAAGACTCCCTTCTGGATAGCCTCCAAGAGATACCACACTCTTGTCTGGCAACCCTATTGAATCTAATCTAACCTCTTCCCTTGCTTGCCGATATCCCCACAACAAGTCTTCCAATTGCTTTGAGATGCTTCAAAGACTTCCACTTGCTTGATGATGCCTCACACCAAGACTTCCAATTGCTTGTTAACACAACAAGACTTCCAAGATAACTTTGCTTGATGAACAACCACCAAAGCTTCCTTATGTTGTAGAATGTTTGCCTCCTTTGCAATGATTACAACTGAATGAAAACAATGACAATCCTATGAACCTCTTTCAATAGCTATGAAAATATCAACATAAGAGATTCAAAGATTCTTGATCAAAGAATGTAAAAGTTAAAAGCTTTGATCTTATGAAAGTGAGAGAGAATAGTGTGACTTTGATCTTTGTAAAAATTGATATGAAAATTGTTCTAATGTGTTCTTATTATTCACAAAGGTTAGGAAAAGATTTATATAGAATACCCAAAAGTTAGTAACATTAAAAACTGATTTTGAGAAGTGAAAAACGTATTTTAAAAACCAGTACTGCAAGTGTTAATCGATTAACTCATCTTGTTAATCGATTAAACATTGTTAAAAAACATGTTAATCGATTAACCATTCCTCTTAATCGATTATCCACTGCTAAAGTCAATTAAAAACTTGTTTTCTCAAAACTAAACCTTTTCTTTCAAACCTTTAAGCCACTTATTGATTTTAGGTTAAGTGAATACTCAAAATATGATATAATCATGACCTTGATAGAGATTCACTACCCTCTAAAGACTCTACCCAAACTCATTAAAATAAGATATTACAATTAAACACAAATTGAATCTTCATGAGCTTGCTCTCTCTTCATCATTTGTTGTTTGTTGTTGATTGATGAACTCCTTCATACTTGAGCTTGATCACAAACACTTGTAGCTTGTTCAAAACCTTTGTCATTATCAAAACATTCTCACTGGATCTAACAATCTCCCCCTTTTTGAAAATGACAAACACGTTTTGAATTTGTTTGAAGTTGTTGATGCTTGAACCATTTGATCCTTGGTGAGACTCTTGCTCCCCCTCAATAAATGCTTTTGACATTTGAAATCCAATTGAGATAAGCTTGATTCTCCCCCTATCTTCAACAACTTTGCTCAACCTATATAAAAACAACAAAACAACCTCTTCTCCCCCTTTTGGCATTATCAAAAAGTAATATATACCAATTGAAATATAAAATTCTAAGCCAAAATAAGAGAAATTATAACATTCATTTCTTCACAACATTGATACCAAATGTAAAACTAATGAACTATTTCTTCAAAGTATAGTTCTTTAATTTACTTTGAAATGTGATACCAATTGGAAAGAAATATAACAATGAAATATAATACCAATTGTAACTAAAGAGTTATCATATCACTTAACAAAATAAGATATCAATTGTAAAGAAATATCACAATAATCACAATAGCATGATAAACATCTAATAATCACACAATGATACCAATTATGAATTTTGTAGAAGTTATATCAATTGTCAAAGACTAATAGCAAGATTAGAATATACCAAATGTAAGTCCAATTGTGAATACTTGCTATCTCTTGTAAGAAATTCACTTGATACCAATTGTGAATATCCAACAATATCAATTGTACCAAAATGTAGGAGTTTCACTTGAGATTTGAAGAAGCAAATAATGAATAACACTTGTAAGCCTTTTGCTCTTCAATCACACCTACAAAACAATCATGCTTTGCCTTTTGGTATCCAAATAGTCTTGGATCCATTTTTGTTAGTTAAGGGACTCTCACCCTTCTTAACCCAAACAAAATTTCCTTTAGGTATACCATGCACTTTAATATAACACACATTTGAAGTATGTCCATGAGTGCCACAATAGAAACATGTTGGTGCATTTGAAAAATCAACTTTAGAAAAATCAACAACATTTCTATGAGACTTACTCTTAGCATTAGTATAACCCAAACCAAACTTGTTTGAATTTTCTCTTTGAAAATTTAACAATGTGCGCAATTTAATATCACCACTTGTGAAACTTGCAAGCTTATTTTTCAAATAGCATTTTCATCTTTAAGCAACTTGCAATTCTCACAATCAACCACAATATTCAATCTACTAGCACAATCACAAGAAGAACTAGCATATATAAGATCAAGAGTTTCATTTTGAAGATCAAGCTCATCAACTTGTTTTTGAAGTTCTAAAATCTCTTGTTGATGTTTCAAAATGAGCTTCTTCCTTTCACCGTTTTTCAAAGCTAGTTTCTTAAGATGTTCATGCATTTCTTCATAAGCATTATATAAAATTTCATATTTGTAAGAAATTTCGGATTTAGTTTCACTTACATTACTTTCGTCGCTTTGTTCACTTGATTCATCATTTGAACTTTCCACTTCATCTACTAGAGCTATCAAGTTGAGACAAGCGGCTTCTTCATCATTCGAAGAACTATTTGATGTGCTTTTCTTGTCTTCTTCATCATCCCAAACTATATATGCTCTTTTATGCTTTGTATCACAACTAGTAGTTCTTCTTTCTTTCTCCTTCTTCTTGAGATACCTAGAGCACGAATACTTGAGATGACCGGGCTTTCCACATTCATGGCAAACTACTTCTTATTTTGTTGTCTTGGTCTTGTAGTGTGGGGAATTCTTCTCTTTACTTTTGTCTTTGTTCAACCTTCCTTTTCTCCTTAGAAGCTTGCTAAAATTTCTTAGTAGAAGTTTCATCTCTTCTTCATCAATGTCCGAATCGGAATCTTCATTATCATTACTATCGGAACTCTCTTCCTTTTTATATGAACTTTTGGCTTTAAGAGCAATTCCTTTTCTTTCCTTGTACTTATCCAACTCTTCATGCATATGCAAACGTCCAAACTCCATTTCATGTTCTTGAAGCTTTCTGTATAGTGTAGCTAAGTCCATGGTGTCCAAGTCCTTTGATTCAACAATTGCGGTAACCTTAGGTTTCCATTCCCTACTTAGACATCTTAAAACTTTGTTAACAAGTTCACAATTCATGAAAGTTTTTCCAAGAGCAATGAGATGATTAATAATATGAGTAAAACGTTTTTGCATAATACATATAGATTCATTAGGCAACATACGAAATAATTCATATTCATGCATCAAAGAATTTAATCTAGCACGCCTAACTTCACTAGTGCCTTCATGTGTGACTTGCAAGGTGTCCCACATTTGTTTGGCATTATGACATTGGGAGATTCTAAAGAACTCATCATAAGATAGAGCGGAGGTGATGATATTCTTTGCTTTTAAATCATATTGAATTTTCCTTTTATCATCATCGGTCCACTTATCTTTGGGGGTGATTTGAGATACACCTTCTACTTGTTTTGAGGGAATATGAGGACCATTCTCAATGGCTTCCCAAATGTTCATATCTATAGCTTCTATAAAAATTCTCATTCTAACTTTCCAATAAGCATAACCCTCTCCACCAAACATAGGATGGAGGCTAATTGAAGCACCTTCACCACCAAAGGGATTCGTAGAACCCATTGTAGTTTCCTCAAGGATCTTTACGAAAAAGCTCTATGCTCGTGTCTTTCGACCAAGCTCTGATACCAATTGTAAGAACTACAATCGGTGGGTGAAATAACTAGGAGACACTAGGAGAACACCTAGAAGGGGGGGTTGAATAGGTGTTAGAGAAACCTTGAATGATTTTCGAAAGAAACGAATCGAAACGATTAAAACAAATGATTTTTACAAAAACCTCAGCACTTAATCGATTAACAAAACTTATTAATCGATTAACCCTTTAAAAACACTTAGTTAATCTATTAATCAAACAGGTTAATCGATTATTTACGAAAGCTTGATTTTGGTTAATCGATTAACACTTTTAGTTAATCGATTAATCACTGTTAAAACTGAAAAATCACTTTTCACTCAAATACGAAATCAATCAATTAACACATATGATCAGAGATAAAGCGGAATTGATTAACACCAATATTCTTATTGATTACCTAGGTTATGAAAATGATTTTCCCCAAATCAATTTGCACAATTAAGATTCAATTCAATCAATTATGAAAATCAATCTTTTCTAGGTTTTCAACCAAGAACAATATTGAAATGACTTGAATGTAAAGAGTTAAAAGTTTAGAGATACGACACAGAGATTTATCCTGGTTCAATTTCATCCACTTGAAAGCTACATCCAGTCCCCTCTTCAACCAAGAGAGATTCTTCACTATGAAGAATTAGAGTTCTCAAATTACAAGCAAATGCCTCTCAAAACTCCCTTCTTGATAGCCTCCAAGAGATACCACACTCTTGTCTTGCAACCCTATTGAATCTAATCTAACCTCTTCCCTTGCTTGCCGATATCCCCACAACAAGTCTTCCAATTGCTTTGAGATGCTTCAAAGACTTCCACTTGCTTGATGATGCCTCACACCAAGACTTCCTATTGCTTGTTAACACAACAAGACTTCCAAGATAACTTTGCTTGATGAACAACCACCAAGGCTTCCTTATGTTGTAGAATGTTTGCCTCCTTTGCAATGATTACAACTCAATGAAAACAATGACAATCCTATGAATCTCTTTCAATAGCTATGAAAATATCAACATAAGAGATTCAAAGATTCTTGATCAAAGAATGTAAAAGTTAAAAGCTTTGATCTTATGAAAGTTAGAGAGAATAGTGTGGCTTTGATCTTTGTAAAAATTGATATGAAAATTGTTCTAATGTGTTCTTATTATTCACAAAGGTTAGGAAAAGATTTATATAGAATACCCAAAAGTTAGTAACATTAAAAACTGATTTTGAGAAGTGAAAAACGTATTTTAAAAACCAGTACTGCAGGTGTTAATCGATTAACTCATCTTGTTAATCGATTAAACACTGTTAAAAAACATGTTAATCGATTAACCATTCCTCTTAATCGATTATCCACTGCTAAAGTCAATTAAAAACTTGTTTTCTCAAAACTAAACCTTTTCTTTCAAACCTTTAAGCCACTTATTGATTTTAGGTTAAGTGAATACTCAAAATATGATATAATCATGACCTTGATAGAGATTCACTACCCTCTAAAGACTCTACCCAAAATCATTAAAATAAAAGACTCAAAATTAAATATATTACAATTAAACACAAATTGAATCTTCATGAGCTTGCTCTCTCTTCATCATTTGTTGTTTGTTGTTGATTGATGAACTCCTTCATACTTGAGCTTGTTCAAAACCTTTGTCATTATCAAAACATTCTCACTGGATCTAACAATTCGGCTTCCGCGGTTGATAAAGCTACACAATTTTGCTTCTTTGAAAACCACGATACAAGTGAACTATCAATTAAATGGCAAGTACCACTTGTACTTTTTCTTTCCACTTTACAACCGGCAAAATCCGAATCCGAATATCCAACTAAATTTAAAAAAGCATCCCTAGGATACCATAACCCGGTATTAGTTGTTCCTTTTAAATATTTCATGATTCTCTTAACTGAAGTTAAATGTGACTATTTGGGATTCGATTGGTATCTTGCACACATGCACACACTAAACATAATATCGGGACGGGAAGCAGTTAAATACAATAAACTACCTATCATTCCACGATATTTTGTTATCACTATTGATTTTCCGTTGTCGTCCTTATCCATGTAGCATGTAGCACTCATTGGAGTTGAGGCCTCTTTGCAAGAATCCATACCAAAGCATTTAAGTAACTCTTTGCAATACTTGCTTTGGTGTATGTAAATCCCGGCGTCAAGTTGCTTGATTTGTAATCCAAGGAAGAAGGTAAGCTCCCCCATCATAGACATCTCAAACTCACTTTGCATTAGATCTGAAAATTTCTTACATAGTTTTTCATTAGTTGCACCAAAAATGATATCATCAACATAGATTTGAACCAAGAGTATGTCCTTACCGGATCTTTCAATAAAAAAGTGTATTATCCACAGCACCTCTTTTAAAACCTTTTTCAAGTAAAAAATTGCTTAAACGATCATACCAAGCTCTAGGAGCTTGTTTAAGACCATATAAAGCCTTTTTCAACTTGAACACATAATCCGGATGTTCAAAATTTTCAAATCCGGATGGTTGTGAAACATACAATTTGTAACACCCCGCAAATTCCTCGTATTGTTTTAAGTATTAAGGAGAATTATTTTGAGAAAAGTGTTTTTGAAAAAGTATTTCCTCAAATGAATTTCTTATTTTATGATTTCAAGTGGTGAATGATTTTTTTTAAGAAATGATTTTCATTAGAGAATATTATGAGTTTTAGAAATTGAATTTTTGGAATGATTGTATATTTAATCTTTTTGTGCTTTAAAGAAATTGTGATTTCTAAACAAGGGTTATTTTATGAAGAAAAGATTTATTTCCATGTATGTATGTGCGGTATTTCTATGTGAGTATGCTTAGGGTTATATGGAAATTAAATTGGTAGAAGAATATGATAATGCATGTGTGTGAATATGTATGTCACGTATATATGTATGTGTATGCATGTTAGGATTGTATTTTTAGGACAATTAGTTATGGGATGGATTAGGACCAAAAGGAAATTAATTAGTAGAAACAAATTATGCATGAAGTGACCTAAAGCCATGAATTACTCCTCATTGTCCCCTTTGCTAAACTCCACCCATGCAACAAATTGAGTTGTCAAAATCGCCCCTCCCATTTGCACCTATGGCCGAATTTCACAAGGGCAAAAGAGGAAGTACATGAGTTGCCTATATAAGCCTTATACCTTAGTTTATTTCCTTCATTCACCTCTTCACTTCATTTCATTTCTTCCATTCCTCATTTCTTTCCAAACACACCAACACTAAGAGCAAAACAAACTCTTAGTGAGAGACTTAGAGAGAGAGAGGGCCGTGACTGAGGAAGGAGGAAGAAGGAGAAATCAAGCCAAAACCTAAGCCTTTCCTTGAAGATCCAAGACCTTAGGAGCTAGAAGACCTTGATCTTGGTGGGTATTTCGAAGGAGCATGAAGAAATTGTAATAGTTAGGTTTCCTTCTAGTTTTGCGAATTTTTCTTCTTTTCTTTCTTTGCATGTTAATTTTCCAAGTTTAAGTGATGGGTACAAGTGTTGTTTGTGCTTAATCATGGACTTTTAAGACTAAAAATAACTTGTAATAACTTAAATCATGGACTTTATGATTCGGCTAAAACCTAAATGATGGATCTTAAAGTTATTCAAACTAAATCTTCTAGATCTAAAGATTTGTTGAGATTTTGTGGATCTAAAGTAAAGCCTCTTTGCATGTTAAATATTTTGCTTGAAACCTTGATTTGTAAAGTATTTATAAGATTATTTGATGAGTAAATGCATGATCTAAGCTTGTTTGATGATAAAGTTGTGATCTTTGGCCTTGTATGTGGATTGATGATGATCTTGGTGCTTTGTGTACATGCATGTTTTGCTTATGCCTTAATCTTGAATTTTTTTAGAATAAATGAACTTATAAAACCCTAGATCAAGAGCCAAGTGATTCGGCCTTGACTAGTAACATGGGTCTTGATGCTTTTTAATTTGATTCAAGTAGTTGCATGTTAATCACAAGCTTAGAAAAGTTGATTTGAGTTGTTAAAATGCTTTGATCTTGATTTGATCTTTAAAAAGTTTTGTTCTTGGACCTTGTAAGTGATTTTTGAATAAAAAGATTTAACCTTTCTTAATAAAGTCTTGATTTTGGTCTTGATCTTTAACTTGTTTATGAAAAAGTGCGATTCTTGAATTTTGCATGTGATTTGTAAATAAAAAGCTTTGATCTTGTGGTGATCTATGAAAAAGTTTTGATCTTTAGTACATGCATGTTGTTTTGAACCAAAAGTTAAACCTTTCTTCATGCATGTCACGGTTTTTAACCTCTTTTTACCTAAAGTGATTTTTATCTTTGATTTGTATCATTATAATTGATTATATGACTTGATCTACAAGATCTAAGTACATGCATGTTATTTCTAAGTGAAAAAGATTTGATCTTTCTTAGAGATCATCACGGTTTTACAAGAATCAAGGAAACAAGCTTTTGAGAATTTATTTCTAACTTGATTTATGTTATATGCTCTTGCATGTTAAAGATTTAAAGTTAAACTCTTGATTTTTGGGTAATGAGCATTCGGTTTAAGCTTAAAACCAAGGGGTTATGTTTTGTTTTTCATAAAAAGACACATACATGTGATTTCTTCTTGATTTAAGGAATTTTAAAGAGCATGATGTGATTCATGAATTTTGATGTATGCATGTTGAAAAAGTGAACCAAAAACCTTGTTTTTGTCATAATAAGATTCGGCCTATGCATGTGAGTTAGGCTAGGCCCTTTTTCTTATGAAGTGACTTGAAGCTATGAATGTGTCTTGTGAATTAATCTTAAGCTAAATTATTTAAAATTGTGGTGTGAATATTTTCTTTCAATTCGGTTTTGTAAAAGAAAATGGGGTTTTAGTATTTGAAATAAATCAAGTTGATTTATGTGTTTAGATTTGTAATTCCTAACTTGTTTTCCTTAATTCTATTCGGCCATGTAGTGTAAATGAGTTTAGGAAGTTTAGTTGCATGAAATAAAATATACATGGTGATTTTTGAAATGGATAAAGTTGTTTAAAGTAAGAAAAATAAATGTGCTTGGTTTATATCTTTGGTTCAATTCGGTTTGTAAATATATAGCATGACTAAGTGTTTTATTTTATGAAAATAAATTAATCGTGAGTTGTATGATTGCTTTGATGTTGACTAAGTTGATTATATGTCTGTAATTAATTAATGAAGTGTTGCTTGTTGTTGTGTGTTAAGTTGATGTTTGGAAAATGATTGAGTATGTAATTGATTTTGAAATTAATTGATTTTGAAATTAATTGATTTTAAAATAATTTGATTTGATTTGTTTGGGATTATTGGATTGTGTTTATGGCTGTCCAAAGTTTGTTTTATGACAAAAGTTTGAGTTTTAAAAGTGTTAATTTCGAGTTAAAGAAGTATTTGAAATAAAAAGTGTTTTTATGATGTTTTTGGGGTTTTATCAAAATGATTTTGTAAAACAACTCTTTGTTGTCCAGAATTGTTTGGATTTGTTTCTTAGTTTCAAGAGTGAGTACAAGTGATTTAAAGTAAAGTTTTCAAGTGATATTTGATTTGAGAAAAAGCCGGATTGAAAACAGTGAATTTTTCGGTGTTTCGAACGTAATTAAGGTGCTGTCCAAGACGGACCAGCAACCAAATAAATTGGTTTAAATTATTTTATTAAATGTTTTCAAATGGTTTTGAGGTACTTAGAGTACCAGAAAAAGATAGAATTGTTTTGAGAAAACAATTACGTTTTTAAGTCTTCCGACGAGGAACGAAATGGGTACTGATTAAGAAAAGGTTTTCTTATACAATTTAATAACATAAACGTGTTTTATTTAATACGAGGAATGTTATAGACGAGGGATTGGGGCAGCTGGCAGCCGGTAGAGACAAGGATCCGAGGAGATCGTACGCATTTAATCGCTGGACCTCAGGTGAGAGAGAAGCTTTCCTAAGACACCGTGGTATTTTGGTGATTTATTAGGACGTTCCGTATCATCTCAAAGATCGGAACTTAGTGGTTCGGAGTCAGTAGTATAAGTGGCAATTGTTTGTGTTGTGTGGCCACTTATATGAAGGTGACAAAGGCCACAATGTTGTTGTGTGATGTGAAATAGCATGCTTTTAATTATTTATTTAATTATGTATGATGAATTTAATATTGTTGATTAATCCAAGTACCATGCTGATGGACGTCTGTTACGTCCTGAAAATAAAATGAAATGATTAAGTTGTGAAAGTAAGGATACCAAGATAAAAGAAAGGATGATAAAGAATATGAGATATGTGTTGAAAAGAGATAAAGAGTTGAGATTGGGGAAGGATTTGATGATAATGATGAGGTTAAGCCAGAGGTGGGAAGAGTGATGTTGTTTATCGAAATGAGATGTGATCTGAGTGGAGCTTGGCTCCTTTGTTGCTGTTTTTGGGAAGAGACTAATGTTGAGTTGAGCTTGATCCTCCATTAGCGCTCAGGGAAATGAGGTTTTTGAAAAAGTTTTCGAAACGAGATTTTTGAAAGATTTTGTGAAATGAGATTTTTAGAAAACTTGTGAAATGTTCTTTTGAGAAAATTTGTGAAAAGAGGTTTTTGAGAAAACTCATAAAAGGTATTGTGAGAAAGGTTTTTGAAACAAGATTTTTGTGAAAAATTTGTGAAATGAAATTTTTAGAAATTTTGTGAAATGAGGTTTTTAGAAAGATTGTGAAATGAAACTTTTAGAAATCTTGTGGAATGTGATTTTTAGAAATTTTGTGAAATGTAGCTTTGCGAAGTAAGATCTTTTTGAGAAGGTTTTCAAAATGAGATTTTGAGAAAGTTTACAAAACGATATTTTGTAGAGGTTTATGAAACAATATTTCAGGAAAGTTTGTGAAATGATATTTTGAGAAGGTTTGCGAAATAGTATTTCAAGAAAGTTTATGAAATGAGATTTTTAGAAAGTGATGAAAGGAAAATTTTTAGAAGGTTTGTGAAATGAGATTTTCGAAAGTTTTGTGAAATGAGGATTAAAGGAAATTTTATGAAATGAGACTTTTGAGAAGTTTATGAAACAAGATTCTGAGAAAGATTATGAAACGAGATTTTGTGAAAGTTTATGATTTGAGATTTTGCAAAAGGATGATGAAATGAGGTCTTGAGAAAGAGGAGGAAATGTTATGTTGAGAAAGATAGTGAAATGAGATTGATGAGGAAAGTTGTGAAATGAGATGCAAGTATGATGATGTGAACCCAGCTCTGTGCTATGTTGAGAAAAGATTAGAGGAAAGATTTTGCAAAGTTAGTGGTCGGGACTCATTGAAGGGATGCACGAAGGATGGGCCGACCTTAGGATAATTAAAAAGATAAAAGACTTTAAAAGACACTAACGCGGTGAGCTATGAGAGTGATATCGAAGTAGTGGAGAGGAAGAGACCATGGGTATCAGGGATACTCAGGTGGAGATTGCATTAGGGGAGGACGATGACGATGAAACGTCAAGAAGTCTTGAGTACTTTCTAGGCAGAACGAACTCCACATGTGGTATACGAACGTGGTAGGGACTAGGTCCAATTCCGTGGTAAGTTCTGCAGCGCAACTAGAATAGTGCTAACGCCCCCTATATTGCAAATCTTGAACAGTGAGAGGGAATGGATTGGGGCATCTTGATTTTCCACTGTACCCGAGTTTTCTACAGTGTGCCTTGACTATATATGAATTGAAATGATATGATTTGAATTGAGAATGTACCCGAGTTTTCTACAGTTCTCCTGGCCTGGAGCCAATTGATTGTGAAACAGCTGTCGTGCCCGCACGGTAAAGGTCTTGTACTCCTGTTTGCTTCCGACTAGGTTGGGTGGATGACCGAGGAGATGTAGACGTGAGTGATAAGTGAGAATGGAACGTGTACCCCGATGATACTTTAAGATTCCCCAATCCTCGATGGTTATGATCCAATAAGACTTGATAAGAAAAGATTTATGATTATGAGAAGGAAATGAATGAGAAAGAAAGGATGTTTATAAGAAGAGAAAGCAAGTTGGGAAGAAATGAAAAATGATATCAATGATGAAAGATAATAATGATAATGATGTTGATAATATACTTGATTGTTGTGTTGTATGTATGTTGCATTGTATGTTTTTATGGTCCTAGTATCTTGCCTATCGTAATCCCACACCGTCGACGATGCGTCGTTCGGATCGCTTACTCTCTCCTGTTCGTTGGCATATCGGTGCTGCTGGTATCTCAACGGGCAGATGGAGTATTGTATGGAGGTCACTATGTGGAGTAAGTAAGGAAGGGGTTGGAAACGCACCCCATCCGGCTGGGTATGGACCGGCTACACCCAGATCATGATCCCATACTTGGAACATCGACTGAGCGGAGCTAATTTGGAGCCGCACTTGGGACAAGTCACCGTACGAGGATATAGGAGCTACAAAGAGAAGATTCAGTACGAAACCCAGAGGAACTCTTCCACTCTCAACGGAGCGGAGCCGGAATTGTGACACTCTTCCGAATTACCCAAATATAATATAGTAATTAAGCTTTCATATTGGATAATATATGGACTTGTGAGTGTTAAGAAAATATGGAAAATAAAATTTTCTTTTAAAGCGGGTGCACAAATCGTCATTTGGAATTCTTGGAGAATAAACTTTAAACCATTTCAAAACATTTGTATCGAGTTCGGCGATCTCTAAAACCTTTTTCACAAATAGGGTAACATTCGCTCTTTGGAAACATATTGGTATCATACAAGTAATTAAAGTTACCCATACTTTGTTCGATAACACTGATACCATCAAATAATATATATATAGCCGAGCTCTTAGATAGATTAAATCAGAGTAAAGTGGAAGTTATAGGACTATGCAACTGATAATAATATAAACAGAGATATATATACATAAGTATGAAAAGAGTGATAAGTACATAGTCCCCATATCAAGTCTCCAAGTTCCAAAATACAAGTCCATAATCCGATCTTCATAGTAATATGACCAAAGCCCTAGAGTACTAAAGTATATCTAAAACGTATATACATAACCAAAATATGAACTCCAGGGGTGGTCACGTAGATCCAGTAGCATCAGATGTAGTAGTAGTGATAGCAGCAGTCTCCAAGTAGTAAATATGGTAGTAGCATCATCATCATCACAGCAGCAGCAAATCTCCTCCACAGCCTCCACACATCGGATCCTCTGATCCTCATCATATACCCTATACACATACCTAGGGATCATCGTCCCTCCAATCACTCCCAGTAGAATGCACGACAGGCTCGCTCCCACTCTCGTCCTCCACCGGATCCTCCTCGATCTCATCCGAGGGAGAGTGTACCCTACCACAGGGTACCGGGTCAGGTGATGGTGAAACCTTGACTGGGCTCGTCGGATCAGAAGGGGGAGTCTCCTCGCGGACGACTCTCGAAGTAAAAGGGTGAGAGCGGGTAGGTCGAAAACGAAAACTATGGTAAGAGCGAGCTGGTCGCATGGGAGGTAGTCCATGGTAAGTGTAAAACGGGGGTACATGCATAGTGTATATGATGGGAATCCTAAATCTACGAGGACGGAATCGGATCAACGGGTTCGGGTGGTAGAAGGTAATCTCTACCTCACCCTCGAACACCGCGCGATGGTCCTCATAGATCCATGTGCCACTAGGAAGTGGCCGGATCTCGATGCAAGCAATGTAACAAGACATCGCCTACAAGGGCATAGGGGTAAGCAATTCTATACACATAACCAACAGAGAATAAATTGTGCACTATGAATATGTAAATATGCATCAATTAACAACAATCACATATAACACTTAGTAGTTAATGAATGCACATAGGATGCTCACACTTATTCCATTTATCACAATTAATTCAAATGAGTGGCATGATGCATGACTTTAGCTCTCAAGCCTATCTCCATCATACTATGTCACTCTCTGATGTCCATCCCTGACAACCCAGCACTCAACAGTGCGTTGTATTCCTAGGTATACAACAATTCGTACATTCACCTAGAATGTACACGACAAGCTTGGTATCCATGCCACCCGAGCATATCCCTTCATCCAAACGGACCGTCATCCAAACGGTATAACCATATCGGCATCCACTCAGCCGACCACGTCAATGACGTGTCATCAAGCAAGCGTATTGGCACTCCCAGAGGCCCTCCACATGTTTACCAAAAACATGATATACGTCCTACCATCCAAACTCCAATATGAATGCATTAACTTTACGTAAAAGGAATTGATTGATGTTTCGTTCTTTTATTAATACTTTACGTGCCTCTCGAGCAACGTATCATCATTATTCAAATGAAAACATCATAACGTCAATCAATTTCTTTTAAGTCCAGGATCACTTGGTTTATTGTCCTTTAAGAGTTACAAAATGACTTAGAATTGAAAATGGTATTTTAAGTGTCTGACTAAAAATACTCGAGTGTTTTCCAAAATACTCGAGTAGTTTATCATTTCCCAGATTCTACTCGAGTGGTTCATGATTATACTCGAGTAGTTCATATCTTTTCAGAGATTTAGGTTTTCAGTTCTTCATAAATATACTCGAGTAATTCATGAGATACTCGAGTATTCCATTACCCAGAATACTCGAGTAGTTCATATATTACTCGAGTGTCCAATCTGATTCTCAAGTTGGTGCGCCAATTTTCACTCTGGTGCACCGCGAAATACTCGAGTGTTAAGCCAAATACTCGAGTATATGCAGACAGAACAGAGTGAAACTTGGTTTTTACATACCATTTCAATTTCTAAACACTTTTAACCCAAACCAGTGATCACAATAGTTCATATACCATATATTGAACATGTTGCAATACTCATTTCATATCAAATAACCAATTTGACAGAGAATCAACCATTTATGCATAATTTACACAATTTAATAACTCAACACCTCAAATAGCAAAATAAGCATAACACTCATGAAAAAATGGTCATTTAAGCTTGCATGCATGATATAAAATTTGCTCAACACAGTTTTAGAGCAAAGCTTGGTCTCCAAACCAAGGATCCTATTCAAACTAAGCCCTTAGAGCCTCTTGGTGGCTCTCTAACACAAATAATGGAATTTAATATCTATCTAGTGAATATAATTACTTCCCCTTACCTCTAAGACGTGTGAGAATTGGTTTTTGACAGAAAAACAGACTTCAAGCTAGCTTCCCCCAAGAACCATATGACAACAGCACAGTTTTGAATGAGGTCATGAAACCAGAGATTTTGGTGGTGAATTCATGCAAAATAATTGGGGAAAGTAATTAGAAATCGTTCTCTACAACACATACTAGAGAATGGAATGAAATTGAAGTATCAAGGATTCAAGAGCTTACCAAAATCGATTGCTCTAGTAAGCTCCAGAAACTGCAAACAGCTTCAACTCCCTCCCTTCTCAGATTCGATTCTCCCTCTACACTTGATCTCAGCTAATAATCTTAGTATCTTTACGAAGCCCTGGATGTGAGCTTCGTAATCGTGTATCACTCGAAATCAAACACTCAAAATTGAAGCTGAATTGAAGGAAACGATTTCAGAACCCTAACCTCATCAACAAAGCACTTTTGATCCAAAATTCTCAGCCAAGGATCGTTGATGAGTTTAAATAGACCAAGAGAAGGCTCATGCAGAGCGACACGAAGCATAGGACGTGTTGAAGAAGACGATTTCGTGTCAACACACGAGAATCGTTGGTGCTGACTCACCAAACGCACTAACTCGTGCAACTCTGTCCAGAATACTCGAGTTTTTCATCAAATACTCGAGTATTTTTCGCAATTTTTGAAAAATAATTATTTTATTTACTTTTCCTCCAAAATCTTTCCTATAATTACCTCTAGGTCCCAACCCAGGGACTAATATGCAAAATACTCATCTTAGGCATTTATTATATTTATTAAATCAATTCACACACATATACCAACTATATGAACACATATTTTAATCAAGGATTAATATGGAAATAATTAATTATAATTAATTTATAATTAACATTTCATTAATCGGGGATTAAAATTTTGGGGTGTTACACTACTCCCCCACTTACAAGGAATTTCGTCCCCGAAATTCAACTCATACAAACAAGTCAGGATAATCCTGACGCATCTTATCCTCTAGTTCCCACGATGCTTCCATTACATCGCCACACACCCAGACGACTTTGACCAGACGAATGTCTTTCCCTCTAAGCTGCTTGATTCTTCGATCTTCAATACGAACTGGCACAGCTTTGAAGGTTAGGTTCTCATGAATTTCTAAGTCATCAGGTTGGATTCTAAGGACAATGGTGGGGTCATGGACATATCTTTTAAGTTGAGACACATGGAATACATTATGAAGGTTAGCTAATGACGGGGGAAAAGCCAATTGATAAGCTACTGGGCCGACTCTTTTGAGGATTTGGTAGGGACCAATGAATTTAGGTGATAGTTTCTGAGTTTTCAAGGCTCGACTAACACCTTTGGTTGGTACTATCCTAATAGACACATGGTCTCCTTCGGCGAATTCTAATGGTTTTCTTCTCTTATCAGCATAGCTTTTCTGCCTACTCTGAGCTGCCCTCATCTTTTCTTGTATCATCTTGATCTGTTTCGTGGTCTCTTGCACAAAATCTGGTCCAACCAGAGAATTCTCCCCCACTTGAAACCAACATAACGGCGTCTGGCACTTTCTCCCATAAAAAGCTTCAAATGGTGCCATTCCAATACTCGTATGGTAACTGTTGTTGTAAGTGAATTCCACGAGTGGCAACATCTGCTCCCAATTCCCTTGTCCTTCCAAAGCACAGGCTCGTAGAATGTCCTCCAATGACTGAATAGTCCTCTCCGTTTGGCCATCAGTCTGAGGATGGTATGCAGAACTCAGTTTCAATCTTGAACCCAAGGCTCTATGCAGATCTTCCCAAAACTTCGATGTAAATCTCGGGTCGTGATCTGACACAATGCTTGATGGTACACCGTGCAGACGAACAACTTCTTTGATGTACAACTGAGTGAGCTTTTCCAACGAATAGCGCATATTCACGGGAATGAAATGCGCCGACTTGGTCAAACGATCCACGATCACCCAGATTGCATCATGACCAGTAGATGTCCTTGGCAATCCCGACACGAAATCCATCGAGATGCTATCCCATTTCCACAACGGAATCTCCAAAGGAAGTAACTCTCCTCCTGGCCTTTGATGTTCCACCTTGGCCTTTTGACACACCAAACAACAGGCCACATACTCAGCTACGTCTTTCTTCAAACCAGGCCACCAAAATAGCTTCTTTAAGTCCTGGTACATTTTGGTAGCTCCCGGATGCATACTCATCTTACTCTTATGTGCTTCATCCAGAATCATCCTTCTTACTTCTAAATCATCAGGCACACAAATCCTTGTTTTAAAGCGAAGGATTCCATCCTTCCCTTCCTGAAACTCCAATTCCTTGCCTTCTTCCATCAACTTCCTCTTTTCTATGAGCTTCTCGTCCTTGCGTTTCAATTCCCGAATCCTTTGTAGAAACTCATTAGCAATCTGCAGCATCCCCATCTTGATACTTGTCGGCTCCACTTGCATCGTCAGACTCAAATCCCGGAATTCCTCCATCAGTGCAGCTTCTCTGACCATCATTGCACTGATGTGCATTGCCTTTCTACTCAATACATCTGCCACAACATTGGCCTTCCCAGGATGATAATGGAGTTCAAACTCATAATCCTTCAAAAACTCCATCCATCGGCGCTGCCTCATATTCAACTCTTTTTGATCGAAGAGGTACTTTAAACTCTTATGGTCACTGAACACCCGGAACGTAGTGCCATAGAGATAGTGCCTCCAGATCTTTAATGCAAACACCACAGCTGCCAGCTCCAGATCATGGGTTGGATAGTTCATTTCATGAACTTTTAGCTGTCTCGAGGCATAGGCGGCGACTTGCCCTTCTTGCATCAAAACGCACCCAAGACCTTGTTTCGACGCGTCACAATACACATCAAAATTCTTCTGTGTATCGGGCAGAATCAGTACCGGAGATGATGTCAACCTTTCCTTCAACTCTCGAAAACTCCTTTCACATTTCTCATCCCATAGGAATGGTTGATCTTTCCGGGTCAACTTCGTCAGAGGCAGTGCGATCTTCGAGAAACCTTTTATAAACCTTCTATAGTAACCAGCCAAACCAAGAAAGCTTCTCACCTCCGTGACTGACTTTGGTTGCTCCCATTGCAAAACCGAACTCACTTTCCTCGGATCAACGACTATTCCTTTGTCCGAAATCACATGCCCCAAGAACTTAACCTCCTTCAGCCAGAACTCACACTTTGTAAGTTTGGCGTACAATTGCTACTCCTTTAGGATGCTCAACACTATCCTCAAGTGTCCAGCATGCTCCTCCGGGCTCTTGGAGTAAATGAGAATATCATCGATGAACACAACCACGAATAAATCTAAATAAGGTCTAAAGATTCGATTCATATAGTCCATGAAGATGGCTGACGCATTAGTCAATCCGAACGGCATCACGACATACTCATAATGTCCGTATCGAGATCGAAATGCAGTTTTAGAGATATCCTCTTCTCTTATCCTGATCTGATGGTATCCTGACCTTAAATCGATCTTGGAAAATACTAAAGCTCCACGAACTTGATCCATAAGGTCATCTATCCTCGGCAACGGATACTTGTTCTTGATGGTGACCTTATTCAGCTGCCGGTAGTCGATGCACATCCTCATACTACCATCTTTCTTCTTGACAAACAAAACCGGAGCACCCCAAGGTGACACACTTGGTCAGATCATCTGCTTCTGCAGCAGTTCCTCAATCTGCTTCTTCATTTCCGCCATTTCCGGTGGTGCCATTCTATAGGGAGCGATAGAAATGGGACCAGCTCCCGGAACTAAGTCGATACCGAATTCAATTTCTCTTCTTGCTGGTAGACCAGGGATCTCATCAGCAAAAACTTCTGGAAAGTCTCTGACAATAGGGATCTCTTCCATCCTTGGACCATTCTCCTCCACCTCAGAGTTGAACAGGCACACGTAGCCGGAAGGTTTTGGGCTTCCATAGGTCACTACTTTTCTATCACAATCAATGATTACTTGGTTTTGACTTAACCAGTCCATTCCCAAGATCACATCTAATTGTACTAAGGGTAAGCAGATCAAATCTACTTTAGAGGTTTGTCCTAACACTTCTATACAACAGTCAAGACATGCTCTAGAGACAACTACAGGAGCATTGACAGGGGTTTCTACTTTCAGAGCATAAGGCATTCCGGACATAATCAAGCCTAAACGGTCTACACATTCATATGAAACAAAGGAATGCGTAGCACCGGAATCAAACAAAACATAGCAAGACTGACCATTAAGCAAGTATTTACCTTGCACCAGATCAGAAGACCGACTTGCTTCCACACCACTAAGGGTGAAAACTCTTCCTTGAGCCATAGGTCTCTCAACAACTCCTCTTGAGTTGGCCTTGGCCAGTTCCTTGCAATCCCTTGCAAAATGTCCCGGCTTCCCACAGTTAAAACAACCACTTGTCTCTGAACACACACGGCCATAGTGATTGCACTTGCACTTGTCACAGAATGGAGCCTCGCTCCGATAATCTCTTCTATCAGAACCACCAGCTTTTCCTTTGCCTTTCCCTCGGCGATCATACGGTCCTTTGCCACGATTGTTGAAACCTTTCCGCCTCTGTGGTCCATAGCTTTGATGGTCCTTCTTTTCCGAGACTTGCATCTCCTCAGCCTTTGTATCATCTTCATACATCCTACACATTTCCACCAGTGCAGGAAAGCTTTGAATCCGCTGGTAACTAAAGATCGACTTCAACTTTGGCCTCAAGCCTCCTTCAAACTTAATGCATTTACTCCTCTCATCTGGATTGTTCTGATAGTATGGAGAGTACTTCATCAGCTCTTCAAACTTAGCTGCGTACTCACCCACACTCATGTTCCCTTGCTTTAGCTGCAAGAATTCCACCTCCTTCTTCCTTCTCAAGTCCTCAGGGAAATACTTTTGGAGAAACTTCTCCATAAATACTCCCCAACTTACCTCTCTTCCTTCATATTGCAGAAGCTGCATCATGTGATTCCACCAGTTCTCAGCTTCCTCCTCTAACATATAGGTTGCATACGCCACCTTTTGCACATCAGAACACTCCAACATTCTCAAGATCTTGTCCATGGTGTGAATCCACTTGTTGGCCTCTTCCGGTTTAAATCATCCTTCAAACTTTGGCGGATTACAGCTTCTAAAATCAGCCAAAGTCTTCGCTTCAGCGTTACCCACATTACCTTGATGAGACGGGTTGACTGGTTGAGATGGTTGTTGAGACTGTCGTTGCATGGCTTCCAGCACCGTGGTGATCCTTTCTAACATCGTATTAGTGTGAATTTGGTTTCTAGTTGCCATATTAAACCGGCGCTATGGGCTTATGGTCACATATGTTGAACCAAAGAAACTTCCATTACACTACCTATTCTAAGGCTCTATCTTAAACTTATTAAATCTACAATCAATTGCGTCTTGTACTCAAAGAGACAAGATACAAATAAATCAAGGGTATCTAAAGCTCAACAAGCAAAATAACAACATTCAAAATAATGTGCATGCCCTGGAGATACCTGCTTGATGTTGATGGCTACCTTTCTGAACTACTTCCACTACCACAGGATCTGACTTTTGCTCTGATACCACTCAGTGTGACACCCTTCCGAATTACCCAAATATAATATAGTAATTAAGCTTTCATATTGGATAATATATGGACTTGTTAGTGTTAAGAAAATATGGAAAATAAAATTTTCTTTTAAAGCGGGTGCACAAATCGTCATTTGGAATTCTTGGAGAATAAACTTTAAACCATTTCAAAACATTTGTATCGAGTTCGGCGATCTCTATAACCTTTTTCACAAATAGGGTAACATTCGCTCTTTGGAAACATCTTGGTATCATACAAGTAATTAAAGTTACCCATACTTTGTTCGATAACACTGATACCATCAAATAATATATATATAGCCGAGCTCTTAGATAGATTAAATCAGAGTAAAGTGGAAGTTATAGGACTATGCAACTGATAATAATATAAACAGAGATATATATACATAAGTATGAAAAGAGTGATAAGTACATAGTCCCCATATCAAGTCTCCAAGTTCCAAAATACAAGTCCATAATCCGATCTTCACAGTAATATGACCAAAGCCCTAGAGTACTCAAAAAGTATATCTACAACGTATATACATAACCAAAATATGAACTCCAGGGGTGGTCACGTAGATCCAGTAGCATCAGATGTAGTAGTAGTGATAGCAGCAGTCTCCAAGTAGTAAATAGGGTAGTAGCATCATCATCATCACAGCAGCAGCAAATCTCCTCCACAGCCTCCACACATCGGATCCTCTGATCCTCATCATATACCCTATACACATACCTAGGGATCATCGTCCCTCCAATCACTCCCAGTAGAATGCACGACAGGCTCGCTCCCACTCTCGTCCTCCACCGGATCCTCCTCGATCTCATCCGAGGGAGAGTGTACCCTACCACTGGGTACCGGGTCAGGTGATGGTGAAACCCTGACTGGGCTCCTCGGATCAGAAGGGGGAGTCTCTTCGCGGACGACTCTCGAAGTAAAAGGGTGAGAGCGGGTAGGTCGTAAACGAAAACTATGGTAAGAGCGAGCTGGTCGCGTGGGAGGTGGTCCATGGTAAGTGTAAAACGGGGGTACATGCATAGTGTATATGATGGGAATCCTAAATCTACGAGGACGGAATCGGATCAACGGGTTCGGGTGGTAGAAGGTAATCTCTACCTCACCCTCGAACACCGCGCGATGGTCCTCATAGATCCATGTGCCACTAGGAAGTGGCCGGATCTCGATGCAAGCAATGTAACGAGACATCGCCTACAAGGGCATAGGGGTAAGCAATTCTATACACATAACCAATAGAGAATAAATTGTGCACTATGAATATGTAAATATGCATCAATTAACAACAATCACATATAACACTTAGCAGTTAATGAATGCACATAGGATGCTCACACTTATTCCATTTATCACAATTAATTCAAATGAGTGGCATGATGCATGACTTTAGCTCTCAAGCCTATCTCCATCATACTATGTCATTCTCTGACGTCCATCCCTGACAACCCAGCACTCAGTCGACCACGTCAACGACGTGTCATCAAGCAAGCATATTGGCACTCCCAGAGGCCGACCACATGTTTACCAAAAACATGATATACGTCCTACCATCCAAACTCCAGTATGAATGCATTAACTTTACTTAAAAGGAATTGATTGATGTTTCATCCTTTTATTAGTACTTTATGTGCCTCCCGAGCAACGTATCATCATTATTCAAATGAAAACATCATAACGTCAATCAATTTCTTTTAAGTCCAGGTTCACTTGGTTTATTGTCCTTTAAGAGTTACAAAATGACTTAGAATTGAAAATGGTATTTTAAGTGTCTGAATAAAAATACTCGAGTGTTTTCCAAAAAAATCGAGTAGTTTATCATTTCCCAAGTTCTACTCGAGTGGTTCATGATTATACTCGAGTCGTTCATATCTTTTCAGAGATTTAGGTTTTCAGGTCTTCATAAATATACTCGAGTAATTCATGAGACACTCGATTATTCAATTACCCATAATACTCGAGTAGTTCATATATTACTCGAGTGTCCAATCTGATTCTCAAGTTGGTGCGCCAATTTTCACTCTGGTGCACCACGAAATACTCGAGTATATGCAGACAGAACAGAGTGAAACTTGGTTTTTACATACCATTTCAATTTCTAAACACTTTTAACCCAAACCAATGATCACAATAGTTCATATACCATATATTGAACATGTTGCAATACTCATTTCATATCAAATAACCAATTTGACAGAGAATCAACCATTTATGCATAATTTACACAATTTAGTAACTCAACACCTCAAATTGCAAAATAAGCATAACACTCATGAAACAATGGTCATTTAAGCTTGCATGCATGATATAAAATTTGCTCAACACAGTTTTAGAGCAAAGCTTGGTCTCCAAACCAAGGATCCTATTCAAACTAAGCCCTTAGAGCCTCTTGGTGGCTCTCTAACACAAATAATGGAATTTAATCTCTATCTAGTGAATATAATTACTTCCCCTTACCTCTAAGACGTGTGAGAATTGGTTTTTGACAGAAAAACAGACTTCAAGCTAGCTTCCCCCAAGAACCATATGACAGCAGCACAGTTTTGAATGAGGTCATGAAACCAGAGATTTTGGTGGTGAATTCATGCAAAATAATTGGGGAAAGTAATTAGAAATCGTTCTCTGCAACACATACTAGAGAATGGAATGAAATTGAAGTATCAAGGATTCAAGAGCTTACCAAAATCGATTGCTCTAGTAAGCTCCAGAAACTGCAAACAACTTCAACTCCCTCCCTTCTCAGATTCGATTCTCCCTCTACACTCGATCTCAGCTAATAATCTTAGTATCTTTACGAAGCCCTGGATGTGAGCTTCGTAATCGTGTATCACTCGAAATAAAACACTCAAAATTGAAGCTGAATTGAAGGAAACGATTTCAGAACCCTAACCTCATCAACAAAGCACTTTTGATCCAAAATTCTCAGCCAAGGATCGTTGATGAGTTTAAATAGACCAAGAGAAGGCTCATGCAGAGCGACACGAAGCATAGGACGTGTTGAAGAAGACGATTTTGTGTCAACACACGAGAATCGTTGGTGCTGACTCACCAAACGCACTAACTCGTGCAACTCTGTCCAGAATACTCGAGTTTTTCATCAAATACTCGAGTATTTTTCCCAATTTTTGAAAAATAATTATTTTATTTACTTTCCCTCCAAAATCTTTCCTATAATTACCTCTAGGTCCCAACCCAGGGACTAATATGCAAAATACTCATCTTAGGCATTTATTATATTTATTAAATCAATTCACACACATATACCAACTATATGAACACATATTTTAATCAAGGATTAATATGGAAATAATTAATTATAATTAATTTGTAATTAACATTTCATTAATCGGGGATTAAAATTTTGGGGTGTTACAGGAATCCATAAGAATTGAGGGGACAACGACAAGGAGGGCATCATCCTCGAGAGCGAGGAGAGGACGCAAGAATAAGGAAGGACTTCACCCGATTGTTTTCAATAGGAAGGCTTAAGAATAGGATTATTGGTTTAAAATTGTGGTGAGTGTTTTACGTTAAGGATTACCTAAGTGATGAACTGTTGATGTAACTTAGCTTATTTTGGAACATGCCCTATTTTCAAAGAATTGTGAGAGTGCAACAAGGTGAAAATTGTGCAAGTCACTTTTTTTATATTGTAAAGAACTATGTTGGGTTTGCAACCCAACTGTTTTTCCATGACAAATGTTTTTGAAAATCCAAATGAGTAAATGTTCGTTATAGTAACAACTCGGTTTTCGGAAAAGGGTGTTGAGAACACCAAGAACTTTTTAACAACGTTTTCAAACACTTCAACAATATTTTACAAAAAAAAAAATAAACTTGGCCTCATTTTTGGTAACTTTAATAAATAAAAGTTGGTTATTTCGAGTTATGAAAATCGGGCTATTACAGAATGGTATCAGAGCTTATGGTAATCCTTAGTGGCCTTAAGCATGGGCTTACATGCTTTGTTTGTGTGACTCTGTGTGTTTGCTAGTGTAAGGATAGGAGCATAAGTTTAGGTTCTCATCTTTCTAGGATGTAAGATTTTGTTTGTGGCTTAATGTCGGCCGAATTAGTCTAAGGAACCTGTTCATCCCGTAGTTTGAGGAACGTAGACTAAGTATAAAGTGAATAGGTTGAGACCCCTTAACCTTTGATGTTTCATTAGTGTTTGATAAATCCCAGTTTGTTGATCTAGACGTACCCTTGTCTAAGAGTAATCGGTACCTTTGAGGAAATAGGATGTTATTCTTGGATCCCCTGTTTGTTGAATTGCTTCAACAAAACAAACAATATAGTTGAAATTTGAACCTTTTCTTCATGAGCCCCTATCAAACTGTAGCTTTACCGATCCTTTCCAAGATGCATTAGTCTGATTTGTGAAATTGGAAGTGTCATGGATACCCAGATAGTTTAGGCTTGAATGATCAAGGACGGATTAATGGTTGAAGTTGAGTAAGAATGTAAGACCATAGTGAGCTTAGTTGTAAGTTTGATCAAAGTTGGGGAGCTACAAGGAAGAAAAGAGGTGCATGTTACCGGTTCTTAGAGGAATTATGAGGAAAATTTTGAGGATTAGGATTGCCTTATACCGTAACTAGAGGTTTAGGTGATGAAAGTGATAGGCTTAATTGATGTTTAGGATGGATCTAATGAGGAACTTGAGGTTGTTTTGAGGAAGTAAGAACCAAAATTTCCATAGAATTCCTCCTAAGTCGGAGAAATAACGGATGAAAGCCTTAGAGTTAGAAGGAGAATTAAAGGAAGGAGTGATGGTTGTGAGTTAGCGGCAACCCTAAGTTATAGGAAGTAGTGAGTATCTAAGGGTTTTAGGCTAAACCCCAGTACTTTTGGAGATGTGTGAATTTATGTTTGCTTGATTTTCCCTGGGTTTGTACCCAAGGCTATGCTTTCTGTACCGACGACCAGCTAAGAGATGGTACCCTCTTCGGTTAGTCCGTCGGACTTGACTCGATTTAACACTCAAGCGGCAGCGCCTGTGAGACTTCTTCATCCGAAAGCAACAAACGAGGAACACGACAAAATGAATTATGCCAGCAAAGGAGATACGACCATGGAGTGAGAACGAGAGTGTTCTTATGGACATAGCCGTAATGTAAATATTTTGTGTCCTGCTGCCCAATCCGTAACGTATTTCTCGGGGACGAGAAATCTTTAAGTTGGGGAGAATGTAACACCCCGCAAATTCCTCATATTGTTTTAAGTATTAAGGAGAATTATTTTGAGAAAAGTGTTTTTGAAAAAGTATTTCCTCAAATGAATTTCTTATTTTATGATTTCAAGTGGTGAATGATTTTTTTTTAAGAAATGATTTTCATGAGAGAATATTATGAGTTTTAGAAATTGAATTTTTGGAATGATTGTATATTTAATCTTTTTGTGCTTTAAAGAAATTGTGATTTCTAAACAAGGGTTATTTTATGAAGAAAAGATTTATTTCCATGTATGTATGTGCGGTATTTCTATGTGTGTATGCTTAGGGTTATATGGAAATTAAATTGGTAGAAGAATATGATAATGCATGTGAGTGAATATGTATGTCACGTATATATGTATGTGTATGCATGTTAGGATTGTTTTTTTAGGACAATTAGTTATGGGATGGATTAGGACCAAAAGGAAATTAATTAGTAGAAACAAATTATGCATGAAGTGACCTAAAGCCATGAATTACTCCTCATTGTCCCCTTTGCTAAACTCCACCCATGCAACAAATTGAGTTTTCAAAATCGCCCCTCCCATTTGCACCTATGGCCGAATTTCACAAGGGCAAAAGAGGAAGTACATGAGTTGCCTATATAAGCCTTATACCTTAGTTTATTTCCTTCATTCACCTCTTCACTTCATTTCATTTCTTCCATTCCTCATTTCTTTCCAAACACACGAACACTAAGAGCAAAACAAACACTTAGTGAGAGACTTAGAGAGAGAGAGAGGGCCGTGAGTGAGGAAGGAGGAAGAAGGAGAAATCAAGCCAAAACCTAAGCCTTTCCTTGAAGATCCAAGACCTTAGGAGCTAGAAGACCTTGATCTTGGTAGGTATTTCGAAGGAGCATGAAGAAATTGTAATAGTTAGGTTTCCTTCTTGTTTTGTGAATTTTTCTTCTTTTCTTTCTTTGCATGTTAATTTTCCAAGTTTAAGTGATGGGTAAAAGTGTTGTTTGTGCTTAATCATGGACTTTTAAGACTAAAAATAACTTGTAATAACTTAAATCATGGACTTTATGATTCGGCTAAAACCTAAATGATGGATCTTAAAGTTTTTCAAACTAAATCTTCTAGATCTAAAGATTTGTTGAGATTTTGTGGATCTAAAGTAAAGCCTCTTTGCATGTTAAATATTTTGCTTGAAACCTTGATTTGTAAAGTATTTATAAGATTATTTGATGAGTAAATGCATGATCTAAGCTTGTTTGATGATAAAGTTGTGATCTTTGGCCTTGTATGTGGATTGATGATGATCTTGGTGCTTTGTGTACATGCATGTGTTGCTTATGCCTTAATCTTGAATTCTTTTAGAATAAATGAACTTATAAAACCCTAGATCAAGAGCCAAGTGATTCGGCCTTGACTAGTAACATGGGTCTTGTTGCATTTTAATTTGATTCAAGTAGTTGCATGTTAATCTCAAGCTTAGAAAAGTTGATTTGAGTTGATAAAATGCTTTGATCTTGATTTGATCTTTAAAAAGCTTTGGTTTTTGTTTTGATCTTTAAAAAGTTTTGTTCTTGGACCTTGTAAGTGATTTTTGAATAAAAAGATTTAACCTTTCTTAATAAAGTCTTGATTTTGGTCTTGATCTTTAACTTGTTTATGAAAAAGTGTGATTCTTGAATTTTGCATGTGATTTGTAAATAAAAAGCTTTGATCTTGTGGTGATCTATGAAAAAGTTTTGATCTTTAGTACATGCATGTTGTTTTGAACCAAAAGATTTAACATTTCTTCATGCATGTCACGGTTTTTAACCTCTTTTTACCTAAAGTGATTTTGATCTTTTATTTGTATCATTATAATTGATTATATGACTTGATCTACAAGATCTAAGTACATGCATGTTATTTCTAAGTGAAAAAGATTTGATCTTTCTTAGAGATCATCACGGTTTTACAAGAATCAAGGAAACATGCTTTTGAGAATTTATTTCTAACTTGATTTATGTTATATGCTCTTGCATGTTAAAGATTTAAAGTTAAACTCTTTATTTTTGGGTAATGAGCATTCGGTTTAAGCTTAAAACCAAGGGGTTATGTTTTATTTTTCATAAAAAGACACAAACATGTGATTTCTTCTTGATTTAAGGATTTTTGAAGAGAATGATGTGATTCATGAATTTTGATGTATGCATGTTGAAAAAGTGAACCAAAAACCTTGTTTTTGTCATAATATGATTCGGCCTATGCATGTGAGTTAGTCTAGGTCCTTTTTCTTATGAAGTGACTTGAAGCTATGAATGTGTCTTGTGAATTAATCTTTAGCTAAATTATTTAAAATTGTGGTGTGAATATTTTCTTTCAATTCGGTTTTGTAAAAGAAAATGGGGTTTTAGTATTTGAAATAAATCAAGTTGATTTATGTGTTTAGATTTGTAATTCCTAACTTGTTTTCCTTAATTCTATTCGGCCATGTAGTGTAAATGAGTTTAGGAAGTTTAGTTGCATGAAATAAAATATACATGGTGATTTTTGAAAGTGATAAAGTTGTTTAAAGTAAGAAAAATAAATGTGCTTGGTTTATATCTTTGGTTCAATTCGGTTTGTAAATATATATGCATGACTAAGTGTTTTGTTTTATGAAAATAAATTAATCGTGAGTTGTATGATTGCTTTGATGTTGACTAAGTTGATTATATGTCTCTAATTAATTAATGAAGTGTTCCTTGTTGTTGTGTATTAAGTTGATGTTTGGAAAATGATTGAGTATGTAATTGATTTTGAAATTAATTGATTTTAAAATTATTTGATTTGATTTGTTTGGGATTATTGGATTGTGTTTATGGTTGTCCAAAGTTTGTTTTATGACAAAAGTTTGAGTTTTAAAAGTGTTAATTTCGAGTTAAAGAAGTATTTGAAATAAAAAGTGTTTTTATGATGTTTTTGGGGTTTTACCAAAATGATTTTGTAAAATGACTCTTTTCTGTCCAGAATTGTTTGGATTTGTTTCTTAGTTTTAAGAGTGAGTACAAGTGATTTAAAGTAAAGTTTTCAAGTGATATTTGATTTGAGAAAAAACCGGATTGAAAATAGTGAATTTTTCGGTGTTTCGAACGTAATTAAGGTGCTGTCCAAGACGGACCAGCAACCAAATAAATTGGTTTAAATTATTTTAGTAAATGTTTTCAAATGGTTTTGAGGTACTTAGAGTACCCGAAAAAGATAGAATTGTTTTGAGAAAACAATTACGTTTTTAAGTCTTCCGACGAGGAACGGAATGGGTACTGAGTTAAGAAAAGGTTTTCTTATACAATTTAATAACATAAACGTGTTTTATTTAATATGAGGAATGTTATAGACGAGGGATTGGGGCAGCTGGCAGCCGGTAGAGACAAGGATCCGAGGAGATCGTACGCATTTAATCGCTGGACCTTAGGTGAGAGAGAAGCTTTCCTAAGACACCGTGGTATTTAGGTGATTTATTAGGACGTTCCGTATCATCTCAAAGATCGGAACTTAGTGGTTCAGAGTCAGTAGTATAATTGGCAATTGTTTGTGTTGCGTGGCCACTTATATGAAGGTGACAAAGGCCACAATGTTGTTGTGTGATGTGAAATAGCATGCTTTTAATTATTTATTTAATTATGTATGATGAATTTAATATTGTTGATTAATCCAAGTAGCATGTTGATGGACGTCTGTTACGTCCTGAAAATAAAATGAAATGATTATGTTGTGAAAGTAAGGATACCAAGATAAAAGAAAGGATGATAAAGAATATGAGATATGTGTTGAAAAGAGATAAAGAGTTGAGATTGGGGAAGGATTTGATGATAATGATGAGGTTAAGCCAGAGCTGGGAAGAGTGATGTTGTTTATCGAAATGAGATGTAATCTGAGTGGAGCTTGACTCCTTTGTTGCTGTTTTTGGGAAGAGACTAATGTTGAGTTGAGCTTTCTCCTCCATTAGCGCTCAGGGAAATGAGGTTTTTGAAAAAGTTTTCGAAACGAGATTTTTGAAAGATTTTGTGAAATGAGATTTTTAGAAAACTTGTGAAATGTTCTTTTGAGAAAATTTGTGAAAAGAGGTTTTTGAGAAAACTCATAATGGGTATTTTGAGAAAGGTTTTTGAAAAAATATTTTTGTGAAAAATTTGTGAAATGAAATTTTTAGAAATTTTGTGAAATGAGGTTTTTAGAAAGATTGTGAAATGAAACTTTTAGAAATCTTGTGGAAAGTTATTTTTAGAAATTTTGTGAAATGTAGCTTTGCGAAGTAAGATCTTTTTGAGAAGATTTTGAGAAAGTTTACAAAACGGTATTTTGTAGAGGTTTATGAAACAATATTTCAGGAAAGTTTCTGAAATGATATTTTGAGAAGGTTTGCGATATAGTATTTCAAGAAAGTTTATGAAATGAGATTTTTTGAATGTGATGAAAGGAAAATTTTTAGAAGGTTTGTGAAATGAGATTTTCGAAAGTTTTGTGAAATGAGGATTAAAGGAAATTTTATGAAATGAGACTTTTGAGAAGTTTATGAAACAAGATTCTGAGAAAGATTATGAAACGAGATTTTGTGAAAGTTTAGGATTTGAGATTTTGCAAAAGGATGATGAAATGAGGTCTTGAGAAAGAGGAGGAAATGTTATGTTGAGAAAGATAGTGAAATGAGATTGATGAGGAAAGTTCTGAAATGAGATGCAAGTATGATGATGTGAACCCAGCTCTGTGCTATGTTGAGAAAAGATGAGAGGAAAGATTTTGCAAAGTTAGTGGTCGGGACTCATTGAAGGGATGCACGAAGGATGGGCCGACCTTAGGATAATTAAAAAGATAAAAGACTTTAAAAGACACCAACGCGGTGAGCTATGAGAGTGATATCGAAGTAGTGGAGAGGAAGAGACCATGGGTATCAGGGATACTCAGGTGGAGATTGCATTAGGGGAGGACGATGACGATGAAACGTCAAGAAGTCTTGAGTACTTTCTAGGCAGAACGAACTCCACATGTGGTATACGAACGTGGTATGGACCGGGTCCAATGCCGTGGTAAGTTCTGCAGCGCAACTAGAATAGTGGTGACGCCCCCTAGATTGCAAATCTTGAACAGTGAGAGGGACTGGAGTGGGGCATCTTGATTTGCCACTGTACCCGAGTTTTCTACAGTGTGCATTGATTATATATGAATTGAAATGATATGATTTGAATTGAGACTGTACCCGAGTTTTCTACAGTTCTCCTGGCTTGGAGCCAATTGATTGTGAGACAGCTATTGTGCCCGCACGGTATGGTCTTGTACTCCTGTTTGCTTCCGACTAGGTTGGGTGGATGACCGAGGAGATGTAGACGTGAGTGATAAGTGAGAATGGAACGCGTACCCCGAAGATACTTTAAGATTCCCCAATCCTTGATGGTTATGATCCAATAAGACTTGATAAGAAAAGATTTATGATTATGAGAAGGAAATGAATGAGAAAGAAAGGATGTTTATAAGAAGAGAAAGCAAGTTGGGAAGAAATGAAAAATGATATCAATGATGAAAGATAATAATGATAATGATGTTGATAATATACTTGATTGTTGTGTTGTATGTATGTTGTATTGTATGTTTGTATGGTCCTAGTATCTTGCCTATCGTAATCCCACACCGTCGACGATGCGTCGTTTGGATCGCTTACTCTCTCCTGTTCGTTGGCATATCGGTGCTGCTGGTATCTCAACGGGCAGATGGAGTATTGTATGGAGCTCACTACGTGGAGTAAGTATGGAAGGGGTTGGAAGCGCACCCCATCCGGCTGGGTATGGACCGGCTACACCCAGATCGTGATCCCAGACGTGGAACATCGACTGAGCGGAGCTAATTTGGAGCCGCACTTGGGACAAGTCACCGTACGAGGATATACGAGCTACAAAGAGAAGATTCAGTACGAAACCCAGAGGAACTCTTCTACTCTCAACGGAGCGGAGCCGGAATCCATAAGCAATGAGGGGACGCAAGAAGAAGGAGGGACTTCACCCGATTGTTTTCAATAGGAAGGCTTAAGAATAGGATTATTGGTTTAAAATTGTGGTGAGTGTTTTACGCTAAGGATTACCTAAGTGATGAACTGTTGATGTAACTTAGCTTATTTTGGAACATGCCCTATTTTCAGAGAAGTGTGAGAGTGCAACAAGGTGAAAATTGTGCAAGTCACTTTTTATATATTGTAAAGAACTATGTTGGGTTTGCAACCCAACTGTTTTTCCCTGACAAATGTTTTTGAAAATCCAAATGAGTAAATGTTCGTTTTAGTAACAACTCGGTTTTCGGAAAAGGGTGTTGAGAACACCAAGAACTTTTTAACAACGTTTTCAAACACTTCAACAATGTTTTACAAAAAAAAATTTGGCCTCATTTTTGGTAACTTTAATAAATAAAAGTTGGTTATTTCGAGTTATGAAAATCGGGCTGTTACAGAATGGTATCAGAGCTTATGGTAATCCTTAGTGGCCTTAGGCATGGGCTTACATGCTTTGTTTGTGTGACTCTGTGTGTTTGCTAGTGTAAGGATAGGAGCATAAGTTTAGGTTCTCATCTTTCTAGGATGAAAGATTTTGTTTGTGGCTTAATGTCGGCCGAATTAGTTTAAGGAACCTGTTCATCCCGTAGTTCGAGAAACGTAAACTAAGTAGAAAGTGAATAGGTTGAGACCCCTTAACCTTTGATGTTTCATTAGTGTTTGATAAATCCCAGTTTGTTGATCTAGACGTACCCTTGTCTAAGAGTAATCGGTACCTTTGAGGAAATAGGATGTTATTCTTGGATCCCCTGTTTTTTGAATTGCTTCAACAAAACAGACAATATAGTTGAAATTTGAAACTTTTCTTCATGAGCCCCTATCAAACTGTAGCTTTACCGATCCTTTCCAAGATGCATTAGTCTGATTTGTGAAATTGGAAGTGTCATGGATACCCAGATAGTTTAGGCTTGAATGATCAAGGACGGATTAATGGTTGAAGTTGAGTAAGAATGTAAGACCATAGTTAGCTTAGTTGTAAGTTTGATCAAAGTTGGGGAGCTACAAGGAAGAAAAGAGGTGCATGTTACCGGTTCTTAGAGGAATTATGAGGAAAATTTGAGGATTAGGATTGCCTTATACCCTAACTAGAGGTTTAGATGATGAAAGTGATAGGCTTAATTGATGTTTAGGATGGATCTAATGAGGAAATTGAGGTTGTTTTGAGGAATTAAGAACCAAAATTTCCATAGAATTCCTCCTAAGTCGGAGAAATAACGGATGAAAGCCTTAGAGTTAGAAGGAGAATTAAAGGAAGGAGTGATGGTTGTGAGTTAGCGGCAACCCTAAGTTATAGGAAGTAGTGAGTATCTAAGGGTTTTAGGCTAAACCCCAGTACTTTTGGAGATGTGTGAATTTATGTTTGTTTGATTTTCCCTGGGTTTGTACCCAAGGTTGTGCTTTCTGTACCGATGATCAGTGATCGAGGCCGTACCCGATACAAATAAAAACAGTTTAAGTATAGTACTAGGAAGTGACTCCTAGGTCGTCTCCCAAGGAATATCTTATCAAGCAAAAGGTCGAACACATAGTATGCATAGAAAACAGGTGTTTTTTTTTGTATTGAATATTGAATAATTGAAATCAAAACAGAATTAAATCAAAACGAGGAAACAGATAAGGAAAAGCGGATAAACCCCTTTGGCTCGTGTTCACAACTCTATCATCGGTCACAAAAGATCAATTTCTTTCCTCTTCACTGTCCAACTCGTGAGAATTAAATACTAAGCTAAAATTCAATTCTCACCCCAAAACCCAAACCTCTAATTAAGCATTAAAAGCCAAAGCATGGAGTTTTTACGAGTTTGCATAAATTAAGCATTCATACACATGGATTATCTCTATAGAATGGAACTAAGCGAACCATAACATATCAATAAGCATGAAAACAGTGAATAAAAACGAAATAGCATTAAGAACAAAACCTCAAGAGTATGTGATACATTACCAAAGGGATTTAACCTAAGAGTTTAGCCTTCCATGAAGAAAAATACCAAAAACGTGTAGAAAAGAGAAGAGAGAGAAACCTTAGCAGCCACCACAAGCTTGGAGAGCAAAACTAAGCCTTCTCTATGAGAGAGAATGTAAAAACGTGAATGGAAGGTCTCCCCCAAGGTTTTACACGAATTTGGCTTTTTAAATCACAAAACGGGCCTAAATCATGGGCCCAAATCCTAAGGAAAGCTTATCTCTAAATTAAATCTAAAAATATCTTATAGATAAAATCTAAATCTTAAAAGATATAACTAAATCTCAACTAATCCTAAAGATAGATTACAATCTTCACTTCATCATATATCTTCTCTTCCAACATTAAATCTTCATTCCCAAAATGTCCAAAAAGCCCTTGTGCCAAATATGACCTGAAAATAGAAATAGAATTAATTAGGCTAAATAATCCCAAATTAAACAATATTCAGAATATTAGTCCAATAAACTCTAAATCACTAAATCAAGCTAAACAATGTCAAATAGGCAACAAGTATCAATAATAGGAGTAAAATAATGCAAGGAAAAATGGGAAATAAAATGCTCATCAAATACCCCCACACTTATCCTTTTGCACTCCTGGGCAAAACTAAGAATTAGGACTGAGAAGATCAATATGCACCAAAGTGAATCATGCAACAAGATTACTACAACTAATGAATGCAAACCTAAGAGATTACATACTTCACAATGAATTCTAGGAAATGCAAAGAAATGGGCAAAATCGAGCACACGAAGAAAATAAGGACCAAAGAATCAAAGCATTCATGAACATCATCCAATTATTTCAAATATGCAAAGAAAACCAATGACATCAAGAGGGTAGTCACAAAGATGATAGAAACTCACAAGGATCACTCAATAGTGTTTACACTCAAGGCACATCATGAAAAACAAACACAACCATAGGCTTGACAAGCCTCTAACATCAACAATCAATACACATGCACATTAAGATCAAAAGGTCTTTTCAGGGTTGTAATGGGGCCAAGGACAAGGTAGGATAAAAATATGGGAAATGTAGCTAAAACCCAAGGAAATAAAGGAGCAATGGGGAACAAGTAAAAAATAAGCACAATCCACCCCAGAATGAAATGATAAACATAACAACAACCTCTAATTCCAATCCTCTATGCCTCAATCAACCTTTTATTCTATTTTTTTTTCTTCCTCTTTTTTTTTCATCATTCAATTTTTTAATTTTTTTTTTTTGAATTGCATTACATTGCAGAACTTCATGAACGAAAGAAAAGAAGAAACAATAAAAATGGCATAATGAGATAAAGCCATAATTACATCACCGACCATAGAGGCAAAACCCAGAACTCACAAGAGATGAAGAACAAAGCACCCTCGCTTACTCAATACCCATTCCCAAAACAATTCCAAAGCTCCAACATTCCCTAAGGTTAGGACAATCATGGTTTTTCAGTCATAGGCTTGTAATGAGCTAAAGAACAAAGAAAAGGGATATAAAGGCTCAAAGGGGCTATCAAAGGATAAATTCATTCAAGGTAGGCTCATATGGCTAGTGGCTTATTCAAGAAAAATCAATGCCTAAATCATTTCAAAATGTGCATGGGAATATCAAGTATCAACAAGAGTCAAGTCAAGTTCTAGAGTGCAAGTAATCCAGAGTGCAATCACACATGAAAGAAAAATTAGGTGGCATATATAGCAATCCACCCACAATTAAGGCTCAAATCCTCACAAAAGGGACAATTCTATCACAGTGTTACCACCTCTTAATTATCAAAAGCAACTTTACACACAGAAATGCATGAATTCAGACACAAGATACCAAGACTCTACTAAAATGAAGCAAAAACATGCAAGAAAATGCCCAAAACTTAGCAAAACCTAAAAAATCAAAGCAAAAATATGCAACCTAAACTACTCTCCCCCCCACACTTAAATCACACATTGTCCTCAATGGAACACAAATAGCAGAATCAGACAGCTATAGACAAGTGCAATAAAAAGAGTAAGGAAGGAGAAAAGAAGACTCCCGAAATCATGGTGGGTCAAAAATGGGGTCGACCAATGAGGCTTCCTCCACAGGTGCATCATCCAAAGAAGGGGTAGTGAGGAAAGGCTTGAGTCGGTGACCATTGACTTTGAAGCTCTTGTCTGTGGACTCACTCTTGATCTCCACAATGCCATAAGGAAACACCTGGGTGACTACAAACGGTCCAATCCATTTAGAGCGGAGCTTTCCACTCATGAGTCCAAGCCTAGAGTTGTAGAGCAACACTTTTTGACCAACCAAGAACTCCTTTCTGAAAATTGAGCTATCATGGAGCTTCTTGGTCTTCTCTTTGTAGAACTTGGAATTCTCATAGGCCTCCAAACGGATCTCATCTAGCTCACTCAACTGCAGCTTCCTCTCCTCACCCGCTTGATCAAGAGCTAAGTTACATTGCTTCACAGCCCAATATGCACGGTGCTCTATCTCCACAAGCAGGTGGCATGCCTTACCAAAAACAACCCGATAAGGTGACATCCCTATGGGTGCCTTGTAAGCAGTCCGATGGGCCCATAGAGCATCCTCCAATCGTGTGCTCCAATCCTTTCTATTAGGCTTCACCATCTTCTCCAAAATCCGCTTGATCTCTCTGTTTGAAATCTCAGCTTGCCCATTGGTTTGGGGGTGATATGGTGTAGAAACTTTGTGCACAACCCCATACTTCTTGAGCAAAGCTTGCATGGATCTATTGCAGAAGTGTGTGCCTTGATCACTGACTATGGCTCTAGGTATGCCAAACCTGCAAAGGATATTAGTCCTGACAAAATATACAACAACCTGAGCATCATTAGTCCTGGTGGCCTTAGCTTCCACCCATTTGGATACATAATCCACAGCAAGTAAGATATAATAAAAACCAAAAGAAACAGGAAAGGGGCCCATGAAATCTATACCCCAGACATCAAACACCTCACAGAACAACATAGGTTGTTGCGGCATCTGTTGCCTCCAAGATAGGGTGCCTCCTGCCCTTTGACATTGCTCACATGAGCTGCAGATTTTGCTTGCATCCTTGAAGATGGTAGGCCAATAAAATCCAGAATCCAGCACCTTTCGTGTTGTCCTTTGAGTGCCAAGGTGGCCTCCAACTGGTGAAGCATGGCAAAATTGGAGAACCGATTGGATCTCCTGGTCTGGAATGCACCTGCGAATGACCTGATCACTGCAAAAACGCCACAAATAGGGGTCATCCCATACATAATACTTGGCATCGCTCTTCAATTTGTCTCTTTGAGCTTTGGATGCCAAGGGTGGAAAAACAGATGCAACTATATAATTTACAATATCAGCAAACCAAGGAGTAAGGGGAGGGGGATGTGAAACATGCAAAACTAAAAGCTGCTCATCCGGGAAGTCATCCCGGATAGGAAATGCATCCTCCTCTCTCTCTATTCTGCTCAAGTGGTCTGCGACAAGGTTATGTGCACCACTCCGATCCTGAATCTCAAGATCAAACTCCTGGAGGAGCAACATCCATCTAATCAACCTAGGTTTGGAATCTGTCTTTTTCAAAAGATACTTCAGAGCAGCATGATCAGTATACACCACAACCTTAGAACCTAATAGATATGATCTAAACTTATCAAGTGCAAAGACAATGGCTAACAGCTCTTTTTCAGTTGTGGTGTAATTAACTTGTGCTGAATCTAAAGTCCTAGATGCATAATAAATCACATGAGACATCTTACCAACCCTTTGGGAGAGAACTGCTCCCAAAGCATAATTCGAGGCATCGGTCATGAGCTCAAATGGGAGAGTCCAGTCAGGTGGTTGGATGATGGGAGTGGTGGTGAGTGCTCTCTTTAGCTCATCAAATGCCTTCTTGCATTGGTCTCCAAAGTCAAATATGGTATCCTTTTGAAGCAAGTTGCATAGTGGAAGGGCTATCTTGCTAAAGTTCTGAGTAAACCTGCGATAGAAACCTGCATGGCCAAGAAAAGAACGCACCTCTCGCACGCAAGAGGGGTAAGGCAAATGTGATATTACATGCAGCTTAGCAGGGTCAACCTCTATGCCCTTATGCGAAATAATGTGCCCTAAGACTATGCCTTGTTCTACCATAAAATGACATTTTTCAAAATTCAAGACAAGGTTAGTCTCAATGCACCTATTAAGCACCTTAGACAAACTATCAAGACATGCATCAAAAGAGGAACCATATACACTAAAATCATCCATGAAGACCTCTATGCAATGCTCAAGTAAGTCATTAAAAATACTCATCATACATCTTTGAAAAGTGCCAGGATCATTGCATAGGCTAAAAGGCATCTTCCTATAAGCAAATGTACCAAAAGGACAGGTAAATGTGGTCTTATGTTGGTCCTCTGGTGCAATACAGATTTGGAAATAACCAGAGAAACCATCTAAGAAGCAATAGTGAGATTTACCTGCCAGGCGCTCCAACATCTGATCAATGAAGGGAAGAGGAAAGTGATCCTTGCGGGTCGCCTGGTTGAGCTTCCTATAATCAATGCAGACTCTCCAACTGTTCTGCACTCTAGTGGGAATCAGCTCATCCTTCTCATTTTTGACAACTGTCACCCCAGACTTCTTGGGAACTACTTGAACCGGGCTTACCCAAGTGCTGTCTGAAATGGGGTAGATAATGCCAGCTTGCAGCAGCTTGGTGACCTCTTTCTTCACCACATCAAGAATCTGGGGGTTCAACCGTCTCTGGGGTTGTCTCACTGGTTTAGCCCCATCCTCCAATAAAATCCGATGCATGCACATGGAGGGGCTAATACTAGGTATGTCTGCCAAAGTCCATCCTATTGCCCTTTTGTTTGCTCTAATCACATCCAGCAGCTTCTTCTCTTGATCAACAGAAAGGGAGGTAGAGATGATCACTGGAAGTTTCTGCTCAGCCTCCAACTAAGCATATTTGAGATGAGGAGGAAGGGGCTTTAGGTCCAATAAAGGTGCCTGCATCACAGATGGAACTAAAGGAGCAGCAGAATTGGATTCTGCCGCCTGCACCTGAACAAATGGATTACACTCATGCATAACAGAAATGGGGTTAGGGTTAGCATGATCTGAATCTATATCATATGAATCAACAGATGCAGTAGCAGAATTTAAAAACTGGTCAATTTCAATGCATGCAGTGCACATTTCGGAATTAGAACATGTAGAACAAGTAAATGAGCTAGTGAAAGATGGCAAATCATAATCATGCAAAAAGTCTAGAACATGCTCATCAATCAGATCATCAATCAAGTCAACATGAAAAACAGAGTGGTCATCAGAAAAATGTTTCATAGCATCAAAAATATTGAATCGAACCACACTGTCATCAAATTCCATGGAAAGTGTACCTGCATGCACATCTATCTTGGTTCGGGCTGTTTTCAAAAATGGTCTCCCTAATATGATAGGGACAGCACTACGAGAGGTGTCCTCTTCCATATCAAGAATATAAAAATCAGCAGGAAAGATAAGCTCTTCAACCCGAACCAGGACATCCTCTATCAAACCTGCGGGGTAGGCAGTAGATCTATTTGCCAAGTGAATAACCACACCCGTAGGTTGAAGGGGTCCAAGTGAAAGAGACTTGAAAACAGACATAGGCATAACATTAATAGATGCTCCTAAATCTAGCAAAGCATTTTCAAATTTAGTATTACCTATGATACAAGGCACAGAGAAAGTTCCAGGATCCTTACACTTTTCAGGAATATGAGGGACGGGTTTACCTATAAGAGCAGAGACATTTCTTCCCATGTTGATCCTCTCATTGCCCTTGAGCTTCCGTTTGTGTGTGCATAGATCCTTCAAGAACTTTGCATACCTTGGAATCTGCTTGATTGCATCAAGAAGGGGTATGTTGACTTCCACCTTCCTGAATGTGTCAAGTATCTCTTTGTCAATCTCTTCCATTTTCTTGCTTTGAGTCACCCCCCTTGGTGGGAAAGGAAGAGGAATGGGGGGTGGTTGTTGGGCAGCAGCAGGTGTTGTGCTTGTGGAAGGCTGAGCTGGATGGGATTTTCTGGTACTTGTGTGCTCACTCTCCTCGACCATTTGGCTCTTCTTGTTGGTTGAAACTAGATCATCTTTGTTGAGGTCAGATTCTGGTGGGGGTGTGACAATCTGCTTCCCTGACCTTAGACTAATGGCATTCACATTCTGGTTTGGATTGATCACTGTTTGGGATGGCAACTTGTTAGAATTCTGAGATTGCATAGTGTTGATTGCTGTTGCCATCTGTCCCATCTGATTGGTCAAAGATTGAATGGAGGCCTCTTGTCTTTGAATGGATGCTCTAGTTTCCTGTTGGAATTGGAGATTTTGCATGGTCATCTGTTTCATCAGCTCTTCCAATGAAGGCTGCTGCTCAGTACTAGGAGCTGGTAGTGCAGAATTAGCCTGTTGTTGTCTCTGTTGCTGGACTGGAGGAGGTACATATGGTGGTCTAGAATTGTTCTGAAATTGAACCTGTGAAGGTTGCTGCTGATCAGACCATCTCAGGTTGGGATGGTTCCTCCAACCAGGGTTGTATCTATTGGTAGAGAGATCAAAGTTCTGTGGCTGCTGGTTTCTACTGTTGAAGATGTTGGCGGCATATGCCTCAGGTTGGTCAGCACCAGTCGTGGGCTGCTGCTGCACAGAAGGGCATGCATCTGTGGGGTGCTCAGCGGATGTGCATATGCCACATAATCTAGCAGGCAGGGACAACTTCTTCTGGTTGATGGCCAATTGAGTGACCAAAGTTGTAAGTGAATCTATCTTCTGTTCAAGCTTCTCAACCTTACCAGAACTTGTGCCAACATCATTCACTCCTCTCACTATGATTGCATCGCTGTTGCCCCTTGCATGGAATTGTTGACAATTGGAAGCCATCTTCTCAATCTTGACTCTGGCTTCTAAAGGTGTCATGTCTCCTAGGGCACCACCACTTGCAGCATCAAGCATGTTTCTCTCCATGAGGTTGAGACCTTCATAGAAATATTGAATAAGCAGCTGCTCTGAGATCTGATGGTGGGGGCAGCTCGCACACAGTCTCTTGAATCTCTCCCAATACTCATAGAGACTTTCTCCACTTTGTTGCCTGATGCCTGATATATCCTTTCGGATTGCTGTTGTTCTGCATGCAGGGAAGAATTTCTCCAAAAATGCCCTCTTCAGGTCATCCCAGACTGTGATAGAACCAGGGGCCAGATCGTACAACCAATCCTTGGCTAGCCGCTCTAGGGAGTGTGGGAATGCCTTAAGACAAACATGATCCTCTTGCACATCATGTGGTTTCATAGTAGCACAGACAATATGGAACTGCTTGAGATGTTTATGAGGATCCTCACCTGCAAGACCATTAAACTTGGGCAACAAATGAATTAGTCCAGACCTTAGCTCATACGGGTCATCGAGATACTGGATGCACAAATCTTCAATAGTGAAATCAGGTGCAGCCAGCTCCCTCAATGTCCTCTCACGTGGTGGAGGTTGAGCCATATTTTCAGAATAATCAGAATAAGAATCAGAATTTATAGGAATAGAAGAAAAAGAAGCAGACTCACTATGTAAAGACTCAATAGACTCACTACCTATGGACTGGTTCCTATTTTGTCTAACTAGTCTGTGATAAGTTCTATCAATTTCAGGGTTATATGGATGCAAGTAGCTTGGGTTGCCCCTAGTCATGTACTGAACAGAACACCATGTATCATAGCAAACTGTCACTAATATACATGACCAAAATAGGCAACAAAATTTTTTTATTTTTTAAAATTTTCTCCTTTATTTTTTTCAGCACCCTAAAATCATGAAAACATACCACAAAAAGTTTGAGGACAAAATTCAAAAGGGAACCAAGTCAAACAATTAAATCAGAGACCAAAAACTAAAAAAATAAAACTTGTAAAATAAAAAAGAAATAGTAAAACGGGTTTTCCAGGATCCAGAAAAATCAGATTATTCAGAAAATTCCCTTCGATTTGATATAAAATTCGTCAAATTCCGAGTTACGGGTCAAAAGTTGCGACGATTTGAAGAAAGTGCTGCTAAAACTTGGAAAATTTTTCTGGAACTCACAACCAGTGATGATCTGAGTGATCGTGGTGCCTCAAAACCTTTTTATATGATAAAAGTAGTGTGGATATAAATTTTCGTGCAAAAATTCCACCCACAACTATGTGAACTAGCAACCACAGAATCAATCAAATACACTAATTGCAACAAAATAGCAAAACAGCAAACAGTGCAACTTCAACCGGTTATCAGAATTGACTACTAGACCCTAAATCAGACACGACACACTATAATAACTATACTAACTACGACACTAACTAACTACTAATGACCTTTGGCAAGAACCGATACTCCCCGGCAACGGCGCCAAATTTGATCGAGGCCGTACCCGATACAAATAAAAACAGTTTAAGTATAGTACTAGGAAGTGACTCCTAGGTCGTCTCCCAAGGAATATCTTATCAAGCAAAAGGTCGAACACATAGTATGCATAGAAAACAGGTGGTTTTTTTTTGTATTGAATATTGAATAATTGAAATCAAAACAGAATTAAATCAAAACGAGGAAACAGATAAGGAAAAGCGGATAAACCCCTTTGGCTCGTGTTCACAACTCTATCATCGGTCACAAAAGATCAATTTCTTTCCTCTTCACTGTCCAACTCGTGAGAATTAAATACTAAGCGAAAATTCAATTCTCACCCCAAAACCCAAACCTCTAATTAAGCATTAAAAGCCAAAGCATGGAGTTTTTACGAGTTTGCATAAATTAAGCATTCATACACATGGATTATCTCTATAGATGGAACTAAGCGAACCATAACATATCAATAAGCATGAAAACAGTGAATAAAAACGAAATAGCATTAAGAACAAAACCTCAAGAGTATGTGATACATTACCAAAGGGATTTAACCTAAGAGTTTAGCCTTCCATGAAAAAAAATACCAAAAACGTGTAGAAAAGAGAAGAGAGAGAAACCCTAGCAGCCACCACAAGCTTGGAGAGCAAAACTAAGCCTTCTCTATGAGAGAGAATGTAAAAACGTGAATGGAAGGTCTCCCCCCAAGGGTTTACACGAATTTGGCTTTTTAAATCACAAAACGGGCCTAAATCATGGGCCCAAATCCTAAGGAAAGCTTATCTCTAAATTAAATCTAAAAATATCTTATAGATAAAATCTAAATCTTAAAAGATATAACTAAATCTCAACTAATCCTAAAGATAGATTACAATCTTCACTTCATCATATATCTTCTCTTCCAACATTAAATCTTCATTCCCAAAATGTCCAAAAATCCCTTGTGCCAAATATGACCTGAAAATAGAAATAGAATTAATTAGGCTAAATAATCCCAAATTAAACAATATTCAGAATATTAGTCCAATAAACTCTAAATCACTAAATCAAGCTAAACAATGTCAAATAGGAAACAAGTATCAATAATAGGAGTAAAATAATGCAAGGAAAAATGGGAAATAAAATGCTCATCAATCAGCTAAGAGATGGTACCCTCTTCGGTTAGTCCGTCGGACTTGACCCGATTTAACACGCAAGCAGCAGCGCCTGTGAGACTTCTTCGTCCGAAAGCAACAAACGAGGAACACGACAAAATGAATTATGCCAGCAAAGGAGATACGACAATGGAGTGAGAACGAGAGTGTTCTTATGGACATCGCCGTAATGTAAGAATTTTGTGCCCTGCTACCCAATCCGTAACGTATTTCTCGGGGACGAGAAATCTTTAAGTTGGGGAGAATGTAACATGAACAACCCGATTTCCGTAACTCAAATCAATTACCTTTTTGTTTATTAAAGTTGTCAAAATAAGGCTAAATTTTTTATTTTTTTTGAAACAATGTTGAATTGTTTGAAAACGTTAATGCAAGGTCATTGATGTTCTTCAACACTCTCTTTCGAAAACCGAGTTGTTACCAAAAATTTGTTTTCATAAAACTTTCTTTTTAATAAAAGAACTTAGTTTCAAATCATCTTGACAGTTTTCAAAAACTTTACATGAGTTACTTTGCAAAAGATGTATTCCGTCAGTCAATTTAAAAGCTTAGCTCGATTACATAAATGGTTCATGGCTCGGTAATCCTTACTTCAAAACATTCATAACAAATTTAAACTAATAACACTATCCTTAAACTATCGTATTGAAAACGATCGGATGAAGTTCCTCCTTCTTCTTGCGTTCTCTCCTCGCCCTCGAGGATGATGCCCTTCTTGTTGCTATCCCCTCATTGCTAATGGATTCCAACTCCGCTCCATTGGGAAGGGAAGAATTCCTCTGGGTCTCGTACTGAAACTCCTTGGCGTAGTTCCTATATCCTCGTACGGTGACTTGCCCCAAGTGCGACTCCAGGTTAGCTCCACTAAGTAGATGTTCCGAATCGGGAATCACGATCTGGGAATAGCCAATCCATACCCAGCCATATGGGGTACGCTTCCATCCTCGTCCATACTTGCTCCATGTGATGACATCCATGCAATACTCCATCTGCCCGTTGAGATACCAGTACACCGATATGCCAACGAACAGGAGAGAGTAAGCGATCCGAACGACGCATCGTCGACGGTGTGGAATTACGATAGGCAAGATAGAAGGACCAAACATACAAACATACAAACAAACAACAATCAAGCATGATGTCAACCTCAATATTATCAGTCTTATTGCCCTTATTATTATCCTTCAATATCTTTCTAAATTTAATTTCACTTCTCTTAATTATTCTTTCTTTCTCAACTCAGAATTTCTTCCTTTCCAATCTTATCCATTCATGGCATTCCTTTACTTTGGGAATTATTCGATATCGTCGGGAAATTCATTTCGTTCTCGGCTATCACTCACGTCTACATCTCCTCGGTCATCCACCCAACCTAGTCGGAAGCAAACAGGAGTACAGGACCTTTACCGTGCGGGCACGACAGCTATCACACATCAAATGGTCCCAGACCAGGAGGACTACAGCCTCAATTCAATTCATATCAATTCATAAATATACTCAAGGCACACTGTCTCATAGTGGAAATCGAGATGCCCCACTCCAGTCCCTCTCACTGTTCTAGATTTGCAATCTAGGGGGCGACAGTATGTTTCTAGTGGGCCCGCAGAACTCACCACGGCATTGGACCCAGTCCCTACCACGTTCGTACGCCACATGTGGAGTTCGTTCTGCCTAGAAACATACTCTAGAATTCTTGAAGTTTCACCGTCATCGTCCTCCCCTAATGCAATCTCCTCCTAAGTATCTGCAGATACTTATGGTTCCTTCCTCTCCACTACTTCGCACTCTCATCCCTCACCGTGTGTGTCTTTTAAAGTCTTTTATTCTTTTTAATTGTCCTTAGGTCGGCCCATCCTTCGTGCATCCCTTCAATGAGTCCCGACCACTAACTTTGCACAATCTTTGCCTCATCATTTCTCACATAGCACAGAGCTGGGATCACATCACTAAACTCTCATCTCACTTCCCAATCCTTCTCAACATTCTCAATCTTTTTCAAGAACAATCTTACTTTCCTCAAACACATCTTCATAAATTTTTGGAAAATCTCATATTATAAGCTTTCATAAAATATCCTTTCGAAAATTTTCACCAAAAATCTTTTCACCTTCGTTCAAAAAACATTGGTTACAGAAACTATTCTCCAAAAATATCATTTCATAAAATCTTCTCGAAATTATTATTTCAAAAAGACTTTCTTTAAATCGTCATTACAAAATATATTCTCGAAGTTTATGAAAATCTCCTTTCAGAAACATTTTCAAAAGAATTTCTTTTCACAAACTCTTTTCTAAAAATTTCTTTTCACCATTCTCCACAAAATCTCTTTTCAAAAATCTTTCAAAAAGCTCTTCTCAAAAACCTTTTCAAAAACTGCTTTTCAAAAACCTTTTTCAAAAATTACAACTTTGCTGAGCGCTAATGGAGGAGCAAGCTCAACTCAACACTAGTCCCAGACTAAAACCAAAAACAAAAGGAGCCCAGCTACACTCAAATCACATCTCATTCTCATAATCAACATCACTTTCCCCCAAGCTCTGGCTCGTTCTCAACATCATCATTCGTCCTCTCCCCAATCTCAATTCTCTATCTCTTTCTATTCTCTCTCATATCTTTTATCATTATCCCTTTCTCATTGTGTCTTTATTTTCAATTTCCTTACTTTCTCAACTTATTCCTTTCATTTTCATTTCTCAATCAGGACGTATCCATCAGCGTATTACTCATTTAATTTAACAGCGATAAATATCATAAAGCATAATGAAATAAAGACATAAAAGCATGCTATCAATCACACACTCATCACACAACAACAATGTGGCCTTTGTCACCTTCGTATAAGTGGCCACACAACACAAACAATTGCCACTTATACTACTGACTCTGAACCACTTAGTTCCGATCTTTGAGATGATACGGAACGTCCTAATACATCACCTAACTACCACAGTGTCTTAGAAAAGCTTCTCTCTCACCTGAGGTCCAGCTATTAAATGCGTACCGTCTCCTCTGATCCTTTTTGCTGTCGGCTGCCCCAATCCCTCTTCTTTCAAATTCCTTGTACTAAATAAAATACGCTTAGGTTATTAACTCGTATTAAGAAAATCTTTTTCGTATCTTAGACGCATTTCATTCCTTGTTGGAGAACTTAAAACATAATGATTTTTCTCTCAAACAACTCTAATACTTTTCTAACACTTTATGTACTTTAAAACCATTTGAAAACATCGTATAAAATAATTTAAATCATTTGGGTTAGTTGCTGGTCCGTCTTGGACAGCACCTTAACCACATTCAAAAACACCAAAAATTTCATCGTTATCAATCCAGCTTTTCTTAAATCAAATAGCACTTGAAAACTTTACTTTAAATCCTATGAAAACGTTTTTAAAGATAAGAGGCAAGTCCAAGTAATTCTGGACAGCAAACTAGTTTTACAAAAATTACTTTAATAAAACTCTGAAAATATTGTAAAAACACTTTTTGCTTTAAATAACTTTATATCCTTATCTAAAATCATCATGCACCTTTTATTTCATGCAATTTAACTCCCTAAATCTATCTAAACTACATAACCGAATGAGATCAAAGAAAATAAGTCAAACATCACAATTTAAATTACATGAATCAACTTGGTTTATTTATTATTTTTTTTTTCATCATGCATGCACATAGATCACGGATCAAGGCAAAGATCATTTTCCAAAAACTTGTTTTCTTTGTTTTCTTTATAAAACCATGAGTTTCACAAGAAATTTAGCAAACAAAATCTAATTTCTTAACACAATAAAATCAAGAATTATGTCAAAGTCTTTAACCTCTAAGAAAACTCATGTATGCACTTAAAAATCTCTAGGTGGGACAATTTTTCAACATGCATGTAAATGAAATGATGATCTAGCATGGCTTCCTATTCTCCCTAGACTTGACCGAATGATGACATGCAAGAAGGCAAAGTCTTATAATTTTATTTTCACATGCAAATATCTAAATTCATAGATCATATCATGCAAGATTTAAAAGCATCATTTTATTTTTCAAAATATCAACCGAATCATCATCATTACACACACACAAAACCTTGATTCAAACTCTTTTTATACTAAAAATTGTTTTTAAAGCTTGTTAGGCTTGTTTTCCTTTGAAAACTGTGACATGCGTACAAGAAATCAAGGCTTTACACTCAAATTAGACATATAAAATTCAAGCTTCACGTTTTCTCAAAGATCAACCATAGATCAAGACATGCAAAAGAATATCAAGGCAAAACATAAACTTAAACTCAAATCTTTAAACAACCCATGAAGAATAAATTAGAAATTAGAACATTTTCACTATTTAAATTAACTTTTCTAATCATAGAATTAGCATGAAACTACTTAGATCAAATAAAGAGCATCAAGACCTAAATTTTCTACTCATGGCCGTATCACTTAGTTCTAGATTTGGTGTTTTACAAGTTCATTGGTCCTTAGAAATTCAAGATCAAAACATAAGGAGGACATGCAAAGAAAAATAAGAGTCTTAAGGCCACAAAATCAACATGCATGAGAAAATCAAAGCAATACATGAATCTTAAACACAACTTCAAACATAAACCGTGAGGAAGAATATTTGCAAGTAAGAGATCAAAGCTTTTCAACATCAACATTCAAGATCAAAGCATAAAAATAACATGCAAGACACTTAGACCTCAAGATCACTCAAAAATAATTACATGCATCACGAAAATTAAATAAAGTCCATAATAAAGTCCTTTTCAACACAAAATGGTTCAATCAAAACTCTCTCTACCTTAATTCCTAACTTAAATCTTCAAATCTCCTCTTCTCCTCCTTTTGGGTTTGCCTCGGTCTCTCTTCTTCTAGGGTCGATGGGTAGTTCTCTCCTTGGTCTTTGATGAAGGATGTGGGTGAAGAAAGAAATCAAGGGTGTTTGGGCTAAGAATTTTGGGTTCTCATTCTTCCTCTCCTCTTCTCTCCTCTCTTCACGGCCTCACTCTCTTTTTCTCTATGTCTCAAGAGCTTGATGGTGCTCTTGGGGACTAAGTGTTTGGTGGAAGAATATGAGATGAAGAAGAAAATGAACTAACAAGCCAACCTCACTCACACACACACACACGATGTATATAGGCCAAAGTAAGGGTGTGAAAATTTCCCTTTCTAGCCTCGGTCGAAGGTGTGGAATTAAGGGCAATTCAGTCCAACTCAATTGTTGCATGGGAAGGGTCATATCGTGGGGGATACAAGGTGAGGATAAAGTCTCACTAGGTATCATGACTCACACCTCCTAATTTCCTCCTATTTTCTATTTAAATTCATTTTCTTAATACTTAAGGAAGTGTACTCTACTTGGTCTTCCTATTCCTATGTTTGGCCGAACCACACACACACATACACTCACATGCAATTCCTTTTCATGTTTATCCTATCAACACATAGCATGAACTCATGGAAAAATACATACACTTAACACATACATACAATAAATACTTTTAAGGCATCATGTTCGCATGACATACACACATATACCTGCACGTATTATACATATAAATACATACATTCATGCATCATACATTACTCATACACATATATATTCACATGCATTTACACATACATTATATTTTTTTTCAATAATTAAATCCTCATATAATCCTAAGCACACTTATGCATACCAAAACCGTGTACACACACACACATGTCTAGCAAATAATTCTTGTTCATACAAGGTGACTCATACAAAGATTACAAATATTTTATAAAAACATCAAGCTCATAGATTTTTCCAAAAAACTAAATTTCTAAACTTAGGACATTACTTTAGGAAATCATTTCTTTAAAGAGTCACCCATTATCTTGAAAATGTGAATTTAAGAAAGTCATTTAAGAAAATACTTTTTCAAAACACTTTTCTCAAAATAAATTTCTTTAGTATTTTTATTTAATACGAGGAATTTGCGGGATGTTACATAACACCCCGCAAATTCCTCGTATTGTTTTAAGTATTAAGGAGAATTATTTTGAGAAAAGTGTTTTTGAAAAAGTATTTCCTCAAATGAATTTCTTATTTTATGATTTCAAGTGTTGAATGATTTTTTTTAAGAAATGATTTTCATGAGAGAATATTATGAGTTTTAGAAATTGAATTTTTGGAATGATTATATATTTAATCTTTTTGTGCTTTAAAGAAATTGTGATTTCTAAACAAGGGTTATTTTATGAAGAAAAGATTTATTTCCATGTATGTGTGTGCGGTATTTCTATGTGTGTATGCTTAGGGTTATATGGAAATTAAATTGGTAGAAGAATATGATAATGCATGTGTGTGAATATGTATGTCACGTATATATGTATGTGTATGCATGTTAGGATTGTATTTTTAGGACAATTAGTTATGGGATGGATTAGGACCAAAAGGAAATTAATTAGTAGAAACAAATTATGCATGAAGTGACCTAAAGCCATGAATTACTCCTCATTGTCCCCTTTGCTAAACTCCACCCATGCAACAAATTGAGTTGTCAAAATCGCCCCTCCCATTTGCACCTATGGCCGAATTTCACAAGGGCAAAAGAGGAAGTACATGAGTTGCCTATATAAGCCTTATACCTTAGTTTATTTCCTTCATTCACCTCTTCACTTCATTTCATTTCTTCCATTCCTCATTTCTTTCCAAACACACCAACACTAAGAGCAAAACAAACTCTTAGTGAGAGACTTAGAGAGAGAGAGAGGGCCGTGAGTGAGGAAGGAGGAAGAAGGAGAAATCAAGCCAAAACCTAAGCCTTTCCTTCAAGATCCAAGACCTTAGGAGCTAGAAGACCTTGATCTTGGTGGGTATTTTGAAGGAGCATGAAGAAATTGTAATAGTTAGGTTTCCTTCTAGTTTTGTGAATTTTTCTTCTTTTCTTTCTTTGCATGTTAATTTTCCAAGTTTAAGTGATGGGTACAAGTGTTGTTTGTGCTTAATCATGGACTTTTAAGACTAAAAATAACTTGTAATAACTTAAATCATGGACTTTATGATTCGGCTAAAACCTAAATGATGGATCTTAAAGTTTTTCAAACTAAATCTTCTAGATCTAAAGATTTGTTGAGATTTTGTGGATCTAAAGTAAAGCCTCTTTGCATGTTAAATATTTTGCTTGAAACCTTGATTTGTAAAGTATTTATAAGATTATTTGATGAGTAAATGCATGATCTAAGCTTGTTTGATGATAAAGTTGTGATCTTTGGCCTTGTATGTGGATTGATGATGATCTTGGTGCTTTGTGTACATGCATGTGTTGCTTATGCCTTAATCTAGAATTTTTTTAGAATAAATGAACTTATAAAACCCTAGATCAAGAGCCAAGTGATTCGGCCTTGACTAGTAACATGGGTCTTGATGCTTTTTAATTTGATTCAAGTAGTTGCATGTTAATCTCAAGCTTAGAAAAGTTGATTTGAGTTGTTAAAATGCTTTGATCTTGATTTGATCTTTAAAAAGCTTTGGTTTTTGTTTTGATCTTTAAAAAGTTTTGTTCTTGGACCTTGTAAGTGATTTTTGAATAAAAAGATTTAACCTTTCTTAATAAAGTCTTGATTTTGGTCTTGATCTTTAACTTGTTTATGAAAAAGTGTGATTCTTGAATTTTGCATGTGATTTGTAAATAAAAAGCTTTGATCTTGTGGTGATGTATGAAAAAGTTTTGATCTTTAGTACATGCATGTTGTTTTGAACCAAAAGATTTAACCTTTCTTCATGCATGTCACGGTTTTTAACCTCTTTTTACCTAAAGTGACTTTGATCTTTGATTTGTATCATTATAATTGATTATATGACTTGATCTACAAGATCTAAGTACATGCATGTTATTTCTAAGTGAAAAAGATTTGATCTTTCTTAGAGATCATCATGGTTTTACAAGAATGATGGAAACAAGCTTTTGAGAATTTATTTCTAACTTGATTTATGTTATATGCTCTTGCATGTTAAAGATTTAAAGTTAAACTCTTGATTTTTGGGTAATGAGCATTCGGTTTAAGCTTAAAACCAAGGGGTTATGTTTTGTTTTTCATAAAAAGACACATACATGTGATTTCTTCTTGATTTAAGGATTTTTAAAGAGCATGATGTGATTCATGAATTTTGATGTATGCATGTTGAAAAAGTGAACCAAAAACCTTGTTTTTTTCATAATAAGATTCGGCCTATGCATGTGAGTTAGGCTAGGTCCTTTTTCTTATGAAGAGACTTGAAGCTATGAATGTGTCTTGTGAATTAATCTTAAGCTAAATTATTTAAAATTGTGGTGTGAATATTTTCTTTCAATTAGGTTTTGTAAAAGAAAATGGGGTTTTAGTATTTGAAATAAATCAAGTTGATTTATGTGTTTAGATTTGTAATTCCTAACTTGTTTTCCTTAATTCTATTTGGCCATGTAGTGTAAATGAGTTTAGGAAGTTTAGTTGCATGAAATAAAATATACATGGTGATTTTTGAAAGGGATAAAGTTGTTTAAAGTAAGAAAAATAAATGTGCTTGGTTTATATCTTTGGTTCAATTCGATTTGTAAATATATATGCATGACTAAGTGTTTTGTTTTATGAAAATAAATTAATCGTGAGTTGTATGATTGCTTTGATGTTGACTAAGTTGATTATATGTCTCTAATTAATTAATGAAGTGTTGCTTGTTGTTGTGTGTTAAGTTGATGTTTGGAAAATGATTGAGTATGTAATTGATTTTGAAATTAATTGATTTTAAAATAATTTGATTTGATTTGTTTGGGATTATTGGATTGTGTTTATGGCAGTCCAAAGTTTGTTTTATGACAAAAGCTTGAGTTTTAAAAGTGTTAATTTCGAGTTAAAGAAGTATTTGAAATAAAAAGTGTTTTTATGATGTTTTTGGGGTGTTATCAAAGTGATTTTTTAAAACGACTCTTTGCTGTCCAGAATTGTTTGGATTTGTTTCTTAGTTTTAAGAGTGAGTACAAGTGATTTAAAGTAAAGTTTTCAAGTGATATTTGATTTGAGAAAAAGTCGGATTGAAAACGATGAATTTTTCGGTGTTTCGAACGTAATTAAGGTGCTGTCCAAGACAGACCAGCAACCAAATAAATTGGTTTAAATTATTATATTAAATGTTTTCAAATGGTTTTGAGGTACTTAGAGTACAAGAAAAAGATAGAATTGTTTTGAGAAAACAATTACGTTTTTAAGTCTTCCGACAAGGAACGGAATGGGTACTGAGTTAAGAAAAGGTTTTCTTATACAATTTAATAACATAAACGTGTTTTATTTAATACGAGGAATGTTATAGACGATGGGATTGGGGCAGTTGGCAGCCGGTAGAGACAAGGATCCGAGGAGATCGTACGCATTTAATCGCTTTCCTAAGATACCGTGGTATATAGGTGATTTATTAGGACGTTCTGTAACACCCCTAATTTTCGTCTCCCAAATAACCAAGAAATTAATTATCACAATTATTTTATAATTGATTTATATTAGTTTTGAAGGTTTTATTTTTTGTACATTATGTGTTTTTATATAAAAATATGAGATATATTTTTATATGGTTATTTTGTACAAAAATGTGAATATTGTAATTTAGTCCTTGGGTTGGGACCTAATTGCAATATTAAAAAGGTTTTTGAAGAAAGAGTAATTAAATTATTAATTTTTGAATTTTATCAGTATGTAACCGGTTAGAAGGTCTGTGTAACCGGTTACACGATGAACTCAGAAATTGGGATTAGTGCATTTGATGAGTAATCACCCAATTAATCCAGAAATCGCCATGAAACCAGCCTCAGATCAATGAAGAACACGCGTCGGTATGCATGTTATTCCAATTCGTCTATAAAATGCTGAATTTCTGAGGATTTAGGGTTGATTTCTGCATTTGGTGTTGAAGAGAAGTTGATTAGGGTTTCTGATTCGTGTGGGTAAATTCTTTTTCTTCTCTGAGTGTTGATAAGCGTGTGATACACCACTACAAAGCTTGAATCAAGGGCTTTGTATTGAGATAAAGTTTGTGAGTTAAGAGTTCCTGAGCTAGGAGAAATCGATTCATGAAGTTGGAGATTCAAAACTGTCACAGTTCTGTATTGGGTTTCTGGAACTGACTTTGAGCTTCGATTTTGGTAAGCTCAAGCTCTCTCTTGTTCTAGACTTGGTTTCCTTTCAAAGTTCATGTTGCATGGTTTTGATAATGACCATTTTCCCTAATTTCCATGTCCATTTCATGTTTCAAATTCCTTGATCAATCTACCCTGTCAAAACGGTTCTGGTTTGAGGAGGAGCTTTGGGTGGTTGGTGTCCTACCTCAAATCTCTGCTCAAATCTTGTTCAAGCACGAACCTAAGGTAAGGTGGAAGCTTACTATTTGCTAGAATGAGAATAAATTGTGGTAGAATATAGGATGAGTCACCAAGAGACTCAAAGGGCATAAGTTGAAATGGTTAAATTGCTTGGAGGCCAATTTGAGCTCAATTGTTGTTTTGAGCAATGTTATCTGGATGCATGCAAGCTATGTTGATGTTGATTTCATGACTTAATTGGATATTATGTGAATTGATGCATTAAGTTGTGAAATGTGTGCAATTATGTGCAATTTGAATATCCAAATTGAATGCATGCAAGGTGAATGTGTTTCTGTGATTAAACATGTTTACTTAAGGTATATGAAATCTTTTGAATGTTGAAATTGGTTAAATTTGAGTAAGGAAAGGAATGGTTTTCAAAACCTCATATTTCAGTGTGTTGACTGCACATTCTAACCGGTTACTCGATAATTGTAACCGGTTAGACACTGTAAAATTGTCAAAGAAAATAAGTTTCTGAAACAAGTTCTGTGGTCTTATCAATGTTACTCAAATCTAGACCCTAATTTCACTGGAATTCAATGTGAAATGAAGTTGATTTTATTGTAATAATTCAGATTGAAAATTGAGAGTTAATACCTTAAGGTAATGAGATAGTTTCAAGAGGAAATTATGCTCATTGGACAATGAAATGTGATTTAGACTTTTGAATGATATAAACAGTGGTTTTGAGGTATAAACATTGTTAAACTGGTTTATGGATTGGGTAGGGAATTCAAGAAAAAGGGTTTTCTGAATTACAATGGTAAACAGTTCAGGTCTGTAATTCTAACCGGTTAGCCTGAAACTGTAACCGGTTAGTACCTGAATCTGAAAAATAAAAAGTTAAGTTTTTGAATACCATTGACTTTGTTTTACCAAATCTAAGTTTAAGGGCATGTTTTGAGATAATTCAAAGGAGAATTTTGTGTCAAAGACTATACCTCAAATAAATCATTCAAAAGAGAAATTTGAACATTTCTAAATCACAGTAATTAATGGAAAGACCAACCTTAGTAATTATGTATGCGATGCATGCATAGAGAAAGGTGATGAAATAGGTTGGCAAGGATTGTTTGTGATGTTCGGGGTACACGACCCTGTACTTTAGGAGTACTAAACTGATGCAACCAACTTGATGACACATTCTGGGAATGTGGCCATTGTCTGGGACATGGTTTCTTAGACACGTTCTAGGAACGTGATGTACACTCTGGGAGTGGTGCTTGATTTTATTCCATGTATGGTTTGCGATACGTTCTGGGAACGTATGTGAGTGTTCTGGGAACACGTTGGTATAATAATAGAATTACAGATAAAACCAACCTTGATGATTGTGCATTCATATAGAATGGAAGTTTGGTTGGTAGGAACGTTTATCATATTCTGGGAATATGAGGAGGGTACTCCGGGAGTACCAAATTATAACCTACTTGATGACACATTATAGATATGTGGCCAGTGTCTGGGACCTGGTTTTATACGTTCTGAGAACGTATGTTAGTGTTCTGGGAACACATTGATATGCAACCTAGATGACACATTATAGATATGTGGCCAGTGTCCGGGACCTGGTTTTTATGCGTTCTGGGAACGTATGCATTCTGGGAACGTGATGCACACTCTGGGAGTGAAGCTTATTTATCCAAGTATGGTTTGCTACACGTTCTGGGAACGTGGTGCACACTCTGAGAGTGATGCTATTTATCCAAGTATGGTTCGGCATTACGTTCTGGGAACGAATGTCGGTGTTCCGGGAACACAACGGTGTATTGGATGGACGTCCAAGATGGACTTTTAGAGGCCTCAGTTGTGGAAGGAAATCATGCATCATGCCACCTGCATTGAAAGAATTATTATGATTAACCGGGTGTGCTCATATGATTATGCATCATGATTTGCTACATGTTGACTTGTGGATGTTAGTTTTATTCTCATTTGATTATGCGAATATGTATAGCTAACCCCCAAGCCCTTATTAGGTGTTGATCGTGCATCTAGCTTGCACAAAATTCAGTGAAGGGAGATGTCCCTTAGGTGCATGCAGAGTGTAGAAAGTGTGGGTTGGGAACCCGTTGTGCAGATATCGAGGATCCGACCAGAAGGATGTTTGGACAAAGGATCAGTGACCAGCTCTATAATATTTCTATTTTTAATAAGAATTTATATGATACATATTTTGGAAAGAGGTATCATAAGAGGAATTCAGTTTCATAATAATACTTATTTAGTATTAATGGACTTGTTACACTTGATATATTTGGGAATGTAATATGCTGATTTTACTATGTTTCCGCAAACTCTGATTTTACTAAGTCACCTTCATTATCAATCAAGTGTTTGTGAAAATAAATTTTGAAGGGAAGGGATAAATTCTTATTTTCAGATCTTTTTCCAACAACAACAAGTCCAAGGAATCACAAACTTATTACTTTTCTTATAAAGTAAGATGATATACAAGGAGTGTTACACGTTCCGTATCATCTCAAAGATCGGAACTTAGTGGTTCGGAGACAGTAGTATAAGTGGCAATAATTTGTGTTGTGTGGCCACTTATATGAAGGTGACAAAGGCCACAATGTTGTTGTGTGATGATTGTGTGATGTGAAATAGCATGCTTTTAATTATTTATTTAATTATGTATGATGAATTTAATATTGTTGATTAATCCAAGTAGCATGCTGATGGACGTCTGTTACGTCCTGAAAATAAAATGAAATGACTAAGTTGTGAAAGTAAGGATACCAAGATAAAAGAAAGGATGATAAAGAATATGAGATATGTGTTGAAAAGAGATAAAGAGTTGAGATTGGGGAAGGATTTGATGATAATGATGAGGTTAAGCCAGAGCTGGGAAGAGTGATGTTGCTTATCGAAATGAGATGTGATCTGAGTGGAGCTTGGCTCCTTTGTTGCTGTTTTTGGGAAGAGACTAATGTTGAGTTGAGCTTGCTCCTCCATTAGCGCTCAGTGAAATGAGGTCTTTGAAAAAGTTTTCGAAACGAGATTTTTGAAAGATTTTGTGAAATGAGATTTTTAGAAAACTTGTGAAATGTTCTTTTGAGAAAATTTGTGAAAAGAGGCTTTTGAGAAAACTCATAAAAGGTATTTTGAGAAAGGTTTTTGAAACAAGATTTTTGTGAAAAATTTGTGAAATGAAATTTTTAGAAATTTTGTGAAATGAGGTTTTTAGAAAGATTGTGAAATGAAACTTTTAGAAATCTTGTGGAATGTGACTTTTAGAAATTTTGTGAAATGTAGCTTTGCGAAGTAAGATCTTTTTGAGAAGGTTTTCAAAATGAGATTTTGAGAAAGTTTACAAAACGATATTTTGTAGAGGTTTATGAAACAATATTTCAGGAAAGTTTGTGAAATGATATTTTGAGAAGGTTTGCGAAATAGTATTTCAAGAAAGTTTATGAAATGAGATTTTTAGAAAGTGATGAAAGGAAAGTTTTTAGAAGGTTTGTGAAATGAGATTTTCGAAAGTCTTGTGAAATGAGGATTAAAGGAAATTTTATGAAATGAGACTTTTGAGAAGTTTATGAAACAAGATTCTGAGAAAGATTATGAAACGAGATTTTGTGAAAGATTATGATTTGAGATTTTGCAAAAGGATGATAAAATGAGGTCTTGAGAAAGAGGAGGAAATGTTATGTTGAGAAAGATAGTGAAATGAGATTGATGAGGAAAGTTGTGAAATGAGATGCAAGTATGATGATGTGAACCCAGCTCTGTGCTATGTTGAGAAAAGATGAGAGGAAAGATTTTGCACAGTTAGTGGTCGGGACTCATTGAAGGGATGCACGAAGGATGGGCCGACCTTAGGATAATTAAAAAGATAAAAGACTTTAAAAGACACTAACACGGTGAGCTATGAGAGTGATATCGAAGTAGTGGAGAGGAAGAGACCATGGGTATCAGGGATACTCAGGTGGAGATCGCATTAGGGGAGGACGATGACGGTGAAACGTCAAGAAGTCTTGAGTACTTTCTTGGCAGAACGAACTCCACATGTGGTATACGAACGTGGTAGGGACTGGGTCCAATGCCGTGGTAAGTTCTGCAGCGCAACTAGAATAGTGCTGACGCCCCCTAGATTGCAAATCTTGAACAGTGAGAGGGACTAGAGTGGGGCATCTTGATTTGCCACTATACCCGAGTTTTCTACAGTGTGCCTTGATTATATATGAATTGAAATGATATGATTTGAATTGAGACTGTACCCGAGTTTTCTACGGTTCTCCTGGCTTGGAGCCAATTGATTGTGAGACAGCTGTCGTGCCCACACGGTAAAGGTCTTGTACTCCTGTTTGCTTCCGACTAGGTTTGGTGGATGACCGAGGAGATGTAGACGTGAGTGATAAGTGAGAATGGAACGCGTACCCCGATGATACTTTAAGATTCTCCAATTCTCGATGGTTATGATCCAATAAGACTTGATAAGAAAAGATTTATGATTATGAGAAGGAAATGAATGAGAAAGAAAGGTTGTTTATAAGAAGAGAAAGCAAGTTGGGAAGAAATGAAAAATGATATCAATGATGAAAGATAATAATGATAATGATGTTGATAATATACTTGATTGTTGTGTTGTATGTATGTTGTATTGTATGTTTGTATGGTCCTAGTATCTTGCCTATCATAATCCCACACCGTCGACGATGCGTCGTTCGGATCGCTTACTCTCTCCTGTTCGTTGGCATATCGGTGCTGCTGGTATCTCAACGGGCAGATGGAGTATTGTATGGAGGTCACTACGTGGAGTAAGTATGGAAGGGGTTGGAAGCGCACCCCATCCGGTTGGGTATGGACCGGCTACACCCAGATCGTGATCCCAGACCTGGAACATCGACTGAGCAGAGCTAATTTGGAGCCGCACTTGGGACAAGTCACCGTACGAGGATATAGGAGCTACAAAGAGAAGATTCAGTACGAAACCCAGAGGAACTCTTCCACTCTCAACGGAGCGGAGCCGGAATCCATAAGCAATGAGGGGACAACGACAAGGAGGGCATCATCCTCGAGAGCGAGGAGAGGACGCAAGAAGAAGGAGGGACTTCACCCGATTGTTTTCAATAGGAAGACTTAAGAATAGGATTATTAGTTTAAAATTGTGGTGAGTGTTTTACGTTAAGGATTACCTAAGTGATGAACTGTTGATGTAACTTAGCTTATTTTGGAACATGCCCTATTTTCAAAGAAGTGTGAGAGTGCAACAAGGTGAAAATTGTGAAAGTCACTTTTTATATATTGTAAAGAACTATGTTGGGTTTGCAACCCAATTGTTTTTCCCTACAAATGTTTTTGAAAATCCAAATGAGTAAATGTTCGTTTTAGTAACAACTCGATTTTCGGAAAAGGGTGTTGAGAACACCAAGAACTTTTTAACAACGTTTTCAAACACTTCAACAATGTTTTACAAAAAAAACAATTTTGGCCTCATTTTTGGTAACTTTAATAAATAAAAGTTGGTTATTTCGAGTTATGAAAATCGGGCTGTTATACACTTCTTCTTGAATGTATCCGATAAGAAACACACTCTTCACATCCATTTGATACAATTTAAAATTCATAATAGATGCATAAGCAAGTAAGAGTCTAATGGCCTCTAATCTAGCTACGGGGGAATATGTTTCATCATAATCAATACCCTCTTCTTGGCTATACCCTTTGGCTACCAACCTAGCTTTGTTTCTAACAATAAAACCCGATTCATCAAGCTTATTTCTATATACCCACCTAGTACCAATCACAGGACGATCATCTTGTTTAGGCACAAGCTCCCAAACCTCATTTCTCTCAAATTGGTTCAATTCCTCTTGCATTGCCATAACCCAATGCTCGTCTTGGATTGCCTCATGAATATTTTTAGGTTCTACTTGCGAAACAAAGACAATGAAATGACAAATATTACATAAAGTGCTTCGGGTTACCACTCCCTTAGCAATATCACCTAATACGTTTGTCAAAGGATGATTGCAGCTGGTTTTCCATGCAGGAGGTAGTTCATTATCTTCATGATGTGCTAGCTCGTTTCCTCTTGAATGATCATCTTCTCCATTGATTTGATTCTCAATCTCCTTCTCTTTTTCATTTACATCTTGTGGTACTTCTTCATAGATATCTACACCTGAAACACGAGAAATACCTTTCTCTCCTTCCGGAGATTCATCAAAAACAATATTTATCGATTCTTCAATAGTCAAAGTTCGTTTATTAAAAACTCTAAAAGCTTTGCTATGACTAGAATAACCCAAAAATATCCCATCATCCGCTTTTGGATCAAATTTTCCCAAAACTTGTTTTCCACTATTCAAAATAAAGCATTTACATCCAAAAACATGAAAATAAGTTATATTGGGCTTTCGTCCTTTGAAAAGCTCATAGGGGGTTTTCTTAAGAGAGGGCCTAATCATAACTCTATTCAATACATGGCAAGCGGTACTTGTAACACCCCGTAAATTCCTCATATTAAATTAAAACACTAAAGAGAAATGTTTTTGAGAAAAGAGATTTGAAAGAGTGTTTTCCTAAATGATTTTCCTTTTATTCACCTTTTCAAGATAATGAATGATTTTTTTTAGAGAAATGATTTCCTAAAGTAATGTCCAAGGTTTAGAAATTAAGTTTTGGAAAAATTTAAATGTTTGTGATTTACCTTGTGATTGTGTGTATATATATATATATACGGTTTTGGGTAGGTGCAAGTGTGCTTAGGATTATGTGAGGGCTTAATTATTGAAAAGAATATGATGTATGTAAATAAATATGTATGATAAATATGTGATGCATATATGTGTGATACGTGAATGTGTAAACCTATGTGTATTATATGTATATGCCGTGTGTACATGATGCCCTAAGGATGTTACTTGTGTGATGCTTGTATGTGTGATAAGTCTATGCATTAACCATGATGCCATGTTATGTGTTGTCTTGATCAACATGAAAATGAATTAAGTGTGAATGTGTGTGCATAAGAATGTAATTCGGCCATGTGTGAGGATAGGAAGACCAAGTAAAAGTGAATTCCTTAAGACTTAAGAAAATGAAATTTGAATAGAAAATAAGAGGAGAAGTGGGAAGTGTGAGTCATAACACTAGGTGGAGAGTAGGAAAGATGAGTCATGACCCTAGTGAAGACTTTTTCCACCCTTACCTCCCATGACAAGACCTCCCCCATGCAATTTTGTGGATTGGACCGAATTGTCCCTCCCCCACACCTTAAGACCGAGGCTATGAAGGGAAATTTCCACACCTTAGCCCTTGATCTTAAAACCGTGTAAAGAGTGTTGGCTAGGCTTCATTTCTTTCTTTCCCCACACCAACACAAACATATTTTCTCTCAAGAGCACTATCAAGCTCTTGGAGACTTAGAGGAGGAGAGTGAGGCCGTGAGAGGAAAGTAGAGGAAGGAGAGTGCAAACCCCAAACTTTTAGCCCAAACACCATTGATTTCTTTCTTCCACACATTCTCTTTACCAAAGCTTAAGGAGAAAACCACCCCTCAACCCTAGAAGGAAGAGACCGAGGCAAACCCAAGAGGAAGAGAAGAGGAGATTTGAAGATTTAAGTTAGGAATTAAGGTAGAGAGAGTTTAATTAGATGATTTTGAGTTGTAAAGGACTTTTATGGACTTTGATTTAATTTTGGTGATGCATGCAATTATTTTTGAATAATCTCGCGATCTAAGTGTCATGCATGCTATTTTTATACTTTGATCTTGAATGTTGTTGTTAAAAAGTTTTTGATTTCTTACTTGTAAATGTTCTTCATCACGGTTTTGTTGAGGTTGTGTTTAAAGTTCATAGATTGTTTGATTTTCTCATGCATGTTGATTTTGTGGCTTTAAAAATCCTTATTCTTCTTTGCATGTTCTCCTTATGTTTTGATCTTGGATGTTTATGAATGAATATAATGAATTAATAAATCACCCAATCAAGAGCTAAAATAATTCGGCCATGAGTAGGAATTTTAGGTCTTGGTGTTTTTAATTTGATCTAAGTAGTTTCATGTTTAGAAAAATTAATTTTTAATCTATTCTTCACGGTTTTATTGAAGGTTTGTGTTTAAGTTCATGATTTTGCCTTTGTTTTCTTTTGCATGTCTAAATTGAGTGTAAGGTCTTGATTCTCTTGCATGCATATCACGGATTCTAAAAGGAAAACTAGCCTAACAAGCTTTAAAAATAATTTTTAGTACAAAAAGAATTGGAGTCAAGGTTTGCGTGTGTGTGTGATGAAGATTCGGTTGATGTTTGGAAAAAATGAGGTGATGCTTTTAAGTCTTACATGATATGATCTAGGAAGTTAGCTATGTGCATGTGAAAATAAAATTATGAGACTTGCCTTCTTGCATGTCATGATTCGGTCAAGACTAAGGGGAAATAGGAAACCATGCTAAGTCATGCTTTTCTTACATGTGTGTTAAAAAAAAATTGTCTCACCTAGAAATTTATAGGTGCATGCATGTGTTTCTCTTAAAGGATGAAGACCTTGACATGATTCTCAATTTTATGGTGAAAAGAAATTAAATTTTATTTGTTAAATTCCTTGTGTGAAGCTCACGGTTTTAATAAAGAAAATTAGAAAACAAGTTTTTGAAAATAATCTTTGCTTTGTTTCATGTTCCTTGTGCATGTTATGATGATATTCGGCCTATTCATATTAGCTAGGCTAGGATTCCTTTTCCAATAAAATGATTTATAAGGAATGGTTATATTTTAAGGAAATTAAGCTAGGACGAATTGCTTGAAATTGTGTTGTAGACATGTGTTTTCCATTCGATTTCTTACTTAGAAATAAAAGAGATAAATAAATAAATTTAACTAAGCTTGGAAGAGTATGTGTTTGAATGAATATGTGTGTGGTGTATTCGGTTGGGATTAAAAAGGAAATGGAATTTAATGACTAAAATAAAATGAATTGATTCATGTAATTTGAATGGTGATGTTTGATTTATTTCCTTTACTTTCTTCGGTTTTGTAGTTTAAATAGGTTTAGGAAGTATAACTGCATGAAATAAAATGTGCATGGTAAATTTTGAGAAGAATAGAAATTGTTTAAAGTAAATACTGATATGAAAATGGATTTGTGAATCCTTGTATGCCAAAGTGCTTTATGCGAAGGAAATAAATTAAGTATGAATTCCATGGTTGCTTTAACAAAATCGTTTAAATGCTTTTAATAAACTAAGTGGTGTATGTTGTTATGTGGTGTGATTTGTTTGAATGTCTTGTTGTGTTCATGGCTGTCCTAAATCGTTTTATGATGAAACATGAGTTTTAAAGTATTGATTTTTAAGCTAAAAAGCTATTTAAGGTAAAGGACGTTTTTATAATGTTTTCGGAGTTTTTATTTTACAAAACTGTTTTGCTGTCCCGAACCATTTGAACGTGCTTTTCATGTTTAAAAATGTTTTCATATGATTTAGAGCGAAGTTTTAAGTGGAAAAAGATTTAAGAAAAAGTCGGATCAAGAATAGATATATTTTGAAAGTTTTATAACGAAGAAAGGACAAGTATTAATCTAAGAAAAGATTTTTCTCAAATGAGTTAATAACGTGAAATGTTTTACTTAATATGAGGAATGACATAGAAAGGAGGTTGGGGCAGATGGCAGCACACGGATTCGAGGAGAGCACACATTCAAATGCTGGACCTCAGGTGAGAGAGAAGCTTCCCTCAGACACCGTGGTAGCTAGGTGATTTATTAGGACGTTCTGTATCATCTCAAAGATCGGAACTACGTGGTTGGAGTCAGTAGTATAAGTGACAATTGTTTGTTTTGTGTGGTCACTTATACGAAGGTGACAAAAACCACAATGTTATTGTGTGATTTTGTGTGTGTTGATAGCATGCTTCTAGTTTTTATGTTTGATATTGTTTATTGCTATTGATTATGATAAGTAATGGTTGATGGACGTCTGTTACGTCCCGAATAAGGAAACAAAAAATGAAATGAAAGAGTTGCAGGAGTGATGAATTAAAAGTCATGGTATATTAGTAAAAGAATGATGAAAGAGATAAGAGAGTGATTGGGAAAAGAGATAAGAATTTGACTGGAGAGAAATTGGTAACGATGAGAATGAGCCAGAGCTGGGAAGAGTGATGTGAATTGTTGGAATGAGAGATGAGGTAAATGGAGCTAGGCTCCTTGGGTTTTGGTTTTAGTCTGGGTACTCGTGTTGAGTTGAGCTTGCTCCTCCATTAGTGCCCAGCAAAAATGTGTCTTTGAAAAAGAGTTTTTGAAAAAGGAAATCTACGAAAGGAATTGTGAAAAGAAATATTTCTGAAAAAGGTTTTATGAAACGAAATTTTGGGAAGGGTTTTTGAAATGGAATTTTTGAAGAAGCTTGTGAAACAGGATTTTTCAAAGGAGTTTTTATGAAACGATCTTTTGAAAGAAGTTTTATGAAAGGATGTTTTAGAACAACGTTTTTGAGAAAGTTTTACGAAATGACATCTTTGAGGAAAAGTCTTTGGAAATGATAATTTTGGTGAATGTTGGTGAAAATAAAGTTTTGTGAAAGTTTTGGGAATAGAGTTGTTGAAGATCGAGAAAGAAAGTTTTTTGAAAGTTGAGAACTCAAGGATTTTTGAGAAGGGTGGTAAAAAGAAAGATTGAAGAGTGAAATGTGAATCTGTTGATGTGATCCCAGCTCTGTGCTACGTGAGTTTTGATAAAGAAAAAGATTGTGCAAAGTTAGCGGTCGGGACTCACTGAAGGGATGTACGAAGGGTGAGCCGACCAATAGGTTAATTAAAAAGATAAAAGACTTTAAAAGACATTAACAACGAACGTGGTGAGATATGAGAGTTAACCCGAAGTAGTGGAGAGGAAGGAACAATAAGTATCTGCGGATACTTAGGACGAGATTGCATTAGGGGAGGACGATGACGGTGAAACATCAATAACTCTAGAGTATTGTTGTAGGCAGAACGAACTCCATAAGTGGTGCACTAACGTGGTGGGGACTGGGTCTAATACCGTGGTATGTTCTGCGCGCGCACTACAACAATACTGTCGCCCCCTATATTGCAAATCGAGAACAGTGAGAGGGACTGGAGTGGGGCATCTTGTTTGCCACTGCGAGGAAGTGTGCCATGTTATTATGTGAATTGATATTGAGGCTGAGCCTCCTGGTCTGGGACCATTTATGTGTTGTGACAGCTGTCGTGCCCGCACGGTAAAGGTCCTGTACTCCTGTTTGCTTCCGACTAGGTGGTTGGTTGGCCGAGGAGATGTAGACTGAAAACGTGAGTGCTAACCACGAAGGAAAATGCGTACCTCGATTATTCTTTAATTCCCCTTAATCATCGATGGTTATAATTCAATAAGACTTGATAAGGGACTAAGTATAATTAAGAAAAGGAAAAGTTTATGAATGATTGAGGATGGAGATGGGAAGTGTGAAAGAAAGGTTGAGACCCTTGGAAAAAGGAAAGAAAGCGAAGGTTTGGGAATTGTTAATGATAAAGGAATGGAGGAGTAAAAGATAAGAGATAAGAAATAATAATAATGATTGGGAAATGTAATGTTATGTTTGAGTGCTGTATTGTGTATGTGCTTTGTATGTATTGTGCGTGTCCTATATCTTGCCTACCGTAATTCCACACCGTCGACGCTACGCCGTCCGGATCGCTTACTCTCTCCTGTTCGTTGGTACATCGGTGTCGCTGGTATCCCAACGGGCAGATGGATCGTCGTTTGGAGATCGTTACTTGGCCTCATAAGGGACGCGGATGGAAAGCTATACGTCGAGGATGGGCATGGTCGGGATGTGCTCAGTTGGTGATCGAAGACCCGGAAAATAAGTTAGGTGGATCTACACATAGTATGTGCTTGGGAAGCATATCCTACACGTGTCACGACTCCGAACCGCCGCCTCGGATTCAAGGGAAGGAGAACTCAGTGAAGCTATTCGGAGTGGAACTCAAACCGATTTCCGAAGGAGAGCCCAAGAACGCGGTTGCATCATCCTCTGGAACAAAGGCACCCGCAAAGAAGAAGAAGAAGCTGGAACCAATCATCTTTGATAGGAAGAGGAAGCCAATAGTAGAGTTAGATTAAGTTGTTGTTATTTTGTATCCAGGATTACCTAAGTGATGAACTATTGCTGTACTGCAATAATTCTGAAGCATACCCGACTTTTATGGAACGTGAGAATACTTTTTGTGAACATGTTTAAGTATTTTTGAAGAAATGAAGGAAATTATTCAATTGGAAACAAACCGTTTTCTTGATAACATGTTTTCTGAAAATAAAGTAAGTGAGTTGTGGTTTTACGTAACAACTCGGTTTTCGAAAGAGAAGGTTGAAGGAAAATAATAACTTTCCAAATATATTTTCAAGTCCTTCAACAATGATTCAAAAAAAAAAAATTGGCCTCATTTTTACAACATTAATAAATGAAAGTCAATTAATTTTGGTTTTCGAAAATCGGGCTGTTACAGTACTAACCGCATCGGCCCAAAAATACTTAGGAACATTCCTATCACTCAACATGGTTCTAGCTAACTCTTCTAATACTCGATTTTTCCGCTCAACAACTCCATTTTGTTGTGGAGTTCTAGGAGCAGAAAATTGATGCTCTACACCAAACATATCACAAAATTTATCAAAAAGATGATTTTCAAACTCACCACCATGATCGGTACGAATAGCCACAATATGTTGATTGACTTTGTTTTGAACAAGCTTGGCAAAGGTTTCAAAATGTTGAAAAGTTTGATCTTTAGAAGATAAAAAATAAGTCCAAGTAAAACGTGAAAAATCATCAACAATCACAAGTCCATAATAGTTGCCACCAAAACTCATGGTTTGCGAAGGTCCAAATAAGTCCATGTGAATGAGTTCCAAAACCCTTGTAGTAGAAATCACCTTTTTAGGTGGAAAATTAGTTTTTGTTTGATTGCACTTTTTACAAGGGTTGCAAACTCCTTCCGTTTTAAAATTGAGCTTTGGAAGACCAACTACTAAGTCCTTAGATAAAAGTTTATTCAATTGTTTTAAATGGACATGAGCAACTCTCCGATGCCAAAGGCAAACATCACTTTCTTTGTTAATAAAACATTTTGAAAATAAAGAAGTTGTAGTGTCCTTAACCCTCTAAGTGCTCAAGATTATGGTGACCAGGAGCCCAAGAGAGGATCAAGTGTTAATGTGTGACTTGTGGTGTTTCTGCAGTTCCAGTTGGGAAAAGTAGGGTCTCCCTAGTCAACGTGTGTGTGCAGAGTGTCAACTTAGGGATGAGAGTACTTACCTGAAACCCTAGTTATGATGAGCTATTTATAGGGTTTGGAGGAGGCTGATATGGGCCGTTTGGGCCCTGTATCAGAGCCGTGCTGAACCAGGATACTGTGAGATAATATTGGAGGATTATGCTCTTAGAATCTGGTTAGGATCAGCTAAAGATCTCATGTCTAGGCTGTTGCGAGAATCTAGGAGAGATTTGCGGAAGGGATAAGAAGCCTCGGTGACCCTGAGCTTATCCACAAGCCGACGATATGTCTCGGTCCTAGAGTCCCGAGCCTGATGGATTGGGGGCCGATTGTAAGGCTCGGCCCCACCAAGTCCGAGCCTGGCCCTTTGGTATGCTCGGAGTCCACGAGTCCGAGCAAAGGACTTTCCTACTAAGTAAACCGAGGAAAGTGCCCTTAGAGAATCCCTTTGGCAAGACATGGGTCCGTATATGGTCAGCAGACCCTACAAGCCCCCCAGCTCGTAAGACTTTGGAAAGTCTGTGACGAGGTAACAAGTGTCTAGGGTTGACCTTTTCGGACGTCTTAGTTCGAAACTATTTGACAACTGTTTCCAGCTTTAATCATGTAGCCTGTTTGAGGTGACGTTTTGGGTTCTCTAGGTACGGCGCCTGTCCTTGTGAATCGTGCCAAATCATTATAAATTTTGAAATTTGAAAAAGTGCCGTTAGTAACTGCCACGTCTCGACCCATGTGTGGTTGAGTGGGTTAATGGGCTTTCGGCCCAACCAATGCATCGTAGAGGGAAACCGAAAAGTTTTTGTACATTACTCGAAACCCTTACTCACCCTTCCATTACTCTTCGTTCATTCCAACTTTCACAAACCATAAACTCTTCTCATTTCCCCTCTCAAGCACATTTTGGCACACCGCTGCTCTCCGGATCATCCCATTACAATCAACCTCTATACACACCAAGCGATAACTGAAAAACAGGTAACTTCTTCTATTCTTTCTGCTTCAATTATCCGCCTCTAGTTCTGCTATTTCTTATTTTTTGAAGAGGGTTTTGGTTTCTCTGGGTTTTGCAGGGATTTGGGGTTTTTGTTCTGGGTAGATAGTATAGAGGGTTTGGATTTCGTAATTATGGGGAGTTGGAGAGATTGGAAGAAGATTTACCATGAACTCTGTAGGAGATTAGGAAAGGAGCCTTCCAGCGATTCTAGTTTTAGTTCTGGGGATTCTGGGGATGTTGATGCTGATTCCGTTCCCATAGAGATTAGTTCTGATTCTGGTGATACCGGTAATGACACAGTAGGAGATCCTCCTGTCCCCCCTTGCGGCGAAGGGGTAAACGAGCCATCTGAGGTAAAACCCTTGGCAACAGAATACCCTTCTGATCCCGCAGAGGATGGTAGGTGGCTGTTGGCTTATAGGTTTGCCGAGCGTAGAGCTCAGGGGAGGACTAGCCCAGAATACCTTACAGGAAGGGGAGAGTTTTTGGGAGATCCTATGAGGGAGGGGGAAAAAGGTTCAAGGTTCGGCCTTAGTTTTAGATTTAAAACATCTGCTATAAAAAATGCTAACACCGAGCCTTTTACTTTTTTCCCAGATATGGTGGAGCGCAGGTGTGATACCCATCCTGAAGAATATCCTTTACCACCCAACCACGAGCAGTACGATGGAGTCTTCGATCGGGAAGTACTTGGAACGAGGCCTTCGTTGCTGACGACGGATAGCCTGAATCACCTTCGTCCAATCCTAACACCTCCGAGCCTAGATGGGAATGCTTCGGAATTCGTTTTAAGACATGTGAGCATAGACGACCGGATATGCTTACAAGTGCCGGAAAACCGACATATCTTTTATTTTTACGAGGAGGTAGTGACAAAGGTCGGAATCCGAACGCCCTTTTCTACCTGTAGAAATAGAAATCCTCAACCACTTAGGTATAGCTCCGAGCCAGCTGCATCCGAGTGGGTGGGCCTTTATCAGAGCTTTCCAACAATTTTGCGATGCTGAGGGTCTGACAGCGACGTTACGAGCCTTCTTCTGGTTATACGCCCCCCAAGTAAACAAATTCGGCGACTCCAAGGGGCTCTGGGTGTCATTAAAGGCTCGCAAAGAGCATGCCCTTTTTGCGAAGGTAACCGATTCCTGGAAGTCCTTCAAACCACGCTTCTTCCAATACGAGTATACTGGAGCCGAAGTGTGCTGGTTTATGAAGCAAGTTGAGGGAAGAAGGGGAAATTAAGGTCGCGCCTCAATTCCCATTGAGCTGGTCGAACGGTATTTATAGCCGAGGGGCCTCTTTGTATCAATTTGATTATAAAGCAGATTTAACTAAGGCCGAGAGACAATTATGCGATCGGGTTTGGGAGTATCTCCGAGAAAAGGGGCAAATTGACACCAAACAAATTCTGTTGAAGAGAACACAGGCTGAAGTGAAAGCCGAACTTGGTACACATATATATATGTATTTTTTTTTCTTTTTTTGCTCGGTATAACATATTTTTTCTTGTTTGCAGAGAAAATGGGGAAGAAAGCTTCAAAGGCCAAGAAAAGTGCTGCTGCCTCGTCCAGAATGGCGCAGCTGGCTGCTGTGAAGGCAGACTCTGGCTCCTCGTCCAAAAGTCAATCCTCCGAGCCAACGCCAAAGAGTAGTCCAACCGTTGCTCCTCATGCTGTCATTGCCGAGGTGATTTCGACCGCCGAAGGCATAGAGCAAATAATCAACTCGGAGGCTCAGCCAAGTGCTAGTGGTACTCCCGAGCGTCCACCCAAGAGGCCACGGACGGACACAGGAAAAGGGATAGCCGGAGATTGGCTCAATCTGAGTAAGTCCCACAAGGGGGTTCACGTTGCTGAGGGCATGGATGACATTGTCGCCAAGACAGTATGGGCTAAGAAGATTTCTGATACCTTTACCGCAACTGTCTTTCCTCCTGAGGATGCGCAAGTGATAAATGCCTGGACCCCAGGTACCTGGGAAAATAATTGTTCGGCCTTGGTGAGGAGTCTCCTGAGAGGTGCGAGCATTCTTCATTACCTCGGTCAGCGTGGTGACGACGTTCATGCTGGTGTGTCTCCCGAGGAGAAGAAAAAACGAAGCGAAGCTGATGCTCGGGAAGACTACTTACAGCTTCAAGTAGAGGGCTTTAATAAAAAGCTTCAAGCATTGGCTGCCGAGAATGAAAAACTGCAAAAGGGGAAGCAGGATGCTGAAGATGCCAAGGCTAAAGCCGAGGCTGACAAAGAGAAAGCAGAAAGAACCCTTCAAGAGGCCAATGAGGGGATGAGAAAGGCCGAAGAAGTCATGAAGAAGGCCGAGGAAGATGCTGCAACCCTTCAAGAGGCCAGGGAGAAGGGTCGGAAAGCCGAGGAAGATGCCGCAGTGGCTCGAGAGCAACTCGAGTATGCCAAGGATGAAGCCGCTGGGCTCCGAGCCTCTCTGGATAAAATGAGAGCGAAAGCTCTTAAACATAAAAAGGCAGCCAAAGAGAATCTGTACAACTGGGATCATGCGGTTGAAGATTCTTTCCTCAACACCGCCGAGCAACTTCGCATCTTGAATCCTGGCCTCGTGACCAAGGGTGTTGACCCCAACTTTGCTGTTAAAAATGGTCGGATCGTGGGCGAGGATGGGGTCCCAATTGATATGGGTAAAAATGATCTACCTGACCACTTGGGTGAGGAATCCAAGGAAGAAGGGGCCGAGGGTGCTGAAGGTGACAAGGAGGAAGAGGACAAGTTTGATCCTAAAAGTGTAGTACTGTCTGATATAGAGTAGATTTTTCTTTTGTTTTTCAACTTGTATTTGCACCGATAGATGGGCTCGGACCTGGTGCTGTAACCAATATTGAATATTTATAATATCCACTATCATTTTGTGCTTCTTTTTGTTCTTTTTGTTATGAATTCAAGTGTTAAGACCTCGGAACTCCAGCACTTTAGCCGAGGTGGGTTCCTCTTTCCGCGATGTAAAAAATGATTAGAGATAATCATGTTCGAATCGGGAATCTTTCAAAGTACTTGACGAGTTATAAGCTCTTGTTCGAGCTGTTTATAATTGTTCGCGTCATAAACGGTGGCTAATCGGTTATGAGGAAAAGTACGTAAATACAATGAATTCAAGAACAGAACTTTTATTTATTTGAAGCAGTAAATACAATGGGCTCGGAGTTCCACCGAGCGTACACCATTATCAAAAATACACAATCCTAAGATTAAGCAAAGGAAATAATGAAACTAAAAACAATTGACAATAAAATTGAAACAGGGATGATGAGCATTTTATTTCCCATTATTCCTTGCATTATTTTACTCCTATTATTCATACTTGTTGCCTATTTGACATTGTTTAGCTTGATTTAGTGATTTAGAGTTTATTGGACTAATATTCTGAATATTGTTTAATTTGGGATTATTTAGCCTAATTAATTCTATTTCTATTTTCAGGTCATATTTGGCACAAGGGCTTTTTGGGCATTTTGGGAGTGAAGATTTAATGTTGGAAGAGAAGATATATGATGAAGTGAAGATTGTAATCTATCTTTAGGATTAGTTGAGATTTAGTTATATCTTTTAAGATTTAGATTTTATCTATAAGATATTTTTAGATTTAATTTAGAGATAAGCTTTCCTTAGGATTTGGGCCTATGATTTAGGCCCGTTTTGTGATTTAATTAGCCAATTTCGTGTAGACCTAGCAGCCACTAATCATTCCCACGTTTTTTACATTCTCTCTCTTAGAGAAGGCTTAGTTTTGCTCTCCAAGGTTGTGGTGGCTGCTAGGGTTTCTCTCTCTTCCCTTTCAACACGTTTTTGGTATTTTTCATCATAGAAGGCTAAACTCTTAGGTTAAATCCCTTTGGTAATGAATCACATACTCTTGAGGTTTTATTCTTAATGCTATTTCGTTTTTATTCACTGTTTTCATGCTTATTGATATGTTATGGTTCGCATAGTTCCATTCTATAGAGATAATCCATGTGTATGAATGCTTAATTTATGCAAACTCGTAAAAACTCCATGCTTTGGTTTTTAATGCTTAATTAAAGGTTAGGGTTTTGGGGTGAGAATTGAATTTTCGCTTAGTATTTAATTCTCACGAGTTGGACAGTGAAGAGGAAAGAAATTGATCTTTTGTGACCGATGATAGAGTTGTGAACGCGAGCCAAAGGGGTTTATCCGCTTTTCCTTATCTGTTACTTCATTTTTATTTTAACTCTGTTTTGATTTCAATTATTCAATATTCAATACAAAACCCCCCCTGTTTTCTATGCATACTATGTGTTCGACCTTTTGCTTGATAAGATATTCCTTGGGAGACGACCTAGGAGTCACTTCCTAGTACTATACTTAAACTGTTTTTTATTTGTATCGGGTACGGCCTCGATCAAATTTGGCGCCGTTGCCGGGGATTATCGGTTCTTGCCAAAGGTTATTAGTAGTTAGTTAGTGTCGTAGTTAGTATAGTTATTATAGTGTGTCGTGTCTGATTTATGGTCTAGTAGTCAATTCTGATAATTGGTTGAAGTTGCACTGTTTGCTGTTTTGCTATTTTGTTGCAATTAGTGTATTTGATTGATTCTGTGGTTGCTAGTTCACATAGTTGTGGGTGGAATTTTTGCACGAAAATTTATATCCACACTACTTTTATCATATAAAAAGGTTTTGAGGCACCACGATCACTCAGATCATCACTGATTGTGAGTTCCAGAAAAATTTTCCAGGTTTTAGCAGCACTTTCTTCAAACCGTCGCAACTTTTGACCCGTAACTCGGAATTTGATGAATTTTATATCAAATCGAAGGGAATTTTCTGAATAATCTGATTTTTCTGACTTTGTCAAAAAAGTCCTTCGTCTGGACCCTGAAAAAGCCGTTTTACTATTTCTTTTTTATTTTACAAGTTTTATTTTCTTAGTTTTTGGTCTCTGATTTAATTGTTTGACTTGGTTCCTTTTTGAATTTTGTCCTCAAACTTTCTGTGATATGTTTTCATGATTTTAGGGTGCTAAAAAAAATTAAGAAAAAAATTTTAAAAAATAAAAAATTTTGTTGCCTATTTTGGTCATGCATATTAGTGACAGTTTGCTATGCTTAATGGTGTTCTGTTCAGTACATGACTAGGGGCAACCCAAGCTACTTGCATCCTTACAACCCTGAAATTGATAGGACTTATCACAGATTAGTTAGACAAAATAGGAACCAGTCCATAGGTAGTGAGTCTATTGAGTCTTTACATAGTGAGTCTGCTTCTTTTTCTTCTATCCCTATAAATTCTGATTCTCATTCTGATTCTTATTCTGATCATTCTGAAAATATGGCTCAACCTCCACCACGTGAGAGGACATTGAGGGAGCTGGCTGCACCTGATTTCACTATTGAAGATTTGTGCATCCAGTATCCCGATGACCCGTATGAGCTAAGGTCTGGACTAATCCATTTGTTGCAAAAGTTTAATGGTCTTGCAGGTGAGGATCCTCATAAACATCTCAAGCAGTTCCACATTGTCTGTGCTACTATGAAACCACATGATGTGCAAGAGGATCATGTTTGTCTTAAGGGATTCCCACACTCCCTAGAGGGGCTAGCCAAGGATTGGTTGTACGATCTGGCCCCTGGTTCTATCACAGGCTGGGATGACCTGAAGAGGGCATTTTTGGAGAAATTCTTCCCTGCATCCAGAACAACAGCAACCCGAAAGGATATATCAGGCATCAGGCAACAAAGTGGAGAAAGTCTCTATGAGTATTGGGAGAGATTCAAGAGACTGTGTGCTAGCTGCCCCCACCATCAGATCTCAGAGCAGCTGCTTATTCAATATTTCTATGAAGGTCTCAACCTCATGGAGAGAAACATGCTTGATGCTGCGAGTGGTGGTGCCCTAGGAGACATGACACCTTTAGAAGCCAGAGCCAAGATTGAGAAGATGGCTTCCAATTGTCAACAATTCCATGCAAGGGGCAACAGCGATGCAATCATAGTGAGAGGAGTGAATGATGTTGGCACAAGTTCTGGTAAGGTTGAGAAGCTTGAATAGAAGATAGACTCACTTACAACTTTGGTCACTCAATTGGCCATCAACCAGAAGAAGTTGTCCCTACCTGCTAGATTATGTGGCATATGCACATCCGCTGAGCATCCCACAGATGCATGCCCTTCTGTGCAGCAGCAACCAACGACTGGTGCTGACCAACCTGAGGCATATGCCGCCAACATCTTCAACAGTAGAAACCAGCAGCCACAGAACTTTGATCTCTCTACCAATAGATACAACCCTGGTTGGAGGAACCATCCCAACCTGAGGTGGTCTGATCAGCAGCAACCTTCACAGGTTCAATTTCAGAACTATTCCAGACCACCATATGTACCTCCTCCAGTCCAGCAACAGAGACAACAACAACAGGCTAATTCTGCACCACCAGCTCCTACTACTGAGCAGCAGCCATCATTGGAAGAGCTGATGAAACAGATGACCATGCAAAATCTCCAATTCCAACAGGAAACTAGAGCATCCATTCAAAGACAAGAGGCCTCCATTCAATCTTTGACCAATCAGATGGGACAAATGGCAACAGCAATCAACACTATGCAATCTCAGAATTCTAACAAGTTGCCATCCCAAACAGTGATCAATCCAAACCAGAATGTGAATGCCATTAGTCTATGGTCAGGGAAGCAGATTGTCACACCCACACCAGAATCTGACCTCAACAAAGATGATCTAGTTTCACCCAACAAGAAGAGCCAAATGGTCGAGGAGAGTAAGCACACAAGTACAAAAAAATCCCATCCAGCTCAGCCTTCCTCAAGCACAACACCTGCTACTGCCCAACAACCACCCCCCGTTCCTCTTCCTTTCCCACCAAGGGGGGTGACTCAAAGCAAGAAAATGGAAGAGATTGACAAAGAGATACTTGACACATTCAGGAAGGTGGAAGTCAACATACCCCTTCTTGATGCAATCAAGCAGATTCCTAGGTATGCAAAGTTCTTGAAGGATCTATGCACACACAAACGGAAGCTCAAGGGCAATGAGAGGATCAACATGGGAAGAAATGTCTCTGCTCTTATAGGTAAACCCGTCCCTCATATTCCTAAAAAGTGTAAGGATCCTGGAACTTTCTCTGTGCCTTGTATCATAGGTAATACTAAATTTGAGAATGCTTTGCTAGATTTAGGAGCATCTATTAATGTTATGCCTATGTCTGTTTTCAAGTCTCTTTCACTTGGACCTCTTCAACCTACGGGTGTGGTTATTCACTTGGAAAATAGATCTACTGCCTACCCCGCAGGTTTGATAGAGGATGTCCTGGTTCGGGTTGAAGAGCTTATCTTTCCTGCTGATTTTTATATTCTTGATATGGAAGACGACACCTCTCGTAGTGCTGTCCCTATCATATTAGGGAGACCATTTTTGAAAACAGCCCGAACCAAGATAGATGTGCATGCAGGTACACTTTCCATGGAATTTGATGACAGTGTGGTTCGATTCAATATTTTTGATGCTATGAAACATTTTTCTGATGACCACTCTGTCTTTCATGTTGACTTGCTTGATGATCTGATTGATGAGCATGTTCTAGACTTTTTGCATGATTATGATTTGCCATCTTTCACTAGCTCATTTACTTGTTCTGCATGTTCTGATTCCGAAATGTGCACTGCATGCATTGAAATTGACCAGTTTTTAAATTCTGCTACTGCATCTGTTGATTCATATGATATAGATTCAGATCATGCTAACCCTAACCCCATTTCTGTTATGCATGAGTCTAATTCACTTGTTCAGGTGCAGGCGGCAGAATCCAATTCTGCTGCTCCTTTAGTTCCATCTGTGATGCAGGCACCTTTATTGGACCTGAAGCCCCTTCGTCCTCATCTCAAATATGCTTACTTGGAGGATGAGCAGAAACTTCCAGTGATCATCTCTACCTCCCTTTCTGTTGATCAAGAGAGGCAGCTGCTGGGTGTGATTAGAGCAAACAAAAGGGCAATAGGATGGACTTTGGCAGACATACCTGGTATTAGCCCCTCCATGTGCATGCATCGGATTTTATTGGAGGATGGGGCTAAGCCAGTGAGACAACCCCAGAGACGGTTGAACCCCCAGATTCTTGATGTGGTGAAGAAAGAGGTCACCAAGCTGCTGCAAGCTGGTATTATCTACCCCATTTCGGACAACACTTGGGTAAGCCCGGTTCAAGTAGTTCCCAAGAAGTCTGGGTTGACAGTTGTCAGAAATGAGAAGGATGAGCTGATTCCCACTAGAGTGCAGAACAGTTGGAGAGTCGGCATTGACTATAGGAAGTTCAACCAGGCGACCCGTAAGGATCACTTTCGTCTTCCCTTCATTGATCAGATGTTGGAGCGCCTGGCAGGTAAATCTCACTATTGCTTCTTAGATGGTTTCTCTGGTTATTTCCAAATCTGTATTGCACCAGAGGACCAACATAAGACCACATTTACCTGTCCTTTTGGTACATTTGCTTATAGGAAGATGCCTTTTGGCCTATGCAATGCTCCTGGCACTTTTCAAAGATGTATGATGAGTATTTTTAATGACTTACTTGAGCATTGCATAGAGATCTTCATGGATGATTTTAGTGTATATGGTTCCTCTTTTGATGCATGTCTTGATAGTTTGTCTAAGGTGCTTAATAGGTGCATTGAGACTAACCTTGTCTTGAATTTTGAAAAATGTCACTTTATGGTAGAACAAGGCATAGTCTTAGGGCACATTATTTCGCATAAGGGTATAGAGGTTGACCCTGCTAAGCTGCATGTAATATCACAGTTGCCTTACCCGTCTTGCGTGCAAGAGGTGCGTTCTTTTCTTGGCCATGCAGGTTTCTATCGCAGGTTTATTCAGAACTTTAGCAAGATAGCCCTTCCACTATCCAACTTGCTTCAAAAGGATATCGCATTTGGGTTTGGAGACCAATGCAAGAAGGCATTTGATGAGCTAAAGAGAGCACTCACCACCACTCCCATCATCCAACCACCTGACTGGACCCTCCCATTTAAGCTCATGACCGATGCCTCGAATTATGCTTTGGGAGCAGTTCTCTCCCAAAGGGTTGGTAAGCTGTCTCATGTGATTTATTATGCATCTAGGACTTTAGATTCAGCACAAGTTAATTACACCACAACTGAAAAAGAGCTGTTAGCCATTGTCTTTGCACTTGATAAGTTTAGATCATATCTGTTAGGTTCTAAGGTTGTGGTGTATACTGATCATGCTGCTCTGAAGTATCTTTTGAAAAAGACAGATTCCAAACCTAGGTTGATTAAGTGGATGTTGCTCCTCCAGGAGTTTGATCTTGAGATTCAGGATCGGAGTGGTGCACATAACCTTGTCGCAGACCACTTGAGCAGAATAGAGAGAGAGGAGGATGCATTTCCTATCCAGGATGACTTCCCGGATGAGCAGCTTTTAGCTTTGCATGTTTCATATCCCCCTCCCCTTACTCCTTGGTTTGCTAATATTGTAAATTATATAGTTGCATCTGTTTTTCCACCCTTGGCATCCAAAGCTCAAAGAGACAAATTGAAGAGCGATGCCAAGTATTATGTATGGGATGACCCCTATTTGTGGCGTTTTTGCAGTGATTAGGTCATTCGCAGGTGCATTCCAAACCAGGAGATCCAATCGGTTCTCCAATTTTGCCATGCTTCACTAGTTGGAGGCCACCTTGGCACTCAAAGGACAGCACGAAAGGTGCTGGATTCTGGATTTTATTGGCCTACCATCTTCAAGGATGCAAGCAAAAACTGCAGCTCATGTGAGCAATGTCAAAGAGCAGGAGGCGCCCTATTTTGGAGGCAACAGATGCCGCAACAACCTATGTTGTTCTGTGAGGTGTTTGATGTCTGGGGTATAGATTTCATGGGCCCCTTTCCTGTTTCTTTTGGTTTTTATTATATCTTACTTGCTGTGGATTATGTATCCAAATGGGTGAAAGCTAAGGCCACCAGGACTAATGATGCTCAGGTTGTTGTAGATTTTGTCAGGTCTAATATCCTCTGCAGGTTTGGCATACCTAGAGCCATAGTCAGTGATCAAGGCACACACTTCTGCAATAGATCCATGCAAGCTTTTCTCAAGAAGTATGGAGTTGTGCACAGAGTTTCTACACCATATCACCCCCAAACCAATGGGCAAGCTGAGATTTCAAATAGAGAGATCAAGCGGATTTTGGAGAAGATGGTGAAGCCTAATAGAAAGGATTGGAGCACACGATTGGAGGATGCTTTATGGGCCCATCGGACTGCTTACAAGGCACCCATAGGGATGTCACCTTATCGGGTTGTTTTTGGTAAGGCATGCCACCTGCCTGTGGAGATAGAGCACCGTGCATATTGGGCTGTGAAGCAATGTAACATAGCTCTTGATCAAGCGGGTGAGGAGAGGAAGCTGCAGTTGAGTGAGCTAGATGAGATCTGTTTGGAGGCCTATGAGAATTCCAAGTTCTACAAAGAGAAGACCAAGAAGCTCCATGATAGCTCAATTTCCAGAAAGGAGTTCTTGGTTGGTCAAAAAGTGTTGCTCTACAACTCTAGGCTTGGACTCATGAGTGGAAAGCTCCGCTCTAAATGGATTGGACCGTTTGTAGTCACCCAGGTGTTTCCTTATGGCACTATGGAGATCAAGAGTGAGTCCACAGACAAGAGCTTCAAAGTCAATGGCCACCGACTCAAGCCTTTCCTAACCTCTCCTACTTTGGATGATGCACCTGTGGAGGAGGCCTCATTGGTCGACCCCATTTTTGACCCACCATGATTTAGGGAGTCTTCTTTTCTCCTTCCTTACTCTTTTTATTGCACTTGTCTATATCTGTCTGATTCTGCTATTTGTGTTCCATTGAGGACAATGTGTGATTTAAGTGTGGGGGGAGAGTAGTTTAGGTTGCATATTTTTGCTTTGATTGTTTTAGGTTTTGCTAAGTTTTGGGCATTTTCTTGCATGTTTTTGCTTCATTTTAGTAGAGTCTTGGTATCTTGTGTCTGAATTCATGCATTTCTGTGTGTAAAGTTGCTTTTGATAATTAAGAGGTGGTAACACTGTGATAGAATTGTCCCTTTTGTGAGGATTTGAGCCTTAATTGTGGGTGGATTGCTATATATGCCACCTAATTTTCTTTCATGTGTGATTGCACTCTGGATTACTTGCACTCTAGAACTTGACTTGACTCTTGTTGATACTTGATATTCCCATGCACATTTTGAAATGATTTAGGCATTGTTTTTCTTGAATAAGCCACTAGCCATATGAGCCTACCTTGAATGAATTTATCCTTTGATAGCCCCTTTGAGCCTTTATATCCCTTTTCTTTGTTCTTTAGCTCATTACAAGCCTATGACTGAAAAACCATGATTGTCCTAACCTTAGGAAATGTTGGAGCTTTGGAATTGTTTTGGGAATGGGTATTAAGTAAGCGAGGGTGCTTTGTTCTTCATCTCTTGTGAGTTCTGGGTTTTGCCTCTATGGTCGGTGATGTAATTATGGCTTTATCTCATTATGCCATTTTTGTTGTTTCTTCTTCCCTTTCGTTCATGAAGTTCTGCAATGCAAAAAAAAAATTGAAAAAAAAATGATGAAAAAAAAAGAAAGAAAAAGGAAAAAATAGAATAAAAGGTTGATTGAGGCATAGAGGATTGGAATTAAAGGTTGTTGTTATGTTTATCATTTCATTCTGGGGTGGATTGTGCTTATTTTTTTTACTTATTCCCCATTGCTCCTCTATTTCCTTGGGTTTTAGCTACATTTCCCATATTTTTATCCTACCTTGTCCTTGGCCCCATTACAACCCTGAAAAGACCTTTTGATCTTAATGTGCATGTGTGTTGATTGTTGATGTTAGAGGCTTGTCAAGCTTATGGTTGTGTTTGTTTTTCATGATGTGCCTTGAGTGTAAACACTGATTAACCTTAAACACTTGAGTGTAAACACTATTGAGTGATCCTTGTGAGTTTCTATCATCTTTGTGACTACCCTCTTGATGTCATTGGTTTTCTTTGCATATTTGAAATAATTGGATGATGTTCATGGATGCCTTGATTCTTTGGTCCTTATTCTCTTCGTGTGCTCGATTTTGCCCATTTCTTTGCATTTCCTAGAATTCATTGTGAAGTATGTAATCTCTTAGGTTTGCATTCATTAGTTGTAGTAATCTTGTTGCATGATTCACTTTGGTGCATATTGATCTTCTCAGTCCTAATTCTTAGTTTTGCCCAGGAGTGCAAAAGGATAAGTGTGGGGGTATTTGATGAGCATTTTATTTCCCATTATTCCTTGCATTATTTTACTCCTATTATTGATACTTGTTGCCTATTTGACATTGTTTAGCTTGATTTAGTGATTTACAGTTTATTGGACTAATATTCTGAATATTGTTTAATTTGGGATTATTTAGCCTAATTAATTCTATTTCTATTTTCAGGTCATATTTGGCACAAGGGCTTTTTGGGAATTTTGGGAGTGAAGATTTAATGTTGGAAGAGAAGATATATGATGAAGTGAAGATTGTAATCTATCTTTAGGATTAGTTGAGATTTAGTTATATCTTTTAAGATTTAGATTTTATCAATAAGATATTTTTAGATTTAATTTAGAGATAAGCTTTCCTTAGGATTTGGGCCCATGATTTAGGCCCGTTTTGTGATTTAATTAGCCAATTTCGTGTAGACCTAGCAGCCACTAATCATTCCCACGTTTTTTACATTCTCTCTCTTACAGAAGGCTTAGTTTTGCTCTCCAAGCTTGTGGTGGCTGCTAGGGTTTCTCTCTCTTCCCTTTCTACACGTTTTTGGTATTTTTCTTCATGGAAGGCTAAACTCTTAGGTTAAATCCCTTTGGTAATGTATCACATACTCTTGAGGTTTTATTCTTAATGCTATTTCGTTTTTATTCACTGTTTTCATGCTTATTGATATGTTATGGTTCGCTTTGTTCCATTCTATAGAGATAATCCATGTGTATGAATGCTTAATTTATGCAAACTTGTAAAAACTCCATGCTTTGGTTTTTAATGCTTAATTAAAGGTTAGGGTTTTGGGGTGAGAATTGAATTTTCGCTTAGTATTTAATTCTCACGAGTTGGACAGTGAAGAGGAAAGAAATTGATCTTTTGTGACCGATGATAGAGTTGTGAACGCGAGCCAAAGGGTTTATCCGCTTTTCCTTATCTGTTACTTCATTTTTATTTTAACTCTGTTTTGATTTCAATTATTCAATATTCAATACAAAACCCCCCCTGTTTTCTATGCATACTATGTGTTCGACCTTTTGCTTGATAAGATATTCCTTGGGAGACGACCTAGGAGTCACTTCCTATTACTATACTTAAACTGTTTTTTATTTGTATCGGGTACGGCCTCGATCAAGGGATAAAAAAGTTTAGCTGAAATATGCTCTAAGCTTTGCAACGTTCCATGTGTTGTTGATGAGAGCACCGGAGAGAGTTTCGAGCTTGTAGGCTCCTGTTCCCGTTTTGGAAGCTACTCGGTATGGCCCTTCCCAATTTTGAGCCAGTTTCCCGTCCTTAGCGTTCTTGAGGCCAATGTCAGCTCTTCTTTGGACGAGGTCACCTACTTCGAACTCTCTGGGTACTACCGAGCGGTTATACCCTTTCGCTTGCAGCAGCTTGGCATGTTGTTCCCGCTCGGCAACTAGATCTCTGACTTCATCTGATAGAACGAGGTCCTCACACAGTAAAGTGTTGTTGAGGGGGTTCGGTTGTTGTATAGCTCGGAATGAAGGGATGATCCTTTCTATCGGGATGACTGCGTCGCAACCGTAAGTAAGCCGATAAGGAGTTTCTCCCATCGAAGTCTGTATTGTGGTGCGATATGACCAAAGTACTTCATGCATGTTTTCCAGCCAATTTCCTTTTGCACCAATGAGCCTCTTCCTGATTCCCTGGATGATAGTTCGGTTCACTGATTCCACTTGTCCATTGGTCTGAGGATGCTCAACCGAGGAAAAATAATGCTCAATGTTTAAAGCATTAACCAAGTCTTGGAATGCCTTTGCTGCAAACTGAGTTCCGTTGTCAGTCACCAGAACATGTGGCACTCCAAACCGAGCTACGACCTGTCTTTCAAAAAACTTCTTAACCTTGGCCGACGAGATAGTTGCTAGAGGCTCGGCTTCAATCCACTTGGTAAAGTAATCGATGGCAACTATCACCCATTTTAGCTGTCCTGGTGCGGTGGGGAACTGGCCAATCAAATCCATTCCCCATTGATAGAAGGGATAGGGAGATGAAAGTGAGTGGAGTTCCTCGGCCGGCTTCTGATACACATCGCTGTGAAATTGACACTTTTCACATTTCTTCACATGATTGATCGCATCTTGCTGAAGGGTCGGCCAGTAGTATCCTGCCCTTAGAATCTTTTTGGCCAATGATTTCCCCCCAACATAGTGACTTCCGATACCCCCGTGAACCTCTTCCAGTGTCTATTTTGCTTCGGCAGGATCTAAACATCTGAGCATAGGGCCACTGACCCCTCGGCGAAACAGAATTCCTTCAACCAGAGCAAATTGAGATGCTTTCCTGACGAGTTTCTTGGCCTCGATTGGATCAGTCGGAAAAATTCCTTGTTCCAAGTAACTCGTGATCGGAGCAGTCCAACTTGGATCCACCGAAATGGAGAGGACAACGCTAGGTCCGTGCACCATTTCTTGGATCAGCGTTTTGTTATTTCCAAGGCCTTTCGTTGAAGCAAGTTTTGAAAGAATGTCCGCTCGGCCATTGCTTTCTCTTGGGATGTGGCAGAATTCAACCTTGGCAAACTCTGAAGATAAGAACTTTACCTTCTCCAGATATTTTTGAAGGATGGGTTCTTTGGCTTGATAATCACCTTTAACTTGCGAAACCAACAACTGAGAATCGCTGAAAATCTTCACTTCTCGGGCCCCTACCTCTTTTGCCATCCTGAGACCAGCCATTACAGCTTCATATTCCGCCTGATTATTTGAAGTAGGAAATCCGAACTTCAAAGAATACTCAAGGGTAACTCCCTCGGAGTTCTCCAAGATTATTCCAGCACCTGCTCCAAACTTGTTGCTCAACCCGTCAACATAAACGCTCCAATCCAAGTTTGAGCTCGTCAATGGCTCAGTAAACTCGGTAAGGAAATCAGCTAGGACCTGAGATTTCATTGCCTTCCTTGGTTCAAAAGTGATATCGAACTCGGAAAGTTCAATGGCCAAGTAACCATTCTTCCTGCCAAGTCAGGTTTTTGAAGAATCTGACGGATCGGTTGAGCTGTTCTGACCTTGATGTGATGGCTCTAGAAGTACTGTCGTAGTCTTCTGGCCGTGATAACCAAACAAAAAGCCAATTTTTCCACCATCTGGTACCTCAGCTCTGGTCCTTGAAGCGCTCGGCTGACAAAATAAACAGGGGATTCTTTGCCTGATTCTTCCCAGACTAAACCAGAACTGACGATCGAATCACCCACTGATAAGTACAGGAACAAAATTTCTCCAGTTATAGGACTAGATAGGATTGGGGGGAATGCCAGGTATTGCTTAAGGTCAGTGAAGGCCTTTTCGCATGCCTCGTTCCACTCAAACGTCTTTTCCTTTTCCTTCCTCAGCAGTTGGTACCATGGTAGAGCCTTCCGAGCTGACTGGGATAAAAATCTGGAAAGAGCTGCTACCCGACCTGCCAGCTGCTGGACACCCTTGATGTCAGATGGACTCTTCATCTCGAGGATGGCTCGGAACTTCTCTGGATTTGCCTCGATTCCTCGTTCAGTGAGCATAAATCCGAGGAATGACCCAGCAAGAACGCCAAAGGTGCATTTTTCTGGATTGAACCTCATATCGAACTGTCGAATTTTGCCAAGAATGACCTCCAAATCCTTAGCATGGTCTTCTTCCTTCAAACTCTTAGAAATCATATCGTCAATGTACACCTCCATTCTGGACCCGATAAGCGAGCCGAACACCTTGTTCATCATTCGCTGGTAAGTTGCCCCAGCGTTCTTAAGTCCGAAGGGCATGACATTATAACAATATGTAGCATTTTCAGTCACGAATGAAGTCTTCACCTGATCCGGGGGATACATCGGGATCTGATTGTAGCCCGAATAAGCGTCCATGAAGGATAGTCTCTGATATCCTGCCGAGCTATCTACTAATTTGTCAATGCAGGGAAGTGGGTATTGGTCCTTGGGGCAGACATTGTTCAAGTCTGTATAATCCATGCACATTCTCCACTTTCCATTGGATTTCTTGACCAGTATGGGATTAGCCAACCAATCGGTGTATACCACTTCCCTGATGAACCCTGCTTCAAGTAGCTCGGCAACCTTTTCTTCCGTTGCTTGAGCCTTCTCGGTTCCGACCCGCCTTTTCTTCTGACAAACTGGCTTAGCGCCAGGATACACACTTAATTTGTGGCAAATGAAATTCGGATCGATTCCTTGCATGTCCGCCGAGGTCCAAACAAATAGATCTTTGTTTTCTACGAGCAGTTCTATCAGTTCTCTCTCCACTTCTTCAGCAAGACCAACACCAATCTTGACGCAACGGGATGGATCGGAACCCAAAATTACCTTCTTGAAGTCCCCCTGAGGGGTTGGCCTAGTTTCATCCTCCTCCCTTACATCAAGATCTGCCAGGTTAACACTTCCCTTGTTGAGTGGTTCTTGCATGATCTTCTCATCTTCAATCGTCAGTTTACCCAGGCTGATATTGTAACATTTCCTAGCCAGCTCTTGTTCAGAGCGTACCGTTACCACCTTGTCATCAGACCCTGGAAACTTCATAGCTAGGTGGACAGATGATACCACGACACCAAAAGACTGGAGTGCAGTACGGCCGAGGATGGCGTTGTATGCCGACGGAGCCTGGACAACTAGAAACTTCACTATCTCAGTTCGAGCAGATGGTTGTTCCCCCATGGTAACTGGGAGGTGGATATGCCTTAGAGGAACAATCGAATGGCCCGTAAAGCCAATCAAACTTCCCTCGAACGGAGTTAGGTCAGATCTTTTCAACTTCAAGGCTTCGAACAGATTCAAGAACATAATGTCTACTGAACTCCCCTGATCAACGAGAATCCTCTTTACTTCGTAATTGCCGAGCCTGGCTGTAACTACCATTGGGTCATTGTGATCTTGGATTATGTCGGCAAAGTCCTCGTCACTGAAACTGATGACGATGTTCTTCTTTTTGGGCTTTTGAATTGGTCGGTTGGCCACTGAAAGAACTTGACCCACATACTTCTTCCGATCACCTCTTTTTTCCCCTCCACCTGCGAATCCTCCAGCAATGGTATTAATCAGAAAAGTCTCTCGACCCTTATCCTGTTCGGACAGTAGGGTAGAGGCACCCCCTGCAGGTGGTGAAGGGCTCCTATTTCTTTTCTGCTCAGGTCTGGGTGGTGAATGACTTTTTCTCCTGGAACGCTTCCGCATTGCTTCGCCGATGTATTGTTGAATGTAACACCCCGTAAATTCCTCATATTAAATTAAAACACTAAAAGAAATTATTTTTGAGAAAATTGTTTCGAAAAAGTGTTTTCCTAAATGACTTTTCTTAAATTCACGTTCCCAAGATAATGAATAATTTTTTTAAAAAGAAATGATTTTCTGGAGTTATGCCCAAGGTGTAGAAATCTAGTTTGTGAAAAAGCTTATGTGCTTGATGTTTTTACAAAATGTTTGTGATTTATTTTGGTGATTATATGTGTATACCCGGTTTTAATGCACATGAGCTTAGGAATGCATGAAAACTAATTAGATAAAGAAAATGAACATGTGTGTGATGTGTAAATGTGTATGATGCATGAATATGTAGAATGCCTATATATATGTGTGTGTCGTGTGAGCAAGATTCTATCAATGCTAATTAGGTGCATGCTTATGACTATGTTAAGTATATGTATGAATCTATGTTATGTGATGATGAAAATAAAACTACATGTACATATGTGTGTGTAAGTGGTTAGGCCGTATAAGGATAAAAAGACCAACTAGGAACCCTTTTTCTTAAGCCTTAAGAGAGTGAAATTAAATAGAAATTGGGAGGAGAAGTAGGGTAAGTGACTCATGAAGCCTAGTGAGACTACCCTCCCTCCATGTGTCCCACGGTTGACCCCTCCCATGCAACAATTGACTAGCCCAAAATTGCCCCACCTCCCACACTATGAACCGCGGTTAGAAAGGGAATTGTCCACCCCTTTTACCCTTGCCCTTAAACCGTGTGAATGAAGGTGTGTTAGGCTAATTCATTTTCCTTCTTCATTCCACACTCTTCCAACACCAACACACCAAGTCCAAGAGTAACATCAAACTCTTGAGACTCATAAAGAAGAAGAGTGAAACCGTGAGGAGAAGAGAAGAAAGAAGAGTGAAAAATCTCAAAAGCCTTAAACCAAACTACTTCAATTCCTTTCTCAATCACTTTAGTCTTCAAAGATCAAGGAGAAAACCCCCATCAACCCTAGGAGAAGGAGAGACCGAGGCAAAATCCCAATAGGAGAAGGAGAGAAGCTTTGAAGATTTAAGATTAGGAATTAAGGTAGAAAGAAAGAGTTTGGATTGAACTATTTTGTGTTGTAAAAGAAATTTTTCTGGACTTTGATTTAATTTTTGGGTGATGCATGTAATTATTTGATCTTGAAGCCTAAGTGTCTTGCATGTCATTTTTGTGCTTTGATCTCTCACTTGTAAATGATCTTTGTCACGGTTTTGTTGAGATTGTGTTTAGAATCCATAGATTGCTTTGATTTCCTCATGCATGTTGATTTTGGTGGCCTTACAATCCTTATTTTCTTTGTATGTTCCCTTTATACTTGATCTTGGATTCTTAGGAAGGAATGAATGAATTAAATCCCTAAATCAAGAGCTAAAATGATTCGGCCATGAGTAGGAAGTTTAGGTCTCGATGTTTTAATTTGATCTAAGTGTTTTCATGCTATTTCTATGTTTAGAGAAGTTGATCTCTAATTTATCCTTCACGGTTTGTTTGAAGATTGAGCTTAAATCTATGTTTTTGTCTTGATCTTCTTTTGCATGTCTTAATCTATGGTTAATATTTGAGAAAACATGAAGCTTGAATTTTTCATGCTTAAAATGAAAATTAAATCTTGATTCCTTGTATGGATGACACGGTTTTCTAAAGAGAATGCACCCAACAAGCTTTAAAAATAATTTTATTATGAAGAGAGTTTGAATCAAGATTTTGTGTGTGTGTAATGATGATGATGATTCGGTGAATAATGTAAAAATCAAAAGAATGCTTCTATGTCTTGCATGATATGATCCATGACTTTAGGTGTTTGCATGAGACAATAAAAATGTGAGACCTTGCCTTTTTGCATGACATCATTCGGCCAAAGTCTAGGAAGAGTGGGGAATCATACTAGATCATCATTTCGTTTATGGACATGTTGAAAATTTTCTCCCCTATAAATTGTAGGTGCATGCATGTGTTTTCTTTAAAAAGATAAAGACCTTGACACAATTCTTGATTTTATTATGTTAAGAAATTGAATTACTATTTGCTAAATCTCGTGAGAAGCTCACGGTTTTTGTAAAGAGAATGAGTAAACAAGTTTTTAGAAAATGATCCTTGCATTAGTCCATGATCAATGTGCATACATGTTGAATACATGATGTTTGCCTTATTATGATGCTATTCGGTCTACACATGTTAGCTAGTCTAGGATCTCTTTTTCAATAAAATGATTTAAAAGGAATAAGTAAATTTTAGGGAATGAAGTAAATAAATTAAATTAATTGATTGTTGTGTTGGAATGAATTGCGTTTACATGTGTTACGGTTGAGATTAAGAAAAATGGAACTTGAGTGCCTAAAACAAAATAAATTGATGCTTGTGATTCAAGTTGTGATGTTTAATTTATTTCCTTGCTTTTATTCGGCCATATAGTTTAATGAGTTTAGGGAGTTTAATTGCATGAATGAAATATGCATGGAAATAAATGTTGATGTGTTTGGTTTGAAACTTGACTCTAATTGGTTTATGAATACTTATATGCATAAGTGTTTTACGAAAATGAATTATGTATGGATGTATAATTGCTTTGGTGATTAAATTATTTAGGTGCTTCAAATAAATTAAGTGTTGTTTGTTGTTTTTGTTGTTGTGCATGGACGGTTTTGAAACAAGTGGTTTTAAGAAAATTGATTTGATTTACTTAAGATTTTTAAATTATGTTCATGGCTGCCCAAAGTTGTTTTGTGATTAAAACATGGATTTTTAAAGTGATGAGTTTAAATTAAAAAGTTATTTGAAGTAAAGGATATTTTTATATTATTTTCGGAATTTTATTAAAGTAATTCTGTAAAACTATGTTTGCTGTCCAGAATTATCTGGACGTGCTTTTCAGGCTTAAAAATGTTTTCGTAGGATCAAAAACCGAGTTTTCAAATAATAGTTGGTGATAATTTCAGAGCTTTCCAACAAAGAAAGGATAAGAAAGAAATTAAGAAAAGATTTTATCAAATGAATTAATAACGTGAGATGTTTTATTTAATATGAGGAATGATATAGAAAAAAGGTCGGGGTAGATGGCAGCACAAGGTTTCGAGGAGGGCACACATTCAACAGCTGGACCTCAGGTGAGAGAGAAGCTTTCCCTAAGACACCGTGGTAGCTAGGTGATTTATTAGGACGTTCCGTATCATCTCAAAGATCGGAACTGTGTGGTTGGCGTCAGTAGTATAAGTGGCAATTGTTTGCTTTGTGTGGCCACTTATACGAAGGTGACAAAGACCACAATGTTATTACGTGATTTTGTGTGTGTTGATAGCATGCTTCTAGTTGTTTATGATTGATATTGTTTATCGCTATTGATTATGATAAGTAAATGGTTGATGGACGTCTGTTACGTCCCGAATAAGGAAACAAAAATGAAATGAAAGAGTTGCGGCAAGGATGAATTGAAAGTCCTGGTATATTAGTAAAAGAATGATGAAAGAGATAAGAGAGAGATTGGGAAAAGGGATAAGAGTGACTGGAAAGGAAATTGAAAGTAAAGATGAGAACGAGCCAGAGCTGGGAAGAGTGATGATGATATGAGATGTGAACTGAGTAGAGCTGAGCTCCTCTGTTTTGGTTTTAGTCTGGGGCTAGTGTCGAGTTGAGCTTGCTCCTCCATTAGCGCTCAGCGAAGTTGTGATTTTTGGAAAAAGGTTTTGAAAAGCAGTTTTTGAAAAGATTTTTGAAAGGAGATTTTGTGGAGAATGGTAAAAAGGAAATTCTTTTGAAATGTTTTTGAAAAAGAGGTTTTCGAGAAAAAGTATTTTTAGAAAAGTTTTACGAAACAATCTTTTTGAAAGAGTTTTGTGAAAAGATGTAGTCTGAGGAGAGTTTTGGGGAAACAATCTTTGGATAAAGTATCTGAAATGTTAGTTAGAGAAGGTCTTTTTGGAAATAATATTTTTGGAAAAAGTTGCAGAAACTATGTTTTGTTGTGAAAGTTTTTGAAAGGAAATTTTGGTGAAAGGTTGTGAACAAGAGATTTTTGAGAAAGTTGATTTTCTGAGATTGTTGGAAATAGTATTTTGAGAAGTCGAGGAATGATGTTTCTAGAAAAAAATGAGATTAAGATTGTGTGAATGATGATTTGAGAGAAAAGATGTGAATTCGGTGATGTGACCCCAGCTCTGTGCTATATGAGTTATGAGAAAGAGAAAGATTGTGAAAAGTTAGCGGTCGGGACTCATTGAAGGGATGCACGAAGGGTGAGCCGACCAATAGGATAATTAAAAAGATAAAAGATTTTATAAGACATTAACAGCGAACGCGGTGAGTTATGAGAGTTAATCGAAGTAGTGGAGAGGAAGGAACGATAAGTATCTGCGGATACTTAGGACGAGATTGCATTAGGGGAGGACGATGACGGTGAAACGTCAAGAAGTCTAGAGTATTGTTGTAGACAGAACGAACTCCATAAGTGGTGCACTAACGTGGTGGGGACTGGGTCTAATACCGTGGTAAGTTCTGTGCGCGCACTACAACAATACTGTCGCCCCCTAGATTGCAAATCGAGAACAGTGAGAGGGACTGGAGTGGGGCATCTTGTTTGCCACTGCGAGGCAGTGTGCCATGATTATTCTGAATTGATATTATTGAGGCAGAGCCTCCAGGTCTGGGACCATTTGTGTTGTTATAGCTGTCGTGCCCGCACGGTAAAGGTCCTGTACTCCTGTTTGCTTCCGACTAGGTGGTTGGTTGGCCGAGGAGATGTAGGCCCGAGATATGAGTGCTAACTACGAAAGAAACGCGTACCTCGATGATTCTTCAACTCCCCTGATCATCGATGGTTGTAATTCAATAAAATTTTATAAGAGAAGAGTTATATAAGTGAAAATCGAAAAGTGTGGGAAATGAGAAAGAGCTTGAGTATGGGAATGTGGAGAAGAGGGTGAGATTCATGAAAGAGATTGGAAATAAGAGTGGAAAAGTATGAAGGAAGTAATGATAAGATGAAACGAATATGGTTTGGGAATAATGATAATAGTATGTTTATCCTGAGTGTATGTTGTGTGTTATTTGTGTGTATGTCCTATTATTTTTGCCTCCCGTAATTCCACACCGTCGACGCTACGCGTCCGGATCGCTTACTCTCTCCTGTTCGTTGGTACATCGGTGTCGCGGGTATCCCAACGGGCAGATGGATCGTCGTCTGGAGATCGTTACTTGGCCTCATAAGGGACGCGGATGGAAAGCTATACGCCGGGGATGGGCATGGTCGGGATGTGCTCAGTTGGTGATCGAAGACCCGGAACACAAGTTGGGTGGATCTACACCTAGTTTGTGTTTGGGGAGTATATCCTACATATGTCACAGCTCTGAACCGCCGCCTCGAAATCAATGGGAGGAGAACTCCGTTAGGCTATTCGGAGTGGAACTTAAACCAAGTTCCGAAGGGGAGCCAAAGAACGCGGTCGCATCATCCTCTGGAGCAAAGACACCCGCAAAGAAGAAAAAGAAGCTGGAACCGATCATCTTTGTTAGGAAGAGGAAGCCAATAATAGAGTTAGACTAAGTTGTTGTTATTTTGCATCCAGGATTACCAAAGTGATGAACTATTGCTGTACTTCAATAATTTTGAAGCATACCCGACTCTTATGGAACGAGAGAATACTTTTTGTGAACCTGTTTAAGTATTTTTGTAGAAATGAAGGAAATTATTCAATTGGAAACAAACCGTTTTCCTGATAACATGTTTTCTGAAAATAAAGTAAGTGAGTTGTGGTTTCACGTAACAACTCGGTTTTCGAAAGAGAAGGTTGAAATAACTTTCCAAATAAGTTTTCAAGTCCTTCAACAACGAAAAAAAAAATTTCTTGGCCTCATTTTTGCAACATTAATAAATAAGAGTTAGTTGTTTTGGTTTTTGAAAATTGGGCTGTTAAAGAATGGTATCAGAGCTTATGGTAATCCTTTGTAGCCTTAAGCATGGGCTTCATGCTTTGCTTGTGTGACTCTGTGTGCTTGCTAGTGTTTGAGTAGGAATAGGAAGATAAGCTTTTGTCTCCCAGGATATGAAACTGGTTTGTAGCTTAGCACCAACCGTATTAGTTTAAGAAACCTTTTAACCCTATAAGAGTAAACCATGGGTAGACCCTGAGATAAAGATTCTAAACTCCTGATGTCTCATTAGTGATTGTTAGACTTAGATTTGATTAACCTTAGCTTACCTTTACGCAAGGACGGGTGTCACCTTTAAGGATGTAGGTTATTGCTTCTTAATCTCCGTGTTTGTTGAATTGCTTTAACAACACATTCTTGTTACTAAGATTTGGACCCTTTTCTTCATGAATTCCTATCACCTGGTAGCCCTACCGATCCCATTTAAAACCCTTTAGTCCGAATCGTGAAGTTGGAAGTGCCCTACTTACCCAAATAATCTAGGTTTGAGTGATCAAGGAAAGAGAAGCAGCTTAAGCGAAGTAAGGTTGTCAGAGCATCGTGAGATAGTTGTAAGTTGAATCCAAGTTGGGGAGTCACAAGGGGGAAAGGAAACATATATTATTAGCCAATAGAGGGGATTTTGAGTAAAGCTTAGATAGTAATAGAATTTCTTTGAGCTTAAGAAGGATAGGGTCAATTCCTAGGATTTGAAAGAGTGATCAAGGAAAGAGAAGCTGTGAGACCCACAATTTTACCCAAATTATTTGTGACCTTATAATTGAAATTAGGAAATTATGCTTGATTTTGATACCTGGATTTATATATATAAAAATATATATATATATATATATATATATATGAAAAAAAATATATATATATATATACACGTGACATATATAGGTACATATATTATGTACCAATATTTTCCCTAGCCTATTTAAATAAAATATTTTAAGGTAAAGTATTTGATTTAAATGATTTTTGATTTTTGAAGGATTAGAGTATACTATCTTTAGAAATTCATATCTTTTCAACCGTGCGTCGGAAAATTACAAATGATATGTCAAAACGATCGTATCGAAATCTAGATTATGAAAATGCAAGGTTTTGACTTTTATTCTATAGTTTTCGAAATTTTATCACTGCTGCAGTAGAAACGAATTTTTGAGTTTTAAGAACCAAGGTATGGTTTTAATGCATTTAATAAAATTTTGACTAAAGTTTATTTTATTTTAAAAATAAAAATACATTTCTGAAGTTGTATAATGTATTATCATTTAAATCAACTGTATTTTCGTATTTTATTATTTAAAAATATTTGAAAAGCTTAGAAAGTGTATTTTTGGAGGAAATGATCTTAGGACTTCAAAAATTCATAACTTTCAAACCATAAGTCCAAAAATTACAAACTTTATATAAAAACGATCGTATTGAAATGTAGAATCTTAATATGTAAAAATAAAATTTTTATTTCACTGTTTGCGAAAATTTTTGTACAGTAGGTAGAAAATCAAATTTTAATAGTTAATATGATGGGATAATTATGTAGGCACCTCCACAATGAACCAATAAGAAATTTTCTCTCCTATTTTTAATATATGCACCATCCAAAAATTAGAGGAAAGAGGGGAAGAATAGTTCTGAAGTTTGTGAGAATAATCCTTGAATTAAAAAGCTTTAGGAATCAACAAAGTTACATTAAATGCTAGTTCATGTTCCAAGTAGTGTTTGAAAATTTTTGAATGAAACTTGGTGAAGGGGGCCGAAATTTAGGTCTGAGAAATGAAGGGAAATGCATCTCCAAACACCTATAAATAGATAGCCTTAGTTCCACATTTTTCACACACAAACACTTGATAGTTTCACATGAGAAAAAAAATAAAACTCTAAGAGAGAAAGAGAGAGAGAGGGACGTGTAAGCTATAGGAAGTAGGGAGAGTTGCTTGGTTGCTTGAAGTTTTCTAAAAGGCTTAAGGAGTAGAGGTAACCCAAAATCACTTATTTAATTAAGCTATTTTTAAGTTGTTTTGTTTATATTTTTGTTTAAAACCTTCTCAATTTCTTCTATAGCTAAGTTCTGAATTTTTATTTTTATTTTAAAGTTGTTATTGAATATATGAAATTGTTCTTAAGTCATATGAATTAAGAATAAGAAAAGGGACACAAAAAGAGTGTTTAAAAGGATTTATCTCCCCTTTTCTTAAATTCTTAAGATGGCTAAATATTTTTGATGAGATTGATTAAATTATTTTCTGGGTTTATTTTGTTTCTTAACCCATGTGAATTATAGAAAATTTTGTAAGATTTGATTAGTTTGTATTCCTTGTATTTTAATTGTTTTATGTCTTTGTATTAAGGAATAAGAATCAATAAGTAAATAATAATGGAAAAATTGTAATTTCTGGTATATATATATATATATGAACCGTGGCACATATCAAAAAAAAATTGAAGATTTGTTTGTGTAATTTAGTATGTGTATTGTATTGTTGTTTAATAAAATAAAAGGGAATAGAAAATGAATAAAAGAATTAAAAAGGATTTTCATTTTCTTTTACTCTGGACATGTAATATAATATATATATATATATATATATATATATATATGTGTGTGATTAGATTATATTATATGTTGTGTTTCATATCTATTTGAGTTATAGTTAAGAATGAAAACAAATAAGTACTTTTTCTTTAAAGTAGAAATGAAATGAAAATGATTTAAAGGAACTAAAAATGAGTTTTTAGAAATAAAATGAATTCTGGAAATTTTTGATGTTATTGAAGTTTATGGAATTATATGTTATGAAATTTTATTGTAATTGTTATTGTCTGATGGTATTTGATTTTCTTTGTTTGGGTTTAAGTTTAATAAGAACAATGGGTAAATGAATAAAAAAATAAATAAATAAATTTTCTGGAAAAATAAAAATAATGGACCGTGAGGTCTATGATGCTATTTTAAAATAATTTTTGTAATTTGTTTATTGTTTGATGTATAGTTAAAGTATAGTAGATTATTTAAAAGGAAATAAGAACAAATGGTAGTTGTTATAAACCTATAAGAACATGTACTTTTGGATTAATTATATGAGTATGTGGTTGATGTATTTGTATATGTTAGTTTCTGGAAAAAGTGAAATTTTTCTAAAAAGAAATCTATTTTGTATTTTGTTAATGATTAAATCCCTTATATTGTTTTCTTTTAATGATGTGATTACATTATATAGATGCTTTGGAAATTGAAAATATTTTTCTAATTTGTTTATATGTTGGTCGAATTTTAGGAGAAAAAGAAATTAAATTATTGAACTTTTTTTTAATTAATTGATTTGATGATTGCTTTAGTTTGTTTATGAAATGAATTACATGTTTATAAGGAAAAGATTAACTTTAAAAGTTTTATTTTAATTCTGGAAATTTGATCTTATTCTGAAAAAAAATTTATTTAAGACCCCAAGTGATTATTTTTGAGAGTGTTAGTGATGCTTTGTTTGTATGTGCAAACGTAATGTAGAAACAAATAGAAATAAGTGTTTTTGATTAATTACTTTGATTTTATAAAAAAAAATAAGTTGCTGTCCAGAATTTAGAATTAATGAAAAAGTTATATTTTATTAGAAATAATTGTATTTATAAGTCTTTTGCATAGTAGGAATTGTATCTAAATATTTCTGGATTGTTTATTTGAACTTCTTGAATTGATGCAACTTTTCTGTGGCTGTACAGAAGATGCAACTATTTTATTTTGTTTAGTTTTAGTTATTTTATTATAGTAGAAGTAATAATAAGAATTTAGGAAAAATCGGCATGTGTTTTCGATGTCCTGTTTAAGAGAAATTGAATTTTTAAGTTTGTATATGTGTGTTGTCCAAAACTAGAAAACTGTATGAAATTCAAGTTATGAGTTGTTCTTAAATGATTAAGTATATGTTGATTTTGAAGTATGAATGTTTAAGGCAAAAAAGTGGATTTTAAAAGTAATTGTAAGTAAGATTTTATATGTGCTTGGATTAAGTGTTGTTTATGTTCATATTAAGAATGTGAAGAATATTTGAAACATGTGATTTAAAAATATTGGTTTGATCTATAAGGTTTTTGTTTTAAAAGATTTTGGAAATGAATTATTTTTAGTATGTACATGTTTCCAAAGTTTCAAAAGTTTTTAAGAAATTAATGTTTTAAAAAGGTTATATTGGTTAATTACTTTTGAAGTCAAGTATGATTATTTATAAGAGTTATTTTGTAAAAATGATTGGTATAAAAGGTTTGCAATTGGGAACCAGTAGCGAGATCGAGAATCAAGCTCACGTTAGTTCTGCACACCAAGGTGAGAGAGTAGCACCTTTTAGACACAATAGCACCATGGTAATCGTTAGAACGATTTCGGCCATCTCAAAAGTCGAAATCCGGGTTACACGTCAATATACGAGACGACAATTGAGTGTAGGATGTGTTTAGTCGTTCTTCGTTGAGACAGTGACTCTATTTTACTATTTGATATATTGTGGTTATATTATATTATGTTGCATGAGTATATAAGGAATGTTGTTAAATGATTTGGAGAATGTTGATGTTTATGTTGTAAATGTATGATTTAGAAATGTTGGAATTGATGAGAAATGATAGTTATGGGAATGTGAAAGAACCCTTTGAGCAAGTTGTAATGCGAAATGATTAAGTTTTGATGATATGCGAGAATGATATTTATGTACAGTGATGGTGCAGCGTGGCACAATGACATTGAAATTATTTCCCCTTTGAGTGACTAATCACGTGAATAAGTATGGCGTGATTACGTCTTGTGGATTCCACTGTACGATGATGATGATGAACTTTGTTGTAATCCCTTAGAGGTCGAGGCCCGTTAGAAGCGCGGCTTAGAATGGGTCGATCAAACTTAGGAATAAAAAAAAAAGATTCTAAAAGACTTTAAAAGACTTAAAAGACTTTAGGACCCAATCCTTTCTAACTACGTTGAGAGTGAAGTAGTGGAGAGGAAAGATACCGGATACTTGGAGGTCGTGCATCCCGCCAAGTGGTGATTGCGATAGGGGAGGGCAATGATGGTGATTCGTCTAGAAGCCTAAGAGCACTACCCTAGGTGGAATGATGCTACAGTGATCAAGGGCACCTGCTGGTCGTTGGTCGTGGCGAGGACTACAACGCGAACTAGGGATAGAGCTGTCGCCCCCTTGAGCAAATCATGGATGGTGTAGAGGGAATCCGAATGGGACTAGAAGCCATCGATTATTTTTGATGAACTTATGAATTGATATTTGATTTTTGTTTGCTGGCCAACTTGCGTGATTTCAGCTGGTACGTACCCTTTGGCTTCGATGTCAGCATGGTTAGGACTCCTGTGCATCCCATCTGCTTTCCGAACTAGGACAAGGTTGGATATTGAAGGAGGAGATGTAGCGTGTGTGCTAACTTAGCTTTAAACAATAGTTTCCCAATGTTACAATGATGATAGACTCATGGAAGTTATAGATGGAATTCTTGAGTAATAATGATAAAGATATAAGACTCAATGATAATAAAGTGATAAGGATATTATGTTTGTATTAGTTCTAATGTGACCCCTGGAATAAGCCCATGCCGTCGACGCTTTGCCCGTCTGGTAGCTAACTCTCTATATTCTTCTGCCTGTTTCTTGTCTCTGTTCATGATAAATATATTAGATGGCGGACAGAATGGTCCAAGTGGAAATGTCTCCTTTGGTGGGGGGACATTGGCATAGAACCGCACACGGATGGATTTGGGAAGGGCCAACAAGACTTATCATTACTGATCGAGATCATACACTGCGAGGAGTAGCCACCGATCGTGAAGAAGTGCGATATCGTCTTAGGGATCTTATGCCAGATGGACCTCGGGATTTCCATAATGCCCCACCTGCTGGTCAGCACTTCAATGAGGAAGAGGACCCAGAGGAGGAAGAGGATCCAGAGGAGGAAGAAGACCCAAAGGATATACATGATGATGATTAGTTTATTCCTTGTGATATTGATCTCTGTTTGTTTGGTAGTTTTGGATAACGGACCCTTTGTTTATCACTATGTTACCCCAGTGGATGTTTTATCTTTTGTTATTTGGTAATTTCGGATAATGGCTGTTAAGCCTAAAACAATTTCTATAACGTTTATTTTGGAATTAATCTAAGGATAATTTTATTCCACATTTTGAAATATTGAGTTTTGGAATGGAATGGATAAGTGGCACTTCACTTTGGTAAATAGAATAAAGTTTGAAAGACTGAGAAAAACCTTTTTATGTACCAAGTTATTAATAGGAGTTAGAAATTATGTAACCTTTTCAAAAACTAAGTCAAGTTAAGTAAACCCTTTTGAAAACTAAGTTGAAAAATATTTTGGAAACTAAGTTGATATGTAAACTCCCTTCTTAATGATATCATGTAAATGTTTTATAAAAAGAAATGGCTCAAATTTTTAGTGAAAATTCTATTTCCAAATTAGGGTGTTACATTCGGTGGTATCAGAGCCAGGTTATCCTTAGTGGCCTTAAGCATAGCCTTATATGTTTTCATTGTGTGACTCTGTTTGGTAGTTATAGTATAGTTACCCTTTCGGCTTGAGCATAGCCTAATATGCTTACCCTGTGCAACCCTTTGCTTGATCTGAGACTCCAATCCTACGTATGTACAGAAGCAAGATGGCACGTCGACAAGCGAATGAGGAACCAGCTACTGTTTTGGCTCAGACAGTTGCGGTCTTGGCAGGAGTAAGGGACAACATGATCCTGATGCATCAACAACTTCAGCAGAATCAGAATGTGAACGCTGGTGGGCAAGGAATCAGAGGACTCGACGAGTTTTGCCGTAGGAATCCAAAGGAATTCGCTGGAGGGTTCGCATCGGAAGAGGCAGAGGCCTGGATAGCAAGTTTGGAAAGGATTTTCGGGGGAATGATGCAGTGCACTGATGAGCAAAAGATCGCCTATGCTGGATACATGATGGTAGGAGAAGCGGCCGATTGGTGGCGCAATGAGAAACAAGCCTTAGGAGGAGAACTTGGAGCGCTAACTTGGAATCAGTTCAAGGACAGACTGTTTGTGAAGTACTTTCCGGAACATCTGAAGACGGCTAAGGAGTTAGAATTTCTGCGATTGGAACAAGGAAACATGACGGTGGGGGAGTATGCTGCAAAGTTTGAGAATCTAGCAAAGTTTATGCCTTACTATAGGGAAGCGGCGAATGAAAGGTCTAAGTGTGCAAAATTTTTGGATGGACTGAAGCCGAAAATCAAGCAAGCTTTGGCTCCTATGGAGATTGCTGTATTCACTACTCTGGTGAACAAAGGAAGTATTGTGGAAAGCGGCCTGAAATCAAGGAACTCTACTGGAAAGGTAGTTGTGCAAGTTTCAAGTGGTGGTCCAATGAGGCACTCTTCAGGACATGGAAACCCGAACAGTGGAGCAAGGTATCAAGGTCCTTATGGGCAAAGGAGTGAACCTAGGGACAATCGGTCAAGGTTTCATGGCAGTTTCAACCACAAGAATCATCCCCGGAATAACAATCACAACAACCAGAATCGTGGCAACAACCGAAACAACAACAATCGCAAAAACCAGTTCAGAGGGAATAACAACAATAACAGTGGTGGAAATCGAGGAAACAATGGGAATGCTGGTGGATTTCGCAACAATGGGAATGCTGCTGGAGGACAAGCAAGTACACCTCCATTCTGCAACAAGTGTAACAAGAATCACTTTGGACCAATTTGCCCATGGAATAATCCCAACTGTTTCAATTGCAACCGACCTGGACACATCTCAAGGAATTGCCCTGAACCCAAGAGAGAAGTCAATGCTGTGAACGTGGCTAGACCTCGTGGACAAGGAAGAGTTTTTTCAATGAGCGGAGCGGAAGCTGCTAACAACGCTAATCTGATCCAAGGTAGGTATTTCATTCGTAAGATACCCTTGAATGTGTTGTATGATTCGGGTGCTACGCACTCGTTTATTGCTCGTAATGTGGTAGAGAGATTAAATTTGCCAGTAAATGTTATGCCTTTTGATCTAATTGTGTCTACCCCTACTAGTGACCCAGTCATGGTGTCAACTTTTGTTTCTAAATGCCCGATAGGAATAGAAGATAGAGAGTACTTAGTGGACTTAATTGTCTTACCCCTTACCCAACTCGACATAATTTTAGGCATGGATTGGTTAACTGCTAATCATGTTCTCCTAAATTGTGCCGAAAAGACTCTTATTTTCAATAACTTAAGACCTAGAGTACCTCAAATCTTAGAACCCGAGCACGTGACTGCTAATCAAATCAAAGCTTCATGGGAAGATGGATCCATGATATACATGTTTCTCGCTTCTTTGGACATCAAGGAGGAGAAAAAGATGGAGGAGTTACCTGTTGTCAAAGACTTTCCTGAAGTGTTTCCTGAGGAAATCCCTAGATTACCGCCTGTACGTGAAGTGGAGTTCGGAATTGACTTGATTCCTGGAACGGCACCGATTTCAAAAGCACCTTATCGCATGGCACCGATGGAGTTGGTGGAGTTAAAGAAGCAATTGGAAGAGTTACTGGAAAAACAATTCATTCGACCAAGTGTTTCACCGTGGGGAGCACCTGTTTTGTTCGTCAAGAAGAAGGATGGAAGTATGAGATTATGCACTGACTACCGTCAATTGAATAAAGCTACTATCAAGAATCGATACCCGTTACCAAGAATTGACGATTTGATGGATCAATTAAGAGGAGCTACAGTATTTTCAAAGATCGACTTGAGATCAGGTTACCATCAGATCAGAGTGAAAGAAGAGGATGTCCCAAAGATAGCTTTCAGAACGAGATATGGTCATTATGAGTACCTGGTCATGCCTTTTGGAGTGACTAATGCGCCCGCAATATTCATGGATTACATGAATCGGATCTTTCACCCGTTTTTAGATTCTTTTGTCGTTGTGTTTATCGACGATATTTTAATCTATTCACGGAGTAAAGAGGAGCACACAGAGCATTTAGCGAAGGTGTTAGGCATACTGAAAGAAAAGAAACTATTCGCCAAGTTTTCAAAGTGTGACTTTTGGGTCAGTGAATTTTCTAGGGCATGTGATAACCAAGAATGGAATTGCGGTGGACCCCGCAAAGGTGGAGGCAGTGTTGGAGTGGAAAACACCAACAACGGTGACGGAAATCCGGAGTTTTCTTGGACTTGCTGGTTATTACCGTAGGTTCATCGAAGGATTCTCTCGATTGTCACCACCATTGACCAAGTTAACTAGAAAAGGACAAGCGTTTGTGTGGACGGATGTTGAGATTCTGGCAAGTGTACCAGATCGTACAAGTAATATAGACAATGAAGTCCGAGTATCGTACCCAAGGGAGTGACTATTTAATTAATTCCACCTAATTAATATTACTTAGTGAACAAGACAAAGGATTTATGAATTTATAAATAAAAAACAGAAATTAAAATAAATGACTTTTTGACAAGGGGAAAAAGCGGGATGTAGTTTCGATGCAGGTTCCTAAATATTCTATAACAAATTAATTTGTTTTCCTAAATTCTGAATTTGTTTTGCAAAGGTAGAAAACGCCTAATGTCTTAGCACATTTCCGTATTTTAGATATTAATCTCCCAATGATGTCTCAAGAGAGCCTTAAAAACCTAACCCTTAATTTAGTTCAATCAAAACTTGTAAAAATTATCCAATTCATAGAAAACATGTCTGTGCCTATGCAATTGAACTGTTTGATTAAATGACTAAATCCTAAATTCATATGTCTATTCATAAAGGATTTTCAAAAGTCATGAAACAGCTTCTTTCATGATAAACAAATAAGAATAATCAAACACAGAATCCAATAAGGGAAAACAAAATTAATTTATTACTAGAAATATTGAAAAGGTTCCATACATCTACTCCTACATCCCAAGGATGGAATTAGTTCATACTTACAAGAGAAAACACAATAAACATGATAAAAATAATTACCATGAATCCTTGCGCTAACTTCGTGTTCTTCACAAAAACCTCCAATCCTTGTTCCTTCTCCAAGTCTCAAATCCTAATCTACTATTATTCTATGGAGTTGTATGAGTGTCTCTCCTCTCCTGAATGAATCCTAATCCTATTATTATATAGATAAAAACTAATCTAATTTTCAATCTAATGTGATAAGATAAAACTAATCCTAAATCTGAATATAATATGATAAGATCCTATTAGAATAAACTAATCTTTAAGAATCTTATCTACAAATAGAATTTATCATTAAAATCCTTCTAAAATCCCGTATTTGTGTCTGGCAGCAACTTCGGCACTGATTTTGACCCCCAAGATGGACGAATTTGAGCAAGGCTATTTCTGTCAAAGTTGTAGATCTTTTCCTTATCTTTAAAATGATATATAGAGCGCCTCATTTGGATAAGCGTAGCTCAAATTATGATCAAAACAGCAAAAAATGTCACTTTCTCGCATTTTGTGCGCCCAGGCGTGAGAATCCTGCGCCTGGGCGTGATGGCCTGCGCTTGGGCGCACGACGGTCAACTTTTCTTCATTTTTTTTCCTCTTTTTCTTCCCAAATCAAGTACCAAACTCTCATTCTTCGTTCTTTTGCAAAAATCATTGTTTTAAGAGCTTAAATACCTGAAAACAAACCAAACACATCAAAAGGTTCCAGAAATCTTATAATGATAAAATTCCATTGTTTTATTCCAATTTACTCAAGAAACAAGCTACTTACTATGTAAAAGGGAGTCAAAAAGGGTACAAAAACATCACATATTAGACCCCAATCACACCCCCAAACTTAGCATTTTGCATGTCCCAGGCAAAAGTAAAACAAAAATTCAGAGCCTAAGATTCTCCCCTCTCAAGGTATAGCAACCTAACCATAAATTCCAACTCGCCTACCCAAGATACCTTTCTTCACTAGCAAATCACCGCAATGAAAACTAGTTGAAAAACAAACTCAAAGTGAGAAAAGATTAGTGACCACACCACCTCTCAATATCTCTCATGTGTATGGGTAATAATTATCAATTCACTCAAGTTCAAACAATGAAAGTATGTTACCATAAGCTTGACTGTAGACCTACATCTCCACTGAATTTATTGAAAACATGCACAAATCATAAGGTCTTTATTTGGTTGTAACGGGGTCATGGTTAAAAGTGTCAGGTGGGATAAAAGAATAAAAGAATAAACAAAGGGCTTAATCAATGAAATCACAACACTTCCCTTTTAAATTATGAAATGAGCAATAAGGTAACTACACAATCACAACTCAATTCACTTGATTTTTCCTTTTCTTTCTTTTTTTTTTTCTATTTCTATTCTCTTCTTCTTTTCATTTTTTTAGCACATTTGTTGCTCTTTTTTCTTCTTTTTTTTAGAAGAGAAATAGAAACATCAAATTTTCAGCACTTACACTTCCACCAATTTCTAACATTCCACTTAATTACTCATTCACAATTTCAAAGGTACTTCACAAGAATAATTCAATTTATGTAGGGTACCAAAGAAAGTCCTTAAATCTCAAAGCTCAAAGTGGGCAACTAAGGGATCATTATGTCTCAAAAATTTGTTGAATGCCACAAAAACACAAACCTAAGTGCCTTAATCATGTTCATGCATGCAATCCAATGTCAATTTTGAAAAGGTCACAAGTCAAGTTCTAGAACACATAGTCAAAGCGAACAACACTCATGAAAGAAATAGAGGTTTCATCACAATATTCATTAAACATTACTCCTTCAAGTGTATAGGCTCAAAATCTCACTGGTTAAGGTCAATTCACTAATCAATCATTCACAACAAGTTTGCCAAACAACTAATTTTCAAAAATTTTCAAAGCTAAATCCAATTAGTATCTGGGTAAAACAAGTAGGAAATCACAATCAAGCATTTACACCTATCAAAGGGACAAATCTAACACCTAGAATTAGTGCTTACTCATGCCAGGACACAAACCAACACAAAGCCAGGGAAGAAATCAAGTTCAGAAAATTTTTTATTTTGTTACCCTCACCCCCAAACATAGAATGTGGCTTGTCCTCAAACAACAAATCTATCCTAAACTACAAAATAAAAATCAAAAACTAAAAACAAAATCAAGGAGTTAGAGACTTCCCTTTGTAGCACAGCATTATCTCTTGATGCACCATGGAAGAGACTCCCCCAAACTTATTCACCAGTGTCACATGAACAACTAAAAATAGTGCTAGAAGCACCCCATTAGCAGTTACATATAGAAAACTCTAAACTCTTTATTCAATCTCCTAATTAAAAATTGAAATCCTACACTACTGCAAAACTAAAGAGAATCCACCAGGATCCCAAATCCTATAGCACAACTTCCATGTTATGCAGCAATAACAAGTTATTCCTGGATCCCATGGAAATATGCACGGATGATGTTGGAGCAAATGTTTAAAAATAGTTTTAAACCCTCCCGGGTCAAATGGTGCATTTTTCACTCCAAGCATCATCACATGGTGCTTGTCTTTTTCATCATGCATGGAGTCTATGAAAGTGTAAACTCCATGACTTAGCAAGGTTGCCTTTTCAGGCTTTGAAAAGGAGAACAATGGCTTATCATCATCATGAGCATCAGGGAAGTCATAAAAAATTAAGGGGTAGATTGAAGGAAATTTTTTTGAGGGTTCCACATATTCATGCAATCCAATACATTTAGCAAGAGCAGAAAATTCATCATGCAAAGTGGACCCTAATTCAACCCCTAGACTCATCCCATTATTCAATTTATCTTGTTTCACTTCCTCAATCTTATCATGCACAATTTCTTCTTTTTCTATGGGTTTAGAAAGGGAAACACTTTGGTCTTCCATAATAGAAAATTTTTGTACCACCTCCTCTAAAAGACCATCAAAAACTTTAATCTCATCAACAATATTTTGTGCATAACAGGATGGAATAGGTGACAACAAAATAAATTTGAAAAATTCTATGTCATCATGAGAATAAGCCATGTTACATAATAATAAAATAAAGAAAAATAAAAATATATACCTAAGTTACACTAAGTAAAATTAAATTAGTACCAAAATTAATTAAAACAGAATCACTCCCCGGCAACGGCGCCAAAAACTTGTTGAGATTCTGGCAAGTGTACCAGATCGTACAAGTAATATAGACAATGAAGTCCGAGTATCGTACCCAAGGGAGTGACTATTTAATTAATTCCACCTAATTAATATTACTTAGTGAACAAGACAAAGGATTTATGAATTTATAAATAAAAAAACAGAAATTAAAATAAATGACTTTTTGACAAGGGGAAAAAGCGGAATGTAGTTTCGATGCAGGTTCCTAAATATTCTATAACAAATTAATTTGTTTTCCTAAATTCTGAATTTGTTTTGCAAAGGTAGAAAACGCCTAATGTCTTAGCACATTTCCGTATTGTAGATATTAATCTCCCAATGATGTCTCAAGAGAGCCTTAAAAACCTAACCCTTAATTTAGTTCAATCAAAACTTGTAAAAATTATCCAATTCATAGAAAACATGTCTGTGCCTATGCAATTAAACTGTTTGATTAAATGACTAAATCCTAAATTCATATGTCTATTCATAAAGGATTTTCAAAAGTCATGAAACAGCTTCTTTCATGATAAACAAATAAGAATAATCAAACACAGAATCCAATAAGGGAAAACAAAATTAATTTATTACTAAAAATATTGAAAAGGTTCCATACATCTACTCCTACATCCCAAGGATGGAATTAGTTCATACTTACAAGAGAAAACACAATAAACATGATAAAAATAATTACCATGAATCCTTGCGCTAACTTCGTGTTCTTCACAAAAACCTCCAATCCTTGTTCCTTCTCCAAGTCTCAAATCCTAATCTACTATTATTCTATGGAGTTGTATGAGTGTCTCTCCTCTCCTGAATGAATCCTAATCCTATTATTATATAGATAAAAACTAACCTAATTTTCAATCTAATGTGATAAGATAAAACTAATCCTAAATCTGAATATAATATGATAAGATCCTATTAGAATAAACTAATCTTTAAGAATCTTATCTACAAATAGAATTTATCATTAAAATCCTTCTAAAATCCCGTATTTGTGTCTGGCAGCAACTTCGGCACTGATTTTGACCCCCAAGATGGACGAATTTGAGCAAGGCTATTTCTGTCAAAGTTGTAGATCTTTTCCTTATCTTTAAAATGATATATAGAGCGCCTCATTTGGATAAGCGTAGCTCAAATTATGATCAAAACAGCAAAAAATGTCACTTTCTCGCATTTTGTGCGCCCAGGCGTGAGAATCCTGCGCCTGGGCGTGATGGCCTGCGCTTGGGCGCACGATGGTCAACTTTTCTTCATTTTTTTTCCTCTTTTTCTTCCCAAATCAAGTACCAAACTCTCATTCTTCGTTCTTTTGCAAAAATCATTGTTTTAAGAGCTTAAATACCTGAAAACAAACCAAACACATCAAAAGGTTCCAGAAATCTTATAATGATAAAATTCCATTGTTTTATTCCAATTTACTCAAGAAACAAGCTACTTACTATGTAAAAGGGAGTCAAAAAGGGTACAAAAACATCACATATTAGACCCCAATCACACCCCCAAACTTAGCATTTTGCATGTCCCAGGCAAAAGTAAAACAAAAATTCAGAGCCTAAGATTCTCCCCTCTCAAGGTATAGCAACCTAACCATAAATTCCAACTCGCCTACCCAAGATACCTTTCTTCACTAGCAAATCACCGCAATGAAAACTAGTTGAAAAACAAACTCAAAGTGAGAAAAGATTAGTGACCACACCACCTCTCAATATCTCTCATGTGTATGGGTAATAATTATCAATTCACTCAAGTTCAAACAATGAAAGTATGTTACCATAAGCTTGACTGTAGACCTACATCTCCACTGAATTTATTGAAAACATGCACAAATCATAAGGTCTTTATTTGGTTGTAACGGGGTCATGGTTAAAAGTGTCAGGTGGGATAAAAGAATAAAAGAATAAACAAAGGGCTTAATCAATGAAATCACAACACTTCCCTTTTAAATTATGAAATGAGCAATAAGGTAACTACACAATCACAACTCAATTCACTTGATTTTTCCTTTTCTTTCTTTTTCTTTTTCTATTTCTATTCTCTTCTTCTTTTCATTTTTTTAGCACATTTGTTGCTCTTTTTTCTTCTTTTTTTTAGAAGAGAAATAGAAACATCAAATTTTCAGCACTTACACTTCCACCAATTTCTAACATTCCACTTAATTACTCATTCACAATTTCAAAGGTACTTCACAAGAATAATTCAATTTATGTAGGGTACCAAAGAAAGTCCTTAAATCTCAAAGCTCAAAGTGGGCAACTAAGGGATCATTATGTCTCAAGAAGTGGCGGAGTATGTATCAAGATGTCTAACATGCCAAAAAGCAAAGATCGAACACAAAAAGCCTGGAGGAGAATTGCAACCGTTACCTGTACCTGTTTGGAAATGGGATAGTATATCTATGAACTTCGTGTCTGGTTTTCCAAGAACTCAGAGAGGGTGTGATGCTATTTGGGTAGTAGTGGATCGTCTTACTAAGACAACACGTTTTATCTCGATCAATATGAGGTATCCTTTGGAGAAGCTGGCGGAGTTGTACATCAAGGAAGTAGTGAGACTACATGGAGTACCTTCAAATATAGTATCAGATAGAGATCCGCGTTTTACTTCAAAATTTTGGGAGAGTTTACAAACTGCAATTGGGACAAGCCTAAGCATGAGTTCTGCATATCATCCCCAAACGGATGGTCAGTCAGAACGGACAATTCAAACTTTGGAGGATCTACTAAGAGCCTGTGTACTGGAAGAAGCTGGAAACTGAGATTCTTTCTTGCCATTGATTGAATTCACCTACAACAATAGTTTCCATTCAAGCATAGGAATGGCACCTTATGAAGCACTGTATGGAAGGAAGTGTAGAACTCCGTTGTGCTGGTTCGAGACCGGAGAGCAATTACAGTTAGGACCGGAGGTGGTGCAACAAACGACAAACAAGATCAAAGTAATTCAAGAAAAGATGAGAACCGCGCAAAGTAGGCAGAAGAGTTATCATGACAAGAGGAGGACTCCGTTGGAGTTTAAGGAAGGTGATCATGTATTCATGCGGGTAGTGCCTACTACCGGCATTGGCAGAGTGCTCAAGACCAGAAAATTAACCCCTAGATTTATAGGACCTTATCAAATCCAAAAACGTGTAGGACCGGTAGCTTACAAATAGCCTTACCTCCTATGTTTTCAAACCTACACAATGTTTTTCACGTATCTCAGTTAAGAAAGTATATTAGTGACTCAACCCACATCGTTGAGCCTGACACGATACAACTCAAGGATAATATTACGTATGAAACATTACCCCTGCGGATCGATGGTCGTAGTATTAAGACGTTACGAGGAAAAGAGATTCCGTTGGTCAAAGTAATTTGGAGTCAAGATCATGGGGAAGATGCTACCTGGGAACGCGAAAGTAGCATGAGGGAATCGTACCCTCACTTGTTCGAATCAGGTGCGTATTTCTCGGGGACGAGAAATCTCTAAGTTGGGGAGGATTGTGAGACCCACAATTTTACCCAAATTATTTGTGACCTTATAATTGAAATTAGGAAATTATGCTTGATTTTGATACCTGGATTTATATAAAAATATATATATATATATTTATATATATATATGAAAAAAAAATATATATATATATACACGTGACATATATAGGTATATATATTATGTACCAATATTTTCCCTAGCCTATTTAAATAAAATATTTTAAGGTAAAGTATTTGATTTAAATGATTTTTGATTTTTGAAGGATTAGAGTATCCTATCTTTAGAAATTCATATCTTTTCAACCGTGCATCGGAAAATTACAAATGATATGTCAAAACGATCGTATCGAAATCTAGATTATGAAAATGTAAGGTTTTGACTTTTATTCTATAGTTTTCGAAATTTTATCACTGCTGCAGTAGAAACGAATTTTTGAGTTTTAAGAACCAAGGTATGGTTTTAATCCATTTAATAACCTTTTGACTAAAGTTTATTTTATTTTAAAATAAAAATACATTTCTGAAGTTGTATAATGTATTATCATTTAAATCAACTGTATTTTCGTATTTTATTATTTAAAAATATTTGAAAAGCTTAGAAAGTGTGTTTTTGGAGGAAATGATCTTAGGACTTCAAAAATTCATAACTTTCAAACCATAAGTCCAAAAATTACAAACTTTATATGAAAACGATCGTATTGAAATGTAGAATCTTAATATGTAAAAATAAAATTTTTATTTTACTGTTTGCGAAATTTTTTGTACAGTAGGTAGAAAATCAAATTTTAATAGTTAATATGATGGGATAATTATGTAGGCACCTCCACAATGAACCAATAAGAAATTTTCTCTCCTACTTTTAATATATGCACCGTCCAAAAATTAGAGGAAAGAGGGGAAGAATAGTTCTGAAGTTTGTGAGAATAATCCTTGAATTAAAAAGCTTTAGGAATCAACAAAGTTACATTAAATGCTAGTTCATGTTCCAAGTAGTGTTTGAAAATTTTTGAATGAAACTTGGTGAAGGGGGCCGAAATTTAGGTCTGAGAAATGAAGGGAAATGCATCTCCAAACACCTATAAATAGATAGCCTTAGTTCCACATTTTTCACGCACAAACACTTGATAGTTTCACATGAGAAAAAAAATAAAACTCTAAGAGAGAAAGAGAGAGAGAGGGACGTGTAAGCTATAGGAAGGAGGGAGAGTTTCTTGGTTGCTTGAAGTTTTCTAAAAGGCTTAAGGAGTAGAGGTAACCCAAAATCACTTATTTAATTAAGCTATTTTTAAGTTGTTTTGTTTATATTTTTGTTTAAAACCTTCTCAATTTCTTCTATAGCTAAGTTCTGAATTTTTATTTTTATTTTAAAGTTGTTATTGAATATATGAAATTGTTCTTAAGTCATATGAATTAAGAATAAGAAAAGGGACACAAAAAGAGTGTTTAAAAGGATTTATCTCCCCTTTTCTTAAATTCTTAAGATGGCTAAATATTTTTGATGAGATTGATTAAATTATTTTCTGGGTTTATTTTGTTTCTTAACCCATGTGAATTATAGAAAATTTGTAAGATTTGATTAGTTTGTATTCCTTGTATTTTAATTGTTTTATGTCTTTGTATTAAGGAATAAGAATCAATAAGTAAATAATAATGGAAAAATTGTAATTTCTGGTATATATATATATATATATATATATATATATATATGAACCGTGGCACATATAAAAAAAAAATTGAAGATTTGTTTGTGTAATTTAGTATGTGTATTGTATTGTTGTTTAATAAAATAAAAGGGAATAGAAAATGAATAAAAGAATTAAAAAGGATTTTTATTTTCTTTTACTCTGGACATGTAATATATAATATATATATATATATATGTGTGTGTGATTAGATTATATTATATGTTGTGTTTCATATCTATTTGAGTTATAGTTAAGAATGAAAACAAATAAGTACTTTTTCTTTAAAGTAGAAATGAAATGAAAATGATTTAAAGGAACTAAAAATGAGTTTTTAGAAATAAAATGAATTCTGGAAATTTTTGATGTTATTGAAGTTTATGGAATTATATGTTATGAATTTTTTATGTAATTGTTATTTTCTGATGGTATTTGATTTTCTGTTGTTTGGGTTTAAGTTTAATAAGAACAATGGGTAAATGAATAAAAAAAATAAATATATAAATTTTCTGGTAAAATAAAAATAATGGACCGTGAGGTCTATGATGCTATTTTAAAATAATTTTTGTAATTTGTTTATTGTTTGATGTATAGTTAAAGTATAGTAGATTATTTAAAAGGAAATAAGAACAAATGGTAGTTGTTATAAACCTATAAAAACATGTACTTTTGGATTAATTATATGAGTATGTGGTTGATGTATTTGTATATGTTAGTTGCTGGAAAAAGTGAAATTTTTCTAAAAAGAAATCTATTTTGTATTTTGTTAATGATTAAATCCCTTATATTGTTTTCTTTTAATGATGTGATTACATTATATAGATGCTTTGGAAATTGAAAATATTTTTCTAATTTGTTTATATGTTGGTCGAATTTTAGGAGAAAAAGAAATTAAATTATTGAACTTTTTTTTAATTAATTGATTTGATGATTGCTTTAGTTTGTTTATGAAATGAATTACATGTTTATATGGAAAAGATTAACGTTAAAAGTTTTATTTTAATTCTGGAAATTTGATCTTATTCTGAAAAAAATTTTATTTAAGACCCCAAGTGATTATTTTTGAGAGTGTTAGTGATGCTTTGTTTGTATGTGCAAACGTAACGTAGAAACAAATAGAAATAAGTGTTTTTGATTAATTACTTTGATTTTATAAAAAAAAAATTAAGTTCCTGTCCAGAATTTAGAATTAATGAAAAAGTTATATTTTATTAGAAATAATTGTATTTATAAGTCTTTTGCATAGTAGGAATTGTATCTAAATTGTTCTGGATTGTTTATTTGAACTTCTTGAATTGATGCAACTTTTCTGTGGCTGTACAGCAGATGCAACTATTTTATTTTGTTTAGTTTTAGTTATTTTATTATAGTAGAAGTAATAATAAGAATTTAGGAAAAATCGGCATGTGTTTTCGATGTCCTGTTTAAGAGAAATTGAATTTTTAAGTTTGTATATGTGTGCTGTCCAAAACTAGAAAAGTGTATGAAATTCAAGTTATGAGTTGTTCTTAAATGATTAAGTATATGTTGATTTTGAAGTATGAATGTTTAAGGCAAAAAAGTGGATTTTAAAAGTAATTGTAAGTAAGATTTTATATGTGCTTGGATTAAGTGTTGTTTATGTTCATATTAAGAATGTGAAGAATATTTGAAAGATGTGATTTAAAAATATTGGTTTGATCTATAAGGTTTTTGTTTTAAAAGATTTTGGAAATGAATTATTTTTAGTATGTACATGTTTCCAAAGTTTCAAAAGTTTTTAAGAAATTAATGTTTTAAAAAGGTTATATTGGTTAATTACTTTTGAAGTCAAGTATGATTATTTATAAGAGTTATTTTGTAAAAATGATTGGTATAAAAGGTTTGCAATTGGGAACCAGTAGCGAGATCGAGAATCAAGCTCACGTTAGTTCTGCACACCAAGGTGAGAGAGTAGCACCTTTTAGACACAATAGCACCATGGTAATCGTTAGAACGATTTCGGCCATCTAAAAAGTCGAAATCCGGGTTACACGTCAATATACGAGACGATAATTGAGTGTAGGATGTGTTTAGTCGTTCTTCGTTGAGACAGTGACTCTATTTTACTATTTGATATATTGTGGTTATATTATATTATGTTGCATGAGTATATAAGGAATGTTGTTAAATGATTTGGAGAATGTTGATGTTTATGTTGTAAATGTATGATTTAGAAATGTTGGAATTGATGAGAAATGATAGTTATGGGAATGTGAAAGAACCCTTTGAGCAAGTTGTAATGCGAAATGATTAAGTTTTGATGATATGCGAGAATGATATTTATGTACAGTGATGGTGCAGCGTGGCACAATGACATTGAAATTATTTCCCCTTTGAGTGACTAATCACGTGAATAAGTATGGCGTGATTACGTCTTGTGGATTCCACTGTACGATGATGATGATGAACTTTGTTGTAATCCCTTAGAGGTCAAGGCCCGTTAGAAGCGCGGCTTAGAATGGGTCGACCAAACTTAGGAATAAAAAAAAAAGATTCTAAAAGACTTTAAAAGACTTTAGGACCCAATCCTTTCTAACTACGTTGAGAGTGAAGTAGTGGAGAGGAAAGATACCGGATACTTGGAGGTCGTGCATCCTGCCAAGTGGTGATTGCGATAGGGGAGGGCAATGATGGTGATTCGTCTAGAAGCCTAAGAGCACTACCCTAGGTGGAATAAGCCCATGCCGTCGACGCTTTGCCCGTCTGGTAGCTAACTCTCTTTATTCTTCTTCCTGTTTCTTGTCTCTGTTCATGATAAATATATTAGATGGCGGACAGAATGGTCCAAGTGGAAATGTCTCCTTTGGTGGGGGGACATTGGCATAGAACCGCACACGGATGGATTTGGGAAGGGCCAACAAGACTTATCATTACTGATCGAGATCATACACTGCGAGGAGTAGCCACCGATCGTGAAGAAGTGCGATATCGTCTTAGGGATCTTATGCCAGATGGACCTCGGGATTTCCATAATGCCCCGCCTGCTGGTCAGCACTTCAATGAGGAAGAGGACCCAGAGGAGGAAGAGGATCCAGAGGAGGAAGAAGACCCAAAGGATATGCATGATGATGATTAGTTTATTCCTTGTGATATTGATCTCTGTTTGTTTGGTAGTTTTGGATAACGGACCCTTTGTTTATCACTATGTTACCCCAGTGGATGTTTTATCTTTTGTTATTTGGTAATTTCGGATAATGGCTGTTAAGCCTAAAACAATTTCTATAACGTTTATTTTGGAATTAATCTAAGGATAATTTTATTCCGCATTTTGAAATATTGAGTTTTGGAATGGAATGGATAAGTGGCACTTCACTTTGGTAAATAGAATAAAGTTTGAAAGACTGAGAAAAACCTTTTTATGAACCAAGTTATTAATAGGAGTTAGAAATTATGTAACCTTTTCAAAAACTAAGTCAAGTAAACCCTTTTGAAAACTAAGTTGAAAAATATTTTGGAAACTAAGTTGATATGTAAACTCCCTTCTTAATGATATCATGTAAATGTTTTATAAAAAGAAATGGCGCAAATTTTTAGTGAAAATTCTATTTCCAAATTGGGGTGTTACAGAAGCAGCTTAAGCGAAGTAAGGTTGTCAGAGCATCGTGAGATAGTTATAAGTTGAATCCAAGTTGGGGAGTCACAAGGGGGAAAGGAAACATATATTATTAGCCAATAGAGGGGATTTTGAGTAAAGCTTAGATAGTAATAGAATTTCTTTGAGCTTAAGAAGGATAGATGCAATTCCTAGGATTAGAAAGAGAGTTGTAGGAAAAGACGGAGTAGGTAGAGAGTAGCGGATATTTAAGGATTTCTAGGTAAAATCCTTGCTTTTGGAGATGTATGAATGTTAGTCTGTTTGATTTCCCCTAAGTCCAACCATAGGCGTGGACTTTCTGTGACAACGATCGGCTACGGAAATGGCATCTTCTTCGGTTAGTCCGTTGGACTTAACCCGACTCGACACGTCAGTGACGGTACGGTTGGAATCTCTTCCCCTGGAAACGGTTAACGAGGAACATCAGAATGACATGAGAGTGCTGTTGCTTTGCTGCCCAATCTTCAATGTATTTCTCAGGGACGAGAAATCCTTAAGTTGGGGAGAATGTAACACCCCGTAAATTCCTCATATTAAATTAAAACACTAAAAGAAATTATTTTTGAGAAAATTGTTTTGAAAAAGTGTTTTCCTAAATGACTTTTCTTAAATTCACGTTCCCAAGATAATGAATAATTTTTTTAAAAAGAAATGATTTTCTGGAGTAATGCCCAAGGTGTAGAAATCTAGTTTGTGAAAAAGCTTATGTGCTTGATGTTTTTACAAAATGTTTGTGATTTATTTTGGTGATTATATGTGTATACCCAGTTTTAATGCACATGATCTTAGGAATGCATGAAAACTAATTAGATAAAGAAAATGAACATGTGTGTGATGTGTAAATGTGTATGATGCATGAATATGTATAATGCCTATATATATGTGTGTGCCGTGTGAGCAAGATTCTATCAATGCTAATTAGGTGCATGTTTATGAGTATGTTAAGTATATGTATGAATCTATGTTATGAGATGATGAAAATAAAACTACATGTGCATATGTGTGTGTATGTGGTTAGGCCGTATGAGGATAAAAAGACCAACTAGGAACCCTTTTTCTTAAGCCTTAAGAGAGTGAAATTAAATAGAAATTGGGAGGAGAAGTAGGGTAAGTGACTCATGAAGCCTAGTGAGACTACCCTCCCTCCATGTGTCCCACGGTTGACCCCTCCCATGCAACAATTGACTAGCCCAAAATTGCCCCTCCTCCCACACTATGAACCGAGGTTAGAAAGGGAATTGTCCACCCCTTTTACCGTTGCCCTTAAACCGTGGGAATGAAGGTGCGTTAGGCTAATTCATTTTCCTTCTTCATTCCACACTCTTCCAACACCAACACACCAAGTCCAAGAGTAACATCAAACTCTTGAGACTCATAAAGAAGAAGAGTGAAACCGTGAGGAGAAGAGAAGAAAGAAGAGTGAAAAATCTCAAAAGCCTTAAACCAAACTACTTCAATTCCTTTCTCAATCACTTTAGTCTTCAAAGATCAAGGAGAAAACCCCCATCGACCCTAGGAGAAGGAGAGACCGAGGCAAAATCCCAAGAGGAGAAGGAGAGAAGCTTTGAAGATTTAAGATTAGGAATTAAGGTAGAAAGAAAGAGTTTGGATTGAACTATTTTGTGTTGTAAAAGAAATTATTCTGGACTTTGATTTAATTTTTGGGTGATGCATGTAATTATTTGATCTTGAAGCCTAAGTGTCTTGCATGTCATTTTTGTGCTTTGATCTCTCACTTGTAAATGATCTTTGTCACGGTTTTGTTGAGATTGTGTTTAGAATCCATAGATTGCTTTGATTTCCTCATGCATGTTGATTTTGGTGGCCTTACAATCCTTATTTTCTTTGTATGTTCCCTTTATACTTGATCTTGGATTCTTAGGAAGGAATGAATGAATTAAATCCCTAAATCAAGAGCTAAAATGATTCGGCCATGAGTAGGAAGTTTAGGTCTCGATGTTTTAATTTGATCTAAGTGTTTTCATGCTATTTCTATGTTTAGAGAAGTTGATATCTAATTTATCCTTCACGGTTTGTTTGAAGATTGAGCTTAAATCTATGTTTTTGTCTTGATCTTCTTTTGCATGCCTTAATCTATGGTTAATATTTGAGAAAACATGAAGCTTTAATTTTTCATGCTTAAAATGAAAATAAAATATTGATTCCTTGTATGCATGACACGGTTTTCTAAAGAGAATGCACCCAACAAGCTTTAAAAATAATTTTATTATGAAGAGAGTTTGAATCAAGATTTTGTGTGTGTGTAATGATGATGATGATTCGGTGAATAATGTAAAAAGCAAAAGAACGCTTCTATGTCTTGCATGATATGATCCATGACTTTAGGTGTTTGCATGAGACAATAAAATTGTGAGACCTTGCCTTTTTGCATGACATCATTCGGCCAAAGTCTAGGAAGAGTGGGGAATCATACTAGTTCATCATTTTGTTTATAGACATGTTGAAAATTTTCTCCCCTAGAAATTGTAGGTGCATGCATGTGTTTGCTTTAAAAAGATAAAGACCTTGACACAATTCTTGATTTTATTATGTTAAGAAATTGAATTACTATTTGCTAAATCTCGTGAGAAGCTCACGGTTTTTGTAAAGAGAATGAGTAAACAAGTTTTTAGAAAATGATTCTTGCATTAGTCCATGATCTATGTGCATACATGTTGAATACATGATGTTTGCCTTATTATGATGTTATTCGGTCTACACATGTTAGCTAGTCTAGGATCTCTTTTTCAATAAAATGATTTAAAAGGAATAAGTAAATTTTAGGGAATGAAGTAAATAAATTAAATTAATTGATTGCTGTGTTGGAATGAATTGCGTTTACATGTGTTACGGTTGAGATTAAGAAAAATGGAACTTGAGTGCCTAAAACAAAATAAATTGATGCTTGTGATTCAAGTTGTGATGTTTAATTTATTTCCTTGCTTTTATTCGGCCATATAGTTTAAATGAGTTTAGGGAGTTTAATTGCATGAATGAAATATGCATGGAAATAAATGTTGATGTGTTTGGTTTGAAACTTGACTCAAATTGGTTTATGAATACTTATATGCATAAGTGTTTTACGAAAATGAATTATGTATGGATGTATAATTGCTTTGGTGATTAAATTATTTAGGTGCTTCAAATAAATTAAGTGTTGTTTGTTGTTCTTGTTGTTGTGCATGGACGGTTTTGAAACAAGTGGTTTTAAGAAAATTGATTTGATTTACTTAAGATTTTTAAATTATGTTCATGGCTGCCCAAAGTTGTTTTGTGATTAAAACATGGATTTTTAAAGTGATGAGTTTAAATTAAAAATTTATTTGAAGTAAAGGATATTTTTATATTATTTTCGGAATTTTATTAAAGTAATTCCGTAAAACTATGTTTGCTGTCCAGAATTATCTGGACGTGCTTTTTAGGCTTAAAAATGTTTTCGTAGGATCAAAAACCGAGTTTTCAAATAATAGTTGGTGATAATTTCAAAGCTTTCCAACAAAGAAAGGATAAGAAAGAAATTAAGAAAAGATTTTCTCAAATGAGTTAATAACGTGAGATGTTTTATTTAATATGAGGAATGATATAGAAAAAAGGTCGGGGAAGATGGCAGCACAAGGTTTCGAGGAGGCCACACATTCAACAGCTGGACCTCAGGTGAGAGAGAAGCTTTCCCTAAGACACCGTGGTAGCTAGGTGATTTATTAGGACGTTCCGTATCATCTCAAAGATCGGAACTGTGTGGTTGGCGTCAGTAGTATAAGTGGCAATTGTTTGCTTTGTGTGGCCACTTATACGAAGGTGACAAAGACCACGATGTTATTATGTGATTTTGTGTGTGTTGATAGCATGCTTCTAGTTGTTTATGATTGATATTGTTTATCGCTATAGATTATGATAAGTAAATGGTTGATGGACGTCTGTTACGTCCCGGATAAGGAAACAAAAATGAAATGAAAGAGTTGCGGGAAGGATGAATTGAAAGTCCTAGTATATTAGTAAAAGAATGATGAAAGAGATAAGAGAGTGATTGAGAAAAGGGATAAGAGTGACTGGAAAGGAAATTGAAAGTAAAGATGAGAACGAGCCAGAGCTGGGAAGAGTGATGATGATATGAGATGTGAACTGAGTATAGCTGAGCTCCTCTGTTTTGGTTTTAGTCTGGGGCTAGTGTCGAGTTGAGCTTGCACCTCCATTAGCGCCCAGCGAAGTTGTGATTTTTGGAAAAAGGTTTTGAAAAGCAGTTTTTGAAAATATTTTTGAAAGGAGATTTTGTGGAGAATGGTAAAAAGGAAATTCTTTTGAAATGTTTTTGAAAAAGAGGTTTTCGAGAAAAAGTATTTTTAGAAAAGTTTTACGAAACAATCTTTTTGAAAGAGTTTTGGGAAAAGATGTAGTCTGAGGAGAGTTTTGGGGAAACAATCTTTGGATAAAGTATCTGAAATGTTAGTTAGAGAAGGTCTTTTTGGAAATAATATTTTTGGAAAAAGTTGCGGAAACTATGTTTTGTTGTGAAAGTTTTTGAAAGGAAATTTTGGTGAAAGGTTGTGAACAAGATATTTTTGAGAAAGTTGATTTTGTGAGATTGTTGGAAATAGTATTTTGAGAAGTCGAGGAATGATGTTTCTAGAAAAAAATGAGATTAAGATTGTGTGAATGATGATTTGAGAGAAAAGATGTGAATTCGGTGATGTAACCCCAGCTCTGTGCTATATGAGTTATGAGAAAGAGAAAGATTGTGAAAAGTTAGCGGTCGGGACTCACTGAAGGGATGCACGAAGGGTGAGCCAACCAATAGGATAATTAAAAAGATAAAAGATTTTATAAGACATTAACAGCGAACGCTGTGAGTTATGAGAGTTAATCGAAGTAGTGGAGAGGAAGGAACGATAAGTATCTGCGGATACTTAGGACGAGATTGCATTAGGGGAGGACGATGACGGTGAAACGTCAAGAAGTCTAGAGTATTGTTGTAGACAGAACGAACTCCATAAGTGGTGCACTAACGTGGTGGGGACTGGGTCTAATATCGTGGTAAGTTCTGTGCGCGCACTACAACAATACTGTCGCCCCCTAGATTGCAAATCGAGAACAGTGAGAGGGACCGGAGTGGGGCATCTTGTTTGCCACTGCGAGGCAGTGTGCCATGATTATTGTGAATTGATATTATTGAGGCAGAGCCTCCTGGTCTGGGACCATTTGTGTTGTTACAGCTGTCGTGCCCGCACGGTAAAGGTCCTGTACTCCTGTTTGCTTCCGACTAGGTGGTTGGTTGGCCGAGGAGATGTAGGCCCGAGATATGAGTGCTAACTACGAAAGAAACGCGTACCTCGATGATTCTTCAACTCCCCTGATCATCGATGGTTGTAATTCAATAAAATATTATAAGAGAAGAGTTATATAAGTGAAAATCGAAAAGTGTGGGAAATGAGAAAGAGCTTGAGTATGGGAATGTGAAGAAGAGGGTGAGATTCATGAAAGAGATTGGAAATAAGAGTGGAAAAGTATGAAGGAAGTAATGATAAGATGAAACGAATATGGTTTGGGAATAATGATAATAGTATGCTTATCCTGAGTGTATGTTGTGTGTTATTTGTGTGTATGTCCTATTATTTTTGCCTACCGTAATTCCACACCGTCGACGCTACGCGTCCGGATCGCTTACTCTCACCTGTTCGTTGGTACATCTCGCGGGTATCCCAACGGGCAGATGGATCGTCGTCTGGAGATCGTTACTTGGCCTCATAAGGGACGCGGATGAAAGCTATACGCCGGGGATGGGCATGGTCGGGATGTGCTCAGTTGGTGATCGAAGACCCGGAACACAAGTTGGGTGGATCTACACCTAGTTTGTGTTTGGGGAGTATATCCTACATATGTCACAGCTCTGAACCGCCGCCTCGAAATCAATGGGAGGAGAACTCCGTTAGGCTATTCGGAGTGGAACTTAAACCAAGTTCCGAAGGGGAGCCAAAGAACGCGGTCGCATCATCCTTTGGAGCAAAGACACCCGCAAAGAAGAAAAAGAAGCTGGAACCAATCATCTTTGTTAGGAAGAGGAAGCCAATAATAGAGTTAGACTAAGTTGTTGTTATTTTGCATCCAGGATTACCTAAGTGATGAACTATTCCTGTACTTCAATAATTTTGAAGCATACCCGACTCTTATGGAACGAGAGAATACTTTTTGTGAACCTGTTTAAGTATTTTTGTAGAAATGAAGGAAATTATTCAATTGGAAACGAACCGTTTTCCTGATAACATGTTTTCTGAAAATAAAGTAAGTGAGTTGTGGTTTCACGTAACAACTCGGTTTTCGAAAGAGAAGGTTGAAATAACTTTCCAAATAAGTTTTCAAGTCCTTCAACAATGAAAAAAAAATTTCTTGGCCTCATTTTTGCAACATTAATAAATAAGAGTTAGTTGTTTTGGTTTTCGAAAATCGGGCTGTTAAAGAATGGTATCAGAGCTTATGGTAATCCTTTGTAGCCTTAAGCATGGGCTTCATGCTTTGCTTGTGCGACTCTGTGTGCTTGCTAGTGTTTGAGTAGGAATAGGAAGATAAGCTTTTGTCTCCCAGGATATGAAACTGGTTTGTAGCTTAGCACCAACCGTATTAGTTTAAGAAACCTTTTAACCCTATAAGAGTAAACCATGGGTAGACCCTGAGATAAAGATTCTAAACTCCTGATGTCTCATTAGTGATTGTTAGACTTAGACTTGTTTAACCTTAGCTTACCTTTACGCAAGGACGGGTGTCACCTTTAAGGATGTAGGTTATTGCTTCTTAATCTCCGTGTTTGTTGAATTGCTTCAACAACACATTCTTGTTACTAAGATTTGGACCCTTTTCTTCATGAATTCCTATCACCTGGTAGCCCTATCGATCCCATTTAAAACCCTTTAGTCCGAATCCTGAAGTTGGAAGTGCCCTACTTACCCAAATAATCTAGGTTTGAGTGATCAAGGAAAGAGAAGCAGATTAAGCGAAGTAAGGTTGTCAGAGCATCGTGAGATAGTTATAAGTTGAATCCAAGTTGGGGAGTCACAAGGGGGAAAGGAAACATATATTATTAGCCAATAGAGGGGATTTTGAGTAAAGCTTAGATAGTAATAGAATTTCTTTGAGCTTAAGAAGGATAGATGCAATTCCTAGGATTAGAAAGAGAGTTGTAGGAAAAGACGGAGTAGGTAGAGAGTAGCGGATATTTAAGGATTTCTAGGTAAAATCCTTGCTTTTGGAGATGTATGAATGTTTGTCTGTTTGATTTCCCCTAAGTCCAACCATAGGCGTGGACTTTCTGTGACAACGACCGGCTACGGAAATGGCATCTTCTTCGGTTAGTCCGTTGGACTTAACCCGACTCGACACGTCAGTGACGGTACGGTTGGAATCTCTTCCCCTGGAAACGGTTAACGAGGAACATCAGAATGACATGAGAGTGCTGTTGCTTTCCTGCCCAATCTTCAATGTATTTCTCGGGGACGAGAAATCCTTATGTTGGGGAGAATGTAACACCCCGTAAATTCCTCATATTAAATTAAAACACTAAAAGAAATTATTTTTGAGAAAATTGTTTTGAAAAAGTGTTTTCCTAAATGACTTTTCTTAAATTCACGTTCCCAAGATAATGAATAACTTTTTTAAAAAGAAATGATTTTCTGGAGTAATGCCCAAGGTGTAGAAATCTAGTTTGTGAAAAAGCTTATGTGCTTGATGTTTTTACAAAATGTTTGTGATTTATTTTGGTGATTATATGTGTATACCCGGTTTTAATGCACATGAGCTTAGGAATGCATGAAAACTAATTAGATAAAGAAAATGAACATGTGTGTGATGTGTAAATGTGTATGATGCATGAATATGTATAATGCCTATATATATGTGTGTGCCGTGTGAGCAAGATTCTATCAATGCTAATTAGGTGCATGCTTATGAGTATGTTAAGTATATGTATGAATCTATGTTATGAGATGATGAAAATAAAACTACATGTGCATATGTGTGTGTATGTGGTTAGGCCGTATGAGGATAAAAAGACCAACTAGGAACCCTTTTTCTTAAGCCTTAAGAGAGTGAAATTAAATAGAAATTGGGAGGAGAAGTAGGGTAAGTGACTCATGAAGCCTAGTGAGACTACCCTCCCTCCATGTGTCCCACGGTTGACCCCTCCCATGCAACAATTGACTAGCCCAAAATTGCCCCTCCTCCCACACTATGAACCGAGGTTAGAAAGGGAATTGTCCACCCCTTTTACCGTTGCCCTTAAACCGTGTGAATGAAGGTGCGTTAGGCTAATTCATTTTCCTTCTTCATTCCACACTCTTCCAACACCAACACACCAAGTCCAAGAGTAACATCAAACTCTTGAGACTCATAAAGAAGAAGAGTGAAACCGTGACGAGAAGAGAAGAAAGAAGAGTGAAAAATCTCAAAAGCCTTAAACCAAACTACTTCAATTCCTTTCTCAATCACTTTAGTCTTCAAAGATCAAGGAGAAAACCCCCATCGACCCTAGGAGAAGGAGAGACCGAGGCAAAATCCCAAGAGGAGAAGGAGAGAAGCTTTGAAGATTTAAGATTAGGAATTAAGGTAGAAAGAAAGAGTTTGGATTGAACTATTTTGTGTTGTAAAAGAAATTATTCTGGACTTTGATTTAATTTTTGGGTGATGCATGTAATTATTTGATCTTGAAGCCTAAGTGTCTTGCATGTCATTTTTGTGCTTTGATCTCTCACTTGTAAATGATCTTTGTCACGATTTTGTTGAGATTGTGTTTAGAATCCATAGATTGCTTTGATTTCCTCATGCATGTTGATTTTGGTGGCCTTACAATCCTTATTTTCTTTGTATGTTCCCTTTATACTTGATCTTGGATTCTTAGGAAGGAATGAATGAATTAAATCCCTAAATCAAGAGCTAAAATGATTCGGCCATGAGTAGGAAGTTTAGGTCTCGATGTTTTAATTTGATCTAAGTGTTTTCATGCTATTTCTATGTTTAGAGAAGTTGATCTCTAATTTATCCTTCACGGTTTGTTTGAAGATTGAGCTTAAATCTATGTTTTTGTCTTGATCTTCTTTTGCATGCCTTAATCTATGGTTAATATTTGAGAAAACATGAAGCTTGAATTTTTCATGCTTAAAATGAAAATAAAATCTTGATTCCTTGTATGCATGACACGGTTTTCTAAAGAGAATGCACCCAACAAGCTTTAAAAATAATTTTATTATGAAGAGAGTTTGAATCAAGATTTTGTGTGTGTGTAATGATGATGATGATTCGGTGAATAATGTAAAAAGCAAAAGAATGCTTCTATGTCTTGCATGATATGATCCATGACTTTAGGTGTTTGCATGAGACAATAAAATTGTGAGACCTTGCCTTTTTGCATGACATCATTCGGCCAAAGTCTAGGAAGAGTGGGGAATCATACTAGATCATCATTTTGTTTATAGACATGTTGAAAATTTTCTCCCCTAGAAATTGTAGGTGCATGCATGTGTTTGCTTTAAAAAGATAAAGACCTTGACACAATTCTTGATTTTATTATGTTAAGAAATTGAATTACTATTTGCTAAATCTCGTGAGAAGCTCACGGTTTTTGTAAAGAGAATGAGTAAACAAGTTTTTAGAAAATGATCCTTGCATTAGTCCATGATCTATGTGCATACATGTTGAATACATGATGTTTGCCTTATTATGATGCTATTCGGTCTACACATGTTAGCTAGTCTAGGATCTCTTTTTCAATAAAATGATTTAAAAGGAATAAGTAAATTTTAGGGAATGAAGTAAATAAATTAAATTAATTGATTGTTGTGTTGGAATGAATTGCGTTTACATGTGTTACGGTTGAGATTAAGAAAAATGGAACTTGAGTGCCTAAAACAAAATAAATTGATGCTTGTGATTCAAGTTGTGATGTTTAATTTATTTCCTTGCTTTTATTCGGCCATATAGTTTAAATGAGTTTAGGGAGTTTAATTGCATGAATGAAATATGCATGGAAATAAATGTTGATGTGTTTGGTTTGAAACTTGACTCAAATTGGTTTATGAATACTTATATGCATAAGTGTTTTACGAAAATGAATTATGTATGGATGTATAATTGCTTTGGTGATTAAATTATTTAGGTGCTTCAAATAAATTAAGTGTTGTTTGTTGTTCTTGTTGTTGTGCATGGACGGTTTTGAAACAAGTGGTTTTAAGAAAATTGATTTGATTTACTTAAGATTTTTAAATTATGTTCATGGCTGCCCAAAGTTGTTTTGTGATTAAAACATGGATTTTTAAAGTGATGAGTTTAAATTAAAAAGTTATTTGAAGTAAAGGATATTTTTATATTATTTCGGAATTTTATTAAAGTAATTCCTTAAAACTATGTTTGCTGTCCAGAATTATCTGGACGTGCTTTTCAGGCTTAAAAATGTTTTCGTAGGATCAAAAACCGAGTTTTCAAATAATAGTTGGTGATAATTTCAAAGCTTTCCAACAAAGAAAGGATAAGAAAGAAATTAAGAAAAGATTTTCTTAAATGAATTAATAACGTGAGATGTTTTATTTAATATGAGGAATGATATAGAAAAAAGGTCGGGGCAGATGGCAGCACAAGGTTTCGAGGAGGGCACACATTCAACAGCTGCACCTCAGGTGAGAGAGAAGCTTTCCCTAAGACACCGTGGTAGCTAGGTGATTTATTAGGACGTTCCGTATCATCTCAAAGATCGGAACTGTGTGGTTGGCGTCAGTAGTATAAGTGGCAATTGTTTGCTTTGTGTGGCCACTTATACGAAGGTGACAAAGACCACGATGTTATTATGTGATTTTGTGTGTGTTGATAGCATGCTTCTAGTTGTTTATGATTGATATTGTTTATCGCTATAGATTATGATAAGTAAATGGTTGATGGACGTCTGTTACGTCCCGAATAAGGAAACAAAAATGAAATGAAAGAGTTGCGGGAAGGATGAATTGAAAGTCCTGGTATATTAGTAAAAGAATGATGAAAGAGATAAGAGAGTGATTGAGAATAGGGATAAGAGTGACTGGAAAGGAAATTGAAAGTAAAGATGAAAACGAGCCAGAGCTGGGAAGAGTGATGATGATATGAGATGTGAACTGAGTAGAGCTGAGCTCCTCTGTTTTGGTTTTAGTCTGGGGCTAGTGTCGAGTTGAGCTTGCTCCTCCATTAGCGCCCAGCGAAGTTGTGATTTTTGGAAAAAGGTTTTGAAAAGTAGTTTTTGAAAAGATTTTTGAAAGGAGATTTTGTGGAGAATGGTAAAAAGGAAATTCTTTTGAAATGTTTTTGAAAAAGAGGTTTTTGAAAAGGAGGTTTTCGAGAAAAAGTATTTTTAGAAAAGTTTTACGAAACAAACTTTTTGAAAGAGTTTTGTGAAAAGATGTAGTCTGAGGAGAGTTTTGGGGAAACAATATTTGGATAAAGTATCTGAAATGTTAGTTAGAGAAGGTCTTTTTGGAAATAATATTTTTGGAAAAAGTTGCGGAAACTATGTTTTGTTGTGAAAGTTTTTGAAAGGAAATTTTGGTGAAAGGTTGTGAACAAGAGATTTTTGAGAAAGTTGATTTTGTGAGATTGTTAGAAATAGTATTTTGAGAAGTCGAGGAATGATGTTTCTAGAAAAATATGAGATTAAGATTGTGTGAATGATTATTTGAGAGAAAAGATGTGAATTCGGTGATGTGACCCCAGCTCTTTGCTATATGAGTTATGAGAAAGAGAAAGATTGTGAAAAGTTAGCGATCGGGACTCACTGAAGGGATGCACGAAGGGTGAGTCGACCAATAGGATAATTAAAAAGATAAAAGATTTTATAAGACATTAACAGCGAACGCGGTGAGTTATGAGAGTTAATCGAAGTAGTGGAGAGGAAGGAACGATAAGTATCTGCGGATACTTAGGACGAGATTGCATTAGGGGAGGACGATGACGGTGAAACGTCAAGAAGTCTAGAGTATTGTTGTAGACAGAACGAACTCCATAAGTGGTGCACTAACGTGGTGGGGACTGGGTCTAATACCGTGGTAAGTTCTGTGCGCGCACTACAACAATACTGTCGCCCCCTAGATTGCAAATCGAGAACAGTGAGAGGGACCGGAGTGGGGCATCTTGTTTGCCACTGCGAGGCAGTGTGCCATGATTATTGTGAATTGATATTATTGAGGCAGAGCCTCCTGGTCTGGGACCATTTGTGTTGTTACAGTTGTCGTGCCCGCACGGTAAAGGTCCTGTACTCCTGTTTGCTTCCGACTAGGTGGTTGGTTGGCCGAGGAGATGTAGGCCCGAGATATGAGTGCTAACTACGAAAGAAACGCGTACCTCGATGATTCTTCAAGTCCCCTGATCATCGATGGTTGTAATTCAATAAAATATTATAAGAGAAGAGTTATATAAGTGAAAATCGAAAAGTGTGGGAAATGAGAAAGAGCTTGAGTATGGGAATGTGAAGAAGAGGGTGAGATTCATGAAAGAGATTGGAAATAAGAGTGGAAAAGTATGAAGGAAGTAATGATAAGATGAAACGAATATGGTTTGGGAATAATGATAATAGTATGCTTATCCTGAGTGTATGTTGTGTGTTATTTGTGTGTATGTCCTATTATTTTTGCCTACCGTAATTCCACACCGTCGACGCTACGCGTCCGGATCGCTTACTCTCACCTGTTCGTTGGTACATCTCGCGGGTATCCCAACGGGCAGATGGATCGTCGTCTGGAGATCGTTACTTGGCCTCATAAGGGACGCGGATGAAAGCTATACGCCGGGGATCGGCATGGTCGGGATGTGCTCAGTTGGTGATCGAAGACCCGGAACACAAGTTGGGTGGATCTACACCTAGTTTGTGTTTGGGGAGTATATCCTACATATGTCACAGCTCTGAACCGCCGCCTCGAAATCAATGGGAGGAGAACTCCGTTAGGCTATTCGGAGTGGAACTTAAACCAAGTTCCGAAGGGGAGCCAAAGAACGCGGTCGCATCATCCTTTGGAGCAAAGACACCCGCAAAGAAGAAAAAGAAGCTGGAACCAATCATCTTTGTTAGGAAGAGGAAGCCAATAATAGAGTTAGACTAAGTTGTTGTTATTTTGCATCCAGGATTACCTAAGTGATGAACTATTCCTGTACTTCAATAATTTTGAAGCATACCCGACTCTTATGGAACGAGAGAATACTTTTTGTGAACCTGTTTAAGTATTTTTGTAGAAATGAAGGAAATTATTCAATTGGAAACGAACCGTTTTCCTGATAACATGTTTTCTGAAAATAAAGTAAGTGAGTTGTGGTTTCACGTAACAACTCGGTTTTCGAAAGAGAAGGTTGAAATAACTTTCCAAATAAGTTTTCAAGTCCTTCAACAATGAAAAAAAAAATTTCTTGGCCTCATTTTTGCAACATTAATAAATAAGAGTTAGTTGTTTTGGTTTTCGAAAATCGGGCTGTTAAAGAATGGTATCAGAGCTTATGGTAATCCTTTGTAGCCTTAAGCATGGGCTTCATGCTTTGCTTGTGCGACTCTGTGTGCTTGCTAGTGTTTGAGTAGGAATAGGAAGATAAGCTTTTGTCTCCCAGGATATGAAACTGGTTTGTAGCTTAGCACCAACCGTATTAGTTTAAGAAACCTTTTAACCCTATAAGAGTAAACCATGGGTAGACCCTGAGATAAAGATTCTAAACTCCTGATGTCTCATTAGTGATTGTTAGACTTAGACTTGTTTAACCTTAGCTTACCTTTACGCAAGGACGGGTGTCACCTTTAAGGATGTAGGTTATTGCTTCTTAATCTCCGTGTTTGTTGAATTGCTTCAACAACACATTCTTGTTACTAAGATTTGGACCCTTTTCTTCATGAATTCCTATCACCTGGTAGCCCTACCGATCCCATTTAAAACCCTTTAGTCCGAATCCTGAAGTTGGAAGTGCCCTACTTACCCAAATAATCTAGGTTTGAGTGATCAAGGAAAGAGAAGCAGATTAAGCGAAGTAAGGTTGTCAGAGCATCGTGAGATAGTTATAAGTTGAATCCAAGTTGGGGAGTCACAAGGGGGAAAGGAAACATATATTATTAGCCAATAGAGGGGATTTGGAGTAAAGCTTAGATAGTAATAGAATTTCTTTGAGCTTAAGAAGGATAGATGCAATTCCTAGGATTAGAAAGAGAGTTGTAGGAAAAGACGGAGTAGGTAGAGAGTAGCGAATATTTAAGGATTTCTAGGTAAAATCCTTGCTTTTGGAGATGTATGAATGTTTGTCTGTTTGATTTCCCCTAAGTCCAACCATAGGCGTGGACTTTCTGTGACAACGACCGGCTACGGAAATGGCATCTTCTTCGGTTAGTCCGTTGGACTTAACCCGACTCGACACGTCAGTGACGGTACGGTTGGAATCTCTTCCCCTGGAAACGGTTAACGAGGAACATCAGAATGACATGAGAGTGCTGTTGCTTTCCTGCCCAATCTTCAATGTATTTCTCGGGGACGAGAAATCCTTATGTTGGGGAGAATGTAACACCCCGTAAATTCCTCATATTAAATTAAAACACTAAAAGAAATTATTTTTGAGAAAATTGTTTTGAAAAAGTGTTTTCCTAAATGACTTTTCTTAAATTCACGTTCCCAAGATAATGAATAACTTTTTTAAAAAGAAATGATTTTCTGGAGTAATGCCCAAGGTGTAGAAATCTAGTTTGTGAAAAAGCTTATGTGCTTGATGTTTTTACAAAATGTTTGTGATTTATTTTGGTGATTATATGTGTATACCCGGTTTTAATGCACATGAGCTTAGGAATGCATGAAAACTAATTAGATAAAGAAAATGAACATGTGTGTGATGTGTAAATGTGTATGATGCATGAATATGTATAATGCCTATATATATGTGTGTGCCGTGTGAGCAAGATTCTATCAATGCTAATTAGGTGCATGCTTATGAGTATGTTAAGTATATGTATGAATCTATGTTATGAGATGATGAAAATAAAACTACATGTGCATATGTGTGTGTATGTGGTTAGGCCGTATGAGGATAAAAAGACCAACTAGGAACCCTTTTTCTTAAGCCTTAAGAGAGTGAAATTAAATAGAAATTGGGAGGAGAAGTAGGGTAAGTGACTCATGAAGCCTAGTGAGACTACCCTCCCTCCATGTGTCCCACGGTTGACCCCTCCCATGCAACAATTGACTAGCCCAAAATTGCCCCTCCTCCCACACTATGAACCGAGGTTAGAAAGGGAATTGTCCACCCCTTTTACCGTTGCCCTTAAACCGTGTGAATGAAGGTGCATTAGGCTAATTCATTTTCCTTCTTCATTCCACACTCTTCCAACACCAACACACCAAGTCCAAGAGTAACATCAAACTCTTGAGACTCATAAAGAAGAAGAGTGAAACCGTGACGAGAAGAGAAGAAAGAAGAGTGAAAAATCTCAAAAGCCTTAAACCAAACTACTTCAATTCCTTTCTCAATCACTTTAGTCTTCAAAGATCAAGGAGAAAACCCCCATCGACCCTAGGAGAAGGAGAGACCGAGGCAAAATCCCAAGAGGAGAAGGAGAGAAGCTTTGAAGATTTAAGATTAGGAATTAAGGTAGAAAGAAAGAGTTTGGATTGAACTATTTTGTGTTGTAAAAGAAATTATTCTGGACTTTGATTTAATTTTTGGGTGATGCATGTAATTATTTGATCTTGAAGCCTAAGTGTCTTGCATGTCATTTTTGTGCTTTGATCTCTCACTTGTAAATGATCTTTGTCACGATTTTGTTGAGATTGTGTTTAGAATCCATAGATTGCTTTGATTTCCTCATGCATGTTGATTTTGGTGGCCTTACAATCCTTATTTTCTTTGTATGTTCCCTTTATACTTGATCTTGGATTCTTAGGAAGGAATGAATGAATTAAATCCCTAAATCAAGAGCTAAAATGATTCGGCCATGAGTAGGAAGTTTAGGTCTCGATGTTTTAATTTGATCTAAGTGTTTTCATGCTATTTCTATGTTTAGAGAAGTTGATCTCTAATTTATCCTTCACGGTTTGTTTGAAGATTGAGCTTAAATCTATGTTTTTGTCTTGATCTTCTTTTGCATGCCTTAATCTATGGTTAATATTTGAGAAAACATGAAGCTTGAATTTTTCATGCTTAAAATGAAAATAAAATCTTGATTCCTTGTATGCATGACACGGTTTTCTAAAGAGAATGCACCCAACAAGCTTTAAAAATAATTTTATTATGAAGAGAGTTTGAATCAAGATTTTGTGTGTGTGTAATGATGATGATGATTCAGTGAATAATGTAAAAAGCAAAAGAATGCTTCTATGTCTTGCATGATATGATCCATGACTTTAGGTGTTTGCATGAGACAATAAAATTGTGAGACCTTGCCTTTTTGCATGACATCATTCGGCCAAAGTCTAGGAAGAGTGGGGAATCATACTAGATCATCATTTTGTTTATAGACATGTTGAAAATTTTCTCCCCTAGAAATTGTAGGTGCATGCATGTGTTTGCTTTAAAAAGATAAAGACCTTGACACAATTCTTGATTTTATTATGTTAAGAAATTGAATTACTATTTGCTAAATCTCGTGAGAAGCTCACGGTTTTTGTAAAGAGAATGAGTAAACAAGTTTTTAGAAAATGATCCTTGCATTAGTCCATGATCTATGTGCATACATGTTGAATACATGATGTTTGCCTTATTATGATGCTATTCGGTCTACACATGTTAGCTAGTCTAGGATCTCTTTTTCAATAAAATGATTTAAAAGGAATAAGTAAATTTTAGGGAATGAAGTAAATAAATTAAATTAATTGATTGTTGTGTTGGAATGAATTGCGTTTACATGTGTTACGGTTGAGATTAAGAAAAATGGAACTTGAGTGCCTAAAACAAAATAAATTGATGCTTGTGATTCAAGTTGTGATGTTTAATTTATTTCCTTGCTTTTATTCGGCCATATAGTTTAAATGAGTTTAGGGAGTTTAATTGCATGAATGAAATATGCATGGAAATAAATGTTGATGTGTTTGGTTTGAAACTTGACTCAAATTGGTTTATGAATACTTATATGCATAAGTGTTTTACGAAAATGAATTATGTATGGATGTATAATTGCTTTGGTGATTAAATTATTTAGGTGCTTCAAATAAATTAAGTGTTGTTTGTTGTTCTTGTTGTTGTGCATGGACGGTTTTGAAACAAGTGGTTTTAAGAAAATTGATTTGATTTACTTAAGATTTTTAAATTATGTTCATGGCTGCCCAAAGTTGTTTTGTGATTAAAACATGGATTTTTAAAGTGATGAGTTTAAATTAAAAAGTTATTTGAAGTAAAGGATATTTTTATATTATTTTCGGAATTTTATTAAAGTAATTCCTTAAAACTATGTTTGCTGTCCAGAATTATCTGGACGTGCTTTTCAGGCTTAAAAATGTTTTCGTAGGATCAAAAACCGAGTTTTCAAATAATAGTTGGTGATAATTTCAAAGCTTTCCAACAAAGAAAGGATAAGAAAGAAATTAAGAAAAGATTTTCTTAAATGAATTAATAACGTGAGATGTTTTATTTAATATGAGGAATGATATAGAAAAAAGGTCGGGGCAGATGGCAGCACAAGGTTTCGAGGAGGGCACACATTCAACAGCTGCACCTCAGGTGAGAGAGAAGCTTTCCCTAAGACACCGTGGTAGCTAGGTGATTTATTAGGACGTTCCGTATCATCTCAAAGATCGGAACTGTGTGGTTGGCGTCAGTAGTATAAGTGGCAATTGTTTGCTTTGTGTGGCCACTTATACGAAGGTGACAAAGACCACGATGTTATTATGTGATTTTGTGTGTGTTGATAGCATGCTTCTAGTTGTTTATGATTGATATTGTTTATCGCTATAGATTATGATAAGTAAATGGTTGATGGACGTCTGTTACGTCCCGAATAAGGAAACAAAAATGAAATGAAAGAGTTGCGGGAAGGATGAATTGAAAGTCCTGGTATATTAGTAAAAGAATGATGAAAGAGATAAGAGAGTGATTGAGAATAGGGATAAGAGTGACTGGAAAGGAAATTGAAAGTAAAGATGAAAACGAGCCAGAGCTGGGAAGAGTGATGATGATATGAGATGTGAACTGAGTAGAGCTGAGCTCCTCTGTTTTGGTTTTAGTCTGGGGCTAGTGTCGAGTTGAGCTTGCTCCTCCATTAGCGCCCAGCGAAGTTGTGATTTTTGGAAAAAGGTTTTGAAAAGTAGTTTTTGAAAAGATTTTTGAAAGGAGATTTTGTGGAGAATGGTAAAAAGGAAATTCTTTTGAAATGTTTTTGAAAAAGAGGTTTTTGAAAAGGAGGTTTTCGAGAAAAAGTATTTTTAGAAAAGTTTTACGAAACAAACTTTTTGAAAGAGTTTTGTGAAAAGATGTAGTCTGAGGAGAGTTTTGGGGAAACAATATTTGGATAAAGTATCTGAAATGTTAGTTAGAGAAGGTCTTTTTGGAAATAATATTTTTGGAAAAAGTTGCGGAAACTATGTTTTGTTGTGAAAGTTTTTGAAAGGAAATTTTGGTGAAAGGTTGTGAACAAGAGATTTTTGAGAAAGTTGATTTTGTGAGATTGTTAGAAATAGTATTTTGAGAAGTCGAGGAATGATGTTTCTAGAAAAATATGAGATTAAGATTGTGTGAATGATTATTTGAGAGAAAAGATGTGAATTCGGTGATGTGACCCCAGCTCTTTTCTATATGAGTTATGAGAAAGAGAAAGATTGTGAAAAGTTAGCGGTCGGGACTCACTGAAGGGATGCACGAAGGGTGAGTCGACCAATAGGATAATTAAAAAGATAAAAGATTTTATAAGACATTAACAGCGAACGCGGTGAGTTATGAGAGTTAATCGAAGTAGTGGAGAGGAAGGAACGATAAGTATCTGCGGATACTTAGGACGAGATTGCATTAGGGGAGGACGATGACGGTGAAACGTCAAGAAGTCTAGAGTATTGTTGTAGACAGAACGAACTCCATAAGTGGTGCACTAACGTGGTGGGGACTGGGTCTAATACCGTGGTATGTTCTATGCGCGCACTACAACAATACTGTCGCCCCCTAGATTGCAAATCGAGAACAGTGAGAGGGACTGGAGTGGGGCATCTTGTTTGCCACTGCAAGGTAGTGTGCCATGATTATTGTGAATTGATATTATTGAGGCAGAGCCTCCTGGTCTGGGACCATTTGTGTTGTGACAGCTGTCGTGCCTGCACGGTAAAGGTCCTGTACTCCTGTTTGCTTCCGACTAGGTGGTTGGTTGGCCGAGGAGATGTAGGCCCGAGATATGAGTGCTAACTACGAAAGAAACGCGTACCTCGATGATTCTTCAACTCCCCTGATCATCGATGGTTGTAATTCAATAAAATATTATAAGAGAAGAGTTATATAAGTGAATATCGAAAAGTGTGGGAAATGAGAAAGAGCTTGAGTATGGGAATGTGAAGAAGAGGGTGAGATTCATGAAAGAGATTGGAAATAAGAGTGGAAAAGTATGAAGGAAGTAATGATAAGATGAAACGAATATGGTTTGGGAATAATGATAATAGTATGCTTATCCTGAGTGTATGTTGTGTGTTATTTGTGTGTATGTCCTATTATTTTTGCCTACCGTAATTCCACACCGTCGACGCTACGCGTCCAGATCGCTTACTCTCTCCTGTTCGTTAGTACATCGGTGTCGCGGGTATCCCAATGGGCAGATGGATCGTCGTCTGGAGATCGTTACTTGGCCTCATAAGAGACGCGGATGGAAAGCTATACGCTGGGGATGGGCATGGTCGGGATGTGCTCAGTTGGTGATCGAAGACCCGGAACACAAGTTGGGTGGATCTACACCTAGTTTGTGTTTGGGGAGTATATCCTACATATGTCACAACTCTGAACCGCCGCCTCGAAATCAAGGGGAGGAGAACTCCGTTAGGCTATTCGGAGTGGAACTTAAACCAAGTTCCGAAGGGGAGCCAAAGAACGCGGTCGCATCATCCTCTGGAGCAAAGACACCCGCAAAGAAGAAAAAGAAGCTGGAACCAATCATCTTTGATAGGAAGAGCAAGCCAATAATAGAGTTAGACTAAGTTGTTGTTATTTTGCATCCAGGATTACCTAAGTGATGAACTATTGCTGTACTTCAATAATTTTGAAGCATACCCGACTCTTATGGAATGAGAGAATACTTTTTGTGAACCTGTTTAAGTATTTTTGTAGAAATGAAGGAAATTATTCAATTGGAAACAAACCGTTTTCCTGATAACATGTTTTCTGAAAATAAAGTAAGTGAGTTGTGGTTTCACGTAACAACTCGGTTTTCGAAAGAGAAGGTTGAAATAACTTTCCAAATAAGTTTTCAAGTCCTTCAACAACGAAAAAAAAATAAAAATTTCTTGGCCTCATTTTTGCAACATTAATAAATAAGAGTTAGTTGTTTTGGTTTTCGAAAATCGAGCTGTTACATTGAAGCTTTCCGTCCCTCACCATTTCTTCAATCAAGTCCTTCAGCATAGTACACTGGTAAGTGGTATAACCCTGTAGTGTCCTTGAACACTTTATGTCCTTAACCCTCTAAGCCCTCAAGATTATGGTAATCAGGAGTTCACCAGAAGGTCAAGTATCTATGTATGACCTTATGGTTTTTCTGCAGTTCCAGTTGGGAAAGGCAGGATCTCCCCAGTCAACAAGTGTGTGCAGAGTGTCAACTTAGGGATGAGAGTACGTACCTGAAACCCTAGCTATTGTGAGCTATTTATAGGGTTTGGAGGAAGTTGATGTGGGCCGTATGGGCCTCGTATCAAGGTGAGCTGAACCGGGATTCTGTGAGGGAATATAGGAGATTTATTCCCTTAGAGTCCGGATAGGATCAGCTCACGATCCCATGTAGAGGCTGTTGCGAGATTCTAGGAGATATGGGTAGAAGTGATAGGAAGCCTTGGTGAGACTGAGTCAACCTACCAGCCGACGTTATGTCTCGGTTCTAGAATCCCGAGCCGATAGAGTGAAGACCGTTGTTGAGGCTCGGTCCCATAAAGTCCGAGCCTGGTCTTTTCGTACGCTCGGAATGAACGTGTCCGAGCGTGGGACGTTTAAGCAAACCGAGAGAAAGGTCCTTGGAAAATCCTTTATATAGGACTGTAGTTTTTATACGGTCGGCAGACCCTACAAGCCCCCCAGCTTGTAAGACTCTGAAAAGTCTGTGACGAGGTAATGAGCGCTTAGGATAGACTTTCCCGCATGCCTCGTGACAACTGTAATCGTGCCGACCGCTTCGAGGTGACGTTTTGGGTTCTCGAGATACGGCGCGTTTCCTTGTAGGTTGTGCCAAATCATTGCGTTTTTGAAATTTGAAAAAGTACCTTTTAGAATTGCCACGTCTCTCCCTATGATTGGTTGCATGCGTCCATGGGCTTTTGGCCCAAATGGCTAAGACGGAGGGAAACTGAAAAGTTTTCTCTTTTAACTGAAACTTACCCTTTCTCTGCCTCATTACTCACTCTACTCCAAAAATTTCTCAGAATCCCCTTATTCTCTCTTCGAGTTCCACTTTGCTGTCTCCGTTCCTAAATCGAGATCCCCAAATCCTTCTCCAGTTTTAACAACTTCACGCAGGTAACCCCTTCTACTCCTCTTATTTCCATTCCTGCAGTTTTCCTTATTCGTTTGGGGTTGTTTTTCTTTTGGAGTGGGGTTTTTTTTTTGTAAACGGGTTTTTTGGTTTCGGGATTTTACAGGGATTTCTGGGTAGAGTTTCTGGGTTTCTTTTGTTTTTAAGTGAGAGGAGTTTATACCTCAATTTGTTTGAATCATGAGAGGATGAAGAGGTTTTAGGGAAGTTTATCATGAACTCTGTAGGAGATTAGGAGAAAATCCCTCTAGTGACAGTGAATCAAGTTCTTCATCCTTTCCTGGGGTTTCTGAAGATTCTGGGAACGAAAGGAGTCCATGCTCGGAAAGCTCCGCGCCTATCCCTGCTATTCCTCCCCTCAACTCGGGTTCTTCCGAGTTAAAACCATTAACAGTAGAACATCCATTGAATCCTGCCGACGAGGCTAAGTGGTTATTAGCCTATAGATTCGCTGAGCGTAGAGCCCAAGTTAGACTCAGCCCCGATCATGATATGGGGGATAAAGAACCTGTAGGAAATCCATCTGAGGTGGGTGGAAAAAGTTCGGGGCTCGGCATTAGATTTAAAGTAAAAACTCGTGCTGTAAAAAATCCTAACGCCGAGCCTTTTTCTTTTTCCCCAGAAATGGTGGAACGCAGGTGTGTAACCAATCCTGAAGAATATCCTCTGCCGCCTAATCATGAGCAGTATGATGCTGTTTTTGATCGGGAAGTACTGGGGACGAGACCTTCATTGCTAACAACAAATAGTCTTAATCATCTCCGGCCGATACTGACACCTCCGAGAGCCGACGGAAATACCTCAGATTTCGTATTAAGACCTTTGGGAATCGACGATCGGATTTGCTTCGAAGTGCCGGAAAATCGTCAATATTTTTAATTCTATGAAGAAGTAGTAAATAAAGTCGGTATCCGCTTGCCCTTCTCCACCTTCGAGGTCGAGGTCCTCACTCATTTAGGAATAGCCCCAAGCCAATTGCATCCAAGTGGGTGGGCTTTCGTCTGAGCCTTTCAACAATTCTGCGATGTTGAAAACTTTGTCGCGTCGGTACGGTCCTTCTTTTGGTTATATGCTCCCCAAGTAAACAAGTTTGGTGATTCCAAGGGTCTTTGGGTGTCCCTAAAGGCTCAGAGGGGACATGCCCTTTTCGCCAAGGTGACAGATTCTTGGAAATCTTTCAAACCTCTCTTCTTCCAATACGAGTATACCGGGGCCGAAGTATGTTGGTTCATGGAACAGGTTGAAGAAGATGGAGTGATGAAGGTCGTGCCTCGGTTTCCATTGGGTTGGACGACAAACATTTATAACCGAGGATCCTCCTTGTATCAATTCGACTATAAGTCGGATTTAACAAAAGCCGAAAGGCGATTATGCGACCACGTTTGGGAGTATCTTCAAGCAAATGGTCAAATTGATTCAAAACGAATTCTGCTGAAAGATACGCGAGACGAAGTGAAGGCGGAGCTGGGTATTTTTTTTTTTTTTGACTAATCCATTTTTCTTGCAGAAGCGATGGGGAAGAAAGCAACCAAAGCCAAGAAGAGTGAAGCTCGGGCGGCTAGAGTGTCACAGCTAGCAGCACTCAAAGAGTCTGCGTCTGGTTCTCCAATCAAGGGTCAATCTTCTGAGCCGACCCATCCTGAAAGGCCGACCGTTATCCCCAATACCACCCCCACTGTCAGGGTTACTGATGTTGAACAGATGATCAGAAAGGGCCGCGTTGTAGATGCGGTGAATATCGAATTAGAAGCTCATTCATCTCCCCAAGACGTTCCCGAGCGTCCCCTCAAGAGGACTCGGCTAGATAAAGGAAACGGTCTCGCTGGAGACTAGTTCAATTTGAGCAAGTCCAACAAAGGGATTGAAATTCCCGAGGGTAAAGAAGATGCAGCTGCCAAGACGGTGTGGGGTAGGAAGATGTCCGACTCCTTCATTGCCACCGTCTTTCCTCCTGAAAATGCTGAGGTAATCGAGTCTTGGACCCCTGGGACTTGGGAAAATAATTGTAAAGCGTTGGTGAAAAGCTTCTTACGGGGCGCGAGCATTTTCCATCACCTTGGTCATCATGGTGATGATGCTTATGCTGGATTGGCTCCCGAGGAAAAGAAGAAAAGATATGAAGCCAACGAGCGGGAAGATTACTTGGAAATTCAGGTCCAAGGTCTGAATAAAAGGATACAAGAGATGGCGGCTGAAAACGAGAGGCTTCAAAAGGTTGCACAAGATTCAGAGGGGGCCAAAGTTCGGGCCAAGACAACACTTCAAGCTGCCGAGGCACAGATAAAGAGGTCGGAAGAAATTCAGAAAAAGGCTGAGGAGGATGCTGCTGCTCTTCTGGTGGCTACGGAGAAAGCTCGTTCGGCCGAGCAAGCTGCTGCAGTGGCTCAGGAGCAACATGAGTATGCTAAGGACGAGATACTCAGGCTCCGAGCTTCCTTGGAGAAGATGAGCGCGAAAGCGCTCAAGCATAAGAAAGCAGCTAAGGAGAATCTGTTCAATTGGGACCATGCAATTGAAGATTCTTTCTATAATACTGCCGAGCAACTCCGTGTTCTGAATCCCGGGCTTGTGACCAAGGGCGCTGATCCTAATTTTGCTGTGAAAAAAGGTCAAATTGTCGGCCCGAGTGGAGTTCCCATAGATCTGAATAACTCCGACCTTCCAGACCATTTGGCCGAAGACTCTGAAGGGGAAGGAACCGAGGATGCCGAAGGTGAAGAAGAAGAAGAAGACACATTCAATGCTGACAACATCGTATTGTCCGATTTAGAATAGTATGATCCTTTTTTTTTTTTTGCGATCGCCCCAGTATTGGGTTTTTGTAACCGCCCCAGTAGTGGGTTTGAACTTTTTCTATGCTTCTTTGCTCGAAATATTATGAACGTTTATAGTATTCGCAGTCAACTGTTTGCTTCTTTTTATACTTTGTGTTAAGAATTCAAGTGTCAAGACCTCGGAACTCCAGCGCTTTAGCCAAGGTGGGTTCCTCTATCCGCGATGTAAAATGATTTTAATAAACCATGTTTGAATCGGGAGTCTTAGTAGAATACTTGACGAGTTATAAGCTCTTGTTTGAGCTGTTTATAATCGTTCGCGTCATACACGGTGGCTAATCGAATATGAGGAAAAGTACGTAATACAATGAATTCAATAACAGTCTTTTTATTAATCAGAAGCAGGAAGTACAATGGGCTCGGAGTTCCACCGAGCGTACACCATCATTAAACAAAAATGGATAAAACTAACAATTCTAACAAGAGTAAATGAAACTATGAAACTATAACGAAAGAAAGATTATAACTGTAATATCCTTTGAGCTTCGCCACATTCCATGAGTTGTTGATAGGAGCTCCCGAGAGAGTTTCAAGTTTGTAGCCTCCTGTCCCGGTTTTGAATGTGACTCGGTATGGTCCTTCCCAGCTTTGGGCCAGTTTTCCATCCTTCGCATTCTTAAGACCAATATCCGCCCTTCTCAAGACAAGGTCACCTACCTCGAACTCTCTGGGGTTAACCGAGCGATTATATCCCTTCGCCTGCACCCTTTTAGCGTGCTTTTCTCGCTCGGCAGCCAAGTCCCTGACCTCCTCCGACAAAACAAGATCCTCACACAGCAAAGTGTTGTTTAGAGGATTTGGCTGCTGCATAGCTCGGAAAGAAGGGATAATTTTTTCAATGGGGATGACTGCGTCGCAACCGTAAGTGAGCCGATAGGGCGTTTCACCTGTTGAAGTTTGGATGGTGGTGCGATATGACCAAAGCACCTCATGCAAGTTTTCCGCCCAATTCCCTTTTGCTCCTTCAAGTCTTCTCTTAATCCCTTGAATGATGGACCTGTTTACTGATTCCACCTGGCCGTTGGTTTGAGGATGCTCAACCGAAGAGAAGTAATGTTTAATATCCAAAGCACTGACCAAATCTTGGAACGCCCTTGCCGCAAACTGGGTTCCATTGTCGGTTACCAATATCTGTGGCACCCCAAATCGAGCCACAACTTGCCTCTCAAAAAACTTTTGCACCTTTGTCGAGGATATTGTTGCCAAAGGCTCGGCCTCAACCCATTTTGTAAAATAGTCTATGGCCACGATCACCCACTTCAACTGTCCTGGTGCGGTTGGGAACTGCCCAATCAAATCCATTCCCCATTGGTAAAAGGGATAGGGAGATGAAAGAGAATGAAGTTCTTCGGCTGGTTTCTGATAAACGTCACTGTGAAATTGGCATTTATCACACCTTTTCACATGGTCTATCGCATCTTGTTGAAGGGTAGGCCAGTAGTATCCTGCCCTTAGGACTTTTCTAGCCAGTGACTTCCCTCCAATGTGGTGGCTGCCTATTCCTCCATGAACTTCTTCTAGTGCTAGCTTTGCTTCGGCGGGGTCGAGACACCTGAGCATTGGACCGTTGACCCCTCGGCGAAAGAGTACTCCCTCGGCCAGTGCAAATTGAGATGCCTTCCTGACAAGTTTCCTAGCTTCCACCAAGTCGGTCGGCAAGGTCCCTTGTTCCAAATAGCTTGCAATTGGGTTAATCCAGCTTGAATCCAGTGATATGGAGAGGACAACGCTAGGTCCATGCACCATTTCCTGAATTAAACTCTTGTTGTTTTCATAGTTTTTTGTTGAGGCAAGTTTGGAAAGAATATCCGTTCGGCTATTGCTTTCCCTCGGTATGTGACAGATTTTGACTTTCACAAATTCAGATGACAAGAATCTTACTTTTTCCAAGTATTTTTGAAGGATTGACTCCTTTGCCTGATATTCACCCTTGACCTGTGATACCACCAATTGGGAGTCGCTGAGAATTTTCACCTCTCGGGCTCCCACTTCTTTTGCCATCCTCAATCCCGCCAAAACAGCTTCATACTCCGCCTGATTGTTGGATGTCGAAAATCCGAACTTCAAGGAGTATTCAAGGGTGACTCCCTCGGAGTTCTCCAGAATTATTCCTGCTCCTGCCCTCATCTTATTGCTCGATCCATCCACATAGATGTTCCAATCCGAGTTTGAGCTCATCAATGGCTCAGTGAACTCGTTAAGGAAATCCGCCAAGGCCTGAGACTTCATCGCCTTTGTCGGTTCGAAATTTATTTCAAACTCAGAAAGCTCGATAGCCCACGTCACCATCCTTCCAGCCAAATCAGTTTTCTGCAATATTTGTCGGATCGGTTGAGTCGTTCTGACCGTGATGCGGTGGCTGTGGAAATATTGGCGCAATCGCCTAGCAGTTATTACTAAACAGAAGGCTAATTTCTCCACTTTTTGATATCTGATTTCCGGTCCCTGGAGAGCTCGACTCACAAAATAAATCGGAGACTCTTTACCTGATTCCTCCCGTACCAAAACCGAACTTACCACCGAATCTCCAACCGACAAATAAAGGAAAAGAGTTTCGCCATGGCTCGGACTAGATAAAATGGGAGGCGATGCCAAATAATGTTTAAGGTCAGTAAAGGCCTTTTCACATTCTTCATCCCATTCAAACATCTCCTCCTTCTCTTTCCTCAGCAGCTTGTACCATGGAAGGGCCTTTCTAGCTGACTGAGACAAAAACCTTGAAAGAGCTGCGACCCGACCTGTTAGCTGCTGAACCCCTTTGATGTTCGAGGGACTTCTCATCTCCAAAATGGCTCTGCACTTGTCCGGATTGGCCTCTATTCCACGCTCTGTAAGCATAAACCCGAGGAATGATCCTGCCGGAACTCCAAATGTGCATTTTTCCGGGTTCAGCCTCATATCAAACTGTCTCACCCTTCCTAAGATTTCTTTCAAGTCTTTTGCATGATCTTCCTCTTTTAAACTTTTCGCAATCATATCGTCTATATAAACCTCCATCCTCGGCCCAATCAGAGAACCAAAAACCTTGTTCATCATGCGCTGGTAAGTTGCCCCAGCGTTCTTCAATCCGAACGGCATAACATTATAGCAATAAGTAGCGTTTTCTGTGATAAACGAGGTTTTTACCTGGTCTGGGGGATACATTGGGATCTGATTGTATCCCGAGTAAGCATCCATAAAGGACAACCTTTGATAGCCAGCCGAACTATCCACCAATTTATCGATGCATGGTAGTGGGTACTGATCCTTCGGGCACATCTTGTTCAGATCTGTGTAGTCCACGCACATCCTCCATTTCCCGTTGGACTTCTTGACTAGCACAGGATTGGCCAACCAATCAGTGTATACCACCTCTCTAATAAATCCAGCTTCTAAAAGCTCAGCTACCTTCTCATCAGTCGCTTGCGCTTTCTCAGTTCCGACCCTTCTCTTCTTCTGACATACTGGCTTGGCGCCAGGATATACACTCAACTTGTGGCAGATGAAGTTAGGATCGATACCCGGCATGTCTGCTGAGGTCCATGCAAAAAAATCCTTGTTTTCAATTAGAAGTTCGGTAAGCTCTTTTTCTAGCTTTCCCGACAAGCCAACTCCTATCTTGACGTAGTGAGATGGCTCGGGGCCGAGGATTACTTTTTTAAAGTTCCTTTGCGGAGTTGGTCGAGTTTCATCCTCTTCTCTGACGTCAAGATTGGCCAAGTTGACGCTTCCTTTGTTCAATGGTTCCTTCATAATTTTCTCATCATCTAGTTTCAGCTTTGCCAAACTGATGTTATAGCATTTTCGGGCCAACTCCTGATCAGACCGTACTGTTACTACCTTGTCATCCGACCCCGGAAACTTCATGGCCAAATGCACTGTGGAAACGATGGCACCAAAAGATTGGAGTGCTGTTCTTCCGAAGATAGCGTTATAGGCCGAGGGAGCTTGGACAACGAGCCACTTTACCATTTCAGTTCGGGCAGAAGGTGGTTCACCCATTGTCACTGGGAGGTGGATATGGCCTAATGGAACGATTGAGTGTCCCGTGAAGCCGATCAGGCTTCCCTCGAATGGAGTAAGATCCGACCTTTTCAACTTCAATTTCTCAAACAGATCAAGGAACATGATGTCCGCTGAACTCCCTTGATCAACGAGAATTCTTCTTACTTCGTAGTTGCCCATCCGAACTGTGACGACCATTGGATCATTATGGTCTTGCAGGATGTCTTCAAAGTCTTCATCACTAAAACTGATTACAACGTTCTTCTTTTTCGGTTTCTGAATCGGTCGGCTTGCCACCGAAAGAACTTGCCCCACGTATTTCTTGCGGTCGCACTTCTTTTCCCTACCACCAGCAAATCCTCCAGCAATAGTGCCGATAAGAAAGTCATTTGCTTTCTCAGATTGTTGTATTAGGGCTCCGCTTGCAGGTGGTGAAGGACTTTTATTCCTCTTCTGTTCGGTTTTGGGAGGCGAGGGGCTCTTCCTTCTAGATCGCTTGCGCAAGGCTTCCCCAATGTAATGCTGAAGCTTGCCATCCCTTACCATCTCTTCAATTAGATCTTTCAGTTGGATACATTGGTCGGTGGTATGCCCCCATCCACCATGGTGATCGCAATACTTCGATTTATCCTTTTGGGCCGCCTTTCTTAAGGCTGGTGGCCGAGTAATATTGCGCATTTCAGTATGCATGGTCTCACGAAGGATTTGACTCCTCGGGACCGTTAATTGAGTGTATTCCTCGTATCTGCCTTTGGAGGGCAGTTTATCACCTCTTTCTTGTTCCCTCTTGTCTTTCCTTCCTCTTTCCCGAAAACGATCATTCTGACGAGCCTCGTTTTGGCGAGGCCGTTGCTCCTGTCGTCCTTCAGTACCCCTTGCTGCAGTACTTATCCTTCGGAACTCCTCTAGGTTGACATATTTCCTGGACCTTTCTCTAAGTTCTGCCATGTTATGAGGTGGTTCTCCGATCAAACAATCTTTGAAATCTCCGTCCAACAATCCCTGAGTAAGTAGGAGAACGGACACCCCCGACTGTAAACCAGATATGCCACTGGCCTCTTGTTGATACCGAGCCAGGTAGTCGCGTAAAGACTCGCCAGGTCTTTGTGCGACTCCAGCTAAAGAATGATCCGACTTGGGCTGTGACATGCTCGCTGTATATCGATTGAGGAAAACCCTCCGAAGCTCGGCCCAAGAACTGATGGAATTTGCCGGTAGGGAATTGAACCATCTCAGCGGCGCCGGGCCTAGCGTCATTGAGAAAGCTCGGCATTTCATTTCATCTTCTCCTCCATAAAACATCATGGAAGACTCATAAGATGCAATGTGATCCATCGGGTCAGTCGTCCCATTATAGCGAGAGACGTTCTGATGGCCCATGAAAGCTTGTGGAGTCCGAAATGCCATGATTGCGGCTGTGAACGGGTGTCCCGGATGCGGTTCAGCAACAGCAGGTTCGGCAGCCTCATTCGAAGTAAGGGGTGGAGGCAAGGGAAGGTTACTTGGGTTGCCAAGGGCCATGCGAGTGCCTTGTTCGGCAAGCCTAGCCATGCTTTGCTGCTGTAAAGTCGCGATAGCTTGGTTTTGCTTTTCGATTAACGAAATTTGAGTTCTCAGAATTTCCATAATTGACTCTTCTCTTCTCCTAGCCGAGGAGGTCATCATGTAAGATCTTCCCTGAGACTCGGAACGTTCACCGCCCTGAAGTGTTCCGAAGCGTCCTCTAGTAAATTGCGGTACTCCCCTAAACAAGGGTATTTCTCTACCAGACCGCTCGGTTCGGGAGTTTTCTCGAACATGACGTTTAGCTCGTCGCTCCTCCCCAGTTCGGGATCCAGCAGGGGCTCTTCTAGACTGGTGCGGTCCAGAATCCGCAGTGTCACGCCATTCCGACACATGACCATCAGAAACACGACGTGGCTGAGATCGTCGTTCATGGCCCTCCATAGCCGGAATGACGGCGGCTTGCGGTTGGACCTGAGGAACAGGCGGATCAGCAGGGTGGACCACTGGAGGAACTTGGGGGTTCTCAACCTGATTACCCTCAGGGGGAGCCAGTCTGTCCCTAACATTCCTGCCAGCAGCATTCCAAGGTCCGGCGTTCTTTGGTGGTCTTCCTCTAAGGCGACGGCGGAGATCACCTCCTTGGTTGTCATCGTCGTTGTTTGCCATTTCGTGCAGTAAGCGGTGGGAATACTGGTTATTCGTTCCCACAGACGGCACCAATGTAGTGTCCTTGAACACTTTATGTCCTTAACCCTCTGAGCCCTCAAGATTATGGTAATCCGGAGTTCACCAGAAGGTCGAGTATCTATGTATGACCTTATGGTTTTTCTGCAGTTCCAGTTGGGAAAGGCAGGATCTCCCCAGTCAACAAGTGTGTGCAGAGTGTCAACTTAGGGATGAGAGTACGTACCTGAAACCCTAGCTATTGTGAGCTATTTATAGGGTTTGGAGGAAGTTGATGTGGGCCGTATGGGCCTCGTATCAAGGTGAGCTGAACCGGGATTCTGTGAGGGAATATAGGAGATTTATTCCCTTAGAGTCCGGATAGGATCAGCTCACGATCCCATGTAGAGGCTGTTGCGAGATTCTAGGAGATATGGGTAGAAGTGATAGGAAGCCTTGGTGAGACTGAGTCAACCTACCAGCCGATGTTATGTCTCAGTTCTAGAATCCCGAGCCGATAGAGTGAAGACCGTTGTTGAGGCTCGGTCCCATAAAGTCCGAGCCTGGTCTTTTCGTAAGCTCGGAATGAACGTGTCCGAGCGTGGGACGTTTAAGCAAACCGAGGGAAAGGTCCTTGGAAAATCCTTTATATAGGACTGTAGTTTTTATACGGTCGGCAGACCCTACAAACCCCATCCGCCATGATGGTCACAATACTTTGTCTTGTCTTTTTGAGCAGCTCTTCTCAAAGCTGGAGGCCGAGTGATATTGCGCATCTCGGTGTGCATAGTCTCGCGAAGGATTTGATTCCTTGGGACCGTGAGCTGGGTATATTCATCATATTTGCCTTTTAGAAGCAGTTTTTCTCCTTTTTATCTTTCTCTTTTATCCTTTCTCCCCCTACCACCTCGAAAACGATCGCTTTGACGAGGGTCGTTTTGACGAGGGAGTTGCTCTTGACGTTCTTCCTTACCCCGTGCCGCTGTACTGATTCTATGAAATTCTTCCAGATTGACGAACTTTCTGGACCTTTCCCTAAGCTCGGCCATATCCTTGGGTGGTTCTCCAATCAAACAATCCTTGAAATCTCCATCTCGCAACCCTTGGGTAAGCAATAGAACAGATACTCCAGATTGCAGACCTGATATGTCACTAGCCTCTTGTTGATACCGAGCTAGGTAGTCGCGTAGAGACTCGTCCGGTCTTTGTGCGACTCCAGCTAACGAATGATCGGATTTTGGCTGTGACATACTGGCTGTGTATCTATTTAGGAATGCTCTTCTAAGCTCAGCCCAAGAGTGAATTGAATTAGCAGGTAGGGAATTGACCATCTCAAAGGTGCCGAGCCCAAAGTCATTGAGAAAACGCGACACTTCATGAAATCCCCTCCTCCATAAAACATCATGGAAGACTCGTAAGCCGCAATGTGGTCCATCGGATCGGTTGTCCCAGTATACCGAGGAATATTTTGATGGCCCACATAAGTCTGCGGGGTTTGGAATGCCATAATCTCAACTGTGAAAGGATGTCCAGGATGACGTTCCCCGGAAACAGCGCCAATGTAGTGTCCTTGAACACTATGTTTCCTTAACCCTCTAAGTGCTCAAGATTATGGTGACCAGGAGCCCAAGAGAGGATCAAGTGTTAATGTGTGACTTGTGGTGTTTCTGCAGTTCCAGTTGGGAAAAGCATGGTCTCCCTAGTCAACGTGTGTGTGTAGAGTGTCAACTTAGGGATGAGAGTACTTACATGAAACCCTAGCTGTGATGAGCTATTTATAGGGTTTGGAGGAGGCTGATATGGGCCGTTTGGGCCCTGTATCAGAGCCGTGCTGAACCAGGATACTGTGAGATAATATCGGAGGATTATGCTCTTAGAATCTGGTTAGGATCAATTAAAGATCTCATGTCTAGGCTGTTGCGAGAATCTAGGAGTGATTTGCGGAAGGGATAAGAAGCCTCGGTGAGCCTGAGCTTATCCACAAGCCGACGATATGTCTCGGTCCTAGAGTCCCGAGCCTGATGGATTGGGGACCGATTGTAAGGCTCGGCCCCACCAAGTCCGAGCCTGGCCCTTTGGTATGCTCGGAGTCCACTAGTCCGAGCGAAGGACTTTCCTGCTAAGTAAACCGAGGAAAGTGCCCTTAGAGAATCCCTTTGGCAAGACTTGGGTCCGTATATGGTCGGCAGACCCTACAGAAGTAATGTCATTCAAGTTAATCAAGTATGTGTTATTGCACCGATTTCCTATGAATTTAATAGATTGATCACTATCACTGTTAATAATGCAATGGTTTGAGGTAAAAACGACGCTATTACCGATATTGCACAATTGACTAATACTAAGTAAGTTATGTTAAAGACAATCAACGTACAAAACATTGTCAATATAAACATTTGAGGCGTTTCCAATTTTACCTACACCAAGGATTTTTCCACGATTGTTGTCGCCGTAAGTGACGTGACCCTTATCTCTTGGAGAAAACTCAATAAAATGTCTCTTGTCTCCCGTCATGTGCCTTGAATAGCCGCTTTCCAAATACCAACGATCTTCTCTCATTCGAAGGCACACCTACAAAACAAATCATTTGGAAGATTTAGGTACCCAAACGATTTTGGGTCCTTGGGGGTTAAGTTCTGGTATCTCTCCTTTGATAATCCAAATATATTCCTTTTTGGGTGCACCATAGTTTTTAATTTTACAAAAATTTGAGGTGTGTCCAAAGATACCACAATAGAAACAAGTTGGTTTTCTAGTAAAATTGACTTTTGAAAAATTTCCAACTTTTCTATAGGATTTCTTCTTTGGAATAGTGTAGCCCAAACCGGTCCTATTTGAATTATCTCTTTGTCTAGAAAGTAAATCATTCAAATTCCTTTTTCCTTTTATGAAAGTTGCAAGTTTTTCTTTTAAATCACTAAGTTCAATTTCATAAACCTTGCACTTTTCACAATCGGAGATCACAATAGAAGTAATACAACAATCACATGATGCATTTGAATATATCAGGTCTAAAGTTTCATTTTGAAGCACAAGTTCATCTATATGTTTTTGCATTTCAATAATCTTTTCTTGATGCTTCAAAATGGCTTTCTTAGCTTCTATGTTGATTTTAGCTAATTTCTTAAGTTCACTATGCATATCAACATAAGCATTATATAATGCATCATATGAGGGAGAAGAGCATGAATCACCTTTGGAATCTAAATCAGAGTTGCGATTAGAAAGTACCTCTTTTGAGCTTGATTGCTCAAGAGACGCATCACTTGTGGAAGCTTCTTCATCGTCCTTAGCCATCAAACAAAGATTTGTCGATTCGTCATCATCCGAAGTACTAGAGTTTGTTTCATCTTCAGGTTCGTCCCAAACAATATAAGCCTTCTTTGCTTTACGATTGTTGAGTCTCTTCTTATCACCTTATGATTTCTTTGGCTTTTGAGGACAATGGTATTTGATGTGCCCAGCTTTCCCACATGTATGACAGATAATTTTGTCTCTTGGATTTTTTGATTTTTGTGGTGTCTCCTTACTTTCCTTTGAATTGAATCTTTTGAAATTTCCTTTGCGCTTGAAAAATTTTCTGAAGTTCTTCACCATAAGAGCTAGTGACTCATCATCTAGTTCCGAGTCGGAATCGTCATCTTGAGAAGAATCATTTTGAGTATCTACTACTTTTGAGGAAGCTTTCAATGCTATACCCTTCTTCTTCTTGTCCGATTCTTCATTCATTGTTAGACGCCCAAGCTCCATTTCATGCTCTTGTAATTTACCAAAAACTGTCGCGAGATCCATAGCATCCAAATCTTTAGATTCTACAATAACTGTCACTTTTGGTTGCCAATGCCTATCCAAACATCTCAACACTTTGTTAGTAAGTTCACCTAGTAAAAAAGTCTTACCAAGAGCAAGTAAATGATTGATAATATGAGTAAAACGTTTTTGCATATCATTAATAGATTCATTAGGAAGCATTTGAAAAAATTCATACTCATGCATCAAAACATTTAACCTTGCACGTCTAACCTCACTAGTGCCTTCATGTGTCACTTGAAGAGTGTCCCACATTTCCTTAGCACTAGCACATTGAGAAACTCTAAAAAATTCGTCATAAGATAAAGCGGAAGTGATGATATTTTTTGCTTTAAAATCAAATTGAACTTTCTTTTTATCATCATCCGTCCACTTATCTTCAGGGGTTAATTGTGCTAATCCATCAACTACACTAGAGGGAATGTGAGGACCTTTTTCAATCGCTTTCCAAATTTCAATATCTATCGCTTGGATAAAAGTTTTCATACGTACTTTCCAATAAGCGTATCCCTCACCATTAAATAGTGGAGGACGGTTTATTGCAGCACCTTCACCTCCAAAAGGATTATGGTTTGAGCCCATGGTTTACAAAGGATCTTTTCGAAAAAGCTTTTATGCTCGGTTTATTCGACCGAGCTCTGATACCACTTGTTGGAAACCAACAAGCGGCTAAAACAACCTTCTTGAGGGGGGGGGGTGAATAGAAGTTGTAAGCGATGATACCCAAATTTAAAAAGTAATTAAAAATGGTTCAGAAAAGATTAATTTTTAAGAAAAATAACAGGTCTTAATCGATTAAACTGATGCTTAATCGATTAACGTCAGAAAGCTTGAAAAGTGTTAATCGATTATTCTGCTACTTAATCGATTAAGTACTGATTAAACTTGCAGAAAATTGTTTTCAGTTCATTTCAAGAAACAAATGGAAATCCAAATATGCATAATTAGATCTAAGGCAATTGATTACGAATCAATTAAGCAAGATATAGAATGCGTAATTAAAAAACCCAATCTAAACCTAGATCCGAGAACGCTCTCAAGATTCAAATTAATAACAAAATATAAAGAACTAAAATAACAAAGAACACGCGGAGATTTTAGCCTGGTTCACTCACAACCACCGTGAGCTACATCCAGTCCTCCCTCTCTGACTTGGGAGATTTGCTTCACTAAGAAATAAGAGAATTAGTGTTGGAAGTCAAGCTTTCCCAAGGACTTCAAGTGCAATCATTAGATGGTTTTGATGATAACAAACTCAAGCTTCTCAAGCTCTTATCAAGTGCAATCACAAGATCTTCATCCTTCAAGTCCAAGCTTCAAGTTGAAGATTCAAGCAAATGAAGATTTTAGCCTTTTCCCTTAGGACATCATGTAAGGTAATGAAGTCAAGGTTTATATTTTGTTAAAAGGCTAATATAAGTTTTTCTAAATATATTTTTCATAATTAAGGAGAAGAAAAAGAAGTTTTGTGAAAATCAGTTTTTCTAACTTAGTTTCTGTGGAAATACTTGATGTTACAAAACTCTGAATATTTTTATGAATGCAAGAAGGAGTCGATTACTTGCTTGAGTTAATCGATTAACTTTGTTGCATCATAGAAAAATCAGAGAGCTTGTAATCGATTAAGTGAACTTTGTTAATCCATTACTCTCTTATGAGAGTAATCAATTACCTGGCTCAATTAATCGATTAAAATTGTTGCATCATATATTTTCCTGAGACATAGTAATCGATTACATGTTATGTAGTAATGGATTACATGATGTTGCATCATATGCATAACAGAGGCTCTGTAATCGATTATTAGAATAGTGGTAATCGATTATATGAGTTGCATCATACATTAAACAGAAGTGAAGTAATCGATTACATGCATGTGATAATCGATTACTGGTTTTTAAAATGAATTTCAAAGTTTCTATTTTTAAAGGGATAATCGATTACCTCCCTGAAGTAATCGATTACCTCAACTTTTATTGAAAAACGTGTCAGAATCATTTTGATTTATTTCCAGATTTGTTTTTACATAATTGATTCTGATTTATTTTCAAAATTCGAATTTGATGTTATTTTTGAAAATATTCCTTATTTGTTTTAAGAATCAAATCCTTGATTTATTTTCTAAATCTTTTTTATTTGGTTTTGATTTTAAAACTTAAATTATTTTATTTCCAAAATCATTTTGATTTGATTCTGATTCTATTTTCAATTTCAAATTTCAAATTTCAAATCTTTGGTTTTAATTCTTAAATCTTTTATTTTATCTTTTGATTTGTTTTGATTTCAAAACTAACTCTATTTATTTTGTTTTGGAAAATCATTTCACACTTCTACATTGAACTAATCTGATATTCACGCTCTTTCTCTTCTTCTCCTTTCTTCTTCTTTGTTTTTCACGCTCAATCTTTTTGAAGAAAAACTAAACCTTATTTTGGCCTTGTAACAACCTTATCTAGACTTCATTATCATTAGAGCTATATTGTTGTATCTGTGTTGCTTAGAACACTTAATTGTTAGAGTGGCCTATTATTGTATCCGCACTATCAAGAGTGCATTATAGTGGTTGTACCCAATCAATCATACCTTAACCAGTGTTGTAAAGGGGAGTGTAACCCTTAGTGACTAGGGAGTGAATCTCCTAGTGCAAACGTGCTGCGTTCGTGGTTGTAGGGTGAGGAACCCTTTGTTGTGTGGGTAGTGCTAGACGAACGGTGGGTCACCTAGTAGTTAGGCTATCTGGAAATCTAGGAAAGGTTTTCCTAGTTGTGTATCGAGGTCCCTGGCGAAAGGAGGTTCCTAGTAGCTTGTGGGGCGCTCTGGTTGTACTTGGGGACGCGTGGCGTCTTTGGTTAGTGAAAAGCTCAAGCGGGTCGCTTGGGGACTGGAGTAGGCCGGGTTTGCCGAACTAGGATAAAATCACCGGTGCAATCTCTTATATCCCTTATCTCTTTATTTTTCGTTGTTATATTTATTTGTCTTGCATCAAAGCGATTATTTTCATAATAATTATTTTAAAGGATTTTAAATTAATTAGCGCGGTATCATACGTTTTCGTTGTTCTTATTTTAAAATTGTATCCGCACATATTAGTTTTCATAATAGTATTAATATTATTCGCTTCAGCGCATTCGTTTTCATCATTATAATTATTTTCCGCTGCAAATCTCTTTAAATTTGTTGAAAACGTTTTAAAGAGAATATTTTCCAATGTTTTTGTAAACACCCAATTCACCCCCCTCTTGGGTGACGACTGCCAATCCTAACAATAATTCTAACAATTGGTATCAGAGCTTCGTGCTCTGGTAAAGGCCTAACAGGCCTGAGTTAAAGATCCTTGTAGATTGGCAGCGTTGGGATATTTTATTTATTTTAATATGAAGGGATTTTCATTCGATGAAGCACCATTATTTGATGGAAATAATTTTCACTACTGGAGTGCGAGAATGAAAATATTTTTACAATCTATCAGCATTCGTTTATGGAATGTCGTTTTACATGGTTTTGATGAAAAATCTTCTTCCTTGAATTTTCAAGCTTTGCATGTTTTGAAAAATGATTTGAACCATGATGCATTTGCTATTATTGAAAATTGTGAAAATTCTAAGGATATTTGGGACACTTTACATCTACACTATGCTACTAATGATCTTGTTGAAAGTGTAAGTGTCCACAGGAAAGAGGAGAAGGAACAACAAGAAGTTGTTATAGAACGTGAAAGGACCAACTCCCTAGACGAAGATTCTGATGATGAAACAGAAAGCGTGGGGGGTAGCTCATTATGCGATGATGATGAATTAGAGAGACTGTTTGAAAGCTTCAAGGACTCAATGGAGGAATCAAGCTCTTCGGATGAGGAATTGATGGAAGATGAAAATGAAACATCCGAATACTTTGCCCATGAGGAACATGAGGTAATTCAAAATAGTTTTTGTTCTAAATCTCTACAATTTTCATATAATGATTTGAATGATGATTTGATATCTTTAGAAAATAGAAACTTGGACTCTTTACAAAAATTATCTCAAATTGAAAATGAAATTGATTTTTTGAAAAATGGAGATATTTTTGATAAAGAGATATTTTTAGAAAATAGCTCCTCAACTATTTTTGAAAATTGCATTGATATTGAAAAACAAGTTGAGGATGCACTCTTTGAATATAGTAACATTGAAAAATCCATTTGTTCAAATTCCTTGTGTAACACCCCGATTCGGCAACTTGAAAACTTAAGTTCAATGTTATGAAAATTAGGGCCATTTTTTTTATAAGTGTTACACAAGATGAGAACATTTAGGTTTTCAAAACGAAGTTGCATTTAAACTCATGTCCTCATATTGTGCAAACCCCTTTCAAGTTCCAAACGGGGATGTCACAAGACATCGCACTTTGAAACCCGTTTTCAAAACACGTAGCCCGTTTAATTGTTTCAAAACATCAGTAGAAAATAAGACCTTTGCCGGGGTACAGTATGAGAACTAGAGCGAAGGTAACCAAGGACTTACACTGGAATATATTCCGCCAGGGGATTCCTATCTTCTATTCAAACACTCTAACACTCGGCGTCTAATTCCTCGATCCACCAGTAGAGTTGTCCTCCTCGCTGCCCAGGGATTCCTTCACCGAGTCGTCTCCCGTCGACGAAGATGTTCTTATTTCTCGAGCAAGCTGGATCTGGAACCTCAATTTCTTTTGCGTCTAATTGATGTACGATATTTTCCAGAGGAAGAAAGAGAAGCAGAAATACAGAAGAAGAGGAGAGAGTAAGCTACCCAAACAGTTATGTCGACTATGTGGAATTACAATAGGCAAATACTAAGGAACAACATACAAACAACAACAATACCATTATCATATACCCATATAACTGAACACAAACTTTAACCTTTCATAATCACCATCTTAAAATCCTCTTCGTAATCTTTCACAATTTCCACTCAATCCTTTTCCTTCAGGAGTTCCAAACTCATCACTCATCTCAATAATTCTTTCTTATCTTTATCTTTTAAATCTTTTCCAATAACTGATATCACTTTATATTTCTCTTTGAAATATCTTAGTGCTTTTAAGTTTTATTATTTCGGATAGCATCAATGATGAGGGGGAAACATCATTGAGCTCACACACGTCTACATCTCCTCGGTCAACCACCCAACCTAGTCGGAAGCAAACAGGAGTACATGACCTTTACCACGCGGGCACGACAGCTGTCACACACAAATGGTCCCAGACCAGGAGGCTCTACCTCAAATCATATCATTGAATCACATAATCAATGCACGCCCTCGGCGGCAAACACAAATGCCCCGTTCCAGTCCCTCTCACTATTCTAGACTTGCATCGAGGGGGCGATAGTATAATTTGTAGTTCGCGATGCGGAACTTACCACGGTATTAGACCCAGTCCCCAGCACGTTAGTGCACCACATGTGGGATTCGTTCCTCCTAGAAATATACTCTAGGCTTCTTGACGTTCCTTGCCCTCCCCTCCTGCAATCTCCATCTGAGTATCCGCAGATACCCATAGTATCTTTCTCTCCACTACTTAGATACGACAGTCATACCTCACCGTGTTGGTCAATGTCTTTTAGAGCCTTTTAAAGTTTTAACGAGTTTTAATTATCGGCTGAATCCTAACAGTCGGCTCGTCCTTGGTGCATCCCTTCAACGAAGCCCGACCACTAAACGTAAATCCGTTCCCCCTAAAATCACAATGGCCTCAAGCCACACATCAATCTCATCTCAATATCAACATTCTCGTCAGCTCATGCTTAGCATCATTCTTTCCAACTTCCTCAAAACTCATTCCCTCTTCTTTCTCAAAAACGCTTTTCGCAAAACCTTTTCAAAAAGATGACTTTATAAAATTCTTTTCAAAAACTTTTTTTTTAAAAAAAAAATCATATTTTTGGGTGAGTGTTAGTGGAGGAGCAAGCTCAACTCAACACTAAGCTTCTTCCCAAAAACATGCATGAGGGATCACATCTTTACTTCACCATTCCTAACTTCCATAGTCACATTCTTTTCCAATTTCAACTCTTTCTCTTTTTCCTTTACTCGCATCATCTTTATCTTTCAGTCTCCTTCGTTTCTTATAACTTTCTCTTTTTAGTCTTATTGCACCATTTATTTCTTTCTCAATCTTTCTCATATTTCTTATTCGCATCTCTTTCCTCTTTCAATCTCATTATTATTATTTCAGGTCTCAGGGTAAAATCAAACATCAACTTACGTCATTTACTTCACATACTAAACTAACCATCAGTTCATGCATAGTAAACATCATATCATTTCAACAAACATACTAATTATAGACAACACTTCGGTCTCAGCGACTTGTAGGGATAGCCCACGACACACAAACAAACAAACGACACTCACTATCCCTCTTCCTCACCTTAACGAGACCGGGTCCAACCTTTGAGATGATTGGACGCCTTAATATGTTGCCTACTACCACGGCGTCTTAAGGGGAGCTTCACTCTCACCTGTAGACGAAACATCCGCAAGCTATTCAAGGTTTCCCGTTGCTATCCTTTGCCACGTTCCCGTCGCGTCCGCACCCGAACTAAACATTTTTCCCGTGCGTTAGAACGTTTTCGATAGATTCTTAATTTGGTTTTAAAAAAAATACGTTGCTAATATCCGAAGGTTCCCAAATCCAAATTAATTAAAAAGGTTTTCAAGAACATAATGAAAATAGTCTTTTATTAAAACAAATCCCTCCTCTTAATTTGAAAACACTCTGGTTATAAAATCAGTGTTTTCGTACTTTAAAACAAAATACCGAAAATCCAAGAAAATAAGATTTCAAAACCATACTTTGAAAACCTTTTAAGACACAAGATCAAAGGAGATAAAACTTCCAAATCAATTTGAATTATTTTAAATCACATTTTTAAATAAAACAATTTCAGTTTCTTTTAAAATACAAGCATAGATTTTTCACAAATACAGTTCACAAACAGTAAAACAAATTTAGTTCAGCACAACAGTAGCACATACATACAAACTCACATAAGGCAAACCACACGGCAATCATTCAAAACCAATCAATTAGATTTTAATCTTAATAAATTAACTAGGTTATATTTAAGAAAATGATTTAAAATTAGTTTCTTAATTATCCTAACAAAACCGAATCATGCATACATGTTTTTTTTTGCAAAGGTTTAATGCACAACTAAAAACATGAAATCATTTTCTCTCTTTTGACCTAGAAACCGTGAGCATCAAAAGACAATTCAACAATTTTAATTCATTTCAAGACTTTAAATTAAAGCAATAATTTAAATCATAAATCATTCTAAAGATTCTCATGCATTTTTTTTTTAAACTTAGTCATAGCATGCAAACACTTTTAAATTCTTATTTTCAATTAGTCTCATTATGCATGTACCCTATATGAGAAACAAACCTAGTTGCCTACTCCTCCTAGCATGGCCGAATCTAATGATGCAAGGAAACAAGGTTTTCATACATTTTTCAACATGCATGGATCACAAAAGTCAAAGCACATCATGTAAGAGTTTCAAGGCTATGTTTCAAAAAAACATACCACCTTTCACACATAACAATTCAAGTTCATCATTCTTCTCAAAACAAAGCAAAGGTTAAATTTTACTCCATGGAAATAACATGCATGAACCTTTTTATAAAATAAAAAGGCATAGATTTCACTATCTTTGGACATGGCCGAATGGTCCTAAAAACAAATCATGCACATACTTACACACTTAATTCCAATTAAGGTTTACACTTGAAAAGTCATTGCAAAACTTCATTCCTTTAAATTTTCTTTTAAGACCGTGACACATATTAAAGAAAACATGATTTTTCCCTTAAAAATTGACATGCATGCATTTTGTATAAAAATGAAGACATAGATCTCAATTAACTAAACATGGCCGTATGGCTTACACAACATCAAACACTTGATCAATTCATGCAAATGAGGAATCACTTTAGTTATTCAAACTCAAATAATAACACACAAAAGAAATGAAAATTATTTAAGAAAAATTGTTCCCAAAACCGAACGGGGCTTGAAAATTATTTTCAAGTTTTTAATCAAAATGTAGACTTTTACATGCTTGAAATTTATAGATCCATCAATAATGTATACATGCAAAGCAAAATGAAGCTAGCTTGACCCTTATAAAGGCAAAACCGTGAAGACGAAATGAAAACTTTAAAGATTAAAGTTTTTCAAGCACAAGTACTCAAGATCAATACACACACATAACATGCAAGCCATTTAGATCATAAATTCATTCATCAAATTATTACAATTCACGGTTTAGAAGAGAAGAAGTAAACATACAAAGAGATCTAGTCTAGTTATCTCAAAAATTTTAGTTTGTCTTTAGATCCTTGAGATTCACTTAAAAATTTTAGATCTAGCAAAGAGGAACCTTAACCGAACATCAAGCACAAGTTAATCATATTACAAATTATGCTTAGTCCATAAAGTCCAAGATCAAGAAAGATCAACACATGAAATCATCTTACATCCATAAAACAAAACATGCAAGTAGAAAGAACAAGGATCTACAACTAAAAAGGAAATCTATACTATTACAAAATCTTCATCATAATCTTCAAGCCCTACCATGAATGGTTGGTCTTCTAATTTTCCTAGAATTGGATCTTCAAGGATGAATGGGTTGATCAAGCTCCTAAGTCTCTCCTTCTTCTCCCTATGTTTCGGCCTCTTCTTTTTTCTCTAAGGGTCTCAAGAGCTTGATGTGCTCTTGGACCAAAGTTTTTAGGTTTGTGTTGGTGTGGAGGAATGGGAAGTGAATGAGGTAGATGAACTATGGCCAATTCTTTATAAAGGCAAGCTCACAATTTCCTATCTTGGCCTTGTAAAATTCGGTCCATGTGCAACCAAGAAGAGCGATTTAGTCTTCTCAATTTTGCATGGGTGGAGATTAGAAAAGTCAAGGGAACAAAGTGGGATAGGCTAGGACTCTAGGGTCACCTAGGTTCTAATGGATAGTTAGCTCTTAGTTAGGTTTTTCCCACTTAGTTAGCACTTGGTTGGCTTGGTTCCTTACCCCTTAAGTCCTAGAATTTCAACTCTAGCTTATTTCTACACACACATACACGTGTAACACATATAGCACACACACACACTCACTTACATGCACTCACTAAATGTGGCACCTTCATGCATACACAACACACACCTTCACACCTATGCCGTGGCACACCCACACATATGCACATGTCTCATATTTTTATTTTCTATTATAATTTCAAATTCATGCAAGCATCATATTCACACACTTAATTTCATGCATCACACGTCCAGCAGACATTTGCACATATAAACATACACATTCACATACATACTTATCTTATATTTTTAGGTTCTAACTATATTTACTCAAAATCACTAGTTCACATACTATAATTAAGTCACACATTTCATTCACACACATATTAAATCAAGCACTCATCACATAAAAATTTCAAGCCAATTTATTAAATTCCTTTCTTCAAAAATCGTCCTTTACTAAAATAACAAAATCATTCACTTTTCATTTATAAAAACATTTTGTTCATAAAAATCCTTGAAAACCATCACTCTATTCCCTCTTAGGTAAAATATTTTTCTGAGAACCTTTTGTAAAACAGACCTCCAGGCTTATTTTTATCAAAATTCGTTCACGCACGTACGGGAAAAATGCGGGGTGCTACACCTTGCTTGAATGTGAAATTGAAAATGATGTTGGTATTCAAAAATCAAGCAAAGTGTATGACAATAAAAATTTTCAATGTAAAGTCAAAAATTCCAAGTTTCATGAAAATAATTTTGAAAAAATCATATCATCATCCAAACCCATTACATGCAATTATTGTGGTAATTTAGGACATATTTCTCATTTGTGCTTTTATCGTAAGAATTATAATATGATAAATAGCTTGCAATGGGTTCCAAAGGCCTCTAAGGAATCTATGACTAACCCCCAAGGACCTAAGATGAAATGGGTACCAAAAGGTTATTCTTGTGTTAAAAATGTGCAGGAAATTAAATCAAAGGGTGAACCATTTGGACAACATAAGGGGAAGTCAATGAAGTCAAAGGGTCATTGGTATAAAAACAAACAATATGGTCAAAAGAGAAAGATGTTCACAACCAAAGCTTCTCACGTGCAAAAAGGTGAAATCATAAGATTGAGGACCTCAAACAAAAAGCGATGGCATGAACCCAGTAGAGGAGAAAAGAAGAAATTATCGAAGATGGTACCTAAGAGGACAAGAACTAAATGGGTCGATCAAAGGAGAAAGATGCCTACCAACACCAAAGCTTCACATGAGAAAAATGGAAGATCCGATATGTTCAAAAATCAAAAGGTGAAGCAATGGGTAAAGGCAAGAACTTCATTGGTCAACAAACCTAAGGTATCAATCTCTTATTCCTCTTATATCAATGATTATACAAAGGTATACTTGGACTATTCTAATTTTTATTCATACTAAGGTGGATCATGGGTGCTAAATATTTTTTAAAAAATTATTTTTAATTATCATGATCACTCCTTGGTTGAATTAAATCATGTGTGTTTTACACCTTTTTGAAAATTCTTTTTAGCACATGATTATTTTTGGTATAGTCCTAGATACCTGTTACATATACTGTGTTATATCATGTGTGATTAATTTTTTTTTGTTATCTTTTATCACATGATTACACTTTATATGTAATGATATTGCATTGATATATGAGGACATGCTTGTATTTGTAAGGACATGTTTGGTACGACATGGACTTATAACATAAGCATGGTGATATTTCTTTTTATGATTAGTGCATATATTTAAAATTGTTCATTCATATTTTACCTTCATAATATCCTTGATATTAGTGAAGAGATGCAACTAATCCTTAAGGATCCAAGACTTTGGATACCAAAAGTGTTATCTTAAGTAGTATTGCAGGTGATATTTCAAGCACAAGAGGATTCATGCACTATGGATTTAAACGAAAGGATACCAAAGAAGGTCATGGTATCAAGGGAAATGCAACTTGAATAGACACAAGTGGAGCTCTTAACATGTTATTTAATAAGAACGAGAGACTTAAAGGAAGAAGTCCACAAGTGCACAAACATCCCTTATCATGTGAAAAATCAACACTTACGATAAGTATCACCGCACTTATTTTTTTTTACTATATGATATTTATCTTTGTGTCACACATGTTTATCATGGTGCTGAAATTGTATTTATTCCTTCTTCGATATGTTGGTACAAAATTTTTTTTGAAGAATAAATTATTTTTCAGCATACACTATATTCATTTGTTACTAATTCCTAAGGATCCAATTAACTTGGATACCAAGAGATACATGTGCTAATTAGTTTTGTAGGTATTCCTACAAGTATAAGTATGCAACGTCCTCTACAAACTTGGTTAATGGATTCGAATGAAAAGAGAATTGGGCAATACTGAAATACTTGAAGGTGATACGGCAATATCAAGACGATCTCTTGGAATGGAAGAAGTGCAACACATTGAATAAGAGGAGAATTCCTTCAATTGCAGAATGTTGAATTTATCAATAGATGGAACTCCAAAGCTCTCGCTTTCAATCATCACTATAAGTATCACTGATCTTTTAATTATTTTAATCATTTTGTGATGCTTCTACTTATGATATGTGCTACATGATATTTTGTGCTGAAGTGCATTGAATATTTATTGTCATGGCATATAGGACTCTCAAATTTTTGTGATGATAGTAAGCATAAACATGTTTTATTGATTCATTTAATCTCCCTTTATAATATGCTTGGTTGAATCATTCTTTTAGAAAGGGGGAGAAAAACTTTTTCAAATTTGCATAAAAACATGTTTGCTACTGCACTCTATCTTGACATCATGCGTCTCTTTAACTATGTATTGGAATAAAAAAAAAATTTTTGTTTCCCATAACTCCTTATGCTGATGTCAAATAGGGGGAGTAAAGTATGAAACAAATCTCCTTGTTATTATTAATGCTTCTACCCAGTGTTTCAGGGGGAGTTTAGCATTTTGTTTAAATTGATAAAAAGGGGAGAGATATTTGACAAAAGACATGGGAGAAATGAAGACAAAAGGGGAAGAAAACCAAATGTCTTTGACAAAACAAAAGGGATCCTGAGTCAAGCTTACTCATGAGGAGAAGAATTCTGAGATTCATAGCATATCTGGTAAATTACAAAAGGGGAGAAGAAAAGTTCAAGCATAACATCAAGAGAAGAATTCTGAACCCACTTTTTGCTGTTGACAAAAGGGGGAGAAGAATTCCTGAATGATGTTGAATGATGCAAGGATAGGATGCAAAGCGTTTAACTGTTATATCTAATGCATTTATACAGGGGGAGAGTATCCTTTTTCTATCCTTGTATTCTTTGTATTCTAGGGATAAGGATGCGATTATTATATATACATTTGCTTGTATAACACTTGTGATGCAGATCATTCGGAATACAGGTTTGTCATCATCAAAAAGGGGGAGTGTTGGAAGTCAAGCTTTCCCAAGGACTTCAAGTGCAATCATTATATGGTTTTGATGATAACAAACTCAAGCTTCTCAAGCTCTTATCAAGTGCAATCTCAAGATCTTTATCCTTCAAGTCCAAGCTTCAAGTTGAAGATTCAAGCAAATGAAGATTTTAGCCTTTTCCCTTAGGACATCATGTAAGGTAATGAAGTCAAGGTTTATATTATGTTAAAAGGCCAATATAATTTTTTCTAAATATATTTTTCATAATTAAGGAGAAGAAAAAGAAGTTTTGTGAAAATCAGTTTTTCTAACTTAGTTTCTGTGGAAATACTTGATGTTACAAAACTCTGAATATTTTTATGAATGCAAGAAGGAGTAATCGATTACTTTCTTGAGTTAATCGATTAACTTTGTTGCATCATAGAAAAATCAGAGAGCTTGTAATTGATTAAGTGAACTTTGTTAATCCATTACTTTCTTATGAGAGTAATCGATTACCTGGCTCAATTAATCGATTAAAATTGTTGCATCATATATTTTCCTGAGACATAGTAATCGATTACATGTTATGTAGTAATCGATTACATGATGTTGCATCATATGCATAATAGAGGCTCTGTAATCGATTATTAGAATAGTGGTAATCGATTATATGAGTTGCATCATACATTAAACAGAAGTGAAGTAATCGATTACATGCATGTGATAATCGATTACTGGTTTTTAAAATGAATTTCAAAGTTTCTATTTTTAAAGGGATAATCAATTACCTCCCTGAAGTAATTGATTACCTCAACTTTTATTGAAAAACGTGTCAGAATCATTTTGATTTATTTCTAGATTTGTTTTTACATAATTGATTCTGATTTATTTTCAAAATTCGAATTTGATTTTATTTTTGAAAATATTCCTTATTTGTTTTAAGAATCAAATCCTTGATTTATTTTCTAAATCTTTTTTATTTGGTTTTGATTTTAAAACATAAATTATTTTATTTCCAAAATCATTTTGATTTGATTCTGATTCTATTTTCAAATTCAAATTTCAAATTTCAAATCTTTGGTTTTAATTCTTAAATCTTTTATTTTATCTTTTGATTTGTTTTGATTTCAAAACTAACTCTATTTATTTTGTTTTGGAAAATCATTTTACACTTCTGCATTGAACTAATCTGATATTCACGCTCTTTCTCTTCTTCTCCATTCTTCTTCTTTGTTTTTCACGCTCAATCTTTTTGAAGAAAAACTAAACCTTATTTTGGCCTTGTAACAACCTTATCTAGACTTCATTATCATTAGAGCTATATTGTTGTATCTGTGTTGCTTAGAACACTTAATTGTTAGAGTGGCCTATTATTGTGGTATCCGCACTATCAAGAGTGCATTATAGTGGTTGTACCCAATCAATCATACCTTAACCAGTGTTGTAAAGGGAAGTGTAACCCTTAGTGACAAGGGAGTGAATCTCCTAGTGCGAACGTGCTGCGTTCGTGGTTGTAGGGTGAGGAACCCTTTGTTGTGTGGGTAGTGCTAGACGAACGGTGGGTCACCTAGTAGTTAGGCTATCTGGAAATCTAGGAAAGGTTTTCCTAGTTGTGTATCGAGGTCCCTGGCGAAAGGAGGTTCCTAGTAGCTTGCGGGGCGCTCTGGTTGTACTTGGGGACGCGTGGCGTCTTTGGTTAGTGAAAAGCTCAAGCGGGTCGCTTGGGGACTGGAGTAGGCCGAGTTTGCCGAACCAGGATTGATCGAGGCCGTACCCGATCAAAATAAAAGGGGTTTATTCTGTAGTACTAGGAAGGTGATCCTAGGTCGTTTCCCAGCGAATATCGGTCTAGGCAAAGCATCAAACACGTAGTGTGTAGTAAATCGGGGGGTGGGGGGGTTTGTATGTATCAAATGTGAAGAACAAAACGCAAAACAGAATATAACAACTAAGAAAATCAGAAACAAAAGCGGGCAAACCCCTTTGGCTACGCACACTACTCAATCCTAGCTCACTAAAGATTGATTCCTCTCCTCTCCTCTGTCCAACTCGTGAGACCTAAATACTAAGCGAAAATTCAGTTCTCACCCCAAAACCCTAGCTTCTAATAAAGCATCAGAAACCAAAGCATGGGAGTTTTACGAGTTAACATAAATTAAGCATTTATATTCATGTATTATCTCTATGAAATGGAATTAAGCAAACCACTACACATTGATAAACATGAAAACAGAGAAGAGAAAACGAAAATGCATTAATAACAAGAGCTTGTAACACTCCTTGTATATCATCTTACTTTATAAGAAAAATAAGAAGTTTATGAAAACTTGGACTTGTTATCGTTGGAAAAAGATCTGAAAATAATAATTTTCCCTTCCCTTGAAAATTCCTTTTCACAAACACTTGATTAGTAATGAGGTTGGCTAACAAAATCAGAGTTTGCAGAAACATAGTAAAATCATCATATTGTACCCCCAAAATATATCAAGTGTAACAAGTCCATTAATACCAAATAAGTATAATTATGAAACTGAATTCCTCTTATGATACCTTTTTCCAAAATGTGTATCATATAAGTTCTATTAAAAATAGAAATGTTATAGAGCTGGTCACCGGTCCTTTGTCCAAACATCCTTCTGGTCGGATCCTCGATATCTGCACAACGGGTTCCCAACCCACACTTTCTATACTCTGCATGCACCTAAGGGACATCTCCCTTTACTGATTCTTGTGCAAGCTAGATGCACGATCAACACCTAATAAGGGCATGGGGGTTAGCTATACATATTCGCATAATCAAATGAGAATAAAACTAACATCCACAAGTTAACATGTAGCAAATCATGATGCATAATCATATGAGCACACCCGGTTAATCATAATAATTCTTTCAATGCAGGTGGCATGATGCATGATTTCCTTCCACAACTGAGGCCTCTAAAAGTCCATCTTGGACGTCCATCCAATACACCCTTGTGTTCCCGGAACACCGACATTCGTTCCCAGAACGTAATGCCGAACCATACTTGGATAATACGCATCACTCCCAGAGTGTGCACCACGTTCCCAGAACGGGTAGCAAACCATACTTGGAATAATAAGCAAGAGTGTGCACCACGTTCCCAGAACGCATACGTTCCCAGAACGCATAAAAACCAGGTCCCGGACACTGGCCACATATCTATAATGTGTCATCAAGTAGGTTGCATATCAATGTGTTCCCAGAACACTAACATACGTTCCCAGAACGTATAAAACCAGGTCCCAGACACTGGCCACATATTGTCATCAAGTAGGTTATAATTTGGTACTCCCGGAGTACCCTCCTCATATTCCCAGAATATGATAAACGTTCCTACCAACCAAACTTCCATTGTATATGGATGCACAATCATTAAGGTTGGTTTTTATGTTTAATTCTATTATTATACCAATGTGTTCCCAGAACACTCACATACGTTCCCAGAATGCATCGCAAACCATACTTGGAATAAAATCAAGCACCAGTCCCAGAGTGTGCATCACGTTCCCAGAACGTATCCAAGAAACCATGTCCCAGACAATGGCCACATTCCCAGAATGTGTCATCAAGTAGGTTGCATCAGTTTAGTACTCCTAGAGTACAGGGTCAAGTACCCCGAACATCACAAACCATCCTTGCCAACCTATTTCATTACCTTTCTCTATGCATGCATTGCATACATAATTACTAAGGTTGGTCTATCCATTAATTCCATTATTATGACTTAGAAAACACAACTTCTGAATGATATCTTGAGGTATGGCCTTACTCATAAAATTCACCTTTGAATTTAAATTTAACATATGCTCATAGACCTGGATTGAGAGAATGTAATCTTTGGTATCAAAAATCCTAACTCAAAAACTTAACTTTTATTTTCAAGTTTCAGGTACTAATCGCTTACATCATCACCTAACCGGTTAGAATTACAGACCTGAATACAAAACCATTGATTTTCAATAAATCTTTTCTTGAATTCTCTACTCAATCCAATAACAAGGTCTTAGCACAAAAGAATACCTCAAGTTCAACACAAAATATCATTCAAAATATCTAAGTCATAATCCCATTTTATTTGTGCATAATTTCCTCTTGAAATTATCATTTGATGTTAAGGTATTAACTCCCAATTTTATATCTGAATTATTACAATAAAATCAACTTCATTTCAGAATGAATTCCAGTGAAATTAGGGTCTAGATTTGAGTAACATTGATAAGACCACAAAACGATTTCAGAAACTTATTTTCTTTGACAATTTTACAGTGTCTAACTGGTTACAATTATCGAGTAACCGGTTAGATTATGCAGTCAGCACACTGAAATATGAGGTTTTGCAAACCATTCTTTTCATTACTCAAATCTAACCAATTTCAACATTCAAAAGAGTTCATATACCTTAAGTAAACATGTTTAATACCAGAAACACATTCACTTTGCATGCATTCAATTTAGATACTCAAATTGCACATAATATCCAATTAAGTCATGAAATCAACATCAACATAGCTTGCATAACATTGCTCAAAACAACAATTGAGCTCAAATTGGCCTCCAAGCCATTTAACCATTTCAACTTATGCCCTTTGAGTCTCTTGGTGACTCATCCTATATTCTACCACAATTTATTCTCATTCTAGCAAATAGTAAGCTTCCCCCTTACCTTAGGTTCGTGCTTGATCCAAAACATTGCAGAGAGAAAGGCTCCAACATAGATCTCCATTAAATCCACTATATGCAGATAGAGTTGGACAGGGTGCCAAAACCAGGGAAATTGACATGCAAAACCCAATTAAGAATTGGGGAAAATAGTCAAATTGAGTTCTCTGCAACATGCACTAGAGGTAGGAATAGATTTGAAACCAAAAGGGTTCGTGTGCTTACCAAAATCGAACTTCAAAGTCAGCTCCAGAAACCAGAAGCTGAGGTTTGACAGCATCAACACCTCAACTTGGCAAGCTTCGTTCTCAAACTCCAGGAACTCTCAATTCACAAACTTTATATCAATACAAAGCCTTAATGTGAGCTTTGTAACCGTGTATCACTCATGATCTAACTCTCAAAAACGAAGGAGAATCGCACCAGACGAATCAAGAACCCTAAAACAGAGCTTCAGCAATTCAGGAGCAAAATGGGTTTCAATTCATCAACACAAGGCTATATATAGCAAAATCAGAGCTCCATGCATGTTGACACGTCTTTCCCCACTAAGATTAAGACGATTTCGTGGCGGATTCTGGGTTAAAACGCATGATTACTCATCAAACACACTAACCCAGTTTTATGAGTTCATCGTGTAACCGGTTACACACCCCTTCTAACCGGTTACATACTGATAAAATTCAAAAATTAATAGTTTAATTACTCTTTCTTCAAAAACCTTTTTAATATTGCAATTAGGTCCCAACCCAAGGACTAAATTACAATATTCACATTTTTGTACAAAATAACCATATTTTAATATAATAAAAACACATAATGTACAAAAACTAAAACCTTCAAAATCAATTATAAAAATAATTGTTATAATTAATTTCTTGGTTAATTGGGAGACGAAAATTAGGGGTGTTACACTACTCCCCCACTTAAAAGGAATTTCGTCCCCGAAATTCATCTTTTGAAATTTTCCACTTTTCCAAAGTATTTTTATACTAGAAAACTTTATCTTGCTCCCAAAAATTTGTTCTTTAGGGTCCTCCCCCACTTAAAAGAGTTTCGATATAGTTCTTTTATTTCGAAACATCTCTAATAAAGCCTTTCACCTTAAACCAAAATTCTTTGCATAAAACTCTTAGGTGAAAGAATTTCTTTTAAAAGAAATACTCTTTACACTTCACATAAATATTCTTCAATTAAAACACTTTCCAATAAACTTTTTGGAAAAACTTTTTGGGCTGCGCACTCTATCACTCAAGCACGATCAAAGAAACTTTTGTATGACTTTATTCCTTAATAATTTGAGACATTAGGGTGATCAGTCCTAATATTCAATCCATTAATAACAAAATCATCCCTTTCAGATATAATCTTTCGCAAGAAAGACCATATGACAGGCCTTTAAGTTAGATGAACTTAAAGATAGGGTAATTATCACTATCAGACTTAATTAGATAGTCAAGTTCTAGAGACATTTCCGTTGGGGAGACAAAGATTTGTCCTATCCCGGTGGTTGTTAATCTCTCTAGCCATAACTGATCTTTCTATTTCTGTAGTGTCCACAGATATTATCACATCCAACTGTGATAAAGGTTTTGATCACAGAAAGATTGGAGTTGAACTTCCAACCGAATATTGATACTTTCAAACGATTAGATTAACGTAGTCAAAAACATTTGAATACGTTAACTCAGATCAAAGGAAGAGATAGGCTTGGGTTGTCTACGTCAAGATGACACTCAACTCTCATCTCGGCCGGTGAATTCTTCTCGTGCTGGATTCGTCCATTCTTTTCTCACCTTTTCCTTCAAGACAATTCGGTGAATAATACTCCAGCTTCCTACAATCGGAATTGACTATTCCCTTAGGTACATCACAATTAAAATCAAAGTGATGTGCCTCCCAGTTTTCACCTTGAGATGGACAAATGTTCCCTTCCCTATTTCCTCCTTAGTCACTTCTTTCCAATCGAGGATTCCTTAACCTTGATATTTCTGTGGTAGATATTCTCCCATTTAATTTTCCTCTTTCTCCAGTTGGGCCTGTATTTTATCATTCTTTTTCTTATTCTGAACTCAGACACTTCTCGCACGAAATTCATGTGCTTTCCCATAGTCCTCATACATGCTTACCAACATGAGAAATTCCTTATTCCTTGATAGTTGATAGCTGACTTGGGTTCGAACATAATCTATTCTTTAAGTTCATGCCTTTGGATTTCTCATCTAAGTTGTTCTAAACAATATTTCATAAATCTCTTGCCTTCATAATATATCTTCTAATATCCACAATCCTGACTTTAATTCCAAAGATTAAGTCTCATTCGTCTCTTTCGACTCCTCATATTCGGGTTGTAATTCACGAATGCGATTCAGGAATTCGTTGGTGATTGGCAACATTCCCAATCTAATACTAGAGGGTTCCTCTTGGGTTACCAGACTTAGGTCTCTGAATTCCTCGATCAAGATAACCCCCTTAACCATCATTAAGCTCACAAAAATAGCCTATCAACTCAAATCGTCTGCAACTACGTTTGCTATGCCAGGATGGAGCTCAAAGCCATAATCCTTAAGAAACTCCATCCATCACCTTTATCTTACATTCAACTCTTCCTCTTCTTATTGTCATTCATACTTTCGAACTCCAAACTTGTTCATGAATTACAACCTTCTTATCTTAGTACCTATTGTTTCTTTTGCATCATCCAGCTCAGTTCTCTATCTTCTCCGATTGGAGTATCTCCTTAATTTTAACTCTTGATTAGTCCATAAGTATTATGATTCAATCCTCTTAAATCAATTTCAATGATGAATCAAGGCATTAAGTTGTTTTATCACATTAAATCCTTCCTTAAATTTTACTTAGGTAATTGACATTGAGTTTGGATTGGAGGAAGATGTTTATTGATGCCAAAAGTTACTTCACAATTGACTTAAATTTTTAATTTAAACTTTCAGCTTCTAACCGGTTACAAGAAACTCTAACCGGTTATGAAGTTTTGTTTTAGAAATAAAACCAAAGAGCTTTCAAAAACCATTTCCTTTACATCATCCAATCCAACTCAAAATAGGATTTAATCATACTCTAATACCTTGATTCCAACTGAATTCATCACTGAAATGATTTAAATCATAGTCTACTCACAACTTCCATAATTCCTCTTGGACTAATCATATTATATTGGGGTATAATCCATCACTACCCCACCATAATTAAACAACATCCTATCATTCAATACCATCAGTTGATCTTTCCAATTCAACTTGGTCAAGGGCCATGCGATCTTAAAAATCCTTAAATACTCCAGCGATAGTACCCAGCCAGCCCTAGGAAACTTCTCACCTCAGTCACAGTCTTAGGCTGTTCCTATTTCAACCCTAAACTTACCTTTGCTGGATCCATCGCAATTTCTTCTTTAAAGATCACATGCCCTGCGAACGTAAATTCGCTCAACCAAAACTCATCTTTGGCGAGCTTAACACACAACTACTCCTCTTGCAGGATTCTTCACACAACCTGAGATGTTCCTCATGCTCCTCCAGATTTTTAGGATGAACCACAAACGAATCCGACTAAGGGTCCAGTTCTTATAACCCATAAAAGAACAGGTGCATTAGTCAATCTGAACGACATTATTTTCTACTCATAATGTCCGTATCGAGATCAAAATGCAGTCTGAAGTGTATCCCTGCCCCGAATCCTGATTTGGGGTTAATCCAACTGCCAATCAATCTTAGAAAACACTTAGACTCTTTTAATCTGATCCAACCAAATTCTTCTTAGCACTTTTCTACTTGTTTCTCCCATTTGACCATTCCCGATGATACCATATCGTAAGGATAGTAGAGAGGGAATCAGCTTCAAGAATTAACTTGATTCCAAACTCTATTTCTTTGCTCAAGGGTGAACCTAACATCATTTCTTACAACCAAAATTTCTTTAACCCCCATTTCTCCTTCACTGCTGTCCAGAAGCAACACCCGGGTTCATTGAATTCCAGATTCGAAACTTGGAAATCCTAATACAGGGTTGTTCTATCGTCATTAATCATGATCACTTGATCCCTCGGCTCCCAAACCGTGCTTAAGATCAAATGTAATCATGACACAGGTAGATAGACAAAGTCTAATACCTTAATAGAACGATTCCGACATACTTTGGAAACCACTACAAGAAGATTTGTAAGATCCTATGCTTTGAGATAGCAGATTGGATAAGGCATAGAGCAACTTTGATCAATACCCTTATCCATAAGGAACAAATGAAGGAATAGCTTTTAGAGTTTAACGAACTCAACCAGATTAATCCTTAAGAAGATGACTGCCTTGCACTCGACCGGAGAAGTTGATTAACTTTAACACTAGTGAGGGTACATACTCCTCCCCAGAGTCAAGGACTTAACTACAACTCCTTTAAGATTTCCTTATCACTGGTTCTATGAGAACGGAATAAACCAACACTATGGTTTTAGGGTTACCACATGTCTAAAGAGAAGCATACAACTATCATACTTCTACTTAGACTACATAGAACACTTTTTAATAGCAGAATAAGCTACTTATCTAGAGTCATTACCCATAACCTTAGCTCAAGTTTGGAAGTTTATGAAAGCATACTTCCCAGGAAACATTGCAGATATCGATGACCAGCGTATTGGACCACACACCCAAGGACCAAGAGTCAGGACCATTGCTCTGATACCATAAATGTGTAACACTCCTTGTATATCATCTTACTTTATAAGAAAATTAAGAAGTTTATGAAAACTTGGACTTGTTATCGTTGGAAAAAGATCTGAAAATAATAATTTTCCCTTCCCTTGAAAATTCCTTTTCACAAACACTTGATTAGTAATGAGGTTGGCTAACAAAATCAGAGTTTGCAGAAACATAGTAAAATCATCATATTGTACCCCCAAAATATATCAAGTGTAACAAGTCCATTAATACCAAATAAGTATAATTATGAAACTGAATTCCTCTTATGATACCTTTTTCCAAAATATGTATCATATAAGTTCTATTAAAAATAGAAATGTTATAGAGCTGGTCACTGGTCCTTTGTCCAAACATCCTTCTGGTCGGATCCTCGATATCTGCACAACGGGTTCCCAACCCACACTTTCTGTACTCTGCATGCACCTAAGGGACATCTCCCTTTACTGATTCTTGTGCAAGCTAGATGCACGATCAACACCTAATAAGGGCATGGGGGTTAGCTATACATATTCGCATAATCAAATGAGAATAAGACTAACATCCACAAGTTAACATGTAGCAAATCATGATGCATAATCATATGAGCACACCCGGTTAATCATAATAATTCTTTCAATGCAGGTGGCATGATGCATGATTTCCTTCCACAACTAAGGCCTCTAAAAGTCCATCTTGGACGTCCATCCAATACACCCTTGTGTTCCTGGAACACCGACATTCGTTCCCAGAACGTAATGCCGAACCATACTTGGATAATACGCATCACTCCCAGAGTGTGCACCACGTTCCCAGAACGTGTAGCAAACCATACTTGGAATAATAAGCACCACTCCCAGAGTGTGCACCACGTTCCCAGAACGCATACGTTCCCAGAACGCATACGTTCCCAGAACGCATAAAAACCAGGTCCCGGACACTGGCCACATATCTATAATGTGTCATCAAGTAGGTTGCATATCAATGTGTTCCCAGAACACTAACATACGTTCCCAGAACGTATAAAACCAGGTCCCAGACATTGGCCACATATCTATAATGTGTCATCAAGTAGGTTATAATTTGGTACTCCCGGAGTACCCTCCTCATATTCCCAGAATATGATAAACGTTCCTACCAACCAAACTTCCATTGTATATGGATGCACAATCATTAAGGTTGGTTTTTATGTTTAATTCTATTATTATACCAATGTGTTCCCAGAACACTCACATACGTTCCCAGAACGCATCGCAAACCATACTTGGAATAAAATCAAGCACCAGTCCCAGAGTATGCATCACGTTCCCAGAACGTATCCAAGAAACCATGTCCCAGACAATGGCCACATTCCCAGAATGTGTCATCAAGTAGGTTGCATCAGTTTAGTACTCCTAGAGTACAGGGTCAAGTACCCCGAACATCACAAACCATCCTTGCCAACCTATTTCATTACCATTCTCTATGCATGCATTGCATACATAATTACTATGGTTGGTCTTTCCATTAATTACATTATTATGACTTAGAAAACACAACTTCTGAATGATATCTTGAGGTATGGCCTTACTCATAAAATTCACCTTTGAATTTAATTTTAACATATGCTCATAGACCTGGATTGAGAGAATGTAATCTTTGGTATCAAAAATCCTAACTCAAAAACTTAACTTTTATTTTCAAGTTTCAGGTACTAACCGGTTACATCATCACCTAACCGGTTAGAATTACAGACCTGAATACAAAACCAATTATTTTCAATAAATCTTTTCTTGAATTCTCTACTCAATCCAATAACAAGGTCTTAGCACAAAAGAATACCTCAAGTTCAAACATAATATCATTCAAAAGATCTAAGTCATAATCCCATTTTATTTGTGCATAATTTCCTCTTGAAATTATCATTTGATGTTAAGGTATTAACTCCCAATTTTCAATCTGAATTATTACAATAAAATCAACTTCATTTCAGATTGAATTCCAGTGAAATTAGGGTCTATATTTGAGTAACATTGATAAGACCACAAAACTGATTTCAGAAACTTATTTTCTTTGACAATTTTACAGTGTCTAACCGGTTACAATTATCGAGTAACCGGTTAGATTGTGCAGTCAGCACACTGAAATATGAGGTTTTGCAAACCATTCTTTTCATTACTCAAATCTAACCAATTTCAACATTCAAAAGAGTTCATATTCCTTAAGTAAACATGTTTAATCACAGAAACACATTCACTTTGCATGCATTCAATTTAGATACTCAAATTGCACATAATTGCACATATTTCACAACTTAATGCATCAATTCACATAATATCCAATTAAGTCATGAAATCAACATCAACATAGCTTGCATGCCTCCTGATAACATTGCTCAAAACAACAATTGAGCTCAAATTGGCCTCCAAGCCATTTAACCATTTCAACTTATGCCCTTTGAGTCTCTTGGTGACTCATCCTATATTCTACCACAATTTATTCTCATTCTAGCAAATAGTAAGCTTCCCCCTTACCTTAATTAGGTTCGTGCTTGATCCAAAACATTTCAGAGAGAAAGGCTCCAACATAGATCTCCATTAAATCCACTATATGCAGATAGAGTTGGACAGGGGTACCAAAACCAGGGAAATTGACATGCAAAACCCAATTAAGAATTGGGGAAAATAGTCAAATTGAGTTCTCTGCAACATGCACTAGAGGTAGGAATAGATATGAAACCAAAAGGGTTCGTGTGCTTACCAAAATCGAGCTTCAAAGTCAGCTCTAGAAACCAGAAGCTGAGGTTTGACAGCATCAACACCTCAACTTGGCAAGCTTCGTTCTCAAACTCCAGGAACTCTCAACTCACAAACTTTATATCAATACAAAGCCCTTGATGTGAGCTTTGTAACCGTGTATCACTCATGATCTAACTCTCAGAAACGAAGGAGAATCGCACCAGACGAATCAAGAGACCTAAAACAGAGCTTCAGAAATTCAGGAGCAAAATGGGTTTCAATTCATCAACACAAGGCTATATATAGCAAAATCAGAGCTCCATGCATGTTGACACGTCTTTCCCCACTAAGATTAAGACGATTTCGTGGCGAATTCTGGGTTAAAACGCGTGATTACTCATCAAACGCACTAACCCAGTTTTCTGAGTTCATCGTGTAACCGGTTACACAGCCCTTCTAACCGGTTACATACTGATAAAATTCAAAAATTAATAGTTTAATTACTCTTTCTTCAAAAACCTTTTTAATATTGCAATTAGGTCCCAACCCAAGGACTAAATTACAATATTAACATTTTTGTACAAAATAACCATATAAAAATATATCTCATATTTTTATATTATAAAAACACATAATTTACAAAAACTAAAACCTTCAAAATCAATTATAAAATAATTGTTATAATTAATTTCTTGGTTAATTGGGAGACGAAAATTAGGGGTGTTACAGAGCTCATGAGTAAGTGATACAATACCAAAGGGATTAACCCTTGAAGTTAGCCTTCCATGGTAATAAATCAACAAAAACGTGTAGAAAGGGGGAAGAACAAAACCCTAGCAGCCACCAATTGCTATGGAGAGCCAAGAGAGAAGTTCTAACCTAGAGAGAGAGTGAGAAATCTGAAATGGGAGTGTGTCTTGGGGGTTACACGAATTTCCCCTTCATTTAGTCATAAAAATGGGCCTAAAACATGGGCCCAAGTCCTAAGAAACACTATTCTGAAAATTACAATTAAAAAGGGACCTAAATGCAAATTACAATCTTCACTTCAATACTTCAATCTTCATTTCCAAAATGCCCAAAGTGTCCTTGCCAATTATGACCTGAAATTAGAAATATAATTAATTAGACTAAATAACCCCAAATTAAACAATATTCGGAATATTAGTCCAATAAACTCTAAATCACTAAATCAAGCTAATCAATGTCAAATGGGCAACAAGTATCAATTATAGGAGTAAAATAATGCAAGGAATAATGGGAAATAAAATGCTCATCAAATACCCCCACACTTATCCTTTTGCACTCCTGGGCAAAACCAAAAGATAGGACTATGAAGATCAATATGCACCAAAGTGAATCATGCAACAAGATGACTACAACTAAGAAATGCAAACCTAAGAGATTACATACTTCACAATGAATTCTAGGAAATGCAAAGAAATGGGCAAACTCAAGCACACAAAATGGTTAAGGATCAAAGAGTCAAAGCATCCGTGAACATCATCCAATTACTTCAAGTATGCAAAGAAACCAATGACATCAAGAGGATAGTCACAAAGATGATAGAAACTCACAAGGATCACTCAAAAGTGTTTACACTCAAGTGTTTGGGGTTAATCATTATTTACACTCGAGGCACATCATGAAAAACAAACACAACCATAAGCTTGACAAGCCTCTAACATCAACTATCAACACACATGCACAAAATGATCAGAAGGGCTTTTCAGGGTTGTAATGGGGCCAAGGACTAGGTAGGATAAAAATATGGGAATGTAGCTAAAACCAAGGGAATAGAGGAGCAATGGGGAATAAGTAAAAAGTAAGCAAAATCCACCCCAAAATCAACACCCACTAATTCCAATCCTCTTTGCCTCAACAACCTTTTATTCATTTTTTTCTTTTTTTTTCTTTTTGCATTTTTTTTGTATTCTATATTTTTTTTGAGAGATATACAAAAACAAAAGAAGAAACAACACAAATGGCATGAAGATGAAGCCATAACTACAACAACCAAAGAGGCAAAACCAAGAACTCAACCAATTGAAGCATAGAGCACACTTCTTACCTAATACCCATTCCTAAAACAATTCCAAAGCTCCAAAATTCCCTAAGGTTAGGACAATCATGGTTTTTCAGTCATAGGCTTGTAATGAGCTAAAGAACAAGGAAAGGGATAAAAAGGCTCAAAGGGGCTAGCAAAGGATACATTCATTCAAGGTAGGCTCATATGGCTAGTAGCTTATTCAAGAAAGAAAGTGCCTACATCATTTCAAAATGTGCATGAGCAATCAAGTATCAACAAGAGTCGAGTCAAGTTCTAGAGTGCAAGTAATCCAGAGTGCAATCACACATGAAAGAAAATTAGGTGGCATATATAGCAATCCACCCACAATTAAGGCTCAAATCCTCACAAAAGGGACAATTCTATCACATTGTTACTACCTCTTAATTATCAAAAGCAACTTTGCACACAGAAATGCATGAATTCAGAAACAAGATACCAAGACTCTACTAAAATGAAGCAAAAAGATGCAAGAAAATGCCCAACAAAACCTAAAAAAAATCAAAGCAAAATATGCAACCTAAACTACTCTCCCCCCCCCCCCCCCACACTTAAATCACACATTGTCCTCAATGGAACACAAATAGCAGAATCAGACAGATATAGACAAGTGTAATAAAAAGAGTAAGGAAGGAGAAAAGAAGACTCCCTAAGTCATGGTTGTTCAAAAGTGGGGTCGACCAATGAGGCCTCCTCCACAGGTGCATCATCCAAAGAAGGGGTGGTTAGGAAAGGCTTGAGTCGGTGGCCATTGACTTTGAAGCTCTTGTTTGTGGACTCACTCTTGATCTCCACAGTGCCATAAGGAAACACCTGGATGACTACAAACGGTCAAATCCACTTAGAGCGGAGCTTTCCACTCATGAGTCCAAGCCTAGAGTTGTAGAGCAAAAATTTTTGACCAACCAAGAACTCCTTTCTGGAAATTGAGTTATCATGAAGCTTCTTGGTCTTCTCTTTGTAGAATTTGGAGTTCTCATAGGCCTCCAAACGGATCTCATCTAGCTCACTCAACTGCAGCTTCCTCTCCTCACCCGCTTGATCAAGAGCTAAGTTACATTGCTTCACAGCCCAATATGCACTGTGCTTTATCTCCACAGGCAGGTGGCACGCCTTACCAAAGACAACCCGATAGGGTGACATCCCTATGGGTGCCTTGTAAGCGGTCCGATGGGCCCATAAAGCATCCTCTAATCGTGTGCTCCAATCCTTTCTATTAGGCTTCACCATCTTCTCCAAAATCCGCTTGATCTCTCTGTTTGAAATCTCAGCTTGCTTGTTGGTTTGGGGGTGATAGGGTGTAGAAACTTTGTGCACAACCCCATACTTCTTGAGCAAAGCTTGCATGGATCTATTGCAGAAGTGTGTGCCTTGATCACTAACTATGGCTCTAGGTATGCCAAACCTGCAAAGGATATTAGACCTGACAAAATCTACAACAACTTGAGCATCATTAGTCCTGGTGGCCTTAGCTTCCACCCATTTGGATACGTAATCCAAAACAAGTAAGATATAATAAAAACCAAAAGAAACAGGAAAGGGGCCCATGAAATCTATACCCCAGACGTCAAACACCTCACTGAACAACATAGGTTGTTGTGGCATCTGTTGCCTCCAAGATAGGGCGCCTCCTGCTCTTTGACATTGATCACATGAGCTGCAGATGTTGCTTGCATCCTTGAAGATGGTAGGCCAATAAAATCCAGAATCCAGCACCTTTCGTGTTGTCCTTTGAGTCCCAAGGTGGCCTCCAACTGGTGAAGCATGGCAAAACTGGAGAACCGATTGGATCTCATGGTCTGGAATGCACCTGCGAATGACCTGATCGCTGCAAAAACGCCACAAATAGGGGTCATCCCATACATAATACTTGGCATCGCTCTTTAATTTGTCTCTTTGAGCTTTGGATGCCAAGGCAGGAAAAACAGAAGCAACCAGATAATTAACAATGTCTTCAAACCAAGGAGTTTGGGGAGGGGGATGGGAAACATGTAAAGATAAAAGCTGCTCATCCGGGAAGTCATCCCGAATAGGAAATGCATCCTCCTCTCTCTCTATTCTGCTCAAGTGGTCTGCGACAAGGTTATGCGCACCACTCCGATCCTGAATCTCAAGATCAAACTCCTGAAGGAGTAACATCCACCTAATCAACCTAGGTTTGGAATCTGTCTTTTTCAAAAGATACTTCAGAGCAGCATGATTAGTGTACACTACAACCTTAGAACCAAGCAAATATGATCTAAACTTGTCAAGTGCAAAAACAATAGCCAAAAGTTCTTTTTCAGTTGTTGTGTAATTAACCTGTGCTACATCTAAAGTCCTAGAAGCATAATAAATCACATGCGACAGCTTACCAACCCTTTGGGAGAGAACTGCTCCCAAAGCATAATTTGAAGCATCAGTCATGAGCTCAAATGGGAGGGTCCAATCAGGTGGTTGGATGATGGGAGTGGTGGTCAGTGCTTTCTTCAATTCATCAAATGCCCTCTTGCATTGGTCTCCAAATTCCCATCGGGCATCCTTTTGAAGCAGCTTGGATAGAGGAAGGGAAATGTTGCTAAAGTTTTGAATAAACCTGCGATAGAAACCTGCATGGCCAAGAAAAGAACGCACCTCTCGCACGCAAGAGGGGTAAGGCAAATGTGATATTACATGCAGCTTAGCAGGGTCAACTTCTATGCCCTTGTGCGAAACAATGTGCCCTAAGACTATGCCTTGTTCTACCATGAAGTGGCATTTTTCAAAATTCAAGACAAGGTTAGTCTCAATGCACCTGTTAAGCACCTTAGTCAAATTATCAAGACATGCATCAAATGAGGAGCCATAAACACTAAAATCATCCATGAAGACCTCTATGCAATGCTCGAGCAAGTTAGAAAAAATACTCATCATACATCTTTGAAATGTGGCAGGAGCATTGCATAGGCCAAAAGGCATCTTCCTATATGCAAATGTGCCAAAAGGACAGGTAAATGTGGTCTTATGTTGGTCCTCTGGTGCAATGCAAATTTGAAAATAACCAGAGAAACCATCTAAGAAACAATAATGAGATTTACCTGCCAGGCGCTCCATGTAACACCCTATAATTAATTACCCTTAATTCCCCTTATACTAAAATACGGACTTAAAAATTCATTTTTATTTCATTAAAATCAACCGTCAAACGGACGGAGATTGGTTTGTTTTTCGGACTAATCCAAAATTTACCTGTGATAAACAATTTTCAAATAAACAACTAATAGCCAGCAGGGCTTCAGATTATATTTCTAAATCATATCAAGGCCCCATGGGCTCCAAATATATCAGAGTAATAGCGGAAAATACTAAGTTTGAGTGTCATAACCAAAACATATAACTATGTCAAAATAAAACATCCTAAGCCTCACTTAAAATATGAATAACAAATTTTACATCAAAATAATGTAGGAGGCTTAAGTTCATAATATCCTCCAAATCCCATAATAACCCTACTCTCCCTGTAAGGGAAAGTACTCCTGCTCGGCCGGGGGCTGTGCCAACTCAATCTCTGTACCTGAAAATGTAAGGCAGTGAGCATTGCACATGAAATAGAAGGCAGTTTCTAACTAGACATAACGACCCACTAGGTCAAGCACAATTAGCAAATAAGCATATATTCACATACTGCACACCATACTCATTCCATTATTTCCATACTCATTATTTATTTCACATTTCCATTTTCACTATTCCATTTCAACATCCATTTCCATTATTCATTTCAACATCCATTTCCATTATTAATCTGTTCATTTCACATACTCATTTCATTTCAATACATCGCCTCAAATCAGAGGCCAATGAACAATTTTCATTCAACACATTTGTCACCTCAAAACAGAGGCCCTTATACTTTTCCATATTTAAATTATGTGTCCCTCAGGTCAGAGGTCAACACTCAGTTCTTTATTTCATCCGGTGTCCCTCAGGTCAGAGGTCAACACCCAATAACATTCATTTCATCTTGTGTACCTCAGGTCAGAGGTCAACACTTTATTTCATTCTGTGTCCCTCAGGTCAGAGGTCAACACTCATTCACCTTAATTCATACGGTGTCCCTCAGGTCAGAGGTCAACACCCATTCACTTTTATTCCTTTCCGTGCCCCTCAGGTCAGAGGTCAACACACACTTTCATTTTAATTCATCCGGTGTCCCTCAGGTCAGAGGTCAACACTCTATTACTTTCATTCATTTTGTGCCCCTCATATCAGAGGTCAGCCAAATCATCACTTTCCATTAATCGTCACCTCAAAACAGAGGCCAACGCACTTATTACATTTTCATTTCACATTTCCTCACATCAGAGGCCAAATCATACTTTCACCATCTTACACAAACAACTTAACACATACAATCAATAATACACTTTCACACATTTCCCATTCATTCTTTATCCATACTCATTCCCTATATCATTTATCAAATCTTTCCTTTAATCGTCACCTCAAATCAGAGGCCAACGCATAAACCACATTCTCAATGTTCGGCGCCTCAATTCAGAGGCCAAGAATTATTCACTTTCTTGTTCAATTAATTGTAACACCTTTAAATACAACAACAGACATCCCACAACTAATGATTCATGTAATTACCTTATTCATTTCCTTTCTCAGTTATCACAATCATACCAAATAGTGTTCTCTTTTATAGCCTAACTTTTAGATTCGCCCTTCATTTTAATTTTGCATATATCATCTTTTACTTTTTATTTCCACATAATTGTTTTACTTCCGTTTCTTATATTCACAAGTTCAATTCATAAACCATGATCTTTATTTACAATTGATAATACTTAACATTTTTACTTATTGAACAATTAGATACAAATATGCACATTTATCACATTTAATCGTTTCCATTCCCTTTCTTCCTATATCAATTTATTCCACAACACATACATATATTTGCTACAGTAATTAATTATCATTTAATTCACCACTTTACAAATAAGTCAATAATCATAAAATCATTTATGTCAACTTCACTTTCACACTACCCAATTCCTCATGTACTTTAATATAATCATTAACCAAATTTCATTTATCAAATAATTCATTCTTATATTATTGGGTTTCCTTTTCCTAGTCTTAACATCCAATCATCATGCACATTTAATTAATTAGAATTTCATATTCAATAACCTAGGGATTTATAATCTAATGTTCTCCCCTAACACATAACCCTAACAAGCATTATATACTAACTAGAACATACTCCCTAGAACAAGGCAAAGCTCACTATATCCACCCCCTTACCTCAAACACTTAAGGATGAGGAGAGTCCAAGTGTCCTATACTTGAGTTTGCCCACCAAGAGCTCAAAATCCACAAGAGAGTGATAGAACCTATTATAAAGCCACAAAAATGAGGGTTATTTCTCATTCCATGATTCTTAAACTAAACCCCATGGAAAACTTGAAGGTTCTATGCTTAGAAATGAAAACCTCCATGAGAGGGAGGAGAGAGAGAGAACTCGAATTAGAGAGAGAGGGAAGAAATGAAAAGCTTGAATACTTACTTGGAGCAACAAGGAAGGACTTGGGGATGAACTTGGTGTGATTCTCTTGAGGATTGATCAATTAGAGTGAGTGAATTAGTGCCCTAAGAGAGAGAGAGTTCGGATTTGTGGCAAGAACACACGTGAATTGCTTTTATTTTTTTCCACTGCACAGCCCCAGTAATCGATTAAGCATTTTAAATTTTCTGGACTTAATCGATTAAGCTACAGCTTAATCGATTAAGTTGCAGAGTTTGCAGCACCCCGACTTTGAACGGCCATAACTTCTTCATTACCCGTTGGATCTTCTTCAAATTTTAACACAAGCTTCCCTACATACCAATCTTCACATCCAACGGTGGAATTTGTGTTTAGAGTTGTAAATCTTTTATTTTGAATTTCCTAATATCCTATGTTGTTAACCCTAAATCTAGCCTTCAATCCACTATTTTTAACTCAATATCATTATTTCCTTCACTCTAAGCTTGACCATCATCAATTATACTAGGAATTAAATTTGGGATGTTACAATTCTCCCCCACTTATTGGAATTTCGCCCCCAAAATTCCATTAGGTTCAGCAAATGAAGAATCACCCCGGTGATAGGACTTGCGATTCTTACCTTTAATTCCCTTTGGTTTCTTCTGTCGGTCTTTCGGTTTGCCCTTACTTAGACAGAATTTAAATTAGGGTAGGAGGTGCTCCCCTACTTGGCATCGACATACCCCATTACTGCTATGCTAAAGGATGTGGGATCGGGTGAATCCGCTTCCAATCATCCTTCGGATAGATGCAAGACAGGAGTTGCATTAGCTAGATATGGGACAACTCGAAATATTTAGCGTTTCAGAATAGTTTTAGAATCTTTCCCAGAATAGATACCCTGGGATCGTGGCATGAAAAGATTTTTGTAGGATAGAACGCCTTAGAGTTTATCTCCTCACAAGGTTTGACTATCATCAGTAAGATTTAGAACCTTTCAAAAACATACACAAGCGTTCATGAACAAGAAGCACCCCAATGCTTATTTGATTAGAGTAGGCACAATTCCTATTAAATGCTCCACATTCAACTCCTTCCATGAATCGATTAAAAGAATAGGAAGGAAGGGGTCCACATTAGTTCCAAGATTTACCCAACTACCAAAGGTGAAGGGTACGACAAGATTTGTGTTTAGAGTTGTTTGGTCTTAATGCAGGGGTTTTCAAATTTGACACAACCGGCTATTCTTATGAATGGTTATCTAAGAACCGGGAAAAGAGTCGAAGCAATTGTCAAATTGCTCAATGATTGGTTTAGTTGATAGGATGGTTAAGAATAATTTTCTGGAGAGTTTTCTTAATTCATTTCCTAGGATTCAGCAATTAGCTACACTACTTTGGTTGTCTATTTTCACTTTAGAGGTTACAATGATAGCATTTATTGATAGATGCAAGAATTGAGGTGATCAATCCCAACCTCACGTCTACCAACAACACATCACTGTCAGGTTCTGTCAATGATGTCATCATTTAACAAATGCAAGGATTAGAGTGATCAGTTCTAACCTCACATTACATCAAATAACAACATCACAGCATAGTATTGGTCACTTGGTACTAGAATTCTCAAACTTAAGAATTCTTTCTAAGGTCTTTCATATGTTATCTATAAGAAAAGGATTGTATTTGGAAAGGCAAATCCAAAGTGTTTTAAACACTTCTATCCTAAAACATTACTAGTTCAATATTTAGCTAACAGAAAAGCAATCTAACTTCACAACTTCGAATTTAAAAGCACTTCGTATGGACTTGCCAAACGTTAGTTACCTGCAACCATATCAACTGCTTAGCCAGAGTGAACAGACCAATAAGACTCAAATACTAAGTAAATACATAGTACTATAATTATCTTATTATAATCCTAAACTATTACTATGAGCATCAATTACTCGCTAGGTGAGTAATCATTTGGAGTTTGTACAACTCCATGGCCGAGGAGAAACTGCTCTGATACCATATTGTAACACCCTATAATTAATTACCCTTAATTCCCCTTATACTAAAATATGGACTTAAAAATTCATTTTTATTTCATTAAAATCAACCGTCAAACGGATGGAGTTTGGTTTGTTTTTCGGACTAATCCAAAATTTACCTGTGATAAACAATTTTCAAAAAACAACTAATAGCCAGCAGGGCTTCAGATTATATTTCTAAATCATATCAAGGCCCCATGGGCTCCAAATATATCAGAGTAATAGCGGAAAATACTAAGTTTGAGTGTCATAACCAAAACATATAATTGTGTCAAAATAAAACATCCTAAGCCTCACTTAAAATATGAATAACAAATTTTACATCAAAATAATGTAGGAGGCTTAAGTTCATAATATCCTCCAAATCCCATAATAACCCTACTCTCCCTGTAAGGGAAAGTACTCCTGCTCGGCCGGGGGCTGTGCCAACTCAATCTCTGTACCTGAAAATGTAAGGGAGTGAGCATTGCACATGAAATAGAAGGCAGTTTCTAACTAGACATAACGACCCACTAGGTCAAGCACAATTAGCAAATAAGCATATATTCACATATTTCACACCATACTCATTCCATTATTTCCATACTCATTATTTATTTCACATTTCCATTTTCACTATTCCATTTCAACATCCATTTCCATTATTCATTTCAACATCCATTTCCATTATTAATTTGTTCATTTCACATACTCATTTCATTTCAATACATCACCTCAAATCAGAGGCCAATGAACAATTTTAATTCAACACATTTGTCACCTCAAAACAGAGGCTCTTATACTTTTCCATATTTAAATTATGTGTCCCTCAGGTCAGAGGTCAACACTCAGTTCTTTATTTCATCCGGTGTCCCTCAGGTCAGAGGTCAACACTCTATTACTTTCATTCATTTTGTGCCCCTCATATCAGAGGTCAGCCAAATCATCACTTTCCATTAATCGTCACCTCAAAACAGAGGCCAACGCACTTATTACATTTTCATTTCACATTACCTCACATCAGAGGCCAAATCATACTTTCACCATCTTACACAAACAACTTAACACATACAATCACTAATACACTTACACACATTTCCCATTCATTCTTTATCCATACTCATTCCCTATATCATTTATCAAATCTTTCCTTTAATCGTCACCTCAAATCAGAGGCCAACGCATAAACCACATTCTCAATGTTCGGCGCCTCAATTCAGAGGCCAAGAATTATTCACTTTCTTGTTCAATTAATTGTAACACCTTTAAATACAACAACACACATTCCACAACTAATGATTCATGTAATTACCTTATTCATTTCCTTTCTCAGTTATCACAATCATACCAAATAGTGTTCTCTTTTATAGCCTAACTTTTAGATTCGCCCTTCATTTTAATTTTGCATATATCATCTTTTACTTTTTATTTCCACATAATTGTTTTACTTCCGTTTCCTATATTCACAAGTTCAATTCATAAACCATGATCTTTATTCACAATTGATAATACTTAACATTTTTACTTATTGAACAATTAGATACAAATATGCACATTTATCACATTTAATCGTTTCCATTCCCTTTCTTCCTATATCAATTTATTCCACAACACATACATATATTTGCTACAGTAATTAATTATCATTTAATTCACAACTTTACAAATAAGTCAATAATCATAAAATCATTTATGTCAACTTCACTTTCACATTACCCAATTCCTCATGTACTTCAATATAATCATTAACCAAATTTCATTTATCAAATAATTCATTCTTATATTATTGGGTTTCCTTTTCCTAGTCTTAACATCCAATCATCATGCACATTTAATTAATTAGAATTTCATATTCAATAACCTAGGGATTTATAATCTAATGTTCTCCCCTAACACATAACCCTAACAAGCATTATATACTAACTAGAACCTACTCCCTAGAACAAGGCAAAGCTCACTAAATCCACCCCCTTACCTCAAACACTTAAGGATGAGGAGAGTCCAAGTGTCCTATACTTGAGTTTGCCCACCAAGAGCTCAAAATCCACAAGAGAGTGATAGAACCTATTATAAAGCAACAAAAATGAGGGTTATTGCTCATTCCATGATTCTCAAACTAAATCCCATGGAAAACTTGAAGGTTCTATGCTTAGAAATGAAAACCTCCATGAGAGGGAGGAGAGAGAGAGAGAACTCGAATTAGAGAGAGAGGGAAGAAATCGAAGGCTTGAATACTTACTTGGAGCAACAAGGAAGGACTTGGGGATGAACTTGGTGTGATTCTCTTGAGGATTGATCAATTAGAGTGAGTGAATTAGTGCCCTAAGAGAGAGAGAGTTCAGATTTGTGGCAAGAACACACGTGAATTGCTTTTATTTTTTTCCACTACACAGCCCCTTAATCGATTAGTAATCGATTAAGCATTTTAAATTTTCTGGACTTAATCGATTAAGCTGCAGCTTAATCGATTAAGTTGTAGAGTTTGCAGCACCTCGACTTTGAACGGCCATAACTTCTTCGTTACCCGTTGGATCTTCTTCAAATTTTAACACAAGCTTCCCTACATACCAATCTTCACATCCAACGGTGGAATTTGTGTTTAGAGTTGTAAATCTTTTATTTTGAATTTCCTAATATCCTATGTTGTTAACCCTAAATCTAGCCTTCAATCCACTATTTTTAACTCAATATCATTATTTCCTTCACTCTAAGCTTGACCATCATCAATTATACTAGGAATTAAATTTGGGATGTTACACTCCAACATCTGATCAATGAAGGGGAAAGTGAAATGATCCTTGCGAGTCGCCTGGTTGAGCTTTCTGTAATCAATGCAGACTCTCCAACTGTTCTGCACTCTAGTGGGAATCAGCTCATCCTTCTCATTTTTGACAACTGTGACACCAGACTTCTTGGGAACAACTTGCACCGGGCTCACCCAAGTGCTATCTGAAATTGGGTAGATGATACCCGCTTGGAGCAGCTTGGTGACCTCTTTCTTAACCACATCAAGAATCTGGGGGTTCAACCACCTTTGGGGTTGTCTCACTGGTTTAGCCCCATCCTCCAACAAAATGCGGTGCACGCACATGGAGGGGCTAATTCCAGGAATATCCGCTAAAGTCCATCCAATTGCCCTCTTGTTCTTTCTTATCACATCCAACAGTTTCTCCTCTTGATCAACAGAAAGTGAGGTAGAGATGATCACTGGGAGTTTCTACTCATCCTCCAAGTAAGCATATTTGAGATGAGGAGGGAGGGGCTTCAGGTCCAATGAGGGTGCCTGCATAATAGATGGAACTAAAGGGACAGCAGAAATGGATTCTGCTGCTTGCACTTGAACAAGTGAATCAGACTCATGCATAACAGATATAGGGTTAGGGTTAGCATAATCTGAATCTATAACATATGAATCATCAGATGCAGTGGCAGAGTCTAGAAACTGAGCTATTTCAGTGCATGCGGTGCACCATCCAGAGTTAGTGCATGATGGACAAGTAAATGAATCAGTGAAAGATGGCAATTCAAAATCATGATGCAAAAAGTCAAGCATATGCTCATCTATCAAATCATCAAGCAAGTCCACATGGAAAACAGAGTGATCCTCAGGAAAATGTTTCATAGCATGGAAAATGTCAAATAGGATCACACTGCCATCAAACTCCATGGAAAGTGAACCTGAATGCACATCTATCTTGGTTCGGGCCGTTTTCAAAAATGGCCTCTGTAACACCCCGCATTTTCCCGTACGTGCGTAAACGATTTTGTCGAAGTACCAACACAAACACTACTTCTAAGAGCCCATTTTACTCTTAGAAAGAAAAGAAAAGAAATAGAGAGAAAGGAGGGAGTATGGTCGAGAGCCATAGGAGAGGAGGAAGAAGGAGATTCAAGTTTGAACCAAGCCTTACCTTTGTAGATCAAGGATGTTAGAAGTTAGAGAACCCATCCTCATCTTGGTAGGTGACTTGAAGATCAAGAGAAGATTTTGTAATAGTTTAGTTCTCCTTTTTAGTTCATAGATCTTTATTTCTTTCTTCTTGCATGTTTAATTTTTTTTAGTTTAAGTGTTGTTATTCTTTTGATCTTGGACTTTAAGGACTCTAATTAATTTATAATATGTGATCTTTATGCTCTATGTTTCGGTTGAGGATTTTCTTGCTTGATCTAGTATTTTTCTAATTAAAATCTTAAAGATCTAAAGAATGGCTAATGATTTTTTTTTTGGTAAATAAAAATATTATTAAAACCAACTTGCACCTTTTACACTGAACTAACAAAAAAAACCAATGCCACCTTCTAGGAAGGGTTCATTGGTAAAAAAACTAAACCGAACCAAAAACTAAACCAAGAAAAAAACCAAACCAACTAACCAAGGCTGGCCAATCTATGAACCATCAAAACATGTCTACAACCTGTAAAGTCTCTAATTCTACTGAAAACTCTAGAAGCCACCTCATGACCAAGCACCCTCCATCGAGCTATTGGAGATTGTCTCTGATCCTGGAAAATCCGGCGACACCGCTCAGTCCAAATCTCGTATACAACCGCTGCCAAGAAAGCACTCATGATCCTCTGGTAAGTTCTCTCCTTCGTACCATATTGAAGCCATTTCATCCATGCATTAATGTCATAGCTTCCAATCTGCATGCACATCCAATTAGCAAGTAGAGTGAGCAGCTCCTTGCTCCAATCACACTTTAAGAACAAATGTTCATGTGATTCTGGTTGATTCCCACACAACGGACAGATTATTGAAGTTAGGTTTAGAAACTTCCCCAATCTGTCCCGAGTGTTAAGTCTCCCCAATACCATCAACCACATAATAAAAGAATGTTTAGGAACTGAAACAGAGTTCCAAACTATTTTGTGATACTTGAATTTTTCATGATGCCCACATAGAAATTTGTACCCTGAAGCAATCGAATAGTCTTGATTAAGCCACACCCCATTAGAAACACCAGGAGCCAACCTATCTCTGACTTTAAGGATCTGTTTAAAGTGCCAACCCTGGTCCTGTCTTGGATGAGCTTCCCAAATAATCTCATCCTTTAAATAAATCTGATTGATCCATTTAACCCACAGAATATCTTCCTTCTTAGATAATTGCCATACCTGTTTTCCAATAGCTGCTTGATTCCATAAGATAGAATTCTTAAAGCCAAGCCCACCAAACCTCTTCTCCTTGCACACATTTGACCAAGCAACATTTCCAGTAGTTTTATCCCCCCATAAAAACTTCCTACACAACTTCTCAACACCCTTCAAAACTGCTTTAGGAATTATAAAAGCAGTAGCCCAGTAAACATGTAATGTAAGCAACACAGCATTGATAAGGACACACCTTGCCTGATAGGATAAATTCCTAGACTTCCAGTTATTCAACCTAGCAGAAACCTTATCAATAAGAACTTTGCAAGTAGCTATGGACCATTTCTTTGCTGATATTGGAAACCCCAAGTACCTGAAAGGAAATGAGCCCTCTTTGAACCCAGTACTACCCACAATCTCACTTCTAATCACATCCTTCACCCCTGCAAGATAAACTTGAGACTTGTCCTGATTAGCATACATTCTTGAGTTATGAGAAAACTCCTATAGAGCCTGCATAATGATTCTGACACTTTTAGGATGACCCTTACAAAAGGTCATTAGATCATCTGCAAAAATGAGATTCACAAGATTCAACTCTTTGCACAAAGAGTGAAATCTGAACCCATTCTCCTTAGTTGCAGCCAATAGCCTTCTTGAAAGCCCTTCCATAGCTATAACAAAGAGCATAGGAGAAATAGGATCTCCTTGCCTTATGCCACTATAGCTTCTGAAATTCTGAGAATTCTGCCCATTCACCACAATACTAAATGTCACTGTTGATATGCATTCCATAATCCAACTCACAAACTTACTAGGAAATTTTAAAGCCTCCAGCATGTCTCTTATAAAATTCCAATTAAGGGAGTCATAAGCCTTCCTTAAATCTATCTTAAGTAAGCATCTGGCAGACACATTCTTCCTCCTATAAAGCCTCATAAGATCCTGCACAATAAGCACATTGTGGACAATACTCCTCCCCTTCACAAAAGCTACTTGATTACAATTAATCACCTTAGGCAGAACCTCTCTTAGTCTCAAACACAACTGTTTAGAAATACACTTATACAATGTATTACAACATGCTATTGGCCTATAGTCTTTAACTACTGTAGCATTCTCACATTTAGGAATCATTACTAAATTAGTGCAATTCCAAGCTTTTAAAAGCTTACCTGAAGAGAAAAACTCTTCAATTGCCACACAACAATCATCTCCAACCACATCCCAAGCTGCTTGAAAAAAACCTGAGCCATAGCCATCAGGACCAGGAGAACTATCCTTATTAATAGACCACATACACTCTTTAATTTCCTCCCTAGAGAAATGTTTAATCAAAGCAATCTGCTTCTCTACATTAAGCACAGGACCATTCTGGCTAACTGCTTCCTCTATAGACCACCTTACATTCTTCCTTCCAAACAAACTAGTGTACTGATTCACAAACTCATCCATAATACCCTGCTGCTCCTGCACACACTGACCATCTTCCTTAACAATACTCAGAATACGGTTCCTATATTGCCTTGACTTAATTGCATTGTGAAAATAAGCTGTGTTTTGATCCCCCTCTTGAATCCACTTCTCCTTTGCCTTCTGCTTCAGAATAGAAATCGATTCATTTAAAGCTTTCATATAAGTGCCATATAATAACTTCTCCTTCTTATGTAAATCTGAATCTTGAGGCTTCATTCCCAATTCTGATTGAATTGCATCTAACTCCTGCCTTAGTAACTGCTCCTGCTTCACTGAATGCAAATACTCCCTAGAGTTAAGATTTTTTAAAGGTTGTTTCAATACCTTTAACTTCTCCATAACCCTATATTGAGCATACCCCTGAACATCACACCCCCAATTCTCCTTCACTATGCTCAAGAAATCCTGATTCTGAGCACACACATTAAAAAATTTGAAACCCCCACCAAATCTATGCAGAACCTTAGAGTTCTTAATCAAAGCTGGAGAGTGGTCTGAGATACCATTATTAAGAAACTGAGTGTATAGATGAGGCCACACTGTCAGCCAATCTTCATTCACAAGATTCCTATCCAGCTTACTGTAAATTCTTTGACCATCAGTCTGCCTGTTACACCAAGTAAACAGGTTCCCACAATATCTCATGTCTTGTAATCTACAATCCTGAACACAAGATCTAAAATCTTCCATGGCATCCCAATCCACCTGATTCCCTCCTAGCTTCTCTGATGGATCCAAGCAGCAATTGAAATCCCCTAAAATTAACCAAGGAATGCTTACAGTAGCATGAAGTCTTCTTATATCTTCCCATAGCTCCTTCCTCAAACCTTGATCATTAGCACCATAAACAAAAGTAGCATACCATTGAATTGAACCAATAGGCATAGAGATTAAGCAGTGAATCATCTGGCTAGACTTTTCCAGAACATTGACCTTAAACATGTCAGGCTTCCATAACACACAAATCCTCCCTACTGGATGATGCTCAATGTTAGAAACATGATGCCAGCCAGGAGAAAACTTCTCTAGAGTAGCTTCAATAGAATTAGCTCTTAATTTATTCTCTAATATAGCTAACAAACCTACATTATTCAAACCACAAAGAGATTTTAATTCTCTTTGCTTTTGAGGGTTGTTAAACCCTCTAACATTCCATGTTAAGATATTATCCATTGGCCTTAGAGGCCAAATCTCTTAACACAATCCCCTTGTTACCCTCTTGCCTCTTCTGAGCTTTACTCCTTGTTACCACAGGGATCCATGGTTCTGCACTTTCAGACTCTGAGTCATCTTGCACTACCTCAACTAGTTTGCCTTTTCCCTTATCCTCCTTCCTGGTGATATCACACCCCTTTGAGGCAGAGTCTGTCTTTACTTGATCAGTTTCAGCAACAAAAGAAGAAGCTTGACCAACCTCATTTGCTTGCTGAATGACAGTTTCTAAAGCCTTTTCATCATTTGCTTCTAAACAATCATCAATTTTATCAATCTCCTCTCTTGAAGGTTTCTTTTTTTCTACCCATTTTTGAGTAACATTGGTCCTGCACATCTTGGCATCATGCCCATATTTTGAGCATTTACCACAAAGCACAGGCTTCCACTCATAAGTCACCTTCTGATTCACCACATTCCCCTTCTCATCTTCAAAAAAAATCTCCTCAGGCAGAGTATTAGGATTAACCTCAATCAGGATTCTTGCATAGCTTAGCCTATTCCTCTGTTTTGTTACCTTATCAACCATAATTGGAGTACCAACCAATCTAGCAATCTTGCTTAAAGCAGATTGACTCCAAAATTTTGGGCTAAGATTAGGTAACTGAATCCAAACAGGAAATCTGTCTAGATGATCCTTCATTCCTGTTCTTCCAGTCCAAGGTCCCAAGATAATTGGCTTTTTATCAAAATGATAAATTCCAATTTCTAGTACTTCATTCCTTGCCTCAATCGTATTAAACCTAACCACCATAGATCCTTCATTAGTCATTAGGATTTTGTCAATCCCTAAATGACCCCAAACCTTCTTTATAAATCCACTAAACACAGAATAGGGTGGCCTAGCCCCTAAAACATAGCACACAATTGCATTTTGCCAATAGGATACTTCTGCCTCCACATCTTCTAGCACAATTTTAGTAATAGCCATTCCTTCCTTAAGGTCTGGTTCTACAAAATTGAGTTTTTCCCCTGCATTCCTCAATTTCGAAATATCAAAATTCGCCCAAACAGAGTGAATAGCATGCTCCACCTTTCCTATTGTTTTTTCCATTGCTTTCGTCTGATCATCTTGCTGTTTATTTGACTCTACACCCTTGTTGACGTCTTGATGATTATTATTCTATCCTTCATTATTGATATCACTGCTTTTATGAACTGCAGGAATCTTGCTTTGTACTTTTTGCCACAAAAGGTCAATACTTTGCAACAACTCAGCCGCTTTCTTGGGTGTCAAGCTATCGATATCTTCAAGTGCCTCCTCATCAGAAAGGCTGAACTCCACCGAAGTAGAAGCCACAGCCTCCTTCTCTGCACTTGGAGATTTCTTGTTAGAGGGTGATGGAGTTTTCGGGGGTCTTCCCCTCTTCCTACCCATGGAGGCTCACGGCGAAAACCGTGAAGGAGGAGAGAGAAGAGAGAAAACTAGGATTAGGGTTAGCTATATTGGTATTCTATCTCTTGTTATAATAATTTAGATTTATTTTTGTGAAAACTAAAATGAATCTCTTTGCATGTCTATGTTTCTTGCTTTAAACCTTGAATCATATGTGTTTATGTGATGATTTGGTGAACAAATTTATGATCTAGGTTTGTTTATTTATAAAACGAAATTTTTAGTTTTTGCATGTTAATCTTTTGTTAGATCTTTTATTAAACCATGATCTATGTGTTTCCATGTTTATTTGATGAATAATTTCATGATCTAAAATTTATTTGGCTTCGCATGTTATTTGGTGATGATCTTAGTGTGTGCATGTGATTATTTTTGTTTGATGAATGAAAAATATTTAGATCTTTGACTTGCACGTTAATTTTCCAAAGAAAAGGTTATGTTTCTTCCTCTATATCATTCGGTTTCAAAAGGAAAAGTAAAGAAGTGAGTTTTAAAAATGATTTTCAAGCATGAATTTGTTTAGATCTTAAGTTTACATGTTAATTTTAAGTGAAAAAAATTATGTCTTCCTTTTTGTGTGTGTGTTACGGTTTTAAGAATGAAATTAAAGAAACAAAGTTTTAAAATTGATTTTTAAGTATAAACCTTATTTGATTAAATGTTTGATTCTGTGCATGCCTTATTTTGGTGAAGGCCATTCGGCCAAGCTTGGAAATAATATGATCCATGCTTTTTATTTTGTAAAGAATTGATGCATGTTTGTTTTAAGGATAGATCTAATGATTTCAAACCTATTCATGTCATTTCTTTTAAGTTTAAATTGTAACTTGGATTTATTCCATGCATGTTAAAAAAAATGTTTGAAAAAGGATCTTGTTGATGTGATATTGTGACTTTTGTGTGTGAATGAAAAACCTTGTCTCCTTGCATGTTGACTTTAAGCCATCCTAGGAGTGAGTAGGAAACTATGTGTCTTTCATGTAGGTTGCATGCATGAAATAATTAAATTTAAAAGAAAATATGTGTGATGGTTTATGATTTAAATTGTTATGTTGATTTTGTCTTAAAAATGAAATTAAATTTGTTGGTTTTCTTTGCTGGATGCTCACGATTTTGGTTCTAGAATAAGGAAAATGATTTTATGATTTTATGTCTTTATTTGTACACTAAATCTTTGCACTATTATGCATGCATAATTCGATTAATGTATGTTAACATGATTGGAAAATTGTTTAATAATGTGTGGTTATGGCTATATTTCTAAATGTCTAAGTGATATGTGTTTACTTTTTGATTTTAGAAATAAATAAGTTAATTAGATTGGGTAAAAACGAATTTTTGTAACGTTGATTTAATGGTTTCTTGTTTTGAAGTTTAATTGTAATTAGAAAATTTGCTAACCATGTGTATGACTCGGTTTTGTGAGCTAATTAAAAGGATTAAGTTAAACTATTTTCTTATGGGTAATTGAATTAATATAGTTAAGATTATAATTTAATTGATAATTTTAAATAATTAAAAATGTTACTTCCTGTGCATGTATTGTAAATGCTGTGAAACTATTGTAGGTGTGTGTTATTCGGTTTTTGCTAAGTTAATCAAAAGACTAAGTTTAAATTATTTTCTTAAGTGTAATTAAGTTAGTTTATTAAAATTATAATTTAATTAATAATTTTTAAATGATTAAAAATGTGATTTGTGTTATGTGAGTTTGTAAATGCTATGTATGCTTTGAAATCTTTATGTACTGTTGGTGTACTGATTAAATGTGTGGAATTGAGTTTGTTTTGGGGCACTGTTTGTAAGTCTCATTTGTGAAGGATATATGTTTAGAATTTTAAAGTAATTGAAAAATGTTTTATTTAAAAAGGGTGATTTAAATAACTTAAATTGATTCGGAAAATTTTAAAGAACCCTTCTTTAATTTGTGGTTGTTGATGTGTGAAGTCTAGAAATTAAATAAATCAATTTGATTAGGTTCTTGAATTTGGTAATTGATTTTCAAAGAGTTGTTTTCTTGAGATTTCCTTCAATACTGAAAGAAAATGATTTTTCAGACCAAAGTGTTTTAACCTAAGAGAAATAGATCCTGTTTTGAAACAGAAATCGTTTTAAGAAGTTTTTCTTGGAAACGTTTTATAAAAGAAATGATTTGGATTTAAATCCTTTGGATATTGGCAATGTGCTTTTAAAAAGGGAATTCTTTTAAAGTGTTTTAAAACGAAAATTAAGAATTCACGTAAATCGTTTCTAACGCATGGGGAAAAATGTTCTAGTTCGGGTGTCGGACACGAAGGATACGCGGCAAGGTTAGCGACTGGAACTCTTGGAAAGTTTTGGATGTGTCGTCATCCAGGTGAGTGAGAGTGTTGTGGTCCCGTAACGTGGTTGCTCGGAATCTGAATAGATGGATTGCGAGAGTACTGCGAATTAGGCAATGTAGATATTCATGCTAAATGTCATCTGTTGTGCATCACTAAATGTTTATCTGTTGGGCATTATTAAATGTTTATCTGTTGCGCATATTGTATTCTGTTTATAAAATGTTTGCTTATGTCTGAATAGTAAAGCGGCAACAACAAAGCGGTGAAAGTAATGAGATAAGAATGGAAAGAGAATAGAAATGTGAATAAGAGAATTGAGAATGAATTAAGTAAGCGTTAAGCGATGAATTAAGAAAGTATGAGAGTGATTGAGAAAGAGATAAAGGTGATGTGAGTGAAGGAAAGAGATAAAGAGTTGAGATTGGAAAGAGGATGTGATTATGAAAGTGAGAAAGTGGTTGAGTAGAGATGTGATTCCTCGTACACGTTTTTGGAAAGAAGCTTAGTGTTGAGTTGAGCTTGCTCCTCCATTAACACTCACCCAAAAATGTGATTTTTTGAAAAAGGTTTTAAAAAAAGAGATTTTTGAAAAGCTTTTGTGAAAATAATATTTTGTGAAAGTTTTTGGAAACACTAGTTTGAGAAAATTTTGTGAAATGATTTATGAAATGAGGTTGTTAAAAATGTTTTGTAAAGCAAAAGTTTTGTGAAAAGTTATTTTGAGAAAACGAGGAAAAGATGATGATGTTGATGAGAAATGTGCTGAGAATGAGTTTATGAGAATGGTGATGATGAGAAAGTGATTTGAGGCAAGAGTGCCATTGAGATATAGGGGGAAAGAATTGCGATTAGTGGTCAGGCTTCGTTGAAGGGATGCACCAAGGACGAGCCGATTGTTAGGAATAAGCCGCTAATTAAAACTCTGAAACTTTAAAAGACTTAAAAGACATTTACAAACGCGGTGAGGTATGAGTGTCGTAACGAAGTAGTGGAGAGGAAGATACTTTGGGTATCTGCGGATACTCAAGTGGGGATTGCAGGAGGGGAGGACGATGACGGTGATACGTCAAGAAGTCTAGAGTACAATTCTAGGCAGACAACTCCACATGTGGCGCACTAACGTGGTGGGGACTGGGTCTAATGCCATGGTAGTCTGGGACCATTTGTTGTGTGACAGCTGTCGTGCCCGCGTGGTAAAGGTCCTATACTCCTGTTTGCTTCCGACTAGGTTGGGTGGTTGCCGAGGAGATGTAGACGTGTGTGAGCTCAATGATGTCTCAATGATGTTTCCCCCTCATCATTGATGCTAACCGAATCAATAAAACTTAAAAGACAAAGATGTATCAAAGTAAGGTGTAAATAAGTTATCAAGTGTCGAATAAGAATTGTAAGTTGAGCATGAGAAATGATTCGTGGTGTAATACATTCTGAGGCAAAGATTTGAGAAAGAATGGAAAAGGAATTGTGGGACAAGCGTAGTGAATGATTTGGCCATGAGTGAGGATGTTTATATGCTTGGAAATGGATGTTATGTTTTGTTATATGTGATTCATATCTGCTAGGTGCATGACATGTTGCAATGTGATTGCATTAGAAACGTTTATGTTAAGTTGTTCTCGTTCGGTTTCATTATTTGTATATTTTTTCTTATACCCTGAGACCGCATGGTCAACCAGTTAGTATTCGGAACACTGACTCTCTCCTACCATGTTGTCGTATCGGCACTTGCTGATATTGCAACTGGTAGATGGCGCAGCGGAAGCATGGAGAACTTCATCCGGAAGCATGGAGAGCTTCATCGACCAAGGTCCAGAGTTAGACGACAAATACTAGGAGGCATGACTAGGAGTTAGGAATTCCCCTGGCGGAATGTACTCCACTATAAGTTCTTAGTTACCTAGCTCGATCATACTGTACCCCGGCAACAGTTTTATTTGACACTGATGATTTGAGACAATTAAATGGGCCAAGTTTAAATGAAGTTTTGAAAACGGGTTTCAAAGTGCGGTGTCTTGTGACATCTCGGTTTGGAACTTGAAAGAGTTTATGTAATGTGAGAACACGAGTTTTAATTGTAACTATGTTTTAAAAGTCTAGTGTTCTCACGTTCACATAACACTTGTCTTTTTAAAAAAAAAATGGCCCTAATTTTCACTACTTTGGATTTAAGTTTTCAAGTTGCCGAATCGGGGTGTTACAGAATGGTATCAGAGCAGTGGTTTAACTAAGTAACCTTATACATGGGCTTACGTACTCTGTCGTGTGTCTCTGTGTGAGTTAGTATTAGGATAGCGATAGAACGTTGGGAGTACGCGGATGTACGTCAGTTTACGACTGCGGCTGAAATGAGGAGCGGAGGTTAATGTCGTCATGGGATATTGATGCGTGATTCGGAATCTTCTTTCGTTGAACTCATTTCTAATGTGAACCCTTTTGTTTGTTATAACCCCTGAACTCTTGATATGAGATTTTGTTCTGTGATTAGAACCCTTCTTTTCTTTGATTAAAACTTTTCTTGTGAAAACCCTATATGTGCCAAATTGCTTTGGCACAGTGTTTGAAAAATCTTAGCCCATGATTTTTGAAGAGACCTTGATCATTGACGAACCCAAAGTTTCTCCTTGATCCTTGACCCAACATTGTTCTTTCCTAAGGCTTTAGTGAGAGTGTTAAGCCCTTACATCCTGTACCAGTCCAATAGATACCCCTAAGATAGGAAGTAAGTTGTGAAGTGTTGCTGGGTAAAGGTTGCAAAGGTTAAGGAAGAATGAGGAGTGGTTAGTAAGAAGTAAGGATGTATGAGTCTTGGAGAAAATAGGAGTATCTTTGAGTCTTAGGTAAGTGGTGAAAGGTGATTAGGATTAAGAGTTTTGATGTCGGATTGTTCAAATAATGGTTTAGAATGTGAGTAAAATTGGTGAAAAGCGGAAAAAGGTTTAGAATTGTCTAAGTTATATGGTCCAGTGTTAGAAATAAGGAGTGAGATGGAGTATGTTACTTGAGGATTAGTGGTTGATAGAGTAAAGGGAAGATGTGATAGTGACCATAGGAGTCTGAAGAGGATGATTACGTGTTAAGAAGTAAGGTAATAAGAGGATAGAGTGGAGTTGAGTGATGGGAATTTTTGTAAGGATTGATCAAAAGGTGGTGAAAGATAGGAGTAATTAGAGGTTAAGCTGGTAATAATGAATATGGTGTTTAGAGGTATGCGTCATCTAAGTTGGGGAGTAGCTAGAAGTATGAGTTTTGAGGAATAGATTGTTTAAGCTTGAACTGATGTAAAGAGTTTAACCGAGTATGGTAGTGTCTTGACCCAAACGAATGTAACCCTGTTGTTTGTAAACCACTTTTGATGTCTTTTGAACCCCAGTCCTTTGTTGTCAATAAAACCATAATTTGTTCTACCCCACCGTGTTTGTTATTGAAAGCCCTTTTAGAGATTACATTTGCAAGTAATCTGTTTGATCCGATTTAAGAACGACTAATAGATGGTACGTGTTCGAAGACGCAACGATTACGACAGTTAAAGTGAGAAAAGAATTTCTTCAAGGAGCTACGCGTCCACAGATTGAACAAACCCTACACGGTATTTCTCGAGGACGAGAAATCTTCAAGTTGGGGAGAATGTAACACCCCGCATTTTTCCCGTACGTGCGTAAACGATTTTGTCGAAGTAAATATTGAAGTTTGGAATATAAAGGATTTTAAGAAAAATATTTTGTGCGAAAAATAATTAAAGTGATGGTTTTCATGGATGTTTATAAACAAAGTGTTTTTATAAAAGAGAAATGAATGACGGTGTTGATTTAATTGTGATTTCTTTAGAAAGTGATTTTTGTTTGAAATAAAATTTTTGGATCTGTTAACTTGAAAAATTCGTAACTGTTTAACCGTAACTCGGATTTTTACAAACTTTATATAAAAACGACCGTCTCGAAATGTAGATTTTAAAAATATAATTTTTGGAATTTTATGGGTTGTTTTACAAAATTTTATTTTCAGAGTTTTAAAATACGAGTTTAAAGAATTGTGTCTTAAAGAAAAATGAATTTATTGACTTGGCTTGAATTTTTATGTGAAATGTGTTTGATTCAATGTGTGTGTACTGTGTGATGCATGAAATTAATTGTGTGAATGTGATTTGTGAATTGATTGCATTATGGTATGAATTAATAATTAGGAAGTTTAAGTAAATAAGATTAAGAAAATAAAATGTGAAGTATGTATGTGTGTATGTGTGTGCTACGGTATGAGTATGTATGTGTGTATATATGTGTGTGTATGTTATACGTGTATGTATGTATGTTAGGAGTAGAATTTCCTAGAAGCTTAAGGAGTAAGTCAAGCCATAACCAAATGAACCAAACTTAGTTAGAATCAAACTAAACTAAGTTAGAAACCCTAACTAGTTTTAAGCCTAAGGTGACCCCTAGTGACATAGCCCACTCCACCTTGTCTCCTTGACTTTGGAGACCTTAGCCATGCAAACTTTTGGAAGCCCAAAAACGCCCTTTCCCTTATGCTATAGCCGAACCAACCATCAAGGGCACAAGAGGGAAAATAAATTTGCCTTTATATAGAATTGGCCTTAGTTCATTTCTCCTATTTTCCATTCCATTTCTTCTTCCACCGTACCAACACAAACACTACTTCTAAGAGCCCATTTTACTCTTAGAAAGAAAAAAAAAGAAATAGAGAGAAAGGAGGGAGTATGGCCGAGAGCCATAGGAGAGGAGGAAGAAGGAGATTCAAGTTTGAACCAAGCCTTACCTTTGTAGATCAAGGATGTTAGAAGTTAGAGAACCCATCCTCATCTTGGTAGGTGACTTGAAGATCAAGAGAAGATTTTGTAATAGTTTAGTTCTCCTTTTTAGTTCATAGATCTTTATTTCTTTCTTCTTGCATGTTTAATTTTTTTTAGTTTAAGTGTTGTTATTCTTTTGATCTTGGAATTTAAGGACTCTAATTATTTTGTAATATGTGATCTTTATGCTTTATGTTTCGGTTGAGGATTTTCTTGCTTGATCTAGTATTTTTCTAATTAAAATCTTAAAGATCTAAAGAATGGCTAATGATTTTTGTGAAAACTAAAATGAATCTCTTTGCATGTCTATGTTTCTTGCTTTAAACCTTGAATCATATGTGTTTATGTGATGATTTGGTGAACAAATTTATGATCTAGGTTTGTTTATTTATAAAACGAAATTTTTAGTTTTTGCATGTTCTTTTGTTAGATCTTTTATTAAACCATGATCTATGTGTTTCCATGTTTATTTGATGAATAATTTCATGATCTAAAATTTATTTGGCTTTGCATGTTATTTGGTGATGATCTTAGTGTGTGCATGCGATTATTTTTTGTTTGATGAATGAAAAATATTTAGATCTTTGACTTGCATGTTAATTTTCCAAAGAAAAGGTTATGTTTCTTCCTCTATATCATTCGGTTTCAAAAGGAAAAGTAAAGAAGTGAGTTTTAAAAATGATTTTCAAGCATGAATTTGTTTAGATCTTAAGTTTACATATTAATTTTTAAGTGAAAAAAATTATGTCTTCCTTTTTGTGTGTGTGTTACGGTTTTAAGAAGGAAATTAAAGAAACAAAGTTTTAAAATTGATTTTTAAGTATAAACCTTATTTGATTAAATGTTTGATTATGTGCATGCCTTATTTTGGTGAAGGCCATTCGGCCAAGCTTGGAAATAATATGATCCATGCTTTTTATTTTGTAAAGAATTGATGCATGTTTGTTTTAAGGATAGATCTAATGATTTCAAACCTATTCATGTCATTTCTTTTAAGTTTAAATTTTAACTTGGATTTATTCCATGCATGTTAAAAAAAATGTTTGAAAAAGGATCTTGTTGATGTGATATTGTGACTTTTGTGTGTGAATGAAAAACCTTGTCTCCTTGCATGTTGACTTTAAGCCATCCTAGGAGTGAGTAGGAAACTATGTGTCTTTCATGTAGGTTGCATGCATGAAATAATTAAATTTAAAAGAAAATATGTGTGATGGTTTATGAATTAAATTTTATGGTTTATGTATGCTTTGAAATTTTTGTGTACTGTTGGTGTACTGATTAAATGTGTGGAATTTGTAACACCCCAAAATTTTAATCCCCGATTAATGAAATGTTAATTATAATTTAATTATAATTAATATTTTCTATATTAATCCTTGATTAAAATATGTGTTCATGTAACTAGTTTGTGTGTGTGAAATTATTTAATAAATATAATAAATGCCTAAAATGAGTATTTTGCATATTAGTCCCTGGGTTGGGACCTAGAAGCAATTATAGGAAAAGGTTTTGGAGGGAAAGTAAATAAAATAATTATTTCAAAAATTGGGAAAAATACTCGAGTATTTTCTGAAAAACTCGAGTATTCTGGGTCAAATTGCACGAGTTAGTGCGTTTGGTGAGTCAGCACCAACGATTCCGTGTTGGTGAGACGAAATCATCTCCATTCCACGTCCAGGGAGGTCGTGTCGACCTGCATGAGCTTTCTCCATGCCTATTTAAGCTCATCAATGTCCCTTGGTTGAGAATTTTGATCAACTTGTAGAAGTTAGAGAAGTTAGGGTTCTGAAGTTGTTGCCTTCGATTCTCCTTAAATTCTGAGTGTTAGGATTCGAGTGATACACGAATACAAAGCTCACATCACGAGCTTTGTGTAAACACCAAAATCGTGAGGATTGAGTGAGTGTGTTGGAGGATTCAAGGAGTTGAAGTGAAGCTGTTCTTGGTCAAGTTTGTGTCTGGAGCTTACTTTGATCTTGATTTCTGGTAAGCTCATGAATCCTTGAGTCTCAAATTCGATTTCCTTAGTTAGATTATGTTGCATAGAGTCTAGAAAACCTAATTTCCCCAATTTTATTCTCTGTTTCATGTGTGAACTAATTCCACTTTGGTGTTGCACTCAAAATGCTCTGCATGTTGGGGTTAAAGTGCTTTTGGTGCTGTGGAGCTCTTCTTTGGGGGATTTCTTGTTTGATTCACGTCTGAGAGGTAAGGGGAAGTAATTATATTCACTAGATAGAGATTAAATTCCATTATTTTTGTTAAAGAGCCACCAAGAGGCTCTAAGGGCTTAGATTGAATAGGATCTTTGGTTTGGAGACCAAGCTTTGCTCTAAAACTGTGTTGAGCAAGTTCTATATCATGCATGCAAGCTTAAATGAACTTTGTTTCATGAGTATTGTGCTTATTGTGTAAATTGAGGTGTTGAGTTGTTGAAATGTGTTTTTATGCATGATTTATTGATTCTCTGTCAGGTTGGTTATTTGATATGAAATGAGTATGGAAACATGTTCAATATATGGTATATGAACTATTGCGATCACTGGTTTGGGTTAAAAATGTTTATAAATTGAAATGGTATGTAAAAACCAAGTTTCAGTCTGTTCTGTCTGCAAATACTCGAGTATATGGCTTAACACTCGAGTATTTCGTGATGCACCAGTGTGAAAATTGGCGCACCAACTTGAGAACCAGGCTAAGCACTCGAGTATTTCAGATGCAACAAGAGTAAAAATTAATGAACAACTCGAGTAATATGTGAACTACTCGAGTATTCTGGGTAATGGACTACTCGAGTATCTCATGAATTACTCGAGTATATTTTTGAAGATCTGAAAACTTGAATCTCTAAACAGACATGAACACTCGAGTATAATCATAAACTACTCGAGTAAAATCTGGAAAATGATAAACTACTCGAGTATTATGGAAAACACTCGAGTATTTTTAGTCAGATACTTAAAAATACCATTTTCAATTCTAAGTCATTTTGTAACATTTAAAGGACAATAAACTGAGTGATCCTGGACTTAAAGGAAATTGATTGACGTTATGATATTTTCATTTGAGTAATGATACGTTGCTCGGGAGGCACGTAATGTATTAATAAAAGGATAAAACATCAATCAATTCCTTTTAAGTAAAGTAATGCATTCATTCTGGAGTTTGGATGGTAGGACGTATATCATGTTTTTGGTAAACATGTGGAGGGCCTCTGGGAGTGCCAATACGCTTGCTTGATGACACGTCGTTGACGTGGTCGGCTTAGTGGATGCCGATATGATTATACCGTTTGGATGATGGTCCGTTTGGATGACGGGATATGCTCGGGTGGCATGGATACCAAGCTTGACGTGTACATTCTAGGTGAATGTACGAATTGTTGTATACCTAGGAATACAACGCACTGTTGAGTGCTGGGTTGTCAGGGATGGACGTCAGAGAGTGACATAGTATGATGGAGATAGGCTTGAGAGCTAAAGTCATGCATCATGCCACTCATGTAAATCAATTGTGATAAATGAAATAAGTGTGAGCATCCTATGTGCATTAATTAACTGCTAAGTGTTATATGTGATTATTGTTAATTGATGCATATTTACATACTCATATTGCACAATTTATTCTCTGTTGATTATGTGTATAGAATTGCTTACCCCTATGCCCTTGTAGGTGATGTCTCGTTACATTGCTTGCATCGAGATCCGGCCACTTCCTAGTGGCACATGGATCTTTGAGGACCATCGTGCGGTGTTCGAGGGAGAGGTAGAGGTTACCTTCTACCACCCGAACCCGTTGATCTGATTTCGTCCTCGTAGATTTAGGATTCCCATCATATACACTATGCATGTACCCCTGTTTTACACTTACCATGGACCACCTCCCACGCGACCAGCTCGCTCCTATCACAATTTTCGTTTTCGACCTACCCGCTCTCACCCTTTTACCTCGAGAGTCGTCCGCGAGGAGACTCCCCCTTCTGATCCGAGGAGCCCAGTCAGGGTTTCACCATCACCTGACCCGGTACCCAGTGGTAGGGTACACTCTCCCTCGGATGAGATCGAGGAGGATCCGGTGGAGGACGAGAGTGGGAGCGAGCCTGTCGTGCATTCTATTGGGAGTGATTGGAGGGACGATGATCCCTAGGTTTGTGCATAGGGTATGTGATGAGGATCAGGGGATCCGATGTGTGGAGGCTGTGGAGGAGATCTTGCTGCTGCTGTGTTAATGATGATGCTACTACCTTACTACTTATGTTTCTTGGAGACTGCTGTTATCACTACTACTACATCTGATGCTGCCGGATCTACGTGACCACCCTTAGAGTTTTATTTTGGTTATGTATATATGTTGTAGATATACTTTTGGGGTTCTCTAGGGATTTGGTCATGTTATTAGGTAGATCTGTTTATGGACTTGTATTTTGGGATCTTGGAAGCTTTGATATGGGGCTATGTACTTATGACTCTTATTATATATATATATATATATATATATATATATATATATGTGTACCTATGTTCATCTTACTAGTAATTGCATAGTCCGATAATTCCGCTTACTCTGATTTAATCTATTTGAGGACTCGGCTGTGAAAACTATTCGATGGTATCAGTTTTATCAAATAAAGCAAGGGTAGCTTCAGTTATTTTCTATAATATAAAATACGATTCCAAAAGATGAATGCTACCCAACTTTCGAAAAGGTTTTAGAAATCGTCGAATTCAATATAACTGTTTTGGTAATACCTTAGGGTTTATTCTCCAAGAATTCCAAGTGTTGAGTTGTGCACCCGCTTTTAAAGGAAGAAAAATTTTATTTCCATATTTTCTTAATCCTCACAAGTCCATATATTATCCAATATAAAAGCTTAATTACTATATTATATTTGGGTAATCCGGAAGGGTATCACAGAATTGAGTTTATTTTGGGGCACTGTTTGTAAGTCTCATTTGTGAAGGATATATGTTTGGAATTTTAAAGTAATTGAAAAATGTTTTATTTAAAAAGGGTGATTTAAATAACTTAAATTGATTCGGAAAATTTTAAAGAACCCTTCTTTGATTTGTGTTTGTTGATGTGTGAAGTCTAGAAATTAAATAAATCAATTTGATTTGGTTCTTGAAATTTTGTAATTGATTTTCAAAGAGTTGTTTTCTTGAGATTTCCTTCAATACTGAAAGAAAATGATTTTTCAAACCAAAGTGTTTTAACCTAAGAGAAATAGATCCTGTTTTGAAACAGAAATCATTTTAAGAAGTTTTTCTTGGAAACGTTTTATAAAAGAAATGATTTGGATTTAAATCCTTTGGATATTGGCAATGTGCTTTTAAAAAGGGAATTCTTTTAAAGTGTTTTAAAACGAAAATTAAGAATTCACGTAAATCGTTTCTAACGCACGGGGAAAAATCTTCTAGTTCGGGTGTCGAACGCGAAGGATACGCGGCAAGGTTAGCGACTGGAACTCTTGGAAAGTTTTGGATGTGTCGTCATCCAGGTGAGTGAGAGTGTTGTGGTCCCGTAACGTGGTTGCTGGCAATCTGAATAGATGGATTGCGAGAGTACTGCGAATTAGGCAATGTAGATATTCATGCTAAATGTCATCTGTTGTGCATCACTAAATGTTTATCTGTTGTGCATTATTAAATGTTTATCTGTTGCGCATATTGTATTATGTTTAGAAAATGTTTGCTTATGTCTGAATAGTAAAGCGGCAACAACAAAGCGGTGAAAGTAATGAGATAAGAATGGAAAGAGAATAGAAATGTGAATAAGAGAATTGAGAATGAATTAAGTAAGCGTTAAGTGATGATTAAGAAAGTATGAGAATGATTGAGAAAGAGATCAAGGTGATGTGAGTGAAGGAAAGAGATAAAGAGTTGAGATTGGAAAGAGGATGTGATTATGAAAGTGAGAAAGTGGTTGAGTAGAGATGTGATTCCTCGTACACATTTTTGGGAAGAAGCTTAGTGTTGAGTTGAGCTTGCTCCTCCATTAACACTCACCCAAAAATGTGATTTTTTGAAAAAGGTTTTAAAAAAAGAGATTTTTGAAAAGCTTTTGTGAAAATAATATTTTGTGAAAGTTTTTGGAAACACTAGTTTGAGAAAGTTTTGTGAAATGATTTATGAAATGAGGTTGTTAAAAATGTTTTGTAAAGCAAAAGTTTTGTGAAAAGTTATTTTGAGAAAACAAGGAAAAGATGATGATGTTGATGAGAAATGTGCTGAGAATGAGTTTATGAGAATGGTGATGATGAGAAAGTGATTTGAGGCAAGAGTGCCATTGAGATATAGGGGGAAAGAATTGCGATTAGTGGTCGGGCTTCGTTGAAGGGATGCACCAAGGACGAGCCGATTGTTAGGAATAAGACGCTAATTAAAACTCTGAAACTTTAAAAGACTTAAAAGACATTTACAAACGCGGTGAGGTATGAGTGTCGTAACGAAGTAGTGGAGAGGAAGATACTATGGGTATCTGCGAATACTCAGGTGGGGATTGCAGGAGGGGAGGACGATGATGGTGATACATCAAGAAGTCTAGAGTACAATTCTAGGCAGACAACTCCACATGTGGCGCACTAACGTGGTGGGGACTGGGTCTAATGCCGTGGTAGTTCTGCACCGGAACTAGAATTGTACTGTCGCCCCCTCGATGCAAGTCTAGAACAGTGAGAGGGACTGGAACGGGGCATTTGTGTTTGCCGCTGAGAGCGTGCCTTGATATGAATTGAATTGATATGATTTGAGGCTGAGTCCTCCTGGTCTGGGACCATTTGTTGTGTGACAGCTGTCGTACCCGCGTGGTAAAGGTCCTGTACTCCTGTTTGCTTCCGACTAGGTTGGGTGGTTGACCGAGGAGATGTAGACATGTGTGAGCTCAATGATGTTTCCCCCTCATCATTGATGCTAACCGAATCAATAAAACTTAAAAGACAAAGATGTATCAAAGTAAGGTGTAAATAAGTTATCAAGTGTCGAATAAGAATTGTAAGTTGAGCATGAGAAATGATTCGTGGTGTAATACATTCTGAGGAAAAGATTTGAGAAAGAATGGAAAAGGAATTGTGGGACAAGCGTAGTGAATGATTTGGCCATGAGTGAGGATGTTTATATGCTTGGAAATGGATGTTATGTTTTGTTATATGTGATTCATATATGCTAGGTGCATGACATGTTGCAATGTGATTGCATTAGAAACGTTTATGTTAAGTTGTTCTCGTTCAGTTTCATTATTTGTATATTTTTTTTTATACCCTGAGACCGCATGGTCAACCAGTTAGTGTTCGGAACACTGACTCTCTCCTACCATGTTGTCGTATCGGCACTTGCTGATATTGCAACTGGTAGATGGCGCAGCGGAAGCATGGAGAGCTTCATCGACCAAGGTCCGGAGTTAGACGACAAATACTAGGAGGCATGACTAGGAGCTAGGAATTCCCCTGGCGGAATGTACTCCACTCACTACTACAAAAAAACAATTTTAATCCCGGTTCCGAAACAATTTCAATCCCGGTTCCGAACCGGAATTGAATATGGCGGGATTAAAAATAGGACAATTTACGTTTCCGGTTCATTAAAAACACAGAACTGGGACCGTAAATTGAACTGAACCGGGATCGTTAATTGAACTGAACTGGGATCGTATTTGATGGATTTTTTAAATTTTTTTATGAACCGGAATCTTAAACACTGCTTGCTTTTTTTTATGAACCGGAATCGTAAATGATAGGATTTTTTTTTTGGAACCGGAATTTTATATAATAATATAGCATCACAATACCATGTACCTGTATAACCAAAAGCAATATTAAGCAATATAATATATATCTTAATTGACTTCATCAAAAATAGCTTCAAATTAAAAGACCAAAATAGCTTCATAAAGTTGAGAAACATATACCAAAATAGCTAAATTATCAAGTGCTATATAACCAAAAGACAAAAATATCTTCAAAAGTCTACAATATAACTAAATTATCATGTACTACAACTATATGTATAAATCTAAATCTAAGTCTAAGGTACTTCATCGAAATGAAAGCTGCCCATTCTTCATTGACTTCATCCAACAACTCCTCATTGTACATGGTGTACTTGCAGTCATATTGAATTTGTACATGGTGACTATACAATTTGGAAACTCCAATACACTTCAGTGCAAACTTTGTTTTTTCTGATAGTTCAATCAGCATCTCTGCATGAATTGCTTTTCTGGCACATATGTCTTCAACATGCACAATCTGTATCACCCAAACGTTAATAATGTGGCACACAGCTGGGCAAAAAATGCCTTGATGCATATTCATAAGTGAAAAAAAAAGAAATGTTTTTGGAATAAACTTTTTGGCATTCTCAGTGAGCATTGGTTTTGTCCTAGTTCGTTGGATATGTTTCTACAAGTTCATTTCCCAGGATTTGGCAAGAATAAGAAGAGTAAAATCTTGTGTCTATAGGTTGTTTGTGAGGTTTTGTCATCTTTGTGGTATATACCACAGTACACCACTGGCTTAAGAGCCAAAGAACGATGCTGAATTGAAGGTTTCATGCATTATACTCTCAAAGCCCAGAAAGAAGATTACAATGAAATAGAAAGAAAAAAAGAGAGAGAGAAAACAAACCTGTCCTTCAGAGCCAATTCCTTTCTTAAGGTGTTCAACCATGTCCACAGCTAGCAATATATTTGTGTCCTGCCAAGCCAAGAATAAGTAAAATTAAGCAATTCGATGAAGACCCTAATGCCAGAATTTGAAAATTCATTATGTAACAGCCCGATTCTCGTAAACCAAAACATTCACTTTTACTTTTTAAGGTTACCAAAAATGAGGCCAAAATTTTTTTTTTATAAAACGTTGTTGAAGAGTTTGAAACCATTGTTTAAAGGTTCTTAGTACTCTTCAAGTTGCTTTTCTGAAAAACCGAGTTGTTACTAAAACCTTTCTTTTCATAAAATATTCGTTTCCATAAAAGAGCTTGGTTTCAAATCATCTTGACTATTTTTAGAAACTTTACATGACTCAACTTTGCATTAAAGATGTGCTCCACAAATTAAAACTTAGCTCAATTACATAATGGCTCATGGCAACGGTAATCCTTGACTCAAAACACAAATCTCAAACTTAAACTAAAACACACTACTCTCGCTTCCTTCTGATGAAGATCACCGGATGGAGGTTCCCTTTCTTCTTGCGCCCTTTCTTCGCTTCCGAAGATGAAGTCACCTCTGTCGTCGCTTTTCTGTTGTCGTTAGGCTCCATCTCCAATTCATCTAGAGTGATGACCTCCATGCGATACTCCGTCTGCCCATTGAGATATCAGCAGCCCCGATATGCCAACGAACAGGAGAGAGTAAGCGATCCGAACGACGAATCGTCGACGGTGTGGGATTACAGTAGGCGAGATATCAAGACCATACATGCATTTAACACACAACATACATACAACACCACAATCAAGCATATCATTATTATCATCATTATTCTTATCGTTATTTCCTTTGTTTTACCAAACTTATTAGCATTCCTTCTTCCTCAACTACCTTCTCAATCTCTTTATTACTCTTCAATTTTCATTATCAAGTCTTATCAAATCATAACCATCGATGATTGGGGGAGAATCATAATATGATCGAGGTACTTCCTTCTTCACCATCGTCTCACACGTCTACATCTCCTCGGTCATCCACCTAGCCTAGTCGGAAGCAAACAGGAGTACAGGACCTTTACCGTGCGGGCACGACAGCTGTCACAACACAAATGGTCCCAGACCAGGAGGACTCTGCCTCAATCAATTTATAATAAACATGGCTCACTGCCTCGCAGTGGCAAACAAAATGCCCCACTCCAGTCCCTCTCACTGTTCTCGATTTGCAATCTAGGGGGCGACAGTATCTTTCTAGTGGGCCCGCAGAACTTACCACGGCATTAGACTCAGTCCCCACCACGTTAGTGCGCCACTTGTGGAGTTCGTTCTGCCTAGAAACATACTCTAGACTTCTTGACGTTTCACCGTCATTGTCCTCCCCTAATGCAATCTCGTCCTAAGTATCCGTAGATACCTATCGTTTCTTCCTCTCCACTACTTCGCACTCTCATACCTCACCGCGCATGTCTTTTAAGTCTTTTATCTTTTTATTTATCCTAAGGTCGGCCCATCCTTCGTGCAACCCTTCAACGAGTCCCGACCACTAACTTGGCACAATTTTTCTCTCACCATATCTCACATAGCACAGAGCTGGGATCACATCACTGAGCACCGACTGATATCTCAATTCACAAAATACAAATCACCATCGCACTCAACCACCTCATTTCGCAATCTTTTCTCAAAACAATCTTTTCACAACTCTCTCAAAACACCCTTTAATAAGCTTTCACCAAAACGTCATTTCATAAATATTTTCATAAAAACTCCCTCTTGTAAATTTTTCTCAAAATCTAGTTTCACAACTGCTCAAATTCTCCTTTCAAAGACTTTCTAAAAAAAAAATCTCTTTTTCACGAATCATTTTCAAAACTTTCCTTTCACAAATCTTTTCAGAAATCTCTTTTTCAAAAAATCTTTTCGAAAACTGCTTTTCAAAACCTCTTCAAAAATCACAACTTTGTTGGGCGCTAATGGAGGAGCAAGCTCAACTCAACACTAGTCCCAGACTAAAACCAAAGACAAAGGAGCCCCGCTCCACTGAAACCACATCTCACATCAACATCACTCTCCCCAGCTCTGGCTCGTTCTTAACACTATCACACATTCATTTTTTCCCCCAATCTCAATTCTTTCTTTCTTTTCCAACACATACTTTGTTTCCACTCATTATTCCTTTCTCTTTGTATCTTATCATTATTATTTTCTCATACTTCTAACTTTATGTTCTCCTTCACTAATTTTAATTTCCCTATTCAGGACGTAACAGACGTCCATCAACATATTATTCAACAACAATAAATAACATAAGGCATAATTAAATAAATATATAAAAGCATGCTATCATTCACACAAACATCACTCAACAATGTGGTCTTCATCACCTTCGTATAAGTGGCCACAATCAAACAATTGCCACTTATACTACTGATTCCAACCACTTCGTTCCGATCTTTGAGATGATACGGAACGTCCTAATAAATCACCTAACTACCAGGTGTCTTAGGAAAGCTTCTCTCTCACCTGAGGTCCAGCTATTGATTGCGTACCGTCACCTCGGATCCTTTCTGCTGCCGGCTGCCCCAATCCCTTGCCTTTAAGATTATTCCTCGTACTAAATAAAATACGCTTAGGTTATTAACTTGTATTATGAAAACCTTTTTCATAACCTAGACACTTCTCATTCCTCGTCGGAAGAACTTAAAAAAATATAATTGTTTTCTTTCAAACAGCTCCAATATTTTCTGTTACCTTAAGAACTTTCAAAACTATTTGAAAACATCGTGTGAAATGATTTAAATCCTTTGGTTTGGTCGCTGGTCCGTTTTGGAAAGCACCTTAATTATATTTGAAAATACCGAAAAATTCATCGTTTTTAATCCGGCTTTTCTTAAATCAATCATTACTTGAAAACTTTAATTTAAATCACTTGTACTTACTTTTAAAATTAAGAAACAAGTTCAAACAATTATGGACAGCCCAAAAATACAATTTAAAAAATTTCAAATAAATCAAATGGAACTTTCTTAAAATCAATTAATTTCAAAACCAATTATACACTCACATATTTTTCCAAACATCAATTAGCACATAAACAACAAGCAACACTTTTACAAATAAACATTTAAAATCAACCAAGACAACTTGATACATCATTATGTTATTTCATTTTCATAAAACAAGAACACTTAGACATGCATAAATTCACAAACCAAATTGAACTACAGATTTTAAACTAAGCACATTTATTTTTCTTACCTTAAATAACTTTATTCTTTTTCAAAAATCACTAGGTAAATTAAATTCTATGTACCTAAACTTCCTAAACCTATTTACACTACATGACCGAATGAAATCAAGGGAAACAAGCCAAACATCACAAATTTAAAACACACAATTCAACTTGATTTATTTTGAACACTTAATTCCACTTTCTTTTTCATGCAGCAAAATTATCTACTCTTTCTTTTACTCTTACCCGTATGCACATACTCACACATATATCCAGTTAAACACAACTTTCCACTCAAATCGATTAGTTCATTTATTTCCTTTATTTTTAATTAAAAACCGAATATAAAACAATTATTCACCATACAATTTCAAACAATTCATTTAGCATGATTTCTCAAAACATACTCATTGTTTTTAAGTCACCTCATGAAAAGATCCCTAGTCTATTTAAGATGCATAGGCCGAACCCTATTTTGACAAAACAAGGTCCTTGGTTTACTTTTTCAACATGCAAAACACAAGATTCTTAAATCAAAAGAAATTAACATGCATGTGTCCCTTGTCCTAGAAACAAAACATGATTTCCTAATTCTATGCTTAGACCGAATGCATATCATCATAGATCAAGGTTAAATTTTCAAATCTTCATCATGCATGCACATAGAACATGGATCAAGGCAAAAATCATTTTCCAAAAACATATTTCCTTGATTTCTTTGTGAAACCGTGAAGTTCATTAAGAAAATAAAATCTTTTATCCAAAACCACATGCATGTAACTAGATCTTGTAGATCAAGTCATGAAATCAATTATAGTAGCATAAATCAAAGATGAAAATTACTTTGGGTAAGAAGAAGATAAAACCGTGAGGATCATTAAAGAAAAGCAAGTCCCCTTGTAAAAGAAAACAACATGTATGACTTCAAGAACATAATTTCTTTATAGATCAAAACAAGATTTAAAGCTTTTAAAGGTCAAAGTTCACAATCAAAGTTTCATCAAACCAAACCAAAATCAAACCACTCAAATTAACTTTTCTAAACATGAGATTAACATGCAACCTATTAGATTAAATTAAAAAGTATCAAGGCCTAATTTTCTACTCATGGCCGAATGGAAGAGTTCTTGACTTAGTGTTTTATAAGTTCATTTATTCTCAAAAATTCAAGATCAAGACACAATCAACATATGCATGAACTCAAAACATCAAGATCACCATCAAACAAGTTTAGGTCATAAATTTGTTCATCAAATTATTCCTTAAAACATCATGATTCACGGTTTGAACAAAGAAAATTTAACATGCAAGAACTTGAACCAAAATAAAAGCATCATAACCTAGGTTTCTAGGCATGGCCGAATTACATAGTCCATGGTTTAGGGTCCTACAAGTTTGTTTAGCTCTTGAAAACTCAAGATCAAAGCTTAGAAGTTACATGCAATTATAGATCAAACATAAAAAGAGACATGCAAGAAAGAGGTGAGAAGTACAAGGCTTTAGAAATTAAAACTACTCTATCAACTCTAGGATCTTTGAATCACCAAGGAAAAAGAGATGGTTTTCAACCTTCTAGACTTGATCTTAAAGAGGAAAGCCTAGGTTTTTGGACTTGGACTCTTTCTTCTTCTTCTCCTGAAGTTTGCTTCGGCCACCTCTCCTTTTGGGGCTTGATGGTGATTTTCTTCTTAGGTTTTGAAAGAAAGTGTTGGTGAAAGAAGGAACCAAAGGTATTTGGGGTTGAGAGGTTTGGATTCTCACTCTTCTTCTCTTCTCCTCTCTTCACGGCCTCACTCTTTATCTAAGGATTCCAAGAGCTTTGTGTTGCTCTTGGATCAAGTGTGTTTAGGAGATGTGAAAATGAATCAAAGTAACCCACTCCTCCTACACACATACGGCTTATATGGACAAAGGCAAGGGTTGGAATTTCCCTCTTGTCCTCGGTTCCATGTGCAATCCTAAGGGTAATTTGGTCTAGTCCATTTGTTGCATGGAATAAGTCTTATCAAGGGGAGACAATATTGAAGAAAGTCTTTCCTAGGCTTCATGACTCACCTCTCCTACTCTCTTCCTATTTTCTATTTAATTTCCTAATTTCTTAATGCTTAAGGGAATGGCTCCTACTTGGTCCTTCTAGTCTCTTTGCATGACCGAACTACATGCTAATGTACACATAATTTTAATTTCATCAATCACATAGCATAAACCCATACATACACTTATCACACACAGAAGCATGCACACAAATAACACGTTGATGGTCATCATGTTTACACGGCACTCACATATATCATACATATAGGTTCACACATTCATGCATCATGCACCTATACTCACATACACATACACATATTTAGAAAATGATTCTTTTTCATCATAAAGGGACTCACACCAAGATCACAAATATATATAAAATCATCAAACATATAAACTTTTCAAAACTCAATTTCTAAACCTTGGACATTACTTCAAGAAATCATTTCTTTAAAACCACTAACTATTTTGAAAACGTAAATTTTAGAAAAATCATTTAAGAAAACACTCTTTCAAAATACTTTTCTCAAAAATAATTTCTTTAATGTTTTAAATTTATACGAGGAATTTGCGGGGTGTTACACATTAGTAAGAAATATTGTGCAGGCCAAGAAGCACAAAGGGAAGCAAAAAAAGCGTACTGATTTAATTTTCCTAAAATCCACATGTTAATCCCCCGGAAATATTTTTGACACAAAATAATATCTCAGAAGCATCTCTGTAAACATCAAACCAAATATCTACAGGAAACTTTGTTAATATATAAAACAGTCACATATATGCACCCAAATTCTGTTGGATGGCATGACTGCAGAGATAAAAACCAGATATCTACCAGCATGACTGCAGAGATAAAAACCAAATTCTGTTGGGTGGCAGATTTTAGTATCAACAACAGTCCCTACAAGACAATTTACAACAATTTACGTGCCTGATTTAACAGAACTTAATTGAATGTATGAAGTGCATTGTAGTATAATTATTGAAATTCTATTAAAACCAATGCCAAGTATTAGACAACCTGCTCATCACAGGTGCAGTTCAAGTTCAAGTGTTCAACCTTCTAAAATATGCTAATAAAGATCACAGGGTATATTATGGATTTTGTGCCATTATTTAAACATATAGACCTGTAAAATATAATCCTTAGCGGCTTCTGTCCTGTTGCTCTTCGAAAGGAAACCAACAAATCTCTGCATAAAAATATTAACGTGAGGATGAAATAATGTGATTTAACGCAAAAGAACCCCATCAAACAAACAAAAAAGAAACTCTAGAATAATATGCATAATAAGATAATTAAACTTCTTATAACTGTTACCGGATCATGCCACCACTAACTGTTCCACGAACAGGATCATGCCAAGTTTTGTAAAGATCTTGTATAAGTACGAAATATCAGCATTGCAGGCATTTTAGCAAACACATAGTTAGTAATAGAAAATCCATTCCTTCCTAAGTTATATACATATCAAAACTAATAAAGAGGGTATCCATTCCTTCCTAAGTTTTTTGTTCCCATAACAGCAAGAGAAAACTCCAACTTTAGTATTACCATTTGATTGTTAAGAGTATAAACCATTTGATTGTTAAGAGTTATGTGTTGCTAACTCTAAACAGTCAATTTAGTATTACCAAACTCCAATTGTCTTGTGAAATTTTGACCAACCCCCTTTCCCTGGATTAGGATTAGAGATGGAGTATTACGCACCTCACTTGGTGAATACTCCAGCTTTGATTCACAGATGTATAATAAAGTAATCCAGCAAAGTATGATTTTTCATTGCATGTGATGGGTTCCTTCACTTTAATGTTCTGTTTCTTGAATGCTAAGCTCAACACTTAAAATTTTCATTTCGATAGTTAAACCAAAAAGAAAAATAAAAGCAATAGCTCATCTATTTCAACTTTGTCATTATTCCCAAATTAAGAACCCTAACAATATGAATGAAGCTAATCCCCAAATTGAAAACCCTTACAATATGAATAAAGATGAAGAAGATGAGTAGCTTACCTAATTTGAGAGACTTGGTAGTTTAGAACCGTGAAGGAGTAGCGAAGGAGAGCAAAGCAATGTTGTGGTGGTGGTGGCTGTGTGAAGGCAGGGGAGAGGCAGAGATGAGATGGGGGTCGTGGGCCGTCGGTCGTGAGTCGTGGGTCATCGGTTTCTATGTTACAGAGGAGAGGCGGTGGTGGGTTGGAGCGGTGGGAGACGCCATGGAGAGCTGCGGGCTGTGCAAATGGGAAGGGAGAGGCGGCGGTTGGAGGTGGCGAGTGAGCTTGGGACAAGGACGAGAGAGAGCGGCGGCGAGTGAGATTGAGAGAGGCGGGGAGGGTTTTCGCGACAGAGGAAGCTAAGAGGGGGTACTGATCAAGGAAGCTAGGAGGGTTTGTATGTTTTCACTGTTTTTATTTTTTTTAGTTTTAATTGTATGTTTTCATTATTGATCCCGGTTCCTTATAAAAATGGGGATTAAAAATACACCGTCATTTATAAAATTTAATTTATATTTATGATTTCAGTTCCGTGTTTTTTTTAACCGGGATCAAAAAACCCTGGAACTTTAAACATATTTCTACTTCTTTTTTATTATTTTTTAAATAAAAATGGTATTTAATCCCAGTTATAACACGGAACCGAGATTAAAATTTAGGTATTTTAAATAGTTTTTGTAGTAGTGACTGTAAGTTCTTAGTTACCTAGCTCGATCATACTGTACCCCGGCAACAGTTTTATTTGACACTGATGATTTGAGACAATTAAATGGGCCAAGTTTAAATGAAGTTTTGAAAACGGGTTTCAAAGTGCGGTGTCTTGTGACATCTCGGTTTAGAACTGAAAGAGTTTATGTAATGTGAGAACACGAGTTTTAATTGTAACTATGTTTTAAAAGTTTAGTGTTCTCACGTTCATAACACTTGTCTTTTAAAAAAAATGGCCCTAATTTTCACTACTTTGGATTTAAGTTTTCAAGTTGCCGAATTGGGGTGTTACAACCTCCCCAAAATAATAGGAACAGCATTACGGGGGGAGTCATCTTCCATATCAAGTATGTAAAAATCAGCAGGGAAGATCAACTCTTCAACCCGAACCAAGACATCCTCTATCAAACCTGCGGGGTGGGCAGTACTTCTATTACTTCTATTTGCCAATTGAATCACCACACCCGTAGGTTGAAGAGGTCCAAGAGAAAGAGACTTAAAAACAGACATAGGCATGACATTTATGGATGCTCCAAAATCTAGCATAGCATTTTCAAACTTAACATTGCCTATGATGCAAGGTATAGAGAAAGTTCAAGGATCCTTACATTTTTCAGGAATGTGAGGGATAAGTTTACCTATGAGAGCGGAGACATTCCTTCCCATGCTTATCCTCTCATTGTGTGAGACCCACAATTTTACCCAAATTATTTGTGACTTTATAATTGAAATTAGGAAATTATGCTTGATTTTGATGCCTGGATTTAATATATATATATGAATAAATATATATATAACTATATATATATATACGTGACATATACATATATATTATGTACCAATATTTTCCCTAGCCTATTTAAATGAAATATTTTAAGGTAAAGTATTTGAATTTAAATGATTTTAAAAGATGAAATGATTTTTGATGAATTAGAGTATCCTATCTTTAGAAATTCATATCTTTTCAACCGTACGTCGAAAAATTACAAATGATATGTCAAAACGATCGTATCGAAATCTAGATTATGAAAATGTAAAGCTTTGATTTTTATTTTAGAGTTTTAGAAATTTTATCACTACTGCAATAGTAAACGATTTTTGAGTTTTAAGAACCAATGTATGGTTTTAATGCATTAAATAACCTTTTGACTAAAGAATATTTTATTTTGAAAATGAAAATACATTTCTGAAGTTGTATAATGTACTATTATTCAAATTAAGTGTATTTTCGTATTTTTATTATTTTTAAATTATTTGAAAGCTTAGAAAGTGTATTTTTGAAGGAAATGATCTTAGGACTTCAAAAATTCATAACTTTCAAACCGTAAGTCCAAAAATTACAAACTTTATATGAAAATGATCGTATTAAAATGTAGAATCTTAGTATATAAAAATAAAATGTAAAATTTTTATTTTAATAGTTACGAAAATTTTTGTACAATAGGTAGAAAATCAAATTTTGATAGTTGATATGATTGGATAATTATGTAGGCACCTCCACAATGAACCAATGAAAAATTTTCTCTTCTATTTTAATATATATAAACAGTCCAAAAAATTAGTAGAAAGAGGGGAAGAATAGTTCTGAAGTTTGTGAGAATAAACCATGAATTAAAAGGCTTTAGGAATCAACAAAATCCCATTTAATGCTAGTTCATGTTCCAAGTAGTGTTTGAAAATTTTTGACTAAGACTTGATGAAGGGGGGGCGAATTTTGCTCTGAAAAATGAAGGGGAAATGCATCCTCAACACCTATAAATAGATAGCCTTAGTTCCCACATTTTTCACACACAAACACTTGATAGTTTTACAAGAAAAATAAAATAAAATTCTAAGAGAAAAGAGAGAGAGAGGGACGAGTAAGCTAAAGAAGGAGGGAAGAGTTGCTTTGTTGCTTGAAGTTTTCTAAAAAGCTTAAGTAGTAGAGGTAACCCAAAATCACTTATTTATTTAAGCTATTTTTAAGTTGTTTTGTTTATATTTTTGTTTAAACCTTCTCAATTTCTTCTATAGCTAAGTTTTAAATTTTTTATTTTCATTTTAAAGTTATTTTTGAATAAGTGATATTGTTCTTGAGTCATATGAATTAAGAATGAGAAAATGGACACAAAAAGAGTGTTTAAAGGGATTTATCTCCCCTTTTCTTTAATTCTTAAGATGGCTAAATGTTTTTGATGAGTTTGATCAATTTATTTTCTGGGTTTATTTTATTTCTAAGATAATATGAAGTATAAAAAATTTTGTATGGTTAAATAAGTTTTTATTCTTTATCTTTTAATTGTTTTTGTTTCTTTATAATAAGGAATAAGAATCAATAAGTAAATAACAATGGAAAAATATTAATTTCTGGTATATGTATATATATATAGGCCATGTCACATAATAAGAAATTGATGGTTGATTTGTGTAATTTTGATATATGGATTGTATTGTTGTTTAATAAAATAAAAAGAGAATGCAAATGAATAAAAGATTAAAATGGATTTTTATTTTTGGTTTTTATTTTATTTTCTTTTCTGGACGTGTATGTACATATATATATATATATATATATATTGTATGATAATTGTTGTTATTTCATGTGTATTTGAGTTATAGTTAAGAATGAAAACAAATAGGTATTTTCTTTAAAGTAGAAATGAAATGAAAATGATTTAAAGGAACAAAAAAATGATTTTTAAGAATAAAATTAATTCTAGAAAATTTTGATGTTCTTGAAGTATATGGAATTATATGTTATGGAAATTTTTATGTAATTGTTATTGTTTGTTTGTATTTGATTTTCTTTTGTTTGGATTTAAGTTAAATAAGAACAACGAATTAGGATGATAAATAAAAAATAATAAATTTTCTGGAAAAATAAAAATTATAAATAGGCCGTGAGGCCTATGGTCCTTTTTAAAATATTTTTTGTAATTTGTTTGTTGTTTGATGTGTAGTCGAATTATAGTATATAGTTTAAAAGAAATAAAAACAAATGGTAGTTGTTATAAACCTATAAGAACATGTATTTGTGATTAATTATATGAGTATGTGGTTGATATATTTGTATATGTTAGTTGCTGGAAAAAAATGAAATTTTTTAGAAATCTATTTTATATTTTGTTAATGATTAAATCTATGATATTGTTTTCTTTTAGTATACCAAATGATGTAATTATATTATATAGATGCTTTAGGAATTAAAAATTATTTTTCTAAGTTGTCTATATGCTAGTCGAATTTTAGAGAAAAAGAAATTAAATTTATTGAATTTTTCTAATTGATTTGATGATTGTTTTAGTATGTTTATGGAATATATTATATGTTTATATGGAAAAGATTAATCTTGAAAGTTTTATTTTAATTCTGGAAATTTGATCTTTATTCTGAAAAATTTATTTATTTAAGACCCCAAGTAATTATTTTTGAGAATGTTAGTGATACCTTGTTAATATGTGCAAATGTAATGTAGAAACAAATAGAAATAAGTGTTTTTGATTAATTACTTTGATTTTATAAAAAAATTAAGTTGCTGTCCAGAATTTAGAATGTATGAAAAAGTAATGTTTTATTAGAAATAATTGTATTTATAAGTCTTTAGCACAAGTAGGAATTATATATGATTGTTTTGGATTGTTTTACTTGAAATTATTGAAATGATGCAACCTTTTCTGTGGCTGTACAGCAGATGCAACTATTTTATTTTGTTTGGATTTAGTCATTTTATTATAGCAGTTGTAATAAAAATTTAGGAAAAATCGGCATATGTTTTCGATGTTCTGTTTAAGAGAAATTGAATTTTTAAGTTTGTGTATGCATGCTGTCCAAAAATGAGAAATGTGTAGTATTTATGTTATGACTTGTTCTTGAATGATTAGATATGTAGATTTCATGTTAAATTTGAAGTATAAGTGCAAAGGATTAGAAAATGAATTTTAAAAGTAATATTGAATGTGTGTTTGAATGAAATATTATTTGTACTTGTATAAAATGATTGAAGGTTGTTCTTGAAAAAGAAATATTGATTTGATATTTAATTTTAAAGTTTTGTTAGTTTTTATTTTAGAAATGATTTATTTTCTAAGTATTTACATGGTTCCAAAACTTCAAAGACTTTGAGAAATTAATGTTTTCAAAGGTTATATTTGGTTAATCACTGTTAAGTTGGTGTGAATATCTGCAAAGCTTATTGTGTAACAGCCCGATTTTCGAAAACCAAAACATCCGACTCTTATTTATTAACGTTGCAAAAAAAATGAGGCCATTTTTTTTATTTATTTTTTTTTTTGAATAAAACATTGTTGAAGGGTTTGAAAACGTTCCTTGAAAATTTTCAATATACTTCTACATTATATTTCGAAAACCGAGTTGTTACTTGGAACCAACTCGACTACTTCAATTTCTGGAAACATTTTATTTAGAAAACCGTTCAGTTCCACTTAAGCAACTCCATTCATTTTCTCGAAGATAATTAAACACATTTCATAAAAAGGATTCCTCCTTTTCTTCAAGGTCGGGCGTGCTTCAGAATAGTTACAGTGCAGTAATAGCTTACAAATTAGGTAATCCTGAATATGAAAGACAAATAACAACCTATTCTAAGGCTCCTACTGCTTCTCTCTTTTATCAAAGTAAATTGGTCCTATCTTCCTTCCTTTCATCAACACCTTCAGGCCGGATGACGTTGCAACTGCCTTCCTTGAATCTTCTTCCGGTTTGGGCTTAGGCTCCACTCCGAATAATCGCACCGAATTCTCTGTTCTCTACCTCGGTGACGATGAGCGTGAACTATACTCCACATAGGACATGCTCCCTAAACACGAACTAGGTGTAGATCCACCCAACTTAAGTTCCGGGTCTTCGACCACCAACTGAGCACGTCCCGACCATCCCCATCCTCGACGTATAGCCTTCCATCCGCGTCCCTTATTAGGCCAAGTGACGATCTCCAAACAACGATTGATCTGCCCGTTGGAATACCAGTGACACCGATGTACCAACGAACAGGAGAGAGTAAGCGATCCGGACGCGTAGCGTCGACGGTGTGGAATTACGGTAGGTAAAATAATAGGACACACAAACAATACGTACATACACACACAATCACAAGCAACATGCTACCATCATTATTCATAATCGATATTAATTTCATCTTATTATTATTATTTCCTTCATATTCTTCCAACCTTATTTCCACTCTCTTTCATAGAACTCACCCTCTTCTCCACATTTCCATTCTCAAGTCTTTTTCTCATTTCCCCCACTTTTCCACTCTCACTCCAATAACTCTTTTCTTAAGATGTTTTATTGAATTATAACCCTCGATGACCAGGGGAGTTAAAGGATCATCGAGGTACGCGTTTCTTTCGTAGTTAGCACTCGCGTTACAAGCCTACATCTCCTCGGCCACCAACCACCTAGTCGGAAGCAAACAGGAGTACAGGACCTTTACCGTGCGGGCACGACAGCTGTCAACACAAGTGGTCCCAGACCAGGAGGCCCAGCCTCAATACATAAAAACATGGCACACTGCCTCGCAGTGGCAAACAATTGCCCCACTCCAGTCCCTCTCACTGTTCCTGAACTGCCATAGGGGTGACAGCACTATTCCGGTCCCGGGTGCAGAACTTACCACGGTATTAGACCCAGTCCCCACCACGTTAGTGCACCACATGTGGAGTTCGTTCTGCCCAGAATAGTACTCAAGGCAACGTGACGTTTTACCGCCCGAGCCTACCCTAATGCATTCATCAACCCGAATATCCCTGATATTCGGGGTACCTTCCTCTCCACTACTTCGCACTCTCATACCTCACCATATTCGTGGTTAATGTCTTTTAAAGTATTTTATTTATTTATCCTATTGGCCGGCTCACCCTTAGCGCAACCCTTCAGTGAGTCCCGACCACTATCTTTGCTCTTTTAAAATCACACATAGCTCAGAGCTGGGAGATCCTCAACCGAATCACATCTCATTTCTCAAATCTTATTCCTCAAACATTCTCAATATTTTCTAATTCTCACAACCGTCTCATACCTCAGCCTTTCTCAACCTTCTCAAAACACAATTTAGTAACTCTTTTGCAAAAATTTCATAAGCTTTCGCGAAATATAGATCCTTTCAAAAACTTTTCTAAAAATACTTTTTTTTATAATACCCTTCAAATCATTATCTCAAACCATTGTCAAAAATATTTCTTTTTAAAAGTCTTTTTCAAAAGCTCCTTTCAAAACTATCTTTTCAAAATTTTGTTTTTCAACAATCTTTTTTTCCAAAAACTCCTTTCTCAAACAATTTTCAAAAGTTTCCTTTCTCCATTCTTTATAAAACCACTTTTCGAAAAGTCCTTTTCCAAAAATTCTTTTTCAAAAACTCATTCTTGCTGAGTGCTAGTGGAGGAGCAAGCCCAGCTCAACACTAGCTCCCAGACTAAAACCAAGAACAGAGAAGCTCAGCTCAACTCAGTGCATATCTCATCCCGACAATCAACCCCATACTCCCCAGCTCTGGCTCTTTATCAACATTATTCTCAACATCCTTCCAACCAACTCATATCTCTCTTCCCACTCAACTCATATTGCTTTATCACTTCCAACCTCACACCTTCTCAACTCTTTCATTTTATTTTCATTCTTTTATTAAGTACACAACAACGTCCATCACCCGTCCAATCGTCATGACATTAAACATAATAAATAAATCAATATACAACTAACAACGCATGCTATCACACACCACATCACACAATAATGTTGTGGTCTTCGTCACCTTCGTATAAGTGGCCACACAAGGCAAACAATTGCTACTTATACTACTGACTCCGACCACTTCGTTCCGATATTTGAGATGATACGGAACGTCCTAATAAATCACCTAGCTACCACTATGTCTTAGGGGAAAGCTTCTCTCTCACCTTAGGTCCAGCCATCTGATGAACACGGTCTCCTCTGATCTTGTTTGCTGCCATTGCCTTAATCCCTCGTCTGTAACGTTTCCTCGGATTAATTAAAACACATTTCCATTAAAACTTTTAAGAAAATTCTTTCCTATTCCTTATCAACTCAAAAGTTTCTTAATTCTTTAAAACACCTTGAAATCATTTTGAAAACATCAATTAAAACAATTTAAATCAATTGGTTAGGTGGCTGGTCCGTCTTGGACAGCACCTTAACCGATCTCAAAAACACCGAAAAATTCACCAGTTTCAATCCGGGTTTTCTAGAATCAAATACTTTTCGAAAACCAAACTTCGAGTCTCATGAACTCAATTTAAAACATCAAAAACAACTCTAAAACAAACTTGGACAGCAAGGAAATGATTTCACAAAATCAATTAAATAAAAATTCAAAACACCGTAAAACACTCTTTTTATTGCAAATACTTTTTAAATCAATATAAACACTTCAAAAACTCAAGTTTTTATAACAAAATAAATCACCACATCATTTCACAGACTCAAATAAATCAAACCAAACAAATTTCAAAACCAAGCATACACACACACGGATAACAACACACTTTGATCACATAAGCTCTTAATCAATCACAAATCAAACATCAAATACTTAATTTAATCACTTTCAAAGACAAAATCATCTAGGCATACCTATACTCACCAACCGAATGCATCCACACATAAATTGTCCAAGCACAGCACTTATTCTTAATCAATTATTTCTTAAAGTACATGCATTATGCCTAGGTTACTTCTTAGAAAAGAATTCCTAATTAAATTATCATGTATAGACCGTAACACTTCACACGATTTAAAACAAAATTCATGCATTATCAAACATGCAATTATTTCTTCTTTCTAACCAAAAACCGTAAGCTCACACTTTGAAAATTTACCAATCTTGAATTCATTTTTCCTTAAACCAAAGCAAATCAAAATCATGCAAGGACTTAGAACATATATCAAGTTCTCACAAAATGAAAAGCATGGATTTTAATCAAGACATGGCCGAATATGACACATACAAAACAAACACTTAGATCACATCATATTCATGCAAATAAAATTGTTTTAAAGTTTATTTCCCTAATTTTCTTCTAAGACCGAGGCATGCACAAACGAAAATATACTCATTTCATTCACAATTAACATGTAAGGATGGATCTTAAGTTTTTCTAGACATTTTCAAATTTATTTTCGAAGGAATCATAAAAAGAGCTTTTCATAGTTTAAGATCCACATGCATGCATATCAATCATAGGAACACAAATCAAAGACATGTAAAGGTTTAAGACCAAAGCAAAACCAAGAATAAAACACAAATTAAAGCTTTCATCAAAATTAAGCCAAAACCGAAACATGACTTAAGAAAATATTAAAGCTTCTGTTTAAAAAATCATTTACAACTCAAACAAAATCAAGACCAACACAAAATCAAAGATCAAAACACAAATCAAAGTTTCTCTTAAGATCAAACTAAAAAAATCAAGTCATGCAAAGCTTAAAACCAAAACAAAACCAAGATCAAAACATAAAGCAAAGCTTTCACCAAACTTAAGTCAAAACCGAAGCATGCAAGGCCAAAGATCATTAAACAAGTTTAGATCAAACATTGATTTAGAAATTAAACACATAAACACTCATGGCTTTACGGTTTTAAACACAAAAATTGGACATGCTTCAAGTTCACATAGATCACAAACAAAACTTTAGATCAAGAAGGAAAACATCAAGATTAATCATATAAGCATCAAGATCTACCACAAGCACTACCAACCGAATTAACACATATACCTACACTTATTACAAATTAAAACTTGAGTTCTTGAAAGTCCATAATCAAAAGAAAATTACACATAAGTGCATAAAATTAAACATGCAAGGAAAGGAAAGAAAATAAGATTACGAAATCACAAATCAAGGACTAATTCTAAAACTCTAGGGCCTTCGGCTATACCAAGAAGAATGAGTCTTCTAAACTTCTAAGCTCTTGATCTTCATGGTTTCCTAAGTTTTTGGGCTTGATCTCCTCTTTTTCCTCCTCTCTAAGCTTCACGGTTTCTCCTTCTTCTTTCTCTCTAATTTTTAAGTTTTAGTCTAAGAGTTTGATGGACTCTTAGACTTGTGTTTTTGGTGTTGGTGTTGGACGAAGGAAGTGAAGAAAATGAAGAGTGAAAGAAATGCATCAAGGCTAAGGCTTATATAAAAGTGCATGGCTTCCTACTTTGTCCTCATAAAATTCGGCCAAGGCTTGAGAAAGAGGGGTATATTCGGCCATTCTTAAAATTGCATGGGTGGTCTTTAGCATGGCTCAAAGGGAAACAAGGTGGGAGACATAATAGCTTAGGGTTCATACTAGGCTTTTGACTATTTGGATCTCCATTAATCTAGTTAGGGTTTCCATTCCTAGTTAGGGCTTAGTTGGGTTTAGTTAGGATCTTGGTTAGGCATAGTTAGGGACTTGGTTGCTCCTTCACCACTTAAGGGAAATTCCTAAGTTTCCACTCACTCACCTACACACACGGCACACTCACACACTTACACCTATTCACTTTCATGCACACACACACACCCATTTGCACGACACATACACACTTTCATGCATATACATTCTCATTAACACGGTACTACACACACTCACACTCATTCATGCATACTTCATCCTAATTCTACACACATACATCATACACATTCATACATTCCTTCACTAATTAAATTTTCCTATGCATACATTAGCTCACTTCCGCGCCTAGTACATACACATATTCACACCCATACCATATTTTCATTTATACATACACATATTCTCCTCCAATTAAATCTTAAGCATACATACAAAAAGAACGTACATGCACATATAGGAAACAAGAAAATTACTCATGCATAAAAATTATAATGGACCCAAAACATCAAGCACATATTTGAGGAAAATCACTCATCATTTCGAAATAAATTTCAAATTCTTAATTTTACTTTATGAAAATCATCCTTTGAAAATCATTTACCACTCTCAAAATACGAATTAAAGATTTATTTAAGAAAATATTCTTTGAAAAATACTTTTCTCAAAAATAATTCTTTTTAGAATTCAAAACCAATACGAGGAAATTGAGGGATGTTACAGTCTCCCCAACTTAAAGATTTCTCGTCCCGAGAAATTAAGTCGTGGATTAGGCAAATGGCACAGCAAGTCTTCACAACGCTTCTCGTGAGCCGCTCTCAGATGAAAAACCTTCATAGCATACTCTTTACGTGTCGAACCAGGTTAAGTCACACAGACTGACTGAAGAAGATGTCGTTCCTTCCACCGATTGTCGTTGCAGAAGCACAATCTTGGGTATGAACCCAAAGATAGAATCAAACAAACAAGCATTCATACATCCCCAAATTACCGGATTAAACCTAAAATCCGAAGGTACACACTACTTTCTATATCCTAGGTTCTACAAACAATTACTTCTTCCTCCAATTCCTTCTATCTCTAGGGTTTTCATCTACTATTTCTCCGTCTAACGCCTAATTATAGAGCAGAAGGGATCTAATCTTCCTCATAACTAAGGCCAGTATACATCTCCTTTCCTCCTTGTGACTCCCCAACTTTGATCAAACCCATTGCTAGGCTCACTATTGCTCTATTCTTCATCCATTAACCATTACTTATCCATCCATAATCGTCCAAGCCTAAGTCATCTAGATAACTATGACACTCCTATCTCCTCAAATCATATTAACAAGTTCTAGGGAAATGGTTGACAAAACTATGGTCTAGTATAAAAGATTTCTGAAGAAAAGGTTTGGGTTCCAGCTAGGCTGACTATCTTGTTGAAACACTTCAACAAACACGGGCTTCAGGGGTAACATTCTATTTCCTTATGGTACTAGCTATTCTTGCACTAAAATATATCGGGGTCAACCCACTTAGGTTTATCTATTGATGATATCATTCCTGTGGTTATGGGATTTCGGTGCCTCTCGAGTCCAGGGTCTCTATGCCTCTATCTACTTTTTCCTAAACCATCTTAACCCACAAAGTTCTTATCCTAACACAGCAGATGCTGAGAGTAGACCAAGGCCGACTTCTTAGAAAGACAAGGACCTAATCTCACACTCTACCTTGCACTAGCAAGCATTCGTAAAGACACACAAGCAAACAAACAGCACACAAGCAAGCAAACTAACACACAAGGCACGTAAGCATAAGCACAAGGGTTAACCACGCTCTGATACCATTCTGTAACAGCCCGATTTTCGAAAACCAAAACATCCGACTCTTATTTATTAACGTTTCAAAAAAAATGAGGCCATTTTTTTTTTGAATAAAACATTGTTGAAGGGTTTGAAAACGTTCCTTGAAAATTTTCAATATACTTCTACATTATATTTCGAAAACCGAGTTGTTACTTGGAACCAACTCGACTACTTCAATTTCTGGAAACATTTTATTTAGAAAACCGTTCAGTTCCACTTAAGCAACTCCATTCATTTTCTCGAAGATAATTAAACACATTTCATAAAAAGGATTCCTCCTTTTCTTCAAGGTCGGGCGTGCTTCAGAATAGTTACAGTGCAGTAATAGCTTACAACTTAGGTAATCCTGAATATGAAAGACAAATAACAACCTATTCTAAGGCTCCTACTGCTTCTCTCTTTTATCAAAGTAAATTGGTCCTATCTTCCTTCCTTTCATCAACACCTTCAGGCCGGATGACGTTGCAACTGCCTTCCTTGAATCTTCTTCCGGTTTGGGCTTAGGCTCCACTCCGAATAATCGCACCGAATTCTCTGTTCTCTACCTCGGTGACGATGAGCGTGAACTATACTCCACATAGGACATGCTCCCTAAACACGAACTAGGTGTAGATCCACCCAACTTAAGTTCCGGGTCTTCGACCACCAACTGAGCACGTCCCGACCATCCCCATCCTCGACGTATAGCCTTCCATCCGCGTCCCTTATTAGGCCAAGTGACGATCTCCAAACAACGATTCATCTGCCCGTTGGAATACCAGTGACACCGATGTACCAACGAACAGGAGAGAGTAAGCGATCCGGACGCGTAGCGTTGACGGTGTGGAATTACGGCAGGTAAAATAATAGGACACACAAATAATACGTACATACACACACAATCACAAGCAACATGCTACCATCATTATTCATAATCGATATTAATTTCATCTTATTATTATTATTTCCATCATATTCTTCCAACCTTATTTCCACTCTCTTTCATAGAACTCACCCTCTTCTCCACATTTCCATTCTCAAGTCTTTTTCTCATTTCCCCCACTTTTCCACTCTCACTCCAATAACTCTTTTCTTAAGATGTTTTATTGAATTATAACCCTCGATGACCAGGGGAGTTAAAGGATCATCGAGGTACGCATTTCTTTCGTAATTAGCACTCGCGTTACAAGCCTACATCTCCTCGGCCACCAACCACCTAGTCGGAAGCAAACAGGAGTACAGGACCTTTACCAAGCGGGCACGACAGCTGTCAACACAAGTGGTCCCAGACCAGGAGGCCCAGCCTCAATACATAAAAACATGGCACACTGCCTCGCAGTGGCAAACAATTGCCCCACTCCAGTCCCTCTCACTGTTCCTGAACTGCCATAGGGGTGACAGCACTATTCCGGTCCCGGGTGCAGAACTTACCACGGTATTAGACCCAGTCCCCACCACGTTAGTGCACCACATGTGGAGTTCGTTCTGCCCAGAATAGTACTCAAGGCAACGTGACGTTTTACCGCCCGAGCCTACCCTAATGCATTCATCAACCCGAATATCCCTGATATTCGGGGTACCTTCCTCTCCACTACTTCGCACTCTCATACCTCACCATATTCGTGGTTAATGTCTTTTAAAGTATTTTATTTATTTATCCTATTGGCCGGCTCACCCTTAGCGCAACCCTTCAGTGAGTCCCGACCACTATCTTTGCTCTTTTAAAATCACACATAGCTCAGAGCTGGGAGATCCTCAACCGAATCACATCTCATTTCTCAAATCTTATTCCTCAAACATTCTCAATATTTTCTAATTCTCACAACCGTCTCATACCTCAGCCTTTCTCAACCTTCTCAAAACACAATTTAGTAACTCTTTTGCAAAAATTTCATAAGCTTTCGCGAAATATAGATCCTTTCAAAAACTTTTCTAAAAATACTTTTTTTTATAATACCCTTCAAATCATTATCTCAAACCATTGTCAAAAATATTTCTTTTCAAAAGTCTTTTTCAAAAGCTCCTTTCAAAACTATCTTTTCAAAATTTTGTTTTTCAACAATCTTTTTTCCAAAAACTCCTTTCTCAAACAATTTTTAAAAGTTTCCTTTCTCCATTCTTTATAAAACCACTTTTCGAAAAGTCCTTTTCCAAAAATTCTTTTTCAAAAACTCATTCTTGCTGAGTGCTAGTGGAAGAGCAAGCCCAGCTCAACACTAGCTCCCAGACTAAAACCAAGAACAGAGGAGCTCAGCTCAACTCAGTGCACATCTCATCCCGACAATCAACCCCATACTCCCCAGCTCTGGCTCTTTATCAACATTATTCTCAACATCCTTCCAACCAACTCATATCTCTCTTCCCACTCAACTCATATTGCTTTATCACTTCCAACCTCACACCTTCTCAACTCTTTCATTTTATTTTCATTCTTTTATTAAGTACACAACAACGTCCATCACCCGTCCAATCGTCATGATATTAAACATAATAAATAAATCAATAAACAACTAACAACGCATGCTATCACACACCACATCACACAATAATGTTGTGGTCTTCGTCACCTTCGTATAAGTGGCCACACAAGGCAAACAATTGCTACTTATACTACTGACTCCGACCACTTCGTTCTGATATTTGAGATGATACGGAACGTCCTAATAAATCACCTAGCTACCACTATGTCTTAGGGGAAAGCTTTTCTCTCACCTGAGGTCCAGCCATCTGATGAACACGGTCTCCTCTGATCTTGTTTGCTGCCATTGCCTTAATCCCTCGTCTGTAACGTTTCCTCGGATTAATTAAAACACATTTCCATTAAAACTTTTAAGAAAATTCTTTCCTATTCCTTATCAACTCAAAAGTTTCTTAATTCTTTAAAACACCTTGAAATCATTTTGAAAACATCAATTAAAACAATTTAAATCAATTGGTTAGGTGGCTGGTCCGTCTTGGACAGCACCTTAACCGATCTCAAAAACACCGAAAAATTCACCAGTTTCAATCCGGGTTTTCTAGAATCAAATACTTTTCGAAAACCAAACTTCGAGTCTCATGAACTCAATTTAAAACATCAAAAACAACTCTAAAACAAACTTGGACAGCAAGGAAATGATTTCACAAAATCAATTAAATAAAAATTCAAAACACCGTAAAACACTCTTTTTATTGCAAATACTTTTTAAATCAATATAAACACTTCGAAAACTCAAGTTTTTATAACAAAATAAATCACCACATCATTTCACAGACTCAAATAAATCAAACCAAACAAATTTCAAAACCAAACATACACACACACTGATAACAACACACTTTGATCACATAAGCTCTTAATCAATCACAAATCAAACATCAAATACTTAATTTAATCACTTTCAAAGACAAAATCATCTAGGCATACCTATACTCACCAACCGAATGCATCCACACATAAATTGTCCAAGCACAGCACTTATTCTTAATCAATTATTTCTTAAAGTACATGCATTATGCCTAGGTTACTTCTTAGAAAAGAATTCCTAATTAAATTATCATGTATAGACCGTAACACTTCACACGATTTAAAACAAAATTCATGCATTATCAAACATGCAATTATTTCTTCTTTCTAACCAAAAACCGTAAGCTCACACTTTGAAAATTTACCAATCTTGAATTCATTTTTCCTTAAACCAAAGCAAATCAAAATCATGCAAGGACTTAGAACATATATCAAGTTCTCACAAAATGAAAAGCATGGATTTTAATCAAGACATGGCCGAATATGACACATACAAAACAAACACTTAGATCACATCATATTCATGCAAATAAAATTGTTTTAAAGTTTATTTCCCTAATTTTCTTCTAAGACTGAGGCATGCACAAACGAAAATATACTCATTTCATTCACAATTAACATGTAAGGATGGATCTTAAGTTTTTCTAGACATTTTCAAATTTATTTTCGAAGGAATCATAAAAAGAGCTTTTCATAGTTTAAGATCCGCATGATCCACATGCATGCATATCAATCATAGGAACACAAATCAAAGACATGTAAAGGTTTAAGACCAAAGCAAAACCAAGAATAAAACACAAATTAAAGCTTTCATCAAAATTAAGCCAAAACCGAAACATGACTTAAGAAAATATTAAAGCTTCTGTTTAAAAAATCATTTACAACTCAAACAAAATCAAGACCAACACAAAATCAAAGATCAAAACACAAATCAAAGTTTCTCTTAAGATCAAACTAAAAAAAATCAAGTCATGCAAAGTTTAAAACCAAAACAAAACCAAGATCAAAACATAAAGCAAAGCTTTCACCAAACTTAAGTCAAAACTGAAGCATGCAAGGCCAAAGATCATTAAACAAGTTTAGATCAAACATTGATTTAGCAATTAAACACATAAACACTCATGGATTTACGGTTTTAAACACAAAAATTGGACATGCTTCAAGTTCACATAGATCACAAACAAAACTTTAGATCAAGAAGGAAAACATCAAGATTAATCATATAAGCATCAAGATCTACCACAAGCACTACCAACCGAATTAACACATATACCTACACTTATTACAAATTAAAACTTGAGTTCTTGAAAGTCCATAATCAAAAGAAAATTACACATAAGTGCATAAAATTAAACATGCAAGGAAAGGAAAGAAAATAAGATTACAAAATCACAAATCAAGGACTAATTCTAAAACTCTAGGGCCTTCGGCTATACCAAGAAGAATGAGTCTTCTAAACTTCTAAGCTCTTGATATTCAAGGTTTCCTAAGTTTTTGGGCTTGATCTCCTCTTTTTCCTCCTCTCTAAGCTTCACGGTTTCTCCTTCTTCTTTCTCTCTAATTTTTAAGTTTTAGTCTAAGAGTTTGATGGACTCTTAGACTTGTGTTTTTGGTGTTGGTGTTGGACGAAGGAAGTGAAGAAAATGAAGAGTGAAAGAAATGCATCAAGGCTAAGGCTTATATAAAAGTGCATGGCTTCCTACTTTGTCCTCATAAAATTCGGCCAAGGCTTGAGAAAGAGGGGTATATTCGGCCATTCTTAAAATTGCATGGGTGGTCTTTAGCATGGCTCAAAGGGAAACAAGGTGGGAGACATAATAGCTTAGGGTTCATACTAGGCTTTTGACTATTTGGATCTCCATTAATCTAGTTAGGGTTTCCATTCCTAGTTAGGGCTTAGTTGGGTTTAGTTAGGATCTTGGTTAGGCATAGTTAGGGACTTGGTTGCTCCTTCACCACTTAAGGGAAATTCCTAAGTTTCCACTCACTCACCTACACACACGGCACACTCACACACTTACACCTATTCACTTTCATGCACACACACACACCCATTTGCACGACACATACACACTTTCATGCATATACATTCTCATTTACACGGTACTACACACACTCACACTCATTCATGCATACTTCATCCTAATTCTACACACATACATCATACACATTCATACATTCCTTCACTAATTAAATTTTCCTATGCATACATTAGCTCACTTCCACGCCTAGTACATACACATATTCACATCCATACCATATATTCATTTATACATACACATATTCTCCTCCAATTAAATCTTAAGCATACATACAAAAAGAACGTACATGCACATATAGGAAACAAGAAAATTACTCATGCATAAAAATTATAATGGACCCAAAACATCAAGCACATATTTGAGGAAAATCACTCATCATTTCGAAATAAATTTCAAATTCTTAATTTTACTTTATGAAAATCATCCTTTGAAAATCATTTACCACTCTCAAAATACGAATTAAAGATTTATTTAAGAAAATATTCTTTGAAAAATACTTTTCTCAAAAATAATTCCTTTTAGAATACAAAACCAATACGAGGAAATTGAGGGATGTTACATATTGTGTAAAAATAATTATGTGAATGTACTGATGTTTGAGAGTGAATCTTCTGTAATCTGATTTTGGTCTGTAACTTAATCTAATTAATGATAAAGAAAGTATTTTGGATTTTGAATCTTCGAGTTTACTTTCTTATTTAATTATATATGCTTATAACATGATTTTTGCAAAACTTGTGTACTGCTTGATCTGATTAAGATTTGCATCAAAAGAAAAATACCTTAAAGTCATGTTGTATGAATAGTCTGAACATGGTAGTTGTTATAAGGTGCTGAGAAGTAAGATTATTAGTAAAAGAAAAATTTAGATTTATGTTCAAGGTGTTATGATTATGTTTTTAAAGTTATATGTTAGAATGATTGTTGATGTGTTAAGTGTTTTTGGTAAATGTTAAAATGGATTTTTAAAGAAGGTGTTTTTGGGCTGTCCAAATGATTAAAAAGGTTGCATCAAGTTTAAGTTATTTGTTTTATGTTAATCCTTGAGCGGTAGTTGTTATTGATTTTCAGAGTTAATGAAAAGTATGAAATAATCTCTTTTGATTTAATAATTAGTTCTAAAAAATTTCCATTGACGTTTTAAAGGTTTTGATTCTGTAAAGTATGATTTACTTTATGTATTGGAAGTTTTGGTTCAAGTCTTCTTGATTCCTAAAAAGTGATAAAGGAAATTGTTGTTAAGGATATGTGTCTCGCGGTTTGCTTAATTGTAATTGAGTAATTATTTATGAAATTATTTTGTAAATATTATTTGGTAAAGGCTTTCGTTCGGATTTGGGTGACGTGACTTCAAAGCAAGAGGACACTAATTTTGTAGCTTCAACTCAAGGTGAGAGAGAAGCCTTCTTAAGACATAGTGGCATGTAGTGTAATATTAGGACGTTCCGTATCATGTCAAAGGTCGGAACTAGGGATCTATCGGGTGTATAGTAGAACGGCAATTGTGTGTGTATGTCCCCCGCCGTTCCTACGAAAACACGATCCCTTTATAATGATTGTATATGTTATGGATTCTGATTTATCATGATGTTGGCTTTATTATTATGAGGTATATATATTGTTGAATGCATAATGATAACATGTCTGGCGTATATGTTAAAAATCTGGTTATTGGAAGTTAATGAGTTTATATGATGTTATGGCGGATAATTTTTGGGAAGTGATCAAAGGCTTTATGGTTTAAGGAATTATTTTGGAACCTTTACAATGGTGTAGGAAAGTTATAATACTACCCCCGGATCGCATTGTCATGATGACATGCTTGATCTGTAAGTGTTGAATTCCCTGTGACCTGGAAGTGTCCATGAGAAGCTAATCCCTTAGAGGTCGAGACCCGTTAGAAGCAAGGTTTAGAATGGGTCGACCACAACTAGGAATGTTAAACTTTGTAAAAGCTCTCCGATAACTTAAAAGACATAGGAACCCTTTATATTAAACCTTGCGTTGACAGTGAAGTAATGGAGAGGAAAGACACCCTGTTTATCTACGGATACTCAGGTATGCTTGGAGATAGGAGTTCTTCAAGTGATGATTGAAATAGGGGAGGGCAAGGACGGTGAAACGTCAAGAAGCCTCGAGTACTTCTCTAGGCGGGACGGGACTACAATGACAAGGTTCACGCAGGAGTCTGGGCTTTCGTCGTAGCGAGGACTGCAGGCCAACTGGAGATAATGCTGTCGCCCCCTTGAGCAAATCATAGATGGTGAGAGGGAACCTGAACGGGGCTAGAAGTTCGGTAAGGGCTGGGTTTTTGGAAACTTTTATGAAATGAATCTTGTTGACCGCCGGTGTTGGTCACATGAATTTTTATATTTTACTGACCACTAGCGATGGTATAGCCTTTTCGTTTACCGACTTCGATGCCAGTGTGGCTAAGGTTCCTGTGCGTCCCATCTGCTTTCCGAACTAGGATATGGTTGGATTTGTGGAGGAGATGTAACGTGTGTGATATCCATACCTTGAACCTCGGTAATGGTACCCTTTTCGATTTACCGATGGTATGAAACTTAGAGACTAAAGATAATTTAACGGCTATGGTTTTAAGAGGTATAACCTTCTTGGGAAAAGATTTTATGGTAACAAATACAGTAAGGTAATGGTGATAATGATGTACATGTTTGTGTGGTCTTAATATTCCCCTATGGTAAGCCCACGCCGTCGACGATAATATCGTTCGGAAGTGCTTGCTCTCTCTATTTCCCCTTTCCTGTGGGCATTGGGAACAATGTCTACAGATGGCAGATCAAGGAGTGGTAGCTTAAGACAGGAAGAGGATCATGGGATGATGCACACACAAGGAGGAAGCAGAAGTAGCAATCGAGGAATCTTCTAGACACTTGTGATGGGAGATAGCTATGAAGACTTGTAGTATAAGATAGGATAGTCCTTGCTTGTGTCCTATCTTAAGGTGATTAGGACATGATTAATCTGTCCCGTATGTAACCCCAGTTGTAATATGGATTATTTAAATGGAATAAAAGAAGTTCTTTCTAATTATGTATGAAGTTAATTTAAATAATTAAATGTTTTCCGCAAATTAACCATCGAATAATTTTGGCATCACGAAAAGGAGCTTTTTGGAAAAGTGTTAGTGACATCTCTTTTTGGAAAGGAATTTTATATTGTGAGTTTAGGAACCAAATATTGAAAACCAAATGAATCAAATTGTATTTAGGAAAACCTTTTTATGAAACCAAGTTATTTAAGAAACTAAGTTAGTTATGTAACCTTTTCGAAAACTAAGTTGAGAAATATTTTTGAAAATAAAGTTGACATAAAAACTTCCTCTCCAAATACTGATCGCTTGTAATGTTTATATAAAAAAAAATGGCGCAAATTTTTATTGAAAATTATATTTCCAAATCGGGGTGTTACATTTAGTGGTATCAGAGCGATGGTTGTCCTTAATGGCCTTAAGCATAGTCTTACAAGCTTTCTTTGTGTGACTCTGTTTGTTAGTATGTAGGATGAATGTCCTTTTTGGCTTAAAGCATAGCCTTATATGCTTTTCTTGTATGAACCTCTGCTTAGTCTAAGACTTAAAACTCCACGTATGTAGAAGAATCGCAATGGCACGTCGACAAGCAAATGAGGAACCGATGAACGCTCAACAACAAGCTGCTATGATGGCTCAGACAGCTGCAGTTTTGGCAGGAGTAAGGGATAACATGAACCTTATGCTCCAACAACTTCAACAGAATCAGAATGCGAATGCTGGTGGGCAAGGAATCAGAGGACTCGACAAATTTTGTCGTAGGAATCCAAAGGAATTCGCTAGGGGTTTCGCATCGGAAGAAGCGGAAGTATGGGTAGCAAGTTTGGAAAGGATTTTTGGAGGAATGGTGCAGTGCACCGAAGAGCAAAAAATCGTCTATGCTGGATACATGATGGTAGGAGAAGCGGCCGACTGGTGGCGTAATGAGAAACAAGCCTTAGGAGGAGAACTTGGAGCACTGACTTGGAATCACTTCAAGGACAGACTATTGGTAAAATACTTTCCAGAGCATCTGAAGACAGCTAAGGAGTTAGAGTTTCTGCCATTGGAACAAGGTAATATGACTGTGGGAGAGTATGCTGCACGATTTGAGAGTCTAGCAAAGTTCATGCCTTACTATGGAGAAGCTGCGAATGAGAGATCTAAGTGTGCAAAATTTTTGGATGGACTAAAGCCGGAGATTAAGCAAGTTTTGGCTCCCATGGAGATTGCGGTGTTCACAACTCTGGTAAACAAAGGAAGTATTGTGGAAAGCGGCCTGAAATCAAGGAACTCTACTGGAAAGCTAGCTACACAAGTTTCAAGTGGTGGTCCGATGAGACACTCTTCAGGACATGGAAACCCGAACAGTGGAGCAAGACATCAAGGTTCTTATGGATAGGGAAGTGGACAAAGAGACAACAGCTTTGGAGGTAACAATTCGGCTGGAAGTAACAATCGTGGTAGTGGAAATCGGAACAGGCTTGGGAATGATCGTAACAACAATTGGAATAATCAAAACAATGGTGGGAACCGAGGGAACAATGGGAATGCTAGTGGTAACAATGGAGATGCTGACAGAGGACAAATTACTGCACCTCCATTTTGCAACAAATGCAACAAGAATCATTATGGACCCAACTGTCCTTATGAAAATCCCAATTGCTTTAACTGCAACAAACCAGGACACACTGCGAAGAACTGTTGGGAACCAAAGTGTGAAATGGGTTCTGATAGACCAAAAGGAAACGGAAAAGTGTTCGCTATGATCGGGAATAAGGATGCTAATGTTACTTGTCGTTCTTAGGATTGATGTTTGTATTAAATGTTGTTTGAACGAAGTGGGTTTATCCACTCGTCTTGTCTATTCTTTTGATTGTTTTGTTATTTGACTTGTTTTGAAGGAGTTTTCCTTCTCGTACTTTGATATTTTAAGTTGGAATTTTTAAAGATTCAATGCGTTATTTTCATAAGAATGTTCTGCCTTATTCTTAGTAGCATGGTATTTCTCGACGACGAGAAATCTCTAAGTTGGGGAGGATTGTGAGACCCACAATTTTACCCAAATTATTTGTGACTTTATAATTGAAATTAGGAAATTATGCTTGATTTTGATGTCTGGATTTAATATATATATGAATAAATATATATATACCTATATATATATATACGTGACATATACATATATATTATGTACCAATATTTTCCCTAGCCTATTTAAATGAAATATTATAAGGTAAAGTATTTGATTTAAATGATTTTAAAAGATGAAATGATTTTTGATGAATTAGAGTACCCTATCTTTAGAAATTCATATCTTTTCAACCGTACGTCGAAAAATTACAAATGATATGTCAAAACGATCGTATCGAAATCTAGATTATGAAAATTTAAAGCTTTGATTTTTATTTTAGAGTTTTAGAAATTTTATCACTGCTGCAATAGTAAACGAATTTTTGAGTTTTAAAAACCAATGTATGGTTTTAATGCATTAAATAACCTTTTGACTAAAGAATATTTTATTTTGAAAATGAAAATACATTTCTGAAGTTGTATAATGTACTATTATTCAAATTAAGTGTATTTTCGTATTTTTATTATTTTTAAATTATTTGAAAGCTTAGAAAGTGTATTTTTGAAGGAAATGATCTTAGGACTTCAAAAATTCATAACTTTCAAACCGTAAGTCCAAAAATTACAAACTTTATATGAAAATGATCGTATTAAAATGTAGAATCTTAGTATATAAAAATAAAATGTAAAATTTTTATTTTTATAGTTACGAAAATTTTTGAAGTAGGTAGAAAATCAAATTTTGATAGTTGATATGATTGGATAATTATGTAGGCACCTCCACAATGAACCAATGAAAAATTTTCTCTTCTATTTTAATATATATAAACCTTCCAAAAAAATAGTAGAAAGAGGGGAAGAATAGTTCTGAAGTTTGTGAGAATAAACCATGAATTAAAAGGCTTTAGGAATCAACAAAATCCCATTTAATGCTAGTTCATGTTCCAAGTAGTGTTTGAAAATTTTTGACTAAGACTTGATGAAGGGGGGACGAATTTTGCTCTGAAAAATGGAGGGGAAATGCATCCTCAACACCTATAAATAGATAGCCTTAGTTCCCACATTTTTCACACACAAACACTTGATAGTTTTACAAGAAAAAAAATAAAATTCTAAGAGAAAAGAGAGAGAGAGGGACGAGTAAGCTAAGGAAGGAGGGAAGCGTTGCTTTGTTGCTTGAAGTTTTCTAAAAAGCTTAAGGAGTAGAGGTAACCCAAAATCACTTATTTATTTAAGCTATTTTTAAGTTGTTTTGTTTATATTTTTGTTTAAACCTTCTCAATTTCTTCTATAGCTAAGTTCTAAATTTTTTTTCATTTTAAAGTTATTTTTGAATAAGTGATATTGTTCTTGAGTCATATGAATTAAGAATGAGAAAAGGGACACAAAAAGAGTGTTTAAAGGGATTTATCTCCCCTTTTCTTTAATTCTTAAGATGACTAAATGTTTTTGATGAGTTTGATCAATTTATTTTTTGGGTTTATTTTATTTCTAAGATCATATGAAGTATAAAAAATTTTGTATGGTTAAATAAGTTTTTATTCTTTATCTTTTAATTGTTTTTGTTTCTTTATAATAAGGAATAAGAATCAATAAGTAAATAACAATGGAAAAATATTAATTTCTGGTATATGTATATATATAGGCCGTGTCACATAATAAGAAATTGATGGTTGATTTGTGTAATTTTGATATATGGATTGTATTGTTGTTTAATAAAATAAAAAGAGAATGGAAATGAATAAAAGATTAAAATGGATTTTTATTTTTGGTTTTTATTTTCTTTTCTTTTCTGGACGTGTATGTACATATATATATATATATATATATATATATATATATATATTGTATGATAATTGTTGTTATTTCATGTGTATTTGAGTTATAGTTAAGAATGAAAATAAATAGGTATTTTCTTTAAAGTAGAAATGAAATGAAAATGATTTAAAGGAACAAAAAAATGATTTTTAAGAATAAAATTAATTCTGGAAAATTTTGATGTTCTTGAAGTATATGGAATTATATGTTATGGAAATTTTTATGTAATTGTTATTGTTTGTTTGTATTTGATTTTCTTTTGTTTGGATTTAAGTTAAATAAGAACAACGAATTAGGATGATAAATAAAAAATAATAAATTTTCTGGAAAAATAAAAATTATAAGTAGGCCGTGAGGCCTATGGTCCTTTTTAAAATATTTTTTGTAATTTGTTTGTTGTTTGATGTGTAGTTGAATTATAGTTTATAGTTTAAAAGAAATAAAAACAAATGGTAGTTGTTATAAACCTATAAGAACATGTATTTGTGATTAATTATATGAGTATGTGGTTGATATATTTGTATATGTTAGTTGCTGGAAAAAAATGAAATTTTTTAGAAATCTATTTTATATTTTGTTAATGATTAAATCTATGATATTGTTTTCTTTTAGTATACCAAATGATGTAATTATATTATATAGATGCTTTAGGAATTAAAAATTATTTTTCTAAGTTGTCTATATGCTAGTCGAATTTTAGAGAAAAAGAAATTAAATTTATTGAATTTTTCTAATTGATTTGATGATTGCTTTAGTATGTTTATGGAATATATTATATGTTTATATGGAAAATATTAATCTTTAAAGTTTTATTTTAATTCTGGAAATTTGATCTTTATTCTGAAAAATTTATTTATTTAAGACCCCAATAATTATTTTTGAGAATGTTAGTGATACCTTGTTAATATGTGCAAATGTAATGTAGAAACAAATAGAAATAAGTGTTTTTGATTAATTACTTTGATTTTATAAAAAAAATTAAGTTGCTGTCCAGAATTTAGAATGTATGAAAAAGTAATGTTTTATTAGAAATAATTGTATTTATAAGTCTTTAGCACAAGTAGGAATTATATATGATTGTTTTGGATTGTTTTACTTGAAATTATTGAAATGATGCAACTTTTTCTGTGGCTGTACAGCAGATGCAACTATTTTATTTTGTTTGGATTTAGTCATTTTATTATAGTAGAAGTTGTGATAAGAATTTAGGAAAAATCGGCATATGTTTTCGATGTTCTGTTTAAGAGAAATTGAATTTTTAAGTTTGTGTATGCATGCTGTCCAAAAATGAGAAATGTGTAGTATTTATGTTATGACTTGTTCTTGAATGATTAGATATGTAGATTTCATGTTAAATTTGAAGTATAAGTGCAAAGGATTAGAAAATGAATTTTAAAAGTAATATTGAATGTGTGTTTGAATGAAATATTATTTGTACTTGTATAAAATGATTGAAGGTTGTTCTTGAAAAAGAAATATTGATTTGATATTTAATTTTAAAGTTTTGTTAGTTTTTATTTTAGAAATGATTTATTTTCTAAGTATTTACATGGTTCCAAAACTTCAAAGACTTTGAGAAATTAATGTTTTCAAAGGTTATATTTGGTTAATCACTGTTAAGTTGGTGTGAATATCTGCAAAGCTTATTGTGTAAAAATAATTATGTGAATGTACTAATGTTTGAGAGTGAATCTTCTGTAATCTGATTTAGGTCTGTAACTTAATCTAATTAAGGATAAAGAAAGTATTTTGGATTTTGAATGTTCGAGTTTACTTTCTTATTTAATTATATATGCTTATAACATGATTTTTGCAAAACTTGTGTACTGCTTGATCTGATTAAGATTTGCATCAAAAGAAAAATACCTTAAAGTCATGTTGTATGAATAGTCTGAACATGGTAGTTGTTATAAGGTGCTGAGAAGTAAGATTATTAGTAAAAGAAAAATTTAGATTTATGTTCTTAAGGTGTTATGATTATGTTTTTAAAGTTATATGTTAGAATGATTGTTGATGTGTTAAGTGTTTTTGGTAAATGTTAAAATGGATTTTTAAAGAAGGTGTTTTTGGGCTGTCCAAATGATTAAAAAGGTTGCATCAAGTTTAAGTTATTTGTTTTATGTTAATCCTTGAGCGGTAGTTGTTATTGATTTTCAGAGTTAATGAAAAGTATGAAATAATCTCTTTTGATTTAATAATTAGTTCTAAAAAATTTCCATTGACGTTTTAAAGGTTTTGATTCTGTAAAGTATGATTTACTTTATGTATTGGAAGTTTTGGTTCAAGTCTTCTTGATTCCTAAAAAGTGATAAAGGAAATTGTTGTTAAGGATATGTGTCTTGTGGTTTGCTTAATTGTAATTGAGTAATTATTTATGAAATTATTTTGTAAATATTATTTGGTAAAGGCTTTCGTTTGGATTTGGGTGACGTGACTTCAAAGCAAGAGGACACTAATTTTGTAGTTTCAACTCAAGGTGAGAGAGAAGCCTTCTTAAGACATAGTGGCATGTAGTGTAATATTAGGACGTTCCGTATCATCTCAAAGGTCGGAACTAGGGATCTATCAGGTGAATAGTAGAACGGCAATTGTGTGTGTATGTCCCCCGCCGTTCCTACGAAAACACATCCCTTTATAATGATTGTATATGTTATGGATTCTGATTTATCATGATGTTGGCTTTATTATTATGAGGTATATATATTGTTGAATGCATAATGATAACATGTCTGGCGTATATGTTAAAAATCTGGTTATTGGAAGTAAATGAGTTTATATGATGTTATGGTGGATAATTTTTGGGAAGTGATCAAAGGCTTTATGGTTTAAGGAATTATTTTGGAACCTTTACATACAATGGTGTAGGAAAGTTATAATACTACCCCCGGATCGCATTGTCATGATGACATGCTTGATCTGTAAGTGTTGAATTCCCTGTGACCTGGAAGTGTCCATGAGAAGCTAATCCCTTAGAGGTCGAGACCCGTTAGAAGCAAGGTTTAGAATGGGTCGACCACAACTAGGAATGTTAAACTTTGTAAAAGCTCTCCGATAACTTAAAAGACATAGGAACCCTTTATATTAAACCTTGCGTTGAGAGTGAAGTAGTGGAGAGGAAAGACACCCTGTTTATCTACGGATACTCAGGTATGCTTGGAGATAGGAGTTCTTCAAGTGATGATTGCAATATGGGAGGGCAAGGACGGTGAAACGTCAAGAAGCCTCGAGTACTTCTCTAGGCGGGACGGGACTACAATGACAAGGTTCACGCAGGAGTCTGGGCTTTCATCGTAGCGAGGACTGCAGGCCAACTGGAGATAGTGCTGTCGCCCCATTGAGCAAATCATAGATGGTGAGAGGGAACCTGAATGGGGCAAAAGTTCGGTAAGGGCTGGGTTTTTGGAAACTTTTATGAAATGAATCTTGTTGACCGCCAGTGTTGGTCACATGAATTTTTATATCTTACTGACCACTAGCGATGGTATAGCCTTTTCGTTTACCGACTTCGATGCCAGTGTGGCTAAGGTTCCTGTGCGTCCCATCTGCTTTCCGAACTAGGATATGGTTGGATTTGTGGAGGAGATGTAACGTGTGTGATATCCATACCTTGAACCTCGGCAATGGTACCCCTTTTTGATTTACCGATGGTATGAAACTTAGAGACTAAAGATAATTTAACGGCTATGGTTTTAAGAGGTATAACGTTCTTGGGAAAAGATTTTATGGTAACAAATACAGTAAGGTAATGGTGATAATGATGTACATGTTTGTGTGGTCTTAATATTCCCCTATGGTAAGCCCACGCCGTCGACGATAATATCGTTCGGAAGTGCTTACTCTCTCTATTTCCTCTTTCCTGTGGGCATTGGGAACAATGTCTACAGATGGCAGATCAAGGAGTGGTAGCTTAAGACAGGAAGAGGATCATGGGATGATGCACACATAAGGAGGAAGCAGAAGCAGCAATCGAGGAATCTTCTAGACACTTGTGATGGGAGATAGCTATGAAGACTTGTAGTATAAGATAGGATAGTCCTTGCTTGTATCCTATCTTAAGGTGATTAGGACATGATTAATATGTCCCGTATGTAACCCCATTTGTAATATGGATTATTTAAATGGAATAAAAGAAGTTCTTTCTAATTATGTATGAAGTTAATTTAAATAATTAAATGTTTTCCGCAAATTAACCATCGAATAATTTTGGCATCACGAAAAGGAGCTTTTTGGAAAAGTGTTAGTGACATCTCTTTTTGGAAAGGAATTTTATATTGCGAGTTTAGGAACCAAATATTGAAAACCAAATGAATCAAATTGTATTTAGGAAAACCTTTTTATGAAACCAAGTTATTTAAGAAACTAAGTTAGTTATGTAACCTTTTCGAAAACTAAGTTGAGAAATATTTTTGAAAATAAAGTTGACATAAAAACTTCTTCTCCAAATACTGATCGCTTGTAATGTTTATATAAAAAAAATGGCGCAAATTTTTAGTGAAAATTCTATTTCCAAATCGGGGTGTTACACATTGCCCTTGAGTCTTCTCTTATGAGTGCACAACTCCTTAAGGAACTTTGCATATCTTCGAATCTGTTTTATTGCATCAAGAAGGGGTATGTTGACTTCCACCTTCCTGAATGTGTCAAGAATGTCCTTGTCCACTTCTTCCACCCTTTTGTTTTGAGGCACTCTTGGTGGAAATGGAAGAGGAAAAGGAGGAAGTTGTAGGACAACAGCAGGGCTTGTGGTTGAAGTCGAGGAAGGTTGAGTTGGATGATTCTCTTTGGTGCTAGCTTGCTCGCCTTCATCTACCACTTGGCTCTTCCCTTTAGAGGAAGCTAGAGCATCATTATTGAGGCGAGGTTGTGGTGTGGGTGTGACAATCTGCTTTCCTGACCTCAGGTTGATGGCACTCACATTCTGATTCTGAGGGTTGATCACTGTTTGGGAAGGCAACTTGTCAGAATTTTCAGATTGCAAGTTGTTGAGAGAAGTTGCCATTTGACCCATCTGATTTGTCAAAGTCTGAATGGATGCCTCTTGTCTCTGAATGGATGCTCTAGTTTCTTGTTGAAATTGGAGGTTCTGCATGGTCATTTGCCTCACCAACTCCTCCAAGGTAGGTTGGTTGGATGGAGGGGCTGATGGTGCAGGATGAACCACTTGCTGCTGTTGTTGTTGCCTTTGCTGCTGGATTGGAGGAGGTACATATGGTGGTCTACTCGGTCCAACGGTGTTCTGAAATGGAACATTAGGAGAAGGTTGCTGTTGTTGATCAGACCACTTCAGGTTGGGATGGTTCCTCCATCCAGGGTTGTATCTATTGGAAGAGAGGTCATGATTGTGTTGTTGTGGGCCTCTATTGTTGTATATGTTTGCTGCATAGGCCTCGGGTTGGTCACCACTGGTCATCGGCTGTTGCTGCTGAAGGGAAGGGCATGCATCTGTGGGGTGCTCAATGGATGTGCATATGCCACACACTCTAGCAAGAAGTATCATCTTTTTCTGATTGACAGCCAATTGTGTGACCAATGTTGTAAGTGAATCAATTTTTTGCTCAAGCTTCTCAACCTTGCCCGAGTCTGCACCAACATCATTTACATCCCTCACAACTATTGCATCACTGTTGCTTCTTGCATGGAATTGCTGACAATTGGAAGTCATCTTCTCAATTTTGCTCCTGGCTTGTAAGGGTGTCATATCTCCCAATGTACCACCACTTGCGGCATGTACCATGTTTCTCTCCATGAAGTTGAGACCTTCATAGAAATATTGAATAAGCAGCTGCTCTGAGATCTGATGGTGAGGGCAGGAAGCACATAACCTCTTGAATCTCTCCCAATATTCATAGAGACTCTCTCCATGTTGTTGCCTGATACCAGAGATTTCCTTTCTGATTGCCGTGGTCCTATTTGCAGGGAAGAATTTTTCCAGAAATGCCCTCTTCAAGTCATCCCAGCTTGTGATGGAACCAGGGGCCAAGTCAGATAACCAATCCTGGGCCAGACCCTCTAAGGAATGTGGGAATGCTTTGAGACAGACATGATCCTCTTGCACATCATGTGGTTTCATTGTGGTGCACACTATGTGGAATTTCTTGAGATGCTTATGAGAATCCTCACCTGCAAGACCATGAAACTTGGGCAACAAATGGATTAGTCCTGTTCTAAGCTCAAAAGGAACATCCTCATCAGGATACCGGATACACGAGTCTTCAATAGTGAAGTCAGGTGCAGCCAGCTCCCTAAGTGTCCTTTCCCTTGGTGGTGGTTGAGCCATGTTATCACAATGTACAAAATCAGATTGAACAAAATCAGAAGGAATAGAAGAAACATAAACAGAATCAGAATTAGGACTATAAGATGACTCTGACTCACTATCTAATGACTGATTCCTATTTTGTCCAACTAATCTGTGATAAGTTCTATCAATTTCAGGGTTGTAAGGATTCAAATAACTTGGGTTGCCCCTAGTCATGTACTGAACAGGACAACATCAACCATAGCATACTGTAACAGATATGCATGACCAAAATCGGCAACAAAATTTTTTATTTTTTAAAAATTTTTTATTTATTTTTTTCAGCACCCTAAAATCATGAAAACATATCACAGAAAGTTTGAGGACAAAATTGAAAAGGGAACCAAGTCAAAGAATTAAAACAGAGACCAAAAACTAAGAAAATAAAACTTGTAAAATAAAAAAGAAATAGTAAACAGGCTTTTTCGGGATCCAAACGAAGGAGTTTTACGACGAATTCGTCAAATTCAGATTATTCAGAAAATTCCCTTCGATTTGATATAAAATTCGTCAAATTTCGAGTTACTGATCAAAAGTTACGCCTATTTATAGTAAGTACTGCTGAAACTTGGAAAATTTTTCTGGAACTCACAACCAGTGCCTATCTGAGTGTCTGTGATGCATCAACACACTAATATATGATGAAACAAGTGTGGATACCAATTTTCGTGCAAAAATTCCACCCGCAGCTATGTTGAATGGCACTCACAGAATCACTATAATAGCATCAGTTGTGCAGAACAGCAAATCAGCAAACAGGGCAACTTTCAATCAGTTATCAGAATGCTTATTCACACACTAACTACACTAACTACTCTAACTAACTACTGTATGATCTTTGGCAAGAACCGATAATCCCCGGCAACGGCGCCAAATTTTGATCGAGGCCGTACCCGATCAAAATAAAAGGGGTTTATTCTGTAGTACTAGGAAGGTGATCCTAGGTCGTTTCCCAGCGAATATCGGTCTAGGCAAAGCACCAAACACGTAGTGTGCAGTAAATTGGGGGGGGGGGGGGGGTTTGTATGTATCAAATGTGAAGAACAAAACGCAAAACAGAATATAACAACTAAGAAAATCAGAAACAAAAGCGGGCAAACCCCTTTGGCTACGCACACTACTCAATCCTAGCTCACTAAAGATCGATTCCTCTCCTCTCCTCTGTCCAACTCGTGAGACCTAAATACTAAGCGAAAATTCAGTTCTCACCCCAAAACCCTATCTTCTAATTAAGCATCAGAAACCAAAGCATGGGATTTTTACGAGTTAACATAAATTAAGCATTTATATTCATGTATCTCTATGAAATGGAATTAAGAAAACCACTACACATTGATAAACATGAAAACAGATAAGAGAAAACAAAATTGAATTAATAACAAGAGCTCATGAGTAAGTGATACAATACCAAAGGGATTAACCCTTGAAGTTAGTCTTCCATGGTCATAAATCAACAAAAACGTGTAGAAAGGGGGAAGAACAAAACCCTAGCATCCACCAATTGCTATGGAGAGCCAAGAGAGAAGTTCTAACCTAGAGAGAGAGTGAGAAATCTGAAATGGGAGTCTGTCTTGGGGGTTACACGAATTTCCCCTTCATTTAGTCATAAAAATGGGCCTAAAACATGGGCCCAAGTCCTAAGAAACACTATTCTGAAAATTACAATTAAAAAGGGACCTAAATGCAAATTACAATCTTCACTTCAATACTTCAATCTTCATTTCCAAAATGCCGATAGTGTCCTTGCCAATTATGACCTGAAATTAGAAATAGAATTAATTAGACTAAATAACCCCAAATTAAACAATATTCGGAATATTAGTCCAATAAACTCTAAATCACTAAATCAAGCTAATAAATGTCAAATGGGCAACAAGTATCAATAATAGGAGTAAAATAATGCAAGGAATAATGGGAAATAAAATGCTCATCAAGGATAAAATCACTGGTGCAATCTCTTCTATCCCTTATCTCTTTATTTTTCGTTGTTATATTTATTTGTCTTGCATCAAAGCGATTATTTTCATAATAATTATTTTAAAGGATTTTAAATTAATTAGCGCGGTATCATACGTTTTCGTTGTTCTTATTTTAAAATTGTATCCGCGCATATTAGTTTTCATAATAGTATTAATATTATTCGCTTCAGCGCATTCGTTTTCATCATTATAATTATTTTCCGCTGCAAATCTCTTTAAATTTGTTGAAAACGTTTTAAAGTGAATATTTTCCAATGTTTTTGTAAACACCCAATTCACCCCCTCTTGGGTGACGACTGTCAATCCTAACAATAATTCTAACAATTGGTATCAGAGCTTCGTGCTCTGGTAAAGGCCTAACAGCCTGAGCTAAAGATCCTTGTAGATTGGCAGCGTTGGGATATTTTATTTATTTAAATATGGAGGGATTTTCATTCGATGAAGCACCATTATTTGATGGAAATAATTTTCACTATTGGAGTGCGAGAATGAAAATATTTTTACAATCTATCAGCATTCGTTTATGGAATGTCGTTTTACAGGGTTTTGATGAAAAATCTTCTTCCTTGAATTTTCAAGCTATGCATGTTTTGAAAAATGCTTTGAACCATGATGCATTTGCTATTATTGAAAATTGTGAAAATTCTAAGGATATTTGGGACACTTTACATCTACACTATGCTACTAATGATCTTGTTGAAAGTGTAAGTGTCCACAGGAAAGAGGAGAAGGAACAACAAGAAGTTGTTATAGAACGTGAAACGACCAACTCCCTAGACGAAGATTCTGATGATGAAACAGAAAGCGTGGGGAGTAGCTCATTATGCGATGATGATGAATTAGAGAGACTGTTTGAAAGCTTCATGGACTGAATGGAGGAATCAAGCTCTTCGGATGAGGAATTGATGGAAGATGAAAATGAAACATCCGAATACTTGGCCCATGAGGAACATGAGGTAATTCAAAATAGTTTTTGTTCTAAATCTCTACAATTTGCATATAATGATTTGAATGATGATTTGATATCTTTAGAAAATAGAAACTTGGACTCTTTACAAAAATTATCTCAAATTGAAAATGAAATTGATTTTTTGAAAAATGGAGATATTTTTGATAAAGAGATATTTTTGATAAAGAGATATTTTTGATAAAGAGATATTTTTAGAAAATAGCTCCTCAACTATTTTTGAAAATTGCATTGATATTGAAAAACAAGTTGAGGATGCACTCTTTGAATATAGTAACATTGAAAAATCCATTTGTTCAAATTCCTTGCTTGAATGTGAAATTGAAAATGATGTTGGTATTCAAAAATCAAGCAAAGTGTATGACAATAAAATTTTTCAATGTAAAGTCAAAAATTCCAAGTTTCATGAAAATAATTTTGAAAAAATCATATCATCATCCAAACCCATTACATGCAATTATTGTGGTAATTTAGGACATATTTCTCATTTGTGCTTTTATCGTAAGAATTATAATATGATAAATAGCTTGCAATGGGTTCCAAAGGCCTCTAAGGAATCTATGACTAACCCCCAAGGACCTAAGATGAAATGGGTACCAAAAGGTTCTCCTTGTGTTAAAAATATGCAGGAAATTAAATCAAAGGGTGAACCATTTGGACAACATAAGGGGAAGTCAATGAAGTCTGTAACATCCCGAAAATTAATATTAAATAATATAATTTTAGTATATAAATATCTATTTAAGGATAGGACTAAGCCTTAGAAATTGTACAAGGTTAGAAGGGTAGTATGAGCATAGGCCGACCTAGGATGTGAGATTAAGGCCTCGGCCCGATCTCGGCCGAGCTAGATAAGATTGTGTGCTTATGAACCGAGCTGAAAGGGAACCCAACGTGAAACCCATTGTCCAGTCTGGATTAGCCGATCTCAAAGTCCTGTCCGAGAGGGATGCTCAGACTACTGTTGTTCCTACAAATCGAGCCAACGTATCCTAGCCGACGTACCAGAGCCAACACGTCCTAGCTCCTCCGTGCCAGTTCATGTGGAACTGTTAACCCTTTGGTTTTCGTACCATCCGTACGGTACTGTCCTTCACTTTATGTCATTATCACTGCTTTATGTCCTTTTCAATGTACTGTTCATGGCTTCCTCAAGAAGCCAATGAATCCTGTCCACATATTCAAGCTTCCTCAAGAAGCCTCCAATGAGAGCCACACAAATATCTTCCACATTTGAATAACAGAAAATCCCAACACGTAACCCATAACACTTCTCACTTTTATTCTTCTCTTTTCCCTACGTCTCTCTCTCTTTCTCTCAAAGTCCAGCAGCCCTAACACTTCTTTCTCCCTCCCTTCCCACGGATATTTCCCCCCCTCCAGCAACCAAACCTCTACCGGAGACCCTCCTTCTCTCCGTCCCCGTTTTAATCTGGAGTCCCTGGGCCGCCGTGAAGTTCGTGTGTAGCGTGGCGTGGTGGTGGCAGCAAGGAGGAAAAGGATTCAAAGGTGTGAAGCTCCAAGATCAAGCATCAAGAAAACCATTCTCAAACTCTCAACTCTTATCTCACACGGTTTGAGGTAAGGAGTGAGTGTTACCTCTGCTTGAGTTTGGGTTTCTAGGGTGTTCATAAAGGGTACTAAGAGTGGGTATTAGATTAGGGAATGGATATAGGTTAATGTTAGAAGAGAAATGGTAAGAAGGGAAAAAGGGGAATTAATGAATGAACTAGAAACATGGATTTTAGGTGAAGATGGAATATCACTTTTTATTACATGCTATATTCCATATGCTGTATTTTATATGATGGATTGACTAAATGTTTTGTGCATACGGTTGTTGTGGTATAAGTGTTTATGAGCTTTGATATTTGGTATTTGTATTTGTGGCCGAGCCAAGAGAGGGTGAGAATGGAGAATGAGAAAGATGGTAACCAGGGTGGATCGAAAAGACAAACTAATAAGTTACATAATGAGTTAGGTAGACGAGATAGATAATAGGAATAATGGAAATCGGGAATGGGTGAAGGGTTGAGCCGAGATAGATGCAAAGAGGAATAAATTAAAGAGGTGAACTGAGGTGGGCCGAACTAAAAGTAATGGTTAATAAGATAAAGGGAATTAAAGAGAAATGGTTGTGTGGTCGGGTCATAGCAGACGCGTACCGGGTGCGTGCATTGATCGCGTAAGCCGAGCATTGTGGTGCTTGCAGCTGTAAGACGAGCATGGTGGTGCTCGCAGTTATGACACACAAGGTTCCGAGAACGGAATCGGTACGAAGTGTTCCTGGTCATAGCAGACGCGTACTGGGTGCGTGCATTGATCGCGTAAGCCGAGCATTGTGGTGCTCGCAGCTGTAAGACGAGTATTGTGGTACTCGCAGTTATGGACACTCCTTACTCCATAGAATGATCGGCGGTAGTGTTCCTGATCATAGCAGACGCGTACTGGGTGCATGCATTGATCGCGTAAGCCGAGCATTGTGGTGCTCGCAGCTGTAAGACGGGTATTGTGGTACTCGCAGTTATGGACACTCCAATATCCGACCTAAATGGTGTAAGACATGCACTGGGTGTATGCATCCGAGAAGAGTAAAAGATTGTAAACTATGTGAGTCGAATAATGAGTAATGGTAATCCAAGGTAAGAGAATGTAAACCGAGGTATAGCTAGTATTGAGTTAACTGGCTTATGATGTGAGCCGAGCCAGACGAGGATGTGGGTATGCGAACCGAGCTAAATGTTGATATATGCATGAGATATATGGGTTTGATTACTTGTGATTTATTTTCTATTTGACTACTTGTGTTTGGCTTGGTAGTTCGGTATGTCATCTTAGAAACTGCTTACTTAAGTTCTGTGTAATGCTCACCTCCTTACCATTTTTCAGGTACTGAGCCCGAGCAGACGCAGTCCCCGGCCGAGCAGGATCACTCTCCCTCTCAGGGAGAGTAAGTTATTTAGAGTCAGATAGGTGGATGGGTCTCGGCCAGTGGGGCCGAGCTAGAACATTGTTTTGTATTGGGTCTCGGCCAGCTGGGCCGAGCTAAAACACTGATTGTATTTTGAATGACCGAACTGAATGTACCTAAACTTATACTTTATGTATTTGATGCATTTAAGTCTTCCGCTTTATTAACTCTGATGTTTTTGTTATTAATGAAAGGAAATATTATTTTGGCAAATATCATATCCATCTTAAAAGAAATTTTAAATCCTAATTTTGGGGTAATTAAGGGTAATTAGTTCATAGGGTGTTACATTTTTGGTATCAGAGCAGTTTCTCCTCGGCCTATTGGAGTTGCGAAAGACTCTAGTGGTTACTCACCAAGAGAGTGACAAATAAGTAAAGTCTAGAAGTCTAAGTTAGACAATAGAGCTCATAGATATATATGTTTATATATATACATTTACTTGATTAATCGGAAGTTAATTGGCTTTCTCTCCATGACCAAACAGCATGGCTGGGAGACGAGCTGATAACGACCGAATTGCCACTGTGTTGGAAACCCTGGTTCAACTACAGCAGAACCAAGCGCAGGTTGAGAATCTCGCTCAAAACATCGCCTCAGCCGCAGCAGCTGCAGCTGTAGCTCTTCAGCCCCAACCTCCGGCTCCGGTCGAGATAGACTGGATGAGCCGATTTCGGAAGAACGAACCACCTCGGTTCGAAGGGGGTTACAACCCCGATGGAGCTCAGAGATGGATCCAGGACATTGAGAAGATCTTCTGATCCCTACAACCGCCCCATGAGTACAGAGTGAGGTTGGCCGAGTTTGTGCTGGTTAATGAAGCCGAGCACTGGTGGGAGCAACAGAGCCGAGGACTGGAAGCGGCTAATGAGGCCATCACTTGGGACTTATTCCGAGCTCGCTTCCTCGGAAAGTACTTTCCCGAGGATGTAAGGAGAGAGAAGGAGCTCGCTTTTCTCAAACTGGAACAGAGAAACTTGAGCGTTGGGGAGTATGCCGCTCAGTTCGAGGATTTGATCCGTTATTCAGGAAGCTACCGAGATGCTGATGAGCGTACCAAGTGCATCAAGTTTGAGTCTGGTCTCCGTGACGACATTCGGCTCGCATTCGAATATCAGAACGTGGCCAATCTCTCGCAACTGGTGAACATTGCTAGCACCTATGAGAAAGGGCTTAAGAGAAAAGCTGATGGAAAGAGGAGCAAGTCGGCACAGAAAGAAGTGGGTCCGATCAAAGGAAAAGGAGCTGTCCAGAGATCTGCCCCATATGTGAATCCGAACTCCAGAATGTCAACAGCTCCGAGGAGTGGTGGTCAAATGGTGGCTGTTCCTGGCCCGTATCCGATATTCCAACATTGTGGAAGGCAGCACCGGGGGGAATGCTGGAATCTGGATCCGAGAAAAACCAGAGGATCCTATTTCTGATGTGGCAAGCCTGGCCATTTTGCAGCTCGGTGTACCGAGAATATTGTGAAGGAAGAGGTCAATGTGACCAAGGCTCATCAGACTGGTATTAACCGACCTATGCAGAGAGGCAAAGTTTACACTATGGATAGAGAAGAAGTGACTGATGCTGGCGAACTGATCTGAGGTACTTTCCAAGTAAACAGTATTCTTTGTGCCGTGCTATTTGACTGTGGAGCCACACATTCTTTCATTTCCCTTGACTGTATGAATAGACTAAAACTATTCCCAGTAGAAATGCCTTACAAACTATCCATTTCTACCCCAACCAATTCTTATGTAATCACTTCTAAAATGTGTCTAGAGTGTCCTATCCAAGTATTAGGCAAAGAATTTAAAGTCAATTTGATTTGTCTACCCTTAACCAAGCTGGATATTATCCTTGGCATGGACTGGATGTCTCAACACCATGTCTTACTCGATTGCCGAGAAAAGACCGTAATCTTTAGTGGCCCTTCTGTTGCGAAGTTAGAGACAACAGAGGAACCGACCTTAGACCAAATCCCCGTGGTCGGAGAATTCCCTGAGGTTTTCTCGGACGAAATGCCTGGCTTACCGCCGAATAGGGAAGTAGAGTTCAGTATAGACCTCCTTCCGGGAACTGGCCCGATCTCAATTGCTCCGTACAGAATGGCGCCTCCCGAGCTAGAAGAGCTTAAGAAACAGCTGGAAGAACTTTTGGCCAAAAAGCTAATCCGACCAAGCGTATCGCCGTGGGGAGCCCCAAACCTGTTTGTGAAAAAGAAAGATGGTAGTCTCAGAATGTGCACTGACTATAGGAAGCTCAACGCGGTAACGGTGAAGAATAAATATCCCCTCCCTCGGATTGATGACTTATTGGACCAACTCAAGGGAGCGTCGGTGTTTTCAAAGATAGATCTCATATCTGGATATCACCAAATCCGAGTCCGAGAAGAAGACATTCCGAAGACAGCCTTCCGATCAAGGTATGGGCATTTTGAGTACGTGGTTATGCCCTTTGGACTTACCAATGCCCCAGCTATCTTCATGGACTACATGAATAGAATCTTCCGACCTTACCTGGACTCGTTTGTGATAGTCTTCATTGATGATATCCTCATCTACTCCCAAAATCCGAGTGAACACGAGCAGCATCTGAGAATGGTGTTACAAGTTTTGAAGGATAAGAATCTCTACGCTAAGCTCTCTAAGTGCAGCTTTTGGCTCAACGAGGTTCATTTCCTCGGACATGTGATATCCGAGCAAGGTGTAGCAGTTGATCCCTCCAAGGTGGAAGCGGTACTTAAGTGGGAGAGACCCAACTCGATCACTAAGATCAGGAGTTTCCTCGGTCTTGCATTTAACATCTTGAAAATTAATATTAAATAATACAATTTTAGTATATAAATATTTATTTAAGGATAGGATTAGGCCTTAGAAATTGTACAAGGTTAGAAGGGTAGTATGAGCATAGGCCGACCTAGGATGTAAGTATAGGACCTCGGTCCGATCTCGGCCGAGCTAGATGAGATTGTGTGCATATGAACCGAGCTGGATGAGAACCAAACGCGGAACCTGTTATCCAGTCCGGACTAGCCGACCTTAGCATACCTCACCCTATTACCCGAGATGGAAGCTCGAACTACTACGATTCCTCCATACCGAGCCGACGTATCCTAACCGACACGTCCTAGCTCCTCCGTTCCAGCTCATGTTGAGTTGGTAGCCCTCGAGTTTCGTACCATCCGTACGTTGTACCAACATCCACTTTATGTCATTATCACTGCTTTATGTCCTTTTCAATGTACTGTTCATGGCTTCCTCAAGAAGCCAATGAATCCTGTCCACATATTCAAGCTTCCTCAAGAAGCTTCCAATGAGAGCCACACAAATATCTTCCACATTTGAATAAAAGAAAATCCCAACACATAACCCATAACACTTCTCACTTTTATTCTTCTCTCTCTTCCCTACGTCTCTCTTTCCCTTTCTCTCAAAGTCCAGCAACAACAACCCAACATATCTTCTTCCTCTCCTCTTCTCACGAACATTTTCTCTCTCTTCCACCAACCAGAGACCTCCTCCCCGCCGCCTTCTCTTCCGTCCCGGACGCCTCTGGACCGCCCTGGAGTTCGTGTGTAGATTGGTGGAGCTCGTGTGCAGCTTGGAGTAAGAAGGATTCAAGGGTGCTAAGATCAAGGACAAGCAACAAGGAACCATTCTCAAACTCTCAACTCTTATCTCACACGGTTTGAGGTAAGGAGTGAGTGTTACCTCTACTTGAATTTGGGTTTCTAGGGTGTTCATAAAGGGTACTAAGAGTGGGTATTAGATTAGGGAATGGACATAGGTTAATGATAGAAGAGAAATGGTAAAAAGGGTAAAAGGGGAATTAATGAATGAACTAGAAACATGGATTTTAGGTGAAGATGGGATATCACTTTTGATTACATGCTATATCTCATATGCTGCATTTTATATGATGGATTGACTAAATGTTTTGTTCATGTGGTTGTTGAGGTATAAGTGTTTATGATGCTTTGATATTTGGTATTTGTATCTGTGGCCGAGCCGAGAGAGGGTGAGAATGGAGAATGAGAAGAATGGTAACCAGGGTGGACCGAAAAGACAAACTAATAAGTTACATAATGAGTTAGGTAGACGAGATAGATAATAGGAATAATGGAAATCGGGAATGGGTGAAGGGTTGAGCCGAGATAGATGCAAAGAGGAATAAATTAAAGAGGTGAACTGAGGTGGTCCGAACTAAAAGTAATGGTTAATAAGATAAAGGGAATTAAAGAGAAATGGTTGTGTGGTCGGGTCATAGCAGACGCGTACCGGGTGCGTGCATTGATCGCGTAAGCCGAGCATTGTGGTGCTTGCAGCTGTAAGACGAGCATGGTGGTGCTCGCAGTTATGACACACAAGGTTCCGAGAACGGAATCGGTACGAAGTGTTCCTGGTCATAGCAGACGCGTACTGGGTGCGTGCATTGATCGCGTAAGCCGAGCATTGTGGTGCTCGCAGCTGTAAGACGAGTATTGTGGTACTCGCAGTTATGGACACTCCTTACTCCATAGAATGATCGGCGGTAGTGTTCCTGGTCATAGCAGACGCGTACTGGGTGCGTGCATTGATCGCGTAAGCCGAGCATTGTGGTGCTCGCAGCTGTAAGACGGGTATTGTGGTACTCGCAGTTATGGACACTCCAATATCCGACCTAAATGGTGTAAGACATGCACTGGGTGTATGCATCCGAGAAGAGTAAAAGATTGTAAACTATGTGAGTGGAATAATGAGTAATGGTAATCTGAGGTAAGAGAATGTAAACCGAGGTATAGCTAGTATTGAGTTAACTGGTTTATGATGTGAGCCGAGCCAGACGAGGATGTGGGTATGCGAACGGAGCTAAATGTTGATATATGCATGAGATATATGGGTTTGATTACTTGTGATTTATTTGCTATTTGACTACTTGTGTTTGGCTTGGTAGTTCGGTATGTCATCTTAGAAACTGCTTACTTATGTTCTGTGTAATGCTCACCTCCTTACCATTTTTCAGGTACTGAGCCCGAGCAGACGCAGTCCCCGGCCGAGCAAGATCACTCTCCCTCTCAGGGAGAGTAAGTTATTTAGAGTCAGATAGGTGGATGGGTCTCGGCTAGTGGGGCCGAGCTAGAACATTGTTTTGTATTGGGTCTCGGCCAGTTGGGCCGAGCTAAAACACATGATTGTATTTTGAATGACCGAACTGAATGTACCTAAACTTATACTTTATGTATTTGATGCATTTAAGTCTTCCGCTTTATTAACTCTGATGTTTTTGTTATTAATGAAAGGAAATATTATTTTGGAAAATATCATATCCATCTTAAAAGAAATTTTAAATCCTAATTTTGGGGTAATTAAGGGTAATTAGTTCATAGGGTGTTACAAAGTCAAAGGGTCATTGGTATAAAAACAAACAATATGGTCAAAAGAGAAAGATGTTCACAACCAAAGCTTCTCACGTGCAAAAAGGTGAAATCATAAGATTGAGGACCTCAAACAAAAAGTGATGGAATGAACCCAGTAGAGGAGAAAAGAAGAAATTATCGAAGATGGTACCTAAGAGGACAAGAACTAAATGGGTCGATCAAAGGAGAAAGATGCCTACCAACACCAAAGCTTCACGAGAAAAATGGAAGATCCGATATGTTCAAAAATCAAAAGGTGAAGCAATGGGTAAAGGCAAGAACTTCATTGGTCAACAAACCTAAGGTATCAATCTCTTATTCCTCTTATATCAATGATTATACAAAGGTATACTTGGACTATTCTAATTTTTATTCATACTAAGGTGGATCATGGGTGCTAAATTTTTTTTAAAAAAATTATTTTTAATTATCATGATCACTCCTTGGTTGAATTAAATCATGTGTGTTTTACACCTTTTTGAAAATTCTTTTTAGCACATGATTATTTTTGGTATAGTCCTAGATACCTGTTACATATAGTGTGTTATATCATGTGTGATTAAAATTTTTTTTTGTTATCTTTTATCACATGATTACACTTTATATGTAATGATATTGCATTGATATATGAGGACATGCATGTATTTGTAAGGACATGTTTGGTACGACATGGACTTATAACATAAGCATGGTGATATTTCTTTTTATGATTAGTGCATATATTTAAAATTGTTCATTCATATTTTACCTTCATATATAATATCCTTGATATTAGTGAAGGGATGCAACTAATCCTTAAGGATCCAAGACTTTGGATACCAAAAGTATTATCTTAAGTAGTATTGCAGGTGATATTTCAAGCACAAGAGGATTCATGAACTATGGATTTAAACGAAAGGATACCAAAGAAGGTCATGGTATCAAGGGAAATGCAACTTGAATAGACACAAGTGGAGCTCTTAACATGTTATTTAATAAGAACGAGAGACTTAAAGGAAGAACTCAACAAGTGCACAAACATCCCTTATCATGTGAAAAATCAACACTTACGATAAGTATCACCGACTTATTTTTTTTTTTACAATATGATATTTATCTTTGTGTCACACATGTTTATCATGGTGCTGAAATTGTATTTATTCCTTCTTCGATATGTTGGTACAAAATTTTTTTTGAAGAATAAATTATTTTTCAGCATACACTATATTCATTTGTTACTAATTCCTAAGGATCCAATTAATTTGGATACCAAGAGATGTAACAGCCCGATTTTCATAACTCAAAGTGATTAACTTTTATATGTTAAAGTTACCAAAAATGAGGCCAATTTTTTTTTTTAAAAAAACAAAAACAGTTTGAAGTGTCCATGTTACGTGTACCACTCTTTACTAAAAATCGAGTCGTTACTAAAATCATTCATCACATAAAACTTTAATCTTCATGAAGTGGCTTGTTTCAGAAACACTATACATTTTCCCAAAAGATTACATTTTTTGTTCTTCCAAAATAGAGTATTCCACAATACAGAATTAAAACTTGGCTTAGTTACATAATTGGCACATTGCTTGGTAATCCTTGGCTCAAAACACAAATCATAACTTAAACTAAATTTACTACTATCCCTTCCACTGCGTTACTCTGATGAAGACCACCAAATGAAGCTTCCCTTTCCTCATGCACACTTTCTTCATCCCCGAAAGTGAAGCCACCTTGATCATTACTTTCCTTCTGACATTAAGCTCCAGCTCCAATTCATTTAGAGTGATGATCTCCACGTGATGCTCCGTCTGCCCGTTGAGATATCCGCAGCACCGATATGCCAACGAACAGGAGAGAGTAAGCGTTCCGAACGACGAATCGTCGACGGTGTGGGATTACAGTAGGCGAGATATCAAGACCATACAAGCATACAACACACAACCAACATACAACACAACAATCAAGCACATCCTTATTATCATTATTATTATTACTATTTTCCTTGTTTTACCCAAACTTATACACATTCCTTCTTTCTCAATTACTTTCTCAATCTCTCTTACACATCTTCCACGTTCATAATTCAATTTCATTCCTGCCATCACATTCCAGGGGACATCAAACATACTATTATCAATCTTTTCATTACTTTTCAATTTTCAGATTTAAGTCTTATCAAATCATAACCTTCGATGATTGGGGAAGAAATTATAATATCGTCGAGGTACTCCCTTTGTCACCAACGTCTCACACGTCTACATCTCCTCGGTCATCCACCCAGCCTAGTCGGAAGCGAACAGGAGTACAGGACCTTTACCACGCGGGCACGACAGCTGTCTCACAACAAATGGTCCCAAACCAGGAGGCCCAGCCTCAAATCAATTCATATAATATCAAGGCTCACAGTCCACGCAGTGGCAAAACACAATGCCCCGTTCCTGTCCCTCTCCACTGTTCTCGAAATGCCATAGGGGTGACAGCACGATTCCGGTTCCGGAGGCAGAACTTACCACGGTATTAGGACCCAGTTCCCGCCACGTCTGACTACCACATATGGAATTCGTTCCGCCCAGAATAGTACTCAAGGCAACGTGACGTTTTACGGCCCGAGCCTACCCTATTGCATTCACAACCCGAATATCCCTGATATCCGGGGTACCTTCCTCTCCACTACTTCGCACTCTCATACCTCACCGCGTTAATGTCTTTTAAAGTCTTTTATCTTTGTTAATTAACCTAAGGTCGGCCCATCCTTCGTGCATCCCTTCAATGAGTCCCGACCACTAACTTTGCACAATCTTTCTCATCAGAGCACAGAGCTGGGTTCTCATCATTTCATTACACATCTTGTCTCAACAATCTCATATCATCCTCTTTCTCAAGATCTCAACTCACCAAACTTTTTCTTAAAATCTCAAATCACAAACTTTTACCAACTTTCTCAAAATCTTTTCAAAAATATCTTTTCACAAATTCTACCAAAAGTCTTGCTTCAAAAATCTCGTTTCAAAAACTCTTTTCAAAAATTCTCATCTTCAAAAACCTCTTCAAAATCTCTTTCCACAAATCTTTTCAAAAATCTTATTTCAAAAACTTTTCGAAAACATATTGTTTCAATGAGTACTAGTGGAGGAGCAAGCTCAACTCAACACCAGTCTCCCTTCAACAATATCACAAAGGAGCCCTGTAAGATCCATGAAGAATGTTTTGATAAATGCCAAAAGGTTTTGAACAAGCTACAAATGTGTTGATCAAGTTCAAGCTCAACAAGCAACAACAAACATCAAGTTATGAAGAGAGAACCAACTCATGAAGACTTAGTTTGGTAGTTTATGTTTTATTGTTTTATCTTTTGCCTCACAAGTCTTTTAGTTTATGAGTTTGGGTAGAGTTTATTAGAGGGTAGTGAATCTCTTTTGATTGCATGATTATATCATATTTTGAGTATTCACTTTGCCTAAAATCAATAGGTGGCTTAAAGGTTTGAAAGAAAAGGTTTAGTTTTTGAGAAAACAAGTTTTAAGTGATTTTTAATGTTAATAATCGATTAACAGATTTTGATAATTGATTAACAGTGTATTTTGAACTGAAAATCGATTAACAAACTTTTGATAATCGATTATCTGCACTTTTACTCGAGTATTTTTGGTCTCACTCGAGTGAAATTTATGGAGCTTTCGTATTACTCGATTAATACTTATTTTACTCGAGTAAACAGGGTCTGTAACTATTTTAAATACGTTTTTCACTTCTCAAAAGCTATTCTAAGTTGCTCCAACTTTTGGGTATTCTATATAAACCTTTTCCTAATATTTTTATCATCTAGAATCATTTTGATACACAATTTTACAAAGAATCAAAGCCACACTATTCTCTCTCACTCTCTCAAGATCAAAGCTCTCATTTTCATATTCTTTCATCAAGAACCTTGAATCTCTCATGTTGATATTTCATAGCTTTTGAAAGAGATTCATAGGATTGTTATTGTTTTTCATTTGGGTTGTAATCTTTGCAAAAGGCAAGCTATCTACAACAAAGGAAGACTTGATTTTGTGAATCAAGCAAGTTTCATTGGAAGCCTTGGTGAGGCATTTCATCAAGCACTTGGAAGCCTTGTTGAAGAACAAGCATTTGGAAGTCTTGTGAGTGAAGCAAGCAATTGGAAGTCTTGTTGTGAGGTACCGGCAAGCAAGAGAAGAGGTTAGATTAGATATCAATAGGGTTACAAGGCAAGGGTGTGGTATCCTTTGTAGGCTAGCAAGAAGGAAGTCTTGGGAGGCATTTACTTGTAATTTGAGAAACTCTAATTCCTCATAGTGAAGAATCTCTCTTGGTTGAAGAGGGGACTGGATGTAGCTTTCAAGCGGATGAAGGTGAACCAGGATAAATCACTGTGTCGTATCTCTAAACCTTTAACTCTTTACATTCAAGTTTTTAATTGTGTTCTTGATTGAAAACCTAGAAAAAGTGATTTTTCTATAATTGATTGAATTGAATCTTTATTGTGCAAAATTGATAAAGGGAAAATCATTTCCATAACCTAGGTGAATCAATAAGAATATTGGTGTTGATTGTTTCCGCTTAATCTCTGATATAATATTTGTTAATTGATTGATTTTCATTGGTTTTAATCGTTTAGATTTGTTTCTTGCGAAAATCTTTCAAAGTTTCTATAACACCTATTCAACCCCCCCTTCTAGGTGTTCTCCTAGTGTTCCTAGTTATTTCACCTACCGAGTGTAGTTTTCCAACAAGTGGTATCAGAGCTCGGTCGAAAGACACGAGCATAGAGCTTTTTTCGTTAAAGATCCTAAGGAAACTACAATGGGTTCTACGAATCCTTTTGGTGGTGAAGGTGCTTCAATTAATCGCCCTCCTATGTTTGGTGGAGAGGATTATGGTTATTGGAAAATAAGGATGAGAATCTTTATAGAAGCTATAGATGTGAACATTTGGGAAGCCATTGAAATTGGTCCTTATATTCCCTCAAAAGATGTAGAAGGTGTGCTTACACTAACTCCCAAAGATAAGTGGACCGATGATGATAAAAGAAAAATTCAATATGATTTAAAAGCAAAAAATATCATCACCTCCGCTCTATCTTATGATGAGTTCTTTAGAGTCTCCCAATGTAAAGATGCCAAAGATATGTGGGACACCTTGCAAGTCACACATGAAGGCACTAGTGAAGTTAGGCGTGCTAGATTGAATTCTTTGATGTATGAATATGAATTGTTTCATATGTTGCCTAATGAATCTATATGTTTTATGCAAAAACGTTTTACTCATATTGTTAATCATCTCATTGCTCTTGGTAAAACTTTTGTGAATTGTGAACTTGTTAACAAAGTTTTAAGATGTCTAAGTAGGGAATGGCAACCCAAGGTTACCGCAATAGTTGAATCAAAGGACTTGGACACCATGGACTTAGCAACACTTTTCGGAAAGCTACAAGAACATGAAATGGAGCTTGGACGTTTGCAAATGCATGAAGAGTCGGATAAGTACAAAGAGAGAAAAGGAATTGCTCTTAAAGCTCAAAGGTCATATAAAAAGGAAGAGAGTTCCGTTGATGATGATGATGTTGATAATGAAGATTCCGATTCGGATATTGATGAAGAGGAGATGAAGCTTCTACTAAGAAAGTTCAATAAAATTCTAAGGAGAAAAGGAAGGTTGAACAAGGACAAAAGTAAAGAGAAGGATCCCCCACACTACAAGACCAAGACTTCAAAAGAAGGTGTAGTTTGCCATGAATGTGGAAAGCCCGGTCATCTCAAGTACTCATGCTCTAAGTATCTCAAGAAGAAGGAGAAAGAGAAGAAAAATGCAAAACACAAAAGGGCATACATAGTTTGGAATAGTGATGATGAACAAGACAAGAAAAACATATCAAATAGTTTTTCGGATGATGAACATGCCGCTTGTCTCAACTTGATAGCTCAAGTACATGAAGAGGAAAGCTCAAATGATGAATCAAGTGAGCAAAGTGACGAAAGCGATGTAAGTCTTACTAAATCCGAAATTTCTTCAAATTATGAAATGTTATATAATGCTTATGAAGAAATGCATGAACATCTCAAGAAATTAGCTAAGAAAAATATTGATAGGAAGAAGCTCATTGAGGAACATCAACAAAAGATTTTAGAACTTCAAAAACAAGTTGATGAGCTTAATCTTGAAAATGAAACTCTTGATCTTATATATGCTAGTTCTTCTTGTGATTGTGCTAGTAGAGTGAATATTGTGGTTGATTGTGAGAATTGCAAGTTGCTCAAAGATGAAAATGCTATTTTGAAAAATAAGCTTGCAAGTTTCTCAAATGGTGATATTAGATTGCGAACATTGTTAAATTTTCAAAGAGAAAATTCAAACAAGTTTGGTTTGGGTTATACTAATGCTAAGAGTAAATCTCATAGAAATGTTGTTGATTTTTCAAAGGTTGATTTTTCAAATGCACCAACATGTTTCTATTGTGGTACTCATGGACATACTTCAAATGTGTGTTATATTAAAGTGCATGGTATACCTAAAGGAGATTTTGTTTGGATGAAAAAGGGTGAGAGTCCCTACACTAACAAAAATGGATCCAAAACCATTTGGATACCAAAAAGCAAAGCATGATTGTTTTGTAGGTATGATTGAAGAAGCAAATGAAGGTCTATACACATTTGATACAATTGACATTATTGATCTTCTTCAATTGGTATCAAGAAGAAAATCCTACAAATTGGTAACATTTGATATTATACAATTGGTATCTACAATTGATATTGTTAGATATTGCTCATAGTTCTCTCAATTGGTATTATTTCTTATAATGTGATATTGTTTATACTTTTGAGAAAATACTATTGGTATCAAATTCTTACAATTGTTTTACAATTGGTATCATGCTTTGGTTGTTATATCTCATTAATCTCTCTATGTTGGCTTAGATCTTTTATTTCAATTGGTATATATTTCTTTTTGATAATGCCAAAGGGGGAGAAATATGATGTTTTGAAAAAGGAGAGAAATATTATCATTTTGGGGAGAAATAAAATGGTATGTTTGGAGAAAGGTTGTTTTGTTGTTTTTATGTAGGTTAAGCAAAGTTGTTGAAGATAGGGGGAGAATCAAGCTTAACTCAACTGGATTCAAATGTCAAAAGCATAAATTGAGGGGGAGCAAGAGTCTCACCAAGTGATCAAATGGTTCAAGCATCAACAACTTCAATGAACTTCAAACGATTTCAAAACATGTTTGTCATTTTCAAAAAGGGGGAGATTGTAAGATCCATGAAGAATGTTTTGATAAATGCCAAAAGGTTTTGAACAAGCTACAAATGTGTTGATCAAGTTCAAGCTCAACAAGCAACAACAAACATCAAGTTATGAAGAGAGAACCAACTCATGAAGACTTAGTTTGGTAGTTTATGTTTTATTGTTTTATCTTTTGCCTCACAAGTCTTTTAGTTTATGAGTTTGGGTAGAGTTTATTAGAGGGTAGTGAATCTCTTTTGATTGCATGATTATATCATATTTTAAGTATTCACTTTGCCTAAAATCAATAGGTGGCTTAAAGGTTTGAAAGAAAATGTTTAGTTTTTGAGAAAACAAGTTTTAAGTGATTTTTAATGTTAATAATCGATTAACAGATTTTGATAATTGATTAACAGTGTATTTTGAACTGAAAATCGATTAACAAACTTTTGATAATCGATTATCTGCACTTTTACTGGAGTATTTTTTGTCTCACTCGAGTGAAATTTATGGAGCTTTCGTATTACTCGATTAATACTTATTTTACTCGAGTAAACAGGGTCTGTAACTGTTTTAAATACGTTTTTCATTTCTCAAAAGCTATTCTAAGTTGCTCCAACTTTTGGGTATTCTATATAAACCTTTTCCTAATATTTTTATCATCTAGAATCATTTTGATACACAATTTTACAAAGAATCAAAGCCACACTATTCTCTCTCACTCTCTCAAGATCAAAGCTCTCATTTTCATATTCTTTCATCAAGAACCTTGAATCTCTCATGTTGATATTTCATAGCTTTTGAAAGAGATTCATAGGATTGTTATTGTTTTTCATTTGGGTTGTAATCTTTGCAAAAGGCAAGCTATCTACAACAAAGGAAGACTTGATTTTGTGAATCAAGCAAGTTTCATTGGAAGCCTTGGTGAGGCATTTCATCAAGCACTTGGAAGCCTTGTTGAAGAACAAGCATTTGGAAGTCTTGTGAGTGAAGCAAGCAATTGGAAGTCTTGTTGTGAGGTACCGGCAAGCAAGAGAAGAGGTTAGATTAGATATCAATAGGGTTACAAGGCAAGGGTGTGGTATCCTTTGTAGGCTAGCAAGAAGGAAGTCTTGTGAGGCATTTACTTGTAATTTGAGAAACTCTAATTCCTCATAGTGAAGAATCTCTCTTGGTTGAAGAGGGGACTGGATGTAGCTTTCAAGCGGATGAAAGTGAACCAGGATAAATCACTGTGTCGTATCTCTAAACCTTTAACTCTTTACATTCAAGTTTTTAATTGTGTTCTTGATTGAAAACCTAGAAAAAGTGATTTTTCTATAATTGATTGAATTGAATCTTTATTGTGCAAAATTGATAAAGGGAAAATCATTTTCATAACCTAGGTGAATCAATAAGAATATTGGTGTTGATTGTTTTCGCTTAATCTCTGATATAATATTTGTTAATTGATTGATTTTCATTGGTTTTAATCGTTTAGATTTGTTTCTTGCGAAAATCTTTCAAAGTTTCTATAACACCTATTCAACCCCCCCTTCTAGGTGTTCTCCTAGTGTTCCTAGTTATTTCACCTACCGAGTGTAGTTTTCCAACAAGTGGTATCAGAGCTCGGTCGAAAGACACGAGCATAGAGCTTTTTTCGTTAAAGATCCTAAGGAAACTACAATGGGTTCTACGAATCCTTTTGGTGGTGAAGGTGCTTCAATTAATCGCCCTCCTATGTTTGGTGGAGAGGGTTATGGTTATTGGAAAATAAGGATGAGAATCTTTATAGAAGCTATAGATGTGAACATTTGGGAAGCCATTGAAATTGGTCCTTATATTCCCTCAAAAGATGTAGAAGGTGTGCTTACACTAACTCCCAAAGATAAGTGGATCGATGATGATAAAAGAAAAATTCAATATGATTTAAAAGCAAAAAATATCATCACCTCCGCTCTATCTTATGATGAGTTCTTTAGAGTCTCCCAATGTAAAGATGCCAAAGATATGTGGGACACCTTGCAAGTCACACATGAAGGCACTAGTGAAGTTAGGCGTGCTAGATTGAATTCTTTGATGTATGAATATGAATTGTTTCATATGTTGTCTAATGAATCTATATGTTTTATGCAAAAACGTTTTACTCATATTGTTAATCATCTCATTGCTCTTGGTAAAACTTTTGTGAATTGTGAACTTGTTAACAAAGTTTTAAGATGTCTAAGTAGGGAATGGCAACCCAAGGTTACCGCAATAGTTGAATCAAAGGACTTGGACACCATGGACTTAGCAACACTTTTCGGAAAGCTACAAGAACATGAAATGGAGCTTGGACGTTTGCAAATGCATGAAGAGTCGGATAAGTACAAAGAGAGAAAAGGAATTGCTCTTAAAGCTCAAAGGTCATATAAAAAGGAAGAGAGTTCCGTTGATGATGATGATGTTGATAATGAAGATTCCGATTCGGATATTGATGAAGAGGAGATGAAGCTTCTACTAAGAAAGTTCAATAAAATTCTAAGGAGAAAAGGAAGGTTGAACAAGGACAAAAGTAAAGAGAAGGATCCCCCACACTACAAGACCAAGACTTCAAAAGAAGGTGTAGTTTGCCATGAATGTGGAAAGCCCGGTCATCTCAAGTACTCATGCTCTAAGTATCTCAAGAAGAAGGAGAAAGAGAAGAAAAATGCAAAACACAAAAGGGCATACATAGTTTGGAATAGTGATGATGAACAAGACAAGAAAAACATATCAAATAGTTTTTCGGATGATGAACATGCCGCTTGTCTCAACTTGATAGCTCAAGTACATGAAGAGGAAAGCTCAAATGATGAATCAAGTGAGCAAAGTGACGAAAGCGATGTAAGTCTTACTAAATCCGAAATTTCTTCAAATTATGAAATGTTATATAATGCTTATGAAGAAATGCATGAACATCTCAAGAAATTAGCTAATAAAAATATTGATAGGAAGAAGCTCATTGAGGAACATCAACAAAAGATTTTAGAACTTCAAAAACAAGTTGATGAGCTTAATCTTGAAAATGAAACTCTTGATCTTATATATGCTAGTTCTTCTTGTGATTGTGCTAGTAGAGTGAATATTGTGGTTGATTGTGAGAATTGCAAGTTGCTCAAAGATGAAAATGCTATTTTGAAAAATAAGCTTGCAAGTTTCTCAAATGGTGATATTAGATTGCGAACATTGTTAAATTTTCAAAGAGAAAATTCAAACAAGTTTGGTTTGGGTTATACTAATGCTAAGAGTAAATCTCATAGAAATGTTGTTGATTTTTCAAAGGTTGATTTTTCAAATGCACCAACATGTTTCTATTGTGGTACTCATGGACATACTTCAAATGTGTGTTATATTAAAGTGCATGGTATACCTAAAGGAGATTTTGTTTGGATGAAAAAGGGTGAGAGTCCCTACACTAACAAAAATGGATCCAAAACCATTTGGATACCAAAAAGCAAAGCATGATTGTTTTGTAGGTATGATTGAAGAAGCAAATGAAGGTCTATACACATTTGATACAATTGACATTATTGATCTTCTTCAATTGGTATCAAGAAGAAAATCCTACAAATTGGTAACATTTGATATTATACAATTGGTATCTACAATTGATATTGTTAGATATTGCTCATAGTTCTCTCAATTGGTATTATTTCTTATAATGTGATATTGTTTATACTTTTGAGAAAATACTATTGGTATCAAATTCTTACAATTGTTTTACAATTGGTATCATGCTTTGGTTGTTATATCTCATTAATCTCTCTATGTTGGCTTAGATCTTTTATTTCAATTGGTATATATTTCTTTTTGATAATGCCAAAGGGGGAGAAATATGATGTTTTGAAAAAGGAGAGAAATATTATCATTTTGGGGAGAAATAAAATGGTATGTTTGGAGAAAGGTTGTTTTGTTGTTTTTATGTAGGTTGAGCAAAGTTGTTGAAGATAGGGGGAGAATCAAGCTTAACTCAACTGGATTCAAATGTCAAAAGCATAAATTGAGGGGGAGCAAGAGTCTCACCAAGTGATCAAATGGTTCAAGCATCAACAACTTCAATGAACTTCAAACGATTTCAAAACATGTTTGTCATTTTCAAAAAGGGGGAGATTGTAAGATCCATGAAGAATGTTTTGATAAATGACAAAAGGTTTTGAACAAGCTACAAATGTGTTGATCAAGTTCAAGCTCAACAAGCAACAACAAACATCAAGTTATGAAGAGAGAACCAACTCATGAAGACTTAGTTTGGTAGTTTATGTTTTATTGTTTTATCTTTTGCCTCACAAGTCTTTTAGTTTATGAGTTTGGGTAGAGTTTATTAGAGGGTAGTGAATCTCTTTTGATTGCATGATTATATCATATTTTGAGTATTCACTTTGCCTAAAATCAATAGGTGGCTTAAAGGTTTGAAAGAAAATGTTTAGTTTTTGAGAAAACAAGTTTTAAGTGATTTTTAATGTTAATAATCGATTAACAGATTTTGATAATTGATTAACAGTGTATTTTGAACTGAAAATCGATTAACAAACTTTTGATAATCGATTATGTGCACTTTTACTCGAGTATTTTTGGTCTCACTCGAGTGAAATTTATGGAGCTTTCGTATTACTCGATTAATACTTATTTTACTCGAGTAAACAGGGTCTGTAACTGTTTTAAATACGTTTTTCACTTCTCAAAAGCTATTCTACGTTGCTCCAACTTTTGGGTATTCTATATAAACCTTTTCCTAATCATTTTTATCATCTAGAATCATTTTGATACACAATTTTACAAAGAATCAAAGCCACACTATTCTCTCTCACTCTCTCAAGATCAAAGCTCTCATGTTCATATTCTTTGATCAAGAACCTTGAATCTCTCATGTTGATATTTCATAGCTTTTGAAAGAGATTCATAGGATTGTTATTGTTTTTCATTTGGGTTGTAATCTTTGCAAAAGGCAAGCTATCTACAACAAAGGAAGACTTGATTTTGTGAATCAAGCAAGTTTCATTGGAAGCCTTGGTGAGGCATTTCATCAAGCACTTGGAAGCCTTGTTGAAGAACAAGCATTTGGAAGTCTTGTGAGTGAAGCAAGCAATTGGAAGTCTTGTTGTGAGGTATCGGCAAGCAAGAGAAGAGGTTAGATTAGATATCAATAGGGTTACAAGGCAAGGGTGTGGTATCCTTTGTAGGCTAGCAAGAAGGAAGTCTTGTGAGGCATTTACTTGTAATTTGAGAAACTCTAATTCCTCATAGTGAAGAATCTCTCTTGGTTGAAGAGGGGACTGGATGTAGCTTTCAAGCGGATGAAAGTGAACCAGGATAAATCACTGTGTCGTATCTCTAAACCTTTAACTCTTTACATTCAAGTTTTTAATTGTGTTCTTGATTGAAAACCTAGAAAAAGTGATTTTTCTATAATTGATTGAATTGAATCTTTATTGTGCAAAATTGATAAAGGGAAAATCATTTTCATAACCTAGGTGAATCAATAAGAATATTGGTGTTGATTGTTTTCGCTTAATCTCTGATATAATATTTGTTAATTGATTGATTTTCATTGGTTTTAATCGTTTAGATTTGTTTCTTGCGAAAATCTTTCAAAGTTTCTATAACACCTATTCAACCCCCCCTTCTAGGTGTTCTCCTAGTGTTCCTAGTTATTTCACCTACCGAGTGTAGTTTTCCAACAAGTGGTATCAGAGCTCGGTCGAAAGACACGAGCATAGAGCTTTTTTCGTTAAAGATCCTAAGGAAACTACAATGGGTTCTACGAATCCTTTTGGTGGTGAAGGTGCTTCAATTAATCGCCCTCCTATGTTTGGTGGAGAGGGTTATGGTTATTGGAAAATAAGGATGAGAATCTTTATAGAAGCTATAGATGTGAACATTTGGGAAGCCATTGAAATTGGTCCTTATATTCCCTCAAAAGATGTAGAAGGTGTGCTTACACTAACTCCCAAAGATAAGTGGATCGATGATGATAAAAGAAAAATTCAATATGATTTAAAAGCAAAAAATATCATCACCTCCGCTCTATCTTATGATGAGTTCTTTAGAGTCTCCCAATGTAAAGATGCCAAAGATATGTGGGACACCTTGCAAGTCACACATGAAGGCACTAGTGAAGTTAGGCGTGCTAGATTGAATTCTTTGATGTATGAATATGAATTGTTTCATATGTTGCCTAATGAATCTATATGTTTTATGCAAAAACGTTTTACTCATATTGTTAATCATCTCATTGCTCTTGGTAAAACTTTTGTGAATTGTGAACTTGTTAACAAAGTTTTAAGATGTCTAAGTAGGGAATGGCAACCCAAGGTTACCGCAATAGTTGAATCAAAGGACTTGGACACCATGGACTTAGCAACACTTTTCGGAAAGCTACAAGAACATGAAATGGAGCTTGGACGTTTGCAAATGCATGAAGAGTCGGATAAGTACAAAGAGAGAAAAGGAATTGCTCTTAAAGCTCAAAGGTCATATAAAAAGGAAGAGAGTTCCGTTGATGATGATGATGTTGATAATGAAGATTCCGATTCGGATATTGATGAAGAGGAGATGAAGCTTCTACTAAGAAAGTTCAATAAAATTCTAAGGAGAAAAGGAAGGTTGAACAAGGACAAAAGTAAAGAGAAGGATCCCCCACACTACAAGACCAAGACTTCAAAAGAAGGTGTAGTTTGCCATGAATGTGGAAAGCCCGGTCATCTCAAGTACTCATGCTCTAAGTATCTCAAGAAGAAGGAGAAAGAGAAGAAAAATGCAAAACACAAAAGGGCATACATAGTTTGGAATAGTGATGATGAACAAGACAAGAAAAACATATCAAATAGTTTTTCGGATGATGAACATGCCGCTTGTCTCAACTTGATAGCTCAAGTACATGAAGAGGAAAGCTCAAATGATGAATCAAGTGAGCAAAGTGACGAAAGCGATGTAAGTCTTACTAAATCCGAAATTTCTTCAAATTATGAAATGTTATATAATGCTTATGAAGAAATGCATGAACATCTCAAGAAATTAGCTAAGAAAAATATTGATAGGAAGAAGCTCATTGAGGAACATCAACAAAAGATTTTAGAACTTCAAAAACAAGTTGATGAGCTTAATCTTGAAAATGAAACTCTTGATCTTATATATGCTAGTTCTTCTTGTGATTGTGCTAGTAGAGTGAATATTGTGGTTGATTGTGAGAATTGCAAGTTGCTCAAAGATGAAAATGCTATTTTGAAAAATAAGCTTGCAAGTTTCTCAAATGGTGATATTAGATTGCGAACATTGTTAAATTTTCAAAGAGAAAATTCAAACAAGTTTGGTTTGGGTTATACTAATGCTAAGAGTAAATCTCATAGAAATGTTGTTGATTTTTCAAAGGTTGATTTTTCAAATGCACCAACATGTTTCTATTGTGGTACTCATGGACATACTTCAAATGTGTGTTATATTAAAGTGCATGGTATACCTAAAGGAGATTTTGTTTGGATGAAAAAGGGTGAGAGTCCCTACACTAACAAAAATGGATCCAAAACCATTTGGATACCAAAAAGCAAAGCATGATTGTTTTGTAGGTATGATTGAAGAAGCAAATGAAGGTCTATACACATTTGATACAATTGACATTATTGATCTTCTTCAATTGGTATCAAGAAGAAAATCCTACAAATTGGTAACATTTGATATTATACAATTGGTATCTACAATTGATATTGTTAGATATTGCTCATAGTTCTCTCAATTGGTATTATTTCTTATAATGTGATATTGTTTATACTTTTGAGAAAATACTATTGGTATCAAATTCTTACAATTGTTTTACAATTGGTATCATGCTTTGGTTGTTATATCTCATTAATCTCTCTATGTTGGCTTAGATCTTTTATTTCAATTGGTATATATTTCTTTTTGATAATGCCAAAGGGGGAGAAATATGATGTTTTGAAAAAGGAGAGAAATATTATCATTTTGGGGAGAAATAAAATGGTATGTTTGGAGAAAGGTTGTTTTGTTGTTTTTATGTAGGTTGAGCAAAGTTGTTGAAGATAGGGGGAGAATCAAGCTTAACTCAACTGGATTCAAATGTCAAAAGCATAAATTGAGGGGGAGCAAGAGTCTCACCAAGTGATCAAATGGTTCAAGCATCAACAACTTCAATGAATTTCAAACGATTTCAAAACATGTTTGTCATTTTCAAAAAGGGGGAGATTGTAAGATCCATGAAGAATGTTTTGATAAATGCCAAAAGGTTTTGAACAAGCTACAAATGTGTTGATCAAGTTCAAGCTCAACAAGCAACAACAAACATCAAGTTATGAAGAGAGAACCAACTCATGAAGACTTAGTTTGGTAGTTTATGTTTTATTGTTTTATCTTTTGCCTCACAAGTCTTTTAGTTTATGAGTTTGGGTAGAGTTTATTAGAGGGTAGTGAATCTCTTTTGATTGCATGATTATATCATATTTTGAGTATTCACTTTGCCTAAAATCAATAGGTGGCTTAAAGGTTTGAAAGAAAAGGTTTAGTTTTTGAGAAAACAAGTTTTAAGTTATTTTTAATGTTAATAATAGATTAACAGAATTTGATAATTGATTAACAGTGTATTTTGAACTGATAATCGATTAACAAACTTTTGATAATCGATTATCTGCACTTTTACTGGAGTATTTTTTGTCTCACTCGAGTGAAATTTATGGAGCTTTCGTATTACTCGATTAATACTTATTTTACTCGAGTAAACAGGGTCTGTAACTGTTTTAAATACGTTTTTCATTTCTCAAAAGCTATTCTAAGTTGCTCCAACTTTTGGGTATTCTATATAAACCTTTTCCTAATCATTTTTATCATCTAGAATCATTTTGATACACAATTTTACAAAGAATCAAAGCCACACTATTCTCTCTCACTCTCTCAAGATCAAAGCTCTCATTTTCATATTCTTTGATCAAGAACCTTGAATCTCTCATGTTGATATTTCATAGCTTTTGAAAGAGATTCATAGGATTGTTATTGTTTTTCATTTGGGTTGTAATCTTTGCAAAAGGCAAGCTATCTACAACAAAGGAAGACTTGATTTTGTGAATCAAGCAAGTTTCATTGGAAGCCTTGGTGAGGCATTTCATCAAGCACTTGGAATCCTTGTTGAAGAACAAGGATTTGGAAGTCTTGTGAGTGAAGCAAGCAATTGGAAGTCTTGTTGTGAGGTATCGGCAAGCAAGAGAAGAGGTTAGATTAGATATCAATAGGGTTACAAGGCAAGGGTGTGGTATCCTTTGTAGGCTAGCAAGAAGGAAGTCTTGTGAGGCATTTACTTGTAATTTGAGAAACTCTAATTCCTCATAGTGAAGAATCTCTCTTGGTTGAAGAGGGGACTGGATGTAGCTTTCAAGCGGATGAAAGTGAACCAGGATAAATCACTGTGTCGTATCTCTAAACCTTTAACTCTTTACATTCAAGTTTTTAATTGTGTTCTTGATTGAAAACCTAGAAAAAGTGATTTTTCTATAATTGATTGAATTGAATCTTTATTGTGCAAAATTGATAAAGGGAAAATCATTTTCATAACCTAGGTGATATAATATTTGTTAATTGATTGATTTTCATTGGTTTTAATCGTTTAGATTTGTTTCTTGCGAAAATATTTCAAAGTTTCTATAACACCTATTCAACCCCCCCTTCTAGGTGTTCTCCTAGTGTTCCTAGTTATTTCACCTACCGAGTGTAGTTTTCCAACAAGCCCAGCTCCACTCACGTCACATTTCACATAACAACACAACACCACTTTCCCAGCTCTGGCTTAACCTCATTCTCATCATCAAATCTGTCCCCAATCTCAACGCTTTATCTCTTTTCCAATAAATCTCATATTCTTTATTCTTATTTTTTCTCATGATGTCCTTTACTTTACAATCTTATTTATTTCACTTCTGTTTTCAGGACGTAACAGACGTCCATCAGTGTATTGTTCACATTAATCATCAATATAATTATCATCATGCAGTATTAAATAAATAAACATACAAGCATGCTATTTCACACAACCATCACACAACAATAATGTGGTCTTCGTCACCTTCGTATAAGTGGCCACACAATACAAACAATTGCCACTTATACTACTGACTCCGAACCACTAAGTTCCGATCTTTGAGATGATACGGAACGTCCTAATATATCACCTAAACACCACGGTGTCTTAGGAAAGCTTCTCTCTCACCTGAGGTCCAACAATTAAATGCGTACGCTCTCCTTGGATCCTTGTTTCTGCCAACTGCCCCAATCCCTCGTCTTTAAGATTCCTCGTACTAAATAAAATACGTTTACGTCATTAATTTGTATTAAGAAAATATTCTCTTAACTCATTTCACATTTCATTCCTTATCGGAAGACTTAAAAACGTAATTATTTTCTCAAAACAACTCTAATACCTTCTAGCACTTTAAATTCTTCAAAATCATTTGAAAACATCATATAAAATAAGTAAATTCATTTGGGTTAGTTGCTGGTCCGTTCTGGACAGCACCTAAAACACGTTCGAAAACACCGAAAAATGTACTATTTATAATCCGGCTTTTTCTTAATTCAAATAACACTTGAAAACTATGTTTTAAATCACATGAACACATTTTTAAAGTCATGGAACAACTTCAAACAAATTTGGACAGCAAGGAAATATTTTTGCAAATCCGTTTTAGAAAAACCCGAAAACATCATAAAAGCTCTTTTACCTCAAATACTTCTTTAGTTTAAATTTAACACTTTAAAACTCAAGCTTTAGTCATAAAACAGTTCTTGAACAGCCACCACACAATCTAAGTCTCAGATGGATTTATTTTAAAACCACTTAATTTAAAAACCAATCACACACTCAAATATTTTTCAAACACAAACTAACACACAACCACAACAACACTCAAATGAATTAAGTCACACAACTACTTATTTTATTATGAACCAAATATTTATTTTCAAACAAATACTTATTCACACATACACTCACAAGCCGAATGGAACTAAAAATATAACCAAGCACATTTATTTTTCTTACTTTAAACAACTTAATTCCTTTCAAAAATCGTTATGTGAAATTATTTTCATGCAAACAAATTTCCTAGACTTACCTACATTATAGGGCCGAATGAAGTCAAAGAAAACAAGTCAAGAATTACAAGTAAGACACATAAATCAACTTACTTTATTCCAAGCACTTAAACCTTATTTTCTTTTCTTTCATGAAATAAAATCATTTACCCCTTCTTTCTCTTAAAACCGAGTATAAGTATAAGTCTAAGAAAAATTTATTCAATATTAAAGACATGAAATCATGAAGTCTTTCATTCCATTTTGTTCCAAAACCGTGAGCTCTTCTAGAAAGAATTTAAGCAAACTTTAATTCATTTCCTCAACTTAAATTAATTTACCAAACCAAATATAGTTTCCTTTATCTTTTTAATCAAAACCAAATTGGAATAAAAATAGTCACAATACAATCTCAAACAAATTAATTTAACATAAATTCACAAGACATATTCATTGCTTTTTGTGTCACTTCATGAAAAGGATTTTGCCTACTAAACCTAGCTAGGCCGAATCATCATCATGGCACAAACATGGTTTTGAAGAATACTACCTCCCTTTTCAAACAGAAAACCGTGACATGCATGAAGAAAGATCAAGTCTTTGTGTTTGAAACCACATATTTGACTCAAGATCAAAACTCTTTCAAAGATCAAGGCAAGGATTAAAGCTTTTTAAAGGTCAAAACCAAAAATCCAAACTTTATCAAGATCAAGTTCAAATCAAAACCTTTCAACCACTCAAATCAACTTTTATAAGCATAAAATTGACATGCAATTATTTAGATCAAATTAAAAAGTATCAAGACCTAAACTCTAAGACATGGCCGAATAGCATAGTTCTTGGTTTAGAAATTTTCAAGTTCATTTACTTTTAAAAGTTCAAGATCAAAGTACAAATGACACATGCATGTACATAAAGCACCAAGATCACCATCAAATCAACATGCAACACTAAAGATCTTGACATTATTGTTAAACACGTTTAGATCATCCATTTATTTATCAATAAACTCTTAAACACATCACAATTCACGGTTTCAAGCAAGAAAATTAAACATGCAAAAGAAATTTACTTTAGACTTCTCAAAAATTTCATCAAACCTTTAGATCTAAAAGATTTAGTTTGAAAAGCTTTAGGATCTTTCATGAAAATCTTAATAGGGTTATAAAGTCCATTGTTTAGAAGTTTACGAGTTATTGTTAATCTTAAAGTCCAAAAATCAAACATAAGTAGACTTAGAAAATTTACATGCAAAGAAGGAAAGAAAGGAAGATCACAAGATCAAAGAAAACTAAGTTATTACAATTTTCCTCATAATCTTCGAGTTACCCACCAAAGAAAAGTTGGTCTTCTAGCTTCTATGTGCTTGGATCTTCAAGGAAAAACTTAGATTTTTGGGCTAGATCTCCTCTCTTCTTCTTCTCTTCCTCGCGGCCTCTCTTTCTTTTTCTCCATGTGTTGAGAGCTTTGGTATTTGCTCTCAACAAATGTGTTTGGAAAGGTGAAGGGAAATGAAAAGAAGTGAAGGGTGGAAATAAATAAATGGGGTAGCCAACAGTTCTCACCCATTCGGTTATATATATGCAAGGTAAGGTCATGAGATTTTTTCCTCTTTTGTCCTTGGCTTGGTTTTGGGTTAAGGTGTGTCAAGGGGGGCGATTTTGGCAACTCAATTTGTTGCATGGGTGGTGTTTAGCAAACTTAGGGGGACATGGTGGATAAAATTAAGGAACTATGTCTCTTAGGTTTAGTTACCTTTGGCTTCTAGTTATGGTTTTCCACCCACTTAGTTTCTTCATGGTTTTAATCTTAGTCTCTAAGCTTCTTATTTTAAAATAATGAAATCATAGCATGCATATTCATTCACACACACGTATGATACACATGACACACATACATGCATTATCATATTTTTCTACTAATCTAATTCCTAAGCACACACATACATAGTTAGGCCATACATACATGTACATACACACATAAAAATAAATTCCCTTTTCAAATAATAAACTGTACTATTTGGTCATGATTATGGCTCTCATTTCATTTTCTAAAACCATATTTTAATATATTAAAGATATTCCCAAAAGGAAAAATTCATTTGAAGTCCTTAGCTATTTTTACTAATTTATTCTCTCAAAATTCGTCCTTTAAATGTCTCAAAAATAAATTTTTGCAAACCAACCCAGAAAATTATAAAAGTTAAATTTTTGAAATGTACATTTCAATACGATCGTTTTCATATAAAGATCATAAAATTCGGAGTTACGGTTAAAAAGATATGGATTTTCAAAATTAACAAACCCAAAAATTTCATTTTAGTTAAAAATCTTTCTTTGATAAAATCACAATTTCCTTAAAACACGAAAAAATCCAACACATAATCATTTCTTCAAAATTATTCACCACTTAAAATTATAAAATAAGAAATTTACTTCAAGAAAACACTCTTTCGAAAACATTTTCTCAAATAGATCGTTTAATTATTTAAAACAGTACGAGGAATTTTCGGGGTGTTACAAGAGATACATGTCCTAATTAGTTTTGCAGGTATTCCTACAAGTATAAGTATGCAACGTCCTCTACAAACTTGGTTAATGGATTCAAATGAAAAGAGAACTGGGCAATACTCAAATACTTGAAGGTGATATGGCAATATCAAGACGATCTCTTGGAATGGAAGAAGTGCAACACATTGAATAAGAGGAGAATTCCTTCAATTGCAGAATGTTGAATTTATCAATAGATGGAACTCCAAATCTCTCGCTTTCAATCATCACTATAAGTATCAATGATCTTTTAATTATTTTAATCATTTTGTGATGCTTCTACTTATGATATGTGCTACATGATATTTTGTGCTGAAGTGCATTGAATATTTATTGTCATGGCATATAGGACTCTCAAATTTTTGTGATGATAGTAAGCATAAACATGTTTTATTGATTCATTTAATCTCCCTTTATAATATGCTTGGTTGAATCATTCTTTTAGAAAGGGGGAGAAAAACTTTTTCAAATTTGCATAAAAACATGTTTGCTACTTCACTCTATCTTGACATCATGCGTCTCTTTAACTATGTATTGGGATAAAAAAATTTGTTTCCCATAACTCCTTATGCTGATGTCAAATAGGGGGAGTAAAGTATGAAACAAATCTCCTTGTTATTATTAATGCTTCTACCCAGTGTTTCAAGGGGAGTTTAGCATTTTGTTTAAATTGATAAAAAGGGGAGAGATATTTGACAAAAGACATGGGAGAAATGAAGACAAAAGGGGAAGAGAACCAAATGTCGTTGACAAAACAAAAGGGATCCTGTGATAACTCCCATGGAAAGAAAAGTGAGAAGTCAAGCTTACAAATGGGGAGAAGAATTCTGAGCTTCATAGCATATCTGGTAAATTACAAAAGGGGAGAAGAAAAGTTCAAGCATAACATCAAGAGAAGAATTCTGAACCCACTTTTTGCTGTTGACAAAAAGGGGAGAAGAATTCCTGAATGATGTTGAATGATGCAAGGATAGGATGCAAAGCGTTTAACTGTTATATCTAATGCATTTATACAGGGGGAGAGTATCCTTTTTGTGTCCTTGTATTCTTTGTGTTCTAGGGATAAGGATGCGTTTATTATATATACATTTGCTTGTATAACACTTGTGATGCAGATCATTCAGAATACAGGTTTGTCATCATCAAAAAGGGGAGTGTTGGAAGTCAAGCTTTCCAAAGGACTTCAAGTGCAATCATTAGATGGTTTTGATGATAACAAACTCAAGCTTCTCAAGCTCTTATCAAGTGCAATCACAAGATCTTCATCCTTCAAGTCCAAGCTTCAAGTTGAAGATTCAAGCAAATGAAGATTTTAGCCTTTTCCCTTAGGACATCATGTAAGGTAATGAAGTCAAGGTTTATATTATGTTAAAAGGCCAATATAAGTTTTTCTAAATATATTTTTCATAATTAAGGAGAAGAAAAAGAAGTTTTGTGAAAATCAGTTTTTCTAACTTAGTTTCTGTGGAAATACTTGAAGTTACAAAACTCTGAATATTTTTATGAATGCAAGAAGGAGTAATCGATTACTTGCTTGAGTTAATCGATTAACTTTGTTGCATCATAGAAAAATCAGAGAGCTTGTAATCGATTAAGTGAACTTTGTTAATCCATTACTTTTTTATGAGAGTAATCGATTACCTGACTCAATTAATCGATTAAAATTGTTGCATCATATATTTTCCTGAGACATAGTAATCGATTACATGTTATGTAGTAATCGATTACATGATGTTGCATCATATGCATAACAGAGGCTCGGTAATCGATTATTAGAATAGTGGTAATCAATTATATGAGTTGCATCATACATTAAACAGAAGTGAAGTAATCGATTACATGCATATGATAATCGATTACTGGTTTTTAAAATGAATTTCAAAGTTTCTATTTTTAAAGGGATAATCGATTACCTCCCTGAAGTAATCGATTACCTCAACTTTTATTGAAAAACGTGTCAGAATCATTTTGATTTATTTCCAGATTTGTTTTTACATAATTGATTCTGATTTAATTTCAAAATTCGAATTTGATTTTATTTTTGAAAATATTCCTTATTTGTTTTAAAAATCAAATCCTTGATTTATTTTCTAAATCTTTTTTATTTGGTTTTGATTTTAAAACTTAAATTATTTATTTCCAAAATCATTTTGATTTGATTCTGATTCTATTTTCAATTTCAAATTTCAAATTTCAAATCTTTGGTTTTAATTCTTAAATCTTTTATTTTATCTTTTGATTTGTTTTGATTTCAAAACTAACTCTATTTATTTTGTTTTGGAAAATCATTTCACACTTCTACATTGAACTAATCTGATATTCACGCTCTTTCTCTTCTTCTCCATTCTTCTTCTTTGTTTTTCACGCTCAATCTTTTTGAAGAAAAACTAAACCTTATTTTGGCCTTGTAACAACCTTATCTAGACTTCACTATCAGCTATATTGTTGTATCTGTGTTGCTTAGAACACTTTATTGTTAGAGTGGCCTATTATTGTTGTATCCGCATTATCAAGAGTGCATTATAGTGGTTGTACCCAATCAATCATACCTTAACCAGTGTTGTAAAGGGGAGTGTAACCCTTAGTGACTAGGGAGTGAATCTCCTAGTGCGAACGTGCTGCGTTTGTGGTTGTAGGGTGAGGAACCCTTTGTTGTGTGGGTAGTGCTAGACGGTGGGTCACCTAGTAGTTAGGCTATCTGGAAATCTAGGAAAGGTTTTCCTAGTTGTGTATCGAGGTCTCTGGCGAAAGGAGGTTCCTAGTAGCTTGCGGGACGCTCTGGTTGTACTTGGGGACGCGTGGCGTCTTTGGTTAGTGAAAAGCTCAAGCGGGTCCCTTGGGGACTGGAGTAGGCCGGGTTTGCCGAACCAGGATAAAATCACCGGTGCAATCTCTTCTATCCCTTATCTCTTTATTTTTCGTTGTTATATTTATTTGTCTTGCATCAAAGCGATTATTTTCATAATTATTATTTTAAAGGATTTTAAATTAATTAGCGCGGTATCATACGTTTTCGTTGTTCTTATTTTAAAATTGTATCCGCGCATATTAGTTTTCATAATAGTATTAATATTATTCGCTTTAGCGCATTCGTTTTCATCATTATAATTATTTTCCGCTGCAAATCTCTTTAAATTTGTTGAAAACATTTTAAAGCGAATATTTTCCAATGTTTTCGTAAACACCCAATTCACCCCCCCCCCTCTTGGGTGACGACTGCCAATCCTAACAATAATTCTAACAATTAGTACAATAGAGTTAGAATTCCTCACTTCGCTCAATCCTAACCCTTTCTCACGATGTACCAAATCAATGAGAATCTACCCCAATCTCTTAGTTCTTTAATCTCCTTCTTTGATTGAAGGTCGCCTTCAATCCCTTTAGCTTTTGCCTTGAATTCTTCAAAGCCCAAGGTATTGCTCCACCTTGCTCCTTTTTCAATATCCAATTGAAAAATTCCTTTGTTGAATGTCTTGAATGTAACCTCAATGTTACGAATTGATTCAACCAAGAATATTGAAGAACACTTAGAATCTCAATTTGATACAATAAGAACACAATATGTATTGAAATTGAGATTTGAAAAGAAGATGATAGAAATTTGATTTGAAACAGAATAATAGCTCAACAAAGATTGTAAGATGGTGAAAATATGCTCTTGAAAATATTGAGTTCGTAACCTTTTTCAAAACACATTAGAAAAACTTTTACTCATTCTGTTTAACAGCCCTTAATCGATTAAAGGAAAGCTTAATCGATTAACCATTGTTAAAAGAATGCATTATTTAAAATTTAATACGTGTTGATCGATTAACCTGTGGTTTAATCGATTAACCACTGTTAAAATGCTTTTCTTTTATTTGCCATTTTCACCTTTGATTTTTTAATAAAACTTTGAGCTATAAATCTCTATCATGGTAATCTCAATTTTCAAACATATTAAATAATCATTAAACCAAATTAAGATTATCTAATCCTAATCTACCCACACTCATATATCATTAATAATAAACAATACAATACAAATATATGAATGATAAAAATAGACTAGTCTTGATATGTTGTTGTAGGTTGTCTAAAAGTCTTGTCTTCATCAAAACACAATTGATCACTTGAGCCTTCAACTACTAACAAAATTTTGAGATGTCTGGATAAGCAATGGCAGCTCAAGGTAACCGCCATCAAGGAAGCAAAAGATATAAACAAAATGGACTTAGCCACTTTATTTGGCAAACTCCAAGAGCACGAGATGGAGCTTACAAGACTTGGGATGCATGAGGAACCGGATAAAAAGAAGAAGAGCATTGCACTCAAAGCCTCAAGCAAAGTTCAAAAAGAGGAAGAAGAATGCTCTACTGGTGGAGAATCCGATCGTGAAGCTTTCCAAGAAGAATTCAGTATGTTTGTAAAACGATTTAACAAATTCTTCAAGGGAAACAAAAACAAATCTCAATCAAAAGATAGAAGGACAAGAGACTTCACTCCAAAGAACAAAAATAAAAGTGAAGGAGTCAAATGTCATGAGTGTGGCGGCATCGGACACATCAAATCAGAATGTGCCACATTTTTGAAAAAGAATGAGAACAAGAAAAGCCATGACAGCAAAGGAAAGAAAGCCTACATTGTTTGGGATACTCCGGAGAATTCATCTTCTTCAAGTAGCTCGGATGATGAAGAAGCAAACTTATGTCTTATGGCAAGAAACCTCATGGAAGCTTCATCAAGTGTCCAAACTGAAATTATTGAAAGCGACGATGAGGTAACTTCTAACTATTCCTGTTATTCTTCAAATTCCTTAGAAAATTTGCAACAAGCCTATGATGAAATGTTAATTCAATTTAAAAGGCTTACTAAAATTAACAAGGAAAAAGAGAAGAAAATCTCGGAGTGTCAACAAGTAATTGTTGATATGGAAAAATCTTTAAATGAATTAAAACTCCAAGTAAAAACTCTTGACCTTGCTAATTCTAGTAAGACTTGTGCTTGTGCAAATCAAGAAGTCAATGTCACTGTTTGTGAGAAGTGTGATTTACTTGAAAAAGAAGTTAAAGATTTGAAAAATAAAATCACAATCTCAAATAGTGATAGAGACCTAAATCTATCGGTTGCTAAATTCTCAAAGATGTTCTTCAAATAAAACCGGTTTAGGCTATGTCCATAAAAGAAACAGTAAGTACAAGGTGGTTAGTTCATTTTCAAAGAATAAACCCTTCAAAAGTCCAACTTGTAATTATTGTGGAAAATATGGACATGTTAGCATGGAATGTCGCATTAAGAATTCTGAAATTGTCAAAGGCACTGTAAAGTGGATTAAGAAGGGTGAAACCTTCAATGCTGACCCAAAGGGACCCAACATAATTTGGGTACCCAAAGTGAGTAAATAATCTTGTGGTGTAGGTGTGCCTAAGAGCCGGCAAAGACGTGTGGTATCTTGATAGTGGATGCTCAAGGCACATGACGGGAGATAAGCAACAATTCATTGAGCTTACTCCAAAGGAAAAGGGCTATGTCACATATGGAGACAACAACAAAGGGAAAATTCTTGGTATAGGTAAAATTCGAAATTCTTCCAACTTGATTATCGATAACGTACATTATGTTGAAGGATTAGAACATAATCTTTTAAGCATAAGCCAATTGTGCGATATTGGTAATCATGTATTATTTACCTCTACCCATTGCTTGATTAAAAGTGACAAGGATGAATCTATAAAATTCATTGGTAAAAGGACGAATAATACTTACGTGGTTGACTTAAATAAAATCACATCTTTAGTTACTACTTGTTTAGTAAGTAAAGATAGTGACACTTGCTTATGGCACCGTAGGACCGCACATATCAATGTGAATCAATTGAAAAAGATACAATCCAAAGACCTAGTAGTTGGTTTACCAAAGCTGAATTTTAACATAGACGGTATTTGTTCCCCTTGCAAGAAATGCAAACAAACTAAAAATTCTTTTGGAAAAAAAACCGTAACGTCTACAACAAGGCCATTAGAAATGCTTCATATGGACTTGTTTGGACCTTCTCAAATAAAAAGCTTTGGTGGCAACTACTATGCCTTGGTGATTGTAGATGATTTTTCAAGATTCACATGGACTTTATTTTTAAATTCAAAAAGTGAGGCCTACGAATCCTTCAAAACTCATGTTAAACTTGTGCAAAACCAAATAAATCAAAAAGTAATTATTATTTTTACCGACCATGGTGGTGAATTTGAAAACCACAAATTTGATAGATTTTGTGAAAAGAATGGCATAGAGCACCAATTTTCCGCTCCAAGGACCCCCGAGCAAAATGGAGTAGTGGAACGGAAAAATAGGGTGCTTGAGGAACTTGCTAGAACCATGTTAAATGATTCTCAAGTCCCTAAATATTTTTGGGCCGATGTCGTTGCCACGGCTTGTCATGTTTTAAACCGTGTTTTAATAAGGCCCTCTTTGAATAAAACCCCTTATGAGCTTTACAAGGGAAGAAAGCCAAATATTTCTTATTTTCATGTCTTCGGATGCAAATTGTTTGTTTTAAATTATGGAAAAGAAAATCTTGGAAAATTTGATTCAAAATCCGACGAAGGCATATTTTTAGGTTATTCTTCTCATAGTAAAGCTTATAGGATTTTTAATAAAAGAAATCGCTCTATTGAAGAATCTATTCATGTTACATTTAACGAGTCTTCGAAAGAAGATAGAGTTTCTTTTGATGAAGGTACAGGTATTGAATTTTCAAGTGAAGAAAAGGAAAAGGTGATTCAAAAGGATGAAGGAGAAGATGGAAAAGAACTTCCTCCAGCTTGGAAAACTGTCAAGGCTCATCCTATTGGCAACGTCATAGGAGACATTTCAAAAGGAGTGGTAACTCGAAGGTCAATTCAAAACTTTTGTAATTATGTTTCCTTTGTTTCTCAAATTGAACCGGATTCTTTTCAAAAAGCGATTGAGGATGAACATTGGGCCATTGCTATGCAAGAGGAACTAAATCAATTCACTAGAAATAATGTTTGGGATTTGGTTCCTAGACCCAATGATCATACTATAATCGGTACTAAATGGATTCTTAAAAATAAACTTGACGAATCCGGAATGATTATAAGAAACAAAGCGAGACTAGTTGCTCAAGGCTACAACCAAGAGGAAGGAATCGATTATGATGAGACCTTTGCTCCGGTTGCACGCCTTGAGGCCATTCGAACTTTACTTGCATATGCATCAATTATGAAATTTACCCTGTTTCAAATGGATGTTAAAAGTGCCTTCTTGAATGGTTTCATAAATGAAGAGGTGTATGATAAACTACCACCCGGATTTGAAAGTCACGAATTCCCAAATCACGTTTACAAACTTAAGAAGGCTCTATATGGTTTGAAACAAGCTCCTAGAGCTTGGTATGACCGTTTGAGTTCATTTTTATTAGAAAATGGCTTTCAAAGAGGAAAGGTGGATAACAGTCTTTTTGTTTATAAAACCAAAGATGACATACTGTTAGTGCAAATTTATGTAGATGATATTATCTTTGGTGCTACTAACATGTCATTGTGTAGAAAGTTTTCAAAGTTGATGCAGAATGAGTTTGAAATGTCAATGATGGGAGAGCTGAAGTTCTTCCTAGGCCTTCAAATCAAGCAAGTCAAGGATGGGATTTTTGTGCATCAAGGAAAATAATGCAAAGAACTCCTTGAGAAGTTTGGCTTGGACAAATGTAAAGAGGCCTATACTCCAATGAGCTCATCATGCTACCTAGACAAGGATGAACCAGGTACGCCGGTCGATGTTAGTAAGTATAGGGGAATGATTGGTAATCTCCTATATCTTACTGCATCAAGACCGGATATTATGTTTAGTGTATGAACGTGTGCACGTTTTCAAGCTAATCCTAAAGAATCACATTTTTCTGCTGTAAAACGAATTTTTAAATATTTTAAAGGAACAATGAACACCGGATTATGGTATCCTAGTGATGCTCCTCTTAGTCTTGTTGGGTACTCGGATTCCGACTTCGCGGGATGCAAGCTTGATCATAAAAGCACTAGTGGTACTTGCCATTTATTGGGAAGTTCATTAGTGTCATGGTTTTCTAAAAAGCAAGCTTGTGTTGCCCTTTCTACCGCCGAAGCGGAATATATCGCAGCTGGTAGTTGTTGTGCTCAACTTTTATGGATGAAGCAACAACTACTGGATTTTGGTTTAAAATTAGAAAATGTTCCTATTAAATGTGATAATACAAGTGCCATCAATTTGACTAAGAATCTGGTTTATCATTCAAGAACAAAGCATATTGAAATAAGACACCACTTTTAAAGAGATCATGTTCAAAAAGGTGACTGTACTATAGAATTTGTTAGTACCACAAATCAATTAGCTGACATTTTCACAAAACCATTGCCAAGGGATACATTTTATAACATTAGAAGAGAACTTGGTATTTTGGATGAATCAAACTTTAGCTAATTGCATTTGTGCAAATCACCAAAATTGTGTCTTATTTGGTTATGCCTTTGTCCCTTTTAACTATTTGATAATTTGTAGTACATTTTCTCATTTGAAATTTGCATAAATTTTACTGTTTTTTTGATTTAAAACTGATTTTCTGCATTCTGTGAAAGGAGGATATCGATATCCACTTGTGGATATGGATGCTGCATATCAATGTGCAGCATTGGATATCGATATCCCCGATTATAACTTCAGTTTTAAGTGTGTTTTGAACCTGTTCTTTCTTCATTCCTTCTCATTTCTTTTTCTGAAAAACTCGAACCCTCTGGGTTCTCTCTGATTTCTTCGATTTTTCATCAATTTCACTCAAATTTCTTGCAAAATCATTCAGTTTTCACTGTCTTCATCACTTTTCTCCACTGTTGCACCATCAATTCGGGCTCTACTTCTCAACTTCTGGTTTTCCCCCCTTTGAAACCCTAAAAGCTCGAGTTTCATGGCTTCTTCATCAAACCCCAGAGGAACACGCTCCAAATCAGTTGCAAACAGATCCAAAGTTGCTATCTACTACTCAGAAGACAAGGTTCAGAAATGGTTTAAGAAATTCAATTCTAGGGGTTTTGGTGTTATCAAGTATTGTGACATGGAGTGGCTAAGACAGCAAGGATTTGAGATGGCTGAGTGGTTTGAGACACAGCACCTGGGTAAGTTCCTAGAATTTCATCAACCTTATTACCCCAGGCTTGTCCAATCTTTTTATGCCAATTTCTGCAAGTTCGATGGAGTTTATCATAGTATGGTAAATGGAGTTCATTTTACTATTAGTCCTGAGGATTTATTTGAGCTGTTTGGTTTAGTTGATGATGGTATTATTCCTAAGAAAGATGCGGATGGATCGGATGAGAGTTCGGATGAGGAGGAAGCGGTGCTTGCTTGTGATGCAGCCACTGTTTTCCGTGAATGCATTAGGACTGGAAAAGTATGGAAAGGGAAAAACAAGTCGGTGAATTTGCTTGAGAAGGACACCAAGTTACTTCAATTTGTTTTATCCCACTGCGTGATTCCCTGGTCGGCTTCAAATTATGGGGTGGCTGTCCACACTGACTTGAAGCTCATAAACGCAATTAAGAACAATATTCCCTTGAATTGGGCAGAGGTGATTCTTAGCCGTATGGAGGATGCTGCAAAATCCTCCTCTCCTGCTTGACTGCACTTTCCCATGCATGTGTCCAAAATGCTTAGGCATTTTGAGGTTCCTATTGAGCGCACTGAGCCGATGAAGCCAATCTCCGAAGAGCATCTCATTTCAGCCACAACGCTCTCCAAGCAAGGATTGGAAGAGTACCCTCCGGACAGCAATGTGTGACTTTTCAAGGATGAAGCCAAACAGTTGAGGGAAGCGACTCAAGCCGATGATGTGGCCGATCAAGAGGAAGAGGCAGCGACATTTGAACCGGTTGAACAAGATGGAGAACAAGAAGGACAAGATGGGGTTCAAGGGTTCCAAGAATTGAGAAACTATGTGGATGCCCGTCTTGACATCATGGAACAAAATATAATGGGTTGTTTAGACTCAATCCATCAATCCATGATGGAACATTTCAACCGCTTTCCACCTCCTCCTCCCCAAAACTAGTCTTTATGTTTTACTTTGATGTAGTTTGATAAAACTAGTTTATGGTTTTGCTTTTGTGAACAAGTGTTAAACTTTGTTTTATGGTGGATTGGTTTATGTTTTGTTTTCAGCATCATTATCAACTTCTGGTTTTAATTCAATGATGTCTTGATGCTTATTTTGCTCTCTTACTCTTTTTTATGGTTAGTGCATTGGAAATTATAGCCTATTATATTCTGTATCTTGCTCTAACCATGTGGAAATTCAAGGTTTTAGGGGGAGCTTCGCTGTGTTTGGTCTCTTGGCTGTTTTTATACCAAGAGAAATGATTCTCACATGTGGAAACTTGTGAGAAAAGGGTTTAGTCTATGCAATCCTTATTTATACTATTGCTATATATCGTGTGATTGCCAATTATTATATTGTGTACTCTCCTCCTTGAGTCTCTTTTACTCAAATGTTAAATCTTTTTGCTAATGACAAAAAGGGGGAGAAAATTACTAGTCTTGTTGAGAATTTTTTTTAATTGCAATTGAAATTAAATAACATAACCACTGCTCTTGCAAAGTGTATGCTGTTTTTGGACAGGTTTTAAGTGGTTCTTGAATTGAGGGGGAGGTTTCCTCAATTTGAGAATCATATTGTGGTTCAAGATTCAAAGATCTCCTCAACAAGTGTTAATTATTTTGTCATCATCAAAAAGGGGGAGATTGTAAATTCAATTCTCCAAGTAATTATTTTTTGATGATGACAAAGTAATTAAAAGCAAGTCTTGAAGATTCAAGTGTCAAAGATTCAAGAATCAAGACTTTGGTCAACTCATGCTCAAGATTCAATTGTTGTATTTTTCTATTTTTGTTGAGCGTGGGTAGTTTAGTAGGTTTAATCTCTATCTAGTTTGATTAAGTTATATTTATGCTTGATTGATTGAGATTAACTTAAATTAACACTTAAGAGAAAGAAAATCATTTTAAAGAAAAGTAATCTTGCAAGCCTGTGTCATGGATATCGATATGCCCTTGTTGACATCAATGTTGGATATCGATATGCACAAGTGGATATCGATATGCACGACTCAGAATTTGATTTTCTGAAATCTCTTTCCTGAAATCATGGAAGAGGAAATGAAGGGATTCGTGGAGGATTTTCTGAAATCTCGTTTTTCTGACCGTTTTTCTCAGGTCCTGAGCTTTAAATCAAAAACTCCATGAACCCCAAGGACACACATAATTTCCTTTGAACATACAAGCTGAAATCTTTTTCTCTCAAGTGATTTTCCTCAAAAACTCAATCCTTCACTCATACTTTAACATCTTCAGACCAGATTGAGTTGAGACCCATTTGTGGGCTGAGCTTATTGTCACGAATTCATCTGTGAATTTTGTCATACTCATTTCCTTTTCACTTGTAATCAAAAGTCTTGGATTGTGCCAAGCTAATCCGAGTGTGTCTTGGATTACTAAAGTCTTGAGAGTTCTCAAGCATAGAAGACCAAGAGTTCTTGGCTTGGTGGTGCTCTTGGATTGGATTCAAGGAGCTGTGAAAGTTCATCTTCTCCATCAAAATCAATTGGGGTAGAATTTCAAGAGTTTGGTACACTCTTGGAAAGGGGTTATGTTGAGTGAGGATCTCAAATTAATTCCTTTTAATTGTTCTAGTCAATTGATTAATAGAAAATCTCCTAAGTGGCTTAGGAGGACTGGACGTAGCTCATTAGGAGTGAACCAGTATAATAATTTCCTCGTGTTGATCTCCTTATTGCTTTCCTTGCATCTTTCATTGTTGCGTCAATTGAACCATAGGATAGGCATTGGGGAATTAATTTTTCGCTGTACTTAATTTTCTATAACCCTGTTTTACAAGGCTTATTTTTACATTCTTGTTGTTGCCCTGTATTTGTGTGATTAACCATTTGTTGCAGCAAAACTGAAACAGCTTTCTGCAGATCTTTTTTGGTGCACATCGATATCCAGTATCAGATATCGATACTGCACATCGATATCCATCTTTGGATATCGATATCCTTGTGTGTCAGTGAGCAAATTTCTCAGGTTTTTCTGTCTCATTCATTTCAATTCGTAACCTTTTCAATAACAATCGAAAATTCTATATCACTGTCACAATATACTATTCACCCCCCCCTCTAGTAATTGTTAAAGCCCGCTTGTTGGTTTCCAACACATCTACTTTTTTGCACGTTGTAGCTTCAACCCACTTGGTCAAATGCTCCGTTGCTGCCAATATCCACCTTTTTTCCCTGGAAGGTGGATCTATGGGACCAACAAAATCCATGCACCATGTGTGAAAGGGGTATGGTGTACTCAAACTCCTCAAGGTGTTGGATGGTGCGTGTATCTTGTTGTCATGTCTTTGGCACTACTCACACCTTCTCACAAAATCGATAGCGCCCTCCTTAATCGTTGGCCAGACCCAATCTTCATGAGTTCTAAATAGAGCGTTCTTCCAACCTGGTGTCTAGCACAAGGTCCTCTATGTACTTCTTCCATTACCTTATCCTGATCTTCTTTTTTCAAGCACCTCAAAATGTCTCTAGCAAAGTTCCTCTTGAAAAGCTCCCCGTCCTCACAGAAATACCTATCAACCCTCTTTCTCACTTTCTCCGCTTCTGTATGATCCTCTCGGAGAACTCCAAACTCCAAATACTCCTTGATAGGCCTAGTCCAGTCTTCATTTATCATGTGAACCTCACTTTCCTCCCTGCAATCTTGGCATTTCTTGCAAAATTTCTGAAGGGAGTCACACTGCGCCTTCATGGTGGACCAAAACAACCCCCACATGTGCATGCATCTATACAGTCTTGGCCCCTCTTGCCCACAGACACTATCATGCAATTGCGCCATTTTCTTCAGCCCTTCTTCCTCTGCAACGCTCCTCATAAGTAAACCATCCCCACTCATTTTGTACAGGACTCCTTTCACGAGGCAATAGTCCCTGGAGGCTTTTGACAACATTCTGCTTTCAAGTTCTTTCACGATTGGACGCCTCCAGTCATCATTTTCTACTTCCTCGGACGCTTCTTCTTGGATCTAAGACTGTTGCGCTTTCCCAAACTGTACAAGATGTTCTCCTTTAGTCATCACGACTTTACTTCCAAGTGTGGCAAGGGCGTCTGCCTTCTTGTTTTCAGATCTGGGTACATGTTCTAGGGATTCCACTCTAAATTTCTCCAGTGCTTGTAACACCCTTCCTCTGCAAAGGGCCAATGCAAACTCCTTCACCCTATATTCCCCTTTTAGCTGGTTGACTACCAAGTTGGAGTCTCCTTTGATGATGATTCTATTGATGCCCAGTTCTTCTGCCATCCCCAATCCCAATAGGAGGGCTTCATATTCGGCCTCATTATTTGTACATGGGAATTCCCGCTGAAAGGCAAAGGCCAACGCCTCCCCCTTCTCATTGGACAGTGTTACTCCAGCTCCTCCTTTTGGACTGGAAGGAGAACCGTTGAACGTGAGTGTCCAGACTTCATCCTCGTTTACCGTACTGATTGCTTCCATGGGCTCTCTTTCATCATCCACCATACATATTGCCATCAAGTCAGCTAGAGCTTGGCTTTTCAGAGCTATGGGTGTCACCAGTGTTATATCATAATCTGTTAGAGCGAAGACCCACTTACTTACTCTTCCTGTTAGATCAACACCTTGTAGCAAGTGTTTGATTCCTTGTGATCTGGTCACCGCGTGGATGGTATGGGCTTGAAAATAGTGACGATACTTTTGGGATACGTATAACAGGGCCAGACATTGTCTTTCCTGAAGGGAGTACCTGGTTTCCGTATCCTTAAGCATCCTACTCGAGTAGGCAATAGGATGCTCCACTCTATCTGTTTCTTGTGCAAGGAGCCCACTAATGGCTGATTTTGTTGCGGCGAGGTAGGCTCTAAGGGGCACGCCTTTCTGCGAGGGCACCATGACCGGGGGTGATGCAAGTGCTCCCTTAATTTTGTCAAAGGCTTCTTGGTGCTTCTGCTCCCATTTGAATGCTTCCTTATTTTTGAGGAGTTTTCTCATTGGCCCCAACAGCTCTCCCAAGGCAGGGATAAATCTTCGAATATATCCCAATTTACCCAGAATCTGTTGAAGCTCTTTTTGATTTCTGGGTGCCCTCAAGTTCTTCACTGCTCGTACCTTCCCTTCACTTGTTGAAATTCCTTCCTTATGTACTTAAAAACCAAGAAACTCTCCAGATAACACTCCAAACTTGCATTTTAAGGGGTTCATCCTGAGCTTGTATCTCTTGCATCTCTCAAAAACTGCTTGTAAGTGATCCAGGTGCTGCTCTTTTTCTTGGACTTTACCACCAAGTCATCCACATAATCTTCCACAATCTCGTGCATCATATCGTGAAAAATGGAAGTCATTTCTCTTTGGTACGTGGCTCCAGCGTTCTTGAGCCCAAATGGCATCTCGTTGTAGAAGAAGTTTCCCACGGGCATCCTGAAAAGCGGTTTTCTCTTCATCTCCTTCTGCCATTTTTTATTTGATTGTAGCCACTAAAACCATCCATAAAGGAGAACCGTTCATGCATTGCAGTGGCGTCCATCATGCTGTCTATGTTGGGCAGAGGGAAGTCATCTTTGGGACACACCTTGTTTAAATCTCTGAAATCCACACTACACTGTATCTGCCTGTTCTTCTTCTTCACTGGTACAACATTTGCTAGCCAAGTAGGATGTTGTATTGGCTTGATGAACTGGGCTTTGAGTAACTTTTCCACTTCTTTCTTGATGGCTTTCTCAATTTCTGGATCAAACTTACTGGCTGGCTGCTTAACTGGGGTTGTTGACGCCTTTACTACTAAATTGTGGGTGACCAGTCTAGGGCTAAGTCCAGACATCTCCTCATAGGTCCAAGAAAACACCTCTTTATATTCCTTGATTAATGCAAATCTTCTTTTTCCTAGTTAGTTAGAGATAATGCTATGTACAGTGGCTTATGTTCATTCTCCCCCGCGTTGATCTCTTCTAACTCCTCCTTTGTTAGCTCCTCTTCTTGTGCAATCATGACACCTTCTTCAAACACGACCTTCCCCTTTAGCACCTGTAGGAGGGTGGGGCTGTCCAAGTCTTGGAGGCTCGGTCTGACCGGCCCCGCAAATTCCTATAAGATATCCCATCTCGTGCCTCCCTGTGGGAGACGTTGTTTCTGCAGTTTGAACTTAGTCTTCGATGCTAAGCTTGGACCTGTGGCACCCTCCTTTCTGGGAAGACGAAGCCTTTTGAACACAGACTCTTTTGCAAGGGGCGTCTTTTCTTTTCAATTGAGGCTGACTTGTTCTTCCTTCTCAATTCTGTCTGCTCCTGGTGGAGCCAACTCATCAAATACAGAGGCATCAATCAAGTGCATCTCTAATGCTTCAAAGGGCGCTTTAGTGGCTGGAATCTCGATATCATGCCCTCTGTAAGCAGACTTGACGCATTGATGCAGTGTGGAGGGGATACACTGATGTAAATGGATCCAAGGGCATCCCAAAAGAATGTGATAGCTGAGATTCCCATCAACAATATGGAACGTGTTGAGTGTCTTTATGGGCCCCACTTCTAGGTTAATCACAACACAAGCCCTTGTCTCTACTGTGTCTCCGTTGAATGTGTTCAACGCCGTCTCGGCCTTCTTCGGCCTTGAATCAGGAATCCCTAATTTTGCGAAGATATGGGTAGGGATGATGTTGACACCTGAGTCGTTGTCCACTAAGGCATGCCTTACCCTGACACCTTCAACTATTACCTCCACATACAATGGCCTGTTATGACAATATCCTAGGTGTAATGGCTGGGGTTCTCTGAACATGATAGTCATAGTGTGTGTCTTTGTTACTCTTGAAAGTGGGGCATACGCAGCACTGGAGTTCCTCCTCTCCTCACAATGACGTTTGCCAGAGCTTGCGCAACTTTAGCCCTCACATTTATGTCAAGTCCCAACTGATCAAAGAGTACCCTGAAACCTCTGGTTTTGGTTAGACCCCTTCTTAGCTCATCTTCAAGGACCTCTTCTTCTTCTAACTCTTCCAAAAAGTTTCCTCCTCCAGACAAGATGACGTTCACCTGGTGCCTTGGCAAAGGCTGCGTTCCCACGCCTTCTTTTGTCCCTTGTTCTGGCAGTAGTACCTTTCCTGCTGCAAGTTGTTTCTGGAATATGCCTCTGATCACATAATATTCCATGGTACTATGCCCCCTATGTCTGTGTAATATACAGAAGGCTGGGTCATCATACTCTTGTTGCGTTAAGGGACGCCTTTCAGTTCTCTCCTTCAGTATGCCATCCTTCAACCATTCCTCTACTAACTGATACGTGAGTTCTCTTGGAATGGGCAACGCTGGTGGGGGATCCCTTTTTCATAGTTCCACTGGGTTGTCATGTAGCTCTTCCTTTTCCTGTCATCTACAGCATTGACATCAAAGGCTTCCTGGTCTTTGGTTCTTTTCTCTTGTTTTCACATTGCTTCTTTTACATCCAGTGCCCTAGCCAATAACTCAACAAAAGTAGTAATTTTGCTCAAGGCCTAGAATATTTGTGATCCATCCTCCACACTTTTGATGCACCCATATACCAAGTCTACTTCCAAGAGCGTCTGCCTGCAACTGAGTGCCTTGTCTTTGTACCTCTTTATGAATTGCACCAGCCCTTCGCCCATTCTTTGTCTAACTCTTCCCAGGTCATCCATAATGTGAATGGCAGCTTCCACTTCAAGGAACTTGTTGCAAAACTCCTTTGTCATTTGTTCCCAGCTTCTGATGAATGCAGGGCAGAACTTGGAGTACCAAGTAAAGGCGTGTCTTGTGAGAGACTTCGATAACTCCCTTAACCTTAAACGCAAATCAGCGCTATGGGCCTCCAAATCATCGACATACATCATCAGATGCTCCCTGGCACTCTCGGTCCCGTCAAACTTCTTGGAACGTTGAGGGAGTGTACCCATGAGGGTAACGATATGCAACTATTTCTGTTGTAAAGGGCGGGTCTAAATCGATCACTGAGCTGTTGCCTTCCTTGTGCACCTGTAATATATGTCTTAGCTCTGCCTGCGTTACTGGAGCGTTTCCACATTTTATGCGCCCGCTTGGGTTTCATACTCCACCCACGCCTTTTCCTTGGCCAGCTCTTCTTCCTTCTTAGCTTCTTCTTCCATTCTGGCCCTGGCTTTCAGTGCTTCAGCTTCATCTCTTGCCTTAGCATTTTGGTCTCTGTAGTTTGCGATCATTTCAGCTAGAGCACTTTGGTTGGCTATGATGTTATTGACGATGGCAGCATCCAAAGTCACCTGCATACTTCATTCTCCTTCTCCTTGGCGATTTCCCTTGTCTACACGTCCCTCCTCTTCTGCAACATCCCAGACAGGTTCCCCATGGTCACTTTTCGAGCTGAACGTCAATCTTCTTGCTGCCTCACTTCGTGATGCTCTGGTGCCTCCTCCGATGGTGGCTCTCACACCAACCTCCTGAACCACTGTAACACTCTCACATTTATTAGTTAATTTTAAGTTTTATTAAAATTGGTGTTAGAGAGTTCCTTTTTAAACTTGATTTCTTATAAAAACTTTTACGAAAATCCGGCAGAGTTTCCTCTGTTTTTCGGACTTCCCAAAATTTTCCTTCTCTAAACCTATCAGTTCAGAAATATTCAAAATCATAAAACATAATAGTTCTACAGCCAGTTCAAATCCTAACGCCCGATTAATATAAGTTTCAGGGCATACGACTATTACATATTCTAAAATTATAAAAATAGCCATCCGCTCATAATAATAAATATACATTCCACGTGGTGGAACGAAAGTCCTGCTCGGCCATGTCCTATGTAAGCTCCACTTCAGTACCTGCAAAATATAGCAAGAAGGGTAGCATTACACAGAACTTAAAAATATAAATTCTACAAGAGACATAGCAATAAACTAAGCCTACCCTATAATTAATATCCGTTACTCATAAATATCCATACAATTATTTTTCTTTTAGTTCTTCACTTATTCTCACTTTATTTTAATTTGTAATTTGCTATTCAATTTACCTCATTACATCATTTATTTCTTTTCTTTTTCTTCTTCTCTTCCTTTTCTTTTTACTTTATCTCCTTCTTTTTCCTATCTTTATCATTTTCTTTTTCTTTTTCATTTTTCACATTTACCATTTGGCCACAGGGTCACCACGACCAACCTGCACCATTTATCTTTCATTATTATTCGGCCACAGGGTCACCACGACCAACCTGCACCATTTATCTTTTATTATTCGGCCACAGGGTCACCACGACCAACCTGCACCATTTACCCTTTTAGTTTTATCAGGCCACAGGGTCACCACGACCAACCTGCGTCGTTTACCATTTATTATCTTTCTCATCATTAATTCATCTTAGCCTTTTCTATTTACCTTTAGTTCCTTAGTTCCCTTTAATTCTTTTAGTCTCTTGACCCTTCTTTTATCTTTTTCTATTTAAGTGTTTCTCTTTACTAATGTTATTCTCACTTTTAATTAACTCTTAACTTGGTCATATACTCTAATTTTAACTCTCATTACTAGCTATTAGTTATCTCCTTGTTTCCCTTATCTCACATTTTCATTTACTTATCATCCTTTTCCATTACTCTATTTAATTAATTACCCTTTTTTAACTTAGCTCCATTCCCCTATCATTTTACAACATTTTATCTAACTTTCCTAACAAAGTACTCTCTCTTTACTTTAGCATCTTTTCATTAATTTCTTTTACCGTTTATCTATTTTCCTTTATTTCTAATTCACTATTTTGTTTCTGTTCCCATATTCGACTCCGCACATATTCCTTATTCCACATTCTAATCCCTCTTTTATCCCATTTAAATCTTCACCTAATATTTTACTTATTATCTTTCACCTTATTAGTTCTACTCTTTCTACCTATTACATTTACACTTTTATTCTTTTACTCCCAAGTTTAGTTGGTTTCTCCTTAAATTCTGTCTTGTGTTACTGTGTATACTTTTATACATTTTCGTCCATTATTAACCAATTTAATATCCTAATACGCTCATCCATTCCGGACCTTATCCTACACATATATATTCTATTCCCTATGGGGTGATTTCCATTAATAATTCTAAGTACTTCATTTATGTCAGCGGGGACTACTCTAAGGTTCATTAACATATTACCCTATTCTTAGTCACCACTATAGCATCCTATAATTTACTTCTCAAGTAGAGGTAATACGAACCTTCTTACCTCGGGCTTTCTTTTAAAAGAACCTGGGTTGTGGCTCGGCGACGATGACGGCGTCGGTGTTGCTCCTCGTTAGCGACAACGATCACGGCTGGATCAAGGCAAAAGCTTCGAGCCTCGGGGTACCCAACACAAGTCCGGTGTGATCACGGTCGGTAACGGCGCCGGTGAGATCCGGTGGAGGGAGAGAAAGAGAGAGAAAACTCAAGGAAGAGGAGAGAGAGAAAGGGAACTCCGAGTCAAGAGAGGAAGGGAGAAAGAGAGAGAGAGAGAGAGAGAGAGGGGCCTATGCTGGTGGTGGTGGTGGTGGCTCAAGGGCGGCGGCGGCCGGAGAGGGAGGAGGAAGAGATGAGGTAACCGATTGTGAGGGAAAGAGAGAGAGAAACCAAGAGGGAAGAGAGAGAGAGAGTGGATCTATGGGGAGGGAGGAAGGGCCAAGGAGATGGCGGCGGTCTTGGGTGGCTCCGGCGGTGGTTCGTGGTGGGGGTTGAGGAAGAGAGAGAGAGGGAGTGGAGAGAGAGAAAGAGGGGTTGGAATGGGGTTTTGGGGGTGGCTGGTGCACCATTTATGGTGCTGCAGGGTCGTGGATATCGATATCCACCTATGGATATCGATATCCAACATCGATATCCCTATGTTGGATATAGATATTCAATGTTAAAAATGACAGCGCCTTTCGCAATTCAAATGGCTATAGCTTCTTCGTTAACCGTTGGATCTTGCTCAAATTTGGAGATAAGCTCCCTAGTAATTCCGACTTCACATCCAACGGTGGAATTTATGGTTTGAGATGTAAATCTTTTATTTTGAATTTCCTAATTTAGGGTGTTTAAAACACCGAAGCATCGACTTTTAACACTCTTTTGCTCTTCTTTAAATTTCTCTTCCAATGCTAATGCTCCTTGATTCCTTTATGGCACCTAGAGTGCTCCTAATCCCTCATTTTAAACTCCTTTTAGGATAATCCTTACTTCCTATTCTAATTATTATTAGAATTAAATTTCGGGATGTTACATTTTGCACATCACTCAAGTCATCTAGTGTAGAGGTCATGATTTCCCCGGCAACGACGCCAATTGTTTCTGCCAAGAAAATGTGGAACTAGAGCAAATAATAAAATTACAAGTGGTTTCGTAAACATAATGAAATCAATGACCTATATTGTTATGTATTTGGAGAAGAGTACAAGAGGTGGGGTGTTGTTGGACTCCCAAGCAAGTATACTAGATCGTACACAAGTAATATAGTAGAAATAAAATTATCGTTCCCACGAGGATTGCAAATTGTTCAATTAATTTTCACCTAAGAGTAGTTTAAAGTTAAATCTATTAACTAAAATTACTTTTCAAATTGATTCTGAATTAAAATTAAAAATAAAATAAATACTGAAAATTAAAAAGATTTAAATGCAGTGGAAGAAAAGTTGTTAGGAACACAGTTTCATTGCAGACATCATTTATTAATTCTGAATTATTGTGTGTCCTTTAAATCAAGAACAAATTCCTAAATTAGCAATTACTAGATTCCTCTTGCATAATTACTGTTTATTATCCAATTTGATAACCCTTAATCCCTTAAGAAATTAAACCATTGAATAACCTTAATTAGAACAGTGAATTTATGAAAAGTTGTATAAGAATCCAAAAGTATCCCTACAAATTGGATAGTTATATCGTTTGATTACAAGGCCTATTCTAAATCTTAATTTTCCAATTGAATATTTAGAGGTCCAAAACATATATTGATCAGGTTCATGCATAACACTTACAACACAATCAAACGCTTGATTTAAAACTTGAAAAACACTAATTCATAAATTAAAATAAACTATCCATGCAAATCCACCATGTTCCTAACACAAGGGTTTTAGTTATACATAATGAAAGGAAGAAATAAAACAATAAAAGTGCCATTCATTCCTAAATTACCACAGAAATTGCTCCAATCTTCAATCTTCAATGGATTCCTCCTTCAAATCCTTCCAAAGTGTGTAATCTCCCTTCTACCAAAGCTGCTAAACTAGTCTCTAATCCTAGTATAAATTATAAAATACAAAAACCTAAGAGAATCCTTCGAAATCACTCATAAATTGGCCCAATTCGGCCTGATCGGGTAACGCGCGCCTGGGAGCCCCTGGTTCCGCGCCTGGGAGCCCCTGGTTCCACGCCTGGGCGCGCCAGGTCTGCTAATGAGTATTCAACGTGGTGCGCGCGCCTGGACGCGCGGGTCTGTTCCCCTAGGCGTCTGACACCTCTTTTGACTCCGTTTCGCTCCGTTCTTGCGCCATTTTCAAGGTCTTTTCACCCTCTTTCCAACTCTATGATTATTTTCTTCAATTAAGCTCCAAAAGTACCTGAAACATATCCAAAACGGATCAAAACGTTCAAAGGACTCTACTCCTAATAAAAATCCTAAAACTAATAAAAACAACCTATATTTACAAGAGAAACGAGCCAAATCCATAGTAAAAGGAGGTGAAATTAATGCTCAAAACATCATATATTAAACCCAAATCACTCCCCCAAACTTAGAATTTTGCATGTCCCAGGCAAAAGTAAAATAAAAATTCTAAAACAAAAGACTACCCTCTAAATAAAAAATGTACACACCTAATCTAGGACTTCGACTCACAGACTTAGACACTTATTTTCACAAGCAATTCATACAATTGAAACCTGGTTAAAATAACAAACTTCACAAGAACTCAAGACTAGTGAACACTCTCAACCTCTCAGTGTGTATCTCTCATGTGTATCAGGATCATATATCAATAATGCACACACGTCCATGCAATGACTAAGTGTTACCATAAGCTAGACCATAGACCAAAATCGCCACTGAAAGTATTGAATACATGCACAAATCAAAAGGTCTTTTATTTAGTTGTAATGGGGCTATGGCTAAAAGTGTTAGGTGGGATAAAAGAAAGAAAGGATAAAACTAAGGGCTAAAATGCAAAAACAAATTTCCCTCTAAAACATGAATGAGCAAAGAATACTAAGAGGACTCACACTCAACTCATAATCAATTTCATACTCCTTTTCTTTTCACTTTTTTTTCTCTCTACTCTCTTCCAAATTTCTCTTTTTATTTTTTCTTTCTTTTTTTTCATTTATTTCATTCATGGAAGAGAAGTAGACTCACAACACTTTGTACCATTTTTTCAATTTTCCTTATTCATTCCTCTCAATTGCTCATTCAAAATTCATAAGGTACTCACAAAAATTATGCAGTCAATGCAAGGTACCAAATAAAAATCATAATTTCATTAGGCTCAAAATGGGCAACTAAAGGAAATATTATCAAAACAAAACAGTTGAAGGCCATAAAAATACAATCCTAAGTGCCTTAATCATTTTCATGCATGCAAACAAAAATCAATCTTGAAATGGTCACAGGTTAAGTTCTAGAACACAAAGCCAAAGTGAACACACTCACGAAAGAAATAGGGCTTTCAAATCAAATATTTCAATAATCACATACCCCTTCCATGTTTAGGCTCAAATCCTCACTAGGCTAAAGGTCAGATCACTAATCACAAATTCTCAAAAAGTTTGTAAAAATAACCAGATCTCAAAAATATTTACAGCTCAATCAATTAGTGTCAAAAGTCAATGAGTCTAATCCTAAACTAAGTATTTACACCTATCATCAGAAAAATAGTCCTAAGCCTAGAATAATTATCTACTCCTACCAAAGACACAAACCAACACCAAATATGGGAGAACAATTCAAGTCTGAAATTTTTTTTATTTTGTCCATTCCCCCAAACTTAGAGGTTGGCTTGTCCTCAAGCAAACTAACCTAACCTAACTACAAAATAAAAAACTACTACAAGGAAAAATGCAGAACACTTCCCTACACATCTGCTGCACAGCTCATCACTAAACAAAAATGAGAAGATGCTCCCCCAAACTTAATACCTGCAGGTCATTAGAAACAAGTGCAATATAGCACCTCTCATGGGGAAGACATCAACTCACACCTGTTACAAACACAATATATATACACAGATGCAATAGAAAGTGAACAGAATAATATCCATGCGATAAAAATAAAAATAAAAATCCTACAAAGCAATACACATTTTTTATGGTAGTACAGGTCCGAATAGGGGATAGGGAATACATATGATAAATAAATAAAGTACAAAATCCCCTAAACTATCATCTTCCTCGGGTGATGAATCCAGAAGGCCATGATCCTCCTTAGTGTACGGAGGCACATCGTATGGTAGGCCCTGTGCTGCTCTCCAATCCCTCAGAACCACATCTCTGGCTTGGTTCCTACGCATCTCTCTGCGCTGGAACTCAGCCGCTCTGCTCTGCCTCCTCAGCATACGCTGCATCAACCCAATCACCTCATCCATGCCGCCCGACTGCATCGCCGGCTGGCTGGAAGGTCCTGCCTCAAAATGCTGCTGTGGTGGTGGGCCCTCTCTAGCCATCTCGATAGCTCGAACAATATATGAATCCCAGGTGGCCTTAGTCATCCTAAGGGTCCGTTTAAAGTCCCTCACATCTGCTCTAAAGTCAACTCCAGCTATAGCACACAGTCGGGTGATCACCAAAGGAAAGCCAACATACCCCATCTCCTTCCTAGCAAAAGAGATTATCGATGCAGCATCTACTACGATCCCCTGACGAAGGGCATAAACAAGTCTACAAACCCTCGGCTGAACCTCGGTATCATGTGAGTGTGGGTCCAGGTTATGAACAATGAACCTGACCCAAAACCTAGCAGCTCCCCTAAGATACTTCTGGTACTCATGCTTGAATGTGCCAGCCACGGACAAGTTCCAATCCCGATCCCTCAGAGATAAGGCCTTCTTAACCCGGTCCAACAGGTACTCATCCTCGCTATCAAAGCTATCAGAAGTAAACATGGCGGGTGCCGCCTCGGGTGGGTAAAAAGGAAGTCCCATGACACGGGCAATAGTATCCGCATCATAAGGCACCTCTACTCCTGTGACATAACTGACCCTCCTGTTACTTCCATCTAGTTCCGCTCGTTGGGCTCTCCACCAGGCGTTAACATAGAATTCCCAGACCAGGAATTTGCTGAACGCCTCATCTGGCTCCCTAACTCAATCCATCCACCTGTTGATCAGCAAAGTCTCTTTAACCTCCTCTATCTCCCTCACTCCAACAACCCGGCGGCCTGAGGGACCCTCACTATTAAAAAGCATACTCGTCTCGGGGGTTATCCCTCGCCGAACCATCTTTCCATCATAATAATCAGAGATCCTCGAGTGCTCAAAGGTCATCCCTATGTCACTACTACTGCCTACTGCTAGCCTCTTCCCCCTTGGCATCCTAAATTACTCAAAAACAACTAGGGACAAATTATCGAACACTTGGAGGGCACCAAAAATAGCACTAAACTCAAACTCCACAACACTAACTCTCAAAAAATTAAACTAAATTAGTACAAGATAGTATAGAGGAGTGTTTTCTTACCCACAAGTGTGTGAAATTTGTGTCCCTTTCCATTAGAGGGTGAGAAACCGAATTTGAGGAGAAGAGAGGGAATGAGATGAATCTCCAATGAAAGCACAAAATAGTGAAGAATAAGGGAGAAGGGTGATGGAATGTTGTTAATTGATGGTAGAATTTGAGAATTTGTGGAAGATTTGAGGTAGATTTGAGAATTAGAGGCTTAGGGTTCAAAAGGGGTAGGAGAGAATTAAGAAGAAATGGGAGAATGGGGGAGGACTCCCTTGGCCGTGCTTGTACCGCCCAGAACGTGCCTACGCGCTCGGTTCCATGCGCCCAGGCGCGCGGGTCCTGTACAGACCCCTTTTTTTATATTAACAAAAATTAAACGGAAAAAAATAAAAAAATAAAAAAAAACTAATTACCTAAAATCTAAGGGAAATTACCTAACATTGGGTTGCCTCCTGTGACACCCTCCCGAATTTCCCAAATATAATATAGTAATTATATTTTCATCTTGGATAATATATGGACTTGTGAGTGTTAAGAAAATATGGAAAATAAAATTTTCTTTTTAAACGGGTGCACAAATAAACTTTAAACCATTTCAAAACATTTGTATCGAGTTCGGCGATCTCTAAAACCTTTTCACAAATAGGGTAACATTCGCTCTTTTGATATGTATTTGTATCATACAAGTCATTAAAGTTACCCTTGCTTTGTTTGATAAATCTGATACCATCAAATAATGTTTATAGCCGAGCTCTTAAAGGGATCAAATCAGAGTAAGCGGAAATTATCAGACTATGCAGTCACTAGTAATATAAACATAGGTTTTATATATATTTAAAGTCATAGATACATAGTCTCATCATCATGTCTCCAAGATCTCAAAATACAAGTCCATAATCTGATCTACATAGTGATATGACCAAAGCCCTAGAGTACCCCAAAAGTATATCTACAATATATGTACATAATCAAAACATAAACTCCAAGGGTGGTCACGTAGATCTGGCCTCATCAGACGCAGTAGTAGTGATAGCAGCAGTCTCAAAGAAACATAAGTAGTAAGGTAGTAGCATCATCATCAACACAGCAGCAGCAGCAAGTCTCCTCCACAGCCTCCACACATCGGATCCACCGATTCACATCATACACCATATGCATGTACCTAGGGATCATCGTCCCTCCAGTCACTCCCAGTAGAATGCACGACAGGCTCGCTCCCACTCTCGTCCTCCACCGGATCCTCCTCGATCTCGTCCGAGGGAGAGTGTACCCTACCACTGGGTACCGGGTCAGGGGATGGTGAAACCCTGACTGGGCTCCTCGGATCAGAAGGGGGAGTCTCCTCGCGGACGACTCTCGAAGTAAAAGGGTGAGAGCGGGTAGGTCGAAAACGAAAACTATGGTAAGAGCGAGCTGGTCGCGTGGGAGGTGGTCCATGGTAAGTGTAAAACGGGGGTACATGCATAGTGTATATGATGGGAATCCTAAATCTACGAGGACGGAATCGGATCAACGTTCGGGTGGTAGACGGTAATCTCTACCTCACCCTCGAACATCGCGCGATGGTCCTCATAGATCCATGTGCCACTAGGAAGTGGCCGGATCTCGATGCAAGCAATGTAACGAGACATCACCTACAAGGGCATAGGGGTAAGTAATTCTATACACATAACCAATAGAGAATAAATTGTGCAATGTGAATATGTAAACATGCATCAAATAACAACAATCACATATAACACTTAGCAGTTAGTGAATGCACATAGGATGCTCACACTTATTTCATTTATCATCATTAATTTAAATGAGTGGCATGATGCATGACTTTAGCTCTCAAGCCTATCTCCATCACACTATGTCACTCTCTGACGTCCATCCCTAACAACCCAGCACTCAACAGTGCATTGTATTCCTAGGTATACAACAATTCGTACATTCACCTAGAATGTACACGACAAGCTTGGTATTCATGCCACCCGAGCATATCCTGTCATCCAAACGGACCGTCATCCAAACGGTATAACCATATCGGCATTCCCTCAGCCGACCACGTCAACGACGTGTCATCAAGCAAGCGTATTGACACTCCCAGAGGCCCTCCACATGTTTACCAAAAACATGATATACGTCCTACCAACCAAACTCCAGAATGAATGCATTACCTTACTTAAAAGAGATTGATTGATGTTTTATCCTTTTATTAATACATTACGTGCCTCCCGAGCAACGTATCATTATTCAAATGAAAACATCATAACGTCAATCAATTTCCTCTAAGTCCAGGATCACTTGGTTTATTGTCCCCTAAGAGTTACAAAATGACTTAGAATTGAAAATGGTATTTTTAAGTATCTGACTAAAAATACTCGAGTTTTTCCCAACATACTCGAGTAGTTTATCATTTTCCAGATTCTACTCGAGTTGTTCATAATTATACTCGAGTCGTTCATGTCTTTTCAGAGATTTAGGGTTTCAGGTCTTCATAAATATACTCGAGTAATTCATGAGATACTCGAGTATTCCATTACCCAGAATACTCGAGTAGTTCATACATTACTCGAGTGTTCAATCTGATTCCCAAGTTGGTGCACCAATTTCCACTCTGGTGCACCACGAAATACTCGAGTATTAAGCCAAATACTAGAGTATCTGCAGACAGAACAGAGTGAAACTTGGTTTTTACATACCATTTCAATTTCTAAACATTTTAAACCCAAAACAGTGATCACAATAGTTCATATACCACATATTGAACATGTTAACATACTCATTTCATATCAAATAACAAATTTGACAGAGAATCAATCCATTATGCATGAAATATACAATTTAGCAACTCAACACTTCAAATTGCAAAATAAGCACAATATTCATGAAACAAAGTTCATTTAAGCTTGCATGCATGATATAGAACTTGCTCATCACAGTCATAGAGCATGGATTGGTCTCCAAACCAAAGTTCCTATTCGAACTAAGCCCTTAGAGCCTCTTGGTGGCTCTCTAACACAATTAATGAAATTTAAACTCTATCTAGTGAATATAATTACTTCCCCTTACCTCTCAGATGTTTTCCAAACAAGGATTGACAAGAAAATGGCTCCACAACTTCTAGACCAACTTCAAATGCCACATGCAGAGCATTTTGAGTACCACACCAAAATGGAATTGGTTTGTACATGAAACAAAAGATTAAATTGGGGAAATTAGATTTTCTGGACTCTATGCAACATAATCTAACTAAAGGAATCGAATTTGAGACTCAAGAATTCGTGAGCTTACCAGAAATCAAGATCCAAGTAAGCTCCAGACACAAGCTTGGCCAAGAACAGCTTCACTTCCAATCTCCAATTCTCCCAACACACTCCCTCAATCCTCATGATTTTGGTGTTTATACAAAGCTCGAGATGTGAGCTTTGTATTCGTGTATAGATTATCACTCAATTCAACTCACAGAAGAAGAATCGAAGAGCACAAACTCAGAACCCTAACTTCTTCAACAAAGCAATTTGATCCAAAATCTTCAACTAAGGGATGTTGATGAGTTTAAATAGAAGCAGAGATAGCTCATGCACGTCGACACGCCACCCATGGCGTTGGCAAGAAGGTGTTTTCGTGGCGAAAGAAGAGAATCGTTCGTGGTGACTCACCAAACGCACTCACTCGTGCAGTTTGACCCAGAATACTCGAGTTTTTCAGAAAATACTCGAGTATTTTTCCCAATTTTTGAAAAATAATTATTTTATTTACTTTCCCTCCAAAATCTTTCCTATAATTACCTCTAGGTCCCAACCCAGGGACTAATATGCAAAATACTCATCTTAGGCATTTATTATATTTATTAAATCAATTCACACACATATACCAACTATACAAACACATATTTTAATCAAGGATTAATACGGAAATAATTAATTTATAATTAACATTTCATTAATCGGGGATTACAATTTGGGGGTGTTACACTACTCCCCCACTTACAAGGAATTTCGTCCCCCAAATTCAACTCATACAAACAAGTCAGGATAATCCTGACGCACCTTATCTTCTAATTCCCACGATGCTTCCATTACATCACCACACACCCAGACGACTTTGACCAGACGAATGTCTTTTCCTCTAAGCTGCTTGATTCTTCGATCTTCAATACGAACTGGCACAGCTTTGAAGGTTAGGTTTTCATGAATTTCTAAGTCATCAGGTTGGATTCTAAGGACAATGGTGGGGTCATGGACATGTCTTTTAAGTTGAGACACATGGAATACATTATGAAGGTTAGCTAATGACGGAGGCAGAGCCAATTGATAAGCTACTGGGCCGACTCTTTTGAGGATTTGGTAGGGACCAATAAACTTAGGTGATAGTTTCTGAGTTTTCAAGGCTCTACTAACACCTTTGGTTGGTACTATCCTAATAAACATATGGTCTCCTTCGGCGAACTCTAATGGTTTTCTCCTCTTATCAGCATAGCTTTTCTGCCTACTTTGAGCTGCCCTCATCTTTTCTTGTATCACCCTGATCTGTTCCGTGGTCTCTTGCACAAAATCTGGTCCAACCAGAGAATTCTCCCCCACTTGGAACCAACATAACGGCGTCTGGCACTTTCTCCCATACAAAGCTTCAAATGGTGCCATTCCAATGCTCGTGTGGTAACTGTTGTTGTAAGTGAATTCCACGAGTGGAAACATCTGTCCCCAATTCCCTTGTCCTTCCAAAGCACAGGCTCGTAGAATGTCCTCCAATGACTGAATAGTCCTCTCCGTTTGGCCATCAGTCTGAGGATGGTATGCAGAACTCAATTTCAATCTTGAACCCAAGGCTCTATGCAGATCTTCCCAGAACTTCGATGTAAACCTTGGATCGCGATCAGATACAATGCTTGATGGTACACCGTGCAGACGAACAACTTCTTTGATGTACAACTGGGTGAGCTTTTCCAACGAATAGCGCATATTCACGGGAATGAAATGCGCCGACTTGGTCAAACGATCCACTATCACCCAGATTGCATCATGACCAGTAGATGTCCTTGGCAATCCCGACACGAAATCCATCGAGATGCTATCCCATTTCCACAACGGAATCTCCAAGGGAAGTAACTCTCCTCCTGGCCTTTGATGTTCCACCTTGGCCTTTTGACACACCAAACAACAGGCCACATACTCAGCTATGTCTTTCTTCAAACCAGGCCACCAAAATAGCTTCTTTAAGTCCTGGTACATTTTGGTAGCTCCCGGATGCATACTCATCTTACTCTTATGCGCTTCATCCAGAATCATCCTTCTTACTTCTAAATCATCAGGCACACAAATCCTTGTTTTGAAGCGAAGGATTCCATCCTTCCCTTCTTGAAACTCCAATTCCTTGCCTTCTTCCCTCAACTTCCTCTTTTCTATGAGCTTCTCATCCTTGCCTTGCAATTCCCGAATCCTTTGTAGAAACTCATTAGCAATCTGTAGCATCCCCATCTTGATACTTGTCGGCTCCACTTGCATCGCCATACTCAAATCCCGGAATTCCTCTATCAGTGCAGCTTCTCTGACCATCATTGCACTGATGTGCATTTCCTTCCTACTCAATGCATCTGCCACAACATTGGCCTTTCCAGGATGATAATGGAGTTCAAACTCATAATCCTTCAAAAACTCCATCCATCGGCGTTGCCTCATATTCAACTCCTTTTGATCAAAGAGGTACTTTAAACTCTTATGGTCACTGAACACCCGGAACGTAGTGCCATAGAGATAGTGCCTCCAAATCTTTAAGGCAAACACCACAGCTGCCAACTCCAGATCGTGGGTTGGATAGTTCATTTCATGAACTTTTAGCTGTCTCGAGGCATAAGCGACGACTTGCCCTTCTTGCATCAAAACACACCCAAGACCTTGTTTCGACGCGTCACAATACACATCAAAACTCTTCTATGTATCGGGCAGAACCAATACAGGAGACGATGTCAACCTTTCCTTCAACTTTTGAAAACTCCTTTCACATTTCTCATCCCATAGGAATGGTTGATCTTTCCGAGTCAACTTCGTCAGAGGCAGTGCGATCTTCGAGAAACCTTCAATAAACCTTCTATAATAACCAGCCAAACCAAGAAAGCTTCTCACCTCCGTGACCGACTTTGGTTGCTCCCATTGCAAAACCGAACTCACTTTCGTCGGATCAACGGCTATTCCCTTGTCCGAAATCACATGCCCCAAGAACTTAACCTCCTTCAGCCAGAACTCACACTTTGTAAGTTTGGCGTACAATTGTTTCTCCTTCAGGATGCTCAACACTATTCTCAAGTGTTCAGCATGCTCCTCCGAGCTCTTAGAGTAAATGAGAATATCATCAATGAACACAACCACAAATGAATCTAAATAAGGTCTAAAGATTCGATTCATGTAGTCCATGAAGATGGCTGGTGCATTAGTCAATTCGAACGGCATCACGACGTACTCATAATGTCCGTATCGAGATCGAAATGCAGTCTTAGAGATATCCTCTTCTCTTATCCTGATCTGATGGTATCCTGACCTCAAATCGATCTTGGAAAATACCGAAGCTCCACGAACTTGATCCATAAGGTCATCTATCCTTGGCAACGGATACTTGTTCTTGATGGTGACCTTATTCAGCTGCCGGTAGTCGATGCACATCCTTATACTACCATCTTTCTTCTTGACAAACAAAACCGGAGCACCCCAAGGTGACACACTTGGTCGAATCATCTGTTTCTGTAATAGCTCCTCAATCTGCTTCTTCATTTCTGCCATTTCCGGTGGTGCCATTCTATAGGGAGCGATAGAAATGGGACCAGTTCCCGGAACTAAGTCGATACCGAATTCAATTTCTCTTCTTGGTGGCAGACCAGGGATCTCATCAGCAAAAACTTCCGGAAAGTCTCTGACAATGGGGATCTCTTCCATCCTTGGACCATTCTCCTCCACCTCAGAGTTGAACAGGCACACGTAGCCGGAGGGTTTTGGGCTTCTATAGGTCACTACTTTTCTATCACAATCAATGATTACTTGGTGTTGACTTAACCAGTCCATTCCCAAGATCACATCTAATTGTACTAAGGGTAAGCAGATCAAATCTACTTTAGAGGTTTGTCCTAACACTTCTATACAACAGTTAAGACATGCTCTAGAAACTACAACAGGAGCATTGGTAGGGGTTTCTACTTTGAGAGCATAAGGCATTTCAGACATGATTAAGCCTAAACGGTTTACACATTCATATGAAACAAATGAATGCGTTGCACCAGAATCAAACAAAACATGACAAAACTGACCATTAAGCAAGTATTTACCTTGCACCAGATCAGAAGACCGACTTGCTTCCACACCACTAAGGGTGAAAACTCTTCCTTGAGCCATAGGTCTCTCAACAGCTCCTCTTGAGTTGGCTTTGGTCGGTTCCTTGCAATCCCTTGCAAAATGTCCCGACTTTCCACAGTTAAAGCAACCACTTGTCCCCCAACACACACGGCCATAGTGATTGCGCTTGCACTTGTCACAGAATGGAGCCTCGCTCCGATAATCCCTTCTATCAGAACCACCAGCTTTTCCTTTGCCTTTCCCTCGGCGATCATACGGTCCTTTGCCTCGGTTGTTGAAACCTTTACGCCTCTGCGGTCCATAGCCTTGATTGTCCTTCTTCTCTGAGACTTGCATCTCCTCAGCCTTGGTATCATCTTCATACATCCTACACATGTCTACCAGTGCAGGAAAGCTTTGAATCCGCTGATAACTGAAGATCGACTTCAACTTTGGCCTCAAGCCTCCTTCAAACTTAATGCATTTACTCCTCTCATCTGGATTGTTCTGATAATATGGAGAGTATTTCATCAGCTCCTCAAACTTAGCTGCATACTCACCCACACTCATGTTTCCTTGCTTCAGCTGCAAGAACTCTACCTCCTTCTTCCTTCTCAAGTCCTCAGGGAAATACTTTTGGAGAAACTTCTCCATGAATACTCCCCAACTTACCTATCTTCCTTCATATTGCAGAAGCTGCATCGTGTGATTCCACCAGTTCTCAGCTTCCTCCTCTAACATGTAGGTTGCATACGCCACCTTTTGAACATCAGAACACTCCAACGTTCTCAAGATCTTGTCCATGGTGTGAATCCACTTGTTGGCCTCTTCCGGTTTAAATCCTCCTTCAAACTTTGGCGGATTACAGCTTCTAAAATCAGCCAAAGTCTTCGCTTCCGCGTTACCCACATTACCTTGATGAGACGGGTTGACCGGTTGAGATGGTTGTTGAGACTGTCGTTGCATGGCTTCCAGCACCGTGGTGATCCTTTCTAGCATCGTATTAGTGTGATTTTGGTTTCTAGTTGCCATATTAGACCTGCGCTATGGGCTTATGGTCACATATGTTGAACCAAAGAAACTTCCATTACACTACCTATTCTAAGGCTCTATCTTAAACTTATTAAATCTACAATCAATTGTGTCTTGTACTCAAAGAGACAAGATACAAACAAATCAAGTGTATTTAAACCTCAACAAACAAAATAAAAACATTCAAAGTAATGTAATTGCCTTGGAGATACCTGCTTGATGTTGATGGCTACCTTTCTGAACTACTTCCACTACTACAGGATCTGACTTTTGCTCTGATACCACTCAGTGTGACACCCTCCCGAATTTCCAAAATATAATATAGTGATTATATTTTCATCTTGGATAATATATGGACTTGTGAGTGTTAAGAAAATATGGAAAATAAAATTTTCTTTTTAAACGGGTGCACAAATCGTCATTTGGAATTCTTGGAGAATAAACTTTAAACCATTTCAAAACATTTGTATCGAGTTCGGCGATCTCTAAAACCTTTTCACAAATAGGGTAACATTCGCTCTTTTGATATGTATTTGTATCATACAAGTCATTAAAGTTACCCTTGCTTTGTTTGATAAATCTGATACCATCAAATAATGTTTATAGCCGAGCTCTTAAAGGGATCAAATCAGAGTAAGCGGAAATTATCAGACTATGCAGTCACTAGTAATATAAACATAGGTTTTATATATATTTAAAGTCATAGATACATAGTCTCATCATCATGTCTCCAAGATCTCAAAATACAAGTCCATAATCTGATCTACATAGTGATATGACCAAAGCCCTAGAGTACCCCAAAAGTATATCTACAATATATGTACATAATCAAAACATAAACTCCAAGGGTGGTCACGTAGATCTGGCCTCATCAGACGCAGTAGTAGTGATAGCAGCAGTCTCAAAGAAACATAAGTAGTAAGGTAGTAGCATCATCATCAACACAGCAGCAGCAGCAAGTCTCCTCCACAGCCTCCACACATCGGATCCACCGATTCACATCATACACCATATGCATGTACCTAGGGATCATCGTCCCTCCAGTCACTCCCAGTAGAATGCACGACAGGCTCGCTCCCACTCTCGTCCTCCACCGGATCCTCCTCGATCTCGTCCGAGGGAGAGTGTACCCTACCACTGGGTACCGGGTCAGGGGATGGTGAAACCCTGACTGGGCTCCTCGGATCAGAAGGGGGAGTCTCCTCGCGGACGACTCTCGAAGTAAAAGGGTGAGAGCGGGTAGGTCGAAAACGAAAACTATGGTAAGAGCGAGCTGGTCGCGTGGGAGGTGGTCCATGGTAAGTGTAAAACGGGGGTACATGCATAGTGTATATGATGGGAATCCTAAATCTACGAGGACGGAATCGGATCAACGGGTTCGGGTGGTAGAAGGTAATCTCTACCTCACCCTCGAACACCGCGTGATGGTCCTCATAGATCCATGTGCCACTAGGAAGTGGCCGGATCTCGATGCAAGCAATGTAACGAGACATCACCTACAAGGGCATAGGGGTAAGCAATTCTATACACATAACCAATAGAGAATAAATTGTGCAATGTGAATATGTAAACATGCATCAAATAACAACAATCACATATAACACTTAGCAGTTAGTGAATGCACATAGGATGCTCACACTTATTTCATTTATCATCATTAATTTAAATGAGTGGCATGATGCATGACTTTAGCTCTCAAGCCTATCTCCATCATACTATGTCACTCTCTGACGTCTATCCCTGACAACCCAGCACTCAACAGTGCGTTGTATTCCTAGGTATACAACAATTCGTACATTCACCTAGAATGTACACGACAAGCTTGGTATCCATGCCACCCGAGCATATCCCGTCATCCAAACGGACCGTCATCCAAACGGTATAACCATATCGGCATTCCCTCAGCCGACCACGTCAACGACGTGTCATCAAGCAAGCGTATTGGCACTCCCAGAGGCCCTCCACATGTTTACCAAAAACATGATATACGTCCTACCAACCAAACTCCAGAATGAATGCATTACCTTACTTAAAAGAGATTGATTGATGTTTTATCCTTTTATTAATACATTACGTGCCTCCCGAGCAACGTATCATTATTCAAATGAAAACATCATAACGTCAATCAATTTCCTCTAAGTCCAGGATCACTTGGTTTATTGTCCCCTAAGAGTTACAAAATGACTTAGAATTGAAAATGGTATTTTTAAGTATCTGACTAAAAATACTCGAGTTTTTCCCAACATACTCGAGTAGTTTATCATTTTCACGATTCTACTCGAGTTGTTCATAATTATACTCGAGTCGTTCATGTCTTTTCAGAGATTTAGGGTTTCAGGTCTTCATAAATATACTCGAGTAATTCATGAGATACTCGAGTATTCCATTACCCAGAATACTCGAGTAGTTCATACATTACTCGAGTGTTCAATCTGATTCCCAAGTTGGTGCGCCAATTTCCACTCTGGTGCACCACGAAATACTCGAGTATTAAGCCAAATACTCGAGTATCTGCAGACAGAACAGAGTGAAACTTGGTTTTTACATACCATTTCAATTTCTAAACATTTTAAACCCAAAACAGTGATCACAATAGTTCATATACCACATATTGAACATGTTAACATACTCATTTCATATCAAATAACAAATTTGACAGAGAATCAATCCATTATGCATGAAATATACAATTTAGCAACTCAACACTTCAAAATGCAAAATAAGCACAATATTCATGAAACAAAGTTCATTTAAGCTTGCATGCATGATATAGAACTTGCTCATCACAGTCATAGAGCATGGATTGGTCTCCAAACCAAAGTTCCTATTCGAACTAAGCCCTTAGAGCCTCTTGGTGGCTCTCTAACACAATTAATGAAATTTAAACTCTATCTAGTGAATATAATTACTTCCCCTTACCTCTCAGATGTTTTCCAAACAAGGATTGACAAGAAAATGGCTCCACAACTTCTAGACCAACTTCAAATGCCACATGCAGAGCATTTTGAGTACCACACCAAAATGGAATTGGTTTGTACATGAAACAGAAGATTAAATTGGGGAAATTAGATTTTCTGGACTCTATGCAACATAATATAACTAAAGGAATCAAATTTGAGACTCAAGAATTCGTGAGCTTACCAGAAATCAAGATCCAAGTAAGCTCCAGACACAAGCTTGGCCAAGAACAGCTTCACTTCCAATCTCCAATTCTCCCAACACACTCCCTCAATCCTCACGATTTTGGTGTTTATACAAAGCTCGAGATGTGAGCTTTGTATTCGTGTATAGATTATCACTCAATTCAACTCACAGAAGAAGAATCGAAGAGCACAAACTCAGAACCCTAACTTCTTCAACAAAGCAATTTGATCCAAAATCTTCAACTAAGGGATGTTGATGAGTTTAAATAGAAGCAGAGATAGCTCATGCACGTCGACACGCCACCCATGGCATTGGCAAGAAGGTGTTTTCGTGGCGAGAGAAGAGAATCGTTCGTGGTGACTCACCAAACGCACTCACTCGTGCAGTTTGACCCAGAATACTCGAGTTTTTCAGAAAATACTCGAGTATTTTTCCCAATTTTTGAAAAATAATTATTTTATTTACTTTCCCTCCAAAATATTTCCTATAATTACCTCTAGGTCCCAACCCAGGGACTAATATGCAAAATACTCATCTTAGGCATTTATTATATTTATTAAATCAATTCACACACATATACCAACTATATAAACACATATTTTAATCAAGGATTAATATGGAAATAATTAATTATAATTAATTTATAATTAACATTTCATTAATCGGGGATTAAAATTTTGGGGTGTTACACCTCCCAACTAACGCTTGTTTAACGTTAGGAGACTGACGGGTCACCTCCTTCCAGAGGCTAGGGGGATGCCAAATTCCCCTTCAGGGATGGTAGCTGCTTATTCAAATTATTTTCAGCATTAGAATGCTGAATGAAGTTAAGCGGGGTAAAGCGATCCGCAGTGATCGTTGGTTTTTCAAAAAAATTTATTGTGCATTGCTCACCATTCATGCGGAGAATCACTTCTCCCCTAGTACATCTTTACTGCCCCTGCTGTGGCCAAAAATGGCCTACCAAATATTAGAGGAATGTTTTCATCCTTTTCAACATCTAGGATCATAAAATCTAGGGGCATTATCAAATCATTAACCTTCACCAATATGTCTTCCACTACTCCATAAGGGCGGAGGATGGATTTATCAGCTAATTATAAAGGGCTGGGGTAGGCTTAACCTCTCCAAAATCTAATGATTCACACACAGATAATTGCATAATATTGACACTAGCACCAAGGTTACATAGAGCCTTACCAGTGTACTCCATGCCAATGCTGATAGGGAGGTTGAAGCTTCCAGGATCCTTCATCTTCCAAGATCCCCGGCAACGGCGCCAAAAACTTGTTGGACTCTCTGGCAAGCTAAGTGTACTAGATCGTACACAAGTAATATAGTAGAAATAAAATTATCGTTCCCACGAGGATTGCAAATTGTTCAATTAATTTTCACCTAAGTGTAGTTTAAAGTTAAATTTATTAACTAAAATTACTTTTCAAATTGTTTCTAAATTAAAATAAAAAATAAAATAAATACTGAAAATTAAAAAGATTTAAATGCAGTGAAAGAAAAGTGGTTAGGAACTCAGTTTCATTGCAGGCATCGTTTATTAATTCTGAATTATTGTTTTTCCTTTAAATCAAGAACAAATTCCTAAATTAGCAATTACTAGATTCCTCTTGTGTAATTACTGTTTATTATCCAATTTGATAACCCTTAATCCCTTAAGAAATTAAACCATTGAATAACCTTAATTAGAACAGTAAATTTATGAAAAGTTGTATAAGAATCCAAAAGTATCTGTTGAGATGCCAGCAAGTGTACTGGGTCAACGTGTAATATAGTCTCAGGAAGACCAGATATCGTCCCGCAGGGAGTCTGTGAGAATGTTCAATCTACTTTTACCTTAGTGAAACTAAAAGTAAATCCTATAACTAAAATTCAGATTTGATTAAAATAGATTTGAGATTAAAAACTAAAACTAATTAAATGCTGAAAATTAAAAGAAATTGTGAGCAGGTAGAGAAGGATTGTTAGGAACGTGGTTTCATTGTATGTTTCGTTTATCTAATTACGAATTATTGTTTTCCCCTAAATCATGAACAAATCCCTAAATTAGTAACTATCAGATCTCTCATGTTTAGTTACCGTTTCTTATTCAATTCATAACCCCCAATCTCTCAAGTGATTAATTCATTGAATAATAGTTAAGAACAATGGATTTCATAAAAGTTATATAATTACCCAATTGCATCTCTACCCCTGGATTAATTATATTGTTTGATTGGAAAGGCCTATCTAAACCCTAATTCTCTCAATTTGGGGATTAGAAATCCAAAACATAAATTGGCCAGATTCATGCATAACAATTAAATCACAATCAAACACATGATTTAGAAACGGAAAAATATTAATTCAATAACTACATAAACTAATCCATACAAATCCACCAATTCCTAACAAAGGGTTTTAGTTACATGATAAACATTGAAGAACAAGAGAAGAAATAGAAGAGGAATCCATTATCATAGACAATAAGGATTACCTACAAGAGAGATCTTCAATTCTTCAATCTCCAATCTTCTCCCTTCCAAAGCTCTCTCTAAACTATGTAATCTCCCTCTCTAAAAGCTTTCAAAAACTACTGAAAAACCTAGTATTTAATGCCTAAAACAAACCCTCATTGAGTCCCAATTGAATCCCCATCAAACTGCATCAAAACGGGCCTGTTTCGGGCCTGTGCAGCGTTCGTGCGCCCCAGGCGCATGGGCTCGGGCGCCCCAGGCGCGCACGCTCTGTACAGCAAAATTTCAGCACGCGCGTCCCAGACCGTTTTTGCCGCCCCATACTCATCCGGACTCCGTTTTTCTCCGTTCTTGGACCGTTTCGAAGCTCTTTTCATCCTCTATCCAAATCCATCAACATATTTTCCATTTAAGCTTCATAAGTACCTGAAACATACCCAAAAAGTATCAAAATGTTCAAAGGGTTCAAAACTAAGAACTATTTCTAAGAATTAACAAAAAGTCCTACAAAATACTTGAGAAACAAACTAAACACATAGTAAAAGGGAGTCTAAATCATATTCAAATCACTATATATTGGACCCAAATCACTCCCCCAAACTTAGCATTTTGCATGTCCCAGGAAAAAGTAAAATAAAATTCTAAACAAAAGACAAACTCCCTAAATCAACATATATACACCTCATCTAAGACTTTGACTCATGACTCCAACACATATTATCACAAGCTCTTTACACAATTACAAAGTAGTTAGAGTAACAAACCCAATCAGAACTCAGGACTAGTGAACACTCTCAACCTCTCAAATGTTTCTCTCAAAAGTGTATAAGGGTAATATTTCATTTAAGCACACAAGTTCATCAATGATAAAGTGCTACCATATGCTTGACCATAGACCAACATCTCCACTGAAATTATCGATTGCACACAAAAATCAAAAGGTCTTAATATTGGTTGTAATGGGGCCTGGCTAAAGTGTTAGGTGGGATATAAGAAAGAAGGGATAAAACTAAGGGCTAAATGCAAAGCAAAATTCCCCAAGAATCATGAATGAGCACTAAGTATATCACAATGAAACTCAACTCAATCACAACTTTTATTCTTCTTCACTTTTCACTGTTCAATTCCTCTACTCTCTTCCTTTTCACTTTTCATTCTTTTTCAATTTTCTTTTTTTTTCATTGGAAGAGAAGTAGGCACATAACACTTTACTTTTTTTTTTCTTTTCTTTTGTATCACATTCCACTTAATTGCTCATCCAAAATTCCTAAGGTACTCACAAAGAACAATGCAATCAATGCAGGGTACCAAATAAAAATAATATAATATCATTAGGCTCAAAGTGGGCAACTAAGGGAAAAGGTATCAATGCAAAACATCTGAAGGCCTCAAAAACACATCCTAAGTGCCTTAATCATTTTCATGCATGCAAACAAAAATCAATCTTGAAATGGTCACAGGTCAAGTTCTAGAACAACAATACCAAAGAGAACACACTCATGAAAGAATAGGGGTCTCAATATCAGAATATTTCAATAAAATTCATACCCCTCAATATAAGGCTCAAAACCTCACAGGGCTAAAGTCAGTTCACTAATCACAAGTTCTGAAAGCATTTGCCAAAATAACCAGTTCACAACAGTATTTACAGCTCAATCAAACAGAGTCAAAAGCCAATGAGTCTAATCCTAAACTAAGTATGTACATGCATCATCAGAGAAAAAGTCCTAAGGTTATAAAAATTACCTACTCTTGCTAAGGACACAAACCAATACCAAAAATATGAGAGAAAAATTCAGATCTGAAAAAAATTTTATTTTGTATATACTCCCCCAAACTTAGATGTTGGCTTGTCCTCAAGCAAACTAATCTAGTCTAAAACTAAAAAATAAAAATGCAAAGCTACTTAAGAAATCTGGACAATATTTTTGTGAGACACAGGTCCTGGGTGGGAAGTTGAAAAAATTGGGGCTAATGGGGTCCAAATCCTAAAAATACAAATCTAATCCTAAAAAAAATCTATCCCTAAAAAAAATAGAAAATAAAAAAAACGAAAATAAATATTAAAATAAAAAAAAAATCTATTCTAAAAATAATCCAAAGAAGATAAATCTAATCCTAAAAAGATAAAAACAAAATCCTAAAAAAATAATAAAACTAATCGAATCCTAAAATATAAGAATAAAAAAAAATATCTATTGCTAAAAAAAAATAAGATAAACATAAAAAAAACTTCCTAGAGATAAAGATAAATCTAATCCTAAGAGATAAGATGGTAGAATCAGAATTTGACCCCAAAACTAAACTTTTGCACCCCTTAGACCTGTAGCTTCGGTTTTTTTTTTTTTTTAGAAACGAACACTAAAAACTATTCTCCTAAACTCAAATCAACTAATAAATGGAGTTAGGAACTTACCTTTGTTACACAGCTTTTTCTATTGGTGCACATGGAGGAATTCCCCCAAACTTATTTACTTGTGTCACATGAACAACTAAGAGTAGTGCTAGAAAGCACCTCATTAGTAGTTACTTATAGAAAATTTCAACTCCTTATTCACTAAATAAAAAAAATAAACAAAATCTACAATACTACATAATTACAAAAAAAAATCCACCAGGATCCCAAATTCTATGGCTCAACTCCCATGTGATATAGGAATAAAAAGTTACCCCCATGTCCCATGGGAATGAGCAGGGATGATGATGAAATAAGGAAATTTTAAAAATAAATTTAAACTCACCAAGGTCAAAAGGTACATTCCTTACATCATGCATCATCTTAGAAAATTTGTCTTTTTCCCCATTCATGAAGGTGTAAATTTCATGAACAAGGAAAACAAAATTTTTAGGATCTTTATTCATCCCATGGTACAACAATGACTTATGTTGATGATTTGGAAAAACGTCATGCAAACTCAAGGGTCGAACATAATTGAAAAATTTTGAATCATCCAAACATGCTAGGGATTTAACACAAATTTTAAGTTCAGAAAATTCAGCACGCAAGGATGAGTCAAAATTCTCTACTATTATCCTTCCCTCTTCTGTTTTGTTTTGTTTCACCTCTTCTAACTCATGATGCACCTTACTTTCTTTTTCTTCAAAATTTTCAGAGAGATTAGTACTTAAGTCTTCCTTAATGGGGAACTCTTGTACCAATTCCTCTACAACAAATTTCTTATACTCTTTGAAATATAATTTCTCAATCTCATAAATCGAGGTATTTGCATCATTAGTAAGAGGATGTGAAGCCAAAACAAAGTCAAAAAAATTCAACTCTTCACAAGTCATTATTATACATTACAATTAAGATCAATAGAAAAATAAAAATAAAAAGAAAAATAGAATTTACTAATAACTACCAAAAATAAATTGAACAATTCTAAACTCCCCGGCAACAGCGCCAAAAACTTGTTGAGATGCCAGCAAGTGTACTGGGTCAACGTGTAATATAGTCTTAGGAAGACCAGATATCGTCCCACAGGGAGTCTGTGAGAATGTTCAATCTACTTTTACCTTAGTGAAACTAAAAGTAAATCCTATAATTAAAATTCAGATTTGATTAAAATAGATTTGAGATTAAAAACTAAAACTACTTAAATGCTGAAAATTAAAAGAAGTTGTGAGCAGGTAGAGAAGGATTGTTAGGAACGTGGTTTCATTGTATGTTTCGTTACGAATTATTGTTTTCCCCTAAATCATGAACAAATCCCTAAATTAGTAACTATCAGATCTCTCATGTTTAGTTACCGTTTCTTATTCAATTCATAACCCCCAATCTCTCAAGTGATTAATTCATTGAATAATAGTTAAGAACAATGGATTTCATAAAAGTTATATAATTACCCAATTGCATCTCTACCCCTGGATTAATTATATTGTTTGATTGGAAAGGCCTATCTAAACCCTAAATCTCTCAATTTGGGGATTAGAAATCCAAAACATAAATTGGCCAGATTCATGCATAACAATTAAATCACAATCAAACACATGATTTAGAAACGGAAAAATATTAATTCAATAACTACATAAACTAATTCATACAAATCCACCAATTCCTAACAAAGGGTTTTAGTTACATGATAAACATTGAAGAACAAGAGAAGAAATAGAAGAGGAATCCATTATCATAGACAATAAGGATTACCTACAAGAGAGATCTTCAATTCTTCAATCTCCAATCTTCTCCCTTCCAAAGCTCTCTCTAAACTATGTAATCTCCCTCTCTAAAAGCTTTCAAAAACTGCTGAAAAACCTAGTATTTAATGCCTAAAACAAACCCTCATTGAGTCCCAATTGAATCCCCATCAAACTGCATCAAAACGGGCCTGTTTCGGGCCTGTGCAGCGTTCGTGCGCCCCAGGCACATGGGCTTGGGAGCCCCAGGCGCGCACGCTCTGTACAGCAAAATTTCGGCACGCGCATCCCAGACCGTTTTTGCCGCCCCGGACTCATCCGGACTCCGTTTTGCTCCGTTCTTGGACCGTTTCGAAGCTCTTTTCATTCTCTATCCAAATCCATCAACATATTTTCCATTTAAGCTCCATAAGTACCTGAAACATACCCAAAAAGGATCAAAACGTTCAAATGGTTCAAAACTAAGAACTATTTCTAAGAATTAACAAAAAGTCCTACAAAATACTTGAGAAACAAACTAAACACATAGTAAAAGGGAGTCTAAATCATATTCAAATCACTATATATTGGACCCAAATCAGTATCCCTACAAGTTGGATAGTTATACCGTTTGATTGCAAGGCCTATTCTAAATCCTAATTTTCCAATTGAAGATTTAGAGGTTCAAAACATAAATTGATCAGGTTCATGCATAACAATTGAAACACAATCAAACGCTTGATTTAAAATTGGAAAAACACTAACTCATAAATTAAAATAAACTATTCATGCAAATCCACCGTGTTCCTAACACAAGCATTTTAGTTACACATACTGAAAGGAAGAAATAAAACAAGAAAAGTGGTATTCATTCCTAAATTACCACCGAAATTCCTCCAATCTTCAATCTGCCACATATTCCTCCTTTAAATGCTTCCAAAGTGTGTAATCTCTGTAACATCTTGAAAATTAATATTAAATAATATAATTTTAGTATATAAATATTTATGTAAGGATAGGATTAAGCCTTAGAAATTGTACAAGGATTAGAAGGGTAGTATGAGCATAGGCCGACCTAGGATGTAAGTATAGGACCACGGTCTGATCCTGGCCGAGTTAGATGAGTTTGAGTGCATATGAACCAAGCTGAATGGGAACCAAACGCGGAACCTGTTGTCCAGTCCGGATTAGCCGACCTCAGCCCACCTCACAGTATCATCCGAGAAGGAAGCTCGGACTACTTCTGTTCCTACAAACCGAGCCGACGTATCCTAAACGACGTACCCGAGCCGACACGTCCTAGCTCCTCCGTGCCAGCTCATGTTGAGCTGTTGACCCTTTGGTTTTCGTACCGTCCGTACGGTACTATCCTTCACTTTAAGTCATTGTCATTCACTATCATTGCTTTATGTCCCTTTCAATGTACTATTCATGGCTTCCTCAAGAAGCCAATGAATCCTAGCCACATGTTTTAGCTTCTCTTGGAAGCCTCCAATGAGGACCACACAAATAATTCCCCTAAAAAGAATAAAAGAAAGCCCAAACACAACATAACACACTTTGCAATTCTAATCTCTCTCTCCTTCGTTTCTCTCTCTCATTTTCTCTCTAAAGCTCCAACACACCCAACTCTCATACTTCCTCTTCTCCTTCACGAAGATCCCTCTTTCTCACACCTCTCTTCTTCTCTTCCACCAAGTCTCACCGGTTGGAGACCCTCCCTCTTGCCGTCCTTCTCTCCGTTCTCTTCCGTTCCGGACGCTTCCCTGGGCCGGCGTGGTGGTGGCAGCAAAGAGCTGGACCGTGGTGGTGTGGTGGTGGCAGCAAGGAGGAAAAGGATTTAAGAGGTGTGAAGCATCAAGGAAACCATTCCCAAACTCTCAACTCTTATCTCTCATGGTTTGAGGTAAGGAGTGAGTGTTACCTCTACTTGAGTTTGGGTTTCTAGGGTGTTCATAAAGGGTGCTAAGAGTGGGTGTTAGCTTAGGGAATGGATCTAGGTTAATGTTAGAAAGGAAATGGTAAAAAGGGTAAAAGGGAGCTAATAAATGAATTAGAAGCATGAGTTTGAAGTAGGGATGAGTATTGTTATATGCTATATGTTGGTATTTACATGATGGATTGATTGAATGCTTTGATTCGTATTGTTGATGTTGTATAAATGTTTATGAACTTTTTTGTATAAATGTTTATGAGCTTTGATATTTGTTATTCATATCTGTGGTCGAGTTGGGCCGAGCTGGGAGAGGTTGCGAATGGGTTGAGGAAATGGAATGTAGGGAAAGCAGGAGAAATAGAGTAATAAGTCAGATAATGAGAAAAGATAATGGAATAAGGAAATGGTTAAAGGGGTGAGCCGAGAGAGGCCGAGCTAAGAGTATAATGAGATTAATGTAAAGAGGAATAACTTAAAGGGTTGAGCTAAGATAGGCCGAACTAAAATGGTTAAATGGATAAGAGGAATAAAAGAGAAATGGTTGTGTGATCGGGTCATAGCAGACGCGTACCGGGTGCGTTCATTGATCGCGTCAGACGCATACTGGATATGTGCAGCTGTAAGACGGGTACTGGGTACTCGCAGTTATGATTCACACAAGGTTCCGAGCACGGAATCGGTGGGATGTGTTCCTGGTCATAGCAGACGCGTACTGGGTGCGTGCATTGATCGCGTAAGTCGCCGAGATGCGCCGTTGTAAGACGAGTACTGGGTGCTCGCAGTTATGGACACTCCTTACCCCATAGAATGATCGGCGGTAGTGCTCCTGGTCATAGAAGACGCGTACTGGGTGCGTGCATTGATCGCGTCAGACGCATACCGGGTATGTGCAGCTGTAAGACGGGTACTGGGTACTCGCAGTTATGGATGACACTCCGATATCCGACTTTAAATGGTGTAAGACATGCACTGGGTGTATGCATCCCAGGAGAGTAAAAGATTGTAAACTATGTGAAAATGGAATAATGTGTAATGAGTCCGAGGTAGAGGTGATAATCCGAGGTAAGAGAATGTGAACCGAGGTATAGCTAGCAGGTAATGAGTAAATTGGTTTATGATGTGTGCCGAGGTAGATGAGATGGTAGAATGTGAGCCGAGCTAGATGAGATTGTGGGTATGCGAACCGAGCTAAATGTTGATATATGCATGAGATATATGGGTTTGATTACTTGTTATCTATATGCTATTTGACTACTTGTGTTTTGCTTGGTAGTTCAGTATGTCATTTTAGAAATTACTTATTTAAGTTCTGTGTAATGCTCACCTCCTTACCATTTTTCAAGTACTGAGCCCGAGCAGACGCAGTCCCCGGCCGAGCAGGATCACTCTCCCTCACAGGGAGAGTAAGTTATTTAGAGTTAGATAGGTGGATGGGTCTCGGCTAGTTGGGCCGAGCTAAAACACTTATTTGTATTTTGAATGACTGAACTGGATGTACTTAATTTACGCTTTAATCAAATTAAAGTCTTCCGCTTATTAACTCTGATGTTTTTATATTAATGAAAAGAAATTTTTAAATCCTAATTTTCGAGTTTAAGGGTAATTATTATATAGAGTGTTACAATCTCTCTTCTACCAAAGCTGCTAACCTAGTTTCTAATCCTAGTATAAATAATAAAATACAAAAATCTAAGAGAATCCTTCGAAATCACTCAGAAATTGGCCCAATTGGGTTTGGTCGGGTAACGCGCGCCTGGACGCCTTAATTGAGCATGGCGCGCCAGGTCTACCGATGAGTATTCAACGTGGTGCGTGTGCCTGGGCGCGCGGGTCTGTCCGCCTGGGCATGTGACACCTCTTCTAACTCCGTTTGCTCCTTCTTGCGCCATTTTCAAGGTCTGTTCGCCCTCTTTCCAGCTCCATGATTATTTTCTTCAATTAAGCTCCAAAAGTACCTGAAACGTACCCAAAAACGGATCAAAACGTTCAAAGTACTCTACTCCTAATAAAAATCCTAAAACTAATAAAAACAACCTATATTTACAAGAGAAACAAGTCAAATCCATAGTAAAAGGAGGTGAAATTAATGCTCAAAACATCATATATTAGACCCAAATCACTCCCCCAAACTTAGCACGTTGCATGTCCCAGACGAAAGTAAAATAAAAATTCTAAAACAAAAGATGTACATACCTAATCTAGGACTTCGACTCACAGACTTAGACACTTATTTTCGCAAGCAATTCATACCATTGAAACCTGGTTAGAATAACAAACTTCACAAGAACTCAGGACTAATGAACACTCTTAACCTCTCAGTGTGTATCTCTCATGTGTATCAGGGTCATATATCAATAATGCACACATGTCCATGCAATGACTAAGTGTTACCGTAAGCTTGACCATAGACCAAAATCGCCACTGAAAGTATTAAGTACATGCACAAATCAAAAGGTCTTGTATTTGGTTGTATTGGGGCTATGGCTAAAAGTGTTAGGTGGGATAAAAGAAAGAAAGGATAAAACTAAGGGCTAAAATGCAAAAACAAATTTCCCTCTAAATCATGAATGAGTAATGAATACTAAGAGGACTCACACTCAACTCACAGTCAATTTCATACTTCTTTTCTTTTCACTTTTTTTTCTCTCTACTCTCTTCCAAATTTCTATTTTTATTTTTTCTTTCTTTCTTTTTCATTTATTTCATTCATGGAAGAGAAGTAGACTCACAACACTTTGTACCATTTTTTCACTTTTCCTTATTCATTCCTCTCAATTGCTCATTCAAAATTCCTAAGGTACTCACATAAATTATGTAATCAATGCAAGGTACCAAAGAAAAATCATAATTTCATTAGGCTCAAAATGGGCAACTAAAGGAAATATTATCAAAACAAAACAGTTGAAGGCCATAAAAACACAATCCTAAGTGCCTTAATCATTTTCATGCATGCAAACAAAAATCAATCTTGAAATGGTCACAGGTTAAGTTCTAGAACACAAAACCAAAGTGAACACACTCATGAAAAAAAATAGGGGTTTCAAATCAAATATTTCAATAATCACATACCCCTTCAATGCTTAGGTTCAAATCCTCACTAGGCTAAAGGTCAGTTCACTAATCATAAATTCTTAAAAAGTTTGTCAAAATAACCAGATCTCAAAAATATTTACAGCTCAATCAATTAGTGTCAAAAGTCAATGAGTCTAATCATAAACTAAGTATTTACCCCTATCATCAGAAAAATAGTCTGAAGCCTAGAATAATTATCTACTCCTACCAATGACACAAACCAACACCAAATATGGGAGAACAATTCAAGTCTGAAAATTTTTTTATTTTGTCCACTCCCCCAAACTTAGAGGTTGGCTTGTCCTCAAGCAAACTAAACTACCCTAACTCAAAATAAAAAACTAGTACAAGGAAAAATCTAGAACACTTCCCTACACACAAGGTTGTCAAATTCGAGAGTTTACGTAGATTCGTTTTGCCTAGGTAAACTCGAGTCGTAAACTCGTTTCGCAAACTCGTACGAGTTTACCTAAAAAATTCATCTATATTGTAACGACCTGTGACCTATTAATAATCAATATTCATAATTTCAAACTTAACGTAGTAAGTAATATAAGTTAATTTATCCATCAATATTCAAACTTCAAATTCAAAACATAATAAGAAAACATATCCGGTGTAATTTTAATTTCAAACTAATATAATAATGCTTCAAAAAAAATAATGAAAATTAATTATCAATTTCTAAGTAAATGCTCTTTAGTTAAAGTAACACTTAAAAATACTAACAAAGTAAATGAGTTCTGAATTAAGAATAACAATAAAAAAGTAACACTGAAAATTGAAAAGCGGAGAATGCATTTTTGCTTAAAAGTTAAAACTTAAAATTATTTCTATAAAGCTGCTCATACTTTCATAAAGGTCATAACCCATAATCAAGCATTCATCATATTATCATACCAACTTAACGAAGAAGAAAACAAGAAAAACGAAAATAAAGGAATAAAGGGAGAAAGTCAGTAAACAATTACCAAATAAAGGAAGAAAGTTAGAAAGGCGTGGGGCATGAGTGTGGGTTGGGCGGACGTGTGTGCGACAGAAGGAGGAGAATTGAAGATTGAAGAAGTTTTTGAATGAGAAGGAGAAGATAAAACTAATTTAAAGGTTTTTTTTACCCCAAAAGCATAACAAATATGATAAAAATGACCTAGAAAATTTTTATTTGAAAAACGATGTCGGATTGGACGTTTAGGGATCAAGAATGCTAACTCGCTAACTCGGCCATAAACTCGTGAGTTTACAAGAGTCTACTAGTATCCATCCGAGTCTACCCGAGTCACTTCATTCCGAGTTTCCATTAGTTTCAACTCGTTTTCCATAGGTAGATTCGTAGATTCGTAAGTTTCTAAGTATTAATACTAGTTTTTGACAACCTTGCCTACACATCTGTTGCACAGCTCATCACTAAACAAAAATGAGAAGATGCTCCCCCATACTTAATACCTGTAGGTCATTAAAAACAAATGTAATATAGCACCTCTCATGGGGAAGACATCAACTCACACCTGTTACTAACACAATATATATACACAGATGCAATAGAAAGTGAACAGAATAATATCCATGCAATAAAAATAAAAATAAAAATCCTACAAAGCAATACATATTTTTGATGGTAGTACAGGTCCGACTAGGGGATAGGGAATACATATGATAAATAAATAAAGTACAAAATCCCCTCAACTATCATCCTCCTCAGGTGATGAATCCAGTAGGCCATGATCCTCCTCAGTGTACGGAGGCACATCGTATGGTAGGCCCTGTGTTGCTCTCCAATCCCTCATAAACACATCCCTGGCTTGGTTCCTAGGCATCTCCCTGTGCTGGAACTCAGCCGCTCTGCTCTGCCTCCTCAGAATACGCTGCATCAACCCAATCACCTTATCCATGCCGCCCGACTGCCTCGCCAACTGGCTCGAAGGTCCTGCCTCAAAATGTTGTTGCTGTGGTGTTGGGCCCTCTCTGGCCGTCTCGATAGCTCGAACAATATATGAATCCCAGGTGGCCTTAGTCATCCTAGGGGTCCGTTTAAGGTCCCTCTCATCTGCTCTAAAGTCAACTCCAGCTTTAGCACACAGCCGGGTAATCACCCAAGGAAAGCCGACATACCCCGTCTCCTTCCTAGCAAAACGATGCATACGATCAAAGATGACCGATGCAGCATCTACTACGATCCCCTGACGAAGGGCATAAACAAGTCTACAAACCCCCGGCTGAAACCTCGGTATCATGTGAGTGTGGGCCCAGGTTGTGAACAATGAACCTGACCCAAAACCTAGCAGCTCCCCTAAGATACTTCTGGTACACATGGTTGACCGTGCCAGCCACGGACAAGTTCCAATCTCGATCCCTCAGAAATAAGGACTCCTTAACCCAGTCCAGCAGGTACTCATCCTCGCTATCAAAGCTATCAGAAGTAAACATGGCGGGTGCCGCCTCGGGTGGGTAAAAAGGAAGTCCCATGACACGGGCAATAGTGTCCGCATCATAAGGCACCTCTACTCCTCTGACATAATTGACCCTCCTGTTACTTCCATCTAGTTTCGCTCGCTGGGCTCTCCACCAGGCGTTAGCATAGAATTCCCACACCAGGAATTTGTTGAACGCCTCATCCGGCTCCCTAACTCAATCCATCCACCTGTTGATCAGCAGAGTCTCTCTAACCTCCTCTATCTCCCTCACTCCAACAACCCGGCGGCCTGAGGGACCCTCACTATCAAAAAGCATACTCGTCTCGGGGGTATCCCTCGCCGAACCATCTTTCCATCATAATAATCAGAGACCCTCGAGTGCTCAAAGGTCATCCCTATGTCACTACTACTGCCTACTGCTAGCCTCTTCCCCCTTGGCATCCTAAATTACTCAAAAACAACTAGGGACAAATTATCAAACACGTGGTGGGCACCAAAAATAGCACTAAACCCAAACTCTACAACACTAAATCTTAACCCCAATATTAAACTAAATCAGTACCAGAGAGTATAGAGGAGTGTTTTCTTACCTACAAGTGTGTGAAATTTGTGTCCCTTTACCTTAGAGAGTGAGAAACCGAATTTGAGGAGGAGAGAAGGAATGAGATGAATCTCCAATGAAAGCACAAAATAGTGAAGAATAAGGGAGAAGGATGGTGGAATGTTGTTAATTGATGGAAGAATTTGAGAATTTGTGGAGGATTTGAGGTAGATTTGAGAATTTGCGGCTTAGGGTTCAAAAGGGGGAGGAGAGAATTAAGAAGAAATGGGAGAATGGGGGAAGAAGGCTCCCTTGGGCGTGCTTATACCGCCCAGGCGTGCGGGTTCTGTACAGACCCCTTTTTTTAATTTTAATGAAAATTAAACGAAAAAAATAAAAAAAAAACTAATTACCTAAAATCTAAGGGAAATTACCTAACATTGGGTTGTCTCCCAACTAGCGCTTGTATAACGTCACGAGCCTGACGGGTCACCTCCTTTCGAAGGCTAGGGGGATGTCAAATTCCCCTTCAGGGATGGCAACTGCTTATTCAAATTATTTTAAGCATTAGAATGCTGAACGAAGTTAAGCGGAGTAAAGCGATCCGCAGTGATTGGTGGTTTTTCAAAAAAATTTATGATGCATTGCTCACCATTCACGCGGAGAATCACTTCTTCCATAGGAACATCTATTACTGCCCCTTCTGTGGCCAAAAATGGCCTACCAAAAATTAGAGGAATGTTTTCATCCTCTTCAACATCTAGGATCATAAAATCCAGGGGCAGTATAAAATCATTAACCTTAACCAATATGTCTTCCACCACTCCATAAGGGCAGAGGACGGATTTATCAGCTAATTGTAAAAGGGCTGGGGTAGGCTTAACTTCTCCTAAATCTAATGATTCACACACAAATAATGGCATAATATTGACACTAGCACCAAGGTCACATAGAGCCTTACCTGTGTACTTCTTGCCAATGCTGATAGGGAGGTTGGAGCTTCCCGGATCCTTCATCTTCTAGGATCTCCGGCAATGGTGCCAAAAACTTGTTGGGCTCTCTAGCAAGTATACTAGATCGTACACAAGTAATATAGTAGAAGTAAAATTATCGTTCCCACAAGGATTGCAAATTGTTCAATTAATTTTCACCTAAGAGTAGTTTAAAGTTAAACCTATTAACTAAAATTACTTTTCAAATTGATTCTGAATTAAAATTAAAAATAAAATAAATACTGAAAATTAAAAAGATTTAAATGTAGTGGAAGAAAAGTGGTCAGGAACTCAGTTTTATTGCAGGCATCGTTTATTAATTCTGAATTATTGTTTTTCCTTTAAATCAAGAACAAATTCCTAAATTAGCAATTACTAAATTCCTCTTGCGTAATTACTGTTTATTTTTCCAATTTGATAACCCCTAATCCCTTAAGAAATTAAACCATTGAATAACCTTAATTAAAACAGTGAATTTATGAAAAGTTGTATAAGAATCCAAAATTATCCCTACAAGTTGGATAGTTATACCATTTGATTGCAAGGCCTATTCTAAATCCTAATTTTCCAATTGAAGATTTAGAGGTCCAAAACACAATCAAACGCTTGATTTTAAACTGGAATAACACTAATTCATAAATTAAAATAAACTATCCATGAAAATCCACCATGTTCCTAACACAAGGGTTTTAGTTACACATAATGAAAGGAAGAAATAAAACAATAAAAGTGGTATTCATTCCTAAATTACCACAAAAACTGCTCCAATCTTCGATCTTCAATGGATTCCTCCTTCAAATGCTTCCAAAGTGTGTAATCTCAGCTCCCTTTGGTCGCCATTTTCAAGGTCTTTTCGCTCTCTTTCCAGCTCCATGATTATTTTCTTCAATTAAGCTCCAAAAGTACCTGAAACATACCCAAAACGGATCAAAACGTTCAAAGGACTCTACTCCTAATAAAAATCCTAAAACTAATAAAAACAACCTATATTTACAAGAGAAACAAGTCAAATCCATAGTAAAAGGAGGTGAAATTAATGCTCAAAACATCATATATTAGACCCAAATCAGGTGTTTACTACAAAGTGAGCGTACAACAAGCTAAAAGCAAAGAAAGATTATAGGACGTCTTTCACTTGCCACCCTCAAGCTCCCTCTATCACTCTCACTTCTCTGAGTTATTGTGTTTGTGTTGTTGTTGTTGGAATTTAGTGTTTGTGGCTTTTTCTGCTCTCTCATTCCTTGTCTTACCCCTTTTCTTTAGATCTCCTTTTATGCTTGAGCCTTGGCTTGGCCTTCACGTTCTTTTCCTCTTTAATATGCTGGTTACTGTGTCGATTCTTCATTATCCACTGGTTTACACTGATATTTGCCTTAAGCGGGGAACTTTAGACAACTTACTTCTTTTGGCTTAGAGTAAAATGATGGAATTTCCATTTATGGAGCTTTTGAATGACCATTGTTGATGGGTTCTAGGCTCAAGATTAATAGCTTACTAGAGAAGGATGCTTTTAGGAGGCTGAGGACTCCCTTCCCTTCCTGGTTTGGTTACACGAAGGTTGCTGCTACTAGTTTAGTTACAAAAGTTGTTGCTGCCATTTTGGGCCAATGGCTCCTTTTGGGGTTTTCTTTTCTTTTTTTTTTTTTTTACATTTGCTTTGATGGACTGAAGCCCAAAATTATTATTTTTCCATCCCAAACAGGCTTATTTAACATTTTAGTCACTGAACTTAGGTGTTCTTTTGGAATTAGTCCTTAAACTTTTTTTCCAATGCTTTGGATCCCTGAACTTTGTTTAATTTTTGGAAATGATCCTTTCGTTACTTAAGTGATGATAAGGTCGATGATATGTCACGTAATTTTCACAACATCAACGAGTGACATGTTATGCAGAGTCACGGGACACTACATGATTTTCATTATTAAAAAAATAATTTCTTTTATAAAGATTCGATTTTTTTATAAAAAAAATACAATTTTTAATTATTTTTTAATAAATTTGAATTTTTTTTAATTTGAAAAATTCATGTGGCACTATCTGACACGTTACCTTTCAATGTTGCGTAGGTGATGTGGCATATCTCGGTTATATCATCACTTAAGTTATGAAATGACCATTTCCAAAATTTGAGCAAAGTTTAGGGATTCAAAGCATCGAAAAAAATTTGAGGACCAATTCCAAAAGAGCACCTAAATTCGGGGACTAAAAACTTAAATAAGCCTTAAATTTTTAATTGTTTTTTGGTAGAAGAAAAAATCTATTACCACAAGCAAAGAAATACATCAAAAGACAACTCATCTCTTATTTAGCCACCTTCTAGGAAGGGTTCTAAATAAAAAGTAAGTCTCCAAAAGTAAAAGCCAGAAAAAAGCCACCTTCTAGGAAGGGTTCTTTTTCCCAACAACTTTAAAACAGTTCCTTACAAAATCTATCCAACAAAAATCTATTGGGCCAATCTAAAATCTGGATAACAATAAGCATATCTATGAGCAAGATACTTCTTCATAACATTAAACACAATAGCTGGCGTTTGGGCACTGTTCCTGAAGACACGGTTGTTCCTTTCTTTCCATATTTCATAAACAACAGCTGTGAGTGAAGCACCAACAACCTTGAATCGCCGATTGCAACCAAAAGCATGAAGGACCCATCGGATCCAGCGACCATAGCGAGACAGGATCGAAGTCAGTCTCAACCAGTCTGAGGTCAATCGAAGTAAATCTCTGCTCCACTTACAATCAAAGAAGAGATGAGCACGATTTTCTTCAGCCATCATACACAAGCAGCAATGATTCGGTATGTAGCTCCACTTCATATTATCTAATGTTTGAAGTTTATCATGAACCATGAGCCATGAAATGAAGCTGTGTTTTTGAATGTTTACTCGGTTCCAAATGAAACGATGCATAGGAAAAGTCGATCGATTATCCTTTAGGAATCGATACCCAGAATTAATTGTATACACACCATCTGAACAAGTAACCCATCTATCATTTTGAAACCCTTGTTGAAGTTTATCCCTAATCTTTAGAAGTTGCTTCCAATGCCAGCTTTGACCTTGCCTCCAACTACACGTCCAGATAGATTGCTCTCCAATGTAGTAAACATGAATCCATCTAACCCATAAGCAATCTTTTTTCTCTGCAAGGTGTCACTTAAATTTTTAATTGTTATTATAATTGAGTTTAAATTTTTTAAAAATATGCAAAAGAATCCTTAGTACATGACACATAATGATACCTCACATGACAATTAGACGTTGACTGTGTTCAGTTATCATATGTGTCGTGTTATGATTGGTATGTTTCAAAATGGCATGGGTGCCTTTTAAAACTCAAGTGGCATCAAAGCAAAACCTATAAAATTAACCTACAAATAAGTCTACACTATAAGAAAGTGACATGTGTCACTTGTTAACTAATTAATAATAAGCAAGTGACATGTGTCACTTTTTTTTTTGTGATATAGGTATATTTGTATATTAATTTTAAAGGTTTATCAATCATTTTTATTCTTTATATGCCAAGAGAGCCCCACACATCAATCACTTTATTTTTGAGTCAATAAATGAGGTTTTCCTTTTACTAAGGACTAGCATAGTAGCATAGTCTCAAAGGTTCTTTGATATTAAAGATGATATTAAGGACAACTATGATACTAGCCAAACAATATAGACAAAAAAAAAAAAAAGCATAGTAGCATATACACTTTTATAAACATACTTTGTCTTTTACTACATGAATGAATTTTTTTCTATGCATACATGCTAACTCCAACCACATACTGTCTAAACATAACATTGAAAATACTCTTATATTGACATTACCATATTTTGGAAAATTCATGAAAAACAATTTATTGTGTAAATTAATATTGTCCTATACCATATAATTTTGTCATTCATTAATAATTTTTTTATAACCAAAAATGCATCAAAAGCAAGTACGAAAGGTACATAAACCAATTACAGGATTATTTTACAAAATGAGTAGTAATAGTCGAACGATTGATATGAGATTTGGCACTCATGTACCAATCCGCGAAACAAACTTTTCTATCAATAATAAGTATTAAAAAATAATGGACTGTTTTGGAATACAAAGTCAGGTGTTTTCTGAGTCCTATCTGGGCTTGCCTACAATTGTTGGAAGATCTAAAAAGAATTCTTTTCAACCAATTGTGGATAGAGTTTGGAAGAGGATAAAGGGTTGGAAGGAGAAACTCCTCTCAAGGGCTGGAAAAGAAGTGTTACTGAAGGCTGTGGCTCAATCTATCCCTACTTATGCTATGAGTGTCTTCAAATTGCCTGCTAGCTTAATCTCTCAACTTACGGGTCTATTCAACAAATTTTGGTGGGGATCGTCAGAGGAGGAAAGGAAGATCCATTGGTTAAGTTGGAAGAAAATGTGCCAACCGAAGAGTAATGGGGGTTTGGGATTTAGGGATTTAGAATCTTTCAATCTTGCTCTGTTAGCGAAACAGGGTTGGAAGATTATTAAATATCCTGAGTCTTTAATGACTAGAGTTCTAAAAGCAAAGTATTTTCCGAATTGCTCATTCATGGAGGCTGCTTTGGGTAATAATCCAAGTTTTAGTTGGAGAAGTATTTTAGAAGGTCGTTCGGTTCTGGAAAAAGGTTTGAGGTGGAGGATTGGTAATGGCATGAAGGTGAGAGTGTGGGGTGATCCTTGTATTCCCAAACAATGGTCATTCAAACCAATCACTCCAAACCAATTTCAAGAAGGTTTTCTTTTGGTCTCTGCTTTACGTTCGCAGAATGGTGCTTCTTGGGACAATCAGATCCTAGATCAGCTTTTCTTGCCTTGTGACAGAGATGAAATTTCTAGGATCCCTATTTCTCCTATTGATGTGGAAGATGAACTAATTTGGCATTTCACAGAAAATGGAATATATTCAGTCAAGAGTGGGTATAATACCTTGCTCCAATTTCAGCATCATTCGGTGGGAGGGGGAGAAGGATCTTCTGCTCTTGGAAATTCTTCAATTTGGAAGACTCTTTGGTCCTTAAATCTTCCTGAAAAATTGAAGATTTTTCTTTGGAGGGTGATTAAAGTTATAATCCCAACTAAAGACAATCTGCTAAGGAAGAGAGTACCTTTAAATCCAATGTGCAGTGGCTGTGATGGGGATGTTGAATCTGCTCATCATGTCTTCTTCCACTGCATGTTTGCTTCGAAGGTTTGGGAGCTGCTGGATCTAAAGTGGGTTCACGAATTGGGGGCCAGGAAGAGCATGGTGGATTGGTTTGAAGCAATCTATCTGAGCTATGGAAAGGAGAAGACGAGTTTTATGGTGGTGGTTATTTGGAGTCTTTGGAATGCTAGGAATCACCGGGAGTTTCAACATAGGAGCAAATCGGTGGAAGAGGTGATTGGGGAGATTAGAGGTTACTGGGAATCCTTGAGAAGGATGAGGATCGAACCTTTTGGTAGTCCGATTAGACCGAGTCCGGTTTCTGCAGTGGCGGTCGATTCGGATTCTTCTCCGGCAGCGGTCCTGCTGTGCTGTGACGGAGCTTATTCGGTTGAGGAAGGAAGAGGTGGGTCTGGTTTTATTATTAGTCAAAGAGATGGTAGTTTTATGGAGGTGGTGAATGGAATGAGTTGCCAACTAAACCAGTATACCAGGAGGCTTTAGCTGTGTTGAAGGGTTTGGAAATGGACTGTTTTGGAAATGAACTTGGGTGCTGTCTTAGTTAGATCTGATTGTCAGGTACTAATTTCAGCTCTAAATTCATCAAAAGAGGATTTTTCTGAATTTGGAATTCTAAAGAGGTCTATTTTGAGTCTAGCTAAGTCTTTTGATTATTACATGTTTTCTTATGTTAATAGAGCAGGTAACTTAGGTGCACATTCTTTAGCTAATTGGATTGTGCATGCCTCTATGAACAGGGTCAGGTTTAATACCCCTGCTTTTTTTTTTACTGTATTGGTCATTAACTTCAATAAATTAGTTAATTTTTTTTAAAAAAAAAAAAAAAAAAAAAAAAAAAAACCTCATAAACGTACTTTAATGATATCCATCAAAACCACGTGATTACAAACCCCATGATCACAAACCTCCTCATGGAAAGATTGAGTTTCCATCGAACCATAAAAACCAAACCCCATGTTAGCCATGAATGAAAATCTCCTTAATATTTTTAGCTTCCCAGCCTTAAAAAAAGGGTACTCTTTTTTCTTTCTAATTTATCATATAAAAGAGAGGCAAAGCCAGGAATTTCGTCTTTAAGTCTTGTTCAGATTTCTATTTCGTTCTTAAAAGTTTTTGTTCTTTTCAATTCGGTTCTAAAATTAGTTTTTTGTTTTAAATTTGTCCTAAAGTCCTTTTTTTTCATGGTACAATTAAAAAAAAAAAAACTAATGAATTGTAGATATTTTCATTTTAAAAATGATAATACTAAGATTATGAATTCTAATTAAAAATTGAGAGCCAAGAAGGAAAAAAGAACTTTTATGACCAAAATGAAAAAATAGAACTTTTAAAACAAAATTGAAATCCGAACATAACTTATAAGATGAAATCATTAATTTTGCCTAAAAGAATATTTTTTAGACAATCTACATGTCAACAATTACTTCTATTATATCATGAAAATAATTTAAGAAAAATGATTGAATAACTTACAAATCAACCTACATTACATAAAAAATGACATGTGTCACTTGTTTTCTATTGACCGGTTAATAAGTGACACATGTCACATTCTTGTAATGTAGATTATTTTGTAGGTTGATTTTGTAAATTGTTCTATCATTGCTCATAATTTAATTTTCGCAGCTGATCCAAACACAAAAAGATGTTTTTGCAGCTTTAACTAAAGCAGAAGTCATTTTCCCAGCAAACATACCTTGTAATAATGCATAATGAGGCAATATTAAAGAAACTTTTACCCTGTTCAAAATTAAATCCTTCAAAGAATGCTCTTTTTGAGGAACATATATTAATGCATTGCACACACTTAAAATTAGAAAACAACAACAGGTATCAGTTTTCCCTGATGATATATCATAAAACTTTACACCAAAGAGGAGAAAGGAATAAATAACTTAATGAGAAGTATCTAGATCCTATATTGAAGAACTAGATAATAACTATCCATATAAAATGGGGGCTATTAGACAAGGGGATCCATCCTACACTTAACTAGAGCCTTCATTTCCAACTGAAATGGAATTCTGCTATGTGACTAAACCAAAATAACATGATGATGCAAGCATCTCCTGTAAAATTAACTGATGACGAAAAATACGATAGAAAGCAGATTGAGGAATCCGAGCTAAAAAAACTCGAAGTCCAGATAATTACCCCCAGCAGACTTCATGTCATTACCTACCATCCTATTACTGTTGCTGCCAACCGCAACCGTATCAACGGTTTCAAATTTAGCTGGTAGCGCACTTTCTACTGGTCTTGGCACTTCTGGTGGTGTGCTGCACCTTATCAACGCCCAGTTCACGCCTTCAAAGAATGGATGCTGTTTGATCTCAGTTGCACCCCTCTTCACCCCAAGACGGTTCTGTGGCTCCTTCACCAGCAAGCCTCGAATAAGGTCCCGGCTAGCATAACCAGTAGCCGGTGAATCAGGAAATTTGAGCTGCTGACCGACTACATTGAACAAAGTAGCACGGTTTCCTGATCCTTTGAAAGGGGTTTTACCATATAATAGCTCATACAAGAAAATCCCAAATGTCCACCAATCAACTGCACTTCCATGACCTTCGCCTTTGATAATTTCAGGGGCAAGGTATTCATGTGTGCCAACAAAGGACATCGAACGAGCTGTTGTAGGCTCAGCAACAAGCTCGGGAAGTCTGCTGGCTGGGAACCCTGGCTCAGCTTTAGGCTTCCGTGACTTTTTGTTTTTCTGCGGAAAAAGCTTAGGCATAAAGCAGGAAGGTTGGATGCATACTGATGAAGGCTCAATACACGCAGGCTGGACACAGAATGCACCACCACCAGCCCGATCACTGTCATGAGTTCTGATGAGAGTAGGTGAAACAGCACATCTAAGAGAAAGATCAAAGTCTGAGAGCATTATGTGACCATCATCTCGGACCAGAACATTTTCCGGTTTAAGGTCTCGGTACACAACTCCTAGCATGTGAAGATACTCGAGCGCCAACAGGACCTCTGCAGCATAAAAGCTACACACATAGAATGACAAACATTTTAGTCCATTCAGGAAAGAAAAAATATATTTTCAAAATACACACCATGTAAATGAGAAAAGAAAAATCTTGGTCAATTTAAATAACAAATTGGATTGCTTTCACATCTAACTTTTGTTTCGGGTTTCAAAGAGAAGCAACTATCCATGTTACTGAACAACCTGGCATTGCATATAAGTTAAGTTTTGTGAAATACTATTTAATTTAGTAATATTTTAGTCTGATGTCTGAACAAGGACTTTAACCTACTCTAAGATTTGGCAGAAAACAGTGTATATTGCCCTCTGAAGTTCAGGAATCAGGGGGTATTCTTAACGGGAAAATAATATAATTTGGTAAGTTGAAGTAATACATCCGGAAAATAAGTGTTCTCTGATGTACAGGCCAACAGAGATATCACTTGATCACTTGCTTTCCATCCTTCCCTCAAAAGGATATTCATGTTCTATTTTACAATTGCCAAAGTAAAACAGGCATTACAAAAATCATTCCTTCTCTCTCTGCCAACCTCTCAAAATAAAAAGCATAATCTACCCATGTACACACCTCAAACATGAAAAGCTTTCCATCAAACAACATCATTATTGAACATATAAACATGCGATTTCATCGATGTCTACATTGATCAACTAAGTTAGACCATTAAATAATACAGCTTATTTAACCATGCCCACTTTGAGCATAGTCTCAACAGAGTTAGTAGCAGAAGTGTAAGAACAATCCATGACTGGACTGCTGCATAAATTTTCTTCTGAGATTTATAATTACCAGAGATTGATCCTTTATGACATCAAAAATATATCCGTCATTTTAAACAGTTCCACTCCTGGCCTATGGTTGCTTTTGCATCTTATCAAACTAACCAATTATTGACTTACTCTCTCTCCGAGGACCTACATTCTCAAACCCAACTAACACCTAAAAAAAGTTGTTGAACCAAAAATCGAGGTAATTTAAAAGCTTGAAATAAAATTCTCGGTTAATAAGGCACTCATAATGACTCAGGCAACCATCCCCGTAGGAACAAACTATTAGGGTGAAGCTAGGCTCATTTAATCTAACACGGCATCAAAGCAAGAGCCTATCTCCTTTGTTACGTGCTGAGGTCTGAGGAGGAGCCCATCTCTGTGTCATCCCATCATTTATCCCTTGTCCTTGAGGTGCAGTTTATATACCTATTGGGCAACACCATTTTTTAAGAAGGAACATGACATTTTTCATCCTTGCATATCCCTTAACTTTGCTTTGTGGATTGAATAAACATGTAGTCAAGATATGCTACTCAAGCAATTAGAATTCATCTGCCCTTCAAAATCAAGGCAGCTATATTTGAAAGGAATCAAGATACTAAACTTAAGTGATACACTAATTTATTACTCAGCAAAGCAAACAATCCATTCATAGTAAGACTCAAGTTCCGTAAGTATATGGCATAAATGTTTATGATAAATATCAAAACGCTGTCTTCATATTTCTTTCCTATAAATGAAAGTGAATCAAAGGACATAGGAGGGGGTGATATACACAAAAATGGAAGTTTGATAATTTTATTTTCTTGCATTCTTGCTTAGAGGCTATTGATCAGCAGAGACTAGCAAATCATGGATTAATTTCGGGAAGGAATCAGAGGAAACATGAGATCAAAACAACTGCCTTAGCAAATTGTAAATGTCTTATAACAAATGGAAGACGCGGAAGAAATCAGAATTTATTCCTCAACTTCATAACGGGTTAGGGAAAATAATACATAATCATAACAGTAAAGTTAGAGTGTCTACCAAGGATGTCATAAAATAAATAAGAACTATTACATAAGCATGAAGACACAAAAGCAGCTCAATTAATCATCCCTTCTCCCCCTCCTCCTTTCATCAATTTAAATGCTAAAAATTTTATCCACAAATCTCAAAAGGTAAAACATTAAGGAAGAGAACAAAACCGCTGTCATTATCCAGGGAATGCATGAAAAGAAAAAAGTGATTGCATAAATAACACTTGAATATATGACAATATAACATTAACCGTGCATGAGAAGTTGAGAACATAAAAAGATCACTGACTAAGATAAGAAGATCTTTATGATGGAAAGCAATTAACATAGTTTTGAATAATGAATAAATATTTGTAAAGTACCAATCATACCGTGCAGCATACTCTGAGAAATGCTTCCCAGGTTGTCTTTGCCTTAATGTGTGTAGGTCACCCCCGGGACAGTATTCCATTACCAAACAGGAGAATCTGTCAGTCTCAAAATGGGTATACAAAGTTGGCAGAAACGGATGGTCGAGCAATTGCAGTATCTCCCTTTCTGTCTGTGCCCTAGTCAGCTTCTTTCTGCTTGCAAGGGATGCCTTGTCCATAACCTTCATAGCAAAATAACATCGAGTTGCACTCAACTCTGACAGATATACACTTCCAATATCACCACAACCAAGTCGTTTTAATAACTTAAAATGACTCATCCCCAAAATCCCATCACGTGCTCGGATGGCAAGGATAGCCATCCACCTCGGATCATTTCCTTTGTGAGGCTTATAGGCACTACCAGTGATGTTACTCCAGTTGCTGTCATCACTGAGGCCACTGCTATCACTCGGTCGACTAGCACTAGTTTTTCCACTCTCAAGTGAATCTCCCCTTACACTTCCTTTAGTACTATCAAAATTTCTGTCCAAACTAATCATACCATCACTAGTGATTGCATCACTCCGATATGTACTTGCACAACTAGTAGCAATGCTCATTGCTCTAGCAATACCAGAACTATCAACACTACTATGTGGACTGACATTGCCACTTGGAGGCAAAGAAGCATCCCAAACACATTCTTTCTCCTCTGAATCTGGAGGAAGGAAAGATTTCTCAGTATTCTGTGAAGTACGAGCACCCAGAAATGGAGAGGGTAAGTTTCCCGTATCATTTGATTCTTCAACAAGAATATCATCAGGAGAAAGAACAGGTAAGCTTGGTTTCTTCGAAGGAACACGAATTGAAAGATCATCTAGGAAAGGACCCTTCAAAGACATGCTTTTCATTAAGCATCCAGCCTCAGGTTTCTTTTGATCTAATGGTACATAAACGGTTCTCATAAGATCAGTATCAACAGGTTCTGGGGGATGACTAGCACCAGTGAATGAACTTGGGCCGCTTTCCCTAAATGAATTGTTGCTGCTCTTCAATCCCTCAATATCAGGCATAAGTTCTTCTGATCCTGGAAACGAGGCCTTCCCTTTCCATGTTCTTGTAGGTGCAGAGGAGACAGGTTCTTGAGAGTACCGTGCATCAAATCCCATATCTTCTCTTACCAAAACTATTCTTGCATTCGATAATTGAGCCACTTCTTTGATGGAGGCCAGACATGTCATAGGGCCATCCCGTGTTTTAGAAAACGGATTCCCTTCTCTTACCCCATGCATACTTGAGACCTCCTGCCTAGCCTCTCTTATTGCAGCAGTGTGTGCATTAGATACCTCAACCAGGACGGGCAAGGTTCGAGGAAGTGCCTTTGGTTCTGCAACCCTCTTCATATCCCAATATCACAAGTAATCACATAAAAACTTCTAGTTATGAAAAACCTGCAAATAGAGCAAAGAGCTAATTCAGCGGGACCTTTGCCAGATTAGAATCAGGTTAATATAACAAATAAAAAAAGGAAAAAACTAACCAATGCCCTAAGGGCATTGTTTAAGCAACCAAAAGTGGTTATTTTGCATTGGAAATGATAAGTTTAGGATTTCGAAAACTGTTAAATTTAGTTTTCCAGCACTTATTTACTCATTTTGTATTTCTTAACAAGTTCCCTAAGCAACACCCATAAAAAAAATATCAACAAAGAACATTTCAAACAAGCATAAGTGAATTAAGTCGTGAAGTAGCCAACAAAAGAAGATCACGAAATGAAAGATCAAGTACTACTTTGCTATATAGTGCGTGGCGCTCCAAGAGTCCAAGCACAACAACAACAACAAGCAAGCCTTTTCCCATTAGGTGCTTAGGTGGGGTGGCTACATGGATCAAAGGATGTCATAACTGTAAATCTTATAATTAGACAAACCATTTAAAGCTAAACACCATCAAAAATTAAATCCACATAGAAATGACACACAGCCAATTAAAGCTTGAAGCCTCCAGAATCAGAAACCACAGTCACAAGCAACCATGTACAAATCAATTTACCATTAATGAGATGACTATGAATACATAGGCAGTTAAGGCATTCAAGTTTGAAAATAGATTTGAATTGGGAAATAAACAGCTACTGATAGCAAAAAATCATGACTCGTCACTCAGACAGCCCAAACTTACAAACTTTTGAGCAAGAAACTTCAACTTGTATGGTATTAATGAATCTCAGCACTCAGCAAGTCACCAAAGCTAGATCATTAAGGGAGTCCTCAAATGCATAAGTTCACTAGCTATCAACTGAAAGATGATGATGATGATGATAATAATAATAATAATAATAATAATAATAATTATTATTATTATTATTATTATTATTATTATTATTATTATTATTAAAAAAAATCTGCATTTATTCCTTAAGTGGCAGGAATCCAGAAATTCAATGTCTTAAAACAGAAGAATGCCTAAGAAATAGTAATAGAGAGAAATCAAAGTATAGTATAACACAAAAAATAAAAGACACAACAACACTTGCAAAACAAAACAAAAATCTGAAATTTCAAAAAGAGAAATGGTGAAAGTGAAACACAGAGAGATCTAGGCACCCAAAAAGAGAATAAGAAGGAGGAACAAGCATAATAGGATGAAGGGTCACCAACCCACCATTGAAATGAAGAAGAAAAACAAAGCTGAACTCTCTTTGTTGTCTCCTTCCTGAGCTGAACACACACACACCGGACACACTCTCTCAACTAATAAGAAATGGAAACTGAAACTGAAACTGAACTACAATGGTAAGAGAAGAGACTAAGATGAGGCAAAACAAAACAAAAGTAAAGTGCTTTTCTTTTCTTTTCTCTCACTAGAAGTGAGTTTTTTATTATTATTTTTTAGTTTGTTTATTTTCTCTGTCAAAGGAAGGGGCTGTCCTTTGAATGACTCTAAAGTGTTGTGTTGGAGATTGTTTATGGTTTAGTTTAGCTTTGGCTTTTTTTTTTTTTTTTTTTTGTTTCTTTTTTCTCTTTCCTTTTCTTTTTGGAATGGGGAGAAGATACTGATAAGTAGTACTAGTACAGCACACTTTGTTGAGCAGAAGGGAGAGAGATTCTTTGTGTGAAATGGTGGTAGAGAGAGAAAGTGGGGCAATCTGTGTTTCTTCTTTGAGCTACACTGCTTTTCAAAGGTGGGACGGAAAGAAAGAAGGAAAGAAAGAAACTGAATGGGCAACTAATAAGTCTCGAGCCAGCTTTTTTATGTGTACAGTAATAGTCGTATATTTCTCACTCTTCCATAATTGATTACGAATGAAACTCTGATTATGGTTACTCCCTCCTTTTAAAAGTATTGTTTTTTCATGTAACATGTTTCAAAAGTCTTGTTCTTCTACAAAAATTTAATACATAATAAATGTTATTTTTCTCAACATACCTTTATTTATTACATTCTCTTTTTCACTTTCAATACTTTTCTTTTTCTTCAATAATGATTATATAGGGGCATTAGAGTCAAAACATCCTAAATTCTTACATCGTCAAAGCACCCTAAATTCTTACAACATTTAATTATTTCTTAAAACTCGTGCATAATTTTAAACAACAACACTTACCTCAAAAAAAAAACAACACTACTTTTGAAACGGAGGGAGTATGTGATTATAATCCGGTAATATTATAATTTGTTAAAATTATAATCTGTATATGTTTGGGTATCTAGTCGAAAAATAAAATTAAGTTAATCTGTTTTGTTTGGATAGTGTAAAGAAGATTATGTTTTACCCAATAAATTAAAAAAAGTATGATATGACAAGTGAGTAGTTAATGTAATGAAGTGATAAGGGTATAATAGGAAAATTTTATGGGTCTAAAAAATACTCTTACAAAAAATAATCTTCAGCCGCTACTAAGGAGTTTATAGATTTTCATTATTTTTTCAAGAATAAAAACTAAGATCATACTCCCTCCGTTTCACTTTAAGTGTCTTTTTAGCATCAAAATTTTGTTTCAAAATAAGTGTCTTTATATCAAATCTAGGCAACATTTAATACTATTTTTCCTTATTTACCCTTACATTTAATGTTGTTTTAGTTTTGAAATGTGTAATACTAGTAATGATGCATTGACAAAATAAAAATATTGAATAGGGGTATTTTTGATAAAATACACATAAAACTTACAATAATCATCATAATTAACACTTTCTTAATCTATGTGCAAAAGTCCAAAAAGACACTTAAAATGAAACGAAGGGAGTAATATGTATGCAAATAAACACATCATGTTATGATTATTTTTGAAAAATAAGCAAAAAGCATAATCTACCATCTTAAAGAAACATGCAATAAGTATTCTCTTAATAGTACTCGAATAGATTCATATATAATGTGTTTGAAGGTTATATACTCCTTCCGATCCTATATTTAGGGCATACTTAACCGTATTCCCAGGACTAAGAAAATTAAAGTTATTAGTTTTGTGAATTTTATGAGAATATATTGTAACATTACAATTTTACCCCCTCCACTTTACTTGGGAAATTCACATTCATTAATGAATAACAAAAAAACATAGTTAGCCAAAGCATTTAACAAGGGCAAAAAAGAGAAAAAACAATTAATGATGCACAGGAAATATAAAGTGTTTTGTATATAGGACCATAGATTTTTTTTAGAAGGTGTGCTATATATAGAACTAGAGGGAGTACTGATTAAATGGTTAAATGATGTAAGAATTTGATATATTTTGACTATAATACCCCTATATATTCATTATTGAAGAAGAGAGGGAAAAATATTGGAAGTGAATAAAGAGAGGGAATAGGAGTGTTTTAAAAAAATAGTACTCCTTGTATCCCTAAATATAAAGTCCTCTTAACACTTTTATTTTGTCCCTATTTATAAAGCCTCATATCAATTTTCAATGATCATTAATTATTTTTTTTCACAAACACCCCTATTTATTTAACACTTTTTAGATTCCCAATAATATTAATAGGGGTAATTTTGAAATTACATATTAAAAGTTCACATTTTCAATACAATTAACTAAATTATTACACTTTCTTAATGGACTAAAATCCCTCAAAAAGGCTTTATATTCAGGGATGGAGGGAGTATTAAATATGAATTGGGTTTTGCGAAAAAACAATACATATGAAACATGTGACAAAAACTTTATGAACACCAGATATACAACTGAGGAAGTAATTTTTATCCATTGCCACAATTCTGTTCCAAAATAATTAATGTTTAGGATTATAGTTTATAGAGTAAAAAAAATATTAAATGTAATTTTTCAATAAATTAATATTTGTTTTATACTTCTTTTGTTCCTACTTATCTGTTATATCTTAAACAAAACACATTTTTTAAGAAATACAATTTATACTTAGATTTCCAATACATTAATTATATTTTTTTCACTATACTCTTTCTCTATCTCTGTAATCATTACTTTTTTCCACGGCTTATCTAATCCAATACTCTATTAAACACGAGTAAATATGAAAAATAATATTTACTCCCTCTGTCCCATTATCTTGGTAAAAAAAGCTAAAAAATTTGTCCCATATTAAAGTAAAAAAATAAATGAAAAATCTTAAAGATTGAATATTGTATCGATGATTGATAAGTAAGTAAGGAAAACATATTTAAAGATTTTTTTTGGAGACAATATTGTAATATGTATTAATTGTAATGATATGAAATTTGGTATAATATCAATTTGTAATTAATGAATGAATCATGTATTATATTAAACAGATACTCTCTTATTTCCATTGACTTGTTTGACTTTTACCAAGATAATGGGATGGAGGGAGTATTACACTCTTGAAATCCTCAAAAGGAAAGATAAAAATGAACAAAAAACTTCTTCAAAAAAGAAAAGTTAAAAAAGAACGGAGAGAGTAATTTTTGTCATTTTATTTTTTTATAGAAGTTGTAACACTCTACCTTAATTAATATACTAATTACCCCGATTAGCTTTAGTGACTTGAAAATTTCTTTTTAAAACTCTTAGTTAATTATATTACTTATGAAAATCTCCGTAAAATTGGACGGAGTTTACTTTGTTTTAAGGACATTCCCAAAATATTAGTTTTCTCTATAAACCTGTAACTTTCATATAAATAACAGTAGGCCAGCAAGGCCAAAATATATATTGTAGTTAATTCATTACATCATTTCCAAAAATATGAACCAGTTATTGGAGTTACTTAGCTCCCAAAAGATAAAAGTAGGTATATACAACATAATTCTCAAATAAAACCCCGGACCAATACATATGGTCATCCAACTAACTAATTACACTCCACGATGTGGAGTGTACTCCTGCTCGACCATGACTCGTGTAAGCTCCTTCTATACCTGTAATAAAAATAGCAAGAAGGGTAGCATTACACAGAACTTAGGAAATAACTTGTCATAGTAACAGCTAAGCCTAACTTATTATTCACACACAACAAACATAAGCATTCATACAATCAATCGCATTCATTTCTCTTTTAAATCTTTTACTTCCCTTATATTTACTTTTCACATTTAAGTTTCATCATTTAATTCTGTATATCTACTCTCTTATTCCTACGTTTTCTTTTCAATCTTTCATTTTTCAATTATTATCTCTAGAGTCATTCGGACCGTCTGGGTTGTGTTTTCCTTAATTATCCCCTGAGTCACTCGTCAGGGTTGTGTTTTCATTTATTCCCTGAGTCACTAGGACCGTCAAGGTTGTGTTTTAATTCTTCCCCGAGTTACTAGGACCGTCAGAGTTGAATTTAGTTATATCCAGAGTCGCTAGGACCGTCCGGGTTGTGTTTTAATTATTTCCGGAGTCATTAGGACCGTCCGGTTAATTATTCCCTGAGTCACTAGAACCGTCAGGGTTGCGCTGGTTTATCCCCAGAGTCACTAGGACCGTCCGGGTTGCGCTTTAATAGAGCCACTAGGATCGTCTGCCGATATTACTCTTCCTTTATCATTAAGTCTTCTCCTTCTTTACTTACTAGGTCTTTTCTTTCTTAATCTTTTTCCCATTTTTAATTCATAATTCTCTTTCTTTCTTCCTTTATTAATAACTTATCATCATATTCATACTATCCCTTATGGGTTACAAACAAACTCAAACATTCAATGCACACAAACATACACAATAATCTTCATCCTACCAATCCTTAATCCTCTTCTATTATCCTCATCATTAATTTAACTCTTATTCTTGGTTACATTTCTTAGCTTATGATGCCCATTAGCTTTACACCTATCCTAGGTCCATTTCAAATCTCAACCCCTCATACACATCATCACACATAACAAATATCATCATCCAACACATATATTCACAACATTCAATTGATTTTCATTTTTATTTATTTGTATTCTTAACTTATTGGCAACATTAACTACCCTATTGTGTATCATCCTAACTAATCTTTTCTAATCCTAGCCACCACTATAAACAACCTAGAGATCATGTCCTAAATAAAGGTAAGGCCACCTTCTTACCTTTAGACGCTTTAACCCTTAGCTTTTTCGTAGACATATTCCTTTTCGTACACCAATGCCCGAACGTATCGTGATCCATTATTTTCGCTTGCGCTGGTCCTAAGGCTCCCTTATTGTCTAACCATACCATTCAAATAATATAACCAATTTAGCGCACAAAGTCTTACTCAACGTGATAAACAACAATCATTTAATCCTTTTTATTTAAACTATATTAATATCAATATTGGATTAATTGTTTGATTCATAACGTCATGAAAGTATATTCTTCCCATTATATGCAAGATAAACTAACAAAGTGTTAATAAGGAACCATTCAATGTTCTCAAAACCAAATCTTAAAAATCAATTAGTATACTAATAGCAAATGTGAAAATGCGTCAAAATCATATTTAAGTTGACACGTTAAAGCTTTACTAAAAAGGAACTTTAGTTTGGAAATCGAAACAAGCTAAGTTCGACATCGTTTAGTTAAAATTCATAAATCAAAGTTAAATAAAAATTTAAACTTAGAACCATTGTGTTCTCGATAAAATAGTACGGTTCCTTATTATAAACACCTTAATTTTCAAAACTAATATAATCCATCCAAATAATTAGAAATCTTGTAACTTCACGACTCAAAAATTCATATGTTACATTACCTGACGCTATTAATTTCGAATTAAAAGGAAGTGTTCGCGGTTCAAAATAAGTCTAAATCACATTTCCAATGTTCAAATAATTACACTTCCCTTCAACTTGAAATTAACGTTCAAGGTTTTAACCCGAATTAACGTTATGCCGAATATATTGGGTTCCTAATTGACTAGTGTATTGTTTAGTTCAGGGACAATTCAACCTCACTAAACAACAACTCAAATACTTAGAGACCTGACACATTTAACAAAATACTTCTAAAACGATTCATTTGACATAACGTTTAATTCGATGTTTTCCCAAATCAAAGTAACTAATTAAAATTATTATAAATAATAATCTAATTGAAAATCAATACTAAATCCCTAATGCCGTTTATTTTTCTGAAAACAATTATAACATTCCAAAACAACTTAACATTATAGTTACTACTAATTAATATTAAAAGTCAGGTTTATTATTAGTATTAGTATTAGTACTGTTATTAAAACACAACACAAAGCAGTTGAAGAGGTATTAGGGATTTACCCTCAAATATGATTTTTGAGTAAGCGGAAACAGTGGAACTAAGCATGATTGTAATATAAATATAATGTACATATATATAAGTAGGTCATAACATACATAGTTCCATAGTCACATCTCCAAGGTCCAACTACAAGTCCTTGGCAGATCTATATCAAAATAAAACCATAACCCTAGAGCTCTCAAAAGCATATCTACAAAATATACGTATCAAAATATGAACTCTAGAGGTGGTCACATAGATCTGGTTGCAGCAGTAGTAGTAGTGATAGTAGTAGCATTCTCCAGGTAGCAGGAATAAACATCATCATCAACAGCAGCAGCAGTATCTCCTCCACAGCATCCCCACATCGGATCCCCTGATCCCCATCATTTACCATACGCACATACCTAGGGATCATCTTCCCTCCACTGACTCCCGGTAGAATGAACGACTGGCTCGCCTCCGCTCTCGTCCTCCACGGGGTCCTCCTCGATCTCATCCGATGGAGTGGGTACCCTACCACTGGGTACCGGGTCAGGAGATGGTGAGACCCTAACTGGGCTCCTCGGATCAGAAAGGGGAGTCTCCTCGCGGACGACTCTCGAAGAAAAAGGGTGTGAGCGGGTAGGTCGAAAACGGAATCTGTGATAAGAGCGAGCTGGTCGTGTGGGAGGTGGTCCATGATATGTGTAAAAAGGGGGTACGTGCATAGTGTATATGATGGGAATCGTAAACCTACGAGGACGAAACCGGATCAGCGGATTCGGGTGGTAGAAGGTAACCTCTACCTCTCCCTCGAATACTGCACGGTGGTCCTCGTAGATCCATGTGCCACTAGGAAGTGGCCGGATCTCGATGCAAGCGATGTAACGTGACATCACCTACAAGGGCATAGGGGTAAGCAATTCTATACACATAATCAATAGAGCATAAATGTATGTACAATGTGAAGGTATATACATGCAACAATAAACAACAATCACATTTAGCATTTAGCAGATATAGGATGCAAGTAAGATGCTCATACTTATTTCATTTATCAACCTTAGTTTAAATGAGTGGCATAATGTATGAACTTAGCTCTCAAGCCTATCTCCATCATTCTATGACACTCTCTAATGTCCATCCTTTACTTCGTCCAGCACTCAACAGTGCGTTGTACTCCTAGGTGTACAACATTCGTACATTCACCAAGAACGTACACGACAAGCTTGGAATTCATGCCACCCGAGCACGTCTAGTCATCCAAACGGTATAACTATACTATCAGCATCTCACTATGCCAATCACGTCGTCAACCATAACGTGTCATCAAGCGAGCCGTCAATTGGCACTCCCAGAGGCCCTCCTCATGTTACCAAAACATGATAAACGATCTATCATCCAGACTCCAAAATGAATGCATTATCTTTCGCTTAAAGGAATTGATTGGTGTTTTTTCTTTTTAATAATACCTAACGTGCCACCCGAGCAGCGTCTCGTCATTCAAACGAAAATTACCATATCATCGATCAGTTTCCTTTAAGTCTTAGATCACTTGGATTATTGTCATTTAAGCATTAATCAATAATTCAGAATTAAAAATGGTATTTTTAATATTCTGGGTAAAATACTCGAGTGTTCTTCAGAATACTCGAGTGGTTCATCAGTTTTGTCCACATTACTCGAGTGATTAATGAGTACTCGAGTGTTCTTCATCAAATCCAGAATACTCGAGTGACTCATGCATTACTCAAGTGATTTATCAGAACAAGTTTCTGAGCATCAGTTGATACTCGAGTCCTGGGCCTGGTACTCGAGTGTTCTAACATAAGATACACTGTTTTATCAAAATTTCACTCGAGTATTAAGCCAAGTACTCGAGTCTTTTCTTGCAGAACAGACTGGAAACTTGGTTTTCACATACCATTTTCAATTCTAACCATTTCTAGTCCAATCCAATGATCAACAGATTCATATACCACATATTGAACATGCTCAAACACTTACAACACATCAATTAACAGATTTGACAGAGAATCAAGAGATTATGCATAAAACATACAATTTCACAACTTAACATATCAAATTGCAAAATACTCAATAAACTTGTGAATTAAAGCTCAATACAGCTTGCATGCATCATATGAAACTTGCTCAAAACAACAATAGAGCATAAGTTGGTCTCCAAACCAAATTCCTTATTCAATCTAAGCCCTTAGAGCCTCTTGGTGGCTCTCTAATTAAAATCATGACATTCAAACTCTATCTAGTGAATAGAAAGACTTCCCCTTACCTTACAGACGTGAATTAACAAGATATTTGAAAAAGAAAGCACCACAACACCAAAAACCTCTTCAAGAATCACATGCAGGACAGTTTTGAGTGGAGGTCCAAAATGGAATTGGTTGACATAGGAAACAGAGATAGAAATTGGGGAAATTAGTATTTCTATACTCTATGCAACATCTACTAACTATAGAAACTGAATTAAGACTCAGAGAACTCGTGAGCTTACCAAAATTCGAATCCAAAGTGAGCTCCAGGAAAAGGTTTGGCAGCAACAACTCCAACTTCCAAGCTTCAATTCTTCCACCACACTCACTCTCAGCTCACGAATTTGGTGTCTATACAAAGCTCGAGATGTGAGCTTTGTATTAGTGTATAATTTGTGACTCAAATCGAAACACAGAAAGAGAATCGAAGAGAACGATTCAAGAACCCTAACTTGAGCAACAAATCCGAATTTGACCAAATGCCTCAACAATTCGGTTTGGATGGCTTAAATAAGCATGAAGCAAGCCCATGCATGGCGACACGAAGCTGTTGATGTGTTAGAGGTGGTGTTTTCGTGTCAACGGAGGGGAATCGCTGGTGGTGACTCACCACACGCACTAACTCGTGCAACTCTGTCCAGAATACTCGAGTATTTTCAGAAATACTCGAGTGTTTTGACCAGTTTTTTAAAAATAATAATTTTATTTACTTTCCCTCCAAAACCTTTCCTATAATTACCTCTAGGTCCCAACTCAGGGACTAATATGCAAAATGCTTATTTTATGCATAAATATACTTACAAAAATAAATTCATATATCCACTAATAACATAATCACAGTTTTTAATCAAAGATTAAAAATAGAAACAATTAATTATAATAAAATTTATAATTAACTTTCCATTAATCAGAGATTAAAATTTTGGGGAGTTACAAACCGCAGCCAAGGTGCACGACACACGAATGAGACAAAGTTGTGGCCTCCTCAATGGTCCTGGGTCACGGTTTGCATGGCAATGGCGGTGGTCGACGATGTAGCTTGGTTCCATGGCGGTGGCGGTTCCATCGAAGAGAGAGAAACAGAGACGGAGTCTGTCTCACGATCTGCAAGCCTTCTCCAACACCGACGATTGTGACGACGTGAGGGAAGCAGGGAGCAGTGGCAATCGAAGAAGAGAGGGAGATATCACGAAATCAGTGGAGGTTGGCTTCGGCGCCATCACCAATAACGGCTATCGTCGGCTGAGGAGAGAGGAGCGAGAGAGAAAGCAACAAGGAAGAGAGAGAGAGGCTAAGGGCGGTGGTGATGGTGGCTAGAGCAGCGGGCGATTCTCTAGGGAGAGAAGGGAGAAACCGAATGAAGGAGAGCGGGAAGGGGGGTGGCGGCGGCGTGAACCCAAAGAAGAAGGGAAAAATAGGGTTTCCCTTGCACCTCCACTTACACACATCTTTCTTTTTTTAAAAAAAAATTAAAAAACTAAAGGAATTACTAACAATTAAATTTAACATTGTATTAATACATATATGACAATCCTAAAGTTAGAAATTTAGAGATATTAAAAGTAATTTAATAATTGAGTATGTCAGAACTAAGGTAAACTATAGAAAGTATATTTTTCAAATAGGGTAATTACTTTAAATGAATCTACTTTAAAATATAAAATGAAATATACTTTCGTAAATACTATAGGATATTTTAAGAAAATGTTCAATGCTCAAATGATTAATTTCAAGGATTAATCATTTAATTTGATAAAACTCAAAATTTATAATACAAAAGAAAATCAAGATTTTACAGGAGTAATTGATTATTTTTCTCCAATTATTATCTCTAGTATTAATAACATTCTTATTACTCAAGATCTCATTAGGCTTTATGGTAGAAGATCTGTCTCACCAAGGTGCATGATGAAGATTGACTTGAAGAAGGCTTATGACACTCTTGACTGGACTTTTATTGAGGAAATGCTAATATCTCTAAGATTTCCTTCTAAGTTTGTAAAGTGGATCACGGCTTGTGTTACTTCTGCTTCCTACAGCATAGTTATTAATGGTAAGAAAGGTCAGACTTTTTTTGGTAGTAGGGGGTTAAGGCAGGGGGATCCTGTCTCCCCTCTCATCTTTGTGTTAGCAATGGAAATTTTGACAAGGTGTTTTCAGAATGCAGCTAAGCAAAGGAACTTTAGATTTCACCCTATGTGTAAGGACCTCAGGCTTATAAACTTGGCTTTTGCTGATGACTTAATGGTTTTTAGCAAAGCTCATCCTGCTAGCATCAGAATTCTGTGGCATGCTTTTAACCAATTCTCTACATGGTCTGGTCTAGAGGCTAATCTGGATAAATCTTCAATGTTTTTTGCTGGTATTTCTCAGGAAACTAGACAAACTTTGCTGGACTTGACAGGGTTTAGGGAGGGTGCTTTCCCTTGCAGATACCTAGGGATCCCTTTAACCTGCAGGAAGTGGAATAGAGCTGATTGTGACTTTCTGGTTCAGAAAATTATTGCAAGGATTAATGTGTGGAGAACCAGAAATCTCTCTTACCAAGGCAGGTTATGTTTAATTAATGTTGTCTTAATGAAGCTGCATGTGTATTGGGCCTCTTGTTTTATTTTACCTAAGGCTGTAATTAAGGAAATTGATAGTTGCTGTAGAGCCTTCTTATGGGGCAGAAATGAGCAGGGTGGTTACCAGGCTAAAGTGGCTTGGGAGATGGTATGCAGACCTAGAAAAGCAGGGGGTTTAAATATCAAGAATTCTGAATTGTGGAATGTGGCTGCGATTGACAAGCATATTTGGACTATTGCTGCAAAGAAGGATTGCTTATGGTTGAAGTGGATCCATGCAGTGTACATTAAGGAGCAGAATTTATGGAACTGCTCAGCATCTGCAAATATGAATTGGCATTGGAAACAAATCTTCAAGGTCAGGGACAAGCTAAGACAGGGATTTCAGAATGATTCCTGGATTGCTCATTCTTCAGGGACTTACAACATTAAGTCAGGTTATCAGTTTCTGATAGGAAACTATACTCACTTTCCTTATCATGGTATTATCTGGAATAGAGTGAGTGTAGCTAATCATAGATTCATTTTTTGGCTTTTGGTGCATGGTAAGTTGCAGACTTTGGACAGAATGGTGTGGCTCACTACACCAAATCACTGCTGCCTTTGTTTTGCAGACAGAGAATCTCAAAGGCACTTGTTCTTTGAGTGTTCATGGAGTAGGCAGCTGTTGAGGATGTGTTGTACTTGGTTTGATATTCAGCAGCCTCAGTATAGTTATTCCAATTGGTTGAGATGGTTGAAGTATGCTTTTAGGGACAAGGTCAGGAAGAAGGTTGTCAGTGCTCTTTGGACAGCCATGATTTATCAGGTCTGGCATGAAAGAAATCTCAGAACCTTCAGGGATGTAAGAAGAAGTTTGGACAACATTTTTAGGATCATCAAAAGGGATGTGGCTAATAGAATTGTTTTTTGTTTGCCTAGTTTTAGAGCATGGTCTAATAAATCTCTGGTTAGGAAGATTTGTTTAGAAATTAATTCTATTTGAACCTGCTAGTGAGCTTGAACCCTTCCTAGAAGGTGGCAAGTCTCTAGTAGGTGGTTTACCTTAGTTTCACCTTGAACCCTTCCTAGAAGGTGGCAAGGCACTTGGGTAAAGCCAACCTCATGTATGATTTATTCTTTTGCTCGTTGGTAATAAGATTTTTCTTCTACCAAAAAAAAGTTGTAAAAGTAGTAATTAATATTGTATAGGTTTCCAAAGTTGCAATTATTTATAGCGTATATGGAAACACATTGATTATATGCTCAACGCACATTCAAGGCCAATGCTAATGAGAGTAGAGTAGCTTTCCATGGAATGCGAGTTTACACTTCAAAGAACGCAGAAACAAACATGTTATTAGAAACAAATACATTTAGTTAAAGTTACAATAATTTAAGAACGGAAGGAGTACTTTTTCTGATCTTTTATTATAGGTCATACTTAACTACTTTACATAAATCGAGCATAGTGATTACATCTCTTGAAACTTTAAAAATACAGTTTAATATTAAAATTTTATCATTTTGCATTGGAAATTAATGTATTATTTCATATTAATTAACAAATGGAAAATAAAAAATATAATAATTATTTTCTAAAAAATACAAAGATTGGAGACTTATAAACAAGATAAAAATTCTTTTAAATGAGATTTATAAATAGAACCAGAGGGAGTATATATTATTTACAAAAATATTGTGAAGGCAAGAAATACTGACATAACACACTTTCACAATTTTTAACCAATTTCTATATTTCAAAAATATTAAAAGGGATGTGATAATTAAAAATGAGTAGTATAGTTTCATACTAATTTTTTTTTGTCTCCCAAGGTGTCCATTGACGTGAACACAATAACTCATCCTTTCGGGAATCTATTCGCCCTTTCGAGGGTCCCTCCGGCTCCTAGCAAAATTTTTTACATTCGCATGAGCGTTAGGGATCAAACCAGTAACCACATGTTTAGATGACACACCTGTTCTCAACTATGCCAAACTCCTTTGGTAATTTCAAATTGATTTTAGGATAATTACAAAATGATTTTTTAAAATTTTTCGATGCCTATATTATGTCTAAATAAAACAAAGGTCCTTGGTGTTAAACAACAAAGGCTCTAAACACCTAGAGAGGGATGAATAGGTGTAATAAGTAGAAGATGCACACCCTACTAATGTACAAACAACCCACAGTTCTTCAAAATCTGTATGGAACCTCTAATTCTTTTGGATATTGGTAGCCCACAAGTGCACGAATTATTCTAGTAGTTAAAAAGTGAATATCGTCTCCATAAAGATTTTGTTTGTTAAGTACCGACAAATTACAAATTTAGATTATATAAACCAATATATATTAAAATTTTATGAAATAAAATAAAAGATTGATTTTGATAAAAACTAATTAAAATAAATATTTATATTTGAAATGGAAAATTTCAAAGAATTAGTATCACCACATATCCGTATTGACAATCTTTAGTGATATCTCTTTTATTTTGCTAGATTTATTTTAAAGGCGAATTATCCTAATGTAGAAAATTTGTTCCTTTCAGAATCTAGCAACGTACCAATGGTTCCTAACTCCTACTTTCATGGTAATTATGGCACATCAAATCCATTAAGTTCTTTAATAATTCAGTGAATCCGCTCAAGAATTCAATCTACTTTCGTGATTTATGTTCCTAAGTTTACTTTTCTATTTTCGAACCCCAAGGTTCACCTTTCACTTCTTCCCTTACTATCGGGGATCATGCAACTATGGAGCTCTACACAATCACAAGCATTAAGAACACCATGTCAATGCCTCCATGGGCTAATTCTAATCCTTATAAAACAGGGAACTACTCACTCATGTTTATGATACAAACCAAAAATTAAGAATAAGACATGAAAAATATAAATAACCAAAAGATGAATGAGAAGAATCGCTTTCGTCTTCAATCCCTTGAGAGAATTGTGCCGCCTTGAATAATTATTTGCTAACTTGTTAAATTAAATTTTTTTAGGGTTTCTATCTATTTATTTTTTAAGTTGTTTGTTGCTTCTTCCAAGTAATTGGCTCAAATTAGAAAAAAGGCCTAATATGTAACACCCTATATAATAATTACCCTTAATTACCCCAAAATTAGGATTTAAAATTTCTTTTTTTAAAATGAATATGATATTTCCTTTCATTAATAATAAAAACATCAGAGTTAATAAAGCGGAAGATTTAAATGCATCAAATACATAAAGTATGAGTTTAGGTACACTCAGATAGGCCAATTAAAATTACAAAACATTCTTTTAGCTCGGCCCAACTGGGTAATCCAAGATCAAAATATACAAAAAGTGTTTTAGCTCGGCCCAGCTGGCCGAGACCCAACAAATTCTCCTACTCTAAATAGCTTACTCTCCCTGTAAGGGAGAGTGATCCTGCTCGGCCGGGGACTGCGTCTGCTCGGGCTCAGTACCTGAAAAATGGTAAGGAGGTGAGCATTACACAGAACTTAAATAAGCAGTTTCTAAAATGCCATACCGAACTACCAAGCCAAACACAAGTAGTCAATTAACAAAATAGTAACAAGTAATCAAACCACATGCATACATCATCATTTAGCTCGGTTCACATCATGTAATATTATTTAGCTCGGCTCACATCCTACCATCTAATTTAGCTCGTCTCACATCATTACCTAGTTTATCCTTTACCTATTAGCTATACCTCGGCACATCCTAAAGATTCCCCTTATCCTTTTTCCATAAATCTTACACTCGGCATCTCGGCCACTATCCTCTTACCTCGATAAACCATCTCTCTACCTCGGACTCATTACTCATTATTCCATTTTCACATAGTTTACAATCTTTTACTCTTCTCGGATGCATACACCCAGTGCATGTCTTACACCATTTAAGGTCGGATATCGGAGTGTCATCCATAACTGCGAGTACCCAGTACCCGTCTTACAGCTGCACATACCCGGTATGCGTCTGACGCGATCAATGCACGCACCCAGTACGCGTCTTCTATGATCAGGAGCACTTCCGCCGATCATTCTATGGAGTTAAGGAGAGTCCATAACTGCGAGCACCCAGTACTCGTCTTACAGCGGCGCATCTCGGCGACTTACGCGATCAATGCATGCACCCAGTACGCGTCTGCTATGACCAGGACCACATCCCACCGGTTCCGTGCTCGGAACCTTGTGTGAATCATAACTGCGAGTACCCAGTACTCGTCTTACAACTGCGCATACCCAGTATGCGTCTGACGCGATCAATGCACGCACCCGGTACGCGTCTGCTATGACCCCATCACACAACCATTTATCTTGAATTCCTCTTATCCTTTTTAACCATTCATTTAGCTCGGTCTCTCTCGGCTCACCCTGTTACTCATCCCTTAATTATTCCCATTATCCTCTTAACCATTTCTTAGCTCGGTCTAACTCGGCTAAACCCGGTAACCATTCCCTCTTTCCATTAACCTTTCTCATTATCTGACTTATTACTCTATCTCTCCTACTTTCCATCTCTACCATTTCCTCATACCCATTCCCAACGTCACTCAGCTCGGCCACAGACATGAATCATAAATATCAAAGCTCATAAACATTTATACACAAAGTTCATAAACACTTATACAACAACAGCAATAAGAATCAAATCATTCAACCAATCCATCATGCAAATACCAACATATAGCACAAAACAATATTCCTCCCTACTTCAAACTCATGTTTCTAATTCATTTATTAGTTCCCTTTTTACCCTTTTTACCATTTCCTTTCTAACATTAACCTAGATCCATTTCCCTAATCTAACACCCACTCTTAGTACCCTTTATGAACACCCTAGAAACCCAAACTCAAGTAGAGGTAACACTCACTCCTTACCTCAAACCGTGAGAGATAAGAGTTGAGAGTTTGAGAATGGTTTCCTTGATGCTTGACCTCTTGAACTCCACACCCTTGATTCCTTTTCTCCAAGCTGCCACGAGCTCCTTCAAGCTGCACACAAGCTCCACCAGCCACACACGAACTCCACAACGGTCCAGGGGCTCCAGAACGGGAGGGAAGACGGCGAGGAGGAGGGTTTCCGGTTGGGGTTTGGTTGCTGGAGGGGGAGATATTCGTGAGAAGGGAGGGAGAAAGAAAGTATGTTGGGGTTGCTGGAACTTTGAGAGAAAATGAGGGAGAACAATGAGAGAGACGAAGGAGAAAGAGAGTGAGAATGCAAAATGTGTTATGGGGTGTATTTGGGTTTTCTTTTATTCATTTGAGGAAAACATTTGTGTGGTCCTCATTGGAGGCTTCTTGGGGAAGCTAGAATGTGTGGACAGGATTCATTGGAGCCATGAATAGTACATTGAAAGGGACATAAAGCAATGATAGTGACATAAAGTGAATGACAATGACATAAAGTGAAGGATAGTACCGTACGGACGGTACGAAAATCAAAGGGTTAACAGCTCCACATGAGCTGGCACGGAGGAGCTAGGATGTGTCGGCTCGGGTACGTCGTCTAGGATACGTCGGCTCGGTTTGTTGGAACAGCAGTAGTCCGAGCTTCCTTCTCGGGTGATACTATGAGGTACTCTAAGGTCGGCTAATCCGGACTGGACAACAGGTTCCACGTTTGGTTCCCATCCAGCTCGGTTTATATGCACATAATCTCATCTAGCTCGGCCGGGATCGGACCGAGGTCCTATACTTCCATCCTAGGCCGGCCTATGCTCATACTACCCTTCTAACCTTGTACAATTTCTAAGGCCTAATCCTATCCTTAAATAAATATTTATATACTAAAATTATATTATTTAATATTAATTTTCAGGATGTTACATTCCTCTCCCAGTTACAGGAATTTCATCCTCGAAATTTAGTCAGCATTGAACAGTTGCGGATATGACTGCTTCATCTTCTCCTCGAGTTCCAAAGTAGCTTCTGTAACACCCCTAATTTTCGTCTCCCAAATAACCAAGAAATTAATTATAACAATTATTTTATAATTGATTTATATTAGTTTTGAAGGTTTTAGTTTTTGTACATTATGTGTTTTTATATAAAAATATGAGATATATTTTTATATGGTTATTTTGTACAAAAATGTGAATATTGTAAATTAGCCCTTGGGTTGGGACCTAATTGCAATATTAAAAAAAAGGTTTTTGAAGAAAGAGTAATTAAATTATTAATTTTTGAATTTTATCAGAATGTAACCGGTTAGAAGGGCTGTGTAACCGGTTACACGATGAACTCAGAAACTGAGTTAGTGGATTTTGATGAGTAATCACCCAATTAATCCAGAATTCGCCACGAATACAGCCCTAATCCAGTGGAAAACACGCGTCAAGGTGCATGCAAGCTTGATTCTTCTATAAAAACCCTCAATTCTGAAGAATTGGGTTGTTGCTGCTCTGAAATTAGGGGGAAGCTCTGTTCTAGGGTTTCAGAATCGTTTCTTGCAATTCTCTTTCGTTTCTGAGAGTTAGAACATGAGTGATACACGGTTACAAAGCTCACATCAAGGGCTTTGTATTGATATAAAGTTTGTGAGTTGAGAGTCCCTGAATCAAGAGAACGAAGCTTGCAAAGTAAGGGTGTTGGTGCTGCCAAACCTCAACTTCTGGTTTCTGGAGCTGACTTTGAGGCTCGATTTTGGTAAGCACACGAACCCTTTTGGTCTCAAATATCTTTGATTCTCTAGTGCATGTTACCTATATTGAGTCCTAATTGGTTTCCCCAATTTCTTTGGCCAATTGCTATGTCAAATCTTCTGGTTTTTGGACCCTGTCAAACCTGTTGGGGACTGAAAATGGAGATTGTGGATTCTGGGGAGATTTGGCAAATTCCAGTGATTAGATTCATCAAGCACGAACCTAAGGTAAGGGGGAAGCTTACTATTTGCTAGAATGAGAATAAATTGTGGTAGAATATAGGATGAGTCACCAAGAGACTCAAAGGGCATAAGTTGAAATGGTTAAATGGCTTGGAGGCCAATTTGAGCTCAATTGATGTTTTGAGCAATGTTATCTGAATGCATGCAAGCTATGTTGATGTTGATTTCATGACTTACTTGGGTATTATGTGAATTGATGCATTAAGTTGTGAAATATGTGCAATTATGTGTAATTTGTGTATCCAAATTGAATGCATGCAAGATAGATATGTTTCTGTGTTTAAACATATTTATTTAAGGTATATGTACTCTGTTAAAGGTTGAAATTTGGTTAGATTTGAGTAGTGAAGAGAATGGTTTGTTAAAACTCATGTTTTTAGTGTCAGACTGCATAATCTAACCGGTTACTCGATATTCGTAACCGGTTAGACCCTGTTAAAATGCAAAAGAAATAAGTTTACAAAATCAGCAATGTGGTCTTATAAATCCTACTCAAATTTAGGCCTTAATTTCATGGAAAACAATCTGAAAATAAGTTGATTTCACTGTTATAGTTCAGATTGCAGTTAAAGAGTTAATACCTTAAGGTAATGAGATAGTTTCAAGAGGAAATTATGCTCATTGGACAATGAAATGTGATTTAGACTTTTGAATGATGTAAACAGTGGTTTTGAGGTATAAACATTATTAAACTGGTTTATGGATTGGGTAGGGAATTCAAGAAAAAGGGTTTTCTGAATTACAATGGTAAACAGTTCAGGACTGTAATTCTAACCGGTTAGCCTGGAACTGTAACCGGTTAGTACCTGAATCTGAAAAATAAAAAGTTAAGTTTTTGAATACCATTGACTTTGTTTTACCCAATCTAAGTTTAAGGGCATGTCTTGAGATAATTCAAAAGAGAATTTTGTGTCAAAGACTATACCTCAAATAAATCGTTCAAAAGAGAAATTGGAATATTTCTAAATCACAGCAATTAATGGAAAGACCAACCTTAGTAATTATGTATGCGATGCATGCATAAAGAAAGGTGATGAAATAGGTTGGAAAGGATTGTTTGTGATGTTCGGGGTACACGACCCTGTACTCTAGGAGTACTAAACTGATGCAACCAACTTGATGACACATTCTGGGAATGTGGCCATTGTCTGGGACATGGTTTCTTGGACACGTTCTGGGAACGTGATGCACACTCTGGGAGTGGTGGTTGATTATATTTCAAGTAATGGTTGCGATACGTTCTGGGAACGTATGTTAGTGTTCTGGGAACACGTTGGTATAATAATGGAATTAAAGATAAAACCAACCTTGATGATTGTGCATTCATATAGAATGGGAGTTTGGTTGGTAGGAACGTTTATCATATTCTGGGAATATGAGGAGGGTACTCCGGGAGTACCAAATTATAACCTACTTGATGACACATTATAGATATGTGGCCAGTGTCTGGGACCTGGTTTTATACGTTCTGGGAACGTATGTTAGTGTTCTGGGAACACATTGATATGCAACCTACTTGATGACACATTATAGATATGTGGCCAGTGTCCGAGACCTGGTTTTTATGTGTTCTGGGAACGTGGTGCACACTCTGGGAGTGGTGCTTATTTATCCAAGTATGGTTTGCTACACGTTCTGGGAACGTGGTTCACACTCTGGGAGTGATGCGTATTATCCAAGTATGGTTCGGCATTACGTTCTGGGAACAAATGTCGGTGTTCCAGGAACACAACGGTGTATTGGATGGACGTCCAAGATGGACTTTTAGAGGCCTCAGTTGTGGAAGGAAATCATGCATCATGCCACCTTCATTGAAAGAATTGTTATGATTAACCGGGTGTGCTCATATGGTTATGCATCATGATTTGCTACATGTTAACTTGTGGATGTTAGTTTTATTCTCATTTGATTATGCGAATATGTATAGCTAACCCCCATGCCCTTATTAGGTGTTGATCGTGCATCTAGCTTGCACAAGAATCAGTAAAGGGAGGTGTCCCTTAGGTGCATGCAGAATATAGAAAGTGTGGGTTGGGAACCCGTTGTGCAGATATCGAGGATCCGACCAGAAGGATGTTTGGACAAAGGACCAGTGACCAGCTCTATAATATTTCTATTTTTTTAATAGAATTTATATGATACATATTTTGGTAAAAGGTATCATAAGAAGAATTCAGTTTCATAATCATATTTATTTGGTATTAATGGACTTGTTACACTTGATAAATTTTGGCGGTATAATATGATGATTTTACTATGTTTCCGCAAACTCTGATTTTGTTAGTCAACCTCATTATTAATCAAGTGTTTGTAAAAAGGAATTTTCAAGGGAAGGGAAAATTCTTATTTTCATATCTTTTTCCAACAATAACAAGTCCAAGTTTTCATAAACTTCTTACTTATCTTATAAAGTAAGATGATATACAAGGAGTGTTACAGCTTCCTCCACATCATTCCGATTCCAGATGACCTTGACCAAGGAGATTTCCTTTCCTCTGAGCCGTCTGATTTGTTTATCCTCAACTCGGACTGGAAGAACCTCGAAAGTCAGGTTGTCTTTTAGCGGCAGCTCGTCCACTGCTATCACATGCGAGGGATCGTGAATGTACCTCCTAAGTTGCGAGACATGAAACACATCATGGAGCTTAGACAAGTGCGGAGGTAGAGCAATTCTGTAAGCTACTGGTCCGACCTTCTCCGATATCTGGTACGGTCCGACAAACCTAGGGGTCAACTTCTTCGATTTGATAGCTCGGCCGATACCCGTTACAGGGGATACCCGAAGGAATACATGATCTCCCTCGATGAAGTTCAAGGGTTTCCTTCTCTTGTCGGCATAGCTCTTCTGTCGGTCTTGGGCTGCTTTCATCTTCCCTTGTATCATTCGGATCTTCTCGGTTGTCTCATGAACAATGTCGGGACCAATCAACAAGTTTTCTCCTATCTAGAACCAGCATAGCGGCGTCCGACATTTCCGACCATACAATGCTTCGAAAGGAGCCATTCCAATACTTGAATGTAAACTGTTGTTGTAGGTGAACTCGGCCAATGGCAAAAGTGCTTCCCAGCTTTCTGACTGTTCGAGCACACATGTCCTCAGCAAGTCCTCAAGAGTCTGAATGGTGCGCTCGGATTGTCCATCGGTTTGGGGATGATAAGTTGTGCTAAACCTCAACATTTTACCCATGGCTTCTTGCAAACTCTTCCAGAATCGGGATAAGAAACGAGGATCTCGGTCGGACACGATGCTGCTCGGAACACCATGAAGTCTGACAATGTCCTTTATGTACAGTTGCGTCAGCTTCTCGAAGCTGTACTTCATGCTGATCGGCAGGAAATGAGCACACTTTGTAAGTCGGTCCACCACAACCGAAATGGCTTCCTGTCCTGATCTCGTCCTTGGTAGACCCGACACAAAATCCATCGAAATGTTGTCCCACTTCCATTGTGGAATCTCCAATGATCTGAGTAATCCTCCTGGTTTCTGATGCTATATCTTAGCTTTCTGGCATGTCAAACATCGAGACACATAATCGGCCACATCGGTCTTCAACTTCGGCCACCAAAATAACCTCTTCAGATCCTGGTACATCTTTGTGGCACCTGGATGAAGACTCATCTTCGTCTTGTGGGCTTCTTCCATTAACTCTCTTCGGACTTCAAAGTCCATAGGGATGCAAACTCAGCCCCGAAATCGCACGAGACCATCAGGTCCTTTAATGAAGTCGGGTTCATCCTTGTCTCCTGCTCTTTCTAGTAGCTTCTGGAGTTCGAGGTCGGCAGCCTGTCTTTCCTTGATGAAACCCACAAAGTCATTGGTTACTTGCAGCATTTCCAGGACAACACTGTTTTCCTTCTTCTGTATGCCGAGGTTAAGGTCACTAAACTCCTGCATCAACTGCATCTCTCGGACCATCATGTTGCTCAGATGAAGGCTCTTCCTGCTCAGTGCGTCGGCCACAATGTTGGCTTTCCCAGGATGATAGTGCAGGTTGAAATCGTATTCTTTCAAGAATTCCATCCATCTGCGCTGCCTCATGTTCAGTTCTTTCTGGTCGAACAGGTAGCCGAGACTCTTGTGGTCACTGAACACTTCAAACTTCGTGCCATACAGGTAGTGTCTCCAAATCTTAAGGGCGAACACCACAGCTGCCAATTCGAGATCGTGAGTGGGGTAATTATGCTCGTGTTGCCGAAGTTGCCGAGAGGCATACGCCACCACTTTTCCCTGTTGCATCAACACACAGCCGAGACCCTGCTTTGAGGCGTCACAAAACACGTCAAAGGCTTTGGTCGGATCGGGCAAAATCAACACGGGCGAACTCGTCAACATTTTCTTTAGCTCTTGAAAGCTCTGTTCGCACACCTCGGACCATTGGTAGGGTGCCTCCTTCCTGGTTAACGAAGTCAACGGTAGAGCCAGTTTAGAAAATCCTTCAATGAACCTCCTGTAGTACCCTGCAAGACCGAGGAAACTCTTGATCTCGGTTACCGAGGTGGGTCTCTCCCACTTAAGTACCGCTTCCACCTTGGAGGGATCAACTGCTACACCGTGCTCGGATATCACATGTCCGAGGAAATGAACCTCGTTGAGCCAAAAGCTGCACTTAGAGAGCTTAGCGTAGAGATTCTTATCCTTCAAAACCCGCAACACCGTTCTCAGATGCTGCTCGTGTTCGCTCGGACTCCGAGAGTATATGAGGATATCGTCGATGAAGACTATCACAAACGAGTCCAGGTAAGGTCGGAAGATTCTATTCATGTAGTCCATAAAGATGGCAGGGGCGTTGGTAAGTCCGAAGGGCATAACCACATACTCAAAATGTCCATACCTCGTCCTGAAGGCTGTCTTCGGAATGTCTTCTTCTCGGACTCGGATATGGTGTTATCCAGATCGGAGGTCTATCTTTGAGAACACCGACGCTCCCTTGAGTTGGTCCAATAAGTCGCCAATCCGAGGGAGGGGGTATTTGTTCTTCACCGTTACCGCGTTGAGCTTCCGATAATCAGTACACATTCTGAGACTACCATCTTTCTTTTTAACGAACAGGATCGGAGCTCCCCAAGGTGAGACGCTTGGTCGGATTAGCTTCTTGGCCAAAAGTTCTTCCAGCTGCTTCTTAAGCTCTTCTAGCTCGGGTGGTGCCATTCTGTACGGAGCAATTGAAATCGGGCCAGTTCCCGGGATGAGGTCTATACTGAACTCTACTTCTCTTCTCGGCGGTAAGCCAGGCATTTCGTCCGAGAAAACCTCTGGGAATTCTCTGACCACAGGAATTTGGTTTAAGGTCGGTCCCTCTGTTGTCTCTAACTTCGCAACAGAAGGGCCACTAAAGATTACGGTCTTTTCTCGGCAATCGAGCAGGACATGGTGTTGAGACATCCAGTCCATGCCGAGGATAATATCTAGCTTGGTTAAGGGTAGACAAATCAAATTGACTTTAAATTCTCTGCCTAATACTTGGATAGGACACTCTAGACACATTTTAGAAGTGATTACAGAAGAATTGGTTGGGGTAGAAATGGATAGTTTGTAAGGCATTTCTACTGGGGATAGTTTTAGTCTGTTCATACAGTCAAGGGAAATGAAAGAATGTGTGGCTCCACAATCAAATAACACAGCACATGTAATGCTGTCTACTTGACAAGTACCTCGGATCAGCTCGTCAGCATCAGTCACCTCTTCACCATCCATGGTATAAACTTTGCCCCTCTGCATTGGTCGGTTAACACCGGTCTGTTGAGCCTTGGTCACATTGACCTCTTCCTTCACAATATTCTCGGTACACCGAGCTGCAAAATGACCAGGCTTGCCACATCGGAAACAGGATCCTCTTGTTCTGGTCGGATCCAGACTCCAGCATTCACCCTTGTGCTGTCTCCCGCAGTGTTGGCATATCGGATAAGGGCCAGGAACAACCACCATCTGACCACCGCTCCTTGGAGCTGTTGACATTCTGGATTTCGGATTCACATAAGGAGCAGATCTCGGAGCAACTCCTTTTCCCCTGATCGGCCCCACTGTCTTTTGTGCCGACCTGTTCCGCTTTCCATCAGCTTTCCTCTTGAGCCCCTTCTCATAGGTGCTAGCCATGTTCACCAATTGCGAGAGATTGGCCACGTTCTGATATTCGAATGCGAGCCGAATATCATCACGGAGACCAGATTCAAACTTGATGCACTTGGTACGCTCATCAGCATCTCGGTAGCTTCCTGAATAACGGATCAAATCCTCGAACTGAGCGGCATATTCCCCGACAGTCAAGTTCCTCTGCTCCAGCTTGAGGAAAGCAAGCTCCTTCTCTCTCGTGACATCCTCGGGAAAGTACTTTCCGAGGAATCGAGCTCGGAACAAATCCCAAGCAATGGCTTCATTAGCCGCTTCCAGTCCACGGCTCTACTGCTCCCACCAGTGCTCAGCTTCACTAGCCAGCACAAACTCGACCAACCTCACCCTGTACTCATAGGGCGGTTGCAGAGATCGGAAAATCTTCTCAATGTCCTGGAGCCATCTCTGAGCTCCATCAGGATTGTAACCCCCTTCAAACCGAGGTGGTTCGTTCTTCCTAAATCGGCTCATCCAGTCAATCTCGACCGGAGCCGGGGGTTGAGGCTGAAGGGCTGCAGCTGCAGCTGCTGCGGCTGCGGCGATGTTCTGAGTGAGGTTCTCAGCCTGATTCTGCTGAGCCTGCGCTTGGTTCTGCTATAGTTGAACCAGAGTTTCCAACACAGCAGCAATTCGATCGTTATCAGCTCGTCTCCCAACCATGCTGCTCGGTCATGGAGAGAAAGCCAATTAACTTCCGAATAATCAAGTAAATATATATATATATATATATATAAACATATATAACTATGAGCTCTATTGTCTAACTTAGACTTCTAGACTTTACTTATTTGTCACTCTCTTGGTGAGTAACCACTGGAGTCCTTTGCAACTCCAATAGGCCAAGGAGAAACTGCTCTGATACCAAAATTGTAACACCGTATATAATAATTACCCTCAATTACCCCAAAATTAGGATTTAAAATTTCTTTTTTTAAAATGAATATGATATTTCCTTTCATTAATAATAAAAACATCAGAGTTAATAAAGCGGAAGATTTAAATGCATCAAATACATAAAGTATGAGTTTAGGTACACTCAGATCGGCCAATTAAAATTACAAAACATTGTTTTAGGTCGGCCCAACTGGGTAATCCGAGGTCAAAATATACAAAAAGTGTTTTAGCTCGGCCCAACTGGCCGAGACCCAACAAATTCTCCTACTCTAAATACCTACTGTCCCTGTGAGGGAGAGTGATCCTGCTCGGCCGGGGACTGCGTCTGCTCGGGCTCAGTACCTGAAAAATGGTAAGGAGGTGAGCATTACACAGAACTTAAATAAGCAGTTTCTAAAATGCCATACCGAACTACCAAGCCAAACACAAGTAGTCAATTAACAAAATAGTAACAAGTAATCAAACCACATGCATACATCATCATTTAGCTCGGTTCACATCATGTAATATTATTTAGCTCGGCTCACATCCTACCATCTAATTTAGCTCGGCTCACATCATTACCTAGTTTATCCTTTACCTATTAGCTATACCTCGGCACATCCTACCGATTCCCCTTATCCTTTTTCCATAAATCTTACACTCGACATCTCGGCCACTATCCTCTTACCTCGGTAAACCATCTCTCTACCTCGGACTCATTACTCATTATTCCATTTTCACATAGTTTACAATCTTTTACTCTTCTCGGATGCATACACCCAGTGCATGTCTTACACCATTTAAGGTCAGATATCAGAGTGTCATCCATAACTGCGAGTACCCAGTACCCGTCTTACAGCTGCACATACCCGGTATGCGTCTGACGCGATCAATGCACGCACACGGTACGCGTCTGCTATGACCCGATCACACAACCATTTATCTTTAATTCCTCTTATCCTTTTTAACCATTCATTTAGCTCGGCCTCTCTCGGCTCACCCTGTTACTCATCCCTTAATTATTCTCATTATCCTCTTAACCATTTCTTAGCTCGGTCTAACTCGGCTAAACCCGGTAACCATTCCCTCTTTCCATTAACCTTTCTCATTATCTGACTTATTACTCTATCTCTCCTACTTTCCATCTCTACCATTTCCTCATACCCATTCCCAACGTCACTCAGCTCGGCCACAGACATGAATCATAAATATCAAAGCTCATAAACATTTATACACAAAGTTCATAAACACTTATACAACAACAGCAATAAGAATCAAAGCATTCAACCAATCCATCATGCAAATACCAACATATAGCACAAAACAATATTCCTCCCTACTTCAAACTCATGTTTCTAATTCATTTATTAGTTCCCTTTTTACCCTTTTTACCATTTCCTTTCTAACATTAACCTAGATCCATTTCCCTAATCTAACACCCACTCTTAGTACCCTTTATGAACACCCTAGAAACCCAAACTCAAGTAGAGGTAACACTCACTCCTTACCTCAAACCGTGAGAGATAAGAGTTGAGAGTTTGAGAATGGTTTCCTTGATGCTTGACCTCTTGAACTACACACCCTTGATTCCTTTTCTCCAAGCTGCCATGAGCTCCTCCAAGCTGCACACAAGCTCCACCAGCCACACACGAACTCCACAGCGGTCCAGGGGCTCCAGAACGGGAGGGAAGACGGCGAGGAGGAGGATTTCCGGTTGGGGTTTGGTTGCTGGAGGGGGAGATATTCGTGAGAAGGGAGGGAGAAAGAAAGTATGTTGGGGTTGCTGGAACTTTGAGAGAAAATGAGGGAGAACAATGAGAGAGACAAAGGAGAAAGAGAGTGAGAATGCAAAATGTGTTATGAGCTGTATTTGGGTTTTCTTTTATTCATTTGAGGAAAACATTTGTGTGGTCCTCATTGGAGGCTTCTTGGGGAAGCTAGAATGTGTGGACAGGATTCATTGGCTTCCAAAGGAAGCCATGAATAGTACATTGAAAGGGACATAAAGCAATGATAGTGACATAAAGTGAATGACAATGACATAAAGTGAAGGATAGTACCGTACGGACGGTACGAAAATCAAAGGGTTAACAGCTCCACATGAGCTGGCACGGAGGAGCTAGGACGTGTCGGCTCGGGTACGTCGGCTAGGATACGTCGGCTCGGTTTGTTGGAAAAGCAGTAGTCCGAGCTTCCTTCTCGGATGATACTATGAGGTACGCTAAGGTCGGCTAATCCGGACTGGAAAACAGGTTCCGCGTTTGGTTCCCATCCAGCTCGGTTTATATGCACATAATCTCATCTAGCTCGGCCGGGATCGGACCGAGGTCCTATACTTACATCCTAGGTCGGCCTATGCTCATACTACCCTTCTAACCTTGTACAATTTCTAAGGCCTAATCCTATCCTTAAATAAATATTTATATACTAAAATTATATCATTTAATATTAATTTTCAGGATGTTGCATAATAACTTATCCTCCTTCTCACATCCCCCTTTCTTTATTTTTTTATATTTTTGCTCCCAAAAACTCTTAGTATTTCTTCTTTGATAAATTCCTTTATTTTCCAAAGCTCCAAGCCTCTGAATTAATCATTTGCACATCAAAACCAAAAACCTTTCCAAGTGAAATATGACCTAAATAAATGCTAAATTATTATAAAATGCATGAATGTGTATTGAAAAAATAAAAATTAAATAGGAAATACTATGTATGTTACACACACATCAGATATCCCTCGCTCCTTAGCATTCTTCTTAAAGATACCTCACTCACCTATCTTTTCTATAAAAGAATTCTTTGTTGCCTTCCATTAAACACCTTAAGTGCAGATATTAATTCTATGTTTTAGAACTCTTTCACTCTTGAATCTCACATGAACTATGTGATGAGTAATGATGCTATGAGATTAAGAGTATGATAGAGATGAACCATTTTCTTTGATCTCTCTTGAAAATTGGTTTCTCGGATTTTGAGTTTCTCTAATTTGAAAACTTGATATATGAATAACCCTTCAACAATGGGTATTTATATATCAAGTTCGTTAAAACGTTAGGATCTTGAAAACATTGATTTTGGCTTATAACTTACATAATAATATTTTAACCAATCTTGTTAATCGGTTATCGTGTTCTTGAAAACACATTTCAGCCGAATATAAAACTCAATAATCAATTAATTGTAAGTTATCAATCAATTATCATTTGCCCAGATAATTCATTAGTAACCATTTACCAATCAATTAACATTTCCCAAATATATAATTGATTATTATTCAGTTGTCATTTAATTAACCTTTGCTAGGGTAATTAATTAATTAACAATTATGAATCAATTAAACCAATTTTCAAGCCAATTCATGATGCATGACTTTGAGATAAAAACTTTTATGAATTCTAATGCATCATTTGAAAAAAAATGGTAATGCAATGAATCTTATCACATGATTATTCACCATAAGAACTTATCGAATTCACTACCCATCTTAAGACTCTACCTATGCAAGCATCTTAAGGATCTAGGAATTGTAAATTCAAATGTAAATACTAGTCCTATATAAACTTGATGCTTTGAGTCTTGGAGTCTTGAACTCTTGAACTTTAACATATGTTGTTTGTTGTATTCGTTGTCTTCATCAAAATCATGCTACACCCTTGCTTCACACTTGGGAAGGACGTTTAGTCTTGCAAGAGGGAGCTCTCGGTCCTACGTACTCGTTCTAACCATGTTCTGGTGACTCAAGACTATGTAGTTCTTATGAGCACATTGATATGGTGCATGAGAGAGGTGTTAGCGGCGTACAAACTATTCCTGGGAGAGTTCAGCCATAAGTCCCCTCTCCAAGGTAGATCGTTTAGTGGGCCAGTAACCTCTGTATGTGTTGATTGGGCTAACCATTTCGGATCCTGAGCTATGGCTCTTGGTACTATTAGTGGTGGCCTTGATAATGTTGTGAGTTCTCTAGAGAGATCGTTTGTGGTCTAGTATATCCTGCATGAATGATGAGATGGCACACTGCTTTGGATCCCAAGGCTAAGACTCTTAGTAATATTTGACGATGAGCTTCAAGTGGTTGTTGAACTTTCATGGTGGGGTTGGATACAACCACCACCGTGTTGGATAACAAGAGTTTGGCTCTCTCATTGCTAAATATCTTTCTCTGGGGAGTTTTGATGATGCTCTCAAGAATTACGGAATTGTGTGTGTTTGATGTGCTTGATGTGTATCAGTTGCCCTCAACCCCCTTCTTGAGGCTAGTATTTACAAAATCAGGATGACACCCTGGCCTGATATATTCCATTAATAAATCTTCTATCTTCGAGAATAATCTTCGTGCAATATTATCTCTAATAAGACAATCAATGATCTTCTACAATTGTTGATAATCCATTGACAATCTATCATCAATCCTCGATAATTAAGTTGTTTATCTTCTGGAGATTTACTTCAAAAATAAGTCTCCTGACTTATCTGCAGACTAGGTCTATCCCTAGCTTCTTCGAGTTGATCTAGGCTTAAATTCCTTCATTGTTAGTCATCTAAGCTCAATTTATATCGTTAGGTCCCTATTGTAAGTCACAATAGGTTTTCTACGGGTTGACATTTATGGTAGGTCTCCTTAGCTTGCTGCAGGCCGAAACAGTAGTCAACTCACATTCACATACTTTCATCTTCTTTTTTTTTGATAAAGAGCACCAGTGCTCCCTAAGGGAAAAAACAAGGTCTAATGAATTGTTTCTCCCACATATCTTCAACTTGTGTTCCGGTCCTGTCGCGAGCTAGGGTCACTTACCCTACAAAGGGACCTTTGGAGGACCTACTACAACCTCTGGTAGGACCTTGGCAATGTGAATTGAGTTTAGGCGATCTATAACGTAAGGCCCGAGGCCCATAATAGTTCGGTTTAACTCGGAAGAAGCCCTACATTTATATATTGCATTCTTATATTTTTACTATATTTTCTTCATTATTAATTGACATGCATTCATATATTGCATTCCTTATGTTTTTACTATATTTTCTTGATAATAAATTGAAATTATAGTTAACTGTTATTGTTTCAATTACTATATACTTAGACATGAGTTGATGACTTACCCCCAGTCCTTTATGTTGCTAGGTACCTAAACTATTTTCACCCTTTGTAACACCTACACTTTACTACCCTTAATTACCCATTGTTCAAAATAGTGAAGTTAAAATTTCCTTTTTAATTATTAAAAATCTCCCGTCAAACGGACGGAGTTTCCTTTATTTTTCGAACTTTCCCAAAAATTATATTTTTCCTGCAACCTGATAAACCCATTCATTTTTAATAACTAGAAGCCAATAGGGTTAACAACAACACACATACATAAATCAGTGCTACACTGCACACCACATAATATCATAACTAAAACAAATTAATTACAAACAAATAGTCTATAATTCTCTCTAACTAACTTACACTCCACGGAGTGGAGTGTGAACCTGCTCGACCAATAATAGTGCAAGCTCAATCTCTGTACCTGTGGAAAAATGGTAAGAAGGTGAGAATTACACATAAAATAGGAATAGCAATTTATGATATGACATAATACCCAACTAAGCCAAACACATCTAGTCCAAATAATGCATACATTAATATAACCAAGTCATATCATTTCCACTTGCAAAAAAACCATTTTCATTCAATAAACTTTCACATCTTTTATCATGTCATTACAATCTTTACTTTAAAGCTGTCTTTAATAATATTTTCCTTTCTTTTGAGTGTCTTTTTCATTCTCATTAAATATCTTGTGAAACTATCGCGTACACTCGCAACCGGCTGCAAGAGAATAATACTTAATCTTTTTCGCGGACTATCCGATTCGCGCCACATCGCAGTCGGATTCCACACATTATTATATTTCTTTTGTTTTCTCTATATCGTGGACTATCCGATTCGCGTAAGATCGCAGTCGGATTCCACACCAAATTGTAATTTCTCTTTATTAGTTACTTCTCTCAATAATTTTATTTGTTCCGTTATTCCTTATTCAATTAACTTTCTCTTTTCTAATTAATTATTTATTATTACCTTCATATTTCTGCGCACTTTCAACAACAAACAACATATGCACATATTCACAAGTGTACCCCTAATCTCAAGTATACACAAATTCACAAGTATGCACATATTCACAAATATACCTCTAGTCTCAAATATACACAAATTCACAAGTATGCACATATAACACATAATATCATCACCAGTAGGTTCACATTCCAAAATATTTCATTAATTTATTGTCTTAATTTCTAAGCGCCAAATGTCAGCTTTAACAACTACCCTAATGTGCAAAATCCTAAAACTGGCAACAAACTCTTAGCAAGCACTATATACATACTAGAAACTCATCCCTAAGATAAGGTAATACTCACTCCTTACCTGGCCTTTCCTTAGACCTGATTCTTTTCGTATAATGTTGCCCAAACGTAGCGCGGTTCATTGCTTTCGCTTGCGCTGATCCTAAAATCCTTCGCCGTCTAACCGGGTCATACAAATTAAATAATAATCAATATCATGCGTTTTACGAAAAAAGGGACTTCAACTTGAAAACCTAGACAAGTTAAATTAGAAAACATTTAATTATTCATAAATCAGAGTCAAATAGAAATTTCAACTTAAAACCATTGCTCCCTCGTCAATAAAATAGTACAAGCTTTTGTTGAAAATAACTTAACTTTCAAAACTAACGTAATCGTCAAAAATACATTAAACTTAAGAAATTTTAGCTTCAAGTCACAAAGTGAAATGTTATGTTACTTTGACACTATTAATTCTGAACTAAAAGGAATTTCTCTCGTTTCCAAATAAGTAAAAGTCACATTTCTAACGTTGAGGCATTTACACTTCCTTTCAATTTGAAATTAAAGTTCAAGCCTTTAATAACCCGAATTAACGTATGTCGAATATATATATCGGATTCCTATTTAATTGGTTTATTATTAGTTCAGGGACAATTCCACCCAACTAACCTACAACCCAATTACTTAGGAACCCAACGCATTTAACAAAAACACTTTCAAAACCCGTTCTTCGACATAACGTTTAATTCGACATTATAACAAATCAAAGTAACCAATTAAAATCATTACAAACAACAGTATACTTAAAAAGCAATACTAAATCACAATATCACTTATTTTTCCAAAATAATATTACACTTGATGATAATCACCAATAACATTAAAATTAGTATTAGTATTAAAATTAAAACACAACATAGAGTACTTAAAAAGGTATTAGGGATATACTTCAAATATGGTGTTGAAGCAAATAGAGATAAGGTCGGTTCACAGCTTCACAACCCTGGCATCCCCGACCGGCGTCGGTGACGAGAACGACATGGATCTGAACCGGGGAGAGAGAGAGAACGAGCTTTGAGCTCCAAACTCCGACTACGACATCACCAAACGCCACAACACCCAGGCGGCGGCGGATCTGCAGTATCTAGAGGGAGGAGGAATGCGTGAGACAAAAGAGGGAGTTCTCCACTTGGACTTTCATGGCGCCGGTGAGATCCGTGGCTCGCGATTCGCGAGCCTCCTTCAACAACAACGGCAGCGGCGACACGATTGGAGGAGGGAGAACGCGCATGGCGGCGGCGCTGGTTCGTGGCAGTGACGGGTTACCAAGGGAGAAGAGAGAGAATCGATGACCAAGAGAGAGAAAGAGAGTTGCGACTGAGAGAGGGAAAGAACGGCTGAGAGAGAGAGACCGTGGCTGAGAGAGAGAAAAACGAGAGAGAGACCTTGAAGGGGAGGGGGGTGGCGGCTCATACCAAGAGAAGGAGAAGAATGAGGGTTTTAGCCCTCCAATTTTACTATACCCCCCCACATATCTTATTTAGTTTTTAGCAAAAACCCATATTATTCCTATCATAATTATTATTATTGCTTAAAGGAAAAACCAATACTAAAAAAAATAAATTCTCATACCAACACATATAGGGTAATTCATAAGGTTAATAATTAGATACTACTCACAAAATAATTTAATATTGGTAAATCTAAATCATAGTAAAGTATAGAAAATATGTTTTTCAAATAGGGTAATTACTTTAAATGAATTTACTTTAAAATATATAAATAAAATAGTCCAATAGAAATAAGATGAGGTACTTTATGAAAATACCAACACTTTAGTAATTATATATAAGAATTAATCATTTAATTGATAAAACTCGAAATTTATAATACAAAATAAAATCAGGATGTTACACCCTTCCTGCAACCGGGAAGAATCATGTGTAACACCCTCACTTTTATTTAGTTAATTTAAGATTTATTAAAAACAGTACTTGAAAATTTCGACGAAAATTCGGCAGAGTTTCCTCTGTTTTTCGGACTTTCCCAAAATTTCCTGTTGTACCTGTTCAGACTAGAGAAAGTTTTAAACATAGAACTTAATAATATTACAACCAGGATGAACCTAACACCCGATTAATACAATTTCGGGGCAGACACTAGTACATATTTTAAATTTCCAAAATAACATTTTATATCATAAATATTGGTCCACTCATGACAATATTACACTCCACGTGATGGAGTATGCTCCTGCTCGGCCAAGACTTGGGCATGCTCCTTCTGCACCTGTAGGAAAAATAGCAAGAAGGTAGCATTACACAGAACCTAAAAAGATAAATTTTAAAGTGTATAGAAATGAACTAAGTCCCTATAACTTGACTTAATCATTCACATTTACTACCCTAGCTACTACTATGCACATATATAGTTCAAAAAATTTACATAGTTCTTCGTTATTTATTCTCATGTTATTACTTTTTCTCAATTTAATTTCTTACCTTTCTTTTCATTCCTAGTTCACTTTTCATTTTATCTCACTATTTCTTTTGTTCTCTTTCTTATCTTTATGCTGTTCTCTTTTCTTTTCTTTTCTTTTCTTACTTTTCTTTTTTCTTTCCTTTCTCTTCCTTTCTTTTCTTTTCTCATTTATTGAACCACAGGGTCTTATGACCAACCTGTGTTGAGTCACAGGGTCTTATGAGCAACCTGTGCTCGATTTCTCTTTTTATTAAACCACAGGGTCTTATGACCAACCTGTGTTGAGTCACAGTGTCTTATGACCAACCTGCGCTCGATTTCTCTTTTATTAAACCATAGGGTCTTATGACCAACCTGTGTTGAGTCATAGGGTCTTATGACCAACCTGCGCTCGATTTCTCTTTTATTAAACCACAAGGTCTTATGACCAACCTGTGTTGAGCCACAGGGTCTCATGATCAACCTGCGCTCGATTTCTCTTTTATTAAACCACAAGGTTTTATGACCAACCTGTGTTGAGCCATAGGGTCTTATGACCAACCTGTGCTCGGGCCACAGGATCTCATAACCAACCTGCACCGTGTCTATTCTCTTTACCTTTCATTTTCTTATCATTTATCTTTTCTTTACTTACTCGTACTTTATGTGGTTCAATTATCTTTTCGTTTCTACTCTTTATTCTTTATTTTCGTATGTGGACTTTTCCTAATATTTATACGTTTTCTTCTCTCACGTCTCTTTCTTAATCTAATAGCTCGACACTTTAGTTTTTCTTTCTCTACTCCTCTTCTTACAACTCTTTGTTGTTCATTCGTTATTTCCTATTGTCTACTTACACGTTGCTCATGTTAACTTTCTAACTTCTTAATCTAATCAAAACCTTCCCTTTTCTTCTTAAATTCTTTCTCCTAGGTTCTTTTATCGGTTTCCAATTTACATTTAAAATTTCGTTCATTACTTCGTTTCTATTTCTCTAATCCATACAACCTTTAACTAAAACTACTCCGCTCATGCTAATTGGTTCAAATTTAATTCCCTCTTTTACCTCACTTTATTCTTCAATCGATGTAAATAACAGTATCTTTTATCTAATTCGTTCTATTCCGACCAACTACTTTGCTTAGTCTCTCTACCCTCACTCACTCGCTTAATTCCTTTCCCTAGGTATTTTCTTAGCTCAACTGTCTCGTTTATTTGATTATTATATTTCCTGTATTTCTATCTATTAAAGTGGATTTGCCTTTTATTCTACTTATTCCATTTTTATCCGCGGGAGGCTACCCTATGGTTTGTTAACATACATTTCTATTACCCTATCCTTAGCTATCACTATAACATCCTAGAATCTACTTTCTAAGTAGAGGTAATACGATCCTTCTTACCTTGTCTTTCCATAGACATGTTTCTTTTCGTATAACGATACCCGCACGTATCGTGGTCCATTACTTTCGCTTGCGCTGGTCCTAAAGCTCCTTCATTGTCTAACCATACCATACAAATCATATAATCAATTTAACGCACAAAGTCTTACTCACATGACAAACAACAATCATTTAATCCTTTTTATTTACACTATATTAATACCATTATTGGATTATTTGTTTGATTCATACGTTATGAAAATATATTCTTCCCCTTATATGTAAGATAAACTAACAAAGTGTTAATGAGGAACCACTCGGTGTTCTCAAAACCAAATATTAAAAATCAATTAGTAAACTAATAGAAAATGTGAAAATGCATCAAAATCATATTAAAGTTAACACGTTGAAGCTTTACTAAAAAGGAACTTTAGCTTGGAAATCGAAGCAAGCTAAGTTCGAAATCGTTTACTTAAAATTCATAAATCATAGTCAGATGAAATTAGAATTGTTGTCCCTTCAATAAAATAGTACAGGTTTTTGTTGAAAATACATTAACTTTCAAAACCAACATAATTGTCAAAAATTCATTAAAGTCAAGTAGTTTTAATCGAATCACAAAATCAACTAATGATACTTGACTCTATAAATTCAAAACTGAAAGAGAGCATTCTTTGTTCAATAATAAGTTAAAATCATGTTTTCTAAGCCCAAATAACTACACTCCCTTTCAATTCGAATTTAAAGCCCAAAGTATTAACCTGAATTAACCTATGCCGAATACATCAGGTTTCTAATTAATCAGTGTATTGTTTAGTTTAGGGATAACAACCCAACTAAACTACAGCTTGATTACTTAGGAACCCAACACATTTAACAAAACACTTTTAAACTTATCGTTCAGCATAATGGTCAACTCGGTATTATACAAATCAGAGTAACTAATCAAAATCATTATCAATAATAGTATAAATAGTAAAATTAAAACTTAAAACTTAATCCAAATACCATTTATTTTCTAAAACAACATAAACATTCAAAAACAACTTAATGTTATAATTATCACTAATTAATATTAAAATTAGTATTACTATTAGTATTAGTATCATTGCTATTATTAAAACATAACACAAAGCAATTAAAAAGGTATTAGGGATTTACCCTCAAATCTGATTTTGAAGGCCGGTTCGGTTCGGTTGAGCTAGACATGGTCCAGTGCATTTCCAGTTAGCAAAGACCCACACCGAGAACATCAATCTCAGTGACAGCGGTGCAAGTGGTCCCGGATCGCGGTTCAGGGACTGGTGGCGACGATGGAGCTTGGTAGCGGCAGCGAAGCTTGGCAACGGCGACAGGAACCCTTAGCATCGTGATTGTTGGACGAAGAGAGAGAGAACACGAACAACGATCATGGCTTTGTGGGTGGCGGTGAGTGGAGGCATCAGCGGCGACGCACGACGAGAGGAACCCCCACACGCCGGTTCAGTTCGATCTGAAGAAGGGAGTCGCGATTAGCGTCTGTGTGGAGAGGGAGAGCGCGAGTATGGCGGCGGCGCGTGCAACACTCCTTGTATATCATCTTACTTTATAAGAAAAGTAATAAGTTTATGATTACTTGGACTTTTTATTGTTGGAAAAAGATATGAAAATAAGAATGTTCTCTTCCCTTGAAAATTCCTTTTCACAAATACTTGATTAATAATGAAGTTGACTAATAAAATCAGAGTTTGCGGAAACATAGTAAAATAATCATATTATACTCTCAAAATATATCAAGTATAACAAATAAGATTATGAAACCAAATAAGTATTATTATGAAACCAAATTCATCTTATGATACCTCTTTCAAAATGTGTACCATATAAATACTTATTAAAAATAGAGATATTATAGAGCTGGTCACTGGTCCTCCGTCCAAATATTCATATGGCCGGATCCTCGATATCTGCGCAAAGGGTTCCCAACCCACACTTTTTTTATATTCTGCATGCACCTAAGGGACATCTCCCTTCACTGACTTTTGTGCAAGCTAGATGCACGATCAACACCTAATAAGGGCATGGGGAGTAAGTATACACTTATACATAATCAATAAAGACAAAAATACAAACACAAGTATATCATGGACAGATAATAATGCAAGTACATATGAGCACACCAATTTCTCAACATTATATCTCTTATAATGCAGGTGGCATGATGCATGATTTCTATCCACAACTGAGGCCTCCACTATAAGTCCATCTTGGACGTCCATCCAATACACCAGTGTGTTCCCGGAACACTACCATACGTTCCTAGAACGATGGCAAACCATACTTGGATATACAAGCATCACTCCCAGAGTGTGCACCACGTTCCCAGAAAGTATAGCAAACCATACTTGGAAAAATAAACATCACTCCTAGAGTGTGCATCACGTTCCCAGAACGTATAAAAACCATGTCCCAGACACTGGCCACATTCCCAGAATGTGTCATCAAGTAGGTTGCACACCAATGTGTTCCCAGAACACATCAAAGAAACCAGGTCCCAGACACTGGCCACATTCCCAAAATGTGTCATCAAGTAGGTTATGTAACACCCTGATTATTTAATCCTAATTACCCTTATTAAAAATAGTGAATTTGAAATTTTCTTTTTAACTTATAAAAATTCTCCCGTCAAACGGACGGAGTTTCGTTTGTTTATTGGACTTTTCCAAAAATTTGTTTCACTTTCAACCTGTTCAAAATATTCATTCACCTCATTTCAGTTGCCAGCAGGGCAAAATATAAACAGTGTGCCATAGCACCATTGCATCAGGTTTATAAACAAATACACAAGTCTTAAAACACTTTAGTTTTTCCACAAAAACAGCTACTAGGTTTAGTTACATCAACAAAATATTCAATGTTTCCAAAAATAAGACTCTGGTCCAATATTAGTTTCCCAACTATCTTCACATTCCACGTTGTGGAATGTGATCCTGCTCGGCCATGCACGTGTAAGCTCCACCTTCACCTGTAAAAATATATCAAGAAGGGTAGCATTACACAGAACTTAGAAAATACATTCTAAAGAGACATAGAGAACAACTAAGAGATTACTACCCCGTTATCACTTGAATTATATTTTCTATTTCAATTTCCCATGCTTCCTTAATACCCCTTTGTTGTCCATATTCATCTCTTATTCCTTCCGACTATTTTCTTAACCTTTCTTGATTTCTATCATTTCTTTCTAACATTTACACACTTGTCTACCTGTCCTTTTAGTCTCATTCAATACTCACTCCTAACGGAAGTCTCATTCATATAATATGTTCCATTCCTCTACAGAGGGGTCCTGATACTATTCACTCCCTAAGAAGGGTCATGTTATTGCTCGTACAATTCTATAAAATATCCACTCCTTTCGGAGGGTCATAAAAACATCCACTCCTTCACGGAGGGTCCTGAAAATATCCACTCCTTTCGGAGGGTCATGAAAACATCCACTCCTTTCGGAGGGTCATGAAAACATCCACTCCTTTCGGAGGGTTCTGAAAATATCCACTCCTTTCAGAGGGTCATGAAAACATCCACTCCTTTTGGAGGGTCCTGAAAATATCCACTCCTTTCGGAGGGTCATGAAAACATCCACTCCTTCACGGAGGGTCCTGAAAATATCCACTCCTTTCGGAGGGTCATGAAAACATCCACTCCTTTCGGAGGGTCCTGAAAATGTCCACTCCTTTCGGAGGGTCATGAAAACATCCACTCCTTTCGGAGGGTCCTGAAAATATCCACTCCTATCGGAGGGTCATGAAAACATCCACTCCATTCGGAGGGTCCTGAAAATATCCACTCCTTTCGGAGGGTCATGAAAACATCCACTCCTTTCGGAGGGTCCTGAAAATATCCACTCCTTTCGGAGGGTCTTGAAAATATCCACTCCTTTCGGAGGGTCATGAAAACATCCACTCCTTTCGGAGGGTCCTGAAAATATATAGTTTATAAATTCCACTCCTACATGGAGGGTCATGATAATATAATTTATAAGTTCCGCTCCTACATGGAGGGTCATGATTATATAACTTACCGCTCCGCGTAGGGAGGGTCATAAATGTAATCCTCTCCATTTGGAGGGTCATAATAATATTCGATGTCATAATCAATCAGTCATACCATCTAATTACCTCTTTCTCAATCCCTTAATCCTTTTCTCGAATTCTTTGTCATTCAACTATTTTCCTTTATAATTCCATCATCTGCATTTTACACTCCGTCATCATTCATATTCATTCCAAATCCATTCTAATCATTAAAATTAGTAATATAATCAACTTCCTAATCACTACATTCATTATTGACCTTCAAACCAGAATATAATCTACATCCATCATCGATATTCCCAATTGTCTCATGTTCATTACATTTCCATTCCAAACACTAGAATTAATAACATAATCAACTTTCTAATCACTCTGTTCATTTTAAATTCTCAAGCCATGCTATATTCTACCACCATCATCATTAAACCCAGTTTTTGTTAAAGCAACCACAATAACATATAGAAACTAGCATATTCCAAAATTCAAATTTCTTAGTTCAATTGTACCATATTCTAATTCCGTCATTTACCCTAAGGTTCCTCTTTTCTATTTTATTTCCTGCCCTTAATTCCCCCTATATGCAAGCTAGAAAATACCCCCTAAGTAGAGGTAACACTTCCCTTCTTACCTCAAATCCAGAAAATGTAAGAGTTCCTTGAGGTGAGGGAGGTCCTATGTGTTGGTTCCTTAGCTTAGAATTGAGAGGTTGATGGTGACCTTGAAGCTTGATCCACTTGGAATGAGAATAGCTTGAGCCCTAGAGGAGATTAAATACAATTTTAATGAGCTAAAAAGATTTGGAAAGGAATTATTATCATGACTTAAGCCTCTACTTACCCCAAGTGTTGGTAGAACTTGAAATCCAAGAGGGAGAAAGAAGAAGCAATTCGTGTGGTAGAGGGAGGAAGAGAAAAGAGCTTCAACCTATTCCTTGATGCTAGCTAGGAGGAGGTTTAGTGATTTTGAGTTTGATTTGCTCAAAAATCAAGTGTATGAGAAGAGGATGATGGAATCTTGCTCTTGGGTTAAAGGGAATTGGTGAGGAAGAAGGGGTGAAGTTGATGATGGTGAAGTTGGGTTCTTGGGAACCAAGTGGAATTAGTGAGGATGATTGTTAGAATGGTGGTGTTGTGTGTTTTTGTTGTTGTTTATATGTTTCTGGCCAAGAAGAAGGAAATCGGGTGGCTGGTGGTGCTTGGCTTGGTGCCCAAGTTGCAATTTAACGCACCAAATCTGATCTGGTGGCGCGCGCTCGCTTGGGCGAGCCTTTACTCGCTTGGGCGAGAATCCAGCACCAGCTGGTGCTGCTGGTGCGCGTCTGGTGCGGTCAGGAGGGATTTGGCGCGCCAAAACGCGAGTCTGGTGCGTGCTGATGCGCCTGGGGCGCGGCTGGGCGAGTTGGTGCGTCGCCTGGGCGGGTTTTCCACTGGCTGGTGCACCAATGAACAGTGCACGCGCCTGGGCGTGCACCAGAATCCCAAATCTTCGATTCGCCGTAACTTTTTCGTTAACCGTCGGATCGGGTCCAAATTTTTAGGCAAGCTTCTTCACCCCATAAACTTCATATCCAACGGTGGAATTTATTTTCTTAGCATCCTATAATAAATTTCTAATTTTCTCTTTTCGGTCGATTTCTAACATCGAAAACGCCGATTTAACTCCCGATTTCGCTTATTTGACTTTGCACAAGGCCACAATTGCCTTCCATACAACTCCTACGACCTATAATCACCACTCACATATCTAGCAAAATTCATTAAGTCACTTTTCCAATTTTTCTAAGGTTTTTAATTAATAATCTAATTTAAAATAAAGTTTGGGATGTTACAATTCTCCCCCACTTATTAGAATTTCGTCCCCGAAATTCCGTTCAATTCCTTCAATTGGAGAATCATCCCAATCGCAAGGTTCTTTGGTTGTGCTACTATTTCCTCTTGGTTTTACTCCCCCACTTAGATTCTGCTTACTACTAGGGCTTCGCACTAAACAAGGAGTAAAATTTCTGATGCTAAGCTCGTTTGGTACAATCTTGGATATGAGATTCAGCAATGACATCAACTACTGGTAGGTGGATAAATCAAAATGATCAGCTTCAATCTTCCATCTACTAATAGTGATCCCATTGTTGGGCTTATTGATAATATCATTACTCAACATATGCAAGAATTAGAGTGATCAATTCTAATCTTATATAGTGTTAAATAACAACATTATCACTGGGCTTGATTAGTTTGGAGTTGAATTCTACAGCTTGACATTTCTTCTAATTGTTTCTACCATGCTACTAAGAAGCATAGATTGGATGAGTGAGTTAAAGATTCACATGATGGTTCTATCTTAAAGAACATGATATTTCCAAATAACTTCTAAGGAGGGAAAAATCAATTATGTGATATTAAAACTAATAGGATACTGCACGGCATTACTAAACAATCTATACCTGCGACTACGTCAGCTAGATCGACCTCCTCCCTGTTCATGGTGTAAAGTTTTCCCCTTAGAAGCAGGTTGATTCTTTCCCGCTTGCTGCACCTTTGTAGTATTGACTTCTTTCTTCGGAACCTTTGTGGGACAAGTTGAAGCAAAATGTCCTGGTTGTTCACACAGAAAACAAGTGAAATTCCCCCTGGTTTGATTTCGATACCAGCATTCTCCCTCATGCTTCTTTCCACAGTGTGAGCAAAGTGGATAAGTTCCCATAGCATTCCCATTCATACTCTTAACCCCGGGAGCTGCTGGAGCTACATCGTGCTGGACATAAGGTTTTGATTCCAGAACTGGTTCTTTTCCCCGAATCGGACCCCCAACTTTCTGTACCTTCTTGTTTCTTTTCTCCTCCGCCCTACGCTCCCTACTCTTTTCATAAGTACTGGTCATATTAACCAGTTGGGACAGATTTGCAATATTTTGATACTCAAAGGCCATCCTAATCTCCGAACGAAGTCCGGTTTCGAACTTGATGCACTTGGTCCTTTCATCAGCATCTCTATAACTCCCTGCATATCGGATCAAGTCCTCAAATCTGGCAGCGTACTCACCAACACTCATGTCCCCTTGCACGAGCTGCAGAAAGGTTATCTCCTTCTCTCTACGAACATCCTCAGGAAAATACTTACCCAGAAAACTATTCTTAAATAAATCCCAAGTGATTGCCTGATTGTTCGCCTCCAAACCCCTTCGCATTTGTTGCCACCAGTGTTCTGCTTCACCAGTCAACATGTATTGTGCCAGCAGAACCTTTTGTTCCTCCGGTGGTGCCATGGTATTCAGGATCTTTTCAATCTCCTGCAACCAAAGCTGTGCCCCATCGGGATTGAATCCGCCTTCGAACTTCAACGGTCCATTCTTTCTGAATCGCGCCAACCAATCGATCGCAACCGGAGCTGGTGGTTGAGGATTCATTGCTGCCACTGCTGCTATCGCTGCTGCTGCTAGGTTATTCCCAATATTCTGCTGCATTTGCACCATTTGTTCCAGAATAGCTCGGATTCCATCATTATCGACTCGTCTACCAGCCATATTGTTTAGTCATGAACAAGACCGACAGTTAATGCTTAATAAATTGATTTAAAGGTATAAACATCCTATAAAGAATGTCTGGACTCTAAACTATAATCCTCGATTACTCGCTCGGTGAGTAATCACTGGAGTAGCTCATAACTCCAAAGGCCGAGGGAAACTGCTCTGATACCATAAATGTAACACCCTGATTATTTAATCCTAATTACCCTTATTAAAAATAGTGAATTTGAAATTTTCTTTTTAACTTATAAAAATTCTCCCGTCAAACGGACGGAGTTTCGTTTGTTTATTGGACTTTTCCAAAAATTTGTTTCACTTTCAACCTGTTCAAAATATTCATTCACCTCATTTCAGTTGCCAGCAGGGCAAAATATAAACAGTGTGCCATAGCACCATTACATCAGGTTTATAAACATATACACAAGTCTTAAAACACTTTAGTTTTTCCACAAAAACAGCTACTAGGTTTAGTTACATCAACAAAATATTCAATGTTTCCAAAAATAAGACTCTGGTCCAATATTAGTTTCCCAACTATCTTCACATTCCACGTTGTGGAATGTGATCCTGCTCGGCCATGCACGTGTAAGCTCCACCTTCACTAGTAAAAATATATCAAGAAGGGTAGCATTACACAGAACTTAGAAAATACATTCTAAAGAGACATAGAGAACAATAGATCAAAGTCTTTTTTTTAAGATTAAAACAATAGATCAAAGTCTTTTTTTGAAAAGGAAACCAAAGATCAAAGCTTAGAAAATTCCAAGTTAAAATCAAAACATTCAAACCACCTAGATCAACTTTAACAAACATCAAACCAACATGCATGAACTCAAATCGAAATAAAAATCATCACAACCTAATCTTCTAGACATGGCCGAATGGTAGAGCCCTTGGTTAAAGGTTCTACAAATTTGTGTGACTCTTGAAAACTCAAGATCAAAACTAAACAATTACTTACAAACATAGATCTATAAGAAAATTAGACATGCAACAACAAAAGAACCTTACAAGACTTGGAAAAATAGAACCAACTCTAATACTCCTAAGATCTTCGAAATACACTAAAGAAAAGATGATCTTCCACCTTCTTAACTTGATCTCCAAGAAGAAAGCCTAGGTTTGGACTTGATCTCCTTCTTCTTCTCCTTCCTTGTTTACGGCCTCTCTTCTTTTCTTTAGGTGTTGAGAGCTTGATTTTTGCTCTTCAACAATTGTGTTTAGAAAGGTAAAAGGGAAATGAAAAGAAGTGAAGGGTGAAAATGAATAAATGAAGTGGCCAACACTTCACCCATTCGGCCATATATAGGCAAGGGCTAAGGCATGTAACTTTTCCTTTTTGGACCTTAATCAATTCGGCCATAAGTGTAAATGGGAGGGGCAATTTTGGTTCTTCAAAATTTTGCATGGGTGGAGATTAGCATTTCTAAGGAAACAATGAGGAGTAGATTAAGGAACTATGTCTCTTAGGTTTAGTTACCCTTTGACTAATAGTTAGGACTTAGTTGCTAACTTAGTTACTCATGGTTAAGACTTAGTTTATTGGGTTTCTTGTCAACACTTAGAAAATTCTAGGTTTACATACCTATACACATACATACGGCACACCCACATACACTCACACACATACCCACATACATGCACACATCATCATATTCTTCCACTAATTAAATTTCATTTAATCCTAAGCATACACACACCTAGTCATGCATAGAAAATAATTCTTTTTCATCATAAAATGACTTATACAAAAATCACGATTTCTTTTACAAAAACGCCAAACACATAGATTCTTTCAAAAACTCAATTTCGAAGATTTTGATATTATTTCAAGAAATCATTTCTTTAAAGCCACTCCTTACCTTGAAAACGCGAACTAGGAAATTTATTTAAGAAAATATTCTTTCAAAAATGTTTTTCTCAAAAATAATTCTCTTTAGTATTTTAAATTAATACGAGGAATTTTCGGGGTGTTACATTCTCCCCAACTTAAAGATTTCTCGTCCCCGAGAAATACGTGGTGGATTGGGCAGCAGGGCACAAAATTCTCACATCACCTTGACTTCCATAAGAATGTTTTCCTCTGGCTTCGCGGTCGTATTCCCTTTTGCTGGTCTAATTCACCTTGTCGTGCTCATTGTTTGTCGCTTTCAGACGAAGAAGTTCCACTCGTACCATCACTTGCGTGTCGAATCAGGTCAAGTCCAACGGACTAGCCGAAGAGGATGTCGCTCCTTTAGCTGATTGTCGTCACAAAAGTCCAACCATAGGTTCGGACTTAGGGAAAATAAAGCAAACAAAGATTCACACATCTCCAAAAGCATAGGGTTTAGCCTAGAACCCTTAGATCTTCGCTATTTTCTACAACTTAGGTCCTTACTATCTCACAATAATCACTCCTTCCTTCAGCTCTCCTAAGGTTTTCATCTATCAGTTCTCTAACTTAAGGGATTCTATTACAATCTGGGTTTACTTACTTCCTCAAACAATCTCACTTTTCTTCTTAGATCTTTCCTAAACATCAATCAAGCCTATCAATTTCGCCGTCTAAACCTCTGATTATGGGGTATAGCAATTCTAATCCTCAAACTTTCCTCAGAGTTTCCTCTAAGGACCGGGAACATGCTCCTCTTTTCTTCCTTGTAACTCCCCAACTTTGATCAAACTTATAACTAAATCCACTGCGATATTGTACCCTCACTTAATTCAAACCATTTATCCTTCCTTAATCGTTCAAGCCTAAGCTATCTGGGTAACTATGGCACTTCTAATTCCACATTCCAAGCTATTACATCTCGAAAAGGATCAGTAAAGCTACGGTTTGGTGGGGGCTCATGAAGAAAAGATTCAAGTTTTAGCAATACAAACTGTTTTGTTGTAGCATTTCAACAAACACGGGAATCCGGGGATGACAGTCTACATCCTTATAGGTAATAACTATCCTTGTATAAAAATATACTAAGGTTAAGTCTTACAAGCGCAAAGGGGAAAATCACAGGGTAGGGGGTCTCAATCTTAGAACCTATTCACTATTTACTTCTTCAGGCTACAGAACTAACAGGTTCCTTAGACTATCATGACAGGTACTAATCCATAAATAGGGTCTCATATCCCACAAGGGCAAGAACCTAACCTTATACTCCTATCCTTATGTTAATCAAACACACAACACACAGAGTCACACAAACAAAGCATGTAAGCCCATGCTTAAGGCCACTAAGGATTACCATAAGCTCTGATACCATTCTGTAACAGCCCGATTTTCGTAAACCAAAATAATTAGCTTTTACTTGTTAAAGTTGTAAAAATGAGGCCAAATTTTTTTTTTGGTAAAACATTGTTGACATGATTGAAAAGTCCTTGGTGTTCTCAACACCCTTTTTCGAAAACCGAGTTGTTACTAAAACAAATACTTACTTATTTGGTGTTTCAAAAACGTATGGTAGGAGAACAGTTTGGTTACAACACAAGTAGTTCTTTTTCATAACATTAAAAGGACCTAAATATCTCCCACAAAGTTGTGTTCTTACATTCCTTAAAACGTAGGGCATGCTTCAGAATACTTGAAGTACATCAATAGATCATCGCTTAGGTAATCCTTAACACAAACACTCACCACAATCTAAGCTAACCCCACACTATTTTGAGACTATCCTATTGAAGGCGATCGGGTGAAGTTCCTCCTTCTTCTTACTCCATCTTCTCGCTCTCGAGGATGATGCCCTTCTTGTCGCTGTCCCCTCGTTGCTAATGGATTCCCGCTCCTCTCCATCGAGAAGGGAAGAATTCCTCTGGGTCTCGTATCGAACCTTCTCTGCGTAGTTCTTGTATCCTCGGACCGTGACTTGGCCCAAGTGCGGCTCCAGATTAGCTCCGCTCAGTTGATGCTCCGGATCGGGAATCACGATCTGGGTGTAGCCGATCCATTTCCAGCCGTCGGGGGTGCGCTTCCATCCTCTTCCATACTTACTCCAGGTAGTGACGTCCATCCGATACTCCATCTGCCCGTTGAAATATCAGCAGCACCGATATGCCAACGAACAGGAGAGAGTAAGCAATCCGAACGACTTATCGTCGACGGTGTGGGATTACGATAGGCAACATAATAGAACCACACAAACATACAATACAACACATACAACAATCAAGTATTTTATCAACATTGTTATTATTATTGTCTGTCATTATCTTATCAACTTACTTTACTTCTGGTAAACATTCTTTCCTTTTCTCTCTCTTTTTCATTTTGTAACTTTACTTCACTTTTCTTCCAGACTTATCAATTCACCATCTTTAATGATAGGGGGATTTTAAGATCTCATCAATGTATTCATTTCATTCTCGGCTATCACACACGTCTACATCTCCTCGGTCATCCATCCAACCTAGTCGGAAGCAAACAGGAGTACAGGACCTTTACCGTGCGGGCACGACAGCTGTCTCAAACTCAAATGACCCCAGGCCAGGAGGTCTCAGCCTCAAATCATAATCAAATCAATTCATATACATGGCACACTGACTCACAATGGCAAACTAGATGCCCCACTCCAGTCCCTCTCACTGTTCTAGATTTGCAATCTAGGGGGCGACATTATGTTTCTAGTGGGCCCGCAGAACTCACCACAGCATTGGACCCAGTCCCTACCACGTTCGTACGCCACCTGTGGAGTTCGTTCTGCCTAGAAACATACTCTAGACTTCTTGACGTTTCACCGTCATCGTCCTCCCCTAATGCAATCTCCTCCTAAGTATCCGCAGATACTTATGGTTTCTTCCTCTCCACTACTTCGCACTCTCATACCTCACCGCGGATGTCTTTTAAGTCTTTTATCTTTTTAATTATCCTAAGGTCAACCCATCCTTCGTACAAACCTTCAATGAGTCCCGACCACTAACTTTGCACAGCCTTTCTCTCATCATTTCTCACATAGCACAGAGCTGGGATCACACCACTGAACTCTCATCTCACTTCCCAATCCTTCTCAACATTCTCAATCATTTTCAAGAACAATCTTACTTTCCTCAAACACATCTTCATAACTTTTTGGAAAATCTCATATCATAAGCTTTCATAAAATATCCTTTCGAAAATTTTCACAAAAATCTTTTCACCTTCGTTCACAAAACATTGGTTTCATAAACTATTCTCCAAAAATATCATTTCATAAAATTTTCTCGAAATTATTATTTCCAAAAGACTTTCTTTAAATCGTCATTACAAAACATATTCTCGAAGTTTATGAAAATCTCCTTTCAGAAACATTTTCAAAAGAATTTCTTTTCACAAACTCTTTTCTAAAAATTTCTTTTCACCATTCTCCACAAAATCTCTTTTCAAAAATCTTTCAAAAAGCTCTTCTCAAAAACCTTTTCAAAAACTGCTTTTCAAAAACCTTTTTCCAAAAATTACAGCTTTGCTGAGCGCTAATGGAGGAGCAAGCTCAACTCAACACTAGTCCCAGACTAAAACTGTAACACCCCTAATTTTCGTCTCCCGAATAATAGGAAATTAATAATAAAAAGTTTTATTATTAATTTATAGAAATTTTCCAAGTTTATATTTTGTATTTAATTAGCCTAAAATATAAAAATGGATTGAAATACTTTTATATGGCAAATAAATGCAAAATATGAGGATATTGCATTTTGGTCCCTGAATGAGGACTTAAAAGTAATATTAATAAGGTTCTTGGAGGGAAAGATTTAAAAATAATAATTTTTAAATTTTGTACTATTCTAACCGGTTAGTATTGCCCTGTAACTGGTTAGGCGATGAACCCAGAAACTGGGTTAGTGGATTTTGATGAGTAATCACTTCATTAACTCCATAATCGCCACGATTACTGCCTGAGATTAGTGGCAATACACGCGCCGCCCTGCATGCAAGTTCAATTTGCTTATAAATAGAGGAATTTCTGAGGATTTGAGGGTTGATGCAGCTGAATTCTTGTTGAGGGAGGGAATTAGGGTTCCATTTTCGTGTGGAGAAATTCGTCTTTGTTCCTGAGAGTGAGATCGAGAGCCATACACCATTGCAAAGCTTACATCTTGAGCTTTGTAAAAACACCAAATTTGTGAGTTGAGAGTCTGTGTGGAAGGAGAAATCAACTTGGGAAGTTGGGAGTTGAATTCTGAATTCTCTGTTGCACATGTTCTGGAAGCTGAGTTCTAGATCTGATTTTGGTAAGTATAGTCAATCCTTAAGTCTCAAATCACTTCCATTCCTTAGTACATGTTACCTATATTGAGTTCTAATCGTTTTCCCCAATTTCTTTGGTCAATTTCTGTGTCAAATCCTCTGATCTTTGGACCCTGTTGGTGAAATTCGTGGCTGAGAACAGAGCTGTGGTTTGTGAGAAGTCTGGGTAATTTCTTCAAGTTCTGTGTCAAATCTTCATCAAATTCAGTCTTAAGGTATGGGAGAAGTCTACACTATACTAGATTTAGACTGAAAATCAAATGAATTAGGATTTGAGTTCACAAAACTCAAAAAGGGCATTATGTGTTTTAAGCACAAAGGCTTGGATGCCAAAGTTTTGGCTCAATTCTGTTTGAGCAACATTAATTTGATGCATGCAAATGAATTAAGACTGGAAATCAGAAACTAATTGTTGTTTATGAGTTTTGTTGTGTTAAATTGTGTTTATGTGACTTTTTGTGCAATTTGATGCAAAGAACTTGATGCATGCACTTTGAAATTGGTTTCTGTGGTGAAACATGTTTGTTTATGGTATATGAACCCTGTTAAATGCTGGAATTGGGTTAGATTTGAGAAACAAAGAAAATGGTGTGTCAAAACCCTTAATTTAAGGGACTGACTGCATAATCTAACCGGTTACTCGATATTTGTAACCGGTTAGACACTGCAAAATTTCAAAAGAAAATCAATTTACAAAACAGTCCTGAAATTGCACTAACTTTTCTCAAATCTATACTCTAAATTCATTGCAAACAATCTGAAAAATGAGTTGACAACATTGTCTTGGTTCAGATTAAATGATGAGGGTTGATACCTTGATTTAAAGGAACAATTTTCAAGAGAAAATTATGTCTTATAGAAACAAATGTGATTTTAATTTTGAATGATGGAAACTATGATTTTTGAGGCATAAAACAAGGTTAAATGGTGTATAGATTGGGTAGAGAATTCAAGAAAAAAAGGGTTTTTCTAAATTGCAATGGTAAACAGTTCAGGTCTGTAATTCTAACCGGTTAGCCTGAGACTGTAACCGGTTAGTACTTGAATCTGAAAAATAAAAAGTTAAGTTTTTGAATACCATTGAAGTTGTCTTACTCAATCTAGGGTTAAAAAGGCATGTTTTGAGAAAAAAAATTCAAAAGGGGAATTTTATGCCAAAGGTTATGTCTCAAATCAATCATTCAAAAAGGGAAATTGGAATATTTCCAAATCACATTAATTAATGTAAAGATAAAACCAACCCTGATATTTGTGCATCCATATAGACTGGAAGTCTGGTTGGTAGGAACGTTATCATATTCTGGGAATATGAGGAGGGTACTCCGGGAGTACCAATTTATAACCTACTTGATGACACATTATAGATATGTGGCCAGTGTCCGGGACCTGGTTTTTATGCGTTCTGGGAACGTATGCGTTCTGGGAACGTATGCGTTCTGGGAACGTGGTGCACACTCCGGGAGTGATGCTTATTATCCAAGTATGGTTCGGCATTACGTTCTGGGAACGAATGTCGGTGTTCCGGGAACACAAGGGTGTATTGGATGGACGTCCAAGATGGACTTTAGAGGCCTCAGTTGTGGATAGAAAATCATACATCATGCCACTTGCATTATAAGAGTTATAATGTCGAAAACTGGTGTGCTCATATGTATTTGCATTATGATCTGTCCATGATATAGTTGTGATTGTAAATTTTAGTCTTTATCAATTATGTATTTGTGTATACTTACTCCCTGTGCCCTGTTTAGGTAATGGCCAGATACCTAGCGTGCATCGAGATACGCCCTATCCCTAGGGGTATATGGACGTATGAGGAGAACCGTGCCACTTTTGAGGGGGAGGTTGAGATCACTCTCTACCACCCTAACCCTCTGGTGCGTGTGCGACCTCGTCGATTTAGGACCCCATTAGTCTATACTATGCATGTTCCACCTTTTTATACATATAGAGGACCACCCCCGGCTCGACCTATGCGTCGTTTTCATAGTTTTCGTTTTAGAGCTGCCACTCGTTCCCATCCTTCTTCCCATAGAGTTGTCACTGAGGAGACTCCTTCTCCTGGTCCGACTGATTATGATAGGACTGCTTCTGCAGATCCTTGACCCAGTGGTGGGGTCTCTACACAGTCGGGCGAGGTCGAGGAGGACCCTGTGGAGGATGAGAGCGAGGAGGAGGTGCATGTTGAGCCGACTGTTTCTGCTAGAGGTGGACCGGCTGGTTCATAGGAGCCTGCATTGCATAGGTGTTTTGGATCCTAGATCCTAGGGATAGAGCTGTGGAGGATCTGAGGAGCTGCTGAGGACACTGAAGACCTGCTCTGAGACTTCTATATTGAGACTATGTGATATATTGTATATATTTTGAGAGGTCTTAGAGTGAGGTTTTATTTCATACAGCTGGGTTGTATATGTTTTTATAAACTCTTGCTATCTCGACTGATGTTACTTGCTACTTACTGTACTCATGGGGTTTCATATTATGCTATGACATATATATATATATATATATGATGTTTTATTTTCCTCAGCAGAGCCCCATAAGTATTATTTTTACTTCCGCGAACTCTGATTTATATATAAAAAGGGATTCGGTGATAAATTTATGTTTTTACTTATTCAAAACCACTCGAGAGACAAATGATATGTTTTAATAATAACTACAAATAATGTTTTCGAAAATTAAGGAATTGTTATCTCGAGAGTCCTTTCGAAACTAAATTATTACTAAGCCGAATTCAAGAAATAGTTTATATCCAAAAGGGTTTTTGATTGAGCAAGTACTAATATTAAAAATGAAAAATTTTCTAGCCCTAATTTTGATAGCAAGTATTCAACTATTTGGAAATATTAATTATTTTCAAGTTAAAAAGAGAGCGCCACACCTTTGGTGGTATCGGAGCATTGGTCCTGTTCCTCATGGCCCCGAAGATGCAGCTAAGTATGATATTCAATGTTGATTGAATATGATTTGAGTAAGTTAGTGGTAGTATATATGTTTCTAAAGACCTTTTTAGTAACCCAAAGCCCATAGTGCAGGTCTTTCTATGGCAACCCGGAATAGAAATGTTACTAATGAAATGTTAGAACGAATCACGACCATGCTGGAAGGCATGCAGCAGCAGCAAAGACAACAATCATCTCAAGGGAGAGTTGGTAACCCATCTGCTGGCAACATGGCGAATCCTGATGCTAAGACTCTGTCGGAGTTCAGGAAGTGCAATTCGCCAAGGTTTGAGGGAGGATATAAACCTGATGAGGCGAACAAGTGGTTGTATGAGATTAATAAGATTTTCCGAACTCTGGAGTGTTCTGATGAACAGAAGGTGACCTATGCAGTTTACATGCTTCATGGGAAAGCTGAAAACTGGTGGGATCACACGGTTCAATTGCTGAATTTTGAAAGGAGGGCAATCAACTGGGGAGTATTTATGGAGAAGTTTCTTAATAAATATTTTCTAGAAGATTTGCGAAGAAAGAAGGAAGTGGAATTCATGCAATTGAAGCAGGGGGATATGAGTGTAGGAGAGTATGCTGTCAGATTCGAGGAGCTGATGAAGTACTCTACCTATTACTTGAATAACCCTGATGAAAGGAGTAAGTGTGTGAAGTTTGAAGGTGGGCTAAGACCAGAGCTGAAGTCTATCTTCAGTTATCAAAGGATTCAGAGTTTCCCTGCACTGGTGGACATGTCCAGAATGTATGAAGATGATAAGAAGGCTGAGTTGATTGGAAGCCAAGGGAAGGGGGTTGGACAGAACTATGGACCACAAAGGAAGAAGAAGTTTGATCATCGGAATAATGGTCCATATTCTAAGAACAAGGGTAAGGGCAAGGCAGTGATGGATAACAGGAACAAGTCTCGCGATAATGCTCCTTATTGCGAGAAATGCAAACGTTATCATCATGGTCAGTTTTGCTGGTCCATAGGGGGATGCTTCAAGTGTGGAAAGCAAGGTCACTTTGCTCGGGAATGCAAGGAATCTGCAAAGGGAGATGCAAAGGGATCTGCTGGAAAGCCTGTGGTACAAGGACGAGTGTTTACCCTGAGTGGGAGTGAAGCAACCCAAACCCCGAATCTCGTGCAAGGTAATTTTCTGCTTAATAATCAACCTTGCAAAATCATGTTTGATTCTGGAGCTACACATTCTTTTGTTTCCCCTGAATGTGTGAGTAGGCTGAATCTTATTGTTTCTGATTCATCCTGCTATCTTAGTATAGATACCCCTACGGGAATACCGATCTTCACCGCTAAAGTTTGTTTAGGGTGTGATGTAGAAATTTTGGGTCGTCTTTCCAAGGTAGATTTGGTTTGTCTTCCTAAGTTACAATTGGATGTGATCTTGGGTATGGATTGGTTGGTGAAGAACCAAGTGATCATCAATTGTAAGGAACAGACAATTCAATATAGGATCCTTGAACCGGAGGGTTATATGTGTTTATTCTCGGCTTCTGGAGAAGAAGAGTCGATGCCGATCGAAGAGATTCCGGTGGTGAGGGAATTTCCGGAAGTATTTCCTGAAGAGATACCAGGATTACCTCCGAAGCGAGAGATAGAGTTTGGGATTGACTTAGTCCCTAGAGCTGGTCCCATCTCTATTGCTCCTTATAGAATGGCACCACAAGAAATGGCAGAGATGAAGAAGCAAATCGAGGAACTGTTGCAGAAACAGATGATCAGGCCAAGCGTTTCGCCTTGGGGAGGCCCATTACTGTTTGTAAAGAAGAAAGATGGGAGTATGAGGATGTGTGTGGACTACAGGCAGTTGAACAAGGTCACTATTAAGAATAAGTATCCTTTGCCAAGGATTGATGACCTTATGGACCAAGTGAGGGGAGCTGCAGTATTCTCCAAGATTGATCTGAGATCGGGTTATCATCAGATCAGGATAAAGGAGGAGGATATACCCAAGACTGCATTTCGATCTCGATACAGTCATTATGAGTATGTTGTGATGCCGTTCGGATTGACTAATGCACCTGCTATTTTCATGGACTATATGAACCGGATCTTTAGACCATATTTGGATTTGTTTGTGGTGGTATTTATTGACGATATTTTGGTCTATTCTAAAAATCCGGAAGATCATGAAGAGCATCTCAGGATTGTGTTAAAGGTCCTGAAGGAGAAGCAACTATATGCCAAGCTTACGAAGTGTGAGTTTTGGTTGAATGAAGTGAAGTTTCTAGGGCATATGATCTCTAAAGAAGGAATTGCGGTGGATCCAGCGAAAGTAAGTTCAGTGCTAAGTTGGGAACAGCCTAAGACGGTGACGGAGGTGAGAAGTTTCTTAGGGCTGGTTGGATACTATCGTCGGTTCATAGAAGGATTTTCTAAGATTGCATTGCCTATGACTAATTTGACTCGGAAAGATCAACCGTTCGTGTGGGACGATTGATGCGAAGTTAGTTTCCGTGAGTTGAAGGGAAGGTTAACATCGTCTCCTGTGTTAATTCTACCTGATCCTCACAAGAGCTTTGAAGTGTACTGTGATGCATCTAAGCAAGGACTGGGTTGCGTATTGATGCAAGAAGGAAGAGTAGTGGCGTATGCATCGAGACAATTGAAGAATCATGAAGTGAATTACCCGACACACGATTTAGAATTGGCTGCAATCGTGTTTGCCTTAAGGATAGGAGACATCATCTCTATGGCACTACATTCCAAGTATTTAGTGACCATAAGAGTTTGAAATATCTGTTCGACCAGAAAGAGTTGAACATGAGGCAAAGGAGATGGATGGAGTTTTTGAAAGATTACGACTTTAAACTCCACTATCATCCGGGTAAAGCGAATGTGGTTGCAGATGCGTTGAGTCGGAAAACAATCCACATAAGCGCGATGATGGTTAAAGAGGCAGCGCTGATTGAAGAATTCAGAGACTTGAGCTTGTTGACACAAGTGGAGCCATCAAGTATTAAGTTGGGAATGTTGCGGATCACAAACGAGTTCTTGGAAAGAATTCGGGAGTTGCAACGAACAGACCAAGAATGGATGGAAAAGATGAAACTAGGTTCAGAAGGAAGGGAACCTGATTTCAAGATTGGGCAAGATGGAATCCTTCGTTTCAGGACAAGGATTTGTATACCAAGAGATCAGGAAATTAGAAGACTGATTCTTGACGAAGCCCATAAGAGTCGGATGAGTATGCATCCTGGATCAACCAAAATGTATCAAGACTTGAAAAAGATGTTTTGGTGGTCGGGATTGAAAAAGGACGTGGCAGAATATGTGGCGGCGTGCTTGATTTGCCAGAAAGCTAAGATAGAACATCAGAAACCGGGAGGACAGTTGCAACCTCTGAGGATTTCCCAGTGGAAGTGGGATAGCATCTCAATGGACTTTGTGTCTGGTTTACCGAGGACAGCAGCTAATCATGATGCAATTTGGGTGATTGTGGACAGGTTAACCAAGTCGGCGCATTTTATTCCGATAAATATGCGTTATCCTTTGAACAAGCTTACCCAGGTTTATATCAAGGAGGTAGTTTGTCTTCACGGAGTGCCTTCGAGCATTGTGTCAGACTGAGACCCGAGATTTTCGTTGCAATTCTGGAAAAGTTTGCATGATGCTATGGGAACAAGGTTGAAATTGAGTTCTGCGTATTATCCACAGACTGATGGCCAGACGGAGAGAACAATTCAATCTTTGGAGGATGTGTTGCGAGCGTGTGCACTTGAAGAACAAGGAAGTTGGGATCAAGTGTTACCTCTTGCAGAATTCACATACAACAACAACTACCATGCGAGCATTGGGATGGCACCGTTCGAAGCGTTGTATGGAAGGAAGTGTCAGACCCCGCTATGTTGGTTCCAAGTGGGGGAGAACTTGATGGTTGGACCGGAAATGATACAGCAGACATCTGAGAAGATTAAGATGGTTCAGGCAAAGATGAAGGCGTCTCAGAGTCGGCAGAAGAGTTATGCGGATAAGAGGAGAAAACCATTAGAGTTTTCTGAGGGCGATCATGTGTTCCTTCGGGTAGTCCCGATGAAAGGAATTAGTAGAGCTTTGAGAACCCGAAAGATTTCGCCTAAGTGTATAGGTCCATACCAAATCCTTACGAGAGTTGGTCCTGTTGCTTATCAATTGGCTCTACCACCCTCTTTATCCAATTTGCACAACGTCTTTCATGTTTCGCAATTAAAGAAGTATGTGCATGACCCATCCGTTATTCTGAAACTCCAACCTGACGACTTAACTCTGAAGGAAAACCTGACCTTTGAGACCATACCGGTTCAGATAGAAGATCGTGAAGTCAAGCAGCTCAGAGGAAAGGAAATACCTTTGGTCAAGGTGATTTGGGAGAATGCTGACGTATCTGAAGCTACATGGGAATTAGAGGAGAAGATGCGTCAAGAGCATCCGGAGTTGTTTTTGTAATCTAGAATTTCGGGGACGAAATTCCTTTTAAGTGGGGGAGTAGTGTAACACCCCTAATTTTCGTCTCCCGAATAATAGGAAATTAATAATAAAAATTTTTATTATTAATTTATAGAAATTTTCCAAGTTTATATTTTGTATTTAATTAGCCTAAAATATAAAAATGGATTGAAATATTTTTATATGGCAAATAAATGCAAAATATGAGGATATTGCATTTTGGTCCCTGAATGAGGACTTAAAAGTAATATTAATAAGGTTCTTGGAGGGAAAGATTTAAAAATAATAATTTTTAACTTTTGTACTATTCTAACCGGTTAGTATTGCCCTGTAACTGGTTAGACGATGAACCCAGAAACTGGGTTAGTGGATTTTGATGAGTAATCACTTCATTAACTCCGTAATCACCACGATTACTGCCTGAGATTAGTGGCAATACACGCATCGCCCTGCATGCAAGTTCAATTTGCTTATAAATAGAGGAATTTTTGAGGATTTGAGGGTTGATGCAGCTGAATTCTTGTTGAGGGAGGGAATTAGGGTTCCATTTTCGTGTGGAGAAATTCGTCTTTGTTCCTGAGAGTGAGATCGAGAGCCATACACCATTGCAAAGCTTACATCTTGAGCTTTGTAAAAACACCAAATTTGTGAGTTGAGAGTCTGTGTGGAAGGAGAAATCAACTTGGGAAGTTGGGAGTTGAATTCTGAATTCTCTGTTGCACATGTTCTGGAAGCTGAGTTCTAGATCTGATTTTGGTAAGTATAGTCAATCCTTAAGTCTCAAATCACTTCCATTCCTTAGTACATGTTACCTATATTGAGTTCTAATCGTTTTCCCCAATTTCTTTGGTCAATTTCTGTGTCAAATCCTCTGATCTTTGGACCCTGTTGGTGAAATTCGTGGCTGAGAACAGAGCTGTGGTTTGTGAGAAGTCTGGGTAATTTCTTCAAGTTCTGTGTCAAATCTTCATCAAATTCAGTCTTAAGGTATGGGAGAAGTCTACACTATACTAGATTTAGACTGAAAATCAAATGAATTAGGATTTGAGTTCACAAAACTCAAAAAGGGCATTATGTGTTTTAAGCACAAAGGCTTGGAGGCCAAAGTTTTGGCTCAATTCTGTTTGAGCAACATTAATTTGATGCATGCAAATGAATTAAGACTGGAAATCAGAAACTAATTGTTGTTTATGAGTTTTGTTGTGTTAAATTGTGTTTATGTGACTTTTTGTGCAATTTGATGCAAAGAACTTGATGCATGCACTTTGAAATTGGTTTATGTGGTGAAACATGTATGTTTATGGTATATGAACCCTGTTAAATGCTGGAATTGGGTTAGATTTGAGAAACAAAGAAAATGGTGTGTCAAAACCCTTAATTTAAGGGACTGACTGCATAATCTAACCGGTTAGACACTGCAAAATTTCAAAAGAAAATCAATTTATAAAACAGTCCTGAAATTGCACTAACTTTTCTCAAATCTATACTCTAAATTCATTGCAAACAATCTGAAAAATGAGTTGACAACATTGTCTTGGTTCAGATTAAATGATGAGGGTTGATACCTTGATTTAAAGGAACAATTTTCAAGAGAAAATTATGTCTTACAGAAACAAATGTGATTTAAATTTTGAATGATGGAAACTGTGATTTTTGAGGCATAAAACAAGGTTAAATTGTGTATAGATTGGGTAGAGAATTCAAGAAAAAAAGGGTTTTTCTGAATTGCAATGGTAAACAGTTCAGGTCTGTAATTCTAACCGGTTAGCCTGAGACTGTAACCGGTTAGTACCTGAATCTGAAAAATAAAAAGTTAAGTTTTTGAATACCAATGAAGTTGTCTTACTCAATCTAGGGTTAAAAAGGCATGTTTTGAGAAAAAAATTCAAAAGGGGAATTTTATGCCAAAGGTTATGTCTCAAATCAATCATTCAAAAATGGAAATTGGAATATTTCCAAATCACATTAATTAATGTAAAGATAAAACCAACCCTGATATTTGTGCATCCATATAGACTGGAAGTCTGGTTGGTAGGAACGTTATCATATTCTGGGAATATGAGGAGGATACTCCGGGAGTACCAATTTATAACCTACTTGATGACACATTATAGATATGTGGCCAGTGTCCGGGACCTGGTTTTTATGCGTTCTGGGAACGTATGCATTCTGGGAACGTGGTGCACACTCCGGGAGTGATGCTTATTATCCAAGTATGGTTCGGCATTACGTTCTGGGAACGAATGTCGGTGTTCTGGGAACACAAGGGTGTATTGGATGGACGTCCAAGATGGACTTTAGAGGCCTCAGTTGTGGATAGAAAATCATACATCATGCCACTTGCATTATAAGAGTTATAATGTCGAAAACTGGTGTGCTCATATGTATTTGCATTATGATCTGTCCATGATATAGTTGTGATTGTAAATTTTAGTCTTTATCAATTATGTATTTGTGTATACTTACTCCCTGTGCACTGTTTAGGTAATGGCCAGATACCTAGCCTGCATCGAGATACGCCCTATCCCTAGCGGTATATGGACGTATGAGGAGCATCGTGCCACTTTTGAGGGGGAGGTTGAGATCACTCTCTACCACCCTAACCCTCTGGTGCGTGTGCGACCTCGTCAATTTAGGATCCCATTAGTCTATACTATGCATGTTCCACCTTTTTATACATATAGAGGACCACCCCCGGCTCGACCTATGCGTCGTTTTCATAGTTTTCGTTTTAGAGCTGCCACTCGTTCCCATCCTTCTTCCCATAGAGTTGTCACTGAGGAGACTCCTTCTCCTGGTCCGATTGATTATGATAGGACTGCTTCTGCAGATCCTAGACCCAGTGGTGGGGTCTCTACACAGTCGGGCGAGGTCGAGGAGGACCCTATGGAGGATGAGAGCGAGGAGGAGATGCATGTTGAGCCGACTGTTTCTGCTAGAGGTGGACCGGCTGGTTCATAGGAGCCTGCATAGCATAGGTGTTTTGGATCCTAGATCCTAGGGATAGAGCTGTGGAGGATCTGAGGAGCTGCTGAGGACACTGATGTCCTGCTCTGAGACTTCTATTTTGAGACTATGTGATATATTGTATATATTTTGAGAGGTCTTAGAGTGAGGTTTTATTTCATACAGCTGGGTTGTATATGTTTTTATAAACTCTTGCTATCTCGACTGATGTTACTTGCTACTTACTGTACTCATGGGGTTTCATATTATGCTATGACATATATATATATATGATGTTTTATTTTTCTCAGCAGAGCCCCATAAGTATTATTTTTACTTCCGCGAACTCTGATTTATATATAAAAATGGATTCGGTGATAAATTTATGTTTTTACTTATTCAAAACCACTCGAGAGACAAATGATATGTTTTAATAATAACTACAAATAATATTTTCGAAAATTAAGGAATTGTTATCTCGAGAGTCCTTTCGAAACTAAATTATTACTAAGCCGAATTCAAGAAATAGTTTATATCCAAAAGGGTTTTTGATTGAGCAAGTACTAATATTAAAAAATAAAAATTTTCTAGCCCTAATTTTGATAGCAAGTATTCAACTATTTGGAAATATTAATTATTTTCATGTTAAAAAGAGAGCGTCACAAAAACCAAAAACAAAAGGAGCCCAGCTCCGCTCAAATCACATCTCATTCTCATAATCAACATCACTTTCCCCCAAGCTCTGGCTCGTTTTGAACATCATCATTCGTCCTCTCCCCAATCTCAATTCTTTATCTCTTTCTATTCTCTCTCATATCTTTTATCATTATCCCTTTCTCATTGTGTCTTTATTTTCAATTTCCTTACTTTCTCAACTTATTCCTTTCATTTTCATTTCTCAATCAGGACGTATCCATCAGCGTATTACTCATTTAATTTAACAGCAATAAATATCATCAAGCATAATGAAATAAAGACATAAAAGCATGCTATCAATCACACACTCATCACACAACAACAATGTGGCCTTTGTCACCTTCGTATAAGTGGCCACACAACACAAACAATTGCCACTTATACTACTGACTCCGAACCACTTAGTTTCGATCTTTGAGATGATACGGAACGTCCTAATACATCACCTAACTACCACGGTGTCTTAGGAAAGCTTCTCTCTCACCTGAGGTCCAGCAATGTAATGCGTACCGTCTCCTCGAATCCGTTTTGTTGCCGGCTGCCCCAATCCCTTGTCTTTAAGATTTCCTCGTACTAAATAAAATTCACTTACGTTATTGTCTGGTTCTAAGAAAATCTTTTCTTATTTCATGACACTTTCCGTTCTTAATCGAAAGACTTAAAACACTATTGTTTTATCAAAACAATCCTCATATTTTCTAGCACTTTAATTATTTTAAAATCATTTGAAAACATTTAATAAAATGGTTTAAATCATTTGGTTTGGTTGCTGGCCCGATTTGGACAGCACCATAAACATGTTCGAAAACACCGAAAAATGCCCCGTTTTCAATCCGGGTTTTTCTTAAATCAAATATCACTTGAAAATTCTATTGTAAATCATTTGAAAACATTTTCAAAGTTAGAAAACAATTTTAAATAATTTTGGACAGCAAAGGATTATTCCATAAAATCACTTTACTAAAGATTTGAAAGCATCGTAAAAACACTTTTTGCTTTAAATGACTCTTTAATTCAAAATCCACACTTTAAAACTCAAATCTTTATCACAAAACACTTCGGACAGTCATAAACACTATTTGAAAACCTCAAAGAAATCAAATGGAATTTTCTTAAAACCAATTTATCTCAAGGTCAATTACATACTCAATTATTTTTCAAACATCAGTTAGCACACAACCACAACCACAACAACACTTAAATGGATTAAGGCATATAAGCAATCAATCAATCATTTAATTTAGTTATAAATCAAAACTTATTCACTTAATTATTTTCTTAAACATTTTCATAAAACACAAACACTTAGTCACACATATACTCACAAACCGAATTAAGCCAAGGATATAACTCAATGCAACAATTTAATTCTTTTCAGCAATCACTATTTAAATTTATTTTCATGCAACTAGATTTCCTAAGCTCATTCACACTACATGACCGTAGATAAACATAAGTTCAAGCAAAGATTTAGTCAATATTAAGGATTTAAAATCATGGAGTCTTTCATTCCATTTTATTTCAAAAACTGTGAGCCCTTCTTAGAATTAAACAAACTTTAATTCATTTTCTCAACTTAAATTAATTTATCAAATCAAATATAGTTTCCTTTACCTTTTTAACCAACCGAATTGAAAGAAAATAGTCACAATGTAATTTCAAACAAATTAATTTAACATAAGTCCACAAGACATACTCATTACTTTAAGTCAATCCACATGAAAAAGAATCTAACCTACTAAACCTAGCTAGGCCGAATCATCATCATGGCAAAACAAGGTTTTTGATGCACTTTTTCAACATGTAAAACCTTAAAATCACCAAATCAACTCATGCACTCCAAACACATGGTTTTGGAAAATACCACTACCTTTTTAAGCACAAAACCGTGACCTATTAGTCACTTTAAACATGTTTTCATTTTTATTTTCCTTTTGCATGTGCTTGTAAAAAAATCATGTAAATCAAAAAGAAAACTCATGCAAGAAGCTTTTCATGAAAAACAATCATGGTCTTTTGGTTTTCAAAACTTGACCGAATCTCAATAACAAAATTAAGAGAAAGAACTTAAATCTTTAGCTTTTAAACACACATAGATTTAGATCAAAGTAAAAACATTTTTGCAAAAGTTGTTTTTCTTTACTTTCTCATCAAAACCGTGACATGCAAACCAAGAGACAAGACTTTTTGAGTTCAAAAATCACATGCAAGACTTCAAGATCAAAGCTATTGAAAATCAAGGCAAGAATCCAATCTTTTTTTTTTTTAAGATTAAAACAATATATCAAAGTCTTTTTTTGAAAAGGAAACCAAAGATCAAAGCTTAGAAAATTCAAAGTTAAAATCAAAACATTCAAACCACCTAGATCAACTTTAACAAACATCAAACCAACATGCATGAACTCAAATCAAAATAAAAATCATCACAGCCTAATCTTCTAGACATGGCCGAATGGTAGAGCCCTTGGTTTAAGGTTCTACAAATTTGTGTGACTCTTGAAAAATCAAGATCAAAACTAAACAATTACTTACAAACATAGATCTATAAGAACATTAGACATGCAACAACAAAAGAACCTTACAAGACTTGGAAAAATAGAACCAACTCTAATACTCCTAAGATCTTCGAAATACACTAAAGAAAAGATGATCTTCCACCTTCTTAACTTGATCTCCAAGAAGAAAGCCTAGGTTTGGACTTGATCTCCTTCTTCTTCTCCTTCCTTGTTTACGGCCTCTCTTCTTTTCTTTAGGTGTTGAGAGCTTGATTTTTGCTCTTCAACAATTGTGTTTAGAAAGGTAAAAGGGAAATGAAAAGAAGTGAAGGGTGAAAATGAATAAATGAAGTGGCCAACACTTCACCCATTCGGCCATATATAGACAAGGGCTAAGGCATGTAACTTTTCCTTTTTGGACCTTAATCAATTCAGCCTTAAGTGTAAATGGGAGGGGCAATTTTGGTTCTTCAAAATTTTGCATGGGTGGAGATTAGCATTTCTAAGGAAACAATGAGGAGTAGATTAAGGAACTATGTCTCTTAGGTTTAGTTACCCTTTGACTAATAGTTAGGACTTAGTTGCTAACTTAGTTACTCATGGTTAAGACTTAGTTTATTGGGTTTCTTGTCAACACTTAGAAAATTCTAGGTTTACATACCTATACACATACATACGGCACACCCACATACACTCACACACATACCCACATACATGCACACATCATCATATTCTTCCACTAATTAAATTTCGTTTAATCCTAAGCATACACACACCTAGTCATGCATAGAAAATAATTCTTTTTCATCATAAAATGACTTATACAAAAATCACGATTTCTTTTACAAAAACGCCAAACACATAGATTCTTTCAAAAACTCAATTTCTAAGATTTTGATATTATTTCAAGAAATCATTTCTTTAAAGCCACTCCTTACCTTGAAAACGCGAACTAGGAAATTTATTTAAGAAAATTTTCTTTCAAAAATGTTTTTCTCAAAAATAATTCTCTTTAGAATTTTAAATTAATACGAGGAATTTGCGGGGTGTTAAACTATGCTTCGCGGCAACTGAAGATTCATGAACTCAATTATCCAACTCATGACTTGGAGCTGGCGGCAGTAGTGTTTGCTTTGAAGATTTGGAGACACTACTTGTATGGTGTAAGGGTTGAAGTCTTCAGTGATAACAAGAGTCTGAAGTAATTGTTTGAACAGAAGGAGCTGAATATGCGTCAAAGAAGGTGGATGGAATTTCTGAAGGATTATGATCTCGAGCTGCAATATCATCCTGGAAAGGCGAATGTGGTTGTTGATGCCTTAAGTATGAAGTCATTGCATGATTCGGCATTGATGATCAAGGAGTTGAAGCTGATTGAGGAGTTTCGGGATATGAATTTGGGAGTGGAGTTAAGACCTAAGAGCCTGATATTAGGACAGCTGACTGTTTCAAGTGGATTCGTGGAGAAGATAAAGGAAATTCAGTTAAAGGATGAGGAACTTCAAGCTAAGAAGGAGCTTTCGGAAAAAGGGAAAGACGTGGAATTCAAGGTTGATAGTGATGGAGTGTTGAGGTACAAGGATCGAGTCTGTGTACTGGATAATGAAGAGATGAAAGGAATGATACTGGAAGAAGCTCACAAAAGTAAGTTGAGTTTACACCCTGGTTCTCAGAAGATGTACCAAGATCTCAAGAAGGTGTTTTGGTGGCCTGGAATGAAGAGGGAAGTTGCGGAGTATGTGTCTCGATGTCTAACGTGTCAAAAAGCGAAGGTGGAGCATAAGAAGCCTGGTGGTGAACTACGACCGTTGGAAGTACCAGTGTGGAAATGGGATTGTGTGACTATGGATTTTGTCTCTGGTTTTCCAAGGACTCAGAAGGGATATGATGCTATATGGGTGATTGTGGATCGATTAACGAAGACTGTACGGTTTATTCCGATCAACATGAAGTATTCAATGGATAGGCTGGCTGAGCTATATTTGAAGGAAGTGGTGAGATTACATGGAGTACCCTCAAGTATAGTATTAGACATAGATCCGCGCTTTACTTCTAAATTTTGGGTTAGTTTGCAAGCAGCAGTCGGGACAAAGTTGGATTTAAGTTCCGCAAATCATCCGCAAACTGATGGACAATTAGAGCGAACAATCCAGACGTTGTAAGATCTGTTGAGAGCATGTGTGATTGAGAGTGCTGGTGATTGGGATTCTTTTCTGCATCTGATTGAGTTCACCTACAACAACAGTTTTCATTCAAGCATTGGAATGGCGCCGTATGAAGCTTTGTATGGTAGGAAGTGCAGAACACCCTTGTGTTGGTTTGAGACCGGTGAGCATCTGATAATAGGACCGGATATAGTGCAACAGACGAATGAGAAAGTGAGGTTAATTCAGGAGAGGATGAGAGCTGCTCAGAGCCGACAGAAGAGTTATCAGGATAAGAGGAGGAGTCCGCTGAAACTCAATGAAGGAGATTTTATTGTTCATGAAGGTAGTGCCAACTACCGAAATCGGCAAAATGCTCAAAACCCGAAAACTTACACCTCGTTCCATTGGACCTTACCCAATTCTTAAAAGAGTCGGACCTTTAGCCTACCAAATTGCTTTACCTCCTTTTCTTTCGAATTTGCATAATGTCTTTCATGTGTCTCAATTGAGAAAGTATGTTCATGACCCTTCACACATCATTGAACCTGATTCGATACAACTAAAGGAAAATCTTACATTTGAGGCTTTACCTCTAAGGATAGATGGTAGTAGTGTCAAGAAGTTGAGAGGGAAAGAGATTCCCTTAGTTAAGGTAGTATGGAGTCGGAACAATGGAGAAGATGCGACATGGGAGCTTGAGAGCAAGATGAGAAGTTCTTTCCCACACCTGTTTGCTTCAGGTACTGCATTTCTCGGGGACGAGAAATCTTCAAGTTGGGGAGAATGTAACACCCCGTCTAGAACCTCATATTTTTTATAAGCAATAAAAGGATTTGTTTTTGAAAGAGTATCTGAAAAGAGTATTTCTTGGAGTGAATTTCTTTTTATGATTTCAAGTGATGAATGATTTTAAAGAAATGGTTTTTGTGAGAAAATATTATGAGTTTTTGAGTTGAGTTTTTGAGAAATAATTATGTATTTGATATTTTTCTATCTTAAGGAAATTATGATTTTTGGTGCATGAGTGATTGCATGAGAAAATAAGTTTTATTTCCTATGTGTGTGCATGTATGTATGTACGACTATGTATGTGTATGCATGATAGGCTTTATTTTTCAAGAAGCCCATGGAATAGATTAGAGCCATATAGGATTAGATTAGTAGAAAATGTGGTTAAGAGATTGACCAACCAATAGGAAGTGAGATTAGAGCCTTAATTCACTCTCTTTGTCTAGTTGACAAGACCTAAGCCATGCAACTTTTTGGAAAGCCAAAATTGCCCCTCACCATTTCACTCTTGACCGAATTTCCAAGGGCAAATTGGTAAGCTCACGGTTTGCCTATTTATACCTAGAGCCTTAGTTCATTTCCAACCATTTTCACTCACTTCTCATTTCATTCCTAAACACTTGTTCTAAGAGTCCCTTAAGCTCTTAGAAAAGAAAAGAGAGAGAGAGATAGAGAGAGAGGCCGAGAGCTAGGAAGGAAGAAGGAAGAGGAGATCAAGTCCAAAACTTAGGTTTCTCTTGAAGATCAAGTCTAGAAGGTTGAAAATCATCTCTTTTCTTGGTGTATTTCGAAAATCTTAGGAGTATTAGAGCTAGTTTCTATTTTTCCAAGCTTTGTAAGGTTCATTTGTTCTTGCATGTTAATTTTTCTAGTAGATCTATGCTTGCATGTAATTTCTAAGCCTTGATCTTGAGTTTTCAAGAGCCAAACAAACTTGTAGAACCTTAAACTTTGGACTTTATGATTCGGCCATGACTAGGAAACTAGGTCATGATGATTTTTATTTTGATTCAAGTTCTTGCATGTTAGTTTTATGTTTATGAAAGTTGATTTGAGTGGTTGAAGTGCTTTGATCTTGGTTTTGATCTTGATAAAGCTTTGATCTTTGGTTTTTATCTTCAAAAAGCTTTGATCTTTACTTCAATCTTTAAAAAGTTTTGATCTTGAAGCTTGCATGTGATTCTTGAACCATAAGTTTTGATCTTTGTGTTTGCATGTCACGGTTTTAGTAAGAGAGTCAAGGAAATCAACTTTTGACAAATAGTTTTGCTTTGATCTAAGTCTATTGCTTTTGGATGTTAAAGATTTGAGCTTTTTTCTTGATTTTTGATGATGAATATTCGGCCAAAGCTTTGAACTAAAAGATCATGATTTGTTTTCTATAAAAAGGTACTTGCATGTGATTTTCTCTTTAGCCTAAATATTTTTAAGTGCATGCAAGGAAAATGAAAATGAAAAATTTGGTTTGAAGAAGAAAAGAGGTCACGGTTTTATGTTTGAAAAGAGAGTGGTATTTTTGAAACCATGTGTTCAAAAATGCATGATTTGATTTGAAGATTTTAAGGTTTTGCATGTTGAAAAAGTGCATCAAAAACCTTGTTTTGCCATGATGATGATTCGGCCTAGGCTAGGTTTAGTAGGCTAGATTCTTTTCCATGTGAATTGACTTGATGTAATGAGTGTGTTTTGTGATTTAATTTTAAGAGAAATTATTTAAATTGTGTTGTGGTGATTTTCTTTTCAATTCGGTTTTGTGAAAGAAAATGAATGAGTGAATTTGATTATTTCAAAAAGTATTTTAATGGTTTTGATTTCTAAATTCTTTGCTGTCCAAGATTTAATTATAAGGTATTTCAATTTTAAAAGTGTTTTTGATTTATGAAAAAAGTGAATTTCAAGTACCATTTGAAATAACAAAAGTTAGAATGAAAAATATTGATTTTTCGGTGTTTTAAGAAATAAAAGGTGGCTGGACTTATTTCATACAGCCACATAAATTAGTTATTTAATTTAAGTTTTCAAATGATTTTGAAGGATTTCAAGTGCAACTAAAGATTGTGATTTGTTTTGATTGTGTTTTAAAGAAAAGAATAAAGAAAAATAAGGGATTTTATATTTCAAGTGAAGAGAACAAGTGATGATTTTTAATTGAAATAGATTTTTGACGTAAACGTATTTTATTTACTATGAGGTATTCTCTAGACGTTGGGAACGAATTGCAAGGAGAAGCTAGAGACTTCCGAGGACAGAGCGTTTCGTTTGCTGGGATAAGAGGTGAGTGAGAGTGTTGTGATCTCGTAACGTGGTTGCTCGTAAGGCGAATATCTGGACTGTGAACGTATTGAGATTTATGTGATATATATATATATATATATATATATATGTGCTAAATGTTTATGTATTTGTTAAATATGTTGCATGATTGATGTTATTATATATTGGATCTCATTGTGATTATATTGTTGGTTATATTTTATTCTATCGGAAAGATTTGAATGTTATGATAAGAGACGATGAGAATCATGAAAAGAGTAAGATTTGTGATTAAGTGGAAGGTTAAGGAAAGATCATAAGTATTGAGATCCGAGGATGTTCCAGTAAGCTGTGATGCTAAGATGATGCTCAAAACATGGAGATCGTGTTCGTGGAGATGAGATCGTGCTGGCGGGATCAAGACGGAGGATGATCGTCAAGTGGCTATTGAGACGGCAAGAGGATGCAAGAGATTCATGAGGATTCCTACGGGAACTGTTTGATGGAATTGTTGCCAAGTGGCTAGTGAAAGTGAAAGAGATATGTGAATATTGTGGGGAATAGATATAACCCTTAGCGGTCGGGACTTGTCAAAGGGATGAATCAAGGGAGAGCCGACCTTCGGTTAGTTAAAAGAATTAAAAGACTTTAAAAGACATTAAAAGACTTTAACATAAGCGGTGAGCTATGAGAGTGCGAAGTAGTGGCGAGGAAGATACCATGGGTATCTGCGGATACTCAGGTGGAGATTGCATGAGGGGAGGGCAAGGACGGTGAGCGTCAAGAAGCCTGGAGTATATTTCTAGGCGGAACGAATCCCACATGTGGCATACGAACGTGGTAGGGACTGGGTCCTAAGCCGTGGTAAGTTCTGTACAGCTAACTAGAAATGATACTGTCACCCCCTTGATTGCAAGTCTAGAACAATGAGAGGGACTGGAACGGGGCATTGTGATTTTCCACTGTACCCGAGTTTTTCTACAGTGAGCCTTGATTAAATGATATTATATGAATTGAAAAGAAATGATTTGAGGCTGTACCTGAGATTTCTACAGTTCTCCTGGCTTGGAGCCAATTGTGAGACAGTTGTCGTGCCCGCGTGGTAAAGGTCCTGTACTCCTGTTAGCTTCCGACTAGGATTGGATGGATGACCGAGGAGATGTAGACGTGAGCGTTTTTTCTCAGTGATGGTTCTTCCCCACCTCATTGAGTGAACCGATTGTGATAAGACTTAAGATTAATATATGATTTAAAGAATGAAAGTATAAGTGAATGTTGGAAAGTTTGAGAAAGCTTGTGATAAGGCTTGAATGCTTGATGAGTATTATGATCTTAAGTGTATTGAATTATGTGGCATTAAATCATGATTTCGCTATGTTTGAAATATTATTATATGCTTTGTTACACTTCATTCATTTATGCTATGTGTATAACCTGTTATATATGTGATGATTATGAGGTAATTATATTATGTTTATGTCATGTTGTTCTGGTCATAGTATTCTGTCCTATCATCTGTCTGTCTTCTATTGAGTCTACCCTGAGACCTCACGGTCAACTCGTTAGTGTTCGGAACACTGACTCTCTCCTACCTGGTTGTCGTATTGGCATTTGCCGGTATTGCAACGGGTAGATGGCGTATCGTGTAGCAATCCACATGTGGCCTCTTCAGGGAGGAGCATTGGAGGTTGTACCTGAAGGTTGGATTTGGAGAGGTGAAACTCGGTTGGAGATTGACGATCCAAGGCATATTTTGCAAGGAACGAGTCTGGACGTGCACGTAGGGCAGGTCACTCTTCGTGACTATCAGGATGGCGGACCGAGGGAGAATCACGAGTATGATGGCGATCCCGCACCGTTGACTACTGTGATTCCTCAACCGATGGAGGAGGAAGACTCAAGTGACTCTGGTCACGAAGCGGAGGCGGATTCTAGCGAGGAGATGGAAACGGATGTTAGTTCGGCCGAAGAGTGATGTCTGGCGTTCTGTGTCTAGATGTTCTAGAGTGTCTAGGATCTAAGTCCCCAATCGAGGATTACTTTGTGAAGTACCATGGATGTAATCAAGCTACTTTTTAAATTATGTTTCAAAACTCGTTTTGTAATCTTTTTGTAACTATGAACTGCTTTTGGAAAACTCTTGGAGGTGAGACTCCTATGTTTATGAATTATGTTTCAACTATAATGATAATGATGTTATGATATGTTGATGATGTTGGTTACGAGAAGTTTCACAAGTAACAACTCGATTTTCAAGAGAGTGATGACAACAACTAATGAACTTATGTTTTCAAAAAAAAAAAAGGGCCTCATTTTTACAATAAATTAACAATAAATCAGTTATGGTTTTGGGAAGTGAAAATCGGGCTGTTACATTTTGAGCTTTGTTTGAATTTGAATGTAAAGTTTTTTTCTCTTTTGTTATAGCTTTGTTGGGTTTATCCTCAAATTTCATTTTGTACACTCTTTAATGGTTTAAAGACAGATTTTGAGCTTTATTGGGTTAGAAATTAGTACACAATTTCCATTTTGTTCAGTGTTTGGCGGTTTTATATAGGTTGAGTTGTGTTCGGAATTAATGTTACTTTTGATTTACTTGAAACTGAATGTTCAGTTTGGAAGTTGTAAAAATTTTGAGCTTTGTTGGGTTAGAACACAATTTCCATTTTTTTCAGTCTTTAATTTAAATAGTCTATGAATTTAAATGGTTTAAAGACAGTCTTTTGTTTTAGTCTATGAATTTCAGTGCCTTTCTTTGCTAGATGGCAACTCTGTTGCTGATATAGTGTCAGTGTTTTTAATCTTAAAAATAAAGATATAAGCATTTGGTTCATAAAGTATGACACTGTGTTTGATTTCTGTATATTCTTTTGTGCAGGCTCATTGGTATAATATAGAACTGAATTACATGGCAGTAAAGGAGTTTTGTGGTAGTTCTCTGTATTGGAAATTGTTTTTAGAAAAATAAGAAGAAGAAGAAGCCTGCTTGTTAGTTGCTACCATGCCAATTTTGCAATGTCCATGACAAGTATGTCTCTACATTGTTAGCTATGGTCTCATCACATATCCTTCATGTTGCAGATTATTACCTTGATTGAACCTTTTGATTAATTATCTGATATATTTATTTTTCTCATATTTATTTGTCTCATACTATTTCTTTCCTTCTTATACTCTACATGTATGATCATGTTTTCCTTGATTGTAGTGAAGCAGAGTTGCTTTTAATGCCAAGAAATCATTGCAGTTGAGGATTGGTTGAAGCTTAATGTTGTGTCGGAAGCATTTGAAGCAAGGGCAGCTAGGATGTTGGTTGCTTGTGCTCAAAACCTTAGCAAGTTTAACAATGGTGAATATGGTAAATGATTCAACCTTGTTTAAGTGGCTAGCTAATAGCTATATCCATTTGTTTTGTGGGTTTAATTGTTTTACCAGTGAGTGACAAATTAGTGAATGGGAGTGATTTACCTTGACTTACCTGTATCATTGCAGAACACATATGTTTTGAATATAAAGTATTGCATTGTATGAGATTTACCTTAACTACCTTAACATCCCTCATGCACTATGGGCAGATGGCGATTTCTTTGTACAATTACTTGAACTTCTATACTATATTATGCTTATCTGAAGAGGTTATTTGAAATGTCAATTAGTTTCTTTTTTATTCCTCTACTCTAGCACCTTATAATTAAAATGTGGCTTTGATATTATTTTGATGCTGTTTTTTCGCAGAGAAGGCTTTGGGAAAGCTATAGACTATTCTAGATGGTTTTGGGAGTGTGGAAGTGGTTACTTCCTTATTTGCTTTCATGGGAAACTTCTCTTCTCATCCATGTAACCTTTCTTTTCATTCTTATTCAAGCCTTAGGTGAGTTCCACTAACGATTTGCTAACTTCATTCGTGAACCATGATTACCAAGTCTGAAACTTGGAAAGTACTGCTACAACCAGAAATACATTATGAGATGTGTCATTATAATTAGAATAGTTAGTTCAAACAAACAATATTGTCATTATTTATTGCTTAGAAAGGACATCTACTATGATTAGAAATCTCAATATGCAGGTTGCAGTATAAGAATGTTAAGGTAAAGATACAGACCTATTTCTTTAGTCACGAAATCTCATTTGCAGTATAAAAAAGTAAAGGTACAGATTGTTAAGGTAAAGATACATGTCCTCAATAACAACTTTGGTGCTTTCATTTAGCCACTCTAATTGTAATGGATTTTAGTAATAGTATACTTATTATTTATTACTATGAGAAGAACTGCTTGTTTTAATTTGTCCATTGGCATGAATCTTGATCAAAATTTAAGGAACGATTATTTTGATTGATTTTTACAATATGTGTCTTTAAACACAAGGCTTTTGCAGGCAGCAGGTCTTTCTAATTTCTATGAAGTTTGCAAAGGACTGGAACTAGGTTGGAATTTTCAGTCTCCCGTCTTAAGAGAGGTATGTGTTTGTAATTGCATCCTTAAATTTATGCTTTGATTCAACAAGTTCTTCATCTTTCATTTTTAATATGGTTCCCTGTTGTTTTTAATATATTCTTGCCACTTATGTATTGATAATTTTGAACATCAATCTATTATTTTTCTTCCAATTGTTTGTCTTAATGGAAAAACCTTTGCATGTTACTCATTGATGTTTGGCTCACTCATGTGTATGACTCATTATTCTGGTCGGATCATGACCTTAGAAATTGTTCACAATATATAGGTGATGCTATTTTTCTGCTGTTTATGCTGCATTATAAGCCATTGTTGTTTCCTGTTACTGTGTTGTGGTCTGGATAGTAGGTAATTCAGCTTTGTGATGACAAGCTTATATAGATCATGGTGTGGAGAAAACTTATTAGAAATCCAAACACCTACTCTAGCCTAATCGTCTCACTTGGCCTCTTATTTCATTCAGGTATGTGTCTTTTCTTGGAAAAAAATCTTTGAATATAAATCTTTGCACATTTCAAATGTACCATTCATTTTTGCTTTTGGTGGTTTTTTCCATTTTGATTGATTGTGTGTTGGTTCCTTGCAGGTTGAATGTTGAGATGCCTGCTATCATAGCAAAGTTTATTTCCATTGCGTCAGATTCGGGGCTTGGCATGGCCATGTTCAGTCTTGGTTAGTATAATCCTCCTCTCCTAGTTATCTTACAAAATATTTATATTAACACAAACATTACTTCACACTTTGTACTTTTACTATTTAATCAAGAAATAGACTTCTTACATTTAAAGCATTGCTTTTTTAAATTGTGGAGTTAATTTATTAGATAAAGTTTGTACTTGTGTTTGCAGTGCATTACTTAATTAGTACGAGTAGCAAATTGATTATAAGTTGAAACCTTAAAGTTATAATTTAATGCATAAAGCATTAGCATATTTCAACAACTAGTTTTTCTTTGTTTTGTTATATAATACAGGTTGAACAGTATTGAAATAATGATAGTATGAAGAGCTTTATATTGAGTTTGCTGCATTGTAACACTTTTGTTGTTGTAATTTTGTATAACCTTATTGTGTTTAGAATTTCCAAAAAACTAATGCCAATTCTTCTTTGCAGGATGCAGTAATTGAGCAACTTCTTCCTATTTTCTGCTTCACTTGAAAGATGAATTTCCTAATGTATTACTTTGGATAGTTCAGATGTTTGTATTAGTTTGGAACTTTGGATACATAACTAAAAAATGTATTAGTTTGGATACATTAAAAAATGTATAGGTTAATTTATTATTTATATTTAATTATAATCCTATTAAAAATAGAATACTCCAGAATTGATATTAAAAACAGAATACTTTTGTCAAATGGATTGTTATTTTTTTTAATATAAATAAAGACTATTGCAACGACAATTTTGTCGTTCCAAAAGCAAAAACTCTTTTTCAACGACATTTTCGTTGCGACAATGTCGTTGTAGAAGTTAAAAGTATTTTGCAACGACAATGTCGTTGCAGAAGTTAAAAATATTTTGCAACGACAAAGTCGTTGCAGAATAGGTTGCCCACCATGTCTTCATTGACCTTGGTTTTGCAACGACATCTAGCTGAAAATCGTTCTTTATAACAACGAAAAAAGTCGTTGCTATACCCTTTTGCAACGCCTGTACCGTCGTTGCAGAAAATATTTTTTGCAACGACTTTTGGGTTTTAGCAACGACTTTTGTCGTTGCAATAAAGGGTTTTTCTTGTAGTGGAGGACGTGTGAGAGAGAGACGGAGGCGAAGCCGGCGGCACAAACCAAGGACGGAGAGCGGTGACCAAGGAGAGAGAGACCACATGAGGGAGATAAAGAGACGGAGGGGTGGCGGCTGGACCCCCTTTGAGAGCTCTCCGTCGCAAATCCCTCGCAAAATCGAATTAGCGACTGAATTGCGACGGATTTGCGAGCGATACGTCTGTCGCATCTCATTCATCGCTAATTAGCGAGCACATGTTTCCCTCACAAATTCCTCGCTAAAATCACGCTTTGCGAGGGAAATTTCCCTCGCAAATCCCTCGCAAAAGTCGTTCAAGAAATTGGTCAAACTTATCATTTGGCCGTCGCTAATTAGCGACCAACAGTTCCTCTCAAATCCCTCGCAATTGATCAAGCCGTCGCTAATTAGCGACAAAGAGTTCCTCGCAAATCCCTCGCAATTGATCAAGCCGTCGCTAATTAGCGACCAACAGTCCCTCGCAATTGATCAAGCCGTCGCTAATTAGCGACCAATAGTCCCTCGCAATTGGTCAAGCCGTCGCTATTTAGCGACCAACAGTTCCTCGCAAATCCCTCGCAATTGATCAAGTCGTCGCTAATTAGCGACCAACAGTTCCTCGCAAAATCTCTCGCATATTTTCATCCCTCGCTAATGCGTGACGAAGAGGATTTTTGGAGGATTTTTCGTCGCTAATATTTTGTTAAAAAGGTTTGCGACAGTTAAAACTGCCGCTAATCCAGAGAATATGATACAAAGAAGATTTTATTTAGCTACAGTTTAAAAGTTTTAGGCAGAATTATAAATGTGGGTAATTAGAAAAGAAAAAAGAAAAAAAATATATATATATATATATATATATGCAGCCACTTAAATCGTGGCTACATTAGATATTTTTATTTTTACATTATCACTAATTCAAAATAAAATAAACACAAAATATTGCATTAAATATTATCCAATTTCATTTAATCATTATTCAAATAATAATCAACCCATATATTAAAAGCATTTACTATAATAATACAACAAATTATAGGAAAAAATACAAATAAAGTGATTAATTAAGTTTCGTATACATTAAAAAAAATGCAAAAATTCCACACTAAGATAAGCATTTCTTTGTGAAGGCTACTCCTAGACATATTTAGGAGGGCATCCTCAAAGATAGTACTACTTCAATATTGTGGAGGACCATCCTGAAAACACAGCAAGACAAAAATCAATAAATCAAAAAGATCATTTGCATAAAACCACAAGACTTTACATATAATGGTGACATTAAGTAAACATTTGAATCTATTTCGTACAATAACACTATTCATATTAGCAAAATCATGCCTTTAGACAACACCAACTTACAAGGAACAAGAGAACACCAAACAACCCCAACCAGGACAGCACCACAGACAACAAAAACCACAGAGAGAACAGCAGCAAAAAAGCTACAGAACATCAATCCATCAGCAAAAAAAACCACAAGGAAAACAACAGAGTAGCACAAAAACAGCAAATAACACCAGAAAAATGTGGAATGACTTTGGCGCATCTGTAGGGTAGCAGAATGGCTTACAACAGTTTCACAAGCTGTCAACACTAAATTACAATCAATGACAAGACCAGATAAAATTAAACAAATCCCATTTAATTGTTAAGGTAGAATACTAGAATTTGATACTAATTGCATCAGAAGAATTAGACAATATAGACATAATAAAAAAGCAATTGCAACTCTTAACAGACAAAGTAACAGATTATATGTTTAGAGTCAGCCCACCTACCAAAAATTTCCAAAATGCAACAATGTATGATCCGTGTATTCACTATTCAGGATTTAACCACATTATCACATTGACAAGAGAAACAAACCTTGATAGCGGTGAATAAATGTGTAACACCTGTCTGTGACCAGCCAACACCAACCAATGGCATGAACTGGCCTAGAACATCTGACCTGTAAAACATGAAACAAAAGAATGAATTACCATTGTCACACCAGAGTTATAACTTAGAAGTTTTAAAAACAAAAACAGAAAAAAAGCAGAAGACCGAAAAGGCTATATCAGAATGTTAAAATGCTTTCAGGAAGAAAGAAAGGAAATTCAAACAATTTCTACAATCCATCATATAGAAATAAGTAGCATAGAATAAAAATTATATGATTTTTGAGCAGCAAACAACTGAACACGCAGATGAACCCTGATGTTAATATCCATTAGCACTATAAACTAAAGACAATCTCGGGAGACCCATGTCTAGTTTTCTTCAAAAGTTACTTATAGCTATGGTTATCAAATCATTGCAAAATAGACACACATGTGATAGTCTTCCTTCTCCTTTTTCTTATAGGAATAAGAGTAGAAGGTCTTGTTCCAAAATGTAGTTGGCTTTGTTAAATTTTCTATGGAAGTGAAACTCAAAGGATATAATTTATTTAACGTCAATTAGAATTCAGGATCAAAAGTAAAGATGCACACCTTCCATTTTAATGACTCCAGGACCATCTTTACCCTGGGCTGAATTGGATGCCTTCTGGTTGGAAGCAGCTGCAGTGTGTGTGATACCAGCAGGGCCAGATTCTGACTCTGAAATCATCCACACTATATACGCAAGTTTTGGAACCCCACTGTGCTAGCACTGTTCATTTCCACCTCAGCATTTCCCCTTCTTTTTTATTTTTTAAACCATTTTTCAAGTTTTTTAGTGGCATTTATGCAATTGGGTGTCAATTTTGTACCATTTCCAATGGCATTTTGGTAAGTATTTGTTAACCAAGGTGCTTTTGTTGAAAAAAGTTTTTTATAGGGAGTGGCCCACCACCTACATCACCTACAATTAGGCCCATTTTCGTAGCAACAACAACACAACCACTGATTAAAGTAAAAATTGTAGTGTGGAGCATTTAGTTAGTGAAACCTGAGAGCTACATCACCTACAATTAGGCCCATTACCTGCATCAGTTATGCAGCAAACCTGAGAGCTATTATCAAATCTGAAATCCAAGTACAAAACAGTCTTGGCCTCAGCAGATCAGTTATTTAAATGCTATTATATCAGTCAAGTATATGCATCAGTTAACTAATCAAGACTTAATCAAGATAGCTAACTATATGTTATTAATCATCAAAAGTGCAACATTGAATGCAGTATGTATCTTCAAGTTAGTAATGAACAAGCCATATCAGTATCATAGTTCAGTGTTATGAAGCAAATCATAATGTTGAGACCATCAGTTCAGCAACATCTTAAGGTCAAATCAGTAGACTTATATCAAATCATAACAGGGATTTTAGAACCAATTCTCATCAGATTCACTACAGATATATTCCAGTGATAATAGCAGCATAACATAAGTCATTTCAGCACTCATATATGCATTAAAATTAGCAAAAGATACAGCCTTAAATTAAGGACATGCAACAGAATTTTAAAGCCAAATTCAGCAACTTTCAAGTAGAATTTCAGCAACCAAGTTGCAGCAAAATATAAGGCATTAGTATCAAACTACGCACTCAAGAATGTATGAAAGTTCAAAGTCATCAAAAGGTCAATCATTCATTCATTTTCAGCATAAGGTACATGTACTTGATAATCAATACATTATGACAAAACTCAAAGGAGAAGTAAATAAAAGATCAAAACTAGACTTCATGACCGGATTACAACTTGGAACTTAAATACATAAATATGAAAATACATAGAAAGAAAACTAAAAAACCTAGACACATAAAAACTACTAAACAAGGCCTAACTTGAAGAACCCGGAAATCCACCAAACTTGGAGAACATGGACATGAGATTCTCATATTGAGCATCATGAAATTAAAGAAAATAACAATATCAATATAACAATAAAATAAAGAAAAGGAAAGAATAACACCAAGTCAATAATCTTGAATACGATAACACATATCGCCAAAAATACAAATCTCAAATTAAAGAAGACCGTGAAAAACAAGGAATTAGCAATACTAGATATTCAGTAAAAACTTCGGAATTCGGAAAATTAACAAGTAAGTGAGCAAGAAGAAATTCATAATTAATAAATTACAATCAACTGAAGAGGTGGAGGAGAGCATAGGTGAACAAATACACAGCAACAACAACATCATCAATAGCAAAAAACAACCAAGATTCAACAAAAATTAAACCAATAAAAAATTTACAACATTTGAAGAAAAGCATAGGAGACTTCACAGACTCAAATTTTATAGGGGCCCACGACCTGTTTACATCAACTATATATCCTTCTCTGAATCCAAGAGTTTCTAGGGCACCGCCATTGTCATTAGCTAACCATGTGTATCAAACAGAGAAAGAAAAGTACATATAAAAAATGAGCAACAGGCAACACCATATAGTCTAATGATAGCGAAAGAAAACTTTAGACAAAAATTTACAATCAGGAAAAAAAAAAAGGACCGAAGGATCAAGAACAACAATTGAAAAAAAAAACAAAATATAACAAAAAAAATTACAAATCCACACGATTTTGGCTCAGATCTTCATTGCATGCAACCGCCCGTGAGTGGATTGGGCCATTGGGGTGAGCAGACGGAGAGAGTCGTGCATCGTAGGAAAGAAGAGTCACATAAAATTAAGCAACCAACTTTAGCTCAGCAACAATAAACTTAATTATGAAAAGCCTCTTCAATAAAGCAAAACAAGCTACAAAATCTTTTAAAAAAAACTAATTAAATTACCAGAAAAAGTAAAACCCTGTCCACTCAAAACTAATCAAAAGCCATTCAAAACCGTAATCCCCAAATAATCAACTAGAGGAGAAAAGGAAAATACCTGGGCTAAGGGTTGAAGTCGTGGCACCTCTATCCTCACCTCGTGGTGGTGGCTGGGTTCGCGGCTGGGTTTGCTGGTTAGGGTCCATCGATTCGCGGCGGGTTCGTGGACCGTGGTGGATGGGACTGGGTCGTGGCGGTTGGTGCTCTGACGATGGTGGCGGTGGCGGCTTCGAGGTTGAGAGAGAGGATAGAGGAAGCGGCGGCTAGGTTAACACAATAACACTTAACGTGTTTGTGTTTGTGTTTGTTCATTGTTTCATGGTGTTGTAACACTACTTTGAAGTCTTTGTAACATTTCAATATTTCATGGTTTTTTTTTCTCCCCTGCATATTTACTTTGCTTTAAACTAATTATTTACTTCAGATGTACTCACAGTGCATAAACATAATTGAATAATTGAATATCGATTTTTTCTTTTAATTTTTTGCTGTTCGTCCATAATTGATTTACTTTTAAGTTTAAAAGTATATGGGCCTAAAACCTGGGCTTAAATAAAATAATATAGACTTAAAATAAGAGTGGGGCTTTTGCCACCCCACTCTACACTTTATACACCCCATTAATTAATTTATTTTCAAAAGCGCACCCCCCTGTCTGTAGATACCAATATTTTCATTTCACTGGAGCCAAACTTCATCAAGTTTACGAACCCAATAATCTCTGTGTAATTACATCTTTTGCAATAAAAAAATCCGAAACAACCTTCGATCCGCGAACTGTGCGAGTGTTTGACTCACCGGAATAGATCCTCCCTAGAAATAGTTGTCTCACTCGAACTCGAGCCTTTGACCCTGAATGGATATTGTGTGAGTGTAAATATTTTTTATATTGTTTGTGTATCATTCATCATTGTATGTGTTAATGATCATTACCTTTTAAATGAAAGTAATACAAAAGAATTATGATTGATGTGTCGATAGAGTAAAATCTTACACAATCAGTGCATATTCATTAAACCTTACTTTTAATAGAATAAATTTCATATCCATATTATTTAACAAAGAATAGTCAAAATTATAAAAAATAATCTAAAACTTTATAAATAAGTGTGTAATGGCTAAAAAGATCTAATATTTTTCATTTGAAAAATAGAAGTGATTAAACCCATAATAACTTTGAATTTAGCATGATAAAATAACATTATTAAATAAATATAATATTTAATTTTTTTATATCCACAAATAAATTTGATTTAATTCCCGTGCATAGCGCGGGTGTACACTAGAAATAATGCTTAAATAACAAAATTAATATTGGCCTTAAATAACAATTTTAACTAATGGAATAATGCTTAAATAAGAAAATAAATACTGACCTTAAATAACAATTTTGTAGTAATGACATCAAAGTATAGAAAATAAGAAAGGGATTACAGTCAAAAACCATCATTTTCCTTTGTTTCGGCTAATAGCACCATGCATCTTCATTGAAACAAGCTCCTTTGGTGAACTTACACATGATTAGGGTTTCCTTTTGCTCATTTGCCTCTTTCTTTTTTGTCTCTCTCTGTTTTTGCATTTATGTTCAATTCTTAGTGTCTTGAATTTTGCATTTCTGCTCTCAAGTTATCTCATGTTTATATATATATATATATATATTGGTTGAACCAGAACCATTTTTACCAGTTTAATCTGGATCAACTCGTTTTAGGTTACTGCTTCCTACTTGTTTTGGATTCAACCAGGTTTGTTATTATGGTCGTGGTCAGAACGGAGGACGTGGTTTTGGTGGTTAACGAAGTTGCATTAGTCGTCGGGTGGTGGTGAACAGTGGACATGGTGGTGGATGTTGGGGACAAATGGTTAGGGTAGGCTTTAGGTTAAAGTTATTCCCAATGGTGACAGTGGTTAGGGTTTAATTTGTGAAAGTAATCATGTTATTATGGATTTAATTTGGACAAATATATTATACTTATGATTTAGGGTGCAAATATATCTATGTACACACACCTAAAACAACAAATATTAAAAAAATAATATTTATTTCATTTAAATGTATACCTAGCGACGAATTTGCGAGGAAAATATTCTATCACAAACGATTTGATAGCATAAAGGAATTTGTGGCGACGGATTTGCGAGAGAAACATGCCCTCGCCAACTTTATTGTCTTATAAATGTATTTGTAGCTACGGCTTTGCGAGGAAACTATTCCCTCGCCAACAATTTAACTACATAAAGGAATTTGTATCGATGGATTTGCGAGAGAAAGATGTCCTCGCAAAGTTTATTTCATTAAAATGCATACCTAGCGACGGATTTGCGAGGAAAATATTCCCTCACAAACGATTTGATAGCATAAAGGAATTTATGGCGATAAATTTGCGAGAGAAACATGCCCTCGCAAACTTTATCATTTTACAAATGTATTCATAGCGACGGCTTTGCGAGGAAACTATTCCCTCGCCAACAATTTTGAAGTTTAAAGGAATTCGTGGCGACCAGCTTGCGACGGAAAGATGCCCTCGCAAACTACCTAGCGACGGATTTTCAAGGAAAATGTCCCTCGCCAAAATTGCTTAAAATAATCTCTCGGTAATTTGTCGCAATTCCGTCGCAAATGTTGTTTAAAGGAATTCGTGCGACCGGCTTGCGACGGAAACATGCCCTCGCAAACTACCTAGCGACGGATTTGCGAGGAAAATGTCTCTCGCCAAAATTGCTTAAAATAATCTCTCGCTAATTTGTCGCAATTCCGTCGCAAATGTTATTTAAAGGAATTCGTGGCGACTGGCTTGCGACGGAAACATGCCCTCGCAAACTACCTAGCGACTGATTTGCGAGGAAAATGTCCCTTGCCAAAATTGCTTAAAATAATCTCTCGTTAATTTGTCGCAATTCCGTCGCAAATGTTGTTTAAAGGAATTCGTAGCGACCGGCTTGCGACGGAAACATGCCCTCGCAAACTATCTAGCGACGGATTTGCGAGGAAAATGTCCCTCGCCAAAATTGCTTAAAATAATCTCTCGCTAATTGGTCGCAAATCCGTCGCAAATCCGTCGCAAAATGATTTTTGTTTTCACGTTTACGAACGTTCATCTCTTTGCGAGGGAATTCGCTTTTGCTCGCTAAACCCTCGCATGTCCCTCGCTAATTAGCGACCGATTAGCGACGGAAATTTGCCCTCGCTAAAATCCGTCGCTATTTTGGTTTTTTCTTGTAGTTGCACCTAACACACACGTACAACACCTTCTTCTCTTCTTCTTTTTTTTTAAAATATACTTTCATTTATTTATTTAGCCAACACACTTAAACGTATTTAGTTATTATTTCCTCTTTTTTTTTTATTTAATAAAAGAACACCTTAAAGAAATATTAATAATAAAAAATGAAAACATCAAATAATTACATGTATAAGGTCATAAAATTAAAGATCTTGAAGTTCTTAAAACAAGTTTAATATTAAATATGTCAAAAGCAAATAAAGTATAGAAAGTATATTTTTCAATTAGGGCAACTGTTTTAATGATTCTACTTTAAAAAAATATAAATAAGATATACTTACGTAATTAACATAATGTATTTTAATAAAAATACCCAACACCTAAATAGTTGATTTCCAGAAACAATTATTTAATTCAATAAAACTTATAATTTATAATGTTAAATGTAACACCTAAGTTTATTTACCCTTTTATACCCTTAAATAAAATAGTGAACTTAAAATTTTCTTTTTAAGTTATAAAAATCTCCCGTCAAACGGACGGAGTTTCGTTTGTTTTTAGGACTTTCCAAAATTTTTGGTTTTCCTGCGACCTGATAAACAACAACATTTTCAAATTGCAAAGCCAGCAGGGCTATTCACATATATATAACAACTAGTGCAGCATCGTGCACACATCAGAAAGTCAGAGTATGAAACATCAGAGTAAGCGGAAATATAAACAAGTTTCGGAAAACAGTTCTTTTCCCAAAATAGGACCCCTTCCCAAAAGGAGTCGTCCTCGGCCCCCAAAAAGCTATTTACATTATATATACAACAAAAATGATTCGCATCAGGTCATCGGGCCCAGGACATTCCCATGTCCTACATAACTATAAGTGACCTACTCTCCCTATGAGGGAGAGTACTCCTGCTCGGCCTGATCGGGTGCAAACTCTTCCTCAGTACCTGTGGAGATAGTAAGGAGTGAGTATTGCACATAAAATGGGGAGGCAGTTTCCAATTAAGACATAATGCAATACCAAGTCAAACACAATTAACAGTTTAATCACCACATAATAAAACTCAACACATCACAATATGTTCATTAGTTTCATAATTCAATCACCACCACTTTGTTCTTAATTCAACATTTTAATCAAGTCTTTTACTCTATTCTCTTCCATTATATTCACATTACTTTTACATTTGGTCCCTGGTCACGTCCTACTGCGTCCGCACTAATGTGCTGGTCACGACTTACTGCGTCCGGGTATATTTCATTCTGTCCCTGGTCACGACCTACTGCGTTCGCATCTTTACGCGATCACGACTTACGGCGTCCGGGAATATTTCATTCTATCCCTGGTCACGTCCTACTGCGTCCGCACTAATGTGCTGGTCACGACTTACTGCGTCCGGGAATATTTCATTCTAACCCTGGTCACGTCCTACTGCGTTCGCATCTTTACGCGATCACGACTTACTGCGTCTGGGTATATTCCATTTCACATTTTCCCCGGTCACGACCTACTGCGTCTGCACTCATGTGCACTCACGTCTTACTGCGTCCGGGTGTATTTCATTCTCATTCTTTCAACATTATCCATTCTTACTCTTTAACAATTACATTCCCCTCTTAAATTGTTGCACTAAATATTTTTATTACCCAATTATCACAATTATCCATTATAAAATCAACTTTCACAGTCCAGGCATGTTATCCACATTATCACTATTATATTCCATAATTCAAACAACATAATTCAAGCACATTCATGTTATCATTTCTATTATTCTTAGCTCATAAATCCTATCTATTAATTAACCTATGGTGCAATACCCTATCTAGCACATAATTCCTAGTACACATTATATGCATATCGTAAACTAAACCCCAGAGTAAGGCAATACTCACTATAACCCACTCCTTACCTTAAATTAGCAAGAAGTAAATAGAACCTTAGTGAGCCCAAGCTCAAAACCTTGGAAACTTGAATTTCCTAAGCCTAGCTTGCCACCTCAATAAGGAAATGATGGTACACAATCCTATTTGAGAGAGCACAAGATGAGTGATCCTAGTCCTTGCCTTGTTTTGGGTTGGAAGGCATGAAACAAAATCCCTACATAACCATGAGTGCAAGAACCCTAAGGTTTTAAACATAATTTCTATGAACTAAGGAAAGTTGGAAAAGGGAATTAATATCATGCCTTAAAATTCAACTTACCCCAAGTGATGATAAAATTTGAAAACCAAGAAGGGGAAGAGAGGGAGCCACACGTGTGATCAAGGGAGGAGAGGGAATGAGACTTCAATCAAAATCCATGATGCAAGCTTGATGGGTGTGTTTCATTTTGGGTTGAGGTGCCCAAGAATCAAGTGTTTATGATGGAATGATGATGAAAATGGTCTTAGAGTTGAGGGAAAGTTGAGAGAAATGGTGAAGATGATGGGGTGAAATGGTGTTGGAGTGTGAAGGTGTTGGGTTCTTTTTGGGTTTTATTTTCTTGCCTTAGGACCAGCAAGATCGTGTGGCTGGAATCAAGACTTTGGCCCCAAGATTGCTGATCAACGCACCAAATCTGGTGCCTACTGTGCGCGCGCGCCTGGGCGCACGTCTGGCGCGCCTGAGCGCGAGAACAGCACCAGCACACGAGCTGGTGCATGGCTGATGCGCCAGATGCTGGTTAGGGAGGGAATTTGGCGCGCCAACATGGAGTTGGTGCGTGGCTGGTGCGATTTGCGCGCGCCTGAGCGCACGGAATGGTGCGCCTGAGCGAAAAAGCTCCTGAGTTGGTGCACCAATGAACAGTGGTGCGCCTGGGCGTGCACCGGTGTGCCTGGGCGTGCACCGGTGCGCCTGGGCGTGCACCAGAATTTCCAAACTTCGATTCGCCGTAACTTTTTCGTTAACCGTCGGATCGGGTCCAAATTTTTAGACAAGCTTCTACACCCCATAAACTTCATATCCAACGGTGGAATTTAATTTTTTAGCATCCTATAATAAATTTCTAATTTTCTCTTTTCGGTCGATTTTTAACATCTAAAACGCCGATTTAACTCCCGATTTCGCTTATATGACTTTGCCCGAAGCCACAACTGCCTTCTATACAACCCCTAGGACTTATAATCACCACTCACCTATCTACCAAAATTCATTAAGTCATTATTCCAATTTTTCTTAGGTTTTTATTTAATAATTTCATTTAAAATAAAGTTTAGGATGTTACAATTCTCTCCCACTTACCTGAATTTCGTCCTCGAAATTCGTCGAACAATTGTGGATGAGACTGCCTGATCTTGTCCTCCAGTTCCCATGTAGCCTCTTCCACATTGTTCCTGATCCAGATAACTTTTACCAAAGAGATTTCTTTGCCTCTGAGCTGCTTCACCTGCCTGTCTTCAATTCTAACTGGTAGAACTTCAAAAGTCAAATTCTCCTTCAAAGGCAAATCATCTAAGGTAACCACATGCGAAGGATCATGGACGTATTTCCTTAGTTGTGAAACATGAAACACGTCATGAAGCCTTGCCAAGTGAGGGGGTAAGGCAATCTTGTAAGCCACCGGGCCAACCTTCTTCAGAATCTCATAAGGCCCAACAAATCGAGGAGTTAGTTTCCTGGACTTAATTTCCCTACCGATTTCTGTAACCGGAGACACTCTTAGGAATACATGCTCTCCAACATCAAACTCCAAGGGTCTCCTTCGCCTATCAGCATAACTCTTCTGGTGATCCTGTGAAGTTTTCATCTTATTATTGATCATTGTGATCTTCTCAGTTGTTTCTTTCACAATATCAGGACCTGTCAACAGATTCTCACCTATCTGGAACCAACACAGAGGCGTCCTACATTTCCTCCCGTAGAGAGCCTCAAATGGTGCCATACCGATACTGGAGTGAAAGTTGTTGTTGTAAGTGAACTCCATCAACGGCAGTAACTGCTCCCAACTACCAGCTTGCTCCAGAACACATGCTCTCAGCAAATCCTCAAGTGTCTGGATAGTATGCTCAGATTGTCCGTCTGTCTGCGGATGGTAAGCCGTACTAAATTTCAACTTAGTACCCAATGCCTCCTGAAGACTCTGCCAAAATCTTGACAGAAATCTCGGATCACGATCGGATACAATACTGGTAGGAACACCATGCAACTTGACTATGTCCCTGATATACAACTGAGTCAACTTCTCAAGAGTATACTTATTGTGGATAGGAATGAAATGAGCACACTTTGTAAGACGATCTACAACCACCCAAACTGCATCACATCCTCCAGCAGTCCTTGGTAAACCCGTCACAAAGTCCATAGCTACACTGTCCCATTTCCACTCCGGAATATCAAGTGATCGCAAAGGACCACCAGGCTTTTGATGCTCAATCTTAACTTTCTGACAAGTTAGGCAATGAGACACGTGATCGGCCACATCGGTTTTCAACTTCGGCCACCAATAAATCCTTTTCAAATCTTGGTACATCTTTGTTTCACCAGGATGGAAATTCATCTTGGTTCGATGCGCTTCCCATAGGATATCTCTTCTAACTTCAAAATCCATAGGAACACATATCCGACCCCTAAATCGGATAATGCCATCAGAACCTTTCACAAAGTCGGGCTCTTCATTGCCCGATGCCCCTTCTAACAACTTTTGCAATTCCGAATCGTCGGCTTGTCTTTCTTCAATAAGACCAATCAAATCATTAGTAACCTGCAACATTTCTAGAACGATGCTCTTCTCTTTCACTTGCATGTTCAAGTTGAGGTCACTGAACTCTTGGATCAATTGCATCTCTTTCACCATCAGATTGCTGACATGCAAAGTCTTACGACTTAGTGCATCAGCCACTACATTGGCTTTGCCCGGATGATACTGAAGATCGAAGTCGTAGTCTTTCAGAAATTCCATCCACCTCCTTTGTCTCATATTCAAATCTTTTTGATCGAAGAGATAGCGAAGACTTTTATGATCGCTAAAGACTTCGAACTTTGAACCATATAAATAATGCCTCCAGATTTTCAAAGCAAAAACCACTGCCGCCAACTCAAGATCATGAGTGGGATAGTTCTGTTCATGCTGCCTCAATTGTCTGGATGCATAAGCTATGACTTGCCCTTGCTGCATTAACACACAACCCAACCCTTGTTTAGAAGCATCACAATACACCACGAAGGACTGAGTCGGGTCCGGCAAAATTAACATTGGGGAACTAGTCAACCGCCTCTTCAATTCTTGGAAACTACTTTCACATTCCGGGGACCACTCAAACGGAACACCTTTCCGTGTAAGAGTTGTCAAAGGAAGAGCCAATTTAGAAAACCCCTCAATGAACCTCCGATAATACCCAGCCATACCAAGAAAGCTTCTGATCTCAATAATGGATTAGGTCTCTCCCACTTAAGTACCGCTTCCACCTTAGAAGGATCGACAGCAACACCCTTCTCAGAAATGACATGCCCCAGAAACTGTACTTCATTCAACCAGAAACTACATTTAGAAAGCTTTGCATAAAGCTGTTTGGATTTGAGAATTTGCAGCACAATTCTCAGATGCTCGGCGTGCTCACTTGGACTCTTAGAATAGATGAGAATGTCGTCGATAAAGACTATGACAAAAGAATCCAAGTACGGCCTGAAAATCCTGTTCATATAGTCCATGAAGATGGCCGGAGAATTAGTGAGACCAAAGGACATAACCACATACTCAAAATGTCCATATCTCGACCTGAATGCCGTTTTAGGAATGTCCTCCTCTCGGATACGGATCTGATGGTATCCTGATCGAAGGTCAATTTTAGAAAATACAGCTGCTCCTTGCAATTGGTCCAACAAATCGTCAATGCGAGGGAGAGGATATTTGTTTTTCACAGTCACCGCATTCAACTGCCTGTAGTCGATGCACATTCGGAGACTTCCGTCCTTCTTTTTAACAAAAAGAATCGGAGCTCCCCAAGGTGACACACTCGGTCTAATCAAACCCTTGGCCAAAAGCCCCTCTATCTGCTTTTTCAACTCTTCTAACTCCGGAGGTGCCATCCGGTACGGGGCTATTGAAATAGGACCTGCACCAGGCATCCAGGCATCAGATCAATACTAAACTCCACTTCTCTGTTTGGCGGTAATCCAGGAATCTCTGCAGGAAAGACTTCTGGAAATTCGCAGACTATCGGAATCTGATTGATCTCTGCCTCCTCATTCATTTCCAGGGCAGATAAAGAAAGATCACTGATAGTAATCGATTTCTGATGACAGTCAATCAAAACATGGTGCCGAGACATCCAGTCCATGCCCAGAATGATGTCAAGTTTAGTTAGAGGCAAATAGATTAGATTTACTTTGAATTCCCGCTCCAATACTCGAAGTGGGCAATCCAAACACATAGTTGATGTGACTACAGAAGAATTTGTGGGTGTAGAGACAGATAATTTATAAGGCATTTCTATTGCAGACAACCCTAACTTCTTCATGCAATCGGCAGAAATAAATGAATGAGTAGCTCCGCAATCAAAGAGAATACCACAAGGAACATTATTAATATAACCGGTACCTCTAATCAGTTCATCAGCATCAGTAACTTCCTCGCCGTCCAGAGTATACACCTTGCCCTTCCGAGTCACTCGATTGTCACCAGCTTTCTGAACCTTAGCCACATTCACCTCCTTCTTGACTACATTACTAGGACAATTCAACATAATGTGACCTGGCTGACCACACCTGTAGCAGGTTGGTCCCCCCTTACTTGGATCCAATCTCCAACAAGTCCCCTTATGCTGTCTACCACAATGTGGACAAGTCGGAATAGGACCATAGGCACTCACTACTGGGCCCGTTCTAGGCTGGGAGTAAGGACCTGGTCGCTGCACCGAACTCTTGCCCCTGATAGGACCTCCAGACTTCTGCACATTCTTGCTGCGTTTCTCAGCTGCACGTTGCTTGCGACTCTTTTCATACGTGCTAGTCATGTTGATCAGTTGAGACAAGTTGCTGATGTTCTGATATTCAAAGGCCATCTTGATCTCAGAACGAAGTCCGGTCTCGAACTTGATGCACTTGGTCCGTTCATCTGCATCCCTGTAACTCCCTGCATATCGGATCAAGTCCTCAAACCTAGCAGCATATTCACCAACGCTCATGTTCCCTTGCACGAGCTGCAGAAAAGTTATCTCTTTCTCCCTACGAACATCTTCAAGAAAGTACTTGCCAAGAAAACGATTCTTGAACAAATCCCATGTGATCGCCTGATTGTCCGCCTCCAAACCCCTCCGCATTTGTTGCCACCAGTGTTCTGCTTCACTAGTCAACATGTACTGTGCTAGCAGAACCTTCTGTTCCTCCGGTGGTGCCATAGTGCTCATGATCTTTTCAATCTCCTGCAACCAAAGCTGTGCTCCATCGGGATTGAACCCACCTTCAAACTTCTGCGGATCGTTCTTTCTGAACTGTGCCAACCAATCAATTGCATTTGGAGCTGGGGGTTGAGGATTCATTGCTGCTGCGGCGGCCGCCGCTGCTGCTATGTTCTCCCCCTGGTTATGATGCACTTGTGCTATGTTAGCAGCCTGATCCTGTTGCATCTGTACCAGATGCTCCAGAATAGCGCGGATCCCGTCATTTTCAACTCGTCTTCCAGCCATTCTGTTCAGTCATGCATAAGGCCGACGGTTAATGCTTACTAGCATAATTAATAGTATAAACATCCTATCAATAGACTCTAGACTCTAAACTATAATTATCGATTACTCGCTCGGTGAGTAATCACTGGAGTAGCTCATAACTCCAAAGGCCGAGGGAAACTGCTCTGATACCATAAATTGTAACACCTAAGTTTATTTACCCTTTTATACCCTTAAATAAAATAATGAACTTAAAATTTTCTTTTTAAGTTATAAAAATCTCCCGTCAAACGGACGGAGTTTCGTTTGTTTTTAGGACTTTCCAAAATTTCTGGTTTTCCTGCGACCTGATAAACAACAACATTTTCAAATTGCAAAGCCAGCAGGGCTATTCACATATATATAACAACTAGTGCAGCATCGTGCATACATCAGAAAGTCAGAGTATGAAACATCAGAGTAAGCGGAAATATAAACAAGTTTCGGAAAACAGTTCTTTTCCCAAAATAGGACCCCTTCCCAAAAGGAGTCATCCTGGGGCCCCAAAAAGCTATTTACATTATATATACAACAAAAATGATTCACATCAGGTCATCGGGCCCAGGACATTCCCATGTCCTACATAACTATAAGTGACCTACTCTCCCTGTGAGGGAGAGTACTCCTGCTCGGCCTGATCGGGTGCAAACTCTTCCTCAGTACCTGTGGAGATAGTAAGGAGTGAGTATTGCACATAAAATGGGGAGGCAGTTTCCAATTAAGACATAATGCAATACCAAGTCAAACACAATTAACAGTTTAATCACCACATAATAAAACTCAACACATCACAATATGTTCATTAGTTTCATAATTCAATCACCTCCACTTTGTTCTTAATTCAACATTTTAATCAAGTCTTTTACTCTATTCTCTTCCATTATATTCACATTACTTTTACATTTTGTCCCTGGTCACGTCCTACTGCGTCCGCACTAATGTGCTGGTCACGACTTACTGCGTCCGGGTATATTTCATTTTGTCCCTGGTCACGACCTACTGCGTTCGCATCTTTACGCGATCACGACTTACGGCGTCCGGGAATATTTCATTCTATCCCTGGTCACGTCCTACTGCGTCCACACTAATATGCTGGTCACGACTTACTGCGTCCGGGAATATTTCCTTCTAACCCTGGTCACGTCCTACTGCGTTCGCATCTTTACGCGATCACGACTTACTGCGTCCGGGTATATTCCATTTCACATTTTCCCCGGTCACGACCTACTGCGTCTGCACTCATGTGCACTCACGTCTTACTGCGTCCGGGTGTATTTCATTCTCATTCTTTCAACATTATCCATTCTTACTCTTTAACAATTACATTCCCCTCTTAAATTGTTGCACTAAATATTTTTATTACCCAATTATCACAATTATCCATTATAAAATCAACTTTCACAGTCCAGGCATGTTATCCACATTATCACTATTATATTCCATAATTCAAACAACATAATTCAAGCACATTCATGTTATCATTTCTATTATTCTTAGCTCATAAATCCTATCTATTAATTAACCTATGGTGCAATACCCTATCTAGCACATAATTCCTAGTACACATTATATGCATATCGTAAACTAAACCCCAGAGTAAGGCAATACTCACTATAACCCACTCCTTACCTTAAATTAGCAAGAAGTAAATAGAATCTTAGTGAGCCCTAGCTCAAAACCTTGGAAACTTGAATTTCCTAAGCCTAGCTTGCCACCTCAATAAGGAAATGATGAAATGATGGTACACAATCCTATTTGAGAGAGCACAAGATGAGTGATCCTTGTCCTTGCCTTGGTTTGGGTTGGAAGGCATGAAACAAAATCCCTACATAACCATGAGTGCAAGAACCCTAAGGTTTTAAACATAATTTCTATGAACTAAGGAAAGTTGGAAAAGGGAATTAATATCATGCCTTAAAATTCAACTTACCCCAAGTTATGATAAAATTTGAAAACCAAGAAGGAGAAGAGAGGGAGCCACACGTGTGATCAAGGGAGGAGAGGGAATGAGACTTCAATCAAAATCCATGATGCAAGCTTGATGGGTGTGTTTGATTTTGGGTTGAGGTGCCCAAGAATCAAGTGTTTATGATGTAATGATGATGAAAATGGTCTTAGAGTTGAGGGAAAGTTGAGATAAATGGTGAAGATGATGGGGTGAAATGGTGTTGGAGTGTGAAGGTGTTGGGTTCTTTTTGGGTTTTATTTTCTTGCCTTAGGACCAGCAAGATCGTGTGGCTGGAATCAAGACTTTGGCCCCAAGATTGCTGATCAACGCACCAGATCTGGTGCCTACTGTGAGGCGCGCGCCTGGGCTCACGTCTGGCGCGCCTGAGCGCGAGAACAGCACCAGCACACGAGCTGGTGCATGGCTGATGCACCAGATGCTGGTTGGGGAGGGAATTTGGCGCGCCAACATGGAGTTGGTGCGTGGCTGGTGCGATTGGCGCGCGCCTGAGCGCACGGAATGATGCGCCTGAGCGAAAAAGTTCCTGAATTGGTGCACCAATGAACAGTGGTGCGCCTGGGCGTGCACCGGTGCGCCTGGGCGTGCACCGGTGCGCCTGGGCGTGCACCAGAATTTCCAAACTTCGATTCGCCGTAACTTTTTCGTTAACCGTCGGATCGGGTCCAAATTTTTAGACAAGTTTTTTCACCCTATAAACTTCATATCCAACGGTGGAATTTATTTTCTTAGCATCCTATAATAAATTTCTAATTTTCTCTTTTCGGTCGATTTCTAACATCTAAAACGCCGATTTAACTCCCGATTTCGCTTATATGACTTTGCCCGAAGCCACAACTGCCTTCTATACAACCCCTAGGACTTATAATCACCACTCACCTATCTACCAAAATTAATTAAGTCATTATTCCAATTTTTCTTAGGTTTTTATTTAATAATTTCATTTAAAATAAAGTTTAGGATGTTACATTAAAGAAATTAGGATGTTACATCATACATACTCCTTCGGAACAAGGAGTATGATTTTATGCACTTGGTCTATAATAAACTAAGTCTGTTTTGGAGAAAGGAAATCATTAACTTTGGGCTTAATATTACCTAGTCTATGTGTTGCTGTACGATATGTATAATATAACCGTTAGCCTAAAGTCGTAATTTGACATATGTTATGTATAACTTGAATTTGATGCTATAGGGCTAATAAATAAATAAATGCTTTAATTGTGTCTCTTAATAACATTTGGAAAAGATTAAATAAATCCATATTTTCATAATATAATAAATAATACTAACAATAATAATAGTATAATAAGGGATAAATATGTAGGGTGTTACAGTTTGTCTTTGACCCATAATCAATAAAAGGCTAAGCCAAAATAGCAAATATTGAATTTTTTTAAACTAACAATTTTGTCAAGAGATATATATTTTCTCATATATTTCAAGAACTAATTTATATTGCTTCATTTTTTTTAATGTTTAAAATGAAGAGACAAAAAGTTTAAAATGTGTATTTTTTTTTTCCAAAACTCGGAAAAATTTGACAATTTTCTATAACAAAGGTTATTTTTTAAAAGCTACTAGCAGTCAAATTCAGTGAACATAAATTAGAAAGATATTGTAGCTTTGAAAAAAAAAGTAGTTTTCACTTTTGAAAGCTAATTTTCAGAAAATTACTTGAAATAAATTTCAAGAAACCACACTAACTTTGTACCAGTTATAATCTCCAATATTTTTTTTTTAAATTACATTAAGTACACTAACCAATTGATGACAATTTAACTTTTAATTAAATTTGCAATGAATTAGTTATTAATTATAATTTAATAATTGTATAATACTTAATTAATTAATTAACTATATATTTAATAAATAAATAAAAAATAATTTAATTAATCATAATTTAATAATTTTTATACAATTAATAAATAAATAAATAATAAATAAATGAAAATAATTAATATAAATAAAATAATTTAGCATGTCATCTTTGGACATTTAATAACTTTAAGCTCTTTGCACATTTAATTTTGCTGAAAAGATGTTTAATAAACTTTTTGATTTGATTTACGACACTTGAATTCATGTTTCCATTCCAAACTTCATCAATTGCTTTGACAATAGTATTTTTTTTAATTATATTGTTCCTGAACTATAATCTTCATTTTTGGCATCAATGACAAATATGTTGATGTATGCTAGGGAGGCATTGTGCTTGATTATTATTTTTAAAGTACACAATAACTTTAATAGAGATCAAGAAAGAAAGAGCAATTTGTCATTATTTGTATAGCTTTATTTATTTCTTAGTACATACCATTCTTCCAAATTAAAGATGAGGAAGAGTTACATAGCATTATCCCGTAATAATGTTCATGAGTTTCTTCTTACCGCAACATAAACAACAAAAGATGTTTTTTTTGCAACAAAAGCAACAATTGTTATCGACATTCGTTGACATATTTCCGTTTGCGCTTTCCATCATAGTAAAAACAAAAGCAACGAGCAACACCAACATCATTATCTTCATTTTCAACAAATTGGATTCCATTGTAACTGTACTTGATTTTCAAAGAAAAAGATAAAGGTTTCATAAGAAACTAATGGTAATGGATAAAATACCAAATCTAAATTAGCAATTAATGGCACAAAATTTTGAAATTATTTATTTAAATAATTATATAAACTATTTTTTCACTTAGTCAATTATTATATTATTATAACATTAATTATTAATAATTCTTATCATCATCAAATTCAAATAATGCAATATTTATAAATAGGAACAATAGCACAACTAAAAGACAACAACAGAAATAATATTATAAATATTAATATTACTTTTTAGTAGTATTATTGTTACTACTATTATTTTTATTATTATAATTTTTATTATTATGAAATGCAAAAAATAATATCAAGTTCATATTTATAAAAGCAAATTTAATCCAAGAAACGATTATTGTTATTGTATTGAGTCAAATGACATAACACAGATCATATGAGAGAATAGAAAATTATAATAAAAAAAGAAGAAGTTGCAGCAAGTTTTATTTAATCTAAAAAAATAAAATATTAAAAAATAAAATAATCTTTAGTAGTTGAGAATATTTATATCCTTCAAATAAATCAACCTAAAAATCCTGCTAACCATTTAAAGGGGACATGTCTCATTTAAACTAACACATTTTAATTTCAAGTAGGTTGAAAATAAGACATGTCACGTTCTCTTTGTTAGGAAGATATAACATTATATTACTCCAAGTAATTAGTGTTCATCATATATATAAATTATGGACAGTTGAATATCTTAAGAATCCATTATATACTTTTCCTAATATAAATTATCTTTCATTAACTATGAAAATCAATACTAACCTTAAAAAATTCACTATACCACAACGAAATAAATGTATATAATAAAAATACAAGAACGACAAAAAAAAATCACAATATATATGAAGAGAAAAATAAATAATGAAAGAAACATATGCCTATTCATACTGAGAACAAATGCTAAAAAAAAAATCACTTAGAAATCACATACATGGTTGAACTTATCCTGTCATACTGAAAAATTAGTGAAAAAGATATTACACTAGACAAGAAAAATAACCTAAAAGCATGTATCTAAACTACCTTGTTGTCTCTTGAGGTGCCTTACTCTTATTTTTCTATGTAGTCCTCTCTTTGGAGCTTGCTTCTTTAGTTCTGCGAAAAAAATATATAGTCCTCTTCTTATTTATAGCTATATAAAATAGTTGTTATATTTCTCTATCAATTACAAATTATTTATTTTATTTCCTCCTTTAATTAAGGCAATGAACCAAGACATGTGGAAATTGACAAAATAAAAATTTGGTCAACATAAATATTAAATATTTATTATTATATTTATTTATCAATTTATTATATGAATTTGAATCATGATGAATAAAGTAAAAATAATTTCTAAACATAAAAAGAATAAGATGTACTACCAATACGAGGCTTGGTTCAGTTGGTGTAAGGCCCCAACTGAAATCTTGGGAATGGGACACGGGTGCTAGTAGCCCCGGATTCGATTCCCACTAAAAACATCTCGGTGGGAGAGCTAGCCACGAAGCTCGCTCCGGATTAGTCTCAAGGGCTCCCTGGTATTAAGGGTGCTCTTGGGGATACCGGTGGTTCCGCGACCAAAAAAAAAAAAGATGTACTCCGTGTATTTTTATTATCATGAAAACAAGTTTATTAAAAGAATATTATTATAATTGTATGAATTATAACTGTGAATTCAATGCAAATATTAATCCCTATATAATTTATTGACCAAAGATATCATATATATTTACTCCATCCGATCTCAATTATAAGAAAAAAAGACACTCCACTAATGGTCTTACATATATGCAAAAATTAACTAACTTTCTATTTTCAATACAATCATTCCTAATATATCCTTATAAAGTGGTTGAATCATTTCATTTTTTTTATCCCCAATGTAAGTTTACTAAACTAGTCTATTTTTTTAGGAATTTGAAAAAAAATAAATGCACTCAACTAACTTCCTTAATATGTGTGAAGTTAGGTTTTTTTTTTTTTGCTTAAAAATAAGATCGGAGGGCGTATAAAGTAGATATCATGCCCATGCATTGCACGGGTTTACTATAACATCATCGATTTTCCCTGATTGGTTATTAGTTATTAGTTATTAATTATTAATTACATTAATTAAAATAATTTAATACAATGTTTTCATTTTTTTAAAAAACTCATTTCCTGATGATAATGAATATAAATTTGTATTCTTATGATTTACAGAAATCAAATTAAGATTTTATTCGATTTCGATTTCTGCTTTGACATGGATTAGATTTGACAAGCTTTAAAAGATTTTTGGAAAATGTTTCTACAGAAAAATATCTTTATATTGACATTCTTGGGACTCCTGCATTTTTTTGTGGCATCCTAAGACTGTTTCATTTTTAGTTTTAGGACTGTTTTTACGTAATATCGCATTAGGTCTCCAGGCTTGTAGGTTCTTCGAGCTATTCGTCGTAGGATTTTTTGTTTCGACGTTCATTTAACAACTTCAGCTAGGATATAGGCTTGATCCCTTAGTTCTTCCAATAAATTGAGATTAAACTACTAGTTTTGTTGGTTGATACTTTTTGGAAGTTTTCTCTTCTCCAAATTGATTCACCTATCTCAACATGAATCATAGCTTCACAACCATATGTCAGGAGGAAAGGTATTTCCCCAGTCGAATTGTGAGGTGTTGTTTGGTAGCTCCAAAGGACATTTAGGAGGTGGTCAACCCATCTTTCACCAGTACTTTCTAATCTTTTCTTGATTCCATTTATGATAGCCTTATTTGCTGCTTCCACCTGGGCATTTGTTTGTGGGTGTTCAATTGAGCCATAGTGGACTCTGATCTTGAGATTTGCAAGCTTCTTTTTAAAACTATCAGCGGTGGATTGAGTTCCATTGTCCACCACTATTGATTCATGAACTCCAAAACGACATTATACGATTTTTAAAGAATCTTTGGACTTTTTCAGCTGCGATCAGGATCAGAGGAAGGGCTTCAATTCAATTAGTGAAATAATTGATTTCTACCACTAGAAACTTAAATCTACTTCTAGATATCTTGAAGGGACCTACCACGTCTATCCTACAAAAATAGAATGGCCAGGGGCTGGAGATTGAATGTAGGACTTGGGGGGGGGGGTGCATGGTACATTGTGGCGAATCTTTGACATTAGTTGCACTTTTTTACTAGATGCATTGCATCTTGTCAATAATACCTCGCCCTTAACATTTCTCGAGCTAATGATTTTAAACCAATGTGATGTCCGAATTCGCCTTCATGGATCTCCGCGCATACTGGATTCTGGCACTTCAATAATGGTGTGGATATTCCTCTTTTATAGATTCCCATCAAAAATAGAGAAATGAGCCGAACTCCATCGAATTTTGTGGCTTCTTTCTGTTGCCTGGTAATATTCCGCTCTTGATGTACTAGTCCATAACGCAGACTAACGGAATGGTCAAAATGTCGTTTTGGCCAACAAAGATCATTGACTATCGGTCAAATTACTCCTTGAAACTGTAGACACTGGTCTGAGGAAACCGTAATTGGTGGTTGGAGAGACTAAGGAACCCTAGGAATACACCTAGAAGGGGGGGTTGAATAGGTGTCTAAGCTACCTTGAAAGATTTTTGAACGAAACAAATCGAAACAATCAAAACAAAATATTTTTCCAAAAACTCTCAGGTTTACTCGAGTAGATTTCAGAGTACTCGAGTATTACTCGATTAAAGACACGTTTACTCGAGTATATCTGACAGAAACCAGAAAAATCAAGTTTTCATTCGCATACGAAAATCAATCAATTCACATGAAAGATCAGAGATTCAACGGAGATGATTAACACCTATATTCTTTTTGATTAACCTAGTTATGAAAATGATTTTCCCTTTATCAATTTGAACAATTAAAGATTCAATTCAATCAATTACGAAAATCAATCTTTCTAGGTTTTCAACCAAGAACGCAATCAAATGACTTGAATATAAAGAGTAAGGGTTTAGAGATACGACACAGTGATTTATCCTGGTTCACTTTCACCCGCTTGAAAGCTACATCCAGTCCCCTCTTCAACCAAGAGAGATTCTTCACTATGAGGAATTAGAGTTCTCAAATTACAAGTGATTGCCTCACAAGACTTCCTTCTTGCTAGCCTACAAGAGATAACCGACACCCTTGCCTTGTAATCCTATTGATCTTCTCTCTAATCTAACCTCTACCCCTTGTTGATAATCGACACAACAAGTCTTCAATTGCTTGATGATAATCCACACACCAAGGCTTCTCCTTGCTTGATTCACAACCAAGACTTCTTCTTCTTCAATGAACGTTGAACTTTGCTTGATGATAATCGACACACCAAGGCTTCTTGTTTGTTGTAGTGGCTTGCCTTATTGCAAAGATTACAACTCAATGAATACACATAACAATCCTAATGAATCTCAATCAATAGCTATGACAAATCACACAAGAGATTCAAAGGTTCTTGATCAAAGAATATGAAAATAGAAAAGCTTTGATCTTTGAAATTGAGAGAGAATAGAGTGGCTTGATTCTTTGTAAAATGAATATCAAAATGATGGGTTATAATCACAAAGGTTAGGAAAAAGGTTTATATAGAATACCCAAAAGTTATGGCACTTGAAAACTGATTTTGAGAAGTGAAAATCGTATTTTAAAAATCAGTTCAGCAGTGTTTACTCGAGTAAATTGCAGCATACTCGAGTAGTACTCGATTAAACAAACTCATACTCGAGTAGATTGATACTGCACTTGATTAAAACTTGTTTTCTCAAAAACCAACCTTTCCTTTAAAACCTTTAAGCCACCTATTGATTCTAGGTTAAGTGAAAACTCAAATTATGATTAAATCATGACTTATGAATGAGATTCACTACCCTCTAAACAAACTACCCAAATGAAAACCTATGAAGCTTGAGAGGCAAAAGATAAAACAAAAACAATTACACTCAAACTTAAGTCTTCATGAGCTTGTTCTCTCTTCTTCACTTGATGTTTGTTGTTGCTTGTTGAACTTGAACTTGATCATCACATGATAGCTTGTTCAAAACACTTTGTCATTATCAAAACATTCATCATGGAACTTACATGGTCAAATTAGTCCCTAACTTTGTAAACCACTAACGGTATGGACTAATGTGACTCACATTTTGTTATCTCGGGACTAATTTGGAATTTCGATAATCTCAAGAACTAATTTGACCAATACCTACAAAATTAGAGATCAATCTGACATATTACTCCCGTTTTAATAGTGAGCTTACATTAACATAATGTTAAAATTTGTAGAGTTTTTCATTTTGTACTCAACAACCACAAAATTATGAATTTTAATTTAAATAGGAGAGGATTGTGACATTACTGCATAGAAACAAAATGAAAAAGAGAAAAAAGAAAAATACAAAAGTCCAAACCTAAAAACATAAATAGTTTAAATAACCAATCTAGTTTTGTCAAGAGAAGAATATGATGTCAAAACAGAAGGTGTAATCTAAGAGTTATATATCACCTTAACATGATTTACCTATCTATCCCAAGGGAGTTGGTCATGGCCTCATGGGTGCCAGAGGAGACCAATATATTTCCAATTATAAAATTATACTAATAGCTTATCTATTCATGCCAAGATGAGACACAACCACAAGTAGGCAAAACAAATTCATAGAGGACTGACCAAGCCTCATCAGAATGAAGGAAATGAATTGGGCCCTAAGCCCAAACGTAAAGCTATTGCCCCTGTGTGAATGAAAGACTTTCAGATTGGGCCCTTTTAATTTTATTTCTGCATCGGTTGTATCCTTGTTGTGCTGGAATATTTGAACCCCAAATGTGGTTATTTGGCCCCCAAATGTTTCCGTCTCTAAAGGAACGGGAAAACACGTCTTGTTAAAGACGGAATAATGAACCCCAATTTGGTGAAATTCGCTTTCCCGTTCTACAGAAGACGGACAATACCGTCGTCGAAAAAACGGAAGTATCCATTTTACAGTACACGGAAGTACAAAAAAAGGCATTTTACAATTTTTACATGCTTCTTACAGAAGACGGATTCGAAATTCCTTATTCCGTTTTTCCTAAGACGGAAGTTTCCGTTTCCTTCTATACGGGACACTTAAATGGGGTTCATTTTCCCGTTTCCCCCTATCCCGTCTTTCAGTAGACGGATGAAACAATGGGGGCCAAATAACCACATTTGGGGTTCAAATATTCCAGCACATCCTTGTTTGGGAATTTATTTTGCCACCCCATGTTCTATGGTTGCCACCCTAAATAGTAAAATAATACCCATCATGCCCTTTTAAAAAAAACATATTTTAAGACGGGTCGTAAGGGGGCACTACGACCATCAGGTCGTAACAACCCCTTACGACCATTTAAAAAACAATATTTTAACAGAGTCGTAAGCAGGTGTTACGACCTGCTGGTCGTAGTACCTGCTTACGACCAAATATTTTTAAAGGGTCATAAGCTGGTGCTACGACCAGCAGGTCGTAACACCTGCTTACGACTCTGTTAAAATATTGTTTTTTAAAGGGTCGTAAGGGGGTGATACGACCTCATGGTCGTAGTGCCCCCTTACGACCCGTGTTAAATCCTTATTTTTTTTCTTATATAAACTCATTCATACCTGAAATTGTTTTTACCAAATCTTATACTTCGTCATACAAAAACTTGGTTTTAATGGCTGCTGTTGAACCTGAATTTCAAGGTAATTTTCAAAATTTATTCATAAAGTTTAGTTAGGATTAATGTTTTCAATAATTTATTGTATCCTAATTGATGAATTATTATGGGTTGTTTATTTAATTTTAAAAAAAAATTATACAATTTTTACAAGGTCGTAACCCAATGTTACGACCAGTGTTTATGTTGAAGTCGTAACACTGGCTTACGATCCGTGTTTTTTTTAGGGTCGTAACCAAGTGTTACGACTCGTTTTTTTTTTTTTTAATAATCCTTATTATTATTATTATTTATTATATTAATTTTTGTTTATTTTAAATATATAATATAACTTTTTTTTATTGAAATCCTAATATTACATTTTTATTCTAAATTTCTAATATAACTTCTTTTTATTCTAAAGTTCATATATATAATTTTTTTATGCTAAAGTTGTAATACAACTTTTTATGTTAATTTTAAATTCCTATAACACTGTTTTTTTTAATTCTTTATTATAAATTCCTAATGTAACATTGTTTTTTTTATTTTAAATTCATAATGAAACACTGTTTTTTTCATATTTTTTATTTTAAATTCCTTTTAACATGTTATTTTTAATTTTTATTATTTTAAATCCTAATATAACTTTTTTTTTCATTTAACAATATTATTGCAGACTATAGTGATGACTTTTCACATAATAAGATTTTTGCAAGTAGAGACGAATTGATCCGTTGGGTTCAAGCTGTTGGATAAGAACAAAAACATGTGATCGTTATATATCGGTCAGACACAGGCGGAGGGACGTATAAGAGAAACCTAGGGTGTTTTTAGCTTGCGAAAGAAGTGGAAAATATAGGAAAAGAACAAAAGGTGAGGTAATGTGTGTATCTAGTACTCGCAAGTCTGAATGCCCTTTCAGGATTAATGCTTGGGATCTTGGTAATGGAAAAGGTTGGATGCTTTCGGTCAAATGTGGCGTCCATAATCACAAACCATGTGAAAGCTTGGAGGGTCATTATGGTAGGCAAACCAAAGAGGAAAATGAGTTAATCGATAACTTGACAAAGGCAGGGGTCAAACTGAAGGAAATTCTCATTAGTTTGAAAGAACGGAACAAGAACAACACTACTACCTTGAGACAAGTGTACAATGAGCGTCAACGATATAGAAAAAGTATCAGACATCCCAGGACCCAGATGCAGCATTTATTACACAGATTGACTTCTTCTGGATAGTGACAAATTATGTAAAAGACGAAGAAAGTGATGTGGTCAAGGCCATTTTTTGGGCACATCCAAGTGGAATAACATTATTACATTCGTTCGGTATTGTTCTTGTTATGGATAGTACCTACAAAACAAATAGATACAGATATCCGCTTCTTGAGATCGTAGGTCAAACATCGACAGAGAAGACGTTCCATGTTGCCTTTTGTTATATGGAGGCTGAAAAGGCTTCCTACTTCACATGGGCTCTAGAGCGGCTTCGCAACTTGATTGAAAGTGATGATGCCATGCCTCAGATCATAGTGACTGATAAAGAAGATGCTCTGATTTTGGCAGTCAGGAAGGTATTTCCAACCTCTACTCACTTGCTATGTAAGTTTCACATCTCAAAGAACGTGCAGTATAGAGTGAAGCAGAAGGTTTGTGAGACAAAAGATGAGACACCTATAATGGACGCTTGAAAAGCAGTCGTAGAATCTCGAGACTTGCAAGAGTATACAGATTATTTGAAAAAATTTAAGGATTTGTGCGGAATAATAATTTATGACTACGTGGAACGTACTTACCTGCGACACAACAAGGAGAAATTTGTGGGTGTTTGGGTAAACCAATTGATGCATTTTGGTAATACCACAACTAATAGGTGAGTTAAAAAAACCCAAACATTTTTTTTTATGTATATTTTAGTGATGTGTTTTTACCTATTGAGTTTTAAAATAATTATGAAAAATACGTTATATGTTTATTTTTTGTTTTACCAGGGTTGAGAGCGCTCATGCCACATTCAAGAGATTATTGAGAGATAGTCAGGGGGATATGTGCACCAGCTTTGAGGCAATGGAGAACATGCTGGTATGTCAACATACTGATATTAAAGATTCTTTTGAAAGTAGTATCACCAAGGTGGATCATCGTGTAAATAATGATTTCTACAAGGAGTTGCGTCACTTTGTCTCTCGCAATGCGTTAATACGTATTTGGGAGATCTTGGAAAGTCTTCGCCAAACAAAAGGGGTAAGCTTATGTTGTGATTGCAGAATCAGAAGAACTCACGGTCTACCATGCGAATGTGAACTTGCAAAATATTATAAAGAGGAAGTACCCATCCCTTTGGATGCAGTTCACGATCATTGGCGACGCTTGTCTTTTAATGAAAAAATAAAGACCTCTTTTTCACCAACAGATTTTGATCCAAAACCATACGTGGATGAGATATATCGTCAAGTAGAAGCATTAGATGATAAGGGTGTGCTTGAAAAGAAAAGATATTTTCAAAGATTACATGAGTTTGTGTATCCAACAACAACTTCAATGAAGCCTCCTAAGTATAAAGTGAAGACAAAAGGCGGTGTGAAGGGTAGTAGGAAGGAGGCAGCAAATGAAAAATCTACAAAGCGTGAACCATCTCATTGGGAAGATGATGTCATGGAAGGTGCTTATCCATCCAATGGATCTCAATCTAAAACAAAGGTTCACAATCTACCAGGTCAAAACCAAAAGGGTCTCAATCAACAGGTGATTGTCAATTGTTATTTTTTATTATTTGTTAATATGTTTTGTCAATTGTGATCATTTATTCTTCTCAATCTACAGGATCCAATACAAAGGGTTCTCAAACAAACATGTCAACCAAAAGAAAGAGTTCTACAGAAACATATAATGCTTGGAGAAAAATGTTGACAGCTTTCCCTGATGTGTTACACCAGTTCATTCACAAAATAATTGATGTCAAGGCTGATGGAAATTGTGGCTTCCGTGTCTTATCATTGTATAGATATGGCACAGAAGAAAACTACATGCTGATTCGACAGGAGGTTATAAAGGAGATGATTAATAACAAAGTTCTGTATGTTGACATTTTAGGACAATCCTATTATGACAAAGCATATAATGCATTATATGTTGATGGATTAGGTGCTGTATCACAAGCAAAGTGGTTTGAGGTTCCAGACATGGGACATGCAGTTGCTAATTTGTACAATGTTGGGCTAGTGACTATTTCGTCAACAACAGGTGAATGTCAAACGTTCTTTCCATACAGGACATCTTTGGAAACAAGTGAAAAAAGAATTTGGGTGATGGGAAATGTGCATAAAAGCCATTGGGTACAGGTAACATTCAATTCAATCTATAATGTTTATAAAGTATTTTAATTTGTGCGAATTACTAACTTATTTTCAATTCACTTGCAGATTCATTGGAAAGAAGGTTCACCAATACCTCCAATATATGTAGGATGGTGGAGAAATGCAAGTACGGGAGTCCTTGCATGGGAATCTCATTTTCAAGAATGTCTTCAAATGTTCAAACCATTTTTGCCTGAGCCTCACATTGAAGAAGATGAGCCTATTAATCTAGACGAAGACGAAGAACACAAAGATCTAGACGAAGACGAAGAACACAAAGATCATAAGAATAATAAGAAGAATTGAAGATGATCAATACTCCCTTACTACTTTTTTTACTCACTTACTCTTTTTTATTTTTTTTTTACTCCCTTACTCTTTTTTAAATAATTTCTCATTAGATTTATTATTTGCGGTCTGAGTATATTAGCAACATTTTAGTATTAATTTTTTTAAAAAAATGTTACTTTCCAATTTTACCTTATAAAATTTATTAATGCTAATTAGTAATATTATTATAATTCCATATACAAACTACTTAATTAGTAATAAATATGTTTTGCAATTTTTACCAAAATAATGATAATGGTTTTTATCATAAAAATAAATGAAATGCATTTGAAAAGTACTAGTCACATCCATATACAAACTAAGTAAGATATCCAAGATAACATTAAAATATCCAAAACTAATAACTAAATCAATCCTATTGGCGTCTTGCACGACGTGCCCGTCCACCCCTCTGGCTTGATTCTGCACCATCATGAGTCGATCCACCACCTCTGCGCCCTCTCTCACGTACCCTTAAACCCTGAACATCACGCATGGCAGGGGTGCTAGCATACAATCTGATGTCATGATGTACATCAGGGATGTATCCCTGATCCTGGTCTACTATATCAACAAGTTGTATAATACGACGCATTCTTGATATTAATTCGATCTGCACACGAAAATAATTACAAATTATTACTAAAAAATAAATAGAAATTATTAAAAATATAAATTAAAATTATTAAATAACTTACATTAACGACTTGAAGATCATGATCCACCCTGGTCGATGTAGGATAAAGATAAGGGTGAGAGTAAGTGTGCACCCAGTCCAGATAATCCTCAGCACACTCCTCGAGAAAGCTAGCAGGAATTCCATCAACCACATGAACACCCCACTCAGCCCATCGCTCCTGAATCGCCTCAAACGAAGGAAGCCGGTGTGGTGGAGGTGGAATATGTTGGATATAGCCAAATTGCCGCTGCACTCTCTCCGGAAGGTACGGTCGTCTAATCTTCCCGCATCTAATGTACCCGGAGTAGAGAGCAATCTCAGCAAATGGCCTGACTGCCCGATGATTGAGAAACGGTTGCCACACAACCTGATCAGCCGTAATGGTCTCCAGGTGCTGTCTGAAAGTAGCTTCTGCACCATTAGGGCTTTCGGGGGGCAACCACTTGAAGATCCTTGGATGTACCTCATTATATTCATCTTTTGTTGTGCCAAATCCAAGTCCTGGAAAATATTCCAAGATCCAAGCCTGCGAATGAGTTGAGACATATTATTAATAAGATAATTAGAATATAATGCTTAAAAAATTTATAAATAAAATAAGTTATATTATAAAACATGTTACCTGAAGAAGTGAAGTGAAACCGGCACACTGCACCTTCCCTTTCTTCGCAGCGTCAGCCAATCGATCGTACAAATACGCCAACGCGCACGCACCCCATGCATATTCACTCACAGAATGCAGGTTCTCCAACGCATGCAGCCACTAAACTCTAGTGGAATTGACAGTCTTATCAATAAAAAGCGTCGACCCAACAAGGTACAACAGATAGCACCTTGCAGCGTGCTCGTACCGATTTTGTTCGATGAACTGGTCCAACCATCTGGTCAATGCCGTGAAAGAAACCGCACCACCTTTGGTGCGATCCACCTCTTCAGCGGCCTCTAGTGTAGACAGTCCTAGAACTTCGTGCAACAAAACCACCGCCTCAGGCTTCGACGGTTTATCCCAAGGGATGAGGTAGCCCGTCACAGGAATATGGAGAAGGGACGAAACGTCGTCCAGTGTCACCGTGATCTCACCACAGGGTAGATGGAAGGTGCATGTGTCTTCATAAAAACGCTCCACAAACGAGCTCAGTATGCGCCTATCCGTCATTTGAAATGACGAATCGATCAGAGGCGCAAGTCCAGAACCTAGAACAAGTGTACGAACTTGTTCCGGTAACTGAGCTAATGACCTCAACCCAAATATCCTATTAAGAAACTGGTTCATAGGACCAGGATCCTGCAAGAAAGAGATAATAATTAGTTATGCAATTTAATTAAAAAAAATTACAAAGGATATTACATTTAACTTAAATATTACTTACATTGCCCTTCCATATCTGCTTGGCCCTGTGGCCACTGTAAGTAGTCAACAGAGTCTCATCTTGAGGATAGCCGACGTCGTCGTCTAATTCCGCTGCATTGACAACTGGATCGTTGTCCCCGACATTTAAATATGCGGCTGCTGCCGCCTCTGCCTCTGCAGCCTCTGCTGCCGCTGCTCGTGCTGCAGCACGTTCATCTATAAGATGTTTGCGATTGGATGCACTGGGCCGGTTTCTCGCAGGAGGACGGGGAGGAGAGTCATCGCGGGATGCCATCTGAAAAGAAAAAACAAAGCAACTTTAATATTATTAACTCAACATAATATTAATATGATTTGAAAAGACAATTTTCCAGAATAATAAAATGGCGAGAATCATGAGGAATAAAAAGCAGCAGAATCATGAGGAATAAAAATATATACACCAGAATCATGACCAATAGCAGCAGCTGCGTTTATAGGAATAAAAAGCCAAGTATTTTATGAGGGTATGCTAGAGAGAAATAAGAGCAAAATGCAAAAGAAAACCTAGGTTGCTATGCAAAGAAGTTCTAAACATCTGCAGTATAATGTAGCCAATTGGCATATTTGAATTTGACTATAATTTGAAGACTTGTCAACCTAAATTAGAAGAGTGTAGCTGCCAAACCACTGATAGAAACCATACCATATTGTCAAGTATTTTATTAATGGATTGCAAGAATGAAGAATTGAAAAATATGGAATAGGATGTGCAAATAGATAGTGCTTGGTCTTATACAGAGAGAGGGGTACAGAGACGTGAAGGAACCAAATGTTAATGGCTAGAGAACTAATAATAATAATAATAGCCAAATGTTAATGGCCAGAGAACTAATAATAATAATAGGCAAAGGATTTAAACAATAGAATAAAAATTAGAGTTCACATATCAAAAAAGTAATCATCACTTCTCCTTACAAATTCACAGGTTCTTTACATACTAATCAAAGGTACGGTGAATCCTTGTTCAGGTATACAGGGCCACTATAGGAAAGCCTGAGAGCTAGTATGCATTTATATCTAATCATCAAAAAGAATCAGCATTCTTCCTAAATAAAAAACCCAAAAAATCTAGCATTTGGATTGACTGCATGGGAATATAACCAAAACCTAAATTTAATAGAGCAAAAACCATCAAACAATTCTAACACAGACCCAAAGCTGAATGAATCATCAATAAATCATATATAACAAAAATTATAAAAGTCTAATTTAAGAACATCCATAAGGATAAATTAGAATGAAACTTAAAAAATCACCCAGCAAGTTGGCATATTGTCAAAACTAAAATGCAAAGGCTGCTAAAGGTAAAAATTGATGTTTAAGACTTTAAGTAAACTAGCTCAACTCACAATATGACGAAAACAAACTTGCAACACCAACAACCACAAATCAAAACCAGAATTTTCCCATATATCTAAAACCATGATACTAATATAAAGTTACAACAATCTTTATAGAGTAGTTCAAAGATGTAATAAATGTACAATAACATAAATGAAGCTTCAACAAGCTGCTTTACATTATTCTATTCCAAATCTTTCTCAGCCCCTTTCATAACAAATTGATTTTTTCCATCTAAATATTTTTCAACTTCTCAAATTACACTTTTCATATCAAATTGAATTTTTCCAGAATCAAAATATTGTCTTAATCACTAAATTACAGTTTTCAGCTTCTAAAAAAAATCACTTTTTCCAGAATCGCATTTGCATAATCACTTTTCCTATGAACCTAATCAAATTGAGTTCATTTCAAATGAGGAAGAGATTACGGCTCAAATTACCCATTTCAATTACCCATTTCAATTCATTTAACAAATGATAAGACTAAACTAACAAATAGCTAAATTACTGAAAATTGGTTGACACATAAGAGATTACCCATATTACTAAACAAACACTGAATTGAATAACAATAACGAATCAAGCAATTACCCATTTCAATTCACTTAACAAAAATTGAAGAGATTAGGGCTCAGATTTAACAAATTAGGAAATTTAACAAGTTAGGGTTTGTACAATGGGGAATTAAAATGTTACCTCGAATAGAAGACACACAGAGATCTAGAGAAGATGCAGGGGAATTTGCGATTTCGCGAGTGAGAGGGAACGAGATTTGCGACTGCGACCGCGAGTGGGACGGAGATCGGTGATTTGCGACCGCGAGTGAGAGGGACGGAGATTTGCGACCGGAGTATGTGACTTTGTGTGGAAAATTTGTGGAAATAAAAACCCTGAGAGACTGTTCTTTGTGTAAGTCAAAACAGTAGAGTAGCGAGTGAGAAGAAGATAGTGAGAGTGACAACTGAGAAACTATTCCTAAAAATGCTATAATTTCATCGGGTCGTAAGCATGTGTTACGACCTGTAGGTCGTAACACCCAATTACGACCTTTTAAAAAATTATGGTCGTAAGCAGGTGTTACGACCTCTAGGTCGTAACATATGCTTACGACCCGTGCAAAACTGTTTTAAAAAAGTCGTAAGGGGGTGCTACGACCTTCTGGTCGTAATACCCCCTTACGACCCGTGTTAAAATATGTTTTTTTTTAAATAAAAAAATATGTGGTCGTAAGTGGGTGCTACGACCAACAGGTCGTAACACTTGCTTACGACTTTGTTAAAATTTTATTTTTTAAAGGGTCGTAAGGGGGCATTACGACCATCAGGTCGTAATGCCCCCTTACGACCCGTGTTAAAATATGTTTTTTTTAAAAGGGCATGATGTGTATTGTTTTAATATTTGGGGTGGCAACCATAGAGTATGGGGTGGCAAAATAAATTCCCTCCTTGTTTTGTTATTTCAATTCCTTAACGTAGTGCCCATTTGATATGAGGCCTTTTGTATTAACTTAAAAAGGAGCTGATGCTCCTATGCGAGAAGCAGAGAAGTCATTTGTCTTTCATTTCCTTGTTGTTTTGTTTACTGCTTTCCCTTTTGTTGTTAAGAACCCTAGCCCTCTAACCAAACTGTAGTCCTACCTTATCATTATTGGTGCTTTCATTCTTTCACTATATCTACTGATCGGTTGATAGATGAAACTTATCTCCAGATTTTCTCAGAAAAACTCCAACAGCAGCAAAACCAGCAAAATGAGAGACAAGAAGCTCTCTTGGTTGCAATCTCTAGATTAAATGATCAGGTAGCATCAATCTCCCGTTCTCAACCTGAACCACCTCCTAACATCACTACCCTTTCCTATATTACCCACCCCCCTCCATCATCTGTTCAACAGCCCTCACCTACGCACCCTTACATAACCCACTTTACTACCCCAAACCCTAATTTCTAACACTTCCTCTTCTATTTCCCAAATTCCTAGCCAACTACACCACTTCAGTACCCCACCACCCTTCACACTAAGCCACACCCCACCCGTTTCCCACGCCCCTCCTCACACAATCCCTTTCCCCTCATATGCACCTACCACACCACTACATTTCTTACACCCCACCTCACTTTTCAGCCCTCACAACATGTGAGGCCACCAACCATCAAACCACCAAAATTACAGCTTGTGCCCTTTGATGGAACAGACCTATTAAATTGGATTTTTCAAGCTTAACAGTATTTTCAGCTATACCTTGTTCCACCTGAACATAGGTTGAGTATGGTTGCTTTCTATATGAAGGGTGATGCCTTAAGTTGGTACAAATGGATGTACCAAAATATGGAACTCACATATTGGGCTTCTTTTAAGTGGGATTTGGAGATGCATTTTAGTCCCTCTTCATACACTAACCACCAGGCTGAGTTGTTTAAACTCAAACAGATGAGGAGCGTTAGTGACTACCAACGCCTTTTTGAACAACTCAGCAACAGATTATGCGGTCTCTCTAATGAGGTATTGCTTAATTGTTTCATTTCTGGAATTAATCATGAAATTCGTAGGGAGCTAGCCAAACATAAGCCTACATCAGTGTCACAAGCTATTGGGTTGGCCAAATCAGTGGAGGATAAACTAAGGGACTCAAAACCTAAATTTAGATACCACCCCACCCCCTCCCACTCCCTTTCATGTTGCTAGTACTAGAAGAGAAACTCACCAATACCACTTCTAATTAGGCGTTTGACCCCAACTCAAATGAGTGAAAGGAGAGCTAAGGGACTTTGCTTTAATTTTGATGAAAAATTTCACCCGGGACACAAATGTAAACCTACTTGTTTCTGGCTGTTTATGGTTGATGAGGGCACAAATTTTACTGATGTTACGCCTAATACTACTGTTGATGTTGCTGAATCACCCCCAGAAATTGTTGAAACCGACCAACCAGCAACAAATGCAATTCATTTCCAACTATCTAATCAGGCTTTGACAGGACTACCCTCCCCTCAGACCCTAAAATTTCAAGGTTTGATTAATGGTCTACATGTTACTATTGCAGTTGACACATGAAGCTCTCACAATATAATGCAGCCACGCATTGCCTCCCATCTAATGCTCCCTACGCTACAAACGTCAGCATTCCCAGTTATGGTGGTAAATGGAGCACACATTTATTGTGCAGGTTATTGTAAAGATGTTCCCATCCAGATTCAACAACACCTCTTCACTATACCCTTTTACCTCCTGCCTATTCAAGAGGCTGATGTGGTCTTAGGAATTGAATGGCTACGCACTTTTGGGCCAATTCTTTCGGACTTCGCTATTCCAAGCATGTCCTTTGACCACCTTAATACCCGAATCACCCTTACAAGCACACCCTTTACTATACCCAATCCCACTTCCTACCAACAAATCTTCCACCTTTTACAAAAAGATTTAGTTGCCTCCATGCATTTGATTTCGTTTTTACCCACTACACTACCCATTGATTCCCCTTTACCCTCTTTTCAGTCAGTAGACACTACTCACACAACCCTACAACAACTACAACTAGAAATACAAAACCTACTCAACCACTACTCTACTACAACCCCTCATGGCCTACCACCCATTCGCCCACACGACCACCACATACCCCTCATTCTAAACACCCCACCTATAAATGTAAAATCTTATCGTTACCCACATTCCCAAAAAGAGACCATGAGCATAATCATTGCAAAGATGCTCTAAGATGGCCTCATCAAACCCAGTAATAGCCCTTTTTCATCCCCGGTGTTGCTAGTTCGAAAAAAAGATGGGACTTGGCTTTTTTGTGATGACAATAGAGCCCTAAATGCAGTTACCACCAAAGACAAATTCCCTATTCCTATTATTGATGAGTTGCTGGAGCCTGGATGAGTTGGGAAATGCAAAGGTTTTTTCTAAGGTTGATCTACGTTTAGGTACCACCAAATTAGAGTTGTCCCGGAAGACACTCACAAGACTGCTTTCAGAACATTTGATGGGCACTATGAATTTCTAGTAATGCCTTTTGGGCTCACCAATGTGTAAGAACTACAATCGGTGGGTGAAATAACTAAGGAACCCTAGGAGAACACCTAGAAGGGGGGGTTGAATAGGTGTTTAAGAAACCTTGAAAGATTTTCAAACGAAACAAATTGAAACAATTAAAACGAAAGATTTTTACAAAATGTTTCAGCCCTTAATCGATTAAGCCTTCAATTAATCGATTAATCCTTTGTAAAACTTTGAGTTAATCGATTAATCAGATCAGTTAATCGATTAGTTCCTGAAAGCTGTGTTTTTCTTAATCGATTAACACATTCAGTTAATCGATTAACCACTGTTAAAACTGAAAAATCACTTTTCAATCGAAAACGAAAATCAATCAATTAACACATAAGATTAGAGATTAAGCTTAATTGATTAACACCAATATTCTTATTGATTACCTAGATTATGAAAATGATTTTCCCCAAATCAATTTGCACAATTAAAAGCTTAATTCATTCAATTATGAAAATCAAACTTTTCTAGGTTTTCAACCAAGAACAATATGAAATGACAAGAATATAAAGAGTTAAGGGAATAGAGATACTGCACAGTGATTTATCCTGGTTGTCTCACAACCACCGTGAGCTACATCCAGTCCCCTCTTCAACCAAGAGAGATTCTTCACTAAAGGAATTAGAATTCTCAAATTACAAGCAAATGCCTCTCAAGACTCCCTTCTTGATAGCCTCCAAGAGATACCACACTCTTGTCTTGCAACCCTATTGAAATCTAATCTAACCTTCCCTTGCTTGTTGATAACCCCACAACAAGTCTTCCAATTTGCTTGTCAACATAACAAGACTTCCAATTTGCTCGTTAACACAACAAGACTTCCAAGACGATTTTGCTTGATGAACAACCACCAAGACTTCCTTTGTTGTAGAATGTTTTCTTCCTTGCAATGATTACAACCAAACAGAAAAACAATAACAATCCTATGAATCTCTTTCAAGAACTATGAAAATATCAACACATGAGATTCAAAGATTCTTGATCAAAGAATGTGAAAATGAAAGCTTTGATCTATGAGAAAGTGAGAGAGAAAGTTGAGAGAATAGTGTGGCTTTGATCTTTATAAAATGATACGAGAATGATGTTAGTTAATCACAATGACAAGGAAAAGGTTTATATAGAATACCCAAAAGTTAGGAAACTTAAAAACTGATTTTGATAAGTGAAAAACGTATTTTAAAAACCAGCACTGCAGGTGTTAATCGATTAACTCATTGTCTTAATCGATTAACCACTGTAAGATGTGTGTTAATCGATTAGCTCAACCCATTAATCGATTAGCCACTGCAAAACACTTCTAAAAACTTGTTTTCTCAAATCTAAACCTTTTCTTTCAAACCTTTAAGCCACCTATTAATTTTAGGTTAAGTGAATACTCAAATTATAATATAATCATGCACTTGATAGAGATTCACTACCCTCTAATAACTCTACCCAAACTCATCAAACTATAAGACTCAAACTAAAGATATTATATTACAATACACAAATGAATCTTCACGAGCTTGCTCTCTCTTCATCATTGTTGATTGTTGTTTGTTTATTGAGCTTCTTCATGCCTTGAGCTTGATCAAAACATTTGTAGCTTGTTCAAAACCTTTGTCATTATCAAAACCTTCTCACTGGATCTAGCAATCTCCCCATTTTTGAAAATGACAAACATTTTTTGAAGTTGTTTGAAGTTGTTGATGCTTGAATCATTTTATTACTTGGTGAGACTCTTGCTCCCCCTCAATAAATGCTTTTGACATTTGAAATCCAATTGAGATAAGCTTGATTCTCCCCCTATCTTCAACAACTTTGTTCAACCTATATAAAAACAACAAAACAACCTCTTTTCCCCCTTTTGGCATTATAAAAAAGTAATATAACCTTTTCTCCCCTTATATGAAATAATAAGCCAAAATTAGAGAAATTAACATTCATTTCTTCACAAACATTGATACCAATTAATCAATGATACCAATTGTAACAAATTGTCACTATACTTTGAGATGTGATACCAATTGGAAAGAAATATAACAATGAAAATATAATACCAATTGGAACTAAAAAAGTCATAACATCACTTAACAAAGTAAGATATCAATTGTAAAGAAATATCACAAAATCAACAATAACATGATAATCACATAATGACTACAATGATATCAATTGAAGAAAATATGACATAATAATACTTGTGAATTTTCAACACCAATTGCAAATATCAATGTTAAGAGAGTAATAGTAAGATTAGAAGATACCAATTGTAAATCCAATTGTGAATACTTATTATCTCTTGTGAGAAATTCACTTGATACCATATGTGAGCCTTTGTAGAAGTAATACCAATTGTAAAGCTTCAACAATACCAATTGTAAAAATTTGTAGGACATTCTCTTTGATACTTGAAGATGCAAATGAAGAATAACACTTGTAAGCCCTTTTGCTCTTCAATCATACCTACAAAAACAATCATGATTTTCTTTTTGGTATCCAAATATTCTTGGATCCATTTTTGTTAGTGAAGGGATTTTCACCCTTCTTAACCCAAACAAAATTTCCTTTAGGTATACCATGCACTTTAACATAACACACATTTGAAGTATGTCCATGAGTGCCACAATAGAAACATGTTGATGCATTTGAAAAATCAACTTTAGAAAAATCAACAATATTTCTATGAGACTTACTTTTAGCCTTAGTATAACCCAAACCAAACTTGTTTGAATTTTCTCTTTGAAAATTTAACAATGTGCGCAATCTAATATCACCACTTGTGAAACTTGCAAGCTTATTTTTCAAAATAGCATTTTCATCTTTAAGCAATTTGCAACTCTCACAATCAACCACAACATTCAATCTACTAGCACAATCACAAGAAGAACTAGCATAAATGAGATCAAGAGTTTAATTTTGAAGATTAAGCTCATTAACTTGTTTTTGAAGTTCTAAAATCTCTTGTTGATGTTTCAAAATGAGCTTCTTTCTTTCAATGTTTTTCAAAGCTAGTTTCTTAAGATGTTCATGCATTTCTTCATAAGCATTATATAAAATTTCATATTTGGAAGAAATTTCGGATTTAGTATCACTTACATCGCTATCCTCGCTTTGTTCATTCGATTCATCATTTCAACTTTCTTCTTCATCTACCAGAGCTATCAAGTTGAGAGTAGCAATTTCTTCATCATCCGAAGAACTACTTGATGTGCTTTTATTTTCCTCTTCATCATCCCAAATGATGTATGCCTTTTTATGCTTTGAATTTTTCTTTTCTTTCTCCATCTTCTTGAGATACTTAGAGCATGAGTATTTGAGATGACCGGGTTTTCCGCATTCATGGCAAACCACTTCTTCTTTTGTTGTCTTGGTCTTGTAGTGGGGAATTCTTCTCTTTACTTTTGTCTTTGTTCAACCTTCCTTTTCTCCTTAGAAGCTTGTTAAACTTTCTTAGTAGAAGTTTCATCTCCTCTTCATCAATGTTCGAATCGGAATCTTCACTATCATCATTATCAGAACTCTCTTCCTCTTTTATATGAACTTTTGATTTTAAGAGCAATTCCTTTTCTTTCTTTGTTCTTATCCGACTCTTCATGCATATGCAAACGTCCAAACTCCATTTCATGTTGTTGAAGCTTTCCGAAAAGTGTAGCTAAGTCCATGTTGTCCAAATCCTTTGATTCAACAATTACGGTAACCTTAGGTTGCCATTCCCTACTTAGACATCTTAAAACTTTGTTAACTAGTTCACAATTCATGAAAGTTTTTCCCAGAGCAATAAGTTGATTAATAATATGAGTAAAACGTTTTTGCATAATACATATAGATTCATTAAGCAACATACGAAACAATTCATATTCATGCATCAAATAATTTAATCTAGCACGCCTAACTTCACTAGTGCCTTCATGTGTGACTTGCAAGGTGTCCCACATTTGTTTGGCATTATGACATTGGGAGACTCTAAAGAACTCATCATAAGATAGAGCACAGGTGATGATATTCTTAACTTTTAAATCATATTGAATTTTCTTTTTATCATCATCGGTCCACTTATCTTTGGGGGTTAGTTGAGATACACCTTCTACTTGAGTTGAGGGAATATGAGGACCATTCTTAATGGCTTCCCAAATGTTCATGTCTATGGCTTCTATAAAAATTCTCATTCTAACTTTCCAATAAGCATAACCCTCTCCACCAAACATAGGAGGACGACTTATTGAAGCACCTTCACCACCAAAGGGATTCGTAGAACCCATTGTAGTTTCCTCAAGGATCTTTACGAAAAAGCTCTATGCTCGTGTCTTTCGACCGAGCTCTGATACCAATTGTAAGAACTACAATCGGTGGGTGAAATAACTAAGGAACCGTAGGAGAACACCTAGAAGGGGGGGTTGAATAGGTGTTTAAGAAACCTTGAAAGATTTTCGAACGAAACAAATTGAAACAATTAAAACGAATAATTTTTACAAAATGTTTCAGCCCTTAATCGATTAAGCCTTCAATTAATCGATTAATCCTTTGTAAAACTTTGAGTTAATCGATTAATCAGATCAGTTAATCGATTAGTGCCTGAAAGCTGCTTTTTGCTTAAACGATTAACACATTCAGTTAATCGATTAACCACTGTTAAAACTGAAAAATAACTTTTCAATCGAAAACGAAAATCAATCAATTAACACATAAGATCAGAGATTAAGCGGAATTGATTAACACCAATATTCTTATTGATTACCTAGATTATGAAAATGATTTTCCCCAAATCAATTTGCACAATTAAAAGCTTAATTCATTCAATTATGAAAATCAATCTTTTCTAGGTTTTCAACCAAGAACAATATGAAATGACAAGAATATAAAGAGTTAAGGGAATAGAGATACTGCACAGTGATTTATCCTGGTTCACTCACAACCATCGTGAGCTACATCCAGTCCCCTCTTCAACCAAGAGAGATTCTTCACTAAAGGAATTAGAATTCTCAAATTACAAGCAAATGCCTCTCAATACTCCCTTCTTGATAGCCTCCAAGAGATACCACACTCTTGTCTTGCAACCCTATTGAAATCTAATCTAACCTTCCCTTGCTTGTTGATAACCCCACAACAAGTCTTCCAATTTGCTTGTTAACACAACAAGACTTCCAATTTGCTCGTTAACACAACAAGACTTCCAAGACGATTTTGCTTGATGAACAACCACCAAGACTTCCTTTGTTGTAGAATGTTTGCTTCCTTGCAATGATTACAACCAAACAGAAAAACAATAACAATCCTATGAATCTCTTTCAAGAACTATGAAAATATCAGCACATGAGATTCAAAGATTCTTGATCAAAGAATGTGAAAATGAAAGCTTTGATCTATGAGAAAGTGAGAGAGAAAGTTGAGAGAATAGTGTGGCTTTGATATTTGTAAAATGATATGAGGATGATGTTAGTTAATCACAATGATAAGGAAAAGGTTTATATAGAATACCCAAAAGTTAGGAAACTTAAAAATTGATTTTGAGAAGTGAAAAACTTATTTTAAAAACCAGCACTGCAGGTGTTAATCGATTAACTCATTGTCTTAATCGATTAACCATTGTAAGATGTGTGTTAATCGATTAGCTCAACCCATTAATCGATTAGCCACTGCAAAACACTTCTAAAAACTTATTTTCTCAAATCTAAACCTTTTCTTTCAAACCTTTAAGCCACCTATTGATTTTAGCTTAAGTGAATACTCAGGTGCACTTGATAGAGATTCACTACCCTCTAATAACTCTACCCAAACTCATCAAACTATAAGACTGAAACTAAAGATATTATAATACAATACACAAATGAATCTTCATGAGGTTGCTCTCTCTTCATCATTTTTGATTGTTGTTTGTTTATTGAGCTTCTTCATGCCTTGAGCTTGATCAAAACATTTGTAGCTTGTTCAAAACCTTTGTCATTATCAAAACCTTCTCACTGGATCTAACAATCTCCCCCTTTTTGAAAATGACAAACATTTTTTGAAGTTGTTTGAAGTTGTTGATGCTTGAATCATTTTATTACTTGGTGAGACTCTTGCTCCCCCTCAATAAATGCTTTTGACATTTGAAATCCAATTGAGATAAGCTTGATTCTCCCCCTATCTTCAACAACTTTGCTCAACCTATATAAAAACAACAAAACAACCTCTTCTCCCCCTTTTGGCATTATCAAAAAGAAATATAACCTTTTCTCCCCTTATATGAAATAATAAGCCAAAATTAGAGAAATTAACATTCATTTTTTCACAACATTGATACCAATTAATCAATGATACCAATTGTAACAAATTGTCACTATACTTTGAGATGTGATACCAATTGGAAAGAAATATAACAATGAAAATATAATACCAATTGGAACTAAAAAAGTCATAACATCACTTAACAAAGTAAGATATCAATTGTAAAGAAATATCACAAAATCAACAATAACATGATAATCACATAATGACTACAATGATATCAATTAAAGAAAATATGACATAATAATACTTGTGAATTTTCAACACCAATTGCAAATATCAATGTTAAGAGGCTGATAGTAAGATTAGAAGATACCAATTGTAAATACTTATTATCTCTTGTGAGAAATTCACTTGATACCATATGTGAGCCTTTGTAGAAGTAATACCAATTGTAAAGCTTCAACAATTCCAATTGTAAAAATTTGTAGGACATTCTCTTTGATACTTGAAGATGCAAATGAAGAATAACACTTGTAAGCCCTTTTGCTCTTCAATCATACCTACAAAAACAATCATGATTTTCTTTTTGGTATCCAAATATTCTTGGATCCATTTTTGTTAGTTAAGGGATTTTCACCCTTCTTAACCCTAAAAAATTTCCTTTAGGTATACCATGCAATTTAACATAACACACATTTGAAGTATGTCCATGAGTGCCACAATACAAACATGTTGGTGCATTTGAAAAATCAACTTTAGAAAAATCAACAATATTTCTATGAGACTTACTTTTAGCATTAGTATAACCCAAACCAAACTTGTTTTAATTTTCTCTTTGAAAATTTAACAATGTGCGCAATCTAATATCACCACTTGTGAAACTTGCAAGCTTATTTTTCAAAATAGCATTTTCATCTTTAAGCAACTTGCAACTCTCACAATCAACCACAACATTCAATCTACTAGCACAATCACAAGAAGAACTAGCATAAATGAGATCAAGAGTTTCATTTTGAAGATTAAGCTCATCAACTTGTTTTTGAAGTTCTAAAATCTCTTGTTGATGTTTCAAAATGAGCTTCTTTCTTTCAATGTTTTTCAAAGCTAGTTTCTTAAGATGTTCATGCATTTATTCATAAGCATTATATAAAATTTCATATTTGGAAAAAATTTCGGATTTAGTATCACTTACATCGATATCCTCGCTTTGTTCATTCAATTCATCATTTGAACTTTCTTCTTCATCTACCAGAGCTATCAAGTTGAGAGTAGCAATTTCTTCATCATCCGAAGAACTACTTGATGTGCTTTTCTTTTCCTCTTCATCATCCCAAATGATGTATGCCTTTTTATGCTTTGAATTTTTCTTTTCTTTCTCCATCTTCTTGAGATACTTAGAGCATGAGTATTTGAGATGACCGGGTTTTCCGCATTCATGGCAAACCACTCCTTCTTTTGTTGTCTTGGTCTTGTAGTGGGGAATTCTTCTCTTTACTTTTGTCTTTGTTCAACCTTCCTTTTCTCCTTAGAAGCTTGTTAAACTTTCTTAGTAGAAGTTTCATCTCCTCTTCATCAATGTCCGAATCGGAATCTTCACTATCATCATTATCGAAACTCTCTTCCTTTTTATGTGAACTTTTGATTTTAAGAGCAATTCCTTTTCTTTCTTTGTTCTTATCCGACTCTTCATGCATATGCAAACGTCCAAGCTCCATTTCATGTTGTTGAAGCTTTCCGAAAAGTGTAGCTAAGTCCATGTTGTCCAAATCCTTTGATTCAACAATTGCGGTAACCTTAGGTTGCCATTCCCTACTTAGACATCTTAAAACTTTGTTAACTAGTTCACAATTCATGAAAGTTTTTCCCAGAGCAATAAGTTGATTAATAATATGAGTAAAACATTTTTGCATAATACATATAGATTCATTAGCAACATACGAAACAATTCATATTCATGCATCAAAGAATTTAATCTAGCACGCCTAACTTCACTAGTGCCTTCATGTGTGACTTGCAAGGTGTCCCACATTTGTTTGGCATTATGACATTGGGAGACTCTAAAGAACTCATCATAAGATAGAGCGCAGGTGATGATATTCTTAGCTTTTAAATCATATTGAATTTTCTTTTTATCATCATCGGTCCACTTATCTTTGGGGGTTAGTTGAGATACACCTTCTACTTGAGTTGAGGGAATATGAGGACCATTCTTAATGGCTTCCCAAATGTTCATGTCTATGGCTTCTATAAAAATTCTCATTCTAACTTTCCAATAAGCATAACCCTCTCCACCAAACATAGGAGGACGACTTATTGAAGCACCTTCACCACCAAAGGGATTCGTAGAACCCATTGTAGTTTCCTCAAGGATCTTTACGAAAAAGCTCTATGCTCGTGTCTTTCGACCAAGCTGTGATACCAATTGTAAGAACTACAATCGGTGGGTGAAATAACTAAGGAACCGTAGGAGAACACCTAGAAGGGGGGGTTGAATAGGTGTTTAAGAAACCTTGAAAGATTTTCGAACGAAACAAATTGAAACAATTAAAACGAATGATTTTTACAAAATGTTTCAGCCCTTAATCGATTAAGCCTTCAATTAATCGATTAATCCTTTGTAAAACTTTGAGTTAATCGATTAATCAGATCAGTTAATCGATTAGTGCCTGAAAGCTGCTTTTTGCTTAATCGATTAACACATTCAGTTAATCGATTAACCACTGTTAAAACTGAAAAATCACTTTTCAATCGAAAACGAAAAATCAATCAATTAACACATAAGATCAGAGATTAAGCGGAATTGATTAACACCAATATTCTTATTGATTACCTAGATTATGAAAATAATTTTCCCCAAATCAATTTGCACAATTAATAGCTTAATTCATTCAATTATGAAAATCAATCTTTTCTAGGTTTTCAACCAAGAACAATATGAAATGACAAGAATATAAAGAGTTAAGGGAATAGAGATACTGCACAGTGATTTATCCTGGTTCACTCATAACCACCGTGAGCTACATTCAGTCCCCTCTTCAACCAAGAGAGATTCTTCACTAAAGGAATTAGAATTCTCAAATTACAAGCAAATGCCTCTCAAGACTCCCTTCTTGATAGCCTCCAAGATATACCACACTCTTGTCTTTCAATCCTATTGAAATCTAATCTAACCTTCCCTTGCTTGTTGATAACCCCACAACAAGTCTTCCAATTTGCTTGTCAACACAACAAGACTTCCAATTTGCTTGTTTACACAACAAGACTTCTAAGACGATTTTGCTTGATAAACAACCACCAAGGCTTCCTTTGTTGTAGAATGCTTGCTTCCTTGCAATGATTACAACCAAACAGAAAAACAATAACAATCCTATGAATTGTAACATCCCGTTATTTCTAATACCTCTAGCAAAATAATTAAATGATTTAACATGATATTTTTAAATTTGAGTCTCGGAATAAAACTCTGATTTCATCATTATATTTGAAATATGTTTTCCAATTAAAATAAGTATAAATTTGTTATTATTCGTTTTCCAAAAACAAAGTAGTACTTGTATTTAGTTGAATTAATATTTTGACAGGGAGCTCAAGTGGCAAACCTGAGAGACATTTTTATAAATAGTTTCTTCAGAAAAATATGTTTAACATAATATTTTGAGCTTCCTTGTAAATTTTCATAGTGTTCGAAAACTGTTTTATTTTTAACTTCTAGAGTAGTTTAATATATTACCGGTTTAAGTTATATATAATAATCTTCTACTTAAAAATTTTAAATATTATATATTATCAAGTTTGATATCAAGAATGAGAAAATATACTTACTTTTGAATTTCGATAATTTTTCTTACGCAATAGCTATCCTTAGGGACCAGTAACTTTATTATTTTTCAATCAATTTTGAGTAATTCAAAATACAATATTGTTTTACCTAAACGTATTTTATTTTTAGTATATCTAACTTTTAATTATGATCCAAAATACCAACACTCATTAAAATAAAATAAAATATAATTCCTAATCTACCCAGACCCAACCCCACCGCCCAACACTTATAAAAAAAATAGAATGAAAGCTGTGGCTTAAAGCCATCAGCTGGAGAGAGAAAGAAGTAAATGAAATAGAAAAGAAACACGGAAAGAAAGAGTAGAAGAAAGTAGATGTAGCCAGCGACAGAGAAAAGAGTCGCGAGAGAGAACCATTTTTGGTTTCTTAAATTTTCTCAGTCCAATAACTCAAGATCCAACCGTCCAATCTCATATCCTTTTCAGGTATATAACCTCCTCAACTCTCTCAATCCATCTACCTATTTTATTTGACGATCCGTCAATATTTTTAATATCCCTATATTTTCAAATAAAGATATGTTTTAGGGAAAAGTGATATATTTTTATTATATAATGATATATTTATTATTTTGACAAAAATGAATTTATTTGATATATATATATATATATATATTTTAATGTTATAATTAGTTTTATCATATGTCCCTATTTAGATCCAACACGCTATTGACCTTGACCCTGGAGCAAATCGCGGATGTAAACGTGACTCTATCGTCATTGCTAGGATTTCCAGGTAAGGGGAGTAATTTTCTACATTTTGGGTTAGGGTTTATAATAGTATTTGGGTATAATAATTGAACCGGGTTGTCGGTAGCAAAATGGTTTGATTTAAAGTTGGTTTAGGGGATAATAGTGTATTTATGGTTGATTTTATATTTATTGAATTGTTTATATTAAATTCCCTTTTTATTAATGTTAAAGTAGGAAGTGAAGAACCCTAGGAAGTTGACTTACATTCAATGTACTCTGAGACATACCTGAGTATGTCGATGGATTGTGATATTGGTTGATGGTTGATAAATTGATGTGACCCTATATGTGAATAATTAATGGCGTATGTGTATAAATATTGAAATGGAAATGTGATGTAGAAAGGAATAATAAATAGGAATTGGAAGTGAATATATCCATATATGTAAATAACTTGAAATTGTTGTGTGTGAAGAATGTTTGGAAATGTGTGATTTGTGTAATACTTGGTAATTGTGGTTTAATTTATAAATTAACGAAAATAATAAACTAAATTCAAAATACAAGTAGGTAATCGGTAAAAGAATTTAGTGAAAAGATGATAAGACAAAAAGAGAATATACTTAAAATAAAAGAGGATAAAGAAAAGAGAAAGGACTGGACGGCAGGAGGTCGGTAGACCCTGTCACCATAATAAAGATTAAAACGGCAGGAGGTCGTTAGACCCTGTCACAATAATAAAACGTAAAATGGCGGGAGGTCGGTAGACCCTATCACAATAATAAAGTAAAATGACGGGAGGTCGGTAGACCCTGTCACAATAATAAAACGTAAAATGGCGGGAGGTCGATAGACCCTGTCACAATAATAAAACATAAAATGGCGGGAGGTCGGTAGACCCTGTCACAATAATAAAAAGTAAAATGACAGGAGGTCGGTAGACCCTGTCACCAATTAAAAGAGTAATGGGACGAAAAGGTAAATGAAAATTAAGGAAAGGGAAATGGTATATCTAATGGGTAACGTAAATGAGCAATGGAACTATGGGTTTTGGGATGTTATGTGTGTTGAATTATGAATTGAATGTGTTGTATTTTGGTTACTCCGTTGCCTGATTTAGTTATTATTCTCGAATTTCGATTATGACTATTTACTATCTTATAATCCACTGTGTTGTGAAAAGGTCTCACCCTTAGTGATTAACATTTTAGGTGATTAATCAAGGAGCTTGAAGATCAGAGTGCGCAGCGAGCAACTCGAAAGAAGGGAATTCCAGTTGAAGCTATGTATATTGTGAATGAATTCCCCAATGTATATTGAAAACTTGTTTTGTAAAAAGAAATATTTAATTCACCATTTCATTTTTATTAAAGTTTGTTAAACTTTTAAATATAAATTGGGGTGTTACATTTATGGTATCAGAGCAGTTCTTTCCTTTCGACCTGAGGGAAAGTAATCTCGATCCCGCTGCGACACTCTCATGTCAAGCTTCTTGACCAGATGTGAGACCCATACAAGTGAAAACTTTTGAATGACAAGTGAATTTGTATATGTTTGATACCATTGTTGAGTATATTTGAATTGAACTGAATAGGTTTATGTTTGCATTGGGAATACTGACAATTGACAACGTAAGAGAAATTATTTGTGGAAACGGGAGAGAATCGAATTCTTTGGAAACTAAGTAGGATCCCTTAATGATTCAAAGAATTGGGTATTCTGAGTATTCACCCTGTTGAGAAAATGCCTAAGCATGGGTAGTTTTGATGATTACAAAGTGCATGTCAAGGCAAAAGTCCACAACATTGAAGCTTAGACTCAAGTTAGTCAAAAAGGGATTCTTATAAACTTGTAATGTTAAATTTACTTTTCTTAGAGTTCCTTAGTGCTTAATGGTTAAGTCTAAGTTAGAATGAAGCTAAATCATAATCTAAAGAAAAATAGTATGCATGTTAAGTTACATCAAAAGTGGGTGATTTTCAAAAAATAAAAGAAAGTATTTTTTTCAAAATGAAAATGAAAAGAAAGTGTTTTTCGAAATTAAAAGAAAGTGATTTTCAAAAATAAAAATAGAAAGTGTTTTTCAAAATTAAAAGAAAGTGATTTTCAAAAATAAAAATAAAAATTATTAAGAAATTTTTTTTAAATGTTTTTGAAGTCAAGAAAGTATTTTCAAAAAAAAAAAAAATTGAAAAAGTGTATCTGATCAAATGTATCCGGATATGTATCCGGATACTTCCGGATACTTTTTTAAAACAACAGTCAAATTTTTGAAATCAAACATGATGTATCTGAATACTTTCAAAAGTATCCGGATACAAACAGTTAAAACTGTCATAAACATAGTCGTTTGCTGTCCTAACTGATATATATATATGTTCCAAACGATTTCAAAACATGAGACAACGTTCTTACAACCTTCTAACACTTCTGAACTTTCTCCTAAACACGTTTTTACAGAATTCTCAAGTGTTCTTCATGAATCAATTGCATTTTCACATATGATCAAGAAGAACATTCAAGTGTTGCATTGAATTTTCACAAATACCCACTTTGATATACACTTGCATTCATTCTCATTGATCTAGATTTTGATTCCGTACTAAAAGTGTTCTTAAGTAAGTTGCTAATCCACACAAGAAAGGTGCAAGTACCATTGATCTTCATTGGAGTTGTTCATACACACAACGAGGTTTAAAGTGCCAACAACAAGACATTGACAAACGCAAATTGGTGAAAGGTTTTCATCAAGTATACTTGAAGGTTTCAAGTGGAATTGAAGAAGGTTTCTTCAAGCACAAGGTTCGCTGTGATTCGAGGAATTGTTTGCGAAGACACAAGTTCCAAAGAGGTTCTTTGGAGGGATTAGTCTAAGGGAAAGGTTTTCTCTTACACTACTTGTACTTACAATTCTTGTTCATAGTGAAGCAAATCTCCCATCTCAGAGAGGGAGGACTGGATTAGCATTAGTGTTCGTTAACACACTAATGTGAACCAGGATAAAATCCTTGTGTTCGCTTCTCTTTCATTATCTCTTTACAATTCCGCGTGCTTAATTTTCATATATTTAAGTATATGCGTTTTATATGTTTTTACTCTGATTATTTTAAAGGCCTTAGTAAGCGATAAATTTTTAATTGGTGAAGATTCGTACTCTTCGCCTATTCACCTCCTTTATAGGGAATATTACTACCCGCTTGTTTTCCAACAAGTGGTATCAGAGCTCGGTCGGAAACGATCGAGCATAACTGCTTTTCCGTACGATCCTTAGTTTGGTAAACAATTGGTTCTAGTAATCCCTTTTGTGGTGAAGGTTCTTCCATTAATCGCCCCCCTATGTTTTCGGGCGAAGGTTACACCTATTGGAAGGTTAGGATGAAAATCTTCATTGAAGCAATAGATGTAGAAATTTGGAATGCTATAGAAAATGGCCCTTTTGTACCACAACATAAGGTTAATGACTCTGTCCTTAATAAGCCCAAGGGGAGTTGGAATGATGATGATAAGAAAAAAGTAAGTTATGATTTGAAAGGAAAAAATATCATTACATCCGCTCTCTCGTATGATGAATTTTTTAGGGTCTCTCAGTGTACTAGTGCGAAAGAGATGTGGGACACTTTACAAGTGACTCATGAAGGTACTAGTGAAGTCAAAAGGGCTAGATTAAATGCCCTCATGCATGAATATGAACTGTTTAGAATGTTTCCCAATGAATCAATTTCAAATATGCAAAAACGGTTTACACATATTATAAATCATTTACTTGCTCTTGGCAAAACTTTTATTGATGGTGAAATTATTAACAAAGTTTTGAGATGTTTAGACAGACAGTGGCAGCCAAAGGTTACAGCAATAATGGAGTCAAAAGATCTAAGTGATATGGACCTAGCCACTTTGTTCGGAAAACTGCAAGAGCACGAAATGGAATTGGGAAGGCTAAAAATGCATGAAGATTCGGACATGTGCAAAAAGGATAAGGTTTCATTCAAGATGCTGCAGACTCTTGAAGAATTATCCAATGATGAAAATTCATATTCCGATATCGACGATGAGACCATGGAGCTTTTAGTTAGTAAATTCAGCAAGTTCCTTAAGAATAGACAACAAAGAAGTCAAAATGAAGGAACTTCAAGAAAAAAGTCTCCAAAGGACAAAATTCAATGTCACGAATGTGGTAATATAGGTCATGTGAAAATTGAATGTGCTGCATATCTCAAGAGAAAAGAGAATGACAAAAAGGAAAGCAAAGGATTCAAATCCAAGAAGGCTTATATTGTATGGAATTTGCCGGAAAATTCAGAGAAGCAAGATGCTAGCAGTTCAGATGAGGAGGAATTGGTTAATCACTTGTGCTTAATGGGAAAGTTTGATGAAGAAACTTCATCAAGCATAGAATCATCTGAGCCAATGAACTCCAAACGGGTAACATATTCTGACTCCGACTCTGATTCTGAAAATTCAACTTATAATGAACTATATGAATCTTATGTAGAAATGTATAAGGAATTAAGGAAGCTAGCTAAAATTAACATTGAAAGCAAGAGGATTATCTTGGAGTATGAGACTAAAATTTTAGAAATGCAAAAATTTATCGATGAACTTCAACTCCAAAATGAAACTCTTGATCTTATTTATTCAAATGCTTCTTGTGATTGTGAACTAAAAACTAATCCTATTGCCGAATGTGAAAGTTGCAAGCATTTTGAAAAGGAAGTACACAATTTGAAAACTAAGCTTGCAAGCTTCACTAAAGGTGATATGCACTTAAACAATTTAATTGCCAATCAAAGAGGAAATACAAATAAAACTGGTTTGGGATATCGAAAATCTAAAAACTGCAATTACAACAAGTTGGTATCATTTTCAAATGTCAATTACTCTAAAACACCAACTTGCCATTATTGTGGAACTTTTGGGCATACTTCAAATACTTGTAATATTAAACTTAAAGGTATTCCAAATGGTTCATTTGTATGGATTAAGAAAGGGTTTGATCCTAATGCTAATCAATTAGGTACCCAAGTTACCTAAAACATGCAAGGTATTTTTGGCTTAACATTAAGGGGGAGTGAGATCAAATGTTAAGGGGGAGAAGGTTTATAATTTTCTTGCCTATTTATATAACTCTCTTTTTGATTATGCCAAAAGGGGGAGAAGGTATGTTGTTGACTTTTGCAGGTTGATTGAAGCTTCTTATTATTATCCAATTATCTAATGCACATACTAAGGGGAAGCACAAATCAACAAAGTTTGTCATCATCAAAAAGGGGGAGATTGTTGAGAAAATGCCTAAGCATGGGTAGTTTTGATGATTACAAAGTGCAAGTCAAGGCAAAAGTCCACAACATTGAAGCTTAGACTCAAGTTAGTCAAAAAGGGATTCTTATAAACTTGTAATGTTAAATTTACTTTTCTTAGAGTTCCTTAGGTGCTTAATGGTTAAGTCTAAGTTAGAATGAAGCTAAATCATAATCTAAAGAAAAATAGTATGCATGTTAAGTTACATCAAAAGTGGGTGATTTTCAAAAAATAAAAGAAAGTATTTTTTCAAAATGAAAATGAAAAGAAAGTGTTTTTCGAAATTAAAAGAAAGTGATTTTCAAAAATAAAAATAGAAAGTGTTTTTCGAAATTAAAAGAAAGTGATTTTCAAAAATAAAAATAAAAATTATTAAGAAATTTTTTTTAAATGTTTTTGAAGTCAAGAAAGTATTTTAAAAAAAAAAATTGAAAAAGTGTATCTGATCAAATGTATCCGGATACATCCAAAAGTATCCGGATACTTTTTTAAAACAACAGTCAAATTTTTGAAATCAAACACGATGTATCCGAATACTTTCAAAAGTATCCGGATACAAACAGTTAAAACTGTCATAAACATAGTCGTTTGCTGTCCTAACTGATATATATATATATGTTCCAAACGATTTCAAAACATGAGACAACGTTCTTACAACCTTCTAACACTTCTGAACTTTCTCCTAAACACGTTTTTACAGAATTCTCAAGTGTTCTTCATGAATCAATTGCATTTTCACATATGATCAAGAAGAACATTCAAGTGTTGCATTGAATTTTCACAAATACCCACTTTGATATACACTTGCATTAATTCTCATTGATCTAGATTTTGATTCAGTACTAAAAGTGTTCTTAAGTAAGTTGCTAATCCACACAAGAAAGGTGCAAGTACCATTGATCTTCATTGGAGTTGTTCATACACACAACGAGGTGTAAAGTGCCAACAACAAGACATTGACAAACGCAAATTGGTGAAAGGTTTTCATCAAGTATACTTGAAGGTTTCAAGTGGAATTGAAGAAGGTTTCTTCAAGCACAAGGTTCGCTGTGATTCGAGGAATTGTTTGCGAAGACACAAGTTCCAAAGAGGTTCTTTGGAGGGACTAGTCTAAGGGAAAGGTTTTCTCTTACACTACTTGTACTTACAATTCTTGTTCATAGTGAAGCAAATCTCCCATCTCAGAGAGGGAGGACTGGATTAGCATTAGTGTTCGTTAACACACTAATGTGAACCAGGATAAAATCCTTGTGTTCGCTTCTCTTTCATTATCTCTTTACAATTCCGCGTGCTTAATTTTCATATATTTAAGTATATGCGTTTTATATGTTTTTACTCTGATTATTTTAAAGGCCTTAGTAAGCGATAAATTTTTAATTGGTGAAGATTCGTACTCTTCGCCTATTCACCTCCTTTATAGGGAATATTACTACCCGCTTGTTTTCCAACACACCCAATTGCAAACAGGAAACCTAAGTGATATGAACACGATTAGTTGAGAGCATAAATGTTGAGTTTTTGGACTAATCGAAAATTAAAGTTTTATACAAAGGAAATCTGGTTAATGCCAATGCATTCGAGCATGTAGTACAGGAACTCAATCGAAATTGCGAGGGCTACTACCAACGATTAAATGTAGTGTTGGAAATGGCCAATCCGACATTATATCTATCGGGAGGTGAAGTCACCGAAATTCAAGAGTTTGTGCACTATCGTGAATTTGTAAACGATTTCCTATATATGAGACCTTAATGCCAATGATATGCTTCTCCTTTCTTCGCTATGTTTAATTGTTTATGTTTTGAATACATGTGTTTGACAACTAGTTTGGTATCAAAGTAGTCGGATGAAGATTTGCAATGGAACCATATGGATTTTATAAATTAGAATCTCGATGCTAATCTAACCAAGTGCTTAAATTCACATTGATTGGACTATTATCTGAGAGAGCGAAAGAGAATGCTTAAAATTAAACTAATGATCAATTCCATAACTAATCTCGATTCGATTAACTGTGACACCACATTTGAAGCTAGCATTGAGTACTGACCAATTGAATTTGAATCGCTGAACCGCACCAATTTGATTTGTGAATATAAAAGGACTTTTGCCTAACTTGTGGAAGCGGTTCAAACTCAATCGAAAGGTTCTCACAATATGTTATACGCGAAATAGTTTAGCATTAAAGCAAGAGGACGGAAATTAGAGGTGGAATCAGGAGAATTAAAATAACTTTTTGCCCGATTCTAATCTAAACGAGTGATTTAGTTCGCATCGCTTAAATTAGAATCCACGAAGAACAATAACAACTTTTATATCAGATTAGTAGTTGACTCCACTACTAGTTTAGTTCCGATAACTTTAATACTAAACAAAAGATAAGTAGGGAGTCTTAGCAATTCCTATCGATTGAACTTAAACTCCCAAGTGACAACACTTGGATTTATACATGACAGGAGGTTTTACTCAATCAGAACCAAGGGTTTAAATTCAATCGGGAGGTCTTTGCACGAGTTTTGGAGTAGGTCCATAGTAGTATATGTGCATATCTGTATGTATATACATATTGAATTACTTGTATGTGTATGTATCAATATTTGTGGTTGCCTGATTGACCTATGTGCTTGATATTTGTGAGTGAATAGTATTACGATTATTTGTTACGTATGTGAATGTTCAAAATGAATTTCAAAAGGGTGCACCGAACCACAATCATCCCAAATGGATTGTGGGGATTGCACGACCAATTTTTAAGAAATTAATAAAGGATGCGAGGATTTCTACGTAATCGATTGGTGAATTAACTCATTTGCTTTAACCAAATCGCTCGTCGATTAAATAGGAATTCTCCATATGCAAACCCAAGTCAATTTGGGATAAAATTCAATTTTCAAACTTGGAGAAGAAGAGAATGTAAATGTTCTAAATCCTGAAGACTTACTAATCTAATTTTTCTTTGAAAGTTAACAACATATCCTTTTTTCTTTGAGTCTGATGAATTGGAACAAGATTACACTTTCTCATCTAGATTCTTGTGAAACTAGATAGAGATAGCTATTGATGGTGACGTGCACGATTCGAAAATTTCAGTCAACGTTTCATGTAATATATCAAGCCAATTGGAGCAAGAATTGTGTTTCAAACAAAATGAATTTAAAGTGCTCTAACCGGTTTGATAATTCTATTCAACCTTTGATTAAGTGCAGAGGTGGTTCTTTTAAATTTTGAGGTCATTGAGAGTACGCTTACTACCTTCAAATGAAATTAATTTAGGTTCATTCCCAATAATTACTAAATTTTTAACCAAATGGTCATAGGACTACGAATGAACCTAATGAACTCTGACTAACTTGATAATTTATAATGATGTTCTTCTTTATACAGGGACACAACTTGCACGATTTTCATAGCACTGGGGAATCGTATTGCTGAAAATGTATTTATGATTTCAAATTATACAAGTTCTCTTTCCACGAATCCCTTTTTGAACCGATTTTCAAAAAACATGGTGATCGTTATGTGTTGGTGTGTAGAGGTAGGAGTTAGCCCTAAGTTAAGTAAGGTAGACAAGAACTAACTTAGGAGGAAGTATGGTTGTGCCATGTGTCTGTTTGTAATGCATGATTGCTAGGAATGTTGTATGTGTGCTAGAACTTGGTATGGTGTTTATACTTGAATTATATGTTATTGGGAGTTGTTGTTGTGTATGCTTTAACTTTGAATGACTTTTACATGACCTATGTTTGCTTGAATAATGAATGTGGTTGACTAGGGCTTAGGAATAGCATAGAGGTTGTGAGTTTTGGGGTTAGATTATAATTAGACCCTTGAGGGCATTAGCGGGTATAACGTAATAGTACCCTTTTCAACCTGTGATGTAGTATCCTGGAAGGAACCCTGTTGATCTTAGAAACCATTTCTGACTTCCTTAGGAAGTTAAACCTGATTTTTTTAGAGTCTAGGACCCTTGAGAGTTTTATTAGTGAGACTCTCGAAACTTTCAACCATAAGAAGAGTAAACCTTAGAAAATCTGTTAGAGTCTTCTCGTCGAGACTAATCAAATCAAACCGTAATTCGTACTCTTCTTTGAGTGCGAGAATTTAGTGGCGTGCTAATGCTAAGTAGTATGCCGATTTCAAGTGGGGGAGTAAAATCAAAGGAAGTGAGTATCGTAGTTAAGAAACCCTTGTTCGGGATGGTTCTCCATTTAAGGATTTTGAACAGAACTTCGGGGACGAAATTCCAATAAGTGGGGGAGGATTGTAACATCCCGTTATTTCTAATACCTCTAGCAAAATAATTAAATGATTTAACATGATATTTTTAATATTTGAGTCTCGGAATAAAACTCTGATTTCATCATTATATTTGAAATATGTTTTCCAATTAAAATAAGTATAAATTTGTTATTATTCGTTTTCCAAAAACAAAGTAGTACTTGTATTTAGTTGAATTAATATTTTGACAGGGAGCTCAAGTGGCAAACCTGAGAGACATTTTTATAAATAGTTTCTTCAGAAAAATATGTTTAACATAATATTTTGAGCGTCCTTGTAAATTTTCATAGTGTTCGAAGACTGTTTTATTTTTAACTTCTAGACTAGTTTAATATATTACCGGTTTAAGTTATATATAATAATCTTCTACTTCAAAATTTTAAATATTATATATTATCAAGTTTGATATCAAGATTGAGAAAATATATTTACTTTTGAATTTCGATAATTTTTCTTACGCAATAGCTATCCTTAGGAACCAGTAACTTTATTATTTTTCAATCAGTTTTAAGTAATTCAAAATACAATATTGTTTTACCTAAACGTATTTTATTTTTAGTATATCTAACTTTTAATTATGATTCAAAATACCTACACTCATTGACCCACAAATGAGAACAAAACATAAAATAAAATATATAATTCCTAATCTACCCAGACCCAACCCCACCGCCCAACACTTATAAAAAAATAGAATGAAAGCTGTGGCTTAAAGCCATCAGCTGGAGAGAGAAAGAAGTAAATGAAATAGAAAAGAAACACGGAAAGAAAGAGTAGAAGAAAGTAGATGCAGCCAGCGACAGAGAGAAGAGTCGCGAGAGAGAACCATTTTTGGTTTCTTAAATTTTCTCGGTCCAATAACTCAAAATCCAACCGTCCAATCTCAAATTCTTCTTAGATATATAACCACCTCAACTCTCTCTATCCATCTACCTATTTTATTTGACGATCCGTCAATATTTTTATTATCCCTATATTTTCAAATAAAGATATGTTTTAGGGAAAAGTTATTATATAATGATATATATTTATTATTTTGACAAAAATGAATTTATTTGATATATATATATATATATATATTTTAATGTTATAATTAGTTTTATCATATGTCCCTATTTAGATCTAACACGCTATTGACCTTGACCCTGGAGCATGTCGCGGATGTAAGCGTGACTCTATCGTAAACGTGACTCTATCGTTATTGCTAGGATTTTCAGGTAAGGGAAGTCTCTTTTCTACATTTTGGGTTAGGGATAGTTAGGATTTATAATAGTATTTGGGTATAATAATTGAACCGGGTTGTGGGTAGCAAAATGGTTGATTTAAAGTTGGTTTAGGGGATAATAGTGTATTTATGGTTGATTTTATATTTATTGAATTGTTTATATTAAATTCCCTTTTTATTAATGTTAAAGTAGGAAGTGAAGAACCCTAGGAAGTTGACTTACATTCAATGTACTCTGAGACATACCTGAATATGTCGATGGATTGTGATATTGGTTGATGGTTGATAAATTGATGTGACCCTATATGTGAATAACTAATGGCGTATGTGTATAAATATTAAAATGGAAATGTGATGTAGAAAGGAATAATAAATAGGAATTGGAAGTGAATATATCCATATATGTATATAACTTGAAATTGTTGTGTGTGAAGAATGTTTGGAAATGTGTGATTTGTGTAATACTTGGTAATTGTGGTTTAATTTATAAATTAACGAAAATAATAAATTAAATTCCAAATACAAGTAGGTAATCGGTAAAAGAATTTAGTGAAAAGATGATAAGACAAAAAGAGAATATACTTAAAATAAAAGAGGATAAAGAAAAGAGAAAGGACTGGATGGCAGGAGGTCGGTAGACCCTGTCACCATAATAAAACTTAAAACGGCAGGAGATCGTTAGACCCTGTCACAATAATAAAACGTAAAATGGTGGGAGGTCGGTAGACCCTGTCACAATAATAAAACGTAAAATGGCGGGAGGTCGGCGGGAGGTCGGTAGACCCTGTCACAATAATAAAACATAAAATGGCGGGAGGTCGGTAGACCCTGTCACACCGACCCTGTCACAATAATAAAACGTAAAATGACGGGAGGTCGGTAGACCCTGTTACAATAATAAAACGTAAAATGGCGGGAGGTCGGTAGACCCTGTAACATCCTGACTTTTTAATTTAAAATACATTAATTAAAATCTTTGATTTCATTTAGAAAATAATTAGGATTCTATAAAAAATTTGGCGGAGTTTCGTTTGAATTTCGGACTTTCCCCAAATAAATTTAAAACCTGCCAAGTCCAGAACAATTTCAATGAAGTAGAAAAGAGACCTATAGAGTTGTTTTTGAAATCTTTCAAAAGGGATATTATTATATCCACTCCAAACACTAATACTTTCATAAAAATAATTATAGAGTCCCTTTTTCAAAATCAAAGAAGTCTCAACTCCGAATAAATATAAAATTAAATACAACTTAAATTTATTAAAAATATTTTACATAATAGCATCTTAGCTTGGTTGCTAAGGTGATGCGACTATGAGGTCACAATCACAATTATGCTCTCTTTAAAAGAGAGTGGTGATTCTCGGCATAGAAGCTATGAACGTCTTTCTCCATCGGGTACCTAATATGGTCAACAGTAAGGGTGAGTAATTTGAGAAATAATCAAGGGAAACACTTGAAATAACAGTAATAAAGTATAATTAGACATACCCACACACATTTATTCATATTCATTTGTCCTATCCAATTTCACTATTTCTAGACCGTAACATTTTACTATTCCTTTATACTATATATATATATATATATATATATATCCACAATCCATCACATAACAATGCTTTGATGCTCAATCATATGAGTGTGAAATGCACTTTATACTATTATGGTTTACTCCTGAATCCAATGTAACACTTCCCACTTTACTTTATACACTTTAACACTTTCATTGGATTCAGTGAATTAAACCTATTATATAACAATGAATGCACTTCTCCATTTACAATAACCATAACACTTTAACGATTGGGTACATTGTGCTTCACATTCTCCCCGCAGGAGGGTTCCTCACACAATGTACCTTAACACTTTATCCGATAACAACACAACCTCCTCACAACCCTCCATCCACTCTGGGGAAAAACCGACCAGGAGTAAGCATTTCTCAATCTCTAGTTGGGTGCTTCACCTCCACTTAGGAAGGTCCCTCATGCGATTTGAGTTGATTTGGCCAAATCGGGCTTTAGCAGAAATCACCCTCGACTGGCCCAAAGAAACCAAAGTAAATAGAATTATTATGGTTTGCATAGAACCAACCCCCAATACGGGAAGCAAACCCGTATCCTTTGCAGGATCAAAGTTCTCCATAATAATTCCTAACATTTACTCTTGTCCTCATCAATCGCAAAGCGACGTGTGTTTTTCCCCGTACACCTAAGGTCCACCTTACTCCATAATGCACGTGTTTCTAATTCATTTTATGTGGTTTTCATTAGTTGAACCTTTAATAATTATATCCAATTGGTTGGGTCTCTAACTTAGAATTTGGCCATGCTTTATATATATATATATATAGACAATCACATCCAACAACAATAGGTTCACAATCGTGTCATTCATTCATTTCGTTTCATAACAATTACAACAATTTATTTCTAACAGAATCCTAAGTTCATAACATACATACACTCATAGTCAACATATATAACATATTACACCAATAATCATAATCATATTATTCATTTAATCAATTAATTCAGTAACAATCTAATTATCAATTACTAAACACCCTAAGTCAATTACACACACTTTTGTTTTCCAACATAACAATGTCAACATACAAATCAAACATACACATATAAAATACATCTAATTATAGCCCTATTACTATTATTAAGCCCTTCCCCTAATTAAGACCAAAGTACCCCCCTTACCTTGAGGAGAGAGAAAGAGAATTGGGGTTTTTTGTTGGAGCTCCACACCAAACTCCAATCCATGCTCCATGACTCCTATTCCTTGCCCCTCTAGCATCTCCTAATACCAATTGAATGATTTGGAGGCTCAATTTGATGGATTAGAGAAGTTAGGGTTTATGGGTGATTTGGGGGAAATGAAAAGAGGAAGAAATTGAGAGATTAAAGGGTAGAGAATATGTGTAGGGATTATGGGTGTTTGATTTGGGGTATTAATTGGGTTAAACTTTGAAGATTATGGGCAGAAATTGAAAGCCCTAGGAGAGCTAGAAGAGGAACTCGAAGAACAGGAGAGAGAAAGGCTGCAAAAACTGATTTGTGGATCACGCATTTTCTTTCTTATCTGCAGGTGTTAATCGAGTAATTCGACCCATTACTCGATTAACGAGACCATTAATCGATTAAGGCCGAAAGGGCCATAAAATCTACTCGATTAATCTGCTTCTTAATCGAGTAGACCCGAAAGCTGTTGAAATTCTAATCGATTAAGGCCCTCGTTACTCGATTAATGCAGTGTAAAAAGGCTTTCTTTCACACTTCTAAGACTCTTAGGCTTTCACAACTCTTTCTAACTTAACATAACACCAAAACCTACACTCTAAACACAATCTAACCTATTCTTAACTCAATCCAACTTACACTTAGCTAAATCTATAATTCTAAACAAGTCTAAACAATTCTAAACAATTATAATTACTCATATCAATACTAATTAACACTTCTAACCGAATCTGACACTTAAGGATTCTCTAACACTTATGAAATTTTACTAACTAATATTCCTAATGTCTTTATAAAATTGGGAATGTTACATTACTCCCCCACTTGAAGGAATTTCGTCCCCGAAATTCGACTGGGTTTAAAGAACTAAAAGAGATATAGAGCTATGTGCTCTAGAACACTATGGACCTTATCTTGGTCAATGAGAGGGCTATGGCCTTTTGGGGACTCACTTCCCCACTTAAAACACAACTACGGCTAAGGTTTTATTCTCTGGGAAACTAACCTGTCAAGCAATTAGAGAAGCAACAAGTCCTCAATTCTCCTCTAACATATAATCATTCAAAAGAATAAAGACTGCTATATCAGGAAAATATTTTAAACAGATAGTTCTGAATAACATGCTTGAAAGGAACAAAACACAAAGCATTTATCAATAAAAAGGAATCCACATAACAAAACGTAATTCGGACACAAGCAGAATAGATAACAGTGCACATCAACAATTTTAAAATGTTATTTGTTTATCTAAAATCAAATACAAAGGGTATCATGGTTTGGGGAGAAAATCATGAAATGAATAGGGTTTACAAATGATAAAGTACAGGAATCAACATTCGAAATCGGGGGATAAATACCAAAACCTTGATGCACCCCAACACGTAAATTAGTTCGCAATCTTACTTATGAAAATAGATGTTTGATATTATAACATATAGAAAGAATAAGGTTTGGAATGTCCACATGAAATGAGAACATAAGAAAAGTTACAAATTTCATTTTACAAGGAGCATTTTCTCAAAGAGGTAAACAAAATTAGGGAATACTTTACATATGGACATGATTGGAAAATAAGGGTTATAATAAAAGATAGGTATAAGAATTGTTCTTAGAAAATTAAACTGATGTTCATAAAGAGAATTGCACATAATACATAATAGGTATACCTTAATAGTAATATGCATAGGGAAAATAAATTATCAATTACCCCAAAACTTAATTCATGAAAATTATAAGTTTTATCATGTGCAACACTTTCTCTAAGAAAGAAGTTGCACTGAAAACATATGTATACACTAATGAAAGAATCAGAATTAGAAATTGCCATGCAAGGAACACAACAAGGTTTATAAAAAGCCAAACTTGAAACTAAAGCTAAAGGATTTTCATAAAAGAAATACGAGGTACTTATTTTAAAAGAATTTGATTGGATAATTAATTAATAAGGATTAGTAAAATATTCTTTCAAAATCATTCTCAAAAATGGGTAAAAGTATTCTTTATCAAAAACTAACTTTGATTCGTAGACGAAACATATAAAAATACTTAAAGGTTGGGAACTATCATAAAAAGATCCCAAATAATTTGATTATTAAAATAGTTTAACTTAGCATATAATCTTAGGAAATTCGAATTTGTAAATACCCACACAAGCACATACAAGTCAACCATTCAGAAACACATACCGCCTACTTCCTACATGAACATCTATGCATCTATATGACTTAGACTTAAACTCTAAGATTCCATCAAATCAGACTCAACTTTTACTACTCGTTCTACAACTTAGAAACTATTGGGAGGTGCTACACTCAGCCTAACAAATAACTCTGTACGACAAGACCTCAACTAGTCCTATGTTTATTATTTTCTCTATGGATCAAGGCTTCCTATTCGGTTCCTAAGGTTAGGACTTCACCTGACTGCTACTCGTCTCCAATCCTAATTGAGACTTGAACACCACGATCTAGATTTCAATGCTAAAACTTTCCTATCGGATGTTAAAATTGGGACTTTAACATTCAACAAGCTACATTCCTTGAAATAGTCTATAAGGGTTTTGAGAATCATTTGTAGTTTCGGAATATCGCTTGTTCAATAATGCCCACACATTTCCTCGGAGTTCTAAGTGAACTCAAAGGAAAAGACATAGCATCCTTCACCTTAACTCAAGTTCTAACTTAAGTCTTAACTCTAAGATAATATGCATTGCTTTTACTCCACCTTGCTACCTTCACTTACATTCCTCAAATCCACATTATTGACTTGCAAGAGAAGATTTGGCATTTGGTGATAAAGTACTTTTAAAGATTTTCATCTTCTTCATCATAAGAAAAACACTTTGTATTCGGAAAATTCTTTTTCATTTAAAACTTTGACAAAATTGTCAGATAGGAAAAAGACATGTCAAGCTTTCAAAAGTTTAAAGTGTTTTTTATAAGTTTTCCAAGGTCATTTCACATTAGCTTTGAAAATAATTCAGAAGCTTTGTGGACTCTTTGGACCAAGCAAACGCGAGTCCTCTATGATTCGTCAAACTCAAATAAAAGGAATGTATCCCTCGGTTAAAATTTTGATTTCGTTTAAATTTTCAAATCTTAATGAATACATTTCCTTTTATTTTAACATTGAAGTTCAAACTTTGATTCGAACTAACTTATGTCGCATTCGGTGAATTCCCATCTAATCGGCAATTGGTGTAATTTGAGAATAGGCTACACCATTACTCAGTTAGTTAGGATTTCACATTATTGACAATACATTCTTAAAAAGTGGTGTTGCGACACTTAATCAATTATCAAAGTTGGAATCAATTTCATGCCTTGGAAAATATTAGAATACTAGTATACTTGACATTTATTTTCGTTAAAAATACTTGGATCTTTCAAAAAGAAAGTCTCAAAATAATCTGATGCAAAATGATTTATACTTCCTCATTAACAGTATGTTTATCACCAATATAGTGTAGGAATGTAAAAAGGCACTTAGGTCTCACTAATTCGACACTTAGTGATTAAAGTGAAAGACAACTACAAAGGGTTAACTCCTATTCACTCCAGCTGCGCACTCTGATAAAGAATGCCCGGAGTGTACAAAATTGGGTGGTCTCTAATACCCTTCCTATTCCTAGACATAAAAATAATTTTGGCAGTTATTTGATTGGATTCAAGGACGTAACGATCTTATCTTCCAACAAATGTAAATCTCGAGGTGGCCAATCTCGATTTCACATTACATTGAAGATAATATCACTTCTCGTACTACCTGAGTTCCAATTAAATAATCTGAAATAGAACAAACAACTACTCATCTTCGATCCAAATGAGGACTTTGAAACTTCACCAAACAGAAAAGTTGCAGCCCTTTATTATATTTGAAATGGTACTCAATTTCAAAACTAAGGTTTAGTTCTGCCCGTTGGGGTAGAAATTTCATGCCCTGACCCGTTGGGAGTTTTCACTTCCCTTAGTCTCTACTTTTCGTCCACTTCTAAATATATCAAAGTAACAATTAAAAATTTAGTTTCAATCCCTCTTTTAAATTGAAGGTAGAACCTTAAGGTTGCTACGCTATAGCTATCACTATTGCACACTGCTAAACTATACCAATTTCAACTAAAGATGCATGAACTTAGTGTCAGAGTATGCAGCCTATCTAACTATCCTTAGTTACTCTCATGTGGAGTAACTCTTTTGGGAGTAGGAAATCCATACTCCACAGTCGAGGGATTGCAACCATTGCTCTGATACCATCTGTAACATCCTGACTTTTTAATTTAAAATACATTAATTAAAATCTTTGATTTCATTTAGAAAATAATTAGGATTCTATAAAAATTTTGGCGGAGTTTCGTTTGAATTTCGGACTTTCCCCAAATAAATTTAAAACCTGCCAAGTCCAGAACAGTTTCAATAAAGTAGAAAAGAGACCTATAGAGTTGTTTTTTAAATCATTCAAAAGGGATATTATTATATCCACTCCAAACACTAATACTTTCATAAAAATAATTATAGAGTCCCTTTTTCAAAATCAAAGAAGTCTCAACTCCGAATAAATATAAAATTAAATACAACTTAAATTTATTAAAAATATTTTACATAATAGCATCTTAGCTTGGTTGCTAAGGTGATGCGACTATGAGGTCACAATCACAATTATGCTCTCTTTAAAAGAGAGTGGTGATTCTCGGCATAGAAGCTATGAACGTCTTTCTCCATTGGGTACCTAATATGGTCAACAGTAAGGGTGAGTAATTTGAGAAATAATCAAGGGAAACACTTGAAATAACAGTAATAAAGTATAATTAGACATACCCACACACATTTATTCATATTCATTTGTCCTATCCAATTTCACTATTTCTAGACCGTAACATTTTACTATTCCTTTATACTATATATATATATATATATATATATATATATATATATATATATATCCACAATCCATCACATAACAATGCTTTGATGCTCAATCATATGAGTGTGAAATGCACTTTATACTATTATGGTTTAACTCCTGAATCCAATGTAACACTTCCCACTTTACTTTATACACTTTATACACTTTAACACTTTCATTGGATTCAGTGAATTAAACCTATTATATAACAATGAATGCACTTCTCCATTTACAATAACCATAACACTTTAACGATTGGGTACATTGTGCTTCACATTCTCCCCGCAGGAGGGTTCCTCACACAATGTACCTTAACACTTTATCCGATAACAACACAACCTCCTCACAACCCTCCCTCCACTCTGGGGAAAAACCGACCAGGAGTAAGCATTTCTCAACCTCTAGTTGGGTGCTTCACCTCCACTTAGGAAGGTCCCTCGCTCACCCGCTTGCACAACACTTCACCTCCACTTAGGAAGGTCCCTCATGCGATTTGGGTTGATTTGTCCAAATCGGGCTTTAGCAGAAATCACCCTCGACTGGCCCAAAGAAACCAAAGTAAATAGAATTATTATGGTTTGCATAGAACCAACCCCCAATACGGGAAGCAAACCCGTATCCTTTGCAGGATCAAAGTTCTCCATAATAATTCCTAACATTTACTCTTGTCCTCATCAATCGCAAAGCGACGTGTGTTTTTCCCCGTACACCTAAGGTCCACCTTACTCCATAATGCACGTGTTTCTAATTCATTTTATGTGGTTTTCATTAGTTGAACCTTTAATAATTATATACAATTGGTTGGGTCTCTAACTTAGAATTTGGCCATGCTTTATATATATATATAGACAATCACATCCAACAACAATAGGTTCACAATCGTGCCATTCATTCATTTCGTTTCATAACAATTACAACAATTTATTTCTAACAGAATCCTAAGTTAATAACATACATACACTCATAGTAAACATATATAGCATATCACACCAATAATCATAATCATATTATTCATTTAATCAATTAATTCAGTAACAATCTAATTATCAATTACTAAACACCCTAAGTCAATTACACACACTTTTGTTTTCCAACATAACAATGTCAACATACAAATCAAACATACACATATAAAATACATCTAATTATAGCCCTATTACTATTATTAAGCCCTTCCCCTAATTAAGACCAAAGTACCCCCCTTACCTTGAGGAGAGAGAAAGAGAATTGGGGTTTTTTGTTGGAGCTCCACACCAAGCTCCAATCCATGCTCCATGACTCCTATTCCTTGCCCCTCTAGCATCTCCTAATACCAATTGAATGATTTGGAGGCTCAATTTGATGGATTAGAGAAGTTAGGGTTTATGGGTGATTTGGGGGAAATGAAAAGAGGAAGAAATTGAGAGATTAAAGGGTAGAGAATATGTGTAGGGATGATGGGTGTTTGATTTGGGGTATTAATTGGGTTAAACTTTGAAGATTATGGGAAGAAATTGAAAGCCCTAGGAGAGCTAGAAGAGGAACTCGAAGAACAGGAGAGAGAAAGGCTGCAGAAATTGATTTGTGGATCACGCGTTTTCTTTCTTATCTGCAGGTGTTAATTGTAACACCCCTAATTTTCGTCTCCCAAATAACCAAGAAATTAATTATAACAATTATTTTATAATTGATTTATATTGGTTTTGAAGGTTTTAGTTTTTGTACATTATGCGTTTTTATATATAAAAATATGAGATATATTTTTATATGGTTATTTTGTACAAAAATGTGAATATTGTAATTTAGTCCTTGGGTTGGGACCTAACTGCAATATTAAAAAGGTTTTTGAAGAAAGAGTAATTAAATTATTAATTTTTGAATTTTATCAGTATGTAACCGGTTAGAAGGGCTCTGTAACCGGTTACACGATGAACTCAGAAAACTGGGTTAGTGCGTTTGATGAGTAATCACGCGTTTTAACCCAGAATTCGCCACGAATCCCACTCGATTCATGGTGGGAGACACGCGTCGCTCTGCATGCAAGCCCAATTCGTCTATAAATTGTGGAAATTCTGAAGGTTTAGGGTTGATTTCTAGTTTTAGTGTTGAAGGTGGCTCAGTTAGGGTTTCTTTTTCGTTCTGGGAAATTCGTGTTGGTTCTTGAGTATTAGAGAGCAAAACACACACTTTTGGAAAGCTTGAATCAAGGGCTTTCCAATGATATAAGATTTGAGAGCTGAGTGTTCATGTGGAAGGAGTAATCAACCTTGGAAGCTAGGAAATCAAGTCTGAGCTCTGTTTTCTTCTTGTTCTGGAAGCTGAGTTTCAGCTTTGATTTTGGTAAGTACAGTCCACCATTAAGCCTCAAATCTCTTCGATTCTTTAGTACATGCTACCTATATTGAGTCCTAATTGTTTTCCCCAATTTCTTTGGCTAATTGCTATGTCAAATTTTCTGGTCTTTGAACCCTGTTGATGGAAATCGTGGCTGAGAGCAGAACCTAGGATATGTGGGGAATCTATGTTGGAGCCTTTCTCTCTGCAATGTTTTGGATCAAGCACGAACCTAAGGTAAGGGGGAAGCTTACTATTTGCTAGAATGAGAATAAATTGTGGTAGAATATAGGATGAGTCACCAAGAGACTCAAAGGGCATAAGTTGAAATGGATAGATGGCTTGGAGGCCAATTTGAGCTCAATTGTTGTTTTGAGCAATGTTATCTGGATGCATGCAAGCTATGTTGATGTTGATTTCATGACTTAATTGGATATTATGTGAATTGATGCATGAAGTTGTGAAATATGTGCAATTATGTGCAATTTGTGTATCCAAATTGAATTGCATGCAAGATAGATATGTTTCTGTGTTTAAACATATTTATTTAAGGTATATGTACTCTGTTAAAGGTTGAAATTTGCTTAGATTTGAGTAGTGAAGAGAATGGTTTGCTAAAACTCATGTTTTAGTATCAGACTGCATAATCTAACCGGTTACTCGATATTCGTAACCGGTTAGACCCTGTTAAAATGCAAAAGAAAATAAGTTTATAAAATCAGCATTTTGGTTTTATAAATCCTACTCAAATCTAGGCCTTAATTTCATGGAAAACAATCTGAAAATAAATTGATTTTATTGTAATAATTCAGATTGAAAATTGAGAGTTAATACCTTAAGGTAATGAGATAGTTTCAAGAGGAAATTATGCTCATTGGACAATGAAAGGTGATTTAGACTTTTGAATGATATAAACAGTGGTTTGAGGTATAAACATTGTTAAACTGGTTTATGGATTGGGTAGGGAATTTAAGAAAAAGGGTTTTCTGAACTACAATGGTAAACAGTTCAGGTCTGTAATTCTAACCGGTTAGCCTGGAACTGTAATCGGTTAGTACCTGAATCTGAAAAATAAAAGGTTAAGTTTTTGAATACCATTGACTTTGTTTTACCCAATCTAAGTTTAATGACATGTTTTGGGATATTTCAAAGGAGAATTTTTGTGTCAAAGACTATACCTCAAATAAATCATTCAAAAGAGAAATTGGAATATTTCTAAATCACAGTAATTAATGGAAAGACCAACCTTAGTAATTATGCATGCAATACATGCATAGAGAAAGGTAATGAAATAGGTTGGCAAGGATAGTTTGTGATGTTCGGGTACTTGACCCTGTACTCTAGGAGTACTAAACTAATGCAACCAACTTGATGACACATTCTGGGAATGTGGCCATTGTCTGGGACATGGTTTCTTGGACGCGTTATGGGAACATGATGCACACTCTAGGAGTGGTGCTTGATTTCATTCCAAGTTTGGTTTGCGATACGTTCTGGGAACGCATGTGAGTGTTCTGGGAACACATTGGTTTAATAATGGAATTAAACATAAAAACTAACCTTGATGATTGTGCATTCATATAGAATGGAAGTTTGGTTGGTAGGAACGTTAATCATATTCTGGGAATATGAGGAGGGTACTCCGGGAGTACCAAATTATAACCTACTTGATGACACATTATAGATATGTGGCCAGTGTCTGGGACCTGGTTTTATACGTTCTGGGAATGTATGTTGGTGTTCTGGGAACACTTTGATAAACAACCTACTGGATGACACATTATAGATATGTGGCCAGTGTCCGGGACCTGGTTTTTATACGTTCTGGGAACGTATGCGTTCTGGGAACGTGATGCACACTCTGGGAGTGATGTTTATTTATCCAAGTATGGTTTGCTACACGTTCTGGGAACGTGATGCACACTCTGGGAGTGAATGCTTATCATCCAAGTATGGTTTGACATTACGTTCTGGGGACGAATGTCAGTGTTCCGGGAACACAACGGTGTATTGGATGGACGTCCGAGATGGACTTTGTTAGAGGCCTCAGTTGTGGGAGGAAATCATGCATCATGCCACCTGCATTGAAAGAATTGTTATGATTAACCGGGTGTGCTCATATGGTTATGCATCATGATTTGCTACATGTTAACTTGTGGATGTTAGTTTTATTCTCATTTGATTATGCGAATATGTATAGCTAACCCCCATGCCCTTACTAGGTGTTGATCGTGCATCTAGCTTGCACAAGAATCAGTAAGGGGAGATGTCCCTTAGGTGCTTGCAGAGTGTAGAAAATGTGGGTTGGGAACCCGTTGTGCAGATATCGAGGATCCGACCAGAAGGATGTTTGGACAAGGGACCAATGACCAGCTCTATGACATTTCTATTTTTAATCGAATTTATATGATACATATTTTGGAAAAAGGTATCATAAAAGGAATTCAGTTTCATCATAATACTTATTTGATAATAGTGGACTTGTTACACTTGATATATTTTGGAAGGGTAATATGGTGATTTTACTATGTTTCCGCAAAACTCTGATTTTACTAGTCACCTTCATTATTAACCAAGTGTTTGTGAAAATAAATTTTCCAGGAAAGAGATAATTTCTTATTTTCAGATCTTTCTCCAACGAAAACAAGTCCAAGTATTCTTAAACTTATTACTTTTCTTATAAAGTAAGATGATATACAAGGAGTGTTACATTAATCGAGTAATTCGACCCATTACTCGATTAACGAGACCATTAATCGATTAAGGCCGAAAGGGCCATAAAATCTACTCGATTAATCTGCTTCTTAATCGAGTAGACCCGAAAGCTGCTGAAATTCTAATCGATTAAGGCGCTCATTACTCGATTAATGCAGTGTAAAAAGGCTTTCTTTCACACTTCTAAGACTCTTAGGCTTTCACAACTCTTTCTAACTTAACTTAACACCAAAACCTACACTCTAAACACAATCTAACCTATTCTTAACTCAATCCAACTTACACTTAGCTAAATCTATAATTCTAAACAAGTCTAAACAATTCTAAACAATTATAATTACTAATATCAATACTAATTAACACTTCTAACCGAATCTGACACTTAAGGATTCTCTAACACTTATGAAATTTTACTAACTAATATTCCTAATGTCTTTATAAAATTGGGGATATTACAGACCTTGTCACAGTAATAAAAAGTAAAATGGCAGGAGGTCGGTAGACCCTGTCACCAATTAAAAGAGTAATGGGACGAAAAGGTAAATGAAAATTAAGGAAAGGGAAATGGTATATCTAATGGGTAACGTAAATGAGCAATGGAACTATGGGTTTTGGGATGTTATGTGTGTTGAATTATGAATTGAATGTGTTGTATTTTGGTTACTCCGTTGCCTGATTTAGTTATTATTCTCGAATTTCTATTATGACTATTTACTATCTTATAATCCACTGTGTTGTGAAAAGGTCTCACCCTTAGTGGCTAACATTTTAGGTGATTAATCAAAGAGCTTGAAGATCAGAGTGCGCAGCGAGCAACTCGAAAGAAGGGAATTCCAGTTGAAGCTATGTATATTGTGAATGAATTCCCCAATGTATATTGAAAACTTGTTTTGTAAAAAGAAATTTTTAATTCACCATTTCATTTTCATTAAAGTTTGTTAAACTTTTAAATATAAATTGGGGTGTTACATGAATCTCTTTCAAGAACTATGAAAATATCAATACATGAGATTCAAAGATTCTTGATCAAAGAATGTGAAAATGAAAGCTTTGATCTATGAGAAAGTGAGAGAGAAAGTTGAGAGAATAGTGTAGCTTTGATCTTTGTAAAATGATATGAGAATGATGTTAGTTAATCACAATGATTAGGAAAAGGTTTATATAGAATACCCAAAAGTTAGGAAACTTAAAAACTGATTTTGAGAAGTGAAAAACGTATTTTAAAAACCAGCACTGCAGGTGTTAATCGATTAACTCATTGTCTTAATCGATTAACCACTGTAAGATGTGTGCTAATCAATTAGCTCAATCCATGAATCAATTAGTCACTGTAAAACACTTCTAAAAACTTGTTTTCTCAAATCTAAACCTTTTCTTTCAAACCTTTAAGCCACCTATTGATTTTAGGTTAAGTGAATACTCAAATTATAATATAATCATGCACTTGATAGAAATTCACTACCCTCTAATAACTCTACCCAAACTCATCAAACTAAAAGACTCAAACTAAAGATATTATAATACAATACACAAATGAATCTTCATGAGCTTACTCTCTCTTCATCATTGTTGATTGTTGTTTGTTTGTTGAGCTTCTTCATGCCTTGAGCTTGATCAAAGCATTTGTAGCTTGTTCAAAACCTTTGTCATTATCAAAACCTTCTCACTGGATCTAACATAATGCCCCATCATATTTCCAATCAGCTATTAATGACCAACTTCGCCCTTATTTGTGTCGATTTGTTCTAGTGTTCTTTGATAATATTTTGATTTATAGGCCATGTCTTACTACTCACCTAGATCTTTTTCGCTTGGTTTTAGAGTTACATACTTCAATTCAATTTTATGCAAATTATCTAAGTGTGTTTTTGCTACTAGTTTAGTTGATTATTTAGGGCACATTATTTCTAATGGTGGTGTTGCAGTTAATTCGGACAAGGTTAAGGCCATTGTGGACCGGCCTATACCACGTTCTCTCACTGCTCTCATTGGGTTTCTCGGTTTATAATTGGGTTTTATCGGCATTTTGTTCGCAATTATGCCACCTTGGTCGCATCCTCACCAATCTCTCACGTTGCACTGCTTTTACTAGGAGTACAAAGGCTAATACAACTTTTACAATTTAAAAGAAGGCTTATTTAAGTTTTTAGTCCCTAAACGTAAGTGTTTTTTTGAAATTGATCCTTAAACATTTTTTTCGATGCTTTGAGTCCTTAAAATTTGCTCAAATTTTGGAAATGGTCATTTCATCACTTAAGTGGTGATATGACCAAGGATATGCTACGTTACCTTTGCCTACCTTTGCCACATTGATAGATAGCGTGCCAGGTGATGCCACGTGAATTTCCTAAATTAAAAAAAAATCAAATTTAATAAAAATAATTAAAAATTTTATCTTTTAAAGAAATTCGAATCTTTTAATAAATTTTAAAAGAAATTATTTTTTTAATAAAAAAAATGATGTAATGTCCCGTACCGCTACATAACACGTCGCTCGTCGATATTGTGAAAGTAACGTGACTTGTCGTCAACTATATCATTACTTAAGTGACGAAAAGACCATTTCCAAAAATTAAACAAAGTTCAGGTACCCAAAGCATCGAAAAAAAGTTTAAGGACCAATTCCAAAAGAACACCCAAGTTATGGGACTAAAATGTTAAATAAGCCTTAGAAAAATGACTACTATGTCGATGTTAACTCTCCCAGATTTCTATAAGGTGTTTGACATTGAGACCGATGCTTCGTCCACCATTGTTGGTTTGGTTCTGTCCTCACGGCCATCTGCTTTCTTTCTTCATCAAGAAACTTTGCCCCCAAATGCAAACAGCCTTTAATTAGGTCCGTGAGATGTATGCTGTAATAGAAGCAGTTAAGAAATGACGTCAGTATCGAATTGGGAGACATTTCCGTATCTTTACTAATCAAAAGAGCCTCAAAAATTTATTATCACAAGTTTTCCAGACTCCAGAACAACACAAATGGGCTACAAAATTACAAGGATTTAGTTTTGAGATCTTAAGCAAACCTGGGAATGACAATCACGTTGCCGATGCCTTGTCCCGAAAACAGACAGATGAACCCAAAATTCTCTTATCTTTATCCTCACTAGTCCCAAACTTGGTTTAACAACTCCAATCATTTTATGCAATAAAAGATGGCAAGATAATATTAGAAAAATCAAGTTCAGATCCAAAGATGAAAGCAGTCATACCTGCTGAAGCCAACCTTCACCAATCTCTAATGCTGGAGTATCACCAAACTCCTATGGCTGGTCATTCCGTGGTCAAACCAACCATGGCTCACATTTCAGCTTCCTTCTATTGGCCAGACATGTAGAAGGTCGTCAAGGATATGGTTCGCTCTTGTGTTGTATGCAATCAAAATAAATATGTGCCATAAAAGAAATATGGATTACGATGGATTTTATCACTAACCTTCCAACTTCATTTGGTCATACTGTGATTTGGGTTATTTGTGACCGTCTCACTAAGTTAGCTCACTTCTTAGCCTTTGTGACGTGTGACACATGCTCTTTGCCCAAATCTTTATAGTTAAGTAAAGATATAATATAAAGAATATGGACTTTTGTTGTTTTAAAAAAAATTTGGTAAATAAAAATTTCCAATAAACCATAAAGTTTAATATTCCTGAGTTATAAAATGATTGTCTTTTGAGACGAAAAGATTAAGAGTCGAGACTATTTAATTATGGTACACAAAATATGTTTTTCATTAAAGGGTGTTGCTATCTCGAACTCGAAAAGTAATAACCTTTTGAATCGAATCTTAATACTAGAGTATGCGGAAGTAAAGTATGGACCTTGGGTTTATATCATCATAAGGTAGATAACCGTATATATAGATAAGATAGATTGTTAGGATTGGTAGCCTACACCCAAGAGGGGGGGTGAATTGGGTGTTTACAAAAACATTGAAAAATGATCGATTCAAAACGTTCTTGAAAAGATTAAAGAGTTTTAACGTAGCGGAAGACTTAAAGAATGATTGAAAACATTTTAAGCACAAATAAATAAGAATATTTATATTAATACTGAAAGCTTATTATTCGCGAGATTGAATATATAAACAACATGAAAACGCAATACTCACGCTAAATAATTTAAAACATGAAAATAGGTTTATTCGCGAAAATACGATTAACACAAATTAAAATTGCGAGACGTAAAGAGGTAAGGGATAGAAAATTGTGCACCGGAGATTTTATCCTGGTTCGGCAAAACAGCCTACATCCAGTCCCCAAGCGACCCGCTTGAGCTTTTCCAATAACCAAAGACGCCTCGCGTCCCCAATTACAACCAGAGAGCCCCGCACGCTACTAGGAACCTCCGTTCGCTAGGGACCTCAATACAAATAACTAGGAAGACCCTTCCTAGATTTCCCAGATAGCCTAACTACTAGGTGACCCGCCGTTCGTCTAGCACTACCCAAACACAAGGGTTTTCTCACCCTACGAACGCGACACACGTTCACACTAAGGGATACCACTCCCTAAAATCTAAGGGTTACACTCCCCTTACAAGGAGAATAGATTACAATGAAATTTGGTACAATAACCAATAATGCTCTCTAGAAAGAGCGAATACAACAATCAAAGTCCTATACAAGATTAGTACTAAGGCACACTCAAAGTTTTGTCTTTTAGAAACGAGATGAAGAAGATGATAATGATGATGATAATGATGATGATTTTTCTCCAAGAATGATTTTTCAAAAAGATGAAGCAATTGAGAATGAATGGATAGGAGAAAAAGGAGGTATTCAAAAATGAAGAAGAAGATGATTTTAAAAATCAAAATGTGATCAATCAGAAATGGAAATAAATCATTTTAAGAATCAAATTGATTTCAGCACGTTTTTCAAAATTTGAATTTGAGTAATCGATTACTTGGAAAAGGGTAATCGATTATCTGCTCGCTGGTAAAAGATTTTCAAAAGTTGCAGCATCAGTAATCGATTACTTTGGTCTGGGTAATCGATTACCTACTCACTAATTTTCAAAGAAAGATGCAACATCAAAAGATAATCGATTATTGTCTTCATGTAATCGATTACTAACCCTTAGATGACCAGTCCAAGAGAGTAATCCATTACAGGAAGCTAAGTAATCCATTACATACACTCTGGTTACAAATGTTGCAGAAGATAATCGATTATTTCCAAGGAGTAATCGATTACTTCAACTCAAAAATAGATTTTCATAAAAAGCTTGTAGCCAAAGGTTTTCGTAAAAGTTTTCGCAAAAGGTTTTCTAAAAAGGATATCCAGGAGCAAAGGTTTTAAAAAGATTCTTCTTCAAGATTTTCAAAACGAAAAACATCATCATCATAACTTAATAAAATTACTTGAGTGCCTTAGACTAATATTGTTTTATATAAAAACTCTAACCCTAAAACGTTTAATACTAAGGTCACAGACAACTTCAATGCATCATCCATGTACCTGTAACATAATTATATTCATGTTGTCATCATCAAAATATCATCATGGGGAACTTGATTCTCAACACTCCCCCTTTTTGATGATGACAACCATCCTCTGCAAAACATATGTTAGTACACAGACAACACTATATCAAATCATAAAAATAAGCATTAACATGCTATACGCAAAAAAGCTAACAAAAGCTCTCATTACATAAGCTCAAGAGCTAACAGCTCCCCCTAAACTTATGAAATCATAACTGCTCTACCTCAAGAGCTCCCCCTGATTCTTGTAACCTGTTTTGTCCTTGTTTTGCTCATACCATAGATATTCTCCCCCTTTTGACAACATCAAAAAGGGTGGTAGTAACATCCCAAATTTCGTCTTCCGAATAAATATGTTAGTAAAATGGTTTTATAAATAAATAATAATTCCATGCTTGATTTTTGGTTTGCATTATATGTATATATATATATATTATGTGAAAATATTGTATATGATGAGGTGTTCCATATAAAATATTATATTTTGCAATTAAGTCCTTGGGAAGGACCTAAAAACAATAATGGAAGGTCTTTTGGGGTTAAAATTAATTAAACAAAGTTTTTAGTGAAAACTGGTCAAAATACTCGAGTATTTTTGAAAATACTCGAGTATTCTGGTCAGTGTTGCACGAGTTAGTGCGTTTGGTGACTCACCACCACCGAGTCACCGCCGTTTGACACGATTTCAACCCCCAGCCACGTCCTATGACTCGTGGCGCCTTTCATGCAAACATTTCCATTATCTATTCATCCTTCTAAGAGAAGGATTTGACCAATTCCTCAACTTTTGGGTATAAAACTCAATCCTTGAAGTTCAGAAACGAGTTTTAGGGTTCTAAACTTTCAGAGCAAAATTCGTTTTCGTCTCTGAGTCTTAACACACAAACCATACACCGTTTCGAAGCTCAAATCCAGAGCTTCGAAAAGAGTCATAAATTGCGAGCTAAGCTTGAGTGTGGTGAGAGTGATGAGCTCTGCAAGTTAGAGCTTCAAATCTGCCAAAAATCAGAACTCTGTTTAGACCCGTCACCTTCTTTCCTTCGATTCTCTCTCCTCCTTGAGAGTTACCTCACGTGTGATATACCATTGGAAAGCTCTTTCAACGAGCTTCGATTTGATACCAAGTTTGTGAGATTTGAGTTCCTGGATGAAAAGTTATGCTCCTGCGAAGTTAGGTGTTCAAATCTGTCCAACTAGATTTTCAGATTCAGAGAGCCGACTTTGAGCTTCGATTGTGGTAAGCTCAAGCCTTCTCTTAGTCTGAAACTTATTGGTTTTCAAAGTCCATGTTATAGAGAACATAGTCTAACCAATTTCCCCAATTTTTATGCATAATTCGAATGTCGATTGATGTGGTTTTGAACCTCTGCTGAAACCGTCAAGCAAGCTCGGGTGGGGAGTGGTTAGAGCAATTGGTTGCTGTTCTATGTGGAGTTTTCGTTCAAGAACAACCCTAAGGTATGGGGGAAGCTTACCATTTGCTAGAATAAGAGTAAATTGCATTAGAAAGTAGGAGGAGTCACCATGAGACTCTAAGGGCATAAATTGAAATAGGAATATGGCTTGGAGGCCAATCTGAGACATGCTACATGTTAAGGCAAGTTTATTTGGTTGTATGTGAGCTTAATCAATGCTGAAATTATGCCAAAAATGAGTAGAATTGAAATTGGTACTTTAAGTTGCATAATATGTGATTTTCATGCATAATTGATGAATGATTATGATTTGTTGTGAATTGATGCGATCTCTATGTTGAGACAAGTTTTAAATGTATAAACAAAGTTATGTTGATCATTGGTTTAAGTTAGAATTGGTTAGATTCGAAAATGGTATGTTAAAACCAAGTTGTAGTATTCTGCTGTCAAAAATACTCGAGTATTTTGTGAAATACTCGAGTATTCTGGGCTGAAATACTCTAGTACTTTTGTGAAATACTCAAGTATTCTGAAACTGTAAACTACTCGAGTATTTTATGAAATACTCGAGTATTCTGGGCAGTCTGGTACACAATTTCATGAAATTAAAGAACTACTCGAGTATTGAAGCTACTACTCGAGTCATTTTGCTAAAATGTGGAGAAAACACCATTTTGAATCTAACCACTTCCATTTACACCTAATGACACTTAAAGGGAATAATGTGATACTTCCTTTAGTAAATCTCATCATCTCAAGCATGGAAATTGATATATCTCATTGATGAATTCATTACATATTGTATATGATGAGATTAATGAATTATCTTAAGGGAATACTTGCATGCATTCATGCACAGTGAACGGTGATGAGTTATCGTTGTGTCATGTTCATGGAACATGAGGAGGGCCTCTGGGAGTGCCAAATGTTACTGCTTGCTCGATGACACATTAAGATGGACAATGTGGGCAGTATGTGGTATACTGTTGGTTTGATGGTTCAACGGTGTGTTACACACAAGTGGTAAGGTTTACGTTTTGGCGACGTGACGTTCATCAGACATGGTGACGTTGTTTATCACCTCTGTTGTGTATCACAAGTGATAAGGTTTACGTCCTTAGGCGACGTGACGTTCATCAGATGTGGTGACGTTTTTTTATCACACCCGTTGCATGTTGATAAGTGATAGGTTTACGTCCTTGGGCGACGTGACGTTCACCAGAGAGGGTGACGTTTTTATCACTTCCGAGCAAGTACGCCATACGTTTGATAACGTATTATTTGTATTCTGTGAATACAATGGTGTTATGGAAGGACGTTCATCTGAGTGATTAGTTAAAGAATCTCAGGAATTGAGAGATAGGGAGCATGCATCATAGCACCTATTTGGAAAGAGAAATAAATGGAATGGCGGGTGCTCATGTTTATGCATTTCTATCATCATGGGTGCTTACTTGTGGATGTTAGGACTTTATTCTTATTTGATAATGCGAATGTATAAGCTTACCCTCTGCCCTTAATAGGTTTTGATCAGGTACCTAGACTACCTAGAGATTAAAGGAAATGGGATAGAGACTCTTTTGTACAACTCTGAGGACTCAACCAGATGAACGAATGGATGAAGAACCAGTGACCAGCTCTGGAACGTCTCTATTTTTGATAATGGAAACAATGTGTATATTTTGAGAGATGTATCCAAGAGAAAACCTAGTTTTTATACTTTAATATAACCGTGGTACACATCAAATTTATATACCTGATTTTATGAGTCAATGAACTATTTTAATATATTCCGCTCACTCTGATTTTATCGTTCGACACGAAGGAAGTATGGTTAAAGTTGATTTCTTGGGATGACCTAATGACTAAGTTATTTTCGAAAGCTACTTTGTACTACAAAGGTTATCTCAAAATGATTCTAAAATGCTCAGCAAATAATTACTCCTTCTACCGAATTTAGTTCCAATACATGGTTTAAATTTGAGTACCACATTCATTTGAAAAATTTTCCTACTCAAACTTTTCCAACATTATTTTATATAATGAACTGAAATTCTTTTTAAGAAACGAGGGATGTTACAGTGGTATAACCTCATAAAAAAATATAAAGATACCTCATGACTGAAACACAATAATAATATCAAACCATAAATAGAACGATTGTCATGAGTTATTAAACCAAAATATCCAAGGGAATACCAAAGCAAATATCCAAAGCCAGACATAGAAACAGTCATGCAAAAGTAAAGTGCTAGGGGGTCAGAAAAACATATATAAGATAAAGTTCAAATAGCAATAGATAAAAAGATCGGGTAGATTCAAGGTGCGGTGCCACAAGCTAAAAACCACGAGTGAAGGGTTCCTGATGCTGATGCCTCAAGTCATAGATATCCCGCTGCATTGCTTCCTTGTTCACATTCATATGTTGCATATCAGAGGTAAGCTGAGTGAGACTAGAGTCAACTGAATGCATGTGGGCGTCAGATCTCTGCATGAAACCCCGAACATCATCCATGAAACTCTGCATATAAGGAGGGATGTGGTCTGGTGGCAAGATTGCTTATAGCGGAGGAAGATCTGGATCATGAGCAGGTGCTTGTGGTTGGTCTTGATTGTAACACCCCGCATTTTTCCCATACGTGCGTAAACGAATTCGTTAAAAAATAAACCTCGAGTTTTTGTTTTCAAAAGGATTTTCTAAAGAGGATTTTTCGTGTGTGATAAATAAGTGTGGATTTTTATAAACAAAGTGTTTTATGATAAGAAATGAATGATTTTTGTTGAGTTTAAAATGATTTGAGGATTTATGATTTTATTAAAGAGTGATTTCTTTATGGAATAAATTTGCATTTTTGGATTTTTGAACTTTGAAAATGTAATCTTTAGAATTTTCTGGATTGATTTACAAAATTTATTTCTGAAAATTGTGAAGGTCGAATTTTTAAGAAACCATGATTTTTGAAGGTTAATAACTTTAAATAAATTTTTATTTTGAAAATTTCTTATTTGTATGAAAAGCTTGATTTTTAAGATATTTTAATTATGTGTTATATGTAGATAATTGATTTACTTTGAAAGAGTTTGAGTTTTCTTCATAGTAAAAATGTGTTCTTGTAGGAAATTAAATCAATTGCCATGTCATGAATTTAATCTATGATATGTGTTTAATGTGATATGTGTTTGTGTGAATGTTGCTTGAAGATGATTATGTGTGTATGTGATTCTTTGGAAATGTATGCATAATTATGAGAATTAATGATCATAGTTTCTTAAGTGCATATGATTAGAAAAATATAAAATGTGTGTGTATACGTGTGTTACGGTTTTGGTGTATGTGTGTGCAGGTTTAGAATTTTGGTTTTTGGGGTAAGGAAAATTATAGGTTGAATTAGAAACTAAAGAGGGATCACATGGGTAGAAAAGGGGTTGAAGTGATGGATCTAACCTTGCATGATGAAGCCTAAAGCCCTAGCCTACTCACCTTGTTCCCTTTTGATTTAACCCTTCCCATGCAAACTTTTAGAAACCCGAAATTGCCCTTCCATTTGATGCTTTGGCCGAACCAAAATTCAAGGGCAAAGAGGACCAATTCGGTTGCCCTTAAATACACATAGCCTTAGTTCATTTCCCACATTTCATTCCCATTTCCTTCACTTACACATCCAAACACTTTCTAAGGGATCATCAAACCCTTAGAAGAGAAAAGAGAGAGAAAAGAAAGAGAGTGTGGCCGTGAGAAACAAGAAGGAAGAAGAAGGAGAGTTAGATCAAGACCCTAGTTTTTTTTCTTTGGAGATCAAGAACATTTGAAGTTAGGAGATCAACTTTCTTGGTAGGTTATAAGAAGATCAAGAAGAAGACCATGATAGTTAGGCTTTTCTTTTGGTTTTGTAACTTTTCCTTTTCTTTTTCCTTGCAAGTTTATTTTTATAGCATGAAATATGAGTGCAAGTGTGGCTTAGACTTAACTATGGACTTTTAAGGTTTAAATTGGTTTGTAATGTGTAAAATCATGGACTCTATGCCTCGGTTATGGCTCTCTAGGTAGATCTTGATGATTTTCTAAACAAACTTCTAAAGGATCTAAATAATTACTTGGAGTTTTTGTGAAAATTAAAAGTGAAATTCCTTGCATGTTGGAATTCTTCTCTAAAACCGTGATCTATAAGGTTTTCATGAAAAGTTTTGGTAAACCATTTATGATCTAAATTTGATTCGTAACAAAGTTAAGAATTTAAGTCTTGCATGTTAATTTCTCTTGCTTAAATCATGATCCATGTACATCTATATGAATGTTTAATAAACTATCACATGATCTAAACTTATTTGAGAAGAAAGTAGGACTTTTTAGCTTTGCATGTTGATTTTGTGATGATCTTGGTTAATCTTTGTATGTGCATGTATTAATCCATGCTTGTAAATTAAAAGTTAGGACTTTGAGGTTTGCATGTTAAGTTTTCAAGCGAAAAGATTAAGTTTTTCCCTCTAGGTGTGTTACGACCTAGAAGAAATAAGTAGGATAATGATCTTTAAAATGATTCTTTTTAATATGAGTATGATTTGATTTAAAGATTTGTTATAGGCATGTTGTTTTGGTGTGAAGGCCATTCGGCCATAAGTGATGAAGGTGTCATGATGTTTGATTATTTGGTGCATGTATGTATTATGAGTGGATTTAGTAATTGTAAGGTCATGCATGATATTTTAGAAGTTTAAGGCATAATCTTAATTTTGTTTAAAGTATGAGTTGATGAGAATATTTTAGGGAAATCTTGTCATAATAATGATGCATGCATGTTGATATAAATGATGATGTGTGATGTTTGGAAAGAGTTGCTTTGAAAATCTACATGCTTTGCTTTGATTAATTGTCTTTAGTATAATGAAAAGTGAACTAAAATTCTTGTCTTATGTATGATGATATTCGATTAAGAGCTAGGAGAATAGGGAATTGTGTTGATCATCATTTAGATTGCATGTAGACTAAGATTAGCTTAATTTAAGAGCATGGAGATGCATGTATGAAATGATTAAATTTAAAGGGGAAATAAAAATAAAACCTTGATATGATTTGTGGCTTTAATTGTTGTGTTGATTTAAGTTAAGAAAATGAAATTGAAATTGTTAATTTTTCCCTGTGATACTCACGGTTTTAATCTTGGAAGAAATAGAATAATTTCATTGTTTTATATCTTTGATTGTGTGTCATATCTTTGCAAGATTTTACTTAGATGTTTCGGCCAATGCATGTTTAGATGGTTAGAGAATTTTCTTTCTTGAAATGGCTAGTGAGAGTGACTATATTATATGTGTCTGCTATGATGTGTTTGATGAAATGATGTGTTAATTTCCTTTCTTCTTTTCGGTTTTTAGGAATGAAAATGAATAAGTTGATTGGATTAATTTTCATGATGTTAATTCTATGATTTCAAGGTTTAGAATTTATTGGTAATTAGGAAATGTTAATCATGGGTAATTCGGTTTTGTCATGATTTAATTAAGAGGTTAAGTTTGAATTATTTTCCTATGCATGATCGAGTTGGTGTGTTAGTGTTATAATTTAATTAGTTATTTTTTTTAGCTTAAGAGTGTTTTTCAATAGTTGAATGGTGAATGTTTGGATTTTTAAATAATTTAGTTTAATGTGATTCTAGAATTTCATCTTTTCGAATTTTGGTATCCTGTTGGACGTTTTCATAACATGAATGTTTTAAATTAAGTTTTTAATAATAAAAGGAATTTATTTGGATAAAGGGAGTATTTTAAATTGTTTTCAAGTTTCCTCGAAAACTGTTTTAATCATTGATTTGAATTGAATTTGAAAGCCTTGGATATTGACAACGAATTTTTAAAAGAGAAATTTTTTCAAAATCGAATTAAACGAGTGTGTCGAAATCGTTTCTAACGCACGGGAAAAATGTCTTAGTTCGAGCGGCGGACGCGAAGGAAATGAGGAGAGGATAACGACCGAGAAGTCTTGGAGAGCTTTAGGACGTCTCGTCATTGAGGTGAGAGAGGGGCTTTCCCTTAAGACGCCGTGGTAATTAGGTAACATATTAAGGCGTCCAATCATCTCAAAAATTGGACCCCGATCTCACTTAGCGAAGTAGTGTGATAGCAGTTATTTGTTTGTTGTGCGTCGTTTCGCTATCCACTCGAACGACTGAGATCGGTTTATTTGTTGGAATGTTTTGATGGTATAGTTTATTATTAGAATTATGCATGAGTTGTTTGATTGAATGATTTAATTATTCGTTCAATAATTTATGATACTGTTAGAACTGTTTGAATAAGCGTTAAGAACAAAGTTATGGAAGTAATTAATTAAGAATGAAAAGAAAAGAACAGCGGATAAGAACGATGAGAATAATTGAGAAAGAGTGACAGGAGTTGATAATGCAGTTTAGCCCGAGTTGGCGAGGAAGGACACTAGTGATGCTGCGGAGCCATAGTGATGTGAAGGACGCGAAGGATACTGCTGAGCCACAGTTGACGAAGAGGACAATGATGGCGTTGCTGAGCGATAATTGGCCAGAAGGAGTGCTGATGACGCTGTTGAGCAAGGACTGATGAGGACAGTGCTGACAAAATGTGTGAGAAAGAAAGAAGAGGCAAAGATGTCGTGATGATTCAAGTAATGGCATATAAGTTTTAGGGGGATTAGATGTGAACGATTAGCGGTCGGGACTCGTTGAAAGGATGCACCAAGGATGAGCCGACCATTTGGACTAAGCCGTAATTAAAATTTCTTAAAAGACTTTAAAAGACATTAACAAATACGGGGAGGTATGAGAGTGATATCGAAGTTGTGGAGAAGAAGGAACCATAAGTATCTACGGATACTTAGGAGGAGATTGCATTAGGGAGGACAATGACGGTGATACGTCAAGAAGTCTAGAGTACTTTCTAGGCGGAACGAATCCCACATGTGGCGTACGAACGTGGTAGGGACTGGGTCCAATGTCGTGGAAAGTTCTGCATTCGAAACTAGAATAGTACTGTCACCCCCTAGATTGCAAATCTTGAACAGTGAGAGGGACTGGAACGGTGTATTGTGATTTGCCACTGTGATACAGTGAGCGTTGATTAATGATATTATATGAATTGAATTGATTTGAGGATGTAGTCCTCCTGGTCTGGGACCAATTGTTTGTGAGACAGCTGTCGTGCCCGCGTGGTAAAGGTCCTGTACTCCTGTTTGCTTCCGACTAGGTTGGGTGGTTGACCGAGGAGATGTAGACGTGTGTGCGAGCTCAATGATGTTCCCCCTCATCATTGATGCTAACCGAAACGATAAGACTTAAAGAACTAAGATATTCTAAGGATAAGCGCAACGATAATAATAATAATAATAGCAATAACAATACCAAGTAATGGATAAGACGGATGAGTTATTTGTGATATGAATCCCTCGAAGCATCCGATGAGTTTGAGAATAAGGAATGAAAGAGAAGTACCAAGGTTGAGAATGTGATATCAATGAATCTTGAAAAAATTATTATTATGAATGATTAGACGTGTGTTTATGTTTAAATCTGGATGGTGATCATGTGTTGTTTTGATTTAAGTTATGCTGTTGTTTGATTTTATATGTTATAGTCGTTTTGGTCTTAATATTTACCTGATGTAATCCCACATAGTCGACATTGCCGTTTTGGGTAGCTCACTCTCTCTCGCATTTCTATTATGTATTGTATAAACTCTGTACGGATCCTAGATGGACAACATTGCAAGATACCAGTTGATTCGCGAGATCGGAGCATCCCCAATGAGAGGAGACAACATCACTATGTCTGCCTACATGATGTTCTTCATAGAGATTAAGCGCAGAAGGGCAGAGCTCACCGAGAGAATTGCAGCTCATGAGTTGGAGACTGATAGCGTGTCGGACGACTCTACGGTGGAGATTACTGAGGAGGCAGAGGAGGAGGATCCCGACACTTGGTCAGAGGTTGATACAAAGGAGTATCTGAGTGACAAGGATTGGTGCCCGAGTCCTGAGGACATTCTGACAGAGGATGAGGACGAGTAAGAGCTGGATCGACCAAAGTGCAGTATTAAGTAGCAAGCTTTAGCATAGGTTTATGACTAGAGGTTAGGTAATTCCCTTTTGAGTAATGTATCCCACTTTCAGTTCTTAGTATCATGGCTCTATCATGCTGTAACCCCGAACAAGTTTATTTTCAGTACTGACGTTTTAGAATTTCATTGAATGGGCTATTCGGCTTAAATGATGTTTTGGAAAACGAGTTTCAAAGTGCGATGTCTTGTGACATGCCGGTTTGGAGCTTGAAAGATGTTATGCACTTGAGAACGTAAATTTTTAATTATAATCAAGTTTCAAAACGAAAACGTTCACACGGGTACGTAACGCTTGTTTAAAAAAAAATGGCCCAAATTTTCACTATATTTTATTGAAAGCGATTATGGTTTCAAGTTGTCAAATCGGGGTGTTACATTGATCATCTTCAGGTTCTCGGTCCATCGCCGACTTGCGCTCCCGACGCATAACCTTGGGTCTCCAACCCCTTCCTTCCAGCCAGTTCCAACCCATGTTACCGATGAAGGTGTCATCCATACACATATCCGCAGTCGGAACAGTTCTTGATTCCCCATTCAATGGAACTCTGAATCATTTGAGGATCAGGGTAATCAGTGTGGCATAAGGAAGTTGGGTTGTCTTCAGCTTCATATCACGGTCAATTGAGCGTCTGACTTTGTTCGCAGTTTCAGTCATATGATAAAGAATGTACCATCCCCAGTTGATGGGTTTATTGTGAAACCACGCCCAAAGAATAATATAATCCGTGTCCATGACCCTGAAGTAGTTACCTTGGCGAGGGATCAAACACCTATTCAGAATAAAATGAAGCAGCCGATACTCAAATCTCAGGTTTCCCGATGTCATGGCTTTACCGGTAGGAATGTTTCGATCTATGAACTCATCTTTTGCAGATTTCTTATCAAATTCATCGCCCCATAGACCATCTGATCCTGCACCAGTAAAGAATTCGCCATCCATTGGGAGATGAGTCAGATTCATCCAGATTTCCATGGTAATTTTTATCTTTCGCCCTTTGACTTCAGATAACAGAACTTTTTCATCAGAATTCCATTTGAGATTAGTGTAGAACACCCGAACTAAATCCTCATAGAAGTCACCGCCAATTGTGCTAAATTCAAATAGTCCTTTTTCTTTCAGCAACACAACGGCCGGAAGATCACATTCTTCACTATCAAAAGTACCCGCATCCAGGAATCTAGGAGAAATAACAGAACATGATGCAAAATACTTTTCATACTCAAAAATCTGTAGAGCTGAAGAGAACCAACGAGTGTATTTTTTAACTGTTCCAGGCTGATGAACAGGAGGTGGAGGAGGAGGTGCTGATGGTCCTGCAGCGTCTCGATTAGAGAGAGACTGCCTCTGATTTTGAACAATGGGAGGCGAAGGCTCATCATCATCGAATTCCACAATCTGAGCCCTTTCTCTCAGTCTTCTACTAGACTTAATTATAAATTCAAGAAATAAAATGCTCAGGTATAATTAGATACTGAAGCACTATTCACAAATATAACCAGCAGATACAATCAACCAAACAGAACTTGATACAATGTCCAGATACTCAGCCCAGAAATTCAGATCACACACAATCTCCAGATATCACAGAACCAATAGTGCAATGCTATTATCAATATCTAATGTTCTACTAAAGCCAGCAAATCAGCATATCAACTAGAGATTCAGTAGACATGAAAATCATACCATGTGTAGTAGCAAGAAGAACTGGTGATGATGAAGGAGACTGAATCGATGAACCGATATCAAAGATATTGAACCGAGAAGAGATCACCTTAACCAACTGAACCGATAAACTCTGAACCTGTCTTGAACTACCACTGAACCGGAGAGCACTAAACCCGTGAACCAGAGAGAGAAGAAGCCAATGAACCTGTTCACTCTCTAGCAAGTATACTAGATCAGATAGTAATATAGTCGGTTAAGACCAGATATCGTTCCCATAGGGACTCAGAATTGTTTAATCTATTCCTACCTAAGGGAAAATCTAGAATAAAATCTATTAAAATTCAAAATTAAATAAATAAATTAAAAAGATAAAGTAAACTACTGAAAAATAAAATAAAACTAAGATTGCCATGGAAAAACTTGGTTAGGAACTCAGTTTCATTGTATATTCATTCATTTATTATAAATCAATGTTTCTCATTCAAATCATGAATAAATTCAGAAAATAGTAATTCCTAGATTCCTCTTATGAAATTACTGTTTATTATTCAACTTGATAAATCCTAATTCTTTAGAAATTTAAACCATTGAAAAACCTTGATTAAGAACAGGGAATTTATGAAAAGTTACATAAGAATTCAATAGTGTTCCTACTGATTAAAAAATTACGTTGTTTAATTGCATGGCCTATTTCAAATCCTAATTTTCCAATTCAGATTAAGAAGATCCAAAACATGGATTAGCTACTTTCATGCATAACAATAAAAACTCAATTAAACACATGATTTAAAATTGAAAAACATTAATTCATAAAAATAAATTACGAATACAAATCCACCATGTTCCTAACACAAAAGCTTTAGTTACACATAATGAAGAAAAGAAGAAAAACAATAACTATGAAATTCATTCCTAAATTACCATAGAAAACTGCTTCGAATCTCCAATCTTCTCCAGATTCCTCCTTCGAATGATCTCCAAAAGTGTAATCTCCCTTCTCAAAGCTCTAATCTGATTTTATCACTCTAATTGACTGGTATTGACTACTAATCACTGATTATGGCTGCTTAACCTAGTCATAAACACATAAATATATACCTAAAATTCAAATCCTAATAGAAACCCTCGAAATTGCTCAGAAATTGGCCCAATTGGGCTTCCACGAGTCACGCGCGCCTAGGCGCGCCATATCTGATACCCAGAAACAACGATGCACGCGCGCCTGGGCGCGCCATCCGCACGCCTGGGCGTGTGAAATATTTTTCGACTCCGTTTCTCTCCGTTCTTGTGTCATTTTCAAGGTCTTCTTATGCTCTTCTCAACTTCAATAATATTTTCTCCAAATTCAGCTCCAAAAGCACCTGAAACATACCCAAAACGGATCAAAACGTTCAAAGGATTCTATAAAACTAAAAATTCCTAAAACTAATACAAAATACCTATATTTACAAGAGAAACAAGCCAAAACCATAGCAAAAGGAAGTGAAATTAAGCCCAAAAACATCATATATTAGACCCAAATCAGAACCAGTGAACCACGAGTTGAATCAGTGGAGAACCAGGTTCAAGGTTAGGGTTTGAGAAGGGTTGAAGGTTATGGTGGAGGATGGTTGGTTATGGTGGTTGTTGGTAGGAGGCCGAATGGGAAGGAGAGAGAGAGGGACGGTTTTGAGGAGGAAGAAGAAAAGAATGATGGTTTATGAGAGTATGTTGTGATTTGAGTGGTAATGGAGTTGGTTTGTGGAGCTTGAAGCTACGGCTATGGAGGTGGTTGTTGGTGAGGAAGAAGAAGAAGTTGGAGGAGGTTAAGAGAGGAAGAGGGAGTAACGCGTTTTGAGAGAGAAAAGGGAATGAGGTTGATGGCTAGGATTAAAGTCATATGTGGTCCACACTTGGTCAAACTTGGGTCAAGGCCCACAACACGTGTTTTTAACCTTTTTTTCATATCAGACACGCAGTAATCGATTACTTGCTTGAAGGTAATCGATTACTCTTCCTGTGGTGGCTGAAAGATGAAACATTAATGAACACGTAATCGATTACTCTCCGATCAGTAATCGATTACTGACTCTCTGATGAATCTGTGATGCAACTGGAATAACCGATTACTTGGAAGCCTGTAATCGATTATGAAGCCTCTGGTCCATAAGTGATGCAACATATGTAATCGATTACTTGGATGCCTGTAATCGATTACGCCTTCTCTGACAGTCTGACAAGATGCAAAAACTCTAAAGGTAATCGATTAATGCTGACTTGGTAATCGATTATTCTGCCCAAAATTCCAGAAATCTTCTTTTTCTGAGAAAACAATGCTCCCTTGCATATCAGATTGCTTCTTGGATCCTAGGGAACCTCTATGGATATAGCTTGTGGTCAACTTACCTGTTGAACACAGTTTCCTGCAAAACAGAGTGTTCTGGCTATCTCCAACGCTCAAGTCAGTAAATTTTTTCAAAGCAACACAATTTGAGCAATTGAAGAAATTTAAAATCAACCATATGAAAGAACAAGATAATACTCAAGATCATACACACCTTATATAACTATGAATTATAGCAAGTTCAAACATAGTATGAAATTAAGTACTAACTTAACCATCTCAAGTTTGCACTACATATCATATTATGCATGAAGTATTCATCTTTTCCAAGATGTGATAATCATGTGACAAAATATTTAAAAAACAGTTTTTACCACACATGATTTGTTTTCAAAGTCAATACAGCTTGGAATAGTCAAAGTACATTCTTGTATAATCATGGTTATAATGAGGATATGACTTATTTACCTCAAACCTTTTTATGTGATGTGTGCTTAATTTAATGTGTATGTGTTGTGTGATGCATGAAATTAATTGTGTGAGTGTGATTCCTTATGAAATGATTTCATTATTGTATGAATTAATAATTAGGATGTTTAAATAAATATGATGAGGAAATAAAAATGTGAAGCATGTATGTGTGTATGTGAGTGCCACGGTATGTATGTATATGTGTGTGTATATGTTATACGTGTATGTGTGTGTATGTATGTTAGGAGTATAAATTTTAAGAAGCTTAGTGAGTAAGTAAAAAGCCATAACCATGAGAAAAACTTAGTTAGAACCAAACCAAACCAAATGACCAAAACCCTAACTATTTCCTAACGAGTTTTAGTTCCCAAACCCCAAACATTAGCCCCAACCCCGATTTTAATTGTGAAAATACTAAAATGTCCTTATCTCTTTTTTTCCTTTAAACATCTTTCTATTCCAAACCCCAAACCCCAAGACCCACACCCCATTCACTCACTCCTTTCCAATTCCCAAACCCCAAACTCCATTCACTCTCTCTCTCTCCCCTGTTCACCCTCCCTTCACCACCCTCCACCGCCGCCACCACCCTTCGCGCCGCCGCCGCCACCCTCCGCCCAACCTTCTCTTTAATATTTTTCTCTCCTATGTGTGTTATGTTCTGAACTTGACGTACGAACTGGGCCCTAATTTGCCTCGTGAATGTGTGCTTGTGGAAGCCACACCAGAATACGATTCAACTAAGAATGCATTATTCTTATATCAGTGAACCGGGTGCTCCACGTTCATACCATAATAAGCATAATAAGTTAAGCACTATCGATGTGATTGCTCTATGGCTTAATTAAATTAATTAGCTATAATAATGATGATAAAGTTTTTTTTTCGTACTGTTAAAAAATTCCGATAGGCCAGACTCGGAATTTATTAAAATTCCACACGGGTATGTCGGAATTTTACTAGAAAGTGAAATTTTTTTCACTTTCTAGTAAAATTCCGACATATCCGTGTCGGAATTTTAATAAATTCCGAGTCTGGCCTATCGGAATTTTTTAACAGTACGAAAAAAAAAACTTAAACGTATTTTCACTTTCTAGTAAAATTCCGACATACCCGTGTCGGAATTTTAATAAATTCCGAGTCTGGCCTATCGGAATTTTTTAACAGTACGAAAAAAAAAACTTAAACGTATTTTCACTTTCTAGTAAAATTCCGACATATCCGTGTCGGAATTTTAATAAATTCCGAGTCTGGCCTATCGGAATTTTTTAACAGTACGAAAAAAAAAACTTAAACGTATTTTCACTTTCTAGTAAAATTCCGACATACCCGTGTCGGAATTTTAATAAATTCCGAGTCTGGCCTATCGGAATTTTTTAACAGTACGAAAAAAAAAACTTAAACGTATATACGTTGCTTACCTTCAACAACACGTCCACAACGTCATATGCACCTTCTTCTGAGCGTCAATGATGAAAAAGTGGAAGCTTTTGGAGAAAAAAAATGATAAAGATGAAGGCTTCGGAGAATGAGAGAGATTGGGGTAGAGGAACATGAAGAGTTTATGGAGGTTTCTTGGTTATGAAGGTGAAAGGTTGATGGGGTTTGGGTTTTAGATAAATTAGGAATGAGGTTTGTGGCTAATGGGGTTTGGGAATTAAGTTTTGGAGGGAAATTATTAAGTAAGGGCATTTCAGTATTTTCACTATTAAATTGGGGTTTGGGGCTAATACCTGGGGGCTGGGAACTAATACTCTTTCCTAACTAATATTTAACCCTAGAATGACCCCTAAAACCTAGCCCACAAGACTTTGTCTCCTTGCATTTGATAAAATGCACCCATGCAAAATTTTGAAAGCCCAAAACCGCCCTCCCATTTTGTGCATGGACCGAATTATGTAAAGGGCAAAAAGGGAAGTCTTAGGTTTGCTTATAAATAGAAGATGCCTTAGTCCATTTTTACTTCACCATTCTCATTTCTTCCACCAACACAAATACACTCTAAGAGACCCATTCCACTCTTAGAAAAAGAAAAGAAAAGAAATAGAAAGAAAGAGAGGGAGTATGGCCGAGAGCTCTAGGAGAGGAAGAAGAGGGAGATCCAATCTTAACCAAGCCTTTCCTTTGTAGATCAAGGATGTTAGAAGCTAGAAGAACCAACCTTTTCATGCATGGTAGGATTTGAAGAAGAAGAAGAAGACTTGTAATAGTTTAGTTTTTCCTTTTAGTTTATGGATTTACTTCTTGTTTCTTCTTGCATGTCGTTGTTATGTGTTGATCTTGCTTGATCAAGGACTTTGAGGACTTAAACTTAATTTGTAATATGTTAGATTTGATGCTTTATGTGTTCGGTTGGGTTTTCTTAAAGGATCTAATGTTTTTCTAACTAAACTCTTAAAGATCTAATGTTTTTCCTACTAAAACTTTGAAGATCTAAAGGAAAACTATAACACCCCAAGTTTTTATATAAAATATCACTTAATAAGTTTAATAATTAAATTGAAGAACTTAAAAATTTCTTTTCATAAATCAAGTTTACATATGAAATTGGGTATTTCCATTACAATATGAGTAGCGCAACATATAATTTCCTTCTTTCCAAATCTTCCGTTGCGACACTCTGATCCTCAAGCTCCTTGACATTCACCTAAAATGATAATCACTAAGGGTGAGACCTTTTCACAACACATTGAATTATAAGATAGTAAAGAGCACATAATAAAAATTCAAGCATCATAGTCAAACCAAGTCATGAACTAACAAAATGCTTCACATTTTTATATTAACAGTTTTCAACACATATCTATAATCATTTTCATTTCCTTTATTTTATCTTGGTCTCACATTGTCGTAGCTTAAGTGAGCACCAAGGTGCATACTTATATTTTACACTTGGCCTCACATTGCCGTAGCTTAAGTGAGCACCAAGCCCTTAGCCTCACATTGCCGTAGCTTAAGTGACCACCAATGTGCATACTTATATTTTACACTTGGCCTCACATTGCCGTAGCTTAAGTGAGCACCAAGCCCTTAGCCTCACATTGTCGTAACTTAAGTGAGCACCAAGGTGCATACTTATATTTTACACTTGGCCTCACATTGTCGTAGCTTAAGTGAGCACCAAGCCGCATACTTATATTTTGTCCTTAGATTTACAATATACTTATATCATCATAGATCTCTAGTCTTTTAGTTTAAACACTTCATTACAAAGCACACAAATCAATTAGTCATTTTTAACAAGTAACAATTTATTTAAAAACACATAACCCATACACAACTAATCACAAGCATAAGTTAAGGGTTCATACTTTTTCCCAACCAATACTCATAATATTCAAAAGAACTAAAAATCAATTCCATGCATTTCCGGTAAACATCATCAACCTTCAATATACAATTATAATACTCTTCTTGTTCAAGCATTCAAATTTTATCCATTAATGATTTCACCACCTCATAACCAACATTATTAAATATTTCATATTAAATACTTAGACATCAATATACTCATTTAACGCACATAGGGAACATAGCAATTTTCAACAGACAACAGACATCACAAATAAATCGACATACTCAGGTATGTCTCAGAGTGCTGTAAAATAAGTCAACTCCCTAGGGTTCTTCACTTCCTAGCTTACAACATATATAAGGGATTTTTAGCAAATTATGTCAATTAAGTTAAATAACTCAATTAAAACAAAAATACATTCAATCTCCCTAAACCAACTTTAAACAGGTGCTATTTTTCTACCCACAACCCAATTTAACTACTTAACCCAAGTCCTATTATATACCCCAACTATCCCTAACTCAAGGTGTGGAAAAGAGACTCCCCTTACCTGGAAATCCTAGCAATAACAACAAAGCCATGTTTAACATCCGCCATTTGCTTCAGGGTCAAGGTCAAAAACAACGTGTTGGATCTAAGAAAGATTTGAGATTGGACGGTTGGATCATGAATTATTGGACCGGAAAGTTGGAAAAATCAAAAATGTTTCCTTCTCTAATTCTCGCGAACGGCGTTGATGTCGTCGATGTTATTGAAAAAGGGTAAGGGTGGTTTGCGCTTGTTGTTGGATGATGGTTGATGAGTTGGAGTTGATGTTGTGAGATTGATGCATCTGAGGAGTCTTTGATTTCCCCATTTGAGACGTGGCAGGGAGAAATTGTGACGTGGCAGTGGTGTTGTGTTGTTCCTCGTACACTGTGAGGAAGACACTGAACTCTTTTTTTTTTTTTAATAGGTGGTAGGTTGCTACGGGCATATGGGTAGACTATAGGAAATATATATATATATATATATATATATATATATATATATATATATATATTTTATTATTTGTTCTCATTTGTGGATCAAAGTGTGTAGCTATTTTGGATTATAACTAAATGTTGGATGATAATAAAAATAAATACGTTTAAGTAAAACAATTTTGTATTTTAAATTACTCAAAACTGATTGAAAAATAATAAAATTAACGTTCCCTCCAGACAGTTATTGCGTAAGAAAAATTATCGAAATTAAAAAGTAAATATATTTTCTAAATCTTGATATTAAACTTGATAATATATAATATTTAAAATTTTGAAGTAGAAGATTAGTATATATAACTTAAATCGGTAATATATTAAACCAGTCCAGAAGCTAAAAATAAAACAGCCTCCGAACACTATGAAAATTTACAGGGAAACTCAAAATATTAAGTGAAACATATTTTTCTGAAGAAACTATTTATAAAAATGCCTCTAAGGCTTGCCACTTGAGCTCCCTGTCAAAATGTTAATTAAACTAAATGAAAGTACTACTTTATTTTTGGAAAACGTATGATAACAAATTTATACTTATTTTGATTAGAAAACATATTTCAAATATAATGATTAAATCAGAATTTTATTCCGAGACTCAAATATTGAAAACATCATATTAAATCATTTAATTATTTTGCTAGAGGTATTAGAAATAACGAGATGTTACAATTCTCCCCCACTTATTGGAATTTCGTCCCCGAAATTCCGCTCAGAATCCTTAATTGGAGAACCATCCCAAAAAAAAAGTTTATAAGCTATAGGACTTACTTCACTTTGGTTCTACTCCCCCACTTGGAGTTGGCATACCATTCAACATGAATACGCCCCTAGACTCTTGCACTCGTTGAAGAGTGCCGACTATAGGTTAGTTGGGTTAGTCCTGATGCGAAGAGTCTAACGGGTTTTCTAAGGTTCACTCTTCTTGCGGTTAATCGTTCAAGAGTCCTACTAGAAAGACTCCCTAAGGGTCTTGGATTCCCAAAAATCAGGTTTGGCTTCCCCAGGAAACCGGAAATGGTTTCTAAGATCAGCTGGATTCCCTCCGGAATTCTACATCGAAGGTTAGAAAGGGTACTAATACGTTCTAAGCGCTAATACCCGCTTGGGTCGATTAAGATCTAGCTCCAAAAGTCTACCACTTAAATCCTATATCTAGGCCCTAATCAACCACATACACCAATCAAACAGACATAAATCATATAATCCTCATAAAAGGTTCATTCATTCATAATAACGATCCACAAAATCACACACTTCAAACAGATACAAAACTCAACCCTACTTCTTCCTAAGCTAATCCTTGTCTAACTTAGGACTACAACTTGCCTCTACACACACATTCATCACAATCATCACACATTTGAAAGTCAGTTCGAAAGGGGTTCGGGGAAAGGGACTTATATAGTTTGCAACCAAAATGCATCTCATCCATTCAACTCTCTAATGTTTTGAAAAAGATTTGAAAATATTATCCCAATACATAAAAAAACATCATAGTAAATTTTCAAGTCAATCAGAGTTCATTAGGTTCGTTTTTGACCCTACAACCACTTAGTCAAAATTTTGTAATGGTCGGGGGTGAACCTATATCAAATTCACTTAAAAATATTAGAAAAACTCCAATTGGCCTCAAAATTTAATGGGACAACACCTAAATTTAGCCCAAGGTTGCGTAAAATTGTCAAACCGATTAGAGCACGTTAAATTCATTTTAGCTAAAACACTAACTTGCTCCAATTGGCTTGAAATGTTACATTAAACAAAGATTCAACCTTAGGGTGTTTAGGCCAAACTTTCCAAATCTAATAAATATCCTAAGCCCAAAAACTTAGTTTTTCACTTTATATAAAAACCCTGATTTCCCCAACAGACACTTAACCACAAACACGTACATCTTTAAAAATCCTTGGTTTGAACAATTACTAAGTATGGGAATTTATAATGCAGAAAGAAAATCCCATACTAGTAAAACACTTAGAAAACAATTTTACATTTACAGAAATCAAAATTCTTTGGAAATTCAGTTCCTCTCTTGGTGAGGAACAATTAATTTCATTTAAAACTTTAGTAAAACCTTTAATCATGCACCTCACCATGAAGAGCTACCTCCATCTAATTTCATAAGAACCTAGATGAAGGAGTGAAAGATCACTCAAGATTGATAAACTCAAATAAAAAAAGGGAATATGCCTCGGACTTGGAAAAATTTAATTTAATTCATCTTCAAAAGTTAAAACAATTACATTCCCTTTATCTTCAAGTTTGAAGATTGAGTTTAATTCCGAATTGATTTGAGTCGCATAGGAAGGGTTCCTATTTAATCGAAGTGTGACTTAGTTAAAAAACAATTTAGTTAATTCTCCCCTCGATTACTTAAGAATCCTTGCTTTTCTTACTATTTCTTGAAAATTTGTCGTGCGACTTCACAATCCATTTGGAATGATTGTGGTTCGGTGCACTTTTTGAAATTCATTTTTAAATACTCACATTGTCAAACAGACTTACATCATAACTCCATTAAAAATTCATTTTTCATAAATTAATATCAAACACTCATATCAATCAAACATACACAAATGCAATCAGTCTTATCCTAAACAAGATTCCCAAAAACAACACTCTTAGTCAATGCTTGGTGGAAAGTAGTTTGGAACTTTCAAGCATGGGGGTGGAAATCAAAAAGCTCTTAGTTTCAAAATTGTTTGAAAACATTTTCAAAAGTTTAAACTCATCCCCACCTAAGCATAGACTCTATATATGCAAAACTACTGGCATCAATTTAAACTGAAATGATGCAAGGACCCTTAGATTGAATTCCAACCCCTTTCTTGCTTAAAGAAACCTCTTTCCTTTTAGAAAATCTTATAGTTATACTCGGGGTTTCAAATCCAATCAATAGGAACTCCATACTTATCTTTTGTTTAGTATTAAAGTCATCAGAATTAGATTAGCATGTGGAATCAACTACAAATTTAATACAAATGTTTTTGTTGTTTTTCATAGATCCTAATCTAGTCGATGTGAACTAACTCACTCAATTAGATTAGTATCAAGTCAATAAATCATTTTAATTTTCATGATTCCACTTCTACTTTCTTTCCGACTACTTTAACACTAAGCCATTCCTTGTGAAAACATATATCCGAGGACCTTTTAATTAAATCCGAACCGCTTCCCCAACGTGGACAAAAAGTTACTTTTATGATTGCAATTTAAAATTATCATAGTTCGGCGATTCAAATTCGATCGATCAGTACTCGTTTTCTTGCTTTCCCGATTGGTATCACAGTTACTTGAATTGAGATTAGCTATGGAATTCGACCATTATTTTAATTTAAACGTTGTTTTTGGTTCTCTTAAATACTAGTCTAATCGACATGAATTTAGTCACTCGATTGGATTAGTATCCGAGATCATAACTTGTTTATTCCATCCGGTTCCATTTCTAATCTCTGTTCAATTACTTTGACACCAATTTATTCATCGAACACATAATCAAGCATACACAGTACAAAAGCAAAGCAAAGAGGAACAACATAACAATAATAAAAGTTTTATACATAAGAAATCACTCACTAATTCACGATAGTGCACAAAATCCTATATTCTGACGACTTCACCTCCCGATAAATGCAATATCGGATTGGCCAGTTTCGACACTACATTCCATCAGTGGTAATAGCCCTCGCCATCCAGTTAAAGTTTATGTACTTCGTTTCGATTAGCAAAATTTCCTTTGTAAGAAACTTCAAGTTTTGATTAACTCAAAATTTAAGATAAAAATCAATCTGCACTCTTCTAAGTTTCCTGTTTGCAAATGGATATACACTTACAATATGTGATTCCTTGAATCCCTAAGGGATCCGCTTAGGTTCCAAAGAATTCACTTCTGTTTTCCACTTGAGTACACAATTTCTTAACTTGACAATTATTATATTCCTATTTGCAAACATAAACTCATTCTGCTCATAAAGGGCACATTAATCAATCACAAATAAGCATTTAATACTATACATATTCATCAATCACTTAACCCTAAAATTTCCACTAGAAAGGGTCTCACCATTGGAAAAAGAAGCTTGAGATGAGAGTGTTCGCAGCGAAATCGGAACCACTTTCCCTCAGGTCGGAAGGAAGAAACTGCTCTGATACCATAAATGTAACACCCCAAGTTTTTATATAAAATATCACTTAATAAGTTTAATAATTAAATTGAAGAACTTAACAATTTCTTTTCATAAATCAAGTTTACATATGAAATTGGGTATTTCCATTACAATATGAGTAGTGCAACATATAATTTCCTTCTTTCCAAATCTTCCGCTGCGACACTCTGATCCTCAAGCTCCTTGACATTCACCTAAAATGATAACCACTAAGGGTGAAACCTTTTCACAACACATTAAATTATAAGATAGTAAAGAGCACATAATAAAAATTCAAGCATCATAGTCAAACCAAGTCATGAACTAACAAAATGCTTCACAATTTTATATTAACAGTTTTCAACACATATCTATAATCATTTTCATTTCCTTTATTTTATCTTGGTCTCACATTGTCGTAACTTAAGTGAGCACCAAGATGCATACTTATATTTTACACTTGGCCTCACATTGCCGTAGCTTAAGTGAGCACCAAGGTGCATACTTATATTTTACACTTGGCCTCACATTGCCGTAGCTTAAGTGAGCACCAAGCCCTTAGCCTCACATTGCCGTAGCTTAAGTGAGCACCAAGGTGCATACTTATATTTTACACTTGGCCTCACGTTGCCGTAGCTTAAGTGAGCACCAAGCCCTTAGCCTCACATTGTCGTAGCTTAAGTGAGCACCAAGGTGCATACTTATATTTTACACTTGGCCTCACATTGCCGTAGCTTAAGTGAGCACCAAGCCGCATACTTATATTTTGTCCTTAGATTTACAATATACTTATATCATCATAGATCTCTAGTCTTTTAGTTTAAACACTTCATTACAAAGCACACAAATCAATTAGTCATTCTTAACAAGTAACAATTTATTTAAAAACACATAACCCATACACAACTAATCACAAGCATAAGTTAAGGGTTCATACTTTTTCCCAACCAATACTCATAATATTCAAAAGCACTAAAAATCAATTCCATGCATTTCCAGTAAACATCATCAACCTTCAATATACAATTATAATACTCTTCTTGTTCAAGCATTCAAATTTTATCCATTAATGATTTCACCACCTCATAACCAACATTATTAAATATTTCATATTAAATACTTAGACATCAATATACTCATTTAACGCACATAGGGAACATAACAATTTTCAACATAAATCGACATACTCAGGTATGTCTCAGAGTGCTGTAAAATAAGTCAACTCCCTAGGGTTCTTCACTTCCTAGTTTACAACATATATAAGGGATTTTTAGCAAATTATGTCAATTAAGTTAAATAACTCAATTAAAACAAAAATACATTCAATCTCCTTAAACCAACTTTAAACAGGTGCTATTTTGCTACCCACAACCCAATTTAACTACTTAACCCAAGTCCTATTATATACCCCAACTATCCCTAACTCAAGGTGTGGAAAAGAGACTCCCCTTACCTGGAAATCCTAACAATAACAACAAAGCCATGTTTAACATCCGCCATTTGCTTCAGGGTCAAGGTCAAAAACAACGTGTTGGATCTAAGAAAGATTTGAGATTGGACGATTGGATCATGAATTATTGGACCGGAAAGTTGGAAAAATCAAAAATGTTTCCTTCTCTAATTCTCGCGAACGGCGTTGATGTCGTCGATGTTATTGAAAAAGGGTAAGGGTGGTTTGCGCTTGTTGTTGGATGATGGTTGATGAGTTGGAGTTGATGTTGTGAGATTGATGCATCTGAGGAGTCTTTGATTTCCCCATTTGAGACGTGGCAGGGAGAAATTGTGAAGTGGCTTCGATCTTTCAGTTCCATAAATAATAAATAAACGACTTGTGTTGTGTTGTGTTGTGTTGTTCCTCGTACACTGTGAGGAAGACACTGAACTCTTTTTTTTTCTTTGTTTAATAGGTGGTAGGTTGCTACGGGCATATGGGTAGACTATAGGAAATATATATTATTATTTGTTCTCATTTGTGGATCAAAGTGTATAGCTATTTTGAATTATAACTAAAAGTTGGATGATACTAAAAATAAATACGTTTATGTAAAACAATTTTTTATTTTAAATTACTCAAAACTGATTGAAAAATAATAAAATTAACGTTCCCTCCGGACAGCTATTGCGTAAGAAAAATTATCGAAATTAAAAAGTAAATATATTTTCTAAATTTTGATATTAAACTTGATAATATATAATATTTAAAATTTATAAGTAGAAGATTAGTATATATAACTTAAACCGGTAATATATTAAATCAGTCCTGGAGCTAAAAATAAAACAGCCTCCGAACACTATGAAAATTTACAGGGAAACTCAAAATATTAAGTGAAACATATTTTTCTGAAGAAACTATTTATAAAAATGCCTCTAAGGCTTGCCACTTAGCTCTCTGTCAAAATGTTAATTAAACTAAATGAAAGTACTACTTTATTTTTGGAAATGTATGATAACAAATTTATACTTATTTTGATTAGAAAACATATTTCAAATATAATGATTAAATCAGAATTTTATTCCAAGACTCAAATATTGAAAACATCATATTAAATCATTTAATTATTTTGCTAGAGGTATTAGAAATAACGGGATGTTACAAAAACTAAGATTTTTGTGAAAACTAAAATGAATCTCTTTGCATGCTTAATTTTCTTTATCTAAACTGTGATCTATGTATGTTTGTGTGATGATTTGATGAACAAATCCATGATCTAAGTTTGTTTATTAATTAAGTGAAATTAATTGTCTTTGCATGTTAGATCTTCTTGTTAAACCATGATCTATGCGTATTTTTATAATTATTTGTTGAATAAATCTATAATCTAAACTAATTGATTTGTGAAAAAAATTTAAAGTTCTAGTCTTGCATGTTGGTTTAATGATGTTCTTATTTGATCTATGTATGCGTATGTGATTATCTTTGTTTGATGAATGAAAAATGTTTAGATCTTTAATTTGCACGTTATTTTTCAAGAGTAAAATTGTGTTTCTTTTATGTATGTGTCTCGGTTTTTAAGAAAAGAATTAAAGAAGTAAGATTTAAAATGATTTTCAAGTATAAACATGTTTTAATTAAGTGTTTGATTATGTGCATGTTTTATTTTTTTTAAGGAGGCCATTCGGCCATGATTAATAAAACTAGGATCCATGTTTTCATTTTATAAAAAATTGATGCATGTTGTTCTAAGATTAAGATCTAATGATTTCAAGTATATACACGTCATTTTTAAAGGTTTAAAGTGTCGTCTTGATTTTTATCAAAAACTAAATGATGATCTTGAGTTTGTTTTGGTGTTTGAAAAAGATTTTATCTTAGTAATATTGATGCATATATGTTTTAAGCCTAGATCTAATAATTCCTAACACATGCATGTTATTTTCATAAAAGATTAAATAAGATTTTTATTCTTAAGAAAAAGTTATAATCATGACTTTATTCTATGCATGCTAAAAATGTTTGAAAAGATTATGTTTTAAATATATTGATGCATGTTGACTTAGTATGTTGTTTTGAAAAGTTGCCTTGAAATCCTATATGCTTTGATGTGATTATATGACTTTTGTATGTGTTGAAAAATGAATGAAAACCTTGCCTTTTTGCATGTTGACTTTCGGCCAACCTAGGAATAGGTAGAAAGCTAAGTTTGTTTCTCATTTAGGGTGCATGCATGATGAGACTAGTTGAATATAAGAGCTTTAAAAAGTGCATGCATGAAGTAAATAAATTTAAAGGAAATATGTGTGAATCTTTGAAGTAATTTGTGATTCTAATTGTTGTTGTTTTGAAAAATGAATTGAAATTTGTTAATTTTCTTTTCTGGATGCTCACGGTTTTAAGTATAAAAGAAAGAAAATAATTTCATGAATTGTATGTTTTTAATTGTGCATTAAATCTTTGCAAAATTGTATATGTATAATTCGGTTAATACATGTTCATGTAATTGAGTAATTTTCTTCATGAAATGACTTTTGAAAATGGCTATGTTTTGGATGCTATGTGTTTGAATGAAAGTGATGTGTGTTTACTTTTACCTTTTTGATTTTTAAATAAATAAGTTGATTTGATTATGTGAAAAGATTTTTGTAATGTTGATTCAATGATTTTTAGTTTTAAAGTTTATGTCTGATTAGAAAATTATTAAACATGTGTGATTCGGTTTTGTTGGATTAATTAAAAGGATTAAGTTAAATTATTTTCTTAAGGATAATTGGATTAATTTATTAAGATTATAATTTAATTAATAACTTTAAATGATTAAAAGTGTGGCTTGTATGATGTGAAATATGATTTGTGTTATGGATGCTTTGAAATGTGTATGTGATTGTTCTTTGTGTTCATTGAATGTGTTTGTTTTGAATTCTGTTTGTGAGCTTTGTTGGTGAAAGATTTATGCCTGGATTTTAAAGTAATTAAAAAATGTTTTATTAAAAAAAAAAAGAATGATTTAAACAACTTAAATTAACTTGAAATTTTTAAATGACATTCCTTGATCAGTGTTCGATAATGTTGTGAGGTTTGGAATTTCAATGAATCAACTTGATATGATTTTAAAATTTTATTTTTTTGGAATTCTGAATTTTTGTTTAATGATTCAGGAAAATGATTTTATAACTGAAATGTTTTTGAACTAAGAGATTATTTTAGAAATTGTTTTGAAGTTTTCTTGAAAAACCTTTTTATTAAAGATTTGATTTGGATTTAAAAACCCTTTTGGATATTGGTAATGTGCTTTTAAAAAGGGAATTATTTCAAGTATTTTCAAAACGAAATAAAGAACTTATCGAAATCGTTTCTAATGCACGGGGAAAAATGTTCTAGTTCGGGTGTCGGACGCGAAGGAAACGTGGCAAGAATAGCGACGGGGAATCTTGGAAGCTTTCGGACGTTTGGTCATCGAGGTGAGTGAGAGTGCTGTGGTCCCGCAACGTGGTTGCTCACAACCCGAATAGATGGATTGTGAGAGTACTGCGAATTAGGCGATATAAATATTTGTGTTAGCTGTTTACCTACTTGTTTACTTGCTACCTGTTTATTTTTTGTGCATACTTCATTCTGTTTAGAAATTGTTTGATTATGTCTGAATAATGAAACGATAATGAGATAAGACTGAAAGGATAAAAGAGAAGCGAATAAGGGATGTGAGAAATAATTAAGTAAGAAATAAAGGTTGAGTTAAGATTAAAGAGAAAATTATAAGAAACGATTGCGAAAGATATAAAGTGCGTTGCGAATGAAACTGTGGAAGAGATAAGTAATGAATAAAGAGAATAAAAAGAATGATGTTCGAGACGACAATAAGAGGTACCCGATAAGGCGAGCGGAAGCGTGGTGATGATGATGCTGTCGAGGATCAACTAAGGAGAGTGATGCTGATGATGCTGCGGAGCAACAATCGAGGAGAACGATGCGGATGATGCCACTAAGTGACAACTAAGGAGCAAACGAGTTGATGATGATGCTGCTGATCAACGATGATGAGAAAGATGCTGAGCGTGAGCTGATGATGGTGAGATGCATGAGAAAGTGATTTGAGGCATGATGCCATTGAGATTTTAGGGGGAATAGATTGCGTTTAGTGGTCGGGCTTCGTTGAAGCGATGCACCAAGGACGAGCCGACTGTTAGGAATAAGCCGCTAATTAAAACGTAAAACCTTAAAAGACTTTAAAAGACATTTACATATGCGATGAGGTATGAGTGTCGTATCGAAGTAGTGGAGAGGAAGATACTATGGGTATCTGCGGATACTCAGGTGGGGATTGCATGAGGGGAGGACGATGACGGTGAAACGTCAAGAAGTCTAGAGTACTTTCTAGGCAGAACGAACTCTACATGTGGCGTACTAACGTGGTAGGGACTGGGTCCAATGACGTGGCAAGTTCTGCACCGGAACTAGAATTGTACTGTCGCCCCCTTGAATGCAAGTCTAGAACAGTGAGAGGGACTGGAACGGGGCATTTGTGATTGCCGCTGAGAGCGTGCCTGATTATATGATATGAATGAATGATATGAATTGAATTGATTTGAGGCTGTAGTCCTCCTGGTCTGGGACCATTTGATTGTGAGACAGCTGTCGTGCCCGCGTGGTAAAGGTCCTGTACTCCTGTTTGCTTCCGACTAGGTTGGGTGGATGACCGAGGAGATGTAGACGTGTGTGACTTCCTCAATGATGATGTTCCCCCCATCATTGAGCGAACCGGATCGATAAAACTTTAAAAAAATATCAAAGAAAAGTACGTTCAAGATATCAAGCATTGCGCAAAACTTTATAAGGCAAATATAAGAAAAAAATTCTCGAGAAGACTGATAAGTTTGGAAATTATGATGAAAGAAGAATTGAGAAAAGTTGTGAAAGCACACGAGAAAAATTCTGAGAATGGGATTATAAGAACATTAATGAATTATTGGGTTATGAATGATAATATTGAGGTGTTTAGAATTTTACTCTATGCTTTGTTATATGTGATTCATATGTGCTATTTGTATAACATGATACATATATGTTGATGATGATGTGATTGCATTATGATAAGTGTCTAGGTTATGCTATCTTAGTATATTGTCCTATTGCATTATCTACCTATCTTTATTTTCGATTTATCCTGAGACCGCAAGGTCAACCCGTTAGTGTTCGAAACACTGACTCTCTCCTACCTTGTTGTCGTATCGGCAACTGCTGATATTGCAACGGGTAGATGACATAGCGTGTAGCGAATCACCTATGTACCTGCAAGGAGGAGCATAGACGTTTGTTCTTGACGATGGTATTCGGAGGAAATCCCTGGGGCAGTGAACGAGAGAAACTCTACTTGCGGTTGGAGAGCTTGGGCTGCCAAGATTTGAAGATAGATAGATAGTTGTGGCGTGTCTGACTAGAAGCTAGGCTTTCCCCAGAGTAAGGTATACCATTGTAAGTTCTTAGATGCCATGGATTTACCATACTGTACCCCAACAAAAGTTTTATTAAGCATGAATGTTTTGAAACAAGTAAACGGGCTACCTTTTAAATGATGTTTTTGAAAACGAGTTTCAAAGTGCGGTGTCTTGTGACATCTCGGTTTGGAACTTGAAAGGTTTTATGCAATATGAGAACATTAGTTTTTATATGTAACTATGTTTTGAAAGTCCAAATGTTCTCATCTTGTGTAACACTTGTTTAAAAAAAATGGCCCTAATTTTCACTACATTGAATTTAAGTAACGGAAGTTTTCAAGTTGCCGAATCGGGGTGTTACATTGTGGCCGGGAGTTGTTGTGCTCAAATCCTTTGGATGAAGCAACAACTTTCGGATTTTGGTTTAAATTTATCAAAAATTCCTATTAAATGCGATAACACATCTGCAATAAATTTGACTAAAAATCCGGTATTGCACTCTAGAACAAAACATATTGAGATTAGGCATCATTTCTTAAGGGACCATGTCCAAAAAGGTGATTGTGTTATTGAGTTTGTTCAAACTTCAAATCAACTTGCTGACATTTTTACAAAACCCTTACCTAGAGACACTTTCTATTATATTAGAAGGGACCTAGGTATTTTTGATGAATCTACTATTAGCTCGTTGTATTTGAAATCATTTTAGTTGATCACCTAAGATTGTTGTTTGAGTTTTTGTAAAATGAAAATCCTTTCATAATTCTCTAAATAAGTAGTTATATGTGTTTTCTATGATGTGTTTGCTTGTGTATATGTATGTGCTAAATGCTAATTGACTATATGTGTTTGTAAATGTGAAAATATTTTTAAAATTTCAAAATTTGAGTTTTTGTGCACATTAATCGATTAAGCACATTCATTAATCGATTAAGTTTTTGGAGCCATTATGGCAATACTCGATTAATGATCTCCTTACTCGATTAATTTTTAAACAACATTCAGGCGTTAATCGATTAAGGGTTCTGTTAATCGATTAACAGTGCTGAACACTGAAATATAAATACTTTTTGACTGCACTTTGACTCATTTTTACTCTTTCTTCTTCGTTGCTTCTTCGAACTCTCTCTGCACGAAAATTCAATTTAAAGCACATTGCCTAAGTTTTACTCACTCAAACCTTAATTTCTTCCCTCCATACACTTTCCTATCATCATATCCCCATTAAACCTCATCAATTTCACCCTCTCCCTGTAAAATCCGAAAACCCCCAATTCAAAACCCTAACCTTCACTGTTCTGCGAATATGGCCTCATCCTCCTCTAATCCTAACCCCCAGAAACGATTAAAGAGGCGTGCTCATCCGGATAGGGATAACATTTGGTTTTCTCAAGCAGAAAGGGAAGAACGGGCTCCGAAGTTTACTGATCGAAAGTTTGGAATCATAAGGTATTTGTACTTTCCATGGTTGAAGAAGCAAAGATTTGAATTTCATGATTTATTGGTTTCTCAACATTTACAGAAATTTCTAGAGTATAATACTTATATATACCCTAGGTTAGTCAAACAATTTTATGCAAATTTCACTTGCATAGAGGGTGTGTATCAAAGTATGGTTAGCGGACATCACTTTATCATAAAGCCTGATCATATGAGAATTCTATTTGGTCTTAGAAATGAGGGTACTTTTATTGGGGATAATGAATCGACTGAGTTGGATGTGGATGCTGCTACTGTATTCTCTAATGCTGTGAGGGATGAATTAAATTGGGATAAGGGAACAAAACGGGTTTCTCTTTTGCATGCTGAAGATAGGATTTTGCTTTATATCATTGCTTATTGTTTGATTCCCAAATCATCACAAAATTATGCTCAAGTACAAGAAGATGATTTGAAGCTTTTTCATGGAATCAAAAATAACGTGCAAATCAACTGGTATAAGATCATAATGGCTAGGATGCTCACTGCTGCACAATCTCCTCCTACTCAATACTTTCCATTTCCAATGCACGTGAGCAAAAAGCTTCATCACTTTGGTGTGCCTATACCTGATAGCAAGCCTTGTGACAAAGACCCTGAGGGTAAGCTGTGCCTAAATGACCACCACATTAATCAAATGAAAATTTCGTTTCACAAAGAGTCTAGGACTTGGATGTGGAACACTCAAATCAGGGCCTTAGCGGGTCATGGACAACCTGCTGCACAAGCTCCACAAGCACCACCTGTTGTTGATGAGATGTGATTTGGGCCAGGAAGTGATGATTTTGATATATATTTGGGCCCTTTTCCTTAGTGCTTTGTTTTGTTTCTCAGCAAATAGATTAATTTTTAGGAGTTTTTAGCAAAATATTTGTATAGATAATTTATTTGTATTTTAATTTTAGTTTTTGTTGAATTTCAGATTATTTGGGCCAAATCAGCTGAAGAGGGGCATTGGTGAAGAAAAAGAAGAAAAAGCCCAAGCTGAGAAGAAGATTTTGGGCCAAACAGCCCATTTCAGCGAACCGCGTTTGAGCGTGGAAAAAGCGCGCTCAAGCGCGCTTGGATCAGATGGCCACGTGGCGGCAGCAGAGGGGTCAGTTGACCCAGATTTCAACAGACACGCGCTCAGGCGTGTCTAGTCGCGCTCAAGCGCGTGTGGTTTTTGCAATAAAAATTGGGGTCTGTGACCCAATTCCAGGCGTTCTGATTGGCTGTTGAAACGCGCTTAAGCGCGCTTGAGCGCGCTCAAGCGCGTTTTGATCAGCTGCAGTTACTTAATAACTCGATTTTCATTTTGTAAAGGGGGGACTTTGGATGGTGGACGAATTCCTTCTCTTACACAGCATATTTTCTTCATCTTCTTGAGCAAGAACAACAAAAACTCAAGGTTTTCAAGGTGTGGTTTTGTAAAGAGTTTGAAACTTGATATTTGGTATGTGAATTTTTCTAAGTTTGCATCTTAATTTCTTGTTTTTGACTATGAGATCTTAAGACTCATTTGGGAATGAAGAATTGTTATGTGTGTTTGTCATATATTTGATTTTATCTATTGTTAATTGTTATATTTTGTACTTACATCTGGTTTAATTGTCGTGTATATTTAGACGTAAATATACGATAGGATTATTGTCCGATAGGTATATTAGACAATAAACTGCCTGTGGATGTAAGTTATGCAATTGTGTAGGGATAGGTATATTGTCTGCAAATTGTATGATTTAATTTATTTTTGATTGAGCAAATATTCTATGGTTAGAAATTTAAGGCTTTGCTCGAGGTATCGAGGAAGATTTATTTTTAACAAACTAGAATAATTTAAGGTATTAAATTATTCTTGATTTTGCAAAAAATAATCCAAAAGGTGACAATTGATTTAATAGTTTAAATTAATATTTGAGAACCGGTAACGACAATTCATTCCCGACTTTACGAAACTGCACCACCCCTTTATCTTTCCACACTCGCACTTTATTTATTTATTTGTTTAATTTTATTTTAAACGCGATATTTTTCCAAGTTAATATCATTTTTATGCGCGTAGCTTTATTTATTGAATTTTTTAATTGAAATCATTACTCTCGGTGGAACGACTCGGTCTTACCGATTTTATATTACTTGAGCGACCTGGTATACTTGCCAGTGAGTGAACAAGTTTTTGGCGCCGTTGCCGGGGAGTAGTTTGATTTTAATTTTATAAGTTTAATTCATTCTGCTTCGCACGTTGCTTTTGTACATATTTAGATTTTTGTGAATATTCAATATATATTTAGTTAATTTGTTCTTTCTATTATTTGTGCTGGACAGTGCTACTTGACTTTTCCTTGTTTATGCACTTGCGAAGTGTAGGAGATAAGGACTCCCTTTTGTTTGACAGGGAGATCGAGAAAACTGCTAAAGCAAACAGGAAAGAGGCAAGAAAAGCAAGGCAGCAACAAACTCAGACTCATAATCAGAATTTGGAACTAATTATGGCGGAAGAACCTCCACCAGCTAAAACTTTAGCAGACTATGCCGTGGTCAACCCAGGAAATTGTGCCACGAGCATAACTGCACCTGCAGTGACAGCCCAGAATTTTGAGATTAAGCCGGCTTACATCCACTTGGTGCAACAAAACCAGTTTAGTGGAGCACCAAATGAGGATCCTGGGGACCATGTGGCAAACTTTTTAAGTATCCTGGACTTCTTCAAAATCCAGGGTGCTACTGATGAGGCGATCAGACTCAGGATGTTCCCTTTATCCCTCAGAGATCAGGCAAAGAGCTGGTTGATGTCTTTTTCACAGGGCACTTTCACAGATTGGGACTCTTTGGTGAGGAAGTTCATTGATAAGTACTTTCCTCCAGCTAGGCAGGCCCGACTCAGACAAGAGCTGAATGCCTTCGCTCAGCAAGAAGGCGAGTCTTTGCATGAAGCATGGGAGAGATACAATCAGATGCTGAAGAAGTGTCCCACTCACTCGATGCCAGATTGGATGCAGATTAGATCTTTTTATGATGGACTCCGGCCCTCTATTAAAAATATGATTGATGCTGCAGCAGGAGGTTCATTAGACAGTAAGACAGTACCTGAAGCCAAGGAGTTGATAGAAAGAATGGCCCGGAATAGCAGTCGCACTTCTGAACGGGGTGTGTTAAAAAAAATGTGGTTGACATGACTCAGATGCAGACTCTCTTTACTCAGAATAAAGAAATGCAACAACAGATTGCTAGTTTGACCAAGCAACTGGGTCAGGTTCAGCTGGCAGCTGCAGTTTCAGGTTCATCATCATCTTCCTCACCACCAGTGACAGGGCTGATATGTGATTTCTGTGGTGGTGCTCATCAGAATGGGAGCTGTGGTACAGATTCTTCAAATTCTCCAGGGGAACAAGTTAACTTTGTAGGCGGTGGTGCACCTCCTAGAAGCAACTTTCAGAACTATCCTCCAGGTGGCTTTAGGAACCATCCTAATTTCTCCTGGAAGAGCCCAGCTCTTAATCCTCTTCAAGAGAAGCAGGGTCCAGCTTGGGAAATGGCAGTTGAGAAATTGGCTAAGACAACGACTGGTTTTGTGGAAGAAACTAGGCAAAATTTCAAGAATCAAGGAGCAAGCATAAGGAATCTAGAAGTTCAGATGGGGCAGATGGCGAAACAATTATCAGAAAGACCCCAAGGTACTTTGCCTAGTGACACCATTCCGAATCCCAAAGAGCAGTGTAAAGCCGTCACTCTTCGTTCCGGGAAATCCTATGAAGAACCAAAGATGGTGAGTGATGATTCAGTGGAAGAGATTTTGGTGCAGCCTGGTGAGCCGGTAGTGCAGCCACAGGTTGTGCAACCAGATCAGGGATCAGTTAATGTTCAGAAACAAGCTGATGTGCCAAGGAAGGTAGTTGACAAAGTGCCATTTCCCCAAAGGTTCAAGAAGGAGGAAACTCAGAAACATTTCTCAAAGTTTATGGAAGTGTTTAGGAAACTGCACATAAACATTCCCTTTGCTGAGGCGTTAGAGCAGATGCCGGTGTATGCCAAATTCATGAAGGAGCTCCTCTCCAATAAAAGAAAGTTGAGTGACACAGAGACAGTTCTCCTTACTGAAGAGTGCAGTGCGATCATTCAGAAAAAGCTGCCTCAGAAACTCAAGGACCCTGGAAGTTTCACCATACCTTGCAATATTGGAGGACATGAGGTCGGTCGGGCCTTATGCGATCTTGGTGCTAGTATAAATTTGATGCCACTCTCCATTTTCAAAAGGCTTGGTATTGGCGAGGTAAAACCCACCATGATGTGCTTGCAACTAGCTGACCGTACCATCAAAAGGCCATATGGTAAGGTTGAAGATGTGTTGGTGAAAGTGGATAGGTTCATTTTTCCTGCTGACTTTGTAGTCCTAGACATGGAGGAGGACACTGAAATTCCACTTCTTCTGGGTCGGCCCTTCTTAGCCACGGGGCGAGCTTTGATTGATGTGCAGCTAGGAGAACTTAAGCTGAGGGTGCAAGATGAGGAGGTGAGCTTCAATGTTTACAAGTCCATGAAGCTGCCCATGACTGAGGAACATTGTTTCAGAATGGATGCAATTGACTCTATGGTTGCATCAGTTTTTAGTCAAACCAGTCATGATGATGGTCTGTTGGGTGCTGTGATCCATGGAGAGTGCGGTGAAGCAAGTGTTGATGCCGCGGTTGCCCAGTTGGAAATTTCAGATGCATATACAGGGGGCAAGATCAAGGAACTAAGGCCACAGGACAAGGAGGAGCGCTTGGAGCCAGAGCTGAAACCTCTTCCGTCATCTTTGAGGTATGAATTTTTGGATAATTCTAAGTTTTTTCCAGTAGTGATTAATAATGATCTGACTGAACTGGAGACTGATAGATTGCTTAGGGTGCTTAGAAATTATAAATCTGTTATAGGGTGGTCTGTCTCTGATCTGAAGGGGATTAGTCCCAGTTTCTGTATGCATAAGATTCTCCTTGAGGAGAATTTTACGCCAGTCAGGCAACCTCAACGGAGACTCAACCCGACTCTCCAAGAGGTGGTTAGGAAAGAAGTAGTAAAGCTGTTGGATGCTGGAATTATTTATCCAATTTCTGATAGTGCCTGGGTTAGTCCAGTGCAAGTGGTGCCTAAAAAAGGGGGATTGACTGTGGTCAAATATGAGAATAATGAGTTGATCCCCACTCGAACTGTTTCCGGGTGGCGAGTTTGCATCGATTACAGAAAATTGAATAATGCCACCCGGAAAGATCACTTCCCGTTACCATTTATGGACCAAATGCTTGAAAGGTTAGCTGGGCATGCATATTACTGTTTTCTAGATGGATATAGTGGATATAATCAAATTTGTGTAGATCCCTTGGACCAGGAAAAAACTGCTTTTACTTGTCCCTTTGGAGTTTTCGCATACCGGAGAATGCCTTTTGGATTATGTAATGCACCTGCTACTTTTCAGCGGTGCATGTTATCGATTTTCTCCGATATGGTTGAAAACTGCATAGAGGTTTTTATGGATGATTTTTCGGTCCATGGGAAATCTTTTGATGCATGTTTAGCTAACTTGGAAAGAGTTTTAAAAAGATGTGAAGAAACAAATTTGGTTCTTAACTGGGAAAAATGTCAATTCATGGTACGGGAAGGGATTGTTCTAGGCCACCGGATCTCTGAAAAAGGCATTGGGGTGGACAAAGCAAAAAATTGAAGTTATTCAAAAGTTGCCACCCCCAGTGAATGTCAAAGGGATTAGAAGTTTTCTTGGGCATGCCGGTTTTTACCAGAGGTTTATCAAAGATTTTTCAAAAATAGTCAAACCCCTTTGTAATTTATTGGAAAAAGATACCGAATTTAACTTTGATAGTAATTGTGTGAAAGCTTTCGAAATTTTAAAAGAAAAACTAGTGACAACTCCTATTGTGGTCGCTCCTAAATGGGGGGAACCCTTTGAACTTATGTGTGATGCGAGTGATTATGCAGTGGGAGCTGTACTAGGACAAAGAATTAATAAAGTGTTTCACACAATTTACTATGCTAGTCGAGTATTGAATGATGCCCAAGTCAATTACTCGACTACTGAAAAAGAACTTTTAGCTGTGGTCTTTGCAATAGATAAGTTTAGGGCTTATTTGATAGGTTCTAAAGTAATTATATATACTAACCATGCAGCTCTGAGGCACCTGTTAGCTAAAAAAGATGCTAAACCAAGGCTAATCAGGTGGATCTTGCTTTTGCAAGAGTTCGATGTTGAAATTAAGGACAAAAAGGGGGTAGAGAATGTAATAGCTGATCATCTGTCTAGGCTACCCCTAGAGACCATAGGTGCAGAAAGTGTAGTGCCTATAAGTGAGAACTTCCCTGATGAACAGTTGTTTGCTCTATCCACACTCCCTTGGTATGCCGATTTGGCTAACTTTTTAGCAGCGAACATGATCCCCAGGGATATGATTTGGCAACAAAGAAAAAAACTTGCACATGATGCCAAGTTCTATTTTTGGGAGGATCCATTTTTGTTCAGGAGAAGTGTGGACGGAGTAATCCGTAGATGTGTGGCAGAGGAAGAAGTGAATGACATCCTTTGGCATTGTCACAATTCACCTAGTGCAGGACATCTTGGTAGTGATAAAACTGCTGCCAGGGTACTCCAATGTGGGTTTTATTGGCCCACAATTTTCAAGGATGCACGAAACTTTGTTTTGAGATGTGATAAATGCCAAAGGATGGGAACTATTTCTAGGAGGAATGAGATGCCACTCCAAGGTATACTTGAGGTTGAAGTCTTTGATGTTTGGGGGATAGACTTTGTTGGTCCATTTCCTCCCTCTTACAACCATAAGTATATCTTGGTCGCGGTTGATTATGTGTCCAAGTGGGTGGAAGCAATTTCCACTCCCACCAATGATTCCAATGTTGTGGTAGAATTCCTTAGGAGGAACATTTTTAGTCGATTTGGAGTCCCAAGAGTTCTAATTAGTGATGGTGGGAGCCATTTTTGTAACAAAGTCATGGAGAAGGCTTTAGCCAAGTACGGAGTGCGACACAAAGTAGCTACTCCGTACCACCCACAGACTAGTGGTCAAGTCGAAGTTTCTAATAGATCTATAAAGAGGATTCTAGAGAAGACCGTTAGTACTTCTAGGCAAGACTGGGCTAGGAAGTTAGATGATGCATTGTGGGCATATAGGACCGCATTCAAAACTCCAATTGGCATGTCTCCATTTCATGTTGTGTATGGTAAGAGTTGCCATTTGCCCGTTGAGTTAGTTCATAAGGCATTTTGGGCAACTCGATTTTTAAACATGGAAGCCAACCTGGCTGGCGAGAAGCGTTTGTTGCAGCTTAATGAACTTGAAGAGTTCAGGGAGCAGGCATACAACACTTCTCGTGATTTTAAAGCTAAAACCAAAAAATGGCATGACAATCGGATTTTGAATCGGAAGTTTGAACCTGGGCAACAAGTACTGCAACTTGCAAAAACCAGGGGGGAACGCGCTCAAGCGTGTTTTGTTGCGCTCAAGCGCGTGTTTTTGCGCCCAAGCGTGGTGGGGTGAGTGTTTAATTTTTGGGGTTTCAAATTCTGATGCAACTTATCAAAAACCAGGGGGGAACGCGCTCAAGCGGGTTTTCAAACGCGCTCAAGCGCGGTTCCTGACGCTCAAGCGGGGTGAAGCGTGGGGGTTGTTGACCAAATGAGGGTGCAAAGTGTTTAAAAACTCAAGTGCGCTTGAACGCGCTTGAACGCGCTTGAGCGCGCTCAGGCGCAATTTAACAGCAGCAGCGATTTATCAGTTGGCCAGCCTTCTTCTTCCCATTTCTTCTTCCTCCTCCTTCAAACCCTAATCCCTCTCCACCTAGGTTGTTCCGCCCAGCCACCTCCAGCTCTCCCCTCTTCATTTTTCGTCCTTCTTTCTTCATATTCCCTACCTACAAGTTCTCTTCTCTTTCTCTTTTTGTTTTCTTTAGACCTCTCCAAGTACAATTCGAGTTCTTTATTTTTGGTCTTTTTTTGTCCGATTTTGTATCCTCAATCTAGGTAAGTTTTTTCCTTTTCTTTACTTCTTAGTGTGTTTTGTGTGATTTTTAGGTAGTTATCTTTGTTTTTAGGGTATTGTTTGTAGTGTTGTTAGTGTTGCACATTAGGTGTTCGATCAATTGTCCAAGTGAGTTCATCATGTCTGGTAGTACCTTTAGGCAGTCAAAAAAGTCTAAGACCGATGCTTCTTCCTCTGGAGGTGGTCGTCGTCGGCAGTTTGAGGACCCCGAGGTCAAGGTCTTCTATGACTCTCAGTGTAAGGAGAACCGAATTGTTCCTGAGACAAGCTTAGATAAGATAGAGGCCCTTCCCATTCGCTATATTGGCGAGAATGTCTTGTTCCAACAGTGGGAGTCTTTCTGTGTTGACCCTGATTATGCGTTCTGTGAGCCGGTTGTTTGGGAATTTTTCGCGCACGCGAGATATCGCGAGGTGCGAAACCCGGGCTGTCGGACATCTTGGGTCCGGGGTCATGAAGTTTCTTATTCTCCTGAGTCGATAGCGACGGTTTTGGGTATTCCTTACTATCCGGAGCCGTCCGACTTCTCTGCCTACTACCACTCCCTCACAATAAGCAACAATGACCATGACACCCTCAAAACCTCTCTTTTTAAGGCCGGTGCAGATTGGAATTATGGGCGTGGCGGTGCTATCAAGAACGTCACCGCCAAGAACCTCACCCCTCAGGCACGCTTCTGGGTGCGTTTTATTTCGCACCACATCTATCCCCAGTCGCACCAGACTGAGGTGAAGGTGCCGATCTTGCGCATTGCACATGCTATCCTTGAGCCAGTCCAGGTCGACGCAGCTTTGCTGATGTCTAACTTCATTCTTCATGTGGCCCGGGAGGAAAAACCTGGTTCTTTTGGTCTCCCGATGGTCATCCATCGCTTGTGTAACTCAGCTGGGGTGTTCTTTAGGGACGAGGCGCGCACTTTGCGACGTTTGCCTCGGATGGACCGGGACACCTTTGATACTTATCATGCCATTTCTCTGGGGATTGTTCCGGGTCGTGGTTCCCCACCTCCAGCTGCTGTTCCTCCGCCGACTGCTGCTCAAGCCGATATGCCCCCTAGGCAGCCTGCACCCCCTTCTGTGGACACTGGATGTCTTGTTGGTATGATGGCGCGGCTGTTGCGTCGTCAAAGCCGACAGACAGCTTATTTGAGGATGGAGCAGCGCCGTAATCAGGAGCGTGATGCTCAACTCCGGGCCATGGGAGAGCAGATGGCCATCCCGTTCCACCTGCCTGCTTATACTGATCAGGAGTTGCACTTGTTGTCTGCCTCTTCTTCTTCGGATGATGTGCAGGAGGCCGGGCAAAGTGGAAGCTAGTTTGGTTTTCGAATGTTTTGTTAGGTTTGGGTGTTATTAGTTTTTCTTTTATTGGGGGTGTGGTTTTTGTGTATTTACTAGACTGCTGTTCTTATTAGCTTCGTAATTTCTATTTTATTTGGACATGTATTGGATTCCGTATTATGGTTAATTTATTTATCTTATTAGTATGTGTGGTGTTCTTTATTTTGTTCATATTAATATTGTGTTCTCTTCGTTGTATATATCTGTGTGGTGCTTTGGCATCCTTTATTTTGATTTTGTACAGGTACCTAAGTTTGGGGGAGGGTAACCAAAATAAAAATGAGGATTTTTGCTCATATTTTTTCCTGATTTGTTATTAGTGTGTCCTTGGCATGAGTCTGTAAAAATTTGATTTAGAATAATGTTTGTGATAGGTATTCATATTTAGTACAGGGTTCTGATTTTATTTGCTTGGTATACCCTTTGTATCATATTGTGAATAATTTGTACAAATTCTTTAATTTGGTAACTTTTTGAAGAAATTGTTTAGTAATCCTGCCTGGTGAGTTTTGGGCCAAACACTTGCATAAAGGGGAATTTGTGTTGAATATATATGTGTATCCCCTGAATTTTTCTTCTGTGAGTGTATTCTTCATTAGTATTCGATTCTAGAACTTGACTGTGGACCTTTACAAGATTGAGAAATGTTGCATGCATTGAAATGATTTAGGCAATTAGGTGTTTTTGTTGTGGCCTTCAGACTTTGTTAATAATTGGTTTTTGGTATGTCCCTAGTTGTCCATTTTGAGCTTAGAAATGTGAATAAGTGTTTTTGGTACCCTTGTGAATATTGTATATTGTAGTATGGTGAGTACCTCTGGGCTTGGATGGATACTAGTTGGTTTTTAGTAGATTTTTGAAAACAAAGGGGTTTTCTTCTTAAAAAAAAAAAAAAGGGAAGAGAACAACTTGTAAAAAGAAAAAAAATGTTGGAAGAAGTGGAATTTTGGATTGTTCTATTATGTGAAAGATTTTGAGTTCATCCAAGTTCCTAAAAAGGGGTATGTTTTAATTTTTAAACCTTAGTTTTTATCCCTTTCTTCTTTTATCCTACCATTGTAGATAAACCTTGGCCCCATTACAACCAGTGAAAGACCTATTGATTTTTGCATGTTTCATTTAGTTCAATGGAGTTGTAGGTCCGCAGTCAAGCTTATGGTAATTGTTGCTTTTGAATGAATGTGAGTGCTTATTGCTGAACCATACACATGAGGGAATTTGTGAGTGTTGAGTGTGTACTAATTTTTTTTTCTTCACCTAGTTACCTTATTAGTTGATTTGTGAATTTGTAAATAATTTGTGAAAAGGGTGTCCTGAGTAGGTAGTTAGAATTTTGTATTAGCTGTCTATATCTTGATTAGGGATTGTTCTTAGTTTTGATTTTTATTTACTTTTGCCTGGGACATGCAAAATGCTAAGTTTGGGGGAGTGATTTGGGCCAGGAAGTGATGATTTTGATATATATTTGGGCCCTTTTCCTTAGTGCTTTGTTTTGTTTCTCAGCAAATAGATTAATTTTTAGGAGTTTTTAGCAAAATATTTGTATAGATAATTTATTTGTATTTTAATTTTAGTTTTTGTTGAATTTCAGATTATTTGGGCCAAATCAGTTGAAGAGGGGCATTGGTGAAGAAAAAGAAGAAAAAGCCCAAGCTGAGAAGAAGATTTTGGGCCAAACAGCCCATTTCAGCGAACCGCGTTTGAGCGTGGAAAAAGCGCGCTCAAGCGCGCTTGGATCAGATGGCCACGTGGCGGCAGCAGAGGGGTCAGTTGACCCAGATTTCAACAGACACGCGCTCAGGCGTGTCTAGTCGCGCTCAAGCGCGTGTGGTTTTTGCAATAAAAATTGGGGTCTGTGACCCAATTCCAGGCGTTCTGATTGGCTGTTGAAACGCGCTTAAGCGCGCTTGAGCGCGCTCAAGCGCGTTTTGATCAGCTGCAGTTACTTAATAACTCGATTTTCATTTTGTAAAGGGGGGACTTTGGATGGTGGACGAATTCCTTCTCTTACACAGCATATTTTCTTCATCTTCTTGAGCAAGAACAACAAAAACTCAAGGTTTTCAAGGTGTGGTTTTGTAAAGAGTTTGAAACTTGATATTTGGTATGTGAATTTTTCTAAGTTTGCATCTTAATTTCTTGTTTTTGACTATGAGATCTTAAGACTCATTTGGGAATGAAGAATTGTTATGTGTGTTTGTCATATATTTGATTTTATCTATTGTTAATTGTTATATTTTGTACTTACATCTGGTTTAATTGTCGTGTATATTTAGACGTAAATATACGATAGGATTATTGTTCGATAGGTATATTAGACAATAAACTGCCTGTGGATGTAAGTTATGCAATTGTGTAGGGATAGGTATATTGTCTGCAAATTGTATGATTTAATTTATTTTTGATTGAGCAAATATTTTATGGTTAGAAATTTAAGGCTTTGCTCGAGGTATCGAGGAAGATTTATTTTTAACAAACTAGAATAATTTAAGGTATTAAATTATTCTTGATTTTGCAAAAAATAATCCAAAAGGTGACAATTGATTTAATAGTTTAAATTAATATTTGAGAACCGGTAACGACAATTCATTCCCGACTTTACGAAACTGCACCACCCCTTTATCTTTCCACACTCGCACTTTATTTATTTATTTGTTTAATTTTATTTTAAACGCGATATTTTTCCAAGTTAATATCATTTTTATGCGCGTAGCTTTATTTATTGAATTTTTTAATTGAAATCATTACTCTCGGTGGAACGACTCGGTCTTACCGATTTTATATTACTTGAGCGACCTAGTATACTTGCCAGTGAGTGAACAAGATGTAAACTGATCGAGGGGCAGATGTTCAACAAGAAGACCATGGGTTAAATGTTGAAGACTTTATTGATTTTGATAATCTGGATGCACCTTTTGATCACCAAGCCGCTCATGCCGCACTCCTACAACATTTGAACAACCGGTTTTACATTTTAGAGGCACAAAACCGAGCCATGGAACAACGGCTCATGGACACCTTTGCTCGTTTCTTTACCCAACCCCCTCCTCCCTCTTAGGCATTGTGATTTCATTTTGATATTTTCATCATATTTTGCTGCTGCTTTTATCTTAATGCTGCTGGACTGTTTCGTTGCTTTTATGGTTTATGGACTTTTTCTTATGTTGCTGGACTTTATTATGCTATGGTTGTAATGGTCGGTATATGACCAAGGACTTCTTATGTTCTGTTTTATTTGTTTTGGCTGGACATTGGTTATGTTTCATGTATGGACTATGGTATGGTATTATGGACTACATTATGTAGTATTCTATTTGGTCTTGTGTATGACCATAGTTAAATTCTGTTTTGGTACTGCATACTTGATGTCTGTCTATTGTTTTTAATTGTCTTATCATATATCTTATATATACCAATTGTCTAGTACTTACCTCTCAACTTTTGGCAAAGTTTTTTTTTTTAAATTTCACTAATCTTTTTAATGATGCCAAAAGGGGGAGAAAAAGGTGTGTTTTTATGTTGTGCATTGTAGGTTTGGTTTTTATATATTTTTCCTAAGTGTTGTTACATTTAGGGGGAGTATTTAAAAACTTGGAGTTTAAATTTGAAGAAGGTTTGTCATCATCAAAAAGGGGGAGTTTGTAAGGTTGATGATGTTTTGATGCTAACAAACCTAATTATGCAAACCTCAAGCAACAACATTCAAAATCAAGTCAAGCACCACTCATGAAGATTTAGTTTAGTTTATTTGTTATTAAATACAATGTAATATTTTATTTTTAGGTAATGAGAGTGGGTGGTAGCTTAGAATATCTCAAGTTAGGATTTTATATTGATTGAATAAATAGTGAAGTAAGATTAACTTGATAGAAAATAGCTCTTATGAAAGTATAAATCAAAGTTAAATTGAAAAGCAATTTTTTAATCACTTTTTACAGTGGTTAATCAATTAGCAAGTTTTGGCTTAATCGATTAACACGTTATAAACTGTTTAGAACTGATTGTTTAACAGTGGTTAATCGATTAGCAGTTTTGGCTTAATCGATTAACACGTGTTAACAGTGGTTAATCGATTAGTGACTTACACGTTAATCGATTAAGTTCACTAATCGATTAAGTGCTGTTAGAACAGAAAAATTAATTTTGTTTAAAAACTTTTCATTATGACTTTGATAAGGTTACTTACTTTTCATATTTTTCATATACTTTCATTCTTTCACAATCTTACAAGAGCTATACAACTTTCAAGAGTTCTATCAAGAATTACATCTTTCAATCTTCATCTTCACTTTTACTCTTTCAATATTCTTAGCAAATTGAGATATAGATTTAGAACTTATTGTTCGTGTTGAATCATCCTACAACGGAGGTTGTAATTTCAAGTGTTCAACAATCATCAAGTGAAGATTTCACATTTTGGAAGACTTTGAGGAAATCGAAGCCAGAAGAAAGGGATTGTGTGAAGAGACTCCTTCAACAATTCAAGAGACAAGATCAATTGTGGGTAGATTTCAAGAGGATTGGTACTCTCTTGAAAAGGGTTAAGATAAGATAGCTAGTGTGAGCTTAATCTTGAATCCTTGTAAATCTAACAATTGTGTCTATAGTGAAAGCTCTCTATTTCGGTAGAGGGGACTGGATGTAGCTCTCGGTGGATTGAGAGTGAACCAGGATAAAAACCTTGTCTCCATCTTTATCTTTCTTTAAGCTTTCAAGAAATAAAGAACAAACTAATCAATTAGGTCAAATTTGGGTATTTTACAATTCTTAGAGAATTAATCTAAATTGAATTGGTAAATTTACATAGATTTGTTCCTTGATTCAATTGACATTTGTTCTTGCAATATTGCATTGTAATCTCTGTTGAATTCTGAGTAAGACTGAATTTTTCACAAATTAACTCGTGGTTAATCGATTAAGTATTCTGTTAATCGATTAGTTTTGAATCACCATTCAGGCATTAATCGAGTAACACTATTGTTAATCGATTAATTCTTTTGTGGTCTTCTGGCATTAATCGATTAGCTTGGAGATTAATCGATTAAGCAGTGTAAATTTTGTTAGAAAACTTGTTTTCTGAAAACCATTCTCACTAGCAATCGAAAAGTTTGTATCAAGGCCTCAAAATACTATTCAGCCCCCCTCTATTACTTTTTGAGCCGCTTGTTGGTTTCCAACAGACTTTGCCTTAGACCATTGCTTTCTTTTCTGATTTTTTACTATGGTGAAGTTTCCATTTCCTCTTGTAAAAGCTTTGGTTTTTGATGACTTGATCTTCCTTTGGTCAATCCATCTATCTTTTGGTATCCACTGAGTCATTTTGAAGATTTTCACTTTCTGATTTCCTCTTGGTTCTTCCTTGGGCAATTGATTTTGCACATTCCTGTTACAAGGAGAAATCTTTGGTACCCATCTTATTTTGGGTCCTGGGGGATTAGACTTAGGTTCGTTGGACACTTTTGGAACCCATTTCATTTTATTTCTCATACAAAGATTTTTCTTATATAAACACAGATGAGAAATGTGACCCGAACATCCAATAGTTACAAATAATGGGTTTGAGAGATGCTTTGTCTTTTCCGAAATTGTTTTTGTACAGTATAGACTTATGGTCCTTGTATTGAGAATCACAATTGTCAACCACTTTACTTGACTTTTGAATATTGACATTCTTATCCGTATTGTTAAGTAAGGAGTTGGAACAAGAGGATTTTGCAATACTATAAGACTCACCAGATGAAACCTCAACATGTTTTTCAATAAAATTGCACTTTTCATGGTATGTAGAGGTGTTATTTTCCAAAAATAAGAGATTTTCAAATCATCTCTCAAATCATTACTAGTAACTTGTAGAGTATGGGGTTGAGAGTCAATTAGTGTTACCTCATGAGGAGTGAATGAGTGAAATTCGAATTCGATGTCTACTGACTCCTCATCCGAAGAACTTGACTCTAAGTTTGATTTCATGAATGCTTCAAACAAGCTTTCTAAATCATCATCATCACTTGATAAGTTGCTCCTCATGATTTTAATGTCATCATTGAAACTGTCATCATGGGAGTTGATAACTTTGTCCTTTGTGCCTTTTACATATTTTACACTTGGCCTCAGTTGTGCTCTAATCATTCTTGAATTCTCTCAAAAATATATACAATATGAATACAAATGAAAATATGAAAATCTCAGCGATGGTCTGATGATCCTCCTCCAAGCCATAATCCTCCTCAGGTCTCCAGCTGCTGCTCCACATGTCCCACATCCTAACCATCTATATCATGCATCGCCCGGTGGATCCCCAACTCCCCACTGACTCCCAGTGGAGTGCTCGACTAGCTCTCCCTCATTCTCTGCCTCCTCGGGGTCATCATCTACCTCGTCCGACTGGGTCGGTGCCCTGCCACTGGGCACTAGAGCAGCTAATGGAGTCCCATGAACCGGACTCATCGGACTACGAACAGGAGTCTCCTCACGAATCACTCGGGAAGCAGAGGGATGGGATCGGGTAGCTGCTCTAAATCGAAAAGTATGAAAACGACGAGCTGGTCGAGCCGGGGGTGGTCCATGGTAAGTATAAAAAGGGGGCACGTGCAGGGTAAAGATAATAGGGATGTGAAACCTACAAGGATGGACTCGAGCCAAAGGATTGGGTGATAGAGGGTCACCTCTACCTCCCCCTCGAAGGTGGCTCTATGGCCCTCGTAGTACCACACTCCACTAGGGAGTGGGCGAAACTCTATGCAAGCTAGATAGCGAGCCATCACCTACAATGGGCATAAGGGGTAAGCAAATACAGTTCACATAATCGAATAAGAATAATTGAGGCAAGTAAACAAACACATATACCAAGTAGCCAAGTGATATGCATAAACATATGAGCAAGCCAGTTTCATTTATAATTAATCTCTTTAATTATATGGCATGATGCATGCTCACTATCTCAAATTCTTGAGATTCTCCAGCTATCACTTTATGGACATCCATCCAAACAACCCAAATACATTCTCATAACGTATAGCGAACCTGCTCGGAACGTGATACATAACGCCACTACCGGTGTGTGCGCGTCACGTCGCGAAGAAGTAATAACCACATCAACAACATCCCCACAATGCTGGCCAAATTACCAAAATATGTCATCAAGCAAGCCGCGCAAACATGCTTGGAACGTGGTACATAACGCCACTACCAAAGTGCGCGTAACGTCGCGAAGACGTAATAACCACATCAACAGTATGCCACAATACTGGCCACATTCCACCAAGGAATGTGTCATCAAGCAGTTGCAAACAATTTGGTACTCCCAAAGTACCCTCCTCATGTTCCTCGAATATGACAAACGATATCCTATCGCCTTATCACCATGTATGAATGCACATAAATATTCCATTTAAGATTATCCTTTAATCTCATTATGTGCAACATGTAAATTCATCAATGTAATTATTCACATTATTTCTTCCTTGGAACATAATTTTATTTCTTACAAGTGTTCTTTAGTTTTAATCAAACTTGACTTAATTGAAAATGGCATTTTTCAGTATTCTGGTAAAAAAGACTCGAGTCCATTTCAAAAGACTCGAGTAGTTTTTCAGTCTGTACAAAGTACTCGAGTGGTTCATAATAAGACTCGAGTGGATCATAGGTTTTCTAGAAAGTTTATGTTTCAGATTTTCTAAAAATACTCGAGTAGTTCATGAAATACTCGAGTCGTTTATCAACTCGAAAGACTCGAGTGTTTCATGCAAGACTCGAGTTGTTCATCAGAAATGTTCATTTGATGCTTCAGTCAATAATCGAATCTTGGCCAGTCAATAATCGAATCTTGGCTCAAATACTCTAGTGCTGGTGCTATTAGACGCACTGGTGCGTCAGAAAACACTCGAGTCTCGAGCCAACTACTCGAGTCCTGACAGACAGAATACACTGAAATTTGGGTTTTAACATACCATTTTCATTTCTAGTCAAATTTTACCAAAACCATTGATCAACAGAGTTATATTCATGCATCATAATCATGTTTCATCACAGAAATTAAATCAAATTAAAGTGAATCACAACTGAGCATCAATTATGCATAAAAATCACATTTTGAGCAACTTAACATACCAAATTCAATTCTAATCACTTTTGGCATGAAAACAACTTGCATACAGTACACATGCAACATAATAAAATTGCTCAAACCAAAGTTAATGCTCAGAAAGGCCTCCGAGCCTTAAACCTATTTCAAACTATGCCCAAAGAGTCTCTTGGTGACTCTACACATAAAATCCAACAAATTAAACTTATTCTAGTGAACAAATAGCTTCACCCTTACCTCTAGGCCGTGAATCAACAAGAAGTTTGCAGAGAAATTGACTAGAACTCCTAAACCCACAAAACCCTTTGCATGCAGCCACAGTTGATTAGGGTACAAAGACCAGAGGATTTGACATGCAAAATTGTTTTAGAAATTAGGGAAAATGATTAGGAACTATTCTCTGCAACATAAACTAAAGGTAGGAATGGATTTGAGGGTCATAGGGTTCACGAACATACCAAAATCCGAGCTTGAAGTAAGCTCCAGACTTCAGTTTTCTAGACTTAGCAGCAAAACACCCTCTCTTTCGAGCTTCGATTCTTCTTCTATACAACACCTCAACTAACGATTTTTGTATCTCTGTAAAGCTCGTGATGTGAGCTTTACAATGGTGTATAACACTCAACTCAACTATCAGAAACATTCAAGAAAGAAGAGAACGAAATGAGGAGCCCTAACTCAGAACTTTCAGAGCAATAGAGCTCAATGGGTTGATTCTCGTCAACAATCATGCTTATATAGCAAGAATTGTTGCTCATGCATGTCGACACGACATCGGGAAAGAGTCGCTGAGTGGGCTTCGTGTCAACTTGTGGATTCAACGAGTTGTTGACTCATCAAACGCACTCACGAGTGCTGATCTGTCCAGAATACTCGAGTCTTTTTAGAAGTACTCGAGTAATTTTTGAAAAATAATTATTTTAATTCCTTTCCCTCCAAAATCTTTCTAATATTGATTCTAGGTCCTAAAACAGGGACTAATGTGCAAAAACCCTATTTTTACATATTATCAAATATAGAAATGTTTTTTGTAACACCCTATATAATAATTACCCTTAAACCCGAAAATAAGGATTTAAAATTTCTTTTAAACAAATGAATATGATAATTGTCAAAGTAATATTTCTTTTCATTAATACCAAATCATCAGAGTTATAAAGCGGAAGACTTAAATTAATAAAAGATAAAAAGTGAAATATCATAGTTACACCGAGTTCTTATCCAAAATACAAAAATAACGTTTAGCTCGGCCATCGGGCCGAGATCCGTACAAAATACATAATACTTTAGCTCGGCCAACTGGCCGAGGCCCATCTAGGCTATCAGACTCTAATGACTTACTCTCCCTGTGAGGGAGAGTGAACCTGCTCGGCCGGGGACTGCGTCTGCTCGGGCTCAGTACCTGAAAAATGGTAAGGAGGTGAGCATTACACAGAACTTAAATAAGCAGTTTCTAATATGCCATACCGAACTACCAAGCCAAACACAAGTAGTCAATTAGCACATAAATGACAAGTAATCAAACCATATATCACATGCATATATCATCATTTAGCTCGGTTCACATGCATACAATTTAATTTAGCTCGGCTCTCATTAGTTATACCTCGGTTCATCCGATTAGTTCCCCTTATACCCTTTCCTTAATTCCTACACTCAGTTCTCGGCCACTATTCTCTTACCTCGGCAAACCATATCTATCTCGGATTCATTACTCATTATTCCTCTTTTACATAGCTTACAATCTTTTACTCTTCTCGGATGCATACACCCAGTGCATGTCTTACACCATTTAAGGTCGGATGTCGGAGTGTCCATAACTGCGAGTACCCAGTACCCGTCTTACAGCTCCACATACCCAGTATGCGTCTTACGCGATCAATGCACGCACCCAGTACGCGTCTGCTATGACCAGGAGCACTACCGCCGATCATTCTATGGAGTAAGGAGTGTCCATAACTGCGAGCACCCAGTACTCGTCTTACAGCGGTGCATCTCGGCGTCTTACGCGATCAATGCATGCACCCAGTACGCGTGTGCTATGACCAGGAACACATCCCACTGATTCCGTGCTTGGAACCTCGTGTGAATCATAACTGCGAGTACCCAGTACCCGTCTTACAGCTGCACATACCCAGTATGTGTCTTACGCGATCAATGCACGCACCCAGTACGCGTCTGCTATGACCCAATCACACAACCATTTCTCTTTAATTCCTCTTAGCCTTTTTAATCATCTCTTTTAGTTCAGCCTATCTCGGCTCAACCCTTTAAATTATTCCTCTTTACATTAATCTCATTATTTTCTTAGCTCGGCCTCTCTCGGCTCCGCCCTCTAACCATTCCCTTTTTCCATTAATCACCCTCTCATCTATTCCTTTTATTTATTCTCTTATACTCTCCATATCTAATCACACCTCGGACCCACATTCACTCTCTCGTAGCTCGGCCACAGACATAATAGCAAATATTCACAATTCATAAGCAATTACACAATGAATATCAAATCTCATAAACACTTATACCACAACAACAATATCAATAAAGCAAATAAACAATACAACATGTAAATATAAGCATATAACCCAGAAAATAATGTTCCCTTTTCACCTAAAATTCATGTTTCTAGTTCATTCATTGGTTCCCATTACCCTTTTTACCTTTTCTTTCTAACATTAACCTATATCCATTCTCTAATCTAACACCCACTCTTAGTACCCTTTATGAACACCCTAGAAACCCAAACTCAAGTAGAGGTAACACTCACTCCTTACCTCAAACCGTGTGAGATAAGAGTTGAGAGCTTGAGAATGGCCTCTTGATGCTGGACCTTGAGAGCTTCACACCTCTTGGATCCTTTCCTCCAAGCTGCACACGAGTTCCTCCAAGCTGCACACTAATGCCACGACGGTCCAGGGACGTTCGGGACGGAGGAGAAGACGGCGGAAAGGAGGGTTTCCAGTTGGTGGAAGAGAGGGAGGAAGAAAGTGGGTTGGGGGTTGCTGAAATTTTCAGAGAGAAAGAGAGAGAGACATAGGAGAAGGAGAGAGAATTCAAAGTGTGTTATGTGGTGTTTGGATATTCTTTTATCCATTTAGAGTAATTATTTGTGTGGTCCTCATTGGAGGCTTCTTGGAGAAGCTAGAATGTGTGGCTAGGATTCATTGGCTTCTAAAGGAAGCCATGAATAGTGACTTGATAGGGACATAAAGCAATGATAGTGACATAAATTGAATGATAGTACATAGTACGGATGGTGCGAAACCCAATGGGCCAACAGCTCAACATGAGCTGTCACGGAGGAGCTAGGATACGTCGGCTCGGTATAGAGGAACATCGGTAGTCCGAGCTTCCTTCTCGGATACTGACGTGAGGTGCGCTGAGGTCGGCTAATCCGAGCTTGACAACAGGTTCCGCGTGTGACCCCATTTAGCTCGACCGGGATCGGTCCGAGGTCCAATACCTACATTCTAGGTCGGCCTATGCTTCCTATTACCACACTACCCTTATACAATTCCTACGGCTTAATCCTATCCCTAAATAAATCATTATATACTTTATATATATATATATATATTATATCTAAAGTTATTATATTTAATATTAATTTTCAGGATGTTACATTTTTCATATCTTTTCTTTTCACATAAGCACACACATAAACATATATTTAATCAAAATTAAATATAAAAGAAATAATTATAATTAAAAGTAATTATTATGAATAAACTTTCATAATTAAGATTTTATTAATCAGGGACTAAAAATTTGGGGTGTTACACTACTCCCCCACTTAACAGGAATTTCGTCCCCGAAATTCAACTTACATAAACAACTCAGGATAATCCTTACGTATCTTATCCTCTAATTCCTAAGTTGCTTCATACACATTTCTGCTTTGCCAAACAACCTTGACTAGCGGAATCTCATTTCCTCTAAGCTGTTTTATTCTTCTATCTTCAATTCTAACTGGGCTAGCTTTAAAGGTTAGGTTTTCTCGTAGGGTTAGATCATCAGGACGAATCTGAAGGATTGTGGTTGGGTCATGCACATACTTTTTCAATTGGGACACATGAAAAACATTGTGCAGATTGGCTAAGGATGGCGGTAAGTCTATCTGATAAGCTACAGGGCCTACACGCTTAAGGATTTGGTAGGGACCTATAAACTTAGGAGAAAGCTTTTGAGATTTCAAGGCTCTACTCAATCCTTTCATCAGCACAATCCTAAGGAATACATGGTCGCCCTCTTGAAAACTCTAAAGGTCTTCTTCTCTGATCTGCATAATTTTTCTGACGACTCTGTGTTGTCTTGATCTTCTCTAGAATCATCCGAATCTTTTCAGTCGTCTGCTGCACAAAATCAGGACCAAGCTGCAGGTTCTCCCCCACTTGGAACCAGCATAGCGGGGTTTGACACTTTCTTCCATACAAAGCTTCGAACGGTGCCATACCGATGCTTGTATGATATCCATTATTGTATGTGAATTCAGCGAGTGGCAAAATCTGATCCCAACTTCCTTGTTCTTCCAATGCACAAGCTCGCAGAATATCTTCCAATGATTGAATGGTCCTTTCTGCCTGCCCATCAGTATGAGGATGATAAGCCGAACTCATCCTGAGCCTTGTCCCCAGAGCTTGATTTAAACTGAGCCAAAACCTCGACATGAACCTTGGATCACGATCCGAAATGATACTGGAAGGTATCCCATGCAATCGTACCACTTCCTTGATGTAAAGTTGGGTAAGATTTTCCAAAGAATAGCGCATATTCACCGGAATGAAATGTGCTGACTTAGTCAAACGATCTACAATTACCCAGATTGCATCATGGTTCGCAACTGTCCTTGGCAATCCTGTTACAAAATCCATTGAAATACTATCCCACTTCCACTGAGCGATATCCAAGGGTTGCAACTTTCCTCCAGGTTTCTGGTGTTTTGCCTTAACCTTCCGGCAAACTAAACATGACGCTACATAATATGCTACGTCCCTCTTGAGACCTGACCACCAGAACATGCTTTTCAAGTCCCGATACATCTTAGTTGATCCTAGATGAATACTCATCTGACTCTTAGGTGCTTCATCCAAGATTAACCTCCTAACTTCCAAATTCTTTGGTATGCAAATTCTCGTTTTGAAACGAAGAATTCCATCAGACCCTTCTGAGAAATTAGGCTCCTTTCCTCCAATCATCAACTCCCTCTTCTCCTTTAATTCTTCATCTTCTCGTTGCAATTCACGAATTCTAGTCAAGAATTCATTAGAAATTTGCAACATACCCATCTTAATATTGGTTGGTTCTACTTGCATCACCAAACTCAAATCCCGAAATTCTTCAATCAAAGCTTCCTTTTTAATCATCGTCGAGCTTACATGAATCGCTTTCCGACTCAAAGCGTCTGCCACAACATTGGCCTTACCGGGGTGATAACGGAGCTCAAAATCATAATCTTTCAAAAAATCCATCCACCGACGCTGCCTCATATTCAACTCCTTTTGATCAAACAAATACTTCAAACTCTTATGGTCACTAAACACTCTGAATGTAGTGCCATAGAGATGATGTTTCCATATCTTCAGGGCAAAAACTATCGCAGCGAGCTCCAAATCATGGGTGGGGTAATTCACCTCGTGAATTTTCAATTGACGAGATGCATACGCCACAACCTTACTTTCTTGCATTAACACACTTCCAAGCCCTTGCTTCGATGCATCACAATACACTTCATATTCCTTGTGAGGGTCAGGTAAGATTAACACTAGTGAGGATGTTAATCTTTCCTTCAGCATCTGAAAGCTTTTCTCGCACTTTTCATCCCATATGAATGGTTAATCTTTCTGAGTCAACTTTGTAAGAGGTAGTGCGATCTTTGAGAATCCTTCAATAAACCTCCTGTAATAGCCAGCCAGTCCTAAGAAACTTCGGACCTCAGAAACTGACTTAGGCTAAACCCACTGTAGAACTGAATCAACCTTAGCTGGGTCTACTGCTATACCTTCCTTTGAAATTACATGCCCCAAAAACTTAACTTCCCTTAACCAAAACTCACACTTGGAAAGTTTGGCATAGAGCTGCTTCTCCTTCAGAATTTTCAACACTATCCGGAGATGTTCGGCATGCTCTTCCAGATTCTTAGAATATATCAGGATATCATCGATGAATACCACCACAAATGAATCCAGAAATGGTCTAAAAATCTGATTCATATAATCCATGAAAACAGCTGGTGCATTAGTCAATCCGAACGGCTTTACAACATACTCATAATGTCCGTATCGTTATCGAAATGCGGTTTTAGGGACATCTTCCTCCTTAATTCTGATATGATGATACCCAGATCTCAGATCTATCTTAGAGAACACAAAAGCTCCTCTGACCTGATCCATAAGATCATCAATCCTCGGCAAAGGATACTTATTCTTAATGGTCACTTTGTTCAACTGCCTGTAATCCACACACATTCTCAGGCTCCCATCCCTCTTTTTAACAAACAACACTAGAGCTCCCTGTGGTGATACACTTGGTCTAATGAGTTGTTTATGTAATAACTCCTCTATTTGCTTCTTCAACTCAACCATCTCAGGTGGTGCCATTCTATAAGGAGCAATAGAAATGGGACCAGTTCTGGGAATCAATTCAATTCCAAACTCAATCTCCCTCTTGGATGGCAGTCCCGGCATCTCTTCAGGAAAAACTTCAGGAAAATCCCGAACAACGAAATCTCCCCCACAACCTTCTCTTCTTCATCCGACCCAAAGGCGGAGAACAAACAAAGATACTTCTCTGGAATTGGGTTCTTATTCAAGATTGTCTTTTATCACAATTGATGATCACTTGATTATTAATCATCCAATCCATACCCAAGATCACATCTAATTGGGACAAAGGTAGACAAATAAAATCTACCCGAGATACTCGGTTTAGTACCTTAACTCTACAATTAAGGCATATCCTTGAAGCAATCACATGAGAATTGGTAGGGGTTTCTACCCTAAGGCAATAGGGTGAATCAGACAAAGGCAATTTTAAACGATTCACACATTCAGAAGCAACAAATGAATGAGTGGCTCCTGAATCGAATAAAATTATACAAGGTTGGTCATTAAACAAATAATTACCTTGCACGAGTTCTGGAGTCTGATTTGCTTCAACACCACTGATTTGGGTCCAATATATAGTGATTTGAATATGATTTAGACTCCCTTTTACTATGTGTTTAGCTTGTTTCTCAAGTATTTTGTAGGACTTTTTGTTAGTTTTTAGAAATAGTTCTTAGTTTTGAATCCTTTGAACGTTTTGATCCTTTTTGGGTATGTTTCAGGTACTTATGGAGCTTAAATGCAAAATATATAGATGGACTTGGATAGAGGATGAAAAGAGCTTCGAAACGATCCAAGAACGGAGTAAAACGAAGTCCGGAGCAGTCCGTAGCGCCCAAAACAGTCCGGGGCGCGCGTGCGGAAATTGCGCAGTACCCGTGCGGCGCGAGGACGGATGCGCCCCAGGCGCGCGATCAGCAGACAGTCCCGTTTTGGGCCGGGTTTGATGCAGTTTGATGGGGATTCAATTGGGACTCAATTAGGGTTTGTTTTAGGCATTAAATACTAGGTTTTCAGCAGTTTTTGTAAGCTTTTAGAGAGAGAGATTACATAGTTTAGAGAGAGGTTTAGAAGAGGAGGAGATCCAAGGATTGAGAGATCAAGGCTTCTCCATGGTAATCATGTATTATCCTTCTATTTCTTCTCTTGTTCTTCATTATTTAACATGTAACTAAAACCCTTTGTTAGGAATTGGTGAATTTGTATGGATTAGTTTATGTAGTTATTGAATTAGTGTTTTTCCGTTTCTAAATCATGTGTTTGATTGTGATTTAATCGTTATGCATGAATCTGGCCAATTTATGTTTTGGATTTCTAATCCCCAAATTGAGAGATTTAGGGTTTAGATAGGCCTTTCCAATCAAACAATATAATTAATCCAGGGGTAGAGATACAATTGGGTAATTATATAACTTTTATGAAATCCATTGTTCTTAACTATTATTCAATGAATTAATCACTTGAGAGATTGGGGGTTATGAATTGAATAAGAAACGGTAACTAAACATGAGAGATCTGATAGTTACTAATTTAGGGATTTGTTCATGATTTAGGGGAAGACAATAATTCATAATTAGATAGACGAAACATGTAACACCCCTAATTTTCGTCTCCCGAATAATAGGAAATTAATAATAAAAGTTCGGGGACGAAATTCATTTTAAGTGGGGGAGTAGTGTAACACCCCTAATTTTCGTCTCCCGAATAATAGGAAATTAATAATAAAAGTTTTATTATTAATTTATATGAATTTTCCCAAGTTTATATTTTGTATTTAATTAGCCTAAAATATAAAAATAGGTTGAAATATTTTTATAGGGCAAATAAATGCAAAATATAAGGATATTGCATTTTGGTCCCTGAATGAGGACTTAAAGGTAATATTGAAGAGGTTCTTGGAGGGAAAGATTTAAAAATATTAATTTTTAAATTTTGTATTGATCTAACCGGTTAGTAATGCCCTGTAACCGGTTAGACGATGAACCCAGAAACTGGGTTAGTGGATTTTGATGAACAATCACTTGATTAATCCCGAATTCGCCACGATTACAGCCTGAGATTAGTGGGATCACACGCGTCAACGTGCATGCAATCTTTGTTGGTCTATAAATGGATTAATTTCTGAGGAATTGAGGGTTGATGCAACTGGTTTCATGCTGAGAGAGGGAATTAGGGTTCCTATTTCGTCCAGAGGAATTCTTCCTTGTTTTTGAGAGTGAGACTGAGAGCCATACACCATTGCAAAGCTTACATCTTGAGCTTTGTAAAGACACCAAGTTTGTGAGTTGAGGGTTCGTGTGGAAGGAGAAATCAACCTTGGAAGTTAGAAGTTGAAGTCTGAGTTCTCTGTCATTCCTGTTCTAGAAGCTGAATTCCAGCCTTGATTTTGGTAAGTGTAGTTCACCATTAAGCCTCAAATCTTTTCTACCTCTTAGTGCATGTTACCTATTTTGAGTCCTAATGGTTTTCCCCAATTTCTTTGGCCATTTGTTATGTCAAAACTTCTGGTCTTTGGACCCTGTTGGTGGAATTCGTGGCTGAAAGCAGATTTGAGGAATTGTGGGAAATCTGTGGTCTTTCTTCAAAATCAGTGTTGATTGTCATCAAACTCTGTCTTAAGGTATGGGAGAAGTCTACCTTATACTAGATTTAGATTAAAAATCAAGTGAATTAGGATTTGAGTTAACAAAACTCAAAAGGGCATTATGTGTATAAAGCACAAAGGCTTGGAGGCCAAAATACTGACTCATTTATGTTTGAGCAAGTTCAAGTTGATGCATGCAAATGATTTAAGGTTTAAAATCAAGAAATTAATTGTTAATTATGAGTTTGTGGTATTGAATGTTGTTTGTGTTGATTTTTATGTAAATTAATACCATGAGCTTGGTGCATGCAAATTGAATGTGTTTCTGGGTATGAACATGTTTATTTTAAGGCATATGAACTCTGTAAATGTGGAAATTGGGTTAGATTTGAGAAAAGAAAAGAATGATGTGTCAAAACTCTTGTTTTAATGGACTGACTGCATAATCTAACCGGTTACTCGATATTCGTAACCGGTTAGACACTGTAAAATTTCAAAGAAAATCCATTTATTAAATCAGTCCTGAGATCTTAGTGATTTTGGCTCAAATCTATACTTTAATTTGATTATAACTAATCTGAAGATGAGTGCTCATAACATCATGGTTCAGATTTGAAGGAATGGAGTTTATGCCTTAAGTTAATGAGATAATTTCAAGAGGAAATTATGTTCATTGGAGAATGAAATGTGATTTAGACCTTTTGAATGATAAAACAGTGGTTTTTGAGGCATCAAATAATGTTAAACTTGTTTACTTCCGCGAACTCTGATTTCTATTAAGAAAGGATTCGGCGATAAGTTTATGTTTTATATATTCAAATTCAACTCGAGAGGCAAATGATATGTTTTAATAATAACTACGAATAATGTTTTCTATAATTAAGGAAATGTTATCTCGAGAGCCTTTTCAAATCCAATATATTACTAAGCCGAATTCAAAAATGGTTTATGTTAAAAAGGGTTTATGAACGAGCAAGTACTAATCTTAAAAAGGAAAAATTTTCTAGTCCTAATTTTGATAGCAAGTATTCTACTGTTTGGAAATGTTAATCATTTTCATGTTAAAAAGAGAGCGTCACACCTTTGGTGGTATCAGAGCATTGGTCCTGTCCCTCATGGCCCCGAAGATGCAGCTAAGTATGATATTCGATGTTGATTGAATATGTTTTGAGTAAGTTAGTAGCACTTATGTTTTAAAGACCTTTTTAGTAACCCAAAGCCCATAGTGCAGGTCTTTCTATGGCAACCAGGAATAGAAATATTACTAATGAAATGTTAGAACGAATCACGACCGTGCTCGAAGGCATGCAGCAGCAACAGCAGAGACAACAACCATCTCAAGGGCGAGCTGGTAACCCATCTGCTGGCAACATGGCGAATCATGAAGCTAAGACTCTGTCGGAGTTCAGAAAGTGCAACCCACCAAGGTTTGAGGGAGGATATAAACCTGATGAGGCGAACAAATGGTTGTATGAGATTAACAAGATTTTCCGAACTCTGGAGTGTTCTGATGAACAGAAGGTGACCTATGCAGTTTACATGCTTCGTGGGGAAGTTGAAAACTGGTGGGATCACACTGTTCAATTGATGAATTTTGAAAGAAGGGCAATCAACTAGGGAGTATTTATGGAGAAATTTCTTAATAATATTTTCCAGAAGATTTGAGGAGAAAGAAGGAAGTGGAATTCATGCAATTGAAGCAGGGGGATATGAGTGTAGGAGAGTATGCTGCCAGATTCGAGGAACTGATGAAGTACTCTCCCTACTACTTAAATAACCCTAATGAAAGGAGTAAATGTGTTAAGTTTGAAGGTGGGCTAAGGCCGGAGCTGAAGTCTATCTTCAGTTATCAAAGGATTCAGAGTTTCCCTGCACTTGTGGATATGTGCAGAATGTATGAAGATGACAAGAAGGTTGAGCTGATTGGAAGTCAAGTGAAAGGGGTTGGACAGAACTATGGACCATAGAGGAAGAAGAAGTTTGATCATCGGAATAATGGTCCATATTCTAGGAACAAGGGTAAGGGCAAGGCGGTGATGGATAACAAGAACAAGTCTCGCTATAATGCTCCTTATTGCGAGAAGTGCAGGCGTTATCATCATGGTCAGTTCTGCTAGTCCACAGGAGGATGTTTCAAGTGTAGAAAGCAAGGTCACTTTGCTCGTGAGTGCAAAGAATTTGCAAAGGGTGATGCAAAGGGATCTGCTGGCAAGCCTGTGGTACAAGGAAGAGTGTTTACCCTGAGTAGTAGTGAAGCAACCCAAACCCCGAATCTCGTGCAAGGTAACTTTCTGCTTAATAACCAACCTTGAAAAATCATGTTTGATTCTGGAGCTACACATTCTTTTGTTTCTCCTGAATGTGTGAATAGGCTGAATCTTGTTGTTTCCGATTCACCTTGTTATCTTAGTATAGATACCCCTACTGGAATATCGATTTTCACCGCTAAAGTCTGTTTAGGGTGTAATGTAGAAATTCTGGGTCGTCTTTCTAAGGTAGATTTGGTTTGTCTTCCTAAGTTACAATTGGATGTGATCTTGGGTATGGATTGGTTGATGAAGAACCAAGTGATCATCAATTGTGAGGAAAAGACAATTCAATATAGGACCCTTGAACCAGAGGGTTATATGTGTTTATTCTCGGCCTCTGGGGAGGAAGAGTCAATGCCGATAGAGGAGATTCCGGTGGTGAGGGAATTTCCGTAAGTATTTCCTGAAGAGATACCGGGATTACCTCCGAAGCGAGAGATAGAGTTTGGGATTGATTTAGTCCCTGGAGCTGGTCCCATCTCTATTGCTCCTTATAGGATGGCACCACCCGAAATGGAGGAAATGAAGAAGCAGATAGAAGAATCGCTGCAGAAACAGATGATCAGGCCAAGCGTTTCGCCTTGGGGAGCTCCATTACTGTTTGTAAAGAAGAAAGATGGGAGTATGAGGATGTGTGTGGATTACAGGCAGTTGAATAAGGTCACTATTAAGAATAAGTATTCTTTGCCAAGAATTGATGACCTTATGGACCAAGTTAGAGGAGCTGCAGTATTCTCCAAGATTGATCTGAGATCGGGTTATCATCAGATCAAGATAAAGGAGGAGGATATACCCAAGACTGCATTTCGATCTCGATACGGTCATTATGAGTATGTTGTGATGCCGTTCGGCTTGACTAATGCATATGCTATTTTCATGGATTATATGAACCGGATCTTTAGACCATATTTGGATTTATTTGTGGTGGTGTTTATTGATGATATTCTGGTATATTCTAAGAATCCGGAAGAGCATGAAGAGCATCTCAGGATTGTGTTAAAGGTCCTGAAGGAGAAGCAATTATATGCCAAGCTTACAAAATGTGAGTTTTGGTTAAATGAAGTGAAGTTTTTGGGGCATGTAATCTCTAAAGAAGGAATTGCGGTGGATCCAGCGAAAGTAAGCTTAGTGCTAAGTTGGGAACAGCCTAAGACTGTGACGGAAGTGAGAAGTTTCTTAGGGCTGGCTGGATACTATCGTCGGTTCATAGAAGGATTTTCTAAGATTGCATTGCCTTTGACTAAGTTGACTCGAAAAGATCAACCGTTCGTGTGGGACGATCGGTGAGAAGTTAGCTTCTGTGAGTTGAAGGAAAGATTAACATCATCTCCTGTGTTAATCTTACCTGATCCTCACAAGAGTTTTGAAGTATACTGTGATGCATCTAAGCAAGGACTGGGTTGTGTATTGATGCAAGAAGGAAGAGTATTGGCTTATGCATCGCGACAATTGAAGAATCATGAGGTGAATTACCCGACACAAGATTTGGAATTGGCTGCGGTCGTGTTTGCCTTAAAGATATGGAGACATCATCTCTATGGCACTACATTCCAAGTATTTAGTGACCATAAGAGTTTGAAATATCTGTTTGACCAGAAAGAGTTGAACATGAGGCAAAGAAGATGGATGAAGTTTTTGAAAGATTATGACTTTAAACTCCACTATCATCCGTGTAAAGCGAATGTGGTTGCAGATGCTTTGAGTCGGAAGGCAATCCACATAAGTGCAATGATGGTTAAGGAAGCAGCATTGATTGAGGAATTCAGAGACTTGAGCTTGTTGACACAAGTGGAGTCATCAAGTATCAAGTTGGGGATGTTGCAGATCACAAACGAGTTCTTGGAAAGAATTCGGGAGTTGCAACGAGCGGACAAAGAATTGATCGAAAAGATGAGGCTAGGTTCAGAAGGAAAGGAACCTAATTTCAAGATTGGGCAGGATGGAATCCTTCGTTTCCGGACAAGGATTTGTATACCAAGAGATTAGGAGGTTAGAAGGCTGATTCTTGACGAAGCCCATAAGAGTCGGATGAGTATGCATCCTGGATCAACCAAAATGTATCAGGACTTGAAGAAGATGTATTGGTGGTCTGGATTGAAAAAGGATGTTGCAGAATACGTGGCGGCGTGCTTGATTTGTCAAAAAGCTAAGGTAGAACATCAAAAACCAGGAGGACAGTTGCAACCCTTGAGTATTCCCCAGTGGAAGTGGGATAGCATCTCAATGGATTTTGTGTCTGGTTTGCCAAGGACAGCAGCAAATCATGATGCAATCTGGGTGGTTGTGGATAGATTAACCAAGTCGGCGCATTTTATTCCGATAAATATGCGTTATCCTTTGAACAAGCTTACCCAGACCTATATCAAGGAGGTAGTTCGTCTTCACGGAGTGCCTTCGAGTATTGTGTCGGACCGAGATCCTAGATTTTCGTCACAATTCTGGAAAAGCTTACATGATGCTATTGTGACGAGATTGAAATTGAGTTCTGCGTATCACCCACAGACGGATGGCCAGACGGAGAGAACGATTCAGTCTTTGGAAGATGTGTTGAGGGCTTGTGCACTTGAGAACAAGGAAGTTGGGATCAAGTGTTACCTCTTGCAGAATTCACATACAACAACAGCTATCATGCGAGCATTGGAATGGCACCGCTCGAGGCGTTGTATGGAAGGAAATGTCAAACCCTGCTATGTTGGTTCCAAGTGGGGGAGAATGTGATGATTGGACCGGAAATGATACAGCAGACATCTGAGAAGATTAAGATGGTTCAGGCAAAGATGAAAGCGGCTCAGAGTCGGCAGAAGAGTTATGCGGATAAGAGGAGGAAACCATTAGAGTTTTCAGAGGGCGATCATGTGTTCCTTCGGGTAGTCCCGATGAAAGGAATCAGTAGAGCTTTGAGAACCCGAAAGCTTTCGCCTAAGTGTATAGGTCCATATCAAATTCTTTAGAGAGTTGGTCCTGTTGCTTATCAATTGGCTTTACCACCCTCTTTGTCTAATTTGCACAACGTCTTTCACGTTTCGCAATTAAAGAAGTACGTGCATGATCCATCAGTTATTCTAAAACTCCAACCTGATGACCTAACTCTGAAGGAAAACCTGACCTATGAGACCAGACCAGTTCAGATAGAAGATCGTGAGGTCAAGCAGCTCAGGGGAAAGGAAATACCTTTGGTTAAGGTGGTATGGGAAAATGCAGACGTGTCTGAAGCTACATGGGAGTTAGAGGAGAAGATGCGTCAAGAGTATCCGGAGTTGTTTTTGTAAACTAGAATTTCGGGGACGAAATTCTTTTTAAGTGAGGGAGTAGTGTAACACCCCTAATTTTCGTCTCCCGAATAATAGGAAATTAATAATAAAAGTTCGGGGACGAAATTCGTTTTAAGTGGGGGAGTAGTGTAACACCCCTAATTTTCGTCTCCCGAATAATAGGAAATTAATAATAAAAGTTTTATTATTAATTTATATGAATTTTCCCAAGTTTATATTTTGTATTTAATTAGCCTAAAATATAAAAATAGGTTGAAATATTTTTATAGGGCAAATAAATGCAAAATATAAGGATATTGCATTTTGGTCCCTGAATGAGGACTTAAAGGTAATATTGAAGAGGTTCTTGGAGGGAAAGATTTAAAAATATTAATTTTTAAATTTTGTACTGATCTAACCGGTTAGTAATGCCCTGTAACCGGTTAGACGATGAACCCAGAAACTGGGTTAGTGGATTTTGATGAACAATCACTTGATTAATCCCGAATTCGCCACGATTACAGCCTGAGATTAGTGGGATCACACGCGTCAACGTGCATGCAATCTTTGTTGGTCTATAAATGGATGAATTTCTGAGGAATTGAGGGTTGATGCAACTGGTTTCATGCTGAGAGAGGGAATTAGGGTTCCTATTTCGTCCAAAGGAATTCTTCCTTGTTTTTGAGAGTGAGACTGAGAGCCATACACCATTGCAAAGCTTACATCTTGAGCTTTGTAAAGACACCAAGTTTGTGAGTTGAGGGTTCGTGTGGAAGGAGAAATCAACCTTGGAAGTTAGAAGTTGAAGTTTGAGTTCTCTGTCATTCCTGTTCTAGAAGCTGAATTCCAGCCTTGATTTTGGTAAGTGTAGTTCACCATTAAGCCTCAAATCTTTTCTACCTCTTAGTGCATGTTACATATTTTGAGTCCTAATGGTTTTCCCCAATTTCTTTGGCCATTTGTTATGTCAAAACTTCTGGTCTTTGGACCCTGTTGGTGGAATTCGTGGCTGAAAGCAGATTTGAGGAATTGTGGGAAATCTGTGGTCTTTCTTCAAAATCAGTGTTGATTGTCATCAAACTCTGTCTTAAGGTATGGGAGAAGTCTACCTTATACTAGATTTAGACTAAAAATCAAGTGAATTAGGATTTGAGTTAACAAAACTCAAAAGGGCATTATGTGTATAAAGCACAAAGGCTTGGAGGCCAAAATACTGACTCATTTATGTTTGAGCAAGTTCAAGTTGATGCATGCAAATGATTTAAGGTTTAAAATCAAGAAATTAATTGTTAATTATGAGTTTGTGGTATTGAATGTTGTTTGTGTTGATTTTTATGTAAATTAATACCATGAGCTTGGTGCATGCAAATTGAATGTGTTTCTGGGTATGAACATGTTTATTTTAAGGCATATGAACTCTGTAAATGTGGAAATTGGGTTAGATTTGAGAAAAGAAAAGAATGATGTGTCAAAACTCTTGTTTTAATGGACTGACTGCATAATCTAACCGGTTACTCGATATTCGTAACCGGTTAGACACTGTAAAATTTCAAAGAAAATCCATTTATTAAATCAGTCCTGAGATGTTAGTGATTTTGGCTCAAATCTATACTTTAATTTCATTATAACTAATCTGAAGATGAGTGTTCATAACATCATGGTTCAGATTTGAAGGATGGAGTTTATGCCTTAAGTTAATGAGATAATTTCAAGTGGAAATTATGTTCATTGGAGAATGAAATGTGATTTAGACCTTTTGAATGATAAAACAGTGGTTTTTGAGGCATCAAATAATGTTAAACTTGTTTATGGATTGGGTAGTGAATTCAAGAAAAAGGGTTTTTCTGAATTACAATGGTAAGCAGTTCAGGTCTGTAATTCTAACCGGTTAGCCTAAAACTGGAACCGGTTAGTACCTGAATCTGAAAAATAAAAAGTTAAGTTTTTAAATACCATTGGTTATATTTTTCCCAATCTAAGATTAAAGGCATGTTTTGAGATAATTCAAAGGAGAATTATGTGCCAAAGAGTATGCCTCAAATAAATCATTCAAAAGAGAAAATTGGAATGTTTCTAAATCACATAATTAATGCAAAGATAAAACCAACCCCGATGTTTGTGCATCAATGTAGATTGGAAGTCTGGTTGGTAGGAACGTTTATCATATTCCGGGAATATGATGAGGGTACTCCGGGAGTACCAAATTATAACCTACTTGATGACACATTATAGATATGTGGCCAGTGTCCGGGACCTGGTTTTTTTTTATGCGTTCTGGGAACGTATGCGTTCTGGGAACGTGGTGCACACTCCGGGAGTGATGCTTATTATCCAAGTATGGTTCGGCATTATGTTCTGGGAACAAATGTCGGTGTTCCGGGAACACAAGGGTGTATTGGATGGACGTCCAAGATGGACTTTTAGAGGCCTCAGTTGTGGATAGAAAATCATACATCATGCCACTTGCATTATAAGAGTATAATGTTGAAAACTGGTGTGCTCATATGTATTTGCATTATTATCTGTCCATGATATATTTGTGATTGTAATTTTAGTCTTTATCAATTATGTATATGTGTATACTTACTCCCTGTGCCCTGTTTAGGAGATGGACAAATACCTAGCTTGCATCGAGATACGCCCTATCCCTAGTGCCATATGGACGTATGAGGAGCACCGCGCCACTTTTGAGGGGGAGGTTGAGATCACTCTCTACCACCCCAACCCTCTGGTGCGAGTGCGACCTCATCGATTTAGAATCCCATTAGTCTATACTATGCACGTTCCACCCTTTTATACATATATAGGACCACCCCCGGCTCGACCTATGCGTCGTTTTCATAGTTTTCGTTTCAGAGCTGCCACTCGTTCTCATCCTTCCTCCCATAGAGTTGTCACCGAGGAGACTCCTTCTCCTGGTCCGACTGATTTTGATAGGACTGCCTCTGCAGATCCTAGACCCAGTGGTGGGGTCTCTACACAGTCGGGCGAGGTCGAGGAGGACCCTGTGGAGGATGAGAGCGAGGAGGAGGTGCATGTTGAGCCGACTGTTTCAGCTAGAGGTGGACCCGCTGGTTCATAAGAGCCTGCATAACGTAGATGTTTTGGATCCTAGATCCTAGGGATAGAGCTGTGGAGGATCTGAGGAGCTGTTGAGGACACCGACTACCTGCTCTGAGACTTCTACTTTTGGATTTTGTCATATATTGTATATATTTGAGAGGTCTTAGGGTGAGGTTTTATTTTATGCAGCTGGTCTGTATATGTTTCATCAAAACTTGCTATCTCGACTTTTTATCACTTGCTATTGACTGTACTGATGGGGTCTATGTTATGACTTATATATATATATATATATATATATATATATATATGATGTTTTCTTTACCTCAGCAGTGCCCCATAAGTATTACTTTTACTTCCGCGAACTCTGATTTCTATTAAGAAAGGATTCGGCGATAAGTTTATGTTTTATATATTCAAATTCAACTCGAGAGGCTAATGATATGTTTTAATAATAACTACGAATAATGTTTTCTATAATTAAGGAAATGTTATCTCGAGAGCCTTTTCAAATCCAATATATTACTAAGCCGAATTCAAAAATGGTTTATGTTAAAAAGGGTTTATGAACGAGCAAGTACTAATCTTAAAAAGGAAAAATTTTCTAGTCCTAATTTTGATAGCAAGTATTCTACTGTTTGGAAATGTTAATCTTTTTCAAGTTAAAAAGAGAGCGTCACAAAACATACAATGAAACCACGTTCCTAACAATCCTTCTCTACCTGCTCACAACTTCTTTTAATTTTCAGCATTTAATTAGTTTAGTTTTTAATCTCAAATCTATTTTAATCAAATCTGAATTTTAATTATAGGATTTACTTTTAGTTTCATTAAGGTAAAAGTAGATTGAACATTCTCACAAACTCCCTGTGGGACGATATCTGGTCTTCCTGAGACTATATTACATGTTGACCCAGTACACTTGCTGGCATAAGAGTGAAAACCCGTCCTTGAATCACCGGCTTATCTGCAGATCCTTTTGGGTTGCTCTTTGGTGGTTCCTTGCAATCACGAGAAAAATGACCGGGTTTCCCGCAGTTAAAACACCCACTGTTGGCCCAACAAAATCTTCCAAAATGATGACGTCTGCATTTCTCACAATAAGGAGCATTATTGTAAGAACTGTTTCTGTCACCAGATGACACCTCGGCTTTCCCCCGATTCTTATGGGAATAGGGACCCTTGTGGCGGTTATCATGCCCCTTTCGCCTTTGCGGCCCATACCCCTGATGTTCTTTCTTCCCTTCCACAACTTGTAAAGCTTTAGCCTTCTTATCATCTTCATACATTCTACACATGTCTACCAACATGGGAAAGCTTTGAATCTTCTGATAACTGAATACTGACTTTAGTTCAGGTCTCAGTCCTCCTTCAAACTTAATGCACTTACTCCTTTCATCAGGGTTCATCTGATAATAAGGAGAGTACTTCATCAACTGCTCAAATCTTGCAACATACTCACCCACACTCATGCTGCCTTGCTTGAGTTGTAAAAACTCCACCTCTTTCTTCCTTCTCAGATCCTCAGGAAAATACTTATTCAAGAACTTCTCCATAAACACTCCATGTTATTTCTCTTTCTTCATGGGCTAATAACTGGGTGGTATGGTTCCACCAATGCTCAGCTTCTCCTTCTAACATGAAAACAACATAGGCTATCTTCTGAGCATCATTACATTCCAAAGTTCTAAAGATCTTGTCCATCTCCAAGATCCACTTGTTAGCTTCCTCAGGCTTGAATCCACCAGCAAACTTTGAGGGATTACAACTTCTAAAATCAGACAAAGTCTTAGCTTCAGTAGCTGCTACATTCACCAGAGGCGGATTAGCTGGCTGATGCTGATGTTGATTCTACTGCATGTTTTCCAACACTGCAGTAATTCTCTCCTACATCTCATTTGTATGGTCTCTATAACGCGCCGCCATAGTAGACCTGCACTATGGACTTGGGTCATTCAAGGTCTATCTAAACTGCTACTCACTATCTAATTCTATCTTAGACAAAACATCCATAAGACTTAAGCTATATGAAATAAATCAAATAGCAAAGAAACATTACTCATATGGAGAACCATTCTTTCGGATCATGCCTGCGAGGATGAAGAATCAAAACCATATGCTCTGATACCATAAAAGGTGTGACGTGTTACACACGCTCTTTGGTCAAATCTTTATAGTTAAGTAAAGATATAATATAAAGAATATGGACTTTTGTTGTTTTAAAAAAAAAATTGGTAAATAAAAATTTCCAATAAACCATAAAGTTTAATATTCTTGAGTTATAAAATGATTGTCTTTTGAGACGAAAAGATTAAGAGTCTGTAACACCCCTAATTTTCGTCTCCCGGATAATAACACCCCTAGTTTTATTATTAATTTATATAAATTTTCCAAGTTTATATTTTGTATTGAATTAGCCTGAAATATAAAAATAAGTGGAAATATTTTTATATGGCAAATAAATGCAAAAATATAGATATTGCATTTTAGTCCTTGGTTTAGGACCTAAATGTAATATTGAAAAGGTTCTTGGAGGGAAATATTTAAAAAGTATTAATTTTTAAATTTTGTACTGACCTAACCAGTTAGTAATGCCCTGTAACCGGTTAGACGATGAACCCAGAAACTGGGTTAGTGCGTTTTGATGAGTAATCACTTGATTAATCCATGGAATCGTCACGAAAACAGCTCTAATCTAGTGGATAACACGCGTCATCATGCATGTTACTCCAATTCGTCTATAAAATGCTGAATTTCTGAGGAATAGGGGTTGATTTTCTCTGAATTCTGGTTGAGAGGCTGATTAGGGTTTCTGATTCGTGTGGGTAAATTCTTCTTCTTCTCTGAGTGATAGAGAGCGAGTGATACACTTCTAGATAGCTTGAATCAAGGGCTTTCCATTGATATAAACATTGTAAGTTAAGAGTGTGTGTGGAAGGAGAATTTGATCTGGGAAGTGAAGTTGGGAAAACTGGATTCTGTTTTCTTCTTGTTCCTGGAAGCTGAGTTTGAGTCTGGATTTTGGTAAGCTCGTGTAACTTTTAAGTCTCAAACCACTTTGATTCTTTAGTGCATGTTACCTAGAGTAAGTTCTAATTGTTTTCCCCAATTTCTTTGTTCAATTTCTATGTCAAATTCTCTGGTCTTTGAACCCTGTTGATGGAAAACGTGGCTGAGAGCAGAACATAGGATTTTTGGGGAGTTTGTGGATTTTCTTCAAGTTTCAGTGCTAATACTCATCAAACACAACTTTGAGGTATGGGAGAAGTTTACCTTATACTAGATTTAGACTAAAATCAAGTGATTTAGGATTTGAGTCAACAAAGACTCAAAAAGGGCATTATGTGTTTAAGACCAAAAGGCATGGAGGCCAAATTCTAGCTCAATTATGTTTTGAGCAATTTTGTTTTGATACATGCAAGTGATTTTGATGCTTAAATCATAATTTAAATGGTTATTATAAGTTTTGTGGTATTAAATTGTGTTTATGTGGTTTTTTATGCAATTTGATACTTTAAACTTAATGCATGTAAATTAAATGTGTTTCTGTGGTTAAACATGTTTATTTTAAGGTATGTGAACTCTTTTGAGTGTTGAAATTGGTTAGATTTGAGTAATGAAAAGAATGATATGCAAAACCTCATTTTTTCAGTGTGCAGACTGCATAATCTAACCGGTTATTCAATATTTGTAACCGGTTAGATACTGTAAAATTTCAAAGAAAATGAATTTCTGAAATTAGTCACGTGTTCTTACCATTTTTACTCAAATCTAGACTCTAATTTCACTTGAACTCAATCTGAAAATAAGTTGATTAATACTGTATGGTTCAGATTGAATTTGAGAGTTAATACCTTAGTGTAATGAGATAATTTCAAGAGGAAATTGTGCTCATTTGGAATTGGAATGTGATTTAGACTTTTGAATGATGAAAACAGTGGGTTTGAGGTATAAAACAATGTTGAAACTTGTTTATGGATTGGGTAGAAAATTCAAGAAAAAGGGTTTTCTGAATTTTAATGGTAAACCAGTTCAGGTCTGTAATTCTAACCGGTTAGCCTGAGACCGTAACCGGTTAGTACCTGAAACTGAAAAATAAAGTTAACTCTTTTAAGTGAAAAGTGAATACCATTGGTTAAGTTTTCCCCAATCTAAGCCTAATGGCATGTTTTTGAGTTGATTCAAGAGTGAATTTTTGTGCCAAGGATTATACCTCAAATTAATCATTCAAAAGAAAAATTGAAATATTTCTAAATCACAGTAATTAAAGTAAAGATAAAACCAACCTTAATAATTGTGCATTCATGCATAGAGAATGGAAGATTGGTTGGTAGGAACTTTTATCATATTCTGGGAATATGAGGAGGGTACTCCGGGAGTACCAAATTGTAACCTGCTTGATGACACATTCTGGGAATGTGGCCAGTGTCTGGGACATGGTTTTTATGCGTTCTGGGAACGTATGCGTTCTGGGAACATGATGCACATTGTGGGAATGATGCTTATTTATCCAAGTATGGTTTGGCATTACGTTCTGGGAATGAATGTCAGTGTTCCGGGAATACAACGGTGTATTAGATGGACGTCCAAGATGGACTTTTACTAGAGGCCTCAGTTGTGGATAGAAATCATGCATCATGCCACTTGCATTATAAGAGATATAATGTTGAAAATTGGTATGCTCATATGTACTTGCATTATTGTCTGTCCATGACATATTTGTGTTTGTACTTTTAGTCTTTATCAATTATGTATATGTGTATACTTACTCCCTATGCCCTGTTTAGGTGATGGCAAAATACCTAGCCTGCATCGAGATACGCCCTATCCCTAGTGGTATATGGACGTACGAGGAGCACCGTGCCACCTTTGAGGGGGAGGTGGAGATCACTCTCTACCACCCTAACCCTCTGGTTCGAGTGCGACCTCGTAGATTTAGGATCCCTTTAGTCTATACTATGCATGTTCCACCCTTTTACTCATATAGAGGACCACCCCCGGCTCGACCAGTGCGTCGATTTCATAGCTTTCGTTTTAGAGCTGCCACTCGTACTCACCCTTCTTCCCATAGAGTTGTTACTGAGGAGACTCCTTCCCCTAATCCGACTGATTTTGAGAGGACTGCTTCTGCAGATCCTAGACCCAGTGGTGGGGTCTCTGCACAGTCGGGCGAGGTCGAGGAGGACCCTGTGGAGGATGAGGACGAGGAGGAGGTGCATGTCGAGCCTACTGTTTCTGCTAGAGGTGGACCTGCTGGTTCATAGGAGCCTGCATAGCATAGATGTTTTGGATCCTAGGTCCTAGGGATAGAGCTGCAGAGGATCAAAGGAGCTGCTGAGGACATGGATGACCTGCTCTGGGACTTCTATTTTGATATTGTGATATATTGTATATATTTTGAGAGGTCTTAGAGTGAGGTTTATTTTGAGTAGCTGATTTGTATATGTTTCATCAAAACTTGCTATCTCGACTTTGGTTACTTGCTACTGATATCATGTGGGGATGTTTTATATTATGATACATACATACATATATATATATATATATATATATATATACATACATATATATATATGTTGTTTTCCTTACCTCAGCAGTGCCCCACAAGTATCATTTTACTTCTGCATACTCTGATTTTGATTCAAAAGGATTCGGCAATAAGTTTATATCCTATACATTCGATCAAACTCAAGAGACAAATACTATATTTTTAATAAGGGCTACGAATATGTTTTATTATGTTTAAAAGATATTGTCTCGAGAGCCTTTTCGTAATTAAAATAATATTAAGCCGAATTCGAATTATTCGTCAATGAAAAAGGGATTTATAATTGAGCAAGTAAACATTAAAAAGGGAAAAAAATTTCAGTCCCAACTTTTGATAGCAAGTATTCTATATTTGGAAATATTAATTATTTTCAAGATATAAAATGAGGGTGTCACAGAGTGGAGACTATTTAATTATGGTACACAAAATATGTTTTTCATTAAACGGTGTAGCTATCTCGAACTCGAAAAGTAATAACCTTTTGAATCTAATCTTAATACCAGAGTATGCGAAAGTAAAGTATGGACCTTGGGTTTATATCATTATAAGGTAGATAACCGTATATATATATATATATATATATATATAAGATAGATAACATGAGTTTAGCCAAAGTACATCAAGGTCCAAGTCGTGATAGCAAGAATTCAAAAGGTACAAGTCAATAAGAGCTGAATAAAAAGATAGACCATCTCGCTGAAATCTCTCAAAAATATATACAATATGAATACAAATCAAAATATGAAAATCTCAGCGATGGTCTGATGATCCTCCTCCAAGCCATAATCAATAAGAGCTAAATAAAAAGATAGACCATCTCGTTGAAATCTCTCAAAAATATATACAATATGAATACAAATGAAAATATGAAAATCTCAGCGATGGTCTGATGATCCTCCTCCAAGCCATAATCCTCCTCAGGTCTCCAGCTACTGCTCCACATGTCCCACATCCTAACCATCTATATCATGCATCGCCCGGTGGATCCCCAACTCCCCACTGACTCCCAGTGGAGTGCTCGACTAGCTCTCCCTCACTCTCTGCCTCCTCGGGGTCCTCCTCTACCTCGTCTGACTGGGTCGGTGCCCTGCCACTTGGCACTGGGTCAGCTGATGGAGTCCCATGAACTGGACTCATCGGACTAGAAACAGGAGTCTCCTCACGAATCACTCGGGAAGCAGAGGGATGGGATCGGGTAGTTGCTCTAAATCGAAAAGTATGAAAACGACGAGCTGGTCGAGCCGGGGGTGGTCCATGGTAAGTATAAAAAGGGGGAACATGCAGGGTATAGATAATAGGGATGTGAAACCTACGAGGATAGACACGAGCCAAAGGATTGGGGTGATAGAGGGTCACCTCTACCTCCCCCTCGAAGGTGGCTCTGTGGTCCTCGTAGTACCACACTTCACTAGGGAGTGGGCGAAACTCTATGCAAGCTAGATAGCGAGCCATCACCTATAATGGGAATAAGGGGTAAGAAAAAATAGTCCACATAATCGAATAAGAATAATTGAGGCAAGTAAACAAACACATATACCAAGTAGCCAAGTGATATGCATAAACATATGAGCAAGTCAGTTTCATTTATAATTAATCTCTAATTATATGGCATGATGCATGCTCACTATCTCAAATTCCTGAGATTCTCCAGCTATCACTTTATGGACGTGCATCCAAACAACCCAAATACGTTCTCATAACGTATAGCGAACCTGCTCGGAACGTGATACATAACGCCACTACCGGTGTGTGCGCGTCACGTTGCGAAGACGTAATAACCACATCAACAGCATCCCACAATGTTGGCCACATTACCAAAATGTGTCATCGAGCAAGCCGCGCAAACATGCTTGGAACGTGGTACATAACGCCACTACCAAAGTGCGCGTCACGTCGCGAAGATGTAATAACCACATCAACAGTATCCCACAATACTGGCCACATTCCACCAAGGAATGTGTCATCAAGCAGTTGCAAACAATTTGGTACTCCCAGAGTACCCTCCTCATGTTCCTCGAACATGACAAACGATAATCCTATCGCCTTATCACCATGTATGAATGCACATAAATATTCCATTTAAGATTATCCTTTAATCTCATTATGTGCAACATGTAAATTCATCAATGTAATTATTCACATTATTTCTTCCTTGGAACATAATTTTATTTCTTACAAGTGTTCTTTAGTTTTAATCAAACTTGACTTAATTGAAAATGGCATTTTTCAGCATTCTGGTCAAAAAGACTCGAGTAGTTTTTCAGTCTGTACAAAGTACTCGAGTGGTTCATAATAAGACTTGAGTGGATCATAGGTTTTCTGGAAAGTTTATGTTTCAGATTTTCTAAAAATACTCGAGTAGTTCATGAAATACTCGAGTCGTTTATCAACTCAGAAGACTCGATTGTTTCATGCAAGACTCGAGTTGTTCATCAGAAAGGTTCATTTGATGCTTCAAATACTCGAGTGTTGGTGCTATCAGACACACTGGTGCGTCAGAAAACACTCGAGTCTCGAGCCAACTACTCGAGTCTTGACAGACAGAATACACTGAAATTTGGGTTTTAACATACCATTTTCATTTCTAGTCCAATTTTACCAAAACCATTTATCAACAGAGTTATATTCATGCATCATAATCATGTTCCTTCACGTAAAGAAATTACATCAAATTACAGTGAATCACAACTGAGCATCAATTATGCATAAAAATCACATTTTGAGCAACTTAACATACCAAATTCAATTCTAATCACTTTTGGCATGAAAACAACTTGCATATAGTACACATGCAACATAATAAACTTTCTCAAACCAAAGTTAATGCTCAGAAAGGCCTATAAAGCCTTAAACCTATTTCAAACTATGCCTAAAGAGTCTCTTGGTGACTCTACACATAAAATCCAACAAATTAAACTTACTCTAGTGAACAAATAGCTTCACCCTTACCTCCAGGCCGTGAATCAACAAGAAGTTTGCAGAGAAATTGGCTAGAACTCCTCAACCCACAAAACCCTTTGCATGCAGCCACAGTTGAACAGGGTACAAAGACCAGAGGATTTGACATGCAAAATCGTTTTATAAATTAGGGAAAATGATTAGGAACTATTCTCTGCAACATAAACTAAAGGTAGGAATGGATTTGAGGGTCATAGGGTTCACGAACTTACCAAAATCCGAGCTTGAAGTTAGCTCCAGACTTTAGTTTTCCAGGCTTGGCAGCAAAACACCCTCTCTTTCGAGCTTCGATTCTTCTTCTATACAGCACCTCAACTCACGATTTTTGTATCTCTGTAAAGCTCGTGATGTGAGCTTTACAATGGTGTATAACGCTCAACTCAACTTTCAGAAACAATCAAGAACGAAGAGAACAAAATGAGGAACCCTAACTCAGAACTTTCAGAGCAATAGAGCAAAATGGGTTGATTCTCGTCAACAATCATGCTTATATAGCAAGAATTGTTGCTCATGCATGCCGACACGACATCGGGAAAGAATCATTGAGTGGGCTTCGTGTCTACTTGTGGATTCAACGAGTTGTTGACTCATCAAGCGCACTTACGAGTGCTGATCTGTCCAGAATACTCGAGTCTTTTTAGAAGTACTCGAGTATTTTGGCTCATTTTTGAAAAATAATTATTTTAATTCCTTTCCCTCCAAAATCTTTCTAATATTGCTTCTAGGTCCTAAAACAGGGACTAATATGCAAAAACCCTATTTTTACATATTATCAAATATATAAATGTTTTTCATATCTTTTCTTTTCACATAAGCACACACATAAACATATATTTAATCAAAATTAAATATAAAAGAAATAATTATAATTAAAAGAAATTATTATGAATAAACTTTCATAATTAAGATTTTATTAATCAAGGACTAAAAATTTGGGGTGTTACAGTCTTTCCTTCAAAATATACAACCCCTGAGTTGGCTCACAGGTTCTCATTTGAAATCTTTAGATTGCATCGCATTCCAAAATCAATAGTTTCAAATAAAGATCCATTATTTTTAAGCAATTTTTTGGAAAGAACTTTTCAAACTTCAAGGAACTACATTGAAATTTAGTACATCTTATCACCTAGAAACTGATGGACAATCAAAGGTTACAAACAAAGGATTAGAAGTTTACCTGCGTTGTTTCACCAGTGAGCAGTGATTTGGGTCTAATATATGATGTTTTAAGTATGATTTAGACTCCCTTTTACTATGGATTTGGCTTGTTTCTCTTGCAAATTTAGGACTTTTTGTATAGTTTTTAGGAAGTTAGGTAATTTAGAATCCTTTAAACGTTTTGATCCATTTAGGGTTTGTTTCAGGTACTTTCAGAGCTTAAATGAAGAAAATTAATATGGAGCATGAAAAAGGATGAAAAGACATTAAATATGGCGCAAGAACGGAGCGAAACAGAGCCGGAGCAGGTGACGCACGCCCAGGCGTGAGGCCCTGGGCGCCCAGGCGCGCAAAATGCGAGAAAGTGACACTGTTCTCTGTTTTGATAATAACTTCAGCTACGCTTATCCAAATGAGGCGATCTTAGTATCATTTTAAAGCTAAGGAAAAGATCTACAACTTTGCCAGCAATATCCTTGCTCAAATTCGTCCATCTTTGGTGTCAAAATCAATGCCGAAGTTGCTGTCAGATACGAGAAAGCCCAATTGGGCCTATCTATTTCGCTTTTGAGGATTTTGATAGATTTATCTTTTAGATTTATTCTAGATTTAATCTAGATTATTTATTCTAGATTTATTTAAGATTTATCTTTAAGATTTATTTATAGATAGATTTATTTGAGGATTAGCTTTGTCTATATATACTAGGTTTTTCCTTTAGGTTAGGTAGACTTTTCAGAGCCAAATTAGAGATTAAAATAAAATTAGGATTAGAGAAGAGAGGTTGTTCTGCAATTGAGAGCAAGGAGACAAGGCACAAGGATTGAAGATCAACAATGGAGGGATCCACTTGAAGATTGAAGATCTCTTGGGGGTAATCTGATTATTGTCTATGATTATTAGTTTTTCCCATTCCTTCCTCTTCTTCTCCCAATATGTATAATTGAACCTATTGTTAGGAATAAGGTGGATTTGTATGGATCTTAATTTGGCTATTTATTTATGGATTAATGTTTTCCTTTTAAATCAATTGCTTGATTGTGTTTTAATTACAATTCATAGAATTCGCGACTTTATGTTTTGCTTTGGTAATCTGACCTTTAATTGGAAAATTAGGATTTAGATTAGGCCTTTCAAACAAACAATATAATTATTCAACTTGTAGGAATACTTTTGGGTAATTGTATAACTCTTATAAACTAACTCACTTAAGGGGTTAAAGGGTAAAGTTAAGGGGTAGTGATAGAGGACTAACCAAGCCTCATCAGAATGAAGGGAGCGAATTGGGCCCTAAGCCCAAACGTAAAGCTTCTTCCCCTGTGTAGATGAAAGACTTTCAGGTTGGACCCTTTTAATTTTATGAGATTTGGAATTCCCACCCCGTGCATTATCCACACACCCTAATTTAAACAATGAAATTACATTTGTATCCTTTATTAAAAAAATGTCAGTTTTTATACCCCAATTGTTATCCCCACACCCCATGAAATTAACCCCACACCATATCCCTTTCATCTTCCTAAACCCCACTGAATATACTACCTCCAACACTTCAACACTTTTATCAAATCCTTATTTTATTAAAACATCTCATAACGTCCAACCTTTCATCTTTCCATCAACCATTTTTTGCTTTTCCTTATCATATTTTCTCCTTACCAAATTTAAAGGTTGCTCCTCCCGGTGCATTGCTCTTGTGCTCCTTGCTTCCTAAGGTATGTGCGTTTTTTTTTACTGTACGTTACGATTCTGACGAACCAGAGTCGGAAAAATAAAATAAATTTCCAACTCGGGTCTCTCGGAAATTTATTTAAAAATAGCAAGTGATAATTTCCGAAAGTATGGTGTCAGAATTTAATATTTCCGATAGACGTAAGTTGGAAATTTGAAATGTTTTTCGACTATTAGATATCAGAATTTTCTGATATGTGTGTTTTTTTATATACATAAAATTATCTGATATTTTTTTTTTTATAATACAGAACTCATGGATAAAATTGACGGGCACAATCTTGACGATATTGAAATAGAAGCTGTAGGCCTTGTCGATTATGGGGGTACATTTTGTACTAGTCAATTATTTGGTGTGACACTCTCATTTCTATATCTCGAAAATAATAAATATTTTCAAACGTAGAATACTTGCTATCAAAATTAGGACTAGAAAATTTTTATTTTTTAATTGATACTTGCTCATTCATGAACACTTTTAATCGGAACAAACATTTGAATTCGGCTTAACAATACTTTAATTACAAAAGACTCTCGAGACAATATTTTTCTAATATAATAAAAACATTTTCTTAGCATTTCTTGAAAAGTATTATTGTCTCTTGAATTTTGATCGAGTGCATAGAATATGAACTTATCGCCGAATCCTTTTACGTCAAAATCAGAGTATGCGGAATTAAAAAGTAACACTTGTGGGGCACTGCTGAGGTAAATAAAACATCATATGCATATATATATATATATATATATATATATATATGTCAAGATAAAACCCCACCAGTATCATCAGTAGCAAGTAACATAAGTCGAGATAGCAAGAGTTTATAAAAATATATACAAACCAGCTGCATAAAATAAAACCTCACTCTAAGACCTCTCAAAATATATACAATATATCACATCGTCTCAAAAGTAGAAGTCCCAGAGCAGGTCATCCGTGTCCTCAGCAGCTCCTCAGATCCTCCACAGCTCTATCCCTAGGATCTAGGATCCAAAACATCCACGCTATGCAGGCTCCTATGAACTAGCAGGTCCACCTCTAGCAGAAACAGTCGGCTCGACATGCACCTCCTCCTCGCTCTCATCCTCCATAGGGTCCTCCTCGACCTCGCCCGACTGTGTAGATACCCGACCACTGGGTCTAGGATCTACAGAAGCAGTCCTATCGAAATCAGCCGGACCAGGAGAAAGAGTCTCCTCAGTGACAACTCTATGGGAGGAAGGATGAGAACGAGTGGCAGCTCTGAAACGAAAACTATGAAAACGACGCACAGGTCGAGCCGGGGGTGGTCCTCTATATGTATAAAAGGGTGGAACATGCATAGTATAGGCTAAAGGGATCCTAAATCGACGAGGTCGCACTCGCACCAGAGGGTTAGGGTGGTAGAGAGTGATCTCCACCTCCCCCTCAAAGGTGGCACGGTGCTCCTCATACGTCCATATGCCACTAGGGATAGGGCGTATCTCGATGCAGGCTAGGTATCTGGCCATCAACTAAACAGGGCACAGGGAGTAAGTATACACATATACATAATTGATAAAGACTAAAATTACAAACACAAGTATGTCATGGACAGATAATAATGCAAGTACATATGAGCACACCAATTTTCAACATTATATCTCTTATAATGCAAGTGGCATGATGTATGATTTTCTATCCACAACTGAGGCCTCTAAAAGTCCATCTTGGACGTCCATCCAATACACCCTTGTGTTCCCGGAACACTGACATTCGTTCCCAGAACTTAATGCCAAACCATACTTGGATAATAAGCATCACTCCCGGAGTGTGCACCACGTTCCCAGAATGCATACGTTCCCAGAATGCATAAAACCAGGTCCCGGACACTGGCCACATTCCCAGAATGTGTCATCAAGTAGGTTACAATTTGGTACTCCCGGAGTACCCTCCTCATATTCCCAGAATATGATAAACGTTCCTACCAACCAAACTTCCATTCTATATGGATGCACAATTATCAGGATTGGTTTTATCTTTTCATTAATTACTGTGATTTAGAAATATTCCAATTTCTCTTTTGAATGATTTATTTGAGGCATAATCTTTGGCACAAAATTCTCCTTTGAATTATCTCAAAAGCATGCACTTAAGCTTAGATTGGGAAAAACATAACCAATGGTATTCAAAAACTTAACTTTTTATTTTTCAGATTCAGGTACTAACCGGTTACAGTTTCAAGCTAACTGGTTAGAATTACAGACCTGAACTGTTTACCATTGAAATTCAGAAAAACCCTTTTTCTTGAATTCTTTACCCAATCCATAAACAAGTTTGACATTGTTTTACACCTCAAAAACCACTGTTTTTATCATTCAAAAGTCTAAATCACATTTTAGTCTCAAATGAGCATAATTTCCTCTTGAAATTATCCCATTACACTAAGGTATTAACTCTTTAACTGCAATCTGAACTATAACAGTGAAACCAACTGATTTTCAGATTGTTTTCCATGAAATTAAGGCCTAGATTTGAGTAGGATTTATAAGACCACAACACTGATTTTGTAAACTTATTTTCTTTTGCATTTTTACAGTGTCTAACCGGTTACGAATATCGAGTAACCGGTTAGATTATGCAGTCAGACACTAAAACATGAGTTTTAACAAACCATTCTCTTCACTACTCAAATCTAACCAAATTTTAACCTTTAACAGAGTTCATATACCTTGAATAAATATGTTTAATCACAGAAACAAATATAATTTTGCATGCATTTGGTTCAGTGCATCAAATTGCATAAGAATCCATACAAACACAATTCAATACCTCAAATCACAGATTATACATTTAGCTTCTGATTTAAACATTAAAATCACTTGCATGCATCAATATAAAGTTGCTCAAAACAACATTGAGCTAAAATTTGGCCTCCAAGCCTTTGTGCTTCACACACATAATGCCCTTTTTGAGTTTTGTTAACTCAAATCCTAATTCACTTGACTTTTAGTCTAAATCTAGTATAAGGTAGATTTCTCCCATACCTTAAGAAAGTGTTTGATGAAGATTAACACTGAACTTGAAGAAAAATCCTAGATTCCACCAAACTCCCTAGTTCTGCCCTTTACCCACGATTTCAGCAACAGGGTCCAAAAACCACCAAATTTGACATAGTAATTGGCCAAAGAAATTGGGGAAAACAGTTAGAACTCAATCTAGGAAACATGCACTAGGAGATAGAAGTGATTTGAGGTCAAAGGAGTTCTTATACTTACCAAAATTGAAGCTTCAATTCAGCTCCAGAAATCAGTCTTTGCTGAACCAGTTTTTGAACTCCTTCACTTCAAAGGCTTCGTTCTCCCAGCTCCTTCACCCTCAACTCACAGTGTTGATATCTTTGTAAAGCTCTTGATGTGAGCTTTACAACCGTGTATCACTCAAAGGCTAACACTCAACAAAGAACAAGAATTGAAGGAAACGATTTTGAAACCCTAAAACAGAGTTTCCCCTAAATTTAGAGCAACAACAACCCAATCCTTCAGAATTGTGGGTTTTTATAGAGGGATTAAGCTTGCATGCACACTGACGCGTGGGTTTCCACTAATCTGGGCTGTATTCGTGGCGATTAATTGAATTAATCAAGTGATTACTCATCAAAATCCACTAACCCAGTTTCTGTGTTCATCGTCTAACCGGTTACAGGGCATTACTAACCGGTTACATCAGTACAAAATTTAAAAAAATAATATTTTTAAATCTTTCCCTCCAAGAACTTTTTCAGTATTACATTTAGGTCCTAATCCAGGGACTAAAATGCAATATCCTTATATTTTGCATTTATTTGCCATATAAAAATATTTCAACTAATTTTTATATTTCAGGCTAATTAAATACAAAACATAAACTTGGAAATTCATATAAATTAATAATAAAACTTTTATTATTAATTTCCTTATTATCCGGGAGAAGAAAATTAGGGGTGTTACACTACTCCCCCACTTAAAAGGAATTTCGTCCCCGAAATTCTAGCTTACATAAACAACTCCGGATACTCTTGGCGCATCTTTTCCTCTAATTCCCACGTAGCTTCAGACACGTCAGCATTTTCCCATATGACCTTAACTAAAGGTATCTCCTTTTCCCTGAGCTGCTTAATTTTACGATCTTCGATCTGAACTGGTCTGGTCTCAAAGGTAAGGTTTTCCTTCAAAGTTAGGTCATCAAATTGGAGTTTTAAAATAACTGATGGGTCATGCACATACTTCTTCAATTGCGAAACGTGAAAGACGTTGTGCAAATTGGATAGAGAGGGTGGCAAAGCTAGTTGGTAAGCAACAGGACCAACTCTCTTAAGGATTTGGTATGGACCTATACACTTAGGCGAAAGCTTTCGGGTTCTCAAGGCTCTGCTAATTCCTTTCATCGGAACCATCCGAAGAAACACATGATCGCCTTCCGAAAACTCTAATGGTTTTCTCCTCTTATCAGCATAACTCTTCTGCCGACTCTGAGCCACTTTCATCTTTGCCTGAACCATCTTAATCTTCTCAGATGTCTGCTGTATCATTTCCGGTCCAACCACTAAATTCTCCCTCACTTGGAACCAACATAGCGGGGTTTGACATTTCCTTCCATACAACACCTCAAACGGTGCCATCCCAATACTTGCATGATAGCTGTTGTTGTATGTGAATTCTGCAAGAGGTAGCACTTGATCCCAACTTCCTTGTTCTTCAAGTGCACAAGCCCGCAACACATCTTCCAAAGACTGAATCGTTCTCTCCGTCTGGCCATCAGTTTGTGGATGATACGCAGAACTCAATTTCAATCCTGTTCCCATAGCATCATGTAAACTTTTCCAGAATTGCGAAGAAAATCTGGGATCTCGATCCGACACAATACTCGAAGGTAGTCCGTGAAGACGAACTACCTCCTTAATATAGATCTGGGTAAGCTTGTTCAAAGAATAGCGCATATTGATCGGAACGAAATGCGCCGACTTGGTCAACCTATCCACAATCACCCAGATTGCGTCATGATTTGCTGCTGTCCTTGGCAAACCAGACACAAAATCCATTGAGATGCTATCCTACTTCCATTGGGGAATACTCAAAGGTTGCAACTGTCCTCCTGGTTTCTGATGTTCTACCTTAGCTTTTTGGAAAATCAAGCATGCCGCCACATATTCTGCAACATCCTTTTTCAATCCAGACCACCAAAACATCTTCTTCAGATCCTGATACATTTTGGTTGATCTGGGATGCATACTCATCCGACTTTTATGTGCTTCATCAAGAACCAATCTTCTAACCACCTGATCTCTTGGTATACAAATCCTTGTCCTAAAACGAAGGATTCCATCCAACCCAATCTTGAAATCAGGTTCCTTTCCTTCTGAACCTAATCTCATCTTTTCCATCAATTCTCCATCCGCTTGTTGCAACTCACGAATTCTTTCCAAAAACTCATTTGTGATCTGCAACATCCCTAACTTGATACTTGTTGGCTCCACTTGTGTCAACAGGCTCAAATCTCTGAATTCCACAATTAACGCTGCTTCCTTAACCATCATCGCACTTATGTGGATTTCTTTCCGACTCAAAGCATCTGCAACCACATTGGCTTTACCCGGATGATAGTGGAGTTTAAAGTCATAATCTTTTAAAAACTCCATCCACCTTCTTTGCCTCATATTCAACTCTTTCTGATCGAACAGATATTTCAAACTCTTATGGTCACTAAATACTTGGAACGTAGTGCCATAGAGATGATGTCTCCATATCTTTAAGGCAAACATGAACGCAGCCAATTCCAAATCGTGTGTCGGGTAATTCACCTCATGATTCTTCAATTGTCGCGATGCATAAGCCACTACTCTTCCTTCTTGCATCAATACACAACCCAGTCCTTGCTTAGATGCATCACAGTACACTTCAAAACTTTTGTGAGGATCAGGTAAGATTAACACAGGAGACGATGTTAACCTTTCCTTCAACTCACGAAAACTAACTTCACACCTATCGTCCCACACGAACGGTTGATCTTTCTGAGTCAACTTGGTCAAAGGCAATGCAATCTTGGAAAATCCTTCTATGAACCGACGATAGTATCCAGCCAGCCCTAAGAAACTTCTCACCTCAGTCACAGTCTTAGGTTGTTCCCAGCTCAGCACTGAACTTACTTTTGCTGGATCCACCACAATTCCTTCCTTAGAGATTACATGCCCTAGGAACTTCACTTCGTTCAACCAAAACTCACATTTCGTAAGTTTGGCATATAATTGCTTCTCCTTCAGGATTTTTAACACAATCCTGAGATGCTCTTCATGCTCTTCCGGACTCTTAGAATAGACCAGAATGTCATCAATAAACACCACCACAAATAAATCTAGGTATGGTCTAAAAATCCGGTTCATATAATCCATGAAAATAGCAGGTGCATTAGTCAATCCGAACGGCATCACAACATACTCATAATGACCGTATCGAGATCGAAATGCAGTCTTGGTTATATCCTCCTCCTTTATCCTGATCTGATGATAACCCGATCTCAGATCAATCTTGTAAAATACTGCAGCTCCCCTAACTTGATCCATAAGGTCATCAATCCTTGGCAAAGGGTACTTATTCTTAATGGTGACCTTATTCAACTGCCTGCAATCCACACACATTCTCATACTCCCATCCTTTTTCTTTACAAACAGTAATGGAGCTCCCCAAGGCGAAACGCTTGGCCTGATCATCTGCTTCTGCAGCAATTCCTCGATCTGCTTTTTCATTTCTGCCATTTCTGGTGGTGCCATCCTATAAGGAGCAATAGAGATGGGACCAGCTCCAGGGACTAAATCAATCCCAAACTCTATCTCTCGCTTCGGAGGTAATCCTAGTATCTCCTCAGGAAATACTTCCGGAAATTCCCTCACCACAAGAATCTCTTCTATCGGCATCGACTCTTCTTCCCCAGTAGCAGAGAACAAACACATATAACCTTCAGGTTCAAGGGTCCTATATTGAATTGTCTTTTCCTCACAATTGATAATCACTTGGTTCTTCATCAACCAATCCATACCCAAGATCACATCCAATTGTAACTTAGGGAGACAAACCAAATCTACTTTGGAAAGACGACCCAAAATTTCCACATTACACCCTAAACAGACTTTAGCGGTAAAAATCGGTATTCCAGTAGGGGTATCTATACTAGATAGCAAGGTGAATCGGAAACAACAAGATTCAGCCTATTTACACATTCAGGAGAAACAAAAGAATGTGTAGCTCCAGAATCAAACATGATTTTGCAAGGTTGATTATTAAGCAGAAAGTTACCTTGCACGAGATTCGGGGTTTGGGTTGCTTCATTACCACTCAGGGTAAACACTCTTCCTTGTACCACAGGCTTGCCAGTAGATCCCTTTGCATCACCTTTTGCAGACTCCTTGCATTCACGAGCAAAGTGACCTTGCTTTCCACACTTGAAACATCCTCCTGTGGACCAGCAGAATTGACCATGATGATAACGCCTACACTTCTCGCAATAAGGAGCATTATCACGAGACTTGTTCTTGTTATCAATCACAGCTTTGCCCTTGCCTTTGTTCTTCTGAGAATATGGACCATTATTCCGATGATCAAACCTCTTCTTCCTCTGTGGTCCATAGTTCTATCCAACCCCTTTCCCTTGACTTCCAATCAACTCAGCCTTCTTGTCATCCTCATACATTCTGCACATATCCACAAGTGTAGGGAAACTCTGAATCCTCTGATAACTGAAAATAGACTTCAGCTCTGGTCTCAGTCCACCTTCAAACTTAACACACTTACTCCTTTCATCAGGGTTATTCAAGTAGTAGGGAGAATATTTCATCAGTTCCTCAAATCTGGCAGCATATTCTCCTACACTCATATCCCCCTGCTTCAATTGCATGAATTCTACTTCCTTCTTCCTCCTTAAATCTTCTGGAAAGTATTTATTAAGAAATTTCTCCATAAACACTTCCCAGTTGATTGCCCTCCTTTCAAAATTCAGCAATTGGACAGTGTGATCCCACTAGTTTTCAGCTTCCCCATGAAGCATGTAAACTGCATAGGTCACCTTCTGTTCTTCAGAACACTCTAGAGTTCGGAAAATCTTGTTGATCTCGTACAACCACTTGTTTGCCTCATCAGGTTTGTATCCGCCTTCAAACCGTGGTGGATTGCACTTTCTGAATTCCGACAGAGTCTTAGCATCATGATTCGCCATGTTGCCAACAGGTGGGTTACCATCTCGCCCTTGAGGTGGCTGCTTTTGCTGCTGCTGCTGCATGCCTTCCAGCACGGTCGTGATTCGTTCTAACATTTCGTTCGTAATATTTCTATTTCTGGTTGCCATAGAAAGACCTGCACTATGGGCTTTGGGTCACTAAAAAGGTCTTTAAACATAAATGCTACTAACTTACTCAAAACATATTCAATTTACATTGAATCCATACTTAGTTGCATCATCGGGGCCATGAGGGACAGGACCAATGCTCTGATACCACCCAAGGTGTGACACTCTCATTTCTATATCTCGAAAATAATAAATATTTTCAAACGTAGAATACTTGCTATCAAAATTAGGACTAGAAAATTTTTCTTTTTTAATTGATACTTGCTCATTCATGAACACTTTTAATCGAAACAAACATTTGAATTCGGCTTAACAATACTTAAATTACAAAAGACTCTCGAGACAATATTTTTCTAATATAATAAAAACATTTTCTTAGCATTTCTTGAAAATTATTATTGTCTCTTGAATTTTGATCGAGTGCATAGAATATGAACTTATCGCCGAATCCTTTTACGTCAAAATCAGAGTATGCGGAAGTAAAAAGTAACACTTGTGGGGCACTGCTGAGGTAAATAAAACATCATATGCATATATATATATATATATATATATATATGTCAAGATAAAACCCCACCAGTATCATCAGTAGCAAGTAACATAAGTCGAGATAACAAGAGTTTATAAAAATATATACAAACCAGCTGCATAAAATAAAACCTCACTCTAAGACCTCTCAAAATATATACAATATATCACATCGTCCCAAAAGTAGAAGTCCCAAAGCAGGTCATCCGTGTCCTCAGCAGCTCCTCAAATCCTCCACAGCTCTATCCTTAGGATCTAGGATCCAAAACATCCACGCTATGCAAGCTCCTATGAACCAGCAGGTCCACCTCTAGCAGAAACAGTCGGCTCGACATGCACCTCCTCCTCGCTCTCATCCTCCACAGGGTCCTCCTCGACCTCGCCCGACTGTGTAGATACCCGACCACTGGGTCTAGGATCTACAGAAGCAGTCCTCTCGAAATCAGTCGGACCAGGAGAAGGAGTCTCCTCAGTGATAACTCTATGGGAGGAAGGATGAGAACGAGTGGCAGCTCTGAAACGAAAACTATGAAAACGACGTACAAGTCGAGCCGGGGGTGGTCCTCTATATGTATAAAAGGGTGGAACATGCATAGTATAGGCTAAAGGGATCCTAAATCGACGAGGTCACACTCGCACCAGAGGGTTAGGGTGGTAGAGAGTGATCTCCACCTCCCCCTCAAAGGTGGCATGGTGCTCCTCATACGTCCATATGCCACTAGGGATAGGGCGTATCTCGATGCAGGCTAGGTATCTGGCCATCACCTAAACAGGGCACAGGGAGTAAGTATGCACATATACATAATTGATAAAGACTACAATTACAAACACAAGTATGTCATGGACAGATAATAATGCAAGTACATATGAGCACACCAATTTTCAACATTATATCTCTTATAATGCAAGTGGCATGACGTATGATTTTCTATCCACAACTGAGGCCTCTAAAAGTCCATCTTGGACGTCCATCCAATACACCCTTGTGTTCCCGGAACACTGACATTCGTTCCCAGAACGTAATGCCAAACCATACTTGGATAATAAGCATCACTCCCGGAGTGTGCACCACGTTCCCAGAACGCATACGTTCCCAAAATGCATAAAACCAGGTCCCGGACACTGGCCACATTCCCAGAATGTGTCATCAAGTAGGTTACAATTTGGTACTCCCGGAGTACCCTCCTCATATTCCCAGAATATGATAAACGTTCCTACCAACCAAACTTTCATTCTATATGGATGCACAATTATCAGGATTGGTTTTATCTTTTCATTAATTACTGTGATTTAGAAATATTCCAATTTCTCTTTTGAATGATTTATTTGAGGCATAATCTTTGGCACAAAATTCTCCTTTGAATTATCTCAAAAACATGCACTTAAGCTTAGATTGGGAAAAACATAACCAATGGTATTCAAAAACTTAACTTTTTATTTTTCAGATTCAGGTACTAACCGGTTACAGTTTCAGGCTAACCGGTTAGAATTACAGACCTGAACTGTTTACCATTGAAATTCAGAAAAACCCTTTTTCTTGAATTATTTACCCATTCCATAAACAAATTTGACATTGTTTTACACCTCAAAAACCACTATTTTTATCATTCAAAAGTCTAAATCACATTTCATTCTCAAATGAGCATAATTTCCTCTTGAAATTATCCCATTACACTAAGGTATTAACTCTTTAACTGCAATCTGAACTATAACAGTGAAACCAACTAATTTTCAGATTGTTTTCCATGAAATTAAGGCCTAGATTTGAGTAGGATTTATAAGACCACAACACTGATTTTTTAAACTTATTTTCTTTTGCATTTTTACAGAAATTGGGGAAAACAGTTAGAACGCAATCTAGGTAACATGCACTAGGAGATAGAAGTGATTTGAGGTCAAAGGAGTTCTTATACTTACCATAATTGAAGCTTCAATTCAGCTCCAGAAATCAGTCTTTGCTGAACCAGTTTTTGAACTCCTTCACTTCAAAGGCTTCGTTCTCCCAGCTCCTTCACCCTCAACTCACAGTGTTGGTATCTTTGTAAAGCTCTTGATGTGAGCTTTACAACCGTGTATCACTCAAAGGCTAACACTCAACAAAGAACAAGAATTGAAGGAAACGATTTTGAAACCCTAAAACAGAGTTTCCCCTAAATTCAGAGCAACAATAACCCAATCCTTCATAATTGTGGGTTTTTATAGAGGGATTAAGCTTGCATGCACACTGACGCGTGGGTTTCCACTAATCTGGGCTGTATTCATGGCGATTAATTGAATTAATCAAGTGATTACTCATCAAAATCCACTAACCCAGTTTCTGTGTTCATCGTCTAACCGGTTACAGGGCATTACTAACCGGTTACATCAGTACAAAATTTAAAAAAAAATAATATTTTTAAATCTTTCCCTCCAAGAACTTTTTCAGTATTACATTTAGGTCCTAATCCAGGGACTAAAATGCAATATCCTTATATTTTGCATTTATTTGCCATATAAAAATATTTCAACTAATTTTTATATTTCAGGCTAATTAAATACAAAACATAAACTTGGAAATTCATATAAATTAATAATAAAACTTTTATTATTAATTTCCTTATTATCCGGGAGACGAAAATTAGGGGTGTTACATTTGGTAGTCGTGAAGAAGTAGTTAAATTTGTGGAGAATGTTGGGAGGCAACAAGGCTTTATTTTTAATATTACTAGATCAGACGGAGGAAAAGGTTCTAGTCAAAGGGAAAGAGTTGGGTTTGGTTGCGAGAAAGGAGGCGTGTACAAGCCTTCAGGCAGCGGCAAATACATTATCGGATCAAAGAAGTGTAATTGCCCGTTTGTTTTGTATGATAGGCCAATCGTAAAAGGCGAAGGTGGGAGATTAGAAGTGAAATGTGGAAACCATAATCATCCTCTGTACGAGTCTTTGGTTGGACATGCTGAGGCTGGAAGGCTATCAAATGAGAAGCATAAACTTGTGATTGAGATGACTAAAAGCAGAGTGAAGCCTAAGGGGGTAATCACCACACTGAAGGAGAGATTCCCGGATAATGTGACAACGGTTAAAAAAATCTACACCATTCGTTAAGATTATCGAAGGAGTATTAGGCTTCCAAGAACGCAGATGCAACATCTTTTGAAGTTACTAACAGAAGCAGGGTATGAGGCATGGCATACTACCCATGAGGGAAGTGATGAGGTGAAAAATATGTTTTGGGCCCATCCTACATTAATACAACTTTTGCAAAATTTCAGCAGTGTATTGATCATGGATAGCACGTACAAAACAAATAAATATAAGATGCCATTGTTTGAGATTGTGGGGCAAACATCGACATGGAAAACATTTACGGTTGCATTTTTTTTCATCTCCAATGAGACCGCAGAGACATTTGTCTGGGCATTAGAGAGATTGCGCAATTTGCTTCCAGAGCCCGCATACTATCCAAAAGTGATAGTAACTGATTTGGATGGCGCATTGGTTAAGGCATTGGAATATGTTTTTCCAACGACCTCTCATTTGTTGTGTCAATTCCACGTCAAATGCAATGTTAGGGCGCGGTGCAAGGACTATTTCAAGGACCTTGACAAGGTTGAGTCCATAATGGAAGCATTTCAAGGTCTTGTCCATTGCATGGATGTGGAGAATTATGAAAATTGTCTTGCCATATTCCATGAAAGAGCAGGTGAACATATCAGTGCTTATGTGGATGACACATATCTGAACAATAATGGTGCCAAATTTGTGGATTCTTTGGTTGACAAACACATGCATCTTGGTAACACAACAACAACCAGGTAACAATTACATTGTATTTTAGTATCATTAATTTAATATTTTCTTAAAAAATTATTGTTAATTTTTTTCATGTTTAACAGAGTGGAAAGTGCTCATTCTAACTTCAAGAGGATGTTATCCGATAACAGATAACAGAGGAGACATCGTTACTTGTTTTGAGTGCATCAATAAGTTGTTGTTGTGTTATCAGACGGAGATTTTGGCTTCATTTGAGGAAAGTGTGACTATATAGGAGCATAGAGTCAACACGGCCTTATACAAAAATTTGTACTTCAAGGTTTCTCATGAGGCATAGAGTCTAATTTAAAAGGAGGCTCGAGGTGTTGACAAAGTTGATAACAATCCTGTTTCATGTGATTGTCGTATCCAAAGGACTCATGGCTTACCTTGCCGATGTGAGATTGCCAAGTACATGAGGTTGGGTCAACCAATTCCACTAAGTGCAATTCATCCGCATTTGCAAGTGTTATCTATGGCCATTAAAGTGAGTATTCGTCCAAGAAATGTAGAAGATCCTAAGATGCTTTGGGAGCAATATAAGGAGAAATATAATAACTCTGACCTTGATGGGAAGAAAAGGCTTTTTGAAAAATTTCAAGAATTTGTTGAACCTCACACAACATCATTGCAACCACCCAAGGTACCAGTTAGTACGAAAGGGCGAAAAACGGACAAGGACAAGTCCGCGAAGAGTGATCCATCATTTTTTGAACATGTGGATTCATCGGTGAATGATATGTTAACCCAAGAACTTCGCAAAGGGTCACAAGAATCAAAAAATTCTCAAACTTCTAAGAAGAGGGCACAGAAAACCCCGTCACAAGGTTCTCAAAAATGTACTTGATCCTCATTTGGGTTTGCACCCCACCCTGCATTGGATCATCTGATTGAATCCGTTAATAATGTTCAGAGTGATGGTAATTGGGGGTTTTGTGTCATCTCAATGCATCATTACGGTCATGAAGATAACTGGGCTATGATTAGATATTATTTAATCAACGAAATGCGGGATCATAGGGCATTATATACTTCCCTTTTAGGTGGTGTTGATGAATTTGCGAAAGTGCTTGATAAGTTACATGTTTTGAAAGTCGGATCGGTTGGGGGAGATAAATGGATGGAGATGACGGATATGTGTCACATAATTGCTTCACGATATAATGTGGTTGTTGTGTCAATGCCTAGTCAAACCATTGGTGAATGGACGTTTTTCCCTTATAACACAGGACCATCGACCACTATTCGTATATGGGGCATTGGTCGAAATGTAGCAAAAAATCACTTTTTGCAGGTATAAATTTATTTCCTTCATACCACTTGTAATACACATGATAAATTATTTGATACCATATTTGTATATGTATAGGTAAATTTAAAACATGGAGCACCATTACCACCTGTTTATCCCCTATGGCATACACATTTCAGTGGAGATGCAGCTGCTTGGGAGGCTAGGCTAAGTGACCAGTTGAATAGTTTCAGGCCTCTTTTACCAAAAAAATTTACTAATGGTGGGATTATTGATCTTTCAAAGGACGGTAAATAAGTGATTTGGATGTTTGGTTTGATATGTTTGGATGTAATTGAGCCAATTATAATTTTTTGGTAAAAGAATTATGTTTAATATTTATTTTATTTCATTTATGTATTTGTGGTATTCTGGAGTGAAATATGTAAGAACTATAATCGGTGGGTGAAAAGACTAAGCAACACTAGGAGAACACCAAGAAGGGGGGTTGAATAGGTGTTTAAGAAACCTTGAAAGATTTTTGAACGAAACAAATCGAAACAATTAAAACTTATGATTTTTACAAAAAGTTCAGCCCTTAATCGATTAAGCAACAGGCTAATCGATTAATGCCTGAAAGCAAACTTTGGTTAATCGATTAATGCTTCAGTTAATCGATTAACCACTGTTAAAACTGAAAAATCACTTTTCAATCAAATATGAAAATCAATCAATTATCACATAATATCAGAGATAAAGCGGAATTGATTAACACCAATATTCTTATTGATTACCAAGGTTATGAAAATGATTTTCCCAAATTCAATTTGCACAATTAAAAACTAATTCATTCAATTATGAAAAATCAATCTTTTCTAGGTTTTCAATCAAGAACAATATGGAATGAAAGAGTTAAGGGAATAGAGATACTGCATAGTGATTTTATCCTGGTTCACTCTCAATCACCAAGAGCTACATCCAGTCCCCTCTTCAACCAAGAGAGATTCTTCACTAAGGAATTAGAATTCTCAAATTACAAGTAATACGCCTCTCAAGACTCCCTTCTTGATAGCCTCCAAGAGATACCTCACTCTTGTCTTGCAATCTTATTGAAATCTAATCTAACCTCTTCCCTTGCTTGTTGATAACCCCACAACAAGTCTTCCACGTTGCTTGTTGATACCTCACAACAAGACTTCACTTTGCTTGATGACACACCAAGACTTCTTCTTCAATTTGATTTGCTTGATGATAATCGACACACCAAGGCTTCTTCTTTGTTGTATTTGAGCTTGCCTTCTTGCAATGATTACAACACAAAAGAAAACACAATAACAATCCTATGAATCTCTTTCAAGAACTATGAAAATATCAACACATGAGATTCAGAGATTCTTGATCAAAGAATATGAAAATGAAAGCTTTGATCTTTTGAAAGTGAGAGAGAATAGTGTGGCTTTGATATCTCTAGAATGATATGAAAATGATGTTAGTTTGTTCTAATGATTGACAAAGGTTAAGAAAAGGTTTATATAGAATACCCAAAAGTTAGGAAACTTAAAAACTGATTTTTAAAAGTGAAAAACTATTTTAAAAACCAGTACAATAGATGTTAATCGATTACACATAGCCTTAATCGATTAAGCATTGTTAAATGTGTGTTAATCGATTAGCCACTCTACTTAATCGATTAGCCACTGTAAAAGTCAATTAAAAACTTGTTTTCTCAAATCTAAACCTTTTCTTTTAAACCTTTAAGCCACCTACTGATTTTAGATTAAGTGAATACTCAAAATATAATATGATCATGCACTTGATAGAGATTCACTACCCTCTAATAAACTCTACCCAAACTCATCAAACTATAAGACTCAAACTAAAGATATTACAATTTAATACACAAATTGAATCTTCATGAGCTTGCTCTCTCATCATCTTTGTTGTTTGTTGATCTTGTTGAACTTTGGTGAGCTTCTCCATAACTTGAACTTGATCAAAACATTTGTCATTATCAAAACCAACACACTGGATCTAACAAACTAAGTTGTTATTGTGTCATGGTTGGAGGAAATATAAAAAAATAGTGCCAACAAATAATTCCGACAGATAAGCGTCGGAAATTTAATGAAATTTCTGATACCATATTTTCGGAAAAACCTCCCAGTAGCTAAGAATTTGTGCTCAACCATTTTCCGAGAATTATATTTCGGAAGAATTTTCCAACATATATCTGTCGGAAACACTTGCCAGTTTCAAAAGATTTTGGATCAATACTTTTCCGAGAGTTATATTTCGGAAATTTAGTACGAAATTTCTGAAATACGTGTGTCGGAAAATCCACCCAATGGCAAACGATTTTTCCATAATTCATACCTGCTGCCTGTTTTAAGTGTTTTACTGTATTTCAAATCTGATCCAAATTCAAATGTCATGATTGTTGTCACATAACTCATGAATGTTGTCCAACATATAACAATAACATATTACAATAAATATAACATGAAAGAACGTACGTAACAAATTAAAATTAACTAAAGTTCATAATACATTAACTAAGATCCATAATAGAACCAACATATAACCATCCAAAATACATATTGTCATCCACCATAACATAACTAACATAAGAAGTTTCTGCCCCATAACATAACATCCAAAATACATAATGCCATCCAAAATACAATAACTAAACTAAAATAATGTCATATCCCACGATCTACAAGTTTTTGCCCCTAACACGTCTCGAACCACCAGGTTCACCCCGCCCAGATTGCTCAGATCTATTTGATCTTGACGTTTTTGCACTTTGCCTCCTCCTTTGTGCTACATCAAGGTGAATCGGACTGTTGCATAAATCCAGGATTTCCTGATGTGCAGCATCATCCAAGTAACCAATGTTGGATCTGGTACGTTGCAATACGTAAATCCTATTAAGCCTCTCTTGATATACCGAACCTATAATCAAAATAAAAGTGTTAAGCATTTCACGTAGCATTTCAGTAAACTATATCACTAAAAATAAATAATAAAACAAACTTAGATTAAGCATTTTAGGGTTTTGAACCCTCACATATGTATGAAGTAGATATGGTTAAGAAAACTCATGGATCCAATCAAGGTATCCTCCATCGACCTCACCAGGAATACTCGCACGTGGCCCTCTGCTTTGTTCATCAACAACATGCTCATTCCAAGCGTCGAATGCCTCATCGATATCTTCGTGTGGAGGACATTGAAGTGGTGGTGAGGGAGGAATCCCTTGGACATGACCGAATTGGCGCAAGACCCGTTCAGGCAGATAGGTCGTGCAATCCTTACCAACCCTAAGCCATCCGGAGTAGAAATTCACTTCTTCGAACGGTCGGACTACGCGTTGTTCAGGATTGAACGGTTGCCACTTCACTTGATCAATCCTAAGGGACTCAAGGTGTGATCTATATTGCACGTCCATGTTACTGGAACCTACAACTTGGTCCCACTTGAAAACGCGTGGCATGTTTTCCCGATAATCCGATCTCGCGATGGCACATCCAATTGCATGGAAGTATTCCTTAATCCATGCCTATTTTACAAACAAATAATAAATGGTAAAATATTAGTAAAATCATTACAAAGTAAAATGAATTAAACATACTAGTTTCAACGTATATTACCTGAAGCAATGTCATGTACCCACCAAGTTGTTTGACATTCTTTTTGCTAACATTGGCGAGCTCGCCATAAAGGTGTGCCAACGCACATGTCCCCCATGCATATCTATGAATTCAATTGACATTGACAAATGCTAACACATATTGTATACTGACGTAGGTCATACTCTTGTTGATAAACAGAGTAGACCCCACCAATGCCAAGAGGTAGCACCGAGCAGCGAAAACATGTCTCCCAAACGCCACACGATCATGATACCACTGCTGCAGTGTGCTGAATCGGATGGGCCCACCACGACATTTTTTTGTCTCTGCAACAGCAGTTGCAGCATTGATGCCCAAGTGATCTCTCATCATATTTGCACCGTCATTGGCATTCGGTTTCTTGTGACGGATAAATCGGCCGGAAACTGGTACGTGCAGAAGACATGACACGTCATCCAGTGTAATTGTCATCTCGCCGACAGGAAGATGGAATGTGTTGGTATCCTCATACCAACACTAGGCAAATGCACTAAGCAGCTTCCTATCGATTTTCAAATATGACGCTCCAACTAGTGGTGCCAATCCCGAATTTTGAACAATAACCTGCACCTCTTCAGGCAAATCTGACACACGTGGAAGGGGGCACTTTCTATTGGTACCTCATCCCAAAACTCCACGTTCCTGGAAAAAAAACCAACTTTCTGTTAAAGTGATATAAGAAATATATAAGAAATAAAAAAAAAACAGCTTGGTGTGATTCTTACATTCCCTTGCCATATGTCACGTGAGACATGTTTTTCATACGATTTTAGCAAAGTCATATTTTGAGGGTAGGGAATCTCCTCATTCTCCTCTTCTTCGTCCTCATAATTATCATCCTCATCATTTTCTCCTTCTTCATTGTCCTCTTCTTCCTCACCCTCATCATCATTGTCCTCTTCATCGTTGTCCTCTTCCTCCTCATCATTTGCATCATCTTCCTCATCATTTTGCTCAACATCATTTGCATCATCTTCGCTTTGATTTTGCTCATTTTGACCCATTGGTTCTTCTTTGGTATCCTCTTGTGCAACTGGTGCCTGAGAAGATTCTGCCTCTTTTTGAGACTTAGCAGATCTCGCTTTCTCACGCCTATGAGAAGCTGTTTGTGGGCAGCGTTCTTTATCGTTACCAGCTATCCGACCGATGGTTTTGACTCTTGCCATTCCTGAAAACAAACATTATAAAGCATTTTAAGTTAACATTTTAAATTAACAATTAATAACATCTATAAATACAACAAATAAATGAGTAAAGAAAAACACTGGTGACAAAATTCCGAGACCTATAATTCAGAAATGTAAATTCTGACACCCATGAATCGGAAACATGTCCAGGTTCCCTGCTTAAACCAAACAACAGATCTGAGGCACATTGCAAAAAAAAAAAAAAAAAAAAAAAAACTTATGTAACATGCCTAGGCTATACTAATGTGCATAAAAAACAAAAGAAATTCATGAACTAACCTACATAAATCAACCCAATCAGTGCCCCTAAAACTCAACCCCAAAACCCTAAAGTGACAACAATCTCTTCTCTCTAATCGGTGACAAAACTCACGTTTGTTCTTCTCCTCCGCTAAACCCTAATCTTTGCACCATGGCTGAAATCAAGGACCATGACCAACCCACCCACATTCCCTTCTAACCGTGAATGAGTAGAGGAAAGAAGAAAAAAAAATAAAAGAGAAAGAGGAGACAATACCTTTGTTTGTGCAGAAGAAAAATCGTTAATGATTAGAGGAAGAAGTGTAAGCTTGGGTTTGTAAGAAGTTGAGACCGTGTAGAGGAGAGGAAGAAACTAGAAGTTGAAACGTGTTTTTTGGGAAGATGATGAATTAGTGGGGTTTTAGAGTCATTGAGGGAAGGGTAAAATGGTCTCTTTAGTTTTAAGTTGGGATGTGGGGATAAAGCATGGGGTGGAAATTCCAAAACTCATTTTATTTTTGCATCAGTTGTATCCTTGTTTAGTTATTTCAATTCCTTAGTGCCCATTTGATACGAGGCATTTTGTATTAACTTTAAAAGGAGTTGATGCTCCTACGTGAGAAGCAAAGAAGTCATTTGTCTCTTATTTCCTTGTTGTTTTGTTTACTACTTTCCATTTTGTTGTTAAGAACCCTAGCTCTCTAACCAAACCCTAGTTCTACCTTATCACAAACTCTTGTTCTTAGATGCATAATTTTTTTCTGAAGAAAACGAATTTGATAATGAAACAGCACGATGCCTATAATTTATTAATATTGAAAATCACAATACTCTGATACAATAAACTAAAATTTCCTGTACAGCAAGAAAATCCACTTTCCTATCAAAATAGACGGAGCAGCAAAATTCTTCATATTTACATTTATAATTTAAAATAGTATAAGAAATAAGAGCTTGCTGCCAAAAAAATCCCAGCCCTTGTGAAGAACTTAGATCCCAAGCAGATCAAATCAACTATCTACTTGATGGCATATGAACGGGTACATACTGACTCAAGGGCTTCAGTGAACAAGGAAGAAAAACTAGTCAATGCTTGAAAAACTCCAGGCAAACCTGTCTGCAGATTGTTGAGTGTCATAGCTCTAGTCACCTCTACAGCTTTTGAATGTCTCATCATTTCATCTTCAACTCGCCTTTGGCAGGTCGCTAGTTCCATTCTTTTCTCGGCGAGAGGGTCACGCGCATCCAAACCTAGTCCATTATCAGGTGCGGAGTCAGGTAGGCTAATGCCTACCATAGAATATGAGTTGTAAAACTTTCTTTCTAGATTTCGCAGAGCTGAAGCCTTTTTCTCAAGTTCCTTCGAAGCAGTCTCAGTTCGCTTTTTGATCTTGAGTTCTTCGGATTGCTTGGAAGATATCACATGGACAACATTGATAAAGCTCTTGATGGCTTCGGATGCAACTGTGTCTGGGACGCGGTCAAGTGCAAGCTTCCATTCTTCAAAAAATGGACATGCATCAGAGGGCTCCCTGCTGTTGATGTTATCATTATTGACTGGAACAAGACTGAGCTTAAACCAACCATGAAGGGACAGGATAAAGTCTCGCTGAAATTTTATAAGGCGACAGAAACTGGAGTGCCAAGAGGATACGGCCGATTCAAGATCCCGAGTGGCCTGCCTGTGAAGTTCAGAAGTTGAACCACCTCTGGATGATCTGTTCACAAGGCCACGGACTTGCTGCACAATGTTGCTTTGAAATTCATGGTACTGGTGCATTGACTTCCACATGTACATGATTCTACATTTAAAATACCAAAATTTCACGAAACATAAGATAAATATACCTGTGAGCAATCATACTATATTAAATTCAGACCAAAAGTATCAGGGAGATTATAGTTTCACAGAGATAAATTCTTGTTTTGAAAATTAATGAATCATATAATTTCAAAATAATTAAAATATCAACCATTTGATCAAAACTTACTCTAGTTTAGACTAGAATTTCACATGCAAGCAGGGCAGGCCCTTCACATGGGCAAGTGGGGGCGCAGGCCGAGGGCCCAGGGAATTAGGGGCCCCAAAAAAAAAAATTTAATACCTGTACATAATTTAAAAAAAAAAAAAACTAAACTAAAGACATAAAGCAAAAAAAAAACAGAAGCCACGAGAAGAGTTGAGAAGAAACAGCGAGAAGGAGTCCAACCGTCAGTCTCTCACCACCTCAGCCCGTGTCTTCACGCCACCGCCCACCAACGGCAACACCGCACCACTGTGCTAGGAGCCCAAGCACCAACCGCCAAAGGCCAGTCACCTGCTCTGTGCTCTGTGTTCTCCGTGTCTCTGCTTCAGTGTTCCCCGTCCCTCGGATAGTTATTAGTTAGGTTCATGTTCAAGAAGACTTGAAGTCTTCTTTTTTTATTAATTTGCACTTTAAATAAAAATAAAACTTGTCCCTTTTAGGCTTTTACACTTCTAGTTTTGTATTACCTTTGACTTTTGTTAAATGTTAATTTAGCATAAATTAATTCTTCAATTGTAGCTTAAGTAGGTTTTTTTTTTTTTTTTTTTGTGATCATTCAGTTGTTTATCTCCCTTGTTTGCTTTTGACATGTTCCTTTTACTTCGTATTATGTCATTTCTAATTGGTGCCTTCATCTCTCAATCCTGAATCCTCTAGGTGTTAGGTGTTATTGATCACTTTCTAGTTCAATTGTTCTGTTTTCTAAGATGGTACCTAGAAAAATATATGTCAGGACGTAATAAAAGGGAAAAAAAAAAGAAAATTAGCAAACAAAGTTGTAAAATCACAAAGAAGGACCCTTGATAAATTTGTTACTAAAGTAGATTCTTCTGCTGATTCTGAAAGGTTGAATGTAAGTAATCTTGAACAATAGAATGAAAATCCAAATGATGATCTTGTCAATGAAGAAAGTAGTAATGTGAATGAGCCTCATAATATACCAAGAGATGTTGAACAGCCAATCCCTCCAATTGATGTCACAAGAAAGATTGAATGGTATAGCTATTTTGTGTATTGAGAAAGATACGCTAGACAATATTGATGTCGAGACCATTATTGATGACTTTGCATCTAGAAATGCTCAAAGAAAGTGTTTTAAATGATCATCTATGTATTTTATTCAAGGTTGGCACCTATAATTTATTGTTATAACATCTTTTCAACTTATTTTACTCTTAATTGCTCACTAAGTGGTAACTCACATTGTTTCTTATATATTTCAGCGTTAGGACATTGTTTCTTATATATTTCAGCGTTAGGATTCAGGCAAGTCGTAGAGGATAACCTACTTATAGGTACCCATTTTGTTATTTTGTAAATTTTTTGGATAATATCATGCTATTTGTAGCCTACATGATCTTGTTGATTATATTTAAAGATGTAGACTTGGGAATATTGATAGTATTTCATACTAAAGAAAATTTACTTGAAATTCAAGTCTTACATAATTCGAAATTTTTTATAAGAAGAGGCCTCTTATTTTCATTTTGCCTTGAACATGTCAGGACCGCCCAGCATGCAAGATCTATTAGTTACATTTCATCAATAGCAATGCCAAAATCATTTACTGCAAAATTCAAAAAGGCATTGATCACTGCTTATCTACTTCATTTAAAAGTTGAATTGCAACAACAACATCAATTTCAAACAAGATGCTTTATGAAAATCATGCTATCATCTATCATGTTTGCCTACAATCCTCTAGTTCCATAATGGTAGAGCCACTACTACCAAGGTGTATGCTAAGAGAGGAAGGAAGGATTGTGGTGGACCAGTCCACAGGTGCAATGAAGACAGGATGGGTGATATTAAGCATATTCAGGTTTATGGCTGCAGCATAACAGAATACTGAGGTGCCACATGGCAGTGAGAGAAGGAGCGGGGCATATACGTGAGGAGAAGAGAGAGAAACGAGGCAAGTTTTGGGGGAAAGCAGATAGATCTATGTTGTATGTACATATTTGATATTTCTATACTGATCACCATCCCAATCAGTACCAGAGTGTTTCAGTGAGAATATCAACAAAAACACTGTTTACAATTTACATATTTAGTTCATCAAGTATATTATGGCAAAGTGATTTGCAACAATTAAGTAAAATGGATGAATAACAGAAATAATATATTCATTTTATTCAATTTATAGCACCCAACAACCAGTTGAATGGTTTAGAAACAGCTAATGAAGGCTATAAACTTTAACTTGCCAAACTGCATCAATAAATTATTTTTGCGTAAATGGGGACTAAAGGTTATAGACAAAATAATATTTTGACCGGTTCAGTGGTGGGCCAAGGTTTGATCACAGGAGGTAGGTAGGTACCATAGTAGTTGGACAGTTTGGTACAAAGAGGCACATGCAATTACCAAGCTGATGAAGCAAGTGGCATATCAAAAGTCAAAACAATAAGCCATAATGCTTCCACCTACCAGCCAAATTTTCTTGGATCCACAGTTTTGCATATTCCCTTATCTGATGGTCAATTGGTCATCACTTTTTTCTTTAAAAATTTAATTCAATATTTTAGCATACAAGATAATTTTTTAATGGCAGAGATTTTGTCAATTTCTTAAGGAAATGGAAAGGATCTGGACTCCTTTCAGAGAGGTCATTACAGCTCAAAGTCCTCACATTCTACCATCTATATTTCTTTTCTTTCAAACACAAAAGTAGGAGTGACAATCCTGGAGGCAAGCCACAGTATGATCCTAATTTATGGAAACATAACAAGCAGTGCAGAGTTTAAAGTGATTTTGATCATGAAGTCTCAAATATCTCATTTGATTCCTAAAGGTACACAATAAGATCAAATACTTGGGATTTTGGTTTACTCATCTAGGGTAGCATGAAGCAATCCAATAACCTCCTACATGCCTGAATTGCAGTCAAATTGGGATGATAGCTTAAAACCTCAACTCCTTCTTAATTAATGGTCTAATATAATTATGTTAGAACTTGATTAATTAGCTGTCCCCCATGCTTAGAGCAAACAAAACAATTAAAAATATTGCATAATCAAGAGGCATACCCGTGACAGAGTTCAATAAGCTGAGGAACAAGATCAGAGTCCCTAAGGCCAATTATGGCAGTTGAGGTGGTAGACACAGCCTGAGAAGTAACAATTATTAGTGACTGCAGCCTATTTATGGAAGTCTTGGTTTTGAATATCTTTGCTTCATCTTCTCCTTTGTATTCCTGACTCTGCAGAGCTTTCAATTTCTTTTCATGTTCTATCTTCACACCTTCTCTGGCCTAAAATTCAAGGAGCATTTGCGGTAAGCATTATTAGCACACACTGTTTCCAAAACACATGCACTTAACTAAAAATAAATGCAACAACAGAACCACTTGACTCCAGTTTGGTGAAAGACAGGCTAAGCTGGACACTGCATTTATTGGACTTTCAACTTCAAGCATCCATAACCAACATTCTAGACATTACTTTTTGTGTACTGCTGCATATTCAAAGAAACCTGCCTTGTTTTGGCAAGTAAACTCTTAAATATATAATATTATATAACAAATAGTAATTAACTACTTAAGGACAATGTCCCTATTGAACGTGAACTATCAATAACATATAGGACAAAATTTAAAGCGGCAAGTGTTCAAGTAACTAATGACTTTGTTCTTGGTTGTTTCCTCATTATGGGAAAGAGTAAAATAAAGGTGGGTACTTCAGTCATTTCACAGTCCACGCACAACAAACAAAACACCATAATTTTTCAATAGTGTACAAATAAATAATACTTCCTCCGGCCCCTGATATAAGCACTATTTGACCAATTTCACTCCCTAAAGTAGGTAAGTTAGTTATTTGTATTGGAATTGTAAATTTTAAATATATATTTACCAATCTATCCTTTTGATCTTCTAGTCATTAATTAGTGTTTATTTTCCCCATAAACATAATAGAGTATATTAAATAGGGTTAGTTTTGTAAAATTTTAAAAGAGGTGCTTATATTTAGGACCAAAAAATTTTGGTCAAATGGTGTGCTTATATTAGGGACCGGAGGGAGTATTTTTTAAGTAAATATAAATAAATATTATTTTTCCAATGTGAGTTTAGATGAGCTTGGTCCATGGACCTCACTTGGGTCAGCGATTAGTACAAACAAACAAATTACCCACCAACTATGTTCTCTCAAGTTTGAGACAGGATTTGAAGCCATGACCTTATCTCAATTCTTTATCAACCCGAAACTTTCGTTGGCTAAAAGTTATTTATACATGCATGAAGTCATGTCCCTTAGAGTCAGCCTAATTGGCAAAGCCGTGAGATATAAAGTGTTAGCACTCAGGTTCAAGCACAAGAGATTGTGCTATCTCTCCCTTTCATAAAAAAATACAAATCTTTGCATATATGTAAATAAAAAAATGTATAATGTCATCATTTATTTAAGGAGAATGATAATAGTAGGGGTGAGCATGACCCGGCCCGGCCCGGAGACCCGTCCCCAACCCGGCGGGTTCGGGCCGGGTTAAACCCGTCCGCGCACATGTGGAGGGACAGACCCGTTTCAAAAAGGGACAAACCCATCCCGGGTCGGGACGGGTACGGGTTGATGCCCGGGTCACCCGGCCCGGCCCGGAATTTATTATATTATATTTATTTATTATTTTATTATTATGTATTAGTGTTTTTAGTCAAAATATTACTACCCTAGGTCTGAATGTATGATAATACCTTGGCTCTCACTTACCGCCACACACACTTGAGTATGATAATAATGAAATTATAGTATATTTCATGTGAAATAATGTATGATAATAATGAAATTATTGTATACTTCATGTGACCAGTTATCGAATTTTAAAAAGTTTTCGAAAATTTCAAAATTTGAATGGTTTGAGATTTTTTTAATGTGATTGATTCGTCCTCCGGGTGAACCCGGACCCGTCCTATTTTGGACCCGTCCTTATCTTGTCCCTCTCCAATTAGGGACGGGTTCGAGTTGAAAAATTGACCCGAGCAACATTTCAAGACTGGTGAGGGACAAGCCCAACCCGTCCCAACCCGTCCCATGCTCACCCCTAGTCATAATAGTGTCCTTGGAGCATTAGTTAAAAAAGTAAAAAGTAATTTTATCTTGGAAAATAATGGATTTAAGACACTGAGAACTAATGGAATTATATTTTCCATTCAGAGTTTCTCTTTGTGAATTACTTAACCAATGTAATTAGGACACAGGTTAACCAGACCCTTTATACAATACACTCTACGATCCTTAATACAAGTCCCTCTAAGGAACTATATTTTGGACCAATTTATAACTCTTCTTCCAATTTCCAAAAGTATTAATTACTTCTTCACACAAGCATCTTTATTTACTCGACATGTATATCGAATGTTAACAATTCTAATGTTGCTAAAAATATTAACCAACTTTTTTAATCGTTGAAAATTTTATCAAAAGGGGCTTATATTAAGGATATGTTATGACAAGAATAAATAGTCAATTTAGTCCTCCAAAGATTATGTTGTCATCGATTTAGTCCTCCAAAGATATTTATCACCAATTTAATCCCCTAAAGATATTTGCCATCAATATAATTCCTTAAAGATCGATTGTGCCACCACGATCATACTACTCCGCTACAAATCACTTAACTTTGCTTGCGTAACACGTTAAATAAGAAAAATGTAAAATACAATAAAATAAACTTAAATATATAACAAACATGATTTAAAAAAAAACAAATACCCACAACCCAATCATCAAAACAAGGATGGCAATGGAGCAAGAAATGTGCGGAGAATACTATCCTTTTTCTCATTTTACTCCTCATCCTCGTTCCTCACTTCGAGATTTTCTTTCGGTTCTCCAAATAGTAATGACTTATTGATGTAATATATTTTTACATATAATTTTTACACGGTTTTCTTCCAATTTCTCAAATAGTCTTTCCATCAACGGGACCTCAATTGGGTAATCTTTGTGGAAACCCAAAACATGAGTTCAAATTGTCTTTACTACTTCTAACACTACGAGTGCTTTCCTCCCAACTCAAGCAAATAGATATTGAGTATTTATTTTTTTTAATTATGTTTGTTTATTTATTTAGGTTTGTTTAATTTTATTTTACAATTTTTTATTTAATGTGTCATGTAAGTACCGTTAAAATGATCTTTAATGGAGCCAATACAAGGGACTATCGTGTGGCACAATTGATATTTAAGGGACTATATTGGTAATAAATATCTATATGGACTAAATTGATAACACAATTGATTTTGGAGAGGGATTAAATTAATGACAAATATTTTAGGGGACTAAATTTGTCGCACAATTAATCTTTGATACACTAAATTGGTTGGTGAAATGTAATCTTTGGAGAACCAAGTTGACTATTTACTTTTACGACAATTGTTAGTATTTTTTTTCTTTTATCAGTATCGTTCACACAGCACCACTCGTAACTCATGCCATAATTGGCCGAAGGCTCCAAGCACAGCCATCCAAATCAGGATACTTTATCCAGCTAGATATATGGTGGCAACATAAAAGTTGGTCCCACCGACCAGAGGGTATTTCGGTCAATTCAACATCAAGAAAACATGGGTCTTTTTCCACACTGAACAGTCAAATACTGCGGTGACATTACGCGACCAAAGCCAAAGTTATCTCCACTCATCTCCCTCTCTTCTTTTACTAGTACCTTTATATTGTCTCGAAAAACATGCATTATAAAACCAAAATAACTTTAACAAAAAAATACTCACTCCTGCTCCAATTATAAGAAAAAAAATATATATTTCTTTTATAAGAAAAAAATATATTTTTTTAGTTTAAAATATAAGAAAAACTAACTAACTTTATTAAATTTCGTTTTCATTTCCAATGTCACCTTTCTAAAACATCCCTAAAAAAATTGTTATTTTATTTCATTCTCAGCAATACTTTCGTAACATACCTTTATTTTTAATAAATTTGGAAAAATTAAATACAATCAACTATCTTCCTTAATAGGCATAAAATTAATTATTTTTCTTATAATTTACGCAGGATGGAGTATATGTCTAAAATTGATCTCTTTAGTACTCCCTCTCATAAGTGTTTTGCTCTTATCTCTTTTTATAATTCTTGCTCCAATTTTTAATGTCATTAATTACTTTTTTTTTCACAAACATCCTTATTTATTTAATATTTTTTTAGAGTCTCAACGATAATTATAAGGATAATCTTTGAAGAAGTATATCAAGTATTATCAGTTTTAATATTATTAACAATATTAAAAAACTGTTTTAACATAACGGAAGGCTAGTGCTTACGTTAAAAAACGAGAGTATCTTGAAATATATATAAAAATAAAAAATACATCATAAACTAGACAAAAATTACCTTCACTTCATCGTAGAGCTTCTTTTCCCAAGCCAAAAGCCGTTCCAAAGTGGAGCAAAGACTCCTCAGACCGCCTGGTTCTTCCAATGAAGCCGCGTCGAGCCTGTATTTAACGGCCAATGGCGGTTTTGAGGTCCAAGTTGAGCTCAAATTGCTCAATATACTGCTTGAATGATATACAGTCTCTGCAATCAAAATCATCAAACCGGAATCAATTCTAACATGCCCAGAATTTTTCTACCACTATTTGAATGCTAAGGAAACCGAAAGCAACAATTTTTATGGCAACCAAGCAAGAACCAATTTTTAAGCAAAATAACGGAAAATTGACCTTTCCCTTGCTTTCTTTCTCAGTAAACAAACAGAAACACAGGAACAAAAACAAAAAAATGGAACCTTCAAACTTCAAAGATTTCAAAAATTCCCCACTATCAATTACTAATTAAAATCGTCAATTCAAACCTGCCCAGAATTTTTTATGTTCTATTTGTAAGATGAAAATGATAATCAGAATCAATGCAATGCATAAAAAGTCCAAACTTTCCCATATTCTTTCTCAGTGAGCAAAGCAAACACAACCACCACAGAAAAACCATGATTTTCCCTCAATTTCTCACTAACCAAAAGTAGAGTTGGGGGTGTGCAATTTCGTGAACGAGTTTCCACTTTCCAGCACCAATTTAGAAATAAAATTAATGAAATTTTCACCCCATTTTAAAAATCTAATCCAATTCTTGTGAATGAAAAGTATGAGCTCAAATTACTAATGCCGACACGACTCAAGAAAAAATAAACTCATCCCAAAGATAACAGTTTCAAATTACTTCTCAATTGTCTGAAACTTCGATCAAGCTGAGCCTTGCTGATCTCAAGCATCTCCGAAACCTGATCTCCAGCCACAGCAGCCTTCTCGAAATTCTCTCTAATCGCTTCCACAATCTCCTTCAAGTCCTTATGCCTCACCACCATCTTCATGTCCATCACCTCATTCGTCCTGTAACTCCCCGCCGAAGAAGAACCTGCATCCTCCGATTTCCCCGGCCGATAAACCTTCCTTCCCGACACAGCAGCAGCAGCAACCGGATCTCCCACCACAGACTCCGCCTGCACCGACGACCCAAAACTCGACCGAGTCCTGATCTCAGACCTCATATCCGCATCCTCTTCCTCTTCCCCCTCCTCATCTGATGAGCTCGTGGTGCTGTACCGGTCCCCCCACTCGCTACACTGAACCTCTTCCCTCTCCGTTTCAGTGTACTCTTCATTAAGATGATGTTGTTGTTCATAATTATATTGATCTTGGTGCTTTCCATGGAAAAAATCATACTCTGATCTCTCCTCAGCAACACCGTCAACATTCCTCTTCATCTTGTAACCGTGGTATTGTTTTTGTTGCAAATTGTATTCGGATCTCTCTTCACCATGATCAACAATTCTCTCGTTCATTTTGCGGCCGTCACTGTTATTATTCCTTCCCCATTGCCTTTGTTGTAAATTATACTCCGAATGTACCGATTCGGATGCCGAACCTTCTTCTTCTTCTGATTCGGTTTCGGGGTGTTCAGTTTCGGTTTCGGGTTGCTGCTGCTGGTTGTTTTTGTGTTTGGTAGGGAGATTGTCGTAGTAATCGGAGCCAGGAGGAGTGGGAGGAGGGTAGAAATTCTCCCAGTTCCAAACAGAGGAAGTTTGAGAAGGAGTGTTGGAATAAGTAAAGTTAGTCTTGTAGGCCGAAGGGTGGAAGAAGCCAGCCCCGAAATTCGAACGGGGAGTCGAAGAAGGGCTGGAGTCGGAGAGGATGTGAGGGAGCTTCGGTGGAGCCGGCGGTGGTTTGCGGCGGCCGCGGGGATTGGCGGAGGAGACACTGGTAGAGGAGAGGATGTGAGGGAGCTTGGAGCTTGTGATGGTGGGGGAAGGCGAGGGTTTGAATGGTGGTAGTGGTGGTGGTGGGGAGGGAGAAGGGAGGTGGTGGTTGACGGCGGCGGCGGCGGTGGTCGTGGTGGTGGTGGATTTGGGGAAGGGTTTTTGGTTGAGGAAGACGGCGGGGGTGTCGTCGGAGACGGAGAGGGGCTCGCCGGCGGCGAAAGTGCAGAGAGCCGAACCGGTAAGGCGGAGGGAGCGGCAGTAGTCGGAGTGTGCGGCGGCGAGGAGGTGGCGAGCGTAGACTGCTTCCTTCATGAGGCGGCGTCGATCCTTGCAACGCCGCACGGTGTCCTCGTTTTCCAGCTTCGACGCCGTGCAACCCATTTGATATGGCGCGTGGATTATTTTATGGAGTGGCGCGTGGGTATGATTTGGGAAAAGGGTGATTAAAGTGAGAGAAGAAGGAAGTGAAAGGGTTATATGGTACTTGTGGTTCTTGGAGTGTGGCTGTGTTGAGTTTGAGTTGGATTTTGGGTAGGGAAGTGCATTTTTACTCTGCAACTGCAAGTGCCAATTTCTGAGTTGCTTTCTTTCCTTGCTACTATTTTGTTTCTGCTGTCTAGAGAATTTATCACGAAACACTGTTGTGTTTGGCTCGTGAATGGAGTTTTAATATTGCTTTCAATGCTGTCATCATTTTTGTATATTTTAATTCGTTTTAAAACTAAAGGGGCGGTGGAAAGGTTTTCGTATTTTATACCGACTCTATCCGATAAGAAGTAACCGAAATCACACGTATAAAGAAGTTAGTTGAATATATTTAATTTTTTCAAAATCATAAAAAATATTGATACTTTAAGAAGGTTTTGGCTAAAAAACGCCAAATAAATCTGGTGTTTGAGTACACCATGTGCTAATTCAATAATTGAATCTACTTGCAACCTGTTGTCTAAGTAACATATGTAAGTTTAGTGAATTTTCAAATTTAAACATCATTAATGAACTTATTTATTATTTGTATCTAAAAATTTTTTATTAATAAGTAATAAATAAAATTATCTGTATATTATTTTTTTAATTATAATCTATGCTATAAGTTTTTAAAATTATTTATTTTTAAAAAACCATAAATTCTAATTTTATTAAATTATATCTCAAGTATCAATTTATCTATGTGTGAATCAATTAATTTTTTTTATTGAAGTATCTCTGATATAGGGAATGTAAATCAAGTAATTAGGATTATCATGACTTTTGAGAGTTTAAATTAAATAATTTATTTATACCAAGGTTATTTTGTCATTGTGTGTTATATACTTTACTTTTTTTTCATTTTTAGCGTATTATTGAATCTATATAAAAATAAATAAATTTTGAAAAACATAATTTTAGATTATGTTGTTAAAAAAAATCAAAATTCAACATCTCTTTCATAGGTTATGTAGATTATTTTTGGTAAAGTTATTTTTTGAGACATGTTAATTTTCCTATTAATCCAACAGCAATAACTAACTTCACAGCTTTTTTTTTTAATTTACTTAATACTCCCTCTGGTCCTATTTGTAAGACCCTTTTGGAGTTTTTAGTTTGGTCATATATATAAGACCCCATTTCAATTTTCAATAATATTTAATTACTTTTTTTCCATAAACACCCCTATTAAGTCAACATTTTTTAGAGTTTCAATAATAATTATAGGGGTAGTTTTGAAAAATTATATCAAATTTTCACATTTTTAATGTCACTAACAAATTTAACCACTTTCCTTGGTGAGAGTGAAAAATCACAAAATGATCTTATAAATAGGACTGGAGGGAGTAAAAATAATCTTCTTTACACTATTCAAACAAAATAGATCAACTTAAAATCATTTTTTTAGCTAATAAACCCAAATATAAACAAATTATAATTTGTTATTATAAGCTTAATAGATTATAATCACATATAAAAATAATCATTATCTAATATTTCTAGTTATATCCAACACGCACTTAAATGACAATCTATATATCATTCACATGACAAATTAATTAATCTAGTAGACAATGACGGAGCTTGACCAATATTTGAGGAAATACAAGTTTGGGGAATCAATCTTTATATATTTATATTAATAATTGTTAATACAAGCAATTGAAAAACTTTGGCACGATGGTATTCTATGCTATAGTATGACTAACAAGTCAAGGGATTGACTCTTTCCATATTCTTTTTACTGCCAATGATGACTGCAACCCCAAACATTAAACCACCACACCAACAAATGCATCAGTGATATTTAGTATCATAAATATATACTCCTTCCGGTACTATTTGTAAGACTCACTTAGAGGAATTTTTTTTCCTATTTGTAAGATCATCTTCCAATTTTCAATAACATTAATTACTTCTTTCCAAAAACACTCTTATTAAATCAACCCTTTTAGAATCTCAATAACAATTATAGGGATAATTTTGAAAAAGTATATTAAATATTTACATTTCCAATATCACTAATAACCTTAATCCATTTTCTTGATAAACGTGAAATTTCCCAAAATGATTTTACATATAGAACCAGAGTAAGTACAGTGTTAACAAAATATAAGGGGGAACAGGTGCTCTCACCTACTCCTTCCAAGCTCAGCCACTGCTAGTGGACAATGGCTCATAATGTGAGCTTATATGAGGACTCAATATTCCAAAATCAGGATTTGTTAGATACGATCGTCAATCTATTGAGTACAATTTTCAATGCATTATAAACATATTTCCACAAATTACATAAGAGTATTTTTGTCTACAATAATATGTTATATTATGTTATTTTTTTTAACTGAAAAATCACCTTTTGTATATTACATTTTTTAATTATCTATGCTATAAGTTTTTTTAATAATTGTTTATTTTTGAAAAATCATAGATTTTTATAATTAACATAATTCTACAAATTACATAAAGATATTTTTGTCTACAATAATATGTTATACTATGTTAATTTATTCCAAGTGAAAAATCACCTTTTTCATGTTACATTTTTTTATTATTTATGTTATAATTTTTTTAAATAATTATTTATTTTTAAAAAATTATAAATTTTACAATTAACATATTTCTACAAAACACATAATGGTATTTTTGTTTACAATAATGTTATACTATGTTAATTTATTCCAACTAAAAAATCACCTTTCCCATATTATATTTTTTAATTATCTATGCTATAAGTTTTTTTTATAATTATTTATTTTTAAAAAATCATAAAATTTTATAATTAACATATGTGTACAAAACATATAAGGGTATTTTTGTCTACAATAATCTATTATATTATATTAATTTGTTCCAATTTAAAAATCATATTTATCATATTATAGTATTTTTTAATTATCTATGATATAATTTTTTTTTTTATAATTATTTATTTTTTTTAAAAATCTCGAATCCTAATTTCAAGTATGTTTTAATAAAAACACAATAAAGAAAGTTATTAATTTTAAAGATATGATGTAAGTAATAAAAATACTATAAAAAAAGAATAATAAAAATTCCTTAAATATTTAAAGATTACAATAATAAATAATGAGTAACCTGCTATACCTGTTATAACATTGTTAAAAAAGATGGCGTATGTGTCCACCAATACATAATCTGATGTAACTTAGCCTTCACCCTTTAAGAAAGTTGAATTGAGAATAAAACAAAAATTAAATGAGAGCACTATTTTCTATAAACATTGCAAGAATGGTTGTATTGAAAATAAAAAGTTAGTTAACTTTTTCTTATAGTAGAGACAAAAAAAATAGACTAAACACTTTAGTCCCTCACTTTACAAAGAGCTTTCATTTTAGTCCCTGATTTTTCAATAATTCATTTTTAGTCTCTCACTTTGAAAAAAGTTACTCACGTTAGTCACTGACAACGTTTTCCGTTTATAGACGTTATCATGGTCGTTAATTTATAATATCGTATTTCATTTTAGTCCCTAATTTAAAATTTTTAATTCACTTTAGTCCCTCACTATATTGTGTTTCATTTGAGTCCCTAACTTAAAAATTTTAATTCACTTTAGTCCCTCACTATAATAACAATGATGTTTCTTTCGCTTTTCTCTTATAGTGTGACTACCATAAAAACATTGTATGTTCTTCTTGCTATTCCATAAACTAACTTTATAGTTTATATATGCATTGACTTCAAACTCTGCATTTGAAGGTATCAATAGCAAAGTTTCTTCTGAATGAGCACTTCAGAGTACATTATTTTATTATGCATATAACTAGTATGTTTTTCTTCTAAACTCTTTAATATTTTAGCTTCTTGTTTTGTTTTTTTATATGCTCTTCGGTGTTTTAGTTATCTATTCATGTGTGGATTAACCGGAATCCTACGGACAACAAGTTAAGATATATGAAAAAGAGTCTTCCATAACACAAAGCAACGCCTTTTTTGATAGGCTTGTGTTTGGCAAGGTATTCCATATCCACGTTACATTTTTGAAATTTGCACATAGTTTGGTTTCAAAACTAAAACATTGTTTGTATTAATAGACAAAACAAGCACTAGGTGGACGAGTTCGTATCTTGCTACCAGGAGCCTCCTTTGTCTAGGCATGTGGAGGAATTTTTTAGAATAACCAGTGGATCTACATTATCACAAAGATATGGTATGACGTTTTGTAAAATCAAGTCTCCGATTAAGGCGGATTAATTTTGATGATGACAATGTAATTAAATTATGGACTTAAAGTGAAGAATGCAAGCCCAACATTAAAGAAGATCAAGTGCTTAGTTATTTATTCATTCTCATTTAATTTTAATGTATTTTATTTTATTTATGAGAGTGGGTAGTTTAGGTTTTTATTCTCACATAAGGTCACATGATAATTATGCATGAAAGGTTGAGATTAAAACCAATTAGGCTTGAAGAGAGAATTGAAAACAATGTTAGAAAAACTTAATTTTTCCAACATTAAGCAATTCACTCGAGTGATTCTCAAAACACTCGAGTGATTTATGTATTTTCAGTAATATAGCCGTTGGATAAAGTAAAAAGGCAACCCTATCAGAGTTGACCAAAACACTCGAGTGTTTTCAAAAAGACTCGAGTGTTTTGGGTCTGACAGCAATTTTTCTAAACGTTGGAAGAGGACAAAAAGGAAGAATAACTTGGTTTTTCCTTCCCTTTTGTCCCCTCACTTATATTGAGAAGGGTTGACCTCATTTTAAGAGAACCTAATACTCTTTCATTGATTTCCATCTCTCTCAAGTGTTAAAATCTTTTCTCTCTCTAAACTCAACCAAGCATTCATCTTTACTATTGTCTTAGTGAGTTAAGAGAGTGTGCTTTAATTGTAAGAGAATTATTTGTTGTACAATTCTCAAACACTCATACATTTCTTGTTTTAAAAATCTTGGTTGATAACCAAGTGTACCTAAGTGGGTCTTAGGTTCATTCAAGACTTGAGAGGTTCTCAAGCAAGGGCTAAGAGGTTCTTAGCTTTGGTGGAGCTCTTGGAGGTTCCAAGGAGCAAAAGAAGAAGGGACTCTTCATCACCAAATCAAGTTGGGGTAGAAATTTCAAGAGTTTGGTACACTCTTGAAAAGGGTTAGGATTGAGTGAGGAATCTCAATTTAGCCTTGTAATTTCTAACAATTTGATTACTAGTAGAAACTCCTAAGTTGATTAGGGGGACTGGATTAGCACTCTAGATTGAGTGTGAACCAGGATAAATTGGTGTTGTCTCTCTCTTTATAGCTTTCTTAGATTTCAAGAAAAACCAAACCCTAAGTTCTCTAGAAAAGGGGCTTTTACAATTCAAGTAGAAATTGGTAGCAATTAAATTGTTTTCAACTTGTTATACCTTCATTTAATTGCCCTCTACTTTGATTAATATCAGCTCTTGCCTAGTCTTTAAGATATTGAATCATTTGGCTAAATTTCTCTGAAACTGAATTTTTCTGTTCTGCATAAAACACTCGAGTGTTTTCCAAATCACTCGAGTATTTAGCAGGGTTTCACTCGAGTGTTCTTAAAATCACTCGAGTATTTAGCAGGGTTTCACTCGAGTGTTCTTAAAATCACTCGAGTAAATTGCCCAGTTTCAGAAAATCAAGCTTTTGATCAATTATCTTTTAATTGCACCGAAAATTAGTCACTGTTGCTTTCATATTACTATTCACCCCCCCTCTAGTAATTGCTAAGCCCGCTTGTTGGTTTCCAACAAGTGGTATCAGAGCTCGGTCGAAAGATCGAGCGTAAAAGCTTTTTCGAAAAGATCCTTTGGAAACTAGGGGCTCTAGCAATTATCAAGAAGGATCCTCTTCAATAAACCGCCCTCCATTCTTTAATGGTGAAGGGTATGCTTATTGGAAGGTTCGGATGAGAGTTTTTATTGAAGCAATAGACACCGATATTTGGGATGCGATAGAGGATGGTCCATATATTCCTAGACATATGATAAATGGGGAAGTCGTTGAAATTCCTAGGAAAAGTTGGAGTGATGATGATAAAAAGAAAGTATCCTATGATTTAAAAGCTAAGAACATCATCTTCTCCGCTTTATCCCAAGATGAATTTTATCGAGTTTCTCAATGCAAGTCGGCTAAGGAAATGTGGGACACTTTGGAAGTCACACATGAAGGAACAAGTGAAGTAAGAAATGCTAGATTAAATTCTTTAACACATGAATATGAATTATTTCACATGTTCCCGAATGAATCTATTGATGACTTACAAAAGAGGTTTTCACATATCATTAGTCACTTGATTTCTCTAGGAAAGCAATTTCGTGATGGTGAAACTACTCACAAAATTTTGAGATGCCTTGATAGAAAATGGCAACCAAAGGTCACCGCCATCAAGAAGTCCAAGGATTTGAACACTATGGACTTGGCAACCTTGTTTGGGAAGCTCAAGGAACATGAGATTGATCTATCAAGACTTAGCTCACATGAGGAGTTGGACAAAAAGAAGAAGAGCATCTCTCTCAAGGCCTCAACCAAAGTTGTAAAAGAGGTTGAAGATGACTCTACAAGTGAGAACTCCGATCATGCACTCAATGAGGAGGAAATTGGATTATTTGCAAAAAGATTCAATAAATTCCTCAAGGGTAAGAAGAGTGGCTCATCATCAAGAGATAGAAGACCCAAGGAACAAAAATCAAAGAACAAGACTTCAAGTGATGTAGTGAAGTGTCATGAATGTGGAGGCATTGGACATATAAGGATGGAATGTCCTACATACTTGAGAAAGAGTGAAAAGAAGACCCAAGAGGGGAAAGGCAAGAGAGCTTACATTGTGTGGGATGCACCGGAGAAGGAAGCAAACTCATCATCAAGTAGCTCGGATGATGAAGTTGCAAATCTATGTCTCATGGCTAGAAGCAACAATGAAGCCTCAAGTGCCAAGAGTGAAAATGAGGATGAGGTATCATCTCAAAGTTCTAGCTTTTCCTCTTCCTCTATTCCTTATGATGATTTGCTCAATGAGTATAATGAAATGTTGACACAATTTGAAAAACTAGCTAAGGTTAACAAGGAAAAAGGAAAGAAAATTTTGGAGTATCAAAAAGAAATCAATGAATTGGAAAAATACATAAATGATTTGAAACTCCAAAATGGATCCTTAGAACTTGCTATCTCTAGTCATGTTTGTGATTGTGCAAATCCTAAGGAAACTATCACTCATTGTGAGAAATGTGACTTTCTTGAAAATGAAATAAAAGATTTGAAACACAAACTCACAATATCAAATAGTGATAGAAACCTAGACCGGATAATTAATTCTCAAAGAAATTATTCAAACAAAACCGGTTTAGGATATGTCCATAAGAAAAAGGACAATAAAAAGATTGGTTCATTTTCTAAAATTGATTATACAAAGAAACCAACTTGCTTTTATTGTGGAAAGTTTGGACATACAAACAATAGGTGCCACATAAAACATTGTGAAATTCAAAAGGGCACTTATGTTTGGATTAAAAAGGAAGAAGCACCAAAAGCTAACCCAAAGGGACCCAACATAATTTGGGTACCCAAAATGAGAAAATGATTGTGTCTTGTAGGTGTGCCTTAGAACCGAAAAGAAACCGTGGTATCTTGATAGTGGATGTTCAAGGCACATGACGGGAGATAAGCGGAACTTCATAGAGCTTACTCCTCAAGAAGATGGATATGTCACTTATGGAGACAACAACAAAGGCAAAATTCTTGGGATTGGTAAAGTCGGTAATTCTTCCAACTTGGTTATTGATAATGTACTTTATGTTCAAGGATTAGAACACAATATTTTGAGCATTAGTCAACTTTGTGATATTGGTAACCATGTATTATTTACCTCTACCCAATGTCTCATAAAAAGTGACAAAGATGAATCTATCAAATTTGTTGGCAAAAGGTCTAATAATACTTACTTGGTTGAATTAAACAATATCACCTCTTTGGTTTCTACTTGTCTAGTTAGCAAAGAGAGTGACACTTGGTTATGGCACCGTAGGACCGCTCACATTAATGTAAATCAATTAAAGAAACTACAATCAAAAGACTTAGTAGTTGGATTACCAAAGCTAGATTTTAAAATTGAAGGTGATTGTACTCCTTGTAAGAAGTGCAAGCACACCAAAAATCATTTTGGTTCTGAAAATGATGTGTCCACAACAAGACCATTAGAAATGCTTCATATGGACTTGTTTGGACCTTCTCAAGTAAAAAGCTTTGGTGGCAACTACTATGGTTTGGTGATTGTAGATGACTTTTCTAGATTTACATGGACATTATTTTTAAGTGCAAAGAGTGAAACCTACAAATCTTTTAAACGCCATGTTAAACTTGTGCAAAACCAAGTAAACCAAAAAATAATTACTATTAGAACCGACCATGGTGGTGAATTTGAAAACTACAAGTTTGATAGATTTTGTGATAAACATGGTATTGAACACCAATATTCCGCACCAAGAACTCCGGAACAAAATGGAGTGGTAGAGCGGAAAAATAGGGTGTTAGAGGAACTTGCTAGAACCATGCTAAATGATTCTCAAGTACCTCATTATTTTTGGGCCGATGCCGTCAATACGACTTGCTATGTCATGAATAGAATTCTAATTAGGCCCATGCTCAAGAAAACCCCCTATGAGCTTTACAAAGGAAGAAAACCAAATATATCCTACTTTCATGTTTTTGGATGCAAAGTTTATGTGCTAAATAATGGAAAAGATCATCTTGGAAAATTTGACTCCAAATCCGATGAGGGAATATTTTTGGGTTATTCTTCACATAGTAAAGCATATAGAATTTTTAATAAAAGAACTATGACTATTGAAAAATCTATTCATGTGGTTTTTAATGAGTCTTCGAAAGAAGATGGTGTTTTAAGTGATGGTTGTGATAAAGGTTTTGAGTTTTCAAAAGAGGAAAAAGGGAAGGAGATTTTAAAGGATGAAGGAGAAGTCAAAAATGGCCTTGATCCGGCTTGGAAAACGGTGAAAGCTCACCCTATTGACAATGTCATAGGAGACCTTTCAAAGGGAGTATTAACTCGTAGGACAATTCAAAATATTTGTCATTTTGTTTCCTTTGTTTCTCAAATTGAACCAAATTCAATTAAGGAAGCAATTTTGGATGAACATTGGGTTATGGCCATGCAAGAAGAACTAAATCAATTTGTTAGAAATGATGTTTGGGAATTAGTGCCTATACCCGATGATCATACCATAATTGGTTTAAAATGGATTTATAGAAATAAACTTGATGAATCGGGTTTGATTATAAGAAACAAAGCTAGACTTGTTGCCCAAGGGTACAACCAAGAGGAAGGTGTTGATTATGATGAGACCTTTGCTCCGGTTGCACGCCTTGAGGCAATCCGAATCTTGCTTGCCTTTGCATCAATTATGAAATTTACTCTTTATCAAATGGATGTCAAGAGTGCTTTCTTGAATGGTTTCATAAATGAAGAAGTGTACGTTAAGCAACCACCCGGTTTTGAAAGTCATGAATTTCCAAACCATGTTTATAAATTGAAAAAGGCTCTTTATGGATTAAAACAAGCTCCTAGAGCTTGGTATGATCGATTAAGTACCTTTTTATTAGAAAATGACTTTCAAAGAGGAAAGGTTGATAATACCCTATTCATCTATAAAACCAAAAAGGACATTTTGTTAGTGCAAATATATGTAGATGATATTATCTTTGGTGCCACTAACGTGTCCTTGTGTAGCAAGTTCTCTAATTTGATGAAAAAGGAATTTGAGATGTCCATGATGGGGGAGCTCAAGTTCTTCCTAGGACTTCAAATCAAGCAAGTCAAGGAGGGGATTTTTGTGCATCAAGGAAAATATTGCAAGGAGCTCCTTGGGAAATTCGGAATGGACAAATGCAAAGAAGCCTACACTCCCATGAGCACATCATGCTACCTAGACAAGGATGAACAAGGTACACCGGTTGATGTTAGTAAATATAGAGGCATGATAGGTAGTCTTCTATATCTTACCGCATCTAGACCGGATATTATGTTTAGTGTATGCATGTGTACCCGTTTTCAAGCTAATCCTAAGGAATCACACCTATCCGCGGTCAAACATATTTTTAAATATCTTAAAGGAACAATTAACACCGGATTATGGTATCCTAGTGATACTAGTCTTAGTTTGGTTGGTTATTCGGATTCCGACTTTGCGGGATGCAAGCTTGATCGCAAAAGCACTAGTGGTACTTGCCATTTATTGGGAAGTTCATTAGTGTCATGGTTTTCTAAAAAGCAAGCTTGTGTTGCTCTTTCCACCGCCGAAGCGGAATATATCGCCGCCGGTAGTTGTTGTGCTCAACTCTTGTGGATGAAACAACAACTATTGGATTTTGGTTTGAAACTTGAAAATATTCCTATTAAGTGCGATAACACGAGTGCAATCAACTTAACTAAGAATCCAGTGTATCACTCAAGGACTAAACACATTGAAATTAGACATCATTTTCTAAGGGATCATGTTCAAAAGGGTGATTGCACAATTGAATTTGTAAGTACCACAAATCAATTAGCGGACATTTTTACAAAACCATTGCCAAGAGATACCTTTTATCATATAAGAGGGGAACTTGGAATTCTAGACGAGTCAAGCATTAGCTAATTGATTTGTGTTTGTGAAAAATCACCAAGCATGTCTCATTTCATGTGCATTGGTGTTTGATGAACAATTGGACCTTGAGTTGTTATAAATCTATGATTTAACTGTGTGTGATTATGCTTCCTATCTATTGTCTTCATTATTTGTGGTGGATTTTGTGTTTTGTGTTTTAAAAACTGTGTTTTAAGCTTAACTGATAAAAAGACTCGAGTGTTCCTAAAATCACTCGAGTAATTTTTAATTCAAAATTAAATCAGTTTTAATTGAAAAAATTTTTGAGCAGGTCTGATGGAAAATACTCGAGTGTTTTATAAATCACTCGAGTGTTTCGTAAAACACTCGAGTGAATACCATTTCACTCGAGTGAATCTCAGTTTTCTGAAAATCAAACTTTCGGGCAGCACGCGAGTGAATTTCAATTCACGCGAGTGTTTCGTAAAACACTCGAGTGAATCCCATTTCACTCGAGTGAATCTCAGTTTTCTGAAAATCAAACTTTCGGGCAGCACGCGAGTGAATTTCAATTCACGCGAGTGTTTTAAAAATCACTCGAGTGATTTCATCAGATTTAGTCTGATGCTGCTGCGATTTTGCCCAGTTTTGCACGAATCTCTCTCTCTTCTCACTCGAGTTTTCTCAGCTCTCTCACCTCTTTCATCACATACTTCACCCAAAATCAATATTTCTTTCATTTTTCAACAAGATTTCATCTTCTAAACTCATTCCCATCCTTTATTTCACATCAAATCCACATTTTTAACCCCCAAATTCATCATTCCCTTTCAAAACCCTAACTTTCAAAAACCCCAATTTTCTCAAAATTTCTTCTAGTTTTCAATTATAAGTGCAAATGGCTTCATCATCGGATAGAAGAAAAGGGAAGAAGCCTAGAATGGAGGAACCAATTGAAGAGGAGGATGATTTCTACGATAGAGCAAATTGCATTGAGAGGGAGAGAAAGTTTGCTTCCAATGATTATGCTACTCAAACATGGGTAAGTGAAGCTTATCTCAATAGTAGAGGATTCCCTTTTGTAGATGCCCTCAAAACTCAAAAGCTTATGGGCTTCATATCGTTTAATGGCCCTATTTACATTAGGCTAGTTAGACAATTCTATGCTAACTTTAGGCCGGTTTGGAATTCTTATGAGACCTCCGTGTTAGGAAAACGTTTTGAGGTTACCCCCAAGGCTTTATTCCAAGTCTTTGGGATTTCACGATCGGGCGAAGGTACATCAAAAGGGGAGGTTGACCCTATTTTCCGAAAACTACTCCGCCCCGATCGTGCATATCTCAAGGGCGAGAAGAGAGCGAACCAAATGACCGCCGACAATAGAGTCCTTCACTATATTGTTAGCCATATTTTGTTGCCCCAAACTTCTCCAAATTACTCCCGCCCTATTCAAATTGAACTTAGAGCTATGGATGCCATTTTAAATGGTAATGTTTTGAATTGAGCTTCCATTATCCTTGCCAAGATGAACCAAGCCTCCGACTCTAAACCCAAGCAACACCTCCCTTACCCAATGCATGTGTGCAGACTCCTTCAACATTTTGATGTTCAAATTCCTGAAATCGAGTCTGTTGTTCGTCTACCTGAGAAGACTCATGCCTTTTCTGACATTTCTTTGGGAAAGATGGACATCGAATACTACGGTAATCGATGTTTCTATTTTGATGAGGCGGCTATTCTGAAGGCTCAGGGGAACGTTCAGCAGGCTGCAGATCAGCTGGGTGTTGATTCTCAGCAGCTAGAGGAGGAGCAGGCTGCTTTTGACCAGCAGGCCGGAGGGAGTGGGAGTGTGCCCCATGATGACCCTACTGATGGAATTAATTTTGATATGCCGGAGTCCTGGAACTCCCAATTTGCACAGCACAGGGTCTATATGGATGAGAGGCTGGATATTTTTGATGGGAAGTTTGCCTCCATGGGACATCAGGCTGAGGAGTTTAGGAACATTATGACTGGTCGGGCTGATAGGATTGATGGACGCTTGGATGCTTTGGAAATCCAAGCTCAAGAGCAAAGGGCAACCTTATTCGACATGAGAGCTCAGATGGATCTCCAGCATTCTGCTCTTCATGGTAGACTTGACGCACATTCCGATCGTATGGATGCTAGCTTTGGCCTTGTGCGCTCCGACCTCAGTCAGATTCTGTCAGCTCTTGGGCGATTTCAGCCATATCCTCGCGATGATGATCAGCAGCCACCCTCTGTCTGAGTCCGGATGTTCCTATGCACTTCTTTTTTTTATGACTATGTCTTTCTTTTAGCTATGTTGAACTTTTTGAGTATTTTGTTGTTTTTGGAGTTGGGTGTACTTTGATTCAAACTCTAGTTTTATGGTCTATTTATGGTTTGTTGGAATGATGAATTTATGACATTTATGCATTACTCATGTTTTCTTCATAATTTTCATGTTCTTCAAAGTTTCTTTATTGCTTCATAGTCATATTTTTCCTATTATTTACTCTTCAGGGGTAAGTTTTCTTATTGGTATCCCTCATTCTCCACCTTGTTTCCAAATTGCATCTTTTTTGATCATGACAAAAAGGGGGAGAAAGGAGATTAAAGAGAAAGAGCATATTTTTTTCCGCTTTCTTGCTTATACTCTGATGACTTATGCTCTTGCTCTGATACCAATGAGCACTTGATTATGTTTATTATTGTATTACGTTGTGCTTGACATTTTCTGGATTGTACAGGTTAAAAAGGTTCCTAGATTGAGGGGGAGCTCTCAAGTGCTAGAGGTTTAATTATTTTGTCATCATCAAAAAGGGGGAGATTGTAAAATCAAGTCTCGGATTAAGGCGGATTAATTTTGATGATGACAATGTAATTAAATTATGGACTTAAAGTGAAGAATGCAAGCCCAACATTAAAGAAGATCAAGTGCTTAGTTATTTATTCATTCTCATTTAATTTTAATGTATTTTATTTTATTTATGAGAGTGGGTAGTTTAGGTTTTTATTCTCACATAAGGTCACATGATAATTATGCATGAAAGGTTGAGATTAAAACCAATTAGGCTTGAAGAGAGAATTGAAAACAATGTTAGAAAAACTTAATTTTTCCAACATTAAGCAATTCACTCGAGTGATTCTCAAAACACTCGAGTGATTTATGAATTTTCAGTAATATAGCCGTTGGATAAAGTAAAAAGGCAACCCTATCAGAGTTGACCAAAACACTCGAGTGTTTTCAAAAAGACTCGAGTGTTTTGGGTCTGACAGCAATTTTTCTAAACGTTGGAAGAGGACAAAAAGGAAGAATAACTTGGTTTTTCCTTCCCTTTTGTCCCCTCACTTATATTGAGAAGGGTTGACCTCATTTTAAGAGAACCTAATACTCTTTCATTGATTTCCATCTCTCTCAAGTGTTAAAATCTTTTCTCTCTCTAAACTCAACCAAGCATTCATCTTTATTATTGTCTTAGTGAGTTAAGAGAGTGTGCTTTAATTGTAAGAGAATTATCTGTTGTACAATTCTCAAACACTCATACATTTCTTGTTTTAAAAATCTTGGTTGATAACCAAGTGTACCTAAGTGGGTCTTAGGTTCATTCAAGACTTGAGAGGTTCTCAAGCAAGGGCTAAGAGGTTCTTAGCTTTGGTGGAGCTCTTGGAGGTTCCAAGGAGCAAAAGAAGAAGGGACTCTTCATCACCAAATCAAGTTGGGGTAGAAATTTCAAGAGTTTGGTACACTCTTGAAAAGGGTTAGGATTGAGTGAGGAATCTCAATTTAGCCTTGTAATTTCTAACAATTTGATTACTAGTAGAAACTCCTAAGTTGATTAGGGGGACTGGATTAGCACTCTAGATTGAGTGTGAACCAGGATAAATTGGTGTTGTCTCTCTCTTTATAGCTTTCTTAGATTTCAAGAAAAACCAAACCCTAAGTTCTCTAGAAAAGGGGCTTTTACAATTCAAGTAGAAATTGGTAGCAATTAAATTGTTTTCAACTTGTTATACCTTCATTTAATTGCCCTCTACTTTGATTAATATCAGCTCTTGCCTAGTCTTTAAGATATTGAATCATTTGGCTAAATTTCTCTGAAACTGAATTTTTCTGTTCTGCATAAAACACTCGAGTGTTTTCCAAATCACTCGAGTATTTAGCAGGGTTTCACTCGAGTGTTCTTAAAATCACTCGAGTAAATTGCCCAGTTTCAGAAAATCAAGCTTTTGATCAATTATCTTTTAATTGCACCGAAAATTAGTCACTGTTGCTTTCATATTACTATTCACCCCCCCTCTAGTAATTGCTAAGCCCGCTTGTTGGTTTCCAACACGTTTGAATATCATGCTAAACATATCAGGGGAGTTTACAACATTTTGGTGATGACTCTTAAACACATAACTCAATAGAATATTTTTGAATCAAAGCTATTGATACCTTCATGTTCAAAGCTTGGAGTGAGTGCTTATATAAATTATAAAGTTAGTTTACAAAATAGCAAGAAGAACCGTCAATGTTTTTATGATAGGCACACTATAAGAGAAAAGCGAAAGAAGCATCATTATTATTATTATTATAGTGAGGGACTAAAGTGAATTAAATTTTTTAACTTAGGGACTAAAATGAAACACGATATAGTGAGAGACTAAAGTGAATTAAAATTTTAAGTTAGGGACGAAAATGAAATACGATATTATAAATTAACGGTCACGTTAACGTCTATAACTAACGGAAAACGTCGTCAGAGACTAACGTGAGTAACTTTTTTCAAAGTGAGGGACTAAAAGGGAATTATTGAAAACTCAGGGACTAAAGTGAAAGCTTCTTACAAAGTGAGGGACTGAGATGACAGTTTAGTCAAAAAAAAGTATGTCTGAATTTTCTTATATTAGAGACCGGAGGGAGTACTGTTTTAACCATTGCACATATAGATTAAGATAAATAAATGATGTAAGAATTTGGTATAATTTGATTAAATTATTCCTATTTAATAATATGAGAGAGATTAATAATGAATGTATAAAAACTAGTAAGCAAGCCCGTGCACATGCACGGCGAAAGAGGGAAGGGTATTATTTAGTAATTGAGTAACATATTAAATATTTATATTATATAAAAATTAAGAAAGTTTTTATTAAATATTATTTGATAAAAAACATGTTGTATATTTATTTATTAGTTGGGCTTTACCAAAAAAAATTTCATATAGGAAAGCTATCAAAAAAACTTCATAGGCACATCTTGGGCTTTACCAAAAAAATTGTTTGCAATTACTATTACCTCTGCACAACTAAAAAAGAGGTAGACTTTGGTATGTCTTCATTCCCAATATATTTAACCATCCACATAAGTTTTGGACATTCTGTTTCATCAGTTAAAGTTGTTCAGTTAACGTAGTATACTGAACTTAGTTTCTGTTTGTACAGTATATCCATATCAAGTTAACATTGAATATGAATAACTAATTGAATTGCCAGCAAAGTAAATTCATACCCTTTACATTCATAAATTCATAATAATTTCATAAGTTGATAGCAAAACTTCAAATTAAGACATAAAAATCATAGTATTATGGTAAGAAAAACATAACTGAAACAGTGTTTTTATTTAAGGTTAAATCTGCAATAGTGGTTGAAATGAATTAAGAAACCGAAAAATTTCAAACCAAACAATCCTTCTTGTCTCAAAATTATAGTTTTATTTCAGAGATGGCAGAGAGTGCTGAATTTTTTTGCTTGAACTTGCAAAGTGAATGATATTATTTGTTACATATATACCTTATTATATCTGAATTAAAATATACTATTCTATTGTATAACAATGGAAACTATTTGCTAAAAGCTTTGTATTATTTACCAAATCAAACACATTCATTATGCAACGAAAAATGCAGAATGGTATCAGATATTGTAAACATATATATTTAACAGGAATGAATTTAGTTTCTTAACTTTTGGTTTTATGATTGAAGATTAAAATATATTCTTTTAGTTTCTTAACTTTTCGTTTTTTAGGTTTTTTTTATTCAATATTTTTTTCATAGAAATCAGTCACTATAAAAAAAAATCAGTTACTAAGAGAAGAAAAAAATCAATTACAAATTAGTTAATAAAAGTATGAAAATACGGTGTGATTCATTAATTTATAGAAGATAAATTTTTAATAGAAGAGAATTTAATGGGATCATTGAGAAAAACGAAATTAATGGCATTGAGAAGACCAAAATTAATGAGATTATTGATAGCACAAATAGGAGAGAAATATTTACAATATTTAATACCGAAATTAATGGGATTATTGAGAAGACAAACAGGAGAGCAATGTCTCTAACATTTAATATCGAAATTAATGGCATTGAGAAGACCGAAATTAATGGGATCATTGAGAAGATAAATAGGTGATAAATATTTACAACATTTAAGGAATATTTTCAAGTTTTTTATTATTATTAATTAATGGTTTTTGTTATGCATTGATGCATAAGTTACGAAAATTTGTATTTCATTAAAAAGTTTCAATTTCAGGTATTATATTATTTTTTGGAATGTAATTATTTTATTCCAAATCTGAAGCAAATCTTTTTCAAACAAAAAAACATAAAGAAATATATTAGGTAGTTATTATGATTGAAGATTAAAATATATTTTTTTTTAGTTTCTTAACTTTTGGTTTTTTAGGTTTTTTTATTCAATATTTTTTCATAGAAATAAGTTACTATAAACAAAAAAAATCAGTTACTAATAGAAGAAAAAAAATCAATTGCTAATTAGTTACTAAAAGTATGAAAATATGGTGTGATTCATTAATTAATAGAAGAGAACTTAATGAGATCATTGAGAAGACCGAAATTAATGGCATTAAGAAGACCAAAATTAATGGGATTATTTGGAAGACAAATAGGAGAGAAATATTTACAAATATTTAATACCGAAATTAATGAGATTATTGAGAAGACAAATAGGAGAGCAATATCTCCAACATTTAAGATCGAAATTAATGGGATCATTGAGAAGACAAATATGTGATAAATATTTACAACATTTAAGGAATATTTTCAAGTTGTTATTATTAATTAAAGGTTTTTGTTATGCATTGATGCATAAGTTACGAAAATTTGTATTTCATTAAAAAGTTTCAATTTTAGGTATTATATTATTCTTTTGAATATAATTATTTTATTCCAAATCTGATTCAAATCTTTTTCAAACAAAAAAACATGGAGAAATATATTAGGTAGTTATTATGATTGAAGATTAAAATATATTTTTTTTTAGTTTCTTACCTTTTGGTTTTTTAGGTTTTTTTATTCAATATTTTTTTCATAGAAATCAGTTACTATAAAACAAAAAAAATCAGTTACTAATAGAAGAAAAAAAATCAATTACTAATGAGTTACTAAAAGTATGAAAATATGGTGTGATTCATTAATTAATAGAAGGGAACTTAATGAGATCATTGAGAAGACCGAAATTAATGGCATGGAGAAGATCAAAATTAATTGGATTATTGGGAATAAAATTAGGAGAAAAATATTTACAAATATTTAATACCGATATTAATGAGATTGTTGAGAAGACAAATAGGAGAGCAATATCTCCAACATTTAAGATCGAAATTAATGAGATCATTGAGAAGATAAATAGGTGATAAATATTTACAACATTTAATGGCATTGAGAAGACAAAAAATAATGAGATTATTGGGAGCACAAATATGAGAGAAATATTTACAATATTTAATACCGAAATTAATGGGATTATTGAGAAGACAAATAGAAGAGCAATATCTCTAACATTTAAGATCGAAATTAATGGCATTGAGAAGACCGAAATTAATGGAATCATTGAGAATATAAATAGGTGATAAATATTTACAACATTTAAGGAATATTTTCAAGTTGTTTATTATTAATTAATGGTTTTTGTTATGCATTGATGCATAAGTTACGAAAATTTGTATTTCATTAAAAAGTTTCAATTTTAGGTATTATATTATTTTTTTAAATGTAATTATTTTATTCCAAATCCGAAGCAAATCTTTTTCAAACAAAAAAAACATAGAGAAATATATTAGTAGTTATTATGATTGAAGATTAAAATATATTTTTTTTAGTTTCTTAACTTTTGGTTTTTTAGGTTTTTTTATTCAATATTTTTTTCATAGAAATAAGTTACTATAAACAAAAAAAATCAGTTACTAATAGAAGAAAAAAAATCAATTGCTAATTAGTTACTAAAAGTATGAAAATATGGTGTGATTCATTAATTAATAGAAGAGAACTTAATGGGATCATTGAGAAGACCGAAATTAATTTCATTGAGAAGACCAAAATTAATGGGATTATTGGGAATAAAATTAGGAGAGAAATATTTACAAATATTTAATACCGAAATTAATGAGATTGTTGAGAAGACAAATAGGAGAGCAATATCTCCAACATTTAAGATCGAAATTAATTGGATCATTGAGAAGATAAATAGGTGATAAATATTTACAACATTTAAGGAATATTTTCAAGTTGATTATTATTAATTAATGGTTTTTGTTATGCATTGATGCATAAGTTATTTTTTTGAATGTAATTATTTTATTCCAAATCTGAAGCAAATCTTTTTAAAAAAAACATAGAGAAATATATTAGGTAGTTATTATGATTGAAGATTAAAATATATTTTTTTTAGTTTCTTAACTTTTGGTTTTTTAGGTTTTTTTTATTCAATATTTTTTTTTCATAGAAATAAGTTACTATAAACAAAAAAAATCAGTTACTAATAGAAGAAAAAAAAATCAATTGCTAATTAGTTACTAAAAGTATGAAAATATGGTGCGATTCATTAATTAATAGAAGAAAACTTAATGGGATCATTGAGAAGATCGAAATTAATGGCATTAAGAAGACCAAAATTAATGGGATTATTGGGAAGACAAATAAGAGAGAAATATTTACAAAATTGATCAACCTTCCACCAAAATATTTACTAAGAACTTTGGTGTCAAATTGATCAACCTTAATTGGATTATTGTGACAGGAAGTGCTTAATTGCTTAAAATTTTGAGTACTATTAATTACTAAACCTCAATTTTGATCTTTGAGTCCACTTTTTTCTTAAAATCAGACACAGACCCATCATTTCATTCAATTGAAATATTTGAACTTTGTTGTCAAATTGATCTAACTTTTTTTCCCAAGTGCCCGCGTTATTGTTAGATATCATGTAGCTAAAAGGTTAATACAAAATAATGCAAAACCAAAAAATCTTTCCAGCCCACCATTTTTTTTCAGACAAAAGAATAAAATAAAAGAGCAGATGATTCAGCCACATAATGTATTTCAAGATAACTAATCACTTCAATTGCAGTATATCGACATAACTAAAACGCCACCTGGAGTACATATTATCAGAGTATATTACAAAAGAGAAACTAAAACGGCACCTGACAAACGAAGCTCAATGTTTTTATCATTACGAATTGGAGTTTTATTATTTTCCAGAACGGAGTTCCCAGATCGAGATTTCAGCACAGAGGTTGGAGTCACAAAGCCTTCTGCAATGTCAAGTTAATCAACTTTATAGAGAAAGAAATATTGGAAATCAAAAATAAAGATGAGTTAAAAATAATGAGTTTATTCTTGTATTGAGTATTGATTACCAGAAACATCGCTATTGAGTATTGATTGAGAAGAGCACCCATCAAAGTTTCCATCTCTATTTTTCTCTGCACCATCCCCATTTGATAGCTTGGAGATTTCACTGCACATTTTCGATACTAAGAATTCAATCCCACCCTTTTTTTCCCCATCCGATATATTTGGGAAAACAAATATATTTGGGCTTGAAGCCCACTAACTCAATAAACACTCACATAAACACTCACATAATAAATGCACTCTCTCTCATTAGACTTCTTAAGTCAAAATTGAAGGCTAAAATCATATTTTGGTCTCCTAATTGGAAACCATTATGGATTTATAATAATATTGATTATATTGAAGAGAGACAGAAAAAGGAGTAATAAAAAAGATAATGTAATAAATAATTATATGATTAAAAAAATTATAAATGAGTATTGGGTTTTTAAGAGTACATAATTTATAGGACAAAGTAAAATAACTAAATGAACATAACTTATTGGATGGAGAAGTAAGTTTTTCAATAATATATATATTATATATATAGTCACTTTGGTTTGAAAAGACATATTAGTCATCAATTTAATCTCCAAAAGAGTTTTGGCATCAATTTGGTACCCCAAAATTCAAGATGGCATTACGAAGTATAAATTATGGTCCCCGAAAGATTCATATGAGCATCAAATAAGTCCTTTAAAGGACCAATGTGGTGCCATATTAATCTTTAGGGGACCAAATTGGTGCCAAAAACCTTTTGGGATTAAAATGATGATTAGTGTAACACTCTAACTTAATTAATACACTAAATATGCCGATTCAATTTAGTGACTCAAAAATTTCATTATAAAACTCTTCGTTAATTCTACTACTTATAAAAATCTCCATAAAATCGGACAGAGTTTACTTTGTTTTATGGACTTTTCCAAAATATATTTTTTCCTGCTTTACCTATATTAAAATAATTATGTAAACAACATAATGCCAACAAGACATAGACTAAACATTTGTATTCATTTACATTATTTACAAAATATGAATAAGTCTTTGGAGTACATTAGCTCCCAAAAGATAAATTAAATATATACATAAAATTCTCAAAATAAGTTCCCAGACCAACAAGTGGTCAAGCCCCTAGATACCTACACTCCACGGAGTGGAGTGTGTTCCTGTTCGGTCATGACTCGTGTAAGCTCTTTTTGTACCTGTAATAAAAATAGCAAGAAGGGTAGCATTACCCAGAACTTAGAAAATAAATCATAAAAAAACATAGCAATGAACTAAGTCGAGTACCATCTATCTAATTCCTCTTCCTATATTTAGTTCCTACCTTTATTTATATTTCAGTTTTAAATTCTCTTTCTATATAGTCTCATTCTCACATTTCTTTCCTTTCTTTCCTTTCTTTTCATGCTTACATTTCTTTTAAATTCTTACACTTCCTTTCATTTCATCTCATTCTTACATTTGTTTTCTTATCCCTGGAGCACATGAACTGACCAGGTTATGTTTTCCCTTTTTACTTCTCTTTCATTGTTCTTATTTATTCGCAGAGTTACATGGACCATTTGGGTTAGGTTTCCTCATCCCTGTAGCATATGGTCGTCCAGGTTGAGTTTAATTATTCCCGGAGCACATGGGTCGTCCGAGTTATGTTTTCTTATCCCTGGAGCACATGGGCCATCCAGGTTATGTTTAATTATTCTCGGAGCAAATGGGTCGTTCGAGTTGTTCTTAGTTATTCCCAAAGCACATGGGTCGTCCGGTTGCACTTAGTTACCCTCAGAGCACATGGGCCGTCCGAGTTGTGCTTCGATAGAGTCACACGGACCGTCTGCCGATACAGTTCTTTCGTTTTTAATTATCCCCGAAGCACATGGGCCGTCCGGGTTGCGCTTAGTTACCCTCAGAGCACATGGGCCATCGAAGTTGCGCTTCGACAGAGTCACACAGACCGCCTGCCGATATTATTCTTTCTTTCCTCTTTAAGTCTTTTCTTTCGTTTATTATTTCTTAATTCTTGATTCATTTCCTTTAATTACTTATTCTTCTTCTCACTTATAATTCTTAGTTCTCTTTCCTTTTTATTAATACTTATCTTTACTCTTCTTTTATTTCTGTCAATTGTTCTCTTCTTTCTTTTTTTTATTCGTGGCTTATTACCATTTTCATATTTGTTGGAAGTCAAGTTAGTGTTGGAAGACTTGTTTCAAACTCTCTTATGGACTTCAAGCAGATATCAAGCCAAGGTTTTGATGATAACAACCAACTCAAGATTCAAGCTCTCAAGTATCTTCAAGATTCAAATTGAAGACTCAAGCAAGATATAGCCTAGAAGCCTTTTCCTATAGGACATGTGTAAGGTAATGAAGTTCTTGTTATTAAAGAGTTTAAAAGGCCAATGAGTTTTTCATTTAAAAAGGAGAAGAAAAATGTGTTTTCATGAAAAGTTGTTTTTATATCTTAATTTTTGTGAAAATACCTGATGTTACAAAACTCTGAATATTTTTATGTATGCAAGAAAGAGTAATGATTACTTGCTTGAGTTAATCGATTAACTTTGTTGCATCATAGAAAAATCAGAGAGGTTGTAATCGATTAAGTGAACTTTGCTAATCCATTACTTTTTTATGAGAGTAATCGATTACCTGGCTCAAGTAATTGATTAGAATTGTTGCATCATATATTTTCCAGAGGCACAGTAATCGATTACATGTTGTGTAGTAATCGATTACATATGTTGTATCACATAATAAACAGAGACTCAGTAATCGACTATTTGATGAGTAGTAATCGATTAAATGAGTTGCATCATATATTGAACAGGGGTGATGTAATCGATTAACCACTATTGGACTAATCGATTACTTGTTTTTCAAAAGTATTTAAGAATTTCTATTTTTGAAGGAATAATCGATTACCTTCAGAAAGTAATCGATTACTTCAGCTTTTATTGAAAAACGTGTCAGAATCATTTTGATTATTTCCTGATTTGTTTTTATATATAAGATTCTGATTTATTGTATAAAATTCGTAAATGTTTTTAAATTTGAATTATTTCCTTTTTCGTTTTAAGAATCAAATTTTTATTTTATTTCGTAAATCGTTTTGATTTAGTTTTGATTTTAAAACTTATTTCAAAATCTTATTTTATTTTGTTTTGATTTTGCTTTACTAATTTTGAATCGTTTTGAATTATTAAAGTATTTCAGAAAATTCACTCGAACAAAAAACTGAACTCTAGAACTCTGATACTCATTCATTCTTTTTCTGAAATTCACGTTCTTCTTCTTCTCCAACTTTTCTCTGATCATATCGAAAAATCTTTTTGAAGAACTCTAAGAAACCTTGTTGGCCATTTAACTTATCAAGAAGAACTTCATTATCATAGAAGAGCATATTGTTGTATCTGTGTTTTGAGAACACACAAAGCTATTGTAATCACTATTATATTCTTGTATTGAAACCTTAGTGGTTAGGGAGAGAATCCCTTAGTGGACGTGTGATACGTCGTAGGGCAAGGAACCCTGTTGTGTGATCTTGAGGCCCCTAGTGAAAGGAGGTTCCTAGTAGTGTGCGAGGTGCTCTTGGGTGTAATAGGGTGCGGCTCTATTGCTGATTATAGAACTCTCAAGCGGGTCACTTGGGGACTGGACTAGGCCTTTCGACGGGAAGGCTGAACCAGTATAAAATTCCTAGTGCAAGCTTTTCTATCCCTATCTCTTTACTTTCTGCATATTTCATTTATTTTACGTTTCCGCACTACTCTAGTTTTTATATCAATCGTTTTCGCTCTCCTTCTCAAACGTCTAATCTCTCCAACGCGAAACATTTTTTTAATTGTAAGGGATTTCACAATATATTAATAAAACTCGATTCACCCCCCCCCTCTCAAGATTTTGAGGCCAAACCCAACAATATTATCCCCCAAGGGTTAGCAAACGAGGCATACAATCCATAATACACATACAAACGCAATCATCTCCATATTATTTAGATTTACATTCTCTTCTGTCTTATTATTTATGACCTAGGCTCATGTTCTTTCTTAACACCTCATATTAATCTCCCTAAATCCTATTTTCCTCAATTCCTCTTTAATTGATTCATCGGTGCCTATGGCCTTTCAACTAATTCCTCAAGTAATTACAACATATTCAACTCTCATTTTCTAACATCGAATACTCATCAATTACTTAGTTCCCTACACCAACTAATCCATCATATAATTACACCAAGTTCATATCTAAACCTTAATTATCCATTTCTTATCTATTGAAATTCATCATCACACAACACTTATATTACAATCACACAACATCACAAACAACATCATATATCATAAATATTCGTAGGTATAAATTCGGTTCTCTTTCTTTGTTATCATTATTTTACTTTTATCAATATTATCTACCCTAGGGTTCATTAGGATATATCTACCTCTATCCTTAGCCAGCACTATGAACATCCTAAAATTAACTTTCTAAGCAAAGGTAATACTCCCTCCTTACCTCAAATGAAGATAGAGAGAGAGAGCCTTCATAACCCTAGCCTTGTTTCCCTTGCTCTTGTGACTCCTTAAATGTTTTAGCCTCATAACCCTAGCTTGCCACCTTCAAGAGGACTACCAACAAATAAGAGCTTGATGGTGGAATGAAATCCTTCTTCACTTGCTCAAGATATTAAGGAAGCAGGAGTAGGTGAGTATATCTATGGTTATGGAGAAGGAAAACACAATGATAATGAGAATGAGAGATGATGACGTTGGCGTGATGATGGGGATGTTGGGGCCTTGCTTCTTGTGTTGGAGATGGAAAATTCGTGTGGTGTGGGTAGTGATGGGGTTATGGTGCTTAATCTTTTGCTCTTGAGTTCTAGGGATTGAGAGTTGATGATCTTGATGAGAGTGGTTGATGTGTGTTCATGATTCTATTGAGCTTAAGGTTTGTTGATGGAGGTTGATGTGGTGCTCTTGTTGTTCTTGAGATTGAGAGAGAATAGAGAACATGAAGAAGAATAGGAAATGAAGAATGAATGGAATGAAGGAGTGTGTGATGTAGTGTTTATTTGCATGGAAGTGAAATATGTGGTTGGAAGGGAATAGCTTCCTTGGGAAGCTTGGCAACTTGTGGTTGAAATGGGAAGCTTCTCCAAGAAGCTTCATTTGTGTGCCCTTATTTTTTTTCTCAGCACACGACAAGTAATCGATTACCGTACAAGGTAATCCATTATCTCCCTTATTCCACAATTGTTTGGCTCCTCACAGAATATAGGTAATCAACTACCTCCCCCAAGGTAATCGATTACTTCCTTAAATTCAAATTTAGGGTTTCTCACAGAATGATGGTAATCGATTACCACCTCAAGGTAATCGATTACATCACCTAATTTTCATATATTGATGGTTTCTACTCTAAGGCATTCTTCTTAACTCCTAAATATGCTTTGGCCATGATTCATTCAACTTTGACCTTGTTTATTCTTATTATTTACCTTAGCTTAACTTAGAATTATTCTAATTTAGCTTGAAATTAGAAATCGGGATGTTACAACTAGTGTATCTTTGAAGGACCAACGTGAATACCAACTTGAATACTAAATCATATATATATATATATATATATATATATATATATATATTCCTAAACTGACACTTAGGGCGTCCACAGTAGAGTTTTATGAGAATCTGGTAGAGAGTCGTAAGTTTAGATTTTCTACCAGATTCTCTCAAAACTATGCTTATCTTCAAAATCTGGTGAAGAGTCTTAAGTTGAGTCTGTAAAATAAGATACTCAACTTAAGGCTCTGTGGGACCCATTTTTTTTGTCTTTTCTCTCTCTTTTTACTCTATAGTACCCTAATAAATAAATAAATAAAAAATAATTAATAATAAATAATATTATTATTATTTTTAAAACAATAAACTAATTTTTTTAAATAATATTCTTAAATATATGTTTTTTGTCTTTTATTCTTTAATATATTGTCTTGTTATTGAAAAATAAATAAATAAAAATACATATTTTTATATTCAAATAAATAAGTAAAAAATAATAATAATAAATTAATAATAATAAAAATAAATTAATAATAAATAATATTACTATCATTTTTAAAATAATATTCTTTTTTAAATATTATTCTTAACGATATGTTTTTCTCTTTTTATCTTAATTATATTGTCCTGTTATTGAAAAATAAATAAACAAAAAATTCATACTTTTATATTAGAATAAATAAATTTCTTAAATATATGTTTTTTCCTTTTATTGTTAAATATATTGTCTTGTTATAAAAATAAATAAATAAATGAAAATACATATTTTTATATTCAAATAAATAAATAAATATTTTTTAAAATATTATTTGGGGTTATTTTTATAAATTCTAGGTAATTAATATTATTGAAATTATATTACAAAAACATTGTTGAAATGAAATTTTGTCTAAAAATACATAATGATGTAATGCTGATGTATGAGTTTGGTGAGTCTATTGTTAAGATCCTGCTGTGGTGGAACATATGAAAAATCTGAAGTTGAGTCTTGTACCAAAATGATGATGTAATGCTGATGTGTCAGAGTCTGGTGTGCCTGATGTTAAGACTATGCTGTGGATGCTCTTAGGTCTCTGAATTTACATGAATATTCACTTTAATCATTAAAATTATGAAAATTGTTTTTAAATAGCTGATTTGAAAAACGTTCTCCATGTTCGTCCTTAACTGTCAAATTGTTAAGGGATATTAACAGCAGAGACACGTGACACGTTAAGCACATATCTCTTTTTCAATCGCTCAATGTATTATCCAATTGTAGCAAAAGAAGAAAAAGAAGCAGCTCAAGCATATGGTGATTATGATAAAGATATACAAACATATAGGGATAAATGGATAAGGAGTGACAGAAAGACGGAGAGTTGTTTGTAATTTGAATGAGGAATGATCATTGACAAGTGCAGTGCATGAAGATGGATAATAGCTCTTAAAACCTCCATATCTCTCCGAGAGAAAGCCTCATACTTGAACTAATGACTAATGAGTATAATGTCTTACCCTTGGTTAACACCAAAGAGAGAGTCAAATTTTCCTTTATCTCGGGCTATTGAGGGAGAAGTGCCTGACCAATACCATGGTTGTGTCAAAGAAACACCTTGCCAGGAAGGAGGCTCTCCTATACACTCAATACAACAAAAACCAAAGCCTTTTCCCACTAAGTAAGATGGTTGAATTGTCTGATCTAAAGGCCTAAAAAACCCATCATTGCTTCTTTATATCAACATTGAACAATCAACAATTGTAAAGCAGTCCAAACCCACGTGAGGAAATATTTAAAAGATACCCAAAATATATAATCAAACATCAAATTAAAAGTGACATGTAAATGAAACTCAGCAGCTATCAGTTACCTGATGCCTAAGCATCCACATTTCATGTCCTTCCAAATTATCTCTGTAGGGTCTGCCGACCATATATGGACCCGAGTCTCACCAAAGGGTTCCTCTAAGGGCATTTTGCTCGGTTTACCTGTCATGAAAGTCCTTCGCTCGGACTCGTGGGATCCAAGCATACGAGAGGGCCAGACTCGGACTTGATGGAACCGAGCCTTACGATCGGTCCCCAATCCATCAAGCTCGGGACTCTAGGACCGAGACATACCGTCGGCTCGTGGATAAGCTTAGGCTCCGCATAGCAGAATCAACACGCAGCTCCTGCCAACCCCATTAGGGTTCCTTGACCTAATGGGCTGTTGGCCCAAAAAAAAAGAAAAGGGCCTAATCAGGCCCAAAATAAAAAAAAAATTGGACAACAACAACAACTCGTTCCTAAAAACAGGGAAGTAATATTTTTACTCATATTATGCAATTGTCAATATCACTTATTAGGGCATGATTAATTGCCAATAATTATTATTTAATGGTTATAAATTGTCAATCTTGAACGACAATAACTAATTAATCATTATTTTTGTGCGCATATGCGAGGTACACGTACGATGGCCCGAGTGACTGAATAACCCATTCTGAGATCCCCATTAAGGGACAAATAATTTTCCGAGTATCGCGAATACAATAATGTTACTTTATTTGGAATCTAGTGCTGATGGCGAGGACTCCCGCGCCGAGTTCCCCTCTCGAAGCTCGTGCTCCGAGCGAAGAGCGAGGACCCCCGCGCCGAGTTCTCCTCTTGAAGCTCGTGCTCCGAGTGAAGAGCGAGGACCCTCGCGCCGAGGTCCCCTCTTAAAGCTTGTGTTCCGAGCACAGAGAAGTCTGTCTTCGGTTCCCTGCTTCGAATACATGTGTCAATTGTAGCAGACCCTCGACAACGTGCCCTTTTTGATAACTCATACATTCAGAATCATATTTAAGGAAAACAGAGGTTGGCTCTTAACGCTCAACAAAGCCCATTTTGAGAGGATTGACAAAAGACTTCAATCCAACATTCTTCAATTCGACGTTTCTCAATTTGGCATTCCTCACTACACTGAATCAGGGAAGGAATTCTCGTTCCCATATTATTTTCATATTTACTTGGCATTTTACGTGATTACTTTGCACACATGCTGATATTAATTTACCTGATGCAGTACTTTTGACATGTGCTTCTAATGCTTGATTCCTTATAATTTCATTACATGTCACTAATTATTTGATATTCCCTAATTATGATTTTACGTGGCATGTTGTTAGCCAAATTTCTTTGCTGCTGAATGTTTTTAAATGTCTGTCTTTCCCGTCGTGATAGGATAATAATATTTGATATACATTGCCTTTCGAACGACATTAGGCAGTTTCCGGCAATCGCACATTGTCATTTTTCATGAATTAATGCTTTCATTATTTGATTTGTTATCATTAAATGCTCTAACATATTTATAAATGTCATTCATTACAATTGTTGCGCGTGATATACCTGAAATCATGCATCTTTTCATGGGCAATCCTGTCTGGTTGCACAATATTTAATTATTATCATTATTGTATTTGTTACGTGTGATCTTTTTAAATCATGCTGTTTTGGTTCTGATACTTTATATTCACTTGCCAATAATTTTCATTGTTGTATTCAATTATCATAGATTGTCAAATTAACGACGATTACTAATTATTGTTCTTAAACATGTAATGTAAGGTTCAAGAAAGGATGGTCGAACCTATGGAAAAGGAAGGCCAAGCAGCTAGGATTCTCTCTAGAGTTGACGGGACCATCACGACCCCATGATAGAGAATAGTCCAAAAGTCAAAACGGTTACCGTAAAAACATATGCTCCTGTAACAACCCGTCACGAGGCTAGCTTAGAACGGGCACTACACACCCACGACGGTCAAACTGTTATGAGTCATGCTATCGGGGCCTCCGTCCACAATGAACTCTCGATCAACAAAACAACATGTGAAGCCACAAGTTACGGTCAATTAAGGAACATTACCACGACCTATCCAGGGAAGTTAATTTCTTTTACTTAAGTCATTTCAATGGTATTTGTAGGGTCTGCCGACCTGATACGGATTTAAGCCTTTCAAAGGAGTCCTCTAAGGGCACTTCCCTCGGTTCACTTAACATGAACGTCCCTCGCTCGGACTCATGGACTCCGAGCATCCCCAAAGGACCAGGCTCGGACTTGATGGAACCGAGCCTCATCATCGGTCCTCAATCCATCAGGCTCGAGATTCTAGGCCGAGACATACCGTCGGCTAGCGGATAAGTTCAAACCCACCGAGGCTTCTTATCCCTTCCGCAAATCTCTCCTGGATTCTCGCAACAGCCTGGACATGAGATCTTCAGCTGATCTTATCCAGATTCTAAGAGCATAATCCTCCGATATTATCTCACAGAATCCTGGTTCAGCTCAACCCTGATACAGGGCCCAGATGGCCCATATCGGCCTCCTCCAAACCCTATAAATAGCTCACTACAGCTAGGGTTTCAGGTACGTACTCTCATCCCTAAGTTGACACTTTTCACACACACGTTGACTAGGGAGAACCTGCTTTTCCCAACTGGAACTGCAGAAATACCATAAGTCACACATTAACTCTTGATCCTCTCTAGGGCTCCTGATTCCATAGTCTTGAGCACTTAGAGGGTTAAGGACACATAGTGTTCCAGGACACTACAGTATTGATTATGTACACCATTGCATGCCAATGATACAGTTAATTTTTATACTTATTAACATTATTTGGTTTAATACCACTAATTGCTCCGACATATTTTTGGTATATGTGTCGTTTATTACAAATTATTGCGTGTGATATTTTCAGAATCGCACTATTTACATACAATATTTTTATGTAAACTTGCCAATAATTTTCATTATTGCAATTTAATTAGTACACATTGTCAGTTCAAATGACGATTACTGATTATTAATTTTGTATACATATACGAGGTACAAATATGGGTAAACATTCCATTTCATGGTTTTCATCAATGGGCAAACAACTTTTTTGAGTGTTTTGAGCACCTCAACATGTTCGAAATCAGTTAACGGTGGAGAGGATACTAGATACTATCCTTCTCCCTTCGGATTCATTACACGATTGTCACCACTTCTCCACCGGTTTCCTACTAGATCCCTACACCCGCAGTAGAATATCAGGCTATGATATCAACCGACCAATGACGTCCTCGAATTGATCGGTCCCTTCTACCACGACACCCTTGCCTCTCATGGTCACTAAAAGCCAAAAGATGATCCCCGTCAACATCTCTTCTCGAGATCCCAGCATTGCTCACAAGGGCGCTATACAATGATTCGCCCATAACAGCATATAGGGTGTTTGGTAGGAAGAAGAAGAAGAATACCAAGCGAGCACACGTTCTAGCAATAGAAGAAGAAAGGTCTCTATGCCAAAATGACGCCGAGCATATCAACGTTCATGCCAAAAAGGATGCTGAACGTATCAAAATCCTCCTAATTGTCCCATAAAGACAAACAGGGAAAGATCTTTCTCGTTATCTCATTTACGTCATTTACATTGCATGGTTTAAGCCTCACATTCATTATTGAATTACTTGCTGCACAACACTATGTTACCTTAGATAAATAATCATAATTAACAGTAAAACAACTCATACTTTGCTAATTAATGTCATTACATATCATTTATTACTTGATATTCTAATAGTTGTTTTCATTCATCATGTAAAGGTACAAACTTGATGGTCGGAATTACCGAGCGCGACAGCCCGAGCACGATGGCCAAAGATGATTCGAGTGTTTCGCACATAACCCAAGTCGGGATCCCTACTACCCGAGAACATGCACAAGCCGATTACGGGTCTCTCATGCTTCTCGGACATTTTCTCTGGTATGCGCACCATCGCGACCCTACCTGATAGTAGAATGGTCCGCGATGCTTCCCTTCAGAGCTCTAATGAAATCATGTCGGCTCCGACCGAACACACAATGAAGACACCGCCCTCACAACTTGCAAACATTCAACCCCGTCACAATGCACTCCTTCACAGGTCTAAATCTGCAAGCCTTTCACACAGGTTTGGATGAATTTGATCTAATTGGTAGAGCATTCTCGGAGGGGGATTCCGATTAAGTTGGGGAAGTACACTCGGATTAGGCAATTCTGCTACACATTCATTCTCTCAATCACCAATCCTTCTGATGTTTCCTCGGATAATACTCCTGTTATCGTGGTGTATCCCTAACAATGGATCACTACATTGGCGCTCGGTGGAACTCCGAGCCCATTGTATTTACTGCTTCAGTTAAATGAAAGTTTTGTTTCTGAATTCATTGTATTTACGTACTTTTCCTCATAACCGATTAGCCACCATTTATGACGCGAACAATTATAAATAGCTCGAACAAGAGCTTATAACTCGTCAAGTACTTCAAAAGATTCCTGATTCAAACATGATTGGCATAAAATCATTTTATACATCGCGGATAGAGGAACCCACCTTGGCTAGAGTGTCGAAGTTCCGAGGTCTTAACACTTGAATTCATAACTAAAAGAATAATATAAGAGAAGCAAAAAGTCATAATGGATATTATAAATATTCAAAGTGGTTACAACAAAAGGTCCAAGCCCATCTAATGGGACAAATACATAAGTTGAAAAGCAAAAGGGTAAATCTACTCTATATCGGACAACACTATACATTCAGGATCAAATTTATCATCCTCTTCTTCTTCGGCAGCAGCTTCTCCTTGCTCACCCTCGGCCCCGTCTTCCTCGGACTCTTCAGCAAAGAGGTCAGGCAGATCGTTTCCACCCATGTCTATTTCGACTCTGTTCTCACCCACGATCCGACCATCTTTAACACTGAAGTTGGGGTCAACACCTTTGGTTATGAGGCCAGGATTCAGGATACGAAGCTGCTCGACGGTATTGAGGAAAGAGTCTTCAACTACATGATCCCAATTATAAAGATTCTCTCTGACTGCCCTTTTGTGCTTAAGAGCTTTCGCTCTCATTTTGTCTAGAGATGCTCGGAGTCCGGCGGCCTCATCTTTGGCATCCTCGAGTTGCTCTCGAGCCACTACAGCATCTTCCTCGACTTTTCGAGCCTTCTCTGTAGCCTCCCGCAGAGCTGTGGCATCCTCTTCGGCCTCCTTCAAAACCCCTCAACTTTCCTCCTTCCACGATGCACCGGTTGGGCCAAAGGCCCATTAACCCGCTCAGCCACCCACAGGGAAAGACGTGGCAGTTATTGGAGTTACTTTTTCAAAGTTCAAAATTTGAAATGATTTGGCACAACTTCCCAGGGCACGTATCGTACCTAAAGAACCTAAAACGTCACCTCAAACAAGCTATATGGTTAAGGCTGGAAACAGTTGTCACACACTTCTGAACCAAGACATGCTAAAGGTCAACCCTAGCCACTTTTTACCTCGCTACAGACTTTCCAAGTCTTACGAGCTGGGGGGCTTGTAGGGTCTGCCGACCATATACGGACCCGAGTCTCACCAAAGGGTTCATCTAAGGGCATTTTGCTCAGTTTACCTGTCATGAAAGTCCTTCGCTCGGACTCGTGGGATCCGAGCATACGAGAGGGCCAGACTCGGACTTGATGGAACCGAGCCTTACGATCAGTCCTCAATCCATCAGGCTCGGGACTCTAGGACCGAGACATACCGTCGGCTCGTGGATAAGCTTAGGCTTGTAAGAACTACAATCGGTGGGTGAAATAACTAGGAGACACTAGGAGAACACCTAGAAGGGGGGGGGGTTGAATAGGTGTTAGAGAAACCTTGAAAGATTTTCGAAAGAAACGAATCGAAACGATTAAAACAAATGATTTTTACAAGATTTTCAGCACTTAATCGATTAACAAAACTTATTAATCGATTAACACTTTTAAAAACACTTAGTTAATCGATTAATCAAACAGGTTAATCGATTATTTACGAAAGCTTGATTTTGGTTAATCGATTAACACTTTTAGTTAATCAATTAATCACTGTTAAAACTGAAAAAATCACTTTTCAATTGAAAACGAAAATCAATCAATTAACACGTAAGATCAGAGATTAAGCGGAATTGATTAACACCAATATTCTTATTGATTACCTAGGTTATGAAAATGATTTTCCCCAAATCAATTTGCACAATTAAGATTCAATTCAATTAATTATGAAAATCAATCTTTTCTAGGTTTTCAACCAAGAACAAATGAAATGACTTGAATGTAAAGAGTTAAGAGTTTAGAGATACGACACAGAGATTTATCCTGGTTCACTTTCATCCACTTGAAAGCTACATCCAGTCCCCTCTTCAACCAAGACAGATTCTTCACTATGAGGAATTAGAGTTCTCAAATTACAAGCAAATGCCTCTCAAGACTCCCTTCTTGATAGCCTCCAAGAGATACCACACTCTTGTCTTGCAACCCTATTGAATCTAATCTAACCTCTTCCCTTGCTTGCCGATATCTCACAACAAGTCTTCCAATTGCTTTGAGATGCTTCAAAGACTTCCACTTGCTTGATGATGCCTCACACCAAGACTTCCAATTTGCTTGTTAACACAACAAGACTTCCAAGATAACTTTGCTTGATGAACAACCACCAAGTCTTCCTTTGTTGTAGATAGCTTGCCTCCTTTGCAATGATTACAACCAAAATGAAAACAATGACAATCCTATGAATCTCTTTCAAGAACTATGAAAATATCAACATAAGAGATTCAAAGATTCTTGATCAAAGAATGTAAAAGTAGAAAGCTTTGATCTATGAAAGTGAGAAAGAATAGTGTGGCTTTGATCTTTATAAAATTGATGTAAAAATGATACTTGTTGATCACGATGATTAGGAAAAGGTTTATATGGAATACCCAAAAGTTAGGAAACAATAGAAATTGATTTTGCCTTGAAAAACTTATTTTAAAAAATTATTCTACACGTGTTAATCGATTCACACAATGCCTTAATCGATTAAGCACTGTTACAGTTGTGTTAATCGATTAGCCATTCTCATTAATCGATTAGCTACTGATAAAAATAACTTGTTAATCGATTAACCAAACATTTAATCGATTAACCACTGCTAAAATCAATTAAAAACTTGTTTTCTCAAAACTAAACCTTTCCTTTAAAAACATTAAGCCACCTATTGATTTTAGGTTAAGTGAAAACTCAAATTATGATATAATCATGACCTTGATAGAGATTCACTACCCTCTAAAGACTCTACCCAAACTCACAAACTAAAAGACTCAAACTAAAGATATTACAATACAATACACAAATGAATCTTCATGAGCTTGCTCTCTCTTCATCATTTGTTGAGTGTTGTTTGCTTGTTGAACTTCTTCAAACCTTGAGCTTGATCACAAACACTTGTAGCTTGTTCAAAACCTTTGTCATTATCAAAACCTTCTCATTGGATCTAACAAGGCTCGCCAAGGTTTCCTATCCCATCCGCAAATCTCTCCTAGATTCTCGCAACAGCCTAGACATAAGATCCTCAGTTGATCCTATCCAGATTCTAGAAGCATAATCGTCCGATATTATCTCACAGAATCCTGGTTTAGCACAACTCTGATATAGGGCCTAAAGGGCCCATATCAACCTCCTCCAAACCCTATAAATAGCTCATCACAGCTAGGGTTTCAGGTAAGTAATCTCATCCCTACTCTCAAGAACTACGTGTGGCTTGATTCCCTTTTCACTGGGGATACGTAGGACCGGGGTCACCCTCGCCAGCTACAACAACCCATCAAACACATCGTGGTGTTCCATCAATACCGGAACACGACAATCTCCCACCCTATGCAATTCATATTGGACAATCCACTCCTCTTGGAGCTGCTTTGTTTAACTTTGCCTAGTTAAATAACCCTAATTAGATTTTCTCTCGTGATAAATTTAAACCAAAGCCTTTTCTTTTGGAAAAACTACGTCATTTATAACTTTTAATGTGCCACATATCCATGCCATTAATGTCCTTTAAAGAATCTAAGAGTCAGGAACGAAAGTGCATAACACTTTGAAAATCCAAGAACATAATGTTAGAAGTCAACATTCCATGGACTTAAAGAATTCAAAGTATACAAAGTTTTGATGATTACAAACAAGATTCAACAAGACTCAAACAAGTTAAGGTTCAAACAAGAATCAAGTCAAGAGTTGAGCAAGAATATTTAGAAGAATCATCACCTCATTCATTAGGAACTCATGTAAGGTAAAGGTAGTCCTTGCACTTTTATTTTAGGTCACTCTTAGATATTGGAGAAGAGTCATTTAAACAAAAGTGTTTATTGGAAACTGTTTTTCATGACGTATATTTATTGAAAACTTTTAAAAACCTTTGGCAAAGTTTTCTGTTTATTAAAATAATGTTTTATAAGTTTTTGCCAGAAGTAATCGATTACTTAAGCGGATAATGTGATTACTTTTGCAGCATCATACAAAGACCAGAGAGCTCATAATTGATTACTTGGTCTTGGAAAATAGATTACTTTTGATGAAAGTAATCAATTACTTGCTCAAATAATCAATTAAAAATGTTGCATCATACAAAGTGACAGAGGCTCTGGAATCAATTATTTGAAAGACTGTAATCGATTACTTGAGACAAAGTAATCGATTACTAGTACAAATAATTGGTTATTTTTGTTGCATCTTACATATGCTAGAGAGAAGCAAATCGGTTCTTGAAAGTTGTGTAATTGATTCCTTTGCTTAAAATAATCGATTACCCATTCAAGTAATCGATTACTTTTTTGAATTTTTTCAAAATCATTTCTGAATCAATTTGATTGATTCCTGATTGATCTCAGATTTATTTCTGATCCTATTTCAAATTTTAAAAAGGCTGATCAGAATTGAATTTATCACTCATTCAATTTTTTGGCAAAAATCAATCAAACAAATTCTTTCAATTCTATTTTTCTTAGAGAGTGTTTTTCACGTTCTTCAACTTATCCTTCTCCATTATCTAAGTGTTGGCCTAAGTCTTAGTGAATACTACCCAGCCATTAGTAGAGCTTTAAGTTGTCTTATTTGCACTTTTGAGAGTGCTTCATTTGTTGTTATTGAATTCTATTTCTTATAATAGCCGCAGTTGTTAGGTAGGGATGACAATGAGTCCGGGTATCCCATTACCCGGACCCGCCCCGTTCATGCATATCCGAACCCGAACCCGCCTCAGACCTGCACGGGTACCCGTTGTCAAGCGGGCCAAAGGGTCTTCGGGTACCATAACGGGTTCACGGGTACCCATTATCGTTTAAAAAAATTATAAAAATTTTAAGCTTATTTTTTTTCTGAATAAACATAAAAATTCCCCATTTTTCCTTGTCAAGCACTTGATATATCATTAAACAATTCACAAACAAATTCACTAAAGGCGAAACATATTCACTTAGAAACAAATACTCTCACACAAACATACTTAAATCCCAAATCAATTGAATAAGAAGTATTTTTTTTGCGGGTCCGGGTACTCGCATGTCCAATACCCCATTAGCCGGACCCGAACCTGGACCCATTCAACATCAATTTTTGCCAAACCCGTTTTTATATACCCGTGGGTCCATTTTATGGATCCAGACCCATACCCGTTACAAGTATTACCCGCGGGTCCGGGTCCAATTGCCAAGTCTATTGTTAGGGAGTGGTTCCCTAGGATTGAGGGTGTGGCATCCTCTAATTGTTAGGGATGAGGAACCCTTGTGTGAATTTAGATGTCCCTAACGAAAGGTCAATCGGAGTAGTGTGCGGGACAATCCGGGTGTAATCGGGGTTCAAAATTCTAATTTGGTAATAACAACAAATATCGCGGCATGTTGCCAAGGGACTAGACGTAGGCCTTTACGGAACCCATTGGTTTCTAGGATCCAACAGGGAGGCTGAACCAGTATAAATTTTTGGTTTGTATCTCTCTTCCCTTATTATCTTTACATTCTCGTCACACTTATTTTTACCCCAAATATTTTATTTGCTCTTTAATGTGTCCGCACTACTCTATGTTTTTCAATATATTCGCTAATCTATCACTTACTGTTAATCAAACTCCAAAATAGTTTTACTTACTAATCATTCGCGTTAATTCCAATAAAATTTAATAAAACTCGATTCACCCCCCGCCCTCTCGAGGTTTGAGGCCAATTCTAACAATTGACATTAGAGCTAAACTCTTGTATTTAAAGAACTTAACCGTCTTAAGAGTGAAATTGCTTCAAACTCTCTATTTGGTGGTGAAGGGAGTTCTATTAATAGACCTTCTATGTTTGATGAAGCGGGATACACTTATTGGAAAACAAGAATAAAAATTTTTATTCAAGAAGTTGGATTGAAAGTATGGGATATGATGCTATTGTCAATGGATCCTTTCATTCCAACTCATGTGGTGAATGGTATAACCATTAATAAACCTATGTCAATTTTTGTTTTATTCATATTGAAGTTTCGATAACCCAATACAATACTAAGCATTCTGATGAAGGTCTAATATATGATGTTTTAAGGCTTAATTTCACTTCCTTTTGCTTGGGTTTTAGCTTGTTTCTCTTGTAAATATAGGTATTTTGTATTAGTTTTAGGAGTTTTTAGTTTATTAGAATCCTTTGAACGTTTTGATCCGTTTTGGGTATGTTTCAGGTATTTCGGAGCCTTAATTGGAGAAGATATTATTGGAGCTGAAAAGAGCATAAAAAGACCTTGAAAATGGCACAAGAACGGAGAGAAACGGAGTCGAAAGTTACTTGGCACGCCCAGGCGCGGGATCTGCGCGCCCAGGCGCGCTTGCCACGTTAATTACTGGGTTATCAGATACAGCGCGCCCAGGCGTGCTGGTCTGCACGCCCAGGCGCGCGAAGTCCAAGAAAGCCCAATTGGGCCAATTTCTGATCAATTTTGAAGGATTTTGATAATATTAGGATTTTATCTATTTCGTTTAGGATTAATATGAGTTTTAGAAGAGTTTTTCAGAAGAGGGGGGCATTAGATGAATAATCATTAGGATTCGATAGTTAGTTTTAGAAAGGTTTTTTGCACACTTTTGGGAGCATTCGAAGGAGGAATCTGGAGAAGATTGAAGATTCAAGGCACGTATCTGTGGTAATTTAGGAATAAATATCATAGCTATTTGTTTTCTCTTCTCTTTCATTATGTGTAACTAAACCTTTTGTGTTAGGAACATGGTGAATTTGTATTTGTAATTTATTTTTATGAATTAATGTTTTTCAGATTTAAATCAAGTGTTTAATTGTGATTTTATTGTCATGCATAGAAGTAGCTAATCTATGTTTTGGATTTCTAAATCTGAATTGGAAAATTAGGATTCAGAATAGGTCATGCAATTGAACAATATAATGATTCAACTTGTAGGAATGCTTTTGGATTATTATATAACTTGATAAATTCACTGTTCTTAATAAAGGTTATTCAATGATTTAAATTTCTAAGGAATTAGGATTTAATAAATTGAATAATAAACAGTAATTTCAAAAGAGAAATCTAGAAATTGCTATTTTCTGAATTTGTTCTTGATTTGAATAGAAAGATATTGATTCATGATAAATAAATGAACATACAATGATACTAAGTTCCTAACCAAGTTTTCCCATTTAGTTTCTATTCTATTTTAGTTTCCAGCAATTAATCCTTCTTTTTATTTTAATTATTTAATTATGAATTTTGTATTCAAATAGATTTTATTCTAGATTTTACCTTAGGTAGAGATAGATTGAACAATTCTGAGTCCCTGTGGGAACGATATATGATCTTAACTGACTATATTACTATCTGATCTAGTATACTTGCTAGAGAGTGATCAAGTTTTTGGCGCCGTTGCCGGGGACTTGAATTAGTTTAATATGTTTTGGCACTAAGAAGTAATTTGGAGTGAAATCTATTTTTGTTATTAATTGAAATGTATAATAATGATTTGTGAAGAGTTAGAATTTTTTGATTTTGTTTTGGCTTCACATCCTCTTACTTATGATGCAAATACCCCTATTAGTGAGATTGAAAAGTTTTATAAGAAAGTTTTCATAGAAAATATAGTACAAGAGTTGTCTGTTAAGGAAAACTCAAGTACCAATTTCTTTGAAAATTTTGAAGAAAAAGAAATTAAAGTGCATCATGAGGTAGAAGAGGTGAAACAAAGCAAAACAAATGGGAAAAGAATAATAATAGAAAAATTTGACTCATCCTTGCGTGCTGAAATTTCTGAACTTAAAAATTGTGTTGAATCCCTTGCATGTGTGGATGATTCAAAATTTTTCAATTATGTTCGAACCTTAAATTTTTATGATGTTTTCCCAGAACGTCATCACAAATCATTGTTTTATACAGGGATGAATAAAGATCCTAAAAAAATTGTTTTTCTTATTCATGAAATTAATACATTCATGAATGGGGAAAAAGAAAAATTTTCTAAGATGATGTATGAATTAAGGAATGTACCTTTTGACCCTGGTGGGATTGAATTTATTTTTAAAATTTTCTTATTTCATCATCATCCCAGCTCATTCTCATGGGACATGGGAGTAACTTGTTATTCCTATATCACTTGGGAATTGAGCCATATAATTTGGGATCTTGGTGGATTCTTTGTAATTATGTAGTAGTGTAGGTTTATTTTTTTTTTAGTTAGAGAAATAAGGAGTTGAAACTTTCTACAAGTGATTTCTAATGAAGTGCTTTATAGCACTATTTTAGTTGATCATATGACACAGGTAATTAAAATATGAGAATTTTCTCCATGGTTGCATTAATAGAAAAAGCTGTGCTCCAAAGGTAAGTTTCTGAACTCTATGTAATATTTGATTCGATTTTAGGAAATTAGTTTAGGACATAGGTAATTTTAATTTAGTTAATTTTAATTTTAATTTTTTATTTTCTTTATTCTGTAAAAAAAAATACAGCAGCAGTACCCCCGCCCCTGGGCGCGCTGCATACGCTAACAGTTCGACAGAGACGGTTTTTCTCCCATTCTTCCAATTCCTTCAAACTCATTTCTTCCCCAATTCAAACCCTAACCCCCAATTTCTTAAATTCAACCAAACATCTTCATCAAATCCTCCAATTCTTTCAACCAAATTCAAAGCTCCTCCTTCCTTCTTCACTACTCTCTTATATTCCTCAAGAAATTTCAAGTTTTTCTCTCATTCTCTACCTCTCCTTTCAATTCGGTTTTTCCTTCTCTAGAGCAAAGGAGCACGAATTTATTCATTGTTGTGGGTAAGAATCACTTTCCTATACTCCCTGGCACTGTTGTGATTGATTTTGGAGCTTAGAGTTAGTGATTTAGAGCTTAGTTTTTGAGTTTTAAGGAGTGCCCACCAAGTGTTCGATCATTTGCTTTTAGTTGATTTTGAGCTTTTAAGTATGCCTAGGGGAAAAAGACCAGCTGTAGGGAGCACTAGTAGTGATTTGGGAAAGACCTTCGAGCATTCGAGGGTCCATACCTATTATGAGGGAAAGATAGTGAAGAGGGGTATAACCCCAGAGACGAGTATGTTATATGAGAGTGAGGGGCCAATATGGAGGCGAGTTATTGGAGATAGTATTGTGGAGGAGGTGAAGGAGACCCTATTGATTAACAGGTGGTTGAGTTGGATTAAGGAGCCCGATGAGGTGTTTAGCAAATTCCTGGTCTGAGAATTTTATGCTAACGCTTGGTGAAGGGCGCAGAGGTATGAGTTGGATGGTACTCATAGGAGGATTTCGTATGTCTGAGGAGTTAAGGTTCCTTATGATCCTGACACTATTGCTCGTGTCATGGGACTTCAGTCTTACCCCTTGGAGGCGGCTCCTGCTATGTTTACTGTGGCGAGTTTTGATAATGAGGAGGAGTACCCGCTACACTTGGTGAAGGATGCTCTATTTCTGGTAGACAAGGATTGGAACTTGACTACATCTGGAGTAGTCAAGCATGTTTATCAGAAGAATTTGAGGGGAGCGGCCAGGTTTTGGGTCAGATTCATTATGCATAATTTGGACCCACATTCACATGACACTGAGGTACAGCCTGGGATATGTAGACTGATATATGCCCTTCGCCGTGGTATCGTAGTAGATGCTGCATCTATTATTTCTAATAGGATGCATCGTTTTGCTAGGAAGGAGGCAGGGTATGTGGGCTTTCCTTGGGTGATCACCCGACTGTGTGCTGCAGCCGGTGTTGATTTTTGTGGGGATGTGCGGGATCTTAGGAGGACCCCGAAGATGACCAGAGCTACATGGGATATGTTTATTGGTAGATCTATAGAGGTATCTAGGATTGGTCCACCCCAGTCACAGAGTCAGATCCCAGTTCAGCAGCCTCAGGATGAGGCAGGTCCTTCCAGCCAGCCAGTTCAGCAGGGGGGAGGTGATGATGGGAAGATCATTGGGATGTTACAGCGTTTGCTTTGGAGGCAGAGCAGAGCAGCTGAGTTCCAGCGCAGAGAGATGCACAGGAACCAGGCTAGAGACTCATTTTTGAGCAGTATCGGAGCAGCGCAGGGTATGCCTTATGATGTACCACCATACACGGATGAGGATCATAGTTTGCTGGATGCATCTCCTGAGGAGGAGGATGAGGAGTAGTTTAGGGGATTTTGATTTTTATTGATATATTTTGTATCCCTCCCCTATTCAGACTTGTATTGTTGCTATTACAAAAACATGTATTGCTTTCTAGGATTTGTTTTTAGTTTTATTGCATGACTATTTATTTGGACTATTTATTTTTGAGCATCTAGTTCTATTCTGTATGACAAGTGTGATTTGATATATTTTTCCATTAGAGGTACTATTTTTGGCACTAGGTTCTAACACTTGCAAGTATTAAGTTTGGGGGAATATCTATCACGTTTGTTAGTAATGAGCATTTTTTGTGATGTCGTAGTAAATATTCCAAATTTATTTCATGTAATTTTCTATTTTGTAGATAGGTATGTTTAGTTTAGTTTGCTTGAGGACAAGCCAACCTTTAAGTTTGGGGGAGTGGATACAAAATAAAAAATTAATTTTTTTTTTCAGATCTGAATTATTTCCCCATTTTTGGTATTGGTTTGTGTCTTAGGTAGAGGTTTTGTAATTATTCTAGGCTTAGGATTATTTTTCTAATGATAGGTGTATATACTTAGTTTAGGATAAGACTCATTGACTCATGTTATTTATTTGTTGAGCTGTAAAATTTTTTGAAATTTGTTTATTTTGACAAAGTTTTTCAGAACTTGAGATTAGTGAACTGACTTTAGCTTAGTGAGATTTTGAGCCTATTTGATGGGGTATATGATTTATTGATTATTTTGATTTTGAGACCCATGTTCTTTCATGAGTGTGTTCACTTTAGTTTTGTGTTCTAGAACTTGACCGGTGACCATTTTGAGATTGATAATTGATTGCATGCATTAAGATGATTAAGGCACTTAGGATGTGTTTTTGTGGCCTTCAACTGTTTTGTATTCATAATGTTCCCTTAGTTGCCCATTTTGAGCCTAATGATATTATGATTTTTCTTTGGTACCCTGCATTTATTGAAATATTCTTTGTTAGTACCTTGGGAATTTTGAATGAGCAATTGAGAGGAATATAGAAAGAAAAAGTGAAAGTAATTGGTGAAAAGTGTATGAGTTCTATTTCTCTTCCAATTGAAAAAAAAATAAATGTAAAAGGAAGAGAATAGAAGGAAGAATAGTGAAAAAAGAAAAGAAGTTTGAAATAATTGTGATTTGAGTGTGAGTCCTCATAGTATTCATTGCTCATTCATAATTTTTAGAGGGAAATTTGTTTTGCAATTTAGCCCTTAGTTTCATCCTTTCTTTCTTTTATCCCACCTTAACACTTTTAACCATGGCCACGTTACAACCAAATTAAAGACCTTTTGATTTGTGCATGTTTTTTAATAATTTCAGTGGAGATTTGGGTCTATGGTCAAGCTTATGGTAACATTTAACTATTGTATGAACTTGAGTGAATTGTTATAACCCTTGATACACATGAGAGATATATACAGAGAGGTTAAGAGTGTTCACTTGTTCTGAGTTCTGATTGATTTTGTTTCTTTAACCAGGTTTTGATATATGAATAGCTTGTGTAAATATGTGGCTGTGTCGATGAGTCAAAGTTTTAGATTAAGTATTGTACATTTTGATTTAGAAGGTAGTCTTGTGTTTATGAATTTTTTATTTTACTTTTGTCTAGGACATGCAAAATGCTAAGTTTGGGGGTGTGATGAAGGTCTAATATATGATGTTTTAAGGCTTAATTTCACTTCCTTTTGTTTGGGTTTTAGCTTGTTTCTCTTGTAAATATAGGTATTTTGTATTAGTTTTACGAATTTTTAGTTTATTAGAATCCTTTGAACGTTTTGATCCGTTTTGGGTATGTTTCAGGTATTTCGGAGCCTTAATTGGAGAAGATATTATTGGAGCTGAAAAGAGCATAAGACGACCTTGAAAATGGCACAAGAACGGAGAGAAACGGAGTCGAAAGTTACTTGGCACGCCCAGGCGCGGGATCTGCGTGCCCAGGCGCGCTTGCCACGTTAATTACTGGGTTATCAGATACAGCGCGCCCAGGCGTGCTGGTCTGCACGCCCAGGTGCGCGAAGTCCGAGAAAGCCCAATTGGGCCAATTTCTGATCAGTTTTGAAGGATTTTGATAAGATTAGGATTTTATCTATTTCGTTTAGGATTAATATGAGTTTTAGAAGAGTTTTTCAGAAGAGGGGGGCATTAGATGAATAATCATTAGGATTCGATAGTTAGTTTTAGAAAGGATTTTTGCACACTTTTGGGAGCATTCGAAGGAGGAATCCGGAGAAGATTGAAGATTCAAGGCACGTATCTGTGGTAATTTAGGAATAAATATCATAGCTATTTGTTTTCTCTTCTCTTTCATTATGTGTAACTAAACCTTTTGTGTTAGGAACATGGTGAATTTGTATTTGTAATTTATTTTTATGAATTAATGTTTTTCAGATTTAAATCAAGTGTTTAATTGTGATTTTATTGTCATGCATAGAAGTAGCTAATCTATCTTTTGGATTTCTAAATTTGAATTGGAAAATTAGGATTCAGAATAGGTCATGCAATTGAACAATATAATGATTCAACTTGTAGGAATGCTTTTGGATTATTATATAACTTGATAAATTCACTGTTCTTAATTAAGGTTATTCAATGATTTAAATTTCTAAGGAATTAGGATTTAATAAATTGAATAATAAACAGTAATATCAAAAGAGGAATCTAGAAATTGCTATTTTCTGAATTTGTTCTTGATTTGAATAGAAAGATATTGTTTCGTGATAAATAAATGAACATACAATGATACTAAGTTCCTAACCAAGTTTTCCCATTTAGTTTCTATTCTATTTTAGTTTCCAGCAATTAATCCTTCTTTTTATTTTAATTATTTAATTATGAATTTTGTATTCAAATAGATTTTATTCTAGATTTTACCTTAGGTAGAGATAGATTGAACAATTCTGAGTCCCTGTGGGAACGATATCTGGTCTTAACAGACTATATTACTATCCGATCTAGTATACTTGCTAGAGAGTGATCACATTCTACAAACTAGTTTGGTGCCTCACCGTTCGTCATGGACCTCAAGTACTCACACTAAGGACACCTCACCCTATTACAATAGAGGATGCCTCATCTTCACAGTTAGGGATACCTCACCCCAAAAGTAAAGGATACCTCACCCTATACTAAGAAGGACACCTCACCTTCTCACAATGGGATACCTCACCCTCTATAACAATGAATATAGAATATGACGGGATAACAAAATTTGAAACAATCTCAAAGTGCAAATGATACAAGTTGAAATTTTAATGGAGAAAACAAATTGATGAACAAATGCACCAAAGGGTTTTCTCAATGGCTACCTTTCTATTCGTGAAATTAGGGTTTTCAAGAGTAAAATTTGAGCAAGCCAAATAAGGAAAAAAAATCATGTCATGATATGCAATTAAAATATAGTTGTTTTCTATCTAGACCATAGTATTTGATTATTGTAATACAATACTCGAGTATGTAAATTCAATGCTCCTAGTACTTATGTGGATATGATTTTGATGATGACAAAGTAATTAACGATCAAGCTTTGAAGTCAATGCAACAACAACAACAACAAGAAATCAAGAAATTAGTCAAGTGCTTACTCATTCTCAGTTGGTTGTAATTGTAATTTGTCATTTATGTTGAGAGTGGGTAGAAATAGTTAATCTCTTCTAAGAGTAAAATAAGTAATATGATTATTAGGTTGAGATTAACCAAAATTAATACTTGAGAAGAAAAACAAAAAGGAAAATAAATTTTTATCATGTCTGATCAAAATACTCGAGTACTTTGAAGAAGACTCGAGTATGTCAAGCAACCCCCGGTTTTGAAAATAGTGAATTTCCAAACCATGTTTATAAATTGAAAAAGGCACTTTATGGATTGAAACAAGCTCCTAGAGCTTGGTATGATCGATAGAGTTCCTTTCTATTAGAAAATAAGTTTCAAAGAGGGAAGGTTGATAATACACTATTCATTTATAAAACCAAAGATGACATATTGTTAGTACAAATCTATGTTGATGATATCATATTCGGTGCTACTAACGTGTCTCTTTGTAGAAAGTTTTCTAATTTGATGAAAAAGGAATTTGAAATGTCAATGATGGGAGAGCTCAAGTTCTTCCTAGGCTTACAAATAAAGCAAGTCAAGGAGGGGACATTTGTGCATCAAGGGAAATATTGCAAAGAGCTCCTTGAAAAGTTCGGATTGGACAAATGCAAAGAAGCCTACACTCCAATGAGCACATCATGCTACCTAGACAAAGATGAACAAGGTACCCCGGTTGATGTTAGTAAATATAGGGGAATGATAGGTAGTCTCCTATATCTTACTGCATCTAGACCGGATATTATGTTTAGTGTATGCATTTGTGCTCGATTTCAAGCTAATCCTAAAGAATCTCACCTATCCGCAGTTAAACATATATTTAAGTATCTAAAAGGAACAATTAACACTGGTCTGTGGTATCCTGCTGATGCCAATCTTAGTTTAGTTGGTTACTCGGATTCCGATTTCGCGGGATGCAAGCTTGATCGTAAAAGCACCAGTGGTACTTGCCATTTCTTGGGAAGTTCATTGGTGTCATGGTTTTCTAAAAAACAAGCTTGTGTTGCTCTTTCTACCGCCGAAGCGGAATATATCGCAACCGGTAGTTGTTGTGCTCAACTATTATGGATGAAACAACAATTATCGGACTTTGGTTTGAAACTTGAAAATATTCCCATTAGATGCGATAATACGAGTGCAATCAATTTGACTAAAAATACGATGTATCATTCAAGAACCAAACACATTGAAATAAGACATCACTTTTTGAGAGATCATGTGCAAAAAGGTGATTGTACAATCGAATTTGTTAGCACCACAAATCAATTAGCCGACATTTTTACAAAACCTTTACCAAGGGATACTTTCAATCATATAAGGAGAGAGCTTGGTATTTTAGATGAATCAAACATAGGCTAATTGCATTTTGTGTCATTTGAAAAAAATCACCACTTTAGTCTTATTTCAATTTGTCATGATTCTTGGTCAAGATTGTTCTTTATGATATTCTGAATATCGTGTATTAATTGTGTGTGATTCTCTATGAATTCCAAGTTGGTATTGAAGTTCATTGTGTTTAAATTGTGTTTGTTTGATCAAAACTGTGTTCAAAGTATGTTTTTATCAAAAAGACTCGAGTTTTATCAAACATACTCGAGTCCTTTAATTCAAAATTAATTCAGTTTTAAATTGGAAAAGTTTTTATACAGGGTCTGATGAAAAGACTCGAGTATTTCTAAAAAGACTCGAGTCTTTCCAAAATCTCAAAAATGAAGCGTTCAGGCAAAACTCGAGTCTTCCAAAAAGACTCGAGTCATTTTAATTTTCTGAAAAATTGTTTTTCTGGCCATACTCGAGTCCCCCAGTTTTACTTGAGTATTTGGCTGGCCTATCCTGCATCAGCGTGCAAATCGTGTCAAGACCCTGGTGCATGAGTCTGAAAAGACTTGAGTGTTTCCTTCAAGACTCGAGTCATTCTTCAAGAACTACTCGAGTATTGACAAATATACTCGAGTCTTTTGCAACCTATTTAAAGAACTTCAGCCTCAATTTCACCATTTCACTCGAGTGCTTTCGAACCCCTCTGTCTTCTCTCTCGGTTTTTACACGATTTCTTCCCTAAACCTCTGATTTCTTCCAAATTTTTACCAAAACTCATTAGAACAACATCTATTAAACAGTTTTCTTCACTGATTTCAAGTGATTTTACCCTCCTCCAACTTATTTTACCCCCCTTTCAAAAGCCTAACTTCCCAAAAACTTCAATATTTTCAAAAGTTCTTCAATGGCATCATCCTCAAGACATGGGAAACGTGTAAGGTTGGCTGAATCATCATCCGAAGAAGATGTACCCGAATATTACCAAGAATCTAAGTGCATGGACAAATTTGGTGGATTCTCTTCAAGAGGCTTTGGAGTTATAAGTTGGGTGAACTGTGCATTCCTACAATGTAAGGGCTTTACCTTTATTCCAAACCTTAGGGAACAGAAACTCATCAAATTTCTGGAATTTAATGGCCCTATTTATCTTAGATTAGTTAGAACATTCTATGCAAACCTTAGACTGAATAATGACATTTTGGAATCCATGGCTGAAGGTGTTATATTCTCTATTAGAGTTAAGGATTTGCATCATGTCTTCGGGCCGTCACGACACGGGGACAATTCTTTAAGGGCAAATGCGGATCAAATTTTTCAAAGTTTATTGCGCCCCGGTCGTGTCTGGAACGAAGGGCCTAAGCATGCATCCATGATGACAGCACAATCTAGGGTACTGCACTACATTGTATGCCACCAGCTTGTTCCCCAAACCTCACCAAACTATGCCAAACCAACCAACCAAGAGCTTAGACTTGTTAGTGCTATCCTTAACAATGAGAGGTTGAACTGGTGTCACATCATTCTCGATAGGATGCTAGCCGCTGCTAGGTCTAGGCACCCTACGTCGCTACCGTATCCTATGCATGTGACTCGGCTCTTGACCCATTTCCATGTGCCTATTCCCCCCAATGAAGAGTCCATGACCCTTCATGTCAATGAGCACTGCCTGAACAATGGTACTCTCAAACTTCAAGGGATGGAATTCCATGCACCTTCTGGAGAGTACAGGCACAAGGAGGAGGTGGCAAATTTGAATAGGGCTGAAAATGTTGCAGCTCCACAAGGAGTTGATGTTGAGTAATTAGAGGAAGAAGCTGTAGCATTTCATGAAACTGAAGGTGAAAATCCTATTGAGGACGAGATTAATTTTGATGATTTTACTGGTTCTCATTTTGGGTTTGATGGTTCGGAGTGGAGAGACAATGTCATCTCGCGGCTGGTTACCCTTGATGGGAGGGTGTACTCTCTTGCGTATGCTATTGATGCCCAGCGAGATGATATTGCGAGTCTGGATGCTAGAATGGGTGCACAGTCCGCTATGCTTTACTCCCACTTGGATCAACATTCGGATCAGATGAATCGTCGGTTTGATGAGATGATGGCTGCTTTTACTCGATTTTACCCTCCTCCAGATGATGCACCTCCATCAATGTTTTGATGCTGCTGTTTTTAGACATTTTATGATTTTCAAGTCTTAATGCTTTTATTGGAACATTATGTATTTTGGAAGTTAGCTTTGAACCTTATTGCACTTTATGTATTTTGTATTTGTCATTTTAAATCTATTGTGTTTTAATGCAAAGCTTCAGGGGGAGCTATCTGCTTTATGACTTATTTGTTTTATGACATATTTGGTTATGGGGTTTCCGAATATGATGCTCTCCTACCTTTATCTTTTTCTCAAAGTGTTATATCTTTTTGGCTCATGACAAAAAGGGGGAGAGAAAAGCACTTGTTAAGTCTTGTTGTAGCCTTGGTATGCACTCGTCATAATCTTGTTTCTGTAATTAAAATTTCATAACTACTTTGCTAGCACAAGCTGAATATTGACAGGTTTAGAGGTTCATGTATTGACGGGGAGTTGCCTCATAAAGAAACCATCATGTGCGAGCATCCTCATGTGGTATCAAGCTCAACAAGTGTTAATTATTTTGTCATCACCAAAAAGGGGGAGATTGTAAATTTAATTCTCCTAGTACTTAAGTTGATATGATTTTGATTATGACAAATTAATTAACGATCAAGCTTTGAAGTCAATGCAACAACAACAACAAGAAATCAAGAAATTAGTCAAGTGCTTACTCATTCTCAATTGGTTGTAATTGTAATTTGTCATTTATGTTGAGAGTGGGTAGAAATAGTTAATCTCTTCTAAGAGTAAAATAAGTAATATGATTATTAGGTTGAGATTAACCAAAATTAATACTTGAGAAGAAAAACAAAAAGGAAAATAAATTTTTATCATGTCTGATCAAAATACTCGAGTATTTTGAAGAAGAATCGAGTATTTTGATTAATTGTGCGAATCCAAGGTGAGAATGATGGCTTGTCTGGAATGTATGCCATGATTAAATGATTTTAGTTTCGATTGTCTAAATCGGAACTGTGATCGAACAAAGGTCAAGTAGTGTGAGGGCAATTGGCCTCGGAACGCATCGTTCTTATAGAGAGAGAGGCGCTTTCACATCTTCTTAAGCCGAAATTGGCTGGGGAGAGGAAAGGTTCCCTTTTTTAGGGTACTCGGGGGAACAGATCTAGTGGAGACGGGGTGGGGCCTGTAGCTCAGAGGATTAGAGCACGTGGCTACGAACCACGGTGTTGGGGGTTCGAATCCCTTTTTAAGGTGAGAATGATGGCTTGTCTGGAATGTATGCCATGATTAAATGATTTTAGTTTCGATTGTCTAAATCGAAACTGTGATCAGACAAAGGTCAAGTAGTGTGAGGGCAATTGGTCTGGTTGATTGTTTGGCTCCTCGCACGAAAGGCTAAGATCACTACTGTATTTATGTGTTGCTATTTGATTGGTTTATGTGAACATGAGAATATGAATAAATTATGCCTACTCATGCATGATGTTCATCCTATTTTATTTATCATGAAGCATGATCATAAAATTGAAAGTATACGTGATGAATTGATGGACAGAGTTTGAGAAATTAATTAACGGAAAAATAGTGAATTAAAGTGAAATTGTACAAGAAAGAATTTTGGAAGTAATGAGTTGTTGTGGACATTATTGAATATGAAAGTGAATCTCCCTTATGTGCACCAAGATGAATTCTTGTGCTTTCCAGGTTGAGTTTGTGCTGGCCACGTAAGTTGTGCCCATGGTTCCGAGCCTCTGATTTGTTAAGCAAGTGTTATTGGAAAAGAGTAGACGTTGTGAAAAGATGGGTAATTAGAGGTCGAGAATCACCGAAGGGATGTACAAGGGTGACTCGTCCTCAATTAGGTTAATAAATCTTAATAAAACATTTAAAAGACAAAGAATAATGCGGTGAGATGAGTGTGAAGTAATGGAGAGGAAGATACCATGTCTATCTGCGGATATTCAGGTGTGTTATTGTGATAGGGAAGGGTGATGACAGTGACTCGTCAAGAAACCTAAAGTACTTTTCTAGGCGGAACTAGTCTATAAGTGATTGGGGATTAATACCCAAGGGATCATAACCGTGAACTAGAAAAGTACTGTCTCCCCCTTGATCAAATTCGAAACGGTTAGAGGGAACCTGAATGAGGCGGGCAGTCTGATTGGTTTTTGGGCCCTGCGATGTCGCATTAAAATGAAATATTGATTTTTGACAAATAAAGTTATGATGGCTGACCCTGAGTGGTTGCAGCACTGTTGGTTTTCTTGGCTGTTCGACTTGCGTGGGTTAAGGTTCTTGTACGTCCTGTTTGCTTCCAATTAGGCTTGGGAGGATGTGGAGGAGATGTAGACGTGTGTGCTAACTAGATAATTTTCCCAGTGATGTTCCTTTTTCCCTGACATCACTGGTGATGCGAATTCCAATAAGACTTAATAAAATACATTGAGAAAGTTAATGGTCTATGAGGATTAAAGTGTGATGATGTGATGATGGCAGTGAAATTACGACAAGTTATGATGATGTGAGATCAATGAATTATTTAACTGATGATGATGATGATCATGCATTCATTTCATATCCATGTGCATCTGTGTTGCTATTTATTTTCTGCTTTGAGATATGTTGGTGGTACGTCTATTTTCTGGACGTGTCATGCGTCCAGAAAAGCTTATTTTTCTCCTGTCTGGTTGTTTCTCTTCGTTCTTCGTGGTGACGCAACGGGCATATGGTGTACCTAATCGAGATCCAAATGTGGCCCCTAGCGGGGGGAGTGTGGGAAGCTACCCGTGATGGATGCATCTGGAGAGGCCCGACTTGGTTGGAGATCAGAGACCCTGAGCATCGGGTGAGAGGAGCAAGGATCGACTTGCACATTGCTAGCATCACCTTGAGAGACTACATGGATGGTGGACCTCGGACTTACCATGCACGACGTGTGGAGCCCGCACCGACTGCTGTGGTAGAGCCAAAGGAGGATGGGGAGATAGAACTTGAGGATGAGGAGGAGGAGCCTGCAGCGGAGCGGGACAAGGATTATGTTCCAGAGGAGGGTTCAGATTCTGATTCGGATCTAGCGAGTGGATCGTAGGGTGTCTCGTGGGTGTTGCTGTTGGTCTTGTCCTAACTGAGGAATGTCATACTCTAGATAACTGATGATGTAACTACTTTGATCTTTTGACGTATTTTGGGACTATTTGTCCACAACTCTTTTTACCCTGCTATAATTTCTTTGGTGATGTAATTATGTGGATTTTATTAAACTGATGTAATTATTTGTACTTATGGATTTTATCAGGTGATGTTTAAAATGCAAAGTAAGTACTTTGGTGTATAGATCGGTGGATGTGTAGGTGTTTTTGTAACAACTCCATTTTGTGAATGGCAATGATAATTCTTTTGCGACAAATCGAACAACATTATCTTTTGTAAATAATAACTATGATGGATCTTTTGGAAAACAAATAAAACGAACCAAGCTAATTGCGTATGCATAAATGTTCAAACATAAAAATCAACCCTCATTTTTACTAATATTTAAAAAATAAATGGAATGTTTTTGATAAACAAAATCGGGGTGTTATAATCTTTACTTATAAGTTTTCTTTATTATGCTTCTACTTATATTTTTTTTTACAATAGATGATGAAAATGATGATGCTGCCAAAACTCTTTCCCCGAAGATCGGAGTCTACTTCGGCCCATGGTAAGAGTCATTTGACCAAAAATGCCTCGAAACCTGCTCCTCAAGTCAACATTGCAAATGCAACCACTCGACAATCTATAAGGCTTTCCAAACACAAGCCACCTCAAAGTAGTGTTTGCCCTTCATCAAAGGTACATTCCTTTTTCTTTCTCCTTTGGTTAAATGTCCCATTTTGTTACTTGTAACACCCCGATTTTCTTATTATAAAAATATAAGGAAATAAAAATTTTAGAAATCAATAATCAACTTTAAAGGTTATTTAATTAAATAAAATAAATCAGAGTTTGAAATTAAAAGCGGATAACATTAAATATTTCGTTTACAAATTAAGTTTATACAAAAGGTGGGGCACTTAATTACAATATAGAACGCTATACAAAATTAAATTTCCTTTCTTCCGACTTGTTCCGCTGCGCACTCTGATCTCCAACCTTATGGAACAATTCCTAAAATGTTAACCATCAAGGGTGAGATCTTTCACTTCACAGTGAATTAAAAGGACAGTAAACAATTCATAATAAAAACTTAGGATTAATAACTAAATCAAAGGATGGAATCAAAAGTATAACCTAGCCACTTCTCTAGAATACCCACCATCACACTTAGATCAATTCTCAATACTCATTCCATATATATATATATATATATATATATATATATACACTCCTGTTCAATAGATTCACTCTTTTACAATTCCACTATTATAACCATTAACAATTCACCATTTCCACCTTTCCTTCTCTTTATTCATTTAAACATTATATTCACATCCATTTACATTCCATTTTCAATCTCACAATTAATTCATTAAACACTTAGTCACATATATAAACATTTAACACCAATAACAATCAACAATTCAGAAATCAATCAGTCAATCAGTCGACATACTCAGGTATGTCTCAGGGACTACAATTTAAGTCATCTCCCTAATGTTCTTCACTTCCTACTTTAACAATACATAAAATAAATTAATATAAACATTTACATTAATTCTAAAATCAACTAAAAACTAAACTAATCACAATTACTTAAACTCTAGTCTATACTAATTACTTCCACACTCCAATTTAATTACTAATCTCAAACTCTATTATAAACTCTAACTATCCCTAACTCAAAGTGTGGAAAGAGTCTCCCCTTACCGGTTGAAGAGAAGAGAAGAAGGAGAGAGAGAGAGAGAATGTGAGCACTCCACCGAGCTCTAGAACTCAAGCTCCTAAGCCTCAAATCCTTGCTCCATGACAAATTCGTAGCTCCCTTGGTGATTGCCCAAATAAATGAGAAGGATTGAGGGAGTTAGGGTTTTGAATTGGGAATTGGGGATTTGAGGGATTGAGAATGAAATTGGGGTTTTTGTTGATAGAAAATCATGGGGAGTTGATGGGGAATGATTATGGGGTGTTAATTTGGTTTGATTTGGTGTTACTTTGACATTGGAGAAGGATTGGGGAAGAGAGAAGAAGAAAGCTTCGAATGGGAGAAGAGGAAAATGAAGAACACTTAAAATTCGTGTTTTAAGTCTGATTCAGCAGTGGTTAATCGATTAACTGGGTGGTTAATCGATTAACCCATGTAATTTGGCCAAAATCAACTTTCTGGCCTTAATCGATTAATCTCCTGGTTAATCGATTAACCTCCTGGTTAATCGATTAACTGGTTCAGTCACTATTTCCTATGCACTTCAAAATGTCATAACTTATTCGTTAACCAACGATCTTGCTCAAATTTTGAGGCAAGCTTCCTAAGACACTTATCTTCACATCCAACGGTGGAATTTGGGTTTGGAGCGATGGATATTTTATTTCTAATTTCCTAAGATCCTATGTTCATTAGATCCTAATTACTCTTCTAAAACTCACTTCTAAACTAATTCTACTTCACCAAACCTACCCTTACTAAATCCTACATTCTAAACATCACAATCCTCATTTAACAATAAAAAACACACAATTCTCAATCACGAAAGGACAAAACAAACAACCAACTGAATCCTATGCTTAACCTCTTCTTAAACACTCGATCTAACCCGATCGACTTAAGGCAAACCCTATAACCACTTAACCCTAATACCAATTACTCTCGAGGCGTAACCAATAGGGTCGAATTGATCACAATTGCCTCGCATATCTATCGGATTCCGGAACTCAATCGAAATGTGAGTTCGAGGGGATTCTCCGAGCACGGACTCTAAGGTCCATCCTTATATTCAAGGCTCTATTCTAGGATTCTCACTCCACTCACTCTATCGAGATCGAAGCACTAAACGACACTTATATGGGCTATTGAACACTCAAAGCCCTAACTGCACGATCGTAACCACGCCAATCCAAACTTAAACCAATTACCCTTCGACTATAACTAACGACTTCTAGAACACTTCTCTACCCATCCTAACGATGCTATCACATAATCAATATACACATACACACAAGGACACAAGCACAAATACTAACACCTAGGAATGCACACAAACACACATGACACATACATATATTAGGAAAACGTTTCCAAACACTTATACATATACATATTTAGATTCAACATAATAATATACATATAAGAAAATAGTTGAAAATCATATTTCACGTGTAAATAAGATATTTATAATTATAATCATTAGGTTAATAAAAATGAGGATGTTACAATTCTCCCCCACTTAAAAGAATTTCGTCCTCGAAATTCACTCTTTGAAAAACATTTGAAAAGAATGGGAGGAGACTTTATTAAAAATTGCTTTGATTAAAACCTTTTAAAGTTAACAAAATACTCATAGCTTCAAAAATAGTTTGGTTTATCATGGTAAAATCATAATAGCAAAAATATTGGTTTCTCAGAATTTCCCCAATCTAAATTCTATTTCCATGGGTGCTCCCCCACTTAAGCTGGGGTTATCCTTATAAACTCAGGCTCGGTGTCTTAATTGGGGTGGGTTGGTTCCATTCGACTGGTTCTGACATTTGGGTTTACTTGGCAGACGCTAAATTTCCCTCATCCTCAGGTACCCTAAAAGTTGTTGGGTTTTAACAAGATGAGGTAATCCTCTCATGGTCCACTTTCTCACTAACGGTTACTCTTCCCAAAACTTGCATAAAAATCAATCAGAAGTTCTCTGATAATTCTTATGCCCTGGTTAGGTTCTAACCTCAAGGTAATTTCTAGTCTTGGTGATCTACAACTATGAAGGTTATGGTTTGCAACTCCATATTCTTTTGATTGGGTTCTTTTGTTTGGGGTAGGCACATGCACTCTTACTCACAGTTCCACTCCGTCAACCTAGGTTTGAAAATTCACTAACTATTTGGTCTCTCTTAAATTTTGGAGAACTGGGGAGTACTCGGATGTGTTACTTATGGGTTAGTAATGTATTCTATTTAGGACTTGGGTTTTAGTTCTCTATTTCCTTTAAGGTATTCACTGGTTCATGCTAATCTAGCATACTCTCGGAATAGAAAAACACACTCAAGTCCTTATGTGACAAGGCCCTAGGACACTTCACTCTATTTGATTTAATATTGAAAGGTCTTGATAGTCCTTTGGTTTCACCATCCACTAAATTGGTCAGTTTTCATTGGTGCTATGGTTTTCCTGGGCCTTATGGGGAAAATCAAAATTGCAGAGCTTTCGAGAAACACTTTATGAAAATAAGGTAAAGGAAACAAAACTTTACACATAGGTGCATGAATATATTTATATACAAACACAAGTATGCCATGAAGATATATACATATACATACACATAAGCATATTCTGAAAATATTCACATATATGCTATTATCCATATTTTCAAAACTTAGTTTGAAAACTCTTTTTAAAACAGTTCAAGGAATATATATATATATATATATATATATATATATATATATATATTAATCATCTTAGCACTTAAAATAGGGTTTCCACTTATATTGGAAAGCCTTTTAGAAGAAAAGGGGGATTAAAATTTAAGACATAAATAGTTTTTGAAAATAGTTTAATATTGTCTCACAAAAGCGTCAATCAATTCATTCAATCACACATGACAACAACCATGCATCACCACCATTCAACTGACAAAATAAACCTACATACACAAACCTATACCTATATCAATCTCCCAATTGAACTTAAATCCTTGGTTCTGCTTAATTAAAACTTCTTTGTCATTCATAAATTTAAATATTACCATTCTGGGTTTAAGTTCAATTGGTAGAACTCCACACCTGACTTTCATTTAATGTTGAAGTTATCGAACTCAATTTGATAGTGGAAAGCAGTCATAAGTTCAATATAAAAGTTGTTATGGTTTTCTTGGATTTTATTCTATCCGATGTCAACTAAGTCATTCGGCTAGATTAGAATCGCAAAAATAACTTATTTGATTTTTCATGGTTCCACCCAAATTTTCGTTCGCTTACTTTAACACTAAATTAATTCACATCCGAACACATTTCGAGGACCTCTTGATTGAATTCGAACCGCTTCCCTACTTGGGTAAAAATTCCTTTTATTCTTGAAAGTTTCCAATTGAAATAGTTCGGCGGTTTGAATCCGATCGATTTGTTCTCGATTCTACTTAACTCTTGGCGTCGCAACGACTTGAATTAAGATTAGCAATGGAATCGACCGTTAATTTGATTTAAACATTATTTTTTTTCGTTCTTCTTTGACACTAATGTAATCGACGTGAACTTAGTCACTTGGTTAGATTAGGATCGAAGTCTTGATTCATTCAAGTAGCACGGTTCCATTTCTAATCACTATTCAATCACTTTGACACCACTCCATTCCACAAACAATACATCCAAAACATACACAATTACACAGAGTCAAGCAAAGAAAGAACCACAAACAATTAGGCACTAAAATTTTATACATAGAAAATCGTTTATTAATTCATGGTAGTGCGCGAACTCCTGGATTTCGACGACTTCACCTCCCAGTCAATGTAATGTCAGATTGGCCAATTCCCACACTACATTAATTCGGTGGTAGTAGCCCTCGTAATCCAATGAATTCTCGTACTACGGTTTCAATTGCCTTAGCATTATTCGGATTTCCTTTGTATAAGCTTTGGCCTTACATTACCCTAATACTTAAAACACTTTAACTCTCAACCATTCACCTAATACCACTTAGGTTTGTCGTTTTCAAAGAGGAGCACTTACAATATTCAAATTTTCTAAATTCTTTCTTTTATCACTTTTCAGTTTTTCCCCTTTGCAAACTCAAGCCCGATCCTTTTTCTGTTAACCCTAAACACTCTATATATACACTTACTCCTCTAGTACTATTCATACACATACTCATCATCCTAAATCATCAACTAGCGTTGACGATGCACAAACCAATATTCTAAATGTGATGCAAATGCAATGCAGTGCAAAATGCAATGCGATGCGGATGCAATACAATAACTTTTCTTTTTCCTTTACTTTTCACTTTGAGACATTTTCACTTTTGATGCAATGTCATGCAATACAATCTCACTTCTCCCTCTTGTGCATTGTGCTTCACATTCTCCCCGTAGGAGGGTTCTTCACACAAAGCACTACTTTCTTTTAACAATTTTCACTTTATTGACATTGTACTTCACGTTCTCCCCGAAGGAGTGTTCTTCATACAATGCCCACTTTTTTTTTAACTTTAAAACTTTTATTGACATTGTGCTTCACATTCTCCCTGCAGGAGGGTTCTTCACACAATGTCCACTTTTTAACAATTTCACTTTATGTGCATTGCACTTCACATTCTCCCCGAAGGAGGGTTCTTCATGCAATGCACCACTTTCCTTTTAACAATTTTAACTTTTTAACAATTCTCACTTTTTCCTCACTTCCCCTCCACACTTTGGGAAAAACAAACTAGGAGTAAACGTCCCTCTTCCTTCCTACATTGCACTTCTCGGTCTCCCCGTAGGAGTGTTCTTCATGCAATGCAGGCCCCTTTGCACTTCTCTGTCTCCCCGTAGGAGTGTTCTTCATGCTTGGGGAAGAACCATCCTCCGTAGCCACGAAATAGGTAAGTGACCGATAGATTTATTATAGTGTGCACCGGACCAATCACCAATTCAACTAGTACTTCTCGTGCTCCCCGAAGGAGGGTTCCTCATACTAGTTTACTACTAGGGTGATCAAAGTCCTCTATAATAACTCCTGTGATTGTTTCATAAACACAATCAAATCACTATCTATTCACGCCCACTAATTCTATGAACCTTCACATTCTCCCCGTAGGAGGGTTCTTCAGTTCATAGAACCTGGAAATCGATAATCTCTCCCAAAATACCTAAGGTCCACCTTTCTCCATGAATGCACATGTTTCTAGTTCATTTTAGGGGTATTAATCATCCATTCTTTATTTATATCGATTCATTAGGAGGGTTTTCTAACCTAAAGCATGAGGCCATATGATACAACAAACACATTCCAATTATGCCCACACTTATTCACAAAACACTTAGCAACCAATATGCACTTTCATTCTTAGTTATGCTCAACAATAGCATCAAACATAAACAACAAGCATATGACATTAACATTTTCAATTGAATCTATAAATCTCACCTTTATTCAAGAAACTTGAGATAGGAGTGTTTGCAACGGAATCGGGATTACTTTCCCTCAGGTCGAAAGGAAGAACGACTTTGATACCATATTGTAACACCCCGATTTTCTTATTATAAAAATATACGGAAATAAAAATTTTAGAAATCAATAATCAACTTTACAGGTTATTTAATTAAATAAAATGAAATAAAATAAATCAGAGTTTGAAATTAAAAGCGGATAACATTAAATATTTCGTTTACAAATTAAGTTTATACAAAAGGTGGGGCACTTAATTACAATACAGAACGCTATACAAAATTAAATTTCCTTTCTTCCGACTTGTTCCGCAGCGCACTCTGATCTCCAAGCTTCTGGAACAATTCCTAAAATGTTAACCACCAAGGGTGAGATCTTTCACATCACAGTGAATTAAAAGGACAGTAAACAATTCATAATAAAAACTTAGGATTAATAACTAAATCAAAGGATGGAATCAAAAGTATAGCCTAGCCACTTCTCTAGAATACCCACCATCACACTTAGATCAATTCTCAATACTCATTCCATATATATATATACTCCTGTTCAATAGATTTACTGTTTTACAATTCCACTATTGTAACCATTAACAATTCACCATTTCCACCTTTCCTTCTCTTTATTCATTTAAACATTATATTCACATCCATTTACATTCCATTTTCAATCTCACAATTAAGTCATTAAACACTTAGTCACATATATAAACATTTAACACCCAATAACAATCAACAATTCAGAAATCAATCAGTCAATCAGTCGACATACTCAGGTATGTCTCAGGGACTAGAATTTAAGTCATCTCCCTAATGTTCTTCACTTCCTACTTTAACAATACATAAAATAAATTAATATAAACATTTACATTAATTCTAAAATCAACTAAAAACTAAACTAATCACAATTACATAAACTCTAGTCTATACTAATTACTTCCACACTCCAATTTAATTACTAATCTCAAACTCTATTATAAACTCTAACTATCCCTAACTCAAAGTGTGGAAAGAGTCTCCCATTACCGGTTGAAGAGAAGAGAAGAAGGAGAGAGAGAGAGAGAATGTGAGCACTCCATCGAGCTCTAGAACTCAAGCTCCTAAGCCTCAAATCCTTGCTCCATGACAAATTCCTAGCTCCCTTGGTGATTGCCCAAATAAATGAGAAGGATTGAGGGAGTTAGGGTTTTGAATTGGGAATTGGGGATTTGAGGGATTGAGGATGAAATTGGGGTTTTTGTTGATAGAAAATCATGGGGAGTTGATGGGGAATGATTATGGGGTGTTAATTAATTTGGTTTGATTTGGTGTTACTTTGACATTGGAGAAGGATTGGGGAAGAGAGAAGAAGAAAGCTTCGAATGGGAGAAGAGGAAAATGAAGAACAACACTTAAAATTCGTGTTTTAAGTCTGATTCAGCAATGCTTAATCGATTAACTGGGTGGTTGATCGATTAACCCATGTAATTTGGCCAAAATCAACTTTCTGGCCTTAATCGATTAATCTCCTGGTTAATCGATTAACCTCCTGGTTAATCGATTAACTGGTTCAGTCACTATTTCCTATGCACTTCATAATGTCATAACTTATTCGTTAACCGACGATCTTGCTCAAATTTTGAGGCAAGCTTCCAAAGACACTTATCTTCACATCCAACGGTGGAATTTGGGTTTGGAGCTATGGATATTTTATTTCTAATTTCCTAAGATCCTATGTTCATTAGATCCTAATTACTCTTCTAAAACTCACTTCTAAACTAATTCTACTTCACCTAGCCTACCCTTACTAAATCCTACATTCTAAACACATTCTAAACATCACAATCCTCATTTAACAATAATAAACACACATTTCTCAATCACGAAAGGACAAAACGAACAACCAACCGAATCCTATGCTTAACCTCTTCTTAAACACTCGATCTAACCCGATCGACTTAAGGCAAACCCTATAACCACTTAACCCTAATACCAATTACTCTCGAGGCGTAACCAATAGGGTCGAATTGATCACAATTGCCTCGCACATCTATCGGATTCCGGAACTCAATCGAAATGTGAGTTTGAGGGAATTCTCCGAGCACGGACTCTAAGGTCCATCCTTATATTCAAGGCTCTATTCTAGGATTCTCACTCCACTCACTCTATCGAGATCGAAGCACTAAACGACGCTTATATGGGCTATTGAACACTCAAAGCCCTAACTGCACGATTGTAACCACGCCAATCCAAACTTAAACCAATTACCCTTCGACTATAACTAACGACTTCTAGAACACTTCTCTACCCATCCTAACGATGCTATCACATAAGCAATATACACATACACACAAGGACACAAGCACAAATACTAACACCTAGGAATGCACACAAACACACATGACACCTACATATATTAGGAAAACGTTTACAAACACTTATACATATACATATTTAGATTCAACATAATAATATACATATAAGAAAATAGTTGAAAATCATCTTTCACGTGTAAATAAGATATTTATAATTATAATCATTATTTTAATAAAAATGAGGATGTTACATTACTCATTATATATTTAACATGTTCTTTATGGAAACAAATTAATGATTCCTGTTCTGCCTCTCATGAAGATTCTTCTAACTCTACTAGGCCAGACACTTTCTAAGTGATTATGCTGCCTTTTGGATAATTTTACCTTTATATCTTTTAGCCAAAATTTTCTTCCTCCAACGGGTATTGGGTAAAAGAAAGAGCCCATACTAAACTACCAATCATGTCATTTCCTCAAAGATGACCTTGACAATCTTCCTTTAAGAGTAAGCTTCTTTGATCATTCTCTTTTTGTCAAGTTTCTTTCATATCCTCACCATTGTTTTTGCTTATAAGTGAGTAGTAAGATACCTCATTTTCGATCTTCAAAATCCAAGCGAACTAAAGTCATTTCTCTTTTTACAGCAACTCTTGATAAGGTATTTTCAGATATCCCTTTGTACTCTTGTTGGTTTAGCACTAAGTCTTTCATATCGCTTAGGTTGTCGATGTTGTTGTGAAACAATCAATTGGCACTATTTTTACCCCTGTTGTCATGCTTTCCTTCTTACTAGAGGTTTACCCTTCTGTCCAACATTAATTTGGTTGAATTTCTTATGCTTGTCGTTTCTTAGAATAACCCGAATTATTGGTTACTATTAACATAGTGAATGAACAGAATAATGTCATCCTTCTTGATTCGACTAAAATGGTGATTGGTGATGCTCTACCATCATCCACCATTTTGAGACTTGTTTATACAAGTGAAGTTGATGTGTATACATCCCACATTGTCACTGCTTTGAGAATAGCTCCTCTAGCTGAAGTCACGGATGTTCTTACTTCTTCTCATCCTTCAAGCAACTACTTAAAGACTAAAGAGTATCTGACCCACATGAAGGCTCTCAAATTTGCATGTATCAAGAGTCTTGTTCATTGAGACAGATTAATATTTCACTCTAGTGACGAAAAGTGTAACACCCCAAATTTTCATTTCCTGTTGTAATGAAATGTCAATCATGAAAGTTAATCAAAATTATTTCCTTAAATTATAAATATTATTTTTATAATTAACTACGTAATTATGTGTGTGCTGGTGATAAGTAAAGTTGCATGAGAAATATTTTGATTATCAATAATATGGGAAAATAGGATTTTTGCATATTAGTCCCTGATTTGGGACCTAGAAGTAATATTAGAAAGATTTTGGAGGGAGGAATTAAAATATTTATTTTTCAAATTTGACCAAAAAGACTCGAGTCTTTCAGGAAAGACTCGAGTATTCTGGACAGTGTTGAACTCGTTAGTGCGTTTGATGAGTCAGCACTCAACGATTATTAAACGTTGACACAAAATCAACTTGAAGACTCGATAATGGCCTTCGTGTCGCCATGCATGGTCAACGATTCATGCTATATAAGCATGATTGTTGACGAAAATCGACCATTTGGTCGAATTGCTCCAAGAATTTGAGTTCTAGGGTTTTCAATTTTGTTTCCTTATATCTCCTTCGATTTTGATTGTTAGAGTGATTACTATACAACATTGTAAAGCTCACATCACGAGCTTTACAAAGACATAGAGATTGAGAGTTAAGAGTTCGTGTAGAGGAAGAATCGAAGCTCGAAAGAGAGGGAGCTTTTGCTGTCAAACTTGGAAGACTGAAGTCTGGAGCTTACTTCAAGCTCTGATTTTGGTAAGTTCATGGACCCTATGACCCTCAATTTCATTTCCTACCTTAAGTCCATGTTGCAGAGAATAATTCCGAACCAAATTCCCTAATTTTTAAATTGAAATTGCATGTTAAAATCCCTGGTTTTTGGACTCTGCTCAAATGTGGCTGCATGTAAAGGGTTTTGGGGGTTAGAGTGTTCCAGCCAATTTCTCTACAAATTCCCTGTTAATTCACGACCTAGAGGTAAGGGTGAAGCTAATTGTTCACTAGAATAAGCTTAATTCATTGAATTATAAGTGTAGAGTCACCATGAGACTCTATGGGCATAGCTTGAATTAGATTTTTGGCTTGGAGGCCTATTTGAGTTTCAAAGTTGTTTGTGTAGGATTCTCATGTTTTGATGCTAACAATCTCTCTCCAAGCAACAACATTAGCAACAAGCAAGCTACACCACATGAAGATTAGAATTAGGATTTTTATTAATTCTATTTCAATGTAATCTTTATTTTTATGCAATGCATCTCATTGGTGTGGGTAGCTTAGGTGATTTTAAGAATATTTAAATAATGTTTGATTAAGAGTGAAGATACTTTAAATCTTGATTAAATAGCTCTATTAAAAGTTTTGTGAAAATCCTTTTAGAAAAACCTTGTTTTTATTCAGATTCTGATCAGTTCACTCGAGTAATGAGTATTGGTTCACTCGAGTAATTTATGTCATGACAGGTTAATCGAGTAATGGTTTACACATCACTCGAGTAACTTAATCTGACATGTTTTAATCGAGTAATGTTATATGGTTTACTCGAGTAATTCAATCAGTATTTGGAAAATTATAAAAGGACTTAATTTTCTCTTTCACATATGATATACATTCATTCTTACAATTTTCTATACACTTTGAAAAGCAATTCAAGAGCTATTTTACATCTTTCAAGAGCTATCAAGATTCAACAAAGAACTTTTCATTCTTCACTCTATTTCTTTCAATGTTCAGATATTCTTGAGATCATAATTTTTGTTCTTAGTGGTTGTTGAAGATTTGCAATTTGTGATTGCATCATTGAAGTTTCAACACAAGTGAAGAATCTCACAAGGAAGACTTTGAGGATCAAATCAAAGCAAGAAAAGAGGATTGGTTGGAAGCATCTTCAATCAATTAGCAAGGAAATCTAGAATACTCAAAAGGGGTAGATTAGATCAAAGTGTTTGGTACACACTTTGTGTTGGGTTTTAAGATAGGAGAACTAAGAATCTAGTTGCATCTTAAAACATTGTAAAATCTACATTTGAAGATTTCTAGTGAAGAATCTCTCTTGATTCAAGAGGGGACTGGAGTAGCTTTCAAGTGGATGAAAGTGAATCAGGATAAATCCTTGTGTCTCTTTTATTTTTCATTCCTTGTATTGCATTAATTCATTAACAATTGCATTTTTAGGTTAGAATTGGGATTTTCATAATTATACTCAATTGATCTAAAATTGCATGTTAATATTACTTGAAATTGTTCATATTAATCATTCATAATTTGTTGAATCATCATAGCATTGTTATTCTTGAAGAACTCCATTGAAAACTGAGTTTTAATTGAATTTTACCCAGTTTACTCGAGTAAAGTTCTTGTCACTCGAGTAATCTGCTTTCAGTTTATGAACATTACTCGAGTAGGTTTTCTGTTACTCGAGTGATTTAAAAATAGCTTTCGTAATACTCGAGTGATTTCCTGAATACTCGAGTGAAATTATTTTTGCTTGCGTATTACTCGAGTGAAGTCTTGAGTTACTCGAGTAATCTGACTTGAATTTTTAAGAAAATTTATTTTCATAAAACCATTCTCTTAGGTGGACGAAAAATTTGTAATAAGGCTTCAATATTCTATTCACCCCCCCTCTAGACTATATTGAGCCGCTTGTTGGTTTCCAGCAAGTGGTATCAGAGCTCGGACGAAAAATCCGAGCCTTAAAAAGCTTTTTCGAAAAGATCCTTTCACTTGGAAACAATGGGCTCAATTTCAAATCCTTTTGGTGGTGAAGGAACTTCCATTAATCGTCCTCCACTATTCAATGGTGAGGGTTATGCTTATTGGAAGGTCCGCATGAAAATTTTTATTCAAGCCATAGATATGGAAATTTGGAACGCCATAGAGAATGGACCTTTTGTTCCTCAAACGAAGGTAAATGATGTTGTTTCGGTCAAACCTCAATCGAGTTGGGACAATGATGATAAGAAGAAAGTTGCATTTGATTTAAAAGCTAAAAATATCATCACGTCCGCTCTTTCTTATGATGAGTTCTTTCGAGTATCTCAATGTGTTGATGCTAAACAAATGTGGGACACATTACAAGTCACACATGAGGGAACTTCGGAGGTTAGAAGGGCTAGACTAAATACACTCATGCATGAATATGAACTCTTTCGTATGTTACCTAATGAAAATATAGGTGACATGCAAAAGCGGTTCACTCATATCATAAATCATCTTTCTGCACTTGGAAAAGTTATTACTAATGGTGAAGTTGTTAATAAGATTTTGAGATGTCTTAGCAGGGAATGGCAACCTAAGGTGACGGCCATTATGGAAGCTAGAGACGTGGATCAAATTGATTTAGCAACTCTATTCGGAAAACTTCAAGAGCATGAAATGGAGCTTGGACGGTTATCCATGAATGAAGATGCCGATAGAAAGAAAAAGGGGATTGCTCTTAAATCAACTTCAAAATCTCTTAAGGCACAAGAGGAAAACTCTCAAGTGGATGACTCGGACTCCGATATAGATGATGAGACCCTTGGCTTGCTAGTTAAAAATCTTGGTAGGTTCTTTAAGAGTAAGGGAAACTTTAATAAGAATAGACAAAGAGATTCTAAGGACTCACAACCAAGAAATAAGACTAACAAGGAACACATCAAGTGTCATGGGTGTGGAAAGCTTGGTCACTATCGATCAAAATGCCCAACTCATTCTAAGAAGTCGGAAGGTGGCAACTCTAAGTTCAACTCATCTAAAGGAAAAAGGGCTTACATAGTATGGGATGAAGAGGAGAGTCAATCAACATCTAGCTCATCGGATGATGAAGAACTTGCAAATCTATGTTTGATGACGAAGCTTGATGAAGAGGAATCTTCGAGCATTAAATCAAGTGACAACGTCAATGAGGTAGATTATCTTTTCGATGCTAGCTCTAGTTCTAATTCTCCTTCATTCAATGAGTTGTACAATGTGTATGTAGAGTTGCATAAAGAGTTGAAGAAACTTGCTAAAATAAATGTTGAAAGAAAGAATTTCATAATGAAGCAACATGAAAAGATAATTGAACTTCAAAAAGATTTAGAAGAACTTAAGCTTCAAAATGAAACTCTTGAACTCATTTATGCAAACTCTACATGCAATTGTGAATTGAAATCAAATGAGAATCCATCTTGTGAAAATTGCAAGTCTTTGGAAAAAGAAGTTTTTAATTTGAATGATCGACTTGCAAGGCTCATGAAAGGAGATACTTCATTAGATCATTTGCTTTCAACTCAAAGGAACAATAGCAATAGATCCGGTCTTGGCTATACCAAACCTAAGAAACGCAATTATCGCAAAGTTGGTGGATTTTCAAAGAATAAGATTTCTAAAAACCCAACTTGCCATTATTGTGGGATCTTTGGGCATACCACGAATAAATGTAATATAAAGAAAGTTGGTATATCAAGCGGTGAATATATTTGGATTGTTAAGGGGACTTCTCCCCATGCTAACAACAAAGGACCCAAGACCACTTGGGTACCTAAGTCAACCAAATGATATCTTTCTTGTAGGTGTGTCTTCGAACCAAAGAGCGCAAATGGTACTTGGATAGTGGTTGTTCGAGACACATGACGGGAGACAAAACGCACTTCATGGAACTTACTCCGAAAAGTGATGGATTTGTGACATACGGCGACAACAACAAGGGCAAAATTCTAGGAGTCGGGAAGATCGGTAACGTATCTAACCTTGTCATAGAAAATGTCCTATACGTAGAAGGCTTAGAACACAACTTGCTTAGTATAAGCCAACTATGCGATATGGGCAATTATGTGACTTTTACCCCGGAATTATGTTTCATTAAGTCTTCTATAGATGATAGTGTTAAGTTTGTTGGTCGTCGCTCTAATAACACTTACTTAATTGATTTGGATGAGATAACTTCACTATTTTCAAAATGTTTCAAATCTTTTGATGATGAAATTCGTCTTTAGCATAGACGAATTGCTCATGTGAATGTGAATCAATTAAACAAACTTTTGCGAAAAGATTTAGTGATTGGTTTGCCTAACTAAATTTTAAGCTTGATGGCATTTCTGACTCTTGTCAAAAGTGCAAGCAAGTTAAAAGTTCTTTTAAACCTAAAAATGTGATAAGCACAACAAAGCCTTTGGAGCTAATCCATATGGATTTGTTTGGCCCTTCACAAATTAAAAGTTTAGGTGGCAATTACTATGGATATGTTTTAGTAGACGATTTTACTAGATTCACATGGACTTTATTTTTATCCGTAAAAAGTGAAGTTTATAAATGTTTTAAAAAGTTTGCCAAACTCATCCAAAATCAACTAAGTTTGAAAATTGTGTCTATTAGAAGTGATCACGGAGGTGAGTTTGAAAACACTAGGATTGATGCGTTTTGTGATAATTTGGTATTGATCATCAATTTTCGGCCCCTAGGACTCCGGAGCAAAACGGAGTTGTAGAAAGGAAAAATAGAATATTAGTGGAACTTGCTCGTACTATGTTGATAGAATCAAATGTTCCTAAATATTTTTGGGCTGATGCAGTAAACACTGCTTGTTATGTGCTTAATAGGGTTCTTATTCATCCGCATTTAAATAAAACACCTTATGAACTTTTAAAAGGGCGAAAGCCAAATATTTCACATTTTCATGTTTTTGGGTGTAAGGTGTTTGTTTTAAATAACGGAAAGGAACCGGTCGGCAAGTTTGACTCCAAAGCCGACGAAGGCATATTCATAGGTTATTCAACCCATAGCAAAGCATATAGAGTCTTCAATAAAAGAACATTAACCGTTGAGGAATCCGTGCATGTTGTATTTGATGAATCTTCGAAAGAAGATTGTGTTGTTTCTTGTGATGATGATAATATAGGTACATTTTTTGATCATGAGAAGTCAACATCACAACAAATGGAAGAGAATCAAATTGAAGATGGAGAGGTGCAAGCACAAGATAAAGACTTAGCACAAGAGACTCAATCTCAATTACCAATAGCTTGGAAATCAAACAAAAATCATCCGATTTCTAACATCTTAGGTGACATTGCGAAGGGAGTGGTAACCCGACGCACTTTAAATAATTTTTGTTATTATGTTGCCTTTGTATCTCAAATAGAACCTAAGAGTATCAAAGAGGCTGTTCAAGATGATCATTGGATTATGGCCATGCAAGAAGAATTAAATCAATTTGAAAGAAACCAAGTTTGGGAGCTTGTGCCAAAACCCGATGATCGTCCTGTAATTGGTACTCGGTGGATCTATAGGAATAAGTTAGATGAATCGGGTATTATTGTTAGGAATAAAGCTAGGTTGGTAGCACAAGGTTATAGTCAAGAAAAAGGAATCGATTACGATGAGACATATGCTCCTGTTGCTAGACTAGAAGCTATTCGTATTCTTCTCGCTTTTGCTTCGATAATGGATTTTAAATTGTATCAAATGGATGTTAAGAGCGCCTTTCTTAACGGATACATTCAAGAGGAAGTTTACGTGTCACAACCTCCTGGATTCGAGAGTTTTGAGCATCCGGACTACGTTTTCAAACTGAAAAAGGCTTTGTACGGTTTGAAACAAGCTCCTAGAGCTTGGTACGACCGACTAAGCAATTTTTTATTATTACAAAAAGGTTTTAAACGAGGCACTGTTGACACTACACTTTTTATTGAACGTTCCGGTAAGGATATTTTATTGGTTCAAATATATGTTGACGATATTATATTTGGTGCTACTAACGAGAACTTGTGTAAGAAGTTTTCAGACTTGATGCAAAGCGAATTCGAGATGTCGATGATGGGAGAGCTTACATTCTTTCTTGGCCTTCAAATAAAGCAGCTTAATGATGGCATTTATATTCATCAGAGTAAATATTGTAGAGAGCTTCTCAAACGTTTTGGGATGGATTCGTGCAAATCCGCTTCTACACCAATGAGCGTTGCATGCTACCTAGATCAAGATGAGGCTGGAAAAGCGGTAGAGGTAACGAAGTATCGTGGTATTATTGGTAGTTTGTTATACTTAACTGCATCTAGGCCTGACATCATGTTTAGTGTATGTATGTGTGCACGTTTTCAAGCAAAACCGAAAGAGTCGCATCTAACTGCTGTCAAAAGAATAATGAAATACTTAAAGGGTACAATGAATACTGGACTTTATTATCCTAGGGATGCTTTTCTAAAACTTATAGGTTATTCGGACTCTGACTTTGCCGGTTGTAAAGTTGAGCGAAAAATTACAAGCGGAACATGCCATTTAATTGGTAATTCACTTGTATCGTGGTTTTCTAAAAAGCAAAATTGTGTAGCTTTGTCAACCGCGGAGGCCGAATACATAGCAGCCGGTAGTTGTTGTGCTCAAATCCTTTGGATGAAACAACAATTATCTGACTTTGGTTTAAATTTGACAAAAATCCCTATAAAGTGTGATAACACTTCGGCAATTAATTTGACTAAAAATCCAGTATTACACTCAAGGACAAAGCATATTGAAATTAGGCATCACTTTTTGAGAGGTCATGTTCAAAAAGGTGATTGTGTTATTGAGTTTGTTCAAACTTCGGATCAATTAGCTTATATCTTTACAAAACCATTACCAAGGGACACATTTTATAAGATTCGAAGAGAACTTGGTATTTTTGATGAATCAACTATTAGCTAATTGTATTTGATGCTTTTCGAAATCACCTTCAAGCCTATTTCAATGTGATTTGTATTTTGAGTTGTTGTATCTTATTAAAGTGTTTCTTATTTTTTTTGATATGTAGTTATGTGTGTATGTTTTCTATAATATGTTAATTGCTTTATTTGTATGTGTGTTACTTGCTAAATGCTAAGTGTTTCTATGTGTTTGTGTATGAAAAATGTTTTTGCATGAAAAATTGAAATTTTTAAAATTCTGGACAGTTCACTCGAGTAACAGATATTTCACTCGAGTAATTTTAAAATCTCTTTCGTATTACTCGAGTAATTCTGTTTGTCACTCGATTAATTTTAAAATGACTTTCGTATCACTCGATTAGTTCATCCATCACTCGAGTAAATATTTTTTAATCTTCGGCACACTCGAGTAACATTTCTTTTCACTCGATTACTGCTCGAATCACTCGAGTAATGCATGAACATCACTCGAGTAACTTACGTGATTTTAAAAACTGAACTGTTGAAACTGCATCATTTTTCACGTTTCTTTCTCACTCTTGTTCGTATTTCTCTATTCTCTCTCATACGGTTCTTCATCAAATCATCATTTTCAGCCACAAAACTTCTCAAATCATACAAATTTCTTCCATATTTCATCATTATATCATCATTTCTACTCATTTCATTCATCATTTTCACCAATTTCACCCAAAATCCGAAAATTCCCAAATCAAAACCCTAACCCCAAAACCGAATCTGCACTTTCTGAATCAATGTCTTCTTCCTCACAATCTCAACCTCCTCGAAAGAAAGCAAAGCAAGGAGCAGGCCGTAATGACCCCTGGTTTTCTGGAATCAACCGAGACTTGCGGGAACCGAATTTTATCAATCGCTCTTTTGGTCTTACACGGTATGTTAAGTTTGCTTGGTTGCATAAGGAGCAATTTTCATTTGTAGAGGATTTGGAATTTCAGAATTTGAAGAGGTTTTTAGAATTTGAGACTCATTATTACCCTAGGCTTGTCAGACAATTTTATCAGAATTTTACTAAGCTAGATGGTGAGTATCAAACAATGGTTAGAGGACATCATTTTGTTATAAAGCCTGAAGATTTGACAATGTTGTTTGGTTTAGAAAACAAGGGAACTTTTATTGGTGATGATGACTGTCTGGATTTGGATGTGGATACTAATAAGATTTATACTGATTTGTTGCGTACTGGTGAATCTTGGAGTGATAGGACTACTAGAACTGTATCACCTTTGCATGCTGTGGATAGAGTGCTTATGTACATTGTTTCTTATTGTTTGATTCCAAAATGCAATCAAAATTATGCACAATTGGGAGATGATGATCTTATTTTGTTTCATGGGATCAAAAAGAGATATGAGATGAATTGGAATAAAATGTTTTTAGCTCGTATGGAAGCTGCTGCTCAATCTCCTCCTACCCAATTCTTACCATATCCTATGCATGTTACCAAAATAATGAGGTATTACCGTGTTCCAATCCCTGATGATGAGCCAGCTGTGACGGAAAAGAAAAATAACTGGTGTCTTAATGATTCACACATTAGTTATATGAAAATTGCTTGGCATAGGGAAAGTCGCACTTGGTTATGGAAATCACAGATTAAGGAAATGGTTGAAGCTGCAAAGGCTGCAAGAGCTTCAGGTTCTAGGAAAAGGACTTTACTTGGTGATAGGGCTGGTGCATCTTCTTCTGCTCCTCCTTCTTCTACTGATCAGATGGATACCGATCGCATTGAGGACTATATCAATTTGGACAATCTTGGTACTCCATTTGATGCACAAGCTGCTCATGAGTCATTGGTTGAGGACATCAATGCTCAATTTGCTCAGTTGGAGATGAGACAGGATGTGAAGAATATTGCCATAGAGCATCGTTTAATGGATTATATGTCTGGCCTATTTTCTCACCATTTCCCTCCTCCTCCACCTGATTCCTAGACCTGTGGATGCTGATGATGTTTTGCTGATTGATTTCTGTTTCATGTTTCATATGCATATTTCTGACTATGTTATGTTTATGTTTCTGTTTCATGTTTCTGACTCTGTTGCTACTATGTTTTAGGACCTTGTGTATGGTCTAGTTTGGATAGTTTCGTTTGCTTATTTGCTATGGTTGATGTCTTTTTGTTTTACACTATGATTTGCTGCTTAGTGTGATACTCTGCTATTATGGATTATGGTGCTATATTCGTTGTGCATTTATATTCGTTGTGGCACTATTGTGGTTTATTTTGGTATTGTCTTTATTGTTATATTTTTTTTACCATTGTGAACTACTTACCTTCAACTTTTGGCAAAGGACTTTTCTCAACTTTCATATCTTTTTAATGATGCCAAAAGGGGGAGAATATTTTGTTGATGTTGTTCTTGTAGGTTAAGTTTTACTATATTTTTCCTAGGTGTTTTACATTTAGGGGGAGTATGTTAAAACTTAGTGCTTAAATTGAAATTGCATGTTAAAATCCCTGGTTTTTGGACTCTGCTCAAATGTGGCTGCATGTAAAGGGTTTTGGGGGTTAGAGTGTTCCAGCCAATTTCTCTACAAATTCCCTGTTAATTCACGACCTAGAGGTAAGGGTGAAGCTAATTGTTCACTAGAATAAGCTTAATTCATTGAATTATAAGTGTAGAGTCACCATGAGACTCTATGGGCATAGCTTGAATTAGATTTTTGGCTTGGAGGCCTATTTGAGTTTCAAAGTTGTTTGTGTAGGATTCTCATGTTTTGATGCTAACAATCTCTCTCCAAGCAACAACATTGGCAACAAGCAAGCTACACCACATGAAGATTAGAATTAGGATTTTTATTAATTCTATTTCAATGTAATCTTTATTTTTATGCAATGCATCTCATTAGTGTGGGTAGCTTAGGTGATTTTAAGAATATTTAAATAATGTTTGATTAAGAGTGAAGATACTTTAAATCTTGATTAAATAGCTCTATTAAAAGTTTTGTGAAAATCCTTTTAGAAAAACCTTGTTTTTATTCAGATTCTGATCAGTTCACTCGAGTAATGAGTATTGGTTCACTCGAGTAATTTATGTCATGACAGGTTAATCGAGTAATGGTTTACACATCACTCGAGTAACTTAATCTGACATGTTTTAATCGAGTAATGTTATATGGTTTACTCGAGTAATTCAATCAGTATTTGGAAAATTATAAAAGGACTTAATTTTCTCTTTCACATATGATATACATTCATTCTTACAATTTTCTATACACTTTGAAAAGCAATTCAAGAGCTATTTTACATCTTTCAAGAGCTATCAAGATTCAACAAAGAACTTTTCATTCTTCACTCTATTTCTTTCAATGTTCAAATATTCTTGAGATCATAATTTTTGTTCTTAGTGGTTGTTGAAGATTTTCAATTTGTGATTGCATCATTGAAGTTTCAACACAAGTGAAGAATCTCACAAGGAAGACTTTGAGGATCAAATCAAAGCAAGAAAAGAGGATTGGTTGGAAGCATCTTCAATCAATTAGCAAGGAAATCTAGAATACTCAAAAGGGGTAGATTAGATCAAAGTGTTTGGTACACACTTTGTGTTGGGTTTTAAGATAGGAGAACTAAGAATCTAGTTGCATCTTAAAACATTGTAAAATCTACATTTGAAGATTTCTAGTGAAGAATCTCTCTTGATTCAAGAGGGGACTGGAGTAGCTTTCAAGTGGATGAAAGTGAACCAGGATAAATCCTTGTGTCTCTTTTATTTTTCATTCCTTGTATTGCATTAATTCATTAACAATTGCATTTTTAGGTTAGAATTGGGGTTTTCATAATTCTACTCAATTGATCTAAGATTGCATGTTAATATTACTTGAAATTGTTCATATTAATCATTCATAATTTGTTGAATCATCATAGCATTGTTATTCTTGAAGAACTCCATTGAAAACTGAGTTTTAATTGAATTTTACCCAGTTTACTCGAGTAAAGTTCTTGTCACTCGAGTAATCTGCTTTCAGTTTATGAACATTACTCGAGTAGGTTTTCTGTTACTCGAGTGATTTAAAAATAGCTTTCGTAATACTCGAGTGATTTCCTGAATACTCGAGTGAAATTATTTTTGCTTGCGTATTACTCGAGTGAAGTCTTGAGTTACTCGAGTAATCTGACTTGAATTTTTAAGAAAATTTATTTTCATAAAACCATTCTCTTAGGTGGACGAAAAATCTGTAATAAGGCTTCAATATTCTATTCACCCCCCCTCTAGACTATATTGAGCCGCTTGTTGGTTTCCAACAGTTTGGAGCAAGTTCCATATGTTGCATGCAAGCTGTATTAAGGCTATTTTCATGTTGAAAATTCTTAGAATGGAATTGAGTATGATAAGTTGATGAAAATGTGATTTTATGCGTAATTGGTTCTCAAACTCAATTCAGTATGATATGATGTTTTCTTTGTGTTGGAACATGTTTAATTTACATAATGTTAGCTCTATTAAGCATTGGTTTTGATTAAATTTCATTAGAAATGAAAATGGTGTGTTAAAACTCAATTTTCAGTGGTCTGTCTATCAACACTTGAGTCCTTGACTCGAGACTCGAGTATTTTAGACGCACGAGTGCGTCTGGTGGCACCAACACTCGAGTTTCTGACCCAGGACTCGAGTACTGACTGGTGCTAATAATGCACCTTACTGATGAACCACTCGAGTAGTGCATGATCCACTCGAGTCTTCTTGGTTGATGAAGACTCGATTATTTCATGAACCACTCGAGTATTTTAGAAAGACCTGAGACTTCAACTTTGTAGAAAATTAAGATCCACTCGAGTCTTGCTAAGAACCACTCGAGTATTTCAGTACAGATTAGAACTCTACTCGAGTCTTTTAAAAGTCACTCGAGTCTTTTTGAACAGAATGATAAAACAATGCCATTTTCATCCAAGTCAAGTTTAATTAAATCCAAGAATCAATCATGTTCCAAAAGAAGATATGATATGTTCAAATACTTTAGTAATTGCATTATGGGATATACTGCATGTTGTACATTATGAAATTTATGGATAACCCTAAACAGGATGTTGTGTGCATTCATGCATGGTGATGTGGTGATAGCATATCATTTGGTCATGTTCGAGGAACATGAGGAGGGAACTCTAGGAGTACCAATTTGGTTATGACTTGCCTGTAGTCACATTTTGGTAATGTGACCAGCATTGGTTGCTGCGAACGTTGGGTATTCGTCTTGGTGACGAGATGTGCACATCGATAATGATATTGGTATTATGAACCACGTTCCAGGCATAGTCGTGTGGCTTGCTCGGCGACATATTTTGGTAATGTGGGAAGCATAGGAGATGGTGTTACGTCTTGGTGATGCAACATACACTTTGGTAGTGTCGTTTGGATTGTATTTCGAGCAGGTTCACTATACGTCCGAGGCACGTATACGGGTTGTTTGGATGGTCATGCATGAGAGCATTAGTTGGAGATTCTCAGGACTGGAAAGATTGTGTGCGAGCATCATGGTATATCATTTATAAAGTTGATTATCTGTTTATTTGGCTTGTTCACATGTTGTGCATATCTCTTGTCTATAGTATACATGTTATTTATCTGCTTAATATTATGCCTATTTGATTACGTGGACTATATTGCTTACCCCTTATGCCCATTTTAGGTGATGGCACGCTATCTAGCTTGCATCGAGTTGCGCCCATTCCCTAGTGGAGTGTGGTACTACGAGGTAGGGGTGAGCACGACTCGGCCCTACCCGGAGACCCGTCCCAACCCGGCGGGTTCGGGTCGGGTTAAACCCGTCTTCAATCATTCAAAAGGACAAACCCGAGTGAGAAAAGGACAAACCCGGTTTTACTAAGGACGGGTTCGGGTTCATGCCCGGGTCACCCGGACCCGACCCGGACTTATAATTAATTAATTAAATATATATATATATATATTAATTTAATTATTATTCTTATTTCTAAAAACTAAAACATGAATAAAAAATATAAAACAGTAAAACACAAAAACTAAAAGTATATTACGGTGTGTGAGATACATACATACATACTGTATGAACTTGCCAAGTTGTTAGGAGATTCCATTTGTTATACAAGAGTTCCTTATACTTATTGGAAAATGATGGGCGTAATATGCATGGTGCAGGATCAACAAAGGCGAATTCTTCTCTTCTATGAGTAACGAATTATAGAATTATACTTTGTTGTTGTTGAAGGAATTATATTAGTATTAGTACGTATACTTCTTGTGGTTAGTTATAGAATTCTAGAAAGGTTATGCAAATTTCAAAATTTGAATGGTTTGAAATTTTTTTTAATGTTATTCATCCGTGTCCCGGGTGAACCCGGATCCGTCCCTATGAGGACCCGTCCTATTTTAGACCCGTCATTAGCTTGTCCTTTAATTAAGGACGGGTTCGGGTTGAAAAATTGACCCGTGCAACATTTCGGGACGGGTAAGGGTCAAGACCAACCCGTCCCAACCCGTCCCATGCTCACCCCTACTACGAGGACCACCGAGCCACCTTTGACGGGGAGGTAGAGGTTACCCTCTATCACCCCAACCCCTTGGCTCGTGTCCGTCCTCATAGGTTCCGCATACCCATTATCTATACCCTGCATGTACCCCCGTTTTATGCATATCATGGACCATCCCCGGATCGACCAACTCGTCGATTTCACTCTTTTCGTTTTAGAGCAGCTACTAGATCTCATCCCTCTGCTTCCCGTGTGATTCGAGAGGAGACCCCTTTGGCTAGTCCGATGAGTCCAGTTTACGGGACTCCTTCTGCTGACCCAGTACCCAGTGGTAGGGCACCGACTCAGTCGGACAAGGTAGAGGAGGACCCTGAGGAGGCAGAGAGTGAGGGGGAGCCAGTCGAGCACTCCACTGAGAGCCAGTGGGGAGTTGGGGATCCACCGGGTGATGCATAGTATAGATGGTTGGTATGTGGGATGCGTGGAGCTTCTGGCTGGAGACTTTGAGGAGGAGGATCATGCTGTGGAGGAGGATCATCAGATCACCACTCTGGGATTTTCATATTTTGCTCTGTATTTATATTGTATATATTTTGAGAGATCTCAGAGAAGTTGTCTTTTCTTATGTTAGTTTTCATGTTTATGGACTTGTACTACTCAAAACTTTGTTATCTCGACTTTGATGTACCTTGACTAATTATATATATATATATATATGCCTACTGGTTTGATGTTTAATAGCTCAAGGTTCATATTTTACTTCCACATACTCTGATGATAACTCTATTCGAGAATATTCTTTTTTTTAAGTACCACGATATAAACAAATCTTTTCATATTTAGAGTTCAATAACTCTTTGGATTAATTTGTAAGATTTTTGTTTACCCTCTCTAATATACAAATCAAGTCCATATTAACTATATTTTATCTTTATTAAAAGAAAATAAAGATTTCATTTCAAGCTGTATTAAAGAGTGAGTGTTACAAAAAGTGGTGACACCCAAATTTTCAAATCTATGTCGAAGTTACATGCACTCCTCAAGACTCATTTTGCTACACTATTTGAAGATGTCTTCCTTTAAAATCATATTAAGACCTTAATCATCAATCTATTGATGTTGAATCTATCTAAGATTTTATAGATTCAGGTAACTCAAGTACAAACTTTAACCCAAGCTCTAGTGAAACAACATGAGGTCATCCAAACTGCCACACTTGAACATGAGCAAAACTTCAAATGGAAAGACGAACATAATTGATAGGTCTTTGCCATGGAAAATGAATTCTTTGCTTTTGAAATGCTTATTGCTGACAAAGAGGCAAAAATGGCGACAATTGTTGTGTTTATTAATGATCTCAAAGCTTAGGTTCAACTCTTGGAAAACCAACAAGAACTTCATAATCAAGAGTTTAAATATATTAATAAACAAAGGGAAGGTATTCGTTTGATCTTTCTTCTTTGGCTCAAAGCATAGGCAACGCTGCAACATTTCTCAAGTTTTCCTAAGTGCATATGAAGTTTCTCTTGAGAACAAAAAGCAACTCAGTTCTACATGGGAGTCTTTTTAAATTGATGTGTAATCTACAATTCTTAAACTTCGTGCATGGTTGGTTTCTATGGCTTCAAATATTTACCATACACTACTTTTATTTGCATGCTAATGTTAACCTCTATCATATCATATACATATCCTGAAAAAGCTCTTAACACTCTAAATGGACCTTCCCATTTGGGTGACCACTTCCCATATTCTATACATGACTTGTCCATGGGTAAAATAACCTTTCAAATCGAATCTTCAACTTTGAAAGATTTGTATTTTACCTTGTTATCGCACCATTTAGCAATTTTTTTTGTTGAATCAAGTGATATAAGGTTACTAACCTTTCCTCACTTATTTCATTCAACTTGTTGAACTTGTTGTACTGATAATCGTCTACTAGCGAGTCATTTGGTTTAGTATATGGTCACGGTGCAAATATTCACTGGGTTCAACTCTCGCTCCATCTTTGTATATTGACAAAAAAATCTTATTATTGTGTTAATGATGTTTCGTGAATGATGTGCACCATAAGTAAACTCTACCATCAACTTTTCTAAAAAAAAAAATCTTTCTGCCATTGCCAAAACATCCCACTTAGAAAAACAAAAAAATAACGCAAAAGAAATCTTGGGCCTGTTTGATTACTGTTTCAGAAACAGTTTTTTTGTTCTCAAGATTTAAAAAACAATAAAATCTGTTTGGTAGGCCTATTTTGATGAAAGCTATTCTGAAAACAAATTTTATTTTTTTGTTCTAAAAACAAAAAAATCAGAACAGGCTTCATGTGTTTTTATTTTGTTTTGACCCATTAGTTTTGAGAACCAAAGAATACACGGAGAACAACCTGTTTTCATTAATGACATTAGTGTAATTATTTTGATGTTTTCATGAAAAACCTAATACATTCTACGCTCTCTCACTTGCTGCGCTATGTTCCTCTCTATCTCTCGTTGCTGCTTGTGTCGTTGCTCCTCTTTCTCACTCTCTATCACTTGTGCCGCTTCTCCTCCCTCTCGCTTTCGTTACTATGGCTTTGAATGTTGCTCCTCTTTCTCACTCTCTATCACGTTGCTGCTCTGTTCCCTCTTCTTCTTTGAGGTACTTTACCATTTCTGGTTAGGTTAACTCGTTTGAATGTTGTTGGAATTTTTAATTTTTGATAATCTGATTATGTTTGATTTTAATCTGTGATAATTTGTGATTTGAATTTAAAAAGATGACATGGGCACTTTGTATTGAATGAGATTTATACAAAAATGCATGAAGAATTGCTTTATAGAAAATTGTTGATGAGGGTGTTTTAATTTATTTTAAAGAAGTTAATTTTGATCAACCTCTTTGCTTGAAATATAAGATATGGTTGAAGGGTGTGATGAGGAAGAAGAAGAGGTCATAGATGAATGGGTTTTCATGAAAGACTGAAGTGCTTTCATAAGCTCTTCACTATAAGGATCTAAGAAAGTGCATGTTGACATAAGCTCTTTGGTTATGTCTTATATATTTATATTTATATTTATATTTATATTTCAAAAAATCCTTGATGCTAAATAGTGGTCTTTCTAACTGGTAATTAGTTTAAGAACTACAAAGACTTTGTACTAGAGTTCTTTTATTGGTCTCTTGCTAGTCATTATAACAATTACTAGTTCACTATTAGGTTATGTTAGATCCTAAATCCTTCATATTTGTGCTTGTAATATTTAGTACTTCCTGTTGATTAGATTCTTCATATATCTACTGACTTCTACTTATGATCATCTTTAGTTTCTAAATTTCTTTATTGAACTGTATTTTCTTTTTCCCTTTCAAATTTATCCTTGAACTTTACATAGATGTTTAATTAAAACTGCCATTTGTTCCTCACAAGTCAAATTCTTCAAGGCATTAAACTTGAAATTAAAGTTGAAGAATTCACTTTAATAATAATCCTTGCTTATTAATGATAGAACATATTACTCTTTGCTTAATTTATGATCCTCCTGATCTCATTGGCTGATTTGTCTATGTTTTTAGCTATGCTGTAATCTGTTATCATAATTTTTTCCTCTCAAAGTAGTGTAGATGACTCAAATGCATCATTAAGTTGTGGCTGATGTATTTATCTTTTGGAATTAGGTTTATTTTTATGCTGAGCATTTTGCTTTAAGTATTATTATCATAGGCTTTATAGTATTCTCACTGCATGAATTCTCTGGTTGCTTTTCATTGCTTTAAGTATTATTATCATAGGCTTATAGTGGAACTGATATTGTTAAGTATACTAAACTGATATTGTTACAAAAATTGATTTTACAGTAATATCCTTCCTGTATATTTAAGTATCATATGATAGGAAAAGTGATTGAAGCTAAGACTCCTGCCATGTGGTGCCTCAGAGATTGTGTTGCAATATTCTGTTTGTTTCTTTAAATGGCTTGAGCATGATTAGTTTGCTTTAAAATTATCTCTTTAAACAACTAGTAATCAATATTGACAAAAAAAATTGGATACCAACTAGAAACATAAATCTAAAATATCTTAGAAAACAATTTATCTGAATTGGAACTACATTTTTATATTGAGGTTGCATTATATAAACTTCTCTGTCTAAGAAAATATATCAGAAAATGCAGTAATAACAAATACTTGGCCAGTAATAACAAAAACACTACCTTGGAGTCTACATCAGCTCCAGCCCAATATCAGGATCCTTGACCTGAAAATAACATATATGCTAATTGTTGTTCAGAATTGCTGAATTACCAGGAGCAGACATGATAAATATGTAAAGTGATATCCTAGTTCACAAAGTCTTGATGACTACTCTTGGTTGTTATTGTCTGAAGAGAGTAATTTGCCCATAAAATTCCTAGTTCACGAATTTATCCTAGTTCACGAATTTTATGATAAATGCTCATAAAATGCTTTAAGTTCCAAGTACTAAGAATTTAGTATTTGGCTGCCATTTTAGTATTATTGGTGCATTTTCCTATCTGATTTATCTTTTTTTATTTCTTCTACTAATAGATATATATATATATATATATATATACTATATATATAGACTTTAATTTTACTTAAGATGCACGTGTAGGGGTTAACTTATAGTACCTGTCTTTTTCTTTTGCTTGGTCTTTCTATACAAGAGTTTCTTGGGTTCTTCGATTAGAAGGAAATGACAGTAAGCTTTTTCTTCTCTTTGGTTATGACTTATATATTTTATATATATGTGACTGTTATGAAAATTAGTGGGAAAGTGCAAGGGAATTTCAGTTTCAATCTGTCATTATGTTGTAGCTTTTGTTACTTTCGGTGCATTTCTTTGTTTCTTTCATTCTTTAATCTAGACCAAAATTGTTTTTTTCTCTGCAGCCAAATCAATTACTAGCAGCTTCATTTTTCTACCTCTTAAAACCATAAGGTAATCTAATTAGATTCTTACTACATATAATTTCCTTGTTTTTTCCTTGTTACTAGTTTCATAGATCATGTTTTGGGTTAACAATTTTTCTTAGCCTTGTGAATCTGGTTTGTTTCTTTGTCATGGATTTCTGACTTAAACTTTTCTCTAAAGGTAGACACTTTTTTTACCTGTTTGTGGTCCACCTTTTTTTAATCTTGTATTTTGTAACTATACCTAGCTACTTTCAAATGTATATTGTACAGTAACTTCTGAAACAGTTTTCTAATTGTTTGCAGCTCTTTTTTCTAATTGTTTCCATACAAGAAGCACCGCACCGTGCCTTTTATCTTATAGATTGAAAATTATATATAACTGTTAGAGCGGTTTAACTTTCTTATGTTTTCATATTTCTTTATTATCCTAGTGTTCTTTTTTTATGTTACTCTTTGTTACAAAAATTGTTAGTTTTTAAATTACTTACTTTGAATGTGATGTTCATGATAGATGGAAACGAGTGTTGACACAAATGACTCAAAGGTGTGGCCTGAGTCCATAATTAAAACTTTCGTACGTATTATGGTAGATGAGGTCACTAAAGGAAATATGCGAAATGGTGTGTTTCAAACTAGAACATGGAATTTAATTAAGGATAAGTTGAATTCCACAACTAAGTGTAGTTTTAATCTCAAACAAATCAAACAAAAGTTCAATAGATTGAGGAGTAGGCATCGTGAATTCGCTTTAGTTCTTCAGCAATCTGGTTTTGGTTGGAATCCAGCAACCAACACTGTCACGACCGCTCAAGATGTTTGGGAATCTTACCTTCGGGTATGTTTAATATTTTAATTGATAGAATATTTATATGATTTTATCTCTAGATTAATTTTTAAGTATTTTGATTATATCACTATTTTGTTTGTAGGTGCATCCAGATGCCGCTCAATTTAAGAAGAAAGGATTAGAGGATTATGAGTCAATGAAAATCATATTTAATAGGAGTACTGCAACTGGAGTACTCCATCATTCATCTACCCAGGATCCACCAAATACTGATGAAGAGAATGAGCTTGATAATCAATACATCAACTCTTGATTTTATCACTATTAAATTGGACTCCTATTATTCATATAATCGTACTTGTTTTAACTTTAAGTTTGTACCTAAAGTGTTTATATGGTATAATTGTAATAGTTGGTTAGGAACTCAAGTAACATTATCAAGTAGTTATTTGGTTATTTTTATAAGTGAAGTGAATTTTTGCTTATAAAAAATATCGTGATTTTCTTATAAACTCAATATGTTAAACATGATTTTATATTATTTTGGTTAATAAACATGTACATGTCTTTAGGTTCTTTAACATTATCAAAGAAAGTATAAGATGAGATTTTAAAAAAAAATTACAAACCAAATGAATTTTCTGTTTTTTTTTAAAAAAACATGTTTTCAAAACATATTTATCAAACAATTTTTTTTGTTCTTTAGTTTTTAAAATTGTTTTCAAAATAGTATTACCAAACAGAATTTTTTTTTTTATTCTGAAAAACAATTCTTAAAAACAACGTTACAAAATAGTTTCGAAAACAAAAAAACCAAAACACAATCAAACGGGCTCTTGTTACTGTACGAATTATTTTTAGAGGGTGATCTTGACGAAAAGTAGCAAGAACAGGTCACTTTTTCCCATCTTGGCTTCCTTTGCAAATGGTGTGTGCATTTCATTTTATGGTTTCATCCCATTTTTCGTCGTAAGAAGGAAAAATAATAATAATTATATAGAATTAATGAAAAAGAAAATGCATGAAAAAAATATTTGTGCAATGTTCGTGTGGTATGTGTGCAACCCGTGTACGATGTTTATGCGAGTCGTGCACGTGCGATGAGCATGCTGTGCTCAAATTTTAAATAAATTAAATTTTATGAATATTTAATAAAATCTAAGTCTTAAAAGATTGAAGGCCTTAGCTGAATGTCTCAATTATATCTTTTCTTGTTACTAGTTTTTTTCTCGATCATTTTAAATTTCATAAATATATATTTATTGAGTTTTACTATATCCCACTACTAATTTAATTATCACATTGTAAATAAAAAATTTTCAAAAAAATTAATTGGAGAGTTTGTAGGAGGATCGGATTAGTAATACACGAATATTGAAGATGATTTATAAATTACTCATTGCCATGATCAAAACTTGATTCTTTGAATCTAGTCTACTTCATCTAAGCATGCATATTTCTACCTATTAATTACATTACTAAATTACTATTTTCCTTGGCCATTTTTTTATAATATTTCTCATGTCAATCTCTTTCATTTGATCTGAGTTAGGAAATTAAAATGTTGACTACTATAAACATAGCCTAAATTGTGTTGGGGATCACAAAGAACGCCATATCAACTATCATATTATTGTTCCCAACATAAGTTTCTTGTCTCAAATTTATTTATTAAAAATAAATTAAGTTTTAGGTCCTTATAAATAAGAGTGGTTTTGACATACCCTTAATTATGTTTTATCATCTGGGTACTCATCAGTTATTTATATTTGGAAATGGTCCCTTCGTCCACTACGGACCATTAACTGTTGACGTGGTTGATAGAAGTGCACATGGCTAAACTACTCATTTGGTCCCTTACCTTATTTTTCAATTACAAATTGGTCCCATATGTTGTTTTTGGTTTCAAATTGGTCTCTCGTGTTTCTTTTCGCTGTTAAATTGGTCCCTGAGTCTCTATTCATCCTATGTGGACCACTATGATTTGCACACGTGTCACTATTCATCCTAGGTGGACCAATATGATATTGACACGTAGAATGAACAGTGACTCAGGGACCAATTTGACAGCGAAAAGAAACACGAGGGACCAATTTGAAACCAAAAACATGTAAGGGACCAATTTGAAATTGAAAAATAAGGTAACAGACCAAATGAGTAGTTTAACCAAGTGCACATCAACTAGGCCACAATCACAAAAAGCGTTGCCAAGCAGCACCATGTGGATAAATAGTTGTTTTTTTAATTCAGAAAAAGTTTTTTTTTTTAATTTTATTAGTAATTTTTACTTATTGTAGTTCAGTAGTGAAGCTTTGATGATATTTCGTTAATGATATGCATCATAAATAAACTCTTCACTATCAAGCTAGCTTTCTAACAAAAGGAATCTTTCTGTCATTGCCAAACATCCCCTCTTAGCACACAATAAAGAAAATCCAAAAGACAATCTTGTTACTGAGTTAATTATTTAAGAAAGGGTGATCACGCCAAGAGTGGCGAGAATATGTCGTTTTAAGAAAGGGTAATCATGCCAAAATTGGAGAGAACATGTCGCTTTTTCTGACCTTGGCTTCCTTTTCTAATGGTGTGTGCTAGTATGTTTATGGTTTCATCCCATTTATCGACGTAAGGACTAAAATAATAATAATAATAATAAATAAATAAATAAATATAATCCACGCATAATAAAAAGTATAGGAAATGTTGCTAGATGGACATTAGCCGATGTCCTGATTCCAGGATGCTTGGGGGATCAATTTGTAGCAATGTTAGGACAAGCATGCCTTAAAGGGGGAGCTAAAAACACATATGGAAGAGGCGCTTTCATACTACGTAACACTAGTGATGAGGTTAAGTTGACACATGATTATCTAACCATTATAGCCTTTAAACTTGGCAAATTCTCCAGGTGCATGTTAAGAGCACCGGTGCATATGCAATTTTTTTTTTTGCTTTTTAAATTTTTTTAATACAGATTTATTCAGAATATTTTTTAACACAAGTTCGTATACAGATTTATTAGAATATCTAAATTTTGAATACAGTTTTACTCAGTACAGTTTTTTAAGAACACAGAGTAAAATAAAAAAAAAAGTTCAAATTATAAAAATCACTTTATATCAATAAAAAAGAAAACACATAAAATATTTTTTAATTGGTTAAATTTTAAAAAAATAAATAAAAAAACCAAAAAAGGATGGCATGCACCGGCACCCGGAGAATTTGCTAGGATGCTAAAGCCGTTTGTGCATTGGAAGGATCAGTTGCTATTGTTGGAGCTACAATGAAGTGGCTTACAGATAGCGTTGGTTTGATATCTACCTCTCTAGAGATACAGGATCTAGCATCGAAAGTGGAATCCACTGATGGGGTTTACATTGTTCCTTCTTTTGATGGGTTGTTTGCACCATGGTGGCATGAGGATACTTGTGGTGTTCAGATTAGAATATCAAGGTTTACAAAAAAGGCTCGCATTGCTCGAGCTACACTTGAGAGCATTGCTTATCAAGTGAAAAATGTGATGGATTCAATTCACAAAAATGCAGGGAAAGTGAATCTCGTTTTTTGCTCAGAGTGAATGGTGGTGCAATTGTTAACAACATATTAATGCATATTCACGCAGAGTTAAAAGGAAATCCAATTATTTGACCTACAAACATAGAGACAACAACATGTGGTGCAGCCTTTGCCGCTACTAGATTACCATCGGTCTTTGAAAGAAGATTATATCTTTGATTCTAAGGTCAAGATGAAGAATGCTACTGTTTTCAAACCTGTATTGGCCGAGGAAGTGAAGAAAAAGAAAGTGAATTCTTGGTGCAAAGTTGTTACGAGAACTTTTGATTTGATTGATCTTGCTTTTTGAAGGCCTCGGCAAAACTTTTTAAAAATTGATTATTATTTTATTATATTTTGAGTTTCTTTTATGTTCTCAACTTCTAGCTACTCCATTGTATACCTTTCTTTAAGAACAATGAATAAGAAGGATAATCTTCATGACTTAAATGAAGTGAATAAAAAATTGTGCTAATATGTGTTACGTATCAAATAAATTAACATGGTATTTTGTTTCTAAAAAATAATAAATGCAAAATAAAATGCATGCGAACAATGTTTGTGCGATGTTTGTGGGATGTGTGTGCGATGTGTGTGCTATGCTTGTTTTGTTTCCAAGTTTTTAATAAATTAACTTATATAAGAATATTTAATAAAATCTCAGTCTTCAATGATTAAATGTTTTAGGTGAATGTCTCCATTGTGTAATACCCCGATTTATATTTGAAAGTTTCATAAACTCAAGTTTAAAATAAAATAGTGAATTAAAAATTTCTTTTTACAAAACAAGTTTATAATACACATTGGGGAATTCATTCATAATATACATAGCTTCAACTGGAATTCCTTTCTTTCGAATTGTTCGTTGCGTACTCTGATCTTCAAGCTCCTTGATTAAGCACCTAAAATGTTAACCACTAAGGGTGAGACATTTTCACAACACAGTGGATTATAAGATAGTAAAAAGGTATATAATAGAAACTCGAGGATAATAATTAAATCAAGTCATGGATTAACAAAATGCATCACACTCACATATTAACAAGTTCCAAATACATTTCCATAAATCATTCTCTTTTCATATACAACAATATTGTATGTCACCTCACGGTCAGAGGCCAACATACCAACATATACATTGTATGTCTCCTCACGGTCAGAAGACAACATACAAACCATATTCTCATTTCATTTTCTTTTCCTTTTTCCTTATTTCTCTTTTTCCTTTTTATTTTTGCACCACTAGGACTTTGTGCACCTGCTAGGCAATTCACCACCTACTAGGGACTTTACACATGTCAGGACTGAGACACCCATTAGGCATCACCCGTTAGGACTATGCATTTAAATTTACATAAATATTCATTTCTCTCAATTCCAGTCCACAGTTTATTATCTTTTACAGGTGATTATGTAGTTTATTGATCCATTGGCGCACCGACGCCTAACGGGAATTTAGGACCTAATGGGCAATTAGCTAACAGGCAATTGGCCCTAGCAGACAATTCACCACCTAGCAGGGCACCTAGTGTGCCGTTGCTTCCAAGGATCAATCACACTGCATTCCTTTTTATCTCAAATCAAAACTCATTCACAAAAGTCAAGCACAACATTCATCAAATACTCAGGTAATTGCAACAATGTTCAATATTCACTTTCATCATTTTCAGCAGACATAACCATTCCTCTAATTCATAATTCAACCATAATTTACTAAGTATTTCACAAATCACATATTCCCAAACATTCTTCACACTAAAACATTTTCAAGTTATACATATATATATATATATATATATATATTATCATTTCAAATTCCAATTATTATTTCTTTTTACATCACATTCCCATTTTCAATGTTTATACACATACACTATCAATTACTCACATATAGGGTCACATTCCGAATAATCACATATAAAACTCTTAGTGGACATATCAATCTATCGACCATCAACCAAATATCACAAATCAGTCGACATACTCAGGTATGTCTCAGAGTACATTTAATGTAAGTCAATTACCTAGGGTTCTTCACTTCCTACTTTAATATAAATAAAAAGGGGATTTATCATAAACGATTCAATTAATATAAAATCAACCATAAACATACTAATCACCCCTAAACCAAATCTAAATCAAAACCATTTTGCTACCCACAACCCGGTCTAAATATTAAAGCCAAATACTATTATAAACCCTAACTATCCCTAACCCAAAGTGTGGAAAAGAGACTCCCCTTACCTTGGAGAGAGAGAGAGAGAGGAGACTCAAATGAAGCTCCAAAGACTTAGATTCTACCTCCGATCTACTTGATTTCCCGCTCCCTTGACCGATCTCCACTCCGTTCTTGAGATTGGAGGAGAGAGAGCAAAACCCTAAGAGAGAGAAAGCTTCAAAGAAGGAGAGAGAGAGACACCAATGAAAAGAGAAAAGGGGTTATTCATGGGGGAGGAAATGGATACTCATGGGTGAAGGATTGAGGGTGGTTTTGTGGGTGCTTGGTGGTTGTTGATGGTGGTTGGGTGGTGGGGAGAGACAGAGAGTCATGGAGGTGGGAGAGAAAGGAAAACACCATGGGAGAGGGAAAAGGAGAAGGAAATATGGAGGAGGAAGAGATTTGCCATGGGAGGAGGTTGGAGTTGAGTTATGGGTGTTGGGTGGTGGTGGGGGGTTGATTTGGGGGAGGAAGGAAGAGAGTGGGGCGAAAAATGAGAGAAGAGAGGGAGCTGGTGCGCATTTTTATGCTGGTTGGTGCGGCTGATTCGCACCAAACTCGCTTGAGCGAGTAACCTGGCGCTGGAGCGAATGGAACGCGCAACAGCAGATGGCGCTATTGGTGCGCACTCGCTGGAGCGAGCCGACCGACGCTGGAGCGAGCGCAACGCTCATCAGATGCGCGCAGGTTGGTGCGAGTTCGCTGGAGCGAACTGGCGCGCGCTGGAGCGAATGGCGCACAAAAAAAATGGTGTGGATTTAAGCACCCTGGTGTGCCTGGGATGTAACACCCCGAAATATAATGAATAATAAACAATAAAAGGTTTGAAAAATGAAACATAGGACTTCAAATTTTCTTTTATAAATCAGAGTTCACAAATAGCGTTGGGGGCTTTCAATTACAATATAATAAAATACACCTGAGTTCCTTTCTTTCGACTGATCCGCTGAGCACTCTGTTGTCCAAGCTCCTTGCTCAAGTACCTAAAATATTAACCACATAAGGGTGACACCTTTTCACAACACAGTGGATTAAAAGATAGTAAAACGGTATATAACAAAAACTCAAGGATAATAAATAAATCAAGCCATGGATTAACAAAATGTATCACATTCACTTATTAACAAGTACCAAATACATTTAACAAATATTCACATAATCACAATCCCATCACAAGTATACCACATTTTCCATTTCTGTCATTTTCCAAGTGTCAGTTCCCTTTAATTAATTCAGTTTTCTCTTAATAATTCTCTTTTAATCATTATCCAAGTTCAATCAAAATCCTTTTTCTTAATCCCTTATCTTTTCCCTTACTCTTTTTCCTTTTACATACGGTGTATGTATGTCTCCCCCAAATCGAAGGTCTACATACATACTCCATTTATTATACAACTCCTAATGACGATGTATTGTCTCCACCAAATCGAAGGCCTACAATACATCCCCATCTACGATGTATGTGTCCACCAAATCGAAGGCCTACATTCATCGCCCATTTATTTTCCAACCCTTCAGGACGATGTATTGTCTCCACCAAATCGAAGGCCTACAATACATCCCCCATTTAACATGTATGTCTCCACCAAATCAAAGGCCTACATACATGCCCCCAGTTACGTTGTATTGTCTCCCCCAAATCGAAGGCCTACAATACAACCCCTATTTACGATGTATTGTCTCCACCAAATCGAAGGCCTACATACATCGCCCATGGATCCAGTACTAGTTATCCATATTATATGTCATTAATTTGCCGACCAAATTCCGTTTATTTTCACCTAATCATTTCAAGCACAAGCATCATCACACATATAACCAAATAGCCACAATTTCACGTTCCTAATTATCACCATTCCAATGTTCACATTCATCACTTTCACAATCAAAAACCCAAAATTACGCATATATATATAGCATCCTTTTCCATCAAGCAACCAATCCTCATGTAAAAACCTTTATCAGTAACAATTATAAACATTCTCCAAATCATCATACACATATACTCATATTTAACATTTTATCCTCCATCAATTTTATTTCTCATTATCATAAACCTTTTTCCAAATATTCACACACTCATTGACGCAATAAAATAAGCTTAGCACATAATTAACATAATATCCCATGATGAACAATCACAATAAATCAGTCGACATACTCAGGTATGTCTCAGAGTACATTAAACATAAGTCAAAACTCCCTAGGGTTCTTCACTTCCTACTTTAATATTAATAAAAAGAGAATTTAATATAAACAATTTAATTAATATAAAGTTACCCATAAACATACTAATCACTCCTAAATCAATTTTATTTCAAAACCATTTTGCTACCCACCACCCGGTCTAAGTATTAAATTTAAATCATATTATACACCCTAACTATCCCTACCCCAAAGTGTGGAAAAAAGACTCCCCTTACCTGGGAATCCTAGCAATAACAACAGAGCCACGTTTACATCCGCGACTTGCTCCAGGGTCAGGGTCAATAGCGTGATGAATCTAAATAGGGACATACGATAAAACTAATTATAATAATAAAAATATATCAAATAAACTCATTTTTGTCAAAATAATAAATATATATTATTATACAATAAAAATATATCACTTTTTCCTAAAACATCTCTTTATTTGAAAATATAGGGATAATAAAAATATTGACGGATCGTCAAATAAATTAGGTAGATTGATAGATGGAGTTGAGGAAATTATATACCTAAAAAGAATTTAAGATTGGACGGTTGAATATTGAGTTATTGGACCGGAAAGTTGGAAAAATAAAAAATGGGGTTCTCTCACGCCCAGCCCCTTTCTTCTCTGTTCTCGTTTCTCGTTTCTGTTCTATCTTTCTTTTTCTCTCTGACGGGTTTGGGGGGTATTTCATAATACTTGGGTTGGTTGGGACTTACTAATATCTATGTATATATATTATCTGAGGCGGTGAGTACATGGGCTGGGTTGGGTAGTTCTTAGGAAAATAAATATAATTTTTATGTTTTGTTCTCGTTTGTGGATTAATGTGTACATGTATTTTGAATTATAACTAAAAGTTTGATGATCCAAATAATAAAATACATTTAAGTAAAACAATATTGTATTTTTAATTACTCAAAACTAATTAGAAAATAATAAAGTTACCGATCCCTCCGGATAGCTATTGCGTAAGAAAAAGTATAAAAATTCAAAAGTAAATATATTTTCTCAATTCCGATATTAAACTTGATAAAAAATAATATTTATAATTTTGAAATAGCAAATTATTATATATAACTTATACCGGTAATATATTAAACCAATCCAGAAGCTAAAAATAAAACAGCCTCCGAACACTATGAAAATTTATAGGGACGCTCAAAATATTAAGTTAAACATATTTTTCTAAAGAAACTTTTTATGAAAATGCCTCTAAAGCTTGTCACTTGAGCTCCCTGTCAAAAAGTTAATTAAACTAAATAAAAGTACTACTTTATTTTTGGAAAACGTATGATAACAAATTTATACTTATTTTGACTAGAAAACATATTTCAAATATAATGATTAAATCAGAATTTTATTCCGAGACTCAAATATTGAAAACATCATATTAAATCATTTAATTATTTTGCTAGAGGTATATATTAGAAATAACGGGATGTTACATGGGACGCACCGGCTCGTGCTCGGGCGCACCGCCAGACCCGAAACACCGATTTTTGCCCTTTTTGACCCGCTTCGAAGGTCCCTAACCCTTCCTAACACTAAATCAAACCCCATACACATACAAACACATATATAACATCAAAATCATAAATTAATAATATTAAACACATAAATCATAAATACAGAAAATCAAACAAACGAAAACCAAATTCTAGGCTTAACCCCCTTTCCTAACACTCGATCTAGCCCTAACGACTTAAAGTAACACTCTAGCCTTAAAGATCTAAGACTAATCACACACTCAAGGTATAACCCCAAGTCCAAAACATTTAAAGTCTATTCCACATATACCTTAAGCCTAAACACCGACTCCCATTAAATTTCCCAAACTATCCTTAACCAAACCTTATACTATGATTATGTGTGTATATATATATATATATAACCGACTGCCATTAAATTTCCCAAACTATCCTTAACCAAACCTTATACTACGATTATGTGTATATATATATATAGACACATACACAAGAATATGATTACAAATACTAACACTTACGTAGGAAAGTATATATATATATATATATATATATATATATATATTTATACATATGTATATACACATACACTAGGAAAATGTTTACAAACTCTTATACATATATATATATATATATATTTTAACTCAACATAACTATATACATATATGTATATACTAAGAAAAATTAGTTTGCAAAACATTTTCCACACTTTATTTTCGTATAAACAAAATATTCTTAAATAAAATTCTTAGGTTAATAAAACTAGGATGTTACACATTGTATCTTTTCCGGTTACTAGTTTTTTTCTCCATCATTTTGAACTTCATAATTATATATTCATTGAGTTTTACTGTAACCTGCTACTAATTTTCTAATCACACTATAATTATAGAGTTTGTAAGAGGATTATTAATACAAATTTGTAAATATAAATTTTGTAAAAAAAATTGTAGAGTTTGTAAGAGGATTATTAATAGAAGGATTTTGAAGAGGATTTATAAATTACCCATTGCCATGATCGAAACTTCATTCTTTCAACCATGTGTACTTTGTCTAAGCATTTATATTTCTACCTATTGATTACTATTTGATAATATTTTTGAAGACAAACTCTTTCATTTTATTTCAGCTATACAACAAAATTGTTGACTATTGCAAATGTGTCCCGGAATGTGTTGGGGATCACAGGGATTGCCATATCAGTTATCATATTCTTGATCCCAGTGTAAGTTTCATGTCTCAAATTTATTTATTGAAAATAATTCAATTTAGATTCATTTAAATAAGAGCGATTTTGACATATAACCTTTGTTCCGGATCTATCGCAAGTTAAGGACACTTATCCTACATAACGAATTACTGAGACCTACGAGAAGACGTAAGGATGAGAGGCCGAGCTTGAACAACCTAAGACGAATGATTTAGAGCCTAGACCAACTCAAAGGAGCTCAAATATGGACCTTACCCGTGGATAGGTCACAAGATTCATTCTTGAAGTCAATCTCCAACAGATAAACAACTTAATCAGAGAAGATTATCAACAATTATAAGGGATCACGACTTATTTTAATAAGATAAGATCACACAAAGATTATCCTCGGAGATAGAAGGTTTATCAAGGAAATACATCAGGCCAAGCTATTCACCCTGATTCTATAAATATCAACCTTAAGCAGAGGCTGAACACACAACCATAACACCAGAATTGCATTACGCAGAAAGTATACACTGATATACCAATATTCCCCAAAGAGGATCCCAGCAGAGAGATTTCCCAAAGTCATCTTCACGGTGGTATAGTAGTTGATCCCAACTCCATCGTAGAGATTCAATAGCATCATGAAGGTCAGTGCCAAATAGTATTGTATTGAGAGTTCCTGTAACAGCCCCAATTTTCATAAAAATCAAATATATTTTATGATAGTTATATAAATTCTATTGTATGTGAAAGCATAATAATATAAAAATGAAAATAAAATATTTACAACATTAGACACAAAACCAACCGTTGGATTTGAAGATAAGTATGTTAGGAAGCTTATCTCCAAATTTGAGTAAGATCCAACGGTTAACAAAAACGTTATGGCCATTTGAATGTGAAAGGTGCTGTTATTTTTTTGCATTGGATATAGATATCCATATTAGGGATATCGATATTGGATATCGATATCCACGACTCTGCAGCACCAATTTTAAGTCGGTTAACACACGAATGGCTGTGATTTTTCATTGATTTCAGCGACAAACCTCCCTAAAAATCTCCTAGATATTATCCTTGATTGATAGGGACATCTGAGGGTCTATAAATTCGAATTTAGAGAGGGAGTATGCAACACAAAAACCCTAAAAACTTAGCAAAACTCTGCAGAATTCGAGTTGTGCTGTCATCACCTTCTTGCTTTTCGTTTTCCATGATCTGAATTACAAAACCCAGCAAACTATACACCAAATTAAAGCTCGTTAAAGCCTCTTCGATTTGATACCAAGTTTGTTCGATTTGGTGAACTGTGGAAATAGTTATCAACCTGCAAACTTTGGTGTATGAATCTGAAATCTGAAGTTTCAGATTCAAGTACCTGAGTTCCTTTCATTCGTTCCCTATTGTTCAAGCCTCAAAACCTTACGAATCTTATACCAAACTGAAGCTCGTTCAATACTCTTCAATTTTGTACCAAGCTTGTCCGATTTCGTGGAGTATAAAAGGAGTTATACTCCTGCAAAGTTCAGTACCTAAATATGAAATCTGCAGAATTCAGATTCAGGGAAGCTCTGCTCTTTGAGTCCGTGCGGTAAGCTCGAGCAACCTTTGAGTTTCAAACTTGTCCTAATCTCAAGCTTATATATCCTAGTCGGTGTTCTAACTCTTGTTCACGATTTTGTTTGATTTGTTCTCATTGAAAAACCTTAGGGAAAACAGCTCACCGAAACTGTTTTGATTGGGTTGCAAGCTGTTGATTGGCCCTAATTCTCAGTTAAATCTGATTTTCCAGCCCCGAATCCATTCGATAACTTCAAATAGGTATGGGAGATTTCATTCATATCGCTAGAATTAATGTTTGAAGGTTGTAGTGATATGTATGCTTGATATGTTAGGTGGAAACCACGACAAGGTTGCTTGGTTTGGAGACCAAGACAACCCATGGTTCCTTAGGAAAATCTTGATTGGAACAACTTTAATATGATAAATATAAAGTAAATCAACTAAGAATTTGGTCTATTCTGCAAGAAACATGAAAATCCCATGCCAAGTTGCAATTTTCATCTTTTGTGCATATTACTTGAATGTTATATGAATGTTATGCTTTGGTGGTTGAATTGCTGCATGAATAAATGTAATTATACATGCTGTGGATCTTTGTTGATTTGTGAATGGTTAAAGTGAAGTATATTAAGATTTGGTATTTCAAACCTCAAGTTAAAGTGCAGAAATTGCAGGTGCATATCGATATCCCATAGGGCATATCGATATCCAATATCGATATTGAGGAAACCGCAATTGGTGGTTGGAGAGACTTAGGAACCCTAGGAATACACCTAGAAGGGGGGGTTGAATAGGTGTTGAAGCTACCTTGAAAGATTTTCGAACGAAACAAATCTAAACAATCAAAACAAATGATTTTTGCAAATTCTACAGCACTTAATCGATTAACCTGCAATTTACTCGAGTAGTACTCGATTAAACTTGAACTTAATCGATTAAATATGACAGAAAACAGAAAAATCAATTTTTCATTCGAATACGAAAATCAATCAATTCACATGCAAGATCAGAGATTCAGCGGAAATGATTAACACCTATATTCTTATTGATTAACCTAGTTATGAAAATGATTTTCCCTTTATCAATTTGAACAATCAAAGATTCAATTCAATCAATTATGAAAATCAATCTTTCTAGGTTTTCAACCAAGAATGCAATCAAATGACTTGAATATAAAGAGTAAGGGTTTAGAGATACGACACAGTGATTTATCCTGGTTCACTTTCATCCACTTGAAAGCTACATCCAGTCCCCTCTTCAACCAAGAGAGATTCTTCACTATGAGGAATTAGAGTTCTCAAATTACAAGTGATTGCCTCACAAGACTCCCTTCTTGCTAGCTTACAAGAGATAACCGACACCCTTGCCTTGTAATCCTATTGATCTTCTCTCTAATCTAACCTCTACCCCTTGTTGATAATCGACACAACAAGTCTTCAATTGCTTGATGATAAACCACACACCAAGGCTTCACTTGCTTGATTCACAACCAAGACTTCTTCTTCTTCTTCAATAAGAATGCACTTGCTTGATGATAAAATCGACACACCAAGACTTCTTGTTTGTTGTAGTGGCTTGCCTTCTTGCAAAGATTACAACACAATAGAAAACACAAAACAATCCTATGAATCTCAATCAAGAGTTATGACAATTCACCATAAGAGATTCAAAGGTTCTTGATCAAAGAATATGAAAATATGAGAACTTTGATCTTTAGAAAATGAGAGAGAATAGAGTGGCTTGATTCTTTGTAAAACTTGTATGAAAATGATTCTAACTGATCACAAATAATAGGAAAAGGTTTATATAAAATACCCAAAAGTTGTAGCACTTGAAAACTGATTTTGAGAAGTGAAAAACGTATTTTAAAAATCAGTTCAGCAGTACTTAATCGATTAAGCAAGTCGTGTACTCGAGTAGTACTCGATTAAGTTATCACTTAATCGATTAAGTTGGTACTGTACATGTTCAAAACTTGTTTTCTCAAAATCCAACCTTTCCTTTAAAACCTTTAAGCCACCTATTGATTCTAGGTTAAGTGAAAACTCAAATTATGATTAAATCATGACTTATGAATGAGATTCACTACCCTCTATAATAATCTACCCAAATAAAAAACCTATGAAGCTTGAGAGGCAAAAGATAAAAGAAATACAAATACACTCAAACTTAGGTCTTCATGAGCTTGCTTTCTCTCTTCTTCATTTGATGTTTGTTGTTGCTTGTTGAGCTTGAAACTTGATCAACACTTGTAGCTTGTTCAAAAACACTTTGTCATTATCAAAACATTCATCATGTTCATCATGGAACTAACAATCTCCCCCTTTTTGAAAATGACAATCCATGTTTTGAAATCACTTGAAGTTGTTGATGCTTGAAACATTTGATCACTTGAGAAGACTCTTTCTCCCTCTAAATCAATGCTATAACACTTGAATCCAATTGAGATAGAAGCTTGATTCTCCCCCTATCTTAAACAACTTAGCTCAACCTACATAAAAACAACAAAACAACCTTTCTCCAAATATAATATCATATTTCTCCCTCTTTGAGAAACATTTCATTCAATTCAAAACATCATATTTCTCCCCCTTTGGCATTATCAAAAAGTAATATATACCAATTGAAATATAACATCTAAGCCAAGGTAAGAAATCAATGATCATTTCTTCACAACGTTGATACCAATTGAACAAATACAATAGAGCTTTACTTTGAAATGTGATATCAATTGGTAAGAGAATATAACAATGAAATATAATACCAATTGAAAACTAAAAAGATCATAATATCACTTAACAAAGAAGATATCAATTGTAAAGAAGAATCAATAATCACAAAAACATGATAATCAACTAATAATCTCTCAATGATACAAATTGAATTAACTAAACATTTAGAAAAGTAATATCAATTGAGAAGATATCAATTAAGATAATATATCAATATCAAATATTACCACTTTGTAGGACATTCACTTAAGATGCAAGTGTGATACCAATTGAAGATGTGAGACATTCATAGTTGAGACCAATTGAGAACATGTGTCATTCATTTGCATCTTCAATCAAACCTACAAAACAATCATGCTTTGTTTTTTTTTTTTTTTGGTATCCAAATGGTTTTGGATCCATTTTTGTTAGTGTAGGGACTTTCACCCTTTTTCATCCAAACAAAATTTCCTTTAGGTATACCATGCACTTTAACATAACACACATTTGAAGTATGTCCATGAGTACCACAATAGAAACATGTTGGAGGATTTGAAAAATCAACTTTAGAAAAATCAACAACATTTCTATGAGATTTACTCTTAGCATTAGTATAACCCAAACCAAACTTGTTTGAATTTTCTCTTTGAAAATTTAACAATGTGCGCAATCTAATATCACCATTTGAGAAACTTGCAAGCTTATTTTTCAAAATAGCATTTTCATTTTTAAGCAACTTGCAATTCTCACAATCAACCACAATATTCAATCTACTAGCACAATCACAAGAAGAACTAGCATATATAAGATCAAGAGTTTCATTTTCAAGATTAAGCTCATCAACTTGTTTTTGAAGATCTAAAATCTCTTTTTGATGTTTCAAAATGAGCTTCTTTCTTTCAATGTTTTTCAAAGCTAGTTTTTCAAGTTGTTCATACATTTCTTCATAAGCATTATGTAACAATTCATATTTAGAAGAAATTTCGGATTTAGATTCACTTACATTGCTATCCTCGCTTTGATAACTTGATTCATCATTTGAACTTTGTTCTTCATCATCTACTAAAGTTATCAAGTTGAGACAAGCCGCTTCTTCATCATCCGATGAACTACTCGATGTGCTTTTCTTGTTATCTTCATCACTATCCCAAACTATGTATGCTCTTTTAGATTTAGAATTTTTCTTGTCTTTCTCCTTCTTCTTGAGATACTTAGAGCATGAGTACTTGAGATGTCCGGGCTTTCCACATTCATGGCAAACTACACCTTCTTTTGAATTTTTGGTCTTATAGTGTGGGGAATCCTTCTCTTTACTTTTGTCCTTGTTCAACCTTCCTTTTCTCCTTAGAAACTTGTCAAACTCTTTTAACAAAAGTTTCATGTCTTTTTCATCAACATCGGAATCGGAATCTTCACTATCATCATCATCGGAACTATCTTTCTTTTTATATGCACTTTTGACTCTAAGAGCAAGTCCTTTCCTTGATTTGTTCTTATCCGACTCTTCATTGATACTTAATCGTCCAAGCTCCATTTCATGTTCTTGAAGCTTTCCGAAAAGTGTTGCTAGATCCATAGCATCCAAATTCTTAGATTCAACAATAGCCGTTACTTTTGGTTGCCAATTCCTGTCTAAACATCTCAACACTTTGTTAGAAAGTTCACCTTGAAGAAAAGTTTTACCAAGAGCAAGTAAATGATTTATAATGTGAGTAAAACGCTTTTGCATATCATTTATAGATTCATTTGGAAGCATATGAAACAATTCAAAATCACGCATTAAAGCATTCAATCTAGCTCACCTAACCTCACTAGTTCCTTCATGAGTCACTTGTAAAGTGTCCCACATTTCCTTAGCACTAGAACATTGAGAAACTCTAAAGAACTCGTCATAGGATAAAGCGGATGTGATGATATTCTTTGCTTTATAATCATATTGTACTTTCTTTCTATCATCATCCTTCCACTTATCCTCGGGGATCAATTGTTCTACACCTTCAACTAAACTAGAGGGGATATGAGGACCTTTTTCAACTACTTTCCAAATTTCACTATCTATGGCTTGGATAAAGATTTTCATTCTAACTTTCCAATATGCATAGCCTTCTCCGGTAAACAATGGAGGACGACTTATTGAAGCACCTTCACCACCAAAAGAATTCGTAGAACCCATTGCGATTTTCTTAAAGGATCTTTACGAAAAAGCTCTTATGCTCGTGTCTTTCGACCGAGCTCTGATACCAATTGAGGAAACCGCAATTGGTGGTTGGAGAGACTTAGGAACCCTAGGAATACACCTAGAAGGGGGGGTTGAATAGGTGTTGAAGCTACCTTGAAAGATTTTCGAACGAAACAAATCTAAACAATCAAAACAAATGATTTTTGCAAATTCTACAGCACTTAATCGACTAACCTGCAATTTACTCGAGTAGTACTCGATTAAACTTGAACTTAATCGATTAAATATGACAGAAAACAGAAAAATCAATTTTTCATTCGAATACGAAAATCAATCAATTCACATGCAAGATCAGAGATTCAGCGGAAATGATTAACACCTATATTCTTATTGATTAACCTAGTTATGAAAATGATTTTCCCTTTATCAATTTGAACAATCAAAGATTCAATTCAATCAATTATGAAAATCAATCTTTCTAGGTTTTCAACCAAGAACGCAATCAAATGACTTGAATATAAAGAGTAAGGGTTTAGAGATACGACACAGTGATTTATCCTGGTTCACTTTCATCCACTTGAAAGCTACATCCAGTCCCCTCTTCAACCAAGAGAGATTCTTCACTATGAGGAATTAGAGTTCTCAAATTACAAGTGATTGCCTCACAAGACTCCCTTCTTGCTAGCTTACAAGAGATAACCGACACCCTTGCCTTGTAATCCTATTGATCTTCTCTCTAATCTAACCTCTACCCCTTGTTGATAATCGACACAACAAGTCTTCAATTGCTTGATGATAAACCACACACCAAGGCTTCACTTGCTTGATTCACAACCAAGACTTCTTCTTCTTCTTCAATAAGAATGCACTTGCTTGATGATAAAATCGACACACCAAGACTTCTTGTTTGTTGTAGTGGCTTGCCTTCTTGCAAAGATTACAACACAATAGAAAACACAAAACAATCCTATGAATCTCAATCAAGAGTTATGACAATTCACCATAAGAGATTCAAAGGTTCTTGATCAAAGAATATGAAAATATGAGAACTTTGATCTTTAGAAAATGAGAGAGAATAGAGTGGCTTGATTCTTTGTAAAACTTGTATGAAAATGATTCTAACTGATCACAAATAATAGGAAAAGGTTTATATAGAATACCCAAAAGTTGTAGCACTTGAAAACTGATTTTGAGAAGTGAAAAACGTATTTTAAAAATCAGTTTAGCAGTACTTAATCGATTAAGCAAGTCGTGTACTCGAGTAGTACTCGATTAAGTTATCACTTAATCGATTAAGTTGGTACTGTACATGTTCAAAACTTGTTTTCTCAAAATCCAACCTTTCCTTTAAAACCTTTAAGCCACCTATTGATTCTAGGTTAAGTGAAAACTCAAATTATGATTAAATCATGACTTATGAATGAGATTCACTACCCTCTATAATAATCTACCCAAATAAAAAACCTATGAAGCTTGAGAGGCAAAAGATAAAAGAAATACAAATACACTCAAACTTAGGTCTTCATGAGCTTGCTTTCTCTCTTCTTCATTTGATGTTTGTTGTTGCTTGTTGAGCTTGAAACTTGATCAACACTTGTAGCTTGTTCAAAAACACTTTGTCATTATCAAAACATTCATCATGTTCATCATGGAACTAACAGATATGCATAATTCCATATCGATATGACCACCTCAGTTTTCCCTCCAAAATTTGAATTTTTACATTCTAGATTGATGGGAGACTTTTCTAATCAACTAGAATTACTTTGAAAGGTGAAAAATACTAAACTTTAATATACCTAACTTTAACCTATCACACTTGTAAAATATGAATTGTATTTTGTGAATGTATGATTATGAAATGAATGAATACTTTGATGACGAATGTGGAATGAACTAATCAAAAGGATGACAAGTCTTTCATGCATGAATTAATGAAAGTGGAATGAATGAATGTGGGAATCATACAATATCCCGATCTTACCGTGTCCTGTGGGAAGGGACCTGGTGCGAATAGGACGCTATTCGTATGCGGTAGGTCAATCCCGGTATATCGTGTCCTGTGGGAAGGGACCTGGTGCGAATAGGACGTTATTTGTAGGCGATATAACCACTGAGCCCGGTATGTTGTGTCTTGTGGGAAGAGGCCTGGTGCAGATAGGATGCTATCTGTAGGCAGCATATCAATGACGACGTCCCGGTATGACGTGTCCCTTGGGAAAGGACCTGTTGCAGATACCGAGTAGTGTATCTGTAAGCATCATATCCAGTATGATTCCTTCTGGAGGTGAATGATGAGGACCTGGCATGCCAGTTAATAATGAAAGAGATAAGACATTTACTGAACATGCATCAATTGCCTTATCATCTGCATTATGATTTGTGATTTCTGTGTAGGTGTTCATTCATTAATCTGCTTACGCGATATGACAAGTGATTTACTCCCATCTAGTCTTTTGTGGTAGGTACCCGTAGCTGATGAAGTCAGATCACCTGACAAGCCAGAGACTCAAGCGGAAAAAGGAGGAAAGACATTACTGTATTTGATCCATTGTAACACCGCCATGTTGCAATTAAAAAGAAAAAAAATTTATCTACGAATCTTGAATAAAGGGAACTTTTACTTTTGCACCACATAAATTTCTAACAAATTACTTTATTCCCTTTATTAAAAGATGAGGGTGTTACGTTATGGTATCAGAGCAGTTTCTTCCTTTTCGGCCTGAGAGTATGGCTTCATCACCTCTGTTGTCAGACTCTGACATGTCATCATTGAGTTAGTTGGAGATCATTAGAAGTGCTAGAATCTTATTTGACTTTAGAGATCGTCTAAATCAAACATAATGAGTATTTAGTTAGACTTTGATCCAGTCAGGTCAAAGCCAAAACTCAGCTATCCCGGTTATGATCAGAGGAAAGGAAGTTGGTTAAGTCTAGAGAGAATAATTACCAATGGGTTAGGCAAATGAATGCCACCCCAACGGAAAGGAAAATCTCTAGAACTTAATTAACTGAGTGGAATCTGATGATGACAAATATTCTTCATCCTTAGACTCATTTGATCTAGATATATATTTTTATAGTCTTCCTTGTGGAGGATTATAACTTCAACCGGATTGATATGGTCTCCTTACCAATGGCATGTAATGTTAGGACTGGCCACCCTAATAGTTACAGCTCTTGGAAAAGATGATCATGGATATCCAAAACCATATTCTAGATAGAGTAATCAATAGACACATCTATTAGTTGATGTCTTTAAGTGACCCAACTCTTGATCGCTTAACTGTGTGGAAGTGGAACTAAAGTAATCATATCTTTGAACCGTCATGTAGCACTGCTGGGGGATGGAATTCCCATTACGTAGATCGTCAAACTTCAATAGTGTTCCTCAAATAATATTTTCCTAATCTTGCACCCAGTTCTCCGATTCCTAGCTAAGCGAACCTTGCTGCAACGATGATAAACTTCTCATTCATTCGGAAGGATTCGATATTTCTATCTGACGAATCTCTCATTTACTTACCCTTGCGGCTATCTTAGTTTCTTTCAATATCTATTACCCCTGTGATTATTTTGTTATACCTTGTATTTGGGTACTTTGAAACCTTGACTTTCGAAAGAACCTTCGATATTTTTGATTCCTTGCTTCGGTAAAATAGAATCCAAGCTAACCATGTTTCTAAATCATCTCTCAGCCTTGTTGGGAAATTGAATTTCTTATCTTGGGAATACCTTCTCAATAATATTCTTTCGCGATCTTGTTCAGGGTTTTCCCATTCCTAAGTAAGGAAATCTTTTTGCCAACAATGAAGAATTTCTCATACCTCCAAATAGCTCTGTACTCCTAATCGACGAATCCCTAATTTTCTCATCCTCCACGATTATTTCGTTAAATTTCGGGAAAATATTTTGGTCTTCAAGTAAGAAATATTGTAATAATAGAATGTACCTTTTGGGATAAAACTTCCATAAAAATTTATAAGTGTTCTATAACACACTTCCCAATCTTTTGAAAGTACGTTCTAGAAGAATTTTCTTGAAAAATATTTTAGGACGAATATGCACGAGTTCATTTATAGAATTATTAAAGTAGTCCCTGACCCCACTCAACTTGCAATGCTTTGATTGAGTTGTTCCCTTTATATTAATTGTCCAATGGATTTGGTTTACAAACCCAATTTTCCTGATAGTGTTTAACGAATTTCCTTACCATGTAATAGGATAACCCGGTAGAGCTGAAGCCCCTACTTAAGATGGAGGACATAAGGAAACTATCCTAGGGAGAACAATGACCACTAGACCAATTAGCGAATTTCTGGAGGAAGTTATAGCTGCTCAACAGGAGTCAGCCGAAGAACATGAATGGCACAAATTTAGAAAATTTGACCCACCTGGTTTCACTGGAGGAAATAACCCGGAGGACGCTCAAAGATGGATACGAAGGATAGAGAATATTTTCCAAATCATGCATTGTACAGAGGATCGAAGGGTGCTATTTGCCACATTCATGTTAAACGGAGAAGCCGAAGATTGGTGGGATCATGCCAAACTGTTGTTAGGTGCAGAACAAGGAGTAGTCACTTGGAATACTTTCAAGGAAAAATTTCTTGAAAGATATTTCCCTAAGTATATAACAGATAGGAAAGAAATATAATTTATGAAGCTAGAGCAAGGAGACATGAGTGTCAGCGAGTATGCTGCCAAGTTTGAAGAACTGAGCAAGTATTCAGCCCGCTACCGGCAAGACCTAGATGAAAGAGCGAAGTGTAAACTGTTTGAAAACGGTTTACGACCGGATCTAAAACCTGCACTTACCGGCCAAGAAATCGGTAGTTTCCCTCAAATGGTCAACACATATAGGATTTACGAAGAAAATCATAAAGCGCAGCTAGCTTACGAACAAGGTCTTCAATATCGAGAAGCTACTGAACGACGATGCGATCAAGGACAAAGTTCTTCACATGGACAGGATTTACGCCACAAAGGAATGGGTAAAGAAAAGAAAAAGAAAGTCGGCCACCTCTCAGTAAATTCTATGCGATGTAAGAAGGATAAGCATTCCCACCAGAAACAAGGAAGTTGGATTAAGAGAGTCATCTGCAACACTTGTCAACAACCTGGACACTATGCTAGTAAGTGTCCCAACAGAGTGAAGAGCAATTAGAGCACTATGCGTGAAAGTATCCAAACACGGGAAGGGATAACCAAAGTAAGCATAGACTGAAGAGAGGACAACCAATCAGAGAATCCAATGGTGAAAACCAACCCTAAAAGTTCTAACCCAAACATTGAGAAAGCCATATAGTAGCTTGCAACAAAAGTGATTAGTAACTAGAAATCCCTTTTGAAGTATCCAACTACTTTAAAGAATGAACCTCATGAGTTGGAAGTGTACAACTTAGTAACCAAACTTCTTGCGATATGTATGTAATCCACCTGTTGTATATCGGAACTCAACTTTGTTCTAAGTGGGGGAGGAATCAATAAAATATGTTTTATGATAATGATGCCTTTATGAAAATTTTTACGAAATCTATTGATGAGCATTCCTGTCTCTAAGTTCATCTAACTTAAAGGCACCACGCATAATCTTTCCCGTGAAAAACTACATAAGGTAAGAATGATTTTATTCGGAATGACCATTATGATAGTAAAGTCACAGCGATTCCCCATTATTCGTGCCAAGTAGATCAGAGTACGCAGCGAAAGCACCCTTTTGGAAACGTTTGTTAAAAACTTATCTATATTTCTCTAATGAGAGAATTTTGAAGAAGTTTAACGAAACTCTGTCAAGCGAAGCAAAGACCTTAATTATTTTGAAGAAATCCAATTTGATTGATCAAATATTTTCAGAAAATCAATTTGTTAGAGAGGAAATTTCGGGGACGAAATTCTTAAAAGTGGGGGAGAGTGTAACAGCCCCAATTTTCATAAAAATCAAATATATTTTATGATAGTTATATAAATTCTATTGTATGTGAAAGCATAATAATAGAAAAATGAAAATAAAAGATTTACAACATTAGACACAAAACCAACCGTTGGATTTGAAGACAAGTATGTTATGAAGCTTATCTCCAAATTTGAGTAAGATCCAACGGTTAACGAAAAAGTTATGGCCATTTGAATGCGAAAGGTGCTGTTATTTTTTTGCAATATCGATATCCACGACTCTGCAGCACCAATTTTAAGTCGGTTAACACACGAATGGCTGTGATTTTTCATTGATTTCAGCGACAAACCTCCCTAAAAATCTCCTAGATATTATCCTTGATTGATAGGGACATCTGAGGGTCTATAAATTCGAATTTAGAGAGGGAGTTTGCAACACAAAAACCCTAAAAACTTAGCAAAACTCTACAGAATTCGAGTTGTGCTGTCATCACCTTCTTGCTTTTCGTTTTCCAAGATCTGAATTACAAATCCCGACAAACTATACACCAAATTAAAGCTCGTTAAAGCCTCTTCGATTTGATACAAGGTTTGTTCGATTTGGTGAACTGTGGAAATAGTTATCAACCTGCAAACTTTGGTGTATGAATCTGAAATCTGAAGTTTCGGATTCAAGTACCTGAGTTCCTTTCATTCGTTCCCTATTGTTCAAGCCTCAAAACCTTACGAATCTTATACCAAACTGAAGCTCGTTCAGTACTCTTCAATTTTGGACCAAGCTTGTTCGATTTCATGGAGTATAAAAGGAGTTATACTCCTGCAAAGTTCAGTACCTAAATCTGAAATCTGCAGAATTCAGATTCAGGAAAGCTCTGCTCTTTGAGTCCGTGCGGTAAGCTCGAGCAACCTTTGAGCTTCAAACTTGTCCTAATCTCAAGCTTATATATCCTAGTCGGTGTTCTAACTCTTGTTCACGATTTTGTTTGATTTGTTCTCATTGAAAAACCTTAGGGAAAATAGCTCACCGAAACTGTTCTGATTGGGCTGCAAGCTGTTGATTGGCCCTAATTCTCAGTTAAATCTGATTTTCCAGCCCCGAGTCCATTCGATAACTTCAAATAGGTATGGGAGATTTGATTCATATTGCTAGGATTAATGTTTGAAGGTTGTAGTGATATGTATGCTTGATATGTTAGGTGGAAACCATGACAAGGTTGCTTGGTTTGGAGACCAAGACAACCCATGGTTCCTTAGGAAAATCTTGATTGGAACAACTTTAATATGATAAATATAAAGTAAATCAACTAAGAATTTGGTCTGGTCTGCAAGAAACATGAAAATCCCATGCCAAGTTGCAATTTTCATCTTTTGTGCATATTGCTTGAATGTTATATGAATGTTATGCTTTGGTGGTTGAATTGCTGCATGAATAAATGTAATTATACATGTTGTGGATCTTTGTTGATTTGTGAATGGTTAAAGTGAAGTATATTAAGATTTGGTATTTCAAACCTCAAGTTAAAGTGCAGAAATTGTAGGTGCATATCGATATCCCATAGGGCATATCGATATTGGATATCGATATGCATAATTCCATATTGATATGACCACCTCAGTTTTCCCTCCAAAATTTGAATTTTTACATTCTAGATTGGTGGGAGACTTTTCTAATCAACTAGAATGACTTTGAAAGGTGAAAAATACTAAATTTTAATATACCTAACTTTAACCTATCACACTTGTAAAATATGAATTGTATTTTGTGAATGTATGATTATGAAATGAATGAATACTTTGATGACGAATGTGGAATGAACTAATCAAAAGGATGACAAGTCTTTCATGCATGAATTAATGAAAGTGGAATGAATGAATGTGGGAATCATACAATATCCCGATCTTACCGTGTCCTGTGGGAAGGGACCTGGTGCGAATAGGACGCTATTCGTAGGCGGTAGGACCATAGCCAAACCTCACCTCTTAGCAATAGCCAAACCTCACCTCTTAGCACAATTAAAAAAACCCATAAAAAATCTTGTTGTGCTAATTATTTTAAAATGGGTGATCACAACCAAAAGTGGCGAGAACATGTTAGTTTTGCCCGCCTTGGCTTCTTTTGCTAATGGTGTGTGCTGGTCAATTTGTTGTTTCATCCCATTTATCGCGATAAGAACTAGAATGATGATGATGATGATGATGATGATGATGATGATGATGATGATGATGAAGTATAATCCATGCAAAAATAGAGACACTTATGGTTGATGGAAAATATCGATGTAATCAAGGAAGCAATAAACAAAAAGGACATCATGTTTAGAACTATAGACACTTGGTTGATATGGCAATTGACTGATGATGTGAATGGAGGATTGCATGTCACTGATATTTCAAATGAGTCCCGTATGATTCTAATGAATGTTAATGCACTTCATTGGGATGTATTAACCGTAAAGGAGCTTGGAATTCCTATTGAAGTTTGGCTAAAAATTGTCAACAATGTTAAAATTATTGGAAATGTTGTTTCTAGATGGACATGCACCGGTGTCCTTATTGCAAGATGTTTAAGGGAACAATATACATAAATGCTAGGACAAGCATGCATTAAAGGGGAAGCTAAAAGTACTTATGAAACAAGTGCTTTCATACTACTTAACCCTGACGGTGAGGTAGTTAAGTCGACACATGGTCTTCTGACTACTGTATCCTTCAAGCTTGGCAAGGATACTAAAACTAGCTATGCTCTGGAAGGATCAATTCCTATTGTCGGTGCTGCATTGTAGTGCCTTAGAGACAATGTTGGGTTGATTTCTAGCTCTCTAGAGATAGAAGATGTAACGACCTAACCTACTAACTTAATTAAATAATACTAATTGAGTAGTAAATATTTTTTAACAATAGCTAATCCATACTTTACCATAATAAACAAAAGGATAGTTTAACATCAAACCTTTGTACATATATTTCATGTGAGACCCACAATTTTACCCAATTCATTTGTGATATTTTATTTTATTTATTTTTTTTTATTTTAATTAAATTATTTGATGATGATTTATGGTACCTTGATTTATAAAAAATTATTTGAAGTTTGTATGTTTATATATATATATATATATATATGTACATACCAATGTTTTATTTAATGAATTTAAATTGTATTCTTAGCATGAAAATATCTTTATAAGGTATAGTATTTTATTTTTATGATATTGGAATATGAAATAATTTTTGAAGGATTATAGTGTTATATCTTCAAAAATTCATATCTTTTTAACCGTAAGTCCAAAAATTACAAACTTTATGTCAAAACGATCCTATTGAAATGTAGATTATGAAAATGTAAAGATTTGGATTTATTTATGGAGTTTTCAAATTTTTTTCCTGCTACTGTAGATTTCGATTTTTATTATTTTAAGTTTGGTAATGCATTTTTAAGTTATTAAATGACTCTTTGACCAAGAGATATTTTACTTGCATGGAAAGTTTATTTTCTGAGCTCCCATTGGGTGCACCGTACAAACTGGGCATTTTTCTTTTATTTTTGAATTTTTATTTGTTAGAATATTATTTGATTGGTTGATGAAGGTGGCAAATTAATGATGGATAAAAAGAAAAAAAATTTCCTTCTTGTCCAAGGATGTACACGCCTATCAACTCAGTCCAAGAGGGAATACATTTTCAATTTTAACACGTGAAGAAATTTTTGAATTCATAAGTGCATAGTTTTTGTGAAAAGGCTTTAATGCAAGTTATATTTTCCTTGATTTCAACTTGATGGCCAAGCATAAGAAGTAAAAATTTTTCTTCTTGCCCCAGCCCTAAAACCGTGTGACTTCTCATATTTTTGGGGTGTGAAGACAATTTTTACTTCCTATATAAAGAGGTCTTATACTTTTGGCATTTTTACACAAAATAAAACATAAGAACAAAAGAGAAAAAAATAAACAAACCTAAGAAAGGGAGAGTGGAGCGTGGCATCTAGGAGCAAAGGAAGAGAAGATTTGCACATCATTGAAGTATTTTCTTTGCTTAGGAGAAATGTATTCTCATAAACTTTCAATTCATTTCTTTTATTTTGTTTTAAGTTTCTTTTTGGGATTTATTTTTTTTTTAAAAAAATAGTAAGCTTGTTGTTCTTATTTTTTTTTTCTACTTCATGAACCCTAACATGAAGGTGTAAAAATTATTTTAAGTATTTGTGAACTTTTGTTTATGGTCATGTGAATAAGGATTTAAAAGGGACTTATAAAGAGGTTTAAAGAAACAAAGTTTCCCCTTTTATTTTTCTTATGATGAGCGAATATATGAGGATGAAATAAGGAAGGTGAAAATTTTATTTGGTTCATATGAACATATTTACGTGATTTTTGGAATTTTGAATGATGAATGTTTGATGTTTTATCATGAATTCTTAAAGGAAATAATCATTTGATGAATAAACAAAATTGTATTTGGAAATTACTGTAAAAAATTATTTTATTTAGCTGGGTAGGCCGTGAGACCTACATGGTTTCAAAAATAAATTTTTTTAATTGTTTGATGTTTATATGCATGATTCATTCTTTGTTTATTGTAATTTGTAAATGATTATAATAGTTGTTATGTGTAGATGTGAAAAATAATTTGGTTACTGTTCTTTTTTTTTGTTTGGCCGAATTATTATATTGATAGAATAAGTGTATGCTTTTGATTTTTCTAAGTGTCTATGTGATTATATGATGTATGTATTTGAATTGTTTGATGTGGTTTCATGAAATAACAATTGAATAGATGATTTTTAGTAAAAAAAATAATTCTAAAAAAAATTTATTTTCATTAGGACCGTGTGTCCCAAAATAATATTTTTTATATGTATTTGTGATGTGTTTATGTATATGTGTTTAGTATATTGTATAATGTGAATAAAATTATTATTTTGCCGGAAAATAAAGTTTCTGTCCAGAATTGATGTGATTAAGAAAACATGAGTATTTTTCCAAGATAAGTTCATTTTTGAGTTGTAGATTATATGCTTTAATGTGTAAGTGTTAGAACTTGTAGAAAAATGAATTTTTGAGTGAATGCAACATGTTTTGTGTGGCTTTCCAAGCTTAATTTGATTATTTAAATCAAACTTTATGATATTTTTATAATAGAGCTTGTAATTAATCTATAGGGAAAAGTGGCATAATTTTTAGATTAATGGTTTAAGATAAAAGTGATTTTCAAGATTGAAAGCAAATGCTGTCCAATAATTTTTAATTTGATTGCATCAATCTTAGAAATTGTTCCAATGTGATAAAATATGTGATTTTATGTGTTAGGAGTTTAGGTGAATGATATATGTGTAATGATGCTTAAAAAGTGATTTTTATATGTTGTTTAGAATCTGTAATAAGTTGCATCAACTCTAGAAATTATTTTGAGTTTAGGAATATATGAGTTTATATATGTTCTATATGAATTGTGTATGCTTTTAATGTGGTTTTGTGATCTTTAGAAAAAAATTCTTTACTGCTTAAGTTGGTTTAAGTGTTGCATCAAAATTCTTTAACAGAATTTTAACTCCTGCTGTATGATTTGTTTGATAATGGTAGTTGTTATAAGGTGTTTGGAAATAGATTTTTAAGTAAATGAAGATTTGGGATTTATTTTTAAGGTGTTATAGTTAAGCTCTAAAAGTTATTTTATGTTTGGACAAGGTTTTCATGATTTGTAAAGCTAAAAACAAAAGTGTTTTTACTGAAACAGTAATTTTGGAAAAGGTTTTAAGTTACCGATACTATTTTGTGTTCTTAAATTTTAATAAGTACTTTTGAAAAAAAGAAATCATTTCGTTAAAGTTATTAAATTAAATGTGTGTTGATTAGTCCTTTGGATTATGTTTATCAATGATAAAGGTTTGAGTAAAGCAAATTCGGATAATCAGAATCATTTTTCCCTAGCATCAAATCCAGGTGAGAGAGAAGCTTTCCTAAGACATGATGGCATCTTTGGGTAACCTTAGGATATTCTTGATCATCTCAAAGATCAGAACTCCGTAGTTATCTGTTAATATACGTGGTGGCAAATTGTGTGTGTATGTTTAGCCAGACAACGTAAAGACAATACTCCCTATACTCCCTCCGGTTCATATTATAAGCACCCTTTCTCTCTCACAAAAAGGGTGCTTATAATATGGATCGGAGGGAGTAACTTTTATCTGTGTATATTATCTATTGCTATGTAATTATGTTATATTCAGACGTTTTGTTTATCTGTCTTATTAAATATTCTGGAAAGAATTGATGAAATGATTATTATGTTGTAATATCCTGAAATACCTGAAGAAATATTGGTGATATTGAAATATCCTGTGATAATTGTTGATTATTCGAAAAAAAAAGTATGATCTGGGAATTGTTAAGATTTGAAAAGTATGTTGTGATCGTATCGTCTAAAGTTAGTGTATAGTGATGGTGCATCGTAGCACAGATAACCTTGTGATGTATATCTCAATTGCATTGTCTTCGGACGTGCTTGATTTTAAGTAGCTGGCAACGTGAATGACGTGTTGTGTAACGACGTAAACTTTATCTAAAACAATAAATAATAATAGCTACGTATTCGTTAAATCTATGAAAAGCATAGAAGAAATCCGAAGTATTATGAGTTGGAATGAGTGTTGTGAGTATAGGCGAATATTGGTGGAGAAGACTAAACTCAGAATAAGAGTTGATTAAGGATAGTAAAGATCAAATCTAAGGAAATTCCTTATAGTTGTGGTAAATTGGTGAAATTAATTAGATTCCAGGAACTTTGAATAAAAACTTAATACTCAATTAAACCTCGAAGAGGAATAATAATAAAATGAGGAGAAAACAAGTAAAACTAGGATTAATAATAAATAAAAAGTAAGGAGATTTAATATAGAATAAAAAGTAAGAAGTTAACAAGCATTTTATGCGGAGAAACTATCGTAATTCATTTAGAGTGGAGAAGCCGGGTAGGATTTGGGGAATTTGAATGAGACTATTTAATCAAGTCCAGGAGGGGGCTAAGGTAATGTAAAAGAAAGTAAATTGACCTAAGTCAGGAAGAAAATCGTAATTGAGTTAAGCTTGAAGTTTCAATTTATAAATCATTTACTTTTCGTATGGGCAATATTGGGTAAATATAATTTTATGAATTGAGAGGTAAAAAAATGTTAAGAAGGTTTAATTTAGTGTTAGGAATGGTTAAAATCCATAAAATCGGGCTAAAATGCGAAAAATCGGCGTTCCGGGGCGAACCGGTGCACCGGGGCATGAGCCGGTGCGCCCCAGACGCACCGGTGCGGATTTTTGGTGCACATTCATGGCGCTCAAGCGCCGGTCTGTCGCGCTCTAGCGCGAAATCTCCGCAACACCAGAATTTTCTCGCGCGCACCAGAAGTCTCTAGAAAAATCGTGCGCCCAAGCGCCAGATCCCGCGCTCAAGCGCGAGGTGCATATATAAGCACCAGGCCGCACCAGAAATCGGACAAGACGCACCAGCCTCCGAGCCAGATGCACCAGACTCCCTCCAGACGCACCAGATCCCATCCAGCACGCACCAGCTTTAAATTTCATGCACCAACTTCATATTTTCTTGCACCAACCATCCTTGCATCATCCAAATACAACCTCTACTTCATAGATCAACACTAATAAACACCATTCCACTAATTCCGATCCTTGTTCTCTTGTTATTTCATAAAACCCTCTCTCTTTCTCATTACCATGACCATGACCCTTCCCTAATCTTGGAGATTTCTAGCATTCCACCCAAAGGAGAAGAGTTTTAGGAGTAAACCCATTAATTCAAGTGATTGAGAATTGATTTCTTCCTTGGAGGTAAGGGAGGAACTCTTTTCCTTTTAGAATAGAGATTAGGTTCTGGAATTTGTAAATGATTAAATTGCACATATTAAACCCTAGGATAGCAGACTCTGCTCTATCACCTTCCTGTGTAGGTGAATTAAATATTTATGGGGTTGAATATTATTAAAAACCTATGATTTCCCTAATGGTGAAATAGTGTAGATAAAGTGCTCGATGAAATGTCTAGATGAAATCTAAATTTTTTAAGAATAACTAGAATACCTAAGAACAATGGCTATGTAATTTAAAACTACAAAACACAAGTTATTGTACTAATAAGTCAATAGTTAGTGTTAATAAACTATAAAGATTATTACGAAAAGAACTAAAACCCTTAGTTATGAATAAACCCCCTTAGTCTTATGTTAACTAGGATACATATAGAATAACGATAAAAGTACTTAAGCAAGTAGTATGCTATTATTTAAGTAATTGTTAGTAGTATAATCCAAATATTAATTGAAAGGAATAAATATTATTATGAAGCTAAAGTAAATACATTAATGTTGAACTTATAATTAATGATATGATATGTGGGATAATAAATTAATGACGATTTCCAACATGATGAAGTAAATTAGAATATCACTAAGACAAATGTACAAAAAGGGCTATATAAGTGAATGAATTATGAAATTTTGAGTGTAATAAATATATGATTGGATTTCCTAGCTAATTGAATGTACAAATCATATTTTTAATAAATTTCATTTGCTCATTTCAATTCTTAATTTATATTATCAATATTATATATAAAAGAAGAGCAGTCATAACCAGATCTGAAATTGCATTAATTGCAATTTTCCCTCCTAAACCCATCTCCTTAATCCCAGTTTTGACTTAATTTTGACTTCTCAATAATTAGCTATCCCACATATGATGATATCATACACCTTCATACCCATTTATCACTCAAAACACTCATTAATAACACTATTAATTATTATTATTGGGTGGAGTATTGAAGAAGCTTCATAGAAGCTGAAGAGATAATGTACGTGTACTGATAGTTGTTCAGTGTATGTGTGATAATAATAATTAAAAAAAAACAAAAACCTCTCTGCCTCACCACTCTATGTCTCTCTCTCTCACTCTCTCACTATCTCTTCCTTCTCATTGCTCTCTCTCTCAACTCTATCTCTCTTTCTCACTCTATCACTCCCGCACTCTCTCTCAACATCTCATCACCGCACCGCCGCGAATCGGGCCGCCACCACCACGCCGGCGCGAATCGCGCCACCACCACCACCCGCTCTCTATTGCTCTCTCATTCTCCCATCATCACACCGCCAGAAATCGCGGCGGCCACCACCATCACCCGCTCCGCTCAGTAAGTTATTCTTCGACTCTAACTTTCTTTATCTTCTTATTTCTCGCCTTATTACGAAAAGCATGATTTGGATTTGTGAGGAAGGTGAGACTAATAATTTATTTGCTAAGATTTGTTTTTGAGACTAATAGTTTATTTGCTAATATTATTATTTACTGCAGTTTTGGAATTCGAATATGAGAGTGAGGATTTGAAGGACCTTTTCAATCTCCTCTAAACAAGGAGTAGTGAAACCTTTTCAATATTCTTTAATTATTTTTTTAACCCATCTCAAATGCCTCATAGAATAGACTAATAGTTTTTTTAACCTTTTCAACCTTTTGAATTGAATCTTTAATTTTTTTATGCTTTGTGTTTGGGTTTAATCTGTTGTTGCATGAAAGATGTGATGCGTTTGGTTTTGATTTTGTTGTCCATTGGATTTTGTTTTCAAGAATTCTCATAAGAGTATTTTTGAGACACTAAAATATTGCACATCTCATGTTTGATAAAAATCCTCTATTGTTTGAAACTCTTAATTATGTGATTATTTTAGTGATATGCTCATAAGATCAAGGAATTGGCAGTGTAGGATGCTAATGAATTGAAGGTGGATGCCTACTACTTGAATGGAGTGCAAATATGATGGAAGAAGAGGCAAAGCGGAAGCTGAAAGCTGCAGAGCTCCAGGCAAAGAAAACCAGAATTTCAGTGTTTGTTTTGCATCAAATATGTCATATTTCTGTGGTACCATATGCAGGTGATATACAGATATTTGTTTTTATTTAACTATTTATGATGAGGGCTCAAAATGAATTAATTTGGATCCACTAAACCATATAAAAGGTTATTCACATGTCAAATTTCACTAAATGATATTCTTTTTTATGGACACAGATAACCATCATAATTGGTTTATTCCTGGTGCAAAACAGAGTTGTGGTAAAATTTGGATCATTTTATAGCTTTTTTTTTCCTTCCAAAGGCAGATATTAGTTTCTTTTTTTAATGGAATTCACATCATATTGGAATGTTGATTCTGAAAACAGGAACAAACACCAGAGGGGAGAAGCTAATGGCATCGCTATGACTTGTATGTCACTATTCAAATCAATTGGCCCTGCTACTGGTGGTGCTATGTGAGTGTCTAATCGATTTCTCCACTTTATTAATTAAACCTTTTTAGTTTTTAGCACTTATCATTATTGATTAGTAATTTTCTCTAACTCTTTCAATGCTGGATCATAGTCCTTTTTTATGCTTCTTTTGTTTTTTTTTTGTCAACAGAAGCAAGTATTTGTATTCTAATCATCTGTGACAAACAATCATTGTCAAATATGAATCAATTGAAGTGTGAATAGTATGAGTAAATTGTTTTTTTTCATAGACTAATTTGTTTTTCTCATGAATGGTTTACTGATAAAGATGTTAGGCCATAAATTATAGAAAATCAATGAGAAGGTACTACTAAACTCGGCTGACAAAGAAGTCTGTTGAAGTTGATTATGAGGTCTGTTACTTTATGATTCAAAATTCAAAATAAAATTTAGAAGGTTGCTATTTGTTCATGAAATATAAATAGGATAGTGGGACAGGGTTTACTTTTCGGTTTGTTTGGTGGACAATGTCACTATCTCAGCTAGAAAGATAGTTTGTCTTATTTTGTTGCTATTAAGAGTATGGTGATTTAGCAAAATAGGATAGTGTTATTCTGTTTATCTAATGTACTTTCTATTTTATTGAGAGAATTATGTTAGAAATCAATAAGGATGCTACTGAACCAAAAAATAAAGAAAAGAAAGGGGCTTTGAAGTCACTTCAACTCATTGATGCAATTCTTCTATCTGAGATGGGCTAATTAGGTGCAAGGGACCTGTTAGCTTTAGTTGACATAGTGGTAAGCTGATGTTGTTTTATATGATTATGCGTTATGTTTGCCTTCAATATTTTGATGTTGAATGCGCCATAATTTAATATGTATTGATTGTATTCAAGTATTCATCATGGTATTTAGCTCCATCAATTCATACGTGAGATTATAATCAATTTTATTTATTTTTTTTCCTGTTGTGGAGCCTTTCCTTGCCACCTGCAAACATATTAACCAGATTATCAATTTATGGATTCGAAGTTTATTTGTTATGATTACCCTGCTTGACATTAACCAGAGGCATTCATGATGAGAAGGACTTATAGAAGATGGAAGATGTGAAAGAGAAGAAGGATGAAGTTGCAAGTAGTATGTTCATTGTTCAATGAATTTGTGCATTGATATTATTACCGTTGTTTAATGTTGCGAGTGAGTAGTGCTTTTTTTTTTTAGGTTTTAAATGTTGTGAGTGAGTAGTGCTTTGTTCCAAAAATTTGCATTTAATCAATTACGAAAATTGGAATGTAATTATTTTTAATATAAATATCTCGCACAAATATCTATTATACATATAAATCTTCTTTTAATAATATATTAATTATTTTTAATATAAATTATATTAATTATTTTTAATATTTAAATTAATATTTATATTTATATTAATTATTTTTAATATTAATTATATTAATAATATAAATATCTATTATACAGATTGTTCTTCCTCTTCTTTTAGTGCTTTTTTATTTGCAAGTTACGAAAATTTGCATTCCATTAAAAAGTTTCAATTTTAGGTATTATATTATGAGTTATAGATTCCAAACCCCATGAAGTATCACAAACCCCAATTTTAACATGGAAATTAACACATTATCCTAATTAAAAAATTAATAGGATATAAACCCCATATATTATCCACAAACCCCATCTTCTCCCTCTAATCATAAACCTCATAACTACCTAAACATAAAATCATTTCTAAACATAAACCTAAATCATTTCTTTCCTCTTCCCTCATTACCACTGCACAGCACCACCACCACCACTACACTGCACAACACCATCACAATAGCACCACCGCACAACACCATCACAACAGCACAATCGCACAACACAACCACACCACACCATCATAACAGCACAACCGCATAACACCACCGCAACACCGCACACAACCGCAGGAAAAAAAAAAGAAAAAACAGAAAAAAATTGTCGGAGTTCTGCTTTTTTCCTTTTTTTTTGTGGAATGGGAGTGTTGAGTATCACAGGAGTGGACCTTGGAATGGTGTTGGATTCAGCGGGGCACCCCTATGGAAGGGTGCTCCTGTTGCAGAACACTATATGATCAACAATGTAGATGAGGTATATTACGCATACAAGCTCGTGAACAAGTCTGTTATATCAATAACTTTTGTAAACTAGACACTTTACCTTCGGCAACGCATCACTTGGATTGTGGAAAACAATACATGGAGTTGGAGGCTTTAAAAGAGATAGTTGCGATACTTATAATCCTTGCGGTGCGTATGGAAATTGTATCGTTAACGATTCTCCGATTTGTCAGTGTTTAGAGGGATTCAAGCCAAAATCACAGCAGAATTGGGATATCATGGACTGGACACAAGGTTGTATGCGCAGCAAACCGTGGAGGTGTAGGGTCAAAGGCAAAGATGGTTTTCTTAGATAATGTGGATAATATATGGGGTTTATGATTAGAGGAAGAAGATGGGGTTTGTGGATAATATATGGGGTTTATATCCTATTAATTTTTTAATTAGGATAATGTGGTAATTTCTATGTTAAAATTGGGGTTTGCGGATACTTTATGGGGTTTGGAATCTATAACTATTATATTATTCTTTTGAATGTAATTATTTTATTCCAAATCTGATTCAAATATTTTTCAAACAAAAAAAAACATAGAGAAATATATTAGGTAGTTATTATGATGGAAGATTAAAATATATTTTTTTAGTTTCTTAACTTTTGGTTTTTTAGGTTTTTTTTTTATTCAATATTTTTTTCATAGAAATCAGTTACTATAAACAAAAAAAATCAGAGTTACTGATACAAGAAAAAAAAATCAATTACTAATTAGTTACTACAAGTATCAAAATATGGTGTGATTCATTAATTAATAGAAGATAAATTTCTAATAGAAGAGAACTTAATGGGATCATTGAGATTTGAGAAGACCGAAATTAATGGCATTGAGAAAACCAAAATTAATGGGATTATTGGGAAGACAAATAGGAGAGAAATATCTACAATATTTAATACCGAAATTAATGGGATTATTGAGAAGACAAATAGGAGAGAAATATCTCCAACATTTAAGATCGAAATTAATGGCATTGAGAAGACCGAAATTAATGGGAACATTGAGAAGACAAATAGGTGAGAAATATTTACAACATTTAAGGAATATTTTCAAGTTGATTATTATTAATTAATGGTTTTTGTTATGCATTGATGCATAAGTTACGAAAAATTTGTATTCCATTAAAAAGTTTCAATTTTGGGTATTATATTATTATTATTTTGAATGTAATTATTTTATTCCAAATCTGATTCAAATCTTTTTCAAGCAAAAAAAAGAAATCTATTACTAATAGAAGAGAAATTTACTAATAGAAGAGAACTTAATGGGATCATTGAGAAGACCGAAATTAATTGGTTTATTGAGAATACAAATAGGAGAGAAATATCTACAATATTTAAAACCGAAATTAATGGCATTGAGAAGACCGAAATTAATGGGATCATTGAGAAGACAAATAGGTGAGAAATATTTACAACATTTAAGGAATATTTTTAAGTTGGTTATTATTAATTAATGGTTTTTGTTATGCATTGATGCATAAGTTACGAAAAATTTGTATTCCATTAAAAAGTTTCAATTTTGGGTATTATATTATTCTTTTGAATGTAATTATTTTATTCCAAATCTGATTCAAATCTTTTTCAAACAAAAAAAAAAGAAATCTATTACTAATAGAAGAGAAATTTATTAATAGAAGAGAACTTAATGGGATCATTGAGAAGACCGAAATTAATTGGATCATTGAGAAGACAAATATGAGAGAAATATTTACAACATTTAAAGAATATTTTCAAGTAGATCATTATTAATTAATGGTTTTTGTTATGCATTGATGCATAAGTTATGAAAATTGTTAAAAAAAGAGTCTTTAATAATCTTGGGTTGAGAATAGGAATCTAAAAAGGGATAAACTTTATTATCTTGAAAAAATCAAAAGATTATGGGTTTTTAGGATTGAAGTTAAGAAAACTAAAAAAAAATTATTTGAAATGCTTCATTTGTCTTAAAAAAATGATAAAAATTACAAAAATAAAAAATCATGAAAATAATCTAACAAATCAACAAATTCTAAAACAACCAAATTAAGGAAAGTTTTGTCACTTGACATGTTTTAATCATGTTTTAATTTGAATTTCTTTAGAATTTGGTTATTTTTAAAATATAAAATTTAAGTCATGATAATAAATTTTAATCAATTGTTTGTTAATGAAATTTAAGTCATGATATAAAACCTTTAATAATTTCAAGTTTAAATTAGGGGCTTCACGTAATGGTCCCGTGCATCGCACGAGCTTGCTTACTAGTATTGTGAAAATATGTTTACTCCCTTGTGGTTTAACATTTTAGGTTGAGCTTGGAGGAGCTAAGAATCAGAGTTTCACATCACAGAAGACGAACAAAGGCCACTTTCCTTCATTCATTGTTCTAATATCAAGTTGTAAATCCCATATTTTGTTAAGAAATAAATTGTATTTCAATATTTTCATTTATAAGAATTTATATTTTTCTAATTTACTTGGGATGTTACAATTTGGTATCAGAGCAGTTCTTTCCATTCGGCCTAGGGGAAATGGTCCCGATTCCGTTGTGAAACTCCAGTTCTAAGCTCTTCACCCAAGGGAGTGCAAAAATATATGATTATAGGGAATAAAATGGAATAACAAATTGTTGAGTATAAGGAAGTCAAAAGGATATTGCACCATAACAAAATGAAAATAATTTTCGGTTAATATTAAGGATTCAAAAAGAAAGTGAAAAGATGTTATAAATCGGTTAGAATGAAAAGAATTTTAATGCTATATGAAAGGAAAGTAATGAGCTATGAATAAAGAAAAGTGTTATGAACGATGAAATTGTGGGGCCTGGTTGACCGTGTCGACGTAGTCTGCTGGATGTGTTCCAGTGTCCGTCGATGTAATCGAAGACTAACCAGTGCCAAGATATTGTTGTATGAGACATATTGGAGTGAAATATTGAAGGGTAATTTAAATGTTGAATGGTGCATAATGAATATATTCAAGTTATTGGAAAGGAAAAGAACATTTTGTGATTTAATGTATTTTCAAACTTTTGTCTTATATGAAATTCAGTTCAGAAAATTAAATTGAAAAGTGAATGAGTTTTGAAACTGATTCCTTTTCAATCGATGTGATATTAAAATTGTGTTAGAAATTATATCATATTATCAATGGGACTTGAATAAAGAAAAATAATGATTTTGAAAGTACAAAAGGTTCAATTTTTAAAGAAAAAGAACGATGATTCAAGTCCTTTTGAGAATCAATTACATTATGCACCATAACATGAGTAAATACCTTACTAAGGCCAGTGAAAAGGAAAATATTTATAAATTAATGTTTTGCATTAAATTACATTTTTATTTACGGAAAATGAATTGTTTTCAAAGTTTCAAGAATTTACATGTAATTTTCCTTTTCAATGACCCTGGTAAAATAATCTATGTAGACATAATACATTCTCAATCTAATTTATTATGTGATGCAAATGGGTTTTTGGAAAATAATGTCGTTTAGAAATTTCTCAATTGATTTGGAAACCCATATAATGATATATGATTTATGAAAATGATAAAAGTGGGATTCTAAATCAATTGAGTCATTCAATCTGGAAGAAGTTATAAGTTGAATTTAAATCAAATTGAGAATGTAAGCTGCCACACATAGAAGCGAATGTCCATAAGTTATAAGGTGGACGGTGAGGAAGTTGGGAAAGACATACGCGGAGGCACGTGAATGATTTGTGACTAGGTTGTGCTAATGAAACAATTGCGGGAATTGTCGTTGGATGAAACTTTGATCTCCTATGAGGGCATAGACTGGCCACCTATGTCGGGGGATTGGTTTCGCATTAACCACGATGATTCTATCGGTCACAGAGTCATTTCGGGACCGGTTGAGGGTGGTTCCCTGCTATAGCCAACTTGGGCCTTCAACCCAAGTTGTACTGGACTGAAAATGGGTGTCCAGTACCGTGCAAGCAGTGGTAGAAGGACACTTACTCCCGGTTGGTCTTTCCCTGGAGTGGAGGGTGAAGTGAGGAAATTGAATGAATTATGAATGTCTCATATAACAATACCCGTAATGAAAAGAATGTATGTGTGTTATGAGTTTAAAAGCATGAATTGAAAAGTACCAAGTGAGAAAACTTAATTTGTGTAGCAATAAATATTATCTAATTTGTGTAGCAATAAATATTATCAATAATAAAATGTGAGATTGGGACTGATCACCCCAATGCTTACATTCATTGACAAATAATGTAACATCCTGAAAATTAATATTAAATATGATAACTTTAGATGTATATATATATATATATAGTATATAATGATTTATTTAGGAATAGGATTAAGTCGTAGAGGTTGTATAAGGGTCGTAGGGTAATAGGAAGCTTAGGCCGACCTAGTATGTAAGTATTGGACCTCGGATCGATCCCGACCGAGCTAAATGGGGTCAAACGCGGAACCTGTTGTCAAGCTCGGATTATCCGACCTCAGCGCACCTCACATTATTATCTGAGAAGGAAGCTCGGACTACTACTGTTCCTCTATACCGAGCCGACGTATCCTAGCTCCTCCGTGACAGCTCATGTTGAGCTGTTGGCCCATTGGGTTTCGCACCATCCGTACTATGTCACTATCATTCACTTTATGTCACTATCATTGCTTTATGTCCTTTTCAAGCCACTGTTCATGACTTCTTTTGGAAGCCAATGAATCCTATCCACTTATTTTGACTTCTCTAAGAAGCCTCCAATGAGAACCACACAAATATCCTTCCTAAAATAATAAAAGTGAAACCAATACACAACATAACATACTTTGCATTCCCACTCTCTTTCCCCTTCGTCTCTCTCTCTTTTCTTCTTTGAAGTCCAGCGACAACAAACCCAACATAAATCCTCTCTTCTCACACATCTCTTCTTCTCCTCCACCACGTTTTACCGGTTGGAGACCCTCATTCCTTCCCTTCTTCTTCCCGTTTCGGACGCTTCCCTGGGCCATAGTGGTGTGGTGGTGGCAACAAAGAGGAAAGGATTCAAGGGAGTGAAGCTCACAAGGTCAAGCATCAAGAAAAGCCATTCTCAAACTCTCAACTCTTATCTCTCACGGTTTGAGGTAAGGAGTGAGTGTTACCTCTACTTGAGTTTGGATTTCTAGGCTGTTCATAACGGGTACTAAGAGTGGGTGTTAGATTAGGGAATGGACATAGGATAATATTAGAGAGAAAAGGTAAAAAAAAGGGTAATGGGAACCAATGAATGAAATAGAAACATGAATTTTAGGTGAAGAGGGAACATATTTTTTCGGTTATATGCTTATATTTACATGATGGACTGGTTAAATGCTTTATTCATATTGTTGTTGTGGTATAAGTGTTTATGAGCTTTGATATTCATTGTTTATGTCTGTGGCCGAGCTAAAAGAGGTTGAGAGTGAGTATGAGAAAAAGGTAAATATGGAAAGGAGGAAAGATAGAGTAATAAGTCTGATAATGAGAAAGGTTAATGGAAAAAGGGGGAATGGTTAAAGGGGTGAGCCGAGAGAGGCCGAGCTAAAGAGATGGTTAAAAAGACTAAGAGGAATTAAAGAGAATGGTTGTGTGATCGGGTCATAGCAGACGCGTACTGGGTGCGTGCATTGATCGCGTAAGACGCCGAGATGCGCAGCAGTAAGACGGGTACTGGGTACTCGCATTAATGATTCACACAAGGTTCCGAGCACGGAATCGGTGGGATGTGTTCCTGGTCATAGCAGACGCGTACTGGGTGCATGCATTGATCGCGTAAGACGCCGAGATGCGCAGATGTAAGACGAGTACTGGGTGCTCGCAGTTATGGACACTCCTTACTCCATAGAATGATCGGCGTTAGTGCTCCTGGTCATAGAAGGCGCGTACTGGGTGCGTGCATTGATCGCGTCAGACGCATACTGGGTATGTGCAGCTGTAAGACGGGTACTGGGTACTCGCAGTTATGGACACTCTGATATCCGACCTTAAATGGTGTAAGACATGCACTGGGTGTATACATCTGAGAAGAGTATAAGATTATAAGCTATGTAAAAGTGGAATAATGAGTAATGAATCCGAGATAGAGATGGTTTACCGAGGTATAACTAATAGGTAATGGATAAACTAGATAATGATGTGAGCCGAGCTAAATGGGATGGTATGATGTGAACCGAGCTAATTGATATTGTATGCATGTGATATTGTCTGCTTGCTTATTAATTATATGCTATTTTACTACTTGTGTTTGACTTGGTAGTTCGGTATGTCATGTTAGAAACTGCTCACTTAAGTTCTGTGTAATGCTCACATCCTTACCATTTTTCAGGTACTGAGTTCGAGCAGACGCAATCCCCGGCCGAGCAGGTTCACTCTCCCACACAGGGAGAGTAAGTCATTGGAGTCGGATAGTCTAGATGGGCCTCGGCCAGTTGGCCGAGCTAAAACACTGTATTTTGCATTTTGGATATTGAACTCAGTGTAACTATGTTGCTTCACTTTTTACTTGTTGATGTATTAAGTCTTCCGCTTTATAACTCTGATGTTTTTGTATTAATGAAAGGAAAAATTACCTTGGCAATTATCACATTCGTTTTAAAAGAAATTTTTTTTTAAATCCAAATTTTCGGGTTTAAGGGTAATTATTATATAGGGTGTTACAAATAATACCATCAGAATTTAGAAGTTTAATTACCTCAAATGAAGAAAGAAGTGGTTTCATGGTATTAAACGGTGCTAGTCCTTTTGACCATCCGAGTTCTGTGATTTTGAGATATGGAAAAGTATGAGTAAAGTCAAAGCGATAAGAGTGATGATGAAAGAAAAGTAAGTCGAAATTAGTTGTGGAATCATGAATAAGAAAAGTGGAATTTGTGAAAGTATTGAGAAATGTAAATTCTAATGGGTTCCATAACTAATTTCAAATTTTAATGACTCTGGCAACGAGTGGAAAAGTATATGAGTATGAGTATAGAAAAGTGTAAACGGATGTGAAGTAACTTAGGATAAATTCTATACAATCTAAGCGTAGGATGAATAAGTAAACTAAATAGGAATATATGTCAATCAGTTGTAAAGCTAAGCATAATTCTGATAATAGAGTATAAAACAATGAAGAACAAAGCATGATTGATGAAAGAGAGTATAAATGTTGAACAAATAGTGACTAAATGCGGGATAATTTTAACACCATGGATATACATATGATGAATTGCTTTATGATATAAATAAATTCATAATGCAGAAAGAAATAAATCAAATCAACTATGAAGAAAAATTGAATGTAAGCTAAGTGTGTTATAATTTTAGAATAGAGAAAATGGGTAATGCACCGACAGTGTAAAGTTTTTTACACCATCAGTGCATCATCCACCATTCATCCATTTATGGTTGTTGACTTTTAAATTAAAGTAATACAAATGAATGGTGGAAGATTGATTGATGATGTAAAAAACTTTACACTGTCAGTGCATACCCATTAATCTCTTTAGAATATACAATAAATTGTCTTGGGAAATAGGCATATGATAAAAGAGTAAATGAAGTACAATTTTATGAAACTCTGAAAATGATCAAAGTGCTAATTAAAAGACTAGACAGAAAGTCTGATGATACGACTTGAATACCAAATAAAGGTAAAATAAACTAAGATATACTCCGAATAAAATTGAAAATTTTGTCAGTATGTATTAGGAATGGCGAATTGCATGAACAAAAGATATATATATATATATATATAGATTGAAAGGTTGGAACACAAAATAAGAATTAAAAGAATTAGTACGTCTCAATTAAAATCATACAATTGTAAAGATTATAAAAAAATAGAATGATAATGTTTAGATGTCTAGTATAAGTAATAAGGATTGGATATTTGTTAAAACCCCAAATAAAATAGAAAGTCATGGTATGAATACCCAAATAAATAGTTGATGAAGCGAAATGTAGAAAAGATAATAGGATAAAGTGTAAGCATTAGCTAACAGGTTTGATAATAGTGAATTATAAAGTCGGGTATGGTTAAGTAATTTCCGAAATTGTATATTCTGAATCCTTGAAGTTTATGATTGCGATATAAATGAAAATAAAACTTAATAGAAGGGGGTATAAATTGATCGAAACGGAAATTTTACTACACTATCGGATGATGAGGAAAAATGAACGAATTATGTTTCAAGTGTTAAACGTTAAATAAAAGATTGACTGATAATAAAGAATTTACTGATTTATGATAATTTGAGATTTTAGGTGGGTGAAGTAAATTGCCTTAAAATACAGATATACAGTAATTTAATGAATATAAAAATAAGTATAATAAAAAGTATGTTAAATAATGAGATGGAGAAAATTGATTATGTGACTGCCATGGGAGAAATGGAAAACTGCATTAACTTTGAATGAGTTCTAATAATAATTAATTGAAGGCAATAAATGAATGCAATAGAACACGATTTATAAGTAAACCATGACAAAAGTAAATATTAATTCAATGAGTAGACTCAAATTAATTGAGAGGAATGTTGGAAAGTAATGGGATCGTAAATTAGAATGAAAACATTTGGTAATCAAATCCTAATTGACTTTATAAATGTGACAATGATTTTAAATAAGAAGATAAGAAAGGAATGATTGATGGGTTGTTTTAAATTAAACCACATATTTGAATTTGTTTGAATGTTAAATTGAATCTTATATATATATATATTAGTTTAAATATTATGACTGTAAGAAATAAGAAGATCTAACAAGAGGGAAATGGAAAGAAAAATTGAAGAGTAGCAAAGCCCTAAAGTGGGGGAGAGAATTCAGGAAACAAAAATCGACTCATAATCCAACGAGACAATTTTTCAAATGATCCATTAAACCGTATTCACCCACTTTGATTGCTAAATCGAATTTCGACCGAATTTCGAGGATGAAATTCCTACAAGTTAGGGAGTATTGTAACGACCTAAACTTTATCTAAAACAATAAATAATGAAAGCTACGTATTCATTAAATCTATGAAAAACAGTAGAAGACATCCGAAGTATTATGAGTTGGAATGAGTGTTGTGAGCATAGGCGAATATTGGTGGAGAAGACTACACTCAGAATAAGAGTTGATTAAGGATAGTAAAGATCAAATCTAAGGAAATTCCTTATAGTTGCGGTAAATTGGTGAAATTAATTAGATTCCAGGAACTTTGAATAAAAACTTAATACTCAATTAAACCTCGAAGAGGAATAATAATAAAATGAGGAGAAAACAAGTAAAACTAGGATTAATAATAAATAAAAAGTAAGGAGATTTAATATGGAATAAAAAGTAAGAAGTTAACAAGCATTTTATGCGAAGAAGCTATCATAATTCATTTAGAGTGGAGAAGCCGAGTAGGATTTGGGGAATTTGAATGAGACTATTTAATCAAGTCCAGGAGGGTGCTAAGGTAGTGTAAAAGAAAGTAAATTGACCTAAGTCAGGAAGAAAATCGTAATTGAGTTAAGCTTGAAGTTTCAATTTATAAATCATTTACTTTTCGTATGGGCAATATTGGGTAAATATAATTTTATGAATTGAGAGGTAAATAAATGTTAAGAAGGTTTAGTTTAGTGTTAGGAATGGTTAAAATCCATAAAATCGGGCTAAAATGCGAAAAATCGGCATTCCGGGGCGAACCGGTGCGCCGGGGCATGAGCCGGTGCACCCCAGACGCACCGGTGCAGATTTTTGGTGCACATTCCTGGCACTCAAGCGCCGGTCTGTCGCGCTCAAGCACGAAATCTCCGCAACACCAGAGTTTTCTCGCGCGCACCAGAAGTCTCTAGAAAAATCGCGCACCCAAGCGCCAGATCCCGCGCTCAAGCGTGAGGCGCATATATAAGCACCAGGCCGTACCAGAAGTCGGACCAGACGCACCAGCCTCCAAGCCAGACGCACCAGACTCCCTCCAGACGCACCAGATCCCATCCAACACGCACCAGCTTCAAATTTCATGCACCAACTTCATATTTTCTTGCACCAACCATCCTTGCATCATCCAAATACAGCCTCTACTTCATAGATCAACACTAATAAACACCATTCCACTAATTCCAATCCTTGTTCTCTTGTTATTTCATAAAACCATCTCTCTTTCTCATTGCCATGACCATGACCCTTCCATAATCTTGGAGATTTCTAGCATTCCACCCAAAGGAGAAGAGTTTTAGGAGTAAAACCATACAATTCAAGTGAGTGAGAATTGATTTCTTCCCTGGAGGTAAGGGAGGAACTCTTTTCCTTTTAGAATAGAGATTAGGTTCTGGAATTTGTAAATGATTAAATTGCACATATTAAACCCTAGGATAGTAGACTCTTCTCTATCACCTACCTGTGTAGGTGAATTAAATATTTCTGGGGTTGAATATTATTAAAAACCTATGATTTCCCTAATGGTGAAATAGTGTAGTTAAAGTGCTCGATGAAATGGCTAGATGAAATATAAATTTTTTAAGAATAACTAGAATACCTAAGAACAATGGCTATGTAATTTAAAACTACAAAACACAAGTTATTGTACTAATAAGTCAATAGTTAGTGTTAATAAACTATAAAGATTATTACGAAAAGAACTAAAACCCTCAGTTATGAATAAACCCCCTTAGTCTTATGCTAACTAGCATACATATAGAATAACGATAAAAGTACTTAAGCAAGTAGAATACTATTATTTCAGTAATTGTTAGTAGTATAATCCAAATATTAATGTAAAGGAATAAATACTATTATGAAGCTAAAGTAAATACATTAATGTTGAACTTATAATTAATGATATGATAAGTGGGATAATGAATTAATGACGATTTCCAACATGATGAAGTAAATTAGAATATCACTAAGACAAATGTACAAAAAGGGCTATATAAGTTAATGAATTATGAAATTTTGAGTGTAATATATATATGATTGGATTTCCTAGCTAATTGAATGTACAAATCATATTTTTAATAAATTTCATTTGCTCATTTCAATTCTTAATATCTATTCTATTGTGAAAAGATGTTCACTCCCTTGTGGTTTAACATTTTAGGTTGAGCTTGGAGGAGCTAAGAATCAGAGTTTCACATCACAGAAGACGAACAAAGGCCACTTTCCTTCATTCATTGTTCTAATATCAAGTTGTAAATCCCAGATTTTGTTACGAAATAATTTGTTTTTCAATATTTTCATTTATAAGAATTTATATTTTTATAATTTACTTGGGATGTTACATGTTGTGGTTGCGAGCTTTGTGGATTCCACTGTATGTAGGGAGGTGTTTGTTCGTTTTATTTTAGAAGCGCGACTTAGAATGGGTCGACCAACGTTAGGTTAATGAAACTAAATCTTTTCTAAATGATTTAAAATGCTTAAAAGATTTAAAAGCTTAATCTTTCCTAACTCTGAGTGGAGAGAGAAGTAGTGGAGAGGAAAGATACCGAATACTTGGAGGTCAGTGCGTCCCTTTGAGTGGTGATTGCGATAGGGGAGGGCAAGGACGGTGAAATGTCAAGAAGGTTTGAGTGTTTCCCTAGGTGGGACAACGCTGCAATGATCAAGGTCACCTACTGGGCATTGATCGTAGCAAGGACTGCTACGCGAACTAGGGATAGGCTGTCGCCCCCTTGAGCAAATCGGAGATGGTCGAGAGGGAATCTAAATCGAGGCTAGAAGTCACTGTTTTTCTTTACTGACCAACCACTTATTTTTCTTGCTGGCCAACAGTGCGTTGTTTCAGCTGGTATGTACCCTTTGACACTCTATGCCGGCGTGGTTAGGATTCCTGTGCGTCCCATCTGCTTTCCGAACTAGGTCGTGGTTGGATATTGAGGAGGAGACGTATCGTGTGCTGACTGTTTCCCCTGCCTCAATGATTTTCCTCCCTAAATCATTGACGGTTATATTCTAGTTGGAGATAAGAAAAGTGAAAAGAGAATGTTACGAGTGTATTGAAAGACCTTTTGAAATCACGTGTAATTATCCTTGAAGCTATGATATAATATTAAGTTATGGAGTTATTGATTATCTATTTATTTGCCCTATTGTTTATGTATGTTGTATCCTAATGTGATCCCTTAGAGTAAGTCTATGTCGTCGACGATTAATTCGTTCGGGTCGCTTACTCTCTCTTCTTCTTTAATTTCTTTCTGGTCTGTCTTTCTGCAATGGTTGGAAATTAGATTGCGGATCACACTAAAAGTCTGATCATGTCGCTCCTCATGGGAGGCCAATGGACCAGGACAGCTAGAGGATGGTTATGGGAAGGACCTACGAGACTCAATTTTGAGGACCGAGATCACATATTGCATGGAGTAGCTACTGATCGCATGGAGATTCGTCTTGTGCTTCGAGATCTGATGCATGGAGGACCAGCTGACTTTCATGCACTGCCTGCGGTGTAGGAGATGATGATGAGGACCTTGTAGCTGCTTGTGTAGTAGTGGTCTTAGTTTGTTTGTTGCAGTCTTGTAGGTCAACCTTTCTGAGAACTGATGTAATCCCCAAGTTTGAACTAGGAAAGTTTATGTTTATTTTGATTAAGTAATTTCGGCAAATAATGACCTTAATGGTCGGAACAATGTTCTTATCTTTTAAGTAATGCAATGAATGAGTTTTATTTCTGCAAATTACAATTGTTGTATTTTTGGAATGGTGACGTAATGTGACACTTCTTTTTGGAAACGAATTTTTAAATGAATCAAAACTATTTTCAAAATGTAAACCTTTTTTAAAATAACTTTGAGAAATAAAATAAATGTTTAAAAAAAATGACGCAAATTTTTACGAAAATTCTAAGTCCGGTGTTACATTTCACATTGTTATTTTACATCATTATTTTTACTTCATTAGAGAGGGATCTCCTCTCTCGTTTTTAGAGTTAGACATATATACAGCATATACAACTATGATACATATAAAACATATAAAATATAAGATATCAAAACAACTCTTCTACCTCTGCCATCCCTTGATCCCCACCAGGCACACTTTCCCAGCACCACTAATTCTACGACGGTTATTCTATCGGGTCCTCCTTTTCTCCATTTATCATGGGATCATCCTACTGCACCATGTCCCCATTAGCCATCCTATGCACTCTGGGATAAGACCCCGGCGTGGAGGTGAAACGTACAGAACGTGTGGTTTGTGAGGCAAAATTGGTCTCATTGGAAGATGAAGGAGAGGATGCCCTAGGATAGGGATAAAGTGTACGTGGCCTCCAAGGTACTCGTGGTGATGAAATAGGACGAAAGGTATGCCCTGGCGGTGCATGCAGGGTGTAAACCATGGGAATGCATGTGCGCCTCGGTCTAACACGGGATCGAGGGTTTGGGTGACGCAATATCACCTCCACATCCCCTTCAACAGTGGTAGTGGCATCCTCAATGTCCCAATCATCTGAAGGGAGAGGCCTCATCTCCACACATACAAGATTTTGACTCCCTATTACCTAACACACAATAAGTGACAAGGAGTGAGTCATTATCAAGAAGCTATATAAACAATTAATTAAGAAACTTAAAGTTAGCATACACATCTAGCAAATAACAAGATATTAATATGATGCATGCCATAATCAACACCTTAGCATATCATGTTTACTAATGTGATGCCATGATATCTCATAAATTCCAGCTCCCTCAATCTAATAATTATTACTTCTTCATGATTAAACATATATCATATGAGCTCATAACTTATCAACCCTTAACATATTCTCACAATCTTACTTGAGAAAAGCAAACGAGAGTAAATATCTTGCTACTATTGCATGCCTTAGGCCTACAAGCTAATCAATAAACAAATCCCCTCTCGGGATAGGCAAAACCAAAAACCATCCTCCACCTATCCTGGTATGTCGAAGGAATCGATATTATTATTATAGTTAAGGCAAGACTATCTAAGGCGAGGTTAGATAGACTAGCCTATATTAGGACTGTCTCACCCATAATAATTCCCACGATCATTAACGAATCACCATCCAAGACCTAATTCCCCCTTTCATCCTCTAGCTCGAGTTCCTAGCTAAGACCCTTCGCGAATCTTTTCCCAGTTGTCCATAACATTCCCTTACACCATGTATGAATGCATGAACAATCTCATGGTAATACATTAAACTTAATATTATTAAAGAATACCTTTGGCATGGGGTTATTTAAGTAATTTCAAAATTTTTGAATGTGTGATAACCGGGTTAACAAAAAGTCTTAATCGGTTAACCCAGTATAAAAATCCAATATTTGAAAAATTGTAACACGATAACCAGTTACCCATGTTAGTTAACGGGTTAACCTGAGGTCAAATTCATAACTTTTCACATGTTAATTCTTAAAGAATATTAATGCAACTTTACCACTTCATTCTCAGCAAGTTATTACATGGTTACAACATCGATTTATGCATAAATCATAGACATCTTCAAGAAATCAAGAATTTGCACATTTAACATAATAACACATATTCAAGTACCGAATTCAATTCTATGTTCAGTTAAAGCATAATTCCAGCTAAATTTCAAGTTATATAAATATAATCAAACTGAATTTAAGCCTGTACTTAAGTCACCACTGATCATATTATCCTCCAAGACAATTGATCAAGTGTGATGCCCATTTTAAGTGTCCCAAAGCTTGGTAAAGTTTGGCTACACTTCAAGCCCTTAATATACTTATTCTAGCCCCAAGAATAACTCACCCCTTACCTAAAATTTGGAAACTAAGAACTGAAAGAACTCAAACTGAGGGAGTGGAACCAACTGGACATCAATTGCTCTCAACACAAGAACATTTTTCAAAGACGTTGACATCAAATTTTGGCATGGTTTTGCAATGAAAATGAAAGAAATTAATCAGAATACATACTATGTGACAAGGTCTTTAACTAGAACCAAAATTTAGGATCTAATATGAACTGAGCTGATCACACTATTAGAGCAAAGAGACCATGTTAAAACTGTTGTTTTCTTAAAAACATGAACAAATTTTCAAAAACTGTGTTTAAATTCCAACATGGTTGTGCAATAAAAGTTCATGAAACCAATTAGAATCGAACCTATGATATAGGGACTAAGATTAGAATCAAAATTGAGGGTTTATGGTGTATAGAGCTGACCAAACGAAAGGTTCAAAGTGAAGTCTCTATAACATTGATTTCTCAGATCTAAGTTGCAGGAATGGAACTCTGAGAACTTTTGGGCAGAATTTTCTAGAGAAACTTTGCTATAAACATTGAGAGCATTGTGCACTCGAGTGTTAGAGTGTGTTTGAGTGTGGAATGGTGAGGAATGAGGTTGAGGGCTCCCCTATTTATAAGTGAACGAAAATCATTGTTTAATTCCTCAAGTGCTGAGTAATTGTCACATGGGATTAGCATTTCTAAGTTCCTTACTCTGAATTAGGCCAAGTTGGAAGGCTAGAGTAATTGTCACATGGATTAGCATTTCAGATGCAAGGTGTAACACCCTCACAATTAAATAGCTTAATTACTAATAATTAGGTAGAGATTAATTAGGACTTGAAAATTTCTAAATAAAATCCGACAGAGTTTCCTCTGTTTATCGGACTTTCCCAAAATTTACACTTTATAAACCTGTCAGATCAGAGTAAATTAAAACTTAAACTTAGATATTAAACACATCCAAAATATCCTAATGCCCTGATACAAAAGTAATACAAGTTGTGGGCTCCAAAAACTAAATTATATTATTTACACCACTTAGTTTTTAGTTCTCTCAATTCCTAGTTTACACTCCACGGTGTGGAGTGTCCTCCTGCTCGGCCACGCATAGTGTAAGCTCTAGCTTCGTACCTATATAAAAAAGGCAAGAAGGGTAGCATTACATAGAACTTAGGAAATTGTGTCTAATAAGGCATAATAACAACTACGAACAAGCACATTATTCAATCATAACTCATAACACACAATACACAAGTATTCCTAATCAGCTGATTTTCATTCTCAGTGTTAATCCTATTCTCAGTAATTAATTCTCTTGTCCACAGGGTCACCTGACCAACCTGTGTCCAATTTCCTATCCACAGGGTCATCTGGCCAACCTATGTCCTCTATCACATCCACAGGGTCACCTGACCAACATGTAACGTGTTTTCTATTCACAGGGTCACCTGACCAACCTGTAACGTGTTTTCTATTCACAGGGTCACCTGACCAACCTGTGATGTGTCTCTATTATCTTGTCCCCAGGGTCACCCGACCAACCTGGGTCCTATCTCTAATAAAAGGTCACCTGACCAACCTGCGATGGGTTTACCTTTTCTATCTCTTTACTCTTATTTCTATTTCGTTTCTTACCTATTCTTTTTCTCTTTCTATTCTTTTCTTTCCATCTAAATTCTTATTTCCCTTTTTTATCCTCTTGCACTATTCTTAACTCTATCTCTAAACTTACTTGCTATTCTTGTCATTTCGTAACTTATTTACTAATCCATCATACACTCTTCATTACCATTTTCTAGTTTCTCTTATGTTTTTCCTATTAGTAAACTAACTCCTATTTCCTACATAAGTTTTCTATTCTAATCTCTATTAATTCCTAACTCAATCTAATTCATCTTAGTCATTCACTTATGATTAGGTCTTTTAGCTAATCCTAAATTAGGTCTATCTTCGACTAACTTCCCTCATGTCTTAGCTCACTTCATTTAATCTTGTCTAGATCTAAAGTATTTAAGTCCTTTATTCTAACCTCCACTAATCTATACTTCTAATTAAAGTTGATTAACTTCCTAAGTTTCCACTATACTCTTAGTGATCTCTTTCTATTACCCTAAGGCCTAGTTTTATTCTACTTATGCATATCTTTAACTATTCACCTATTCTAATTAATTCATATATCTCTTACTTATTCATTTTATTTGTTCCTTAAGTATCCTTATTTCACTTACTAGTTACCCCCTAGCCCAACAATCTTAACTATATCTCTATTATTTTATTACACTTACATCTTCTAGTTTTTACATAATTCTATTACAAACCAATCTTACCTAGGTATTTACTAATATCCTTTACCTAGCCTCTATCATGAACCTAGCTTGTCTAGGGACTTACTAATTTCTCTACACTATACCTTATCTCATACAAGTAACTACAATATACACAAGCACCTGACATTACACAAACATACATTCAACGATTATCACAATAATTTCCATAATCCCAATTCTAGCTATTTATCCCTATTCAAGTACATTACCCCAAGGTTTAACACTATCATTACCCATCCCTCCTAGCCATCACTATACTCAAGCTAGAATCCATGCCCTAAGAACTGGTAATACCACCTCCTTGCCTTAACCTTGTAGAGGAAGAAGGGAATACCAAACCCTAACTCTTTGAGTCCCTTTTAGAACTTCAACCAAGTAGCTACCAAGTGTGTGTGAACCCAAGAAAATGAAGAGTGAGGAGAAGGATGAAGGCTTGATTTCAAGGGCTCTAAATGTGTGGTGTTGTTCGAACTTCAAGAGGAGAAAGATGAGAGAGGGAAAGTGAACCCTAATCCACCATAACATAATAGAAGTGACAATGGTTAAGGATGATGATGATTTTCGTGCAAATCAAAGGAGAAATAAAGTAAACTTGATTCAAACTTACCTAGAGATGGTGATCTCCCATGATGTGGTGTTCTTCCAAGAGAGGAGAGGGAAATTAGGGATTTGAGTGTGTGAGAGAAAATAGGAGAGATTGATGGTGTAGGTGCCTTGGATGTTGAATCAAACCCTTTGGGATGTGAGCTATGGAGCTTTAGCTTCAAGAGGAAGCTTGGTTGTGATGGGGTAAGAGAGAGAGAGAGAGAGAGAGAGAGAGATAGTGAATCCATGGGTGATGTTGAGTTAAAGAGGGGGAGAGAGAGAGAGAGAGACTTCATGTCCATGGTCCTAGTGAGAGAAAGCTTCAAAGTAGATGATGATGGGGTGATGAAGCTTGAAGATGAAGAGAAATGAAGAGGAAGAGGGAAGCTATGGCTATGGAGGAAATAGGTGTTGTGTTTTCTGTGTTTTGTGTCAAAACTTACCAAAGAAGCTTGTCACTTAAGGGCCAATTCGTGGCCCTCAAGTTCCTTATTTTTTCCCCCATCTGTCGCGTACTAACCGGTTAGTGCACTGCTTCTTTTTATTTTCTTGTATTCCATTGCACTTCAAAGTGTCATATCTCCTTCATTACCCGTCGGATCTTGCTCAAATTTAAAAGTAAGCTTCCCTACATACTAACCTTAACATCCAACGGTGGAATTTGTGTTTTGAGTTGTAAATATTTTATTTATAATTTCCTAATATAGGGTGTTTCAAACACCGAAAACACCGTTTCCTACACTCGTTTGTTCATCTTTAATTCTCCAATCCGATGCCAACGCTTCCTAACTCCTTCATGGCGCTCAAATGGATCTTAATCCATCACCTTAGTTCCTATTGAGCATAAATTATCATTTTCTAATCTTATTATTATTCTAATTATTTTTGGAATTAAAATTCAGGATGTTACAGAAGGTGGCAATTTGTGCAGAAAGGATCAGGTTTCACAGGCTTAGATACCTTGTTTCAGGTGCAAGGTGGCTCTGCCCAAGGGATAATTCGAGTTTCCCTCTGAGTTTTGCATTGAAATTTGGAAAACTTAATGGCTAAGTTTGCAGATTAATCGGTTAACATTCAGAGTTAACCGGTTACCCGCTTGAAATTACGCTAAATTTGGGCAATTTTCCACTTAGTTAATCGGCTAACACACCCTGTTAACCGGTTAATGTAATACCCGCATTTTCCTCTACTTGAATAAATAATTAATTCTTAAGATTTAATATTATAATATTCCTTTTCGTGTTAAAAAATGAATTTAATGAGTTTATATTTATTTCATGAAAACTTATATTATATAAAGATGTATAAGAAAAGTAAAAATATTAATACTTTGTTGTGGCCTTGACGAAAGCCCAAGTTAAATGGTTTATATAAAGTCTTGGTTTTAATATTTGTGCATTTTGATTGATGGGTTTCGTTGTGTGATTTTTATAATATGTTTTCATGAAAGATGATAAATATATGGATTTCTAATTTTAGGTTTTAAATTTATTAGCTTTGGAATTCTTATTGTTTTATAAAGAACATTTCATTGTCTAACTAACAAAGTAGATGAAACTTTATAAATGCATATCTTTTTCATATATGACCCAATTGAGATGATTTTTGTCAGTTGGAAGTGTTTACGATTAACTTTGATGAGTGGTGATTTTGTAACCTTGAATTTATATTGGATGCCACAAAAAAAAATTGCTTTATTGGTTCAAAAGAGTTACTAAACTTTGAAAATTCATAACTTTCAAACCGTAAGTCCAAAAATTATGATCTTAATATGAAAATGATCATATTAAAATGTAAAATTTAAAAATGTAAAAATTATATTCTTATGAGTTGATTTACGACAAATTATTTTCTGGGTGAATTTCTATATGAATTTTGAGTGTTTCAATTATTAAAATAGTTAAGGATCTCCAATAAATTTTTCCTTTTGGGAATTCATTTTATATATTAAAATATTATTTTTGAAATAAAAATTAGGACTTTACCTATGACCAAATTGTACAGTTAATTATTTTGCTTAAAATATACCTTTTATGGATTTTAATCTATAACTATTAATGCATTCCTTTTTATGAAAGGAAAATTGTATTATGCAATCTTATTTTCATGAAGCTAAGATAAAAATAAATGTAAAATGTGTTAGTTTGCAATCATTATTTATTTTTCCTAAAGATTCTTATTCCTTACAATCCCTTAATTTACTTCTTTTTGTCTCCCACTAAAAAAAATATTACATGCAACAAATGTGGTTTGCCTAAATTGCCCTTGAAATTTTGCACTTGAACCCACAAATTTTGCTTGCAAACCCAAGCTCTTCTTTGCCTTTAAATAGGTACAAGCCTTAATGAATTCACTCACTTTTCTACTTTCTTGATTTCTAAGACACAAAGCAAGAAACAAAAAACAAAGCAAAATTGAAAAACTTAGAGAGAGAAAGGGAGGGAGAGAGAATCCGCGAAGAAGGAGAAGAAGATAGAGCCTGAGGATTTTCATTTTTCTTCTTCAAAAGTGTTGATTTTAAGAAGACGGAGGACTGGAACATCTGACAGTCGAAGGAACTCGCGATAATTTTGAGAATCAACCTACTAAGAAAAGAGGTGAGAGAGAAGCTTTCTAAGACACTGCGGCATTTAGGTATATGTTAGGACATTCCTGACCATCTCAAAAGTCAGAACTTAGTGGTCTAGGAGTTAGTAGTATGGTGGCAAGATGGTGTGTGTGTGTGGCCACTCATACAAAGATATTAAGACCACGTGTTATTACTTGATGTATGAAATGCATGATTTTACTTGTTATATACCATGCTGATAACATGATATATTTATATACTTATATGACTACTGAATTAAACTGTCTGACTGTGAGAACTGAGTATGATTCTGAGAGACGTCTGTTTACCTCTTGATTATGAAACTGATTTGATTGAGTATTGGAAATTATAAAATATTATGACTGATGAAGGTTTAATGACATAGTAATGATGAGAAAAACCCTGTTGAAGGAATGATAATGCTAAGACTCGAGATTGATGATATATAAGAGCTCTTGAAGAATAAAAGATACCAAGAGAAAGTGTATAAGTCCTTATGTGAAGGCACAATTGTTGGATGATTTTCCTGAACGACTTGATTGATGAGCTATGGTGACCAAAGTTTGGGATCAGTTGCTTGGCTATGTGCAATGAGAAATGGATGAAAAATTAAGTGATCGAAATGTCGACAGAATGATAATGAAAGTTATGAGATTCTGGAATTAGGGGATCGTCTAGAGTACAGTGATATTCTTATAAGTCCCCCCGCATAGTTACATGACATGCGGTTATAAAAAGGGATCCTACTTTTGAAAGTTATTTGTTAATTCTTAAAAATGAATCATTGATCTCACTCCCTGTATGACCCGTTGGTCCTGGCCGTGCACCACTAGTTGAGCATAGGGGTATAGGGAGAATAAATATAAATCGCCGATCGCGTGAGCCGAATGGCCGTGGTTGTGAGCATTGGGGAAATAAGTATCACTGTATTCTAGGAGAGATCTTTTGCCATGATTTGTAATGAAGATCGACTAGAAGTCGAGCCCCATTGAAGAGATGTGCGAGAATGGGTTGACCAAAACTTTTAATGATTAATAAAACTTTAAAAGACATTCACTAACGCGGGGAGACAATCGTGAAGTAGTGGAGAGTAAGATACCGTGAGTTACCTTCGGGTGCTCATGTGCTGAGATTGTGAAATGGGAGGGTAAGGACGGTGAAACGTCAAGAAGCCTCGATACCTTTCTAGGCGGGACGAATTCCACATGTAGTTGGGGTTGCAAGACCCGATGAACCGTGGCGAGTCCGGCACTGTAGACTAGAAAGGATACTATTACCCCCTTGACCAAATCTGGAACGGTGAGAAGGAACCTGAATGAGGCGGGCAGTTCGATTGGTTTTGGGCCCCGATTCTTATTATCAAATTATACATTACTACAAAGCTTATGCTTCTCATGATTTCTCGGCTGCACGACCTGCGTGGGTTAAGGTTTCCTGTACTCCGGTTTGCTTCCGATTTAGGTTTTGGGAGGATATTGGAGGAGATGTAGTCGTGTATGCTAACCAATTTACTTTACCTCGATGATATTCTGTTTCTCATTATCATCGATGGTTGTGATATGATAAGACTTAATAAGAAAAGATTGATAATGATAATGTTGAAAAGACTTATAGTTTTTGAGCTCAAGCTTGTGGATGTGAATAATGATGTTGATATCAATAATGAGAATGATGGTGGCCATAAGAAATGATTATGTGATGATGATGATGATGTTAATGATGCATCTGTTATATTTTGGATTGCATACTATGTGATGAATTGTTTATTGTCTTAATATATTACCTATTGTAAGCCCACGCCGTTGGCAATTTGTCGTTCGGAATGCTTACTCTCTCGTTCGTTCTTTCTTTTTCCGGTATACGACTCTGCAACTCTCGAGATGGGACATCTGGTAAAGCTTCTGGTGCTACGAGAGATCAAACCCATTGGATGTATGGGCAAGAGATATCCTTTAACAAGGATTATGAGTACGTGGGAAGCGAAAAAGTGACGAGGTTGTTGGCGGGAGTCGGAGAAGACATCCTTGGGAGTATCCTGAAGGAGAGGAAGTGGACTATGGAATAGTCTCTCGGATTTTGTCACGAGAGGATTGGGAACCTTACTCAAATGATGAATCTTTTGAGTAAATATATGTAGGCGATGTATCTCTTAAGGATGAGGATGAGGAGTCCAACAACAACGAAGACGAAGAAAAAGAAGTGAGATCGGAACCCATCTTTAGTGAGAAGTTGCAGCTTCGTCAAGAGGAAACTCAAGAAGAAGAAGATTAGTATTTTTTTCTTTTTATTTGATGTATATTTCTAACTAGCATTGTATCTGTTGGAATACTAGTGGTATAGTATGAACACGTAAGAACACCTAGAAGGGGGGGTTGAATAGGTGTTAAAACAACCTTGAACAATTTTCGCAAAGTACAAACAAAATGTGGTTAAAACAGAATTTCTTTAACCAAATGTCAGTGACTAACCGGTTACTAAGCTTACTAACCGGTTAGTGTCTGAACCAGTTTTGAATAAAATTGCAATTCAATCAAGAACTCAGAGTAAAACGCAGAAATACTTCAACCCAAGAATTAAAACAATTAAACAGATGTTTTAAAATGATTTTCCCAAATTAATTTGTAAAATTACTAAGAAATTGATTCAATTAATTTGAAAATCACTTTTCTAGGTTTTCATGCAAGAACAATGAATAATGCAGAAATTAAAGAGATTAGGGAAGAGATACTGCACAAGAGATTTATCCTGGTTCACTCTCACCCACTTGAGAGCTACATCCAGTCCCCTCTTCAACAAAGAGAGATTTCTTCACTAGAATTAAAGATCCTTGATTACAAGCTAAGCCTCTCAAGATTCCTCACTTGATAGCTACCAAGAGATACCTCACTCTTGTTATGCAACCTTCCTTGATCTTCTAATTCTACCCTCTTGCTATGTGAATCTCTATCCACTTAGACTTCTTCAATTTCTTGATTATTCCTCAACCAAGAAACCTTCACTTTGCTTGATTACACCTTAATCAAGACTTCCTTTGCTTGATTGTTCCTCAATCAAGACTTCCTTTTTCTTCAATTTGTTGTAGACTATTTTGCCTTGAATGCAATGATTACAACACCATAGAAAATACAGAAAATCAGAACCTAATGAATCTCAATCAAATAACAATGAACAAGTTGATTATGAGATTCTTGTGTTTGTAGAAAAGATGATAAAAAGATGTGAAAGAAAGCTTTTGATCTTTTCAATCTAAGAGAGAGAGTGTGGCTTGTTTCTCTGGATATAAAACGTATTTGAATGATTCTATGTTGTCATTAAGGTGTAAGAATGGTTTATATAGATACCCATAAAGAATGAAAACATAAAACTGAATTTTTAACAAACTTAACTGTCACTAACCGGTTACTGGGTATGACTAACCGGTTAGTCACTATAACTTTTGTTTTCTAATTTAGCAAAAAATATTTTCAAAACTTTAACTATTAAAACCAATTCTTTTCAACCTTAATTAAAATATTTAGCCACTTATTGATGCATTCTAAAAAATAATTAAAAAACATTTTGAAAACTATGCATCAACATATTTTAATTAATTGTTTTTATGAAACTCAAAATTAATTTGATCAAAATTAATTAATTGAGATTCACTACCCAAAACTAACTCTACTCAACAACCTAAGGACTCAAAGCAAAATATAAAATAACTCTATGAAACTTTGATTCCTTGCTTGCTTGTCTAGAGATTAGTTGATTCTCTCTTCTTGTTACATTTGCCTTCTTCTTCTCTTTATCTTTTCTTTGTAACATTTAGCTCTTGAACTTTGTTGCTTTTTGTTCTTTGGGAGACTTGCTTTCACTTGAGTTCATCACAATGTTTAGTCTTTCTTTCACTTGATTTCATCACAATGTTTTCCTCATCAAAACATAGCTTCATACACATGGATTCTTCAGTATCCCTCGTGAGGTTTCTAAGGCATTATCGCTCGACCATTATGTAACTCCTATTATTTTGTAATATGTTTGAGAACTAATTGTTCAGACGGATTGGGTATGATGACTCATGAAGTTATGAACTAAGCTTTATTTCAGTAAGTAAAATACTTTTGAAATAGGTGAAAGGAGTTTTCAAAATGTGATAGGGTAACATCTCGGTTTGGAAATCGATTGATGACGTGTGACATGACAAATTGATTTTTGTAACATAAGTGTTTGAGATTAAAATGTTTTGACGATAAATAACTTCATGTCTATACCTTTGTAAAAAAAAAAAAATTTCCCAAATTTCACTATACTTTATAAATAAATAAATCATATTTTTGAAGTCTCGAAATCGAGCTGTTACAGTTAACGAGCTAAAATTTGTACAAATCTGGGTAGACTGTGTCACGATAATCGGTTAACCTATATATTAACTAGTTATTTCAGTTAAAAATTCAAAAATTCAAAATATAATATTATATTCTCTTCCCACCAAAATATTAATTAAATTTAGGATGCCAAATGACCATTTTGCCCCTATAGTACTTTCAAAATACTAATTATAATGACACATAATTTATTTCATTTACAGTGTGAGGATTCACGTTTTGTTTGTATTGCAATATGAAGGTTTAGAACAAAGGTTTAAATTGCTCAAGCTATGCTTGAGAGCATTGTTTTTCAAGTGAAAAATGTTTTGAATTCAATGCACAAAGATGCAGGGAGAGTTAAATCTAGTGAGTTTTTTTATTCGTGATCATATACTAAAGCTTAAGAAGTTGTTTTGGTCTCCTCTCTTGGTGAATCATATACGCCCACAGTGCTTGTTGAAAAATGTTAAGCTAAATTTTGTGGTCTTTCTTGAATATGCTTTTTAATTAACCCTTCTAAAACCTTATTAGCAACTTCAACTTGATCATTAGCTTGTGCATAATATGGTGTTGATGTTAATAACTTTATATTTATTGACTAAGCATAACTTTTCATTCTTTTGCCGATAAAGATGATTCATATATTTGTTGTTATACATTGAGGACTACCGTATCTAGAAATAATATGATTCTCAATAAAACAATTACCTCTTCCTTGTCAACTTTCTTTAACTTCACTGCTTTAACTCATTTGGTAAAAGTAATTACTAACTACAAAAATATATTCATGCTTCTTTGATGATGATAGAGTGATTATTCTTATCACATACAACTCCCATCATCTAAATGACCAAGGATTCTCACTTGTAAACACATGTTGAATATAACCATACTTTTGACATTCTTGGCAAGATTTAGCAAACATTATGCAATCTTTAACCGATGTGGGTTAGTACACTCTTTCTTGATGTAGAACCCATTTCCTGTTTTCACCATCATGATGAGCTCCACAAACTCCTTCGTGGACTTCTACAAGGGCTATATAAGCATCTTTTTCATCCAATCAATTCTTTAAATTCCCATCAACATATTTCCATTGAGTCCTCTTCCAAGGACTACGAAGCTCAAAGCTTGAAGTTTGAGTCTCCAATCCGTAATTGGATTAGAATTGGCTAAGTAATATTTGATAGGCTTTCTCTAATCATTATTACCATCACATCCCTTTCTTGTATAGGATATAATAGTACCCTTAATTCCATGAGATTTTCAAACACTTTCTTCGACACTTTTTATCTAAAAGATACTTTAGCTAAATCATTTGCTTCTTGATTTAAGTTTTGTGGTATGTGTTTCACTATCACATCCTCAAATCTTTACATTAACTTTTTTGCAATATCACAATGTCCATTATGTTTAACATTCTGGCTCTTGTATTCTCCAACTATTTGTTTTATCACTAGTTGAGAATCTCCTCTAACTGTCCACTTTTAGCCTCCATTTGAATGAAGAGTTCTAACCCCACAATCAAACCTTTATGTTTAGGCTTGTTTTTGGAACATTAATATTTTAATTCAAACATTAACTTCATTGGGTGTTCAATTAGTGAAATAATTTATAATTTGACACCTATAACTCTTTGGTGAGATGAACTATCAAAGTATAAATACCAAGGTTTTAAACCAACATGTTCCGATCCTGTCCCAAGTTAGGGACGTTTGCCCCACATAATAGTCTTTAAATGACCTATGGCGACCTTTGGGAAAGACCTTAGGGCAAGAATTGAGCTCAACTAATCTACATCACAAGACTCCTAACAAAGACGATCTAGCCAAAGCTTGGATATAGGCTTGACCAACAAGCAAATCATGAGATTTAGTCAGGAAGTTAATCTCCGATATATAACGACTCAATTAAAGGGGATATATGCCAGATTATCTATAATTTTGCTGCTTATCTAAATAAAAAAAAATCACATTAAGATTATCTTCATAAATAGAAGATTTATCATGGGAAATATATCAAGCCTAGTCACTAGTGAAGACCCTTTATATATCAGCCTCCATTGAAGGGCAAGGACACAATTACAATTCCAGTACACAGAGAGTATACACGATATACACCCGCCATACTCCTTAGAGAGAGATCTAGTAGTGAGGATAACCCAAACTCATGCTAGTCTCACGGTGGCAATTTTTGTTTTACCAGCAAAATAAAAATTTATTAATCAAGAGCATTCAAGCATCAAAGTACAAACAATTGACCCCAACCAAGAAATTACAATAATGCACTTCACACCTTCGTGAAGTTAATACAATGGAATTTGTTTTACGAACATACAAATGTTACCCCCACCACTTCTACCCAACCATACACATAACATACACCAATCACCTAACTCTCCTATTTAAAGTCCTACCTCCTTAAAAACCTTGCTAAGAGCAAAACCCAAAGGGAAAAAACTCAAAGCAAGGGAAAAAGAGTGTAGCTACTCAAGATTTAAATAGGGCACATTCGCCACCCATCATATGAAATTGGGAACCTCCCAGTACATTTACCCAATCCCATGCCTTTAATTTGATTGTCTCTAATCAATTCACCTGTGTCCAATTCTTCTCCTTGAAACAGTATCCTATTTCTTTGTAGCCAAATCAACCAGATGACCGCACTTCAGACAATTGCCCCTTTCATTCTTTCTTTTTTCCTTCCACAACAGTACAATTAAAAAACAAATGTAAGGTATTTTCCTCTTCATTAATTCTTGCATAGAACACAATCAGTATTTACCAAAACCCCTCTCTTTACCATATTTATATTTATCTTTGTTGGAAGTTTTTCCACATTACTTGCCAAATGAAAGCCTGCACTTTGGATCGTATCTTCACTTTCCATACCTGTTTTATAGCCTCTAGATCATCCTGTCCTAATAGCATGAGATTTGAATATGCTTTTTGCATTAGGAAGGAATATGTTGCCTTTATTGAGAAAACTCCTTCATTCCCCAGACCCCCAACATAGTTGATCTTCCTCCTGTGGATGTAATCTGCAGTCTTTTAAAATGTTGTTAAGCTCCTCAACTTGTTTCTCTTCCCAGTCGTACTTTCTTCGTCTCCAATTTAAATTCCAATCCCCTCCTTGTGTTGTGTGCTGATAAATTTCTTTCACCGTACACTCCTTAGCATTTGAAATGGTATACAAGATTGGAAATAGTTACTTGAAAGATATGGTTCCAAACCAAATGTCCTCCCAGAATCTGATAGTTTCCACTTCTAATGTTCATGTATATGCATTTTTAAACCAATCACCCCAACAACAGTTCTACTTGTAATCGACATATATCTCTCCACCACTGAGATCCCCCAGGCTTATTCCCTCCTGATGCTAAATTAAGGAAGTTGACTCTTCCATATTTACTTTTAATTACTTCTTTCATGAAGCCTCCCTCTCCTCTAAATAATCTCCAGCGCCATTTACTCAACAATGCTTTGTTAAATATCATTAAATTTTTTATTCCTAACCCGCCTTTTTAAACCACCTCCTACTTCACGCAACAAATTTTTCTCCTTTCCTCATTTCCTCCCCACAAAAAATTTCCTTTGTAGCTTGACCAGAATATCATCCACTTTATTCGGAAGAGAGAAGAATTGACAAAAAATATATAGGGATACTTGACAGAACTGAATTTATAAGAGTGATTCGTGCCCCTAAAGACAAATGCTTATGTTTCCAAGAGGACTGTCTTTTTTAGAAAATATGAATCACTTTAGACCATTAATCAACAGATCGAGCATTTGCAGAAATTGGAATTCCTAAATAAAAAAAGGGAACTTACCGATTTTGCAGTGTAGTAGAGATGAAGCCTCCACCAAACATGAGCATGACACATTAATCCCAAACAAGCTGCTTTTATGGAAGTTGATTTTTAGCCCTGAAGCAAGCTCTAACCCTCTCAAAATCGCCTTATAGAAGTTCTGACTATTCGCCTCTCGAATAAGTACAGTATATTGTAACATATCGACAGGGACTGCTTCCTTACCAACCTTATACCTTACAGGGAGAGAACAGATTTTTTGCAATCGCTTCTTTCATCATACCAGCCAAACCTTTGGCCAACAAAAAAAAACATAAAGGGTGCTAAAGGATCCCCTGTTTTAGATCCCTTTTAATATGGATTTCTTCGTACGGACTTCCATTCACTAACATTGACATATTACCTGCAAACACACAAGCTCTCATCCAAGCTATCCACTACACTTCCAACCCAACCCTTCTTATCATGTATTCTAGAAAACCCCAACTAACCGAATCATATGCCTTTTCAAAGTCAAGCTTCAGAAATCAGAATAAAACATGACTTTTTTTTTCGTTTTGCTTCATCAATGACTTCATTAAGTATTACCACTCCATCCAATATTTGTCTTCCAGGTAAAAAAGCTGACTGTGAAACAGATATAACTTCATGCAACACACCTTTGAGACGATTTGATAACATCTTCGCTAAGATCTTATACATACAGCCGAGTAATGAGATTGGTCTGTATTGAGAAATAGATTGAGGGGACTTCACTTTCGGGATCAGCGCAATGAAATAAGATAACATTCCTTTTGGCAGCTTCCTTGCATAGAAAATTTCTGACACCATATTCCAGACATCACTTTTTATAAAACTCCAACTCTTTTTTATAAAGCTGAAGTTGAAGCCATCAGGACTCGGAGCTTTGTTTCCTTCACAATCTGAAATAGTTTCTTCTACCTCTTCCAAAGAAAACGGAGTTATCATCTTCAGTGCCGAGTTTGTACTGAGAGTAGAAAAATTCACACCATCTACTCTTGGCCTATTAGTAATTTTTTCTTCTACCCATTCAGAAAAGAAACTCTTCAGTGCTATCCGCATTTCTTGTACACCTTCAACCCAGTTATTACCTATTCTGATAGCCTTCAATTCATTAGATCTTCTTCTCTGATTAATTGTAGCATGAAAAAAACTAGAATTCATATCACCCTCCTTTATCCATTGTATTCTAGATCTTTGTCTCAATAAACTATCTTTTGCAACTGCTAAATGCCATAATTCTGATACCTTTTGTCTTCTCAAAACCATATCTTCTGCTTCCAGTATGCCCTCTTCCGCTTTCAACTCAATAGCTCCAATTTATGATTTCAAAGCTCCAATTCGACCATCGATATTTCCATAGACCTCTTTATTCCAAACCTTAACCATTGGTTTGACAGCTTTTAATTTATTCTGTATTTTGTATGCTGCCCAACCATCCACTTGAGTCTCCCGCCAACACTTTTCAACAAAGGGCAAAAAATTAGGATCATGAAGTCAAAAATTATTGAAGCGGAATGGCTTGGAACCCCAATCTCTGTGTACACCACTTTTCAATACCATGGTGCAATGATCGGAGTAGTCCTTTGGAAGAACCCACTCAGTTGGATCATTAAAATATTCCTGCCATTTTTCCGAAACCAAAAACCGGTCCAGCCTACTCATTGACAAGCAATTGGAGCTCATCCAAGTGAATTTTCTACCGAATGAGTTTACTTCCATTATCTCCATTTTATCAATGAAATTGTTAAACTCCAGCATCTCAGTTATGTTACCACCAATGCCCCCAACACCTTTCCTCTCCCCCACCTTTCTAATAGAATTAAAATCACCAAAGACACACCACTTATCACCTCCCAATCTACTTTTAAATTCATATAATTCCTCCCACATCAATTTATTCTGAATAAAATCACAGGAAATATATACGTTGACCAGAAACAAAGATTCATTTTTTTCATCAATTATATTAACACCCTAAAACCCCTTTCCACGAAAATCAAAATTAAGCTTGAATTTATCACTATTCCACATAATTATAATTCCACCAGATCTCCCTATAGAAGGTTCATACACCCAATCCCAGTTAACACCTCCCCAAAGTGAATGAAAAAGATTAGTGCTTACCTCACTGATTTTAGTTTCTTGCACTCCCATGAAGTCAATTTTCTCCTCTTTTATAATATCTCTAACTTTTCTCTTCTTCAAACCACCCCCCAAGCCTCTAATGTTCAGTGATGCAACTATCATTTATCACCATTTTGTAGCTCCCCAGCCAGTAGATCTCTTTCTTCCAACCTTGTGAAAAGTTCGACAGCCTTTTCTAAATATTGGTCCACCGTAAGCCCAGCTTGAGATGCTAGTTTGACGAGTTTTTCTGCTTCCTCTACTGCTTTCCTTACCCAAAACCGTAAGTTTCCAACTGCCAACCCCGAGTCAGAAGCTACTTGTCCAGAGGAGAATGATTTTTCTTTATTGGCTTTCTTACTTTTTTTATGTTTTTTCAGAGACCGAGTCAACAAGAGGGGCTTCAAACCAATTAAGGAGATGTTCTTAATTTACGGCTCTTTTTCTTTTTACAATGAAGACTCGAAGCTGAATATGTTGCTTGTGGAGAATGATTTCTTTCTACTGGAGCAAAACGCCCATTACGTGCACTTCCTTCCATCACTTGTAGATCACGTGAGTTCATAGGCAAATTATTAGCTTCTGATGAATTTGTTTCTAATGGGCCAGCAAGACCATTTCGTGTGCCAACTTCCTTCGGCAGTTTTGTTTGTAATGGGCCAACCAACCCATTTAGTAATCCAACTCCCTATTCATGCTGATAACCACATTCCACATTTATAGGAGATTCGTTGGCATCATTATCACAAGGCATCTTTTCCAAATTATCTTTTAATTTTTCCTCATAATTAAAGTTTTCCATCCAATCATCCTCAAATAATAATTCCTCTCTATTCCCTATACGTTGAAAGTCTTCTCCTTGTGAATTTGATTCATCTTCTCCGATCTTTTCCACCACCGTCGCCAGAATTGAGTCTTCTGAAACCGCCGCCGCCTCACTTTCTGGTGCTTTCTATTTTTCGCCTCTCAACGTCAGGAAATCAATAAACGGCTCCTCTATAATTCTTATCTCAAATATTTCTCCATCAATACATATTTTTTCCAAGCAATTCACTGCCTCCCTTGCTGCAGTTCTTAATAAGATTCTAGCCACATCAAATTGCTTCCTGTTCGCTGTATACCAGTTAGTAGTAACAAAAGAGCCTAAATGAGAAACCAGCAGCTTGAAGAAATCATCACAGTATGCATGCAAAGGGATTCCAACGCATTTCAGCCATAGATATCGTTCTCTTGGGACATCCAAAGGTGACCACGGTCTCAGTTCTTCAAACCACCTTTCAAATGATTCTTGCATATCCTTCACTAACTCTTCAAAGTTTTCGCCATCTTCAAGCTTTATAAGAACCAACTTACCACCAAGAGGATAAATCATGATGGTTCTAATACCTTCTAACCATATTTTATCCTGGAGAAGAAAGACATCATTGTAATTATGAGTAATGCCAATGAAACACTTCTCTGCCATCTCCCTTATCTTTGGCTGTGTAGAAAATATTTTGCCCATCCACTCATCATCATTCTTCCCCCAAAGTCTTCTATGTTGGTCTGTTATTCTCATCCAACCATTCATGTTCCCTCCTGATCTTCCCTTCTGATTGTTCTGAGTACTCCTTCTGCCATCTTCATACGCGACATTCTTCTTGACCTGCTCCTGTTTCTTCTCGTCAACCCTTCCTCTGTTGCTTGTCACCTTCTCATTGCCGCAACTTCTCTGCATTTCTGCTTTCTTGATAAACCGAGGGTAGTTTACCCTCAATTTATATGAGCCTATCCATTGTGTTTCTAGTTTTGCCACCAAACCTTCAGGATCTTTGACTTTCCTAAAGGAAACAAAACCAAAACGACATCCCCCTTTGGTCTTCCTGCTTCGTACATAGACATCATGTACCAATCCAAACTTTTGGAACATCTCTCTCAATTGTATAACCGTGGTTTCCTCCGGGAAGTTTTGAAAGAAAAACTTCACATATCTCCCTTCAAACCTTTCTTTTCTTATTCTCATAGTGGTCCATTCACCTTCATCCCTCTCATCTGTGTTTCTGTCACAATTTATCTCTCTAATTTTTTCACTCACTCTCTCACTCTCTCTAGCCATTTCTTGGTTGGTTTTAAATACACACTTTATCAACGATTTCTCACAGTGGCAATTGATCACAATCCTATCGTAGCGTGGTAACAACATCACCAAGTCCAGTAGTACTAAGAGCCATAGCCTTGGGATCCTTACGGAGGCCACCACTAGTGAGACAAGCCCACTAAACGACCTTCCTAGGAAAGGGGGCTTATCACTGAACTCTCCCAAGAACAGCTCGTCACGTTGCCAATAATCCTCACATGCAAAATATCAATGTGCCCATAAGAACTATATAGTCTTGAGTCCTCAGAGCATAGTTTGAACAGGTACATAGAACCGAGAGGTCCTTCTAGAGACTCGTTGGGCTTTGATCCCCTTCTTCATACTAATTGGGTAGACAGAGCTCCGACACGAACTCCGTTTTTATGTGACTCCATCTCTTGACCTTAACCCAAAAGGTTGTGGTTTCAACACCACACTTAGCCATGAAGATTCCATCAGATGGACATGTTATAACAATCAAACAAGACCAGAAGTTAGTTAGAGTAGTATGTTATCAAAGTCTCCATATCCACAAGCTCAAGAGGAAGAAGGTGAGTGAATATAAGAATAACGACAAATGAAAGCTCTTCAAAGGTCCATTAATTTATTTCAATTTAATTTCAAAGTCTTTGAATAAGTCTAATTTGGACATTTAAATTTATGATTTCAATTTGTAAGTAAAAGGGAGGTAGAAATCCACCATTAGATTCATTATTGTTTATTGATAATTCCCAAATAAAGTTCGAAGTTATTATTTTATTCAAATTCATTTATATCTTCCACTATTATCTTTTACGCAAAAAAATATTGTGCAAATCACTAACCCGAGCCTTTATAGTTCGTCACTAGGGTCCCAGGCAGAGACGGATTGCTATAAAAACACCTAATCTCAAGCTAGTTGCGGAAGTAGCATTATGCTTAACCTGTGTATGTAGAGCAGACTGATCAAGGACTTGCATGCTATATTAAGGAACGCATCTTTAGCTATTGAGCGCATCTACAACATGTAACCAACATTCGATAGAAAGAAGATTCAAAATAAACGAAAAAGAAAAGGAAATACGAGCGACATATATTTAAAAAGAAAATGATAAAGGGGACAATAATATCTAAAATATGAAACCTAAGACATGGGGCGATACAAAACTACCCCAAAATCACAAGGCAAAAATTGCAAAACTACATATAAAGAAAAACAAAAAATTTTAGGTTGAAGCCGAACTCCCAGCCTCCTTGTGACAGTCAATAGGAGTCTTCCCACTTTGAGTTGTAACACTGAGAAGCTCCTCTCCCTCATATTTCTCGAGATCGGATTACATGAAAGCAGCTAGGTCCACGAAGTGGTTGTTATCCAAATCAACTTCGGCGAAAAAGTTATATAATTAGTTAATTAAATGATTGTCATCGGCATTAAGTTAAATTATTGACAAAGAAAATTAAATGGAAATAATCTTTTTATTTTTATTCCTTGGCAATCAATTAAAATATTGGCAATTAAGACTTAATGACAATATTTTCGTTTTCTTTTTTATTTTTAAAAAGAGTAGATTCACATGCCACAGAGTCAAGCATTTTTGTCAATTTTTGTTGTTGGATCAAGAATTTGGTAGAAGTTCTCTTGTACGAATTTTTGGAATAGTAAGCATATATATTTGGAATAGTACCTGTTTCAGACCTGTTTTTACCATGGGTCATAATCTATATTTAGTAATCTAATCTTGCAGGAAAGAAAAGTATGATCAAAACAAAGATTACAAGAGATATGGTAAGATACTTAGTGGACCCACGTCGCCTTGGTGTTGGACGACACATCGGCGATACCACTAAGTTGGGAAATTCATGGACTACGTGGCTTGGAAGGCATTGGATGGAGGAAAGTGCACAGGGCGTTCATGCCTTGACAAAGCGCCTTCATGATAGATAAGGGACGGGGACGCCCTGATACCCATGACGCCCTAAGACCTAGGATGCCCAAACATCCATGACGCCCTAAGACCTAGGACGCCCTAACACACAGACGCTCACCCACTGACCCACATGTTGTGACAGCGTAGGTTGACACCCCTTTTTGCCAAGACTTGGTCACCAAGTTTACTTGGTCACTAAGTTTACTTGGTCACCAAGTTCTCATCAGATTACCATTATACCCCTCCAATACCCTATAAAGATAGTCACTTGGACATCAAAAGAGATCAGAACGTAATAGAGAGAGAGGAGAGAACAAGAGGAACCAAACACAAACACCACAAGTCCACAAAAGAAATAAAACAGAGGGATACCCAAAGCCATACAAGGAGAGGGCGTCATTTTCCTCATTCATTTCACCCCTTTCATTCTCTCAGACACTAAAACTACCATACTCTTTCACCCTCCAGAGCAATTTTCCATGGGTAAAGAGCACCCCGGTCGATCCTCCCGACGATTCTTCATGATGCTCCATCCGTTCTCTCCAAGCCACGGAGGCATGGATTTTATACTTTTACATACATCTCTTAAACTTACAAACCTAGATCATTATCATTAAACACTTCGTAAAAAGGGGTTGAAACATTTGGCGACTCCACTGGGGAGATGTATGTACGAAGCTGAGAACATTGAGATGAGGTGGAAGGATGTTAATAGTTTAAAATCCAAAGGGGGAAATGTGTGCTGGAAGAACATGGTGTGCAACTCAAGTACGGGTAATGAGTAGATGAAGGGTCAACAAACAAAAGCTGGGTGCATCAATGTGTATACTGTTGAAAAAAAGTTGGGGAGAGGTATGTATGAAACTAGGAATATTAAACCAAGAAAGAGAAACATGAATAACATTGAAGTCCAGAAAAGAAAAAAAAGAAGGGGTGGAACGCACACATTCAGTAAAGAAAAAATACACCAGGATAAGAAGAAAGGAACCAAGTTGTCCCATTATTTTTCAAAAGCTCAAGATAAATGCAAGAGAAAATAAGAAAGAAAGAGAAGAGGTCATCAGTGCAGGGAAGCCAAATAACAAAGTTCAATACTTCTCATAGAGCCGACTCGCTCCTGAGTTGGTCCACATGAACCTTACCGAGTCGACCCGCCGAGTCAACTCAGCCCAGCTCGTGAAACCTTGGTGCCCTGCTCCCAAGGTCAATGGTTTCATCCCTTACAGAGAAGATCTAGCCAGCATCGTTCATGTCCTTCGAAGGAAGAGGAAGCCATGGTGGTAACCGCATGGATTTGGACCATGTCGTTCCTCACGATGCAGGCTCCCTCCATTCACGCCCACGCCACCATTGATGCACAAATCCAGACCCCACCGTCGCAAACGCCATCGGGACCACAACTGTCAAACTCGACCGTGCCACCACCGTCGTTCGCGACTCTAGAGGGGAGAGTCACACGTGTTGTCGCCGTCCATGATTATCACTGCCACATGGTTCTCATTGTGTTCACCGGCATGAAATGTTGCGGTGGGATTGAACCAATCCAGATCTGCCACGCTCACCCCCATCACCGCGTCATCGTTCCCTCCGCCGCGGCCACTGACCTTGTCGCCGCCGCCGGTCGTTTCTACCATCATTGTCGCCGTTGTTCTCGTCGTAGCCATTATGGAGACACTGACCCTTCCATTTTTTGAGGATTGAGTAGTTAGGGGGAAGAGAAAGGGACATTGTTACCTGACTTTCTTGGTCAGAGCAAAGCAAAGGAAATTTCCATGCAGAAGAAAAAGATGAAGGGTTGTCAATGAAAGGGGAAGGAAAGTTTAGCTAAGATAGGGAAATCTGTGACCAAAAATAAAAATAAAAATAAAAGTATCCTTCACCAATCACCAAGAAGGAAAGGCAACTGACATGAGTGCAATTATATTTTTTGGGTTAACACAAAGGAAATGGACATTTTCTAGACAGGTTCACCAGCTCTTTACTAGGGAAGGTACAAAAGGTGGGTTTTACTCATTCAAGAAATATAAAAAGATGTGAACAGAAGAAAAAAGTATATTGGACTCAAGAATGGAAAAGAGGCATTCACACTCAGCAGATAAGGAGAGGATGTATTGACTAGGAGTCATTAACCAACAAATTAAAGAAAGTTTGGTTACAAAGCACATGGGACAAAAGAGCATGCCCTCACAGACATATTCAGGGGAGTGACTTTTACCTTTTACTATAGCAATTTATTAAATATAAATAAATATAATAATGAATTGTTTATAAATTATTAATTAACTATTGTTGCTTCCGCATATATTAACAACTTAGAGCTTGTTCTATTTTATAGATTGTTGCTGGTATTATTATCTTGTATATACTAGTACAATAAAATGGTTAAGAATTAAATTATGTTTATGAGAGGTAAATGCTTATGGTGAATGCTTGGGTGTCATGCCCTGAATATTTGATCATTTTATGAATAGTAGAACTTAAATGCTAGATTAGTATAAATTTATTGTAGAAGGGATTATTATGTCATGCTAAGATTAGAGCAAAATATTTGAACCTTGGTAGGAAGCTCATAACGGGCAGGAACACCCTTCAGAGCCTCAACTGGCAAGAACGCCCTTCACAACCAAAGCAAGGAGTACACTCCCCATACTCAAGAAGATAGCCAAAGCAGAAATGAACGCTCTTCATGCTCAAAGGCGAGACACTTAAAATGGGAGGGTGTGATCCTCACGCCCAAGAGCGAGAGGCCCAAAAGCGGGACGCCCACTTCCCTAGAAAAGACAAAACACTCGCTAAAAAGCAAGATAGCATAAAGTACAATCGACGGAAATGAACGCTCTGAACAACACAGCGGAAAGTGCGCCCTTGATGAAACAGAAATGCGTGTACTTTTCTTCAAATAAATATCAGAAGCATAGCGCCGTAGAAACGCTCAACAAAGGAAGTGACTTGAAGACATCACTAAAAAAACGTTTCAGGGAAGTAATCCTATTTCTACTATTGCTACTAACCATTTACTATCACAGAATTAATTGCATACCATAATATTATGGATCATTTTTGGGTTATGGTTTTATAGGATGCAGAAGGTTACTTAATATACTAGCAATTAAGATGTACTGATTAGATAATTTCCATCCTATTAATACATGCTCTTATAATTATTTACTATCATTGCTAACATGTTATATACGTGTGTATTACTGTGGGTTGGCTATACATGCTTGACTTTAGATTTAAATTAAGTTTTATGAGATTGATTAGTTGGCTTGCATAATAGTGACACATTTCTTATAGTAAATACTACATAAAATGACTAAGATATGAAGCTCATGATACGCACGGTGCATTTGATGTCGCATTACACAGCGAAACCAAATGACACAAATTGTGTTCGATGCCATAACCTAGGATTCCTCCATAGCATTAATGGACTACATGCGTAAATCTTATTATTTGATGGACTAACTTAGTACTTTCATTTGGACCATAATAAAAAGTAAAAAAAATGTAAATATTTCCCTTGAATGTAAGGAAGACAGTGGATAAGAATTTGATATACAAAAGCCTAATGCTCATGATGAATATATGTATGCCAAATATTTGAATATTTGATTATGTTATAGATGGTAGAGTTTGAATATTGGATTAATACAAAAAGAAATTATTACATGGTACCATAAAAAGAGCAAAATATTTAAGCCTTATTGGACACCCAAAAGCAAGATACCCAAGGGCGGAAAGAACGCTCTTCACGGACGCCTATAGCAAGAAAGCAATCATTGCCATCAGACAAAAACAAGTCCATGAAACAAGTCCAGACAGAAAGGACGCTCTAACAAGAAAAGGAATTATTCGCTAGGAAGTGAAGTGGGAGAAGACACGCTCGGCAAAGAACGCACGCCCTGGAAAGCAAAGCGGAAAGCACGTTCCGGAAGGAATAGAAAGAACGAGCCCATGAACTGCAAAAAAAAAAAAAACAGCTAGGAGAAAATTTAGATGGCGTGCTCAAGAACCTTGAGAGTAGACGAAAATTATTCCTTGGATAAGACCCTCTTACAAAAGGTAACTTGCTCGCTAAAAAAAAGAGAGCCAAGTGAAAGGCACGCCCAGAGGGGAACGCAAGCTCGGCGGAAAGCACACCCGCAATAAAGCAGAAAGGCATACATTCTATGAAAAAAAAGGAAGATAGGAAGCAAGAGTTAAGCTATATCAAAAGAACGCTCGTCAAACCCAGGAGCTGAATGTTCAAAGTGGGAAAATGCACTCCTCATACCCAAAGCAGTAGTTACATTCCCCATGACAAGACGCCAAAGCTAAAGGAATGCTCTACCGGGACAGAGCGTCATAATAAAAAAAAAAAGGAACGAGACATCAAGCAAACACAAAGCTAAGTATTACATCTAGCCTAATTTTAATTTCATACATTAATTTGCATTATTATTCTCTCACATGCTAAGAAATAAACCATAGAAATGTCAATTATGATAAATCAAGGAGACAATGCTTAGGCGTGATGGTTTACCCCCCTCCCCCCTAAGCACGCCCAGCTAGACAGCCATGAAAGAACACATGAAAGAAAATTATTGTTGACATTAGGGGACTTGATGAGTGATGGTCTTAACCTCCCTCAAGCAAACCCAATTAAAAAGACTTAAGCGGACGTGTTGGTATGAACCTCCCCCGAGAAAACACAATAAGAAAGATATGATCTTGGCATGATTTTTGAAATTTGACTATTGCATCTTGGCATGATTCAACTTTTGGTTCATTACTATTATTGCATACAACAGGTAGCATAGAATTGCTAGAATGAGAGCTTATGTTTAAAAGAGACAAACAGAAGCTTGGACGTGTGACACAAAAAAAAAAGAGGAAGAAGGGGAGAGACCCCACCACACATTTCAAGCAAAGCATGCACCCAAATGGTCGAGTGGGTCATAGTCCCCTCATATGGAAGATCTAAGTGTCCGGAGTGGTTATCAAAACCCAACACTTCAGATGAAGATAACAAATCGGGATGGTCGAGCGGGTGTCGTTCCTCGCATCCACGATATGGATAAAAGTCTAAGTGAACACAGGCCAAACACTTAGGCTCACGCGAATACCTGAAATGGTCACCCCCTGGGTATTCGCAAGGGTCAATCAAACTCGGGCGTACTAAGGGCAAAAGAGTTGTCAAAGCATCACGAATAGACCAAATACGAGTGATGTAGCTACCAGGTCGCGCCCTGGCGCTCGTAAAAAAAAAGGCCAAATGAAGTATTTTAAATATGAGCTCTCAAAATAATGCAAACTATATTTGTGTAATGTGTGTTTACAGCATCATACGATCAATTAGCACAAGGCATGATAAGTATATTTGCTTTAATTTCATTTTCAATAATTTGCATAAAAAGTTCGGGCGGCCATGACCACGTGATCAGCAGGACACCCACTAGAAACAACAAGGCATAAGGATAATTGGTGAAACTATCTGTGACAAGGCAAAACAGGAGCAACGGTGGCTACGCCCCCCTCGTGTTTTTGGGGAGGTGGGGCAGACGCCTTCAAAGAAAAAGAGGATTTAGCATAACATTCAATCATGCATAACATTCATAGCATTTATTCATTCGCATCATCCATGCATACATGGCATTCATTCATTCATTACATCCAAACGTACTAAGACTTAAGAAGAGCATGGTCCTAAGCGGATCTGGAATTGCCATGACACAATGCATACTGGATGACTAGCAAAGAGGAATAACAACTAGGGGGCTTCCTCTTGAGGAGACAACATCACTCATGGACCAGTACAAAGCAAAAGAGAATCATCAAGAAAGGGAAGTTTCAACTTTTATTACAATCGTCATTGAATTTAAGATAAATGTACTAACAAAATTTTATGCAGCATCAAAATAAAGATTATGGCCTTTAGAGATATTATTGTGCACTTGAGAAAGAATAGATTCCCTCTCAAGTGCAAGGGGGCTAACGTTTCAGACCTGTTTTTACCATGGGCCATAATCTATATTTAGTAATCTAATCTTGCAGGAAAGACAAGTATGATCACAACAAAGATTACAAGAGATATGGTAAGATACTTAGTGGACCCACATCGCCTTGGTGTAGGATGACACATCGGCGATACCACTAAGTTGGGAACTTCATGGACTACGTGGCTTGGAAGGCTTTGGATGGAGGAAAGTGCACAGGGCGTTCATGCCTTGACAAAGCGCCTTTATGATAGATAAGGGACGGGGACGCCCTGATACCCATGACGCCCTAAGACATAGGACGCCCTAACACCCATGACGCCCTAAGACCTAGGACGCCCTAACTGTAAGAACTACAATCGGTGGGTGAAATAACTAGGAGACACTAGGAGAACACTGTAAGATCCATGAAGAATGTTTTGATAAATGCCAAAAGGTTTTGAACAAGCTTCAAGTATGTTGATCAAGTTCAATCTCAACAAGCAACAACAAACATCAAGTTATGAAGAGAGAACCAACTCATGAAGACTTAGTTTGGTAGTTTATGTTTTATTGTTTTATCTTTTGCCTCACAAGTCTTTTAGTTTATGAGTTTGGGTAGAGTTTATTACAGGGTAGTGAATCTCTTTTGATTGCATGATTTTATCATATTTTGAGTATTCACTTTGTCTAAAATTAATAGGTGGCTTAAAGGTTTTAAAGAAAAGGTTTAGTTTTTGAGAAAACAAGTTTTTAGTGATTTTTATGCTGATTACTCAAGTAACACATATTTCACTCGAGTAAAATGTTTTCAGCTTGCGGCTTACTCGAGTAACACTCATTTCACTCGAGTAACTCGATCAGATATGGTTTTTTAAATACGTTTTTCACTTCTCAAAAGCAATTCTAAGTTGCTCCAACTTTTGGGTATTCTATATAAACCTTTTCCTAATCTTTTCTATCAATTAGAATCAACTAGAATCATTTTGATACACAATTTTACAAAGAATCAAAGCCACACTATTCTCTCTCACTCTCTCAAGATCAAAGCTCTCATTTTTACATTCTTTGATCAAGAACCTTGAATCTCTCATGTTGATATTTCATAGCTTTTGAAAGAGATTCATAGGATTGTTATTGTTTTTCATTTGAGTTGTAATCTTTGCAAAAGGCAAGCTATCTACAACAAAGGAAGACTTGATTTTGTGAATCAAGCAAAGTTTCATTGGAAGCCTTGGTGAGGCATTTCATCAAGCACTTGGAAGCCTTGTTGTGTTAACAAGCAATTGGAAGTCTTGTAGTAAAGCAAGCATTTGGAAGTCTTGTGAGTGAAGCAAGCAATTGGAAGTCTTGTTGTGAGGATATCGGCAAGCAAGAGAAGATGTTAGATTAGATATCAATAGGGTTACAAGGCAAGGGTGTGGTATCTCTTGTAGGCTAGCAAGAAGGAAGTCTTGTGAGGCATTTACTTGTAATTTGAGAAACTCTAATTCCTCATAGTGAAGAATCTCTCTTGGTTGAAGAGGGGACTGGATGTAGCTTTCAAGTGGATGAAAGTGAACCAGGATAAATCACTGTGTCGTATCTCTAAACTCTTACTCTTTACAATTCTTGTTATTAATTGTGTTCTTGGTTGAAAACCTAGAAAAAGTGATTTTTCATAATTGATTGAATTGAATCTTTATTGTTCAAATTAATTTGGGGAAAATCATTTTCATAACCAAGGTGAATCAATAAGAATATTGGTGTTGATTGTTTCCGCTTAATCTCTTATATAATATTTGTTAATTGATTGATTTTCATTGGTTTTAATCGTTTAGATTTGTTTCTTGCGAAAATCTTTCAAAGTTTCTATAACACCTATTCAACCCCCCTTCTAGGTGTTCTCCTAGTGTTCCTAGTTATTTCACCCACCGAGTGTAGTTTTCCAACAATTGGTATCAGAGCTCGGTCGAAAGACACGAGCATAGAGCTTTTTCGTTAAGATCCTTGAGGAAACTACAATGGGTTCTACGAATCCTTTTGGTGGTGAAGGTGCTTCAATAAATCGCCCTCCTATGTTTGGTGGAGAGGGTTATGGTTATTGGAAAATTAGGATGAGAATCTTTATAGAAGCTATAGATGTGAACATTTGGGAAGCCATTGAAAATGGTCCTCATATTCCCTCAAAAGATGTAGAAGGTGTGCTTATACTAACTCCCAAAGATAAGTGGACCGATGATGATAAAAGGAAAATTCAATATGATTTAAAAGCTAAGAATATCATCACCTCCGCTCTATCTTATGATGAGTTCTTTAGAGTCTCCCAATGTAAAGATGCCAAAGAAATGTGGGACACCTTGCAAGTCACACATGAAGGCACTAGTGAAGTTAGGCGTGCTAGATTAAATTATTTGATGCATGAATATGAATTGTTTCGTATGTTGCCTAATGAATCTATATGTTTTATGCAAAAACGTTTTACTCATATTGTTAATCATCTCATTGCTCTTGGTAAAACTTTCGTGAATTGTGAATTTGTTAACAAAGTTTTAAGATGTCTAAGTAGGGAATGGCAACCTAAGGTTACCGCAATAGTTGAATCAAAGGACTTGGACACCATGGACTTAGCAACACTTTTCGGAAAGCTACAAGAACATGAAATGGAGCTTGGACGTTTGCAAATGCATGAAGAATCGGACAAGAACAAAGAGAGAAAAGGAATTGCTCTTAAAGCTCAAAGGTCATATAAAAAGGAAGAGAGTTCCGTTGATGATGATGATGATGATAATGAAGATTCTGATTCGGACATTGATGAAGAGAAGATGAAGCTTCTACTAAGAAAGTTCAATAAAATTCTAAGGAGAAAAGGAAGGTTGAACAAGGACAAAAGTAAAGAGAAGAATTCCCCACACTACAAGACCAAGACTTCAAAAGAAGGTATAGTTTGCCATGAATGTGGAAAGCCCGGTCATCTCAAGTACTCAGGCTCTAAGTATCTCAAGAAGAAGGAGAAAGAGAAGAAAAATGCAAAACACAAAAGGGCATACATAGTTTGGAATAGTGATGATGAAAGAGACAAGAAAAGCACAACTAGTAGTTCTTCGGATGATGAACATGCCGCTTGTCTCAACTTGATAGCTCAATTACATGAAGAGGAAAGCTCAAATGATGAATCAAGTGAGCAAAGCTACGAAAGCGATGTAAGTGAAACTAAATCCGAAATTTCTTCCAAATATGAAATGTTATATAATGCTTATGAAGAAATGCATAAACAATTTAAGAAACTAGCTTTGAAAAACATTGAAAGGAAGAAGCTCATTTTGAAACATCAACAAGAGATTTTAGAACGTCAAAAGCAAGTTGATGAGCTTAATCTTGAAAATGAAATTCTTGATCTTATATATGCTAGTTCTTCTTGTGATTGTGCTAGTAGATTGAATAATGTGGTTGATTGTGAGGATTGCAAGTTGCTTAAAGATGAAAATGCTATTTTGAAAAATAAGCTTGCAAGTTTCTCAAATGGTGATATTAGATTGCGCACATTGTTAAATTTTCAAAGAGAAAATTCGAACAAGTTTGGTTTGGGTTATACTAATGCTAAGAGTATGTCTCATAGAAATGTTGTTGATTTTTCTAAAGTTGATTTTTCAAATGCACCAACATGTTTCTATTGTGGTACTCATGGACATACTTCAAATGTGTGTTATATTAAAGTGCATGGTATACCTAAAGGAGATTTTGTTTGGATGAAAAAGGGTGAGAGTCCCTACACTAACAAAAATGGATCCAAAACCATTTGGATACCAAAAAGCAAAGCATGATTGTTTTGTAGGTATGATTGAAGAAGCAAATGAAGGTCTATACACATTTGATACAATTGACATTATTGATCTTCTTCAATTGGTATTAAGGAGAAAATTCTACAAATTGGTAACATTTGATATTATACAATTGGTATTATTTCTTATAATGTGATATTGTTTATACTATTGAGATAATACTATTGTTATCAATTTCTTACAATTGTTTTACAATTGATATCATGTTATTGGTATACAATTTGTTATAATTGATATCATTGAGTTGAATAAAAGCATGGTAACCATCTATTGATGATGCTTTGGTTGTTATATCTCATTAATCTCTCTATGTTGGCTTAGATCTTATATTTCAATTGGTATATATTTCTTTTTGATAATGCCAAAGGGGGAGAAATATGATGTTTTGAAAAAGAGGAGATTTGTATTTGAAAGTTTTTAAAAAGGGGAGAAATATTAAATATTATCATTTTGGGGAGAAATAAAATAGTATGTTTGGAGAAAGGTTGTTTTGTTGTTTTTATGTAGGTTGAGCAAAGTTGTTGAAGATAGGGGGAGAATCAAGCTTACTCAATTAGATTTCAAATGTTAAAAGCATTAATTGAGGGGGAGCAAGAGTCTCACCAAGTGATCAAATGGTTCAAGCATCAACAACTTCAATGAACTTCAAATAATTTCAAAACATGTTTGTCATTTTCAAAAAGGGGGAGATTGTATGATCCATGAAGAATGTTTTGATAAATGCCAAAAGGTTTTGAACAAGCTTCAAGTGTGTTGATCAAGTTCAAGCTCAACAAGCAACAACAAACATCAAGTTATGAAGAGAGAACCAACTCATGAAGACTTAGTTTGGTAGTTTATGTTTTATTGTTTTATCTTTTGCCTCACAAGTCTTTTAGTTTATGAGTTTGGGTAGAGTTTATTACAGGGTAGTGAATCTCTTTTGATTGCATGATTTTATCATATTTTGAGTATTCACTTTGTCTAAAATTAATAGGTGGCTTAAAGGTTTTAAAGAAAAGGTTTAGTTTTTGAGAAAACAAGTTTTTAGTGATTTTTATGCTGATTACTCAAGTAACACATATTTCACTCGAGTAAAATGTTTTCAGCTTGCGGCTTACTCGAGTAACACTCATTTCACTCGAGTAACTCGATCAGATATGGTTTTTTAAATACGTTTTTCACTTCTCAAAAGCAATTCTAAGTTGCTCCAACTTTTGGGTATTCTATATAAACCTTTTCCTAATCTTTTCTATCAATTAGAATCAACTAGAATCATTTTGATACACAATTTTACAAAGAATCAAAGCCACACTATTCTCTCTCACTCTCTCAAGATCAAAGCTCTCATTTTTACATTCTTTGATCAAGAACCTTGAATCTCTCATGTTGATATTTCATAGCTTTTGAAAGAGATTCATAGGATTGTTATTGTTTTTCATTTGAGTTGTAATCTTTGCAAAAGGCAAGCTATCTACAACAAAGGAAGACTTGATTTTGTGAATCAAGCAAAGTTTCATTGGAAGCCTTGGTGAGGCATTTCATCAAGCACTTGGAAGCCTTGTTGTGTTAACAAGCAATTGGAAGTCTTGTAGTAAAGCAAGCATTTGGAAGTCTTGTGAGTGAAGCAAGCAATTGGAAGTCTTGTTGTGAGGATATCGGCAAGCAAGAGAAGATGTTAGATTAGATATCAATAGGGTTACAAGGCAAGGGTGTGGTATCTCTTGTAGGCTAGCAAGAAGGAAGTCTTGTGAGGCATTTACTTGTAATTTGAGAAACTCTAATTCCTCATAGTGAAGAATCTCTCTTGGTTGAAGAGGGGACTGGATGTAGCTTTCAAGTGGATGAAAGTGAACCAGGATAAATCACTGTGTCGTATCTCTAAACTCTTACTCTTTACAATTCTTGTTATTAATTGTGTTCTTGGTTGAAAACCTAGAAAAAGTGATTTTTCATAATTGATTGAATTGAATCTTTATTGTTCAAATTAATTTGGGGAAAATCATTTTCATAACCAAGGTGAATCAATAAGAATATTGGTGTTGATTGTTTCCGCTTAATCTCTTATATAATATTTGTTAATTGATTGATTTTCATTGGTTTTAATCGTTTAGATTTGTTTCTTGCGAAAATCTTTCAAAGTTTCTATAACACCTATTCAACCCCCCTTCTAGGTGTTCTCCTAGTGTTCCTAGTTATTTCACCCACCGAGTGTAGTTTTCCAACAATTGGTATCAGAGCTCGGTCGAAAGACACGAGCATAGAGCTTTTTCGTTAAGATCCTTGAGGAAACTACAATGGGTTCTACGAATCCTTTTGGTGGTGAAGGTGCTTCAATAAATCGCCCTCCTATGTTTGGTGGAGAGGGTTATGGTTATTGGAAAATTAGGATGAGAATCTTTATAGAAGCTATAGATGTGAACATTTGGGAAGCCATTGAAAATGGTCCTCATATTCCCTCAAAAGATGTAGAAGGTGTGCTTATACTAACTCCCAAAGATAAGTGGACCGATGATGATAAAAGGAAAATTCAATATGATTTAAAAGCTAAGAATATCATCACCTCCGCTCTATCTTATGATGAGTTCTTTAGAGTCTCCCAATGTAAAGATGCCAAAGAAATGTGGGACACCTTGCAAGTCACACATGAAGGCACTAGTGAAGTTAGGCGTGCTAGATTAAATTATTTGATGCATGAATATGAATTGTTTCGTATGTTGCCTAATGAATCTATATGTTTTATGCAAAAACGTTTTACTCATATTGTTAATCATCTCATTGCTCTTGGTAAAACTTTCGTGAATTGTGAATTTGTTAACAAAGTTTTAAGATGTCTAAGTAGGGAATGGCAACCTAAGGTTACCGCAATAGTTGAATCAAAGGACTTGGACACCATGGACTTAGCAACACTTTTCGGAAAGCTACAAGAACATGAAATGGAGCTTGGACGTTTGCAAATGCATGAAGAATCGGACAAGAACAAAGAGAGAAAAGGAATTGCTCTTAAAGCTCAAAGGTCATATAAAAAGGAAGAGAGTTCCGTTGATGATGATGATGATGATAATGAAGATTCTGATTCGGACATTGATGAAGAGAAGATGAAGCTTCTACTAAGAAAGTTCAATAAAATTCTAAGGAGAAAAGGAAGGTTGAACAAGGACAAAAGTAAAGAGAAGAATTCCCCACACTACAAGACCAAGACTTCAAAAGAAGGTATAGTTTGCCATGAATGTGGAAAGCCCGGTCATCTCAAGTACTCAGGCTCTAAGTATCTCAAGAAGAAGGAGAAAGAGAAGAAAAATGCAAAACACAAAAGGGCATACATAGTTTGGAATAGTGATGATGAAAGAGACAAGAAAAGCACAACTAGTAGTTCTTCGGATGATGAACATGCCGCTTGTCTCAACTTGATAGCTCAATTACATGAAGAGGAAAGCTCAAATGATGAATCAAGTGAGCAAAGCTACGAAAGCGATGTAAGTGAAACTAAATCCGAAATTTCTTCCAAATATGAAATGTTATATAATGCTTATGAAGAAATGCATAAACAATTTAAGAAACTAGCTTTGAAAAACATTGAAAGGAAGAAGCTCATTTTGAAACATCAACAAGAGATTTTAGAACGTCAAAAGCAAGTTGATGAGCTTAATCTTGAAAATGAAATTCTTGATCTTATATATGCTAGTTCTTCTTGTGATTGTGCTAGTAGATTGAATAATGTGGTTGATTGTGAGGATTGCAAGTTGCTTAAAGATGAAAATGCTATTTTGAAAAATAAGCTTGCAAGTTTCTCAAATGGTGATATTAGATTGCGCACATTGTTAAATTTTCAAAGAGAAAATTCGAACAAGTTTGGTTTGGGTTATACTAATGCTAAGAGTATGTCTCATAGAAATGTTGTTGATTTTTCTAAAGTTGATTTTTCAAATGCACCAACATGTTTCTATTGTGGTACTCATGGACATACTTCAAATGTGTGTTATATTAAAGTGCATGGTATACCTAAAGGAGATTTTGTTTGGATGAAAAAGGGTGAGAGTCCCTACACTAACAAAAATGGATCCAAAACCATTTGGATACCAAAAAGCAAAGCATGATTGTTTTGTAGGTATGATTGAAGAAGCAAATGAAGGTCTATACACATTTGATACAATTGACATTATTGATCTTCTTCAATTGGTATTAAGGAGAAAATTCTACAAATTGGTAACATTTGATATTATACAATTGGTATTATTTCTTATAATGTGATATTGTTTATACTATTGAGATAATACTATTGTTATCAATTTCTTACAATTGTTTTACAATTGATATCATGTTATTGGTATACAATTTGTTATAATTGATATCATTGAGTTGAATAAAAGCATGGTAACCATCTATTGATGATGCTTTGGTTGTTATATCTCATTAATCTCTCTATGTTGGCTTAGATCTTATATTTCAATTGGTATATATTTCTTTTTGATAATGCCAAAGGGGGAGAAATATGATGTTTTGAAAAAGAGGAGATTTGTATTTGAAAGTTTTTAAAAAGGGGAGAAATATTAAATATTATCATTTTGGGGAGAAATAAAATAGTATGTTTGGAGAAAGGTTGTTTTGTTGTTTTTATGTAGGTTGAGCAAAGTTGTTGAAGATAGGGGGAGAATCAAGCTTACTCAATTAGATTTCAAATGTTAAAAGCATTAATTGAGGGGGAGCAAGAGTCTCACCAAGTGATCAAATGGTTCAAGCATCAACAACTTCAATGAACTTCAAATAATTTCAAAACATGTTTGTCATTTTCAAAAAGGGGGAGATTGTATGATCCATGAAGAATGTTTTGATAAATGCCAAAAGGTTTTGAACAAGCTTCAAGTGTGTTGATCAAGTTCAAGCTCAACAAGCAACAACAAACATCAAGTTATGAAGAGAGAACCAACTCATGAAGACTTAGTTTGGTAGTTTATGTTTTATTGTTTTATCTTTTGCCTCACAAGTCTTTTAGTTTATGAGTTTGGGTAGAGTTTATTACAGGGTAGTGAATCTCTTTTGATTGCATGATTTTATCATATTTTGAGTATTCACTTTGTCTAAAATTAATAGGTGGCTTAAAGGTTTTAAAGAAAAGATTTAGTTTTTGAGAAAACAAGTTTTTAGTGATTTTTATGCTGATTACTCAAGTAACACATATTTCACTCGAGTAAAATGTTTTCAGCTTGCGGCTTACTCGAGTAACACTCATTTCACTCGAGTAACTCGATCAGATATGGTTTTTTAAATACGTTTTTCACTTCTCAAAAGCAATTCTAAGTTGCTCCAACTTTTGGGTATTCTATATAAACCTTTTCCTAATCTTTTCTATCAATTAGAATCAACTAGAATCATTTTGATACACAATTTTACAAAGAATCAAAGCCACACTATTCTCTCTCACTCTCTCAAGATCAAAGCTCTCATTTTTACATTCTTTGATCAAGAACCTTGAATCTCTCATGTTGATATTTCATAGCTTTTGAAAGAGATTCATAGGATTGTTATTGTTTTTCATTTGAGTTGTAATCTTTGCAAAAGGCAAGCTATCTACAACAAAGGAAGACTTGATTTTGTGAATCAAGCAAAGTTTCATTGGAAGCCTTGGTGAGGCATTTCATCAAGCACTTGGAAGCCTTGTTGTGTTAACAAGCAATTGGAAGTCTTGTAGTAAAGCAAGCATTTGGAAGTCTTGTGAGTGAAGCAAGCAATTGGAAGTCTTGTTGTGAGGATATCGGCAAGCAAGAGAAGAGGTTAGATTAGATATCAATAGGGTTACAAGGCAAGGGTGTGGTATCTCTTGTAGGCTAGCAAGAAGGAAGTCTTGTGAGGCATTTACTTGTAATTTGAGAAACTCTAATTCCTCATAGTGAAGAATCTCTCTTGGTTGAAGAGGGGACTGGATGTAGCTTTCAAGTGGATGAAAGTGAACCAGGATAAATCACTGTGTCGTATCTCTAAACTCTTACTCTTTACAATTTTTGTTATTAATTGTGTTCTTGGTTGAAAACCTAGAAAAAGTGATTTTTCATAATTGATTGAATTGAATCTTTATTGTTCAAATTAATTTGGGGAAAATCATTTTCATAACCTAGGTGAATCAATAAGAATATTGGTGTTGATTGTTTCCGCTTAATCTCAGATATAATATTTGTTAATTGATTGATTTTCATTGGTTTTAATCGTTTAGATTTGTTTCTTGCGAAAATCTTTCAAAGTTTCTATAACACCTATTCAACCCCCCCTTCTAGGTGTTCTCCTAGTGTTCCTAGTTATTTCACCCACCGAGTGTAGTTTTCCAACAAACACCTAGAAGGGGGGGTTGAATAGGTGTTAAAGAAACCTTGGAATATTTTCGAAAGAAACGAATCGAAACGATTAAAAACAAATGATTTTTACAAATTTCTCAGCTCTTAATCGATTAACAAAGCTTATTAATCGATTAACACTTTTAAAAACACTTAGTTAATCGATTAATCAAACAGGTTAATCGATTATTTACGAAAGCTTGATTTTGGTTAATCGATTAACACTTTTAGTTAATCGATTAATCACTGTTAAAACTGAAAAATCACTTTTCAATCAAATACGAAAATCAATCAATTAACACATATGATCAGAGATAAAGCGGAATTGATTAACACCAATATTCTTATTGATTACCTAGGTTATGAAAATGATTTTCCCCAAATCAATTTGCACAATTAAGATTCAATTCAATCAATTATGAAAATCAATCTTTTCTAGGTTTTCAACCAAGAACAAATGAAATGACTTGAATGTAAAGAGTTAAGAGTTTAGAGATACGACACAGAGATTTATCCTGGTTCACTTTCATCCACTTGAAAGCTACATCCAGTCCCCTCTTCAACCAAGACAAATTATTCACTATGAGGAATTAGAGTTCTCAAATTACAAGCAAATGCCTCTCAAGATACTCCACTTGATAGCCTCCAAGAGATACCACACTCTTGTCTTGCAATCCTATTGAATCTAATCTAACCTCTTCCCTTGCTTACCGATATCCCACAACAAGTCTTCCAATTGCTTTGAGATGCTTCAAAGACTTCCACTTGCTTGATGATGCCTCACACCAAGACTTCCAATTGCTTGTTAACACAACAAGACTTCCAAGATAACTTTGCTTGATGAACAACCACCAAGGCTTCCTTTGTTGTAGAATGTTTGCCTCCTTGCAATGATTACAACCAAATTGAAAACAATAACAATCCTATGAATCTCTTTCAAGAACTATGAAAATATCAACATAAGAGATTCAAAGATTCTTGATCAAAGAATGTGAAAGTGAAAGCTTTGATCTATGAAAGTGAGAGAGAATAGTGTAGCTTTGATCTTTGTAAAATTGATATGAAAATTGTTCTAATGTGTTCTAAATGATTCACAAAGGTTAGGAAAAGATTTATATAGAATACCCAAAAGTTAGGATCATTAAAAACTGATTTTGAGAAGTGAAAAACGTATTTTAAAAACCAGAACTGCAGGTGTTAATCGATTAACACAATGCATTAATCGATTAACCACTGTAGCATGTGTGTTAATCGATTAACTAAACCCATTAATCGATTAACCACTGTTCAAATCAATTAAAAACTTGTTTTCTCAAAACTAAACCTTTCCTTTCAAACCTTTAAGCCACCTATTGATTTTAGGTTAAGTGAAAACTCAAATTATGATATAATCATGACCTTGATAGAGATTCACTACCCTCTAAAGACTCTACCCAAACTCACTAAAATAAAAGACTCAAATTAAAGATATTACAATTAAACACAAATTGAATCTTCATGAGCTTGCTCTCTCTTCATCATTTGTTGAGTGTTGTTTGTTTGTTGAACTTCTTCATAGTTGAGCTTGATCACAAACACTTGTAGCTTGTTCAAAACCTTTGTCATTATCAAAACATTCTCACTGGATCTAACACTAACATCCATGACGCCCTAAGACCTAGGACGCCCTAACACACAGACGCTCACCCACTGACCCACATGTTGTGACAACATAGGTTGACACCCCTTTTTGCCAAGACTTGGTCACCAAGTTTACTTGGTCACTAAGTTTACTTGGTCACCAAGTTCTCATCAGATTACCATTATACCCCTCCAATACCCTATAAAGATAGTCACTTGGACATCAAAAGAGATCAGAACGTAATAGAGAGAGAGGAGAGAACAAGAGGAACCAAACACAAACACCACAAGTCCACAAAAGAAATAAAACAGAGGGATACCCAAAGCCATACAAGGAGAGGGCGTCATTTTCCTCATTCATTTCACCCCTTTCATTCTCTCAGACACTAAAACTACCATACTCTTTCACCCTCCAGAGCAATTTTCCATGGGTAAAGAGCACCCCAGTCGATCCTCCGATGATTCTTCATGATGCTCCATCCGTTCTCTCCAAGCCACGGAGGCATGGATTTTATACTTTTACATACATCTCTTAAGCTTACAAACCCAGATCATTATCATTAAACACTTCGCAAAAAGGGGTTGAAACAGTACCCAAGCTTAAGCTATAATTTCTTTTTTCTTTTGAAGTAATATTACTGCCAAAAAGGAAATTAAACTATGTCTTGAATTATTAAGTATATACAATCGGTAAATCTTAACAAAAATGTTATTTTAAGTTAACAACTACAGTAACTAGTGATAATTTGGAGTTGTTATTTAATTTATTGATGAGGTTTTTAAGATTTGTATATAGATAAAAGATGAAAAATAAGTACCAACAAGGTCGTTGGTAGATAGTTGGGTTTTTTAACCATGATGTCTGCCGTGAATATGGAAAAAGCTTTATTGGTAGAGACAAAATCCACTTCGGTGATGATAAATATAAATAGTTTGATTGTTATAAGAAAAATATATTATATTAGCTGTACAATTAAATAGGTTTAGTTAAATTTTTATCCTTCATTTTATTTTCAAGATTTAATTTGGTTCTTAATCTTTTTTTGACTTATTTTGATCCTTTATTTTTTTTCAAAAAATTCAATTTAGTCCTTCCGTCGTTGCAGTGTTAGTTTTATCGAAATATTCACAAATCTCACTCATTACCAGAAACTGGAAAATGTTGTCAAAATCTGGAAAAAAAAATTCCAGACCATCACTCGGGGAAGTGATTCGCCAATGGTAGAGTAAGCCGGCTAACGATGGTGGTTTATCTATATGCATAATGTGATAGAGATATGGATGGATATGACAGTCGGAGCACTATCAATCAAGTTGTGAGAATATATGTCAAGCTCTCTATATAGAATGGTACTTGGTATAAATATTTCGCGTAAAATTAATATTGTTATGATGGAGGATCAGATTGATATATTTTTTTTAAAAAAAATAAAGGACCAAAATAAGTCCAAAAAAATTTAGAACCTAAGATGATCTTGAAAAATAAGATAAAAGAGCAAAACTATAATTAAGCCAACTAAATAATAATTCCTCCGGTCTTATTTATAAGTCATATTTTAGAAGTATTTTTCAATTTTATTTATAAATTATTTAGTATTTTCTAAAAGTTATTTATTGTAATGTTCTCTTATTTGCTATTTGTTCATTAATATAAAATAATTTATGAAATTTCTAATTCAAGTAATAAGAGAATAAAATTATAATGTTAAAATATTTTTAAAATTTTAAAAAATTTAACTATCTTCTCTAATTTTTTTCATATATAATTAAATATAATCTATAATCTATAATCTATAATTAAGAGCAGACCAGTATTATTGAATCATAAATCCATAATCATGTTGCATATTAGCAATGAAAAAAATTATTACTCCTATTAGACTGTTCTTATGTCAGAGTCTGACTGACTTGTTAAATGAGAAAGTCAACTAGATTACATATACCCAACTCTTGCACGACTATGCCAAGCCATAAACTCACAATTAACGTATTTGGTTTCGGATCTTGATCTACATCTCTTACAATTTGAGATTAACATAATAAATTATATCTTGTTTGAAGAGAAAATGGAGAATGCATCGATAGTTTAAATGTTTTTTATATTATCAATGCATTATTCACCATTCAACCGTTTATGGTTATTGACTTTTAAATTAAAGTTGCAAATGAATGGTGGATGCATAATGGACTAATAGTATAAAAAAAAACTTTATATCGATAATGCATATCTATTAATCTCTAGTTTCAATATCTTATCACAAAGGAAAAAAATTTGAATGAGATATCATAGAAGCTTCTTAATTAAATATTGCTTTTGTTGTTTACAAGTAAAACTAAGTATTTTTTTTTTTACAAATATTTAAAAATTTTCTATCAAATATAAGAACCCTTGTTAAAAAATACAAAATAAGAAAATTAACATTGAAAATATGTTACAAATCTAACACTTTTCCATACATTAAGCATAATATTTTTTAAATAAAATTATTTGTTTTACTTTTTTAATCAATAATCTTAGAATATTTGTCAATATTTTTGGAAAGTTTAAGATGCTAGGTTTATTTTCATATACTTTGAAAAACCAAGAAAAATCCCAAGTGAAATGGTCTAATTATAGTTTATTCGATATCGAAAGAACTCGAGGTTTCAAATATGAGATTTGATCCTCGTGATGAAAGTTTGTAAAATTATCATGTAAAAATGTGAATTGATATATTAATTTACTATAGTGAATGTATTTGTTTATGAGTAGATAAGCGTGTTCTTTCATCTATGAAGGGACGCATTCTTTTTACAGAAGAACAGACACAACTATTGAAAAATCTTTATAAATGGAATCTCGTGACATGAGAATATGATACACATGATTGTCACTCTAAATCACTCAGATTTTTTTGTGAGATTGAGATTCTCAGAATTGTTAACTGAAAATATCTAGGTGCTTGGATAAATCCTAGAGACAATTTGCCGTAATATAACCATGCAATAAGTAGTGGAGTAAATAAGGTCTTAAGGACAGTGTTGGAGAACACGTTTCAAGTACATGATCAATACATGATCATTATTATTGTTGTTTCCTACTATCTTTTGCAAGTACAATTATCCAAGTGAGTTTTTTTTTATCTACCCATACTATTTTCTTACAGATTCATGATGAGTCAATAACAAAAATAAAACCAGGATACCACTTAAGATGAAAAAAAATTGAAAACCATTGAGGAAATTCGAGCTCAACAAAAAAAGCATAGCAAGAAAGATGACTGAAGAACATACGCAACATTTTAGTCTCTCACTTTAAAAAAAAAGCAATTCATGTTAGTCTCGGACAATTTTCTCTGTTCATAGACCTTAATATTTTGCACACGTGACCGTTAAATAACTTATACGACGTCTAGTTGTTGTGTTGTTGTCTCAAATTCATTAGCAACTATATTTTCTGCAGCTGTCAAAGCTTCAGCAGCTGCCTTATCTGCCCCTTCCTTAGCTTCTGCAGCTGCCTCTTCAGCGGCTTTACTGCATTAGCCTCTTCTTCCTCCAATTTTTGTCTATTAAATTCAGCATCATGGGTAAGATGTTAACGGCCACGTGTATAAGATGTTAATGTCTATGAGCAGGGAAAGTTGTTAAGGACTAACATGAATAACTTTTTTTCAAAGTGAGGGACTAAAAAATAATTATTGAAAAGTCAAGAACTAAAGTAAAGAACCTTACAAAGTGAGGTACTGAAGTGACAGTTTAGTATTAAAACTTTGGTAGTAAAGCAAGTGATAAAAGAAAGAGTGATGAGATGTGGTGAAAGGCACGCAGAAATTCAAAACCAGTGAAAGAACCTTTCATATCTATCCCTATCTTTCCTACTCACCAAATCTTGTTGCACCCATCCTTCCAATTCCACGCACACCACTTGCTTGGGCACCTTTTTCTTTATATTTTAGAATTGGCTTAAAAATTTAAAAGAAAAAAAAAGTTAACTTTGTCTATGCCTTCTACGTTAAAGTTAACGATGCTGAAAGGATTTTATTTTGCTTCTTGCTTTGGACTTTCCAATCTGAACATGCATCATGTAACCCTTTGGTCACTTAGGAGAGTATCAAATTCTTCACAAAAGCATAGTAGTGACGTTAATTTATATCAAAATTTCTTTATTTTCGCAGTTTTTTATTTCATTTTTTCATGTTAATTTCCCATCACATCCTTCAAACTAAATCCCTCGTTTTTTCCTCGGTAGGATCATGCTACCTTGGATACCAATAAGCTCATGTCACTGTTATACGTAAAGTCTCTACTCTCAATGGTTAGGGATGGAAACAGCTGAGGTAAGGCCACAGCATGTTTGTGACAAAAGTCTAATTTGGCCTGACCTATTTAACTGTTTAAACCGTTTATTAAGATCTTGGTGTGACCAATTTAAAAGTTTAGGCCTAGCTTGTAATTGCTTAAAGAACCATGACACATTGCTTAACTTATTTTCACCCCTCATTGAGTCAAGTGGCTAATGAAGTGAAGAATCACAAATCCTCATCAACCCTTAGTGAGAATAAAGTATAATTTTCATGATTTTTTTTTAAATATATTTTTGATTCTCGCAAATATTTGTAATTTTTATTTTAATCCTCTAAATTTTAATCCTCCGCTATATTTGAGGTTAGGGGTGTTCAGATTCAAACCAATAAAAAAACCACAAACCGATAAAAAAACGGAAAATCGAAAAAACCTAATTTGTTTAGATGTTTTTGGACTGATTATTTAAAAACCGATTGGTGCATTTTGATTTTTTATTTTTGGTTTTAGTTTTAAAAATCGATTCAGGCTGAACTAGACCGCTAGTTATAAATATATACACATAAAACACTGGATTTGGCTTAATATTCATGCACACACTGCACATATGGACAATGATATTTCAGTTTGTGCTAACTAGGGATACCAACAACGATGATAATTGCTTTCAGGCATATATATTTATAACTTATAGCAAAAAAAATATATCTTCATGATCAAATAATTAATTTTTATAAAAATTACATAAAAGTTTAATTTTAATTAAATTAAAACCGGAGCGAACCTAACCGAAACCACATATTTTTTTGGATTGAATGATATTGGATTTGATAATGTAATTTTACCGAATCATACCAAATCATATGTATATTTTATGATTGAATCAAATAACTTTTTTGTCTCAAAACCGAACCGAACCGGATCACAAACACATCTATTGGAAGCCCACTATTCGAACCTCGACCATATGGAATAAAACACCGATCTAGCATTCCAATTGTCCTAAAAAGTTAGCTTATTATTAGCAAACATGAAATATTGGAATAAGTTCAAATCTAAGTGATAACATTAAATATTTACCAAAACAAAACACAAGGGGAATGCAAAAGAATTAATCATAGAGAAATTAGTGTGTTGAAACTTGAAAAGCAAAAGCAATAATGCATACAATTTCATATTTCTTCCACATGGACATAACCCCACGTAGGCCTATAGGATGTTCACTTATTGTTGGTACTGTGTGGGCGCCTCCATGTTTTCTTTGTCAAACAGCTAGCAAAGAAAAGGAAAGTATATGTTTTGTACATCGTCAAACAAACAATACACGAAGATGTGTCCATACAAAACTATAACCATATGCATTAGGCAGAATTCCGATGAAATAAAAGTCACAAATGGCTGAGATAATCTTTTTAACAGACGACATTCCCGCCAGTGTCACTTAATGGGACAAGATGTTTAAACACTACCCATTATTTATTATCAATATCAATAATATAAATATAAATTACTACTCCTATATATGCTAGGACATGCTATTTTCTTCTCGTATAGTGAACGAATAATGATTCTTTTTCCAATTTGGTAATTGTGACAAACAAGGATGACCTTGATCAAATCACCGCATTATTTGGTACATGTCATTAATGGGATATGGAGATCTCGGATTTGATTTTAGATTTTATCATTTGTTGGTTTGTTAAAAAATTTAATTTTCCTTTCTCTTGTAAAAAAAATTTGCCTATTCCTGGGGAGGATACATACCGTTGAGTTAAAGACTCACACAGTTCCCGGATCCGAGGTGGATTAGTTGGACCACAAAAAATGTGAAATTAACCCAAACACCACCTGGTTTCAACCAAAAAAAATTGCCTATAAAAAATAACACGGCATTATTGATTGCATTAGCCACACAATAGCATACTCCTAGAAATCATTAATGAGCAATGAAATATTGGTCTATAAAATCAACATATAAATAAGTTTACATTATAAGAAAGTGACAAATATCACTTATTACCCAATCAATTATAAATAAGTGAAACTTATTACTTCCTTCAAAAAAAAAAAAAAAAAACCTTATTACTTCCTTTATGATGTAAGTATATTTGTAAGTTAATTTTATAAATTCATCAATCATTTTTATCAATAATAAGGAAAGAAAATTCAGATGATAGAAAGAATAACAAAAGAGGAACTTTTCGGCATGCGCCGTTGATGACAAAGAATGTTGCTGATCGTAGGTGTAACTGTCACTTGCTTGCATTAAACTTCCCAAACGGTTAAAATTGAAAGGTTATTTATAGTTTTGTGTTTTGGATTTAGTCTCTAAAAGTTATTTTGACCTTGACTGGTTCTTAATTTTTCAAACATTTCGGTTTTGGTCTTATCTATAAGAAAAATCAATTATTTGTTGACGTAGTTAACGGAAACCCACATCAACAGTTACGTGGTGTGAGGTAGCGCCAAATAAGTATTGTGACATAGATGATTCAGGTTCATAAACGCAAAATTCTGCGTATGAGACCATTTTGCGTATAAGACTATTTTGTGTTCATGGATCTGTATCATTCACGTCATATCACTTATTTGGCGTCTCCTCACACTACGTGATTACTGATATGGTGTTCGGCTAGCCGAATCAGCAAATAACAGTTTTTTCATAATGAAGTGGATCAAAACCAAAATGTTTGAAAAATTAAGGATCAGTCTCGATCAAAATAACTTACAGGGATTAAAACCAAAACACGAGGGACAAAAAGCATAAATAAGCCAAATTTAAATTTCATATTTAGTTTTCTTCTCTGACCAGGTTCCCAAATAGAAGAAACAAGGGCAACTGCAATTTGGGCCCCTCCCTTGTAGATAGAGAGGACTAGAACTAGAATCAGTTCTGGATTAGAACCCTCCTTCAAAGCCTAAAGGTGTCCGAAAGAATTCAGAGACTTTATATAGCATTTACCTCTAATCAGCATTAATCATTCCTAAGGTTTGTAACAATCACATGCAAACTACCTCTAATCTTAAAAATGGCACGATTAAAATTAACAATATTTTTTTCTTCATATCATTCACTTATCTTCTCTTAACACATACTTTCTCTTTAAGTATAATTATTATTTTTAGAATTTGTTTTGATATTTTTTATAATAACATTAGCAATACTGGCCATGTCCCATTTCAATTTTTATTGACATTAAAAATATATTAAATATTATCAATTTTAATATCGATAATAATATTAATTAATTTTTTTAATTCACATTAAAAATCACACCAAATATTTATATTTAATAACAGAGGAAGTATATTTATTCCAAACATTAGGGATTGCAATTTTCCCTTTCATTTGACAACACGAATGAAGAAGTATACTCACATCTAGGAATGGTAACGAGGCGGGGAACGTTCGGGGAGGTCTTTCCCATTCCCCATCCTCGGGTCTCATTTGCTCCCCCCCCCCCCCCCCATCCCCATCCTCATTCCCCATGTCGGGCGTAGATTAATATCCCCATCCCCATTCCCCATCATCCCACGACCCACGGGTCCTTACAAGGAACCTAACTTCAATTTGACTTGTTATAAAATCCACCACGTCGAATAGCATTTTAAACTTGTACACTACAGAAAAATAATCTTTAAAATTAAAGAAATTCAATCCAAAAAAATTGTTAAAATAATCGTTAATAATAATAATTATAATTATAATTATATATGTGAAGTTACTGAAAAACCTATTTTTTAACTATATAAAGCTTAAATATTTAAGGGCATATAAGTAAAATTGTCGGGGACGGGAGAACCAATCCATTCCCCGCCCCGAAATCTGTTCGGGGGAAAAATCCCCCCATCCTCGCCTCCGATGGGGAAAAATCCCCAAACTCGGGTATCCGAACGGGGCGTTCCCCACGGGGATCCCCATCTGTAGTGTCCCATTGCCATCCCTACTCACATCCATCATATAACCCTCTTCATATCCATCAACAATTAAATCTGTTCAATCCTAATGAATAAATTATCACCGGTTAGCATCTCTTCACATAATTACATAAGAAAACGGGTTACCAATAGGGATGGAAACAAGCCAGGCCAGGCCAGGCTTTGGCCTTAAGCAGGCTCGGCCTACATAAAATATTGTTACCTGGCCTGGCCTGGCCTATTAGCCTATTTAACTTAATTTTTTGAGCCTGAGCCTGACCTATTAAAAAGCCTGGCCTGGCTTATGAGCCTGTTACAAAGCCTACATACTCTGAAATTGTTAAATAGGCCAATTGGCCTATTTAACAATTTCAGAGTATGTAGGCTTTGTAACAATACAAAAATTTTGGCATGTATAGTTCTAAAATTTTGGCATGTTTAACAATACAAAAATAATAAAATCTAATCCAAAAGCAATAAAAATAAGTCTACATCCATCAAATTAAAGACATTCTTAATCCCAAATTTTACAAATTATCCAACAACAATAAAATCCATTACAACAACAATCCTACAAATTATCCAGCAACAATAAAATCCATTACAACACCAATCCTACAATTTAAAGACATTCTACAAAATGTAACAATGAAGATCAAATCTTCAAGAGAACCTCCTTTTCATCATCCTCAATCCCATGTTCCTTCAAAACAAAAATAAAGTTAACATGTTTAGATTATTAATAAAACTCAATGGTTTGCAAAATCTATAACATATAACAAAATTAACAAACTTAATAACACTAGTGTTTGTACATTTTCTTTTCTCTTCACGGAATATTTGTTACGAAGCCAATCTGCACCACATATTAATGCTTCAATTGATTCTTCATTCAACTTTGAACGATATTCATCAATTACTCTACCACCAGCACTAAATAAGGATTCTGATGCTACTGTTGAGATAGGAATGGCAAGTATATCTGAAGCAATTTTTGATAAAACTTTATATTTCATGCTATTGTTCCTCCACCACTCCAATGCACAAAAAGAGATATCACCATCTACACAATTAGGAATAAAAACAGGATCATCTAGATGTGCATCTAATTCATATTTGATTGGGGGAATTGCTTCATTTCCACGCACAATGCTCATGAAATGTTGAAATCCAGTAGGCACAACAGATTTTGGTGCAAGTGATGAAGGGTTTGCTACACTGCTACTTACTTCATTAGTAGGGGTTTCTTCCACAGAGGCGGAGAAATACTCATAATATAAGTTTTCTAAGGAAGTACGGGTAAGATCCATGAAGAATGTTTTGATAAATGCCAAAAGGTTTTGAACAAGCTTCAATCGTGTTGATCAAGTTCAAGCTCAACAAGCAACAACAAATATCAAGTGATGAAGAGAGAGCCAACTCATGAAGACTTAGTTTGGTAGTTTATGTTTTATTGTTTTATCTTTAGCCTCTCAAGTCTTTTAGTTTATGAGTTTGGGTAGAGTCTCTTAGAGGGTAGTGAATCTCTTTTGATTGCATGATTTTATCATATTTTGAGTATTCACTTTGCCTAAAATCAATAGGTGGCTTAAAGGTTTGAAAGAAAAGGTTTAGTTTTTGAGAAAACAAGTTTTAATTGATTTTTGAAGGAAGTAATCGATTAACATTTTAAGGTAATCAATTAAAACCTCAAAGTAATCGATTAACTCTAAAAAGCAATCGATAAACTTGACTTTTACTCGAGTAGAATTTTTCAGCCTTGCGCAATTACTCGATTAGTGAACACTGATTACACTGGTTACTCGAGTAATGACTTGGCTACTCGAGTAGCACGATCAGATATGGTTTTTAAATGAGTTTTTCACTTCTCAAAAGCACTTCTAACCATTCCTAACTTTTGGGTATTCTATATAAACCTATTCCTAACCTTTGTAATCATAATACATCATTTTGATAATCAATTTTACAAAGAATCAAAGCCACTCTATTCTCTCTCACTTTCTCAAGATCAAAGTTCTCATTTTTACATTCTTTGATCAAGAACCTTGAATATCTTGTGTTGATATTTTCATAACTTTTGAAAGAGATTCATAGGATTGTTATTTTGTTTTCATTTGAGTTGTAATCTTTGCAAGAGGCAAGTTATCTACAACAATTGGAAGTCTTGGTTGTGAATCAAGCAAAGTTATATTGGAAGCCTTGGTGTGGCATTTCATCAAGCACTTGGAAGCCTTGTTGTGTTAAAAAGCAATTGGAAGTCTTTGAAGAATCTCAAAGCATTGGAAGTCTTGTTGTGGGGAATCGGCAAGCAAAAGAGAAGAGGTTAGATTAGATATCAATACGGTTACAAGGCAAGGGTGTGGTATCTCTTGTAGGCTAGCAAGAAGGGAGTCTTGTGAGGCATTTACTTGTAATTTGAGAAACTCTAATTCCTCATAGTGAAGAATCTCTCTTGGTTGAAGAGGGGACTGGAGTAGCTTTCAAGTGGATGAAAGTGAACCAGGATAAATCACTGTGTCGTATCTCTAAACTCTCTACTCTTTACAATTCTTGTTATTAATTGTGTTCTTGGTTGAAAACCTAGAAAAAGTGATTTTTCATAATTGATTGAATTGAATCTTTATTGTTCAAATTAACTTGGGGAAAATCATTTTCATAACCTAGGTAATCAATAAGAATATAGGTGTTAATTGTTTCCGCTGAATCTCTGGTTATATTTGTTAATTGATTGATTTTCGTATTTGATTGAAAAGTGATTTTTCAATGTACAGAGGCATTAATCGATTAGTTCATGTCATTAATCGATTAAGGTTAAAGAATTTTTGTGAAAATCATTTGTTTTAATCGTTTTGATTTGTTTCTTGCGAAAATCTTTCAAGGTTTATCTAACACCTATTCAACCCCCCCTTCTAGGTGTTTTCCTAGTGTATCCTAGTTGGTTCACCCACCGATTGTAGGTTCCAACAATTGGTATCAGAGCTCGGTCGAAAGACACGAGCATAGAGCTTTTTCGTTAAGATCCTTGAGGAAACTACAATGGGATTCGTACCTTTTGGTGGTGAAGGTGCTTCAATAAATCGCCCTCCTATGTTTGGTGGAGAGGGTTATGCTTATTGGAAAATTAGGATGAGAATCTTTATAGAAGCTATAGATGTGAACATTTGGGAAGCCATTGAAAATGGTCCTTATATTCCCTCAAAAGATGTAGAAGGTGTGCTTACACTAACTCCCAAAGATAGGTGGACCGATGATGATAAAAGGAAAATTCAATATGATTTAAAAGCTAAAAATATCATCACCTCCGCTCTATCTTATGATGAGTTCTTTAGAGTCTCCCAATGTCGTGATGCCAAAGATATGTGGGACACCTTGCAAGTCACACATGAAGGCACTAGTGAAGTTAGGCGTGCTAGATTGAATTCTTTGATGCATGAATATGAATTGTTTCGTATGTTGCCTAATGAATCTATATGTTTTATGCAAAAACGTTTTACTCATATTGTTAATCATCTCATTGCTCTTGGTAAAACTTTCGTGAATTGTGAATTTGTTAACAAAGTTTTAAGATGTCTAAGTAGGGAATGGCAACCTAAGGTTACCGCAATTGTTGAATCAAAGGACTTGGACACCATGGACTTAGCAACACTTTTCGGAAAGCTTCAAGAACATGAAATGGAGCTTGGATGTTTGCAAATGCATGAAGAGTCGGATAAGTACAAAGAGAGAAAAGGAATTGCTCTTAAAGTTCAAAGGTCATATAAAAAGGAAGAGAGTTCCGATGATGATGATGATGATGATAATGAAGATTCCGATTTGAACATTGATGAAGAGGATATGAAGCTTCTACTAAGAAAGTTCAATAAGATTCTAAGGAGAAAAGGAAGGTTGAACAAAGACAAAAGTAAAGAGAAGAATCCCCCACACTACAAGACCAAGACATCAAAAGAAGGAGTAGTTTGCCATGAATGTGGAAAGCCCGGTCATCTCAAGTACTCATGCTCTAAGTATCTCAAGAAGAAGGAGAAAGAGAAGAAAAATTCAAAATCTAAAAGAGCATACATAGTTTGGAATAGTGATGATGAAGATGATAAGAAAAGCCAATCAAATAGTTCTTCGGATGATGAAGATGCCGCTTGTCTCAACTTGATAACTCTAGTAGATGATGAAGAACAAAGTTCAAATGATGAATCAAGTTATCAAAGCGAGGATAGCAATGTAAGTCATACTAAATCCGAAATTTCTTCCAAATATGAAATGTTATATAATTCTTATGAAGAAATGCATGAACAATTTAAGAAACTAGCTTCGAAAAATATTGAAAGGAAGAAGCTCATTTTGAAACTTCAACAAGAGATTTTAGAACTTCAAAAACAAGTTGATGAGCTTAATCTTCAAAATGAAACCCTTGATCTTATATATGCTAGTTCTTCTTGTGATTGTGCAAGTAGATTGAATAATGTGGTTGATTGTGAGGATTGCAAGTTGCTTAAAGATGAAAATGCTATTTTGAAAAATAAGCTTGCAAGTTTCTCAAATGGTGATATTAGATTGCGCACATTGTTAAATTTTCAAAGAGAAAATTCAAACAAGTTTGGTTTGGGTTATACTAATGCTAAGAGTAAATTTCATAGGAATGTTGTTGATTTTTCAAAGGTTGATTTTTCAAATGCACCAACATGTTTCTATTGTGGTACTCATGGACATACCTCAAATGTGTGTTATATTAAAGTGCATGGTATACCTAAAGGAGATTTTATTTGGGTGAAAAAGGGTGAGAGTCCCTACACTAACAAAAATGGATCCAAAACCATTTGGATACCAAAAAGCAAAGCATGATTGTTTTTTTAGGTATGATTGAAGAGCAAAAGGACTTTCATATGTTATTCATTCATTTGCTTCTTCAATTGGTATGAAGAAAAGATCCTACAAATTGGTAACATTTGATATTGTTTGATATTGATTACTCAATGATACTAATTTTAATCATTAGATGATTATCATGCTTTGGTTGTTATATCTCATTAATCTCTCTATTTTGGCTTAGATCTTATATTTCAATTGGTATATATTTCTTTTTGATAATGCCAAAGGGGGAGAAATATGATGTTTTGAAAAAGGGGAGAAATATTATGTTTTGACCATTTTGGAGAAATGAAATGGTATGTTTGGAGAAAGGTTGTTTTTGTTGTTTTTATGTAGGTTGAGCAAAGTTGTTGAAGATAGGGGGAGAATCAAGCTTAACTCAATTGGATTTCTAATGTCAAAAGCATAAATTGAGGGGGAGCAAGAGTCTCACCAAGTCATCAAATGGTTCAAGCATCAACAACTTCAATGAACTTCATAATTTCAAAACATGTTTGTCATTTTCAAAAAGGGGGAGATTGTAAGATCCATGAAGAATGTTTTGATAAATGCCAAAAGGTTTTGAACAAGCTTCAATCGTGTTGATCAAGTTCAAGCTCAACAAGCAACAAAAAATATCAAGTGATGAAGAGAGAGCCAACTCATGAAGACTTAGTTTGGTAGTTTATGTTTTATTATTTTATCTTTAGCCTCTCAAGTCTTTTAGTTTATGAGTTTGGGTAGAGTCTCTTAGTGGATAGTGAATCTCTTTTGATTGCATGATTTTATCATATTTTGAGTATTCACTTTGCCTAAAATCAATAGGTGGCTTAAAGGTTTGAAAGAAAAGGTTTAGTTTTTGAGAAAACAAGTTTTAATTGATTTTTGAAGGAAGTAATCGATTAACATTTTAAGGTAATCGATTAAAACCTCAAAGTAATCGATTAACTCTAAAAAGTAATCGATTAACTTGAATTTTACTCGAGTAGAATTTTTCAGCCTTGCGCAATTACTCGATTAGTGAACACTGATTACACTGGTTACTCGAGTAATGACTTGGCTACTCGAGTAGCACGATCAAATATGGTTTTTAAATGAGTTTTTCACTTCTCAAAAGCACTTCTAACCATTCCTAACTTTTGGGTATTCTATATAAACCTATTCCTAACCTTTGTAATCATAATACATCATTTTGATAATCAGTTTTACAAAGAATCAAAGCCACTCTATTCTCTCTCACTTTCTCAAGATCAAAGTTCTCATTTTTACATTCTTTGATCAAGAACCTTGAATCTCTTGTGTTGATATTTTCATAACTTTTGAAAGAGATTCATAGGATTGTTATTTTGTTTTCATTTGAGTTGTAATCTTTGCAAGAGGCAAGTTATCTACAACAATTGGAAGTCTTGGTTGTGAATCAAGCAAAGTTATATTGGAAGCCTTGGTGTGGCATTTCATCAAGCACTTGGAAGCCTTGTTGTGTTAAAAAGCAATTGGAAGTCTTTGAAGAATCTCAAAGCATTGGAAGTCTTGTTGTGGGGAATCGGCAAGCAAAAGAGAAGAGGTTAGATTAGATATCAATACGGTTACAAGGCAAGGGTGTGGTATCTCTTGTAGGCTAGCAAGAAGGGAGTCTTGTGAGGCATTTACTTGTAATTTGAGAAACTCTAATTCCTCATAGTGAAGAATCTCTCTTGGTTGAAGAGGGGATTGGAGTAGCTTTCAAGTGGATGAAAGTGAACCAGGATAAATCACTGTGTCGTATCTCTAAACTCTCTACTCTTTACAATTCTTGTTATTAATTGTGTTCTTGGTTGAAAACCTAGAAAAAGTGATTTTTCATAATTGATTGAAATGAATCTTTATTGTTCAAATTAACTTGGGGAAAATCATTTTCATAACCTAGGTAATCAATAAGAATATAGGTGTTAATTGTTTCCGCTGAATCTCTGGTTATACTTGTTAATTGATTGATTTTCGTATTTGATTGAAAAGTGATTTTTCAATGTACAGAGGCATTAATCGATTAGTTCATGTCATTAATCTATTAAGGTTAAAGAATTTTTGTGAAAATCATTTGTTTTAATCGTTTTGATTTGTTTCTTGCGAAAATCTTTCAAGGTTTATCTAACACCTATTCAACCCCCCCTTCTAGGTGTTTTCCTAGTGTATCCTAGTTGTTTCACCCACCGATTGTAGGTTCCAACAGTACGTACCTTGTTCACATTCTCATTGGCAACTTCTTCAGTCTTTTATATCATAGAAAATCATACATTAATCAAATGTAACTTACATCTAGGATCCAAAACACTTGCAATGGCCATCAAGAGATTGCACTCCCCCCAATATTTGTCAAAATTCTTCTTCATAGGGGCTGCCATTTGTCTCATGAAGGAATCTTCATCCTCTAATGCATTGTCAATTGCATCCATTACCCTTGCAACTTCTGCCAGATACAAGTTGGCAATAGTATAATCATTGCCAGAGATTACATGAGTTGCCAAATTAAACACTTGCAGAAGGTGACAAACTTTTTCAACTTTGTCCCAATCATCATCCGTTGGTGCATAATCATAATGAGGTTCTTTGTCTTTGTAACATGCAAAGACACTCTTAAACTTCAAAGCACAAGATAGCATCTCAAATATAGAGTTCCATCTAGTAGGACAATCAATGACAAGCATCCTTTCTTTCAAGTGCTTTTGCTAAACCAAATCACAAAAAGCTTGTAACTTCCCATCATTATGGTTGATGTATTTCACACTTTCACGAATGTTACAAATCACATGCTTGATTTCTTTAAGTCCATGTTGCACCAATAGATTGAGAATGTGGGCACAACATCGAACATGAAACAACGCACCATCAAGGACTAGTCTTGAATTACAAGATATGTTGTCTTTAAGTTTCTTTAGACAAGAATCATTGTAACTAGCATTATCAACCGAGATTGAAAACATTTTTAAACACTTGAAAATTGCATCAACCACATCAATCCCACGCCTTGGAGCAGGCACTTTCACAAAGCTTAAAACTCTTTTTTGAAGTTTCCACCTCGCATCAATGAAGTGACTAGTGAGAACCATATATTCAACCACTTGATGACTTGACTTCCACATATCCGTTGTCAAACTAATCTTGCTTACACCTTTCAATAAAGCCTTTAGTTGTTTCTTCTCAGCTTCATATATTGCTATGCAATCATTTCTTACTGTTTTACGAGACATTTTCTGAAAATACGGGATTCCATATTGCAATGCCCATATCATACCTTGAGCATCCACAATATTAAAAGGAAGCTCGTGCATCATGACAGTTGTAGAAAGTGCTTCCCTCATCTTCTCATTAGAGTACCTAGCCCCGGAAGCAAGAAATAGATTAGCTGAAGTAGATCGAAATGGAATGACGGGTTGATGTTGTGGAGCTTTCATTGCATTTTTCATTATGTCTCAACAGGTGCCTAGTGCTTCATCCAACTCCACTAATACTACGTTGGTCTTTGCAAAATTTGCATTTAGCTTTCCTAATGCCATTGCCATAGTCGACTTCTTCAAAATTAGCCCAACAACAGGAAGCTTTAGGCCTCTTCCTTCTGCTCTTAATGGGACAATCCACTTGATTACTTGAGTCATTGCTAGAATTTTTTACATTGCCTTGTTGTTGAGATGAATTTTCTGATGCAACTTCTGAGGAAACCGCAATTGGTGGTTGAAACAACTAAGGAACCCTAGGAGAACACCTAGAAGGGGGGTTGAATAGGTGTAAAAGAAACCTTGAAAGATTTTCGAATGAAACAAATTGAAACAATTAAAACGAATGATTTTTGCAAATTATACAGCCTTTAATCGATTAATCTGAATTCTAATCGATTAAGACCAGAAAAATCAAATTCACTTAATCGATTATGAATATGCTTAATCAATTAAATCTCTCAGAAAACTGAAAAATCACTTTATCAATCACATACGAAAATCAATCAATTAACACGTAATATCAGAGATTCAGCGAAAACAATTAACACCTATATTCTTATTGAGTACCTAGATTATGAAAATGATTTTCCCCAACTTAATTTGAACAATAAATATTCAATTCAATCAATTATGAAAATCACTCTTTTCTAGGTTTTCAACCAAGAACACAATGAATAACAAGAATGTAAAGAGTTAAGGGTTTAGAGATACGACACAGTGATTTATCCTGGTTCACTTTCATCCACTTGAAAGCTACATCCAGTCCCCTCTTCAACCAAGAGAGATTCTTCACTATGAGGAATTAGAGTTCTCAAATTACAAGTAAATGCCTCTCAAGACTCCCTTCTTGATAGCCTACAAGAGATACCACACCCTTGCCTTGTAACCCTATTGATCTTCTCTCTAATCTAACCTCTACCCCTTGTTGATAATCCACACAACAAGTCTTCACTTGCTTGATGATAATCCACACACCAAGGCTTCTCTTTGCTTGATTCACAACCAAGACTTTCTTCTTCAATTGCTTGAATGAACTTGCTTGATGATAAACGACACACCAAGTCTTCTTTGTTGTTGTAGTTGGCTTGCCTTTTTGAAAAGATTACAACTCAATGAATACACATGACACTCCTATGAATCTCATTCAATAGCTATGACAAATCACACAAGAGATTCAAAGGTTCTTGATCAAAGAATATGAAAATATGAAAGCTTTGATCTTTGAAATTGAGAGAGAATAGAGTGGCTTGATTTCTTGTAAAACTTGTATGAAAATGATTCTAGATGATCACAATAATTGGGAAAAGGTTTATGTAGAATACCCAAAAGTTAGAGCACTTAAAAAACTGATTTTGAGAAGTGAAAATCGTATTTTAAAATCAGATCTGCAGTACTTAATCGATTAAATCCCTTCTTAATCGATTAGTAATCGATTAACAATGTTCTTAATCGATTAGACACTGATGAAACTTGATTAAAACTTGTTTTCTCAAAACCTAACCTTTCCTTTAAAACCTTTAAGCCACCTATTGATTCTAGGTTAAGTGAAAACTCAAATTATGATTTAATCATGACTATGTTAGAGATTCACTACCCTCTAAATAAACTCTAACCAAACTCATCAAAATAACAAACCTAAGAAGCTTGAGAGGCAAAATATAAAACAATTACAATTACACTCAAACTATGTCTTCATGAGCTTGTTCTCTCTTCTTCACTTGATGTTTGTTGTTGCTTGTTGAACTTGAAACTTGATCAACATCTTTGTAGCTTGTTCAAAACACGTTTTCATTATCAAAACATTCATCATGGAACTTACAATCTCCCCCTTTTTGAAAATGACAAACCATGTTTTGAATTTGATTGAAGTTGTTGATGCTTTAACAATTTGATCACTTGATGAGAAACTTGCTCCCCCTCAATCAATGCATTTGATATTTGATATCCAATTGATAGAAGCTTGATTCTCCCCCTATCTTCAACAACTTAGCTCAACCTACATAAAAACAACAAAACAACCTTTCTCCACAAAAAAAAACATATCATTTCTCCCATTTTTCAAAACATACCATTTCTCCCCCTTTGGCATTATCAAAAAGTAATATATATACCAATTGAAATATAAAATACTAATCCAAAATAGAGAAATCACCAATCATTCCTTTTCAACATTGATACCAATTGAAAGATAAGAACCAAAAATAATCAATGATACCAATTAAAAAACTAATTGTCACTAATTGACAAAAATATCACAAAAGCATGATAATCATCTAATCATCACTCAATGATACCAATTGAACTTTAGAAAAGTAATACTATTTGAGAACAATTCAATTATACCAATTGAGAAGACTAAACAATTGTAAATATTCAACAATATCATTTTACCACTTTGTAGGACATTCACTTGAGATGCAAATGTAATACCAATTGAAGATGCAAATGTATGAATAACACTTGTAAGCCCTTTGCTCTTCAATCATACCTACAAAACAATCATGCTTTGCTTTTTGGTATCCAAATAATTTTGGATCCATTTTTGTTAGTGCAGGGACTTTCACCCTTTTTCATCCAAACAAACTTTCCTTTAGGTATACCATGCACTTTAATATAACACACATTTGATGTATGTCCATGAGTACCACAATAGAAACATGTTGGTGTATTTGAAAAATCAACTTTTGAAAAATCAACAACATTTCTATGAGATTTACTCTTAGCATTAGTATAACCCAAACCAAACTTGTTTGAATTTTCTCTTTGAAAATTTAACAATGTGCGCAATCTAATATCACCACTTGTGAAACTTGCAAGCTTATTTTTCAAAGTAACATTTTCATTTTAAGCAACTTGCAATCCTCACAATCAACCACAATATTCAATCTACTAGCACAATCACAAGAAGAACTAGCATAGATAAGATCAAGAGTTTCATTTTGAAGATTAAGCTTATCAACTTGTTTTTGAAGTTCTAAAATCTCTTTTTGATGTTTCAAAATGAGCTTCTTTATTTCAATATTTTTCAAAGCTAGTTTCTTAAATTATTCATGCATTTCTTCATAAGCATTATATAACAATTCATATTTAGAAGAAATTTCGGATTTAGTATGACTTACATTGCTATCCTCGCTTTGTTCACTTGATTCATCATTTGAACTTTCCTCTTCATTGACTTGAACAAGCAAGTTGAGATTAGCAACTTCTTCATCATCCGACGAACTACTCGATGTGCTTTTCTTCTCTTCTACATCACTATCCCAAACTATATATGCCCTTTTGTGTTTTGAATTTTTCTTGTCTTTCTCCTTCTTCTTGAGATACCTAGAGCATGCGTACTTGAGATGACTAGGTTTTCCACATTCATGGCAAGCTACACCTTCTTTTGATGTCTTGGTCTTGTAGTGTGGGGAATCTTTCTCTTTACCTTTGTCTTTATTCAACCTTCCTTTTCTCCTTAGAGACTTGTCAAACTTCCTTAGTAAAAGTTTCATTTCTTTTTCATCAACATCCGAATCGGAATCTTCACTATCATTATCATCATCATCGGAACTCTCTTTCTTTTTGTATGATCTATTGACTTTAAGAGCAAGTCCCTTTCTTCCTTTGTTCTTATCCGACTCTTCATTCATATGCAAACGTCCAAGCTCCATTTCATGTTCTTGAAGCTTTCCGAAAAGTGTTGCTAGATCCATAGCATCCAAATTCTTAGATTCAACAATAGCTGTTACTTTTGGTTGCCAATTCCTATCTAAACATCTCAACACTTTGTTAGAAAGTTCACCTTGTAAGAAAGTCTTACCAAGAGCAAGTAAATGGTTAATAATATGAGTAAAACGCTTTTGCATATCATTAATAGATTCATTTGGAAGCATTTGAAACAATTCATAATCACTCATTAAAGCATTCAATCTAGCTCTCCTAACCTCACTAGTTCCTTCATGAGTCACTTGTAAAGTGTCCCACATTTCCTTAGCACTAGTACATTGAGAAACTCTAAAGAACTCATCATAAGATAAAGCGGAGGTAATGATATTCTTTGCTTTATAATCATATTGAACTTTCTTTCTATTATCATCCTTCCACTTATCCTCGGGGATTAAATGTACTACGCCTTCAACTAAACTAGAGGGGATATGAGGACCTTTTTCAACTACTTTCCAAATTTCACTATCTATGGCTTGGATAAAGATTTTCATTCTAACTTTCCAATAAGCGTATCCCTCACCATTAAAGAGTGGATGGAGACTTATCGAAGAGCCTTCACCACCAAAGGGATTCATGGAACCCATTGCGATTTTCTTAAAGGATCTTTACGAAAAAGCTCTTATGCTCGTGTCTTTCGACCGAGCTCTGATACCAATTGAGGAAACCACAATTGGTGGTTGAAACAACTAAGGAACCCTAGGAGAACACCTAGAAGGGGGGGTTGAATAGGTGTAAAAGAAACCTTGAAAGATTTTCGAACGAAACAAATCGAAACAATTAAAACGAATGATTTTTGAAAATTATACAGCCTTTAATCGATTAATCTGAATTCTAATCGATTAAGACCAGAAAAATCAAATTCACTTAATCGATTATGAATATGCTTAATCGATTAAATCTATCAGAAAACTAAAAAATCACTTTATCAATCACATACGAAAATCAATCAATTAACACGTAATATCAGAGATTCAGCGAAAACAATTAACACCTATATTCTTATTGATTACCTAGATTATGAAAATGATTTTCCCCAACTTAATTTGAACAATAAAGATTCAATTCAATCAATTATGAAAATCACTCTTTTCTAGGTTTTCAACCAAGAACACAATGAATAACAAGAATGTAAAGAGTTTAGGGTTTAGAGATACGACACAGTGATTTATCCTGGTTCACTTTCATCCACTTGAAAGCTATATCCAGTCCCCTCTTCAACCAAGAGAGATTCTTCACTATGAGGAATTAGAGTTCTCAAATTACAAGTAAATGCCTCTCAAGACTCCCTTCTTGATAGCCTACAAGAGATACCACACCCTTGCCTTGTAACCCTATTGATCTTCTCTCTAATCTAACCTCTACCCCTTGTTGATAATCCACACAACAAGTCTTCACTTGCTTGATGATAATCCACACACCAAGGCTTCTCTTTGCTTGATTCACAACCAAGACTTTCTTCTTCAATTGCTTGAATGAACTTGCTTGATGATAAACGACACACCAAGTCTTCTTTGTTGTTGTAGTTGGCTTGCCTTTTTGCAAAGATTACAAATCAATGAATACACATGACACTCCTATGAATCTCATTCAATAGCTATGACAAATCACACAAGAGATTCAAAGGTTCTTGATCAAAGAATATGAAAATATGAAAGCTTTGATCTTTGAAATTGAGAGAGAATAGAGTGGCTTGATTTCTTGTAAAACTTGTATGAAAATGATTCTAGATGATCACAATAATTGGGAAAAGGTTTATGTAGAATACCCAAAAGTTAGAGCACTTAAAAAACTGATTTTGAGAAGTGAAAATCGTATTTTAAAATCAGATCCGCAGTACTTAATCGATTAAATCCCTTCTTAATCGATTAGTAATCGATTAACAATGTTCTTAATCGATTAGACACTGATGAAACTTGATTAAAACTTGTTTTCTCAAAACCTAACCTTTCCTTTAAAACCTTTAAGCCACCTATTGATTCTAGGTTAAGTGAAAACTCAAATTATGATTTAATCATGACTATGTTAGAGATTCACTACCCTCTAAATAAACTCTAACCAAACTCATCAAAATAACAAACCTAAGAAGCTTGAGAGGCAAAATATAAAACAATTACAATTACACTCAAACTATGTCTTCATGAGCTTGTTCTCTCTTCTTCACTTGATGTTTGTTGTTGCTTGTTGAACTTGAAACTTGATCAACATCTTTGTAGCTTGTTCAAAACACTTTGTCATTATCAAAACATTCATCATGGAACTTACAACTTCAACTTCAGTAACATCATTAGTAGCAATTGGATTAGACATTATGTTGACCTGTACCAAAAAACATAAATGGAAAAGTCTATATCATTATGTTAACCAAGAAATTGTACACAAAATCACATTTTCCCAAACCTGAAGAACAATAATACTATTTTCCTTTCACATAACAGCAAAAATGAAAAACCAAAATGGAAAACAAAAATGAAAAACAAAATATACTAATATCTACTAACAAAAATGGAAAACCCAAACCCAAATTATTATAATATGCAGGATTATTATGTTTATTCAGTAATCATAATAACTATGTAGATCTACTAACAAAAATGGAAAACAAAATCTACTAAACTCTACTAACAAAAATGGAAAACAATTTAGATCTACTAACAAAACTGGAAAAAGGTTTAGATATACTAACAAAAATTGTAAACAACAGTCGTAAAAGATTGATTAGTGATTACCGCTGAGGGGCGACGGCTGCGACGGCTAGAACGAGCGGCGACGGGACTGGAGCGACGACGGCGACGGGAATGGTTCGGCGACGGGACGGGTTCTGCAACGGGATGGGAGCGGCAACGAGACTGAGCGGTTGGAGGCTTGGAGTGACGAGTGGCGACTGCAATGGAGGTTGGAGCTTGGAGGCTTGGAGTGGCGAGTGGCGACAGGAATGGAACTTGGAGGCTTGGAGTGGCGAGTGGCGACGGGAATGGAACTTGGAGGCTTGGAGGTTGGTTGGAACTGAGAAGGGTTGGAACTCGGAAGTTGGAACTGAGAAGGAGGGGCGCCGCTACTACTAAGAAGGAGAAATGAGGTTAGATTTTGTATTCTACTTTGAAGGAGGGGTGCCGCTACTACTGAGAAGGGGACTTAACATTAGGGTTAGGACTTAGGGGACTTCTACTTTTTGTATTCTAGGGTTAGATTTTTTTTTATTTTTTATTTTTTATATTGGGTTAGGTTTTAAAAATTAAAATAAATATAAATATGATAATTTATATAGGCCGACCTGTTAAGCTAAATAGGCTTTTATAAAAGCCTAGGCCTGGCTTGTTTAAGCTATATAGGCTTTTTGAATAGCCTGGGCCTGACCTGTTTGCAAAAAAAGTCTGGCCTGGGTCTGGCTTAGTATTCGGCCGGTCATAGGCCCCTGTAGGCCGACTTGGCCTCTTTCCACCCCTAGTTACCAAGTACCAACCATAATGCATATAAAAAGTGCAAAAAGGTAGATTGAGATTTGAGAATAAGGGATGAATGGCCTTTCATATGAAGTAAGAAATAAAGTCTAGCATCTAATAGAAATGAAATAGTTCCATCATATCACAATCATAAGATATTGGTAGGAGTTAAACATAATACTATGTAAGATTAAAATCATGATGAGAATAAAAACCAGGCAAAAAAAAGATTCCTTACAAAAGAGAAATCCATAAATAAAGCGTTAAAAAAGAGCAACTATTGCATATGCTCACTTAGATAAAGCTAATGTTGGACCACCACCGTTTCTGGTCCGCCAACCGAATGATGAACATTTTTCTTTGGTTTATTCCCTTTTCAATTGGGTTTCTTTCCCAAAAACTAGATGATAGCTCTGACCCTTAGACCAAGGTAGGTTGGTCAAGTGGTATTCACTTGGTCCTTTAATCAACTGATCGAGTTCGAGTCTTGGATATGGAGCAATCCCGCTGGAAGACATCTACTGCTTTGTGTGAGTTCAGTTGGATCGGATCGGATCGGATGAGTCCGATTCTGGGTAAACCAGATCCAGGTGCCGATTGGTCTACACCAAAAAAAGCTCTGACCTTGTAGCTACTCCCTTTAATCCTATATATTTAAGTCATTTTGAAGATTTTTTTTTCTTAATATAAATCTCATTTTCAATTTTTAATGGCACATTTTTTTTCACAAACACTCTTATTTATTCAACACTTTTTAGATTCCCAATAACAATTATAGAGATACTTTTACATTTTCAATACCACTAACAACACTAACTAATTTAAAAGGTGTAAAAAATGATCAAATGAGCTTAAAATAAGAATTAGAAGAAGTATCAATTATGAGCTTGCAGCTATCAATTATGATTTATGAAGGCAGTTAAAAGCTTATAATTATATAAAAAAAAATAACTTAATGAATTAGAGCTGTTATACAAAACTGGTGTGGAAATAGTTGTGAAATGACTTAAAAAAGATATATAATATTTGTTTGTTTGTTTTTATTTATATTTACGACTTAGGATGGGGAAAACACTTTTTTTTTATCAACCTGGATTTCACTAGTATGATCTGGTATGACTTAGAATGTAAAGAACGTTTTTGTTCAGCGCTCAGTTGTTTTATGCTCTAATCCCAGACTTACGAAGAGGTTGGGCATCCTGCTGCATTTTTTTTCCCTCTATTAGTCAATTTCTTTTGTATTTTCCTTATTGCATTTGTTTTTCAGAGGATATACCTATTTTGCTCTTTCATATAATAGAACCATTCACTTGGAGACAATACTACTATTCTCTCTGTTCTGTCGTAGGATTACAGTGCTTAGACAATTCGGTCTAAGAATCCAGCAATCCCACTTTTGATGTCTGACGTGAAATGAGCACCTTGAATACCAAGATACACACTCTCTTGTCGTTTTCAGCTTTGGGGGGTGGTGTGTGTGTTTGTGTGAGTTCAGTTAGGACATACCTGCTTGTCTTACCAGGTATAATATAGGCATACCAGCATAATCCGCATTGATGGCCGCTTTCATGTGGCGGGTAAGATTCCCTCTAAACGGCTCTGGCATGATGGCAGGTATTAAGATGAAAGGAATCCTATGTTGGTGAGGATAGTGAATTCTTCAGACTCCTTTATGCACGTGTCCGAATTCATACCGGTATAACGGTATGGAGGCCAACAGTTTGAGATCATATTTGTATCTGAATTCGGTCTTCAAGATTCCCTTAGGATACTATTCCGTATCCAGATCCGGTTCGGGTGACCCCTGACAACCTCAATCCGGTATCTGAATCCGGCTTGGTTGGGCCTCTCAAGGTCCCAATCTGGCATCTGAATCCGGCCTTAGTGGACCTCTCGGGCCTCTTTCCGGTATCTGAATCCGGCCTCGTTGGGCCTCTCAAGGACTGAATCTGGTATCCGAATCCAGACCTAGTGGACCTCTCATGGCCTCAATCCGGTATCTGAATTCGGCATACCGGTTCCATTTACGTGGTCTATAACAGTAGCCCCCCAAGTCATGGTTCATGAATGTGAGCCATGAGTTCTAAGTGGATTCATCAAGTCTTCCACTCTTCAATCCCTAAGTTATTTCCTAGGTACATTGGACATCATGGCTTCGAGATACTGGTTTTGTCTTTGTGTATCCATACAATTGTTGATCCATGGAAATCCTATTCTAGCCAACGAATGGTTTTCCATTTAACTTATTAGTCTTTTACATTCAAGACTAACAGGGACCATACTAGATACATGGGTGGTGTTCATTTTTATACAAGAACATCTTCTACCCATTTCTCTCCTTATCTGATGGCTAGTCAAATAAGTGGTGTATTTAGCTTTGGATACTGAATTCTTACATCCGAATTTGGATTTCTTGATTGTCTTGCCGAATTCATGGTATTAACAACTCATGTTTTAAACTGAGATGCCGAATTCCTGATGCTGATATGAGGCACTCTTTGACTCTGAAAAAGATTAGACTCACTCATGGGGTCTTTGATTGAAGGAAACCGGTTTGAGATGACCGGATCATAGGGGGTATAATACTTAATTCGGCTTTTCTATTAACCCTGTTACTCATGGAATTTTCACGATTATTATTAATAAAATGGAAACTACCATAACTTGGACGAGACAATGGTCCACATGACCTTCTTTCAAAACAGAAGCAAACTAAAGATATGACAGTGGTCTATAAGACTTTCTTGGCAAAATTATCCTGAGCTTTCTGGTACTCCTCTAAATTGATGTATTTTTCAGCCCTTTCCATCACCTCGTCCATAGTTTTGATCTTGTGCATCACCAAATAGTCTGTAAAGTTTCCTGGTCTCAGAGCGTGCATCAAGAGATGAAGGGCCACCGAAGTATCTATGTCACTAATTGAAAGGTATTCAGTATTGAAACGGGTAAGGAAATCTCTCAGCGGTTCCCCCTTTTCTTGCTTAATTTGGGATAAATGGTGTTCAGACTTTGGCTGCGCTTTGCTTGTTGTGAAGTGTCCCAAGAATTTGGCAGCCAAGTCTTTCCACCCTGCTATCGAGTCAGGTTCCAATTTAGAGTACCAGCGCAAAGCCGCTTTTTTTAGAGTCAAGGGGAAAGTGCGACACTTATACGCATCCTTATCCCCTTGGCATGACATTGCAACCAGAAAACTGTCTATGTGTTCCTGCGGGTCTGAATTCCTGAAATACGGATCTATATTGGCTGGAGCTTTGAGGTTTTCAGGCATAGGGAAAGCCATTATGGCTTCAGAAAATGGGTTGTCTTTTTCTTCAGGTTCTCCAATCAGCTCCACTTCATTTCCTTTGCCCACGCCAGATTGGGACGTTCCTTTCTTTAATTCCTTCAGCAACTTATCTTGTTCATCCAGTCGCTTGCGCAGGCGAGCCAATTCAGTCTCCATGCTTGCTTTCCTCTGTGAACATCCGCCAGATGACCCCTTACTCTCGTGTCGGGAATGCGAAGGGCTTCCTCCTCTAGTGGGGGGCCTCTGTCGCGATCTTTCCTGTCCAAGAGAAGGTTCCTCCTGTCTCGAACGCTCCTGTTTTGCCTTCTCCTTCCTTCACTTAACCGTTCTCTGAGGTCCTTCAGACGAGAAGGCGTTTTTTCTCCACTTTTCCTGACTTCCAGCACACTTTGGTGGCTGGGTTCAGCACGTTCTCCTTGCGACTGATTCGTCATGAACTTCTTCAAAAGGTGGTGGGAATTAGTTTGCCGCTTCCACTGTGGTCGCCAATGTTCTGTCGTAGGATTACAGTGCTTAGACAATTCGGTCTAAGAATCCAGCAATCCCACTTTTGATGTCTGACGTGAAATGAGCACCTTGAATACCAAGATACACACTCTCTTGTCGTTTTCAGCTTTGGGGGGTGGTGTGTGTGTTTGTGTGAGTTCAGTTAGGACATACGTGCTTGTCTTACCAGGTATAATATAGGCATACCAGCATAATCCGCACTGATGGCCGCTTTCATGTGGCGGGTAAGATTCCCTCTAAACGGCTCTGGCATGATGGCAGGTATTAAGATGAAAGGAATCCTATGTTGGTGAGGATAGTGAATTCTTCAGACTCCTTTATGCACGTGTCCGAATTCATACCGGTATAACGGTATGGAGGCCAACAGTTTGAGATCATATTTGTATCTGAATCTGGTCTTCAAGATTCCCCTAGGATACTATTCCGTATCCAGATCCGGTTCGGGTGACCCCTGACAACCTCAATCCGGTATCTGAATCCGGCTTGGTTGGGCCTCTCAAGGTCCCAATCTGGTATCTGAATCCGGCCTTAGTGGACCTCTCGGGTCACTTTCCGGTATCTGAATCCGGCCTCGTTGGGCCTCTCAAGGACTGAATCTGGTATCCGAATCCAGACCTAGTGGACCTCTCATGGCCTCAATCCGGTATCTGAATTCGGCATACCGGTTCCGTTTACGTGGTCTATAACACTCTCCATAGTAGATTTCTCAATGCAAAATCATAACATGTCAGAATAACGGCCAGGCTTGTATTTTGCATGTTTGGATTAGATGAAAACTATTCATGTTTGGATTAGATGAAAATTATTATTTTTGGCTTATTTTTCAAAAATAATTAAAATATGTTAGGTTTGTGTACAGATTATAATTTTAACTTATATTTTTGAAAAAATAATCAAAATTTATAAGCTCCCTCCTAGCAGGTGGAGATTATTTTTTGAAAGATTATTTTTTTAGACCCATGTAATTTTCCTATTCTACCATTATCACTCCAACACATTAACTACCCAATTATCACATCATACCCTTTCTTGTAATTTACTTAGTAAAAATAATTTTTTTACACTATCCAAACAAAACATATTAGCTTAATTTCATTTTTCAGCTAGATACCCAAACATAAACAAATTATAATTTTAATAGATTATAATCTTATCAACTATATCAAACACCTACTGTTATACCAACGTGTTGTTGGTGCAGTGGTGCCAGGGGCTGCACTTGGTAGGGCGGACCACGGTTCGATCCCCCGCAACAACGTTGGGAGAGGAATAAAACCTTAACCCCGGGACCCCCCTCGAACTGGATTAGTCGGCCCAGTGGGCCGGATACCAGGGTGCAAACAAAAAAAAAACACCTACTGTTATGAACCGGTATCACGGACCAATAAGCATCAATTCGGTATACCGGCAATTCGGCATTAATAGTCAATCAATACGTAACCGACATAACGGTTCGCCATTATGCTGCTAATGATGGCATTTATGGAGCCGTTACATCTCGACCTTAATGCCCCATCATGGCACATCATACCCTTCATCCTATAAATAAGAGGTAGTGGCTAAGGTATGAACTAACGCTCTCTCGTCTCTCATTTTACACGGCACACACACCACCCCCAAAAATCCCGACTTGGTGGTGGAGTTCTTTAACCGAGAACCCGTTATCATCGTCGTACATCAACAAACCGGCTTGACGGTACACGTGGGATAACACCCCACAACACCTACAATCCAACAAATTAAATTTACACACAATCTCAAGCCACCCACGAAGTCCCCGTATCCTCAAAAGTTCTTCAAGCAGAAGAAATAAAACTCAACCGAAAAAACTTGAAGAGGAAGAGTGTAGCTGAGCATGTCAAGAAAGAAAAATAATAAACTAATCTAACATTGACTAGAACATGGTAAGTTGAACAACATATAAGTAAAAAGATCCATGGACCTAATGCCTTAAGGTTTTTGGTTAATAGAGGCTCTGCCTTCTCTCAAGATTTCTCAGTCTTTCTCCTCTTCTATTTACTTTCTTTTGTTTTTCTTGCTTTATCAAAGAGAGATACCGGTAGAAGGTGTAACATCCCGAATTTTATTCTAATAATAATTAGAATAATAATACGATTAGGAGATAATAATTATGCTAAAAAGGATTTAAGTTGATGGATTAGGGTTCCTTTGAGTGCCAAGAGGAAGTTAAGAAGCATTGGCATCAGATCAGAAATTTAAGAAGACCAAACGGGTGTTAAGGACATTGTTTCGGTGTTAGAAAACACCCTGTATTAGGAAATTAAAAATAAAATATCGTCAACTTTAAATGTAAATTCCACCGTTGGATGTGAAGATAAGTTTCTTAGGAAGCTTGTCTCAAAATTTGAGCAAGATCCGACGGTTAACGAAGAAGATGTAGCGATTCGAGTGCGAGACCTCCCAGGCTACGCCCAGGCGCGCCATCACCCGCGCCCAGGCGCGCTTGTCATGCACGTACCAGTTCCATCATAGGCCGCGCGCCCAGGCACAACCAGTTTTAAAAACTGGTGCAGCCAGCAGAGGCACCCACACGCACCACTCTTCCCTCTCTCCCCCAAAACCGATTTTTCCCCTTTCCAAACCCTAAATCTTCCCACCCCAAAATCCGCCTAAAAATCCAACAAATCATCATCATATATTGGTTCCCCATCACTCATAACCACTCAATCCTTCATCAATCTCTCAATTTCCCTCTCAAAAGTCAAGATCAAGAGTTAGGGTTTAACACCCATTTTTAATTTTCCTCATTCCAAGCCTCAAGTAAGTTGGATTCAAGCTTTCCTACTTCTTTCTTCATGGTATACGAATTTCCTGCCATTGTTGCTAACTATTTTCATTTCTTTTGCTTCATGGTTCGTTTCTCTCTCCTCCATGGCTATGAAGCTTTCTCTCTCTACACAAAGGCTTGGAAATCAAGCATTCTCTCTCTCTCCATCTTCGTTTGAGGTAAGAGGGTTGTATTACCTTTATTTAGGACGTAATTTATAGGTTGTATATAGTGATGGCTAGGAATAGAAAGGATTAGTTATGAGAATAAACAATAGGGTAATTGAGGTTGACAATATGTTAATAATGAAAATAAAGAATAAGACACACTAGGCGAAGCATGAATTGGTGTGTAGGTCGAAATAATAATAATGAATTAAGAATGAAGTTATAGAAAATGAACCCACTCGAATGTTGTGATTATATGCGTCGTATGATGATTGTTGAAATGTGAGGAATTAAAATATAAATGTTATAATAGGTGTAGTAAGAAAATGAGGACAGTGAGACCACTTGTATGTTGGATGATGATTTGTATGGAGTGTATGTGGGAATTGGTTTTGAAAATGAGCATATGATATAGTAAATTAATAAGTATTACAAATAAAAAGGGTGAATTTGGTTATTGTGCATGTAGGTGAAAGAATGATGGAGTGAATGCTTGAATGAATGGTGGGAATAACTTAGAGTTAGGAGAATAAACATAATTAGTGAAACGAAATTATAAGAAACAATGAATAAAAGTAAGTGTTGGGAATTGACTTAGACTAGTTGGATGACCTTAGGTAGTAAGAATAGATTATAATAAGTAAGGAATAAAAGGAAATGATTGCAACTTTGTGTGTGATGAATGTATGAATCGCTGATGACGCACAATGGGATAAAATGAAAATGATGGTTAGATACTAAGGAAAGGAAGAGTGAAATGAATAAATAATAGAGATTAAGGAAGTGTTAAGAAATTAAAAGAACTAAAGAGAAATAAGAAACTAAAAGTGTCGAGAAAAAATTAAAAATGAATTAATAGTGAGAAAGAAATGAACATACCGACACAGGTTGGTTGTGGTGACCCTGTGGCCTAATAAAAACAAAAGGTAACCGGCACAGGTTGGTTGTGGTGACCCTGTGGCCCAATAAAAATAAAAGGTAAACGACACAGGTTGGTTGTGGTGACCCTTTGGCTTAATAAAAATAAAAAGGTAAACGGCACAGGTTGGTTGTGGTGACCTTGTGGCCCAATAAAAATAAAAGGTAAACGACACAGGTTGGTTGCGGTGACCCTGTGGCTTAATAAAAATAAAAAGGTAAACGGCACGGGTTGGTTGTGGTGACCCTGTGGCTTAATAAAAATAAAAAGTAAACGGCACGGGTTGGTTATGGTGACCTTGTGGCTTAATAAAAATAAAAGGTAAACGACATAGGTTGGTTGTGATGACCCTGCGGCTCAATAAAAATAAAAAGTAAACGGCACATGTTGGTTGTGGTGATCCTGTGGCCCAATAAAAATAAAAGGTAAACGACACAGGTTGGTAGTGGTGACACTGTGGCTTAATAAAAATAAAAAGGTAAACGACATAGGTTGGTTGTGGTGACCTTGTGGCTTAATAAAAATAAAAAGTAAATGGCTGACCTTGTGGCTTAATAAAAACAAAAGGTAAACAACACATGTTGGTTGTGGTGACCCTGTGGCCTAATAGAGATAAAAGATGACCGACGTAGGTGTTGGAGAGTGCCCTAGTGGCAATCGTATTTTCTCTTTTACTTGTACTTATTTCATGTTTATGGATTATTACTATTAATAATAATGAGGCATTTCATTTATTATATTTATGCTTTAATTGTTTAATTAAAATAGATGTAATAAAGTCCTTAGGATTATAAGTTCAATGTCATAAGAATATCAAGTACATGACTTGATAGTGAGATCTTATTGATTGATAATTATCCTTAAAGATTCCCTAGTCGAGTATTATAGTTAATAAGGACAACTATAATACATCAAGACTAGTATATGGCAGACTGATGACTGTATCTCACCGGTCATGGATATGGGATATCAAGTCTTCACGTAAGTACACATTGGGACAATTGTGTACTGGATTGACCCGCCATGAGAATGCTACATGGGTTATTAAGTGAGTGTCATAAGCGATTCTCATAGTGACAATGGTGTACATGGTCTTTCGACCTGAAGTCGCTACGGTTCCCAACATGAGGAATTATATGCTTTCACGCAATCAAACGTCATCTTTAACCAGGTGATCATAACGGTTGTAGTCGGGTATATGACAAATCATGTAGAGGGATGTGAGTGACGTAGATGGGATTTGTCCTTCCTTATTAATAGGAATTATATTCTCTGGGCCCCTTGATTGAGTGAGACGTTGAAATGTATGGTCATACTCAAGACAGTCAATATGAGATATTGACGAGACTTGTTTAGACGCGTCTACTCAGGGATACGAAACCATAGGTTACACTATTCATGGGTGACACGTTCCATGCCATGAGTGTAACTATGATATTTGGACAAAGGGATTAAACTTACACATGTTCATTGGTCACAGTAAAAGGTTTAGTCAAATCACAGACATTCCTGTCACTTGGGTAGCAATGATGTGTTGCTAGATACCACTCATTGCTTGTAAAATTAAAATGTGATTTTAACATTACTGCCAACGTTACAGGAACCTATAGGGTCACACACTAAGAGCAGATAAAATTGGAGATATTACATTTGATAAAAATACAATAGTTGTATTTTTATAAAATTAAATCTTTCTGATATGATTAAGATATGATTCGTTTTATCTTTATGTATAAGATATAAATTTGATTTTATCTTCTACATATAAGATTGAATTCGAATTTATCTCCTAAAAGCCCAACCAGTTGGTCTGATAATATTATAAATATAATATTATTAGCTTTAGGGGAGGTAAATGTGTGAGACATAGAACGGTAACCCTAGCCGTCATATCAGAGAGTGAGTGATACACAGACTCTCTCTTCTCTACTAGCATTGACTCCAATTGGGAATTTGTTCGTGTGGATACCAATAGAGGCACAACACATTGATGTGCTCGTGATTGACGAACCGTTCGTGATAAGATTCGTTGGTCTCCTCTTCCCTGCAAAAGGTAATTTTATTCCCTATCTCAAATCATGCTTTCACATGGATCCTGGATGGAAATAGGATATATATTTTTTTTCCGCTGCGTTTGTAGCATTCTATTTCCTAACAGTGGTAACAGAGCCACTTGCGAAACCATGATTTGATTATTTTTTATTAAACATGTTTTAATATGATTATGATGTGTTGGGTTTAATAAAAATTAAAAATAAAAAAAAAAACAAATGTTTATTGTGCTGTGAGTATCAATTGTCGCAAGAACTTGTGCCGTGAATAGAATTGCCGCTTGTGCCGTGAACCAATTGTGCCGCATGCAATTTGGCCGCATGCAATTGAATTAATATTAACCAAAATCTTTCACTGCACAATTGCAAAAGTGTGCCGCATGAACTTAGTCACTCATCATGAATAAAATATTAAGATAACGAATTCTATTTGATGGGCCGTATGAATTCGCTGATGATTTGTTGATGATGAATTCCTATGGTGCATGACCAATTTGTATAAAAGATAACGAATTAATTTCCGCTTGTTGCACATGATTGGTTCCTTGGCAAGACAAATAGGAATTTGATTCCTGGCTGGCCATATCAAGAGTTGATACGTTATTATTTTATCATAAGTTGATAAAATATAATTTATTTTTTTATAATTCGTAACAAACATAATTTTTAAATTATTTTATTTAATATGTTGTTTGTTGTATGGTGAATGGTCATGGTCTCTTAGATCGTTTCATGCCTTGTGTATGTTTTATTTTCTTTTGGTTTATTTTAAATACGGCCTGCGTGTCGTGCCTCTCTCTATATTCAATATGTATTTCTTTTCTCATCTAAATCCCCTCATGAACGAGGTTTCTATTTGTAATATTTTTATTAAAAATTGCGAAAGACTTGAAGATGAAAAGGAAAGGAGATTTAAGGAAGGCTCTTGGAGAAGGACCGGTGCATACATTCAAGGAATGCTCTTGGAGAAGAAACTATGCGTTTAGGATCTTTGTATTAATTCACTCATTGGCTTGGGTGAATTAGTTTTTCTAGGCCATGACCATATCACGTAGTTTATAATTATAGTATGTATGTGATGCATGTTATCGTTATAATGTATGTTAATGTAAGATAAAATAGGTGAGATCACTTAAATATAAAACCCCTCAAACTGAAATATTAAGTTATATGCCTTCCAATGCTTGACACTCGTCTTGATTGATGTTGTTTTGAATGTGGGTCTGCTAAAGTAGAGTACGTTTATCTACATTGGTCAGACGCGAAGGAATAAATGTAATATTCGTTATGTCAACCATTGGGTCTAACTTAAATGGATGATTCAATAGGATTGAAGATCTATAGGCAAAAGAATTGGGTATAAATTAATAAGTTAATTTTGAATAAATGTTATTCACCCAATTGATCCAAGAGTCACATGAGATGTGATTGGGAAAGGGTTCCCTACCTAAATAATCAAATTATGGGAGATCAGCTAAAGTTTGACTCATAATAAGATGAAATATGGATCTTGGTCCCACTAGAAAATCTTACGCTGAGATTTTCCGAGTCAATATTGAGGGTTATTGATTTGAGGAAAATAGTGGGAGTAATATTTAATGAAAGTCCTTATTAAATATTTAATAAACATGATTTTAATTCTGATTTTATTTTGTTGTTAGATCACCATGGCTTCAAACAATTCAAATAACTTATCACTGTGATCGGTCCTTGAGAAGGACAAACTGACGGGAATTAATTTCCTGGACTGGTATCGAAACCTAAGGATTGTCCTTAGGAATGAGAAAAAGCTGTATGTGCTAGAGCAACCGCTCCCTGAAGCACCCCCCGCTAATGCACCGGCTGCTGAGCGGAATGCTTTCCGTAGACATCAAGATGATGCCTTAGAAGTTGCAACTCTCATGCTTGTCACTATGACCCCTGACCTCCAGAAGGTTCATGAGAACATGAGTGCGTACGATATGATCGTACACCTTAAGGATCTCTATCAAGGGCAAGCAAGGCATGAGCGTTTTGAGGTCACAAGGTCCCTTTTCACTTGTAAGATGACAGAGGGAAGCCCAGTTAGTCATCGTGTAATCAAGATGATTGGTTATATTGAGAACATTGAGATGATGGGTTTCCCACTAGGTTAAGAGTTGGCCGTTGACTTAGTTCTGCATTCCTTACCACAGAGCTTTAGTCAGTTTGTCATGAATTACAACATGAACGACATTGACAGCACTCTAACTGAATTGTTAGGGAAGTTGAAAACTGCTGAGCATGATATCAACAAGAGAAAAACTGTATTGTTGGTTCAAAATGGAAAGGGCAAAGGTAAGGCCAAAGGGAAAGCACAAAAACCTAAGGATAAGGGCCAAGCTAGAGTAGCTAAGGCTCTTAAGCCTAAAGGTGGGGTGGCTAAGGAGGGAAATTGCTTCCATTGTAACAAGGAGGGACATTGGAAGAGGAATTGCCCAGATTACCTTAAAGAGAAAGGAATGAAGAAAAGCGGAGCCTCTTCTTCAGGTATTTTTGTTATAGAAGTTAATTTTTCTGCTTCAACATCATGGGTATTAGATACTGGATGTGGATCTCACATTTGTGTTAATGTGCAGGATCTAAAAAGGAGTAGAAGATTAGCTAAAGGTGAAGTCGAACTGCGAGTTGGAAATGGAGCAAGAGTTGCCGCCATTGCTGTTGGAACTTGTAGTTTAACCTTACATAGTGGATTAGTTTTAGAACTAGAGGATGTTTATTGTGTACCTACTATTCGTAGGAATATTATTTCAGTTTTATGTTTAGAAAAAGTAGGTTTTTCGTTTTCAATATGGAACAAGTGTTGTTCCATTTATTTGAATGAGATGTTTTTTGGCAGTGCACAATTAATAAATGGTCTTTATTTGTTAGATCTTGATCATCCAGTCTATAACATTAATGCTAAAAGGTTTAAATCAAATGATACAAACCAAACTTTTCTTTGGCATTGTCGTTTGGGCCATATAAATGAGAAACGCATTTCTAAGCTTCATAAAGATGGATTCTTAGACTCATTTGTTTTTGAATCTTATGAGACATGTGAGTCTTGTTTGTTGGGCAAGATGACAAAGGGCCCATTTACTAGCAGCAGTGAACGAGCTAATGAACTTTTGGGACTCATACATACAGATGTATGTGGGCCTATGAGTTCAAATGCTAGAGGAGGTTACTCGTACTTCGTCACATTTACTGATGATTTTAGTAGATATGGGTATGTATATCTGATGAAATACAAACATGAAACCTTTGAAAAGTTCAAGGAATTCAAGAATGAAGTACAAAATAAACTTGGCAAAAGTATTAAAGCCCTTCGATCTGATCGAGGTGATGAATACCTTAGCCAAGAGTTCGATGACTTTCTAAAAGAGTGTGGTATAGTATTTCAACTCACTCCTCCTGGAACGCCCCAGTGGAATGGTGTTTCAGAAAGGAGAAACCGAACCTTGTTGGACATGGTTAGGTGTATGATGAGTCAATCGGACCTTCCAATCTCTTTTTGGGGACATGTTCTGCTTACAGCTGCTTTTACACTTAACCGATCTCCGTCGAAAGCGGTTGAAAAGACACCATATGAGATATGGACTGGGAGGCATCCTAGTATGTCTTTTCTCAGGATTTGGGGTTGTGATGTTTATGTGAAACGTCTACTTTCTGATAAACTTAGTCCCAAATCTGACAAATGCTACTTTGTAGGATATCCCAAAGAAACTAAGGGATACTATTTCTACAATCCCACAGAAGGCAAAGTGTTTGTCGCTCGCACGGGCGTATTTCTTGAAAGAGAATTTCTCTCTAAAGGAAATAGTGGGAGGAAAATAGATCTTGATGAGATTCAAGAATCCCAAAGTAGCCAAGACCAAGCGATGGATGTTGAGCAAGTTCCACAAGATGTTGTGGATGTACAACCTGCTCAAGTTACACAAGTTTTGCGTAGGTCAAGTAGGATTCCTCTTCAGCCAGAGAGATATGGATTTCTCTTGACTCAAGAGGATGACATTATGATTTTTGATCAAGATGAACCTACTACTTACCAAGAGGCTATAAACAGCCCTGACTCTGAGAAATGGCTTCAAGCCATGAGATCTGAGATGGAGTCCATGCACACCAACCAAGTTTGGATCTTGGTTGATCTACCTGATGGGGTAAAACCAATTGGGTGCAAATGGGTTTTCAAGAAGAAGACTGACATGGGTGGTAATGTACATACCTTTAAAGGACGATTGGTTGCTAAAGGTTTCAAACAAGTTCATGGTATTGACTATGATGAAACTTTTTCACCGGTTGCCATGCTTAAATCCATTAGGATCTTGCTTGCTATTGCAACATTTCATGATTATGAAATCTGGCAGATGGATGTCAAAACTGCTTTCCTTAATGGAAATCTTTTAGAGGATGTGTATATGACACAACCTGAAGGTTTTGTTGATCCAAAGGATGCTGGAAAGGTTTGTAAGCTGCAACGATCCATTTATGGATTGAAACAAGCTTCTAGGAGTTGGAATATTCGATTCGATGATGCAATCAAACAATTTGGTTTCATCAAGAACGAAGAAGAGTCTTGTGTATATAAGAAGGTTAATGGGAGCGCAATTGTCTTTCTTGTGTTGTATGTGGATGACATACTACTCATCGGAAATGACATTCCTACCTTACAGTCTGTTAAGACTTGGTTAGGGAATTGCTTTTCTATGAAGGATTTGGGTGAAGCAACCTATATATTAGGCATCAAGATTTATAGAGATAGATCAAGGAGATTGCTTGACCTAAGTCAAAGTTCGTACATAGACAAAGTGTTGAAACGGTTCAACATGCAGGATTCCAAAAGGGATCTTTGCCAATGTCACATGGTATAACCTTGTCAAAGGAACAGTGTCCTTCCACTAAGGAAGAAAGGGAACGCATGGATAGAATTCCATATGCATCTGCAATTGGATCTATCATGTATGCCATGATATGTACTCGACTTGATGTTTCGTATGCTTTGAGCATGATGAGCAGATACCAGTCAGATCCAGGTGAAGGTCACTGGACAACAGTCAAGATTATCCTAAAGTACTTAAGAAGAACTAAGGATGCTTTCTTGGTATATGGAGATGAAGATGAGCTGGTTGTAAAGGGTTACACCGACGCTAGCTTCCAGACTGATAAGGACAATTTCATATCACAATCTGGATTTGTATTTTGTTTGAATGGTGGGGCTATATGCTGGAAGAGTTCAAAGCAAGAGACTGTAGCTGATTCTACAACAGAAGCTGAGTATATAGCTGCATCAGAAGCAGCAAAGGAAGCGGTTTGGATTAAGAAGTTCATAACTGAACTTGATGTTGTTCCTAGTATTGAGTTTCCAGTGGACCTCTATTGTGACAACAATGGAGCCATTGCGCAAGCTAAGGAACCGAGATCTCACTAGAAATCCAAACATATACTTCGGTGTTTTCACATTATTCGAGAGATAATTGACAGAGGAGATGTGAAGATATGCAGAGTTTCAACAGATGATAATATTGCTGATCCACTGACTAAACCTCTTGCCATAAAAAGGCATGAGGGACATGTTAGGGCTTATGGTATTAGATACATGAACGATTGGCTCTAGTGCAAGTGGGAGATTGTTGGAGAGTGCCCTAGTGGCAATCGTATTTTCTCTTTTACTTGTACTTATTTCATGTTTATGGATTATTACTATTAATAATAATGAGACATTTCATTTATTATATTTATGCTTTAATTGTTTAATTAAAATAGATGTAATAAAGTCCTTAGGATTATAAGTTCAACGTCATAAGAATATCAAGTACATGACTTGATAGTGAGATCATATTGATTGATAATTATCCTTAAAGATTCCCTAGTCGAGTATTATAGTTAATAAGGACAACTATAATACATCGAGACTAGTATGTGGCATACTGATGACTGTATCTCACCGGTCATGGATATGGGATATCAAGTCTTCACGTAAGTACACATTGGGACAATTGTGTACTGGATTGACCCGCCATGAGAATGCTACATGGGTTATTAAGTGAGTGTCATAAGCAATTCTCATAGTGACAATGGTGTACATGGTCCTTTGACCTGAAGTCGCTACGGTTCCCAACATGAGGAATTATATGCTTTCACGCAATCAAACGTCATCTTTAACCAGGTGATCATAACAGTTGTAGTCGGGTATATGACAAATCATGTAGAGGGATGTAAGTGACGTAGATGGGATTTGTCCTTCCTTATTAATAGGAATTATATCTCTGGGCCCCTTGATTGAGTGAGACGTTGAAATGTATGGCCATACTCAAGACAGTCAATATGAGATATTGACGAGACTTGTTTAGACGCGTCTACTCAGGGATCAAGAAACCATAGGTTACACTATTCATGGGTGACACGTTCCATGCCATGAGTGTAACTATGATATTTGGACAAAGGGATTAAACTTACACATGTTCATTGGTCACAGTAAAAGGTTTAGTCAAATCACAAACATTCCTGTCACTTGGGTAACAATGATGTGTTGCTAGATACCGCTCATTGCTTGTAAAATTAAAATGTGATTTTAACATTACTGTTGCAAGGATTAGAGTGATCAATTCTAACCTTACATTACATCAAATAACAACATCACAACATAATATTGGTTACTTGATACTAGAATTCTCAAACTGAAGAATTCCTTATAAGGTCTTTCATACGTTCTCTATAAGAACAGGATTGTATTTGGAAAGGCAAATCCAAAGTGTTTTAAACACTTCTATCCTAAAACATTACTAGTTCAATATTTAGCTAACAGAAGAGTAATCTAACTTCACAACTTCGAATTTAAAAGCACTTCGTATGGACTTGCCAAACGTTAGTTACCTGCAACTATATCAACTGCTTAGCCAGAGTGAACAGACCAATAAGACTCAAATACTAAGTAAATACGTAGTACTATAATTATCTTATTATAATCCTAAACTATTACTATGAGCATCAATTACTCGCTAGGTGAGTAATCATTTGGAGTTTGTACAACTCCATGGCCGAGGAGAAACTGCTCTGATACCATAAATGTAACACCTAAGATTTTTACCCTTAATTCCCCTTATATTAAAATACGGACTCAAAAATTCATTTTAATTACATTAAAATCAACCGTCAAATGGACGGAGTTTTGTTTGTTTTTCGGACTAATCCAAAATTTAACCTGTGATAAATAATTTCACTTACACATCAAGTAGCCAGCAGGGCTTCAGAATATGCATATCTAATTCATAACAAGGCCCTATGGGCTCCAAATATATCAGAGTGCATAAAATAATCAAATATTCAGAGTTTTCAGCGGAAAATACTAAGTTTGAGTGTCATAATCAAAACATATAACTTTGTCAAAACAAAACATCCTAAGCCTCACTTAAAATATGAATAACAAATTTTACATCAAAATAGTGTAAGAGGCTTAAGTTCATAATATACTCTAAACCCATAACACCCTACTCTCCCTGTAAGGGAAAGTACTCCTGCTCGGCCGGGGCTGTGCCAGCTCAATCTCCGTACCTGAAAATGTAAGGGAGTGAGCATTGCACATGAAATAGAAAGCAGTTTCTAACTAGACATAACAACCCGCTAGGTCAAACACAATTAGCAAATAAGCATATATTCACATATTGCACACCATACTCATTTCAACATTTCCATATTCATTATTCATTTCAACGTCCATTTCCATTATTCAGTTCAACATTCATTTTCCTCATTCGTTTCAACATCCAATCAACATTCATTTCCTTTTCTTTTTATTCATTTCACATACTCATTTCATTTCAGTACATCACCTCAAATCAAAGGCCAATGCACAGTTTCATGCAACACATTTGTCACCTCAAAACAGAGGCTCTCATTCTTTTCCTTATTTAAATTATGTGTCCCTCAGGTCAGAGGTCAACACCCATTCATTATAATTTATTTTGTGTCCCTCAGGTCAGAGGTCAACACCCAATCTCTTAATTCACGGTGTGTCTCTCAGGTCAGAGGTCAACACACCAATACACATTCCATCCGGTGTCCCTCAGGTCAGAGGTCAACACCCAACTCATTATTTAATCCGGTGTCCCTCAGGTCAGAGGTCAACACTCATTCATTTTAATTCATATCGTGTCCCTCAGGTCAGAGGTCGACACACACTTTCATTGTAATTCATCCGGTGTCCCTCAGGTCAGAGGTCAACACTCTATTACTTTCATTCATTTTGTGCCCCTCATATCAGAGGTCAGCCAAATCATCACTTTCCATTAATCGTCACCTCAAAACAGAGGCCAACACACTTATTACATTTTCATTTCACATTACCTCACATCAGAGGCCAAATCATACTTTCACCATCTTACACAAACAACTTAGCACATACAATCACAAATACACTTACACACATTTCCCATTCATTCTTTATCCATACTCATTCCCTATATCAATTATCAAATCTTTCCTTTAGTCGTCACCTCAAATCAGAGGCCAACGCATAAACCACATTCTCAATGTTCGGCGCCTCAATTTAGAGGCCAAGAATTATTCACTTTCTTGTTCAATTAAATGTAACACATTTAAGTAAAACAACACACATTCAGCAACTAGTCATTCTTGTAGTTTCCTTATTCTTTTCCTTTCTCAGTTATCACAATCATACCAAATAGTGTTCTCTTTTATAGCCCTACATTTAGATCCGCCCTTCATTTTAATTTTGCATATATCATCTTTTACTTTGGTTTGCACATAACCATTTTACTTCCGTTTCCTATATTCACAAGTTCAATTCATAAACCATGATCTTTATTCACAATTGATAATACTTAACATTTTTACTTATTTAACAATTAGATACAAATATGCACATTTATCACATTTAATCGTTTCCATTCTCTTTCTTCCTATATCAATTTATTCCACAACATATACATATATTTTCTACAGTAATTAATTATCATTTAATTCACAACTTTACAAATAAAGACAATAATCATAGATATCATTTATGTCAACTTCACTTTCACATTACCCAATTCCTCATGTACTTCAATATAATCATTAACCAAATTTCATTTATCAAATAATTCATTCTTATATTATTGGGTTTCCTTTTCCTAGTCTTAACATCCAATCATCATGCACATTTAATTAATTAGAATTTCATATTCAATAACCTAGGGATTTATAATATAATGTTCTCCCCTAACACATAACCCTAACAAGCATTATATACTAACTAGAACCTACTCTCTAGAACAAGGCAAAGCTCACTATATCCACCCCCTTACCTCAAACACTTGGAGATAAGGTGATTTTGCTTGCTCTACACTTGAAAGCCTTGCCCCCAATTGAGTTAGAGTCCAAAGGAAGAGGGAGGAACCTAATATAATAGCCATAGCAAGAAAAGATTAACATTCATGTAATGAGTCATGCCAAAACTCAAGAAAAGTGGAGCTTCCATGACTTAAGAATCAAAAACCACCATGGATGGAGGAGAGAGAAAGGGAAAACGAATTTAGAGAAAGAAAAGAGGAAATCCATGGCATTAAACACTTACTTGAAGTGGAGAAGGAAGAGATTTGTTGACGGAATGAAGAAATCCTACTTGCTCTTGGTGGATTTGATGATGGAGAATGGAACCCTAGGGGAGAGAAAGAGTGAGGTTCGAATTTGGAAGAGAAAGAACGTGTGCTGCACTTTATTATTTTCTGCATCTACAGCGTTTAATCGAGTATTACTCGATTAAATTCCCCCCTCCTTCAGGTCTTAATCGATTAAGCTGCAGCTTAATCGATTAAGTTGCAGTATTTTCAGCACCCCGACTTTGAACGGCCATAACTTCTTCGTTAACCGTTGGATCTTCCTCAAATTTTGACACATGCTTCCCCACATATCCTACTTCACATCCAACGGTGGAATTTGTGTTTAGAGTTGTAAATCTTTTATTTTGAATTTCCTAATATCCTATGTTATTAATCCTAAATCAAGCCTTCAAACCACTAGTTTCAACTCCATATCATTACTTCCTTCACTTTAGGCTTGACCCATCATCAATTATACTAGGAATTAAATTTGGGATGTTACAATTCTCCCCCACTTATTTGAATTTCGTCCCCGAAATTCCGTTAAGTTTAGTAAATGGAGAATTACCCCGGTGATAGGACTTGCAATTCTTACCTTTAATTCCCTTTGGTTTCTTCTGCCACTCTTTCGATTTGTCTTTACCTAGACCGAATTTAAATTAGGGTAGGAAGTGCTCCCCCACTTGGCTTCGACTTACCCAATTACCGCTATGCTAAAGGATGTGGGATCGGGTGAATCCGCTTCCGATCGTCCCTCGGATGGATGTAAGGCAGGAGTTGCATTGGCTAGATACGGGAAAACTCGAAATGTTTAGCATTCTAGAATAGTTTTAGAATCTTTCCCAGAATAGATACCCTGGGATCGTGGCATGCGAAGATTTTTGTAGGATAGAACGCCTTAGAGTTTATCTTTTCACCAGGATTGACTAGCACCAGTAAGGTTTAGAACCTTTCAAGAACACAAGTATTCATGAACAAGAAGCACCCCAATGCTTAGTTGATTAGAGCAGGCACAATCCCTACTAAATGCTCCACAATCAACTTCTTCCATGAATCGATTAAAAAGAAAAGGAAGGAAGAGGTCCACATTAATTCCAAGATTTACCCAACTACTAAAGGTGAAGGGTACGACAACTTTCCATTGGCTGGGTCAATTATCAAGATTGGGTTGGTTTTAACACAGGGATTCTACAAATTTGGCACAACCGGCCATTCTTATGAATGGTTATCTAAGAAACGGGAAAAGATTCAAAGCAATTGCCAAATTGCTCAATGATTGATTTAGTTGATATGATGGTTAAGAATAACTTATGGAGAGCTGTCTTAACTCATCCAAGGGATTAGCACTTAGCTATACTACTTTGGAACAAGTAGCATATACCAAGACTTCTTTTCTTTAGAACTATTTTCTATCTACTCTCTAACTCTATATGAAGCTTTTGAACGAATGTTTCGGGGTAAGGTTGGCTTCACTTACAAGAATTATTTTCCTTGGATGTCACTTCTTTGGTTGTCTACTTTCACTTTAAAGGTTACAATGATAGCATTTATTGATAGATGCAAGAATTGAGGTGATCAATCCCATCCTCACGTCTACCAACAACACATCACTGTCGGGTTCTATCAGTAATGTCATCATTTAACAAATGCAAGGATTAGAGTGATCAATTCTAACCTTACATTACATCAAATAACAACATCACAACATAATATTGGTTACTTGATACTAGAATTCTCAAACTGAAGAATTCCTTATAAGGTCTTTCATACGTTCTCTATAAGAACAGGATTGTATTTGGAAAGGCAAATCCAAAGTGTTTTAAACACTTCTATCCTAAAACATTACTAGTTCAATATTTAGCTAACAGAAGAGTAATCTAACTTCACAACTTCGAATTTAAAAGCACTTCGTATGGACTTGCCAAACGTTAGTTACCTGCAACTATATCAACTGCTTAGCCAGAGTGAACAGACCAATAAGACTCAAATACTAAGTAAATACGTAGTACTATAATTATCTTATTATAATCCTAAACTATTACTATGAGCATCAATTACTCGCTAGGTGAGTAATCATTTGGAGTTTGTACAACTCCATGGCCGAGGAGAAACTGCTCTGATACCATAAATGTAACACCTAAGATTTTTACCCTTAATTCCCCTTATATTAAAATACGGACTCAAAAATTCATTTTAATTACATTAAAATCAACCGTCAAATGGACGGAGTTTTGTTTGTTTTTCGGACTAATCCAAAATTTAACCTGTGATAAATAATTTCACTTACACATCAAGTAGCCAGCAGGGCTTCAGAATATGCATATCTAATTCATAACAAGGCCCTATGGGCTCCAAATATATCAGAGTGCATAAAATAATCAAATATTCAGAGTTTTCAGCGGAAAATACTAAGTTTGAGTGTCATAATCAAAACATATAACTTTGTCAAAACAAAACATCCTAAGCCTCACTTAAAATATGAATAACAAATTTTACATCAAAATAGTGTAAGAGGCTTAAGTTCATAATATACTCTAAACCCATAACACCCTACTCTCCCTGTAAGGGAAAGTACTCCTACTCGGCCGGGGCTGTGCCAGCTCAATCTCCGTACCTGAAAATGTAAGGGAGTGAGCATTGCACATGAAATAGAAAGCAGTTTCTAACTAGACATAACAACCCGCTAGGTCAAACACAATTAGCAAATAAGCATATATTCACATATTGCACACCATACTCATTTCAACATTTCCATATTCATTATTCATTTCAACGTCCATTTCCATTATTCAGTTCAACATCCATTTTCCTCATTCGTTTCAACATCCAATCAACATTCATTTCCTTTTCTTTTTATTCATTTCACATACTCATTTCATTTCAGTACATCACCTCAAATCAAAGGCCAATGCACAGTTTCATGCAACACATTTGTCACCTCAAAACAGAGGCTCTCATTCTTTTCCTTATTTAAATTATGTGTCCCTCAGGTCAGAGGTCAACACCCATTCATTATAATTTATTTTGTGTCCCTCAGGTCAGAGGTCAACACCCAATCTCTTAATTCACGGTGTGTCTCTCAGGTCAGAGGTCAACACACCAATACACATTCCATCCGGTGTCCCTCAGGTCAGAGGTCAACACCCAACTCATTATTTAATCCGGTGTCCCTCAGGTCAGAGGTCAACACTCATTCATTTTAATTCATATCGTGTCCCTCAGGTCAGAGGTCGACACACACTTTCATTGTAATTCATCCGGTGTCCCTCAGGTCAGAGGTCAACACTCTATTACTTTCATTCATTTTGTGCCCCTCATATCAGAGGTCAGCCAAATCATCACTTTCCATTAATCGTCACCTCAAAACAGAGGCCAACACACTTATTACATTTTCATTTCACATTACCTCACATCAGATGCCAAATCATACTTTCACCATCTTACACAAACAACTTAGCACATACAATCACAAATACACTTACACACATTTCCCATTCATTCTTTATCCATACTCATTCCCTATATCAATTATCAAATCTTTCCTTTAGTCGTCACCTCAAATCAGAGGCCAACGCATAAACCACATTCTCAATGTTCGGCGCCTCAATTTAGAGGCCAAGAATTATTCACTTTCTTGTTCAATTAAATGTAACACATTTAAGTAAAACAACACACATTCAGCAACTAGTCATTCTTGTAGTTTCCTTATTCTTTTCCTTTCTCAGTTATCACAATCATACCAAATAGTGTTCTCTTTTATAGCCCTACATTTAGATCCGCCCTTCATTTTAATTTTGCATATATCATCTTTTACTTTGGTTTGCACATAACCATTTTACTTCCGTTTCCTATATTCACAAGTTCAATTCATAAACCATGATCTTTATTCACAATTGATAATACTTAACATTTTTACTTATTTAACAATTAGATACAAATATGCACATTTATCACATTTAATCGTTTCCATTCTCTTTCTTCCTATATCAATTTATTCCACAACATATACATATATTTTCTACAGTAATTAATTATCATTTAATTCACAACTTTACAAATAAAGACAATAATCATAGATATCATTTATGTCAACTTCACTTTCACATTACCCAATTCCTCATGTACTTCAATATAATCATTAACCAAATTTCATTTATCAAATAATTCATTCTTATATTATTGGGTTTCCTTTTCCTAGTCTTAACATCCAATCATCATGCACATTTAATTAATTAGAATTTCATATTCAATAACCTAGGGATTTATAATATAATGTTCTCCCCTAACACATAACCCTAACACATAACCCTAACAAGCATTATATACTAACTAGAACCTACTCTCTAGAACAAGGCAAAGCTCACTATATCCACCCCCTTACCTCAAACACTTGGAGATAAGGTGATTTTGCTTGCTCTACACTTGAAAGCCTTGCCCCCAATTGAGTTAGAGTCCAAAGGAAGAGGGAGGAACCTAATATAATAGCCATAGCAAGAAAAGATTAACATTCATGTAATGAGTCATGCCAAAACTCAAGAAAAGTGGAGCTTCCATGACTTAAGAATCAAAAACCACCATGGATGGAGGAGAGAGAAAGGGAAAACGAATTTAGAGAAAGAAAAGAGGAAATCCATGGCATTAAACACTTACTTGAAGTGGAGAAGGAAGAGATTTGTTGACGGAATGAAGAAATCCTACTTGCTCTTGGTGGATTTGATGATGGAGAATGGAACCCTAGGGGAGAGAAAGAGTGAGGTTCGAATTTGGAAGAGAAAGAACGTGTGCTGCACTTTATTATTTTCTGCATCTACAGCGTTTAATCGAGTATTACTCGATTAAATTCCCCCCTCCTTCAGGTCTTAATCGATTAAGCTGCAGCTTAATCGATTAAGTTGCAGTATTTTCAGCACCCCGACTTTGAACGGCCATAACTTCTTCGTTAACCGTTGGATCTTCCTCAAATTTTGACACATGCTTCCCCACATATCCTACTTCACATCCAACGGTGGAATTTGTGTTTAGAGTTGTAAATCTTTTATTTTGAATTTCCTAATATCCTATGTTATTAATCCTAAATCAAGCCTTCAAACCACTAGTTTCAACTCCATATCATTACTTCCTTCACTTTAGGCTTGACCCATCATCAATTATACTAGGAATTAAATTTGGGATGTTACATAATCGATTACTTGAGGGTGATAATCGATTAGCATATGAAATTCAAATTTTGGTGCCAAATTTTAACCTAGTAATCGATTACCAAACCCTGGTAATCGATTATCCTGCAGAATTTTGCACACTAAAATGAGATTTTGATATACCAACTTTTGATACACTTCACTTTAACCATTCACAACCCAAAACAGATCAAGAATACACATAATTACATATGTTCATGCATTCTTCAAGCAATCAAATCATCATATTCACATTCAATTCATCCAATGTTCATAAAAGGCATAAATTCACAACATAACATATGATTTTCATTTCCTTTGCAAAACAGTCCAAGTTCATGATTGATTTAACTCATATTCATCATATAAAAGTTTCTCAAATCAAGAAATGGGACTGGAATGACCTCCAAGTCATTTTCCCACTTCAAGTTTCCTTTTTTCTTACTTTTGCCCTTGAGTTCAAGTGAAATCCTATATTTCCAACCTTTGGATTATTATTCTAGCACCCGGATAACTTCTCCCTTACCTATTAGGAGTGTTTGGAGATGATTTGGATTGAAAGAAAGAGGTTTGACACCTTTTTGGTATTTCTCTTGGTTTCAGCTTTGTTGCTCTGTTTTCAGATTAACAAGGCAATAAGATCGGGATTTTTCATCAAGAATAAGTCACAACAAATCATGATCAAGGATTAGAATCAAAACTAGGATATGTTAACTTGAAAATAAAGCAAGTTTTAAGCTCAAAGGATGCTCGAGCTTACCACAAGAACTCAAAGAACAGAGCTTCACGGTTCTGAAATTCTGAATTTCAGATTCAAACCCCCAACTTTGCAGAAGTATAACTCCTTCCAAACTCCACCAAATTAAACAAACTTGGTATCAAATTGAAGAGGGTTGAACAAGCTTCGATTTGGTATATGATTTGTAAATATTTGAGGCTTGTAACTGGGAGAAAGAATCAGAAAAAGTTCACACCAGAAAACTCGATTTCAGAGAACTTGGGTTTGTTTTTGAGTGTTGGAGGGAGTATAACACTAAATTGATTTAAATTAATCACTCCCCAAACACCCCTTTCAATTAAGCCCAATGCCAAGGGTGTTTTTTATGAGAATTTGTGGTTAAAATCATGTTAAATCTCAGTCATTCATGCTTAAACCGCCCTACTGTTGACTCATCACAGTCGTGGTAATCGATTACCCATTCTTGGTAATCGATTACTTAGTTAAAAATTTGAAATTTTTTTTAAATTTTTTATAATACTACTACTACTACTACTACTACTAATAATAATAATAATAATAATAATAATAATAATAATAATAATAATAATAATCCAAACATGATTATTTCATTCTAACACATCAAAGATTATTTTCATATTTCAAAACTAAAATTCACATATAATTCACATAATATCTAATTAATATTTACTTACTATCTATTTAATATTTACTTCCTATTTCATTTAATCTATATAATATTTATAATTTCGAGGATAATTCCGGTGGGTGTTACAACTCTCCCCCACTTTAAGGAATTTCGACCATGAAATTCACATGAACTTACATAGATTCAAACAGATGAGGATACTCCTCACGCATTTGATCTTCTAACTCCCAAGTCATGTCGATGACTTCGCCTCGCTTCTATGAAACTTTGATTAAGGGAATGTCCTTTCCTCAAAGCTTTTTGATTCTTCGATCTTCGATAATAATCGGACCAGTATCGAACGTCAAGTTCTCTCTAAATGGCAACATGTCTGACTGAATTTGGATGATAGCAGATGGGTCATGCACAAACTTTCGAAGTTGAGAAACATGGAAAACGTTGTGCAAATTGGATAGAAATGGAGGTAAAGCAATTTGGTAAGAAACAGGGCTGACTCTTTTCAAAATTTGGTAGGGACCAATGAATTTTGGTGACAACTTTTTGGGTTTCAACACACGACCAATACCGGTTGACGGGACAAATCTGAGGAAAACATGGTCTCCTTCTGCGAATTCCAACTTAGACCTCCTCTGATCGGCATAACTCTTTTGTCGACTCTGAGCAGTCTTCATTTTCTCTTGAATCACCTTGATTTTCTCTGTTGTATCCTGGACTATATCGGGACCAATAAGTGCATTCTCCCCCACTTGGAACACTTCCTTCCATATAAATCTTCAAATGGGGCCATCCCGATACTTGCCTGATAACCGTTGTTGTAGGTGAATTCCACCAAAGGCAACAACAGATTCCACCTTTCTTGGTACTCCAATGCACAAACTCGCAACAAATCTTCAAGCGATTGAATCGTCCTCTCGGATTGCCCATCCGTTTGATGATGATATGCAGAACTCATCCTCAATCTTGTCCCCAAAGCCTGATGCAAACTTTGCTAAAATCTGGAAACGAATCGCGGATCACGATCCGATATTATGCTGGATGGAACTCCATGCAATCTTACAATCTCCTAAAGTTGAGTGAGTTTCTCCAATGAATGTCGCATATTGATTGGAATAAAGTGAGCCGACTTCATCAACCGGTCCACAATAACCTACACAGCTTCATATACACCTTGTGTCTTTGGAAAACTTGACACAAAATCCATGGCTATATTATCCCACTTCCATTCGGGAACATCCAAAGGTTGTAATTCTCCGCCAGACCTTTTATGTTCAATCTTTGCCATTTGACAAACAAGGCAAGATGATACATAAGCAGCTACATCCATCTTTAAACCAGGCCACCAGAACATTTTCTTCTAATCCTGATACATTTTGGTAGATCTTGGATGTAAACTCATCTTGCTCTTGTGAGCTTCATCCAGAATAACCCTTCTTAGTTCTGGGCTGACATGAACGCATATTCTATCTTTGAATCTCAAGATTCCATATGTTCCCAACTAGAAATTTGGTTCCTTTCCTTCTGTGCTTAGCCTTTGCTTCTCTTGCAATTTGACATCTTCTTTCTATAATTCCCGAATCTCATTAATAAATTCATTGGAAATTCGCAGCATTCCCAATCTGATACTTTTCTGGTCAAATTGAACAACTAAGTTCAGGTTTTGAAATTCCTCGATCAACTCAACTTCTTTCACCATCAATGCACTCACATGCAAAGCTTTACGACTTAGAGCATCAGCTACCACATTGGCCTTTCCAGGGTGGTAATGCAACTCAAAGTCATAATCCTTGATAAACTCCATCCACCGACGTTGCCTCATATTCAGTTCTTTCTGATCAAAAATATACTTTAAACTCTTATGACCACTGAATACTCAGAATGTAGCTCCATACAAATAATGGCTCCATAGCTTTAATGCAAAGACAATGGCAGCAAGCTCCAAATCATGCGTTGGGTAGTTCTCTTCATGAACTTTTAATTGTCTTGATGCATAGGCTACAACTTTTCCTTCTTGCATAAAAACATAACCCAAACCTTGTCTTGAAGCATCATAGAATACTTCAAAACTCTTCTGTGGATCAGGTAAGATTAACATTGGGGATGATATCAATTTACCCTTAAGCTCCTGAAAACTTGCTTCACATCTTGCATTCCAAACAAAAGGTTGCTTCTTCCGAGTCAATCGTGTTAAAGGAAGAGCAATATTGGAGAATCCTTTGATAAATCTCTTGTAATATCCGGCTAATCCCAGAAAACTTTGAATTTTTGTGACTATCTTGGGCCTTTCCCAATTGAGCACACTTCAACTTTGGCCGGATTGATTGCAATGCCTTCTTTAGAAATTATATGCCCAAGGGAGTTCACTTCCTTCAACCAGAACTCACACTTGGACAACTTAGCATACAATTTCTTCACCTTAAGGATTTCTAACACAATCCTAAGGTGAGTGGCATGCTCCTCTGGATTCTTTGAGTAGATCAGAATATCATCGATAAACACTACTACAAAAGAATCTAGATAAGGCCGAAAGATCCTATTCATGTAATGCATGAATACAGCTGGAGCATTGGTCAATCCGAAAGGCATCACTACATACTCGTAGTGTCCATATCGGGACCGAAATGCAGTCTTTGGAATATCTTCCTCCTTAATACGGATCTAATGGTACCCAGACCTCAGATCAATCTTAGAGAATACCGCTTCTCTACGAACTTGGTCTATCAAATCATCAATTCTTGGGAGAGGGTACTTATTCTTCACTATCACCTTATTCAGCTGTCGATAGTCTACACACATTCTCATGCTGCCATCCTTTTTCCTGACAAAGAGGATAGGTGCACCCTATGGTGAGACGCTCGGTCTTATGAATTGCTTCTCCAGTAGATCTTCTGTTTCCTTCTTCAATTCTGCTAACTCTACCGGGGCCATCCGGTAAGGTGGAATCGAAATGGGACCAGCTCTCGGAACCAGTTCAATGCTAAACTTCACTTCCCGATTTGGTGGCAACCCAGACACCTCCTCATGAAACACTTCCGGAAACTCACAAACTACTGGAATACTATCCACCCTTACTTCCTCATCAACCACAGCAGAAAGCAAACATAGATAACCTTCTGGTTGGCTTGGCAAAGATTATGAGTTTGGAAAGATAAGGGATTTTCTATGGCAATTTATGGTTACATGGTTGGCAAACATCCAATCCATTCCCAGGATCACATCCAATTGCGATAGAGGTAAGCAAATCAAATTAACTGGAGTCGTTCGGTCTAATACCTTAACTTGACAATTTAGACAAACTCTCGAAGAGATAACAGGAGAGTTAGTCGGGTTGACACTTTTAGATTGTAAGGCATATTTGAAACTACTAGCTTCAAACGATTAACATACTCGTACAAAATGAACGAATGCATTGCACCAGAGTCAAACAAAATTTTACAAGGCATACCATTCAAGAAATAGTTACCTTGAATAAGATCTTCAGACTGATCCACTTCGGCACCAGACATGGTCTACACTTTAGCTTTGGCCATCTGCTTACCTCCAGATCCGCCTTGATTTCCTCTCTTAATTGCTTCTGGACAAAAGCGAGCAATGTGGCCTTGCTTTCCGCACTCAAAGCAGGTAGGTGGCTTTTCACTCCAACATTGTCCATGATGGTACTTCTTGCACTTGCTGCATTGGTGAGGACTTGCATTTCTGGTTGCAGCATCAGCTTTTCCTTTACTAGCTGGGTAAGGGTTTCTTCTATCTTGGTTATTCCGTCCTTTCTGATGCCAGGGACCAACTCCTTGCTGACTCTTCAAATTTCTTTTTGCTTGCATGTGCTCTTATTTGACCTTTCTGTCCGCTTCATAAACTCCACACTTGTTGACCAAAATTGAAAAACTCTGGATGTCTTGATATCCGAAAACAGATTTCAGCTCAGGCCTCAATCCGTTTTCAAACTTGATGCATTTCGAACGCTCATCGGGATTATAATGATAGCAGGGAGAATACTTGCTTAGTTCTTCAAACTTCACAGCATATTCTCCTACCATCATATTCCCTTGCTGTAACTGAAGGAATTCAATCTCCTTCTTCCTCTTCACATCTTCAGGGAAGTACCTTTCGAAGAATTTCTCAACGAAGGTATTTCAAGTCACTTCTCTTCCTTCTGCAGCCAGAAGCTAAACCGAATGGTTCCACCAATCTTCGGCCTCGTCCACAAGTACGTATGTAGCAAAAGTCACTTTCTGACGATCGCTACAGTTCATGGTTTGAAAGATCTTTTCCAGCTCACGGATCCATTTTTATGCCTCATCTGGACGATGTCCTCCTCCGAATTTAGGTGGATCACACTAACGCAAGTCTGATATCCCCTTAAATTCATCTGGAGCAGGAACTCGATGCGGTTGTGGTTCCGCCCTAATTGTCAGTACTATTCAATTGTCAGTACTATTTCTGAATGATCCTTTCTTCTTGGTCATAGTCTTTTCAGTATTGATCTTCTTAGCTTCAGTGTTCACGATTATTAACTTCTCGATTTTGATGTCTTTTTATCATTTGCCTTCTCGATTTTATATATTCTGATCATCGGTCTTATAAGCTTTAGCCTTCTAGGTTCCTTGTCTTCTCAACTTTAGTCTTTTTTTCTTAAAAACCAAGGGCTCTAAACACACACCTACAGGGGGATGAATAGGTGTAATGTTGACTTTTTGTGGTTTTCGAGTCTATGAAAAAACATGAAAGTTTGTGAAGATTTAACCGGTTACTTAACTGGTAATAACTGGTGAAATGATCAAAATTTACACACAAATAACTGGTTGCCTTAATCAGTTATCGAGTTAACAGAACCAATTACTTGAGGGCAAATCTTTCAAGAAAATCGTTTCTTGATTCACAATTAATTCCAACCAATTAGATAATCAATTATATGATTCTTGAGACACTAATAAAGCATTCAAAACACAGATTAAATGATCAAAGAAATATTAACACAATTTTCAACATAATTTGAAAATCACAAATATATGATCAATCAAGAATATAAAGAATGAAAGGGATAAAAGGAATGACACGCTGATATATCCTGGTTAACTCTCCAACCATTGTGAGTTACGTTCAAGCCTCCCCTTCCGAATCGGGAGATTTGCTTCTCTATGCTTTTAGAAAATTGTTATGTTCAAACACGCTTCCACTACGCCAGAAAATGATTATAACAACACTTCTTTTAAGCATTCAACAGCATTTCAGCAGTGCTGTAAATTTGCATTCAGTTAAAACATGCCTAGAGAAAGAAAGCGTTTTAGAAGTGCTATTGAATGTCATTCCGAAGGCTAATATTGACAGCACTTCCTTGACGAAGCGCACTTAAATATCATTCTCAAGGCAAATATTTAACAGCACTTCCTTGATGAAGCGTTGTCTAGTAGTTATTTAGCTACGATTTTCAATGATCTAGCCACGGTTTCAACCGTCCCTAACAATAGAATGATTTTTTTAAAAAAAAATTTAGCCACAGATACAGCTGTGGCGAAATTAACATTGGAATTTTCTAAAAATTGCCATTATTTGTCATTTCCCTGTATCCAATGTAGTTCCCTCAAGTCCTAAACCATGTGCACTAACAAAGATAAGCAATATAAAATAACTTCTATAAAATTATTACAACATTGAAAGAATTAAGATAAGGATCTAAATACAAATAAAATCAACAACAATTTTAGACAAGCAAATGATACTAATGCATAAAAAGCTAGCTAGAATACTAAATTTTATCACAAATAAAAAGAGACTATAAAGTCATTCAAAAGCATGCTTCTCGAGAATGTCTCATTTGAAAGCATGCACTGATGACCTTATCCTCTACATTCAGAAGCAACTTGACAAGTTCCATAATCTGTGTACCTAAAAGAAGCAAATTCAAGGACAAAATTAAAAATCTAACTTCAACAAGGGAACAGATGACATTCAGAATAATATCAACTTGAAAGCCAATACGAACATAACTTCGCATTGTAGGAAGAATCAATAAAACATTAACAACTTCAATGTTAAAATATAAGTCAACATATGGCTATGAACACATTATATTGAACAAAGAATAATACATTCATTGCAGGAAACAATGGCATGCAGGCATGCAGCTAGTGACAACACCAACCAACAATCAAAATACCCTGTTATGCATTTATATACCCACCCTACATCATTGTGTTTACATATACTTATTCTCATTTGTTCACTAACTCTCATTAGGCCATTACCGTACCGATGGCCAAAAACCATAAAATAGCATAAGAATCAGAAGGAATAAAAACAAAGTGTGCAACAGTTCAGTAGTAGTGAAAAAACCAGAAAAAACAAAAATGTGCAGTTCCGCAGGATCCTTCGAGTATTTAGTGAGACAAGTGATTAGGCTTTGCCATGTATTCAATAGCAAGCTACAACTAAAAATAATAGTAGGGAAAACACAACTTTAAAAAAACACTCGTTAGATATGTTCAATTTTATAAGCCAAATTGATATGATACCCAAGCTTACCTTGTTCAAGAAGTAATTAATATAGTTATATGGCACTGCCACAAACTAAAACAACAAATACATCTTCTAGCCGAAGCACTTACAGGAATAAATGGTCAAATAAAACATCACTAGTTTCAAAGAATAGAAATAACAGGACCATTTATGTCTGCACATGAAAGACAGTTAAGTATATCTTATGTTAGACCCAAATAAGATCATCATCCACATGTTTTGCTCTACATACAAGAAAATAACATGACAAAGGGGAAAAACAAGGGCTGGCATTGGAAAAAGGAGTAATTCAAGGAGGTTGTCTAACCAAAGATTTCTCACAATGAACTTGGAAACTCATAATCAAGACACACACCAGGTTTTCAACCTCTCCATTAAATGCTTATTCACTTTATATAATAAGAAGAATCCACTATGCCTTTAAATCTCTATACATCTGCAAACTCTGTCGACTGGTTCTGTCATCAAATATATATACAAACATGTGTTGTGTACATTTTTATCTTTTGTACATGATTTTAAAAGAATATATTAAGTTAAAGCAACTATAGAAAGTGAAAACACATATCTGATAGGAGGGCTCCTACAAGCAACCAGATCATAGAATCCAAAAACAAATATACTACTACTCATACTCTAATAAAAATTACCAAGTGTATTATTTCCTATACCAAGCATGAAGCATCATGACAGAACTCGGGCACCAATCTAGAACCCTTGTAAGGTCCTTCATATAACACCACAACATAAAACTAATGCAATTATGTAGACCAAGGATAGAAACAAGGATTAAGGGAAATTGCTCCAAAGTAGCATTTTCAAAACCAATTAATAACACTGAAAAAGATGACACTTCAACCACCAAAATCTAATTCTTCACTAAAAACTCAAAATGATTGCTAAAGCCACATTAGAAGAATTTTCATTTATTTTCTCCTCAACAAAAAGATAAGAGAAATCTAACATCTCTACAAGATCAGATAAAACTCAGCAACTCATTAACTATAATGATATTAAGTATAATTCTTCCATAACACAAATTACCTTGCAGGATAATTTTGTAGTGATGAGACAACAGAAGGGAAGTTACCAACAAATTTTACTAGATCACCTGCAAATTACACATCATAGTTTTAATGCTTTCAGGGTTACAATCCAAGGTGATTGTTGTACCTATAGGATTCTAATTACACATCATAAAGGCAGCTTAACTTTAGAATAGCATCTATAAGGTGACAGTTTCCATCTAGAAAAAAATAGCACATGCAACCATCCATGGAAGATATGTCGCACAAGCCCAAACGCTAAGCTTTCCCAATAGAACTTAAAGATGTGAAGTAATTAATGAAACTTCTTACTGAAATTCTTTCCAAAAAAACGAGCCAGGAGGAATATATTCCCATGCTTGAATATCTCGAGCTGCCAAATACAATCCAGTAATACATTAACAGTAGGTGCAGTAACATCAAAAAGAGATATTGAACTGGACAATTACCGCTCCAGTCATTCAGTAGAACAAGACCAAATATATGATCTTCTACATTGTTAATATCCACAGGTTTTCCCAATTCATTTCCAGGCCCAACAACAGTAGCCTGTAAGCAAACTAAGAATTTAACTAAAATGAAACAAATGAAAAGTAATGCAATATCATGATAACAGAAGTACATAGCTAAAACAACTAAAAATGAATGGGAGCTACTTTAGGGTTCTCAATATCCTTATGGTGTTACCCAAATTTAAGATAGGAGCATACAAATTTACTAAAAAAAACCACCTATTTTTAATCAATCAAAGAGAAACCCAAATGCAGAAACCTTGCAGTGAAGAACATTACAACTTGCATCACACTGTCCTCACTCTCTTCACATTTTTCTTCTTTCATTTTAATCAGAGATTTTTTATTTTTAATTTATTTTAAGGGTCATGTTTCTCTTGCATGCAACTAGGAATGGAAACTAAATTAAAATGAAATAAAGTTGATTAGGGTTTCCATTAAAACAAAAAGAAAAGGATTTAACCATACCGATGAGCAAACAAAGCAATAGAACAGAGGAGTTGGTACCTGTAATGAAGAAGCAATCGTGATTTGGAGGAGTTGAAGAAGAGGGTGAGGCGGCGGTTGTTGATGCGATCAGCGGCGGCGGCGATGCAGGGCTTGGGAGCGGCGGTCGTGAGAGTGAGGGCTGAGGAAGAGAGAGTGAGAGGTGGTGCTGAGAGAGGGGACGGAGAACGATGAGGGAGAGCGAGTGGAGCGGCGGTGGAGAACGAGTTGTGGAGAACGAGTGGAGCGATGGAGAACGGTGGAGCAGAACCGGTGGAGCTGCAGTGAAGAGGAACAAGTGGTACGACGGAAGTGAGGTTGGGACAAGGAAGAGAGAGAGCGGTCGGTGCTTGAGAGATCGAGGAAGTGAGAGTGGAACGACGGAGGGTTTTTTTTGCGCCAGAGGAAGCTAAGAGGGAGTGATCGATCAAGGAAGCTGAGAGAGGCTAAGAGGGTTTTTTGCTTCTCAGTGTTTTTTTTATGCACCAATGAGCCGAGGGTTTTAGCGCGCGAGAAGGGAAAATTTTGCATCATTCCATTCAAAAGCACTTCTTTAAAGGAGCGGTTTAAATTAAAATTTCGCTAAAGTCATTCAAAAGCATTTCTTCAAAGGAGCGTTTTAAATTAAGTACTACAATTTTTTTAAGTCTTTATACAGCGTTTGCTTAAGCAAATGCTTTTAAAAAAGCAATCCAGTTATCTCTATTGATATTTTATAGCATTTCAGACACAAATGCTTTAAAATATATGCTTTTAAAACTCCTTTTTGGTGTAGTGTTCCAAGATACCTCACTTGCAAAGCTTCTCTCAAGAGATCCCTCCCTCTTATTGTACACCTCTCACAATCTTTCTAAAAACCCTTTGTGAATCACCAACTGAAAAGATACCTCACTGCCTAGCACTAATAAGATACATCACTTCCTAGATTTTCTTTACTACTAAGAAGATACAATACTTCTTACATTTCTCTTGTATAGGAAATGTCTCACTCCTAATACGTTCTTGATCTATTGGTAATACCCCACCTCAATCACTTGATATTTTGGTGATACCTCACACCTCAATCTTTATCAATTGCATTGCCTCTTGATGAACATCTAATGTGTTATAAACAACTCTATGAACAACTCTTGAATCTCGAATCTCAATGAATGAACTTTGAACAATTATGATAATTGAGATCAAGAATGAATATGAAAATTCTCTTGATTCTTCTTGGAAAAATAATGGCTTAGGGTTTATGAGAATTTGAAATATGAAAACTCTCTTTTCTGTTGTTAATGAAACACTTTCTCAATGGGTATTTATATGACTATTTGGTTAAGGAGTTAGTTTGAAAAGCAAACGGATTTTGGCCTTTCACTGATAGCATAATCGGTTAACCAGTCTTGTTAATTGGTTATAGGTTTCTTTAAAATTGATCCTTGGCCTTTGCGGTTAAGTAAATTGGGTAACCGGTTATCGACTTTTAAAAATAACATTACTAGAAAATTTCCAATTCGATAACCAGTTATTGAATAACCTTTTAAATTGTAACTTGACTTATATATAAAAACATAAGTTTTAAACCAATCCTTAAGCCAAAGTATGATGCATGCACTTGTTTGAAAGTATTTATAAAATCATATGCATCATTTTCAAAAGATTGGTTATGTAATGAATCAATTCAGGGCTATTCAAAATATATTGATTAAGATTCACTACCCAACCTAGACTATACGCAATCAAACATCCTGAGGCCTTGGAATTGTAAATAAACTGTAAAGAATAAGTCCTATAAAAAAAATGCTTTTTAGTCTTGTTGTTGTTGTTTGTCTTTGACTTTTGTCTTCATCAAAATCATTGCCAAGCTCACTTGCTTCACATTTTTGGATTTACTCTCTTCGGTTTTAGTCTTCTGAACATTAGTCTTCTCATCATTAATATTCTCAGCTTTAGTATTCTCAGAGAGAGTCTTCTCGCTTCAATCTTCTGAATATTAGTCTTCTCATCAACAATTGTCTTAACTTTTATCTTCTCCGAGAGAGTCTTCTCCCTTTAGTCTTCCGAGTATTAGTCTTCTTGGCTTTAGTCTTATCGCATAAAGTATCTTGACTTAGTCCTCAATGTCACTGTTAAAGAGTAATCATTGTCAAACTTTTATGCATCGGTTTACTAATGCTTGTTTTGTTTCCTGGCAAAAATGTGTATTCTCTTCTCTTCTTATTTGGTGAACCCGTCTTTTTTTTCTCTTCCTGTTTAGGATTGTAAGGCGTTGGATAGGGTTGCTAGAGCCCCCAAGCTCCAAGCTAAAAAGCTGAAATAAGCAAAGGAGCTTCACAAGTGATTTTGAAGGAACTTTCTTGATTCAAAGTAACTTTAAGAATTGTTTCGAGTTTTTAATTTTTTTTATAATATTTGCAATTCCTCTTTTACTTTGGGTGCCCAAGCGCAATTCTGCCCAAACAGAGAGGAATTTCGCCCAAGCATAGGGTCATGAACGCCTAGGCGTCTGTCAACACAAGGTAGGGGTGCCAAGGCGTCAACTTCTCAACGCTTGGACATAAGGTTCAACAAATAATCATATTTTTTGTGCAAATTTGGTGACCTTTGGGCTGCTTTCTCTTTATAAACTCATGGGAAATAGGGAAAGAGGGATGCTAGACATACACAAACATAAGAAGGCTCAGATAAAGAGTGAAGAAATCATCAAGGATTAATCCCAACCTCAAGGGAAGGAATTCTAGAGGGGAAGGTTTCCATCATATGGTGCATCTCTATGTGTCTCATAGAGTTTGTTCTTTCCTTTTTCTTTTCCTTTTCATTACCTATGTCTAATAAAATCTCTTGTTAGGGATATGGTGGATTTGATTATAATTATGTGATTAGCAATATAGATTTTAAATGAATTTATGATTATGTTAAATTTTTTATTATGCTCTTCAATGATATTCATAGAAGTAGCTTATCTGTGATATAGGAGTACAATCCGTCAATTGAGAAATTAGAGATTGAATTAGCCCTCTGATCATTATTCTTACCTATTATTATTAAATCAATCCTTCAGTTATTATAACATTGTGATGCCTAAAAATAACATTGTGATAATATATAATTAAATACATCCCCTAAAAATAACATTGTAATACTCCATACCTAAAGATAACATTGTGATAATCCATAATTGAATTAATCCTTTCGTTATTATGTCTAATCAATTAATCATTACTTTCACTTATTTATTGAGTTTAATCCTTCACTAACGTATTATTATTAAATCAAACAAAAATAAGAAAAGATCATGGGTTTATAGGATTTTCGACTAGCAATCTAATTTTTAACAAAAAGTTAGTTAGTTGTTCTTGTATTAGACAAAAAAAGGCTCTTTGATCCCATTGCTTATAGTACATCCTTATATGATGCAGCAATAAAAAAGTTATTCATGGATCCCATTGCTTAGAGCATGGATGACATTAGAGCAATAGATTAGGAAAACAAGTGCCTCTATTCCCTCCGGGTCAAATGGTAAATCATTTACTCCTAGCATCATCACATTGTGTCTGTTTTCTTCATCAATCATGAAGGAGCTAACTTCATGATTTAGCAATGTTGCCTTTACAGGCTCCATATCGTATAACATTGGCCTATTTTGAAATTTTGAAGGAATTGCCGAGAAAAGAAGAGGGTGAGTGGAAAGAAACCATTTTGAGGCATCCATACATGCATGCAACCCAACATATTTGTCTAATTCAAATGATTCAACATGCATGGTGGATCCAATTTTCTCCACAAGACACTTCTATTCTTTTTCATTTTGTTTTACCTCATCAATCATATTATGCACAATTTTTTCTTCCTCTATGTGTTCAGAGAAGTTTACATTTTGGTCTACCGAGATGGAAAACTTTTGTTCTAACTTCTCCAAAGCACTATCCAAAGATGCAATTTCTTCAACTATAGATTGTGAGTAACATGATGGGATAGGTGAAGGCAAAATGAATTGCAAAAATTCCAACTCATCATTATTGGTCATGTTATACAATCATTAGAAAATATCTTAAAACAAAATTTTAAAAAAATGAAAGAGCAATATATACAAAATTTCACTAGTCAAACCATAAATAACTATTAATAGTTGCCAAAACAAAATCAATCCAGCAATGACGCCAAAAACTTGTTGAGATATCGGCAAGTATACCGGGTTGTACAAGTAATATAATGATAAAATAGGATGTCGAACCCACAGGGATTAGTTAGTTCTAGAACCTATCACCTTGTCACGATTAAACTAATGAAATCGAATTAAAAAGATTGTTGATTTGTTTATTTCAAAAGAACAAATTGAAAAACGACTTGAATTATGTAGATAAAGTAGCTAGAGACATGGTTTCCTTGGTAGTAATGGTGATTTACATCGACTATGAATATAATTCATATTATGTTAACAACGATTCTAGATGTAGTAAGAACTAGATTCCTCAAGGCACTTACTTTGTAATGTTAGTTTAGAACACCTTAATCCCTTAAGCAAATCCTAAATTAACAATCATTTGATTAAGAACACCGAAATCACAAATGTTATATAATTTCCCAAAAGTATTAATGCGAGTTGTGAATTTATAATGTTTGATTATATGGCTAATTCAATCCCTAATTTCTCAATTGAATGATTGAACTCTCATATCACAAAGTAGCTAATTCTATGGATAGCATTGAAAACATAGCCAAACAATTAACATAAACAGGAATTTGGTCATAATCATTATTGTAAATAACATAATTACAACCAAATCCACCACATCCCTAATAAAGGCTTTAACTAGACATAAAGATAAAAATAAGCAGAGAAAAGAGAAGAAGAAACTTCATGATAGTGATGGAGCAGCACCACGAGGCCACCTTCCTCTCTAGAATTCCTTCCTTTGAGGTTGCGATCCCTTCTTGATGAGTTCTCCACATTTCTTTGAGTCCTTTGTGTGTTTGTATATGTCTAGAATGGTTCTTTTCAGCTTGCTAACAAGTTTTATAGAAAAATAAGCCCAAAAGTAATAAAAAATCGAACTTGGTACTGTCACGGGCGCCCAAGGACCTGCGCTTGGGCGCCCCTACTGATGTTACCTGGTGCTTGGGCGCCTAAAACCTTGCGCCTGGGCACAATTCGTTGAGAGTCCAATTTATAAGCTTTTTCCTTGGTGTTTATCTCCTTTAGCTTAGTTTTTGTCTTGTTTCCTAAGTGTTTGACATATTTTAATTAGATTTTGAGTATTTAGTGTTGTAAATAAAGTTAATCACCTAATGGATCATTTTAACTATGATTTCGGGTACTTTGAGACATGAATTTAATGATTAATGACAAAGAAACATCAAAGGATGATTAGAGCCTTGAAAATGAAGTATAAAAAGTGAAAAAATCAAGTGTTGGACCAGTTGGGGTGCCTAGGCGTGGCATACCTCACGCGCAGGCTCAATTGCTTGCAATTCAGAAAAGAATCATTAATGGGCGCGAGTTTCAAAAAAAAGATTTTACACGAATTTTGTGACCTTTGGTTGACTCTGGGCATAAAAACTCATTTCTGATCACTTAGGCACTTATTCAGAACGTGGAAAACAAAAGGAAAGAGAGAAAAGGAAGAGGAGAACACCAAGGAAGGGCTTTGATCCTCAAAAGTATGGATTCTTGAGAGGCAATCAACTCTTGGATAAAGCTATATGACACTCATGGTGTCTTTCCTTTCCCTTTGCTCTCCTTTTTTTTTGTGATGTATAGCTAATTTTATATTAGAAATATGGTGAATTTGATATGAATTTGTGAATTAAAATCTTGGTTTTATATGAATTATTCTATTTTGTTAATTGTTTGATTATGTGTTTTTGAGTAATTCATAGAATAGGCCTTTATATGATTTGGGATTCAATCCTTCAATTGGAAGATTAAGGATTGAATTAGCCCTTGATCAAATAGTATAATTTTATAATTCGTAGGGATACCTTTGTGAAATTGTACAATGATTATGATTCGTTGATCGTAAATTAGTAATTGGAAGTCTATAATTCACTTAAGGAATTAAGGAATCTTAGAACTTGTAATAAAAATTGATTACCTTGAGGAATTGAGTTCTCATTAGTTTTCCGGAATCGATGTTAACTTAGGAAGAGTTCATATTTACATTCAAGGTTGTTATGATTTTGCCAATGAAACCATGTCCCAAGCTTGTCACACGTTTATAATCCAATAAATCTTTAATCTTAATTGTCTAGGTTTTAGGAAAACTCAACTCAATATAAAACTTTTAATCATTTTCCAATAAGTACAACTGCGATATGTAACATCCCCGATTTTTCCCCAATTGCTAGGTGTCGTAACTAATAAAATTTTGATAAGATTAGTGTTGTTTCCAGGCCTTGAGTATGTCTAGAGTGTGTTTAGAATGTAGAATTTAGTAAGGGTAGGCTTGATGAAGTAGAATTAGTTTAGAAGTGAGTTTTAGAAGTGTAATTATAAGTTAAAGAGCATAGGATCTTAGGAAATTAGGAATTAAATATCCATAGCTCTAAACCCAAATTCCACCGTTGGATGTGAAGACGAGTGTCTTAGGATGCTTGTCTCAAAATTTGAGCAAGATCCGACGGTTAGCGAAGAAGTTAGAGCGGTTCGAAGTTCAAGGGATTAAGTGGGCTGAACAGGTTAATCGATTAACCTGTGAGTTAATCGATTAAGTTTATGGCACCATTCAGCCCCTAATCGATTAGGGTATAGGTTAATCGATTAAGTTTTTAGCCCCCTTCTGGCACTAATTGATTAATGGCAACATTAATCGATTAACCATGTTATATTAACAAGTGTTAATCGATTAACCACTCATGTTAATCGAATAACCCCTGTTATATCAGCCAAAAATCACGTTGAATTGAATCATTTTGTCAAGGCTCTTCTCTCTCTTCTTCATGCGATTTCCTCCCTCTTCTCAACCCTAACATTTCCAATCTTCATAGTTAATCAAATCCACACAAAATCAAGACCACAAATCTTCACCCCATCATTTTCCCATGAGTTTCCCCCTCTCAAATCTCATTTTCACCCCTTATTCTCAAAAACCCCAAATTGGAACCCAAACACTAACTTCTCCAATCCTTCTCTTTGGGTGAGGCAATCTTCAAGGGAGCTTAAGGAGTTGTTAAGGAGCATGGAATTGGGGACTAGAAGCTAGCTTAGAGCTTGGTGGTGGAGCACCAACTCAATCCCAAATTTCTCCTCTTCTCTCCAAGAGGTAAGGGGGAGTACTTTGGTTTTAATTAGGGAAGGGACTTAATAATAGTAATAGGGTTATAATTAGATGTATTTTATATGTGTATGTTTGATTTGTATGTTGATATTGTTATGTTTGAAAATAAAAGTGTGTATAATGAACTTAGGGTTTGTCTAGTGATTGACTATTAGATTGTTATAGGATTAAATGATAAAATGAATGATATAAATTATGATTATTGTTGTGGCATAATTGGTATGTTCTATAAGTGGACTATGAGTATATATGTTATGAACTTAGGATTTTGTTAGAAATAAATTGTTGTAATTGTTATGAAACGAAATGAATGAATGACATGATTGTGATCCTTATTGTTGTTGAGTGTGATTGTCTATATATATATATATATATATATATTATGGCCGAAGCTTTAAGTTAGAAAACCCAACAACCTGGATATAAAGTATTAAAGGTTCGATTAAGGAAAGCCACATAAAATGAATTAGAAACACGTGCATTATGGAGTAAGGTGGACCTTAGGTGTACGGGGAAAAACACACGTCGTTTATCGATTGATGAGGGCAAGAGTGAATTATGGGATTATCTTGGGGAAAATTGATCCTGCAAAGGTTACGGGTTTGCTTCTCGTGTTGGGGGTTGGTTCCACGCAAACCGGGGTAATTCCATCACTTTGGCTCGTTTTGGCCAGTGAGGGTGATTTCTGCTAAAGCCCGATTCGGGCAAATCAATCCGAATCGCATGAGGGACCTTCCTAAGTGGAGGTGAAGCACCCAATTATAGGTTGAGAAATGCTTACTCCTGGTCGGTTTTTCCCCAGAGTAGAGGGTGTATGTGAGAGTTGGAAATTGTTATTGTTATTGTAAGTGGAGGAGTGCATTCATTATTGTGATGGGTTTGATTCACTGAATCCGATGATAGTATTAAAGTGTTAAAGTGAATAAAGTGTAAAAAAGTGCAGTGTACATCGGATTCAGGAATCAAACCATAGTGGAATATAGTGCATTTCATACTCATATGATTGAGCATAAAAGCATTGTTATGTATTGGTATAGTGAAATAAAGTAGTTAAATATTAAGGTTTAGAAATGGAATAGTTAATTGGAATAGTATGAATAGGAATATGTATATGTATGTGGGTATGTCTAGTTATGCTGTATTACTGTTGTTTGAGTGTTTTCCTTGATTATTATTCAAATTACTCACCCCTTAAGTTGACCATTTTAGGTACCATCGGAGAAAGACATTCATGGCTCACGCACCGAGAAGGTATACTCTCACTTAAGGAGAGTATATCGCTATGGTGACCCCCTGGTCACATTACATTTATTGCAACCATTCTAGGATATTATGTTGTAAAACGTTTTATTAATTAAAGTTGTATTTAATTTTGAATTACTTATCTCCCTTTTAAAGATACTTTTATTCTTGTAAAAAGGGACTTTATAAAAGTATTTACTTCGATTAAAAATGTTAAAGGTTGTGAAGGATATACAAATATCCTTTTCTAAATTATTTTTAAGCAAGTCACAACCACTTATTATCAAATTAAAATTTTGCAATTGTTATAAATTGTTCTGGACTGACAGGTGAGTAATTAACTTGGGGAAAGTCCATATTTTAGAGTAAACTCCGCCAAAATTTTTATAAAACCCCAAGCATTTTTATATTAAATATCATAAAAAGTAATATATTTTAAAGTATAAAAATTGAGGATGTTACACGATAAGGTGAGAATTGTTCGAATAAAATCAATCTCTGTGGGTACGACATCCCCTTTTACCATTATATTACTTGTATGACCCAATATTGTTGTCGGTGTTTCAAAACAATTCAAATTCTTCTTTGTTTGGGCAGAATTGCACCCGAGCGTCCAAAGTCCTGCACCCAGGCGTCCCAGTTGGCCGAAACTTTGATTGTTCACTTCTTTTGTGAAATTTTCATTGCTCCTTTCATCCTTGAATGCTTCTATCTCATTGTTCCGTAAATCCATGCCTCAAAGCACCTTAAATCACGCCAAACTATCCATTATGTGATGAAGTTTTATTTTGCAAAACTAAACTACCAAAAACTAATAAACTAACCTAAAAACCGTTAGAAACAAACAAATACCAAGATAAAGAGTGGATAAAATCAATGAAATATAACATATTTTGGACCATCAACATAATACTTCTCAAAATATTATATATCATTTCAAAAATGTGCTAAAGATACGTCCTCATGACGGGTCGCTTAGCTAGTTTACAAAGCATGTGATATTTTTTGCTTAGATATCAAAGGGATCAAAAGTGTATCAGTATCAAAAACAAATTTCTCTAAAAATTTTCTACTGACTTTAAATATAAGTAATAGATAATACAACTATTTTGGTTCATTTTTTCAAATATACCTTTATCTTACTTATGGTTAACAAAACATTCGATGCAAAATTTTACCTTTTTTTGTATTCAAGAATTTCTCTACTTAATAATCTGATACATACTGTAACATCCCAATTTTTATTTCTTAGTATAAATACCATTTTAAATGAAAAGTTAAGTTAGAAATAGATAGTTAGAAGTGGTTATGAATTAGACTCTTAAGACTTTAGGAAATTTTTAATGCAGGCTTTGTAGCTCAAATCAGGAATTCCACCGTTGGATTTAAAGTAGGATATATGTGTTAAAATGTCTCAAAACTTGAGCAAGATCCAACGGGTAGAAAAGAAGATGTAGAAGTTTGAAGTTGGAAAGTTTAGATTTTTAGGGCCTCGCTCGAGCGAAAATGCCCTCGCTCAAGCGAAATAGTGGATTTCAGACCCTGATTTCCTGAGTACTTTTCGCTCCAGCGAGACATGGCTCGCTCCAGCGAAAGTTTGGTTCGCCCAAGCGAAAATTCTTGGCTCGAGCGAAAACGGCTCGAGCAAAACCCAAATCTATTGGGTGAAACTCGCTCCAGCGAGTAAACAGTCGCTCGAGCGAAAATGCTCAGTTCTGATAGCTGCAAAACGCGATCTAGATCGCATAATGGGAATCTTTCCATTGTTTCCCCTCATTCTCAGCCACACAATAACACCCTTCCAACTAAAACCCATCACCACACTTTATCTTCTTCAGTTTTCACCCACCATCAACAAAAACATCCCCTCTTTCTCTCCTCCCCCATTCGAACTCTCTCTCCTTCTCACCAAGGTCAAGCTTTGATTTTTTCCTCCTCCTCAAGCTTAGCAATCACTCTCCATCTCTATTGGTAAGTTTCAACTCTCTCTCTCTTTTCCTCTAAGCTTGCACGAATTTCTCTCTCCTCCCTCCCATGGAGATTTCGAATTTCATGTTATGGGTTTCATAAATTCATGACTCATTTGTGTTTTATTAACTCATGAAGCCAAGAAATCTCTCTCCTCCCACTCAATCCTTGGAGCTTTTGGTTAAGGGAACTAGGAGCTAGGGCTTGGAAGTTTTCCCCCATTTCTCTTGGATTGATGTAAGGAGGTTTGTGTTACCTTATTCTAGGGGGGTAGTTATTATTATGCTTATAGTGGGTACTAAGAGTTATATGTTAGGCATAAGTCAAAAACCCTAGGATAAATAATATGTTGGAGTAGCATAAAGATTTAGTTTATGTTAGAATAAGGTGATTGATATTTGATTGTGTGATTTAGTATTGCTCTACTTTATGTTGCAATTTAGTTTTATAATTGGACAAAGAAAATAATGGTTTCATGACATTGAATGTAAAAATGAAAATATTATGGTAAATTAAGTAAATGAGCCAGTCTTGTAAGACGTTGTCCGAGTTGTGGGACTGCTCGCATAGACTGGTGTGATTGAAGTCGTGTAAGTCGTTTTGTCCGGGTTGTGGGACTACAAGCATCGACTGGTTTGATTTGAAGTCGTGTAAGACGTTTGTCCGGGTTGTGGGACTGCACGCATCGACTGATTTTATTTGATGTCTTGTAAGACGTTGTCCGGGTTGTGGGATTGCACGCATAGACTAGTGCGATCCATATCTTGTAAGACGTTTGTCCGGGTTGTGGGACTGCACGCATAGGTCGCGTAAGACGCATTTGGTGCGCAGCTGTAAGACGTTTTTTCCGGGTTGTGGGACTGCACGCAATGATGGATCCACGTGAATAATTCTCTAAATTGAGGAAGAACAATAATGGATATGAAATGAGTAAGGAACTATGAAACCATGAGAATAGAAAAGATATATTTGTGAATGAAGTGGAAAAAAATACATGAAGTAAAAGAGTTGTGGCATGATGAAAAGAATGATTTGTTATTAATGCGAATGTAATTGATTGATTTGGGCATGATATATTTGATTGTGTGAAATATATGATTAATTGTGTTTGGTTTGGTAGTTCATTATATCGTAGTAGAAACTGCTTCCCTATTTTATTGTGTAATACTCACCTCCTTACCATTTTTCAGGTACTGAGCTGGAGTATACACCAGGACCGACCAAGCAGGATTACTCTCCCTTACAAGGAGAGTAGGGTTGTTAGGGGGGAATAGCATATTATGGACCTAAGCCTCAAATATTCTTTTGATGTGGATTTATTGTATATATTTTTTTGGTTGAGGCTTAGGATGCTTTGTTTTTGGTATAGTTATATGTTTTGATTATGGATACTTAAACTTAGAGTTTCCGCTGATACTCTGGATACTTGATGCACTGTTATATTTGGAGCCCAATGGGCCTTGATGTGCTTTATATATATATATCTGAAGTGAAGCCCTGCAGGCTGCTGGATATATATTTGTCAATGTTTTTCACAGGTTAAATTTTGGAATAGTCCGAAAAACAAACAAAACTCCGTCCGTTTGACGGGTGATTTTATTAAATTAAAAAGGAATTTTTAAGTTCACATTTTAATAATGGGGAATTTAAGGATAATAATTATAGGGTTTTACATTTATGGTATCAGAGCAGTTTCTCCTCGGTCTCGGAGTTAAGCAACCCCAATGATTACTCACCTAGCGAGTAATCGATGCTCATAGTAATAGTTTAGAATTTTAATAGGGTAATTATAGTATTATGTATATTTATTAAGTCTTACTGGTCTGTCCTCCGTGGTTGTACAGTATGGCTGGAAGAAGGGCAGTTAATGATGGACTTGCCGCCATTCTGGAGCATCTAACTCAAATGCAGTAACAACAGGGGTAGCAGATGGCAGCTGCTGCTGCAGTCACAGCTACAGCAGCAACAGCAGCTTTGCAGCCTCCTCCGCCAGCTCCAGTTGAGATTGACTGGATGTCTCGATTCCGAAAGAATGATTCGCCTCGCTTTGAAGGTGGAAATGATCCCGATGGGGCGCAGAGATGTATACAGGAGATTGAAAAGATTCTCCGTTCTCTTCAACCACCAATGGAGTAGCATGTCCGATTAGCTAAATTCATGCTGACCAATGAAGCAGAACATTGGTGGGATCAGCAGAGGAGAGGATTGGTGGCAGCTAATCCTGTGATTTCTTGGGAGGTGTTCAAGGACCGTTTCCTAGGGAAGTATTTCCCTGAGGATGTTCGGAGAGAGAAGGAGATTGCTTTTCTCCAATTGACTCAAGGTTCTATGTCAGTTGGGGACTATGCAGCTCATTTTAAAGACCTCATCCGCTTTTCTGATAGTTATAGAGATGCAAGTGAACGTGGCAAGTGTGTTAAGTTTGAAGCTGGGCTTAGGAGTGATATTCGCCTCTCGTGTGAGTACCACAACATTGATAACTTGGCTCGCTTGGTCAACATGGCAAGCACGTATGAGAAGGGTCTTAAGAGGAAGTGAGCCGAAGATAAAAGTAGGACAGTGCAAAGAAGTGGTGGTCCTATAAAGGGCAAGAGCTCAGTGCAGCGACCAGGCCCCTATCCCCAGCCTAGATCAGACCCAATAGGGAGTGCTCCTGGTCCTATTCCGCCTTGTCCTCATTGTGGCAGGCTGCACAGGGGTCCGTGTTGGAATCTGAACCAGAACCAGCCTAATGTCACATGTTTCAAGTGTGGGCATCCAGGTCATATTGTTGCTAATTACCCAAAGAATGCCGTCAAGAAGGAAGCTAATGTGACTAGGGCGCAGAAGGTTGTTGATGGTCGTCCACTACAACAAGGAAAGGTGTATACTCTTAATGGGGAAGAGGTCACCGATGCTGATGAGCTGATTCGAGGTATTGGCCATGTTAATGATATTCCTTGTGGTATTCTTTTTGACTGTGGAGCTACACACTCTTTTATTTATGTCAATTGTATGGAGAGATTAAAACTGTCTGCAGTTGAGATGCCTTTCAAGTTGTCTGTGTCTACCCCTACAAATTCAGCTGTGGTTACATCTTTGATGTGTTTGGATTGTCCACTCCGAGTATTGGAGCGGGAATTCAAAGTGAATCTAATATGTTTGCCCTTAACCAAGCTGGATATTATTCTAGGCATGGACTGGATGTCCCAGCACCGTGTCCTTCTTGATTGCAGTCAGAAGTCAGTAATCTTTTGTCAGCTTTCATAGTCGGCTATGGATGTTGATGAAGCAGCCGATATAAGTCGGATTCCAGTGGTTAGTGAGTTTCCGGATGTTTTTCCTGCTGAAATTCCTGGATTACCTCCGGCTAGAGAAGTGGAGTTCGGCATTGATCTTATGCCTGGTGCCGGTCCGATTTCTAAAGCACCCTATAGAATGGCACCTCCAGAGTTGGAAGAATTAAAGAAGCAATTGGAGGAGCTTTTGGCTAAAGGGTTCATTAGGCCAAGTGTTTCTCCGTGGGGAGCTCCGATCCTCTTTGTCAAGAAGAAGGATGGAAGTGTCCGAATGTGCACTGATTATCGCCAGTTAAATGCGGTGACAGTGAAGAATAAATATTCACTCCCTCGCATCGATGACTTGTTGGATCAACTTAAGGGAGCAGCGGTTTTCTCAAAGATTGACCTCCGATCTGGATATCATCAGATTCGTATCCGAGAGGAAGACATCCCCAAGACTGCTTTTAGAACCCGGTATGGGCATTTCAAGTATGTGGTGATGCATTTTGGTCTCACGAATGCTCCTGCCATCTTCATGGATTACATGAACAGGATCTTCAGGCCGTACTTGGATTCATTCGTTATAGTCTTTATTGACGACATTCTCATTTATTCCAAGAGCCGGAAGGAGCATGAGGAGCATTTGAGAACGGTGCTCCAAGTTCTCAAAGACAAACATCTTTATGCAAAATTCTCTAAATGTAGCTTTTGGTTGAATGAAGTGCACTTTCTGGGGCATGTCATTTCTGAGTAGGGTGTTGTTGTTGACCCTTCTAAGGTGGAAGCGGTGCTTAAGTGGGAGAGACCCAAGTCTATTACCGAGATTAGAAGTTTCCTTGGTATGGCTGGGTATTACCGGAGATTTATTGAAGGGTTTTCTAAGTTAGCTCTTCCTTTGACTACTCTTACTCAGAAAGGTGTTCCGTATGTTTGGTCCCCAGAATGTGAGGATAGTTTTCAAGAATTGAAAAGGCGATTGACTAGTTCCCCGGTGTTGATTTTGCCGGATCCGACTCAATCCTTTGTGGTATACTGTGATGCTTCAAAACAAGGGTTGGGATGTGTGTTAATAAAGAAAGGACAAGTCATAGCTTATGCATCCAAGCAGTTGAGGCAGCACGAGCAGAACTATCCCACTCATGATCTTGAGTTGGCAGTAGGTGTCTTTGCCTTAAAAATCTGGAGGCATTATCTTTATGGTTCAAAATTTGAAGTCTTTAGCGATCATAAAAGTCTCTGCTACCTCTTCGATCAAAAAGAGTTGAATATGAGACAGAGGAAGTGGATGGAATTTCTGAAGGACTATGATTTCAATCTCCAGTATCATCCGGGCAAGGCCAATGTAGTGGCTGATGCACTAAGTCGTAAGACTTTGCATGTCAGCAATTTGATGGTGAAGGAGATGTAGTTAATCCAAGAATTCAGTGACCTCAACTTGGAAATGCAAATTAAAGAGAAGAGCATTGTTCTGGAAATGTTGCAGGTTACCAATGAATTGATTGATCTTATCAAATAAAGGCAAGCTGATGACGAAGAGCTCCAGAAGTTGTTTGAAGGAGCCTCAGGCCAAGAAGAGCCTGACTTTGTAAAGGGTTCTGATGGTATTATTCGGTTAAGGGGTCGGATATGTGTTCCTATGGATTTCGAAGTTATAAGGGATATCCTATGGGAAGCTCATCGAACCAAGATGAATTTTCATCCCGGTGCAACAAAGATGTACCAAGATTTGAAGAAGATTTATTGGTGACCAAAGTTAAAAACCGATGTAGCAGACCATGTATCTCATTGCCTGACTTGTCAGAAGGTTAAGATAGAGCATCAAAAGCCTGGTGGTCCTTTGCGATCACTTGATATCCCCGAATGGAAGTGGGATAGCATAGCCATGGACTTTGTGACGGGTCTACCTAGAACTGCTGTAGGATGTGATGCCGTATGGGTTGTTGTAGACCGTTTAACAAAGTGTGCTCATTTTATTCCTATTCACAAGAAGTAAACTCTGGAGAAGTTGACTCAGCTGTATATCAGGGACATAGTGAAGTTGCATGGTGTTCCCACCAGTATAGTATCCAACCGTGATCCGAGATTTCTGTCTTGATTTTGGCAGAGTCTCCAGCAGGCATTGGGTACTAAACTGAAATTTAGTACTGCTTATCATCCACAAACAGATGGACAATCTGAGCGTACTATCCAGACACTAGAAGATTTGTTGAGAGCAAGTGTTCTGGAGAAAGCAGGCAGCTGGGAACAGTTATTACCGCTGATGGAGTTTACCTATAATAATAGTTTCCACTCCAGCATCGGTATGGCACCATTTGAGGCACTCTACGGCAAAAAATGTAGGACGCCTTTGTGTTGGTTCCAAATAGGTGAAAACTTGCTGACAGGTCCTGATATAGTGAAAGAAACTACTGAGAAGATCACAATGATCAAGAACAAAATGAAGACTTCTCAGGATCGCCATGCTGATAGGTGAAGGAGACCCTTGGAATTCGATGTTGGGGATCATGTGTTTCTAAGAGTGTCTCCGGTTACAGGAATCGGTAGGGCAATCACGTCCAAGAAATTGACTCCGCGATTTGTTGGACCTTATGAGATTCTAGAGAAGGTTGGCCCAGTAGCTTACAGGATTGCTTTACCCCCTCATTTGGCCAGGCTTCATGATGTATTCCATGTCTCACAGCTGAGGAAATACATTCATGACCCTGCTCATGTGGTTACCTTGGATGATTTGCCTTTGAAGGAAAACTTGACTTTCGAAGTGTTGCCAGTGAGGATTGATGATAGGCAAGTGAGACGGTTGAGGGGCAAAAAGATCATTTTGGTAAAAGTAATATGGAGCAGAAACAATGTGGAGGAAGCTACCTGGGAGTTAGAAAGTAAGATCAGGCAGTCTCATCCGCAGTTGTTTGAAGAAAGCTGAATTTCGAGGACGGAATTCGGGTAAGTGAGAGAGGATTGTAACATCCCAATTTTTATTTCTTAGTATAAATAGCATTTTAAATGAAAAGTTAAGTTAGAAATAGATAGCTAGAAGTGGTTAGGAATTAGACTCTTAAGACTTTAGGAAATTTTTAATGCAAGCTTCGTAGCTCAAATCAGGAATTCCACTGTTGGATTTAAAGTAGGATATATGTGTTAAAATGTCTCAAAACTAGAGCAAGATCCAACGGGTAGAAAAGAAGATGTAGAATTTTGAAGTTGGAAAGTTCATATTTTTAGGGTCTCGCTCAAGCGAAAATGCCCTCGCTCAAGCGAAACAGTGGATTTCAGACCCTGATTTCCTGAGTACTTTTCGCTCCAGTGAGACATGGCTCGCTCCAGCGAAAGTTCAGCTCGCCCAAGCGAAAATTCTTGGATCGAGCGAAAACTGCTCAAGCAAAACCCAAATCTACTGGGTGAAACTCGCTCCAGCGAGTAAACAGTCGCTCGAGCGAAAATGCTCAGATCTGATAGCTGCTAAACGCGATCTAGACCGCATAATGGGAATCTTTCCATTGTTTCCCCTCATTCTCAGCCACACAATAACACACTTGCAACTAAAACCCATCACCACACTCTATCTTCTTCATTTTTCACCCACCATCAACAAAAACATCCCCTCTTTCTCTCCTCCCCCATTCGAACTCTCTCTACTTCTCACCAAGGTCAAGCTTTGATTTTTTCCTCCTCCTCAAGCTTAGCAATCACTCTCCATCTCTATTGGTAAGTTTCAACTCTCTCTCTCTTTTCCTCTAAGCTTGCACGAATTTCTCTCTCCTCCCTCCCATGGAGATTTCGAATTTCATGTTATGGGTTTCATAAATTCATGACTCATTTGTGTTTTATTAACTCATGAAGCCAAGAAATCTCTCTCCTCCCACTCAATCCTTGGAGCTTTTGGTTAAGGGAACTAGGAGCTAGGGCTTGGAAGTTTTCCCCCATTTCTCTTGGATTGAGGTAAGGAGGTTTGTGTTACCTTATTCTAGGGGGGTAGTTACTATTATGCTTATAGTTGGTACTAAGAGGTATATGTTAGGCATAAGTCAAAAACCCTAGGATAAATAATATGTTGGAGTAGCATAAAGATTTAGTTTATGTTAGAATAAGGTGATTGATATTTGATTGTGTGATTTAGTATTGCTCTACTTTATGTTGCAATTTAGTTTTATAATTGGACAAAGAAAGTAATGGTTTCATGACATTGAATGTAAAAATGAAAATATTATGGTAAATTAAGTAAATGAGCCAGTCTTGTAAGATGTTGTCCGGGTTGTGGGACTGCTCGCATAGACTAGTGTGATTGAAGTCGTGTAAGTCATTTTGTCCGGGTTGTGGGACTGCACGCATAGACTGGTTTGATTTGAAGTCGTGTAAGACGTTTGTCCGGGGTGTGGGACTGCATGCATCGACTGATTTTATTTGATGTCTTGTAAGACGTTGTCCGGGTTGTGGGACTGCACGCATAGACTAGTGCGATCCAGATCTTGTAAGACGTTTTTCCGGATTGTGGGACTGCACGCATAGATCGCGTAAGACGCATTTGGTGCGCAGCTATAAGACGTTTTGTCCGGGTTGTGGGACTGCACACAATGATGGATCCACGTGAATAATTCTCTAAATTGAGGAAGAACAATAATGGATATGAAATGAGTAAGGAACTATGAAACCATGAGAATAGAAAAGATATATTTGTGAATGAAGTGGAAAAAAATACAAGAAGTAAAAGAGCTGTGGCATGATGAAAAGAATGATTTGTTATTAATGCGAATGTAATTGATTGATTTGGGCATGATATATTTGATTGTGTGAAATATATGATTAATTGTGTTTGGCTTGGTAGTTCATTATATCGTAGTAGAAACTGCTTCCCTATTTTATTGTGTAATACTCACCTCCTTACCATTTTTCAGGTACTGAGCTGGAGTATACACCAGGACCAGCCAAGCAGGATTACTCTCCCTCACACGAAGAGTAGGGTTGTTAGGGGGGAATAGCATATTATGGACCTAAGCCTCAAATATTCTTTTGACGGGTGATTTTATTAAATTAAAAAGGAATTTTTAAGTTCACATTTTAATAATGGGGAATTTAAGGGTAATACTTATAGGGTGTTACACATACCTATGCAATGACAAATTTGAAAACATACCCTTATCTTTCTTCTGGTTAACAAAACATTTAATGCAAAATTTTATATATATACATATATTTTTTTTATTCAAGAGTCTCTCTGTTTAAAAATCTCATACATACCTATGAAATGACAAATTTGAAAATATACGTCTAATCTTGAATATATTTACTACTAAGATCTATCTTAATTAACTTCTTCAATTCATGTGAAAAACATACTTAAAAACTTATATATAGGGACAAAAATTACCTTTGAATGAACACTCTTCACATAACCTCACGGTTGCGTCACATATTAATTAACCATGATTAATAAAAACATAAATATTGGCAAAATTAGTGATTTTGTTCTTTAAGTTATTTTTTATTTCAATTTCACCTAATTTTTTTTGTTTTAATTTGATCCTAAATTTTTTTTTTGGTTATCAAATGGATTCTAAAATCTATTTTTTATGAATCAATTTTAAAAAAAATAATGAGCGCGTATTCTAAATATTTTTTGAAATTGTGAATTTTAGTTGAGAGTTTTAAAAATTATTTAAAACCAAATTTAAAACAGAAAATTTCTTAAAAAGAAAAATTGAAATATGAAAATGATTTATACGAGGAGAGAGCCGTTTATATCAAGTTAATTTACATCAATTCTTACACCGCTCATAATTTTTTATGTAATATAAATAAAATCAGTTTACCTGTTGATTAATACTCCTCATATAAATGTATAATTTTTTATGGAGTAATATGTCAGATTAGTCCCTGACTTTGTAAGCGTCAGTCAAGTTAGTCCCTGACTTTATCGAAATAGCAATTTAGTCCCTGAGATAGGAGAACGTCGATCAAGTTAGTCCCTGCCGTCACTATCGCAAGGATGTATTTGCTTTAAAATGGGATAAATATAAGGACTTATGTGAATTAAAATGAAATCTCAGGGACTAAATTGCTATTTCGATAAAGTCAGGGACTAACTTGACCGATGCTTACAAAGTCAGGGACTAATCTGACATATTACTCATTTTTTATGTAATATAGATATAATCAGCTTATCCATTGAATCTAACTACACTCTTCTTTTTGTTTTTTGATGACTAGAAGGGGCTAACAAAGCCCAACACAAAAACAGAAATTACATGCCCCTAACAAAAGGGATACTAGAAAAGTCTGCTAAAACACATAAGCTAATAAAGCTAGGAATACTATCAAATATCTGCTGCTGCCCCACTTGGAGAGAATGAGCGAATTTCGCTAGACCATCTGCAGCAAAGTTGGATTCTCTCAAAACATAGTTGAAAATAAAATCACCATCCATACTAAGTCTTCTAATCTCCTTGAGTAATGTTGAGCAAGGATGAGAATCAATACATCCTTATTGGATCAGAAGGACCGCCACCATAGAATCAAGCTCCACAACAACCTTACGGATTCCACGAGCTAAGGCTAACTTCATTCCAAGCAATGCTCCCCAAAGCTCAGCATGAAGAACCGAGCATAATCCAAGATGATTTGAGAAAGCGACCACAAAATTTCCAGCTTCATCTCTGATAATACCTCCCGCAACATCAGATGCTTGACCTTGATTAACAGAACCATCTGTGTTGCACTTAACATAGCCTTGAGGAGGAGCTTCCCAGCGAATCCCATCTCTCAAAGGCATTCCTCTCAACCTTTGAAGCGGTGTCTCTATCACCCAAGCTTGCTTTATCAAATTAAACATGCTCCATATTTCCCGCACTGAACCTACCACAGAAAACAAAAAACCATTAAAATTACGATTATTGCGATGATACCAAATTGTATCAAGAATGATACCAAACAGCAGGTTCCAATCTTCAAACGAATACCTGCCCATACTGTGATCAAAATTAAAATACAGCCAATCCATCAAAGACAAAGAATAGAAAACATTTCTTTTAGAATAAGAGATAAAGTACAGCCAAACTTCCCTTATACTGTCACAATCTCTTAACGCATGGAGAATAGTTTCATCATGATTGGTGCAGAGACTCCAAGAAGCACTCGCAGCCATGTGCCTCCTACCTCGTGCCTCATTAGTTAATAAAGCTTCATTGCATATCTTCCACAACAACAGGCGAATCCTTTGCGGGCCACGCCAAGACCAAATTTGTTTAAACACTTTGGAATTAGAGTCATCAGTCAGACCACAAACCGCTGCGTAAGCAGATTTGATTGTAAACAGACCATCCATACACGGATTCCAACCAATAGAGTCAGCATCACCTTGAACCGGAGGGCACATTGTAACATCCTCAATTTAAATGCTTAAAATAAATGTGAAGTATTTAAATTATTGTATTAAGATGGCTTTGATTTGTGAGACTTATAAGATTAAGAGATAGGAATTAGTGTAGAAAACCTAGCATAAGGGGTATGGGAATTAAGGAAAATGTTCAAGAGTTAGAAACTGTGAAAAGATGGAAAAGCAGTAAGGTAATCGATTACCTCTTGGTGAATAATCGATTACTGGCTCTCAGCCAAATGCACTAAAAATGTTGCATTGAAGAGTAATCGATTACTCTTGGGAGAATAATCGATTACTGAGCCTCTGCTGAAAACACTAAGATTGTTGCATCAAAGTGTAATCGATTACTTCTGGCCAAGTAATCGATTACAAGGCTGCAGGTTGGAAGTGAGGAAAATGTTGCATTGAAGAAATAATCGATTACCAGGCTAGGGTAATCGATTACTTGTTGGGTCTGAACAAAAAAAAATAAAGAAGGGTGTTGCTCGTGTGGCTCTCCACCATACAAAGGGAATCTTCCCTTTTTCTCTTTAAATGAGGGCCACATGTTCTTTTCTTCACAAATAAATAAAAATAACACTCCCTCTCATTCTCTTCCAACAACAACTCTCTCTCTTCTCCTCCTCTCTCTCCCACGAGTTCCACCTTCCTCCCACCCAAGGTTGTGTTTTCTTCCTCCCTAACATCATCAATCCTCTCTAGCTATCATCAAGGTCAATAGGTAAATTTCCTCCTCCTTTCTTTTTGATGCTTCACACGAATTCTCTCCCTTCCCATCCTTTGTTGAAATTCTAAACCCACTTCATGGAGTCTCACAATCCCTTGTTTATTTTCTTGTTTTTGTGGCTTAAGGGAGTTCAAGAATCACTTCCCTCTTTCACTCCATTGAAGCTCTTTGTTGGGGACAAGAAGTTAGGGCTTGGTTTTCACACTCTCTCTCTCTTTGATTTAAGGTAAGGGGTGGATTTTTGTGAGCATTGGTTTGATCTAGGATTGGGTGTCCCTATAGTTATAGTGATTTTCTAGGAGTTTTGTGCTTATGTGCTTATAAAATTAAGGGTAAAAGCATAGGTAGTGATTTAGGGCATGTTGAATATAGGAGAGATGAATGTATAAGAGAAATGAGCTTAGGAAATATAATTAGAAGGGAATGAGTAATGTGATCTTTGAATAAGAATTTATGTTGAATAAGGGATGAAATAATTATTGTGCAATATGTATATGTATACTTGGTCATGGCTAAATTATGGTTATTGATTGGAATGGTAAGTGAAAATATGATTAATGTGCATTATGCGTGTCCACTAAAATTGGAAAAGTGTATGAATGGGATTGTTGATGATACAATGCTTATTTGTGATTATTTGGGAAATGGCAAACTCTATGTACTTGTTTGAATTGAAATGGATAATAATTATGTATATTTATGATTATTGGTGATATGGTAAATATGTGTATAGTTAATGGACTGGATTGTTGAATAATGAAATATGGTAAAGGTTAATTAAAGTGGAAATTGATCAGTGGGGCCCGGAACACTAGGTACCCAGCTAGGTGTTCCAATTACCTGTTAGGGCCAATTACCTGCCAGGCCAATTACCCATCAGGCCAAACCGCCCTGTAGGCGCCGGGTGACCCACAGGATCAATTTTCCACACCAATAAATGGAAATAAATAATGGAATGGTAAAAATGTACATAGTCCTACAGGTTATGGTCTGGATGGGTGTAAAGTCCTGGGCAGGTGTTTTCAAGTCCCTAGACAGGTGTGCCAATTACCTAGTGGGTAACCAAAATCCTAGTGGTGTACAATTAAAAGGAAAAAGGGGAAGTGTTTGCAGATCACTGATTGTGGTTGCAAATACTTCGTGTGTAGATCTCTGCTTGGGATTACACACTAATGGAAAATGGACAAAGGACATGGAAATGGATATGAAAAAGGATAAAGGGAATGGAAATGAACATGTATATTGACTAAGTGCATGTTAAAGAAAAGTAATTATGCAATAGTGATAAAGAAGGAAATAGGGTGGTAAAATGTTGATTGTGAACAAACTTGTGAATGTTATATGTTGTTACTTTACTATTTGTGTTTGGCCTGGTGGATTTATTATGGTTATATGGAAACTGCAATTCTATTTCATGTGCAATGCTCACTCCCTTACATTTACAGGATCGGAGCTTGAGATCGCATAGCCCCCGGCCGAGCAGGTGTGCTCTCCCTCACAGTGAGAGTAGGGTTGTTTGGGTACTAGGATTTGTAGGACTTAAGCCTCTTCTATTCTTTTGATGTATATGGGATGTAAATATTTTTGTGAGAGGCTTAGGGTAGCATCTTGGCCATCACTACTACAGAATTGCAAAAAAGTAGCCGAATATTAATCCCGGTTCCATTCTGGAACTGGGATTAATAGACAAATGATAGTTAAAAAATACCATGAATTTATTGATCCCGGTTATAAAAAACACGGAACCGGGATCAATGTTATATCACATATAATTTTTTATTTTTTAAAAATTAAAAGTCACACAAACCTTATTTATCCCGTTGTTTTACTTTAACTGGGATGAATAATAAAAACACGGAACCGGGATCAATGTTATGACATAAATAATTTTTTATTTTTTAAAAATTAAAAAATCCCACAAACATTATTTATCCCATCATTTTACTTCAACTAGATGAATAAATTGATTATTTCAGGGGAACCTAATTTCCCTTCTTCTTCTCTAAGTGAGTCGCCGCCCCCCATGCCTTCTTGTCTCCCTCTCTCTTCGTTCCTTCTCCCTCCGTCGACCCCAGTTCACCTCGCCGCCACCAAGCCACCTTGCCTCTCTCAGCACCACGCCACACAACCACCACCGCCATCCCTGCCACCGCTGTTCCTCGAGCCCTCTCTCGATCTCACCACCGCTCCCATAGCCACCGCCGCCTCTCTCGATCTCGATCTACGATGCACCTTCACTTTACCGCTCTCTTTGATCCACCGTCTCTCCACCTTCTGCAGCCCCTTTCGCATATCCCCAAATTGCTGCTGCCTCTCTCTCCTCCTTCACAGCCCCTTTCGCATCACCACCACACACCACTGAACCGCAACCAATAGCCACAAAATCGTTGCCTGCATCATCACCTACGTCCTTTTCCCTTGGTCGCAGATCTAGATGCCCCTGTTCACGATGGAATTGACCTTGTTATTGTTGTTATCAGTGCGTCATCACCAGGTCTGAATTCGATCTCGGTCATCATCGTGAGCTTTTACTGTGACCACGTGTAATCAATTGAATAAAGGTATAAGTTCATGCGTCTTTTTCATTTATTTTTCCTTGTCCGCATTTTTTTCTTTAGTTTGATATTGTAGTTAATTTTTCACGATACCCTAATTTGAGGATTAAGGTTAGGGATTTGATTTCAGATTATTTTTGCAAAGGGAGATTTTAATACCCAAATGCATAGTTGGGGATATTTCATGTATTCTTTAAACCTGAATTGCTAACAAGAATGTCGAGGTTGATTTATGAAACTTGTGTGACAATTATGAAAACTGAGGTTTTTTTCCTATTTTTTGTGATGTTCTTTTCAAATTGATCCTGCAAATAATATATGTGAAATTGCTGATAGGTTTTGGATCTACTGGTTTGCGTTCTGGGATTCTCTTATAAGAATAAGCAAAGGATAGGTGGCCCTCAACAGGGTGTTTGCAAAGGTGTTTCAAAATAACAATATTTATAGTGATATGTATATTTGTTTTACTTCTGTATATGCCACTAAAATGTGTTTATGATCTGCCTTTGATAATCCTATTGTGGTGCACATATGATGGCAAAACTGTTTGATATCTATTAGTTATATTTTGTAGATATCTTCTTCTCTAAGTGAGCCGCCGCCCCCCATACTTCTTCATCGGTAGGCAACACTGTCCCAGTTGACTCACGATATGCCTGTTTGTAAGAGGGAAATTTGATGCAGCTTAGACACTTGAGATCGAAGAGAAGATGATACAAAATGCGTAGTCTTAGTCGATGGTTTCCCCATACTATACATATTAGTCGATGGTTCACCTTGCCGCCACCAAGCCACCTTGCCTCTCTCAGCACCACGCCACACAACCACCATCGCCGTCCCTGCCGCCGTGACACGAAGCCAGCATCCCCCCTATCCTTCTGGTTCTCGTCGCCTCCTCCATGGACGAGGCTCGTCCCCGCCTCCTCGTGTCGTTGGCGTTGGATCTAAAGAGTGAGATGTGACTTTGTAGAGGTATTGGTAATGACATCGAGAAGGTTCAACTCCAAGACGAAGTCTTCACCTTCATCAAACAAGACGGTAACTAACTCACACTCTCTAATTAACTCATTCATCGCTTTCTCTTTATTCTCCAATTCACTATTATTATTATTTATTTATTTTTTTTTTGGGTTTTAGATATGCTGCCTTTGTATGAAACCCTAATTGCTTGTTCGGTGTTGGATTCGGATCCTGCGCTTTTGGACTCCATGCGTGCTAAATTGGACGAGGAACTTAAGAAGCTTGATGAGAAGTTAGTTTATTTTATTTATTTATTTATTGTTTTTGCTTGTGTTTGTTTCGATTTAATCTGGAATAATTGAGATTGTTTCCCTGTTTACGCTTTTCGGTGCTTGTTTTGCGTTTAATCGGAGAAAAAGTTGAGTGTGGTGAGTGATAATTTGACTGGGAAATCCGATGCATTAGGGCGATGTACGGTAATTTGTCTTGCGGTTTCTCCTTTTCTTTTTGATAATGTTACAATTATGAACACAAGAACTGGATTTATTGAATGATTGAGTAAAAATGAACAAGAAAGGAGAGTGATATCCTTTTAAGGGTTTTTTGTCTTTTCCAAACAAACTACAATCTTATAAATGGTGTTTCCAGATCCTCTCCATTTCGTTAGTAACTGGAACTATAATTAAAATAATCATTTTTATTATGAAAAAGGGCTTGGCAAATGATTCTACAATTTTGATTTTTGGTAAAAGTTATTGTTTTGAGCAACTGAAAAATATGGCTCGCGAAGAAGTGCTGAATTTGAGCTTCTTTTGCACCTTATGCCTTTTTTTAACATTCCAGCCAAACAAATTTGCTACTTGCTAGTGTCACAAGTGATAATTTTTTTCTTAAGCAAATGGGTTCTTGATCTACATTTTTGTTTTGTACTTGCGCTTGTTGCTATTATTGATCATTTACTTGTTAAGCTTATTGTTTGGTCTTAATGTTGCAGAGTTTGCTTTGCTTTGACCATATCTGTCTAGGATAACTTACTTATTGGTTAGTATTTAATGAACACAAATTTCTTTCACATGTCAGGTTCATAATGCAGTTTGCTTTTATCATGTATATATATTTTGTAGGAATCCTACATCAAGGATGCTATTGGTTCTTATTTGCTTCCACATTCTTTGATGCCTGCCTCAGCAGTAAATTTTTATGTTGTTTCTCCTTGAATGTGAACTGTTTTTTCTCAAGTAACAGAGTAATTTGTCCTGAGCTAAAGCCACTAAAACTTAAAACTATTTGTGCAACTGCAGGTAGTTCTTGGCGAAGAGTAATTTGTCCTGAGCTAAAGCCACTAAAACTCAATACTCCGAAGACTGTTCATATTCAAGGTATGTATACCCAATACCGACTATAATATCATTTTAAGGTTTGTAATTATGAAATATTAAAAAAAATTAAAATTCTCCAAATTCTTTCATTTTTTTCTTATTTGTAAGGGGGAAAATAGTCCAGGATATAAGAGGTTTTTAGAAGAAGGTATGGTGGATGAAACTTATAGTGAAAATCGTGTGGCTCTGTTTCGAGTTCAAGGTACAAGTCCAAATAATATGCAGGCCATCCAAGTTGATCAAGTATGTTTCAATGATTCTGACATTTTTATTCAGGATGGAGCCAATTGAATTTCTTTATATCTTTTCTCTAGTTACCAGAAAAATTGGCACCTAGGGCTTGAAAAAGCTATTGAATAATGAATACTTTCTTTTAAATTGCATAATTCATTTCAAATTACTGGAGACATTATATCCAGGCTTGAAAGAAATCTCTTGTGAAAATAGAGGTTACCAATATATATCATTGCCAATTGTTTCAATATATTGTTCTTATTGAACATGGATTAAATAATGAAGTTCCACCTATTGTGGGCCCTGTTACTACAAGTCTTATTTTCTGTGCCTGTTACTAAAGACGTAGAGAACATTAGGCTCTTGTCATTACATATTGGGGAATGTCAGATTTTATATATTTGTCATTGGTGGCTAAATTTGGCTATGTTATGCCTCTTTTCATTATGTTTTATCAACTATATCTTTTACATGGTATAATTATGATGGACAGGATGGCAATCCTAGACTCTTGCTTTGGACTCATGAAAAACAGTAGAGATGGCAGAAGCTATAGCACAAATTTAGCCTTCACTCCTCCAGAGTACTTAAGGACAGGTAATAAATGATTTAAGAGCAAAAAAATTTAACCTTTATCTATTTTTCTTGCTGTGGCTGTAGATTAATATTTTTGGTGATTCTATGCACTTTGACTTATTCCATTTTATTTTTAAAAAAGAAAAGACTTATTCCATTTCTTAAATAAGCTAACATGTATGAAATTTGGCAGGAAGAATCACCCCTGAAAGTGTAATTTACAGTTTTGGCACCCTTTTGCTAGATCTTATGAGTGGAAAGCATATCCCACCGAGTCATGTAATCTCCTTCCTTCCTATTTGCCGTCTTCATTTTAATTCAAGGCAGTATGTTGCCCAGTCAATCTTCGACCTATTAAATGTTGGCACCTTATGGTTGACCTGTGCTACATTTGCATTAACATCCTATGACAGTTTGTCTTAAAATGAACATATCATTATGGAGTTTTTAAACTGAAAGGTACCATAATCCTTTTAAATGCAGGCACTTGACCTTATACGAGGAAAATAATTTCAGATGCTGATGGACTCAGGTTTGGAAGGACATTTTTCAAATGATGATGGAACTGAGTTAGTAAGATTAGCTTCACGTTGTTTACAATATGAACCTCGTGAGAGACCAAATGCCAAGTCGCTTGTGACTGCTCTAACTCCTCTTCAGAAAGAAACTTCAGTATGCTCTTCCTTTTCCTTACCTGCTTTGTCTTAAGTTCATGTATGACAAGTCAATCAGGGATCAAAGTTTACTTGGTTGGCTAGTACATATTTGTGAACCCAAGCATAGAAATATATTTGGTATTTGGTTTACATCTAGTTGTGTTTAGCAGGTATCATCATATGTTTTGATGGGCATAACAGAAGGGAATGTATCACCAAAGGAAACAGTTTCGTTGACACCTTTTGGTGAAGCTTAATAAAATAGAAGAAAACAATGACAAATTCAAAATACTTTATTATATTTTGCTAGAGCATGCTTTTATTTTATCTGTGATACTTGTCTGAGATGTAAGCTTTGAGCAGTTGTTTTTTAGTCATTCAAAACAGGTTACTTATTTTTATAGGCTCTCAGTTATGTTTTTCCATGAGTCTTTTTATCAGGTAGAGATAGTTTGAAAATGCAAATCTGTTTTAAGCTAATACACAATTGTCCTCAACTAACTTCTTTATCTCTTAAGAGGTTTTAAACTACATGATTATAAAGTTCATGTACTGGTTATGGTATGCTCTCTGGAAATTCTTAACTAAACAGGGGATTTGGCTTTGTATCTTTCCGGAATCAAAGTTAATTTGAACATTTTTTGCTATTAAGCATGAAATTTCATTTTAAATACTTCATATTGTTAGACTTAAAAATATCGTTTTCCAAGTTGTGGTAGTGTTTTGGTTTATCTTTTGTATGTGTATGTACAATGCATCATGCCTGATATTTTTCATGTTTTTTTTTTACACATATATGGATCATTTATCAAGTGATCTTAGTTGCCTGATTGGTGATTTTGTTTTTTAGTGATCTTTACTTCATGAGGTTAGCTGGTATTTTAATTGCAGAAGATGGTCAGGAACTAACCAATGATGATGCTCCATAGTAGAATCCTCAACATACCACTGTTTATGTTGGCAATCTTTCTCCAGAGGCAAGAATTATTAATTTTTTCTTTGACAGTTTATACCTTGATAGTGATTCCTATATGTGTGCCTTTTCTCTTTCTGGTGATTTGAATGTGTATAGTATGAACTAATCTGATAGCTGAAATGGAGCTTTAACACTACACTATAATTGTTTGAGGATTATATTAGGATTATAATTATATGGAGATGACATGATTCCACTACCATCGGTTTGTAATTTTCATTATATGGTTTATGTTTACAGCATATTTGATAACAAATATATCGTTTAGTTTATCAACACAATTCTAATTCCATTTTCTATTAAATTGTATAGTATTTTGAAGATTGCCAGTACACCTACTACTCCGATGAATTGCTGAATGAAGTCAAGGATGAATGAGCAACATATGTTCTTGATGAGTTACCTTAGCTTAATTTTGAATTTAGGGCACCATATATATTTTTGAATGTGGCTATGTAGCATCTATATGATCGAGCTTGTTTAGCCTTTTGTATGTATGGAGCCATTAGTTTTGGTTTGAGAGTTATCTATCTTAAATGTGTATTGACATTTACGTTTCTAATGTATATAATTATGGCATTTATTTGTTGCAAAAAAAAATGTTGACAATTTATTTAAATATATGGATATAGCAAATATTATAAATTAAAATATATATATATATATATATACTAAATAGCAAATATTATAAATTAAATAAATATATATATATATACACTAAAGATCCCGGTTCATTTTAAAAACTCAACAGTGATCATATATACTAAAGATCCCGGTTCATTTTAAAAAAACCAACAGTGATCATATATACTAAAGATCCCAGTTCATTATTAAAAATCATTCGTGATCATATATGCTATTGATCCTGGTTCCTTGTTTATTATTGATCCCGGTTCCGTGTTTTCTAAAACAACTGGGATCATAAGAATCAGACTTGTTATACCAGGGGATACAATCCCGGTTCGGAACCGGGATCAATAGGCCTGCGGAACCGGGATCTTTTAGCTATTCTGTTGTAGTGCATAGTTATATATTGTGCATCATGCTGGATGTATTTTTGTGATTTTCGCTAAAACTCTGATGACTGTTAACAATGTGATATGTTGCTTATTCCAAGCCCTGCTGGCTTTTGGAAATGATATAAATATATGATGTTTATCAGGTGCATAGATGAATTATTCATGGATAGTCCTTAAAACAAAGGAAACTCCGTCCGACTGACGGTAGATTTTTATAAATTAAAAATGAAATTTTAAGTTCACTATTTTAATTAGGGTTTAATTATGGGTAAATTAGCTAAGGGGTTACATTTATGATATCAGAGCAGTTTCCCTCGGCCATGGAGTATGGACTCACTACTCCAAGGGTTACTCACCGAGCGAGTAACCAAAGTAAGAGTTTAATGTCTAAGTTAGTTAGCATAGGTTGCATATAGTAATGTATATGATTGCTTAAGTTATTAAATCTTTAATTTGTTGTTCCTCCATGACTTAACAGCATGGCAGGAAGGCGGGCCGATAATGACCGAATTGCTGCTGTTCTTGAGACCCTGGTCCAGATGCAACAGAACCAGGCGGATAATCAGGCTCAAAACATAGCAGTAGCAGGGGCCGCCGCAACAGCAGCCCTACAACCTCCTCCAGTCGAGATTGACTGGATGGCCCGTTTCAGAAAGAGCGATCCGCCGAGGTTTGAAGGGGGTTACAACCCTGATGGAGCTCAGAGATGGCTCCAGGAGATGGAAAAGGTTCTTCGCTCGCTGCAGCCACCAGGTGATCAGTATATGCGACTAGTGGAATACGTCCTAACCGGTGAGGCTGAACACTGGTGGGACCAACAGAGGAGAGGACTAGAAGCAGCTAATGAGCTTATCTCATGGGATCTTTTCAAGGTCCGTTTTCTAGGAAAGTACTTTCCGGAAAATGTAAGAAGCGAGAAGGATATGGCTTTCCTTGAGCTGAAGCAGGGGAATCTCAGTGTTGGGGAATATGCAGCTCGATTCGAGGATCTCATTCGCTATTCTGGGAGCTACCGAGATGTAGATGAACGTACTAAGTGTATCAAGTTTGAGTCTGGCCTCAACTCCAAGATCAAAACTCTTTTTGTCTATCAAGGGATCTCTAATCTCTCTCAGCTGGTGAACATGACCAGTGCTTATGAGGATTCCCTCAAATAGGAGCAGGCAGAGGAGAGAAGCAAGTCAGCTCAGAGATCTGTTGGGCCGATCAGAGGCAAGGGTCCTATGCAGAGATCAGGGCCATATTCCAATCAGAAAGGGATAGTTCCTAAGGGTGCAGGACAAGCAACATTTGGTTATGGTCCAGTCCCAAATTGCAAGCATTGTGGAAAGCCGCACAGGGGTGTATGCTGGGCTCATACCAGGAATGAAGGGCTTTGCTTTTTGTGTGGTCAGCCTGGACACTTTGCAAACAACTGTCCCAAAAGCACAATGAAGAAGGAAGTTAATGATACTAGGGTGCAGAAGGCAGGTGGCAGCCAATCACTGCAGAGGGGCAAAGTGTATACACTGGACGGAGAAGAGGTGACTGATGAGGATGAGCTGATCCGAGGTACTTGTTTTGTGAATTACATGCCCTGTGGTGTTTTGTTTGATTGTGGTGCATCTCATTCATTCATTTCTATTGACTGCATGAAGAGGCTAGGGTTGTCCACTGTGGATATGCCGTATAAATTGTCAGTTTCTACCCCCACAAATTCTTCAGTAGTCACTTCTCAAATATGTTTGGATTGCCCACTCCGAGTTTTGGAGCGGGAATTCAGAGTAAATCTCATTTGTCTGCCCCTAACTAAATTAGATATTATTCTGGGTATGGATTGGATGACTCAGCATAATGTTCTAATTGATTGCCATAAGAAAGCAGTTGTCTTTAGTGAATCTTTTCAATCTACCATGGAAGTTGATGAGATATCTGATGTCAGCCAGATTCCGGTAGTTTGTGAGTTTCCGGAAGTCTTTGCTACAGAGATTCCCGGGATACCTCCAAGAAGAGAAGTTGAGTTTAGTATTGAGTTAAAGCCTGATACTGGTCCGATTTCTATTGCACCTTACAGAATGGCGCCTCCGGAATTGGAAGAATTGAAGAAACAATTGGAGGAGCTGTTAGAAAAGAAGCTTATCAGGCCAAGTGTGTCACCCTGGGGTGCTCCTATCCTTTTTGTTAAGAAGAAGGACGGTAGCCTCCGAATGTGCACCGATTACAGGCAATTGAACGGAGTGACAGTAAAGAACAAATATCCGCTCCCTCGAATTGATGATCTGTTGGATCAGTTGAGGGGTGTAGCAGTGTTCTCTAAGATTGACCTCCGATCGGGATACCATCAGATTCGTATCCGTGAAGAGGACATTCCAAAAACTGCTTTCAGGACGCGTTATGGGCATTTTGAATATGTGGTGATGCCTTTCGGATTGACCAACGCTCCTGCCATATTCATGGACTACATGAATAGGATCTTCATGCCGTACTTGGATTCTTTTGTCATCGTGTTCATTGATGATATCCTGATTTATTCGAAGACTCCAAGTGACCATGAAAATCATTTGAGGATAGTGCTGCAAATCCTCAAGGACAAGCAGTTGTATGCCAAGCTGTCTAAGTGTAGCTTCTGGTTGGATGAAGCTCATTTTCTTGGGCATGTGATTTCTTCTCAGGGTGTTGCTGTGGATCCCTCTAAGGTGGAAGCAGTGTTAAAGTGGGAGAGGCCCACATCAGTTACAGAAATCAGGAGCTTTCTAGGATTGGCAGGTTACTATAGGAGATTCATTGAAGGTTTCTCCAAATTGGCCCTTCCATTGACAATGTTGATGAGGAAAGATGTTCCTTATCAATGGTAACAGCAATGTGAGAACAGTTTCCTTGAGTTGAAAAGGAGATTGACGAGCTCACCGGTTTTAATTTTACCGGATCCAACCCAACCCTTCGATGTGTATTGTGATGCTTCAAAACAAGGCTTGGGTTGTGTACTTATGCAACAAGGCAAGGTGGTGGCTTATGCCTCTAGACAGTTGCGACAGCATGAGCAGAATTATCCAACTCATGACTTGGAATTAGCAGCTGTGGTGTTCGCGCTGAAAATTTGGAGACATTATTTGTATGGCATGAAGTTTGAGGTCTTCAGTGACCACAAGAGTCTCCGGTATCTCTTTGATCAAAAGGAGTTGAACATGAGACAGAGGAGATGGATGGAATTCCTAAAAGATTATGATTTCCATCTTTAGTACCACCCCGGTAAAGCTAATGTGGTAGCTGATGCGTTGAGTCGTAAAACTCTCCATGTAAGCAATTTGATGGTGAAAGAAATGCAGCTAATTCAGGAGTTTAGCGATCTCAACCTGAACATGCTGGTGAAAGAGAAGAGCATTGTTCTGGAAATGTTGCAGGCCACTAGTGAGCTGATTGATTTGATAAAGGAAAGGCAAGCAGATGATGAAGAGCTCCAGAAGTTGTTGGAAGTAGCCGCAAGTAAAGAGGAGCCTGATTTCATCAAGGGTGCAGATGGAATCATCAGGTTCAGAGGTAGAATATGTGTTCCGATGGATTTTCAGATACGCAGAGACATCTTGTGGGAAGCTCATCAAACAAAAATGAGTTTCCATCCTGGCACCACGAAGATGTATCAGGATTTGAAGAAGATTTATTGGTGGCCAGGGTTGAAAACAGACGTGGCAGATCATGTGTCTCACTGCTTAACTTGTCAAAAGGTGAAGATTGAGCATCAAAAACCAGGTGGTCCGTTGCGATCACTTGATATCCCCGAGTGGAAATGGGATAGTATTGCTATGGACTTTGTATCCGGGTTGCCCAGAACCACTGCAGGGTGTGACGCTGTTTGGGTTGTGGTTGATCGGCTGACAAAATGTGCTCACTTTATCCCAATGAACATGAAGTACAGTTCGGAAAAGTTGACTCAATTGTACATTCGGGACATAGTGAAGCTACATGGTGTGCCTTCCAGCATAGTATCGGACCGTGACCCAAGGTTCTTATCCAGATTTTGGCAAAATCTCCAGCAGGCATTGGGTACCAAGTTGAGGTTTAGTACAGCCTATCATCCTCAAACTGATGGGCAGTCTGAGCGTACTATCCAGACATTGGAGGACCTGCTCAGAGCTTGTGTGTTGGAACAGGTTGGCAACTGGGAGCAGCTTCTGCCGCTTATGGAATTCACTTATAACAACAGTTTCCATTCTAGCATCGGCATGGCACCTTTTGAGACACTTTATGGTAGGAAGTGTAGAACGCCTCTTTGCTGGTTCCAGATTGGTGAAAACTTGTTGACGGGGCCAGAATTGGTGCAAGAAACCACTGAGAAGATCATCATGATTAAGGATAAGATGAAAACTTCTCAGGATCGACAGAAGAGCTATGCAGATAAGCGTAGAAGACCCCTAGAGTTTGATGTGGGTGATCATGTGTTCCTTAGGGTGTCCCCTACTACTGGCATTGGTCGGGCAATCAAGTCAAAGAAGTTGACTCCGAGATTTGTGGGACTCTATGAGATTCTGGAAAGAGTTGGACCTTTGGCGTATAGAATTGCTCTGCCTCCACATTTGTCAAGGCTTCATAATGTATTTCACGTTTCTCAACTCCGGAAATACATTCATGATCCCTCACATGTGGTAGCAATTGATGGTTTGCCCTTGAGGGAGAATCTTACTTTTGAGGTTCTTCCAATCAGAATTGAGGATAGGCAGGTAAAGCAACTTAGGGGCAAGGAAATTCCACTGGTAAAGGTGATTTGGAGTAGAAACAACGTGGAGGAAGCTAATTGGGAATTAGAGAGCAAAATGAAGGAGTCTCATCCACACTTGTTTCCCCTCCAAAGTTGAATTTCGAGGACGAAATTCTGGTAAGTGGGAGAGGATTGTAACATACTCAATTTAAATGCTTAAAATAAATGTGAAGTATTTAAGTTATTGTATTAAGATGGCTCTGATTTGTGAGACTTATAAGATTAAGAGATAGGAATTAGTGTAGAAAACCTAGCATAAGGGGTATGGGAATTAAGGAAAATGTTCAAGAGTTAGAAACTGTGAAAAGATGGAAAAGCAGTAAGGTAATCGATTACCTCTTGGTGAATAATCGATTACTGGCTCTCAGCCAAATGCACTAAAAATGTTGCATTGAAGAGTAATCGATTACTCCTGGGAGAATAATCGATTACTGAGCCTCTGCTGAAAACACTAAGATTGTTGCATCAAAGTGTAATCGACTACTTCTGGCCAAGTAATCGATTACAAGGCTGCAGGTTGGAAGTGAGGAAAATGTTGCATTGAAGAAATAATCGATTACCAGGCTAGGGTAATCGATTACTTGTTGGGTCTGAACAAAAAAAATAAAGAAGGGTGTTGCTCGTGTGGCTCTCCACCACACAAAGGGAATCTTCCCTTTTTCTCTTTAAATGAGGGCCACATGTTCTTTTCTTCACAAATAAATAAAAATAACACTCCCTCTCATTCTCTTCCAACAACAACTCTCTCTCTCTTCTCCTCCTCTCTCTCCCACGAGTTCCACCTTCCTCCCACCCAAGGTTGTGTTTTCTTCCTCCCTAAGATCATCAATCCACTCTAGCTATCATCAAGGTCAATAGGTAAATTTCCTCCTCCTTTCTTTTTGATGCTTCACACGAATTCTCTCCCTTCCCATCCTTTGTTGAAATTCTAAACCCACTTCATGGAGTCTCACAATCCCTTGTTTATTTTCTTGTTTTTGTGGCTTAAGGGAGTTCAAGAATCACTTCCCTCTTTCACTCCATTGAAGCTCTTTGTTGGGGACAAGAAGTTAGGGCTTGGTTTTCACACTCTCTCTCTCTCTTTGATTTAAGGTAAGGGGGTGGATTTTTGTGAGCATTGGTTTGATCTAGGATTGGGTGTCCCTATAGTTATAGTGATTTTCTAGGAGTTTTGTGCTTATGTGCTTATAAAATTAAGCGTAAAAGCATAGGTAGTGATTTAGGGCATGTTGAATATAGGAGAGATGAATGTATAAGAGAAATGAGCTTAGGAAATATAATTAGAAGGGAATGAGTAATGTGATCTTTGAATAAGAATTTATGTTGAATAAGGGATGAAATAATTATTGTGCAATATGTATATGTATACTTGGTCATGGCTAAATTATGGTTATTGATTGGAATGGTAAGTGAAAATATGATTAATGTGCATTATGCGTGTCCACTAAAATTGGAAAAGTGTATGAATGGGATTGTTGATGATACAATGCTTATTTGTGATTATTTGGGAAATGGCAAACTCTATGTACTTGTTTGAATTGAAATGGATAATAATTATGTATATTTATGATTATTGGTGATATGGTAAATATGTGTATAGTTAATGGACTGGATTGTTGAATAATGAAATATGGTAAAGGTTAATTAAAGTGGAAATTGATCAGTGGGGCCCGGAACACTAGGTACCCAGCTAGGTGTTCCAATTACCTGTTAGGGCCAATTACCTGCCAGGCCAATTACCCATCAGGCCAAACCGCCCTGTAGGCGCCGGGTGACCCACAGGATCAATTTTCCACACCAATAAATGGAAATAAATAATGGAATGGTAAAAATGAACATAGTCCTACAGGTTATGGTCTGGATGAGTGTAAAGTCCTGGGCAGGTGTTTTCAAGTCCCTAGACAGGTGTGCCAATTACCTAGTGGGTAACCAAAATCCTAGTGGTGTACAATTAAAAGGAAAAAGGGGAAGTGTTTGCAGATCACTAATTGTGGTTGCAAATACTTCGTGTGTAGATCTCTGCTTGGGATTACACACTAATGGAAAATGGACAAAGGACATGGAAATGGATATGAAAAAGGATAAAGGGAATGGAAATGAACATGTATATTGACTAAGTGCATGTTAAAGAAAAGTAATTATGCAATAGTGATAAAGAAGGAAATAGGGTGGTAAGATGTTGATTGTGAACAAACTTGTGAATGTTATATGTTGTTACTTTACTATTTGTGTTTGGCCTGGTGGATTTATTATGGTTATATGGAAACTGCAATTCTATTTCATGTGCAATGCTCACTCCCTTACATTTACAGGATCGGAGCTTGAGATCGCACAGCCCCCAGCCGAGCAGGTGTGCTCTCCCTCACAGGGAGAGTAGGGTTGTTTGGGTACTAGGATTTGTAGGACTTAAGCCTCTTCTATTCTTTTGATGTATATGGGATGTAAATATTTTTGTGAGAGGCTTAGGGTAGCATCTTGGCCATAGTTATATATTGTGCATCATGCTGGATGTATTTTTGTGATTTCCGCTAAAACTCTGATGACTGTTAACAATGTGATATGTTGCTTATTCCAAGACATGCTGGCTTTTGGAAATGATATAAATATATGATGTTTATTAGGTGCATAGATGAATTATTCATGGATAGTCCTTAAAACAAAGGAAACTCCGTCCGACTGACGGTAGATTTTTATAAATTAAAAATGAAATTTTAAGTTCACTATTTTAATTAGGGTTTTATTATGGGTAAATTAGCTAAGGGGTTACACACATAGCCGAAATTCTATGAACCACCTGCAAGGGAAGAATATGGAGCAGCAAGGAAATATTCCAATTACCACTATCATCAACAAAATCGGCCACTTTTATATCCAAATCAGCCTCATTCAACAACTGCAGAGACTCATCCTTAAGGGGATTACAAACCCCCGAAACCCATCGGTCTTCCCAAAAATTAACAGACCTTCCATCTCTTAAATTCCAAATTATATTCTGCTTGACATGCTTCCATCCATGACAAATACCTTTCCAGCAATTAGAATCATAAATTCTCCTTTGCACATTAGGAACTAAGTCATTACCACATCTGTATTTGCTTCTAAGGACTCTAGCGCAAAGAGCATCCTTCTCCATGATTAGGCCCCACCCAAGTTTCATCATAAACGCAGAATTAAGGCTTCTCGCATGACGCAGCCCCAACCCACCTTGAAGCTTTGGTTTACAAATAGCATCTCAACTAACCATATGCACCTTTCTTTTTTCTGGAGAGTCACCCCAAAGGAAAGACCTACTAACCTTATCCAAACCATCACAAACTTGCTTTGGCAGCAAGGATGTCTGCATAACATAAGTAGGCAGAGCACTAAGGACGGATTGGGTCAGCGTTAAACGACCAGCAAAAGAGAGGGTCTTACTCTTCTAGGCATTTAAACGACGCGAAGCTTTATCCATTATAAAACTAAAAGTCTCTTTAGACACTCTTTTATGAAGAATAGGGATTCCCAGATATTTGCCTAAATCACCTGTACGTTGAAAACCAAAGGCCCTACTAATGTCCTCTCTAACCGTATGACCAACATTCCTAGAAAAAAAAGATTCTGGTCTTCTCCTTATTGATTTTACCACCAGAAGCGGAACAGAATAAATCCAGACAAGAAGAGATAATATGTACCTGTTCCATATTCACCTCAGCAAATAAAATAAGGTCATCCGCAAAAGCTAAATGAGACAATAAGGGGCCTCCCCAAGACAACCGAATTGGTTTCCACAGCTTCTCCACAGCCGCCTTAGAGATTAACTGAGACAACCTTTCCATACATAGAACAAAGAGGTAAGGTGAGAGGGGGTCACCTTGCCTAATTCCTTTTTCAGGTTCAAAAGCTTCATGAACCTCACCATTCCAAAGCAAGTTCATATTGGAAGAAGAGATACAATGCTGAATTATTTGAACAAGATTATCAGGAATACCTATATCTCGCAACGTATCAATAACAAAATCCCATTTTAGGCGATCGTAAGCTTTCTCCATATCCACCTTTATAGCCATAAAGGCTTTCTTACCCTTCATCTTCCTCATAGAATGTATCACCTCTTGAGTAATAATAACATTATCACTACCATGCCTTCCAGGCACAAAACTGCACTGATTAGGAGAGATAATATGATTCGATCATGATCGCCCGAAGACGAGTAGCAATGATCTTAGTAATGGCTTTGTAAGAAACATTACACAAACTGATCGGCCTGAACTGTTTTAAGGAAGATGCTAACTCAACCTTAGGAATCAAGGAAATCAACGTATCATTCAATTCTTTGATCCGGGAAGGGTTTTGAAAGGCCGCCATAATAAGCTTACAGAACGCAGGCCCCACAGTGTCCCATTGGCTTTGATAAAATAAGGCTTGAAAACCATCCTTTCCAGGTGCTTTCCAAGCACCCATAGCAAAGACAGCTTGACGAATTTCCAAATCATTAACAACACGATTAAGAATATTTAAATGATGAGGAAAAAGAGTCGGGAAACAACCGTGTAAACAGAACCTCGTAGACACAGCCTCGTCCCTGTAAACCTCGATGAAGTAGTTTCGAGCCATAGCCTCCAATTGATTACTGTCAGTGATCCAGTTGCCATTATCATCCTCCAACGATTCAATACGATTACGTTTCCTTCTGATCATCGTTGTTCCATGAAAGAATTTCGTATTTCTGTCCCCATAATGCAACCATTTACATCTTGATTTTTGAAACCACAACACTTCCTCCTGAAGCAGAACCTTATCATATTATTTCCACAGGTTAATTTGAAGATTTTCCAAAAAGCGATTACGATTGGAAACAAGAGACCTGGAGATACCATTCAACCTCCTCATAAGACTATCTTTTTTCCTCAAAATATTTCCGAAAACATGAGAATTCCACCTCTTAAGAGCCAACTTAGTATTATTAATTCTCTCACTCCAAACAGAAGAAGAGTTCCAATGGGCAGCAACAACCTTAGGGAGGTCCTCACTAGATAACCATGCAGCTAAAAAACGAAATGGCCGCCTTCCTCTATTAAGTCCATGATGCTCTCTAAAATCTAACCAAAGCGGAGCATGGTCGGATTTAAAGAAAGGCAAATGATGGACAGACATGTGAGGAAAGAGACATCTCCACTCAAGATTGAACAGGACCCTGTCAAGCCATTTAAGCAACTCACCTCTCTTCCATGTAAATGGCGAGCCAACAAAACCACCATCAATAAGATGACAATCCTGGATAATAGCATGGAATTTATTCGAATCAAGAATCGGAGCGGACGACCTGCTTCCAAAGGATTCTGAAGGATTGAGAGTACATTTGAAATCCCCCATCAAACACCAAGGACCAATAGTTTGAGACGCAACATGCCTCAAATCATTCCAAAGAGCCCGACGACCCTGCAACTGCGGACAACCATACACCACCGTTTGAAACCAAGGCTGCCCGGAATTAAAGGCAACTTCAAGATGAATAAACTGAGAAGTTTTCTGAATTGTATTAATATGCCAGATAGAAGGATCCCAGAAACACCAAATCCCCCCTGCATTTCCTCTAGTCTCAACACCATCAAACCCATCCAGACCCACTTTCTTTCTAATCCTTTCAGCCTTATCCAACCCAGCATGAGCTTGGAGAAGCATGAAAAAACTAACATGATTAATGCGACGAAATTCCCTAAGCAAACCAGGGAAGCTACGGCTGCCAGTACCTCTACAGTTCCAACACAATAAATTCATTAATCAAACTTACTGAGTTGGTTCGCAGAACCTTCGCTACCTTGTGTCGACCCCAACACCACAACCATATCAGATTATTTGATGAGCATTTTATTTCCCATTATTCCTTGCATTATTTTACTCCTATTATTGATACTTGTTGCCTATTTGACATTGTTTAGCTTGATTTAGTGATTTAGAGTTTATTGGACTAATATTCTGAATATTGTTTAATTTGGGATTATTTAGCCTAATTAATTCTATTTCTATTTTCAGGTCATATTTGGCACAAGGGCTTTTTGGACATTTTGGGAGTGAAGATTTAATTTTGGGAGTGAAGATTTAATTTTGGGAGTGAAGATATATGATGAAGTGAAGATTGTAATCTATCTTTAGGATTAGTTGAGATTTAGTTATATCTTTTAAGATTTAGATTTTATCTATAAGATATTTTTTAGATTTAATTTAGAGATAAGCTTTCCTTAGGATTTGGGCCCATGATTTAGGCCCGTTTTGTGATTTAAAAAGCCAAATTCGTGTAAACCCTTGAGAGACCTTCCATTCACGTTTTTTTTACATTCTCTCTCATAGAGAAGGCTTAGTTTTGCTCTCCAAGCTTGTGGAGGCTGCTAGGGTTTCTCTCTCTTCTCTTTTCTACACGTTTTTGGTATTTTTCTTCATGGAAGGCTAAACTCTTAGGTTAAATCCCTTTGGTAATGTATCACATACTCTTGAGGTTTTGTTCTTAATGCTATTTCGTTTTTATTCACTGTTTTCATGCTTATTGATATGTTATGGTTCGCTTAGTTCCATTCTATAGAGATAATCCATGTGTATGAATGCTTAATTTATGCAAACTCGTAAAAACTCCATGCTTTGGCTTTTAATGCTTAATTAGAGGTTTGGGTTTTGGGGTGAGAATTGAATTTTCGCTTAGTATTTAGTTCTCACGAGTTGGACAGTGAAGAGGAAAGAAATTGATCTTTTGTGACCGATGATAGAGTTGTGAACGCGAGCCAAAGGGGTTTATCCGCTTTTCCTTATCTGTTTCTTCGTTTTGATTTAATTCTGTTTTGATTTCAATTATTCAATATTCAATACAAAAAAACCCTGTTTTCTATGCATACTATGTGTTCGACCTTTTGCTTGATAAGATATTCCTTGGGAGACGACCTAGGAGTCACTTCCTAGTACTATACTTAAACTGTTTTTATTTGTATCGGGTACGGCCTCGATCAAATTTGGCGCCGTTGCCGGGGAATATCGGTTCTTGCCAAAGGTCATTAGTAGTTAGTTAGTGTCGTAGTTAGTATAGTTATTATAGTGTGTCGTGTCTGATTTAGGGTCTAGTAGTCAATTCTGATAACTGGTTGAAGTTGCACTGTTAGCTGTTTTGCTATTTTGTTGCAATTAGTGTATTTGGTTGATTCTGTGGTTGCTAGTTCACATAGTTGTGGGTGGAATTTTTGCACAAAAATTTATATCCACACTACTTTTATCATATAAAAAAGTTTTGAGGCACCACGATCACTCAGATCATCACTGGTTGTGAGTTCCAGAAAAATTTTCCATGTTTTAGCAGCACTTTCTTCAAATCGTCGCAACTTTTGACCCGTAACTCGGAATTTGACGAATTTTATATCAAATCGAAGGGAATTTTTTGAATAATCTGATTTTTCTAAGTTCGTCAGAAAACTCCTTCGTCTGGATCCTGAAAAAGCCGTTTTACTATTTCTTTTTTATTTTACAAGTTTTATTTTCTTAGTTTTTGGTCTCTGATTTAATTGTTTGACTTGGTTCCCTTTTGAATTTTGTCCTCAAACTTTTTGTGGTATGTTTTCATGATTTTAGGGTGCTGAAAAAAATAAAGAAAAAAAAATAAAAAATTTTGTTGCCTATTTTGGTCATGTATATTAGTGACAGTTTGCTATGCTTAATGGTGTTCTGTTCAGTACATGACTAGGGGCAACCCAAGCTACTTGCATCCATATAACCCTGAAATTGATAGAACTTATCACAGACTAGTTAGACAAAATAGGAACCAGTCCATAGGTAGTGAGTCTATTGAGTCTTTACATAGTGAGTCTGCTTCTTTTTCTTCTATTCCTATAAATTCTGATTCTTATTCTGATTATTCTGAAAATATGGCTCAACCTCCACCACGTGAGAGGACATTGAGGGAGCTGGCTGCATCTGATTTCACTATTGAAGATTTGTGCATCCAGTATCCCGATGACCCGTATGAGCTAAGGTCTGGACTAATTCATTTGTTGCCCAAGTTTAATGGTCTTGCAGGTGAGGATCCTCATAAACATCTCAAGCAGTTCCATATTGTCTGTGCTACTATGAAACCACATGATGTGCAAGAGGATCATGTTTGTCTTAAGGCATTCCCACACTCCCTAGAGGGGCTAGCCAAGGATTGGTTGTACGATCTGGCCCCTGGTTCTATCACAGTCTGGGATGACCTGAAGAGGGCATTTTTGGAGAAATTCTTCCCTGCATGCAGAACAACAGCAATCCGAAAGGATATATCAGGCATCAGGCAACAAAATGGAGAAAGTCTCTATGAGTATTGGGAGAGATTCAAGAGACTGTGTGCGAGCTGCCCCCACCATCAGATCTCAGAGCAGTTGCTTATTCAATATTTCTATGAAGGTCTCAACCTCATGGAGAGAAACATGCTTGATGCTGCAAGTGGTGGTGCCCTAGGAGACATGACACCTTTAGAAGCCAGAGTCAAGATTGAGAAGATGGCTTCCAATTGTCAACAATTCCATGCAAGGGGCAACAGCGATGCAATCATAGTGAGAGGAGTGAATGATGTTGGCACAAGTTCTGGTAAGGTTGAGAAGCTTGAACAGAAGATAGATTCACTTACAACTTTGGTCACTCAATTGGCCATCAACCAGAAGAAGTTATCTCTGCCTGCTAGATTATGTGGCATATGCACATCCGCTGAGCACCCCACAGATGCATGCCCTTCTGTGCAGCAGCAGCCCACGACTGGTGCTGACCAACCTGAGGCATATGCCGCCAACATCTTCAACAGTAGAAACCAGCAGCCACAGAACTTTGATCTCTCTACCAATAGATACAACCCTGGTTGGAGGAACCATCCCAACCTGAGATGGTCTGATCAGCAGCAACCTTCACAGGTTCAATTTCAGAACAATTCTAGACCACCATATGTACCTCCTCCAGTCCAGCAACAGAGACAACAACAACAGGCTAATTCTGCACCACCAGCTCCTACTACTGAGCACAAGCCTTCATTGGAAGAGCTGATGAAACAGATGACTATGCAAAATCTCCAATTCCAACAGGAAACTAGAGCATCCATTCAAAGACAAGAGGCCTCCATTCAATCTTTGACCAATCAGATGGGACAGATGGCAACAGCAATCAACACTATGCAATCTCAGAATTCTAACAAGTTGCCATCCCAAACAGTGATCAATCCAAACCAGAATGTGAATGCCATTAGTCTAAGGTCAGGGAAGCAGATTGTCACACCCACACCAGAATCTGACCTCAACAAAGATGATCTAGTTTCAACCAACAAGAAGAGCCAAATGGTCGAGGAGAGTGAGCACACAAGTACCAGAAAATCCCATTCAGCTCAGCCTTCCACAAGCACAACACCTGCTGCTGCCCAACAACCACCCCCCATTCCTCTTCCTTTCCCACCAAGGGGGGTGACTCAAAGCAAGAAAATGGAAGAGATTGACAAAGAGATACTTGACACATTCAGGAAGGTGGAAGTCAACATACCCCTTCTTGATGCAATCAAGCAGATTCCAAGGTATGCAAAGTTCTTGAAGGATCTATGCACACACAAACGGAAGCTCAAGGGCAATGAGAGGATCAGCATGGGAAGAAATGTCTCTGCTCTTATAGGTAAACCCGTCCCTCATATTCCTGAAAAGTGTAAGAATCCTGGAACTTTCTCTGTGCCTTGTATCATAGGTAATACTAAATTTGAGAATGCTTTGCTAGATTTAGGAGCATCTATTAATGTTATGCCTATGTCTGTTTTCAAGTCTCTTTCACTTGGACCCCTTCAACCTACGGGTGTGGTTATTCACTTGGCAAATAGATCTACTGCCTACCCCGCAGGTTTGATAGAGGATGTCCTGGTTCGGGTTGAAGAGCTTATCTTTCCTGCTGATTTTTATATTCTTGATATGGAAGAGGACACCTCTCGTAGTGCTGTCCCTATCATATTAGGGAGACCATTTTTGAAAACAGCCCGAACCAAGATAGATGTGCATGCAGGTACACTTTCCATGGAATTTGATGACAGTGTGGTTCGATTCAATATTTTTGATGCTATGAAACATTTTTCTGATGACCACTCTGTTTTTCATGTTGACTTGATTGATGATCTGATTGATGAGCATGTTCTAGACTTTTTGCATGATTATGATTTGCCATCTTTCACTAGCTCATTTACTTGTTCTGCATGTTCTGATTCCGAAATGTGCACTGCATGCATTGAAATTGACCAGTTTTTAAATTCTGCTACTGCATCTGTTGATTCATATGATATAGTTTCAGATCATGCTAACCCCATTTCTGTTTTGCATGAGTCTAATTCACTTGTTCAGGTGCAGGCGGCAGAATCCAATTCTGATGCTCCTTTAGTTCCATCTGTGATGCAGGCACCTTTATTGGACCTGAAGCCCCTTCCTCCTCATCTCAAATATGCTTACTTGGAGGCTGAGCAGAAACTTCCAGTGATCATCTCTACCTCCCTTTCTGTTGATCAAGAGAAGAAGCTGCTGGATGTGATTAGAGCAAACAAAAGGGCAATAGGATGGACTTTGGCAGACATACCTGGTATTAGCCCCTCCATGTGCATGCATCGGATTTTATTGGAGGATGGGGCTAAACCAGTGAGACAACCCCAGAGACGGTTGAACCCCCAGATTCTTGATGTGGTGAAGAAAGAGGTCACCAAGCTGCTGCAAGCTGACATTATCTACCCCATTTCAGACAGCACTTGGGTAAGCCCGGTTCAAGTAGTTCCCAAGAAGTCTGGGGTGACAGTTGTCAAAAATGAGAAGGATGAGCTGATTCCCACTAGAGTGCAGAACAGTTGGAGAGTCTGCATTGACTATAGGAAGCTCAACCAGGCGACCCGCAAGGATCACTTTCCTCTTCCCTTCATTGATCAGATGTTGGAGCGCCTGGCAGGTAAATCTCACTATTGCTTCTTAGATGGTTTCTCTGGTTATTTCCAAATCTGTATTGCACCAGAGGACCAACATAAGACTACATTTACCTGTCCTTTTGGTACATTTGCTTATAGGAAGATGCCTTTTGGCCTATGCAATGCTCCTGGCACTTTTCAAAGATGTATGATGAGTATTTTTAATGACTTACTTGAGCATTGCATAGAGGTCTTCATGGATGATTTTAGTGTATATGGTTCCTCTTTTGATGCATGTCTTGATAGTTTGTCTAAGGTGCTTAATAGGTGCATTGAGACTAACCTTGTCTTGAATTTTGAAAAATGTCATTTTATGGTAGAACAAGGCATAGTCTTAGGGCACATCATTTCGCATAAGGGCATAGAGGTTGAACCTACTAAGCTGCATGTAATATCACATTTGCCTTACCCCTCTTGCGTGCGAGAGGTGCGTTCTTTTCTTGGCCATGCAGGTTTCTATCGCAGGTTTATTCAGAACTTTAGCTCAATTTGCAGAAAGGAGTTCTTGGTTGGTCAAAAAGTGTTGCTCTACAACTCTAGGCTTGGACTCATGAGTGGAAAGCTCCGCTCTAAATGGATTGGACCGTTTGTAGTCACCCAGGTGTTTCCTTATGGCACTGTGGAGATCAATAGTGAGTCAACAGACAAGAGCTTCAAAGTCAATGGCCACCGACTCAAGCATTTCCTTACTACCCCTTCTTTGGATGATGCACCTGTGGAGGAAGCCTCATTGGTCGACCCCATTTTTGACCCACCATGATTTCGGGAGTCTTCTTTTCTCCTTCCTTACTCTTTTTATTGCACTTGTCTATATCAGTCTGATTCTGCTATTTGTGTTCCATTGAGGACAATGTGTGATTTAAGTGTGGGGGGAGAGTAGTTTAGGTTGCATATTTTTGCTTTGATTTTTTTAGGTTTTGCTAAGTTTTGGGCATTTTCTTGCATGTTTTTGCTTCATTTTAGTAGAGTCTTGGTATCTTGTGTCTGAATTCATGCATTTCTGTGTGTAAAGTTGCTTTTGATAATTAAGAGGTGGTAACACTGTGATAGAATTGTCCCTTTTGTGAGGATTTGAGCCTTAATTGTGGGTGGATTGCTATATATGCCACCTAATTTTTCTTTCATGTATGATTGCACTCTGGATTACTTGCACTCTAGAACTTGACTTGACTCTTGTTGATACTTGATATTCCCATGCACATTTTGAAATGATTTAGGCATTGTTTTTTCTTGAATAAGCCACTAGCCATATGAGCCTACCTTGAATGAATTTATCCTTTGATAGCCCCTTTGAGCCTTTATATCCCTTTTCTTTGTTCTTTAGCTCATTACAAGCCTATGACTGAAAAACCACGATTGTCCTAACCTTAGGGAATGTTGGAGCTTTGGAATTGTTTTGGGAATGGGTATTAAGTAAGCGAGGGTGCTTTGTTCTTCATCTCTTGTGAGTTCTGGGTTTTGCCTCTATGGTCGGTGATGTAATTATGGCTTTATCTCATTATGCCATTTTTATTGTTTCTTCTTTTCTTTCGTTCATGAAGTTCTGCAATGAATGATGAAAAAAAAAAGAAGAAGAAGAAGAAAAAAAAAAGAAAAAAAATGGAATAAAAGGTTGATTGAGGCAAGGAGGATTGGAATTAGAGGTTGTTGTTATGTTTACCATTTCATTCTGGGGTGGATTGTGCTTATTTTTTTTACTTGTTCCCCGTTGCTCCTCTATTCCCTGGGTTTTAGCTACATTTCCCATATTTTTATCCTACCTTGTCCTTGGCCCCATTACAACCCTGAAAAGACCTTTTGATCTTAATGTGCATGTGTGTTGATTGTTGATGTTAGAGGCTTGTCAAGCTTATGGTTGTGTTTGTTTTTCATGATGTGCCTTGAGTGTAAACACTGATTAACCTTAAACACTTGAGTGTAAACACTATTGAGTGATCCTTGTGAGTTTCTATCATCTTTGTGACTACCCTCTTGATGTCATTGGTTTTCTTTGCATATTTGAAATAATTGGATGATGTTCATGAATGCCTTGATTCTTTGGTCCTTATTTTCTTCGTGTGCTCGATTTTGCCCATTTCTTTGCATTTCCTAGAATTCATTGTGAAGTATGTAATCTCTTAGGTTTGCATTCATTAGTTTTAGTAATCTTGTTACATGATTCACTTTGGTGCATATTGATTTTCTCAGTCCTAATTCTTAGTTTTGCCCAGGAGTGCAAAAGGATAAGTGCGGGGGTATTTGATGAGCATTTTATTTCCCATTATTCCTTGCATTATTTTACTCCTATTATTGATACTTGTTGCCTATTTGACATTGTTTAGCTTGATTTAGTGATTTAGAGTTTATTGGACTAATATTCTGAATATTGTTTAATTTGGGATTATTTAGCCTAATTAATTCTATTTCTATTTTCAGGTCATATTTGGCACAAGGGCTTTTTGGACATTTTGGGAGTGAAGATTTAATTTTGGGAGTGAAGATTTAATTTTGGAAGAGAAGATATATGATGAAGTGAAGATTGTAATCTATCTTTAGGATTAGTTGAGATTTAGTTATATCTTTTAAGATTTAGATTTTATCTATAAGATATTTTTTAGATTTAATTTAGAGATAAGCTTTCCTTAGGATTTGGGCCCATGATTTAGGCCCGTTTTGTGATTTAAAAAGCCAAATTCGTGTAAACCCTTGAGAGACCTTCCATTCACGTTTTTTTTACATTCTCTCTCATAGATAAGGCTTAGTTTTGCTCTCCAAGCTTGTGGAGGCTGCTAGGGTTTCTCTCTCTTCTCTTTTCTACACGTTTTTGGTATTTTTCTTCATGGAAGGCTAAACTCTTAGGTTAAATCCCTTTGGTAATGTATCACATACTCTTGAGGTTTTGTTCTTAATGCTATTTCGTTTTTATTCACTGTTTTCATGCTTATTGATATGTTATGGTTTGCTTAGTTCCATTCTATAGAGATAATCCATGTGTATGAATGCTTAATTTATGCAAACTCGTAAAAATTCCATGCTTTGGCTTTTAATGCTTAATTAGAGGTTTGGGTTTTGGGGTGAGAATTGAATTTTCGCTTAGTATTTAGTTCTCACGAGTTGGACAGTGAAGAGGAAAGAAATTGATCTTTTGTGACCGATGATAGAGTTGTGAACGCGAGCCAAAGGGGTTTATCCGCTTTTCCTTATCTGTTTCTTCGTTTTGATTTAATTCTGTTTTGATTTCAATTATTCAATATTCAATACAAAAAAAAACCCCTGTTTTCTATGCATACTATGTGTTCGACCTTTTGCTTGATAAGATATTCCTTGGGAGACGATCTAGGAGTCACTTCCTAGTACTATACTTAAACTGTTTTTATTTGTATCGGGTACGGCCTCGATCAGCTTCCTTGATTAAACTCAACATCCATATCCTGCGCAGACCCCATCCGAGCTTGCGAAGATTTCCCTGGATTCGGTGGCACCGACTTCATTGACACCCTCTCCATAGAAACACGCTTATTATTCACAAAGTCCATAACCTCAGAACTTGGAAGAACAACGTGTGTGGTGAAAGCATCAATAGGGCTCCTTTGTTCTCTTTCTAGATCTTTCATTCTGTAGTTAATCAATAACTCTTTCTCTTTTTTATTTATCTTTTCTTCTATAGAGACCTTAACTTCACTTGGCCCAACAAGGTTACTCAGTTGATTGGGCTCTCCTTTTTTGTCTAATGGCCCAACTCCAACAGCACCATTTTTTGATCCTTTAATACTTCCCACCATGGGCTTTGACCCTTTACTTTGGGGGTTTTTACCCCCACTAACATTACGAATACGCAACTGCTTTCCCACATGTTTATCATCTTTCAATATAGTGGGGCCAACTTTATCAGAGATTATCATATGCTGATCCTTCCCATGCAATATAACGGCTTGATCATTACTTCCCATAACAGGCTCCTCATTTTCCACATGCTTCTCGTCGGGGTTTAAAAGAGTAAACCGTGATCCTTGTTGCTCAAATCTAGCCCTTCTATCATTTTTATTACCTTGCAAATTTTTGCCTGCACTACCCATATCAGATCTTTCCTTTCTACGCATGGGTCTCCTCACCAACATCCAAGGACCAAACGGATTCTCCTTTCCTTGTTTAATGTTTTCCGTAATTTCAGGCACTGATCCTTTCTGAGATTGATTGATAGAATCTTGCAACGGATCATGCACACGAATCCCCTCCCCAACCGAGGCCATCTCCATGTCAGCCACCGCCGTAGCCTCTGTGCCAACCATGTCCCCTCCTTGAGTCTTCATCAGAACCGCCATGTCCTTCCCAGTTCTACCATCATCACCACCATTCAATATCTCCACACAGGCTTCCTTTTTATGGCCATATCTACCACAATTAAAACATATCTGATGAAGGCCTTCATACTCATGATGTAGTTCATTGCCCCAGACCCACACTGTAGGAACAAGTTTTTTCAATAAATCAATTTCGACGCATATTCGTGCAAACTTCCCCTTATTATGAATTGATGTCATATGATCCACTTTCAGCATTTTTCCAAGCTTATTCCCCACCCTAGCCAGAAAGTTGAACGTGAACAGCTCGATTGGGAGGTTAGGAATACGAACCCAAACAGCAATTTTCCTGACCTTACTTTCATTAGCGATAAAGAAAGGCCTCCATCGTTGCACAATAAGATAGTGATCAGCCACCATCCACGGACCTTCGAATAAAGCGTGTTTATAGTCTTCCTCCACAGTGAAATGCACCAAGAAATAGTCTAAAAGCATCTCAATAATTTTGATAGCACCAGCACGCACCCAATTACAGTTCAGACTATTCTCAATAATTCTCGAATTCACTTTTTTACCCAGCAACTTAACAAACAAGGAGCCACGCCATGGTTTGCACCATTCCTCAAATTCTTCTCTTGACACTTCAATTTCCGGGCACGGATCGAATGGCCTCTCCTGATTATCTTCATCACTGTCCACCTTATACCAACTGTTTTCCTGCAATGATTCATCATCATCCGAACCAGCAAAACCTTTGACATCACCAAAAGATTTCGGAAGAGAGTCCTTATAAGAAACCATCGTCGAACCGTTTGCCAATTTAGACTGCTCAACAAACTTCAACCCATCACTTGAGGGAGCCTTGTCACCCACTTGATCCATTTCAATGTTACCATCTTCATTACTTAACGTACCATCATCCGTTTTGATTTTCTTTGTACTCCGATCTTTGAGATCCTCCTCCTGGACAGAAGGGACACCACTTCCATTGTTAGTCACCACAAACCCTAGCAGAGGATTAGAATTCATTTTTAACCCTTAGAATTCATTGTCCTACACTCTTCATTCCTTAGCTTTCGACCTTTAAGCCATTTTTTTTTTCATTCCATAACTTTTAACCTTTTACAATTTCAATGTATAGTCATATTGTGTTTTTTTTTTTCAAATTTAACTTTTCATTCTATCATTTGTTTTACTCTTTATTAATTATACTTTTATTCTTTTCACATATCTAAACTACTATACATTAATTAATGAACATATTTCTTAATAAAAATTAAGCATTACTATAAATTTCAATAAGGATTAAATAAGAGCTTCTGAACAAAACACATAATATAAAACATACAATAATCAACATTTTTTTTAATATGTGTACAACATCCTTAAAAGCCAAAAATTAAGGAATGAAGTCTAAATTATTTGTCACAAATTTGAGAAAATTCAAACATCAATGAATATATAATAAAACAACTCCATTTTTCATTAATTTAAAAACATAGTGTGTTAATCTTGATGTTATAAACGAGTTTAGCTTTTTGTGAATTGTGATATAGAAAATTTACAATATAAAAACTTTCAATCCAATAATTGTTTCTATTAAATTTACATAAAAAGTTATGAGAATGTAATATTTGATAGAAAAGGATCCCTCCTCAAATTTATATGCTTAAAAGTTAAAATTTATTTTACGATAAAATATGAAGTAGGACCAAAAACATAATACCTTGTTTCGTGAATGGAAAAATTATTGTATGGTTTAGGTTCAATAATCCCAATTCCATTTAAACCCTTATCATAAAATGAGATTAACGAGTATGCAATGGTATTAACATTGTAAAATTTTTTATACTATCAATTGATCATTATTTATCATTCATTTGTGTTATTTTCTTAATCTAATTAACAATCATAAACAACACATGAATGATGAATAAATGATGCCGTAACGATGTAAAAAATCCTTATATTATAAGTGAATCATATATTTTCTCTATAATACTATTTTAAATTAAAATTGTGACCAATCATGCACTGTATACTCAGAATTAAAGTTACATAAAAAGAGCCTTCTTCTGTATTAAAAAAAGAGAATAATGGGAGTGCATCGTCGGTGTAATGTTTTTTATACTATCGGTTGATCATTCACCGTTCATGTGTTTTACTTTTAATTAAGAGTCAATGATTAATAATACATCAATGGTGGATGATGTGCTGACGGTGTAAAGAATTGTTACACCGTCAGTGCACCACCCATTTTCTCTTAAAAAAAAGAAAAAAAAAAAAGAAAAGAGCCTTCTTCGATTTTAAGTTAAAGCTCTCACAACACAAAAAGGTAAAAACCACTTCAAAAACCCTCCCTTTTTTTCATTTTGATCGATCCCAAAGAACCCTAACTCGTCCCTGCTTCTCGAAGATGGACATCGAGCAGAAGCAATCGGAGCTCATCGATCACTTCCTCAAACAAGCATCTGCCGCTGCCTCCGACGCTTCAGCACTCGCTTCCCTCATCAACGAAGCCACCTCTCACCCTTCCCTCTTCGCTTTCTCCGAGATTCTCGCTCTCCCCAATGTTCTTCAGGTTCCTCTTTCTCATTTTCTGCCTTTTCATTATTTTTTAATTATTCTAACAAGACTCGCCAGGTTCAATGTAGCCGGGTGGATCCCAGGTTCTGGGTGTAAAAAAAATTATTGAAACAAATTCTCCATATATTGTTTTTATTTTTACTTTTTTAATCCTAGAGTGGTTGTTGATGTAAACTGAATGGAAAAGAAATGATTTTTTTTTCTCTCTCGTAGTTTTATGGTGTTTTGTTTTTCTCTTTGTTGAGGTGTTTGTGTTGGCTGTGATTACGAACAAGGTTTTAAATCATGGTCGCGGTTTCCTCGAAAGTTACAAAACATTGACGTTAGTAATTTCGGGTTAGTGGTTTCGGCAGCTACTCCGTATTACTTAAACCTTGATATAAGGGTGTCTGCGGCGGTCGCTGACACATGTTTAAAACCTTGATCATGAATGTGAGTGAGTGTATTGAATTCCGGGTGCTGAGGAGATTGACAAAAACGCTGCGTGTATTATGAAAAATCTGATGTATTCTTGTGGCAATTTCATGGTTTTTTTCGTGATACATTTTTATCTGATCCTGTCGGACTGAGATACTTCTGTTGAGTAATGTTGGGGTGATTTTGCTTAGTCACACGATGGCTTTGGCAGCGGAGGAGGGGTGTATGAAACCCAAGACACTATACCATGAATAGTGTGAAAGATGGTTTGCCTGAACATATTTTATCAAGGAAAAAAAAAGAATATATTTTTATCTGACTGGGTTGATCGGGTCAGATAGATATTTCTGCTTAGGCTGATTTTGCTTGCTCACATGGTGTCTTCTGCATTGGAGTGGGTGTGCCTGCAAAGACACTACAACTCCCCAAGTTACCACGAGTGACACCCGAGTTGGATGTGTGTCAGTGTGTGTATGCATATCACTACGTGGCAGTGTTTTGCTTATCCCTTATCTATAAGGAGAGCATGAATCTCATATGTAAAGGCAGAAGGGTTATCTGGATGCTGTTTGATGATTGGTTGGATTCCCTTATGTGCCTAGTTGGCCAAGATAGGCTCTGTTGGGCCATGGGCTGACCATTTGTCTAGAACACAACAGATTTTGTTGTTGTTTAAATGATTGTGCCTAAGTTATTTTTTGCCACTTACTATCTTTATTTTGGTTCCTCTTATTTTATGTTTTACTTTTACTTTTCTATTTTTACATTTTGAGAGTGGTTGGGACCAAGTGCTGGGTTCCTTTTTTTTGAAAGGGTTGGTTACAGTGTCAGGACTATTAGGTCTTGGTTCAATGTTTATAGCTGAACTTTCATTTGGAAGTCATGGAATCCCTATTTGAGGTTTTTGGAAAGCCTGACCTGGGAACGGGGACACCTGCCATCCCCTTTTACAGTTTTACTTAAGTTTCAAAACAAGAAAAAGTAAAAACAGAATCATTTCAGGCAGAAAGTGTAGCAGTTGATCACTTGTAATTCATATTCGCAGTGGAATGATAATTATATTTATTGTTATTATTATTATGAGGGAAATAGAGGAAAGCTTTGTTAGAGTTTTTGCTGTCTTGGCATTTGAAAATTGAAATTGAGCAACTATCTCAAGATTTGGCAGCCTCTATCTTTTAACATTTCATGTGTTGTTGTGAGAAATCTAACAGAGCATCAATTTTGATATTTGTCTTCTGCTAGTCAATTATTTGTCATGTTCAGGAGTTATTTCACTTTGACATGCATACACGTATGATTCTCTTTTTTTCTTATTTACTTTTTAATCTTTACTGGTACCTGCAACACCATAACTTTGTTTTTGTCAATCATTTTGAGAACTAGTTCATACATATCTGTTGTAATTTTTGGACTTTTGATATTTTTCAGCTTGAAGTAACTGAGAACTCAGTCTACCTTGATATGCTTCGATTGTTTGCACATGGAACATGGAGCGATTACAAGAGTAAGCCCAAGGATTCAACTTTCTGTCATTTTTCCTGCATTTTCGTCATTTAATAGTAACTCTATCCATTATGTTCTCTATATGGTGGGTGGGTATTTTCCTGCCTTCATTGGTTGTTTTTTGTTCTAATAGTATGTTGTTGATATCGGGGATCAATATTGTAGGAACCATCCACTATTACATGGTACACATTCACGGCAAATAATGAATTTTGAATTTATTTGAATGTAACCATCAGATGTTAACATAATAGCATCGAAATTTTTAACTTTTGTAAAGATGGTTATATGGAGGAGGATGATTGGGAAATGAAAATTGATAGGCTTAGCCATTTATGTTGTCTTGATATTTAGGAATTCATTTTCATTTCTATTTGCTAACCTTTTCTTGATATTGTTAAGAAATATTTTTAGACTGTTGTTACTTAATTTACAGTGACAGTATCACATTTGGGTCTTTATTTGATTGTTTTACACTTTTACAATCAGTGTGTGTCTGTGTCAGCTTTTTCCCTTAATTATGAATTTATGTTTGTGTTTGTGCTTGTGATAATTTTGGGGAGTTTTATTCATGTGGTAGAAAATTTTCTGATTATGTTTAATTTCTTGATATTACTTGGCTGTTTCCCCCCTTAAATTTATATTCTGCGGGTTTAATTTCCCTTCCCGTATCCCCGTAAAAATAAAACTTTGCCTATAAAAAAAAAAGTTGGGAGTTTCCCCCTTTAAATTTATATTCTGCGAGACTTTTTGGTTTTTAGTATGGGAGTTTGGCTGCAATAACATTACAATATTTGATGGATTTTCAACCATCAGTCAGTGGGGACCTATATTTTTTTGTAAAGTGGGGTGACCTATTTCAAAACTTGCAAGCCATAGGAAGTAGGAACCTATTTTGAAAATTCAGTGAAGCTGTAGGGACCAAACGAGCAATTTATTTTCAAGTTTTTGATTTTGAACTATCATATCTTGGCTAGTTTTGAACCCACTACTAGGTGCTGTATATTATTTGTATTCTTGGTATAATAAGTCTTTCAGCTATATGTATGCTATTTTTTTTTACTTTTTTAGAAAGTGTTTTTAAAGTAAAGCACCTGGTAAGTACTCCATAATATTGATATCATTAGGATAATTTGTACTAATAACCTCATTCCATGATTTTTTATTTTTGCTTTGTGTGTGTGTTTGCTGTTTATACATGATAGTAATCGCATAATGGTGCTTGTTAAAAAGTTCATGTGGCTTACAGGTAATGCTGGCCGTCTTCCACAATTGATACCTGATCAGATCCTCAAGCTAAAGCAACTTACAGTTCTTACTCTGGCTGATACAGACAAGGTATGAATTATCCATTAAATCTACAGTTATTGACTGTCTTGTTTTGCTGTTTTGCTTTGCTTGACCTGGTGATTAGGGGTCATTAGTCATTGCTGATTTGTTCACTCCAGTCCTCATGACTTGCTTGCCATTTTTTTGGTTTAAAGTTATGTCATATAAGTGGAACTTAATTTATACTCCTTTTGTCTTAAGTTGCAGTGTCTAGTGATCCTTTCCTCCCTAAAACGGGTTAGCAAAGTTTCTGAATCGATATACATATGACCCGATAATCATAATTGTTTGTATGCTGCTTGTTAAATATTTAATATCTTTTTCCAAAAGGGGAAGTATTGATGATTCTTCTGTTTTAGCTTTCCACCCATGGTTGTTTCAAGGAATCATCTCCAACCTGTAGAGAGATGGGTGGCCTTCAAGCATTCTTAGGTAGTGTTTCGTAGACTTGTCAGACAGATCATCCTCTTCTGCCCTAGCCCTATGATTTGTCCCTCGATTACTTCTGAGTTACACTGTGAGGCAAGTCTCTAATCATTCATAGCGGCTCTTCCTGAGCCTCCTTGCACATTTTCATCCTTGCTACTTGCTTTTCTCTCCATCATCCAATCCCCTCGAGATAGCTTCCAATCGCGCTTCCATGCAAGCACGCGCTATCGGCACTTCACAAGAATGGGAGCTTTGAAGCCTGTTGATTGAAAATGGGATCAGGCATGAAAGAACAGAACTGAAACGTTTATATCTCCTTTTACTGAACTGATGATATCAAGGTGATATCTGCATTAGTGGGGTCTCTTTATAAACTGAAAGAAGCTACAGTGAACATACATGAAAATAAAGGACAACCCAGGCAGTGTGAGATTCCTGTTTCTTTCCCAACCATTTCCTTATCAATCAATCTTTCATCTCCTTCTCTCTCTTCTATTCCTTTTTTTTAATCTCTATATGCCTCTGCATAATTTCCCTCCGATCCCCCCTACACTCACGCTGGCAATTAGCTAACACTGGTTGAACTATTTGTCTTGCTCACTTGGCTTCTGATTCTCTACTTTCCTTTCTCCAATACACCTTAGTGATAGGAGGTTTCTTACCGTTAAGAATTGCATATCAAGTAATGTCAATTGATGTCTTTATCTTGCTGGGTTTGCTCGTGGTGCCATCAAACTTTTAATTGATGTATTCTATTTGTTAACTACAGTCAGCTCCTTTTGCAATCAGTTATAATCCTGTGTCTAGGATAATTTTCTTGTGGTGCTGTCATACTAGTATATTCTACTTGTTGACTACAAGCAGCCGCTTTTTTCTTGGTCATTCTTTTTGATAAATTGGCGAGACTGTTGGCCAATGTGCATTCAGTTTCTGGCCTTGTTTTTTTATGCAATTCTGCATTTTGTATGTACTGTTTTTCCATCCTTTTGTGCATTTAGTTTACTGCATTTGTGCCTCTTTGCTCCTACTCTATTACGGGATCCAGTTGTGTTTGTGGTTTCTGTATGGTGTTTAACTTCGGGTTGTTTGCGTTGAGTTGCGATTTCAGATATGCTGAGAGACTTGGTAGCTTTGTTGCATTGATGAACATTTTCTTGTGTTCATTGTTTTTAGTGTTCGTTCGAAGATATCTTATCCTCCCCTTAGTCCTCAAATAAAATTTCTTTCAATTAAAAAAATAACAAACAGCACTTCCGACTATATATTTCTTTATTTTGTATAGTGTTCTTCATCCGATTCATCATTACAAATTGTAGTTTCTTTTTCTATCTACTTTTGTATAGCACAATCTTCTTGATCAACATTATAGAAGTTGCTATGTTTGGTTTGCTATTTGAATGTTGTCCTTTCCTTTTGACATGTGCAATTAATTTTTACAAATTCTTACTTATTGATTTTGTTTCCCAGGTTCTACCCTATGACCAACTAATGCAGGAGTTAGATGTGACAAATGTTCGTGAACTTGAAGATTTTCTGATTAACGAATGCATGTATGCGGTAGGCATCTTTCCTTTAAAGATAATATTGCTGCTCAAACTTGCCATAATTAACTGAATGTTCATTCGCACTATCATTATGGTTATAATTATTGCTGTTGTTGTGCTAATTATTTTTAATAAAAAACTTATTTTATCAATGATAAAGGGAAAAGAACAATATGAAGCATGCCAATCCATCTACATGTTTGCCATTAGGAGAACAGCAGAGGAAGTTAAGATTGTCCACTCTCGTTTCTTAAAGCATAACATCAGGCATTGCTTGCTATGCAAATCTCCTTCATAACCCTAAACCCTTTGTTGGAAACCAACAAGCGGGCTAAGCAAATACTAGAGGGGGGGTGAATAGTATTTTGAAGCACTAATACCAAATATTTCGATTGATAATTGAAGAATGGAGCTAACATTGAATTTTCTGGAATCAGACACAAAATACTCGAGTCTTTTGTGAAATACTCGAGTTTTTCAGTGATGAACAACTCGAGTCTTTTCTGAAATACTCGAGTTTTTCCTATCAGATATGGGAAAAACCAGAAACGAAAATTCAGCAATTTAACTCAAATCAATTCAATAATAAACAGGAACTTATCCAACAGAATAGCAAGCAATCTAAATAACTTTTAAACACAAAGATTCCTTGAACTTGCTACCTAATTGTACAAATCCTAATTGATTGAAATGACTTAAGTCTATTGAGCTAGAAAGTAGATTAAAAGCAATAAACCAACACTCAAGCAATTTTATCCTGGTTCACTCCAACAATGAGCTACATCCAGTCCTCCTAATCACTTAGGAGTTTCTACTAATAATCAAATTGTTAGAAATTACAAAGGATTGCTTGAGAATGGCCTCACTCAACCTAACCCTTTCAAGAGTGTACCAAACTCTTGATTTCTACCCCAATTTGATTCCGGTGATTGAAGAACTCTTCACAAAGCTTCCTTGAACTCCCTTCAAGAAACTCCACCGGGCTAGAAACCTCCTAGTCTTGTGCTTGAGAACCTCTCAAGACTTCCAACACCCTAAGCCACTTAGGGTTTGCTTGGGAACAATCCAAGACTTTGAATAATCAAGCTTTTTGTATGTGTATTACTAATCTCACAATGGATTAGCACAAATAAGCACAGCTCAATGTAAGAATTGAGACCTAAAACTCAACTTGGAATGAAATGTAAATATGAGTGGGAAGTTGAGCTTTTTGGGAATTAACACTTGAGAAGAGTAAATTAAGAAAGCTTGAATCAATATGATCTAGTTGTCTTGTTTGTTCTTGCACAAATTCAAAGAGCAATTTTACAATAAGGTTCTGAATTCTCTCTTGGGGTTGGATGAGACTCAAATGCCCTCAATTGGGTTTTTGAGTTTCTCCAACGTTCATTTTTGCTGACTGGACAAAAATACTCGAGTCTTTTGGTAAAAACTCGAGTCTTTTTGGTCGGTCACGAGTGAATTGGTGCACGAACAAGACTAACGGTCATAATTGCTGACCTGGCACAAATACTCGAGTTTTTCTATAAATACTCGAGTGTATACTCGAGTCTTTTTCAAAATACTCGAGTATTTTGATCAGATATGGGAAAAATTATTTTTCAATTTTATTTTTCCTCTCAAGTATTAATTTTTGGTCAATCTCAACTTAATAAACATATAAAAATTTATTCCTAGAAGAGACTAACTATTTCTACCCACTCTCAATCACTCTCAACATAAATTAGAAATTTACAGTTAATATTTGATTGAGAATGATTGGGCACTTGTCTTCTTTTCTTGACTTCTTGTTGATGTTGATGTTGCAATATCTTCAAGGCATGATTTGTTAATTATTTTGTCATCATCAAAACATAATCCACATAATTAGGAGCATTGAATTCACAATCTCCCCCTTTTTGGTGATGACAAAATAATTAACACTTGATCCATTTGTTAAGCTTGATCCACTTGGAGATGCAACTCCCCCTCACTATATGATACTTTTCACCTATCTAAAAATTCAGCTTGAGCAAGATGTTATGACAATTTAATTTTAGCACCAAGCCTATGGTATTAGAGAATTTAACAATTATCAGAGTATATACCATAATTAGAGATTTTAGGTGCAACAATATTAAGACAAGACAAGTGTAATATCTCTCCCCCTTTTTGTCATACGCCAAAAAGATGTAACAATTTAGAAAAAGATCAAGGGAGGAGAGGTGCATAATCGGAAAACCCCATAACCAACTATGCAAATAAAACGGAGATATAATAACGATAAAGAGCTCCCCCTGAAGCTTTGCACAAACATCAGAATGAAAACCAAAATCATTATCATAAAAACATCATAAAAGGTCCAAACCAAAGGTGCAATTAATAAACCCAAAGTCGCAAAACACCAAGTTCTCAAAGTACAGAAAATGCAACAAGATCAACATGATGAAAACATAATGAAAACTAAAATAGAAAATCCATAAGCAGCAGCATCAAAACATGGAAAGAGCTGGATCATCTGGAGGAGGATAAAATCGAGAGAAGGCCGCCATCATCTCATCAAACCGGCGGTGCATCTCCCCTGACTGCTGGTCCAGGCGGGCATTAATCTGGGCCGAGTGCTGATCCAAATGAGAATAAAACATGGCAACTCTGCACTCATCCTAGTGTCTAGGCTAAAAAAATCATCACGCTGGGCGTCCATAGCATGCACAAGGGAGTCCATTCTCCCATCTAAAGTGTCCAGACGTGTGATCACATTCTCTCTCCAGCCCGAGTTGTCAAACCCAGATTGAGATCCAGCGAAGTCATCAAAGTTAATCTGATCAATAGGATCCCCTTCTTCAGCCTGGGCAAATGCAGCAGCTTCCTCTTCCATCTGATGGGCATCCATCCCTTGTTGAGCTGCCACATTTGCAACCCTCTCTAGCTCAGCAATATCAGATCGGTACAAGTATTGACCAGAGGGTTCATGGAATGCCATGTCCTGGTGACTCAAGGTGCCTTTGTTGAGGCAATGCTGGTTCACATGAAGAGTCTTTTTCTCTTCATTGCGTGGGATAGGCACCTTGAAGTAACTCAACAGATAACAAACATGCATGGCATAGGGCAGGGTTTTTGGGTGTTTAGACTTAGCAGCAAGGAGCATTCTATCCAAAATTATGCGACTCCAGTTCAGCTTCTCATTGTTCAGGATGGCACTAAGAAGCCTAAGGTCATTGTTTGTGGGTTTGGCATAATTGGGTGAGGTTTGAGGCACTAATTGATGACAAACAATATAATGCAACACCCTAGATTGGACAGTCATGTATGAGGAATGCTTAACTCCTTCGGTCCATACACGACCGGGGCGCAAACAACTTTGAAAAATGCCGTCCGCATCGGCCTTTAGAGAATTGTCCCCGTGACGTGTTGTCCCAAAAGCTACAAAGAGGTCCTTAGTGCTAATTTTAAAACGAACACCGTCAACCATTGTTTCTATGACATTGTCCTTTAGCCTAAGGTTTGCATAGAATGTTCTAACTAACCTAGGATATATAGGTCCATGAAATTCCAGAAATTGAATCAGTTTCTGATATCTAAGGTTAGTAACAAAATGGAAACCCTTACTCTCAAGGAAAGTACTATTGATCCATGTGATTACTCCGAATTCTCTGGTGGCAAAGCCTTCCATCCTTTCCAAGCGTTCATCCTCTTGATAGTAGTCGAAAATTTCCTCCTCGGAAGATGAGTCAGCAATCCTTACTCTCTTTCCTTTGCCAGATGATGAAGCCATAGAGGAATTGATGAAAATTGAAGTTTTGGAAAGTTAGGGTTTGAAAAGGGGGTGACGGATTTGAGGTTGAAAAGAGTTGAAATTCGTTGAAATAATGGTAGAAAAGTGATTAGAGGATGTAAAACTAGTAAGATTTGGCAAAAATTTGAGTAAAAACGGAGTTTTGAGGAGAGAGATATGAGAAAACCGAGAGAGAAGAGAAAGGGGTTCGTGAAACTCGAGTTTGTGGGGGCTGGAGAATATATAAACTCGCCAAAATACTCGAGTATATTCAACAATACTCGAGTTGTTCGTTACAAAATACTCGAGTGTTTGAGAATAAACTCGAGTCGTTCATGACTCAGCCCAGATTTCCCCAGAAAACTAGAGTAAAAAATTGAAAAACTCGACTTTGGTCCGAAAGTTCAATTTTCAGGAAAACGCAAAACACTCGAGTTTTTGGAAAATACTCGAGTTTGGTCTGAAAGTTCAAAAATTGGGGGTTTCGAAAGACTCGAGTGTTTTTAAAAACACTCGAGTTTTTTTAATAAAGACTCGAGTGTTTTGAAACACTCGAGTATTTTTATCAGACCCTGATTAAAAACTGATTTAATTTTGAATTAAAATACTCGAGTGTTTTTGGAAAACCTCGAGTATTTTGACAGAACAGAATGTAAAAACTCAGTTTTAAAAGACCAAACACAAATCAAACACAAATGCTTCACTACCAACTTGGAATACAGTACAGAATCACACACAATTAACATATACAATTTCAAATATCATCAAGGACAATTTAACTAAGAATCAATAACACATTAGAGTAAGACTAATATGGTGATTTTCCAAAAATGACACACAATGCAATTAGCCTATATTAGCTTCATCTAAAATATCAAGTTCTCTCCTAATATGATAAAAGGTGTCCCTTGGTAGAGGTTTTGTAAAAATGTCGGCTAATTGATTTGTGGTACTAACAAATTCAATTGTGCAATCACCCTTTTGTACATGATCTCTTAAAAAATGATGTCTTATTTCAATGTGTTTAGTTCTTGAGTGATACACCGGATTCTTAGTCAAATTGATTGCACTCGTGTTATCGCATCTAATCGGAATATTTTCAAGTTTCAAACCAAAATCCGATAATTGTTGTTTCATCCATAACAGTTGAGCACAACAACTACCGGCTGCGATATATTCCGCTTCGGCGGTAGAAAGAGCGACACAAGCTTGCTTTTTAGAAAACCATGACACCAATGAACTTCCCAAGAAATGGCAAGTACCACTGGTGCTTTTGCGATCAAGCTTGCATCCGGCGAAGTCGGAATCCGAGTAACCAACTAAACAAAGATTGGCATCAGCAGGATACCATAAACCAGTGTTAATTGTTCCTTTTAGATACTTAAATATATGTTTAACTGCGGATAGGTGAGATTCTTTAGGATTAGCTTGAAATCTAGCACACATGCATACACTAAACATAATATCCGGTCTAGATGCAGTGAGATATAGGAGACTACCTATCATACCCCTATACTTACTAACATCAACCGGTGTACCTTGTTCATCCTTGTCTAGGTAGCATGATGTGCTCATTAGAGTGTAGGCTTCCTTGCACTTGTCCAATCCGAATTTCTCAAGGAGCTCTTTGCAATATTTCCCTTGATGCACAAATATCCCCTCCTTGACTTGCTTTATTTGTAAGCCTAGGAAGAACTTAAGTTCTCCCATCATTGACATTTCAAATTCCTTTTTCATCAAATTTGAAAACTTTCTACAAAGAGACACGTTAGTAGCACCGAAAATGATATCAACATAGATTTGTACTAACAAAATGTCATCCTTGGTTTTATAAATAAATAGTGTATTATCAACCTTCCCTCTTTGAAACTTGTTTTCTAATAGAAAGGAACTCAATCGATCATACCAAGCTCTAGGAGCTTGTTTCAATCCATAGAGTGCCTTTTTCAATTTATAAACATGGTTTGGAAATTCACTATTTTCAAAACCGGGGGTTGTTTGACATACACTTCTTCATTTATAAACCCATTCAAGAAAGCACTTTTAACATCCATTTGATATAAAGTGAATTTCATGATTGAAGCATAAGCAAGTAAAATTCGGATTGCTTCAAGACGTGCAACCGGAGCAAAGGTCTCATCATAATCGATACCTTCCTCTTGGTTGTACCCTTGAGCTACTAGTCTAGCTTTGTTTCTTATAATCAACCCGGATTCATCAAGTTTGTTTCTATAAATCCATTTAGTATCAATTATGGTATGATCATCGGGTTTAGGGACTAGATCCCAAACTTCATTTCTTTCAAATTGGTTTAATTCTTCTTGCATAGCAAGAACCCAATGATCATCCTCAATGGCCTTTTTAATTGAATCGGGTTCAATTTGAGAAACAAATGAGACATAGTGGCAAATGTTTTGAATAGACCTACGAGTAAGTACTCCCTTTGACATATCTCCTATGACTTTGTCTATAGGATGAGCCTTGACCGATTTCCAAGTTGGAGGAAGTTCTTCCCTTACCTCTCCTTCATCAACTTTTGATTTCTCTCTCTCTTTTTCTTCTTTTGAAAAGTCAATGCCATCTTCACTAGCATCACATAAAACACTATCTTCTTTTGAAGACTCATTAAAAATCACATGAATTGATTCCTCAATAGTTAAAGTTCTTTTATTGAAAATTCTATAAGCTTTACTATGAGAAGAATAGCCTAAAAATATGCCTTCATCGGATTTGGAATCAAACTTGCCAAGGTGTTCTTTTCCATTATTTAAAACAAAAACTTGGCATCCGAAGACATGAAAATGAGATATATTTGGCTTTCTTCCCTTGTAAAGTTCATAGGGGGTTTTATCCAAAGAGGGCCTTATCAAAATACGATTTAAAACATAACAAGCCGTATTGACGGCATCGGCCCAAAAATATTGAGGTACTTGAGAATCATTTAACATGGTTCTAGCAAGTTCCTCTAGCACCCTATTTTTCCGCTCTACCACTCTGTTTTGTTCCGGAGTCCTTGGTGCGGAGAATTGATGCTCAATACCATTTTTAGCACAAAATCTATCAAATTTGTGGTTTTCGAATTCACCACCATGATCGGTACGAATAATAATTACTTTTTGATTCACTTGGTTTTGCAAAAGTTTGACATGATGTTTAAAAGATTTGTAGGTCTCACTCTTAGTAGTTAAAAATAAAGTCCAAGTAAACCTAGAGAAGTCATCAACAATCACCAATGCATAATAGTTGCCACCAAAGCTTTTTACTTGTGATGGTCCAAACAAGTCCATATGAAGCATTTCTAATGGCCTTGATGTGGACATCACCATTTTTGATCCAAAGGTGTTTTTAGTTTGTTTACATTTCTTGCAAGGGGAACAAACACCTTCAATAGAAAAATTTAGCTTTGGTAAACCAACTACTAGATCTTTAGATTGAATTTTCTTCAATTGGTTTACATTTATATGAGCAGTCCTACGATGCCATAACCAAGTGTCATTTTCTTTGCTCACTAAACAAGTAGAGACCAAAGAAGTGACTTTGTTCAAATCAACTAAGTAAGTATTATTTAACCTTCTACCAACAAATTTGATTGATTCATCTTTGTCACTTTTAATGAGGCAATGGGTAGAGGTAAAAACTACATGATTACCAATATCACATAATTGGCTTATGCTCAAGAGATTATGTTCTAATCCTTGAACATAGAGCACATTATCAATAATCAAGTTTGAAGAGTTTCCGATTTTACCAATACCAAGGATTTTGCCTTTGTTGTTGTCCCCATAAGTGACATAACCCTTTTCCTTTGGAGTAAGCTCAATGAAGTGCCGCTTATCTCCCGTCATGTGCTTCGAACATCCACTATCAAGATACCACAATTGTTTTCCCGTTCGAAGGCACACCTACAATATGAAATCACTTGTTCACTTTGGGTACCCAAACAATGTTGGGTCCCTTAGGGTTAGTGTTGGGACTTTCTCCCTTCTTAATCCACATATAAGTGCCCTTTTTCATTTCAAACTTCTTAATGTGGCACTCAATGTTGATATGTCCAACTTTTCCACAATAAGTACAAGTTGGTCTCTTTGATGAATTTTTCTTAGAAAATGTTCCAACCACCTTGTACTTTTTGTCCTTTTTATGAACATATCCTAAACCGGTTTTGTTGTGATTATGTCTTTGAGAGTTCAACAACCGGTTGAGGTTTCTATCACTATGTGAGATTGTGAGTTTGTTTTTCAACTCTTTCACTTCTTTTTCAAGATCATCACATCTCTCACATGAAGTGATAATTTCCTCATGATTTGCACAATCACTTTGATGACTAGAATTAATAAGTTCCAAGGATTCATTTTGAAGTTTCAACTCATTTATAGATTTTTGCAATTCATCAATTTCATGTTGAAACTCCAAAATTTTCTTTCCTTTTTCCTTATTAATTTTAGCAAGCCTTTTAAATTGAATTAACATTTCATTGTAGGCTTCTTGCAAATCATCATATGAAATGGAGTTTGAAGAGGAACAAGAAGAACTAGAGGTTACCTCATCATCACTTTCACTCATGCCATGATTAGCTCTTGATGAGGACTCATGATTGTTCTTGGCCATGAGACAAAGGTTTGCATTTTCATCACCGGAGCTACTTGAAGATGATTCATTGCTCTTCTCCGGTGCATCCCAAACAATGTATGCACGCTTCCCTTTGGTCTCTTGGGTCTTCTTGTCATTCTTCTTCAAGAATGTGTCATATTCCATTCTTATGTGACCAACCCCTCCACATTCATGACACTTAACTCCATCATTGGTACTCTTTTCTCTTTGTTTGGAGTCTTTGGTTCTCTTGAAATTGGATGAAGATCCATCTTTCTTCCCTTTGAAGAATTTGTTGAATCTTTTCACAAACATCCCAAATTCTTCTTGATTTGGTTCACCATCGGAATCTCCACTTGTAGAGCATTCTTCAACTTCTTTTGTAGCTTTGGTTGAAGCTTTGAGTGCTATGCTCTTTTTCTTTTTGTCCGATTCCTCATGCATCCCAAGTCTTGTAAGCTCCATCTCATGCTCTTGGAGTTTGCCAAACAAAGTGGCTAAGTCCATGCTATTTATGTCTCTTGATTCCTTGATGGCGGTTACCTTGGGTTGCCAACTCCTATCAAGACATCTTAGAATTTTGTTAATAGTTTCACCATTGCGAAATACTTTTCCCAAGGAAATCAAATGATTAACAATGTGAGAGAATCGCTTTTGCAAGTCACTAATGGTTTCATTTGGCAACATGTGGAACAATTCATATTCGTGAGTTAGAGAATTCAATCTTGCATCTCTAACCTCACTTGTTCCCTCATGTGTGACTTGCAAAGTATCCCACATTTCTTTTGCCGATTTACATTGGGAAACTCTATAGAATTCATCATGGGATAGAGCCGAAAAGATGATGTTTTTAGCTTTTAAATCAAATGAGACTTTTCTCTTTTCATCATCATTCCAACTACTCCTTGGAATTTCAACAATTTCATCATTTATTTTCTTTTTGGGAATGAAAGGACCATTTTCAATTGCATCCCAAATATTCATATCAATTGCTTCAATAAAAACTTTCATGCGAGTTTTCCAATAAACATATCCTTCACCATTAAATAGTGGAGGACGGTTTATTGAAGCTCCTTCTCCACCAAAGTTATTGCTAGAGCCCATTAAGTTTCCAAAAGGATCTTTTTCGAAAAAGTTGTTACACTCGATCTTTCGACCGAGCTCTGATACCACTTGTTGGAAACCAACAAGCGGGCTAAGCAAATACTAGAGGGGGGGTGAATAGTATTTTGAAGCACTAATACCAAATATTTCGATTGATAATTGAAGAATGGAGCTAACACTGAATTTTCTGGAATCAGACACAAAATACTCGAGTCTTTTGTGAAATACTCGAGTTTTTCAGTGATGAACAACTCGAGTCTTTTCTGAAATACTCGAGTTTTTCCTATCAGATATGGGAAAAACCAGAAACGAAAATTCAGCAATTTAACTCAAATCAATTCAATAATAAACAGGAACTTATCCAACAGAATAGCAAGCAATCTAAATAACTTTTAAACACAAAGATTCCTTGAACTTGCTACCTAATTGTATAAATCCTAATTGATTGAAATGACTTAAGTCTATTGAGCTAGAAAGTAGATTAAAAGCAATAAACCAACACTCAAGCAATTTTATCCTGGTTCACTCCAACAATGAGCTACATCCAGTCCTCCTAATCACTTAGGAGTTTCTACTAATAATCAAATTGTTAGAAATTACAAAGGATTGCTTGAGAATGGCCTCACTCAACCTAACCCTTTCAAGAGTGTACCAAACTCTTGATTTCTACCCCAATTTGATTCCGGTGATTGAAGAACTCTTCACAAAGCTTCCTTGAACTCCCTTCAAGAAACTCCACCGGGTTAGGAACCTCCTAGTCTTGTGCTTGAGAACCTCTCAAGACTTCCAACACCCTAAGCCACTTAGGGTTTGCTTGGGAACAATCCAAGACTTTGAATAATCAAGCTTTTTGTATGTGTATTACTAATCTCACAATGGATTAGCACAAATAAGCACAGCTCAATGTAAGAATTGAGGCCTAAAACTCAACTTGGAATGAAATGTAAACATGAGTGAGAAGTTGAGCTTTTTGGGAATTAACACTTGAGAAGAGTAAATTAAGAAAGCTTGAATCAATATGATCTAGTTGTCTTGTTTGTTCTTGCACAAATTCAAAGAGCAATTTTACAATAAGGTTCTGAATTCTCTCTTGGGGTTGGATGAGACTCAAATGCCCTCAATTGGGTTTTTGAGTTTCTCCAACGTTCATTTTTGCTGACTGGACAAAAATACTCGAGTCTTTTGGTAAAAACTCGAGTCTTTTTGGTCGGTCACGAGTGAATTGGTGCACGAACAAGACTAACGGTCATAATTGCTGACCTGGCACAAATACTCGAGTTTTTCTATAAATACTCGAGTGTATACTCGAGTCTTTTTCAAAATACTCGAGTATTTTGATCAGATATGGGAAAAATTATTTTTCAATTTTATTTTTCCTCTCAAGTATTAATTTTTGGTCAATCTCAACTTAATAAACATATAAAAATTTATTCCTAGAAGAGACTAACTATTTCTACCCACTCTCAACCACTCTCAACATAAATTAGAAATTTACAGTTAATATTTGATTGAGAATGATTGGGCACTTGTTTTCTTTTGTTGACTTCTTGTTGATGTTGATGTTGCAATATCTTCAAGGCATGATTTGTTAATTATTTTGTCATCATCAAAACATAATCCACATAATTAGGAGCATTGAATTCACACCCTTTTCTCCTTCGACCTACTTCCCCTCTCATGTCGTAACTTGGGAGCTTCATTAACAAACATGGTATCCTGCCAACCGACCTCACCCCTCATAATTAATAATAGGCACCCATTCTCTCAACAATTAATTCTTTCAAACGTAATTTGTTGGAGAGTCCAATAAGGAAATATACTCACCCTCAGCCCTCAGCCCTCAGGGTAAAGACCACATTGAGCCCCTATTATTGACTCAAAGTATAAGAACTCAAATTATCCTTTACATCCTCTGAACAACTATCAGCTTTCGTGATTTCCTCAAACATGTCCCTTTAAACATTATTCTAATTCTAATCACTTTAAGAAGCGTTTGGCAACAGAATGGGAGACCTTTTCTTGAACAAGTTCCTAAATGACTAACATGAAACAAAAAGTTATTGGACCAAGTTGAATAGACAAATAAAGATACTGGGCGAATCAATATATTTTACCCACCTTTGTTATAATGATAAAATGCATTATGGATTGAATTTTAGATGAATGATATATTTGTCACTGCTTTTTGCTACTTTCTGTTTTTTCATTGTTTGGTGTATACTGTAGACTTTACTATCTTTCTATTTTTTTTCTGTCATAGATATTGTAAGAAATTTAAATTAATAAACTGATATACTTGGAAACAAATCAATAATGGCTGATATGTTTCCAACTTTTCCTGCTTTCATCAGGGAATAGTCAGAGGAAAGCTGGATCAGTTGCGGCGATGCTTTGAGGTCCCAGCTGATCGTCTCTGTTATTATTAAAAATTGTTTTTATGATCCCTTTGTTGTTTTTATGTAATGAGTCCTTATTAGGAAATTAGTTGAGCTTTGATGTGATTTCAGGTCCAATTTGCAGCAGGGAGGGACTTGAGGCCTGGTCAACTGGGGAATATGATACATACACTCTCTAATTGGTAAGCTGTTATTTTCAAGTAGGGCATAAATAAATTTTTGTCATGTGTGATTAGTTACTCAATTACCACGGTTAGTGAGTGATGCTGAACAGAAGTTGTATCAGCGTAAGCTTACGATTTCTTTGCTTCATTACTTCAGAGCTCTGGAGTCTGAATTGTTGGACTATGGCCACTATTGAAAACAGCTTATATTTTAGTCTGTTCAACACCCAAGTTTAGTTACGGTTGGATTAAACTTCCAACTATCAAGTTGGCAGTTTTGTATTAGATATACTTGTAGAGGCTTTTTTTTTTTTTTTGCATTTCTGTTGGTCATGTTTCTTCTTAGTTTCAGAACTTCTGAAAATGTTATTTTACTATATTATGCTAATTTTTGGGATGTAATGTCATGTATGGAGTTTCTTCTAACACACTATTGAAGTTTAATTCATGACTGGGAAACATAGGTTGTCTACATCAGAAAATCTGCTTGTTACTATTCAAGAGAAGATAAAATGGGCTGATTCTATGGGTGAAGTTGACAAGAAGCACAGGAAGGACGTGGAAGAGAGGGTAGAAGAAGTAAAGAAGACCATTTTCAAGGTCGGTTGAATTTATTTTTAGACCTTACTTTTTCACATCATTTTTCCCCTTTAAAAGGCTTGTTTGTAATTTTGATCTTCTACACAATTTTCCCTCTGGCTCTCTTTCTCAGAGTTGATGTTTTCTGTGACGGGCTTGTACTGAATATTTAGATGTTTTCGTCTGTGCAATCAAGCTACATTCTTGTTTTTATTGTTGATGATTTCAGTACATATTTGGGCGTCATTATGTCAATTTTTAATTTTTTTTTCAGAAGAATGAGTTTTCAGAATTTTGTTAATCTGTGTAAAAAAAATTACTCATTTGATTGAAAAAAATCAAATAGGAGTAAAAATATTTTGTATTTTGGACTGGCTAAGTCAATTTGAATTCTTCTCATGCTTTGGACTGGGTTTATTTGAAGAATATGTCTAAAACCACAGCAGAACGTCCCAAATTTTGAGAAAACTATATCAATCTGATGATTTCATTTAGTTAGTTATATGGGATGGGGGAGTTTGGCTTCTGAAAGACTTTTATGAGAAAAAACAGTGTACTTTTATTGATGGAGAGAAACAAAATTATATTCGAAAAAATAGTAGGTAAAGATAATCTTGCACAAAATCCATTCCATAATGTCCACTGCCAGTCTATATTAATAACTTAAAATTTTTTAGGCCACTTGTGCTGCACTAACAGCCCTACTTATTCTACAGCAGTCAAAATATTATTTTGTTATTGTTGGCCATATATAGCTTGCTGTATGCAGCCTTCAACTACAATTGCTTGTTTTATAGGGTAACAGAAGTATAAGCCTTATTTATTACACACAGATAATTGCTTGTTCTATATTGTGGGATATATTTGTCGATGTGTCTTACTTACTTCGTGGCAGAAGTTACACACTGTAAGCAGGCAGACATCGACTTCAGAGGCCATGAGGAGATCTGCTCGGAATCTGGTGGAGTGATGGATTATGAAGAAGATCGAATCCGACCAAAGAGGTAATTTGTCAGAACTTTGCATGTATTAAAAGTCAACCGTTTGCCATAATTGTCTTTTAACAAGAATTAAAACGGCCATGAAATCACCAATGGTTTTGATTCCTGAATGGTTCATCGCCTTCGATTGATGAAGGTAGCGTACTTGAATATTGCTGTCATTTTTATATAAATAATTTGGCGACTTGAATGTACATATGCTATATTCATCTCGCGAGTTCACTTTTCCTCACGTGGACATTGGATCCTAAAACCTGAATGGTATAATAATAGTCTATCAACTGGAACCAGCACATCCGATATGGCATTGTAGAGAAAGCTGGACTATGAATTTGTTCTGTTGCATCTATTTCAAACTAGAATATGTTTATGATGTGTGTTTGGTTTAGGTAATCTAGAGAAAGCTGGACTATGAATTTGTTCTGTTGCATCTATTTCAAACTAGAATATGTTTATGATGTGTGTTTGGTTTAGGTAATCGGTTTTTCCCTGTATTTAATGACCTGTGTCTTGGATAAAATTGCAGGAGGCGACATCCGATATCTTGAAGATTTTAGTTGATAAAGCAGCTCATTGGATAGGTGTTTCTGTAGTTTGCCTGATTTACCCGTGGAATGGATTACCTCTTCAATATTGCACTTGTCTATCTCACTTGCAAGAAGAAAGAGGGAAAAACCTGTTATCTCTTCAGGGTTGTGTTTTGGAAATCGATGGTATTCCCTGAACCGCTGATAATGCTATTGAGTTGGCAAGAACAAGCTGAAATGTTGGTGCGGCAATATATTTTTTTTTTTTTGGGAAATCGATTGTATTTCCTGTTCAGCTGATAATCCTTTTAAGAAAATCCCCCCCTTTTTTTAAGTAGCTAAATGATGCTGTTTTTATTTGTATAATGCTTCATATATGCCTTTATTGCATTGCTACAATTTATGGTAGCTAAATTATATACATATATTCAAAAAATTAGATATATTTTAGTTCTAGCTTATAAGTCTGATGGCCTGCATCCTGGTAATTTGATTGCTAAATTTGCTGTCAGAATTAAGTTGGTAACAAATATTTTTTTAATGTGTGATCACATGTAAAATATCCAAACCCCTCGCCAATAAGTCAATGCTAGTAGCTTAGGCATCAACGGTTCGTATAGATCTGGAAAAAAAAAAAAAAAACTAGTTACTATATGATTTAATTTATATTCGTATTTACTCCCTCTAGTTTTATATGTAACATTTTTTTTGAATTTTTATTTTGGTCTTATTTATAAGATTTAATTTCAATTTTCAAAAGTATTTAATTTTTTTTTTACAAATATCTTTATTTACTCATATTTTTGAGTTTCAATGATAATGATTGTAGTTTTGAAAAAAAAGTATATCAAATTTTCATATTTTTAAAACCACTAACAAATGTAATTACTTTTTTCCGGTAAAAATGAAAAATTCCACAATGAACATTGCATATAGGACCGTAAAGAGTATATTTATTCTATGGAAGGTGGTCATGGGCACATGGCCTCATGGGTTCTCTTGGGAGAGGCCGCTATCGGCGTAGACGTAGCCATCGTAGAAAAAGAGGGCAAGAAATTGTTTCTTGAAAATAATTAATCTTCGTGAGAATAATAGTGTGAAATTATTTATTTTATAGCAGTTGTTCAATTTGCTAAATTGATTATGGTTTCTTAGCTGGTTTTTCTGGGCAAGTTTAAGGGTTCTCACTTCTCACCAAGTTTAAGGGTTATCACCAAGACTTTTACCCATGGTGTGCTAATCTACTATTTATATATAAAAAGACGCCTGTTTGAGGCATCGCGTTTGTCAGAAAGAATTTTCGAAGCATCATGTTTATCGAAAAAAAATTTGAGGTCGGAAAATTTTTTGAGGTAGCACATTTGTCATTGAAGTTTTCCTCTCACCAAAGTGATTGTAGGCAGATAATCATTATCTCCAACCAAAATTATAATTTAATACTTCCTCTGGTCTTATTTATAGGGCATACTTAACCATATCACAAAGACCAAGGAAGGTAGTTAGGTTTCTTGAAACTTTAAAAAAATACTTCAACATTACAATCTTACCCTCTTAACTTGCATTGAGAATTTCACAATGTATTACTTCACGTTAATGTGCAAAGAGCAAATAAGAGAAAATAACAATAATTGTCTCCTAGAAAATACAAAGTGACTTATAAATAGGACCAAAAAATCCTTCTAGAATGTGACTTATAAATAGGACCGGAGGGAGTATTAAATAAATTATTCAATTTTTTCAAATCATTATCTTCATGTGAAGTCATTATTCTCAGTTTATAAAAAAAAAAAAAAAGGAAATCATTATCTTCAACAAAAATATTAAAATTTGAAATAAATAGATTATTCAAGTTTTATAAGTTTTCCAATTCATTATATATAATATGATTTGATTTTATGCTTGATGTGAGTATTTTTTTCCAGCTTCAATCTTTGAATGTGTTTTTCACCTTTAGATCTCTCTTCTCCCATTATTTTGTCCTTTAGTTTCGCTCATATTAAATTATATTATTTATATTTCGATGGTTTGATTTATATTACTTGTTTTTGGTATTTTCTTATTGCTGTTAAGGTTTTGTTGCTAGTGTTAGTGATGTCGGTGGAAAGACTAATTTCTTTGAAGTTTCCGGTTATTATTGATTATTGCTAATTCATTGTTTGTTTAAATTGTTTAATTCGGTGTCCAAACTTTTTTACACTGTCGGTGCATTATCCACCATCAATATGCAGTATTTTTACTTATAAGTCAACCATATATAGCTAAACAATTAACGATGGATAATATGCTGACAGTGGTTGAGTTTAATATTTGTACATTGACAGTGTAAAAGTTTTTTACACTGTCGGTTCATCCACCATCAATATGCAGTACATTTACTTATAAGTCAATCATAACTAAGCAATCAACGATGGATAATATAGCTAAGCAATCTTTACACTGTCAGTGCATACACTATTTTTTCTTAGTACTTTATTGATAAAAGAAAAAAGAAGTCGCAAATAATGAGCCATTTTTTTTTGTTGGCTAAAACATCACTTAAAAATGAAACAAGTGGTAGTAATGAGACTAGGTAGTTGTTGGGAGGGTGGATGAGGAGATCCACGATCCATGCATCAGCATTAATAATTTGGCATGGACCTTAAAGACCATTGGGAGTTGCACTGATCTTGTTGGTGTTGTTGTTGTTGGGTTCTTGAATACCGTTACCAACGACTACCTCTGAGAGATTAACCTGCACTTTGGCCTTCCTCGCTGCTATCTGTTGCTGCGTCGACTTGTAAAAGGTTGCATAGAGAATCAGTTGCACCACCGAAAACATTGTCCCGATCCCATTCGGTATCTGACAATTAGAGATGAAATTATTTAAGAAAAGTTGTAGTACAATTAACATCTTTATTTTGTTCTTACCTAATAAAAAAACATCTTTATTTTGTTGAACCATATACAGTAACTTATACTCCTTCCTTCCATTTTATTTTATCTATCACTTTAACTTTTTTAACTTATTTCAAATTATTTGTAGCTTTAGAAATTTGAGGATGTATTAATCATTTTTTTTTCAACTTTAACCTTGTACATTGAAATATCTGAATGAATGATAATTAATGTAGCGTAAGGATATTATAGTAAAATTATCTCATAATTTTCTTGAAAATTGAAGCATTAAATGATTGTATTAATCCGTAGGAAATTTCTAAAATGACAGATAAATGGGAATGAATGAGATATTATTTTGTTGTTTTTTTAGTCATTTTTTAATTGTTAAATAAACAATATAAAATATCACTAATATCATTAATTTTAATTTATTGATGGATCATCAATGATTTAGATGTGAGACAATGCAATAATTTCTTGTATATTTGAACAGACAAACAAATGATCTTATTATTTTGGATGTGATGAGAAATGACTATATTTCCGCCAAGAAAATATAGTTTATAATAGTCCAAGAGCTAAACAAGAAAGGATTATTATTTTGTTTTCTTACGGCGATAAATGGGTCAAAAGGGATGAAAGCATAAGTGGTCCAACACACGCCATTGCCAAAGGAAGCCAGAGAGAGGAAAAATGGCATGTACTCAACGCTTTTGGTCGTGATCACCAATTTCTGCATCCCAATATCATTCATCATAAATATTAAGATCCCGTATTGTGTTAATTCAACAACTAATAGTTTGAGTATGATGACATACCATGACAGATAAAGGTGAAGCATACATCCCAATGTTAAAGAGCATGCATATGGTTCCAACAACCGCAATGCGCTTCTTGTCATTGTGAATCACAGTTAACGAGACAAGGGTGAGAGTAGTGATGAAAATGAGTTCTAAGAGGAGCCATAGGAAGACCCTAAGCCTCTTCTTACGGTCAGAGTAGATCAAGAAGAGGATGACATAGATCATTTCAATAGCACAACCTGCACCATTGATGGTCACTACTAACAAGCTGTGTGGATGCACCATTGGTAAGCCGTAGAGGGTCCAAACCATGCAGTTCATGAGAGCAGCTAGGTATGGTATTGGAGAATATTGTTCCACTGATTTCTTTTGCCATATTTGGACAAAAGTTGGCCTGCATTTAGTTAGATTTGTATGTATTGAACTTTACATTGTTTGAAACACAAAAGCCTGAATACTGCTATACATACTATTTGGTTATCCACATAATAGCTTGTATTTGCATTGTTTTTACTTTACATGCATCAAAAAATATGTACACTTCCATATTTATTTATGTAAGGATCGAGGATCAAATAATATCATTATATTTTATCTTAACATTTTTTACAGGCAATTTTTTAGATAGGGAAGGAAGATTGGAAAATTGTGCAATTGTCTAGGATTGAACCTAGGTTCTTGATCTCATTTTATGTCCCCCAATTCTACCAACTGAATAAATAATTGGGAACATATTTGATCTTGAATTAAGTTTTTTAGATATAAAGTAAAAAATAAAATAAAATAAAATGATGTTACATATGTACACTTAAGTTATAATTAGGGATTGTCTAATCTAACTACTACCTGATAGTTTAAAAATAAATTAGTATGATGAGTGTCGTGTGATATTTGAATGTGCAGTATGCATGTAGTGCTAGTATATATGTTTATTGTGGAGTGTCCAAATTTTTAATAAATTAAATTTAATAAAAATATTAAAAATAATCAGGATCAAGATCTTAAATAAATATCCTAATTGTCTAGAGTTTGTCATGATATATATTAAAGGAATATAAAATATGGAAAATGTTAACAAGTGTCCTTAGGACATTTGTTAAGATACTAAAAGTGGTTTATTGTTTTAAAAAGATGTGATTTTTGGGATTTTCGAAAGAGTGATTAATGCTAACTTGTGATTGATTTACCACTTCTCGTAACCTTATTAACAAGTGCCCTTAACCATAAATATTTGATGAAGAGACAAATGTTAGTTATATTTCTTCTGTTAAAAGAAAGAAAGAAAATATATATAACAAGTGGCATTCATTTTAACAAGAAAAATCCAAAACATTTAGAATTCTTTTTGTCAGCATTATTTTCCCAATAGATTGATATCCTTATTAGTTTTTGGCAAGATGAGTAGTAGACTTTGGCATGTTGACAACATTTCTACCCAAAACAAAGAGAACTGAAGGAATGCCGCTTACGCCGGGGAGAAGAACAGGCAAGCTGAGATGACATTTCCTGAAGAAAAGAAAAATGTGAAAGTTTTATATCTCAAATCATTAGTAATATAAAAAAGGTCTTGCTACTACATTGCAATACGAAAAACAATCATTAATATACATCATTCCATTTTTCAAAAATTCAAAAAATACAAGTTTTAATGAACTTTTATTATAATTGGCTTGTTAACAAGTGCACCAAGAACACTTGTTAACATCTGCCATATAAAAAAAGACAAAAAATATTATAAAATTAAAATTTATATCTATAACAAATTTCGATCAATTTTCGGAAAAATTTACTTCTTGTTATGTAAAATATATAACATTGACAAGACAAAAATTAAAATTCAGCAATAGTGAAAAATAAACAATGTGACATATAACTTTTCCAAATAAGAAAACAGTTTGACCCACCTATGACACCGACTACTGTTCGAGCAATGGCTGCTGTAGACATGATTCCTAACTGAAATAAGAAGATAACTCAAATGAAAGAAGTGAAGATATGAAATGTGAATGAAAGTGTTCTATGTGAACTGAAGTGGGACTCAATGAGGGTTGTATGATACGAATCAAGCTAAATGCACTTTAGTCGTATCTGAATTTGGTACATCATGTACATGACATGTGTGAGACTTAAATAGACAGAGAGTGAGTGAGAGATTTTTCCCTTGAATTGGCACAGTTTTTAAGATGGCGAGACATTTAGCAGGAAGAGAACGAATTCATCGTTGGCTCTTTTTTCGATGACTATCGATTAACATAAATTATCCGAAGAAAAAAAAACATTTATTTAAAAGTAATTAATTTTAATTTTATTATATAAATTATTCTTTTATGATACTCCTCCGTCCCTTATTGTAGAGCACCATTTTAGTAGAATTGATGTCCCTTTTTATAAGTCGTTTTAAAATATCTAAGTAGTATTAATGAGTATATTCCAAATACACCCCTCATAATTGCATAGGGTTGATAGAGTAATAATTACAATAGAGAGAGAAATGAATAGAGTTGTAAAGTTTTAAATAGGGATAACTTTCGAATGACAATATATTTTTTGATAAATTTGAAAATAATAATTATTTTTCTTAATCTACGTAAATTAGATAAAAGTGACAAGAGGGAGTATTAAGAACTGAATAAAATGAAACGCGAAGGAGATTTGTTTCAGGAGCAGCAAAAGATAATTGTTGAATACATTATATAAATAGTAATATTTTAAGAATAATTATATTTAATATAAAAAATTAGTTAAAATTTACTTACTCCTTCAGGTTTTATATACTCCCTCCGGTATAAGGGAGTGTATAAGATTGGAGGAAGTATAAGGGTCTTATAAATAGGATCGGAAGAAATATAAGTCCCATTTCAAAAAAAAAAAATTTGCCTTTAATATAAGTTTTATTTTCAATAATATTATTCAACACTTTTGAATCCCAATAATACTCATAATTATTATAAGGTTTGAAAAAATATACCAAATATTTACATTACCAATGTCACTAATAATATTGACTATTCTCTCTGTTTCAATTTATTCGTTGCTTTAGGAGTTTCATACGGATTAAGAAAATAATTTAATACTTCAATTTTCAAGAAAAGAATAATGTAACATTATTATATTATCTTCACACTATATTAATTATCACACATTTCACATTTTTAAAAAAAATGTTAATTTTGGGAAAAATTAATTAATTCACTCTCGAATTTTTAAAGAGATAAATAATTAGAACAAGTCGAAAAATGATAAAACGACAGATAAATTGAAACAAAGAGAGTAACTTTCTTAAAAGGTACTCCCCCGGTACTTATTATAAGTCACATTCTAGAAGGTTTTCTTGGTCCTAATTATAAGTCACTTTACATTTCCAATGTATCATTTATTGTTTTTTCTCTTTTTTGCCCTTATTAAATGCTTTGACTATCTATGTATTTTTGTTGTTCATTAATGAGTGTGAATTTTTCAAGAAAAGTTTAGAGGGTAAAATTGTAATGTTACAATATATTCTCATAAAATTTATAAAACTAACTACTTTCCTTAGCATGTGTAATTCATTTAAGTATGCCCTATAATAAGGACTGAAGAGAGTATATTTTTTAGTCAAATGAACTTTTATTTATGGAAAACGCTAAAGAGTTCCCTTAGGCCATTGATTAAGGAAGGTAAAGAGGTAGTTGTATATTGAAAAATAATGAATTTAAAAATTCGAGAACTAATGAACTTAGATTTTCAATACAAATTATTTTTATTGTATTTCTTAATTAATGTTCTTAAGACACTAGTTAGCAATAAAATTTATATATATATATATATATATATATATATTATAAAGAAAGATAGAGAAGGGATGAAGTATATTTTGAATCATTATATATGATATTTTTTTTGGGTTTCCTTAATTTCAATCCTTAAAAATGAGGATAAGAGGCTTTATAAAATATTTTTGCATTAAAAATTTAAACATTTAAGACTTAAAACTTAATAAATTTATGTTTCCAATATTTTTTTTATATATTTTTTACTCCCTCTGTCCCTTAATATAAGTCTTACCTAATTCACGCAGATTAAAAATAATTATTACTCTCAAATTTATCAAAAAATATGTTGTCATTCCAAGGTTACCCCTATTAAAAACTTTACAACTCTATTCATTTCTCTCTCTATTGTAATTATTACACTATCATCCCTATACAATTATTAGGGGTGTATATGGAATAAACTTTTTAATATTACCTAAATATTCTAAAACAACTTATAAAAAATACATCAATTTTACCAAAATGTTACCCTATATTAAGAGACAGAGGTAGTAACCCCTAAGCAAACCTTTTTTTTTTTTTAATACGTAGTATTCGAGTTCCAAGGGAGTATGGATCACTGACAGTTTCCGCAGTGACTTTTAATTTTCGATCTCTACATGCATGTACTCCACTTGTTAAGATTATTTGTAAAATAAATAATACTCCTTTTGTCTTTAATTATAAGGTTTTGGGTAAAAAAATTTGGTCCTAAATATAAGATTCTCTTGTACTTTTTTCCAAAATTACCCTTACATCTAATCATTGTGGTCTAAGTTTTTGTGAGAAGAAATAAATAAAATTGTATTGAAATATGAAATGGAGCTTGTTTAATATTGTAAATGACTTGGAAATTGATTCACTACATTAAATATAGATGATGGAGTAATTATTGAAAAAATAAAAAAATTATTATGTTCTAATTGGTATAGGGGTATTTTTGAAAGAACATATTAATAACATTGGTGAACGTAAAAATGCCCAATAAAATCTTATAATTAGAGACGGAGGGAGTAAATGACAGCATCCCTTTAATCATATATATAGTAAGGTTTAAATATTATTTTGATCCTTTATCTTATTTTTAGGTTTCAATTTGGTCTTTTATTTTTAAAAATAGTTAATTTAGTCTTCTATGTTTTTAACGTTTGTCAATTTCACATTTTATCATGATTGTGTTAAATTTTCACTGGAATATACTGATTTTGCCTCAAATTCAATTTCTAATCACCAGAATCTGTATCGCATCGTTGTAATTTGCAATTTTTGAAACAAAAAAGCAAAAATGTGAGCGAACTTTCACCATAAAAAAGTGGAACGACATTGAAATTTTATTAATCAAAGTATCAAATATGATGAAAAATGTAGATTTCGATGAGAAAATGCATGTTCTAGTGATTGGAATAAGAAACTTATTACAAAATCAGTATATTTCGGTGAAAATTTAACATCATTATGACATAAGGATGAAATTAACAAATACTCCCTCTATCCCTAATTATAAGACCCTCTTAACACTTTTATTTTGTCCCTATTTATAAGGTCATTTACCAATTTTCAATGAGCATTAATTATTTTTTTCCGCAAACACCACCAGTACAAAATACATTTTTCAGACCGGTTCCGAAACATTTTTCAGACCGGTTCCGAACCGGTCTTAAAGCCCCTGTTGCTAAAAATACATGTTAAATGAGACCAGTTATAAACCGGTCTTTTTTATATTAACGAGACTGGTTATTAACGCTCTGATTTAAATTTTTGAACCAGTCTGAATAATTATTTTGAATCGGTCTGAATAATAATTTTGAACCGGTCTGAATAATTCTTTGAACCGGTCTGAATAATAATTGTGCACCGGTCTGAATAATTCTTTGAACCGGTCTGAATAATAATTTTGAACCGGTCTGAATAATTCTTTGAACCGGTCTGAATAATAATATTGAACCAGTCTGAATTATAACTTTGAACCGGTCTGAATAATAATTTTGAACCGGTCTGAATAATTCTTTGAACCAGTCTGAATAATAATATTGAACCGGTCTGAATTATAACTTTGAACCGGTCTGAATCATAATTTTGAACCGGTCTGAATAATTCTTTTAAATCATTATTTTTAACTACAAATTCTGAATTAATTGTTGAACCGGTCTGAATTATTATTTTGAACTGATCTGAATTTGAATTATTTTTTGAACCGCTCTGAAATATTATTTAGAACTTATCTGAATTAATTTTTTAACCACTCTGAATTATTATTTTGACCGCACGCATCTTGGCAAGAATTAAAACATGCACCGATATGAAGCAAGAGGCAATTAACAGAAATGAAACAAGAGGCATCTACTAATTAATTAAGAAACTTAATCTAGAGCGCAGGACATGCCTTGGGACATGAATACAATATGTTTATGGAGTTAAGCTTAGTTCAAAACTTTGAGGACACAACACTGCTATGGTGTTTTTAAATCAGTATCAAATCAACATAAATCACATAATTGAATAAAAAGAAATATTGTTTTTAAAAGTTTGCATAAGTCATTGTAAACATAATAAAATGCTAACAATCATCTAGTTATCGTGATATTTCCATTTGTATTAATATAAAAGAGGCTGGCCATTTGTATTTATGTCTCTCTTATCTATTAGTTGGAACTTTGAAGTTGTATAATATACTTTTGTTGACCAACCATTATACCCCCGTAGCCCTGGTCTAATTCCCGTTGTGTTGATCATTCTCTAATGTGGATACTTGTTGTATACTTGTAGATAATTACAGAGTAAAATCTCGACCTCTTGGGTGTAGAAAATTATAGTCTTCCTTTACCTTTATTTAGATTCATGTCATAATTTGAAGGATCAGAACATATTAATTTAGATTCATGTCATGCTAATTGGCCCATCACAAACTAAAATTGCTTGATTGTAAGACTTTGGAAAGTTGCGGTAACATTCTCTAAAACTTTAGCCACGTACCTTTGTTCACATTCAGTGTTCATAAAAATTAACAGTATTCCAAAATTAATCTAAATTGAAATGCAATAAGTTATATGCCAGAACAGAAAGTATTCCCTGATTAACATCAAAACACACACATACACTCTTTTGTGCAAGCTTTAGTTATATTTCTGCTTTTAGAGGGCAGGTAATTCAGATGATGTATGCAATGTATAAGTAGACCCATAACTCCAATTTTTTAGGCAATGATACAAAAGATAAAGCAAGAGCAAACCTGAAAAAGTTCAGCACAACCATTGTACGCCAAGATATCTCTCAATTAACCAGGATGAAATTTAAAGATTAATTATCAGATAAACCAGAATAAACCTGAAGGTTCTTCAATTATATGATAAAACCAATGTAAATTATCAGATAATCACATTTATTTTCATTGGAGTGTAAGAAGTAAAGATTAGAAGGACTAGTGTTGTAATCCATACAAGTCTGGTTTGCCATCTTTAAGTTGAAGAAAATTTCATAAACCATTTAATGCCAAAGCTGTCCAGTACATGATGCATCCTCTATTAACTTATTACACATTGAAGGAAAGAAAGGAAAAAACACATAAATTCACAGACTCAAAAACTGAACCTCATGCTTAATTAATCACACTAAAAAATCAAAATGCAGTATATAAAAAAAAGAACAACTGAAAAGAATAACTTGCTTTTTGGACACAGAAACAATGGAATAAACAAGATTTTTTTGGTGTCTAAACATGTTAGTAATGGAAGAAAACTAGAAATCCATCTCAGATTCGAAAGAACAAATCTTAATTTGGTAATACAATAACATGACCATATCAGTTCACCTCGGTTTGTGTTCGAACCACTAACGAACCTTGGTTCGTATTGTCTCCATGCCCAGATCGAAGGAGGAGAGAGAGCAGAGGCAGCAGATCGCGTTGTTGGGAACGCAAGGACCAGTGGCGGTGGCGGCTCGGTCTGAACCAGCGACAGACGCCAGCGAGGCGAGGAGCGAAGATTGTGGTTGGTTCGTGGCCGTTGCTCGAAAGCTACAAGCAGCTGTGGCGGTGGTTCTAAGGGAGGCGATAGACACCAAGAGAGAACGGGAAAGAGATAGACGAAGGTGAGAAGACACCAGGGAGAGAGAGAGAGAGAGAAAGAAATAACGACCGGAGGGAGAGACGAAGAGCGATGGTCATGAGTAAGGCAGTGGCAGCCATGAGAGCAAACGCAGGAAGAACAGAGGAGGGAGACTGTAACATCCTAAACTTTATTTTAAATGAAATTATTAAATAAAAACCTAAGAAAAATTGGAATAATGACTTAATGAATTTTGGTAGATAGGTGAGTGGTGATTATAAGTCCTAGGGGTTGTATAGAAGGCAGTTGTGGCTTCGGGCAAAGTCATATAAGCGAAATCGGGAGTTAAATCGGCGTTTTAGATGTTAGAAATCGACCGAAAAGAGAAAATCAGAAATTTATTATAGGATGCTAAGAAAATAAATTCCACCGTTGGATATGAAGTTCATGGGGTGAAGAAGCTTATCTAAAAATTTGGACCCGATCCGACGGTTAACGAAAAAGTTACGGCGAATCGAAGATTTGAATCCTGTTTCTCGCCCAGGCGCACCAGCCATGCGCCCAGGCGGGTGCACTGTTCATAAGTGCACCAGGCAGTGAAAAACCCGCCCAGGCGAGGCATCAATTCGCCCAGGCGAGGCATCAATTCGCCCAGGCGAGTGGTGATGCGCACCAGCACGCACCAATTCGCCTTTGGCGCGCCAGAATTTCCCCACCGCACGCACCAGGTGCACCAGCAGCACCAGCTGGTGCAGAACTCGCCCGAGCGAGTGATAGGCGCGCCCAGGCGCGTGGCGCACACCAGATCAGATCTGGTGCGTTGATTCTGGCTTGGTGGCTAAGTTTGCCACACCAGCCACACGATTTTGGCAGCAGCATGGCAAGGGAAATAAAATACTAGAAGCCCTTCATTCCTTCACAATCCCATACCAACACAACTTACCACCTTCACCATTTCCCTTCAAGCTCCAAGAACACTTCCATCACTTTCATCATCAACACTTGATTCTTGGGCACCTCAACCCAAAATCAACCAAACCCATCAAGCTTGCATCATGGATTTTGGCTAAGAGCTCATTCCTTCCCTCTCCCTTGGCTCACGAGTTTGCTCCCTCTCTTCCTTCTTCTTGGTTTTTCAATTTCCATCATTGATTGGGGTAAGTGAGCTTCATGCCATGAATTAATTTCCTTTCCATTTCAACTTTCCTTAACTCATAGAGATTGTGCTCTAAAACCTTAGGGTTCTTGCACTCATGGTTATGTAGGGATTGTGTTTCATGCCTTCCAACCCAAACCAAGGCAAGGACAAGGATCACTCATCTTGTGCTCTCTCAAATAGGATTGTGTACCATAATTTCATCATTTCCTTATTGAGGTGGCAAGCTAGGCTTAGGAAATTCAAGTTTCCAAGATTTCGAGCTAGGGCTCACTAAGGTTCTATTTACTTCTTGCTAATTTAAGGTAAGGAGTGGGTTATAGTGAGCATTACCGTACTCTGGGGTTTAGTTTACAATATGCATATAATGGGTACTAAGAGTTATGTGTTAGTTTAGGTTGATATGATATAGGATAATTATTAAAAATAGAATTTATGACTTAGGGAAATTATTTTGATGTTGATATGTTCCATCTTGATATTTGGTAATTGTTGATGATTTGAATGCTTGATTTGTGAAATGACTGAGATATTATGTTGATTAGAATTCAAGGCAAAGAATGACAATAATGAATAAAGTAAATAATAATGGAAAGTGCAGTGGAATTGAGGATCGGTGCATTGATAGACTAGGTGCCCCTGCCGGGTGTACCAAAGTCCTAAGGGCCAAGTGCTCAACCAGGCTAAAATCCCATTAGGTACAAATTCCCTGTTAGGCATCAATGCACCAAGACTCAATCCGCTGCCGGACTAAAAGATCTAAAATGTGTTGAGAATGTGAAAAGTGAATGAATTCAAATAACTGAATGTAATGGAATTGTGGAAATTATGTGATAGCATAGCCTAACAGGTGAAGCCTTTTGGGTGAGAAAGTCCTGGTTGAGCGAGAGACCCTTGGGTGTACCAAATGCCTGGCAGGAGCGTTAAAATTCCTAGTGATGCAAACCGGTTGTAACCGGGAGTGTCGTACAGACGTGGTAAGACGTTATCGCGCTGTGGGTGCGAACGCAGTAAAGACGTGACTGGAACGCACTGAATGAGAAATGTGATTATAAATGATGAAAAGAGAATAAAGGGCATTATGAGATTAATGCATGAGTATAAAGAGATAAAATTGACTTGAGAAACTAATGAATACTTGAAAATGAATTGTGATACATTGACTCTTATTTCGCTGTGATTGAACTACTATATGTGTGTGGCTTAGTGTTACATTATGTCTTAATTGGAAACTGCCTCCCCATTTTATGTGTAATACTCACTCCTTACTATCTCCACAGGTACTGAGGAAGAGTTTGCACCCGATCAGGCCGAGCAGGAATACTCTCCCTCACAGGGAGAGTAGGTCACTTATAGTTATGAAGGACATGGGAATGTCCTGGGCCCGATGATCTGATGTGAATCATTTTTGTTGTATATATAATGTAAATAGCTTTTTGGGGGCCCAGGACGACTCCTTTTGGGAAGGGGTCTTATTTTGGGGAAAAACTGTTTTCCAACTTGTCTATATTCCGCTTAACTCTGATGCTTATACTCTGATGTCTCATACTGTGGTATCTTGATGTGTGCACGATGTGGCACTAGATGATATATATATATATATATATATATATATATATATATATATATATATATGTGAATAGCCCTGCTGGCTTTGAAGTTTGAATGATGTTGTTTATTAGGTTGCAGGAAAACCAGGAATTTTGGAAAAGTCCTAAAAACAAACGAAACTCCGTCCGTTTGAGGGGTGATTTTTATAAATTAAAAAGAAAATTTTAAATTCACTATTTTAATTAAGGGTATAATAGGGTAAATAATCTTAGGTGTTACAGAGACTGTGGTTGGAGCTTGGCTGGTTATTAGGGTCGGCGTGAGGAAATGAAGAAAGGGGAAGAAGCTTTGAAGTAGAGAACCCTTGCTCGTGCGGTGTATGGGGAAGTCAATTTATTTATTTTTCAGACTGGTTGTCAAAATGAACCACTCTTGTATAAACCAATGGCAACTTCGAGACCGGTTTCGCATCGGAACCAGTTTCAATTAATATATTTTTAGACTGGTCATTTAAATGAACCAGTCTGGTTTAAACTAATGTCAACTTTCAAACCGGTTCCGCACAGAACCGGTCTTAATAAAGTGGTCTGAAAAATATATTTTGTACTAGTGCACCCACGTTTATTTAACACTTTTTAGATTCTCAATAATATTAATAGGGGTAATTTTGAAAATATATATCAAAAGTTCACATTTCCAATACAATTAACTAAATTATTCCACTTTCTTAGTGGACGTGAAATCTCCCAAGAGACCTTATAATTAGGGACGGAGATAGTATCATAAACATGAAAGACCGAATTCACTGTTTTTAAAAATAAAGGACCAAATTAAAACCTTAAAATAAGATACAAGACAAAAAAGTATTTAAGCCTAAATATAATTGAAATTTAATAGTAGCATAGTACTATTCTTTTCGTGCTAAAAAGATGACAAAATTTTGAAAAGTGTAAAGAAATAAAGGAATATATTTTTAATGCATTATCCATAACAAATTAACCAATCATCAATTCAGTAATTTAATATATTATTTATTAATTATTTAATCATGTACTATAGTATAGTAATTTTCAAACATTTTTATTTTTTATTATGATTTTAATTTGAAACAATTTTTTTTACAATTTTTTTATCATTTTTATTAAATGGAGGGAGTGATTTATTAATATTTTTCAATTTTCCATCAAGGATTTGAGTAAAGCTGAGCATTTGAAACTTAAGACTTGACTTGTGAAATTGAAATCATTTTTAGGCTTTGCTTGTTTGATAGGTTGCCAACAACAAATTTTTTTTGCATTAGCACCAACAGGTAAGCTAACGTAAAGAAAAGGGATTCCACTCTTTTTACAAGTGAAGATAGATTCTGCCAAAGTAAAAGTAAAAAAGCGAAGATACATCATTAATACAACACACACAATATATGGAGAAATTAATTTTAACTCAGATACCAACAAAAACCAGTGCAAGATCCCTTTCATAGTATTAACATTATGCAAAAAGGCATCATAAAAAATAATTGTATCATTTATCAGTATATTAAAGTGAAGTTATCGGGGTGTAACTCGTGCCCATGTTGTACAACATGAAAAGGCCATCATTCACAACTTTTCACACGAAAGCATTAAGATCTTCTACAACAATAAGGAGCAAGAACGGGGCTAAAGGATCATTTTGCTTAAGATCTCGGTTAACAGACACCTTCCCACTCTGGCTATTACTATTCCCTCTGGTCCTATTTATAGGGCATATTTAACCATATCACACAGACCAAGGAGGGTAGTTAGGTTTCTTGAAACTTTAAAAAATACTTCAACATTTCAATCTTATCCTCTTAATTTGCATTGAGAATTTCATAATGTATTACTTCATATTAATGGGCAAAGGGCAAATAAGAGAAAATAACAATAAATGCCTCCTAGAAATAAATAAGACCAAAGAATCCTTCTAGAATGTGACTTATAAATAGTACAGGAGGGAGTATTAATTAGGACAGACAAACTATTCAAAAAAAATACGAAATTTAAACTAGCAAATCCATGTAGCACAAAATCCCATAACCTGCATAGTATGCTCCAAGAAAAGTCAACTAACTGAATCGTCGACTTTTATTTTTTGCCCCATAAACGACTTTTTAGCTCCCATTTTTAATTTTTATGGACTAAAATACCCTTTTATGTGTTATTATTTCCGATTTTTAAGAGTCAAAAAAAGATTTTGACTCTTGAGAATCGGAAAATTAAACTACATACTATTTCCGACTCTCAAGAGTCAAAAAAATTTTTGACTCTTAAAAGTCGAAAACATATTTTATGCATTTTTTCGACTTATATTAGTCGGAAATATATTTTCCGACTATCACTCGTCGGAAAATATATTTAGCCACCCAAGTACAATTATTGCGTAGCCACCCATGCCAATAAAAGTCACACCGTTTCTTGAATAGTAGTAGTATTGAAATGACAACAGCTGCAACACCTTTTGAATTGCCTAACACCTGTTGTGTATGAATTGCAGAAAATTACAAAGTTACATATAAGCACATCTTGATATGAATTGTAACATGATTTTGTATCTGCTTAATGCTATTAAACTCTTACAGAGCAACTTTCAAAATCAATTAGTTAAAAGGATTGAATGGAATTGTTTTTGGTGTGCAGATGCATGTGATTGATAGATTAAATGCAATGAGAGGTAGAGGTATGGCTTCCTTGTATTCATGGTCTTGCAAGAGGTGAGCAACTTATTACAATTTTCTTTATCACTGACATGCTTTTCAGTGTTCCGACTATTCAAAGTTGGAATGTGGAAATTTCGGAAATTTTTTCCGACTCTGAAGAGTCGGAAATGTTCTTCCTTCTTTTTAGAATCGGAAACAATAATACGAAAAAGAATATTTTGGTCCATAAAAAATAAAAATGGGGGCCAAAAAGCAAAAGTCAACTTAATCAAATGCCTTTTTGAAGCCAACCTTTATATCAAACAAGATTTCTTGGATTTTTTTTTTTGCATGATCCACAAGTCCATTCATGATGAGCACACCATCCATAGTTTGCCTTCACGGAATAAAGGAAAACAACCTTTTTCAAGCTACCTGTTATGAAACAAGTGAGCTTGACAATGGTTTTGATGAAGACAAAAGTCAAAGACCAACAACAACAACAACAAGATTCAAAAGTATTATTTAATAGGACTTGTCCTTAAGATGTTTGCTTGGGTAGAGTCTAGGTTCGGTAGTGACTCAATAAATTAATTTAGAATAATCTTAATGTAGTGGACCTGACCTCAGTCCAACCGATTTAACTTTATACCGACTAGTTAAGCACTGAGTCGAAGAGCTCCGACCACAATCTGGTCAGATTCACAGTACACCGAGTTGTTGGAAATCAAGCTTGCCCTAAAGGACGTAAAGAGTTATGCTAGAAGAATTCTAGAAGATAGTTTTGATGATATCAAACAAATTCCAAGTTTCAAGCATCAAGTTTCAAGCTCAAGGCTCAAGCTTTCAAGTTCCAAGTTTAGTATAGCCATGCCCATAAAAAATTTGTAAGGTAATGAAGAATTTTTCTTACAAGTGTTTATGGCCAAATTGCTTGTTCAATTTTAAGGAGAAGAAAAGAACCTTGTATGAAAAATGTTTTTAACTTTATTTTTCAGTTTAAAATGCTTTTGAAAACCTTGGTTACACACTCAATCTTAGAAAATCAATTTTTATGAAAATTAACAGAGATGATCTATTATTTTTCTTGGATAATCGATTACTGTCATTCTAAGTTGTGACCTGGGAATTTTAATTAAAATCTAATTAATTACCTTCCTCACAGAATATAAATAATCGATTACCTTGTTTTAATAATCGATTACTTTCTTAAAAATGAATTTCACTATTTTTCACAGAATGTAGATAATCGATTTCCTTTTCTCAAGTAATCGATTACCTCAACTTTTATTGAAATCCGTCTCAGAATCAATCTTAAATGTTTCCAGATTTGTTTTTATATAAATGATTCTAATTTATTTTCAAAATTCGAAATTGATTTTGTTTTTTAAATAATTCCTTATTTGTTTTAAGAATCAAATCTTTAATTTATTTTCTAAATCTTTTGATTTTGAATGCAAATCATATCTTATTATATTTTAATTTTATTCTGAAATCTATTTTATTTAGTTTTGATTTTAAAATTAATTCTATGATATTCTATTTTATTCTTTAAATCTTTTTTTGATTTAATAAGATTTCAAAAACCTTTTATTTATTGGAATTTCAAAAGTTGTTGTTGACTAATCCTATTTTTTATTCTTTTCTGATCAAAACGTTTTTTTTTCTTCTTCTTCTTCTCAAAGAACATGTTATTCATTGTTGATATTATTTTGGCTTCAACACTTGTGATCGAAATCCTTCTTTATCAGTAGAGCATTCTTGTTGTATCTGTGTTATCAAGAACACATCAAATTTGTATCACTCACATCTTATCATATTCGACCATAGTGATTAGGGAGTGGATCTCATAGTTGAATGTGTTGTTGAAATTCATGTGTTCCCCATGATGTTTTGATGATGACAATACCAAATGTTGTTTTGATGATGACAAGATGATGATCATGATGTTTTTGATGAATATATGCTTTTTAATGATGATCATTAAGTGATAGGTTAAAGTTACTGATAATGATATGCTTGATTGCCTTTCAAGTTTGCTTGTCCTAGTTTATAATGTTGCATTTTAGGACATGTTGTAAATCAATAATGTCTAGGCACTCAAGGTTTCGTATTTTAAGAACTGTAGGAGAAGATCTCGTTTTTATGAAAAACCTTTGTGAAAATCTTTTGCGAAAACCTCTGGTTACAAATCTTTTAGAAAAACTATTTTTAAGCAAACGTAATCGATTACTTTTTCAGATAATCGATTACTTCCTTTAAATTTTGTAACCTGAGAGTTCATAAAGATGATAATCGTTTACTTCTCTATAAATAATCGATTACCTTCAGGTCTGATACATTTAATATTATTTTCAGTGAAAATAATCGATTACTTCTGCAGAGTAATCGGTTACCTTTTCAAAATTCAAATTATCTGTTTTCACAGAATGCAGATAATCGATTACCCTGATCAAAGTAAACGATTACCTCCATATTATTTTTGAAAATCGTCAAACAATCAGCCTTATTCAGAAAATGATTTATTTCCTTTTTCGTTTGATTTCGTTTTAGATTAAAAACGTTTTCTTTGTTCTCTTTGGTTGGTCACTTCCTATCTCTCTTCTAATCCTAGTTTTTGAAAATCAAATAGGGAGTTCTTCTTTGTTCTGAAAAATATTAAAACCCTTAAGAAGTCAAAGACATTCATTGTTACAGAGTTTTCATTGTTGTATCAGCACTACATAGAGTGCATAAATTGTTAGTTTCTATTCTTCTCTAAACCAAATTCTTGTAAGGGAAAATGTGACCCTTAGTATTAGGGAGTGTATCTCCTAGTGAGAACGTGTGGCACGTTCATAGGGTGAGGAACCCTTGTGTACTGGGGTAGAGTCTAGACGAACGGTTGGGAACCTAGTAGAAAGACTACCTTAGGTTCTAGACCTAGTAGTGTGAGGGACGCTCTTGTTTGTAATTGGGCTGGTTGTCCCTGTTTTGATTAGTGAAGAAAAGCTCAAGCGGGTCGCTTGGGGACTGGACGTAGGTCTTTCGCTGGAAAGGCTGAACTGGTATAAAAATCAACGGTGCACAATTTTCTCTTCCTTTATCTTTTAATTTCCGTTGTTGTTATTTTTCATGCTCTTCATTGTGACACTCTCGTTTTACATCTTGAAAATAATTAATATTTCCAAATGATTGAAATACTTGCTATCAAATGTTAGGACTATAAAAATTTTTCCTTGTTAATTTGTACTTGCTCGATTGTAAACATTTTTAATCTGCACAAATATTGGAATTCGGCTTAATAATATCTTAATTACAAAAAGACTCTCGAGATAGTATTTCCATAAACATAGTAAACATCTTTGTAGTCCTTCTTAAAATATATTATTAGTCTCTCGAGTTTAATCGAATATATAAAATATAAACTTGTTCGAGCTCCTTTTTGAATCAAAATCAGAGTATGCGGAAGTAAAATTAATACTTGTGGGGCACTGCTGAGGTAAATAAAACATAATATATATATATGTATAACATAACATAAACCCCATAAGTATCATCAGTAGCAAGTAGTGAAAGTCGAGATAGCAAGTTTGGTGAAATATATACAAACCAGCTGCATAAAATAAACCTCACTCTAAGACCTCTCAAAATATCTACAATATATCACATGATCCAAAAGTAGAAGTCCCAGAGCAGGTCATCCGTGTCCTCAGCAGCTCCTCAGATCCTCCACAGCTCTATCCCTAGGATCTAGGATTCCAAAACATCCACGCTATGCAGGCTCCTATGAACCAGCGGGTCCACCTCAAACAGAAACAGTCGGCTCGACATGCACCTCCTCCTCGCTCTCATCCTCCATGGGGTCCTCCTCGACCTCGCCTGACTGGGTAGAGAACCCACCACCGGGTCTAGGATCTGCAGAAGCATTCCTCTCGAAATCAGTCGGACCAGGAGAAGGAGTCTCCTCATTGACAACTCTATGGGAGGAAGGATGAGAACGAGTGGCAGCTCTGAAACGAAAACTATGAAATCGACGCACAGATCGAGCCGGGGGTGGTCCTCTATATGTATAAAAGGGTGGAACATGCATAGTGTAGACTAAAGGGATCCTAAATCGACGAGGTCGCACTCGCACCAGAGGATTAGGGTGGTAGAGAGTGATCTCCACTTCCCCCTCAAAAGTGGCACGGTGCTCCTCATACGTCCATATGCCACTAGGGATAGGGCGTATCTCGATGCAGGCTAGGTATCTGGCCATCACCTAAACAGGGCACAAGGAGTAAGTATACACAAATACATAATTGATAAAGACTAAAATTACAAACACAAGTATGTCATGGACATATAATAATGCAAATACATATGAGCACACCAGTTTTTCAACATTATATCTCTTATAATGCAAGTGAATTGATGTATGATTTTCTATCCACAGCTGAGGCCTCTAAAAGTCCATCTTGGACGTCCATCCAATACACCCTTGTGTTCCCGGAACAATGACATTCGTTCCCAGAACGTAATGCCAAACCATACTTGGATAATAAGCATCACTCCCGGAGTGTGCACCACGTTCCCAGAATGCATACGTTCCCAGAACGCATAAAAACCAGGTCCCGGACACTGGCCACATTCCCAGAATGTGTCATCAAGTAGGTTACAATTTGGTACTCCCGGAGTACCGCCCTCATATTCCCAGAATATGATAAACGTTCCTACCAACCAAACTTCCATTCTATATGGATGCACAATTATCAGGGTTGGTTTTATCTTTACATTAATTACTGTGATTTAGAAATATTCCAATCTCTCTTTTGAATTATTTATTTGAGGCATAATCTTTGGCACAAAATTCTCCTTTGAATTTTCTCAAAAACATGCCCTTAAGCTTAGATTGGGAAAACATAACCAATGGTATTCAAAAACTTAACTTTTTATTTTTCAGATTCAGGTACTAACCGGTTACAGTTTCAGGCTAACCGGTTAGAATTACAGACCTGAACCATTTACCATTGTAATTCAGAAAAAAAAACCTTTTTCCTGAATTTTCTACCCAATCTATAAACAAGTTTTAACATTGTTTTATTCCTCAAAACACCGTGTTTATCATTCAAAAGTCTAAATCACATTCTATTTCCAAAAGAGCATAATTTCCTGTTGAAATTATCTCATTAAATTAAGGTATTAACCCTTACCCTTCAATCTGAACCAAAACAGTTTTATCAACTCATTTTCAGATTGTCTCTAGTGAAATTAAAGTATAGATTTGAGCAAAATTTGTAAGACTTCAGGACTGATCTAGAAACTGATTTTTCTTTTGAAATTTTACAGTGTCTAACCGGTTACAATTATTTAGTAACCGGTTAGATTATGCAGTCAGTCCACTAAAACAAGAGTTTTGACAAATCATTCTTTTCATTTCTCAAATCTAACCCAATTTCAACATTCTCAGAGTTCATATACCTTAAGAAAAATATGTTCATGCCCAGAAACATATTTAGCTTGCATGCATTAAGCTTATTGTATCAATTTGCATAAAAATCAATACAAACACAATTCAATACCACAAAACTTATAATCAACATTTAATTTCTGATTTAAACCTTAAAATCACTTGCATGCATCAATTTAAATTTGCTCAAAACAGAATTGAGTCAGAATTTGGCCTCCAAGCCTTTGTGCTTTAAACACATAATGCCCTTTTGAGTTTTTGTTAACTCAAATCCTAAATCACTTGATTTTAGTCTAAATCTAGTATAAGGTAAGCTTCTCCCATACCTCTAAGTTGTTTTTGATGAGTATAACTTCTGAACTTGAAGAAAATCTACAATCTCCTCACAAATCCTAAGTTCTGCTCTCAGCCACGATTTCCATCAATAGGGTTCAAAGACCAGCAAATTTGACATAGGAATTGGTCAAAGAAATAGGGGAAAACCATTAGAATTCAATATAGGTAACATGCACTAAGGAATGAAAGTGATTTGAGACTTAAGGATTGATTGTGCTTACCAAAATCCAGTCTCCAACCAAGCTTCCCGAATCAGAAAACCCAGAACTTCAGCTTTCCCAACTCCAACTTCTGAGATCAATTTCTCCCTCCACAATCACTCTTGACTCACAAACTCTATATCAATGGAAAGCCCTTGATTTAAGCTTTCTAGAAGTGTATCTCTCACTCTCTAACACTCAAAGAAGAAGGAGAATCGCTTCAGACGATTATGAAACCCTAACAGCCTCTCAACTCTAGTTTCAGAGAAATCAACCCCAAATTCATCAACCACACCAGCTTATATAGAGAAATTCGTGTGCCATGCAGGGCGACACGTGTAACATTCCGAATTTTAATTCAAATAATATATATTTAGAATAACGATAAGATTTGGAAGTAAGGATTATTCTAAAAAGGATTTAAAATGATGGATTAGGAGTTCTTTGAATGCCATAAAGGAATCAAGAAGCATTGGCATCAAAAAGGAGGTTGAAAGACGAACAAAAGAGCGTTAAAAGCGATGTTTTTGGTGTTATAAACACCCTATATTAGGAAATTCAAAATAAAAGATTTACAACTCTAAACACAAATTCCACCGTTGGATGTGAAGTAGGATAGATGAGGAAGCTTGCTTTAAAATTTGAGGAAGATCCAACGGGTAACGAAGAAGTTATGGCCTTCCAAAGTCTGGATGCTGCAAAATTGTGCAGCTTAATCGCCTCTTAATCGATTAAGCTGCAATTTAATCGATTATTAATCGATTAAGAGCTGTTGTAGTGGTAAAAATAAAGGCGATCCACACGTTGTTCTTGCCATAATGCACAAATTTTCTCTCTCTAGGGCACAAAACCTCTCATCCCAAATCCATCAAACCTCAAGGGAACCACTCCAAAACCCTTCATCAAGTCCCTCTTTGTCACTCCAAGTAAGTATGCATGTTCTTGATTTCATTTCTCTCTCTTTAATTTGGATTTTCTCTCTCTCTTCCAACCTCTTGCTGAAGCACGAATTTCCCTTGTTTTATGTCACAATCTCTTCATCATTCTCATTTCTATGGCTTAGGGAAGAGTATCATCACTCTCTCCATCTTCTTGACTTGGGAGCTCTTTGTTTTGGGAGCGTTCGGAGCTAAAGCTTGGGTTTTTCCACTTTCCCTCTCTTTGGTTAAGGTAAGGGGGTGGATATAGTGAGCATTGGCTTGTTCTAGGAAAGGGTTTGTATTTAGATATAATGGTTGGCTAGGAGTTTGTGTTAGGGTAGAAAATTAGAAATCTCAATTTAGAATTAAGGAAATGTTAAAAATAGGCTTAATTGGTAATTATGGAACTCTAGGAAGTGAAGAATGAGGTTAGGTTTTAATTGAGGAAAATAAATGGTATGAACCCCTAATTTAGGACTTTGAATCAATAATTCGGACAAGTGAAAATAAAATGTGGTTGTTGCATGATTATATGAAAAGGTGAAGTTTGTTATTATTTGCACTCTAATTGTTATGTGAAATGTGAAATGTGGCTATTTGTTTATAATATGATGGTGCTTGTGCTTGGAATGATTTGGTAAACATTAAATGGAATTGGTGGAAAAAATAATGATATATATATATGGACAACTAATAATGGATAAAGGTGGTGATGTATTGTAGGCCTTCGATTTGGGGGAGACAATACATCGTAAAATGGGGTTGTATTGTAGGCCTTCGATTTGGGGGAGACAATACAACGTAAACGGGGCGATGTATGTAGGCCTTCGATTTGGTGGAGACATACATCGTGATTGGTGTATGTATGTAGGCCTTCGATTTGGTGGAGACATACATACACCGAAAATAAAAGGAAATGAATAAGGAAACAGGGGAATAAAATTGAATAAGGTAATTGTAATGGAAACGCGATGTATGTAGGCCTTCGATTTGGTGGAGACATACATCGTGATTGGTGTATGTATGTAGGCCTTCGATTTGGTGGAGACATACATACACCGAAAATAAAAGGAAATGAATAAGGAAACAGGGGAATAAAATTGAATAAGGTAATGGTAATGGAAACGCGATGTATGTAGGCCTTCGATTTGGTGGAGGCATACATCGTGATTGGTGTATGTATGTAGGCCTTCGATTTGGTGGAGACATACATACACCAAAAATAAAAGGAAATGAATAAGGAAACAGGGGAATAAAATTGAATAAGATAATGGTAATGGAAACGCGATGTATGTAGGCCTTCGATTTGGTGGAGACATACATCGTGATTGGTGTATGTATGTAGGCCTTCGATTTGGTGGAGACATATATACACCGTAAAAATGAGGAAAAGGTAAGGGATTAAAAAGGGATTTCTTTGGAAATGGGGAAAATAAATAAAAGGGAACCAAAGGGTGGAAAGGAATTAACTAACAAGGGAATCGGCACTTATAAAATGATGGAATTGGAAAATATGGTATGCTTGCGATGAATTTGTACTTATGTGAATAAACTGCTAATTGTGTTTGGCCTGGTTAGTTGTTATGTCTATCTAGAAACTGCTATTCTATTTCATGTGCAATGCTCACTCCCTTACTATACTTTACAGGTACAGAGATTAAGATTGCACAGCCCCCGGCCGAGCAGGTGTGCTCTCCCTCCCAGGGAGAGTAGGGTTATGGGGATTAGATACTTTTATTTTGATTTGAGCCTCCATATATTTGGATGTGTATGAGCTGTATATGCTTTTTGAGTGAGGCTTAGGATAGTTTCTTTTGTGCAAGGTTTATGATTCATTTTTGAGCATAGTTGTTGTTATGGCCTCTTGATTTACATACTTAACATTTTGCTGGCACTCTGACAAACTGATGTTTTACACTTGAGCCCATGGGGCAACTATGCGATGCATATATATTTATATTAGAGCCCTGCTGGCTCCTGTTGATTTTATATAAATGTGTTTATCAGGTTGAAGATTTAGAAAAGTCCGAAAAACAAACGAAACTCCGTCCGTTTGACGGTTGATTTTCATAAGTTAAAAAGGAATTTTTAAGTACACATTTTTAATACTTGGGAATTAAGGGTAGTATTTATTAGGGTGTTACAACACGCGTTCTCCACTATGAATTGAGTGGGATTCGTGGCGATTAATCAAATTAACCAAGTGATTACTCATCAATTTCCACTAACCTAGTTTCTGAGTTCATCGTCTAACCGGTTACAGGGCATTACTAACCGGTTAGATCAGTACAAAATTTAAAAATCAATATTTTTAAATCTTTTCCCTCCAAGAACTTTTCAATATTACATTTAGGTCCTAATCCAAGGACTAAAATGCAATATCCTTATATTTTGCATTTATTTTCCATATAAAAATATTTCAACTAATTTTTATATTTTAGGCTAATTAAATACAAAACATAAACTTGAAAATTCATATAAATTAATAATAAAACTTTTATTATTAATTTCCTCATTATCCGGGAGACGAAAATTAGGGGTGTTACACTACTCCCCCACTTAAAAGGAATTTCGTCCCCGAAATTCTAGCTTACATAAACAACTCCGGATACTCTTGACGCATCTTTTCCTCTAATTCCCACGTAGCTTTAGACACGTCAGCATTTTCCCATATGACCTTTACTAAAGGTATCTCCTTTCCCCTGAGCTGCTTAACTTCACGATCTTCTATCTGAACCGGTCTGGTCTCAAAGGTAAGGTTTTCCTTCAAAGTTAGGTCATCAGGTTGGAGTTTTAAAATAATTGATGGGTCATGCACATACTTCTTTAGTTGCGAAACGTGAAAGACGTTGTGCAAATTGGATAGAGAGGGTGGTAAAGCTAGTTGATAAGCAACAGGACCGACTCTCTTAAGGATTTGATATGGACCTATACACTTAGGAGAAAGCTTTCGAGTTCTCAAGGCTCTACTAATTCCTTTCATCGGAACTATCCGAAGGAACACATGGTCGCCTTCCGAAAACTCTAATGGTTTTCTCCTCTTATCAACATAACTCTTCTGCCGACTCTGAGCCGCTTTCATCTTTTCTTGAACCATCCTAATCTTCTCAGATGTCTGCTGAATCATTTCCGGTCCAACCATTAAATTCTCTCCCACTTGGAACCAACATAGCGGGGCTTGACACGTCCTTCCATACAACGCCTCAAACGGTGCCATCCCGATGCTCGCATGATAGCTGTTGTTGTACGTGAATTCCGCAAGAGGTAGCACTTGATCCCAACTTCCTTGTTCTTCAAGTGCACAAGCCCGCAACACATCTTCCAAAGACTGAATCGTTCTCTCCGTCTGGCCATCAGTCTGTGGATGATACGCAGAATTCAATTTCAATCCCGTTCCCATAGCACCATGTAAACTTTTCCAGAATTACGAAGAAAATCTGGGATCTCGATCCGACACAATACTCGAAGGTACTCCGTGAAGACGAACTACCTCTTTAATATAGATCTGGGTAAGTTTATTCAAAGGATAGCGCATATTTATCGGAATAAAATGCGCCGACTTGGTTAACCTATCCACAATCACCCAGATTGCATCATGATTTGCCGCTGTCCTTGGTAGACCAGACACGAAATCCATGGAGATGCTATCCCACTTCCACTGGGGAATTCTCAAAGGTTGCAATTGTCCTCCTGGTTTCTGATGTTCTACCTTAGCTTTTTGGCAAGTCAAGCACGCCGCCACATATTCTGCAACATCCTTTTTTAATCCGGACCACCAAAACATCTTCTTCAGATCCTGATACATTTTGGTTGATCCAGGATGCATACTCATCCGACTCTTATGTGCTTCATCAAGAATCAATCTTCTAACCTCCTGATCTCTTGGTATACAAATCCTTGTCCTAAAACGAAGGATCCATCTAACCCAATCTTGAAATCAGGTTCCTTTCCTTCTGAACCTAATCTCATCTTTTCCATCAATTCTCCATCCGCTTGTTGCAACTCACGAATTCTTTCCAAGAACTCATTTGTAATCTGCAACATTCCTAACTTGATACTTGATGGCTCCACTTGCGTCAACAAGCTCAAGTCTCTAAATTCTTCAATCAACGCTGCTTCCTTAACCATCATTGCACTTATGTGGATTGCTTTCCGACTCAAAGCATCTGCATCCACATTTGCTTTACCCGGATGATAGTGGAGTTTAAAGTCATAATCTTTCAAAAACTCCATCCACCTTCTTTGCCTCATGTTCAACTCTTTCTGATCGAACATATATTTCAAACTCTTATGGTCACTAAATACTTGGAACGTAGTGCCATAGAGATGATGTCTCCATATCTTTAAGGCAAACACGATCGCAGCCAATTCCAAATCGTGTGTCGGGTAATTCACCTCATGATTCTTCAATTGTCGTGATGCATAAGCCACTACTCTTCCTTCTTGCATCAATACACAACCCAGTCCTTGCTTAGATGCATCACAGTACAATTCAAAACTTTTGTTAGGATCAGGTAAGATTAACACAGGAGACGATGTTAACCTTTCCTTCAACTCACGGAAACTAACTTCACACCTATCATCCCACACGAACGGTTGATCTTTCCGAGTCAACTTAGTCAAAGGCAACGCAATCTTGGAAAATCCTTCTATAAACCGACGATAGTATCCAGCTAGCCCCAAGAAACTTCTCACTTAGTCACAGTCTTGGGCTATTCCCAGCTTAGCACTGAACTTACTTTCGCTGGATCCACCGCGATTCCTTCCTTAGAGATCACATGCCCTAGGAACTTCACCTCATTCAACCAAAACTCACATTTCGTAAGTTTGGCATATAATTGCTTCTCCTTCAGGACCTTTAACACTATCCTGAGATGTTCTTCATGCTCCTCCGGATTCTTAGAATAGACCAGAATATCATCGATAAACACTACCACGAATAAATCCAGGTAGGGTCTAAAGATCCGGTTCATATAATCCATGAAAATAGCAGGTGCATTAGTCAATCCGAACGGCATCACAACATACTCATAATGACCGTATCGAGATCGAAATGCAGTCTTGGGTATATCCTCTTCCTTTATCCTGATATGATGATAACCCGATCTCAGATCAATCATGGAAAATACTGCAGCTCCCCTAACTTGATCCATAAGGTCATCAATCCTTGGCAAAGGGTACTTATTCTTAATGGTGACCTTATTCAACTGCCTGTAGTCCACATACATTCTCATACTCCCATCCTTCTTCTTTACAAACAGTAATAGAGCTCCCCAAGGCGAAACGCTTGGCCTAATCATCTGTTTCTGCAGCAATTCCTCTATCTGCTTCTTCATTTCTGCCATTTCTGGTGGTGCCATCCTATAAGGAGCAATAGAAATGGGACCAGCTCCAGGGACTAAATCAATCCCAAACTCTATCTCTCGCTTCGGAGGTAATCCTGGTATCTCCTCAGGAAATACTTCCGGAAATTCCCTCACCACAGGAATCTCTTCTATCGGCATCAACTCTTCTTCGCCAGTAGCAGAGAACAAACACATATAACCTTCAGGTTCAAGGGTCCTATATTGAATTGTCTTTTCCTCACAATTGATGATCACTTGGTTCTTCATCAACCAATCCATACCCAAGATCACATCCAATTGTAACTTAGGGAGACAAACCAAATCTACTTTGGAAAGACGACCCAAAATTTCCACATTACACCCTAAACAGACTTTAGCGGTAAAAATTGGTATTCCAGTAGGGGTATCTATACTAAGATAGCAAGGTGAATCAAAAACAACAAGATTCAGCCTATTTACACATTCAGGAGAAACAAAAGAATGTGTAGCTCCAGAATCAAACATGATTTTGCAAGGTTGATTATTAAGCAGAAAGTTACCTTGCACGAGATTCGGGGTTTGGGTTGCTTCATTACCACTCAGGGTAAACACTCTTCCTTGCACCACATTCTTGCCAGCAGATCCCTTTGCATCATCTTTTGCAGACTCCTTGCATTCACGAGCAAAGTGACCTTGCTTTCCACACTTGAAACATCCTCCTGTGGACCAGCAGAATTGACCATGATGATAACGCCTACACTTCTCGCAATAAGGAGCATTATCGCGAGACTTGTTCTTGTTATCAATCACAGCTTTGCCCTTGCCTTTGTTCTTCTGAGAATATGGACCATTACTCCGATGATCAAACCTCTTCTTCCTCTGTGGTCCATAGTTCTGTCCAACCCCTTTCCCTTGACTTCCAATCAAATCAACCTTCTTGTCATCCTCATACATTCTGCACATATCCACAAGTGCAGGGAAACTCTGAATCCTCTGATAACTGAAAATAGACTTCAGCTCCGGTCTCAGTCCACCTTCAAACTTAACACACTTACTCCTTTCATCAGGGTTATTCAAGTAGTAGGGAGAATATTTCATCAGTTCCTCAAATCTGGAAGCATATTCTCCTACACTCATATCCCCCTGCTTTAATTGCATGAACTCTACTTCCTTCTTTCTCCTTAAATCTTCCGGAAAGTATTTATTAAGAAATTTCTCCATAAACACCCCCTAGTTGATTGCTCTCCTTTCAAAATTCAGCAATTGGACAGTGTGATCCCACCAGTTTTCAGCTTCCCCATGAAGCATGTAAACTGCATAGGTTACCTTCTGTTCATCAGAACACTCTAGAGTTCGGAAAATCTTGTTGATCACGTACAACCACTTGTTTGCCTCATCAGGTTTGTATCCGCCTTCAAACCTTGGTGGATTGCATTTTCTAAATTCCGACAGAGTCTTAGCATCATGATTCGCCATGTTGCCAACAGGTGGGTTACCAGCTCGTCCTTGAGGTGGCTGCTGTTGCTACTGCTGCTGCATGCCTTCCAGCACGGTCGTGATTCGTTCTAACATTTCGTTCGTAATATTTCTATTTCTGGTTGCCATAGAAAGACCTGCACTATGGGCTTTGGGTCACTAAAAAGGTCTTTAAACATAAATGCTACTAACTTACTCAAAACATATTCAATTTACATTGAATCCATACTTAGCTGCATCATTGGGGCCATGAGGGACAGGACCAATGCTCCGATACCACCAAAGGTGTGACACTCTCGTTTTACATCTTGAAAATAATTAACATTTCCAAATGATTGAAATACTTGCTATCAAATGTTAGGACTAGAAAAATTTTTCCTTGTTAATTTGTACTTGCTCGATTGTAAACATTTTTAATCTGCACAAATATTGGAATTCGGCTTAATAATATCTTAATTACAAAAAGAATCTCGAGATACTATTTCCATAAACATAGTAAACATCTTTGTAGTCCTTCTTAAAATATATTATTAGTCTTTAGAGTTTAATCGAATATATAAAATATAAACTTGTCGCCGAGCTCCTTTTTGAATCAAAATCAGAGTATGCGGAAGTAAAATTAATACTTGTGGGGCACTGCTGAGGTAAATAAAACATAATATATATATATATATATATATATGTATAACATAACATAAACCCCATAAGTATCATCAGTAGCAAGTAGTGAAAGTCGAGATAGCAAGTTTGGTGAAATATATATACAAACCAGCTGCATAAAATAAACCTCACTCTAAGACCTCTCAAAATATCTACAATATATCACATGATCCAAAAGTAGAAGTCCCAGAGCAGGTCATCCGTGTCCTCAGCAGCTCCTCAGATCCTCCACAGCTCTATCCCTAGGATCTAGGATTCCAAAACATCCACGCTATGCAGGTTCCTATGAACCAGCGGGTCCACCTCGAACAGAAACAGTCGGCTCGACATGCACCTCCTCCTCGCTCTCATCCTCCACGGGGTCCTCCTCGACCTCGCCTGACTGGGTAGAGACCCCACCACCGGGTCTAGGATCTGCAGAAGCAGTCCTCTCGAAATCAGTCGGACCAGGAGAAGGAGTGTCCTCAGTGACAACTCTATGGGAGGAAGGATGAGAACGAGTGGCAGCTCTGAAACGAAAACTATGAAATCGACGCACAGGTCGAGCCGGGGATGGTCCTCTATATGTATAAAAGGGTGGAACATGCATGGTATAGACTAAAGGGATCCTAAATCGACGAGGTCGCACTCGCACCAGAGGATTAGGATGGTAGAGAGTGATCTCCACTTCCCCCTCAAAAGTGGCACGGTGCTCCTCATACGTCCATATGCCACTAGGGATAGGGCGTATCTCGATGCAGGCTAGGTATCTGGCCATCACCTAAACAGGGCACAGGGGGTAAGCATACACAAATACATAATTGATAAAGACTAAAATTACAAACACAAGTATGTCATGGACAGATAATAATGCAAATACATATGAGCACACCAATTTTTCAACATTATATCTCTTATAATGCAAGTTGCATGATGTATGATTTTCTATCCACAACTGAGGCCTCTAAAAGTCCATCTTGGACGTCCATCCAATACACCCTTGTGTTCCCGGAACACTGACATTCGTTCCCAGAACGTAATGCCAAACCATACTTGGATAATAAGCATCACTCCCGGAGTGTGCACCACGTTCCCAGAATGCATACATTCCCAGAACGCATAAAAACTAGGTCCCGGACACTGGCCACATTCCCAGAATGTGTCATCAAGTAGGTTACAATTTGGTACTCCCGGAGTACCCTCCTCATATTCCCAGAATATGATAAATGTTCCTACCAACCAAACTTCCATTCTATATGGATGCACAATTATCAGGGTTGGTTTTATCTTTACATTAATTACTGTGATTTAGAAATATTCCAATCTCTCTTTTGAATTATTTATTTGAGGCATAATCTTTGGCACAAAATTCTCCTTTGAATTTTCTCAAAAACATGCCCTTAAGCTTAGATTGGGAAAGCATAACCAATGGTATTCAAAAACTTAACTTTTTATTTTTCAGATTCAGGTACTAACCGGTTACAGTTTCAGGCTAACCGGTTAGAATTACAGACCTGAACCATTTACCATTGTAATTCAGAAAAAAAACCCTTTTTCCTGAATTTTCTACCCAATCTATAAACAAGTTTTAACATTGTTTTATTCCTCAAAACACCGTGTTTATCATTCAAAAGTCTAAATCACATTCTATTTCCAAAAGAGCATAATTTCCTATTGAAATTATCTCATTAAATTAAGGTATTAACCCTTACCCTTCAATCTGAACCAAAACAGTTTTATCAACTCATTTTCAGATTGTTTCTAGTGAAATTAAAGTATAGATTTGAGCAAAATTTGTAAGACTTCAGGACTGATCTAGAAACTGATTTTTATTTTGAAATTTTACAGTGTCTAACCGGTTACAATTATCGAGTAACCGGTTAGATTATGCAGTCAATCCACTAAAACAAGAGTTTTGACAAATCATTCTTTTCATTTCTCAAATCTAACCCAATTTCAACATTCTCAGAGTTCATATACCTTAAGAAAAATATGTTCATGCCCAGAAACACATTTAGCTTGCATGCATTAAGCTTATTGTATCAATTTGCATAAAAATCAATACAAACACAATTCAATACCACAAAACTCATAATCAACATTTAATTTCTGATTTAAACCTTAAAATCACTTGCATGCATCAATTTTAATTTGCTCAAAACAGAATTGAGTCAGAATTTGGCCTCCAAGCCTTTGTGCTTTAAACACATAATGCCCTTTTGAGTTTTTGTTAACTCAAATCCTAAATCACTTGATTTTAGTCTAAATCTAGTATAAGGTAAGCTTCTCCCATACCTCTAAGTTGTTTTTGATGAGTATAACTTCTGAACTTGAAGAAAATCTACAATCTCCTCACAAATCCTAAGTTCTGCTCCCAGCCACGATTTCCATCAATAGGGTTCAAAGACCAGCAAATTTGACATAGGAATTGGTCAAAGAAATAGGGGAAAACCATTAAAACTCAATATAGGTACCATGCACTAAGGAATGAAAGTGATTTGAGACTTAAGGATTGACTGTGCTTACCAAAATCCAGTCTCCAACCAAGCTTCCCGAATCAGAAAACCCAGAACTTCAGCTTTCCCAACTCCAACTTTTGAGATCAATTTCTCCCTCCACAATCACTCTTGACTCACAAACTCTATATCAATGGAAAGCCCTTGATTTAAGCTTTCCAGAAGTGTATCTCTCACTCTCTAACACTCAAAGAAGAAGGAGAATCGCTTCAGACGATTATGAAACCCTAACAGCCTCTCAACTCTGGTTTCAGAGAAATCAACCCCAAATTCATCAACCACACCAGCTTATATAGAGAAATTCGTGTGCCATGCAGGGCGACACGCGTTCTCCACTATGAATTGAGTGGGATTCGTGGCGATTAATCGATTTAACCAAGTGATTACTCATAAATTTCCACTAAACCAGTTTCTGAGTTCATCGTCTAACCGGTTATAGGGCATTACTAACCGGTTAGATCAGTACAAAATTTAAAAATCAATATTTTTAAATCTTTTCCTCCAATAACTTTTCAATATTACATTTAGGTCCTAATCCAGGGACTAAAATGCAATATCCTTATATTTTGCATTTATTTGCCATATAAAAATATTTCAACTAATTTTTATATTTCAGGCTAATTAAATACAAAACATAAACTTGAAAATTCATATAAATTAATAATAAAACTTTTATTATTAATTTCCTTATTATCCGGAAGACGAAAATTAGGGGTGTTACATTCATCACAACAAAATAATTATTTTAAATAATAATGTATTTTAATAGTTTTAATTAAATTAGCGCGTAATCGGTTTTGTTGGTTTTGATTTAATTTGTTTCGCGCATATTAAGTCATTATTATTTATATTAGCTTCCGCTCAATTGTTCTCGATCGCTTTATTTAGTTTTTCCGCTGCGTGTATAAAGAGTTTTTATTAATAAGCGATTAATTTCAAAAGTGTTAATGAACTTTTAAAAACCCAATTCGCCCCCCTCTTGGGTGACTGCTGCCAATCCTAACAATTGGTATCAAAGCTTCGTGCTCTGGTAAAAGCTTAACATCTTGAGTATCAAGATCCGTTGAAAATTGGCAGCGTTGTGAATGATGATGCATATACTAGAATAAAGGATTGTGTTGATGCTAAAAGTATTTGGGACACACTATGTTATTAATGATCTACTTGAAAGTGTTAGTGTCTATAGGAAAGAAACAATACATCAACATGAAAAAGGCACAAAGGATGAAATTGCCAACTCCCATGACGGAATCTTTAATGATGACACTAAAAGCATGAGGAGCAACTCATCAAGTGACGATGATGATCTAGAAAGCTTATTTGAAGCATTCATGGGATCGAACTTAGAGTCAAGTTCTTCGGATGAGGAGTCAGCAGACAAAGAAATTGAATTTCACTCGTTCACTCCTCATGAGGTAACATTAATTGACCTTCATTCTCATAATCTACAAGTTACAAGTAATGATTTGAGCGATGATTTGAAAAATACATGTTTAGAAAATAGCACCTCTACTAACTATGAAAATTGCATTTTTATTGAAAAACATGTTGAGGTTGCATCTTTTGAGTCTTGTAGTATTGAAAAATCCTCTTGTTCCAACTCTTTACTTGATAATAAAGATAAGAATGTGGATATTCAAATATCAAGTAAGGTTGTTGACAATTGTAATTTTCAATACATGGACAATAAGCCTAATTTCTGTAAAAACATTTTTGAAAAAGGATAATCATCACTCAAACCCATTATATGTAATTATTGCGGACATTCAGGTCATATTTCTCACTTATGCCTATATAAGAAAAATTATTATCTGAGAAATAAAATGAAATGGGTTCCAAAGAGCTCTAAGGAATCCAAGTCTAATTCCCCTGGACCCAAAATGAGATGGGTACCAAAAGGTTTTTCTTGTAACAGGAATATGCAAAATCAGTTACCCGAGGAAGAACCAAAAAAAATAAGAAGAAGAATACATTTACAATGATTCATTGGAAGCCAAAACCTAGATGGGTTGACCAAATGAAGAACAAGTTCTCAAGGACCAAAATCTTCTCAAGTATAAATGGAAATTATAAGAGTGAAAAATCAGAAGAGAAAGAAATGGTCAAGAAAAAGTTCATCCTGGCTCAACAAGTCTGAGGTAAAGAAGTCATCTTCCTATTATAACCATGATTATACAAGAGTAGTGTACTTCGATTATTCCAAGCTATGTCTATTTTGAAAATAAATCATGTGTGGTATAAATTTGTTTTTAAATAAGATTGTCACATGACTATCAATCCTTGGGATAGTTGAGTACTTCATTCATAATATGGTATTTAGTGCAAACTTGAGTTGATTAAGTTAGCATTTAAATTCATACTATGTATGAACTTGTTATAATTCATAGTTATATAAGGTTTGTATGACTTTGAGTATTACCTTATATTATCATATGGTTGATATTAATTTTTTTTTCAATTGCTCTAATTGTTTTTACATTGAAAAAGTTACTAACTTGAGTGTTGGAGATAGCCTGAGATCTGTTTTTGTAGGTATCAATCCTATCAGGTAAGCAACTCTCAAGCTATGCATTCCCTATGTATCCCTAAGCCATCAAAATATGTTTGTGTTGCTCAAAAGAATTCAATTAGATCAAAGCAGAAGCAGTTTGCAAATTTTGGGTGAAGTAATCGATTACCCTGGAAAGTAATCGATTACCTGGAGGTATTTGATACAGGTCTAGAAGATAGAAAGGGAGTAATCGATTACCTCCTGGAAGTAATCGATTACTTGCATCAAATGTCAGAACAAAAAGGGGAAAAACGCGTTTTTGGTGGGCCAAGTGGGCCTTGACCCGTGTTGACCAAGTAGGACTCCCTTCTCGACCTAGCCGTCCCTCTCTCCTTCCCATTCAACCAAAATCACGTTCTCTTTCCTTTCTTCTTCCTCTCTCACAACTTCATCTTCTTCCTCACACCACCAAACCTCCATAGCCACCACACCATCAAAAGCTTCTCAAATCAACTTCATTGCAACTCAAACCACCATATTTCTCTCATAAACCTTCATCCCTTTCCTCTCCTCTCTCTAAAATTTGTTCCTCCCTCTCTCCTCTACATACACGTTTTTCATTCCTCTACCACCATAAACCACCTCTTCTCCACCATACCCAACCTCCTTCCACCATAACCTTCAACCTTTTCTCACCATTCCTCAAACCCTAGCCTCAAATCGGTTCACTCTTGGTTCAACTTGGTTTTTGCAAAGGATCACTTGTTCATTGGTTCACTCTCTTGGTCACTGGTTCAACGGTTTCGGTTTCGGTTTAGTCGATTTAGTGTTGGTTCAAGATGGGTTCAGAGTTTATTGGGTCAGTCAGTTCGATTTGATCTCTTCTCCGGTTCAGCACCATAATTCTCTTGTTCACTGGTTCAGGTTGGTTTGTACTCCATCTTCTTCACCGGTCTAGTCACTGCTACTTCTCTAGTTTTGATGCATATAGCTACTGATTTTGGAATTGATATGATGATATTTTTGGTCTAGTAGCATGTATGTCTCTGTGCTAAATGGTATTGATGGTAGCATTGACTTGTCAACTCTGTGATATCTGAACATTGAGATTTGTCTGAGTTATCTGGTCTGAGCATTTATTCAAGGTTGTGCTAGTTTTCGTTGGGTTGGTAAATCTGCTAGTAGTATTAGTTTTTCTGGTTCTACATCAAAGTATCTACTCTTTGGGTTATTTGGTTCATTTCGGTTATTTCTGGATTTTGTGAAAATATCAAGCAGAAGGCCTAGAAAAAGAGCTCAAATTATTGATTCAGAGGATGATGAGCCTTCACCGCCTATAGTCCGGGCTCAGAGATCGTCTCGTCAGAATCGGGATGAAGCTAGTCCGTTTGCTCCACCTCCGACTATGCCTGAGCCTGCGACTTTGGCTCAGTATAGACGTTGGTTTTCTTCTCCTGGTCAAATTGCTGATTTTGAAAAATACTTTGCTGCGTGCACTGTATTTCACCCCGGTTCATTGAGAGTGAGGACTTTAGTGATGAAGATTGTAATTAAACCCCCATTGTTATTCTTAGAGAAAAGAACCTCCTTCCCTTCTGTTTCATTGGAGGTGATTTCTATGATGATATGGTTAAAGTATTCTATACAAATCTCCGTTGGGATGATGAGAATAAAGTGCTCTCCTCTGAGGTGAAAAGTAGAAAGATCTCAATTAATCTAGATCTTTGGGCTGAAATCACAGGACTTCCTATGGATGGTGTCACCTTCATAGGTCGCGGTCCAAACAACTTGTGGGGTGATGAGTATAGCAAAGATTCAGCCAAGGAAGAATTTCTAACTGATGATCCCGGCAAAGTAATCACTTCTGGTAATCTTGTATTCAGATATCAGCTGCTAAACTATATTCTGAACAGATGTCTGATTCCATGGCCAGGGAACTACTTCCGAGTGATGGACACTGATTTCATTATCTTCTGGGCGCTCTCCCACAACAAGCCGATTAATTGGGGATGGTATGCCTTGTATCACTTGAAGGATACAACTGCCAAGGTTAGGCGCTCGATCGAACAAAATACAAAGCTTAAAACAACTTGCCTTCCTTATGCCACTTTGATTACTAAAATTATGCATTACTTATGAGTTCCTTTGGCTGGAGAATCTAAAACCTCATTCACTTCGAACATGTGCATTAACAACTCATTTGTGAGGACCATGGGTTGGCGCTTCTATCAAGATGAGGGCTGGATACCCTATCATACTCGTTGGGGCCGATGAAATGCTGAAGCTGATCTCAACGAAGAGGAAGAGGCTCCTACACATGATCCTGATCTTCCTCCTTTGCAGACTATATTTCCTCCTGATCATGTGCCTCCTTATATGCAAGCGTTCATGGATGATGTCCGTGGCTACATGTAGCGATCTGATGACCACATGAGACGTTCCCAAGTGCACATGGAATTTGTTGACAACAGTCTTGCCATTCTCACCACTGGGCTTGAAAATTTGCACATGGACATGGGTGTGATGAGACAAGACATTCATGATCTACGACACCAAAATAGGGAAAGAAGTGGTTTCGGGGGATCGCACAATGCATAGCTTGCGGAGATTATTATTTTTTTTCTTGCTCTCTTAGAACTTTATTTGTCTAACCCTATAGCTGTTTAACCCGGATTTGTTTTTTCTGCATTCTCTCGCTTTTAACTCTCGATTTATGCAAACTCTTGACTATGCTCTAATATGTTTTGTTTCCATTATTTTGTCTTGAGTTGTGCACTTATTATATTCTTGGAGTTAACCCTTTTTGATGTTGCCAAAAGGGGGAGAGATAAGATATCGGGAGAGATAAGATATCAAGATGAGATAAGATATCAAGATAAGATATCAGGTTTTCAGGGGGAGCTTCTCAAAAGTTTAGGGGGAGCTGAGCTTATGAGCTTATCATCAAAAGCTTATGTATTATGATTATATATTATGTGCGCTATAACCTTTGTGTTGCAGGAAGTGTTTGTCATCATCAGAAAGGGGGAGTGTTGAAATTCATGTGTTCCCCATGATGTTTTGATGATGACAATACCAAATGTTGTTTTGATGATGACAAGATGATGATCATGTTGTTTTTGATGAATATATGCTTTTTAATGATGATCATTAAGTGACAAGTTAAAGCTGCTGCTGATGATATGCTTGATCGCCTTTCAAGTTTGGTTGTCCTAGTTTATAATGTTGCATTTTAGGACATGTTGTAAATCAATAATGTCTAGGCACTCAAGGTTTCTTATTTTAAGAATTGTAGGAGAAGATCTCGTTTTTATGAAAAACCTTTGTGAAAATCTTTTGCGAAAACCTTTGGTTACAAATCTTTTAGAAATACTATTTTTAAGCAAAATTAATCGATTACTTTTTCAGATAATCGATTACTTCCTTTAAATTTTGTAACCTAAGAGTTCAGAAAGATGATAATCGATTACTTCTCTATAAATAACCGATTACCTTCAGGTCTTGATACATTTAATATTATTTTAAGTGAAAATAATCGATTACTTCTGCAGAGTAATCGGTTACCTTTTCAAAATTCAAATTATATGTTTTCACATATGTTGATGTACCAGCAAGTGGACTGGGTCAATGAGTAATATAGTCTGGAAGACCGAATATCGTCCCACAGGGATTGCAAATTGTTTCTAATAACTTTTCACCAATTCGTAATTATTAGTGCAACTTGTTATTGAAATTTAAGAAGGAGAAGAAGAATAATAATAAAATAAAAAAAGAAGATTGAGGAGATAAGATGTATATAAAGCAATAGAAAAAGGTTAGGAACTTGGTTTCATTGTATGATTCACTTATTTTAACTATGATTTATATTTTCCTTTAATTATCCTTCAATTCATGGACTATTCCTCTCGAATAGCAATAGTTAGACGTCTCTAACATTACCCTTATTTTCTATATATTTAATCCTTGATCCCTCAACAAATTACAATATAAGAAAATATCTATTCAGCACAAGGGAATTAAAAAGCCGTATAATCATCCAATTATATCCCTATATTTTGGACTGATTATACCATTAATTGCATGGCCTATTCAAAATCCCAACTCCCGTTGCGAATTAAGAAATCCAAAACATAAATTGCGCGGGTTTATGTAATAAAAACTCAATTAATGCATGAATTAAAAACAGCAAAATACTAAATCATAAATTAAAATAAGTTACACCATACAATTTACACCATGTTCCTAACAAGAGGTTTTAGTTACACATATAGAAATAAAGAAAACATAAGCAAAGAGAAAACCTCATATCATAGACAATACAGGCTAACTCTCCAAGAGACCTTCAATCCTTGCGCCTTGCCTCCTTGCTCTCAATAGATGTTACTAACCTCTCTCTCTAATCCTAATTGAATTCTATGATCTTAAAACCTACTGAAAACTATTTACAAATCCTATATTTAAAGAGTAAAACAAATCCTAAAATAAATCTTAATTAAATCTAATAGATAAGGTCCATGTTTATCTTCTAATTTCTGATCAAATCTAAGATATGAAGCCAAATTAGACTTCTCTTCTTCTATTTTGTTCAGAATCTGGTCAAATTGGGCCTCCAACATGCACGCGCGCCCCAGGCGCACGCGACCTCGCGCCCCAGGCGCGCAGGTCTGATGCTTGGTTCTCTTTCATGTAGGCGCGCCTCAGGCGCCTTCGTCCCCGCGCCCCAGGCGCGTGGGACCTACTTCGGCTCCGTTTTGCTCCGTTCTTTTTCCATTTGCAAGATCTTTTCGTCCTCTTTTCAGGTCCATAAATATTTTATCCATTTAAGCTCCAAAAAGTACCTGAAACACTAACAAACGGATCAAAACGTTCAAAGGACCCTAAACTACTAAAAATAATTAAAATCTAATAAAAAGTCCTAAATTTGCAAGAGAAACAAGCCAAATACATAGTATAAGGGAGTCAAATCAATGCTCAAATCTATATATATTGGACCCAAATCAACATAATGCAGATAATCGATTACCCTGATCAAAGTAATCGATTACCTCCATATTATTTTTGAAAATCATGAAACAATCAGTGATTTGGGTCTGATATATATAGTTTTTGGACTTCATTTTACCCTCTTTTACTTTGATTTGGCTTGTTTTCATAACAAATTTAGGATCTTTTTATTAGTTTTTAGGAATTTTAGTAGTTGTAGTTTCCCATGAACTTTTGGATCGTTTGTTCAGTGTTTCAAGTGATTTTGGAGCTCAAATGTGAAAAATAATTATGGAATTGGAAAGAGCATTCAAAGACCTTGAAATAGGAAAAAGAACGGAGAAAAACGGAGCCGGAACAGGTCCACGCGCCCCAGGCGCGTGGACGGGTGCGCCTAGGGAGCGCAACTGAAGAAACAATGCAGCAGCAGAGGCATGCGCCTGGGGCGCGCTACCGCGTGCGCCTGGGGCGCGCGTGCACCAGAAAAAGCCCAATTGGGCCAAAACTTCAGAAATTGATTGGGATTCTACTTAGATATAGATTGTAATTATAAATTAGTGATTTAGAATTTGGTTAAGCAGCCAACTAGAGGAGAAAACAGAATTTAGATTTGAAGAGGGAGATTGCATTGATTTGGAGCATTTGAAGATTGAAGGATTTGGGGTAATTTATCCATGAATTTCCCTATTATGTCTTCTCTTCTTCTTATTTTTATGTGTAACTAAAACCCTCGTGTTATGAACAAGGTGAATTTGTATGGCGTAGCTTATTTCAATTTATGATTTAGAGTTTTCCTGTTTTTAATTCATGCGTTAATTGAGTTTTTATTGCATACATAAACCCGCGCAATTTATGTTTAGGATTTCTTAATTCACAACGAGAGTTGGGATTTTGAATAGGCCTTGCAATTAACGGTATAATTAGTTTAGTAATAGAGATATGATTAAATGATTATATGACTTCGTAATTCCCTTGTGTTGAATTTGATATTTTCTAATATTGTAATTTGTTGAGAGATCAAGGATTAAGTATTTAGAAAATAAGGGTAATGTTAGAGAGATCTAACTATTGCTATTTGAGAGGAATGGTCCATGAATTGAAGGATAATTAAAGGAAAATCTGAATTATAATTGAATAAGTGAAACCTACAATGAAACCAACGTTCCTAACCACTTTTCTCCCATAGTTTCTCAAATTTAATTTAATTTCAGCAACTTAGTAGTTTAGTTAATTAGTGATTTTAAATCTGAATTTTAATTTAAATCAACTTTTTGGTAATAGGATTTATTTTTAATTACATTAAGGTGAAAATATACTAAAAACACAACTCCCTGTGGGACGATATTCGGTCTTCCAGACTATATTACTCGTTGACCCAGTCCACTTGCTGGCTAATCAACAAGTTTTTGGCGCCGTTGCCGGGGAGTAGTATTTTTTAGTTTATTTTTGGTACTTAGTGTAGTTATTAGTAAATTCTATTTTTCTTTTTATTTTTTATGTTATATTTATTTATTTATTTAATTTAACAGGTGCTGCTTAACCGTTTTTATGCGTTTGCGCTCTGTAGGTAATCAAGGCCTTGTGCAACTTGATCCTGAATTGGAGCTTAGTGTGAAACAGTTGAAAAAGCAAGCAAAGCAAGCAAGAAAGATGGCTTAATCACATGGTTCTGGTGGTTCCGGTGCAACACCCCAACCAACAAGGAAGACTTTGGCTGATTACACCACAGTGGATCTAGATGTCTGCACATCCAGTGTAGTCCGACCAGCAATTACAGCAGCTGAATTTAGATTGATCCTCAATATATTCATCTCATCAAACAGGATCAATTCTCAGGTGCACCTACTCAAGATCCTACTGAGCACATAGCCAATTTCCTTCAGATGTTGGACTTTTTCAAGATAGAAGGTGCATCAGATGAGGCGATTCGCATGCGTATGTTTTCTCTTTCTTTGAGGGACAAGGCCTTTACATGGATGAGGAATCAGCCTCCTTTAAGCCTTTCCAGTTGGGATGTTCTGGTCAAGAAATTCATGGCTCAGTTCCTCCCAGCTGGAAAGCAAGCCAAGCTCTGCCAAGATGTCAACTCTTTTGTTCAAGCAGAGGGGGAGCTGTTACATGATGCATGGGAGAGATACAACCAGCTGTTGAAGAAGTGCCCAACACATGCTATACCAGATTGGATGCAGATCCGATTATTCTATGATGGGTTGAGGAGCACAAACAAATTCATGATTGATGCAGCAGCTGGAGGGTCCTTGATTAAGAAGACTGTGGAAGAGGCAAAGGAAATCATTGAGACAATGGCCTACAACAGCAGTCAAGCCCTTGCTGATAAGACTATCTTGAAGAATCCAGAACTGAGCACGACCCAGATGCAGACTCTCATTCAGCAGAATAAGGAGATGCATAAGCAGATCACAACATTAATGAAGAGGATGGGTCAGAATCAATTGGGAGCAGTGGGTAGCACACTTGTGTGCGACTTTTGCAATGGGAACCATAGGAATGGAGAATGTGCCAATGAAATGGGGAAAGCAACGACTATTGAGGAACAAGCAAAATATGTGGGTGGTGGAGGAAATAGAAACAACATGTACTCTAACACCTACAATCCAGCATATCGCAACCACCCAAATTTCTCATGGCACAGCCCAGCACTGAATCAGCCACAACAATAGCAGAAACCTTCCTGGGAAATAGCACTTGACAAGTTGACAACCTCCACCCAATCTTTCATTGAGGAGACTAGAGCCCAGTTTGCTAATCAGGGTGCTAGCATTCGTAATTTGGAGGCGCAAGTGGGTCAGATTGCCAAGCAGATTTCTGAGAGGTCAGTGGGAGCTTTTCCTAGTGACACCATAGCTAATCCCAAGGAGAGGTGCATGAAGGTCACACTCCGAATTGGCACAACATATGATGAATCAACTGCCAAGGGGAGTGCCACCAATGAACATTCAAGCAAAGAGAAGGAGCCTAAGGGTGATGCAACATCAAAGAAGAAGGAAAGTGAAGTTGGAGCACCGAGTACGCAGGGTCCACCTGCGGATCACATTCCGGTTCAGCCCAAGCCACTTCCTTTGCCTTTGAGGGTGCCTTTTCCTCAAAGGTTGAAGAAGGATGAAGACAAGAGGCACTTTCAGAAATTCCTGGACATGATCAGAAAGATCCAGATTAATATCCCGTTTGCAGAGGCTCTTGAACAAATGCCTCTGTATGCGAGATTTATGAAGGATCTTCTGACCAAGAAGAAGGGGATGCTCACTGGAGAGACATTTCCAATTGCTGAGAAGTGTTGCAAAATCATAAAGTCCAATCTGCCACCGAAGTTGAAGGATCTAGGAAGCTTCAATCTACCTATAAGCATCGGCAAGGATTATACAGGTAAGGCCCTCTGTGACCTTGGTGCCAGTGTTAATATCATGCCTTTGTCACTTTTTAATAAGTTAGGGATATGAGAGATTAAGCCGACCCCGATCCTATTACAACTAGCTGATAACACCGCCCTCCGTCCCTATGGAGTGGTGGAAGATATCTTGGTGAAGGTTAAGGATTTTATATTACCTCTTGATTTCATGGTGCTTGACATAGAAGAGGATGAGAATATTCCTCTAATTTTTGGAAGGCCTTTCTTGGCCACAGCCGGGGTAATCATAGATGTTCCTAGAGGAGAAGTTATTCTCCGTGTTAATGGTGAGCAAGCAGTGATAAATATTTTTGAAAAACCACCATGCACGGCGGATTAATTCCCCCAAATCAATTGTGTTTCAAGCTCTAATGAACATGGTAATGATTTAGAGTTTGTACACCCTTCTGAAATAAACTGCCCTTAAGCCCCTTCTAGGGGCGATGAGTCAGGCTCGTGACATTAAACAAGCGCTTGTTGGGAGGCAACCCAATTTTAAGTAGTTCTCCTTTAGGATAGGCACTTTAGGATAGGTGATTTTTTTTAGTTTAGGATAGTTTAGGTAGTTTCATTTTTCTTCTTTTCTGCATTTTCTTTATTTTAAAATAAAAAAAATAATCTGTACAGACCAGGCGCGCCTGGGGCGCGCGGGTAGTGCTGCTTTTGGTCAGCCACGCCTGAGGGGAGAAACCAAATTCCCCTCAACTTCCCTTTCATCCCAAATTAGGCACACTAAGAACCCTAACCCCAAAATTCATCCCCAAATCATATATTCCATCAAATCCACCCAATTTTCATCAAATTAATCACTCACTCTTCCATTAATCATCATTCTCATCATCAATCTCTCTCCCTTTTTATCAAATTTTTCAAAAACCTCATTCCCCTCTCTTCTCTTCTCAATTCGGATTTTTCAAAAAGGCTAAGGAACACGAATTTTTCATTGTTTTAAGGTAAGAAACTCTTCTCTATCCTTCTCTGGTCTGATTTATTTAGATTTGGAAGGTTAGGATTGAGTTCTTCTTTAAAATTTTGAAGGTTTTGTGCTGCCTGCCAGGTGTTCGATATATTGCCTTTTGCAATTTTTGAACTAAAACATGTTGAGAAGAGGAAAGAGGCCTATGGTGGACAGTAGTGGAGAGGTTGGGACGACTTTTGAGCATCCGAAAGTCGCTGAGTTTCATGATGGGAAGATGGTTAAGAGAAGGGTGCAATCGGAATTGGGCATGGTCCTTGATGAGACCGTTTCCAGTCAGCAAGTGATGGGTCTTAGCGGTGTGGAAGAGGTGATGGAGGTGATTAGAGTGAACAAATGGGAATCGTGGGTTAGAGGTCCACCGGAGTATTTGAGTCAGAAATTGGTGTGGGAGTTTTATTCGCATGCTTGGTGGCGTGCACAATTAGAGAAGAAGGAGGAGTTGTTGCATGGGACGGTTGAGCACAAGAGGGTTGCTTATGTGAGGGGCAAGGAGGTCCCGTATGATGCTGCTACTATAGCACGTGTCCTACACCTTCCTAGCTACTCACCTCATATGGCCCCCGCTTTGTTCAACACGGATAGCTATGAGGATGTGGGTATGTATTCTCTGGATATGCTTCAGAGACATTTGTTTTTGGCTGGAAAAACGTGGAATTTCAATATTAATCAAAGGGCAAAACATGTGTCTCAGAGGAATATGCAGGGGGCTGCCCGGTTTTGGGTCCGGTTCATCATGCACAACTTGTACCCCCATTCCCATGATACTGAGATTTCCCCAGCCATATGTCGTTTAGTGTATGCCCTTAAGTCCTGTGTCGTAGTTGATGCGGCGTCGTTGATTTCTGATCAGTTGCACCGTTTTGCTTTGAGTGATAAGGGATATGTGGGATTCCCTTGGGTAATACACCAGTTGTGTGCTGTTGTGGGGGTGGCGCCTGGGAGTGAGGAGATGACGGAGATTAAGAGAGCCACCATGTTAACCAAAGCTGTCTGGGATAATTATGTTTTACTTGCTATTAAGATAGCTAGAGAGGATAGACACCCACCCATTATTCTTGACCCACAGCCACCATTCCAGGATAGAGCAGGATCTTCTCGCCGACCGGCATAGTCGTCAGATGGTGTGGAGGACCTGAGGGTTATGATGCAGTCCATGATGAGGGAGCAGGCACTGCAGGGGCGATATTTGCAGTAGTAGGCTGAATTCCAGCGTGTACAGTTACACAGGGACGAGGTCCGCGATGATATTATGAGGGCTTGGAGTGCTGATCAGGGTTATGCTTTTGATCTGCCCCCTTATTCGGACTATGAGAGGCGTCTGTTGGACTATCCGGTGGATGTGCCTGAGCCTGATGATAGAGGGATGGATGAGGACTAGTTTGGGGTTGTTCTTATTTGATATATCTGATGTATTTTTCCCACCCCGCTCTGTACTTGTGATATTAGAACTTGTTTTTCATTTTCTAGGATTTAATTTATTTTTAATGCATGGATATTTATTTTGATTATTATCTTGTTGCATCTATATGGCTGAGTTTTGTGCAGGCGTGAATGTTGTCTCCTACCGTTAGTGGTGCTTTGTTGCATTAGTGCTAACCATTGCAGGTATTAAGTCTGGGGGAGCAACATTTCACTTGTGATTAGTGCTATTTATGTGGATGTTATAGGTAGTATTCTTAATCTTTATCCTTGTCATTTTTGGTTAGTTTTTTTTAGTATAGGTTTTTTTTTAATTTTTATTTTGTAGTTTTTAGGTAGAGTAGTTTGCTTGAGGACAAGCCAACCTCTAAGTTTGGGGGAGGATACAAAATAAAAATTGATTTTTCAAGACTTGAATTGTTTCCCCATATTTGGTGTTGGTTTGTGTCTCTAGTGAAAGTAGGTAATTTTTCTAACCTTAGGACTTTTTCTCTAATGATGCATGTATATACTTAGTTTAGGACTTAGACTCATTGACTTTTGACTCTATTTGATTGAGCTGTAAATATGATTGTGAACGGGTTATTTCGACAAATGCTTTCAGAACTTGTGATTAGTGAACTGACTTTAGCCAAGTGTGAGTTTTTGAGCCTATTGAAGGGGTATGAATTTTATTGAAATATTCTGATATTGAGACCCCTATTTTTTCATGAGTGTGTTCACTTTGGTATTGTTGTTCTAGAACTTGACCTGTGACCATTTCAAAATTGATGATTGATTGCATGCATGAAGATGATTAAGGCACCTAGGGTGTGTTTTTGAGGCCTTCAAAATTTGCATTGAAAATATTCCATTAGTTGCCCACTTTGAGCCTTATAATGATATATGATTTTTCTTTGGTACCCTGCATTGATTGAAATATTCCTTGTTAGTACCTTGGAAATTTTGAATGAGCAATTGAGAGGAATATAGAAAGAAAAAGTGAAAGTAATTGGTGAAAAATGTATGAGTTCTATTTCTCTCCCGTGTGAAAAAAAAATAAATAATAAATGTAAAGGAAGAGAATAGAAGAGAAAAAAAATTGAAGAAGAAAGGAAGAATAAAATGTTCCTGATGTGAGTGTGAGTCTTTATTGTATTCATTGCTCATTCATGGTTTTTGAGGGAAACTTGCTTTTGTAAATATTTTTTGTGAGTTAACCTTTGTTTTATCCCTTCTTTCTTTTATCTCACCTGACACTTTTAGCCATGGCCCCATTACAACCAAAATTAAAGACCTTTTGATTTTTGTATGTATTCAATAATTTCAGTGGAGATGTTGGTCTATGGTCAAGCCTATGGTAACACATTATCATTGTTGAACTTGAGTGAATTGAAAATATGACCCTTATACACTTTTGAGAGAAACATTTGAGTGGTTGAGAGTGTTCACTAGTTCTGAGTTCTGATTGGGATTGTTACGTTAACTAGTTTGTAATTGTGTAAATAGTTTGTGATAATATGTGTTGGAGTCTTGAGTCGAAGTCTTAGATTAGGTGTGTTCATATTGATTTAGGGAGGTTGTCTTTTGTTTAGAATTTTTATTTTACTTTTGCCTGGGACATGCAAAATGCTAAGTTTGGGGGAGTGGTTTGGGTCTGATATATATAGTTTTTGGACTTCATTTTACCCTCTTTTACTTTGATTTGGCTTGTTTTCATAGCAAATTTAGGATCTTTTTATTAGTTTTTAGGAATTTTAGTAGTTGTAGTTTCCCATGAACTTTTTGATCGTTTGTTCAGTGTTTCAGGTGATTTTGGAGCTCAAATGCGAAAAATAATTATGGAATTGGAAAGAGCATTCAAAGACCTTGAAATAGGAAAAAGTGCGCCTGGGACGCGCGTGCACCAGAAAATCCCAATTGGGCCAGAACTTCAGAAATTGATTGGGATTCTACTTAGAGATAGATTGTAATTATAAATTAGTGATTTAGAATTAGGTTAAGCAGCCAACTAGAGGAGAAAACAGAATTTAGATTTGAAGAGGGAGATTGCATTGATTTGGAGCATTTGAAGATTGAAGGATTTGGGGTAATTTATCCATGAATTTCCCTATTATGTCTTCTCTTCTTCTTATTTTTATGTGTAACTAAAATCCTCGTGTTAGGAACAAGGTGAATTTGTATGGCGTAGCTTATTTCAATTTATGATTTAGAGTTTTCCTGTTTTTAATTCATGCGTTAATTGAGTTTTTATTGCATACATAAACCCACGCAATTTATGTTTAGGATTTCTTAATTCACAACAAGAGTTGGGATTTTGAATAGTCCTTGCAATTAACGGTATAATCAGTTTAGTTATAGAGATATGATTAAATGATCATATGACTTTGTAATTCCCTTGTGCTGAATTTGATATTTTCTAATATTGTAATTTGTTGAGAGATCAAGGATTAAGTATTTAGAAAATAAGGGTAATGTTAGAGAGATCTAACTATTGCTATTGGAGAGGAATGGTCCATGAATTGAAGGATAATTAAAGGAAAATCTGAATTATAATTGAATAAGTGAAACCTACAATGAAACCAACGTTCCTAACCACTTTTCTCCCATAGTTTCTCAAATTTAATTTAATTTCAGCAACTTAGTAGTTTAGTTAATTAGTGATTTTAAATCTGAATTTTAATTTAAATCAACTTTTTAGTAATAGGATTTATTTTTAATTACATTAAGGTGAAAATATACTATAAACACAACTCCCTGTGGGATGATATTCGGTCTTCCAGACTATATTACTCGTTGACCCAGTTCACTTGCTGGCTAATCAACAATCAGCCTGATTCAGAAAATGATTTATTTCCTTTTTCGTTTGAGATTAAAATCGTTTTCCTTGTTCTCTTTGGTTGGTCACTTCCTATCTCTCTTCTAATCCTAGTTTTTGAAAATCAAATAGGGAGTTCTTCTTCTTATTCTTCTCCGTTATGAAAAATATTAAAATCCTTGAGAAGCCAAAGACATTCATTGATATAGAGTTTTCATTGTTGTATCAGCACTACATAGAGTGCATAAATTGTTAGTTTATATTATTCTCTAAACCAAATTCTTGTAAGGTAAAGTGTGACCCTTAGTATTAGGGAGTGTATCTCCTAGTGAGAACGTATGGCACATTCATAGGGTGAGGAACCCTTGTGTACTGGGGTAGAGTCTAGTCGAACAGTTGGGAACCTTGTAGAAAGACTACCTTTGTTGCTCACGCCCAGGCGTGTGTCATCCACGCCCAGGCGTGCAAGGGGTTCAAATGCTAGAAACTGGTGTGCAAGTGTCAGAAATCAATTTAAAAAGAAGCCCAGTTCAGTCAAGATCACACCCAGACGTGGGGAATGGCAGGCCCAGGCGCGCGTGCTGCGAACTAATTTGCTAAAACCATGTCTGATGGTTGCGCCTAGGCGTGGCTCTTGTGCACCTAGGCACGCGTGCTGATCTGAAAGGAGAATTTCAAGGATTTGATATATTTTTGATAGATTTATTTTAGGATTAGCTTTTTCTATAAATACTAGGACTTAACATTAGGTTTAAAAGAGATTTTAGAGAGAAAGGAGGGATACTACATATTTTGAAGAGCATTGGAAGAGAGAAGATTATAGGTAATTCCTTATTGTCTATGATAAAGGAATCCTATTCTATTTCTTCTATTTATTCTTTTATCATATGTAACTAAACCCTCGTTAGTTAGGAATATGGTGGATTTGTATGGATGAGTTTACATAATTTATTAATTGATGTTTTTCCTTTAAATCAAGTGTTTGATTGTGTTTTAATTCCAATTCATGAAATTGGCCACTTTATGTTTTGCTTTGGATATCAATTCTTAGATTGGAAAATTAAGGATTAGAATAGGTCGTTCAATCAAACAATACAATTGACTCAATTGGTAGGGATATGGTTGGGTACTTGTATAACAATTAATAATTCCATTGTTCTTAATTAAGGTTATTCGATGGTTTAATCGCTTAAGAGATTAAGGGTTATCAAATTGAATAATAAATGATAATTAAACATGAGGAATCTGATAATTATCACCATAGGAATTGTTCTTGATTTATGGAAAAACAGATATTCATAATTAGTAAACAAGTCTTGCAATGAAACCGGATTCCTAACGCCTTTCTCCATCTGCTCACAACTTCTTTTTAATTTTGTTTTGTTTTTATTTATTTTAATTTAATTTCAAATATTTTAGTAAAAACCCATAGATTTCTCTTATTACTACAACTTTGGTGAGAATTAATTAGAAACAATACACAATCCCCGAGAGGAACGAAAATTTTACTTACACTTTATTACTTGTGATCTAATACACTTGCTAGTTCTCCAACATGTAGTGATCCGAACTAGTTGGCAGGTTTGAGTCGTGTAATCAGCATGTTGTCCATATATGCATTCGAGCTTGCCTCGAGACCGGTATTCACAAATCAATTGGGCTCACCTCTCGTCCAAACCTTTCTTCCAAACTGTCATGTTGCTAAAAATCTTCGCCAAACTTTTGTTGAGGATGGATTTGATCTTCTAATTGAGAGTGTCTTTTGTTATGCCAACTTTAATTTGTTGATTTCTTGAGTCTCTTGATACATTCTTGTCTTTCACAATGATCGGGCTAGGTCGTTTTCGAAAAAAAAACGAAGTTGGGATGCTACACTTGAAGAGACGAGCATTGGGTTTCAGTTGAACGTTGATCAGAAGTGTTAGGGATCTAAACCCGGAATGAACTCTTCGAATTCAAGGAGTCTCTTCTGATTAATAAGTTTGGGATGGAACGAAAGTGCTTCGTCAAGGATGACACTTAAGTTCACATCAACCTTTTTGATTTTCCAGATTTTCATTCGAGTTGTTGAAAGTTCATCGACTTTCATACTTTAGTTTTTTGGGCTTGTGGCCATTTGTCGTAAATCCTTGATAATAGGAATTCGGCTTATGACCATTCCAACCTAGCTAATTTGCATTTTTTCTTACTTTCCTCATGGACTACTTTCACTGGATTGTTTCTTTGACCAAAGAGATCACCCTTGCTCTTGTATCTGGCCTTTGGCGAGCTTGAATTGTGGTGAGGATACAATGTGAGTCGTCTAGGAATACGCGATTGATCCGCTCTTCTCCTTTTCGGAAGTTTAGCAAAGCCCCAAACACTTGGGAGATATTTAGTAGATCTTTAACTAATACCTCAGTGACTAGTTGAAGGACTAGTGTGTACCATCAATTTGATGTCAAGCAAACATTGTTTACTTTTGGAAACAACTTATGATGTGTTTGAGCATTAGAGAAGGTAGATAAGGATAAATGCAATATTTATTGCGTCGTTCATGATTATTTGAGTGTTGGGCTGCTACTGTGATATAATAATGTTTAAGTAATTGTGGGTCAAATGGTTATGCTATTTAGGCATAAAGAATATATGTACTCTCCAAATTATAGCGGGTGATTTTATGGCAACCTTTATATCCACCAAGATTGTTTACAAAATAGATAATTATTCCAATTTTCAAAAACTCATGGCAATCAATTGTTATTGGATATAAAATTTGTCACACATGCTTATAATTCAGAGGCATGAAATAAATGAGTAAAGACAGTGTTACCGCCTTTATTAACACTCGTTAGCCTCAATTTGCGAACTGAGCATTGCTAGCCTGATGTAAATCTTGCTACTTTTTCTGAATTTGATGGTATTACTTACTGTCATCAATACTTGTGCATTGTCCTATCCAGATCAAACAGAGGTCCTTGTTAAGGATAAGGGCCCTTGTTAAGGATTTTTAGTCTGGCAAGAGTGGGCTTTTGGTCCTACGTACCCATTCGAACTAAGGTTCTGGGGATCAAGACTATGTAGTTCTATAAGGCACATTAAAATAGTGCATCAAGGGAGAACAAGACATCATCGAACTGCCCTACGAGTACAAAAACAGACTTATCGTTGTATTGGACTTTGGTCTTTGTGTGAATTAAGTGGTTAGGGGTAGGAATGAGGCAGACTAAGCCAAGCCTTAAAAAAAACAGACTTGGCCTGTGTTCCAAATTCAAGGCCCAAGCTTGCCATATGCTAAATTTTAAACCTAAGCTCAGCCTATTTCAAGGCTTAGTCTGGATCAGAAGCTTACTTTTTTTTTGATGAATGAAGGGGGCCTAAAGGCCCAAAGAAAACAAATACAAGCTAAGATTCTCTCATGAACACAGTTGCTGCATTATCAGCAAGCAACGGAAATATAATGAAATCAGGCACAGAGTCAAAAATCTTCATTCCTCTATCCAGCGAGTGGCCATATTTAGACAACTCATCTGCCACACGATTTGCTTCACGGTAGGTATGCTTGAAAACCACTTGACAGTTCCTCACACAATTCTTGATGTTAGTCACGATGGCCTTGCAAGGATGGAGATGAGGAACACCTTCTTGCAAGAAATTAATGGCACTAGAAGAATCGACTTCAAAAATAATGTTGCTACGAACCTCTGGAAGGCGCACACCATGAAGGATACCCCATAGCTCTCCTTGCATGATTGTACAAGCCCCCAACTTAACCGCATAACCACAGAGAAATTCTCCATATTCATTTCTTAAAACAATGCCACAAGCCGCCAAATCAGTACGGGGATTGAAGGATCCATCGGAATTCAGTTTGATAAAATTGCACGGTGGGCGCTGCCATTGAACAGGAAAGCCACAATTGTTATTCAAATTTGCATATACCATGTCTATTTTACGGTCTGAGTCTAAGATAGCAGATGTGCGTTCCTTAACAATCATGGCACATTCCGCTATTGTCATTCGTTTTTGTTCAAAATCAAGTTTGTTCCTCCTAAGCCATAAAGTATCCAACACCGTCACAAAAGTAATGCTCCATTTATCAATATCATATCTTGAACAGGTTGCTTTAAGTTTTGTATTATCCACTGCTTCAGTTCCAACCTCATGAAAGAATCCTTGGACTGCCCCGGGACGAAACATAGCCATATGTTGACAGCTTCTAGACAGTCGTGGAGGGCATGGATCGTGGTTTCTTCTTCAAGACCACAGCATGGACACATGGTATTTGTGGTTAGATGCCGACGCCCCCTAAATTGGTTAGTTGGGAGAATGTCATTCTCTACTTTCCTCATGAAGGTCCTCATACGTTGTGGGCCTCTCCAATTCCAAATTAATTTGAAAACCATTTCATCTGTAGGAAAAAGATTGTTAGAGATCGTATCATATGCAGTTTTGATGGAAAAGTTACCGTCATTTGAGTGAGCCCATGCCACTGAATCAGTCTCGCCATTATAAGACGGAGGAATGGTAGCATGTATATGGTCTAGGATACTTGGAGGGAGGATATTTTTTAGTAACAAAATGTTCCAAGCTCCATTTCCAAGAATAAATTCCTGCACTTTTTTACACAAGTCATAGTCAGTAAGTGGCAGCAAGGAGTATTGGCTCAGGATACCCAGTTTGGGAATCCAAATATCACTCCAGAATCTAACCGTGCATCCATCACCTATTCTCCACACAAGGTTTTCAATTAGAATATTGTTGGGTCACCGACAAGTATACCGGATCGACAAGTAATATAGTCAGTAAGACCAGTTATCGTTCCCACGAGGATTGCAAATTGTTTCTAATTTCTTTCACCTAATTGCGATTACTATGTGAAACTTGTGTTGGTTTTGAGTTTTGAGATAGGAGTGTAGAATTAAAATAATGACACAAAACAGAAAATAAAAAGGTTTAGAAACAATTATGGAAAAGGTTAGGAATGTGGTTTCATTGTAGGATCAAGTTATTAATTATGAAAATTTGTTTTCTAATAAATCAACAACTCCAGAAACAATAAAAGCTAGATCCCTCATGCCTTTTACGTTTCTTACTAAATTTTACCCCTTAATCCCTTAAGTGATTTTTAGTTTATGAAAGTTATACAATTACCCAAAAGTATTTCTACGAGTTGAATAATTATATTGTTTGGTTGAAAGGCCTAATCTAAATCCTAATTTTGCAATTAAGGTTTAGATTACCAAAGCAAAACATAAAGTGTCCAATTCTATGAATTGTAATTAAAACGCAACCAAACAATTGATTTAAAAGGAAAAACATTAATTCATAAATAAATAGCCAAATTAAGATCCATACAAATTCACCCTATTCCTAACAAGTGGTTTAGGTTCAGTTGCACATATTGGAAGAAGAAGATACATGAATGGGAAAAACTCATAATCATAGACAACAATGAATTCACCACCAAGAGATCTTCAATCATCATGTGGATCCCTCCAGCAATGTTGATCTTCAATCCTTGTGCCTTGCCTCCTTGCTCTCAATTGCAAAACTAACTTCTCTTCTCTAATCCTAAATTTTATTCTAATCTCTAATTGCTTCTGAAAAGTCTACAAAACCTAATGGAAAAACCTATATTTAAAGTCTAAACTAATCCTAATTGAATTGGAGCAAACTGATCAGAAAGTGGCCATATTGGGCCTGAACAATGTGCGCGGGCCTGGGCGCCCAGGGCATCACACCTGGGTGCGCCAGTCTGATGCTGGTGCTGTTAACGGGGGCTGCGCGCCTGGGCGCCCCATCCTGGGCGCCTAGGCGTGCCAGCCCTGCTCTAACTTCGTTTCACTCCGTTCTTGCGCCATTTTCAAGGTCCTTTCGTCCTCTTTTCAGTGCCATATTTATTTTCTTCAATTGAGCTCCAAAAGTACTTGAAACATACACAAAACGGATCAAAACGTTCAAAGGATTCTAAACTAATAACAATTCCTAAAACTATACTAAAAATCCTAAATTTGCAAGAGAAACAAACCAAATCCTTAGTAAAAGGGAGTCTAATTCATGCTCAAAACATCATATATTGGACTCAAATCAAATATCCCAAACAGAGCAAATGCCCCTCCAAGTATTAGAAGCAAACACAAGGGTGGGGGTTATTTCCACAGTAATATTTATGATTAAGCACCTGCACCCAAAGGGTATTCTTTTCCATTATTAAACCCCAGCCAAGTTTAAGCATATAAGAAGATTTAAGCAATCTAGAATTTCTTAAACCAAGCCCTCCATGTAACTTGGGTCTACAAACCTTATCCCGACTTAGAAGGTGCAATTTTTTATTACCATCCATATCCCCCCATAAGAAGGAATGGCTAACTTTATCAAGAATATCACAAACCTCTCTAGGAAGAAGGGTAGTCTGCATAATATAAGAAGGAAGGGCATTAAGAACTGATTGAGTAAGGGTTAGCCTTCCTGCAAAAGACATAGTTCTAGACTTCCAATTGCTAAGCCTTTGAGAGGCTTTATCCATCACATATCTTAAGGTTTCTTTAGACACCCTTTTATGAAAAAGAGGAATACTAAGGTACTTACCCAAATCATTCGTACGCTGAAAACCTAGAGAATGACTTATTTCGTTTCGCACATTAACATTCACATTTTTAGAGAAAAAGATTCTAGTTTTATCCCTATTTATTTTACTCTCAAAACTTTCACAAAAGAGATCTAAACAAGTAGAAATACAGTCAGCCTGGTCTAACCCCACCTCAGCAAATAAAATAAGATCATTAGCAAAAGCAAGGTGGGTTAATTTAGGTCCCCCTTTAGGAAATTTAAAGGGTTTCCAAAAACCATTATTTAAAGAAGCATTAATCAATTGAGAGAGTCTCTCCATGCATAGCACAAACAGGTAAGGTGATATAGGATCTCCTTGACGAATCCCTTTCTCGGGCTTAAAGGCTTCAAGATCATCACCATTCCAAAAGAGGTTCATAGTGGGAGTAGAGATACAATGCCAAATGACCTGTACAATGTTATCAGGAATGCCAACATCTTTCAAAGTATCAACAATAAAGTCCCATCTTATCCGATCATAGGCCTTTTCCATATCAATTTTAATAGCCATATAACCTTTTTTACCTTTTTGACGCATCATAGAGTGAATAACTTCCTGGGTTATAATTATATTATCTTTACTATGTCTACTAGGAACAAAGCTACATTGAGTAGGGCTAATAATTAAAAAAAAATATCACATTTAAGAAAGCCTATTATTAAAAGCCTATTATTAAAAAAAATCTCACAATTAAGTAAAAATATAAAAATGCCCCATGCCCTTAAATTATGTGACTAAAATAAATAAAGCAAAATGTAAATAACATCAAAAGTCAAACTATATAATAACAAAAGTAAAATTACACAAAATCACAAATGGCCTCAGACCTCAGATTAATAAACCAACAAAATGAGTGAAAGAAATTATATTTTATTTTTAATTATATTATATTATATTATATATATATATATATATATATAATTTTTACTATTTTTTTTGGTCGAAACCAGGTGGTGTCTAGGCTTCACATTTTTTGTGGCCCAACTAATCCACCTCCGATCCGCGAACTGTGCGAGTCTTTGACTCAATGGTATGGATCCTCCCTAGAAATTATTGTTTCACTGGGACTCGAGTCTTTAACCCTGAAGTCCCTAAACGTCCAATCAGTTTCCACTAGGCCAATCAACTTGGGTAATTTTTACTTTTAATTTAAATATGAATAAAATATAATTTATTAATATTTATAAAGTTAAATATATAGGCCGGTGCGATGAGCCAAATACAATTTTTATAAAGTGTGGACTAATCTTATTTAAACATATACCCTTTTTAAAAAGGTTAAGCATGAAATTTTTATTAAACGAATCGAGTCGAATAAGATCTTAAGTGAATCCAACCTTAGACCCCCATGAGTCGGCTTAACTCATTCGCACCCCTAATAATTAATAACAAAAATCTTTCATATCTTAACATAATATAAGCCTGTTCATATCAAATTTATTTTTATGCACATTTGCATATCAAACTTTAAATTAGCAATCACGGAAAGAAAACACAAAATTTCAATAAAAAATAACCAAAATAGAAACTCATGCATTGCACAAGCTAATTATATACTCATCTGATTTTAAATGTAAGTCTTTTTTACTATAAAACACATCCTTTAAAAGGAATTAGTCTTGTTAGTGATATTGGAAATGTAAATAATTGATATACTTTTTTAAAGTACTCATATCACTACAAGAAAAATCTTGATTAACTATGGAATTTTTTATAGCTAATCCGTAGCTAATTTGCAGCTAAACACTTTAGCTATGAAATAAGATATGAATTCGCTGCAAAATGCTTCATAGCCAATACCTCTTAGCTGATTCGCTATAGAATAATTTCGTAGCTAATCTGTAGCTGATTTTAAAATTTCAACAGCTAATCTATATCTAAATCCATAGCTATACTTTGCTAATAAAATTCATTGATTCCATAGCTAAATGACTAGGAACTTTTCATAGCTATTTCCATAGTAAATTAATAGCTAAATTTTGTAGCTATTCCCTAGCTACTCCATATCCATTGTATAACTAGAATCCATATAATTCAAAGCTATTTCATAGCTAATCTATAGCTGATTTCTATTGATGCTCTATAGCAATCCAAAGCTATTTGGTAGCTAATATTTACATTAACTATTCAATTGATCCATAAATATAGATTATATTTATTTCAAACCAGTATACAATATCTAAAAAAACATGAAAAAAAAGCAATAATAAATAGATGAAACAAAGCAACCAAGTATCGTAATTGCATTAATACCAACATTGTTTACAAAACATGTTATTTGCTAAAGATCTTCAATCCTACACAAACCAAGTTTACATATTCAAAGCAAGTTAAATACTTCAATCCAATGCAAACAGTGTTGAACTAATCATTCCAATATCATCCCCAGGATGTTCCCCTACTACTCCTCCACCTTGAAATGGTGCTTGTGGACTTGACATTTCTGCCTAAACCTCCCTATCAACCAGGATATGTGGAAGTGTCTTCTCCATATTTATCTTGCATTTTAGTATCAAATGAGTCCTGAAAAATTGTTTAAAAGTATTAATATTGGATAATTAAATTCTAAAGTGGAAACATGGTTACTCTAATAGCATTATCTATCTTATTCATTTGCTTTTCGAACTGGATGATAATCAATAGTCATCAGATACAGACCAATAATCAATAGTCACCAGATACAGACCACAACAAACCAAAAGTAAATTGGAACTTATTTTTAAAAGCCAATGATAATTGAAGCATAAATCTCATCACTCAGAGAAAAGGAAATTGGAACTTATTTTTTGGGTAGGCAAAAGGAAATTGGAACTTGGTTTAAATATAGAACAGTCAAGCTAAGACAAATCCTCTATAGCTGACCATTGATGATGGAACACCGACATTAAGAATCAACAATGAAGTAACGTCAAATACGTAATATGGCCTTTCGTGTCACATTCAGCTGTCTATCGCCATGCATACCTCAAACGAAATACATGCCTGAAATGAAAAATGTATACAACTTAGATAGAAAAAAGAATATGAGATTGCTCCATGTATACAGTTTATCTTTAATATGTGTCTTTCTATACTAGTATGAAACTCTGAAATATTTTAAGTGAAACATATAACAATAGTAATAATAGTAGAAAACTTGCAACAAGGCATGATTAATTACACTAACAATAGCAAAAACATATAACAATAGTAATAACAGTAGAAAACTTGCAATAAGGTTTGATTAATTAGACTAACATATAGCAGTAGCAAAACATAATAGCAATATAAAACTAACAGCAGTATAATTTCAGTACCAAACTAACAGCAGTAGAAATCTAACAATAGTATAATAGCAGTAGCAAATTAATAGCAATTGAAAACTAACAATAGCAGTAGCAAAACATAATCGCAGTATAATAAACAAAAAAAATCAAACACTAAACTTGCAATAGAAAACTTGAATTAGACTATTGGAATTAGCATTCCTCACTCACAAAATCCATGCCAACAGTCCGACCTAGGACTATACAAGTCTTCAATAATGGCTGTAACAAAGAAATGAGAAGCCATAAGCAATACCAAGATAATTTGTTAAAATATTTTTTTCCACATGTACACACCAATAAGACTTACCATGGCCTTTCTTTCACATTCATGTGGATCTTCAACCCAAAGCTTTTGATCACTATCACTGAAGCACATAAGGGGGAAAACTATTTCAAAAAGGAGGACGTCAAGTTGAGGTTGCAGCAGAGCATACATGTTATTCCTGGGAATCCTGCATACAGGTTTTTTAGTTAATATGGATCCACACAGAGTTGCAACACAAGTAATGTTTCAAAAAGATGACATTAAGATGCAAAGCATTTAACCCCAAAAAAATCATGAAAAAAGGGATTAGAAAGCAGGATAGACAATACTTGAAAATTAGAAAGTTGTTCATTTGTCAGCTTAGTTGTCAGGCTTTGTACAAGACTACATTGTTTAGTTCCTGCAATTTACTATCAGAAGCCACTGCCTTGTTCTTATTCGACAAGACCTATAATTCCACAGTCTCTTCGTCGTGCACAGTAAAAAATTTGACACCAGCAAGAATGAGATTCTTCACTGTAGGTAATACACTTTATTAGAATACAAAACATTACCAACAGTGGTGGAGCTTGAGAAATATCCTAGGGGGTGCAACTTTTAGAAGTAAATTTCAAATGTTTATATAGCTTAACTTAACATTTAAAATTATTTAGCTTGGTGGTATATTCCGAAGTATTTCTTACTAGAAGGTAACAGTTCATGTCCTGGCTATGATTTTTTACTGCCAAATTTTGAGTAATTGAAAAATAAACACAAAAAATCGATTAAACTGTCACTTTAATCCCTGAATTTACACATCACTTTCACTTTAATCCTTGAAATTAACAAAATTGCTTTTAGGTCCCTGACTTTGTAAAAAGTCATTCACTTTAGTCCCTGAAGTTAACAAAATTGCTTTTAGGTCCCTGACTATGTAAAAAGTCATTCACTTTAGTCCCTGAAATTAACAAAATTGCTTTTAGGTCCCTGATTTTGTAAAAAGTCATTCACTTTACTCCCTGAAATTAACAAAATTGCTTTTAGGTCCCTGATTTTGTAAAAAGTCATTCACTTTAGTCCCTGCCCCTAACCCCCATCAACGTATGTTAACAGAATGATGATGTGGCTGTTTGGGGGCACTAAACCACATCATTTTTGCACAAGAGGCCAAAATGTGGGCAAAACACAACCAAAAACTAGTTTCTTCATCTTTTAAACCCTAAAGCTGACGGTGAAGATGGTCTAGAGGAGTTTTTAGGTTCTTTAAAACCATGCGTGGGCATAAACACCATTTATGATGCCTCTGTATTAGATGGGACAGGTGCAGCTGATCTTGGGACCGGTGCAGCTGATCTTGGCCTGATAGGTAGTTTGGCCCTAACACTAGATGATGCAGCCACTTCATTTGGAGGTTCTAGTTGGGAGAAATCTTGCGATGGCTGTGTTTGTGACATATCTATCGCATCTGAATGAGGAACAACAACATTAGTAGTTGCAGGTGCAGGTGCAGTAGCATCATTAGCAACTACATTAGGATTAGAAGCAACATCTGCCTCTTGTGCAAAAACGATGTGGTTTAATGCCCCCAAACAGCCACATCATCATTCTGTTAACGTACGTTGATGGAGGTTAGGGGCACAGACTAAAGCGAATGACTTTTTACAAAGTCAGGAACCTAAAAGCAATTTTGTTAATTTCAGGGACTAAAGTGTTTTTACAAAGTCAGGGACCTAAAAGCAATTTTGTTAATTTGAGGGACTAAAGTGAATGACTTTTTACAAAGTCAGGACCTTAAAGCAATTTTGTTAATTTTCGGGACTAGTGAAAGTGCTGTGTAAATTCTGTCACTTTAGTCACAAAAAATCTGTCCGAGAACAGACTCGAACTCCCGACCTTGCCAATAGAAGTCCAGGACCCAAACCACTGCAACAATGAACATTGTCTTATTGAAATTTTCCATACATGTATATATTTATATTTTATAGGATCTGAGGGGGAGCAGGTGCTCCCACCTGCTCCTTCCAAGATCCGCCACTGATTACCAAGCCATCATGTATTTTTAAACTACAATCCCAAATTATTTAAAAACTCAAGCCTGAAAAGAAAAAGAATGGTTCAAATCCCTTTATGTATTTACGAATTCAATTAATTAATCAATTTAAATTGAATAGGTTATAAGAAAGGAAATCTAAGAAGATTGCCCAAATATATAACAACAAAGACTCCTTAAAACTGATCGATGAGCAACTAGTAATCATTCTCAACAAATTTTACTAACAACTTAGCATTTGAGCATGAAAATTTTACCAAACCTATTTAGCATTTGAGCATGTGCATGATCCATAAACCTTGCAATCTTATGTAAACCCTAAAATTTAACTGCTATCAACCATGACCATCACCAGATGCAATTTTAATATTACATGTAGCTGCAAATTTGCTAGGGAATTAAGTCCCTAGCTAAAATTAAATCTAAAATAATTTTATTGCTATGGAATATTCTCTAGCAAATTATATAGCTGCAGAAATTTATATAGCTATCAATTTTTCATAGCTATTCAGTAGCTATTTTATAATTATTTGCTTGAAGAGATAAATTTTTACACACCTTCGGAATTTAGCTTGGGAAATATATTTTGTAGCAAATTCCTAATTAATTGGCTATAGATTAGTTATAGAAAATTTTGATAGCTAAATTCCATAGCTAACCAAGAGTTTTCTTGTAGTGTATAATTATCATCGAGATTCTAAAAAGTGTTGAGTAAATAGATGCTATGTTGGGAGACTAACCTGTCATAGCCAAGCAAGCGACCTGGGTCGGATCCGGATGTATCTAGGTAATATTTGGGGAACCGGATGGGTAACAAAAAAAAATATATGCGATGTTTGTAAAAAGATGTAATTAATACCATTGAAAATTGAAAATAAATCTTATATTGAGGATTAAAAAAAAGAAAAAAAAGCTGATCCTTGCCATGGGTATAGAAAATGCTTTGTTGATAGAGGCAAAATCTAATTTAGTGATTTCTACGCCTCGGAGGAAATTAATCTTCAACTATTGCTAAAAAATACCCTTTGGTGCTGTTAACGGAAAGTTGAAATCGACAAAAGGGCAAGAATGCCGGATGTATAAGTGATGTCGACGGAAGTGTACTTAAACATTTTTGTTTAAAAGTGACTTCGAAGGAAGTGAACGTACAACCTGACATAGGGTAGATTTCGACAGAAGGGGATGTCGACAACATAAGTGATGTCGAAGGAGGTGTGCTTAAGTCCCACGACTTAAAAGTGACCTCGAAGGATGCGTACGTGTGTCGATAAAAGGAAGAAGCGGAAAAGAGAGGTCTGTGTCGAAGGAATGTTGGCGCAGGAAAAGAGGAAGTCAGAGCCATCATGTCAACATTGGGAACGGATGAGTAATTATGAAGACATTTAATGCTTCTTGTGGCTATAAAATCCCCATTTCTAAGAATGAAAAGCCATGAGTTAAGATGGAAAAATACAAGGAATGCCTTCGTGAGTTCTGGAAAGAAGAAAAAAGATTCAAATTCCACATAAACATAAGTTCATCAGAGACTAAACACGTGGGATTAAGGTGTTCGGGTGTTGAAAAGGAAATCGGAGAATTTTCACCCCGAATACCTCCTTTATGCTCATGAATAGTGAAAGACTAAACATGTGGGATTACATAGAACCCACTTCTGATGCGTCGGATCAACGCGAGGAACTTAGAATTGGAGGAAGCATTGAATCTGGTAAATAAGCATTAGAAAGGTCTTTGTAATCCCATAGGCTAAGGTTTGTGTCCTGCTAAGATCAATCACGGTCGTCTTTCCTATTAAAGAGTTAAAGGAAAAAAGACCTCTGATGGCATTCTACTAGAAGCGTCGGAGGCATGTCTTTTGATTGAATGTTGGTGAAACAGTAATTAGTCAAACTATATGTCACCGATATCAATCGAATGCGTCTAAGGCCGACAACAGGTCAGAAACTTATTTTGACAGAAGGCCTGTTTGTCGAAAGGAGCTTGATGTCGGCTGGCATCCCAGAACCAAGAGGCAGGAGCACAACAACGTCAATGCTTCGAACAACAAAGAGACTTAGACAAGAGTCGAATGGTTGCAGTCGAAGAAGTGTGCCGGTCGAAGGGGTCTCAGCAAAGATGTCACCACGGGGTCCGACAGAAGTATCCACTAAGCCCAAACCATGACGTGGGCAGTTACATCGTGGGGGATAGCGTAGTGGGTAGTTAATAGATCGTGGGTTCTGTAGTTATGCAGAACGTGCAAGTATGCTTTGTAAATAATTTTCGGATTCCTATACCTATAAATAGGAAGTCCTTAGGTTGTAATCGGGGTCGGTTGCTAGGTTGACACACATAGGCCAAAATCCTAGACGTCTCACCAGAGCAGACAAACGGAGAAACACCATTGTAAAAAACCTCAACCCTCCACCCCTTTTAAATTCAATGCAATCTTTACTTTTTCCATGCACCCTTTTAATTTGCTGCAGTTTACATTCATGCAATTTTACTTTCCCAAGTCATTTACTTTAACGCAAACTTTAATCGTTTTCATTTCGATTCCAAGTCATTTACGTTTCTGCACATTTTAATCTCGCCGCATCGTGTTCTTGGTGTCGGTTTTTTCCGTTTCGTTCGCACTTTTAACGCTTTCAACCTCGAATATCAAAAAACGTCAAAAAATACGGTCAAGTTCCTTTCGCAAGATTACCTTATAACCTGTCGTTACCCACACCCCATCCATTACTGTCAGTTCGGCAGGCGTCGGACGAAAATCCCACAAACAAATTGGCACGCCCAGTGGGACAGGTTCAGAGTAACTTGTACTTACTTGTATGCGTTTGAGAAGTGGCATAACTTTGCCATCTTCATCTTCAATGGTTGTCACAAGTCAAAGTGGTCAACAGACCACTGTCATATCGGAGATTATTACACCTGCTGTTTCGACAAGTGCTCCTCAAATGACCAGAGGAAGCGATTCTGCCGTGGAATCAACTGTCGTGACTGCAATTCAACGGGCAAATAATGGCCCGAATGGGGGTAACCTCACCAGTGGGTTTACTTTTGGTAGCAATTCAAATAGTGGAGGACAAGTTCCTCCGTATGGTTTGCCACCTGGTTTCGTTCCAGGGTCAACCTTAACGTGGCCTTTGAGTAGTTCGATTGGCAGTACTAATATGACAACGGGGGCCACTAACATGGCTTTTATGCGTTCTGCCACGGATATGGCTGGCATAAGTAATGGCTCGAGATACATGCCTATCAATCCCGTCACACATATCCGTCAACAAATCGAAGAGGCTAACGTTCAATTGGTTGACCAATTGACGGCTCAGTTAAGTTCTGTTATCAACCCAGCAATGATGGTGACGAATGAGACTTGTGGGAAAATTGCTCAGTACATGAAAAAATTAAATCAAGTCTTAGGAGTCGATGATAATGAACACAACGAGTCCGTTAACACTCCACCTGTAGATAGGAATTTACAAAGGCCAATCTTGGTACAAAATTATCCTGATGGCCAAGATGCGCGACACCTTGCTCGAGTGTCGTCACCACAGCAGGACAGTAGAATTGCGACTCCATGGGAACATGTCGTACTAACCCAACTTTCAGTGCAGGTAATATGATGCCGGAAAATCCCCAAGTGGTGTTCCACCCTGGTGTCGAGGCACCACCACACGTGCAAAATCCGGCGCAGGTTGCATTTATGCAGAGAGGAGAAGATCTTCAAGCAGCACTGGCAAGGCAGAATTTGGCTAGGCATTTGCTCCGACAAGGAAGAGAAGCGAGAGTCGAACCAGATGATGTGAACCGGATAGTCGAACAAGCGTTGAGTCGGATCAGATTTAATGTCGGCATGGCTAACCAGCCAGGCTTTAATTCACCCTTTCCGGAGTGGGTACAACTAGCAGAAATCCCAAGGGGCACGAAGGTGCCGAAGCTGTCAAAGTTTGCCGAAGAAGCAGGCGAATCTACTGTTGAACATATAACTCGTTACACTATTGAATTGGGTGATTTGGCCGCTGATGAGGCAATCAAAATGCGGATTTTTCCTAGTTCCTTAACAAGAAACGCTTTTCCTTGGTTCTCAACCTTACGATCCAATTCAATCCATGCTTGGACCAAGTTGGAAAGATCTTTCCACGAACAATTCTATAGAGGCGAATTGAGAGTTGCCTTGACGGATTTGTTAAGTGTGAAAAGGTTTGCTGGGGAGCCTATCGATGACTATTTGTCGCGTTTCAGACTGATGAGGAGTAGGTGTTTTACTCTGATTCCTGAACTGGAAGTAGTTAAGATGGCTGTAGCTGGTTTGGAATATCACATTCGAAAGAAGCTAGTTACCCAACATTTATTGGATTTAGCTCAATTAGCCGCTTGCGTGCGGCAGACTGAGAATTTAAGAGATGAAAAAATGAAAGGGAGAGATCCCAAAATTTCCAAAAGAGAGCGGATTCACTATGTCGATACTCAGCCTTCTGACGGGGAGGCATTTGACGATGGTTCGGAGGTGAACATGATAGAGTTAGGAAATGAAAAACCTTACACATGTTCCGCCTTGAGACCATCCAAACTGTAACGCTCTTTCAATAAACTTCATAAGGTAGAATAATTGAATATATTTCAATACGAGTTCAAATTGTCGCTCTAAAAATTTCAATACTAAACATTTCATCTCGTGAAAACTCGGTTGTATATTCAAAGCTAAATCTGAGTTCAAAATAAATTTGGGGATTTGCCCAATAATTTAAAGAAAAGTAGGGGTTTCTAGAACATAGGGTGCATCATAAATTCAGAGTTGGTGGTAAAATATCGAGATCAGCTCGTAGTAACATATTGATCATTGAAAAGGGGTTTCAACTGATATTTTTGTGTGGTTAAAATAAGATGGTCGTGCAAAGGAACTTAAAATGTCATCTTGGATCACCAATTTCAAAATATAACCTAGGAACTATCACAGAAATGTCCTAGAGCTGATCCGGGATCTTGGTTCCACCATCTGTTCCATTTGATTTCCGACTGCTGTGCACGAAACCGATAATCCCTTTTTCCTCTGTTCTCAAATACTCCTTTTTGGGTCTCCTACCTTTACTCATCAGAGAGGATGTTACAATGTTGGTCCCTAACCTACAAGGGCACGGGAGTAAGCATATCTATTTGCATAATCAAATGAGATAGACATAAGAAATAGTATTATCAATCACAATTATTCAGTTAGCATACAAAATGCAACAACATATGAGCACACCTTTTTTTTTAATATTTCAACTTTTGTAATTCAAGTGGCATGATGCATGGTTCCATCCACAACTGAGGCCTCCAACAATGTTTGATATCTGGCAAATGATATCCCGGTGTTCCCAGAACACCACCAAACGTTCCCAGAACGAGTGGCAAACCGTACTTGGAAAATAAACACAACTCCCATAGTGTGCATCAAGTTCCCAGAACGTCTACGTTCCCAGAACGCATAAAACCAGGTCCCGGACACTGGCCACATATCTATAATGTGTCATCAAGTAGGTTACAATTTCGGTACTCCCGGAGTACCCTTCTCATATTCCCAGAATATGAGAATTATTCCTTGCCAACCTATTCTCCATTTCTCTATAAATGATTGCACCACTTTCAAGGTTGGTTTTTATCTTTGATTTATCCATTGTTTTAGGTACGTCTCGTAATTCCCTTGGAATGATCGGTTTGAGGTATAGACTTTAGCATGATAGAGTATGCTCCAATTAGCTTTAATCATGCTATTTAACTTGAATTGAGTAGACTTAACTAATGGTAATCACCTCTTCATTAAAAGACTTCACTTTAAATTTTAAATTTCAGATACTAACCGGTTACAATCTCAGGATAACCGGTTAGAGTTACTCATCTGAAACTGTTTTACCATTTGAAATTCAAGAAATCCCTCTTCTTGAACTTTCTACTCAGTTCATAAACAGGTTTCCAAATTACTTTATACCTCAAACATCTTGTGCTCATCATTCACAGGCCTAAATTCACAATTTATTAACAATGAAGCATAGCTTAACTCTTAAGTTATGCCAAAACCTCAAGGTATTGATTTCTCAATCCACAATCTAAGACAGCAGTAATTAATCACCTGCTTTCAGATTGGTCTTCATTGAAATCAGAGTTTAGATTTTGAGTAGGAATAGGAGCACATTGCCAACTTTCCAAAAGCTTATTTTTCTTTTAAAATTACACAGCATCTAACCGGTTACGTATATCGTCTAACCGGTTAGATTAGACAGTATGTGCACTGAAAAATAGGATTTTACAAATATTTCCTTTCAATACTCAATTCTAACTCATTTCAATGATCATATACACCCATATATACCTTGAGTAATTTCTGCTCAGCCACAGAAACACATTAAATCTTGCATACATGTCATTTAGAGCATCAACATTGCATATAACTAATTTTAATCACAATTAACATCACTTGTTAACACATAGCTCATATCAATACATGTAATCTCTGATTAATGCTTCTATATCACTTGTATGTAATTCATAAATCTGTTGCAGAGAGAACCAAATTGTCTAGTGGCCTCCAAGCCTTTATTCACTATACACTATGCCCTTTGTGAGTCTCATGGTGACTCAAACTAATATTCCATGAAATCTATTCCCATTCTAGCAAAATAAAGCTTCTCCCTTACCTCAAGGTTGAGTTTGATGAAGATCAACACTGGAACTTGAAGAAAATCCACAATTTCCTCACAATTCCTATGTTCTGTTTCAGCCACGATTTCCATCAACAAGGTTCAAAGACCAGAAGATTTGACATATCAATGGGCCAAAGAAATTGGGGAAAACCATCAGAACTCAAACTAGGTAACATGCACTAGCTTTGGAAACAAATTTGAGGCTTAAAGAGTGCATGTACTTACCAAGATCATGCCCTAAAGAGAGCCTCACGAACTGGTTTCTGGTTCTAGACAGACTGATTCCTCAATCTTCCAAGGCTAACAACTTCTTCAATACTCACTCTCAATTCACTCTCCATACCTCCATACAAAGCTGGAAGACTCAGCTTTAATATGGTGTATTTCACTTGGTTTGACTCTCAAAGATCAGAGAGAATTTGACAGTGTAACATAGAAACCCTAACTCAGCTTCAACACCAACACTTCATCAAAGAACCCTCAATTTGACTCTCAAATCATATATTTATAGAGAAATTGACGAGCATGCAGCTCGACACGTATCTATCACTGGCAATCGAGTTGGTTTCGTGGCAATTCGTGGTGAAATTGGTTGATTACTCATCAAGATCCACTATCTGGGTTTTCCTGAGTTCATCGTGTAACCGGTTACAAAGCCTATCTAACCGGTTACCTATTGGTAAATTTTAGAAAATTATTAATTTAATAATTCTTTTCCCATAAACCCTTTTCATATTACTTTTAGGTCCTGGCTCAGGGATTAAAATGCAATACCCATGTTTTTGGTTATTTACTTACCAAAAATTATCTTTACCTATATTTTGTATATCAATACGGAATAGAATTAAAATATAAACTTGAAAGAATTTAATATCAAACCTTATTATTATTTTTCTCATTATTCGGAAGACAAAAATTAGGGGTGTTACACAAACCCGTTAACGAAAATTTGTATAAGAAAACATTTACTTGCGACGTTTCTAAAACTGAACAAGTTTTTGACACATTGTTAAAGGATAAACAAATTAGGTTGCTGGAAGGCCATAAACTGTTGAAAAAAGAAGAACTGAAAGGAAGAAAATATTGCAAATATCATAATAATTGCACTCATCATACCAATGATTTCTTTGCTTTCAGGGACTTAATTCAACAAGGGATCAACAAACGGAAGCTGAAGTTCTTGGAGAAAGATATGAAGATTGACACGGACCCGTTCCAAAAAGAGGTTAATGAGATTGAGTCTCAAGGAGTATTTGCTATGAGTACTTTATCACTGGCTTACGACGCAGAAGTGTTTCCAGAAGTCGGAGAATCATTCCGACATTTCTGTAAAAGGAAACAAGATGGAGACCTTCAGATTTGCCCAAGATGTCTAGTGGTCTACGATCAAAAAGCTGCGACACAGAAAGAGAGGGAATCCAAGAGAGAAGATCTAAGAAAGAAGATAAAGGCCAGGATACAGGATAGGGAATACATCCGACGAGAGACGTCCCGAGAGGCCCCGTCGGCCTTTATCCAGTCGAAGAATTTATGGGGGACGCCCCTTGAGACTAATAGTCCATGATCGATTCATACAAAAGAAATAGCAGTCAGGATCGATATCCGGGTCGATCTATGAAGGTTTGACCCGAACTCAGAAAAGGAGGCTCCAGAGGATACGAAAGGCAGAGGCGGAAGAAGTTAAGATCAACAAGTTATCCATGAATGATCAAGGATGTTTAGTTGCAACCATGAAGCCGAAAACGGCTAAGGGTCGACAAGGGGCAAAACATAAACAGAAATGTGTGAAGAGGTCGGAAGGGTCTAATCAGATGAGTGAATCATATGAAGGAGACTCTGAAGATAGTTTGGACATCATCGTCAACGATCAGGACATGATAGATGCCCAAAGTAAGAAAATTAACAGCCTCTCGATTAATAACGTTGGTTTGCCATTCGACATGCCAGGTGACCATGCACATGAAGAAGGATATGGAAGTGATGGATCCGACGATTCATATTTGAGTGACGAAGTGCTAGGCCTCCCTGAATGACTTTTTCTTTTGGATAGGCTCCACCTGGAAGTGGATATCGGACACATTGCACAGTTCGAACCACTGGAAGAGAGAAAGAGAGAACACTTGAGGCCTTTGCATATCAAGGCCATTGTTGACGGGAAGCCCCTTAACAGGGTATTGGTAGATGGAGGAGCTGCCGTCAACGTCTTGCCATGGAACGTGTTTAAGAGGATGGGAAAAGCGGAGTCGGATCTGATACCGACAAACGTGGTTGTAGTCGGTTTTACAGGAAAAATCGCTCAATCACACGGTGTAACGATGTTAAAAGTTGAGGTGGGATCGGTTGTAAGAGACACTTTATTTGTGGTGGTTCCATCCAAAGCTAGCTACAACCTACTGTTGGGCAGGGATTGGATTCATGCTGTGGGGGCCGTTCCTTCGACGGCCCATCAGAAACTGGTTCTATGGAACCAGGAAAACAAGGTAGAAGTTATTGCTGCAGACGATAGTCCATGTTACATGCAACAGATGCACGTAAACTTCAAGGTTTACAATCCAAGCATCAAGCCGATTCGACTTGATGCCGAACAATTTCATAAGCCCATAGTAGATAAGTGCTTGATGGAGGAACTATGGGATATCGATTGTCGAAATGGACAAGGCGGTCGAGCAGCAGCCTTCGACCAGCACTGATGGTTTATCGACAGTTGGAAAGGCTGTCGGCTTATGTGGCCGACAGAATGCAGTGCACCATCCAGACAGGTGCACTCCAGGATTGCATAGTAGAAGACAACCCTTTGGGATTCGAAAGAGGGTGTACAGATGAAGAATCTCAATTCATCAGCGAGGATCCCAGAGTTGAAGTTAATTTGGGAATGGCTGAAAAGCCGAAACCCATTTACGTGAGTTCGTTGCTAAAGGAGGAAATCCGACAAAAGCTCATCGATCTCATCAGAAGGAACAAGGACTGTTTTGCTTGGGAATATGAGGACATGCCAGGACTCGATAGAGAATTGGTTGAACATAGGCTGACTCTACAGCCTGATTACAAACCGATTAAGCAAGCAGTTCGACGGTTCGCACCTGATGTGGTCCTTAAGATCAAAGAAGAAATAGAAAGACTGCTGAAAGCGAAGTTTATCAGAACGGCGAGGTACGTCGAATGGATGGAAAATATAGTACCTGTTATAAAGAAGAATGGGAAAATGCGACTTTGCGTCGATTTCAGGGATCTAAATAGTGCCACGCCAAAGGACGAATATCCTATGCCGATAGCTAATATGTTGGTAGATTCGACGTCTTATCATGAGGTAATGAGCTTATTAGATGCTTTCTCAGGATACAATCATATTTTCATTGCCGAAGGCGATGTGTCGAAGACTGCATTCAGATGTCGAGGTGCAATAGGAACCTTTGAGTGGATGATGATGTCGTTCGGACTCAAGAATGCAGGGGCCATATATCAAAGGGCGATGAATTTGATTTTCCACGACATGATTGGCAAGTTTTTGGAAGTATACATCGACGACGTGGTGATCAAGTCGAAGACCCAAGAAGAGCATTTGGAAAGCCTGGAAAAGGCGTTTAACAGAATGAGGAAGCATAATCTAAAGATGAACCCAATCAAATGCACTTTTGGAGTCACTGCTGGTCAGTTTTTGGGGTTTCTCGTCCACAGAAACGACATTGAAGTTGACAAGAACAAAGCCAAAGCAATTATAGAAGCATCTCCTCCGACTAGCAAGAAAGAGGTTCAGTCGTTTCTTGGTAAGGTGAATTATTTGAGAAGATTCATATCAAACCTGTCGGGAAGAACCAGAGCCTTTGCACCTCTCATAAAGTTAAAACGAGAAGAAGATTTTAAGTGGGGAGCGGAGCAACAAGCGGCGTTCGATGACTTGAAGCTATATTGTCGACACCACCAGTGATGATGCCGCCTCAGCCAGGTTTTCCTTTAAAATTGTATATATCAGCTTCTGAGTACACCATAGGTAGCATGTTAGCCCAAGAAAATGAAAATGGTGTAGAAAGAGCTGTGTTTTATTTAAGTAGATTGTTGAATGATGCCGAAACACGGTATAGTGCCATAGAGAAATTATGTTTAGCACTCTATTTTTCTTGTACAAAACTTAAACATTATATGAAAAGTTTTCATGTTTTGGTTTTGTCGAAGTCTGACGTTATTAAATACATGTTATCCAAGCCAATTATTCATGGTAGGATTGGCAAGTGGACATTAGCGTTAACTGAATTTTCACTTTAATACGTGCCATTAAAGGCCGTCAAGGGCCAAGTGGTAGCCGACTTCTTGGCAGATCACCCATGTATAGACGTGGCATTGTCTGCTGGATTTGTCAGCTTAAGGCCTTGTACAATGTATTTTGATGGATCATCGCATAAAGAAGGAGTGGGAGTTGGAATTTTGCTCATATCCCCCGACGGAATTCCTACGGAATTCATGTTTAACCTCAAATACCAATGTTCAAATAATGAGGCTGAGTACGAGGCTATTTTGATTGGCCTTGAGATTCTAATTTTCTTAAACGCCAAAAACGTGGCCATAAAAGGAGATTCTTAGTTAGTTATTAAACAGTTGGTTAATGAGAATAAATGTTTGAGTCCGAAGTTGGCCAAATATTGCAAAATGGCACAAAAGAGGATGCGCCAATTTGACGATGTTTCGGTCGAACACATATATCGGTGCCATAATCAAAAGGCCAATCATTTGGCCCAAATTGCATCTAGATACCGATTATCAAAAAAGGTCTTGAACAATGCAACGCGGATCGAAGAATTGTTATATCCCCCTAACAAAAGAGAAGTAATGGTGAATGCATTGGCATCCAGGGACGATTGGAGGAAGCCCATAGCTGATTACTTGGTGAATCCGTCCTCTAATGTCGAGCGAAAGCTGAAGCTGAAAACCACCAAGTTTACGCTATTAGGAGGTGATTTGTATCATAAATCAGTCGATGGTAACTTGTGTTGGAACCTACAATCGGTGGGTGAAATAACTAGGAGACACTAGGAGAACACCTAGAAGGGGGGGTTGAATAGGTGTTAGAGAAACCTTGAAAGATTTTCGAAAGAAACAAATCTAAACGATTAAAAACAAATGATTTTTGCAAATTTCTCAGCTGTTAATCGATTAATAAGGCAACTAATCGATTAATGCCGAAAAATCAATTTGAACTAATCGATTAATGAAATCAGTTAATTGATTAATCACTGTTAAAACTGAAAAAAAATCACTTTTCAATCAAATACGAAAATCAATCAATTAACACATATGATCAGAGATTAAGCGGAATTGATTAACATCAATATTCTTATTGATTACCTAGGTTATGAAAATGATTTTCCCCAAATCAATTTACACAATTAATATTCAATTCAATCAATTATGAAAATCAATCTTTTTCTAGGTTTTCACCCAAGTACACAATGAATGACTTGAATGTAAAAAGTTAAGGGTTTAGAGATACGACACAGTGATTTATCCTGGTTCACTTTCATCCACTTGAAAGCTACATCCAGTTCCCTCTTCAACCAAGAGAGATTCTTCACTATGAGGAATTAGAGTTCTCAAATTACAAGTAAATGTCTCTCAAGACTCCCTTCTTGATAGCCTACAAGAGATACCACACCCTTGCCTTGTAACCCTATTGATGCTCTAATCTAACCTCTAACCTTGCTTGTTGATATCCCCACAACAAGTCTTCCACTTGCTTGATGATGCCTCACACCAAGACTTCCACTTTGCTTGTTAACACAACAAGACTTCCAATTGCTTGATAACAATCAAGACTTCCAAATGCTTGTTTGCTTGATGAACAACCAAGACTTCCTTTGTTGTAGATAGCTTGCCTTCTTTGCAATTATTACAACTCAAATGAAAAACAATAACAATCCTATGAATCTCTTTCAATAGCTATGAAAATATCAACATAAGAGATTCAAAGATTCTTGATCAAAGAATATAAAAATGAGAACTTTGATCTTGAGAAAGTGAGAGAGAATAGTGTGGCTTTGAGAAATTGATTTGATCTAAAGTGAAATTATGATTCACAAAGGTTAGGAAAAGTTTTTATAGAATACCCAAAAGTTAGGAACACTTAAAAGTGCTTTTGAGAAGTGAAAAACGTATTTAAAAAACCAGATCTGTACGTGTTAATCGATTAATACATGTCTTAATCGATTAATACATGAGTTAATCGATTAAGTGCGCAAGGCATGAAAATTCTAATCGATTAGTCAAAGTGCTTAATCGATTAGTCATATGAAAACCACTTAAAAACTTGTTTTCTCAAAAACTAAACCTTTTCTTTCAAACCTTTAAGCCACCTATTGATTTTAGGTTAAGTGAAAACTCAAAATATGATATAATCATGACCTTGATAGAGATTCACTACCCTCTATAGACTCTACCCAAACTCATAAACTAAAAGACTTGAGAGGCGAAAGATATTACAATAAAACATAAACTACCAAACTAAGTCTTAATGAGCTTGCTCTCTCTTCATCACTTGATGTTTGTTGTTGCTTGATGAGCTTGAACTTGATCAACACATTTGTAGCTTGTTCAAAACCTTTTGTCATTTATCAAAACATTCTCAATGGATCTTACAATCTCCCCCTTTTTGAAAATGACAAACCATGTTTTGAATTTGTTTGAATTTGTTGATGCTTGAACTATTTGATCACTTGGTGAGACTCTTGCTCCCCCTCAATAAATGCTTTGACATTTGAATTCCAATTGATAGAATCTTGATTCTCCCCCTATCTTCAACAACTTTGCTCAACCTATATAAAAACAACAAACCTTTCTCCACAAAACAACCATTTCAAAAACAACCATTTCTCCCCCTTTTGGCATTATCAAAAAGTAATATATACCAATTAAATATAAAATACTAAGCAAAAGTAGAGAAATTATAACATTCATTTCTTCACAACATTGATACCAATTAATCAATCACAAGAACTATACCAATTGTTTAAACAAATGTAAGAACTATACTTTGAAATGTGATACCAATTGGTAAGAAAATATGACAATGAAATATAATACCAATTGTAACAAACTAATTGAAAACAGAAAGTCATCACATCACTTAACAAAGTAAGATATCAATGGTAAAGAAATATCATAAAAGCAACAATAGCATGATAATCATATAATGATCAAACCAATTGTAACTTATTAAAGAAATAATATCAATTGTAAAAACAATACCAATTGTACCAATTTGTAGGACTTTCTCTTGATACCAATTGAAGATGCAAATGAATGAATAACACATGAAAGTCCTTTTGCTCTTCAATCATACCTACAAAAAACAATCATGCTTTGCTTTTTGGTATCCAAATGGTTTTGGATCCATTTTTGTTAGTGTAGGGACTCTCACCCTTTTTCACCCAAACAAACTTTCCTTTAGGTATACCATGCACTTTAATATAACATACATTTGAAGTATGTCCATGAGTACCACAATAGAAACATGTTGGTGCATTTGAATAATCAACTTTAGAAAAATCAACAACATTTCTATGAGACTTACTCTTAGCATTAGTATAACCCAAACCAAACTTGTTTGAATTTTCTCTTTGAAAATTTAACAATGTGTGCAATCTAATATCACCATTTGTGAAACTTGCAAGCTTATTTTTCAAAATAGCATTTTCATCTTTAAGCAACTTGCAATCCTCACAATCAACCACATTATTCAATCTACTAGCACAATCACAAGAAGAACTAGCATATATAAGATCAAGAGTTTCATTTTGAAGATTAAGCTCATCAACTTGTTTTTGAAGTTTTAAAATCTCTTGTTGATGTTTCAAAATGAGCTTCTTCCTTTCAATATTTTTCGAAGCTAGTTTCTTGAGATGTTCATGCATTTCTTCATAAGCATTATATAGAATATCATATTTAGAAGAAATTTCGGATTTAGTTTCACTTACATCGCTTTCGTAGCTTTACTCACTTGATTCATCATTTGAACTTTCCTCTTCATCTACTAGAGCTATCAAGTTGAGACAAGCGACATCTTCGTCATCCGAAGAACTATTCGATGTGCTTTTCTTGTCATCTTCATCATCACTATTCCAAACTATGTATGCTCTTTTAGATTTTGAATTTTTCTTTTCTTTCTCCTTCTTCTTGAGATACTTAGAACATGCATACTTGAGATGACCGGGCTTTCCACATTCATGGCAAACTATTCCTTCTTTTGATGTCTTGGTCTTGTAGTGTGGGGGATCCTTCTCTTTACTTTTGTTCTTGTTCAACCTTCCTTTTTTCCTTAGAATCTTATTGAACTTTCTTAGTAGAAGCTTCATCTCCTCTTCATCAATGTCCGAATCGGAATCTTCATTATCGGAACTCTCTTCCTTTTGATATGATCTTTGAGCTTTAAGAGCAATTCCTTTTCTTTCTTTGTTCTTGGCCGATTCTTCATGCATATGTAAGCGTCCAAGCTCCATTTCATGTTCTTGAAGCTTTCCGAAAAGTGTTGCTAAGTCCATGTTGTCCAAGTCCTTTGATTCAACTATTGCGGTAACCTTAGGTTGCCATTCCCTACTTAGACACCTTAAAACTTTGTTAACAAGTTCACAATTCAAGAAAGTTTTACCAAGAGCAATGAGATGATTAACAATATGAGTAAAACGCTTTTGCATAAAACATATAGATTCATTAGGCAACATACGAAACAATTCATATTCATGCATCAAAGAATTTAATCTAGCACGCCTAACTTCACTAGTGCCTTCATGTGTGACTTGCAAGGTGTCCCACATTTCTTTGGCATTACGACATTGGGAGACTCTAAAGAACTCATCATAAGATAAAGCGGAGGTGATGATATTCTTAGCTTTTAAATCATATTGAATTTTCCTTTTATCATCATCGGTCCACTTATCTTTGGGAGTTAGTGTAAGTACACCTTCTACTTCTTTTGAGGGAATATAAGGACCATTCTCAATGGCTTCCCAAATGTTCATGTCTATGGCTTCTATAAAAATTCTCATCCTAATTTTCCAATAAGCATAACCCTCTCCACCAAACATAGGAGGGCGGCTAATTGAAGCACCTTCACCACCAAAGGGATTCGTAGAACCCATTGTAGTTTCCTCAAGGATCTTAACGAAAAAGCTCTATGCTCGTGTCTTTCGACCGAGCTCTGATACCAATTGTTGGAACCTACAATCGGTGGGTGAAATAACTAGGAGACACTAGGAGAACACCTAGAAGGGGGGGGGGTTGAATAGGTGTTAGAGAAACCTTGAAAGATTTTCGAAAGAAACAAATCTAAACGATTAAAAACAAATGATTTTTGCAAATTTCTCAGCTGTTAATCGATTAATAAGGCAACTAATCGATTAATGCCGAAAGATCAATTTGAACTAATCGATTAATGAAATCAGTTAATCGATTAATCACTATTAAAACTGAAAAAAATCACTTTTCAATCAAATACGAAAATCAATCAATTAACACATATGATCAGAGATTAAGCGGAATTGATTAACATCAATATTCTTATTGATTACCTAGGTTATGAAAATGATTTTCCCCAAATCAATTTACACAATTAATATTCAATTCAATCAATTATGAAAATCAATCTTTTTCTAGGTTTTCAACCAAGAACACAATGAATGACTTGAATGTAAAAAGTTAAGGGTTTAGAGATACGACACAGTGATTTATCCTGGTTCACTTTCGTCCACTTGAAAGCTACATCCAGTCCCCTCTTCAACCAAGAGAGATTCTTCACTATGAGGAATTAGAGTTCTCAAATTACAAGTAAATGTCTCTCAAGACTCCCTTCTTGATAGCCTACAAGAGATACCACACCCTTGCCTTGTAACCCTATTGATGCTCTAATCTAACCTCTAACCTTGCTTGTTGATATCCCCACAACAAGTCTTCCACTTGCTTGATGATGCCTCACACCAAGACTTCCACTTTGCTTGTTAACACAACAAGACTTCCAATTGCTTGATAACAATCAAGACTTCCAAATGCTTGTTTGCTTGATGAACAACCAAGACTTCCTTTGTTGTAGATAGCTTGCCTTCTTTGCAATTATTACAACTCAAATGAAAAACAATAACAATCCTATGAATCTCTTTCAATAGCTATGAAAATATCAACATAAGAGATTCAAAGATTCTTGATCAAAGAATATAAAAATGAGAACTTTGATCTTGAGAAAGTGAGAGAGAATAGTGTGGCTTTAATAAATTAATTTGATCTAAAGTGCAATTATGATTCACAAAGGTTAGGAAAAGTTTTTATAGAATACCCAAAAGTTAGGAACACTTAAAAGTGCTTTTGAGAAGTGAAAAACGTATTTAAAAAACCAGATCTGTACGTGTTAATCGATTAATACGTCTTAATCGATTAATACATGAGTTAATCGATTAAGTGCGCAAGGCATGAAAATTCTAATCGATTAGTCAAAGTGCTTAATCGATTAGTCAGATGAAAACCACTTAAAAACTTGTTTTCTCAAAAACTAAACCTTTTCTTTCAAACCTTTAAGCCACCTATTGATTTTAGGTTAAGTGAAAACTCAAAATATGATATAATCATGACCTTGATAGAGATTCACTACCCTCTATAGACTCTACCCAAACTCATAAACTAAAAGACTTGAGAGGCGAAAGATATTACAATAAAACATAAACTACCAAACTAAGTCTTCATGAGCTTGCTCTCTCTTCATCACTTGATGTTTGTTGTTGCTTGATGAGCTTGAACTTGATCAACACATTTGTAGCTTGTTCAAAACCTTTTGTCATTTATCAAAACATTCTCAATGGATCTTACAACTTGAAGGTATGTCTCGACAAGGAAGATGCTTTCGTAGCTTTGGCGGAGGTTCATGAAGGAATTTGTGGAGCACATCAAGCTCGGGAAAAGATGAAATGGGTCCTCCGAAGGCAAATAGTTTTTTGGCCTACCTTAGTATCAGATTGCATGAACTTTTCCAAATCATGTGAAGAATGCCAAAAACATGGCTATATTCAAAATGTTCCAGCAGGTGAGTTACACTCAATTATCAAGCCTTGGCCTTTTAGGGGATGGGCACTTGATGTTATTGGAGAAATCGTTCCCAATTCTTCAAAAGTCCATTCAAGGATCCTGGTGGGTGTTGATTATTTTACCAAATGGGTGGAGGCAATACCTTTGGTGAAGGTCGAACAAGAGCAAGTGATTGATTTTATTGAGGACCATATTGTCTGTCGATTTGGAATTCCTGAGACTATCACTACGGATCAGGCATCTATTTTCTTGGGAAGAAAATTGAAAGGATATTTGGCGTCAAGAAGGATCAAGTTGCTGACTTCGACACCTTACTACGCACAAGCCAATGGACAGGCGGAAGCAACCAACAAGTGGATTATCAACATCATCAAAAAGCATATTAAAGGAAAACCACGAAATTGCCATGAAGCGTTGACACCTGCATTATGGGCTATCCGAAATTCTCCAAATGAAGCAACGGGTACGACTCCTTATATGTTAACATACGGCCATGAGGCCATGTTACCAGTCGAAATAAACTTGGAATCAGTACGATTTCAGAGGCAGCATGAAATGCCTGTGAATGATTATTGGAATTCCATGTTTGACGAATTAAACGAGGTGCATGACGAAAGAATTTTGGCGTTTTAAAATATTATGCAACAAAAGGAAAAAATTGCTAAATATTACGTTGCCAAAGTTAAATTTAAGTCATTTCTACCGGGTGAATTAGTATGGAAAGTAATCTTGCCCATCGACAAGCGTTCTAACGAATACGGCAAGTGGTCACCAAAATGGGAAGGACCATTTCAAGTATTGAAGACTTTTTCGGGCAACGCATACGAATTAGTCGAAGTCAAATCGGGAAAAAAGATTAAAGCAATCAACGACAAGTATTTGAAAAGATATAAGCCGACAATGACGAAAATAAACATGCATTGAATCAAATTGCAAATCCATACGACAGAATCAAAGTGCAGAAAACAAATACAACGAACAAAAACAAAAGTTCATCCGAACAAATTACTAAAAGAACGCCATTCCGTGGCGAAAGCATCTCGACGTCGGAGTCCAGCCCTGTACTCTTGCAAATGGGTACCCAAAGCATCCGTAATCTGCTGATAAGGAGCCACCAAGGCAGCAACTTTGGCAGCCAATTCTTGTCGAGTAGTCTTGGTAGCCTCCATGAGCTGAGTCATTTCCAATTGATCCTTCTCCCGACGGGCCAATTCATCTTTCAGTTCTTGAATTTTGGCCCCGTTCTCTTCTAATCGCTGAAGCGTTTCATTGACCTTAGAAGAACAATCGGCATCTGCTCTTTCCGAATCCATAACTTCAGCCTCCAACTTGTTTTGATTTGCTTTGACATCTTCATAAACTTCGATGTCTTTCAAGATCTTAGGACCTTCAGTAGTCCAATTATTCACAAACCGTTGCAAGCCAGCCAATTTGGATTCGACGTCTTCTGGTACAGGATGTTGCAAGAGTGAATTGATAGTAGAAGACAAGAGTACAACAGTTGCAGAATTGGCCAATAGCTGATCAAAAGGCCGACAAAAAATGTTCTTCAAGGTCACCATCAGTTGATCTGCAACCGATTTGGTGTCCCTTAAAGGGGAATTCATGGCTTCTTCCACAGAACGTGCTTTGGCCATTAATTGCCGAAGGGTAGAAAAAGCACTGGAATGGGACACCTGAATTGAAGGGGCCATGGTGTTGGATTGAAGATCAGAGGAAGGAATCTCAACAAGAGGAACGGCGGCATAACTGGATGAGCAAGGAATTGACAAACTGCCGTCAAAACCTTCAAGATGGACAGAGTTGTTGGGGACCTAGAGAAACAAGAAAAGGAATTTGGTAAGGTCGCTTTAATGCTACATAAAGGGCGAATAGGTAAATTCATAAATACCTCAAACGAAGGGCCGCATGCATTAGTGGTCTCAGGTCCCACGACAGCAACAGGAGAATCCACAACTTGAGTGTCAAGAGGCTGGTGGTCGATGACATCTTGATTCGACTCTGGAATAACAATTTCAACTGCAGCCGACGAGGAAGTATCATCAAGACACCTCTGCATGGAAGCCTCAATACTATTTAGTCTGTCGACTCGCTCCGGAGAAACTTCAACATGAGGGTCGTCGGAAGACAAGTCATCCATAATCACTTGTCGACGAACAGGACGTCGTTGCAAATGAAAGCTGGTGCCTTCGACGATGTTTTCTTCACTGAATGGGTTAAGTGCCGGAGTGGGGAGAAATTCACCAGCATGAGGGTCATGGTGAGAAACATCAACAAACAGATCGGCTACAGTGTCGTGAGCCCTTTGTGGGGCAACCTGAGCAGATGGTTCCCTGATAATGATGCACGTGGCTTTTGGACGGGAATGTTGTTGAATTCTGGTCGAAGGATTTGAAGGAGGATGAATTGGAGGAGCCGATGTAGCAGTGGATACTTGAAGTTTCTTTGAAATGGGACGCACCAAAGAGCTATCAGTCCTTTCAGGGTCAACTTGGGGTTTACTCGACGGATGTTCCTTTCGTCCTTTGTGTTGTTTCTTGGATTCGACGAAATCATTAATGGCATTAGAGTGGCGCCGTTGTTTAGATCTCTTTGGTGACGAAGGATCGCCACCTTTCTTTTTCGACACATTGGCCTTGATAGCCGCAGAATAGTCAATGAGGTTCGGCTTGGTCGCTGAAAAGAAAACGACAAATTAGAAAGTGCAGAGAAAAGAAATCTAAAAGACAAAGTGTTAAGAGTTTATACCAGATTTGTCGGCTGCCACATCTGTCGGAGTCCTAGCACTCATTCTTTCAACGATAGTATCGTAATCCACGTGGTACGTGTTGAAGTAGGATTCCCACCAGCGCACGAAATTCGGACTAGCCAAGAAACAAGGAGTGAAGCCGACAAGGTTAAAACGGCTAAGGGAAGCAAGGTTCTTCGATACAAACCTGTTCAGCAATGTTTCCCAAGGATATTTATAGTCCGTCAATTGGCCATGATGGAATTCATGGGATACCGATGAAAGCATAGGCGCAGGTAACCCTTAACAAAGGCCTAACTGCCTCGACACGCAGTTGGGATAATGTAGAAAAACTTCTTTTTCTTCATAGGCAGATGAGGCGGGTAAACCACTGAACAAAATCCTTTGACTTAGATAATGTCCCCAAAGGACATCATTCAATCGCCTCTCCTCAACATTAGAACCAGGAAAAGGAAGACGGAACCAATCAGGTCCTAGAGCCCTATCAGCAAAAGGAGCAAAATCAATGTCCTCCGACGACATGGAAATGTTGGCGAAAATCTTCATAAAATGAAGAAAACTGTTGGTATGAGACGAAAGTGCAGGAACATCATAGTTCGCCATCAAGCAACCATAGTTAAACCGGAAACGGAAAACAGTATCATGGGTGGAAACTAAGTGATATTTCAGAATAGCATTCAGCCATAAATGCAGCAACCAAGTGGGGCCTCCGACATTAGCCACTAGGTGTTCGTTGAGTCTAATGGTGTCGGAGACATGGCTTATCGTTGAATACAACTTCGCCAAAAGGAGTTGACTCAAGGCCACTTTTCTTTCTTCATGCAAAATCGTGGCCAAGGGTACCAAAGATTTGTTGATCTGTCGGGATTTGGTGCAGAAGACAAAAGCACTGAGCCATACCGTCAGAAATTCGACATGCTCTTTGTCACTAACTGTCGGGTTGTCCCTGTAAACATCCAACCGTGCTTCAACATAGTTGGTAAAGGCATAGGACCCACCACTAATATGTACAACGTCATTAGGTTTTCTCTCCACAGTCAAAACTTCTCCGTCAGGATGGAGACTTGTCAAAGCAACAACGTCGAAAAGTGTGGGAGTCATCATGCCATGACGGAAGTGGAAATAGTTGGTTCGGCGACACCAGAAATAACATGCAGCGCCGAAAAGTCCGTCGTCATAGCGCAAACCGGAGGTTGTTAAAATAAGAAGGTCTTCGAAACCAGCCCTCTTCCATGATTTGTTCTTGTGAGGCCGAATCCTCTCAAGCCACTCTGTAAATTTAGAGAATGGTTTTACATTTCGTAAAACCCTACGAGAATATTCCTTGTCAAAATGACAAGTGTATACAGGGTTGAGAGTGGCTACAGGACGGATCTCATTAGGATTGAAAAGTGGAAAGTTGGCACTCATAACAGGGTCTTGAGCCTCGGACGAAGTCATTAAAGGGCCCAAGAAAGCGGGAGAAGGATTGACGGGTTCACCATCAGGAGGAATGAAAGAAGTTACGGGAATGATCAAACTACGCTCGTGGTATGGGACATTCACATCGATTTCAGGGTCAAGAACCGCTTGCAAAGCCATGGTCAACAAAAGGTTTTGACAAGAAAAAAGGGGTTTAGGTCAAGGAATGGAAGAGTACAGTGCCAAGCAAGAAAAGATAAAAAGGGGGTAATGACAAGCGATCAAGTTTAAATAAGAAGTGAAAAGACGTGGAAAACCAACACAATGGTCCAATCAGAAGCGTCAGTTCAAAAAGATAAACTCACCGTTCCAGAATCCTAATGATGAAAGGACAGTTTGAAAAATACAAATTTTGGCATCCTCCGAAAAGACGCGTCGAATACCAAAACTTGGGGGGCCTTTGTTAACGGAAAGTTGAAATCGACAAAAGGGCAAGAATGCCGGATGTATAAGTGACGTCGACGGAAGTGTACTTAAACATTTTTGTTTAAAAGTGACTTCGAAGGAAGTGAACGTACAACCTGACATAGGGTAGATTTCGACAGAAGGGGATGTCGACAACATAAGTGATGTCGAAGGAGGTGTACTTAAGTCCCACGGCTTAAAAGTGACCTCGAAGGATGTGTACGTGTGTAGATAAAAGGAAGAAGCGGAAAAGAGAGGTTTGTGTCGAAGGAATGTTGGCGCAGGAAAAGAGGAAGTCAGAGCCATCATGTCAACATTGGGAACGGAAGAGTAATTATGAAGGCATTTAATGCTTCTTGTGGCTATAAAATCCCCATTTCTAAGAATGAAAAGCCATGAGTTAAGATGGAAAAATAAAAGGAATGCCTTCGTGAGTTCTGGAAATAAGAAAAAAGATTCAAATTCCACATAAACATAAGTTCATCAGAGATTAAACACGTGGGATTAAGGTGTTTGGGTGTTGAAAAGGAAATGAGGGAATTTTCACCCCGAATACCACCTTTATGCTCATGAATAGTGAAAGACTAAACATGTGGGATTACATAGAACCCATTTCTGATGCGTCGGATCAACGCGAGGAACTCCGAATTGGAAGAAGCATTGAATCTGGTAAATAAGCATTAGAAAGGTCTTTGTAATCCCATAGGCCAAGGTTTGTGTCCTGCTAGGATCAATCACGGCCGTCTTTCCTATTAAAGAGTTAAAGGAAAAAGACCTCTGATGGCATTCTACTAGAAGTGTCGGAGGCATGTCTTTTGATTGAATGTTGGTGAAACAGTAATTAGTCAAATTACATGTCACCGATATCAATCGAATGCGTCTAAGGCCGACAACAGGTCGGAAATTATTTCGACAGAAGGCCTGTTTGTCGAAAGGAGCTTGATGTCGGCTGGCATCTCAGAACCAAGAGACAGGAGCACAACAATGTCAATGCTTTGAACAACAAAGAGACTTAGACCAGAGTCGAATGGTTGCAGTCGAAGAAGTGTGCCGGTCGAAGGGGTCTCAGCAAAGATGTCACCACGGGGTCCGACAGAAGTATCCACTAAGCCCAAACCACGACGTGGGCAGTTACATCGTGGGGGATAGCGTAGTGGGTAGTTAATAGATCGTGGGTTCTGCAGTTATGCAGAACGTGCAAGTATGCTTTGAAAATAATTTTCGGATTCATATACCTATAAATAGGAAGTCCTTAGGTTGTATTCGGGGTCGGTTGCTAGGTTGACACACATAGGCCAAAATCCTAGACGTCTCACCAGAGCAGACAAACGGAGAAACGCCATTGTAAAAAACCTCAACCCTCCACCCCTTTTAAATTCAATGCAATCTTTACTTTTTCCATGCACCCTTTTAATTTGCTGCAGTTTACATTCATGCAATTTTACTTTCCCAAGTCATTTACTTTAACACAAGCTTTAATCGCTTTCATTTCGATTCCAAGTCATTTACGTTTCTGCACATTTTAATCTCGCCGCATCGTGTTCTTGGTGTCGGTTTTTTCTGTTTCGTTCGCACTTTTAACGCTTTCAACCTCGAATATCAAAAAACGTCAAAAAATACGGTCAAGTTCCTTTCGCAAGATTACCATATAACCTGTCGTTACCCACACCCCATCCATTACCGTCAGTTCGACAAGCGTCGGGCGAAAATCCCACAAATAGGTGCTAAAAAAAAGTCTTAAAAAAATTTATATTTCGGATTCAAGGTAGTTTATATAATCATATTTCTCATTCGTGCGATGCACGGGTGGTCACACTAGTTTCTTTTCAAAAACGAGATGCTGTAGTAAATTAAATTTGACCAAATCAGTGAACCATACCCTACCCCCCAGTATTTTAATTATAAATATTCTGTAACTTTCTAGTCAATCATGACTGCCACACGTGATAGAAAATATATACTACTCTGGATAAGTGCGACCATGATTTAAAGGTACGTACTAAACTAATAATAATGATCAATATAAACATAAGGTATGAAATAAACCACTGATTATTCCAACGCCCACCTTAAACTATCAAAATTTTTCTTTTCTTACGGGTAAAATAAATGCAGGTAAAATGCAGCTTTCCGTGGGGGTTTATCTTTTGGTGGTAAAATAAATGTGGTTTATTTTTGGTGGTTAATTTTATCTTGTAGGAGATGGTTTTTTCTTTTTGTTGGTGGTGCTATTGGTATTTTGGTGTTTTTGTACTCTTTTAAATGTATGTGTCTTGTTCTTAAGATTGTTTCAACCTTACAAAAATAGGCTTTTTACTTTAAAAAAAATTAATATACTCAATGTTTAGAGTTGAGTTTAAGAGTTAAAAAAGAATAGGTTACATGATTTGTGTGACATCCTGCATTTTTTTCTTACCTAAATAAATCAATAAGGTTTTATTTAAAGTGAATTTTGAGAATTTAAGAAGGATTTTTAGATGAATGTTTTATAAACTCGAAGCAAATGATTTTATTTGAGTTTGAATTAATGAGATATAAGTTATGGTTTTGTATTTGTAATTTCTTGAAGAAATGAATTTTCCCTTATAAACTAAAGTGAATATAGTGACTTTGAAAATGCATATCTTTTCAACCGTAACTCGAAAAATTATGATCTTTATATGAAAACGATCGCGTTGAAACGTAGAATTTGAAAATAGAATTTTTTTTAATTTTCTGGATTGATTTACATAATGTTATTTTCCAGGGCTGTAAAGTGTGAATTTCGAAAGTATTGAGTGTTGAAAATAATTAGAGACCTCAAATAAATTATTCCTTTTGGAGATCTTTTAATTATATGAAAATATGGTTTTAGAAAATAAAGCGGAGCTCATACCTATAGCCCATTAGTGCAGTTTATTAATTTCCTTAAGAAGTATATCTTTGGAATTTTCAAGTTTGTAAACATTAGTGTTTTCTTATCATAAATAAAATAAATTATATGCAAATTTAAATAGTAGATTTGAGATGAATGAGTGCATGACTTGATGTGAATACGAGTGTGTGTATGATATATGATTTTGAGTTGTTTTACTAAGAAATATAATGCCCTAAAGCATTGCATATATGTTTGTTTGTGTGTTGGATGTTATGCCTTGAATTTTTAGGATGTTCCATGATTTAAATTTTATATGCTTGTAATTGTTCTTTCTCAACAAAATGAAAGGAAGGTTTTATTTCCCTTCTATGTGTATGATTCGGCCATAGGTGAACCAAAGAGGACCAATTTGAAGTCTATTTTCTTAGGAATTAAGAAAGTAAGGATTTGAAGGAAAATTAGTAGGAAATGTGAGGTGGTGAGTGCAATGATGCATGACAAGACTACTTCCCTAAATCACTCCACTTTGCCTTACCATGATAAGACCATTTTTATGCAACAAATGGGTTGGACAAAATTGCCCTAGCATTTGAACCCTAGACCCGAAATTGGGAGAGGAAACCCCATGACTTGCCTTTGCCTATATATATGTGAGTGTAGGCTAGTTGGTTCATTTCATTTTCATTCTTCAAGATTCTATACACCTAGTCCAAGAGCAAGAACAAGCTCTTGAGACATAGAAAGAGAGAGAGTGAGGCCGAGAGGAAGAAGAGGAGAAGAAGGAGAGTGAAGATCCAAGTTTCTCAACATTTCATCCTTGATTTCTTTCTTCAATCACTTCCTTCCTCAAAACTCAAGAAGAAGATCACCTATCACCCAAAGGAGAGAAGGCCGAAAACTAACCTAGGAGAGAAGGCCAAAAACTAACCTAGGAGAAGAAGAGAGATCTTAAAGTTTGAAGTTAAGATTTTTGATTTAAGGTAGTTGTTTAAGATTTTTAAGTGTTTAATGTGTAGTTAATCTTGTGTTGTAAAGGACTTTATGATGAACTGTGTTTGAACTTAAAGATCTATGATGCATGTGTTTGTTTTTATGTGATCTTGAAGTTTAAGTTACATGCATGTCATTTTTAAGTATTGACAATGAATATTTGTGTTAGAAAGTTTGGATCTTTAACTTGTGATCTTTCTTTGTCATGGTTTTGACTAAAGTTGTGCTTAAATTTGTTCATTTGCCTTGATCTTCATGTGCATTTGATGATTTATGTTGGATCTATGATAAAGCATGGAACTTGAGTCTTGCATGTTAACTTTGAGTGAAAAGATTTAATTTTCTCTTGATGCATGTCACGGTTTTGAAGGAAAATTAGGGTAGCAAGCTTTAAAAATGATTTTTAGTATAAAAAGGATTTGAAGCAAGATTTTGTTTAAATGATGATGATGATCCGGTTGATGTTTGAAAAAGAAAATGGTGCTTTAAAGTTTTGCATGAACAAGAACATGGTGTGATCTATGAGTTTTGAACCTTGCATGTGAAAATGAAATCAAAGATCTTGTCTTTTTACATGATGACATTCGGTCAAGCCTAGGGAGAATAGAAAATCATGTTTGATCATCATTCAAGCTACATGCATGATGAGATTTGTTTAATCTAAGGATTTAAAGTGCATGCATGAAATTATTAAGATTTGAAAGCTAAAACTTTGATGTGATGCTTGAGGTGGTGTATTGACTTAAGTTAAGAAATTTAATTAAAGTTTGTTAAACTTTATGTGAAGCTCACGTTTTTACTCCCATAAATATCAAAGTTGATTTATTTTGTCTTGCATGTATGTTTCCTTGATAGATCTATGGATTTTAAGCCTATGAGAGCCTAGATCTTTGTTTAAAAACTTGAAAGTAATTTTCATACTCCATTCGGTTTTGGAACAAGTTCTACTCAAGTCATTTTTATTTTCTTTATGTGCTATTGTTTGAGCTTAACTTTGGGCAAATAAAGTTGATTTGGTACACGATTATGTTATTAAGAGTTTGAGTTATTTTTCTATACTCAATTCGGTTTTGGTCAAGAAATAAAAGAAATAAATTGATTTTACTTTGCATGTTGATTTAACGATAAAACTAATTGATTTGAATAATCATTGATATAGCTTGATTTGAAAGATGTCAACATAATTCTAAGTAAGGATATTCTCTTTCTTTAATAATTATTTCAGTCGTGATGCTCAAAGTAGGAGGATATGTTTAAAAGGTTATTTTCCATATGTGCATGATTTGTTTAAGTATTATAAATCACTAGTGTTTGAAAATTGTGAATAAAAACCTTGTCTTGTGTATGATGAAATTCGGCCATGCTTAGAGAAATAGGAGCCTATACTTGACTCTTATTTCATGTGCATGTATGATGAGTGTACACTTGATACATGGATTTTTGAGTGACTTGAAATTCTAAGTATGTATGTTTGAAGATGATTATAAGGATTTAAGAATAAGAATAGAGATTTTGTTCTTTACAGTGGATGTCATTATGCCTTGTTTGAACATGGGAATCTTAGAAAAGAAAGACAAATATATAAATAAATAAGAGTAATTTAATGCCTTATATGGTTAATATTTTAAATGGTTATTAACTTGATCCTTGTGTTGTCTTCTTTGATTCAATTCGGTTTGAAAGAAATAAAGTGAGTGAAGTAATTTGATTAATTGAAAAGTATTACTTTTAGACGATTTTCATATAATTATTGAAGTGTATGGCTAAAGAATTTAATGGTGGCTTATATATGAAAACCCTTAAGATAAATGTGGCCTTTATGTGAGCCAAGGAACTATTCATGTTTTGTTTTGATAAGCAAGTGTTTGAAAAGAATATTTCAAGTTTTAAATTCCTGAACGTGTCATTAAACAAACGATTGCATTTAATCATGATTGTGAGTTTAAAACCCAAAGTTGATCCCAAACTATTGAGAAAAAGAGAATACTCTATTTTCAAAAAAAGAAGTTTTGGTAATGATATTTTGTTTTCGAAATGATCGTATGAGAATGATTTTAATGAAAGAGAAATATTTTAGTTTCCAGTAACGATCGGGAAGCGGGTACGAGCATCACATTGGAATTCAAGGAGCATATTGGGAATTGTTGCCGGTAGAGGTGAGAGAGAAGTTTCCCTCAAACACCGTGGTATTTAGGTAACATATTAAGCCGTTTCGATCATCTCAAAAGTCGGAACTTGGTGGTTCTAAGTCAGTAGCATAGTGGCAATTGTATTGTGGTATGGCCACTTATGCGAAGGAGACAAAGACCACGTGAGATTATGTGATGAGTCTATGTGACGGTACTTTGACACTAGTATGCTTTTGTTTATGTACTAAAGAGTTTATTATGCATGATGATATCTGAATTGCTAGTGATTATGATAATTATGCTGATGAACATTTGTTATGCCCGGATTGTGGTCTTGAATTGAATTAAGAATGTGATATCGAAAAGCAAGAGAAATAATTGATACGAAAATGATCAAAAAGAGATACGAGCTGAAGTTTGAGAAAGATTTGAGATATTGTGGAATTCGTAAGAATATGATAAGGGCTGATGATAATGATACTGCTGAGCAAGAACTGCAGAAAGTAATGTTGATGAGACTCACGAGAGAGAGGCATGATATGAGTTGAGTTGAGCTCCTCAGTTGCAAAAGTGAAATTGAAATGTTGATGCCCTGAGCTGAGACATGAGATTGTATAGTGAAAGCCCAAGAGATGAAATGCATGTTGTTAATGCTCAAGCCTTGTGCTAAGTTGAGAAAAGCGAATTATCTTTTAGTGGTCGGGACTCATTGAAGGGATGCACCAAGGATGAGCCGACCTTAGGATTAAGATGTTAATTAAAATATTAAAACTCTAAAAGATTTGGATTAGCGTGGTGAGTTATGAGTGCGATATCGAAGTAGTGGAGAGGAAGATACTACGAGTAATCTACGGATGCTCGGGTGGAGATTGCATTAGGGGAGGACAATGACGGTGAAATGTCAAGAAGTCTAGAGTACTTTTCTAGGCGGAACAAATTCCACAAGTGGTAACGGGTGATCGATCCCGAACGGCCGTGGTAAAGTTTTGCAGCGCAGCTAGAAAATTACTGTCGCCCCCTAGATTGCAAGTCTAGAACAGTGAGAGGGACTGGAACAAGGCTCTGTGATTTGCCACTGTACCGGATTTTCTATAGTGTGCCTTGATTTTATGATTTGAGACTGTACCGGATTTTCTACAGTTCTCCTGGCATTAAGTGATTTGTTGAGACAGCTGTCAAGCCTGTGTGGTAAAGGTCCTGTACTCCTGTTTGCTTCCGACTAGGTTGGGTGGATTACCGAGGAGATGTAGACGTGTGTGTAAAACGACCTCCTCAATGATGATTAATTTCCCCGCATCATTGATGGATACGAATTCATAATACTTAAATAAGAAAAGATGAATTTTGTAAGTTTAAGAAATGATTCCAAGAACGAAAGAATGGAAAAGCGAATAAGATTGTATGAAGATGGAAACGGATACGAATAAGAGACCCATAGAATGTGATGCGGTTATGTAAAGAATTTTGAGAAAGAGAAAGTAACGATATCAAAAGCGTAAGTGAAATGGATGCTGATGATGAGAATGAATATGAGAATATTGTTTATCTGTTGCTTGTGTATATGATGTTGTATTTCTTAATATCTTGCCTATTGTAATTCCACATTGTTGGCATTGAATGCTTGGGAATACTTACTCTCTCGAGATTTCTGTTTTGTGTACTTGTTTATATGATGTCAATCCCATAGCATATGGACCCTGTAAAGTTTACTTTCGACATCCAGGAGGATGGAAGATGGGAAGTTAATTATAGAGGTTGGGAGTGGCGTGGAGTCACTGAGGTGCGCATCTTTGACCCCAACCATACTCTGCAAGGGACAGCGCCTGATGTTCGCACCTGTCGTTTTGTGCTTGCGGACTTACAGACTGGTGGACCAGCTGACTATCATGGTGGGCATCTGATGCCTTTACCTGCACGGATTGATCCCGAGGCCGAGGAGCTAGAGGAGTTGGATGAAACTCTGGATGATCTACCGGACGAGGCTTTCGAGGCTATGCAAGAGGATGACCCAGAGGAAGATCCAGAAGAGGATCCTGATGAGGACTTAGACTACCCGGAGGCTGAGGTGTACGAGTTTGATCCTAGTGAGGCACCTCCCGTGGATCCTTCAGCATTAGCTTAGTGTGGGCCTAGTGGTAGTTCTTTTCTTTATTTGAAGTATTGTGTTTCCCTGTACTTACTTAGCTATCATTGCAGTACCAACATGTAACCCCTGACTTATGTTATGAAGTATATTTAAACTTGTACCAATGACTCGAGTTGTGAAAGAAGAAGGGCTGTTGCAAATGAAATTAAAAGAAGCAAGTTTCAAAGTGCGGTGTCATGTGACATCTCGGTTTGGAACTTGAAGGTTAACATGAGACGTGAGAACACCAATTTTAAATACAAAAGAGTTTTGTAAACTTAACGGTTCTCATGCCCATGTTACTTGTAAAAAAAAATTGCCCACATTTTCACTACTTTTTATAAAAAGGGAATATATTTTCAAGTTGCCAAATCTGGGTGTTACAATTTGAGTCCAATAGAAGATGTTTTAGAGCATGAATTAACTCCTCTTTTTCTTAAGTAATTTAGGAATTTAGTTAGGTTTTAAGGAATAATTGGAAGATTAAGGTCTTTGAATGTTTTGATCTGTTTTGGGTTTGATTTTAGGTGTTTTGAAGCTTAATATGATGAATATTGAAAAGGAATGAAAATGAGCTTTGAAGACCAAGAGATTAGAACTAAAATGGAGAAAAACCAACTTTTGACCTCTTGTCCACGCCTAGGCGCACAGACAGCACGCCCAGCGCGCAGGACCAGACGCACCAGCAATTCAGTAGACCATGCGCCCAAGTGTGGGGACTCCATGCCTAGGCGCGCTCGACAGCGGATTGGGCCAAAAATCTGATTTTTAGAGATAGATTTAGGGTTTTGTTTTAGCCGTTAAATAGAAGTTTTGTTATTAGGTTTAGGGAGCAATTAAGATACAATAGAGAGGCAATTATAAGCAATTAGGATTAGAAAGAGAGGTTAGAAACATATCATTGAGAGCAAGGAGGCAAGACAAGCATTGAAGATCAACAATGGAGGGATCCACTTGAAGATTTGAAGATCTCTTGGGGTAGATTCATTATTGTCTATGATTATGAGTTCTTCCCTTAATTCTTGTATTTATTCTCCCATTATGTGTAACTAAACCTCTTGTTAGGAATATGGTGGAATTGTATGGATTCTAAATAGTTTATTAATTTATATTTTGATGTTTTCCTTTTAAATCAATTGTTTGGTTATGTTTTAATTACAATTCATGAACTTGATCAATTTATGTTTTGCTTTGGTAGTCTAATCATTCAATTGGAAGATTCAGCATTAGATTAAGCCTTTAAACCAAACATTATAATTACCCAAGCGGTAGAGATATTTTTTGGGATTATATGACTTTTATTAATTTCAGTGTTTTAATTAATGATTATTAAACTAAGACTCGTGTAAGGGATTAAGGGGTATAGTTTAATAAGAAACGTAATTGCCATGAGGGATCTAGCTTTTATTACCTCTGGAATGTCATTGATTTAATGGAAAACAGATTTTCATAATTAGTAACTACGATCCTACAATGAAACCATGTTCCTAGCCTTTTCCACAATTGTTTCTCAATACCTTTTATTTTCTGTTTTGTCATTTAATTAATTCTACACTCTTAAATAAAATAAACCAAACTCAAGTTTCACATAGTAATTGCGATTTGCCTAGAATTATTAGAAACAATTTGCAATCCCCGAGTGGAAAGATAATTTACTTACTCTTTATTACTTGCTGACCCGGTATACTTGCCGGTAGTCCAACATTACATTAGGAAGCTAAAAAAGAAAATTTTTTTTACTTAAGTATAATATTTTTCAAGAGAATATTTTTAATTTTAGCCTCTTTAACTTCAACCCTTTAGTTCCAAAAAAAAACTTCAACCCTATAGTTCCAAAAAAAAAAACAAAACAAAAAAACCAACCTTCAACCCTTAAAGCTGAGAATATCAAAACACGAGAAACTAAGTTTTTCAACTTCTAAAATAATCGAAAACATTTTTAAACAGTATCTTTTTTTTAAATCCTAAATAAATTGATGTTTGTAAAAAAATAATTTACAAGATTAAAGATATAATCAACAAAGTTAATATGATCCCCGAAAATAAAACAAGCATGATCGCAATGAAGTTTGAATACTTTATAGCATAACACTTTGTGAACCATGTCATTTGGTGTAGGGTAACTAACATACAACACCATAAAGCAAACGGAACTACCATGACTTTTGAGGCTATGGATGCAAAAAAATGTCCAAGGTGTTTATACCTTGTTGTGGCATCTTTATGATAGATAAAGGATGCAGACACTCTAGAACCATGTCGCTTTGAGATTCAAATCACTCTTTGACAAGTCCGCTTCCTGATCCTATTTGAACAGTTCATTCCCGAACATAAATGCTTTGTTATTTGTTGTAAATATTATTCTCACTCTTACCTCTATGCATGATTTATATTATTGCCATTATACTCTTTAAAAATTATATAAAAAAGGTCTTTGGCTGACCAATATTCTCTTATAACCAACATTGTTAACACTTAGCTTCACTGTTTCGATCCCTCTTCTGCTTCATTACCCTTCCACCCCAAAAAACCCAACAAAATATCCATTCCAAACCAAAAACCACCATGATCTTTATCGTAAGAAAATAACACGTGTTATTTGTTAACCGATCATTAGTAAGTAAATTATAATTTTGTGATACATGCCAATTTTTTTGTGATTTGTAGGTTGATTTTACAAGATGATATGTCATTTTTCTTATTACTTTATTTCAATGATAACTAATTTAGTGTTTTTGCTCTAGATAACCTTTCAATATACATTTTCAAGGAAAAATAATATTTTTTTTTTACAAAATTAGCTTACAAATATTCATACAAACAAATAAAAATGACATCTGTCACAAGGTTATACTTCTTTTCTTTATCAATGATTAGTTTATGGTGAAACATATCACTTTTATATAAGTAAAAAGTTTAAAAACTCATTTTGTAAAGAGAATATATAATTACTTTTGTTTCAAATCATAAACACTCATGTCAAATAATTAATGTTGTGCACCAATAATATTATGTTAAGAATTTTTTACATGGTTTCCTTTTTGTGAGGGTTGATTATCTCTTGTAATATGCTTATTTATAAAAGAAATTATATAATATTTATAATGCTATAAATTTATATATCGCCCTAAGCAACATAAAATTTTTGAATTTGTAGCACGTGTATGTTAAACAAATTAACTTATATAAATGCAATAGTAGTATGGTATTAGTATACTCCCTCCATACCGAACTTTCGGTCTTTTAGGTTTGGATATACATATTAAAAATATTGATTGTTGTAAATTTCATATGTATGTGTTTTATCTAAAATGTTCCTATTTATATAATTTCACACTGTCTTACATAAAAAAATATTTATTTTATATCTCCTTGATCTTAACCCTTAAAATTGAAAGTAGCAAAATCCTTAGAATAATAATATGTTACCAACTTCTCAAGAAAGTGTAACACCCCAAAAATTTTAATCCCTAATTAATGATCATTAATTATAAGGTTTTATAATTAGTTGGTTATTAATTTTAATATAGTGGTTTGATTTTGTACATTATGTGTACTTGAATAAATAAATATATGAAAGGTATTTTGCCATGATGATTTTATGCCAAAATAAGTATTTTCAGCTTAGTCCTTGGTAAAGGACCAAAATGCAATATTAAAAAGGTTTTTGGAGGGAAAAGAAATAAAATATATTTTTTGGTTGATTTGGTGTAAAAGTGTTAGTTTTGCAATGAAGTCCTTGGGAAGGACCTAAGTGCAAATATTAGGAAAGATTTTTGGAAGAGAATTAATTAAATAATGAATTGTTCAAAATTACACTGTGGTAATAGATTACCACGATCCAGTAATCGATTACCATAGTGCAGAACAACCATGGTTGAACACATTTGATGAATCATCACGCGTTTAACCTAAAAATCGCCACGAAATCACCCATAAACGCGTCAAGAGGACTCGTGTCAAGCTGCATGATCCTCAAATTTCTCTATATAAGCCAGGACTTGAATGAATTTTGCTTCATTTGGTTTAATTATGTTGAATTGCTGAGATTAGGGTTCTTGATTTCGTCCCTTCAATTCTCATTCGATTCTGAGAGTTGATCTGAGAGCTATACACCATTGTAAAGCTTGAATCACGGGCTTTACATAGCTACCAAATTTGTGAGTTGAGAGTGAGTGTAGAGCAAGTTGTGAGCTTGGGAAGTTGGATGCTCGAATCTGTCAAACTGGATTTCAGAGTTGAGGAGCTGACTTTGAGCTTCGATTATGGTAAGCTCAAGTTTCCTCTTGGCCTGAAACTTTTTTGATTTCAAAGTTTATGTTGCATAGAACGTAATTTAACCTTTTCCCCCAAATGTTATGCATGTTTGATGGATCAATTTCTCTGGTCGTGTGACCTTGCTGAGACTGCTCTGCACGCATGAATCTGAAAAGGGATTTTGTGGAATTGGAGTTTGATCGTTTTTTTGAGTCAAGCCTCTGTTCAAACACAAACCTAAGGTATGGGGGAAGCTTACCATTTGCTAGAATGAGAATGAAATGCATTGGAAATTAGGATGAGCCACCATGAGGCTTAAGGGCATAGCTTTGAATTAGTATAATGGCATGGAGGCCAATTTGAGACATGCTACACATTTGAGCAAGTTTCTCTAGCTACATGTGAACTTAATCAATGCTGAAATCATGCCAAATTTGAGTTTAATTGATTTTGGTACCTTAATTTGCATAAAGTGTGGTTTTTATGCATAATTGGTGATTGGTTTTGATTCTCTGTGATTTGATATAATTTCTATGTCGATACATGTTTAATTTGTGTATGTAAAGCTTTGTTGATCATTGGTTTAAATTAAAATTGGTTAGAATGGAAAATGGTATGTTAAAACCCCATTTTGCTGCATCTGCTGTCATGGTAATCAATTATCACGACTGAGTAATCGATTACCATGCCTCTGTCTGATGCAGAATTCAAATTTATACGTGGTAATCAATTACCAGACCTGGGTAATCGATTACCAAGGCCAAAAATGCTGAAAAATGCCATTTTCACTTAACCTCTTTTAACCTAAGCTTTATAATGAAAAAGTATTGGCTGTGGCACTTTATTACATGAGTTTAATGATGACTATACTATTCATGAATGTGTATTATGTTTAATTACCTTGTTCATTTGCATAATACAAACAATGAGACTAAAGGCTAACACATAATTAAAGGGAATTATGTGCATTCATGCATGGTGAATGGTGATAAGTTAATGTTTGTCATGTTCGTGGAATATGAGGAGGGTACTCTGGGAGTACCAAATGGACACGACAAGTTTGATGACACATTCTGGGAATGTGGGCAACATTCAGGGAATGTTGTTGAGAATACGTTCTGGGAACGTGAACGTACGTTCGGACTGGGACGTTTTGGTACCAAGCTTGATGTTTATGTTTATTTGTTCTGGGAACGAGAGATTGTACTCTGGGAGTACCAATAGTTGTATGGCAAGCTTGATGACACATTTTGGGAATGTGGGCAACATTCAGGGAATGTTGTTGAGATTGATGAGAGTGCGTTCTGGGAACGTGAACGTACAATCCGAATGTGACGTTTTGGTTATGAGCCAAACTTGTTCGTCGCGACATGCTTGATGACATTTTGGTAATGTGGCCAGTAATGGAGACTTACTGTTGATGTGGTTATTACGCCTTCGCGGCGTGACGCGCACTTTGGTAGTGGCATTATGTACCACGTTCCAAGCATGATTGCTATATGGTTACGACTTGCTTGATGACACATTTTGATAATGTGGCTAGCATTGTGGGATGCTGTTGATGTGGTTGCTACGTCTTCGCGACGTGACGCGCACTTTGGTAGTGGCGTTATGTACCACGTTCCAAGCATGATCGTTGCGGCTTGCTCGATGACACATTTTGGTAATGTGGACAGCATTGTGGGATGCTGTTGATGTGGTTATTACGTCTTCGCGATATGACATTCACTTGAGGAGTGACGTTATGTATCACATTCCGAGCAAGTTTTGCTATACGTTATGAGCACGTATACAGGTTGTTTGGATGGACGTCCATGAGAGTGGTAGTTGGAGAATCTCAGGATTGAGAGATAGAATGCATGCATCATGTCACCTACATTGAAAGAGGATAAAATGAATTGGCGTGCACTCATCTGTATATGCATTTCTATCATGTTGGATTATTTACTTATAGATGTTAAGACTTTATTCTCATTTAATTATGCGAATGTGTATGGCTTACCTCCCTGCCCTTATTAGGTTTTGGCCAGGTACCTAGATTGTCTAGAGATCAGTGGAAGTGGATGACCCTTAGGTTCATGAAGTACATAGACATCATGGGATAGGAACTCCTTGTACAACTCTTGAGAACCTGACCAGGTGGATGAATGGACGAAGGACCAGTAACCAGCTCTGGAACGTCTCTATTTTTTATAATAAATATATTGTCCACAATTTGAGAGATGTTTAAGAAAGAGAACTTAGTTTTCATACTTTGACATAATTAAGGTACTCATAGAATTGTTATACTTGATTTTGTGGACCGGTGTTCTATCTCACGTTTCATAAACTCCAAGAATATAATAAAACCATTTTATTATACTCCGCTGACTCTGATTTTATTATTTGAGCTCGGTACGTAGAAAGTAATTAATGAGGTTAATTTCCTGAGATAAATTTATTTTATTAACCAAGTTCTTTCCAAGAAATCAGAAGTTTCGAAAGCTATTTCAATCTATGAAAGTTATCTCGAAATGATTTTTAAAATGCTAAGCAAATAATTACTTCTACTACCGAACTCAATCTCAATTATACTTTCAAGTTGAGTACCATAATCAAAGGTTTTAAAAAGGAAAAATTTGGCAAAACTGTTCGAATGATCCCCTAAGTTATTTATTTGTTCTAATCTGGTCCCCTAAGTCATTTTCGTTTGAAAGTGGTCCCCTAACTCATGTAACATTAGCATTGTTAATCATTTCCGTCCATTGCCCAATGTAGGCGATCCACGTGTACCCTCCCTTTTACCACGTTAAAAGTTTAAAATGGTGGAGTCAAACGACGCCATTTTGGTGCTTGAAGCCACTCACTTCATCTTTTCCTTTCTTCCATGAGAAGTCGTTATGAGTTAAGAGAGAAAAACACTAAACTTTAGAGGGAAAACAGAGAGTTGCTAGGGCATTTTCTAAAAGAGAACGAACTGCAACATTGTCGTTGATTATGAGTGCGATAGGGAGTTCGTTCATGGACAGAAAGGACTAACGGTGCTAACGTTACATGAGTTAGGGGACCACTTTCAAACAAAAAAGACTTAGGGGACCAGATTGGAACAAAAAAATAACTTAGGGGACCAAACGAGTAGTTTTACCAAAAACAATTATATTCATTTGATGAAATTCCTTTTAAGTGAAGTTATCAAATAGTGGACGTTACAGGAAGTCCCATTTTTTATATTGTTGTACGAGTCTTTTGACTTGTATATTTCTTTCTTTTTTTTTAGATTAATGGATATCCACTGACGATGTAACGTTTTTTACACCATCAGTTCATCATCCACCATTCATTTGTATTACTTTTATTTGAAAGTCAACAACCATAAACACATGAATGGTGGATGATGCACTGATAATGTAAAAAACCTTTACACTATCGGTGCGCCATCTATTTTTTCATATATATATTAGTTCATCCGTTTTATATATAGTGTTTATAAATTTTTTTCCCTCATTTCTTATGTTTTATTTTTATTAACTTAATGCATAATGATGTTTTTTTTAACTATATCCTTACTTATTATAAGATCTTTTTATTTTTATCAATAATAATTATATAAAAATTTTATAATCAAAATATCATAAAATACATATATATATATATATATATATCTACTATATATATATAAAAGGATCCCTTTTCGAGGCACCACATTTGTCGGAGAAATTTTCGAGGCATCACGTTTGTCCCGTGAAGCTTTCCTCACATCATAGAGTTTGTAGGTAGATAATCATTAACTCTAATAAAATTACAATTTAAAATTAAATAAATTATTAAAATTTATTTGATCATTATATGTATGTAAAATTATTATCCTCAATTATTTGTTGGAAAAAAAGTAATCATTGTCCTCAACAAAAGTATTTAAAAAAATATTAAAAAATCACAAATTTATTTAATCATTATGTGTACGTAAAATCATTATCCTTTGTTAAAAAAAAAGTAATCATTATCCTCAACAAAAATATTAAAAAATTTATAATAGGATCTCACATTCAATTTTACATTTTTTTTTCACCTTTAGATCTCTCTAATTCTAATAATTTTGTTCTCCTATTATTTCTTATTTTATATCCTAACTAGCTCTTACCCCGTGCAATGCATGGGTTGTCGATATTTTAATTTTTTTATTAAATATTTTAAATTAAATATTATTATTAGCAACAACTAAAAATAATTATATAAAAAGGTAGGAGTTCAAACCAAACTGTACAACGAAATAACATTATCTCTAACCAAAATTGTAACACCCCTAATTTTCATCTCCCAAATAACCAAGAAATTAATTATAACAATTATTTTATAATTGATTTATATTAATTTTGAAGGTTTTAGTTTTTGTACATTATGTACTTTTATATATAAAAATATTAGATATATTTTTATATGGTTATTTTGTACAAAAATGTGAATATTGTAATTTAGTCCTTGGATTGGGACCTAATGGTAATATTAAAAAGGTTTTTGAAGAAAGAGTAATTAAATTATTAATTTTTGAATTTTATCAGTATGTAACCAGTTAGAAGGGCTCTGTATCCGGTTACACGATGAACTCAGAAACTGAGATTAGTGCGTTTGATGAGTAATCAAGCCAAAACCCAGAAATTTGCCACGAATTCATCCTTCTCTTGGTGGGTTAGGACGTGTCAACATGCATGGCTCTGTAATCTTGCTATATAAGGCCATTAATCAGATCAAAGTTGGGGTTTTGTGAGTGTGTTGGTATCAATCTATGTTTTAGAGTTCTTGTTGTGTTTCATTCGATTCTCCTTCTTTGTTAAGAGTTAGATTTCGAGTGATATACCATTACAAAGCTTGAATCAAGGGCTCTGTATTAATATAAGGTTTGTGAGTTGAGAGTTCCTGAGCTAGGAGAAATCGATTCACGAAGTTGGAGGTTCAAAACTGTCACAGTTCTGTATTGGGTTTCTGGAACTGACTTTGAGCTTCGATTTCGGTAAGCTCAAGCCTTCTCTTGTTCTAGACTTGACTTCCTTTCAAAGTTCATGTTGCATGGTTTTGATAATGACCATTTTCCCTGATTTCCATGTCCATTTCATGTTCCAAATTCTTTGATCAATTTACCCTGTCAAAACGGTTCTGGTTCGAGGAGGAGTTTTGGGTGTTTGGTGTTGTAAGATCCATGAAGAATGTTTTGATAAATGCCAAAAGGTTTTGAACAAGCTACAAATGTGTTGATCAAGTTCAAGCTCAACAAGCAACAACAAACATCAAGTTATGAAGAGAGAACCAACTCATGAAGACTTAGTTTGGTAGTTTATGTTTTATTGTTTTATCTTTTGCCTCACAAGTCTTTTAGTTTATGAGTTTGGGTAGAATTTATTAGAGGATAGTGAATCTCTTTTGATTGCATGATTATATCATATTTTGAGTATTCACTTTGCCTAAAATCAATAGGTGGCTTAAAGGTTTGAAAGAAAAGGTTTAGTTTTTGAGAAAACAAGTTTTAAATGATTTTTAATGTTAATAATCGATTAACAGATTTTGATAATTGATTAACAGTGTATTTTGAACTGATAATCGATTAACAAACTTTTGATAATTGATTATCTGCACTTTACTCGAGTATTTTTGGTCTCACTCGAGTGAAAATTATCTTGCTTTCGGTTTACTCGAGTAACACTCATTTCACTCGAGTAACTTGATCAGATATGGTTTTTTAAATACGTTTTTCACTTCTCAAAAGCCATTCTAAGTGCTCTAACTTTTGGGTATTCTATATAAACCTTTTCCTAATCATTTCTATCATCTAGAATCATTTTGATACACAATTTTACAAAGAATCAAAGCCACACTATTCTCTCTCACTCTCTCAAGATCAAAGCTCTCATTTTCATATTCTTTGATCAAGAACCTTGAATCTCTCATTTTGATATTTCATAGCTTTTGAAAGAGATTCATAGGATTGTTATTGTTTTTCATTTGAGTTGTAATCATTGCAAGAGGCAAACATTCTACAACATTGGAAGCCTTGATTTTGTAAATCAAGCAAAGTTTCATTGGAAGCCTTGGTGAGGCATTTCATCAAGCACTTGGAAGCCTTGTTGAAGAACAAGCATTTGGAAGTCTTGTGAGTGAAGCAAGCAATTGGAATTCTTGTTGTGGGGTATCGGCAAGCAAGAGAAGAGGTTAGATTAGATATCAATAGGGTTACAAGGCAAGGGTGTGGTATCCTTTGTAGGCTAGCAAGAAGGAAGTCTTGTGAGGCATTTACTTGTGATTTGAGAAACTCTAATTCCTCATAGTGAAGAATCTCTCTTGGTTGAAGAGGGGACTGGAGTAGCTTTCAAGTGGATGAAAGTGAACCAGGATAAATCACTGTGTCGTATCTCTAAACTCTCTACTCTTTACAATTCAAGTCTTTAATTGTGTTCTTGATTGAAAACCTAGAAAAAGTGATTTTTCTATATTTGATTGAATTGAATCTTTATTGTTCAAATTAATTTGGGGAAAATCATTTTCATAACCTAGGTGAATCAATAAGAATATTGGTGTTGATTGTTTCCGCTTAATCTCTGATCATATAATATTTGTTAATTGATTGATTTTCATTGGTTTTAATCGTTTAGATTTGTTTCTTGCGAAAATCTTTCAAAGTTTCTTTAACACCTATTCAACCCCCCCTCTTAGGTGTTCTCCTAGTGTTCCTAGTTGTTTCAACCACCGAGTGTAGTTTTCCAACAGGTGTTCTACCTTAAAGCTCTGCTCAAATCTTGCTCAAGCACGAACCTAAGGTAAGGGGGAAGCTTACTATTTTCTAGAATGAGAATAAATTGTGGTAGAACATAGGATGAGTCACCAAGAGACTCAAAGGGCATAAGTTAAAATGGTTAAGTGGCTTGGAGGCCAATCTGAGCTCAATTGTTGTTATGAGCAATGTTATCTAGATGCATGCAAGCTATATTGATGTTGGATTCATGACTTATTTGGTTATTATGTGAATTGATGCATTAAGTTGTGAAATATGTGCAATTATGTGCAATTTGAGTATCTAAATTGAATGCATGCAAGATAGATATGTTTCTGTGGCTGAACATACTAGTATTAAGGTATGTGAACTCTATTGATTGTTGAAATTGGTTATATTTGAGTATTGAAAATAATGGTATGCAAATCCTCATTTTTCAATGTACAGACTGCATAATCTAACCGGTTAGTCGAAATTTGTAACCGGTTAGATACTGTCAATTTTCAAAGAAAATGAATTTCTGAAATTGACTAAGTTTCCATACCATTTTTACTCATGTTTAAGCTATAATTTCATACAAAGACCAATCTAAAACTATGTGATTGAGCACTGTTTGGTTTAGATTGGAAGTGATGAGTTAATACCTTAATATCAAATGATAATTTCAAGAGGAAATTATGCATAAATGAAATTGGATTATGACTTAGATCTTTTGAATGATATTATGTGTTGAACTTGGGGTATTTTGATATGCTAAGACCCTGCTATTGGATTGAGTAGAGAATTCAAGAAAAGATTCTTTGGAAATCAGTGGTTTCTAATTCAGGTCTGTAATTCTAACCGGTTAGGTTGGGATGTAACCGGTTAGTACCTGAAACTTAAAAATAAAAGTTAAGTTTTTGAGTAAGGATTGTTAATACCAATGATATATTCTCTCAATCCAGGTCTATGAGCATATGTTAAACTTAAATTCAAAGGTGAATTTTATGAATAAAGCCATACCTCAAGATATCATTCCGAAGTTGTGTTTTCTAAGTCATAATAATGGAATTAATGGGAACATGACCCTGTACTCTAGGAGTACCAAACTGATGCAACCTACTTGATGACACATTCTGGGAATGTGGCCATTGTCTGGGACATGGTTTCTTTGATACGTTCTGGGAACGTGATGCACACTCTGGGAGTGGTGCTTGATTATATTCCAAGTATGGTTTGCGATAGGTTCTGGGAACGTATGTTAGTGTTCTGGGAACACATTGGTATAATAATAGAATTAAAGATAAAAACCAACCTTAATGATTGTGCATTAATGCATATAGAATGGAAGATGGGTTGGTAGGAACGTTTATCATATTCTGGGAATATGAGGAGGGTACTCCGGGAGTACCAAATTTGTAACCTACTTGATGACACATTCTGGGAATGTGGCCAGTGTCTGGGACCTGGTTATATACGTTCTGGGAACGTATGTTAGTGTTCTGGGAACACATTGATATGCAACCTACTTGATGACACATTCTGGGAATGTGGCCAGTGTTCGGGACCTGGTTTTTATGCGGTTTGGGAACGTGATGCACACTCTGGGAGTGATGCTTATTATTCCAAGTATGGTTTGCTACACGTTCTGGGAACGTGATGCACACTCTGGGAGTGATGTTTATTATCCAATGTTTCTTGGGAAGTATGCTTTCATATACTTCCAAACTAGAGCTAAGGTTATGGGTAATGGCTCTAGATAAGTAGCTCATTCTGCTATTAAGAAGTGTTCTATGAAGTCTAAGTCGAAGTATGATAGTCGTATGCTTCTCTTTAGACATGTGGTAAACCTAAAACCATAGTGTTGGTTTATCAGTTCTCATAGAACCAGTGATAAGGAAATCTCAAGGAGTTGTAGTTAAGTCCTTGACTCTGGGGAGGAGTGTTTACCCTCACTAGTGTTAAAGTTAATCAACTTTTTAAACCGAGTGCAGGGCAGTCATCTCCTTAAAGATCAACCTTGTTGAGTTTGTTAAACTCTAAAGTTATCCTTTCTTTTGTTCCTTATGGATAAGGGTATTGATCAAAGTTGCTCCATGCCTTATCCAATATGCTATCTCAAAGCAGAGGATCCTACAAATCTTCGTGTATTTGTTTACAAGGTATGTCTGAATCGTTCTATTAAGGTATTAGACTTTGTCTATCTACCTGTGTCATGATTTCATTTGATCTTAAGCACGGTTTGGGAGCCGAAGAATCAAGTGATCATGATTAATGACGATAGAACAACCCTGTATTGGGATTCCCAAGTTTCGAATCTGGAATCCAATGAACCCATGTGTTGCTTCTGGGCAGCAGTGAAGTAGAAAGGGGGTTAAAGAAATCTTGGTTGTAGGAAATGATGTCAAGTTTACCTTGGAGTAAAGCGATAGAGTTTGGAATCAAGTTAATTCTTGAAACTGATTCTATCTCTACTACCTTTATAATATGGTACCATCGGGAATGGTCAAATGGGAGAAACACGTAGAGAAGTGCTAAAAAGGTTTTGGTTGGATCAGCTTAAAGGAGTCTAAGTGTTTTCTAAGATTGATTGGAGGTTGGATTAACCCCAAATCAGGATTCGGGACAGGGGTACACTTAAGACTGCATTTTTGATCTCGATACGGACATTATGAGTAGGAAATAATGCCGTTCAGATTGACTAATGCACCTGTTCTTTTATGGATTATAAGAACTGGACCCTTAGACTATATTCGGATTCGTTTGTGGTTTATTCTAAGAATCCGGATGAGCATGAGGATCATCTTAGGATTGTGTTGAGAATCCTGTAAGGAGGAGTAGTTGTGTGCTAAGCTCACCAAAGATGAGTTTTGGTTGAGCGAAGTTAAGTTCGCAGGGCATGTGATCTTTAAAGAAGAAATTGTGGTGGATCCAGCGAAGGTGAATTAAGTGGGGTAATGTGAATAACTTCAGACTGTAGTTAAAGTAAGAAGTTCTTAGGGCTGGCTGGATACTACCACCGGATTATTGAAGGATTTTCTAAGATCGCATGGCCTCTGACCAAGTTGACTTGGAAAGATCAACTGATTGTATGAAATGATAGGATGTTGTTTAATTATGGTGGGGTAGTGATGGATTATACCCCAAATATAATATGATTAGTCCAAGAGGAATTATGGAAAATGTGAGTAGACTATGATTTAAATCATTTCAGTGATGAATTCAGTTGGAATCAAGGTATTAGAGTATGACTAAATCCTATTTTGAGTTGGATTGGACGATGTAAAGAAAATGATTTTTGAAAGTTCTTTGGTTTTATTTCTAAAACAATACATCATAACCGATTAGAGTTTCTTGTAACCAGTTAGAAGCTGAAAGTTTAAATTAAAAAAAAATTAAGTCAATTGTGAAGTAACTTTTGGCATCAATAAACATCTTCCTCCAATCCAAACTCAATGTCAATTACCTAAGTAAAATTTAAGGAAGGATTTAATGTGATAAAATAACTTAATGCCTTGATTCATCATTGAAATTGATTTAAGAGGATTGAATTATAATACTTATGGATTAATCGAGAGTCGAAATTAATGAGCTACTCCAATTGGAGAAGGTAGAGGATTTAGCTGGACGATGCAAAAGAGACGATAAGCATTAAGATAAGAAGGTTGTGATTCATGAGCAAGTTTGGAGTTCGAAAATGTGAATGACAATAAGAAGAAGAGGAGTTGAATATGAGACAAAGGCGATGGATGGAGTTTCTAAAAGATTATGACTTTGAGCTCCATTATCATCCTGACAAAGCAAACGTAGTTGCAGACGATTTGAGCTGAAAGGCTATTCGTGTGAGCTCAATGATGGTCAAGGAGGCTAATCTGATCGAGAAGTTCAGAGACCTAAGTCTGGCAATGCAAGCGGAACTATCTAGCCTTAGATGGGGAATGTTGCCAATCACCAACGAATTCTTGAATCGGATTCGTGAATTACAACCAGGAAATGAGGAGTTAGATTTCCAGGAAGAAAATGAATGAGATTTAATCTTTGAAATTAAAGTCAGGGATTATGGATATTAGAAAACATATTATGGAAGTAAGGAATTTCTCGATGTTGGTAAGCATGTATGAGGACTATGGGAAAGTACATGAATTTCATGCGAGAAATGTCTGAGTTCAGAATAAGAGAAAGAATGATGAAATACAGGCCCAACTGGAGAAAGAGGAAAATTAAATGGGAGAATATCAACCACGGAAATATCAAGGTTAAGGAATCCTCAATTGGAGAAAAGTGACTAAGGAGGAAATAGGGAAGGGAACATTTGTCCATCTCAAGGTGAAAACGGTGAGGCACATCACTTTGAGTTTAATTGTGATGTACCTAAGGGAATAGTCAATTCCGAATGTAGGAAGCTGGAGTATTATTCACCGAAATGTCTTGAAGGAAAAGGTGAGAAAGGAATGGACGAATCCAGAACGAGGAGAATTCATCGGCTGAGATGAGAGTTGAGTGTAATCCTGACGTAGACAACCCAAGCCTATCTCTTCCTTTGATCTGAGTTAATGTAGTTAAATGTTTTCGATTACGTTAATCTAATCGTTTGAGAATATCAATATCCTGTTGGAAGTTCAACTTCAATCTTTCTGTGATCAAAACCTTTATCACAGTTGGATGTGATAAATAACTGTGGACACTACAGAAATAGAAAGATCAGTTATGGCTAGAGAGATTAACAACCACCGGGATAGGACAAATCTTTGTCTCCCCAACGGAAATGTCTCCAGAAATTGACTATCTAACTAAGTCTGATAGTGATAATTACCCTATCTTTAAATTCATCTAACTTAAAGACCTGTCGTATGGTTTTTCTTGTGAAAGATTATATCTGAAAGGGATGATTTTGTTATTAATGGTTTGAATATTGGGACTGATCACCCTAATGTCTCAAACTATTAAGGAATAAAGTCATACAAATGTTTCTTTGATCATGCTTGAGGGATCAGAGTGCGCAGCCCAAAAAGTTTTTCCAAAAAGTTTGATGAAAAGTGTTTTATTTGAAGAATGTTTATGTGAAGTGTATTACTCAAAAGAGTATTCCTTTTAAAAGAATTCCTTCACATAAGAGTTTTGATGCAAAGAATTTTAAAAGTGAAAGGTTTCATTAGAAATGTTTCGAAATAAAAGAACTATATCGAAACTCTTTTAAGTGGGGGAGGACCCTAAAGAAAAAAATTTTGGGAGCAAGATGAAGTTTTCTAGTATAAAAACACTTTGGAAAAGTGGAAAATTTCAGAAGATGAATTTCGGGGACGAAATTCCTTTTAAGTGGGGGAGTAGTGTAACACCCCTAATTTTCGTCTCCCAAATAACCAAAAAATTAATTATAACAATTATTTTATAATTGATTTATATTAATTTTGAAGGTTTTAGTTTTTGTACATTATGTACTTTTATATATAAAAATATGAGATATATTTTTATATGGTTATTTTGTAAAAAAATGTGAATATTGTAATTTAGTCCTTGGATTGGGACCTAATGGTAATATTAAAAAGGTTTTTGAAGAAAGAGTAATTAAATTATTAATTTTTGAATTTTATCAGTATGTAACCGGTTAGAAGGGCTCTGTAACCGATTACACGATGAACTCAGAAACTGGGATTAGTGCGTTTGATGAGTAATCAAGCCAAAACCCAGAAATTTGCCACGAATTCATCCTTCTCTTGGTGGGTTAGGACGTGTCAACATGCATGGCTCTGTAATCTTGCTATATAAGGCCATTAATCAGATCAAAGTTGGGGTTTTGTGAGTGTGTTGGTATCAATCTCTGTTTTAGGGTTCTTGTTGTGTTTCATTCGATTCTCCTTCTTTGTTAAGAGTTAGATTTCGAGTGATATACCATTACAAAGCTTGAATCAAGGGCTTTGTATTGATATAAGGTTTGTGAGTTGAGAGTTCCTGAGCTAGGAGAAATCGATTCACGAAGTTGGAGGTTCAAAACTATCACAGTTCTGTATTGGGTTTCTGGAACTGACTTTGAGCTTCGATTTCGGTAAGCTCAAGCCTTCTCTTTTTCTAGACTTGACTTCCTTTCAAAGTTCATGTTGCATGGTTTTGATAATGACCATTTTCCCTAATTTCCATGTCCATTTCATGTTCCAAATTCTTTGATAAATTTACCCTGTCAAAACGGTTCTGGTTCGAGGAGGAGTTTTGGGTGTTTGGTGTTCTACCTCAAAGCTCTGCTCAAATCTTGCTCAAGCACGAACCTAAGGTAAGGGGGAAGCTTACTATTTGCTAGAATGAGAATAAATTGTGGTAGAACATAGGATGAGTCACCAAGAGACTCAAAGGGCATAAGTTAAAATGGTTAAGTGGCTTGGAGGCCAATCTGAGCTCAATTGTTGTTATGAGCAATGTTATCTAGATGCATGCAAGCTATATTGATGTTGGATTCATGACTTATTTGGTTATTATGTGAATTGATGCATTAAGTTGTGAAATATGTGCAATTATGTGCAATTTGAGTATCTAAATTGAATGCATGCAAGATAGATATGTTTCTGTGGCTGAACATACTAGTATTAAGGTATGTGAACTCTATTGATTGTTGAAATTGGTTATATTTGAGTATTGAAAATAATGGTATGCAAATCCTCATTTTTCAATGTACAGACTGCATAATCTAACCGGTTAGTCGAAATTTGTAACCGGTTAGATACTGTCAATTTTCAAAGAAAATGAATTTCTGAAATTGACTAAGTTTCCATACCATTTTTACTCATGTTTAAGCTATAATTTCATACAAAGACCAATCTAAAACTATGTGATTGAGCACTGTTTGGTTTAGATTGGAAGTGATGAGTTAATACCTTAATATCAAATGATAATTTCAAGAGGAAATTATGCATAAATGAAATTGGATTATGACTTAGATCTTTTGAATGATATTATGTGTTGAACTTGGGGTATTTTGATATGCTAAGACCCTGCTATTGGATTGAGTAGAGAATTCAAGAAAAGATTCTTTGGAAATCAGTGGTTTCTAATTCAGGTCTGTAATTCTAACCGGTTAGGTTGGGATGTAACCGGTTAGTACCTGAAACTTAAAAATAAAAGTTAAGTTTTTGAGTAAGGATTGTTAATACCAATGATATATTCTCTCAATCCAGTCTATGAGCATATGTTAAACTTAAATTCAAAGGTGAATTTTATGAATAAAGTCATACCTCAAGATATCATTCCGAAGTTGTGTTTTCTAAGTCATAATAATGGAATTAATGGGAACATGACCCTGTACTCTAGGAGTACCAAACTGATGCAACCTACTTGATGACACATTCTGGGAATGTGGCCATTGTCTGGGACATGGTTTCTTTGATACGTTCTGGGAACGTGATGCACACTCTGGGAGTGGTGCTTGATTATATTCCAAGTATGGTTTGCGATAGGTTCTGGGAACGTATGTTAGTGTTCTGGGAACACATTGGTATAATAATATAATTAAAGATAAAAACCAACCTTAATGATTGTGCATTCATGCATATAGAATGGAAGATGGGTTGGTAGGAACGTTTATCATATTCTGGGAATATGAGGAGGGTACTCCGGGAGTACCAAATTTGTAACCTACTTGATGACACATTCTGGGAATGTGGCCAGTGTCTGGGACCTGGTTATATACGTTCTGGAAACGTATGTTAGTGTTCTGGGAACACATTGATATGCAACCTACTTGATGACACATTCTGGGAATGTGGCCAGTGTCCGGGACCTGGTTTTTTTTGCGTTTTGGGAACGTGATGCACACTCTGGGAGTGATGCTTATTATTCCAAGTATGGTTTGCTACACGTTCTGGGAACGTGATGCACACTCTGGGAGTGATGCTTATTATCCAAGTATGGTTTGGCATTAGGTTCTGGGAACGAATGTTAGTGTTCCGGGAACACAACGGTGCATTGGATGGACGTCCAAGATGGACTTTGTTAGAAGCCTCAGCTGTGGAAGGAAATCATGCATCATGCCACCTGCATTGAAAGAATTATTATGATTAACCGGGTGTGCTCATATGATTATGCATCATGATTTGCTACATGTTGACTTGTTGATGTTAGTTTTATTCTCATTTGATTATGTGAATATGTATAGCTAACCCCCATGCCCTTATTAGGTGTTGATCGTGCATCTAACTTGCACAAGAATCAGTAAAGGGAGATGTCCCTTAGGTGCATGCAGAGTGTAGAAAGTGTGGGTTGGGAACCTGTTGTGCAGATATCGAGGATCCGGCCAGATGAATGTTTGGACAGAGGACCAGTGACCAGCTCTATAACATCTCTATTTTTAATAGTATTTATATGATACCCATTTTTAAAGAGGTATCATAAGATGAATTTGGTTTCATAATAATATTTATTTGGTATTCATGGACTTGTTACACTTGATATATTTTGGGGGCATAATATGATTACTTTACTATGTTTCCGCAAACTCTGATTTTGTTAGTCAACCTCATTATTGATCAAGTGTTTGTGAAAAGGAATTTTCAAGGGAAGGGAAAATACTTATTTTCAGATCTTTTCCAACGATAACAAGTCCAAGTATTCATAAACTTATTACTTTTCTTTTAAAGTAAGATGATATACAAGGAGTGTTGCAAATAGGGGTGGAAACAGGCCAGGCCAGGCCAGGCTTTGGCCTTAACCAAGTCTGGCCTATATAAATTATTCAAGCCTGGCCTGGCCTATTAGCCTATGTAAATCATTTTTTTCGAGCCTAGGTCTGGCCTGTTACAAGGCCTGGCCTGGCCTATAAGCCTGGTTAACAGGCCTGCATAATCTGAAATTCTTAAATAGGCCAGAAGGCCTAGTATTAAATAGGTCGGCCTGTCTACTTAAAAGCCTACAAAATTCTAAAACTTTGGCATGTCTACTTAAAAGCCTACATAATTCTAAAACTTTGGCTTGTCTAACAATAATATTATAAAAAAACATGTTGCCGAACAAAATGGAAAATTCATACAAAATGGAATACTAACCAAATTCAGAAGATATACTAACCAAATTCAGAATACTAAGATATACTAACCAAATTCAGAATACTAAGATCTACTTTTTTTTAGGTAAGAAAAAATTGATTATAAGACCAAACCGCAACATCAACAACAAAAAACGCAATACTCCAGCATCAACAATACTCAATTCCTTACATCATAATTAATTCAGAATACTGATACTGATTATAATACTCAATACCCCAGCATCAACATTCAAAAAAAAAATTGCAACTAATAAGAAGCTACTAAGATCTACTAACAAGATCTCAAACCAAAAATGCTTACCTGGATGGAGACGGAAGACGGCGACGGAAGACCGATGGTGGTGAGGGATCGAGAGACCGCGTGGCGTGTGAGGGAGAGTGACGGAGCGAGAGTGACGAAGCGAGAGGGAGACAGGGAGTGAGTGAGTGACGAAGTGAGAGGGAGGGAGGGAGGAGTGAGAGCCGAGAGAGTGAGAGGCTGAGAGTGAGAGTGAACGGGGAGGCTGAGAGTTTCTAACTTGGGATTGGGTCTGAGGGATTTTTAGGGTTAGGACTTAGGATTAGGTTTTTAGTTTTTTTTTTAATATTGGGTTAGGTTTTAAAATAAATATAAATATAATAATTTTTAAATATAATAATAATAATAATAAAATTATATAGGCCTAGGCCGGCCTGTTAAGCTAAATAGGCTTTTAAAAAAGCCTAGGCCTGATTTATTTAGGTTATATAAGCTTTTAAATAGCCTGGGCCTGGCCTGTTTGCAAAAAAAGTCTGGCCTGAGCCTGGCCTGACATTCGGCCTGTCATAGGCCCCTATAGGCCGGCCTGGCCTGTTTCCACCCCTAGTTGCAAAAATTACAAATTGAAATTAAATTAATTATTTAAATTTATATAATCATTATGTGTATGTAAAATCATTATCCTAAATTTGTTGCAAATCATTATCTTCAACAAAAATATTTAAAAAATATTAAAAAAAATCACTATATATATAGGCTCTCCCATTCAATTTTTAAAGTTCTATCTAATTCTAAGAATTCTCTTCTCCAAATTCCCTCTTTTATTTTTATTCTTTCCCTCATTCCTCTACTTAAAGCTCTTAATTTTGATTTTTGAGTGTTTGATGAATTACTTATTAGATGATGCATATTTTGTTATACTTTTAATTGTCTTTTGTTTATTCCTCTACTTTGAGTTCTTAATTTTTATTTTTGAGTGTTTGATGAATTACTTATTAGATGATGCATATTTTGTTATACTTTTAATTGACTTTTGCTTAATGCTAATTTCAGGAAGAATGACAGCAATGAGTTACTTCAAACAAGAGCATAACCTTGGTAAGTTGTTTTTTTTTATTTTGGAAATTTTGGTAAGTTGTTATACATACTTACTTTGATTATTCTTTGTTGAAAGAATATGCAAATAATTGATCATTTTCTCTTTTCAAAGAAGAGAAGGGCTAAGGCTCCTAGGATTAGGAAGAAATACCCTGATCGTATTCCGGTGAGAAATAATTTTGGTGAGTCTTTTGCCTGTTTGAAGAAACAATGTTTTTCGATTTATTTATGATTTTTTTTCCGTTTTTGTCATGAGATAAGATAAATGATCAAAATATTTAAATATGAATAATAATAAATGTGATAATTATATTAAAAAAATAATAATGGTAAAAAATATTAATTTATCCATCAAATAAATATAAGAAATATCGTATAATATTATCCACTAAAAAATCAGAATGTATAATTTTGGTTTAATTATATATAATTTTTCATATTATATGTGATAATTATATTTAAAATATGCTAAATTATCGTGTCTTATGCAATAGAATATATTTTTATTTATCATTAAATCTACTCATAATACCATAAACAAATATAAAAAAGTTTAATTTTCATTTTACTCTAATAATTAATCATAATGTCAAGATAAAACTTGTTAATTCATCGATCAACTAAATAAGGAATACATTAATTTAATACTCATCTATACATAGACAAATATAATATCAAATATATAAAAAAAGAGCCAATATTATATTCATAATAAAATGCAATATGTTAACCAAGATAGTCAAAAATAACAATTTCAATGTCGTCTTCATGTTTTATGAAATAGTGGATATTTCAATTTATCCTTAAATTTTCTCAAAACACCAGTAAACAAAAAAGATCAAAATATTTAATTTTGATTTGTTTTTAATTATCATAATAAAGTTGATAATCATATAAAAATATTAATTTATCTATTAAATAAATAAGGAAGATCTAATTCTGATTTACTTTTGATTCATCATAATAAAGTTAATAATCATGTAAAAAAATGTTAATTTATCCATTGAATAAATAAGGAAAATCTCAGATAAAAAATGTTATTTTTTATTTATATAAGGAAGTACAAAATTTTTTAACAAGCTCATTTTTTATTGTTTTTTAATAATAATCTTTACTTTAAAATATTTAAATATTAATAATCCGTGCATTGCACAGGATAAAAATAAAAAAGTTTAATTTTGATTTCACTCTAATTAATAAAACTTGCTAATTATCGATCAACTAAATAAGGAATACATTAATTTAATATTGACCTATACATAAATAAATATAATATTAAAAAACGAACTGTCATTATCTTCCAATAAATTCATGTCCAATGAAATAAGGGATATTATGATTTATCATAATTATTCTCATAATACCATAAAAAAATCAAAATAATAATAATAATTTTTTATTTATCATAATAAAGTATATTGAATAATCCTTTTTTTATAATTATTTTTTTTATTTTTTAATAATAATCTTTACTCTATAATGAAAATAGTAATAATCTTCAATTTAAAATATTCAATATAAAAAAAATTTAATATCAATAACTCGTGCATTGCACGGGGTAAGAGCTAGTATATATATATGTAGGGTTAACCAATAATAAATCCTACCGCTACAGGATAAGCATGAGCTCTCTAGTACAGGATAAGGATGAATAACTCATCCTTCTTATCCTCTAAGAGCCAGTCAGCCCTACTGGGCCGAACAGGTCCATAAGGCACCACAACACAACTTCCCCTATAAGTATCGCCATGCTATAGGGGCTAAGGTATGTTCTCTCATCCCTACTCTCAAGAACTACGTGCTTGATTCCCTTTTCACTGGGGATACGTAGGACCGGGGTCACCCTCGCCAGCTACAACAACCCATCAAACATATCGTGGTGGATCTATTTCACAGATCCACTACATTGGCGCCGTCTGTGGGGACGATAAACTCTGATCCCCATCCACGTTTAAAAAAAAAAGGGCAACGTGCTGCTGCTAGTGGCGGTTGACGATGCCGTTACTGTGTCCTCCACCGTACGGTCACGGTGCCGGTGCCGGTGCTGCTTCTACAGTACTGATCTCTGCTCACGGTGCCGCTCTTCCGGTGTTGCTACAGATCCGCGCTGTCGCCGCCGGTGCGGTTTAGGTCTAGGAGCCTGCTGATCTTCGCACGAACCAACCGCTATTGTCCTCGATGAACCGATCGAATCATCAACTGCAAAACCAAATCTTAAGGGTGCCGTCCCGAGTTTGCAACCATGGCGGAACCGGTACTTGGTTGCGCCGTCGTTCTTGCTAAGGGATCGCCTCTGATTTGGATCCATCACTGTGCATTGCGGTTTTGGTTCATCACTCCGCTTTGGCCACGAAGGTTGCCACCATCATCTCTGGCGTGTGCAACGCTACTCCCTCGTTGCTGTAGGACTGCAGAGCCAAGGCCACCACGGTATTGCAGAGCCAACGACGCCACTTCTGACCAGAACCTTCTCTATTCTCAGAACAGAGGTTCGAATCGGCATCTGCTTCTGACCGCCACTGCTACATTTTGGCCGCACCAACCGCTATTGTCCTCAATGAACCGTGGGTCACCCATGATCGGTATTTGCTGAGGGTGGTACGGAACCACATCCATTCGGTCTCTGCGGTCTTGCAATCACGACCCTAATAGCAATGGCCTCTCAGCCTCCACTCTCTTCTTCAATGGAAACTGCCATCATGGCGAACCCAACCACTGAATCGCCTCAATTCTCTCCCTTTGCGATCGAGAATCCTCTCCCTCACCCCCGTTGCACACGGCGCCATTGCCTCTGTGAAGACGGGGAGCACCTTGCTCCTCCCCGGTGTCCACCGATGCACAACAAAGGGACCACCGCTGTCAACGACTAGAACCGCCGTCATCTTTGGCGAGGGAGCAACGCCTGTTGAGGGATCATGCAACAGCTCCAAGCTGTTGCCCTAACGGGCCAGCAAGCCCAACAACCAAAAACAAAGGCCTCAACAGGCCCTAAAAAAAAGAAAAAGAAAAGGGCCTCAACAGGCCCTAACAAAAAAAAGGGGCCTCAACAGGCCCTAACAAAAAAAAAGGGCCTGAAACAGGCCCTAACAAAAAAAAAGAAAAGGGCCTCAACAGGCCCTAAAAAAAAAAGAAAAGAAAAGAAAAGAGCCTCAACAGGCCCTAACAAAAAAAAAGGGGGCCTCAACAGGCCCTAACAAAAAAAAAGGGCCAATGGCCCAGTATTTAAAAAAAATAAAAAAAAAAAAGTAAAAAGGGAGGAATGGACTTTCAGTACTCATTGGGCCCAACTAGGCAAATTCTTGACAAGGCATTCTTAGGGATATCAACAACGGGCCCAACAACTCCGCAACCTACTTCTAAATCAGGGAAGCTACTACTTCTAATTTTTAATAATTGCATAAATATTTTATTGACTCACATGACTATTAGTTAACAGCAAAAATAACTTATGCTTTTGCTAATTTATGTCATTACGTGTCACTTACTATTTTTATAGAAATATTATATATTATATAAATTGCCAATAATTATTATTGTTTTTATAAATTGTCAAGTTTGGACGACGATCACTGATTATTCTTTTTTCGTATACATATGCGAGGTACATGTATGATGATCCGTGCTATTCAATAAACGGTCTAAATGACCCAACCTATACGGGCTTATTTGATACGGGCTAAACAGACCCAAATTAATTTAAAGAAAATGAAGGTCAGACCTTGATGCTAAAAAAAAAAACTCATTTGAAAAGGATTGATAGAAGACTTCAAACCGACGCTCCTCACCTCACTAAATCAGGGAAGGAATTCTCGTTCCCATATTATTTTCCTATTTACTTGGCATTCTATGTGGTTACTTTGCACACATGTTGATATTAACTCAACTGACGCAATATTTCTGACATGTGCTTTTAATACTTAGTTCCTTATAAGTCCTTTACATGTCGCTTATCATTTGATATATATATATCGAGCATTCTCATTTTTCATGAATTAATGCTTTCATCATTTGATTTGTTGTCATTAAATACTCTGGCATATTTATAAATGTCATTCATTACAATTATTGAGCGTGATATACCTGAAATCATGCATCTTTTCGTGGGCAATCTTGTCTGGTTGTACGATATTTAATTATTGTCTTTTCATGGGCAATCCTGTCTGGTTGCACGATATTTAATTATTGTCATTACTATGTTTATTACGTGTGATATAATTAAATCATACTACCTCTATACCGATATTATACATCGTATCTTTGCCAATAACAATAACGAGATTACCAATTATTAATTTTGTTACACATGCGAGGTTCAATTATGATGGCCCATTTCTCTAAAAAACCCATTTCGGGCTTACGACCACCAAAGATATCCTCAAATTAATCGGTGCTAGACTACTAAGTCAGGGTGAGCATCTAATATTACAACGCCTTCAACAGGGTTCCAGGCATATCAACATTCAGGAATATTCTAAACACGAAGACTGACAAGGAAAGATCTTTCTCATTACCCCATTAATATTATGGTTTAACTGTCATATTCATTACTGTTGAATCACTTACCACATGACATGTATTATCTTAGATAATAATCGTAATTAACAGTGAATTAAATTCATACTTCGCTAATTAATGTCATTACATATCATCTATTACTTGATATTCTAATCGTTGTTTTTAGACATCATAAAAAGGTACAAACATAACGATCTGATCTGCCGAGCATGATGACCTATGTTAATTCGAGTCCGAGGCCCACTTTGATCCCGAGCGTTTCACAGACCTTATGAACTCGACACAAGCCTTTTCAGGCTTTACCGAGTAGGGGACTAGTATGTGATGAGGCATATACATAGCTGGCATTGGCCGACCTTGATACTGGTATTATATGATGCATAAGTTACTCGAGATCAAATGTCGTGCCAAAGAGGACCACCACGTCCCATGAGGCACCAAATTGATCATTTACCGTCCTTATTAAGGACATATATTAAACTCACTCCGGATCATGTTCTTAAGCACTTGCCCACGATCTCGGTTAGCCGGCCAGATCGGCGAGGCTACAAGTGAAAACGAGGATTGCGACCCGATAACTTGGCTTAGCCTCTCGGCTCAAAGCCTCTCGGCTCAAAGCCTCTCGGCTCATATATGGCCAAATACATCGCGGATAGAGGAATACACCTCGGCTAAGGTTGCCATTCCGACAGCAATCCCTCGTAAACATTACGGTCCAATTGGTGATAATCTTGGCACACCGCGAACTCAAATAACAGTTTGAGTCGTGCCAGCATACATTGGCACAAGCCTTTCGGCTTTCACCATGGCAAGCGCATAAAAGGATGTCTCCTTAAAAATGACGTGACTTTTAAAACAATTGTCTAATTCGACTTTGACTACACTCATAACTTCATCACCCTCATCTCGGAGCGTCCCCAAATCCATTCTGGAACTCCCCCCGCGGGAACTCAGTTCAAGATGAGCCTCACCGAGCTTGTACTCGGTTCGAGATGTTCCTCACCAAGCTTGCACTCGGTTCGAGATGTTCCTCACCGAGCTTGCACTCGGTTCGAGATGAGCCTCACCGAGCTTGTACTCGGTTCGAGATGTTCCTCACCAAGCTTGCACTCGGTTCGAGATGAGCCTCACCGAGCTTGCACTCGGTTCGAGATGAGCCTCACCGAGCTTGCACTCGGTTCGAGATGTTCCTCACCGAGCTTGCACTCGGTTCGAGATGTTCCTCACCGAGCTTGTACTCGGTTCGAGATGTTCCTCACCTAGCTTGCACTTGGTTCGAGATGTTCCTCACCGAGCTTGCACTCGGTTCGAGATGAGCCTCACCGAGCTTGCACTCGGTTCGAGATGAGCCTCACCGAGCTTGTACTCGGTTCGATATGTTCCTCACCGAGCTTGCACTCGGTTCGAGATGAGCCTCACCGAGCTTGTACTCGGTTCGAGATGAGCCTCACCGAGCTTGTACTCGGTTCATGCTCGGTTCGAGATGTTCCTCACCGAGCTTGCACTCGGTTCGAGATGAGCCTCACCGAGCTTGCACTCGGTTCGAGATGAGCCTCACCACTCGGTTCGAGATGAGCCTCACCGAGCTTGTACTCGGTTCGAGATGAGCCTCACCGAGCTTGTACTTGGTTCATGCTCGGTTCGAGATGTTCCTCACCGAGCTTGCACTTGGTTCGAGATGAGCCTCACCGAGCTTGCACTCGGTTCGAGATGAGCCTCACCGAGCTTGTACTCGGTTCGAGATGAGCCTCACCGAGCTTGGACTCGGTTCGATATGAGCCTCACCGAGCTTGTACTCGGTTCGAGATGTTCCTCACCGAGCTTGCACTCGGTTCGAGATGAGCCTCACCGAGCTTGTAATCGGTTCATGCTCGGTTCGAGATGTTCCTCACCAAGCTTGCACTCGGTTCGAGATGAGCCTCACCGAGCTTGTACTCGGTTCGATATGTTCCTCACCGAGCTTGTACTCGGTTCGATATGTTCCTCACCTAGCTTGCACTCGGTTTGAGATGTTCCTCACCAAGCTTGCACTCGGTTCGAGATGTTCCTCACCAAGCTTGCACTCGGTTCGAGATGAGCCTCACCGAGCTTGTACTCGGTTCGAGATGTTCCTCACGAAGCTTGCACTCGGTTCGAGATGAGCCTCACCGAGCTTGTACTCGGTTCGAGATGAGCCCCACCGAGCTGGTGGCGGATCCCCCCCGCGGGACCTCGGTTAGAGATGTACCTCACCGAGCTTGCACTCGGTTCGAGATGAGCCTCACCGAGCTTGCACTCGGTTCGAGATCAGGGGTACTCTTTCAGTTTCATCATTCGAGCACAAAAGAGCACTATCAACCATCCGCAACACTCTTCCGAATAAAAGACATCAACTTGCAGACAATGCTTTATGTCACCGCCAACTCCCAGAAGCTCAGCACAGGCTCTTCAAGCCTATACGAGCTTGGGGGGCTTGTAGGGTTAACCAATAATAAATCCTACCGCTACAGGATAAGCATGAGCTCTCTAGTACAAGATAAGGATGAATAACTCATCCTTCTTATCCTCTAAGAGCCACGTCAGCCCTACTGGGCCGAACAGGCCCATAAGGCACCACAACACAACTTCCCCTAAAGTATCGCCATGCTATAGGGGCTAAGGTATGTTCTCTCATCCCTACTTTCAAGAACTATGTGCTTGATTCCCTTTTCACTGGGGATACGTAGGACCGGGGTCACCCTCGCCAGCTACAACAACCCATCAAACATATCGTGGTGGATCTATTTCACAGATCCACTACAATATATATATATATATATATATATATATATAACCAGGGACGGAGCCACATAGAGACAAGTGGGGACACGTGCCCCCACAAAATTTTTTAATATAATTATTACTAAACATATATATATAAATAAATAAATGCATATATTATTACTAGAATAATTATAAAACTAGTTTTGGATTGAATATTTTTCTATTTTGAAATTGTATTGTTGTGGCACAATGCTATTATTATTATTATTATTATTAATATATGACTTACATTTTTGTAAAGGTTGAGCATCTCTTTGATGACACTAGAAATTAATATATTTTTTCTTAATTATATTTTATATTGTTTTATAAGCAGCATATTACTCTCTTCGTTAATATTTATAAGTCACACTTAACCAAAACACGCGAATTAAGATAAGCAGTTTACTCTTTTTTAACGAAAAGATATCTATCAATTTTGCACTTTTACTTATTTCTTATTTATGTTTTTTTATTTATCACTTTTACTTATTTTACTTGCATTACTTTTTTTTTATGATAAATTGAACTTAGTTAATCAGAACACTCGTTTAATACGAATAATTTAGTGGAAAAATTAAATACCTCCTAAAAAATATAATGTGACCTAATGTAAAAACGGATGAAATATAATTATAATCTTTTATATTTACATATGCGTCGCCCCCACATTCAAAAATTTCTGGATCTGTCGCTATATATAAGGGAGAGAGTATTTAAATATGAACTGGGATAGGATTGATACTCACATTAATATAATTTTTTATTATAAAAAAAATAATATGTTACCAGCTCCATGAGATTTAAAAACTCAAATCCAGGATTCGCTTTTAGTTTAGTGAATAAATTATACGTAAAGACATTTGATGCCACTTCAACATCTTTGAACTTTCTAAGAAACACCGTACAACAACCATTAATGAATATTTAAGGAATAAAATCACGTTGTTCCATGATTAATATAACATAAAATACTGTTATAAATATACATATATAGTACAATGTCGCAAACATAGCCCAGGCTCCATTCCCCCTCAATGCTTCCACTATTTAAAAAAAAAAAAAAAGAAAGAAAGAAAGAAGGAAGGAAGGAGAGAGAGAGAGAGAATAGTTAGCTCCAACAAGAAACACCTCCTTCACTACCTTTCAGTCTTTCACTACCATGGATTCCAACTTTGAATATTTTGAATCTGTCCAACAGATTCTGCATCACAATGATTCAAGCATTGTGAATAATAATGCTCCATTAGACCTGGAATCACTTCAAGCATTTCCAAGCCCTAGCTACTGTGATAGTAATTTGGATACAACAGTAGTGTTGCACAGTCAGCATTCAGCTCCTGTGGCGGCGGGTCGGGTTCACGCGCCTCCGGAATGGAAGCATTACCGCGGAGTGAGGCGTAGGCCGTGGGGAAAGTTCGCGGCGGAGATCAGAGACCCAAAGAAAAATGGGGCTAGGGTTTGGCTTGGAACTTATGAAACTGAAGAGGAAGCAGCATTAGCTTATGACAAAGCTGCTTTCAAGATAAGAGGCCGAAAGGCCAAATTGAATTTTCCCCACCTCATGGATTCATCAGATTTGACACCCCATGAGGTGGCGGCGGTGAGCATGCCTGAGCCTTCTCAACCGATTTCTCCGGCGGCGGCGTTATCGGAGACTAGTAGTTCAGAGGCACAAGGTTCAAAGAGGACGGGAAGCTGTGCTGATCTATTGAATAAGTTAGCCAAGAATAGAAGCCTGGCTAGGTGGTTCAATCAGGGTTAGAGGAAAATGTTTCTAATCAATGGTTTCAACTTTCAACTTAATTAATTGTAAGACTTCTTATCCAAAAAAAAAAAAAATAAATTTAATTGTAAGACTTTTTTAATTTATGGTGATTTTGTATGGGCGTGGATGTTATTACTTTTGGATATCTTTGGGTTGGGGTAATTGTTATGTGGTTAATTATAATCTCTGGTGAGGTTATTGAAAGAAATTGATTGAAACTTGATTTTGCAGAAGGGTTTATGAATGCACATTTTTGGCTAGGTTAATTCAGTGGAGTGGAGAAATAAATCAGTATCCTGGTGAGGCAATAATACAATGCAGCATACAATTCGTGAATTGGAGGTGTTATACCTTTTACAATTCACGTTTTATTCTTCAACATTATCCCATAAGAAAGTACCAAAATTTCGTTCTTACCTTATATTTGTTGATTTTTTCTTTCATAATCTGTTCAAACCCCTTTTACCATTTTTCAATCGCAGTCAAAAATCCTACTTCCCAAGACCTAACCGTCCACCTTTGCTATTGCCTTCTAAAGATAGAGGAATGGAGATTGGATCTGATGTTAAGCTAAGGCTTTTGCAATTACATGTTCAATCCCATGAGTAAAAGAGTTGGAATTTGATGTTAAGCTGAGATTTTTTGCGATATGAACTTGGAGATTTATATATACCATCAACTAATTTCCACCATTGTTTATGCACTAATTTCAAGAAATTAGATTAACATTAATTGAAAAGATTCTTGAGTTCGTAAGTTTGAGCGGTGTATGTAGAAGTGGGAACTCTAGGTTCTGTGACTCGGAGAGAATGATGAAGCATCACGGTGAATATCATCGAGAGGACGCTTCGGAGCGCTCTTGACCCATATCACACAGGGATTTGGGAGGATTGATATGAGTGTATGAATATATGGTGAGTTTTTGTTTAAAAAAAATAAGGAGGATGATGGTGATTTTGTTTTAGTAGTCTGAAAGTGATGAGGATAATGACAATGAAAAGTGTTAAAAGTGTTGGAAGTTCTGCTTTGTGACTGACAAAGTGTCTTTTTTTATAGAGTCTTAGAGGGTAAATTAAAAATGGTAATAAGTTTTGGAAGGAAATGTGTTGGTTTGAAGGAAAAGATCTAAGTCCACCTTCATTCGTTGTTGTCTGGCAGCGAGTGAGGGCGGATTTACTTGTGAGCGGACTAATTAGTGAGGGTGTCTATCAGAGGAAGAACTCATCAAAGGGTGATTGAGTTTGTCTGAGGGCGTAAATATTAAAGGGTGGTTAAGTTATAGAGCGGGGTTTGTTCGAGAGCGAACTGGGTTTCAGGACGACATGGGTGATATAGCGACCCCATTCCTTATCAACCATGAAGGCGGGTTACGCTTTCCTTCTTCATTCAAAACCTTTCAAACCACATAGTCCATGAGGTTCCCGGCATAATGATACCGTCGATGTGTCGTCCTACACCGAAAACGACATGAATCCACTAAGCATCTAGTTAGTTAGCCTTCAATCTCGACTCCAATCATGTTCATCTTATCTTCCCTATAAGATTAAGTCACTAAACATACATGAATAACGGTCTTTGATATAATTAGGTCCACAACAACCATAATGGATTCTTAATTTGGATCCAACATCCTTTGACCCTTTGATATTTTGATGAAAGGTTTTGTTTATTATAATTTTTGGTATAAACATGGAAATTTGTATTACGAAAGTTAAGTACATCGATAACCAAAACAAAAATAATACATTAATACTTAAGCATCCATCTTTCAAAGAAAATGTCACCTTCTATGTAAAGGCCTATAAGAAGAGTCAACAAATGACCGACGAATTTCCATTGTGATTAGAAGAATTTTTGTTTATAGGAAAATGCTAGGACCTAGGACATTTGTTAAGGAGATATATATAGTTGAGAAATATTGAAAAATGTAGTTTTTGATAATTTCGAGAAAATAAAAACTGAGGACTTGTGTCGTTTTTTCCATTTCTAAGAAGCTTAACATAGCAAAACCCTTATTTATATTCTTACTTTTTAAAAAGATTCACGGTTTTAATCTTTCACCTAATCTTATTTTTCTGAAATGGTATGGTAGCAGCCTACTCTTGATGGTATCTCTTTCCCAACTCTTGATGCTAATAAATTCTTTTTTGACTTTTTTTTTGTCCGTATTCCTTGCGTAACCACCGGTATCCCCAAGAGCACCCTTAATACCAGGGAGTCCTTGAGACTAATCCGGAGCGAGCTGCGTGACTGACTCTCCCAGCGGGATTTTTTAGTGGGAATCGAACACGGGACTAGTAGCACCCGTGTCCCATTCCCAAGATTTCAGTTGAGGCCTTACATCAACTGAACCAAACCCCGTGGGTTTTTTTTTTTTTTTGACCTTTTGATATCGAAGAACTTTGATGAAGTTATTCAGTCATATGCTAATAACAAAATTCCGAGGCTTGATGGATTCATTCAACTTTGATTTTACCAAACAGTTTAGGCCGAATCTTCTTTCTGGTTTTTAGGGGCTATTGAAGGACTTATACATTCATACCAATTTGCCAAAAGGGTTTAATTCATATGTTTTGAAGCTTATTTCAAAAAATATTAATCCTCGATCTCTCGGTGAGTATATGCCTTTTTTTTCATTGGCTTGTTTAAACAAATTAAAGTTATTTCTTGTTAGTAGATTGAAGGTTGTTATGGGGTAATTATGTCACAAGTCCCTGAAGTTTGGGTATTTTTGTCAGATACTCTTATTCTTATTTTTTCAATGTCTGACTCCTCGAAGTTACCTTCTGAGTTTGTCATATACCCCTGCTACCAATTCTGGCCAATTTTGCTGACATGTAACATCGGAATCCTGATCCGACGCAGGAAGTTAGACACGTGGTGCTCCGTGGGCAAAGATCCTTTTTTTCTTTAAATTAAAAACTTAAAAAACATGATATTTTTATATTTTTAGTTAAATAAAAAAAGAAAAAAAAGGATTGAAGAGAGAGGTCATCTTCTCCCATGTGACATCACGCAACACCAAATGACCAACCTCCTACGTCTGGTCAGGATTCCGATGTTACATGTTAGCAAAATTGGCCAGAATTGATAGTAGGGGTATATGAAAAACCCAGAAGTAACTTCTGGGAGTTAGACATTGAAAAAAAAATAAGGATATTTGGCAAAAGTACCAAAACTTCAAGGACTTTTGATATAATTAAGCCAAAATATATTACTCTGCCTTCCAATGTGTTTTTCAATCTAATAGACAAAATTTGGATGGAATCTTTATTTTGAATGTGTCTATTGATTATATGCCCTAGAAGTTTAGGAAGTAATAATGCATTGCTTTAAATTAAAAGTAGATTTTGAGAAGGCTTGTGATTTAGTTAGGTTGTCTTTCGCAGATGGCATGTTGGCAGGTTTGGTTTTTCAGATAGATAATGTGCATGTGTTTTCTGTGGTAATTGATCAGTGCTAGTTAATATTAGTTGTAGTTTAATTTATTCGTTACAACTACAATAATAAGGATCTTGAAATTACATGACTTTCACACGTTATAGAGACAGAAGGAATACGATTACTAACCTCTATTCATTGTTATACTTGAGAGAGTTCTCCAACGTCCTTTGACCAAAAGCCAGGAAACAAGGTTTCTATTCCTTTGCCGTCTCTACTATTCTTTCTGTGTCGTTATGTGATGGTAAAAGAGAAAATACGTTATAGCCAGGAACAGGACCTGTTTCTCATAAATAGGTAAAACCCTATCTCTTATCCATTGGCTTCCATCAAGCTAATGGGCCTTTAGAAACAATCCCCTTATTATCTAAATATGATTTAGCCCATTAAGATTTAATTAATTATTTACTAAACACAATTCAATATATATCACATGCACATCACATGAGACATACTAAGATATAAAAAATCTTACTTTCTCCCACTTGGCTCATGTGACATAATTCAACATTATGGTTTAATAAACAAATAATTAAACAAACAATTAATGCACATTTATATAGCTAAATCATTCTATAATTAGATACTCGATTAATCATAGTTAAAGATAGGAACTAATTCGGGTCATAGCGGTTGTATGTCATTTATTCGACATAGTTCCTTCCATGTACCACAAAGTAGTCTTTTCCTTAACCTGATCTATAATTGGGAAATATATATAATTGGTCCATAATGTCTTTGTTCAAGACAATACCTGTTTACATTACTCTAACACAACAATGCATGCTGTTCTAGAGAACAGGTAATCAGAAACATATCAAACATATCATAAATGAGCTCAGCATGTCAATTACATCATACCATCAAATTCAATTTTACTTAACAACAGTAATGCCTATACTTTCAACATGTTCAATAAATGTTTAGGCAATAACCCTTCTTTCAATGGATTAACAACCATAAGATTGGTGCTAATATACTCTATTGACAATTTTTTTTCTGATCTCATTCTTTAGAGACAAAGTACTTCATTCACATACTTTTAGCACCTTTATAGTACTTGTCATTGCTGCAAAACACCACAGTACGTTTTCAGCGGCTAAGCAATATTGTCGACAGTTCTAAGCCCCGAAATAAAATTTTGCAGTCAATTAGTTTGAATTGTAACCTCAAAACTTGTTACAAATTCAACATTCTGATCACCTCAATGTGATCATTCATTACAGAAGTAAGCATACATTTATTCGTTCCATGCTAATATCTCAAGACTTTATGAGTATAGTTAATACTTCCTTAACGTAAATTTTATTCATTCTAAATCATTCTAGTACTTTAATGATATATGCTTTATGAGATAAGCCTAACAATTCATGTGACATATTCTAGAATATTCATTTTCTAATCACATGGCTCGACTCACCTATATCTTTCATTCAAAGTTACTAGAAAAAACTTCTTAGTCTAGTGTAAAAGACCAAGATAATAAGTTGCAAGCAAGATATAATAACATACAGAATCAACATAATAAACTCACTCCCACTGACCTTCAGATACTTACACAAGTTAATTGTGTTTCCTTAAATCTAAAAAGAACAATAGTATCATTGTCTATCTTTCAAGGTTCAAGGTTGCGAGGGAAATCATTGACAACAAATTTGGTCTTGTAACGTTCAAGGTTGTCACGAGAGTTATATTTGGTCCAAAGACTCACTTACCCCCCAACTCTCGTGTAACCTTTAGGCAATTCTACAGGGTCTCATATATAAAAATATTTATCAATATTATTGTAACATCTGCCTTTTGACTCACTTCTTCTACAAGTCCCTAATCAAGAAATTATTTTAACCTAATTGATTTAAGAATTAATTTAAAAAGAGTTTTGATTTCATAATGAGTTTTATGCTTGGAATTTAATTTACTTGTGTTGTGATTTTGTGTGTGATTGCTTAGGGTTTTAATTAAGATTTTGTTTTCCTAAATTCATATGATTTTAAGTTGGAAAAATCGTTTTCACTCCAAGAAATCAATGTCCAAATCACCTTGATCTAGAATCGTCTCTAGAAACCCTAATTAGCATCTTTGATCTTTGATTAAACCCTAATCGAGCTCTTAATCCTTGATTAAGTGCTTAATCACTCTTTTAAACCCTAAACCCTCAAGGTTAGTAAGCTAATCTAGAATTAGTTTTCCTTAAACTTAGATTAGTATTGATTAAGTTTTTGATTAGTACCTTAATCCTTGATTAAGCCCTAATCTCTAAGGATTAGTGGACTAAACCCAAATTAATTTTTCCTAATCCTACCCTAATCATGATTAGAACCTAATTAGTGCCTTAAACCTAATTAAGCTAACCTAATCTACCCTAATTACCCTATGGCCGAATATCTAGGTGCTTTACTTGGCCTCCAAGTTCCTTAACTTGGTCACCAAGTTGTTGTGCTCCAAAGTCAAATTAGTGACATCATCTTCATGACCTAAGCATGACATAAGGAGGGAAAAGAAAAGAAAAAGAAAAAGAAAAGGAAGAGTGAGCCGTGGAGGGACTTAGAAGCAAGACTTGGTCCCCAAGTTTTGTAACTTGGTCCCCAAGTAGTTGCAATCAAGCCCCCCATGAAAGCCCTTGATGGCAAATAAGGAAAAGTAAAGAAATAGGAAGGAAAAAGAAGAGAAAAACCGTGGGGAGCAAAACCAAGGCCCAAATCCACTAAAGATCATATACAAACACCAACACACTTCCTTAACTTCCATTCCTTCATTTCCATCATTTCTTTTCCAAAACCAAAAACACACACTAAGAGCATCACCAAGCTTTTGGTGAGAGAGTGGCCGAATAGAGAGAGAGAAGAAGAACCAACTCCACACACTTCACATCCTAAGTAAGATCAAGCCAAGCTAGTGAAGAGGAAAAGAAGAAACCATGGACTTAGAGAGAGGAGTGAGTGAGCCGTGAGGAGAGGAAGCGAAAACCAAAGAGAAAACCAAAGATTTGGACTTGATTCTTTAAAGTTTTTGATTAAGTAAGGATTTTGTTTCATGAACTTAAAAGTTTTAAACCTCTTTCTTTGATTCATTTTCGTTTTTCATACTTTCCTTCTAAGACCTTGATTTTCTTTGGAAAAGTGTTGATGCATGTTTGTTTCCAAGTTAGATCTAGTGATTTCCTTTACATGCATGTTGATCTTTGAACTTGATCTTGAAGTTTTTGTTAAGAAAATGTTTTCTCTCATGATCTTGAGTTTTTCCTCTTTGATTTCTTAAAAATGTTTTTGAAAAGAACTTGATTTTAAGTTTTCATAAAGGATTTCCCAAAGATCTAGTGTTTTGTTTGCATGCATGTTAAGATCTTTGAAAATGGTTGATTTTCTTGGTGATTTTCTTTATGTTGGCCACGGTTTGTGCTTGATCTTTAGGTTAGAAGTTTTGATTTTGGATTTTGTTATGTGCATGTGATTATCTTGAGATTCTAAGTATGATTTGGAAGTTTAAATCTTTAAGAAAACTCTTTTTAAGAAAACCATGGACGAGTCACGGTTTTGATGATGATGTGATTGAAATCTTGATTTTCTTTTGTTTGACTTCTTGCATGTCATGATCTTGAAATTTAATAATGAATATAAAATTTTGTGATGTGTGATTTTGAGTGGTGGTCACGGTTTGTATGAGTAAATGAAAAGGATTAAGATTTTCTTAAGTTTAATTGATGAATAAGTGATTTCCATGAACTATTGAGTTGATTCTATGTGTTAAATGTGAAATCAAAATTGTTTAGAGAGGTAATGATGCTCACGGTTTCATATAGGAAATACATGCTAGGATTATATTTTTATTTGCTTGATGAGTTATGTGAAATTGTTGATGGATTTAGAGTTATTTTAAGTCTTGAATCTTTGAAAATGTTTTTGAGAAAACCTAGTTAAGGTCACAGTTTGGACCTTAACTTTGGAGTCAAACTTCCTTGAATGTGTATATGTGTTCATGCCATGAAACTATGTGTTGATTTGTGAAGTTATTCTTTGAAGAAATAATTTTAAAAGACTAATGATGCACACAGTTTTAATGTGATTAAGTATAGGTTAAATAAAAATTGGTCTATGTGTTGGGTGATGCATGATTCGGTTTGTATGTGCTTAAGAAGCTTGATTTCCCTATTTGATTGAGATATATGCATAAATAAGTATGTGAGCATGTTTATGTTTGACTTGATAACTTGTGATTGTGTGATGTTTGAAATGAATGAATGTTTGCTTGAGATTTTAAGTAAAGTAGGAATGACTTTTAGAATGCATGAAGGTGTTTAAATGATTTAATTTGTTTGAGTATCATGCTGTCCACATTTGGTTATAAGTGTTTGAACTTGAGAAAGTGTTGGTTTAAGTGTTTATTTGATTGTTCTCAAGATTCTTGGTTTGTTTGTGGATTTGAGTTGGTTTTAAACAATGGAAAATGAATTTAAAACTTAGGACATGATGCTGTCCAGAATTTTCTAAGTTATATTTTTGTTTTAAAGTGTTTTCAAAGTGTTTTAAAGTTGAGTTTTTATGGGTATTTGATTTAAGATAAAGTTGGTTTTAAAAGTGTGATTTTTCGGTGTTTCCAAAGTTGAATTCAATGCTGTCCAAGAGGGACCAGCAAAGAAACTTTTTATTTAAATTGATTTATTTGATTATTTTCTCATGATTTTAAAGTATAAAAGTTAGCGTTTGACCTTGGACAAGTTTGAGTGAAAGAATTGATGTTTTGATTTTAAATAAAGACAAAGTTTGGATTTTCTTAAGTTGCTTCGAGAATAATTTCAAGAGTAATATTTAAATAAAGTTTAACACTCATATGTCTATCTTATCTTATGGGACTTGAAAGAAGTTGGAGTCGGGCAGACTAGGAAGGAAGCGAATCGCTCGGAACTAGTGGAATCGGTAACTGCGAACCCAGGTGAGAGAGAAATTATCCTAAGACGCTTTGGTGTCTAGTGAGTATGCTAGGACACTCCGTACTCTCTCAAAGTCGGAGTAAAGGTCTATTGTAGCTAGTAGTATACCCGATAAATTGTGTGCCTTGTTTGTATCGTGGTATACGAAGACTCAGACCTATATCATCACATGGTATTGATTGATTGATGTATTTGTTATGTTGCGATCTATTGCACTTATATTTTCATTGCATGTGCATAATGAATCATCCCGCGCTGTAAGATAAGAATAGAAAAGACATAGAAAACTATAAGAAATCCCCCAACTAATAGAGCGAGACTCTAAGGGAAGGAACACGCAATGGAACCGGATGATGCTGATGCGCTGAGTACGTGGATCGAACTGATGATGTGACGACGACGACGATGCCTTTGGACATGGATGTAATAGTTGCTGAATTCAACAAAGAATGCTTCCATATGTTGAGATAGTTTCCATATGGTTGTAGCCATATGTTGAGAATGGTTTAAGATAGGTCCGAGCCTATCTATGATTGAAGGATATCCCGCATATGGTCGGAGCCATATGCCGATAGTGATTCTGAGTGGGTCGTAGCCCGTCAGAATGATGACTGATATTCCGACTATAGTCGTAGCTATATGTCGATGGTGATTCTGAATGGGTTGTAGCCCGTCAGAAAAATTATGGATATCCTGCATACTGGTCGGAGCCGTATGCCGAAGTTGATTTCGGATGGGTCGGAGCCCGTCAGACTTAGTGGTCGAGTCCCACAGAAGCATTCCGCATATGGTCGGAGCTGACTTAGGATGGGTCGACGTTAGAACGAACAAGTATAACCTCACGACTCGAAACCCTAACCCGAAGTAGTGAAGAGGAAGATACACCTGAATTACCCTTGTGGTGTTCAGCTGGATGATTGAGATAGGGGATGGCAATGACGGTGATTCGTCAAGAAGCCTTGAGAAGTTTGTCTAGGTGGGAAAAACCATAGGGTCCCTGGCTGAACCGGCCGGAGCTGGTCACTCAGTGGTGTGGACGAAGTACCACATGATCACTAGACAGAGGACTGACACCCCCTTGACCAAATCTTGTTCAGTGAGAGGGATGCTCGAACACGGCCGGATGTGCTTATTTCCCGGGCATTTTATGTATTCATCTGTTTTACCATCCAGTAAAAGCCGGTGTGGTTAGAGATCCTGTACTCCTGATTGCTTCCGAACTAGGTGGTTGGATTCCGAGGAGATGTAGACCTGAACCCAAGACCATAAAGCCTGAATTTCCGATGTAATGGACTCGTGATATGTGGACAGAGAGACTTCGTCCTTGCGAGATGAATTGATTAAGAGATTCCCTTAAGTAAGAGATAAAGTGTTAGATAAGGTGACGATTGCATTGCATCCTCTTGCATATTACATAATTATCTGTTGTACTGCTTGTTTGCATTGTTTGTATTGTTTGTTACGTTCTGGTATGCGTCGCTAGTGTAAATCCAAGAAGTCGATGGGAGTAATTCCATTCGGATAACTTACTCTCTCAACTTCTTGTGTACATATGTCGATGAACCTCTGGTTCTAAAAGATAGCGGAGCTGGTGATGCTTCTCCTGGAAGAAGGACTTACTGATCGTGATGCGCTGACGAGAGGGCTACTGTTGGACGACGGGATTGCTTTTGAAGACTTACGTTCCGGATCGAGAAGGGGACGCTGCTTAGTAGTTTATAATTAGGTTCCAATGGACCCTTGCATGATATGTATATCAAGTGTACCCCTTATCTTTTGAAATGTTTTTGCTAAGGTAAAAGTTTATGTAAGAATGGCACCGTTGGAATATGGTGACTGCTTTTGAAAAGACCTTTATGATCTATTTTTCCAAACTGTTTTCTAAGGGCTGTCTTAATTAGACAGATAAACTATTTCAAGAAAATCAAATACGTTTTCTACGTCAAAACATTTATGTAATGAAGTCCCAATATCAAACTGTTTTTAGAAAATTTGGCAAACGTTTTTGAGAAAGAGGAATTAAAAGTAATACCTTGTTTTGGGAAACTTGATCGATGAGTTTTATATTAAAAAAAAAACTCACCCTATTTTTCATAAACAAATTATTTAGTGATTAAAGTTGCTTGTTTTCGAGTTTTCCAAATCGGGGTGTTACACTTGGTGGTATCAGAGCAATGGTTGTCCATGTGGCCTAAACATGGCCTTACATGTTCTTTGTTGTGTGATCTCTAGATATGCTAGGTTGTGTGACTAGATGCGTTAGTAGGTGTATTAAACTATTAGTGTGTTAATGAATATAGCTTACGATGTCTGGAAGAGGAAGAGGTAGACATGCTCCTGAAGCAGCTCGGAATACCGAGGATATGCTACACGACCTGACTGCTGCTGTTCTGGGTATGAATGAGAATCTCAATATGATGCATCAGCAGGCTCAACAGAACAACCAGAACCAAAACTTAGGACCACAGGAATATAGGGGATTAGATGAGTTTTGTAAGAGGAACCCTAAGGAATTCGCCGATGGATATGCCTCGGAAAATGCTAATGAATGGATTAGGGAATTAGAAAAGGTCTTCACCGCTATGCAATGTGCCGATGCTCAGAAGGTAACCTACGCGGTCTACATGCTAACCAAGGAGGCAGCTGACTGGTGGGAGAATACTAGGCAAGTTATGGAGGTTCAGCAGGAGGTTATTACTTGGGACTCCTTTAAGCAAAGGTTCTTGGAGAAGTATTTTCCTATCGATATGAAGTTGAAGAAGGAAATAGAGTTCATGCACCTGACTCAAGGGGATATGTCGATCGGCGAGTATGCTGCGAAATTTGAGGAACTGGTGAAGTATGTGCCGCACTACAATCAACCTGGAAATGACCAGTCGAAGTGCGCGAAATTCCTAGATGGACTTAAGACTGAGATTAAGATGGCCTTCATACACATGGGGATCGATAGCTTCCCGCTCTTAGTGAGCAGATGCAGAATCTATGAGGATGGACTCAAGGCGAAAAACATAGGCAATAAGACTGTTGTACCCTCGAGTTCCCATGGACCAGTGAGGAACACCCCCAATTACCAGAATGTGAGGCAAGGAACCCAGCATGGGCGAGGACCCTACGAACGATCTGGAGGAAGAAGGGATAATCAGTATAGAGGATCGTGGTCCCGAAGGAACAACAACCGCAACAATGGCAATCGGGGTAATAGGAGCGCCAACACTTGGAGCCACAATGGAAGTAGGAATCGCTACAATAATAACCCTACCGATAGGAACTCTGAAACATCACCACCCTTCTGTACCCGATGCCGCAGACGCCACTTCGGTAATGAGTGTAACCCCAAACCCGTTTGTTTCATCTGTCAAGAGTCTGGTCACTATGCCAGGCAATGCCCCAACCCAAGGAAAGGGAATGATGCTGGAAATGCTGCAAGGCCACAAGCTAGGGGAAAGGTGTTTACGATGAGCGGTGTGGAGGCTTCAAACCACGATGGTCTCATCCAAGGTACATGTCTTATACGTGAGAATTCCTTAAATGTGTTGTATGATTCGGGTGCCACACACTCTTTTATATCCAATGATGTTGTGAGTAGGTTGCACTTAATGGTAGCTTCTCTACCATATGATTTGATTGTGTTTACCCCTACTAGTGACCCGGTCACAGTTTCAACTTTTTGCCCTAAGTGTCCGGTAGTGATAGATGATAGGACTTTTCCCACTGACCTGATAACATTACCCTTATCCCAAATTGATGTTATCTTAGGAATGGACTGGTTATCCGCTAACCATGTTCAGTTAAATTGTTTCACTAAGACCCTATCTTTTGAAAACCCTGACGAATCCTTACTAAAGCACGTAACTGCCAATCAAGTCATGGCTTCTCTGAGAAAGGGAGCCCATGTATACATGATCTCAACTTCTTTGGACATCGATGTGGACAATCACATTCAGGAACTGCCTGTAGTTTGCGACTTCTCAGAAGTTTTCCTTGACGATATTCCTGGACTACCACCTGTTCGAGAGGTCGAGTTTTTGATCGATGTGATACCGGGAACTGGACCGATCTCTAGAGCGCCCTACCGAATGGCACCAGTGGAGTTAGCTGAGTTGAAAAAGCAAATCGAGGAGTTAGCTGAGTTGAAAAAGCAAATCGAGGAGTTAGCGGAAAGGTGACTCATCAGGCCTAGTGTGTCACCTTGGGGAGCTCCAGTTCTGCTAGTAAAGAAGAAGGACGGTAGTATGAGGTTATGTGTCGACTATCGCCAATTGAATAAAGTAACGATCAAGAACAAGTATCCTCTGCCTAGGATAGACGACCTGATGGATCAGTTGAGGGGAGCAGCGGTATTTTCGAAAATCGATCTTCGGTCGGGATATCACCAGATTCGAGTGAAGGAAGATGATATTCCGAAGATTGCTTTTAGGACTCGATATGGACATTTCGAGTACTTAGTCATGCCTTTCGGAGTGACTAATGCTCCTGCAGTGTTTATGGACTACATGAAGAGAATCTTTCAGCCGTACTTGGATTCGTTCGTGGTAGTATTCATAGACGATATCCTCATTTATTCCAAGGACAAGGAGGAACATGAGGAACATTTGAGGATAGTTCTGCAGATTTTGAAGGAAAAACAGTTGTATGCGAAGCTTTCGAAGTGCGAATTTTGGTTGGAGGAAGTGAATTTCTTGGGTCACGTAATCTCGAAGGAAGGAATAGCGGTAGATCCGGCCAAAGTAAAGGCGGTATTGGATTGGAAAGTGCCAACGACGGTGACGGAAATTCGAAGTTTTCTCGGTTTGGCAGGATATTATAGGCGTTTTATCGAAGGATTTTCAAGATTATCCTTACCAATGACGAAGTTAACCAGGAAGGGACAGCCGTTTGTGTGGACCACGAAGTGCGAAGCAAGTTTTCAGGAGTTAAAGAGGAGGCTAACTACAGCCCCAGTGCTTGTTTTGCCTGACCCGGAGAAGATTTTTAGTGTCTACTGCGATGCAAGAGCGAAAGGTTGTAGCTTACGCCTCTAGACAACTGAAGGTTCACAAGCAAAATTACCCAACTCATGACTTGGAATTAGCTGCGGTAGTTTTTGCTTTAAAGATATGGCGACATTACCTCTATAGCGCGAGGATTGAGGTATTTAGTGATCACAAGAGTCTTAAGTACCTCTTTAATCAAAATGAGTTAAACATGAGACAAAGGCGATGGATGGAATTTTTGAAGGACTACGACTTCGAGCTACAATACCACCCGGGGAAAGCAAACGTTGTAACAGCCCGATTTTCGAAAGCCAAAACAATTGACTTCCATTTCTTAACGTTGCAAAAATGAGGCCATTTTTTTTTTTTTTGAAAAAACATTAGTAAGTTTCTTCAACGCACTTCTGTCGAAAACCGAGTTGTTACTTGGAACCAAACTCATCTACTTCATTTTCCGAAAAACATTTTATTTAGAAAACAGTTTAGTTCCACTTAAGCAACTCCATTAGTTTCCTCAAAGAGAGTTTAGCACATTCCATAAAAGAATTCATACATTCCTTTCAGAGTCGGGCATGCTTCAAAATGATTGAGTTACAGTCATAGTACATTACTTAGGTAATCCTAGAGTTCAAATAACCTATTCTAATTCTATCACTGGTTCTTTTCTCCTATCGAAAACTACCAAGGTCAGCTTCTTTCTCTTCTTTACGGGTGTCTTTGTGCTGGACGATGATGCAACTACATCCTTTGGTCCTCCATCCGAATTCGGCCTCAGCTCTACTTCGAACAGTCTCACGGTATTCTCGATCTTCTTATGCTAGGGTGGTGGTTCAGAATCACGTCCTAAAAAGGACACACTTCCCAAGCACGAGCTCGTTATTTCTTCGCCTAGCTTGTGCTCCGGGTCCACGATCACCAACCGAGAGTATCCGGTCCATACCCATCCGTGACGTGTAGCTCTCCATCCCTTCCCTTCACGGAGCCATGTAGAGGCTTCCAAGCGCCGATCCATCTGCCCGTTGGAATACCAGTGACACCGATGCGCCAACGAACAGGAGAGAGTAAGCGTTCCGGACGCGTAGCGTCGACGGTGTGGAATTACGGTAGGCAAGATAATAGGACACACAAACAATACATACATACACACACAATCACAAGCAACAGGCTATCGTCATTATTCACAATCTATATTAATTTCCTCTGATTATTATTATTATTTCCTTCATAGTCATCCAACCTTATTTCTACTCTCTTTCATAGAACTCACCCTCTTCTCCACATTTCCATTCTCAAGTCTTTTTCTCATTTTCCGCACTTTTCCACTCTCACTCAAATAACTCTTTTCTTAAGATGTTTTATTGAATTATAACCCTCGATGACCAGGGGAGTTAAATGATCATCGAGGTACGCGTTTCTTTCGTAATTAGCACCCGCGATTACAAGCCTACATCTCCTCGGCCACCAGCCACCTAGTCGGAAGCAAACAGGAGTACAGGACCTTTACCGTGCGGGCACGACAGCTGTCAACACAAATGGTCCCAGACCAGGAGGCTCAGCCTCAATATCAATCACATAATCATATGGCACACTGCCTCGCAGTGGCAAACAAATGCCCCACTCCAGTCCCTCTCACTGTTCCTGAACTGCCATAGGGGTGACAGCACTGTTCCGGTCCCGGGTGCGGAACTTACCACGGCATTAGACCCAGTCCCTACCTCGTTAGTACGCCACATGTTGGATTCATTCCGCCCAGAATAGTACTCAAGGCAACGTGACGTTTTACCACCCGAGCCTACCCTAATGCATTCATCAACCCGAATATCCCTGATATCTGGGGTACCTTCCTCTCCACTACTTCGCACTCTCATACCTCACCGTATTCGCTGTTAATGTCTTTTAAGGTATTTTATTTAATTAACCTATTGGTCGGCTCACCCTTCGTGCATCCCTTCAGTGAGTCCCGACCACTATCTTTACTCTTTTAAAATCACACATAGCTCAGAGCTGGGAGTTCCTTAATCGAATCACACCTCATTTCTCAAACTTAATCACGTTCTCAGTGTTCCCTCCAAATCTTCCTTTTTACTATCTTTTTCAAACGTTCAATTTCACACCTTTCTCAACACATTTCAAATACTATTTCTAAAACCGTTACAAAACCTTCATTTTCGCCATCTCCCACCAAAATTGTTATTTCACAAACTTTTCTCAAAACATTGTTCCCCAACATCCTCTCATAAAACTTCTTTGAAAAATATTATTTCACAAGCTTCTTCAAAAATTCCTTTTCCCAAAACTTTTCCCCAAAAATTTCCATTTCAAAAGCCCTTTTCAAAAATTTTGGTTCACAAGCCTTTTTCAAAAATTGTTTTCACCACTCAAAAATTGCCTTTCATAAATCTTTTCGAAAATTCCTTTTTCAAAACTCATTTTCAAAAACACATTTATTTTGTTGAGCGCTAGTGGAGGAGCAAGCCCAGCTCAACACTAGCTCCCAGACTAAAACCAAGAATAGAGGACCTCAGCTCAACTCAGTTCACCTCTCCTTCCAACAATTCACATTACTTTCCCCAGCTCTGGCTCGTTCTCATTCTCACTTCCAATTTTTCCTTTCCAGATAACTCTTATCTCTTTTTCCCCATTCAATCTTTTATCCCTTTGTTTTTATTCTTTTCCCATTATTCCATCACTTTCCACCTCAACATTTTCTCACTTCTCTATTATGTTTTCATTCCTTTTATTTAGAACGTACAGACGTCCCACCACACTCCGTTCATTATTAACAGCAATAAGCACTATAAAACAGAATCAAATAAAAGCATATTACAACACACAACATCACACAATAGCATGGTGGTTTTTGTCACCTTCATATAAGCAGCCACACAAAGCATACAATTGCTGCTTATACTACTGACTCCAACCACATAGTTCCGATCTTTGAGATGATACGGAACGTCCTAATAAGTCACCTAGCTACCACGGTGTCTTAGGGAAGGCTTCTCTCTCACCTGGGGTCCAGCTATTGAATGTGTGTTCTCCTCGAGACCTTGTGCTACCATCTGCCCCAATCCACTTTTCTTTATCATTCCTCATATTAAATAGAACATTTTACGTTATTAACTCGTTTGAGAAAAAACCTTTTCTTAAGCTAATACTCGTCCTTTCTTTGTTGGGAAATCTTTGAAAATATAACCAAAATCATTCATCACTTGAAACTTGGCTTTAAATCATATGAAAACATTTTTAAATGTAAGAAGGCAAGTCCAAGTAATTCTGGACAACAAAGATAATTTTACAAAATCATTTTATTAAAACTCCGAAAATATTATAAAACATCTTTTACTTTAAATAACTTTTTAACTTAAAATCACCACTTTGGAAACCCAAGTTTTAACAACAAAACAAACTTTGGAACAGCCATGAGCATAATTTAAAAAAAATCTCAAGTAAATTAAATCAAATTTCTAAGAAAACAACTTATTCCCAATCGTTCACACACTCAAGCAAATCACACCACATACAACAACAACAACACTTAATTTATTTGAAACACTTAAATAAGTTGATCATCAAGGCAATTATGCACCCACACATAATTCATCTTCATGAAACACTTAAGCATGCAAGTATTCATAAACCCAACAAAGTCAAGTTTCAAACCAAACACTTCGACATTTATTTCTATGCACATCTCATTCATGCAATTTAACTCCCTAAACCTATCTAAAGTTCATAACCGAATAAAGCAAGGAAAATAAATCAAATGTCACAATTCGAATCACATGAATCAATTTATTTTGTTTAAGGCATTTAAATTCTATTTTCTTTTAACCTCAACCGAGCACACATAAACACATACACACTCATATATTCATTCAAGCACAACATTTCACTAATCTAATTTATTTATTTCATTCCTTAAAATATACTTATTTCTTTTAAATCATTTCATTGAAAAAGAGATCCTTGATTAGCTAACATGTGTAGACCGAATAGCATCATAGTAAGGCAAACATCGATTATTCAACATGTATGCACATAGATCATGGACTAATGCAAGGATCATTTTCTAAAAACTTGTTTTCTTTACAAAACCGTAAGCTTCACAAGCATCCTTAGCAATTAGATTTTAATTTCTCAACATGATAAAATCAAGAATTTGGATCAAGTCTTCAACCTTTAAGAAGAACACATGCATGCACTTAAGATTCCTGGGTGAAGCAAATTTTTAACATGCATGTAAGTAAAATGATAATCTAGTATAGCTTCCTAGACTAGACCGAATGATGTCATGAAAAGAGCGAGATATCACAATTTAATTTCACATGCAAACACCTAAAGTTATAGGTCATGCCGTGTAAGGTTCAAAAGCATCTTTTATTTTTCCAAACATCAACCGAATTACCATTACACTCACAAACCTTGATTCAATTTCTTTTCATACTAGAAACCATTTTCAAAGCTTATTTTCTTAGGAAAGCCGTGACTTACATATCAGAAATCAAGGTCTCATACTCAAATTTAAACACACAAAACTCAAGTTTTATGTTTCTCAAAAATCCACCATAAATCAAGACATGCAAAAGAAGATCAAAAACAAAAACATAAACTTGAACCTAAATCTTCAAGCAAACCGTAAGAAATGAGTTTGAAATTAGCTTTCCTTAATCATAGAAATGGCATGAAATCACTTAGATCAAATTAAAACATCAAGACCTAAAATTTCTACTTATGGCCGAATCACTTTAGTCATGGATTTGGTGATTTATAAGTTCATCCATTCCTAAAAGCAAAGATCAAGGCATCAAGAGAGCATGCAAAGAGGAAGAAGACTTATAAGGCCACAAAATTATCATGCATGTGAAGATCAAAGAAATATAGAAACTTTAAACACATCCTTATGCCCAAAACCGTGATGAAGAAAAATTACAAGTAGGAGATCAAGACTTTACAACATCATCCTTCAAGATTAAGGCATCAAATAACATGCAAAACACTTAGATCACAAGATCATTCAAAATAGTTACATGTATCACAAGGAAATTAAAAAAATCCCTCAAAAGTCCTTTACAACACAAAATCATTTAATTAAAATCTCTCTACCTTAAATCCTAACTTAGGTCTTCTAATCCCTTCTTCTCCTCTTCTTGGTTTTGCCTCGGTTTCCTTTCTTCTAAGGTTAAGGGATGGTTTCCTCCTTGATCTTTGATGAAAAGGTGGTGGAGAAAGGAATTGAAGAAGCTTTGGGTTGAGGGCTTTGAGGTTTCTACTCTCCTTTCTCTCTTTCCTGGTTCACTCTTTTCTCTCTAAGTCTTCAAGAGCTTGATGGTGCTCTCGAAGGAAATGTGTTTTGAGTTTGTGTGGGTGAAGGGAGTGAATGAAGAAAAAATGAACCAAGCCAACACACACATACACGGCGTTAAGGAAAAGAAAAGGAATGGATAATTTCCTTTTGTGCCCTCGGCTTAATGGGTTGAAGGAAGGGCAATTTAGGCCAAATTGTTTGTTGCATGAGGAGGGTCAACCGTGGGACACATGGAGGGAGAGGAAGTCCTTCCTAGATTTATGGCTAATCCCTCATAGTCTCTTCTAGCCTTCATGACTCACACTTCCTACTTCTCCTTCTCATTTTCTTTTCTAATTTTATTTTCTTAACTCCTAAGGGAATGTACTCTCCTCGGTTCCTCTATTTGTCATAGCCGAATCACACATGCACCCACATTCACATACACATTTTCTTTTTATGCTTATCATGACAACACATAGCATGACATCATGGGTAGTGCATATACTTCACACATAAACACATATTCATATACATATACTCATGCATCATATGTTACTCACGTATAAGTGTGAACATTCATGTTTCTTTAATTAATTGTTGTGCTAATCCTAAACATACACACCAAAACCGTACATACACACAATGGACCACAACATTTAAACTTTTCCAAAATTAAATTTCTACACTTTGGACATTATTTTGGAAAATCATTACTTAAAAGTCATTCATTAGCTTCGAAAACGTGATTTTTAGAAAAATCATTTAAGAAAATACTTCTTTTCAAAATGCTTTCTAAGAAAATAATCTTTTTAGTGTTTTACTTTAATATGAGGAATTTGCGGGGTGTTACAAATGTAGTAGCAGACGCTTTGAGTAGGAAATCTCTTCATGTGTCTGCAATGATGGTGAAAGAGATGGAATTAATCGAAAAATTCAGAGATATGAATTTGGAAGTCAGGATGAATCCGCAGAGTATAACCTTGGGAATGTTGGTTGTGTCGAACGAGTTTATGGGACGAGTCAAGGGAGGTCAATCAAATGACCTGGAGCTACAAGCAAAGAAGCAGTTGGTTTCGGAAGGAGAAGAAACTGAGTTTCAAGTAGGAACCGATGGAGTATTGAAGTATAAGGGTCGGATTTGTGTGCCGCAAAACAAGGGGATGAGAGAGATGATTTTGGAAGAAGCTCACAAGAGTAAGCTGAGTATCCATCCCGGAGCAACCAAGATGTACCAGGACTTGAAGAAGGTGTTTTGGTGGTCTGGTATGAAAAAAGAAGTAGCAGAGTATGTGTCGAGGTGTCTGGTATGTCAGAAAGCTAAGATTGAACACAAGAAACCCGGCAGAGTGTTACAACCATTGGAAATTCCAAGTTGGAAATGGGACAGTATTTCCATGGAATTTGTAACTGCTTTGCCTAAGACCCGAAGAGGATTTGACGCTATCAGGGTAATTGTCGATCGATTAACCAAGAGCGCTCATTTCCTGCCTGTCAATGTGAAGTACCCATTGGAGACACTAGCAACCATATATGTCAATGAGATAGTGAGACTTCATGGAGTACCCTCAAACATCATATCCGACAGAGATCCGAGATTCGTTTCGAAGTTTTGGAATAGTCTTCATGATGCACTTGGGACAAGACTCCAGTTGAGTTTAGCTTATCATCCTCAAACGGACGGACAATCAGAAAGGACCATACAATCACTAGAGGATCTTCTTAGAGCTTGTGTTTTGGAGCAAGCAGGAGAATGGGACACTCTATTGCCACTGATTGAATTCACGTACAACAACAGCTATCACTCAAGCATAGGGATGACTCCTTATGAGGCTTTGTACGGAAGGAAGTGCAGAACGCCGTTATGTTGGTTTGAAATTGGGGAGAATCTTATTCTAGGTCCGGAAATGGTTCAGCAAACAACGGAAAAGATTAAAATGATTCAGGAGAAGATGAGAAGTGCGCAAAGCCGGCATAAAAGTTACTATGATCAGAGAAGGACTCCTATCGAGTTTAAGGAAGGTGACCATGTATTCATGCGAGTAGTACCCACTACTGGGATTGGCAGAGTGCTTAAAACCCGAAAACTTACCCCAAAATTCATAGGACCTTACCAAATCCTAAAACGTGTAGGACCAGTAGCTTATGAAATTGCTTTACCCCCAATGTTTTCCAACCTACACAATGTCTTTCATGTGTCGCAACTTAGGAAGTACATTAGTGATTCTTCTCACATCATCGAACCCGACTCTATACAACTCAAGGAAAATCTTACGTACGAGACCTTACCCTTAAGGATAGACAGTCGAAGTGTAAAGACTCTTCGAGGAAAGGATATTCCTCTAGTTAAGGTTATTTGGAATTCGGTGAATGGCGAGAATGCCACGTGGGAGCGTGAGAGTAGCATGAGGGATTCGTACCCTCATTTGTTTAAAACAGGTACGCCATTTCTCGAGGACGAGAAATTTCTAAGTTGGGGAGGATGTAACATCTGCCTTTTGACTCACTTCTTCTACAGGTCAATAATCAAGAAATTATTTTAACCTAATTGATTTAAGAATTAATTTAAAAAGAGTTTTGATTTCATAATGAGTTTTATGCTTGGAATTTAATTTACTTGTGTTGTGATTTTGTGTGTGTGATTGCTTAGGGTTTTAATTAAGATTTTGTTTTCCTAAATTCATATGATTTTAAGTTGGAAAAATCGTTTTCACTCCAAGAAATCAATGTCCAAATCACCTTGATCTAGAATCGTCTCTAGAAACCCTAATTAGCATCTTTGATCTTTGATTAAACCCTAATCGAGCTCTTAATCCTTGATTAAGTGCTTAATCACTCTTTTAAACCCTAAACCCTCAAGGTTAGTAAGCTAATCTAGAATTAGTTTTCCTTAAACTTAGATTAGTATTGATTAAGTTTTTGATTAGTACCTTAATCCTTGATTAAGCCCTAATCTCTAAGGATTAGTGGACTAAACCTAAATTAATTTTTCCTAATCCTACCCTAATCATGATTAGAACCTAATTAGTGCCTTAAACCTAATTAAGCTAACCTAATCTACCCTAATTACCCTATGGCCGAATATCTAGGTTCTTTACTTGGCCTCCAAGTTCCTTAACTTGGTCACCAAGTTGTTGTGCTCCAAAGTCAAATTAGTGACATCATCTTCATGACCTAAGCATGACATAAGGAGGGAAAAGAAAAGAAAAAGAAAAAGAAAAGGAAGAGTGAGCCGTGGAGGGACTTAGAAGCAAGACTTGGTCCCCAAGTTTTGTAACTTGGTCCCCAAGTAGTTGCAATCAAGCCCCCCATGAAAGCCCTTGATGGCAAATAAGGAAAAGTAAAGAAATAGGAAGGAAAAAGAAGAGAAAAACTGTGGGGAGCAAAACCAAGGCCCAAATCCACTAAAGATCATATACAAACACCAACACACTTCCTTAACTTCCATTCCTTCATTTCCATCATTTCTTTTCCAAAACCAAAAACACACACTAAGAGCATCACCAAGCTTTTGGTGAGAGAGTGGCCGAATAGAGAGAGAGAAGAAGAACCAACTCCACACACTTCACATCCTAAGTAAGATCAAGCCAAGCTAGTGAAGAGGAAAAGAAGAAACCATGGACTTAGAGAGAGGAGTGAGTGAGCCGTGAGGAGAGGAAGGGAAAACCAAAGAGAAAACCAAAGATTTGGACTTGATTCTTTAAAGTTTTTGATTAAGTAAGGATTTTGTTTCATGAACTTAAAAGTTTTAAACCTCTTTCTTTGATTCATTTTCGTTTTTCATACTTTCCTTATAAGACCTTGATTTTGTTTGGAAAAGTGTTGATGCATGTTTGTTTCCAAGTTAGATCTAGTGATTTCCTTTACATGCATGTTGATCTTTGAACTTGATCTTGAAGTTTTTGTTAAGAAAATGTTTTCTCTCATGATCTTGAGTTTTTCCTCTTTGATTTCTTAAAAATGTTTTTGAAAAGAACTTGATTTTAAGTTTTCATAAAGGATTTCCCAAAGATCTAGTGTTTTGTTTGCATGCATGTTAAGATCTTTGAAAATGGTTGATTTTCTTGGTGATTTTCTTTATGTTGGCCACGGTTTGTGCTTGATCTTTAGGTTAGAAGTTTTGATGTTGGATTTTGTTATGTGCATGTGATTATCTTGAGATTCTAAGTATGATTTGGAAGTTTAAATCTTTAAGAAAACTCTTTTTAAGAAAACCATGGACGAGTCACGGTTTTGATGATGATGTGATTGAAATCTTGAATTTCTTTTGTTTGACTTCTTGCATGTCATGATCTTGAAATTTAATAATGAATATAAAATTTTGTGATGTGTGATTTTGAGTGGTGGTCACGGTTTGTATGAGTAAATGAAAAGGATTAAGATTTTCTTAAGTTTAATTGATGAATAAGTGATTTCCATGAACTATTGAGTTGATTCTATGTGTTAAATGTGAAATCAAAATTGTTTAGAGATGTAATGATGCTCATGCTTTCATATAGGAAATACATGCTAGGATTATATTTTTATTTGCTTGATGAGTTATGTGAAATTGTTGATGGATTTAGAGTTGTTTTAAGTCTTGAATCTTTGAAAATGTTTTTGAGAAAACCTAGTTAAGGTCACGGTTTGGACCTTAACTTTGGAGTCAAACTTCCTTGAATGTGTATATGTGTTCATGCCATGAAACTATGTGTTGATTTGTGAAGTTATTCTTTGAAGAAATAATTTTAAAAGACTAATGATGCACACGGTTTTAATGTGATTAAGTATAGGTTAAATAAAAATTGGTCTATGTGTTGGGTGATGCATGATTTGGTTTGTATGTGCTTAAGAAGCTTGATTTCCCTATTTGATTGAGATATATGCATAAATAAGTATGTGATCATGTTTATGTTTGACTTGATAACTTGTGATTGTGTGATGTTTGAAATGAATGAATGTTTGCTTGAGATTTTAAGTAAAGTAGGAATGACTTTTAGAATGCATGAAAGTGTTTAAATGATTTAATTTGTTTGAGTATCATGCTGTCCACATTTGGTTATAAGTGTTTGAACTTGAGAAAGTGTTGGTTTAAGTGTTTATTTGATTGTTCTCAAGATTCTTGGTTTGTTTGTGGATTTGAGTTGGTTTTAAACAATGGAAAATGAATTTAAAACTTAGGACATGATGCTGTCCAGAATTTTCTAAGTTATATTTTTGTTTTAAAGTGTTTTCAAAGTGTTTTAAAGTTGAGTTTTTATGGGTATTTGATTTAAGATAAAGTTGGTTTTAAAAGTGTGATTTTTTGGTGTTTTCAAAGTTGAATTCAATGCTGTCCAAGAGGGACCAGCAAAGAAACTTTTTATTTAAATTGATTTATTTGATTATTTTCTCATGATTTTAAAGTATAAAAGTTAGTGTTTGACCTTGGACAAGTTTGAGTGAAAGAATTGATGTTTTGATTTTAAATAAAGACAAAGTTGGGATTTTCTTAAGTTGCTTCGAGAATAATTTCAAGAGTAATATTTAAATAAAGTTTAACACTCATATGTCTATCTTATCTTATGGGACTTGAAAGAAGTTGGAGTCGGGCAGACTAGGAAGGAAGCGAATCGCTCGGAACTAGTGGAATCGGTAACTACGAACCCAGGTGAGAGAGAAGTTATCCTAAGACGCTTTGGTGTCTAGTGAGTATGCTAGGACACTCCGTACTCTCTCAAAGTCGGAGTAAAGGTCTATTGTAGCTAGTAGTATACCCGATAAATTGTGTGCCTTGTTTGTATCGTGGTATACGAAGACTCAGACCTATATCATCACATGGTATTGATTGATTGATGTATTTGTTATGTTGCGATCTATTGTACTTATATTTTCATTGCATGTGCATAATGCATCATCCCGCGCTGTAAGATAAGAATAGAAAAGACATAGAAAACTATAAGAAATCCCCCAACTAATAGAGCGAGACTCTAAGGGAAGGAACACGCAATGGAACCGGATGATGCTGATGCGCTGAGTACGTGGATCGAACTGATGATGTGACGACGACGACGATGCCTTTGGACATGGATGTAATAGTTGCTGAATTCAACAAAGAATGTTTCCATATGTTGAGATAGTTTCCATATGGTTGTAGCCATATGTTGAGAATGGTTTAAGATAGGTCGGAGCCTATCTATGATTGAAGGATATCCCGCATATGGTCGGAGCCATATGCCGATAGTGATTTTGAGTGGGTGGTAGCCCGTCAGAATGATGACTGATATTCCGACTATAGTCGTAGCTATATGTAGATGGTGATTCTGAATGGGTTGTAGCCCGTTAGAAAAATTATGGATATCCTGCATACTGGTCGGAGCCGTATGCCGAAGTTGATTTTGGATGGGTCGGAGCCCGTCAGACTTAGTGGTCGAGTCCCACAGAAGCATTCAGCATATGGTCGGAGCTGTATGGCGGAGATGACTTAGGATGGGTCGACGTTAGAACGAACAAGTATAACCTCACGACTCGAAACCCTAACCCGAAGTAGTGAAGAGGAAGATACACCTGAATTACCCTTGTGGTGTTCAGCTGGATGATTGAGATAGGGGATGGCAATGACGGTGATTCGTCAAGAAGCCTTGAGAAGTCTGTCTAGGTGGGAAAAACCATAGGGTCCCTGGCTGAACCGGTTGGAGCTGGTCACTCAGTGGTGTGGACGAACTACCACATGATCACTAGACAGAGGACTGACACCCCCTTGACCAAATCTTGTTCAGTGAGAGGGATGCTCGAACACGGTCGGATGTGCTTATTTCCCGGGCATTTTATGTATTCATCTGTTTTGCCATCCAGTAAAAGCCGGTGTGGTTAGAGATCATGTACTCCTGATTGCTTCCGAACTAGGTGGTTGGATACCGAGGAGATGTAGACCTGAACCCAAGACCATAAAGCCTGAATTTCCGATGTAATGGACTCGTGATATGTGGACAGAGAGACTTCGTCCTTGCGAGATGAATTGATTAAGAGATTCCCTTAAGTAAGAGATAAAGTGTTAGATAAGGCGACGATTGCATTGCATCCTCATGCATATTACATAATTATCTGTTGTACTGCTTGTTTGCATTGTTTGTATTGTTTGTTACGTTCTGGTATGCGTCACTAGTGTAAATCCAAGAAGTCGATGGGAGTAATTCCATTCGGATAACTTACTCTCTCAAATTCTTGTGTACATATGTCGATGAACCTCTAGTTCTAAAAGATAGCGGAGCTGGTGATGCTTCTCCTGGAAGAAGGACTTACTGATCGTGATGCGCTGACGAGAGGGCTACTGTTGGACGACGGGGATTGCTTTTGAAGACTTACGTTCCGGATCGAGAAGGGGACGCTGCTTAGTAGTTTATAATTAGGTTCCAATGGACCCTTGCATGATATGAATATCAAGTGTACCCCTTATCTTTTGAAATGTTTTTGCTAAGGTAAAAGTTTATGTAAGAATGGCACCGTTGGACTATGGTGACTGCTTTTGAAAAGACCTTTATGATCTATTTTTCCAAACTGTTTTCTAAGGGCTGTCTTAACCAGACAGATAAACTATTTCAAGCAAATCAAATACGTTTTCTACGCGCAAAACATTTATTTAATGAAGTCCCAATATCAAACTATTTTTAGAAAATTTGGCAAACGTTTTTGAGAAAGAGGAATTAAAAGTAATACCTTGTTTTGGGAAACTTGATCGATGAGTTTTATATTAAAAAAAAATCACCCTATTTTTCAAAACAAATTATTTAGTGATTAAAGTTGTTTGTTTTTGAGTTTTCCAAATTGGGGTGTTACAATTATCACAACTTACGGCTTGTAAAACAACACATCGTTATCATTAATGACTAAGTCAAATTTACATTCTTGTAGATAAACCACTTAAAACATTCGAAATAGCAATTTCTTTTTTTTTTAATACTATTTCTCATGGTTCTTCTACAATAAAATCATTGTGAATAGTGAATTCATTTCGTACTTTATTGTTATACGATTCAACAATAAAAGAAACTATTGTTGAGGTAGAAGAACAAATTACAAATTACAGGAACTTTCACCCTAACTCCGTTAATTTCCACGTTAAGTGGAACTATACTCCCACTAATTTCACAGTTCTCAGTAAACCTGTCATTCACAATTTCAATGGTTCTTATATTATGGTTAGAACAATAAGGTCTATACCTTTTGATTTATATGGATAATCAGTGAAATATTCACTGATGTTTTATATCCATTTTCTTTTCTGGCGGATTGCAATCCTTGTTTCTGCCGACAACCTTAAACATGCAGGTGCCTTAAATTGGGTATCCTATAAACACAGTTCAAAATTGTCTTTAGCACTGTCTTACTAGGAACCCTGTTCAATAGACAAATGGCAGTTTCAAGACATACATTCACAAATGCGGGTAAAGACTAAATATCATACTCCTAACCATATTCATTACTGTTCTGTTATGCCCTATATACACTATTTCGCTGCAGTGTAACTGGCACACACACAAATTACTCAATTCTTGAGGAGTTTAACGAACAGTCACAGATGTTGCCCATTTTAATTAATTCTTTCATGTTAGTCATCATCTCTATTGTAACTGATAACATTCATCTATATGTACTTAACTTTCTACTTTATTCAAGTAAATTTTGAAGACATAATTATAACATGAATAGTTATCAATAAAGATGATCACATACCTTTTCCTTTCTAAAAAGAAAGTTAACATCATAGGTCCACAAGTTTTGAAGAACACATTTTCAAGAAGCTGGATCCTTCTTGTGGCTCCTTTCTTTGTGTCTTTGGTTTTTCTTTCCTTTAATACAATCTGCACAAATAATTAGGCCAATAAAATCCAAATCTGGAAAGATTTTGTTCCTTATAAAGCTTTCCATTCTTTCCTTGGATTTATATGACCCAAACACTTATGCCACAAATTAGCAAAAAATCATTTAAAATTCAATTTATATAACTATCACTAATATACAAATACCAATGTGATAATTATACTTAAATAAATTGAAACATCCATAACCAAACATAAAAGAGTATCTAGTAACATTAGTCCTAGATAATAAACCAAACTCCTAGAAAACTAGGTACCTAAAAGGTTTCCAATGAGTCTAGGTGATGCCCAATATCAAGGATTAAACATTAAATCCTGACAAGTTCTACTAGAACCTTCACTTTATTCCCACAAACACGTACTTTACATGTGGGTTTATGGTATGGATTAAACAAAATTTATTATGCTAGAAACATGTTCCGATTCATCCAGGATCAATCCACCAAATTTATTTGGATCTTTGATTAAGTTTGACTCAAACATACATAAGCTTTAAACTTATCTTTTATAGAATCAAAATTTTCATTTTGTGCACTTCTTCTGAATTCAACATTTTTGCACAAAATGACATTTATGATAATGAGGTTCTTTGATATGAGTTTTCACATATGCCTCATTAATTCTAAGTGATCCTTTGCCCTTATCATGTTTCTTCACACATTTATTTCCAGCTCCTTAATGTCCTTAAAAGTTGGATAAAGAGATTTCTTATATTCTTAAGTATTGTTTCCTCTTAAACTAAGATATTGTGCAATTTACTACACAACCCATTATCTTTCATGGCGTTATAGCTCATTCAAAAACAAGTAACACTCAATCGGTAATGAGCAAGCATAAACTATACTAAGAAGTTCTCATCCACAACTATTCCTAAGGACTTAAACTTAAATCTTGCTGCAAAAATTTTCCTTTTAATTATACATTCATAAATAGTACACAAATCACCAAGTTTTATGGGGTTAGGGTACTCATTAATGTCCCAGAAAGAGACTCACAAAAATATTGGGTACTCTCACAAAATTCTCTTATTCTTTTTTTAATTACTTTCAATTTTGGAGAGAATTATCTTAATGTTATCTACAACACTTATCCTCATGAACATAACATAAGTGTTTGTCAAATCTTTCTAAAAATTACTCAGATTTTATAATAAACTTTATCTTTATTGTTGCTAACACCATTAATAGCAACAAACTTTTCTTTAACTGATACATACAAGTCATGAGAATGCAGAAAATTAAGAACATGTACTACATAAATGTTTTGAGACATAATGTACATATTACTTAAACAATTAATGTGCACTAACGCTCTCCTTTGGGTTGCACATTAGCACACGACATTCAAACATAATGATGCTAATAAAATTAATAATCAATAATTGGCAATGATATATGTACCAATTAGTATTATTTATTGTCTTTGGATATATAAATAAACCAATAGCACAAACATATTGCCTACAGTCATGTCCATTAATTATAAGAACAACTAATCAAACCTTTGGGCGATCCATAAATGCCTTATAACAATGAACTACAATATACCCATAGAACATCAAACCATTATGTCATTCATATAGCATCAAATCAATGAGTTATTGAAAAATCATCATATGATTTGAAATTAATTTACTTACTGATTTGACCACTTTGGTGATTAACAAAATCAACATACAATTAACTTCAAATCAAATTCATTATTATAATAAAATTATACAATCGGAATTAATATCTTTATGATTTGACAGCTTTAATGATGATCAAATCATCATACATTAATATCAAATCAAGCAATGCCAATTCAAAAAATTTCTTTTGCTAATAAAAAACTCAAATTAATCCCAAATATATATATAAACGTAAATTGTCCATGACATACTGGACTTGTTATATATATTCATTATTATGCAAAAGGAATATATAATTATTTGTCATTCACTGTAATGTGCTTTTATACAGTAAAACGAAACATAAATAGTGATGAAAGCAATACCTAATGTTTTTCACATATATCAATTAATAGTTTTACCCCAATTAAAAAAAACTTGATGAACTTTAAAAAATATATAATTGAAACACCGGGTATACGTTATACCCAATTGGAAATCAACTTTGATGGGTAAAACAAATCGATAAACAATCAATTTTCAAATAATCCTAATATTTCATTTAACAATAATGCGGAAGCGTAAAGATCCTAAATTCATAATTAGGATTCAGCAAAATTAATCCCTAAACACCATAATTGGGATTCAATCCAAATCCTAAATCTTAATTGGAAACTCATTAATTTCTTAACCTTGCTCTGATACCACATATTAGTTGTAGTTTAATTTATTCGTTACAACTACAATAATAAGGATCTTGAAATTACATGACTTTCACACGTTATAGAGACAGAAGGAATACGATTACTAACCTCTATCCATTGCTATACTTGAGAGAATTCTCCAACGTCCTTTGACCAAAAGCCAGGAAACAAGGTTTCTATTCCTTTGCCGTCTCTACTATTCTTTCTGTGTCGTTATGTGATGGTAAAAGAGAGAATACGTTATAGCCAAGAACATGACCTGTTTCTCATAAATAGGTAAAACCCTATCTCTTATCCATTGGCTTCCATCAAGCTAATGAGCCTTTAGAAACAATCCCCTTATTATCTAAATATGATTTAGCCCATTAAGATTTAATTAATTATTTACTAAACACAATTCAATATATATCACATGCACATCACATGAGACATACTAAGATATAAAAAATCTTACAGAACAACAGAGATAATCTATATAAAAAAAAGGGGGCTAAAGTATGGGGGATCTTCTTGCTCAAGTCTTATTTAGTATAGTTGCTGAAGGGTTTCATGGATTAATGAGTAGAGCATTGCAACTAATAATGAAGTCTCTGGATTATTAATGAGTAGATCTATATGTTTGTGCTAATTAGAGGAGGGAAAGTTGCTAGCAAACGATGATTGTCTCCTAGGATAGGAGCCTTTCATCTTGGAAAGGTAAAAAATGTTTCATTGGGTGTAGTCGGATTACTGGGATGAATTCAGTTTTGAGTTGATTATTGCCTATATGTAAGAAATACTTCCTCCAATCCATCTCATCATTTGGCTAAAAAATAAAAGAAAAAAAACACAAATTGAAATAAAAATAATAAATAAAAAATCTAATAGATTATATATTCCATTTGATCCTATTTATAGGTCACATTTTCAAAAAAAAAAAAAGAAAGAAAAATTTAGTCATATTCATAAGTTATTTTTTATTTTTTATAGAATTATTTTTTTCCTTATTTGTCCTTTGTTCATTACTGTGAAATAATACATTTATGAAATTTCTAATGTAAGTTAAGAGGGTAAAATTGTAATATTAAAGTATCTTTTTAAATTTTCAAGATGACTATCATTCTTGATCCGTGTGATATGATTAAGTATAATCTATAAATAAGACCAAATTGAGTATATTATATTTATGATTGAGTAAGGAAATACACATTTATTTTAAATATATATATATATATATATATATATATATATATATATAATGATCCATTAATTTTCAAAATCTTATATTGTTATCTTTAATTTTCTAAATGTTTACGAAAGATTAGTTTAATAAGTAATAATTGTAATGACATAAAAATATATGTAATAACAATTTATAATTAATAAGTGAATCATATATCACATTAAAAATTTACTCCTTTCTTATTTTTATTGCCTAGTCTAACTTTTAACAAGATAATAAAATAAAGGAAGAGTAGAAAAAAATTGTTTGGGTAAAATGTGATAATGTGTTTTTAGCAATGGAAGATGACATGTTGGGCAGGTTTTGTTGAGGGGTTGTGAGAGTAAGAAAAAAAATTGTTTGGGTAAAATGTGAGAATGTGTATGAAAAAAAATGAGGGAGCTCTTGGGATTGAAAACTTAAAGCTTTTTAAGTTGTCTTTTAATTTTGGCCAAGTAGAGACAGGCTTATAGAAAGTGGGAGAGTCTTTCGGTGAGGGTGTTAAGAGTTGGATAGCACAATTTTAAGGCTTGTTCTTTGTCTTTAATTCCTTGTTATATCACTTTTGTAATCCCTCTTATTTTATTTATAAGATTTTTTTGGGTTTTTATTTTGGTCCTATTTATAAGATCTTTTTTCAATTTTCAATACATTTAATTACTTATTTCCACTAACACATCTACAAAGTCAACACTTTTTAGAATTCCAATAATAATTATAGGGGTAATTTTAAAAAAGTATATCAAATTTTCACGTTTCGTATGCCACTAACAAATTTATCCACTCTCCTAGGTGGGAGTGAAAAACCCCAAAAGGGTCTTATAAATAGGACCAGAAGGAATATTTATTTATGGGTTTTGCTAACAAATGTTCTTAATAAGTGTCTTAAGGTTATTAAAGGTGAAAAAAATGCAATAAATCAACATTATCTTTTCTCTCGAAAACCCCAAAAGTTATATTTTCCAACACTTATACTATACTTGGTTGCTTAACAAGTGCTCTAATAGCATTTTCCTTTATTTATTTATCTTATTTCAAACAAAACATATTTTTTAAGGAATTTAATCATTGGTTAGATTTTTAATACATTAATTATGTTTTTTCTCACTATACCCTTTCTTTTTTATAATCATTAAATTTTTTTTCCATTGATTACGTAAACTAAAACTTATTAAATAGGGATAAACATGTGTAATCTTCAAAAAAACAAAAAATAAAAAAACAAAACAAAAAATTTCTTAAAAAATAACAGATAATAAAAAAGAAAAGGAGTAATCAATACTTTTATAAAAGCAGCTGGGTATTTCAATTCTAATCCTGATTTTCCCGCCTAATTACCTTCTAATTTTGACTAATCTTACTCCACTAATACAGTATAACACACTAAGTAATTATTATTGCTCTGGATAATTAATGGAGCAGCCCTTGGGAGCCTGAACGTCATGGGAAGTTCCAGAAATACAACCTAGAGCCAAACAAAATAAAATTAATGAGCTTCCATGTAACACCTAAGTTTATTTACCCTTTTTATACCCTTAATTAAAATATAGCAACTTGAAAATTCCTTTTTCGACTCATGAATTGATTAGGAAAAACTCTTAATTACTTTTAATTCATATGAAAATCTTCCGTCAAACGGACGGAGTTTCGTTTGTTTATTGGACTTTTCCAAAATTTCTGTTACCTGCAACCTGGTAAACAACACATTTTCAAATAGCAAAGCCTGAAGGGCTATTCACATATATATACCAGCAAGTGCATCTTCGTGCACGCATCAGAAACAAGTTTAAGACATCATAGTATCAACATCAGAGTTAGCGGAATATAAACAAGTTTTAGGAAATAAGTTTTTCCCCAAAAAGGAAGACCCCTTTTTCCAAAAGGAGTAGTCCTGGGCCCCCAAAACTATTTACATTTATACACAACAAAAATGATTTATATCATCGGGCCCAGGACATTCCCATGTCCTACATGATGAAAGGTAACCTACTCTCCCTGTGAGGGAGAGTACTCCTGCTCGGCCTGATCTGGTGCAAACTCTTCCTCAGTACCTGTGGTGATGGTAAGGAGTGAGTATTACACATAAAATGGGGACGCAGTTTCCAAATAAGACATAATGTAACACTAAGCCAAACACAAATAGCAATTCAATCACAACATCAAAATAAGGGACAATTCATCACAATTCGTTTTCAAGTATTCATTAGTTCCTTGAGTCGATTTTATCTCATTATTCTTATGCATTAATCTCATAATGTCTTTCGTTCACATTTCATCATTTATCATCACATTTCTCAACTAGTGTATTCCAGTCACGACTTTATTGCGTTCGCACCCCATGCGCGATGACGACTTACCACGTCTGGACAACACTCCCGGTTAGAACCGGTTTGCATCACTAGGAATTTAACGCTCCTGCCAGGACTTTGGCACAACCAAGGGTCTCTCGCCCAACCAGGTCTCTATATCACCCAAAAGGCTTCACCTGTTAAGCTATGCTATCATATAATTTCCACATTCCAATATACATTCAGTTATTTAAATTCATTAACTTTTCACATTCTCAACACATTTTATGTCTTTTATCTTGGCAGTGAATTGAGTCTTGGTGCATCGATGCCTAACAGGGATTTGTACCTAATGGGATTTTATGCCTGGTTGGGAACGTAGCCCTTGGGCATTTTGAAACACCCGGCAGGGGCACCTAGTCTACCAATGCACCAATTCTCAATTCAACTGCACTTTCCATTATTATTTACTTTACTCATTATCGTCATTCTTTGCCTTGAATCCTAAACAACTTAATATTTCAGTCATTTCACAACCAAACATTCAAATCAACAACAATTATCAAATATCAAAATTAAGCATATCAACATCAATATAATTTCCCTAAGTCATGAATTCTATTTTAACAATTATTCTATGTCTTATTCACCTAAACTAACACAAAAATCTTAATATCCATTATATACATAATGTAAACTCAACCCCAGAGTAAGGTAATACTCACTATAACCCACTCCTTACCTTAAATTAGCAAAAAGAAATTAGAACCTTAGTGAGCCCTAGCTCAAAATCTTGGGAACTTGAACTTTCTAAGTCTATCTTGCCACCTCAATAAGGAAATGATGAAGTGATGATATACCACCCTATTTGAGAGAGCACAAGAAGAACTATCTTTATCCTTGCCTTGGTTGAAGTTAGAAGGCATGAAACTCAGTTCCTATATCATGAAGAGTGCAAGAATCCTAGGGTTTTAGAATAAAATCCATGAACTAAGAGGATTTGAAATGGAAAGGAAAATGACTCATGATATAAGCTAGCTTACCACAAATCAATGGTGGAAATTGAAAAACCAAGGAGTAAGAAGGTGGGTGTGATTCTTGTGCCAAGAGATAGGAAGTTATGAAGCTCTAATCAACTTCCATGATGCAACTTGATGAGCTTTGGTTGATTTTGGGTTGAGGTGCCCAAGAATCAAATGTGTTTTGGTGGTTTGATGATTGGAAATGTGATGAAGGTGGAGAGAAATGGATGGAGGTGGTGAGTTGTGTTGGAGTTCAGAGGTGATGAAATGAAGTATGTTTGATGCTTTATTTTTCTTTGCCATGGTGCCTGAGATCGTGTGGCCAGCATTGAATTCTTAGCCACCAAGTAGAATTTCAACGCACCAGATTGGACCAGATCTGCGCCACGCACCTGGGCGCACGCCTGGCGCGCCTGAGCGCGCGATCTGCACCAACTTCTGGTTTGGTGCATGGTGGGAGCGACTGGTGCGGTCAGATGCTGGCACAAGGGGAATTGGCGCACCAGAAGACGGAAATGGTGCAGCTGGTGCGTGCCACACTCGCCTGGGCGAATGGTGGGCTGGCCTGGGCGGGAATCTCACTGGATGGTGCACCAAAATGAACAGTGACTCGCCCGGGCGAGTGATTCATGCGCCTGGGCGAGTTTCAGGGTTTCCAACCTTCGATTCGCCGTAACTTTTTCGTCAACCGTAGGATCGAGTCCAAATTTTTAGACATGCTTCTTTACCCCATACACTTCACATCCAACGGTGGAATTTATTTTCTTAGTTTCCTATAATGAATTTCTAATTTTCTATTTTCGGTTGATTTCTAACACCTAAAACGCCGATTTTACTCCCGATCTCGCTTATTTGACCCTGCTCAAGGCCATATATACGTCCTATACAACTCCTAGGACCTATAATCACCACCCACATATCTGGAAAAATTCATTAAATCACTTTTCCAATTTTTCTAAGGTTTTTAGTATTTAATTCACTTAAAGTCATGATTTAGGATGTTACAATTCTCTCCCACTTACCCGAATTTCGTCCTCGAAATTCGTCGAACAATTGTGGATGAGACTGCCTGATCTTGTCCTCCAGTTCCCATGTAGCCTCTTCCACATCGTTCCTGATCCATATAACCTTAACCAAAGAGATTTCCTTGCCTCTGAGCTGCTTCACCTGCCTGTCTTCAATTCTAACTGGCAGAACTTCAAAAGTCAAGTTCTCTTTCAAAGGCAAATCATCTAAGGTAACCACATGCGAAGGATCATGGACGTATTTCCTTAGTTGTGAAACATGAAACACGTTATGAAGCCTTGACAAGTGAGGGGGTAATGCAATCCTGTACGCCACTGGGCCAACCTTCTCCAGAATCTCATAAGGCCCAACAAACCGAGGAGTTAACTTCCTAGATTTGATTGCGCTACCAATTCCTGTGATCGGAGACACCCTTAGGAACACATGATTCCCAACATCGAACTCCAAAGGTCTCCTTCGCCTATCTGCATAACTCTTTTGGCGATCCTGTGAAGTTTTCATTTTGTTCTTGATCATTGTGACCTTCTCCGTTGTTTCTTTCACAATATCAGGACCTGTCAACAGATTTTCACCTATTTGGAACCAACACAAAGGCGTTCTGCATTTTCTTCCGTAGAGAGCCTCAAATGGTGCCATACCGATGCTGGAGTGAAAACTGTTGTTGTAAGTAAACTCCATCAAAGGTAGTAGCTGCTCCCAACTACCGGCTTGCTCCAGAACACATGCTCTCAGCAAATCCTCAAGTGTCTGGATAGTACGCTCAGATTGTCCGTTTGTCTGCGGATGGTAAGCCGTACTAAATTTCAACTTAGTACCCAATGCGTCCTGAAGACTCTGCCAAAATCTAGACAGAAATCTCGGATCGCGATCGGATACAATACTAGTAGGAACACCATGCAACTTCACTATGTCCCTGATGTACAACTGAGTCAACTTCTCAAGAGTATACTTCTTATGGGTAGGAATGAAATGAGCACACTTTGTAAGACGGTCTACAACCACCCAAACTGAATCACATCCTCCAACAGTCCTCGGTAAACCCGTCACAAAGTCCATAGTTATACTGTCCCATTTCCATTCCGGAATCTCAAGTGATCGCAAAGGACCACCAGGCTTTTGATGCTCAATCTTAACCTTCTGACAAGTTAAGCAATGAGACACGTGATCGGCCACATCAGTTTTTAACTTCGGCCACCAATAAATCCTTTTTAGATCTTGGTACATCTTTGTTGCACCAGGATGAAAATTCATCTTGGTTCGATGTGCTTCCCATAGGATATCTCTTCTAACTTCGAAATCCATAGGAACACATATCCGACCCCTAAATCGGATGATGCCATCAGAACCTTTCACAAAGTCGAGCTCTTCATTGCCTGATGCCCCTTCTAACAACTTTTGCAGCTCTACATCGTCAGCTTGCCTTTCTTTAATAAGACCCATCAAGTCATTAGTAACCCGCAACATTTCAAGAACGATGCTTTTCTCTTTCACTTGCATGTTCAAGTTGAGGTCACTAAACTCTTGAATCAATTCCATCTCTTTCACCATTAGATTACTAACATGCAAAGTCTTACGACTTAGTGCATCAGCCACTACATTGGCCTTGCCCGGATGATACTGAAGATCGAAGTCATAGTCTTTAAGAAATTCCATCCACCTCCTCTGTCTCATGTTCAATTCTTTCTGATCGAAGAGATAGCGAAGACTTTTATGATCGCTAAAGACCTCGAACTTTGAACCATATAGATAATGCCTCCAGATTTTCAAAGCAAAAACTACTGCCGCCAACTCAAGATCATGAGTGGGATAGTTATGTTCATGCTGCCTCAATTGTCTGGATGCATAAGCTATGACTTGCCCTTGCTGCATCAACACACAACCCAACCCTTGCTTAGAAGCATCACAATACACCACGAAGGATTGAGTCGGGTCCGGCAAAACTAACACCGGAGAGCTAGTCAACCTCTTCTTCAACTCTTGAAAACTACCTTCACATTCTGGGGACCACTCAAACGGAACACCTTTCCGTGTAAGAGTCGTCAAAGGAAGAGCCAACTTGGAAAACCCTTCAATGAACCTCCGATAATACCCAGCCATACCAAGAAAACTTCTGATCTCAGTGATGGACTTAGGTCTCTCCCACTTAAGTACCGCTTCCACCTTAGAAGGATCGACAGCAACACCCTTCTCAGAAATGACATGCCCCAGAAACTGCACTTCATTCAACCAGAAACTACACTTAGATAGCTTTGCATAAAGTTGTTTGGATTTGAGAATTTGCATCACTATTCTCAGATGCTCAGCATGCTCACTTGGACTCTTAGAATAGATGAGAATATCGTCAATGAAAACTATGACGAAAGAATCCAAGTACGGCCTGAATATTCTGTTCATATAATCCATGAAAATAGCCGGAGCATTAGTGAGACCAAAGGACATAACAACATATTCAAAATGTCCATATCTCGACCTGAACGCCGTTTTAGGAATGTCCTCCTCTCGGATACGGATTTGATGGTATCCCGATCGAAGGTCAATCTTAGAAAATATAGCTGCTCCTCGCAATTGGTCCAACAAATCGTCAATGCGAGGAAGAGGATACTTGTTTTTCACCATCACCGCATTCAATTGTCTATAATCGATGCACATTCGGAGACTTCCGCCCTTCTTTTTAACAAAAAGAATCGGAGCTCCCCAAGGTGACACGCTTGGTCTAATAAATCCCTTAGCCAATAGCTCCTCTATCTGCTTTTTCAACTCTTCTAACTCCGGAGGTGCCATCCGGTACGGGGCTATAGAAATAGGACCTGCACCGGGCATCAGATCTATACTAAACTCCACTTCTCTGTTTGGCGGTAATCCAGGAATCTCTGAAGGAAAGACTTCTGGAAACTCACAGACTACCGGAATCTGACTGATCTCTGCATCCTCATTCATTTCCAGGGCAGATAAAGAAAGATCACTAATGGTAATTTATTTCTGATGACAGTCAATCAGAACATTGTGCCGAGACATCCAGTCCATGCCCAGAATGATGTCAAGCTTAGTTAGAGGCAAATAGATTAAATTCACTTTGAATTCCCGCTCCAATAATCGAAGTGGGCAATCCAAACACATAGTTGATGTGACTACAGAAGAATTCATGGGTGTGGAAACAGATAATTTATAAGGCATTTCTATTGCAGACAACCCTAACTTCTTCATGCAATCGGAAGAAACAAATGAATGAGTAGCTCCGCAATCAAAGAGAATACCACAAGGAATACTATTGACATAACCGGTACCTCTAATAAGTTCATCAGCATCAGTAACCTCCTCGCCATCCAGAGTATAAACCTTGCCCTTCCGAGTCACCCGGTTGTCACCAGCTTTCTGAACCTTAGCCACATTCACCTCCTTTTTAACTGCATTGTTAGGACAACTCATGCTCATGTGACCTGGCTGACCACATCTGTAACAGGTCACAACCCTCTTGCTCGGATCCAACTTCCAGCAATCTCCCCTATGCTGCTTGCCACAGTGGGGACAAGTCGGAATAGAACCATAGGTGCTCACTACCGGGCCTGATCTAGGCTGGGAGTAAGGACCTGGTCGCTGCACCGAACTCTTGCCCCTGATCGGACCTCTAGTCTTTTGAACATTCTTGCTGCGTTTCTCAGCTGCACGCCGATTCCTGCTCTTTTCATACGTGCTGGTCATGTTGATCAGTTGAGACAAATTGCTGATGTTCTGATATTCGAAAGCCATTTGGATCTCAGAACGTAGTCCGGTCTCAAACTTGATGCATTTGGTCCTTTCATCTGCATCCCTGTAACTTCCAGCATACCGGATCAAGTCCTCGAACTTAGCAGCATATTCCCCGACGCTCATGTTTCCTTGAACAAGCTGCAGAAAAGTGATCTCCTTCTCTCTCCGAACATCTTCCGGAAAGTACTTGCCCAGAAAACGACTCTTGAACAAGTCCCATGTAATCACCCGATTATCCGCCTCTAAACCTCTCCGCATTTGCTGCCACCAATGTTCCGCTTCACTAGTCAGCATATACTGTGCTAGCAGAACCTTCTGATCCTCCGGTGGTGCCATAGTGTTGAGAATCTTCTCGATCTCTTGCAACCATAGCTGTGCACCATCGGGATTAAAGCCACCTTCGAACTTTTGCGGATCATTCTTCCTGAACCGCGCCAACCAATCAATAGCCACATGAGCTGGGGGCTGAGGAATCATTGCAGCTGATGTTGCTGCTGCTGCTGCTGCAGCTGCGATGTTATTCCCCTGATCCTGTTGCATCTTAGCCATCTGCTCCAAAATAGCTCGGATCCCATCATTATCGATTCGTCTACCAGCCATTCTGTTTAGTCATGCACAAGGCCGACAGTTAATGCTTAACAGCATAGTTACTAATATAAACATTCTATCATTAGGCACTAGACTCTAAACTTATAATTATCGATCACTCGCTTGGTGAGTGACCACTGGAGTAGCTCATAACTCCAAAGGCCGAGGGAAACTGCTCTGATACCATAAAATGTAACACCTAAGTTTATTTACTCTTTTTATACCCTTAATTAAAATATAGCAACTTGAAAATTCCTTTTTTGACTCATGAATTGATTAGGAAAAACTCTTAATTACTTTTAATTCATATGAAAATCTTCCGTCAAACAGACGGAGTTTCGTTTGTTTATTGGACTTTTCCAAAATTTCTGTTACCTGCAACCTGGTAAACAACACATTTTCAAATAGCAAAGCCTGCAGGGCTATTCACATATATATACCAGCAAGTGCATCTTCGTGCACGCATCAGAAACAAGTTTAAGACATCATAGTATCAGCATCAGAGTTAGCGGAATATAAACAAGTTTTAGGAAATAAGTTTTTCCCCAAAAAGGAAGACCCCTTTTTCCAAAAGGAGTAGTCCTGGGCCCCCAAAACTATTTACATTTATACACAACAAAAATGATTTATATCATCGGGCCCAGGACATTCCCATGTCCTACATGATGAAAGGTAACCTACTCTCCCTGTGAGGGAGAGTACTCCTGCTCGGCCTGATCTGGTGCAAACTCTTCCTCAGTACCTGTGGTGATGGTAAGGAGTGAGTATTACACATAAAATGGGGAGGCAGTTTCCAAATAAGACATAATGTAACACTAAGCCAAACACAAATAGCAATTCAATCACAACATCAAAATAAGGGACAATTCATCACAATTCGTTTTCAAGTATTCATTAGTTCCTTGAGTCGATTTTATCTCATAATTCTTATGCATTAATCTCATAATGTCTTTCGTTCACATTTCATCATTTATCATCACATTTCTCAACTAGTGTATTCCAGTCACGACTTTATTGCATTCGCACCCCATGCGCGATGACGACTTACCACGTCTGGACAACACTCCCGGTTAGAACCGGTTTGCATCACTAGGAATTTAACGCTCCTGCCAGGACTTTGGCACAACCAAGGGTCTCTCGCCCAACCAGGTCTCTATATCACCCAAAAGGCTTCACCTGTTAAGCTATGCTATCATATAATTTCCACATTCCAATATACATTCAGTTATTTAAATTCATTAACTTTTCACATTCTCAACACATTTTATGTCTTTTATCTTGGCAGTGAATTGAGTCTTGGTGCATCGATGCCTAACAGGGATTTGTACCTAATGGGATTTTATGCCTGGTTGGGAACGTAGCCCTTGGGCATTTTGAAACACCCGGCAGGGGCACCTAGTCTACCAATGCACCAATTCTCAATTCAACTGCACTTTCCATTATTATTTACTTTACTCATTATCGTCATTCTTTGCCTTGAATCCTAAACAACTTAATATTTCAGTCATTTCACAACCAAACATTCAAATCAACAACAATTATCAAATATCAAAATTAAGCATATCAACATCAATATAATTTCCCTAAGTCATGAATTCTATTTTAACAATTATTCTATGTCTTATTCACTTAAACTAACACAAAAATCTTAATATCCATTATATGCATAATGTAAACTCAACCCCAGAGTAAGGTAATACTCACTATAACCCACTCCTTACCTTAAATTAGCAAAAAGAAATTAGAACCTTAGTGAGCCCTAGCTCAAAATCTTGGGAACTTGAACTTTCTAAGTCTATCTTGCCACCTCAATAAGGAAATGATGAAGTGATGATATACCACCCTATTTGAGAGAGCACAAGAAGAACTATCTTTATCCTTGCCTTGGTTGGAGTTGGAAGGCATGAAACTCAGTTCCTATATCATGAAGAGTGCAAGAATCCTAGGGTTTTAGAATAAAATCCATGAACTAAGAGGATTTGAAATGGAAAGGAAAATGACTCATGATATAAGCTAGCTTACCACAAATCAATGGTGGAAATTGAAAAACCAAGGAGTAAGAAGGTGGGTGTGATTCGTGTGCCAAGAGAGAGGAAGTTATGAAGCTCTAATCAACTTCCATGATGCAACTTGATGAGCTTTGGTTGATTTTGGGTTGAGGTGCCCAAGAATCAAATGTGTTTTGGTGGTTTGATGATTGGAAATGTGATGAAGGTGGAGAGAAATGGATGGAGGTGGTGAGTTGTGTTGGAGTTCAGAGGTGATGAAATGAAGTATGTTTGATGCTTTATTTTTCTTTGCCATGGTGCCTGAGATCGTGTGGCCAGCATTGAATTGTTAGCCACCAAGTAGAATTTCAACGCACCAGATTGGACCAGATCTGCGCCACGCGCCTGGGCGCACGCCTGGCGCGCCTGGGCGCGCGATCTGCACCAACTTCTGGTTTGGTGCATGGTGGGAGCGACTGGTGCGGTCAGATGCTGGCACAAGGGGAATTGGCGCGCCAGAAGACGGAAATGGTGCGGCTGGTGCGTGCCACACTCGCCTGGGCGAATGGTGGGCTGGCCTGGGCGGGAATCTCACTGGATGGTGCACCAAAATGAACAGTGACTCGCCTGGGCGAGTGACTCATGCGCCTGGGCGAGTTTCAGGGTTTCCAACCTTCGATTCGCCGTAACTTTTTCGTCGACCGTAGGATCGAGTCCAAATTTTTAGACATGCTTCTTTACCCCATAAACTTCACATCCAACGGTGGAATTTATTTTCTTAGTTTCCTATAATGAATTTCTAATTTTCTCTTTTCGGTTGATTTCTAACACCTAAAACGCCGATTTTACTCCCGATCTCGCTTATTTGACCCTGCTCAAGGCCATATATACCTCCTATACAACTCCTAGGACCTATAATCACCACCCACATATCTGGCAAAATTCATTAAATCACTTTTCCAATTTTTCTAAGGTTTTTAGTATTTAATTCACTTAAAGTCAAGATTTAGGATGTTACATTCCAGAAGAAGCATCCTTTCTCTTTCTCATCTCCCACTCTCTTTCACATTCTTTCTCTCATTCTTTCTCGCTCTTTATATCTCTCCCTCTCTCCCTCTCTCTCTCTCTCTCTCTCTCTCTCTCTCGCACTCTCACCCCCCCATCACCATGCCGCCACAATTTGCGGCTGATAATACTCCTATCCACTCAGCCTTATATGAGTTAGGCCACCACTACCACCGCGACAGGCATCATAATGGTGTTTGCCGGGACTGACACCATCACCGTGGAAACAACGCTGCAGCAGGTAAATAGCTTTTCAAAACTCAGATGTTATCACCTCCATTAAGACACTTCATACTCCCTCTGTTTCGTTTTTGGTTTTAGGGATTTGATTTATGAGGATTTTTGGTTTTATGAGGATTTGATTTACTCTCTCTCCATTCGTTTTTGGTTTCAGGTCACAAGAACAATTTTCCATAACCCAGATTTATGAGGAAGGTGAGATTTTGGTTTTATTAGACTCCCTTTGTATATGCATACTTTGGTTTTGTTTAATTTAGGGATTTCATTTCATTTATTGTATTAGTTAGGGTTTTGGTTTGGTATTTTCCTTATCATGATTCATATATAGTTTTGGTTTACTTTTTTGCATTTCGTGTCATGAAGTTCAATAACATTTCAGGGATAGAGCTCATCATATGAGGATGTAACTCTTAAGAGGTTTGCAGGGCCTATTAATCTACGCCATGAAGTGTTAGAATTAACCTATCACCTTCTTTGAAACTGATTAATACCACAAATTTGGAAGGAATGACTAGGATGAGCAACTATTGAAAAACTGGGAAAAAGGTTTTCTGAGTGATTTGGCGACTTTGAATATGGCTAATCAACATATTAAGTATTGAAAACTTACTTTATTTCCTTTTGAAAAAGAGAGAAAAGTTAGAATTAATTGATTAATGTTTATTTACTTTTAGAAGTGTTTAAGTTCTAAAAACTTGACTCTTTTGTAGACTTTGGAAGATGGAGACATTGCACTGCTTGATATGAGAGCTGAATACCACTTCTATGGGTCTGACATAACATGTTCTTTCCTTGTGAGTCTACCCATTTAACGCTTAAATTTAGGCCTTTTTGCTTTATTTTCCTCTTGCATGCATTGACATTTTAAGCAGCATTCCTTAATTGCCAGACATACCTCTGCTAAAATTGCATCAACTTAGTTTCTTTGTTTTTGTATTTATCATATTTCGTTAGTCATTATTATCAGTATTTGTTTGAGTATGCCACGTAATGCAGAGGAATCAGAGGCGGATGTTGATTTTGCTGACTGTGTGGAACTACAGCCAGAGGTATATTACAATAGTACTAAATTAACTTCCATAACTGTTTTATGCCTGTTTTTGGAAAGTTAACTGTACTTGTCTGGCTCTGTTGCAGCTCAAAAGGTTAAAGCTTCGGAAGAACAATTGGGATTCTGATACTTATGAGTTTGATGAGGTGCTCACCGAATTTGCATCGCAAAAATGTGTTTATGAAGTTGTTGCTAGGCCTGTTGTGGAGGTAGTAGGTATTCAATATTCATCAATCATCATGCATTGGTTTTTGTCTCGAACTTTGAAGTCATTTGGCAATCAGGTTTTATCCTCAGAAAATATGGGAGAGTGCATGAAAATGTGGTTTCTTGAGCTATGGTAGAACTTTAATTGTTGTTTTATAACAATTTGATCAAAGATGCTTTCATATTCAGCATTTAAATGCTACTTTGAGTGAAATGACATTGGTTTACTGTATGACTTTTCGCTTGGAATTTCCTTAATTTCTGGAGGTTACCATTATTGATTTTCTCAAGAGTCAATTCTGATGACTTTACATTTACTTTGGTGCATGTATCTCATCACCGGGAACTGTAGATGACTTTTCATATGCAAAAAATATATGAATTTGAGCAACTATACTCTTTCTTACAGTGGAATACCGGAACTTCCTTTTATTTCATGCCTAACTTTGTCCTTCTGCAGAGTGTATTGGATGGCTACAATGGGACAGTTATGGCATATGGGCAGACAGGGACTGGTAAAACTTATACTCTTGGACGCCTTGGAGAGGAAGACACGGCTGCACGAGGAATAATGGTGCGTGCTATGAAGGATATTTTCGCAAATGTTTCTTTTGAAACTGATTCAGTCTCGGTCTCTTATTTACAAGTATTTAGCAATAAAAGAGAATTTTGGTTTTTTTCTTTAAATTTAGTTTCACAGTCTGTCCAACTCTCTCTTGTCAGTGCTGTGTGTGTATGTGGCGGTGGTGGGGGAGGGTGTCTATATATATTCAAACATTCAGGCTCCGCATGTTAATATGATATTTCTTGATGTCCATGTTCAGCTTTATATGGAGAGTATACAAGATCTGCTGGACCCTGCTAATGTATAGCAGAGTTTTGTAGAACTACTAAGATTTGGAGAGGCTCACCGCTTTGCTGCATAATAAATTTAAGGTAGATGGGTTAATGATACGGTTGCACTTGCAGTATTCCGGACTCCTTCTGTTGGTAATTAAGAAGTTACATGACTTTAGTTTTGCTTTTCTTATATCAAAGTTTATTTATATATGTATAATGATGGTGAACTATGGTTGCATGCATGCCACTTCTGTTCAGAGTTATAGAACTGTAACCACTAAAATTGGAAGACTGGTACATGTATTCGTCCTTATAAAAGTGGTATTTTAAGCTCTTTAATATGGATTTTCCACTTTAGTTGTCTCTATGGAAACATCCACTAATTCAATAGCATGTTGTGAAAATCACTTTGAGCGTATTTTAAATATTTGTGTATCTTAAGTACACTAGAACTTCTCTCTGTTTACTATCATCCTAGACTAGAAAGATGCTCGCTTTTTATCATCATTAGTCATTTGATTTACCGATATATAGAAAACTCAAGTATGTCAAATTTTGAATATGATTTTTGTAATAAAAATGATGTATTGCTTGAATTCAAATGCTTCCTATTTGCCATCGCCATTTTGTATTCTTTTATTGAATCAAATAATCAATATGGGCAGCTTTTCCCTCATGTCTGGTCTTTATTTTGATTACCTGAAAATTCAGTACCTTAAATTTATTATGCAGCACATGTAAACTTTTGAGTTGGGATTTTCTTTAATGTCACTCTTTTATTGGAATACACGGGAAGAGGAATATGGTGATGAAGATATTGGAGGATGGAAGCAAAGTGACTATTAGTTCCATGATCAAAACTTCATTGAGCATCATATGTAAATTTCGAAGTTGAAGAAAACTCAGTCTTTTCTGCATGTATGTGAATATGCACTGAATTTCAAATCCATTCTATGTCCGGTTGTGATTTGATGAAATCACTTGGTACTATTAATGTAGTTAATGAGTTTCATAATATGATTTGCAATCACAAGAGAAGTGCTTGAAACTTGGCCTCTGATTTTAGGCCTGAATTTGTAACTGTTTTGGTTTAAATATAATTGCACCTAAATACAACAAGGGCTGAATCATATGTTTTAAGTTACAAGGCCCAACATTATTTTTCTCCATTCAAAATTACAAATATTAAAGGCCCAACAAATTTGAGAAACAGACTTTTAATTATATTTATATTTTGGTTATTTTAATTAAATTTGAATGAACTATACTAATTTAAAATAACTCATGATAACAGATTTGAATCAACAATTCTTTCTTATTTTTTAACTATATTTATTTTTATTCAAAATAATATTTACTCATAATAAGTATATCTAAATTTAAACACATAAAATAATAATGTTGTAATCACTGAAAATATAAATCAAAAACTTTACATAAATAATAAATCAATAATAATGTTAATCATATCTTTCCCTCTTTCCCCCTACATATGCAAAGGCTTGCGTACTAATATTTTTTAAAAAAAAAATATGTTTGGAAAAGGACTTGTGTAAAGTAGGGAGTTAGAGTAGTGACGGTGTTGTTTGATTCAAGGAGCCTTTAGTTAAGAGAGTGGGAGATTGAGAGGACGAGGGATACAAAATTTAATGTTTTTAGGTTTTGTTTTCAAGACTATTCATCAATATCATGTGGAAAAAAAAATACTACTCTCTCCGGTCTTATATACAGAACATATTTAACCGTGTTTCTCGAACCAAGAAAAATGATTAGTTTTGTGAATTTTATGAAAATATATTGTACATTACAATTTTACACTTTCCACTTTACTTGAAAAGTTCACATTCATTAATGAATAAAAAAAACATAATTAGTCAAAATATTTAATAATGACAAAAAAGAAAAAAAATAATTAATGATGCATAGTAAATATAAAATGCCCTATGTATAAGACCAAAAATTTCTTCTAAAAAATACTCTATATATAAAACCCGAGGGAGTATTTCAGAATTGGGTTCTTGGCTTAATGGAATATGTTTTCGGAGCTTAAATCGGCATCGACAATCATATGATTTGGAGCGAGCAGCAAGTCATCAACTGATGGAGATTTTACCCCCTGTTTTGCTCGGATAACACAAAGAAAGAAGGTGAAGGCTAAGTTACACCGAATTATGTTTTGGTGGACACATATATCATTTTTTTTATTTGTTATAACAGGTATAACAGATTACACATTATTTATTATTGTTATCTTTGAAGATTTTACTAATTATAACAGGTATAGAAGGTTACACATTATTTATTATTGTAATCTTCGAAGATTTTATGAACTTTTATTTTTTTACTTACATCATAAATTTAAAAATAATAATTTTTTTTATTGTTTTTATATTTAAACACACTTGTAATTAGGATTTATGATTTTTTAACAATAGATAATTATGATAAAACTTATATCATCGATAATTAAAAAATATAATATGATAAATGTGATTTTTCAATTGGAACAAATTAATATAGCTTAACAGATTATGATAGAGAAAAGTACTCTTATATGTTTTGTTGAAATATGTTAATTATAAAAAATTATGACCCTTTTAAAATAAATAATTATAAAAAAAACTTATAACATAGATAATTAAAAAAAATATATAATATGAGAAAAGTGATTTTTTAGTAGGAACAAATTAACATAGTATAACAGACTATTGTAGACAAAAATACTCTTATGTGTTTTTTAGAAATACATTAATTGTACAAAATTATAATTTTTAAAAAATAAATGTAATTATTAAAATAACTTATAGCATAGATAACTAAAATGATGATTTTCACTAGGAACAAGTTAACATACTAAAACATCTTATTGTAGACAAAAATACCCTTATGTAATTTGTAGAAATATGTTAATTATAAAACTTTATGATTTTATTAAATTAAATAATTATAGAAAAAAAACTAATAGTATAGATAATTAAAAAATGTAATATGAAAAAGGTTATTTTTCAGTTAGAACAAATTAACATATTATAATAGTTTTTTTAGACAAAAATATCCTTATGTGTCTTGTAGAAATATATTACAAAATTTATGATTTTTTAAAAATAAATAATTATAAAAAAACTTATAGCATAGATAATTAAAAAATATAATATAAGAAAAGTGATTTTTCAGTTGGACAAAATAACATAGTACAACAGATGATTGTAGACAAAAATATCTTTATGTGTTTTGTAGAAATATGTTAATTATAAAAATTATAATTTTTCGTAAAAAAAAATTATAATTTTTAAAAAATAAATAATTATTAAAAATGTAATATGCAAAAGGTGATTTTTCAGTTGAAACAAATTAATATAGTATAACATATTATTGTAGACGAAAATACTTTTATGTAATTTGTATAAATATGTTAATTATAAAAATTTATGAATTTTTAAATATAAATAATTATAAAAAAAAAACTTATAGTATAGATAATTAAAAAATGAAATATGAGAAATGTGATTTTTCCATTGGAACAAATTAACATATTATAACAATTTTTAGACAAAAACGCCCTTATTTGTTTTGTTGAAATATATTTACCAATTAGTTGACACATTTTATTTTAAATATCAGCATTGTATATAGTAGATTGACGGTAATCATGATTTTGGAATGTTGTGTCTCACATAAGTTCACATTAAGGACCATGGTTTATTAGTAGTGGCGGAGCTTTGGAAGGAGTAGGTAGTAGCACGTGTTCCCCAACAGATTTTGTTAACATTATACTCCCCCGAGTCCTATATGTAATACTCTTTTGGGGAAATTCACGTTCACCAAGAAAATGTAGAGAATATTATTTTTATTGAGTAAATTACAAAAAAAAAGGGTTTGAAGTTAATTATTGTTGTTGGAGTGATATGGGTAGAATAAAAAAATTACACATTCCTCCACTACAAGAAAAAACCAAATTAGCGACGGATTTTAGCGAGGGCAAATTTCCGTCGCTAATCTCTCTAATTAGCGAGGGACATGCGAGGGTTTAGCGAGCGAAAGCGAATTCCCTCGCAAAGAGAAACAATTATCATTTTGCGACGGATTTGCAAGAGATTATTTTAAGCAATTTTGGCGAGGGACATTTTCCTCGCAAATCCGTCGCTAGGTAGTTTGCGAGGGCATGGTTCCGTCGCAAGTCGGTCGCACGAATTACATTAAACAAAATTTGCGACGGAAATTCTACCAATTAGCGAGAGATTATTTTTAGCAATTTTGGCGAGGGACATTTTCCTCGCCAATCCGTCGCTAGATAGTTTGCGAGGGCATGTTTCCGTCGCAAGCCGGTCGCCACGAATTCCTTTAAACAATATTTGCGACGGATTTGCGAGGATTAGCGAGAGATTATTTTAAGCAATTTTGGCGAGGGACATTTTCCTCGCAAATCCGTCGCTAGGTAGTTTGCGAGGGCATGTTTCCGTCGCAAGACGGTCACCACTAATTCCTTTAGACAACATTTGCGACGGAATTGCTACCAATTAGCGAGAGATTACTTTTAGCAATTTTGGCGAGGGATATTTTCCTCGCAAATCCGTCGCTAGGTAGTTTGCGAGGGCATGTTTCCGTCGCAAGCCGGTCGCCACGAATTGCTCTAAATTTTCCAAATTGTTAGCGAGGGAATAGTTTCCTCGCAAAGCCGTCGCTATAAATACATTTTTAAAACATTGAAGTTTGCGAGGGCATATTTCTCTCGCAAATCCGTCATCACAAATTCTTTTATGCTATCAAATCGTTTGCGAGGGAATATTTTCCTCGCCAATCCGTCGCTAGGTATGCATTTTAATGAAATAAAGTTTGCGAGGGCATCTTTCTCTCGCAAATCCGTCGTCACAAATTCCTTTACGTATGCGGTCAATTTGTTTGCAAGAGAATAATGTCCTCTCAAATCTGTCGCTACGAATACATTTGTATAACAATAAATTTTGCGAGGGCATGTTTCTCTCGCAAATTCGTCGCCACTAATTCCTTTATGCTATCAAATCGTTTGTTGTTTCTAGGTAAACCATTTTGTCCCCAACAATCACCGCCATGTCCATTGTTCACCACCACCCGGCGCCTAATGCAACTTCGTTAACCACCAAAATCACGTCCTCCGTTTTGACCACTGTCATAATAACAAACCTGGTTGAATCCAAAACAAGTAAGAAGAAGTAACCTAAAACGAGTTGATCCAGATGATTAAACTGGTAAAACTGGTTCCGGTTCGAAGTAGTGTGTGTGTGTATATATATATATATATACAGAGTAGAAATGCAAAACTCAAGACAATAAGAATTGAGCATAAATGCAAAAACAGAGAGACAAAAAAGAAAGAGGCAGAGGAGCAAAAGGAAACCCTAATCATGTGTAAGTTTACCAAAAGGAGATTGTTTCAATGAAGATGCATGGTGCCATTAGCCGAAACAAAGGAAAGTAATGGTTTTTTTATTGTAATACCTTTCTTATAATGTAGTTGCTCATATCGTGTGTACGGATTAAAGAGCATAAGTTAAATAAAAAATTAAAAATAACGAAAAATTGTTGGGGGACATAAAATTTCAATATCTAAATTTATATAAAACGAAACTATATTAAAAAAAACTACAAAGATAAAAAATTATTATTTATATTTATTTTAAACCTAACCCAATATAAAAAAAAAAACCTAACCCTAGAATACACTAAGTCTAAAGTTCCCTAAATCGGCCTATACTCCTTCTTCTTCCTTCATTCCATGAAACCCTATTCTTTTTTCTTCTTGAGTCTTTGCCGCCGCCACCTTCCCCTATACTCCTTCTTCTTCCTTCATTTCAAAGTGACTCGTTTCTCCCTCTTCCTTGTCCTCGTGGCTGAGCCACCACTCGACCGCTTCTTTTCCTTTTTCTCTTGCTCGTCGTTCCTTTCTCTCGCAGGCTCCCTCCACTGTTTCTCATTCCCGCGAGCCTTCTCTCTCGGGAGACCATTCGCAAGTCTTCTCTCTTAGACGTTGCAAATCCCGAGCATTATTGAAGAGAATTTGTTTGTGAAAATATCCTCATTTATTATTGAGTAAGTGGTGATAAAATACTACAGTAACATAGTTTTAACTTCATTTCCATAACAACACTATTATAAAAACTATTTAAAATAACCAAAATTTTAATCCCAATTTTGTGTATAACTAGGATCAAATATAAATAGTAATAAACATATTATAAAATAGGAGAAGTTGAGGGTTAATCTTACTTTTCCTCCAAATGATAGTTTTTCCCTCCGAATTTCCTTTCTAATATCGTTAAATGAGACTAATAAAAATGATAGAAAAATATAAATTAAACAAAATAATAAAAGAAAAGTCTAATAAAAATATATACATCCGAAATATTTTAGCAAGAAATTATCAATACATGTGAAATTTCAACTAAAAAGTTTTATTCAAAATATTAAAATAAAAAATTATCATTTTAATCCATATATATTTATTCATTTTTATCTATAGTTTTATTTTTCCAATTTGCATAAGCTCATTTCAATTTCTAATAAAACTTAATTACCTTTTTCTTAGTAAAAAATAATAAAAAATAAAAAATTCTAATACAAATCCACTGAAAATTTAGAGGGATTGGTCAAGAACCAAACAAGAACTAAATTTAAAAAAAAGGAAAAAAAACCATAAAAAAGTTTGAGTTACTACGTTGATGCAAAGTTTTTAATCAAAAAAAAAAAGAGTAGATGCAAAGTGAACAACACGTAGTCATTTACTAAACAAAAGAAAACATATCATCAGCTCATCACTTCAACTTGCAAATATAGTGAGGAGTGCCTTTTCATATACTGAGGAGTGTCTTTTCATATTTCCCCTTTTACGACATGTTAAAGGATGTTGATGAGCCTTTATGGGATGGTTGTAATAAGCATTCAATACTGTCAACTGTAACACAACTCTTGAATTTGAAGTCAGAGTATGACATGAGCATAAGTTGTTATGATTGATTGATTTCCTTAATCAAAAGCATGCTTCCGGAATCCGAAAAGTTACCTGAAAATTATTACGAATCAAAAAGTATGGTTAGTGAGTTGGGCTTAGGATATGAGAAGATAGATGCATGCAAAAATCATTGCATGTTGTTTTACAAAGAATATAGTGATCCCTCTATCTCAGCTTGCTTGGTATGTGGACATCCAGCTTGCTTGGTAACGTTCACACTGGAGGATCAAAAAGCTTCAAGAAACATTATGATGATTTGGTTAGTTAAATAATATATGTACATGTTCCTGAATTGGTTGTTAATGTTCAATGTTTAATTACTAATTATTTATAATTCAATGTTTAAATTTTTTTTAGCAAAAACATTGTATTCTTTTTATTTTTTATTTTTTTATTTTATTATTCTTTTTTGGATTAGTAATTCAATGTCTTCTTTATCATGCTGCTTGAGAATTAATTGTGTGCATTACATATATTATTTAATAGTTATTTTATATTTTTTTCATTGCACTAATTGTGTTATTTTAATGTAATTTATATTTTTATATAAAAATAATAATGTTATATGTTTTATTTGTTATTACATGCAGAAAAAAAAAAGCAACCGGTCGTGTTGATTACAAAGATCTATATGGTAAAGTTCATAAAAGGAAAGATGGAGAATATGTGTCTGAAAAATCCAAGAACATTGTGGTATGTGTTTTTATAATTATCTTAGTTAATTACTTTATTGTGTTATTATTAGTCAGTATTTGAAAAATTGAAAAATTAATTGATTTATTTTTTTTAGGAAAATTATCAAAAAAAAATAATTGAGAAGTATGGAGAGGAAGCTTCATCTTATCCTGAGGTTGATGAGGACATTTGGACTGAAGTGGCAGGTACTAACAAGAAAGGTCGTGTACATGGTATCGGTGCCTTAGATTCAGTAGTTCGCGGCTCTACTAGAGCGTCATCATTCTCCGAGGTCTTAGGTTCATCACATTCTACGGCTATGACAAATGAAGAGATCACAAATGTTATAACTTCTGTGGTTCAGTCACAGATGACCACCTTGGAGACAAATTTACAGGTACAAATGCAGTCACAACTGGCATCATTTTTTCAGACCTTACAAACACAGCTACGTGGATCAACTCAGCAGCAGAATCAGGATAATGAAGATGATCATGTTAACTTGAGTTAATATATTATTATTATTAATATTTTGTTAAACATTCAATATCTATTTCTTTTTAGACTTTGGTATTTAAGTATTTTGGTTGATTAGTATTTTGTTTAGACTTGAATTTTCTGAAACTTAAATGATGCATGTTTTGATTTTGATATTTTATTATATTTAAATAGATGAAGTCATTCAACAAAAGTATGGTGAATTTATAGGTATTGAAAAGTTATAGTAGCGAATGTCATTTTTTAGCGAGAAATTTGCGAGGGAAATTTTCATCAGAATAATGTCAATTTGCAAGGAATATTCTGTCGTTGATATGCTAGGGAAAATAAGATTTTGCGAGGAATCAATCCCTGGCAAATACAATAAGATTTTGCTAGAGATTTGCGACAGATTAGGCCCTCGCAAATCGAATTAAACTGCAAGGAATTTTTGGTCGCTAATTAGCGACGGATTCATGACAAAATTGCGAAAGAGTTCTGGTCGCTAATTAGCGACGACTTCATGACAAAATTGCGACGGAGTTGTGGTCGCTAATTAGCGACGGCTTCATGCCAAAATTGCGAGGGAGTTTTGGTCGCTAATTAGCGACGGCTTCATTATAAACTGCGAGGGCTTTGCGAGGGGTTATGCTCTCGCTAATTAGTGACTACATGATGTTTGCGAGGGCTTTGCGAGAGATTAATCTCTTGCTAATTTGCAACGGCATGATGTTTGCGAGAGCTTTGCGAGGGGTTATGCTCTCGCTAATTAGTGACGACATGATGTTTGCGAGGGCTTTGCGAGAGATTAATCTCTTGCTAATTTGCAACGGCATGATGTTTGCGAGAGCTTTGCGAGAGATTAAGCTCTCGCTAATTAGTGACGGCATGATGTTTGCGAGGGCTTTGCGAGAGATTAATCTCTCGCTAATTTGTGACGGCATGATGTTTGCGAGGGCTTTGCGAGGGGTCATGCTCTCGCTAAGTAGCGACAGACAGATTGCGAATTTCTCGAATGACTTTAGCGAGAAATTTGCGAGGGAAATTTCCGTCGGAGATAATGATTTTGGCGAGAAATTAGCGAGGGAATATTTCGCTCGCTAATTAGCGATGAAGGAGACGTGACGGACGCGTTCCTCGCAAATCAGTCGCTAATTCGATTTTGCGACGGATTTGCGACAGATATTTTCGTCGCTATTTTGCATTTTTCTTGTAGTGCTCAAAAAATAATCTACAGAACCTATGAAGGAAATATTGAATTCTGATTATTTTCTTAACAACATAATCTAAAATTATTTTTTCTAAAATTATTTTTTTAATGTAGATTTAACGTACAATCCAATACACCGAAAATAAAAAAAATAAATTAAGAAACAATCCAACGTAATCCAATCGTCTTTCTACATAAGACCATTTTGGTAAATTTCACGTCCATTAAGAAAGTATTAAAACTCTAAAAAGTGTTAAGTAAATAGAGGTGTTTGTGGAAAGAAATAATTAATTGAAAATTAATATATGATTAAATAGGAAAAATACAAGTCTCAAAAATGTCCTATATGCAGGGACAGAAGGAGTAGTGTTTAATTTTTTTATTAAAAAATTTGTTCATTAATTAATGTATAGTGATTTAAGGAATGAGAGTGAATAAAAGTAAAATTAATGAGGAGTAAGAGAAATAACTCAATGAATGGTTAAAATTGGAAAAAAAAATGTTTATACATTGGAATTCTAAAATAACAAAATTATGGAATAAAAAAACCAAAAGATTTGGAATAGTATTAGTAGCATCCATAATTTAAAATATATATATAATTTTATTTATTACTTATTAATAAAAAAATTTAAATACAAACAATAAATAAGCTCATTATTGAGGTCCATATTTGCAAATCCATTAAATCCATGCATGTTACTTATCCAACAGGTTATAGGTAAACACAATTATTTAATTAACACATGGTGTATCTAAACACCAAATAAATTTGGTGTTTTTTAGCCAAAACCAAGAAAGATATTCCCTTCGTCCCTTATTACATGGTATCATTTTGGTAGATTTGATGTTCTTTTTTAATTAGTTTTAGAATATTTAGGTATTATTAAAGAATTTATTCCAAATACAACTTTCATAATTAGGGTGATAGAGTAATAATTATAATAGAGAGAGCAATAAACATAATTGTAAAGTTTTAAATAAGGGTAACTTTAGAATGATAATATATTTTTTGATAAATTTGTGAATAATAAATTACTTTGGCAAAATTATGTCACAAGCCCCTGAAGTTTGGGGTACTTTTGTCGGATACCCTTATTCTTTTTTTCTTAATGTCTAACTCCCCAAAGTTATTTCTGGGTTTATCATATACCCCTACTACCCATTTTGGCTAATTTTGCCGACATGTAACATCGAAATCCCGATCAAACGCAGAAGGTTAAACACCTGATGCCCCGTGGGCGAAATCCTTTTTTTTAATTTAAAAAACTAAAAAACTTAATATTTTTAGTTAAGTAAAAAAATTAAAAAAAAAATTGAAGAGAGAGGTCATCTTCGCCCATTTGACATCACGCGGTACCCCATGACCAACCTCCTATGTCTGACTATGATTCTGATGTTACATGTCATCAAAATTGGTCAGAATTGGTAGTAGGGGTATAGAATTATACATGTTAAAGAAAGTAGTTAGTTTTTTGAATTTTATGAAGATATATTATAATATTACAATTTTATTCTCTCAACTCTTTTTAGGAAGTTCATACTCACTCATTAATTAACAAAAAAAACATAAATAGCCAAAACATTTAATAAGGGAAAAAAATAGTAAATAATGCATAAAATTTTTAAAATATTTATAATTAGGATAAAAACATTTTATAAAAAATGACCTATAATAAAAATTAACCAAAAGAGTATATATATATATATATATATATATTGAAATTGTCCGGATAAAAAAAACCTTTGCATTTTCTTGGCCGGCTGCTAACTTAGGATGCCAACTAAACAAGATCAGTTTCGTAACGGGAATGCTTCTATGTCATTTAGTGAAAAAAGGCATCTATGCCAACCCCAATTAAATCAATTATTATATGTTGACATTTGTGTTATTTTTACACAATCATCATCTTATGTGCAATCTATGTGTTATAATGAAGGATTAATCTGCAAATTTTTAAATTTTTAACTTAACCATTATTCCAAATAAGAAATTAAAAAAACAAATTAAAACAAAATCAAAACAAAACAAAATTAACCTAATCTTAATTGATTCATCTTCCTCCTTGAAACCCTAAACACATGGAGGCCAAACGAGATACGGTGGTGGCGGCGCAAGGTTGACCAAAGTTCATCTCAACCTTGATCGTCTAATGTGTACATGTGAAAGAAGGTAACAGAGATAAACATTGAATTTGTTTGTAAAACTCAAACAAATTTGGCACTGCGTTTAAGCTCCGCAAAATAGATATAAAATGTGCATCTCGTTAGAACAAAATTTTGCACTGCATTAGAACTACCTATCGCTTCACTTAGGCAAAGTCGGTTCTAAATTCAGATTGAAATATGCCTATGACATTGGATTTTAATTTTGATACAAATAGAAACCAGAAACCTCGATGAAGATGATTTTTTTATATAATTAAAAATAAAAAAGTTAATTTAATTGTCATGAGTTGAGTTAAATTTTAAAATTTGCAAAAAATACCTTATTATTATATGACACATAAACAGATACATAAGTAAACAACTAAGCAATAATTGTAAAAGAAATCCTACATGTCACTTTGTAATTGGTAGAATTAAAGATGACATTGGTACCTTTTAAAATAAAAATGGCACCAAAGCAATTCTCATGCCCTATTAGATGTGCTGTGTAGGATTTGTTCGAATTTAGAGAGGATGTGACTCATTGAAGCATCTGTCTGGAGGAAAATCTTTTTCTTGGTTTCAAATACCAATTGCTGCACAAAATACAGTTGTAAATTTGTATTTGTTGTTATATTATTTGGTGCCAGGTAGGTAGAAGAATAGATTAATTTAATTATTTGACATGCTACTGTTTAGTCAACAGTTATAACGAAACAGGAATGATGTGCTATTTAGTAACAACTCTTCTATATATGAGGTTGGCATACAAGATTTGATTAAAGTTCGATCATGGAATTGGTTGTTGTTTACTGCTTTCGGTCTATATTATAAGAAAAATTAATTGAAATCATATTTATAAAAATTATTAGTTGAGTATATTTAAATTTATCAAATTTATAAAAAAGAAGCATAGCTATTTTAAGAAAGTTACATTGAGAATGAAACAAAAATTAAATGAGATCATTACTTTTTAAAAATATTTTAAGAATAATTGTATTGAAAATAAAAATTTTAGTTAACTTTTTTTTATATTTGATATCAAGATAAGCATGTCCTTTTTTTCTTATAAAGATCAAAGAGAATATTAATCAAAATCATCGTAGATACTTTTTTAGACGTGAATGATATATAAAAAAGAGAAGTAGAAAAAGATGAGGAAAATATACTATTCATGATGTGTTGAGAAAAGAAGAGAGATAAAAAAAAACAATAAAGTCTAAGAAAAATAATTGAACAAATGTCATTAGTCATTATCCTTATTATTATGTCTTTGCATCAAGGTGAAGGTTAAGTTACACCGAATTTTGTATTGATGAATATATACACCATCCTTATTTACCTATTATAACAGATACAGGTTACTCATCATTGATTATTGTAATCTTTTATTTTTTGAAATGATGATTCATAATTCATTATTGTAATCTTTAAAGATTTTAGAAACCTTTACTTTTTTTTAATTGTTAAATTATTTTTTTTACTTATATTGTAAATTTAAAAATGATAATTTTCTTTACTGATTTTTTTTTATTAAAATACATGATAATTTAATGAAATTGGGATTTATGATTTTTTTAAAATAAATAATTATAAAAAACTTATAACATAGATAATTAAAAAATATAATATGATAAAGATGATTTTTCATTTGAAACAAATTAACATAGTATTACAGATTATTGTTAGAAAAAATATCTTTATATGTTTTGTAAAAATATGTTAATTATAAAAATTTAAGATTTTTTAAAATTAAATAATTATAAAAAAAACATATAACATATATAATTAAAAAATAGCATAATATAAGAAAGATGTGTAACACCCCTAATTTTCGTCTCCCGAATAATAGGAAATTAATAATAAAAAGTTTTATTATTAATTTATAGTATTTTTTCAAGTTTATGTTTTGTATTTAATTAGCCTTAAATATAAAAATAAGTGGAAATATTTTTATATGGCAAATAAATGCAAAATATAAGAAAATTGCATTTTGGTCCCTGGATGAGGACTAAAAGGCAATATTAGAATGGTTATTGGAGGGAAAGATTTAAAAATAATAATTTTTAAATTTTGAACTGATCTAACCGGTTAGTAATGCCCTGTAACCAGTTAGACGATGAACTCAGAAACTGGTTTAGTGGATTTTGATGAGTAATCACTCGAATTACTCCGTAATCGCCACGATTACAGCCTTGGATGAGTGGAGAACCACGCGTCGCCCTGCATGCTACCTCAAATTGTCTATAAATAGAGGAGTTTCTGATGAATTTAGGGTTGTTCACTTGATTTCTGGTTGAAGGGGCTGATTTAGGGTTCTGATTTTGTGAGGACGATTTCTCCTTCGTTCTTGAGTGTTGAGAGACGAGTGATACACAAACACGAAGCTTACATCCAGAGCTTCGTGTTGATACCAAATTTGTGAGTTAAGAGTGAGTGTGGAAAGAGGAATCAAGCTTGGAAGCCAGGAGATTGAGTCTGAGCTCTGTGCTGTTATGATTCTGGAAGCTGATTTCCAGACTCGATTTTGGTAAGCTTAGTTGACCTTTAAGTCTCAAACTTCTTTGATTCTCTAGTGCATGTACCCTACTTTGAATTCTGATCATTTTCCCCAATTTCTTTGGCCAATTTCTATGTCAAATTTGGTGGTTTCTGGACCCTGTTGCTGGAAACCGAATCTGAGAGCAGACTTGGGGAAATTGTGGGAATCTATGGTTTTTCTTCAAATCCAGTGATAACCTTCATCAAGATCGTCTTAGAGGTATGGGAGAAGTCTATACTATACTAGATTTAGACTAAAAATTGAATGATTTAGGATTTGAGTTCACAAAACTCAAAAGGGCATTATGTGTTTTTAAGCACAAAGGCTTGGAGGCCAAAAACTTGCTCACTGTGGTTTTGAGCAACTTTAATTTGATGCATGCAAGCTATATAAATGTTGAATTCTGTGTTTGAGTGCTTAATCTAAGTTGTGTTGTGTTAAATTGTGTTTATGTGAATTTTCATGCAATTTGATACAATAAACTTGATGCATGCAATATGAATGTGTTTCTGGGTGTAAACATGTTTATTTTAAGGCATATGAACTTTGTGCATAATGAAATTTGGTTAGATTTGAGAAAGGAAGAAATTGAGTTGTTAAAACTCTTGTTTTAATGGTCTGACTGCATAATCTAACCAGTTACACGATTTTCGTAACCGGTTAGACACTGCAGATTTTCAAAGAAAATGAGTTTATTAAACAGTCCTGAAATCTTAATGGTTTCTGCTCAAATTTAAGCTTTAATTTCATTATACATGATCTGAACTTGAGTTGTCAAAGTTCTGATTTGAAAGATCAAATTTAATGCCTTAAGTTAATGAAATAATTTCAAGAGGAAATTATGTTCATTGGAAAAGGAAATGTGATTTGGACTTTTGAATGTTGAAACAATGGTTTTTGAGGTATAAAACAATGTTAAATGTGTTATGGATTGGGTATAGAATTCAAGAAAAAGGGTTTTTCTGAATTGCAATGGTAAACAGTTCAGGTCTGTAATTCTAACCGGTTAGCCCGAAACTGTAACCGGTTAGTACCTGAATCTGAAAAATAAAAAGTTAAGTTTTTAAATACCATTGAAGTTGTATTACTCAATCTAAGTTTAAAAAGGCATGTTTTGAGGAAAATTCAAAGGGGAATTTTATGCCAAAGGTTATACCTCAAATAAATCATTCAAAAGGAGAAATTGGGATATTTCTAAATCACATTAATTAATTCAAAGATAAAACCAACCCCAATGTTTGTGCATACATATAGACTGGAAGTCTGGTTGGTAGGAACGTTTATCATATTCTGGGAATATGAGTAGGGTACTCCGGGAGTACCAAAGTATAACCTACTTGATGACACATTATAGATATGTGGCCAGTGTCCAGGACCTGGTTTTTTTATGCGTTCTGGGAACGTGGTGCACACTCCGGGAGTGATGCTTTTTATCCAAGTATGGTTCGGCATTATGTTCTGGGAACTAATGTCGGTGTTCTGGGAACACAAGGGTGTACGGGATGGACGTCCAAGATGGACATTTAGAGGCCTCAGTTGTGGATAGAAAATCATACATCATGCCACCTGCATTATAAGAGTTATAATGTTGAAAAATTGGTGTGCTCATATGTATTTTCATTATGATCTGTCCATGATATATTTGTGATTGTAATTTTAGTCTTTATCAATTATGTATATGTGTATACTTACTCCCTGTGCCCTGTTTAGGTGATGGCCAGATACCTAGCCTGCATCGAGATACGCCCTATCCCTAGCGGTATATGGACGTATGAGGAGCACCGTGCAACTTTTGAGGGGGAGGTTGAGATCACTCTCTACCACCCTAACCCTCTGGTGCGTGTGCGACCTCGTCGATTTAGGATCCCATTAGTCTATACTATGCATGTTCCACCTTTTTATGCTTATAGAGGACCACCCCCGGCTCGACCTATGCGTCGTTTTCATAGTTTTAGATTTAGAGCTGTCACTCGTTCCCATCCTTCTTCCCATAGAGTTGTCATCGAGGAGACTCATTCTCCTGGTCCGACTGAGTATGATAGGACTGCTTCTGCGGATCCTAGACCCAGTGGTGGGGTCTCTACACCGTCGGGCGAGGTCGAGGAGGACCCTGTGGAGGATGAGAGCGAGGAGGAGGTGCATGTTGAGCCGACTGTTTCTGCTAGAGGTGGACCCGCTGGTTCATAGGAGCCTGCATGGCATAGGTTTTTTGGATCCTAGATCCTAGGGATAGAGCGGTGGAGGATCTGAGGAGCTGCTGAGGACACTGAAGACCTGCTCTGAGACTTCTATTTTGAGACCATGTGTATAGTGTATATATTTTTGAGAGGTCTTAGAGTGAGGTTTTATTTTATACAGCTGGGTTGTATATGTTTCATAAACTCTTGCTATCTCGACTGATGATACTTGCTGCTACTGTACTTATGGGGTTTCATATTATACTTTTGACATATATATATATATATATATATATATATATGATGTTTAATTTCCTCAGCAGAGCCCCAAAAGTATTATTTTTACTTCCGCGAACTCTGATTCTTATTTACAAGGGATTCGGCGATAAATTTATATTTCCTATGTTATGTGTTCAGATCCCACTCGAGAAGCAAGTGATATGTTTTCAATAATAACTATTAATAATGTTTTCTACGACTAAGGAAATGCTATCTCGAGGGTCTTTTCGAACTTAATATCGTGCTGAGCCGAATTCAAAAGAATTTATGACCAAGCAAGTACAAGTTTTAAAAAGGAAAAATTTTCTAGTCCGGATTTTTTATAGCAAGAAATAAACTATTTGGAAATATTAATTATTTTCAAGTTAAAAGAGAGCGTCACAAGATGATTTTTCAGTTGGAACAAATTAACATAGTATAAGATATTATTGTAGACAAAAACGCTCTTATGTGTTTTGTAAAAATATGTTAATTATAAAAATTTATAATCTTTTAAAAATAAATAATTATTAAAAAACATATAGCATGGATAATTAAAAATGTAAAATGCAAAAGGTGATTTTTCAGTTTGAACAAATTGACATAGTATAACATATTATATTGTAGACAAAAATGTCCTTATGTAATTTACAGAAATATGCTAATCATAAAAGTTTATGATTTTATAAAAATAAATAATAATAAAAAAAACTTATATCATAAATAATTAAAAAATCTAATATGAGAAATGTGATTTTTCAGCTGAAACAAATTAATGTAACACCCTATTTATAATTACCCTTAATTATCCGTTATGAAATATTGAACCTGAAAAATTTTTCTTTTAAAACATCTTGAATCATCTTAACTTGTAAAAATCTCTCATCAAACGGACGGAGTTTCCTTTCTTTTTTCCAGCTTTTCCAAATTTTAGTTTTCCTTCAAAACCTGATAAACACATATTTCATATCATTCAGATTGCCAATATCTGTATTCACAATGTGCATCCAAGTGCACTCCAGTTAACAGTTATCAGCATATCAGGGTAAGGGTAGCATATAAACAAGTACTGGAAAAAGTATTTTCCCAAAAAGCTCCTTCCCCTAAAGGAGCTGTCCTAGGCCCACCCAAAATAACTATTTACATATTTACATAGTAAAACAATCTATGCCATCATATCAAAAGGGACCCAGGACAAGACACCATGTCCTACTAAATAAACACCTACTCTCCCTGTAAGGGAGAGTACTCCTGCTCGGCAGGGAACTGTGTTAGCTCAGACTCAGTACCTGCAGAAAAATGGGAAGGAGTGAGCATTACACATAATACAGGACAACAGTTTCTAATATGACATAATGCTATACCAAGTCAAACACAATTACTCAAATAATGCACATATTCAAATATTCATTCAAATAATACATCAAGCATACAATGATAATCATCTACTTAGTTCTTTCCTTTCCTTTCTCTTTATTCTCACTTATATCTTCTCTTAGTGTCTTTCTATCCTTTATTCCTACACTTTTCCTCTCTTCCTTTCATTCACATTTTTCCATACCATGGGGAGAAGCGCACATCTCGTGTGCGTCTTACACATAATTGGCGTTATGGTGTGACCATTCATTGCGCGACATCCCGTGTGCATCTTATAGTTGCACAACTAGTGTGACTTACACAATCATAGAATACGACCCGCTTGCGACTTACTACACGCGTCCAACGCGCATCTTACAGCACCCGGCCGCACGTCTTAACATGTCAGGAGAAGAGAAGAGAAAGGAATTTCATGAAAAGAGTGGAGACTACATTCATTCATTGGAAAGGTCCTTCTGAAGGTTGGATAAATTTAAAGACTGACGGATCCTCAAAAGGAAACCCTGGATTAGCTGGATGTGGAGGATTTTTTAGAGATAGCAGAGGCAAATGGATGTTGGGATTTCACAGCAAAATTGGAACCACTACAGCTTATTCAGCCGAGCTGTGGGGAATTTGGTTGGGCCCAAATATTGCTTGGTAGAGGGATTAAAAATCTCATCCTAGAGTGTGACTCTATTTCAATCATCAACTTCATCAAGAAAGAAGAAAACTGGAGTAAAGATTTCGCTTACCACCCTTTGATAAGTAGTATTTTCTCTTTATGCCAAAAAGAGTGGAGAATTCAATTCAACCATACTATGAGTGAAGGAAATTCTGTAGCAAACTACTTAGCTAATTTTAACTTGGATAAGGAGTTCAGACATCATCTCCTTGAAAAACCTACTTATGCTCTCAATAGATTACTTTATCTTGATTACTGTGGGACTGCTTTTCCTAGAGATGTAACTTTGGATTAAGTTTTTCTTTTGTTTTCTGGGCTTTTGCCCCTTTTGTTCACCAAAAAAAAAAAGACTAGCCAGGACAAGCCCACAAAACCGACACAAGGGAATATTCTTCATATGCATGGCCTTTATTCTTGCCCACCATAATTGTTGTTGACTAATCACCGCGAAATATTCCCCTTATTACCTTCATCTTGTCTACTTATCAGGCCCAGCCCAATTGAATTAGGTCCGTCTACTCTCACCTATAAGTATAATGCTTATGACATGTGTCAAGTATGTTCTCTCAAACTTCTACTACGAACTACATGTGCCTTGATTCACTTTTCACCGGGGATACGTAGGATCGGGATCACCCCCATCAGATGCAACAACCCCAAAACACATCGCGGTGTATGTATCAAAAATCAATCTGCCATCTACCCACATGTTCACTTGGCAGTTGGACAATCGACAATATTGGTACACTACAAGCTATACGATGACCATTCAATCAATGTGCCAACATCCATTACCTCTCTTTAGTTTTCCAAAAAATTGTAACATCTCTATTTTGCTTTAAGAACAATATCGTCATTTATTGTTACTTTCACTTTTAATTTTAATCATCAAGCTTTTTAATTATAAAATCAACAGTTTTAAGGAGGCTAAGGGAACATTGAAACAAAAACTTTAATGAGCAGTATTGTGGGGTGTTATCTCACATGTACTTGTAAATTGATTTGTTGATGTATGACGGTGCTGACGGATCCTCAGTCGTTGAACTCCGTCATTTGAGTCAAGGTATTTGGGTGGGGTGTGAGCCGTGCATGGGAAAGGAGATAGTAGAGTTAGTTCATACCTTGGCACATTACCTGATATTTATAGGGTGTTGATCATGATGAGCAATGATGTGTCGTTATAGTCGTTTCGCCATAATTGTACTAATGGCATTTGAATGTTATTATGAGCCATAGTAGTCGTGAGCTATTATAATCGTTGCAATGTCCGGATTGTTTGTCGGTCGTCGAGTGGTGAATCGGTTGTGTCAGACTCAAAATTGGATTTTTGGTTATTCGACGCCTACCTATATCGTCTACATGGTGATTTTTTATTCTTGGATTGGTCATAATTAGAGAATTACTCTGATCCATAGATAAGAAATTAACTATTATAAATATCATAAATTTTAAATGATATTGAGTTAGATGAAACTATATTTTGAGTATAATGGTTGACATACTTACACCGTTAATGCATATTCATTAATCTCATGAGTTGTTAAAAGGTTGTGTACATTCATGAGCAACTTCGACGAAGAGAGAGTTTGAGTGTAAAAACATTTAAGATAGATATTGTAACACCCCAAAATTTTTAATCCCCGATTAATGAAATGTTAATTATAAAATTAATTATAATTAATAATTTCTATTTTAATCCTTGATTAAAATCTGTGTTTATGTATTTAGGAGATGTGTTTGAATTTATTTAATAAATATAATTATGTATGAAATAATTATTTTGCATATTAGTCCCTGGGTTGGGACCTAGAGGTAATTATAGGAAAGATTTTGGAGGGAAAGTAAATAAAATAATTATTTTTCAAAAATTGGGCAAAATACTCGAGTATTGTTCGGAAAACTCGAGTATTCTAGACAGAGTTGCACGAGTTAGTGCGTTTGGTGAGTCATCACCAACGATTCCCTCTCCACGACACGAATACACCATCCCCAACACCTCAATGCATTCGTGTCGCTGTACATGATCCTCCAAACCCAGTATTTACGCTCGAAACCGATCGAAGAGCAACCATTTTGCCAATTTGCTGAGGAGTTTGTGAGTTAGGGTTCTAAAATCGTTTCCTTCGATTCTCCCTGTGTGCTTAGAATCAATTAACAAATCATACTCTAATACAAAGCTCACATAACGAGCTTTGTATAGACACTAAAATCGTGAGGTTTAAGTGAGTGTGGAGGAAGAATTGGAGCTTGGAAGTGGAGCTATTTTCTGTCAAGTCATTCTCTGGAGCTTACTTGGAGCCTTGATTTTGGTAAGCTCCCGTGTTGATTGAGTCCCAAATTCGATTTCTCTAGTTAGTATGTGTTGCATAGAGTCTAGAAAAAACTAAATTCCCAATTCTTATCTCTGTTTCATGTGTGAACCAATTCGATCTTGGTGCTGCACTCAAAACCGTCTTGCATGTGATGCTCAAAGTAATTTCTGGTGTTGGAGAGCTTTTTCTTTGGAATCCTCTGTTGGTACACGTCTGATAGGTAAGGGGAAGTTGTTTTATGCACTAGATAGAGTTTGAATTTCATTATTTTCATTAGAGAGCCACCAAGAGGCTCTAAGGGCTTAGATTTAATAGGAACTTTGGTTTGGAAACCAATTCATGCTCTATGGTTGTTGTGAGCAAGTTTCTCATGATGCATGCAAGCTGTAATGAACACTATTTTATGAGTTTGTTGATTAATTTGCAATTTGAGGTGTTAAGTTGTTAAATTGTATGTTTTATGCATTAACAATCGATTCTCTGTCAAATCTGTAATTTGATATGTGATAAGTGTTGTAACATGTTCAATATATGGTATGTGAACAGTTTTGATCATTGGTTTGAGTTAGAAATGTTTAGAAATGAAAATGGTATGTAAAAACTAAGTTTTCAGTCTGTTTTGTCTGATAAAACTCGAGTAGATGGCTCGATACTCGAGTATTTCGTGATGCACCAGTGTGGATTTTGGCGCACAACTCGAGTATTTGGCTTGGGACTCGAGTATTAACAGATGCAACAAGAGTCAAGTTTGATGAACGACTCGAGTAATGCATGAACTACTCGAGTATTCTGGGTTGGTGAATGACTCGAGTATCTCATGAACTACTCGAGTATTTTCTTAAAAATCTGAAACCTAACTTTCTGAAAAGACATGAACAACTCGAGTATAATGATGAACTACTCGAGTAAAACTGGAAACTGATGAACTACTCGAGTGTTATGAAGAATACTCGAGTATTTTAGTCAGAAACTTAAAAATACCATTTTCAATTCTAAGTCATTTTGTTAACACTTAAAGGACAACAAACCAAGTGATCCTGGACTTAAAAAGAAATTGATTGGCGTTATGATGTTTTCATTTGAGTAATGAAACGTTGCTCGGGAGGCACGTAAGGTATTAATAAAAGAATAAAACATCAATCAATTCCTTTTTAACTAAGTTAATGCATCCATTTTGGAGTTTGGATGGTAGGTCGTTTAACATGTTTTGGTAACATGTGGAGGGCCTCTGGGAGTGCCAATACGCTTGCTTGATGACACGTTGAAGACGTGGTCGGCTTAGTGGATGCCGATATGGTTACACCGTTTGGATGACGGTCAGTTTGGATGACGGGATGTGCTCGGGTGGCACGGATTCCAAGCTTTTCGTGTACATTCTTGGTGAATGTACGAAATGTTGTATACCTAGGAATACAACGCACTGGTGAGTGCTGGGTTGTCAAGGATGGACGTCAGAGAGTGACATAGATTGATGGAGATAGGCTTGAGAGCTAAATTCATACATCATGCCACTCATTTAAATTAAGTGTGATAAATGAACAAGTATGAGCATCTTATTTGCATCCTATTCCTGCTAAGTGCAAAATGTGTTTGTTATTTATTGTTGCATCTTTATACATTTACATTATTCATGCATTTATGCTCTGTTGATTATGTGTATAGAATTGCTTACCCATATGCCCTGTAGGTGATGTCTCGTTACATCGCTTGCATCGAGATCCGGCCACTTCCTAGTGGCACATGGATCTATGAGGACCATCGCACGGTGTTCGAGGGAGAGGTAGAGATTACCTTCTACCACCCGAACCCGTTGATTCGATTTCGTCCTCGTAGATTTAGGATTCCCATCATATACACTATGCACGTACCCTCGTTTTACACATACCATGGACCACCTCCCACACGACCAGCTCGCTCTTATCACAGTTTTCGTTTCAGACCTACCCGCTCACACCCATTTTCTTCTAGAGTCATCCGTGAGGAGACTCCCCCTTCTGATCTAAGGAGCCCAGTCAGGGTCACACCATCACCTGACCCCGTACCCAGTGGTAGGGTACACTCTCCCTCGAATGAGATCGAGGAGGACCTCGTGGAGGACGAGAGCGGAGGCGAGCCTGTCGTTCATTCTTCTGGGAGCGATTGGAGGGACGATGATCCCTAGGTATGTGCATATAGTACATGATGAGGATCAGGGGATCCGGTGTGGGGATGTCGAGGAGGAGATGCTGCTGCTGCTGTTGATGTGGATATTTCTTTTGCTACCGGGAGACTGCTACTACCATTACCACTACTACTACTGATGCTACCAAATCTACGTGACCACCTCTGGAGTTCATATTTTGTTATGTATATATTTTGTAGATATGCTCTTGAGAGCTCTAGGGTTATGGTTATATTATGATGTAGATCTGTTATGGACTTGTTGGACCTTGGAGACTTGACCGCTGGGACTATGTATTACTTGACCTATATCTATATATAAATATATATAGCTTATGTTCATATTTTTAACTGTGCATAGTCCTACTCTTTCCGCTCACTCTGATAAAGATTAACTAACAGATTCGGTTATGTTATTTAAATGGTATCAGTTCTGCAAATGAAAGAATGGATATGCATAGTTTAATTTTACTATGTCAATACGTTTTCGAAAGCACCGATGCTATCCGGATTATGGAAAGGTTTTCTTATTTTAGCAAACACCGAATCCAACACAATGTTTCAAATAATACGAGTTGTTCTCTCCAAGAGCTCCATAGTTTGATTGTGCACCCGCTTTGAAAGAAAATTTTATTTTTACATTTTCTAAATACTTACAAGTCCATATATTATCCGATGAAATAGATTAATTATTATATTAAACTGGAGTTACTAAGAAGGGTAACACACTGAGTGGTATCAGAGCAAAAGTCAGATCCGGTAGTGGTGGAAGTAGTTCCAGAAAGGTAGCCATCAACATCAAGCCGGTATCCACAGGGCATATTTATTGATTTGAATTCTAGTATCTTGCTTTTTGGGCATTAGATACAATTGAATGTGTTGTTTGAGGTTTTAGTTAAGACCCTAGTATTGGTGGTGTAATGAAAGTTTCTTTAGTTCAACATATGTGACCATAAGCCCATAGCGCAGGTCTATTATGGCAACTAGAAACCAAAATCACACCAATGCGATGTTAGAAAGGATTACCGCGGTGCTGGAGGCTATGCAACAACAAGCTCAGCAACCACCTTAACCGGTTAACCCGCCTCACCAATGTAATGCGGGTAACACCGAGGCAAAGAGTTTGGCTGATTTTAGGAGCTGTAATCCACTCAAGTTTGAAGGAGGATTTAAACCTGAGGAGGCCAGTAAGTGGATTCACACCATGGACAAGATTTTGAGAACTTTGGATTGCACGGAAGCTCAGAAAGTAGTGTATGCAGTCTACATGCTAGAGGACGAAGCTGAGAATTGGTGGAATCATACGGTTCAGCTCCTACGTTATGAAGGAAGGGATGTGAATCGGGATGTATTTATGGAGAAGTTTCTCAATAAATACTTCCCTGAGGATTTGAGGAGAAAGAAGGAAGTGGAGTTCTTGCAGCTGAAGCAAGGAGACATGAGTGTGGGTGAGTACGCAGCCAAGTTCGAGGAATTGATGAAGTACTCTCCATATTACCAGAACAACCCCGATGAAAGGAGCAAATGTATCAAGTTCGAAGGAGGTTTAAGGCCCAAGCTGAAGTCTATTTTCAGCTGTCAACGGATCCAAAGCTTTCCTGCACTTGTGGACATGTGTAGGATGTATGAGGATGACAAGAAAGCTGAAGGATTGCAAGCAACAGAAAGAAAGGATAGCCAGAATTATGGACCTCAGAAGCGTAAGGGTTTCAACAATCGAGGCAAAGGTCCATATAATCGCCGAGGGAAAGGCAAAGGAAAAGTTGGAAGTAGTGATGGAAGTAATTTCCGAAGCGAGGCTTCCTTCTGTGAGAAGTGTAAGCATCATCATCGTGGAAGAATTTGTTGGGCAACAAGTACTTGCTTCAATTGTGGGAAGCAGGGTCATATTGCACGTTACTGTAGAGAATATGTGAAGAGTAACCCCAACGTACCTGCTAGCAAACAATTGACTCAAGGCAGAGTGTTTACCCTTAGCGGAGTAGAAGCTAATCGATCCTCCGATCCCGTGCAAGGTAACTATTTGCCGATGGTTAGTCTTGCAATGCGATGTCTGATTTCAGTATTATGCATCCGTATGAATGTGTGAATCGTTTGACTTTGTCTGTATTTGAGTTGTTCTATATTGGTATGATAGAAACTCTTATAAACATTCCTATAGTTGTTTCTAAGGTAAGTCTTAACGGTTGTATAGAAGTGTCAGGAGGAGTCTTTAGAATAGATTTGATTTGTCTATCTTTATCGCATTAGAACGCGATCTTGGGAATTGACTGATTGAGTACTATCATAGGACCATAGATGGACTTCCTTAAGTCAAACTCCTATAACCAAGGTAATCCGAAGAATTAGCCTCTTATATGAAATAAGAATACAACGAGGATTTTCAGTAAGTGAAGTGAAGGCTAACATCCTCTCCTGCGTTGCTCTTACTCGATTCATACGAAGGTATTAAAGAGTAATTTCATGTATCGAGGCAAGGACCTGGAAGAGAGTAGTGTTAAGGAAAGAAGGTGTGTATGTATCAAAGTGATCGAACACACTCAGGGTAAGCTCTTGTTGCAGGATTGGGAGCTTGCAACAAGTATGCACACTCTAAAAGATTCGGAGGTTTAGTCCCTAAGACTCTATGTCCCGGGGATTTAGAGACCAAAGGAATATGAAGAAATTGATTCGATCAGAAGGAGAAATTGAATTAGAGTTATCATCAATGGATGGAGTTGAAAGTTTTGACTTCGAGCTCCATTACCTACCTAGTAAAGTGAAAGGTGATGACCAATATTGAATCGAAGAACAATTCATGAAAACTCTAAGATGACCAAGAGGCTATCCTAAGTAGGGAAGTTGAAAGAAAGTAAGAGATTGACTTATGGAAGATAAGAGAACCAATTTCCATCAATGGACGGAAGAAATTCTTCTCTATACAAGAATTTATATCTTGAACGATTCGTGAATTGGGAGTAAAATTTATGGAGTCACACACACAAGAGATGGGTAGATCAAAGGTCACGCCACTTCTATGTTAAGTGATGTAGCGAGGAACTTGTGGGAACCATATAGGATAGATGTTGAAACAAAAGACTGATACATCATTTGATTAGCATTCGTAAAGACGACTTTGGGAACTGAAGAGAGTTCTCAAGAGGCATGAGAAGGATTCAAGGGGCTGAATTGCTAAACATAGAACGGGAAAGTAATAGGCTCAGGGAAGGCATTGCCAAGTTCAAATGACTGAGGAAGTATGTTTCATAACAACCCGGACGGAAGGTTCAAATATGTGGAGTTTAGAATGGATTATGTCCGAACCTCTAGCCAGCTATCAAGTATTAATGCATAAGGAATTTTCTCAATATTGGGAAACGTATGTGGAATTTATAAATACAATGGATGGGCATAAGAACTTGGTAGAATGAATGTCCAAAACCAGTATAAGAGGGACTTGGGCAAAAGGAAGTATTCAATTAGAAGAAAAGGAAGGGTAGTTAAGAAAATTAATTATGAAGGAATGACAAAATTAAAGGAACCCCGATCGTGAGAATTATAGAGTATGTTAATAAGAAGTAAGAGCTTGCCCAACTCCATGTGTAGGAAATGAGGTGCGTCACTTTGGACTAAGTAGTGGTACACCTATAAGGACCTTCAATTGCAGCTGTAAGAGACTGAGATTTTAATTCGTCAGATTCAGCAAGGGTTAAGAGTAAGGAGGGAATGGACGTCAAGCGAATTGAGTTCGGATGAGTGTCCAACCTGTTAGGATGCGAGTTAGATCTATGTATAGGTAATCTGAGTTATCCTTTCTCTGATCGGAATTAACGTAATCAATGTTTTCGATTGCGTTAATTAAATCGTTTGTAATCTGAAAACCTGAGCAAATCTGTAACTGGGATTTCTATGATCAAGACCCTTATCACAGTTGGATGTGATAAATATCTTTGGACACTATAGAAAGAGAAAGATTAGTTAAGACTAGCGGGATTAACAACCACCGGGATAGGACAAGTATTTGTCTCCCCAACGGAAATTTCCCTAGAATTGACAATCTGTTTAAGTCTGATAGTGACAATAAAACTCCTTATCTGTAAGTTCATCCAACTTAAAGATATATCGTATAATCTTTCTTGAGAAAGATTATATCTGTAAGGGATGATTTTATTACCGACAGTTAAAATATTAGGACTGATCACCCTAATATTTATGACTATTAAGGAATAAAGTCATACAAATGATTCCTTACTCGTGCTTGAGTGATCAGAGTGCGCAACGGAACATGTTTTTCCTCAAAAATATCTTTGGAAAACGTTTTAATTGAGGAATATATATATATATATATTAGAAAGTATTATTCGAAAAAGTTTTTCTCGAAATAGTTTATTTGGAAAAGCTTCAGTTTAAGCTTTGCATTGAAACATCTTGTCCGAAATGATCAAAAGATTTTATTTGAATTAATTATGAAATAATTTTCGAAGAAAAATTTAAGAAAACTCTTTTGTGAGAAAAGGAATTAATATAAGTCTTTGAACACAAAAGGTGTTATTTGAGAAAGTTTTATTTGAAATATTTTGAGTCAGGGAATTTAAAGAAGTGTAAGAAAAATCCTTTTAAGTGGGGAAGGATTTTCCCTATGGATATTTTGAAAACATCAAAATAGTCTTTTATTTGATTTTGAGAACGTGTAATTTTGAAGAGTGAATTTCGGGGACAAAATTCCTTTTAAGTGGGGAAGTAGTGTAACACCCCAAAATTTTTAATCCCCTATTAATGAAATGTTAATTATAAAATTAATTATAATTAATAATTTCTATTTTAATCCTTGATTAAAATCTGTGTTTATGTATTTAGGAGATGTGTTTGAATTTATTTAATAAATATAATTATGTATGAAATAATTATTTTGCATATTAGTCCCTGGGTTGGGACCTAGAGGTAATTATAGGAAAGATTTTGGAGGGAAAGTAAATAAAATAATTATTTTTCAAAAATTGGGCAAAATACTCGAGTATTGTTCCGAAAACTCGAGTATTCTAGACAGAGTTGCACGAGCTAGTGCGTTTGGTGAGTCATCACTGTAACACCCCAAAATTTTAATCCCCGATTAATGAAATGTTAATTATAATTTAATTATAATTAATAGTTTTCGAATTAATCCTTGATTAAAATATGTGTGTATATAATTAGCTTGCATGTGAGAAATTATTTAATAAATAATTTAAATGCCTAAAATGTATATTTTGCATATTAGTCCCTGGGTTGGGACCTAGAAGCAATTATAGGAAAGGTTTTGGAGGGAAGGTAAATAAAATAATTATTTTTCAAAATCTGGGTAAAATACTCGAGTATTATCAGAAACACTCGAGTATTCTGGGTCAAACTGCACGAGTTAGTGCGTTTGGTGAGTCACAGCCAACGATTCTCGTGTGTTGACACGAAATCGTCTTTCCCAGCACGTCAATGGCGTCGTGTCGAGCAGCATGTGTGTCCTCATCTCCTATTTAAGCTCATCAACGAACCTTGGTGAAGAATTTTGTTGATCATTCTTCTGGTTGATGAAGTTAGGGTTCATAACTTCACTGAATCGATTCTCTTCTCTGAGTTCAAATTGAATCACAAATCATACACGAATACAAAGCTCACATCACGAGCTTTGTATAGACACCGAAATTGAGAGCTGAGAGTGAGTGTGCTGTTGGAATCGAAGCTTGGAAGTTGGAGTTTTTCTGTCAAGTTCAGTTTCTGGAGCTCACTGAGATCATCGATTTTGGTAAGCTCTTGAGTTCTTGAGTCTCAAACTCGATTCCTTTAGTTAGTTGATGTGGTATAGAGTCTAGAAACCTAACTTTCCTCAATTCTTATCTCTGTTTCATGGGTGAACCAATTCGGTTTTGGTGGTGCACTCAAAACTGTCATGCATGTGAAGCTCAAGTGGATTTCTGGGTTTGGAGAGCTTTTCTTTGGAATCTTTCTGTTGATTCAAGTTTGAGAGGTAAGGGGAAGTAATTATATTCACTAGATAGAGTTTGAAATCCATTAAATGTGTTAGAGAGCCACCAAGAGGCTCTAAGGGCTTAGATTCTATAGGAACTTTGGTTTGGAGACCAATCCATGCTCTAAATCCGTATTGAGCAAGTTTGTTATCATGCATGTGAACTTAAATGAGCTTTGTTTCATGAATATTATGCTTATTGTGTGATTTGAGGTATTGAGTTGTTAAAATGCCTTTTTATGCATAATCAATGATTTCTCTGTCAATTCTGTGTTTTGAATTGAAATAAGTGTTGTAACATGTTTGATTAATGATATGTTAACTCTGTGGATCCCTGAAATGGACTTAAATTGAGTAGAAATGAAAATGGCATGTTAAAACCAGTTTTCAATACTGTCAGCTGCGAAACACTCGAGTAAATGGCAAAGTACTCGAGTAAATCGTGTTCAAAATAAAGCAAATTTCATAAGAACACTCGAGTATTTTGTTTGATACTCGAGTATCGGGCATGAACTGAGAATTTTTATAGGTCAAACACTCGAGACATTCAAAGTCACTCGAGTATTCTGGAAAAGTCCAAGAACACTCGAGTAACTCATGAACTACTCGAGTAAATTGTTGAAATTCAAACCCAAATCCTCAGAAAGACATGAACACTCGAGTAAGATTAAGAACACTCGAGTAATCTGGAAAATCTCCAGAACACTCGAGTATTCTGAACTTTACTCGAGTAAAATGCCCAGAATCTGGAAACATCATTTTCAATTCTAACTTAATTAATTAAGGAGTTAATAAGGATAATTCAAGGGATCAAAGACTTAGAGAAATTGATAAATACAATTAGATCGTTCGGTGACGATCCATTTTGAAAATTAAGCCTAGGTGGCAAGTAATGTATTAATCAATTTCCCCTAAGTCTAAAATGCATTCATTCTGGAGTTTGGATGGTAGGACGTATATCATGTTTTTGGTAAACATGTGGAGGGCCTCTGGGAGTGCCAATACGCTTGCTTGATGACACGTTGTTGACGTGGTCGGCTTAGTGGATGCCGATATGGTTATACCGTTTGGATGACGGACCGTTTGGATGACGGGACGATGCTCGGGTGGCACGTTATAACTATGCTCGGGTGGCATGGATTCCAAGCTTGTCGTGTACATTCTAGGTGAATGTACGAATTGTTGTATACCTAGGAATACAACGCACTGTGGAGTGCTGGGTTGTCAAGGATGGACGTCAGAGAGTGACTTAGAAAATGTGGAGATAAGTTGAGAGTTAAAGTCATGCATCATGTCATTCACTTAATGCAATTAATATACCTGAATTAAGTGTGAGCATCCTATGTGCATCTGATACTTGCTAGATGCTAATTGTGATTGTTATTAATTGATGCATTATTATCTTTCATATGTTGCATGATTTATTCTCTATTGATTATGTGAGTAGAATTGCTTACCCCTATGCCCTTGTAGGTGATGTCTCGTTACATTGCTTGCATCGAGATCCGGCCACTTCCTAGTGGCGTATGGATCTATGAGGACCATCGCGTGGTGTATGAGGGGGAGGTAGAGTTCACATTCTACCACCCTAACCCGCTGATGCGATTCCGTCCTCGTAGGTTTAGGATTCCCATCATATACACTATGCATGTACCCCCGTTTTATACTTATCATGGACCACCTCCCATGCGACCAGCTCGCTCTTACCACAGCTTTCATTTTCGACCTACCCGCTCTCACCCTTTTATGTCGAGAGTTGTCCGCGAGGAGACTCCCCCTTCTTATCCGAGGAGCCCCGTCAGGGTTTCACCATCACCTGACCCGGTACCCAGTGGTAGGGTACACTCTCCCTCGGATGAGATCGAGGAGGATCCGGTGGAGGACGAGAGTGGGAGCGAGCCTGTCGTGCATTCTACTGGGAGTGACTGGAGGGACGATGATCCCTAGGTACGTGCATATGGTGTATGACGTGGACCCTTGGATCTGTGCTGTGGAGGAGATGTGCTGCTGCTGCTGTGATGATGATGCTACTACCTTATTACCTATGTTTTTGGGAGACTACTACTGCTGCTACTACTGCATCTGATGCTGATGGATCTACGTGACTATCCCTGGGGTTGTATTTTGATTATGTATATATTGTACATATGTTTTACTCTAGGGTTATAGTAGCATAGCGATGTAGATCTGTTTACATGGACTTGTTATATTTTTGGAACTTGGTGACCTATCTCATGGACTATGTATGTATGACTCTTTCGTATATATGAAAATCTATGTTTATATCATATCAGTAGCATAGTCCAGTAATTTCCGCTTACTCTGATTTAACTTATAAATGAGCTTGGCCATAAGTATTAATTGACGATATCAGTTTTATTGAACAAAGTATGGGTAGCTTCAATTGATTGTAAAATGTAAAGAAATTTTTAAAGAACGAATGTTATCCTGTTTGAGAAAAGGTTTTAGAAATCGCCGAACTTGATACAAGTGTTTTAAAGGATTTTAGAATTTATTCTCCAAGAGTTCCATTTGATGAATTGTGCACCCGCTTTAAAGAAAATTTCATTTACCATATTTTCAAAGCTCACAAGTCCATATATTATCCAATATAAAGCATAAATACTAGATTATACTTGGGTAATCCGGAAGGGTGTCACACTGAGTGGTATCAGAGCAAAAGTCAGATCCTGTAGTAGTAGAAGTGGTTCCAGAAAGGTAGCCATCAACATCAAGCAGGTATCTCCAAAGCATTAAATTATTTGAATGTTATTATATCGCTTGTTGAGGTTTGAATACCCCTGATTGGTTTGTATCTTGTCTCTTTTGAGTACAAGACACAATTGCTTGTAGATTTCATAAGTTTAGGATAGAGCCTTAGTATAGGTGGTGTAATGGAAGTTTCTTTAGTTCAACATATGTGACCATAAGCCCATAGCGCAGGTCTAGTATGGCAACTAGAAACCAAAATCACACCAACGCGATGTTGGAGCGAATCACCACGGTGTTGGAAGCTATGCAAAGGCAGTCTCAGCAACCATCTCAACCAACTAATCCGCCTCATCAGTGTAATATGGGAAACACTGAGGCAAAGACTCTGGCTGATTTTAGGAGTTGCAATCCGCCAAAGTTTGAAGGAGGATTTAAACCGGAAGAGGCCAACAAGTGGATTCATACTATGGACAAGATTTTGAGGACTTTGGAGTGTTCTGATGTTCAGAAGGTGGCATATGCAACCTATATGCTGGAAGATGAGGCTGAGAATTGGTGGAATCACACCATGCAGCTTTTGCAATATGAAGGAAGGGAGATAAGTTGGGGAGTATTTATGGAGAAGTTTCTCCAGAAGTACTTTCCTGAGGATCTGAGAAGGAAGAAGGAGGTGGAGTTTCTGCAGTTGAAGCAAGGGAACATGAGTGTGGGCGAGTACGCGGCAAAGTTTGAAGAGCTGATGAAGTACTCTCCATACTACCAGAACAATCCAGACGATAGGAGCAAGTGCATCAAGTTTGAAGGTGGGCTGAAGCCAAAGCTGAAGTCAATTTTTAGCTATCAGCGGATTCAAAGTTTCCCTGCATTGGTGGATATGTGTAGGATGTACGAAGATGATATCCAGGCTGAGGAGATGCAAGTGCCAGAGAAGAAGGACAATCAAGGATATGGACCACAGAGACGAAAGGGTTTTAACAATAGAGGCAAAGGTCCATATGATCGCAGAGGGAAAGGCAAGGGTAAAGCTGGTGGTTCTGAGGGAAGGAACTATCGGAATGAAGCTCCATTTTGCGACAAGTGCAAGCGCAATCACTATGGTAGGGTATGCTGGGGGACAAGTGGTTGCTTCAATTGTGGAAAGCTGGGGCATTTTGCAAGAGATTGCAAGGAACCAGCCAAGGCCAATTCCAGAGGAACTGCTGATAGACCGGTGACTCAAGGAAGAGTCTTCACCCTTAGTGGTGTGGAAGCGAATCGATCCTCTGATCTGGTGCAAGGTAAATACTTGCTTAATGGTCAGCTTTGTTATGTTTTGTTTGACTCTGGTGCAACGCATTCATTTGTTTCATATGAATGTGTAAACCGTTTAGGTTTGATTGTGTCTGAAATGCCTTATGTTTTTAAAATAGAAACCCCTACCAATGCTCCAGTAGTTGTTTCTAGAGCATGTCTTAACTGTTGTATAGAAGTGTTGGGACAAACCTCTAAAGTAGACTTGATCTGCTTACCCTTGACACAATTAGATGTGATCTTGGGGATGGACTGGTTAAGTCGGAACCAAGTGATCATTGATTGTGATAGGAAACTAGTAGCCTATAGAGACTCAAAACCATTGGGCTACATGTGTCTATTCAACTCAGAGGTGGAAGAGAGTGGTCCGAAGTTGGAAGAGATTCCTGTTGTTCGAGAGTTTCCAGAAGTGTTTGCTGATGAGATTCCTGGTCTGCCACCAAGAAGAGAGATTGAATTTGGTATCGACCTAATTCCCGGAGCTGGTCCCATTTCTATCGCTCCTTATAGAATGGCACCACCGGAAATGGCAGAGATGAAGAAGCAGATTGAGGAGTTGCTACAGAAACAGATGATCCGACCAAGCGTCTCACCTTGGGGTGCTCCTGTCCTATTCGTCAAGAAAAAGGATGGTAGCATGAGGATGTGTATAGACTATCGGCAGCTGAATAAGGTCACCATCAAGAACAAGTATCCGTTGCCACGGATAGATGACCTTATGGATCAAGTACGTGGGGCATCAGTATTTTCCAAGATTGATTTGAGGTCGGGGTACCATCAGATCAGGATTAGAGAGGAGGATATCTCTAAGACTGCATTCCGATCTCGATACGGACATTATGAGTATGTCGTAATGCCGTTCGGATTGACTAATGCACCAGCTATCTTTATGGACTACATGAATCGAATCTTTAGACCTCATCTAGATTCATTCGTGGTTGTGTTCATTGACGATATTCTGATCTACTCTAAGAGCCCCGAAGAGCATGCTGAACATTTGAGGGTAGTGTTAAGCATCTTGAAGGAGAAGCAGCTGTATGCCAAACTTACGAAGTGTGAGTTCTGGCTAAAGGAGGTTAAGTTTTTAGGGCATGTGATTTCAGATAAAGGGATTGCGGTTGATTCGACGAAGGTAGATTCGGTTTTGCAATGGGAGCAACCGAAGTCGGTCACGGAGGTTAGAAGTTTTCTCGGATTGGCTGGGTATTATAGAAGGTTTATCGAGGGTTTCTCGAAGGTCGCACTGCCTCTGACTAAGTTGACTCGGAAAGATCAACCATTTCTGTGGGACGAAAAGTGTGAAAAGAGTTTTCGGGAGTTGAAGGAAAGGTTGACATCGTCTCCCGTATTAGTGTTGCCCGATACACAGAAGAGTTTCGATGTGTATTGTGACGCGTCGAAACAAGGTCTTGGGTGTGTCTTGATGCAAGATGGGCAAGTTGTCGCTTATACCTCGAGACAGTTAAAGGTTCATGAGATGAACTATCCAACCCATGACCTGGAGCTAGCAGCTGTGGTGTTTGCCTTAAAGATTTGGAGGCACTATCTCTATGGCACTACGTTCCGGGTGTTTAGTGACCATAAGAGTTTAAAGTACCTCTTTGATCAAAAGGAGTTGAATATGAGGCAACGCAGATGGATGGAGTTTTTGAAGGATTATGAGTTTGAGCTCCATTATCATCCTGGGAAGGCAAACGTTGTAGCGGATGCATTGAGTAGAAAGGCAATGCATATCAGTGCAATGATGGTTAGAGAAGCTGCACTGCTGCACTGATAGAGGAGTTTCGGGATTTAAGTTTGACGATGCAAGTGGAGCCGACGAGTATCAAGTTGGGGATGCTACAGGTTGCTAACGAATTCCTGCAAAGGATTCGAGAATTGCAACACGAGGATGAGAAACTTATGGAGAAGAAGAGGTTGATGCAAGAAGGTATGGAGTTAGAATTCCAAGAAGGGAAGGATGGAATCTTGCGTTTTAGAATGAGGATTTGTATTCCGGATAATTTGGAAGTAAGAAGGATGATTTTGGATGAAGCGCATAAGAGTAAGATGAGCATTCATCCGGGAGCTACTAAAATGTACCAGGACTTAAAGAAATTATTTTGGTGGCCGGGGTTAAAGAAGGATGTAGCTGAGTATGTGGCGTGCTGTTTGGTGTGTCAAAAGGCGAAGGTAGAACACCAAAGGCCAGGAGGAGAGTTGCTTTCTTTAGAAGTTCCCGTATGGAAGTGGGATAGCATCTCGATGGATTTCGTGTCGGGATTGCCAAGGACGTCTACTGGTCATGATGCAATCTGGGTGATCGTGGATCGGTTGACCAAGTCAGCGCATTTCATTCCCGTGAATATGCGCTACTCATTGGAAAAGCTCACTCAGTTGTATATCAAGGAAGTTGTTCGTCTTCATGGGATACCATCAAGTATTGTGTCTGATCGCGATCCAAGGTTCACGTCAAAGTTCTGGCAAGATCTACACAGAGCCTTGGGTTCAAGATTGAAGTTAAGCTCTGCATACCACCCTCAGACTGATGGTCAAACGGAAAGAACTATTCAGTCATTGGAAGACATTCTGCGAGCTTGTGCACTGGAAGAACAAGGGAGTTGGGAGAAAATGTTGCCACTCGTGGAATTTACTTACAACAATAGTTATCACACGAGTATTGGAATGGCACCATTTGAAGCTCTGTATGGAAGGAAATGTCAGACGCCGTTATGCTGGTTTCAAGTGGGGGAGAATTCTCTGGTTGGGCCAGATTTTGTGCAAGAGACCACGGAGCAGATCAAGATGATTCAAGCAAAGATGAAGACGGCACAGAGTAGGCAGAAAAGCTATGCTGATAGGAGAAGGAAACCTTTAGAGTTTGTCGAAGGAGACCATGTGTTCATTAGGATTGTACCAACCAAAGGTGTTAGTAGAGCCTTGAAAACCCAGAAATTATCACCTAAGTTTATTGGTCCCTATCAAATTCTAAAAAGAATCGGCCCAGTAGCTTATCAGTTAGCCCTGCCTCCATCATTAGCTAACCTCCACAATGTGTTCCATGTATCTCAGTTGAAGAAATATGTCCATGATCCCACCATTGTCCTTAGAATCCAACCGGATGACTTAGGAGTTCATAAGAACCTAACCTTCAAAGCTGTGCCAGTTCGCATCGAAGATCGGAGAATCAAGCAACTGAGAGGGAAGGATATTCATCTGGTCAAAGTTGTCTGGGTTTGTGGAGATGTAATAGAATCCTCTTGGGAGTTAGAGAATAAGATGCGTCAGGATTATTCTGACTTGTTTGTATGAGTTGAATTTCGGGGACGAAATTCCTTGTAAGTGGGGGAGTAGTGTAACACCCCAAAATTTTAATCCCCGATTAATGAAATGTTAATTATAATTTAATTATAATTAATAGTTTTCGAATTAATCCTTGATTAAAATATGTGTGTATATAATTAGCTTGCATGTGAGAAATTATTTAATAAATAATTTAAATGCCTAAAATGTATATTTTGCATATTAGTCCCTGGGTTGGGACCTAGAAGCAATTATAGGAAAGGTTTTGGAGGGAAGGTAAATAAAATAATTATTTTTCAAAATCTGGGTAAAATACTCGAGTATTATCAGAAACACTCGAGTATTCTGGGTCAAACTGCACGAGTTAGTGCGTTTGGTGAGTCACAGCCAACGATTCTCGTGTGTTGACACGAAATCGTCTTTCCCAGCACGTCAATGGCGTCGTGTCGAGCAGCATGTGTGTCCTCATCTCCTATTTAAGCTCATCAACGAACCTTGGTGAAGAATTTTGTTGATCATTCTTCTGGTTGATGAAGTTAGGGTTCATAACTTCACTGAATCGATTCTCTTCTCTGAGTTCAAATTGAATCACAAATCATACACGAATACAAAGCTCACATCACGAGCTTTGTATAGACACCGAAATTGAGAGCTGAGAGTGAGTGTGCTGTTGGAATCGAAGCTTGGAAGTTGGAGTTTTTCTGTCAAGTTCAGTTTCTGGAGCTCACTGAGATCATCGATTTTGGTAAGCTCTTGAGTTCTTGAGTCTCAAACTCGATTCCTTTAGTTAGTTGATGTGGTATAGAGTCTAGAAACCTAACTTTCCTCAATTCTTATCTCTGTTTCATGGGTGAACCAATTCGGTTTTGGTGGTGCACTCAAAACTGTCATGCATGTGAAGCTCAAGTGGATTTCTGGGTTTGGAGAGCTTTTCTTTGGAATCTTTCTGTTGATTCAAGTTTGAGAGGTAAAGGGAAGTAATTATATTCACTAGATAGAGTTTGAAATCCATTAAATGTGTTAGAGAGCCACCAAGAGGCTCTAAGGGCTTAGATTCTATAGGAACTTTGGTTTGGAGACCAATCCATGCTCTAAATCCGTATTGAGCAAGTTTGTTATCATGCATGTGAACTTAAATGAGCTTTGTTTCATGAATATTATGCTTATTGTGTGATTTGAGGTATTGAGTTGTTAAAATGCCTTTTTATGCATAATCAATGATTTCTCTGTCAATTCTGTGTTTTGAATTGAAATAAGTGTTGTAACATGTTTGATTAATGATATGTTAACTCTGTGGATCCCTGAAATGGACTTAAATTGAGTAGAAATGAAAATGGCATGTTAAAACCAGTTTTCAATACTGTCAGCTGCGAAACACTCGAGTAAATGGCAAAGTACTCGAGTAAATCGTGTTCAAAATAAAGCAAATTTCATAAGAACACTCGAGTATTTTGTTTGATACTCGAGTATCGGGCATGAACTGAGAATTTTTATAGGTCAAACACTCGAGACATTCAAAGTCACTCGAGTATTCTGGAAAAGTCCAAGAACACTCGAGTAACTCATGAACTACTCGAGTAAATTGTTGAAATTCAAACCCAAATCCTCAGAAAGACATGAACACTCGAGTAAGATTAAGAACACTCGAGTAATCTGGAAAATCTCCAGAACACTCGAGTATTCTGAACTTTACTCGAGTAAAATGCCCAGAATCTGGAAACATCATTTTCAATTCTAACTTAATTAATTAAGGAGTTAATAAGGATAATTCAAGGGATCAAAGACTTAGAGAAATTGATAAATACAATTAGATCGTTCGGTGACGATCCATTTTGAAAATTAAGCCTAGGTGGCAAGTAATGTATTAATCAATTTCCCCTAAGTCTAAAATGCATTCATTCTGGAGTTTGGATGGTAGGACGTATATCATGTTTTTGGTAAACATGTGGAGGGCCTCTGGGAGTGCCAATACGCTTGCTTGATGACACGTTGTTGACGTGGTCGGCTTAGTGGATGCCGATATGGTTATACCGTTTGGATGACGGACCGTTTGGATGACGGGACGATGCTCGGGTGGCACGTTATAACTATGCTCGGGTGGCATGGATTCCAAGCTTGTCGTGTACATTCTAGGTGAATGTACGAATTGTTGTATACCTAGGAATACAACGCACTGTGGAGTGCTGGGTTGTCAAGGATGGACGTCAGAGAGTGACTTAGAAAATGTGGAGATAAGTTGAGAGTTAAAGTCATGCATCATGTCATTCACTTAATGCAATTAATATACCTGAATTAAGTGTGAGCATCCTATGTGCATCTGATACTTGCTAGATGCTAATTGTGATTGTTATTAATTGATGCATTATTATCTTTCATATGTTGCATGATTTATTCTCTATTGATTATGTGAGTAGAATTGCTTACCCCTATGCCCTTGTAGGTGATGTCTCGTTACATTGCTTGCATCGAGATCCGGCCACTTCCTAGTGGCGTATGGATCTATGAGGACCATCGCGCGGTGTATGAGGGGGAGGTAGAGTTCACATTCTACCACCCTAACCCGCTGATGCGATTCCGTCCTCGTAGGTTTAGGATTCCCATCATATACACTATGCATGTACCCCCGTTTTATACTTATCATGGACCACCTCCCATGCGACCAGCTCGCTCTTACCACAGCTTTCATTTTCGACCTACCCGCTCTCACCCTTTTATGTCGAGAGTTGTCCGCGAGGAGACTCCCCCTTCTTATCCGAGGAGCCCCGTCAGGGTTTCACCATCACCTGACCCGGTACCCAGTGGTAGGGTACAGTCTCCCTCGGATGAGATCGAGGAGGATCCGGTGGAGGACGAGAGTGGGAGCGAGCCTGTCGTGCATTCTACTGGGAGTGACTGGAGGGACGATGATCCCTAGGTACGTGCATATGGTGTATGACGTGGACCCTTGGATCTGTGCTGTGGAGGAGATGTGCTGCTGCTGCTGTGATGATGATGCTACTACCTTATTACCTATGTTTTTGGGAGACTACTACTGCTGCTACTACTGCATCTGATGCTGATGGATCTACGTGACTATCCCTGGGGTTGTATTTTGATTATGTATATATTGTACATATGTTTTACTCTAGGGTTATAGTAGCATAGCGATGTAGATCTGTTTACATGGACTTGTTATATTTTTGGAACTTGGTGACCTATCTCATGGACTATGTATGTATGACTCTTTCGTATATATGAAAATCTATGTTTATATCATATCAGTAGCATAGTCCAGTAATTTCCGCTTACTCTGATTTAACTTATAAATGAGCTTGGCCATAAGTATTAATTGACGATATCAGTTTTATTGAACAAAGTATGGGTAGCTTCAATTGATTGTAAAATGTAAAGAAATTTTTAAAGAACGAATGTTATCCTGTTTGAGAAAAGGTTTTAGAAATCGCCGAACTTGATACAAGTGTTTTAAAGGATTTTAGAATTTATTCTCCAAGAGTTCCATTTGATGAATTGTGCACCCGCTTTAAAGAAAATTTCATTTACCATATTTTCAAAGCTCACAAGTCCATATATTATCCAATATAAAGCATAAATACTAGATTATATTTGGGTAATCCGGAAGGGTGTCACAATCACCAACGATTCCCTCTCCACGACACGAATACACCATCCCCAACACCTCAATGCATTCGTGTCGCTGTGCATGATCCTCCAAACCCAGTATTTACGCTCGAAACCGATCGAAGAGCAACCATTTTGCCAATTTGTTGAGGAGTTTGTGAGTTAGGGTTCTAAAATCATTTCCTTCGATTCTCCCTGTGTGCTTAGAATCAAGTAACAAATCATACTCTAATACAAAGCTCACATCACGAGCTTTGTATAGACACTAAAATCGTGAGGTTTGAGTGAGTGTGGAGGAAGAATTGGAGCTTGGAAGTGGAGCTATTTTCTGTCAAGTCATTCTCTAGAGCTTACTTGGAGCCTTGATTTTGGTAAGCTCCCGTGTTGATTGAGTCCCAAATTCAATTTCTCTAGTTAGTATGTGTTGCATAGAGTCTAGAAAAAACTAAATTCCCAATTCTTATCTCTGTTTCATGTGTGAACCAATTCGATCTTGGTGCTGCACTCAAAACCGTCTTGCATGTGATGCTCAAAGTCATTTCTGGTGTTGGAGAGCTTTTTCTTTGGAATACTCTGTTGGTACACGTTTGAGAGGTAAGGGGAAGTTGTTTTATGCACTAGATAGAGTTTGAATTTCATTATTTTCATTAGAGAGCCACCAAGAGGTTCTAAGGGCTTAGATTTAATAGGAACTTTGGTTTGGAGACCAATTCATGCTCTATGGTTGTTGTGAGCAAGTTTCTCATGATGCATGCAAGCTGTAATGAACACTATTTTATGAGTTTGTTGATTAATTTGCAATTTGAGGTGTTAAGTTGTTAAATTGTATGTTTTATGCATTAACAATCGATTCTCTGTCAAATCTGTAATTTGATATGTGATAAGTGTTGTAACATGTTCAATATATGGTATGTGAACTGTTTTGATCATTTGTTTGAGTTAGAAATGTTTAGAAATGAAAATGGTATGTAAAAACTAAGTTTTCAGTCTGTTTTGTCTGATAAAACTCGAGTAGATGGCTCGATACTCGAGTATTTCGTGATGCACCAGTGTGGATTTTGGCGCACAACTCGAGTATCTGGCTTGGGACTCGAGTATTAACAAATGCAACAAGAGTCAAGTTTGATGAACGACTCGAGTAATGCATGAACTACTCGAGTATTCTGGGTTGGTGAATGACTCGAGTATCTAATGAACTACTCGAGTATTTTCTTAAAAATCTGAAACCTAACTTTTTGAAAAGACATGAACAACTCGAGTATAATGATGAACTACTCGAGTAAAAGTGGAAACTGATGAACTACTCGAGTGTTATGAAGAATACTCGAGTATTTTAGTCAGAAACTTAAAAATACCATTTTCAATTCTAAGTCATTTTGTTAACACTTAAAGGACAACAAACCAAGTGATCCTGGACTTAAAAAGAAATTGATTGGCGTTATGATGTTTTCATTTGAGTAATGAAACGTTGCTCGGGAAGCACTTAAGGTATTAATAAAAGAATAAAACATCAATCAATTCCTTTTTAACTAAGTTAATGCATCCATTTTGGAGTTTGGATGGTAGGTCGTTTAACATGTTTTGGTAACATGTGGAGGGCCTCTGGGAGTGCCAATACGCTTGCTTGATGACACGTTGAAGATGTGGTCGGCTTAGTGGATGCCGATATGGTTACACCGTTTGGATGACGGTCCGTTTGGATGACGGGATGTGCTCGGGTGGCACGGATTCCAAGCTTGTCGTGTACATTCTTGGCGAATGTACGAAATGTTGTATACCTAGGAATACAACGCACTGGTGAGTGCTGGGTTGTCAGGGATGGACGTCAGAGAGTGACATAGATTGGTGGAGATAGGCTTGAGAGCTAAATTCATACATCATGCCACTCATTTAAATTAACTGTGATAAATGAACAAGTATGAGCATCTTATTTGCATCCTATTCCTGCTAAGTGCTAAATGTGTTTGTTATTTATTGTTGCATGTTTATACATTTACATTATTCATGCATTTCTGCTCTATTGATTATGTGTATAGAATTGCTTACCCCTATGCCCTGTAGGTGATGTCTCGTTACATCGCTTGCATCGAGATCCGGCCACTTCCTAGTGGCACATGGATCTATGAGGACCATCGCGCGGTGTTCGAGGAAGAGGTAGAGATTACCTTCTACCACCCGAACCCGTTGATTCGATTTCGTCCTCGTAGATTTAGGATTCCCATCATATACACTATGCACGTACCCCCGTTTTACACATACCATGGACCACCTCCCACACGACCAGCTCGCTTTTATCACAGTTTTCGTTTCAGACCTACCCGCTCACACCCATTTTCTTCTAGAGTCGTCCGCGAGGAGACTCCCCCTTCTGATCCGAGGAGCCCAGTCAGGGTCACACCATCACCTGACCCCGTACCCAGTGGTAGGGTACACTCTCCCTCGGATGAGATCGAGGAGGACCCCGTGGAGGACGAGAGCGGAGGCGAGCCTGTCGTTCATTCTTCTGGGAGCGATTGGAGGGACGATGATCCCTAGGTATGTGCATATAGTACATGATGAGGATCAGGGGATCCGGTGTGGGGATGTCGAGGAGGAGATGCTGCTGCTGCTGTTGATGTGGATATTTCTTTTGCTACCGGGAGACTGCTACTACCATTACCACTAATACTACTGATGCTACCAGATCTACGTGACCACCTCTGGAGTTCATATTTTGTTATGTATATATTTTGTAGATATGCTCTTGAGAGCTCTAGGGCTATGGTTATATTATGATGTAGATCTGTTATGGACTTGTTGGACCTTGGAGACTTGACCGCTGGGACTATGTATTACTTGACCTATATCTATATATAAATATATATAGCTTATGTTCATATTTTTAACTGTGCATAGTCCTACTCTTTCCGCTCACTCTGATAAAGATTAACTAACGGATTCGGTTATGTTATTTAAATGGTATCAGTTCCGCAAATGAAAGAATGGATATGCATCGTTTAATTTTACTATGTCAATACGTTTTCGAAAGCACCGATGCTATCCGGATTATGGAAAGGTTTTCTTATTTTAGCAAACATCGAATCCAACACAATGTTTCAAATAATACGAGTTGTTCTCTCCAAGAGCTCCATAGTTTGATTGTGCACCCGCTTTGAAAGAAAATTTTATTTTTACATTTTCTAATTACTTACAAGTCCATATATTATCCGATGAAATAGATTAATTATTATATTAAACTGGAGTTACTAAGAAGGGTGTCACATATATAACTATTTTAGGAAGAAAAAAATAATAGTAAATTTTATAATGTGAAGATATAAAAAAAAAAGGATAAATTTGGAAATCATTTTATAAATTGAAAATTTGAAATTGTGAATAGAAATATTGGAAAGTTGTTTGATAAACAAAAACAAAAGTGAAGGATCCAAGTTTGTACTTTCTGAAAGTTGAAGTTCTCCGGAAAATAGCTTTCCAAAAATTATAGAAATTTTCAATAATTTATACTATCTTCGTTATTAAATATAAGACTCTTATGACATTTTTATTTAGTCCTTATTTATAAGATCATATATCAATTTTCAATGATCATTTATTATTTTTTCCACAAACTACTCCTATTTATTTAACACTTTTTAGATTCCAATAATATTAATAGGAGTAAGTTTGAAAATACATACCAAAAATTTACATTTACAATACAATTAATTAAATTAATCAACTTTCTTAATGGACGTGAAATCTCCCTAATGGGTCCTACAAATAGGGACGGAGGGAGTATATCATAATTTTTCACTTTATTTTTTGTAAAACAAAATTATATACCACTAATGCTCTTAGGGCACATTGTAAGGTTACTACATATGGAAAAAAAAAATCATAAGTCCACATTCACCACTCTCTCGAAAAGATAAAAAATCGCACTTTCCAATAACTTTTATCTACTATTTCTTCCTTAATTAAGGCACTTGTTACTTGTTAGCATTTTCCATTAAATAATTAAATAAGTAATTATCTAAGTGATAAATAAATACAATATTTCATCTCATCTTTTATCAATTAGGGAATTTCAGCCATCTTTACTTAAAGATTGTAGTTTTGGTTTTTTTTTTTCAAAAAAGAATCATGATAACGTGCTTGGTTGCAAGTGTAAATTATAATATTAGATTATATTTTTGAAAAAATAGTCGAAATCTAAAAGCTCTCTAATAGTAGTTAAAGATTATTTTTGTAAGATTATTTTTTTATGTGTAATTTTCCTATTATACCTTTATCACTTCAATACATTAACTACCCTATTATCACTCCATACCTTTATGGTAATTTACTCAATAAAAAATAATCTTCTTTACACTATCCAAACAAAACAGATCAGTTTAAATTCATTTGTCAGCTAAGATACTCAAACATAAACATATTATACTTTTAACAAATTATAATCTTATCGAATTATAATCACAGAAAAAAATAATCATAATTTTATTTTACTGATTATACCGGTTAATCGTTTAATTTTTAAAATAGTTTCACAGCTTTTTATTTGTGCTTCCCCTGCAGCATTTTGTATAAGTTAACAAGCAAGATGACACCAAAATTATAACGAGAAAAGTCACTCACCTTTAACAAGATGGTGAGTTACGCATATTACATTATTCAATACTTAAACAGTGTCTAAAATAGAGTGAAGACCCATTTTGGTCATGTTGATTTTGTACGATACCAATTTGGTTTCTGACAATTTATAATACCATATGAGTACTGCTATGCAGTATGAATTCGTGTCTCACGAATTGAATATGGCCAATAAACAAGCGCGTGTTGTATGCAAGAAAATGGTAGTTAGCCAAAACGCACTTATGCATTCAACGAAAACATAATTCCTAAGTCGTTTACGAAAAATGCTTCATACCAAAAAACATTACTCATACCATATTTAGTCCCTAAAAAAAATTCATACCAATTTTTTCTCTAATCTTTTTTCCATACCAATTTCGTCCCTCAAGATTTTCTTCCATACCAACTTGATCCCTCAATTTTAAGGATCAAATTGGTACATCTGAAAATCTTAAGGGACTAAATTGATATGAAAAAAAGTTGAGGGATCAAATTGTTATGGAAATTTTTTTTGAGGGACTAAATGTATTATCAGGGACTAAATTCGTACTGTGCAAAATCGACAAGACCAAATTGGGTCTTCACTCTTTAAAATATAATCTCTCACTTTTATATATATATATATATATATATATATATATATATATAAAACTAAAAACTCACTTTACATAGGTTAGCAATAGCAATATTATAAATGTTTACATGGCTTTTCGGGTCGTGGCTGCTGTTGGCGTCGTGGAGAGACGACGACTGACGGCGGCGATGATGGAGAAGAGAAGGGAGAAGGAGCTTAGAGTGAAAGAGATGAGAGAGAAGGACATTTGAGAAATGAGGATTGAGAAAGAGGGGAGATAGGGTTTGGGGGTGGTTTCAATTTTTTTTTTTTAATTTAAAAAATGAGAAATTATTAAAATACCCTTGTGTTTAAAATTATGTCTTTTTAAAATGTGAGGATTTTTTTGTCTATTAAAAACTGGTACACTATGCTAAAGTGTACCAATTAAAAACTAGGTTAGCAATCCCTAATATATATATATATATATATATATATATATATATATATATATATATATATATAGACACACGCAACAGAAACAAGACCAGGGAATCAAAACAGTAATTTGCTATCAGGCACGAGGAGATTAAAAATTTCACAAACAAGAATTGCTATTAGTTTAGTGAATAAATGACACGTGTGGTCAAATGGTGAACGTAGTATCAAAATCCGTTGAATTTCAAGGAAATAACCATTCTAGAAATTTTAAAGAAAAAATCATGTTGTTCTTCCTTAATCCATTTTTAAAAATGAAAACAATTATCATAAAAAATACCATGTGCTTTCACTAACAGTTGCATGAGCATGACGGCAATATCTAGAGCAACTATTTTGGAAGAGCCTTAACGACTACTTTCTCTATCCCTTAATATAAGTCACTTTTACTTAATTCACGTAGATTAAGAAAAATAATTATTACTTTCAAATTTATCAAAATATATGTTATCATTCCAAAATTACCCCTATTTAAAACTTTACAACTCTATTCATTTTTCTCTTTATTATAATCATTACCCTATTACTCATATGCAATTATGAAATGTGTAATTGGAATAAACTCTTTATACTACCTAGATATTCTAAAACGACTTATAAAATGAGATATCAATTCTACCAAAATGATGTCTTATAACAAGGGACAGAGGAAGTAGATAACATGATTTACTGAAGATGGATGATAAATTTTTGAAGAAAAAAAAAACTAAACATAACCATGATTTAAGTTGTGGCTATTAAGTACTCCCTCTATCAGCATAGTTGGCAGATAGTTGAGTTTCTTAACTATAATGTCAGAGGTTAGATTCTTGTCGTGGGCATGGAAAAGACTTTGTTGGTAAAGACAAAACTCACTTAGGTGATCTCTACGCCTCAGAGGGGATTAGTCTTCGACTATCGACTGGAGGATACCCTTGGTGCAAAAAAAAAAAAGTACTCCCTCTATCCCACAAGGTGACAAGGATGATAAAAATAAATTTTCAAACTAAAGTTAGATTAATTAATGAAAAAACTTAAAAATCACAAATTTTGAATTGTGATTGGTTGATCAATACAAAATTTTACTGTTTGATAATTGATTGATATGTTTGACAAATTATTAAATGCACGTCTCCTTAATTTTTTGACTTTTGCAATTTTTTACTCCCTCCATCCCATTACCTTGTTAAAAGTCAAACATGTCAATGAAAATAAGAGAGTATCTGTTTAATATAAGACATGATTCACTCATTATTATAAATTGATATTATATAAATTTTCATATCATTACAATTAATATATATTGCAATATTGCCTCCAAAAAAAATCTTTAAATATGTTTTCCTTAATTACTTATCAATCATCGATGCAATATACGATCTTTAAGATTTTTTATTTATTTTTTTTTAATTTAATATGGGACAAATTCTTTTGTATTTTTTTTACAAAGATAATGGGACGGAGGGATTATCATCCTTGTAAAAATGAAGAGAGTATAAAAAAAGTTCATTTTTATAATTTAGCTTAGAATAAAATAAAGAACCGTGGCTAATTTGGTCATTGCCATTTAGCCAAAAACAAAGTTAAAAGTGATAATTACTAATTAACCGCATAAATTAAATTGTTGACGTAGCTTAAAGAAAAGTCTTCAAAAAAGTTTGAGGAAGTCGTGCCTTTCCATAATCCACAAGAAGATCGAGATGTGATTCAAGCTTAAAAAAACTTTGAGAGAAGAAGTTAGAGAGGGGGGAGGGGCGAAAGGATGAAAAAGCTTAAGCGATAGAGAAGTTAGACGGGAGAGTAAATAAGCAGGCAAAACAGCGCACACTCGATAGAGAACGACAACTAGAAGGAAATGGCAAGGACTATCTACATAACACTATTACGTTCTTTTGCATGATAAATAGGCTAAGTGATCAACAAGTGTTGGATGGAGCTACCATGAAGTTTGGAGCGCAAGAAAGATGTATACTCATGACCTAAGAAAGACTGAAGAAATTGAAGACTTAACTTCGATAGAGATGAAGCATCGACAACAACCTTGCGACAAGCACGTTACTCATGTGTCGAAGGAAGACGGTAAAGAGCTTTGAAACACTTTAGAGGGTTCGACACACGAGTAATGGATAATTATTTTGTACAAAGTGTAGGAAGGCAATTATTTAGTAGATTAGTCTATAAATATTGTAACAGTTTCTTATAATAGTCTAGGGGTCCAAAAACACTTGTAAAAATCTAACATATCTCACACAAAGCAAATTAACAAATGAATATCAAGTACTTCCTTCCACTTGCATGTTAATGCAAATTGCTTTTTTCTTTTCATTTTACTTTTGCTTTGCTTCCATTTATTTATTATTTTTTTTTTATAAATTTGCATTTTTTTTCCTTTTACTTTATCAAAGAAGTTATAAACCAATCTCATGTAAATACTGATTAGATATTATATTAGTTATTTAACTAACCAATTAGTAGTGAGCCTAATCGATTAGTAGAGGAGAGCCTAATCGATTAGCCATGCCAGCTAATCATTAGCTGTTAGTTAGCTAACTAACTGTATAAATACTTATTGTAATAGTTAGTTGTTGATTAATGCAAATATAGAAATTCATTTTACTTTCTCGATCTTTCTTTCTTACTAAAAGTTCTCTCTCTTCTAGATCCTTCTTTCTTCTTCTTCAAGTAATTGTTTTCTTCTTCTAGATTCAACAATTGTTGAATCATTTAATCAATCTCTCACATTCTTAGATGGTATCAGAGCTCAATTGAGCTCGTTTGCGCATCTTCTGCAATCATGTCTGAAGAATCTTCATACAGTGAGCGTTGTCATTTCAATGATCCTACGCAGAATCCAAGTTCAGTGTTTTATCTGCATCCTTCTGAGAACCCAGGCATTGTGTAGATAACTATCATCAATGGATTAGATCGATGAAGATGAGCTTAATTTCGAAGAACAAAATCGGTTTTGTTGATGGAGAAATAGAAGCTCCGGTAAGAGGAGATGCATTGTTCTCAGCTTGGCAGCGATCGAACAACATGGTGACATGATGGATTGTTAGGTCAGTTTCTCCACAAATTGCACAAAGCATATTATGGATCGTTAAAGCCAGTGATGTTTGGAAGGAACTCAGAGATTGATTCTCACAAGGAGACCGAATTCGTATAACTGATATTCAGGAACAAAATCGTTTCCATCAAGCAAGGTGAACTTTCTGTCGCTGCATACTTTACACAGTTAAAGATTCTATGGGATGAATTCGACAATTTTAGGCCTATGCCTAAATGCAATTGTCCCATAAAATGTGCCTGTGATGCTTTAATTACTGCTGAAAATCAAAGAAAAAAGGATAGAGTAATCTGATTCCTGAAAGGACTTAATGATGCTTTTGAGAATGTGAGAACTCAAGTACTGATGATGGAGCCTTTTCCTATGCTGAGTAAAGTTTTTTCACTAGTTACTCAATAGGAAAGGCAGTTATTTGGTAGCAATGTAGAGTCCAAAACCCTAGTTGTAGCTCACAACAGGAATCATGGCAGTAATAGATACAATCAGAACAAAGGACAGAACAATGATAAAAGTGGCAAAGGAATCCTTGGAAAAGGATCTAATTCACAACATTTAGGTTCAAACTATCATAATAAGGAGTGCACTTATTGTGGTAGAATAGGGCACACTGTTGATATATGCTATAGGAAGCATGGTTTTCCAACTAATTGGAAGTCCTCTAAGCCAAATCAAGGTTTTGCTAATATGGTTAAGACTTCTAATGACATTGATGAAGAAACACATGAGGCAAACACTGCTGAAAAGAAGGTAATAACTGAGGAGAGTTACTTTGGTTTTACAATGGAGCAGTATACAAGATTGATGAGCAAGATGCAACAAGCAATGAAAGGTCAAGCTCAGGTTTAGGGAAATTATGTAGTGAATCAGCTCAGTGATGTTGTGTAACATCCCCAAATTTTCTAAGTGATTAGGTGCATTAGTGAGTAGGATTTCGATGAGTGCCTTAGTATTCTTAAGTGTCGATTTTGTTTAGAAACGACAGTTGGTATTCGAATTAGTATGTGTTAAAGTGCTTAGAGTGTAGTAGTTAGCTTAGAGTGGGTTTATATGAAATAGAAGTAAGTTAGAATAGGTTTAGAGTGAAGAGAAAGGAATGTGTTAGGTTAAGATTGTGGTTTAGAAATGTTATTTAAGGATTAAGAGCATAGGACTTTAGGAAATTAAGAATAAAAGATACATAGCTCTAAACCCAAATTCCACCGTTGGATGTTAAGATAAGTGTCTTAAGAAGCTTGCCTCAAAATTTGAACAAGATCCGACGGTTAACGAAAAAGTTATGGCACTTTGAAGTGCAAAGGAATGGTGGGTTGAACCAGTTAATCGATTAAGCCTTTAGTTAATCGATTAAGCATGAGGTGAATCGATTAAGACCGAATGATGTTCACGAATTAATCGATTAACATCCCTGTTAATCGATTAACAGCCCTGTTAATCGATTAACCACTGCTGAAACAACCTTATAAACTCGTTTTTGAGCCATTTTTCACAATTTTTCCTCTCTCCTCTCCCTTCCACACGAATTCTCTCTTCTCCTCCTCCCCTAGGGCTTGTGATTTCACACAGCCACCACCATGAAACCACAAATCAAACCCCCAAATCAATTCCCCATTACTCCCTCATGGATTTCCCTCTCTCAATTTCAATTTCCCCTCTTTCTCACAAAATCCCCAAATAAAACCCTAAGACCCAAATTGTGTAATGGAGCAATTGGAGCTTCAACTCATCCTAGGAGATTGAGGAGTCATAGGAATCAAGAGAGGAAGCACATAGGAGCTTGTATTGGAGTGGGTATTGGTGCTCCCTCAACTTCTCTCTTTCTCCTCTTCCCTCCAAGAGGTAAGGGGTGTACTTTGGTCTAGTATTAGAGGAAGGGTTTAATTATAGTAATAGAGTTATAATTGGGTATATTATTGATTGGTTAGGTTGATGGTTAGGAGGGTAGAGTATAGTTAGAAACTCTAAGTTTTAGGGATATGTTATATTAACTGATTTTGTGAATTGTTAGAATAGGAAGTGAAGAACCCTAGGAAGGTGATTTAAATTACAGTCCCTGAGACATACCTGAGTATGTCGACTGATTGTTGATTGATATTGTTTGTATTAATATTATTAAAGTGTATATAAGTAAATTGTAAATGACATTCATATAGTTATGCATTAAATAGGGCCAAGTATTTCTCAATTGAGTTTAAACCAATTAAATGACATTTTCTAAAGAACAAAGAGAGTCTTAAATTCAATTGAGAAACACTTAGGATATTGGATCATGCATGGTGAAAAGGTGGACGTTAGGAGTCGGGGAAAAACATACGTCGCTTTGCGATTGATGAGGACAAGAGTAAATGTTAGGAATTACTATGGGGGACTTTGATCTTCCAAAGGACATGGGTTCGCCACCCGTGTTGGGGATTGGTCCGACGCAAACCATAGTAATTCTATTTACTTTGGCTCCTTTTGGCCAGTGATAGTGATTTCTGCTAGAGCCAATATGGGCGAATCAATCCAGATTGTACGTTGTTAACACTACCCTAGAGGAGTGTGACGTATTGTGCAAGCGGGTGAGCGAGGGACCTTCCTAAGTGGAGGTGAAGCACCCAAACAGGGGTTGAGAAATGCTCCCTCCTGGTCGGTTTTTCCCCAGAGTGGAGGGGGGTTGTGAGGTGGTTGTGTTATCATTGTTATGGAAAAGGGAAAGTGTTATAGGTACATTGTGTGAGGAACCCTCCTTCGGGGAGAATGTGAAGCACAATGTACCCAATTGTTAAAAGTGTTAAAAGTTAAAGTGTTAAAAGTGTATAGGTACATTGTGTGAGGAACCCTCCTTCGGGGAGAATGTGAAGCACAATGTACCCAATCGTTAAAAGTGTAAAAGTGTAAAAGTTAAAGTGAAAAGTGTTAAAGTGAAAAGGGAAGTGTGATTGCATAGTACATGTGTTGTAATTCATTGAATCCGATCAAAGTGTTAAAGTGTTTAAATTGAAATGAAATGTTTAATATCGGATTCAAGGATTAAATCACCTAAGTGTGACGTTAGTAGAGCATAACCATGTGATTGCGCATTAATGCATTATTAAAGTTATATACGTAATATAGTTAAACTGGATAAAGTTACGATGTTGTACTTGCTAATTGAGTTGTGATTTGCTTAATTGCCAATGTATGTGTTTGAATATACCTATTTATGATTTATTACTGTTTTTAAACGTTTTCTTTGATCTAGATTTCAAAGTACTCACCCTTACAGTGGACATATTAGGTACACCAAGGAGACAGGCACATGTGAAGATCAAGGCCGAGAAAGTGATACTCTCCTTCGGAGAGTATATTGTTAGGGTGACCTCACGGTCCCAATAGTAGGGCAACCATTCATAGGTTAATTTTGTAATAAGTAGATTGTTTGTAAATGTAATTAATGGTTTTATTTTGTTTAAGCATTTTGTTAAATTGTAAATTTACATGTATATTCTTTTATTTTGTTAAGTTTCAAAGTATGACGTAGTATTATTTATTTTGAACTGAAAGTTCTATTTTTACTGGATTGAACACTGTTCTGGACTGACAGGTTTATTTTCATTCGGGGAAAAGTCCGATTTTCAAAGGAGACTCTGTCAAAATTTTTATAAACCCCGAATATTTTCATAAATAAATATTAAATTAAAGTATTTTCTTAAAGTATAAAAATGTAGGATGTTACATGTTGCAGGTCAGCCTACAGCCATGAGTTCAGTCAACAATGCTCAGTCAGGTAACAATTTGAGCACTTTTCTAGTGAGTGGATTTTGGACAGTGGAGCAACAGATCATATATGTTGTTCACTTGTTCATTTCAATTTATATCACAGAATAGGACCACTTCATATTAAATTTCCCAATGGCTCTAAAGTTGTGGCAAAATACTCAGGCTCTATTTCACTTTCTCAAAATTTCCTTATCACTGATGTCTTATACGTTCCTAGTTTTTCCCTAAATCTCATTTCCATCACTAAATTGACAACCAATATGTCTTGTTTTTCTAATCTTTAATTCTTCACAATGCCTCATACAAGATTTGAGTTCATTGAAGAAGATTGGTACAACTAGTGTTGTTGCAGGCTTGTACATCTTGAAAGTTCCCCCTATTACTAATCCTTTCTCTCATTGAATCGAGTTTTATTAAATTATTGCAAAAACCCTTATAAAATTAAAAAATTGTTTTGCATTGGAGAGATTAGACGTTTGAGAAGGAGAGCGAAAACGATTGATTGAATAATAAGAGTAGCGCGGAAATGTAAATAAATGAAATATACGGAAATTAAAAGAGATAGGGATAGAAAAGCTTGCACCGGAAATTTTATACTGGTTCAGCCTTCCCGTCGAAAGGCCTAGTCCAGTCCCCAAGTGACCCGCTTGAGAGTTCTATAACTAGCAATTGAGTCGCACCCAATTACAACCGAAAGCACCCCGCACACTACTAGGAACCTCTGTTCGCTAGGGGCCTCAACAACACACAGCAAGGTTCCTCACCCTACGAACGCCTCAACGTTCAACTATGGGATTCTCTCCCTACCACTCAGGTTAAGTACAATTGAATGAGAGTGATTACAATAAGTATAATGCGTTCTTCAACAACACGGATACAACAATTCAATGCTCTACGATAATGAAGTTGTCTTTTGAAGTCTAAAGGCCAACAAGAGTTTCTTAGAGTTCTTCAAAAAGTATGAACGTGATTTTCAGAGAGAAGAAAGGAGAAGAGAAGAACGTGTATCAGATGAAAAGAATGAATGAATGAAAAACTAACTGTTTCTGATGTTGGAGTGATTTTAATTTAAAGAATAAAACTTTTCTAAATCAAAAAGATTTAAACCAACAAATTAAAATCAATTTTAAATCAAAATAAAATAAAATATGATTTTGTAATAAGTTTTAAAATCAAAACTAAATCAAAATGATTTACGAAATAAAATAAAGATTTGATTCTTAAACAAATAAGGAAATAATTCAAATTTAAAATCAATTTCGAATTTTGTAAAATAAATCAGAATCATATATATAAAAACAAATCTGGAAATAAATCAAAATGATTCTGACACGTTTTTCAATAAAGGTTGAAGCAATCAATTACTTTATGAAGGTAATCGATTATTCCTTCAAAAATAGAAACTTTTAAATTCTTTTAAAAAACCAGTAATCGATTAGACCAATAATAGTTAATCGATTACATCAACCCTGTTCATTATATGATGCAACTCATTTAATCGATTATCACTCATCAAATAATCGATTACTGAGCCTCTGATAATTGTATGATGCAACATCATGTAATCGATTACTACAAGACATGTAATCGATTACTTTGTCTCAGGAATATATATGATGCAACAATTTTAATCGATTACTTGATCCAGGTAATCGATTACTCTCATTAGAAAGTAATGGATTAGCAAAGTTCACTTAATCGATTACAAGCTCTCTGATTTTTCTATGATGCAACAAAGTTAATCGATTATCTTAGGCAGGTAATCGATTACTCCTTCTTGCATAACATAAAAATATCCAGAGTTTTGTTTCATCAAGTATTTCCACAAAAACTAAGATCGAAAAGCATATTTTCATGAAAACACATTTTCTTCTCCTTTTTAATAATTGAAAAACTCATTGGCCTTTTAAACTCATTAAGAACAGAAACTTCATTACCTTAATATGTGTCCTAAGGGAAAGGCTTCTAGGCTTATATCTTGCTTGAATCTTCAACTTGAACTTGAAGGAACTTGTGAGCTTGAATCTTGAAATTGTATGTTATCATCAAAACACTTGCTTGAATATAGCTTGAAGTCCATGAGAGAGTTTGAAACATGTCTTCCAACACTAGCTTGACTTCCAACACTCCCCCTTTTTGATGTTGACAAACTTCTATTCTGATCTATTCTCGAATATCTGCATCACAAGTGTTATGCAAGCAATATGTATATATAGTTGAAAAATAACCTTCCCTAGACCAATATTAAAAAAATGAATACATAACATCATCTCATAGCATCTCCCCCTGTATTGATGCATAAAACATCAAATATTTTCAATATCATCATCAGAATATTTCTCCCCCTTTTGTCCTCATCAAAAAGAGTGTGCTAACTCCCCCTGAAACATTGAGTAAACACATTAATAATAACAAGGGAGATAAAATAATCACATACTCAAAACAGGTGAGAGACAGAAGTTAAACCAATTTCTCTACGAATAAAAAAGAAATTTTCTTTTGGAAGCGGTTTCGTAAAGATATCAGCTAACTGCCGCGAAGTATCAACATACTCAATAACACAATCACCCTTTTGAATATGATCACGTATAAAATAGTGACGAATCTCTATGTACTTAGTGCGAGAATGTTGCACTGGTTTTTTGTAATACTAATTGCACTTGTGTTATCACATTTTATGGGAATGTGATCTAGACTTACACCAAAGTCTAGGAGTTGTTGTTTTAACCATAAGATTTGTGCACAACAGCTACCCGCAGCGACATATTCAGCCTCAGCTGTGGATAGGGCTACACTAGACTGTTTCTTACTAGCCCATGATACTAATGAATTACCTAGGAGGTGACAAGTGCCGCTTGTGCTTTTCCTATCTACTTTGCACCCAGCAAAATCAAAATCGAAATACCCAAGAAGGTTACAAGAGGAACCTTTGGGGTACCATAAACCCATATCAGTTGTGCCAGAAAGATATTTCATAATTTGTTTGGCAGCAACCATGTGCGTTTCTTTTGGATTCGCTTGAAAACGTGCACATAAACATACGCCAAACATAATATCCGGCCTACTTGCCGTTAAATAGAGAAGGGATCCGATTATACCTCGATACTTAGTGATTTCTACGGATTTACCTCCTTCGTCTTTGTCCAGATAGCAAGATGTGCTTATTGGTGTTGCTACTGCCTTGGCCTTTTCCATGCCGAATCGTTTCAATAGTTCCTTGCAGTATTTTGTGTGGCTAATGAAAATTCCATCCTTTGCTTGTTTGATTTGCAATCCTAGAAAGAAGTTCAGCTCGCCCACCATAGACATCTCGAACTCTTCCTGCATCATACTTGAAAAATCCTTGCAAAGGGTTTCATTAGTAGAACCGAAAATAATATCATCTACATAAATTTGAACTAAAAGAATGTACTTTCCTTTCTTTTTGATAAAAAGCGTGTTATCAACCTTCCCTCTTTCAAAATCATTTTCAAGTAAAAACTTGCTTAGACGCTCATACCACGCTCTAGGAGCTTGTTTGAGTCCGTACAAAGCCTTTTTCAATTTAAAAACATAATCAGGGTGTTCAAAATTTTCAAAACCAGGAGGTTGACAAACATACACTTTTTCATTAATAAAACCATTAAGAAAGACACTCTTTACGTCCATTTGATGTAATTTAAAGTCTAAAATGCATGCAAAATCTAAAAGCAACCTAATGGCTTCCAACCTAGCAACAGGGGCAAATGTTTCCTCTTAATCTATCCCCTCTTCCTGGTTATAACCTTGTGCAACTAGCCTAGCTTTGTTTCAAACAATTAAACCAGCCTCATCAAGTTTGTTTTTATAAATCCATTTAGTTCCAATAATCGGATGAGAATCAGGCCTAGGAACAAGTTCCCAAACCTGGTTTCTTTCGAACTGGTTTAATTCTTCTTGCATAGCTAGTAACCAATGTTCATCAAGTGTAGCCTCGGAAATATTCTTTGGCTCCACTTGAGAAACAAAAGCAAAATAGTTGCACAGATTGCTAATAGAATTGCGAGTACTTACACCTTTTGAGATATCACCTATGATTTGATCAATTGGATGGTGCCGTGATGTTCTCCATTCTTTAGGCAAATCAGAATTGAGATCCATGGATTGTTCTTGATTTTTATCCTCAACTGATTCATTTGGCTTTTCGTTGCATTTGGAGTGATCCTTTCCTTTAGCATTGGACTCTTCATTCTCATCAATGTATAAATCTCCAAGGATACCTGAAATGTCATTAATAGATACCTTTCCCAGCTTCTGGGATCGGATTCATCAAATGATACATGAATAGATTCTTCAATAGTATTACGAGATTTATTGTAAATCCTATAAGCTTTGCTAGAAACAGAATATCCAAGGAATATGCCCTCATCAGCTCTAGCCTCAAAACTTCCTAGATTGTCTCTACCATTATTATGCACAAAACATTTACATCCAAAAACTTTAAAATGGGAAATATTTGATTTTCTCCCCTTGTACAGCTCATAGAGGGTTTTCTTTAAAATAGGCCGTATCAAAACACGGTTCATAACATAACAAGCTGGTATGAGGGCATGAGGGCATGGAATAGGAGGCTTTCTTTAAAATAGATCGGGTATGAGGGCATGGAATAGGAGGCTTAGGAGCTTATTTGGAGCTTGGTGGATGTGTTGTAAGGAAAACCCCAATCTCTCTCTTTCTTTCTCTCTCTTAAAGGTAAGGGGGAGTACTTTGGTTTTAATTAGGGGAAGGATTTAATGATAGTAATAGAGTTATAATTAGATGTATTTTTATATGTGTATGTCTGATTTGTATGTTGATCTTGCTATGATTGAACATAAAAGTATATCTGATGAACTTAGGAATAATGTTAGTAATGGATTGTTATAATTGTTATAGACTTAATTGATGGACTGAATGATAGGGCCATGGTTGTTATTGCTGTCATGTGTGATTGTTATTATATATATATATATATAGTATGGCCATAACTCTTAAGTTAGAGAACCCCACCCAATTGGATATAAAGTCTTAAAGGTTTGACTAACAAAAGCTACATAAAATGAACTAGAAACACGTGCATTCAAGGAGTAAGGTGGACCTTAGGTGTAACGGGGAAAACTTACGTTTCTATTCGTGAAGGCAAAAGTAACTAGATTGTGCCATTAAAACAATCGCTGAGAATTGTTATGGAAAACTTTGATCTTCCAAAGGGCCGGGTTCGCAACCCGTGTCGGGGATTGGTTTTATGCAAACCATAATAATTCTGTCAGTTACTTTGGCTTTTCGTGGTCAGTGAGGGTGATTTCTGCTAGAGCCAATTTGGGCGAATCAATCCAAATTGTACGTTGTACACTACCCTAGAGGAGTGTGACGTATTGTGCAAGCGGATGAGCGATATTCCTAGAGGATATGAAGCATCCAAACAGGGGTTGGGAAATGCTTACTCCTGGTCGGTTTTCCCCAGAGTGGAGGGTGTAGTGGGGTGAGGAAATTGTTATTGTTATTGTTATTGTTATTGGAAAATGGAGAAGTGCATTCATTGTTATAAAGATGGGTTTAATTCACTGAATCCAATGAATTGTTAAAGTGTTAAAGTGAATATAGTTAATGGTTACAGTGTTACATTGGATTCAGGAATTAAACCACAATGGTATAAAGTTACATGCATTGTTCATATGTTTGAGCATAAAAGCATCGTAAAGTATTGTTATTGTTATTGTTTAAGGAAATGTGAATAGCGTGAATTGGTTAAGTGATAAGATATAGGATTGTTATTGTTGAATAGGATAATATGAATATGATGATATGTGTTTGGGTACGTCTAGTTATGTCCTATTACTGCCATTTTAAGTGTTTTCCTTAATTACTATTCAAATTACTCACCCCTTAAGTTGACCATTTTAGGTACCATCGGAGAACGACGTTCATAGCTTCCACGCCGAGAAGGTATACTCTCACTTTAAGAGAGTATATTATTGTTGTGACCTCCTTGGTCTCATTTTTATTATTGCAATCATTCTAGGATTCTGTAATGTAAAACATTTTCATTAACTAAAATTGTATTTAAGTCTGAATTGTTTATTACAAATTAAGAATACATTTGTTTGTAATTGTAAAGGACTTAATAAGAATTGTTAATTTCATTGAATGAATAGTGGTTGTGAAGGATATACAAATATCCTCTTCTAAATGAATTCTATAGTGTGTCACAACCACTACATTATAATTGTATTTTTGTGTAAAGAAACCGTTCTGGACTGACAGGTACAAATTTAACTTGGGGAAAGTCCACACTTTAAAGTAAACTTTGTCAAAATTTTCATAAAACTCCAAGCATTTTAATATTAAATCATTAATTTAAGCACTGCATTTTAAAGTATAAAAGTTAGGATGTTACACTATTCATTATGCTTCTTTAGTATACTACCTATTCACAGAAGCAAACTTGATCCTAGAGCTATCAAATGTGCTTTCTTGGGCTTCAAATCTGGTACAAAAGGATTCATTGTCCTTAATCTTTCAACCAGAAAACTCTCTGTTAGTATGCATGTTGTTTTCTATGAACATGTATTCCCTTATAAGGCTAAGCATTCTTCCATTCCATGTGATCCTTCTCTACCACTTCCCAATACTTCCTCTTTTCCCTTGATCTCTGATGATTTGTTCCATACACATAATACATCACCTAGGAATTCTGGCATTGATTTATCAGGACCATATATCCTTTCACCATTTCCTCCATCTTCCATTTCTCCCTCTCCACCACCTCAGCCACAACCTGTGAGACAATCAACCAAAGCTATCAAAACTCCAGGGTATCTAAGGGATTACTATTGTAACATGCTTACTGACAGTTCACCTCCTCAAAGTTCTGTGCCACATCCACTTGCTCAACATCATGCCTATGACAAGCTTTCTACATCCTATAAGCACTATGTTTTGTCTATTTCTACAGAGGTAGAGCCATCCTCATATGTTGAATCTGTTAAGCATCCTTGTTGGGTTCAGGCAATGCAGGCAGAACTTGCAACCCTTAACATGACCCATACATGAACCATTACTGATTTACCTGAAGGGAAGCTCCCAATTGGATGTAAGTGGGTTTATAAAATCAAGCGGAAGGCTGATGGCACCATAAAGAGGTATAAGGCACGATTGGTTGCAAAGGACTACACACAAAGAGAAGGGACTGACTATCTTGACACATTTTCTCCAGTAGCCAAAATGTCCACAGTGAGAATTTTGATTGCCTTAGCCTCCATAAAGAATTGGCACTTGCAGCAACTTGATGTGAACAATGCATTTTTGCATGGAGACTTAGAGGAGGGAGTCTACATGAAATTTCCCCCTGGTTTACACACTGGTTCACAGAAAGTTTGCAAGCTGCAGAGGTCTCTTTATGGCCTTAAACAAGCCAACAGACAATGGTTTGCACGTTTATCCACTTTCCTCATTGCTGCAGGGTATACTCAATCTCTTCATGATAACTCATTGTTCATTAAGTCCACCACTACAAGCTTCACTGCCTTACTTGTTTATGTGGATGACATACTGTTAACTGGACTTGATTTGGATGAGATTATTGCAATCAAAAGGTCACTTGATTCTGCCTTTAAAATCAAGGACCTTGGTGATCTCAGGTTTTTCTTAGGCTTTGAGGTGGCCAGAAACAAGAAGGGAATTGTTGTGAATCAACGAAAATATGCTTTGGAATTGATTAATGATGCAGGACTTTTGGGTTGTAAACCAGTCAGCACCCATATTGATTGTACAACTCATCTAAGTGTTTATTCTGGTACTGCACTTACTGATCCTTCTCCATACAGACGTTTAGTTGGGAGATTGCTCTATCTTACCAACACACGCCTTGACATTACTTTTGTAGTACAACACTTAGCTCAGTTCTTGCATCATCCTACTAATTCACATTATGATGCAACTATCAGAATCCTTAAGTTCTTAAAAGGCTGTCCATCTCATGGTTTGTTTTTTCCAGCAAACTCTGCAGCTCATCTTAAAGGGTACACTGATAATGATTGGGCCTCATGTCCTGACACTCGTAGATCTGTGAGTGGCTATTGTATGTATCTAGGCAATTCCCTCATCTCATGGAAGTCAAAGAGGCAGAAAACAGTGTCTAGAAGTTCTTGTGAAGCCGAATATCGGGCCATGGCTTATTCTGTTCATGAGATACAATGGTTGACATGCTTGCTACAGGATTTTCAGATTGCTTTTCAATCTCCCGTAGTTCTCTATTATGACAACCAAGTTGCCCTATACATTGTTGCTAATTACGTCTATCATGAATGCACCAAGCACATTGAAATTGAGTGTCATATTATTCGCAAAAAGTCCAATTCTGGCCTTCTCAAGCTTCTTCCAGTTCCCACTGCACTTCAATTTGCTAACATCTTTACTAAGGATTTAAGTTTGAAGCTTTTCATTGGTTATGGTTCCAAGCTGGGGTTGCTTGATTTGTACACACCACCAGCTTGCGTGGGGTATTAAACCAATGATATGTAAATACTGATTAGATATTAGATTAGTTATTTAACTAACCAATTAGTAGAGAGCCTAATCGATTAGTAGAGGAGAGCCTAATCGATTAGCCATGCCAGCTAATCATTAGCTTTTAGTTAGCTAACTAATTGTATAAATACTGATTGTAATAGTTAGTTGTTGATTAATGAAAATATAGAAATTCATTTTACTTTCTTTTTCTCTCTTACTGAAAGTTCTCTCTCTCTTCTAGATCCTTCTTTCTTCTTCTTCGAGTAACTGTTTTCTTCTTCTAGATTCAACAATTGTTGAATCAGTTAATCAATCTCACATTCTTAGAGAAGTTTGTGTTCTAAGTCTGTCTTGATGCATTTAATTGATTGCTTGAGGCTTTTTAACTTTCATCAATTCTTAACAATGCAAAATTACCAAATAACCAGTGCAAATCCACTCTTATCGGCATAAATAATTCAAATCCTAATATTGACACCTCTTAAAAAAAAAAGAGACTGGATGTAGTAAAATATAGGCTTAATTATATTTTTTTATCCTTTATCTTATTTTCAAGATTCATTTTGGTCCTTAATTTTTTTTACTTATTTTGGTTCTTTATTTTTTTCAAAAAATTCAATTTGGTCCTTTTATCATAGCATATTATTAGTTTTATCGAAATATTCACACCCACCCACAATCGAAAAATGGCGAATGTTGCCGAAATTTGGAAATATTCCAGATCACCACCCGATAAGAATAGGAACAGGGGCACTGCTTCGCAAATGATGGAGCAACCTAGCTTGCAATATGATTGATTGATATGAATAAAAATGACAATGTGATAAAGATTTGAGTGAAGATGACATTAAGAGCTTTATCAAGACAGAACCATAGATATATTTGTTATGTTTTATCAATGAAATTTAATAAGTGTGAATATTACGAGTAAAACTAATATTATTGTTACGGAAGGATCATATTAAATTTCTTGAAAAAAGATAAAAAATAAAAGACCAAAATAAGTCAAAATAAAGATTAAAGATCAAAATGAATCATGAAAATAAGATAAAAGACAAAAATGTAACTAAGCCTAAAATATAATTTGGGTGGCATTCAACGGTTTCTAAAATTTTAAGAGTTGATGCACAAAGATGAAAAAATAGGAGGTGTGCGAAGATATTAGAAAACAGGAGATGAAGAGAAATGTTTGTGCGTAATGGGGACCTGGGTCATAGCAGAGAGATGAACTTATGCATTAGCCACAAACTTGTATCGTGGCTTAATTCCTTTCCTTATGTTGTCCCATTAAACAGAAATTAAAATCAATCATCGAATTATGTATCTTGTGTTGTCCACCCACCCATTTGTTTTTTTTTTTTTTTCCAAATCAAATGAAACTTACATAGTTGACAGTACAGATGTTGGGTAACTTTAAGGGAATTGAACCATTGTTGGAACACGGGAATAAATTTGTGCAAGGCAACAACAATGATACCAAAATTTTAATGTGGAAAATCCTCAAACATCATATAGTAAAAAATTAAGGGGCAAACACCAAAATTATTTCATGCAGGATAATTAAAATATTTTTTTTACACTTTTCTGACACGAGATACGAACATAATGTTTCTCGAAAATCCCTCCTATTCAATTATTATAAATATAGTATCAAGAAGTAATAAAGGTAATATCCAATCTCTTTTTTTCCCTCATATGTCAAACTCGCAGGATGTAATCTCTATTTTTATCTTCTTCTTCAGGAAACCATATAACTAACATTTGAGTTCTTTGCTGAATGGTAGACTTTTCTACTCCATCCGTCCCATTATCTTAGTAAAAGTCAAACAAGTCAATAAAAATAAGAGAGTATCTATTTAATATAATACATGATTCATTCATTAATTACAAATTGATATTGCACAAATTTTCATATCATTATAATTAATACATATTGCAATATTCCTCCAAAAAAGATCTTTAAATGTGTTTTCCTTATTTACTTATCAATTATCGATATAATATATGATAGAAATCTAGAGAGAGAGAAAGGAAAGAGAATATCTGTAAATGGATTCTATTATTGAATCTGAAAATTGGTTAGTTACATAATGAGGCACTCTTTCTATTTATAGAAGAGTCCTATTACATTAAGTTAAGTAGATGAGCTGTCTGGCTAGGCTAGACTAGACTAAGTCAAAGCTAACTAACACTAACTGATATCTATATACAATATACTATATACTCTGATAGTCCCCCCAGAAACCAGACCCACCTATACAACAATTGCTAATAGTCCCACTATAACCAAATTACCCTGGAGACAGTGTAGGCTGCTGGACAGGATGAATAGGTTGCTGAAACTGAGGAATAGGACAACAACCTAGCAAGGATGCCTTTTGAGATGTAAATTGAAGGTGACTGAATATGTTCAATTTGCTCGTGAGAAGCGATTTCAGAAATGAGAATCGCAGATGAGAAGAATCAACAATGCGATTTCAGAATGAAGATCTCAGATAAGAAGAAGCATGCGATTTCAGATTGAAAATCGCAGGTGAGAAGAACAGAAGGTGCGATTGTTTAAGCTTCTCAGGTGTGAAGCGACTGATACCATGATAGAAATCTAGAGAGAGAGAAATGAAAGAGAATATCTGTAAATGGATTCTATTATTGAATATGAAAATTGGTTAGTTACATAATGAGGCACTCTTTCTATTTATTCATAGAAGAGTCCTATTACATTAAGTTAAGTAGATGAGCTGTCAGCCTAGACTAGACTAGACTAGACTAAGTCAAAAGCTAACTAACACTAACTGATATCTATATACAATATACTATATACTCTGATAATATACAATCTTTAAGATTTTTCATTTATTTTTTTACTTTAATATGGGACAAATTTTTTTGCATTTTTTTACCAAGATAATAGGACGGAGGGAGTATTTAACACCGGTAAAGCCTGTTACCAAGTTATGTTCATCTCAGTTAGATACCAAAATTCACGTCATTGAACTCATACCAATCTGAGAATGACACTCATTTTTACCTATTACACTGAACCTCGTTCAAGACTTAACGTTAATCAAATCAAGCGATTATGTGAAATTGAAATTTTCATTCTTGAAAACCACCCCAGTCCATAAAATAAAGATTAATCATATGATTGCATGCCAAATCAAGTGACCAAAACTCTTACCCAATCTCCCTTGAAATAACGCTGTAAGCGCTTCAAATACTAATTTGAATTTCATGAAAGAAATAACGTATTTTTCCTTTCGGATTTAAACTAGAGACAAACAAGCTCATAAAATGTAACATGGCTCAATGTTACATGGTTAGGAGAACAACATGGTACGGGTATAGGAGCAAGGCATGGGACTTCAACATGGTATAAACTTCAACTATAACGAAATTTGTTTAATACCAGATCACTATATATAAAGTTTATCACATACCAAAATTTGTTTAACATTGAATTACTATGTATAAACTTCAACTATACTTTTATAAAGTTATAAATTTTGAAGGGAAAAAAAATATGAAAACATCTAGACTTTGACATAAATATTTCACTGTTTTTATTTATTTTCATTTATTATCATTGTTTTTTAAGTAGGCCTAGACGATAGAGTTATGGTAAATAATTTGGGATTTGAGAATTTAAGTTTGAATTTGGGAAAGCTATTTTGAATGTTTGGGATTTGTAAACAATCCACGTTTTGGAACGAAAGTACCAAAAGATAGGTCATGGGGATTTCCGCGAACCATGCATGTAAGAGATGGCTAAAAGAAAGAGGTCATGGTCAAACTCAACTCGATCTTGCTGTTGTATCTTCTGTCGACTAAAAACAGCAAATAAAATAGAATAAAAAACTAAAACAGAAATTATACAGGTTGAAGATTTCAAAACTTTGAGATGAACTTCACAAAGTTGAAGATTTCAAAATTTCTAGAATTTGGTTGGGAGAGATGAAATGTATGGTTTCCTGAGGAGTTACAGAATATGTTTGGTCTCATTAACACTGGAATCTATCACAGAACTCAAGATGAACTTGTCAAAAATCTCGCATCATCTTCAGCAAGTTCAATTATGACTCCAAGTATTTACATGAACCAATGCCGCCAGGTTCAGCAACCGTATAGCCATTTTGTTATTTAGTGACTTTGACTGCTAAACGATTTTCCTTGTGTATCTTTGAAGACAAATCAGAAACAAGAGCATATTTATTGCTTTCATAACATGCAGTCATAAATGCTGCTAATGTTACACGATCCACAGGATGGTCCATGTCTATTAACTTATGAAAGAACAGTGCTGCCATACCCACCTTCCTCTCACTACATAGCTTTCTGACCAAGGTATTAGCTGTCCGGATCCAGAGCTTTTTTTCCAGCCTTTCAAGAACAGCCATAGCAGAGCAACTGTCATCTAACTTACAATATTCATATGCCAAAGTTATCCGAGTAACTTCGCACGGGGTAAGTCCCTTTTCTACCATGGCGTCATATAACGTGTGAGCCTCATCCAATTTTGACTGTTTGCAAAGCCCACTTATGAGAGCGCCATAAGTAATACCATCTGGAACACAACCATGGTTACTCATCCTATGGAAGAACTTCAGAGCCAAGCTCAGATTTCCTTCACGACAGTAGCCACATATCATAGATGTATACGTTTTCTTCGTAGGTATAAGTCCAGATCTTAAAGCTTCGTGAAAAAACATCTCACTTTCTTTCATTTGTTTTTCCCTACAGAAGGCTGCAATCAATGTGGTGTATGAATGAATATCAGGTTGAATACCACTCTTGACCATCTTATTGAATAACACCAATGCTTGCCTAGTATCGGCCTGTTTGCAATGTTCAGATATGAGAATAGTATAAGTGACTTTATCAGCTTCCAATCCATTGTGAAAGCCATTCGTAAGCAATTTGTAAGCCTCTTGAACTCTTCCCTTTTTACAAAGGCCATCAACAATGGCATTATATGTAAAAACATTGGGACTGAAACCTTCTGCACTCATTAGATTCATCAGATCATATGCTCTTCCAAAATTTCCGACTTTGCAGTGCCCATCAATGAGAGTTGTGTATGTATTGGTGTTCGGCACTAATCCCTGTTCCCTCATTCGCGTAAGTAGCATTTCCGCCCGGTTCAATTTCTCTTCTCTGCAATAACCACTTATCATGGCAGTATATGTAAGGACATTTGGCTTGTGATTTTCACTCCTAACAAGCTTCAGAAACAGTCTGAATGCCTTCTCAGTCCATCCTTTCTTGCAGAGACCATCAATCAACGCTGTATGCGTGTACACATTAGGTTTCCAACCTTTACCAACCATCTCCTCCAACATTTCAAACGCTTGCTTGATGCTGCCCCTTTTGCACAAACCTTCAATCATGGAGGTGAAATTAATCAAATTTGGCTTCAAACCCATATCACTTACTTTCCGGAAATACCAAAACGCTCGAGTCACAAAACCCTTTTCACAAAATCTACTGATTATCAATGTAAATGACGCATTATCCACCACAAATCCCCTCTCAAGCATCGCACTCAACCACCTATTCGCCTCCAAAACATTACCCATCTTACAATATGCAATAACCAACAACCTGTAGCTATTGGAATCCGGCTGCACCCCTCTCACACACATTTCCTCAAACAGGTACTCTGCATACTCAACCAACCCCATTTCACTAGTAACCTTAACAACCCAATTCAAAGTTTGAGTACTAGGAACCAAACCCTGATTCTGCATTTCAATAACAATCTCCACAGCCTCTTTAACCTTCCCAATCTCCCCAAAATTCCTCACCATACACTGCATAACTTCATGGGCTCTCTCCATATTCCCATTCGCCATAAGCGACGTCGCGCAAACTATATAAAAGCGCATGAAATGCCGAAACTTGGAACACCCAATTGCCCAATTGAAGAAACCCAATGCCACCATTGAGCCAGCATCAGCTGCAAGAGAAGCAACAATGGTAAGGGACTGATCATGGGTTATGGAATGAGGGTCAATGGAAGAAAGGTGCAGTCTTGGAGGTGAGAAACCTCTCATGTGAGGTTGTTGTTGTTGGTAGTAAGAATCACACGCTAAGGAGCAAACCCTTTTGACCATATTCAATGGTGGTGTTGAAGAGGATGAAGAGGAGCAATAGCATAGTGATTTGAGGGTGAACACTAAGGTGGGTTGTGAGAGTCTATGCGGAAAGACATGAGTTCTGAGAATCGAAAGGGTGGGGGACATGAATTGAACAAAACAAGTTTGGTTTCGAGGGCTGTTGTTAACGACAGCGTGATTAGAAATCAAGTCATTTGTATTTCGGTGGAGAAATCCTATTACTCATGACTGCAAGTTTATAACGAAAATGTCGTGTGATCATTTCTTCGAAAAAAAACACAACACACTGTTTGGACCCATTTTTATTATGGTCATAATCTTTATTTAATGATTTAATTTTGCAGAAAAGATAAGATAAGCATAAATGCAACCGAGACGAAAAGTGAAACAGTAAGATACTTAGTGGACCCATGCCGCCTCGGTGTAGGACGGCACATTGGCGGCACCACTAAGTTGGGAACTTCATGGACTACGTGGCTTGGAAGGCTTTTGATGGAGGAAAGTGCACAGGGCGTTCATGCCTTGACAAAGCGCCTTCATGATAGATAAGGGACGGGGACGCTCTGATACCCATGACGCCCTGAGACCTAGGACACCTTAGGACAAAGCCACTCATCACTCACCACCCCTCGCTCACCACTCATCGCTCGCCCACCCATCGCTTGCTAGCCTCAATCATCCGTTGAGCGGAGACTTGCACAACTCCTAAAACTTAGCGATTAAGTTTTCGGAAGCGAAGACTTGGTCACCAAGTTTACTTGGTTATTAAGTTTACTTAGTGACCAAGTTGCACCCCTCACCCACTCTATAAAAAAGACTTCCAACACCCCTCAGGAGAATTCAACTCTTCCAACTCTCATCACCCCAATACTCTTCTCGCTCTCACCATCCTCAGTACCCCCTTAGCACTCGCCTCATCACCAACACTCTAGATCAGAGCAAAAAGATTCATGCCAGCCAAACAGCCAAAAACACCAGAAACAATACCAAAAGGGAGAAACACTTCATCAACTCCTTCACTCTATTTCTTAACAAGATCCACTATATTCATACATTTGAGACTGATTTTCCTCTTCTCATTCTTCCTAAACTAGTGACATGGGTAAAGAGCACCCCGGTCGATCATCCCGACGATTCTTCATGATGCTTCATCCGTTCTCTCCAAGCCATGGAGGCATGGATTTGGTACTTCTACATATATCTCCAAAGCTTACGAACTTAGAATCTCATTATTTATTATTAAACCTCTTTTACAAAATTTGGTCCAAAACAATTGGCGACTCCGCTGGGGAGATTGAGCAAAAGCATGGATCTGAATGGAGAAGAGTTTTCTGGGGCACGAAGCATGAGGCAACTAGTGACACTAAGGCACCTCTCCTTCAACCTTGAGACTCCGGGCGAAGAGGAGGAAGATGTTCTACAGCCACATGAAGAGATTTGTGTGACCCCACCAAGGCCAGAGAGGGGACCAGAGCTAAACCTGTTGAGAGGATTAGACACCCCTCTCACTAACTTGGAAGTTGGCTCGCCTCATGTCACAATCCCTGCGTCTGTGTTGGCTTCTCTGTTAGACAACCAGAACAACTTAACAAAAATGGTGGCAGAGATGCAAAGTCAAGTGGCAAGGAAGGAGGGCAGAGGCGAGATGGCTCGCTCTCATCTGAAAACACACCCGCCCAGAATGGAAGAAAATGCCTTGGTCACCCAAGCCCAGGTGAGAAGGATGTTAGAAGCACATCATGGAGGAAGCAAATAGGTGATAGACATTCGCCCTCCCTTTAGTGCAGAAGTGATGATGCGTTCTTTTCCTATGGGGTATGTGCCTCCCGCCTTCAGAAAGTTCGATGGGACAGGGAGTGCAAGGGAGCACATCATGACCTTCCTGGATGACTTGGGGATTTATAGTCAAGACAAGCACCTCCGCCTTAGGGAGTTTTCCAAATCACTTACTCGAAGGGCCTTTACCTGGTACACTAAGCTTCGCCCAGCGTCCATCAACACGTGGGAAGAAATGGTGGCTGAGTTTTGCAATAAGTTCTTCGAAGAAGAAAATGTCTTGCATATCATGGACTTGGGGCGAGTCAAACAGAGGCCAGGCGAAGGATTATTAAGCTTCATTAAGAGATACAGAGATAAGGCTCTCCATTGCAAGGAGACACTTCCGGAAGCGGGCTTAGTTTATGGCTGTATCAAGAATGTGGAAGATGGAGCCCAAATCTTCTTGTCGCTCAGTGGTATAACCACCTTTCCTGAACTAATGAAGAAGGGCGCTGATGTAGCAGAAGCCATGAGGAGGCAGGGAAAGCGAACCAAAGAAGATGCTCTGTTAGAAGTATATGCTGTGGATAGGCGAGGAAAAAAGAAGGATTACAAAGAGACACCTCCACCCAGGAAATACGGAAAAAACGAGAGATAGCCAAAGCGAAAAGGAACGCTCTTCATGCCCAAAAGCGGGACGCCCAAGTGGGAAAAGACACTCAGAGCGGGATGCCCGCTTTCCTAGAAAAGACCAAACACTCGCTAAAGAGCAAGATAGCATAAAGTACGCTCAGGGGAAAGCATGCTCTCAATAAATCAAAAAGACAATGGAGGCACTCGAAAGCAAGAAGCTACACTCTCCATAATGAGACGCCCGAAAGCTAGACACATGAAGGCGGGAAATTATCCAAAGAAGAGAAATGCGCTTTGACCAATAAAGAGGTTGCAACCCAGACAAGCATAAAAGGCGGAAAAGCCACTAAAAAGCTAAGTATTATGTTTAACATAATTTTTATTTGAAATATTACTTGCACATTTACTATTTCAATGTTTGCCACACATGCCATGAAATTAATCGTATAGAATACTAATGTTGATAAGTATCAATTTAGTATGTCATCATTCACATATAGAAAATATATTACAACTAGAGCGGGTCAAGGCTTAGGCGTGATGGTTTAAACCGCCCCTAAGTATGCCCAGCCTAATGCATAAAATAAAATTATCGCTAAGGGGCTTGATGCATGATGGTCTTAACCTCCCTCAAGCAAAACCAATTAAAAAAAACACAAACGGGCGCGTTGGTATGAACCTCCCCCGAGAAAAAAATTGTGCAGGAGCACACCAAAATAGAAATTGTGCAAGAGCACACAGAATAAAAATTGTGCAAGAGCACATTTGTGTAAAAGCACTAAGAAAAATGTGCAAGAGCACATTAGTGCACACACATACAGAGAAACATGCAAGAGCATGTTATAATAGAAAATCCAAAGGTGCGATTGGATGCCGCTCCCCGCCTTTGCGATAGATAAATCCAAGTGGAAATGGCCACCCACTTGTGATTCAGATATGCAAATACTTGATATTTGTAGTTATAGAGAAAGAGCATGAAAGTGAAAAGAACGCATCATGTCATAAAGAAAAGCCCAAAAGAAAGGGTTCACATTATAAAGCATTAACAGAACATTACAGACTAACCATTTTCAAGATGCAAACAGTAATAACAAGTGCAGGAAGCTAATATCCAAAAGTACATATTCAGAACTATCAAAACAAAGGAAACTAAAAGTTGACAAGAAAGGTCAGTGCAGCATGAACAGTGGCATAGGCTTGTTCTTCAGATTCAATGGCTGCCAAATCACGATCAAATCCAGCAAGGCGACTACGAGCATCTCTAAGATTTCCCTCCAAAAGAGCAATTTCCTTCAATACATCTGTTCTTTGAGACGCTAAAGCAATCTTGGACTCCCGCCTAGCTTTAATAGCAACTGGATCAAAGGACACCATGATAGACTTCACTGCATCATATAACTTCTTAAACCAAGCACCATCAAAACCACACAGCGGCAGCGAAGCGAGGTACTGGAGAAGGGTAATCTTGTGTGTAGAAAGCAACTCCTCAGTAGTACAAGACTTGAAAAGCTTCAGAAGTTCAACAAGAAGGCAGAAGCCTTGCTTACGGAAAGGAAGCGGCAGCGAAGGTGGAGGAGGAATCACATCTTGATGAGCCGCAAAGAAAGCTTGAACCAAAAGTACATCCTCTGCAGATAACATAGACTCCAACCCCAATGGCTTAGGCACTGAAAAAAAAAAGAAGAAAAAAACAAGATATGCAAAAGATATAGGAAGGAAAGGAGGAAAGAAATCTAAAAAAAAAGAAGAAGAAGAAGGCGGGAGAGAAAAGAAAAGAAAAAACTTACATGTATATGAAGATTGGAGGCATCAATGCTTGCCTCAACTCTTCTTGCAATAGCAGCAGCATCAACGGGTCCAATATCAAAACGCATTGGAGGAAAGGAAAGGATTTCAATACCATCAAAAGCAACCTTAGAAGAAGAAACAATAGCATCACGAGTAGAAACGAGGGAAGAAGGCGAAAGATCCAGAACCACTCACTCCTGCGGAGAGGACCCCTCCTCAAAAGCAGAAGGCGAAGAAAGACTTTCTTCCAACGGACCCAGCAACGAAGGAGAAATATTGGCAATAGCAAGAGGTGCAGAAGCAACAACTACAAGAAATAGTGAATATTATGAAAAGGCAGAAGAAAATGTATAAAAATTTAGAAAGTTAAATATGAAAAGTAACATGAAGACATACATATGGCCTCAGCATCTTTTGCAAGGGGAGAGGAAGGAGATGCAACAACATCAAGCATCGGCGCACATGGTGCATTAGGATGCACCTGGCCCATAAGAATGATATCATAAGAGACTTGGTCATTTGGAACAACATCAAGGTTTTGGCTAGGTGACACAACATCATCTGATGAGGAAGATAATTTTGCCAACAACATCTCATGCTCAGAAGGTGAAATTATTGAACCATCAATACCACTTTCAGAAGAATCCGTGGAATTAGGACCACCATTCCCAGCATCTTCACTGTCAGAAATCAAATCTACTGATTCAGAGACAGAAACAGTGGAGCGAGCGCGCAATCTCAAGGAAGAGCGGAGTCCAGTATAGGAAGCGGGGCTTGTTTATGCGGCTCGCTTCTGCTTTTTGAGGGAGGGGGTTGCAGAAGCCTTGGTAGTAGAAGCTGCTGAAACAGGAACACTGGAGGGTGGAAGAGACCTCTTACCCTTAGCCTTGGACACAGCATTAGGAACACCCTTTTCCTTGGAAACAGAGGTGAACACCGGAACAGCCAACTCAACTGCAATAACACAAAGCAAAGCAGTAGTTATGAATAACAAGAAATGCAGATATGAATAACAGGAAATACAAAAAATAGAAAACCAAAAGCAAAGTGTACCTGCACGAGCCAAGTCTTTCTTTGAAATAGGAGCATAATAAGGATCCCTACATGCAATGCGAACGTCAGGCGGAAGAGCATCGCTACGAGTGGCCTCGAAGAAGCGAAGATGAGCAAGCACAACAACATAATACTCCACCCACTCTTGAATAGGCAAACCAGAGCGAGAAAGAGGCATGAACAAAGAGGGGTCATAATGAGGCAAGTCCGATGAGGGTTTGAGAAAAACTGCATCTAAAGCACAAAAAATATCACAAGGACTCAAATCAGAAACGCACAAAGGTTGATCGAAGCCAAGTTGTCGGGATACGCGATCCACTCTATATGCAAACGGAAATAAAGCACCCCCAGAAGAACCAATGTTATCAGTGATTATGAAACTAGGAAGCAAGCGAGGAGTAGTAATAAGAAGCCACACATCAAAAATCCCTTCAGAATGATTTGCGAGGTCATTACGAGTCCCGAACGAGTCTTTTGTGTACATAGGATGAAAGGACACACCGCCAATAAATCGCTTATCCACATAAGGTCTAAAACAGAAACAACTCTCGTCATCAATAACCTCCAACAAAGACAACCTGGCCTTCCCACCATGTCAGTGCAGACAGCGAGGTCGTGGTGCAAACACTGAAGGATCACTGGAAGCAAGGGGAACTGGAGAGAGGAAGTTGGCGTACAGGACCATAATCCAGAAAATGCTCAAAGAGAAAATAATGCAAGAACACTAAATCCAGAAATGAAGTAACAGAAAAGCGACCAAAGGAAAGTCGCATTTGTTCGCCAACCTGATCAAGGTGTCCATACAAACCGCCCAAGTACAAAGGGGCTAGTGGAAGGCGAACCCCATTTGTTAATAAACAGGTGAAAATAAAAACAGAGGGGCTAACCGACTCTCAAGGCGGACCAGTAAAACCATAACGACTAAGCCAAAAAGAGAGCCGCCCTTTTCAAACGAGGTTCTAGGCAAGGTCCAAATTCAAATTTCCCATTAAAAGTATCACCAAAGAAGTACCTGATCCAAGTGGCAAAGGTATACTTCAACGAGCCAGCACTCTTGAGCCTCTTGGAAGAAGGAACCAAGCAGCCAGTTCCCCTTATCTTCTTTGAACCTTTGCTTGCCTTTGCCCTTTGCCTATCAAAGAAATCCCTGGAGTAACACGCGCTAAGCCAAGTGGCAGCTTTCAATTCTTTAGCAGTCTCAATAACCGAATCATCAATAGCATGAAGAGAAAGAGAATGTTCTCCAAAGGCGGGCAACCCAATAACAGCACAACATCTTCCAGAGTGGGCGAAAATTCACCCCAGGCAGTCAGAAATGTATGAGTACTAGTGCACCACCTCTGTAGAAGGTGGTCCATATCCTCTGCCTTTTTAGTAAGTGATAAAAAGGGAGAAGCCTTAATAGCAGCAGCAATACCAACCTTCTCCAAGGTTTGCACAAATTCTAAATCATTAGTAAAAACGTATGTTACCCATTCGGCCCATCCATTTGTAGAACTCAAGCGACCGTGAAAGCAAACGGGCGACCATGGAAATTTCTCATGTGCTAGGCAAGAGCGGAGAAGCGAAGGACCCAAACTTGTGGACGAAAGCGAAGCCTGTGGAGATAAAAGTCTCGCCTCACAGAGGGGTATTGTTGGTCGTTCACCACTTAGAGCGGTAAAAAGATTACCTGAAGAAGGAGGTTGCACAAAGGGACGGTTGGGGAAAGGAATTTCAGCAGCATCCTTAGTGGAACCTGCACCGGACAATTCCGCTCGGGGTGATGGAAGGGAAGGAAGGAATTGGTAAGAAAGAATAGGAGGAAGGGATTCTTTGAGATTTGGAGTATTTGTGGAGGAAGGAGTCTCAACAGGATTGGGAGATGACATTTGAAAGGATATGAAACCACCAAGAGAGGAGACGAAGGCGCGGCGTACGGTGGAGCCAGGGAGGCACGACGAACAACGGCCGAGGAGGTGCGGCGGGAGGCGATAAGGGCGGCGCACGATGGGGCTAAGGGGTGCGGCGGACGGCAGGCTATATGGAGGCGCGGCGGCCGACGGGATAGGGAGTCACGGTAGAGGAGGGAAGAAAGAGTTTGATGGGTACAGTAGAAAATAAAATATAAGAGAAGAAGAGAGAAGGAAAAGAAATGCAGGAGCATGCGTGTGATCTTTGGAGGCACATGTTACAAGACACTATTGATTGGGTATGGAGCAGTTAGTGGAGAGAGTGGGAAGTTGAGGAGTTTGCAGCAAAGGGAAAAAGAAAAAAAATAATAACAACAAAAAAACGACAAAAAGAAAAAGAAAAAAAATATAGTAACAACTGTGCCTCCACTGCTGTTCAACGTGATGAGTGAGGGAGCAGGCAAGGAGTCCTTTTTTCCCTTTGCTGCAAAAGGGGCTATTGTTTGGATCCTGTTTGAAAATCATGCACTTGGGCCACAAGCCCAATATTCAATTAAAATTAGAAATGGGCTAAGGGAAACAAGCTTGTTCAGAAGCTTGGTTAAAGCATTTCCTTTTAAAAGATCTGTTACCTAAGATGATGGGACAGGACAAAGGGAAATGTTTGGGAGCTTGCTAGGCGGAAGTGGCTTGGTTGGCTCTGAGTGGATACTGCCCTTTAGAGGGAAGCGAACCTTGAAAGGGACTTATGCAACAGCTGGGAGAGCGAGCCTTGGATGGGGATTAAGGGGCAGCTGGTCATTAGGGACTTAATGGAGAAGCAATTGACTCCCTTGCACCAAAAAGGAGTCTTTGGTCCCTAACTCAGGGAAAGGGGTTTTCCCATGAGTTACCTTAAAGGGGACATTGGTATATACGAGGAGCAGGGGGACAGAGCAGAGGGTGAGAGAAATAACAGAGGTGATGGGGATGTGAGAGAGAGGAAAAATGCATAAGAAGAGGGAGATGGTAGAAGGGAGATGCAAGAAACCAATGGGAGGAAAAATACAGAGAGTAAAGGAAAGGAAAATAGAGAGAGCGAGAGAAAAATAGAGAGAAAGGGAGAAAGGGAGGAGATTAGAGAGAAGAGGGTTCCAAATCCAAGGCTCCTCATCATCTTCCCCACTAAACACTGTTGTATTTGATCCACTTACTCTCCACCATAGCCACCCCAGCAAGCTCATCTTAGTAATATTCAGTTTCTAATATTCATTTGTTGTTCAATCTCTCAAGTTTACGAACCATTATTATTTCATATTTATTGTTTGGAAATCTTGTCCAAAACACACACGATGATGTCGTGTGATGCTAAATTTTTCATTTGGATTTTACTCCGTAAAAATTTTTTTTCCAAGTAAATTGTTACTTTGGTCTCTGAATTTACATAACATTTTTATTTTAGTCCTGAAATTACTTCGATATAAATGCATGGGAACTCAAAAACGACGTCGTTTAAGACCTACAATCAGTCACGTTATCATTCCGTTAACGTCTGTTGACGGGGGATAGGGACAAGGAGTTATCACTAAAAGAAAAATCCAAAATAGCGACGGATAAATCCCTCGCCAATCCCTCGCAAATCCCTCGCAAAATCGAATTAGCGACTGATTTGCGACGGATTTGCGAGCAATGCGTCCGTCACGTATTTTTCATCGCTAATTAGCGAGCACATGTTTCCCTCGAAAATTCCTCGCTAAAATCATGCTTTGCGAGGGAAATTTCCCTCGCAAATCCCTCGCAAGTGTCGTTCAAGAAATTGGTCACACATATCATTTGGCCGTCGCTATTTAGGGACGCACCGTTCCTCGCAAATCCCTCGCAATTGATTTGGCCGTCGCTAATTAGCGACCAACAGTTCCTCGCAAATCCCTCGCAATTTATTAGGCCGTCGCTAATTAGCGACCAAAAGTTCCTCGCAAATCTCTCGCAATTGATTTTTTTAGAAAATTGGTTGAATTTTGTCATCAAGCCGTCGCAAATTAGCGACCACCAATCCCTCGCAAATTCATCGCTAGTGAATATCCCACGCAAATCTCTCGCTAATTGGTGACGAAGAGGTCCCCACCCACGACAAAAAAGGGATATTTTGCAACGGTTTTGGATTGTTTTTCCGTCGCTAATATTTTGTTAAAATGATTGTGACAGTTAAAACTGCCGCTAAACCATATTAAGAATTTAAAAAAAAAAATTGCCGCAAAACGTCCTTCTACCCCTATATCTGTCTTTCCTGCTATGTTTTCTCAAATTATATTAGCATATAGACAAACGTTCATTCATAAGAATTAAAAAACTAATGCAATATGAGAACTAAAACAAAATGTTAAATAATCTTTTCATCTTTTGTAACTTCACTATACAAAGTTGATACATGCTAGTCAAAATCTACCATGAAAAATGGAAAGCATGTTAAGTAGACCCAACAATGAAACAATCTAAAGTCTAGACCCTATTACAATTTGATGGGCAAATGAATTTCGAAATAAGATTTCCAATTGCTTTGTGTAGCACTTATAATATCTACCACCAAATCTTTGGTTTGTTGAGCTTCATGTGTTTTGTTATCCATGCCCTGAAATTAGTATAATGTACATCAGGACCAAACTAAAAATAATAAATTATTCCAAAATTAGTGTGACAAATCATACTAATATGCTATTCAAATCCCTAATTCATAAGTATCCATAATCAGAATTTACCATTTGATCAAAGGCCTCCTGAAAAGCATTATGTGTGACATGTTTCTTACTAAGTTTGTTCTGCTTGCGAATTAGTTCAATTCTTCCTCTCATTTGTGTGTGCCTGAACACAATATTTAATTGAGGCATGTCAGTTGAAAACATACATATCAAAGCTTTGGAATTAAAACATATAGGAACAGAAATTTACTCTGCCACCAAAGGTGACTCAGAATGACAGCAATCAACTGCAGAGTCATAAAATTATCAATCTCCAAAGAAGTGTTGTAAAATTGTTTGTTACTACTTCTGGCTCTAGATTCTTTTTTGCTCTAGAGCTATATAGCACCAAACAGCAGTGGTCAAAATAAAATTCAAATAACAAAAACATAATTGGCACTAATTGTAGAAACTGAAATGCATAGATAACAAAAACATGCAGAAATAGAAACACACAGTTCAGCGAGAAGATCAACAAGTTTGGGTTTGGCAAGGGGTTTAAGGAGCAGGCAAAGCTCTTCCTTGGAACTGAAATCATATTCACCATTATGGATCCATTATCAATGAATACAATCTAATAAAAAAAAAATCACTTTCATTCATTCCCTCTTTCATGAATTGAGAGATTTAGAGCATCCGAATCAATCCATATTAGAAAGGGTCCGATTCCATCACAAATAGGCACAAAGTAAACATCAATTCAACCATTCCAAGTCCAATTTAGATTAAAAAAAACCAAGAAGATCGTAAAGGACCGAAGAACATAACTCATAGGAAATGGAATCAGGTCAGCAAAAATCTAAGGAAAACGGATATAACACAATAAGATACGCTAATCACGAACAAGTTAAAAGTTCATAAAATAACGGAAAGATACATGTTATATCGGTAAAATATCTGTTACAATACATGTCAGTGAACAACAACCAAATTGATCCACTTTAAAAATTGACAAAGAACCTAATTACAATTGTTTGATCCATTCAATTGAATTACTAACATAGAAAAATCAGTTTATTTTCTGTTTCAATTTTGCATCTTTGCTTCATATAAACACCCAAATTAATCAATGCAGAAACAAATTGTATTAACAAATACTATTTTATAAATTAGATGATGGTTATAACAACATGCGGAAGAAACCATTAATCAAATCGATCCATGAATGACTAGTTTCAAAAAATACAAAGGACATATCTTTTGTTACAATCTGTAACAATTAGAAAAGAATCCATTCATTAAAGCCAACCAAAGATTGACATGTTAGAGGTCAGCAACCTGAGGTTGTAAGAGATGATATATTTGACAAAAGATTCACTAACAAAACTCCAAAACAGAGCCATCTCTCTTGGAATATAAGGAGTCTCCTTACAAAAAAACCACATATTGAAAGAAGGCTGTTTTTAAAATTTTTATCGAGACAATTCATCATGAAGCAAAGAAGAAACTTAGAAACCTCTTTTTCTAGATGATGAATCAGCCAAGCTCACTGAAAGATTGGTTGTCAATTTTGTAGGTATAAACCAACTTTCTTTCCTGCCCTGAAAAATTTTCATAAAAAAGAAAAAAAACTGATGAATAAATATACAAGAGAATGAATCGCATCAAGTGCAAGTGCAATTCACAAAAATAAAAATTCACTGAAAGATTTGTATCCATCAGCTGTAATTCACAAAAAAAATTTCTATATTCAGTAGAATGAATCCAAGTGGCTTATTGATCATTAGATGCATATCAAGAACTGCAAACCACTTTCAGTTAATTTTGGAGTATCTTTGTCTCTGCATTGACACAAAAACACTGACATCAAATATGAGATACAGTTTGCAACACCTACATACATGTGCAAGCCAATGTTAAAATGAGAAGTAGCACTGCCTAGTAAACAAAACCTTTGACTGAGGAGTCACCGTTGGAAAACTCTCATCAAAGATGAGCTAATATTTGAGGGCTTTTCAACAAGACTTGAGCTTATAAGTTGCAATAAGAAACACTACATCACAAAACAAAGTCAAGTTTAGGCTTCATTTTAGCCAAAATTTAAAAACTAGGGGCTGCAGGATAATTATTTTGAAATTTAAAACAATTAATCAAACAGATAATGTTAATAACAAAAATTTAACATAGATGTACATGCACAAATAAAAAGGAAAATGGAATCAAAAGATCAAACACTGTACCTCCCATTGTTCCAGAGCCCAAGCCTCAATATACTATACGTCCTTGTTGTGCCGCTTCGCGAGGATATCCTCCGGATTTCGTCAAGTTACCTACTCTTAATGGGCGCAGAGACACAACACCGAAGACGAGCGGCGAATCGACGATGGCTGTTGGCGAATCGAAGATGGACGGCGGAAAGCACTGGACGAAGAAGAAGAAGCACCGAAGCTGTGATCGAAGAAGAAGAAACTTCGAGATGCGATTCGAAGAAGAAGAAGAAGAAGCACCGAAGCTGATAGGAGAAGAAGAACCGCGCGATGGTTAGGGAGAATGAGAGGCAGCGACTGATAGAAGAACCGAGTTGGATGGGAGAAGAAGCGTGCAAGCGGCGCTGCTTTAGGTTATTGAGAATGAGAATATGAGATTTGCTTTTGCTGTAGGATGTAGGGTTAGGTTCATTTTTTTAAAAAAAAATAAGAAGAGTAATATAATAAATTTTTTAATATAATAATAGTAATAGTAATAATAAAATTATATAGGTCGATTTGTTAAGCTAAACAGACTTTTTGAAAAGTCCAGGCCTGACCTGTTAAGGTTATATAAGCTCTTTAAATAGCCTGGGCCTGGCCTTTTAAAAAAAAGTCTGGCCTGACCTGGCCTGTTGTTAGGCCTGTCATAGGCCCCTGTAGATCGGTCAGACCTATTTCCACCCCTATATGAGACTAATATGTTAGCTTGAAACTAAAGGGTTCACGCGGGGTTTCTCTTTTGGGTTTTCTATGCTTTTTTGCCGTAAGCGCCAAAGAAATATTTTGATTTCTTTTTATTTTTCTTTTTTTAGACAAATATTTATATATTAATTTTTAATTTTTTTAGACAAATATTTTTACTTTTCATTTTTGTACTTGGTATTAAAAAAAGAGAAGGTTTAGGATAAATACTTAAATAATTCGGGTCCAAGCATTTTAATTAATTGATTGAAGAAAAAATAGTCAATCCTATAAATTATTAAAGACTGCTTAATGATGATTGCATCACGTCCGACAGGATCATGCATCCAAAGCAAAACCGCAGTCTAATAGCCGAAGAGAAAGGGCTCGGGATTCGCAACGTCTAAGAGAGAGAAGACTCGTGGGAATGAGAAACAGTGAAGGGAGCCCGCGAGAGAAAGGAACAACGAGCCAGAGGAAGAGGAAAAGGAGCGGCCGATTTTGATGGAGTTAGGGTTTAAAATAAATATAAATAATAATAATTTTTTTTATCATTGTGTAGTTTTTTTTAAATATAATTTCTTTTTATATAAATTTAGATATTGAAATTTTATGTCCCCCAACAATTTTTCTTTATTTTTAATTTTTTATTTAACTTATGCTCTTTAACCCGTACACACGACATGGGCAACTACACTAGTTAAATAATAAACGAGGATAGTTTAACAAAAAAAATCCTCTTCAACAATGCTTAAATAACAATTTTGTAGTAGTGACATTTTAACTAACGGAATAATGCTTAAATAACAAAATAAATACTGGCCTTAAATAACAATTTTGTAGTAATGACATCAAATTATAGAAAATAAGAAAGGGATTACAGTCAAAAACCATCACTTTCCTTTGTTTCTGCTAATGACACCATGCATCTTAATTGAAACAAGCTCCTTTGGTGAACTTACACATGATTAGGGTTTCCTTTTGCTCCTCTGCCTCTATCTTTTCTGTCTCTCTCTGTTTTTGCTTTTTTGCTCAATTCTTAGTGTCTTGAGTTTTGCATTTCTGCTCTCAAGTTATCTCATGTATATATATATATAGGTTGAACCGGAACCAGTTTTACTAGTTTAATCTGGATCAACTCGTTTTAAGTTACTGCTTCCTACTTGTTTTGGATTCAACCAGGTTTATAAATGCCCTCGCCAACTTTATTGTCTTATAAATGTATTCGTAGCGACGGCTTTGCGAGGAAACTATTCCTTCGCCAACAATTTGACTACATAAAAGAATTTGTGGCGACGGATTTGCGAGAGAAAAATGTCCTCGCAAACTTTATTTCATTAAAATGCATACCTAGCGACGGATTTGCGAGGAAAATATTCCCTCACAAACGATTTAATAGCATAAAGGAATTTGTGGCGACGAATTTGCGAGAGAAACATGCCTTCGCAAACTTTATCGTTTTACAAATGTATTCGTAGCGACAGCTTTGCGAGGAAATTATTCCTCGCAAACAATTTGATAGCAAAAAGGAATTTGTGACGACGGATTTGCGAGAGAAACATGCCCTCGCAAACTTTATTGTTTTACAAATGTATTCGTAGCGACGAATTTGAGAGGAAACTATTCTCTCGCCAACAATTTGACTACGTAAAGGAATTTGTGGCGACGGATTTGTGAGAGAAAGATGCCCTCGCAGACTTTATTTCATTAAAATGCATACCTAGCGACGGATTGGTGAGGAAAATATTCCCTCGCAAACGATTTGATAGGATAAAGGAATTTGTGGCGACGGATTTGCGAGAGAAATATGCCCTCACAAACTTCATTGTATTAAAAATGTATTCATAGCGACGACTTTACGAGGAAACTATTCCCTCGCCAACAATGTGGAAGTTTAAAGGAATTCGTGGCGACCGGCTTGCGACGGAAACATGCCCTCGCAAATAACCTAGCGACGGATTTGCGAGGAAAATGTCCCTTGCCAAAATTGCTTCAAATAATCTCTCACTAATTTGTCGCAAATCCGTCGCTAATGTTGTTTAAAGGAATTCGTGGCGACCGGCTTGCGACGGAAACATGCCCTCGCAAACTACTTAGCGACGGATTTGCGAGGAAAATGTCCCTCGCCAAAATTGCTTAAAATAATCTCTCGCTAATTTGTCGCAAATCCGTCGCAAATCCGTCGCAAAATGATTATTATTTTCACGTTTTCAAATGTTCATCTCTTTGCGAGGGAATTCGCGTTTGCTCGCTAAACCCTCGCTTGTCTCTCGCTAATTAGCGACCGATTAGCGACGGAAAGTTGCCCTCGCTAAAATCCCTCGCTATTTTGCATTTTTCTTGTAGTGTATGTGAATGACTTTTTACAAAGTCAGAGACCTAAGAGCATTTTTGTTAATTTCAGGAACTAAAGTGAAAGTGTTGTATAAATTCAGAAACCAAAGTGACATTTTACTCAACATTTTTTCAAAAAAGTTAAAAATATATATATATATATATATATATATATATATATATCAGTGGCTTTGTGGTACTGATTTTATTGGAATCTATATCAATTCGAGTGGTGAAAGATTTCAGAGGATAAATAGGCTCCAGTGATTTTATAGTTTACAAAGGACATATGTTAAGGTTGGGTTGTTATATAAAAACGGCAAAAAAAAATTTATGTATTATCTCTTTTTTTTTTTACAAAAAATTTTAAGATTATTTTTACCAGGATCTATGCACGGGCTGATATTTGTTTGGGTTTTGTTAATGTTTTGGTTTTGCACCCTGGTATCCGGTCCACTGGGCCGACTAATCCAGTTCGAGGGGGTCCCGGGGTTAAGGTTTTATTCCTCTCCGAACGTTGTTGCTGGGGATCGAACTGTGGTTCGCCCTACCAAGTGCAGCCCCTGGCACCACTGCACCAACAACTCGTTGGTGGGTTTTGTTAATGTAAGAGTGGGAAAAATTAAGTGTATATTGAAATTTGAGGATGGTAGCAAAATTGTTAATGATATTATCAAAATTGTGTTAATTAATTTCTATATTTGGAAATGAGTCTAATCATTCCCAAATACTTAAAATTCTTGATCTTTATGAATTATGAGTTATGACTTTAATGTCTTAAGTTTTCTTATGTTGTAAATATTTTCGTAATCATTAGACTTAATTCCAAATATTTCATTAACAGGGAGCTCAATTGGCAAGTCTTAGAAGCATTTTCATACATTGTTTCTTTAGAAACATATGTTTAATTTAATATTTGGAAAGTTCCTGTAAATTTTAATAGCATTTTGTGACTGCTTTATTTTTAGCTTCCGGACTGATTTTAATATATTACCTGTATAAGTTATACTTTCTCCGGTCCTATATATATAAGCACCTTTTGAAGACTTTTTTTTGTCCTTAATATAAGCCTCATTTCCAATTTTCAATAGCATTAATTAATTCTTTTCCACAAATACCCCTATTTACTCAACACTTTTTAGATTTCCAATAATAATTATAGGGGTACTTTTGAAAAAGTATACCAAATATTTACATTTTCAATACCACTAACAATATTAACTAACTTTCTTAAAGGGAGTGAAATTGGTCAAATGGTGCTTATATTAGGGACCGGAGGGAGTACTTAATGACTTATTATTTCAATATTCTGAATAATTTTATCAAGTTTGACATCAAGATTGAGAAAATGTATTTATATTTGAATTTTGATACTTTTTCTTACACAGTAGCTATCTGTAAGGACCGATAACTTTATTATTATTTCAAGATTCTGAATATTATATTTAATCAAGTTTGACAACCGGATTGAAAAAATGTATTTACATTTAAATTTTGATACTTTTTCTTACACAATAGTTATCTGTAGGGATCTGTAACTTTATTATTTTTCAATCAGTTTTGAGTAATTAGAAATACAATATTGATGTACTTAAATGTATTTTATTTTTAGGATCATCAAACTTTTAGTTATGATGCAAAATACTTACACACATTAACCCACGAATGAGTAGTAATACTATTATATGGAAAAAAGAAGAAGAAGAAGAAGGGTTGAAGTTTTGGCGGGAAAGGAGAGGAGGAAGATTCTCCTATTTTATATATAGTGATCATCAAACTTTTAGTTATTATGCAAAATACTTACACACATTAACCCACAAATGAGTAGTAATAGTATTATATGAAAAAAAAGAAGGGCTGAAGTTTTGGCGGGTTAGGCGGGAAAGGAGAAGAGGAAGATTCCCCTATTTTATATATAGTGATTATAGTTTCCCCCTTTTTCAGTTTTAATCCGCTTAATTTTTTTTATTCTATCTTACGTTTCAAAAACATAGTTTTAGACTCATCTTTTGATTTTGAAAAATGGATTTTCTTGCAGTTTGAAAATTCGGTTACAAAGGTTATAAAGTCTTTTTTACCTTCTCGACTTATCAAACTTTTAAAATTTGTCACATCAGAATGCACTAATTATAAAAGTTCGGTTTATTAAGAAGTTACAATATTAAATGATTTCTTAGAAATGTTTAGCCTCCGCATATACTGTACAGTTAAAATTTATTCTTTAACATAAAGAAGGCAACAAACTCATGGTATCCAATTTTTGCAAAGAATCGAAATTAAATTTCCTAATTGATCATGCCAAAAATCAAGAGTCTCGACAAATTAAACGGAGATGGATCTAATATTATTGATACTTGGGGAGTTGAGTACAAATAGTTCAACATTTAGATAACCATTTTCAACACAAGTTATAGTTATTTCAATTTTATTAGTCAGCAGCAAGAACAATTTTTAAACTAGCCTTATTAAATAATGTACCAGAAACTAAGTTCTTATGCATAGAAGGCACATACAACACATTGTTCAGAGCTAAAAATTTCTAGAGGTTAATTAGAGTATGATTTTTCTTTTATCACATACTCCAATAGTAGCAAAGTTACCCATATAGATAATATCACCATATATTGCCTCCTCAAACTCTTGGAACAACTCCTTATTAGTACATATGTGTCTTGTTGCTCCGGTGACAAGGACTTATTCAGACATTGCTCACTAGATTCACTTCCTTACAACAATAGAGACTAGTTCATATTCTTCGGGTAGGTTTGCTTGAGGATGCGATTCGTGTGAAGCTTGCCTTTGATTATTGTTCTCTTCTTCGGGTAGGTTTGTTTTCCTTCTAATTTTGCTTATTGTATTAGCCCAGAAATTTTTCTTGTTTTTGATTCTTAAACCTGTTCATAGACATGTTGGAATTTTTTTTATAGGCAAAGTTTTTTTTTATGGTGACAAGGGTAAGGGAAATTAAATCCACCAACAAACCATCAAATGGTGGTGCCAAGATCGAACCCAGGACCTCCAACTCTCAAGCCTTAAGACTTGATATATGACCATGTGGGCTACACCAATTGATAACCATCATTTAAGAGGAGGGAGTGAATTGGGTTTTTGTAAACTATGACACTTTATGTGTTTTCCAAAATTTCAAAAGTAATACACAGCGAAAAACAAATATGAAAGCAGATGTGTGTACAAGTGATTAGTAGTATTAGCAATAAACAATAATGACACCGAAATGATAACAATAACAATAAAAATAAGCGCAACGCTAAATAAAGAGATCATGGTAAGAGAGATTGCATAACGATATTTTATCCTGATTCAGCCTCCCCGGTGAGACCTGTGTACATGCCCTCAGCAACGTACATAAGATTTGTTGTATTAATGAATTAAAGTTCCAAATCTTAGTACAATCCCATAGCGCCCCAAAAACAACAATAAGAGTCACATGTATTGTCCAAGATGAATCAAGAACTCGATTTCCTTCTTGAAGCTTGGTTTGTTGACGTCAAAACATCATATTGCATTGGAACTTAAGACTCCCCTTTTTTATGATGACATCAAACATTATCTTCAAAATAAGAGTTACAACAAAATAGTGTGTATACAAGAATAGCGCCCCTGACACATTGCTTTAAAGGAAGTTAGATATAAGAATCATGAAGACAAACACAATATTACACCCCTAAATTGATGCATAAATAGTAAGTAGACAATAAATACTTCTCCCCCGAGTATCAATAAGAAGGGGAAAACAATAAGCATCAAACACAGTTTCATATCATATCCTGCAAAACAGTATTTTCAGTGCCCAAGTTAGTAAGTAGGAAAGCAATGTATAATGCTCAATGCAAATACACCGATCAAATTATGCAGGATATAGATATTTCGTCAACAACATGATTTGTTATCATCAAAACATAATGCAATAAACATAGGGGAAATCCACATTTTTGCATTCTCATCCTTTTTGATAATGACATATCATTATGGAAATATATGCAATCATATATCACAATAACAATGTGTGCATATTTTTCTACTCAACTTTTCTCCCCTTATTTGACATCAGCAAAAATATTAAAATATGGAATAAAAAATTTTCTTCCCAATATTTCTCTCCCAACATAAAAAACACATGGTGTCAAAAAGGAACAAAGACACAAAACATGTTAATCAATGCATACTTTTCAAAAGCAAATTTCTCCCCCTTTTAAAAATGATTTTCCACAGTTACGTTATGTTCTAGACCTATCACTGACTAAGGATACTTACAATACGAAAGGACCCTGGAAGACCTATTGTGTCCTCTGGAAGGACCTTGATGAGATGGTTCAACCTTGAATCATCCCTAACGAAGGACCTCAAGCTCGGAAGACTATTGAAGAGCTCAGATGAAGTCCTGATGGCAAATAAGGTCATGAGACTTATTCACATAATTCAAACTCTAGAAGATTAAAACACTTTATTAGGGATTGATAATGGCACTACAACATTTTTGACTTTAGGCAACACTGCAGATTTCAACGGTTGAAAAACCGTTGCTTATGCATGGAATAAGCAACGGTTTTTTGTGTGTTGTCTATTGATATGAATAGGCAACGGTTTTTTTATATGTATGTTGCGACCTACTGAATATCAACATATGCTTCTATATAGGCAACAGTGTTTTGATTGTTGATAGGAAAAACCACATGTTTTTAAGCGTTGCCTAAAAGGTCATTAAAAAACCGTTGCCTAAATATTCCGTCATTAAAAAAACCGTTCCTGATAGTTTATCAATAAAACACATACAGTTCCTGAAAATTCTATCTAGCTAAAAAAAAATGGAGGGCCGAGTCAATTTTTTAGCGCCAATTTTTTTAGCCCCAATTGTAAAAGTCCCCAAAAAACACAAATAACCTAAAATTATTGTTCATCTTCCCTTAGCTTACACCTTTACCATATCATCATCAAAACCCCAGCTTCACCGTTCAGTACATCCACCAGCGAGCTTCAGCCTTCGGTGCCCTAACCTTCTTTCTCCATTCTTCTTCGGTGAGTTTCTTCACTCTCTTCCATCATTCTTTTCCTTTTCATCAATTTCCCTCTCTCTCCCTCTCTATATTATCGTTATTTCTTTAATTCCCTGCATGTTTCCGAAATTTCTGTACACTTTATTAATTTTACAATTTTGATTCATTCTTCTGTGATTTAGTAGTATTAGTTCACACTGTTCCCTTTAATTTGATTTCCTGCCATGTCTGGGGTTGTTAAAAAAAATAAAAAAATGACTTAATATAAGCTTCTTTTGGGGTAATTCACGCCAATTGAAGAAATTAATTAAACTTGTAAAAGCCAGTTCAGTTGTTAGAAATCCGACATATGAATGAATACGGCAAAGGAAGTTGGCAGCACTCGCATTCTCTTAGTGATTTTTCAATTAGGTTAAGTGATTTGGGCTTGTCTGATCTGTTTTATGTATTCCCTGTCCAAATTGCATTGTTTAATGATGCATAGTTATTTTTAATGTCTTTGTTGCGGTAGGACAGATCAGATATCTCATGTCATGTGCCAAACCATTCCACGTTTTTAAAGTAACAATCTTTAGTTGATTAACAAATCTTTAGTTACAATTTTTTATTTTTTATTTGTTCAGTGTGCTTTCTGAGTAATGGTCTTTTTTTTGCTGGTGCTATTTGCTATCTCCACCACTCATTAGTATGTGTCTTTATCTTCACTAGTCAGCATTTTTCAAATCACCTGCGTATTAAGAATACTCTGTTTGTCCGAAAATTTCTTAAAGCCAAGTAGCCTAGGTAGAATAAGTAGCATAGCTTCTCTAAATTATATCTACAAAAAGTGTCCTGTGAGCTCTACTTATATCATAAGAATAATAAGGCTATGTGGCTAACAATAAAGATTAACTTTCAAATTGTCTTAAATTTGGTAAGTTTTGATTCTATGTTCTGAGATGAGGGAGCTCTTATAAGGTTTCTGGTTGCATTAATGCTATCTTTATTTTTCGTTTTATGTTTAGCTGGTATGTGTGTTAATGCCAATTTAATTAATTTGTATAATGGACTTTTTTTAATCTTTGGGTGGTGGGGCTACAACTTACAGGTTTATGGCCATATATGACAAAAAAAATCATTGCCCAAGGTTATGAAGGTAAAGGGGAAGAGTGTCTATGTAAAGTTGAAGATTTTAACATCTATTTTGTATTGCTCTTAACACTACTGCATTTTAGTTGATTGGATCACATTATAGTAGTCTGTTATTGCTTAGGATGTCATTTTAGCTACTCCAATTATAGACCATGATATTGTCTGATCTAAATAAGCATGGGAATGTGTTTTGACAACGAATTTGATTCAGTTCTGTAGTTTGTGCTTTAGGGACTAATAACCCTATGATTCTTAATTTTCTGAGTTCTATAGTTGTTATTTTCTCTAATTTAGACTTGATTTGAAAAAATGCCCAAACCATTTGAAGCATTTGAAGCATTTAGATATGAGTCTCTGTTTCTTAGCTATGCAATTGTTTGATTCTTATCTCTGTTTTTGATCCATGAGTTTTACCTGGTGTTTAGATATGCATTTGTTACCATGAAGAGTTCTGGTTTTGTAATTGATTATTCAAAAAGGGTTTTTAAGTCATCAGGTGGTTGGGTAATAAGAATTACTGGTTGTGGTTTTGTTAAATTTTAAATTGTGTATAGGAGCAATTCTTTCTTCTTCTCAGTTCGAGATTTTTTTTTCAAAAAAATTAAAGGTTAATATATTCTTATTGATAAGTGAATGAACCTGAAATTTGATTCTTATATTAGAATCAGGGCTAGGCTGCACATTCAAAAACTTAGCAGAGTGCATTTGGTTTACAGCATTTGGTTCTATGAGGAGATGACCCAGAAAGATATCCCATTATCTGTATATTGTACAGTGCAAGTCAGTAAAACATGTGCATATATTATCAATACTAATTATTATACCATATGATATGATATAAGATTTTCCAAACACACTGAAAACTACATTGGTTGCAATATTGGCTTAGAAAAAGAAAATAGGAAAAATGCATCACAATTGAAGGAAGATCATGTTATACTTTGTTGAGTCAAGTCCCACAACCATACATTTTGCAACAGTGTAGCAGATCAAATCTTCTCAAACATGTCATTTTCTGATATTTTTTTTTAAATTAAAAAAAAACATCAATGCACTTACTTACCATGCTAACTAGTTTGTGATATGGTTAACTAGTTTCTGATCACTGTACATACAACTATTTAAATCTTGATCATCTACCTTGTATATATCTACCTATTGTTTCAAAAAACAAAACTTTTTTTGATTAATGATTATACAAGCTAATTAAGTTTGAGAGAATCATAAATCAAGCTTCGAAGTTTTTTTTTAAATTTTATTTCATTTCTTGGTTCTGGGATTTTGATTGATCAGAAATAATGATGGTGTGTTCCTGGAAATGCTTTTTATTTAGGATTTGGCAAATTTCGAGATCTGGTGCGAGAGAATTACAATTTTGTTCATTGAGGCATCATGGAAATAGGGAAACATTAAGGGCATAAGTGACTGAGAGAAAGCATGAGTAATTGAATTGGGGACTTTGATAATTTTTTTGGGTGAACCGGGGATTGACTTTGATTATTGAATGAGTGTCAATTGTTCTTTCTGTTTTGTGGTTCAATCGAATCAAAAATCTTGATGGGTGTGTTCTGTTTCTACTTTAGTTTTTTTCCATTTTGTTTTTGATTTGTTTTTTAATTTGTTTTAATATTTGTCCATTTGTCAAGATTTTATTGGTTTGAGGATACAACTTTCCTCCAGTTTTTTCCCCCCGGCTAACGTTCTCATTTCTTATTTAATACATGAGATACAAAAGGTCTAAAACCATTCATTTGTGATGACTTGGGTCGGGTTTCATGAAAACATGCTCTCCCTTTATTTGTAGTGATTAAAATTTCTTTCTTACAATCATGTTTTTGTTTATTAGGATAAGTTGAAAGATTCACTTCAAAACTCAACCGAATCTGCTGGGCAAACTTTTCAATCAATATTTGGCAAAGAAAAGCCAGGCAGGGTGCGTTGTTTTGGAAGAACTGTTACACCGACAATGTTAAAAAGAAATCAAACAATTGCAGCTGTCAAGAAAGAATGTGCTGGTAAGATTAATAGCATGTCCAAGAAGGTCGAAGGATTAGAAGCGCTCTTAAAATGTGTGTTGAAGCAAACAAACCCAGATTTGGATGATGAGGCTTTGAATAATATAATGTTAGGAGCCTTGGGTAGTGAAATCAGCTCGACACATCCTTCTTCTACCTCAACCCATTTTCCAAATGAAGAGGTATAACTTATTGTGTGTCTATGTCTGTGCATATAAACACACATATATATATATATATATATATATATATATTGTAATGATGTTTTGTTTTGATTCTATATTCTTAACATGTATATTTTTTTTCATACTGCAGCAAAATTTGAATGTTGAGGAAGACCAAGCCGAAGATGAATGAGAAGGATATCATTGGCAATGCAAGAATATATATATGGATTATTTAAGTTTTGACTTTTTTTTAAACTTTAGCAAAAAATTATTATTTTATTTAGCAAGTACTTAATTAACTTGGTCTTGTACTCTTTGGATCATGGAACAATATAATCTTATGTTATTTTGATATGTCGTATGGTGATGATTATAATTTAATTTCATTATGGTGCGTTGTTATAATTTCATTATGGGGATGATTATAATTTAATTTCATTATGTACTCTTTGTATGGTATATATATATACACACATATATATATACACTACTCAATATAATTTTATTTAAAGTGTTGCATATAGATTGAACCTAAAATAAGTGTTGCCTATGTGAAGTTGACAACAATTTTATAACTGTTGCTGAAACATAATGCAACGGTTATACCAAAGTTGCATATGCTATTAATAAAAATAACTGTTGCTATTTTAAAGGAAAAGGCAACGGTTTTCTAACACGGTTGTTGCATATTCTGAACAACAAAACCGTTGTTGTTTATAGTAAAACCGTTGCTGTTTATTAGGGAAAGGCAACGGTTTTATTGATACAATCGCTGCATATTCTCAACAAAGAAACCGTTGCTGTTTGTAGTAAAACCGTTGTTGTTTATGTAAAAAAAACGTTGCTGTTTATACGTCAAAGAGCAACGGTTTTAGTAAAACTGTTGCCAAATACAAAAAACTTGCCTTTGACAATAGGCAACGCTCACCTAGAGAACAGTTTCAAAACCGTTGCATATACTTTCAGCAACGGTTTTTGGGCTTTTAGCAACGGTTTTGTGCCGTTGCAGAAAGCCAAAAATGTTATAGTGTGGATTATCCCAAGATTATCCAAAGTAATAGAAAATCATCGTTTATCTCCTTAAAGATAAGATCACGCGACGATCCCTCCCTGATATAGAAGGATTCATCAAGAAAATACATCAAACTAGGAAATCTCCCTGATTCTATAAATTCCAGTCTTATGCAAGGGGCTGAGATTCAACCTACTCCGGTACTTAAGAATCCAAACACATCCAAGTATTCCCTCAATAGACAAAGAAATAACATGCACACATAGTGCAAATACTCTGCCTATACACGCCGTATATGTTAGATCTAGTGTGCATGTGCATGTGGAGATTGTGAGATCTATTATGCAAGTGCATGGTTTTGATAATGACAAATGTTTTGAACAAGCTCAAGTCATGGAGAAGCTCACCAAAATAACAACAATCAACAATGATGAAGAGAGAGCAAGCTCATTAAGATTCAATTTGTGTATTGTTTGTAATATCTTTATTTTGAGTCTTAGAGTTTGATGAGTTTGGGTAGAGTTTATTAGAGGGTAGTGAATCTCTATCAAGTGCATGATCATATTATGATTTGAGTATTTCACTTAATTTAAATCAATAGGTGGCTTAAAGGTTTGAAAGAAAAGGTTTAGTTTTGAGAAAACAAGTTTTTAGAAGTGTTTTAACAGTTCATAATCGATTATGATGAATCAATAATCGATTATCATGAATTGAATCAGGTAATAATCGATTATCTAAGTTTTATAATCAATTATCACTTTTCACAAAGGTATAATTGATTATTTAGGTTGCTTAATCGATTATGACCAGCAGAACAGCTTTTTAAAAATCGTTTTTCACTTCTCAAAATCAGTTTTTAAGTAACCAAACTTTTGCATATTCTATATAAACCTTTTCCTATTCATTGTGATCAACTAACTTCATTTTTCATATCATTTATAGAAAGATCAAAGCCACACTATTTTCTCAACTTTCTCTCTCACTTTCTCAACATCAAAGTTCTTACTTTTCATATTCTTTGATCAAGAAACTTTTGAATCTCAAATTCTAATTGTTCATAGTTCTTGAAGGATATTCATTAGGTTATTGTGTTTTCTATTGTGTTGTAATCTTTGCAAGAAGGCAAGCTATCTACAGCAAAGTGGAAGTCTTGGTGGTTTTTCATCAAGCAAGTTGATTTGGAAGTCTTGTTGTGTTAACAAGCAAATTGGAAGTCTTGTTGTGAGGAATCAATAAGAAAGTGGAAGCCTTGTTGTGGGGTTATCAACAAGCAAGGGAAGAAGGTTAGATTAGAAGTTCAATAGGATTGCAAGACAAAAGTGAGGTATCTCTTGGAGGCTATCAAGAAGGGAGTCTTAAGAGGCAGATTACTTGTAACTTGAGAATTCTAATTCCTTATTGAAGAAACTCTCTCTTGTGATAAGAGGGGAATGGATGTACCTCTCGGTGGTTGAGAGTGAACCAGTATAAATCTCGTAGCAAGCTTCTCTTCCCTTAACTCTTTAGTTTTTGCTATTTCATATTGTTCTTGATTGAAAACCTAGAAAAGATTGATTTTCTATAATTGAATGAAATAGGTTTTAACTGTTCAAATTGATTTGGGGAAAACCTTTTTCATAACCTAGGTAATCATTAACAATCTTGGTGTTAATCAATTTCGTGCTATCTCTGATCTTATGTGTTAATTGATTGATTTTCGCTTTCGATTGAAAAGTGATTTTTTTTGTTTCTGCATTGAATAATTGATTATCCATTTGTCTTAATCGATTATCTGAAATTTGCTATCAGATGATAATCGATTATCCATTATCATAATCGATTATTTGTTTCATAATTTGTGAAAATCGTTCGTTTTAATTGTTTCGATTTGTTTTATTCGAAAATCTTTCAAGGTTTATTTAACACCTATTCAACCCCCCCCCCTTCTAGGTGTTCTCCTAGTGTTCTCTAGTTAATTCACCCACCAATTGTAGTGTCTTACAATTGGTATCAGAGCTCGGTCGAAAGACACGAGCATAGATCTTTATTTTCGTAAAGATCCTTGAGGAAACTACAATGGGTTCTACAAATCCCTTTGGTGGTGAAGGTGCTTCAATAAACCGCCCTCCTATATTTGGTGGAGAGGGTTATGCTTATTGGAAAGTTAGAATGAGAATTTTTATTGAAGCAATAGATGTGAATATTTGGGAAGCCATTGAGAATGGTCCTCACATTCCCTCAAAACAAGTAGAAGGTGCATTTCAACTCATTCCTAGAGATGAGTGGACGGATGATGATAAAAATAAAATTCAATATGATTTAAAAGCTAAAAGCATCATCACTTCGGCTCTATCTTGTGATGAGTTCTTTAGGGTCTCCCAACATCATAATGCCAAAGAAATGTGGGAAACCTTGCAAGTCACACATGAAGGCACTAGTGAAGTTAGGCGTGCTAGATTAAGATTATGAATTGTTTTGTATGTTTCCTAATGAACCTATATGTAATATGCAAAAACGTTTTACTCATATTATTAATCATCTCATTGCTCTTGGAAAAACTTTCATGAATTGTGAACTTGTTAACAAAGTTTTAAGATGTCTAAGCAGGGAATGGCAACCTAAGGTTACCGCAATTATAGAATCAAAGGACTTGGACACCATGGACTTAGCTACACTTTTCGAAAAGCTTCAAGAACATGAAATGGAGCTTGGACGTTTGCATATGCATGAAGAGTTGGAAAAGAACAAAGAAAGAAAAGGAATTGCTCTAAAAGCTAAAAGTTCATATAAAAAGGAAGAGAGTTCCGATTGTGAAGATTCCGATTCGGACATTGATGAAGAGACTATAAAACTTCTATTGAGAAAGTTTAGCAAGCTTCTAAGGAGAAAAGGAAGGTTGAACAAAGACAAAAGGAAAGAGACAAATTCCCCACACTACAAGACCAAGACAACTAAAGAAGGAGTAGTTTGCCATGAATGTGGAAAACCCAGTCATATCAAGTATACATGTTCAAAGTATCTCAAAAATATGGAGAAAGAGAAGAAACATCCAAAGCACAAAAAGGCATACATTGTTTAGGATGAAGAAGAAAAGGAAAGCACATCAAGTAGTTATTCGAATAATGAAGAAATCGCTACACTTAACTTGCTAGTTAAAGTAGATGAAGAAGAAAGCTCAAATGATGAATCAAATGAACAAAGCGAGGAAAGCGATGTAAGTGATACTAAATCCGAAATTTTCTCTATATATGAAATTTTATATAATGCTTACGAAGAAATGCATGAACAACTTAAGAAACTAGCTTTGAAAAATGTAGAAAGGAAGAAGCTCATTTTGAAACATCAACAAGAGATTTTAGAACTTCAAAAACAAGTTGATGACCTTAATCTTCAAAATGAAACTCTTGATCTCATATATGCTAGTTCTTCTTGTGATTGTGCTAGTAGATTGAATGTTGTGGTTGATTGTGAGAATTGCAAGTTGCTTAAAGATGAAAATGCTATTTTGAAAAATAAGCTTGCAAGTTTCACAAGTGGTGATATTAAATTGCGCACATTGTTAAATTTTAAAAGAGAAAATTCAAACAAGTTTGGTTTGGGTTATACTAATGCTAAAAGTAAGTCTCATAGAAATGTTGTTGATTTTTCTAAGGTTGATTTTTCAAATACACCAACATGTTTCTATTGTGCCACTCATGGACATACTTCAAATGTGTGTTATATTAAAGTGCATGGTATACCTAAAGGAAATTTTGTTTGGGTTAAGAAGGGTGGAAATCCCTTAACTAACAAAAACGGATCCAAGACCATTTGGATACCAAAAAGCAAAGCATGATTGTTTTGTAGGTCAAATTGAAGAGCAAAAGGTTTGCAAGTATTATTCATTGTTTACATTTTCAAGTATCAAAGAGAAAGTCCTACAATTGGTATTATTTCTACAAAGTTCACATTTGGTATCAAGTGGATTTTCACAAGTGGTAATAAGTATTTACATTTGGTATTTACAATTTGTGTTGAAAATTCATAAGTGTTGTCATGATATATTTTTCTACAATTGATATCATTGTGTATTCATTATGTGATTATCATGCTATTGTGGTTGTTGTGATATTTATTTACATTTGATATCATACCTTGTCAAGTGATATTATGATCTCAAGTTCATTGTCATATTTCTTTTCAATATCACATTTCAAAGTATATTTCATTAATTAATTGGTATCAATTATGTAGAGAAAGGATTGTTAATTTCTCATATTTTGGCTTAGGATTTCATTGTTATATTACTTTTTGATGATTCCAAAAGGGGGAGAAAAGGTTGTTTTGTTCTTTTTATATAGGGGGAGCAAAGTTGTTGAAGATAGGGGGAGAATCAAGCTTAACTCAATTGGATTTCAAATGTCAAATGCATTTATTGAGGGGGAACAAAAGTCTCACCATGTGATCAAATGTTTCAACAATCAACAACTTCAAAACATGTTTGTCATCATCAAAAAGGGGGAGATTGTTAGATCTAGTGTGCATGTGCATGTGGTGATTGTGAGGTCTATTATGCAAGTGCATGGTTTTGATAATGACAAATGTATTGAACAAGCTCAAGTCATGGAGAAGCTCACCAAAATAACAACAATCAACAATGATGAAGAGAGAGCAAGCTCATTAAGATTCAATTTATGTATTGTTTGTAATATCTTTATTTTGAGTCTTAGAGTTTGATGAGTTTGGGTAGAGTTTATTAGAGGGTAGTGAATCTCTATCAAGTGCATGACCATATTATGATTTGAGTATTTCACTTAATCTAAATCAATAGGTGGCTTAAAGGTTTGAAAGAAAATGTTTAGTTTTGAGAAAACAAGTTTTTAGAAGTGTTTTTACAGTTCATACTCGATTACGATGAATCAATAATCGATTATCATGAATTGAATCAGGTAATAATCGATTATCTAAGTTGTATAATCGATTATCACTTTTCACAAAGGTATAATCGATTATTTAGGTTGCTTAATCGATTATGACCAGCAGAACAACTTTTTAAAAATCGTTTTTCACTTCTCAAAATCAGTTTTTAAGTGGCCTAACTTTTGGGTATTCTATATAAATCTTTTCCTATTCATTATGATCAACTAACTTCATTTTTCATATCATTTCTAGAAAGATCAAAGCCACATTATTCTCTCAACTTTCTCTCTCACTTTCTCAAGATCAAAGTTCTTACTTTTCATATTCTTTGATCAAGAAACTTTTGAATCTCAAATACTAATTGTCATAGTTCTTGAAGGATATTCATTAGGTTATTGTGTTTCTATTGTGTTTTAATCTTTGCAAGAAGACAAGCTATCTACAACAAAGTGGAAGTCTTGGTGGTTGTTCATCAAGCAAGTTGGTTTGGAAGTCATGTTGTGTTAACAAGCAAATTTGAAGTCTTGTTATGAGAAATCAACAAGTAAGTGGAAGACTTGTTGTGGGGTTATCAACAAGCAAGGGAAGAAGGTTAGATTAGAAGTTCAATAGGATTGCAAGACAAGAGTTAGGTATCTCTTGGAGGCTATCAAGAAGGGAGTCTTGAGAGACGGATTACTTGTAATTTGAGAATTCTAATTCCTTATTGAAGAAACTCTCTCTTGTGATAAGAGGGGTTTGGATGTAGCTCTCGGTGGTTGAAAGTGAACCAGTATAAATCTCTGAGCAAGCTTCTCTTCCCTTAACTCTTTAGTTTTTGCTATTTCATATTGTTCTTGATTGAAAACCTAGAAAAGATTGATTTTCTATAATTGAATGAAATAGGTTTTAACTGTTCAAATTGATTTGGGGAAAACCTTTTTCATAACCTAGGTAATCATTAACAATCTTGGTGTTAATCAATTTCGTGCTATCTCTGATCTTATGTGTTAATTGATTGATTTTCGCTTTCGATTGAAAAGTGATTTTTTCTGTTTCTGCAGTGAATAATCGATTATCCATTTGTCTTAATCGATTATCTGAAATTTGCTGTCAGATGATAATCGATTATCCATTATCATAATCGATTATCTGTTTCAGAATTTGTAAAAATCGTTCGTTTCAATTGTTTCGATTTGTTTTATTCGAAAATCTTTCAAGGTTTCTTTAACACCTATTCAACCCCCCCCCCTTCAAGGTGTTCTCCTAGTGTTCTCTAGTTAATTCACCCACCGATTGTAGTGTCTTACAGTATAGTCACAGAGATACCATGTTCCATCCTTGACCGAGAATGTCTCATCACTCTCCTTGAGAGCAGTTCCAGAAATTGTAAGATCCTTCTCTTGAAGCTTGCTGCCCTTAACAATAAACCTAAAATTTGAAGGAGAGTTTTGACCATACAGAACTCTCCAAGATTAAGGGACATAACCCTGAATTGCTCTTAAGGGAAGCCTTGATCCGTCTCGCTCTCCACTCTTGATGCTCAATTTCAATGTGCCTAATAGAACTACGTAGTCTTGATCCCTAGAACATAGTTCGAATGGGTACGTAGGACCAAGAGCATACTATTGTTTGACTAAACATCATTCACAAGGACTTTTGTCCAAGATAAGTGACCTTTTCTCTATCTAGGGGACCTCTGTCCGAGTTGGGCAGAACACGTTATTATGAGGGAGATTAGCCAAATACACCATTAAAACATGTACTCCCTCCGTCCCTATATATATGATCCCATTAGGATATTTCACGTTCATTAAGAAAGATGATTAATTTAGTTAATGGTATTGGAAATGTGAATATTTGATATGTATTTTCAAAATTACCCCTATTAATATTATTATTGGGAATCTAAAAAGTGTTTAAAAAAATAGAGGTGTTTGTGGAAAGAAGTAATTAATGATCATTGAAAATTGATATATGATCTTATAAATAGGGACAAAATAAAAGTGTCTAAAGGATTTTATATTTAGGGACGGATGTAGTAATTGCTTATAATATGCTATAGGATCAAAACATGAGTTTCTATACTATTAATCCTATATGCCATGACAAGAACAAGGTATGCAATCTAACTAAGCACTATTGTCATGCTAAGCATATGTCCTAAAATACAAGTATCATACCATAATATAAATGCATGAAAGTTAAGGGTAGTAATACTTATAGAGTGGGATGTTTTCACATGTATGAAGATTGTTTACCCTTGGAATTCATTCTTTTGACAACTTCAATAATTTTCACTTTGAAGAGTGTCTTCTTTCATTCTCTATTGTTGCACTCATGGATACGTAGAAAATTTAGTAAACTGTTGATATATATGTATTCGAGTACTGATTTTGGATACTCGAGTACTCTTTCCTTTTCTAGACTTTTTTTTTGGTAAATAAAATTTTTTTATTACCAACTATCAAAATATGACACAATACAAAAAAGGAGCCCTCTAATTACTAGCCACCTTCTAGGAAGGGTTCTAGTAAATTAGAGTCTCAAAAAGAATACATGAAGTCCTAAATTTGCTCAATTATTCTATTAACAAGAACCTTATTACTCCACATCCTAAACTCTGGAAAAACCATTGAAAATCTGTAAGCCAATTCCCTAATAGCTAATTTGTACACTTGCATAGGATGCTGTGGAATTTGCCCAAATATCCTACGATTCCTCTCACTCCACGTATGATAAGTAGCTGCTGCCATAAGAGCTGAATGCAAGCGATTTTGTAGCCTTCGGTTAGCACCATGTCTCAACCATTTAGTCCAGTTCTGAAATCTGAACTTGATGGAGTCAATACACATCCAGTCTGCTAGTAAAGCCAACAAAGTTCTGCTCCAACTGCAATGGAAGAACAAATGGTCCCTAGTTTCATCAGCCATATTGCATAGATTACACAGACTAGAATCCAATTGGCAGAACCTAGCAATTCTGTCCTTGGTCTTGAGCCTGTCTTGAACTGCCATCCACATAATAAAGCAGTGTTTCTGGATAGAAGAAGAATTCCAAACTTGCCTGCATAAATTGAACTTGACTTGAGGCCCAAGCAAAAACCTGTACCCAGATTCGATAGAGTACTGGCCATCTGTGTTGTGCAACCACTTGTCATTACAGAAGCCAGCTTGTAGCCTATCTCTGACCTTTAATAACTGCTTAAAGTGCCAACCATGACCCTGTGAAATCTGAATTAACCAGATACTTTCACCTCTCAAGTACACTGAGTGAATCCACTTGACCCAAAGCATATCAGTCTTAGAAGAAATTTGCCAAATTTTCTTTCCTAAAGCAGCATGATTCCATACAATTGTGTTCTTAAAATTCAAACCACCAAACTTCCTTTCTGTGCAAAGCTTAACCCTGCTGATTGGAGCTGCTTGGAGCTGCTTGGTTAGATCCCCATAAAAACTGTCTACATGCTTTATCCACTTCTCTTAACACACCTTTGGGAATAATGAAAATAGATGACCAATAGGTATGCAAAGAAAGAAGAACAAAATTTATCAATACACACTTCCCTTGGTATGATAGATTCCTAGTTTGCCATTGTCTCAGCCTCTTAGTGACCCTATCTACCAAAGAATGGCAAGTAGCGGCAGACCATTTCTTAGCAGAAAGAGGAACCCCTAAGTATTTGAATGGAAAGCAGCCAATTTTAAAACCAGTGATCTCAGCTATCTGGTCTTTATTATGTTGCTTAACCCGTGCCATGAAAACCTGAGATTTATCTCTGCTTACACACATACCTGAATTATGAGTAAAATCCTGCAGAGCATTAACCAGAATCTGAACACTCTTTGGGTGACCTTTGCAAAATAGCATAAGGTCATCTGCAAATGCTAGGTTGACAAGTTTCAGATCTTTACACAAAGGACGAAACCTGAAATGATGCTCAGAAGATGCCTCAGCTAACCTTCTGGACAGAACCTCCATGGCAAGGACAAAAAGCAAAGGGGAAATAGGGTCCCCTTGCCTTAAGCCACTACTACTCTTAAACTGCTGAGAATACTGCCCATTAATTACAATACTGTAGGACACAGATGATACACAGCCCTTAATCCATTGAATGAATTTATGAGGAAAGTTGAATGCAATCAACATGTTCTCAATGAAACTCCAATCCAAGGTATCATATGCTTTCATCAAGTCAATTTTCATACAGCATCTAGAAGAAGAGTTCTTTCTGCCATAAAGTCTCAACAAATCCTGAGAAATGAGAATGTTGTGTATTATACTCCTACCTTCCACAAAGGCTGTCTGATTCTCATTTATAATGTGAGGGAGCAGAAGCTTTAACCTTTTACATAATAGTTTGGAAATAACTTTATAAACTGTATTACAGCATGCTATAGGTCTGTAGTCCTTCACCTCCATTGGATTATCATTTTTTGGGATCATCACAAGAGAAGTGGCATTCCAAGCTTTAAGCAATTTTCCAGATCTAAAAAACTCTTCCACAGCTTCACAGCAATCATTCCCTACTATTCCCCAAGCAGCCTGGAAAAACCCTGACCCAAAGCCATCAGGCCCAGGAGCCTTATCTTTGTCAATTGCCCAGAAACATTGTTTAATCTCCTCTCTGCTGAATGGTTCCAGAAGGCATAGCTGATCAGACACACTCAAAATTTTTCCATGATTCCTTATGACATGAGACATAGTCCAGCCTGTATGCTTCCCCTAGAAAAGCTTTTTGTAAAAGCTGATAAAAGCATTCATTATCTCCCCCTGATCCTGATGCACCAAACCCTCTGAATCTGCTACTCTTAAAATTCTGTTTCTGTAATTCCTTAGTTTGATGGAGTTGTGAAAGTAGCTTGTGTTCTGGTCCCCATCCTTGATCCAACTGTCCTTAGATTTCTGTCTCAGAAAAGAAATGGCAGCAGATAAAACCTTCATGTACCTGGAGTAAGCCTCCTTCTCCTCTTGCTGTAACCCAATGTCATGAGGACTGCTCCTTAGCCTGGTCTGGATATCATCAAGTACTGATCTGAGATTTTTTTCTCTCAAATCAATATCCTTGAACTCTTTATTGTTCAGATCTTTCAAAGGCTGCCTCAACCTCTTCAATTTAGAGTGAACTCTGAACATAGCATACCCCTCACAAGGCTGATTCCACACCTCCTGAACTATATCAAGAAAAGCATCTGATTGAGCACACATATTCAGGAATTTGAAGCTGCTAGGCATTTTAGTGTCTAAATTACACCCTTTCACCAAAGCTGGACAGTGGTCTGATATACTATTATTCAAGAAATGAGTTTCAAGATTAGGCCATTGCTGGATCCAGGATTCATTAACCATATTCCTATCCAATTTGCTCAAAATTTTGTCTCCTCCCATCTGTCCGTTCTCCCAGGTATAGAAGTTACCAGTGTATTTCATATCCTGCAACTCACAGGTCTGGACACGATCCCTGAGATCATTCACAGTTTCCCAGTCAATGTGATTACCTCCTAGTTTTTCCTCAGGGTTCAAGCAACAATTGAAATCACCTGAAACCAGCCAAGGGCCATCAATGGAAGGATGAATCTGCATAAGATCCTCCCACAAGACTCTCCTCAATAACAAATCATTTGCTTCATAAACAAACATGGCATATAACACCTCAAGAGTGTGTAACAAGTTGATCTTGTAGTGGATTAATTGGCTAGTAATTTTCTGAGGCTGCACATCAAACATATCAGGCTTCCACAATAAACAAATTCTGCCAACTGGATGTTCCTCAATATTCCCTACAAATTTCCATCCTGGAGCAAATTTAGAAATAGTGCTATCAAAAGAACTGGCTCTCAGTTTATTCTCCAATATAGCTAATAAACCTACCCTATTCTGTCTGCAAAGAGTATTAAGCTCTCTTTGCTTCTGAGGGTTATTAAACCCTCTTATATTCCAAGTCAAGAAACTATCCATTGGCCTTAAAGGCCTGTCCAGATTTCCCAGTCCCTTCACATTAATTAAGCTCAAATCTACTTTTATTCCTTGTTCTAACCATTGTCCAAGGCTGTTCCTTATCCATTGAGCTGCCCTCCTCAGCATTTCCAGATTCATCACAGTTTCCAGATTCAGCAACCACTGTGTCAGACACAGTCATCCCTGCATCAGCATCCATAGAAGGTAAGCTTTCTGGACCATTATTTGCTTCCTTAACAGCCTCTTCCACTGCTTTTAAGTCCTCAGTTCGTAAAGCACCATCAATTTTTTCTATCTCCTGTCTTGATGGTTTATTCTTCACCACCCATTGCTTTTTCACATTCTTCCTGCAAGACTTGGAATCATGGCCATAGTTTGAGAAATTTGCACATAAAACCGGTTTCCATTCGTACACTACTTTCTGGGATACAATGTTTCCATTATTATCCTCAAAAAATACTTCATCTGGCAGCACAGTGGGATCCACCTCAATTAACACACGCGCAAAGTTGATGCGGTTCCTTTCTTTAGTCACTTGATCCACCATAATTGGTGTGCCAATGAGACTAGCTATTTTACTGAGAGAGGATTGCCCCCAAAATTTCAAATTCAAATTGGGTAATTGAATCCAAACTGGAAACCTATCCATATGCGACTTTGTAACCGATCTACCATTCCATGGTGCAATGATCAAAGGCTTTCTATCAAAATGATAGATACCTATATGCAAAACCTCATCTCTAGCTTCCAAGCTAGAGAATCTTACAATTATAGTACCATCGTTGTTCATAAGGATCTTATCAATGCCCAAGTGTCCCCAAATTTTCTTTATGTGCCCACTCATCACAGAGTAAGGTTGCTTTGCCCCCAACACATAAAAGACCAAAGCGTTCTTCCAATAGATCATCTCACTCTCCACATCGTCAGAATCGATCTTTCCAATCGCAGTGCCATCCTTAAGGAAAGGTTTGACAAAATTCAGCTTATCACCTGCGTTGCGAAGTTTAGATATATCGAAATTATCCCAAACGGAGGGTTGTTTCTGGTTGGTTACAGGAGAGGAAACCCTCGTCTGATCCTTGTTCTTAGAGTTCTCAGGAGTATTGCCCTTCATAACCAGATCATTATCCTCAGATTCATCAAAAGCAACCTTCCCCTTGATCTTATCACGAATCAAATCAAGGTTCCGGAGGAGGACTGCAGCTTTCTTGGGAGATAAGTTATCAATGTCCTCTATGTCATCATCATCCAATTGCATCAGGTCCAATCGTGAGGCATCTCCATTAGCATCAGAACGTGAAGAAGGTGGTTTCTTAGCAGAGGACGAGGGTGTTTTTGGTGGTCTTCCCCTCTTCCTCGCCATGAGAGGCAAGGTTGACGGCGGGAGCAGCCGTGAAGGAAGAGAGAGAAGAGAGGAAAAGTCAACCCTAGTCAACGTTAGCCCTTTTCTACACTTTTTTGCTCAAGTAAAAATGTTAGACATAAATTTACATCTAGATTAATCCAAATGGGATCCTTTGTTTTTTAGTTATGAAAAAGAGCTTTGTTCCTTGTCAGGTTCTTAGAATGTTGATCATTAAAAAGCCAATTTTGAATTATTTGCCTAAAAAAACAAGTTCAACATAATATCTTTTGGTACCCAAAATTTTTGGATTCTTAGAGATTAGTCTTTAATTATTGACAATGATATGCTAGTAGAAAAATAATCACTTAGGCATAATATTACTAGCATGCTTCATCATATGCAGTTAAAAAAATTACACACATTTATGCATAGAATACCTAATAATGGTATTTTCAAGATAGTGATGAAGTGTAAATCCATCAAGAAAAAATATAGAATTATGTGCAAACTATGATTCTAAAGTTTGATCAAACACACATGATTCTATCCAATATTTAGCCTTAAAGGAATATTTATATGCCTCACCTTCATAGTCCTTGTGCATGCAATGTTGGAAGAGGTATTGAAACTTGATACTTTAGGCTTGACAGTTAAATGAACATTTGTTCTTACCCGTTGCTTTATTATTGAAGTCTTGAACCTCGTGAAATTCTCATAATGCACCTGAGAAGCTTTTATATGGCGAAGCTTGCTTATTTGCGCAAGCCATATACTCCTTCACCCATTAGACATCATTCTGTTAGAACTGGCAGCTATCACCCAAGAGGGGGGATGTGAATTGGGTGTTTACAACATCATTGTCAAATAATTGTTTTAAATCGTTTTCAACTAATATAAATAAAATTTGCAGTGAAAAACAATATAACGTTGAAAAACGATTGCGCGGAAGCATATATTAATAATACTAATATCAAAACTAATATGTGCGGAATCAATTAAAAGGATAAATATGAAAATGTTACCACGCTAATTAATTAAAAACAATTAAATTAATATATTGATAAAATACTTGTTACGTTGCAAAAAGGATAATTATAACAACAACGCATATATATGCAACTATAACAACGGTAAATAAAAGAGAGTAGGGATAGAGAGATTGCACCAATGTATTTTTATACTGGTTCAGTCTTCCCAGCGAAAGGCCTACGTCCAGTCCCCAAGCGTCCTGCTTGAGAGTTTCTCGATTAACCAAAAGGACTCAAGTCCCGAATACAGCCAGAGCGTCCCGCACACTATTCGATTCGACCTTTCGCTAGGGACCTCGAATACTCACACTAGAAAGCCACATCCTAGACTCTAAGGTAGCCTAACTACTAGGTACCCCACCGTTGGTCTAGAACCACTACCCCAGAAAACAATATAGGTGCCTCACCCTATACAACCACAAACGTGCCACACGTTGGAATAGGTAGCCACTCTCTAAAAGTTATGGGTTACACACCCCTTACAACAATGGATACAAAAGAGATGATACAAGTGATAACTATAAGTGTGTTCTCAATAAAAAGAAAACAACAATAAAGCTCTAATGGCAATAAGGATATCACACTAGTATGTAGGCCAAAATATGAGTTTCCTTCAAAATAATATGAACTTGAAAACCTTGAAGGAGGAAGAAAAAGAAGCGTTCTGATTGTTTTTCAGGAGAAGGAGAAGTTGATTTGAAAGATAGAAATACCTTTTTATTTACAACACAATGAATCCTTTTGATTTAAAATCATAAACACAAGATTTGATTGGAATCTATATCAATTCGAGTCGTGAAAGATTTCAGAGGATAAATATGCTTAAGTGATTTTATAGTTTAGAAAGGACATATGTTAAGGTTGGGTTGTTATATAAAAGGGCTTTGCTTGGGAATCCTATGAGATGAGAGGGTTTTGGTACCCTCTTGACATGGACCAATGAATAGCTGCCACGTGTTATTCTTTGCCATGTCAGCGGGGTATATTTATAATTTATAAATTTTGCAATTTGATCCCTAAAATATTTAATTAAAAATTTTAATTTTATTTGTAATTTGATTTACCCAAAATAACTCTTATCTAATATTAAATTTTATATACCCAAAATACCCCATTTTGATATTAATTATCATATACCTAAAATAACCTTATTTTAATATTAATTTTAAAGTAACTAAAATGCCTTTAACTATTAATTAGTTTTTCCACTTTTATAGCCTGCATGACCCAAAGTGTTTTACAGTACCTTTGGTAATGACTAAATACCCCACAAATTGTTATCATCATCGTTCACTCCCTATTCTCATCTTCTTCTTCAGCAAATTAATTTCGAAAACCCCATCCTCTATCGATCTTCTTCTTCTCGGTCTTCTTCTAAACTTCATCATAATCTTCTTCTTCTCGTTCTTCTATCGATCAAGTTCTCTTCTCCTTCTTTTCCGCCGCCGCCTCCTCCTTCTTCCTCCGTTCGAACCGTACTCCGCCGCCGCCGCCGCCCGTAAAGCACGGTTCTGAAGGTGCCATTCCGTCTCCAGGGTCGTTCCGATTTCGGCGCCGCCTGCAAGGAACGAACCCTAATCCGCCGTCGCTGCCTCCTTCGTCCTCTCTTCGAACCCTACTCCACCGGCCGCCGCCAATAAAGGAAGCTTCTGAAGGTGTCATTTCTCTCCAGGTTCGATCACCCAGTATTCAATTAAATTATATGCTTGTTTTTGATTTTGGGTTAAAACTAATTAGCACACTTCTTATAAGAATTATTCTTCATTTATGCTCCCTGTATAATTAGCACCAGAACGCAGGGGTAAGGAAATAAACATACAGTGGGCACATGTGATTATTAGCAACAAAACCAAATTTATTAGAGGACCCTATAGGTTCTGTGGCTTTTTCTGTTCTTGTTTCACGTGTTCGCAAAAGTCATGGCACTTCATCACTATTAATATAGTATTATATTATAAACTAATGATTTCAACTTTAATAAAGTTTAGAATATGTCATTTGATCTATTCTGACTTTGATTTATTAATTAATCTTCCTTTTCTTAGCATGAAACATATATAATTGAATACTAATATATAACTCTTTTCAACATTAATGTGATATTGTTACCACTACCAGTGAAGCCATTGGTCAAGTATTGTCTGTTGTCTGCTGCACATTGAAAAATATTAAAATGCAAAGAAACTTAGTCGCTCTGTTCTAATTGTACTTATAACAAATTAAACCATCAAAAATTGTGTTTTGAATTACATGCAACAAATGGTAGCCTGAAAAAGGAAACCAAATTTGTATTTTTGGTATTTGAGTTTACTTCCTAACAGTCTTATGCAATATACTAATTTGCAATATAAAGTTTCACTAGAGGCTTATGCAATATACTAATTTGCTAGGTAACTGACATGTATCTTTTGTGGTGATCTTTTCTTAAGAAGTGTCTTAATTTCTTGTGATTAGTGCACTGCTGATATAATCTGAATGATCCAATGTTTTTAATGTTACTGATATTGATAGCCGGTTTAATTTTCACTGGATTAAAGTAACCGCCTCTATAATTGTTATGTACTTTCTGTCACAATAATATTGTGAAAATTGTTTACACTAACAATGAATCAAGTATAAACTCATTTTCAAATTTGTGTTATTAACTAGAAGGTTCATATTTCACTTAAATGCAGGCACTTACTGCTGATTTTGAAGTGTTAGAATATTCATTAGAAGAGGTACAGTTAGTTTTGTGTTACAATAACTGAAGTCAGCATTGCAGTCACCCACTTGATTTGTTAGGTAACTATACTATACAATTCTCATCTGCATATGTCTTCCTAGAAAAATGAAACTGATGAAGTTATCTTGCATATAAAAGTCTAGATTGCATCATCTCTGATTAAAAAAAAATCTATCATGTTATGGATGATTTGGCGTCCTAATGGACAAGTAACCAATAATTATATTTAGAACCTAGGTTGATGACCGTGCTTGAATTATACCATTGTCATAATCCTTTTCATTAAATAGAGAAAAACTTATACCTCTTGCTTTGGCAGCAGAGATGATGTTAAGTAGTTTTGAGGTAGAATACTTGTGTTTGTTGCTAGATGGAGTTGATCTTTTAAATTTTCTGATGTTATAGACAAGTAGAATATTTGACAGGAACCATCTAATGAATGTGCATAAGCTGGTTCTTTATGTTTTGGTCTATATTTTTATATAATTATTCAATAGTATAAAAATAAGACACAATAGTATATAATAAGACATACTAATTTTCCCTCGAAGGAACACTTGGTTAAAATATACAAGAGGAACATTCATTATTATAAAATCAAAAACGGAAGCCATAGGGCATAGGCATTTAGCAGTCCTTACAACTAACATGTCTTAAAGTGCACCTAAACCTGAAAACTAAACTACCACAAGCTTGAAACTGAAACATGCATTTCACACAGCTTCATAGAGCTTCAGTGCTAAGCTTAGATCTAAACCTAAACCTGAAACACCTAACATCTGAAATAGACCAATAGTATCAAAAAAATAAGACATACTCTTGCTGTTATATTGCAGAGGCTTAAAAATAAGACATACTAATTACTATTTTAGACCAATAGTATAAAAAAAGCTACAAATACTAGTGATAGAGGGTGCAACACCACCAGCACTATGGTTTTTTTAATGCTGCCTAGTAGTAATAGAAGTATGAAGACAAAAATCACAAGTCACCCTCTTCCAAATCCTAAACCTGTTTAAAACTTGAAGAATTTCATCAAACATCTGGTGTGCAAAATCCTTGAAAACAAAATATGAATATCAATTGCTCTAAATCAACATAACAATTCATTATTCAAAACATGTTAATTGCATGAATCAACATAGATGATTAATCGTGCTGATGTATTGTCCCTTTAACGTAGATGGATAATCGTTGTGAGACCTCGGATGTTAACCCTAATAAGGAAGACGAGAATCATGTTCGCGATGATAATGAGGATGAATTTGCAGAACCGACACCTGAGCAACAAAGTAAACTCTTCGGGTTCTCAGCGGAGGACATAAAAGGGATGATTTTTCCAAGTGAACCTGCTGCTTATAATTTTTATAATGCTTATGCAAAGGTTCACGGTTTCTCCGTGAGGAAAGATGACATAGTAAGGGATGAGGATGGTCGTATGTGTGCACGTCAATATTGCTGTAGCAAGGAGGGTTTTAGGAATACGAAGCGCTTAGTTGCAGATAAGAAAATAGGCCACCGACCTTTAACTCGGGTGAATTGCAAGGCTAAGTTGAGGATACGCATAGACTATAGGACATCGAATTGGAAAGTTGTGTCCTTTGTCGAGACTCACAACCATAACTTATGTCCTGAGAATTTTGTGCCATTCATTCCAAAGTATCGTGGTTTAAGTGAAGCTGACAAAGCCCAAGTGAATAACTTGCGTGCACAAGGTGTTAAAACTTGTCAGATACTGGGGTTTTTGATGGCCCAAAAAGGGGATGTGGTGGTCTTGGTTTCATCAAGAAGGATTTGTACAATCACATCGAGCGGGAGAAGCGTGCTATGATTATAGGCGGGGATTCAAAAGCCGCCTTAGATTATTTACAAGGCAAGGCAGACAATGACGCTATGTTTTATGCAAGGTACCTAGTCGGAGAGGATAATAAACTGAGGCACCTATTTTGGGCTGATGGAACCAACAGGGTTGATTACCAATGTTTTGGAGATGTTGTTGCTTTTGATAGCACGTACAAAAAAACAAATATAATCTCTCATTGGTAATCTTCTCTGGTAAAAACCACCATGCCGAAACTGTTATTTTTGCTTGTGCTATTGTGGGTGATGAAAGTATAGAATCGTATAAGTGGGTTTTAGAAACGTTTTTGGATGCAATGTGCAAAAAGATGCCCACGTCAGTCATGACGGATGGAGATGGTGCAATGCGGGAGGCAATAAAGGTGGTTTTTCCCAATGCATCACATAGACTTTGTGGGTGGCACTTGCATAAGAATGCATCTAAAAACGTTCATAATGAAGAATTCTTAAAAGGTTTTAAGACGACCATGTATGCTAAATTCACACCTGAACAGTTTGAAAGCTATTGGTTGAATATGGTTGAGAAACTTAGTCTTAAAAAAAACACCTGGGTTGTTAACGTGTATAAAATTAAGTCTTTGTGGGCTACCGCTTATAATCGCGAAAAATTTTTCGCTTCAATGAGGACTACTTCACAATGTGAAAGCATCAATTCCTTAAAAAGGTCTTATATTAGAAGTAAAAATTCAATTACTGAGTTCTTAAATAATTTTGAGAACTTTTTAAGAGATTACAGACATAATGAGTTGTATTCCGATTTTCGGTGTTTTTATTATGAGCCGGTGCTTACTACTTGCCTTCCGGAGATCGAACGTGAGGCGGCAAAGATTTTCACTGCTAATGTTTTCAAAGACGTTAGAAATGAGATCAGCAAGGCAGGGGCATCAAATGTGATTGAGAGAACAGAGATTGGGGATAGTGTGGTGTTCAGGGTGAATGAGTTTGGTGAGCCCCACCTTGAGCATTATGTTGCATATGATAAAGTTGCCTCGAGATTTATATGTGACTGTTCGCACTTTGAAACGGCTGGCATTCCCTGTTCCCACATAATCTGTGCCATGAGGCGTGACGTTTCGTTTCCTGAGTCTTTGATTTCCAAACGTTGGGTGAAGGATGCGAAGAGTTTGTATGTTTCAGCTGCTTACAAAGAAGAGAGTGATAGTGATAGGATGTTTCTTGCACGTTTTGGATATTTAGTTGCTTATTGTAACATGTTGTGTAAAATTGCTGCAAAAAAGCCTGAACATTTTAAGTTGGTAAAATATGAAATATGGAAATTGTCTCAAATGTTAGACAAACAAGGGGATCAACATACCCCAAGAGGTGCCTCCGTAGATGATGTCGGTGATCCTGATGTTATCAAGTCAAAGGGTGCCCCGAAAAAGAAGTCCTCCAACCGAAAATTTCGAAAGTGTTCCATTTGTAATACAGTTGGGCACAATCGAACTACATGTCCGAAGAGGGCGTGTGCAGAAGACCAACCAGCTTGTAATGATCATCCATCTTCTTCCTTTGGAGATAGCAGCGAATACAACCATGTAATTTTCTATATCTAATTCATTTCTTAATTTAATTTATCAATGATTGAATTTTTATATCTATTACTATTGTTAGTGTGATTATGGAATTATTGCAGGATGTGGAAGGCATGTCATCCGATGAAAGTCTATGGAAGGATAATGAGCCGACGTCAAGAACGGAACCACAAGTCAATGACACTGTAAGTTATGTAGGTTCGATTATGATCATTTAATTATTAATCTTAATGATAATGTGTATGTGTTAAAATGGTTTACTTGTTGTATATATTGATTTAATTTTGTAGATGAAAAGGAAAAGGTCAGTTAATGGTGGAAGTATATCGACGGATATGAAGTCTGACAGTGTGACACATTTTTCTAATATGGTCTGTGTATTTTATTATGCCGGATAAATGCATGCTTTATATTGCTTAATGTATGTATTCTTGTATTGATATGTTGACATTATTTTGATTTGTTTAGAAAATGAAATCCACTGGTCCTATCGGTGTAGCTAAAAAGGACCCTACTGTAGGTGTCTCACTTGTAACCCCTAAAAAGAACTTATATCCTTATGGAATAGCTCCCCCTTATGGAATACGTCCTCCATATGGAATAGCTCCCCCTTATGGAATACGTCCTCCTTATGGAATAGCTCCGTCATGGCAAGGGATGCCCTTATATCCTTATGGATTAGCTCCCTTACATCCGCAATTCCCTCGAGTCCCACTTTCAAATCAAGTAATATGTTCTCGTAATGAATATATTTTTTTTTATTCTTTGCATGAGTTATGATTTCTAAATGATTGTAAATAAATGTTGCAGCATGTTAGTGGGGCGTCCAACGTCGGTGATGGCACTAGTATGTGTGATTTGCTTAATTCTGTCATGAATAATGGTAATGGAACAAGTAAGTTTTATATTTATTAATGTTTTAGTAATCTTGTATAAATTGTTGTATATTATTTTAATGTAAAATGCACCAAGTAATGGAGTAGTGTTTCTATTACTTAATTCATTATATGCTGTATGTAGGTGGAAACCCACGCCACTCCCATACTGATAATTCAACTTAAACGGACGGATGGACACAAATGAATGGTTTGCAATTTTTTGTTGCTTAGGACTGTTTGTTGTTTTTTCCTTTTCTTTTTGGTTCTGTTTTCTTTTTGCAATAAGTCTGCTGAATTGCTTATAGTGCTTAGTTTTCTTTTCATGGACATGGTGCGGTTAAGGACATTGTGGTGCAGATTCGGGATGGTCTACTGAATTGCTTAATTATGTTATTTAAGTTTTATTTAACATATATCAATTTTTTCACAGCGACAACGACATTAAAGATACGGCCTCTCATACACCAATGAGAAACAGTGATTCGGCAAAAGACCAAAATAAGGTATTAGTATTTTTTTTATTTTTTTTTAAAAACCAAAATAATGGCTATTCCTGAGGCTCTCTACTTAATGGGAAAAAAATAAAAATCAACAAGATAATATGTGGTCTATTCAAAATTTAATTTTTTGTTAAACAATAATGGGTCTAAGCCCATCTGGGGAGTATGATACAATAATGGCTATTCCTTGGAGTATGATTGTAAGCCCAATATTTAGTAACAACTATTTTTTTTTTTGGTTAGAATAAAAACTGATATGCTGTTAAAAAAAAAAGGAACTGATCCAGCAAGCTTGATTTTCCGTAAAAAATATTAAAAAAAATTGTACAGTACATATCAGGTTTTTTAGTTAAAACCATAATGGACCTAAGCCCATCCAGGGAGTATGATACAATCAACAATGTCCATTGCTTAGAGTAGGATACTAATGCCCATTCCTCTGTACTTAGCTTTTTTTTAACACTTGTAACAATATTACTTGTATGAGACCCATCTAGGGAGTATGATATAAGCAAATTTTTCAACAAATTTTACCCCATGTAAAGAATAGGGATTGAATCCCGCACCGATAAAATGTTAAATGTTGATTTTTATTTTTTATTACTTTTTTTTTGTCTACCACAAATTTAATTCAAACAAATTTCAAATATAATTATTTTTCAGGAAGTATTAAAGGAAGTCAAAAAGCTAGGACGCGCCATAAACAAATTAACAAAGAATGTTGAGAGACATGACGAGATACTGACTCCTATACAAGAATACTCCCAAATATATATCTCAAATGATACTAACTCCTTACCATCCGTAGCTAGAGATTTACTAGCTAAACTAGCCATGGCTGCGAATCAGACCAAGAGAACAGACTGTTCTCCTCAAGCTGGAATTAAATCTCCTGACAACATTGATGAAGGTTTATTGAAGAGAAATGTATTCTCTCGTAACGTTCAAGCAAAAGGGTCTAAATTCTTTATGAATATAGACCCGTTACACTCTACTCAATTCGATGGAAGACAAATGGGATTTGTCATTCCGACCACTGCATCCACAGCCTAGCATGGGAAATCATGGAAAAGCTATCAATCCCAACCACTGCATCCACAGCCTAGCATGATTATCTTCCCTGTAATATCCCAGGGGAAATCATGGAAAACACGCAGCTCTGAATAAACAAAACTAAGGCAAGAGTTTGGAATCCAGTTAGAGGTCACCAAATTATGATTGGACTTTCGATACTATGTAGAACATTGTGTGAAATGATTTAGTACGCACTAACAGCAAAACAAAAAACGAAGCTCCACAGTTCAATTTGTAGATATCATGAGCCATTAAAAATTAAGAAAGGAAAAACTCATCGGAGAAATTAAATCACTGATCCTGATCCATTAACCAATTTCATAAAAATATTTGATGAGTACACAGACTAACATAATCTCTCAATCAACAAAATAAACACCAGTCATGAAAATACTCAGAATTAATGATAATGTGACAATCATACAAAACTCAATTTTTTTGACAATGATTTTACCAAAGTATGGTTTTAGCTGTTAAAAACTAGGTTTAAAACCAGCTTAGTAGTTTATATGCTCAAGAGCATGACACAATCTAAAAATTCCATCAAAAGCAATAAAATTAGAAAACAAACATGATGTTCTCTCTTACTACTCTACTATGAATCAACTTGAAGCTAACAATTGAAGTTAACAATTCCCCATTCATGAATCAAAATTAAAACTATCAACTACAGATCTACAATCTTCCAAATTGACCATGTCATATCACCTTACAGTAACCTATCATTTAGAAATTAGCAAAGAGCAAACCTTCTAAGAACAATAACTTGTGCCTTCTTTAACTGCAAAAATGCAAAAATTAGGGATTTAGAATGAGTGAGAGAACAATTACAGTTATGCAAAAATGCAAAAAGAATTAGGTATCCACACTCACCTTCCAACGACTGATATAACAATCAGGCTGGTTCTGCAAAAATAAAAAAAGAATTAGGGATTCAAAACGAGTGAGAAGAATTAGGGTTCTTCAAAACATGGAAAAAGAATCGAGGATTAGAGTTCGAAGAGAAGACGAATGCGGCGGCGGTGGCGGATTAGGGTTCGTTGGAAAGGGGAAGAGGGTTTTCAATATTTGGGGTTCGAAAATGGTATTAAAAAATGAACAAGGAGAACCTATGAACGGTGACGGCGGCGGCGGCGGAACATCAACAAGAAGGAGAGGAAGAAATCGATCCATAAAAGAACGAGAAGAAGAAGATGGAGATGAAGATTATGATGTGAGAAGAAGATCGAGATGAACATCAACACGGAGAAGAAGAACGCGCGCGATATGAGAACACCGAGAAGAAGAACGCGCAGTGAGTGAGAAGAATAGTGAGTTTCGACAATGAGAAATGAGTTTCGAACGGCACAGTGAGTGAGTTTCTAAGTGTGATGAAGAAGATTAGGGCACCGTGAGGGGATTAAGTGTGAAGAAGATGATGGCATCGTGGGGTAGGGCAGTGGTGAGTTTGGAAGATTAAGTGTGAAGAAGATGAGGGCATCCTGGTACCTAGGATTGGGGTAGGGTAGTTTGGTCATTAGATTTTTTTATTAAGGTTATTTTAGGTATATGATAATTAATATCAAAATGGGGTATTTTGAGTATATAAAATTTAATATTAGATAAGGGTTATTTTGGGTAAATCAAATTACAAATAAAATTAAAATTTTTAATTAAATATTTTAGGGATCGAATTGCAAAATTTATAAATTATAAATATACCCCGCTGACATGGCAAAGAATAACATGTGGCAGCTATTCATTGGTCCATGTCAAGAGGGTACCAAAACCCTCTCATCTCATAGGGTTCATAAGTAAAATCCTATATAAAAAGGGCAAAAAAATTTGTGTATTATGTCTTCCTTTTTTTTTTTTACAAAATTTTTAAGATTATTTTTATTATAGTTTCCCCCCTTTTCAGTTTTAATCTGCTTAATTTTTTTTATTCTATCTTAGGTTTCAAAAACATAGTTTTAGACCCATCTTTTGATTTTGAAAAATGGATTTTCTTGCAGTTTGAAAATTCGGTTACAAAGGTTATAAAGTCTTTTTTACCTTCTCGACTTAACAAACTTTTAAAATATGTCACATCATAATGCACTAATTATAAAAGTTCGGTTTATTAAGAGTTACAATATTAAATGATTTCTTAGAAATGTTTAGCCTCCACATATACTGTACAGTTAAAATTTATTCTTTAACATAAAGAAGGCAACAAACTCATGGTGTCCAATTTTTGCAAAGAATCGAAATTAAATTTCCTAATTTATCATGCCAAAGATCAAGAGTCTCGACAAATTATATATTCTAACTTTTAAAATTTGTCACATCAGAATGCAATAATTATAAAAGTTTGGTTTATTAAGAAGTTACAATATTAAACGATTTTTTAGAAATGTTTAGCCTCCACATATACTGTACAGTTAAAATTTATTCTTTAACATAAAGAAGGCAACAAACTCATGGTATCCAATTTTTGCAAAGAATCGAAATTAAATTTCCTAATTTATCATCCCAAAGATCAAGAATCTTGACAAATTAAATATTGTAACTTTTAAAATTTGTCACATCAGAATGCACTAATTATAAAAGTTTGGTTTATTAAGAAGTTACAATATTAAATTTCTTAGAAATGTTTCGCCTCCACATATACTGTACAGTTAAAATTTATTCTTTAACATAAAGAAGGCAACAAACTCTTGGTGTCCAATTTTTGCAAAGAATCGAAATTAAATTTCCTAATTTATCATGCCAAGTTTCCTAATCCCTTTTTATTCACAACACAATGAAATCCTTTTGATTTAAAATCATAAACACAAGATTTGATTTTCAAATAATAAAAGATATGAAATTCAAAAAACAAATCAAACCTTTAAAATTCAAACCAAATCAGAATCAATCAAATAAAAACAAATCCGGAAAAGCTCTGATTGATACTGGCATGAATTTCAAAAAAGTAATCGATTACCTTAGTCAGGGTAATCGATTATTGGCTTTCATCCATTTTGAGAAATTCAGCTTTTTGAAAAGATAATCAATTATCAAACCCCAAGTAATCGATTACATGCTTTCAGGTAAAACGCTGATGAAGAAATTCAAAGGTAATCGATTATTAAAGCCCAAATAATCGATTACGAGGTTTCAAGAAAATTATCAAAAATCACAGACAAACGGTAATCGATTATCTGATCATAAGTAATCGATTTCACACTTTCAGGTCAGCAACCTTATGAAGTAATCAATTAGCAAAGATCAGGTAATACTTTACAAACTCTCAGGTTACACATATGAAGCTAAGTAATCCATTAGCCTAATTAAGTAATCGATTACTTTTGCTTAAATTTGACAAAAGTGATTTTCATAAATAGAGATTGTAACTAGGGGTTTTCACAAAAGATTTTCTCAAAAATACAGATGAAAACGTTTTAAGAAAAACTTTCAAATAAACTTTTCCTTCTCTTTGAAATAACACTTTGATAGAAAAATGTTTTGGCCTCATACTAATATAGATATGCTCATTACCTTACATTGGTTCCTAGGGGAAAGGGAAAGACACAACTTGATCCTTCATTTGCTTGAACCTTGACATGCATTTTGACTTAGATTGATCCTTGTTTGGCATCATCAAAACTCTTCAACGTACTTCCACGTTGATTTCTAACACATTTTTGATAATTTCTCTTTTTCTTGACCAACTAATTCATCATTTTGTTTAGTTTCCTACACATTCAAGACACTAGGAGAACCTTTTGTTAACCACTTCATCTTATGTCCTTGAGGGCTAGTCTTAGATTCGTTAAACACTTTAGGAATCCATGCCATGTTATTTCTCATATAATTATTTTTCTATAATGACACAAATAAGAAATATGTTCTATACAACCACAATAATTACAAATAATGGATTTGGATGATGGTTTTGCTTTTTATAAAAATTATAACTAAGATTATGAAAAGTGAGTGAATGAATTGTACAAGCAATCCTTGTTGATTTTAAACAAACAGATTTTTAAGCACCCTATATCAGGAAATAATCCATGTAATTAATACAATTGATTCAGAGTCATTTTCTAAATTTTTTTAAATAATGAATCGATTAATTAAATAGCTTTCCCATTCTTAATCAATTTGACGAACACCCTCTTACTAAAGCTAGCAACCATTCTTGTAGAGTTGTCAAAATGATCCAAGCACAACGGGCTGATCCATTTAACTTGACATTGTAAAATCAAATCTCCGATTAAGGTGGATTAATTTTGATGATGACAATGTAATTAAATTATGGACTTAATTTGAAGAATGCAAGCCCAACAATAAAGAAGATCAAGTGCTTAGTTTAATTATTCATTCTCATTTATTCTTAATGTATTTTATTTTATTTATGAGAGTGGGTAGTTTAGGTTTTTATTCTCACATAAGGTCAAATAATATTCATGCATGAAAGGTTGAGATTAAAACCAATCAGACTTGAGAAGAGAATTGAAAACAATGTTAGAAAACTTAATTTTTCCAACATTGACCAATTCACTCGAGTGATTCTCAATTCACTCGAGTGATTTATGAATTTCCAGTAATATAGCCGTTGGATAAAGTAAAAAGGCAACACTATCAGAGTTGACCACAAAACACTCGAGTGTTTCCAAAAAGACTCGAGTGATTTAGGTCTGACAGCAAATTTTTTAAACGTTAGAAGAGGACAAAAAGGAAGAATAACTTGGTTTTTCCTTCCCTTTTGTCCCCTTACTTATATTCTGAATAGTGGCCATTATCCAAGGGGAACAAGCTTACATTCTATTATTGATTCTCTCTCTCTCAAGTGTTAAAATCATTTTCTCTCTCTAAACTCAACCAAGCATTCATCTTTATTATTTGTCTTAGTGAGTTAAGAGAGTGTTCTTCATTTGTAAGAGAATTATTTGTTGTAAAATTCTCAAACACTCAAACACATTAGCTTGTTTAGAAAATCTTGGTGAGGTATCCAAGTACTTGGTGAGGTATCCAAGTTCTCAAGCCTTGGGAGGTTCTCAAGCACAAAGACTAAGAGGATTCTTAGCTTGGTGGGCTCTTGGAGGTTCCAAGGAGCTTAAGAAGAAGGGACTCTTCATCACCAAATCAAGTTGGGGTAGAAATTTCAAGATTTTGGTACACTCTTGAAAAGGGTTAGGATTGAGTGAGGAATCTCAATTTATCCTTGTAATTTCTAACAATTTGATTACTAGTAGAAACTCCTAAGTTGATTAGGGGGACTGGATTAGCACTCTATATTGAGTGTGAACCAGGATAAAATTGGTGTTGTCTCTCTCTTTTATAGCTTTCTTAGTTTTCAAGTAAAACCAAACCCTAAGTTCTCTAGAAAGGGGCTTTTATAATTCTAGTAGCAATTGGTTGCAATTAACTTGTTTTCAACTTGTTTTAACTTAGTTTAATTGCCCTCTACTTTGATTTATATCTGCCCTGGATTAGTCTTTTATGAATTGAATCATTTTGCTAAATTTCTCTGAAACTGCTCCTTTCAGTTCTGCATAAAACACTCGAGTGTTTTACAATTCACTCGAGTATTTCGTTGCATTTCACTCGAGTGTTCTTCATTTCACTCGAGTAAATTGCCCAGTTTTAGAAAAACAAGCTTTTGATCAATTATCTTTTAATTGCACCGAAAATTAGTCACTGTTGCTTCCATATTACTATTCACCCCCCTCTAGTAATTGCTAAGCCCGCTTGTTGGTTTCCAACAGACATACGCATGGGTTGGGCTAGAGCCCGCAAAAAAGCATGGCACGATCAGGCTAGGCCTAAAAAGCACGAAAAAATGCCGAGCATAGACAACAAATTTGAAACCCGAATTATACATGTGACTTTTTAGCACGACACACAAAAACCCGAAATTCATCCAGATGTTTGTCGGGCTAACCCGGCAAGGCTTGCCAATCCTGCTTTATTTAATATATTTTTTACACTGTTTTTATTTTCAGAACAAAAAAAAAAGCCCAACAAACCAAAATCCCGTAAATCACTAATTAGTAATAATAATACTATAATACTAGGCTAATGCGGGCATGCGGCTAATAGCATATCATTATCACTCATTCACGTCACACACCACTATGGCTTCTAAGCCTCTTTGTATCTCCTTCTATCATCAAAACCCTTAAAATCCCAAAGTTCCCAATCACATAAAAACCCCTTAAATCCCAAGAGTCTCTGTTGAAGCATTTTGCTCTGCTCTACGCCTTTGCTCGTGAGCCTTAAGAGGTAAGATTGAATAATTTTGACTTTGTTTCTATTTTGTATTTTACTTGTTTGATTTTTTCTCTTATTTTTGACTGATAGGTTACAATTAAATTGTAAAATTCTTTCTTTATTTTTTTTATCTCTCAACACTTGTGTTCTATTTTTATCTCTCAAAACCTGAGTTAGTGTTTAGTTTTTTCAGTTTACACTTTACAATATGGATGATGATTGTGCAATACTAAAAACTCCCTCAGCACCAATTATGCTAAGTAATTTAAACCAAGAGGTACCTGTGCCACCACCATCTAAAAAGGCTAAGGCATTAACATCTGATGCGTGGAAAGTTTTTACTAAAGTTGGTATTATAGATGGAAAAAGAAAAAGCTAAATGCATGGGGTGTGGAAATCTTTCGGTATGTAAATCATCATCAGAAACTGGGTCTTTACTTCGTCATATATCGGGTTGTAATGCAGCTCGTCAGAAATATCAAAATGTAGGAGTTTTATTTACCGATGCTGCTGAAAGGTCAACCAAAAAAATCTTTGACCCGATAGTTAATCGTGAAATTTTATCTGAATTGATTATTTCACACGGAGTTCCATTTAATATGGTTGAGTGGAAGATATTTAGAAAATACCAAAAGTTTTTAAATAATGATTGTCGGTTCATTTTTAGAAATATTGTTAAAGCTGATGTGCTGAAGACATATGAGTCTGAGAAACAAAAGTTAAAAACACCATTAGCTGAAATATTTGGGAGAGTTTGCTTGACCTCCGATTGTTGGACTGCATGCACAAATCATGGCTACATTTCTTTAATTGCTCATTATATTTATAATAACTGGAAATTGAATAGTAAGATTCTTGCATTTGCCCACATGAGACCCCCAAATACTGAGCAAGAGTTAGCTAACAAGTTGTTGGAATTATTAGGGATTGGGGTACAGAGAAAAAGGTTTTTTTCCCTCACTTTAGATAATGCCTCTTCAAATGTTGGCATGCAAAACATATTGAAAGAACATTTAGGATTGTAAAAAAATTGCTTGTTGTTTAATGGAGAGTTCTTTCACATAAGATGTTGTGCTCGTATCTTGAATCTTATTGTTCAAGATGGTTTGGCGGTGGTTAAGGATGCATTGGAAAAAATTAGGTGTAGTGTGCATTATGTGAAGGTAAAAGAAAGTAGAACAATGTTGTTTTTTAGATGCGATGAAGAAGTTGGTGATATTGATACATCAGTCGGGTTGAGATTAGATGGAATTCTACTTTTGTAATGCTTGATAGTGCAATTAAGTATCGTCGTGTCTTTCATAGCTTAAGCTTGCATGAGACAAGTTACAAGTGGTGTTCATCAAGTGATGAGTGGAGACGAGGAGAAATAATATGTGAGTTATTGAGACCATTTGATAATATTACCAAAATGATATTTGGATCTTCCTACCCCACTTCAAATTTGTATTTTGGAGAGATATGAACTATAGAGTGTCTTGTGAGATCTAACTTGGAAAATAAAGATGTATGTATTCAAAGCATGGCACAGAAGATGAAAGAAAAATTTGATAAATATTGGAGTAATTATAGCATGGTGTTGGCTTTTGGGGCCATTCTTGATCCAACCAAGAAGCTTAATTTCTTGAATTATACATATTCTAAACTATATCCACATGATTATCAAGCCAAGGTGAAAAGGATTAAGGAGAACTTATACACACTTTACGATGAGTATGTCAATAATGATTCTCATTGCAATATGAATCATTGTCATTCACAATCACAAGTCCAAGCGTCATCATCATTAGGAGGAGGAACGAGGAGGAAGACCATAGTGCTTTCTTTAACAGGTAAGGTAATTTATTCAATAAATTAATGTGATACACTTTTATTCTATGTCTGTCTTATTATTTAATTAATTTGGATGTTTATTTGTAGTTTGAACAATTTGATAGCACAATAGCTAGTGTTCGTGATAAATCAGACCTTGATATTTATGTTGAGCAATAAAAAGTTCAAGGATCAAATGATTTTGATATCTTAACTCATTGGAAGAACCAAAGTCGTGAATGTCCCAATCTTTTAAGGATGGTCCGTGATATATTAAGCATTCCAATAACTACTGTGGCATCCGAATATGCTTTTAGTGTAATGCCCAATAAGTAATTACCCTTAATTACCCCATAAGGAAAATGATGAACTTAAAATTTCTTTTTAAAACCATAGCACTTATGAAAATCTCCGTGCAAAACGGACGGAGTTTCCTCTGTTTAAGCACAATTCCAAAAAAAATTAGATTTCCTGTTAACCTGTGCAAATCATATTTATATTCATTTCATCCAGGGCCAACAGGGCCAAAATATCAACAGTATAATAACCATGTACATCATCACATAATTACATCAGAAATAGCAGCAAGTGAACCAGTTGTGGAACTATGAAAGTTTCCCAAAATAGTGTACTTCTTCTTTAAAGGAAGCGGTCCTGGGAGACCCAAAAATACTTTGCTCACATATACAAAATATAAAAAAAGCATATACAATCCCCAATATACCCCATGACTACATCAAAAATCCCCTAAACTCTCATAAACTACTCTCCCTGTAAGGGAGAGTGCACCTGCTCGGCCGGGGGTTGTGCAAGCTCAATCTCAGTACCTGTAAAAATAGTAAGAGGGTGAGCATTACACATGAAGTAGGAAGCAGTTTCTAATTAGACATACTAACCTACCAAGTCATACACACTTAGACATTTAGCACATTTAAGTTCATTCAATCATTCCATGTCATACATACTCATGCAAATTCATTATTCATTTTCTTTCTCTTTGTCCCATTGTAAGTCAATTATCCAATAATCTTTTCATCATTCAATTACTCATTTCCATATATTTGTACCACTAGGAATTGGTTGCTCCTGCTAGGGCGTTTGTACACCCATTAGGGACTTTTACACCCATCAGGACTTTGGTCACCCATTAGGCTTCACCCGTTAGGACAATACATATAATCTCTTGCTTATTCTTATCACTTTTCTTAGCATATTCAATTTCATACACTATAGTCCCTTTTTACACTTTCCCTTCTTTTACTTATCGTTGAATTGATCGATTAGGTACATCGACGCCTAACGGGGCGTTTGGACCTAATGGGGCATTTGGACCTGATGGGGTGTTTGGCCCTAATGGGGCGTTTGGCCCTAATGGGGCGTTTGGTACACCTTGCAGGGGGGGACCTAGTGTGCCAATGTCCCAATGATCAATTCAACCATCCATTCCTTTTTAATTCATTTACATTATACTTTTCCATTTAGCCTTATATTCCATTCAATCCGACATATCAACCAAGCATAGCTAACATAATACATACAATTCATTTAGTCATCTACATCAAGTAGCACATATCCATATTCATTCATGTATCACAATTAATCATTCATAAAACTCATGTCTATCATTATTTATTCACACTCTTACAATTATATTGAACATTTACACTTAGGGTTCATTCATGACATAATCATAATAATTACAAGATTCATTATTCCTAGGGTTCCTATCATAACTCTAAACACATAACCTTAGCAAATCACTATGCACTAGCTAGAAACTAGTTCCTAAACCAAGGTAACACACACCCCCTTACCTTAATCAAGGAGAGAGTGGGAAAACCTCAAGCCCTAGCTTTTAGCACCCAAAATCAAGAGCTCCAAAGGCAAGAGAAGGAGGAGAGTGATGACGACCTTCCCTAAGCCATAGAAATGAAAACGATGAGGAGATTGTGACACAATCAAGATGGGAGATTCGAATTTCATCAAGAGGTGGGAAGAAAGAGGGAATTTCGTATGAACACAAGGGGAAAGATGGAGAAGTGTGATTTACCTCTTAAGTTTGATGATTATTGATGAGCTTAAAGAGGAAGAGGATGCTCAACCTAGACTTGGTGGATTGGAGAGGAAATCGTGTGAGAAGGAGAGGGAGAGAGAGATGATTTGATGAAGTGAGAATGAGTGTGAGTGTTTTGTTTTTATTTTGGTTGGAATGAATGTATGGCTAAGAATGAAGGTTGCCATAAGAAGATTCCCATTATGTGGTCCAAATTCGTTCTCCTCTTCTTGGCCTTATCTTTATTTTTTTCACTAACTGGTCGCACTACTCGAGTAGTCAGTGTACTACTCGAGTAGTCCTTATTTTGTGAACTTGCTGTTTGCACAAACTACTCGATTAGTCAGTGCACTAATCGATTAGTTAGTGCACTAATCGATTAGTCTGGCCAGTTTTCTTTTTCTTGGCATTTCAAAATGCCATAACTTCTTCAACTTCATATCCAACGGTGGAATTTAAGTTTTGAGTTGTAAATCTTTTATTTTAAATTTACTAATATAGGGTGTTTATAACACCGAAAACATCGATTTTTAACACTCGTTTGGTCTTCTTTAAACTTCCTTTCCGATGCCAATGCTCCTTGACTCTTTTATGGCACTCAACGTCCACTATTTTGCAGAGTACTCAAAGCATCATCAATCCTCTTCATTTTCAAGTAGGCATTAGGGGTGTAAGTGGTCCAGTCCGAGACCGCGAGACCGCTCGGACTGAACCGGACCGGACCGAAAAATGCAGTCTGGTCCGGTCTCACGGTCCGGTCCGATCCCAAAAAATTCAGACCGTTCTCGAACGGTCCGGTCCACGGTCCAGATATTCTTAGACCGCTGAGACCGGACCGGACCGATAGGGTTAATAATTTAAAAAAATTGGTAACAAACGTACTTATTTCTTAAGCACTAGCACATTAAAAAGTTACATACACTGTAAGTAAAAAATTTCAGCATTTACTCACAATTACATAAATATATTTTACTATGCATTTTATTCTTTCGCAAAACAAGACCATCAGTAACCTGCAAAGCGTAGGCAGCTTGGTTTCCTTCAAACAAAAGGGATAATTCTCTTGTTTTTCTTATTTTCCACAATTTTATTATCCTGGAATCATGTTCTTTCTCAAACTGTACAGACAAATTTAAATCACTCCTTCTCACTTCTTCAGCCACCAGCCCACCACTCCAGATCCGCCATATCCGCCATATCCGCCAGATTCAAACTCATTAGATCCGCCAGATCCCTCCATTCTCGGTCTCCCTCCGTTCGTTCTTCTCTGTTCATTCTTCCTCCGCTCTCGCTATCCCTCCGCTCGATCTCCCTCCGTTCGCTCGCTCCTGTCCTCGCTGTGTTGCCGCTGTTCATTCTTCCTCCGTTCTCGCTCGCTTCGGTCCTCGCTATGTTGCCGCTGTTCATTCCTCCTCCGTTCTCGCTCGCTGTGTTGCCGCTGTTCCTTGCGGCTGCTGCTTTGGAGTTTGCCGTCGCCGTCGCTAGTGTTGGAGTCTCTCACTGCGCCGCCGCCGCCGCTAGTGTTGGAGTCTCTCACTGCGCCGCCGCCGCTGCCTCTTTATCCGGCAGCAGCTGCTGCCTCTTGGAGAAGGGAACCCTAAGTCCTAACAAGTGAAAAACGGGCCAAGGCCCAGTTCAAAAAAAAAAGGAGTTTGACCTATTATGGTCTAAATAGACCGGATCGGACCGGACCATAACGGTCCGGACCGTAACGGTCCGGTCCAGTCTTTGCATATAAAAATCATCGGGACCGGACCGGACCGGACCACATTAATTCAATCGGTCCGATCCCTAAAGTCCATTAAAAACCGGACCGGACCGGACCGTTACACCCTTAGTAGACATTCATAAAGTTTTGGAGAGATGACAAAAAGGCAAAAACCTTAACTCAATTATACTTGATGTGTATTTTCACATCGGCACATCTCATTTAATTATTCCCTCCCATCCTTATTATAGGGCATACTTAACCGAATTACATATACCAAGGAAAGTGGTTGGTTTTATGAATTTTATGAGAATATATTGTAACATTACAATTTTATCCCCTTAATTTTTCTTGGAAACTTCACACTCATTAATGAACAACAAAAAATACATAGATAGTCAAAGCATTTAATAAGGGGAAAAAAGAGAAAAATCAATAAATAATGCATAAAAAATATAAAATGACTTATAATTCACCAAGAAAACTTTTTAGAATGTGACCTATATATAGGACCGGAGGGAATATTAATTAGTGAAGTATGTTATCATTAATTAGTTTCAGAACCTGATGGCTTTGTGCATTGACGAAGGAGAGTAATCAATCCATGCAGTTGGGGTCTGCAAGTAGGTGTGCAGGGTGCTGGTAAAATTTGTAAAAGTCAGGGTGCTGGTAAAAAAAAAAATGCATGCGTGTTACTACCTCCGTCCCTGTTTATAAAATTTGTAAAACCTTCTTGACACTTTTATTTTTTCCTTATTTATAAAGCTAGTTCCATACCAATTTTCAATGATCATTAATTACTTTTTTCCATAAACACCTCTATTTATTTAACACTTTTTAAATTTTCAATAATAAAGGTAATTTTAAAATTTCATATCAAAAATTCACATTTTCAATACAATTAACTAAATTATTTCATTTTCTTATTAATGAACGTGAAATCCCCCGAACAGACTTTATATTTAGGGACTTTATATTTAGGGACGGAAGGAGTAATAAATTTTCTCTTCATTCAATCATTCTCACTCTCACTCTCACTCTCTCTCTCTCAGGTCCAGTAAGTTCCTCACCGTCACTGCCCACGTTTCTTCCGCTCCGCCACTCGCCGCTCTGCCATCGACCGCCACCTCCGAAATTTGCTGCCGCCTACCTGCTGCTCTTTCCCTGCGCCTGTTGCGGTGACGTTGAAGCCTTGAAGGTAAGAACTTCTTATTCTTACTGTTATACATCTATGCCTTATTCTCACATGTTGTATGTGTATATATATATATATATATATATATATATATAACTTCTAAGAATGGCAAGCAAAAATGTACAAAATCTTTTGCTGTATGAGCTTCTATGAGTACCTATAATGGACTTGTTAGTTTGATACTCCCTTAGGTCCAATTTATCTGTCATTCTGGCATGTTCAACTTGTTCCAAATTATGTGTCACATTAGGGATTAGGGATTGGAGGGTGCATTAATTAATTTTTTCCAACTTTAACCTTGCTTTTAAACATTTTGCAATATGTGAAATGTTTGATAATTAATCAGTTTGAGGATAGTAAAGTAAAGTTGCCTTATTCTTCTCTTGAAAATTAAAGTATTAAATAATTTTGTTAATCTGAGTGAAACTCCTAAAGCAACAAATAAATTGAAACGGAGGGTGTATTCCTTAATCTGATACCACCAACCACCAACATCAATGAAATCAAGAGTCATTAAGTTTCCTTCATTCACTCTACATGATGCAGAAACTCTGTGCAGATCTCTACATGGACCGTTGGAGTGGAATATTGAGAGTCCCGTTGCATCCTAACAGCAGGACACACCACAGAGTTGGTGCATCTCTCTGCCTCTCTCCTGGAACCAGAACTCTGACTGTATGTTCCTTGAACTCAAAAGTTCATAAGAAAAAAAATGAAAAAAAAAAAACAGTAAAGCTTTCATGCCGCATCATAAAATAGCGGATCAATGTTCTTTCTATAATTTCTGTAGTCTTCTAGTTTGATAATTTAGCTTTGGCTATTTAGCTCTTCCTCTTTAAAAGACTAGAAAGTTACGAATGGATTTGCTGTAAACTGTTTCAACTTTCAAACCTCTTGTGCCTGTAAATCTTAATTCTCTTCTCTTTGTAATGATTAATAGTGCTTTTTATGCGAGCATGGGAAGAAATCAATTTATAATTTGCTTCTCAGCTCTGTAATCTATCAATGGTGAACATCTCTTTCTCCTGAATTAACTTATCTGTGTTATTCACTAAACCGTGTTTGAATTTTCTTAACTCGAGTTTATTTATAGATAAAGCTTCCGCATTTAGAAAACATGAAATATAGCAGACTTAAATATGTTTTGGTCCCTCTAAGTATATCAGTTTTTGGTTTTCGTTAATAAAAAATTTTGTTAAGATTTGTGTCCCTGTAATTTCAAAACCGAGTGAAATTGCTCCATGCCCTCATTTCAAAATTAAGTGAAACTGGCCATTCATCTCTCTCATATCAAACCTTCGTCCATTTCAAGGGGAAAAATTTAATATTAGCTGTTGAATTCAGTCAGCTTCACTCACTTTTGAAATTAATGGATCACAAACCATTAAAAAAATTAAAAAATAAATTACTAAAAATTTGGAAGGACCAAAACCAAAAACCGATATACTTAGATATACCAAAAATATATCTAAGTCGATGGAGCATTTTGATGCAGCTGCATCTTCAGATTCAGAATTCACTATTTCATGAAGCATTATTATTTACTTAAATTCTTCTGATTTGCTACAGGTACCTTCAGCAAATGCCATCTTCTTCTGTGGTGATCGAGTTGAAGGGACTGGTAACCCAGTGATTGAGAGGCTGTCAAATTTGCAGAAACTATCTGAAATTCTTGTGTCCAAATTTGGTTCTTTCATCAACACATGGGTCATTGAGGCTTCTGTTTATAATGGACCTTTTGCAGTCTTTAAGGACTTCATACCATCCGTGAATCAATATGGAGAGCCAAGGTCATATCATCCAATTGGATTTCCAGCATCTACATCAGCTGTCTCTCTTTTATTGAATTGTCTTGAAGAAGTATGCCCTGTTTTTCCCTCATATAAATTCCTTCTGTTTTTTATGAATGTAACTAGTGAACTTCTGGAAGTTATTGATTCTAACTTCTATGTACTACTTTGGCTCTTATGGCATATTTCAAGAAGCAAAGCAGAAAGATATTTGCCTTGTTGGCGCAAAATTTAAACCATTATTGATTATTTATATCCCTTTAACCACCCTTTTAATGCTGGGTTTGGATATTCTATGGTTAGTCATCTTGCAATTTATTTATCTTTTGAAATTGTATTTCATATCCAAACCAGGTTGTAGCTTTATAGGTTCTCTAAAATCTAAATTAGTGATTCTATATACTGCATGATATGAGATGACACTTTTGTGATTCTCCAACACTGTAAGTATTTCCAGTTTGTGTTCCAACTCATGCTTGCATACATGATACTTGTAAGTTGTAACTACTGCTTGCATTGAATGCTTTCTATATTCTAAGTTTCTTTGTAGTGCAGGTAAAGAAAGTCATTTCGGGAAGGCAAATAGAGGCACACACTGGCTCCACCCCTTCATCTCGTTTCTCGCATCCCAAGACCTTCATCCTTGGATTTAGCAAAGGTGGGACTGTACTTAACCAGTTAGTTACGGAGCTTGGCTTCACAGATATTGGATCAAATGTGAATTCACCCCATGTGGAACAAGCAATAGACAGAAAGTTCAGCACACGTGAGGAGATGGACATAGTACCTAAAACAAAGGAAAGCTTACTGAACAGCATCACTGAGATTCATTATGTTGATGTTGGTTTGAACTCTTCTGGAGCATACTTAACTGACCCTGATGTGTTTGAGCGAATCTCCAAAAGGCTCATACAAGGAGCTCCTCAAGTCGGTTTTGTCCTTCATGGAACTCCAAGACAATGGAGTGATAAACGGCGATACTGGATACGCGATGAAAAGGACAAAATGCTTCATCTACTTGAGTCTGAAGCTCATAAGAATGGGGGGAAATTACAAGTGCACGAGAGGTATTATTTTGCTGATAAATCTCCAGATATGCAGATGCACTTTGAAGTAATTGAAAGTTTAGACGTAAGTTAATACTGAATACTTTTTTTGTTACATAGTTGATACTTCGTAGTACTTGAAAGGCAGACAAAAATAAAGTGTTTATTATGAAGATAATAATAATAATAATTACTATTATTATTATTATTATTATTATTATTATTATTATTATTTTTAACTGGTATTGTGAAGATGATTATAAGTTTATAACTGTATAGAGTTTTGGTGGAATGTTACACAAGAAAAAAGGCAGAACAAGATATTTGGTCTTCCGTTCTATTTTTTAAATTACATCAAATCAAATCAAATATACATAACTCCGATGTTTGGGTTTTTTTTTTTTTTTTTTTTTTTGACACATGCCAAAAACATGACCCAAGTCTGAGTTAGAAGCCGATTCCTCGTGTCATCAAAAAAAAAAAGAAGCCGATTCCTCGCAAGCATGATGTAACATGAACCATGTACTGTAGATGTCATGACAATGATGTATCCAGACAGTTTATATCCTACCAGCAAATGGATGCATCTTGTAAATGGGATTTAGTTTTTGGGTTTTTATTTTGTCACCCCAAGTTCTATGGATGCCACCCCATATGTATAAAATATACCTATTATGTCCTTTTAAAAAAAAACAACTTTTAATACGGGTCGTAAGAGGTACTTACGACCTGAAGGTCGTAGCACTCCCTTACGACATTTAAAAAAACTAAGTTTTAACACGGGTCGTAAACAGGTGTTACGACCTAAATTTTTCCAAAAGTCGTAAATAAGTGTTACGACTATAAAGTCGTAATACTCACATACGACCTCTTCTGCATCTCCAGTGATTCCGAAGACATCATCTCCAGTGAATTAGGATTATCATACACATTGGCACCTATTAGCTGGTCTGATATTTCATACTAGGAAAACCAGATCCTTACTCAGTTTACATCATGATTTCTTTCGTTTTAGTTATGCTTGAGTTATGATGGTGGAACTTGAATAGAACCGATGCTCGACTTGCGAATACTGGACTACCGCCTCAGATTCAAAAGTTGCGATGCCGTGTAAATTTTAATGCTTTGAGATTTACTTCTCAAATAGAAGAACTTGGTAGAAGGATAGTCAGAATTTTGAGGGAAAATGGACCTTTAGTGATTTGATTTGGAGAGGCCAAGAGGAACGTTAATTTGAGAGACGGGTTACAGAGGAAAAATGGAGAAGGAGGCAGAAGTCTGCTGTTGTTGCGGCATCAAAAACAAACTGTGTCATTTACAACCTATTATAAAAACTTTCTTTTCATTGGGTCGTAAGCATGTGTCACGACCTTACGACCTATGGGTCGTAACACCTACTTACGACCAGTGTTAAAATTTATTTTTAAAATGGGTCGTAAGGGGTTATTACGACTTGATAGTCGTAATACCCCCTTACGACCCATATTAAAACTTGTTTTTTTTAAAAGGGCATGATGGGTATTAATTATACATATGGGGTGGCATCCATAGACCTTGGAGTGGCAAAATAAAAACCCTAGTTTTTTTACCCCCAAAACTAATTTTTTGACTTTTCCAAAATATCTTTCTATACGAATATATATTTTGTTTCTTTTCACACTTCTTACGCTAAATAGGTAGCATACGATTTTTAAAATTACACATATGCTAATTCCTAAGAGTATTACAATTTTTGTTCAATACACTTGGGTCAGCGTATGTGTAAATTTTACACTTTCGCTGCCTCATAAGCATTCCAAAAAAAAATATAATTTTTGTCCAATATGATGACCTCATAACAGTGCAGCAGAGAAAGAAGATAAACACAGGAAAATAAAAATAAGGAAAGAGAAAGAATTTAAGACTTTTGGTTCCCAGATAAAGGAAAAGATGACAAGTGAGAAATTGTGCAAAGTGATGCAAGTAAGAAATTGTGCAAAGTGATACTTTAGTCCAAGTGAGTTACAGACTTACAGTAGAAGCATCATTTAGTATTTTGAAACAACTAGATACCCATCTCTTAAAGTGATATGTATCTTGATGCAAACTAAAATTAATATTTGTCAAGCATGCATGTCCTCTTTCTTTTGGTAAATATCATTATTATGTTAACGAAGTAGCAATCATAATAAACATATATGTAATTTTATAGTTCTATCATACCATGTTTATAGATAGATAGGTAGATGTCATTCATTCATGTTGCGGTTTGTAACTTGTCACTTTTCTTGCTGTGCTCCACAGTCTAGTGCTTTAGTCTTTTGCACAATTTCTTCAATAAGATTTGCAACAAACTCATGGAAGGAAAACAAAACCACTAAGATCTTCTTTTTGCAAGGTTAGAGGGTCTGGCCTTAGTTCAAAGCCCCTGGGATGACAAAGGGAGGAATACGATTGGAGGATGACCCCATGGATGACGAGGTGGAGGAAAACCCAATTGAATGGCCTGCGGAGAACTAGTGGTAGGTTAGGGTTATACTTAGGCGCAGGCAGGGGTGTTTAAATCTAAACAGATCCAAAGAAAAATTGCAAACAAATCCAAAAAAATCAAAAACCGAAAAAAAACCGAATTTGTTTGGATGTTTTTGGACTAATTATTGAAAAACCGATTGGTTCATATTGATTTTTGGTTTTAGTTCTAAAAACCGATTTGGACCAAACTGGACCACTAGTTATAAATATATTCACATAAAACACACTAGATTGGGCTTAATACTCATGCGCACAGTAAACATATAGACAATAATCTCAGTTTGTTTAGGAATGCCAACAACAATGATAGTTACTTTCATGCATATATCTTTGTGACTTGTAGCAAAAAGAATATATGTTTTTTTGGTCCGTATTCCTTGCGGAACCATCGGTATCCCCAAGAGCACCCTTAATACCAGGGAGCCCTTGAGACTAATCCGGAGTGAACTGCGTGGCTGGCTCTCCCAGCGAGATTTTTTTAGTGGAAATCGAACCCGGGGCTACTAGCACCCATTTCCCATTCCCAAGATTTCAGCTGGGGCCTTACACCAACTGAACCAAGCCTCGTTGGTAAAAGAATATATGTTAATACTCATGCGCACAGTAAACATATAGACAATAATATCTCAGTTTGTGTTAATTAGGAATGCTAACAACAATGATACTTACTTTCATGCATATATGTTTGTGACTTGTAGCAAAAAGAATATATGTTTATGACCAAATAATTAATTTTTATAAAAATTACATAAAAGTTTTAATTAAATTAAAACTGAATCGAATCGAAAGTGCACTCTTTTTGTTGGATCAGATGATATTAGATTTGATTATGTAATTGGACCTAACCGAACCAAATCACATTTATATTTTATGATCGAATCGAATGGTTTTTTATCTCAAAACTGAACTGAACTGGACAGCAAATATCCCTAGGCCGAGGGTGGAATAATTGGGACATCATCAACTGAGAAGAGACATGGCAACCAGGGTTCTAGGTGTAACCTAGAGTTCTAAGAACAATGTAATAGAATGTAAATTAGTAGAATTGTGTGACTAGGGAGAGGAGATCCCTCTCTCAACTATTGTAAAATATTTTTAATAATGTGATGTATTGGAGCAATGTTTGTGGCTACTTGTCTTGATGAATCTCAACTATTGTAAAATATTTTTAATAATGTGATGTATTGGAGCAATATTTTTATGAGCAATGTCTTGATGAATGTGTCTTGAAGAATGGATAGTCATCTATCTATGTGGTATAAACTATTTTAAGGAAAAAAAATTTAGGCACCAGAAGCTCGTAATTAATAATTAAGTTGTCGGGTCGTTGCGAAAGGCCTACGTCCAAGCCCTTAGTAATGTGCTTCGAATTTGCTGTTATTAATCACGATAAGTTTCGAACCCGGGTAATAGTCATTTTGGTTCTCGAAAGATACACCGGTCATCAATTTAATTCCCAAAAGATTTTTTGCATTAATTTAGTTCCCCAAAGATCAATATGGCATCAGGAAGTGTAAATTTTGGTCATTGAAAGATTCACATTGGCATAAAATAAGTCCCTAAAAGGACCAATGTGGTGCCATATTAATCTTTGGGGTACTAAATTTATGTACAAAATCTTTTGGGTACTAAATTGATGACCGATGTAACTTTCGGGAATCAAAGTGACTATTAACTCTTTCGAACCCCAATACACCCAGATTGTGTATTCTGATTAAACACCAAAACACAACTTGTATATAGTAGATCGATCCAAAGGGAATTGGTGATTTCTATTAATTCTCTAATAATCAATTTAATTAAGCGTGTGCAAAAAGTAAGGGTGTAAGCGGTCTGGTCCCAGACCGCGAGACCGGTCAGACCGAACCGGACCGGACCGAAAATTATGGTCCAGTCTGGTCTCATGGTCCGGTCTGGTCTAAAAAATTATAGACCAATGTTATATGGTCCGGTCCACGGTCTCACTGTTTTTGAGACCGTTAAGACCGGACTGGATCGATTATATAAAACCTACTAACCTAAGACTTCCTGTCTCACGCTCACAGTACCCTCATAAGACACTAACTTCAGTCACTCAACACATAAACCTATCCTTTCACTCAGCGGCGGCAATATTCCTCTCTTCACAACGGCGACGATCTTCTCCCTTCACAACGACGCCCTTCACAGCGGCGGCGATCTTCCTCCCTTCACAACGGCGCGATTTTCCTCCCTTCACAACGGCGGCGATCTTCTTCCTCTCTTCACAGCGGCGATGATCTTCTTCTATTCACAGCGGCGGCGACGTTCTTCTATTCACAGCGGCGACGACGTTCTTCTTCTCTTCTTCTCTTCTCGCGCTGTTCATCTTCTCTTCGTCTCTTCTTCTCTTGTCGCGTCGTTCGTCTTCTCTTCGCCTCCAACGTTGTAGCCGTTCTTCTTTCTGCCATCGAAGCCGCCTCCGCCGTTCTTGGTTTTGGATTTGCCTGTGTTTATTTGAGTTGCTTATTCGTTGCTGTGCTTGTATTGTGTATATCATGAACACAAAGTTAAGATCTAGGAATTTGTTGTCTAATTATTTCTAGCCCTTGTGAATTTGTTGTGATAATCTGCTTCTTTTGTTATTATGGTCTAAATAGACCGGACCAGACCGGACCGTAACGGTCCGGACCGTTGCGGTCCGATCCGGTCTTTGCATACGAAAAACTTTTGGACCGGACCAGACCGGACCATATTAATTTAATCGGTCCGGTCCCGAAAGTTCATTAAAGACCGGACTGGACCGTTAACCCCTAGCAAAAAGTACGTAATTCTAAACTAATTTGTGAATTAGAGTAATTATGAAACTAATGAGAATAACTTGAATTAAATAAAAGCAATAAAATTGTGATTATTGATGGGGAAATGGGGATTAAACCTTACCAATCGCACTCGTTGGCAATTCGATGATAAATACTATTATTCACTAAACAATTATTGATGCAACGCACTAAATTCAATTATATCAATTCATTGCGTATAAAATTCTAAGATAATTCATTTGAATATCAATTTCTTACACATTCAAAAGTATACCCTGCATTAAAACCAAGCATTAATGGCAATTGATTATTATTATCTATTCCTAGCATAACAATAAACCAAGTATTTATATTCAAGTCAAGTTTAAAACCCTACTTTCCAGTCAAAGCCAAAAACCAAGTTTAAGCAAATATTGATCAAATCATTGCAAACATTAAGAATAGAATAGAAATACCAATAATTGAAAAGATGAATAAAAATACAATTACATCACCGAGTACACATGAGTTTGATGGTGTGTTCAATCCCAAAAGGGAAATTAGCCACGCATAATAGCCATAATACTAATGAGATAAATGAGAATTGATGAATAATGATAAGGAGTAATGTTTCTCTCTCTAAGAATGATGTGCTAGGGTTTCTGTATATTTTTTCCTCTATGTTTCCTCTTGATTTATATCTGTTTCGAATTAGGCCTAAAATAGAGTCTGACATTTTCGCTTAAGCGAAACAGATTGTGGCGTGAAAAGCTGACATTTTTGCTTAAAAGAAAATACTTGCTTAAGCGAGATTGCTTCAGTATGATCAGTTGCAGTTTCCATGTTTTCGCTTAAGCGAATTTCCCAGAATACTTCTTTGCCACAATTTTACCCTCCAACTTTATCAGGAATTCCCAGCGTATCCTTCTTTGTCCATTTCACCATTCCAACTTGAACCAATGTCACAACTTTTGCATATTTCCTGCAATGAACAAAGAAAGGATTAAAAACACACCAAAACTCATGTGAATTCTAATCTTTATACTTGAGAACAATAAGTTCCAAATTAGGGGATTTTCACAAAATATTTAATCATTCAAGTGCAATTCAAGCTCAATTTCAACATGAATCTTTACTAAAATGGGCATTTACCAACTCCCCCCAACCTTGAATCTTGCTTGTCCTCAAGCAAAGATAACCAAAAACAAACTAAACTACAAAAATATAGAACTTCAGTCAGGAACAGGTGATATTCATATTAACTCTTGAACACACAACTATGACAACATCAAAACAAAGCACCACAATGACTTGAAAGAATTTCCTAAGATCTAAAGTATCATAGGCAGACAGCTCACATCCAAAACGTACATATTGACAGAAGAGATCATAACAAAGATGCAATATCTCACACTTAACAATCAATTCACATGGTACTTTAAACAATAAACTGAACAAGTATAAATCCTGGCTCCTCTCAAGAGTATCACTCTATCACTCAATACTTGAAGTATTTTCAATTCATCTCACCTTCTCTCATAAATTCACTCAAGTGTATAGGGTAAAGTGTATCTCTCAATTTCACACAATTGAACAATGCAACTATGAATTTTATTTTCATCTAAACTTCAACATTCAAAATGCACACACATGTATAAATTAAAGGGTCTTTGTTCCAGGCTGTAACTTGGCCAGGGTTTAAAGGTGGGTCAATTTGGAAAAAGAAAGCTATGATTCCTTAGAGAATAACTGAGCATTGAAAATAACAAAATAACTTCATCTCCCAACTCATAAGTACAATTCTCCAACCCAACACCAATTACAACTCATTTGTACCCACAATTGAGAAAGATACACTTTCTCACTTAAACCATTATTAACTCCTTGTTTCTTTCTTTTTTTTCTCGTTTTCTTTTCTTTTTCTTTCTCTTTCTCTCTCTTTTTTTTTTCTTTTTTTTTAAGAGAGAAAGATGGCTAAGGAAACAGAGGTACAACACTACCAACTTAATTACAATCAAACACAATTCCCAGACCAACTCCCCCAACCTATACCAAACTCTTTCTCAGAACAATCAATGCTCATTTACCTAATGTCTAAGGTGAAACATTGGTTTTACTATAAAGGCTTTTGGCTTAAAATGTTAGTTCGAAAATTTTTTTGGATATTTTCCATCGGCTCAAAGGGGCTAATCAAGGGAAATACATGCAAGGTAGGTTATTTGGCTAAAGTGGTTCACAGAAAAAAATTGCCCTTATAACTTTTTAAAATATGCACATGATGAACATTAGTAAAGAATCAAGCAAATCCTAGAGCATGAATTCAATGGTGAACACTCAAAAAGAAACCTTTGAAGGCTCAATTAATCACCAGGGTATGAGCCAACATTTCAAACAAGTTCAGTTAAAGTATCATTACCAAATGCACAATCAATCACAAGTATGGTTATAAAATCTTCTTGAAACAAACAATGATATGAACTAACTGCCAAGACTAACTTCTATACTAAGGAAAAAAAACAATCATGACAAGTGGTGAATTATTAAGATGCTAACATAATCAATGCAAACAAAGAGAGTACTCTAAACAACCTAATTAATGACTGAAATTCTAAGAAAATCTTTTTGTTGGCTGACACTATATACATCTCCCTACAAAGGCCAGAAACTCAGGAAGGCTCTTAAGCTGACACAAACACTAACTAACAAAATGCAAACTAAACTAGCATGACTAAAAAAAATTACCAAATTAAAACTAACAAAACAAACACTAAAGCAATAATAAAAATTGCAGAAAATAAATTGCAAACCCCCTTTTGATTTTCTATGAAGTTTGGTTCCAATTATTTCTGCAATGCTCACTCCTCATCACCTCCTGCACCATCATCCATATGCTCATCATCCCCATCATTAGCCATCTGCTCATCCTGATGGCACGCAGATGACGGCTCACCCCCTTTGGGAACTCAAGACTGTCCCCAGGCCAAGCGAGATAGGTAGCAAAATCATTAGGCGTCCGATACGGCTGCGGTTGTTGCTGCCATGCCATATACATGCTCCGATGCAGCTCCACCTGGCCACGATGGAGGGAATCCATCTTGAGACTCATGTTGTGCCAAAAGGCTTGAGGAAGATTGTATGGTTCCTACGGCTGATGCTGCGGCGGACCATACTGCGCCAGCTGGTGCTGATGAGGCACATCATATGGGTCAGGCTAGTGTGGCTGTGGCTCAGGTGCGGGTGGTTGTGCCTGATCTCGAGGAGTACACCAATTGTTGATGTAACTCCTATCAAGTTTCTTCAATGACATGATGGCCTAAACTGGAACACCGGCCGCCGAGCAAAAAGCAGTGATGAGAGCAGGAAAATCCAAGTGTTTCTTTCTGGCAGGCTTGCGCGGGTTAATGCCTTCAGTGATAATGCCAGCAATATGATCGGAGATGACACAAGCCACTTCAATTGTGTCACCTCGTAGGATACTATAAAGAAGATTGCACATCGACACATTGAGGTCCGAAGTGTGCATGTTTGGCCACAAGTTGGCTAGCATAACTGAGACCTATCCTGCCTTTTTATTAGTTAGGGCTCACCAGTTTTCTTCCGCGTCCAGTCTCTCCCAGGCAAACAGATTTGTTCCACCACCCTATTTGCATGGAAACTATTGTTGTCCCGTTGATGATGGAAGTCATCTTTGTTATGCGAGCTGTAAGGATTCCCAAGATAAGCATTGATTGTGTCTCGGTCATAGCTAACCCAAACACCCCGGACCTTAACTCGCCTTTGTCCGCCATCATCTTCCTTCAGCGACCAAGCATTGTCATAGAATTCCAAAATCAGCTCCTGATCATACTTGGCCACCAAAGTAACCAACCTACCCCATTGCCTCCTATCCACTTTGGTCGCGAAGGCAGGGTATTCACCTTCACCCAGAGTCACAATTCGCTCCTTCACCACCAGCCACTCTTTGATCATATCATATATTTGCCTGGCTGTGTTGTCCTTGAGGTGACCTTGGGTAGAAGCCACACCCCGAAAACTCGATGGAGCACCTCTCACACGCTTTCCCTTATTCCTCTCCTCAGCAGTCCTTGTCTTTGGTGGCATATTGAAGGATTGAGTGAAAACACTTGAAAACTTTGAGTGATTGAGTGAAGTTTGAGTGATTAGGAAGGGTGGTAGTAGAGAAAGTTGAGAGGAGTTCGTATTTTTGTTTTTAGAAGTTGATGCAACTGAACACCCCTAACATCTCGCAACTAATACAAAGTTTCGCTAAGATTTTCGCTTAAGCGAAAACTGATGTGTTGCATACTGAGTTTATTTCGCTTAAGCGAAAAACTTAGCTTAAGCGAAATTGGCACTGATCATGAGTTGTTTTCGCTTAAGCCAAAACTTTTGGCTTAAGCGAAAATTAACACGATGCCTACTGAAGAATTTCGCTTAAGCGAAATTGGCATAGCTGATACTGAATGGTTTTTGCTTAAGCCAAAATTTTTAGCTTAAGCTAAAATTGCAACGTGTGATATTGAATCATTTTCGCTTAAGCAAAAGTTATTCGCTTAAGCGAAAAATTGAATAGAATTTTTTCATAAAACATGCATTTTTCGAATCTGTTATGACACATTTTTAAACCCAGCTTCATGCCTAACTCACTTACACCCAATTTTTTCACTCAAACACTCAATTTAAAAATAATGCACTCAATCACATACTTTTTTTTTGAAGAGTGAAAAATAAATAAAAAAAATCAACTAAAATTCTGGGTTGCCTCCCAGCAGCGCTTGTTTAACGTCATTAGCTCAACACCTGATCCCCTTAAGGGTTATTCCAAGTGAACAGTGGTGGTGACTTTGTCAATGTCGCCACCCAGGTAAGGTTTCAGTCTCTGCCCATTGACAGTGAATTGTCTTCTTGTGACAGCTTATGCAATCTCTATTGCTCCATAAGGCTTCACTTCTTTCACAACAAATGGTCCAGACCACTTTGACTTCAACTTCCCAGGGAACAATTGCAATTCGGAATTGAATAATAGAACTGATTGCCCTGGTTGGAATTGTCTTTTGATGATCTTCTTATCATGATATGCTTTGGCCTTTGCTTTGTACAGCTTCGAGGACTCATACGCATTATTGCGCATTTCTTCCAATTCATGCAGCTACACTTTTCTCTTCTCACCTGCTGCACTAGGATCCACGTTAAAGAATTTCAATGCCCAGAATGCTTTATGCTCTAGCTCCACAGGTAAGTGGCATGCCTTGTCATAAACAAGCTGATAAGGAGATAGACCACTGGGAGACTTATAAGCAGTCCTATAGGCCCGAAGCTTGTCATCCAACTTCATGGATCAATCCTTCCTGTAACATCCCTGATTTTTAACCCCTGATTTATAATATGTTAATTATAAAGCTTATTTATTTTTATTTTAATCTTAGATTAAAATCTAAGTATATGTCATTGGAAATCGTGTGAATATGATTTGTTAATAATGTTTATGTGAGAATCAATATTTTGCACATCAGTCCCTGTTTCGGGACCTAGAAGTAATTGTAGAAAAGGTTTTGGAGGGAAAGAAAATAAAATTAATATTTTTCAAAAACTGGTCAAAATACTCGAGAAATTTTGGGAATACTCGAGTATTCTGGTCAGTGTTGCACGAGTTAGTGCGTTTGGTGAGTCACCACCACCGAGTCACCGCCGTTTGACACGAAATCAGTCCTTCAACACGTCTAAGGCCTTCGTTTCGAGCTGCATGAGCTTGGTGGAGGGCTATTTAAGCCATGGTTGATGAATCAACCAACCCATTTTGCCAATTTCGTGAAGAATTTCACATGTTAGGGTTCTAAGCTTTCAGAACAAAATTCGTTTTCGTCTCTGAGTCTTAACACATAAATCATACACCGTTTCGAAGCTCACATCCAGAGCTTTGAAAAGCACCAAAAATCGTGAGCTAAGGTGGAGTGTGTGAGGAGTAATGAACTCTTCAAGATAGAGGTTCAAATCTGCCAAAAACCAGAATGTTGTTCAGACCCGTCACCTTCTTGTCTTCGATTCTCTCTCGTGCTTGAGAGTTAGATCGTGAGTGAGATACCATTGGAAATCTCTTTCAACGAGCTTCGATTTGATACCAAGTTTGTTAGATTTGAGTCCCTGGTCAAAAAGTTATGCTCCTGCGAAGTTAGGTGCTGAAATCTGCCAAACTAGATGTTCAGATTCAAAGAGCTGACTTTGAGTTTCAATTGTGGTAAGCTCAAGCTCCCTTTTGGTCTGAAACTTATTGGTTTTCAAAGTTCATGTTATAGAGAACATAGTCTAACCAATTTCCCCAATTTTTATGCATGATTCGAATGTCGATTGATGTGGTTTTGAACCTCTGCTGAAACCGTCATGCAAGTTCGGGTTGGAAGTGGTTAGAGCATTTGTTGCTGTTCTATGTGGAGTTTTTGTTCAAGAACAACCCTAAGGTATGCGGGAGGCTTACCATTTGCTAGAATAAGAGTAAATTGCATTAGAAAGTAGGAGGAGTCACCATGAGACTCTAAGGGCATAGATTGAAATAGGAATATGGCTTGGAGGCCAATTTGAGGCATGCTACATGCTAAGGCAAGTTTATTTGGTTGTATGTGAGCTCAATCAATGCTGAAATTATGCCAAAAATGAATAGAATTGAAATTGGTACTTTAAGTTGCATAATATGTGATTTTCATACATAATTGATGAATGATTATGATTTTCTGTGAATTGATGCGATCTCTGTGTTGAGACAAGTCTTAAATGTGTAAACAAAGTTCTGTTGATCATTGGTTTAAGTTAGAATTGGTTAGAATTGAAAATGGTATGTTAAAATTAAGTTGTAGTGTATCTGCTGTCAGAAATACTCGAGTATTTGGTAAAATACTCGAGTATTATCTGATGCAAGCTTCCCAGATGATCATGAAATACTCAAGTATTTTGTGAAATACTCGAGTATTCTGAGCTGAAATACTCAAGTACTTTGTGAAATACTCGAGTATTCTGGGCTGAAATACTCAAGTACTTTGTGAAATACTCAAGTATTCTAGGCTGAAATACTCAAGTATTTTGTGAAATACTCGAGTATTCTGGGCAGTCTGATACACAGTTTCAGGAAATCGAAGAAATACTCGAGTATTGAAGCTACTACTCGAGTCTTTTTACTAAATTGTGGAGAAAACACCATTTTTAATCTAACCACTTCCATTTAAACCTAATGACACTTAAAGGGAATAATGTGATACTTCCTTTAATAAATCTCATCATCCTAAGCATGGAAGTTGATATATCTCATTGATGAATTCATTACATATTGTATATAATGAGATTAATGAATAATCTTAAGGGAATACTTGCATGCATTCATGCACAGTGAACGGTGATGAGTTATCGTTGTGTCATGTTCATGGAACATGAGGAGGGCCTCTGGGAGTGCCAATATTACTGCTTGCTCGATGACACATTAAGGTGGACAATGTGGGCAGTATGTGGAATACTGTTAGTTTGATGGTTCAACGGTGTGTTGCACACAAGTGGTAAGGTTTATGTTTTAGCGACATGACGTTCATCAGACATGATGACGTTGTTTATCAACCTCTGTTGTGTATCACAAGTGATAAGGTTTACGTCCTTAGGCGACGTGACGTTCATCAGATGTGGTGACGTTTTTTATCACACCCGTTGTATGTTGAGAAGTGATAGGTTTACGTCCTTGGGCGACGTGACGTTCACCAAATAGTGTGTCGTTTTTATCACTTCCGAGCAAGTACGCCATATGTTTGATAACGTATTATTTGTATTCTGGGAATACCATGGTGTTATGGAAGGACGTTCATCTGAGTGATTAGTTGAAAAATCTCAGGAATTGAGAGAAGGGAAGCATGCATCATGCCACCTATTTGGAAAGAGAAATAAATGAAATGGCGGGTGCTCATGTTTATGCATTTCTATCATGATGGGTGCTTACTTGTGGATGTTAGGACTTTATTCTTATTTGATAATGCGAATGTATAAGCTTACCCCCTGCCCTTAATAGGTTTTGACCAGGTACCTAGACTACCTAGAGATTAAAGGAATTGGATGACCCTTAAGTTCATGAAGTACCAAGTCATCATGGGATAAAGACTCTTTTGTACAACTCTGAGGACTCAACCAGATGAACGAAGGGATGAAGAACCAGTGACCAGCTCTGGAACGTCTCTATTTTTGATAAGGGAAACAATGTATATATTTTGAGAGATGTATCCAAGAGGAAACCTAGTTTTCATACTTTAATATAACTGTGGTACAAATCGAATTTATATACCTGATTTTATGAGTCAATGAACTATTTTAATATATTCCGCTCACTCTGATTTTATTGTTCGACACGAAGGAAGTATTGTTAAAGTTGGATTTCCTGGGATGACCTAATAACTAAGTATTTTTGAAAGCTATTTTGTACTACAAAGGTTATCTCAAAAGGATTCTAAAATGTTCAGCAAATAATTACTCCTTATACCGAATTTAGTTCCAATACATGGTTTAAATTTGAGTACCACATTCAAGGAAAAAATTTCATACTCAGACTTTTCCAACACGTTTCAATAATAAGTGAAATTCTTTTTAAGAAACGAGGGATGTTACACTTCCTAGTTGATGAGGCAGTCTTCTCCAGGATTCTTTTGATTTCCATATTTGAGACCTCCGCTTGACCATTGGTTTGCGGATGATAGGGTGACACAACTTTGTGTCTTACACCATAGTGCTGTAGGACTTTCTCAAGCTGGCGATTGCGGAAGTGTGATCCTCCATCACTGATAAGGACTCGGGGAGTGCCAAACCGATTGAATATATGTTTCTTGAGGAATTTAATCATGGTCCTGACATCGGCCTTCTTTGCAGCCACAACTTCTACCCACTTTGACACATAGTCCACTGCCACAAGGATGTACTCTTTTGAATATGAGCTTGGCAGCGGACCCACAAAGTCAATTCCCCAACAATCGAAGACTTTTATCTCCAATATGTTATTCAGGAGCATTTCATTTTTCTTTAATATCCCTCCAGTCCTTTGACAATTGTTGCACTGTTGGGCATGTAAGTGGGCATCTTTGAATTGTGAAGGCCAATAAAACCCACATTGAAGGACTTTGGCAGCAGTCTTTTATCCATTAAAATGGCCACCATAAGGAGAATTGTGATAGTGCTACAAGATGCTCTTGGACTCCTCTGATGCTACACACCTTCTTAGCAAACCATCAGCTCCTATCTTGAAGAGATAAGGGTCATCCCATATGTATTGAGTTGCATCTCTTAGAAATTTCTTCTTTTGATGCCAATTTAAATCCTCTAGGATGACACCTACAGCTTTGAAGTTGGCCATGTCAGCAAACCATGGCCTCTCTTGCACTAGAAGCAGCTTTTCATCAAGGAAATTGCTCTTGAATCTCTATTTCTTTTCATGTCACTTCCCTGTTAATCAACCTTAATAGATGGTCAGCAACAAAATTCTCGTTACATTTCTTGTCTTTGATGATTAAATCAAATTCTTGCAATAACAAGACCCAACGAATGAGTCTTGGCTTAAAATTCGATTTAGCCAACAAATACTTGATGGCATCGTGATCATTATAAATAATAACCTTAAACCCTATCAAGTAAGATCTAAATTTTTCCAAAGCATACACAACGGCTAGCAATTCTTTCTCAGTTGTTGCATAATTAATTTGTGCTTCATTTAAAACTTTGCTAGCATAATGTATATATAGCATGGAAGACTTTAGATCTACGCGGTCCTAACACAACCCCTATTGCGTAATCATTGGCATCACACATAAGTTCAAAATCAAGATGTCAATCAGGGGCAATCATAACAGGTGCTGAAATTAATTTTTGCTTTAAAAGATTAAAGACATGTAAACATTCAGAATTGAAATCAAATACCGCATCTTTTACCAGCAAGTTTCAATGAGGCTTGGAAATATGTGAGAAGTCTTTGATGAACCGCCGATAGAAGCCAGCATGTCCAAGGAAACTTCTGATTCCCTTCACACTGGTTGGTGGGGGTAACTTCTCAATCACTTTTATCTTTGCTCTATCAACCTTAATACCCTTAGCTGAAATCTTGTGTCCAAGCACAATCCCCTCTGTGACCATGAAGTGACACTTCTCCCAATTCAGGACCAAATTAGTCTCCACACACCGCTTCAGTACAATGTTCAAATTCTCCAAGCAATGATCAAATAACTTCCCAAAAACTAAGAAGTCATCCACTAACACCTCTATACATTGTTCCACCAGGTCTGAAAAATGGCAAGCATACACCTCTGGAAAGTAGCAGGTGCATTACATAGCCCAAATGGCATCTTCTTATAAGCGAAGACACCAAAAGGGCATGTGAAGGCAATCTTCTCTTGGTCTTCTGGATCAACAGCTATCTGATTATAACTCGAATACCCATGCAGAAAGCAATAAAAGGCTTGCCCAGCTAATCTCTCCAACATTTGATCCATGATGGGCAAAGGAAAATGGTCCTTCCTAGTGGCCTGATTGAGCTTCCTGTAATCGATACACATCCGCCAACCTGTGACTGTTCTAGTTGGAATTAATTGATCTCATTCTTGATGTCTGTCATCTCACCTTTCTTAGGAACTAACTGGATTGTACTCACCCAAGTACTGTCAGATATCGGATAAATCATCCCGGCTTCCACGAGCTTCATAATTTCTTTCTTCACCACTTCTTTTATAGTAGGATTCAGTCTTCGCTGAGGTTGGGCTATAAGCTTCAAATCTTGTTCCATATGAATCTTGTGCATGCAATAGGATGGACTAATACCCTTGAGGTCAGATAAAGTCCAGCCAATAGCTCCTTCATTTGTTTTTAGGACTGAAATAAGCTTCTATTCTTCTAGAGTGGACAAGGTGTTGCTGATGACCACATGTTTGTTACCTTTACGGAAAGAAATACATACTTCAATTGCGAAGATAAAATCTTCAATTCCATTTTTTGGTCTTCATCCTTGAGATCTTGTGGTAACTTTTCAATTTGAGCCTCTTGTGATTGAAGCTCTTTTGCAGCATCTAATTCCTTGAGACATTCATTAATTCCTTTATCCTTGTATTCATTCATGTCATCACATGCATCAATTAAGGCCTTTTCTAATTGGCTTGCCTTGAATAATTTCTTCCTTGCTTAAAGAAAAACTTCATCAATAATATCCATCTGGTAGCACTGTTGCTTGTCCTTTGGATGTTGAATTGCTTCAAACACATTAAAGTTGATCTCATCATCTTGAACCCTCATTTTCAATTTGCCATCATCAACATCAATAATAACTTTGTCAGTCTTCATGAATGGTCTTCCAAGGATGAGTGATACTTCTGCATTTTCTTCTATGTCCATCACAACAAAATCCACAGGAAATACGAACTTATCAACTTTCACCAGTACATCTTTAGCAATACCATAAGGGAACTTCAATGACCTGTCCGCCAACTGCAATGTCATCTTGGTTGGGCAAATCTCTAGATTACCAATTCTTTTAAGCATGGCCAAAGGCATCAAATTGATACTAGTCCCTAGATCAAGTAGCGTCTTTCCCACTGGCAAGGTACCAATGGTGACCGGAATGGTGAAACTACTAGGATCTTTAGATTTCTGAGGCATGGCCTTCTGCATAATTGCACTGCATCTTGCTTCAAGTTCCACTGTTTCCTTTGAGAATCTTCTTTTCTTGGCGAGGAGCTCTTTCATAAATTTTGCATAAGTTGGCATCTGCTCCATTGCTTCCATGAAAGGAATGTTGATTTGCAGTCGCTTGAAGATGTCCATGAATCTTGTGTACTGCCTCTTTATGTCTTTCCTTGAAGGATTCTTAGGGTAAGGCAGATTCTTCAATTGGGGCAAACTATCACTCTTTTTTTTTCTCTCATGCTCACTTTTTTTACTATCTTTTTCTTTTTCAGACTCACTTTTCTCACTCTCTTTTTGTTTTTCTTTCTCACCATCCTCATCATACAAATTATCCCCAAATCCCTTACCAATCTCCTTACCGCTTCTTGTGGTGATAGACTTGCACTGCTCCTTTGGGTTGTTTTGAGTATTGGCTGAAAGTGGCTCTGATTATGATTCTGCTTAGCCAACTGTTTCTCCAGTTGCCCCACTTGAGTCTCCAAGTTTCTGATTGAAGCATCAGTGTTCTTCTGGTTTGCCAAGGAAGATTGCATAAACTTTTGCAAAGTATCCTCTAGCTTTGATGTTCTATCTGGAGCAAGAGAATAATTTGGCTGAAACTATTGTTGGTAAAGTGGTTGTGTTTGAAATTGTTGTGGAGGAAATTATAGTGGAAAGGGAAACTGCTGTTGAAATGGTTGTTGTTGTTGGAACGGTTGTTGTTGGAAAGGAGGTTGTCTATTAGAAGAACCTTCTTGCTTCCACCCAAAATTCTGATTCTGATTAGCCGCATTGTTAGAGAAATTCCCCTGTCTACCTTGGTTCTTGACATATTGAACCTCTTGTTGTTAAGTAGTCTCTGGTTGAGAACAATTGCTAGATGGATGATCGCCTCCACAAAAATCACATTTAGGAACTTGTGGTGCTACCTGATTAGAATTGACTGCGTTCAACTGCTCAGGGAGCTTTGACATCTGCTTTGTAAGAGCCTCTATTTGTTGAGTAAGAATCTTATTCTATGCTAAAAGTGCATCAGAAGGAGTCAGATCCAATACCCTTTTCTTTTGAACCGAACTCCTATTTTGTTGAGCTTGCCAGTCTGTAATAGATAGTGAATCAATAATCAAAGTGGCACGGTCAACATCAGCAGACATAATTGTTCCTCTAGCTGCAGCATCCACTAGCATATTAGTATCAGGCCTCAGAGCATTGCAAAAGATATTCAATTGGTCAACATCTTCAAAACCATGGTTTAGACACTTTCTGAGCAAAGACTTGTATCTCTCCCATGCTAAATAGAATGACTCATCTGGTCCTTGTCTGAATGACGAAATGTCTGACTTGGCACTGATATATCTGGTTGGTGGAAAGTACTGAATCAGGAACTTCTCCTCAACATCATCCTAAGTTGTCAAGCTATGATGAGGATGAGAACTCAGCCAATCCTTTGCTTCCCCAATTAAGGAAATTTCAGAAAAGCTGCTTCCTGTTATTCTTCAGAAAAACCCATTGTTCCACACAGCTCATAGAAAGTGAATAGATGTTTGTAAGGGTCTTCAGAATCTAAACCAGAAAATGGCCTTGAACTGACCAAATTGAGATAATGCCCTTTGATTTCAACACCCTTATAAGCTTGTGGAATGACAATACTTGAGAAGTGTTTAGGTCCTTGCCCTTGATGCATATAATGATCACCAAGGGTTCTTCTCGTCGGAGGAGGAGTGAGACCTCTTCCATTCAGATTTTCTTCTTCTGTCATTTCTTTCGGATCAACTTCTGAAACTATTTTAAATTGTTGATCAAATGAACTTGCACCTTCTTGCTGAGATCTTCGCTTCCTTTCTTTTGCTCTTTTTCTGTTCTCCTTGGCTGTCTTCTCGATTTCTTCGTCAAATTCCAAATTATCTGAATTCACCTGGCCTCGCAATAACATAAATCGCAAAACACTAGAGCAAAGATCAAAACAGGTCAAGTACAGAGTTAATGTTAAAACACTTGCTTAATAAATTATTTTTAAAAAAGGCTTAATTATGTCACAAGTCCCTGAAGTTTGGGGTACTTTTGTCAGATACCCTTATTCTTTTTTTTTTCAATGTCTGACTCCCCGAAGTTACTTCTGGGTTTGTCATATACCCCTACTACCAGTTCTGGTCAATTTTGCTGACATGTAACATCGGAATCCTGATCAGACGCAAGAGGTTAAGCACCTGGTGCCCCGTGGGCGAAGATCCTTTTTTCCAAAACTTTAAAAAACTAAAATACTTAATATTTTTATATTTTTAGTTAAATAAAAAAAATAAATAAAAGAATTGAAGAGAGATGTCGTCTTTGCCAGTGTGACATCACGCGGCACCACATGACGAACCTCCTGCGGCTGATTAGGATTCTGATGTTACATGTAATCAAAATTGGTCAGAATTGGTAGTAGGGGTATATGACAAACCCAGAAGTAACATCGGGGAGTCAGACATTGAAAAAAAAAGTATAAGGGTATCTGGCAAAAATACCCCAAACTTCAGGGACTTGTGACATAATTAAGCCTTTAAAAAATAAATAGAAACGACGCAATTCCCCGGCAACGGCACCAAAAACTTAATGTGTATTCCGATTAAACACCAGAACACAACTTGTATATAGTAGAAGTGGGTATCGATCCACAGGGAATTGGTGATTTCTATTAATTCTCTAATAATCAATTTAATTAAGCGTGTACAAAAAGTACGAAATTCTAAACTAATTTGTGAATTAGAGTAATTATGAAACTAACGAGAATAACTTGAATTAAATAAAAGCAATAAAACTATGATTGAATTAATGGGGAAAATGGGGATTGAACCTTACCAATCGCACTCATTGGCAATTTGGTGATAAGTACTATTATTCACTAAACAATTATTGATGCAATGCATTAAATTCAATTATATCAATTCCTTGCATATAAAATTCTAAGATAATTCCCTTGAATATCAATTCCTTGCACATTCAAAAGAATACTCAGCATTAAAATCAAACATTAATGGCAATTGATTTATTATTATCTATTCCTAGCATAACAATAAACCAAGTTTTTATATTCAAGTTTAAAACCCTACTTTCTAGTCAAACCCAAAAACCAAGTTTAAGCAAATATTGATTAAATAATTGCAGACGTTAAGAATTGAATAGAAATACCAGTAATTGAATAGATGAATAAAAATACAATTACATCACCGAGTACACATGAGTTTGATAGTGTGTTCAATCCCAAAAGGAAAATTAGCCACGCATAATAGCTATAATACCAATCAGATACATGAGAATTGATGAATAATGATAAGGAGTAATGTTTCTCTCTCTAAGAATGATGTGCTAGGGTTTCTGTATATTTTTTCCTCTTTGTTTCCTCTGATTTATATATGTTTCGCCTAAAAGAGAGTCTGACATTTTCGCTTAAGTGAAACAAATTGCGGCGTGAAAAGCTGGCATTTTCGCTTAAGCGAAATTGCTTCAGTATGATCAGTTGCAGTTTCCATGTTTTCGCTTAAGCAAATCTCCCAGAATACTTCTTTGCCACAATTTTGCCCTCCAACTTTATCACAATTTCCCAGCGTATCCTTCTTTGTTCATTTCACCATTCTAACTTGAACCAATGTCACAACTTTTGCATATTTCCTGCAATGAACAAAGAAAGGATTAAAAACACACCAAAACTCATGTGAATTCTAATCTTTATACTTGAGGACAATAAGTTCCAAATTAGGGGAATTTCACAAAATATTTAATCATTCAAGAGCAATTCAAGCCCAATTTCAACATGAATCTTTACTAAAATGAGCACTTATCAAACACCTCGCAAACTACTCAGTTTAACTTTTCGTAAGGGACCTTAGTCACACAAAGGTTCCTCACCCTATTACATAGAGGATGTCACACCCTCATACTAGGGGCACTTCTCCCTAAACTCTAAGGTAGCTTAGCTACTAGGTGCCCCACTATTCATAAGGAACATCTACCAAAGACCAATAATTAGGTGCCTCACTCTATATCAACGAAGGTGGCACACCTTCTCACTAAGGATACCTCTCTCTTATAATTATGGGATACCACACCATTATAATAATGGTCAAATTAGGATAAAGTAGTGACTATCAATATGAAGCACTCTAATAGTACAAATAAACAAATTGAAGAACTATGACAAAAATATCACTAGAGACTCAAACTTTCTAGAGTATAGTTATGGAGAAGAAGAAGAGCTCTCTCTAAGTTTTTTAAAAAACAGTATTAGGAAAAATGAAGAAATGAAAAACTTTTTTTAGAAACTAATCAATGGTGTTTTTAATCAGAAAAATGATAAGATGAAAATAAAAAAAATAATCCAGCAATTAATGAAATTGATCCAAAGTCGTTATTATGATTTTTCAAACAAGTAATCAATTACTTCCAAAAGTAATGGATTATTTTAATATAAGCAATCGATTACTTGTTCAGAATAATCGATTCATTGCAAAATAGTAATCGATTCAAAAATCTTTGGATTTTGTATGATGCAGTAAAAACAATATGTTATTTGATCAAGTAATCGAATATTCTCTCACAAAAGTAATCAATTCACCATGTTCAAGTAATCGATTCCAGACACTCTGGATTTTGTATGATGCTGCAAAAGTAATCGATTATTTGACCTAAGTAATTGATGACTCTTTCTACAACGTAATTGATTCACTAAGTTCAGGTAATCGATTCCAAGCTCTTTGGATTTTATATGATGTTGTAGAAGTAATCGATTATCTTCACAAGTAATCGATTACTTTATGCTAAAACTTCTAAAAACTTATTTTCATAATCCAGAAAGTCAAATCAGAGTTTTAAAAGCATTTATGCACGAAAGATTGCTGTAAAACAATTTTTAAAATATTTTTGAACTAATTCTTTTCCATAATACTTGATTTAAAATTATAGCTTGAGTTCTACGATATAATGCGTTACATTAATTGTCCTAAAATAGATTAATGGAGGTGCTTGGTACTTGATTCCTTTGAGGACATAATCTTTGGACTTCTTTTTTTATGAATTTTAAGCTTCTAATATTTTTCTTAGTCTTCCAATCGCTAAATCATCTTGTCACACTCCTTATGATTGACACACTACTCTATAAAGAATAACTTATGCTTGAAGAGCAAGATTAGTCCAATCTCATACCATATATATGATTCATTTTGCATGATATAATCATTTCATCAATTAAGCACATTATATCATATATGATTCATTATAAACATTTTATCAATTAAGCACATAAAATAGTCATAGCTCATGCATATGATTCATTTGACATACCTCATGCATATGATCATTTGATATTTGTCATCATCAAAACTCTATGTATTCCACATTATGAGGTTCAACATGTGTGCAAGAAAGGAAGATACTCGTGGGGGAGGGAGAGCTTGAGAGAGGCAGAGACCAGTGGGGGAAGGAGCTCGATACTAGGGGTGAGCATGACCCGGCCCGGCCCGAAGACCCGTCCCCAACCCGGCGGGTTCGGGCCGGGTTAAACCCGTCCGCGCACATGTGGAGGGACAGACCCGTTTCAAAAAGGGACAAACCAATCCCGGGTCGGGACGGGTACGGGTTAATGCCCGGGTCACCCGGCCCGGCCCGGAATTTATTATATTATATTTATTTATTATTTTATTATTATGTATTAGTGTTTTTAGTCAAAATATTACTACCCTAGGTCTGAATGTATGATAATACCTTGGTTCTTACTTACCGCCGCACACACTTGAGTATGATAATAATGAAATTATAGTATATTTCATGTGAAATAATTATTGGAAACCAACAAGCGGCTCAATATAGTCTAGAGGGGGGGTGAATAGAATATTGAAGCCTTATTACAGATTTTTCGTCCACCTAAGAGAATGGTTTTATGAAAATAAATTTTCTTAAGAATTCAGTTCAGATTACTCGAGTAACTCAAGCCTTCACTCGAGTAATACGCAACCAAAAATAATTTCACTCGAGTATTCAGCAAATCACTCGAGTATTACGAAAGCAAATTTTAAATCACTCGAGTAACAGAAAACCTACTCGAGTAATGTTTATAAACTGAAAGCAGATTACTCGAGTGACAAGAACTTTACTCGAGTAAACTGGGTAAAATTCAATTTAAAACTTAGTTTTCAATGGAGTTCTTCAAGAATAACAATGCTATGATGATTCAACAAATTATGAATGATTAATATGAACAATTTCAAGTAATATTAACATGCAATTTTAGATCAATTGAGTAGAATTAAGAAAACCCCAATTCTAACCTAAAAATGCAAATGTTAATGAATTAATGAAATACAAGGAATGAAAATAAAAGAGACACAAGGATTTATCCTGGTTCACTTTCACCCACTTGAAAGCTACTCCAGTCCCCTCTTAAATCAAGAGAGATTCTTCACTAGAAATCTTCAAATGTAGATTTTACAATGTTTTAAGATGCAACTAGATTCTTAGTTCTCCTATCTTAAAACCCAACTCAAAGTGTGTACCAAACACTTTGATCTAATCTACCCCTTTTGAGTATTCTAGATTTCCTTGCTAATTGATTGAAGATGCTTCCAACCAATCCTCTTTTCTTGCTTTGATTTGATCTTCAAAGTCTTCCTTGTGAGATTCTTCACTTGTGTTGAAACTTCAATGATGCAATCACAAATTGCAAATCTTCAACAACCACTAAGAACAAAAATATGATCTCAAGAATATTTGAACAATGATAGAAAATAGAGTGAAGAATGAAAAGTTCTTTGTTGAATCTTGATAGCTCTTGAAAGATGTAAAATAGCTCTTGAATTACTTTTCAAAGTGTATTAGAAAATTGTAAGAATGAAAGTATATGCTTTGAAAGAGAAAATTAAGTCCTTTTAAAATTTTCCCAACACTGATTGAATTACTCGAGTAAACCAAACAACGTCACTCGAGTGAAACATGTCAGATTAAGTTACTCGAGTGATGTGTAAACCATTACTCGATTAACCTGTCAGAACATAAATTACTCGAGTGAACCAATACTCATTACTCGAGTAAACTGATCAGAATCTGAATAAAAACAAAGTTTTTCTAAAATGATTTTCACAAGCTATTTAATCAAGATTTAAAGTATCTTCACTCTTAATCAGACATTATTTAAATATTCTTAAAATCACCTAAGCTACCCACACCAATGAGATGCATTGCATAAAATAAAGATTACATTGAATTAGAATTAATAAAAATCCTAATTCTAATCTTCATGTGGTGTAGCTTGCTTGTTGCCAATGTTGTTGCTTGGAGAGAGATTGTTAGCATCAAAACATGAGAATCCTACAAACTCCCCCTTTTTGATGATGACAAACCTCCTTTCAAATTAAGCACTAAGTTTTAACATACTCCCCCTAAATGTAAAACATCTAGGAAAAATATAATAAAACTTAACCTACAAGAACAACATCAACAAAATATTCTCCCCCTTTTGGCATCATTAAAAAGATAATATTTTTGAGAAAAGTCCTTTGCCAAAAGTTGAAGGTAAGTAGTTCACAATGGTATAGAAAATATATAACAATAAAGACAATACCAAAATAAACCACAATAGTGCCTCAACGTATATAAACAACGAATATAAACGAACAACGAATATAGCACCATAAATCAGAGTATCAGAGCATCACACTATGCAGCAAATCATAGCAGATAATCAAAACGAAGACTAAACAAACTAGACCATACACAAGGTCCTAAAGTCATAGTAGCAACAGAGTCAGAAACATGAAACAGAAACATAAACAGAGAATATGCAAATGAAACATGCAACAGAAATCAACAGCAAACATCATCAGCATCCACAGGTCTAGGAATCAGGTGGAGAAGGAGGAAAATGGTGAGAAAATAAGCCAAACATGTAATCCATCAAACGATGCTCCATGGCAATATTCTTCACATCCTGTCTCATCTCCAACTGAGTGAATTGAGCATTGATGTGCTCAACCAATGACTCATGAGCAGCTTGTGCATCAAATGGAGTACCAAGATTATCCAAATCAATATAGTCCTCAACACGATCGGTATCCATCGGATCAGTAGAAGTAGGAGGAACAGAAGAGGATGCACCAGCCCTATCACCAAGTAAATTCCTTTTCCTAGTACCTGAAACTCTTGCAGCCTTTGCAGCTTCAGCCATTTCCTTAATCTGTGATTTCCATAACCAAGTGCGACTGTCCCTATGCCAAGCAATTTTCATATAACTAATGTGCGAATCATTAAGACACCAGTTATTTTTCTTTTCCTTTTCAGCTGGCTCATCATCAGGAATTGGAACACGATAATACCTCATGATCTTGGTGACATGCATAGGATATGGCAAGAATTGGGTAGGAGGAGATTGAGCAGCAGCTTCCATACGAGCTAAAAACATTTTATTCCAATTCATCTCATACCTCTTTTTAATCCCATGAAACAAAGTAAGATCATCATCTCCCAATTGAGCATAATTTTGATTGCATTTTGGAATCAAACAATAAGAGATAATATACATGAGCACCCTATCCACAGCATGCAAAGGTGATACAGTTCTAGTAGTTCTATCACCCCAAGATTCACCAGTACGCAACAAATCAGTATAAATCTTATTAGTATCGACATCCAAATCCAGACATTCAGTATCACCAATAAAAGTTCCCTTGTTTTCTAAACCAAACATCATAGTCAAATCCGCAGGCTTTATAACAAAATGATGTCCTCTAACCATTGTTTGATACTCACCATCTAGCTTAGTAAAATTTTGATAAAATTGTCTGACAAGCCTAGGGTAATAATGAGTCTCAAATTCCAAAAACTTCTTCAAATTCTGAAATTCTAAATCCTCTACAAACGGAAATTGCTCCTTATGCAACCAAGCAAATTTAACATACCTTGTAAGACCAAAAGAGCGATTGATAAATGCCGGTTCCCGCAAATCTCGGTTGATTCCAGAAAACCAAGTATCATTACGACCTGCTCCTTGCTTTGCTTTCTTTTGAGGAGGTTGATAGTGAGAGGAAGAAGCCATTGATTCAGAAAAAGCAAATTCGGTTTTGGGGGTTAGGGTTTTGATTTGGGGTTTTCGGATTTTTGGATAAAATTGGTGAAATTGATGAATGAAAGGAGTAGAAATGATGATATAATGATGAAATATGGAAGAAATTTGTATGATTTGTGAGTTTTGTGGCTGAAAGATGATGATTTGATGAAGACCCGTATGAGAGAGAAGAGAGAAAGACGAACAAGAGAGAGAAAAAATCGTGAAAATGATGCAGATTTCAACAGTTCAGCTTTTAAAATCACGTAAGTTACTCGAGTAATGTTCATACGTTACTCGAGTGATTCGAGCAGTACTCGAGTGAAAGAGTATGTTACTCGAGTATGCCGAAAGATAAAAAAAAATTTACTCGAGTGATGGATGAACTTAATCGAGTGATACGCAAGTCATTTTAAAATTAATCGAGTGACAGACAGAATTACTCGAGTAATACGAAAGAGTTTTTAAAATTACTCGAGTGAAATTTCTGTTACTCGAGTGAACTGTCCAGAATTTCAAAAATTTCAATTTTTCATGCAAAATCATTTTTCATGCACAAACACAGAGAAACACTTAGCATGTAGCAAGTAACACACATACAAATAAAGCAATTAGCATATTATAGAAAACATACACACATAACTGCATAAAAAAAAAATAATAAACACTTTAATAAGATACAACAACTCAAAATACAAGTCACATTGAAATAGGCTTGAAGGTGAGTATAAAAAGCATCAAATACAATTAGCTAATAGTTAATTCATCAAAAATACCAAGTTCTCTTCGAATCTTATAAAATGTGTCCCTTGGTAATGGTTTTGTAAAGATATCAGCTAATTGATCCGAAGTTTGAACAAACTCAATAACACAATCACCTTTTTGAACATGATCTCTCAAAAAGTGATGCCTAATTTCAATATGCTTTGTCCTTGAGTGTAATACTGGATTTTTAGTCAAATTAATTGCCGAAGTGTTATCACACTTTATAGGGATATTTGTTAAATTTAAACCAAAGTCAGATAATTGTTGCTTCATCCATAAAATTTGAGCACAACAACTACCTGCAGCTATGTATTCGGCCTCCACGGTTGATAAAGCTACACAATTTTGCTTTTTAGAAAACCACGATACAAGTGAATTACCAATTAAATGGCATGTTCCGCTTGTACTTTTTCGCTCAACTTTACAACCGGCAAAGTCAGAGTCCGAATATCCTATAAGTTTTAGAAAAGCATCCCTAGGATAATAAAGTCCAGTATTCGTTGTACCCTTTAAGTATTTCATTATTCTTTTGACAGCAGTTAGATGCGACTCTTTCGGTTTTGCTTGAAAACGTGCACACATACATACACTAAACATGATATCAGGCCTAGATGCAGTTAAGTATAACAAACTACCAATAATACCACGATACTTCGTTACCTCTACCGCTTTTCCAGCCTCATCTTGATCTAGGTAGCATGCAACGCTCATTGGTGTAGAAGCGGATTTGCACGAATCCATTCCAAAACGTTTGAGAAGCTCTCTACAATATTTACTCTGATGAATATAAATGCCATCATTAAGCTGCTTTATTTGAAGGCCAAGAAAGAATGTAAGCTCTCCCATCATCGACATCTCGAATTCACTTTGCATCAATTCTGAAAACTTCTTACACAAGTTATCGTTAGTAGCACCAAATATAATATCGTCAACATATATTTGAACCAATAAAATATCCTTACCGGAACGTTCAATAAAAAGTGTAGTGTCAACAGTGCCTCGTTTAAAACCTTTTTGTAATAAAAAATTGCTTAGTCGGTCGTACCAAGCTCTAGGAGCTTGTTTCAAACCGTACAAAGCCTTTTTCAGTTTGAAAACGTAGTCCGGATGCTCAAAACTCTCGAATCCGGGAGGTTGTGACACATAAACTTCCTCTTGAATGTATCCGTTAAGAAAGGCGCTCTTAACATCCATTTGAAACAATTTAAAATTCATAATTGAAGCAAAAGCGAGAAGAATACGAATAGCTTCTAATCTAGCAACGGGAGCATATGTCTCATCGTAATCGATTCCTTCTTCTTGACTATAACCTTGTGCTACCAACCTAGCTTTATTCCTAACAATAATACCCGATTCATCTAACTTATTCCTATAGACCCACCGAGTACCAATTTCAGGACGATCATCGGGTTTTGGCACAAGCTCCCAAACTTGGTTTCTTTCAAATTGATTTAATTCTTCTTGCATGGCCATAATCCAATGATCATCTTGAAGAGCCTCTTTGATATTCTTAGGTTCTATTTGAGATACAAAGGCAACATAATAACAAAAATTATTTAAAGTGCGTCGGGTTACCACTCCCTTCGCAATGTCACCTAAGATATTAGAAATCGGATGATTTTTGTTGGACTTCCAAGCTATTGGTAATTGAGGTTGAATCTCTTGTGCTAAGTCTTTATCTTGTGCTTGCACCTCTCGATCTTCATTTTGACTCTCTTCCATTTGTTGTGGTGTTGAATTCTCATGATCCAAAAATGTACCTATATAATCATCACAAGAAACAACACAATCTCCTTTCGAAGATTCATCAAATACAACATGCACGGATTCCTCAACGGTTAATGTTCTTTTATTGTAGACTCTATATGCTTTGCTATGAGTTGAATAACCTATGAATATGCCTTCGTCGGCTTTAGAGTCAAACTTGCCGACCGGTTCCTTTCCGTTATTTAAAACAAACACCTTACACCCAAAAACATGAAAATGTGAGATATTTGGCTTTCGCCCTTTTAAAAGTTCATAAGGTGTTTTATTTAAATGCGGATGAATAAGAACCCTATTAAGCACATAGCAAGCGGTGTTTACCGCATCAGCCCAAAAATATTTAGGAACATTTGATTCTTTCAACATAGTACGAGCAAGTTCCACTAATATTCTATTTTTCCTTTCTACAACTCCGTTTTGCTCCGGAGTCCTAGGGGCCGAAAATTGATGATCAATACCAAACTTATCACAAAACGCATCAATCCTAGTGTTTTCAAACTCACCTCCGTGATCACTTCTAATAGACACAATTTTCAAACTTAGTTGATTTTGGATGAGTTTGGCAAATTTTTTAAAACATTTATAAACTTCACTTTTTGCGGATAAAAATAAAGTCCATGTGAATCTAGTAAAATCGTCTACTAAAACAAATCCATAGTAATTGCCACCTAAACTTTTAATTTGTGAAGGGCCAAACAAATCCATATGGATTAGCTCCAAAGGCTTTGTTGTGCTTATCACATTTTTAGGTTTAAAAGAACTTTTAACTTGCTTGCACTTTTGACAAGAGTCACAAATGCCATCAAGCTTAAAGTTTAGTTTAGGCAAACCAATCACTAAATCTTTTCGCAAAAGTTTGTTCAATTGATTCACATTCACATGAGCAATTCGTCTATGCCAAAGACGAATTTCATCATCAAAAGATTTGAAACATTTTGAAAATAGTGAAGTTATCTCATCCAAATCAATTAAGTAAGTGTTATTAGAGCGACGACCAACAAACTTAACACTATCATCTATAGAAGACTTAATGAAACATAATTCCGGAGTAAATGTCACATAATTGCCCATATCGCATAGTTGGCTTATACTAAGCAAGTTGTGTTCTAAGCCTTCTACGTATAGGACATTTTCTATGACAAGGTTAGATACGTTACCGATCTTCCCGACTCCTAGAATTTTGCCCTTGTTGTTGTCGCCGTATGTCACAAATCCATCACTTTTTGGAGTAAGTTCCATGAAGTGCGTTTTGTCTCCCGTCATGTGTCTCGAACAACCACTATCCAAATACCATTTGCGCTCTTTGGTTCGAAGACACACCTACAAACAATATCATTTGGTTGACTTAGGTACCCAAGTGATCTTGGGTCCTTTGTTGTTAGCATGGGGAGAAGTCCCCTTAACAATCCAAATATATTCACCGCTTGATATACCAAATTTCTTTATATTACATTTATTTGTGGTATGCCCAAAGATTCCACAATAATGACAAGTTGGGTTTTTAGAAATCTTATTCTTTGAAAATCCACCAACTTTGCGATAATTGCGTTTCTTAGGTTTGGTATAGCCAAGACCAGATCTATTGCTATTGTTCCTTTGAGTTGAAAGCAAATGATCTAAAGAAGTATCTCCTTTCATGAGCCTTGCAAGTCGATCATTCAAATTAAAAACTTCTTTTTCCAAAGACTTGCAATTTTCACAAGATGGAGTTTCATTTGATTTCAATTCACAATTGCATGTAGAGTTTGCATAAATGAGTTCCAGAGTTTCATTTTGAAGCTTAAGTTCTTCTAAATCTTTTTGAAGTTCAATTATCTTTTCATGTTGCTTCATTATGAAATTCTTTCTTTCAACATTTATTTTAGCAAGTTTCTTCAACTCTTTATGCATCTCTACATACACATTGTACAATTCATTGAATGAAGGAGAATTAGAACTTGAGCTAGCATCGGAAAGATAATCTACCTCATTGACGTTCTCACTTGATTTAATGCTCGAAGATTCCTCTTCATCAAGCTTTGTCATTAAACATAGATTTGCAAGTTCTTCATCATCCGATGAGCTAGATGTTGATTGACTCTCCACTTCATCCCATACTATGTAAGCCCTTTTTCCTTTAGATGAATTGAATTTTGAGTTGTCACCTTCCGACTTCTTAGAATGAGTTGGACAATTCGATCGATAGTGACCAAGCTTTCCACATCCATGACACTTGATGTGATCCTTGTTAGTCTTATTTCTTGGTTGTGAGTCCTTAGAATCTCTTTGTCTATTTCTATTAAAGTTCCCCTTTTTCTTAAGGAACCTACCAAGCTTTTTAACTAGCAAGCCAAGGGTCTCATCATCTATATCGGAGTCCGAGTCATCCACTTGAAAGTTTTCCTCTTGTGCCTTAAGGGATTTTGAAGTTGATTTAAGAGCTATCCCCTTTTTCTTCCTATCGGCATCTTCATTCATGGATAACCGTCCAAGCTCCATTTCATGCTCTTGAAGCTTTCCGAATAGAGTTGCTAAATCAATTTGATCCACGTCTCTAGCTTCCATAATGGCCGTCACCTTAGGTTGCCATTCCCTGCTAAGACATCTCAAAATCTTATTAACAACTTCACCATTAGATATAACTTTTCCAAGTGCAGAAAGATGATTAATGATATGAGTGAACCGCTTTTGCATGTCACCTATGTTTTCATTAGGTAACATACGAAAGAGTTCATATTCATGCATGAGTGTATTTAGCCTAGCCCTTCTAACCTCCGAAGTGCCCTCATGTGTGACTTGTAATGTGTCCCACATTTGTTTAGCATCAACACATTGAGATACTCGAAAGAACTCATCATAAGAAAGAGCGGACGTGATGATATTTTTAGCTTTTAAATCAAATGCAACTTTCTTCTTATCATCATTGTCCCAACTCGATTGAGGTTTAATTGAAACAACATCATTTACTTTCGTTTGAGGAACAAAAGGTCCATTCTCTATGGCGTTCCAAATTTCCATATCTATGGCTTGAATAAAAATTTTCATGCGGACCTTCCAATAAGCGTAACCCTCACCACTAAATAGTGGAGGACGATTAATGGAAGTTCCTTCACCACCGAAAGGATTTGAAATTGAGCCCATTGTTTCCAAGTAAAAAGGATCTTTTCGAAAAAGCTTTTTAAGGCTCGGATTTTTCGTCCGAGCTCTGATACCACTTATTGGAAACCAACAAGCGGCTCAATATAGTCTAGAGGGGGGGTGAATAGAATATTGAAGCCTTATTACAGATTTTTCGTCCACCTAAGAGAATGGTTTTATGAAAATAAATTTTCTTAAGAATTCAGTTCAGATTACTCGAGTAACTCAAGCCTTCACTCGAGTAATACGCAACCAAAAATAATTTCACTCGAGTATTCAGCAAATCACTCGAGTATTACGAAAGCAAATTTTAAATCACTCGAGTAACAGAAAACCTACTCGAGTAATGTTTATAAACTGAAAGCAGATTACTCGAGTGACAAGAACTTTACTCGAGTAAACTGGGTAAAATTCAATTTAAAACTTAGTTTTCAATGGAGTTCTTCAAGAATAACAATGCTATGATGATTCAACAAATTATGAATGATTAATATGAACAATTTCAAGTAATATTAACATGCAATTTTAGATCAATTGAGTAGAATTAAGAAAACCCCAATTCTAACCTAAAAATGCAAATGTTAATGAATTAATGAAATACAAGGAATGAAAATAAAAGAGACACAAGGATTTATCCTGGTTCACTTTCACCCACTTGAAAGCTACTCCAGTCCCCTCTTAAATCAAGAGAGATTCTTCACTAGAAATCTTCAAATGTAGATTTTACAATGTTTTAAGATGCAACTAGATTCTTAGTTCTCCTATCTTAAAACCCAACTCAAAGTGTGTACCAAACACTTTGATCTAATCTACCCCTTTTGAGTATTCTAGATTTCCTTGCTAATTGATTGAAGATGCTTCCAACCAATCCTCTTTTCTTGCTTTGATTTGATCTTCAAAGTCTTCCTTGTGAGATTCTTCACTTGTGTTGAAACTTCAATGATGCAATCACAAATTGCAAATCTTCAACAACCACTAAGAACAAAAATATGATCTCAAGAATATTTGAACAATGATAGAAAATAGAGTGAAGAATGAAAAGTTCTTTGTTGAATCTTGATAGCTCTTGAAAGATGTAAAATAGCTCTTGAATTACTTTTCAAAGTGTATTAGAAAATTGTAAGAATGAAAGTATATGCTTTGAAAGAGAAAATTAAGTCCTTTTAAAATTTTCTCAACACTGATTGAATTACTCGAGTAAACCAAACAACGTCACTCGAGTGAAACATGTCAGATTAAGTTACTCGAGTGATGTGTAAACCATTACTCGATTAACCTGTCAGAACATAAATTACTCGAGTGAACCAATACTCATTACTCGAGTAAACTGATCAGAATCTGAATAAAAACAAAGTTTTTCTAAAATGATTTTCACAAGCTATTTAATCAAGATTTAAAGTATCTTCACTCTTAATCAGACATTATTTAAATATTCTTAAAATCACCTAAGCTACCCACACCAATGAGATGCATTGCATAAAATAAAGATTACATTGAATTAGAATTAATAAAAATCCTAATTCTAATCTTCATGTGGTGTAGCTTGCTTGTTGCCAATGTTGTTGCTTGGAGAGAGATTGTTAGCATCAAAACATGAGAATCCTACAATAATGTATGATAATAATGAAATTATTGTATACTTCATTTGACCAGTTATCGAATTTTAGAAAGTTTTCGAAAATTTCAAAATTTGAATGGTTTGAGAATTTTTTAATGTGATTGATTCGTCCTCCGGGTGAACCCGGAACCGTCCCTATTAGGACCCGTCCTTATTTTGTCCCTCTCCAATTAGGGACGGGTTCGGGTTGAAAAATTGACCCGAGCAACATTTCAAGACGGGTGAGGGACAAGCCCAACCCGTCCCAACCCGTCCCATGCTCACCCCTACTCGATACTACTATGAAGATTGAGGAAAAATTTGGATTTTTCTGCTTAGTATGCTCTACCTTGAGCTGAGCTTGGGTATTTAATTATTTTTTTTTGCAAATTCAATTAGTACGCTAACCTTCTGGCATATATGTAATTCTGTAGATTTTTTTGGTGTACATCAATTGTATCATCCAATCAACAGCCGAAGATTAATTAGACTAATTTTTTCCAAGGCGTAAAGATCATCGTAGTGAGTTTTGCCTCTACTAACAAAGCCTTTTCCATGCCCACAGTAGGGATCAAACCCTTAATCATACTTAATGAACCCAATTATCTATCAATTGTGTCGGGTCTTGTTGGTTGTAATTTTTTACATTTATGTTAAAGGTTAACGTATTGAATTAAAAATTACGTATACTATCCTCTGCTAGAAATGTATGTATTAATTTTTTTTAATTTAACATATACATTAATCCTCTGTCGTACAAAGCGTAAAACAGAAAAAATATATGATGAAAGATATTTTGGAAAAAAAGTTTGAGAGGGATCAATAAAGAGTCTTGCTAACAAGTGTCTTTAGGGCATTTATTAAGGATTTTAGTATTGAAAAAACAATCATAAGTTTATATTCTTTCATGTCTCGGGAATACAAAAAATCACATTTTTCGATAAGTTTTTACTATGTTTGGCTTCTTAACAAGTGCCCTTAGGCAGCACTTGTTAAGATTTGCCACAAACAAAATGGGATTAAAAAAAGGCTTTGTTGATAGAGGCAAAACCCACTTCGGTGACCTCTACGCCTCTGAGGAGATTAGTCTTCGACTGTCGGCTTGGGATACCCTCGGTGTACAACAACCAAAAAAAAAAAATTCCCTTGACAATGTGACTTTTGACTGAACTGAACCCAACATAACAAGTAAAACCGGTCCACGAGCAGCACCCGGGTTTAGGCCCCTCCTCGCTTCTCACGTGAAAAATCGAATACTAAGCACCAACACCGCGTTTCTCTCTGCTTCACTCCACCACCTTTCTCACTCACACTCTCTCTCTCATCTTCTGAATCCTTCTCATGGATTCTCCTAAGGTTGGTTTTCATTGCTATCAAACTTTCCATATCACCCTCTTTCATTTGCATTTTCTTTTATCCTTTTTTGTTTGCTTTTGCTCAGTAACTTAAAAAAGTTTTGATCTTTTTTAATTTTCTCTATCTGGGTGCTGTGTAACTTTGTTTTCAGGACGATAATCAAGGGCCGTTCGCATCGAAAAGGTTTCGAAACGACGGTAATTATCAAACTTTTTATTATTTTTTTCATAGTTTTCTGTTTCAAGTTGCTTTTTGAAAACTTGTTTTGTTATCTAATGGTTTTTATAAATTTCATGAGGAATGAGCATTGCCCTTTTGATTTCTGGGCTATGTGTCAAGTGTTTCAAATTTACATTGCTGGTGTGTTTTGGTTAGGCATGCAATGTAAGTGTAGAGATGATAGCTTGTTGCTTTGTTGCGGCTGCAATAATGTTAGGGTTTTGGTTTCAGAGTCTCTGCGATCGCATCCGGTAACAGCCGCATTTTCCCGCTTTTTGGATTTCCGTTATATTAGGGTTTGCGTGTTTAGCCCTTAAAAAGAAGTGATTCTATCAAAGTGATTTCTGGAAAAAGGATAATTTTTTTGAAACTATATTTTTCCATTTCTCAAAAGTCAAAAATGTAATAATTGGAAAGTTGTAAACAGCTAGAACAAATTTAGTTACCTTTCTTTCTTATCATTCTTATTCTTAGCTGCTCAATAATCCCTGTCTACGAACGAAACATGGGCACACTGCTTTGTTATCAGGTTTGTGTTCAAGCACACAATGATACCATAGTGTCCCAATTAAAAAGATATACTGAGGATTCCGTGAGACATGGATTTGTTATTAAAAAAACTCAATTTCCATTTAAAATTTTGAAAATAAGTGAAAAAACAGTGATATATGCAATTGCCCAATACTCTGGCCAAAATTTCTCAGTTACCAGTAGTCCAGTGCCACATACCCGCACTCACCCTACTTCTTGCAAGAGCATGAGAATAGATGTTGGCAGCATATTAAAAAACAATATCAAATATGAATGCTTATTTACTTTGGATTTGAATATTTGACTATGAATTTTAATTATTAAGTATGAATACGTCTTTAATTATGTGTATTTTAGTACTTTTGAGTATTTATATGTGTAGGATATGCATTGTTTGTATTATTTTAAGCTTTGCTGTAGCGGTCGTTCTGCTACCACTCTACCAGCTATCCCGCTATAGGGTTTTTGGGGCCGGCCGCTATTCAGGATTGACTACCTAGGTCAATATTCTTGCTTCATAGATCATTGCTTTATAAAGGATATATATATTTATATACGTGTCCATCTCCTACCTTTTTTAGATTTTGGTGTGACCTCATGTTTGTGTCACTATCTGTGCTTAATAGATCCCTACTTCATAAAGGAAATGAACTGTTGCGTGGCCTATTTAAAGACCACATATTTATCTCAATGCACCTGCCATGTGAGTTTTAATTAGCCTGTTTATATTACTAAGAGGGTGTTTGTTTTTCATGTAAACAGTTTCACGTAAAGATGGAGATTGGACCTGCCCTAGTTGTGGGAACTTGAACTTTTCTTTCAGAACTGTTTGCAACCGGGGAACTTGTGGTACTCCAAGACCATCTGGAACTCCAGTAAGTGCATGATTGTTTTAGATTATGATATAGTTTTATTTTATTTGAAAATGCATCCATTGGCCTAAATCTTTGCTCTAGATGTGTACAAATAGATGACCTATACTCGGAAAAGAATAATTAAAAAAAGGAAATCTTGAATAAAAAAATTTGAACCCTTTTTAATAATGTCTTGTTTCTAATTTCTTCTCATTTTTTGAATTTTTATTTTCTGAAATAAACATATATTTCTTCATTGTTCATGCAATTTGAACAGTCCAAGGCCCAAAGCTCCTGTAGTACTTTTTTTGATAGGCTAATAAGTGACGGTGAATGACGAGTATTACGTGGTACAATGATTCAATGCCATGAGTGTGAATGGTGATTGGTGACAGTGAATGTTGTACTGATAAGTATAGTGATGCTGTAGAAAATCGAAATAATGGAAAAGAAATATGAATACATGTAATTTTAAAACATGATTTTCTGAAATAAGTTACGACCTTGAATGTTTTATTCACTATGTATCGTGAAATTTGTGCGGTACTGTGGTTTCTTCAACGTTCATCAATCTGGTATATTTTAGAGTTCCCTTTCCTTACTGACTACAGAGCATTAACTGCTTAATGCAACCCTCTCAACATCTATTTTGCTCTTTAGCATTTGTGTAAGGCAGAATTCTTCTTCAATATCAACATTAAGAGAAGATCTCCTCATAGATAAAACTTGTCTTTCTGGAATGTTGGAAGCCTATGCTAAAATTTTCATTGGCCTAAGCACTTTTATTAACAAGCTCCTTTGCTTCAAGTTACAGTTAATGTTAAAATGACTTCTCTGAACATTTTATAGATCATATTTTGCCCTTGATTAATTCAGAATCAAACCATCATCTTCATAAGAGGAATGAAAATCACCATCGTAACATAATAATGCACTTGGAAAAGAATCTTAACAGGGTTTTCTTCCTACATGGACTATAGAGTTGTGGGTACAATTCCTACAGTTTATTTCTAGTTACGATTTATTCAATGTGACAACAACAACAATAAAATTGTTTAGTTTTCATTGCATGCCTTGTAACATTTTAATTTTGATGAGTGCGTAACTGATTGGTTTGTGCAGCCTGCCCCTGTTAGAAGCCCATATAGAAATGGTCACCCTGTCTACTATGGAGGGGTTGGGGCTCCTCCTCCGCCATATGCACTGTCAAGCAGGTTTGGATCCCCGGTACCACATTCTGGTGTACCGTATGATTATGGTCTCTATGCCAGGCCTCGCGTACCATATAGTCCGGTATCCCCATTTCCTCCCGGAGGCTACGGAGGTACTCTCACAGTAACTAAGCTACATTTTTTTTCCCTTTGTCATTATTACGGGATAAATCAACAAGTCTGATGCTTTCATATAAACCTATTGAGTCTAATATTCTAATGTAAAGAAGGTTGCAACGATGATAATTCAATATTATTGTCAAAACATTACACCTTTGGTATAGATGTAGCCCATCTTTTGTGTTCAGAATGCACTAGGAAGCAAGTAAATTAGTTGGAGTAGGCATTTTCTTGAAGGTTCAGGGAAAATAATTATGAGGTAAAATAAAGAAAGACGGTGGTAGAAGCTTGAAGTTTTTGTTAAGTTTTTAATGATCATGAAAAGTTGTTGAATTCAATAGTACACCAGTACTTTGTCAGACAGTACACACTTGACAATCAAGCCATTTTGTCCTTAAAAAAGTTCAATATCATGCATCTTATCCATGAAAAAAAATTTGCTTAGACATTATTAGAAGTATTGGTGGCCAGATTTTGCAATTTCTCTAGTATTTTTCTGATGATATAAACTTAAGTAAAGTACACAATTTGTCCCTGAATTTTGAGCAAGCTTCACTATAGCAATTACTATTTCTTTGGGTCCTGTTTAGATCCACAGATTTTTAATTTGGTGCAAATTGTGGTTAATGTAACCCAACTCTTAACTTGAAGTCTGCATGTTATGTGGAGACCTTAAGTAAAAGTGACAATTCATTTTAAAATGATACTCTGTTGGTTATTTTGGCAATTATAAAGAATTAACAGTTGAATGTAATGTTGAAAAATTATCACATTAGGAATGGGTGGATTAGAGAGAAAGTTGGGGTAGCTCCTATTGTATAAAAGATGGTTGAATCTCGCCTTAGGTGGTTTGGGCATGTGGGGAGGAGACAAATAGAAGCCCAGGTAAGGAGAGTAGATCAAATAGAGGTTATTCCAACCTCTAGAGGTAGAGGAAGACCAATAAAAACCACAAGCTAAACAATTAAGAAGGATCTAGAGATTAATGCTTTATTGTAGACATGGTTCATGATAGAGCATTATGACGTCGTTTGATCCTTGTAGCCGACCCCACCTAATGGGAATAAACCTTGGTTGTTGTTGTTGTTGTTGTACTGTGTTTTTAATTTGGAGGATTATGTTTTTGTTTTTGTTGGTTCTTGGTTCATTCTACTACCTAGTGTCTCCTTTGTCCACTTTTAATTAAATTATGTTTAAATTAGGTATTGCTTTTGGTCCAACACCTGGGGTAAATGGCTATGGATATGGATTTCCAAGAGCTCCATGGGCTGAAGGAATAATAACTGATAATTTTGCATCTCGCAAACGCCGAGGAGGTATTTTTAAGAGCTTTTACTTCTTGGTTCTCTTAATATTCAATACTTGACGTTTTTCTATCTTCATTTTCCAATATTGAATTATTTGTCAAATCTTCAAATGGTTTATTGTTTTATTCTTACTGTTTTGAATAGTATATTTCAAGTTTGTTGTAGTTGCTTTTGCAGCAGGTACCAGGTGATACTTTTTTTTAAGTTAGTGAAATAGTAACTTTAGTCATGTCTTATGTTATTATATGTTCGTAAGAATTTGCTTGTTATTTTAGTTTGGCCTTTGCAAAGCTTTGCTCAATAGTCTGTTAAAACAATTAACTTGGTTTGATACTTATAACCATTGATCCATGGATCATTAAAATTCCTCATGTACCAGCTTTGGGAATTTTTGTTTTGAAACACGGGTTACTTGTGACCCAAAGCTCTAATAGCAGTGCTCCTAATTTACTGAAGAGAGGGAGGAAGAGGTGGGGCCAAATAATTTATTTTAACTAGAAAGAGGCTTACAAGTTACAACGTAGGAAGGAGTAAAGGCTAAAAGAGAGAGAGAGAGGAGTTGGATAAGTAAATAGAACCCTTCCATTACTCTTTGTTTCTCTTATCAATTTCTCATTACTCTTGGGTTCCAAACAACAAACCTTCTAACTAGCAAGGTGGTCAGGTCTGACTAACAAGTTGCAGTCCTCTACCAAAGGAAGTCCCATACAAGTCTCTAATTTCTGAGTCATAGCTATAGGAAGACAAAAAAGAGAGAGAAAATATGCATGATACGAGCCAACAAAGTGAAGAGGATCCTTGTGCTTTACCTTGGACTTGGATATGCTTAAGAGTGTATCTAGTAGTTGATGCCACCATGCATGCCCTTTGTGGATAATATAGTGCTAGTGGGAGAGAGGGAGAATTGAGAGAGGGAATAAATGGGAAGCTAAAGTTGTGGAGACAAGCTTTGGAAGATCATGACTATTTGGAAATCCACTTGAATTTGGAGATCATAACATGACACAAGTGACATGTTTTAGATATCTTGGATCTATTGTAAATAAAGGGGAGCGAGCGCTTGGATGATCCATCAACTTAGCTAGCAAAGGTTCTGAGTATCCCACCTGCCTTAGAAGATAGGTTTAGTCACTTAGTTTCGAGAGCTAGAAATCCGAATTCTATTATAGCTGTGATCCAACTTAGACTGATGTGATGCCAACGCTCGAGAGCCAACAAAGTGAAGAGGATCCTTGTGCTTTACCTTGGACTTGGATATGCTTAAGAGTGTATCTAGTAGTTTATGCCACCATGCATGCCCTTCGTGGATAATATAGTGCTAGTGGGAGAGAGGGAGAATTGAGAGAGGGAATAAATGAGGAAAAAATAATGAGGAAAAAATAGAGGGAAATGCAAATGATAGGAATCAAGTTTATGAGATGAAATGAAGAAGTGCTTTGGGTGTTATTTGTGATATAAAAGTGCTGCTCAAGCTTAAAGGAAAAATTTACCGCACAAGTATAAGACCTAGAATGCTTTATGGTATTGAATGCTATAGGTGGTAAAAAGCCAAAAGGAGTATAAGCTCAGTGTTGCTGAGATAAGGATGTTGTGTTGGCTGAGTGGGGATACAAGACAAAATAGGATTAAGAATTAATGCATTAGAGATAAATTAAGGGTTCCACCTATTGAGGAAAAGATGGTAGAATCGCTCTTCACGTGGTTTAGTCATGTGAGGTCAAGACTATTAGAAGCAACATTAAGAAGAGTGGATCAAATGTATGATAGTATTGTCATCACTATAGGTGAAACTGTCAAAAAGGATTTAAACTTATATGATTCTTCTGAAGACGTGGCTTATGATAGAACTCAACAACATTGCTTGATCCATGTAACCTATACCACTTAGTGGGGAAAAGCTTGATTGTTGGAGAGACCTAGAAAACTACATAGCACGCATTCATGCTGTGACAGTAATAGCAACACACTAATGATGGCTGATGCTGCCTACTTATTTTGTAGTTGAGCGTAGTTCTTGAATCAAAGAGAGAATATTTTTAATGAAGGCTTAAGCTAGGGCATTTGGAAAAAGAACGAGAAGCTTGAAGACTCTTTTGATGGAGAGGGATGTTGTAAATCTGAATGTGATTAGGGGTTTGTGTGCCAACAGGATTTCGTTCTATGTATTAGGGAATCCTCATTTCAAATAGATTGGTTTTTGCATTTAACAAAGGTCCTAAAGGCTATAAGGCAAGCTACTTCATCATATGACAAGGCAAATACCACTTACTGGGTGCATATAAAAGAAGCATAGAGATGACCTTGTTACAGTTAAAGATAAAAGATACATGGTATCTCAAGGGATTTCTATTATTTTACATGGTTGGACCAATTCTTAAAACCAACCCCTAATGAATATTCTTGTGATACATAGTTGAGGGGATATGTTCTCATATTCTAAAGATTTTTCTGGGATTGAACAAACAGGAGTTACAATTGCTTAATATTTTCTAAGACTTGAAGTGGTGGGGCCTCGATAATGTGCTTCAAGTTATTTTTGACAATGCTGCATATTGCAATGTTGCTGATAAAGAAGTACAGAAGGTACACATACATATATTTTGGCCTGGATGTTTTGTTAGCACTCTTAATCTTATTTTTAATGATTTTGTTAAAACATTTTAGTGGCCAAGCATCACATGGAATACCTATTTGTTGAGTACTTGTTGAACTACACTCTTGGATGACAATATTCCAAATTAGAGCTTCTTGGAAGGATTTGGACATTTGGTTAAGTGTGGATATGGGTATGCAAACAAAATGGGTGCTTTAGTTGCAAAGATTATTATAAGTAAAAAATCATGGTAAAAGGTGGAGAGTATAGTCAGTCACTTATCCCATTTATTTGTTGATCAAATTTCATGGGGGTGAAGAACTGGAAATATGTAAGATTTTTGAAAATTAGGCACAGTATGTTTGGTGAAATGAAGGATAAAATGAAATAAAACAAGCATTTTTTTTATTATGAAAATGTCAATTTCTTGGCATTGTTTTGCTTTTACTCCTAGATTTTATGATTCTATTTCTATATATCTTGCCTTACTCACCAGTACTAGGAGGAGCATTGAGATGGCCTCCAAATGAAGCTAAAGTTATTGTGGGTGTTATGGAAGTATTCCTTAGGATAGCTAGACGACAGTATGGAAATGTGGGATGAAGCAATAATGTTACTTGAAGAGTTTACACTTTTTCCCCACTCACTTAAATGCGCCTGTGTGCTGTTGCTGTGACACCGACACCTATCCTTACTGCATACTGGGACTAGCCGATTTCCATACCACTTACCAAACCATATTGGGAAACATGTAGCCAGACCAGACATTACCCATAGAACCAGATGAGTATAGAACCAGTCAAAAACTGGTTGTAACCAGTTTGAATTGAATTCTTTAAAAGAAATTTGATACAACTTGAGGCTAATGCCAAGCTTCAAAGGCCCACATCAAAGACATGAGAAGATTTTCCCTCCTGTTAGCTTTTTATGTAGGTTGTAAGCTTAGATGTTCCATTCATTATTCTATTCTGTGGCAGACTTGTAACTGTGGTACTCTGGTACTGTGGTAGTCTCTTTGTATATGTGATGGAAGTCCCACATCGCTTGGCTCATTCTCTCGGATGTGGTTTAAATACTCGTTGGGCTACTACTCTCATTGTCAATTGGTTTTGAGATGAAACCTTAACAGTTCCTTGCTTAGATGTTTCACTCATTGAACAATGTGATACTTCAAACTCAAAGCACTGGGCAAAATAAAATGGAATCCTAGAATATTAGTTTATCACTTAATATACTATAATATTTAAAATATATTTTTCATTACCATTGCTTCGACTATGGCTGAACTAGTGAACTGTGAACAGATGTCTACACCAACCTAGTGGCTGGTCTGGTTTTTAAAACATTGTTTATAACCTAGCTTGTGTGAAAGATACTGTTATATAAGTGCCCATTTCTTGATGGTCTTCAGTCTAAGAAGTAAGAATCAAATTTTGTTCTCTAATGCTTACCTTTTCACTTATTATAACAAAAATATTGAAAATTGAACTGTATTATGCAAAATATGAACAGAAAAGTGGTCAAGATATGTGAAGAGTGAAATGTTAAACGTACTGTACTTTGTTTTCCCAATTGCAACCAACTCCCCTTTATTTACCATACCTGATTATCTGTTTTAAGATGGCCTTATAGCCTGGAATTTCAGGACTTAGAGGCTCAAATATCTATAATGAAAATCCGTTCAGCGCCCTAGATCACAGTCAGGCAACTGAGGAAATGATAATGCATTTGTTTAACCAACTTTATGCATTGAAAGGAAAATGTGACATAGCAGTGTCATTCTGTTTTGGATTGTCTACGCAGGGCCAGATGGTTTATCTGAAGGGGACTGGATCTGCCCTAAATGTGACAATGTTAACTTTGCTTTTAGAATCACTTGCAACATGAAACGCTGTGGAGCTGCCAGACCTGTAAGTATTTTGATCTGTGCTGCAATACTCTAATGATCACCTAGTTACATGAATCATGGATTCATATTTCACATGCAAGAGAGGTAGTCTTTGCTTTTACAAGTGAGCTTTGTTCTACATGTCATTATAATCTATTACTACTTATTAGAATTTTCAAAAATTGGTTGTTTATTGTCTACTAGTAATATAGCGGTGCAACTTTTTGCTTCATGAATTTTTCTATACGTTTCTTCCCTGGCCCATGGATATTTTCAATCTGCTCTGATGTGGTTCAAATCTAGCGTCATAAGTTGCATAGGCTGTACCAGCTCATCACATGTGAATAGGTGTTTTGTGTAAAGCATTTGAATGTTTTTTTTTGTCATAATATAACATGTAAAACTGCGAGATATACTCGATGTGTTATACTTGTTCACTCTTTTACCCTTAATGTTCTAATTGTTTGAATGATTTTTCTCCCATTTACATTGTCATAATATTATGATGTACCATGCATGTGTGGCTTTTTGGTTCTTTTTTCTACTGTATTTGATCGGAAAAAAAATGAAAGCCGGGCGTGTTTGCGTTCCTTGTTTTCCATTTTTACAGTAAATACTGATTCTCTCTTTTTCTATGTTTGATTGAAGGGCTCAGGCATACCAAATACAGGTATCCCTGAAGGTAGTTGGACATGTGAAAAATGTGGTAACCTCAACTATCCGTTTCGGACAGTATGCAACCGGAAAGATTGTGGAAATGAGAAAACAGCCTCAGTCAATTAATGTCCCTTTTATTTTGTATATACAGGCTTTAGTCCATATGTCTCCTTTGTAAAGCAAAATTTGTACACTGGATTAGGAACATGGAACTAGATAGCCATGACTTTTTAGGGAGGAGTTTCCCTATGGATACTTTTTGCCTAGCTTTTATGACAAATATACATGAAAAAAAAAAACACTAAAAGTTAAATGAAAGGGATCATCTGATAGTTGGATTTTCATGCAGAGATTTTTGCTAGCCTTTATTAAATTATTCTGTCAGTAAATCCGCAGAAGTTATATCATTCTTCGTTTCTTCAGTGCTGCTCTAAAAAACGTAGGGATTTAATTTTTATTTGTGTTTTTGACTCTAAACGTTCAGCGTGTTTTGGTTTTAGTCCCTATAAATTATTTTGATCGGGATTGATCTTTAATTTTTCAAAACATTTTGGTTTTGATCCACTCCATTACGAAAAACTGTTATTTGCTGATGTGGTTAGCGTAACACCATATTAGCAATCACGTATAGGGATGGCAACGGGGACTGCATATGGGGATCCCCGTGGGGAACGTCTCGTTTGGGGATCTGAGTTCGGGGATTTTTCCCCATCGGGGGCGGGGATGGGGGGATTTTGGGGCGGGGAATGGGATTGGTTCCCCCGTCCCCGCGGGTTCCCCGTCCCCGCCTATTTTACCTATATGCCCTTAAATATTTTACCTATATACCCTTAAATAATTGGTTTTTTCGTAATTTCACATATATTAATTTCACATATATCAAGTATGTTGTTGATGCTGTTAGATTGGGTAATTTTCTTTTTTTATTTTTTTGGAACATTTTAATTTATAATTTTGTATTAATATCAGTTTATCATATGTTTTTGGATTGAATCTCTTTAATTTTAATGATTATTTTTCTGTAGTATACAAGTTTAAAAATGTTATTCGACATTGCTAATTTTATAATAGGTCAAATTGAAATTATATGTTTAGGTTCCCTGTGGGGACCCCGTGGGGTGGTGGGGAACGGGGATGGGGATTAATCTACCCCCGACATGGGGTTTGGGGATGGGGATGGGGGGCAAATGAGACCCGAAGATGGGGAATGGGAAAGACCACCCCGAGCATTCTCCGCCCCGTTGCCATCCCTAATCACGTAGTGTGAGGAGATGCCAAATAAGTGATATGACGTGGATGATACAGATCCAAGAGCTCAAAATGCTCTCATACGGAGAATTTTGCGTTTATGGACCCGAATCATCCATGTCACAATACTTATTTGGCATTTTTACACATCACGTAGGTGTTGGTGAGGATTTCCGTTAACCACATCAACAAATAATTGATTTTTTCAAACAGATGAGACCAAAACCAAAATGTTAGAAAAATTAAGGACCAGTCACGGTCAAAATAACTTTTAGGGACTAAAATCAAAACACGCTGAACTTTCAGGGACTAAAACCATAAATAAGCCATTTTTTTAACCCTCAAATTAGTTTTTGATTCTCAAATTTTGTTTATTTATTTTTTTTAGAATACTTTTCTGCACGTATTTTTTTTTGGGTTCATGTTTAGTACACTAGGATGATAACGTACAAGTTTTAAAATTTTACATAGGGATATCGATTGAGTTTTTTTAATTTTTAGGAGCATAAAGTATGAGTTTAAAAAAAAATAATTGCAGCAGAGGGAAGAGTATGGCTTTTTTAATTTTATGAAGGGTAACGTTATACTCCCTCTGGTCTTTATTATAAATACCTTTGATTAATTTTCACATGAAAATGTAAATTTTTGGTATATTTTTTAAAAAATACTATTATGATTATTATTGGGAATCTAAAATGTGTGGAGTAAATATGCGTGTTTGTGAAAAAGAAGTAATTAATGTCATTGAAAGTTGGAAATGAGACTTATATTAAGGAAAAAAAATAGTCTAGTCTTGAAATAAGACTTATATATAGGACTAAAAGGAGTAAGTTTTAAAATTTTATCATATTGGATTATCAATACTTTAGCTTAATACATTGATCAATTAATGTATCAACAAATTTTTCCTTCTGTTAAAACAAAAAAAAAAGAAAATCCCATTTAGGGTAAAGTACATGTCAAGGATGATTTTGATGGTTCCCGCTTCAATGCACCAAAGTGAGAAAGTGCAGAATACACTTCCTTTGTACATGTTTTGAGTTAAAAGTTTTAGGAACGGGTAACTGTTTTTTTTTTTCTAGGCTACGACTTCAATGCATCAAAGTTAGGCTCCTCTGTAGGCATGGCAACGGGGCGGTGCAGGGGCAAATTATGCACTTTCCACCCCCACCCCCGCCCCCATTCCCCCACCGAGTATTAGAAAAGCCCACCCAACCCCATCTCTGTCGGAGGTCGGGTAAAACTGCATCGCACCCGCCCCCGTCCCTTGTTTAAAAAACTTAAATTTATACTTTATTTTTCAAAATTCAGCAACTGCTCCTGATAAATTTTTTGAGTTAATTGTCACTTTGGTCACTGAAATTACATACCGCTTTCACTTTCGTCCCTCAAATTACGAAAATAGCTTTGAGGTCCCTGGATTTGTAAAAACGTGTGCACGCTAGTCCCTGGAGTTAACCTCCGTCAACGTCCGTTAACGGAGACGTGACATGCACTTTAAATAATTCACTTCCCTGTAATCACTTTAAATAATTCACTATAGTCCTTGTAATAATTTTAAGTTATTCATTATAGTCCCTGAAACTATACAATTTATTCACTTTAGTCCTTATATCAGTATAGTTCAAATTCCAGATTAACTCAAACAATCAGTAAAGAATTAACCAAAAAGATTAAGGAGTATGAAATGCCTTATGCATATCTGAGATGAAGTTTCATCCTTGCTATTTTAAGGACAATGTTTAAGTAATTAAAAGTGTAAACTCAATATTAAAAATTGTGAATTGATTGATGATGAAATGCAAAGTTAAGGGTCAATTTGACATTTTTCTTAAGTCTAAGTGTATGTTTAGATCTCATGCAAATGCAGGTTTGTGCCTCCCAAACGGATTTGAGCATTTTGAATTGTGTTTGGTAAAAATTTTCAAAAGGTGGTTTCCCTTTCCAAACTTGATTCCAGTTGAAGCTAAATTTTTTAAAGGATGGAACTTCATCTCAGATATGCAGAAGGTATTCCATATCCCTTAATCTTTTTGGTTAATTTTTTTACTAATTGTTTGAGTTAATCTGGAATTTGAACTATACTGATATAGGGACTAAAGTGAATAAATTGTATAGTTTCAGGGACTATAATTAATAACTTAAAATTATTACAGGGACTATAGTGAATTATTTAAAGTGATTACAGGGACTATAGTGAATTATTTAAAGTGCATGTCACGCCTCCGTTAACGGACGTAACGGACGTTCACGGAGGTTAACTCCAGGGACTAACGTGCACACGTTTTTACAAATCCAGGGACCTCAAAGCTATTTTCGTAATTTGAGGGACGAAAGTGAAAGCGGTATGTAATTTCCGGGACCAAAGTGACAATTAACTCTAAATTTTTTTGCCCAATATTACATTTTAGGCAATATTTAAATTTCATCAATTGGTTTAATCTACAAGACTACAACAGTAAACATAAAAGGACAGTAACATCCAATTAAAAACTAGTTATAAACTCTATAAGTATCTGTTGAAAACAAACCAAAAAAAAAATTCCAACATAACTTAGCAGCAAATGAAAATTTCACCAAGCACAAAAGAGTATGTCCGTACCATCATAATTCATACCAAGCACAAAAGAGATGCCAAAATGAGGATTCCTTAAAGACATCTTTTAACAAGCACAAAAGAGAAACCACAAAAATCAAAACAATAACTCAAAACTAATATCCAATTGTCTAGACCATAATATCAAAATAACAACAAAACATTGAACAACATCAAACTGACTTTCGGCGTTTGTGTCGGGCATCAAAGGACCCAAGATGATTCTTTTGAAATTATTATTTTTGAATAATCAAGTTATGGTGATGCAAACAATGCAAATAGTAATGAATAGAATGCAACCAATGCAAATGATATTGTTAATGAAAAACCGGTATGTTGCAACTGGTATAATGCAATGGATAATGTAACTGGTGCAAATGATGTCAAAAATGCATAATGCAAGATGAACTTTATGCAAATGATGTTAATGACAATGAAATGAATATGATTTGGAATCAACAATGCAACTCCAACTTTTTTCTATGTAAACCCATTAGGAATTAATACGTCTAAAACGCAAATTTTATTTTATTTTTATTTTTTTAACAAGATAAACTAGTTTCAACCCTTTTGCTCTTGAACACCAATACCGGACCATACCAAAATCTGATTGAGATAGGCACGGACAAATCTTTAACAACTTTCTTCTTTAATAACATCTTTTGAAAACTCAGCAATCTGACATTTGTCAATAATTAATCATCATCAAACCACCTGAACTTTCCAAAATCTGCCCTAGTGTATTGTGCTTAAAATAATTACTGGGGAATCAATTTTTCAAAGGAATGCCCTAATATTTTTCATCTAGAGGCCAACAATGAATCTCTTCAAAAACTGCCCTAGTGTACTATCTCATAGACAAATGCAAGGGAATGATTGATACTTCTAATTTCTCTTCAAAAATTGCCTCAATATTCCATTCTAGGGTTTATCAGCAAAAGTTTCCAAAACTCCCCCAGTTGATTACATTTGCAAGGGAACGAACAATCTGCTTGATCTCTCTTCAAAATTGCCCCAGTATTTCTTTTCAGGACTTGTTAAAAATTTCCAAAACTGCCCCAGTTTGCTTAGCGAGCAACAAAACTTTCCAAAACTGCCCCAGTTTGGACAATGTATCACCGATGGTATGGAATCTTCAAAATTGCCTCAGTGCAACCTTCAGAACTTCTTTTCTGGTTCTATTTGCAATTTCCAATATCTCTTTGTTAAAAACAAACTTGTTTGTATTTAAGGACATTTTCTTCTGCCCTAAATTTTGCCTAGAAAACCCAATGTAGGTTCCCAACGGGCTTTTATATCATGATCCTAATTTTTGCCTAAGTCGCTCCTTTCGAGTTTTGCAACTTAGCGGATCGCTCTAACTTTTGCCTAGGTCGTCCTTTTTTTCGTATTTTCAACCTAGCGAGCCTTTTATTTTTTATTCATCTTTTTTCCTCAAACACAATAATTTCTCAATTGCTTTTGAATTGACTGGAAATTGCAAATCTTCTTCATTCATCTTTCTCAAAGTCAAGACTTCCCCAAAGAACAAAAGATCCCTCATAATTCAGAGACCATCAGTTTCTGTTGAAGAACAATCATTTAAAGACAACCTTATCCTCTAGAAATATCAAGGCCATAATCACTTTAGCATGAAACCTCATCATTTTTCTAGTATAGTCAATTGTGGCAAATTGCAGTCGGGCTCTTTCCAATAACTATATTCAACCAATCGAGTTCCTTTCAATTTCTTTTCTCACATACCTTCTTAACAAGAAATACTAATGTAATGATCATATGAGCATGGAAAATATTTGGATGATGAGAGTAATTAATTCATGCATTAAAAAATGAGATATATTTCATCAAAGTTTCAATTAGGTTTAATGAAGTCAGCATTTCTCCGCCCTAGTGTGTAACTCAGAAAAACCAATCCTCAACGAGGTCTTTTAAAGCTTGTGATGTGGTCTGGCTAAGGGTTGACAATAAAAGGTATAAGGTTCAAATTTTTATTTCCCTTCCCTTCCTTTCTCCTTTTTCTTCATTATCCTATTTTCTCAACAGGTTTTGCACAACATTCAAATTATCAAGAGAATTTTTCAAAAGGTTGTAACATGGTCTAGGGTTAATGATGTGGCTAATGAAAGAATGGATATAAAGACCCAAAATTTATGTTGTTTTTAATGAGAATCTTTCATTTAAGAGGATTGAAATTGTTCTTTTTCATCACATAATGGATTTGTGGCCTTTGCCTTATTTAGACAAGCACACTTGCTTTTTGCTTATTTTCTTTTAGTTAATTCTTTGTGCTTGCCTACTTCCATTTTGGATCTCTTTTGTGATTGCACTTCTGACCACAGAAATTGTCTTTCTTGATTTGATTCTCATTAATACTCGGGTAAAATATTTTTTGGGTTTAAAAGAATTTTTTTTTTCTGTTGAGGCCCAATGGGGTGAACAATGGATGATATGTGTTTGGGTTTCTGAAAGAAAAAGTAATCCTTCTTGATATTTGCATGTTGGCAAAAACTGTTGAAAACTACCCATCCCGGTTTATCACATGTTGTTTGTTTGAGAGAAATTATCTCCACTTCAAAATGTCTAGGCTCAACGGGGTGACTAGGGATATCTCCTTAGTGTTTGGGAATTCGACAAAGCCTTGTATCACTGGAAGGACTTGCTTGAGAGTCCACACTATTTTGGGTCTTACATTCGCCTCATCATCCCTTTAATTTCAAATTTGAATCAAATATCTCAAGTTAATGCAGGAATCAATTTTATTTTTTTTTGGAAGTGCGGTGAGATGGTTTATTCACATGATCAAAACATTAGTAGATAATTGTTAAAGAGATGTGCAATGAAAAATGAAGATTTCATTAAGGAACAACATTGAGATGACCAAACATGGCCCACATTTATTGAAGAGAGAATGGAAAACATGGTTGTCCATTATTAAGCAAAGCAATAAGGGTTAAACTTCAAGGAATTGTGATGGGTAATTCATTCCCTGTCATTGTTACCCTTCAACATCAATTCTAGCATTTGACAAATTTTATTCCTCTAGTTGATTGATTGGGTCATCTTGGTCATTTGTTCCTTCATTTGGAGCTCTTCGATTGAAGCTTCTCGATGCGTTCACTCACATCTACCTTAGACATGGTTCTCTGTCTGGTTCGGCAAGGGTATGTTAGAGCAATACTGATGAAACCTTGGCTTGTTCAAATTATTTTAATTTTTTCCTTTATGAATGATGCATATGAATATATGATGATGCAAAAATGTATGATGCAGTGCCCTTAGAATCCAAAAGATCCTATATGGGGGCGGTTAAGCCTTCATTACCAATATGAGGTATCAAGATGGATTGATAGCATTCATATAGTTCTGGCCAACTTCGGAACGACGGTGGATCGCTCCAAAATTTTTTATTTGTCTTATTAAATAAAATATTATGGTACAAATGCCTATGCATGCCCCTAGGGTAAGTGACTCTATTTGGGGTAATTAAGCCTTCATTACAGAATACGGGATGTCATAATGAATTAATAATAACCATATAGTTCGAGCCCACTTGGAACAACGAGGGATTATCCCAAGTGAAATGATGGATATGAAAATGAAATTTACCCTTAGGGCGGTGGGCCCTATTGCGGGTTTAATACGCATGCAAAGAAAAGACCTTCCTCATGGCATAAGGTTACCAAAGTGCAATGGTGCCCCTTACATCATTCTGGCTTGGATGACGGTGGGTCACCCAACTTATGTGGGATGGTGATCCCAACTTTTATTAAACAAAATGCGATAAGAGATAAAGAATATGCCTCCTCAGGGTAAATCCTATAAGGGACTTTGTTCTAAGGTATAACTAAGGTGTAACACTCTAATTTGTTAACTTGAAAAAGAGTATATATATTTTTTAATTTTTTGATCGACACAATCCTCACAGCTTTTTCGAAGGTTAAGTAGGTTTTGGTACCTCTTATCCTTTGATAATGAATGAAGGGTGTTGGACGTCAAGCTAGCGTTGGAAGACATGCTTCAAACTCTCTCATGGACTTGAATCAAATTTCAAGCTAATGTTTTGATGATAACAAACAAACTCAAGATTCAAGCTCACAAGTTCCTTCAAGTTCAAGATTGAAGATTCAAGCAAGATATAGCTTAGAAGCCTTTTCCCTTAGGACACATAAGTTTTTGTTCTTAATGAGTTTAAAAGGCCAATGAGTTTTTCATTTAAAAAGGAGAAGAAAATGTGTTTTCATGAAAAGCTGTTTTTATATCTTAGTTTTGGTGAAAATACTTGATGATACAAAACTCTGAATATTTTTATATTATGCAAGAAGGAGTAATCGATTACTTGCCTAAGTTAATCGATTAACTTTGTTGCATCATAGAAAAATCAGAGAGCTTGTAATCGATTAAGTGAACTTTGCTAATCCATTACTTTCTTATGAGAGTAATCGATTACCTGACTCAAGTAATCGATTAAAATTGTTGCATCATATATTTTCCTGAGACAAAGTAATCGATTACATGTTTTGTAGTAATCGATTACATGATGTTGCATCACACAAATAACAGAGGCTCAGTAATCGATTATTTGATGAGTGATAATCGATTAAATGAGTTGCATCATATAATGAACAGGGGTGATGTAATCGATTAACTATTATTGGTCTAATCGATTACTTGTTTTTCAAAAGAATTTAAAAGTTTCTATTTTTGAAGGAATAATCGATTACCTTCAGAAAGTAATCGATTACTTCAACTTTTATTGAAAAACGTGTCAGAATCATTTTGATTATTTCCAGATTTGTTTTTATATATAAGATTCTGATTTATTTTACAAAATTCGAAAATGATTTTAAATTTGAATTATTTCCTTTTTCGTTTTAAGAATCAAATCTTTATTTTATTTCTTAAATCATTTTGATTTAGTTTTGATTTTAAAACTTATTACAAAATCATATTTTATTTTATGTTGATTTAAAATTGATTTTAATTTGTTGGTTTAAATCTTTTTGATTTAGAAAAGTTTTATTCTTTAAATTAAAATCACTCCAACATCAGAAAAAAAGTTAGTTTTTCATTCATTCATTCTTTTCATCTGATACACGTTCTTCTCTTTTCCTTTCTTTTCTCTGAAAATCACGTTCATACTTTTTGAAGAACTCAAAACTCTTGTTGGCCTTTAGACTTCAAAAGACAACTTCATTATCGTAGAGCATTGAATTGTTGTATCTGTGTTGTTGAAGAACACATTAAACTTACTGTAATCACTCTCATTCAATTGTACTCAACCTTAGTGGTAGGGAGAGAATCCCATAGTTGAACATTGAGGCGTTCGTAGGGTGAGGCGAGATTTTGAGGCCAAACCCAACAAAGGGGAATCATGACAGACGTATTTATGTTCCAAGATAGAATGTTACACAAAGTGTACTCAATGGTGGCTCTAAACCTCTAAAGGCCCTCGAATCACTCTCACTCTTGAAGGTGAGGACCCAGTTCTCAAACGATCGACAAGAGGTTGGTTACGCCTCCCAAAATAGGTTAGACGCACCTTCCAAAGGTCATGTTTACAAGAAATGGTTTGTAGTCCGAGTGGTACTTGTTAGATCTAGTGTGTATGTGCATGTGAAGATTGTGAGATCTATTATGCAAGTGCATGGTTTTGATAATGACAAATGTTTTGTTCAAGCTCAAGTCATGGAGAAGCTTACCAAAGAACAAACAATCAACAATGATAAAGAGATAGCAAGCTCATTAAGATTCATTATGTGTATTGATTGTAATATCTTTATTTTGAGTCTTAGAGTTTGATGAGTTTGGGTAGAGTTTATTAGAGGGTAGTGAATGTCTATCAAGTGCATGATCATATTATGATTTAAGTATTTCACTTAACCTAAAATCAATAGGTGGCTTAAAGGTTTGAAAGAAAAGGTTTAGTTTTGAGAAAACAAGTTTTTGATCAACTATTACAGGTTATAATCGATTATGAACAATAAATAATCGATTATCAGGAATTGAATCAGGTAAAAATCGATTATGAGGTTGAAATAATTGATTATCAAGTTTAGCAAAGGTATAATCGATTATGAACAGTGGATAATCGATTATGACCTGCTGAATTGCTTTTTAAAATACTTTTTCACTTCTCAAAATCAGTTTTTAAGATTCCTAACTTTTGGGTATTCTATATAAACCTTTTTCTATTCATTGTGAGTCATAACAACAACTTCATATCATTTTAGAAAGATCAAAACCACTCTATTTTCTCTCAACATTCTCTCTCTCTCAAGATCAAAGTTCTTCATTTTCATATTCTTTGATCAAGAAACCTTTGAATCTCAATTACTAATTGTTCATAGTTCTTGAAGGAGATTCATTAGGTTATTGTGTTTTCTATTGTGTTGTAATCATTACAAGAGGCAAACATTATACAACAAAGGAGAAGTCGTGGTGGTTGTTCATCAAGCAAATTGTCTTGGAAGTCTTGTTGTGTTAACAAGCAAGTGGAAGCCTTGTTGTGAGGAATCAACAAGCAAGTGGAAGCCTTGTTGTGGGGTTATCCACAAGCAAGGGAAGAAGGTTAGATTAGATGTTCAATAAGATTTCAAGACAAGAGTGAGGTATCTCTTGGAGGCTATCAAGAAGGGAGTCTTGAGAGGCATTTGCTTGTAATTTGAGAATTCTAATTCCTTATTGAAGAAACTCTCTATTGTGATAAGAGGGGACTGGATGTAGCTCACGGTGGTTGTGAGTGAACCAGTATAAATCTCTGAGCAAGCTTCTCTTCCCTTAACTCTTTAGTTTTTGTCATTTCATATTGTTCTTGATTGAAAAGCTAGAAAAGTTTGATTTTCCTTAATTGATTGAATTAGGGTTTAATTGTTCAAATTGATTTGGGGAAAACCATTTTCATAACCTAGGTAATCATTATCAATATTGGTGTTAATCAATTCTGTGCTATCTCTGATCTTATGTGTTAATTGATTGATTTTCGTTTTTGATTGAAAAAGTGATTTTTCTGTTTTTGCAGTGGATAATTGATTATCCATTGATCATAATCGATTATCTAAAACTTTGCTGTCAGATGATAATCGATTATCCATTCTCATAATCGATTATATGTTTCAGAATTTGTGAAAATCGTTCGTTTTAATTGTTTCGATTTGTTTTATTCGAAAATCTTTCAAGGTTTCTTAAACACCTATTCAACCCCCCCATTCTAGGTTGTTGGAAGTCAAGCTGGTTGGAAGGCATGCTTCAAACTCTCTATGGACTTCAAGTTTAATGCAAATATATGTTTTGATGATAACAAGCCAACTCAAGTTCAAGCTCACAAGTGCAAGCGTCAAGATTGAAGACTCAAGAAAGCCTAAGAATAGAAACCTTCTCCTTAGATCAAATGTAAGGTAATGAAGTTTTTGTTTACTTAGAAGTTTCAAAGCCAACAAAGTTTTTATTTTTGAAGAGAAGAAGAAAAACGTATTTTCTGCATATAAAATGTTTTTCTGCATTTCATCGGAGTAAAAATAGTTGATGTTACAAAACTCTGCATATTTATATGATTGCAAAAGAGAGTAATCGATTATCTCTTGTAGTAATCGATTAACTCTGTTGCATCATAGAAAAATCAGAGAAGCTGTAATCGATTAACTGAAGTTTTTTTAATCAGTTACTTTCTTATGAAAGTAATCGATTACAACAGTCAAGTAATCGATTATAATTGTTGCATCATATATTTTTCAGAGGCTTAGCAATCGATTACAAGTCTTGTAGTAATCGATTACATGATGTTGCATCATATGCAAACCAGAGGCTTAATAATCGATTAACTCCTCAGTGTAATCGATTATCATAAGTTGCATCATACAATGAACAGGAGTGATGTAATCGATTAACTATTCTTAGCCTAATCGATTACATGTTTTTCAAATGTATTTAAGAATTTCTATTTTTGTAGAAATAATCGATTATTTATTAAAGTAATCGATTATTTCATGTTTTATTGAAAAACGTGTCAGAATCATTTTTATTATTTCCTGATTTGTTTTTATATAAAAGATTCTGATATATTTTATAAAATTCGAAAATGATTTTAATTTTGAATTATTTCCTTTTTGGTTTTAAGAATCAAATCTTTATTTTATTTCGAAAATCGTTTTGATTTTATTTTGATTTTAAAACTTGTAGTGGATCTGAGAAGTAGATCCACCACGATGTGTGTTTGAGGTTGTTGCAGCTGACGAGGGTGACCCCGGTCCTACGTACCCCCAGTGATAAGGGGATCAAGCCACACGTAGTTCTTGAGAGTAGGGATGAGAGAACATACCTTAGCCCCTATAGCATGGCGATACTTATAGGGGAAGTTGTGTTGTGGTGCCTTATGGGCCTGTTCGGCCCAGTAGGGCTGACGTGGCTCTTAGAGGATAAGAAGGATGAGTTATTCACCCTTATCCTGTACTAGAGAGCTCATGCTTATCCTGTAGCGGTAGGATTTATTATTGGTTAACCCTACAAGCCCCCCAAGGTCGTATAGGCTTAAAGAGCCTGTGTTGAGCTTCTGAGAGTTGGTGGTAACATAAAACATTGTTTGCAGGCGTGATCTTCCGCTCGGAAGAGTGTTGCGGATGGTTGATAGTGCTCTTTTGTGCTCGGATGATGAAACTGAAAGAGTACCCCGATCTCGACCCGAGTTCCCGCGGGGGGATTTGCCACAAGCTCGGTGAGGCTCATTTCGAACCGAGTACAAGCTTGGTGAGGAACATCTCGAACCAAGTACAAGCTCGGTGAGGCTCATCTCGAACCGAGTACAAGCTTGGTGACGAACATCTCGAACCGAGTACAAGCTCGGTGAGGCTTATCTCGAACCGAGTACAAGCTCGGTGAGGCTCATCTCAACCCGAGGCTCATTTCGAACCGAGTACAAGCTTGGTGAGGAACATCTCGAACCGAGTACATCTCTAACTGAGGTCCCGCGGGGGGGGGGGGGGGGGATCCGCCACCAGCTCGGTGAGGAACATCTCGAACCGAGTACAAGCTCGGTGAGGCTCATCTCGAACCGAGTTCCCGCGGGGGGAGTTCCAGAATGGATTTGGGGATGCTCCGAGATGAGGGTGATGAAGTTATGAGTGTTGGTCGGACCAGAGTCCGGTCCACGACACAAGCCCCCCAGCTCGGGAAGAGTCATAGAGACTGCCGAGTTTAGAGCCCTTTTGGGTCGATCAGTCGTTCTTTTCTGAGGCTTGGTTGTGACGTAAAAGAATGTTCGCAGCCAAGGTCTTTTACTCGGAAGAGTATCGCGATTTGGAGATTCATACACCTCTCTCATCGGGGTGTGTTAAAAGTAATATCATGAATTGGATCATAACGTCTACAGGGGATGCTGTCGGAATGACTGCCTTGGCCGAGGTGTATTCCTCGATCCTGCGACGTATTTGGCCGATGGCCAAGTTATCGAGGTAGCAATCCCCGTTTTCACTTGTAGCCACGCCGATCTGGTCGGCCAACCGAGATTGTAGGCAAGTATGTCGGGACGTGATCCGAAATGAGTGAATATTTATAATATCCGTTATGATTTTGTGCTTATTTTTGTTCTTTTTGTTTAGAATTCAAGTGTTAAGACCTCGGAACTCCAGCACTTTAGCCGAGGTGGGTTCCTCTATCCGCGATGTATAAAATGATTTTAAGAAATCATGTTTGAATCGGGAATATTTTTAAAGTACTTGACGAGTTATAAGCTCTTGTTCGAGCTGTTTATAATCGTTCGCGTCATAAACGGTGGCTAATCGGTTATGAGGAAAAGTACGTAAATACAATGAATTCAGAAACATAACTTTTATTTAATTGAAGCAGTAAATACAATGGGCTTGTGGATTTAGACCTGTGGTCGGCATGTGCATGTTTAAGATGATAGGAATCCTGACTTGGGTTATGCGTGAAACACTCGAATCATTTTTGGTCATCGTGCTTGGGCTATTGCGCCCGGTAGTTCTGACCATCAAATTTGTACCTTTACATGACATACTAGTCCCATTCTCGGTAAAGCCTGAAAAGGCCTGTGTCGAGTTCATAAGGTCTGTGAAACGCTCGGGACCAAAGTGGGCGAAGAAAGGTTAGAGTATCAAGATCAACTCTGTACACCCTCCTTTACCTGAAAAAGTAGATCGAGAAAGCTCGTAGAAGATTGTGTCGGGTATATAAGAATTGTGACATTTATTGTTGTTGTTCAAGGCACCCTCGGACCCGGTATAGGTCCGAAAGCTCGGCGAGAGGTTCTAAAGATGTGGTGAGAAGTCACCCAAATATTGCCGGAGCATCTACTACTCAGGGCTTTACAGTTCTTCTCGGATTATTTTGTGGAGTCGGAGTCCGTTCCTTCCCCGAAGAGTTGGAAGCTCGAATTACTTTCAAGACTCAGAGTCCATTCTATCCGCCGAGCAGTAAGCTTCATGGCCGAATAAGGTCACTCGAGTGGAAGTCATCGAAAGTTTATCGAGTTGATGAAGCGGCCGAGGATGCCGAGAAGGGAAAGAATGAAACCGAGGAGGCAAGAACAGATAGAGAAGCCAAGGACGACCATTTCCCTTGTCGGAACTGTTTTGTCAACTTCAATTGTTGAACCCCTCTTGAATCCGAGTAATTAGGGCGAAGGCAAGCTGATAGATCATCATAATAACAAACCTGAAGCAAACTTTTAGTCCATTGCATAACCAACCCCCTTACTCGATAAAGCCTAAAGAGGCTTGTGCCGAACTAAGAAGTCCTTTAAGGTATGAGTTGTTTTCCGCCAATTAGATCGTGTTCATCCAAGCCTCTTTGAGAGACGGTCGGATTCAGATCTGTGTAGGCGAACGTTGAGCGAAGGTTGAATTGGGTCGTCATACTCGGACTCGAATTAACATAGGTCATCATGCTCGGCAGATCCGATCGTTATGTTTGTACCTTTTTATGATGTATAAAAACAACGATTAGGATATCAAGTAATAGATGATATGTAATGACATTAATTAGCGAAGTATGAATTAATTCACTGTCAATTACGATTATTATCTAAGATAACACATGTCATGTGGTAATTGATTCAATAGTAATGAATATGACAGTTGAACCATAAAATTGAAATAATATTAATGGGGTAATGAGAAAGATCCTTCCCTGTTAGTCTTCGTGGTTAGACTATTTCTGAATAATGTTGATATGCCCAACATCCTTTTGGCATTGAGGCCTTTCTTCTTCTATCACTAGAATGTGTGGTTAGCCGGTATTCCTCACCCTTTTCTTCCAAAACCCCTGTACGCCATTATGGGCGAATCACTGTGTAGCACTCGTGTGAGCAACGCTGGATCTCGAGGAGGGATGTTAACAAGGATGTCTTTTGGCTGTAAGTAACCGTGAGAGGCAAGGGTGTCATGGCAGAGGGTGCGAGGATGTGGCAGGCTTTGGCACGTTGAAGACACTAATATTAGACGCCAATAGTGACTGAGCATTTTAGCACCAATTAATTTTGAGGATATCTTTTGGCGATCTGAAGCTCGGAATGGGCTTTGTTTAAAAAGGTCACTACTCGAAATGGGCCTTTTAGAGAAGTTGGCTATCATACTCGTACCTCGCTGATGAGCATATTATTTCCCATTATTCCTTGCATTATTTTACTTCTATTATTGATACTTGTTGCCCATTTGACATTGATTAGCTTGATTTAGTGATTTAGAGTTTATTGGAGTAATATTCCGAATATTGTTTAATTTGGAATTATTTAGCCTAATTAATTCTATTTCTATTTTCAGGTAATATTTGGCACAAGGACACTTTGGGAAGTTTGGAAATGAAGATTGAAGCATTGAAGTGAAGATTGTAATTTGCATTTAGGTCCCTTTTTAATTGTAATTTTCAGAATAGTGTTTCTTAGGACTTGGGCCCATGTTTTAGGCCCATTTTCATAACTAAAGAAGGGAAATTCGTGTAACCCCCAAGACTACACTCCCATTTTCAGATTTCTCACTCTCTCTAGGTTAGAACTTCTCTCTTGGCTCTCCATAGCATTTGGTGGCTGCTAGGGTTTTGTTCTTCCCCCTTTCTACACGTTTTTCTTGATTATGACCATGGAAGGCTAACTTCAAGGGTTAATCCCTTTGGTATTGTATTCTCTACTCTTGAGCTCTTGTTATTAATGCAATTTCGTTTTCTCTTCTCTGTTTTCATGTTTATCAATGTGTAATGGTTTGCTTAATTCCATTTCGTAGAGATAATACATGAATATAAATGATTAATTTTTATTAACTCGTAAAAACTCCAATTCTAGTTTTTGATGCTTAATTAGAAGTTAGGGTTTGGAGTGACAACTAGATTTTCGCTTAGTATTTGGTTGTCACGAGTTGGAGAGAGGAGAGGAGAGGAATCTATCTTTAGTGAGCTAGGATTGAGTAGTGTACGTAACCAAAGGGGTTTGCCCGCTTTTGTTTTTGATTTTCTTAATTTTTATATTCTGTTTATGTTTTGTTCTTCACATTTGTCACACACAAAAACCCCCCAATTTTACTGCACACTACGTGTTTGATACTTTGCCTAGACCGATATTCGCTGGGAAACGACCTAGGATCACCTTCCTAGTACTACAGAATAAAACCCCTTTTATTTTGATCGGGTACGGCCTCTATCAAAATTTGGCGCCGTTGCCGGGGATTATCGGTTCTTGCCAAAGATCATACAGTAGTTAGTTAGTTTAGTTAGTGTAGTTAGTGTAGTTAGTGTGTGAATAAGCATTCTGATAACTGATTGAAAGCTACCCTGTTTGCTGATTTGCTGTTCTGCACAACTGATGCTATTTTAGTGATTTTGTGAGTGCCATTCGACATAGCTGTGGGTGGAATTTTTGCACGAAAATTGGTATCCACACTTGTTTCATCATATATTAGTGTGTTGATGCATCACAGACACTCAGATAGGCACTGGTTGTGAGTTCCAGAAAAATTTTCCAAGTTTCAGCAGCACTTACTATAAATAGGCGTAACTTTTGATCAGTAACTCGGAATTTGACGAATTTTATATCAAATCGAAGGGAATTTTCTGAATAATCTGATTTTTCTCACTTTGTCAGAAAACCCCTTCGTTTGGATCCCGAAAAAGTCTGTTTACTATTTCTTTTTTATTTTACAAGTTCTATTTTCTTAGTTTTTGGTCACTGTTTTAATTATTTGACTTGGTTCCCTTTTGAATTTTGTCCTCAAACTTTCTGTGATATGTTTTCATGATTTTAGGGTGCTTAAAAAAAATAAATAAAAAATTTTAAAAAAATAAAAAATTTTGTTGTCGATTTTGGTCATGCATATCTGTTACAGTATGTTATGGTTGATGTTGTTCTGTTCAGTACATGACTAGGGGCAACCCAGGTTATTTGCATCCTTACAACCCTGAAATTGATAGAACTTATCACAGATTAGTTAGACAAAATAGGAATCAGTCATTAGATAGTGAGTCAGAGTCATCTTATAGTCCTTCTAATTCTGCTTCTGTTTCTGCTTACTCTATTCCTTCTTCTTTTGTTCAATCTGATTCTGCTTTTGTTAATTGTGATAACACGGCTCAACCCCCACCAAGGGAAAGGACACTTAGGGAGCTGGCTGCACCTGACTTCACTATTGAAGACTCGTGTATCCGGTATCCTGATGAGGATGTTCCTTTTGAGCTTAGAACAGGACTAATCCATTTGTTGCCCAAGTTTCATGGTCTTACAGGTGAGGATCCTCATAAGCATCTCAAGAAATTCTATATAGTGTGCACCACAATGAAACACATGATGTGCAAGAGGATCATGTCTGTCTCAGAGCATTCCCACATTCCTTAGAGGGTCTAGCACAAGATTGGTTGTCTGACTTGGCCCCTGGTTCCATCACAAGTTGGGATGACTTGAAGAGGGCATTTCTGGAAAAATTCTTCCCTGCAAATAGGACCACTACAATCAGAAAGGAAATCTCTGGTATCAGGCAACAACATGGAGAGAGTCTCTATGAATATTGGGAGAGATTCAAGAGGTTGTGTGCTTCCTGCCCTCACCATCAGATCTCAGAGCAGCTTCTCATCCAGTACTTTTATGAGGGTCTCAACTTCATGGAGAGAAACATGGTAGATGCTGCAAGTGGTGGTACATTGGGAGATATGACACCCTTACAAGCCAGGAGCAAAATTGAGAAGATGGCTTCCAACTGTCAACAATTCCATGCAAGAAGCAACAGTGATGCAATAGTTGTGAGGGATGTAAATGATGTTGGTGCAGACTCGGGCAAGGTTGAGAAGCTTGAGCAGAAAATTGATTCACTTACAACATTGATCACACAATTGGCTGTCAATCAGAAAAAGATGATACTTCCTGCTAGAGTGTGTGGCATATGCACATCCATTGAGCACCCCACAGATGCATGCCCTTCCCTTTAGCAGCAACAGCCGATGACCAGTGGTGACCAACCCGAGGCCTATGCAGCAAACATATACAACAATAGAGGCCCACAACAACACAATCATGACCTCTCTTCCAATAGATACAACCCTGGATGGAGGAACCATCCCAATCTGAAGTGGTCTGATCAACAACAGCAACTTTCTCCTAATGTTCCATTTCAGAACACCGCTGGACCGAGTAGACCACCATATGTACCTCCTTCCATCCAACAGCAAAGGCAACAACAACAACAACAGCAACAGCAAGTGGTTCATCCTGCACCATCAGCCCCTCCATCCAACCAACCTACCTTGGAGGAGTTGGTGAGGCAAATGACCATGCAAAATCTCCAATTTCAACAAGAAACTAGAGCATCCATTCAGAGACAAGAGGCATCCATTCAGACTTTGACAAATTAGATGGGTCAAATGGGCAACAAGTATCAATAATAGAAGTAAAATAATGCAAGGAATAATGGGAAATAATATGCTCATCAAATACCCCTACACTTATCCTTTTGCACTCCTGGGCAAAACCAAAAGATAGGACTATGAAGATCAATATGTACCAAAGTGAATCATGCAACAAGATGACTACAACTAAGAAATGCAAACCTAAGAGATTACATACTTCACAATGAATTCTAGGAAATGCAAAGAAATGGGCAAACTGAAGCACACAAAATGGTTAAGGATCAAGAGTCAAAGCATCTGTGAACATCATCCAATTACTTCAAGTATGCAAAGAAACCAATGACATCAAGAGGATAGTCACAAAGATGATAGAAACTCACAAGGATCACTCAAAAGTGTTTACACTCAAGTGTTTGGGGTTAATCATTATTTACACTCAAGGCACATCATGAAAAACAAACACAACCATAAGCTTGACAAGCCTCTAACATCAACCATCAACACACATGCACAAAATGATCAAAAAGTTTTTTAAGGGTTGTAATGGGGCCAAGGACAAGGTAAGATAAAAATATGGGAATGTAGCTAAAACCAAGGGAATAGAGGAGCAATGGGGAATAAGTAAAAAGTAAGCAAAATCCACCCCAAAATCAACAACCACTAATTCCAATTCTTTTTTGCCTCAACAACCTTTTATTCACTTTTTTTTCTTTTTCTTTTTTTTTCTATTATTTTTTTTATTTTTGCATTTTTTTTGTCTTCTATTTTTTTTTGTTTTTGAGAGATATACAAAAAGAAAAGAAGAAACAACACAAATGGCATGAAGATGGAGCCATAGCTATAACAACCAAAGAGGCAAAACCAAGAACTCAACCAATTGAAGCATAGAGCACACTTCTTACCTAATACCCATTCCCAAAACAATTCCAAAGCTCCAAAATTCCCTAAGGTTAGGACAATCATGGTTTTTCAGTCATAGGCTTGTAATGAGCTAAAGAACAAGGAAAGGGATAAAAAGGCTCAAAGGGGCTAGCAAAGGATACATTCGTTCAAGGTAGGCTCATATGGCTAGTAGCTTATTCAAGAAAGAAAGTGCCTAAATCATTTCAAAATGTGCATGAGCAATCAAGTATCAACAAGAGTCAAGTCAAGTTCTAGAGTGCAAGTAATCCAGAGTGCAATCACACATGAAGAAAATTAGGTGGCATAAATAGTAATCCACCCACAATTAAGGCTCAAATCCTCACAAAAGGGACAATTCTATCACAGTGTTACTACCTCTTAATTAACAAAAGCAACTTTGCACACAGAAATGCATGAATTCAGACACAAGATACCAAAACTCTACTAAAATGAAGCAAAAACCTGCAAGAAAATGCCCAAAACTAAGCAAAACCTAAAAAAAATCAAAGTAAAATATGCAACCTAAACTACTCTCCCCCCACACTTAAATCACACATTGTTCTCAATGGAACACAAATTGCAGAATCAGACAGATATAGACAAGTGTAATAAAAAGAGCAAGGAAGGAGAAAAGAAGACTCCCTAAGTCATGGTTGTTCAAAAGTGGGGTCGACCAATGAGGCCTCCTCCACAGGTACATCATCCAAAGAAGGGGTGGTTAGGAAAGGCTTGAGTCGGTGGCCATTGACTTTGAAGCTCTTGTTCGTGGACTCACTCTTGATCTCCACAGTGCCATAAGGAAACACCTGGGTGACTACAAACGGTCCAATCCATTTAGAGCGGAGCTTTCCACTCATGAGTCCAAGCCTAGAGTTGTAGAGCAAAACTTTTTGACCAACCAAGAACTCCTTTCTGGAAATGGAGTTGTCATGAAGCTTCTTGGTCTTCTCTTTGTAAAATTTGGAGTTCTCATAGGCCTCCAAACGGATCTCATCTAGCTCACTCAACTGCAGCTTCCTCTCCTCACCCGCTTGATCAAGAGCTAAGTTACATTGCTTCACAGTCCAATATGCACGGTGCTCTATCTCCACAGGCAGGTGGCACGCCTTACCAAAGACAACCCGATAGGGTCACATCCCTATGGGTGCCTTGTAAGCAGTCCGGTGGGCCCATAGAGCATCCTCCAATCGTGTGCTCCAATCCTTTCTATTAGGCTTCACCATCTTCTCCAAAATCCGCTTGATCTCTCTATTTGAAATCTCAGCTTGCCCGTTGGTTTGGGGGTGATAGGGTGTAGAAACTTTGTGCACAACCCCATACTTCTTGAGCAAAGCTTGCATGGATCTATTGCAGAAGTGTGTGCCTTGATCACTGACTATGGCTCTAGGTATGCCAAACCTGCAAAGGATATTAGACCTGACAAAATCTACAACAACTTGAGCATCATTAGTCCTGGTGGCCTTAGCTTCCACCCATTTGGATACATAATCCACAGCAAGTAAGATATAATAAAAACCAAAAGAAACAGGAAAGGGGCCCATGAAATCTATACCCCAGACGTCAAACACCTCACAGAACAACATAGGTTGTTGCGGCATCTGTTGTCTCCAAGATAGGGCGCCTCCTGCTCTTTGACACTGCTCACATGAGCTACAGACGTTGCTTGCATCCTTGAATATGGTAGGCCAATAAAATCCAGAATCTAGCACCTTTCGTGCTGTCCTTTGAGTCCCAAGGTGGCCTCCCACTGGTGAAGCATGGCAAAATTGGAGAACCGATTGGATCTCCTGGTCTGGAATGCACCTGCGAATGACCTGATCACTGCAAAAACGCCATAAATAGGGGTCATCCCATACATAATACTTGGCATCGCTCTTTAATTTGTCTCTTTGAGCTTTGGATGCCAAGGCAGGAAAAACAGAAGCAACCAGATAATTAACAATGTCTGCAAACCAAGGAGTTTGGGGAAGGGGATGGGAAACATGTAAAGATAAAAGCTGCTCATCCGGGAAGTCATCCCGGATAGGAAATGCATCCTCCTCTCTCTCTATCCTGCTCAAGTGGTCTACGACAAGGTTATGCGCACCACTCCGATCCTGAATCTCAAGATCAAACTCCTGGAGGAGCAACATCCACCTAATCAACCTAGGTTTGGAATCTGTCTTTTTCAAAAGATACTTCAGAGCAGCATGATCAGTGTACACTACAACCTTAGAACCAAGCAAATATGATCTAAACTTGTCAAGTGCAAAAACAATAGCCAAAAGTTCTTTTTCAGTTGTTGTGTAATTAACCTGTGCTGCATCTAAAGTCCTAGAAGCATAATAAATCACATGCGACAGCTTACCAACCCTTTGGGAGAGAACTGCTCCCAAAGCATAATTTGAAGCATCAGTCATGAGCTCAAATGGGAGGGTCCAATCAGGTGGTTGGATGATGGGAGTGGTGGTCAGTGCTTTCTTCAATTCATCAAATGCCCTCTTGCATTGGTTTCCAAATTTTATGGGGCATCCTTTTGAAGCAACTTGGAAAGAGGAAGGGCAATGTTGCTAAAGTTTTGAATAAACCTGCGATAAAAACCTGCATGACCAAGAAAAGAACGCACCTCTCGCACGCAAGAGGGGTAAGGAAAATGTGATATTACATGCAGCTTAGCAGGGTCAACTTCTATGCCCTTGTGCGAAACAATGTGCCCTAAGACTATGCCTTGTTCTACCATGAAGTGGCATTTTTCAAAATTCAAGACAAGGTTAGTCTCAATGCACCTGTTAAGCACCTTAGTCAAATTATCAAGACATGCATCAAATGAGGAGCCATAAACACTAAAATCATCCATGAAGACCTCTATGCAATGCTCGAGCAAGTCAGCAAAAATACTCATCATACATCTTTGAAATGTGGCAGGAGCATTGCATAGGCCAAAAGGCATCTTTCTATATGCAAATGTGCCAAAAGGACAGGTAAATGTGGTCTTATGTTGGTCCTCTGGTGCAATGCAAATTTGAAAATAACCAGAGAAACCATCTAAGAAGCAGTAATGAGATTTACCTGCCAGGCGCTCGAACATCTGATCAATGAAAGGGAGAGGGAAATGATCCTTGCGAATCGCCTGGTTGAGCTTTCTGTAATCAATGCAGACTCTCCAACTGTTCTGCACTCTAGTGGGAATCAGCTCATCCTTCTCATTTTTTACAACTGTGACACCAGACTTCTTGGGGACAACTTGCACCGGGCTCACCCAAGTGCTATCTGAAATTGGGTAGATGATACCCGCTTGGAGCAGCTTGGTGACCTCTTTCTTAACCACATCAAGAATCTGGGGGTTCAACCGCCTTTGGGGTTGTCTCACTGGTTTAGCCCCATCCTCCAATAAAATGCGGTGCATGCACATGGAGGGGCTAATTCCAGGAATATCCGCTAAAGTCCATCCAATTGCCCTCTTGTTCTTTCTTATCACATCCAGCAGTTTCTCCTCTTGATCAACAGAAAGTGAGGTAGAGATTATCACTGGGAGTTTCTGCTCATCCTCCAAGTAAGCATATTTGAGATGAGGAGGGAGGGGCTTCAGGTCCAATGAGGGTGCCTGCATAATAGATGGAACTAAAGGGACAGCAGAAATGGATTCTGCTGCCTGCACCTGAACAAGTGAATCAGACTCATGCATAACAAATATGGGGTTAGGGTTAGCATAATCTGAATCTATAACATATGAATCATCAGATGCAGTGGCAGAGTCTAGAAACTGAGCTATTTCAGTGCATGCGGTGCACCATCCAGAGTTAGTGCATGATGGACAAGTAAATGAATCAGTGAAAGATGGCAATTCAAAATCATGATGCAAAAATTCAAGCATTTCTCATCTATCAAATCATCAAGCAAGTCCACATGGAAAACAGAGTGATCCTCAGGAAAATGTTTCATAGCATGGAAAATGTCAAATCGGATCACACTGCCATCAAACTCCATGGATAGTGAACCTGAATGCACATCTATCTTGGTTCGGGATGTTTTCAAAAATGGCCTCCCCAAAATAATAGGAACAGCATTACGGGGAGAGTCATCTTCCATATCAAGTATGTAAAAATCAGCAGGGAAGATCAACTCTTCAACCCAAACCAAGACATCCTCTATCAAACCTGCGGGGTGGGTAGTACTTCTATTTGCCAATTGAATCACCACACCCGTAGGTTGAAGAGGTCCAAGAGAAAGAGACTTAAAAACAGACATAGGCATGACATTTATGGATGCTCCTAAATCTAGCATAGCATTTTCAAACTTAACATTGCCTATGATGCAAGGTATAGAGAAAGTTCCAGGATCCTTACATTTTTCAGGAATGTGAGAGATAGGTTTACCTATGAGAGCGGAGACATTCTTTCCCATGCTTATCCTCTCATTGCCCTTGAGTCTTCTCTTATGAGTGCACAACTCCTTAAGGAACTTCGCATACCTTGGAATCTGTTTTATTGCATCAAAGGGGTATGTTGACTTCCACCTTCCTGAATGTGTCAAGAATGTCCTTGTCCACCTCTTCCACCCTTTTGTTTTGAGGCACTCTTGGTGGGAATGGAAGAGGAACAGGAGGAGGTTGTAGGACAACAACAGGGCTTGTGGTTGAAGTTGAGGAAGGTTGAGTTGGATGATTCTCCTTGGTGCTAGCATGCTCACCTTCATCTACCACTTGGCTCTTCCCTTTAGAGGAAGAAGCTAGAGCATCATTGTTGAAGTGAGGTTGTGGTGTGGGTGTGACAATCTGCTTTCCTGACCTCAAGTTGATGGCACTCACATTCTGATTCTGAGGATTGATCACAGTTTGGGATGGCAACTTGTCAGAATTTTGAGATTGCAAGTTGTTGAGAGAAGTTGCCATTTGACCCAATGGGCAACAAGTATCAATAATAGAAGTAAAATAATGCAAGGAATAATGGGAAATAATATGCTCATCACTCGCATATGTAAACAAAATTAATAATTGGTAATCGTCGTTAAATTGACAATTTATAGCAATCAAACAATAATAATGACAATTATTGGCAAAGACACGATGTATAATATCGGTATAGAGGTAGTATGATTGAGTAATATCACACGTAATAATATAATAATATCATGACTGAAAAGACAATAGTTAAATATCGTGCAAATAGAAAGGATTGCCCATGAAAAGACGCATAATTTCAGGTATATTATGTGCAATAATTGTAATTGAAGGACATTTATAAATATGTCAAAGCATTTAATGACAACAAGTCAAGTGATGAAAGCTTATCCATGAAAAACGACAATGCACAATTGTCGGAAACTGCCTAATGAGCTATTCGAAAGGCAATGTATATCAAATATTATTATCCTCTCACGACAGAAAAGACAGACATTTAAAAACAATCAGCAGCAAAGAGATTTGGCTAACAATATGCTACGTATCAGCATGTATAAAAAATCACGAGTACAGAATAAGTGACATGTATCGAAATTATAAGGAATTAAGTATTAAAAGCACATTTCAGAAATATTGCGTCAGCTGAGTTAATATCAGCATGTGTGCAAATAATCACGTAAGGTGCTAAATAAATAGAAGAATAATATTGGAATGAGAATTCCTTCCCTTATTCAGTGAGGTGAGGAATGTCGGTTTGAAGCCTTCTACCAATCCTTTTAAATTGAGCTTTTGTTGAGCATCGAGGCCTGACCTTCATTTTCTTTAAATTAATTTGGGCCTGTTTAGCCCGTATCAAATAAGCTCGTATAGGTTGGGCCATTTAGATCATTTACTGAATAGCACGGATCATCATACATGTACCTTGCATGTGTGTACGAAAACAATAATTAGTGATCGTCGTTCAAGCTTGACAATTTATAAAAACAATAATAATAAACAACATGTAATCAAAATAATTAGCAAAATTGTAAGATAACTTTGTTTTGCTAATTATAAATCGCATGAGCCAAGTATGAGAATACTTGAGTTAAATTATTCATGTAGTCTTGCACCAAAACAATTATATGGTTGCACCAAAAAAAATTATTCATGTAGTCAAATAGTGGTATCATGATATAAATTGGGATAACAAAATGATACTAATATAGGAATATAAATGATAACAAAATGAGATGGGCTGGTTGGCCCGCTAGGGTTTGGAACCCTAATGATGCAGCATCTGCCGCTGCGTGTTCCCTCTTCTTCTACGAAGAGCCAGTGCGGCCGCCGCACCATGGATGGTGCCGTTTACAAATCTTGGCGGCGGTGGCAGCAGGCACGGCAGCAGGACCGGAGAGTGGTGGATTCATCGCCGCAGCACCCCGAACCTAGTAACGGCAGTGGGGAACGGAGTGACGATTCCTGCATCGAACCCGAGTGTGACAGAGGGTGTTCGAAGCGGTGGTGGCAGGGGCGATTCTGGACCGTCGTGGTGGATGGCTTCAGCACTAAGGAGGAGACGGGATTGGAAATAAGGAGCGGTTGGTGGCGCTGCCGTGTCCGAGCTCGAAGGGGGAGGATTGGTTCAATACCGTGTCTGAGCAAGGCCCGAACCGCGATCAACATCCAGACCGGTGGCAACACCATAGAAGCTACTAGTGAGTACAACGACACCGCCAAGTACTCCGATGAGGTGAATATCGTCATCGTCTCGCAATCATTTTGACAGTACTTGTTCGATGATGCCAAAACCTCTTATTCGGATCTGTTGATCTTGCTTATTCACAGAATTGATTTTGTTCTCAATGGTGACGCTGTGATAGTCAGCGGTAACGAATCTATTTTGTGGTGAAAAAGGTGTTGCCATGTTGATAGAAGCCACTCTCCATGGTGATCGACGATCTTCGCGATGGGCGTAGCAGGCTGGGGTGGAGGAGGAACGACACCGATGAGCAACAAGGGAACATAGTGGTCATAACGACGGCGCTGCATATGGTGAAGCTTTCAGTATTCATGGCCGAGAGGGAGAAGCTGCTTTACTCTCTAAACTAGCTTTCAGTCTTTCCAGAGGTGTTAGTGCATTCAAGGGTAGCTCCCGGCCGGGCTCACCGGGCTCACCGTACCTACGCTTCCTCCCCTCACCTGAGAGGAGTAAGCTACCCTTCCCACTCAACCAACCCAAGGGAGTCTGTTCCTGCCCCTCACCCGAGGGCCAGTCACTCATCCATGCCAGTTCTATCGACCATGTCCCTGAGATTTGATAAAAGAAAGGTGCATTAGCGGTTAATACGTTGTAATTGGATAAGTTATTAGGAATATGACGGAACGAAAGACCAAGGAAAGAAAGAAGAATGCACCAAAATGCAGGTGCTGCACCAAACGCTGGTGGTTGTTTCTTGTTGTAAGTGAATGCAACGAAAAGACCCGGAAATAACGATAAATGAAAAAATTCATATATTATTGACATTTCGTATATATATTACCTATTTCTTTTTTCAGGGACGAATTCTGCTTTACATCTAGGATTTACATCTCGGCTTTACATATACAATCTATATCACTATCAAGGTCAAGAGTTAATTTTTTATTATTTAGATTCGATATTGCGATTCACAAATAAAAAAAGGATTGGGTTGCGCCATACATATGAAAGAGTATACAATAATGATGTATTTGGCAAATCAAATACCACATGGGTTTACTAACGACCCATTCGGATTAATTGATAATATTAGTTGATCATTTTGCGAAAGATTCCTGTGAAGTGAAAGGTTTCGTTACCTCCTAAGTCGAGTAGACCTTGTCTGGTAAAACTCCCAGACGGCGTATTTTTTTGAACCGAGGGCCTCGGTAACGTGACATAAAGACTCCTTTTGAAAATTTCATAAATCGAAATTAAAACTAAACTAAATGACAAATACGATAAATGCAGCGAAATCGACTAAAGTATTGTACTACAAAGAAGAATTAGGCGACGTCAATGATCCAGCTTGCTTGTTTTTTTTTTTTGGAATTGTGGATAGGGATTCCAATTTATCGTTCCCACAGACGGCGCCAATGTAGTGGATCTGAGAAGTAGATCCACCACGATGTGTGTTTGAGGTTGTTGCAGCTGATGAGGGTGACCCCGGTCCTACGTACCCCTAGTGATAAGGGGATCAAGCCACACGTAGTTCTTGAGAGTAGGGATGAGAGAACATACCTTAGCCCCTATAGCATGGCGATACTTATAGGGGAAGTTGTGTTGTGGTGCCTTATGGGCCTGTTCGGCCCAGTCGGGCTGATGTGGCTCTTAGAGGATAAGAAGGATGAGTTATTCACCCTTATCCTGTACTAGAGAGCTCATGCTTATCCTGTAGCGGTAGGATTTATTATTGGTTAACCCTACGAAACTTATTTCAAATCCTTGTTTATTCCTTTTTGATTTTGTTTTATTAATTCAAAATCGTTTTTGATTCTAAAATGTTTTTCTTTTTAAATAAAGATCACTCCAACATTTCAAAAGAGTTTTACGTTCAGACATTTTTCTAATTTTCACGTTCTCTCTTCTTCTTCTTCTCAAAGTGTTCTGCTTTTCATTGTTCTAATATTTTGAAGAACAAACCTTGTTGGCTGCGTAAACTCTAAGACAAACTTCTTCTTCATTATCATAAGAGCTTATTGTAGAATCTGTGTTTTTGAGAACACGTAATACTTATTGTAATCACTCACATCAATTGTATTCAACCTTAGTGGTAGGGAGAGAATCCCATAGTTGAACGTTGAGGCGTTCGTAGGGCGAGGAACCCTGCTGTGTGATTGAGGCCCCTAGCGAACGGAGGTTCCTAGTAGTGTGCGGGGTGCTCTTGGTTGTAATAGGGTGCGGCTCTATTGCTTGGTTATAAGAACTCTCAGGCGGGTCGCTTGGGGACTGGACTAGGCCTTTCGACGGGAAGGCTGAACCAGTATAAAATTCTCCGGTGCAAGCTTTTCTATCCCTATCTCTTTTACTTTCCGCATATTTAATTTCTTACGTTTCCGCGCTACTCAATTATTATATTTCTATCGTTTTCGCGATCTGTTTCATTCGTTTAATCTCTCCATCTCAAATCAATTTTTTAATTTGGTACGAATTTTTCAATGCATAATAAAACTCGATCCCCCCCCCCCCCTCTCGAGATTTTGAGGCCAAAACCAACATAGGTGTTCTCCTAGTGTTCTCTAGTTAATTCACCCACCGATTGTAGTTCTTACATCGCACACTACAAGAGACCATACACTTGGTAAGTCAAAGGTAGGGCAAAAGCACCCCTAAACTTAGGGTTTAAATAATAGTACCCGAGTATAGGATTTCCGTGTGTGCCAAGATTGGTGTAGAGTACCTATTTATGAGGCATACAAATCCCTTTTTTTTTTACAAAAACAAATGAGATTACAATAAAGAATAAATATAGAATTAAACAAATATGTAAAAAAAATAATTAAACAGATATATACAATAAACAATTAATTAAAGACAAACAAATTATAAAAGAAAATAGGTCTATTAAAATAAACCAATCATTTAGGCCTGACTCTCTTATTTGGCTCAGTCCCCAGTAGAGTCACCAGCAGCCGTCGCGGGGTCCCGGGTCACCCTCGGGTCCTCGCGTACGAGTGGGGGTCTATTGACCCAATATGGAGTCCCCACAACATTTTGTTACAAAAACGCGAAAAAAATAATTATTAATTAAAACGGATAAAGCTTGGTCTCGAACTAGAAAGATTCCGAGTTCGGGAGTCAGTTACGAGTCGGGAAAGGTATTAGCACCCCGTTCGCTCATTCGAAAATGGTACCTTTGATTGATTTTAATTAAAAGACCTAAATAATTGGTTTGCCAAAAAAATAATTCTTTTTTATTGTTGTGTCTGACAAGGTTGTCCTTGGTCCTACGTACCCTCATGAAATGAGGAATCAAGGCTACGCAATTCTTAATTAATTTTTAATGTTTTTCTTAAAAAATATTTTTATGCGGAGAGAAAATATGCACAAGATCTCAACACTTAGCCAAGGAAAGGTGGATCTCCAAAACGCACATAATTAATAATAAACTAATAAAATTTATTTGTCTTTCTAAAAAAGGGGTTTTGGTTAAGTTTATTTTTAAAACTCATATATCTAAAATTGTTTATTATATATATGTTTTTGAATACAAAGAGGAAAGTCTGAGAGATCCCTCCACTAAATGGGTAAGAAAAATCGGCTTGCCAAAACATATCCGATAATCCCTTTTTTTTTAAAAAAAAAAAAGAAAGGTGAGATTTAATTATTAAAATTTATGATCCCAAATTATTTAATTTAAATTTAAAAATTAAATTCATAACATATCCTAAAGTACAAAAACATTGATTTAAGGATAAAATTAGAATTTAAATATCAAATCTATACTTTAATGCAAAAATACATATTATTCAGCAATTAAAAGGATTCATAAAATTAATAATTAAAATATCAATAATTGAAAGTTAAAAGATTACATTTTTATTTTTATTATTTTACTATATATAAAAAACAAAACTAAAAAAAATAAAGAAAAAAAAGATACTTGGACTGAAGGGGAAAGGAAGCAGCTGCAAGGAGACGGAAGGGAGAGAAGAGCAGGCCACGTGTCAGCAAAGGAGTGGCGTGGCAGGCGCTGCAGCAGAGGGTGGGGTGCGTGTGCTGCACGCGCGGGGGATCTAGATGGAGGGTGTGAGGCGCGTGTGTTACACGCGCCGGGGCGAGAGTGGCGAAGGCAAAAACGCAGGCAGGGAGCTTTTTTCTTTTTATTATTTTTGTGCACTTCTCTCTAATTTTTTTGTGTGTTCTTCAAAGTGAAGAAGAGAGCTCTATTTATAAGAAAAATTAGGTTAAAAAAAATATGGTTTTTTCAACAGGCTTTCAGAGCTCAGTGGAATATTCCATGTTTTATTCCTCAATCAAATCTTTCAAATTTTGTTGAAGATCAACTCTCAATCTTTTTAAAATAAAAACAAATTTGATGATAATCCTTTCATAAAAAAACAAATCTTTTTAACCAAAAATCTTTTTTTAACTTTATCCTCACAAAAACTAATCAAATCTTTTACCAAAAACACATTTTTATCTTATCGTTTTTTGAAGTTTTTTTATTTTTCGTTTTTTTATTTTTTACAAAAAAATACTTTTTCAAAATCTTTTTTTTTCCATTTTTCATCTTAAAAAAAAACATTTTTTAATTTTTTTGTTTTATTTTGTTTGGGGGACAAAATTGGGTGTCAACAGCCTTTGGTTGACTAATTCTGTTGAATCTGAACATCATATATTGAAACTGAACATATGGGCGCTTTTGATGACAATGCGCCTTTGGTTGACTGATTCTGTTAAATCTGAACATGATATATTGAAACTGAACATGGGGGCGCTTTTGATGACAATGCGCCTTTGGTTGACTGATTATGTGCGAGGTGTCACCCTTAGGATTGAACTGAGGATGCCTTTAGACTGCTGATTTTGGGCAAGGCGTCGCCTTCTAGTACGATTTCGTCTTTTCTCTTTGTTTGATTTTGTTTGCTTGATTGTCACTGATCTTTCTATTTGTGTTTATTTCTCTTGAAACTTTGCCTTTTGTTTTATTACTCGCTTTTTGACTCCTCACTTTTGATTGCCTTCTCACTATGCGAGAGTGCTTTTCTACTTTAGATAGATCAGGTGCTTGTTGTCCATGGTGGAGGACGCGATCCTCCCACGACATTGAGCGTCTTAGCAAAATTCGGTAAACCATGGTTCGAGAGTGTACTTAGGGCTTCTCACATCTTAGAAAGAGGTCATTTCTTGTTCCTACATGAACAAATTTCATGTTCTGGATATTTTCATGCTATGCATGCCTGTTTTGTTAGTTATCTCTAGTAAATCATTTACAAGATCAATCATGCATCAGCATTTAACATTGTCTATATCATGTTTTCATATAACACTTTTTCAAAAGCACGCCTTTTAAGCATCTAAATCATGCAACTTATAATATGAAACACTGTGTTTACATGTTGGAGCAGTTTGTTCATATCATGCAATAGTTGTGCACAGAACAATTAACTAGATCATGAAATTTCTAGTCAAAATATTTGATACATATCAAAGTGACACCATTCATGAATGTGAAAACATATATATAGTTCTTAGCCATGAGAAACACAAAGTCCAAAAACAAATCATCTCCATACTCATTTCATGTTATCCAGACAAGGTAAAACAAATCATTGTCATAAGGATAATGTTAGAAATGAAATTAGCTAGGCAGAACAAGACATCATAAGAAAGTGATCATACCAAAGCCATTCTTGAACATGGATCATACACATACTGTAGCCATATTTTGCTTCATCATTTTTTGTACATTTGTATTTTTTAATTGCACATACAGTAACTAATACATAATACAATGCACATTTCATCATGATCCAGATACATTATTATCAGTTTCATGAAAAGGCATACTAGCATACCAAGCATAATTTAGGTTGAGTCAAGAGTTGTGTGTACTTAGCTTTTATTGTAGGTTACATGAAGCAGTTTTTCCATGTGAGCTTTCTGGCTGCGCCTTTGTTCCTGAGTTTCCACTTTCCATAATGGAGTGCCTTCTTTAGCAAGGGCGTATTTTCACCCCTCCGGTCCACTGAGTGCTTTCTGGAAAGTTGGGTAAGAGCGAACGTGGCCGCCTTTTGGAAAGGACACTTTTGGGCTAAAAGATAACCTCCTTGTTGTAGCGCTTCCTGGGTTGAAGATCGTTGAGGCTGATATCAGTGGAGTGTCCCCATGAACTGTTCTTGGTGTGGTGCCTCCCGAGGCTGCTATTTGAATAACATCTCCAAAGACATTCCCTTTGTTGTTTGAGGCCATGATTTCCCCGGCAATGGCGCCAATTGTTTCTGCCAGGAAATCAAAATTCTAGAGAAAATAATAAAAATGCAAGTGGGTTCGTAAACTTAGTGAAATCAATGGCCTCGTTTCATTGAACACTGGAGAAGGATACAAAAGAGAGGGGTATTTGTTACAAAGGGCAAGTATACAGTGGAGTAATACAAAGAAATAAGGATTTTTGATAGGACGCTCTTTGATTATCGCCCTCAAGCTCTCTACTGTATCTCCTCTCTTCTGAGTCGTTGTATTTGCGTCGTTATAGTAGTTTAGTGTTTATGGCTTGCTTTTCTCTCTGATTGCTTGTGTTGGCTTGGATTAGATTGCCTCTGCCTTGTACTATGCTCTCCTTTTATAGTTGGCAGCAACTTGGGCTTCACGTTCATTTTCCCTTTATCCGATGGTTACTATACTGATCTTCTCCTTGTCCATTGGTTCTCTTCCTTTTTCACCATCAACCCATCTTGCAAGGAATTCTATTTTTGTTTCATGATTGAAACAACATATCTTCCATAAATGGTGGTTTTGAATGACATACATGATGGGGTGATTGGCTCAAGGCTGGATACTTGCTGGGAAGGATGCTCCTTGGAACTCTACCATTCTGGCTCAGGCTTCTGCTAGGAAGAATACTTGGAGGCTGAGGACGCCTTTTCTTCTCTGGTTCAGTTACACGAAAGGCTTCTGCTGCTGGTTTAGTTACATGAAAGGTTTATGCTGCCAATGCAATTTGGGCCTATTACCTTTTGGGTTTTCTTTTAATTTTTTTTATTCTTTCTTTAATAGACCGAAGCCCAAAAATAATTATTCCATCCCAGACAGCATTTAAACTGAGTATTGAATACACCATAGAACAACTTTCTAAAAACTTGTACTGCCACTAGCATGACTTGTCATCAACAAAACATGTCACCTAAACCACCAGGTCAAAAAACTTGTGACAAAAGGACGGACTTCCACATGGATTTATCGATCACCTCTAACTCACTTCAATGCTCGTCCTAGTCAAATTATCAACTCTAATATCATTTGTTAGGACTGAGGAACATAAAGTACTAGGAAGATCTTTATTCATGAGTAAATTAAAGGAAACACATAAATGCTCGACTACACATATTAATCCAAACCTTAAAGGATTGTTTTTTGACTAACATATATACTCTTTTAACTCATCCACATTCCTCAAATATAAGATTTCATAGCTACTATCTCACCCTTGATACTTGAATATACACGACAAAATGTATAACGAACAACGTTGCAGAAGATAATAATTTAGGCGCGCGATAGATTTTAACACAAAATAATCGGAGCCAATGAATAGGAATTCGTACTATATGGTACGGCTAGTATAAAAAAATATGTATGCTACAAAAGGAATATGTACTAAACAATCTATGTTCCAATTTACTTAGTGATTTGTATTTAGTTTTTTGCATTGATTCTGAATTCTAATGATCGGTGGTTCCAATGGTGCACAATCCCGGCGGCAAAGGTAACTTGTTATATTGAATAAGGTATGTCTTTTAGGTAAAGGACGGTTGCAAATTAAAGTTTAATTTATATGTTTCAATTATAATAAAAAAATTCTTGAAATTACACGATTTTTCAAAATATAGAGATAATAGGAAAGAGTTTATTAACATATATATATATATATATATATATATATATATATTCATTGCTTTTTTGTAATTATATATATATAATTATATATATATTCAAAATATAGAGATAATAGGAAAGAGTTTATTAACATATATATATATATTCATTGCTTTTTTTTTGTAATTATATATATATATATATATATTATATATATATAATTATATATAATATATATATATATAATTATATATATATATATATATTCAAAATATAGAGATAATATATATTATATATATATATTCAAAATATAGAGATAATAGGAAAGAGTTTAAGGGAATATATATATATATATATATATATATATATATATATATATCATTGCTAATGTTGTAGTTAGTTTCGGTTGTCGTGATGTGCTTTTGATATAAGAGAATAGATAATCGTGAACTAAATTGTCACTCTGGTTTTTGGATTTGCACAAATATTTACTTTAATTCTCAAAATTAAAGAAATTGTTTTTTAGTCTCTTAATTTGTAAATTTATTCACCTTAGTTCATCGGTTATATTGTCATTCATGTTCGTGAACGGCAAGCTGATGTGGTTTGATAATGGCCAAAACGACGAAGTTTTGCCTTAAAAAAATATATTAAAAATTATTGCAAATTAAATAAATAAAAAAAGGGCTCCATAGTTTCGTACATCTTTCTGCTTCTTCACTAACATTGAGTCACAAGCAACATCAATGACTATCCCTCGATCACCTCCACAACCTAACAACCTTCAATCTAATCCTTCAATTAGCTCCATCATTCCCTCCCCTCACACCTACTCCCTCTCACTCTCAACCCAAATCATCCTCAATCACTAGAGTCACTATCGATTCCCCTTATTCACTGCAACCATCATCGATCCTTCCTTTTCAGTCTCAACTTCATCGATTCTATTTTCTCAAGTTAGTCCATCAACACTATTTCCCAAAACAACCAAATGCATTAGAATATAATTGTTCTCCACCATGTTTCAGTATGTTCTGAGTTTGATTTGGTTAGCTTAACCCGATTCGATTTGTTTTATAATCACCCCCGCTTTCGTTCTTTGCCTTCCATTTATTTAAGGTTTGTTTTTGTTCTCCTCTATGTGTAGGTTTGTTCTGAGTTTGTTTAGGTTAGCTTGATTCGGTGTCGATTCGTTGAAACTGATCCTCTTCGTTTTCGTCACCCAAAACGATGTCATTTTAACCATTTAGTGGACCACTTAAGTTTACTGTTAATGGACATAAACAACGACACAACCAACGAACTAAAGTGAGTAACAATCTACAAATTGAGAGACTAAAAAACAATTTGTTTAATTTTGGGACCAAAATGAATGTTGGGTCCAAATTCAAGAAACCAAAGTGACAGTTTAGTCAATAAAATTTCTATTCTTTATTTTGTCATTTTAGCGGTTTAATAATGGTGAAAGAAAAAATATCTTGTAATAATTAGAAACATGATTGATTTTTTTATATATGGATAAAACCTTTTAATCTACTATTTTCCATGAAGCTAGTGGGCATTCATTGACACTATTTCTTTCATCCAATTAATTATGATTTACTTGGTCAGTTAGTAATTAATTGTTTGTTTTATTTAACATATATATGTCATCGTGTATTAATTACTCCTGATCCTAGTCGTAAGATTTTATTCTAATTTTCAATAAGATTTAGTTACTTTTTTCTCAAAACACCCTTATAAAGTCAATGCTTTTTAAAATTATAACAAAAATTATATGGGTAGTTTTGAATTCAATGTTTACATTTCTAATACAACTAACAACCTTAATCTACTTTCTTGGTGGGCATGAATTTCTCCAAAAGGATACTCCCTCCGGTTTATAATATATGAAAAAATAAAAACTAAAATCGCGTTTATTAAGGAAGTTAGTTGATTGTATTTAATTTTTTCAAATTTATAAAAAAAAAGAGGCAGGATATTTTAGGAAAATAATATTGAGAATTAAACAAAAATTAAATGAGATAAATATTTTTTTAGGTATGTTATAAAAATGTAGTATTGGAAATAAAACAAAGTTAAAAAATATTAGTTAGTTTTGCTTATATTTTAAAGGGTCTTTCTATCCTATGCACCTGATGCATAGGTTAATGAAACCTTAAAAAAAGTATTTATTAGAAATTGATACACTTAAATGAATTAAAAAATAATTATTTAGGTTTTCAATACAATTTTACCATTAATGTTCTCTAATTCTATGCATGGTTGCATGGATATAAAGTGTAACACTCCTTGTATATCATCTTACTTTATAAGATAAGTAATAAGTTTATGAATACTTGGACTTGTTCAACAACAACTAAGCCTTTGTCCCACTAGGTGGGGTCGGCTACATGGATCAAACGACGCCATAAAGGCCTATCATAAATCATGTCTTTTGATAAGACATTGATTGCCATATCCTTCTCAATTGTTTCGCCTATAGTTTTTCTAGGTCTTCCTCTTCCTCTAGCCCTTGTAGTACCCTCCATTTGGTCTACCCTCCTAACCGGGGCTTCCACTGGTCTCCTCCACACATGCCCAAACCACCTAAGACGAGATTCAACCATTTTTTCAACAATAGGAGCAACCTCGACTTTTTCTCGAATATACTCATTTCTAATCCGATCTTGTCTGGTATGCCCACTCATCCACCGCAGCATCCTTATCTCTGCAACATGAAGTTTATTCTCTTGTGTGCCCTTTGCCGCCCAACACTCTGTCCCATATAACATCGCCGGTCTTACAGCAGTGCGGTAGAACCTTCCTTTAAGTTTAAGTGGTACCTTCTTATCACATAACACGCCCGAGGCACTCCCCCATTTCATCCACCCTGCTTGAATCCTATGATTTACATCCCCTTCTACTTCTGCATCCTGCTGTAAGATAGAACCAAGATACTTAAACTTCGGGACTTGTGCTAAGACATGCTCTCCAACCTTCACCTCCCGAGTAAGGCCCACGTGCCTCTTGCTAAAATTACACTCCATATACTCTGTCTTGCTTCGACTTATCCGGAATCCAGACCCTTCTAAAGCTTGTCTCCACATTTCAATCTTCCCATTTATTTCCTCTCTAGTATCCTCAATAAGCACAATATCATCCGCAAAGAGCATGCATTTGGGCACTGGTTCTTGGACATGTTCCGTAAGCACATCCAAGACCAGTGTAAAGAGGTAGGGGCTCAAACTTGACCCTTGGTGTAGACCTATCGTGATAAGAAAATCCTCTGAAATCCCACTTTGTTGTAAGTTTCATGATGAATGTTTTGATAATGACAAAGTGTTTTAAACAAGCTATCATGTGTTGATCAAGTTCAAGTTCAACAAGCAACAACAAACATCAAATGAAGAAGAGAGAAAGCAAGCTCATGAAGACTTAGTTTGAGTATAATTGTATTTGTTTTATCTTTTGCCTCTCAAGCTTCATAGGTCTTTTATTTGATGAGTTTGGTTAGAGTATCTTAGAGGGTAGTGAATCTCATTCATAAGTCATGATTTAATCATAATTTGAGTTTTCACTTAACCTAGAATCAATAGGTGGCTTAAAGGTTTTAAAGGAAAGGTTGGTTTTTGAGAAAACAAGTTTTAAACAAGTGCAGTATCAGTTTACTCGATTAAGTATGGATTTACTCGAGTATTACTCGATTAAACTGAAATCTACTCGAGTAAACACTGCTGATCTGATTTTTTAAAATACGATTTTCACTTCTCAAAATCAGTTTTTAAGTGCTACAACTTTTGGGTATTCTATATAAACCTATTCCTAATCTTTGTGATTAAAAAAGAACACTTTCATAATCAATTTTACAAGAATCAAGCCATTCTATTCTCTCTCAATTTCAAAGATCAAAGCTTTCATATTTTCATATTCTTTGATCAAGAACCTTTGAATCTCTTATTGTGAATTGTCATAGCTATTGATTGAGATTCATAGAAGTGTCATTGTGTTTTCTATTGTGTTGTAATCTTTGCAAGAAGGCAAGCCAACTACAACAACAAAGAAGTCTTGGTGTGTCGATTATCATCAAGCAAGTGCATTCTTATTGAAGAAGAAGAAGAAGTCTTGGTTGTGAATCAAGCAAATTGAAGACTTGGTGTGTGGATTATCATCAAGCAATTGAAGACTTGTTGTGTCGATTATCAACAAGGGGTAGAGGTTAGATTAGAGAGAAGATCAATAGGATTACAAGGCAAGGGTGTGGAGTATCTCTTGTAGGCTAGCAAGAAGGGAGTCTTGTGAGGCACTTACTTGTAATTTGAGAACTCTAATTCCTCATAGTGAAGAATCTCTCTTGGTTGAAGAGGGGACTGGATGTAGCTTTCAAGCGGATGAAAGTGAACCAGGATAAATCACTGTGTCGTATCTCTAAACCCTTAACTCTTTACATTCAAGTCATTTGTTTGCGTTCTTGGTTGAAAACCTAGAAAAGAGTGATTTTCATAATTGATTGAATTGAATCTTTATTGTTCAAATTGATAAAGGGAAAATCATTTTCATAACTAAGATAATCAATAAGAATATAGGTGTTAATTGTTTTCACTGTATCTCTGATCTTGCATGTGAATTGATTGATTTTCGTATTCGATTGAAAAAGTGATTTTTCAGTTTCTGTCAGATCTACTCGAGTAAGAGAGGATTTAATCGAGTACTACTCGAGTAAATTTCAGAGTACTCGAGTAAACCTGAGAGTTTTTGCAAAAATCTTTTGTTTTGATTGTTTCGATTTGTTTTGTTCGAAAATCTTTCAAGGTATCTTGTACACCTATTCAACCCCCCCTTTTAGGTGTATTCAAAGGGTTCCTTAGTCTCTCCAACCACCAATTGCGGTTTCTTCATTTGTATCCTCACGCTCGTCTTGACCCCGTCATACATATCCTTAATGGCTCTAATATAGGCAACACGCACCCCTTTCTTCTCGAGAGCCCTCCATAGTACCTCTCTAGGCACTCTATCATAAGCTTTCTCCAGATCAATAAAAACCATATGCAGATCCTTTTGTTGCTTCTGGTATTCCTCCATCAACCGGCGCAGTAAGTATATTGCCTCCATAGTTGATCTCCCCGGCATGAAGCCAAATTGATTCTCAGTAACATGAGTCGAATACTTGGACTTGTTATCGTTGGAAAAAGATCTGAAAATAAGAATTTTCCCTTCCCGTCAGAATTCCTTTTCACAAACACTTGATTAATAACGAGGTTGACTAACAAAATCAGAGTTTGCGGAAACATAGTAAAGTAATCATATTATGCCCCCAAAATATATCAAGTGTAACAAGTCCATGGATACCAAATAATTATTATTATGAAATCGAATTCATCTTATGATACCTCTTACAAAATGTGTATCATATAAATACTTATTAAAAATAGAGATGTTATAGAGTTGGTCACTGGTCCTCTGTCCAAACATTTGTCTGGTCAGATCCTCGATATCTGCACAACGGGTTCCCAACCCACACTTTCTACACTTTGCATGCACCTAAGGGACATCTCCCTTATCTGATTCTTCTGCAAGCTAGATGCACGATCAACACCTAATAAGGGCATGGGGGTTAGCTATACATATTCGCATAATCAAATGAGAATAACACTAACATCCACAAGTCAACATGTAGCAAATCATGATGCATATTCATATGAGCACGCCCGGTTAATCATAATAATTCTTTCAATGCAGGTGGCATGATGCATGATTTTCATCCATAACTGAGGCCTCTAACAAAGTCTATCTTGGACGTCCATCCAATACACGTTGTGTTCCCGAAACACTGACATTCGTTCCCAGAACGTAATGTCAAACCATACTTGGATAAATAAGCATCACTCCTAGAGTATGCATCACGTTCCCAGAACGTGTAGAAAACCATACTTGGAATAATAAGCATCACTCCCAGAGTGTGCATCACGTTCCCAGAACGCATACGTTCCCAGAACGCATAAAAACCAGGTCCCGGACACTGGCCACATTCTCAGAATCTGTCATCAAGTAGGTTGTGTATCAATGTGTTCCCAGAACACTAACATACGTTCCCAGAACGTATATAACCAGGTCCCAAACACTAGCCACATTCCCAGAATGTGTCATCAAGTAGGTTACAAATTTGGTACTCCTGGAGTACCCTCCTCCTGGAGTACCAACCAAACTTCCATTCTATATGAAAACACAATCATCAAGGTTGGTTTTATCTTTAATTCTATTATTATACCAACGTGTCCCCAGAACACTAACATACGTTCCCAGAACGTATCACAAATCATACTTGGAATATAATCAAGCACCACTCCCAGAGTGTGCATCACGTTCCCAGAACGTGTCAAAGAAACCATGTCCCAGACAATGGCCACATTCCCAGAATGTGTCATCAAGTAGGAAGATTATTACTGAAGAATATATATATATATATATATATATATATAAAGTAGGAAGTGCTAGATAATAAGAGTTATCATGAAAAGAGTATAAGGTGATGAGTTTTTGAAAAATTCGATTTGATAAATAGCCATGAACAAGGTTCAAATCACAAGCATACTCACATAAAATTCAATTATTCAAATATACACAGAATTAGGTAATAATATATATATATATAACGAAATATATAAGGACTCAACTTAGGTATACATTTAAACTAACTTAAACCATCATTGGTACTCACTAGTTAAGTCTAATCAAGTTCTACCTCTCAATTTAACAGAAACTTTTCTTAAAGTAAAACTTTTAACTAGGCCTATGCTTAGCTATTCTTCCTAAGATTCAAGGTTTTCTATTGGGTTCCTTAGGTTGTGACTTCACCCAAGCACTTCTTATTTTCTAAAACTCTAGCTTAACTTCTCTCACAAGATCTAAATTTCTTATACCAAGACTTCTATAGAAAATGCTAAAGTTGTTACTTTAACATTTAAAAAACTATATTTCTTAAGATAGTTCAGGATGGTTTGGAAAAATTTTATAGTTCTGAAATATAGCTTGTTCAATAGTAACAAAACATTTTCTTTAAGTCCTACGCAACTTAAGGGAAAGACATAACATCCACTTTCCTAGTTTAAGTTCTATACAAGGTCTTAATTCTAAACTTGATGCATTGCCTTTAACCGACCTTGATACCTTCCTTTATATTATTCAAATTAAACTTTTGTAAAAATTGCTAGATGATAATTCACAAGGTAAAGAATTGATAATTAGTGACATAATAACTATCAAAGGTTGTGTATCCTTAAAATAATGAAAACACATTGTTCATTAAAATATCATTTGTATAGATTGATAAATCATTTCCATTCAAAACATTAACAAATTATTCAACAGTGAAAAAATATTGAACATTAAAAATTCAAGTCCTTTGTATAATTTCTAAAGCAATTCATATCAGTTTTGAAGCCAATTCGCAATTCTTGAGGACTCATTTTACAAAGAGAAACATAAAGTCCTCTAAGGTTATCAAATCTAACAAAAGGGAATGTATTCTATGGTAAAAATAAATTTTCATTTATATTTTTAAATTTCAACAATTTACATTCCTCTTTGCTTTGGATTTAATATCCGATTTCATCCCAATTTGACTTATGTCGCATAATGCGGATACCTAGTTAATTGGGATGTGGTTTACTTCAAGAGTAAACTACATCATCGCTCAATTACTTAGGAATTCATGTTATCATCGGTATATTCTTAAAAACTGGTTGTGCGACAAATTAGTCAATTGGCATGGTTCAAATCAATGTAATATGTTGAAAATCATTACAAGTATGAGTATTCTTAAAATTTATTGCAGTTCATGATATCATTAATTTAGTTTATTTAAAACATTTATATAATTTCACAAAACAATTCATAATGATTTAGGAAACTTTAGTTTTAAAACGTAACTTGTTCGATGGAAATAAAATGTCTCCTTTAGTCCTATATGAACTTAGTAAAGAGACATCATCGTCATTTGGAATTACCAATTTCAATTTATAAAGGGTATGCTTCTCGATGTAAATCTTATTTCAAAGTGTAATGATTACATTCCCTTTTTAAATTGAATTTGAAATTCCAAGTTGTTTCTGAAAAATAACAGTTAATGGATTCCTACTTAACTAACATGTGGTCCATGAAAGAACTATCATACCACATCTTAGTCATTTAGGAATGCTATAAACTTACTAAGGTATTCTTATAATCAAAATACAATGTGGAAATTTAGAAGGTACTTAGGTCTTACTAAGGATGATACTTAGTAATCATAATTCAAGGCAAATACAGTGGGTTGACATCTATCCACTTCCGTTGCGCACTCTGATTAAGAATGCTCGGAGTTTGCAGGGTTTGGATAGCCTACATTACTTTTCTAATTCTTAGGTATAGAGGTTTGAAAAAAAAAATCATTTTGTTGGATTCAAGGACTCAATGATATCATCTATCAATACATATAAATCTCGAGGTGATCAGTCTCGATTTTACATTACATTGATGATAAGATAATTTCCTGTCTTACCTGAATTCTAATTATATCAAATAGTTTATCATCCATTCTAAAGAGGGCTTTATTAATCAAAAGTTTCATTTCCTTCATCACATTTGGAATTGACTTACTTAATTCAAGACTAAGGATTAGTCTTCCCGTTGGGGTAGCTTTTTCATGCTCTGGCCCGCTGGGAGTTATTACTTTTCCTTAGTCTCTACTTTCGGTCTCTTCTTTGATATGACAAAGTTACATTAAAATTTTGAGTTTAGTCCACTTTAGATTGGAGATAAATCACTAAGATTAGATAATAGATATAAACATAATTCTAGTATTACTAAGGTCCGATTGACTTACCAACTACCTATACTCACCTTTCTACTGAAGTTCTATCACTTACTTAACTATTAATCAGTTACTCTCATGTGGAGTAACTCATTGGAGATATGGAGATCCATACTCCATAGCCGAGGATTGCAACCATTGCTCTGATACCATAATGTAACATCCTACTTTTTAGTAACTTAAAGTATAATATTTAATTATATAATGTTTATATAGAAATTTTTGCAGAGTTTCGTCTGAATTATGGACTTTTCCCAAAATAAATGTTTTGTATCTGTCAGATCCAGAACAGTTTATATCTATAAATAAAAATATGTAATTACATTATAAGTGATTGTGACATAATTTAATTTCATCAAAGGGAGGATATATAAATATCCTTCGCAGTCACCAATACATTTGTTAAAAATTCTTATCAATTCCTTTTAGAAAATAAGAGGTATACTTAAATAACAAGAAATTTAATTATTTAATATATCTTTATATAATGAAATTCTTTACACTATGACATCTTGGAACGGTTGCAATAATAATGCGATCCTGAGATCACAATCATTAGCATACTCTCTTCTAATGAGAGTATACCTGTCTCGGCAGGGATAATATGAGAGTCCTTCTCCAGGGTACCTAAAATGACAACTTAAGAGGTGAGTAATTTGAATTTAAATTAAAGAAAGCACTTAAAAACAATAATAAGGCATAAATAAATGCATTTACATTTAATCAATCTAATACATCATTACATCATAGGATACAAATAGCATTATTATATCACTAAGTATAATCACATATTCATAGTTGGATGAACGCAACGTCGCTCATTTTGATTTAATCCTTGAATCCAATATTATACTTTTTCATTTCATTGCATTTACTTTATTCTTTTCATTGGATCCAATGGATTAAACCACATAGATGTATATGCAAATGTATGCTCATCTTATGCATGTACTTCTTATTTACTTTCACTTTGACTTTACTTTGCTTTACATCACACATTTTCCTCACATCACCCTCCACTCCGGGGAAAAACCGACCGATAGTAGTACCCCTCCAAACACATGGTTTGCACAGTACTTCACCCCTTTTTAGGGGTTCATCATACAATTTGGTTTGATTACACCAAATTGGCTATAAAAGGGATCACCATTGACCGGCCACGAAAAGCCAAAGTAACTGACAGAATTATTATGGTTGCGTAAAACCAATCCCCAACACGGGTTGCGAACCCGTGTCCTTTGGAAGATCAAAGTTTTCCACAATAATTCTCGGCGATTATTTCAATGGCACAATCTAGTTACTCTTGCTTCACGCTATACGAATGTTTTTCCCCTACTCCTAACGTCCACCTTTTCTCCATGTATGATGCAAGTTCTTAAGCTCTTCCTAATTGAATTTAACTCCCCTTATACTTTAGGAAATTGCAGTGGTTTGGATTCAAACTCAATTAGAAATTGCTTTATTATAATTTGTAAATAAATATATATAATTAAATTTACTAAATAATATATATAAAATAGAAACATATTTACATCATTCATAGTTCAGTGCACATTATCATCCAACATCATATAAGTAAAGGCATTTGGCACACACAAATAGCACATAAGAGAACTTATATCTAAGGCATAATCACTAAGTCATGTAACTTAAATTCTCAAGCCAAATTAATCATTCATATACACTTACTTATACTCCTATTACTATAATTAAATCCTTCTCTTAATTTAAACCAAAGTACTCCTTCTTACCTTCTTGGAAAATATAGAGAAAGTGAGAGATTGAGAGACCACTACCCACCTAGCTTTGCTTGAAGTTCCTAGCCTTTAATCCTTGATCCTTATCCACTCCTAAGCTTTCTTTCCAAGTTACAAGACAAGAATTTGAAGATTTGAGAAGTTAGGGTTTAGGGTTTGATTTGGGGTTTTGAGAGGATTTGGGAGAAATTGTGATTTTAGGGGTGAAAATTGGTAGGGAATTGATATGAAGTTAGTATATGATGATTATTTGATGGAGTTTGATGTTGATTTGTTGATTGGAATGGATTAGGGTTTGAGAAAGAAAGAGTTCGAGCATGGAGGAGAGAAAAATGGTGTGTTGAATGACTCATTTTCGTATTTATTATTTTGCTGATCAGACAGAAATACTCGAGTCTTTTTGGAAAGACTCTAGTCTTTTTATCCAAAATACTCGAGTCTTTCTTGAAAGACTCTAGTCTTTTGCCAAGTTCTCATATATTCATTTCCTTTCCCCTTCAAAGTTCCATAACTTCTTCGTTAACCGTCGGATCTTGCTCAAATTTGAAAGCAAGCTTCCTAATATTCTTATATTCATATCCAACGGTGGAATTCATGTTTTGAGTTGTCAATCTTTTATTTATAATTTCTTATTATTATTATTATGATTATTTAACTATTAATAAAATTTGGGGTGTTACACGAGCATCACATTCTAATGCCTTCTAATTGCTCTTAAACTATTTCTATATATTCTATACATCCTAAACACTAAATTACCAAATTCTAACATTTCTACGCTTATATAAAACTCAGGATGCTACACTGAGTACCCTCCTCATATTCCCAGAATATGATAAACGTTCCTACCAACCAAACTTCCATTCTATATGAATGCACAATCATCAAGGTTGGTTTTATCTTTAATTCTATTATTATACCAACGTGTCCCCAGAACACTAACATACGTTCCTAGAACGTATCGCAAACCATACTTGGAATATAATCAAGCACCACTCCCAGAGTGTGCATCACGTTCCCAGAACGTGTCAAAGAAACCATGTCCCAGACAATGGCCACATTTCCAGAATGTGTCATCAAGTAGGTTGCATCAGTTTGGTACTCCTAGAGTACAGGGTCATGTTCCCATTAATTCCATTATTATGACTTAGAAAACACAAATTCAGAATGATATCTTGAGGTAGGGCTTTATTCGTAAAATTCACCTTTGAATTTAAGTTTAACATATGCTCATAGACCTGGATTGAGAGAATATAATCATTGGTATTAACAATCCTTACTCAAAAACTTAACTCTTATTTTCAAGTTTTCAGGTACTAACCGGTTACATCATCACTTCACCGGTTAGAATTACAGACCTGAATACAAAACCACTGATTTTCAAAGAGTCTTTTCTTGAATTCTCTACTCAATCCAATAACAAGGTCTTAGCATAACAGAATACCTCAAGTTCAACACATAATATCATTCAAAAGATCTAAGTCATAATCCAATTTCATTTATGCATAATTTCCTCTTGAAATTATCATTTGATATTAAGGTATTAACTCATCACTTCCAATCTAAACCAAACAGTGCTAAATTACATAGTTTTAGATTGGTCTTTGTATGAAATTCTAGCTTAAACTTGAGTACAAATGGTATGGAAACTTAGTCAATTTCAGAAATTCATTTTCTTTGAAAATTGACAGTATCTAACCGGTTACAAATATCGACTAACCGGTTAGATTATGCAGTCTGTACATTGAAAAATGAGGATTTGCATACCATTCTTTTCAATACTCAAATCTAACCAATTTCATCAATCAAAAGAGTTCACATACCTTAATACTAATATGTTCAGCCACAAAAACATATCTATCTTGCATGCATTCAATTTAGATACTCAAATTGCACATATTTCACAACTTAATGCATCAATTCACATAATATCCAAATAAGTCATGAATCCAACATCAATATAGCTTGCATGCATCTAGATAACATTGCTCATAACAACAATTGAGCTCAGATTGGCCTCCAAGTCACTTAACCATTTTAACTTATGCCCTTTTGAGTCTCTTGGTGACTCATCCTATGTTCTACCACAATTTATCCTCATTCTAGCAAATAGTAAGCTTCCCCCTTACCTTAGGTTCGTGCTTGAACAAGATTTGAGCAGAGATTTGAGGTAGAACACCAAACACCCAAAGCTCCTCCTCAAACCAGAACCGTTTTGACAGGGTAGATTGATCAAGGAATTTGGAACATGAAATGGACATGGAAATTAGGGAAAATGGTCATTATCAAAACCATGCAACATGAACTTTGAAAGGAAATCAAGTCTAGAACAAGAGAAGGCTTGAGCTTACCAAAATCGAAGCTCAAAGTCAGTTCCAGAAACCCAATACAGAACTGTGACAGTTTTGAACCTCCAACTTCGTGAATTGATTTCTCCTAGCTCAGGAACTCTCAACTTACAAACCTTATATCAATACAAAGCCCTTGATGTGAGCTTTGTAACAGTGTATCACTTGCAGTTTATCTCTCAGAAACGAAGGAGAATTACAGGGACGAATCTCAGAACCCTAAAAACAGAATTTCAGCACTTCAATGAGAAAATCAACCCAAATTCATCAACAATTCGAGTTTTTATAGAGAGATCAGGCTTGCATGCAAGGCAACACGCGTTCCTCAGCGTGATTTGAGTGGGATTCGTGGCAATTTCTGGATTAATTGGGTGATTACTCATCAAAATCCACTAACCCAGTTTCTGAGTTCATCGTGTAACCGGTTACAGAGCCCTTCTAACCGGTTACATACTGATAAAATTCAAAAATTAAGATTTTAATTCCTCTCTTTCTAAAAACCTTTATAATATGGTAATTAGGTCCCAACCCAAGGACTAAATTACAATATTCATATTTTTGTACAAAATAACCATATAAAAATATTTCTCATATTTCTATATATTAAAACACATAATGTACAAAGACTAAAACTTTCCAAACCAATATAAATCAATTATAAAATAATTGTTATAATTAATTTCTTGGTTATTTGGGAGACGAATATTAGGGGTGTTACACTACTCCCCCACTTAAAAGGAATTTCGTCCCCGAAATTCATCTTCTGAAATTTTCCACTTTTCCAAAATGTTCTTATACTAGAAAACTTCATCTAGCTCCCAAAAATTTGTTCTTTAGGGTACTCCCCCACTTAAAAGAGTTTCGATATGGTTCTTTTATTTCGAAACATTTCTAATAAAATCTTTCAGGAAAAGACTTTTCAAACTAAACAATAAGGATTCTTCGTATAAAACTCTTAATGTTAAAAGAATCCTTTCAAAGAAATATCTTTTTGAATAATACACTTCAGATAAAACATTTTTTTTAATAAACTTTTGGGAAAAACTTTTTGCGCTGCGCACTCTAATCATCCGAGCACGATTAAAGAAAAATTTGTATGACTTCATTCCTTAACAGCTTGAGACATTAGGGTGATCAGTCCTAATATTCAAACCATTAATAACAAAATCATCCCTTTCACATACAATCTTTCGCAAGAAAGACCATACGACAGATCTTTAAGTTAGATGAACTTAAAGATAAGGTAATGATCACTATCAGACTTAGTTAGATAGTCAAGTTCTAGAGACATTTCCGTTGGGGAGACAAAGATTTGTCATATCCCGGTGGTTGTTAATCTCTCTAGCCATAACTGATCTTTCTATTTCTGTAGTGTCCACAGATATCATCACATCCAACTGTGATAAGGGTTTTGATCACAGAAAGATTGGAGTTAAACTTCCAACAGGATATTGATATTCTCAAACGATTAGATTAACGTAATCGAAAACATTTAACTACGTTAACTCAGATCAAAGGAAGAGATAGGCTTGGGTTGTCTACGTCAGGATTAAACTCAACTCTCATCTCATCCGGTGAATTCTTCTCGTGCTGGATTCGTCCATTCCTTTCTCACATTTTCCTTCAAGACAATTCGGTGAGTAATACTCCAGCTTCCTACAATCGGAATTGACTATTCCCTTAGGTACATCACAACTAAACTCAAAGTGATGTGCCTCACAGTTTTCACCTTGAGATGGACAAATGTTTCCTTCCATATTTCCTCCTTAGACACTTTTCTTCAATCGAGGATTCCTTAACCTTAATATTTCCGTGATTGATATTCTCCCATTTACTTTTCCTCTTTCTCCAATTGAGCCTGTATTTCATCATTCTTTCTCTTATTCTGAACTCAGACATTTCTCGCATGAAATTCATGTACTTTCCCATAGTCCTCATACATGCTTACCAACATCGAGAAATTCCTTATTCCTTGATAGTTGATAGCTAACTTGGATTCGAACATAATCTACTCGCGAAATTCGTGCCTTTGGATTTCTCATCTAGGTTGTCCTAGACAACACTTCATAAATCCATTGCCTCCATACTATATTTTCTAATATTCATAATCACAGACTTTAATTCTAAAGATAAAATCTCATTCATCCCTTTCAGCTCCTCATCTTCTGGTTGTAATTCACGAATCCGATTCAAGAATTCGTTGACCATTTGCAACATTCCCAATCTAAGGCTAGATAGTTCCACTTGCATTGCCAGACTTAGGTCTCTGAACTCCTCGATCAGACTAGCCTCCTTGACCATCATTGAGCTCACACGAATAGCCTTTCAGCTCAAATCGTCTGCAACTACGTTTGTTTTGCCAGGATGATAATGGAGCTCAAAGTCATAATCTTTTAGAAACCCCATCCATCACCTTTGTCTTATATTCTACTTTTCTTCGTCTTATTGTCATTCATATTTTCGGATTCCAAACTTGTTCATGAATCACAACCTTCTTATCTTAGTACTTATCGTCTCTTTTGCATCATCCAGCTAAATCCTATATCTTCTCCTGATTGGAGTAGCTCCTTAATTTTAACTTTTGATTAGTCCATAAGTATTATGATTCAATCCTCTTAAATCAATTTCAATGATAAATCAAGGGATTAAATTATTTTACCACACTAAATCCTTCCTTAAATTTTACTTAGGTGATTGACATTGAGTTTGGATTGGAGGAAAATGTCTACTGATACCAAAAGTTCCTTCACAAAGGACTTAAATTTTTATTTTAAACTTTCAGCTTCTAACCGATTATAAGAAACTCTAACCGATTTATGAAGTACAGTTTAAGAAATAAAACCAAAGAATTTCAAAACCATTTTCTTTACATCATCCAATCCAACTCAAAATAGGATTTAATCATAATCTAATACCTTGATTCCAACTGAATTCATCACTGAAACGATTTAAATCATAATATACTCACCTTTTTCCATAATTCCTCTTGGACTAATCATATTATATTGGGGTATAATCCATCACTACCCCACCATAATTAAACAACATCCAATCATTTCATACAATCAGTTGATCTTTCCAAGTCAACTTGGTCAGAGGCCATGCGATCTTAGAAAATCCTTAAATACTCCGGCGATAGTACCCAGCCAGCCCTAAGAACTTCTTACTTTAAAGACCGCATGCCCTGCGAACTTAACTTCACTCAACCAAAACTCATCTTTGGTGAGCTTAGCACACAACTACTCCTCTTGCAGGATTCTCAACACAATCCTGAGATGTTTCACATGCTCCTCCGGATTCTTAGAATAAACCACAAACGAATCCAAATATAATCTAAAGGTCCAGTTCTTATAATCCATAAAAGAATAGGTGCATTAGTCAATCCGAACGACATTATTTCCTACTCATAATGTCCGTATCGAGATCAAAAATGCAGTCTTAAGTGTATCCCTGTCCCGAATCCTGATTTGGGGTTACTCCAACCGCCAATCAATTTTAGAAAACACTTAGACTCCTTTAACCTGGTCCAACCATAACCATTTTAACAACTTCTATACATGTTTCTTCCATTTAACCATTCCCGATGGTATCATATCATAAGGGTAGTAGAGATAGAATCAGTTTCAAGAATTTACTTGATTCCAAACTCTATCGCTTTACTCATGGGTAAACCTGATATCATTTCTTGTAACCAAGATTTCTTTGACCCCCTTATTCCTTCACTGCTGCCCAGAAGCAAACACATGGGTCCATTGGATTCCAGATTCGAAACATGGGAATCCCGATACAGGGTTGTTCTATCGTCATTAATCATGATCACTTGATCCCTCGGCTCCCAAACCGTGCTTAAGATCAAATGTAATCATGACACAGGTAGATAGACAAAGTCTAATACCTTAATAGAACGATTCCGACATACCTTGGAAACAACTACATGAAGATTTGTAGGATCCTCTGCTTTGAGATAGCAGATTGGATAAGGCATGGAGCAACTTTGATCAATACCCTTATCCCTAAGGAACAAAAGAAAGGATAGCTTTAGAGTTTAACAAAATCAACAAGGTTAATCCTTAAGAAGATGAGTACCCTGCACTCAATCTGAGAAGTTGATTAACTTTAACACTAGTGAGGGTAAAAACTCTTCTCCAGAGTCAAGGACTTAACTACAACTCCTTAAGATTTCTTTATCACTGGTTCTATGAGAACTGATAAACCAACACTATGGTTTTAGGTTTACCACATGTCTAAAGAGAAGCATACAACTATCATGCTTCTACTTAGACTATATAGAACACTTCTTAATAACAGAATAAGCTACTTATCTACAGCCATTACCCATAACCTTAGCTCTAGTTTGGAAGTATATGAAAGCATACTTCCCCGGAAACATTGCAGATATCGATGACCAGCGTATTGGACCACACACCCAAGGACCAAGAGTCAGGACCATTGCTCTGATACCATAAAAGTGTAACGCTCCTTGTATATCATCTTACTTTATAAGATAAGTAATAAGTTTATGAATACTTGGACTTGTTATCGTTGGAAAAAGATCTGAAAATAAGAATTTTCCCTTCCCTTGAGAATTCCTTTTCACAAACACTTGATTAATAACGAGGTTGACTAACAAAATCAGAGTTTGCGAAAACATAGTAAAATAATCATATTATGCCCCCAAAATATATCAAGTGTAACAAGTCCATGGATACCAAATAATTATTATTATGAAACCGAATTCATCTTATGATACCTCTTTCAAAATGTGTATAATATAAATACTTATTAAAAATAGAGATGTTATAGAGCTGGTCACTGGTCCTCTGTCCAAACATTCGTCTGGTCGGATCCTCGATATCTGCACAACGGGTTCCCAACCCACACTTTCTACACTCTGCATGCACCTAAGGGACATCTCCCTTATCTGATTCTTCTGCAAGCTAGATGCACGATCAACACCTAATAAGGGCATGGGGGTTAGCTATACATATTCGCATAATCAAATGAGAATAATACTAACATCCACAAGTCAACATGTAGCAAATCATGATGCATATTCATATGAGCACGCCCGGTTAATCATAATAATTCTTTCAATGCAGGTGGCATGATGCATGATTTTCATCCACAACTGAGGCCTCTAACAAAGTCCATCTTGGACGTCCATCCAATACACCGTTGTGTTCCCGGAACACTGACATTCGTTCCCAGAACGTAATGCCAAACCATACTTGGATAAATAAGCATCACTCCCAGAGTGTGCATCACGTTCCCAGAACGTGTAGCAAACCATACTTGGAATAATAAGCATCACTCCCAGAGTGTGCATCACGTTCCCAGAACGCATACGTTCCCAGAACGCATAAAAACCAGGTCCCGGACACTGGCCACATTCCCAGAATGTGTCATCAAGTAGGTTGCGTATCAATGTGTTCCCAGAACACTAACATACGTTCCCAGAACGTATATAACAAGGTCCCAGACACTGGCCACATTCCCAGAATGTGTCATCAAGTAGGTTACAAATTTGGTACTCCCGGAGTACCCTCCTCATATTCCCAGAATATGATAAACGTTCCTACCAACCAAACTTCCATTCTATATGAATGCACAATCATCAAGGTTGGTTTTATCTTTAATTCTATTATTATACCAACGTGTCCCCAAAACACTAACATACGTTCCCAGAACGTATCGCAAACCATACTTGGAATATAATCAAGCACCACTCCCAGAGTGTGCATCACGTTCCCAGAACGTGTCAAAGAAACCATGTCCCAGACAATGGCCACATTTCCAGAATGTGTCATCAAGTAGAGTACAGAGTACAGAGTCATGTTCCCATTAATTCCATTATTATGACTTAGAAAACACAAATTCGGAATGATATCTTGAGGTAGGGCTTTATTCGTAAAATTCACCTTTGAATTTAAGTTTAACATATGCTCATAGACCTGGATTGAGAGAATATAATCATTGGTATTAACAATCCTTACTCAAAAACTTAACTCTTATTTTCAAGTTTTCAGGTACTAACCGGTTACATCATCACTTCACCGGTTAGAATTACAGACCTGAATACAAAACCACTGATTTTCAAAGAGTCTTTTCTTGAATTCTCTACTCAATCCAATAACAAGGTCTTAGCATAACAGAATACCTCAAGTTCAACACATAATATCATTCAAAAGATCTAAGTCATAATCCAATTTCATTTATGCATAATTTCCTCTTGAAATTATCATTTGATATTAAGGTATTAACTCATCACTTCCAATCTAAACCAAACAGTGCTAAATTACATAGTTTTAGATTGGTCTTTGTATGAAATTCTAGCTTAAACTTGAGTACAAATGGTATGGAAACTTAGTCAATTTCAGAAATTCATTTTCTTTGAAAATTGACAGTATCTAACCGGTTACAAATTTCGACTAACCGGTTAGATTATGCAGTCTGTACATTGAAAAATGAGGATTTGCATACCATTCTTTTCAATACTCAAATCTAACCAAATTCATCAATCAAAAGAGTTCACATACCTTAATACTAATATGTTTAGCCACAAAAACATATCTATCTTGCATGCATTCAATTTAGATACTCAAATTGCACATAATTGCACATATTTCACAACTTAATGCATCAATTCACATAATATCCAAATAAGTCATGAATCCAACATCAATATAGCTTGCATGCATCTAGATAACATTGCTCATAACAACAATTGAGCTCAGATTGGCCTCCAAGCCACTTAACCATTTTAACTTATGCCCTTTGAGTCTCTTGGTGACTCATCCTATGTTCTACCACAATTTATCCTCATTCTAGCAAATAGTAAGCTTCCCCTTACCTTAGGTTCGTGCTTGAACAAGATTTGAGCAGAGATTTGAGGTAGAACACCAAACACCCAAAGCTCCTCCTCAAACCAGAACCGTTTTGACAGGTAGATTGATCAAGGAATTTGGAACATGAAATGGACATGGAAATTAGGGAAAATGGTCATTATCAAAACCATGCAACATGAACTTTGAAAAGAAATCAAGTCTAGAACAAGAGAAGGCTTAAGCTTACCAAAATCGAAGCTCAAAGTCAGTTCCAGAAACCCAATACAGAACTGTGACAGTTTTGAACCTCCAACTTCGTGAATTGATTTCTCCTAGCTCAGGAATTCTCAACTTACAAACCTTATATCAATACAAAGCCCTTGATGTGAGCTTTGTAACAGTGTATCACTTGCAGTTTTTCTCTCAGAAACGAAGGAGAATTACAGGGACGAATCTCAGAACCCTAAAAACAGAATTTCAGCACTTCAATCAGAAAATCAACCCAAATTCATCAACAATTCGAGTTTTTATAGAGAGATCAGGCTTGCGTGCAAGGCAACACGCGTTCCTCAGCGTGATTTGAGTGGGATTCGTGGCAATTTCTGGATTAATTGGGTGATTACTCATCAAAATCCACTAACCCAGTTTCTGAGTTCATCGTGTAACCGGTTACAGAGCCCTTCTAACCGGTTACATACTGATAAAATTCAAAAATTAAGATTTTAATTCCTTTCTTTCTAAAAACCTTTCTAATATGGTAATTAGGTCCCAACCCAATGACTAAATTACAATATTCATATTTTTGTACAAAGTAACCATATAAAAATATTTCTCATATTTCTATATATAAAAACACATAATGTACAAAGACTAAAACTTTCCAAACCAATATAAATCAATTATAAAATAATTATTATAATTAATTTCTTGGTTATTTGGGAGACGAAAATTAGGGGTGTTACAGAAAAACCATTAAAAAAACATTTTTTTTTCCTATATTTCAAAGTCGAGGGAGTATTAAGTTATACCAATAATAATTGATATTCATTTTAACATAGGCATTGAAGATGGCCGGCGCGGAAATTTTGATGTGTCTCTTGTTATTAGTTGCATGCACTATGAGTTAATCTGTCACTCTTTCCCCCTTTGTAGTTTTGTATCTTTATTGTTTTTGTCATTCTTGTGCTGTTCTTAGCACATTTGGTACTGTGCTCTTAACAATGATTGGCTCTGGAGTTTGGAGGTTACCCTTATTCCTTTTATATATATATATATATATATATAATTTTGCCAATCTTGTGACACCATCTTATGGAATCTTGAACTTGTAGATAATTTTGAGGATTTTGAGAGACCAACAATCGAACTCTCTCCAGAGGTAAATTAAAGAGAGGCATCTCACAATTTTTGTGGAGTCATATAGCAACAAAATTTTAGTTATAATATAAACTTTCGAGGGTACAAGAACCCATGATTTAGAACTTAGTAACCTGTGAATATGTGTGTGTACATCCAAGTTTGAGATATTTTGCTATCTAAACTAAATTTCTTTTATGGCACATTAGCTTATAGTTTTTTCATAGCTTTTTTCATAGTTCATCAATTCACAACTAAGTTTAAACGGGTTTTTATTCAGAGCTCCAAGGATACATTCTCTTGAGGGGATAATTAAGGAGTGTAAGCTAGAGCAGCATCTGGAAAGGGGTAAAGAAAGAAAATGGATGACAAATCCATGGATGATATTATAAAGGAAGTTGTTGATCTGGTATGTTGAATTATACTAATTATCCTAGTTGTATGCAAAAAAAAAAAAAAAAAAAAGATGAATTCAATTTTTTTAGATGCTATATTTTTCAGGCTCTCATAAAAATTACTTTTAACAAAATATTTCTCAGTTTGGATGTTATGCAGATGCTAAAGTTCATTTAGTTTCTTTATTGCTAAATTAAAAAAGAAAATAAAATAAAATTGATCAATCACATTTTGCATAACTTCATGACTTATCATATTTCTTGAGTCCAAACCAAGATATGAAATTTTTTAAAAATATATTTGCTAATGATCTGATGGTGTTGGGGTGGAAGTAGGAGGGGAAGAAGAGCATTATTAGTCAATTGCTAAACATGGAATTTATGCTATATGCAGGAAAACATTCCCCTAGAGGAGGTTTTTGATCATCTAAAATGTACTAGAGAAGGATTAAGCTCTGAGGAAGCACAAGAGAGGCTAGACTTATATGGTTACAATAAACTTGAAGAAAAGAAGGTTAAGATTGAACTTTCAGTGCTTTTTTTTTTCTTCATATCTGCCTTAAATTTTTCTGGCTGATGTTTCTCAATGATATCTTATATCATGTTTCTGCAGGAAAGTAAAATACTGAAGTTTTTGGGTTTTATGTGGAACCCTCTTTCATGGGTAATGGAAGCTGCTGCTTTCATGGCCATTGTTATGGCACAGGGAGGGGTAAATTTTATATCACTCTTCTTTCTTTTACATTAATTTTGGTGTTTATCCCAAGGGTTGGATTAGTGAAAAAAAAAAGTTAGAAGAAGCAGGTATTTTGTAAATATGAAACAATGTTTCTTATATCCCTTTTTTTTTGTTTTTTCCTAACTTGCAAGTTGCAAAAGTGATTACACATTGTGGGATTGATTTTCACACTCCAATTATATATATATATATATATATATATATATATATATATATATATTATATCTTTTGGCCAAAAGTGGTTGTTGTGAATTTGTGATGTAAGCGGTTAATAATTAAATCGCAAAATCGATGAAATCGAACCTTCCCAGTTTAAAAATTGTTGTTTGATTCTATTCAATTTTTTTTAAAGAGAAACAATTGATTTTTGATTTGATTCACGGTTCCGTACTTTTATAACAATACAAAACCAACCGACCAAACACGGTTAAAAAACCAAATTTCATGCCTTTGTGTTAAATAATTTGCCCTCCCTAATTAAAAGAAATAAGAAATTGCTTAATAATTATTATCAGATTCTATTTCCTGCCTTTATAATAGTGCATTTATACTAATTTTATATTAAGAATTTTTTTTTGAAACATATTAAGAAATAAGAATATTTTAAAAAAATAACATTGAGATTTAAGAAAATTAATTAACATTTTTTTATATTTTAAATTAATTATATTTCAAATTAAAATAAATATATTTTTATCTTATATTTCAAATCGGGGAATACGAAGTAGACAATTTTAGGTTCAATTGCAAAGTTATGTTTCAATATCAATCAGTAAGATTTGACTATTCTTACTAAATTTTGGATATCATCCATCATCCAGTAAATTTAGTATAACAACTCCTCCTCAATTCTGCAGCACAAAAGAGGGGATTATCAAGATTTTGCTGGCATAATTACTTTGCTTATTATAAACTCTACCATCAGTTTCATAGAAGAAAACAATGCTGGTAATGCAGCAGCCGCACTTATGGCAAGATTGGCCCCAAAAGCAAAGGTTCTTCTTATCTTCTCTCATTAACAAAAAAAGCCTGCTACATCATTATTGCATGTCTTATTTACTTGTCTTATAATGCCTAAGTTTTATGAAGCATGTATACTTCAAATTAGTCGCCATGCTCACTTGCTCATATCCGTATAACACTTTCTATATTTACCTTTTGAATTTGGGTTTTGCTAAATGATAAGCAATTAAAGGGGTAAATGTTTATTTAATTAGAAACTAATTTCACTACTCCCTCTAACTCGAATTATAAGTAAAACTAACTAATTTTACGCTTATTAAGGAGTTGATTGTATTTAATTTTCTCAAATTTATAATAGAATAGAGATATTTTAGGAAAGTTGCATGTAAAATGAAACAAAAATTAAATAAGATAACAATTTTCTAGGGATGTTTTAGGAAAGTGACATTGGGAATGAAATAAAATTTAAGAAAGTTGGTTAATTTTGCTTATTTTTAAACCATGAGAGGTATGCTTTTTGTTGATTATATTTCAAGCTGGAGGAAGTACTTCTTTATATGCTCCCTCCTTTCCTATAAAAGATCATTTTCAATATTTTATTTTGATCTTATTGACCACATTTCAATTTTTAAAAGCATTTAATTATTTCTTTTCATAAACACTCATATTTGCTGAACATTTTTTAAAGTTTTGATAATAATTACAGGAGTAATTTTGAAAAAGTATATCATATTTTTAATGTCACTAACAAATTTAACTATTTTCTCTTAAAAAATCTATATATATATATATATATATATATAGAAATGGAGGGAGTATTAAATATATCATTTCCCAAAGTTGCATTTTTCTTTTTTTTTTTTTTTGGTGAAAAAGTTGCATTTTTCTTTAATGGATTATCCTCATTCCTAAAAAAAATCCTTTATACTAACCTTATTAATTTTACAGCAATGTTATCAATACTTTGCTCAATAAAGTCAAACGTTGTCACACCTGATTGGACAGATATCATTTTTCTTAATTTTTATAGTTTGTATCATAATCATCTTGTGTCTTATAATTTTTTTAAAATGATAGGTACTCCGTGATGGAAAATGGAGTGAAGAAGATGCTTCAGTGTTGGTTCCTGGTGACATAGTTAGCATCAAGCTAGGTGACATCATTCCTGCGGATGCACGACTACTTGAAGGAGATCCTTTGAAAATTGATCAGGTAAAATTCGCAGTAGTTCTCTCTCTCTCTCTCTCTCTATATATATATATATATATATATATATATATATATATATATATATATATATATATTCTCATAAGTGAAGTGTCAGTGTAAGTATACTTTTGCACCAAGTTAAGAAGGTCTTAAGCTGGAATTGTCCAGAAATTACACCAACACATAACTGAGACTAAAAAGGCATCACTACATTGAAAAAGTGCAACATCTATATCCAACACCTGCCTCTTTTAGAAAATAAAGGAGAATTACCCAAATTTTCATACTTTTTATATCTTCTTTATTTTCTAAAAAAGGCAAAGTGTTGCATATAAATGTTGGATTTGGATGTACATGTAACATTGCTGATACTTTAAAAGTAGGTGGACTCAGTATCCCAAGAGGCCAAGACCTCTTTACTATATAAGACAAATTGGTATCCTTATAAATACAATGCTTCATCATACATATAATCCAACAACCTGATCCTCATGCATTCTGAACTATGTTTCCTTTTATGTCAGTCTGCTCTCACTGGAGAGTCACTTCCAGTGACAAAACATCCGGGAGATGGAGTATATTCCGGTTCAACATGCAAGCAAGGAGAAATTGAGGCTGTAGTTATTGCAACTGGAGTTCACACCTTTTTTGGGAAGGCAGCTCATCTTGTGGAAAATACCACACATGTTGGGCATTTCCAGAAGGTATATAATAGAATTTGTCATCTATATAATGCGAGGTTTTAAATTGCACTTGCGGTAATGGTTGCAGTTATGTTGCATTTACCACAATTGGGAGAAATGCGACGTAGCTGCAATTGCATCCGTGATTAAGCTGAGGAGACTATCTAAACTATAATGTTGCTGCCGCGATTCAGATTGCGGATCCTAACTTAACACTATTGTAATGTTATATGAATGTTGTCTATGCCTCACATCAAATATTGTCCGAATTAAATATTGACATTATCTTGCTCAATGGCATCTCATAATTTTACAGGTTCTAACGTCCATTGGGAACTTCTGCATCTGTTCAATTGCTATCGGGATCATTGTTGAAATCATTGTGTTTGTGAGCCGAAAAACACCCTACCGAACTTCTGTAGATAATATCCTCGTGCTCCTAATTGGTGGTATCCCTATTGCAATGCCAACTGTCCTTTCGGTTACAATGGCTATCGGTTCACACCGGTTGTCTCAACAGGTTTACGAAGCTGCACTTAGTACATTATTCAGATATTTCAGAGGCTTTTTGGACATAGAAATGTTAATTGTTATATTTATAAGTTTGTTGTTGTTTAGATGATCATTATAATTGTCAATTTTAATCACATAATATTTTTCAATTTAGCAAAGTGTGTGCTGGGTTTATCTTTTGCAGGGTGCTATAACAAAGAGAATGACTGCAATTGAGGAAATGGCTGGAATGGATGTGCTGTGTAGTGACAAAACAGGCACATTGACTCTTAATAAGCTCACAGTGGACAAGAATATGATTGAGGTTTTAATCTTATCCACTCTTCAATGAAAATAAAGCATCACAATTAGTTAGATATAATTATCATATTTCTTAGTCATAGAAAATAGGTAAATCAGAAAATTCAGTCCTGCATTGACATTTACAGCATGACATAGGAATTCCTTTATGCACCTGGTCAAATAGATCAGACTTCCTCTAAACCATAGTTGTTAATTTCATAATGAAACATGCCCGTCTAATGAATAATGAAAGATAATGAGGAAATAAAGAGCACTCCCAATAGTTGACAAGCATCTTTCAATTTATCATTAAAAAAAAAAGAAGAATAAATTAATTAACTCAAATTAATATACATTCGCCATGTTACCTTCTAAGTCTGCATATATAATGTATTTGTTTGAACTTTGTATAAGGCGTTCATTTAAGTTTTAGACACTAACTGTTTCCTCCTTTTCCCAATAATCATCAACATCTGGAAGGTCTTTGCCAAAGGTGTTGATAAGGACATGGTTGTACTTATGGCTGCAAGAGCATCAAGGTTAGAGAATCAGGACGCAATTGATTGTGCAATTGTTTCAATGTTGGCTGATCCCAAGGAGGTACTATTTCAGATACCAAACTGGTTAAGATAGCCATCCCATAGGGAAACTTCGCCTTCCAATCATCCCTTAATGTTTATCAATATTGTAGATGATATGTTATTACTTATTAGTATCCTATAGTTAATGACTTATAAAAGTTTGACTTGAATCTAATTGTAGAGTCTTGCAAGGTAACTTTATACCGTACAGTTTCTATAATTTTACTTTGGCTGATCCATCTACATGCTTTTTTAATTTTGCAAGGCACGAGCTGGAATAGAAGAAGTTCACTTCCTTCCGTTCAATCCTACAGATAAAAGAACGGCACTAACATACATTGATGCTCATGGTAAGATGCATAGGGCTAGCAAGGGTGCTCCAGAGCAGGTAGGATTAAATAAATTATGACTTAAACCTATGCTACAAATATTTATTTGACCATTTTTTAAAACTTCTCTTCTGCTATGCAGATTCTCAATCTTGCACATAACAAATCAGAAATTGAGCAGAGGGTACATGCAATTATTGACAAGTTCGCAGAACGTGGACTTCGTTCTCTAGGAGTTGCCCGGCAGGTTCATATCTTTTATGAATATTCCATCATCTCATAAGTGCATTTCTGATTTGAATATGCTTGAGCAAAAATAAAAATTGTCCATGTAGGAAGTACCTGAGGGAAGTAAAGATAGTCCTGGAGGCCCCTGGGAATTTGTTGGCCTTCTCCCTTTGTTTGATCCTCCTCGCCATGATAGTGCTGAAACAATCCGAAGAGCTCTTGACCTTGGCGTGAGTGTCAAAATGATCACTGGTATGAGCCACAATTTTGTACTATTTTTTAGTACATTGCAAATATATTGGCTGGAATTACAATATGTGATGTTTTTAGAAATGTTTGTGTGTGAAAAACAAGTTATTGGCTTTTGGCTGTGCATGATTAAAGTGATCTTATATTTGTTTCTTCGACGGAAAAATTATAAATCTCACTATTTCTTTGGAATACCTCTGCTCTTCAATTGGAATCATAATTCTGATTTTTCCTTAAAGAAACTTAATTCATGCAATGAAGGACCAGTTGAATAAGCCTAATTACTTCCATGCTAATATATAATCAAGGACTGTCATTTCATTAATTGTTTTAGAAAATCCCTGCAACTTTCAACCATGACAATTAGTACAAATTATATATCCCTGGACAGTAGAAATCAACTTCCAAAATTATTATAAAAAAAATATCGAAAATTAAGTGGCATACTGTGAAATCTAGAATTCTAAACACCCTGAAAGTTTTAGTTATAAACAAAAAGAAGACTCATTGGCTACTGTGTGCACATACAAAAAAATGTTTGTGATACTTTCTGACTACTCGTGGAATATTTTACCTCCAGAAATGTGTCCTGTTCAATGATTTAATTATAAGTAGCCTTGTAAGGAAACTCTCGTCAGGCATTTCATGCTCCCAAAAATACCTTACAGGTGATCAACTTGCAATTGGTAAGGAAACAGGAAGGCGTCTAGGGATGGGCACTAACATGTACCCTTCTTCATCACTCCTTGGCGAAACTAAAAATGGTCTTGCTGCTCTCGACATTGATGAGCTTATTGAAAATGCTGATGGTTTTGCTGGTGTCTTTCCTGGTAAGTCAAGTAGTGATCACAAGAAAGCACTAATTTGATTTCTTGTCCAATCAATTTCTGATAGCATATGTTTCCCTCAGAGCACAAATACGAAATTGTGAAGAGGTTACAAGCTAGAAAGCACGTTTGTGGGATGACTGGTGATGGTGTCAATGATGCACCTGCCCTAAAGATAGCTGACATTGGTATCGCCGTAGCAGATTCTACGGATGCTGCTCGAAGCGCTTCCGACATAGTTCTAACAGAACCTGGATTGAGTGTAATCATAAGCGCAGTTTTAACAAGCCGTGCAATTTTCCAGAGAATGAAAAACTACACAGTAATGCTTCAACTATCAAACTATACTAGAAAACGTTTTAATTTTCCTTAGTGTGTGACCAACAATTATGACTTTTATCTTCTTCTCCCATGCAGATATATGCTGTATCTATCACTATACGTATTGTGGTAAGCTAATATGTGCTTATGGAATTATATTCAACACTGGATCATCCATCAGACCTTTTTTTTTTTTTCCTCATTTTCAATATTATTTCAATTGCAGCTTGGTTTCATGTTACTCGTATGCTTTTGGAAATTTAACTTCCCACCCTTTATGGTTCTTATCATCGCCATTCTCAATGATGGTAATATTAGCTAGTTTCGTGTACCTTAATCTCGAATATCAACATTATACTTTGTTGTTCTTTAATGTATATGAGTTTACCTTTCTTTCTTTAATTTAGGTACCATAATGACAATATCTAAAGATAGGGTTAAGCCTTCTCCGGTTCCTGATAGTTGGAAGCTTAGTGAAATTTTTGCTACTGGTGTTGTCCTTGGCACCTATCTGGCTCTAATGACAGTGATATTCTTCTGGGCAGCATATGAGACTAACTTCTTTACTGTATGAATCTTCCTTACACTCAATCATGCACTTTTTGTTTGTCTTGCATTATGTTTTTATATGATGAATGAAATATAAAATATTGTGCTGCAGAATCATTTTAATGTGACACCCTTACACAAAAATTTAAGTGGTGATGCTACTGATCAAGAGTTAGCAATGTTAGGTTCTGCTGTCTATCTTCAAGTCAGTATAATCAGTCAAGCCTTAATCTTCGTGACTCGATCCAGAGGGTGGTCCTATGCAGAAAGGCCTGGATCTTTGCTTGTTATTGCTTTCATTATTGCTCAGCTGGTACTGCTTTTTTTTTTTTTTCCACACTTGAACGCCTGAGTTGTTGTATTTCATTTCTTCGGTTAAAAATCTGAAAATATATATATATATATATATATATTTTAATATTTATACTAACTCCATTCTTTAATATAAGCCTTCGAATTTCAAAAGAATTAGGGAAGTTAATTAATATTATTAGTGACAGTGAATTGATAACATTTAATTAAAATTACCCTATAATTATTATTGGAATTCTAAAACTTGTTAAGTAAATAAGAAGATTCATGGTGAAAAAATAATAATTAATGCTACAGGAAATTAAAAGATAAACAAACCGCTAGGACACATAAATTATAATTTATGTTCACATACTTTGTGTCACTCCATGTATCATAGATGTAAGGATTTACACAAAAAAAAAACTATTAAATAATGAATTTTCAATTTTATATATATATATATATATATATATAGAGAGAGAGAGAGAGAGAGAGAGATATATTATCATTCTTTGTACTTTAACACATGTAGTAGCACAAAGTGTAAAGTGTAAGAAAACAGATGTTGAGTTTGATGAATCATCATAACTTCGGATTAATATCAATTTCATATTCTCTCCATTTGCCTACCTAAAACCCTAAGATACAGCATTCTTTTTAAAGAAGACTTTATTTTCATGCCAAGATCTGAATCAATCACTTTAATTCTCTACAGATTGCAACTGTCATATCTGCCAAGTTTACTTGGAATGAAGCTGGAATCAAAGAAATCGGATGGCGCTGGACAGGAGTCATCTGGTTGTACAATGCAGTAACTTATGTACTTCTCGATCCTATAAAATTCGCTGTTCGTTATGCATTAAGTGGAAGAGCTTGGAACTTGATGGTAAACCAACGAGTAAGTATGACTGAACTTGCTATAGCAATTCAGAAATGCCTTAGCAGATAAGGGATTTTTATTATAATCTCTTTGGACTCAGAACGGTTATTAGTTTGCTTATATATGACTACTTATTGACTTAATGCCCCTTCACAACAGACTGCATTCACCAACAAAAATGACTTTGGTAAAGAAGCTCGTGAGGCTGCATGGGCTGCAGAGCAGAGAACCTTACATGGTCTCCAGTCTGTGGAGTCAAAAATGTTCACAGAGAAGCACACCTTCAGGGAAATAAATACATTAGCAGAAGAGGCTAAAAGACGAGCAGAAATAGCAAGGTAGGCATCTTCATCTTTTTCCTATTATCTTATGAGTTTTTCTAACCTATGCACGTATGTATAGGATATACATTCATAAAAGATAATATTGTATTGGAAAACTAAAACACCATTTTTTTTAATCCATCAAGTATACTACAACTCATTGTATTGGGGTTACAATTTTATTGAAAAATACTATCATGCAATACAAGTATTGTCCTTGTTTCACTTATTGTTGCTGTAATTTTTTATGTAGGTTGAGAGAGCTTCACACTCTAAAAGGTAGAGTGGAATCATTTGCCAGGCTTAAGGGTTTGGATGTTGAAAACATCAACGGTCACTACACTGTCTAAGATTCATCATTCTGGGGGTTCTATGCTATATCTATGTACTAGGCTTTGTTCTGTATCTGATTTTCAATTCAAACTAATGTTGGTTAACTCCACACTCTCAAATACCTGTGAGAACAGGTGAATGCGTTTAGAAATCTAGTAAAACCAGCCAGTGATTTCTAATTGTTTTTCCTCTTGTTTTTGTTCTCTTTTCCAAGTGGGGCTTGCAAATAATTTCATATTTACAATGCAAAATGGACCAAATGTCAAAAGTTAACTGAGTGACAAATGGAAAATGTGATGTGTGCCATTGTTAAAACAGAACCTCACATGCCTCGTGTTTAATAACGAAGGACATTGATAAAAGAAAAGCAACAATTAATATCCTCTGCAGAGCTTCAAGCCCTTGAGTTATGAAAATGCAAAATAAAGCCTTTCCAACTTAATATTTAATAGTATTCAGCTCCCACACTGAATTTAGACCTCAGCTATTTTTTCCACCAGCTCAGATTCTTTCCCCAAAATCTCTTTCAAATTAGAACAGATTGCAGATATTGACTTGATCACCCACCGCCTAGAAATAACAGTTGTATGACTTAGAAAAGTTATCCCCTTAGCAGAGACAAAGCAATAAAAGCAAGCTTACACATATTACCTATGATTCCAAGCTTGCTCACTTTTGGGTGCATTTGAGAGCACAAGTCCAGACAGAATAAGTTCATTAACAAACATCGAATGCTGTTTCTTCTTGAACACAACTAACTTTCTGCAATATGTACTGTAAAACTGAATGCCTGGTGACAAAAAATCAAGGCTTATTTATGTCAGGGTTCCCTGTACTTTTACCCTATTTTGTCATATACCCCTAATCTTTTTTTTTTATATGAAAATACCCCTGTACTTTTCTCCGGTGAGTAATTTGTCTCTCCTCCCGATTCCGGCAAGTCGGTGCTGAGGTGGACCGCCGGAGTCCTTGTCAGGGGTCTCTGTACTGTCACCATATTTTGTCATATACCCCTAATCTTTTTTTTTATATGAAAATACCCCTGTACTTTTCTCCGATGAGTAATTTGCCCCTCCTCCCGATTCTGGCAAGTCGGTGCCGAGGTGGACCGCCGGAGTCCTTGTCAGCTCCTTCCACCTCAGCCACGTGGTATAAAACCGGAGGTCCACGTGTCAGCTCCCTTAAATTATTTTTTTTTATTTTTTTTAATTTTTTTTAAATTAAAAAAAAACACCCACAACCCTAGACCCCTAACATTCAAAAAAAGCATCTTCATTTAAAAATCACAGAGCTCCCTGCCTCACACATCTCCACTGCCTGACCAGTAGGAGTCTCTTCCTCAGCGCCTGGGACAGAAATTCCCAACTCTTTAAGCTCCAACATAGATAACCTTCTAATAACACGTTCATCCCCATCTACACTAAGAACCCCCAACTCCTTCCCCATCTTCCACAAGTCTTTCGCATCCTCAACTGGATCGCCCTTCACCTATGCAATTTCAAGTTGTCGATTGGAACCACCCAACAAAACTGGACAAGCATCACTTACCTGTAAGCCATTGTTATCTTTATGCATACTCCTCTGCTTGGGCCTTTTTCTTTTATAAATTTTTGGAAGCAAACTTTTCTTCTTCTTTTTCTTCTGGCCATGATTCACTTTCACCACTGGACCACAGACACCTCAAGTGGTGAGGTGAAAGAAGATCCCGATCTAGAGCTACATGACTTCATGGTGCAAGGGTGAGGAGAAGAAGAGAAAAACGAACAACAAAATAGAGAAGAAGAAAGATGAGAGTTCGAGGGAAGGAAGGAGAAAGAACCAGAGAGATAATGGGAGAAATGAATGAGAGAGGAAGAAGAGAGGAGAAATATCGAGGGAAGGAAGGGAGAGAAATGAAGATGGCGGCTGGGGAGGGAAACAAATACGGTTGTGGGTGTTTTTCTTTTTTTTTTAATTTAAAAAAAATAATTTAAGGGAGCTGACACGTGGACCTCCGGTTTTATACCACTTGGCTGAGGTGGAAGGAGCTGACAAGGACTCCGGCGGTCCACCTCAGCATCGACTTGCCGGAATCGAGAGGAGGGGCAAATTACTCACCGGAGAAAAGTACAAGGGTATTTTCATATAAAAAAAGATTAGGGGTATATGACAAAATAGGATGAAAGTACAGGGACCCCTGACAAGGACTCCGGCGGTCCACCTCAGCACCGACTTGCCGGAATCGGGAGGAGGGGCAAATTACTCACCGGAGAAAAGTATAGGGGTATTTTAATATAAAAAAAAAGATTAGGGATATATGACAAAATAGGATAAAAGTACAAGGACCCTTGACATAAATAAGCCAATTTAAATTTAGATTTTAATATCAAATATGTTGACAGTGAATATGACATGAATATGGTGACGGATTCAGAAATTTTGAGCTATGGAAACTATTGATACCTCAATATTTGGTAGCCCAAATTACAAGGCCCAAATCATATGAAGGCCCAGGAATTGTCAAACAAAAAATAAGGCAAAAGGCCCGCAAACTCCAGTAATTGTCCAAGGCGACACACGCCCCAAGGCGACGGCCATCAAGGCGACGCATCTCGATAAGGCGCCCGGAAGAAGGAGTAGAGCGTACTGATGGCGGTAAACGTCATGTGTCGTCTCAAAACGTCTCAGGTGCCACGGAAACTCGAGGAGAAAGTCACGATAAACGAAGGCGAACCGGAAGTAGAAGCCCACGGAGGGCGCACACGTGACCAGCCAAAGGCGACGTAGCTCTCCAAGGCTCCAACGGCTTGCGGAGGAAGCCAGGAGGGAATCTTTTGGCTACCCAAGACAAAGCTAAAGGTAGTAAGACTTGCATCCCTCTCCTTTACTGTAATCATCAATGTCAAAGCCAAGAATGGTAAAGAAGACAAAGCTACTGGAAAGAAACTCTGAACACATGATGCAAGGGGTCATTAACCAACAGACAAAGGCGAAAAGCCAGCAACCTCTATGTTGGAAACCAACAAGCGGGCTAAGCAAATACTAGAGGGGGGTGAATAGTATTTTGAAGCACTAATAACAAATATTTCGATTGGTAATTGAAGAATGGAGCTAAGACTGAATTTTCTGGAATCAGACACAAAAGACTCGAGTCTTTTGTGAAATACTCGAGTTTTTCAGTGATGAACAACTCGAGTCTTTTCTGAAATACTCGAGTTTTTCCTATCAGATAGCAGAAAAACCAGAAACGAAAATTCAGCAATTTTAACTCAAATCAATTCAATATTAAACAGGAACTTATCCAACAGAATAGCAAGCAATCTAAATAACTTTTAAACACAAAGATTCCTTGAACTTGCTACCTAATTGTATAAATCCTAATTGATTGAAATGACTTAAGTCTATTGAGCTAGAAAGTAGATTAAAAGCAATAAACCAACACTCAAGCAATTTTATCCTGGTTCACTCCAACAATGAGCTACATCCAGTCCTCCTAATCACTTAGGAGTTTCTACTAATAATCAAATTGTTAGAAATTACAAAGGATTGCTTGAGAATGGCCTCACTCAACCTAACCCTTTCAAGAGTGTACCAAACTCTTGATTTCTACCCCAATTTGATTCCGGTGATTGAAGAACTCTTCACAAAGCTTCCTTGAACTCCCTTCAAGAAACTCCACCGGGCTAGGAACCTCCTAGTCTTGTGCTTGAGAACCTCTCAAGACTTCCAACACCCTAAGCCACTTAGGGTTTGCTTGGGAACAATCCAAGACTTTGAATAATCAAGCTTTTTGTATGTGTATTACTAATCTCACAATGGATTAGCACAAATAAGCACAGCTCAATGTAAGAATTGAGGCCTAAAACTCAACTTGGAATAAAATGACAATATGAGTGAGAAGTTGAGCTTTTTGGGAATTAACACTTGAGAAAAGGAAATTATGAAAGCTTGTGATCAATAATGTGTTGTTGTCTTGTTTGTTCTTGCACAAATTCAAAGAGCAATTTTACAATGAGGTTCAGAATACTCTCTTGGGGTTGGATGAGACTCAAATGCCCTCAATTGGTTTTTGAGTCTCTCCAACGTCCATTTTTGCTGACTGGACAAAAATACTCGAGTCTTTTGGTAAATACTCGAGTCTTTTTGGTCGGTCACGAGTGAATTGGTGCACGAACCAGACTAACGGTCATATTTGCTGACCTGGCACAAATACTCGAGTTTTTCTATAAATACTCGAGTATATACTCGAGTCTTTATCAAAATACTCGAGTATTTTGATCAGATATGGGAAAAATTATTTTTCAATTTTATTTTTCCTCTCAAGTATTAATTTTTGGTCAATCTCAACTTAATAAACATATAAAAATTTATTCCTAGAAGAGACTAACTATTTCTACCCACTCTCAACCACTCTCAACATAAATTAGAAATTTACAATTAATATTTGATTGAGAATGATTGGGCACTTGTCTTCTTTTCTTGACTTCTTGTTGATGTTGATGTTGCAATATCTTCAAGGCATGATTTGTTAATTATTTTGTCATCATCAAAACATAATCCACCTAATTAGGAGCATTGAATTCACAATCTCCCCCTTTTTGGTGATGACAAAATAATTAACACTTGTACCATTTGTTGAGCTTGAATCCACTTGAAAATGCAACTCCCCCTCACTATATGATACTTTTCACCTATCTAAAAATTCAGCTTGTGCAAGATGTTATGACAATTTAATTTTAGCACCAAGCCTATGGTATTAGAGTATTTAACAATTATCAGAGTATATACCATAATTAGAGATTTTAGGTGCAACAATATCAAGACAAGACAAGTGTAATATCTCTCCCCCTTTTTGTCATACGCCAAAAAGATGTAACAATTTAGAAAAAGATCAAGGGAGGAGAGGTGCATAATCGGAAAACCCCATAACCAACTATGCAAAAAAAAATAGACTTAATAATAAATATAAAGAGCTCCCCCTGAAGCTTTGCACAAACATCATAATGAAAACCAAATTCATTAACATAAAAACATCATAAAAGGTCCAAATCAAAGGTGCAATAATAAACCCAAAGTCTCAAAACACCAAGTTCTCAAAATACAGAAAATGTAACAAAGACCAATATGATAAAAACAGAATGAAAACTAAGATAGACTGCAAAGGTCAACATCATCAAAACATCGAAGGAGCTGGATCATCTGGAGGAGGATAAAATCGAGAGAAGAGTTTAGAGGATGAAAAACTAGTAAGATTTGACAAAACTTTGAGGAAAATCTAAGTTTTGAGGAGAGAGATATGAGAAAACCGAGAGAGAAGAGGGTCGCAAAAAAAAAACTCGAGTCTGAGAGTATATATAAACAGTTCAAAATACTCGAGTATATTCATAAATACTCGAGTTGTTCTTTAGGATATACTCGAGTTTTTGAAAATATACTCGAGTCGATCGTGACTCAGCCCAGATTTCCCCAGAAAAGTCGAGTAAAAATTGAAAAACTCGACTTTGGTCCGAAAGTTCAATTTTCAGGAAAACGCAAAATACTCGAGTTTTTGGAAAATACTCGAGTTTGGTCTGAAAGTTCAAAAATTGGGGTTTCGAAAGACTCGAGTGTTTTGAAAAAAACTCGAGTATTTTAATAAAGACTCGAGTGTTTTGAGAAACACTCGAGTATTTTTATCAGACCCTGATTAAAAACTTTTTCAATTTAAAACTGATTTAATTTTGAATTAAAATACTCGAGTTTTTTTGGAAAAACGCGAGTATTTTGACAGAACAGAAAGTAAAAACTCAGTTTTAAAAGACCAAACACAAATCAACCACAAATGCTTCACTACCAACTTGGAATACAGTACAGAATCACACACAATTAACATATACAATTTCAAATATCATCAAGGACAATTTAACTAAGAATCAATAACACATTAGAGTAAGACTAATATGGTGATTTTCCAAAAATGACACACAATGCAATTAGCCTATATTAGCTTCATCTAAAATACCAAGTTCTCTCCTAATATGATAAAAGGTGTCCCTTGGTAGAGGTTTTGTAAAAATGTCGGCTAATTGATTTGTGGTACTAACAAATTCAATTGTGCAATCACCCTTTTGTACATGATCTCTTAAAAAATGATGTCTTATTTCAATGTGTTTAGTTCTTGAGTGATACACCGGATTCTTAGTCAAATTGATTGCACTCGTGTTATCGCATCTAATCGGAATATTTTCAAGTTTCAAACCAAAATCCGATAATTGTTGTTTCATCCATAACAGTTGAGCACAACAACTACCGGCTGCGATATATTCCGCTTCGGCGGTAGAAAGAGCGACACAAGTTTGCTTTTTAGAAAACCATGACACCAATGAACTTCCCAAGAAATGGCAAGTACCACTGGTGCTTTTGCGATCAAGCTTGCATCCGGCGAAATCGGAATCCGAGTAACCAACTAGACTAAGATTGGCATCAGCAGGATACCATAAACCAGTGTTAATTGTTCCTTTTAGATACTTAAATATATGTTTAACTGCGGATAGGTGAGATTCTTTAGGATTAGCTTGAAATCTAGCACACATGCATACACTAAACATAATATCCGGTCTAGATGCAGTGAGATATAGGAGACTACCTATCATACCCCTATACTTACTAACATCAACCGGTGTACCTTGTTCATCCTTGTCTAGGTAGCATGATGTGCTCATTGGAGTGTAGGCTTCCTTGCACTTGTCCAATCCGAATTTTTCAATGAGCTCTTTGCAATATTTCCCTTGATGCACAAATATCCCCTCCTTGACTTGCTTTATTTGTAAGCCTAGGAAGAACTTGAGTTCTCCCATCATTGACATTTCAAATTCCTTTTTTTTTCATCAAATTTGAAAACTTTCTACAAAGAGACACGTTAGTAGCACCGAAAATGATATCATCAACATAGATTTGTACTAACAAAATGTCATCCTTGGTTTTATAAATAAATAATGTATTATCAACCTTCCCTCTTTGAAACTTGTTTTCTAATAGAAAGGAACTCAATCGATCATACCAAGCTCTAGGAGCTTGTTTCAATCCATAGAGTGCCTTTTTCAATTTATAAACATGGTTTGGAAATTCACTATTTTCAAAACTGGGGGGTTGTTTGACATACACTTCTTCATTTATAAACTCATTCAAGAAAGCACTTTTAACATCCATTTGATATAAAGTGAATTTCATGATTGAAGCATAAGCAAGTAAAATTCGGATTGCTTCAAGACGTGCAACCGGAGCAAAGGTCTCATCATAATCGATACCTTCCTCTTGGTTGTACCCTTGAGCTACTAGTCTAGCTTTGTTTCTTATAATCAACCCGGATTCATCAAGTTTGTTTCTATAAATCCATTTAGTACCAATTATGGTATGATCATCGGGTTTAGGGACTAGATCCCAAACTTCATTTCTTTCAAATTGGTTTAATTCTTCTTGCATAGCAAGAACCCAATGATCATCCTCAATGGCCTTTTTAATTGAATCGGGTTCAATTTGAGAAACAAATGAGACATAGTGGCAAATGTTTTGAATAGACCTACGAGTAAGTACTCCCTTTGACATATCTCCTATGACTTTGTCTATAGGATGAGCCTTGACCGATTTCCAAGTTGGAGGAAGTTCTTCCCTTACTTCTCCTTCATCAACTTTTGAATTCTCTCTCTCTTTTTCTTCTTTTGAAAAGACAATGTCATCTTCACTAGCATCACATAAAACACTATCTTCTTTTGAAGATTCATTAAAAACCACATGAATTGATTCCTCAATAGTTAAAGTTCTTTTATTGAAAATTCTATAAGCTTTACTATGAGAAGAATAGCCTAAAAATATGCCTTCATCGGATTTGGAATCAAACTTGCCAATGTGTTCTTTTCCATTATTTAAAACAAAAACTTGGCATCCGAAGACATGAAAATGAGATATATTTGGCTTTCTTCCCTTGTAAAGTTCATAGGGGGTTTTATCCAAAGAGGGCCTTATCAAAATACGATTTAAAACATAACAAGCCGTATTGACGGCATCGGCCCAAAAATATTGAGGTACTTGAGAATCATTTAACATGGTTCTAGCAAGTTCCTCTAGCACCCTATTTTTTCCGCTCTACCACTCCGTTTTGTTCCGGAGTCCTTGGTGCGGAGAATTGATGCTCAATACCATTTTTAGCACAAAATCTATCAAATTTGTGGTTTTCGAATTCACCACCATGATCGGTACGAATAATAATTACTTTTTGATTTACTTGGTTTTGCAAAAGTTTGACATGATGTTTAAAAGATTTGTAGGTCTCACTCTTAGTAGTTAAAAATAAAGTCCAAGTAAACCTAGAGAAGTCATCAACAATCACCAATGCATAATAGTTGCCACCAAAGCTTTTTATTTGTGATGGTCCAAACAAGTCCATATGAAGCATTTCTAATGGCCTTGATGTGGACATAACCATTTTTGATCCAAAGGTGTTTTTAGTTTGTTTACATTTCTTGCAAGGAGAACAAACACCTTCAATAGAAAAATTTAGCTTTGGTAAACCAACTACTAGATCTTTAGATTGTATTTTCTTCAATTGGTTTACATTAATATGAGCGGTCCTACGATGCCATAACCAAGTGTCATTTTCTTTGCTCACTAAACAAGTAGAGACCAAAGAAGTGACTTTGTTCAAATCAACTAAGTAAGTATTATTTCACCTTCTACCAACAAATTTGATTGATTCATCTTTGTCACTTTTAATGAGGCAATGGGTAGAGGTAAAAACTACATGATTACCAACATCACATAATTGGCTTATGCTCAAGAGATTATGTTCTAATCCTTGAACATAGAGCACATTATCAATAATCAAGTTTGAAGAGTTTCCGATTTTACCAATACCAAGGATTTTGCCTTTGTTGTTGTCCCCATAAGTGACATAACCCTTTTCCTTTGGAGTAAGCTCAATGAAGTGTCGCTTATCTCCCGTCATGTGCTTCGAACATCCACTATCTAGATACCACAATTCCTTTCCCGTTCGAAGGCACACCTACAATATGAAATCACTTGTTCGATTTGGGTACCCAAACAATGTTGGGTCCCTTAGGGTTAGTGTTGGGACTTTCTCCCTTCTTAATCCACATATAAGTGCCCTTATTCATTTCAAACTTCTTAATATGGCACTCAATGTTGATATGTCCAACTTTTCCACAATAAGTACAAGTTGGTCTCTTTGATGAGTTTTTCTTAGAAAATGTTCCAACCACCTTGTACTTTTTGTCCTTTTTATGAACATATCCTAAACCGGTTTTGTTGTGATTATGTCTTTGAGAGTTCAACAACCGGTTGAGGTTTCTATCACTATGTGAGATTGTGAGTTTGTTTTTCAACTCTTTCACTTCTTTTTCAAGATCATCACATCTCTCACATGAAGTGATAATTTCCTCATGATTTGCACAATCACTTTGATGACTAGAATTAATAAGTTCCAAGGATTCATTTTGAAGTTTCAACTCATTTATAGATTTTTGCAATTCATCAATTTCATGTTGAAACTCCAAAATTTTCTTTCCTTTTTCCTTATTAATTTTAGCAAGCCTTTTAAATTGAATTAACATTTCATTGTAAGCTTCTTGCAAATCATCATATGAAATGGAGTTTGAAGATGAACAAGAAGAGCTAGAGGTTACCTCATCATCACTTTCACTCATGCCATGATTAGCTCTTGATGAGGACTCATGATTGTTCTTGGCCATGAGACAAAGGTTTGCATTTTCATCACCGGAGCTACTTGAAGATGATTCATTGCTCTTTTCCGGTGCATCCCAAACAATGTATGCACGCTTCCCTTTGGTCTCTTGGGTCTTCTTGTCATTCTTCTTCAAGAATGTGGCACATTCCATTCTTATGTGGCCAACCCCACCACATTCATGACACTTAACTTCATCGTTGGTACTCTTTTCTCTTTGTTTGGAGTCTTTGGTTCTCTTGAAATTGGATGAAGATCCACCTTTCTTCCCTTTGAAGAATTTGTTGAATCTTTTCACAAACATCCCAAATTCTTCTTGATTTGGTTCACCATCGGAATCTCCACTTGTAGAGCATTCTTCAACTTCTTTTGTAGCTTTGGTTGAAGCTTTGAGTGCTATGCTCTTTTTCTTTTTGTCTGATTCCTCATGCATCCCAAGTCTTGTAAGCTCCATCTCATGCTCTTGGAGTTTGCCAAACAAAGTGGCTAAGTCCATGCTATTTATGTCTCTTGATTCCTTGATGGCGGTTACCTTGGGTTGCCAACTCCTATCAAGACATCTTAGAATTTTGTTAGTAGTTTCACCATTGCGAAATACTTTTCCCAAGGAAATCAAATGATTAACTATGTGAGAGAATCGCTTTTGCAAGTCACTAATAGTTTCATTTGGCAACATGTGGAACAATTCATATTCGTGTGTTAGAGAATTCAATCTTGCATCTCTAACCTCACTTGTTCCCTCATGTGTGACTTGCAAAGTATCCCACATTTCTTTTGCCGATTTACATTGGGAAACTCTATAAAATTCATCATGGGATAGAGCCGAAAAGATGATGTTTTTAGCTTTTAAATCAAATGAGACTTTTCTATTTTCATCATCATTCCAACTACTCCTTGGAATTTCAACAATTTCATCATTTATTTTCTTTTTGGGAATGAAAGGACCATTTTCAATTGCATCCCAAATATCCATATCAATTGCTTCAATAAAAACTTTCATGCGAGTTTTCCAATAAACATATCCTTCACCATTAAATAGTGGAGGACGGTTTATTGAAGCTCCTTCTCCACCAAAGTTATTGCTAGAGCCCATTAAGTTTCCAAAAGGATCTTTTTCGAAAAAGTTGTTACACTCGATCTTTCGACCGAGCTCTGATACCACTTGTTGGAAACCAACAAGCGGGCTAAGCAAATACTAGAGGGGGGGTGAATAGTATTTTGAAGCACTAATACCAAATATTTCGATTGGTAATTGAAGAATGGAGCTAAGACTGAATTTTCTGGAATCAGACACAAAAGACTCGAGTCTTTTGTGAAATACTCGAGTTTTTCAGTGATGAACAACTCGAGTCTTTTCTGAAATACTCGAGTTTTTCCTATCAGATAGCAGAAAAACCAGAAACGAAAATTCAGCAATTTTAACTCAAATCAATTCAATATTAAACAGGAACTTATCCAACAGAATAGCAAGCAATCTAAATAACTTTTAAACACAAAGATTCCTTGAACTTGCTACCTAATTGTATAAATCCTAATTGATTGAAATGACTTAAGTCTATTGAGCTAGAAAGTAGATTAAAAGCAATAAACCAACACTCAAGCAATTTTATCCTGGTTCACTCCAACAATGAGCTACATCCAGTCCTCCTAATCACTTAGGAGTTTCTACTAATAATCAAATTGTTAGAAATTACAAAGGATTGCTTGAGAATGGCCTCACTCAAACTAACCCTTTCAAGAGTGTACCAAACTCTTGATTTCTACCCCAATTTGATTCCGGAGATTGAAGAACTCTTCACAAAGCTTCCTTGAACTCCCTTCAAGAAACTCCACCAGGCTAGGAACCTCCTAGTCTTGTGCTTGAGAACCTCTCAAGACTTCCAACACCCTAAGCCACTTAGGGTTTGCTTGGGAACAATCCAAGACTTTGAATAATCAAGCTTTTTGTATGTGTATTACTAATCTCACAATGGATTAGCACAAATAAGCACAGCTCAATGTAAGAATTGAGGCCTAAAACTCAACTTGGAATAAAATGACAATATGAGTGAGAAGTTGAGCTTTTTGGGAATTAACACTTGAGAAAAGGAAATTATGAAAGCTTGTGATCAATAATGTGTTGTTGTCTTGTTTGTTCTTGCACAAATTCAAAGAGCAATTTTACAATGAGGTTCAAAATACTCTCTTGGGGTTGGATGAGACTCAAATGCCCTCAATTGGTTTTTGAGTCTCTCCAACGTTCATTTTTGCTGACTGGACAAAAATACTCGAGTCTTTTGGTAAATACTCGAGTCTTTTTGGTCGGTCACGAGTGAATTGGTGCACGAACCAGACTAACGGTCATATTTGCTGACCTGGCACAAATACTCGAGTTTTTCTATAAATACTCGAGTATATACTCGAGTCTTTATCAAAATACTCGAGTATTTTGATCAGATATGGGAAAAATTATTTTTCAATTTTATTTTTCCTCTCAAGTATTAATTTTTGGTCAATCTCAACTTAATAAACATATAAAAATTTATTCCTAGAAGAGACTAACTATTTCTACCCACTCTCAACATAAATTAGAAATTTACAATTAATATTTGATTGAGAATGATTGGGCACTTGTCTTCTTTTCTTGACTTCTTGTTGATGTTGATGTTGCAATATCTTCAAGGCATGATTTGTTAATTATTTTGTCATCATCAAAACATAATCCACCTAATTAGGAGCATTGAATTCACACTCTAGTCCAAAACACCATTATAAATAAGATACATTTCTTCTTCAGAAAGGGAGGAGGGACGACGGAGGGAAAAAGATAGAGAAAAAAAAGGACAACGAAGGGAGGAACCTCACGAAGAGGCCCAGGAAAAAGGGGAAGCAATACACGAGAGCGATAATAAAAAAACACAACAAACACTCATAGTTCTTCTCTCTGAAACTCAGAGAAAGGACACAAGAATAACATCAATGAGGAATATGGAAAGAAGAAGGGCTGAAGAGGGAGAAGCTGCAATCAGAGCGCACTCCATCAACTCTACAAGCTCACAAGAGCAATAAGCCAACGAAGAGGGGGACAAGTTCCTCACTGTATCAAGAAAGAGAAAGGTCCAGAAAAGGAGGAAAAGCCAGAAAGCACACCCCTCCGACAACTGCTATCAGAAGCGGAACAAGGGTGATCAGAATCCCCCAAGACACCGCGACTAACAACAGCCACAACGCAGAGAGCGTACAACAAAAGGAAAGGAAGCTCCCCTTCTAAAACCTAAGCTTAGCAGCATAAAGGAGAGTGTAAGGCCAAAGCGCACACTTCTCCCTCTGTAAAAAATACCACAAATGTGGGAGCCATTTCCTTGTATCAACCTCTCTGTACCTCATTTCAATATAATGAAAGCCTAAAGCTTCACCAAGTTTACGAACCCATTATCTCTTCTATTAATCATTTACTTATCGCACAAAGCGGTCCGAAACAATTGGCGACTCCGCTGGGGAAGCTATGGCTTCCAAACCTTGAAAGAAATGGGATTTACGTGGTGTAACAAGCGCCTGTGGGAAATGCCGCTCTGGAGGCGATACCCGCAGTTGTCGTCTAAGACCCGACACCCAGTCCTGCAAGCCGAAGGACGGGAGCGGATCCTGGAAGGCTGAGCTTCAGATCCAATCGGCGAAGCTACGACTTCCAACTTTGAAGGAAATGCTCCTAGAAGCGCCACTTAAAAGATAGCTCCTGAAGGCGCTCCACTGACATCAACAGTCTCCAACGGAAGAGGCGTCTCAACAAAGGGATTGTCTTTCAACCCAAGGGCGGCCCTCTCGAAGGGCCGCCTGCTCCCCAAGAGGTGAGCTCCCTGGAAGGCGCCCCTCAGAGAGCGATTTCCCCAGAAGGCGTGCCCACAGAAGGCGGCCAGGTTCGCTCTGATACAAACTTTCCAGAGGGCGACGAGACTCGTCCAAGAGGCGGCCTAGATCTTTGTCAGCCCAATCGTCCAGAAAGGCGACGCTTCAAAGGCGATGCTTCAGAAGGCGACAACGTTCGCTCTACTTAGCTTTTCAGAAGGCGGTTACACAACCGAAAGGGCAAAAGTACGCCCTTACGGACGAAGGCGCTACGCAAGAAAGTAGAGACTCAGGAGCAAAATGCGCAATCAGAGAGCTTACGTGGAAAAATGCTTCATGTTGTCTGCACTATGAGCTAAGTACACACAATCTTTGACTCTGTCTAATTTATCATTCATATGCTAGCAAGTCTTTTCATGAAATTGATTATAATAGATATGAATCATGATGACATGAAAAATGTATCCAATCACGTATCGGTTGCTGTATGTTAGTTAAGGAAATAGGGTTGTTGTATGCTCACCTTTTTTGCATCTATGTCTTAACATGCTTTTTGTAACACCCTCACTTTTATTAGTAATTTTTAGGTTTTATTAAAATCGGAGTTTGAAAATTTCGTTTTAGTACTTAATTTTCTTTAAAAGGTTTTACGAAAATCCGGCAGAGTTTCCTCTGTTTTCCGGACTTCCCAAAATTTTCTTCTAAAAACCTGTCAGTCCAGAAACTTTTAAAAACATAAACAACAACAGTTTAATAGTTATAACAGATCCTAATGCCCGATGGATACAAATCTCAGGGCAAGCTACTAATTCATACATAATTTACAAAAATTAATTATCCACTCCAAAATATGTAAAATACATTCCACGTAGTGGAACTTAAAATCCTGCTCGGCCAGCACTGGTGTATGCTCCGCTTGTGTACCTGAAAAATAATAACCACACAGGGGAAGCATCACACAGAACTTAAAAGAGAGATTTCTAAGCAGATATATACGACACGCCAAAACCATTCAAGCCTATGCTATGCTACTCAATTCATGTTCTTCTTTCCTCTTTACCTTCTAACTGTTTCCCAATTCTTTTTCTTCCTAATTGTTTTCTTTTAGATAATCCTTAACCTCTAATTATTCTTGTTCCTCATTACTTTCGTTATTTTCCTTTTTATTCTCATTTTCCATTTGTATTTCCATTTTAATTTCCTTTTCATTTCATTCTCATTACCCTTTATCCTTTCCATTTTCCTTTATTCCCTTTTTTTTTAATCGACACGCCCTCACAGGCTCGCATCGATGCCGATACGCCTTCACAGGCCCGCATCGGACTTCCATCTTTCCTTTCTAATCGACACGCCCTCACAGGCTCGCATCGATGCCGATACGCCTTCACAGGCCCGCATCGGACTTCCATCTTTCCTTTCTAATCGACACGCCCTCACAGGCTCGCATCGATGCCGATACGCCTTCTCAGGCCCGCATCGGACTTTCATTTCTCCCTTTTAATCGACACGCCCTCACAGGCTCGCATCGATGCCGATACGCCTTCTCAGGCCCGCATCGGACTTTTATCTTTTACCTTTCTTTCTCTTACTTTTTCTTTCTCTTTTTCTTTTCCTTAGCCTCTTTTTCTGGTTTGCTATATCATTCTCTTTTCTCTCGTTCCGTTACTTAGGAACTTATTATCACATTACTTATTTTCCACTATTTCCACTATTTCTCTTTACTAGTTTATTCTTACTTTTAATTAACTCTACCTAACTTGATCATATGCTTTATATTTTAACTCTTGTCACTAACTCTTAATTAATTTCATTCCCTTTCTTTTCTTTTTCTTCTTCTCTTCCTTTGATTCTTTTTCCTACATCACTCATATTTAATAATACCTAGCTCATGCCTTTAGGACCAATTATATTATCTCTTTTCCCGTTAACTCTCTCTTTCTTATTTTCCGTTTATTTCCTTTCTCTAATGGCTAAATACTCATTCACTCCATTTATTTCCATTAACCTTATTTTATCCTAATTTAGTTCTCAACTCATTCCTACACTTTCTTTATTTAATTCCGGCTCTCCATAGTTAATCTCTAATTTCTCCCTTTTCTCACTTACGCTACTCACTCGTTCTTATAATTCCGTTTATTTATTTATTTCTTATTATTCCGTTTATTTCGTTGTTGATTGTTTCAACTCTTCTTTAACTAAATTTTATTTCCTAATTATCTTCCTTCATTATTAGCGGCTACTCTAAGGTTCATTAACAATTAACATTTCCCCCGGTCCTAGCGATAGATATAACTACCCAGAAATACACCCCTTAAGGACTGGTAATGAAACCCCTTACCTCAATCGATGACAGTGAGAGGGGTAACCTTAGCCTGACGCTTTGCTCCCTGGCTTACGCTCTAGCTCGGCTCCAATTTGATCCTAAGCTTCCACAATCTTCGATTCCAAGCACGGCGGGGACAATCGATCTCGATCGCGGTGACGGTGTTGCTCCTCGTTATTTGCGAACGATCGCGGCCGGATCGAGGCCCAAGCTTCAAGCCTCAGAGTACCCAACACAAGCCCGGTGCGAATCACGATCGGTATCGACGTCGGTGAGATCCGGTGAGGAGAGAGAAAGCCCTAGAGGAGAGAGAAACATCAAGGGAGGAGGAAGAGAGAAAGGGTACTCAATCAATAGGGAAAGGGAGAGGAATGAGAGCTCTAGGTGGCGGTTCGTGGTGGTGGTTTGGGGTGGTGGTTTGTGGTGGTGGAAGGAAAGAGGGAAAGAGATGAGGGAAAGAGAGAGAAAGAGACTAAGAGGGAGGATAGGTAAAGAGAGAATCCATGAGGAGGAGGAAGAACAAGGAGGTGGGGCGGCCCTTGGTGGTCCTTGTGGTGGCTGGAGGTGGTTTTGGGGTGTTTGGGGTTGGTTTAGGTGAGGGAGAGAGAAGTGGTGCGGAGGAGTATGAGAGAAGAGGGCCTAGTGCGTGATTCTTATAGTTTTGGTGCGGCTGGGTCGCGTCGCGCGCCTGGGCGCGGTGCTTGGTGCGCCTGCGCGCACCACACGCGCATCTGATGCGCCCTTGTTCTCTCGCGCGCGCCTGGGCGAGTAATTGGTTCGCCTGGGCGGATTTCCCACGGGTTTGGTGCACCTGATGCACACTGGTGCGCCTGGGCGTGCACCGGTGCGCCTGGGCGTGCACCAGTAGTTCCTGACTTCGATTCGTCATAACTTTTTCGTTAACCGTCGGATCGAGCCCAAATTTTTAGGCAAGCTTCTTAACCCCCTAAACTTCACATCCAACGGTGGAATTTTATTTCTTAGCATCCTATAATAAATTTCTAATTTTCTCTTTTCGGTCGATTTCTAGCATCTAAGATGCCGATTTAACCCCCGATTTCGCTTATATAATTTTGCTCGAAGCCATAATTGCTTTCTATACAACCCCTAGTACTCAAAATGACTGCTCACCTTGCTCACAAAATTCGTTAAGCAATTAATCTACCCATTCTTTGCACTTTAATTCCATTAATTCATTAATTATTGCTTGGAATTAAATTAGGGATGTTACAATTCTCCCCCACTTATTAGAATTTCGTCCCCGAAATTCCGTTCAATTCCTTCAAGTGGAGAACCATCCCATGGGTAAGCTTCTGATCACGGTTTTCACTTCCCTTCGATTTTTACTTTCCGCGCCATACGTGGTTAAGGCCATGCCCATTTCAACTTCTGTCTTCTGGCACTACGTACTATCTATCGGTAGGCATTGAACTATGCTGGGCTTCTATGACTTGGCAAATTCTAACCTATGCATCTGGAATGCTTGAAGCTTGAAGAGAGTGAAGATGAAAAGAAGAAACATGAAGCACTCAAGAATGAGTCTCATGGTCTTTGCAAGATGATCCAGGATGAACTGGATACATGTCAAACAAGAAGACAATGGAGATTATCCCCAAAGTATGCATTTTCAGCAGAGAGTCGTCGAAGGATGCGTTTCTATGGATCTGCGGCTAACTGGTTGGTCTCGGTCAATCGGGGTCCTATCAAATGCACAGGGTCCCAAAAGACTGAGATTATCACTTGCGGTGTTCCGACGTAACGTCTTGATTGAGATTCCACTTCGTGACTTCACTTTTATTCCGTTCACCTTTTACTCCTTCAAGTGAGTCTAGCAAAGTCCATTTTAGAATCGATCTTCACCACGTTCGCATTCTACTCCAATGCTACTTCATTCCCATTCGTTTGACAATTCCAATTCGGTAAAAGAATTCCTAGAGATCGATTCCACTTGAGGGTCAAGGTCAAGGTCTAGTTTTTCCTCTAGTTTCACCCTCATTCGATCATCCGCAGAGCGTTTGGAATTATCTACTTGGTAGTCCTATAGCTTTTGATATGGTTACGAGTTATTGTCGCTCGGATAGGATCCGAATCGAGTCGTCAAGTCTCTCCCACTTATTATCAACATACCGAAGTAGGTTGAAGGCAAGGAGGAAACTAAATTGATTTCCAGGAGTTGATTAGCTGGATTCTTAATTGGTCGGCGAGGTGGTACATGGAGTTAAGTTTACCGCTAATCGGTCACATCGATGTGGTTTTCGAATTTTCTATGATATGATGACACTTCTCACCTACGCGTACAGCTAAGTTCTCACAAGTTGGAGAGGTGGTTCGATTACTGAGTTGAATGTTCTCGGTGGAAATACCGAATAAGAGTGTCTTAAATGGGATTGATTTGCGAATTACTGTTTACGAGTCTTAGTAAAGATCCTATAGGATTAGAGTTCAATAAGGCGTTCGACAGAGATAGAATTCCTAAATGGTTTGTTTGAATCTCCACTAGATGATTGCAATAATATAACATGTCAATAAACGAGAAGACCGAGGTGGTCAGTCCCAATCTCACATTTATCAACTGTGCATCACTGCGTTATTGAATGATAGCTTTATCTTTTAACAGGTGCAAGAGAAAGGACGACCAATCCTGACCTCACACTCTATCAGAGGATGACACTATCATATTTGAGCTTGGTGGAATTTTCTAACTAAGGATTTAACACTTATCGACTTCTTCTAGATTACACTACTCACACTTACTCTAGGCAAAGACGCTAAAGTAACTAGTTGATGCAGCATTAATATGAAAAGTACCTTGGATTAGCTTATTCGCTCCCTTCTCCGATACGTCTCGGACAGTTCGCCCCAATGTGTCCCGGTTGTCCGCACATATAGCAGAGACCCTGTTTTCTGCGTTGTTTCAGCATCAGGCACAGTTTCCGATGGACTCCCCCACATAGTGTGCATGGTGGCCTGGTTCCCGGGGCATTCACATTAAAGGCCACGTCCCTTGGTACTACTTCCATAGTGTTGATGTCAAAGTGTGGGTCTGATTCATGAGCCAATTCCTTACCCCTGTTGAGACCTACTTCATTTGGTATATTCTTGCTCCTTTCCTCTGCTTCCTGCTGATTCAAACTCTTCTCATAAGCGCTAGTCATATTCACCAGCTGAGAGAGGTTAGCTATACCCTGGTGCACAAAGATAGTCCGAATTCTGGCATTGAGACCTGTTTCAAATTTAATACACTTGGTGCGTTCGTCTGCGTCCCGATAACTGCCAGAATAGCGAATCAGATCTTCAAATTGTGCCGCATACTCACCGACATTCATACTTCCCTGCTCCAGCTGCAGAAAAGCGATCTCCTTTTCCCTACAAACATCCTCGGTAAAATACTTCCCCAGGAAGTGAGCCTTAAACAGATCAAAAGTGATATCCTGATTGGCTGCCTCCAATTCTCTTCGCACTTGTTCCCACCAATACTCTGCTTCATCAGTCAACATATACTGCGCTAGCAACACAGTTTGTTCAACAGGTGGCGCCATGGTGCGAAGGATCTTCTCAATTTCCTTGAGCCATCGCTGAGCTCCATCAGGATTATACCCTCCTTCGAACCTAGGCGGTTCGCATTTCCTAAATCGAGCCATCCAGTCAATTTCGACAGGAATGGGTGGTGGATTCAATGCTGCTGCTGCTGCGGCTGCGGCTGCTGCGATGTTTTCAGCTTGGTTCTGTTGCATTCGGGCCTGATTCTGATTCATTTGAATCAGATTCTCCAATATGGCAGCCATCCGCTCATTTTCGGCACGTCGTCCAGCCATAGTGTTAGGTCATGAAGGGAACAGCCAATTAAAGACTGAATACTTAATCAATAACCTAATTATCCTAATCCTAGACTTAGACTCTTACTAAAAAAATCAGTTACTCGCTTGGTGAGTAACCATCGGAGATGTGAGTCCACACTCCAAAGGCCGAGGAAAAACTGCTTTGATACCAAAATGTAACACCCTCACTTTTATTAGTAATTTTTAGGTTTTATTAAAATCGGAGTTTGAAAATTTCGTTTTAGTACTTAATTTTCTTTAAAAGGTTTTACGAAAATCCGGCAGAGTTTCCTCTGTTTTCCGGACTTCCCAAAATTTTCTTCTAAAAACCTGTCAGTCCAGAAACTTTTAAAAACATAAACAACAACAGTTTAATAGTTATAACAGATCCTAACGCCCGATGGATACAAATCTCAGGGCAAGCTACTAATTCATACATAATTTACAAAAATTAATTATCCACTCCAAAATATGTAAAATACATTCCACGTAGTGGAACTTAAAATCCTGCTCGGCCAGCACTGGTGTATGCTCCGCTTGTGTACCTGAAAAATAATAACCACACAGGGGAAGCATCACACAGAACTTAAAAGAGAGATTTCTAAGCAGATATATACGACACGCCAAAACCATTCAAGCCTATGCTATGCTACTCAATTCATGTTCTTCTTTCCTCTTTACCTTCTAACTGTTTCCCAATTCTTTTTCTTCCTAATTGTTTTCTTTTAGATAATCCTTAACCTCTAATTATTCTTGTTCCTCATTACTTTCGTTATTTTCCTTTTTATTCTCATTTTCCATTTGTATTTCCATTTTAATTTCCTTTTCATTTCATTCTCATTACCCTTTATCCTTTCCATTTTCCTTTATTCCCTTTTTTTTTAATCGACACGCCCTCACAGGCTCGCATCGATGCCGATACGCCTTCACAGGCCCGCATCGGACTTCCATCTTTCCTTTCTAATCGACACGCCCTCACAGGCTCGCATCGATGCCGATACGCCTTCTCAGGCCCGCATCGGACTTTCATCTGTCCTTTCTAATCGACACGCCCTCACAGGCTCGCATCGATGCCGATACGCCTTCTCAGGCCCGCATCGGACTTTCATTTCTCCCTTTTAATCGACACGCCCTCACAGGCTCGCATCGATGCCGATACGCCTTCTCAGGCCCACATCGGACTTTTATCTTTTACCTTTCTTTCTCTTACTTTTTCTTTCTCTTTTTCTTTTCCTTAGCCTCTTTTTCTGGTTTGCTATATCATTCTCTTTTCTCTCGTTCCGTTACTTAGGAACTTATTATCACATTACTTATTTTCCACTATTTCCAATATTTCTCTTTACTAGTTTATTCTTACTTTTAATTAACTCTACCTAACTTGATCATATGCTTTATATTTTAACTCTTGTCACTAACTCTTAATTAATTTCATTCCCTTTCTTTTCTTTTTCTTCTTCTCTTCCTTTGATTCTTTTTCCTACATCACTCATATTTAATAATACCTAGCTCATGCCTTTAGGACCAATTATATTATCTCTTTTCCCGTTAACTCTCTCTTTCTTATTTTCCGTTTATTTCCTTTCTCTAATGGCTAAATACTCATTCACTCCATTTATTTCCATTAACCTTATTTTATCCTAATTTAGTTCTCAACTTATTCCTACACTTTCTTTATTTAATTCCAACTCTCCATAGTTAATCTCTAATTTCTCCCTTTTCTCACTTACGCTACTCACTCGTTCTTATAATTCCGTTTATTTATTTATTTCTTATTATTCCGTTTATTTCGTTGCTGATTGTTTCAACTCTTCTTTAACTAAATTTTCTTTCCTAATTATCTTCCTTCAATATTAGCGGCTACTCTAAGGTTCATTAACAATTAGCATTTCCCCCAGTCCTAGCGATAGATATAACTACCCAGAAATACACCCCTTAAGGACTGGTAATGAAACCCCTTACCTCAATCGATGACAGTGAGAGGGGTAACCTTAGCCTGACGCTTTGCTCCCCGGCTTACGCTCTAGCTCGGCTCCAATTTGATCCTAAGCTTCCACAATCTTCGATTCCAAGCACGACAGGGACAATCGATCTCGATCGCGGTGACGGTGTTGCTCCTCGTTATTTGCGAACGATCGCGGCCGGATCGAGGCCCAAGCTTCAAGCCTCAGAGTACCCAACACAAGCCCGGTGCGAATCACGATCGGTATCGACGTCGGTGAGATCCGGTGAGGAGAGAGAAAGCCCTAGAGGAGAGAGAAACATCAAGGGAGGAGGAAGAGAGAAAGGGTACTCAATCAATAGGGAAAGGGAGAGGAAGGAGAGCTCATGGTGGTGGTGGTAGGTGGCGGTTCGTGGTGGTGGTTTGGGGTGGTGATTTGTGGTGGTGGAAGGAAAGAGGGAAAGAGATGAGGGAAAGAGAGAGAAAGAGACTAAGAGGGAGGAGAGGAAAAGAGAGAATCCATGAGGAGGAGGAAGAACAAGGAGGTGGGGCGGCCCTTGGTGGTCCTTGTGGTGGCTGGAGGTGGTTTTGGGGTGTTTGGGGTTGGTTTAGGTGAGGGAGAGAGAAGTGGTGCGGAGGAGTATGAGAGAAGAGGGCCTGGTGCGTGATTCTTATAGTTTTGGTGCGGCTGGGTCGCGTCGCGTGCCTGGGCGTGGTGCTTGGTGCGCCTCCGCGCGCCTGGGCGCGGTGCTTGGTGCGCCTGCGCGCGCCACACGCGCATCTGATGCGCCCTTGTTCTCTCGCGCGCGCCTGGGCGAGTAATTGGTTCGCCTGGGCGGATTTCCCACGGGTTTGGTGCACCTGATGCACACTGGTGCGCCTGGGCGTGCACCGGTGCGCCTGGGCGTGCACCAGTAGTTCCTGACTTCGATTCGTCATAACTTTTTCGTTAACCGTCGGATCGAGCCCAAATTTTTAGGCAAGCTTCTTAACCCCCTAAACTTCACATCCAACGGTGGAATTTTATTTCTTAGCATCCTATAATAAATTTCTAATTTTATCTTTTCGGTCGATTTCTAGCATCTAAGACGCCGATTTAACCCCCGATTTCGCTTATATAATTTTGCTCGAAGCCATAATTGCTTTCTATACAACCCCTAGTACTCAAAATGACTGCTCACCTTGCTCACAAAATTCGTTAAGCAATTAATCTACCCATTCTTTGCACTTTAATTCCATTAATTCATTAATTATTGCTTGGAATTAAATTAGGGATGTTACACTTTTGGCAGTATCGCTTTTACATGACATCATGCTCTACGTAGTTAGTTTCATGTCTAAGAATATCCCGATAAGAATGATTTATTTTTACTCTGTCTAGAATAACATTGTTCTGACAAGACATGATATGATATGTGGCTATGTGTGTCACGGTTGAAAATTACATGTGTATGGTCACAATCATGAATGCTGCCGCCCTGATATGTATCGAATGCCTGACTAGAAAAAAAACAATAACTAGACAACTCTATGCATTTGAATGTTTGCTGTAGAACTGAAATTAGTGTCATACTGGTCATTCTTGCCATGATCTTGTTAATTTTTCTTGGCTCAACCAAGGCATGATGTAAAGAAAACTGTTTTTCATAAGTTCCATCATGCGAAAGCAATGTTTTCTGTTATAAGCTATATGATTTAAATGTTGAGAAGGTGCGCTTTGGGAAAGCGTTGTATGAAAACATGACCTTGATAATGTTACATAACGACGCATGATTGATTTTATACATGATTTACTGGATACAACTAATAAAACGGACATGCGTAGCATGAAAATATTCGAAAATGAAAACTGTTTATGTAGGAATAAGAACCAACCACCTTCTAAAATCTGAGAAGTCCTTTGGTACGCTTTTACCAAAAAAAAAAACTCCGCATCTCGCCCCATGAAGGCAAGGCGATCAAAGTAAAGTATCAGAAGGCAAGTGATGAAACAAGAGCAAAGTACCAAGAAAAGAAACGCGACGTACGAGTAGAAAAGATCGGTGAAAATCAAGCAATGAGAAAAGAGTTCACGAAAATGGGTGAACCCTGAGCAAGATAGTAAGACGCATGAAATCCAGAGCCAAAAGACGAACATGGAGTCATGGCGGCGAGACGCATGTGAACGTGCATTTGGTACAAACTAACTAACAAGAAAAGGCGAGAAAAGCAAAGTTGAATCAGAAAGCCTCATGTGAAGCTGCAAAGATAAAACCCAAGGCACGTCAAGAGAAAATAAACAGTGATGAAGCCAGAGATCCTGAAGTAAACCAAAAACAGAACGTTGCTAGTGTCAAGCCGAAAAAAAAAATCTAAAAGCAAGTTGTATCAAAAGCTGAAAACAAAAAAAAACTGACGATGAATTCAAACCAGAAAGACGAAGGCGACTTCGAAGCAAAAGCGTGCAAGGAAGGTAATTGAAAAGCAAGAGTAAGCACATGTGCAAAGGCTGACACAACTAAACCCAAGAGTAAATGAGGATGAAGCAGAAGACATTTCCAAGCAAAAGCCAGCCAGAAGTCAAAAGCAAACTTTAAAGGTGGCCGTGATCACAATTGCAAGGCGTGCATGAAAAGGCGTACATGCCGCACGAGGGCAAATGCAGGCTTTGTGATGACCAGTACGAGTATGAAATCCGGAGAGTATGTTACTCAAAGGCATACTTGAACATTGAAGCATAAAATCATATGCAAGAGCAAAGCGCAAGACGAAAGCAAGCCAAAAGCGTACAAGTGACTAACCCAAAACTGCTCCAAACACAACATAACCAAGGCGAGCTAAGCTAAAATCTTGAGTTCATCCCAGTTTGCTCACATAAGCAAGCCAAAGCACCCTGATGCAAGAGAAACCAAGAAATCTATAAGCCTCTGAAGTAAGGCACATCTGAGCTCATCCATGCGTCAAAGCAGATCATGCGAAAGCGAGCATGAGCACGAAGCCAATCAAGAAATCCAAGCATTTGCACACTAATAATTGCGAGAAGAACTAAAAAGTAGCACCCATGACAAGAGGTGTTACGAAGCACAAGCAGTCAGAGTTAAGCAATCAATCAGAAGCAAGGCAGTACCTATGACAAGAGGTGCCAATACTAAAGCTCGAAGCGACACTGATGACATGAGGTGTCCCCGGAAAGAGCTCAAATGATACTGATGACATGAAGTATCACTGTAGCAAACACCCTCAAACAGGGTCGATAATGCCAGAACGCGAGGTTCAACACTACAAAAAAAAAACAGAGAGAAAGGAAAAGGAAGAGAAGAAGAAAAAAGAAAAAGAAAAAGAATAGTGTTGAACCGTACCGCGGGCACAAGCGCCTTATCGCGGTACCCGGATAGACCTCCTAAAAAATTTCCGGGACAGACGCGGGCGAAGTACGCCATATCGCGAGACTAGAAAAGGTCCCAGGAAACAAGGGCGCTAGTCTTAAACGCGGGCGGAAAAATCTGTAAAAGAGGTTGGCTAACGCAAGACCCAAGGCGATCCGTTAGTTTATAAAGCCCAAAGTGGCAAAAGTCCAAAGCGACAAAAAGAAAGGCCCAAAGCGGCAAAAGTCCAAAGCGACGAAAAGAAAAAGCCCAAAGTGGCAAAAGTCCAAAGTGACAAACCGGAAAGAAAAGCCCAAAGCGGCAAAAGTCCAAAGCAACAAAAAAGAAAAGCCCAAAGCGGCAAAAGTCCAAAGTGACAAACTGAAAAGAAAAGCCCCAAAGCGGCAAACTGAAAAGTCCGAAGCGACAATTGAAAGGAAAGGTCCAAAGCGACAAAATCTGTGGAGCGTGCCCAACGTGCACCCTGAAAAATCTTGGCACCAATGACATGAGGGGCCATTGTTTAAAAAAAAACAAAACACAAAAAAAAAAGAGAGAAAAAAAAAGAGAGAGCGTGCCCAACGTGCACCCTGAGAATAATCTTGGAACCAATGACATGAGGGGCCATTAAAATCTGCAACAAGTTTGTAGCGCCCAAAGCGCGCTCCAAAAAAAAAGTGGAGAGGGGAGGAAGGAAAAAAAACCTTCCTTGGGCACCAAAAACATAAGGGCCCTTGTAAGAAGAAGAAAAGAAGAAAAAGAAGAGATGTGTGCTATCAGAATGCTTGAAGAAAAGAAGAGCATACAGGAACAGAAGCAAACACAAGTACAATAACAAGCAGCTATGAAGCTACGAAGTTCAAGCCACAATCGCCAAAGCGACAAGGTTGACAAAACGCACAAAAGAAAAAATGCACAATCCAAATGCAAATCCCAGGCGCAAGGCAAACAACAACAAACAAAAAAAAATGAAAAGACAAAGACAAGACATGCATAAAAATTGTCAACGTAGCAACAAACATGCAAAGTAGAATCCAAGCTTACAAAAGGCATCATAAATCCCAAGGTACAAGTTCGAAGGCAATAAAGTAACAGAGGCTAAATTCGAGCAAAGTCACACAAACTACGAAGCCAAAAGAAAGTGGCAACCAAAACCATAGTCTGAAAAGCAGGATGTCAAAGTAGCAGCACAAGTGGCGAAATAGTGCCTACATAAAGAAGAGAGAATTCAAAGAAGTGACCCTGCAAACTTCCTCATAAGAATACTTCGTGTTAGCCAAATCGTTAATCTCCTAGTCAAGAGCCTCCAACTCAGTAGTCGCTTGATCAAGTTGAGAGGAAAGTTCTTTGATGCGAGACACTAAAGGGGCACGGCGCTCTTGCAAAGCACGCTCAGCATCGGCCAACTCAGCGTCATCAAATGGAGGGCGCAAACTTTCGAAGCCAGCAATGGCATTCTCAAGCCAAGAACCAGAATAATGTTGGAATCGAAGCGTGTACAGACAGTCCAGAACCTCAGCCTTGTCCTCCCATGGCAAGTCATCTATGTCAACTGAGCGGACCAAACGTAACATCCGCAACAGAGTTTGAGAACCGGACTCTCGGAAGAGGCGGGGAAGCGAAGCTGGAGGAGGTATCAAAGAAGTGTGAGCACGTAGGAACGAGTCAATCAAGGCCTGATCACCTGCAGAAAATGGAGCTGGAAAAGCACATAGCAACACATGCAGAAATAATGAGACAAGAACACGAAGGAAGAAAAAACCCAACTTGAGTCAGGTGAAGAAAGAAAGACTTACAAACTAAAGAAGACCCTGGAGAAGCGGAGGCGTGACTTGCCCTCGCGGCAGGAGCCTTACCCTTATCAGCTAAAGAAACAAGATCTACATTGCTTCTGGGGGCAAGACACTCTCCAGTTGGGGCCTCAGAAACAGTAGCAATTTGGCTCTCTGAAGGGGCAGGGGCATCAACTTCAGCACCCAACCCACCAAACATGTTCCCAGGTCTTGGAACATCTGAAACAAGCTCATAAATGATGTCAGCGGCTGCAGTACCTGAAGTGTTGGAAACCAACAAGCGGCTCAATATAGTCTAGAGGGGGGGTGAATAGAATATTGAAGCCTTATTACAGATTTTTCGTCCACTTAAGAGAATGGTTTTATGAAAATAAATTTTCTTAAGAATTCAGTTCAGATTACTCGAGTAACTCAAGCCTTCACTCGAGTAATACGCAACCAAAAATAATTTCACTCGAGTATTCAGCAAATCACTCGAGTATTACGAAAGCAAATTTTAAATCACTCGAGTAACAGAAAACCTACTCGAGTAATGTTTATCAACTGAAAGCAGATTACTCGAGTGACAAGAACTTTACTCGAGTAAACTGGGTAAAATTCAATTTAAAACTTAGTTTTCAATGGAGTTCTTCAAGAATAACAATGCTATGATGATTCAACAAATTATGAATGATTAATATGAACAATTTCAAGTAATATTAACATGCAATTTTAGATCAATTAAGTAGAATTAAGAAAACCCCAATTCTAACCTAAAAATGCAAATGTTAATGAATTAATGAAATACAAGGAATGAAAATAAAAGAGACACAAGGATTTATCCTGGTTCACTTTCACCCACTTGAAAGCTACTCCAGTCCCCTCTTAAATCAAGAGAGATTCTTCACTAGAAATCTTCAAATGTAGATTTTACAATGTTTTAAGATGCAACTAGATTCTTAGTTCTCCTATCTTAAAACCCAACTCAAAGTGTGTACCAAACACTTTGATCTAATCTACCCCTTTTGAGAATTCTAGATTTCCTTGCTAATTGATTGAAGATGCTTCCAACCAATCCTCTTTTCTTGCTTTGATTTGATCCTCAAAGTCTTCCTTGTGAGATTCTTCACTTGTGTTGAAACTTCAATAATGCAATCACAAATTGCAAATCTTCAACAACCACTAAGAACAAAATTATGATCCCAAGAATATTTGAACAATGATAGAAATAGAGTGAAGAATGAAAAGTTCTTTGTTGAATCTTGATAGCTCTTGAAAGATGTAAAATAGCTCTTGAATTGCTTTTGAAAGTCTATATAAAATTGTAAGAATGAAAGTATATCTCTTTGAAAGAGAAAATTAAGTCCTTTTAAAATTTTCCCAACACTGATTGAATTACTCGAGTAAACCAAACAACGTCACTCGAGTGAAACATGTCAGATTAAGTTACTCGAGTGATGTGTAAACCATTACTCGATTAACCTGTCAGGACATAAATTACTCGAGTGAACCAATACTCATTACTCGAGTAAACTGATCAGAATCTGAATAAAAACAAAGTTTTTCTAAAATGATTTTCACAAGCTATTTAATCAAGATTTAAAGTATCTTCACTCTTAATCAGACATTATTTAAATATTCTTAAAATCACCTAAGCTACCCACACCAATGAGATGCATTGCATAAAATAAAGATTACATTGAAATAGAATTAATAAAAATCCTAATTCTAATCTTCATGTGGTGTAGCTTGCTTGTTGCCAATGTTGTTGCTTGGAGAGAGATTGTTAGCATCAAAACATGAGAATCCTACAAACTCCCCCTTTTTGATGATGACAAACCTCCTTTCAAATTAAGCACTAAGTTTTAACATACTCCCCCTAAATGTAAAACATCTAGGCCAAATATAATAAAACTTAACCTACAAGAACAACATCAACAAAATATTCTCCCCCTTTTGGCATCATTAAAAAGATAAAATTTTTGAGAAAAGTCCTTTGCCAAAAGTTGAAGGTAAGTAGGTCACAATGGTATATAAAATATATAACAATAAAGACAATACCAAAATAAACCACAATAGTGCCACAACGAATATAAACAACGAATATAGCACCATAATATCAGAGTATCACACTATGCAGCAAATCATAGCAGATAATCAAAACGAAAACTAAACAAACTAGACCATACACAAGGTCCTAAAGTCATAGTAGCAACAGAGTCAGAAACATGAAACAGAAACATAAACAGAAAATATGCAAATGAAACATGCAACAGAAATCAACAGCAAACATCATCAGCATCCACAGGTCTAGGAATCAGGTGGAGGAGGAGGAAAATGGTGAGAAAATAATCCAGACATGTAATCCATCAAACGATGCTCCATGGCAATATTCTTCACATCCTGTCTCATTTCCAACTGAGTGAATTGAGCATTGATGTGCTCAACTAATGACTCATGAGCAGCTTGTGCATCAAATGGAGTACCAAGATTATCCAAATCAATATAGTCCTCAACACGATCGGTATCCATCGGATCAGTAGAAGTAGGAGGAACAGAAGAGGATGCACCAGCCCTATCACCAAGTAAATTCCTTTTCCTAGTACCTGAAACTCTTGCAGCCTTTGCAGCTTCAGCCATTTCCTTAATTTGTGATTTCCATAACCAAGTGCGACTGTCCCTATGCCAAGCAATTTTCATATAACTAATGTGCGAATCATTAAGACACCAGTTATTTTTCTTTTCCTTTTCAGCTGGCTCATCATCAGGGATTGGAACACGATAATACCTCATGATCTTGGTGACATGCATAGGATATGGCAAGAATTGGGTTGGAGGAGATTGAGCAGCAGCTTCCATACGAGCTAAAAACATTTTATTCCAATTCATCTCATACCTCTTTTTAACCCCATGAAACAAAGTAAGATCATCATCTCCCAATTGAGCATAATTTTGATTGCATTTCGGAATCAAACAATAAGAGATAATATACATGAGCACCCTATCCACAGCATGCAAAGGTGATACAGTTCTAGTAGTCCTATCACCCCAAGATTCACCAGTACGCAACAAATCAGTATAAATCTTATTAGTATCCACATCCAAATCCAGACATTCAGTATCACCAATAAAAGTTCCCTTGTTTTCTAAACCAAACATCATAGTCAAATCCGCAGGCTTTATAACAAAATGATGTCCTCTAACCATTGTTTGATACTCACCATCTAGCTTAGTAAAATTCTGATAAAATTGTCTGACAAGCCTAGGATAATAATGAGTCTCAAATTCCAAAAATCTCTTCAAATTCTGAAATTCTAAATCCTCTACAAACGGAAATTGCTCCTTATGCAACCAAGCAAACTTAACATACCTTGTAAGACCAAAAGAGCGATTGATAAATGCCGGTTCCCGCAAATCTCGGTTGATTCCAGAAAACCAAGTATCATTACGACCTGCTCCTTGCTTTGCTTTCTTTTGAGGAGGTTGATAGTGAGAGGAAGAAGCCATTGATTCAGAAAGAGCAAATTCGGTTTTGGGGGTTAGGGTTTTGATTTGGGATTTTCGGATTTTTGGATAAAATTGGTGAAATTGATGAATGAAATGAGTAGAAATGATGATATAATGATGAAATATGGAAGAAATTTGTATGATTTGTGAGTTTTTGTGGCTGAAAGATGATGATTTGATGAAGACCCGTATGAGAGAGAAGAGAGAAAGACGAACAAGAGAGAGAAAAAGTCGTGAAAATGATGCAGATTTCAACAGTTCAGCTTTTAAAATCACGTAAGTTACTCGAGTAATGTTCATACGTCACTCGAGTGATTCGAGCAGTACTCGAGTGAAAGAGTATGTTACTCGAGTATGCCGAAAGATAAAAAAGTTTTACTCGAGTGATGGATGAACTTAATCGAGTGATACGAAAGTCATTTTAAAATTAATCGAGTGACAGACAGAATTACTCGAGTAATACGAAAGAGTTTTTAAAATTACTCGAGTGAAATTTCTGTTACTCGAGTGAACTGTCCAGAATTTCAAAAATTTCATTTTTCATGCAAAATCATTTTTCATGCACAAATACAGAGCAACACTTAGCATGTAGCAAGTAACACACATACAAATAAAGCAATTAGCATATTATAGAAAACATACACACATAACTACATAAAAAAAATTAAGAAACACTTTAATAAGATACAACAACTCAAAACACAAATCACATTGAAATAGGCTTGAAGGTGATTTCGAAAAGCATCAAATACAATTAGCTAATAGTTAATTCATCAAAAATACCAAGTTCTCTTCGAATCTTATAAAATGTGTCCCTTGGTAATGGTTTTGTAAAGATATCAGCTAATTGATCCGAAGTTTGAACAAACTCAATAACACAATCACCTTTTTGAACATGATCTCTCAAAAAGTGATGCCTAATTTCAATATGCTTTGTCCTTGAGTGTAATACTGGATTTTTAGTCAAATTAATTGCCGAAGTGTTATCACACTTTATAGGGATTTTTGTCAAATTTAAACCAAAGTCAGATAATTGTTGCTTCATCCATAAAATTTGAGCACAACAGCTACCTGCAGCTATGTATTCGGCTTCCGCGGTTGATAAAGCTACACAATTTTGCTTTTTAGAAAACCACGATACAAGTGAATTACCAATTAAATGGCATGTTCCGCTTGTACTTTTTCGCTCAACTTTACAACCGGCAAAGTCAGAGTCCGAATAACCTATAACTTTTAGAAAAGCATCCCTAGGATAATAAAGTCCAGTATTCGTTGTACCCTTTAAGTATTTCATTATTCTTTTGACAGCAGTTAGATGCGACTCTTTCGGTTTTGCTTGAAAACGTGCACACATACATACACTAAACATGATATCAGGCCTAGATGCAGTTAAGTATAACAAACTACCAATAATACCACGATACTTCGTTACCTCTACCGCTTTTCCAGCCTCATCTTGATCTAGGTAGCATGCAACGCTCATTGGTGTAGAAGCGGATTTGCACGAATCCATTCCAAAACGTTTGAGAAGCTCTCTACAATATTTACTCTGATGAATATAAATGCCATCATTAAGCTGCTTTATTTGAAGGCCAAGAAAGAATGTAAGCTCTCCCATCATCGACATTTCGAATTCACTTTGCATCAATTCTGAAAACTTCTTACACAAGTTATCGTTAGTAGCACCAAATATAATATCGTCAACATATATTTGAACCAATAAAATATCCTTACCAGAACGTTCAATAAAAAGTGTAGTGTCAACAGTGCCTCGTTTAAAACCTTTTTGTAATAAAAAATTGCTTAGTCGGTCGTACCAAGCTCTAGGAGCTTGTTTCAAACCGTACAAAGCCTTTTTCAGTTTGAAAACGTAGTCCGGATGCTCAAAACTCTCGAATCCGGGAGGTTGTGACACATAAACTTCCTCTTGAATGTATCCGTTAAGAAAGGCGCTCTTAACATCCATTTGAAACAATTTAAAATTCATAATTGAAGCAAAAGCGAGAAGAATACGAATAGCTTCTAATCTAGCAACGGGAGCATATGTCTCATCGTAATCGATTCCTTCTTCTTGACTATAACCTTGTGCTACCAACCTAGCTTTATTCCTAACAATAATACCCGATTCATCTAACTTATTCCTATAAACCCACCGAGTACCAATTTCAGGACGATCATCGGGTTTTGGCACAAGCTCCCAAACTTGATTTCTTTCAAATTGATTTAATTCTTCTTGCATGGCCATAATCCAATGATCATCTTGAAGAGCCTCTTTGATATTCTTAGGTTCTATTTGAGATACAAAGGCAACATAATAACAAAAATTATTTAAAGTGCGTCGGGTTACCACTCCCTTCGCAATGTCACCTAAGATATTAGAAATCGGATGATTTTTGTTGGACTTCCAAGCTATTGGTAATTGAGGTTGAATCTCTTGTGCTAAGTCTTTATCTTGTGCTTGCACCTCTCTATCTTCATTTTGATTCTCTTCCATTTGTTGTGGTGTTGAATTCTCATGATCCAAAAATGTACCTATATTATCATCACAAGAAACAACACAATCTCCTTTCGAAGATTCATCAAATACAACATGCACGGATTCCTAAACGGTTAATGTTCTTTTATTGTAGACTCTATATGCTTTGCTATGGGTTGAATAACCTATGAATATGCCTTCGTCGGCTTTGGAGTCAAACTTGCCGACCGGTTCCTTTCCGTTATTTAAAACAAACACCTTACACCCAAAAACATGAAAATGTGAAATATTTGGCTTTCGCCCTTTTAAAAGTTCATAAGGTGTTTTATTTAAATGCGGACGAATAAGAACCCTATTAAGCACATAGCAAGCGGTGTTTACCGCATCAGCCCAAAAATATTTAGGAACATTTGATTCTTTCAACATAGTACGAGCAAGTTCCACTAATATTCTATTTTTCCTTTCTACAACTCCGTTTTGCTCCGGAGTCCTAGGGGCCGAAAATTGATGATCAATACCAAACTTATCACAAAACGCATCAATCCTAGTGTTTTCAAACTCACCTCCGTGATCACTTCTAATAGACACAATTTTCAAACTTAGTTGATTTTGGATGAGTTTGGCAAATTTTTTAAAACATTTATAAACTTCACTTTTTGCGGATAAAAATAAAGTCCATGTGAATCTAGTAAAATCGTCTACTAAAACAAATCCATAGTAATTGCCACCTAAACTTTTAATTTGTGAAGGGCCAAACAAATCCATATGGATTAGCTCCAAAGGCTTTGTTGTGCTTATCACATTTTTAGGTTTAAAAGAACTTTTAACTTGCTTGCACTTTTGACAAGAGTCACAAATGCCATCAAGCTTAAAGTTTAGTTTAGGCAAACCAATCACTAAATCTTTTCGCAAAAGTTTGTTCAATTGATTCACATTCACATGAGCAATTCGTCTATGCCAAAGACGAATTTCATCATCAAAAGATTTGAAACATTTTGAAAATAGTGAAGTTATCTCATCCAAATCAATTAAGTAAGTGTTATTAGAGCGACGACCAACAAACTTAACACTATCATCTATAGAAGACTTAATGAAGCATAATTCCGGAGTAAATGTCACATAATTGCCCATATCGCATAGTTGGCTTATACTAAGCAAGTTGTGTTCTAAGCCTTCTACGTATAGGACATTTTCTATGACAAGGTTAGATACGTTACCGATCTTCCCGACTCCTAGAATTTTGCCTTTGTTGTTGTCGCCGTATGTCACAAATCCACCACTTTTCGGAGTAAGTTCCATGAAGTGCGTTTTGTCTCCCGTCATGTGTCTCGAACAACCACTATCCAAGTACCATTTTCGCTCTTTGGTTCGAAGACACACCTACAAGAAAGATATCATTTGGTTGACTTAGGTACCCAAGTGGTCTTGGGTCCTTTGTTGTTAGCATGAGGAGAAGTCCCCTTAACAATCCAAATATATTCTCCGCTTGGTATACCAAATTTCTTTATATTACATTTATTCGTGGTATGCCCAAAGATTCCACAATAATGACAAGTTGGGTTTTTAGAAATCTTATTCTTTGAAAATCCACCAACTTTGCGATAATTGCGTTTCTTAGGTTTGGTATAGCCAAGACCGGATCTATTGCTATTGTTCCTTTGAGTTGAAAGCAAATGATCTAATGAAGTATCTCCTTTCATGAGCCTTGCAAGTCGATCATTCAAATTAAAAACTTCTTTTTCCAAAGACTTGCAATTTTCACAAGATGGAGTCTCATTTGATTTCAATTCACAATTGCATGTAGAGTTTGCATAAATGAGTTCAAGAGTTTCATTTTGAAGCTTAAGTTCTTCTAAATCTTTTTGAAGTTCAATTATCTTTTCATGTTGCTTCATTATGAAATTCTTTCTTTCAACATTTATTTTAGCAAGTTTCTTCAACTCTTTATGCATCTCTACATACACATTGTACAATTCATTGAATGAAGGAGAATTAGAACTTGAGCTAGCATCGGAAAGATAATCTACCTCATTGACGTTCTCACTTGATTTAATGCTCGAAGATTCCTCTTCATCAAGCTTTGTCATTAAACATAGATTTGCAAGTTCTTCATCATCCGATGAGCTAGATGTTGATTGACTCTCCACTTCATCCCATACTATGTAAGCCCTTTTTCCTTTAGATGAATTGAATTTTGAGTTGTCACCTTCCGACTTCTTAGAATGAGTTGGACAATTCGATCGATAGTGACCAAGCTTTCCACATCCATGACACTTGATGTGATCCTTGTTAGTCTTATTTCTTGGTTGTGAGTCCTTAGAATCTCTTTGTCTATTTCTATTAAAGTTCCCCTTTTTCTTAAGGAACCTACCAAGCTTTTTAACTAGCAAGCCAAGGGTCTCATCATCTATATCGGAGTCCGAGTCATCCACTTGAAAGTTTTCCTCTTGTGCCTTAAGGGATTTTGAAGTTGATTTAAGAGCTATCCCCTTTTTCTTCCTATCGGCATCTTCATTCATGGATAACCGTCCAAGCTCCATTTCATGCTCTTGAAGCTTTCCGAATAGAGTTGCTAAATCAATTTGATCCACGTCTCTAGCTTCCATAATGGCCGTCACCTTAGGTTGCCATTCCCTGCTAAGACATCTCAAAATCTTATTAACAACTTCACCATTAGTTATAACTTTTCCAAGTGCAGAAAGATGATTAATGATATGAGTGAACCGCTTTTGCATGTCACCTATATTTTCATTAGGTAACATACGAAAGAGTTCATATTCATGCATGAGTGTATTTAGCCTAGCCCTTCTAACCTCCGAAGTGCCCTCATGTGTGACTTGTAATGTGTCCCACATTTGTTTAGCATCAACACATTGAGATACTCGAAAGAACTCATCATAAGAAAGAGCGGACGTGATGATATTTTTAGCTTTTAAATCAAATGCAACTTTCTTCTTATCATCATTGTCCCAACTCGATTGTGGTTTAATTGAAACAACATCATTTACTTTCGTTTGAGGAACAAAAGGTCCATTCTCTATGGCATTCCAAATTTCCATATCTATGGCTTGAATAAAAATTTTCATGCGGACCTTCCAATAAGCGTAACCCTCACCACTGAATAGTGGAGGACGATTAATGGAAGTTCCTTCACCACCAAAAGGATTTGAAATTGAGCCCATTGTTTCCAAGTAAAAAGGATCTTTTCGAAAAAGCTTTTTAAGGCTCGGATTTTTCGTCCGAGCTCTGATACCACTTGTTGGAAACCAACAAGCGGCTCAATATAGTCTAGAGGGGGGGTGAATAGAATATTGAAGCCTTATTACAGATTTTTCGTCCACTTAAGAGAATGGTTTTATGAAAATAAATTTTCTTAAGAATTCAGTTCAGATTACTCGAGTAACTCAAGCCTTCACTCGAGTAATACGCAACCAAAAATAATTTCACTCGAGTATTCAGCAAATCACTCGAGTATTACGAAAGCAAATTTTAAATCACTCGAGTAACAGAAAACCTACTCGAGTAATGTTTATCAACTGAAAGCAGATTACTCGAGTGACAAGAACTTTACTCGAGTAAACTGGGTAAAATTCAATTTAAAACTTAGTTTTCAATGGAGTTCTTCAAGAATAACAATGCTATGATGATTCAACAAATTATGAATGATTAATATGAACAATTTCAAGTAATATTAACATGCAATTTTAGATCAATTAAGTAGAATTAAGAAAACCCCAATTCTAACCTAAAAATGCAAATGTTAATGAATTAATGAAATACAAGGAATGAAAATAAAAGAGACACAAGGATTTATCCTGGTTCACTTTCACCCACTTGAAAGCTACTCCAGTCCCCTCTTAAATCAAGAGAGATTCTTCACTAGAAATCTTCAAATGTAGATTTTACAATGTTTTAAGATGCAACTAGATTCTTAGTTCTCCTATCTTAAAACCCAACTCAAAGTGTGTACCAAACACTTTGATCTAATCTACCCCTTTTGAGAATTCTAGATTTCCTTGCTAATTGATTGAAGATGCTTCCAACCAATCCTCTTTTCTTGCTTTGATTTGATCCTCAAAGTCTTCCTTGTGAGATTCTTCACTTGTGTTGAAACTTCAATAATGCAATCACAAATTGCAAATCTTCAACAACCACTAAGAACAAAATTATGATCCCAAGAATATTTGAACAATGATAGAAATAGAGTGAAGAATGAAAAGTTCTTTGTTGAATCTTGATAGCTCTTGAAAGATGTAAAATAGCTCTTGAATTGCTTTTGAAAGTCTATATAAAATTGTAAGAATGAAAGTATATCTCTTTGAAAGAGAAAATTAAGTCCTTTTAAAATTTTCCCAACACTGATTGAATTACTCGAGTAAACCAAACAACGTCACTCGAGTGAAACATGTCAGATTAAGTTACTCGAGTGATGTGTAAACCATTACTCGATTAACCTGTCAGGACATAAATTACTCGAGTGAACCAATACTCATTACTCGAGTAAACTGATCAGAATCTGAATAAAAACAAAGTTTTTCTAAAATGATTTTCACAAGCTATTTAATCAAGATTTAAAGTATCTTCACTCTTAATCAGACATTATTTAAATATTCTTAAAATCACCTAAGCTACCCACACCAATGAGATGCATTGCATAAAATAAAGATTACATTGAAATAGAATTAATAAAAATCCTAATTCTAATCTTCATGTGGTGTAGCTTGCTTGTTGCCAATGTTGTTGCTTGGAGAGAGATTGTTAGCATCAAAACATGAGAATCCTACAAACTCCCCCTTTTTGATGATGACAAACCTCCTTTCAAATTAAGCACTAAGTTTTAACATACTCCCCCTAAATGTAAAACATCTAGGCCAAATATAATAAAACTTAACCTACAAGAACAACATCAACAAAATATTCTCCCCCTTTTGGCATCATTAAAAAGATAAAATTTTTGAGAAAAGTCCTTTGCCAAAAGTTGAAGGTAAGTAGGTCACAATGGTATATAAAATATATAACAATAAAGACAATACCAAAATAAACCACAATAGTGCCACAACGAATATAAACAACGAATATAGCACCATAATATCAGAGTATCACACTATGCAGCAAATCATAGCAGATAATCAAAACGAAAACTAAACAAACTAGACCATACACAAGGTCCTAAAGTCATAGTAGCAACAGAGTCAGAAACATGAAACAGAAACATAAACAGAAAATATGCAAATGAAACATGCAACAGAAATCAACAGCAAACATCATCAGCATCCACAGGTCTAGGAATCAGGTGGAGGAGGAGGAAAATGGTGAGAAAATAATCCAGACATGTAATCCATCAAACGATGCTCCATGGCAATATTCTTCACATCCTGTCTCATTTCCAACTGAGTGAATTGAGCATTGATGTGCTCAACTAATGACTCATGAGCAGCTTGTGCATCAAATGGAGTACCAAGATTATCCAAATCAATATAGTCCTCAACACGATCGGTATCCATCGGATCAGTAGAAGTAGGAGGAACAGAAGAGGATGCACCAGCCCTATCACCAAGTAAATTCCTTTTCCTAGTACCTGAAACTCTTGCAGCCTTTGCAGCTTCAGCCATTTCCTTAATTTGTGATTTCCATAACCAAGTGCGACTGTCCCTATGCCAAGCAATTTTCATATAACTAATGTGCGAATCATTAAGACACCAGTTATTTTTCTTTTCCTTTTCAGCTGGCTCATCATCAGGGATTGGAACACGATAATACCTCATGATCTTGGTGACATGCATAGGATATGGCAAGAATTGGGTTGGAGGAGATTGAGCAGCAGCTTCCATACGAGCTAAAAACATTTTATTCCAATTCATCTCATACCTCTTTTTAACCCCATGAAACAAAGTAAGATCATCATCTCCCAATTGAGCATAATTTTGATTGCATTTCGGAATCAAACAATAAGAGATAATATACATGAGCACCCTATCCACAGCATGCAAAGGTGATACAGTTCTAGTAGTCCTATCACCCCAAGATTCACCAGTACGCAACAAATCAGTATAAATCTTATTAGTATCCACATCCAAATCCAGACATTCAGTATCACCAATAAAAGTTCCCTTGTTTTCTAAACCAAACATCATAGTCAAATCCGCAGGCTTTATAACAAAATGATGTCCTCTAACCATTGTTTGATACTCACCATCTAGCTTAGTAAAATTCTGATAAAATTGTCTGACAAGCCTAGGATAATAATGAGTCTCAAATTCCAAAAATCTCTTCAAATTCTGAAATTCTAAATCCTCTACAAACGGAAATTGCTCCTTATGCAACCAAGCAAACTTAACATACCTTGTAAGACCAAAAGAGCGATTGATAAATGCCGGTTCCCGCAAATCTCGGTTGATTCCAGAAAACCAAGTATCATTACGACCTGCTCCTTGCTTTGCTTTCTTTTGAGGAGGTTGATAGTGAGAGGAAGAAGCCATTGATTCAGAAAGAGCAAATTCGGTTTTGGGGGTTAGGGTTTTGATTTGGGATTTTCGGATTTTTGGATAAAATTGGTGAAATTGATGAATGAAATGAGTAGAAATGATGATATAATGATGAAATATGGAAGAAATTTGTATGATTTGTGAGTTTTTGTGGCTGAAAGATGATGATTTGATGAAGACCCGTATGAGAGAGAAGAGAGAAAGACGAACAAGAGAGAGAAAAAGTCGTGAAAATGATGCAGATTTCAACAGTTCAGCTTTTAAAATCACGTAAGTTACTCGAGTAATGTTCATACGTCACTCGAGTGATTCGAGCAGTACTCGAGTGAAAGAGTATGTTACTCGAGTATGCCGAAAGATAAAAAAGTTTTACTCGAGTGATGGATGAACTTAATCGAGTGATACGAAAGTCATTTTAAAATTAATCGAGTGACAGACAGAATTACTCGAGTAATACGAAAGAGTTTTTAAAATTACTCGAGTGAAATTTCTGTTACTCGAGTGAACTGTCCAGAATTTCAAAAATTTCATTTTTCATGCAAAATCATTTTTCATGCACAAATACAGAGCAACACTTAGCATGTAGCAAGTAACACACATACAAATAAAGCAATTAGCATATTATAGAAAACATACACACATAACTACATAAAAAAAATTAAGAAACACTTTAATAAGATACAACAACTCAAAACACAAATCACATTGAAATAGGCTTGAAGGTGATTTCGAAAAGCATCAAATACAATTAGCTAATAGTTAATTCATCAAAAATACCAAGTTCTCTTCGAATCTTATAAAATGTGTCCCTTGGTAATGGTTTTGTAAAGATATCAGCTAATTGATCCGAAGTTTGAACAAACTCAATAACACAATCACCTTTTTGAACATGATCTCTCAAAAAGTGATGCCTAATTTCAATATGCTTTGTCCTTGAGTGTAATACTGGATTTTTAGTCAAATTAATTGCCGAAGTGTTATCACACTTTATAGGGATTTTTGTCAAATTTAAACCAAAGTCAGATAATTGTTGCTTCATCCATAAAATTTGAGCACAACAGCTACCTGCAGCTATGTATTCGGCTTCCGCGGTTGATAAAGCTACACAATTTTGCTTTTTAGAAAACCACGATACAAGTGAATTACCAATTAAATGGCATGTTCCGCTTGTACTTTTTCGCTCAACTTTACAACCGGCAAAGTCAGAGTCCGAATAACCTATAACTTTTAGAAAAGCATCCCTAGGATAATAAAGTCCAGTATTCGTTGTACCCTTTAAGTATTTCATTATTCTTTTGACAGCAGTTAGATGCGACTCTTTCGGTTTTGCTTGAAAACGTGCACACATACATACACTAAACATGATATCAGGCCTAGATGCAGTTAAGTATAACAAACTACCAATAATACCACGATACTTCGTTACCTCTACCGCTTTTCCAGCCTCATCTTGATCTAGGTAGCATGCAACGCTCATTGGTGTAGAAGCGGATTTGCACGAATCCATTCCAAAACGTTTGAGAAGCTCTCTACAATATTTACTCTGATGAATATAAATGCCATCATTAAGCTGCTTTATTTGAAGGCCAAGAAAGAATGTAAGCTCTCCCATCATCGACATTTCGAATTCACTTTGCATCAATTCTGAAAACTTCTTACACAAGTTATCGTTAGTAGCACCAAATATAATATCGTCAACATATATTTGAACCAATAAAATATCCTTACCAGAACGTTCAATAAAAAGTGTAGTGTCAACAGTGCCTCGTTTAAAACCTTTTTGTAATAAAAAATTGCTTAGTCGGTCGTACCAAGCTCTAGGAGCTTGTTTCAAACCGTACAAAGCCTTTTTCAGTTTGAAAACGTAGTCCGGATGCTCAAAACTCTCGAATCCGGGAGGTTGTGACACATAAACTTCCTCTTGAATGTATCCGTTAAGAAAGGCGCTCTTAACATCCATTTGAAACAATTTAAAATTCATAATTGAAGCAAAAGCGAGAAGAATACGAATAGCTTCTAATCTAGCAACGGGAGCATATGTCTCATCGTAATCGATTCCTTCTTCTTGACTATAACCTTGTGCTACCAACCTAGCTTTATTCCTAACAATAATACCCGATTCATCTAACTTATTCCTATAAACCCACCGAGTACCAATTTCAGGACGATCATCGGGTTTTGGCACAAGCTCCCAAACTTGATTTCTTTCAAATTGATTTAATTCTTCTTGCATGGCCATAATCCAATGATCATCTTGAAGAGCCTCTTTGATATTCTTAGGTTCTATTTGAGATACAAAGGCAACATAATAACAAAAATTATTTAAAGTGCGTCGGGTTACCACTCCCTTCGCAATGTCACCTAAGATATTAGAAATCGGATGATTTTTGTTGGACTTCCAAGCTATTGGTAATTGAGGTTGAATCTCTTGTGCTAAGTCTTTATCTTGTGCTTGCACCTCTCTATCTTCATTTTGATTCTCTTCCATTTGTTGTGGTGTTGAATTCTCATGATCCAAAAATGTACCTATATTATCATCACAAGAAACAACACAATCTCCTTTCGAAGATTCATCAAATACAACATGCACGGATTCCTAAACGGTTAATGTTCTTTTATTGTAGACTCTATATGCTTTGCTATGGGTTGAATAACCTATGAATATGCCTTCGTCGGCTTTGGAGTCAAACTTGCCGACCGGTTCCTTTCCGTTATTTAAAACAAACACCTTACACCCAAAAACATGAAAATGTGAAATATTTGGCTTTCGCCCTTTTAAAAGTTCATAAGGTGTTTTATTTAAATGCGGACGAATAAGAACCCTATTAAGCACATAGCAAGCGGTGTTTACCGCATCAGCCCAAAAATATTTAGGAACATTTGATTCTTTCAACATAGTACGAGCAAGTTCCACTAATATTCTATTTTTCCTTTCTACAACTCCGTTTTGCTCCGGAGTCCTAGGGGCCGAAAATTGATGATCAATACCAAACTTATCACAAAACGCATCAATCCTAGTGTTTTCAAACTCACCTCCGTGATCACTTCTAATAGACACAATTTTCAAACTTAGTTGATTTTGGATGAGTTTGGCAAATTTTTTAAAACATTTATAAACTTCACTTTTTGCGGATAAAAATAAAGTCCATGTGAATCTAGTAAAATCGTCTACTAAAACAAATCCATAGTAATTGCCACCTAAACTTTTAATTTGTGAAGGGCCAAACAAATCCATATGGATTAGCTCCAAAGGCTTTGTTGTGCTTATCACATTTTTAGGTTTAAAAGAACTTTTAACTTGCTTGCACTTTTGACAAGAGTCACAAATGCCATCAAGCTTAAAGTTTAGTTTAGGCAAACCAATCACTAAATCTTTTCGCAAAAGTTTGTTCAATTGATTCACATTCACATGAGCAATTCGTCTATGCCAAAGACGAATTTCATCATCAAAAGATTTGAAACATTTTGAAAATAGTGAAGTTATCTCATCCAAATCAATTAAGTAAGTGTTATTAGAGCGACGACCAACAAACTTAACACTATCATCTATAGAAGACTTAATGAAGCATAATTCCGGAGTAAATGTCACATAATTGCCCATATCGCATAGTTGGCTTATACTAAGCAAGTTGTGTTCTAAGCCTTCTACGTATAGGACATTTTCTATGACAAGGTTAGATACGTTACCGATCTTCCCGACTCCTAGAATTTTGCCTTTGTTGTTGTCGCCGTATGTCACAAATCCACCACTTTTCGGAGTAAGTTCCATGAAGTGCGTTTTGTCTCCCGTCATGTGTCTCGAACAACCACTATCCAAGTACCATTTTCGCTCTTTGGTTCGAAGACACACCTACAAGAAAGATATCATTTGGTTGACTTAGGTACCCAAGTGGTCTTGGGTCCTTTGTTGTTAGCATGAGGAGAAGTCCCCTTAACAATCCAAATATATTCTCCGCTTGGTATACCAAATTTCTTTATATTACATTTATTCGTGGTATGCCCAAAGATTCCACAATAATGACAAGTTGGGTTTTTAGAAATCTTATTCTTTGAAAATCCACCAACTTTGCGATAATTGCGTTTCTTAGGTTTGGTATAGCCAAGACCGGATCTATTGCTATTGTTCCTTTGAGTTGAAAGCAAATGATCTAATGAAGTATCTCCTTTCATGAGCCTTGCAAGTCGATCATTCAAATTAAAAACTTCTTTTTCCAAAGACTTGCAATTTTCACAAGATGGAGTCTCATTTGATTTCAATTCACAATTGCATGTAGAGTTTGCATAAATGAGTTCAAGAGTTTCATTTTGAAGCTTAAGTTCTTCTAAATCTTTTTGAAGTTCAATTATCTTTTCATGTTGCTTCATTATGAAATTCTTTCTTTCAACATTTATTTTAGCAAGTTTCTTCAACTCTTTATGCATCTCTACATACACATTGTACAATTCATTGAATGAAGGAGAATTAGAACTTGAGCTAGCATCGGAAAGATAATCTACCTCATTGACGTTCTCACTTGATTTAATGCTCGAAGATTCCTCTTCATCAAGCTTTGTCATTAAACATAGATTTGCAAGTTCTTCATCATCCGATGAGCTAGATGTTGATTGACTCTCCACTTCATCCCATACTATGTAAGCCCTTTTTCCTTTAGATGAATTGAATTTTGAGTTGTCACCTTCCGACTTCTTAGAATGAGTTGGACAATTCGATCGATAGTGACCAAGCTTTCCACATCCATGACACTTGATGTGATCCTTGTTAGTCTTATTTCTTGGTTGTGAGTCCTTAGAATCTCTTTGTCTATTTCTATTAAAGTTCCCCTTTTTCTTAAGGAACCTACCAAGCTTTTTAACTAGCAAGCCAAGGGTCTCATCATCTATATCGGAGTCCGAGTCATCCACTTGAAAGTTTTCCTCTTGTGCCTTAAGGGATTTTGAAGTTGATTTAAGAGCTATCCCCTTTTTCTTCCTATCGGCATCTTCATTCATGGATAACCGTCCAAGCTCCATTTCATGCTCTTGAAGCTTTCCGAATAGAGTTGCTAAATCAATTTGATCCACGTCTCTAGCTTCCATAATGGCCGTCACCTTAGGTTGCCATTCCCTGCTAAGACATCTCAAAATCTTATTAACAACTTCACCATTAGTTATAACTTTTCCAAGTGCAGAAAGATGATTAATGATATGAGTGAACCGCTTTTGCATGTCACCTATATTTTCATTAGGTAACATACGAAAGAGTTCATATTCATGCATGAGTGTATTTAGCCTAGCCCTTCTAACCTCCGAAGTGCCCTCATGTGTGACTTGTAATGTGTCCCACATTTGTTTAGCATCAACACATTGAGATACTCGAAAGAACTCATCATAAGAAAGAGCGGACGTGATGATATTTTTAGCTTTTAAATCAAATGCAACTTTCTTCTTATCATCATTGTCCCAACTCGATTGTGGTTTAATTGAAACAACATCATTTACTTTCGTTTGAGGAACAAAAGGTCCATTCTCTATGGCATTCCAAATTTCCATATCTATGGCTTGAATAAAAATTTTCATGCGGACCTTCCAATAAGCGTAACCCTCACCACTGAATAGTGGAGGACGATTAATGGAAGTTCCTTCACCACCAAAAGGATTTGAAATTGAGCCCATTGTTTCCAAGTAAAAAGGATCTTTTCGAAAAAGCTTTTTAAGGCTCGGATTTTTCGTCCGAGCTCTGATACCACTTGTTGGAAACCAACAAGCGGCTCAATATAGTCTAGAGGGGGGGTGAATAGAATATTGAAGCCTTATTACAGATTTTTCGTCCACTTAAGAGAATGGTTTTATGAAAATAAATTTTCTTAAGAATTCAGTTCAGATTACTCGAGTAACTCAAGCCTTCACTCGAGTAATACGCAACCAAAAATAATTTCACTCGAGTATTCAGCAAATCACTCGAGTATTACGAAAGCAAATTTTAAATCACTCGAGTAACAGAAAACCTACTCGAGTAATGTTTATCAACTGAAAGCAGATTACTCGAGTGACAAGAACTTTACTCGAGTAAACTGGGTAAAATTCAATTTAAAACTTAGTTTTCAATGGAGTTCTTCAAGAATAACAATGCTATGATGATTCAACAAATTATGAATGATTAATATGAACAATTTCAAGTAATATTAACATGCAATTTTAGATCAATTAAGTAGAATTAAGAAAACCCCAATTCTAACCTAAAAATGCAAATGTTAATGAATTAATGAAATACAAGGAATGAAAATAAAAGAGACACAAGGATTTATCCTGGTTCACTTTCACCCACTTGAAAGCTACTCCAGTCCCCTCTTAAATCAAGAGAGATTCTTCACTAGAAATCTTCAAATGTAGATTTTACAATGTTTTAAGATGCAACTAGATTCTTAGTTCTCCTATCTTAAAACCCAACTCAAAGTGTGTACCAAACACTTTGATCTAATCTACCCCTTTTGAGAATTCTAGATTTCCTTGCTAATTGATTGAAGATGCTTCCAACCAATCCTCTTTTCTTGCTTTGATTTGATCCTCAAAGTCTTCCTTGTGAGATTCTTCACTTGTGTTGAAACTTCAATAATGCAATCACAAATTGCAAATCTTCAACAACCACTAAGAACAAAATTATGATCCCAAGAATATTTGAACAATGATAGAAATAGAGTGAAGAATGAAAAGTTCTTTGTTGAATCTTGATAGCTCTTGAAAGATGTAAAATAGCTCTTGAATTGCTTTTGAAAGTCTATATAAAATTGTAAGAATGAAAGTATATCTCTTTGAAAGAGAAAATTAAGTCCTTTTAAAATTTTCCCAACACTGATTGAATTACTCGAGTAAACCAAACAACGTCACTCGAGTGAAACATGTCAGATTAAGTTACTCGAGTGATGTGTAAACCATTACTCGATTAACCTGTCAGGACATAAATTACTCGAGTGAACCAATACTCATTACTCGAGTAAACTGATCAGAATCTGAATAAAAACAAAGTTTTTCTAAAATGATTTTCACAAGCTATTTAATCAAGATTTAAAGTATCTTCACTCTTAATCAGACATTATTTAAATATTCTTAAAATCACCTAAGCTACCCACACCAATGAGATGCATTGCATAAAATAAAGATTACATTGAAATAGAATTAATAAAAATCCTAATTCTAATCTTCATGTGGTGTAGCTTGCTTGTTGCCAATGTTGTTGCTTGGAGAGAGATTGTTAGCATCAAAACATGAGAATCCTACATGAAGGGGCCTTCAAAGGCACACCGTTGGGAGAAACAGGAACACTCCTTGGCAGCAAAGAAGGAACAGAACGTGAGGAAGAAGCTTCAAAATCCCGAAGATGTTGCAAGATGTCCTCATGAGAAGTGAGCCAAGAACGCAAAACACCTCCAATGCGGAAGGAAGGAACATAAACACAAGCAATGTCAGAAGTTTCAGGAGCCGCACCAAAAAGGAGTGCTTTGACCAAGTCTTCCACCGGGGCCTGCTCAATGTCAAGAACACAGGGGGCTTGATCACGCCCAAACTGTCTGGCCACTCGATCAGGGCGGTAGACACAAGGCCAAAGAGCTCCGCCGTGAGCACTCCTACTATCCAAAGGGACGAAACCAGGCAAGCAACGAACTGATAAAATCAATTTCCACAAATCATAAACCCCCTCGAAAGGGGTGGCAGCGTCGTTTCTTGTGGTAAAAGCCTCTTCGTCGTAAAGAGGATGCAGGAGGTCCGAGTAAGGGCGAAACAAAAACTTGTCCTCTGAGTCAATAAGAGAAGCTAAGGGTTCTCTTGGAGATCCTCTCGTCCAACACCAGGAACGAGGCTCCAAGCCAGCAGCACCAGTGGAAAGGGGAAGTTTAACAGGGCCATAATCGGGAAAACGCTCAAACAAGAAATACTGAAGAAAAGTCAAGTCAATATAAGAGTTGATTGCAAAGCGCCCATGAGAAATGCGCATCTGCACTGATACCTGGTCTAGGCGAGCGTATAAACCGCCTAAGTAAAACGAAGCAAGGGGAAGGCGTGTACCTTCTGCCAAAAGGCAAGCAAAGAGAAAGACGCATGGGCTTACAGACTCCCATGGAGGTCCAGGAAACATGTATCTACTAAGCCAGAAAGCAACAAAGGCGGCACGGCAGAGGCGCGAATCTGTGACAGGCCCAGCCTGGAATTCACCATCATGAAAATCACCAAAGAAATAACGGACCCAACTAGCAAATGTGTATTTAAGGGAGGAACGTTGATTCACCCTTCGGCTCCTAGGAACTAAGTTCCCAGTACCCCTCACCCGTTGAGAAGAAGAGCCCTTTGCATACGAGGCACGCCTTCGCCTGAAAAGGTCCCGAGAATACTTAGCACTTAGAGTCGAAGCGGCTTTCAGCTGCACTGACAATTCAGAGAAACGTTCATCAACGTTCTCCACATCAAGGTCTCCGTCCCCAAAGGAAGGTAGTCCAAGGAGTATAATCACATCCTCAAGTGTTGGGGTAAACTCCCCCCATGATGTCAAGAAGGTGTGGGTGGAGGAACACCAGCGCTGCACCAACATCAGCAAATCACTGGGCTTGCAGTTAGCACCAAGCCGAGGCGACGCCTTAACGGCGGCAGCGATCCCTACTTTCTCCAGAATAGCCACGAAAGCAGCATCAGTGGCAAAAACATGATCAACCCACTCTTGCCAGCCATTGGTACATCCCACACGAACATTAAAGTTCACATCTACCCAAGGGAACTCCGAACGGCGAAGACAGGAGCGAAGCAACGAAGGGCCCAATGCGCAGTGGTCCTTATCGTAGGAAGGAGAGGAAATGAGTTCGGCGATCTCCTCGGAAACCACCATGGCCTTGGAAGACGAGCCAGCAACGAAATCGCCCGAGTCGGGACCAGAAGGCGAGTCCTCCTTCACCTCCGAGGCCCAGCGGCGATATCCTGGTTCAGCAGGATAAGAGCGGGGGCAAGGAAGCTGTTGCATGAAGCAATAGGAAATAGGGCCTGGAAGTTGAATCTCCTCCTCGGAGCTTGAGGAAGCGCTTTCAACCGCAGGAGGAGCGACGACCTTTGATTTCGACATGATGACAACAAATGCAAGAGAAGGGCAAACAGAAGAGAGCAAGAAAGCAAAGAACAAAGGAGTAACGGAGAAAGCTTTCAGAGAAGGAAGTTTCAGACACAGAGGAGAGAGAGAACGAAGTGGAAGTAAAGAAGAAAACTGAAAGGTTGAAGGAAGTTTTGAAAAGTATGAGTAAAGGAGGGAACGTGGGGAAACGTGCAAGTGCTAGAGACTGAAGGATATTTGCCTTCTCCCCTTGATGACACGTGGAACGCAGCAGAAGAATAGGAGGAAAGGAAAAACGAAAAGACTCACCAGTGGAGGGCCCGTTGACAAGACCCCACTGGATGTCAAAATTCAAAGCAGAAACCGCCAAGCAACCAATAAACTAGGGGAAGTGCAAAACAGACACCCGTTATGCGGAGTCGTCCCCTTCTGTACGCCTTCCCCAGGAAATCAAAGGCGATACCGGAAGAAATAACAAAAAGGCGAAGAACGAGGAATAGGAAGTTGAGAAAAGAAGAAGCAAGCAAGAAAAACACAAAAAACAGGATTTGCACCGAGAAGGAAATTCTTCCCCTCTCGCTGCAAAGGGGGCAATTGTTGATACCTCAATATTTGGTAGCCCAAATTACAAGGCCCAAATCATATGAAGGCCCAGTAATTTTCAAACAAAAAATAAGGCAAAAGGCGCCAAACTCCAGTAATTGTCCAAGGCGACACACGCCCCAAGGCGACGGCCATCAAGGCGACGCATCTCGATAAGGCGCCTGGAAGAAGGAGTAGAGTGTACTGATGGCGGTAAACGTCATGTGTCGTCTCAAAGCGTCTCAGGTGCCACGGAAACTCGAGGAGAAAGTCACGATAAACGAAGGTGAACCGGAAGTAAAAGCCCACGGAGGGCGCACACGTGACCAGCCAAAGGCGACGTAGCTGCCCAAGGCTCCAACGGCTTGCGGAGGAAGCCAGGAGGGAATCTTTTGGCTACCCAAGACAAAGCTAAAGGTAGTAAGACTTGCATCCCTCTCCTTTACTGTAATCATCAATGTAAAAGCCAAGAATGGTAAAGAAGACAAAGCTACTGGAAAGAAACTCTGAACACATGATGCAAGGGGTCATTAACCAACAGACAAAGGCGAAAAGCCAGCAACCTCTAGTCCAAAACACCATTATAAATAAGATACATTTCTTCTTCAGAAAGGGAGGAGGGACGACGGAGGGAAAAAGATAGAGAAAAAAAAAGGACAACGGAGGGAGAAATATCGAGAGGGAGGAACCCCACGAAGAGGCCCAGGAAGAAGGGGAAGCAATACACGAGAGCGATAATAAAAAAAACACAACAAACACTCATAGTTCTTCTCTCTGAAACTCAGAGAAAGGACACAAGAATAACATCAATGAGGAATATGGAGAGAAGAAGGGCTGAAGAGGGAGAAGCTGCAATCAGAGGGCACTCCATCAACTCTACAAGCTCACAAGAGCAATAAGGCAACGAAGAGGGGGACAAGTTCCTCACTGTATCAAGAAAGAGAAAGGTCCAGAAAAGGTGGAAAAGCCAGAAAGCACACCCCTCCGACAACTGCTATCAGAAGCGGAACAAGGGTGATCAGAATCCCTCAAGACACCGCGACTAACAACAGCCACAACGCAGAGAGCGTACAACAAAAGGAAAGGAAGCTCCCCTTCTAAAACCTAAGCTTAGCAGCATAAAGGAGAGTGTAAGGCCAAAGCGCACACTTCTCCCTCTGTAAAAAAAATACCACAAATGTGGGAGCCATTTCCTTGTATCAACCTCTCTGTACCTCATTTCAATATAATGAAAGCCTAAAGCTTCACCAAGTTTACGAACCCATTATCTCTTCTATTAATCATTTACTTATCGCACAAAGCGGTCCGAAACAGAAACCAATACATACATAAATTAAATTCTTAGTATTATATATATTTCTTTTGTTTTTATTTATCTATAGTTTCGGAAGAAAAATTTTGTTTTTAAATTAGTGTCCTTCAAAAATTCCAAGGAGGTATTAATAACTATTTTTTTCATTTAGAAATTGAAAAATAGTTAGTGGTGTAATGTTATTGTTTGAAAAAATAGTTAATGTTATAATATTAATGAGGATTGATTAAGAGATAAAAGTTAAATATGAAAAATTAAATAAATATTTTATACATCTCAAAAAGATGGTAACATTTTGAAAAGAATAAATAGTCATATTAATCCCTAACTTTGTGAATATCAAATTTGTCACACTTTTTTCTTCTAAGAAAATACAGTTAAAATGATAATCATTTGTGTATTTATAAGACGTTGGACTCGTCAGGAATTAAAAAAAATGGTTTAATTTGTTTGTGACTTTCTTTCATTTTAAAGGATTTTCGAATTCGATTTATGTTTTATAAAACTCAATTCAGTAGTCGAGATGAGTTTCGAAATCAAAGGAATAGAATTACGTTTATATTAATAGTTATAGTTTTAAAGAGACAAATTTCTGAACATCTCGATCACCACAATTTTCTTTTTACTTAAGTTCAAAGTTTGAATCTGAGTTCGGAAATTAAATCAGAGTTAACAGAATAGTGGAGAAAATTTTAAAGAGACAACACCAGATCAAAGGATAAAAATATATACATACATCAAGGACAGAAGATAAAGTACATAATGTCTGGTGAGTCAAAGTAAACAGAACGAGTTCCAAAAAGTCATACAAAATATAAAGATACACCAAACTCTCGAAACCTCTCGACACTATATACAGTATATATAAATCAAAATAAGAAGTCTCAGAGCTGGTCTAGTGATCCTCCACAAGCTGATGTCAATCCATCTAGTCTCCTATAGCTGTTGCCTAGGTTCCTAATCCTCACCATCTGTACCATGCACATCCCTACGAGTCCCCATGTCCCCACTATCTCCAGCAGAACGCCCAACTGGTTCCTCATCACTATCTGCCTCAACCGGATCCTCCTCAACCTCGTCCGACTGAGTAGGTACCCTACCACTGGTACTGGGTCAGAAGAGGGTGTCTCCTGAACTGGGCTAGTCGGGTCAGGTGTAGGAGTATCCTCTCGGATAACTCTAGAAACAGATGGGTGAGAGCGAGTCGCTAATCGAAAACGGAAACTATAAAATAGTCGAGCTGGTCTAGGAGGGGGTGGTCCATGATAAGTGTAAAATGGGGGTACATGCATGGTAAATATAATAGGGATACGGAACCTACGAGGACGGATCCGGGTCAGTGGGTTGGGGTGATAGAACGTCAGCTCTACCTCCCCCTCATAAGTGGCCCGGTGGTCCTCAAAAATCCACACTCCACTAGGGAGTGGGCGGATCTCGATGCAAGCTAGGTAACGTATCATCACCTAAAAGGGGCACAGGGGTAAGTAACACATCACATGATCAAATGAGAATAATTAAATAACAGGTGAACATAGCCATACATCAATATGAATTAGATAACATACACATATACATCATAATTCTCCTTGGATAATTAAACTCAATAATGAAATTTTATGAATGAATGTTGTCTATCTCTCATCCTGAGGTCTCTAAATTCTAGTTCCTCTCGAACGTCCATCCAAGACACCCATATGCTTATCAAGCAAACATACGTTCCCAGAACGTATAACGAACCTTGCTCAAAATAGGTGGTACATAATATCACTCCCGCAGTTGACGTTATGCCGCAACACGTAAAACCATAGCATTAGTATTTCCTCAATACTAACCACATTTAACCTCGAAAATGTGTCATCAAGCAAGTAGCAATCAAATTGGTACTCCCAGATAACCCTCCCAATGTTTCACGAACATGACAGATGATATCTTATCACCCAACACCATGCGTGAATGCAATAACGCTTTGATCCTCGAATTAACGATCAATTCTTTTCTAATCCTTATGACACAAAAATTCGTTATGTTAAATTTTCATCATCCATAATTCATGTCATAATATCTTAACAAATTTAATGCCATGAATTCTTGAATAATTGTAATTAGGTTCAAATGAAATAGAATTAAAATTGGCTTTTTAATCAAGTCTGAATGCTAGTAATCGATTATCAGGGTTGGTAATCGATTGCTATGTATAATTTCAAATTCAAGTATCAGACATGGTCTGGTAATCGATTATCAGGGTTGGTAATCGATTACTACGTGTAATTTCAAATTCTAGTATCAGACATGGTCTGGTAATCGATTATCAATCTTGGTAATCGATTACCCATAGCAGTCTGATGCAGAATTAGTGAGTTTTAACATACCAACTTCATTTCTACTTCAAATCAACTTCATCCAACATCAAACAGAGATAATATAAGAGTAATATGTCAGATTAGTCCCTAACTTTGTTAGTGTCGGTCAAGTTAGTCCCTGACTTTATCGAAATAGCAATTTAGTCCTTGAGATAGGAGAACGTCGATCAAGTTAGTCCCTGTCGTCACTATCGCAAGGATGTAGTTTCTTTAAAATGGGATAAAGATAGGGACGTATGTGAATTAAAATGAAATCTCAGGGACTGAATTGCTATTTCGATAAAGTCAGGGACTAACTTGACCGACGCTTACAAAGTCAGGGACTAATCTGACATATTGCTCGATAATATAACAAACATTAAACATGTCTAAACACTGAAATCAACATCTAACTCGCAGATTTCACAATTTCGATCACACAATAATGCATAATTTCACATTTTCAACAACTCAACATACCAAAATTCAATATACTCAATAATTCAGTGAAATGTCATTTATACAACTTGCATGCATGAAATAGAATTTGCTCAAATAAAGTTTAGAGAGCAATTTGGCCTCCAAGCCACTTTTCTTATTCAAACTAACCCCTTAGAATCTCTTGATGACTCTCTATATGTTTAATCATAAAATACCCTCATTCTAGTGAATGGTTGACTGCCCCCTTACCTCAAGACAGTGTTTGATGAGAATCAATGTGGAGATTGGTGGTTCTTTGCTCTGACCGAAAAGCTCATCTTCTAACATAGCAGTTTCAGTAGGGCATCAAAATGGAATTGGTTGACACATGAAAAGAGCATAAAAATTGGGGAAATTAGTTTCTATATACTCTTTGCAACATGCACTAAAGGAAAAAACAAGTTTGAGACTGAATGAGTACATGAACTTACCAAAATCGATGATCAAAGTAAGCTCCAAGACTCTGAACTGCAACTATTAACAGGTTTGAAGGTTGAACTTTTTGGGTTTGTAACTTTGTGTATATGCACTCTTAGCTCACAAACCTGGTATCTATGTAAAGCTCGTGATGTGAGATTTACAACGGTGTATAGGATGTGGGTTATTGTTGAGGATTGGAGGAGAACGAGAGGCAAAACCAGAGCTTCAAGAACAGGCTTGAATTTTAGAGCTTCAACAAAAATAGCCAAATTGATTCGACTTGAGGGTTTATATACTCAAATTGGCGCATCATGCAGAGCGACATGAGTCCCTCGTGACGTTTTGATGAAGATTAGGTGTCAATTTTAGGTTAATTCGATTAAATTTCCACGATTACTCATCATACGCACTAACCCTAGGTTCTACAACACTTAGGTAATCGATTACTACATCGTGGTAATCGATACCACAGTTGAAATTTTGAAAAATTAATATTTTAATTCCTTTCCCTCCAACAACCTTTCTAGTATTGCATTTTGGTCCTCCTACAAGGACTAAACTGCAAAAATGCTGCTTTTGTACATAATTACCTATCAAAATATTTTTCACATATTTTATATTTAAAATATACTTTATATAATGCACACACATCAACATAAAAATCAATAAATTCAAACGTAATTATAATTTCTGTTATAAATATTTTGGAGAACAAAAATTCAGGGTGTTACAAAATTAGTCCTTAACTTTGGATAGAAAATTAGGATTACGTTTTTGTTTTTTTTTTTTGTTGAATTTAATTTATTTATTGTAATTTGTAACCATGGTTGAGTTATAAGTTTGAAAATTTGCAAAATGATTCTTAGAATATGACATGTAAGCATTGATAAATAGATGTTGACTGTATTAAATTAGCATAAAATTAAAGAAGCTTTCCCCAAATATTAAATCTTTCTACAAAATTAGTTTACAATCCTCTTACATGTGTGTGAAAATGATATGAGATTAATAGGTGTGTAATAATGATGTAAAAATTTTTACACTGTCGATTTATCATCCACCATTCATTTGTAGAGTATTACTTTTAACTAAAAATCAACACCTATAAATATGGAGTTCAAATCTTCTGGCCCATACTTTGTACCACTCTATGTGCCAAAGTGTGTGATTGGTCAGAGTTAAAAAATTAATAATAATATATTAAATATTTTAGAAACTTAATAATATTTTTATTATTTATTTTTTAGTCCTCTTTTAATTTGCTCTGTCTTCCCTTCCAAGCCCGCTCAACTTCCTACAAACAATACCTCTGCCGCTGAAACAATAGGCAGAATCCTAAAATTCATTTTCTTAAACTTTCTTCACTGAGTCGGCTGAGTCACAACTTCCTACAGTAGACAACATGTCTTCCTCTCATCCACTATCTACCAACTCTCCTCTTTCTTGTTTTATGGGCTCCGAAGAACAAGGTGACTTGGAGGTACTGCTCCTTCTATTATTTTGTCATATTTTTGAACCATGACATTTACTTCTCAAAATTATTTTTTTTAAGCCATGCCATTTACTTCTCAAACTTATAATTTGTGTGACTGATAATACATATTTTTTGTTATAATTTATTTGGCTATGGCTTATGGTTAGTTTTATGAACCTGGGTTTCTACCGTAGCCTCATTCTATTATTCCATTGCCCATTCTTAATTCCCATCAATGATGAACTAATTTGCTTTTTATTTTTTGTTATGTGAACTATTCTTTTCATAACAAAACTTCACAGACCTTCCAATCTATATTTAGTTAATTAGTTTTTGCTTTTCTTGCATCAAGATTTAAAATGTGCACTTGTATGTTGTTATGTTGATACAAACTTAATTTTTATAATGCAATTGCACTTCTTACATTGGTTATATATTACTATTGTAGCTTAATTACATTAAAAATATTTCAGATAATGAATATTGAGGAACAAACTAAAGTCACTCAAACATGGCGTAAGCTACAATTTCAAGAAGACGGTCTATCAAACAATGAGTAGCTCGCTCGCTCGTATAGTACAGAGAAGATTCCTGCAGAGGATGGCAACATCGAGAAAGAATTTATTGAGTACTCTCCAGATGTGAATTCTATTCATTCAAAAATGCCTCAAGAAGGCATTCCTATTTTAGGAATGGAATTTACGTCAGAGGAACTTGCATATGACTTTTACAAAAAATATGCTAGACTTGTGGGTTTTGGAACTAGATTGAGTAAATGTCACAAAGACAAGGAGGGAAATGTTCTAGACAGAATATTTTGTTGTTCCTTTGAAGGTATTAGGGGAAAAGATAAGAGGTCTGCATATGTGAAACAACATAGAGCTGAGACAAGAGTTGGTTGTTGTGCATTGATGAAAATAAGCAGGCGTGCTTATGGACGATTGCGTGTTATAAATTTGAGCCATGTCACAATCATGCATTGGCAAGCCCATCAAAAACTCATTTATTTCGTGCACATAGACAAATAACCTCTGCTTAAGCCACTGAACTTGATATGGCATGTAGCTCTGGAATAGCACCAAAAGCAACAATGGAATTAATGAGTAGAAAAGTGGGAGGGAGGGAACATCTTGGTTTCCTACGTATGGATTGTAATAATTATTTGAGGACAAGACGTTCGAGAGAGATGCAAGTAGGAGACACTAGTGGAGTTCTTGAGTATTTACAGGGCAAGAAAACTGAAGATCCAAAGTTCTTTTATGCAATACAAGTGGATATTGATGACTTAATTACTAACATTTTTTGGGCAGATGCACAAATGATGTCTGATTATGGCTATTTTGGTGGCGTTGTTTGCTTTGACACAACTTATAAGAAAAACAAAGAGGGTCGCCCCTTTGCTTTGTTTGTTGGAGTTAATCATCACAAACAGACAACTATTTTTGGTGCTGCTTTGTTATATGATGAGACAACTGAAACTTTCAAGTGGTTGTTTGACACATTTGTAAAGGCAATGCATGGAAAGAGGCCTATGACTATTCTTACTGATCAAGATCAAGCAATGGCAAGTGCATTAGCTTCTCAATGGCCAAATACATACCATCGACTTTGTATATGGCATATATACCAAAATGCAACAAAACACCTTCATCATGTGTTTGAGAAGTTCAAGTGCTTCGCCCGTAACTTTAGTAGTTGTATTTATGATTATGAGGATGAGGATGATTTCGTAATTGCATGGAAGGAAATGTTGGACAAGTATGATTTAACCGACAATGCTTGGCTCACAACCTTGTTTACTTTGAGGGAAAAATGGGCTTTGGTTTATGGAAGACAAACTTTTTGTGCAGATATGAGTACTACGCAACGTAGTGAAAGCATGAATGCTCAAATAAAGAGATATATAAGTTATAAAAATCACTTGCTACAATTTTTTCAACACTTCGAACGTCTTCTTGATGATAGGCGCTATGATGAGTTGATTGCTGATTTCAAGACAAAACATAGTTCCCCGACGCTCCCTTATCCGGTGCAAATATTAAAGCATGCAGCAAAAATTTACACACCAGAAGTATTTAAGTTGTTCCTGTCAGAAATTTGGAAAGCCTGGGATTGCATGATAGAAGATAATCTTGCTGTTGGGACAACTCACAGGTATACAATTATCCCTCCTAGGAAAAAAATTAAGCATCAAGTTACATTTGACCCTGCAGATGTTACCATTTTGTGTAGTTGCAAGAAATTTGAGTTTGTTGGAATATTGTGTTCTCATGCATTAAAAGTTCTTTGCTCAAGATATGTTACCATGATTCCAAATCAATATATCCTTAAAAGATGGAGAAAGGATGCAAAAGTAAAAGATTTGCTAGAGGAAAAGGAATTTGTTATCCCAACAAATCTAAAATTATGTTCAAGGATATGGTGCAATGATTTGGATCTATTGTATACTCATTTTACAAGGAGAGCCAGTCAAAGTGAAGAGACATACAAATTTGCATTGGAAGTTTATGACAAATCACTTGCTCAAGTAGAGGCATGTCTCAAGCAATTATCTTGTGCAAATATTGACGAAGTTGACATAAGTGTTTTAGATCATGGAGGAGATGCAGCCAAGGATATTGAAGAGCAATGTGACACTAATGTTACAAAAGTAAGGGGAGTCAAATTTAAAGAAAGAGGTCAAGGGAAAGGTGGCCCTGGAAAAGGTCATGGACGTGGTGGTGGTCGTGGCAATATATCTAGTCGTTTCAAAAGTGCTATAGAGAAAGGCAAAAAGAACAAGAAACAACATTGTTCTTCATTAAACGAGCAGGTATCTATTTACTTTTTTAATGAACAATTTTTACTATTTATAATACAATATCATCTTTTTCGTTAAGTTTTCCTTTTTCCATGTTAGAATGATAGAGGCCAGCAATTATACTTGAGCAAAACACCAGTAGTAGATTCACAGCTTGATACAAGTATTCATCAGCTTGGTTCGGGTAGTTTCGTTCAATTACTCAATGTAAGTACTAAGTAGATTTATTCAAGTAGATTTATTCAAGACTGACAATGAATATCAAAATAGTTGACATATTTTTGTTTCTCTTTTTTTTTATAGGCACAAATCTTACCACATGGATCTCAAGATGCAAACAATCACAAAAGCTATCATTTGTGAAGCTTTATAAGAAAGATGCATCTATTGCTTTGTAATGCTAAGTTTTGGAGTGGGTACCAACAACAAGAGACCTTTTTGTTTTTTAGATATTCTACTAAGACAATTTTTAGTGTCTAGTTATGTATTTCTCAATTATGGATAATGATACATTTATAATATTAAATCATGAGTAGTTGCAATTTATTTTTGAAAGAATTAGAGAATTGAAGAAGAAAACTGAAGTTTGAGTTACAGAGAAGAGAGTGAAGCAGAGAACAAACATGCAAAAGATAAAAACAAGCTTAAAAGAAACGAAAAAAAAAAAGAGAGTTCAAGAATTTAAGAAATCAGATTTTTTTATTAAATGAATGAGAGATTACAAGTTGGTTCAAACTAAGAGGATAAGCTACACTACATCTAAGATCTATTGAGGACAATACTGCTGCTACTAATTACTGCCCAAAGCATTGAACAAAAGATACACTTCAGATAACTATTAAACAGACCACCAGAGTACAAGATGCTTTATTAAACAGGACAGAGTACAAGACACACTTCAGCCCAGAAGCACAATACAATGTTTTGTTTAGAGAACACAAAACAGATAACTATTAAACCAGAACCGAATGAGTCAAAACCAATACAAATAGAAACTGAAGTAGACCAAGAAAAGCCATCCCTCAACCAATAACAGACAGCAACGGAATTGTATGGAAACTGGATATGCTATCTGTCACAAACTTTTTTCACAATGCCATCCTGCAAGGTGTTTAACCGTTGGCCAGCTACTACTAACCAACATTATGTTTTCAGCCACAGCCACAACATGACTTTAGACATTGAATGTGTCCTCTTGAGACAGAACATTGTTGAACAAGCATACTATATCAGAATAAGTCTCAAATTGCACAAAAAATGATCCAACAACAAGAAACGAGGCACCATTCACAACCAAATCAAACTCAACTAGCAATCATGGTGCTCCATGTTGCAAGGTTTCTCTCAGGCATTTTCACGAACATATAGAAGGTGTTGTCAACAAGACCACGGAATTGCAAAAAAATCAGATCTGTGTTGTTGGGTTTCTCTGAGGCATTTTCACAAATAGATAGAAGGTGTTGTCAAAAAGACCATGGAATTACAAAAAAAATAAGATTCATGTTGCTGGGTTTCTCTAAGGCATTTTCACAAACAGATAGAAGGTGTTGTCAACAAGATCATGGAATTGCAAAAAAAAAAAAGCATGTTGCTGGGTTTCTGATAGAACCAAAAAGACCATGAAATTGGAAAAAAAATGAGATACAACCTTGAGATTAGTTCACACGTGCAAAAGGAAAAATGAGATAGAAGGTATTGTAATGCAGAAGTGCAGAAATAAGAAGACAGAGATGAAACATATATGTGCAGCAGAAATGAGAAGAAAGAGATGAAATAGAGCTGTTATCCATGTGCAACAGAGATGGAAGAGTGAAAATATAGAAACTCTCGAAGAAAAATAAAATGAGGACTGAGGAAGAGGACTGAGTGAATTAAAAGAGGACTGAAAATTAAATAATAAAAGTATTATTAAGTTTTTAAAATATTTAATATATTATTATATTTTTTTAATTCTGATCAATCACACACTTTGGCACATAGAGTGGCACAAAGAATGAGACAGAGGATGTAAACTCATAAATATGTGGATGATGGATAACACACTGATGGTGTAAAAAAAACCTTTTCACTATCGATGCACCAACTATTTTCTCAAATTGTATATCTCACCGGGTGATATTTTTCTTATTGATAAAAAGTTTACAAGTGACACACGTGTTATAAAAAAAATGTTTATAATTGACATATATCACTTTTACGTGGATAAAAAAAATTATAAACTTATTTTTTTAGAAGATTATATCATTAATAAAAAAAATTGAGTTATTAATGCAAGGACAAGAAATATTCAATGTTTTCTTATATAAGTATATATGAGATATGAGCATCAAGTAAATACATCAAGTAAAATGGTTCTTCAAAAAGATGAAAAAATATTGGATAACATATTCAAATGATGAAAAGGAATCTCGAACGAGGCTTGGTAGTGAGTATGTCAGAAAATGCTTTAAACTTTGAAAATAATGCAAATAGGATATAGAAGAATTATATCATTTTTTACTTACACAGTTTTTTCCCAAAACATTTATTAACACAAAGAAAGAAGAATTGATACATGACATACATCATAAAGAAAATTTGAAACATTGTGGGGGCACTCCACTATAGTATGAATAAATCCGTCCTTATGTGGATAGCTTGAGGATGGAGGGATTCCGAACTTTGGGTGTGGTTATTGCAGCAAAGAAGTGGAATTTAATATAGAGCCTCAAAAAAGGTCCGAGAGATTTGGTATCATGTCCACAAAAGTGCTTTTCAAAGGAATTTTGTTTTCCTCCACTCATTACTTTTTGGTCCCCATCGTTTGAAATAAGTTGGAAGATTCTTTCCGCTTGAAACAAGGTTAAAACAATTTTCGTCTTATGAAAGTCGTATTATCTTCCGCCTTTCCAAAGTTGTAAATAAAATAAAGTATTCCGCCTCTCATCAGGCAGAAAACATTAAAAATTTGTTATAATACCAAAATTGCCCCTCCGTTCATTCACGTACAAAACAATAAAAAGAAGGGATGTGGAGGGTTTACGGAGGGGCATTTCTGGAATTTCAACACTTTAATTATTCTGCTTCTTAAAAGTCAGAAGTATTTCCACTTTTAAATAGTCGGTAATTTTTCCGCCTTATGCAAATCGATAGTAATGGTGGGGCCAAAAAGTTTATCCGACTTGTTTCAGGCGGTAAGAGCCAATGAGTAAAGGGTGGAGTTCAAAAAGAAAAAGTCATCCAAAGCTTTTACACTTTGTTCGGTTTGGAAGAATTTGGGGAAGAGATTTTGGAGGAAAAGAAAATGGGAAGAAAATAGGATTTTCTTCTATTTAGTATAAGAGAAAAAATGGGATGAGAGAAAAAAAATGGGTGGGACCCACCCAAATTTTTTTTCTCCCCTCCACAGGCAAGATTTTGGGTAGAAATAGGACTGCCTTATGTAACGTGCAGGGCCGGCCCTATAGAGGGGCAAGTGGGGCCTGGGCCCAGAGAATTAGGGGCCCCAAATTTTTTTTAATACCTATATATATATATATATATATATATATTAGAAATATATTTTAATTATAAATTAGCATAAATTAATTTTTCAATTGTAGTATTGTATCTTAAATAATTTATTATTTTGTTGTGATTGTGCGGCTGTTTATCTCCTTTGTTTGCTTTTGACAGGTTCCTTTTGCTTTGTATTATGCCATTTGTAATTAATTCTCAAGTATTAGGTGTTATTGATCACTTTCTAGTTTTGTTGTTTTGTTTTCTAAGATAGTGCCTAGAAAATATTTGTCTGGATGTGAAAGAAGAAAAAAAGAAAACTAGCAGACAAACTTATAAAATCACATTAGGATCGCTCACCACATGGTAACTGACGTTTTTTCTTATTTATTTCAGCATTAGGATTTGGGCAAATCATAAAGGATAGTCTACTTCTAGGTACCTATTTTGTTATTTTGTTTATTTATTTTTTTATAATATCATGCTATTAAGGTATTATATTTGTAGCCTACGTAATCTTGTTGATTGCATTTAATGACATAAACTTATGAATATCGATAATATTTTTTTTTTATTGAATATATCGATAATATTTCATACTATAGAAAATTTACTTGAAATTTGAAATTTTTTATAAAAAGGGGCCTTTTATTTTTATTTCGCCTAGGGCCCTGAAAATGTCAGGATCGGCCCTGGTAACGTGTTGCACTTTGCCTTGGTTGTTCTGTTCGGCTTACTTCTTATAACTGGTATAATGATACATATTACTAGACTAATTAGTCATTTTGGTCCCTGAGAGTGTGACCATCGGTCATTTTAGTCCCTCAGAGATCATAAATACACGTTTAGTCCCTGAAAGTGTCTCACATCCGTCATTTTAGTCCCTCCGTCAACTGAGGTCAAGTAACAGAGTTAATTTTTCCGTCATTCATTTTGGTCCCTGAAACATGCATACATAATTCATTTTGATCCTTTTTAAATTGACAAACAATTCAATTTAATCCCTGAAACATGTATACATAATTCATTTTGGTCCTTTTTAAATTGACTATCAATTCAATTTGATCCCTGAAACATGCATATATAATTCATTTTGGTCCTTTTTAAATTGACAATCAATTCAATTTAATCCCTGAAAAATGTATACATAATTCAATTTGGTCTTTTTAAATTGTCAATTAATTCAAATTATTCCCTCAATTTTTTTATTCCATCCGTTTCATTTTGTGTTGCCTTTTAGGCTTTTTCTCTTAGTGTATTTCATATTATTTTGCTTTTTACAATTTCAATGCATAAACAAATTTTTCTTTCCAATTCTAACTCTTATTTCAATCATTTCTCTTACTCATCATTAATTACACTTTTATCATTTCTCTCATCTCTAAACCACTATACATTAATTAAATTAAATACTACTACAATTTTCAATAAGGATTAATAGGAACATTTAGACAAAATACAGATAAAACTTATCATTATTACCACTTTCTTAATATATGTGCTCAGGCCTAAAAGGCCAAACAAAATGAAACGGAGGGAGTAGAAAACAAACAACTAAACATTATGAGATATAACATTAAAATATGTATGTATATAATATTTGAGTCAGCACATGTTCACAAAACTAATCTAAAAAATAATTATGTATAAAATATCTCTAAATTTAGTCTTCATTTCTTCATTTTGATGCCTCAAATATCCCTTGAAGATGAGTAAAAGATAACTTTTGTGAATAGGTAGTGCTCAAATACTATATACATATAGGTTGCAGGGATTAAATTGAATTGATTGTCAATTTAAAAAGGACCAAAATGAATTATGTATGCATGTTTCAGGGATTAAATTGAATTGATTGTCAATTTAAAAAGGACAAAAATGAATTATGTATGCATGTTTCAGGGATTAAATTGAATTGATTGTCAATTTAAAAAGGACTAAAATGAATTATGTATGCATGTTTCAGGGACCAAAATGAATGACGGAAAAATTAACTCCGTTACTTGACCTCAGTTGACAGAGGGACTAAAATGACGGATGTGGGACACTCTCAGGGACTAAACGTGTATTTATGATCTCTGGGGGACTAAAATGACCGATGGTCACACTCTCAGGGACCAAAATGACTAATTACTCCATATTACTATAATAACTAGTAATTTTACCCGTGCGATGCACGGGTTTAAATTATTTTTTTTTAAAAAAATTGATTATAAATTTTGGAAATATGTCTTTTAAAATAATAAGTTAATATGAACTTTTTATAAAAATGATTTACATGTATTTAAAAATGAATAGTCATAAACATTAACCTTTGAATCTAGTTTCAGCTACCAACTTTTTCATTAATAAAAATTAACTAATAATGTATCAACTATGCGAAAACTAATTTTAGTTAACAACATAATTTCTTATATTAAAAAAAATCCAACTCATTTTGATTTTTGTTTTATTTAATCCATCATTCTAAATAATTTTGTTAGTAATTCGTTTTGCAAGTCCAAATGCAGCTATTTTTTTTTACCATATATCATCATCATCATCATCATTATTATTATTAGTATTACATCTGTCCCAAAATATAAGACCTGTTTTCACACTTTTAATTAATTCGTGTTTATAAGATTCGAACTTTCAAATTACTTGCTTGTATTAGAACTTCATAATTGTAAATAAGTATATTGTCTAAAGTATAAAATAACGCATCATTATTTTTCACAATTTAAATTGCAATATATTGTATAAATTTTTGGATTTTTTTTAAATTTGAATTCATGACTGAGTAAATATTTATTTGTATTAAACTAAATCATTATACCAAATTATAGTTCATCTTTAATATTTATATATCCGTTTTTTCCGTTGTACCCAAAATTTATTATTCATAATGATGCTCTGTTTAAATGTTTAATATCAATTTGCCTATATTATGACTTGTTTGTATTAGAATTTCTGAAATTACAACATTATATTCGCTTTTTTTTGCTGGTTAATTATCATATGACGGGTCGTTTAGGCATTATATATTCTTTATGTCAATATTTGATTCAAATTATTTCCTTTTGAAAAGATCATTAAAAACTCGTGCAAATTATAACAATATCGAAATGCAAATTGTATGTTTGCGGGCAATTTTTATATTTATGTATAATCCAAGTTGTACTAATAAAAATTTACAAAAAAATAACTTAAGATAAATATTTATTCACGTGCGATGCACGGACAAACAAATTTGTAGGGAAAAGCAAGGATGAAGGAGGGAAAATGAAAATGACAAAAATGCTCTCTTACATCTGTCCCAAAATATAAGACCTGTTTTCACACTTTCAATTAATTCGTGTTTATAAGATTCGAACTCTCAAATTACTTGTTTGTATTAGAACTTCATAATTGTGAATAAGTATATTGTCTAAAGTATAAAATAACGCATCATTATTTTTCACAATTTAAATTGCAACATATTGTATAAATTTTTGAATTTTTTTAAATTTGAATTCATGACTGAGTAAATATTTGATTGTATTAAGCTAAATCATTATACCAAATTATAGCTCATCTTTAATACTTATATATCCGTTTTTTCCGTTGTACCCAAAATTTATTATTCATAATGATGCTCTGTTTAAATGTTTAATATCAATTTGCCTATATTATGACTTGTTTGTATTAGAATTTCTGAAATTACAACATTATACTTGTTTTTTGCTGGTTAATTGTCATATGACGGGTCCTTTAGGCATTATGTATTTTTTATGTCAATATTTGATTCAAATTATTTCATTTTGAAAAGATCATTAATAACCCGTGCAAATTATAACAATATCGAAATGCAAATTGTATGTTTGCGGGCAATTTTTATATTTATGTGTAATCCAAATTGTACTAATAAAAATTTACAAAAAAATAACTTAAGATAAATATTTATTCCCGTGTGATGCACGGACAAACAAATTTGGAGGTAAAAGCAAGGATGAAGGAGGGAAAATGAAAATGACAAAAATGCCCTCAACTTCTCCTATTTTATAATATGTTGATAACCCGTGCAAATTATAACAATATCGAAATGCAAATTGTATGTTTGCGGGCAATTTTTATATTTATGTGTAATCCAAATTGTACTAATAAAAATTAACAAAAAAATAACTTAAGATAAATATTTATTCCCGTGTGATGTACGGACAAACAAATTTGGAGGGAAAAGCAAGGATGAAGGAGGGAAAATGAAAATGACAAAAATGCCCTCAACTTCTCCTATTTTATAATATGTTGATGATACAGTAAGCTTAACTTAACCGTGTGTGTGTTTTTTAAAAAAAAAAAAATTGATACAATTTATATATATATATATATATAATCGTAATTTTTATTATGAAAAAGATAATTGAAGTAAGCAATAAATATTTGGCTTAATTGCATAATTGGTCCTTTATCTTATTTATTAGATTCACTTTAGTCCTTTATCTTTTTTTTGCAATTTACTGGTCCTTTATTTTTTTTTAAGATTCAGTTTGGTCCTTCCGTTAAAATAAAGTTAAATGAGAAGGAATATTCCAAGAATATTCCCCCTTCTAGGCTTAATTGTATAATTGGTCCTTTATCTTATTTATTAGATTCACTTTGGTCCTTTATCTTAATATTCCAAGAATATTCCCTCTTCTTCTTCTTCTTCCTCTTCCTCTGCTCTCTCCTTACAGCGGCGGCAGCCACCATGGGCGGCGCCGCCACCGCCCACGCCACCGTCGCTGCCATTTTTAGAAATTAATCGGAGTTGTTGAAGCGTTTTGCACGTGTTTTCACACGTTTTCCAGCAGGTTCAGAGAAGGAGACCAATATTGATAACCAAGGTTTTAGAAAAGGGACCGTAGAATTCGGATTTTGAGGAAAAAAAAACGAAAACACGAATTTGTTTGAGGAATAATGAAAATAAAGCTTAAAAACCGTGAAAAATTGAAGAATGTTGAAGAAATTTGAAGAAATTTGATGATTTTCGAGGGAAGAGGGTGTGAGCCCATGGTGGCTGCTGCCACTGTAAGGAGAGAGCAGAGGAAGAGGAAGAAGAAGAGAGAATATTATTGGAATATTAAGATAAAGGATCAAAGTGAATCTAATAAATAAGTTAAAGGACCAATTATGCAATTAAGCCTAGAAGGGGGAATATTCTTGGAATATTCCTTCTCATTTAACTTTATTTTAACGGAAGGATCAAACTGAATCTTTAAAAAAAAAATAAAGGACCAGTAAATTGCAAAAAAAAAAGATAAAGGACCAAAGTCAATCTAATAAATAAGATAAATGACCAACTATGCAATTAAGCCTAAATATTTAGTTATATTTTATATTGAGAAAGAAAAATATATATTTATTTTTGTTATGTAAAATAATGGTATATTTGTCTTTTAACAAATTTATTATTTTCTTTTTTCTCACTTTTTTCTCCAACCAAACAAAATGAGAGAAAACTCAACTTTATCTTTCTCTCATATTTCTTCTCATTTTCTCTCATACCAAACAAACACAAAATCTACTCATTTTCTCACCATAATCTTTCTTCTCTATTTATCTCTTCTCATTTTCTCTCTTCCCATTTTCTTTACGGTATCCAAACAAAGTGTTAAACATGAGTTTGTCACTTATATAGTATCATGTTTCAGATTTTTTTTTTTTTTTTTTTTTTTTTGCATTTTTAGGATGTGATTCGGAGTATTCAAATGTGATTTCAATGAAAGCTATAAAAAATCTTTTACGTTTGGGTTAAAAATTATACTAAATTTTGATACGAAGATTTTTTTTTTTTAATAATGATACGAAGATATTTTTAAGTGATGAATTTTAAAACATAAATTATTTTACTCTAAACTCAATTTTATCCAAAATCATTTTTGCATATTTAATTCATCCAAAATCATATTTTTCAAACACAACGAATGAATATAGATTGATACGGTGTGATAAAGAAACAAACTATTTTGCTTTAATTACAAGCTATTCCATACCAAGAATCTTATTCTCATATGAAAACTAAAGAATTGATACGATATTATTTGAACACTAGAAAGCCATCCCTTCCTTTAACTTCATACTAGAGATGCCATTTACCAATCTTCCTTTTTTTAATTTTTGTGAAATAACCCACTTCCTTTTTATCCCGCAACAATGTTTGCTAAACTAATCGCACTTATGGTCAAGTCTTCACAACATACAAAAAGATTATGGGGATGAACATGAGTTTCATGGGAGGAAAAGGTGACCAATTTTCTTTCCTCTCATAATATTTAATTAGTTACCTCATTAATTAATACTTTTGTATTTCAGTTATAAAAAAAAAGGAAAATGCTTTTGTATTTTGATTTTGTATCTCAGGATTGTCAAGATCCCAGATTTGGAGTTTGATAATCAGCACATTCTATAAGCAATTTGATGAGAAAGATGTCAAGGACTTTGATGCATTTAACGTTACCGTACTTGATATCTTCAAGTAAGCATGCAATTCCAATCAAAATATATTAATCATTCATGTAGGAGATTGATGAAAGCATACACATTTTTCAATGATGCATGGCATCCATGTAGACTTACATTTTTGAAAATCAGGATTGCCAAAATATTTTAATTCAACTTTGTTAGAAAAGATATACTTAGCTAAAAAAGTACATACATAAATATTGAAAGAGTCGCAAAAAGGTTTCATAAGAAATGAAAACAATCAAACAACCTCTTTTTTTTTTTCCGCACTATGTGTAATGAAAATTAAATGGAGGTATTATAATATGAATTATATATATATATATATATATATATATATATATATTGATTAAGCCGGGGGGTATCATTTTTTATCATAAACTAAAGGCTAAACTACTCATTTGGTCTCTTATTTTATTTTTCAATTTCAAATTTGTCCCTTAGCTTACATTTTTTTATTTCATATTGTTCCCTCATGTTTCTTTTCGCTATCAATTTGGTCCCTAAATCACTGTTTATCCCACGTGTCAATATTATATTGGTCCACGTATACATTGTAGGAGAGAGAAAATGACATGTTTACATATCATATTGGTCCACATAGGATGAACAGTGATTTAAAGACCAATTTGATAGCAAAAATAAACATAAAGGACCAATATGAAACCAAAAATAAGTAAGGGACCAATTTGAAATTGAAAAATAAAGTAAGTTACCAAATGAATAGTTTATCTTAAACTAAACTTAAGTTTTGATTGTTGACATAAGAAAATATATATACTTAATTAGTCCAAATTAGGTAAGATAATAAAATCGCAAAGGCATGTGCTAAGGACGCTAATTAAAGAATCAAATGTAATAAAAAATTATTAAAAATGCATTTTTTTTCCCGAAAAACGAAAAAAATGTTGATTTATAATTTTTTTTAAATTCTAGTAAAATTGTTAGCTAGACTTAATTGCAAAAAGCGAAAATAATACCCTTTTTTTATTCACAATTTTTTATATAATTCTTATTCACATTTTTTAGTGCTTCATTTTATTATGAGGAAAAGCATTGTATTAGTCGGTTTGACAATCAAGTTAAATCTAAAAAATTGAACACTAAATTAAACAGTAGTGTAAATTTTGGTTCTCAAAAGATTTATTTGGGAAATTAAATAAATCTCTAAAAAAATCAATATTGTGACCATTTAAAATTTCAATGACTTAACCAATGTGGGGTTGGTCAAGTGGTAGCTCACTTGGTTTCTTAACCAATTGGTCTCGAGTTCGAGCCTTGGATATGGATCAACCCCCCTGGGGATCCCTACTGCTTAGTGCAAACTCAGTTTGGTCAGACCGGATGAGTCGGGTTCTGGATAAACCAGATCCAGGTACCGATTGATGTACACAAAAAAAAAATATTTCAATGACTTATTTGAGAGGGTACAACTATTGTCCCAAAAAATGTGTCATTTTATGTATCATTTATTGTGATTGGTTGAAAAAGTTAATATCTAAGTCAAAAATTTAATAAACAAATATGTTTTAACAAATCACAGCAAGTGACACAGAGTAATATACTTTTTCGGACAAAAGATAATATTATACCCTTATTTGATGGCCAATTAAGCAATTACTTTAAGGGAGATGATTATCGTATTTTTGGAAGAATAAGTTGATATTTTACTTTTTTATTATATATTTATATTTGTTTCCAAAAAAAATAAAAGATTATAAAATAAATATAAAGGGGAAATGAAAAAATACCATTACTCAATCTTAAGGCAACCACAATAGAGTCTTGAGAGAGTTTAATAGAGAATTTTATTAATATCAGATTTTCTACAAGTCTATGTTATTCTTTAAAATTTGGTAGGGAGTCTTAAGTTGAGTCTATAAAATAAGAGACTCAACTTAAGACTACGTGGGATCGTAGTTTTTTTGTTCTTCATCTCTTTTTACTCTACATCATCTAAATAATAAATACATAATAAAAATAATAATAATAAGTAAATTAATAATTATAAATAAATATTAGTATTAATTTTGAAATTGTAAATAATAATATTCTTAAATATAAAGTTTTCATATTTTATTCTTAAATATATTGTGTTATTATGAAAGAAAAATTATAAATAGATTTATTAAATATATTTGAATATATATTTATTCAAATATGGATATATAAAAAACATAGAGCTATTGAAATTATTATTTCAATTCATCTTTTTTTCTTATAAAAATTTTAATGTCACATTTTTTAATATAAAATTGAATATTTTGATTTTTAAATATTATTTGAATGCAAATATAATTTTTGAAAATTTATAAATATTGATGTCATAAATAAATATTTGAGATTATTTTTAGAAATAGTAGGTAATTAACATAATTGAAATACATTTCAAAAATATCATTAAAACGTAATTTTGTCATAAAGTACATGATGATGTAATATTGATGTATAAGTTTTGTGAATCTAGTGAATTTTAATAGCTGTGATAGAAAATATAAAAAAGTCTGAAGTTAAATCTTATAACAAAATGATAATATAATGCTAATATAATACTAACGTGTTAAAGTCGGATGAGTATGATAATAGCAAATTCACTCATACTTCCTCCTGCATAATAAATTTCATGCAGCACAATCAACATGTCCTTACCCGGCAAGCATTATGATGCACCATCACATAAGGATGTAATGGTTAGTCATCTCTCACATAACTTGTACTTCATGAATGCATCATGTAAAAGCTTTTTTATTTGTTTTTTTAATTAAAACTTTAATTCAGTTGATTAGGAAGATTTCAAAAGGATAAGTTTTAATTTTAACTAGGCTTAATTATGTCACAGGTCCCTGAAGTTTGGGGTACTTTTGTCAGATATCCTTATTCTTTTTTTTCCAATGTCTGACTCCCCGAAGTTACTTCTGAGTTTGTCATATACCCCTACTACCAATTCTGGCCAATTTTGCTGACATATAACATTGGAATCATGATCAGATGCAAAAGGTTAAACACCTAGTGCCCATGGTCGAAGATCCTTTTTTTAAAAACTTTAAAAAACTAAAAAACTTAATATTTTTATATTTTTAGTTAAATAAAAAAAGAGAAAAAATAATTGAAGAGAGACGTCGTCTTCGCACGTGTGACATCATTCGACATCACATGACCAACCTCCTGCGTCTGATCAAGATTCTGAAGTTACATGTTGGCAAAATTGGTCAAATTGGTGGTAGGGGTATATGACAAACTCAGAAGTAATTTCGGGGAGTCAAACATTGGAAAAAAAAAAAGAATAAGAGTATCTGACATAAGTACCCCAAACTTCAGGGACTTGTGACATAATTAAGCCTATTATTATTATTCAATTTTTTTTATAACATCCTACGATCTCTGAATGAAAATGATATTCTGCCCAATAACCATTTCCTTTTAATAGAACTCCTCAATCCTCTATCCTTATAAGCTAGTGAAGTGCATTGATGCTTAGTTACTGAATCAACCACTTAATTCTTAGTCAACTGTTAATCAATCAATGCTCATGATATGAAATTTGTACATTGTAAACAAAGTACAAAGTGGTGCAGGAAAATGAATAGAGTGAGAGATGAACATTTTACTTCTTCATAGTTTTCCAATATTCTCCCATGTTTTCAACTGCCAGGACTTGTTCAAGCAATGGAAAGAAGCAGAGGAAGAAACCAAAAAGAATATTTTCACTGACTTCATGAACAAGAATGTTAATATCAACAAAGTAGATAAATCAATGATAGCTACTGCAATAGTAGTACCTCCAGCAGCAATGGTAGCTAAGAGAACAGGACAAATTACAATACCTCAGCTAAAACTTATGCAATCCATCCCTGATGTTGTGTTTGTGCCATCAGCTACAATTTTGAGTTTCTTCACTGTCAAGTTACTGGGAATAATCTTCATGGGAAAGAAAGCTTCTAGGGATGCATTTGCTAAGGATCAGGCACGCATGGATCATGAACCGCAACGCTCAAATTCGAATAACATTCCTCTGAAGCCAACGGCGCAACATCGTGAACCTGCATCGTTTGCTTTTTGGTGGACACCTGAACCTGCATCTTCACAACAGCCTGAACCTGAACCTGAACCTGCACCTGCACAAACACCACAACAACAACCTGAACAAGAACCAGCACCTGCACCTAGTGCTGCAACTTCACAGCAGTCTGAACCTGCAACATTGGCAACTACACCACCCGCACCTGACCCTGCATCATCAGCAGCTGCACCTGCAACAGAACCTGCACATCTACACAAACCGAAGGACGAGGAAAATCCCGCCTTCTGTGCCATTTGTAATCGCATACATTGAGATTGAATAACATTTAATCAAATAGTTGTATATCTCATTACAGATTATGTATAAAAATTCTTATTTTTATAATTTTGGTATAGCAAATTGTAATTCAATGTGTTTTTTTTGGGTAACAAGTTTAACTTTTAATTACGAGTCAGATTAGTCCCTGACTTTGTAAGCGTATGTCAAGTTAGTCCCTGACTTTATCGAAATAGCAATTTAGTCCCTGAGATAGGAGAACGTCGATCAAGTTAGTCCCTGCCGACATTATCGCAGGGATGTATTTGCTTTAAAATGGGATAAAGATAGGGACGTATGTGAATTAAAATGGAATCTCAGGGACTAAATTGCTATTTTGATAAAGTCAGGGACTAACTTGACCGATGCTTACAAAGTCAGGGACTAATCTGACATATTACTCTTTTAATTACCACTGCAACAATTTACAAACAAAAGGAAGACTGTTAGTGCATTGTTTTCAGCAGCAGTGTATCATATCTGGACCGAAAGGAATCGAAGAGCTTTCAACCAGTTAGACAAGCAAATTGATTTTATTTTTAGGAGTATTAAAAGAGAAATAGCATATAGAATTCAATTTTGTATTCCTAAATTTAGGAGTTGGCAGAATAAAGCCTTGGTATTTGTATAGAACTTTAAGCTTTTATTGGTCCTCTAGTTCCTTGAACCCTTCATCGAAGGTGGCAAGGGCTTTAGGATTTGGGTATTGCCTCTCTAAGAACCTTTCTTAGAAGGTGGCTTTTCAAGTGTAAGGACCTTTTTTGCATGTTTTAAATTTTGCAAGTGGTAATGAATTTTATTCTACCAAAAAAAACAATTTACAAACAAATAATTACATGAGTTCATATAATTACCAAAAGAAACTGACAAATACAAACAAGAGGAATAAAAAATCATATCATATACAATGTTACAAACTTACAATATCAATTGTTAAGGAGGGGTTAACACTAAAGAAGACTAACCGGTAATTCCTGCTTTACTATCTGGAAAATAGTCCTTGATTGCACTCTCTCGTTAGTGAAAACACTAAATTTATTGATAAAGACATGTGAATTGGAGAAAGTATCTTTATTGTGGATGATGACAAAGTTATGTGTATGAGGGCTTGCCCTTGAAACCTACGGGTCCGGATTCGAATCTGATCACCTCGACGGCATGAGCCTATCACTCTTTTGGAGTGGATAATCTCCTATATGTGCTTTGTAAACTAGTTATGTAGGCGATGTTGCCCATTCGAGTGGTTGCTTTGCTGCAGTGAAGGCATGTGGTCTTCTCCACATGTTTTCCCTTTACAGTTTTATTTATAAATTTATACTTCATTCGTTCCTATTTATCTGTCATATTTCAAACAACACACACCCTCTCAGAAATGTAATCATTATTTAGATTTCCAATACATTAATTATGTTTTTTCCTACGTTACTTTTTCTCTATCTGAATTCACTACTCCCTCCGGTCCTTATTATAAGCCCCTTTTTGTGAGAGAAAAAGGGGCTTATAATAAGGGCCGGACGAAGTATTAAATAGGGATAAACAAGAAAAATAACATTTATTACACTCTTAAAATCATCAAAAGGAGATATAAAAAGAAACAAAAAACTTTCTCAAAAAGGCAGTTAAATCAGAACAGAAGGAGTAACAATTTTTTTATTTTATTTATAAATTATTTTATATTTTCAAGAATACATTTATTATTTTATTCTATTATTTATCCTTTATTCATTAATATAAGAGTAAATTACATTGACCTCCCCTGAGTTTTAGTCATATTACACAAACCACCCCTCATCTTTTTAAACCTACACAAACCACCCTTAATTATTATACTCACACTACACTCTATACCCCTCAACTTGATGAGCCGTTAGAAAACTTGACAGAAGTGACCATGTGCCCATCATATGTCCATTAATGATTTTTTTTTACCAAAATACCCTTTTATTAATTTTTATAAAACAAAACAGTAGTGACCATGTGCCCAACACATGTCAATTAATGATTTTTTATTACCAAAATACCCTTTTATTAATTTTTATAAAATAAAACATTGTTAAATGCTTTCTAAAAACAGTAAATTCTCTCTAAAATTAATACAAATTACTCATTCTGTTCTTATATATAAGTCTCTTTGAAGAATTTTTTTGTCCTTAGTATAATACAAGTTACTCCGATCCTTCTATTCTTATATATAAGTCTCTTTGAAGAATTTTTTTTGTCCTTAGTATAATCCTTATTTTTAATACAAACAACATTTAACAATATTTTATTTTATAAAAATTAATAAAAGGGTATTTTGGTAAAAAAAAAATCATTAATTGACATGTTTTGGGCACATGATCACTACTGTTTTGTTTTATAAAAATTAATAAAAGGGTATTTTGGTAAAAAAAATTCATTAATTGACATGTGATGGGCACATGGTCACTTCTGTCAAGTTTTTAACGACTCATCAAGTTGAGGGGTATATAGTGTAGTGTGAGTATAACAATTAAGAGTGGTTTGTATATGTTTAAAAAGATGGGGGGTGATTTGTGTAATATGACTAAAACTCAGGGGAGGTCAGTGTAATTTACTCTTAATATAAAGGATACATTCGCAACCTTCTATTTTAACGCAACCTTCTAATATAAAGGATACATTTGTGAAATTTTCAAATATAAAGTAAAAGTGCAATATTAAAATATATTTTAAAAAGTTTGTAACTACCTTACTTAATCTTTGTATTGTAACTAAACATGTCCTATCTTTTTCAGGAAAAAAACAATATAACCTATGATGATAGAACAATTTTAATGCGGTCTACCCGTAGACCTACGGAAGCACCAGTGAAGACATACAATTTACCTTCTATAGGAGGTCAAATATGGATGTCTGTCACTTTTCACTTTGCGGGGCACCGTACCATGCATGTCACATGCATGTCATTGGCTCAGTGCCATTGTTTACAAATTGGGCTTGTCAGTTTTAATTTTTAAATACTTTTTCCATTTCTATTTAACTTATTCCCTCCGATCTCAAATATAAGCAAATAAAAATATTTTATTTGTGGTGTTAAATATAAACAAAATTTAATTAAATTTTTATTTCCAATACAATTATTCATAAATTATATAAACAAAATAGTTGTATCATTTAATTTTTGTTTCATTCTCAATACATCTTTCCTAAAATAGTCTATTTCTTTTATAAACTCAAAAAAAATTAAATACACTCAACTAATTTTCTTAATACTTGTAAAATTAGTTATTTTGGATTATATATGAAATCGGAGGGAGTACTTCATTTATACAAAACATACTCCCTCTGTTCCATAATTCAAGTTTTTTTACCTTTTTATTTTGTCTCATAATTCATGTTCTTTTAAAAATTCAATACTTATTTATACTTATTTTTTCAAGCATACCCTGTTTATTATATCATCTTTTTTACCACTCATCTCTCTATCTCTCTTCAATATAATCTTCATATGTTTATTATTATTCTCTCTCCTATTATTAAATGGGGGTATTTTAGTCTAATCATATTAAATTCTCATCATTTACTCATCTCTTAATCTCCGTGAAATCTCTAAAAAGACTTGAATTATGGGACAGAGGAAGTACCATTTAAAAAATAAAATCATTATTTAGATTTTCAATTCATTAATTATGTTTTTTCCTACTATACTATTTCTCTCTCCATAATCATTATCTTTTCTCCAATACTTACGAAAACCAATACCCTATTAAATACGAGTAAACATGAAAAATAACATTTATTACATTCTTGTAATCATCAAAAAGACAAATAAAAGAAGAAAAAAAATTTCGCCGAAAAAGGACAGTTAAATAAAATGGAGGGAATACAATTTTCGGTCCTTATTAATTATTGTAATCTCATTTGATCAATTTTCACATGCTTTAAAAAAGTTAATTAATATTGTTGGTGATATTGGAAATGTAAATATTGTTAATGGTATTGAAAATATGAACATTCGATATGTATTTTCTAAAGTACCCTTATTAATAGTATTGAAAATCTAAAAAGTTTTAAATAATGTTTATGGAAATAAGTCATTAATTGTCATTAAAAATTTGTATAGAGTCTTATAAATATGAACAAAATAAAATTGTCAAAAAAGTCTTATATTCAAGGATGAAGATACTTAGTGATTAAATGCTATTAAAAATTGAAATGAAATATATTAAGACCGAAGGGAGTAATTAAAAATATTTTTATTCTACATGAGACTAAAATATTGAGTATTTATCCATTGCATTTACCGTGTTAAAAAAAAAAAAAACAAAAAAAACAAAACAACAACGCTGGACAAAGCGTGTCCACAGTCCACACATACATATTTATGTATAGGAAAGTATATGACTGGATGCCCAGTTTGCAGGTAATAACAAACTAACCGTTGATTGCTTTTTTATGCAAAATCAATGGTTTAGAAGCTTGGTACCATGGGTGGTGCAAAAAAATTTGGCACCACATCAAACGTTAACATATGATAACAACTGGACTACTGGAGTTTGCATATATGCGATGCCCTTTTGGAAACCACGCGAGCGATGCTATACATAACGCAACGAACAAAAGCAAAAAATTGATGACCATTAAGATTTTGGCTTTTAGCAAGAGTCATGGTATAAGCAAGGTAAGGCTAATTTATCTAATTAGAGTGGATTAGAAAACTATTTACCAATTTAGGGGAATTTTAAAACTATTCCTAAAAATAGGTATTGTCACAAGAAGACAAAAATTTTGCTATAATCTAGTGTGGACAACTCTATATATAGATCTTAGGCACATCCAATAAAAATCAAAGTATCTTTATAAATTTAATATGAACAATTTTTTAAGAGATGAAAGCTTTGATAAAAATTTACAAAATAAAAATTAAGGCTAATACACAGATTAAGTGTACCAGATAATATAAAAAAAAAAGCTAAAAAATATATGAATATTATACGACAAGAACGAGTAAAAATACAACTAGAAATTATGTTGTTACAAGAGAGAGCATTAAATGATCATTTTAAAGAAATTAGGAGACAACAAAGGTATGAAGAAGCTAGAATCATGAATGACTCAGATTTTACAGATTCAGATTAATTATGAATCTTACAAATACAACCGAAACATTAACACGAAAAATTGAAGATATTACTAAAGAATTAAGGGATATCAAAATAAGTGTCTCTGAAAATGAATTAAAATACTTAGAAGAAATAAGAAACTTAAATTTAAAAATAGAAAAGATAAACAATATGCTATCTCAAATCCTGGAAAATACATCCCAAAATCAAAGGACAAAATTAGATGATACATTAGATAATTTGATAAAATATTTTAAGACAAAAAATAAATATGAACAACAAATCCAAGAAGAAGAAAAACTTCATGAAGAACTAAAAAATGTATTAGTTCAATTAAAAGAAAGTGAACAGTATAGAAATATTACCTTTTTAGAAAATTATTTTGAAATAAACAAAAAGGATAAAAAAGAAAAAGGGATAATTCCTAGACTTCCATTATCATGGAGAGATTAGAAGAGGAAATAAACATAACAAAAGATTATGATATAGAAGAAATTTCTAACTTAATGAAAAGATTAGAAATTCTTTCTGAAGAAAAGAAAAATGAAAATAGTTTTACAATAATTGAATCCGAAGAAGAAAATTCTGATAAATCTGAAAATGAAGATATAATTATAGGATATGAGTCCACTGATGAAGAATATAATTTAGGAGAAAATGAAGGATCACCATCTTATATCAAAAAGGAAAGACAAGAGTATCAATCTTTTAGAGAAAAAGAAAGAAAAAGAAAATTTAATGAATATTGGAATCTTAAATACCAATATGGAACCTAAGATGAAGGAAAAGAATATTTTCCTAGAAAAGCAGGATTTACAAAGAAAAATATTATTACCATTAATTGCTTAATTAATAGAGAAGAAATAATCCAAGAATGGGTAAACGAATTATCAATAAATCTTTTAGAAAATTATGATATAGATAAGCTAACAGAGAAAGATGTTTTAAGATTAGCAGAATACAAGTCTACTGGAATACTCAAAACTTATATTGGAAGCATAACTTCTGACCAGCTTAAAGGTGAAGACGCTTGGAAAAAATTAGATTATTTAGCAAGACTAATTAGTTTAGAATTTTTAGGAAAAGATTTGATAAATCACAGAGAAGAGGTAATTAAGTTAGAAAGAGAAACAGCAAAATGACATTTAACAAATATGTGTATAAGAGATATGTGTCATATAGATAAGTTTATATGTGAGTATGAAACCTATTATTACCAACTTAGAAATCAGATCAAGAAGTTTATAAGGAGTTATTCCTAAGTAAGTTTCCTCATCCAATAGGAGAAGAGTTAAGAAAAAGATTGTTAAATAAGTCACCTGAAATAGCTTCAACATTTGGAGGACTTATATTCATATTAAAAAAATATGATTAGAGAAATTTGTACTAATAATATTATTAGTCATAAATTAAAATTAATAGACAAAATTTGTTGTAATAAGAATATAATGATCCAGAAATACCTGGACAATATGGATGTGGAAATCCTTATAAAAAGAGAAAGTCTCATAAAAAGAAATATAGGTTTAAAAAACAAAGGAACCCTAAAAGAAAACATAGAAGCAGGTATCTTAGGAAGAAAACTCCTAAAAAAATATTGCCTAGAAGGAAAGAAAACATTGCCTAGAAGGAAAGAAAACATGTAGATGTTGGATCTGTAATGAAAATGGTCATTATGCTAATAAATGCCCTCAAAAGAAAGATAAACCATAAAAAGTTAGAATCCTTACAATAGCAGAAGAAAATGATTTAGAACCATTATTAGATGGGACATAGATTCAGAAGAACAAATTTATGAATATTTATTAGAATCATCCTATGAAACTAGTGATGAATCAAGTTAGTACATTCATAAAGGTTTCTATCCAAATTGGAAATTATGAATCAAAACAAACATGTGCATGTGTAGACACAGGAGCAACAATATGCTTAGCTAGTAAAAATTCAATCATTAATAAATTCTGGATTAAACTAGAAATACCGTTAAAGATAGTTTTAGCTGACAAATCTGAAAAATATATTAAACATGCAGTCTTCTGGACTAAAATGATTATAAACGGGAAAATATTCCCAGTACCGTCAATTTATCAACAAGATAGTGGAATGGACATAGTTATAGGAAATAATTTCCTAAAACTCTATAAACCTTTTATACAAGAAAATAAATGGATAAAATTAACATGTCCAAGGATCCAAAAGATAAGACAAGAAAGAAAGCAAATAAAAATACCTATAATAAAAAGATGTACAGTCACATCAGAGTACGGACAAAAGTGTGGTGAGATAGGGGAAATAAAAACAAAAATTTTTGCAATAACAGAAAAAGTCTTAATAGAAAAAACAGAAGAAATACCTCAAAAATTATTAAAAGTCTTAGAAGAAACATGTCGTGAAAACCCATTAAATGAGAAAATCAACATCAAAAATAGAGAATTAATAAAAATAAGACTAAAAAACCCCTTAGTAGAAATAAAGGCAAAATCAATGATTTACACTCAAAGAGATAGACAAGAATTTGCAGAACTTATAAAAGAACATTTAAGCCAAGGATTAATAAGATAATCAACCTCAAAACACAGTAGTCCAGCATTTTTTGTAGATGGTGAATCTGAAAAGAAGAGAAGAAAAAGAAGGATGGTAATAAATTACAAGATGATGAATGAAGCAACTGAAGGAGATGCTTATTATTTACCTAGAAAGGATGAGCTTATTGAAAAAATTAGAGGAATGAAATATTTCTCTACCCTTGATTGTAAAAGTGGATTTTTCGCAGTTAAGAATAGATGATGATAGTAAACCATTAACTGCTTTCTCATGTCCTCAAGGACAATATGAATGGAATGTTCTACCAATGGGTATGAAACAATCCCCTCGGATATTTCAAAAATTCATGGATGAGAATTTAAAAGATTTAAAAAGTATATGTAGTGTTTATGTAGATGATATAATCATCTTTGCAAAAACATTAGAAGAATGCTATGATAGAACTTTGACGGTTATAGAAAGATGTAAAGAAAGAGGAATAGTCCTTTCTAAGAAAAAGGCAGTAATTGGTAAAAATAGTATAAAATTCTTAGGATTAGAAATTGAAGAAGGAAAAATTAAAGTCCAAGACCACATTTCTATGAAAATTAGAAATTTTCCTTCAAAAATTACTGATAAAAAACAATTACAAAGATTTTTGGGAATTTTAACATATGCTGAAGGAAAAAATTGGCTGAAATAAGGAAGCCATTACAAGTGAAGTTAAAAAAAGATGTTTTATGGAATTGGTCAGATTTTGATACAAAATATGTTGATACAATAAAGAAAAAATGTGTTAATTTACCGTCATTATAGTACCCTTCTGATAAAGATAGGATGATAATAGAAACAAATGTTTCTGATTATCATTGGGGACGAATCTTAAAAGCCAATAATGGAAAAGGTGAATTGATATGCCAATATACTTCTGGAAGCTTTAAAAAGCATGAAATCAATTATCATATTACCGAAAAAGAAGTATTGGCTTTGATAAATATTATCAAAAAATTTAGGATCAATTTATTACCTAACATGTTTATTGCAAGAACCGATTCAAGCTATGTTAAATCCTTCAAGGATATTAATATAAGAGGAGATTTTAAGATGGCAAGATTATTAAGATGGCAACAGTTCCTTGAATGATATCAGTTTGAAATAGATCTGATCAAAGGAGATAAAAATTATACAGCAGACTCCCTAACAAGAGAGCTGGCTGTCAATTAATCATAAAGGCTAACCAGGCCTCACCAAAATCATATCAGTTATCTTGCAGGAAAAAGGAGATGGGGATTAAGACCATGAAAATACAGATTGCTGAAAAAGAGATGGAGTTAAAGAAATTACAAATGGAGATACTGATTCTCAGACAAAAAATAGAGCTTGAACGAATGAAGAAAGGAGAAGAAAAACGAATTCCTGAGGAACTAAAGGAAGCCACTACTCAATCTCAGAAGACATATGTCTATGTGATTTATGATGGAGACAGAAAAGGAATTCATGAAAATATTGATGAGGAAAAACTTCCTCTCAACATACACAAATATAAAAGATGCAATTCTTTTGAAGAAGCACAAAAGGAGCTAGAAAATTATAAGGAACCTATTTCCTTAAGACCCCACACTAAAATGATGAAAGAAACCAAACTTACCAGAGACAAGTTAATTAAGATGAGAGTACCCATGACAAAAAAATGAATTAATGGAGAAAGAAAACCCAATCCCAAAAACTACCAAGAATTATTCCAAGAAACATTTGGTTGGAAAAAACAAAATTATGAAGGCCAACCATGGTACACAATCTGGAGAACAAAAACAGGACCAAAAATGGTTACTTTACCAGGATATAATCCACTAAAACTATGACATGCAGTTCAATATGAGTTAGTAGAATTGATATATTTATCTGGAGATCATCGAGAATTAGAATGTTTTCCTGAGAACATCAAGATATCTATTAAGCTCTGGAAGGACAGAAGAGCTCAAAATAAAAATACTTTCATAAAAATTCTCAGCTGTTATTGCCATTATAAAGATCAAATATTCATAAAACCCAAAACTTATATGCAATTGGGATTTTCAAATGGAAGCTCTCCACCCGCTGATGAAGCCCCAAAATTTGAACTCACAGAAGAAGATGAACATTATTTCAGAGCACAACAATTATTGTTTATTTACCTTAATTTAGAAAAAATTTATAAAGATACCAAAATTAAGGTGAATTTTAAATCCAAAGACACAATAATCACTTCCGGATTCGGAGAAGCCATCCCTGAGAAAGAATATGTCCATATAGATCACTGGATAAGAGATTTCTATTGTATGAACAATATTGATTTTCCTGAAGAGACCAAAAGATTCCTCTGCGATTTCCTATCGGATGTCTCAGATCACATGTATCAGCTGTGTGAAAAGATAAGCAACCAGATGAAGAAGCAATAATAGAAGAGTGACGCAAGCAGTGACGTCAGCCTTCAATAATGTAAAATGTAGACGTAAGTGCTTATGTAATAAAGGGGCATAAGGGTCATTAGTCAAGCCCTCACCCTTCTATAAATATGTGAGTTTAGTTCATGTAGAAACAGAGCGAGAAGGAAGCAATAAGTCTCATGTGTTGAGCTTGCTGAGGTTGAGTCAAGTAACTCTGGAGCCTCTTATCAATATATGTAAAATATTCCTAAATAAATAAAAATCTGTTTATGAGCTCAAAGACTCTATCATATAAAGAAGCTCTAAGGCAAACATCAGAGAGTAACAACGAGAAGGCATCGTGGACCACTTTAACAAAGATCATCCAGAAAAAACCTTTATATCAGGTATGAACAATTAACCTCTTTATTCTCTAACATGTCTATAGAAGAAACCTTTGATTTTTATAGTAAGAAAGAAGATCAAGATAACTCAATAGAATGGATGATAGATCATAATAAATTTAGAGAGATCCAGAAAGAAGAACTAAGACTAAAGGAAGGAAAAAATCTAAAACCCAAAAAAGAAAAATTACAAGGATTAGTTAGATTATTCAAAGGACAATAACTAAAAAATATTGCTTAGTGGAAAAATATTCTGTGAAACACCAATTGATATTTCTGAAACAGATGAAAAACATAACATAAAATTATTAACGACAAAAAATCTAAGAGAGAAAATACTAGCTATTAAGCCAAAAGATAGATCCAAGATAAAATATGTGCATATAAGAGCAATACATATCTTGATTAAAAGTACCTTTGGAGAAGGAATTAATAGTCCTTTAAAAATCGCTTTAATGAACAATAGAATCCAAGATATTAAAGATTCAATTATTACCTTGGTTGAAGGAAACTTAGCTTATACTAAGTTAATATTTACTGCATACCCCAATATAGGAGTCCCATTAAATACCAAGAATATAGATTTATCCTTAAATTTTTGTCATGACTTTGAAAGAAAAGATCTGATGCAGAAAGGAGATAAAATCTTTAGTCTTACCTATTGCATTGGTTATGCTTTAACTAATTCACATAATTCAATAGAATTTAGAAACAATGAATACATTAGTATTCCAGAATTATTTCAAAAACTTGAAAGACCTTTTATGATAGAAAGAAACAAAATTAAAGAATTACCAAATTCATGGGTAAAAGAAAAAAGTATAATACCCCAGCCTCCTTTAAGCAGAGAAAGAGATTATGACGAATAACTTAATAGATTAGTCGATGAAGTGAAAAGATTATCTTTTAGAATAGGATAAGATAAAATAAAATAAAATATGAAAATTACAAAAATTCATCCTGAAATAGAAAATCTTTGGAGAATAGAACTTGAAACAAATCTTGATGAATTTTGGATTAATAAAGTGATAGATTGTTATATAGAACTTGTATAAGAAAAAATAATGATAATTAATTAACTCACATCCCTAAAAGAAATTAATAAAATCAAAACGGAATGGATGAAAGAAGAAATCATTTTATCTATCACAGGAGAAATAATAGATTATGAATTAGATAATGGGGATTTGAAGGAATATTACAATGATTTATGGTATAGAGAACATGATAGTCACTACAGTGATTAAAATGCCAGGATATACTTGGATTACTCTCTTTGAAGGAAAACTTAGAAAAGTAAAAGAAACAAATGAGATATTACACCAACTTATAATATTTGTTCAAGAAAAATATAATCAAAATCCTGAAAATTCTGAATTAAGAAGCATATTTAATAGGTCAATGACACGAAAATTATTATTGGAAGGATATCAAGGGAGAATAGAAGATACTCTTTTGATCTTAGAGTATATTGAAAATGGAGAATATAATTTAATAGACTATAAAGAAACTCTAATAAACAGAAATATAATACCAAAAGATATTGGTTTTACAATAAAAATCACAGAATATGCTATAAATTATTGGCTGTGAAGAATGGCTAATCTCAGCACTTCCGCCGTAAAAAATTTGGTATCAGAGCTTAAGGTTTAATCCTTAGGTTCTTAAAATTATAAGAAAAGTTTAATAATGGAAAGAAGGGTAGATGAATCTGAAATTGAATATCTTGAAAAAATGTTAAGGAAAATAAATGTAGAAATAGCCTTGGCCCTTGGCAACAAAAAACTATAGAGGAATTAACTATATTAAAAAATTCCATAAAAATGAATTTAGCAGAATTACAAGAAATAGAGCCGTTAATTAAATATGCTCAAAGGCAAAAAGAGATAGCGAAAGAACTAAGAAAAAACATAATTAAGAGACCTAGTTATGGATTTTAAATCCAAAAACAAGATGAACGGTGGAGATTGTGATCAAGAATGAGATGATAGCACACACCTGATTATTGCTCTTTATAGGACCACCCTAGTTAGGGAATAAGTTTAAAGAATGCCCTATATGAGTAATAAGTTGGGCAATTGGCATCTGACAATTAAAGAAGCCGCAAGGTAAAGGAGAAAAAAAATTATCATACAGCTCCACTTTTATACTCCTGAGTGAATTTTCATGAAAATTGTTTTCGTATCAAATAGCATTTTTGATATACTAATTTTATTGTTGTAGTGTGGTCCTATGAACATTCCTTAAAAGAATGGGACAGTGCCACAGTGGCATTGGGGACCACCTACTCCCACCATAACTCAAGTTACTATTTTACATTTTTACTCTTACAAAGTACTGGTTTTTGCATCATCAGTGACATATACATTCAGGAACAGTGGAAGTGATTTGATTGTGTGCATGTTCCCTCAGTTAAAATAAGCATTCTCCAAACTCCTGACCTGCTTGTTTGCAACTACAGCTTCTGGCCTGTTTACTAGTTTGTATCCCTTCTCCTGAAGGGGGGGCCAAAAAAGAAACAGCAACAAGTAAACAAGAATGGTGGGAAGAAAAAGCCTGCTAATGAAGATCCTAGGCATTATTCTCTAAAACCATAAGAAAAGGTTTAAGAAAACATACCAGCAGACGCCACAAGAAGGGGATGTCATCCCTCTTCTTGATTCGCTTCTCAATCACGTCAATTGCTGTGTTTATATTGGATCTCAGTTAAACACGACAGAGAGCATTGAACGCTAGATAAAAAGATAGAGATTTTACCTTTCTCCGCTTCTCCAGTATTCAGCAACATGCAATACCAAACTTCATTGAATACATCCACTTGTTCATTGGATGCTCCAATTATCTTCAAAAGGAATGCGATTGATGTCGTAAATTTTAGAATAAGTAAAAGTGAAGCCACAATACACAAAAGCGGTTTGACTATTTCAAACCTTACAGTCATTGGCATCAAAATCTGGACCAAGTAATTGCACTCCATGTCTGTTGTTACCGCTTCCATACGCATAAAGTGCTTCTGCAAGCTAAGTTAAAACACAGAAATGGAGGCAATGATTTTACCTAATAAAACGAACTTTTTCAATTATAGTTCATCTGAATATGTAATGAAAACCATCTAGAGTTAGCCACCAAACAAAGCAACTAACCTTTGAAAGGGTTATATCAGCAAACTACACAATTAGAAAAATATGAAGTTCTTTAGGTGTTTCCAGCAGCTAGTGATTGCTAGGAAATAATCTGTTTTAACCACCCGAGCATGGCATGGCCGACAACTGTCAGGGGCAAATGGTCTATAAACTACATAGGATTTTTCATGTTTCAAAATCTTCAAAATGGACTTGTATGTTAATAAAATCCATCAGTTATTAAAGTCTTCTAAAAACAGAAAGCTATCTAGAGCCACAATGCCCTACCCATCTGAGCAGTATCCTACTACAGAACCCGACTCTCTTAAAATAATAGATTTTCTGTAGCATTACTAGTTATGGTTGTAACAAAGCTTAATTGCTCATGTAAAATGAGTGCAACAAAGCCGGGCTCTTACAAAGCCCAAGGAAAAAAACAAGAAAGGAATTTGGGCTGTGAAATAGGCACACTAATTTAAGAGATTTTCATATATTCATAGCAGCAACAACTGGAGCATACCGTGAATCCTCTCTGCATTAATTGCCGCTTCTTTTTAGTCATCCTCAATATCCTACATTAAAATAACATGATATTATAATCCATGCTATATTCTATCTAAAATACTTTTCCATAAAATATAATGCTTCCACCTATCTTGTAAACCCTTTAGAAGTTCTTCTGCTTTAGAAAGTTCTCCAGTCTTAGCCAAAGCCCACACTGTCAACACATCAAGGTGCCAATCTAGATACCAGTTGGCCTAAGGCATTTACGAGAAACATTTAGCATGAATTTCCTTAAACTGAACGAAGAATTAATTTTCCCAACATGATAAGTGAAGGAGTATTCAGAAGCTAATCAAAATCATCATTAAGAAACATAAGTTTAACATAATGTTCCTCTTGAAACATGAAAATTTATGAACTTAAAAATAGTTTAGCACTGTTATGTATATTAATTCTCTATTATGCATTATCCAATAACTTCTTTGTATTTTGCATCCAATTTTCATTTTCTCCGTTCAAACCTTGAACTGGAAGTGTCAAAAGTTTAATGGACACTCAGGTATTTAAGACATTGGAAGGTAACACAGCTGAGTACCAAATCTAAGTAAGGCGAATCAGTGCTTAGAACTTTAAACATAGATTACCATTTCCAGTTGCAGATTGATAAGCCATACCATTCAATTTCCTTCATTCATATAACACTTAAGATTTATCTTAACTTACTTTATCAGCTAGGAATCCTGCAAGAACCTTGAGACGATAACCAAAGATATCCAATTCACCTCGTACACACAATCGCAAAAACAGGCCAGCAGCGTTTAAGTAAACCTATTTTCAGATGGAGTAGTTAGAATTTATGACAAAAGGAAGATAATGAGAAATTATTACAGTGATGATGATGAAGTTTATGATCACACACCTCTGGTCCCACAGCATCAGTTTTGTCTAACTCCTTCCATATATAGTTGTCATATACCTCCAGCACTCTTTGCCTTGGAGCCTCACCTTCTAAGTAACAAAGTGCTACATGCCACCAATTGTGGGTCAACCTGAAAGAATGGAAATTCATTAGTTGACTAATAGAAAATGAAACAAAGGCTTGGCCAAAATTAATCAAATGCATACATAAAATATGAACAAGTACTCCATGATGATGAACATCCTTCCATGAACTTCACAGCTTCTTTAAAACGACAATTGTACTGAAGAACATGGCAAAACTGCAGAACAAAGTTACCTATTACGCTATTTATTTTGGTCATAATGTATGTTCATAAATTGAAACTTCATTCTCTCCAAAAATAAAACTTGAGACTGTCCCCTATTAACGGTTAATTGACTGATCGTTCACTTCTTAGTCTTTTGTCACTGCTTTCCTTCATTTGATTCATAAAAAAAAACAAATAATAATAAATAAGAAAGACAGGGAACTTGTAAGACATTAGCTTTCACACCAGCATTAGCAAAAACAGTGGGTGGAGGTATATCAAAATCTTGATTATTAAAGAAACAACTAGAAATATAGTATTATTAATAGAGTACACGAGTAACTTGGCTTATCAAGTTACTCCAACTAAGTGTTAGTTTTAGTTGCTGATCTGTCAGCATATTACTTTCATTTCAGTTAGTTAATTTCCCTCTCTTAGATTCTCTCTCTTCTCTGTCCACTCTCTTATAATTATATATGTTAAGTGCAGCTACTATGAGTGAAACTGAAAATTCAGATATTTAAAGATACGTTGACCTACAGCATGCTGCGACCAGCAGTCTTGCTTATTGATTTCAAATCCCCTTAGGGCAGCTTCCTCGGCATCCTTCATTTGTTCAAGCTCCAATAAAGGAAAAGCAAGCATGCCATATATGTAACTTTCTCCTTCGTTTAGAGGTAGAACCTGTAATAACAATACAAATAATTTACTCAAACTGTCAATTAGTTGACATGTAATACAAAGTTAAATCTCACTCTGACTAACACTCAATTTTTCTGCACTCCAATTTGATATTTTGATGGTTGAGACTTGAGAGAGTAACAATTTTTTAAGTCCTCCATTATATATGCAAAACGAGAACGGTTCTCCTAAATAAACATTTTTGCAACTTCTTTAAACAATCTACAAAATACAGAAATTTACTGCTAACAAAACTGTGCTTTTTACATGCAAAGAAAACATTTCTTGGAACGAACAAATTATAGCAGAAATGAAATAGAATTATCCTCTAATTTGAAAGATACCTGATGAACAAGAGATAAAGAAAGATCAGGCCGGCCCATGGAGAAGCACAGGAGTTGTGCTCTATTTAGAGAAACCAGATCTCTTGGGAACTCTTTTAGAAGCTACAAAACAAAAACAAGTTGCATTAATAAACGCAATTTTAGTCGCAATAGAGATGAATCATAGGGCTGGCAACTAGAGTTGGCAAAAATACAGCAAGGTCCCTACTTTAGAGAGCTCTAAAGTAACAATATAAAAAGATTCGACATTCAGTTTTCACAGATGTGAATTATAACCAGATTTTAAAGGATCAGAAGTCAAAAGGTCCCGTTATCAAATTTTTAAAAGCCAACAGTGAATTTTATTCCCCTTAACCTAATCCCTTCTGGGATTTACATTTGTCTTGAATTCTTCCCGATTCTCCAGTGTACAAGCCATGCAGTCTAAAATTTTATGACCACCGTGAATTATTTCCAACAATGCATCTATAGCATGAAGATATGAAAAAATCAGATCAATTGAATGAAAAAAAATAAAACATATAAATCAGTATTGAAGGAACAAGAGATATTCATAATGGAGGATAACATATTTTAAAGATGCAGGAAACACTTGAGACTCTATATGAACCTTGTATTTATAAACTTTCTCTTGAATGCAAAAGAAAAACAGGTCCATAGAAGCATCGATGAGAAGTTTGGAGCCTTACCCTATAGTAACAATTGGCAAACCGATCCAATATAATGCTTATCAATATAATTTCCACAGAATTTTACGTTTAGCAGTTCACTTATCAATTTAAAGTTGTCAACAATGAACAAAAGGAAACATTATATTCCTCAAAAAGTCAAAAGGGGGTCCACTCACCTTAGAGTGCAATTCAACAGCTACATCATCGTCTCTGTCTTCAGATATCAAATAACTGATGGCATCAAAAACTAGTTTTTCATATAAGGTAGCATGTTCCTGTCACAGCACAATTCTAATTAGAGCCATCAGCCATGCTAGGAACACACTTTATTATTCTTGGACCTATGTAATTCAGTGGTCTCATGTAAAAACACTCAAACTCAATAACAGTGTATTGCTAACATTTCTCCTTTAATTATGCATAAAAATTACTCCCTTCGTTTCATATGTAGTTTGTTATAAGGTTATGCACTAGATTTTAAGAAATGGTTAAATAACGTAAGAATTTGGTGTATTTCGACTATAATGCCTCTATATAATCATTACGGGAGAGAGAGAAAAAGATATTGAAAGTGAAAAAGAGAGTGTAATAAATAGGAGTGAGTTAAGAAAAATGACATTAATTATGTATTAAGTTTTATAAAAGAATAATACATACGAAACATGTGACAAAAACTTCATGAATACTACGTATGAAACGAAAGGAGTATTTATTTACTTTTATTTATTTATATTTTTGAGGAAATAAAAGAGAAATTATTTACAAGGTGGGACTTAGAGGCATGAAGAAAAGTGGAAGCTTTGGAAGGATCAGAGGTATAAAGGAAATGGGCAGCTAAAATATTTGGCAAGACACAATCTTTGTCATGAGATGCTGCTTCCAGAATCACAGACCTCTCTCTTCCATAGCTCAGAACCTGAAATTCACACCTCCAAATTAAAGGAGCCCCATTTAAGAAAAAAAAATATTTAAAATAAAGAAGAACAGTGATGAAGGAATGAAATGATTGAACCTGATTGTAGTAGGAGTTGATGGCTGAAATGCATGCCTGAGATGATGTTCTTATCTCATAACCCCATCTGTCCAATTTGACTCCTTCTTTCTCCATGTTTTCTTCCCTATCTCAAAACTTTGCCAAGTTACTATAACTCGAAGCAGCGGTGGATACGTCATACCTTTCGAATTACGATTCAACTTTGTTTGCATTTTTTTATTCCTTTTTCTGTCCACCTTATTACACACGACCTGCTCTGACTTCATTTCGAGCTCCACGACAAAATTGTCTCTGCTAAACCGTGATCTTTATGTAGAAATGGAATTGAATTTAGAGTGAAGAACTACTTGTAGCTGTCGATTTGTTAAGCTGCCAATTTAGTCCATCACAATTCATAATTCATGATACCATGTTTAGTCCTTAAAATAAAAATTTTCATACCAATTTGATCTCTTAATTTTTATTCATATCAATTTATTCCCTCAAGATTTTCAAATGTACCAATTTGATTGTTAAAATTGAAGGATCAAGTTGCTATGAAAGAAAATTTTGAGGGACGAAATTGGTATGGAAAAAAAGTTAGGAACAAAATAGGTATAAAATTTTTTTTAGAGACTAAATATGATATTATGAATTGTCAGGACAAATTGATATTCTGCGGACCAAAATGGGTATTCACTCTAAATTTTATTAACGTCAGTATTGTACACTCCCTCTGTCTACGTATATAAGCATTAAATAGTGTATTTTGTTTGTCTCCGGATAAAAACATTTATTTCAATTTTTAAGATATTAATTTTTTTTCCCATAAATGTCTCTATTTAGTCAATACCTCTTAGAGTTCTAATAATAATTATAGGAGTAATTTTAAAAATGTATATAGAATATTATCATTTTTCATATCACTAATAATATTAACTAATTTTCTTAACACCCCAAGTACTTATACTAACTTTCTTAATGCATATGAAAGTTCACCCCAAATGCTCTTATTCCTTTTATTTAAAGACAGGAGTATAAAGTAGTGGTTTTACAATATTGATACTTAAACTGTTATGGATAATTACAACAAATAAAGGAATAAAATAATAAAAGAATTGAAAGGATAACTACATAATTACAAATAGGAATAGAGATATTTGGAAGAAGGAGCACTCCAACACACCACCGCATAGGGGTGTAACGGTCCGGTCCGGTTCGGTCCGGTCCGGTCTTTAATGACCTTTAGGGACCGGACCGATTAAATTAATGTGGTTCGGTCTGGTCCGGTCTCGAACTTTTTCATATGTAAAGACCGGACCGGACCGAAACGGTCCGAACCGCTTCGATCTGGTCCGGTCCGGTCTATTTAGACCATAACTACAAAAAGTACACAAATTGCAGAAACCATAAGCTGAAATACAACCCAGGAAGAGATCTGGAGACGAAGGAGGGAGGAAGGAGATCGACTCGGCCAAGGCAGAGGACGAAGGAGACCTGGAGATCTGGAGACGAAGGAGACCTGGAGGGACCTGGAGATCTGGAGACGAAGGAGACCGAGATCTGGAGACGAAGGAAGAGAAGACGAAGGAGAAGGAAGAGAAGAAGAAGGAGAAGGCGGAGGACGAAGGAGGAGAACCGAAGAGCGACAGCGAAGGCAGAGGGAAAGAGAGAGAACCGGCGGGTGACAGTGGAGGCAGAGGGAAAGAGAGAGAACCGGCGGGTGACAGCGAAGAAGGACGACGGCGGAGAACTCGAAGAGTGAGCTTGTTGAGAGAGAGTTGCGGAGAGTGAGCTTGTTGAGAGGGAGTTGCGGATCTGGGAGAAGAGTTCACGGTACTGGGCACAATGAAGATGGTCCAGCCAACAAAAGTAGCTTTGTGCCTTAGTGGACACAATTTTCACTTGCATTTCGCTAACAAACAGAGTATTTATTAAAGAAGGCAAAATACTGGCTGTTTGGCTTTGTGTTTTATTATTATTATTTTTTTAATATTTTAACTATCGGTCAGGTCCGGTCTTTGCAGTCTAAAAAATTGTGAGACCGTGGACCGGACCACAGTAGAACGGTCCAACAATCTTAAGACCAGACTGGACCACGGTCTCACGGTCCAACAATTTTTTCGGTCTGGTCCGGTCCGATCCGACCGGTCTCGCGGTCCGAGACCGGACCACTTACACCCCTACCACCACAAGATCATGAAGATTGAAACAACATCAATTTTGGACTTGATAAAAGAATGTAGAGATGATAAAGGGAATTGATGAGGAGATCAGCTAGTTAATCACTAGATGGTACGTGCTGGACTTGTAATTTTTTGTTCAACACCAAATCTCACACAAAAATATAGTGAATGGCCAAATGTTTCATGCGAGAATGAAAAATTGGATTTGCAGAGAGGTACGTGGCACCAATATTGTCACAGTAGATGGTGGGCTACGAAGGAAAGGAAAGATGGAGCTCCTTTAAATAATTCTCGAAACCAGAGAAGTTCGTTAGTCGTTGATCCAATAATCCTGTATTCTTCCTCAGTGGAAGATTTTGTAATGATATTCTACTTTTTCACATTGCCATGAAATGGCATTAGGACCACAATAAATGATGCAGGATGCAGTGGATTTCATGTCAGCGGAGTCGCCTGCCCAATCAGAATAATAGAAGGCACGGAGGTGAAAGTTATGTGATCAGCGAAGTTGGAGACCATAATCCAAGATACCTTTTAGGTAGCGCAGTGCACATTTGGCAGCTTGCAAGTGAATAGTGGTAGGAGCATGCATGTATTGTGAAAGCTTATTAATAGTGAATGTCATATCAAGGCGAGTGAGAGAGATGTATCATAAAGACCCCACAATTTTTTGATACTCATGTTGATCACATGCAAACGTGTCACAGTGATGATGACACGAATTATATTCATAACAGTGAATGCAGTCGAGAAAGTTTTTCCAACCGCAACTCATTTGTTGTGCCAATTTCATATTAACAAGAATTTGAAAAAAAATCAAGAATTATGTTCGTAACAGGGATGATGAACCTTTGGTAATGAATGCATGGACCAAACTTGTTCATTAGAGTATGAAACCTCCTTCAGTCAATTCGAGCGTATGTGTTTAGAATTATATGGATCTATTTGAGTACGTGAATAGGGTCTATTTCACATAAACGAAGGAAAAATATGTTGATACTTGGGTGCACAAGTACATTCATCTTGGTAACACAACTTCTAATCGATAAGCGTAAGAGCACTTGCATGTTGGATACATTAATAAATGTTTTTGTATATGGTATTAATTTTTTAATTTATATTTTGAATTTTAGGGTTGAAGGTGTTCATGTTCAGTTCAAAAGGATGTTAGCCAATACCAAAAGGGATCTGTGTACTGTACTTGTATACGTGCTATTAAAAAATATTGACATGTCAACAAAACAGCATAATAGAATCATTCCAAAAAAGCTTGACGGGAATGGACCATCGTGTGAACACTCTATTATTCAAGAATATGTATTTTTATGTGTCTAGGGAAGCATTGAATATTATTTACGATGAGTTGATCACTTTTGACAAGAAGTGTAACATCCTTAATTTTATTCTAAGTATAACTTAGAATAATAAACAGCCTAGAAAAATAATAATTATGTTCAAGAATAATTAAGGTGATGGATTAGGATCACTTTTAGTGTTATGAAGTAGTTAGATAGCCTTGACAAAGAATAAGAGGTTGAAAGATGGGAAAAACGAGTGTTAGAACCAGCATTTTCGGTGTTTTAAATACGTTATATTAGGAAATTAAAAATAAATATTTACAACTCTAAACAATAATTCCACCGTTGGATGTGAAGGTGAGTATGTATGGAAGCTTGGTTTCAAATTTGAGCAAGATCCGACGGTTAACGAAGAAGTTATGACGTTTTGATTGCGAGAAGAAAATAAAAGGGAAAATAGAAGAAAAATGAAAAGCCAACTTACAGTGGCTAATCGATTAGTTATCAAACTAATCGATTAGTCCAGCCAAAATGTTAAAAATAATAAAATATAAATTGTAAAATTACACAGACTAATCGATTAGTGTGAGTTCGACTGAAATCAGCAAAAAAAATAAATAAATAAAAGGCGTGGAAGCCACTCTTCCACCATAAGTTTCAAGTCTTCCTCCCTAAGTTTTAGAGAAAAGTTTTTCTTCTTCCTTAGAGCAAACACCATTAACACCTACCAAGCTTGTTTTAGCTAAGATCATCATCATCTAAGGCTCAATACTCCGCTATGTCACCTTCTTGTTAGTTATTATTCGCTTTAATGGAGTTCCCTCTCTCCCAATGCCCTCATCATCACAAGAGAAGAAAGAGAGTGAACCTACACCATCTTACTTCATTACACATAGGATTCCCGCTCATTTGATTGTCACTATTATCCGTTGGCAAGCTAGGCTCAAGCGGTTTCGCCTCTAAACATAAAAGAGAAATGTTTAAAGCAAGGGTTTGAGGTTTTCTCTTTCTTTCTCCACTTGAGGTATGGAGGGGGTATTACCTCTACTTAGGGAATAGGTTCTAGATTGTATACAGTGGGAACTAAGGGTAGGTGAATAAATAGAATAATAAACCTTAGGGTAATTGATAATACTAGACTTTGGAATAAATAAATAAAATAAATGAACTTGTTTTAAGCTTGTGAAAAATATAGGACCATGGTAGATAGTGATTATGGTGATATATGAATATATGCGTTATGTGAAATTAATATTTTTTGTTGATGATGAATTTTCTGTGTATGTGCATGCTATGAATGTTGAGAAATTGATACTAGACCTTAAGACTCTTAAAAGTTGGAAAGTAATGTAAAACAGCAACTTATTGATCCTTGGGTTACACCTTCCCATTAGGTGCCCTGTTGGGTGAAAAATTGCTCGTTAGGCTCAAATTGCTCGCTCAGGTACAAATTTCCCGTAGGCCATATTGCCCGTTAGGTGTGGGTGTACCCAATGGATCAATATGCTGCAAGGTGATTATTAACTAAAAATGTTGAAAAGGACAATGGGAACTATATAATATGAATAATGGACAAAAATCCTAACTGGGTGTATATGCCTACAGAGTGACAAATCCTGAGTAGAGTGTTAAGTCCTAACAGGGTGGAAAATTGCCCAACAGGTGCGCTAAATCCTAATGGTTTAAATTAATGGTCAAACTGAATAAAATGGTCAAAATGGATAGAATGGATAAAAAGGACTATGGAAAATAATGATGGATAAATTAAATGTGTGGGTATGAAATTGTGTGAGCATGATGTAATGATATTATTTGCTAAATGTGATTGACTTAGTTATTTACTATGTTCTTTTAGAATATATTTTCTAAGTATTGTGTAATGCTCACTCCTTACCTTTTTTCACAGGTACCGAGCCCGAACTTACATAGACACAGGCCGAGCAGGAGTGCTCTCCCTTCCAGGGAGAGTAAGTAGTTGTAATTGGTAGTGATGTCCGTCCTGGGCCTTATTTTGAGTTTTATGATGTGTATATGAACGTACTCTGCTAAAACTTGTATATATGTCTTTTGGGTTCTAGGATGTAGCACATGGGTGGCCCAAGACTCCTTCTTTTAGGAAATGAGTGATTTTGGGAATAGACAATTCCGCCACTTGTCTATATTTTGTTATTTGCTGATGATGATGCATTATGATGCAAATATGCCCTACTGGCTTATCTGTTTATATGAATATTTGAAATGACAGGTTTAACATGAAAAGAATTATTTTGGGAAAGTTGCAAAAACAAAGGAAACTCCGTCCGATTTGCACTGAGAATTTTTATAAGTTAATAAGTTTTAAAACGGAATTTTCAAGTAACCAAACAATTAATTAGGATTATGGTGTTTTATTTTCTAGGGTGTCACATTTATGGTATCAGAGTAGTTTTTCCTTGGCCTTGGAGTTTGGACTCACAACTCCAGTGATTACTCACCAAGCGAGTAACTGATAGTTAGAGTCAAGTCTATAATAAATAAATAAATACATATACATATACTTATATCTAGTGGAATAGCTATTTAATTATATGTGTATTAATTTGTTTTATTCACTAAGATCTAAATTCTATGGCTAGTAGACGCAGTGACAATGATAGGATCGCTGCAATCCAAGGAAAATTGGTTCAATTGAACCAAAACCAAGTGGAGGTGGTGGCTGTAGTTGCATCAGCAGTGGCAATAATTAACCAATAGCCACAAACACCGCGGGACCCAGTTCCGGTAGGAAATCAATGATTAGCTCAGTTCAAGTGGAACGATCCCTCGAAATTCGAAGGTGGCTATGATCTGGAAGGAGCTCGGAAGTGGCTCCAGGAGACTGAAAGGATCATCCGTACTATAGCGCCACCAGCAGAGCAGTTAGTACTTCTAGCGGAATATACGCTTACGGGGGAAGCAACACATTGGTGGGAGTATGTGAGAAGGATTCTGGAGGCAACTAATCAAGAAGTTACTTGGGAGGTTTTCAAGGCGAAGTTTCTGGGAAAGTATTTTCCAGAGAATGTTTGCATGGAGAAGGAGCTCGCTTTTCTGAACTTGACTCAGGGGAGCATGAGTGTTGAGGAATATGCAGCGCGGTTCGAGGATCTAATTCGTTATGCTACTAGCTACAAGGATGTGGATGAAAGAACCAAGAGCATTAAGTTTGAGGCAGGACTCCGCATGGACATCAAGATCACCCTTGAGTATGCAAATGTCGACAACCTTGCTCAGTTGGTGCACTTCTCCATTACTTATGAGAAGAGCATTCAGAGGTCAGCAGACTCCTTGGGAGGAAAAGAATCATACCCCAACCTCGAGACCAAGATGGCTGCTCCAAAGAGAACAGAGCAGATTATGACCACTCCATTTCACCAATCTCCTTGCTCACACTGCGGGAAGTATCATCGGGGTATCTGTTGGACGCTGAGCAAGCAAAGAAAGGAGGGATTTTGTTTCCAATGTGGTCAACAAGGGCATTTGGCCGCTGGCTGTCCCACTCAGAATCCTAAGCCGGAGGTGAATATGGTCAAAGCACAAACGGTGTATGAGGGCTGGAGCAGGAATGCAAGGGGGGCAGGAGGTCCTATTAGGGATAAGGGACCGGCTCAGGAACCAGGTCCATATGTCAGTACCCATGCTAGAACAACAAGTCCAAAGAAAGCGGGCCAGAATGTGACCGCTCCAAGTGCTAGGCCACCATGTCCACACTGCGGACGACCCCATAGACGTTTATGTTGGTTTATGGACCAGCACAGGAAAGACGGCCTTTGTTTTCAGTGCGGACAACCAGAACACGTGGCTGCAAACTGTACCCAGAGCACTAAGAAGAAAGAAATGGATACAATGCAGAGGCAACAGGCAGGTGGGAGCCAGCCTACACCGAGAGGTACATGTTAGGTTCACAAACTTTCTTGTGGTGTACTATTTGACTACAGTACCGCACATTCCTTCATTTTCATTTAAGTGCATAAAGAGACTAGGACGTTCCAAAAAAGAATACTTTATAAACATTAGGTCTTTATCTCCACTAGTCAGTCAGTAAAGATTATGTAAAGTTTATTTTTGCTTAGAATCTGAATCCTTGATCCGTCACAACGAGGTACTGTGAAACTTAAGGAACACATGCATTTAACCCTGTATTATAGGTGATTGTGAAAAGCCATAGAATAATCCAAACCTTGGGATAGTGTTATCATTTAATAAAGTGTAAGGTTAGGACTGGCCATCCTTACTCTTGCATTTGTTAAAGGACAACACCATCAATAAAGAGAACAATGATGTGTTGTTGATAGGCATGAGTTTGGGACTGATCACCCCAATCCTTGCATCTACTAACGAACAATATCATTGCAACTTTCCAAATGAATTCGAAATAACCGAATTAGGAACTTTAACTCCATGAAAATCCAAATTTAATTCTAGTAGCCCCAAAATTCATCAAGAATTTTACCAAAAATTCTTAGACAACGATAAGCAAGAAAAACAAAAATTTTGACAACTTTACACTATGTCACCCACCGAGACCAAACAAGCCAAATAATCGACCTGTATTCCTCAACGAGTATGAGAACTTATATGTGTGCAAATACAAGAACTCGCAAGACTATAGGAAATTAAGTACAACCCAAAGCTTATCAACAAGTAGTCAAATCAATATTACCTTCAAACTCGAAAAATAGTTAAGAACTTAGGAAGCCAATTCTTTTAGCCCAATGCCAAAGGCGAATCTAATAAAGTATGAACATAAGAGTATACAAAAAAAAACAGACTTTCCCCTGAATACATTTAACTACCGAATATTAAAAACCAGAAATCTCTTTCTGGCACCTACCACTGGATATCACCTGTTTGAACTCATAGAGACTATCATCAATATTTAGGGAATTTAAAATAGTATAGCGTATAATATGCAACGGTTACAAAACAGAATTACATTAACCATAATCCAAAGAATCTCTACCACATACATAAACTATGTCCATAAGATAAAAATAAGGTTAAAAAAACACGAAAAACATTACAATCATAAAACATATATATATGAAAGGAGAAAATCAGGAAGATGGTGGTGGTGGATAATCTGAGGAGGAAGGAAAGAAACGACTGAAAGCATCCATCATGCGTTGCTCCATGGCAGTCTGTGAGTCAAGGATGTTCCGCTCCATATTGTCCAGGCGAGTATTCACTTGATCAAAGCTAGTGTCAACATAGCCAATGATTGAGTCATGCAAGGCCCGATAATCGAAGTCCGAGTGAGGAGGAGGAGGAGGAATGTGCTGAGCATCCATAAAATCGTCAGCTGGTACACCTGTCTGAGCAGCGTGAAATGCAGTTTCTTCCTCTTGATGTTCTTCATCTTGAGCTGCTGGTTGATCACCCACATCTTGTGGAAGATCCTCTTTCCAGTACCAAATGCCAGAAGTGGGATGTTTTTCCATCCTTTGTTGGTGAAGTAACCCAGTACTCACAAGGCACTGATCATAAGAAGGGCAATTTTGAAGTTCATTATTATTTATTGGCACACCATAATGCTCCAACATCCTCGAAACAAACATCGGATATGGTAACCAACCAGGACTCTTGGAGCTTGCAACAAGTAGCATTCGCTCTAACATTACTTGTGACCAATTTATGGGAATGTTGTTGATGATCCCATGAAACAGTTTTAAATTGTCCTCATAGACCTGACCATAGTTTCTTGAGGTACGAGGAAACAAACAGTAGGCAATGAGGTAGTGAATAGTCCTATTCTCTTCTGTTAGCATTTTCACCCGTTTTAATCTGCTATTCCAGTTTTGACCAATTCTAAGGGATTGTTGGAATACTAATGCAAAGTTACAATCTAAACCCCCATTGGTCAAGGAAGCTCCAGCACTGCTCAAACCAAACAGAGTTTGCAAATGGCCAGGCTTAACAATAAAGTGTGTCCCTCCTACCTGTTGGACTCTCTAACAAGTATACTAGATCGTACAAAAGTAATAAAGTAGAAGTAAAATTATCGTCCCCACGAGGATTGCAAATTGTTTTCAATAACTTTCACCTTATTATAATTACTAATGAAACTTGCAAAGTAACTAATATTTTTGAGTTTTTGATTAATTAAATTGAAAAACTATAATAAGAAATAAAACAAAAATTAAATGGTGTTTGTGAGATGAATGGGAAAAGCGTTAGAAACGTGGTTTCATTGTAGGACCTAGCTACTAGTTATGAATTTCCGTTTTTCGTTAAATCTACGACATCCCAGAGGTAATAAAAACTAGATGTATCTATGAATTTATGTTTCTTATTCAATATGAGAACCCTTAATGTCTTAAACGATTTTGACATATGAATAACCACTAATTAAGCACACTGGAATATTAAAGTCATATAAGCCCTAAATGTATGTCTACAAACTAGGTGGTTATGAAGCTTGGAAGAACGACCTATTCTGATCCTCAGATGTCTCTTGTTGGACTAGAGATCCAAAACAAAACATAAATTAATCAGGTTCATGAATTGTAATTAACACACAACCAAACAATAGATTTAAATGAAAAACATCAATTCATAACTTCATAACTAATTATCCATACAAATCCACCATATTCCTAACTGAGGGTTTAGTTACACATATTGAAATAAGAAAAGCAAAGATAAAAGAAGGAATTCATGATCATAGACAACCTGAAATTCCCAATAGATCTTCAATCTTCAAGCAGGATTCCTCCGCTCTTGATCTCCAATCCTCTTCTCTCTCTAAATTCTCTCTCAAAAACTATGTAATCTCTCTTTCTAATCTCCTCTCTTATATTCCTAAAACCTAATTTAAATAGTAAAAATAATCTTGAAACAAATCTATCAAATCTTATAAAAAAAGCCAATAAACTTGCCACACACGCACCTAGGCGCGAGTCACCCATGCCTAGGCATGTCCACCAGATCTGATTTGCCAATTTCTAACATCACTTTCGTGCCTAGGCGCACCATCCCCTGTGCCTAGGCGCAGATCTCCTTGAGTTGGAAACTCTTCACAATTGATTTTAGTCATTTGAACCCCTGTCTTTCGACTTTTGATCCCCCACGCGCCTAGGCGTGACTGGCATACGCCTGGGCGTGGAACACTGCTCTCTGCACTCGCTTTTTCTCCATTTTGACTCCAATCTCAAGGCCTTCAAAGCTCCTTTCCATTCCATTTCACAATTTATCAAATAAAGCTCCAAAATACTTGAAATCAAACCCAAAACAGAACAAAACGTTCCAAGATCATAACTTAGTTAAACTAACTAAAAACTGAACTAATCTACCCAAATTACTTAAGAAACAAGCCAAAACCTCAACAAAAGAGAGTTAATTCATACTCTAAAACATCATATATTAGACCCAAATCACTACCCAAGATTGATAGTTGCCACCCTTATAGGCAAAATTAGCATAGAACTATTGGATTAACCTAGGGTATATAGGATACTTAAATTCTAGGAATTTCTTTAAGCCTTGAGCCTCTAATAAACGAACAAAACCAAATCCCTGCTCTCTAAGCCAAAGAAAACTTACCCAACGCACTTGCCTATAGTCACGTCCACTAAACCGAAACTCATGTGCATTGCGAGCGGCCAAAATGTAATTATCAGCATCACTGTACCTATTAGCCCGTGCTTTGGTGCATTTTGCTGGAGGAGCAGAGGAGGAAGATGCCATTTGAAGGTTAAGGTTGAAAAGGGGGGAAAACAAAAATTGGAGAAGGAGAAACAGATTTAAGGAGAGAAATGATGAAGGCAACTGAAATAGGGAAGGAATAAGAGTGGAAAAGTGATGAAACTTGGAAGATTTGAAGGTTTGGGGCTATGGAGAATGGAGGAACCGTGAAGGAGAAGAGGAAGGAATGAGGAAGATGAAGTGAAATGCCTTCTTATCTGCTGCAGAATTCACGAACTAATCGATTAGTGTATGGACTAATCGATTAGTCCGTTCAAAATAGAATAAATTTTTCAAAGTTTAAAGGAACTAATCGATTGGTGGAGTAACTAATCGATTAGTTACTGAAAGTTCAGCCCTTGTGCAGCAGTTGTTTATCACAAGTGAATTTCGAGGACGAAATTCCAATAAGTGGGAGAGGATTGACATCCTTAATTTTATCCTAATTATAAATTAGAATAATAAACAGCCTAGAACAATAATAATTATGTTCAAGAATAATTGAGGTGATGGATTAGGATCACTTTTAGTGTTATGAGGTAGTTAGATAGCCTTGGCAAAGAATAAGAGGTTGAAAGATGGGAAAAACGAGTGTTAGAACCGACGTTTTCAGTGTATTAAATACGTTATATTAGGAAATTAAAAATAAAATATTTACAACTCTAAACAAGAATTCCACCGCTGGATATGAAGGTGAGTATGTATGGAAGCTTTCTTTCAAATTTGAGCAAGATCCGACGGTTAACGAGGGAGTTATGGTGTTTTGATTGCGAGAAGAAAATAAAAGGGAAAATAGAAGAAAAATGAAAAGCCAACTTACAGTGGCTAATCGATTAGTTATCAAACTAATCGATTAGTTCAGCCAAAATGTTAAAAATAATAAATTATAAATTGTAAAATTACACAGACTAGTCGATTAGTGTGACCACTAATCGATTAGTTCGACTGAAATCAGAAAAAAATTAAAGGCGTGGAAGTCACTCTTCCACCGTAAGTTTCATGCCTTCCTCCCTAAGTTTTAGAGAAAAGCTTTTCTTCTTCCTTAGGGCAAACACCATTAACACCTACCAAGCTTGTTTTAACTAAGATCATCATCATCCAAGGCTCAATACTCTGCTATGTCACCTTCTTCTTAGTTATTATTCGCTTTAATGGAGTTCCCTCTCTCCTAATGCCCTCATCATCACAAGAGAAGAAGTAGAGTGCACCTACACCATCTTACTTCACTACACATAGGATTCCCGCTCATTTGATCGTCACTATTATCCGTTGGCAAGCTAGGCTCAAGCGGTTTGCCTCTAAACATAAAAGGGAAAGGTTTAAAGAAAGGGTTTGAGGTTTTCTCTTTCTTTCTCCACTTGAGGTAAGGAGGGGGTATTACCTCTACTTAGGGAATAGGTTCTAGATTGTATATAGTGGAAACTAAGGGTAGGTGAATAAATAGAATAATACACCTTAGGGTAGTTGATAATACTAGACTTTGGAATAAATAAATAAAATAAATGAACTTGCTTTAAGCTTGTGAAAAATATAGGACCATGGTAGATAGTGATTATGGTGATATATGAATATGTGTTATGTGAAATTAATATTTGTTGTTGATGATGAATTTTCTGTGTATGTGCATGCTATGAATGTTGAGAAATTGATACTGGACCTTAAGACTCTTAAAAGTTGGAAAGTAATGTAAAGCAATAGCTTATTGATCCTTGGGTTACACCTTCCCATTAGGTGCCCTGTTGGATGAAAAATTGCCCGTTAGGCTCAAATTGCTCGCTCAGGTACAAATTGCTCGTAGGCCAAATTGCCTGTTAGGTGTGGGTGTACCCAATGGATCAATATGCTGCAAGGTAATTATTAACTAAAAATGTTGAAAAGGACAATGAAAACTATATAATATGAATAATGGACAAAAATCCTAACTTGTTGCATATGCCTACAGAGTGTCAAATCCTGAGTAGAGTGTAAAGTCCTAACAGGGTGGAAAATTGCCAAACAGGTGCGCTAAATGCTAATAGTATAAATTAATGGTCAAAATGGATAAAATGGTCAAAATGGATAAAAAGGACTATGGAAAATAATGATGGATAAACGAAATGTGTGGGTATGAAGTTGTGTGTGCATGATGTAATGATATTATTTGCTAAATGTGATTGACTTAGTTATTTACTATGTCCTTTTAGAATATATTTTTTAAGTATTGTGTAATGCTCACTCCTTACCTTTTTTCACAGGTACCGAGCCCGAGTTTACACAGACACAGGCCGAGGAGGAGTGCTCTCCCTTCCAGGGAGAGTAAGTAGTTGTAATTGGTAGTTATGTCCGTCCTGGGCCTTATTTTGAGTTTTATGATGTGTATATAATCTTACTCTGCTTAAACTTGTATATATGTCTTTTGAGTGTTAGGATGTAGAACATGGATGGCCCAGGTATCCTCCTTTTGGGAAAAAAGTGATTTTGGGAATATGCAATTCCGCCACTTGTTTATATTTTGTTATCTGTTGATGATGATGCATTATGATGCAAATATGCCCTGCTGGCTTATATATGAATATTTGAAATGGCAGGTTTAATAGGAAAAGAATTATTTTGGGAAAGTTACAAAAACAAAGGAAACTTCGTCCGTTTTGCACGGAGAAATTTTATAATTTAATAAGTTTTAAAACGGAATTTTCAAGTAACAGAGCAATTAATTAGGATTATGGTGTTTTATTTTCTAGGGTGTCACAAGAAGAAGGGTAAAGGTAGGAGAATGTTTCAAAATCCTTGCATGCAAAACCACAATAACAATTAGAATTTGATTACAATTAATTATTATAATTATAAAATAAAATCATTAAATCGTAAACAATAATTACTTGAAGAAGCGTCATAAAGCCTATCGAACTCCCCTTTTTTCACCTTGCATGTAAATAATAGATGATCGTATAAGAAGGCCAAGGCACTAATAACACCCCAAGCATACTGATCAATAACATCCAAATCAGCCAAGGGGTGAAGGAATTGGCATCCAACCGAGTTATTACTCTTGTCGGCAAATAAAGTGCTCCCTACCAAGTACAACAAATAACATACGGCAGCAGCAGGGTAATCCCATCTACGCATCGCCTTTTGATATCAATCCTTCAAGGCCAAAAACCTAACTACCTCACTACGAGTTTCCAGTCTTTCATGCAGAGCAGTTTTGCGGTCAACCCCACAATATGAATGCATGAGCTCAATGGCATCAGTAACCTGTGGTTTATCCCACTCAATGAAAGACTCGGTGACTGGTATGTGCAAGATGGCTGATACATCATCTAGTGTCACGGTCATCTTCCCAACTGGTAGATGGAATGTGTCTGTGTCCTCATAAACTCGATTGACAAAGGCTTTCATAAGTCACTTGTCCACAAGCTCATATGCCACATTCGCAAGCGGTGCCAACCCGAATCTTTCAACAATTACATGCACAAAGCGTGGAACTTCTCTTTCATCAAAGAGAATGGGCATATCAAACTCGTGGTTGTGATACCTACCTAAAACACATGCCTGTAAATGGTAAAAATTAATTAACTATGATTATCGTTTAGTAAATAAAAACAAAAGTGGTCACTAACACTTACATTCCCTTGCCATGTCTCCTTGGCCTGATGGATTGGGTACGTAACGAGTAGTCCTAGGGGTCATTAATAACCACAACTATTCTTAAACCTCCTCTTTTTCAGATTCCCGTGCCTCTTTTTCACTGCTACTTGATGAAGGGATGAGCAGCTCAAAAGGTCCTTTGTGCTCAAGCATACGTCGCTTCCTCAAAGAATTTGTCATGTACTATCGTCCAGTATGAGTTCCTTGTCCATCATCCTATTGCACAATGATATTCTTGGTCCTTGGAACGACAACATTATAACCAAATATAACTTCCATATAAAAATTATGGCAAATATTTAAAACAAAAAAAATGCCAATACCGTCCTATATGGGCGTACTGGAATTTTTCCCAGTACGCTTCCCCCTTAGTGAACTGCTCATTTTTTATGATTTTGTCCAATTCACTAACTCTAGCGTGTGCTTTGTTTTTTCCCTAACGCCACTACGAATCCCATCACCAATTCCTACCGCATTCACATAAACATCAACAAACCCTAACCCTAAAGTTGTTTGTGATCTTTCTTCTCGATTCACCAAAGTTGTAAGTAAGTAAAAAATTACTTTAACATTTTCACCTGTTTGATTCAAATTTTTATATAATGCAATGCTTCATTTTGTAGGCTTTCATTACTGCTGATGAATGATAAATATGTAATGCATGAAATAACTCAAACGTTATTTTAGATATCAACCTCAGTGCTAATAACATACTTATTTTAGTTTCAAATCTAAGAAAAAGACTATCTAACTTCTTATTCCCAATACAATTATTCATAAAATATTCTTATAAAGTGATTATCTCATTTAATTTTTGTTTCAATTCAAATACAATTTTTTTTTTTAAAGTAGCTCCATCTTTCATAAATTTCAAAAAAATTAAATGTAATGAAATAACTTCCTTAATAAATATGAAATTAGTATTTTTCTTATAACTGATATTAGAGCAGGAGTATTAGAGTAATATGTTAGATTGACCTCTGACTTTGTAGGCATCGATCAATTTAGTTCCAGAAATTTTTGAAATTATTTTTGAAATTTTAAATTGGTCCCTGAGACGGAACTCGTCAGTCATATTAGTACTTGACGTTAATGATTGCCAGTGGTTCTTAACGTGAACTAACGAAATGACTAGCTAAAACGACGTCTTTTTTGCCAAAAAAATAAATAAATAAAGACAGTTGGGTGTCGGTAAAATTAGCCCATGAAATTATCGAAACCGGTTAAATTAATCTCTGACTTTATGAATTATTAACGTCACGTACTAATATGACTGACGTGTTCCTATCTTAAGAACTATTTTGAAATTTGGATAATTTCAATAATTAATTTGACCAATATCTACAATATCAAAGATTAATCCTTAGAGCAACACATAACTCAATTTAAAGAAAATACAGGACTAAACTGTCACTTTAGTCCCTAAATTTACACAACACTTTTACTTTAGTCCTTGAAATTAACAAAATTGCTTTTAGGTCCCTGACTTTGTAAAAAGTCATTCACTTTAGTCCCTGAAATTAACAAAAATTGCTTTTAGGTCCCTAACTTTGTAAAAGGTCATTCACTTTAGTCCCTGAAATTAACAAAATTGCTTTTAGGTCCCTGATTTTGTAAAAAGTCATTCACTTTAGTCCCTGCCCCTAACCCCCATCAACGTACGTTAACAGAATGATGATGTGGCTGTTTGGGGGCATTAAACCACATCAATTTTTGCACAAGAGGCCAAAATGTGGGCAAAACAACCCAAAAACTAATTTCTTCATCTTTTAAATCTTAAAGCTGACGATGAAGATGGTCCAGAGGAATTTTTAGGTTCTTTAAAACCATGCGTGGGCATAAACACCATTGACGATGCCTCTGTATTAGATGAGACTGGTGTAGCTGATCTTGGGACCGGTGCAGCTGATCTTGGCCTGATAGGTAGTTTAGCCCTAACACTAGATGATGCAGCCACTTCATTTGGAGGTTCTAGTTGAGAGAAATTTTGTGATGACTGTGTTTGTGACATATCTATCGCATGTGAATGAGGAGCAACAACATTAGTAGCTGGCAGGTGCAGATGCAGTAGCATAATTAGCAACTACATTAGGATTAGAAGCAACATCTGTCTCTTGAGCAAAAACGATATGGTTTAATGCCCCCAAACAGCCACATCATCATTCTGTTAACGTATGTTGATGGAGGTTAGAGGCAGGGACTAAAGCGAATGACCTTTTACAAAGTTAGGGACCTAAAAGCAATTTTGTTAATTTCAGGGACTAAAGTGAATGACTTTTTACAAAGTCAGGGACCTAAAAGCAATTTTGTTAATTTGAGGGACTAAAGTGAATGAATTTTTACAAAGTCAGAGACCTAAAAACAATTTTGTTAATTTCAGGGACTAGAATTAAAGTGCTGTATAAATTCAGGGACTAAAGTGACAGTTTAGGAAAAATACAGGCTGCAGGTCAAATAAAAAAAGTTGACTAAACTGTCGCTTTGGTCCCTCACTTTGTAAGGAGCTTTCATTTTAGTCCCTGACTTTTCAATAATTCCTTTTTAGTCTCTCACTTTGAAAAAAGTTACTCACGTTAGTCCCTGGTAACGTTTTCCGTTTATACACTTTAATGGGGCCGTTAGTCTATAATATCGAATTTCATTTTAGTCCCTAACTTAAAATTTTTAATTCATTTTAGTCCCTCATTATATCGTGTTTCATTTTAGTCCCTAACTTAAAAGTTTTAATTCACTTTAGTCCCTCACTATAATAACAATGATGTTTCTTTCGCATTTCTCTTGTAGTGTGACTACCATAAAGACATTGACTGTTCTTATTGCTTTTTTGTAAACTAACTTTATAGTTTATATAAGTACTGACTCCAAGCTTTGCACCCGAATGTATCAATAGCTTTGATTCAAAAATATTTTATTGAGTTTTGTGTTTAAGAGTCATCACCAAAACGTTGTAAACTCCCCCAATTTGTTTAGCATGATATTCAAACGCCATACCATATCCTTGTGATAACGTAGATCCACTAGTTATCCTCAAAGAGTCCTCCACATGCCTAGGCAAAGGAGCAACTCGTGATAGCAGGATACGAACTCGTCCACTTAGTGTTTGTTTTATTTGTCAATACAAACAATATTTTAGTTTTGAAACCAAACTATGTGTAAATTTCATAAGTGTAAAGTGGATATGAAATACCTTGTTAAACACAAGCCAATCAAATAGAGAAGCTGCAACTAAAAAAGCACTAAAACATTGTAGTTATATGGATAATGAAATAATGTACTCTGAAGTGCTTCTCCAGAAGAAACCTTGCTATTAATACTTTCAAGTGCAAAACATTTAGTCAATGCTTATATAAACTATAAAGTTAGTTTACAGAATAGTAAGAAGAACAATCATTGTTTTTATAGTAGTCAAACTACAAGAAGAAAAACGAAAGAAACATCATTGTTATTACAGTGAGGGACTAAAGTGAATTAAAATTTTTAAGTTAGGGACTAAAATGAAACACGATATAATGAGGGACTAAAGTGAATTAAAAATTTTAAGTTAGAGACTAAAATGAAATTCGATATTATAAACTAACGGCCCCGTTAATGTTTATAAACGAAAAACGTTACCAGGGACTAACGTGAGTAACTTTTTTCAAAGTGAGGGACTAAAAAGGAATTATTGAAAAATCAGGGACTAAAATGAAAGTTCATTACAAAGTAAGGTACTAAAGTGACAGTTTAGTCGATAAAAGTTAGAACTAAACTTCCGACTAAAGAAGTTGGTTGAGTTGATAATGTGAACAACAATGGCAGACAACAAACTCTGGAGCGCAGCAGAAAGAAAATGCCTTTACCTTCTTCAACGCAGCAACAACACCATTCCCGCCCTTCTCCAAATCCACGCCTTCATCCTCAAGAACTCTCTCTACACCAACCTCAACCTCCTCTCCAAGTTCATCACTACCTGCTCCTCCCTCGCTCTCACGCGCCCTAACCACGCCGTTTCCATCGTCCGCCACGCGCGCCGCATCTTCGACCACCACCCCCACCACCGCGACGAGTTCCTCTGCAACTCCATGATCGCCACCCACTTCGCCATTCGCCAGTTCCACGAGTCTTTCACCCTTTTTAGGGACCTTAGAAGAGGGAGTGAAACTTTCACTCCTGGAGGGTACACTTTCACTGCGTTGGTGAAGGGCTGCGGCGAGTGTTTGGCGAAAAGGGAAGGGTTGGAGGTTCATGGAGTGGTGGTGAAAAATGGGTTTGGCTTGGATTTGTATGTGGCGACTTCGTTGGCGGATATGTATGTGAAATTTGGTGTGATGGGTAGTGCGAGGAAGGTGTTTGATGAAATGCATGACAGAAGTGTGGTTTCGTGGACTGCGGTTATTGTTGGGTATGCAAGGCGTGGGGATATGAGTGAGGCGAGGAAGCTTTTCGATGAGATGCCTGATAGGGATGTTGCTGTTTTTAATGCGATGATTGACGGGTATGTGAAGTTGGGGTGTATGGGTTTGGCTAAGGATTTGTTTGATAGAGTGGAGGATACGAATGTGGTTTCTTGGACTAGTATGATTTCAGGATATTGCAAGAATGGTAATGTTGATTCTGCTAGGTTGATGTTTGATGCTATGGATGAGAAGAATGTGTTTACTTGGAATGCTATGATAGGGGGGTATTGCAAGAACAAACGGCCGCACGAAGCATTGAGCTTGTTTCGTGAGATGCAGTTGAGTGCTTCCTTGGAACCGAATGAAATAACCGTGTTGAGTATTCTTCCTGCTGTTGCTGATTTGGGTGCTTTGGATATTGGTGGTTGGATTCACAGGTTTGTCCAAAGTAAGAGGCTTGATAGATTTGTTCATGTCTGCACTGCGCTTGTTGATATGTATGCAAAGTGCGGTGAAATTACAAAAGCTAGGTTGGTTTTTGAGGAGATGCCTGAAAAGGAAACCTCTTCCTGGAATGCTTTATTGAATGGTTATGCGGTCAATGGCCGTGGAAAGGAAGCATTGGCGGTGTTTGAAGAAATGATACATGAAGGGTTTAAACCGAATGAGATTACTATATTAAGTGTGTTATCTGCGTGTAACCATTGTGGTATGGTGAAGGAAGGAAGAAGATGCTTTGAAGCGATGGAGAAATTCGGACTAACACCACAGATTGAGCATTATGGTTGTATGGTAGATCTTCTTGGAAGGGCTGGATGCTTGGAAGAGGCTGAAAAACTTATCCAAACGATGCCTTATGATGCTAATGGGATAATATTGAGTTCTTTTCTATTTGCTTGCGGGTACTTCAAAGATATTAAAAGGGCTGAGAGAGTGTTAAAAGAGGCAGAGAAAATGGAGAAGGGGCTTGCCGGAGACTACGTGATGTTGAGAAATCTGTATGCCACAGAGCAAAGGTGGACAGATGTAGAGGACGTTAAACAAATGATGAAGAAAAGAGGATCATATAAAGAGGTTGCTTGTAGTGTAATTGAGGTTGATGGTAGCTTTAGAGAGTTTGTGGCTGGTGATAACTTGCACTCGCATCTAGAGCTTATTAAGTTAACCTTAGGGCAGTTATGGAAGCACATGAAACTTGAAATGATCTTTTGAAAAAAGAGAGGTTTAGGAAGGTCACAACATTTTTTTTTTGGTACATAAGATGGAGAAAAGTCGCTAGAAATGTCTATGTCAATATGACTTCCAAAAATTTTAAGTCCATTGAAGGCCATGGCCCCCAAATTCTCAAACCAGCTTCCCAATGCTTCCCCGCAGAAAAGAAAGGGCCAATTCAATTAAATTGTAAGAAATGAGGATTATAGATAGGAATCGTAATTTTTTCTAGAATATTCTGGTCATATTAATGATGTGAAATCATGTGATGTGTTTGTTCACTTTTGAATGGATAAATATTACCCTAAAGAAATAATGCGATGTCCCTAAAATTCAATTAGTCAAGATGAAGCTTAATTTAATTGATGACATATGGGGAAGTCAGAAACCAAAACTCATCTTTGGTACAAGACAATGAAGTGCAAGTTTATGCAAGAAATGCATAAAATCCTATCATAAACAGGATAAACTACTCTCTCCTTTTCTCGCACTGTCATTATGCCTCCACACTATCTCTCGCCCAGTCGTCTCAGTGGTGATTCCTTTATACTATCTATTTCAGTTTATTGCCACGTTTTCTGTTTCATTATGGCACGTTCTGAAATGCATGAAAAGCATAGCATGCACTGGTGCATGCGAAGGGTTATTGCCATTGATTTTCTATGACGTGGCATCAAGAGCTCAGATGATGGATGGGGACTTGCTGTTTGAGTTTCCAAAACTTTGCATCCAAGTTGCAATAGTGCCCCTAGTCTAATGCGCACCCACCATCTCACCGGCAACTGGAATCGAAACCAAGGCACCATCTCACTGCCATCGGAACCGGAATCGGAGCCAAGCCACCATCTGAACCGGAATCGTTCAGATCTAACCACTCTGCTTCTTGTGGATACCACCCCATTCACCTTTTGCGTCTGGTTCAATCATCGATTTTCTTCTTCTGTATCGCCATGGCTTCTTGCAATTTCAAACCAACCACCACCAAGCTCTTGCGATCTCGAACTGCCACCTGCGATTTCCACCACCGCCACGTTGCCATTATCCCCTTGATCTCAGCGGTGGAGGCGAAAAATGGATCTGGAGAAAGGACGGTGGCAGATCTGGAATGAACGGTGGTAGATCTGGAATCGCCGACATGGGATTGAGACGCAGAACGAGAACTCGAATGACACGTCATGGAGTTCCACGTCGTCGTCGCAGATCAAAACGACATCGGTGGAGATGTCGTGGTGGCAAGGGAGGAAACGGGAGTTGAGAGAAGCAGAGGGGTTGTAGGAGTTGGGAGTTGGGAGGAAACAGTGGGGTGGAAGGGTTGCGGTGACGATGGTGGCGGTGACGACCACCTCTCTCCGAAGGCGAAGCTGATGACGACAGTGGTGGTGGCGGAGGGGGAGGTGCCGGTGCCGACGGAGGTGAAGGTTCTGGATGGGGGTGGAGATGCCGGTGGAGGTGGAGGTGCCGGTGACGGTGTCAGTGCCGGTGCTGACGGATCACTACACTGACAAGCGCGAATTCGTCATCCAATCCGTTTCTGATTTGGATCGTAATTCGACCCGCTCGCATTCTACCTCTCAGGAAACAACAACAACAACAACAAGATCTTCGATGGCGGTTGAGGGTGGAGGTGCTGGTGCTGGTGTCGACAGAGGTCTTCGATGGGGGTGGGGGCGGAGGCGGTGGATGTCTTTGAGGGTAAAATTGTCTTTTTGTGCAATAGTATTGTTGAACAATATTAAATTTATAAGAGACTTTTTTTGCAAATATATGAAAACTTGCTATAACCTGTAAAAGCCAACTCATGCACCGGTGCATGTTAACCTTTTCATGCATTTCAGACTCCGCCTTTCATTATACACTTTTGTCCTTATATTTTGAGTATTGGGTACTTGCAGAAGATACAAAAATGGATGGAAAGGATTCATTTTTGTTTTCGAATGATGAAAAATGAAAGTAACTTTAATGAATTTTTAAATTTGTTTAAACTTTTTGTCACGGTTAAAGAAGTTCAGAAAGGAAAAATCTACGTTTTCAATATACAATTTCCATTTTTTTTAAAAAAAAAAAATCAACATCACTATCTCTCATATTTACAAAATCTATATATTTTAGGTTAATCATGAAAAAGATGAACAAATAGAGGAAGATGCATATCATGGGATTCATGCAGAGTAGATGAAATAGAGAAGTGCTTTAGATGTTATATTTTATACAATGTCACTCAATACAAGCAAAAAGTTAGGTGAATGACTGGGAACTGTAATATTGGGGACTAATTGTTAGGTGATAAAATACAAACAAAAAATAAACTTCAATGCAACTGAAATGAAAATGTAATGGTGGATGATTGAATGTACTAGACAAGATATAGTTAAGAATAGACACAAAGTCTCCTATTATTAAAATGATAATAAAATCTCACCAAGGAGAGTATCTATAAAATGAATGTTGGTCCAATTATTAAAAGAAATGATAATAAAATGAACGTTGGTCCAATTTCTATAAAATCTCACGAAGGAGAGTATATATAAGAATAATGTTATAGACTTCGGTTTTTTGAACATCTGTTTTTTAAGTCGCATGTAAATGGGAAGCATATGATGTTTATAAAAACATAATTGTTTTTAAATTTATTTAAAAAAAAAAGGATTAAACCCTTGATGCATGAGGGTATAACTCATTAAATTTATTTAATTGATGGGGTATCGTATTTCTTTCGTGCATCACATATGAGTTTAAGTGATCGTTGATCTATTGATTTTAGTTAAAGAAATCAATATCAATTACAATAGTTTGATGCATTGAAAGTCGTTAAGATTGAGCGAGAGTTATACTGTTTTCGAGTTAGGGTGATTAGGAAGTGGTTTGTTTCAAGCTTCATTAACCCTGACCAGCCAGTGTCCATGGAACTTATTCTGATGGATGAAAATGTGATTTTATTTATGATAAATAATTTTTTTTAGAGGAAATAGATGATACACCGATTGTGTAAAGGTGTAGTGTAAATGTGTTTTACACTATCAGTGTATCATTCACCATTCATGTATTTATGGTCATTAACTTTTAAATAAAAGTAATACAAATGAATAGGGATAATAGACTGATTGTGTAAAAAACGTTACATCCTCAGTGCACACCCATTAATCTCCTTTTTTTTTAATTGTTTTTCTAATTTTAATGTGGTTTGTACTTCTATGCTTAATGTGGTTGACAATTTTGTGCACTCTAACCCGTGCATATGAAATCTCAAGTTCATTTTTTCGCTTAAGTCACATTTTTTTGAGAAACATATAAGCATAACTCCATGTAAGATTAACCTGATATAATCCAATTTGATATCATATCTTACATAATTTAATTATAATTAAATTTATATTAACAGGTAACAATTGGACCTAATTCCCATGCAATTTTGCACGGGGTACATTACTAGTTTCTAGATACAAAAGGAAATCACTAAAAATCATAGGCGAAAAAATCAAAGATTTAGAGATCAACTTTTTGCCTAAGAACATAATTATATTGCCCATCCGACCTAATGGTGGGAATAAGGTTGTTGTTGCAAGCTGTTCTACTACAACAGCACTTGTATCTTTCAAAATGTTTGCATAATTTATGAACAAATTCAACATAAATATTTAAGAGAATAAAAACTATAATGTCAGAAAGAACACAATCCTTTTCAAAATTTATGAAAGGATATATGAAGGTATGAAAGCAAGAAAGAGAAGTTTCACACAATTACCAACTTAATAATCCCAAATAACATGCTTCACATAACCACCTCTCTATCGGATAGAAGCATATTGCAATATCTTTAAAAATTCTCAATTCAACTTAATTCCAAAATATCTTTTATCTCCAAATACACCTTCTCTGTATAAAATTTAATCATATTCAAAACCACCTACTACCTGTCTTAATTAAAATAATCTACAAATTCAACTGAACCAGATTATCTCCGGCGCCGCCTTCTCCTTGCACCCCTACCAGGGAAATTTGGCTTTGAAGTAGAACACGCTTTCAAAGTAGGACTGGCATTATGTAAAGCATTCTTATTGACCAAACCAGGTTCTGACGCTCGAATCACAGAACTGGGTTTCTGCTCTTCAACTGGTTCCTCGGCTTCCTCGACTAGCTGATCTCCAACATTCCCAAGATCATGCAATTCTTCCTTAGCTGACCAATTCTGTGTAAGAACTTCATCCTTGATCTGCACATGAAAAAAGACAACATTCCATATTTATAATGAATGTAAGGGATATGGCATATCAAGTGTTCATATATATAAACATTTTACCATACACATGCAGAATAAAAAATAAAACAGCCACCAAGCCCCTTCATTTGAGAGAGAAAAGGTATTACTCTCAATTTCCCACCAAGAATTGGATAAACAAGGGATGAGAACAACCAACCATATGCTGGAACACAAATTCTGTGGGATCTTAATTCATGTCAACGAATCCCTTCATGCTCATGGATAACATTATAACAGAAGTTACCAATTACTAAACCAAGAGCATGATGCAAGAAATCACAAACTCATTACAATGGTAGCTAATATCAACAACAACAACAACAACTAAGCCTTTGTCCCACTAGGTGGGGTCGGCTACATGGATCAAACGACGCCATAAAGGCCTATCATAAATCATGTCTTTTGATAAGGCATTGATTGTCATATCCTTCTCAATTGTTTCGCCTATAGTTTTTCTAGGTCTTCCTCTTCCTCTAGCCCTTGTAGTACCCTCCATTTGGTCTACCCTCCTAACCGGGGCTTCCACCGGTCTCCTCCACACATGCCCAAACCACCTAAGACGAGATTCAACCATTTTTTCAACAATAGGAGCAACCCCAACTTTTCCTCGAATATACTCATTTCTAATCCGATCTTGTCTGGTATGCCCACTCATCCACCGCAACATCCTCATCTCTGCAACATGAAGTTTATTCTCTTGTGTGCCCTTTGCCGCCCAACACTTTGTCCCATATAACATCGCCGGTCTTACAGCAGTGCGGTAGAACCTTCCTTTAAGTTTAAGTGGTACCTTCTTATCACATAACACGCCCGAGGCACTCCTCCATTTCATCCACCCTGCTTGAATCCTATGATTTACATCCCCTTCTATTTCTGCATCCTGCTGTAAGATAGAACCAAGATACTTAAACTTCGGGACTTGTGCTAAGACATGCTCTCCAACCTTCACCTCCCGAGTAAGGCCCACGTGTCTCTTGCTAAAATTACACTCCATACACTCTGTCTTGCTTTGACTTATCCGGAATCCAGACCCTTCTAAAGCTTGTCTCCACACTCCAATGGTAGCTAATATCAACCAGGAAAAAAAGAAAAAATCAAACTGAACTACCATGAATTTACACAAGATAAAAAGAAAATATAATATTAAACAAGTTAACGTTACTTTAAAAAAAGCTTAGATTTTCTGAACGAACCTCAAGCTTAGGCCTATTTATGGTTTCAATATGAGGAGTTATCCCTTCATGAGTGCACAATGTATTTCCAGGCTCAAGTATATCTTCACCACATAACTCAGATTTAAGCTGAGATGAACCATGAACAAAACTAACTGGAAATTTGTTTTCATTACCAATAAAAGAAGCAGAATTAAGATCAGAATGATTAAATCCATCAGATGGCCCAATCATGGCAGAACGGATACCCGGATTTTCACTAACGACCTTGTCAATCCGAGTTTTCAATTTCTGAACATGAGACTGTGCTGCTTCAATCTTTTGAATGATGTCATCCAAGGATTTATCATTATCTTCATTATCTTCATGATATACAGAAAACCCCACATTATACCCAAAGTCCTCATTATTATCAGCATTACCTCCTGTTGACATTGAAACAGAACAAAGATTAAGAAGTTAGAATCTCATGTAACGTTGAAAGAAATGATTGAAACATGTTTTGTAAAAAATGGTCATATATTTTCCTTAAGTTAGTAGATGAAAATTGCTCATGCAATTCTTTCACCTTCTTCAATTCACAATTTAATGGTGTGATAAAATTTGCTAACCCTTAGATAAATAACTAAAAAAAAGTGATATTATATTACTGCTACTGACTTGTGGCAACACCAGGAAAATCTTCCAAACAAGCATCATCAGCAAAGTCTTTGTTCTCTGAACAAAAACAGAAGAGGGGAAAACAATTAATACACTAAAAGAGGAGATATACATTGTGCAAAAAGTGCTATAATCAACCAAGAAACGGCATACCATAGTAGGAGAATAGATTATGGCTAGACATGTATGATGATACATCAAACTCTTCAGCTCGCTTCCTTTTCTTTCTCTTCATAACTTTATTCTTATGAAACCCATTAGATATAGGGACAGACTTGACATCAAAACCATCCATTGTGAACTTTGAAAACTCAAGCTGCTTTTTATAATTGTAAGCTGCGAGCTCTTTATCATATTTAAGTTCTTGAGAGTGAAGTTTCTTCAGTTGCAATTCTATCCACTTACAGCGCCACATAATGGGGCCTATGAACCTCCTCCAATGTGTTGTTGTCTTTTTCTTTCTGAACAGTTAATAGTGTAAATTGTAAAATTCATGTGGCCGATATTCTAATCAAACATATAGCAAATAAGACAATTTAATTTCGGAATGCAAACATGACACATCACAATTTTAACTTTTTATTTTTTTTGGTTATCAACTTCAATTTCTTTTTTTAAAGCAGACTGCAATAAATATACTTGTCTAAATGGAGGAAAAAGGCAGATAATTGTTCTGCAATACATTTCTAAAATATAGCACTGATAAGAGTTAAGTCAGACTTACAGAAGTACTTTCTATTAAGGCAAAAAAATGAAGGTTCTGAGTTTAGTTAATTCTCAAAAGTGAAAACGAGATCCATCTTTTTTCTATTTCACAAGTGCAATGATATAGTCATACCTATTTTACTGCTAAAAGGTAGGAAACATTAAAAAAAAAAGTCAGAATGCTGAGTAACAAAAGAAAGGAAAGCAGAGGGGAATTTCCTTGCATAAATGCATTGTAGGGGCAAGGACTAGCAAGCATTCAGTACCCTCTTGCATGAACATGCCTCTTACCAAAATGATTTACAATTTTACATACCTTATTCGATGTTGTTCACTCCAATCGTTGCACATGGATGAGGATGCATTGTCAGCACACATTTGTGACTCAACTTCAGTATCGCTGATTGCTGAGCCAGTCTCTATGCCAGACCCTGTATCACCAAAAGAACTGGAACACTCGGTGAGATCCTCAGAAGCATCTTCCACCGCCTTGCCAGAATTTACGCACCCAGTTATATTAACTTCAACATCCTCACTTCCACCAGACAAAGGAGCTTTTTCAGTTGGACACTGTTCCATGCCATTAGCCTTGCCGTTAGTTAAAGGCTGCATTTTCCCCAATCATGAAATCTTCACTGTGCAGGAATCACACGATGACGTAGGCAGAGGTTAATATGACTACATTACATATCAAATAAATTGTCAAATTCAATTATCATAAGTACAACTCTCAGTGCATAAGGTAAAAATACTTTTGAGTTAAAATGAAGAGAAAACCTCAGATTAAAGTGAACATTTTATTTTTACTATTTTTCCTATAAATTTAATTATGCAGCCATACACTAATTTAAGATCCACTCAATGCACAAATCTTCCTACTTTCAGCAGTACGCACACATATGATAGTATATCGAATTGTATCTAATGAATAATTCCATTATTGATCAAGCTGACACTCAAATTTTTTTCACTCATGCACCAAAATGTCCTTTAACCCAAAAAAAAATAATAATAAATAAGGTCCTTATTCCAGGCACAAAATGAGTTCAGTTTTGAACAGAACACCATATAATATGAAGGGGAAAAAACAATAAAAAGGTCCAAATTCAATTCTTTGTGGCTGTAGCAAATAAATAAATAAACAAAAATTTAGATCAAACACACCATTTTGGATCATTAAAACCAACAAACTTTTAGCAAAACCAAAAAAAAAAAAGCAAAAAAAATCATAATCTCATCACCCTCAATCGTGTAGCTCAAAATAAAAATACTGCAATCAACAGCATCCAATTTATCAGAACCCTCACCACCATTAACCCAAAATTTATCAGAACCAGGGGTAAATTTGATGTTAGGGTTCTGACACACCCATTATCACACAGCGCAAAAAGAATCAAAATTTGCAGAGAAATAATAGCTATGATGCAACGCAAAGAATTAAGTGAAACGAAATATCATATAATACAAAAAGGAATTAAGTGAAATCACAACACAAAGAATTGCGTGTGTGTGTGACAGTGTGAGAGAGAGAAGCACTTACATTACATAGGAGTATTTTGTTTTTTGTTTTTTTTTTAAATTTATCTTACAGCTCAGCCTTTAGCCTTTGCAGTCTCTTTTGGTGAACAGAGGAGTATGATTATCGAATTTATATGCGGCTTTGATTGTACCATGTGTATGTGTATGCTGCGTTTCTGGGACAAAAATCTGATTCTTTCTTCCATCGGAGAGCTTGGTTAAGGATTCATAATAATTAAATATATCTATCTACGGTATTTCACTTAAATTTAGAGTAAATTACACTGACCTCCCCTGAGTTTTAGTCATATTACACAAATCACCCCTCATCTTTTTAAACCTACACAAACCACCCTTAATTGTTATACTCACATTACACTTTATACCCCTCAACTTGATGAGCCATCAGAAAACTCGACAGAAGTGACCATGTACCCATCACATGTCAATTAATGATTTTTTTCTTACCAAAATACCCTTTTATTAATTTTTATAAAACAAAACAGTAGTGACCATGTGCCCAACACATGTCAATTAATGATTTTTTTAAAACATTTTACCAAAATACCATTTTATTAATTTTTATAAAATAAAACATTGTTAAATCCTTTCTAAAAACAGTAAATTCTCTCTAAAATTAATACAAACTACTCCTTCTATTCTTATATATAACTCTCTTTGAAGAATTTTTTTGTCCTTGGTATAATACAAATTACTCCTTCTATTCTTATATATAAGTCTCTTTGAAGAATTTTTTTTGTCCTTAGTATAATCCTTATTTTTAATACAAACAGCATTTAACAATGTTTTATTTTATAAAAATTAATAAAAGGGTATTTTGGTAAAAAAAATCATTAATTGACATGTATTGGGCACATGGTCACTACTGTTTTGTTTTATAAAAATTAATAAAAGAGTATTTTGGTAAAAAAATTCATTAATTGACATGTGATGGACACATGGTCACTTCTGTCAAGTTTTCTAACGGCTCATCAAGTTGAGGGGTATAGAGTGTAATGTGAGTATAACAATTAAGGGTGGTTTGTGTAGTTTTAAAAATATGAGGGGTGGTTTGTGTAATATGACTAAAACTCAGAGGAGGTCAGTGTAATTTACTCAATTTATTATTATTATTTTTTTAATATATTTTACTCCCCCTATTTTATATAGTTTTTGGTATTTTAGTTTTTTTTTTGCTTAATTGCACTTTTGGTCCCCCAATTTTTTCAATTTGGCCATTTTGGTCCCCCAACTTTTAATTTGGCGATTTTGGTCCCCCAATTTACTATTTGTAGCTATTTTGGTCCCTCCGTCAATTCCACCGTTAACGGTGCTGACGTGACGTACCAAAGGGACACGTGTCAGCAGCTTAATTGCACTTTTGGTCCCCCAATTTTCTCAATTTGGCGATTTTGGTCCCCCAACTTTTAATTTGGCGATTTTGGTCCCCCAATTAACGATTTGTAGCAATTTTGGTCCCTCCGTCAATTCCACCGTTAATGGTGCTGATGTGGCGTACCAGAGGGACAAGTATCAACAGCTTATGGCCCTATATTTATTTATTAAAAATAATAATAATAATAAAATATATTTAAAAATGAAAAAAAATAAAACCCACGAGTCTCACTGAGATCGCAGTGAAGAGCAGAGAGTGTTGGTCTACTATTGTGATCGCGATGAATCCTGGTGTGGATCGGTCGCCGCCGTGAGTTTGCTTGCCACAACTGGAGCGTCACGATGCGATGGTTCCTGCATAGATCGCGAGTTCGCTCAAACGAGGAAGGCCACGATGTGGTGCTGTGGCGGTGGAGCAGCGATGCAACCTAGTCGCGAGTTCACTCGCCGAGAGTGATGGTGGCGCTCGCAATAGCCGAAACCCCTGGAACACCGTTGCGGCGACGACGTTAGAGGATGAAGGCGGCGGTGGCTGCGTGAGAATCGGCGAGACCGTTGCACACTGCTTCTTCCTTGCAAAACCATCGCTTGTTACAGCGATCTTCAACCATCTCGATCTTGACAGCGATGGTCTCTGATTCGAATTTGATTTTGAAACCACGGTGGAAGGGCATGAAGCAAGTGGGTGGCCATGGCGTATGTGGCAGGTGGTGGTTTGTGTGTCGGTACCGGCGTCCTTGTCGATGTTCGATCAAGCACTGTGTCACAAAGAGGCAGTGAACAGTTTCTATTGTTTGGGTTTTATTTTTTTTCATTTTTAAATATATTTTATTATTATTATTATTATTATTTTTAATAAATAAATATAGGGCCATAAGCTGCTGACACGTGCCCCTCTGGTACGCCACGTCAGCACCATTAGCGGTGGAATTGACAGAGGGACCAAAAAATCGCTATAAATCGTAAATTGGGGGACCAAAATCACCAAATTAAAAGTTGGGGGACCAAAATCGCCAAATTGAAAAAATTGGGGGACCAAAAGTGCAATTATGTTGCTGACAGGTGTCCCTCTAGTACGCCATGCCAGCACCGTTAACGGTGGAATTGACGGAGGGACCAAAATCGCTACAAATCGTAAATTGGGGGACCAAAATCGCCAAATTAAAAGCTGAGGGACCAAAATCGCCAAATTGAAAAAATTGATGGACCAAAAGTGCAATTAAGCCTTTTTTTTATATTATTGTAGTGTCCCGGATCGAGAATGGCCTTGTGGCTATGGAAGAACCAAAGGTCTGATTCCCAACCGAGTTTTAATGTTGGACTTAATAGGATTTCTGAATATCCAGTTGGGATAAACAAGATCTCCTTAGTCAACAAAGTGTGTGATAGTGTCAACTTAGGGATGGAGGAAACGTACCTTAGCCCCTATAGCATGGTGGTTCTTATAGGGGGTTTACCTGATATGTGTGTTGTGGGTTTTCTTATGAGGCCCGTGAGAAGGTAGTGTTTGAATATGATTAGTTTAAGGTGATGATAAGCTAACCGTTGTAAATCTTGTGATGGATAAACACTAGCCTTTATCCCGTAGTTTATCGAGCTGTGCGGGAATATAGAAGTAGTTGTTAGACTATAGGGACCGTATCAGGAGTTGATAAGGATGAAGATCATGTGCTCGGCCCTGATTCCGTAAGCCTGAGAACCACTCAAGTGTCCCTAGCTCGGTATAGCATGCTTCCGACCAGATGGTGGTCGGTGTTCTCTTATTCCAGTGCTCAACTGGTCGGTTCTAAAGTAGTATTGGTCGGACCATAATCTGGTCCACTACATAAGCCCCCAAGCTCGGTAAGGTGATTTGAGCCTGTGCCGAGTTAAAAGGTGAGCCGAGCAGATGACCGATCATTTTGAGTTCTATGGGGAATCCCGCTGTCGAGCATGGTCTGTGCTCGTGACCCTTTGTCTGTACGGAGGTGACGTTTGAGTCTCTCCCTTAGCTTCCACGTGTCTTTAATTACATTGGGAACTGATACATAATGATTTTCCTTGGAAACGGAGAGTTTCGTGCAACAGACTCCGTAATGGGCTTTAGTTTTATTCAGGCCCAACTTGTTTTCAAAGTGGAGGGAACGTTTAGATAGAGGGAAATAGTTGGATTCACAATTCATTTTCGAATTTTCATTTCCATTCGTTCTTTCTCTCTCTTGCGGTTTCCATAAACTCTCTCTTTTATTCTTGTGATTCTTGCTTTCGTGAGTGCAACCAAAAACTTCTTGACGGTTCATGCTACTGCAACCTCCTTTTCCAAGACTTCTGAAAACTTCTCTCCAGTTTCAGACTCAGGTACTCATCTTTCCTCCCTTTTTACTAATCTTTCGATATCGTTCTTTAAATACTGTTTGCTTTTTCTGGTTTCTGGGTTTGCATGCATTCGTCAGTCTTTAGTATTTGTTTGACAGTCACGTTTAAGGGCCCTCCTGGTTTTGGTAACCCGTTTTCAATTTTTCGATCATTTTTTCCCTTTTTGCTTCAAAACCTATCTTGGCGTGTGGGTGATACCCTGTTTCTGAAAACTTTCTTTTCTTCCCTTACTGGGTGATTGCTGTAGTTGTTTGAGCGTTTTTAGAGGAATATTCACTATTCACGACCCCTGGGATTCCTTAATACTTGGGACCAATTTTTGACCAGAGAGAGGGGAATATGAGTGGGGATTCAATGAACTCCAACTCGCCTTCGCCAGTCATGGGATATGGTCAAGATAGCAGTGTTAAGCCGCTAACAACATATTACCCTAGGAACTTGGTGGAATCAAGACAAGGGATTCTTTTTTATAAAATTGCCGAGAGAATAGAACGAGCGAGGTTAAGGAGGCAACAGAGAGGTACGAACAGATTCAATTGGGGAGGTCCGTTCGGGGTTTTCCGAGGGAAGTGCTCCCCAATTGGTAATGTAAATAGTTAATAGCTTAGAATTACCAGATTATTTGTTGATACTGATCCGAGTGTGCCTCCTTTTCCTCAGGTATGGTTCGAAAGTGCGTATCGAATCCCGAGCTGTTTCCCTTGCCTTCAGATGCTGCTAAGTATGATTGGGTCGACCGAGAGGTCATAGGCACCCCTTCTGAGCTTACGACTGCCGAGTCATTGGAGCAAAAGAGGGCCATCTTATTACCGTGTCCAGGAGACCATGGTGGGAATTCTTACACAGTAACCTCAGTAGGAATAAATGAGCGAATTTGCACCCGAATTCCGGTCGGGAGTACAGGCTTTTATTTTTATGAAGAAGTGGTGACGCGGCTCGGTGTTAGGATGCCGTTCACCGAGTTTGAAATGTAAGTCTTGAGTATGTTAAGGATTGCACCTTCGCAATTACATCCTAACGCGTGGGCCTTTGTTCGAGCTTTCCAACAGGTGTGTTCGGCAATGGACTGGTCCTGCACTATACCCATTTTTTTCTATTTGTTAGCCCCCCAGGCCAATGCTTTCGAGAAAGGGTCCACAAAACGGCCCTGGGTGTCCTGGAAAGCCTAGAATGGGTATTCATTGCTGACCAGATACTCTGAGTCGTGGAAGACTTTCAAACCGTACTTTTTCAAATATAATTTTGTCGAAAATGGTGTTTGTTGGTTCACAAGGGCAGGCGAAAACCGTTCGATACCACGCTTCCCATTGCAATGGTCTGAGCACTTCTTCAATCGTAGGATAAAGTCCTACGGTTCGGATTGGAAACAATTATTTGAATATGAGAAAGAAGTATGCCGAGAGTTTCAGGAATACTTGGCAAATAAAGGGATTATAGAAACCAAGGAGATAGTAAATCTCCCAACCGCCCATGTTAAAACCCAGATCGGTATAGCACTTGCACTTCTTGTTCATCATTATGTATATCTATGATTCTTCTTAACTTTATATTCCTTTTTTACAGATATCATTGCTGCACGTTTAGTAGAGCTAGCAAAAGGTGGCAAGAAGAGGAAAGCCCCCTCTACCAGTGTTGCCTCGGAAAGTTAAGCCCCGAGCACTCCCACTGCTTCTCCCACGGGTGGTTCGCCACGACCGGTGGCTACCGTGGCACTTGCTGCAGGAGGTGTTGTCTCTCCGACCTCAAGTGAGCAAGTAGCGTCCCCCCTTGTCCAACCGCTCAAACGTCGACGTTTAGATAAGGGGAAGTCAAAAATTGGTGAAGGTTCTGGTGCCGCACCGGCCCCTGGCGTGACGACCCCAACCGAGCAAGAAGCTGAAGAGGAAAGCTCGGTATGGAATCGGAAAATGGACAAAAAATTTCCCAACTTCATTTGCTCGGAGAGTGATCATGAAAGGTATTCCAGGCTCATAGCCTCTGAGTGGGGTAACTACAACCAAGTGTTAACGAAGTTCCTGCTTTGAGGGGCTAGTATGACACACTATATGTCGCAACACTCGAAGGATCTGTTCGTGGGTCTAAACGCCGAGCAAAAAGAGGCTCGGGGCCTTTATGCTGCCAAAGAGGCCAGCTTGACGAACGAACTGGCCCAGGTTCGATCGGAACTGGAAAACATGAGGGTGAATTATGGCGAAGTGGTGAAGGAGAAATATGCTTTGAAGACTTCCCATGAGGCTGCCAAATAAGGGAAGAAAGAGGTCGAGAGGACCCTTCAAGAGGCTCGTCAGCGGAACGGCGAGCTCAATGCTGAAGTGGGGAGGCTAACTGCTGAGTGGAGAGGCTAACTGCCTCTTCTAAGAAATACAAAGGGAAAGGGCTCGTCTACAAAAAGAAAGCTGCCGCTAACCATTACAACTAGGAGAAAGGTGTTGTCGATGCCTTTCTCTCGGCTATAAGGCAGATTCAAGTATTGAACCCTGAAGTCGATTTTAGGGTGGTCGGTGCTCATCCCTATCATGCTGCTCAGGAGGGAAAGTTGATAGACCTCTCATCTAACGAAGAGGTGGACTTGGGAGCTGATGATTTGCCAAACCCCCTGGTTGATCTGGTTGAGGGGCCACCTTTTGATGATTCCAGCATAGTTTTAACTGACGACGAGGCTTAAATCCCTTATGCTGGGTAGCCTCTGTTTAGGACTTTCATTTTCTTGTGTATGTTGTGTAATCTTCGCTCAGCTTGAACACTATTGTTTAATTTCTGCATCTTTTGCTCGGCTTATACGAGCGTAATTACTTGAGCATATTTACTTTGCCCAATTTTTGTCATATGAGCGTATTTACTTTGCTCGATTGTTACTCGTTTTTTATACAAGCATTTTCAGATTACGTTTACTTGTTGAGAAACAAGTGTTTATGATTGTTTAATCGTGTGAGTTAGAACTTAGATCACCAACTTTAGCCGAAGTGGGATCCTTAGACCGCGATGCAAGGAGTGTGGTGCTCTTGGGATCGGGAATTCTATGAGTACGAAGTTATAACTCATGAATAGAGTTGTTAATTCTCAATTTCGCTCGGTGGCTAGCCGATCGAAATGAGATGCACGTATTTTCACAGTTTAATAATAAGGATTTTGAATAAAACCTGCAGAATTTTATTGATGAACATGTAAAAATAATAATTCCTAATGAATGCTCGACTGAGTGGCTACCTAACAAAACTCAGGAGAGCTGTCTAAAAACTCGGTAACCGAGTGGTAATCTGTAGATGCTATCCTACTCTACTAATTAAAATAAAAAGACATGAATATCAAAAGCTTAACTGTAGTAAGCTCGGAGTTTGGCCACATTCCAGCTGTTGCTAATTTTCGTGCCTGAGAGTGTTTCCAGCCTATAAGCCCCTGATCCAGATTTGGACTTGACTCTGTAGGGTCCCTCCCAGTTTTGACCAAGCTTGCCGACTCCCGAATTTCCTCTATTGATATCTAATCGTCGCAGGACTAGGTCACCTATTTCGAAACTTCGTGGTAGAACCTTTATGTTGTAATCTCTAGCTTGCATTTCTTTTGCTTTCTTTTCCTGGGCAGCTGCTACTTCTTGTATTTCATCGGCTAGGATCAATTCGTCCTGAATGCCGGGACCCTTTTTTTGATTGGTATGACTGCGTCGCAGCCGTAAGTCAATCGAAAAGGAGTTTCCCCAGTGGAGGAGTGAATGGTCATTCGATTTGACCAAAGAACGCTCGGAAGTTTGTCAGCCCAGGTGCCTACAGCGTTGAACAGTTTTTTCTTAATTCCCTCCAGTATTGCTATGTTGGCAGCTTCGGCTAGTCCATTTGTTTGTGGGTGTTCCACTTAACTAAAATAGTGGTTGATCCCTAGGTTGGCTACAAGCTCTTGGAAATGGGAGGCAGTAAACTGTGAGCCATTGTTAGTGATGATGGAGTGGGGGACTCCAAATCATGTAATTACTTCATTAACGAAAAAACTTCTGAATCCGAGCAGTTGTGATAGTAGCCAATGAGGCCGCTTCAATCCACTTGGTGAAGTACTCAATTGCCACTACAACATACTTCAGTTGTCCAGGGGCAGTGGGGAATTGACCAATAATATACATTCCCCACTTGTAGAACGGCCATGGTGATCCGAGGGAATGCAACTCTTCAGCAGGGCGTTGAAAAACGTCACTGTGAACCTGGCACTATACACATTTTTTAACATGATTCATGGCGTCGTTATGCAAGGTAGGCCAGAAATAGCCTGCTCGGGTTACTTTTCGTGCCAGCGATTTGCCACCCATGTGGTGGCTGCAAATACCTCCATGTATTTCCTCAAGGATTTCCTCGGCCTGGGACGGATCAACACATCTGAGCATGGGCGAACCGAATCCTCTTTTATAAAGGATTTTGTCTACAATTGTGTATTGTGCCGACTTACGAACCAATTTTCGTGCTTCAGCATGATCTTGGGGAACTAGACCGTGCTGAAGATAGGCGAAAATCGAGTTCATCCAGGAGGAGGATAGAGACACGGCGAGGATTACGCTTGGTTGGGCTATATTATCCTGGATAAGAGTCTTCTTGTTTTCTGACCCCTTTGTGCTTGCTAGTTTGGACAGTATATCAGCTCAAGCGTTTGAATCCCTTGGTATATGAGCTATTTGAAACTCTATGAGGTTCGAGATTAAACGCTTCACTTCCTCGAGGTATTTCTGAAGGATGGGTTCTTTAGCTTGGTACTGCCCTCTGATATGGGAGACGACCAGCTGAGAATCACTGAACACCTTCTCCTGCGTCGCACCCAGCTCTAAAACCATTTTGAGGCCTGCTAAGACTGCCTCGTAATCTGCCTGGTTGTTCGAAGGAATTCAAACTTCAAAGAGTATTCGATACGGAGGCCGTCAGTATTTTCGACGATAATACCAGCTCCTGCCCCTTTCTTGTTGCTCGATCCATCAACGTAGACTGACCAGGAGGAAGAATCCGAGTTCGTAAGTGGCTCAGTGAACTCAGAAACGAAATCAACCAATACCTGAGATTTCATTGCTTTCCTCGGCTCATAAATAATGTTAAACTCTGACAGTTCGATGGACCAAGAAATCATCCGACCTGCGAAGTCTGGTTTATGGAGGATCTGGCGCAGGGGTTGGGTAGTTCGAACTATCATCCTGTGACTTTGAAAGTACCGTCTCAATCTCCGAGCAGAAATGACGAGGCAGAAGGCAAGTTTTTCTAGCTTCTGATATCTGAGCTTTGGCCCTTGCAAAGCTCGGCGGATAAAGTAGACTGGGGCTTCAATACCAGAATCCTCTCTAACTAGAACCGAGTAGATGGCTGATTCAGCCATCGACATGTAGAGAAATAGATCTTCACCGGGAAGAGGGCTAGAGAGTACTGGTGGGCTGGACATGTATTCTTTCAGATGAATGAAGGCTTGCTCGCAAGGGTCGTCCCAATGAAAGTCTTTATTTTTCCTGAGGAGTTGGTACCATGGGAGGGCCTTGCGGGCAGCCTGAGAGAGGAATCTTGAAAGTGCAGCTACCCAACCAGTAAGTTGTTGTACCTCTCGGATATTGGTCGAGCTTCTCATGTCGAGGATAGCTCTGCATTTGTCAGGATTTGCCTATATTCCTCTTTCCGTTAGCATGAATCCCAGGAATGATCCCGTTGGGACACCAAACATGCATTTCTCAGGATTGAGTCGCATGTCGTGGTCTCTCACGTGTGCCAGAATAGCTGCGAGGTCTTGAGTGTGGTGCTCTTGCTGTTTACTTTTGGCAATTATGTTGTCTATGTACACCTCCATGGTCAGACCGATCATTCCATGGAAAACCTTGTTCATCATGCGTTGATAAGTTGCTCCGACATTTTTCAAGCCCAAAGGCATGACATTATAGTCGTACGTTGCTCTGTCGGTGATGAAGGCGGTCTTATCTTGATCAGGAGGATACATAGGGATCCGATTGTAGCCTAAATAAGCGTCCATGAAGGAGAGCAATTGGTATCTGCCGAATTGTCGACTAGTTTGTCAATGACGGGAAGTGGGTATTGGTCTTTAGGACAGACTTTGTTTAAGTCTGTATAGTCGACACACATTCTCCACTTCCCGTTAGACTTTTTGACTAAGACGGTGTTGGCTAACCAATCTGTGTAGTCAATTTCCCGAATAAATCTGGCTAGGAGTAGTTCTGCAACTTTTTCCTCTATCGCAAGAGCCTTCTTAGCACAGATTCTTCTTTTCCTCTGAGCCACTGGTTTGGCACCAGGATTAACGCTCAGTTTATGACAAATGAAATTTGGGTCAATGACCGACAGGTCAGCCGAGGTCCACGCAAACAAATCCTTGTTAGCAATCAAAAGCTCCGAGAGTTCAATCTTGACAACTAGAGCGAGATCTGAGCCAAGCTTTATCTGTCTGAGGGGGTCGGTATCCAGGGTTAAGTATTCCCGTTCACCCTTAGGAGTTGGTCGGGAGTCATCTAGCTCGGCTCGAACATCAAGGTCAGCGAGGCTTACGTTTCCCTTTCCAAGAGAAGGTTTTCCAAGTTGGGATTCGTCTTTGTTTCTGATCTTGCCCAAGCTCGCATTATAACATTTTCGAGCTGCCTCTTGCTTGGCTTTGACCGTGACCACCTAATCATCAGCTCCGACGAACTTCATTGCAAGGTGAACTTTTGATACCACAGCGCCGAACGCTTGTAGGGAGGTTCTTCCCAGAATAACGTTGTACGCGGCGGGGCAATCAACTACCAGGAATCTGATTATCTCAGTTCGAGCTGAGGGTTGTTGGCCAAGTGTCACTGGAAGATGAATATAACCGAGCGGTTGGATAGTGTCTCCCGTGAACCCGATTAACTGGCCGTCAAACGGAATGAGATTACACTCACTCAACTTCAACGCTTTGAACATGGGTAAAAACATGATATCGGCCGAGCTTCCTTGGTCTATAAATATTCGGCTTACCTCATAGTTTCCGACGAGTGCCGTGATAACCATAGGGTCATTGTGGCCAGGCAGGATTCCATCCGGGTCTTCATCACTGAATGAAATTGGAATGTTTTTACCCGACCTTTTCATGGTCGGCTTTTGGCCGACAGAAAGTATCTGATTGATGTACCTCTTCCTTTCTGACCGCTTCTCACCTCCCCCAGCAAATCCTCCCGCGATGGTTGTTACCAAGAAATCGTTTGGTGACTTGTCAGTTTCAGGAGTTGGGTCTATCCTTTGCCGACCTTGATTCTTGTCATCGGGGGATCTGCCTCATCGGTGCTTAGATCTGTCTGGGGAAGGTGATTTGTTTCACGTTCTACGATCGACCGCATCCCTTATGTATTGTTGGAGATTTCCATCTCTGATCATTTCTTCGATCAGGTCCCTAAGCCAGATGCACTCATCAGTTGTGTGACCGTAGCCCTTGTGAAAGTCACACTATTTGGACCTATCACGCTGTGAACCCTTCCTCAGAGTCGGAGGTCGTTGGGCTGAACGTAAGTCAGTTTGCATTGTCTCTCTGAGGATCTGACTCCTAAGAACTGTCAGAGGGGTGTACTCCTTAAATTTGTTCCTAGGCGGTGGTCTTCGGTCATTTCACTCGGCTTTACCACTGAACCTTTCGTCTCGCCTTTGTTTGTTATGTCCCCGAGGGTCGGGTTTTAGCCGATCGTCCCTGAACTTCTGACCCTTATTGAACTCTTCCAAGTTTATGAATTTGTTAGATCGTTGTCTAAGTTCAGCCATGTCCTTAGGGAGTTTACCGATCAGAGACTTTTGGAAGTCTCCAGGTTGTGAACCTTGAATAAACAACAAAACGGCTACCCCCGATTCGAGCCTCGGCACTGAGCTAGATTCTGTATGGAAACGTACCAAATAGTCTGTAACATCCCAAATTTCATTTCCTGATGTAATGAAATGTCAATTATGAAAGTTATTCAAAATTATTTCCTTAAATTATAAAATTATTTTTATAATTAATTTAGAGTTAATTTTGTGATTTATGTGTGTGCTTGTGAAAAGTGTTTCTGCATGAGAAATATTTTGATAATTAATAATATGTGAAAATAGGATTTTTGCATATTAGTCCCTGATTTAGGACCTAGAAGTAATATTAGAAAAATTTTGGAGGGAAGGGAATTAAAATATTTATTTTTCAAATTTTTATCAAAAGACTCGAGTCTTTCAGGAAAGACTCGAGTATTCTGGTCAGTGTTGAACTCGTTAGTGCTTTTGATGAGTCAACACTCAACGATTATTAAACGTTGACACGAAATCAACTTGAAGACTCGATAGTGGCCTTCGTGTCGCCATGAATGATCAACGTTTCATGCTATATAAGCATGATTGTTGACGAAAATCGACCATTTGGTCGAATTGCTCCAAGAATTCGAGTTCTAGGGTTCCTGATTTTGTCTCCTTGATTCTCCTTCAATTCTGAGTGTTAGAGTAAATATTATACACCACTGTAAAGCTCACATCACGAGCTTTACAAAGACATAGAGATTGAGAGCTAAGAGTTCATGTAGAGGAAGAATCGAAGCTCGAAATAGAGGGAGCTTTTGCTGTCAAACCTGGAAAACTGAAGTCTGGAGCTTACTTCAAGCTCTGATTTTGGTAAGTTCATGAACCCGACCCTCAATTTCATTCCTACCTTTAGTCCATGTTGTAGAGAACAATTCTTAACCAAATTCCCTAATTTTAAACTGAAATTGCATGTGTAAATCCCTGGTTTTTGGACTCTGCTCAAATGTGGCTGCATGCAAAGGGTTTTGGGGGTTAGAGTATTCCAGCCAATTTCTCTGCAAATTCCCTGTTGATTCACGGCCTAGAGGTAAGGGTGAAGCTAATTGTTCACTAGAATAAGCTTAATTTATTAAATTATAAGTGTAGAGTCACCATGAGACTCTATGGGCATAGCTTGAATTAGATTGTTGGCTTGGAGGCCTATTTGAGTTTCAAAGTTGTTTGGGGAAAGTCTTATATGTTGCATACAAGCTATATCAAGGTTATTTTCATGCTGTAAATTTTTGGAATTGAATTTGGTATGTTAAGTTATTGAAAATGTGATTTTATGCATAATTGGTTCTCAAATTCAATTCAGTGTGATATGATGTTATCCTTGGGTTGGAACATGTTTAATTTACATAATGTTAGCTCTGTTAAGCTTTGGTTTTGATTAAATGTGAGTAGAAATGAAAATGGTATGTTAAAACTCATTTTTCAGTGTATTCTATCTGTCAACACTCGAGTCCTTGACTCGAGACTCGAGTATTCCAGACGCACTGGTGCGTCTGGTGGCACCAACACTCGAGTTTCTGACCCAGGACTCGAGTACTGACTGATGCTAGTAATGAACCTTTCTGATGAACCACTCGAGTCGTGCATGATCCACTCGAGTCTTCTGGGTTGATGAAGACTCGAGTATTTCATGAACCACTCGAGTATTTTAGAAAGACCTGAGACTTCAACTTTTCAGAAAAACTAAGATCCACTCGAGTCTTACTAAGAACCACTCGAGTATTTCAGTACAGATTAGAATTCTACTCGAGTCTTTTAAAAATCACTCGAGTCTTTTTGAACAGAAAGATAAAACAATGCCATTTTCAACTATGTCAAGTTTTATCAAATTCAATAGTCAATCATGTTCCAAAAGAGGCTATGATACATTAGTACTTGCATTATTGAATATATTGCATGTTGCACATTATGAAATTAATGGATAACCCTAAACGGGATGGTTGTGTGCATTCATGCATGGAGATGTGGTGATAGCATATCATTTGGTCATGTTCGAGGAACATGAGGAGGGTACTCTGGGAGTACCAATTTGGTTACGACTTGCCTGTAGTCACATTTTGGTAACGTGGCCAGCATTGGTTGTTGCGAACGTTGGGTATTCGTCTTGGTGACGAGATGTGCACATCGATAATGATATTGGTATTATGGACCACGTTCCAGGCATAGTCGTGTGGCTTGCTCGATGACACATTTTGGCAATGTGGGCAGCATAGGAGATGCTGTTATGTCTTGATGACGCAACGTACACTTTGGTAGTGTTGTTTTGAATTGTATTCCGAGCAGGTTCACTATACGTCTGAGGCACGTTTACGGGTTGTTTGGATGGTCATGCATGAGAGCATTAGTTGGAGAATCCTAGGACTGGAAAGATTGTGTGCAAGCATCATGACATATCTTTTATGAAATTGATTATTAAATTATTTGGCTTGTTCATTGTTGTGCATATCTCTTGTCCATTGATATACATGTTGAGTACCTGCTTAACATTATGCTTATTCCATTATGTGAACTATATTGCTTACCCCTTATGCCCATTGTAGGTGATGGCACACTATCTAGCTTGCATCGAGTTGCGCCCACTCCCTAGTGGAGTGTGGTACTACGAGGACCATTGAGCCACCTTTGAGGGAGAGGTAGAGGTTACCCTCTATCACCCCAACCCTTTGGCTCGTGTCCGTCCTCGTAGGTTCCGCATACCCATTAAGGGTGTTCATGGATCGGTTCGGTTCGGTTTTTGTGAAAAAAGTCATCCGATCCGGAGAGAAAAATTAAGGTCGGTTCGGTTCGGTTCGGTTCATTTAGATTAAGACATCCGATCCGATCCGATCCAAAAAATATATTCGGTTTTCGGCTCGGTTCGGTTCGATTCACTCTTTTTCTTTTCAATATAAAAAATATCTAGTATACACCTAAGATGAAAAAATATTCCCCACAAAAATTATTCAAAATAAACCTGTTGTAGCACTTATTCAAGTATTACTGTTTTGATCATAGTTAAACTAAGGTTGTACTGTTGTGTGTTGTAGCACTTGTTCCAATATGAACCTCCATCACACCAAAGTAGGCTAATAAGTCCAGTTTAAATTTCATATAATGGCTTTCTGCTGCACTCTCTGGAAGTAATAGCATGTCATTTTTGGTTGGACCGTGGTTTGCATTAAAATATGAAATATCATGCTTAAAAGATTGGTGATTCTTATTGCTCTCCAATTTAAGGACAGGTCCAACAAACATTTCTGAATGTGCTATAGTTACATCAAAAACCAAATTTTATAAGACCAAAAATGCTTTAGGTTGTTTTTAATCATTTCTCTGAATCTTGACTTTTCTCTACCTATATTTATTTAGCTTGGCATCCAAAGTGACTTGCAAAGAGAAAGATGATTCTTAAACAAAATACAAAAATGAATAATTTCAAAAACTAATCCACCTTTAGCAAGAAATTTGCTCCTGCTTCAAGACAAGCCATTTCATCTTCTTTGTCCAAACTAACTCCGAGTCTTTCTTTGAAAAGGTCGGCAAATTTGTATGCTCCACCACCAGTAGCCTTTGTCACAAAATGAATGCATTAATGCTAAAGGAATTACATAATACTAACAACACTAGAAAGAACTATCAAATAGATTAATTAAGTAAATGCTACCGAAATTCAAAAGCACGATTGTACACATTTGCATCAGTAAAAAAATTTGCACGTAAAATATTTAAATCTTCAACAGGATCAAATGGATAAAACACAGTGGAAAAGAACATGGGATATATGAAATATTCAGACCTAATTTTGCTTCAAGATCAGTAATCACTAATAATAATAACAATAACTCGAATCACACTAAGCATTCGTGGTGTTATTCTCATGTGAAATATCATACATATAACAGAGTCAAGGAAGCATGGGAAATAAGCATTGATACAGAACAAGCAGTAAGGAATTACAAAGTTACCTATGAGTGAGAAACTGAGAACAGCGAACCGGTGAGTGACGGTGCGTGACGGAGCGGAGGAACAGAGAAGCGGCGGGCCAGAGGAAGAGGAGAGAGAGCCAGGAGCGGTGGGAGAGTGAGGGAGACGAAGTTGGCAAGTTGCGGTTTGGTCTGAGAAAGTGAGGGAGAGCGGCGGGTCTAAGGAGTAAGGAAGAGGAACTGAGGAAGTACTAACTACTAGGGTTGGAAAGAAATGGGCTTGGGCCATACAGCAAAAGAAGGAAAACGCTGAGACACAATGACACATTAAGGGCCGGTTCGGTTCGGTTCGGTCCGGTTATGAAGCTAGAAACCGAAAACCGAACCGAACCGGTCGGTTTTTGCAACAACTCATCCGAATTGGTCCTTTTTTTTCGGTTTTCTTTGGATTTCGGTTTTTCGGCTCGGTTTTTCGGTTATCCAATGGACCAGTTCGGTTTTGAACACCCCTAATACCCATTATCTATACCTTGCATGTACCCCCGTTTTATACTTATCATGGACCACCCCCGGCTCGACCAGCTCGTCGATTTCACTCTTTTCGTTTTAGAGCAGCTACTAGATCCCATCCCTCTGCTTCCTGTGTTATTCAAGAGGAGACCTCTTTAGCTAGTCCGATGAGTCCAGTTTATGGGACTCCTTCTGCTGACCAGTGCCCAGTGGTAGGGCACCGACTCAGTCGGACGAGGTAGATGAGGACCCTGAGGAGGCAGAGAGTGAGGGGGAGCCAGTCGAGCACTCCACCGGGAGCCAGTGGGGAGTTGGGGATCCACCGGGTGATGCATAGTATATATGGTTGGTATGTGGGATGCGTGGAGCTTCTGGCTGGAGACTTGAGGAGGAGGATCATGCTGTGGAGGAGGATCATCAGACCACCACTCTTGGATTTTCATATTTTGCTCTGTAGTTATATTGAATATATTTTTGAGAGATCTCAGAGAGGTTGTCTTTTCCTATGTTAGTTTTTATTTCTATAGACTTGTACTACCCAAAACTTTGCTATCTCGACTTTGATGTACCTTGGCTACTTTTATATTATATATATATACATATATATATATATACATATATATATATATATCCATGTGCCTACTGGTTTGATGTTTAATAGCTCAAGGTTCATATTTTTCTTCCGCATACTCTGATAATAATACATATGACTCTATTCGAAAATATTTTATTTTTAAGCACCATGATATTAACAAATCTTTTCATATTTGGAGTTTCGAAAACTCTTTGGATTAACTTGCATTAAGATTTTTATTTACCCTCTTTAATATATATATAAATCAAGTCCATATTAACTATATTATTTCTTTATTAAAAGTAAATAAAGATTTCATTTTTGTATAGAGAATGAGTGTCACATAGTCCCTCAGAGATTCATCAGGTTTCTGGGTAACTGCAGCCAGTGTATGGTCAGATCTTGGCTGGATACAACTAGTTGTGTACCTATTCAGAAAAACTCTTTTCATCTCTTTCCAAGAGTTTATCGAATTTCTTGGGAGGGATGAGTACCAGCGTAGTACCGAGGGCTCCAGAGTCATAGAAAATGCTCGGCATTTCATTCCGTCACCACCCTCATAATAATTCATGGCCGCTTCATATGAAATGATATGATCCACAGGGTCAGTTAGGCCGTTGTAGGGAGGGATGTTTGAAGGGCCTAAACATCCATGTGGAGTTTCGAAAGCCATGATATATGGGGTGAAAGGATGGCCAGGATGGAAGTCTCCTTGGACAGGGTCTATGCTTGGATTAGCTACAATAGGGGAAGGGGGGTGGCGGAAGTTGGATCATGGGCAATGGGTTTAGAGGTTGGGACGTCGGATGTGGGAATGGATGGGCAGGAGGTTGATTTTGAACAAGCCTTGCCATGGTCTGTTGCTGAAGCTCGGTGATGGCTTGTCCTTGCTGCTGGATAAGGGATGTTTGTTGCTTCAAGATGTTGATCATCTCCTGCTCGCGATTCCGAGCAGACGCAGAAGTCGCGTATGTCCTGCTGTCAGAATGTGCTTGTCGAGCATCCCCACGAGTTGTCCTAGTTGGTTTAGTTCTGATACTGGGGGTTACTCCTCTGCATTCATGATTGGATTGGGACTGGGGTGTTTGGGTTCTACGAGTACTTTGGCCATGATGTGCCCTAGTTCCCGTTGATCGGGCGGTATCACGGGTCTAGGGAACTGTACTGCTACAGTCCCCATGGGTGGATCGTACAATAGGGGTTCTAGAAGGTGGCGGGGGCGGGGGAGGGAGTAGATCCCTTCCTGGGGTGGAATATCGGGGGGGGGGGGGGGGTGAGTGTGGTGGCTGAGAATTGGCCCCACGACTATGATTCAAATGATCACGTAAGTCACCAGTGGGTTGGTGATCGTTGTTGTCTGCGTTTCTGGGCCTGCCGCGGTTACGCACGATGCGATCGCGGAGATCCTCTGCGTGGCTTCTGGTGTGAACCATGGTGGAGATTGGGATGATTTGTTATTCAGTTCCCCACAGACAGCGCCAATGTAGTGTCCTGGATCGAGAATGGCTTTGTGGCTATGGAAGAACCAAAGGTCTGATTCCCAACCGAGTTTTAATGTTGGACTTAATAGGATTTCTAAATATCTAGTTGGGATAAACAGGATCTCCCTAGTCAACAAAGTGTGTGATAGTGTCAACTTAGGGATGGAGAAAATGTACCTTAGCCCTATAGCATGGTGGTTCTTAATAGGGGTTTACCTGATACGTGTGTTGTGGGCTTTCTGATGAGGCCCGTGAGAAGGTAGTGTTTGAATAGGATTAGTTTAAGGTGCTGATAAGCTAACCGTTGTAAATCCTGTGATGGATAAACACTAGCCTTTATCCCGTAGTTTATCGAGCTGTGCGGGAATATAGAAGTAGTTGTTAGACTGTAGGGACCGTATCAAGAGTTGATAAGGATGAAGATCCTGTGCTCGGCCCTGATCCCATAAGCTTGAGAACCACTCAAGTGTCCCTAGCTCGGTATAGCATGCTTCCGACCAGATGATGGTCGGTGTTCTCTTGTTCAAGTGCTCAACTGGCCGGTTCTAAAGTAGTATTGGTCGGACCATAATCTGGTCCACTACAATTATAACTTTTGTTTTTTTTTACCATTTCAATTCATAATCATTTTTTTTTCAATTTTAATTCTTCATTTAATCATTTTTTTACTCATCATTTATTGTAGAGTGAAGTATCAATTTAGTTCATGATATTTTTTCACTGCACCAACTTGGTCAATGAAAATTTATAAATACATATTTAGTCTTCAATATTTTCATTTGTACCAATTTGGTTTCTCAAGATTTCGTATGTACCAATTTGGTCCTTAAAACATGAAGGACTAAGTTGCTATGTAAGAAAATATCGAGGCACCAAATTGATATACCGGAAAATCTTGCAGAACTAAATGTGTATTTATAAATTTTCAGGGACTAAATTTATACAGTGAAAAAACAATTGGACTAAATTGGTACTTCACTCTTAATTTTATTTTTATTTTCTCTCTCATCCTTAAACTACTATATATTAATGGCTTATTTAAGTTTTTGGTCCCTGAAAGGTGATCGGTTTTTTGTTTTAGTTTCTAGTATCTTTTTATTTGACTGGACCTGATCCTTAAAAGTTTATTTTTTTTTGTTTTAGTCCCTGTGTTATTATAGATTTTTTTAAATGCTAAGCCACGTCAAACTTGACACGTGGAAAAAAATAAAAATAAAAAAGACTTATTACGTTTAGATCCTTAAAAGTTGACCGATATTTTTAGTCCCTTTCTTTTTTTTTTATCGATCCCGATCCTTAAAAGTTCAAATTTTCTATTTTAGTTGTTGTGCTAAGATAGCCACGTCATACTTGACACATGGAAACAAAAATTCTTCACTTGTGAGTTACTTCACCAGCTTAGTAATCCCAGCAATTCTCATGTCAAGCATGTGACTTAAAATAAAAATAAAAACAAAATTGCTCAAATCTCACATTCGTTTTCTCTCTCTTAAACCAAGAAACCAAAATGTTTCCAATCTCTTCTTCATTCAATTCATCTCAAAATCAAATCCAACACTAATAACACAAATCAATTTTTTTTCAAAATTAGCAACACATCCAAAAACCATGTCAAAATACCAAGCAAAAGCCCTTGACTTGTGTGTTGTTGAGTTGAAATCAGAGAGGGAGGGGGATGAGGAGGAGAATATTGACTAAAACTTTGAGTACCATGGTAAATACTGAGCGGTGAGGCAAATGTATTGTGGAGTTCGAACCCATCTCCATTGTCTCAAATCATAAAAATTGTGGTACATACTCATTTATTTCAATCTCTCTTAATAAATTTCAATTTTTTTCCTTAAATCCAAAACCCTTTTTAATTCTCAGAGGATTTCAACCCTTGTTTCTTCTCTATTTTGAAGGACAATACAAAAAAGTTGAATTGTCTCCAATTTGACGAAGACGATGACGAATAAGAAAAAGAGGAAGTTAGGGATTTTGATAGTTTTTGAGTTGTTAAGATCAGTTCCAAGATTAGATCTAAGGTTGGTGTTTAGATGCAATTGAAGACGTTAGGACTATGAAATTGTTCACTAAAGAACATTGCAAGGATTTTGTGTCTCAGTTTGACAATTATAGTATGAAAATCTCTTTTGCCCATAACCTATTTGAGAGAGCTGGAGAGAAGAGGCATGGATATTGGATGGGTTTCGGGCAAATTTTTGTTTTTTTTTTTAATTTTAAGTTGGTTTTTTTAGTTTTTTTAGAAGAAAAAACTTCATTCCAAAAGCAAAGTGCCAAAAACAAAACAAAAGTTAGAGCTAAGTCTTACCACCTACTAGGTAGGGTTTAAGAGCTTAACACAAACCAGAAGAAAACTGAAAACAGTTATAATTCGTTCCTAATTCTAAGCACTAAGCTAGGACTATTGAGACTAGATAAATCATGAGTACAAAAATCAAATCTCATGTCTAATTCTCTTTTGACTAAGGCAAAGACTTGAGTCTCGGATAGGTATTTCCCTCGAAAGATTCCGCGATTTCTTTCTAACCAAGTATGGTAAATAGCTTCTGCATATAGAGCATAGATTATTTTCCTTCTCTTCTTATTGTTCTTGAATGCATATCTGATCCAATGAGTCCAAGAGTTGAAGCTGGATTTCCAAGAATCCAAGCCTATCCAAGTGCAAAGAAGATCTAAAAGATATTTGCTCCAGCTGCAATAAAAAAAGAGGTGATGACAGTCTTCATTATGCTCATGACAGAGAATGCAAGTAGTGGAAATAAGACTAAATTTTGCTATCCTGTCTTTTGTCTTAAGCCTACCAAGTAAAGCTAACCACACAATGAAGCGTGTTTGGGAATAGAGAAAGAGTTCCAGACTAATGCATAGAAAAAAAAAGAGGCTGAGGACCTAGAAGCCAATTATAACCACTCTGAATTGTATAGATGCCATCAGCTCTCCGACTCTAGGAATTTTGAGAATAATCATTTGTAAGGCAGTCCCTGGTCTTGATTATTTGCTTCCAACACCAACTATCTTCAGGTTTCAGATTGTAAGACCAGATATCTGAGGTTGATAAATAGATGTCATTAATCTATCTCACCTATAAACAATCCTTTCTAGAGGAAATATGCCACACATGCTTGCCAATTGCTACTCTATTCCAGATATGGCAGTTTTGGATGCTTAGGCCTCCATGTTTCTTGCTTCTACAGACACTATGCCAGGCTACTGCTGCATTAGCTCTACCTTGATTGTTGCAGCCCCAAAGAAAATCCTTGCATTTCTTTTCAATTTGCTTGATCGCAACTTTGGGAATTATAAAAATAGAAGCCCAGTAGATGTGAATAGAAAGCATAATTGAATTGAGTAAAATGCATTTACCTGGATAAGAGAGATTCCTTGTTCTCCAAGTATTCATTTTCTTAGTGATTCTGTCTACCAAGGACTGACATGTTGAAACAGTCCATTTTCTAGCAGAGATAGGAAGGCCAAGATACTTGAAAGGGAAAACCCCTCTCTGGAAGCCATTGAAGTTCAAAAGAGATTGCTGAGAATCCTCATTGATGCCTGCCATATAAATACTAGATTTTTCCAAAATTGGAAAAAGGCCAGAGCTAATGGAAAATTCATTAAAAGCATTGAGCAGAATCTGGACACTTTCCTGATTTCCTTTGCTAAAGATCATCAAATCATCTGCAAAGGCAAGATTAACAAGGCCAAACTGCTTGCACATAGGATGAAATCTGAACCTTCTGTTAGTGGAAGCATGAATTAGCTTTCTAGTTAACATCTCCATAACCACAACAAAGAGAAGAGGAGAAATTGGATCTCCCTTGCTTGATGCCACTGCTGGATTTAAAACTGTCAAACTAATTGCCATTAAGGGATAAATTAAAAGAAGCAGAAGTAATGCAGGCCATAATCCAATTGATAAATTTCATGGGAAATTTCAAATCTGCTAGCATACAAGAGATAAAATTCTAGTTAAGCATATCATAGGCCTTTCTAATGTCTATTTTCATCAAACATCTTGGAGATGTACTTTTCCTGCCATAGAGCCTCAACAGATCTTGAATTATTAAAATATTGTGCACAATGCTTCTTTCCTGAATAAAAGCAGTCTGGTTATCATGAATTAAGGCAAGACCGATTTCAATCCGGTGCAAAGCAATTTTGAGATGCTTTTGTAAATGGTATTGCAACAGGCTATAGGCTTGAAGTCCTTAGTGTAATTTGGGCAATCAATTTTAGGAACAAGAACTAAAGTAGTTGCATTGATTTGTTTGAGCAGTTTACCATTCCTGAAAAAATCATTCACAGCTTCACAACAGTCATCACCAATAACTGACCAAGCAGCCCTTGAAAAACTGAGCACCATAGCCATCAAGTCTAGGACTAGCATCATTATGAATAACGAAGGACAAGGAAAGGAAGTGATGATATATATATATACATATATATATATATATATATATATATATATATATATAATGACGATAATTATTGATTGATATGTGTAACTATCAATTCTTCAAATTGCATTGGATTTAAATGTATTTTTGAGACACACCGTGCACAATAATTAAAATCTAGTGTAACTCCATAATCATTCAATTCGCCTGCAGAATCTGAAAGGTTGAAAAATCCATTCAATACGCTATTGCTTATTAATATGTGAATAATTAAGCCCATAACCCATTTAAAATAAAGATAATATATCATACTATTGTTTGTATACTATTGAACATATATTATTTTTCAGTAAATTTAGATAATATACTACCAAACTATTGTTTCAACTCTTTTTTATTTTTTTTAATACTAGCGTGCAAGTGAAGTTATTGAATTGGTGGCATTAATTACTATTGTGCTGGTGAAAAATACATAATATATAGATAGATAGATATACGCGTTATAACATTAAAAAACATTTATAAAGAGAGTAAACTATAGTTAACCAACAAAGGTGTTGGCATAGGTAATCATGATTTGATTCTTGATAAGAAGAATGGTAGGTAGAGCAAGTTTGACTGCACACGAGAGATTAGCTTTCTTGGTAGTAAGGTGAGGGGATGCCTAGTAAAATCAAAAAATTATATTATAATTGATGATATACACATATAACTATTAAAATAATTTAATTTTAGTAAGTGATCCAATTGAATCAACAAGGGTGTTTGGTGCGATGGTAAAAGCACACTACATTTACAAGGAGAAATAAGGTATCTAACTATGTCCGATTAGTTTTCTATCATGATACTAAGGTGGGAAGATACCACAAAATTTTTATTTTTTATTTTTTAAAAGGTATTATATAAACATTAAGTCAACCAAATTTATTCTTCAATTGTTTCAACAGCTTGTTTTAGATTTCTTAGGCTTTGGATTTATATCCTTGTCTACATATAAGAACTAATATTTTGTTAATCATCCTATGAGTCAGAACATTAGGGCATCAACAATTTACAAATAAGTAGGTTTAGCATAATTGAATACTAGCAAGATGGTGATTTTGAGCTATCTCCAATCAAATCCGAGTTTGCAATGGATTAGATGAACACCGAGCTATCTTCGGCTATGACCATCTGCAATGTAGGTACTAAAAAATAGCTCTGTTTCTTCTAGGAGCTTCTTACTACTCATGTGAAGTCCCCATGAGCTCTTATCTAAATATGTCTCTGATGACATTAAATCAATGAGATAGCTACAAACATCTCCCAGATCATATGGTGTGCCTAGATCCTTCCTTACCAGTTCATTTTGGACTCCCCCTTGAGCATTGTTCGTGTACATAAGCTTTCTACATTCCTGTTAATATCAGAAATGGCATACATAACTATGTATCTTATGTAAATGTTTTTGCATGTTTACATGTATCACGTCTTTTTTCTTTCTTTCACTGAATCACAAGTCACAAGTGAGAGAATTTTTGGTATACACTTTACAAATTGGTTTAGTTACTCTCAATGTCCCTAAATTTTTCTGGAAAATTCAGATTCTTGAACTAAAAGTTTAGTAATTTGGTCCATAAGTGCATAGAAAGTTTGTAATGAGGCATCTACTTGTCATTTGTGGTTCCCTCAACTTTTTAGAAAAAACTCAAATAGGTTAGTCATTTTTGGGAACTCAAGTAAAAGAGACTCAATTGCAAATTTTCTATGCATAAAGGGACCCAATTACAACTTTTTAAATTTAAGAAGCTATTTGAATTTCCCACTTACAGAGAGCAATTTAACCTTAAGAATATATAGTGAAAACAAGGATGAAGCCTAACGAAAATGAGGAAACCTATAAGAAAACAAAGGAGGGAGTTACCTGGAGCATTACATTTATAGTTGCAATTTGTTCAGAACTTAAGAAGTCAGATTTCAGTAGTTCTTGAAATAAAACCAGAATCTCTGAGCTCAAATCACTAGCAGCAAGGTTCTCCAGCATGCCGGATATGCATGAATTATTAAACACAGATCTCATCCACTGAGGTATTTTATCCAATTTCAGCAATGCAATAGCTACATGTACTGCAGGCCTTTGACTTTTAACGAATGATTGTGATGCTAAAGCAGGGGTTGCCAAAGACACTGTCATCTCCTCCATAATCAATCTACACCAGCTGATCTTTCCTATTACTTTTGTTTCCTTTGCAACACTTTCCCATCCCAAAAGCATTGACAGGCAGAGGGCACAATTTGCAGCCACTCTCGGGTCACTGTAAAAAACCAAGCCTTCCAATATACTCATTATGGACTTTAAGTACCCAACAGTACATTTCAACTCCTCATGTTTACTGTTTATTTGATCTGATATTCTGTTAAACAACTCTAAGAGGCTATAAGAAGCAGCAAGCTTGATCTCTGGAGAACCAAAGTGTAGAAGTCTGCATAGGTCATGGCAACGGATGCCAATGAAGGCTAGTGGCTCTGCTGGATTCGACGAAACAAAGAAGTTCTGCCAGTCCACAGATCCAGGAAGGATTGCATGCAAACTAGAACAGAAAGTTTAGCACAGCCTTAGATTTCTTTTTATTTAGGCCAACGGATGAGGGGTCTAAACATAATATTTTGAAGTTAGTATAATAAAATTAGAGCAATGCTAGGAACACTCTTTAAAGCACATTTTTTATCATTATTATTGGGTGGATTTCACGGGTGATCTGTTAAATAGAGAGTGGACTTGTATGATTTAGCGGTTCATTCATAAATCCAAAAGTTTGTGTCTACAAATGAGTGTTTAAAGAGTTTATTGCTAGCATTTTTTAAAAATTAATTTCAACAAAGAAGATAAAGGTAATTTATTATTACAGATGCAGTCTGACATACCTTTTAATAGCAAAGTAATTGAGCAAAAGAACAAATGTTAATGTTTGTGCAGTGCTTGTTTCCTCATCATAGTCAACCAAAGCAGGTCCCTCAGAAGAAGCTGTGCAGGCAATAGTGTTGACTACAGAGATTATAGAAGTATTGAAAAGAATTTGCTTTGCAGCCTCTTCAAGTGCTCTATTAATAGAAAGTTGCAAAATCAAGGACAGAATGCCAATAACAAAGAGAAATTCATGACTTAAGGTATCGGCATTTTTGGGCGAAAAAGAGTACTCCATCAACTGCAGAAGTGATAATTTGCTGTTAGAACAATAATTGACCAAATAATTGAACTTTTTCACAATCAGGATTTAAAATTTTAAAAAATTGGGAAAAATGACATTTATATTACAGAACTACTCAATGTGCTATATCATCATTTTGTAAATGGTTTACACACAGAAAAGTTAGAGATTACTTTGAGACTGACAAAGAAATTGGCTGGATTGAGGCCAATAGGCCACTCTAATTATGATAATGGTTAAAACTCATAATCTCTAACAAATTTATAAACTAAATTAAAATTGTAGAAGGATCTCAGTAACTCACACCTTCAAGGTTACTGTAGGCCAACTCTGATCAGCGGAAAGTGTTTCGGGATGCACTGAACTCAAAATTTTAAAGACCAAAACCAAGATGGATATGAAAGTTGTCGTTGAGAATGTATTACTCGAATAACACCAAGTCCTGATTGCTGTCGCTATCCCATTCAAAGAGAATTGGTCAGAAGCAGCTGGACAGACATTAACCATAGTAGTCATGAGATTCAGAACAGAGATTATGTCATGTTCCCGGCTTTCATTCTCAAAGAGTTGTGCCAATAAGCATACGAAAATTCTAGCCCCATAGTTATCTTCAGAGGATACTAACTCTGCAAGAGTCCATACATTTATAGTTTGATCATTGTTTCCAAGAATCATGTCAGCCCCTTCTAAGTTACAACTTCTGCATAAATTCAACATCTGACAACACAATGATTTGATTATACTCTCTTGCTGAAACAACCACTTCAATGATACTGTGTGAATTCTTGCAGAAAGCAAGTCCCATTCATCATTGTTTATGAGGTGCAATATAATATCCTCAGCTTCACGACTATAGTGAAAGTGGTAACTCATCTGGCCAAGACCCCTTAACAAACAGTAAAGATTCACCAGTCGTGTGACTGCCATATTATCAGCATTCGGATACTGAAAATCACTGCTATTAAGAAGAATGTATTGTTCAAGAGAAGCTAAAACCAACTTCTCATCTGCTAGTCTGGCAATGTAAGTCATAAAAACTGTTAGGGAAAATAGATGTTGATGAATTGTCAATAACAAGAATGATGGTATAAAGGATTTAGAAGTTTAACTACCTTTCATCATATAGTGAACTGGTGTACATAATCAGCAAAACAGAAGATTGACAAGGAGGCAAGTCTAAACTGTTAGTACTCCTTTGCCCAAGCAAAAAAAGTAAATCTTCAGGGTCAGAAGGAAGATGTAAAGCAGCATCTCTAATTGATTTCCCTGAATCATTACCCAGGAGAGAATCCATGAGTGAGCTGAGTAACAAATATATTCTGCATTTCATCCTATCTCCATTAAACAAGCCCAGACATCCATAAGAGAAACTGAACCAATGGGATGAAATCAGGGTCTCGGCAAATTCCGTGGCATTATTACAGGACTGCAGAAGCAGTATCGAATGAAAAGTTTCCAGCAAACCTAGTACAATTTCCTCTTCCATTTCCATTTCATTGATGCCAGTTACAAGCCAAGGTAGTAAATGCATTCTGCATATATCTAGAATGCAACTTCTAAGTTCCAGTTTACTAGAGTCAGTGGAGTTTCCTTCATGACTGTATGCATATGCCTCTTTAAGTAGGTACAAGCATTGCAAAATTTGGCTAATATTCCTTTCAGAAACATACAGACAAGCTGAAGTGGCATGTTTCATTGCTTCCTCGATTGATTTTGACAGATCTAACGCTCCATCACAAGATGGAGATCTTATAAGGGCTACAAGGATTGAGCAGGCCATTATAAACGCCTCAGGAAGCATACCCATCTTCCCATCGGAATACTTTCTAAGCATTCTAGTCAAAACAAGAACCAGATCCTCCAGTTGTGAAGTCGATACACTTCCAGGGCACTTAGAAACACATTCATAAATGAGCTTCAGTGTCTCGCCTTGGACTGGATGAAAAGGAACTTCAGCCACATAACGTAGTGCCGAAATGAGAGTTGAAACCCCAACCGCAAGCCTTATTTTAAATGCTTCCTCAGCAATTGATAAAAGATCTAGTACCTGAAGGCACATCTTGACTGCGGGATCCTTATACTCTACATTAAAATAGATAAATAATTAGAAAGCCATCTTGGTGGAACAGTAAGGGCAACATTAAGTTTGCATTCTCAAATTAATTATTGTGGAAATAGATGTACCAAGATAAATAACAACAGACAAAACTTATCTTGATAACACAACTACTCATATAATTCAATCAGCAATGAGTCCAATTCCAAACTATGGAAACTGTTTTCATTTTACATTGTGGAAAATTACGAGGCTATAAAGAAGGCAAAAATTCTAGAGTATACATAAATTTTTTAGCTGTTTTGGCAATTTATGTACAAAGTCTTAACCTGACAATCTTAAAATTTCAAACACATAATCTGCTATGTTTTCTTCCACCATGACTTGAATCTGACTGCCTGAAGTTCCTTCCGAAGACAAATAATGATAGAGAAAATCTAGAGTGCCGATCTGGACTTGACAGTCTGATGAAAGCAATGGACCTTTGATGGCTTCAGCAAACAGATTAACAAGAGATGATCCCTTGCTTCCATCATCATTTTCTTGAGAGTTAACTCCTCTGGAGGAAAACATGTTAGTGTCATATTCACATGCTTCCCTGAGCAAATGTCTTCGAGCCAGCATAGTCAAAAGTGCTAACCAATAATAATGGAAGTTTTAATCAAAATAAGGCAAGAATGAAAATAATGTAAACTATGGAATCTTGCCATTACTAAAATCTATTATGTGAAGTTTGCTTGCAACAACATCTAACTGCCCTTTGAGTGATTAACATTAATTCCTTGTTCATTGAGGCAACAAGTTTTGAGCTTAGTATCTAGGCAAATACAACTAAATTCATGCCATACATTTATTGATAAGCGATTATTACTGTCGTAATTATATCGGAAAATAACACCGTAGGCACCTAGAGAACAACACCTAAGTTTTGTCAAAGAAATATCTGGAGTAATTGATGACAGACCAACACAATTAGAGCGAACATCATCATTTTGAGTCTTCATAAGAACATCTCCCAACAGGTACAAAAGCTTTGGGCAAAAGGGAAGCAAAACATCACTTCCATCTCCTTCTGCTGATTCATTCTGAAGAATGGATACTTTATAAAGGAGAAAAAGGATTTCCCCACGAATCTCCTCACTGCAGTGGGGAAGTAGAGAAATTATAATATAATGTGTGAAATGAATTTGAAAATCAACAGCATCCAATACATTTTTACGTAACCTCGGCAATTGAAGTCCCGTTACAAGAATGGATATGAGGCTACACATATCTTTGATGTGTGCACAGAGATCATCCTTCTCACAATTCAGAAGAACCCCTAGGCAGTGAATCTGTACATTCAGAAGCATCAGAACAATAGAAACGGTCCATAACATTTGCCTTATATCTTCATTTAGTTTAAAGATTTATGCTCTTATATTAACCTTAGCTTATACTGCTTTATTAATTTTATGTCTTATCTTACCTAAGGCTTTACCTAATCACAACCCGAAGATTAGTATCACATATATGATATGAGATACCAATCAAAGACCAAAATAATAATAATAACAACAACACCCTCTAATCCTGACTCTAAAGATTCTACTATGTATATATATTTTGACACATTGCCTTTGTCTAAGCATAACTACTCACCGATCTTTTCATTGTTGGTCTTACATGATCAGTGCAGTCAAGTTTTTTCTTCTATGTATTAATTTCAGGTATCTTTCATGGAAGGCAAACATGCTCGTACCGGTCTGATAACATAAGTTAGGGACAACTAGAGAAAGATACTGTTGCAAGACCACCACAGATGCCGCAATGTAAAGGTTTTGGGAGTGGTCGAAACTGCACCAGACGCAATCAAGATTTTGCCAGTCTTTGAAACCGTGACTGCAACGGCTATTTTAAAACCTTGATTGCTTTATTTTTGAGATTACCATGGTAATCTTAAAAACTGCAATATTAGGAACCTTTCTCAATTTCTCAATTTAAAACCAAATTTTGGAATCTTCATATATTTCATGAAGTAATTATCTACATTTATAGATGGATTATTCAGATAATTAAATAATTAAATTAATAAAACAATAAGAGTGAAGTACCAACTTGGTCCATGATGTTTGTTCCTGTGTCAATTTAGTTTCTGAAATTTTATAATTACATATTTAGTACCTCGAGATTTTTGGATGTACCAATTTCGTCCCTCAAGATTTTCTTCAATAGAAACTTGGTCCCTCAAGATTTTTTTCCATAGAAACTTGGTCCCTCATATTTTAAGGACCAAATTGGTATATCCGAAATCTTGAGGATCAAGTACATCCGAAACTTTTTTTTTTGTTTGCACCCTGGTATCCGGCCCACTACTAATCCAGTTCCAGGGGGTCCCGGGGTTAAGGTTTTATTCCTCTCCCAACGTTGTTGCGGGGGATCGAACCGTGGTTCGCCCTACCAAGTGCAGCCCCTGGCACCACTGCACCAACAGCTCGTTGGTAGTACATCCGAAACTTTGAGGGAACAAATTGGTACATTTGAAAAATTTTTGAGGGAGTATTTATAAATTTTCAGGAATTAAATACGTACAGAAAAAACATCATGACTAAATTGTTACTTCACTCAACAATAATAACCGGTTCAATAACTTCACTAACTACATGAAACAGTGAAACATTTGAGATATTGATTTTGAAAACATGTACCATGTGCAATTGGCGGGAACTCCAAACCAAATCACCAGAAGCGATCCGATTCGAAACCCGATCCACAAATTCACAACAAACGGAGTCATCGGCGGCCGAACCAGCGAGAATCCGGACGATATCCACAACCTGTTCCGCGATCGCTTGGTCGTCGAAACACGAGAGCGCAGCGACGAGAGGAGAGACGAGAAAATGAGGGTGAAAGGAGAGGAGATTTTGAAGGAAGGAAGAGTGGGAGAGAGAACGAGAGAGCTGAGAGAGAGCGTAAGAGACGTGGAGGGTTGGGGAGAGAGGGTTTGAGATGAGGTTGGAGAAACAGTGGAGACAGATTGAACCGCCTTGGTGAGTTTGAAGGTTGAACGAAGAACGGTGACCTTGAGAACATGATTGCGATTGCGATTGCGGTGATGATGAGGAAGGTGGTTGAGGATGTGATGATTGTGAAGGGTTGAAGAAGAAAACGACGTCGTCGTCGTCGGAGTCGAAATCTGGAACCTGTGAATCGTTGCTCATGCTCGTACCAGTCTGATAACATAAGTTACGGACAACTAGAGAAAGATACTGTTGCGAGACCACCACAGATGCCGCAATGTAAAGGTTTTGGGAATGGTCGAAACTGCACCAGACGCAATCAAGATTTTGCCAGTCTTTGAAACCGTCACTGCAACGGCTATTTTAAAACCTTGATTGCTTTATTTTTGTGATTACCATGGTAATCTTAAAAACTGCAATATTAGGAACCTTTCTCAATTTCTCAATTTAAAACCAAATTTTTGAATCTTCATATATTTCATGAAGTAATTATCTACATTTATAGATGGATTATTCAGATAATTAAATAATTAAATTAATAAAACAATAAGAGTGAAGTACCAACTTAGTCCATGATGTTTGTTCCTGCACCACTTTAGTTCCTGAAATTTTATAGTTACATATTTAGTACCTCCAGATTTTCGGATGTAACAATTTCGCCCCTCAAAATTTTCTCCATATCAACTTGGTCCCTCAAGATTTTCTTCCAAAGAAACTTGGTCCCTCATATTTTAAGGATCAAATTGGTATATCCAAAATCTTGAGGATCAAGTACATCCGAAACTTTGAGGGAACAAATTGATACATTTGAAAAAATTTTGAGGGAGTATTTATAAATTTTCAGGAATTAAATTAGTACAGCAAAAAAACATTATGACTAAATTGGTACTTCACTCAACAATAATAACCGGTTCAATAACTTCACTAACTCTACATGAAACAGTGAAACATTTGAGATATTGATTTTGAAAACATGTACCATGTGCAATTGGCGGGAACTCCAAACCAAATCACCAGAAGCGATCCGATTCGAAACCCGATCCACAAATTCACAACAAACGGAGTCATCGGTGGCCGAACCAGCGAGAATCCGGACGATATCCACAACCTGTTCCGCGATCGCTTGGTCGTCGAAACACGAGAGCGCAGCGACGAGAGGAGAGACGAGAAAATGAGGGTGAAAGGAGAGGAGATTTTGAAGGAAGGAAGAGTGGGAGAGAGAACGAGAGAGCTGAGAGAGAGCGTAAGAGACGTGGAGGGTTGGGGAGAGAGGGTTTGAGATGAGGTTGGAGAAACAGTGGAGACAGATTGAACCGCCTTGGTGAGTTTGAAGGTTGAACGAAGAACGGTGACCTTGAGAAAATGATTGCGATTGCGATTGCGATTGCGATTGCGGTGATGATGAGGAAGGTGGTTGAGGTTGTGATGATTGTGAAGGGTTGAAGAAGAAAACGACGTCGGAGTCGTCGGAGTCGAAATCTGGAACCTGTGAATCGTTGCTCATGTACATCATTTTTTTTCAAACTGAACACTGAAGAAGATGGTTTGAATTTTCTCAAGTTTTGGCGGCAATCTTTTATCCGAAATCCTTCCTTTTATTATAACTAGGTAACTAGGTAATAAACCCGTGCCACGCACGGGTCCAATACGGTAAACAATAAATCTAATTTTGAAATTTGTATACTTTGGAATAAAAGGATGGATTAATTTAATTCTTACATGAATCAATGGATTGATACTGATGCAAATTTATAAAAGTTGATACCTACCAAATTTTAAAAGCAGTTTTACATTATTTTATTTAAAAAGGAAAGTGTGTAATTCCGTAAAATATTTAATGTATAGTCTAAGATTATATTAAAGAAAAACGAAATGGGGTGTATGTATTTCTGTTCTTGCAGGAATTTGTGTCACTTTGGATTGTGTATGAATAAAGGTTAATAATTTGGAAGAAAAAATAGATTAAAAGAAACCAATATTCACATTGCATACTGGAATTAAACATAGACCTAACTAGAATCCCAAATACATAATGAAAATGCAGAAATAGAAATAAAGTTAAGATACAGACGGTAGGTAATTGTTTCTTTTAACTGACATAGCCAAATTATATAAACAAAAATAAAATATAAGCAAAGTAATTTCCATATTTAAGGCTTTCAAAATTTGCAGAATGATTGATCTTGCTGTTCATTTCTGCTTGTGATTGCATATCCTGCAAATTGAACAATTATCAGTATTAGGTAATGGTAGCATGGAATTGGTTAATTTATTAATTTTGGTTATAGATTGGCTAAAAGTAGAAGCAACTTGTACAATATATTACCTCATAGTAGAATGATCGAGCCATTGAAAGGGGAGACAGATCATTGCGGTCCTATTTGGTTGCAATGCAAAATAAGCAATATATAGTAAATTTTAGTATATTATGTATCCTTAATTTGGTTTTAATTTGGAATCACATATTTCATACAAAATTGTACATTGAATATGCATGTGATGTAAATGAAATATAACTATGAATTAATAATATAAGAAATTTGTACCAATGTAGTAAATATTTCCGAATTCGAAAAGATTTACACCGAGCTTGATGCGCTCTCCTCCTTGCAAATTATGTTCTCTGCAGAAATTACGCCAGCCATCCGAAAGATAAGCTTCATTTGGGCTTCTTTCAGATCTCAGCATCTTGCATTTGTATGATATTCCTTGTTCATCGATGACATTATAATATATCCTTCTTGTCTGAAATGCTGCTGCGACAAATTGATATGACAAAGGCTGCAAATTTAGTGCAAAGTAGTTTAGTATTGCAATTGTAATACTTGATTTTCTAATTTGCTTACAATTGCTGGAAACAAAAATATGTATACCATAATTCCCTTTTTGCATTGATACGGGGTCACTTTTTTTTTAGTTTCGATGTCAAAGTGTGGTGGTACATTTCCTTGCTGATTGGGTGCGTTTGCTGGTTGGACAATTGGTGGGACAATGGTTGGAATATGTGCTTCTTCGTTGACTTCAGTATTTGGTTGAATAATAGGTTCCACAGGTCGATGACGATTTTCTGAAATTGAAGCAAATGTTAGAAAATGTTAAAAGTGGAAGATTTTAGGCATGTTCTGGAGTTAACAATGCTTACGAAGGTAACAATATGTGCATCTGCAATCAGGCAAAATTGTTTCCCTCATCGGTTCAGGGTATCGCATTTCAATGTCATGTGGTTTGGTTATCAACATCTGGTATAAGTCTCTCTCAGACCGCATGAAATCGAAGATGATATGTCCTCTTAAATCATAAAAGTCCATAAGTGTATCCAATCCTTGGGTTATTTTCAGTGTTCGCGTATTAGCATTCCCTTTAAGTCTGAGTTGGTGAGTGTTTCCCTTTGGATCTCTTACTCTGATTGTTTTGCACGGAGTATAGCCAAGGAACTCAGATATAGTATGGGAAAGCGTTTTTGGACCCTGTGCAATAGACAATGTTTCTACGTTATACATTACAAATAATGATACCGATATGGGAAATAATAATTTATATTTGAAGTCTTATACCTCTAATCTGTGGTGGGAGAAAGAAAATTGTGTCATCTTGTCTTTGCTCCTTGAGTTTTGGTAATACCTGTGTGTAAAAAAACAAATATTAAATAGTTGTTATTTTTCAAAAATTCAGTGCAGTATCATACATCACAATCAAATAAGTTGCATATTATAGATTTGTGATTCCAGAAAATATGAGTAGAGGAACTGCTATTTCTGTTGTTTATATAATGCAGTGATTCTTAAATTGCAGATAGTCATGAATACAGTAGCAAAATAATGTAAGAGATATTGAAGAGAGGAGAAGTTCAATGGTATAAGAGTTTTACCTTATCAAAGTTGGAGAAGGATTGCATATGATTCGCCTAATATCTGTTAAGAATGAGTAATTCAATGTAAAGAAACTCTTATTATCATGAAAAAAAGATGGAGCAGTTGATAAATGGTCAACAGTAACGTCTTTTCAATTTTTGTAGTTGAAAAGGTACCAATATTATTGCAATTGTTGGAAGTTATAAACCCAACTGATAAGATTTTTTTTTGGGCTTCTTATACACGTTTTATTTGTAACAGGTCCGTCTGTTGTAATGAGTCCATTTAGTAACTGTGAATGTACAATGTTTTTGCAAACCAGCTTATTATGTAATTGTAATGAGCCCAAGTTTATTTTCTTTTTAAAGGTATAATTGAATCCATTTAAAATAAAAACGTTAATTTCATTTGTCAATCTGTTACAGTTGCATTATGTAAGGTGAATTGATATGAATAAAAAATAAAGTAAAATACGGATGAGAATAGGGGAGTTCATATACTTTTGAAATAGGGTGCATTTTTAGGACTGCATTTGACGGAAAATAAATTGACGGAAAAAAAAGTTAAATAAAGTTTATTTTGTAGTACTGTAATTAAAAAAATTGCTGAGAAATTTTAAAAAATTAGTTAAGATAAAATATAAATTTAATGCATAAGTGTTTAAAGAAATATAATTAGTGTGTAAATAAATCTTATGTATTCTAAGTGTACAATGAAAAGAAATTAGTTTTTTATAAGAAAAGATCGGTATATGTATAACAACAATAAGATAAGAAATATGGAAGAAGAATAAGTGAGAAGAGTTATGGTGGATTAAATATACCTTAACAAATATGGAAGAATAAAGGAGTAAATAGGGTGCATTTTTAGGATTGCATTCGACGGAAAATAAATTGACGGAAAAAAAAAGTTAAATAAAGTATATTTTCTAGTGTTGGAATTCAAAAAATTGTTGATATAATTTAAACTATTAGTTAAGAAAAATTATAAATTTGATGTATAAGTGTTTAAGGAAATATAATTAGTGTGTAAATAAATCTTACTAATAGTTGATTATAATAACAATAAGATAAGAAATATTGAAGAAGAATAAAGGAGTAGAGTTATGGTAAATTAAATGTACCTTAACAAATATGGAAGAAGAAAGGAGTGTGTTCTGCTATTCTCCTTCAACTTGAAAGAAGAAATGTGAATGAGTAAACAACTTTTACGGTTGAGATAAAGAAAGAAGATGTTGAAGTGATAATAACTTGCCTGGGTAGAAGTAATTGATAAGTCATGTCATGTTGGGCAGTGAAATTTCAGAAGTATATTTGATATGCTCTGACCGGAAGATATGCATACAATCCATACCTTTTTGTTGGACCGAAACTTGCCATAGTGAATAAAGGCCCATTTTAATGGCAGAGTTTGTGTTGTTTCTTTACATGGCCCAGTTCCACTTTGAGCAGATAAAGATAAAGATAATAATATTTACATATTTAATATTGAATATCAGTAAGGAAGTCTACAACATATATATTTTTAGGCTACACGTCCAGTTCATAATTAATTAGGCCAAAACAGTACTGAATCATATATGATTCATTAGCTGAAGTACATAAACATAATTTATAATGGTTCAAACATATACCCTCAAAATAATGTGAAATATTTCAATATGGCTTCTGCTTCATCAATTTGAGAGATATCCATCTGTTACTTTTCTGTAGAAATATAAAACCATTTTGGTATTAGTTTTGAATCCAATATTAAAGCAAAACCAAATCATTTTTTTGTTAATTCCCGTAATCATTTTTTGGTTTTATGTGTAATAATTAAGTCGAAAAAATTTACCATTCTTAGTCTTGCTTATTTTGTTTCCTTCTTGCTATCTCTTTTGTTGTGGAGAATTGAGGTGTTTGCATTTGAGATAATCCACATATATCATCTTGTTTATCTGTCAATAAGCTACTCCTGTTCTGCATTTTTGTCTCAGGAGTCTTAAAAGCAGAAGGATCATTTTCACCAGACATAGAGACAAATTCCTACAAATAATAAGTAACAGTGAGCATGTTATAAAAGCCGATTGAGATATAATTTTAGTTATTTGAAAATATTCAGAATTTTACAAAGGGGTTGTTTTGTGTTGATGAAGGGGTTGAAGTTTGCAGGTGAAATGGAGAGTGTGGTGCAAATTGGTCAGCCTGCATGAGGGCAAAAAATATTCAGTTATTGAAATGAATATTTTGTTTCAACCAATTTCTTATTGTACTGAATACCTGATTTGCATTGTTGCTTTCATGAAATTCTTTCAAAATTTCCTCATCATCAGTCATTTGAAGAATTGTATAGGAGTCTTTTTGTTTCAGTATATTGTACTGATGGCTAATATCAATCAAGAATGCAAATTCTCTATCACAGAGAGTGTACAGAGCTGGCGGAAAACCATATGGATCCCCAATCTGTCAGTGGACATTGTGTTGGAATTAGAATTAATATAATTCATCTTACCATGTCATTTTAAAGTGTGATGAATGGAAATAATATTATTCGAAGTATGAATAATATTGTATTTTATACCTCTTCAAGTTCTTTCAGCATTTCCATTGCTGTTTTATGAAAGAGTTTGAAGCTAAGAGAATCGAATAAAGTGAAGCATGCCTCGTCTGTAGAGTCTTGAACTATGAATTGTACCTTGTATCTGAATTGTAAAATTTAAATTCATGACATGCAGGCAGTTTAATAGTGCATAAAATTGTAATTAATTTCATGTCTTAAAAAATGATTAAATCATACTTTGGTATGATTACAGTAGGTGTCTTGTTGCATCTTGGTTCAGAGCAATGAAAATAAGTTCCACTTTCATCTTCTGTGAATGATATTAATCATGTGTGATTAATACTGTAGAATTAAAGATGTCATAGTGAATTTGTTGTATAATATACATCAAACAAAATTATTGTACCTTTTTGCTTCTCAACTACTTTTGTTTTGCATGATCCACATGAGTTGCAGTACCAGTTATTATCTTCATTGATATAGGTAATTGTTCTAATTGTAGCATATTTTCCAGCCTATATTAATGGTAGTTTATGTACGACTTTTTGCATCAGTATTTGACAATAAAGTTTCAGAAGTACAATTTATTTAAAATTTCAAGTAAGTTTTCATACCTCAGTTGCATTTTTGACTTCCCAGATTGACTTCCTAATAGAACTATCAGTTATTGAAGTTGAAGTTTCACTTCGAGATCCAACAGTGTATTGCGTTGCGCTTTGCGTCAGCATTGGAGGTTGATAGTTTTGGCTTATCGTGCAAATTTGTAATTGAGAAGTCAAATTATTACAGGAATTGTAAGTAAATAATGGAAATCAGATATGTATATCTTCATTCTTACATGGACTGAAACTGTTCTACCTCAGGGAATTTGGGATTGTAAAGTATTCTTGTTGTTGTCCATGATGTGTTAATTGAAATCACACCTTAAATAATAATAAAATTAAATCATTCAGTATATAAATTATATAGGAGTAAGAAGAGAGATACCATGCCAATTGTTAATTTTGGCATATTCCATGATCACAATTTTTGGATGAACATCTGTCTTGATAAATTCAGCCATTTCTTCTGCAATGTTGTCAAACAAACACACCTTGACAAAATTTTGGCTGCATAGAAAAAATTTGAATCTAATTATTTAATTTGCATGAAATATTTAGAAAGTATATGTAAAGAAAATAAAAGTAAGTTCAAATGTGTCATTGTAAACTTGTTGTCTGAAAGGAAGAATGTCAATCTCTTTCCAGATTTCCCATCTTTTTGATAGTCTTCTAATTGTCCATGTTCTGTGATCACTCCTAGGACATCTATCATATAGACAAAAATCAGTCAGTTCATAGAAATTATGAAATAGAAATGTCAGGTTATCCTGCAATATAAGATTAATATTAATAATAGAAATTGTCATTATTTTACCTATAAGAAATTCAGACTTAAGATTATCCGGTGTCTCTGGTGTTAACATGTCTTCATATTTTGCAAAGTTGAATTTGTACCAAGGTAAATTGTCTTGGCTCCACTCAACATTTGTTGCATATGTGAATTTCAATTTCCACTTGTTCTTTGTTTCCTTATATGGTCCTTCATTTTTCTCAACAATAAATTTGGAAACCTTCATACATCTTCCTTCTATAAACCATTTTTCCAACTTATTGATTGCATCTTGAAGGTTCATATAACATTGGACTTTTTCACCCTGAGTTAATATATTTGAAACAAATGATAATATTATATATATGCAAATCAAATTACTAAAATGTAAACCTCTGGACTGCTTGATAAGCTGAACAATAATGCACAGAAGTGACTTATAACTATTTTAACCTGTTCATCAAGGAGGACCACATGCATGTATCTGACAATATTTCCTTGGTGCATAACTTTCCAAACTCGATCGATTAACTTTGCCATGGAGGAATCTAGTTTCTCGTCCTAATTTCAAGTCTCTTTATGAAAGATTGGCCATCAAATATCTGTTATAGATAATTTGAAATAAATTATGACTAAATAAGTTGAATAGTAATGGGTTATTTTTTTTCTTCTAATTTGGTACGTTTGTTACAGTTAATGGATAAATAGCAGCTAATAGAAATTAGAAAGATAGTACCGCATTATTTGAGGTAATTTTTTTATAGGGATTTTGTTCTAAGTAAGAAAGAAGAAAAATATGCAGCTACAACATAAAGATCTCTTCTGTGTAATATGGCAGGAAGATATGTTTTGTCAATTTAATTGCATAAAACCCACATATTTATGTTTTTATTATACCATAACTGAATATCTTTTTTTAAAAATCGCACCTTCAATCCTAGGGTTTTCATTTTTAAGTGTTTGTATTTAACTTTAGTAGTGGATTTACCTTCGATGGTGCTTTTCCTTACTTGAAAACCTCTCTTTTGCTATTCGGTGGAGTCTTTCCAGCTCCACTCTTGCGTCTTTGCTTTGTAAGTTGTGGGAAATGAGGAAATGAGTGTTGATATAGAGAATGAGAAAGATAACTTGCTAGAAGGTAAAGTGTAGTTGCTGATTGCTGATATAAAAAATTGGAGCATTGATAGTTGGAAATTGATATCGGTCATTGCTCAAGCACAGAGAAGCTGGATTGATGGGACTTCTCTTTTACAGTAGTGTCTCAGAGCTATGGCAGCTACTACTACCATTTGGTAGGTGATGTAATTTTAATGTTTAAGTAACATTTTTGTCCCTTAACATATTTGTAATTTTAAAATTTAAAATTAGTCATAATACATTTTTTCAAAACTTTAGGTTCTTGAACTTTATTTAATTTTGAGAAGTGGTGCTTTCATTGCGTAAAAGAAAATTTTATCAATGAAAATTAATGACACTTTCACATTATCAATGAAGACATTTTATGTAGAGTCTCGAGACATTACATGATTTTTGTTATAAAAAAAGTATTTTCTTTCAAAATTTATGATATAGATTGGGCCTTGTAAGTAAAGTGAAAAATGATAAACCAGTAAGCCAAATAATGTCATGTTACCTTTATGTTTATATATTTTCTCCAATAACCAAAGAAAGCCTTAAGGTTTTGTTTACAATTCTTCAAAATTTTAATGTCTACCCATAAGATTTTTAAATTCTAAATGTGACATACCAGTTCATTGACATACCAGCTCATGTTTTACAATTTTTTGGATCTTACCAATTAAGTCTAATATAATATTGAAGAAGATCAAATAACATGCAAATGATTAAATAATAGTTGTTGTTATCGATTCATCACTGCAAAGATTGGATATTACATGTAGAATCGTTTGTTGGACAAAGTTGAAGTAGAACACATAATAAACAGTAATAATAAAGCATAATAATCAGTCATAGTACAGTGGCATGGATTAAGAGCTAAAGCAATGCTAAAATTTAGCTGAAAACAACTACTCTTCATTTTGTCACTTTTAAGCAGCATTTTGGTTTGGCTCTTCTTGTATGTAGTTGAACTTGGAAAATCCAACGTATTGGAAAACAACTCTGTCACCATCATTTATGTTTTCCTCTTCACAAAAGTGTTTCCATCCTCCAAGAACTTTTCCAATAATTGCTACCAATCCTTGGTTGAAATAGAACTTGTATCTTGTTCCTTCAATTGTGTAGATATTCCAATTCATACCCAGTGAAGTATGGTGTTTTTTGAGAAATTCTTTATCAACATCAAAGTAATCCTGCATTAATATGTTAATCATACATTTAGATGAAGATGTAAAAAATTTCTTAATAATAATTAAGTATAATGTATTTCCGTAGCCAGTAAGTGTTCAAATGTAATATATTTAAGTTATTTGTGCAATTTAATTTAATTATACTTCATCATTAATATATACAGCTGAATTAATTTATTGAGATACAAAAATATGACCTTGGATGAATCATAGACAACAACCAGTTCTCCCAAAACTCTTGGTGCTTCCGTTGCGTGATTGACAGCCATGGAACTCTGCTATGGCATGAGGAAATATCAGTATGACATTAGTATGATATTTAAAAATATTAAGAATGGAAAAAAAGGAAGTTCAGATTTGAACTGCAAGTGATTAATGTTTGAATTTTGAAATCCCATCTTTGCATTATAACATTAAGAAGAAGAGAGAATACCTTGATAATGTTTGAAACTTGAAATATAAGAGAAGTAGAGTTTTTATTTTGTGACTTTCAAAGGAGCTATGCCATTGGTTTTTATAGAAATAAATTAGTATAAATAATTTATTATTATTTAATATATAATGTTACCAAACCATGGTTGAAAAGAAAAGCATGGTTGAGTATTCTATTGGCACTATTTTGGTATAATAGTACTCACTTATTGCATCTGAAAAATTTCTGAAGTATGATGGACATGTCATGAAAAAAGGAGGACTCTTATTTTGTTTCTATGCTATTCAATAATTGAGTGAAAGAAGAATTCTACACCGTGTAGTATATTTCTGATATAAGTTTTTTTTTAGTAAGTAAAGGAAAAGAAAAGTTTTTATCTTGGAAGTCTGCCATTCATTTGGTATTAATTCAACACAGCTTATTTAAATAACCTTTCAAAAGTGAATAAAGTTGCAGTTTATCTTGAATGGCACAATTCAACACCTCTTTGTTCCTAATATCCACAACTCAGCCTTTGCTATTGCATAAGTTTGGTAACACAAAAGATAGCAGTTTCGAAAAAATAAGCTGAGACAATAATAAATTAAACTGACAGGTAGGAATTGAATTAATGCACACATCTACTATGGGTAGTAATATAATTTTTAAAGGATGAATCATGTAAAAAGATTAATAATATTTGACAATATGGTAAATTATAGGGAAGAGTTAAGTTACCTGAAACTTAGTTGTTTAAATCAAATTGTTGTGTCAAAAAGTTGCAATCAGATTGCATTCCAGAAGAGATCAGCTTTTATGCCATTGCTTTAGTTATGCAAAAGGCATTGATAATGTTGCAAAAATATATTTATCTGAAAAGAACACTGAAAATGCATAATCAATTATCATCATGACAGCTGAGAATCCTACATTTAGCACAATTGTTTTGAGAATTGAGATATTCTTAGTATATAATCTGATTAATAATCTTATCATATAGTTATGCAAAAGGCATTGATATTGTTGCCCATAAATATATTTGTCTGAAAAGAACACTGAAAATGCATAATCAATTATGGTCATGACAGATGAGAATCCTAAATTTAGCACAAATGTTTTGAGAATTGAGGTATTCTTATAATATAATCTGATTAATAATCTTATTGAATAGATATTTGAATGAAAATACAATTAATCATTGATAATTAAATGAGACAACAGGGCATAGTATAGCAAAAGAGAAATGTTACCTGATCCGTTTTCATTCTTTTGATTAAGCTCAAACAAAAAGTGGTCTTGACATTTGCATCGATGAGGCATTTCTTCTGGACATATATCTTAGTTAAACAGTTGAGATATTAAACTGGCAATTCTGATTATTTCTCTATGGTTTTCTAATTGCCCAAAAAACTATTTGTCTCCAAATAAGAATCAAAATGCAGATTAAAAATTATCACTATCTTGGCAATCTTAAATTTACAATAAATGTAAAATAGCTTATTCAGATAGTATAAAACGTATAAAGAAAATGTAATTTGAGAAAGTTTTGTACCTTGCCAAAATACTAATTAGATTTAATACCTGAAGCTGAAATTACTTCACATTTTCAAAAATTTCTTTGTAGACCACATTTTTGGTACTCTTTAATGATTTGTCATCTTTATCCAAGATTAAAAACTTCAGTCCTTTTCTGGATTTCACTCTGGATACAGCTACATATAGCTGTCCATGGGAGAATACAGGTTTAGGCAAGTAGACAGACACATTTGCAAGTGATTGTCCTTGACTTTTGTTGATAGTCATGCAATATGACACTATAATTGGAAACTGTCGTCTTTTCAGTCGGAATGGAAGTTGTGAGTCAGATGGACTCATGTTCATCCTACTGATAAATATAGTCTCTCCCAAGCTGACACCTGATATCACTTTAGCTCCAATAACATGTTCTCCTAGTTGTGTAATTATCAGTCGAGTACCATTGCACAAACCTTTGCTTTGGTCTACGTTTCTCAACAGCATGATTGGTATCCCAACCTTTAAATTTAAAACATGGTTTGGAAGTCCAGATATCTTCAATTGATTCAAAATTGGAGGTGTAATATACTGGCTTGATAAGTCCATTTCATCTGCTGAATTGGATATTGAATCTGAACTTAGGTAAGTTTTTGCTTCTCCAGGCAGTTGCATCAGGCAGTATTCATTTACTTCGTGCACTATTTCAAGTGTTGGTGTCAAAATAGCTCTATCTTTCAAGTAATTCGCATCTGAATATTGACTTTGGAAATTTGGATATGTACTGTTGAATACAGCTTCCAAAGGACAATCGTAATCTTGAATTAATAAGTCATCTGAAATGTCAATATCAACCTCACCATCGTTAGACTCTGCTAATTTCCTATCTCCAAGACTCAGCATCCATTCTGAAAACTGCCTAATATCATTTGCATTACCATTGTTTGCTGCAGACTGAAGTATCATATTTTTCGTCAACTTCAGAACTTTGCAATGATTCCATAAGTAGGATGAATTAATTGAAGAAAAAACAATATCAGACCTTGTACCGCCAGGAACCACTGGTAGTATTTGCCGAAAATCTCCTCCAAGAACAATACAATTGCCTCCAAAAGGTTTCAGATCATTAACTGGCACATTATTTTGCAGAATATCTTTCAATGTCCGCTCTAATGCTTCAAAACATTTTTTGTTAACCATTGGAGCCTCATCCCATATAATTAGGCAAGTTCTCTTGAGCAATTCAGCTTGCAATGAACCTTGATTAATGTTGCATGTAGAAGTTTCTCCAATTGCTATCGGAATTGAAAATCTCGAATGTGCAGTTCTTGCAACTGGAAGTAAAGTAGCTGCTATTCCACTTGAAGCAACACAAAGCACAGTTTCACCTCTGAATCTCAATTTTGCCGTGAGTGCACGCCATAAGAAAGTCTTTCCTGTTCCACCATAGCCATGTAAGAAGAATAATCTACCTATTGTGCAGGGAATTCCATTTTTATTAATGAACAACACTAATGCATTAGATATATGTAAATCTGAAATCTTTTAATAATTTAAATTTCCGTTGTATCTTAAACTTGTACCTTTTTTTGTATCAATTGAATCCATGATTTGTCCAAAAGCATTCTTTTGTTCATCAGTCATTTGTTGTTCAAGAGACAAAAATTCTTCTGCCAACTTTTCATGATTGAAATCAAGTTGCTCTGCAATTAAAGTGTTGTACATGTATGCAAAAGGATCACATTCAGGTATAGACATATTGGGATAATCCTGCAACGACTTGCCAGATTTTTTTAATAGTCCATCAATCTCCACTAAACATCTAGCTTGGAGTTGTTTCAGTAATATGCATCGCTGTAATACAGCCAAATTTTGGACAAACAGTAAGTGATAAAAGAATTTCTAAATGAATAACTAACATCACGTAAAGTAAACAATTATAACTTACTTGGGCGCCTCAATTCTTTTCTTATAACAACCTCCATATCTTCACTAAGAATTTCACATGTATGCTGCCACACATGCTCTGGTTTGCTTACTGTGTTTGACAAAAGTATGGAAGCAAATAATGATCTCAATTGGTTTCCTGTTCCCCAATGTGCTGCTTCTTCAATTGCTTCGATAAATTCCTTGTCATCGTCAAGCAGCCCCAGTCTATAGCAAGCCTCTTTGAATGAATCATACTGAACTCCATTAACTGTTCTAATCTGAGCATAATTTTCAGCACCTCTTATTCTATGCAACAATATGTTTAAATAAAAGAGCTCTCCAGCGGTAGGTGGAACAAAAGTTAATCTTCCAATACTAAAACCTTTCTTTCTGGGACGCCATGTTGGTGGTGATGCTGTATATACAAACCTTGTTGGAAATTGAATGTAAGTTAGAGTTTTAGCTTCTTCATAGATCATATTTGCTTCCATCCATGCCAAAAACATAGAAGATTGGTTCTTTTCTTCTTCAACCACCTTTTCCAAATCATCATCGTCTGCATAGAGTACTGGTTGTTCATTCTCTAAATGGAATCTCAATCTTTCAACGGCTGGTTTCCGATAATTTATTTCAAATCCATAAATTCTCCACATTGCTTCACATGGAGAGATATATCTGCAATCATAATATGCTTTGATCTCATCAACGTCTTGGCCGGTTTGACCTTGACTTTGTTGGTACAGTGCAGCAGTCACTCGATCATTACCTTTGCTGATATATTTGAATAAATATTTGATGCTTCTGCCTTGGTTGCACCATTCAGTATTGACGTGTGATGCATTTTTGACCAATATGGTAGGATTGTATGGAACTGGCCATCGATTGTCCAATAACACACCACCCTTTTCAATCTGTCGACCATTGTCTCGCCTTCTATAGACAGGATATCCATCATCATTTATTCTTGTGTTTTGGCTCGAAGCTTCTTGGATATAATTTTGAGCAACACCCTTCAATCATACATGGCGATCGCGGATTAGCTGCACCACACGAACCACGGATCATGTACTCTTTCACAGCTGCATACAACTCAGGTTGTTCATTAGGATCTGGTATTTTAGCACTGATTATTTTGTCAATATCTTCAGGTGTTGGATGTTTTGAGTCTTGTGCAAGAAATAACAATATGTGTGCATGTGGAAGTCCCCTTTTTTGGAATTCTATTGTGTATATCGCTACATGGAAGAAAGACAATTACATGGCCATATGGAACACATTTATCAGTACGAAAACAAATGTGTTGTATATTAACTTATTGAGCAAAAGATAGTATTGCATACCAGCTTTAACTGAGCCAAAAAAATTTCCAGATTGCAAGTCTTTCACTAATGCATTCAACTTCATTTTAAAAACCCGAATCACAATATCTGGACGATCCTCTGGTTTAAGTCCATTTCGTTCCACAAATCTTGTTATTTCAGGCCACTTAGGATTGCAAGTGAAAGTTACAAATATGACTGGATAACCATACCACCTGCATATGGCCATAGCATCTTGATAGTTTTGTACCATGTAACGGGGTCCTCCGGTGAATGTTGAAGGAAGGACAACTCGTTTACCCAGTGCGTAACTCTGTGTTTCACCTTGAAATACAACATCATGCAAACGGTTGTAAACTTCAGACCGCAAACGCTGCTGATGTTTTCTAAAGAATGACATTCTCCAACTCTCTATCATAGTGTAAGAATCAACAACCAACTGCTAGAATAGTCTCCTACAAATTAATGCTACGTCTTCAACACCATCCCTGTCTTGATATCGGAAAGCAAAATACTCCCTTAGAGTTGTGTTGTCTTCTTTTTGTTTACCTAAATTTCGAACCATATTGTGCGATATGTCCTCAGAGAATCCATCTTCTCCATTAGGATGGACAATAGGATATTGCAACGGGAGATAGAGGGGATGCAGCTCATGAATCCTTTTCAAATATCCAGCTTGAGATTCTACAATTATGTCTCTATTATCAGTACATTCGTCCACGTCACCGACCACCAATGCAGCAATTTCATCTGCAATAGGCAAATCATACACTCTTGAATCTTTTCTTCTCTTCCCAATCAATTTCAATTTGAAGTCCAGAATTGGTTCTTCTTGAAGCATATCTCTTGCCATCCTAAACACTTTGCATATAGGATTATACGTGTCCAGCATAGCCTGCAAGTTTTGCACTATTTCAGAATCCAAATCCGATTGGCCTTGTTCAGTGTTGCTTCTGCAAAGTAGTTGGAAAAAATATTTAGATATGCATGAAATAAAAATGTGTAATGAAGAATTAACACTGAACCATATAAAACTGAACATGTAGAAAATTTGGCTTGTCTCACCTGAATGAGTTCAGACGGTTTTGCACCTCATTATGTGTGTCATAAATGTAAAGTTGAGCAAACCGGGGCACATGACCTGAAGCTGGCAACAAGCTTCCTATTCGATGATGGTTCTGTCCAAATAGTCAATAGACAAACCACCCTCTTCCATCATTTATTGCAGCATCAAGCTTGCCACCCATTGACATAAATGAAAACATCATATTATATGCTCTTATCTTTTCCTGAAAATGTTTCGCCTTGCTATTTTCAGGATCTTTTAGCAAAGACAACAAATATGGCGGCGGCCTCTTCATTGGTGGAATGGTGATTTTCCCCTTTGAACAACACAATGAATAAATGGGATTTCTCACAGATGACGACTTGAGTCGTTCTAATAACCAAAAATTAGCACCACACCATCTACATGAGAACTGAGGATCGCCAAAATCATGATATGAGCATTCTGCTGCGTTAAAAAGAGAAATGGCATCTGCTTTGTTCTGTTGTGTATCTTCCATACCTGTGGGTGCTGACAAATTTAATAAGATATATAGCAGTTGCCACAAATTTGAAGAAAAAAAAATGCACAATAGCATGTATGCATTTTACTATTCAACTCACCACTTGAATTCCTCGCAAATTTACCAAAATCTATACATCTTTCTGCCTGTCTTGAGCACTCTTCATGAAAAAGAATAGGTAAAAGTTCAACATTTGATATTCAGTTATTAAGCTCTACCTAATTTACCAAGCTACCTTCTTTGCGTCATAGAGTGAAATTTGATTATGGTGTTCACTGTTCTCATAATTTTTATATACAATATCTCAGTAAATTCATTTACTTGTTGGCATTTTTAATGATTAACAATTATACCTCCTTTTCCTGAATTACCAGGATTTACAGATTCAGAGTCAACTCTTTTGAATATAATATTCACACGGTCTGCAAAGTTGAAATCTGCATTTCGTCATAGAAAGTTAATGTAATTGTATCACAAAATTGTACATCAGATTCCAAAAGTAGTTACTGGTAAATACTTTGACCTTGTTGTAAAGAAAGAGATATACCTGCCAAATGAGAATGTCCATTGTTAAAGGTGAATATTTGGTTCTTATGAGAATCATCTGCTGGTTTTGATTCATTCTTTGAGCTTTTCCTATGCAGTAACATTTCCATTGATTTTTCAGAATCAGATGGCTGAGCAGTATGCATTCGTGCACCTTGATTGCTGCATTTATCATCCACCATACCATTGATGCACTTCCTCAAGGTTGACACGTTATCATTTCCAAACAACAGTTTCATTCTTTCCCGACTTGCTGCAATAGCGTTGGTTATGTCTGAAAAAGGATTACTAGACCTGGAACTACCTGCACCTATTTCAGTGTGAGAGTGACAGGGAATAGTTAAATGTATGTATTGAATTCTTTCACATATTTTTTATTTAGAATGTCATATTCCCTTGTTTTTGTCTCACTCGCACCATCTGTAAAAATAAAATAATACAATAAAAAATTAACAAATTTGAATGTGTGTTGCAAAATCAAAATTACATAATTAAATTTTGACAAGTAATCTTTATTATACCACTTAATGGCGGTTCCTGGTTTTTATCAGACGCTTTACAATTTCCAAGCTGTGTAAGAATGGTTTTCCCAGGTGACAATTTCTTCATGTTTGTATGCTTGCTGGTTCTATTATCTGCAGGAGTTAAACAAATTTAGGAGGAACCACATTACTTTAAAATTGAAATACATCATTGGATCTAAAAATTACCATGAATTTTTATCTGAGTGAAAACTTGATGAAGGTTTGCTTCATATATCACAGATTCTTCAGATTTCATGATCTCAATATGTCCTGAAACACAGTTGCTCCGTTTCTTCCTACTCATTTGATTCTTTAGATCCAATGGATCTTCTGCAGATAAAGAATGTGAATTACAATATTCATTAATGCAAATAACAACCCATTTTGTATCAATATGAATGATATTTTAGAAAAAAAGTAAGAAGGATTCACCTGTAATTGTTAACCACGACAATGGTTCATCAAGATTTGACTCATCTATTGTTCCTTGACAAAATAATTCTTTATCTGCGCATACTTGCATAAAATATTAAGTTATAGATATGAATGTAGACATAATTTGGCAGACAACAATTGCTTCTTTCATGAGTTTGCAAAACTACAAATTTATGCAGTTATACATAATGCAACCATTAAACTTGTCATGTCCGAACTTTAATTCTTGTTTCTAAACTTGTCATCTACTTATTTGATAAATCAACTTGTCATCTACTTATTTTCAGAAAGTACTATAAACAATAAGCAAGGTTAAATGAAGAGCAAAAAATTACTCATCAATGGAGAGGCCAAGCACTGCCTTTTTTGGTTGCTAGAACATGATTGTAAATTCGAAGTTGCCCCATCACAGCCTTGAACTGCCACATCTTCTCTCTTTCTAGAATTCAATACACTTTGAGAAATTATGCTCTTCCTTGCTGGAAGAACTGAAACTTTGAATTTGGATTCAAGGTTGGTATCACCTTGAAAAATATGCGTGAATAAATAAATGCTACCTTAATTAAAAAATCCAAATATACAGCCATATATTAAAGAAATTAGAGAGCAAAAATTATGAGTCAACATTAAATATCAACATGACACAGCAGCTGCTGTAACCAAGAGTAATAAAAGGTAATAAACCATTAACCATACTTTTAACAGCAACACTGTTGGATAAGCCCGTATACTTTTTTGGAATATGTCTGCTCCTGCTTCTAAAAATAAACAGACAAATGAAATTAGTGAACAACTTTAGTTTTTTCAATATCCCATGAGGCACAACATACGACCACCGGTTGATTGTTCAAAACAAAGGCACACTATACCCATTGCACTAAAAAGGATGATCCTCATCAATGCTTCCCCATGCATTTAGCTTGAAATGATTCAAGCTTTTAAATCGGGAAACTAAAACATAAGCTCATAGAAACAATTTCCGAAAAATTACTTGATTTAAATTAACAAATGAACAATTTTTAGCTTCAAATAAGCTTCAAATAGGATACCTTTTATATCTGGCGGTCTCCAACGCTTCTTCCCCAACTCCATTACTTCACAATCCATCTTCATTTCCAGCTGATGCAGTCTCTGAATTCATGCATTCATGCTACCCACAGCGTTCTTTCTTCAAAAGGTACTGATTTTGCAATAGTTTTTGCCTCTTGTGGCTTAATCCTTATAAAATTAAGCGTTGATTTAATTGCTTATAAAATTAAGAGTATATTTAAGATAATGTAAGAGAATCAGAGAGTGAGAAAGAGAAAAACCGGAGCTGTTGGAAGGGAGATGCAACTATGACTACAAACAAATCAACTTCACTCTTCTTTCCTCATCTTACACGTGTGTGGCTGTCTTTATTTTGGTCTTCATTCATATTAAATATTATTAATAATTATTAATTAATTAATATCTTCCCTTTTCATTAATTTCCCTCTTCAAAATTCAAGTCCACCAAAACTCCCGCTCTTCACTCAGCTAAGTACTTGAAGTACTCGAACTTCTATATGCAGGTCCCGCACTTCCTATATTCCAGCTGAGTACTTCTACTTCTATATGCGGGTCCCACACTTCCTATATTAATCTCTCTTTCCCGCCTGTGGTGACCATCCTTCTTTTATATAGTATAGACTATGCCCGTGCATCCGGTGTTCGTTTGGGTTTTGTTAATTTAAGAGTGAGAAAAATTACGTGTATATTGAAAATTTTAGTGCGGTAGCAAAATTAATGATATTATCAAAATTGTGTTCATTAATTTCTATATTTGGAAATGACTCTAGCTAGTCATTCCCAAATACTTAAAATTCTTGATTTTTTATGAATTATGAGTTATGACTTTAATGTCTTAAATTTTCTTATGCTCTAAATATTTTCTTAATCATTAGACTTATTTCCAAATATTTCATTAACATGGAGCTCAATTGGCAAGTTTTAGAGGCATTTTCATACATTGTTTCTTTAGAAACATATGTTTAATTTAATATTATTTCAAGTTTTTGAATATTATATTTTATCATGTTTGACATCAGGATTGAGAAAGTGTATTTATATTTGAATTTTGATACTTTTTCTTACACAATAGCTATCTGTAAGGATCGGTAACTTTATTATTATTTCAAGATTCTGAATATTATATTTAATCAAGTTTGACATCAAGATTGAAAAAATGTATTTACATTTGAATTTTGATACTTTTTCTTACGCAATAGCTATTTGTAGGGATCTGTAGCTTTATTATTTTTCAATCAGTTTTGAGTAATAAGAAATACAATATTGATGTACTTAAATGTATTTTATTTTTAGGATCATCAAACTTTTAGTTATAATGCAAAATACCTACACACATTAACTCACAAATGAGTAGTAATAGTATTATGAAAAAAAAAAGAAGAATGTTGAAGCTTCTCGTAGAAGCTCCAAAAAGGGAAGGAGATAGGAGGGAAAAATGGGAGGAAAGATTCTCCTATTATAATATATATTGATATATTGATAATATATATTGAAAAGAAGTCTCAATTAGAGCCGGCAAAAAAACACGACACGATCGGGTCGACCGAATAAGCACGGCAAAATACCGGGCTTGGTCAACAATTTTGGAGCACGAATTATACACGTGCTTTTTTAGCACGGCTCGCAAAAGCATGAAACACGACCGGACTTTTTCCAGGCTAACACAGTATAACATCCCAACTTATCTTTTTAAAAAATATAAAAATATATGTGCATTTTATAAAATTTATTTAATTATTGTTTAATTTGCAAAAGCATTAATTAAAATTTTGATGAAACACTGGGATTTACAACATGGAATAAGAACTTCAAAAAAAATGTTTCTTTCCTTACCCTTCACCATTGTAAATCTCTGGTTCATCGCTTATCCGGTATTCACGTAAAAATATTAAGTCGCAAGGAGTGAGTCATTTTGTTAAACTTTTAAACATAAGGATTGAATGAAAAATATAAAGGATTGAAAAGAATGAATACTATATATATACATATATATTTTGTTAGGATAACTTTCAATTATCTTTCAGTCACTTAATTAATAATTAATTAAGTGGTTTGGTGTCTATAAATATGTGTAACACCTTATATGGAGGGCAATCTCTAAGGCCAATAACATGTTGGGCACAGGTTTTCGTTTGAAGGTGGGTTTCGGGGAGGTTTCATTCTTCTTTGATGATTGGTTGGATAGTGAACTTTTGTGCAATAAAGTTCCTTGGGTAGCGATTCAAGATACGGTTTTGAGGGTGAAATATGTTTGGAGCCAAGAGGCTTGGCTTTTTAATACTGTTTATACTATTCTACCTCCGGATGTTCAGAATGAGATCACTGGGAGTGAGGTTATGGTTAATGAAGGCATTCCGGATTGTTATTCTTGGAAAGGAATGATAGATGGAGTGTATAGTGTTAAAGCTGGGTATTATTGGCTTCTTGATAGTCAAGCTTCAGTTGCATCCCATCAATCTTGGAGTTGGGTTTGGAAATTGAAGGTGCCTCAAAAGATGTGTTTTTTTATTTGGCTGGTGTTGCACCATGCACTTCCAACAAACTCTCTTCGTTGTCAGCGTCACTGTGCGGCAGCATATTTGTGTGGAAGGTGTAACTTGGAACCCGAATCAATTGTGCACAGTCTAAGGTGTTGGAATACAAGTGGGAAACAAACACCTAGAGGGGGGTGAATAGGTGTGAAGGTGAACCTCTGAAATTTTTCAAAGATCCTTCAAAAACTATATCAGATATATACTATGTATCTAACTGATATCTGACAGAAATCTAGTAACAATTAAAAACTCTGTTATAGGTTGGATATTAGTCAGATAACATAAACCAGAATTTCACAAAATCATACAGATCTAACAAGAAATTAACAACTAAAATAATACCAATACACAGATCAGATGCAGCAGATGCTAAACTATTATAATCACCAACAACACGTTGATTTAACACAATTATTGATTAGTTCTTGTTTGATTATCACTTATCAAAAATTAATGAAATTAATCAAGATAAAATAGAAAAGAAGAAAAGCTAGACACAACGATTTATACTGGTTCACCTTGAACTCAAGGATACATCCAGTAACCGCTACGGTAACTCGAGAGACTTCTTTCAAAGTCGGTTGCTACAGTGACCGCTACATTAGCAGTTACAGTAACCGTTCTAGAAAGGGAAGATTTTCAGGAATATTCCTTCGATATTTTTAATGGCAGTTTCTAGATACTACTGGTATCTTACGTATAATACTTGTATTTTCACTATTCATCTATACTGTATAGTATTTACTATTCATTGCTATAGGATCGTATTTACTATTCATCTATACTTCGATTTTTTTATTTTTTATTATTTTTTTTATTATTATTTTTTTATTTTATTTATTTATTAATTTTTTTTTTGCTAAAAATTTCAAAATTTCATAACTTATTCGTTAACCGTCGGATTTCTCTCAAATTTTAAAACAAGCTTCCTATTATATATATTTACATATCTAACAGTCGAATTTGTGTTTAAAGTTGTGAATCTTTTATTATAAATTTTCTATTTTTATACTCTTTATGTTATTTTATATTAATTAATGAAATTGTGGATGTTACACACGGCACGACACGTCAACCCGATTTATTTTATTTTATTTATTTTTATTTTTAATTTGCCAAAGTTTTTTGTTGAAACTGGAAAGAAAAAGAAATGATCTACTAATCCACTACATTATACAATGCTTATTTACTTATTTACTAATAAGTATACGTCATTTAATACTACCAATTATCAGATATTATCATACATATATAAATATACATATATATTTAAATGTTTGTAGGGTAGCACGCAAAAGCACAAAACACGCACGATGTAGGCTTAAAGACCATTTTTTAAGCACGATTTTAACCCGCGCATTTTAGACACGACACAATCAAAGCTCGAACCCGAACCAGGCAGACATGAGTACAGCCGGGTAGCACGAATTTCCACCTCTAGTCTCAATGGAGTTTTTTCATTCACCCATTTTGAAATGTTGTTCTCTCATTAAAAGTTCAGTTTTCCAATTCAAAGAGGACATCCATTTGTCCTGTCTTTTTTTATTCAATTTATAATTTTTTAAAAATTAAAGTCAAGTTACAAGTATAACCACAACATAACCACTCCAATGCAAAGCATAATACATTGAAAATATTAACTTCCCAAAATCACTTTAGAGATTATTTATATTTGAAATTCAAATCATAACTCCCTTTTACATTTTATGAAATCAATTCTTTTTCATGCAGTTTTAATCTTATAAATTGTCCTTTCGATTATGTGTTCCTTATTTTGTATTCATTCAACCTAGCATGTTAGTAACCAAATTTCGATTATTTGTTCCTTAATCTTAATGCATATTATGTGTAAAGTGCACAGAGATCAGGCAACATGTAGGACGAGTATGTATATGTTGGTGTCATATCTATGTTATATCTATGAGATAATCTGTTTCCATGTTTCGAACTTCTAATCAATTTCCATGTTTTGAATTTCTAATCATGAAATAATTCAATTTGTAATTTTTTTCACACCTGAAAACAATTAATGTGTTTAAATTCTTTCGTTTGTTCTTGACTTTTGTGTGATTCTTTGCATGTTTTGTTGAAGAATTCTTCTTAACTTTTCTCTCTTTGTTACTATTTTGTTATATTGTAATTATCTCTTCTTATTTGCTTTTATTGTTTGTAATTATCTTTAATTTAAGTTTAGCAATACTTATCTAGCGATTCTTCCAGAGGTGGCTTACAAAGACAAGTCCGAGGAGGATTCCCGATGTAGAGAAAGGCCAAGCCCTGTTCCAGGAATTTTCTGAGCGATGATTCGACCTTTCAAGGGCGCCCATGGTGGATGAAGACCTTTAGTCTAGGGTGTCTTATGTTAGTATTGTACCCCCCCCCCCCCCTTTCCCCCTTGAGGATACTAGGGTATTATTGCTCTACCATCCTGTTGCGCACTACATTTGTAATCAAATATTTAATTAGTGACTTGGTACAAATGATTGAGATTTCGAAACTAACAATGAATCAATGAGACCTCTTTATTTAAAAATCAATTATTGTGTGTAATGTCCTAGACACAATGTTCAGAGTATAACCCTAGCTCAAGGGTATGGAAGACCTAAGAGCTAGAATACGGTCTGATGTTACTGTGTGATTTTGTTGGTATGCTAGTTATCCAGTTGGGATAACTAGGGTTTCCCTAATCACGAGTGTGTGCTAGTGTATGATTAGGGAGAAAGAACGTACCTGAGCCCCTAGCTGGAGACAGCTATTTATAGGGGGAGCGGTGTTGTACCCTATGGGCCTGTACGGAGGTCCAGTAGGGCTGACGTGTCCCTTTATAGGATAAGGGATGAGTCATTCATCCTTATCCTGTTAGCGGTTAGTCTTATCTGGTTGGCGAGCTAGGCTCACGCGCCCTTTGCTTGGACTCTTTAAGGGAAGAGGTCCCTGTACTCGGTCCAGAGTCGTTAGGGTGGGTCCTATGGCATGTGCTCGGCCCAAAGATGCGTGACCCGGCAGAATGAGAATTCTGGTCGGGCAGTGAGTATTCTGGTCGGCCGAGGGCGTTTTAGGGTAGACCGAGGGTCGGTCTACCACATAACCCCTTAGCTCGGTAAGACTTTTCGAGTCTTGAGCCGAGCTGAGAGTTCTTCGTATGTGACCTTCAAGGTGTCGAGGGTTAAGCTCGGTAGGGGATAATGAGTTCAGGACAGCTCACCCTGCCTCGCTGTCCCATTGACTGACTGAAAGGACGTTTGGATGTCCTTCTATGACACGTGCTGCCTTGTGTCAGAGGGGTCATGATGGTGCATGCTGCCTTTTGGGTTTTCGAGATGCTTCTTTCCATTAGTTGTGCGCCACGTGTCCTTTTAGTTGCGCGATGTAGGCTTTTGGGCTTTTGTGATTAGGCCCAAATTTTCAAACGTGGGGGGAAACAACCCCTTCAACTACTCTTTTCCTCCTTTTTTCATACTTTCCTTCAAACTCAGACTTCTGACACTCCTCTTCTCTCTGAAATTCGTCTCATTGGCTTTTGGATTATAATTTCCCTACGCCATTATTCTTCTGTTCTTGATTCCCCAGTTCGTTCGTGCCAGTTCTCATCTCCAATTCTCAGGTATTTTGATTTTCTTCTTTTGTTCCTGTTTTTCGCTTTTCTTTCCTTCTCTGCTGAATCATATTCTCCATAGGTTCTGGGTTTTTGGTTGCAGATTTTGTTCCTGTGTTTTAGTTTTCTGGGCTTATTTCTGGGTAAGTTTAGATTTCATTATGAGTATTAATTGGCTTCAGTACGAGGAGTGGTCTAGGATTCTGGGTTTGAGTGATCTTGAGGATTCTTCCTCTTCTTCTTCTTCTTCTTCGTCTTCCGATCTGGAGGTGCTGGACTTTCTGCCCTCACCCTTCCGCCATCGCATGGTAGATCCGATGGCCGAAGTACCACTATCAGTAGATTACCCTCGGAACCCCGAGGAGGAGGAAGGTAGGAAACTGTTGTATCAAGCGGCGGAAGAGCGGGCCCAACTATCCCGCCGCCCTTCGAACCGTTCCTGGGAGAAACCCTTCTGGGGAAAAGCTGTTAGGGTTAGGGGAAGGTGTAGCAGGCTCGGCTATAGGACTAATAAACCTAGGGCTAGGTTGTTTAAAAATCTTGATTTTATAGATTCTGACGCCGAGTATTCCCTTTCCCCAGGTATGGTTCGAAGGTGCATCACACATCCTCAGGAGTTCCTTGTGCCTCCGAACTCTGTAGATTATGACTGGGTTGACTTGGAGGTGCTTGGAACCCCGTCGGCTTTGGTCAACAGTAATCTAAGTCATATCCGAGCCCACATACTCCCCTGCCCCACGGATAAAACTGGGACTTCTTATGCAATAAGCTCACCGGCAGCCAACGACCGAGTGTGTACGGCGACCGCCGCGGATCGCAAAGAGTTTTTCATGTATGAAGAAGTTGTCATTCGGCTGGGGGTGAAGTTGCCCTTTACTGAAATAGAAATAGAGCTATTGCGTCGGTTATGCTTGGCTCCTACTCAACTACATCCTAGCGGTTGGGCCTTCATCCGAGCCTTTCAAAAGTTTTGCGAAGCTCAAAAGTTGACTTGCTCGCTCCGAGCGTTTCTATGGTTGTATATACCGCAAGTGAACATCTTCGAGAAGGGGTCGCGCCAAAGATTGTGGGTGTCGTTGAAAGCACGCAACGGACATGCCCTCTTCGATAAATTCACAGATTCATGGAAGACTTTTAAGCCTTTATACTTTAAGTATCAATTCGTCGGAAATGGGGACTGTTGGTTTATGGAGGGTGATCAGCCTCGGTTTCCGTTGTCTTGGTCACCCGATTTTTTTAACCGCAACCCCAAACTTCATCAGTATCAATATGAGTCCGAGCTATCTGTAGCCGAGAGGATCACTTGTGATACCTTCTTTTCCTATCTTAGACGGAATGGTCCAGTAGATATCAAGAAGATCATTCTTTTTCCCCAGGAGCTTATAAAAGCTGAGCTTGGTACATATATAATTTTTTTTTTTTTTAACATTTGGATTCTTGGTTTTGCAGAAAAAATGGCTAAGGAAAACAAGGCTGTTGCTCGTATAAAGGAACTTGCTAAAGCAAAGGCGGCTGCTGGGTCAAGTGGTTCTCGGAGTGGAGACATGTCCTCGGAAGCCACTCGCTCGGTGACTGTCGCCGAAACTTGTCCCTCCGAGGTCAAGGTGGTGCAGGTTGTTCGTCCTTCACCGACAAAGGGGGGGGGGAATAGCTACTGGAATCCCGCTGGTGCAAGTGGAAGGAAAGGAGGATGAAGAGGATCGGGTGCCTCTTGCCAAAAGGGCTAAGTTGGATAAAGGCAAAGGCAAGGCTGTGGAGGTGGTGAAGGTGAAGGTTGCCGACCTTCAAAGGACCAATCTGTGGTTCGATAAGTCTGACCCGGACGAGGAGAGTGTTTGGGCTAGGAAGCTAAATGAGAAATTCATCGGCTTGGTTTATACGCCGAACGATGAAAAAAGGTTGTCGGATCAGACGGCAAGCACCTTAAGGTGCCATTGTGACCTTTTGGGCCGAAACATGCTGAGGGCTGCCAGCTATATGTTTCATTTAAGCAAAAATGCGGAAGACATCAGTGCCACCCTCTCGTCGGCTGAGAAAGAGAAGAGGAAAGCTGCTGCTGCTGAAACTAAAAATTTGCTAAGCCAAGTGAGGGAAAGTGAGGCAAATCTCCGAGCTCTAACGGAGGCAAACGCCGAGCTTCAAAGAAGATTTGACGCTTCGGAGAGAGCTCGGGAGACTGCTCTAAAGGCTCTGGAGGATACGGTTGGAAAGGATGCTGAGAAAGGAAGGTTGCTGCAGGCGGCCCAGGCGAAGCTGACTGAAGCTTGTCAAAGGGTTAACGAGCTGGAAGGTGTTGCTGGTCGTTTGACGAGGTCGGAGGCGGAAGTGACTAGGTTACAAGGGGAACTGGGCGAAGTGCAGAGGGAGTTGATCAAAACTCGTCGGAAGGCTTTGAAGCATAAGGTACTGGCTTGCAAGAACCACTTCAACTGGGATCATGGTGCTGTCGACTCTTTTGTGAATGCTGTCAAACAGTTAATGCTCTTGAACCCTGGAATCCGAGTGGTTGGGACTAGCCCATATTATGGGGTTGATGGTGATCGGATGATCGATTATCGTGATGATGCTGAAGTGGATTTATCAGCACCTAACCTGCCGAACCCCCTGGAGTTGGAGCAAAGTGAAGAAGACTTTGATGGGTCATCCATTGCCTTGTCCGAAGACGAGGATTAACTCCCTGGAGATGTATTTTGCTGTATTTTGCTGTGTAATTTGGTAATTTGAACTTTTTTTTTATATTTTGCAACATTGTTCTTGTAAGAAGCGAATCTTATTCTGTTCTTTATGATCTAGTATTGTGTTTTATCTCGTTATAAACTGTTGTTTTAGATTTCGAATCTCCGACCTATGGCCTAGGTGGGATCCTCGGTCCTCGGCACTACGAAACTGTTTTTAGTTTTTGGCCGGGCATCTCATTAAAGTACTTGCAATTGTTAGTTTATATGTCCTTGTTAAAAGGTCATGCATAAACATCCAAGTTCGCCTCGGTGGCGAGCCGAGGGGAAATGGATAGTACGTTAACAGTAAGAGAATACGAGAATTTAAAAACTTCATCGAATTTCCTTGATCCGTTTGTAAACAGGAGTCAAATACAAAAAAGGATAATTAAGATCATGCTAAAGATGAATGACAGGAATTTAAAATGATAAAATTTCATCTTTGCAGACAGTGTTGTGGCTCCCATTTAGCTATAGTATGGTTTGAGCTTGGTGGCGTTCCAGGAGTTGTTCAACTGTTGGTTGGTTAGTGTTTCAAGTCTGTAGGCCCCCGAGCCTGTCTTCGAGATCACTCGGTAGGGACCTTCCCAGTTCTTAGCCAACTTCCCTTCTCTTGAATTTTTCAGTCCAATGTCAGCTCGTCTAAGGACCAGGTCTCCCACAGCAAAACTCCTCGGAACCACCCATTTGTTGTACTCTCGGGATTGTCTTTCCTTAGCTTTTTTCTCTCGGTCCGAGGCTAGGGATCGGATTTCCTCGCTGAGGGTTAACTCTTCCTTTAACAAATCTTCGTTTACTTCTATTGGTCGCTCGGATATACGGAAGGTAGGGATCCGAGTTTCAATAGGTAACAAAGCGTCACAACCGTAGGTTAGTCGGAACGGGGTTTCTCCTGTTGAGGTGTGTATGGTCGTTCTGATTGACCATAATACCTCGGGAAGGAGGTCAGCCCATGAACCCTCGGCATCCAACAATCTTTTCTTCAAACCGTCGATGATGGTTTTGTTCGCAGCTTCAGCCTGTCCATTGGTTTGCGGATGCTCGACGGATGAGAAGTGATGGGTAATATGGAAGTGGTTGACAAGTTCTTGGAAAACCTTAGCAGTGAATTGGGTACCGTTGTCGGTGACCAGGGTGTGTGGGACACCGAAACGGGTGATGATTTGTCTGAGAAAGAACTTTTGAATTTTGGCGGAGGAGATTGTAGCCAACGCCTCGGCCTCAATCCACTTTGTGAAATAGTCAACTGCGACCACCACAAATTTTAGTTGCCCCGGGGCTATTTTGAATTTTCCTATGATGTCCATGCCCCACTGATAGAAGGGCCATGGTGCAATCATGGAATGTAGCTCCGTTGGGGGGCGTTGAAAAATATTTCCATGGAACTGACAGGAATCGCACTTTTTAACATGTTCCGAGGCGTCGCTGAGGAGTGTAGGCCAGTAGTAGCCCGCTCGGAGCACTTTGCGAGCCAATGCCTTCGCACCCACATGGTGGCTCGAGATTCCTTCATGAACCTCGGCCAGTACCAGATCAGCTTCCGCTCGGTCCAGACACCTTAGCATTGGGGAGTCTGTTCCCCGTTTGTACAAAATGTTGCCGACCATGGTGTATTGAGCCGCTTGTCTTACTATCTTCTTTCCTTGGGAGGAGTCGGTAGGTAGGATTTGGAACTGGAGATACTGCTTAATGGGGTCCATCCAGCTGGTGGTTAGAGACACAGCTAAGATAACACTCGGCTGGTGAACAGTTTCTTGGATTAGGGTTTTGTTGTTCTCTGGTCCTTTAGTACTGGCGAGCTTTGACAGAATATCTGCACGGCTGTTAGAAGACCTAGGGATGTGGGTGATGGAGAATTGGGGAAAAAGATCTGTGAGAGCTTTGACTTGTTCTAGATATCTCTGAAGGATTGGTTCTTTGGCTTGGAATTCACCTTTGATTTGAGATACAACTAGCTGGGAATCACTGAAAACTTCAATTTCTGACGCCCCCATTTGATGGGCCATGCGCAAGCCGGCTATCACCGCTTCGTACTCTGCTTGGTTGTTCGAGGTGGGGAAGTCGAACTTGAGGGAGTACTCCACACAAATGCCAGCTGCGTTTTCAAGGATTATCCCTGCTCCTGCCCCCTTATTGTGGCTGGAGCCATCAACATAAATTTTCCATGGCTGGGAGAGGTTGGAATAAGTAGAATCTGATAGCTCTGAAACAAAATCTGCTAAAATCTGGGACTTGAGAGTTTTTCTTGGCTCGTAGGTGATGTCGAACTCAGATAGTTCAACAGACCACGACACCATCCTTCCAGCCAAGTCTGGTCGGTTGAGGACCTGCCTGATTGGCTGAGTTGTTCTGAGTACTACGGGGTGGTTCTGAAAGTACTGCCGGAGTCTCCTAGCAGCAATCACCAAAGCAAAGGCGAGTTTTTCAATTCTGGAATATCTTATCTCAGGCCCCTGGAGGGCCTTGCTGACAAAGTAGATGGGACGCTCGGTTCCCGAGTCGTCTCTGACCAAGACCGAGCTAACAGATGTTTCACTTACGGACAAATACAAAAACAAAGTTTCCCCTTCCCGAGGACTGGTGAGGACGGGAGGGGCCGAGAGGTATTGCTTGAGCTCTGTAAACGCTTGTTCGCAAGAGTCGTTCCAATGGAAGTTCTTGTTTTTTCTGAGTAACTGGTACCATGGTAAAGCTTTCTTGGCTACTTGAGGGAGAAATCTGGAGAGGGCCGCCATCCGACCAGTTAGCCTTTGAACTTCTTTGACATTAGATGGGCTGTGCATGTTCAGAATAGCTTGACATTTCTCCGGGTTGGCCTCGATCCCCCTCTCCGAGAGCATGAAACCTAAAAAGGTCCCGGCTGGGACCCCAAAGGTACACTTATCAGGGTTCAGGCGCATGTTAACTTTTCTGATTCTATCAAAAATAGCCACGAGGTCCCGAGGATGGTCCTCCTTCTTCTTACTCTTAGCTATCATATCATCAATGTACACCTCAAGAGTAGGTCCGATCATTCCCGAGAAGACCTTGTTCATCATACGCTGGTAGGTTGTGCCAGCGTTTTTCAACCCGAAAGGCATTACCGTGTAGCAGTAAGTTGCCCTTTCAGTGATGAAGGCTGTTTTCTCCTGATCAGGAGGGTACATCGGGATTTGATTATATCCTGAGTATGCATCCATGAAAGATAAGAGTTGGTAGCCAGATGAGTTGTCCACTAATTTGTCGATGATGGGGAGGGGGTACTGGTCCTTTGGGCATGCTTTGTTCAAATCGGTATAGTCGACGCACATGCGCCACTTCCCATTCGATTTCTTGACCAGAACGGTGTTGGAGAGCCATTCCGAGTAGCTAACCTCCCTTATGAACCCGGCGGAAAGGAGCTCGGATACCTTTTGCTCTATCACTACCGCCTTTTCGGTGCCAACCCTTCTCTTCTTTTGGGCGACCGGTTTGGCGGTCGGATAAACACTGAGCCGATGACAGATCAAGTTCGGATCAATCCCCGGCATGTCTGCCGAGGTCCAAGCGAAAAGATCTTTATTCTTCTTTAAAAGCTCGAGCATTTCTGCTCGTATTTCTTCTGGAAGGTTGGTTCCTAGTTTCACTCTTCTGTCTGGTAGTTTTTCATCCAAAACAATGAACTCCCACTCTCCTTCAGGGGTAGGTCTTGAATCATCCAAATCGGACCTAACATCTAGATCCGTCAAGAGTACACTTCCCTTGTTCAAACTTAACTTTGGTTGGATTTGTTCTGGAATCTTGATCTTTGCCAAGCTGGCATTGTAACACAGTCGAGCCTTCTCCTGCTCGGCTCGGATGGTAACTACAGTCCTGTCAGTACCTTCAAACTTCATAGCCAGATGGACCGTTGACACGACCGCGCCGAAGGCCTGCAAGCATGTCCTGCCAAGGATGGCATTGTATGCTGAAGGGCAATCGACGACAAGGAACTTGATAATCTCGGTTCTCGCCGAAGGGTGGTTCCCAAGGGTCACTGGCAGCTGGATGTGTCCCTTGGGAACCACTGCATCCCCAGTAAAGCTGATCAGCTTTCCCTCGAAGGGGGTCAGGTCCGAGTTTTTTAATTTTAGTGCTTCGAAAAGGTTTAGGAACATGATATCTGCCGAGCTACCCTGATCGACGAATACCCTGGCAACCTCGTAATTACCGATCAAGGCAGTGATGACCATAGGGTCGTTATGACCCGGGATCACCCCTTCAAGATCATCATCAGAAAAGCTAATGGGAATACTTTTTGTGGTTCTCTTTCGGATTGGATGGTTGTGAACTGCAAGGACTTGATTGATATATTTCTTTCTGTCGGACCGTTTCTCTCCTCCTCCCGCAAAACCTCCAGCAATGGTGTTGACTCGTAGGTTTTGCGGGGATTGATCCGTCGTGGCAACTTCTACCATGGCCACTCGCTGCTGATTGGTTGGTTGTTGTTGGTTGGTGTTTTGATCGGCCTGCCTGGTTGACGGCCGACCATTCCTGTCAGGGGATGGAGTTCTTCTTCGAGTATGTCGGTCAAGTGCTTCCCGGACATACTGCTGTAACTTGCCGTCCCTGATTAACTGCTCAATCACATCCCTGAGCCAAGTGCATTCATCTGTCGTGTGCCCATACCCACCATGATACGAGCAAAATTTGGAGCGATCTTGCCGCTGGCTTCTCTTCAAGGGGGGTGGTCTTTCTATTGCTCGGAGCTCAGTCTGCATTGTTTCCTGCAGAATTTGGCTTCTTGGGACTGTGAGAGGGGTGTATTGGTCGAATTTCCCTCGGGGAGGTCCAAATCTCCTTTCCCCCCGGGGTCCCCTCCTTTGATCTTCCCTTCGGTCATCCCTTCTCTCGTCTCTTCTTGATCTCCCCTGGGAGGATGGCTCTCCCCGCTCGCCTCTGTCTCTGTTTCTTTGCCATTTGCTGAATTCTTCTAAGTTTATGAACTTAGTAGAACGATGTCTTAGCTCCGCCATATCCCTCGGCGGTTTGCCCACAAGTGAATTTTTGAAATCTCCGTTTCGGAGACCCTGAGTGAAGAGAAAGACTGCAAAGCTTGGTTCTAAGTTAGGCACGGTCCCTGCCTCCGAATGGAAACGTGAGAGATATTCCCGTAAAGGCTCTTCGGTCTGCTGCATAACGCCCGCTAGCGCGTGGTCGGACTTCGGCTGGACGCAACTAGCGGTGTACCTGTTCAGAAAAACTCTCTTCATCTCTGCCCAGGAGTTAATAGAGTTCCTGGGCAAGGCTGAGTACCACCTTAAGACGGGTGGTTGGAGAGTCATGGAAAAAGCTCTGCATTTCATCATGTCTCCACCGTCGTAAAAGTTCATAGCTCCTTCAAAAGACAAGATATGCTCCAAAGGGTCGGTTAACCCGTTATATTTGGAAACACTCGTTGGGCCGAGAAAGGCTGAGGGTGTCTCGTATGCCATGATTCTCGGAGTGAAGGGATGGCCAGGATGAGCAGTGTGGTCGGTTTCATATGTGTCCTCTAAGATTGGGTTTATGGGGGGTGGTGGAGGTAGAGTGGTGGTTGGGTGGGGGATCAGCTGAGTTGCTAACACCCCTCCGGCCACCGCCTGCATATGGAGCTGTTGGAGATCGGCGATGGCCTTTCCCTGTTGTTCTAGGATCTTAGCTTGTTGCTTAATGATTTCTTCCAACTGGCTCTCCCTTTGACCACGGGAGTGATCCCTATCATCTCCAGAAACACGGGCGTCGATGGATCGGCCTGATCCATGGTTTTGTGCATGATTGGGGTTAAGAGAATTTTGGTTCTGGGGGTTTGTTTGCCTGGAATGGACGGTGTAAGGACCACTGTGCGTGCGAGCTGGAACGGAGTGGTGGCTCCGGGCTGGAATTTGTCTTACTGATGGCATGCTGGGATGTGGAGGGTTTCTCCCATCGAGATCTCCGCCGTTGTCGCCACTGCCTTCTTGCAAACTCTGATGGTTTCGCCCTGCTTGGCGGTTTGCGCCACGCGATGTTGCGTTTCCTCGCGTCTCTACCATTTTGGGGTGGGAATAGCAGTTTACGGTTTCCCACAGACGGCGCCAATGTAATGTCCTAGACACAATGTTCAGAGTATAACCCTAGCTCAAGGGTATGGAAGACCTAAGAGCTAGAATACGGTCTGATGTTACTGTGTGATTTTGTTGGTATGCTAGTTATCCAGTTTGGATAACTAGGGTTTCCCTAATCACGAGTGTGTGCTAGTGTATGATTAGGGAGAAAGAACGTACCTGAGCCCCTAGCTGGAGACAGCTATTTATAGGGGGAGCGGTGTTGTACCCTATGGGCCTGTACGGAGGTCCAGTAGGGCTGACGTGTCCCTTTATAGGATAAGGGATGAGTCATTCATCCTTATCCTGTTAGCGGTTAGTCTTATCTGGTTGGCGAGCTAGGCTCACACGCCCTTAGCTTGGACTCTTTAAGGGAAGAGGTCCCTGTACTCGGTCCAGAGTCGTTAGGGTGGGTCCTATGGCATGTGCTCGGCCCAAAGATGCGTGACCCGGCAGAATGAGAATTCTGGTCGGGCAGTGAGTATTCTGGTCGGCCGAGGGCGTTTTAGGGTAGACCGAGGGTCGGTCTACCACATTGTGTATTAAGAAATAATATATTGTGTGAATCTTGGTGAAAGGAGTTTCAAAGTGTGATGGTGGTAATATCTCGGTGTAGCCACCCAATTTTGTCCGGGGTCAAAATTATATTTTCATAAATATTTTGTTTGGGTAAGATTTTTATCCTCAAGTTTTTATAATTGAATTTTATAAATAAAATAAAAAAAAGAGTTTGTTTGGACCCATTATTTTCTAATTTAGGTGTATAAAGTTATTTTTGGGATTTATTTAAAAATAAACAAAATAAAAAGTGCATTGAAATTTTTGAGAAGAAAAATTAATTGAAAAGATTGTGTCCAAAATTTTGACAAAATCAATTCAAAAGATTGAAAATCAATTATTTTTTTAAAAAAAAGAGAAAGATTTTGAGAATTAATTGAAAATCAATTTAGAAAATTTTGAGAATCATTTCAAAATCAATTAAAAATTTTGAAGATCAATTTGATAAATTGAGAATCAATTTAAAAAATTTTGAAAATCAATTTGAGAAATTGAGAATCAATTTGATTTAACTGAAGATTTGTTTTAATCATAAATATTTGAAAAAGATTACGATTGATTTTTGACAAATTAAATTTTTTTTTATTGAAATCAATTTGAATTTAGTTGATGATATGTTTTATTTGGAAGGAGTTATCAACTTCTTCTTTCTAAAAGATTGAAAATTAATTCAAAAAAATTGAGAATCAATTGAAAATCAAGTAAATTTTTTTTAATCAATTAAAGAGGATCGAGAATGAATTTGATTGAGTTGAGAATATTTTTTTTCCGATTGCATTTTTTTGATTCAAATAAAAAATTCTTTGGAAAGGATTATCCTCTTTTTGAAATGTTTGAAAATCAATTCAAATTTTGACAATCAATTCAAAAGATTGAAAATCAATTCATTTTTTTATTTGAGAATCAATTTGATTTAATCGAGGATTTTATTTTAAAATCAAAAATATTTGAAAAGATATTATCATTATTTTGAAAATATTTGAAATTGATTTTTAATGATTTTTTCTTAACTTAACTTCTACTATAAATAGAAGTCATTCTTCACTTTGGAGGTGAATAGAAGGAAATTTTTTGAAGAGGTGCACATAAATACAAAAAACACTTGTGCACAGTGAGACTCGTACGTGGTACTCCATTTCCGCCGCGTCCGGTTTGTTTTGTTTTGTTTTTTTCCTTCTCTCGGTTTATGTGCTAAGCACTCAAATTCAAAGTCTGTTGCACAACTCCCTCCGTTGCAGCATCAGGTTTGTTTGTTTTTTGTATGATTATTATTTTTATTTATTTATTATTCTTTCTTTTTTTTTTCTTTTTAAATTTTTATTTTTATTTAAAAAGAATTAAATAATTATATTTTAAACTGTAGTAATTTTTTCTATTATTATCTAAAATTGGTTGTGTTTTAGTGAATCAATTTTTCTCACCCAACTTTAATATTTGTGGTGAGATCTTTTGGACTTCTTCTCCACACCTAAAATAAATATATAAAAATAATTTTATTTACAATAGTAATAAATTAAAAATGTAGATTTTTTAATTGTTGTTCTAAAATTTGTTGCGTTTTGGTAAAGTCGATTTTTCTCTCCCAAATTCAGTGGAGAGATCTTTCGGGTGTGTCTCCGCTCAAAAATGTGTACACATAAAAAACAATTTTTTTTATATAAATAAATTATAAAAATTAGAAGAAAAACGCTTTTTTAAATAAAAATTAAATAGATTTTATTGATTAATTATTGACGACATGTGCATTGGAAATCCACCTTTATTTCCTTTGTCTAAATATCAAGGTCTTGTGCATGTTCCTCTTCGCATCAAACATTTTTTCTAAAAAAAATAAAAATAAAAATAAAAACATTAATTTAATAAGAACTACGTAGCCTTGATTCCTCATTTTATGAGGGTACGTAGGACCAAGGGCAACCTTGTCAGGTACAATAATAAAAAACAAATAATTTTGGCAAACCAATTATTTAGGTCTTTTAATTAAAATCAATCAAAGGTACCATTTTCGAATGGGCGAACGGGGTGCTAATACCTTCCCCGGCTCGTAACCGACTCCCGAGCTCAGATCTATCTAGTTCGAGATCAAGTTTTATCCATTTTAATTAATAATTATCTTTTCCGCATTTTTACAACAAAATGCGGTGGCGACTCCATGTTGGGTCAATCGACCCCCACTCGTAGGTGAGGCCCTGAGGGCGACCCGGGACCCCGATCGCAACAGCTGGCGACTCTGCTGGGGACAAAACTAAATAAGAGAGTCAGACCTAAATGATTGATTATTTTTAATAGATCTATTTTTTAATTGGTTTGCCTTTAATTAATTGTTTGTTGTTTATATCTTTGTAAATTTTTTACTTTATTTTATTTTATTTTTGCTAAATTATATATTTTTTCTTTATTGTAATCTCTTTTGTTTTTTTTTAAATTAAAAAAAAAAGGTTTGTATTCCCCCGAAATAGGTTTTTTTACACGGACCTTTGCACACACGAAAACCCTATACCCGGGTACTATTATTTAAACCCTAATTTTAGGGGTGCTTTTGCCCTACCTTTGACTTACCAAGTGTATGGTCTCTTGTAGTGTGTGAAAGTACCACTCGGATTGAGAACCATTTCTCGTGAGCACGGCTTTTGGGAGGTGCGTCCTACCTATTTTAGGAGGCGTAACCAAGCTCTTGTCGATAGTTTGCGAGGTGGGTCCTCACCTTAAAGAGTGAGGGCAATCCTGGGACCTTTAGAAGTCTAGAGCCACTATGGAGTACACTTTGTGTTAGCATTCTATTTTGAAACTTGAATAATTCAGTCATGATTCCCCTTCATTCACTATCAAAGATTAAGAGGTGTCAAAACAGTTAATCTGTTACCTACTTAACCTTCGAAAAAGCTGTGGGGATTGTGTCACTCAAAAATCAAAAAATGTATACTCTTTTTCAAGTTATCAAATTAGAGTGTTACACTTTAGTTATACCATAGAACAATGTCGTAGGACTGTGGCCTATAAACATTCTAAAAACCTTATACGATCTACCATGAAGGGGCATATTTTCTCTCTTGTCGCATTTTTGTTTAATATAAATCGGGATCACCATCCAACATAAGTTGGGTGACCTACCGTCATCCAAGCCAGAATGATGTAAGGGGCACCATTGCACTTTGGTAACCTTATGCTATGAGGAAGGCATTTTCTTTGCATGCGCATTAAACCCGCAATAGGGCCCACCGCCTTAAGGGTAAATTTCATTTTCATATCCATCATTTCACTTGGGATAATCCCTCGTTGTTCCAAGTGGGCCCGAACTATATGGTTATTGTCAATTCATTATGGCATTCCGTATTTTGTAATGAAGGCTTAATTGCCCCCAAATAGGGTCACTTACCCTAGGGGCGTGCATCTGCATTTGTACCATAATATTTCATTTCAATAAGACAAATAAAAATTTTGGAGCGATCCACCGTCGTTCCGAAGTTGGCCAGAACTATATGAATGTTATCAATTTATCCTGATACCTCATATTGGTAACGAAGGCTTAATCGCCCCCAAATAGGATCTTTTGGATTCTAAGGGCATTGCATCATACATTTTTGCATCATCATATATTCATATTCATATGCATCATTCATAAATAAAAAATTAAAAAAAATTGAACAAGTCAAGGTTTCATCACTATTGCTCTCCCGCACCCTTACCAGACCAGACTTAGAACCAGGACTATGGCAGATGTGAATGACCAAGATGAGCCAATCATTCAACCAAAAGAACAAGATCTGTCAAATGCTAGGACTGATGATGAAGGATAACAATGAAAGGGGGTGAATGACCCATCACATTTCTTGGAAGTTTAACCCTTATTGTTTTGCCTAAGACTACAGGGTTACTTAATAGTGGGAAATCATGCTTTCCATTCTCTCTTCAATAAATGTGGGCATCTCAATGTTGTTCCTTAATGAAATTTTCATTTTTCGTTGCACATCTCTTTAACAATTATCTACTAATGTTTTGATCATGTGAATAAACCATCTCACTGCACTTCCAAAACAAAAACAAAATTGATTCCTGCATTAATTTGAGATATTTGATTCAAATTTGAAATTAAAGGGATGATGAGGCGAATGTAATACCCAAAATAGTGTGGACTCTCAAGCAAGTCCTTCCAGTGATACAAGGCTTTGTTGAATTCCCAAACACTGAGGAGATATCCCTAGTCACCCCATTGAGCCTAGATATTTTGAAGAGGAGATCATTTCTCTCAAACCAACAATGTATGTTTAAACTGGGGTGGGTAGTTTGTCAACAGTTTTTGCCAACATGCGAATATCAAGAAGGATTACTTTTTATTTCATATACCCAAACACATATCATCCATTGTTCACCCCATTGAGCCTCAACAAGAAATTTTTTCTTCTTTGAAACCAAAAATAATTTACCCGAGTATTAATGAGAATCAAACCAAGGAAGGCAATTTCCATGGTCAAAAGTGCAATCACAAAAAAATAAAAAATGGATGTAGGCAAGCACAAAAAAAATTAACAAAAAAAATTTAGCAAAAAGTGAGTGTGCTCGTCTAAATAAGGCAAAGCCCATGAATCCATTATGTGATGAAAAAAAAATTTCAATCCTTCTGAATGAAAGATTCTCATTTAAAACTCAACATAAATTTTGGGCCTTTATATTCATTCTTTCATTTGCCACATTATTACCCCCAGACCATGTTACAACCTTTTGGAAAATCCTCTTGATGATTTGAGTGTTGTGCAAAATCTGTTGAGAAAATAGGGAATTGAAGAGAAAGGAGAAAGGAAGGGAAGAGAAATAAAATTTGAGCCTTATACCTTTTATTGTCAACCCTTAGCCAGGCCACATTACAAGCTTTAAAAGACCTCGTTGAGGATTGGCTTGCTTGAGTTACGCACTAGGGCGGAGAAATGCTGACTTCATTAAACCTAACTGAAACTTTGATGAAATATATCTCATTTTTAATGCATGAATTAATTACTCCCATCATCCAAATATTTTCCATGTTCATATGATCATTACATTAGTGTTTCTTGTTAAGAAGTTATGTGAGAAAAAGAAGTTGAAAGGAACTTGATCGGTCGAATATAGTTATTGGAAAGCGCCCGACTGCAATTTGCCACAATTGACTATACTAGAAAAATGATGAGGGCTCATGCTAAAGTGATTATGGCCTTGAGATTTCTAGAGGATAAGGTTGTCTTCAAATGATTGTTCTTCAACAGAAACTGATGGTCTTTGAATTATGAGAGATCCTTTGTTCTTTGAGGAAGTCCTAACCTTAAGCAAGATGAATGAAGAAGATTTGCAATTTTCAATCAATTCAAAACCAATTAAGAAATGTTGTGTTTGAAAAAGAAAAGAAAAAATTTGAAAAAAAAAGAGCACGCTAGGTTGAAAATCCTGAAAAAGGACGACCTAGGCAAAAGTTAGAGAGATCCGCTAAGTCGTAAAACTCGAAAGAGGCGGCTTAGGCAAAAATTAGGATCATAAGATAAAAACCCGCTAGGAACCTATATTGGGTTTCTTAGGCAAAATTTAGGGCAAAACAAAAAAAACAAAAAAAAAAACAAAAATATCCTCAAATGCAAACCAGTTTGTTTTTAACAAAGAAATATTGGAAATTGCAAATAGGACCAGAAAAGGAGTCCTGAAGGTTGAAACTGGGACGATGTTGAAGATTCCCTACCCTCATTGAAACATTACCCAAGCTGAGGCAGTTTTGAAAAGTTTTGTTGCTTGCTAAGCAAACTGGAGCAGTTTTGGAAATTTTAATAAGCCCTAGAAAGAAATACTGGGGCAATTTTGAAGAGAGGTCAAGCGGATTGTTCGTTCCTTTGCAAATATTGCTAATATAGTCAATTGGGGCAGTTCTGAATAAATCCTTGAATGAGATATTGGGGCAGTTTTTGAAGAGAAAATTAGAAGCATTGATCATTCCCGTGCATTTGTTGGTCAGACAATAAACTGTGGCAGTTTTTGAAGAGATTAATTATTGAGCTCTAGATAAAAGATATTGGGGCATTGTTTTAAAAGAAATTGATTCCCCAATAATTGTTTTTAGCACAATGCACTGGGGCAGATTTTGGACAACTTCAATTGTTTGAAGATGATTGATTATTGACAAATGTTTGATTGTTGAGCTGTCAAAAGATGTTAAAGAAAAAGGTTGTCAAAGATTCGCTCGTGCCTGTCTTGATCAGATTTTGGTATGGCCCGGTATTGGTTTTCAAGAGCAATAGAGTTGAGACCAGTTTATCTTGTTGGAAAAAAACACAAAAAAAAACAAAAAAAAACTTTTCGTGTTTTAGACGCATTAATTCCTGATGGGTTTACATTACAAAAAAGTTAGAATTGCATTGTTGATTCCAAATCATATTCATTTCATTGTTATCATTTGCATTGAGTTCATCTTGCATTATACTTTTTTACATCATTTGCATCAGTTACATTATCCATTGCATTATACCAGTTGCAACATACCAGTTTTTCATTAACCATATCATTTGCATTGATTGCATTCTATTCATTACTATTTGCATTGTTTGCATCACCAGAACTTGATTATTCAAAAATAATAATTCAAAAAAAATCATCTTGGGTCCTTTGACGCTCGGCACAAACGCCGAAAGTCATTTTTATGTTGGTTGGGCTTTTTGATGCCCCGACAGAAATGTCAAAAATCATTTTGGGTCTTTTGATGCCCAGCATAAACGCTAAAGTCATTTTGATGTTGGTTGGACTTTTTGATGCCCCGGCAGAAATGTCGAAAATCATTTTGGGTCTTTTGATGCCCGACATAAATGCTAAAGTCATTTTGATGTTGGTTGCTTTTTGATGCCCCGACAAAAATGTCGAAAATCATTTTGGGTCTTTTGACGCCCGACATAAACGCTAAAGTCATTTTGATGTTGGTTAGGCTTTCGTGATATCCTGACAGAAATGTCGAAGAATCTCGTTGTTATTAGGCTTTCGTGATATCTTGACAGAAATGTCGAAGAATCTCGTTGTTATTAGGTTGTTATTAGGCTTTCGTAATTTCCTGACAGAAATGTCGAAGAATCTCGTTGTTATTAGGCTTTCGTGATATCCTGGCAGAAATGTCGAAGAATCTCGTTGTTATTAGGCTGTTATTAGGCTTTCGTGATATCCTGACAGAAATGTCGAAGAATCTTGTTGTTATTAGGCTTTTCATGATATCCTGGCAAAAATGCTAAAGAATTATCATCAACCAGTTCTGTTTCTATCAAACTTCAAGATCATGTATGTTTCTTATTTCTTCCCGAACAAAATCGGTGTCTATTTCTTTACTTGTTCCTTACCATGATAGCATGCAAACCCTGGTTTGTCTGCTCTCTGTTAAGAAACAAGTAAAGAGGGGCAGCTGTAGCCACCCAATTTTATCCGGGGTCAAAATTATATTTTCATAAATATTTTGTTTGGGTAAGATTTTTATCCTCAAGTTTTTATAATTGAATTTTATAAATAAAATAAAAAAAAGAGTTTGCTTGGACCCATTATTTTCTAATTTAGGTGTATAAAGTTATTTTTGGGATTTATTTAAAAATAAACAAAATAAAAAGTGCATTGAAATTTTTGAGAAGAAAAATTAATTGAAAAGATTGTGTCCAAAATTTTGACAAAATCAATTCAAAAGATTGAAAATCAATTATTTTTTAAAAAAAAGAGAAAGATTTTGAGAATTAATTGAAAATCAATTTATAAAATTTTGAGAATCATTTCAAAATCAATTAAAAATTTTGAAGATCAATTTGATAAATTGAGAATCAATTTAAAAAATTTTGAAAATCAATTTGATTTAACTGAAGATTTGTTTTAATCATAAATATTTGAAAAAGATTACCATTGATTTTTGACAAATTAATTTTTTTTTATTGAAATCAATTTGAATTTAGTTGATGATATGTTTTATTTGGAAGGAGTTATCAACTTCTTCTTTCTAAAAGATTGAAAATTAATTCAAAAAAATTGAGAATCAATTGAAAATCAAGTAAATTTTTTTTAATCAATTAAAGAGGATCGAGAATGAATTTGATTGAGTTGAGAATATTTTTTTTCCGATTGCATTTTTTTGATTCAAATAAAAAATTCTTTGGAAATGATTATCCTCTTTTTGAAATGTTTGAAAATCAATTCAAATTTTGACAATCAATTCAAAAGATTGAAAATCAATTCTTTTTTTTATTTGAGAATCAATTTGATTTAATCGAGGATTTTCTTTTAAAATCAAAAATATTTGAAAAGATATTATCATTATTTTGAAAAGATTTGAAATTGATTTTTAATGTTTTTTTCTTAACTTAACTTCTACTATAAATAGAAGTCATTCTTCACTTTGGAGGTGAAGAGAATGATTTTTTTTTGAAGAGAGGTGCACAGAAAAAATACAAAATTGGGCGAGAGGTGCACATAAATAAAAAAACACTTGTGCATAGTGAGACTCGTACGTGGTACTCCATTTCCGCTGCGTCCGGTTTGTTTTGTTTTGTTTTTTTCCTTCTCTCGCTTTCTGTGCTAAGCACTTAAATTCAAAGTCTGTTGCACAACTCCCTCCGTTGCAGCATCAGGTTTGTTTGTTTTTTGTATGATTATTATTTTTATTTATTTATTATTCTTTCTTTTTTTTTCCTTTTAAATTTTTATTTTTATTTAAAAATAATTAAATAATTATAATTTAAAGTGTAGTAGTTTTTTCTATTATTATCTAAAATTGGTTGTGTTTTAGTAAATCAATTTTTCTCACCCAACTTTAATATTTGTGGTGAGATCTTTTGGACTTCTTCTCCACACCTAAAATAAATATATAAAAATAATTTTATTTACAATAGTAATAAATTAAAAATGTAGATTTTTTAATTGTTGTTCTAAAATTTGTTGCGTTTTGGTAAAGTCGATTTTTCTCTCCTAAATTCAGTGGAGAGATCTTTCGGGTGTGTCTCGGCTCAAAAATATGTACACATAAAAAATAATTTTTTTTATATAAATAAATTATAAAAATTAGAAGAAAAACATTTTTTTAAATAAAAATTAAATAGATTTTATTGATTAATTATTGACGACATGTGCATTGGAAATCCACCTTTCCTTTGTCTAAATGTCAAGGTCTTGTGCATGTTCCTCTTCGCATCAAACATTTTTTTCTAAAAAAAATAAAAATAAAAATAAAAACATTAATTTAATAAGAACTACGTAGCCTTGATTCCTCATTTTATGAGGGTACGTAGGACCAAGGGCAACTTGTCAGGCACAATAATAAAAAACAAATAATTTTGGCAAACCAATTATTTAGGTCTTTTAATTAAAATCAATCAAAAGTACCATTTTCGAATGGGCGAATGGGGTGCTAATACCTTTCCCGGCTTGTAACCGACTCCCGAGCTCAGATCTATCTAGTTCGAGATCAATTTTTATCCATTTTAATTAATAATTATCTTTTCCGCATTTTTACAACAAAATGCGGTGGCGACTCTATGTTGGGTCAATCGACCCCCACTCGTAGGTGAGGCCCTGAGGACGACCCGGGACCCCGGCCCCGACACTCGGTTTGGAACTTGATCGATGAAGTGTGACATAACAAATTAATTTTTAGTAATGCAAATGTTTGAGGTTGGTATACTTTGGTGCAAATATATTTTAGAACCATCTCATAAAGTGTTTAAAAAAAAATAAAATTATCCAGAGTTTTACTACACTTTTTATTAAATAATTTTTTTTTTAAGTTACCAAATCAAGGTGTTACAAAAGCAATCCAAGAACTGAAAAAGACGAGATGTCACAAAAATTTGCAGGAATCTTATGTATGTGAAAATAAAAATATTTTTCTAAAAAATTTTAAAACTCATCAATTCTAATCCATTCCAAAGCAGAATTGGATATTGAACAAAATCTTAATTTGATTTATGCATATCACAAGAATACAAATTTATAATCATTCTGATTAGGAAATATAATGAATTTTCACAAGAACGAAAACAATGCATTAAATTATTTTAATTAATCTAATTATTAATTACTAATAATTAATAACCAATCAGATAAAATCAATGACGTTATAGTAAACCCGTGCAAAATGTATGAATATGATATCTACTTTTTTTTATATGCGTGCATATAATATTGTTGGTCAACAAATGATATTTTTTTGGTCCATGACAGGAGTGTCTACCGCCGACTGCAGTGACTAATCTCCTCGCTGGCTTGTAGGCACCTCTAATGGGGTGGGACAGCTGACCCCGAGATTTAACGTTGCTGCATGCACAAGACAGGATTCGAACACCTGACATTGCTTAAGCGTGGATCAATCCCTACCACTGAACCACACGCTCGGGGTTAGTCAATAAATGATATAAAGATTAATATTTGCACCTAATCCGCAATTCTAATTCATACAATTGCAATAATAGTCTTTTAATAAACTCGTTGTCATGATAACAAAATATATAACAAAGAATATTGTACACCTTATTATTTTTTTTGGAAAGTATTTACACTTTATTCATGATTCTAATTCATAAAAAAATCGATACATTAATATAATAATAAATATTAAATTTTTATGTTAACCAAATTTTTGTTCGGTCAAACTCCACAAGTCTTGGTTCATTGCCTTAATGACGAGAGGAAATAAAAGAAATAAAATTTTCATTGATAGAGAAAGAAAACAACTATTTGGTATAGCTATAAATAAGAAGAGGACTATATTTATTTTTCAAAAAACAAAAGGAGCAAACACCAAAGAGAGAAATACACATAATATTAAGAGTGAGGCACCTCAAGAGATGACAAGGTAGTTTAGTTACATGCCTTTAGGCATATGATTTCTTAATCATTACTCAATTTTCTCTTCATCTGTATTCTGAGTTTTCTTGTTGTTCTATTATTTTTATGATATATATATATATATATATATATATTTATTTATTTTGTTGTGGTATATTGAATTATTTAAGGTTAGTATTGATTTGTATAGTTAACGAAAGATAATTTATATTAGGAAAATTGTATCATGGCTGTTTGAGATTTTCAATTATCCCTTTTTTATATGAAAAATGATTGAATGACCTATAAAATCAACCTAAATCACATAAAAGGTGACACGTGTTACTTGCTTTCTATTGATTGGTTAACAAGTGACACATGTCACATTCTTGTGGTATAGTTGTTTTGTAGGTTGATTTATCATTGCTTATTTTATATACATAATGAGCACTAACTACTTGGAGCAATGTTATGTTTTCATAACAAATCAACCTAAAGACCCCGTAACCATAAGAATATGACATGTGTTATTTTCAACCTACACGAAGTTAAGATGTGTTAGTTCAAATGACACATGTCACTTTTCAATAATTAGACTAATTTTTAGGTTGATTTATACAAAGGATATAAATATTTTCAACTATTTAAGACCATTTTATTTTTAATTTTTTAGATTAAATAAAACATGTTGCAACTTAAATTTTTTTTTTTAAATGGGAAGATTGAAATGTAGAGACAAGCTTTAGAAGGGTTTGGATTCCGGATAAGTCGAAGCAAGACAGAGTATATGGAGTGTAATTTTAGCAAGAGACACGTGGGCCTTACTCGGGAGGTGAAGGTTGGAGAGCATGTCTTAGCACAAGTCCCGAAGTTTAAGTATCTTGGTTCTATCTTACAGCAGGATGCAGAAATAGAATGGGATGTAAATCATAGGATTCAAGCAGGGTGGATGAAATGGAGAAGTGTCTCGGGCGTGTTATGTGATAAGAAGGTACCACTTAAACTTAAAGGAAGGTTCTACCGCACTGCTGTAAGACCGGCGATGTTATATGGGACAAAGTGTTGGGCGGCAAAGGGCACACAAGAGAACAAACTTCATGTTGCAGAGATGAGGATGTTGCGGTGGATGAGTGGGCATACCAGACAAGATCGGATTAGAAATGAGTATATTCGAGAAAAAGTTGGGGTTGCTCCTATTGTTGAAAAAATGGTTGAATCTCGTCTTAGGTGGTTTGGGCATGTGTGGAGGAGACCGGTGGAAGCCCCGGTTAGGAGAGTAGACCAAATGGAGGGTAGACCAAATGAAGGGTACTACAAGGGCTAGAGGAAGAGGAAGACCTAGAAAAACTATAGGCGAAACAATTGAGAAGGATATGACAATCAATGCCTTATCAAAAGACATGATTTATGATAGGCCTTTATGGCGTCGTTTGATCCATGTAGCCGACCCCACCTAGTGGGACAAAGGCTTAGTTGTTGTTGTTGTTGTTTCTATTGTCTAGTATGATCCGTGTCATGTCATTTGACTAAATACAATAACAATAATAGACGTTTTTCAAAGTAAATTTGCTTTTATAAATATAAACTTGATGATATTATCTTTTCTGTTTCATAATAATAATAGTAATAGTAGTATACTAATAATTAGTAATATTAATATTTATAATAATAATGTTGTTGTTGTTGTTTTTGTAGTTATGCTATTGTTTCTATTTATAAATATTTCATTATTTGAATATGATGATGATAATAATTATTAATATTTTTTTTTTGAAATAATAATTATTAATAATTAATGTCATAATAATATAATAATTGGCTAAGTGAAAAAAATAGTTTATATGATTATTAAAATTAATAATTTCATAATTTTTCCCATTAGTTCCCAATTTAGACCCGGTATTTTATCCATTACCATTAGTGAAACTTTTCTATTTTTTTTTAAAATCAAGTTCAATTGAAAACACATTAGAAAAAACGTTATACAAGACTGCTCCAAAGTCTTCAATTTCCATGCACTCTATTACCTGTAAAATTCGTTTTATCATATTTTATCTATATCTATTTATCGGTTATTTTTTAAGTTAATTTTTGTTTTTATTTATTTGTCTAGCATAGAAGTTTAAGAATATAATAATTGTTATTTTTTTATTTTTTATTTATGTAAATAATAAAAAAAATAATAATTACAAAAAGAGAAATGATATATTAGAAAAATGCACAATTAATTTATTGTAAAGCAAAACAATCATTATATTTATTAATTTTTATAATGGAATAGATGAGCAAACATAGGGAGTACCATTGCTCCTAACGTGTTAAAATACTTGTGATCCAAAGACAAAAAAAAAAAAAAACAAAAAAAAAAGTAATGTTCAAAAAATCAAAGAAAAAATAAAAATGTTTGTCGCACACGCGCCACAATGAATATTAAGTGATGAGAAGATTCACCAACATACACAGCTGGAACAACAAACATTGACAAAAGATGCTCTCATTTCATGTTCATCTGGCTTTGATTTAATCATTTAAAACCCTCGCAACAATTATTTCATTTCATTTCAATCACAAAATCTAAAATCTCCTCATTCTTGTATCGTTTTGATAATTGTAATTGTTCCCGTCCGGCTGAGAGGAATTAGATATCCTTCCTGTTGGGTTGAGAAGATCCGAGAGTAGTGGACCCAATAAGAAATGTATGACCTAGCGTGAGAGGACATCCCACCGAAAGGAGAAGATTGGTTTATAAGTACAAAAATAGTGGGGCCACAATATTGTTCTTGTTCAGAACAGTAATGGGTTACACCACTGGATTGTTTGTCCTTAGGGTTGTTGCGTTTTTCACAGTTTCACAATCTCTACCATTCGTTGTTTTCCATGGTTCTCATTATTTCTTTCCCTTTCACTTACTCATGCTTCCTTACTTTTTTTTTTAATTTTTTTCTTAATGGTCAATTTGTTCATTGAATTGAGTTCTTTATCTTGTACCAATTGTAATTGGATTTGATCGTTTTAGAGCTTTTACTTTAGTTTTTTTTTTAGTCTTTATGGTTGATTGTTGGTTGGTTATGTTGTAATACTTCCTGATTGTTTAATTTAACTTTTTGATTGTCAGGTTTGCTTCTACAGCTCATTATTTTGTATCAGTTATCACTGAATGGTTTGGTGTTGGTTGTTTATGTCGAAATCCATCATGGATTGGTGAAAAAACTAAGGTTCTTAATCGGAGATTAGGAATTTGACTTACTACATAATTAACCCTAAAAGGGTAGTTGAAATGGGAAAGTACATAATTAATGGAAAATGGTAGTTAAAATAGGAATAACAATAATAATAGTGCTTAAAATCTAAGAATCGTAACATCCTCCTCACATTTGAAAAAGTCTTGTTCTAATGACTTTTGGAAATTATGTTGGTGTGGCAAGGAAGGTTCATTAATACAGTTTGTAAATAATTGACTCGTATCTCATAAGGACATTAGTTTATTCTCTTGATCTGTTCACCAAATTTACTCTCCTTCAAAAGTGAACAAGAGTTTGCAGCCTTGAATTCTCTTCCAATATCTGCTTGAACTTCATCCGCAGATAGATGTTCCCACCAACTGTCCTTAGCTTGTTCCTATTGGAGAGATTTATTCATATATGCTTTGGTTAGAGCGTGAGTCACTCCCTTGTTCTTAGTAGTTTATGGATTCATAAATGGTCTGAGATATATTACTATAATAATTTGATCTCCCTCATCTTCTTGTTAAGCTTTGCTTCTATTGTAATGTCAAGTTGTTTATTTGAAGTGGCCTTATCAGCCGTCACTTGAATTCTCTCCTTAAGGGCGTCCTAGATCACAACTCCTAATACTGAATTATAACCCTAGGTCTCACAATAGATTATTACAAATTAAGAAAGAAAGGGTTATTTCCTAAAAAAAAGCCTTAGGCTGATATTTTAACTCCTTCAGATACCTTTTCGCCATTTAGATTATATAATCCATGAATCCTAGTTAAAATAGGCAATAACATTATTTAAAGGAAGTTATGTAACTAGTAGAAAATATTAGTTATTATACGAAACAACATAATTAAATTAAAATAGCAATAAATCAGGAAAATAATTGTAATTCTTAGCACTGACGAATACTGCATGCTTCTATGAAATTTTTAGGATTCCTTCAAAATGAATGTTGTATGATATCGATATTCAAATTCTCTAAGTTTGATCTAGTTTGTTTTGTTGTGCTTATGCAGATGATAGTTTAATTGTGGGATAAAATAAGGATGAAAACTTGGTGGTGAGGGAGAATCGCGGCGACGAGGGAGGATCTCGGTGGTGAGGGAGAATCGGCGGAGGCGATTTGAGAGATTTGGGATTTAGGGTTCATAGCATTTTGGGATGAGGGAGAATCAATTTGCTTTATGAACTTAGGGATTGGAATTGATTTCAACCATGTTTTGTAAATGTGGTTTTTAATTTTTGGTTTGGTTTATATTAATTTGGTTTGGTTTAAAAAACCGAACCATTTCTTATAAAAATTTGGTTTGGTTTAAAAAACCAGTTTTAAAAATGTGGTTTATATGGTTATGGTTTGGTTCGGTTTGTAAACTGGTTCGGTTCATTTGGTTATTTTGAACACCCTTAGTGTTCTGCGCTGTTTTGAACTCTGCTCAGGATTGAAAATCAATTTCTCAAAAAACAACGATGTGGGAATTAAAATCCAGCCTCAGATAATTGCACAGTGGGCTTCAAAACTTAACTGTAAACTAGGTGAGATTCCTTTCAAATATCTGAGAATTCCATTGGGTGCAAATCACCGCCGAATCTCCACATGGAATCCTGTTTTTGATGCTCTGAAGTGTAGACTTACAACATGGAAAAGGAAGCACCTTTCTCTTGGAGGCCGCATCACTCTTTTAAAGTAGGTACTTTCATCTTTACCTCTCTATTTCTTGTCTTTTTTAAAGCACCTAAATCTGTCATAAATAGAATTAATAGGATTCAAAGGAGCTTTTTATGGGGAGGAAAAGGGGAGGAAAGGAAGGTTTGTTGGGTTAGGTGGGAGAAGGTGTGTAAATCTAAGGAGGATGGAGGTTTGGGAATAAAAAATCTGGAATTTTTTAATTTAGCATTATTAGGAAAGTGGAGATGGAGAGTGTTAAATGAGGGCAATTCATTGTGGTGTAGGGTGTTAATGTCAAGATATGGGAATGACCAGAGTCACATAATTCGTGTGTTTTACATACGAATTACGAACTGGTACGTACCCGAGAATTCGCGGTTCGTTCGCGAATTGGTACAGGTGGGTTCGCACATTAATTCCATGGAAGCAACGAATTGGAATTCCGCGATTCGTTCGCGAACTGGTTCATCAAAATGTATGAACCGAAATCTAGAGTGAGAAGACGGAGAGAGAACGGGCATTGGCTGCTTCAGATGATAGAAAAGGCAATGGGACAAGTGCATCACCGAGTTAGAACTATTTAGGAAGAATGAAAGATTAAAATGAGAAAATAGATATGACCATTGTTGAATTAGTGTTTCGGTAGTGTGTTCCTGGTGCTGCTGAAGATTTGTGACGGAGAAGAAGAAGTTGAACAAACACCGAAACAGAAGTGAAGAAGATGGAGGAATATAGAGTACTCATGAATATGCTATTTTTTGGAGTAGAGAGTTTTATCTCTCTATCGAAGAAAAAAAATGTGAAGTGTTTCAGTGACTTAGATGAGATGGGTTCAAAGTCTTTCAAAAGCATTAAAGGAGTTATGTTTTCAAAGTACCAAAGTGATAAGGACTCTGCCACTTCACGTGCTCTGACACAGCTGGACATTGGCATTGGAACTCATGATAAAAAGGAATCCTATGTGCCTTCACATGCCTTCCCTCCAATGGCTCTAGGTTTGCCTCAACACAAAAGCCCTTCCGGTACCTTTATGGGGCCGGGTTTACCAGCTCAATCTGCAAGTTCCACTTTGTCTCCTTTCACCCTTGAGGACAAGGGTCTGCTTTATGAGGAGGGCAATGATGGGCCCTTGGCTAGGAACAGGAGGAAGCCCAAGTGGCTCTTAGACTATGTTGAAGTTTTTCATTCAATTTATTTTCAATTCATGTTATTTTTTAATGTAATTTTAAATTTAAAAAAATATTGGAAAATACCAATAAATATAATAAAATGTGTACTGCATACCCGTACCACGTACCGCTACGTACCGATTAAGTATACCCCCAACGTATCGCATTCTTAAGGAGGTTACGTACCCGTACCACGTATTGGTACGTACCGCGAATTATGTGACTATGGGAATGACATTCAGAGGGAAAGTATTTTTGAAGCAGGAGATTTTTTTAGAAAAGGATCATTATGGTGGAGAGATTTAGGAAGTTTAGGAAAATCTGTAAGGTTCGGAGAAGAGGAGTGGTTTGAAAAGGGAGTGAGGAGGTTATTAGGAGATGGGGGCAAAACGCTATTTTGGAAGGATATTTGGGTGGGGGAGGAGGCTTTAAGAAGAAGATTTCCAACATTATTCCGAATATCTCAAAATAAGGACTCGTATGTAGGTGCAATGGGTGAATGGATTCAGGGGGTTTGGAAGTGGAGATTTGAGTGGCGGAGAGCATTTTTCGATTGGGAACTCGAAGAATTTGATTCTTTTTGCAGGTACCTAGAACAGTATTATCCAAAGATGGATGTCCAAGATAAATGGATCTGGAGGCATTCAGACAATATGGAGTATTCAGTCAAGAGTGCCTACTTCGCAATACAAGGCATGCACAGAATTCAGATTTGACTCAAGCTCTAAAGTTGCTGTGGAACAATAGTAATGTGCCGTTAAAATTGAAGGCGCAGGCTTGGAGAGTCGTACATAATGGGGTCCCAACAAGATTGAATTTACAAAAACGTGGAATTCTAGATCCAAATGATGATATTCGATGCGGTATGTGTGGACTTTCGGAGGAAAATTCTGATCACTTGTTCTTCTCTTGCAACGTCGCATATGGGGTGTGGCAGGAGTGTTACTCATGGTTCAAGATTAATTCTGTTATACCAACACAATTCATTCCGGCTATTCTTGCTCATTCTGGTTTATTAAAGATAAAAGGTATCAAATTTAAAGTCTGGATAGATCTATGCCTTATAATCATATGGGAAATTTGGAAGACTAGAAACAAGGCTATTTTCCAGCAGGAGGAGGTCTGCTATTCGAGTCTGATAGAAAGAATTAGATTGCATTTTTGGTCTATTTTTTTTATTAACTATGCAGGTGCTGGACTTTCATATGCAAGTTGGGTGCTTAATCCAAGTGACTACTTTCACTGTAAGTAAGCATCAATTGGGAGGCGTTTTTCACATCTCTGGTTTATTTATTTGCCAGTGTAGGCGCTGATGGAAAGGCATAGGATTTGGGTAAAGAGATCCTGGGAGTAAATTTGCCAAATACAATATGTAGGAAATACTGATAGTAACTGGTGCTCTGTTAAAATTTGAAGAAAAGGGGTTCTGGTAACATTTACTGCAGTTTTTGGACTTGTTTATGCTCTGTAACTTGTTTGTGAACTCTCTGGTTCACTATTATCTTAATAAATTTGTTTGTTTGCCTTTCAAAAAAAAAAAAAAGATATATAAAACATGTCCTTTGACCTAACAACTTATGCTTTTCAGAGAGTTGGTTTACGGCTTTGTATTAGAACCTCTACGACCAAGTGGTCAAGAGTTTGATTCTTTTTACCCTCAATTGTGAAAAGAATATAAGATTCAATTAAGAATGGGTGTCAATGTTTCATCTATGTATATATTTTCAAACTATTGAGTACTATGTGGTAAGATGATGCTTTGGTGTTTGAACTTTGTGTCAGGTATTGGAAATCAATGTACAAATGAAAAACTTACAAACTTCACTGAGCTTTTAAGCGATTGGTCTGAATCTCAAGGATACTGCATGTATGCCAAAATTCTCGATATTTATTATATTAATTTTGAACGTTATTTTTTGTTTGATCGTAAGATTCAAGAAGATGCCGGACGAGTGGAGGAGGAGCACTTTAATCCCTATCTACAAGAACAAAGGTGACATACAGGATTGTGCGAATTATAGAGGGATTAAGCTTATGAGTCATACCATGAAACTTTGGGAAAGGGTGATAGAGCGAAGATTGAGACAGGAGACTCATGTTACTGAGAATCAATTTGGCTTCATGCCGGGGAGATCAACTATGGAGGCAATATACTTACTGCGCCGGTTGATGGAGGAATATCGGAGGCAACAAAAGGATCTGCATATGGTTTTTATTGATCTAGAGAAAGCTTATGATAGAGTGCCTAGAGAGGTACTATGGAGGGCTCTCGAGAAGAAAGAGGTGCGTGTTGCCTATATTAGAGCCATTAAGGATATGTATGACGGGGTCAAGATGAGCGTGAGGACACAAAGTGAGATTTCAGAGGATTTTCCCATCTCGATAGGTCTACACCAAGGGTCAAGTTTGATCCCCTACCTCTTTACATTGGTCTTGGATGTGCTTACGGAACATGTCCAAGAACCAGTGCCCAAATGCATGCTCTTTGCGGATGATATTGTGCTTATTGGGGATACTAGAGAGGAAATAAATGGGAAGATTGAAATGTGGAGACAAACTTTAGAAGAGTCTGGATTCCGGATAAGTCGAAGCAAGACAGAGTATATGGAGTGTAATTTTAGCAAGAGGCACGTGGGCCTTACTCGGGAGGTGAAGGTTGGAGAGCATGTCTTAGCACAAGTCCCGAAGTTTAAGTATCTTGGTTCTATCTTACAGCAGGATGCAGAAATAGAAGAGGATGTAAATCATAGGATTCAAGTAGGGTGGATGAAATGGAGGAGTGCCTCGGGCGTGTTATGTGATAAGAAGGTACCACTTAAACTTAAAGGAAGGTTCTACCGCACTGCTGTAAGACCGGCGATGTTATATGGGATAGAGTGTTGGGCGGCAAAGGGCATACAAGAGAATAAACTTCATGTTGCAGAGATGAGGATGTTGCGGTGGATGAGTGGGCATACCAGACAAGATCGGATTAGAAATGAGTATATTCGAGAAAAAGTTGGGGTTGCTCCTATTGTTGAAAAAATGGTTGAATCTCGTCTTAGGTGGTTTGGGCATGTGTGGAGGAGACCGGTGGAAGCCCTGGTTAGGAGGGTAGACCAAATGGAGGGTACTACAAGGGCTAAAGGAAGAGGAAGACCTAGAAAAACTATAGGCGAAACAATTGAGAAGGATATGGCAATCAATGCCTTATCAAAAGACATGATTTATGATAGGCCTTTATGCCATCGTTTGATCCATGTAGCCGACCCCACCTAGTGGGACAAAGGCTTAGTTGTTGTAAGCTCTTATATCTTATCCTAAAAGGTATTCCAAGGGCAAAGTTATCTTGAGCCCAATCTGCCATAGGTGAAGCAGTTGTGAAAAAAATTCCCAAGAATAATTGAGATAGATGTTTTAGCAGATATTTTAATATTTTGTTCTGTCATAACCTGATGACAAGATATTTAATATTAGATTAAAATGTCACTTTAGTCCTTCACTTTGTAATGAGCTTTCATTTTAGTTCATGACTTTTCAATAATTCCTTTTTAGTCACTCACTTTGAAAAAAGTTACTCACGTTAGTCCCTGGTAACGTTTTTCGTTTATAGACTTTAACGGGGCCGTTAGTTTATAATATCGAATTTCATTTTAGTCCCTAACTTAAAATTTTTAATTCACTTTAGTCCCTCATTATATCATGTTTCATTTTAGTCCCTAACCTAAAAATTTTAATTCACTTTAGTCCCTCACCATAATAACAATGATGTTTCTTTCGCTTTTCTTCTTGTAGTGTGACTACCATAAAAACAATGAATGTTCTTCTTACTATTCTGTAAACTAACTTTATAGTTTATATAAGCATTGACTACAGACTTTGCACTTGAAAGTATTAATAGCAAAGTTTCTTTCGGAGGAGCACTTCAGAGTACATTATTTCATTATCCATATAACTACAATGTTTTAGTGCTTTTTTAGTTGCAGCTTCTCTATTTGATTGGCTTGTGTTTAACAAGGTATTTCATATTCACTTTACACTTATGAAATTTAAACATAGTTTGGTTTCAAAACTAAAATATTGTTTGTATTGACAGATAAAACAAGCACTAAGTGGACAAGTTCGTATCTTGCTATCAGGAGTTGCTCCTTTGCCTAGGCATGTGAAGGAATCTTTGAGGATAACTAGTGGATCTACATTATCACAAGGATATGGTATGACGTTTGAATATCATGCTAAACAAATTGGGGGAGTTTACAACATTTTGGTGATGATTCTTAAACACAGAACTCAATAAAATATTTTTGAATCAAAGCTATTGATACCTTCGGGTGCAAAGCTTGGAGTCAGTACTTATATAAACTATAAAGTTAGTTTACAAAATAGCAATAAGAACAGTCAATGTCTTTATGTAGTCACACTACAAGAGAAAAGCGAAAGAAACATCATTGTTATTATAGTGTGGGACTAAAGTGAATTAAAATTTTTAAGTTAGGGACTAAAATGAAACACGATATAGTGAGGGACTAAAGTGAATTAAAAATTTTAAGTTAGGGACTAAAATGAAATTCGATATTATAGATTAACGGTCCCGTTAAAGTCTTTAAACGGAAAACGTTACCAGGGACTAACGTGAGTAACTTTTTTCAAAGTGAGGGACTAAAAAGGAATTATTGAAAAGTCAGGGACTAAAATGAAATCTCATTACAAAGTGAGGGAGTAAAGTGACAGTTTAGTGTTTAATATTATTGGTTTCTTTATTAACCCATAAAAGTATTTTACATTATGAGTGTGATTCGATAATTCTTTAACTAGTGATATGTACTTCATCTATGTGTAGAGAAATTGGAAACGGATCATGGGATTCTTGGACCATGCCCCTATAAAAAAACAGGTGATTATTGAATGAAGTGCTTTCATTTTACAACTGTTTGGTATCATCTAATTTAGTAACCATTTATTTAATCTTTATCCTTGCAGACATCTATTGCTTGTGAGAAGGTGAAGTTTTGTGACAAATTCCTGCCCTAGTAGTTCAATCATAATTTGATTTCGCATAGGTACTTATTCCTATCAAGAGGTGAAGGAGATAGAAGACTTAAGGCATGGTTATAATATAGTTGGACTTTCTCAGGTCAGTAAATAGTGCTTTGAGCGCATTTTACATTTTAGTATGCCATATATAATCATTTTATTGCACATAATTTGTTTCCTGCATTAATATTGTGCCATATTGATTTGTTCTTTTAAGTTTCTATCTGAGAATTTTGTACAAAACCATTTCTTAGAAGGTGGCACATAATGTTTGCTAATATATATCCGGAAAACGTTCGTTGAGGAGGAAACAAGTGGAGGAAGCTACCAACATTGTTGGCATGCTTTTATATATATATATATATATATATATATATATATATATATATATATATATATATAACATAATTAATTAGCATGCAAAATGTTAGTAATTTTCCAAGAAACAAAATTTTAATTCAAAATGATGTTTAAATGGGAAGAGATCAGATGAATTATGGTGCAATAGCGAAAGCAAAATTTTAACCCATTGGGTACCATCATGTGGTGGAAGTGGGTATGGGTTGTGGTTGTGCTGAAGTGGGAGAAGGGGTAGTGGTGATGGTCCTGGCTACAATGGTCAGTTGCAAGATGGAGAGGTAAGTGATGGTTGTGGCCTTGGCTATGACTCTAGGTGTAATAGTGGTGGAATTCTTGGGTTGGTATGGATGGAAAAAGAAGGGTAACACTATCATTTACTAGAATTTTCATCTTTAAATCTTACCTGTTAATTTTTTTAAAAAAATCAACAGTAATTTTTTCCTAGAGAATGTGATCCTCCTATTGTGCTAAGAACATTGTAGTGATTTCTAGGTTAAGTATGCCAATCTAAATTGAAATAAAAAAGACTAGGCTTAAATATCAAAATGGTCCCTATAAAAATTGACTTCTTTGAAATTGGTCTCTATGAAAAAAAATTTAATTTTGGTCCCTGCATTGACAAAACGTTTTCGTTTTGGTTCCTCTTGTCAAATTTTGATCCCATAATTATCTTGCTAGTTTGTTTTGGTCCCTGTATTATTAGATTTGATAGGTTTTGGTCCTTCTATTATTAGATTTCATAGGTTTTGATCCCTCTACCATCATGGTTTTTGAATTGATTCTTTTATGTAATAGAAATTGTTTTTTTACCCTTGAGAATTAATGTAAGAATATCATTTTTAATTGGTCATATAATGTAATACATTACGTTTTCGGGATTTACCATTCATGTCTAACAAGAGGGACCAAAACCAAAATGTTTTGTAAATGCCGGGACCAAAACCAAAACGTTCTGTAAATGCAGGGGCCAAAACCAAAACTTTTTTTACAGGGACTGATTTCAAAAATATCAATATTTATAGGGACCATTTTGACATTTAAGCCAAAAAAACTATTAAAGCTTTGATCATTTGAGTCCAGTTCTGTAGGTGCATATGCCAAATCAAATCCTTATTAATTCCTCAACACATCTTATTTTAAAGTGTATATGTATGGTTTTTTTAAATATTTGTGACATGTTGGGTTTTCGATGTTTAGATTCCATATTTTTTTCATTATAACTTTTTGTTACAATTGTGGGCATATGAGGCCTTCAAATCGATAAAAAATTATTAAAATTACTGCATTGATGATTTGTTTTTAATTCTTAATCTTAATTGAGATTGCAATATAAATATTTCTAATCTTAATATTTCTCACCTTGTATGTTGTTCTTCTAATTGATTTACGTTGTCTTATTGAACTTGCAATAATTTTTTATTTTGTTTTACGGATTGCATAATGGTTCTTTTGGTTCCAGGGCAACTTGATTGCTAGAGGAATTATTGAATTTTGCGATGGAAGACCTCCAGTAAGAACTACCTTTATGAATTATGTTATTGCACCTTAATTACTTATTTCTATAGGAGAAAGTTTTCTATGCACCTTATTTCTGTGTTTATTTTTCTTTGTAAACACTCTAATTCCTTGAACCCTTTTTAAATTTTATTTTCTATTCTATTTGTGCCTATTTTAAAATAGTTTGTACAATAATATTTTTCCTTTGAATGTGATACAGGTTAAGAATTTTATATCACTAGGAGGTCCTCATGCTGGCATAGCTTCTATTCCATATTGTAAAGTATGTTCTTGTTCTATTACTGTGCTTAAAAAGTAACCATCATTATTACTCTATTTTGTTGTTTTCCTTTTGATAAGGTTAAGAGGGATAAACTTTGAGGATGAACTCAATTCATATGATTGCTTGGAAATATCGGTTTTTATATAAAGTTACATATACTAGTAAATTGTTCTTTAGAGAAATGCTTTATTGATCAGTTAAACCTTTGGCCATCGGTAGGCATTACACTCTGATTTTCCATATACTTTTGATTTTATATGTAGGATTCTCTTAGAAAAAAATGGTTCTATTTGTAAGACTTTATTCCAATTTTCAATAATATTTAATTTTTTTTCAAAAAAAAGCCTTATTAAATCAACACTTTTTAGAATCCCAATGACATAATAGAGGGGTAGTTTTGAAAAAGTATATTATATTTAAATTTCCAATATCACTAATAACATTAATACACTTTCTTGGTGGATGTGAATTTGTCCAAAAAGATCTTACATATAGGATCAGAGAAAATATAAATTATTTTGTACTTTTTTTTATTAATGTGTCGTCGAGTCATGCAATTTTGAACCTGAACATTTATCATATCATACCTATGGATTGAGTATAACATTTCAATAATAAAGTTGTTTGTTAGCTTTAATTTTGTTATAGAGATAGTTATTGACTTAGTATCATCTGACTTGAGTTTTTTTTCCTAGTATGAGTTCTTATGCAAACTATTCGATCCTATAATCAAATCAATGGTCTACAGCAGATTTATTCAGGTTTTGACTGACTTTTCATCCTTATTGTATTGAGATGATAATTATGGTCTTTTGCAAAATTGATGATGATATGTCTTACTTTACCGTATGCATTGGTGTAGGCCCACCTTGCTCCCAGTGGCTATGTCAAAATTTCCACAGTGAGTATGAACTGTTTTATTTTTATTTACTATTTTTGGATGTTTTCTCAATATTTGATCTTTAATACTCTTTAAACATTAAAAGCATGCAAAGAGGGAGATTGTGGGTGTTTTCTCAATTTCAATTCTTTTAATGCATCATAATAATGTCAGGAAGTCTTGACCTCCATTATGAATAATATACTATTTTGGAACATTTCTATGGCCAATGACATTAAATCCATTGAATACTCCTCCCCCTTGTGGATATGGACATACAGTACAGTACAGTACAGTCTTGACTGCAAATCCTTCAAGTTCACATATGGCTCACAAATAAGATGAAGGGAAACATAATATGTTTTTGTATCTTTCAGGATATGGATGCCTACATTAAGGGGTGTGAATTCCTTCGGTACCTTAATAATGAAATCATAGGCAAGAGGAATTCCACATATAGAAGTCGATTTTCTAGCTTAGAGAATGTGGTATTTATCAAGGTTTGTTAGTTGGAGAACTGTGTTATCTTATCTCTCTTTTTATTTGGGGTTGTCCAGTTTACAACTCTTGGATCAATTTGGCTGATCTATCTTTCTTCCATTTTCTTGTCTATTTGAAAATCAGTTCGATCATGATGAGGTGCTAATACCAAAAGAAACAGCGTGGTTCGGATATTATGCAGAAGGGACCTCAGATCCTGTTTTGCCAGCACAAAAGGTAATTTAATCATTTCATAAATGTAGTTTTTTTTTTAAATGTAGAATTATATTAATAGATTAAAGGTGCTTGATAACAACACTCTCTTAGAGTATCTCCGATGGAAGCATATACTACATATGCTTAAAACTCACCTATTGTTTTTCACGTCATCAATTCTTTAGTATACATTGTTAGCTAACTCAACACTCCAATCCTAGCATACACTTTATATACTAAGAGGGGTGTCACATATTAATAACTTTTTTTATTTTTAAGCCAATGAGGCTCTTCTTTGCTAAGGCATACAGGCTAGCTCCAAGCACACATTATCTAAGCAAGCATTGGGAGATGCTCTTAAGGTGGGTAAACAAAAACCCCAAGAAGATAACAAAAACCTACCAAGAGAATCAACCAAAACAACCAACTTAAAACCTTCAAAATAACAAGAGAATAATAAAGATCCAACCAAATGATAAAAGACTGAGATAAACTCGAATCATCAATTTTGGAGTTGTAATTGTAGATTCATTATAGCTTAGCTTTCATCACCTCTATATCTCACTCCAAGCGACTCTCCCAACTCCCATATTTTGATAGCTCTCTCGTGGATTGCAAACAAGTTAGTGTCTTCATGGGGCAAAAGATGATAGTTGGATAAGATATTAGAGCCAAGCATATCATTTGTTACCCTACTCCACCTTATATCATCATAGTCAATATCAACACCGGTAATAGATTTACCCTCAAGCTTATTGATCTGGCAATCTCTGAATGCTTTTCTGCCTTGAAAGTTTTTAGATTTGGAATTGCTATTTTCAGACAGGGATGGATACAAATCTAGTACATGCCTATCTCTTTTTGGTTTGCTATATATGCTTTGCTTTCCCATCATGATCTTGTCAATTTTTTCTCATGCTAAAAGAAAATTTTCATAGATGAAATCTATTCCTTTTTTTTTCTTAAAGAGAATAACAACTTTAGATGATTTAGGCTGGTATACATACAGAGAGGTTTGGATCCAAATTAGAATTCGATATATCCTCCAAAGTATTAAAATCTGAACAGATATAGGTTGACAATAATATATCTGATTTGATATCATCTCCACGATCTACACTAGCAGTGTCAACGAAATTAGAGAAATTATTTTGCCACCCCACTTACAACAATGCCACTCCAATATTATAAAATATCTCAAATTTATCCCTTTCTTAAAATTTTCCTTCATTCCATTTTCTTTCTTTTAATTTTTCCGCTTTTCCATTTTCTTCTCTCTCCCCCCGTCACCCCACAACCTTTTTCCCCTCTTAAACTCTGCATATCGTCTAATACTTCGACTCCTTTAAAACCTTTGACCTCTATCAATCAAATGTCTATCACACATAGTCTACACACTTATTGTTGAAATCTTTTTGTTCTTAATGAATGGTCACGAACTTGCTAGTGACGATGGCTTACGTAAGTGACAAGGTACATGCATGATCATTTTCCTTGTTACATTGCGGTCATGAACTGATCTTACCACAAAAAAAAAACCAAGTCATAAGGGTAGCTTACAACCTGCAAGTGGTTGTTACATGAATACAAAATGTACGTGGAAGAGCGAGTACGAAACAAAATGTGGTTGCAAGATCAAGTGCTAAAATAGAATATTGCGATATCACTTCTTGCTACATGAATACACATTTGGTTAAAATAGATACTTTAAGAGTTTTGATTTGACGAGGTTATGTAGATGACATTCATTTGTAATAATCAAGTTGTATTGCACATCGCTTCTAAGCTCGTGATTCATGAGAAGAACAAGATCATTGAGATAGATCGTCCCTTAGAGAGAAGTTTTTATTTGAATATACTAGCACTAGCTTTATAATTTTGAATTATTAGCTAGCTGATGTTGTCACTACGCCTTTAAAAGGTCCACAAATAACTTATAAAAAAGGCAGCCTTGTGCAAGAAGCTTCTGTTTAGTAGGGTATGAGGAGGGTAGATATACACAACCTTGCCTTCGCAAGAGAGAATGCTATTTTCAAGATTTGAACCGTGAGTTTTAGGTCAAAAGGCAAGCAACTTTACCATTGTTTCCAGGCCAACCCTTTAATATGTCGCATGTGACCTATGGACAACTCCATATGGAGTATTAGAAACTATGTACATTTATTTTATATACTAACCATATCATGTAATTATGGTATATTGATACTAATCTTATTTAGGCACAGATTGAGTCACATGTTTCTCTCATCTCTTTTTACTCTTAACAGCTTTTATGGTTAGGCATGTAGCATCTATTTGGTGTAAACATAGCCTTTTTAGTGGAGTTTCATTAACTTATATGTTCGGGGATTGGGTAACGATTTCGTATTTTTACTGTGGTTTTCTATTTAATTCTTTTGTTATGGAAGGTTCAGTATCCATCATCCTTTCTTTGCCAAAATTATTTATTCTTTTATTAAATGAATAATGAATTTCATGGGACAAGTTTTCTGAATGAGTCTTTGCATCTTTTGTTGCATTGCTGCCCAGAGACGAAATTTTGTGTCTCCTAGAATTAGGGTCATGTTGAGTCAGGATATGATAAAAAAAAAAGGAGCATGTGTTATATATTTTAACTTGGTAGATTTCCCTGATCAATATATTATAAAATAAGTGAAGTATGATGGCATTTTTGTTTTCCCTCCTTAATCCCCATTATTTTCCCTCCTAATTTCTCACTTTCCCTCCTAAGTTCTCTTTTAATCTCAGCCATTCAATTGTAAATGCAATAATCAATCATAGCCGTCCATATCCATTGGTAGATTAAGTCTTTTCATTTTCTTTCATTCATTCATTTTTTGACTGTTATGGTGTGAAAGACATATTACCAACATCAATTAGTAGTTAGTGGTAGTAGTAAATCAGTAGAATCACGATCAGGAAAAGGCAACAAAAAGAAATTAGAGACCCGGGTAAAAAGAAAGCATCTGGATTTGGAAGCATTGTTTTCACCTCTTCTGTTGTAGGTGTGAAACAGGTATGAGCGTATGAGCAGTTTTTAAATTTTTGTTTTTTTTTTAATTTTTAATTTTTGTTTAGAATAGGTTTTTTAATTTTTGTACAAGTATGTTTTTTTTTTAATAGCATAGTTTTCATCTCTTTAGTTGCAGGTGTGAAACAGGTATGAGCGTATGAGCATTTTTTTAATTTTAGTTTTTTTTAATTTTTAATTTTTGTTTATATTATAAAATAGGTGAAGTATGAGGGCATTTTTGTTTTCCCTCCTTAATCCCCATTATTTTCCCTCCTAAGTTCTCTTTTAATCTCAGTCATTCAATTGTAAATGCAATAATCAATCATAGCCGTCCATATCCATTGGTAGATTAAGTCTTTTCATTTTCTTTCATTTATTCATTTTTTGACTGTTATGGTGTGAAAGACATGTTACCAACATTAATTAGTAGTTAGTGGTAGTAGTAAATTAGTAGAATCATCACGATCAGGAAAATGCAACAAAAAGAAATTAGAGACCCGGGCAAAAAGAAAGCATCTGGATTTGGAAGCATTGTTTTCACCTCTTCTGTTGCAGGTGTGAAACAGGTATGAGCGTATGAGCAGTTTTTAAATTTTAGTTTTTTTTTTAATTTTTAATTTTTGTTTAGAATAGGTTTTTTAATTTTTGTACAAGTATGTTTTTTTTAATAGCATAGTTTTCATCTCTTTTGTTGCAGGTGTGAAACAGGTATGAGCGTATGAGCGTATGAGCATTTTTTTAATTTTAGTTTTTTTTAATTTTTAATTTTTGTTTAGAATAGGTTTACTATTAATTTTTGTACAGGTATGTTTTTTTAAAGAGATTTTTATTTAAATTTTTGTTTTTGAGATTTTTTTTTACCCGAATTTTGTTTTGGGATTCTAGGGTTTGAAGAATCCCCTTTTCTTCTTCTCCGTTTAATTTTCATTTTTGTAGTATTGTTTTTTTAATCTCTCTGATCTGTAATATTGTTTTATATTACTTAAACCTGGGAGGCATATATTACTTGCTTCAGGTTCATGGGAAATTGGTGATGTTCAAATTCCAAGAAAGTTTTGTATTTACCATTTCTGATTTTTTTCTCTTGGATATTTGTTCTATATTTTCGTTGTTCTTTGGTTTCCATTTGTTATATTATTTTCTTCATTTCATTATTGCTTTATTTATATAAGAGTTGTGGTTTTTTTTTAGAATGATATTTTTCAATTTTTTCATTAGTAGGGTTGGACAAAACGTGTCTAAAATTATTGTTAATCTATAATTAATGTTGTTGAGATTGGTGAAAAACAGAGGAAAATTGGTGAGGTTCTCAGGGTCAAACCCTTGGCTGCATTAGCCATGATTGATGAAGGGGAACTTGATCGGAAAATAGTTGCGATTTTATTAAATGATCCAAAGGCATCACTTGTGAATGATGTTGATGATGTCGAGAAGCATGTTCATAGTTGTTGTTGTTACTCGAAAGAAAGATTATCTAAGTTGCATTTTCATAGTTGCTTTCTTTATCTAAGTCTGCTAAACTGTAGTTATTAGAAAGAAATGTTACTTAGTTGTTGTAGTTTAGGTCTTTCTCTTTCCATTTTGTGCACCATTTGTCTTCTCTGTTTTTAATTTATCACTTTTCAGAGGATGGTGATTGGTGATATAAAGCTTTCATGGTGATGATGTTGTAAAAATAATAATATTTTATTATTTTAAAAATATTTATTTTAAATTGAATTTATTAATTATTAATTTGGGTGGTGGTTACAAAAATTATTCTTATTAAGTTGGGTGTTTATTCCCATTAATTCTTATTATTTCATTACTTATTATTATTAATTATTCTTTCTAACGGTTTCTTTCCGTTAGAGTATATATACTTATAGTAGTATATATTTTTAGCTCCAAACAGCTACTAATAGCTATATTCATATTGTGTATATATAGTATACAGTGAAGGCTATATAGAATATATGTACGATGATGAAAATTATATATTTTTATATTATTTATTCATAGTCCTTCACTTATTGATAACTTATTTTTTCTATGTTAGATAGACATTAAGATAGGCATAAATATTGAAAAAGATGCTTTTTTTTTATTTAAATATTTGAACATTTCTTGCATTTGTTTTGTGTCTAGCTATTTTATGAATAATATTTATTTGAAGAATTATTTATGTAAAGATTTTTTTTATTAATATGCTAAATTTTAATTATAAGTTGCTTACATTGATGCGTTATTTTATACTTTAGACAATATACAATACAGTCATGAATTCAAATTTAAAAAAATCCAAAAATTTATACAATATGTTGCAATTTAAATTGTGAAAAATAATGATGCGTTATTTTATACTTTAGACAATATACTTATTTACAATTATGAAGTTTTAATACAAGCAAGTAATTTGAAAGTTCCAATCTTATAAACACTAATTAATTAAAAGTGTGAAAACAAGTCTTATATTTTGGGACAGATGTAATAAAAATGATGATGATATATATGGCAAAAAAAAATAGCTGCATTTGGACTTGCAAAACGATTTACTAACAAAATGCATTTGGAATGATAGATTAAATAAAACAAAAATCAAAATGAGTTGGATTTTTTTTTAATATAAGAAATTAAGTTGTTAATTAAGATTAGAAATCGCATAGTTGATACATTATTAGTTAATTTTTATTAATGAAAAAGTTGGTAGCTGAAACTAGATTCAAATGTTAATGTTTATGATTATTCATTTCTAAATACATGTAAATCATTTTTATGAAAAGTTCATATTAACATATTATTTAAAAAGACATATTTCCAAAATCTATAATCAATTTTTTTAAAAAAAAAAAAATAAACCCGTGCGATGCACGGTAAAATTACTAGTTACGATAACACAAATTGTGTGACAATTATAGCCATCATTGGTTTAGTTTCCATTACTCTGCTTGTGCCATGTGTCTATTTTATTTACGTAGTATGTGTTCACCCCAAAATTGGTGCTCCTTTGGCTCTAGCTTGTTCATATTTCACTTGAAAACATATTTTATCCCTATTATTGATGTGCCATGTTATATTGAAAGGTTAGATGTAAGAAGTTGCAATTGGATGTTTACATGAGTAGTTTATTACGTTATTTTTGCAATAAATTATCATCTAATTATAACACCATGGAATATCTATGGAGTAATATGTCAGATTAGTCCCTCACTTTGTCAGTGTCGGTTAAGTTAGTCTCTGACTTTATCGAAATACCAATTTAGTCCCTGAGATAGGAGAACGTCGATCAAGTTAGTCCCTGCCGTCATTATCGCAGGGATGTATTTGCTTTAAAATGGGATAAAGATAGGGACGTATGTGAATTAAAATGAAATCTCAGGGACTAAATTGCTATTTCGATAAAGTCAGAGACTAACTTGACCAACGCTTATAAAGTCAGGGACTAATTTGACATATTACTCAATATCTATGGCATTTCATTATTTAATGCATGCCTCCAACCCAATTTTATCGTCTCAGGTGTATTTGTTACATTGTTTTTCATATTCAAATATTTGATATCGATAAGATGCTTTCTTTTATGCACAGACTAAGCTGTATGAAGAAGACTGGATTGGTTTGAGAACTCTGGATGAAGTTGGGAAAGCTAAATTCATTAGTGTCTCGGGAAATCATCTGGACATTTCTTTAAGTGATATGAAAACATTCATAGTGCCGTATTTAAAGGACCCGATTTCAATGGTTACTAGACCAGAAATAGATACTCTAAGAGCTTTGATTTGATGAGATTAAGCAATCGCTTCTAGTCCCGTGATTCATGAGAACAACAAACTCATTGAGATAGATTGTCACTTAGGAAGAAATTCTTATTTGAATATACTAGCACAATATTTATAATTTCGAATGATTAACTTGCTGATGTTTTTACCAAGCCTTTGAATGGTCCATAAATAAGCTCTAAAATAGGCAGCCCAGTGCATGAGACTTCCACTTAGCGGAGTATGGTTAAGTTGCCATTACTTTGCTTATGCCATACTTGTTTGGGTTTGGAAAAGTGATTATATTGTTAAAAACTTAAGGATTTTGGGAAGCGTTGATTTTATAAAAGGATTTAGTGAAGTTTTATAATGTTAAAAGAGAAATTTTGTTTAAGGACATGATGTTGTCCCAATTTTATTTTTATGGTTATATGAACTTAAAAAGTAATTGATATGGTTTGAGATTTAGGAATCTTCGTAATGTTAATTGTGTAAAAGTTTGAAAGAGTTTTATAGCTTTTAAAAATTGTTTTCCAAAAGAAATTGTTTGCTGTCCAAAATAATAATAATAATAATAATAATAATAATAATAATAATAATTCAGCATTCATTTACTTATGAAAAATGGATTTTTATTTATGAATTTTATAAGTCTTTGAGGTATTTAAAGGATTGGATAATTTGTAGAACTTTTGGTTTTGAACTTTGACGTTTATAGTTACTTTAAAGTACGTCTAAAGATTTTAAAATTATTTTTCTGCATACATATAGAATAGACGTAGTTTTGTAAAAGTAGATATTAACTAAAGTCATGTCATGTTCGAGGAGTAAAGAACCCAGAGACTTGCCTGGATCAGTGGATCGGCTTGTGTTGGAAAACTCAAAAACGTTTAAGGACTCTCAAGGTGAGAGAGAAGCTTTCCCGAGACACCGTGGTTGTTAGACTTTATATTAGGACGTTCCTGATCATCTCAAAGGTCGGAACTTAGGGGTCTAGATGGTGTAGTAGTATGAAGGCAATCATATGTGTGTGATTGGACATTCATATGAAAATGCTCAGACCCTATAATATTATATGATGCTTGTACGTATGCAAAATTTTGATATGTTGCATGGAGGTTATCTACTACTTTATATTATGCTACTGCTATAATTATTTTGTATTGTTATGAGAAATCTAAAGAGTTAAGAACTTGCGAGCTATTACGAGAAATTTTGTTAAGAGAATAAGGTTTGTTGAAAGAAAAGTATTTTGGCGGCATTATGCTAAGTTTGGATCAATTAATGATGTAAGAATTTTTGGGAACATAAAAGACACAAAACAAAATATTGTGACCCTTAATGGCCTATGTCCTTACTTTCGTAAGGCACAATTCATAAAATATGCATATGATATTCAGAATTGTGATCCGTACAGTGAAGATACCGCAAGCATAAAAGATTTTGGATATCGTGTGTTTTGTATCATGGCGGTTGACGCAAGGAGCGGTTGCAGCATATATTGCAGATACTTGTTTTGTATTGGCCATGTGAGCCTTGGGTTGTGGTTTCGAGCATTTGGAATTCCACTATACTGGGTCGTGGTTTAGAGGTCGAGTCCTATTAGAAGCGAGGCTTAGAATGAGTCAACCAAATTATTAGGATCCCCTTAAAAGACATTGTTAACCCTGCGAGATAAGTGTGAGTAGTGGATAGGAAAGATACCTTAAGTTATCTGCGGATGCTTAAGTGATGATTGTGATAGGGGAGGGTAAGGACGGTGTACGTCAAGAAGCTTTGAGTGTTCCTTTAGGCGGTACAAGGCTACAAGTTGTTGGGACTGCTAGACCTGTTGGTCCCCCGCCCCTGATAGGACCTCCTGTCCTCTGCACACTCTTGTTCCTTTTCTCAGTCGCCTTTTGTTTCAGTCCCTTTTCATAAGTACTGGTCATATTCACCAATTGAGATAGCTTGTTAATGTTTTGATACTCGAAAGCAACCTTGATTTCAGTACAAAGCCCTGCTTCGAACTTGACGCACATAGTACGTTCATTAGCCTCTCTGTAGCTTCCCGCATACCGGATCAGATCCTCAAACTTAGCGGCATACTCCTCGATGCTCAGATTCCCTTGCACCAGATTCAAGAAAGTCAATTCTTTCTCCCTACGAACATCCTCTGGGAAATACTTTCCCAGAAACCGGTCCCTAAACAGATCCCAGGTAATTACTTGGTTAGCCACCTCCAAACCTCTACGCATCTGTCCCCACCAATGCTCCGCGCGCTTCACCAGTAAGCATGTACTGCACCAGCAACACAGTTTGTTCAGCTGGTGGTGACATGGTGCGAAGTATCTTTTCGATCTCCTGGAGCCAGCGTTGTGCTCCATCAGGATTGTATCCTTCCTCAAACTTGCGTGGCTCGTTCCTTCTGAACTCTGCCAGCGAATTCGTCTCAACCTAATTCTGTGGCTATTCATTCATTGCTGCCACTGCCGCTGCAGCTGCGGCCGCAGTCACTATTTCTGTAACACCCCGATTTAGTAACTTGAATTTCTTATTATTTAGTAAAAATTTGAGGAATTTTTTTTATTTGGAGACGTGAGCATGAAGTCATCCTGTAAAACATCCCTCGTTCAAAAACATTTCCATTATCGAATAACTCATTCATGTCCCACATCACACGTCAAGTTCCAAATTGAGATGTCACCAACACCGCGCTTTGAAACCCAACTTATCATAATCATGAATCATCAAAATACTTTTCAAATATCAAGTTTGAAAACATTGTTGTTAGTACGGGGTTACATGATATCCGAGTAAAGCTATCGAGTCTACCTGAACCAAAATATGACACCACCGCCGGACGCGACAAACACTGGAGATAACGAATGACATTCACCCCTTGGAACTACTGTTGGAGCCTCCTCGGAAGATGATCCTTCCTCGTACGTAAGTCCATCATATAGTTGGCCAGCAGAGGACCAATAGAAACATACAGCAGAGAAAGAGAGAGAGTCAGCTCTTCCGGGCGGAAAGCCGACGATGTGGAATTACAGCAGGCAATATATCAAGATAAACAAATAAATGACAACACAACAAGTATATACATATACATATCAATTTATCATTCCGATTATCATTTCCAAAATGCCGTCAACATTGTCATTCCTCTTTTTAATCTCTTTCTCAACTCATTTCTTCACGAAGTTCACGGCCTCAACATCATCACAATATCTCTTCCTTGGCCTTATCCGTGGTGTTCTCAGCACTTGGCCATTCTCATTCTCACCATCATCCATTCCTTTATCGTTCTTAACTCATAATTCATAAGTCTTTTCAATAATTCCACAACTCTTTTCTCAATATTGAGCGTTTTATCTTTAGTACATTCATAACTCTTCTGATTAAGTCTTATTGAAGCTCGTCCTCCGATGACAGGGGGATTAAGAAAACGTCATCGGGGAGTTTGGTTAGCACATACATCTCCTCCAATCCACTCAAACCTAGTCGGAAGCAAACTGGACATACCTGAACCTTAACCCACGCAGGTCGAATAGCCGATAAAATCCAACAACATATAATATCTTTGTCAAGACCACAACCGTATAGACTGGTCATTACGACAATTAATATTTTACGCGATACCGCAAGGGCCCAAAAACCATTCGACTGCCCGCCTCGTTCAGGTTCCCTCTCACCGTTTCGAATTTGATCAAGGGGGCGACAATACTTTTCTAGTCTCGAGTGCAGAACACGCTACGATCCCTAGGGTCTTAAGTCCCTCTCACATATAGTCTAGTTCCACCTAGAAAAGTACTCTAGGTTATTTGATGTTTCACCGTCATCACCCTCCCCTATCACAATCACACACCTGAGTATCCGCAGATAAACATGGTATCGTCCTCTCCACTACTTCTCACTCAACTCGCCGCGTTATATAATGTCTTTTAGTGTTTTATTAAGATTTTATCAATCCTAAGGTTCGGCGAGTCACTCTTGTACATCCCGTCGGTGATCCTCGACCTCTAATTGTCCATCCTTCACATCAATCTTTTCAACAATACATTGCTTAACATATCAGGGCTGGGACACACGGGCATACTGCACACCTGTCCAGCACAAACTTAATCTAAATAGCATGAATCCAACTTAGTGTGCATTTTTAACATCATTACATTATTCCTCTCAGCGACATAAATTTACTTCAACAATCAAAGCATGGCAAACATTTCATATAACATGATTACTCTCAATTTCAGATAAAAGTTCAGCAGGGATAGAGCAGTATATCATAATATCTCATCATCATAAATAAATAACATCATGCCATAATATTTTAGCAGAAAAAGGATGTCTTAGTTCTGCGTATAAGTGGCCAAGCATACACAATCAATTGCCACTATACGACTGACTCTTAGATCCCACGTTCCGGCTTTTGAGATGGCCAAGAACATCTTAACATGTTACCTACATACCATTGTATCTTAGGAAGGCTGCTCTCTCACCTCGAATGACGACAGAAATCCAGAGAGTCCTTACGGGTGCCATCCTCCGACACGCGTCCTCAATTGACACCTTCTACATCCTAGAAGAATCAAGGAAAATGAGCAAGAAAAATCAAATCTTCTTCCTCCTTTCTCCTACTCTCCCTCGCGGTTTCTCTCTTCTTATCCACCTCTTTTTTTTGTTCAAGACATAAAGCTAAGAGCAAGAGGGGTATGTCTTAGCCTTGGGGTATTTATAGCAAAATTAGGTTGGGGGTCAATGAACTAAAATGGGGGTCGAAACATACCAAGAGTCATGGGGGCTTAGTTGCATCTTTTAATTTGGGTACATTGCCTAAAAATATGTGGTTCGAATTTTCCAATAGACAAAAGGGGTTTGTTTGCAAATTTTGGTTGGCTTAGGTTTTTATGACAACTAACTCAGTGGGAGACATAATCAATAGGGTCATCAATGCCTTGTCTCCCTAGGGTACAAGTAGGGTGGTTACTCTTTAATGAGGGTAGGTTACATTTAATTGAGTCACCCTAGGGTCTTGTGCACTCTTAATTGTATGTCTAACAATTTAAGATTCAAATGTATATTATATTACCAAAATCGTGCACCTCCCTTAGATAGTAGAAAATAATATTTTTCCAGTACAATACATAATACTTAAAAATCATAATTAAACTTTCTTACGAAATAAAACATTATAATTTCGTGAATTACTAGAATAAATCCCAAACAGCACCCAAATAAATTCTACATTTCATTACGATCGTTTTGACTATAAATTCGTCAGATTCCGATTTACCAGTCAAAAGTTATGAATTTTCAAAGTTAATTAAATCAAAGAAATCCTTAAATGGCAATTTATCCAAATTACGAAATAAATAAAATAAATAATTTATCACTACAAAATAAATCCTTTGAGTCAATAAAACACAAAGATCACCTTTAAAATAATTTCCTCATTTTTACGTATTATTGTAAATGAAATAGTATTTTCATCTAAATTTAAAAAGAGTTGACCAATAAGAAATCCCCAAAAATCAATTTATTAAAATGGGGAAAATGCGGGTATTACATTCCCCCCCAACTTAAAGATTTCTCATCCTCGAGAAATGAGATGAAAAGAAAACACAAGCACCCAAAAGCACAACACACACCGCTTATCAATTTCCGATTTCTTTGATGATGTCACTTCTCAGCAGTGAAACTCCTCTTATCGTTCCGCTTACATGCCGAATCGAGCAAGAGTTAAACAAGGTTGTTAGATCTAGTGTGCATGTGCATGTGGAGATTGTTAGATCTACTATGCAAGTGCATGGTTTTGATAATGACAAATGTTTTGAACAAGCTCAAGTCTTGGAGAAGCTCACCAAAGAACAACAAGCAACAATGATGAAGAGAGATCAAAGCTCTTAGATTCAATATGTGTATATTGTTTATATCTTTATTTTGAGTCTTAGAGTTTGGGCAGATCTTTTAGAGGGTAGTGAATCTCTATCAAGTGCATGATCATATTATAATTTGAGTATTTCACTTAACCTAAATCAATAGGTTGCTTAAACGTTTTTAAGAAAAGGTTTAGTTTTGAGAAAACGTATTTTTTAATTGACTTTTACAGTGGTTAATCGATTAAATGGTAGGTTAATCGATTAGCAGGAAGTTTGGATCAAGTCTTAATCGATTAGCACATTTGGTTAATCGATTAGCTGTTTAACAATGGTTAATCGATTAGCCTGATGAACTAATTGATTAACACATGCAGAATAGCTTTTTAAAACAGCGTTTCACTTCTCAAAATCAATTTTAATGTTTTCCAAACTTTTGGGTATTTCTATATAAACTTTTTCCTAATCATTGTGATTAACTAACTTCATTTTTTCATATCATTTTAGAAAGATCAAAGTCACACTATTCTCTCAACATTCTCTCTCACTTTTACAAAGATCAAAGTTTTCATTTTCATATTCTTTGATCAAGAAACTTTTGAATCTCAAGTTTGATAGTTCATAGTTCTTGAAGGAGATTCAAATAGGTTTATTGTGTTTTCTTAGAGTTGTAATCTTTTCAAGAAGGCAAGCTCAAATACAACAAAGAAGAAGTGTTGGTGTGTTGTTCATCAAGCAAACAAAGAAGAAATGGAAGTCTTGTTGTGAGGTATCAACAAGCAAGTGGAAGATTTGGTGTGGGGTTATCATCAAGCAAGAGAAGAGAGGTTAGATTAGAAGTTCAAGAGGGTTGCAAGACAAGAGTGAGGTATCTCTTGGAGGCTATCAAGTGGGGTATCTTGAGAGGCAATCTCTTGTAATTTGAGAACTCTAATTCCTTATTGAAGAAACTCTCTCTATTATAATAGAGGGGATTGGATGTAGCTCTTGGTGGTTGAGAGTGAACCAGTATAAATCTTCGAGCAAGCTTATCTTCCTTTAACTCTTTAACTTTTGTTATTTCATATTGTTCGTAATTGAAAACCTAGAAAAGATTAATTTTCTAATAATTGAATGAAATAGGTTTTAATAGTTCAAATTGATTTGGGAAAAACCTTTTTCATATTCTAAGCAATCATTAACAATCTTGGTGTTAATCAATTCCGCGCTATCTATGATATTCTATGTTAATTGATTGATTTTCATTTTTGATTGAAAAGTGATTTTTCAGTTTTAACAATGATTAATTGATTAACTGGATGTGTTAATCGATTAACCAAAATCAGCTGTGAGTGATTAATCGGTTAACCTGTTGCTTAATCGATTAACCCAAAATCAGCTGTCAGGTATTAATCGATTAAATCCTTGTCTTAATCAATTAACAGCTGAGAATTTTGTGAAAATCATTCGTTTTAATTGTTTTGTTTTGTTTCGTTCGAAAATCTTTCAAGGTTTCTTTAACACCTATTCAACCCCCTTCTAGGTGTTCTCCTAGTGTTGTTTAGTTAATTCACCCACCAATTGTGTGACACCCCTAATTTTGTCTTCCGAATAGTTATAATATTGTAATTATTATAATTATTATGAAATAAATAACTAGTTTAATGTTTGATTATTGGTGTATATTATGCATTTATAATATGTAAAAAAAAAATTATAATAAATAAATAAATTTAGGTAGTATTTTGTGTAGAAATACTAAGTTTTGCAATTAAGTCCTTGGGATGGACCTAAATGCAATATTAGAAAGCTTGTTGGAGGGAAATTCAATTAAAATAGAAATTTTCAAAATTTTCAGTCGTGGTAATCGATTACCACGATCCGGTAATCGATTACCATAGTGCAGAACAACCATGGTTGAGTGCTTTTAGTGACTAATCACTCGGTAAATCCACGGATTGACACGAAATCAATCCTTAACACGTCCCCTGGACTCGTGTCAACCTGCATGCGATTTCAATTCGTCTATAGAAGGAAGATGGTTGATGAAATCAACCCCATTTTGGCTAAGTGTTGGTTTGAAGAGTAACTTAGGGTTCTTGAGTTCGTTTGCAAAATTATATTTGGTTTCTGAGAGTTAATTCGAGAGTTATACACCATTGTGAAGCTCATGTCTTGAATTTTACAAAGACACAAGAATTGTGAGTTGAGGTTAGTGTGTGTGAAGTGGTGAATATGCAAAGCTTGAGTTTGAATTATGCAGAAAAGGAAATCTGTGTATGAAAGCTTACTTTCAGTCTCAATTTTGGTAAGCACACACACCCTATTAAACTCAAACTTGTTCCTATCTCTAGTTAATGTTGCATAGAACAAAATTTAACCGTTTTCCCCAATTTTAATGCATGATTCATGGGTCAAATTACTCGATCTTGTGACCCTGCTGGAAATGCTCTGCATGTCTGTGTATGAAGTGGATTTTGGGGAAAGTGGAATTCAAAAGCTTTTCTCTGTGGATTTTCTGTTCTATCACGACCTAAAGGTAAGAGGGAAGCTGTACATTCACTAGAATAAGATTAACATGCCTTGTTTTAATTAGAGAGTCATCAAGAGACTCTAAGGGCATATATTGAAATAAGAAAATGGGCCTTTCTGAGCTTAAATCTTGATTTGATCAAGTTAAAAATGTTGCATGTGTGCTGTATGAACATTGTCTTCATGTTAAATATGCATAGAATTAAGTTTGGTACTATGAGTTGTGTATATGTGGTTTTTATGCATATTTAATGAATTCCATGAAATCTCTGTGAATTAGATGGAAATGAATGTTGGAACATGTTTATTTTATGCCAATAGAACTCTGTTGATATTTGGTTTGGGTTAAAATGGACGAGAATTGAAAATGGTGTGTTAAAATCCACATTTTTGCTGCAACTGCCGTCGTAGTAATCGATTACCACTTTGTGATAATCGATTATTATGCCCATGTCTGATATAGAATTTAGAATTTCATGCGGTAATCGATTAACAAACCTGAGTAATCGATTATCAAGACCAAAAATGCTGAAAAAACCATTTTCACTTAATCTCTTTTAATCCAAGCTTAATAATAATAATATATTGATATGTAATGCTTCGTATTATGAGTTTTATGATACTTATATAATACATGGAAATGCAATGTGTTTAATTACCCTGTTTATTGCACATTATAATCAATGAAATTAATGGCTAAAACATAATTAAAGGAAAATTATGTGCATTCATGCATGGCGAAAAGGTGATAAGTATCGTTTATCATGTTCAAGAAACATGAGGAGGATACTTTGGGAGTATCAATTGGACTACGGCTTGCTTGATGTCACATTTTGGTAATGTGGCCAGCATTGTGGAGATGTTGCTGATGTGTTTTCTTCGTCTTGGTGACGCGACGTACACTTTGGTAGTGGTGTATAAATCACATTTCAGGCATAGTCGTGCGGCTTGCTCGATGACACATTTTGGTAATGTGGGCTTTATTGTGGAATGCTGTTAATCGGAATAGTACGTCTTGGTGACGCAACACACACTTTGGTAGTGGCATATGGATTATATTTCGAGCAGGTTCGCTATACATTATAAACGTATACGGGTTGTTTGGTTGGACGTTTACTAGTGTGATAGTTTGAGTATCACAGGAATTTGAGAGATAGAAAGCATGCATCATTCTACCATAACTAAAGAAATCAATTATGAAAATGGTTTGATAATTTGTTTATGCATGTTACATGTTGGCTGGTGATTGTGAATGATTAAATTCCTGTTACTCTTATCCGATTATGTGAACTGTATTTGCTTACCCTCATGCCCTTGTAGGTGATGGCGCGATTCCTAGCCTGCATCGAGTTACGCCCACTCCCTAATGGAGTGTGGTACTACGAGGACCACCGAGCAACGTATGAGGGGGAGGTAGAGGTGACGGTCTATCACCCTTGTCCCTTGGTTCGTTTCCGTCCTCATAGGTTCCGAGTTCCGATTGTCTAAACCATGCATGTTCCACCTTTTTACACTTATCACGGACCACCCCCACAGAGACCTGTTCGACGTTTTCATAGTTTTCCTTTTCGAGCTACCACTCGATCTAACCCTGTTGCCTCTCGAGTTGTTAGGGAGGATTCTCCTGTACCTCGCCCGACCAGTCCAGTGCATGGGTCACCTTTAGTGGATCCAGCGCCCAGTGGAAGGGCACGGACCCCATCAAATGAGGTAGAGGAGGATCCCGATGAGGGGTCGGATGATGTCGAGGAGGACCCTGTCAAGCATTCCACTGGCAGCCAGTGGGGAGTTCGGGACCCATCGGGAGATGCATGAGGTAGATGATAGGGATGAGGAACATGTTTTGCCACTGCTGGGATGATGACCTGACGGACTGATGGAGGGGACTTTTGGCTCTTATGGAGGATCACTGGACCATCTTCGAGACTCTCTATATTTTGACTTGTGATATATTGTATATAGTGTGAGGGAGAGTTTTATACTGATGGTCTACTTTATGTTCTATGGACTTGTACTTGGGACTATGACTTAGACCCTACTTTTATTATGCTGTTATTATGTACTCTGGACCTATTTTCATTATGTATATGAGTTTAGACTATGTGTGCAAATGATCAAGAGTACAAAAAAAATTTTCATTTTCCGCTTACTCTGATTTGGATCGAAAGGAAACTATTATTTTTTTTACAGCTTAACCCTCACTTATATGTATTTTCTAATTAAAGTAAATGTTAACTCAATCTTTATTGAATTTTCTCGATCCAATGTTTTTAAGACCGTTTTTAATTTAATCAAGTCCATATGAAGAATTTACTTTAAGCAATCTTATCTAATACTGATACATAGTCAAAGGAGAGCGTTTCAGATTGTAGTTCTTACAATTGTTATCAGAGCTCGGTCGAAAGACACGAGCATAGAGCTTTTTCGTAAAGATCCTTGAGGAAACTACAATGGGTTCTACGAATCCCTTTGGTGGTGAAGGTGCTTCAATAAACCGCCCTCCTATGTTTGGTGGAGAGGGTTATGCTTATTGGAAAGTTAGAATGAAAATATTTATTGAAGCAATAGATGTGAATATTTGGGAAGCCATTGAGAATGGTCCTCACATTCCCTCAAAACAAGAAGAAGGTGCATCTCAACTAATTCCCAAAGATAAGTGGACCGATGATGATAAAAAGAAAATTCAATGTGATTTAAAAGCTAAAAACATCATCACTTCGGCTCTATCTTATGATGAGTTCTTTAGGGTCTCCCAATGTCAAAATGCCAAAGAAATGTGGGACACCTTGCAAGTCACACATGAAGGCACTAGTGAAGTTAGGCGTGCTAGATTAAATTCTTTAATGCATGAATATGAATTGTTTCGTATGTTGCCTAATGAATCTATATGTGATATGCAAAAACGTTTTACTCATATTATTAATCATCTCATTGCTCTTGGAAAACCTTTTCTGAATTGTGAAGTTATTAACAATGTGTTAAGATGTCTAAGTAGGGAATGACAACCTAAGGTTACGACAATTATTGAATCAAAGGACTTGGACACCATGGATTTAGCAACACTTTTTCGTAAAGCTTCAAGAACATGAAATGGAGCTTGGACGTTTGAATTTGCATGAAGAGTTGGATAAGAACAAAGGAAGAAAAGGAATTGCTCTTAAGGCTAAAAGTTCATATAATAAAGAAGAGAGTTCCGATAGTGAAGATTCCGATTCGGACATTGATGAAGAAACTATGCAATTTCTATTAAGAAAATTTAGCAAGCATCTAAGGAGAAAAGGAAGGTTGAACAAAGATAAGAGAAAAGAGACAAATTCCCCACACTACAAGACCAAGACAACAAAAGAAGGAGTAGTTTGCCATGAATGCGGAAAATCCAGTCACATCAAGTATACGTGTTCAAAGTATCTCAAAAGGTTGGAGAAAGAGAAGAAACATCCAAAGCACAAAAAGGCATACATTGTATGGGATGAAAAAGAAAAGGAAAGAACATCAAGTAGTTCTTCGGATGATGAAGAAGTCGCTGCACTTAGCTTACTAGTTCGAGTAGATGAAGGAGAAAGTTCAAATGATGAATCAAATGAACAAAGCGAGGAAAGCGATGTAAGTGATACTAAATCCAAAATTTCTTCCAAATATGAAATTTTATATAATGCTTATGAAGAAATGCATGAACAACTTAAGAAACTAGCTTTGAAAAATTTAGAAAGGAAGAAGCTCATTTTGAAACATCAACAAGAGATTTTAGAACTTCAAAAACAAGTTGATGAGCTTAATCTTCAAAATGAAACTCTTGATCTCATATATGCTAGTTCTTCTTGTGATTGTGCTAGTAGATTGAATGTTGTGGTTGATTGTGAGAATTGCAAGTTGCTTAAAGATGAAAATGCTATTTTGAAAAATAAGCTTGCAAGTTTCGCAAGTGGTGATATTAAATTGCGCACATTGTTAAATTTTCAAAGAGAAAATTCAAACAAGTTTGGTTTGGGTTATACTAATGCTAAGAGTAAGTCTCATAGAAATGTTGTTGATTTTTTTAAGATTGATTTTTCAAATGCACCAACATGTTTCTATTGTGGCACTCATGTACATATTTCAAATGTATGTTATATTAAAGTGCATGATATACCTAAGGGAAATTTTGTTTGAGTTAAGAAGGGTGGAAATCCCTTAACTAACAAAAATGGATCCAAGACCATTTGGATACCAAAAAGCAAAGCATGATTATTTTGTAGGTACAATTGAAGAGCAAAAAGTCTACAAGTATTATTCATTATTTGCATCTTCAAGTATCAACGAAAGTTTTCTACAATTGGTATTATTTCTACAAAGCTCGCATTTGGTATCAAGTAGATTTTCACAAGTGGTAATAAGTATTTACAATTTGTGTTGAAAATTCACAAGTGTTGTCATGATATATTTTTTTTTTACAAATGGTATCATTGTGTGTTCATTATGTGATTATCATGCTATTGTGGTTATTGTGAAATTTCTTTACAATTGGTATCATACTTTGTCAAGTGATATTATGATTTTAAATTTCAAAAGAACTAATTCAAATTTGTTGTTATATTTCTTTTCAATTGATATTATATTTCAAAGTATATTTTTATTGATTAAATGGTATCAATTTTGTAGAGAAAGGATTGTTATTTTCTCATATTTTGGCTTAACATTTCATTGTTATATTACTTTTTGATAATGTCAAAAGGGGGAGAAAAGGTTGTTTTGTTGTTTTTATGTAGGGGAGCAAAGTTGCTGAAGTTAGGGGGAGAATCTAGCTTAACTCAATTGGATTTCAAATGTCAAATGCAATTATTGAGGAGCAAGAGTCTCACCAAGTGATCAAATGTTTCAACAATCAACAACGTCAAAACACGTTTGTCATCATCAAAAGGGGGAGATTGTTAGATCTAGTGTTCATGCACATGTGGAGATGGTTAGATCTATTATGCAAGTGCATGGTTTTGATAATGACAAATATTTTGAACAAGCTCAAGTCTTGGAGAAGCTCACCAAAGAACAACAAGCAGCAATGATGAATAGAGATCAAAGCTCTTAGATTCAATATGTGTATATTGTTTATATCTTTATTTTGAGTCTTAGAGTTTGGGTAGAGTTTTTAGAGGGTAGTGAATCTCTATCAAGTGCTTGACCATATTATAATTTGAGTATTTCACTTAACCTAAATCAATAGGTGGCTTAAAGGTTTTTAAGAAAAGGTTTAGTTTTGAGAAAACTTGTTTTTAAATTGACTTTTACAGTGGTTAATCGATTAAGTAGGAGGTTAATCGATTAACAGGAAGTTTGTATCAGGTGTTAATCGATTAGCACATTTTCTTAATCGATTAGCTGTTGTTCAACAATGGTTAATCGATTAGCCTGATGAACTAATCGATTAACACGTGCATAATAGCTTTTTAAAACAGTTTTTCACTTCTCAAAATCAGTTTTAATGTTTTCCAAACTTTTGGGTATTTCTATTTAAACCTTTTCCTAATCATTGTGATTAACTAACTTCATTTTTTCATATCATTTTAGAAAGATCAAAGCCACACTATTCTCTCAACATTCTCTCTCACTTTTACAAAGATCAAAGTTTTCATTTTCATATTCTTTGATCAAGAAACTTTTGAATCTCAAGTTTGATAGTTCATAGTGTAACGTCCATCGTTTAATCAAAAGTATTTCAATCCTTATTGACTATGTTGAAAAAATCGGAGTATGAAAGATTTTCCTTGAATGTGGTACTCAAGTTTAAACCATGCATTTGAAAGTGAATTCGGTGGAAGGAGTAATTAATTTCTGAACATCTTAAAATCATTTTGGGATAACCTTTGTAGCACGAAATAGCTTTCGAAAATGGCTTAGTTATAAGGTTATCCCACGAAATTGACTTTAACAATACTTCCTTTATACCGAACCCAAATGATAAAATCAAAGTCAGCGGAATGTATTAAAAATGGTTCATTTATATTTTCTTAGAGTTTATAAATCATGAGGTAGGTCATTGATTCATAAAATCAGGTGTACAAACTCTATGGGTACCACCATTATCTTAAAGTATGAAAACAGAGTTCTTTCTCTGATACATCTCTCAAGATATGTATAGTGTATTCCTTATCAAAAATCGAGACGTTCCAGAGCCGGTCACTGGTCCTTTATCCATTCATCCACCTGGTCGAAACCTCAAGAGTTATACAAGGAGTCTCTATCCCATGATGACTATGTACTTCATGAACCTAAGGGTCGTCCATGATCACTGATCTCTAGAAAATTTAGGTACCTGGCCTACACCTAATAAGGGCAGGGATGTAAGCTATACTCATTCGCATAATTAAATGAGAACAAAGTTCTAACATCTACAAGTAAGTAATTCATCACGATCGAAATGCATATACACATGTACCAAAAAGTCAAGTGATATGTACACCTTATGAACAAGCCAATTTAATTTATGATTAATCTCATAAATGATATGTCCTGATGCTTGCACACTATTTCTCAAGTCCTGAGATTCTCCAACTATCACTTTATGGACGTCCAACCAAACAACCCATATACGTGTTTAAAACATATACTGAACCTGCTCGGAACATAATCCATGACGTCACTACCAAAGTGTACGTCGCGTCACCAAGATGCAGCAACACTACCAAAGTGTATATCGCGCCACCAAGACGCAGCAGCATTCCACAATACTGCCCACATTACCAAAATGTGTCATCGAGCAAGCCACACGACTATGCCTGGAACGTGGTCCATAATACCAATATCGATGTGCACATCTCGTCACCAAGACGAATATTCAATGTTTGCAGCAACCAATGCTGGCCACATTACCAAAATGTGACTACAATAATCATTTCGTCACCAAGATGAATATCCAACGTTCGCAGCAACCAATGCTGGCCACATTACCAAAATGTGACTACAAGCAAGTCGTAACCAAATTGGTACTCCCAGAGTACCCTACTCATGTTCCTCGAACATGACCAAATGATATGCTACCGTCTTATCATCATGTATGAATGCACACAAATTCTCCATTTAAGACTATCCATTAATCTCATTATGTACAACATGCGATAAATATATTAATGAAGCATTTCAACTTCCATGCTTAACATGATGTCAAAATTTATCAAACGAAGTATCACATCATTCCCTTTAAGTGTCATTAGGTTTAAATAAGAGTGATTAGATTAAAAATGGTATTTTCTCAACATTATAGTAAAAAGACTCGAGTGGTAGCTCCAATACTCGAGTAGTTCATCAATTTCATGAAACTGTGTATCAAACATCCTAGTATACTCGAGTATTTCACAAAATACTCGAGTAGTTTATAGTTCAGAATACTGGAGTATTTCACAAAATACTGGAGTATTTTACAGCCCAGAATACTTGAGTATTTCACAAAATACTAGAGTATTTTACAGCCCAGAATACTCGAGTATTTCACAAAATACTAGAGTATTTTACAGCCCAGAATACTTGAGTATTTAATAAAATACTAGGGTATTTCATGAACATCTGGGAAACTTGCATAAGAAAATACTCGAGTATTTTACCAAATACTCGATACCAAATACTCGAGTATTTCTGACAGCAGATGCACTACAACTTGGTTTTAACATACCATTTTCAATTCTAACCAATTCTAACTTAAACCAATGATCAAAATGACTTTGTTTACATATTTGAAACTTGTCTTAACACAGAGATCACATCAATTCACAGAGAATCAAATCATGCTTTCATTTATGCATAAAATCCACATATTATGCAACTCCACATAACATTATCAAATTTAATCACTTTTAGCATGAAAACAGTGTTTGTACAACCCAAATGCAACCTATTAAACTTGCTCAAAATGAATTTTAAGAACAAAGGGGCCTCCAAGCCATATTCCCATTTCAATCTATGCCCTTAGAGTCTCATGTTGACTCTCCCTACTTTCTAATGCATTTCATCCTCATTCTAGCAAATGGTAATGTAACACTTAAACTTAATTACGATAGCTCTAACGCAATTAGTGAAATTAGTGAGGAAAATTTTCGCAAGGTTTCGTTTATAAATCGGACTTTCTCAAGTAAAGCAGAAACCTGTCAGAAACCAGAATATTCACATATATAACATTTAGTTTAGGGTCATCATTACACGACCATTTAATTTACAAAGTTCATAAAGTTTCTACATAATCCAAAATATAGGTTGTGGTTTGTCAATTATACATCAAAAGAAAAGGATGAATACACATCCTCACAACCTTTTTTTTTACATAACACATATTTACATCAAAATAGAAAAGTATTTATGCGTGCAGCAGACATGAACTAAGGTAATGCAGTTACACTCCCTCAGTCGGAGTGTAAGGATCCTCGGCAGAGGGAATAGTAGCTGGGTCCTCGTCAGGGGTACCTAAAATTGTCAACATGTAAGGGTGAGAAAACTTGAATTTAGATTAAAGAAAACATTTGCAAATAACAATAAGTAATAACTAAGCATATTCACACTCATCAAGCAATTAGTAAGGCAATTTCAAGGATAATATCTATGTATATATAATATATACTTATAGTTCAATGCATCATTGTACAAACACATGGTTATGCAATGCACGTCCCACTGTAGGGATCTAATTCATGAATCCGACATTAAACAATTTATTTTCACTTTCTTAACTTTAACAATTTAATCGGATTCAATGAATTAGTCCTTATGCATTTCTGTCACACCTCCACTTTAACATTCCCAATTTAACTTTAACTTTAACTTTAACTTTTCCCTTTTCAATACCATTTCAACAACCTCACATACACCCTCCACTCTTGGGAAAAACCGACCAGGAGTAAGCATTTCTCAACCTTTGATTGGGTGCTTCACATCCTCTAGGAATGTCGCTCACCCGCTTGCACAACACGTCACACTCCTCAAGGGTAGTGTTCAACGTACAATTTGGCTTGATTAACCAAATTGGCTCTAGCAGAAATCACTCTCACTGGCCAAGAAGAACTCTAAAGTAATGGAATTACTATAGTTTGCATGGAACCAATCCCCAACACAGGAATCAAACCCATGTCCTTTGCAGGATCAAAGTTCCCTATAATAATCCTAGTGATTTACTTCAGTCCTCACGAATAGAAACGTATGTTTTTCCCCTACTCCTAACGTCCCCGGTACTCCCTGAATGATGCAATTTGCAAGTGCTTTCCAATTTAATTGTAAACCCATTTATACTTTAGAAAGTATTTTTCCCTAATTAATGCATAACTATTAATACTTTACCTTATTATTTATAAATATCTCAGTACACACAATATCATATCAATTAACAATATTGGACAAATTATAACAAATTCAAAGCATAAACAACACAATAGCAACTATAACCTAACCCTAACTTGGGATTTTCTAGCTAATCCATACCCTCCTAATTCTAATCTTAATAGAACACCTAAATATACATAATTAAGTCCTTATTACTAGTTTCAAATATTTCCCCCAATCTAAACCCAATTTAAACCCCTTACCTCTTGAAGGGTAGAGGAGACTTTGAAACTTCAAGAAATAACCACCAAAATCCTAAGACCAAGTTCCTTAGCACTCCTTCCTTTGATTCCTATTGATTTCCAAGCTCCTATGATGAAGATAAGGCTTTTCTTGAGTTGATAGCTAAACTTAGTTCTTGGTGGAGGTTGGGGGGTTTCTGAGAGAAATAAAGAAGAGTAAAACCAAGAGGGAAATAAGGAGACTTACCTAGGAGTAATGGAATTGATGGAAACTCACTTGCTCTTGGTTGCTCAAGGATGAGAAGAAAAACTCTATGAAGAAGAAGAAGAAACTCGTTGGAGAAGAAGAAAGAAAAAGAGGGAAAGCTTTGTGATGTTGATGATGAGGAATGAACTTATCTTTTTCTTTATTTTCCTTTTTAACCACATGCCTTGGCCACCATGGAATTTGTGTGGCTGAGATTGGTTGCTTCCAAAGCAACCCACGAGTTATGTGGTCCCTACTTCTTATTTTTTTTTCAGACTTTTCAAGCAGTAATCGATTACTGCCCCTAGATAATCGATTACTCCCTTTGGTGCAACATTTACCATACAATTTTCAGAGCACACATAATCGATTAAACCCTATGATGTAATCGATTACTTTATAAAATAATCGATTATTTTGACCTTGATAATCGATTATTATGCTGCAACATTTTGTGTACTCAAACCTGAGAGCATGTAATCGATTACAAACCTCAATGTAATCGATTATCTTAAACAAAACTCCAAACTTTGATGATTCCTAACTCTCCTTCATTTCCTTAAGTTCCTAAACTAACCTATGCTTGGATTTCTACATCAAACCTACTTCTATACTAAGGAATCCTCACAATACTTAGCTTAAATCACATTATACTGAAATCTAAATTGAGGATGTTACAGGTAAGCTTCCCCCATAGCTTAGGGTCGTGTTTGAACAAAAACTCCATAGAGAACAGCAACCAAAGGTTCTAACCACTTCCAACCCGAACTTGCATGACAGTTTCAGCAGGGGTTCAAAACCACATTTATTGACATTCTAATCATGCATAAAAATTGGTGAAATTGGTTAGATTATGTTCTCTGTAACATGAACTTTGAAAACCAATAAGTTTCAGACCAAAAGGGAGCTTGAGCTTACCACAATCGAAGCTCAAAGTCAGCTCTCTAAATCTGAAATCTGGTTTTGGCAGATTTCAGCACCTAACTTTGCAGGCCCATAACTTTTCGCTCAGGAACTTTCACCACACGAATTTGGTATCAAATCGAAGCTCGTCGAAAGAGCTTTCCAATGGTATATCACTCATGAGCTAACTCTCAAGGATGAAACAGAATCGAAGGCACGAAGTTGGCGGATCCAGACAGAGTTCTGGTTTTTTTTGGCAGATTTGATGCTCCAACTTGCAGAGCTCATCATTCTCACCACACTCAAGCTTAGCTCACAAATTATGACTCCTTTCAAAGCTCTGGATGTGAGCTTCAAAACGGTGTATGGTTTGTTCTAGGAGACTCAGGAGCGAAGACGAATTGAGAGAGGAAACTCAAGAACCCTAAAAACTCGATTTTGAGCTTGAGAGTTCAAATAATGGTATATAAATCAATTCACCACCCTTAAGGAAGAAGATTGGAGGTTCCATGCATGAGGACACGAGTCCTAGAATGTGGTTGGAGGCTGAAGGCGTGTCAACACAGTAGATTAGGGTTGACTACGTGTCAATTTCCGAACTCCCCCATGGCTGGACAGCTGCACAACATTATCAGTGGCTGTCTGCTCCATAATACTCGAGTATTCAGCCAAATACTTGAGTATTTTGGCCAGTTTTCACTAAAAACTTTGTTTAATTAATTCTTAATTCCAAAAGGCTTCCCATTTTTGCTTGTAGGTCCTTTCAAAGAGTTTAATTGCAAAATTCAATATTTACAAGAAAAAATGTAAACCAAAACTATTTTCACATCATATATATGTGTGTATATATATATATACACAATGTAAGCCAAAAATCAAACATGAAATTGTTATTTATTTATTAAACAATTATATTAACATATTTATTCGGAAAACAAAATTAGGGGTGTTACACTACTCCCCCACTTAAAAGGAATTTCGTCCCCGAAATTCATTCTTCAAAATTCTACATTTTCAAAATTACTTAAAAGACTGTTCTGATGTTATTATTCTTCAAAATATCATTAGGGAGAATCCTCCCCCACTTAAATGAATTTCCTACACTTTTTCAAACTTCCTATCTCAAAATATTTCATAAGATATTTAAAATGAATTTTCTTGAAATACAACTCTTGCGCTCCAAAGCATATACAAATCCTTTCTCACATAAAAGGGTTTTCCTTAAACTTCCTCGAGAATTATTTCACAATTAATACAAATGAAATCTTTTGACTAAACTTTTCCATATAAGATGTTTCAAATACATATCTTAAATTAAAACTTTTCCCAATCAACTTTTTCGAGGAAAAACTTTTTCTGAAATTCAAGTTTCTACTTCATATACCTAAATTAAAACATTTTGCAATAAATTTTTCGAATGAAAACTTTTCCCGCTGCGCACTCTGATCACTCGAGCACGAAAAAGGTAATATTTGTATGACTTCATTCCTTGACAGTTCTAAATTTTAGGGTGATCAATCCTAATATTTAAACTATCAGTATAAAATCATCCCTATCAGATATATGAATTGTTATGATTATGATTTGAGGATGAGATCCTCCTAGTCTGGGACCATTTGTGTTGAGACAGCTGTCGTGCCCACACGGTAAAGGTCCTGTACTCCTGTTTGCTTCCGACTAGGTTGGGTGGATGACCGAGGAGATGTAGACGTGAGTGATAGCCGAGAATAAAATGGATATTTTGATGATATGTTGAGTACCTCGATCATTAAAGATTGTGAAATGGTAAAGACCGGATGAAAAGAGAAGTATAGTTGTGAAAAGGGAAATGAGAAGAAAGTAAAAGGTATTCATAAGACGTAAACGTAAATTAGTAAGGGAATGAAAAATGATAAGGGTGATGATAATAATGATTATCCTACACTTGATTGATGTGTGTTTGTGTTGTATGTTTGTGTGGTCCTATATGTTGCCTATCGTAATCCCACACCGTCTTCGATTCATCGTTCGGATCGCTTACTCTCTCCTGTTCGTTGGCATATCGGTGCTGCTGATGTCTCAACGGGCAGACGGAGTGCCGTAAGGAGATCATCTCGCTAGATGGAGCTGAATGACAACCGCCGAGTAGCGACAGAGACGATTTCATTTTCGAAGTGAAGAGATAGCACAAGAAGAGAGGAGATTTCCATTCGGATGTCTACATCATAAGGAAGCGAAAGTAGAGTGTTTAGGTTAAGTTGTAAATTGTGATTGTAAGTTAAGGATTACCAAGCTAGGTGCCAATTATGTAACTAAGCCAAGTTTTAATTTTGTATTGTGGAATGTTCTATCTTGGATGAACAAACAATGTAGTCTTTGGGAGAAATACCATGATGATTTGAAAACGAGTCTGTTGATAAAAATGAAAGTTTTCTGAAAATAAAGGTTTTAGTAACAACTCGGTTTTCGGAAAAGGGTGTTGAGATTACCAAGGACCTTTCAGTTATGTCAACGATGTTTTACAAAAAAAAAAAATTTGGTCCCATTTTTGCAACTTTAATAAGTAAAAGTGAAATATTTCGGTTTGCGAAAATCGGGCTGTTACATCAAGTGTTATACAAGGAGTCTTTATCCCATGATGACTATGTACTTCATGAACCTAAGGGTCGTCCATGATCACTGATCTCTAGAAAATCTAGGTACCTGGCCAACACCTAATAAGGGCAGGGAGGTAAGCTATACTCATTCGCATAATTAAATGAGAACAAAGTTCTAACATCCACAAGTAAGTAATTCATCATGATCGAAATGCATATACACATGTACCAAAAAGTCAAGTGATATGTACACCTTATGAACAAGCCAATTTAATTTATGATTAATCTCATAAATGATATGTCCTGATGCTTGCACACTATTTCTCAAGTTATGAGATTCTCCAACTATCACTTTATGGACGTCCAACCAAACAACCCATATACGTGTTTAAAACATATACTGAACCTGCTCGGAACATAATCCATGACGTCACTACCAAAGTGTACGTCGCATCACCAAGACGCAGCAGCACTACCAAAGTGCATATCGCGCCACCAAGACGCAGCAGCATTCCACAATACAGCCCACATTACCAAAATGTGTCATCGAGCAAGCCACACGACTATGCTTGGAACGTGGTCCATAATACCAATATCGATGTGCACATCTCGTCACCAAGACGAATATTCAACGTTCGCAGCAACCAATGCTGGCCACATTACCAAAATGTGACTACAATAATCATTTCGTCACCAAGATGAATATCCAACGTTCGCAGCAACCAATGCTGGCCACATTACCAAAATGTGACTACAAGCAAGTCGTAACCAAATTGGTACTCCCAGAGTACCCTACTCATGTTCCTCGAACATGACCAAATGATATGCTACCGTCTTATCATCATGTATGAATGCACACAAATTCTCCATTTAAGACTATCCATTAATCTCATTATGTACAACATGCGATAAATATATTAATGAAGCATTTCAACTTCCATTCTTAACATGATGTCAAAATTTATCAAACGAAGTTTCACATCATTCCCTTTAAGTGTCATTAGGTTTAAATAAGAGTGATTAGATTAAAAATGGTATTTTCTCAACATTATAGTAAAAAGACTCGAGTGGTAGCTCCAATACTCGAGTAGTTCATCAATTTCATGAAACTGTGTATCAAGTTGCCTAGTATACTCGAGTATTTTGTAGTTTATAGTTCAGAATACTTGAGTATTTCACAAAATACTGGAGTATTTTACAGCCCAGAATACTTGAGTATTTCACAAAATACTAGAGTATTTTACAGCCCAGAATACTCGAGTATTTCACAAAATACTAGAGTATTTTACAGCCCAGAATACTTGAGTATTTAACAAAATACTAGGGTATTTCATGAACATCTGGGAAACTTGCATCAGAAAATACTCGAGTATTTTACCAAATACTCGAGTATTTCTGACAGCAGATGCACTACAACTTGGTTTTAACATACCATTTTCAATTCTAACCAATTCTAACTTAAACCAATGATCAAAATGACTTTGTTTACATATTTGAAACTTGTCTTAACACAGAGATCACATCAATTCACAGAGAATCAAATCATGCTTTCATTTATGCATAAAATCCACATATTATGCAACTCCACATAACATTATAAAATTTAATCACTTTTAGCATGAAAACAGTGTTTGTACAACCCAAATGCAGCCTATTAAACTTGCTCAAAATGAATTTTAAGCACAAAGGGGTCTCCAAGCCATATTCCCATTTCAATCTATGCCCTTAGAGTCTCATGTTGACTCTCCCTACTTTCTAATGCATTTCATCCTCATTCTAGCAAATGGTAAGCTTCCCCCATAGCTTAGGGTCGTGTTTGAACATAAACTCCATAGAGAACAACAACCAAAGGTTCTAACCACTTCCAACCCAAACTTGCATGACAGTTTCAGCAGGGGTTCAAAACCACATTTATTGACATTCGAATCATGCATAAAAATTGGTGAAATTGGTTAGATTATGTTCTCTGTAACATGAACTTTGAAAACCAATAAGTTTCATACCAAAAGGGAGCTTGAGCTTACCACAATCGAAGCTCAAAGTCAGCTCTCTAAATCTGATATCTGGTTTTGGCAGATTTTAGCACCTAACTTCGCAGGCCCATAACTTTTCGCTCAGGAACTTTCACCGCACGAATTTGGTATCAAATCGAATCTCGTCGAAAGAGCTTTCCAATGGTATATAACTCATGAGCTAACTCTCAAGGATGAAAGAGAATCGAAGGCACGCAGTTGGCGGATCCAGACAGAGTTCTGGTTTTTTTGTCAGATTTGATGCTCCAACTTGCAGAGCTCATCATTCTCACCACACTCAAGCTTAGCTCACGAATTATGACTCCTTTCAAAGCTCTGGATGTGAGCTTCAAAACAGTGTATGGTTTGTTCTAGGAGACTCAGGAACGAAGACAAATTGAGAGAGGAAACTCAAGAACCCTAAAAACTTGATTTTGAGCTTGAGAGTTCAAATAATGGTTAATAAATCAATTCACCACCCTTAAGGAAGAAGATTGGAGGTTCCATGCATGAGGACATGAGTCCTATAACGTGGTTGGAGGCTGAAGGCATGTCAACATAGTAGATTAGGGTTGACTACGTGTCAATTTCCGAACTCCCCCATGGCTGGACAGCTGCACAACACTATCAGTGGCTGTCTGTGTTGGAAGTCAAGCTTTCCCAAGGACTTCAAGTGCAATAATTATATGGTTTTGATGATAATAAACTCAAGTTTCTCAAGCTCTTATCAAGTTCAATCACAAGATCTTCATGCTTCAAGTCCAAGCTTCAAGTTGAAGACTCAAGCAAATGAAGTTGAAGATTCAAGCAAATGAAGATTTTAGCCTTTTCGCTTAGGAAATCATGTAAGGTAATGAAGTCAAGGTTTATATTATGTTATAAGGCCAATATAAGTTTTTCTAAAATATTTTTCATTTAAAGGAGAAGAAAAAGAAGTTTTGTGAAAATCAGTTTTTCTATCTTAGTTTTGGTGAAAATACTTGATGATACAAAACTCTGAATATTTTTATGTGTGCAAAAAGGAGTAATCGATTACTTGCCTGAGATAATCGAGTAACCTTGTTGCATCATAGAAAAATCAGAGAGCTTGTAATCGATTAAGTGAACTTTGCTAATCCATTACTTTCTAATGAGAGTAATCGATTACCTGGCTCAAGTAATCGATTAAAATTGTTGCATCATATATTTTCCTGAGACAAAGTAATTGATTACATGCCTTGTAGTAATCGATTACATGATGTTGCATCATATAAAAATCAGAGGCTCAATAATCGATTATTAGATTAGTGGTAATCGATTATATGAGTTGCATCATACATTAAACAGAAGTGAAGTAATCGATTACATGCATGTGATAATCGATTACTGGTTTTTAAAATGAATTTCAAAGTTTCTATTTTCAAAGGGATAATCGATTACCTCCCTGAATTAATCGATTACCTCAAGTTTTATTGAAAAATATGTCAGAATCATTTTGATTTATTTCCTGATTTGTTTTTACTTAATTGATTCTGATTTATTTTCAAAATTTGAATTTGATTTTATTTTTGAAAATATTCCTTATTTGTTTTAAGAATCAAATCCTTGATTTATTTTCTAAATCTTTTTTATTTGGTTTTGATTTTAAAACTTAAATTATTTTATTTCCAAAATCGTTTTTGATTTGATTCTGATTCTATTTTCAAATTCAAAATTTAAAATTCAAATCTTTGGTTTTATCTCTTAAATCTTTTATTTTATCTTTTGATTTGTTTTGATTTCAAAACTAAATCTATTTATTTGTTTTTCAAAAATCAGTTCCACTTCTACATTTTCAACAATTCTGATCATTCACGTTCTTTTCTCTTCTTCTACTATTTTCTGTTTTTCACGTACATACATTTTTTGAAGAAAATCATAAACCTTGTATTGGCCTGATAACACTTTCTTTTGACTTCATTGCTATAGTGCTTAATTGTTGTATCTGTGTTGCTTAGAACACACCTTTGTTAGAGTGGCCTTTATATTGTTGTATCAGCACTATTAAGAGTGCACTATAGGTCTTGTACCCAATCAATCATACCATAACCAGTGTTGTAAAGAGATGTGTAACCCTTAGTGACTAGGGAGTGAATCTCCTAGTGCGAACGTGCTGCGTTCGTGGTGTTTAGGGTGAGGAACCCTGTTGTGTGGGTAGTGCTAGACGAACGGTGGGTCACCTAGTAGTTAGGCTATCTGGAAATCTAGGAAAAGTTTTCCTAGTTGTGTATCGAGGTCCCTGGCGAAAGGAGGTTCCAAGTAGCTTGCGGGGCGCTCTGGTTGTACATGGGGACGCGTGGCGTCTTTGGTTTAGTGAAAGCTCAAGCGGGTCGCTTGGGGACTGGATGTAGGCTGGGTTTGCCGAACCAGGATAAAATCTCCGGTGCAATCTCTTCTATCCCTTATCTCTTTATTTTCCGTTGTTATATTTATTTGTTGCGCATCATATCATCTATTTTCATAATAATTTATTTTAAGTGAATTTAAAATAATAATCGCGGTAACGTTTTTCATTGTTCTTATTTTAATTGTACCCCGCATATTAGTTCTTCTATTATTATTAATATTATTCGCTTTCGCGCAATCGTTTTCAACATTATATTGTTTTCCGCTGCAAAATCTCTGAGTTTATTGAAAACGATTTAAATAGAATATTTTCCAATGTTTTCATAAACACCCAATTCACCCCCCCTCTTGGGTGACGGCTGCCAATCCTAACAATAATTCTAATAATTGGTATCAGAGCTTCGTGCTCTGGTAAAGGCTTAACAGCCCGAGTATAAAGATCCTTGTAGATTGGCAGCGTTGGGATATTTTATTTATTTTAATATGGAGGGATTTTCATTCGATGAAGCACCATTTTTTGATGGAAATAATTTTCATTATTGGAGTGTGAGAATGAAAATATTTTTACAGTCTATTAGCCTTTGTTTATTTCATGTTGTTCTTAATGGTTTTGACGAAAAATCTTTTTCCTTGAATTCTCAAGCTATGCATGTTTTGAAAAATGCTTTGAACCATGATGCATTTGCTATTATTGAAAATTGTTTGAATGCTAAGGATATGTGGGACACTTTGAATACACACTATGCTACTAATGATCTTCATGAAAGTGTTAGTGTCCACAGGAAAAAGGAGGAGAAAGAAGAAAGTGATGTAGAGTATGAAAGAACTAACTCCCTGAAAGAAGAAGAAGAAAGTGATGTAGAGTATGAAAGAACTAACTCCCTGAAAGAAGAATATGATGATATTGAAAGCGTGGGGAGTAGTTCAATGTGCGATGGCGATGAACTAGAGCGACTGTTTGAAAACTTCATGGACTCAATGGAGGAATCAAGCTCTTCGGATGAGGAATCAATTGAAGATGAAAATGAAACATCCGAACACTTGGCCCATGAGGAACATGAGGTAATTCAAAATAGTCTATGTTCTAAATTTCTGCAGTATACATATAATGATTTGAATGATGATTTGATATCTTTGAAAAATAAAAACTTGGACTCTTTACAAAAATTATCTCTAATTGAAAATGAAATTGATATTTTGAAAAATGGAGATATTTTTTGATAAAGAGATATTTTTAGAAAGTAGCTCCTCAACTATTTTTGAAAATTGCATTAATATTGAAAAACAAGTTGAGGAAGCACTTTTTGAATGTAGTAACATTGAAAAATCTATTTGTTCAAATTCCTTGCTTGAAAGTGAAATTGAAAATGATGTGGATATTCAAAAATCAAGCAAAGTGTTTGACAATAATATTTTTCAATGTGAAGTCAAAAACTCCAAGTTTCATGAAAATAATTTTGAAAAAGACATATCATCATCCAAACCCATTATTTGCAATTATTGTGGTAATTTAGGACATATTTCTCATTTATGCTTTTATCGTAAAAATTTAAATATGAGAAATAATATGCAATGGATTCCAAAGGCCTCTAAGGAATCTATGACTAACCCCCAAGTACCCAAGATGAAATGGGTACCAAAAGGTTCTCCTTATTGTGTTAAAAATGTGCAGGAAATTAAATAAAAGGGTGAACCATTTGGACAACGTAAGGGGAAGTCAATGAAGTCAAAGGATAATTGGTCCAAAGATAAGCATTGTGGTCAAAAGAGAAAGATGTTCACAACCAAAGCTTCTCGCGTGCAAAAAGGTGAAATCATAAGGTTGAGGACTGTAACAGCCCGATTTTCGTAACACCAAATATCTAACTTTTATTCATTAAGTTACCAAAAATGAGGCCAAATTTTTTTTTTGAAAACTTATTGAGGTGTCGTTGATGTACTTAAACATCCTTTACCGAAAACCGAGTTGTTACTAAAACACATACTTACTTACTTGAATTTTCAAAAACATTTATCATTGAAAAATGGTTTGGTTTCAGACTTAACATAGTTCTTATATTTCATCAGGAAAACTTATATAATTCTCAAAAGGTTCCATTCTTACACTTCTTCAAAAATAGGGCATAATCTAAAATAAATTGAATTACATCAATAGTTCATCACTTAGGTAATCCTTGACTCACAACAATAACAACAAACTTAGACCATAAGGAACTAATACCACCCACAATAGGTACACTATTCTCCGATCTTTCTATTGAAGACGACTTGTCAAAGCTTCCCTTTCTTCTTGCGTCTTTTCTTCGCACCCAGAGTTGATGCCATTCGTAGGGAGTAGCCTTCCAACCATCTCCGTGCCCTTTCCAGGTGGTGATCTCCATACGATGTTCCATCTTCCCGTTGAAAAACCAGCAGCACCGATATGCCAACGAGACAGGAGAGAGTAAGCAATCCGAACGACGCATCGTCGACGTTGTGGGTTTACAATAGGCAAGATATCAAGACAATACACACATAACAAGCAACATAAAGACAACACAACATTCGAGTTCATCATCATCATCATCATCATCATTGTCTTGCCACACTTATTCTCATTTCTCAACATAGTCATTCTTTCTTTCTCAATTCCTTTCTCAATCTCAATTATACATCTTTGAATTGCATTCATCCTCATTCTCGTATGGTTTCTCATTATCAATATTTCATAAGATTTCACTTTTTATAAATATAGTCTTTGTATGACTCTCAAACTTTTCTTATCAAGTCTTATCAAATCACAACCATCGATGATTGAGGTACACGTTTCTTTCGCAGTTAGCACACACGTCTACATATCCTCGGTCATCCACCCAACCTAGTCGGAAGCAAACAGGAGTACATGACCTTTACCACGCGGGCTTGACAGCTGTCTCAACAAATCAAATGGCTCCAAGCCAGGAGAACTGTAGAAAATCGGGTACAGTCTCAAATCATAAAATCAAGGCACACTGTAGAAAAATCGGGTACAGTGGCAAAATCAAAGAACCCTGTTCCAGTCCCTCTCACTGTTCTGGAATTGCCATAGGGGTGACAGTACTATTCTAGTTCCGGGTGCAGAACTTACCACGGCTTAGGACCCAGTCCCCACCACGTCTGGTATACCACATGTGGAAATCGTTCCGCCCAGAATAGTACTCAAGGCATCATGACGTTTTACCGCCCTAGCCTACCCTATTGCATTCACAACCCGAATATCCCTGATACCCGGGGTATCTTCCTCTCCACTACTTCGCACTCATTGCTCACCGCATTCGTCAATGTCTTTTAAAGAGTTTTAAAGTTTAGTTATTAACCTAGGGTCGGCTCATCCTTGGTGCATCCCTTCAACGAGTCCCGACCACTAATTTCTCAACCTTTTCTCAACAGAGCACAGAGCTGGGTTCGCATCGACATACTTGCATCTCATTTCACAATCTTTCTCAAAATAACATTTCACAGACCTTCTCAAAACCTCATTTCACAATCTTTCTCAAAATCTCATTTCATAAACTTTCTCAAAATTTCATTTCATACACTTTTCTCAAAACAACCTTTCATGGGCTTTCTCAAAATCTCATTTCATAAACTTTTCTCAAAATAACATTTCATAAGCTTTCTCAAAATCTCATTTCATAAACTTTCTGGAACATCAGCCCTCTGGCTTCGCTTTGTCAACTGAGGAGCCCCACTCCAATCATATCACATCTTATTCCGATAAACAACAAAAACATTACTTTCCCCAGCTCTGGCTCATCAACATCATTATTATAAGCTCTTGCTCAAAAACATTATACTCGTCAGTGTAACACCCCGCAAATTCCTCGTACTGAATTAAAATACTAAAGAGATTTATTTTGAGAAAAATGTTTTTGAAAGAATATTTTCTTAAATAAATTTCTTAATTCACATTTTCAAATTGGAAAATGAATTTAAAGAAGTGATTTCCATGAAATAATGTGATGAGTTTTAAAGTTGAGTTTGAAAAATGATTATGTAATTGATACTTGTGGTATTTTAAGGGAATCTTGGTTTATATATATATATAATGATAAAAATAAGAAAATCCATTTTCTATGTGTGTGCATGTATGTATGTACGGTTTTTGCATGAATGTATGCTTAGAATTGTGTAAAATCATAATTAGTAAAAGAATGTGAATGATATATGCATGTATGTATGTAACGTGTAAATGTGTGTGTGTGTGCATGAATATGTGTATGTGTGTGCCGTGTATATATGTGAATGTATATAGGAAAGCCTAGAAAATTCCTAAGTGCTAGCCAAGTAACCAAATGAACCAAATCCTAACTAAACCCTAACCGAATTAGTGGAAACCCTAAAGGGGAAACCCACAAGTCTTTGAACCTAAGACACCTCTAAACACCTAATGTCCCCTACATTGTCTCCTTGGAAATGTTAACCTCCACCCATGCAACAAATCAAGTTGCCAAAATTGTCCTTCCTTGAAAGCACCTAAGGCCGAATTGGTTAAGGGTAAAAGAGGGAAAACCTCATGTCTTTGCCCTTGCCTATATAAGCCATAGCCCTTAATTCATTTCCATCTATTCTCACTTCATTTCCTTTATCCCCATTTTCTTCCAAACACACTTAGTTGTGAGCAAAATTAAGCTCTCAACATTAGAGAGAAAAGAGAGAGAGGGCCGTGAGTTAGAGAAGGAGGAAGAAGAGGAGACCAATCCGAAAACCTGAGAGCTTACCTTGAAGATTCAAGAATTAAGAAGCTAGGAGATCAACCTTAGATTCGGTGGGTGATTCGAAATCCATGGAGAAATTGTAATAGTTTAGACTTTTTCTTTTGATCTTGTGATTCTTCTCTTTTCTTTCTTTGCATGTTAATTTTCCAATTTTAAAATGATGAGTACAAGTGTGTTTGTACTTGATCATGGATTTTAAAGTTTAAAGGAACTTGTAAACTTCTAATCAACGGACTCTATAACTTGATTAAGGTTTTCATGAAAGATCTTAAAGTTTTCTTAAAGATCTAAAAAGTTTTGGGGATTTTTGTAAAGTTTAAAAGTGTATCTCTTTATGTGTTGGATTTTCTTCCTTAAAACCGTGGACTATGATGTTTTTAAGAGATGATTTTCTAAATAAATGTGAGATCTAAAGATCTTGGGTGTTGTATGTTGATTTGATGATTGATCTAAGTGCTTTGTGTACTTGCATGTATTATTTATGCTTGGATCTTGAATTTTAAGAAGTAAATGAACTAATAAACACTAGATCCTAGACTATATAATTCGGCCATGAGTAGAAAATTAAGTATTGATGCTTTTTAATTTAATTCAAGACATTGCATGTTGATCTCATGATTAGGAAAGTTGATTTGAGTTGTTAAAGTGTTTGGTTTTAACTTGATCTCTAACTTATTCATGAAAAGACTTGGTTTTTGAGCTTTGCATGTAATTTATAAATAAAAAAAAACTTTGATCTCGTGTTGATCTTTGAAAAAGTTTGATCGTTGATGCATGCATGTTATTTTTGAATAAAAAGAATTAACTTTTCTTCATTGCATGTCACGGTTTTGACTTTTTCTTACATAAAGTGATTTTTATCTTCGATTTGTGCTATTCTAATTGATTTTGTGACTTGATCTACAAGATCTAAATGCATGCATGTCCTTTTGGAATAAAAAGATGTAATTTTTCTTAATGACCATCACGGTTTCATAAAGAAATCAAGGAAACAAGTTTTGGAAAATGATTTTTTTACTTGATTCATGATTTGTGTTCTTGCATATTAAGCATTTGAAGTTTAAACTTGATTTGTAATGGTGAGGTTTCGGTCTAGGCTTAGAAATCATGTTTTGATTTTCATAAAAGTCACACGCATGTAAACCTTTATTTGACTTGAGAACTTTAAAGTGTATGCATAAGATTTGAAGCTAAAAACCTTGTTCTTGCCATGATAAATATTCGGCCTATACCTAGGAATTAGACTAGGGTTCTTTTTCATGAAGTGACATAAAAACAATAAGTGTGTTTTATGAAATATTGTTAAATTATTGTGTGTGAAATTGTGTTGTGAATGTTTAATTTCTATTCGGTTTTTAGATTAAAAATGAAGGGAATAATGAACTCATTGGTTTGGGGAAAGAGTTTTATGAATATATGTGTGTGCATTCGGTTTGTGAGTATGTTTGCGTCTAAGTGATTTGTTTGATAAAAATGAAATGATTTGGGAAATGATTAGGAGGAATGAATTAATAAGTATGTGATGGTGAAAGAATTCATTTTAAAATGAATGTTGGTTATAATTAAATTAATGGATTGGTTAACTTGCTTATATGATATGAATCATCAAAGTGATGTTGTTGGTTATGTGCTGGTTGATGTGTGAAAAATAATTGAATATGGAATTGATTTTGAAATTAATGGATTTTAAAATAATTTGATTTGATTTGTTTGGGATTATTGGATTGTGTTCATGGCTGTCCAAAGTTTGTTTTATGACGAAAACTTGAATTTCAAAGTGTCAATTTTAAGTTAAAGAAGTATTTGAAACAAAAGTGTTTTTACGATGTTTTCAAGTTTTCTTAAAACGAATTTTGTGAAACAAACCTTCTCTGTCCAGAATTGTTTGGACTTGTTTCTTAACTTTAAAAATGTTTTCATATGATTTGAAGTATAGTTTTCAAATGGCAATTGATTTGAGAAAAACCCGGATTAAAAACGGTGAATTTTTCGGTGTTTTCAAACGTGTTTAAGGTGCTGTCCAAAACGGACCAGCACCCAAACTAAATAGTTTAAATAACTTTTCATAATGTTTTCAAATGATTTTTGAAAGTACTTAAGGTGTTATAAACATCCGAGTTGTTTGAAAGAAAACGGTTGTGTTTTAAGTTTTTGACGAGGAATGAGAGGTGTTTAAGTTACGAAAAAGATTTTCCTAATACAAGTTAATAACAAAAACATATTTTATTTAGTACGAGGAATATTCTGTGAATTCAATGCTCCTAATTATGTGGATTATGTTTTGATGATGACAAAATAATTAACAAATCATGCCTTGAAGATAATGCAACATCAACATCAACAAGAAGTCAAGAAAAGAAGACAAGTACCCAATCATTCTCAATCAAATATTAATTGTAAATTTCTAATTTATGTTGAGAGTGGTTGAGAGTGGGTAGAAATAGTTAGTCTCTTCTAGGAATAAATTTTTATATGTTTATTAAGTTGAGATTGACCAAAAATTAATACTTGAGAGAAAAAATAAAATTGAAAAATAATTTTTCCCATATCTGATCAAAATACTCGAGTATTTTGATAAAGACTCGAGTATATACTCGAGTATTTGTAGAAAAACTCGAGTATTTGTGCCAGGTCAGCAATTATGACCGTTAGTCTTGTTCGTGCACCAATTCACTCGTGACCGACCAAAAAGACTCGAGTTTTTACCAAAAGACTCGAGTATTTTTGTCCAGTCAGCAAAAATGAACGTTGGAGAAACTCAAAAACCCAATTGAGGGCATTTGAGTCTCATCCAACCCAAGAGAGCAATTCAGAACCTTATTGTAAAATTTCTCTTTGAATTTGTGCAAGAACAAACAAGACAATAACACATCATTGATTACAAGCTTTCATAATTTCCTCTTCTCAAGTGTTAATTCCCAAAAAGCTCAACTTCTCACTCATATTGTCATTTTATTCCAAGTTGAGTTTTAGGCCTCAATTCTTACATTGAGCTGTGCTTATTTGTGCTAATCCATTGTGAGATTAGTAATACACATACAAAAAGCTTGATTATTCAAAGTCTTGGATTGTTCCCAAGCAAACCCTAAGTGGCTTAGGGTGTTGGAAGTCTTGAGAGGTTCTCAAGCACAAGACTAGGAGGTTCCTAGCCCGGTGGAGTTTCTTGAAGGGAGTTCAAGGAAGCTTTGTGAAGAGTTCTTCAATCACCGGAATCAAATTGGGGTAGAAATCAAGAGTTTGGTACACTCTTGAAAGGGTTAGGTTGAGTGAGGCCATTCTCAAGCAATCCTTTGTAATTTCTAACAATTTGATTATTAGTAGAAACTCCTAAGTGATTAGGAGGACTGGATGTAGCTCATTGTTGGAGTGAACCAGGATAAAATTGTTTGAGTGTTGGTTTATTGCTTTTAATCTACTTTCTAGCTCAATAGACTTAACTCATTTCAATCAATTAGGATTTATACAATTAGGTAGCAAGTTCAAGGAATCTTTGTGTTAAAAGTTATTTAGATTACTTGCTATTCTGTTGGATAAGTTCCTGTTTATTATTGAATTGATTTGAGTTAAATTGCTGAATTTTCGTTTCTGGTTTTTCTGCTATCTGATAGTAAAAACTCGAGTATTTCAGAAAAGACTCGAGTTGTTCATCCTGAAAAACTCGAGTATTTCACAAAAGACTCGAGTCTTTTGTGTCTGATTCCAGAAAATTCAGTCTAAGCTCCATTCTTCAATTATCAATCGAAATATTTGGTATTAGTGCTTCAAAATACTATTCACCCCCCCTCTAGTATTTGCTTAGCCCGCTTGTTGGTTTCCAACAAGTGGTATCAGAGCTCGGTCGAAAGATCGAGTGTAACAACTTTTTCGAAAAAGATCCTTTTGGAAACTAAATGGGCTCTAGCAATAACTTTGGTGGAGAAGGAGCTTCAATAAACCGTCCTCCACTATTTAATGGTGAAGGATATGTTTATTGGAAAACTCGCATGAAAGTTTTTATTGAAGCAATTGATATGGATATTTGGGATGCAATTGAAAGTGGTCCTTTCATTCCCAAAAAGAAAATAAATGATGAAATTGTTGAAATTCCAAGGAGTAGTTGGAATGATGATGAAAAGAGAAAAGTTTCATTTGATTTAAAAGCTAAAAACATCATCTTTTCGGCCTTATCCCATGATGAATTTTATAGAGTTTCCCAATGTAAATCGGCAAAAGAAATGTGGGATACTTTGCAAGTCACACATGAGGGAACAAGTGAGGTTAGAGATGCAAGATTGAATTCTCTAACTCACGAATATGAATTGTTCCACATGTTGCCAAATGAAACCATTAGTGACTTGCAAAGGCGATTCTCTCACATTGTTAATCATTTGATTTTCTTGGGAAAAGTATTTCGCAATGGTGAAACTACTAACAAAATTCTAAGATGTCTTGATAGGAGTTGGCAACCCAAGGTAACCGCCATCAAGGAATCTAGAGACATAAATAGCATGGACTTAGCCACTTTGTTTGGCAAACTCCAAGAGCATGAGATGGAGCTTACAAGACTTGGGATGCATGAGGAATCGGACAAAAAGAAAAAGGGCATAGCACTCAAAGCTTCAACTAAAGCTACAAAAGAAGTTGAAGAATGCTCTACAAGTGGAGATTCCGATGGTGAACCAAATCAAGAAGAATTTGGGATGTTTGTGAAAAGATTCAACAAATTTTTCAAAGGGAAGAAAGGTGGATCTTCATCCAATTTCAAGAGAACCAAAGACTCCAAACAAAGAGAAAAGAGTACCAATGATGGAGTTAAGTGTCATGAATGTGGAGGGGTTGGTCACATAAGAATGGAATGTGCCACATTCTTGAAGAAGAATGACAAGAAGACCCAAGAGACCAAAGGGAAGCGTGCATACATTGTTTGGGATGCACCGGAGAAGAGCAATGAATCATCTTCAAGTAGCTCCGGTGATGAAAATGCAAACCTTTGTCTCATGGCCAAGAACAATCATGAGTCCTCATCAAGAGCTAATCATGGCATGAGTGAAAGTGATGATGAGGTAACCTCTAGTTCTTCTTGTTCCTCTTCAAACTCCATTTCATATGATGATTTGCAAGAAGCCTACAATGAAATGTTAATTCAATTTAAAAGGCTTGCTAAAATTAATAAGGAAAAAGGAAAGAAAATTTTGGAGTTTCAACATGAAATTGATGAATTGCAAAAATCTATAAATGAGTTGAAACTTCAAAATGAATCCTTGGAACTTATTAATTCTAGTCATCAAAGTGATTGTGCAAATCATGAGGAGATTATCACTCCATGTGAGAGATGTGATGAACTTGAAAAAGAAGTGAAAGAGTTGAAAAACAAACTCACAATCTCACATAGTGATAGAAACCTCAACCGGTTGTTGAACTCTCAAAGACATAATCACAACAAAACCGGTTTAGGATATGTTCATAAAAAGGACAAAAAGTACAAGGTGGTTGGAACATTTTCTAAGAAAAATTCATCAAAGAGACCAACTTGTACTTATTGTGGAAAAGTTGGACATATCAACATTGAGTGCCACATTAAGAAGTTTGAAATGAAAAAGGGCACTTATATGTGGATTAAAAAGGGAGAAAGTCCCAACACTAACCCTAAGGGACCCAACATTGTTTGGGTACCCAAAGTGAACAAGTGATTTCATATTGTAGGTGTGCCTTCGAACGGGAAAACAACTGTGGTATCTTGATAGTGGATGTTCGAAGCACATGACGGGAGATAAGCGGCACTTCATTGAGCTTACTCCAAAGGAAAAGGGTTATGTCACTTATGGGGACAACAACAAAGGCAAAATCCTTGGTATTGGTAAAATCGGAAACTCTTCAAACTTGGTTATTGATAATGTGCTCTATGTTCAAGGATTAGAACATAATCTCTTGAGCATAAGCCAATTATGTGATGTTGGTAATCATGTAGTTTTTACCTCTACCCATTGCCTCATTAAAAGTGACAAAGATGAATCAATCAAATTTGTTGGTAGAAGGTCAAATAATACTTACTTAGTTGATTTGAACAAAGTCACTTCTTTGGTCTCTACTTGTTTAGTGAGCAAAGAAAATGACACTTGGTTATGGCATCGTAGGACCGCTCATATTAATGTAAACCAATTGAAGAAAATACAATCTAAAGATCTAGTAGTTGGTTTACCAAAGCTAAATTTTTCTATTGAAGGTGTTTGTTCTCCTTGCAAGAAATGTAAACAAACTAAAAACACCTTTGGATAAAAAATGGTGATGTCCACATCAAGGCCATTAGAAATGCTTCATATGGACTTGTTTGGACCATCACAAGTAAAAAGCTTTGGTGGCAACTATTATGCATTGGTGATTGTTGATGACTTCTCTAGGTTTACTTGGACTTTATTTTTAACTTCTAAGAGTGAGACCTACAAATCTTTTAAACATCATGTCAAACTTTTGCAAAACCAAGTAAATCAAAAAGTAATTATTGTTCGTACCGATCATGGTGGAGAATTTGAAAACCACAAATTTGATAGATTTTGTGCTAAAAATGGTATTGAGCACCAATTCTCCGCACCAAGAACTCCGGAACAAAACGGAGTGGTAGAGCGGAAAAATAGGGTGCTAGAGGAACTTTCTAGAACCATGTTAAATGATTCTCAAGTACCTCAATATTTTTGGGCCGATGCCGTCAATACGGCTTGTTATGTTTTAAATCGTATTTTGATAAGGCCCTCTTTGGATAAAACCCCCTATGAACTTTACAAGGGAAGAAAGCCAAATATATCTCATTTTCATGTCTTCGGATGCCAAGTTTTTGTTTTAAATAATGGAAAAGATCACCTTGGCAAGTTTGATTCCAAATCCGATGAAGGCATATTTTTAGGCTATTCTTCTCATAGTAAAGCTTATAGAATTTTCAATAAAAGAACTTTAACTATTGAGGAATCAATTCATGTGGTTTTTAATGAGTCTTCAAAAGAAGATAGTGTTTTATGTGATGCTAGTGAAGATGGCATTGACTTTTCAAAAGAAGAAAAAGAGAGAGAGAATTCAAAAGTTGATGAAGGAGAAGTAAGGGAAGAACTTCCTCCAACTTGGAAATCGGTCAAGGCTCATCCTATAGACAAAGTCATAGGAGATATGTCAAAGGGAGTACTTACTCGTAGGTCTATTCAAAACATTTGCCACTATGTCTCATTTGTTTCTCAAATTGAACCCGATTCAATTAAAAAGGCCATTGAGGATGATCATTGGGTTCTTGCTATGCAAGAAGAATTAAACCAATTTGAAAGAAATGAAGTTTGGGATCTAGTCCCTAAACCCGATGATCATACCATAATTGGTTCTAAATGGATTTATAGAAACAAACTTGATGAATCCGGGTTGATTATAAGAAACAAAGCTAGACTAGTAGCTCAAGGGTACAACCAAGAGGAAGGTATCGATTATGATGAGACCTTTGCTCCGGTTGCACGTCTTGAAGCAATCCGAATTTTACTTGCTTATGCTTCAATCATGAAATTCACTTTATATCAAATGGATGTTAAAAGTGCTTTCTTGAATGGGTTTATAAATGAAGAAGTGTATGTCAAACAACCCCCCGGTTTTGAAAATAGTGAATTTCCAAACCATGTTTATAAATTGAAAAAGGCACTCTATGGATTGAAACAAGCTCCTAGAGCTTGGTATGATCGATTGAGTTCCTTTCTATTAGAAAACAAGTTTCAAAGAGGGAAGGTTGATAATACACTATTTATTTATAAAACCAAGGATGACATTTTGTTAGTACAAATCTATGTTGATGATATCATTTTCGGTGCTACTAACGTGTCTCTTTGTAGAAAGTTTTCAAATTTGATGAAAAAGGAATTTGAAATGTCAATGATGGGAGAACTCAAGTTTTTCCTAGGCTTACAAATAAAGCAAGTCAAGGAGGGGATATTTGTGCATCAAGGGAAATATTGCAAATAGCTCCTTGACAAATTCGGATTGGACAAGTGCAAGGAAGCCTACACTCCAATGAGCACATCATGCTACCTAGACAAGGATGAACAAGGTACACCGGTTGATGTTAGTAAGTATAGGGGTATGATAGGTAGTCTCCTATATCTCACTGCATCTAGACCGGATATTATGTTTAGTGTATGCATGTGTGCTAGATTTCAAGCTAATCCTAAAGAATCTCACCTATCCGCAGTTAAACATATATTTAAGTATCTAAAAGGAACAATTAACACTGGTTTATGGTATCCTGCTGATGCCAATCTTAGTTTAGTTGGTTACTCGGATTCCGACTTCGCGGGATGCAAGCTTGATCGCAAAAGCACCAGTGGTACTTGCCATTTCTTGGGAAGTTCATTGGTGTCATGGTTTTCTAAAAAGCAAGCTTGTGTCGCTCTTTCTACCGCCGAAGCGGAATATATCGCATCCGGTAGTTGTTGTGCTCAACTGTTATGGATGAAACAACAATTATCGGATTTTGGTTTGAAACTTGAAAATATTCCGATTAGATGCGATAACACGAGTGCAATCAATTTGACTAAGAATCCGGTGTATCACTCAAGAACTAAACACATTGAAATAAGACATCACTTTTTAAGAGATCATATACAAAAGGGTGATTGCACAATTGAATTTGTCAGTACCACAAATCAATTAGCTGACATTTTTACAAAACCTCTACCAAGGGACACCTTTTATCATATTAGGAGAGAACTTGGTATTTTAGATGAAGCTAATATAGGCTAATTGCATTGTGTGTAATTTTTGGAAAATCACCATATTAGTCTTACTCTAATGTGTTATTGATTCTTAGTTAAATTGTCCTTGATGATATTTGAAATTGTATATGTTAATTGTGTGTGATTTTGTACTGTATTCCAAGTTGGTAGTGAAGCATTTGTGTTTGATTTGTGTTTGGTCTTTTAAAACTGAGTTTTTACTTTCTGTTCTGTCAAAATACTCGAGTTTTTCCACAAACACTCGAGTATTTTAATTCAAAATTAAATCAGTTTTAAATTGAAAAAGTTTTTAATCAGGGTTTGATAAAAATACTCGAGTGTTTCTAAAAAAACTCGAGTCTTTATTAAAATACTCTAGTGTTTTTCAAAACACTCGAGTCTTTCGAAACCCCCAAATTTTTGAACTTTCAGACCAAACTCGAGTATTTTCCAAAAACTCGAGTATTTTGCGTTTTCCTGAAAATTGAACTTTCGGACCAAAGTCGAGTTTTTCAATTTTTACTCGAGTTTTCTGGGGAAATCTGGGCTGAGTCATGAACGACTCGAGTATATTCTCAAACACTCGAGTATTTTGTAACGAACAACTCGAGTATTGTTGAATATACTCGAGTATTTTGGCGAGTTTATATATTCTCCAGCCCCCACAAACTCGAGTTTCACGAACCCCTTTCTCTTCTCTCTCGGTTTTCTCATATCTCTCTCCTCAAAACTCCGTTTTTACTCAAATTTTTGCCAAATCTTACTAGTTTTACATCCTCTAATCACTTTTCTACCATTATTTCAACAAATTTCAACACTTTTCAACCTCAAATCCGTCACCCCCTTTTAAAACCCTAATTTCAAAAACTCCTATTTTCACATCAATTCATCTATGGCTTCTTCATCTGGCAAAGGAAAGAGAGTAAGGATTGCTGACTCATCTTCCGAGGAGGAAATTTCCGACTACTATCAAGAGGATGAACGCTTGGAAAGGATGGAAGGCTTTGCCACCAGAGAATTCGGAGTAATCACATGGATCAATAGTACTTTCCTTGAGAGTAAGGGTTTCCATTTTGTTACTAACCTTAGATATCAGAAACTGATTCAATTTCTGGAATTTCATGGACCTATATATCCTAGGTTAGTTAGAACATTCTATGCAAACCTTAGGCTAAAGGACAATGTCATAGAAACAATGGTTGAGGGTGTTCGATTCAAAATTAGCGCTAAGGACCTTTTTGTTGCTTTTGGGACAACACGTCACGGGGACAATTCTCTAAAGGCCGATGCGGACGGCATTTTTCAAAGTTGTTTGCGCCCCGGTCGTGTATGGACCGAAGGAGTTAAGCATTCCTCATACATGACTGTCCAATCTAGGGTGTTGCATTATATTGTTTGTCATCAATTAGTGCCTCAAACCTCACCCAATTATGCCAAACCCACAAACAATGAACTTAGGCTTCTTAGTGCCATCCTGAACAATGAGAAGCTGAACTGGAGTCGCATAATTTTGGATAGAATGCTCCTTGCTGCTAAGTCCAAACACCCAAAAACCCTGCCCTATGCCATGCATGTTTGTTATCTGTTGAGTTACTTCAAGGTGCCTATCCCACGCAATGAAGAGAAAAAGACTCTTCATGTGAACCAGCATTGCCTCAACAAAGGCACCTTGAGTCACCAGGACATGGCATTCCATGAACCCTCTGGCCAATACTTGTACCGATCTGATATTGCTGAGCTAGAGAGGGTTGCAAATGTGGCAGCTCAACAGGGGATGGATGCCCATCAGATGGAAGAGGAAGCTGCTGCATTTGCCCAGGCTGAAGAAGGGGATCCTATTGATCAGATTAACTTTGATGACTTCGCTGGATCTCAATCTGGGTTTGACAACTCGGGCTGGAGAGAGAATGTGATCACACGTCTGGACACTTTAGATGGGAGAATGGACTCCCTTGTGCATGCTATGGACGCCCAGCGTGATGATTTTGTTAGCCTAGACACTAGGATGAGTGCAGAGTCTGCCATGTTTTATTCTCATTTGGATCAGCACTCGGCCCAGATTAATGCCCGCCTGGACCAGCAGTCAGGGGAGATGCACCGCCGGTTTGATGAGATGATGGCGGCCTTCTCTCGATTTTATCCTCCTCCAGATGATCCAGCTCCTTCCATGTTTTGATGCTGCTGCTTATGGATTTTCTATTTTAGTTTTCATTATGTTTTCATCATGTTGATCTTGTTGCATTTTCTGTACTTTGAGAACTTGGTGTTTTGCGACTTTGGGTTTATTAATTGCACCTTTAATTTGGACCTTTTATGATATTTTTATGTTAATGAATTTGGTCTTCATTATGATGTTTGTGCAAAGCTTCAGGGGGAGCTCTTTATCGTTATTATATCTCCGTTTTATTTGCATAGTTGGTTGTGGGGTTTTCCGATTATGCACCTCTCCTCCCTTGATCTTTTTCTAAATTGTTACATCTTTTTGGCGTATGACAAAAAGGGGGAGAGATATTACACTTGTCTTGTCTTGATATTGTTGCACCTAAAATCTCTAACTATGGTATATACTCTGATAATTGTTAAATTCTCTAATACCATAGGCTTGGTGCTAAAATTAAATTGTCATAACATCTTGCTCAAGCTGAATTTTTAGATAGGTGAAAAGTATCATATAGTGAGGGGGAGTTGCATCTCCAAGTGGATCAAGCTTAACAAATGGATCAAGTGTTAATTATTTTGTCATCACCAAAAAGGGGGAGATTGTGAATTCAATGCTCCTAATTATGTGGATTATGTTTTGATGATGACAAAATAATTAACAAATCATGCCTTGAAGATAATGCAACATCAACATCAACAAGAAGTCAAGAAAAGAAGACAAGTGCCCAATCATTCTCAATCAAATATTAATTGTAAATTTCTAATTTATGTTGAGAGTGGTTGAGAGTGGGTAGAAATAGTTAGTCTCTTCTAGGAATAAATTTTTATATGTTTATTAAGTTGAGATTGACCAAAAATTAATACTTGAGAGAAAAAATAAAATTGAAAAATAATTTTTCCCATATCTGATCAAAATACTCGAGTATTTTGATAAAGACTCGAGTATATACTCGAGTATTTGTAGAAAAACTCGAGTATTTGTGCCAGGTCAGCAATTATGACCGTTAGTCTTGTTCGTGCACCAATTCACTCGTGACCGACCAAAAAGACTCGAGTTTTTACCAAAAGACTCGAGTATTTTTGTCCAGTCAGCAAAAATGAACGTTGGAGAAACTCAAAAACCCAATTGAGGGCATTTGAGTCTCATCCAACCCAAGAGAGCAATTCAGAACCTTATTGTAAAATTTCTCTTTGAATTTGTGCAAGAACAAACAAGACAATAACACATCATTGATTACAAGCTTTCATAATTTCCTCTTCTCAAGTGTTAATTCCCAAAAAGCTCAACTTCTCACTCATATTGTCATTTTATTCCAAGTTGAGTTTTAGGCGTCAATTCTTACATTGAGCTGTGCTTATTTGTGCTAATCCATTGTGAGATTAGTAATACACATACAAAAAGCTTGATTATTCAAAGTCTTGGATTGTTCCCAAGCAAACCCTAAGTGGCTTAGGGTGTTGGAAGTCTTGAGAGGTTCTCAAGCACAAGACTAGGAGGTTCCTAGCCCGGTGGAGTTTCTTGAAGGGAGTTCAAGGAAGCTTTGTGAAGAGTTCTTCAATCACCGGAATCAAATTGGGGTAGAAATCAAGAGTTTGGTACACTCTTGAAAGGGTTAGGTTGAGTGAGGCCATTCTCAAGCAATCCTTTGTAATTTCTAACAATTTGATTATTGGTAGAAACTCCTAAGTGATTAGGAGGACTGGATGTAGCTCATTGTTGGAGTGAACCAGGATAAAATTGTTTGAGTGTTGGTTTATTGCTTTTAATCTACTTTCTAGCTCAATAGACTTAACTCATTTCAATCAATTAGGATTTATACAATTAGGTAGCAAGTTCAAGGAATCTTTGTGTTAAAAGTTATTTAGATTACTTGCTATTCTGTTGGATAAGTTCCTGTTTATTATTGAATTGATTTGAGTTAAATTGCTGAATTTTCGTTTCTGGTTTTTCTGCTATCTGATAGTAAAAACTCGAGTATTTCAGAAAAGACTCGAGTTGTTCATCCTGAAAAACTCGAGTATTTCACAAAAGACTCGAGTCTTTTGTGTCTGATTCCAGAAAATTCAGTCTAAGCTCCATTCTTCAATTATCAATCGAAATATTTGGTATTAGTGCTTCAAAATACTATTCACCCCCCCTCTAGTATTTGCTTAGCCCGCTTGTTGGTTTCCAACATATTCAAGACGAGGGATTGGGGCAGCCGGTAGCACAAAGGATCCGAGGTGACGGTACGCACTTAATAGCTGGACCTCAGGTGAGAGAGAAGCTTTCCTAAGACATCGTGGTAGTTAGGTGATTTATTAGGACGTTCCGTATCATCTCAAAGATCGGAACTAAGTGGTTCGGAGTCAGTAGTATAGTGGCAATTGTTTGATTGTGTGGCCACTTATACGAAGGTGACGAAGGCCACAATGTTGTTGTGTGATGAGTGTGTGATTGATAGCATGCTTTTATGTTTTTATTTCATTATGCCTGATGATATTTATTGTTGTTAAATTAACTGAGTAATATGCTGATAGACACGTCCTGAATGAGGAAGGAAAACAAAAGGAATAAGTTGAGAAAGTAATGAAGTTGAAAGTAAAGACACAATGAGAAAAATCTAATGATTGGAAATAAGGTATGTGTGGAAAAGAAAGAAAGAGTTGACAAGTGGGGAATGAAATAGAGGATAATGATGAGAACGAGCCAGAGCTGGGGAGAGTGATGTGAATGTGGATATGAGATGTGATGTGAGCGGAGCTGGGCTCCTTTTGTTTTGGTTTTAGTCTGGGACTAGTGTCGAGTTGAGCTTGCTCCTCCATAAGTGCTCAGCAAAGTTGAAATTTTTGAAAAGGTTTTTGAAAAGCAGTTTTTGAAAATGTTTTCGAAAAGAGAACTTCGAAAAGATTTTTGAAAAGAAATTTTGTGGAGAATGGTGAAAGGAAATTTTTAGAAAAAGGACTTGTGAAAAGAAATTCTTTTGAAAATGTTTTTGAAAAGAGGTTTTGAGAAATATTATAAAAAGTGTTTTCAGAAAAGTTTTGGAAAGGAAAAGGCTTTGGAAGGAGATTTTTATAAACTTTGAGAAAAGGGGACTTTTGAGAAAACTTTTGAAAAAGAAAGATTAAGAAGAAAGGGATTTTCGTGAAAAGTTTACGAAATGATATTTTGTAGCAGATTATGAAATAGTGTTTCGAAAAAAGTTTGTAAGAAGATTGTTTTGAGAAAAGATGTTGAAATGAGATGATTTCGAGAAATGGAGAATGTTGAGAAAGTTTGAGAAAAGAGATTTGAGATTGTGATGTGATCCCAGCCCTGTGCTATGTGAGAAATGATGAGAGAAAGTTTGTGCAAAGTTAGTGGTCGGGACTCGTTGAAGGGTTGCACGAAGGACGAGCCGACCTTAGGTTAATTAAAAACAAGATAAAAGACTTTAAAAGACATACGCGGTGAGGTATGAGAATGCGAAGTAGTGGAGAGGAAGGAACCATAAGTATCTACGGATACTTAGGAGGAGATTGCATTAGGGGAGGACGATGATGATGAAACGTCAAGAAGTCTAGAGTATATTTCTAGGCAGAACGAACTCCACATGTGGCGCACTAACGTGGTGTGGACTGGGTCTAATGCCGTGGTAAGTTCTGCGGGCCCACTAGAAATATACTGTCGCCCCCTAGATTGCAAATCTAGAACAGTGAGAGGGACTGGAGTGGGGCATTTTGTTTGCCACTGTAGTGAGACAGTGTGCCATGTATATGAATTGATATGATTATGATTTGAGGCTGAGACCTCCTGGTCTGGGACCATTTGAGTTTGAGACAGCTGTCGTGCCCGCATGGTAAAGGTCCTGTACTCCTGTTTGCTTCCGACTAGGTTGGGTGGATGACCGAGGAGATGTAGACGTGAGTGATAGCCGAGAACGAAATGGAAATGAATTCCCCGACGATATCTGATTTTTCCCAAAGTAAAGGAATGATATGAATTGATAAGATTGGAAAAGAAGGAATTCTGAGTTGAGGAAGAGAGAATAATTAAGAGAAGTGAAATTAAATTTAGAAAAAAATGGAAGGATAATAATAATAAGGACAATAAGATTGAAAATGTTGATGTTGATATCATGCTTGATTGTTGTGTGTTTGTATGCTGTTTGTTGCATGGTATGTTTGTATGGTCCTTCTATCTTGCCTATCGTAATTCCACACCGTCGACGATACGTCGTTCGGATCGCTTACTCTCTCCTGTTCGTTGGCATATCGGTGCTGCTGATGTCTCAACGGGAAGATGGAGTACCGCGTGGAGATCATCTCCCTAGATGGAGCCGAATGACAACCGCAAAGCAGCGATAGAGACGATTTCATTTTCGGGAGTGAATAAAGGGCGCAAGAAGAAAGGAGAGTTCCATCCGGATGTCTTCATTAGAAGGAAGCGAATGTAGAGTGTTTAGGTTAAGTTTGTAGATTGTGTTTTGAGTCAAGGATTACCAAGCAATGTGCCAATTATCTAACTAAGCCAAGTTTTAATTCTGTATTGTGGAATACTCTATTCTGGAAGAACAAACAATGTAGTCTTTGGGGAAATATCATGATGATTTGGAAACAAGTCTTTTTATGAAAATGAAAGTTTTCTGAAAATAAATGTTTTAGTAACAATTTGATTTTCAACAAAAGGACTTTTAAATACACCAATGACTTTTCAACAATGTGTTACAAAAAAAAAATCGGCCTCATTTTTTTGCAACTTTAATAAGTAAAAGTTAATTATTTTGGTTTACGAAAATCGGGCTGTTACAGTCAGCATTACAATACTTTTCACTCACATCATGACTTATCTCTTACCACATTATTTCGGTTCTCATAATATCTCATATCTCTTATCATTATCTCTTTTCTTAATGTCTTATCAGGGCTGCCTTATTCCATAAGGACTTGGGCCAAACAGGGTATTATATCTTTCTCTTTGTGTCTTTTTACTTTCAAATCTTTTGCATCATTATCTATACTTCATTCATCTTTCCTTTCAATCATATTTCATCACTTTTAAAATTTTATTCATATCATTTCATTCTCAAGACGTAACAGACGTCCATTAGCATGCTACTCTTATTATTCAACAATTCAAGTATCATCATGCATAATTAATCATGTAAACAAATAAACATAAGCATGCTAATTCAAATCATCATCATATGATACCATCACATAACAACATGTGGTCTTTGTATCCTTCGTATAAGTGGCCACACAACACAAATAATTGCCACTATACTACTGACTCAGAAACTATGAAGTTCCGATCTTTGAGATGATCCGGAACGTCCTAATAAATCACCTAAATACCACGGTGTCTTAGGAAAGCTTCTCTCTCACCTCAGGTCCTAGCAAATATGTGCACACGATCTCCGCGGATCCTTGTCTTTGTCAGCTGCTCCAGTCCCCCGTTTTTAGAATTACTCGTATTAAATAGAACACGTTCACGTTATTAACTTGTATCAAGAAAATCTTCTCTTAACTCAAACACATTTTGTTCCTCGTCGGAAGACTTAAAACATAATTGTTTTCTCAAAACAACTCTATCATTTTCTAGTACTTTAAGTACTTCAAAACCAATTTGAAAATATCTAATAAAGTAATTTAAATCAATTGATTTGGTTGCTGGTCCGTCTTGGACAGCACCTTAATCTTGTCTGAAAACACCGAAAAATTCGCCGTTTTTAATCCGGCTTTTTCCCAAATTAAATACCACTTGAAAACCATACTTTAAATCATATGAACACATTTTTAGAATTAAGAAGCGAGTCCAAACGATTCTGGACAGCAAAGGATTGTTTCACAAAATCACTTTAATAAAAATCCGAAAACATCGTAAAAGCACTTTTGTTTCAAATAATTCTTTAGCTCAAAATTAACACTTTCATACTTTAAAATCCAAGCTTTTCGTCATGAAACAAATCTCGGACAACCACCAAGCATAATCCAACAATCCCAAATAAATCAAATCGAACTATCTTAAAATCAATTAATCTCAAAACCAATTACGTACTCAAATATTTTTCAAACATCAATTAACATACAAACAACACTCATTATCACATGTCAATTCACTTAACTTGATTATAAACTAAACATTCATTTTCAAATAAACACTTTCACAATCAAACACTTAATCACTTATTCAACACATAATCGCTTTCAAAACCATTTCATTTTTTTGTCTACCTACTTACATACAAAGAGACCGAATTGAATAAGCCAAAATAAACCAAGATTACAAGTTCTTATACTTTAAATCAACACATGAAACACACTCATTATCACATGTCAATTCATGAAAAAGATTCTTAAACCTAGTTAGACATGCATTGGCCGAATGTATGCACAAGTCAAAGCAAAGATTTATTCAATATCAAAGACATAAAATCATGGAATTATTTCTTCCTTTTTGATTCAAAAATCGTGAGCTTCTCTTGGAAAATTAATAAACTTTAATTTGATTTTTCTTGACTTAAATCAACTTATTAATTCAAATACCACATCAAAGTCTCATATTTCAAACCTTAGAAATTTCATGCATGCATTTCAAAGTCCTTAGATTTAACAAATACCAACATGCATGTGCTTTAAATGGTGATCAAAGCATAATTTCTCATTTCTTTTAGGTTTGGCCGAATCATCATCACATCAAGGAAAAGATTTTTGTTCCATTTTTCAACATGCAAGGATCAAGATTCATGAATCACATCATATACTTGTTCATGCTAAATTTTAAAACAACATTTTCTTTTCTTTAAGCATCAAACCGAATCATCATTATTCATCAAACAAAATTTCATTTCAAATCTCTTGCATGCACTTGAAATTCTTAAATAATGTAAATCTCAACATGCATGTGCCTTTTCATGAGAATCAAAGCATGATATCTTAGTTCTTTAAGCTTAACCGAATAAACATCACTATTAATCAAGATTTAACTTCAAACCTTTAACATGCAAGAACATAATGCATAGATCAAGCTCTCTTTGCATCAAAATCATTTTCAAAAGCTTGTTTCCTTGCTTCCTCTCAAAACCGTGACATGCACTAGGAAAAGATCAAAGCTTTTCACTCAAAAACAACATGCATGACTTCAAGATCAAAGATTTTGTTCAAAAACAACATGCATGACTTCAAGATCAAAGCTTTTTCATAGATCAAGACAAAATCAAAGCTTTGTCAAAGATCAACTCAAAATCAAGACATGCAACCACTCAAATTAACTTTTCTAAGCATGAAACCAACATGCAATCATAAAAGTCTTAGCTTTTTCACAAACATGCAAAGATCAAAAATAATCATAGATCAAAAGAGCCATTTCCAACTTACTTTTCAGAGAACATAAAAATAACTTTTTAAGATCAAACATCAACATGCATGTGCTAAAAATGTTAGCTTTTGTTCTAAAGTCCACATGAAATCAAAGGCCAAGACTTTATTTTCAAAAACACATGGATCAAGTTCATACTTTTACAAACATGAGTACAACAAGATTGACATGCTTGAATTAAAACTCAAGATCAAATCATCATCATCAAAACCGTGAGTTATCTACACTATTTAGTCATCAAAAATCAATTTTTTACTTATGAAGATTCAAGATCAAGGCATAATCAACACATGCAAAGAGGAAAATAAGATTACAAAGTCATAAAATCAAACATGCAAAAGAAAAGAAGATTACAAGGCTTAAAACCCAAACAAACTCTACTCTTCTTAGGATCTTCGAAATACCCACAAGATCAAGGTCTTCTAGCTTCTAAGTTCTTGGATCTTCAAGGGAATCCTTAGGTTTTTGGGTTGATCTTCTTCTTCCTCCTTCTCTCTCACTCACGGCCCTATCTCTCTCTCTCTCTAAGAGCTTGATGGAGCTCTTAGAATGAAGTGTTTAGAAAGAAGACATGAAAGGATGAAATGAATGGAAATGAAGGAAATGAATGGAAATGAACTTAAGGGCTAGCCTTATATAGGCAATTCGTGGGATTACTCTTTTGCCCTTGGAGTGATTCGGTTCTAATGGGTTTAGGGGGGGCAATTTTGGTACTTCAATTTGTTGCATGGGTGGATTTTATCAAGGGGACAATAAGGAGTAATTTAAGGCTTTAGGTCTAATCACTCACCATTTTATTTTCTACTTCACATTTCCTAATTTATTTTCCATGGTTTAGATTTTTCTTTCAATTTTATTAATCTAGAAGAAAATAAACATTCCTACTCTCTCTTCATGCATGCTTTCCACCTATACACACTTATACACAAATCTTAATTTTTTACTTCTTTAATCACACACATCATGCTATGCTGTAACAGCCCGATTTTCGTAACTCAAAACATTTAACTTCTATTTATTAAAGTTGCCAAAAATGAGGCCAATTTTTTTTAAGATCATCGTTGAAGTGTTCGAAGACATCATTGAAAACCTCTTTATGTTCTTCAATTCACTTCTCCGAAAACCGAGTTGTTACGAAAACCGTTCTTTTCATAAAACATTCGTTTTCATAAAAGAACTTGGTTCGAAATCATATTAACAGTTTTCAAAAACTCTACATGAATTAACTTTGCATAAAGATGTGCTCCACAAGTTAGATTAAAACTTAGCTCGATTACATAATGGCTCATGGCATCGGTAATCCTTAACCCAACCATCATCACAGCCTAAACTAACCACACTATGCTTAAACTATCTTATTAAAAACAATTGGGTGAAATTCCTTCTTCTTCTTCTTGCGTCCTCTCTTTGGTCTCGAAGATGATGCCCTCCTTGTTGTGATCTTCTCCTTGCTAGTAGATTTCGGCTCTGCTTAATTGAGAGTGGTGGAGTTCCTCCGAGCCTCATACCTGTTGGAAACCAACAAGCGGCTCAAAATAGTCTAGAGGGGGATGAATAGAATTTTGAAGCTTTAATACAAATATTTCGATCACCAAAGAGAATGGATTTGAGAAAATAGATTTTCTAACAAAAATATACTGATTAATCGATTAATTTCAGTATTAATCGATTAATGCCGAAGCTTACTTTCAAACTAATCGATTAACTAAAGCGTTACTCGATTAATGCCGAAAGCAACTTAAAAACTAATCGATTAACAATCAACTTAATCGATTAATCTGAACAGTATCTGATGAAAATTCAGTTTTAATCGGAATTCAATGGAGATTGCAATACCGTGATGCACCAACAAATGATGAATGAATGATTGAACAATGCTAAGTAAATTTACCAAGCCAAATTAGGTTGATTAACAAGGAAATGAAAAACCCCCAAAATTAACCTAATTAATTTGTTCTTAGTTAAAGAAAGCTAGAAGAAATAAAAGGAAGAAGACAAGATTTTATCCTGGTTCACTTTCACCCACTTGAAAACTACATCCAGTCCCCTCTATCAAAGATAGAGAGTTTCTACTAGATACTTCAAATGTTAGATTACAATGTTAAGATGCAGCTCACTCTAAGCTCTCCTATCTTAACCCCTTACAAAGAGAGTACCAATCTCTTTGCTAATCTACCCAAATGAATCCGTATCTTGTCCTCTTGAATTTGTTGAAGGATGCTCTCCAACCAAATTCTTTTCCACTTGCTTTGATATTCTTCAAAGACTTCAAATTTGTGAATCTTCACTTGTTGTTGAAAGCTTGATTGATACAACCCCTTGTTATGAATAGCTCCAACACAAAATACTAAAACTAGAAAAACTTGAATCTCAATAGAACTTAGAATATTGATTTGATTGTAAGTGAAGAAGATAGAAAGATGTTTGAATCTTGATAGCACAATTGGAAAATAGTTATAGCTCTTGAAAGAGTGTGTAACCTTGACAAAGTAGAAAAGAAAAGCTTTTAAACAAAATATTATTTTTCTGTCACAACAGTAATTAATCGATTAACGTATTACTCACTAATCGATTAACCTATGTTAATTCGTGCTAATCGATTAACGTTTATCTCACTAATCGATTAACCTTTATTAACATAATCAGTGTTGTACAGTTATACGCGTTAATCGATTAACCTTATCAAGCTAATCGATTAACCACTGTAAAAAGTGATTAAAAATAAGCTTTTCAAAAATACTTTGATCAATACTTTAATTAGAGCTATTTTATCAAGATTAATCTTTCTTCACTTAATAATCAAACAATATTTAAAACCTATATTGAGATTCCTAAAGCTACCACCCACTCTCATGATATGCAAAATAAAATATTACATTGATTAGAAATAAAATAAACTTAATCTAATTCTAATCTCCATGAGTGGTGCTTCCTTGTTGAATGTTGTTGCTTGGCTTTAGGTTGTTAGCATCAAAACATCATAACTCTACAATACCGAATCTTCTCTTTGTAGTTCCTGGAGCCTCGTACAGTGACTTCCATCCGATACTCCATCTGCCCGTTGAGATACCAGCAACACCGATATGCCAACGAACAGGAGAGAGTAAGCGATCCGAACGACGCATCGTAGACGGTGTGGAATTACGGTAAGCAAGATAATAGGACCACACAAGCATACAATACAACATACATACACACAACAATCAAGTATATCATCATCATTATCATCTTGTAGTATTATCATCATTATTATTATTTTCCATCATTATCTTTCTAAACTTAATTTCACTTCTCACTCTTATAATTTCTTCTTTACTTTCACATCTTATGAACATCCTTCCCTTTTCTCATGCAGTTCCATTTCACCACTGTATTCTCTTTCCTCCACTCTTATCAATTCATAACCTCTGGTGATTGGGGAGTGTTAAAATACCATCAAAGTATTCATTTCAATCTCGGCGATCACTCACGTCTACATCTCCTCGGTCATCCACCCAACCTAGTCGGAAGCAAACAGGAGTACAGGACCTTTACCGTGCGGGCACGACAGCTGTCTCAAACTCAAATGGTCCCAGACCAGGAGGTCTCAGCCTCAAATCATAATCATATCAATTCATATACATGGCACACTGTCTCACAGTGGCAAACAAGATGCCCCATTCCAGTCCCTCTCACTGTTCTAGATTTGCAATCTAAGGGGCGACAGTATGTTTCTAGTGGGCCCGCAGAACTTACCACGACATTAGACCCAGTCCCTACCACGTTAGTACGCAACATGCGGAGTTTGTTCTGCCTAGAAACATACTCTAGACTTCTTGACGTTTCACCGTCGTCGTCCTCCCCTAATGCAATCTCCTGCTAAGTATCCGCATATACTTATGGTATCTTCCTCTCCACTACTTCGCACTCTCATACCTCACCGCGTATGTCTTTTAAAGTCTTTTATATTTTTAATTATCCTAAGGTCGGCCCATCCTTCGTGTAACCCTTCAATGAGTCCGGACCACTAACTTGGCACAAACTTTCTCTCACCAAATCTCACATAGCACAGAGCTGGGATCACATCAACAAACTCGAATCTTATTTCTCAAACTTTTCTCAACATCCTTCATTTCTCGTAATCGTCTCATTTCAAAATCTTTTCTCCAAGCAATCTTCTTACAGACTCTTCTCAAAACACTGTTTCATAATCTGCCACAAAATATCGTTTCGTGAGCTTTTCATAAAAAATCTCTTTCTTCTTAATCTTTCTTTTTCAAAGGTTTTCTCAAAAGTCCCCTTTCTCAAAGTTTATAAAAATCTCCTTCCAAAGCCTTTCACAAGAATTTCCTTTCAAAACTTTTCTGAAAACACTTTTTATAATATTTCTCAAAACCTCTTTTCAAAAAAACATTTTCAAAAGAATTTCTTTTCACAAATCCTTTTCTAAAAATTTCCTTTCACCATTCTCCGCAAGATCTCTTTTCAAAAATCTTTTCGAAGATCTCTTTTCGAAAACCTTTTCAAAAACTGCTTTTCAAAAACCTTTTTAAAAATTTCAACTTTGCTGAGCGCTAATGGAGGAGCAAGCTCAACTCGACACTAGTCCCAGACTAAAACCAAAACAAAGGAGCCCAGCTCCGCTCAAATCACATCTCATGTCAACATCACTCTCCCCAGCTCTGGCTCGTTCTCAGCATTATCATTTCATTCTTTCCCCAATCTCAACTCTTTCTCTTTTCTAATCCATCTTATCTCTTTACTCCTTATTCAATTTTCTTTATTTTCATTCTCTTACTCAGGACGTAACAGACGTCCATCAGTCATTCACTCGTTACAATCAGCAGCCATAAGTATCATCAGATATGATTAAATAAATAAATAAAAGCATGAACACAACATCACACAATAACATTGTGGTCTTTGTCATCTTCGTATAAGTGGCCACACAAAGCAAACAATTGCCACTTATACTACTGACTCCGCACCACTTAGTTCCGATCTTTGAGATGATACGGAACGTCCTACTAAATCACCTAACTACCACGGTGTCTTAGGAAAGCTTCTCTCTCACCTGAGGTTCCGCTATTTAATGCGTACCGTCGCCTCAGATCCTTTGTTCTGCCGGTTGCCCCAATCCCTTGTCTTTCAAATTCCTCGTACTAAATAAAATACGCTTATGTTATTAACTTGTATTAGGAAATTCTTTTTTTTTCAAAACTTAGACAGCTCTCATTCCTCGTCGGAAGATTTAAAACATAACCGTTTTAAATCCTGCTTTTACTTAAATCGATTATTACTTGAAAACTTCACGTTAAATCATTTATACTCATTTTCTTTAAAAGTAAGAAACAAGTCCAAACTATTCTGGACAGCAAAGAGTCGTTTTGCAAAATTGCTTAAATAAAACCCCGAAAACATTTTAAAAACACTTTTCTCTTTAAATAACTCTTTAACTTAAAATTACCACTTAAAAACTCAAATCTTTATCATAAAACAAACTTTGGACAGCCATAAACACAATCTAAAAATTTCAAATGAATCGAATGAAATTTTCTTAAAACCACTTACACACTTAAATACTTTTTCAAACATAAACTTAACAAACAATAGCAACACAAAATGAATCATTAAATTCAATTATAATCCAAACACTTATTCACTTAGTTAAAACAAAACGCTTAAGCATTCACATTCTCATATTCACATACTCACATATTCAATTCTTTTCAAAAATCACCATGCACATTTTATTTCATGTAACTAAACTTCCTAAACTTATTTACACTATAGGGCCGAATGACATTAAAGAAAACAATTCAAAGATCATCAATTTAAAACACATAATTCAACTTGATTTGTTTTAAGCATTTAGACTCTATTTTATTTTTCATGAAACAAAATTATTTACTCTTTCTTCTACTTCCAACCGAATGCACATATACACACATATATTTTTATTTAAACATGATACTCTTCCAAAATCATTTAGTTCATTTATGTCCTTTATTTGTAATCCAAAAACCGAATAAAAATCAAACATTCACAACACCATTTCAAACAATTTGCCTTAACAATGTTGCACAAAACTCACTTATTATTTTCATGTCACTTCAAGGAAAAAGAATCCTAGTCTATTCTATATGCATAGGCCGAATCTTATTATGGCAAAAACAAGGTTTTAGGTTCATTTTTTTTCAACATGCAAAACACAAAATTCTTAAATCAAAAAGAAATTGTCATACATGTGTCCTTTTTCCTGGAGACAAGGCATGATCTCCTAGTTCTAGGCTTAGGCCGAATGCACATCATTATAGATCAAGATTTTATTTTCAAATCTTTCACATGCATGCACATAGAACATGAATCAAGGCAAAAATCACTTTTCAAAAACTTATTTCTTTTGGTTCTTTTACAAAACCGTGATGATCATTAAGAAAATAAAATCTTTATATTCAAAAACCACATGCATGTTCCTAGATCTTGTAGATCAAGTCATGAATTCAATCATAATGGCACAATTCAAAGATCCAAAATCATTTTAAGCAAGGAAAGGTCAAAACCGTGGCATAAAATGAAGAGAGGTTAAATCCTTTGGTTCAAAAACAACATGCATGGCTTTACAACAAAACTTTTTAAAGATTAAAGTAAGGATCAAGACATTTTTCAAAGATCAAAGTGAAAATCAAAACTTCATCAACATCAATTCAAACCAAAACATTTCCACAACTCAAATCAACTTGTAAAGGTATAAAGCTAACATGCAAAGACTTAGATCAAATTAGGAAAGCACCAAGCCCTAACTTTTACTCATGGCCGAATTATATAGCCTAGGATCTAGTGTTTATTAGTCCATTTACTTCTTAGAAATTTAAGATCAAAATAGAATCAACACATGCATGTATACATAGCATCAAGATCAACATCAACCAACATGCAACATCAAAGATCTCAACATTGTTATTAAGAAAATTTAGGTTATTCATTTTATTTATCACATAAACCTCAAACACATCTTTAAATCACGGTTTAAGAAAGGAAATGGATCATGCAAAGAGATCCACTTCATTTTTCATAAAAATCTCACCAAACCTTTTTATTTAGAAGATTTAGTTTGAAAAGCTTTAGGATCTCTTATGAAAAACTTTAAACGAGTTAGGAATCCGTTAATTAGACGTTTACAAGTTCCTTCAAACTTTGAGAAATTAACATGCAAAGAGATATACTTTAAACTTTACGAAAATCTCAAAACTTTTTAGATCTTTAAGATTTGTGTTGAAAAACTTTAAGATCTTTCATGAAGACCTTAATGGAGTTATAAAGTCCGTTAGTTAGAAGTTTATAAGTTGCTTTAAACTTTAAAATCCATGATCAAGTACAAACACACTTGTACTCTTCATTTAAGCTTTAGGAATCAACATGCAAAGAAGAAAGAAAGAAAAATCAAAAGATAAAAAGGAAAATCTAAACTATTACAATTTTCTTCATGCTCATTCGAATTACCCACCAAGTCAAGGTCTTCTAACTCCTATAGGCTTGGATCTTCAAGAAAAACTTTAGGTTTTGGTTTTGATCTCCTCTTCATCTTCTCTTCTCACTCACGGCCACTCTCTTTTCTTTAGGTGTTGGGAGCTTGATTTTTGCTCTCAACAAGTGTGTGTTTAGAAGGTGAAAGGAAATGAAAGAAATGAAGAGTGGAAATGAAGGAATGAAGTGGCCAACACTTCACCCATTCGACCATATATAGGCTAAGGCAACACATGAGATTTTTCCTCTTTTGTCCTCAAGGACATTCGGCCGTAGTGTGCAAATGGGAGGGCAAGTTTGGCAACTCAATAAGTTGCATGGGTGGTGTTTATCAATTCTAAGGGGACAATGAGGAGTGAATTAAGGAACTAAGCTTCTTTTGGTTTAGTTACTCTTTTGACTCCTAGTTAGGGATTTCTACCCACTTAGTCACTTCATAGTTCTAACTTAGTCCTATTTGGTTTCTTAACAAATAAAAATTCTAGGTTTGCCCCCTATGCATGCACATACACACGTCTTTCACACATACACACACATACACTCATTCATGCATTATCATCTTCTTTTACTAATTTAATTTCCTATAACCTCAAGTACATACATATATCTATATATATATATACATATATATGTTCATACATGCATTATATTTTTATTTTCCCACTAATTAAATATCTATTTAATCCTAAGCATATTCGTATGCATCCATGCACACATAACACACACACAGATATATATATATATATATATATATATATATTCATACACGTCGCTCATATATATACACACATAGAAAAATAGATCTTTTCTCATAAAATGACTCACATAAAAGTCACAATTTCCTAAAAAAAAAATATCAAGTACTTAAATCTTTTCTAAAACTCAATTTCTTAACTTTTAACATTTGTTCTTGAAAATCCTTTCTTTAAAATCACCCATTACTTTAAAACGTGAATTTAGGAAAACCATTTAAGAAAATATCCTTTCAAAACACTTTTCCCAAAAATAAATCTCTTTAATATATTTTGAATTAATACGAGGAATTTGCGGGGTGTTACATTCTCCCCAACTTAAAGATTTCTCGTCCCCGATAAATACGTTGTGGATTGGGCAGCAGGGCACAAAATTCTTAAGTCACTCTGATTTCCATAAGAATACTCTTCTCTCGCTGCGTGGTCGTGTTCCCCTTTGCAGGTATAATTCTCTTGCAGTGCTCCTCGTTTGTTGCTTTCGGATGGAGTAGTCGCACTCACACGACCGCTTGCATGTCGAATCGGGTTAAGTCCATTGGACTAACCGAAGAAGATGTTGCTCCCTTAGTGGATCGTTGTCACAGAAAGTCCAACCATAGGTATGGACTTAGGGAAAATCAAACAAACAAAATTCAAACATCTCCAAAAGCATGGGGTTTGATCTAAAATCTTTAAATATTCACTATTATCTACAACTTTAGGTTCTTACTAACTTACAAAAATTCACTCCTTCCTTCCGTTCTCCTTCTAACTCTAAGGTTCCTTCTATCCTTCCTCTAGCTTAAGGGGTTTTATTACAACCTGGGTTTACTTACTTCCTCAAACATCCTCACTTTTCTCCTTAGATCCATCCTAAACATCAGTCAAGCCTATCGATTTCACCACCTAATCCTTTGATCACTAGACACGGCAGTCCTAATTCTCAAACTTTCCTCAGGATTTCTTCTAATAACAAGTAACACACACCTCCTTTCTCCCTTGTAACTCCCCAACTTTGGTCAAACTTATAACTAAATCCACTGTGACCTTGTATCCTTACTTGGTTTCAACTATTAATCCTCCCTTAAATCGTTCAAGCCTACACTATCTGGGTAACTACGGTATTTTCTAATTCCATTATTGGGACTAATGAGTCTCAAATAGGAGCGATAAGGCTATAGGTCGGTAACAAGGCTCATGAAGAAAAGGTTCAAGTTTTACAACATCGACTGTTTTGTTGAAGCAATTCAACAAACACCGGGATTCAAGGATAACATCCTAGGTCCTTTAAAGGCATTACTATCCTTGTACAAAGGCATACTAAGAGTAGCGAACTTAAGTCTCACAAGCATCAATAGGATATCATAAGGTATGGGGTCTTAGTCTTAGAATCTATTTACTTCCTTCTTGGTCTACTCCCTTCAAATTGTAGGAGGAACAGGTTCCCTAAATTAACTCGGCCAAACTTAAACCACAAACAGAACCCCTTTATCCTAGAAAGATGAGAATCTAATTTCATGCTCCTAGTCATTATTCTAGCAAACACACAGAGTCATACAAGCAAAGCATGCAAGCTCATGCTTAAGGCCACTAAGGATTACCATTGCTCTGATACCATTCTGTAACAGCCCGATTTTCGTAACTCAAAACATTTAACTTCTATTTATTAAAGTTGCCAAAAATGAGGCCAATTTTTTTTTTAAGATCATCGTTGAAGTGTTCGAAGACATCATTGAAAACCTCTTTATGTTCTTCAATTCACTTCTCCGAAAACCGAGTTGTTACGAAAACCGTTCTTTTCATAAAACATTCGTTTTCATAAAAGAACTTGGTTCGAAATCATATTAACAGTTTTCAAAAACTCTACATGAATTAACTTTGCATAAAGATGTGCTCCACAAGTCAGATTAAAACTTAGCTCGATTACATAATGGCTCATGGCATCGGTAATCCTTAACCCAACCATCATCACAGCCTAAACTAACCACACTATCCTTAAACTATCTTATTAAAAACAATTGGGTGAAATTCCTTCTTCTTCTTCTTGCGTCCTCTCTTTGGTCTCGAAGATGATGCCCTCCTTGTTGTGATCTTCTCCTTGCTAGTAGATTTCGGCTCCGCTCAATTGAGAGTGGTGGAGTTCCTCCGAGCCTCATACCGAATCTTCTCTTTGTAGTTCCTGGAGCCTCGTACGATGACTTCCATCCGATACTCCATCTGCCCGTTGAGATACCAGCAGCACCGATATGCCAACAAACAGGAGAGAGTAAGGGATCCGAACGACGCATCGTCGACGGTGTGGAATTACGGTAGGCAAGATAATAGGACCACACAAGCATACAATACAACATACATACACACAATAATCAAGTATATCATCATTATGATCTTGTAGTATTATCATCATTATTATTATTTTCCATCATTATCTTTCTAAACTTAATTTCACTTCTCACTCTTATAATTTCTTCTTTACTTTCACATCTTATGAACATCCTTCCCTTTTCTCATTCAGTTCCATTTCACCACTGTATTCTCTTTCCTCCACTCTTATCAATTCATAACCTCTGGTGATTGGGGAGTGTTAAAATACCATCAAAGTATTCATTTCAATCTCGGCGATCACTCACGTCTACATCTCCTCGGTCATCCACCCAACCTAGTCGGAAGCAAACAGGAGTACAGGAACTTTACCGTGCGGGCACGACAGTTGTCTCAAACTCAAATGGTCCCAGACCAGGAGGTCTCAGCCTCAAATCATAATCATATCAATTCATATACATGGCACACTATCTCACAGTGGCAAACAAGATGCCCCACTCCATTCCCTCTCACTGTTCTAGATTTGCAATCTAGGGGGCGACAGTATGTTTCTAGTGGGCCCGCAGAACTTACCACGACTTTAGACCCAGTCCCTACCACGTTAGTACGCCACATGTGGAGTTTGTTCTGCCTAGAAGCATACTCTAGACTTCTTGACGTTTCACCGTCGTCGTCCTCCCCTAATGCAATCTCCTCCTAAGTATCCGCAGATACTTATGGTATCTTCCTCTCCACTACTTCGCACTCTCATACCTCACCGCGTATGTCTTTTAAAGTCTTTTATCTTTTTAATTATCCTAAGGTCGGCCCATCCTTCGTGCAACCCTTCAATGAGTCCCGACCACTAACTTGGCACAAACTTTCTCTCATCAAATCTCACATAGAACAGAGCTGGGATCACATCAACAAACTCGAATCTTATTTCTCAAACTTTTCTCAACATCCTTCATTTCTCGTAATCGTCTCATTTCAAAATCTTTTCTCAAAGCAATCTTCTTACAGACTCTTTTCAAAACACTGTTTCATAATCTGTCACAAAATATCGTTTCGTAAGCTTTTCATAAAAAATTTCTTTCTTCTTAATCTTTCTTTTTCAAAGGTTTTCTCAAAAGTCCCCTTTCTCAAAGTTTATAAAAATCTCCTTCCAATGCCTTTCACAAGAATTTCCTTTCAAAACTTTTCTGAAAACACTTTTTATAATATTTCTCAAAACCTCTTTTCAAAAAAACATTTTCAAAAGAATTTCTTTTCACAAATCCTTTTCTAAAAATTTCCTTTCACCATTCTCCACAAGATCTCTTTTCAAAAATCTTTTCGAAGATCTCTTTTCGAAAACCTTTTTTAAAAACTGCTTTTCAAAAACCTTTTTAAAAATTTCAACTTTGCTGAGCGCTAATGTAGGAGCAAGCTCAACTCGACAATAGTCCCAGACTAAAACCAAAACAAAGGAGCCCAGCTCCGCTCAAATCACATCTCATGTCAACATCACTCTCCCCAGCTCTGGCTCATTCTCAGCATTATCATTTCATTCTTTCCCCAATCTCAACTCTTTCTCTTTTCTAATCCATCTTATCTCTTTACTCCTTATTCAATTTTCTTTATTTTCATTCTCTTACTCAGGACGTAACAGACGTCCATCAGTCATTCACTCGTTACAATCAGCAGCAATAAGTATCATCAGATATGATTAAATAAATAAATAAAAGCATGAACACAACTGTTGGAAACCAACAAGCGTGCTAAGCAAATACTAGAGGGGGGGTGAATAGTATTTTGAAGCACTAATACCAAATATTTCGATTGATAATTGAAGAATGGAGCTAAGACTGAATTTTCTGGAATCAGACACAAAAGACTCGAGTCTTTTGTGAAATACTCGAGTTTTTCAGTGATGAACAACTCGAGTCTTTTATGAAATACTCGAGTTTTTCCTATCAGATAGCAGAAAAACCAGAAACAAAAATTCAGCAATTTAACTCAAATCAATTCAATAATAAACAGGAACTTATCCAACAGAATAGCAAGCAATCTAAATAACTTTTAAACACAAAGATTCCTTGAACTTGCTACCTAATTGTATAAATCCTAATTGATTGAAATGACTTAAGTCTATTGAGCTAGAAAGTAGATTAAAAGCAATAAACCAACACTCAAGCAATTTTATCCTGGTTCACTCCAACAATGAGCTACATCCAGTCCTCCTAATCACTTAGGAGTTTCTACTAATAATCAAATTGTTAGAAATTACAAAGGATTGCTTGAGAATGGCCTCACTCAACCTAACCCTTTCAAGAGTGTACCAAACTCTTGATTTCTACCCCAATTTGATTCCGGTGATTGAAGAACTCTTCACAAAGCTTCCTTGAACTCCCTTCAAGAAACTCCACCGGGCTAGGAACCTCCTAGTCTTGTGCTTGAGAACCTCTCAAGACTTCCAACACCCTAAGCCACTTAGGGTTTGCTTGGGAACAATCCATGACTTTGAATAATCAAGCTTTTTGTATGTGTATTACTAATCTCACAATGGATTAGCACAAATAAGCACAGCTCAATGTAAGAATTGAGGCCTAAAACTCAACTTGGAATAAAATGACAATATGAGTGAGAAGTTGAGCTTTTTGGGAATTAACACTTGAGAAAAGGAAATTATGAAAGCTTGTGATCAATAATGTGTTGTTGTCTTGTTTGTTCTTGCACAAATTCAAAGAGCAATTTTACAATGAGGTTCAGAATACTCTCTTGGGGTTGGATGAGACTCAAATGCCCTCAATTGGGTTTTTGAGTCTCTCCAACGTTCATTTTTGCTGTCTGGACAGAAATACTCGAGTCTTTTGGTAAATACTCGAGTCTTTTTGGTCGGTCACGAGTGAATTGGTGCACGAACAAGACTAACGGTCATATTTGCTGACCTGGCACAAATACTCGAGTTTTTCTATAAATACTCGAGTATATACTCGAGTCTTTATCAAAATACTCGAGTATTTTGATCAGATATGGGAAAAATTATTTTTCAATTTTATTTTTCTTCTCAAGTATTAATTTTGGTCAATCTCAACTTAATAATCATATAAAAATTTATTCCTAGAAGAGACTAACTATTTCTACCCACTCTCAACCACTCTCAACATAAATTAGAAATTTACAATTAATATTTGATTGAGAATGATTGAGCACTTGTCTTCTTTTCTTGACTTCTTGTTGATGTTGATGTTGCAATATCTTCAAGGCATGATTTGTTAATTATTTTGTCATCATCAAAACATAATCCACATAATTAGGAGCATTGAATTCACAATCTCCCCCTTTTTGGTGATGACAAAATAATTAACACTTGTACCATTTGTTAAGCTTGATCCACTTGGAGATGCAACTCCCCCTCACTATATGATACTTTTCACCTATCTAAAAATTCAGCTTGAGCAAGATGTTATGACAATTTAATTTTAGCACCAAGCCTATGGTATTAGAGAATTTAACAATTATCAGAGTATGGTATTAGAGAATTTTAGGTGCAACAATATCAAGACAAGACAAGTGTAATATCTCTCCCCCTTTTTGTCATACGCCAAAAAGATGTAACAATTTAGGAAAAAGATCAAGGGAGGAGAGGTGCATAATCGGAAAACCCCATAACCAACTATGCAAATAAAACGGAGATATAATAACGATAAAGAGCTCCCCCTGAAGCTTTGCACAAACATCATAATGAAGACCAAATTCATTAACATAAAAACATCATAAAAGGTCCAAATCAAAGGTGCAATTATAAACCCAAAGTCTCAAAACACCAAGTTCTCAAAATACAGAAAATGTAACAAAGACCAACATGATAAAAACAGAATGAAAACTAAGATAAAATCCAAAGGTCAACATCATCAAAACATCGAAGGAGCTGGAGCATCTGGAGGAGAATAAAACCGAGAGAAGAGTTTAGAGGATGAAAAACTAGTAAGATTTGACAAAACTTTGAGGAAAATATGAGTTTTGAGGAGAGAGATATGAGAAAACCGAGAGAGAAGAGAAAGGGGGTTCGTGAAACTCGAGTTTGTGGGGGCTGGATTATATATAAACTCGCCAAAATACTCGAGTATATTCAACAATACTCGAGTTGTTCGTTTAAAAATACTCGAGTGTTTGAGAATATACTCGAGTCGTTCGTGACTCAGCCCAGATTTCCCCAGAAAACTCGAATAAAAATTGAAAAAACTCGAGTTTGGTCCGAAAGTTCAAATTTCAGGAAAACGCAAAATACTCGAGTTTTTGGAAAATACTCGAGTTTGGTCTGAAAGTTCAAAAATTGGGGGTTTCGAAAGACTCGAGTGTTATGAAAAACACTCGAGTATTTTAATAAAGACTCGAGTGTTTTGAGAAACACTCGAGTATTTTTATCAGACCCTGATTAAAAACTTTTTCAATTTAAAACTGATTTAATTTTGAATTAAAATACTCGAGTGTTTTTGTAAAAACTCGAGTATTTTGACAGAACATAAAGTAAAAACTCAGTTTTAAAAGACCAAACACAAATCAAACACAAATGCTTCACTACCAACTTGGAATACAGTACAGAATCACACACAATTAACATATACAATTTCAAATATCATCAAGGACAATTTAACTAAGAATCAATAACACATTAGAGTAAGACTAATATGGTGATTTTCCAAAAATGACACACAATGCAATTAGCCTATATTAGCTTCATCTAAAATACCAAGTTCTCTCCTAATATGATAAAAGGTGTCCCTTGGTAGAGGTTTTGTAAAAATGTCGGCTAATTGATTTGTGGTACTAACAAATTCAATTGTGCAATCACCCTTTTGTACATGATCTCTTAAAAAATGATGTCTTATTTCAATGTGTTTAGTTCTTGAGTGATACACCGGATTCTTAGTCAAATTGATTGCACTCGTGTTATCGCATCTAATCGGAATATTTTCAAGTTTCAAACCAAAATCCGATAATTGTTGTTTCATCCATAACAGTTGAGCACAACAACTACCGGCTGCGATATATACCACTTGTTGGAAACCATGACACCAATGAACTTCCCAAGAAATGGCAAGTACCACTGGTGCTTTTGCGATCAAGCTTGCATCCGGCGAAGTCAGAATCCGAGTAACCAACTAGACTAAGATTGGCATCAGCAGGATACCATAAACCAGTGTTAATTGTTCCTTTTAGATACTTAAATATATGTTTAACTGCGGATAGGTGAGATTCTTTAGGATTAGCTTGAAATCTAGCACACATGCATACACTAAACATAATATCCGGTCTAGATGCAGTGAGATATAGGAGACTACCTATCATACCCCTATACTTACTAACATCAACCGGTGTACCTTGTTCATCCTTGTCTAGGTAGCATGATGTGCTCATTGGAGTGTAGGCTTCCTTGCACTTGTCCAATCCGAATTTTTCAAGGAGCTCTTTGCAATATTTCCCTTGATGCACAAATATCCCCTCCTTGACTTGCTTTATTTGTAAGCCTAGGAAGAACTTGAGTTCTCCCATCATTGACATTTCAAATTCCTTTTTCATCAAATTTGAAAACTTTCTACAAAGAGACACGTTAGTAGCACCGAAAATGATATCATCAACATAGATTTGTACTAACAAAATGTCATCCTTGGTTTTATAAATAAATAATGTATTATCAACCTTCCCTCTTTGAAACTTGTTTTCTAATAGAAAGGAACTCAATCGATCATACCAAGCTCTAGGAGCTTGTTTCAATCCATAGAGTGCCTTTTTCAATTTATAAACATGGTTTGGAAATTCACTATTTTCAAAACCGGGGGGTTGTTTGACATACACTTCTTCATTTATAAACCCATTCAAGAAAGCACTTTTAACATCCATTTGATATAAAGTGAATTTCATGATTGAAGCATAAGCAAGTAAAATTCGGATTGCTTCAAGACGTGCAACCGGAGCAAAGGTCTCATCATAATCGATACCTTCCTCTTGGTTGTACCCTTGAGCTACTAGTCTAGCTTTGTTTCTTATAATCAACCCGGATTCATCAAGTTTGTTTCTATAAATCCATTTAGTACCAATTATGGTATGATCATCGGGTTTAGGGACTAGATCCCAAACTTCATTTCTTTCAAATTGGTTTAATTCTTCTTGCATAGCAAGAACCCAATGATCATCCTCAATGGCCTTTTTAATTGAATCGGGTTCAATTTGAGAAACAAATGAGACATAGTGGCAAATGTTTTGAATAGACCTACGAGTAAGTACTCCCTTTGACATATCTCCTATGACTTTGTCTATAGGATGAGCCTTGACCGATTTCCAAGTTGGAGGAAGTTCTTCCCTTACTTCTCCTTCATCAACTTTTGAATTCTCTCTCTCTTTTTCTTCTTTTGAAAAGACAATGCCATCTTCACTAGCATCACATAAAACACTATCTTCTTTTGAAGACTCATTAAAAACCACATGAATTGATTCCTCAATAGTTAAAGTTCTTTTATTGAAAATTCTATAAGCTTTACTATGAGAAGAATAGCCTAAAAATATGCCTTCATCGGATTTGGAATCAAACTTGCCAATGTGTTCTTTTCCATTATTTAAAACAAAAACTTGGCATCCGAAGACATGAAAATGAGATATATTTGGCTTTCTTCCCTTGTAAAGTTCATAGGGGGTTTTATTCAAGGAGGGCCTTATCAAAATACGATTTAAAACATAACAAGCCGTATTGACGGCATCGGCCCAAAAATATTGAGGTACTCTAGAATCATTTAGCATGGTTCTAGCAAGTTCCTCTAGCACCCTATTTTTCCGCTCTACCACTCCGTTTTGTTCCGGAGTTCTTGGTGCGGAGAATTGGTGCTCAATACCATTTTTAGCACAAAATCTATCAAATTTGTGGTTTTCAAATTCTCCACCATGATCGGTACGAATAATAATTACTTTTTGATTTACTTGGTTTTGTAAAAGTTTGACATGATGTTTAAAAGATTTGTAGGTCTCACTCTTAGTAGTTAAGAATAAAGTCCATGTAAACCTAGAGAAGTCATCAACAATTACCAATGCATAATAGTTGCCACCAAAGCTTTTTACTTGTGATGGTCCAAACAAGTCCATATGAAGCATTTCTAATGGCCTTGATGTGGACATCACCATTTTTGATCCAAAGGTGTTTTTAGTTTGTTTACATTTCTTGCAAGGAGAACAAACACCTTCAATAGAAAAATTTAGCTTTGGTAAACCAACTACTAGATCTTTAGATTGTATTTTCTTCAATTGGTTTACATTAATATGAGCGGTCCTACGATGCCATAACCAAGTGTCATTTTCTTTGCTCACTAAACAAGTAGAGACCAAAGAAGTGACTTTGTTCAAATCAACTAAGTAAGTATTATTTGACCTTCTACCAACAAATTTGATTGATTCATCTTTGTCACTTTTAATGGGGCAATGGGTAGAGGTAAAAACTACATGATTACCAATATCACATAATTGGCTTATGCTCAAGAGATTATGTTCTAATCCTTGAACATAGAGCACATTATCAATAATCAAGTTTGAAGAGTTTCCGATTTTACCAATACCAAGGATTTTGCCTTTGTTGTTGTCCCCATAAGTGACATAACCCTTTTCCTTTGGAGTAAGCTCAATGAAGTGCCGCTTATCTCCCGTCATGTGCTTCGAACATCCACTATCAAGATACCACAATTGTTTTCCCGTTCGAAGACACACCTACAAAATGAAATCACTTTTTCACTTTGGGTACCCAAACAATGTTGGGTCCCTTAGGGTTAGTGTTGGGACTTTCTCCCTTCTTAATCCACATATAAGTGCCCTTTTTCATTTCAAACTTCTTAATGTGGCACTCAATGTTGATATGTCCAACTTTTCCACAATAAGTACAAGTTGGTCTCTTTGATGAGTTTTTCTTAGAAAATGTTCCAACCACCTTGTACTTTTTGTCCTTTTTATGAACATATCCTAAACCGGTTTTGTTGTGATTATGTCTTTGAGAGTTCAACAACCGGTTGAGGACAATCACTATGTGAGATTGTGAGTTTGTTTTTCAACTCTTTCACTTCTTTTTCAAGTTCATCACATCTCTCACATGAAGTGATAATTTCCTCATGATTTGCACAATCACTTTGATGACTAGAATTAATAAGTTCCAAGGATTCATTTTGAAGTTTCAAGTCATTTATAGATTTTTGCAATTCATCAATTTCTTGTTGAAACTCCAAAATTTTCTTTCCTTTTTCCTTATTGATTTTAGCAAGCCTTCTAAATTGAATTAACATTTCATTGTAGGCTTCTTGCAAATCATCATAGGAAATGGAGTTTGAAGAGGAACAAGAAGAGCTAGAGGTTACCTCATCATCACTTTCACTCATGCCATGATTAGCTCTTGATGAGGACTCATGATTGTTCTTGGCCATGAGACAAAGGTTTGCATTTTCATCACCGGAGCTACTTGAAGATGATTCATTGCTCTTTTCCGGTGCATCCCAAACAATGTAAGCACGCTTTCCTTTGGTCTCTTGGGTCTTCTTGTCATTCTTCTTCAAGAATGTGGCACATTCCATTCTTATGTGACCAACCCCACCACATTCATGACACTTAACTCCATCATTGGTACTCTTTTCTCTTTGTTTGGAGTCTTTGGTTCTCTTGAAATTGGATGAAGATCCACCTTTCTTCCCTTTGAAGAATTTGTTGAATCTTTTCACAAACATCCCAAATTATTCTTGATTTGGTTCACCATCGGAAACTCTAGAGCATTCTTCAACTTCTTTTGTAGCTTTGGTTGAAGCTTTGAGTGCTATGCTGTTTTTCTTTTTGTCCGATTCCTCATGCATCCCAAGTCTTGTAAGCTCCATCTCATGCTCTTGGAGTTTGCCAAACAAAGTGGCTAAGTCCATGCTATTCATGTCTCTTGATTCCTTGATGGCGGTTACCTTGGGTTGCCAACTCCTATCAAGACATCTTAGAATTTTGTTAGTAGTTTCACCATTGCGAAATACTTTTCCCAAGGAAATCAAATGATTAACAATGTGAGAAAATCGCTTTTGCAAGTCACTAATGGTTTCATTTGGCAACATGTGGAACAATTCATATTCGTGAGTTAGAGAATTCAATCTTGCATCTCTAACCTCACTTGTTCCCTCATGTGTGACTTGCAAAGTATCCCACATTTCTTTTGCCGATTTACATTGGGAAACTCTATAAAATTCATCATGGGATAGAGCCGAAAAGATGATGTTTTTAGCTTTTAAATCAAATGAGACTTTTCTCTTTTCATCATCATTCCAACTACTCCTTGGAATTTCAACAATTTCATCATTTATTTTCTTTTTGGGAATGAAAGGACCATTTTCAATTGCATCCCAAATATCCATATCAATTGCTTCAATAAAAACTTTCATGCGAGTTTTCCAATAAACATATCCTTCACCATTAAATAGTGGAGGACGGTTTATTGAAGCTCCTTCTCCACCAAAGTTATTGCTAGAGCCCATTAAGTTTCCAAAAGGATCTTTTTCGAAAAAGTTGTTACACTCGATCTTTCGACCGAGCTCTGATACCACTTGTTGGAAACCAACAAGCGGGCTAAGCAAATACTAGAGGGGGGGGTGAATAGTATTTTGAAGCACTAATACCAAATATTTCGATTGATAATTGAAGAATGGAGCTAAGACTGAATTTTCTGGAATCAGGCACAAAAGACTCGAGTCTTTTGTGAAATACTCGAGTTTTTCAGTGATGAACAACTCGAGTCTTTTATGAAATACTCGAGTTTTTCCTATCAGATAGCAGAAAAACCAGAAACAAAAATTCAGCAATTTAACTCAAATCAATTCAATAATAAACAGGAACTTATCCAACAGAATTGCAAGCAATCTAAATAACTTTTAAACACAAAGATTCCTTGAACTTGCTACCTAATTGTATAAATCCTAATTGATTGAAATGACTTAAGTCTATTGAGCTAGAAAGTAGATTAAAAGCAATAAACCAACACTCAAGCAATTTTATCCTGGTTCACTCCAACAATGAGCTACATCCAGTCCTCCTAATAACTTAGGAGTTTCTACTAATAATCAAATTGTTAGAAATTACAAAGGATTGCTTGAGAATGGCCTCACTCAACCTAACCCTTTCAAGAGTGTACCAAACTCTTGATTTCTACCCCAATTTGATTCCGGTGATTGAAGAACTCTTCACAAAGCTTCCTTGAACTCCCTTCAAGAAACTCCACCGGGCTAGGAACCTCCTAGTCTTGTGCTTGAGAACCTCTCAAGACTTCCAACACCCTAAGCCACTTATGGTTTGATTGGGAACAATCCAAGACTTTGAATAATCAAGCTTTTTGTATGTGTATTACTAATCTCACAATGGATTAGCACAAATAAGCACAGCTCAATGTAAGAATTGAGGCCTAAAACTCAACTTGGAATAAAATGACAATATGAGTGAGAAGTTGAGCTTTTTGGGAATTAACACTTGAGAAAAGGAAATTATGAAAGCTTGTGATCAATAATGTGTTGTTGTGTTGTTTGTTCTTGCACAAATTCAAAGAGCAATTTTACAATGAGGTTCAGAATACTCTCTTGGGGTTGGATGAGACTCAAATGCCCTCAATTGGGTTTTTGAGTCTCTCCAACGTTCATTTTTGCTGACTGGACAAAAATACTCGAGTCTTTTGGTAAATACTCGAGTCTTTTTGGTCGGTCACGAGTGAATTGGTGCACGAACAAGACTAACGGTCATATTTGCTGACCTGGCACAAATACTCGAGTTTTTCTATAAATACTCGAGTATATACTCGAGTCTTTATCAAAATACTCGAGTATTTTGATCAGATATGGGAAAAATTATTTTTCAATTTTATTTTTCTTCTCAAGTATTAATTTTGGTCAATCTCAACTTAATAATCATATAAAAATTTATTCCTAGAAGAGACTAACTATTTCTACCCACTCTCAACCACTCTCAACATAAATTAGAAATTTACAATTAATATTTGATTGAGAATGATTGAGCACTTGTCTTCTTTTCTTGACTTCTTGTTGATGTTGATGTTGCAATATCTTCAAGGCATGATTTGTTAATTATTTTGTCATCATCAAAACATAATCCACATAATTAGGAGCATTGAATTCACAACAACATCACACAATAACATTGTGGTCTTTGTCACCTTCGTATAAGTGGCCACACAAAGCAAACAATTGGCACTTATACTACTGACTCCGCACCACTTAGTTCCGATCTTTGAGATGATACGGAACGTCCTACTAAATCACCTTACTACCACGGTGTCTTAGGAAAGCTTCTCTCTCACCTGAGGTCCAACTATTTAATGCGTACCGTCGCCTCGGATCCTTTGTGCTGCCGGCTGCCCCAATCCCTCGTCTTTCAAATTCCTCGTACTAAATAAAATACGCTTATGTTATTAACTTGTATTAGGAAATTATTTTTTTTTCAAAACTTAGACACCTCTCATTCCTCGTCGGAAGATTTAAAACATAACAGTTTTAAATCCGGCTTTTACTTAAATCGATTATTACTTGAAAACTTCACGTTAAATCATTTATACTCATTTTCTTTAAAATTAAGAAACAAGTCCAAACTATTCTGGACAGCAAAGAGTCGTTTTGCAAAATTGCTTAAATAAAATCCCAAAAACATTTTAAAAACACTTTTCTCTTTAAATAACTCTTTAACTTAAAATTACCACTTTAAAACTCAAATCTTTATCATAAAATAAACTTTGGACAGCCACAAACACAATCTAAAAATTTCAAATGAATCGAATGGAATTTTCTTAAAACCACTTACACACTTAAATACTTTTTCAAACATAAACTTAACAAACAATAGCAACACAAAATGAATCATTTAATTCAATTATAATCCAAACACTTATTCACTTAGTTAAAACAAAATGCTTAAGCATTCACATTCTCATATTCACATACTCACATATTCAATTCTTTCAAAAATCACCATGCACATTTTATTTCATGTAACTAAACTTCCTAAACTTATTTACACTATAGGGCCGAATGACATTAAAGAAAACAATTCAAAGATCATCAATTTAAAACACATAATTCAACTTGATTTGTTTTAAGCATTTAGATTCTATTTTCTTTTTCATGAAACAAAATTATTTACTCTTTCTTCTACTTCCAACCGAATGCACATATACACACATATATTTTTATTTAAACATGATACTCTTCCAAAATCATTTAGTTCATTTATGTCCTTTATTTGTAATCCAAAAACCGAATAAAAATCAAACATTCACAACACCATTTCAAACAATTTGCCTTAACAATGTTGCACAAAACTCACTTATTATTTTCATGTCAGTTCAAGGAAAAAGAATCCTAGTCTATTCTATATGCATAGGCCGAATCTTATTATGGCAAAAACAAGGTTTTAGGTTCATTTTTTTTCAACATGCAAAACACAAAATTCTTAAATCAAAAAGAAATTGTCATGCATGTGTCCTTTTTCCTGGAGACAAGGCATGATCTCTTAGTTCTAGGCTTAGGCCGAATGCACATCATTATAGATCAAGATTTTATTTTCAAATCTTTCACATGCATGCACATAGAACATGAATCAAGCCAAAAATCACTTTTCAAAAACTTATTTCTTTTGGTTCTTTTACAAAACCGTGATGATCATTAAGAAAATAAAATCTTTATATTCAAAAACCACATGCATGTTCCTAGATCTTGTAGATCAAGTCATGAATTCAATCATAATTGCACAATTCAAAGATCCAAAATCATTTTAATCAAGGAAAGGTCAAAACCGTGGCATAAAATGAAGCGAGGTTAAATCCTTTCGTTCAAAAACAACATGCATGGCTTTACAACAAAACTTTTTAAAGATTAAAGTAAGGATCAAGACATTTTTCAAAGATCAAAGTGAAAATCAAAACTTCATCAACATCAATTCAAACCAAAGCATTTCCACAACTCAAATCAACTTGTAAAGGTATAAATCTAACATGCAAAGACTTAGATCAAATTAGGAAAGCACCAAGCCCTAACTTTTACTCATGGCCGAATTATATAGCCTAGGATCTAGTGTTTATTAGTCCATTTACTTCTTAGAAATTTAAGATCAAAATAGAATCAACACATGCATGTATACATAGCACCAAGATCAACATCAACCAACATGCAACATCAAAGATCTCAACATTGTTATTAAGCAAATTTAGGTTATTCATTTTGTTTATCACATAAACCTCAAACACATCTTTAAATCACGGTTTAAGAAAGGAAATGGATCATGCAAAGAGATCCACTTCATTTTTCATAAAAATCTCACCAAACCTTTTTATTTAGAAGATTTAGTTTGAAAAGCTTTAGGATCTCTTATGAAAAACTTTAAACGAGTTAGGAATCCGTTAATTAGACGTTTACAAGTTCCTTCAAACTTTGAGAAATTAACATGCAAAGAGATATACTTTAAACTTTACGAAAATCTCAAAACTTTTTAGATCTTTAAGATTTGTGTTGAAAAACTTTAAGATCTTTCATGAAGACCTTAATGGAGTTATGAAGTCCGTTAGTTAGAAGTTTATAAGTTGCTTTAAACTTTAAAATCCATGATCAAGTACAAACACACTTGTACTCATCATTTAAGCTTTAGGAATTAACATGCAAAGAAGAAAGAAAGAAAAATCAAAAGATAAAAAGGAAAATCTAAACTATTACAATTTTCTTCATGCTCATTCGAAGTACCCACCAAGTCAAGGTCTTCTAACTCCTATAGGCTTGGATCTTCAAGAAAAACTTTAGGTTTTGGTTTTGATCTCCTCTTCATCTTCTCTTCTCACTCACGACCACTCTCTTTTCTTTAGGTGTTGAGAGCTTGATTTTTGCTCTCAACAAGTGTGTGTTTAGAAGGTGAAAGGAAATGAAAGAAATGAAGAGTGGAAATGAAGGAATGAAGTGGCCAACACTTCACCCATTCGACCATATATAGGCTAAGGCAAGACATGAGATTTTTCCTCTTTTGTCCTCAAGGACATTCGGCCATAGTGTGCAAATGGGAGGGCAAGTTTGGCAACTCAATAAGTTGCATGGGTGGTGTTTATCAATTCTAAGGGGACAATGAGGAGTGAATTAAGGAACTAAGCTTCTTTTGGTTTAGTTACTCTTTTGACTCCTAGTTAGGGATTTCTACCCACTTAGTCACTCCACAGTTCTAATTTAGTCCTATTTGGTTTCTTAACAAATAAAAATTCTAGGTTTGCCCCCTATGCATGCACATACACACACGTCTTTCACACATACACACACATACACACATTCATGCATTATCATCTTCTTTTACTAATTTAATTTCCTATAACCTCAAGTACATACATATATCTATATATATATACATATATATGTTCATACATGCATTATATTTTTATTTTCCCACTAATTAAATATCTATTTAATCCTAAGCATATTCGTATGCATCCATGCACACATAACACACACACACACACATATATATATATATTCATACACGTCGCTCATATATATACACACATAGAAAAATAGATCTTTTCTCATAAAATGACTCACATAAAAGTCACAATTTCATAAAAAAAATATCAAGTACTTAAATCTTTTCTAAAACTCAATTTCTTAACTTTTAACATTTGTTCTTGAAAATCCTTTCTTTAAAATCACCCATTACTTTAAAACGTGAATTTAGGAAAACCATTTAAGAAAATATCCTTTCAAAACACTTTTCCCAAAAATAAATCTCTTTAATATTTTGAATTAATATGAGGAATTTGAAGGGTGTTACATATGCCACCTTGATGGAAAACAATAGAATGCAAAGAATTCACACATCATATAAACATTCACATACACCTCACATCAAATACTCATTTAAATTTTAAATTCACTTTATAAGACTATATAAAATAGTTATCCTTTCGTAACATGACAATCACTCATATTAGTGAATAAAAATCCCAAGAATGCACACTTTAACAAAAAACAATTAACTGTACTACTTGGCTATAGATATAGCCCTCCTTTCATTTTCAAAAATCATACTTTCATATATAAAAGAAATCCTCAAAAGGAAAAGTTCGTTTGAGGTCTTTAACTATTTTTACCAATTTAAATACTCAAAATTTGTTTACAATGCATTCATGAAATATGTAGTGTCCCGGTATTGATGGAACACCACGATGTGTGTTTGGGGTTGTTGCAGCTGACGAGGGTGACCCCGGTCCTACGTACCCCCAGTGATAAGGGATCAAGCCACACGTAGTTCTTGAGAGTAGGGATGAGAGAACATACCTTAGTCCCTATAGCATGGCGATACTTATAGGGGAAGTTGTGTTGTGGTGCCTTATGGGCCTGTTCGGCCCAGTAGGGCTGACGTGGCTCTTAGAGGATAAGAAGGATGAGTTATTCACCCTTATCGTGTACTAGAGAGCTCATGCTCATCCTGTAGCGGTAGGATTTATTATTGGTTAACCCTACAAGCCCCCAAGTTCGTATAGGCTCGAAGAGCCTGTGTTGAGCTTCTGAGAGTTGGTGGTGACATAAAACATTGTTTGCGGCTGAGAACTTTTTATTCGGAGGAGTGTCGTGGATGGTTGATTAGGACGTATAAGACTGTTCGCAGTCAAGGCCCTTAGCCGTGTATCGTCATGTACTGAGTTCAAAGTCGAATTGGACTATTGTTTTTAAAGTCACTATGCTTTTAAGAAGACATCCTTTTATGCGCTTGCCATGGTGAAAGCCGAAAGGCTTGTGCCAAGGTATGCTGGCACGACTCAAACTCTTATTTGAGTTTGAGGTGTGCCAAGATTATCACCAATTGGATCGTAACGTTTACGAGGGATTGCTGTCGGAATGACAACCTTAGCCGAGGTGTATTCCTCGATCCGCGATGTATTTGGCCAGATATGAGCCGAGAGGCTAAGCCAAGTTATCGGGTCGCAATCCTCGTTTTCACTCGTAGCCTCACCGATCTGGCCGGCTAACCGAGATCGTGGGCAAGTGCGTAAGAACATGATCCGAAGTGAGTGAGTTTAACATATGTCCTTAATAAGGAAGGTAAATTATCAATTTGTTGCCTCATGGGACGTGGTGGTCCTTTTTGGCAGACATTTGATCTCGAGTAACTTATGCATCATATAATACCAGTATCAGGGTCGGCCAATGTCAGCTATGTATATGCCTCATCACATACTAGTCCCCTACTCGGTAAAGCCTGAAAAGGCTTGTGTCGAGTTCATAAGGTCTGTGAAACGCTCGGGACCAAAGTGGGCGAAGAAAGGTTAGAGTATCAAGATCAACTCTGTACACCCTCCTTTACCTGAAAAAAGAGATCGAGAAAGCTCGTAGAAGATTGTGCCAGGTATATAAGAATTGTGAGACATTTATTGTTGTTGTTCGAGGCACCCTTGGACCCGGTATAGGTCCGAAAGCTCGGTGAGAGGTTCTAAAGATGTGGTGCAAAGGCACCCAAATATTGCCGGAGCATCTGCTGCTCAGGGCTTTACAGTTCTTCTTGGATTATTTTGTAGAGTCGGAGTACGTTCCTTCCCCGAAGCAGCGAACATCGTGTTCGAGAATAGCCACTCGACCCGAAGAGTTGGAGGCTCGAATTACTTTCAAGACTCAGAGTCCATTCTATCCGTCGAGCAGTAAGCTTCATGGCCGAATAAGGTCACTCGAGTGGAAGTCATCAAAAGTTTATCGAGCTGATGAAGGGGTCGAGGATGCCGAGAAGGGAAAGAATGAAACCGAGGAGGCAAGAACAGGTAGAGAAGCCAAGGACGACTATTTCGCTTGTCGAAACTGTTTTGTCAACTTCAATTGTTGAACCCCTCTTGAATCCGACTAATTAGGGCGAAGGCAAGCTGATAGATCATCATAATAACAAAGCTGAAGCAAACTTCTACTCCATTGCATAACCAACCCCTTTACTCGATAAAGCCTGAAGAGGCTTGTGCCGAGTTAAGAAGTCCTTTAAGGTGTGAGTTGTTTTCCGCCAATTAGATCGTGTTCATCCAAGCCTCTTTGAGAGACTGCCGGATTCAGATCTGTGTAGGCAAACGCTGAGCGAAGGTTGAATATTTGCGAGTTGTGGGTGTGGAATTAGCATTGTGTGGTTCCTCGGAGATGCTGGGATCCGAATTAGATCACTGGGTGTTGGCACTGCGGACCGTTCTACCATATAGGTAAGGTCGCGATGGTGTGCAAACCAAGGAAAAAATGATCGGCAACCGGTGTGAAGGACTTGAATTAAGTTGGGTCGTCATACTCGGACTCGAATTAAGATAGGTCATCATGCTCAGCAGATCCGATCGTTATGTTTGTACCTTTTCATGATGTATAAAAACAACAATTAGAATATCAAGTAATAGATGATATGTAATGACATTAATTAGCGAAGTATGAATTAATTCACTGTTAATTATGATTATTATCTAAGATAACACATGTCATGTGGTAAGTGATTCAATAGTAACACATGTCATGTGGCAAGTGATTCAATAGTAATGAATATGACAGTTAAACCATGAAATTGAAATAGTATTAATGGGGTAATGAGAAAGATCTTTCCCTGTCAGTCTTCGTGTTTAGACTATTTCTGAATGTTGATATGCTCGGCACCCTCTTGGCAGTGAGGCATTTCCTCTTTTATTATTGGAATGGGCGGTTGCCTAGTATTCTTCATCCTCTTCCTACCAAAAACCATGTAAGCCGTTATGGACAAGTCATTGTGTAGCACTTGTGTGAGCAAAGCCGGGATCCCGAGGAGGGATCTTGACAACGATCGTCTTTTGGCTCTAAGTGACCGTGAGAGGCAAGGGTGTCGTGGCAGAGGGTACGAGGATGTTGTAGGCTTTGGTTGTGTTATTTGAAGCGGGAATCCGAGTAGTGACGTTGAGGTCATAATCAATGATAAATTGAAACGGTCACAGTAAGCATGTGTAACAAAGGAGACAACCATGTCATCGTGAGATTTTGCCTAACCCTGTTGAAGGCGCTGTAATATTAGATGCCCATCGTGACTGAGTAGTCTAGCACCGATTAATTTGAGGATATCTTTGGCGGTCGGAAGCTCGAAATGGGCCTTTTAGAGAAAATGGGCCATCATAATCGTACCTCGCATGTGTAAACAAAATTAATAATTGGTAATCGTCGTTATTTAACAATTTATAACAATTAAATAACGATAATAACAATTATTGGCAAAGATACGATGTATAATATCGGTATAGAGGTAGTATGATTTAATAATATCACACGTAATAAACATAATAATGACAATTATTGAGGTTAATACCCTCGTAAATCATAGAAGATTGTCTACGAAAAGAAGCATGATTATAAATATATCACGCGTTATAAAAATAATAATAATGATGTTAATAATCGTAAATAATAGATAATGACATTTATTGTGAAGAATATTTTGCATCATGTCATGTATCTTAAAAGAAAGAAAGATAAAATGATCATATACTATCAAATAATAAGAAGCATATTATGAAAATAATCATAAAAAATATTTAATTTTAATTCTTTAGATAATTACAAATAGCATATCAAGATACTCATTTAAATTAATCGTAATTACGTTGAACAATAGCAGGTAGTCAAATAGTAGCATCATGATATGAATGATGATATGGCAATATACATGATAAAAATAAAAAGACTACTTCCCTGGATTTGAGGCGTGAGTCAGTCTTGTTTTGCTGATGAGGCGGCTCCTTATTTGAAGGTTGAATTTTATTTGGGCCTGTATCAATTAAGCCCATATAGTTTTATTTTGTTTGGGCCTGTATCTCTTAAGCCCGTATAATATTTTTTTTGTTTGGGCCTGTTTGGCCCGTTTAGGTTGGGTCATCTAGATCATTTACTGAATAGCACGGATCATCATACATGTACCTCGCATATGTATACGAAAAGAATAATTAGTGATCGTCGTCGAAGCTTGACAATTTATAAAAACAATAATAATAATTATTGGTAATTAAATAATATGTAATACTAGAATAGAAATAATGATGACAATGTCAATTATCATGATGACACAAATAATATTTTGACTAATTAGTATATGTCATGAGCAGTAACCATTTCGGATGATTAATATGCACAACACCAAGTTCAATATGAATTTATCAAGAAAAAGCAAGGGAAAGCATTACTTCCCTGACTTGGTGGAAAAATGTATCCAATTTTTTTTTTGTTTTGGGCCTGTGGAGGCCCTTTTTCTTTATTTTTTTTTTAGAATTCGTCTGGGCTTGGTGGCCCGTTTTGCCATCTGGGAACCCTAGTGCAGCAGCAGCTGTTTGCTGCTTGTTGCAGGTTCCATTCTATACAGATGTGTGGTGGCGGCGGCACCAGGCGGCGAGGGGCAGCAGCTACGTGCTGCTATTTGCCACGGCAGTGGTGGCAAGCACAGATCCAGAGATGAACAGGGCCATGGGTTCCAAAACTAGAATCGACGCCCTTCTTCTTGATGAGGGTGGCTTATTGGCGGTTATATCAAGCAGAACAGAACCTTGTTGTCGCAATAGGAACACGAGTCTCGGCCAGCGACGACGATAGACCCAGTAACAAGCATCGTCGATCTCCCACTTGTTTCTTCGAAACTTGGATCTCGAGCACGATTGTATTTGTGATGCCTCCGTTATTCACGAGTATGGTTCAATCGCGGTGCTCAGAGATCTGTCGGCGCATTACAGACCAGGAGGAGGACAGTGGTTTTGAGAACGAAGAAGGGAGAGGACGTGGTGGCTGGTTGTGCCGCATCGAGGTCGCTCCGCCATCATCCTCCACTATTCAAACTTGAACGCTCCCCGAGAGTGATGTCGACGACGGCCACACCAGACCTGGTGGCGTGAACGGCACCGTTGCGGCATGGCGAACAGCACCCAGCAGCACCCTTTTTTTTTACAATTTTTTTTTTATTTTTTTTTTTTGAATTGTGGATGGGAATTGAAATTTATCGTTTCCCACAGAGGGCGCCAATGTAGTGTCCCGGTATTGATGGAACACCACGATGTGTGTTTGGGGTTGTTACAGCTGACGAGGGTGACCCCGGTCCTACGTACCCCCAGTGATAAGGGATCAAGCCACATGTAGTTCTTGAGAGTAGGGATGAGAGAACATACCTTAGCCCCTATAGCATGGCGATACTTATAGGGGAAGTTGTGTTGTGGTGCCTTATGGGCCTGTTCGGCCCAGTAGGGCTGACGTGGCTCTTAGAGGATAAGAAGGATGAGTTATTCACCCTTATCCTGTACTAGAGAGCTCATGCTCATCCTGTAGCGGTAGGATTTATTATTGGTTAACCCTACAAAATAAATTTTCGTAAATCAATCCATTAAATTATAAAAGTCACATTTTCAAATTCTACATTTAAAGACGATCGTTTTCATATAAAGATCATAAAATTCGGAATTACGGTTAAATAGATATGAATTTTCAAAGTTAGTCAATCTATCAAAGTTCGCAAAGAATTCCAATTCTTAAAGAAATCTCAAATAATGAAATCTTTGGCTGTAAATCCATGAAAACATTCATCTTCACATCCATACATCTATTATATAGATAAAATATATTTCAAAAATTCATTTAAAACAGACGAGGAATCTGCGGGTCGTCACAAGGACCTCAAGAAAGAAGCAATGGCATAAACCAAGTGGAGGAGAAAAAGAGAAAATAACAAAGATGGTACCTAAGAGGACAAAAACTAAATGGGTCGATTAAAGGAGAAAGATGCCTACCAACACCAAAGCTTCACATGAGAAAAATGGAAGATCCGATATGTTCAAAAATCAAAAGGTGAAGCAATGGGTAAAGGCAAGAACTTCATTGGTCAACAAACCTATGGTATCTATATCTTATTCTTCTTATATCAATGATTATACAAAGGTATACTTGGACTATTCTAATTTTTATTCATACTAAGGTGGTTCATGGGTGCTAATTTTTTTTTTTTAAAAAAATATTTTTAATTATCATGATCACTCCTTGGTTGAATTAAATCACGTGTGTGTTACACCTTTATGAAAATTCTTTTGAGCACATGATTATTTTTGGTATAGTCCTAGATACCTGTTACATATAGTGTGTTACATCATGTGTGGTTAAAATTTTGTTGTTATCTTCTATCACATGATTACACTTTATATGTAATGATATTGCATTGATATATGAGGACATGCTTGTATTTGTAAGGACATGTTTGGTACGACATGGACTTATAACATAAGCATGGTGTTATTTCTTTTTATGGTTAGTGCATATGTTTAAAATTGTTCATTCATATTTTACCTTCATAATATCCTTGATATTAGTGAAGAGATGCAACTAATCCTCAAGGATCCAAGACTTTGGATACCAAAAGTATTATCTTAAGTAGTATTGCAGGTGATATTTCAAGCACAAGAGGATTCACGCACTATGGATTTAAATGAAAAATGCCAAAGAGGAATATGAACTCAATCAAGGGAAATGCGACTTGAATAGACACAAGTGGAGCTCTTAACATGTTGTTTAATAAGAACGAGAGACTTAAAGGAAGAACTCCACAAATGCACAAACATCCCTATTACATGTGAAAAATCAACTCCTACGATAAGTATCACCGCACTTATTTGTTTTACTATATGATATGTATCTTTGTGTTACGCATGTTTATCATGGTGCTGAAATTGTATTTATTCCTTCTTCGATATGTTGGTACAAAATTTTTTTTTGAAGAATAAATTATTTTTCAGCATACACTATATTCATGTGTTACTAACTCCTAAGGATCCAATTAACTTGGATACCAAGAGATACATGTGCTAATTAGTTTTGCAGGTATTCCTACAAGTATCAATATGCAACGTCCTCTACAAACTTGGTTAATGGATTCAAATGAAAAGAGAACTGGGCAATACTCAAATACTTGAAGGTTATATGCCAATATCAAGATGATATCTTGGAATGGGAAAAGGTTCAACACATTGAACAAGAGGAGACCATCCTTCAAAATGATTCATGATGAATTTATCAATAGAAGAAACTCCAAAGCTCTTGCTTTCAAATCATCACTATAAGTATCACCGATCTTTTAATAATTTTAATTATTTTGTTATGTTTCTACTTATGATATGTGCTACATGACTTTTGTTATGTTTCTTCACTCTATCTTGACATCATGCGTCTATTTAACTATGTATTGGGATAAAATTTTTTCCCATAACTTCTTATGCTGATGTCAAATAGGGGGAGTAAAGTATGAAACAAATCTCCTTATTATTATTAATGCTTCTACCCAGTGTTTCAGGGGGAGTTTAGCATTTTGTTTAAATTGATCAAAAGATGAGAGATATTTGACAAAAGACATGCTTCTCTTACAAAAGACATGGGCGAAATGGAGACAAAAGGGGAAGAGAACCAAATGTCGTTGACAAAACAAAAGGGATCCTGTGATAACTCCCATGGAAACAAAAGTGAGAAGTCAAGCTTACTAATGGGGAGAAGAATTCAGAGCTTCATAGCATATCTGATGAATAACAAAAGGGGGAGAAGAAAAATTCAAGCATAACAACAAGAGAAGAATTTCGAAGCCACTTTTTGCTTCTGACAAAAAGGGGAGAAGAATTCCTGAATGATGTTGAATGATGCAGGGATGCTAAGCATTTAACTGTTATAATCTAATGCATTTATGCAGGGGGAGAGTATCCTTTTTGTATTCTTAGTGTTCTAGGGATAAAGATGTGTTTATTATATATACATTTGCTTGTATAACACTTGTGATGCAGATCATTTAGAATTACAGGTTTGTCATCATCAAAAAAGGGGAGTGTTGGAAGTCAAGCTTTCCCAAGGACTTCAAGTGCAATCATTATATGGTTTTGATGATAACAAACTCAAGTTTCTCAAGCTCTTATCAAGTGCAATCACAAGATCTTCATCCTTCAAGTCCAAGCTTCAAGTTGAAGACTCAAGCAAATGAAGTTGAAGATTCAAGCAAATGAAGATTTTAGCCTTTTCCCTTAGGACATCATGTAAGGTAATGAAGTCAAGGTTTATATTATGTTATAAGGCCAATATAAGTTTTTCTAAATTATTTTTCATTTAAAGGAGAAGAAAATGAAGTTTTTGTGAAAATCAGTTTTTCTATCTTAGTTTTGGTGAAAATACTTGATGATACAAAACTCTGAATATTTTTATGTGTGCAAAAAGGAGTAATCGATTACTTGCCTGAGATAATCGATTAACCTTGTTGCATCATAGAAAAATCAGAGAGCTTGTAATCGATCGAGTGAACTTTGCTAATCCATTACTTTCTAATGAGAGTAATCGATTACCTAGCTCAAGTAATCGATTAAAATTGTTGCATCATATATTTTCCTGAGACAAAGTAATTGATTACATGCCTTGTAGTAATCGATTACATGATGTTGCATCATATAAAAATCAGAGGCTCAATAATCGATTATTAGATTAGTGGTAATCGATTATATGAGTTGCATCATACATTAAACAGAAGTGAAGTAATCGATTACATGCATGTGATAATTGATTACTGGTTTTTAAAATGAATTTCAAAGTTTCTATTTTCAAAGGGATAATCGATTACCTCCCTGAAGTAATCGATTACCTCAAGTTTTATTGAAAAACATGTCAGAATCATTTTGATTTATTTCCTGATTTGCTTTTACTTAATTGATTCTGATTTATTTCCAAAATTCGAATTTGATTTTATTTTTGAAAATATTCCTTATTTGTTTTAAGAATCAAATCCTTGATTTATTTTCTAAATCTTTTTTATTTGGTTTTGATTTTAAAACTTAAATTATTTTATTTCCAAAATCGTTTTTGATTTGATTCTGATTCTATTTTCAAATTCAAAATTCAAATTTCAAATCTTTGGTTTTAATTCTTAAATCTTTTATTTTATCTTTTGATTTGTTTTGATTTCAAAACTAACTCTATTTATTTGTTTTTCAAAAGTCAGTTCCACTTCTACATTTTCAACAATTCTGATCATTCACGTTCTTTTTTCTTCTTCTACTATTTTCTGTTTTTCACGTTCATACATTTTTTGAAGAAAATCATAAACCTTGTATTGGCCTGGTAACACTTTCTTTTGACTTCATTGCTATAGTACTTAATTGTTGTATCTGTGTTGCTTAGAACACACCTTTGTTAGAGTGGCCTTTATATTGTTGTATCAACACTATTAAGAGTGCACTATAGGTCTTGTACCCAATCAATCATACCATAACCAGTGTTGTAAAGGGGTGTGTAACCCTTAGTGACTAGGGAGTGAATCTCCTAGTGCGGACGTGCTGCGTTCAGTGCGGACGTGCTGCGTTCGTGGTGTTTAGGGTGAGGAACCCTGTTGTGTGGGTAGTTCTAGACGAACGGTGGGTCACCTAGTAGTTAGGCTATCTGGAAATCTAGGAAAGGTTTTCCTAGTTGTGTATTGAGGTCCCTGTTCCTAGTAGCTTGCGGGGCGCTCTGGTTGTACTTGGGGACGCGTGACGTCTTTGGTTTAGTGAAAGCTCAAGCGGGTCGCTTGGGGACTGGATGTAGGCCGGGTTTGCCGAACCAGGATAAAATCTCTGGTGCAATCTCTTCTATCCCTTATCTCTTTATTTTTCGTTGTTATATTTATTTGTTACGCATCATATCATCTATTTTCATAATAATTTATTTTAAGTGAATTTAAAATAATAATCGCGGTATCGTTTTTCATTGTTCTTATTTTAATTGTACCGCGCATATTAGTTTTTCTATTATTATTAATATTATTCGCTTTTGTGCAATCGTTTTCAATATTATATTGTTTTCCGCTGCAAAATCTCTTTGATTTTATTGAAAACGATTTAAATCGAATATTTTCATAAACACCCAATTCACCCCCTCTTTGGTGACGGCTGCCAATCCTAACAATAATTCTAACAGTCTGCTATTCTACATTTTCAAAATTACTTAAAAGACTATTCTGATGTTATTATTCTTCAAAATATCATCAGGGAGAATCCTCCCCCACTTAAATGAATTTCCTACACTTTTTCAAACATCCTATCTCAAAATATTTCATAAGATATTTAAAATGAAATTTCTTGAAATACAACTCTTGCGCTCTAAAGCATATACAAATCCTTTCTCACATAAAAGGGTTTTCCTTAAACTTCCTCGAGAATTATTTCACAATTAATTCAAATGAAATATGTTGACTAAACTTTTCCATATAAGATGTTTCAAATACATATCTTAAATTAAAACTTTTCCCAATCAACTTTTTCGAGGAAAAACTTTTTCTGAAAAACAAGTTTCAACTTCATATACCTAAATTAAAACATTTTGCAATAAATTTTTCGATGAAAACTTTTCCCGCTGCGTACTCTGATCACTCGAGCACGAAAAAGGTAATATTTGTATGACTTCATTCCTTGACAGTTCTAAATATTAGGGTGATCAGTCCTAATATTTAAACTATCAGTAATAAAATCATCCCTCTCAGATATAATCTTTCTCAAGAAAGACTATACGATTTACCTTTAAGTTAGATGAACTCAAAGATAGGGAACATTATCGTCACTATCAGACTTAGTCAGATAGTCAAGTTCTATAGAAGTTTTCGTTGGGGAGACAAATGCTTGTCCTATCCCGGTGGTTGTTAATCTCTCTAGCCTTAACTGAACTTTCGATTCTGTAGTGTACAAGGGATTTATCACGTCCAACTGTGATAAGGGTTTTGATCAAAGAAATTTAAGCCAAGACTTGATTAGGTTTCTAGATTATCAAACGATCTAATTAACGCAATCGAAAGACATTTGACTACGTTAATTCGAATAAGGGGGGAAGACTAACTCAGGTTACCTATTCCCAGATCTAACTCGCATCCAAACAGAATGAACACCTTTCCGAGGTTGATTCTCTTGCAGATCACTCCTACCTGCCTTTATCCTTTGAATAATAGTTCCGGCGAATGAAACTTCAATTTCCTGCAGATGGAACTCACTATCCCCTTGGGTACATCGTGTCTTGATCCAGAGTTAGATACCTTACACTTTCCACATTAAGGTGGACAAGTGATTCCTTTCCATCGATTTTTCAGTTATTTTCATGCAGTTGAGGTTTCCTTAACTCCTTATGCATGAAATTCTGGTCATTCTCCCATTACTAGTTCACCTATTCACTTTTCCTCTTCTTTTAGTTGAGTACTTCCTCAATCTTCCGAACTTAACAATGCCTTCTCCGAGGTTCACACTTCCTTGTTTTATTTCCAACAATTCAACCTCTTTCCTTGAGAAACTCCTAGGTGATGTGTCAATTCTCTGTTTCCAACATCTGCCTTACATGGTTCCACCATGACTTCGTTTTATCGATAACATGTAAAACCTTTTTGCTCATCCCTCCTCGTGCACTTAATTCCAAAATTACCCTCCAAATTCTGGATCATTCGGAACATAGACTGATGTCTTGAGACAAAGAATTCCGTTCGTTCCCTCATGGAAATTGGGTTTCTCCTTTTCCAAAAGTCCATCTCTTATTTTCCTTCACTCTTCAGCTCTTTGTTGCAATTCACAGGTTCAAATCAGGAATTCTCTTGTGATTTGCAACCTTCCCCTTCTTACTTCTCGTCGGTTTACTTACATCATCCAGCTCGAATCTGCTAGACTTCTTACTTAATTAAAACAACTTCTTTAATTCCCATGGAGTTCGCATGAATAACCTTTTTCTATCATCCAACCCAAATTTCTAAATTCTTCACTTAGAACAGCTTCTCTAGTTACCTTAAAACTCGCATGAATCGCTCTTCGACTCAATGCTTGCCATCCCCTTTCACCTTACCAGGTTAGTGATGGAGCCCAAAATCTTTATCCTTCAAGCTCCATTTATTGGCGTTGTTTCTAGCTCAACTCCTTCTTATCGATAATTACTTCGAATCGTTATGGTCACTAAACTCCCGAAATATATTTCCATAAAGATGAGGTCTCCAGATCTTTGGTGTGACCATACTCATTGTAAGCTCCAAATCATGCGTCAAATAACTCACCTTTGTGTGTATTCAGCCACTTTGATGCATACACATCAGCTTTTCTTTCTTGTGTCTACACTCTTCCAAGACCCTGCCTCGATGCATGACAGTATTCTTCAATACCTTTACATGAATCGAGTAGGGATAGCACAAGAGAGGATGTTAGCCTTCCCTTCAATTACTTGAGAATTCTCATTGCACTTCTTATTCCATATGAAAGGCTAATCCTTCCGGTTATCTTTGGTTAAAGATATTTGACTCTAGAAAGGCACATATGAACCTACAATAGTACCTAATCAGTTCTGATAAACTTCGGGCTTCAGTGACTGGCTTAAGTTATTCTCCTTGCAGAACTACATCCCTCTATATTAGGCCCACGACTATTTCTCCCTGATAAATCACGTATTCCAATCTTAACTTCTTCAACCACAACTTATACTTAGAGGCTTAACGTGGTCTCAAGATATTTCGCAGGCTCCTAAAGACTCTTTGTTATCATCAATGAGTACTTTCACAAACAGATTCAGACAAAATCTGGAAATTCTGTTCATGTAACTCATGGAGATAGCGTAAGTCAATCCAAACGACATCACTAATTTTGATTTGTTTTTACTTAATTGATTCTGATTTGATTTCAAAATTCGAAATTGATTCTATTTTTGAAATATTTACTTATTTGTTTTAAAAATAAAATCCTTGGTTTAAGTTTTTAAATCTTTGTGATTTGGCTTTTGATTTTAAAACATGTTTTAATTATGGTGTTATCAGATTTCAAAAAGGTTTTAAGGCTCACTCTCTCATTTTTTCTCACGTTAACTTTCTTCTTCTCCTATTCTTCAGAAAAGCTTTTTCATATTCTATCTTTTTGAAAAGAAGAAAAGGGTTGGCCTAGTACTTATTTTGTTATATCCATTGCCATAGAACTCATATTGTTGTATCTGTGTTGCCTAGAACACTTTATTGTTAGAGTGGCCTTATCTTGTTGTATCAGCACTAAGAAGAGTGCATTATATTGGTTGTACCCAATCTCATATCATAACCCGTTGTTATAAGGGGTGTGTAACCCTTAGAGACTAGGGAGTGAATCTCCTAGTGCGAACGTGCGGCATTCGTGGTGTTTAGGGTGAGGAACCCTTGTATTGGGTAGTGCTAGACGAACGGTGGGGCACCTAGTAGTTAGTTGTTGAGGTCCCTAGCGAAAGGAGGTTCCTAGTAGCTTGCGGGGCGCTCTGGTTGTACTTGGGGACGCGAGGCGTCTTTGGTATAGTGAAAGCTCAAGCGGGTCGCTTGGGGACTGGATGTAGGCCGGGTTTGCCGAACCAGGATAAAATCTCCGGTGCAATCTCTTCTATCCCTATCTCTTTTATATTCTGTTGTTGTTATTGTTGCTTGTGTTTATCTTTGCTATATTTGTTCTTCATGCATCATATCAACTACTTTCATAATAATTAATTTAAATGATTTTAAATTAATTAGCGCGATCACGTTTTCGGTGGTATCGTTTTAATTGATCCGCGCGTATTAGTTTTTCTATTATTATTAATATTATATTCCGCGTGTGCATAATCGTTTTCGTTGTTATATTTATTTGTTGCGCATCAAAATGATTATTTTCATAATAATCTATTTTAAAAGGGTTTTAAAATAATAAGCGTGGTAACAATTTTCGTTGTTCTTGTTTTAATTCGTATCCACGCATATTAGTTTTCATAATAGTATTAATATTATTCGCTTCTGCGCAATCGCTTTCATCAATATATTGTTTTCCGCTGCAAAATCTCTTTAAGTTTGTTGAAAAAGTTTTAAAGCGAATATTTTCCAATGTTTTCATAAACACCCAATTCACCCCCCTCTTGGGTGTTGGCTGCCAATCCTATCAATAATTCTAAGAATTGGTATCAGAGCTTCGTGCTCTGGTAAAGGCCTAACAGCCTGAGTTAAAGATCCTTGTAGATTGGCAGCGTTTGGGATATTTTTATTTGTTTTAATATGGAGGGATCGTCATTCGATGAAGAACCATTTTTTGATGGAATTAATTTTCATTATTGTTGTGCTAGAATGAAAATATTTTTGCAATCCATCAGCATTCGTCTTTGGCATGTTGTTCTTCATGGTTTTGATGAAAAATCCTTTTCCTTGAATTTTCAAGCTATACATATTTTGAAAAATGCTTTAAACAATGATGCATATGCTATAGTTGAAAATTGTGAAAGTGCTAAGGATATTTGGGACACTTTGATAACACACTATGCTACTAATGATCTTCATGAAAGTATTAGTGTCCACAGGAAAGAGGAGAAGAAAGAAGTTGAAATTGACATCAAGCTTGAGAGGACTAACTCCCTAGACAAAAGTTATGATGATGAAACTATAAGCAAGGGGAGTAGCTCAACAAGCGATGACGATGAACTAGAAGGATTATTTGAAAGCTTCATGGATTCAATGGAGGAATTGAGTGGCTCGGATGAGGAATCAATGGAAAATGAAAATGAAGTATCCGACCACTTAGACCATATAAACCTTGAGGTAATTTCAAAAAATTCTTGCTCTAACAATCTACAAATTACTTATAATGACTTGAGTGATGAAATGATAATTTCAGAAAACAATGACTTGGACTCTTTACAAGATTTGTCTCCAAACAAAATATTTTTGATACTTTAAAAAGTGAAGATAATCTTGATAAAGAAAATATTTTAGAAGATTGTTCCTCAACCCATTTTGAAAAATGCGTATGTCTTGAGAAATATGTTGAGGATACAAATTTTGAAAACCATAATATTGAAAAAGCTATTGGTCCAAATTCCTTGCTTGGTGAAGTTGAAAATAATGTTGATATTCAAAAACCAAGTAAAGAATTGAACAATAGTGCTTTGCTTTTTGAAAACAAAAATACCAAGTGTTATGAACCCATCCTTGAAAAAGTTAAATCATCACCTAAGGCCATTATTTGTAACTATTGTGGATGTTCGGGTCATATGTCTCATTTATGCTTTTATCGGAAAAATAACAATATGAGAAATAACTTGAAGTGGGTTCCAAAAGTTCCAAAGGAATCCAAGACTAACGTTCAAGGACCCAAAATGAAATGGGTACCAAAAAATTCTTCTGGTAATTTGTTTATGCAGAATCTTACTTGTAAGAAAGAACCAAGAGAAAGAAAGAAAGAACAAACATACAAAATGATATCTCAAAAATCAAGTGTAACATCCCGCGTTTTTCCGATTAGGACGAATTAAAATTTATTAAAGAAAAATTTTAAGAAATTGTTTTTCAAAGAGTTTTCAATGAGTATTTTATTCGATTTTGAAGTAAAGTGTTTATTTTACGGAGTCTTGATAAATAAATATTTTTATGGAGTAAGTAAAAATGATTATTATAAGAAATGATTTTACTGATTGGTGATTTATTATAAAAGTGAATTTCTTTATGGATTTCTTAGATGTCTCAACTTCGAAAATCCATAACTTTTTAACCGTAACTCCGATTTTTATGATCTTTATATCCAAACGATCGTATCGAAATGTAGTTTTCAAAAATGTATCTTTCATAATTTTATGGGTTGGTTTGCGAAAATTATTTTTCAGTAGGGTAAAGGACGAATTTTAAAGGAATTAACCATGGAAAATAGTTTTTGATTTTTAATAAATTTTTCCTTTTGGGATTATCTTTAATATATTAAAGTATGATTTTAGAAAATGGAATAAGGGCTATAAGTGCAACCAATAAGTACAGTTTATTATTTAAAGGAAAAAGTGTTAATATGAATGTTTGAGTAAGATGATTGATTGATAAATGTGTGCCTATATGTGTATGTGTGATGGATGGATGAATGTGATTTTCTTAGAGTTAATTGCCTTGTGTGTATAAATATGATTTCTTAAGTAATGATTTCATTATTAGTAATTAAAATATGATTAGGAAATAAAAAATAGTAGGACATGTGTGAATGCATATGGGTGCCACGGTTTTGGTGAGTTTGTGCATGCATGAGATATGTGTGAGGTGTGTGTAAGTGACAAGTGTAGGGGTGTGTGTATGTGTAAGTTCATGAAGCATTGGCTTAGTGACTAAGCTAGGAAGGGAAAATAAAATAAAAAAAAAAGAAAATGGGAAAACTTGGGGACCAAGTAGAAGTCTTAGAAAGCCAAGACTACCCCTCCTAGATATGTATAGGGCCGAACCAAAACCAAGGGCCAAGGAAGGGAAATAAAGTTCACCCCTAGTTCATCCCCTTTTATTCCCATTCATTTCCTTCGTAGCCTTCACTTTCCATTTCATTCTTTCCTTCTTTCATTTCCTTTCCTTTTCACACCAACACAAACACATCTCTAAGAGATTCATAAAACTCCTAGAGAAAGAAAAGAAGAGAAATAGAGAAAGAGAGAAGAAGGGAGCCGTGAACATAGGGAAGAAGAAGGAGGGAATTAGAAGCTTGATCAACCTTGAAGATCTAAGTGCTAGGAGATTAGAAGACCAACCCTCTTCATGGTAGGACTTGAAGATTAACATGAAGATTTGTAATAGTTTAGTTTCTCTTTTTAGTTTGTAGATCTTCTTTATTTTCTTTCTTGCATGTTCACTTTTATGATGAACTTATGTGTTGATCTTCTTTAATCTTGGACTTTAAGGACTCTAATTAATTTGTAATATGTGATCTTTATGCTTTATGTTTCGGTTGAGGATTTTCTATTTTGATCTAATATTTTCCTAACCAAAATCTTAGAGATCTAAAGAAAACTAAAGATTTTGTGAAAATCTAAAATTAACTTTCTTGCATGTCTATTTTCCTTCCCATAAACCGTGGATCATGTATGTTTGTGTAATGATTGTTGAATAAATTTATGATCTAAATTTGTTTTGTGAAAAAGTTCAATTTTCTAGTCTTGCATGTTTAATTTTCTTGCTTGATTCGGTTCTATGTGCATGAAAATGAAATTATTTTTAGTAAAAAGAGTTTAACTTAATGCATGGAATTTTTGATAAAATGAATTTATTTCCTTGATGTATGTCTCGGTGTAGGCTTATATCTTTAGAAGTGCAATTTTAATTGAAGTATGTGATGCATGCATGTGATGATCTAGTGAAAAAAATTAGGCTTTGATGTTAGTTTTTCTTAAAGTCTTGATTTGGTTCTTAAATGTTAATGCATGTATGATTTTTCTTAAGATCTATAAATTTTAAGTATGTGCATGTTAGGATCTAGGTTAGTTTAATTTAATTCTTGATTTTTAGTTTAACAAGCTTGATTTTTATTTCGAAGATGAGATACATGTTGTGTTTAAGTTAAAGAAAATTGTTTTCATAACATATTAATTTGATTTTTGAAGAAAATAATAACTAATGGATTGATTTTGTAATTGATTTGTATGTATGAATGTGTTTTTAATTTTCATGAAAAGAAATGGTGGAATAAATTTGTTGGACAAAATGTTATGCTGAAAATTGTGATTTGTGTGTTTTTAACCTTGAAAAAATGATATTTATGTATGTTCAATGATTCTGAAATTTTGTCACTGTCTTAAGTATGATAAAATGAACCTCTCTGGATTTTTAAATGATTTTTGGAATTTATTTTCTATTTCTATAAGAGCAACTTTGTGAAAACGATTTTAAGAAAATAAGTTTTTCAGTTTCATGATGAACAGACTTTTCGAACTTGTGCTACTCTAAATTGTTTGAAATTTTTATGGTAGCTTTCTGAACATCTCTATATGTTCTCTGTAAAATTTGAAGAGATTTGGAGTTGAATTGATATTTTTACCAAAGATAAAACAGTAAACCACTTGGTTCAGATTTTCTGGACTTAGTGACAAATTTAATTAGAAAAGTAAGACTTGCACAACTCCAAATAATCTAAAAATTTTATGAGATAGTCTTGACTGTATAAGGAATAGTTATACCGATTTTTATGCAATTAGGAGTTGAACAACTATTTTTAATCATGTCATTTTTGCCACAGACCACCAACAGCTCCGACTTGCTTTCCATGTGAAATCTGATTTGAAACCTAGCTTAGGATTGTTTAAATGGCTTGAAAATTTTATATGTTGAACTTTATTATATATGTGTATGTTCTGGAAATTTAGAAGATTAAATAAATTAATTTGATATGGTTTTGAATTTTATCTTTTGTGTTTTCCTTTTTATCACACTAAGTATCTATTTGGATATTTTTGGTGAAGGTGAATTTTTATACTTGATGTTGTGACGTGATTGGTTTGTATGATAATTGTGATGTCTTGAAATGATTGAATGAGTGATTTTTTGATGATATGCTCGGATTGTGCATAAATGAATTATTTAGTTAATCCAAGTGTTATGTTTGATTTTGTAATTGGTTTTGGAAATTAATTGGTTTTGAAATAATTTAGCTTTGATTTAATTGAATGACTTTGGACTTAGTGGTTGCTGCCCTTAATTCATTTCACAATTTTAAGTTTGAAAAATAAATTATTTAAGTGTTTATTTTATAACAAAGTATTATATGAACTAAAGTATAATTTTTCGGTGTTTTCGGATTTTCTGAAAAGTAATTTATGGACTTGTGTAATTGTTGTCCATAATTTATTTAAATCGTTTTTCAATCCTAAAAATTTATTTGATTGGTTTAAAGTTTAAATTTTAAGTGGTATTTAACTTGGGAAAAGATTGATTTGAAAAAGTTTTAACGTTTTGCGATTTTCTGACGAAAAGTAAAAAGGAGTTTTCGAAAACGTCTTTTATACTAAGTAGGACAATTATTTAAGATAGACTTATAACGTTAGTGTCATCTCCCTTAGTACAAGGTACGTATAAGCCAAGAAGCGGAACAGCCGACTTGTTGGGAAGGACCCGCAACGATTTCAGAAGCTGGAGCGTGAGGTGAGAGATGCAGTAGGCCTAGGTCATCGTGACGCGTAGACTCAGTTCTAAACTGAGTACATCAAGTCTAATATGTTACATGCTGCATTATCATACGTGATGCATATATGTGTTAGATGCTTTCCTGTTTTGTTAAATATGATGCATGGTTTATTTTGTTATGTATTGGATCTCTTTGTGAATTATCCTGTAGAGTGTATCTTGTTCTATTTGGAAAAAGGTTGTATGTGGAAATAAGAATTTCGAGAAAGAATGAGATTTGAAATTTAAGAGATACGATTGAGAAAGAGATAAAACGTAACGCGAATAAGATTGTGAAAAAAATAAGTTGCGAGATGAATGAATGGTAAAAGTAAGAAAACGTGATTGAAATAAAGATGAATGATAAGAAAGGTTGTATAAGTACTGAAATACAAAGAGTTGAGATTGGAGAAGAGCAATGTGGTATGGAAGTGAGATGTGGTTTGAGTGGAGATGTGATTCCTCGTTCATGTTTTTGGGAAGAAGCTTAGTGTTGAGTTGAGCTTGCTCCTCCATTAACACTCACCCAAAAATGTGATTTTTGAAAAAGATTTTTGAAAAGAGATTTTGAAAGAGCTTTTGTGAAAATAATATTTTGTGAAAGTTTTTGGAAACAGTATTTTTGAAAATGTTTTGTGAAAGGATTTATGAAATAAGGTTTTTGAAAATGTTTTGGTGAAACAAGAGTTTTGTGAAATCATGTTTTCGAAAAAGTGTTGCGAAAAGAGATTTTGAGAAAGACGAGGAAAGGATGCTGATATTGTTGATGAGAAATATGCTGAGAGTGAGCTTTTGAGAATCATGATGATGAGATGAAAGTGATTGAGGCATGAGGCCATTGAGAATTTAGGGGGAACAGATTGCGATTAGTGGTCGGGCTTCGTTGAAGGGATGCACCAAGGACGAGCCGACTGTTAGGATTAAGCCGTTTATTAAAACATTAAAACTTTAAAAGACTTAAAAACACATATACAAACGCGGTGAGGTAAGAGTGCCGTATCGAAGTAGTGGAGAGGAAGATACTATGGGTATCTGCGGATACTCAGGTGGGGATTGCAGGAGGGGAGGGAAAGGACGGTGAAACGTCAAGAAGCCTAGAGTATATTTCTAGGCGGAACGAACTCCATAAGTGGCACACTAACGTGGTGGGGACTGGGTCTAATGCCGTGGCAAGTTCCGCATCGCGAACTAGAAATTATACTGTCGCCCCCTCGATGCAAGTCTAGAACAGTGAGAGGGATTGGAACGGGGCATTTGTGATTGCCGCTGAGAGCGTGCATTGTTATTATGTGAATTATGATTATGATTTGAGGCAGGGCCTCCTGGTCTGGGACCATTTGTTTGTGTGACAGCTGTCGTGCCCGCGTGGTAAAGGTCTTGTACTCCTGTTTGGTTCCGACTAGGTTGGGTGGATGACCGAGGAGATGTAGACGTGTGTGCGAGTTCAATGATGTTTCCCCCTCATCATTGAGCGAACCGTTTGATAAGACTTAATGATAATAAAAGATTACAAGAAAGAAAGCATAAAGAATTTATGAAGGACTAAGAAAGATTCAAAGAAGAAAGAAAGTATAAGTGATTGTTGGAAAGATTGAGAAAAATGGTGATGAAACTGGAATGTCTGAGAAGAATGATGATGCTTTATGCAATGAGTATGTGGTTATTAATTTATGATACGTTTGATTTATATACTTTGTTTATAAGTGTTTCCTATATGATTATGTGAATGTATTTGTCATATGCATAGCATGAATGCATGATTCCTATATTTTTATTTTGAGTATTCTTTTTATATGAAGTCGTTAGTATTTTGTCTTGTCATGTTGTACTTCTGGAATACTGACCATCTCTCCTATCATGTTGTCATATCGGGTTATTCCGGTATTGCAACGGATAGATGGTCAACCCTGCAGCAAATCGGTACGTCATCTCGATGAGGCTGCTGCAGTGGACTTCAGATTAGAGGTCAAGACTAGTAGTAGGTAATTCCCTTGAGCGCTGTATCTCTTGCAACTACTTGGTTAACATTGCTATATCATTTTGTACCCCGCTTGGAATTTTATTGAGTATGGCTTTTGAAAGAATAAAGTTTTATGAATATAAGATTTGAAAATGTTTTCTCAAAAGAGATTTATGAAGCTAAGTTACAAAGCGCGATGTTAAGTAACATCTCGGTTTGGAACTTGACTTGTGATGTGCGACATGAGAATATTATTTTATGACAATCAAGTTAATGAAATGATTTGAACTTAAAGGTTATCATGTCCATGTCACCATTGAAAAAAAGAAAATTTTCCCAAATTTTTACTATAAAATGGTTAAAGAAATGATGTTTTCAAGTAGCCGAAATCGGGGTGTTACATCAAGGGCTAAACGGAAAGATCGAAGGAGACACAAGTTCTCAAACACCAAAGCTTCACGAAGGAAAAATGGAATGCATGCTATGGCAAACAAACAACACGTGAAGACATGGTTAAGGACAAGTACTCCCTTGATCAACAGGTTTGAAAAGGTTAATGTACATTCATTATTTGCCAATGACTATACTAGAGTGCACTTAGACTATTCCAAGCTTAATCCATATTGAAAATATATCATGTGTGGTAAACTAATCTTTTTAAAATCTTTTGACACATGATCATCTTTACTTGGAATAGTTGTACCCTACAATAGCTCATTGACATTCATATGAAGTGCATAACACATCTCTTGCTCATAAGCTCTTAATAGTACTTTATTTCTTCAAAGTTTTATCGCTTTGCACCTTATTATGTTAAACTTATATTAACTTGAGCGTTGGAGATATCCCGAGCATGTGCTTTGCAGTAAAATGAACAGGTCTGGAAGTGTGAATCAAAGTAATCGATTACATCTAAAAAGTAATTGATTACCAGCCTTCAGGAGAACCAAAGTATGGAAGGTTGAGAAGCAGTAATCGATTACCTCTTTGAGAATACTTGATTACCTGCACCAGATATCAAAAATAAAAGAAAAGGAGCAACCATCAATGGAAATAGATGGGTCAGTCAAAAGAAAAATACGCCTAACAACATCAAAGCTTCACACAAGGAATATGAAAGAACCATCATGGTCAAAGATTAAAAAGGTGAAGCAATGGGTAAAGGCGACTACCTCCTTGATCTACAAGCCTAAGGTATCGAACTCTTATTCCTCTTATATCAATGACTATACAAAGGTATACTTGGACTATCCTAAATTTTGTTCATACTAAGGTGTATCATGAGTGTTAAAATTTTTTCTAAATATTTTTAAATATCATGATCACTTATTAGTTGAATTAAATCATGTGTGCTTTACTTTATTTTGAAAATCTTTTAGCACATGATTATTTTTTGGTATAGTCCTACATACCTGTTACATATAGTGTGCTATATCATGTGTGCTTAAATTTGTTTATTATCTTCTATCACATGATTACACTTTATATGTGATGTTGTTATAGCACTTTGATATATGAGGACATGCATGTGTTTATAAGAACATTTTTGGTATGACGTGGACGTATAACATAAGCATGACTCCTTCTTTATGATTAGTGCATTTGCTTAAATTTGTTTATTCATATTTTTACCTTCACGGTATCTTTGATACTTATAAGGAGATGCTACTAATCACTTAGGATCCAAGCCTTTGGATACCAAAAGAAGTGCATTCAAGTGTTTTTGTAGGGTCTATAAAAAGCGGTTGATTTTCTTTGACCTTATAAGAATGCTATGCACAATGGACTTAAAAAAAAATCCAAAGGAGGACTCCAACTTCTTCATGGTGCATAATGGAAAACACCAAAGAGAGATATGGACTTAATAAAGGGAAATGGGACTTGAATAGACACAAGTGGAGTTTTTATCATGTTGTTCAATAAGGATGAGAGACCTAAAGGAAGAACTCCACAAGTGCACAAAGAATCCCTACTATATGAGGAACTATCACCTACGATAAGTATCACTGCACTTATTCTCTTAAATTATTTTATGCTACTTATCTTTGTGATACACATGTTTATATTGAAGGATAAATGACTTACTCCTTCTTCGATATCTTTGTACAATTCTTCTTGAAGGATAAATTATTTTTCAGCATGTTCTATATGCATGTGTTACTAATTCCTAAGGATCCAATTTTGATGGATACCAAGAGCATTGTACCTAATTAGTCTTGTAGGTATCACTTCAAGTATCTACCTTGCAATGTTGTCTAGAATACTATGAACAATGTTGTCAATTGAAGAGAGGACTTGTCAATATTCAAGAACTTGAAAGCGATACTGCATCATAAAAATTATCTCTTGGAATGGAAGTGTGACACAACGAACAAGAGGAGACCACCTTCAAAATTCTACATGGTGAACTTATCCAAGGAAGGAACTCCTAATGTAAAGAAACTTCATGGGGCAACATAACATCTATAAGTATCTCTATCCTTAACTTTATTCTTTTGTTACTTGTATTTGTGATATATGCTTACATGACAAATGTGCTTAATTGCATTGAATATGTGTTTATTGTCATGGCATATAGGTTTCTTTTTAAAGTTTTGATGATAGTAAGCATATACATGTTTTGTTGATGCATTTGATCTCCCTTTATGTTATGCTTGTTTTGAATCATTCTTTTAGAAAGGGGGAGAATTTTTTTTAAATCAGCATGAAAAACATGTTTACTTCTTCGTCCCATTTTGACATCATGCTTTCTTCTAACTATGGTTTGGGAAAGAAACTCTTTTTTATTTCCCATAATTCCTTGTGTTGATGTCAAATAGGGGGAGTAAAGTATGAATCTAATCTCCCTTGTTATTATTAATGCTTCTATTCAGTGTTTCAGGGGGAGTTTAGTGTATCGAAAAAGGTAAAAATAACTCATTACAGGCACCTCCCAAGGACCTCTCTCCTTTTTGTTGTTGACAAAGGGGGAGAAGGATTCTGAGTTGATGCGGAGCTATAAAATGAATTAATGTTTCTTTTATGCATCTCTGCAGGGGGAGTTTATATATTAATATTATATCTGCCTATTGTTAAAGTTTTGTTTCCTAGTAAGGCTTTAAGGGTTTATCTATATACATTTGCTTGCTTAACACTTGTGATGCAGATTCACTCAGAATAAGTTTGTCATCATCAAAAAGGGGGAGTGTTAGAAGTCAAGCCTTCCCAAGGACTTCAAGTGATATTCAAAGTTTTGATGATTACAAACAAAGTCAAACAAAGTCAATCAAGCTCACAAGTCAAGCTATTAAGGTTCAAGCAAATGAAGGCTGAAGTTGTGTCTTTCCCTTTTCCCTAGAAAACAATGTAAGGTAATGGATATAGTTACTTAAGTATAAAGGCCATAACTTAACTTAATGGAGAAGAATGTTTTTCTAAGTAAGGAGAAGGAAAAGTGTTTTAAAAAGGTTTTTCCATAAAACTGTTTTAACTTAGTTTCTGTGGAAATAGATGATGAAACAAACTCTAGATGTTTTTTTCTAAGTCATGAAAATCTATTTTTTACAAGTGCAAGAAGGGATAATCGATTACCTTCTCAACGTAATCGATTACTTTTGTTGCATCATAGAAAAACCAGAGTGCTTGTAATCGAGTATTTGAAAATGGCTAATTAGTTACTTTTTGAAAGAGAAGTAATCTATTACCTGCTTCAAGTAATCTATTAGAATTGTTGCATCATATATTTTTCAGAGACACAGTAATCGATTACCTGTTCCTAAGTAATCGATTACCTGCTTTTAAATGTTGCATGACATATTTTTCCAGGGGCTCTGTAATCGATTATCTTGCCCTGAATAATCGTTTACTTGTTTTGGTTTTAAAGGTGATAATCGATTACCTTAGGAAAGTAATCGATTACTTTAAATGATTTTTTGAAAAACGTGTCAGAATAATTTTGATTTGTTTCCTGATTTGTTTTTACTTAATTGATTCTGATTTGATTTCAAAATTCGAAATTGATTCTATTTTTGAAATATTTACTTATTTGTTTTAAAAATCAAATCCTTGGTTTAAGTTTTTAAATATTTGTGATTTGGCTTTTGATTTTAAAACATGTTTTAATTATGGCGTTATCAGATTTCAAAAAGGTTTTAAGGCTCACTCTCTCATTTTTTCTCACGTTAACTTTCTTCTTCTCCTATTCTTCAGAAAGCTTTTACATATTCTATCTTTTTGAAAAGAAGAAAAGGGTTGGCCTAGTACTTATTTTGTTATATCCATTGCCATAGAACTCATATTGTTGTATCTGTGTTGCCTAGAACACTTTATTGTTAGAGTGGCCTTATCTTGTTGTATCAGCACTAAGATGAGTGCATTATATTGGTTGTACCCAATCTCATATCATAACCCGTTGTTGTAAGGGGTGTGTAACCCTTAGAGACTAGGGAGTGAATCTCCTAGTGCGAACGTGCGGCATTCGTGGTGTTTAGGGTGAGGAACCCTTGTATTGGGTAGTGCTAGACGAACGGTGGGGCACCTAGTAGTTAGGCTATCTGGTTGTTGTTGAGGTCCCTAGCGAAAGGAGGTTCCTAGTAGCTTGCGGGACGCTCTGGTTGTACTTGGGGACGCGAGGCGTCTTTGGTATAGTGAAAGCTCAAGCGGGTCGCTTGGGGACTGGATGTAGGCCGGGTTTGCCGAACCAGGATAAAATCTCTGGTGCAATCTCTTTTATCCCTATCTCTTTTATATTCTGTTGTTGTTATTGTTGCTTGTGTTTATCTTTGCTATATTTGTTCTTCATGCATCATATCAACTACTTTCATAATAATTAATTTAAATGATTTTAAATTAATTAGCGCAATCACGTTTTCGGTGGTATCATTTTAATTGATCCGCGCGTATTATTTTTTCTATTATTATTAATATTATCTTCCACGTGTGCATAATCGTTTTCGTTGTTATATTTATTTGTTGCGCATCAAAACGATTATTTTCATAATAATCTATTTTAAAAGGGTTTTAAAATAATAAGCGTGGTAACAGTTTTCGTTGTTCTTGTTTTAATTCGTATCCACGCATATTAGTTTTCATAATAGTATTAATATTATTCGCTTCTGTGTAATCGCTTTCATCAATATATTGTTTTCCGCTGCAATATCTCTTTAAGTTTGTTGAAAACGTTTTAAAGCGAATATTTTCCAATGTTTTCATAAACACCCAATTCACCCCCCCTCTTGGGTGTTGGCTGCCAATCCTATCAATAATTCTAACATAATTCTATTGCCATTAGTCAACATATCTACGCAATATTCCCATTTTGTTCTTAACTTAAGTTCCCAACAAGAACACACTTAATCAGATTAACTGCCTCTAATGATAACTCCTCTAATTGTCTCTTTTGACTTGACCATTTCCTGTGGTGTCATTCTATAAGTAGCAATATAGATAGCCAACTTCTAGAACCAAATCCATACCAAACGTGATCTTCGCGATCCGATGGTGAACCCAATATTTCATTGGAAAATATTTTCGAAAACTTCCTTACAGAAAATATCCCTTTAATTTCTTTTTGTAACACCCTAATAATTACTACCCTTCACTCCCAAGTATTAAAAATATGTACTTAAAAATTTCTTTTTAATATAATAAAATCACCCGTCAAACGGACGGAGTTTTGCCTGTTTTTCGGACTTTTCCAAATTTTAACCTGTGAATAACATCATCAATATAAACAACCAACAGCCAGCAGGGCTTCACCTCATGCACATATCATATAACAGCCCCATGGGCACAAAACATAATATCCTGTATCAGTTATCAGAGTTTAAGCGGAATATAAATACTAGGTGCAACTAGCATGATGTTCAACACATAGCTATGCCAAAAATAATATCCTAATCCCAATAATAACCCTACTCTTCCTGTGAGGGAGAGCCGGGGCTGTGCTAACTCAATCTCTGTACCTGAAAAATGGTAAGGAAGTGAACATTGCACATGAAATAGAAAAGCAGTTTCTAGATAAACATAACAACTAACCAGGCCACACACAATTAGCAATTTAATTCACATAAGTACAATTTCATCGCAAGCATACCATTACCGAAGGCCTACATACATCGCTTGTCCATTACCGATTACCTTATTTTATCCATTGTCATTTCCTTTTTCCTTTTACTTAGGGTGTATGTATGTCTCCACCAAATCGAAGGCCTACATACCTACACCAATCACGATGTATGTCTCCACCAAATCGAAGGCCTACATACATCGCTTGTCCATTACCGATTACCTTATTTTATCCATTGTCATTTCCTTTTTCCTTTTACTTAGGGTGTATGTATGTCTCCACCAAATCGAAGGCCTACATACATACACCACCGACGATGTATGTCTCCACCAAATCGAAGGCCTACATACATCGCCCCAATCACGTTGTATTGTCTCCCCCAAATCGAATGCCTACAATACAACCCCCATTTACGATGTATTGTCTCCCCCAAATCGAAGGCCTACAATACATCACCATATTTATCCAAATTCAGTTATCCATATTATATGTCATTAATTAGTCGACCAAATCCATTTCTTTCCACTTAGTCCTTTCACACACAAGCATCATCACATATATAACCAAATAGCCACAATTCACTTTCACCATTCCAATATTAAAGTAATGCCAAATATAACACATAAATACAACCACCGCTATTCATGCATAACCACATTTTTCACATAAACAATTACTGCAAGTAACCGCAAAATTCACCTTTTCATATAATCATGCATAACCACATTTTTCACATAAACAATTAGTGCAAGTAACCACAAAATTCATTTTTTCATATAATCATGCATAACCGCATTTTTCACTTGTCTGATTTATTAATTCAAAATCCTAGCTTAGGGGTTCATGCCATTTATTTTCCTCAATTACAACCTAACCTCATTCTCTACTTCTTAGAGTTCCATAATTAACAAATAAAGCCCATTTTTACCATTTTCCTTAGTTCTCAATTGGGGTTTCTAATTTCCTACCCTAACACATAACTCCTAGCCAAACATTATATCTAAATACAAACCCTTTCCTAAAACAAGCCAATACCCACCCCCTTACCTTAACCAAGGAGAGGGAGAGTGGAGAAACCCAAGCCTTAGCTTCAAGCGCTCCCAAAACCAAGAGCTCCAAGGGAAAGAGAATAAAGAGAGTGATGATGATCTTCCCTAAGCCAAAGGAATGGAATGGTGATGAGATTGTTGCCCAATTTCAAGAGGAAATCGAATTTCCCAAAGAGGGGAAAGAGAGAGAGAGAAAATCCAAATTAGAGAGAGAGAGAAAACTCAAGAACATGAATACTTACTTGGAGTAACAAAGAGGGACTTGATGATTAGCTCTTGCAATGGAAGAAATAGAAGGAAGAGAACTTGTTCTCACATACCTAGGACTTGATGGTAGTGTTGGAGCTAGAGAGGGAGGAAGCCATGGAGAGAGAGAAGCACCAAAAGAGAGGGAGAAGAGAGGATGACACTAGGGACCTTGAGCATGATGATGGATGGCCACAATAGCTTGAGGTTTTAGGGTCTCAAAGCATGGAATGAGTGTTCTTGGGGTGGGGGAAGAAGAAGGGACGAATTGGGAATGAAATGGGGCTTGATTCCCTTTTATTTTTTTCAGCAGCAGCATCTCTTAATCGATTAAATTGCAGCTTAATCGATTAAGAGGCCATTAAGAGGCGATTAAGCTGCACAATTTTGCAGTATCCAGACTTTGAAAGGCCATAACTTCCTCATTACCCGTTGGATCTTCCTCAAATTTTAAAGCAAGCTTCCTCACCTATCCTACTTCACATCCAACGGTGGAATTTGGGTTTAGAGATGTAAATATTTTATTTTGAATTTCCTAATATAGGGTGTTTATAACACCAAAAACATCGCTTCTAACGCTCTTTTGTTCATCTTCCAACCTCCTTTATGATGCCAATGCTTCGTGATTCCTTTATGACATTCAAAGAACTCCTATTCCATCATTTTAAATCCTTTTTAGAATAATCCTTACTTCCAAATCTTATCATTATTCTAATTACTCTTAGGATTAAAATTCGGGATGTTACACTTTTCCTTTTCTCCACTATTTCCAAGACAAACACATATACTTCTTAAGATTCAGGTTCTCATACAGAATTTCCCCTTCATCACACTTAATGATCATTTGGTTATTAGACACCCAGTCCAAGCCCACAATCACCTTTAGTTGTGACATAAATGGGTAGATTAAATCTACTCCAAAGAGATAGCTCGAACTTATAGGGAAAACAACTATAAGAGAATTCAATCAATTCACGTCCTCACAAGGAATAGATAACTTCAGAGTTCGATAGACTATGTAGAGTAGATTACCAAGAAGATGAATATCTTGCACTAGATCTGGGGATTGGTTAACTTCCATACCCTGAAGGTAAACACTCCCCCAGAATCACAGGCTTACTAACAGGTCCTTAGAATCAATCCTCATTGACTCCTTGCTGTCATAGCGGACTACTTCTAGAGTTAAAACGAATCTAAAAAGAAGTATATTGCCATCATACTTCAACTTAGACTACATGAGATACTAACAGACAGACACTAGGCCACATACCAAAGGCTATAGAATAAAACCTTTACCCCAATTAGAAGTATGTAGGAGCATACTTCACAGAGAATTCCACAAATCTTGATGACCAGCGTATTAGACCACACACCCAAGGACCAAGAGTCAGGACCATTGCTCTGATACCATAAAATGTAACGTCCATCGTTTAATCAAAAGAATTTCAATCCTTATTGACTATGTTGGAAAAATCGGAGTATGAAAGCTTTTCCTTGAATGTGGTACTCAAGTTTAAACCATGCATTTGAAAGTGAATTCGGTGGAAGGAGTAATTAATTTCTGAACATCTTAAAATCATTTTGGGATAACCTTTGTAGCACGAAATAGCTTTCGAAAATGGCTTAGTTATAAGGTTATCCCAGAAAATTGGCTTTAACAATACTTCCTTTATACTGAACCCAAATGATAAAATCAGAGTCAGCGGAATGTATTAAAAATGGTTCATTTATATTTTCTTCGAGTTTATAAATCATGAGGTTGGTCATTGATTCATAAAACCAGGTGTACAAACTCTATGGGTACCACCATTATCTTAAATTATGAAAACAGAGTTCTTTCTCTGATACATCTCTCAAGATATGTACAGTGTATTCCTTATCAAAAATTGAGACGTTCCAGAGCCGGTCACTGGTCCTTTATCCATTCATCCACCTGGTCGAAACCTCAAGAGTTATACAAGGAGTCTTTATCCCATGATGACTATGTACTTCATGAACCTAAGGGTCGTCCATGATCACTGATCTCTAGAATATCTAGGTACCTGGCCAACACCTAATAAAGGCAGGGAGGTAAGCTATACTCATTCGCATAATTAAATGAGAACAAAGTTCTAACATCCACAAGTAAGTAATTCATCAGGATCGAAATGCATATACACATGTACCAAAAAGTCAAGTGATATGTACACCTTATGAACAAGCCAATTTAATTTATGATTAATCTCATAAATGATATGTCCTGATGCTTGCACACTATTTCTCAAGTCCTGAGATTCTCCAACTATCACTTTATGGATGTCCAACCAAACAACCCATATACGTGTTTAAAACATATACTGAACCTGCTCGGAACATAATCCATGACGTCACTACCAAAGTGTACGTCGCATCACCAAGACGCAGCAGCACTACCAAAGTGCATATCGCGCCACCAAGACGCAGCAACATTCCACAATACTGCCCACATTACCAAAATGTGTCATCGAGCAAGCCACACGACTATGCCTGGAACGTGGTCCATAATACCAATATCGATGTGCACATCTCGTCACCAAGACGAATATTCAACGTTCGCAGCAACCAATGCTGGCCACATTACCAAAATGTGACTACAATAATCATTTCGTCACCAAGACGAATAGCCAACGTTCGCAGCAACCAATGCTGGCCACATTACCAAAATGCGACTACAGGCAAGTCGTAACCAAATTGGTACTCCCAGAGTACCCTACTCATGTTCCTCGAACATGACCAAATGATATGCTACCGTCTTATCAACATGTACGAATGCACACAAATTCTCCATTTAAGACTATCCATTAATCTCATTATGTGCAACATGCGATAAATATATTAATGAAGCATTTCAACTTCCATGCTTAACATGATGTCAAAATTTATCAAACGAAGTATCACATCATTCCCTTTAAGTGTCATTAGGTTTAAATAAGAGTGATTAGATTAAAAATGGTATTTTCTCAACATTATAGTAAAAAGACTCGAGTGGTAGCTCCAATACTCGAGTAGTTCATCAATTTCATGAAACTGTGTATCAAACTGCCCAGTATACTCGAGTATTTCACAAAATACTCGAGTAGTTTACAGTTCAGAATACTTGAGTATTTCACAAAATACTTGAGTATTTTACAGCCCAGAATACTGGAGTATTTCACAAAATACTTGAGTATTTTATAGCCCAGAATACTCGAGTATTTCACAAAATACTAGAGTATTTTACAGCCCAAATACTCGAGTATTTCTGACAGCAGATGCACTACAACTTGGTTTTAACATACCATTTTCAATTCTAACCAATTCTAACTTAAACCAATGATCAAAAGGACTTTGTTTACATATTTGAAACTTGTCTTAACACAGAGATCACATCAATTCACAGAGAATCAAATCATGCTTTCATTTATGCATAAAATCCACATATTATGCAACTCCACATAACATTATCAAATTTAATCACTTTTAGCATGAAAACAGTGTTTGTACAACACAAATGCAACCTATTAAACTTGCTCAAAATGAATTTTAAGCACAAAGGGGCCTCCAAGCCATATTCCCATTTCAATCTATGCCCTTAGAGTCTCATGTTGACTCTCCCTACTTTCTAATGCATTTCATCCTCATTCTAGCAAATGGTAAGCTTCCCCCATACCTTAGGGTCGTGTTTGAACAGAAAATCCATAGAGAACAGCAACCAAAGGTTCTAACCACTTCAAACCCGAACTTGCATGACAGTTTCAGCAGGGGTTCAAAACCACATTTATTGACATTCGAATCATGCATAAAAATTGGTGAAATTGGTTAGATTATGTTCTCTGTAAGATGAACTTTGAAAACAATTAAGTTTCAGACCAAAAGGGAGCTTGAGCTTACCACAATCGAAGCTCAAAGTCAGCTCTCTAAATCTGAAATCTGGTTTTGGCAGATTTTAGCACCTAACTTCGCAGGCCCATAACTTTTCGCTCAGGAACTTTCACCACACGAATTTGGTATCAAATCAAAGCTCGTCGAAAGAGCTTTCCAATTGTATATCACTCATGAGCTAACTCTCAAGGATGAAAGAGAATCGAAGGCACGAAGTTGGCGGATCCAGACAGAGTTCTGGTTTTTTTGGCAGATTTGATGCTCCAACTTGCAGAGCTCATCATTCTCACCACACTCAAGCTTAGCTCACGAATTATGACTCCTTTCAAAGCTCTGGATGTGAGCTTCAAAACGGTGTTTGGTTTGTTCTAGGAGACTCAGGAACGAAGACAAATTGAGAGAGGAAACTCAAGAACCATAAAAACTCGATTTTGAGCTTGAGAGTTCAAATAATGGTTAATAAATCAATTCACCACCCTTAAGGAAGAAGATTGGAGGTTCCATGCATGAGGACACGAGTCCTAGAACGTGGTTGGAGGCTGAAGGCGTGTCAACACAGGAGATTAGGGTTGACTACGTGTCAATTTCCGAACTCCCCCATGGCTGGACAGCTGCACAACACTATCAGTGGCTGTCTGCTCCAGAATACTCGAGTATTCAGCCAAATACTCGAGTATTTTGGCCAGTTTTCATTAAAAACTTTGTTTAATTAATTCTTAATTCCAAAAGGCTTCCCATTTTTGCTTGTAGGTCCTTTCAAAGGGTTTAATTGCAAAATTCAATATTTACAAGAAAAAATGTAAACCAAAACTATTTTCACATCATATATATGTATATATATATACACAATGTAAGCCAAAAATCAAACATGAAATTGTTGTTTATTTATTAAACAATTATATTAACATATTTATTCGGAAAAAGAAATTAGGGGTGTTACACATAGTTCTTGAAGGAGATTCAAATAGGTTTATTGTGTTTTATTAGAGTTGTAATCTTTACAAGAAGGCAAGCTCAAATACAACAAAGAAGAAGTCTTGGTGTGTTGTTCATCAAGCAAACAAAGAAGAATTGGAAGTCTTGTTATGAGGTATCAACAAGCAAGTGGAAGACTTGGTGTGGGGTTATCATCAAGAAAGAGAAGAGAGGTTAGATTAGAAGTTCAAGAGGGTTGCAAGACAAGAGTGGGGTATCACTTGAGGCTATCAAGTGGGGTATCTTGACAGGCAATCGCTTGTAATTTGAGAACTCTAATTCCTTATTGAAGAAACTCTCTCTATTGTGATAGAGGGGACTGGATGTAGCTCTCGGTCGTTGAGAGCGAACCAATATAAATCTCTAAGCAAGCTTCTCTTCCCTTAACTCTTTAACTTTTGTTATTTCATATTGTTCTTAATTGAAAACCTAGAAAAGATTGATTTTCTAATAATTGAATGAAATAAGTTTTAATAGTTCAAATTGATTTGGGGAAAACCTTTTTCATAATCTAAGCAATCATTAATAATCTTGGTGTTACTCAATTCCGTGCTATCTCTGATATTCTATGTTAATTGATTGATTTTCGTTTTCTATTGAAAAGTGATTTTTTAGTTTTAACAGTGATTAATCGATTAACTGGACGTGTTAATCGATTAACCAAAATCAGCTGTGAGTGATTAATCGAATAACCTGTTGCTTAATCAATTAACCCAAAATCAGCTGTCAGGCATTAATCGATTAACTCCTTGTCTTAATCAATTAACAACTGAGAATTTTGTGAAAATAATTCGTTTTAATTGTTTCGTTCGAAAATCTTTCAAGGTTTCTTTAACACCTATTCAACCCTCCCTTCTAGGTGTTCTCCTAGTGTTGTTTAGTTAATTCACTCACCGATTGTAGTTCTTACAAAGGTCAGTCAAGAAGAATCCTTAACAATCTCGCAAGGTCACAGTTTCCTGATGTTACATGAAAAATATGAATCAACAGGGATTGGTCACAAAATTTATTAACAAGGAATTGCAAGTGGATACATATACAAGATTCAATTGGGTATGGTTAGGGTTTTAAGTCCCATGCCAACTTTGTCGCGACTACTCACTCGTAGGTACACTCTTTCTTTGAAACTTCCATTGTCTTTTTATCTAATCATTTCATTCCATCAAACACTTTTAACGACAAAGATCCCAATCTTAGACACTAACTTAGGCCACCATCAGACATTCACTGTTTTACACATCCTTAAAGGTATAAGATCTGACTCCAAGGTTATTAAAATATCTCTTATTCTTCAGTAACCAACATCCTTGGTGACATTAAACTCTTCTCCATTGATCAGAATTCCCAATTCTCCAGCTAATCTCCCTCGCCTGATCCTTTCGACGATGCTGAATTCAATGTTTCTGTCCACCACTTTCCTTATCATACTGGAATTTCACCATAATTTCCGTTCTCTATCCTCAAAATAACTTCACCCTTCTTTCAGATTCATCTTAAACGCTGAAAATCTCTATCGCTCCTTGCAACTTACTCCCTTAATTTAAGCACTCAAGGATTCTAATACCAAAATTTATCCAAAATCCTCCATTTGCTGACAACTCACGCTACCTTCATCTCCTTCTTGCTCCCCAACTTTAATCAAACTTATCATAATAACGGTCTAACCCGCAATTCTTACTTATGTTTAATAGTTAAATCACACTTGGCTTTCCAATCCTGCACTACTAAGGGTAAACATCTTATTCTAATCATCAAAGTTTACGCCATTTCAGGGTATAACTACCACTTTCAAGCCCGTATTAGATTGGTATTTTGTCTTGAGTCATTCCATGGTTCACAGTTTATTTGTGATATGGTCCACTTAACGATGCCACTTCCATATTCCGGGAATGAATGAAGACACTTTGTATCGTGGTCCAACTCATGGGTAGGGTCTATCTCTCGCTAATTGGCCCTACAATGGATTGGTTTCGTCACTAAGCTCCTTCAAATCCTCAAATTTCATAGTGCGAATGTAACAGCCCGATTTTCGTAATACAAAATAACCAGCTTTTATTTATTAAGTTGAAAAAATGAGGCAATTTTTTTTTGTTTGAAAACATTATTGAGACATCGTTGATGCACTTAGCATTCTTTACCGAAAACGGAGTTGTGACTAAAACATTTGCTTACTCGCTTGAATCTCTAAAAACATTCATCATTGGAAAATGATTTGGTTTCGAACCCAACATGGTTCCTTGTATTTTATCAAAAGAACTTATACAGTTCTCAAAAGGTTTCATTCTTACGCTTCTTCAAAAGTAGGGCATAAACTAAATAAGCTGAATTACATAAATAGTTCATTGCTTAGGTAATCCTCAACTCTAAGATACAAACCTAGACTCTAAGGGACACAGCACTACCATAACTCGGCTTCAGGAGCACTCAAATCTCGTCGGTGGCAGAATCCAATTCCTTGTCCTCCTCATACTCATGATTAACCTCATCACCGGGATCTTGCTTCTCTTTCTTGATTGTCCCCCTCTATAAGCTCTTCCGTCTCGGAGTGACTTCTCATGCTCTTTCTCGCGAAGGCCACACAGAGACGTCTATTCGAGATGTCATTTGCTCATTGTGGCATCAGCATCCACCAACAAAACAACGAGACAGGAGAGAGTAAGCATTCCGAACGACGCATCGTCGACGGTGTGGGTTTACGATAGGCAAAATATCAAGACCACACAAACACAACAAAATAACATATATGCATCATCACATTCATAATCATAATCATCGTCAATTAAACAATCATCAACGCAAGCTTACTTTCGCTTATCAGTATCGTTAATCTCTTTGCGACGTATAATTCTTTCTTTCTCACATGCTTTTCTCAATCACCTCTTACGAATCTTTCACTTTCATTCATTTCCCTCTTCATAGGGTTTCATTCACTTTTCCACAATTTCATTCTCGATTCATTTCTCAATATCAATGTTCCTATAAGCTTTTGCTTCTTATAATTATAAGTCTTTTCGTGACTTTTAAATTTTTCTTATCAAGTCTTATTGGATCACAACCATCGATGATTGGGGAATTATAATATCATCGAGGTTCTCATTTCGTTAGCAGTTAGCACACACGTCTACATCTCCTCGGTCATCCACCCAACCTAGTCGGAAGCAAACAAGAGTACAGGACCTTTACCACGCGGGCTTGACAACTGTCTCAACAAATGGCTCCAAACCAGGAGAATTGTAGAAAATCGGGTACAGTCTCAAATCAAATCATATCATATAATATCAAGGCACACTATAGAAAAATCGGGTACAGTGGCAAAATCATAGAGCCCCGTTCCAGTCCCTCTCACTGTTCTCGAATTGCCATAGGGGACGACAATATTATTCTAGTCTCGAGTGCAGAACTTACCACGACATCGGATCGACCCATCCTTACCCCTTATGGAATTCGTTCTGCCTAGAATAGCACTCAAGGCTTCTTGACGTATCACCGTCCTTACCTTCCCCTATTGCAATCACAACCCGAATATCCCTGATATTCCGGGGTATCTTCCTCTCCACTACTTCGCACTCATACTCACTGCATTCGTCAATGTATTTTTAAGTGTTTTAGAGTTTTGTTATTACCCTAAGGTCGGCTCATCCTTAGTGCATCCCTTCAACGAGTCCCGACCACTAATTTACTCAATACTTTTCTTTTCCATTCTCAACATAGCACAGAGCTGGGATCGTATCGGCATACTTGCATTTCATCTCAGAACTTTCTCAATATATCATCTCATGATCTTTCTCAGCATCTCATCTCATAATTTTTCTCAACATCTCATCTCATAATTTTTCTCAACATAACCACATATCTCTTTTTTTTTGGAACATTAGCCCTCTGGCTTCACATAACTCAACTCATATCACATCTCATTTCAATAGCATCAACAACAGCGGAGCAAAACTCAGCTCATGTCACATCTCATTTCAATAAACAACAACAACATTACTTTCCCCAGCTCTGGCTCGACGTCATTACGATACTTTCATTCACATCATATCTTATCTCTTATCACATTCTTAGGATTCTCATAATATCTCATATCTTTCTCAATCTCAGCTCATATCACTTTTTCCAATCATTCTCATATCTCTTATCATTATTTCTTTTCTTAATGTCTTATCAAAGCTGCCTTATTCAATAAGGACTTAGGCCAAACAAGGTATCATATCTTTCTCTTTGTGTCTTTTACTTTCACAATCTTATCCACAGCATCTCATTCGTCTTTCTTCTCTATCATATTTCATTACTTTCACATCTCATTCACATTATCTCATTTTCAGGACGTAACAGACGTCCATCAGCATGTTACTCTTATTGTTCAACAATTCAAATATCATCATACATAATTAAACATTTAAACGGATAATCATGAGCATGCTATTTCAAATCATCATCATATAATTTCATCACAGAACAACATGTGGTCTTTGTCTCCTTCGTATAAGTGGCCACACAACACAAACAATTGCCACTATACTACTGACTCAGAACCACCAAGTTCCGATCTTTGAGATGATCCAGAACGTCCTAATAAATCACCTAAATACCACGGTGTCTTAGGAAAGCTTCTCTCTCACCTCAAGTCCCAGCAAATAAATGAACACGATCTCCACGGATCCTTATCGCTGTCAGCTGCCCCAATCCCTCGTCTTTAAGATTCCTCGTATTAAACAGAACACGTTTATAGTATTAACTTGTATCAAGAAGGTATTTTCTCAAAACAATTCTAACATTTTCTAGTACTTTAAGTACTTCAAAACCATTTTGAAAGTATCTAATAAAGTAATTTAAATCAATTGATTTGGTTGCTGGTCCGTCTTGGACAGCACCTTAATCATGTCCAAAAACACCGAAAAATTCACCGTTTTCAATCCGACTTTTTCCTAAATCAAATTCCACTTGAAAACCATTCGTTGAATCACATGAACACATTTTTAAAGTTAAGAAACAAACCCAAACAATTCCGGACAGCAAAGAATTGTTTTGTAAATTCACTTTAATGAAGTCTGAAAACATCGTAAAAGTACTTTTTGCTTTAAATAATTCTTTAGCTCAAAACAATCACTTTCACACTTTAGAATTTAAGCTTTTTGTCATAAAACAACCCTTGGACAGCCATATGCACAATCCAAAAATCTCAAATAAATCAAATCGAACTTATCTGAAATCAATTAATTTCAAAACCAATTACGTACTCGAATATTTTCCAAACATCAACTAACACAAAAACAACAAACAACACTTCGATAAATCCATTCACATAGTCACATAGCACATATTCTTTCATGGCTTTAAATTATTTAAGTGAGCATACATATACACTAATCAAGTAACACTTTATTAATTAAATTAAGGCATATACCCAATTAACCAACACTAAAGCAATCATACAACTCACAATCTTTTCCAAAATAATTCATTTTCATATTTATTTGCATTATCAAAAAGGGACCGAATTGAATAAGCCAAAATAAACCAAGATTACAAGTTTCAATCACTCCATATCAACTTATTCAATTTAAAACATTAGCATGCAAGTTCACTTTCAAGGAATCAATTTCACTTACTCATGAATACATGAATGGTCGAATGAGTTCGGCTTATCATCCTCAGACGGACGGACAATCAGAAAGGACCATTCAATCACTAGAGGATCTTCTTAGAGCCTGTGTTTTGGAGCAAGCAGGGGAATGGGACACCCTATTGCCACTGATTGAGTTCACGTACAACAACAGCTATCACTCGAGCATAGGGATGGCTCCTTATGAGGCTTTGTATGGAAGGAAGTGTAGAACGTCGTTATGTTGGTTTGAAACTGGGGAAAATCTTGTTCTAGGTCCGGAAATGGTTCAACAAACAACTGAAAAGATTAAAATGATTAAGGAAAAGATGAGAAGTGCTCAAAGCCGGCAGAAAAGTTACTATGATCAGAGAAGGACTCCTATCGAGTTTAATGAAGGCAATCATGTATTCATGCGAGTAGTACCAACTACTGGGATTGGCAGAGTGCTTAAAACCCGAAAACTTACCCCAAAATTCATAGGACCTTACCAAATCCTGAGACGTGTAGGACCAGTAGCTTATGAAATTGCCTTATGTTAGTTCCATGATGAATGTTTTGATAATGACAAAGTGTTTTGAACAAGCTATCATGTGTTGATCAAGTTCAAGTTCAACAAGCAACAACAAACATCAAATGAAGAAGAGAGAAAACAAGCTCATGAAGACTTAGTTTGAGTGTAATTGTAATTGTTTTATCTTTTGCCTCTCAAGCTTCTTAGGTCTTTTATTTGGGTAGTTTATTTAGAGGGTAGTGAATCTCTATCATAGTCATGATTAAATCATAATTTGAGTTTTCACTTAACCTAGAATCAATAGGTGGCTTAAAGGTTTTAAAGGAAAGGTTTAGTTTTGAGAAAACAAGTTTTAGTTTAATCGATTAAATCAGTTAATATTGCTTAAAATTGAACTGTTTATGAACCGTTTTTGATCACTTTCGAAATTCTGGTATCGTAGCTTAACCATTCTATTCACCCCCCTCTAGAAGGTTATTTTAGCCGCTTGTTGGTTTCCAACAAGTGGTATCAGAGCAAAGAGCAAAGCACATCGAGTAGTTCATCGGATGATGAAGAAGCCGCTTGTCTCAACTTGATAACTCTAGTAGATGAAGAACAAAGTTCAAATGATGAATCAAGTGAACAAAGCGAGGATAGCAATGTAAGTCATACTAAATCCGAAATTTCTTCTAAATATGAATTGTTATATAATGCTTATGAAGAAATGCATGAACAACTTGAAAAACTATCTTTGAAAAACATTGAAAGAAAGAAGCTCATTTTGAAACATCAAAAAGAGATTTTAGAACTTCAAAAACAAGTTGATGAGCTTAATCTTGAAAATGAAACTCTTGATCTTATATATGCTAGTTCTTCTTGTGATTGTGCTAGTAGAGTGAATATTGTGGTTGATTGTGAGAATTGCAAGTTTCTTAAAGATGAAAATGCTATTTTGAAAAATAAGCTTGCAAGTTTCACAAATGGTGATATTAAATTGCGCACATTGTTAAATTTTCAAAGAGAAAATTCAAACAAGTTTGGTTTGGGTTATACTAATGCTAAGAGTAATTCTCATAGAAATGTTGTTGATTTTTCTAAAGTTGATTTCTCAAATGCACCAACATGTTTCTATTGTGGTACTCATGGACATACTTCAAATGTGTGTTATATTAAAGTGCATGGTATACCTAAAGGAGATTTTGTTTGGATGAAAAAGGGTGAGAGTCCCTACACTAACAAAAATGGATCCAAGACAATTTGGATACCAAAAAGCAAAGCATGATTGTTTTGTAGGTATGATTGAAGAGCAAAGGGCTTACAAGTGTTATTCATACATTTGCATCTTCAATTGGTATCACTTTTGCATCTCAAGTGAAGTCCTACAAATTTGGTACAAGTGATATTGTTAGATATTGATGATTATAGTATCTTCTCAATTGGTATCTCCTTAATTTCTTTTCTAAAGTTCAATTGGTATCATTGAGTGATGATTAGATGATTATCATGCTATTATTGTTGTGATATTTCTTTACATTGATGATATCTCAATTGGTATTATGACTTCTTAATATTTCTATTGGTTCATAATTCATTGTTATATTTTCTTGCCAATTGGTATCATATTTCAAAGTATAGTACTTGTTATATTTCAATTGGTATCAATGTTGAAAAGAAATGTTTGTTATAGAGAAATCATGATCATTTCTTTGTTTCTCTATTTCGGCTTAGTATTTTATATTTCAATTGGTATATATATTACTTTTTGGTAATGCCAAAGGGGGAGAAATGATATGTTTTGGAGAAATGGTATGTTTGTTTTGAAAAATGAGAGAAATGATATGTTTTTTTGTGGAGAAAGGTTGTTTTGTTGTTTTTATGTAGGTTGAGCTAAGTTGTTGAAGATAGGGGGAGAATCAAGCTTCTATCAATTGGATTTCAAATATCAAATGCATTGATTGAGAGGGAGCAAGTTTCTCACCAAGTGATCAAATTGTTAAAGCATCAACAACTTCAATCAAATTCAAAACATGGTTTGTCATTTTCAAAAAGGGGGAGATACGTTTAATCGATTAAAAGCTGTTAAAACTGATGCATTAAAAGCTTTTCATTTTCAACGTGACAAAGGTTACGAACCATTACTTTTGCACAGCATTTTTCACATCTTTTCAAACATTCTTTGAGCTAAGATTCTCTCATTAAACATCATCTCTATCATTGTTCTTTTGAATCTCAATTTCACATCATACTTCATTCTTTTGATTCCAAATTGAAGATTCAATGTTCTTGAACATTATTAGTTGAATCAATTTTGTAACAAAGGGTTACGTTCATCAAGATTCAACAAAGGAAAGATTTCAATTGAGGCAAATTGAAGAAGAAGGGTTGGAGCATTACTCTTAGCAATCGAAGATACATTGCTCGAAGCTCATTGGGATTGAACGCGACGTTTCAATCAAAGGAGGAACGAAGAGGATCGAATTACAAGATTGGGGTAGTGTCATATGAATTGGTACTTCATATGATAATGGGTTAGGATCGAGAGTTGAGAGGATTCTAACATTCTTGTAAACTGATCTATTTGTTCATAGTGTAGCAAATCACCCAATCAAGAGAGGGTGGACTAGATGTAGCTCACCAATTGTGAGTGAACCAGGCTAAAATCACTGTGTTCTTCGTTCTTTACTTTTTACGTATATTTCAATTAAAATCGATCGAGAGCGTAAAATCAAATAGGATTAGTATTGGGTTTCTCAATTACGTAATCATTATATTTTTGTTAATTGATTCGTGATTGATTGCTTTGATTTAATTCTTGATTCGTTGAGTTTCGTAGAATAATCGATTTGAATTGAATTCTGAATTTCTGCAATTTTAACAGCGTTTAATCGAGTAGTACTCGATTAAGGAAAATTTGGCTTTCAGATTTAATCGATTAAGTTTTCGTTTAATTGATTAAGGACTTTTGAACTTTCAGGTTTAATCGATTAAATTGCAGGTTAATCGATTAAATTTCAGTTTAATCGATTAAATGCTGTAGAATTTGCAAAAATCATTTGTTTTGATTGTTTCGATTCATTTCTTTCGAAAATCTTTCAAGGTTTCTTTTACACCTATTCAACCCCCCCTTCTAGGTGTGTTCCTAGGGTTCCTTAGTTGTTTCAACCACCGGTTTCTTCACCTTACCCCCAATGTTTTCCAACCTACACAATGTCTTTCATGTGTCACAACTTAGAAAGTACATTGGTGATTCTTCTCACATCATCGAACCCGACTCTATACAACTCAAGGAAAATCTTACGTACGAGACCTTACCCTTAAGGATAGACGGTCGAAGTGTAAAGACTCTTCGAGGAAAGGATATTCCTCTGGTTAAGGTTATATGGAGTTCTGTGAATGGCGAGAATGCTACTTGGGAGCATGAGAGTAGCATGAGGGATTCGTACCCTCATTTGTTTGAAACAGGTACGCCATTTCTCGAGGACGAGAAATTTCTAAGTTGGGGATGATGTAACGTCTGCCTTTTTGACTCACTTCTTCTACAAGTCCCTAATCAAGAAATTATTTTAACCTAATTAATTAAAGAATTGATTTAAAAGAGTTTTGATTTCATGATGGATTTTTATGCTTTGGAGTTTAATCTATTTGTGTTATGATTTTATGTGTTTGATTTTCTAAGGTTTTCAATGAATCATATTGCTTAAGGTTTTAATTAAGAATTTACCTTCTTAATTGAATTCATATGATTTTATGGTTTTAAGATGGAAAATTAATTTACTTTAAGTTTCAAAAATCAAATTCCAATTATCTTGATCTAGAATCGTCTCTAGAAACCCTAATTAGCATCCTTAATCTTTGATTAAACCCTAATCGAGTTCTTAATCATTGATTAATCACTTAATCACTTTCCTAAACCCTAAACCATCAAGGTTAGTGAACTAATCTAGAATTAGTTTTCCCTAAACTTATGCTAGTATGGATTAAGTTTTTGATTAGTACCTTAATCCTTGATTAAGCCCCAATCTCTAAGGATTAGTGGACTAAACCTAAATTAGTTTTCCTAATCCTACCCTAATCGTGATTAGACCCTAATTATCACCTTAAACCTAAATTAGCCAACCTAATCTACCCTAATACCCTAATGGCCGAATGCTAGGTGCATAACTTGGCCACCAAGTTTGTTGACTTGGTCCCCAAGTTGCTTTGCTTAATAGTCAAACATATGACATCATCCCAATGACCTAAGCATGACATAAGGAAGGAAAAAGAAAAGAAATAGAAAAGAAAAGAAGGGAAAGCCGTGGGGAGGAGGAAAGAAACAAGCCCAAGCCCACAAATCACATATACAAACATCAACACACACACCTTTCATTTAGTTCCATTTCTTTCCATTCCAAACTAAACACCTCACAACTAAGAGCAACATCAAGCTCTTAGAGAGAGAGAAAGAGAGAGAGAGAGAGAGTGGCCGAACCTAAAGGGGAAGAAGAAGGAGGATTCTTAGCTTCTCTAATAGAATTCCAATCTTAATCTAGGTAGATCCTTAAGTTCCTAACCTTCTTTCTTCCATTCGTTTTCGTTTTTCATGATCTTCTTCTAAAGCTTGATTTTTGGTTTGAAAGTGCTGATGCATGTTTGTTTTTATGTTAGATCTAGAGTTTTTACTCACATGCTGTTAGTTCCATGGTGAATGTTTTGATAATGACAAAAGGTTACAAAGTGTTTTGAACAAGCTATCATGTATTGATCAAGTTCAAGTTCAACAAGCAACAACAAACATCAAGTGAAGAAGAGAGAAAACAAGCTCATGAAGACTTAAGTTTGAGTGTAATTGTTTTTGTTTTATCTTTTGCCTCTTAAGCTTCATAGGTTTTCATTTGGGTAGTTTGTTTAGAGGGTAGTGAATCTCATTCATAAGTCATGATTAAATCATAATTTGAGTTTTCACTTAACCTAGAATCAATAGGTGGCTTAAAGGTTTTAAAGGAAAGGTTGGGTTTTGAGAAAACAAGTTTTAAACAAGTATCAGACATGTTTAATCGATTAAGGATTAATTTAATCGATTACTACTCGATTAAGTAAAGATTTAATCGATTAAACACTGCTGAACTGATTTTTAAAATACGATTTTCACTTCTCAAAATCAGTTTTCAAGTGCTACAACTTTTGGGTATTCTATATAAACCTTTTCCTAACCTTTGTGATCATAACCTATCATTTTGATATTCATTTTACAAAGAATCAAGCCACTCTATTCTCTCTCAATTTCAAAGATCAAAGCTTTCATATTTTCATATTCTTTGATCAAGAACCTTTGAATCTCTTGTGTGATTTGTCATATCTATTGATTGAGATTCATTAGGATTGTTATGTGTATTCATTGAGTTGTAATCTTTGCAATAAGGCAAGCCAACTACAACAAACAAGAAGCCTTGGTGTGTCGATTATCATCAAGCAAAGTTCAAGCAATTGAAGAAGTCTTGGTTGTGAATCAAGCAAGGAGAAGCCTTGATGTATGGATTATCATCAAGCAATTGAAGACTTTTTGTGTCGATTATCAACAAGGGGTAGAGGTTAGATTAGAGAGAAGATCAATAGGATTACAAGGCAAGGGTGTCGGTTATCTCTTGTAGGCTAGCAAGAAGGAAGTCTTGTGAGGCAATCACTTGTAATTTGAGAACTCTAATTCCTCATAGTGAAGAATCTCTCTTGGTTGAAGAGGGGACTGGATGTAGCTTTCAAGTGGATGAAAGTGAACCAGGATAAATCGCTGTGTCGTATCTCTAAACCCTTACTCTTTATATTCAAGTCATTTGATTGCGTTCTTGGTTGAAAACCTAGAAAGATTGATTTTCATAATTGATTGAATTGAATCTTTATTGTTCAAATTGATTTAGGAAAATCATTTTTTCATAACTAGGTTAATCAATAAGAATATAGGTGTTAATCATCTCCGCTAAATCTCTGATCTTGCATGTTAATTGATTGATTTTCGTATTCGAATGAAAAATTGATTTTTCTGTTTTCTGTCAGATCTAATCGATTAAGTTCAAATTTAATCGAGTACTACCCGAGTAAATTGTAGGTTAATCGATTAAGCCTGAGAGTTTTTGCAAAAATCATTCGTTTTGATTGTTTCGATTTGTTTCGTTCGAAAATCTTTCAAGGTATCTTGTACACCTATTCAACCCCCCCTTCTAGGTGTATTCCTAGGGTTCCTTTGTCTCTCCAACCACCAGTTGCGGTTTCTTCAATTGGTATCAGAGCTCGGTCGAAAGACACGAGCATAAGAGCTTTTTCGTAAAGATCCTTTAAGAAAATCGCAATGGGTTCCATGAATCCCTTTGGTGGTGAAGGTTGTTCAATAAATCATCCTCCATTGTTTACTGGAGAAGGCTATGCTTATTGGAAAGTTAGAATGAAAATCTTTATCCAAGCCATAGATAGTGAAATTTGGAAAGTAGTTGAAAAAGGTCCTCATATCCCCTCTAGTTTAGTTGAAGGTGTAGAACAATTGATCCTCGAGGATAAGTGGAAGGATGATGATAGAAAGAAAGTTCAATATGATTATAAAGCAAAGAATATCATTACCTCCGCTTTATCCTATGACGAGTTCTTTAGAGTTTCTCAATGTTCTAGTGCTAAGGAAATGTGGGACACTTTACAAGTGACTCATGAAAGAACTAGTGAGGTTAGGAGAGCTAGATTGAATGCGTTGATGCGTGAATTTGAATTATTTCAAATGCTTCCAAATGAATCTATTAATGATATGCAAAAGCGTTTTACTCATATTATTAACCATTTACTTGCTCTTGGTAAGACTTTCTTACAAGGTGAACTTTCTAACAAAGTGTTGAGATGTTTAGACAGGAATTGGCAACCAAAAGTAACGGCTATTGTTGAATCTAAGAATTTGGATGCTATGGATCTAGCAACACTCTTTGGAAAGCTTCAAGAACATGAAATGGAGCTTGGACGATTAAGTATCAATGAAGAGTCGGATAAAAATAAAGAAAGAAAGGGACTTGCTCTTAAAGTCAAAAGTGGATACAAAAAGAAAGAAAGTTCCGATGATGATGATAGTGAAGATTCCGATTCCGATGTTGATGAAAAAGACATGAAACTTCTACTAAGGAAGTTTGACAAGTTTCTAAGAAGAAAAGGAAGGTTGAACAAGAACAAACGTAAAGAGAAGGATTCCCCATACTACAAGACCAAAACTTCAAAAGAAGGTGTAGTTTGTCATGAATGCGGAAAGCCCGGACATCTCAAGTACTCATGCTCTAGGTATCTCTAGAAGAAGGAGAAAGACAAGAAAAATTCTAAATCTAAAAGAGCATACATAGTTTGGGATAGTGATGAAGATAACAAGAAAAGCACATCGAGTAGTTCATCGGATGATGAAGAAGCCGCTTGTCTCAACTTGATAACTCTAGTAGATGATGAAGAACAAAGTTCAAATGATGAATCAAGTGAACAAAGCGAGGAAAGCGATGTAAGTCATACTAAATCCGAAATTTCTTCTCAATATGAATTGTTATATAATGCTTATGAAGAAATGCATGAACAACTTGAAAAACTAGCTTTGAAAAACATTGAAAGAAAGAAGCTCATTTTGAAACATCAAAAAGAGATTTTAGAACTTCAAAAACAAGTTGATGAGCTTAATCTTGAAAATGAAACTCTTGATCTTATATATGCTAGTTCTTCTTGTGATTGTGCTAGTAGATTGAATATTGTGGTTGATTGTGAGAATTGCAAGTTGCTTAAAAATGAAAATGCTATTTTGAAAAATAAGCTTGCAAGTTTCACCATTTGTGATATTAGATTGCGCACATTGTTAAATTTTCAAAGAGAAAATTCAAACAAGTTTGGTTTGGGTTATACTAATGCTAAGAGTAAATCTCATAGAAATGTTGTTGATTTTTCTAAAGTTGATTTTTCAAATGCACCAACATGTTTCTATTGTGGTACTCATGGACATACTTCAAATGTGTGTTATGTTAAAATGCATGGTATATCTAAAGGAGATTTTGTTTGGATGAAAAAGGGTGAAAGTCCCTACACTAACAAAAATGGATCCAAAACCATTTGGATACCAAAAAGCAAAGCATGATTGTTTTGTAGGTATGATTGAAGAGCAAAGAGAGCTTACAAGTGTTATTCATATTTGCATCTTCAATTGGTATCAAAAGAAGTCCTACAATATGGTACAAATGTTGTTGATAGAATTGTGAACTTCATATGGTATCTTCTCAATTGGTATTACTTTTCTAAATGTTTAATTAAATCATTTGGTATCATTGAGTAGATTCATAGATGGTTATCATGATATAGTGACATGCTTTGGTTGTTATTAAAGAAATATCACATTTGGTATCAAAATTTTGTTGATATATGTTACTTCTTTACAATTGATATCTTCTTTGTTAAGTGATATTATGATCTTTTTAGTTCTCAATTGGTATCATATTTCATTGTTATATTCTCTTGCCAATTGTTATATTTCATTGAAGTTGTTTTTAGAAGTCTTGAATCTTTGAAAATGTTTTTGAGAAAACCTAGCCAAGGTCACGGTTTGGACCTTAGCTTTTGAGTTAAATTTTCTTGAATGTATATGTGTTCATGTCATGAAACTATGTGTTGATTTGTGAAGCTATTCTTTGAAAAAATAATTTTTGAACAACTTATGATGTATACAGTTTTGATATAGTCAAGTATGATAAGATGAAGTTTTGCTAAGATAGAATTGGTTAAGTGAGAGTTAAATGAAAAGTTGTCTAAGTGTTTGTGTGATGCATGACTCGGTTTGTATGTGAGCATGTTATGTTTGACTTGATTTGATGGCTTGTGATTATGTAAGGTTTGTTTAAGGTTCTTAAGTGAGATAAGAATGATTTTTGGAATGCATGAAAGTGTTTAAATAGTTTATTTTGTTTAAGTAACATGCTGTCCACATTTTATTTTAAGTGTTTGAACTTGATAAATTGTTGATCAAAGTGTTTGTTTGATTGTTTTCAACATACTTGGTTTGTTTATGGATTTGAGTTGGTTTTGAACAATGGAAAATGAATTTAAAACTTGGAATATGATGCTGTCCAGAATTTTCTATGTTGTATTTCTTATTTAAAAGTGTTTTCAAAGTGTTTTAAAGTTGAATTTTTATGAGTATTTAACATAAGATAAAATTGGTTTGAAAAGTGCAATTTTTCGATGTTTTTGGAATTAAATTCATTGCTGTCCAAGAGAGACCAGCAAAGAAACCTTTGATTTAAATTGATTTATCTGATTATTTTCTCATGATTATAAAGTATAAAAGTTAGTGTTTAATTTTGGACAAGTTTGAGCAAAAGAATTGATGTTTTGGTTTTACATAAAGACAAAAGTTTGGATTTTCCTAAGTTATTTTGGAAATGATTTTAAGAATAATGTTAAATAAAGTTTAATACTCATGTGTCTATCTTATGGGACTTGAAAGAAGTTGGAGTCAGGCAGACTAGGAAGGAAGCGAATCGTTCGGAACTTGTGGAACCGGTAACTGCAAACCCAGGTGAGAGAGAAGTTATCCTAAGACACTTTGGTGTCTAGTGAGTATGCTAGGACACTCCGTATTCTCTCAAAGTCAGAGTAAAGGTCTATTGTAGCTAGTAGTATACCCGATAAATTGTGTGCCTTGTTTGTATCGCGGTATACGAAGACTCAGACCTATGCCATCACATGGTATGAATTGATTGATATATTTGTTATGTTGAGATACATTGTTGTTTATATTGTCATTGCATGAGCATAATGCATCATCCCACGATATAAGATAAGAATAGCAAAGACATTAGAAAGCTATAAGAAATCCCCCAAGGAATAGAGCGAAACTCTAAGGGATAGAACACGCGATGGAACCGGACGATGCTGATGCGCCGAGCACGTGGATCGAGCTAACGATGTGACGACAACGGTGATGCCTTTGGACGCGGACGCAATGAGTGCCGAATTCTACAAAGATAGTTCCATATGGTCGTAGCCATATGTTGAGATAGTTTCCATATGGTCGTAGACATATGTTGAGAGTGAGTTAAGATAAGTCGGAGCCTATCTATCAAGATTGATGGATATCCCGCATATAGTCGTAGCTATATGCCAGAGGTGATTCTGAGTGGGTCGGAGCCGGTCAGAATGATGATTGATATTCCGGATATAGTCGGAGCTATATGCCGAGGTTGGTTCTGAATGGGTTGTAGCTCGTCAGAAAGATTGTGCATATCCTGCATATGGTCGGAGCCGTATGCCGAGAATGATTCAGGATGGGTTGGAGCCCGTCAAACGTATTAGTCGAGTCCCATAAAAGCATTCCGCATATGGTCGGAGCTGTACGACGGAGATGACTTAGGATGGGTCGACGTTAGGACAACGAGTATAACCTCACGACTTAAAACCCTAACCCGAAGTAGTGGAGAGGAAGATACACCTGAACTACCCTTGTGGTGTTCAGCTGGATGATTAAGATAGGGGGCGGCAATGACGGTGATTCGTCAAGAAGCCTTGAGAAGTCTGTCTAGGTGGGAAAAACCATAGGGGCCCTGGCTGAACCGGTCGGAGCTGGTCACCCAAGGGTGTGGACGAAGTACCACACGATCATTAGACGGATGACTGACACCCCCCTTGACTAAATCTTGACCAGTGAGAGGGATGCTCGAACACGGTTGGATGTGCCCTTTTTCTCGAGACATTATTTATTTTGCCATCCGTAAAAGGCCGGTGTGGTTAGAGATCCTGTACTCCTGATTGCTTCCGACTAGGTGGATGGATCCTGAGGAGATGTAGACCTGAACCCAAGACCGTAAAGCCTGAATTTCCGATGTTATGGACTCGTGATATGTGGACAGAGAGACTTCGACTTTGCGAGATAAACTGATTAAGAGATTCCCTTAAGAAAAAAGATAAAGAGTTAGATAATGCGATGATTGCATTGCATCCTCATGCATCTTGCATAATTATCTGTTTGTATCGTTTGTATTGTTTGTACTGTTTGTTATGTTCTGGTATACGTCGCTAGTGTAAATCCAAGAAGTCGATGGGAGTAATTCCATTCGGGTAACTTACTCTCTCAACTTCTTGTGCACATGTGACAATGAACCTCTGGTTCTAAAGATGGCGGAGCTGGTGATGCTTCTCCTTGAAGGAATACTTACTGATCGTGATGCGCTGACGAGAGGGCTATTGCTGGACGACGGGGACTGCTTTTGGGAACTTACGTTCTGGATCGAGAAGGGGACGCTCCTTAGTAGTTTTATAATTAGGTTCTAATGGACCCTTGCTGATATGTATATCAAGTGTACCCCTGTGTTTTTGAAATGTTTTGCTAAGGTAAATGTTTATGTATGAATGACACTGATGAAACTATGGTGACCACTCTTGAAAGAATCTTTATGATCGGTTTTTGAACTGTTTTCTAAGGACTGTCTTAATCAGACAAATAAACTATTTTAAGCAGATAAAATATGTTTTCTACGCGTAAAATATTTATTTAATGAAGTCACCATTATCAAATTGTTTTTAGAAAATTCAGTAAACGTTTTTAAGAGAAAGGATTTAAAAGTAATACCTTGTTTTGGGAAACTTGATTGATGAGTTTTCTACTAGTAAAAAAAAAAATTCACCCTTTTTTTTCATAAGAGAATTAATTAGTAATTGTAAGTGGTTATTTCGAGTTTTCCAAATCGGGGTGTTACACGAAACTCATATATTCCTAAGAACAAAACCACTTACTCATATTTTCAAACAAAATCCAACATCAACTTATAAAACACACTCATTTCACATGTCATTTCATAGAAAGATTCTTAAACCTAGTTGGACATGCATTGGCCGAAAATATGCACAAGTCAAAGCAAAGATTTGTTCAAGATGAAAGACATAAAATCATGAAATTATTCATTCCTTTTTGATTCAAAAACCGTGGGCTTCACTCGGAAAAATTAACAAACTTTAATTTATTTCCTTAACTTAAGTCAACATATTAAATCAAGTACCACCTCAAAATCTTACCTTTCATGCCTTAATAATCTCATTCATGCATTTAAAGTCCTTAGATTAAACAAATATTAACATGCATGTGCTCTAAATGATGATCAAAACATGACTTCTTATTTCTTTTAGGTTTGGCCGAATCATCATCATTTCAAAGACAAGATTTTTGTTTCATTTTACAACATGCAAAGATCAAGTTCCATGCTTTATCATAGATCAAGTATAAATCATCTCATGCACATAAAGATCAAGACAAACAAACAAGTTTAAGCACAAACTCTAGTCAAAACCGTGACAAGAAGATCACAAGTGAAAGATCTAAACTTTCTAGCACAAATACTCATGATCAACACTTAAAAATAACATGCATGTAGTTTAAAATCCAAGATCACATCAAACAAACACATGCAACCATAGATCTTTAACATGCAAAGAGTAAAATATTTAGATCAAGCCCTTTTTAAGTGAAAAATCATTTTCAAAACTTGCTTTCAATTATTTCTTTCAAAACCGTGATGATCATCAAGAAAGATTAAATCTTTTTACTCAAAAACACATGAAAGACTCAAGATCAAAGCTTTTTCATAGATTAAGTCAAGATCATGACATGCAACCACTTAGATCAACTTAAAAAGCATCAAGACCTAGTTTACTAGCCATGGCCGAATCATCTAGCTCATGGTTTAGAATTTCACAAGTTTCTTTAGCTCTAAAAATTCAAGATCAAGGCATAACCAACACATGCAAAGAAGAAAATAAGATTACAAAGCCATAAAATCAAACATGCAAAAGAAAAGAAGATTACCAAGCCTAAGATCCAAAACTAACTCAACTCTTCTTATGATCTTCGAAATACACCAAGAAAGAAAGGTCTCCTAGCTTCTATCACCTTTGATCTTCAAAGAGAACCCTATATAAAGCTTGAATATCCTTCTTCTTCCTTCTCTCTCTCTCTCTCTCACGGCCTTCTCTCTCTCTCTCTAAGAGTTTGATGGACTCTTAGAGGAAATGTGTTTGGTTTGAAATAAAGAAAATGAAGAAGTGAATGAATGAAGGGAAATGAGTTTGGCAAAGCCTATTTATAGGCAATTCGTGGACTTCCTCTTTTGCCCTTGGTTAATTTCGGTCCATGTGTTAAAGGGAGGGGAAATTTTGGCACTTGAAGGTTTGCATGGGTGGATTTTATCAAGGGGACAATAAGGAGTAATTTAAGGCATTAGGTCTAATCACTCATCATTTTATTTCCTACATCACATCTCCTAATTTATTTTCCATGGATTAAATTCTACTTTCAATTTTCTTAACCTAGAAGAAAATAAACTTTCTACTCTCCCTTCATGCATGCTTGCCACCTATACACACTTATTCACATTTTGCATTTTCCTTTTCTAATCACACACATCATTCAAATATTAAAATGTTATGCCACTTCAATGGAAAATAATGGAATGCAAAGAATTCATATGTCACACAAATATTCACATACTCCTCACATCGAATACTCATTTTAATTTAAATTCATTTTATAAGATTACATAAAATAATTTTCCTTTTATAATCATGACAATCACCCACAATAGTGAATAAAACCCTAAAATACACACTTTGAATGAAACAATTAATTGCATTACTTGGCTATAGATATAGCCCTCATTTCTTTTTCTAAAATCATATTTGTATATATAAAAGAGATCCTAAAAAGGAAAAGTTCATTTGAGGTCTTTAACTATTTTTACCACTTTATCCTTTAAAAATTTGTCCTTTAATTAGCTGAAAATAAATTTTTGAAAATCAACCCAGAAAAATATAAAAGTTACATTTTTTAAATCTACATTTCAATACGATCGTTTTCATATAAAGATCATAAAATTCGGAGTTACGGTTAAAGAGTTATGAATTTCTGAAGTTTGGTAAATCCATTAAAGTCCATAAGGAATTTCACTTCTCAAAGAAGTCCCAAATAATAAAACCATTTAATTTGAGTCCATGAAAATATTTATTTTCACATAAATACATCTATCATTAATAAAATATATCTCAAGAATTCATTTAAAACAAACGAGGAATTTGCGGGTCGTCACAGCGAAGGTTGAATCATATGCCTTATTTCTTAAGGGTTACACTGACGAGGGGCATTATTGCCACGATTAAGCTCCAAATTTAATGGTTTCCTTGCTGAGGTCATTCTATATTTACATTCTCCCTAGGTTTCTCCTCTACAAGACATTACTTTCTAGCTTCCTTTGACCCGCTAAAATACTTTCCAACAGGATTCCACCTACTGACTAGGGTGAGATTGTTGGAAACCAACAAGCGGCTAAAACAACCTTCTAGAGGGGGGTGAATAGAAGTTGTAAGCGATGATACCCAAATTTAAAAAGTAATTAAAAAATGGATCAGAAATGATTGATTTTTAAGCCAAAATGTAACACCCCTAATTTTCGTCTCCCGGATAATAGGAAATTAATAATAAAAGTTTTATTATTAATTTATATGGTTTTCCAATTTTATATTTTGTATTTAATTAGCCGGAAATATAAAAATAAATTGAAATATTTTTATATGGCAAATAAATGCAAAATATAAGAATATTGCATTTTAGTCCCTGAAATAGGACCTAAATGTAATATTGAAAAGGTTCTTGGAGGGAAAAATTTAAAAAATATTAATTTTTAAATTTTGAACTGATCTAACCGGTTAGTAATGCCCTGTAACCGGTTAGACGATGAACCCAGAAACTGGGTTAGTGGATTTTGATGAGTAATCACTTGATTAATCACGGAATCGCCACAATTACAGCCTAAAACCAGTGGAAAAACACGCGTCAACGTGCATGTAATTCTTGTTGGTCTATAAATAGCTGAATTTCTGATGATTTGGGGGTTGATTCAACTGGTTTTGTGTTGAGAGGTGGAATTAGGGTTTCTATTTCGTTCTGGGCAATTCGTCTTCTTCCTTGAGAGTTAGAGAGCGAAACACACATTTCTAAAAAGCTTGAATCAAGGGCTTTTCATTGATATACACCTTGTGAGCTGAGTGTTTGTGTGGGAGGAGGAATCGATCTTGGAAGCTAAGAGTTGGAGACTGAACTCTGTTTTCTGTTGATTCTGGAAGCTGAGTTCAAGCTTTGAGTTTGGTAAGTATAGTCCACCATTAAGTCTCAAATCTCTTTGATTCTCTAGTGCATGTTACCTATATTGAGTCCTAATTGTTTTCCCCAATTTCTTTTGCCAATTGCTATGTCAAATCTTCTGTTCTTTGGACCCTGTTGCTGAAATCGTGTGTGAAGGGCAGAACCTAGGATTTGTGGGAATCTGTGGATTTTTCTTCAAGCTTAGTGATAACCTTCATCAAAAACAACTTAGAGGTATGGGAGAAGTCTACCTTATACTAGATTTAGACTAAAAATCAAGTGATTTAGGATTTGAGTTAACAAAACTCAAAAGGGCATTATGTGTTTAAAGCACAAAGGCTTGGAGGCCAAAAATCTGGCTCAATTCTGTGTTGAGCAAACTGAAATTGATGCATGCAAGTGATTTATGGTTTAAAATCATAAAGTAAATATTGATTATGAGCTTTGTGGTATTGAATGGTGTTTGTGTTGATTTCTATACAAATTGATACCATAATCTTGATGCATGCAAATTGAATGTGTTTCTGGGTATGAAGATATTGCTCTTAAGGCATATGAACTCTGAGAATGTTGAAATTGGGTTAGATTTGGGAAATGAAAAGAATGATTTGTCAAAACTCTTGTTTTAGTGGACTGACTGCATAATCTAACCGGTTACTCGATAATTGTAACCGGTTAGACACTGTAAAATTTCAAAGAAAATCAGTTTATTAAATCAGTCCTGAAGTCTTAGTGATTTTGGCTCAAATCTATACTTTAATTTCATTGTAAATAATCTGAAAATGGGTGCTTATAATATCATGGTTCAGATTGAGGGAATGGAGTTAATGCCTTAAGTCAATGAGATAGATTCAAAAGGGAAACTATGCTCATTTGAGAAGAGAATGTGATTTAGACTTTTGAATGATGAAAACAGTGGTTTTTGAGGTATAAAACAAGGTTAAACTTGTTTATAGATTGGGTAGAGAATTCGAGAAAAAGGGTTTTTCTGAATTACAATGGTAAACAGTTCAGGTCTGTAATTCTAACCGGTTAGCCTGAAACTGTAACCGGTTAGTACCTGAATCTGAAAAATAAAAAGTTAAGTTTTTGAATACCATTGATTATGTTTTTCCCAATCTAAGCTTAAGGGCATGTTTTTGAGATAATTCAAAGGAGAATTTTTGTGCCAAAGATTATGCCTCAAATAAATCATTCAAAAGGAGAAATTGGAATATTTCTAAATCACATTAATTAATGTAAAGATAAAACTAACCCTGATATTTGTGCATCCATATAGACTGGAAGCTTGGTTGGTAGGAACGTTTATCATATTCTAGGAATATGAGGAGGGTACTCCGGGAGTACCAAATTATAACCTACTTGATGACACATTATAGATATGTGGCCAGTGTCCGGGACCTGGTTTTTATGCGTTCTGGGAACGTATGCGTTCTGGGAACGTGGTGCACACTCCGGGAGTGATGCTTATTATCCAAGTATGGTTCGGCATTACGTTCTGGGAACGAATGTCGGTGTTCCGGGAACACAAGGGTGTATTGGATGGACGCCCAAGATGGACTTTTAGATGCCTCAGTTGTGGATAGAAAATCATGCATCATGCCACTTGCATTATAAGAGATATAATGCTGAAAAATTGGTGTGCTCATATGTAATTGCATTATGATCTGTCCATGATATACTTGTGTTTGTAATTTTAGTCTTTATTAATTATGTATATGTGTATACTTACTCCCTATGCCCTGTTTAGGTAATGGTCAGATACCTAGCTTGCATCGAGATACGCCCTATCCCTAGTGGCATATGGATGTATGAGGAGCACCGTGCCACTTTTGAGGGAGAGGTTGAGATCACTCTCTACCACCCTAACCCTCTGGTGCGAGTGCGACCTCGTCGATTTAGGATCCCATTAGTCTATACTATGCATGTTCCACCCTTTTATACATATAGAGGACCACCCCCGGCTCGACCTATGCGTCGTTTTCATAGTTTTCATTTCAGAGCTGCCACTCGTTCTCATCCTTCCTCCCATAGAGTTGTCATTGAGGAGACTCCTTCTCCTGGTCCGACTGACTATGATAGGACTGCTTCTGCAGATCCTAGACCCAGTGGTGGGGTCTCCACACAGTCGAGCGAGGTCGAGGAGGACCCTGTGGAGGATGAGAGCGAGGAGGAGGTGTATGTTGAGCCGACTGTTTCTGCTAGAGGTGGACCCGCTGGTTCATAGGAGCTTGCATAGCGTAGATGTTTTGGATCCTAGATCCTAGGGATAGAGCTGTGGAGGATCTGAGGAGCTGCTGAGGACACGGATGACCTGCTCTAGGACTTCTACTTTTGGATTTTGTCATATATTGTATATATTTGAGAGGTCTTAGAGTGAGGTTTTATTTTATGCAGCTGGTCTGTATATGTTTCACCAAACTTGCTATCTCGACTTTTTACTACTTGCTACTGACTATACTGTTGGGGTTTTTTTGTTATGACATATATATATATATATATATATATATATATATATGATGCCTTATTTACCTCAGCAGTGCCCCATAAGTATTATTTTTACTTCCGCGAACTCTGATTTCTATTTCAAAAGGATTCGGCAATAAGTTTATGTTTTATATACTCAAATCCAACTTGAGAGACAAATGACATGTTTTAATAAGAATCACAAATAACGTTTTCTATGATTAAGGAAATGTTCTCTAGAGAGCCTTTTTGAAAGTAAGATATTACTAAGCCGGATTCAATTAATAATTCATGTTAAAAATTGTTTATGATCGAGCAAGTACTAACCTAAAAAGGAAAAATTTTCTAGTCCTAATTCTGATAGCAAGTATTCAACTATTTGGAAATATTAATTATTTTCAAGATACAAAAGAGAGCGTCACACAAAAAGTAGGTCTTAATCGATTAACCTATTTCCTAATCGATTAACGTCAGATAGCTTGAAAAATCTTAATCGATTATGCTTCAACTTAATCGATTAAGCACTGATTAATTTTGCAGAAAGTTGATTTCAGTTCAGTTCAAGAAACACAAGGAAATCTAGATACACAGAATTAAATCTAAGGCAATCAATTACGAATCAATTAAGCAAGAAATATAATACGTAATTAAAATTCCCAATCTAAATCTAGATCCAAGAACTCTCGCAAGATTCAAATTAATAACAAAAAGTAAAGAACGAAAATAACAAGAACACGCGAAGATTTTAGCCTGGTTCACTCACAACCACCGTGAGCTACATCCAGTCCTCCCTCTCTGACTTGGGAGATTTGCTTCACTAAGAAAATAAGAAAATTAGTACAATAGAGTTAGAATTCCTCACTACTCTCGATCCTAACCCTTTCTCACGATGTACCAAATCGATGAGAATCTACTCTAATCTCTTAATTCTTTAATCTCGTTCTTTGATTGAAGGTCAACTTCAATCCCTTTAGCTTTTTCCTTTGAAATCTTCAAAGTCCAAGGTAATGCTCCACCTTGCTTCCTTTTTCAATTAACAATTGAAAGTTTCTTTGTTGAATATCTTGAATGTAACCTCAACGTTACTAATTGATTCAACCAAGAATGTTGAAAGCACTTAGAATCTCAACTTGATACAATAAGAATAGAATATGTATTGGAATTGACATTTCAAAAGAAGATGATAGAGAATTGATTTGTAACAGAATAATAGCTCAACTAAGATTGTAAGATGGTGAAAATATGCTCTTGAAAATATGAAGTTCGTAACCTTTTTCAAAACACATTAGAAAAGCTTTTATTCATTCTGTTTTAACAGTCCTTAATAGATTAAAGGATAGCTTAATCGATTAACCACTGTTAAAAGAATGCATTAATTAAAATTGCACACGTGTTAATCGATCAACCTGTGGTTTAATCGATTAACCACTACTAAAATGCTTTTCTTTTATTTCCAATTTTCACCCGTAAATTTTAATAAAACTTTGAGCTATAAATCTCTATCATGGTAATCTCAATTCTTAAACATATTAAATTCTTATTAGATCATATTGAGATTAACTAATCCTAATCTACCCACACTCATATAAAATGAATAATAAACAATATAATACAAATATATGAATGCTAAGATAAACTAGTCTTGATATGTTGTTGTAGGTTGTCTATAAGTCTTGTCTTCATCAAAACATAACTGAACACTTGAGCCTTCAATCTCCCCCTTTTTGATGAATGACAAACCTTGCACCTTTGTTTGCCTTAACTACTCCCCCTAAATGTAAGCACTGTAACACCCTCACATTAATTAGTTAATTTATAGGTTTTAAACAAAATCAGAGTTTGAAAATTCTTTTTAAAACTTAATTTCTTTAAAAGTTTTTACGGAAATCCGGCAGAGTTTCCTCTGTTTTTCGGACTTCCCAAAATTTTTCTTCTTAAAACCTGTCAGTCCAGGAATAATTAAAAAGATAAACAACAACAGTTTAACAGTCATAACAGATCCTAACGCCCGATTTGTATAAGCTTCAGGGCACGACTATTACATATTCTAAAATTACATAATTAGTTGTCCACTCATATTAAATAATATACATTCCACGTAGTGGAATGAAAATCCTGCTCGGCCATGTCCTATGTAAGCTCCACTTCAATACCTGCAAAAATATAGCAAGAAGGGTAGCATTACACAGAACTTAAAAAGATAAATCCTAAAAGAAGACATAGTAAATAAATAAGCCTACATTATTCTTACCATACATCATCCGGATATTAAATTTTCTTTTATATCTTCTCTTATTCTCACATTCTTATAACTCTTAGCTCGCAACTCATTCTCTTCTTAGTTTTTCATTTACTCAGATTTCTTTCTTTTCATTCTTTGATTTCCTATCATTTCTTTGGTCTCTTTCCTTTATTTTTCTTTTCTTTTACTTTATCTTTTCATTTTCTTTCTTATTCATTTCACTTTTATTCTTTGGCCACAGGGTCGTCACGACCATCCTGTGCCGATTATCTGTTATATTTATTAGGCCACAGGGTCACCACGACCATCCTGCGACAATTTCCATTTATATTTATTAGGCCACAGGGTGACCACGACCATCCTGCGACGATTATCATTTATATTTATTGGGCCACAGGGTCACCACGACCATCCTGCGTCGATTATCATTTATATTTATTGGGCCACAGGGTCACCACGACCATCCTGCGACAATTATCATTTATATTTATTGGGCCACAGGGTCACCACGACCATCCTGTGCCGATTATCATTTATATATATTGGGCCACAGGGTCACCACGACTATCCTGCGCCGATTATCATTTATATTTATTGGGCCACAGGGTCACCACGACCATCCTGCGACAATTATCATTTATATTTATTGGGCCACAGGGTCACCACGACCATCCTGCGCCGATTATCATTTATATTTATTGGGCCACAGGGTCACCACGACCATCCTGCGGCAATTATCATATATAGTTATTAGGCCACAGGGTCACCACGACCATCCTGCGCCGATTAACATTTATATTTATTGGGCCACAGGGTTACCACGACCATCCTGCGACCATTATCATTTATATTTATTGGGCCACAGGGTCATCGCGACCATCCTGTGCCGATTATCATTTATATATATTGGGCCACAGGGTCACCACGACCATCCTGCGACAATTATCATTTATATTTATTGGGCCACAGGGTCACCATGACCATCCTGCGCCGTTTATCATTTATATTTATTGGGCCACAGGGTCACCACGACCATCCTGGGCCGATTACCATTTATATATATTGGGCCACAGGGTCACCACGACCATCCTGCGACAATTATCATTTATATTTATTGGGCCACAGGGTCACCACGACCATCCTGCGCCGATTATCATTTATATTTATTGGGCCACAGGGTCACCACGACCATCCTGCGATCATTATCATTTATATTTATTGGGCCACAGGGTCACCACGACCATCCTGCGGCAATTATCATATATAGTTATTAGGCCACAGGGTCACCACGACCATCCTGCGCCGATTAACATTTATTTTCTTTCGCATCATTAATTCGTCTTAGTCTTTTCTCTTTACTTTTAGTTCCTTAGTTCTCTTTAATTCTTTTAATTTCTTAACCCTTCTTTTATCTTCTCATATGTAGATGTTTCTCATTTTTAACTAGTTCTACTTTATTAAGCCATATACGTTATATTCTAATTCTCGTTTCCTAGTTCTTATTTAATTCCCTGTACTCTTTCCTTTCTTTTTCTTCTTCTCTTCCTTTTCCTTTTTCCTTGTTCTTTTTATTAATTATTCTAGTTTACGTCTAACTCCACTTAGCTTTGATATAGTCGTTATATCTTAAACTCTCATTTCAAATTCTTAGTTATTCCATTAATTCCTTTTTCTCACACTTTTATTAACTTATTATTCCTATTTCATTACTTTACTTTAATTAGATACCCTTCTTAACTTAGCTTAGTTTCCATATCTTATTACAACATTTTATTTAACTACCCTAACAACTCACTCTTTTTGTTTTAGTATCCTTTTTATTAATTTCTCTTGCCGATTATCTATTTTCCTTTTATGTCTAATTCACTATTTTGTTTCTCTTCCCATATTTGATTCCACATATATTCCATGTTCCACTTTCTAATCCCCTTTTCTTTTTATCCCATTTAAATCTTCACTTACTATTTTACTTTTTGTCCTTTAGTTTGTTAGTTCTACTCTTCTTGCCTATCACATTTTCCCTTTATTCTTTTACCCCCAATTTTAGTTAGTTTTTCCTTAACTAATTTCCCTTGTTTTGATTTCATGTTTTCCCACACTTTCATTCTATTTTAACTCTTTTAATATCCTATCATACTCATTCACTCCGGCACTCATTCTATACATATCCAATTTATTCCATTGTCATTTTAAATCAATCATTTATATTTGCGGGAACTACCCTAGGGTTCCTTGACTTATTCCTTAATTACCCTATTCTTAGTCATCACTATAGCATCCTAGAATTTACTTCTTAAGTAGAGGTAATACGAACCCTTCTTACCTCGGGTTTTCTTTTAAACAAAGAACCTGGGTTGTGGCTCGATGTCGATGTTGGCGTCGGTGTTGCTCCTCGTTTGTGAGAACGATCGCGGCCGGATCGAGGCCAAAGCTTCACGCCTTGGAGTACCCAACATGAGCCCGGTGCGATCACGATCGATAATGACGCCGGTGAGATTCGGTGGAAGGAGAGAGAGAAATCCCTAGAGAAGAGAGAAACATCAAGGGAGGAGGAAGAGAGAAAGGGAACTCAAATCAATAGGGAAAGAGAGGGGAAGGGGTGCTCATAGTGGTGGTGGTGGGTGATGGTGGCTCATGGTGGTTCGTGGTGGTTGGTGGACGATATGGTGGTGGAGAGAGAGATGGAGATCCAAGAAGAGAGAGAAAGAGATCAAGAGGGAGGAGAAAGAGAGTGGTTCTATGAGGAAGAGGAAAGGCCAAGGAGAAGGGTGGTGGCCCTTGGTGGCCCTTGTGGTGGCTGGTGGTGGTGGGGGTTGATTTGGGTGAGGGAGAGAGAAGTTGGGGCGGATGGAGTGAGGAGGAGGGTGGCTGGTGCACCAATTTAAGGTGCTGGTGCGGATCTGTCGCGCCCGCGCGCCTGGGCGCGGGGTTTGGTGCGCCTGCGCGCGCCACACGCGCATCTGGTGCGTGATCAGATATCCTGCGCGTGCCTGGGCGAGTCATGCGTGCGCCTGGGCGGACTTCTATCTGAGTTGGTGCATCTGATGCACCCTGGTGCGCCTGGGCGTGCACTAGAAATTCCCAACTTCGATTCGCCGTAACTTTTTCGTTAACCGTCGGATCGGGCCCAAATTTTTAGACAAGCTTCTTAACCCCTTAAGCTTCATATCCAACGGTGGAATCTAATTTCTTAGCATCCTATAATAAATTCCAAATTTTCTCGTACCGGCTGATCTCTAATACTTAAAACGTCGATTTAACTCCCGATTTCGCTTCGATAACTTTGCCCCTTGCTTCCGATGCCTCCTACACAACCCCTAATACTCATAATTACTACTCACCTTCCTCCCAAAATTCTTTAAGCGATTAATCTACCCATTCCCTACAATTTAAACTCATTAATTCACTAATTGTGATTGGAATTAAATTAGGGATGTTACAATTCTCCCCCACTTATTAGAATTTCGTCCCCGAAATTCCGTTCAATTTCCTCCAATGGAGAACCATCCCAATAGTAAGCTTCTAACTACGGTTTTCACTTCCCTTCGATTTTTACTTTCTGCTCCATATATGGTTAGGGCCATGCCCATTTAAATGTCTGTCTTCTGGCACGATGTACTATCTCCATGTACACAGGATCGTCAGTTTTCTTATTATTAAAGTTCCATCTCTCATTCCTTGGATTGAAATCCTCCCCCACTTAGCATTGACATATTTGATTATATCCATGCTAGGGGGTATGCTCATTCGTTGCTCAGAATAGAGTACACCGGTTCCCGACCGGTATCCAAGGCTGAAAAGAGGACACGTAGGTGACTATTTATCGGTAGGCATTGAATTATGCTGGGTTTCTACGACTTGGCAAATTCTCACCTATGCATCTGAGATGCTTGAAGCTTGAAGAGAGTCAAGATGAAAAGAAGAAACATGAAGCACTCAAGAGTGAGTCTCATGGTTTTTGCAAGATGACCCAGGATGTACTGGATACATGTCACGCAAGAAGACAATGGAGATTATCCTTAAGTGTGCATTTTCAGCAGAGAGTCATCGAAAGATGCATTCTCTATGGACCTGCGACTGGTTTGATTGGTCTCGATAAGGGTACCTGACGCAGTGGTTAGATAAGACTTGCTTTTTCTCAAAGCAATCATTCGGGTACTTCAATTAAATTCTTGGGCGAGTTTTAAGCTGTCCCTTATCTAATTCGATTGGTTGTAAGAGGATGTTTACAAGATTCACTCGAGTCTTTCAAGGATTCTATACTCTATTACTCTCCTTCCTAATGCTACACAAGAATTTAGAAAGAATTCTTTTCGGGCTGGTTCTGCTCCGACTAGGGGTCTACTTTAAAATCATTTAATTTGATTATTTCGGTTTTGGATGAATTGTGACAATGACATCGATCACTAATAGGTGCGGAGATCGAGGTGATCAATCCCAATCCCACATCCATCAATAGTGATATCATCGTCATGATTGCTGATGTTATCGTCCCCTAGTAGATGTAAGAATCAGAGTGATCAGTTCTAACCTTACCTTCTACCAGTGGCAATACCATCATTTTGTTTGGCGGATCTTTAACTAAGGTACTATCAGCTTTCGATTTCTTCTAAGTTAAATCAACATGCCTACTTTATGCAAAAGCATCCTAAGTCACCATTGGGTACATTATCAATCGCTAAAAGTACCTCAGATAAGTTTATCCCTCGTTCTACGTGCTCATAGGACATTCTGCAGTGCGGTGTCCGGGTTGCCCGCATCGGAAACAGAGACCTTCCTTTCTGTGCTGCTTAAACATCCAACATATACGATTGTGGAATCCTTCACAATACGGACATTGTGGCCTAGCTCTCGGAGCATTCACATTCATGTTTGCAGCTTCTGTAGCCACGGCTTCGGCGCCAATGTTAACGTATGGGTCTGATTTTCGAGCCGGTTCCCTGTCTCTGCTGGAACCCTCTGATCTCTGAGCTGCTTTGTTCCGATCTGCATCCGCCTTCCTCTTGAGCCCTTTTGCATAAGTGCTCGCCATATTGACCAATCGTGACAAATTATCAATATTGTGATACTCGCACGAGAGGCGAAGATCACTCCTAAGCCCAGCTTCAAACTTAACACACTTGCCACGGTCACTTGCATACCGATAATCAGAAAAACGGATGAGATTTTCAAACCGAGCTGCATAGTCCCCAACTGACATAGAACATTGAGTCAATTGGAGAAAAGCAATCTCCTTTTCCCTTCTAACATCTTTAGGGAAATACTTCTCCAAGAAAAGATCCTTGAACAACTCCCAAGAAATCACCGAGTTAGCTGCCACCAGACCTCTCCTCTGCTGATCCCACCAATGTTCTGCCTCATTGGTCAGCATGAATTCAGCTAGTCGGACATGCTGCTCCATTGGTGGTTGAAGAGAACGGAGAATCTTTTCAATCTCCTGTATCCACCTTTGCGCCCCATCAGGATCATTTCCACCTTCAAAGCGAGGCGGATCATTCTTTCGGAAACGAGACATCCAGTCAATCTCAACTGGAGCTGGCAGAGGAGGTTGCAAAGCTGCTATTGCGGCTGTTGCTGCTGCTGCTGCGGCTGTTGCCATCTGTTCACCCTGTTGTTGTTGCATCTGAACCAGATGCTCCAGAATAGCAGCAATTCTATCATTACCTGTTCGTCTTCCAGCCATTCTGTTAAACCAGGGAGAGCAGATCTTTAAGGCTTAACACTCATATATATATAGATACCTTAGTGTGAATATCCTATTAATACCTCTAGACTCTTTACTATGTAAACTAATTACTCGCTGGGTGAGTAATAATTGGAGTAATATAACTCCAAGGCCGAGGAGAAACTGCTCTGATACCAAAATGTAACACCCTCACATTAATTAGTTAATTTATAGGTTTTAAACAAAATCAGAGTTTGAAAATTCTTTTTAAAACTTAATTTCTTTAAAAGTTTTTACGGAAATCCGGCAGAGTTTCCTCTGTTTTTCGGACTTCCCAAAATTTTTCTTCTTAAAACCTGTCAGTCCAGGAATAATTAAAAAGATAAACAACAACAGTTTAACAGTCATAACAGATCCTAACGCCCGATTTGTATAAGCTTCAGGGCACGACTATTACATATTCTAAAATTACATAATTAGTTGTCCACACATATTAAATAATATACATTCCACGTAGTGGAATGAAAATCCTGCTCGGCCATGTCCTATGTAAGCTCCACTTCAATACCTGGTAAAATATAGCAAGAAGGGTAGCATTACACAGAACTTAAAAAGATAAATCCTAAAAGAAGACATAGTAAATAACTAAGCCTACATTATTCTTACCATACATCATCCGGATATTAAATTTTCTTTTATATCTTCTCTTATTCTCACATTCTTATAACTCTTAGCTCGCAACTCATTCTCTTCTTAGTTTTTCATTTACTCAGATTTCTTTCTTTTCATTCTTTGATTTCCTGTCATTTCTTTGGTCTCTTTCCTTTCTTTTTCTTTTCTTTTACTTTATCTTTTCATTTTCTTTCTTATTCATTTCACTTTTATTCTTTGGCCATAGGGTCGTCACGACCATCCTGTGCCGATTATCTGTTATATTTATTAGGCCACAAGGTCACCACGACCATCCTGCGACAATTTCCATTTATATTTATTAGGCCACAGGGTCACCACGACCATCCTGCGACGATTATCATTCACATTTATTGGGCCACAGGGTCACCACGACCATCCTGCGACAATTATCATTTATATTTATTGGGCCACAGGGTCACCACGACCATCCTGCGACAATTATCATTTATATTTATTGGGCCACAGGGTCACCACGACCATCCTGCGCCGATTATCATTTATATTTATTGGGCCACAGGGTCACCACGACCATCCTGCGGCAATTATCATATATAGTTATTAGGCCACAGGGTCACCACGACCATCCTGCGCTGATTAACATTTATTTTCTTTCGCATCATTAATTCGTCTTAGTCTTTTCTCTTTACTTTTAGTTCCTTAGTTCTCTTTAATTCTTTTAATTTCTTAACCCTTCTTTTATCTTCTCATATGTAGATGTTTCTCATTTTTAACTAGTTCTACTTTATTAAGCCATATATGTTATATTCTAATTCTCGTTTCCTAGCTCTTATTTAATTCCCTGTACTCTTTCCTTTCTTTTTCTTCTTCTCTTCCTTTTCCTTTTTCCTTGTTCTTTTTATTAATTATTCTAGTTTACATCTAACTCCACTTAGCTTTGATATAGTCGTTATATCTTAAACTCTCATTTCAAATTCTTAGTTATTCCATTAATTCCTTTTTCTCACACTTTTATTAACTTATTATTCCTATTTCATTACTTTACTTTAATTAGATACCCTTCTTAACTTAGCTTAGTTTCCATATCTTATTACAACATTTTATTTAACTACCCTAACAACTCACTCTTTTTGTTTTAGTATCCTTTTTATTAATTTCTCTTGCCGATTATCTATTTTCCTTTTATGTCTAATTCACTATTTTGTTTCTCTTCCCATATTTGATTCCACATATATTCCATGTTCCACTTTCTAATCCCCTTTTCTTTTTATCCCATTTAAATCTTCACTTACTATTTTACTTTTTGTCCTTTAGTTTGTTAGTTCTACTCTTCTTGCCTATCACATTTTCCCTTTATTCTTTTACCCCCAATTTTAGTTAGTTTTTCCTTAACTAATTTCCCTTGTTTTGATTTCATGTTTTCCCACACTTTCATTCTATTTTAACTCTTTTAATATCCTATCATACTCATTCACTCCGGCACTCATTCTATACATATCCAATTTATTCCATTGTCATTTTAAATCAATCATTTATATTTGCGGGAACTACCCTAGGGTTCCTTGACTTATTCCTTAATTACCCTATTCTTAGTCACCACTATAGCATCCTAGAATTTACTTCTTAAGTAGAGGTAATACGAACCCTTCTTACCTCGGGTTTTCTTTTAAACAAAGAACCTGGGTTGTGGCTCGATGTCGATGTTGGCGTCGGTGTTGCTCCTCGTTTGTGAGAACGATCGCGGCCGGATCGAGGCCAAAGCTTCACGCCTTGGAGTACCCAACATGAGCCCGGTGCGATCACGATCGATAATGACGCCGGTGAGATTCGGTGGAAGGAGAGAGAGAAATCCCTAGAGAAGAGAGAAACATCAAGGGAGGAGGAAGAGAGAAAGGGAACTCAAATCAATAGGGAAAGAGAGGGGAAGGGGTGCTCATAGTGGTGGTGGTGGGTGATGGTGGCTCATGGTGGTTCGTGGTGGTTGGTGGACGATATGGTGGTGGAGAGAGAGATGGAGATCCAAGAAGAGAGAGAAAGAGATCAAGAGGGAGGAGAAAGAGAGTGGTTCTATGAGGAAGAGGAAAGGCCAAGGAGAAGGGTGGTGGCCCTTGGTGGCCCTTGTGGTGGCTGGTGGTGGTGGGGGTTGATTTGGGTGAGGGAGAGAGAAGTTGGGGCGGATGGAGTGAGGAGGAGGGTGGCTGGTGCACCAATTTAAGGTGCTGGTGCGGATCTGTCGCGCCCGCGCGCCTGGGCGCGGGGTTTGGTGCGCCTGCGCGCGCCACACGCGCATCTGGTGCGTGATCAGATATCCTGCGCGTGCCTGGGCGAGTCATGCGTGCGCCTGGGCGGATTTCTATCTGAGTTGGTGCATCTGATGCACCCTGGTGCGCCTGGGCGTGCACTAGAAATTCCCAACTTCGATTCGCCGTAACTTTTTGTTAACCGTCGGATCGGGCCCAAATTTTTAGACAAGCTTCTTAACCCCTTAAGCTTCATATCCAACGGTGGAATCTAATTTCTTAGCATCCTATAATAAATTCCAAATTTTCTCGTACCGGCTGATCTCTAATACTTAAAACGTCGATTTAACTCCCGATTTCGCTTCGATAACTTTGCCCCTTGCTTCCGATGCCTCCTACACAACCCCTAATACTCATAATTACTACTCACCTTCCTCCCAAAATTCTTTAAGCGATTAATCTACCCATTCCCTACAATTTAAACTCATTAATTCACTAATTGTGATTGGAATTAAATTAGGGATGTTACAATTCTCCCCCACTTATTAGAATTTCGTCCCCGAAATTCCGTTCAATTTCCTCCAATGGAGAACCATCCCAATAGTAAGCTTCTAACTACGGTTTTCACTTCCCTTCGATTTTTACTTTCTGCTCCATATATGGTTAGGGCCATGCCCATTTAAATGTCTGTCTTCTGGCACGATGTACTATCTCCATGTACACAGGATCGTCAGTTTTCTTATTATTAAAGTTCCATCTCTCATTCCTTGGATTGAAATCCTCCCCCACTTAGCATTGACATATTTGATTATATCCATGCTAGGGGGTATGCTCATTCGTTGCTCAGAATAGAGTACACCGGTTCCCGACCGGTATCCAAGGCTGAAAAGAGGACACGTAGGTGACTATTTATCGGTAGGCATTGAATTATGCTGGGTTTCTACGACTTGGCAAATTCTCACCTATGCATCTGAGATGCTTGAAGCTTGAAGAGAGTCAAGATGAAAAGAAGAAACATGAAGCACTCAAGAGTGAGTCTCATGGTTTTTGCAAGATGACCCAGGATGTACTGGATACATGTCACGCAAGAAGACAATGGAGATTATCCTTAAGTGTGCATTTTCAGCAGAGAGTCATCGAAAGATGCATTCTCTATGGACCTGCGACTGGTTTGATTGGTCTCGATAAGGGTACCTGACGCAGTGGTTAGATAAGACTTGCTTTTTCTCAAAGCAATCATTCGGGTACTTCAATTAAATTCTTGGGCGAGTTTTAAGCTGTCCCTTATCTAATTCGATTGGTTGTAAGAGGATGTTTACAAGATTCACTCGAGTCTTTCAAGGATTCTATACTCTATTACTCTCCTTCCTAATGCTACACAAGAATTTAGAAAGAATTCTTTTCGGGCTGGTTCTGCTCCGACTAGGGGTCTACTTTAAAATCATTTAATTTGATTATTTCGGTTTTGGATGAATTGTGACAATGACATCGATCACTAATAGGTGCGGAGATCGAGGTGATCAATCCCAATCCCACATCCATCAATAGTGATATCATCGTCATGATTGCTGATGTTATCGTCCCCTAGTAGATGTAAGAATCAGAGTGATCAGTTCTAACCTTACCTTCTACCAGTGGCAATACCATCATTTTGTTTGGCGGATCTTTAACTAAGGTACTATCAGCTTTCGATTTCTTCTAAGTTAAATCAACATGCCTACTTTATGCAAAAGCATCCTAAGTCACCATTGGGTACATTATCAATCGCTAAAAGTACCTCAGATAAGTTTATCCCTCGTTCTACGTGCTCATAGGACATTCTGCAGTGCGGTGTCCGGGTTGCCCGCATCGGAAACAGAGACCTTCCTTTCTGTGCTGCTTAAACATCCAACATATACGATTGTGGAATCCTTCACAATACGGACATTGTGGCCTAGCTCTCGGAGCGTTCACATTCATGTTTGCAGCTTCTGTAGCCACGGCTTCGGCGCCAATGTTAACGTATGGGTCTGATTTTCGAGCCGGTTCCCTGTCTCTGCTGGAACCCTCTGATCTCTGAGCTGCTTTGTTCCGATCTGCATCCGCCTTCCTCTTGAGCCCTTTTGCATAAGTGCTCGCCATATTGACCAATCGTGACAAATTATCAATATTGTGATACTCGCACGAGAGGCGAAGATCACTCCTAAGCCCAGCTTCAAACTTAACACACTTGCCACGGTCACTTGCATACCGATAATCAGAAAAACGGATGAGATTTTCAAACCGAGCTGCATAGTCCCCAACTGACATAGAACATTGAGTCAATTGGAGAAAAGCAATCTCCTTTTCCCTTCTAACATCTTTAGGGAAATACTTCTCCAAGAAAAGATCCTTGAACAACTCCCAAGAAATCACCGAGTTAGCTGCCACCAGACCTCTCCTCTGCTGATCCCACCAATGTTCTGCCTCATTGGTCAGCATGAATTCAGCTAGTCGGACATGCTGCTCCATTGGTGGTTGAAGAGAACGGAGAATCTTTTCAATCTCCTGTATCCACCTTTGCGCCCCATCAGGATCATTTCCACCTTCAAAGCGAGGCGGATCATTCTTTCGGAAACGAGACATCCAGTCAATCTCAACTGGAGCTGGCAGAGGAGGTTGCAAAGCTGCTATTGCGGCTGTTGCTGCTGCTGCTGCGGCTGTTGCCATCTGTTCACCCTGTTGTTGTTGCATCTGAACCAGATGCTCCAGAATAGCAGCAATTCTATCATTACCTGTTCGTCTTCCAGCCATTCTGTTAAACCAGGGAGAGCAGATCTTTAAGGCTTAACACTCATATATATATAGATACCTTAGTGTGAATATCCTATTAATACCTCTAGACTCTTTACTATGTAAACTAATTACTCGCTGGGTGAGTAATAATTGGAGTAATATAACTCCAAGGCCGAGGAGAAACTGCTCTGATACCAAAATGTAACACCCTCACATTAATTAGTTAATTTATAGGTTTTAAACAAAATCAGAGTTTGAAAATTCTTTTTAAAACTTAATTTCTTTAAAAGTTTTTACGGAAATCCGGCAGAGTTTCCTCTGTTTTTCGGACTTCCCAAAATTTTTCTTCTTAAAACCTGTCAGTCCAGGAATAATTAAAAAGATAAACAACAACAGTTTAACAGTCATAACAGATCCTAACGCCCGATTTGTATAAGCTTCAGGGCACGACTATTACATATTCTAAAATTACATAATTAGTTGTCCACACATATTAAATAATATACATTCCACGTAGTGGAATGAAAATCCTGCTCGGCCATGTCCTATGTAAGCTCCACTTCAATACCTGGTAAAATATAGCAAGAAGGGTAGCATTACACAGAACTTAAAAAGATAAATCCTAAAAGAAGACATAGTAAATAACTAAGCCTACATTATTCTTACCATACATCATCCGGATATTAAATTTTCTTTTATATCTTCTCTTATTCTCACATTCTTATAACTCTTAGCTCGCAACTCATTCTCTTCTTAGTTTTTCATTTACTCAGATTTCTTTCTTTTCATTCTTTGATTTCCTGTCATTTCTTTGGTCTCTTTCCTTTCTTTTTCTTTTCTTTTACTTTATCTTTTCATTTTCTTTCTTATTCATTTCACTTTTATTCTTTGGCCACAGGGTCGTCACGACCATCCTGTGCCGATTATCTGTTATATTTATTAGGCCACAAGGTCACCACGACCATCCTGCGACAATTTCCATTTATATTTATTAGGCCACAGGGTCACCACGACCATCCTGCGACGATTATCATTCACATTTATTGGGCCACAGGGTCACCACGACCATCCTGCGACAATTATCATTTATATTTATTGGGCCACAGGGTCACCACGACCATCCTGCGACAATTATCATTTATATTTATTGGGCCACAGGGTCACCACGACCATGCTGCGCCGATTATCATTTATATTTATTGGGCCACAGGGTCACCACGACCATCTTGCGGCAATTATCATATATAGTTATTAGGCCACAGGGTCACCACGACCATCCTGCGCAGATTAACATTTATTTTCTTTCGCATCATTAATTCGTCTTAGTCTTTTCTCTTTACTTTTAGTTCCTTAGTTCTCTTTAATTCTTTTAATTTCTTAACCCTTCTTTTATCTTCTCATATGTAGATGTTTCTCATTTTTAACTAGTTCTACTTTATTAAGCCATATATGTTATATTCTAATTCTCGTTTCCTAGCTCTTATTTAATTCCCTGTACTCTTTCCTTTCTTTTTCTTCTTCTCTTCCTTTTCCTTTTTCCTTGTTCTTTTTATTAATTATTCTAGTTTACATCTAACTCCACTTAGCTTTGATATAGTCGTTATATCTTAAACTCTCATTTCAAATTCTTAGTTATTCCATTAATTCCTTTGTCTCACACTTTTATTAACTTATTATTCCTATTTCATTACTCTACTTTAATTAGATACCCTTCTTAACTTAGCTTAGTTTCCATATCTTATTACAACATTTTATTTAACTACCCTAACAACTCACTCTTTTTGTCTTAGTATCCTTTTTATTAATTTCTCTTGCCGATTATCTATTTTCCTTTTATGTCTAATTCACTATTTTGTTTATCTTCCCATATTTGATTCCACATATATTCCATGTTCCACTTTCTAATCCCCTTTTCTTTTTATCCCATTTAAATCTTCACTTACTATTTTACTTTTTGTCCTTTAGTTTGTTAGTTCTACTCTTCTTGCCTATCACATTTTCCCTTTATTCTTTTACCCCCAATTTTAGTTAGTTTTTCCTTAACTAATTTCCCTTGGTTTGATTTCATTTTTTCCCACACTTTCATTCTATTTTAACTCTTTTAATATCCTATCATAATCATTCACTCCGGCACTCATTCTATACATATCCAATTTATTCCATTGTCATTTTAAATCAATCATTTATATTTGCGGGAACTACCCTAGGGTTCCTTGACTTATTCCTTAATTACCCTATTCTTAGTCACCACTATAGCATCCTAGAATTTACTTCTTAAGTAGAGGTAATACGAACCCTTCTTACCTCGGGTTTTCTTTTAAACAAAGAACCTGGGTTGTGGCTCGATGTCGATGTTGGCGTCGGTGTTGCTCCTCGTTTGTGAGAACGATCGCGGCCGGATCGAGGCCAAAGCTTCACGCCTCGGAGTACCCAACACGAGCCCGGTGCGATCACGATCGATAACGACCCCGGTGAGATTCGGTGGAAGGAGAGAGAGAAATCCCTAGAGGAGAGAGAAACATCAAGGGAGGAGGAAGAGAGAAAGGGAACTCAAATCAATAGGGAAAGAGAGGGGAAGGGGTGCTCATAGTGGTGGTGGTGGGTGGTGGTGGCTCATGGTGGTTCGTGGTGGTTGGTGGAGGATATGGTGGTGGAGAGAGAGATGGAGATCCAAGAAGAGAGAGAGAGATCAAGAAGGAGGAGAAAGAGAGTGGTTCTATGAGGAAGAGGAAAGGCCAAGGAGAAGGGTGGTGGCCCTTGGTGGCCCTTGTGGTGGCTGAAGGTGGTGGGGGTTGATTTGGGTGAGGGAGAGAGAAGTTGGGGCGGATGGGGTGAGGAGGAGGGTGGCTGGCGCACCAATTTAAGGTGCTGGTGCGGATCTGTCGCGCCCGCGCGCCTGCGTGCGGGATTTGGTGCGCCTGCGCGCGCCACACGCGCATCTGGTGCACGATCAGATATCCTGCGCGCGCCTGGGCCAGTCATGCGTGCGCCTGGGCGGATTTCTATCTGAGTTGTTGCATCTGATGCACCCTGGTGCGCCTAGGCGTGCACCAGAAATTCCCAACTTCGATTCGCCGTAACTTTTTCGTTAACCGTCGGATCGGGCCCAAATTTTTAGACAAGCTTCTTAACCCCTTAAACTTCATATCCAACGTGGAATCTAATTTCTTAGTATCCTATAATAAATTCCAAATTTTCTCGTACCGGCTGATCTCTAATACTTAAAACGTCGATTTAACTCCCGATTTCGCTTCGATAATTTTGCCCCTTGCTTCCGATGCCTCCTACACAACCCCTAATACTCATAATTACTACTCACCTTGCTCCCAAAATTCTTTAAGCGATTAATCTACCCATTCCCTACAATTTAAACTTATTAATTTACTAATTGTGATTGGAATTAAATTAGGGATGTTACAAGCACACTTAGGAAGAACCAACCTACAAAACAATATCAACCTTTCTCCCCCTTTTGGCATTATCAAAAAAATAACAATAAAAGCTTTTGCCAAAGAGTGAGAAATACAAACACTAACCAATAACCAGAACATAGAAATTACAGTTCATGACTAACCAATAATTATGCACACAATCCACAAGGAATATAAGAGCAAAAACCATAGTAATAGTAGTGCATAAGTCATCAAAACATAGGCATAATAACATCATAAAATCCGGTACAGAACCATAAAACCAAGTCTGAAACGGAGTGAACAAAAACATAAAACCATAAACCAGGAAACATAATCAAGAAACTAGTCCAGAGATAAGTAAAACATAACATCATAAAATCAGAAATCGGAAAATCTATGGTGGTGGCTGTGGAAAAAGACGCCCAAGAGCACCAAAAAAGCGATCCTCCATAGCTTGTTGACGTAGAGCCATATCCGCAAAACCTTGTTCAAGCAGTTGTTGTTGGTTGTTCTCCATGACTTGAAATCTCTCATCAATTTGTGCAGAGAGGCTATCATGAAGTGCTCTATAGTCAAATCTGGTGTCATCTCTAGGAGGAGGGGGTTGCTCTTGTGGTTCATCTTCTGGAATGTTCATGAAGTCATCAATATCAATACCATCCGGAGGAGGTGGTGCAGAAGTTCCAGCAGCCTCTTGTTGTGCCATTTGCGCCATGTGACGTGCCAATTCCTCTTCAGCATGCTGTTGAGCTTTAAGAGCAGCCACTACTTGTTTCCACATCCAGTTATTAGCATGAGGATACTCCTGAAGACCTTGTCCTCTTAAAATTGAAGCATTGAGACAGTTGGTTTCATCCACCATAGTTTCCGGTTCATCATTCGGAATTGGAACACCATAATACAATAATAATCTTGTGACAAGCATAGGATAAGGTAAAGTAGCAGAACCTCTTGATCCAGCAGCAATTAACATTTTATCAATAACCACTCTTGCCCAGTTGATTGGAACATGATGCTTAATGCCATAAAAAATTCTCATTTCGTCCTCATTTTCTTGACCAAAGTTCTGGGAAGACTTAGGCATTAAACAGTAAGAAATCACATACAGCAGTAACCTATTGTCAATAGTCATTAAGCCAACACTTTTAGTACCATTCACCCACTCTTGACCAGCCCTTAAAGTTTGCTTAAAAGCCATTGCAGGGTCAACATCATTCAAAGTGTCATCCTCTCTATTGTAACACCCTGATTTGGTAACTTGAAAACTTCCGTTACTTAAATTAAATATTGTAAAAATTAGGGCCATTTTTTTACAAGTAACATGATCATGAGAACTGTTGGGTTTCGAAAACATTTTTACATTTAAAAGGTTAGCGTTCTCACGTATCATGTTAAGCTTCAAGCTCCAAACCGAGATGTCACAAGACACCGCACTTTGAAACCATTTCACAAAACATCATTTTAATACACAGCCCATTTACTTGTTTCAAAACATTAGTATTGAATAAAACTTTTGCCGGGGTACAGTATGATAGAGCTAAGGTAACTAAGAACTTACAATGGAGTACAACTCTGAGGGGGATTACCTAGTCTCTAGTCATACTCCCTAAGACTAGCCATCTATCTTCGAATCTTGGCGGCTCCAGCTTTCTGACCGCAAGCAGAGTCATCCTCATTCGCCGTCTCAGGAATCTCCTCCATAGAGTCGTCTTGTGCTTACTCCTACTCCTCCTCTTTCTCACGAGCCAAAGTCTCTCCATGATTTCTTTCCTTCGCCGTTTCATCTCTATGTACACTATGATGCGGGCTGTCATAGTCATGTTGTCTTCTTTCAATGAAGATGCGCCTATCTCTCGAGTGAGCTGGAATCTTGCTATACTTTCCATCTAATGACCATACCAAAATTTTCCAAGAGAAAGCAGAAGTACATGAGAGAGTGAGCTACCCAAAACAGCTATGTCGACTATGTGGAATTACAATAGGTAAATATTAAGACAAACAATAAACAACAAACAAACAACAACATAATCATCATCAAATCATTAAACACAATAATAAACTCATTTTCTTATAACAACATTCTCAAAATCTTTCTCATACAACTTACACAATCTTTCTCAATTCTTTCTTCGACCATGCTCTCAAGATTCATCAATTACTCCAGGAATCCCTTCTCATTACTTGCCTCATAAATCTTATTCAATACTAGATATCTTTAAAATATTTTTCTTTTGATTATTTTCAGTCTCTTAAGTCTCATCGTTCCGGTTCGCTTAGTGATGTGGGGAAATCATCACTGAGGAAGACACACACGTCTACAGCTCCTCGGTCAACCACCCATCCTAGTCGGAAGCAAACAGGAGTACAAGACCTTTACCACGTGGGCACGACAACTGTCTCACAATCAATTGGCTCCAAGCCAAGAGAACTGTAGAAAACTCGGGTACAGTCTCAAATCAATTCATTTCAATATCATATCATTTCATATAATCAAGGCTCACTGTAGAAAACTCGGGCACAGTGGCAATCACAATGCCCCGTTCCAGTCCCTCTCACTGTTCAAGATTTGCAATCTAGGGGGCGACAGTATTTTCTAGTTGGCCTGCAGAACTTACCATGGCATTGGACCCAGTCCCTACCATGTTCGTATACCACATGTGGAGTTCGTTCTTCCTAGAAACATACTATAGACTTCTTGACGTTTCACCGTCATTGTCCTCCCCTAATGCAATCTCCTCCTGAGTATCCGCAGATACTCATGGTTCCTTCCTCTCCACTACTTCGATACGACACTCATAACTCACCGCATTCGTTAATGTCTTTTAGAGTCTTTTAAAGTTTTAGAGTTTTAATTAATTGCTTAATCCTAACGGTCGGCTCATCCTTGGTGCTTCCCTTCAACGAGTCCCGACCACTAATCGCAATCCGTTCCCCAAAGAATCTCAGCGGCATCTTGTCTCAAATCTCTTTCTCTTGCATCTCATCAGCATTTGCTCAACAACATCATTAGCAGCTTTCACAACTTCATTGCTCAGCAGCATCATCGGCATCTTTCTCACCATCATTGTTCAGCAGCATTGTTAGCATCTTTGTCCTCATTTGTTGCTCAGCAGCATTATCATCCTCGTTCTCCTCAGTTGTTGCTCCGCAGCACCATCGTCATCGTTCTCCTCAGTTGTTGCTCCGCAGCACCATTGGCGTTTTTCTCCTCATCATCTCCACGTTTTCGCTCGCCTCGTCGGGTATTTCTTATCACCATCTCAACACTCATCACTTCATTCCAATTCTTTCTCAACTTCAGCTATTTATTCTCTTTTATTCATTACTTATCCCTTTCACAGTTTCATTGTCATCTCAACTCAACTCTTTCTCAATCATTTCTCATAATCCTTACCCGTATCTTTTTTTCTCTTTTCAGTCTTAATCCATTACTTCCATTATTTCGTCATTATTATTTCATGCTTCAGGGTGTAATCGAACATTTTCCAACAGATATTTCAACCATTTCACATACGAAAAGAAATCAAGTAACTCATGCATAATTAATAAAAACAGAACACCATACTATTTCAGCAAAACATATTAGCTATAGACAACAATCAATCTCAGCGATTCGTATGGATAGCCAAACAAACAACAATCAAACAATCAATTGCTATCTCACTACATCGCCTAACGAGATTGGGGTCCAATCTTTGAGATGATTGGACGCCTTAATCTGTTACCTAATACCAAGGCGTCTTAAGGGGAGCCCCTCTCTCACCTCGATGACGAAACTTCCGAAAGCTTTCCGAGATTTCCCAGTCGTTAGCTTTGCCTCGTGTCCTTCTCGCCTGTCACCCGAACTATAACATTTTTCCCCGTGCGTTAGAAACGATTTACATAAATTCTTAATTTCGTTTTGAAAACACGTAGAAATAATTCCTTTCTTGAAAACACATTACCAATATCCAAAAGGTTTTAAATTCAAATCAAATCCATAACAAAAATGCTTCCAACAAAACTTTGAAAACAGTTCCAAAATAATCTCCTTTTCAAAACAGAATCCATTTCTCTTAGTTAAAAAAAAAAACATTCCAGTTATAAAATCATTGTCCTTAAGCTTTAAACAGAATTCAAAAATTCAAGAAAATAAAAATGTCAAGACCATTTCACATTGATTCCTTAAATTTCTAAACTTCACAATATTATCAAATACTGATCAAAGAAGGTCATATAAAAATTTCAAATCAATGTAAGTTGTTTAAGTCATACTTTTTTTTTTAAATAAAACATTTCTCAATTTTTTTAGAAATTCAAACATAGATTTTTCATCAATAAATCTTACAAACAACATTCAGAACAATTCCAATTTAATCTAAATTTTTCTAAAACACATTCATTTAGCATAGAGAACAACACACACAAGTTTCAAAGTATTCACAACTTCACGCAATGAAAGTCACACTTTTAGTCATTTAAAACTATTAATTAAATTATAACCTTAATAAATTAACTCAATCACACTTAAGAAAATAATTTAAACTTAACCTTGTGATTAACTCACCAAGGACCGAATTACCATGGTTATTATTTTCTAATCACTAATAAATTTTTAAAGCTTGAAATCGTTACAAAAATTCCTTTTTACATAACCAAATCAATCTATTCATTCTTATTTCTAAACCATGAAGATTGAAAGAACACACACATCACTTTCACATAGCATCATGCACTTAGGAACATAGCCATAGTTACAAGTCATTTCATGAAGACAATTTCCCAACCACATGAACATACAATGGCCGAATCATACATATATGGTCTTGTAAGAATTTTAATGCACAATTAAAAACATAGAATCATGAAATCATTTTATTTATTTTGGGCTAAGAACCGTGAGCATGAAATAGGAAAAAATAACAATTTTAATTCATTCTCTTTACTTAAATCAAACAACAATTTGAGTTACAAACCACTCCAAAGATTCACATATATTTTCTTTTAAATGCAATTACTTCATGCATTACTTTTTAAGCCTTAAATTCAATTAGTCTTAGCATGCATGTAACCTATATGAGGAACAAGCATAGCCCTCTACCTATCTCTAGGTTGGCCGAATGTCAACACTCACAAAGACAAGGTTTTCATTCATTTTTCAACACACACAAAATCACATAACTACAACCAAGGCATGTAAATCTCCAAGGTAACTTTCAAAGCAACAAACTACATCATTTATTTACATCACATACACAAAATAAACTCAAGTTCATCATTTACTCTTAGGTAAACCAAGATTACATTTTAAACTTCTAAAAATGACATGCATGATCTAGAAATCATTAGATCTAATCTTAAAACAAACATGCATCAACTTTTTACAAAATAAAAACATGGATTCCATTTTTAATCAAGTATGGCCGAATGGCCTCTACAAAAATATAGCATGCACAAAAATAATCACTTAATCAAATCATGTTTATACTTGAAAAATAATTTTTTTTAAAGTTTGTTTCTTTACTTCTCTTCAAAACCATGTCACCTATGGAAAGAAAACCATGATACTTTCTCTTGACATGCAAACCAAATATCTAAACTCTTTCATTCATCAAACAAAGGTAATCACATGCATACACTTTAGATCAATTAAGATCATCACAAAATTAGCATGCAAAGCTAAAGACTTAAACTTTTTCACAAATCATGTCTAGATCTTATATTTATTCATCAAATAATCATGGAGACACATCCTAGATCATGGTTTAACAAAAAGATTTAACATGCAAAACCAAAGAATTTCACTTTATCCTTAATCAAGTTTAGATCATGGATTTATTCATCAAATCTTTTCATTAAAACATCATAAATCACGGTTTGAGTAAGAAAACTTAACATGCAAAGGAAGTTAATTTTAGGCTTTACAAAAATCTTAGTTTTTCTTTAGATCTTTAAACTTTTAGTTAGAAAAACATTAGATCCATCAAGGAAAACCCCAACCGAAAAATCAAGCATAAGGTTTAACATATTACAAATTATTTTTAGTCCTTAAAAGTCCTTGATCAAGCAAGATCAACACATAAAAACAAACATGTAAGAAGAAAAGAATAAAGATCTACAAAATCAAAAGGAAAAAAAACTAAACTATTACAATCTTCCTCTTGATCTTCGAATCCTACCATGAAAAGGGTTGGTTCTCTGGCTCCTAACACTCTTGATCTTCAAGGAAAACTCCTTGATCTAGCTTGGATCTCCTTCTTCTTCCTCTTCTAATCCTCACGGCCACACCCTCCCTCTCCCTCTCTCTATTTCTTTTTCTTTTTCTCTCTAAGGGTTTGATGAGCCCTTGGAGTTGTGTTTAGTGTGGAAGAAGAAATGAGAAGAAGAATGGAAATGAATGAAGGAAATGAACTAAGGCCACTTCTATTTATAGGCAAATTCACGAATTCCCTCTTTGCCCTTAGGTTTGGTTCGGTTGGTGCACAAATGGGAAGGGCAATCTTGGGCTTCCAAGAATTTGCATGGGTGGAGTTTATCAAAGCAAGGGGACAAGGTGGAGTAGTCTAGGGTGCTAGGGGTCATTTTAGGGCTAAAGACTTGTTGGCTAATAGTTAGGGTTTGGTTACTTAACATAGTTTGGTTCTAGTTTAGTTCACTTGGTTTCTTGAATAAAAATCTAAGCTTATACATACACATACATACGTGACACACACACACACACACATACATGCATATACACAAACCGTAACATACCCACACATATACATACATACATGCATCTTTTATTTCTTAATCACATTCATTTATAATTATCAATTCACATAACAAAGCAATTAACTCCAACAATCACATTCACATAATCATCTTCATGCATCACTCATTAAACACACATTACACCAAGCACATAACACATAAAAATCCATGACATGACAAAAATTCCATTTTCTACAAAACACATTTTCCCAAAATTCATATTTTACAAACTCTGGAAATAAATTTTTATAAATCAGTCCATAAAATTATAAAAATTATATTTTAAAAATCTACGTTTCAAGATGATCGTTTTCATATAAAGATCATGAAAATCCGGGTTACGGTTAAAAAGTTATGAATTTTCAAAGATAACAAATCCAAAAACTTCATTTTAAATAAAATCACCTTTTAATAAAATCACAACTCATTTATTATGAATCAAATCATTTCACTTTATATTTATGAAAAGACTTTATTTATAAAAATCCATGAAAATTAGCACTTTATTTCTTTCTCAAGTAAAATACTTTCCTGAAAATCTCTTATAAAACAGAACCTCAAGGTTTATTTTGACGAAATTCGTTTACGCACGTATGGGAAAAATGCGGGGTGTTACATTCTCCCCAACTTGAAGATTTCTCGTCCTCGATAAATGCTACGTAGAATCTGTCTGATCGGCGGACACGTAGCTCCCTGAAGAAGTTCCTTTCCTTTTAACTGCAGTCATCACCGTATCTTCGAACATGTACCATCTATTCATCGTCCTCATGAGCAAATCAAACAGATTACTTGCAAAAGTAATCTCTCGAAGGACTTTAAATAACAAGTAGGGTGGATAAAAACAACACGGTTTCACTGACAACAAAGGACTGAGGGGTTCAAAGGCATCAAAACAACATCCAAAAACAACAAGGTTATGCTTATTTCGGGTCAAGACACTACCACAATTTAAGGTTGAATTCTTATCATTAGTTCAAGCCTAAACGGACTACTCCTCAAAACCTCACATTTCCAACTACTCCCCAACTTAAATGACTCATATCTCTCTATATCTCATTCATCATTACAGACTTATCCTCTAAATACTCCTATCCTTCACCACTTTTCGGTCAATCTTACCAAATTTCCCATCACTTAGCTCCATTCTATCCTCTGGTTGCCTTATATCTCACCAAATAATGATCCTTATCAGACTCCTATGGTCACTATTACATCTTCCCTTTACTCTAATCAACCACTAATCCTCAAGAAACATGTACTATCTCACTTCCTATCTCAAACACTTAATCATATAACTTAGACACTCTAAACCTTTTTCCACTTTCCACGATTTTCCTCATATTCTAAACCATCAAAACCCCGTCAACCTAGGGACTCACTATCTATTACCACATCAGATCTTAGCTTTTTACTTAACCTTGGGTCAACACTTAAGGGTTCTATCCACAAATTCCACCATCTTATCACTTCGACTTTACCATATCATCACTTATTCACCTCTATCTAACCATTTTCTGACTCAAATCAAGAAACTTATGACTCTAATTTCTAAACATCACCTTAATTTCTTCCTCATCTTATCACCACCTAAACCATTATTTTGACCAGTCCGGCACCAAAGCTCTTAGTCCTAATCACTTTACATAATTCATCACTTATATAAGACTCAAAAGGATACTCCTATTTTCTCCAAGACTTATACTTCCCTTATTCCATACTTACTAATCCTCATTCTCCTTGGTCTTTTCAACTTTGCCTAACAACACCTCACAACTAACTCTCCATTCTAGAACTATCTACTAGAGTGGGATAGGGTGTCAGGGTTCAAAATTCTCACCAAGACTTTAGGAAAAGATACATGTCGGGTCGAAAATCAAACGAGGAAACTTCGGGTTCATCAACAATCAAGGCTTTGTCAAGAACATGGTCTAAGATTTTCAGAAAAAGGTTTTTTCAAACGTCATGCCAAAGCAATTTGGCAACGCATAGGTTTCACACAAGGAAGGCTTCAACAAGAAAAGAGAGTTCTAGTTACAAGACAAGATCTCATAGCTTAAGGGTCATCACAAACAAAATGGGTTCACATCAGAGATGAGTTCAACAAAAGAAGATTCGAATCACTCATCGACATCCATGGCGGTACCAATCGCTGTTCCTTGATTCCATTGCAGACGGAAACTAACGCGTTCCAGGAATAACATTCGCGTACTCTTAGCGTTCCTATTCTCATCTATCGCTATCTTACTACTAACACACACAGAGAGTCACACAACAGAGTATGTAAGTCCATGCATAAGGTTACTTAGATCAACCATCGCTCTGATACCATAACTGTAACACCCCGATTCGGTAACTTGAAAACTTCCGTTACTTAAATTAAATATTGTGAAAATTAGGGCCATTTTTTTTTACAAGTAACATGATCATGAGAACTGTTGGGTTTCGAAAACATTTTTACATTTAAAAGGTTAGCGTTCTCACGTATCATGTTAAGCTTCAAGCTCCAAACCGAGATGTCACAAGACACTGCACTTTGAAACTATTTCACAAAACATCATTTTAATACACAGCCCATTTACTTGTTTCAAAATATTAGTATTGAATAAAACTTTTGCCGGGGTACAGTATGATAGAGCTAAGGTAACTAAGAACTTACAATGGAGTACAATGCTCTGAGGGGGATTACCTAGTCTCTAGTCATACTTCCTAAGACTAGCCATCTATCTTCTAATCTTGGCGGCTCCAGCTTTCTGACCGCAAGCAGAGTCATCCTCATTCGCCGTCTCAGGAATCTCCTCCATAGAGTCGTCTTGTGCTTACTCCTCCTCTTTCTCACGAGCCAAAGTCTCTCCATGATTTCTTTCCTTCGCCGTTTCATCTCTATGTACACTATAGCGTGGGCTGTCATAGTCATGTTGTCTCCTTTCAGTGAAGATGCGCCTATCTCTCGAGTGAGCTGGAATCTTGCTATACTTTCCATCTAATGACCATACCAAAATTTTCCAAGAGAAAGCAGAAGTACAGGAGAGAGTGAGCTACCCAAAACAGCTATGCCGACTATGTGGAATTACAATAGGTAAATATTAAGACAAACAATAAGCAACAAACAAACAACAACATAATCATCATCAAATCATTAAACACAATAATAAACTCATTTTCTTATAACAACATTCTCAAAATCTTTCTCATACAACTTACACAATCCTTCTCAATTCTTTCTTCGACCATGCTCTCAATATTCTTCAATTATTCCAGGAATCCCTTCTCATTACTTGCCTCATAAATCTTATTCAATACTAGATATCTTTAAAATATTTTTCTTTTGATTATTTTCAGTCTCTTAAGTCTCATCGTTCCGGTTCGCTCAGTGATGTGGGGAAATCATCACTGAGGAAGACACACACGTCTACATCTCCTCGGTCAACCACCCATCCTAGTCGGACGCAAACAGGAGTACAGGACCTTTACCACGCGGGCACGACAGCTGTCTCACAATCAATTTGTTCCAAGCCAGGAGAACTGTAGAAAACTCGGGTACAGTCTCAAATCAATTCATTTCAATATCATATCATTACATATCATTTCATATAATCAAGGCTCACTGTAGAAAACTCGGGCACAGTGGCAATCACAATGCCCGTTCCAGTCCCTCTCACTGTTCAAGATTTGCAATCTAGGGGGCGACAGTATTTTCTAGTTGGCCTGAAGAACTTACCACGGCATTGGACCCAGTCCCTACTGTAACACCCCAAATTTTTGTCTCCCGAATAATAGGAAATTAATAATAAAAAGTTTTATTATTAATTGATAAAAATTTTTCTAAGTTTATGTTTTGTATTTAATTAGCCTTAAATATAAAAATAAGTGGAAATATTTTTATATGGCAAATAAATGCAAAATATAAGGAAATTGCATTTTGGTCCCTGGGTGAGGACTAAAAATCAATATTAGAAAGGTTCTTGGAGGGAAATATTTAAAAATAATAATTTTTAAATTTTGAACTGATCTAACCGGTTAGTAATGCCTTGTAACCGGTTAGACGATGAACACAGAAACTGGTTTAGTGGATTTTGATGAGTAATCGTTTGATTAATCCAAAATTCGCCACGATTACAGTCCCAAATTAAGTGGAAACCACGCGTCCAGCTGCATGTAATCTGGATTTGGATATAAATAGGTGAATTGTTGATGGATTGGGGGTTGATCAGCTGATTCTTGCTGAAGAAGGGTGAGTTAGGGTTTTGATTTCGTGAGGACGATTTCTCCTTCGTTCTTGAGAGTTTGAGAGGGAGAGATACACTTATGAAAAGCTTACACCAAGAGCTTTTCATTGATATATACCTTGTGAGTTGAGGGTTCTTGTGTGTGGAGAAATCAACCTTAGAAATTGGAGCTGGAGAACTGAACTCTGTTTTCTCTTGGTTCTGGAAGCTGAGTTCGAGCTTCGATTTTGGTAAGCACAGATCATGTTTAAGTTTCAAATCACTTTTATTTTCTAGTGCATGTTACCAAGATCAAGTTCTAATCGTTTTCCCCAATTTCTTTGGCCAAATTCCATGTTAATTTTGATGATTTTTGGACCCTGTTGCTGGAAAACGAAACTGGAAACAAAACTTTGGTTCTGAGAGGATCTGTGGAGTTTCCTGCAAATCAGTGTCAAACTTTCATCCAAATCAACTTAGAGGTATGGGAGAAGTTGCACTATACTAGATTTAGACTAAATGTCAAAGGATTTAGGATTTGAGTTCATGAAACTCAAAAGGGCATTATGTGTTTTTAAGCACAAAGGCTTGGAGGCCAATTTCTTGCTCACTGTGGTTTTGAGCAAATTTTAATTGATGCATGCAAGCTAAATGATGACTGGATTCTGTATTTAAGTGTTTGATTTCAGTTTTGTGGTGCTAAATTGAGTTTATGTGAATTTTCATGTAATTTAATTCAATAAACTTGATGCATGCAATATGAATGTGTTTCTGGGTGTAAACATGTTTAATTTAAGGCATAAGAACTTGGTGTAAGCTGGAAATTGGTTAGATTTGAGAAAGAAAGAAAATGAGTTATTAAAACTCTTGTTTTAATGGTCAGACTGCATAATCTAACCGGTTACACGATTTTCGTAACCGGTTAGACACTGTAAATTTTCAAAGAAAAATCAGTTTACAAATCAGTTCTGAGCTTTAATGGTTTTTACTCAAATCTAAGCCTTAATTTCTATACACAAGGTCTGAATATAGGTTGTGGTAATGTCAACAAATTCAGATGAGAAAGATTTCCATTTGTGCCTTAAATTGATGGAATAATTTCAAGTGAAATTATGGTTATTGGAAAAGGATATGTGATTTGGACTTTTGAATGATAAAACAATGGTTTTTGAGGTATAAGAATAAAGTTGAAAGTGTTTTGGATTGGGTAGAGAATTCAAGAAAAAGGGTTTTTCTGAATTGCAATGGTAAACAGTTCAGGTTTGTAATTCTAACCGGTTAGCCTGGAACTGTAACCGGTTAGTACCTGAATCTGAAAAATAAAAAGTTAAGTTTTAATTACCATTGAAATTATACTACTCAATCTGGGTTTTATAAAGGCATTTTTTGAGAAAATTCAAAGGGGAATTTTTATGCCAAGTATTATACCTCAAGTGAATCATTCAAAAGTGGAAATTGGAATATTTCTAAATCACATTAATTAAGATAAAGATAAAACCAACCCTATGTTGTGCATACATATAGACTGGAAGTCTGGTTGGTAGGAACGTTTATCATATTCTGGGAATATGAGGAGGGTACTCCGGGAGTACCAAGGTATAACCTACTTGATGACACATTATAGATATGTGGCCAGTGTCCGGGACCTGGTTTTTATGCGTTATGGGAACGTGGCATTCTGGGAACGTGGTGCACACTCCGGGAGTGATGCTTTTTATCCATGTATGGTTCGGCATTATGTTCTGGGAACTAATGTCGGTGTTCTGGGAACACAATGGTGTATTGGATGGACGTCCAAGATGGACATTTAGAGGCCTCAGTTGTGGATAGAAAATCATACATCATGCCACTTGCATTATAAGAGTTATAATGTTAAAAATTGGTGTGCTCATATGTACTTGCATTATGATCTTTCCATGATATATTTGTGATTGTAACTTTAGTCTTTATCCATTATGTATATGTGTATACTTACTCCCTGTGCCCTATTTAGGTGATGGCCAGATACCTAGCCTGCATCGAGATATGCCCTATCCCTAGCGGTATATGGACGTATGAGGAGCACCGTGCTACCTTTGAGGGGGAGGTGGAGATCACTCTCTACCATCCTAACCCTCTGGTGCGTGTGCGTCCTCGTCGATTTAGGATCCCATTAGTCTATACTATGCATGTTCCACCTTTTTACACTTATAGAGGACCACCCCCGGCTCGACCTATGCGTCGATTTCATAGTTTTAGATTTAGAGCTGCCACTCGTTCCAATCCTTCATCCCATAGAGTTGTTACTGAGGAGACTCCTTCTCCTGGCCCGACTGAGTATGAGAGGTCTGCTCCTGCAGACTTTAGACCCAGTGGTGAGGTCTCTACCCAGTCAGGCGAGGTCGAGGAGGACCCTGAGGAGGATGAGAGCAAGGAGGAGGTGCATGTCGAGCCGACTGTTTCTTCTAGAGGTGGACCCGCTGGTTCATAGGAGCCTGCATAGCATAGGGGTTTTGGATCCTAGATGCTAGGGATAGAGCTGTGAAGGATCTGAGGAGCTGCAGAGGACACTGAAGACCTGCTCTGAGACTTCTATTTTGAGATCATGTGATATATCGTATATATTTTGAGAGGTCTTAGAGTGGGATTTTTATTTTATTCAGCTGGGTTGTATCTATTTTATAAACTCTTGCTATCTCGACTGATGTTACTTGCTACTGCTGTACTGATGGGGTTATGTCGTATGACTTTTATCATATATATATATATATGTTTTATTTTCCTCAGCAGTGCCCCATAAGTACTATTTTTATTCCGCGAACTCTGATTTTAAATTACAAATGGATTCGGCAATAAGATTATATTTTATAATCAAGAAAGTGCATTTTCGAGAGTGTTTCTAACACCTAAGATATTACTATGCCGAATTCAGGTAACGATTTATGTTGAAAAGAGGTTTTTGATTGAGCAAGTAATGATATTAAAAAGGTAAAATTTTATAGTCCTAAATTTTGATAGCAAGTAGTAAACTATTTGGAAATATTAATTATTTTCAAGTTAAAAAGAGAGCGTCACACCCCTTTGGTTGTATCAGAGCATTGGTCCTGTTCCTCATGGCCCCGAAGATGCAGCTAAGTGTGGTATTCAATGTTGATTGAATATGTTTGAGTAAGTTAGTAGTAGCATTTATGTTCCAAAGACCTTTTTAGTAACCCAAAGCCCATAGTGCAGGTCTTTCTATGGCAACCCGGAATAGAAACGTTACTAATGAGATGTTAGAACGAATCACAACCGTGCTGGAGGGTATGCAGCAGCAGCAGAGGCATCAATCATCTCAGGAGAGAGCTGGTAATCCATCTGCTGGCAACATGGCAAATCATGACGCTAAAACTCTGTCGGAGTTCAGGAAGTGCAATCCACCACGATTTGAGGGAGGATATAGACCTGATGAGGCAAACAAGTGGTTGTACGAAATCAATAAGATCTTCTGAACTCTGGAGTGTTCTGACGAACAGAAGGTGACCTATGCAGTCTACATGCTTCATGGGGAAGCTGAAAACTGGTGGGATCACACGGTCCAGTTGCTGAATTTTGAAAGAAGGGCAATCAACTGGGGAGTATTTATGGAGAAGTTTCTCAATAAATATTTTCCAGAAGATTTGCGGAGGAAAAAGGAAGTGGAATTCATGAAATGGAAGCAGGGGGATATGAGTGTAGGGGAGTATGCTGCCCGATTCGAGGAGCTGATGAAATACTCTCCCTATTACTCAAATAACCCTGATGAAAGAAGTAAGTGTGTGAAGTTGAAGGTGGGCTAAGGCCGGAGCTGAAGTCTATCTTCAGTTATCAAAGGATTCAGAGTTTCCCTGCACTGGTGGACATGTGCAGAATGTATGAAGACGATAAGAAGGCGGAGTTGTTAGGAAGTCAAGTGAAGGGGGTTGGACAGAATTATGGACCCCAAAGGAAGAAGAAGTTTGACCATCGGAACAATGGTCCATATTCTAAGAACAAAGGGAAAGGCAAGACAGTGATGGATAACCGGAACAAGCCTCGCGATAATGCTCCTTATTGCGAGAAGTGCAAGCGTTACCATCATGGTCAGTTTTGCTGGTCCACAGGAGGATGTTTCAAGTGTGGGAAGCAAGGTCACTTTGCCCGAGAATGCAAGGAGTCTGCAAAGGAAGATGCAAAGGGATCTACTGGAAAGCCTGTGGTGCAAGGACGAGTGTTTACCCTAAGTGGTAGTGAAGCAACTCAAACCCCGAATCTCGTGCAAGGTAATTTTCTGCTCAATAATCAACCTTGCAAAATCATGTTTGATTCTGGAGCTACACATTCTTTTGTTTCCCCTGAATGTGTGAGTAGGCTGAATCTTATTGTTTCCGATTCACCCTGCTATCTTAGCATAGATACCCCTACGGGAATACCGATCTACACCGCTAAAGTCTGTTTAGGGTGTAATGTAGAAGTTCTGGGTCGTTCATCCCCGGCAGATTTGGTTTGTCTTCCTAAGTTACAATTGGATGTGATCTTGGGAATGGATTGGTTGATGAAGAACCAAGTGATCATCAATTGTGAGGAAAAGACAATTCAATATAGGACCCTTGAACCGGAGGGTTATATGTGTTTATTCTCGGCTTCTGGAGAAGAAGAGTCGATGCCGATCGAAGAAATTCCAGTGGTGAGGGAATTTCCGGAAGTATTTCCTGAGGAGATACCAGGATTACCTCCAAAGCGAGAGACAGAGTTTGGGATCGATTTAGTCCCTGGAGCTGGTCCCATCTCTATTGCTCCTTATAGGATGGCACCACCAGAAATGGCAGAAATGAAGAAGCAAATTGAGGAGCTGTTGCAGAAACAGATGATCAGGCCAAGCGTTTCGCCTTGGGGAGCTCCATTATTGTTCGTAAAGAAGAACGATGGAAGTATGAGGATGTGTGTGGACTATAGACAGCTGAATAAGGTCACTATTAAGAATATGTATCCATTGCCAAGGATTGATGACCTTATGGATCAAGTGAGGGGAACTGCAGTATTCTCCAAGACTGATCTGAGATCGGGATATCATCAGATCAGGATAAAGGAAGAGGATATACCCAAGACTGCATTTCGATCGCGATACAGTCATTATGAGTATGTGGTGATGCCGTTCGGATTGACAAATGCACCTGCTATTTTCATGGACTATATGAACCGGATCTTTAGACCATATTTGGATTTGTTTGTGGTGGTATTCATTGACGATATTTTGGTCTATTCTAAAAATCCGGAAGAGCACGAAGAACATCTCAGGATTGTGTTGAAGGTCCTGAAGGAGAAACAACTATACGCCAAACTTACGACGTGTGAGTTTTGGTTTAATGAAGTAAAGTTTCTGGGGCATGTAATCTCTAAGGAGGGAATTGCGGTGGATCCAGCGAAAGTAAGTTCCGTATTAAGTTGGGAACAGCCTAAGACGGTGACGGAAGTGAGAAGTTTCTTAGGGTTGGCTGGATACTATCGTCGATTCATAGAAGGATTTTCTAAGATTGCATTGCCTTTAACTAAGTTGACTCGGAAGGATCAATCGTTCGTGTGGGACGATCGGTGCGAAGCTAGTTTTCGTGAGTTGAAGGAAAGGTTAACATCGTCTCCTGTGTTAATCTTACCCGATCCTCACAAGAGCTTTGAAGTTTACTGTGATGCATCTAAGCAAGGACTGGGTTGTGTATTGATGCAAGAAGGAAGAGTAGTGGCTTATGCATCAAGGCAATTGAAGAATCATGAGGTGAATTACCCGACACACGATTTGGAATTAGCTGCGATCGTGTTTGCCTTAAAGATATGGAGACATCATCTCTATGGCACTACATTCCAAGTATTTAGTGACCATAAGAGTTTGAAGTATCTGTTTGACCAAAAAGAGTTGAACATGAGGCAAAGAAGATGGATGGAGTTCTTGAAGGATTACTACTTTAAAATCCATTATCATCCGGGTAAAGCGAATGTGGTTGCAGACGCGTTGAGTCAGAAAGCAATCCACGTTAGCGCGATGATGGTTAAGGAAGCAGCATTGATTGAAGAATTCAGAGACTTGAGCTTGTTGATGCAAGTGGAGCCATCAAGTATCAAGTTGGGGACGTTATAGATCACAAACGAGTTCTGGGAAAGAATTCGGGAGTTGCAGCGAGCAGATGAAAAGTGGATGGAAAAGATGAGACTAGGTTCGGAAGGAAAGGAACCTGATTTCAAGTATGGGCAGGATGGAATCCTTCGTTTCCGGACAAGGATTTGTGTACCAAGAGATCAAGAAGTTAGAAGACTAATTCTTGATGAGGCCCATAAGAGTCGGATCAGTATGCACCCTGGATCGACCAAAATGTATCAGGACTTGAAAAAGATATTTTGGTGGTCGGGATTGAAAAGAGATGTGGCAGAATATGTGGCGGCATGTTTTATCTGTCAGAAAGCGAAGGTAGAACATCAGAAACCGGGAGGACAATTGCAACCTCTGAGGATTCCCCAGTGGAAATGGGATAGCATCTCAATGGATTTTGTGTCTGGTTTGCCGAGGACCGCAGCAAATCATGATGCAATCTAGGTGATTGTGGATAGGTTAACAAAGTCGGCGCATTTTATTCCGATAAATATGCATTATCCTTTGAACAAGCTTACCCAGATCTATATTAAGGAGGTAGTTCGTCTTCACGGAGTGCCTTCGAGCATTGTGTCAGACCGAGATCCGAGATTTTCGTCGCAATTTTGGAGAAGTTTGCATGATGCTATGGGAACAAGATTGAAATTGAGTTCTGCGTATCATCCACAAACGGATGGCCAGACAGAGAGGACAATTCAATCTTTGGAAGATGTGTTGCGAGCGTGTACACTTGAAGAACAAGGAAGCTGGGATCAAGTGTTACCTCTTGCAGAGTTCACATACAACAATAGCTACCATGCGAGTATTGGAATGGCACCGTTCGAGGTGTTGTATGGAAGGAAATGTCAGACCCCGCTATGTTGGTTCCATGTGGGGGAGAACTTGATGGTTGGACCAGAAATGATTCAGCAGACAACTGAGAAAATCAAGATGGTACAGGCAAAGATGAAAGCGGCGTAGAGTCGGCAAAAGAGTTATGCGGATAAGAGGCGAAAACCCTTAGAGTTTTCTGAGGGCGATCATGTGTTTCTTCGGGTAGTTCCGATGAAAGGAATTAGTAGAGCCTTGAGAACCCGAAAGCTTTCGCCTAAGTGTATAGGTCCATATCAGATTCTTAAGAGAGTTATGGTCCTGTTGCTTATCAACTGGCTTTACCACCCTCTTTATCCAATTTGCATAACGTCTTTCACGTTTCGCAATTGAAAAAGTATGTTCATGATCCATCTGTTGTTCTGAAACTCCAACCTGATGATCTAACTCTGAGAGAAAACCTGACCTTTGAGACCAGACCGGTTCAGATAGAAGATCGTGAAGTCAAGCGGCTCAGAGGAAAGGAAATACCTTTGGTCAAGGTGATCTGGGAGAATGCTGACGTATCTGAAGCTACATGGGAATTAGAGGAGAAGATGCGTCAAGAATATCCGGAGTTATTTATGTAATCTAGAATTTCGGGGACGAAATTCCTTTTAAGTGGGGGAGTAGTGTAACACCCCTAATTTTTGTCTCCCGAATAATAGGAAATTAATAATAAAAAGTTTTATTATTAATTGATAGAAATTTTTCTAAGTTTATGTTTTGTATTTAATTAGCCTTAAATATAAAAATAAGTGGAAATATTTTTATATGGCAAATAAATGCAAAATATAAGGAAATTGCATTTTGGTCCCTAGGTGAGGACTAAAAAGCAATATTAGAAAGGTTCTTGGAGGGAAAGATTTAAAAATAATAATTTTTAAATTTTGAACTAATCTAACCGGTTAGTAATGCCCTGTAACCGGTTAGACAATGAACACAGAAACTGGTTTAGTGGATTTTGATGAGTAATCGTTTGATTAATCCAAAATTCGCCACGTTACAGTCCCAAATTAAGTGGAAACCACGCGTCCAGCTGCATGTAATCTGGATTTGGCTATAAATAGGTGAATTGTTTATGGATTGGGGGTTGATCAGCTGATTCTTGCTGAAGAAGGGTGAGTTAGGGTTTTGATTTCGTGAGGACGATTTCTCCTTCGTTCTTGAGAGTTTGAGAGCGAGAGATAAACTTCTGAAAAGCTTACACCAAGATCTTTTCATTGATATATACCTTGTGAGTTGAGGGTTCTTGTGTGTGGAGAAATCAACCTTAGAAATTGGAGCTGGAGAACTGAACTCTGTTTTCTCTTGGTTCTGGAAGCTGAGTTCGAGCTTCGATTTTGGTAAGCACAGATCATGTTTAAGTTTCAAATCACTTTTATTTTCTAGTGCATGTTACGAAGATCAAGTTCTAATCGTTTTCCCCAATTTATTTGGCCAAATTCCATGTTAATTTTGATGATTTCTGGACCCTGTTGCTGGAAAACGAAACTGGAAACAGAACTTTGGTTCTGAGAGGATCTGTGGAGTTTCCTGCAAATCAGTGTCAAACTTTCATCCAAATCAACTTAGAGGTATGGGAGAAGTTTCACTATACTAGATTTAGACTAAATATCAAAGGATTTAGGATTTGAGTTCATGAAACTCAAAAGGGCATTATGTGTTTTTAAGCACAAAGGCTTGGAGGCCAATTTCTTGCTCACTGTGGTTTTGAGCAAATTTTAATTGATGCATGCAAGCTAAATGATGACTGGATTCTGTATTTAAGTGTTTGATTTCAGTTTTGTGGTGCTAAATTGAGTTTATGTGAATTTTCATGTAATTTAATTCAATAAACTTGATGCATGCAATATGAATGTGTTTCTGGGTGTAAACATGTTTAATTTAAGGCATAAGAACTTGGTGTAAGCTGGAAATTGGTTAGATTTGAGAAAGAAAGAAAATGAGTTATTAAAACTCTTGTTTTAATGGTTAGACTGCATAATCTAACCGGTTACACGATTTTCGTAACCGGTTAGACACTGTAAATTTTCAAAGAAAAATCAGTTTACAAATCAGTTCTGAGCTTTAATGGTTTTTACTCAAATCTAAGCCTTAATTTCTATACACAAGGTCTGAATATAGGTTGTGGTAATGTCAACAAATTCATATGAGAAATATTTCCATTTGTGCCTTAAATTGATGGAATAATTTCAAGTGAAATTATGGTTATTGGAAAAGGATATGTGATTTGGACTTTTGAATGATAAAACAATGGTTTTTGAGGTATAAGAATAAAGTTGAAAGTGTTTTGGATTGGGTAGAGAATTCAAGAAAAAGGGTTTTTCTAAATTGCAATGGTAAACAGTTCAGGTCTGTAATTCTAACCGGTTAGCCTGAAACTGTAACCAGTTAGTACCTGAATCTGAAAAATAAAAAGTTAAGTTTTAATTACCATTGAAGTTATACTACTCAATCTGGGTTTTATAAAGGCATTTTTTGAGAAAATTCAAAGGGGAATTTTTATGCCAAGTATTATACCTCAAGTGAATCATTCAAAAGTGGAAATTGGAATATTTCTAAATCACATTAATTAAGATAAAGATAAAACCAACCCTATGTTGTGCATACATATAGACTGGAAGTCTGGTTGGTAGGAACGTTTATCATATTCTGGGAATATGAGGAGGGTACTCCGGGAGTACCAAGGTATAACCTACTTGATGACACATTATAGATATCTGGCTAGTGTCCGGGACCTGGTTTTTATGCGTTATGGGAACGTGGCATTCTGGGAACGTGGTGCACACTCCGGGAGTGATGCTTTTTATCCAAGTATGGTTCGGCATTATGTTCTGGGAACTAATCTCGGTGTTCTGGGAACACAATGGTGTATTGGATGGACATCCAAGATGGACATTTAGAGGCCTTAGTTGTGGATAGAAAATCATACATCATGCCACTTGCATTATAAGAGTTATAATGTTAAAAATTGGTGTGCTCATATGTACTTGCATTATGATCTGTCCATGATATATTTGTGATTGTAACTTTAGTCTTTATCCATTATGTATATGTGTATACTTACTCCCTGTGCCCTGTTTAGGTGATGGCCAGATACCTAGCCTGCATCGAGATACGCCCTATCCCTAGCGGTATATGGACGTATGAGGAGCACCGTGCCACCTTTGAGGGGGAGGTGGAGATCACTCTCTACCATCCTAACCCTCTGGTGCGTGTGCGACCTCGTCGATTTAGGATCCCATTAGTCTGTACTATGCATGTTCCACCTTTTTACACTTATAGAGGACCACCCCCGGCTCGACCTATGCGTCGATTTCATAGTTTTAGATTTAAAGCTGCCACTCGTTCCCATCCTTCATCCCATAGAGTTGTTACTGAGGAGACTCCTTCTCCTGGCCCGACTGAGTATGAGAGGACTGCTCCTGCAGACTTTAGACCCAGTGGTGAGGTCTCTACCCAGTCAGGCGAGGTCGAGGAGGACCCTGAGGAGGATGAGAGCGAGGAGGAGGTGCATGTCGAGCCTACTGTTTCTGCTAGAGGTGGACCCGCTGGTTCATAGGAGCCTGCATAGCATAGGGGTTTTGGATCCTAGATCCTAGGGATAGAGCTGTGAAGGATCTGAGGAGCTGCTGAGGACACTGAAGACCTGCTCTGAGACTTCTATTTTGAGATCATGTGATATATTGTATATATTTTGAGAGGTCTTAGAGTGAGGTTTTTATTTTATTCAGCTGGGTTGTATCTATTTTATAAACTCTTGCTATCTCGACTGATGTTACTTGCTACTGCTGTACTGATGGGGTTATGTCGTATGACTTTTATCATATATATATATATGTTTTATTTTCCTCAGCAGTGCCCCATAAGTACTCTTTTTATTCCGCGAACTCTGATTTTAAATTACAAATGGATTCGGCAATAAGATTATATTTTATAATCAAGAAAGTGCATTTTCGAGAGTGTTTCTAACACCTAAGATATTACTATGCCGAATTCAGGTAACGATTTATGTTGAAAAGAGGTTTTTGATTGAGCAAGTAATGATATTAAAAAGGTAAAATTTTATAGTCCTAAATTTTGATAGCAAGTAGTAAACTATTTGGAAATATTAATTATTTTCAAGTTAAAAAGAGAGCGTCACACCCCTCACGTTCGTATACCACATGTGGAGTTCGTTCTGCCTAGAAACATACTCTAGACTTCTTGACGTTTCACCGTCATTGTCCTCCCCTAATGCAATCTCCTCCTGAGTATCCGCAGATACTCATGGTTCCTTCCTCTCCACTACTTCGATACGACACTCATCACTCACTGCATTCGTTAATGTCTTTTAGAGTCTTTTAAAGTTTTAGTGTTTTAATTAACGGCTTAATCCTAACAGTCGGCTCATCCTTGGTGCATCCCTTCAACGAGTCCCGACCACTAATCGTAATCCGTTCCCCAAAGAATCTCAGCGGCATCTTGTCTCAAATCTCTTTCTCTGCATCTCATCAGCATTTGCTCAACAGCATCATTAGCAGCTTTCACAACTTCATTGCTCAGCAACATCATCGGCATCTTTCTCACCATCATTGTTCAGTAGCATTGTCAGCATCTTTCTCCTCATTTGTTGCTCAGCAGCATCATCATCCTCGTTCTCCTCAGTTGTAGCTCCGCAGCACCATCGTCATCGTTCTCCTCAGTTGTTGCTCCGCAGCACCATTGGCAATTTTCTCCTCATCATCTCCACGCTTCCGCTTGCCTCGTGGGGTATTTCTTATCACCATCTCAACACTCATCACTTCATTCCAATTCTTTCTCAACTTCAGCTATTTATTCTCTTTTATTCATTACTTATCCCTTTCACAGTTTCATTCTCATCTCAACTCAACTCTTTCTCAATCATTTCTCATAATCCTTACCCGTATCTTTTTTTCTCTTTTCAGTCTTAATCCATTACTTCCATTATTTCGTCATTATTATTTCATGCTTCAGGGTGTAATCGAACATTTTCCAACAGATATTTCAACCATTTCACATACGAAAAGAAATCAAGTAACTCATGCATAATTAATAAAAACAGAACACCATACTATTTCAGCAAAACATATTAGCTATAGACAACAATCAATCTCAGCGATTCGTATGGATAGCCAAACAAACAACAATCAAACAATCAATTGCTATCCCACTACATCGCCTAACGAGATTGGGGTCCAATCTTTGAGATGATTGGACGCCTTAATATGTTACCTAATACCACGGCGTCTTAAGGGGAGCCCCTCTCTCACCTCGATGACGAAACTTCCGAAAGCTTTCAGAGATTTCCCAGTCGTTAGCTTTGCCTCGTGTCCTTCTCGCCCGTCACCCGAACTAGAACATTTTTCCCCGTGCGTTAGAAACGATTTACGTAAATTCTTAATTTTGTTTTGAAAACACGTTGAAATAATTCCTTTCTTGAAAACACATTACCAATATCCAAAAGGTTTTAAATTCAAATCAAATCCATAACAAAAATGCTTCCAAGAAAACTTTTAAAATAGTTCCAAAATAATCTCCTTTTCAAAACAGAATCCATTTCTCTTAGTTAAAAAAAAAACATTCCAGTTATAAAATCATTGTCCTTAAGCTTTAAACAGAATTCAAAAATTCAAGAAAATAAAAATGTCAAGACCATTTCACATTGATTCCTTAAATTTCTAAACTTCACAATATTATCAAATACTGATCAAAGAAGGTCATATAAAAATTTCAAATCAATGTAAGTTGTTTAAGTCATACTTTTTTTTTAAAATAAAACATTTCTCAATTTTGTTAGAAATCCAAACATAGATTTTTCATCAATAAATCTTACAAACAACATTCAGAACAATTCCAATTTAATCTAAATTTTTCTAAAACACATTCATTTAGCATAGAGAACAACACACACAAGTTTCAAAGTATTCACAACTTCACGCAATGAAAGTCACACTTTTAGTCATTTAAAACTATTTATTAAATTATAACCTTAATAAATTAACTCAATCACACTTAAGAAAATAATTTAAACTTAACCTTGTGATTAACTCACCATGGACCGAATTACCATGGTTATTATTTTCTAATCACTAATAAATTTTTAAAGCTTGAAATCGTTACAAACATTCCTTTTTACATAACCAAATCAATCTATTCATTCTTATTTCTAAACCATGAAGATTGAAAGTGTAACACTCCTTGTATATCATCTTACTTTATAAGAAAAGTAATAAGTTCATGAATATTTGGACTTGTTATCGTTGGAAAAAATCTGAAAATAAGAATTTTCCCTTCCCTTGAAAATTCCTTTTCACAAACACTTGATTAATAACGAGGTTGACTAACAAAATCAGAGTTTGCGGAAACATAGTAAAGTAATCATATTATGCCCCCAAAATATATCAAGTGTAACAAGTCCATGGATACCAAATAATTATTATTATGAAACCAAATTCATCTTATAATACCTCTTTCAAAATGTGTATCATATAAATACTATTAAAAATAGAGATGTTATAGAGCTGGTCACTAATCCTCTATCCAAACATTCATCTGGCCGAATCCTCGATATCTGCACAAAGGGTTCCCAACCCACACTTTCTACACAAAGAAACCATGTCCCAGACAATGGCCACATTCCCAGAATGTGTCATCAAGTAGGTTGCATCAGTTTGGTACTCCTAGAGTACAGGGTCATGTTCTCATTAATTCCATTATTATGACTTAGAAAACACAACTTCGGAATGATATCTTGAGGTATGGCTTTATTCATAAAATTCACCTTTGAATTTAAGTTTAACATATGCTCATAGACCTGGATTGAGAGAATATAATCATTGGTATTAACAATCCTTACTCAAAAAATTAACTTTTATTTTTAAGTTTCAGGTACTAACCGGTTACATCATCACCTAACCGGTTAGAATTACAGACCTGAATACAAAACCACTGATTTTCAAAGAGTCTTTTTTTTTAATTCTCTAATCAATCCAATAACAAGGTCTTGGCATAACAGAATACCTCAAGTTCAACACATAATATCATTCAAAAGATCTAAGTCATAATCCAATTTCATTTATGCATAATTTTCTCTTGAAATTATCATTTGATATTAAGGTATTAACTCATCACTTCCAATCTAAACCAACAGTGCTCAATTACATAGTTTTAGATTGGTCTTTGTATGAAATTCTAGCTTAAACTTGAGTACAAATGGTATGGAAACTTAGTCAATTTCAGAAATTCATTTTCTTTGAAAATTGACAGTATCTAACCGGTTACAAATTTCGACTAACCGGTTAGATTATGCAGTCTGTACATTGAAAAATGAGGATTTGCATATCATTCTTTTCAATACTCAAATCTAACCAATTTCATCAATCAAAAGAGTTCACATACCTTAATACTAGTATGTTCAGCCACAGAAACATATCTATCTTGCATGCATTCAATTTAGATACTCAAATTGCACATAATTGCACATATTTCACAACTTAATGCATCAATTCACATAATATCCAAATAAGTCATGAATCCAACATCAATATAGCTTGCATGCATCTAGATAACATTGCTCATAACAACAATTGATCTCAGATTGGCCTCCAAGCCACTTAACCATTTCAACTTATGCCCTTTGAGTCTCTTGGTGACTCATCCTATGTTCTACCACAATTTATTCTCATTCTAGCAAATATTAAGCTTCCCCCTTACCTCTAAATTGTTCTTGATGAATTTAATCACTGGAATTTGCAAGATCTCCCCAGAATCCACAATCTCCATTTTTAGCCAACAACAGGTTTGACAGGGTCCAAAAACTACAAGATTTGACACATGAATTGGACAAACAAATTGGGGAAAACATCAATACTCACTCTATGCAACATGCACTAAAGATTTGAATAGATTTGAGACTCAAAAAGTGAATGTGCTTACCCAAATCGAAGTCCAAAGCAAGCTCCAGAAACTCAGAATCAGTGTTGACAGCTCCAACACCCTTACTTTGCAAGCTTCGTTCTCTTGATTCAGGGACTCTCAACTCACCAACTTTATATCAATACAAAGCCCTTGATGTGAGCTTTGTAACAGTGTATCACTCATGTTCTAACTCTCAGAAACGAAGGAGAATTTTAGAGACGAATTCACGAACCCTAAACAGAGCATCAGCACTTCAGATCAACAAATGAGCCAAAAATCTCGATCAATTGGGCTATTTATAGAGCAATCAGGCTAACATGCATCAAGACACGTAGCTCCCACTATGATTAGGATGAATTCGTGGCAAATTTCTGGGTTTTGGCTTGATTACTCATCAAACGCACTATTCCCAGTTTCTGAGTTCATCGTGTAACCGGTTACAGAGCCCTTCTAACCGGTTACATACTGATAAAATTCAAAAATTAATAATTTAATTACTCTTTCTTCAAAATCCTTTTTAATATTGCAATTAGATCCCAATCCAAGGACTAAATTACAATATTCACATTTTTGTACAAAATAACCATATAAAAATATATCTCATATTTTTATATATAAAAGTACATAATGTACAAAAACCTTCAAAATTAATTATAAAATAATTTCTTGGTTATTTGGGAGACGAAAATTAGGGGTGTTACAGAAAGAACACACACATCACTTTCACATAGCATCATGCACCTAGGAACATAGCCATAGTTACAAGTCATTTCATGAAGACAATTTCCCAACCACATGAACATACAATGGCCGAATCATACATATATGGTCTTGTAAGAATTTTAATGCACAATTAAAAACATAGAATCATGAAATCATTTTCTTTATTTTGGGCTAAAAACCGTGAGCATGCAATGGGAAAAATTAACAATTTTTAATTCATTCTCTTTACTTAAATCAAACAACAATTTGAGTTACAAACCACTCCAAAGATTCACGTATATTTTCTTTTAAATCCAATTACTTCATGCATTACTTTTTAAGCCTTAAATTCAATTAGTCTTAGCATGCATGTAACCTATATGAGGAACAAGCATAGCCCTCTACCTATCTCTAGGTTGGCCGAATGTCAACACTCACAAAGACAATGTTTTCATTCATTTTTCAACACAGACAAAATCACATAACTACAACCAAGGCATGTAAATCTCCAAGGCAAATTTCAAAGAAACAAACTACATCATTTATTTACATCACATACACAAAATAAACTCAAGTTCATCATTTACTCTTAGATAAACCAAGATTACATTTTAAACTTCTAAAAATGACATGCATGATCTAGAAATCATTAGATCTAATCTTAAAACAAACATGCATCAACTTTTTACAAAATAAAAACATGGATTCCATTTTTAATCAAGTATGGCCGAATGGCCTCTACAAAAATATAGCATGCACAAAAATAATCACTTAATCAAATCATGTTTATACTTGAAAAATCATTTTTTTAAAGTTTGTTTCTTTACTTCTCTTCAAAACCGTGTCACCTATGGAAAGAAAAACATGATCTTTTCTCTTGACATGCAAACCAAAGATCTAAACTCTTTCATTCATCAAACAAAGGTAATCACATGCATACACTTTAGATCAATTAAGATCATCACAAAATTAACATGCAAAGCTAAAGACTTAAACTTTTTCACAAATCATGTCTAGATCTTATATTTATTCATCAAATAATCATGGAGACACATCCTAGAACACGGTTTAACAAAAAGATTTAACATGCAATACCAAAGAATTTCACATTATCCTTAATCAAGTTTAGATCATGGATTTATTCATCAAATCTTTTCATGAAAACATCATAAATCACGGTTTGAGTAAGAAAACTTAACATGCAAAGGAAGTTAATTTTAGGCTTTACAAAAATCTTAGTTTTTCTTTAGATCTTTAAAGTTTTAGTTAGAAAAACATTAGATCCATCAAGGAAAACCCCAACCGAAACATCAAGCATAAGGTTTAACATATTACAAATTATTTTTAGTCCTTAAAAGTCCTTGATCAAGCAAGATCAACACATAAAAACAAACATGCCAGAAGAAAAGAATAAAGATCTACAAAATCAAAAGGAAAAAAAACTAAACTATTACAATCTTCCTCTTGATCTTCGAATCCTACCATGAAAAGGGTTGGTTCTCTGGCTCCTAACACTCTTGATCTTCAAGGAAAACTCCTTGATCTAGCTTGGATCTCCTTCTTCTTCCTCTTCTAATCCTCATGGCCACACCCTCCCTCTCTCTCTCTCTATTTCTTTTTCTTTTTCTCTCTAAGGGTTTGATGAGCCCTTGGAGTTGTGTTTAGTGTGGAAGAAGAAATGAGAAGAAGAATGGAAATGAATTAAGGAAATGAACTAAGGCCACTTCTATTTATAGGCAAATTCACGAATTCCCTCTTTGCCCTTAGGTTTGGTTCGGTTGGTGCACAAATGGGAAGGGAAATCTTGGGCTTCCAAGAGTTTGCATGGGTGGAGTTTATCAAAGCAAGGGGACAAGGTGGAGTAGTCTAGGGTGCTAGGGGTCATTTTAGGGCTAAAGACTTGTTGGCTAATAGTTAGGGTTTGGTTACTTAACTTAGTTTGGTTCTAGTTTAGTTCACTTGGTTTCTTGAATAAAAATCTAAGCTTATACATACACATACATACGTGACACACACACACACATACATGCATATACACAAACCGTAACATACCCACACATATACATACATACATGCATTTTTTATTTCTTAATCACATTCATTTATAATTATCAATTCACATAACAAAGCAATTAACTCCAACAATCACATTCACATAATCATCTTCATGCATCACTCATTAAACACACATTATACCAAGCACATAACACATAAAAATTCATGACATGATAAAAATTTCATTTTCTACAAAACACATTTTCTCAAAATTCGTATTTTACAAACTCTGGAAATAAATTTTTTTAAATCAGTCCAGAAAATTCTAAAAATTATATTTTCAAAATCTATGTTTCAAGGCGATCGTTTTCATATAAAGATCATGAAAATCCGGGTTACGGTTAAAAAGTTACGAATTTTCAAAGATAACAAATCCAAAAACTTCATTTTAAATAAAATCACAACTCATTTCTTATGAATCAAATCATTTCACTTTATATTTATGAAAAGAATTTGTTTATAAAAATCCATGAAAATTAGCACTTTATTTCTTTCTCACGTAAAATACTTTCCTGAAAATCTCTTATAAAACAGAACCTCAAGGTTTATTTTGACGAAATTCGTTTACGCACGTATGGGAAAAATGCGGGGTGTTACATCTATCATTCAGAAAAGTCCCGGAAGTACTCAAATCAAACAATTGACGCAGATGTGAAGGCTTAATGATGCATAATTTCCCATTAACAAGAGTCTTATACTAGCCATCTATAACACCCTCACATTAATTAGTTAAATTTAGGTTTTATTAAAATTGGTGCTAGAAAATTCCTTTTTAAACTTGATTACTTATAAAAACTTTTTACGAAAATCCGGCAGAGTTTCCTCGGTTTTCCGAACTTCCCAAAATTTTTCTTTTTGAAACCTGTCAGTCCAGAAATATTTAAAAACATAAACTACATCAGTTTAATCGTCATAACAGATCCTAACGCCCGATTAGTACAAGCCACAGGGCATACGTCTATTTCATATTCTAAAATTATAAAAATGACTGTCCACTCATAATAATAAATAAACATTCCACGTGGTGGAATGAAAATCCTGCTCGGTCAGGTCCTATGTAAGCTCCACTTCAGTACCTGCAAAATATAGCAGGGTAGCATTACACAGAACTTAAAAAGATAAAATCTACAAGAGACATAGCAATAAACTAAGCCTACCCTATTATTAATATCTGTTACTCATAATTTTCCATACATTAAATTTCCATTAGTTCTTCTCTTATTCTCACATTCCGTTAATCCTTAATTTGCTATTCAATTTACCTCATTCACTCATATATTTCCCTTCTTAGTTCTATGATTATTTCTACATTCTCTTTTCTTTTCTTTTTCTTCTTCTCTTCCTTTTTTTCTTTTTCATTTGACTTTTATCATTTGGCCACAGGGTCACCACGACCAACCTGCGCCATTTATCTTTCATTATTATTCGGCCACAGGGTCACCACGACCAACCTGCACCATTTATCTTTTATTATTATTCGGACACATGGTCACCACGACCAACCTGCACCATTTATCTTTTATTATTATTCGGCGACATGGTCACCACGACCAACTTGCACCATTTATCTTTTATTATTATTCGGCCACAGGATCACCACAACCAACCTGGACCATTTATCTTTTATTATTATTCGGCCACAGGGTCACCACGACCAACCTGCACCATTTATCTTTTATTATCTTTCTCATCATTAATTCATCTTAGTCTTTTCTCTTTACTTTTAGTTCCTTAGTTCTCTTTAATTTTTTTAATTTCTTGACCCTACTTTTATCTTTTTCTATTTAAGTGTTTCTCTTTACTAATGTTATTCTTATTTTTAATTAACTCTCGTTACTAACTGTTAGTTATCTCTTTGTTTCCCCTATCTCACATTTTTATTTACTCATTATTCATATTCCATTACTCTATTTTAATTAACTACCCTTTTTAGCTTAGCTTAGTTTCCATATCTTATTACAACATTTTATTTAACTTCCCTAACAACGTACTCTCTCTTTGCTTTAGTATCTTTTTATTAATTTCTTTTACCGGTTATCTATTTTCTTTTACATCTAATTCGATATTTTGTTTCTATTCCCCTATTCGACCCTGCACGTATTCCTCATTCCACATTCTAATCCCTCTTTTATCCCATTAAAATCTTCACTTACTATTTTACTTAATATCTTTCAGCTTATTAGTTCTACTCTTTATGCCTATTTCGTTTACCCTTTTATTCTTTTACCCCCAAGTTTAGTTGGTTTTTCCTTAAATTCTCCCTTGTGTTACAGTGTATACTTTTCTACATTTTCGCTCAATATTAACCAATTAATATCCTAAATATGCTCATTCGTTCCGGACCTTGTCCTACACGTACATATTCTATTCCCTAAGGTGTGGTTTCCATTAATAATTCTAAATACTTCATTTATATCCGCGGGGACTACCCTAAGGTTCATTAACATATTACTCTATTCTTAGCCATCACTATAGCATCCTAGGAAGAGCTTTGAACTCTTGCATGTCTTGATTTTTGGTTTAATCTTAGGAAGAGCTTTGATTTGTGTTTTGATCTTTGATTTTGTTTTGATTTTAAACTTTGCATGTGATTTTTGAAACAAAAGCTTTAGTATTTTCTCAAAAGTATGTCACGGTTTTGGTCCCTTTTCATTAAAAATGATTTTTTGTCTTTGATTTGTGTTATTATGTTTAATTTCATGACTTGATTTACATGATTTAAGTGCATGCATGTTGATGTTGAACTTTGAAAAGCTATTTTCATGTTCTTTTGAAAATCAAGTGAAAGTGTTTATGTGATCCATGATTTTTACATATTTTGGTAGAGAAGTTTGAGATTTGATCATGCATGTTAATATAGGTGAAAAAGATCATGTTTCCTTTTGATGCATGTCTCGGTTTTTGGGAAAAAAAATTAGGGAAACAAGCTTTAAAATAATTTTCCTTGTATGAACATGATTTAATCTAAGTGTTGATCTTGTGCATGTTGTATTCGACCATGTTTAAATTAAAATCCATGCTTTTATTTTGTGAGAAATTGATATTTTGGTTTGATTTAATAATTTAAAGATTGATAATTTTTCTAAGATCAAGCTCACGGTTTTTGTTAAGAAAAGGAATAACTAATTTCATGATTTTGTGTGTTTGATAATGTATGAATCTTGCTTGGATTTGTGTGAGTTTCGGTCAATGTATGATTATTAGATTAGGATTCTTTTTCCATGAAGTAAAATAGAAATAATGAATGTATTTTGTGAAATGATACTAAGCTAATTGATTTAGGAAGAATTTTGTGTTTGAATGACTATGTGTGTATGTACTATCGGTTTGTGAGTCTAAGTATGTCTAAGTGTTTTTGTTTTATAAAAATGAAATGTTTTTGAAAGTAATTATGTGTTGAGTGATTGAATTAAGTGTTTGATTTGTGAACATGTTTATTTGAGAATGAATGTTTGGTTTGAAATTAAATGGAATGATTGATTAATTATTCATGTGCCTTGATTTATCAAGAGTGTGTTGTTGGTTATGTATGTAATTGGTCTTGAATTTAATTTGACTTGATTTATTTGAATTTGTGAGATTGTGTTTATGATTTTCTAAAACTTGTTTTATGACAAAAACTTAAGTTTTTAAAGTATTAATATTGAGTTAAAAAGTATTTGAAACAAAAAGAGTTTTACAATGTTTTCAGATTTATTAAATTGATTCTTGTGAAACATTTCCTTGCTGTCCAAGGTTATTTAAAATTGTTTTCTCGATTTCTAAAATGAGTTTATGAGACTCAAAGTTTGGTTTTTAAATGGTAACTGATTTTAGAAAAACCCATATTGAAACTGGTGAATTTTTCGGTGTTTTCGAATGCGGTTGAGGTGCTGTCCAAGATGGACCAGCAACCTAACCCAATTGATTTAAATTGTTTTATTTGATGTTTTCAAAATGATTTTGAAGTATTTAAAGAACTAAGAAACGTTAAAGTGTTTTAAGAAAACGATCATGTTTTTCCAACAAGGAATGAAAAACGTTTTAAGTTAAGGAAAAGATTTTCTCAATAAAAGTTAGTAATGAAAAATGAGTTTTAATTAATACGAGGGATGTTACAGACGAGGGATTAAGGCAGTGGCAACAACAAGGATCCGAGAAGACTGCACGTATTTAATCGCTGGACCTCAGGTGAGAGAGTAGCTTTCTTAAGACACCGTGGTAGTAGGTGATATATTAGGACGTTCCGTATCAGCTCAAAGATCGGAACTCAGTGGTTCTGAGTCAGTATTATAGTGGCAATTGTTTGCTTTGTGTGGCCACTTATACGAAGAAGACAAAGACCACACTGTTGTGTGTGATGTTTGTATGCTGATGAGGTGTTGTTTATATTTGTTTATCTATACATGCTGATATTATGAATAGTTGATAGAAGATAATGTGAAATAATTGGTAATAATGATAAAAGAGATTAGAAGTAAAAGACATCAAGAAAAGAAATAATCCATGTTTGGCCTAAGTCCTTGTGGAATGAGGCAGCCTTGATAAGACATTGAGAGTGGAGATAGTGCTAAGAGAATAAGAATTGATTGGGAAAAAGAGATGAGATTGGAGAAGATTGTTTGATAATGATGCGAATGAGCCAGAGCTGGGAAGGAATATTGATGGAGTATGGAAAGTGAAATGTAATGAGAGTGAAGCTTGATTCTTGTTATTGTTTTCTTGGACTGAGACTGGTGTTGAGTTGAGCTTGCTCCTCCACTAGTTCTTAAGAAAAGAAAGTTTCTGAGGAACTTTAGAAAAGAAATTTTTGAAAAAGGTTTTACGAAAATGAGATTTTTGACAAGGACTTATGAAAGGATATTTTTAGAAAAGGAAATTTTTGAAAAGTTTTTACCAAATGAAATTTTGAAAAGGGTTCCCAAAATGAGAATTTTGAAAAAGAGATTTTTGAAAAAGAGTTTACAAAGTAAAATTGTTTTTGTGAAATGAGATTTTGGAAAAGGATTTTTCAAAAAGAGATTTTTTTAAAGGATTTTCGAAAGGAGATTTTTGAAAAAGAATTATGAAATGAAATTTTTAGAAAAGGATTTATGAATTAAAATTTTTTTGAAAAAGGTTTTACGAAATAAAAATTTTGGGAGGGATTCGTGAAATGAGATTTTTGAGAAAATTTATAAAGGTTGTTTTGAGAAAAGTTTTTGTGATGAGATTCAAGCTGTGAATGTGATCTCGCTCTGTACTATGTTGAGAAATGAAAGAAAAAGTGATGCAAAGATAGCGGTCGGGACTCATTGAAGGGATGTGCAAAGGGTGAGCCGACCATTAAGTTAATTAACAAGATAAAAGACTTTAAAAGACATTAACAGCGAACGCGGTGAGGTATGAGAGTTAACCCGAAGTAGTGGAGAGGAAGGAACCATAAGTATCTGTGGATACTTAGGAGGAGATTGCATTAGGGGAGGACAATGACGGTGAAACGTTAAGAAGTCTAGAGTACTTTTCTAGGCAGAACAAACTCCACATGTGGTATACGAACGTGGTAGGGACTGGGTCCAATGTCGTGGCAAGTTCTGCATGATCAGCTAGAATTAGTACTATCGCCCCCTAGATTGCAAATCTAGAACAGTGAGAGGGACTGGAGTGGGGCATCTTGTTTGCCACTGTGAGTGAGACAGTGTGCCTTGATTATATATGAATTGAATTGATATGATATGATTTGAGGCTGTAGTCCTCCTGGTCTGGGACCAATTGATTGTGAAACAGCTGTCGTGCCCGCACGGTAAAGGTCCTGTACTCCTGTTTGCTTCCGACTAGGTGGATGGATGGCCGAGGAGATGTAGACTTGAGACGTGAGTGCTAACTACGAAAGAACGCGTACCTCGATGATTCTTTAATCCCCCGATCATCGATGGTTATAATTCAATAAGATTTGATAACGAAAAGATTTATACCTAAGGAAAGAAAAGCTTATGAGTTTCTGATGACGATGGAAAGTGTGCAAGGAAGATATGAAACCCTTGGAGAAGGAAAGGAAAGAAGTGAAGGTTTGGATATTGAGAATGAAAAAGGAATTGAAGAATAAAGAATGTTGATGATTATCAAGAGTTAAAATAATGATAATGATGTTAATATGATAATATGCTTGAGTGTTGTGTTGTGTGTGCCTTGTTTGTATGGTTTGTGCTGTCTTGATATCTCGCCTGCCGTAAACCCACAACATCGACGATTCGTCGTTCGGATCGCTGACTCTCTCTTGTTCGTTAACATATCGGCGCTTCTGGTATCTCAACGGGCAGATGGAGTATCGCATGGAGATTGCAACTTGGACTAGACATGGATGTGACTGGAAACGTACCCCATCTGGTTGGGTATGGATTGGCGACACCCAGATCGTGATTCCAGACCTGGAGCATCGACTTAGTGGAGCTAACTTAGGACCGCATTTGGGACAAGTTTCTGTCCGAGGATACAGAGACTACGAGGAGAAGGTGCGGTGTGAAGCTCAGAGGACTTCTACTCCAACTAGGAAGAAGTGGGTACCAAAGAATGGCGGACCAGCAGCAATGGAGATGGCTTCATCTTCGGAAGTTAAGAAGGAATGCAAGGAGGAACGAGAGTTACACCCAATAGTGTTCTATAGGAAGAGTCCGAGGTAGGGTAAATAGTTTAAGTTGTTGTGAGTGTTGTTGAGTCAAGGATTATCGTAGCAAAGTACCACTGTTGTAATTATGCCCTACTTTTATTTTGTGAACTGGCAGAGCTTTTGTTTTAAAAAAAAGGGGAATATGAAATCGTTTTGAAAGATTTGGGTGTTTAAGTAAGAGAAGGTTTTTAAGTAATAACCCGGTTTTCAAGTAAGGGAGTTTAAATGCACCAATGGCTTTTCAAAAAAGTTTACAAAAAAAAATTGGCCTCAATTTTTGAAACTTATTAAATAAACGATGAGTATTTTCAGGTGGTGAAAATCGGGCTGTTACACCAGGTGTGGTTAGGGTCATGCCCACTTCAATGCTTTTCTTCTAATACTACGTATTATCTCTATCTACACAGGATCGTCAGTTTTTCTTATTATTAATGTTCCATCTCTCATTCCTTGGATTGAAATCCTCCCCCACTTGGCATTGGCATACTTGATTATATCCATGCTAGGGGGTATGCTCATTCGTTGCTCAGAATAGAGTACACAGGTTCCCGACCGGTATCCAAGGCTGAAAAGAGGGCACGTGGGTGGCTATCTATCGGTAGGCATAGAGCTATGCCGGGTTTCTGCGACTTGGCGAATTCTCACATATACATTTGAGATGCTTGAAACTTGAAGAGAGTGAAGATGAAAAGAAGAAACATGAAGCACTCAAGAATGAGTCTCATGGTCTTTGCAAGACGACCCAGGATGTACTGGATACATGTCAAGCAAGAAGACAATGGAGGTTATCCCCAAAGTGTGCATTTTCAGCAGAGAGGCATCGAAGGATGCATTTTCTATGGATCTGCGGCTGATTGATTGGTCTCAGTCAACCGGGGGTCCTGTCAAATGCACAGAGTCCCAAAAGACTTAGATTATCACTTGCGGTGTTCCGACATAACATCTTAATTGAGATTCCACTTCGCGACTTCACTTTTGTCCGGTTCACCTTTTACTCCTTCAAGTGAGTCTAGCAAAGTCACTCTTAAAATCAATCTTCACCATACTCGCATTCTACTTCGATGCTACTTCCTTCCCGATCGTTTAATAATTTCAATTCGGTATAGGAATTCCTAAAGATCGATTTCACTTGAGGGCCAGGGTCAAGGTCTAGTTGTTATTTCTCAAATGATATGATGGCTCTTCATACCTACGCATACGGCTAAGTTCTCATACAAGTTAGAGGGGTGGTTCGATCATTTAGTTGAATGTTCTCGGTGGAAATATAGAATAAGAGTGTCTTAAATGGGGTTGGTTTGCGAATCACCGCTTATGAGTCTTAGTAAAGATCCTATAGGATTAAAGTTCAATCGGGCTTTCGACAGAGATAGAATTCCTAGATGGTTTATTCGGATCTCAACTAGATGATTGCAATAATATACATGTTAATAAACGCGAAGACCGAGGTGGTCAGTCCCAATCCCACATTTATCAACTATACGTCACTGCTTTATTGAATGATAGCATTATCTTTTAACAGATGCAAGAGAAAGGATGACCAATCCTGACCTTACACTCTATCAGTAGCAATACCATCATTCTGTTTGGCGGAACTTTAACTAATGTACTATCAATTATCGATTTCTTCTAAAGTTAAATCAACATGTATACTTTATGCAAAAACATCCTAAGTAACCATTGGGTACATTATTAATCGCTAAAAGTACCTCAGATAAGTTTATTCCTCATTCTACGTGCTCATAGGACATTCTGCAGTACGGTGTCCAGGTTGCCCACATCGGAAACAGAGACCTTCCTTTCTATGCTGCTTAAGCATCCAACATATACGTTTATGGAATCCTCCACAATGTGGACATGGTGGCCTAGTTCTCGGAGCATTCACATTCAGGTTTGCAGCTTCTGGAGTCACAGCTTCGGCGCCAATGTTAACGTATGGGTCTGATTCCTGGGCCAGTTCCTTGCCTCTACTGGAACCTTCTGACCCATGCGTTAATTTGTTCCGCTCCTCAGCTAATTCTTGCTTGAGTGACTTCTCGTAGGCGCTTGTCATGTTCACCAATTGAGTAAAGTTGACAACATTCTGGTAAACAAACACAGTCCTTATTTTTGCATGAAGGCCGGATTCGAACTTGATGCATTTGGTATGCTCATCTGCATCCCGATAGCTGCCCGAGTAACGAATCAAATATTCAAACTGTGCCGCATACTCGCCGACACTCATGTCCCCTTGTTCTAATTTCAAGAAGGCTAACTCTTTCCCCATACGTACATCCTCGGGGAAGTACTTGCCCAGAAATGCCTCTTTGAACTTGTCCCAATTGACCTCCTGATTGGCTAGCTCCATGCCCCTTCGCACATTCTCCCACCAATATTCTGCTTCTCCGCTGAGCATGTAAGTTTGATCGAGGCCGTACCCGATACAAATAAAAACAGTTTAAGTATAGTACTAGGAAGTGACTCCTAGGTCGTCTCCCAAGGAATATCTTATCAAGCAAAAGGTCGAACACATAGTATGCATAGAAAACAGGGGTTTTTTTTTGTATTGAATATTGAATAATTGAAATCAAAACAGAATTAAATCAAAACGAAGAAACAGATAAGGAAAAGCGGATAAACCCCTTTAGCTCGCGTTCACAACTCTATCATCGGTCACAAAAGATCAATTTCTTTCCTCTTCACTGTCCAACTCGTGAGAATTAAATACTAAGCGAAAATTCAATTCTCACCCCAAAACCCAAACCTCTAATTAAGCATTAAAAGCCAAAGCATGGAGTTTTTACGAGTTTGCATAAATTAAGCATTCATACACATGGATTATCTCTATAGAATGGAACTAAGCGAACCATAACATATCAATAAGCATGAAAACAGTGAATAAAAACGAAAAAGCATTAAGAATAAAACCTCAAGAGTATGTGATACATTACCAAAGGGATTTAACCTAAGAGTTTAGCCTTCCATGAAGAAAAATACCAAAAAACGTGTAGAAAGGGAAGAGAGAGAAACCCTAGCAGCCACCACAAGCTTGGAGAGCAAAACTAAGCCTTCTCTATGAGAGATAATGTAAAAAACGTGAATGGAAGCTCTCTCCAAGGGTTTACACGAATTTGGCTTTTTAAATCACAAAACGGGCCTAAATCATGGGCCCAAATCCTAAGGAAAGCTTATCTCTAAATTAAATCTAAAAATATCCTATAGATAAAATCTAAATCTTAAAAGATATAACTAAATCTCAACTAATCCTAAAGATAGATTACAATCTTCACTTCATCATATATCTTCTCTTCCAACATTAAATCTTCATTCCCAAAATGTCCAAAAAGCCCTTGTGCCAAATATGACCTGAAAATAGAAATAGAATTAATTAGGCTAAATAATCCCAAATTAAACAATATTCAGAATATTAGTCCAATAAACTCTAAATCACTAAATCAAGCTAAACAATGTCAAATAGGCAACAAGTATCAATAATAGGAGTAAAATAATGCAAGGAATAATGGGAAATAAAATGCTCATCAAATACCCCCACACTTATCCTTTTGCACTCCTGGGCAAAACTAAGAATTAGGACTGAGAAAATCAATATGCACCAAAGTGAATCATGTAACAAGATTACTAAAACTAATGAATGCAAACCTAAGAGATTACATACTTCACAATGAATTCTAGGAAATGCAAAGAAATGGGCAAAATCGAGCACATGAAGAAAATAAGGACCAAAGAATCAAGGCATCCATGAACATCATCCAATTATTTCAAATATGCAAAGAAAATCAATGACATCAAGAGGGTAGTCACAAAGATGATAGAAACTCACAAGGATCACTAAATAGTGTTTACACTCAAGTGTTTAAGGTTAATCAGTGTTTACACTCAAGGCACATCATGAAAAACAAACACAACCATAGGCTTGACAAGCCTCTAACATCAACAATCAACACACATGCACATTAAGATCAAAAGGTCTTTTCAGGGTTGTAATGGGGCCAAGGACAAGGTAGGATAAAAATATGGGAAATGTAGCTAAAACCCAGGGAATAGAGGAGCAATGGGGAACAAGTAAAAAAAAAAATAAGCACAATCCACCCCAGAATGAAATGGTAAACATAACAACAACCTCTAATTCCAATCCTCCATGCCTCAATCAACCTTTTATTCCATTTTTTTTCTTTTTTTTTTCTTCTTCTTCTTCCTTTCTTTTTTTTTCATCATTCATTTTTTCAATTTTTTTTTCATTGCAGAACTTCATGAACGAAAGGAAAGAAGAAACAACAAAAATGACATAATGAGATAAAGCCATAATTACATCACCGACCATAGAGGCAAAACCCAGAACTCACAAGAGATGAAGAACAAAGCACCCTCGCTTACATAATACCCATTCCCAAAACAATTCCAAAGCTCCAACATTCCCTAAGGTTAGGACAATCATGGTTTTTCAGTCATAGGCTTGTAATGAGCTAAAGAACAAAGAAAAGGGATATAAAGGCTCAAAGGGGCTATCAAAGGATAAATTCATTCAAGGTAGGCTCATATGGCTAGTGGCTTATTCAAGAAAAAAAAAATGCCTAAATCATTTCAAAATGTGCATGGGAATATCAAGTATCAACAAGAGTCAAGTCAAGTTCTAGAGTGCAAGTAATCCAGAGTGCAATCACACTTGAAAGAAAAATTAGGTGGCATATATAGCAATCCACCCACAATTAAGGCTCAAATCCTCACAAAAGGGACAATTCTATCACAGTGTTACCACCTCTTAATTATCAAAAGCAACTTTACACACAGAAATGCATGAATTCAGACACAAGATACCAAGACTCTACTAAAATGAAGCAAAAACATGCAAGAAAATGCCCAAAACATAGCAAAACCTAAAAAATCAAAGCAAAAATATGCAACCTAAACTACTCTCCCCCCCACACTTAAATCACACATTGTCCTCAATGGAACACAAATAGCAGAATCAGACTGATATAGACAAGTGCAATAAAAAGAGTAAGGAAGGAGAAAAGAAGACTCCCGAAATCATGGTGGGTCAAAAATGGGGTCGACCAATGAGGCTTCCTCCACAGGTGCATCATCCAAAGAAGGGGTAGTAAGGAAAGGCTTGAGTCGGTGGCCATTGACTTTGAAGCTCTTGTCTGTTGACTCACTCTTGATCTCCACAGTGCCATAAGGAAACACCTGAGTGACTACAAACGGTCCAATCCATTTAGAGCGGAGCTTTCCACTCATGAGTCCAAGCCTAGAGTTGTAGAGCAACACTTTTTGACCAACCAAGAACTCCTTTCTGCAAATTGAGCTAAAGTTCTGAATAAACCTGGGATAGAAACCTGCATGGCCAAGAAAAGAACGCACCTCTCGCACGCAAGAGGGGTAAGGCAAATGTGATATTACATGCAGCTTAGCAGGGTCAACCTCTATGCCCTTATGCGAAATAATGTGCCCTAAGACTATGCCTTGTTCTACCATAAAATGACATTTTTCAAAATTCAAGACAAGGTTAGTCTCAATGCACCTATTAAGCACCTTAGACAAACTATCAAGACATGCATCAAAAGAGGAACCATATACACTAAAATCATCCATGAAGACCTCTATGCAATGCTCAAGTAAGTCATTAAAAATACTCATCATACATCTTTGAAAAGTGCCAGGAGCATTGCATAGGCCAAAAGGCATCTTCCTATAAGCAAATGTACCAAAAGGACAAGTAAATGTAGTCTTATGTTGGTCCTTTGGTGCAATACAGATTTGGAAATAACCAGAGAAACCATCTAAGAAGCAATGGTGAGATTTACCTGCCAGGCGCTCCAACATCTGATCAATGAAGGGAAGAGGAAAGTGATCCTTGCGGGTCGCCTGGTTGAGCTTCCTATAATCAATGCAGACTCTCCAACTGTTCTGCACTCTAGTGGGAATCAGCTCATCCTTCTCATTTTTGACAACTGTCACCCCAGACTTCTTGGGAACTACTTGAACCGGGCTTACCCAAGTGCTGTCTGAAATGGGGTAGATAATGCCAGCTTGCAGCAGCTTGGTGACCTCTTTCTTCACCACATCAAGAATCTGGGGGTTCAACCGTCTCTGGGGTTGTCTCACTGGTTTAGCCCCATCCTCCAATAAAATCCGATGCATGCACATGGAGGGGCTAATACCAGGTATGTCTGCCAAAGTCCATCCTATTGCCCTTTTGTTTGCTCTAATCACATCCAGCAGCTTCTTCTCTTGATCAACAGAAAGGGAGGTAGAGATGATCAGTGGAAGTTTCTGCTCAGCCTCCAAGTAAGCATATTTGAGATGAGGAAAAGGGGGCTTCAGGTCCAATAAAGGTGCCTGCATCACAGATGGAACTAAAGGAGCAGCAGAATTGGATTCTGCCGCCTGCACCTGAACAAGTGAATTAGACTCATGAAAAACAGAAATGGGGTTAGCATGATCTGAATCTATATCATATGAATCAACAGATGCAGTAGCAGAATTTAAAAACTGGTCAATTTCAATGCATGCAGTGCACATTTCGGAATCAGAACATGCAGAACAAGTAAATGAGCTAGTGAAAGATGGCAAATCATAATCATGCAAAAAGTCTAGAACATGCTCATCAATCAGATCATCAATCAAGTCAACATGAAAAACAGAGTGGTCATCAGAAAAATGTTTCATAGCATCAAAAATATTGAATCGAACCACACTGTCATCAAATTCCATGGAAAGTGTACCTGCATGCACATCTATCTTGGTTCGGGCTGTTTTCAAAAATGGTCTCCCTAATATGATAGGGACAGCACTACGAGAGGTGTCCTCTTCCATATCAAGAATATAAAAATCAGCAGGAAAGATAAGCTCTTCAACCCGAACCAGGACATCCTCTATCAAACCTGCGGGGTAGGCAGTAGATCTATTTGCCAAGTGAATAACCACACCCGTAGGTTGAAGAGGTCCAAGTGAAAGAGACTTGAAAACAGACATAGGCATAACATTAATAGATGCTCCTAAATCTAGCAAAGCATTCTCAAATTTAGTATTACCTATGATACAAGGCACAGAGAAAGTTCGAGGATCCTTACACTTTTCAGGAATATGAGGGACGGGTTTACCTATAAGAGCAGAGACATTTCTTCCCATGCTGATCCTCTCATTGCCCTTGAGCTTCCGTTTGTGTGTGCATAGATCCTTCAAGAACTTTGCATACCTTGGAATCTGCTTGATTGCATCAAGAAGGGGTATGTTGACTTCCACCTTCCTGAATGTGTCAAGTATCTCTTTGTCAATCTCTTCCATTTTCTTGCTTTGAGTCACCCCCCTTGGTGGGAAAGGAAGAGGAATGGGGGGTGGTTGTTGGGCAGCAGCAGGTGTTGTGCTTGTGGAAGGCTGAGCTGGAGGGGATTTTCTGGTACTTGTGTGCTCACTCTCCTCGACCATTTGGCTCTTCTTGTTGGTTGAAACTAGATCATCTTTGTTGAGGTCAGATTCTGGTGTGCGTGTGACAATCTGCTTCCCTGACCTTAGACTAATGGCATTCACATTCTGGTTTGGATTGATCACTGTTTGGGATGGCAACTTGTTAGAATTCTGAGATTGCATAGTGTTGATTGCTGTTGCCATCTGTCCCATCTGATTGGTCAAAGATTGAATGGAGGCCTCTTGTCTTTGAATGGATGCTCTAGTATCCTGTTGGAATTGGAGATTTTGCATGGTCATCTGTTTCATCAGCTCTTCCAATGAAGGCTGCTGCTCAGTACTAGGAGCTGGTGGTGCAGAATTAGCCTGTTGTTGTCTCTGTTGCTGGACTGGAGGAGGTACATATGGTGGTCTAGAATTGTTCTGAAATTGAACCTGTGAAGGTTGCTGCTGATCAGACCATCTCAGGTTGGGATGGTTCCTCCAACCAGGGTTGTATCTATTGGTAGAGAGATCAAAGTTCTGTGGCTGCTGATTTCTACTGTTGAAGATGTTGGCGGCATATGCCTCAGGTTGGTCAGCACCAGTCGTGGGCTGCTGCTGCACAGAAGGGCATGCATCTGTGGGGTGCTCAGCGGATGTGCATATGCCACATAATCTAGCAGGCAGAGACAACTTCTTCTGGTTGATGGCCAATTGAGTGACCAAAGTTGTAAGTGAATCTATCTTCTGTTCAAGCTTCTCAACCTTACCAGAACTTGTGCCAACATCATTCACTCCTCTCACTATGATTGCATCGCTGTTGCCCCTTGCATGGAATTGTTGACAATTGGAAGCCATCTTCTCAATCTTGACTCTGGCTTCTAAAGGTGTCATGTCTCCTAGGGCACCACCACTTGCAGCATCAAGCATGTTTCTCTCCATGAGGTTGAGACCTTCATAGAAATATTGAATAAGCAACTGCTCTGAGATCTGATGGTGGGGGCAGCTCGCACACAGTCTCTTGAATCTCTCCCAATACTCATAGAGACTTTCTCCACTTTGTTGCCTGATGCCTGATATATCCTTTCGGATTGCTGTTGTTCTGCATGCAGGGAAGAATTTCTCCAAAAATGCCCTCTTCAGGTCATCCCAGACTGTGATAGAACCAGGGGCCAGATCGTACAACCAATCCTTGGCTAGCCCCTCTAGGGAGTGTGGGAATGCCTTAAGACAAACATGATCCTCTTGCACATCATGTGGTTTCATAGTAGCATAGACAATATGGAACTGCTTGAGATGTTTATGAGGATCCTCACCTGCAAGACCATTAAACTTGGGCAACAAATGAATTAGTCCAGACCTTAGCTCATACGGGTCATCGGGATACTGGATGCACAAATCTTCAATAGTGAAATCAGGTGCATCCAGCTCCCTCAATGTCCTCTCATGTGGTGGAGGTTGAGCCATATTTTCAGAATAATCAGAATAAGAATCAGAATTTATAGGAATAGAAGAAAAAGAAGCAGACTCACTATGTAAAGACTCAATAGACTCACTACCTATGGACTGGTTCCTATTTTGTCTAACTAGTCTGTGATAAGTTCTATCAATTTCAGGGTTATATGGATGAAAGTAGCTTGGGTTGCCCCTAGTCATGTACTGAACAGAACACCATTAAGCATAGCAAACTGTCACTAATATACATGACCAAAATAGGCAACAAAATTTTTTATTTTTTAAAAATTTTTTCTTTATTTTTTTCAGCACCCTAAAATCATGAAAACATACCACAAAAAGTTTGAGGACAAAATTCAAAAGGGAACCAAGTCAAACAATTAAATCAGAGACCAAAAACTAAGAAAATAAAACTTGTAAAATAAAAAAGAAATAGTAAAACGGCTTTTTCAGGATCCAGACGAAGGAGATTTCTGACAAAGTCAGAAAAATCAGATTATTCAGAAAATTCCCTTCGATTTGATATAAAATTCGTCAAATTCCGAGTTACTGGTCAAAAGTTGCGACGATTTGAAGAAAGTGCTGCTAAAACTTGGAAAATTTTTCTGGAACTCACAACCAGTGGTGATCTGAGTGATCGTGGTGCCTCAAAACCTTTTTATATGATAAAAGTAGTGTGGATATAAATTTTCGTGCAAAAATTCCACCCACAACTATGTGAACAGTAACCACAGAATCAATCAAATACACTAATTGCAACAAAATAGCAAAACAGCAAACAATGCAACTTCAACCGGTTATCAGAATTGACTACTAGACCCTAAATCAGACACGACACACTATAATAACTATACTAACTACGACACTAACTAACTACTAATGACCTTGGCAAGAACCGATATTCCCCGGCAACGGCGCCAAATTTGATCGAGGCCGTACCCGATACAAATAAAAACAGTTTAAGTATAGTACTAGGAAGTGACTCCTAGGTCGTCTCCCAAGGAATATCTTATCAAGCAAAAGGTCGAACACATAGTATGCATAGAAAACAGGGGGTTTTTTTTTTGTATTGAATATTGAATAATTGAAATCAAAACAGAATTAAATCAAAACGAAGAAACAGATAAGGAAAAGCGGATAAACCCCTTTGGCTCGCGTTCACAACTCTATCATCGGTCACAAAAGATCAATTTCTTTCCTCTTCACTGTCCAACTCGTGAGAATTAAATACTAAGCGAAAATTCAATTCTCACCCCAAAACCCAAACCTCTAATTAAGCATTAAAAGCCAAAGCATGGAGTTTTTACGAGTTTGCATAAATTAAGCATTCATACACATGGATTATCTCTATAGAATGGAACTAAGCGAACCATAACATATCAATAAGCATGAAAACAGTGAATAAAAACGAAATAGCATTAAGAATAAAACCTCAAGAGTATGTGATACATTACCAAAGGGATTTAACCTAAGAGTTTAGCCTTCCATGAAGAAAAATACCAAAAAACGTGTAGAAAGGAAAGAGAGAGAAACCCTAGCAGCCACCACAAGCTTGGAGAGCAAAACTAAGCCTTCTCTATGAGAGATAATGTAAAAAACGTGAATGGAAGCTCTCTCCAAGGGTTTACACGAATTTGGCTTTTTAAATCACAAAACGGGCCTAAATCATGGGCCCAAATCCTAAGGAAAGCTTATCTCTAAATTAAATCTAAAAATATCCTATAGATAAAATCTAAATCTTAAAAGATATAACTAAATCTCAACTAATCCTAAAGATAGATTACAATCTTCACTTCATCATATATCTTCTCTTCCAACATTAAATCTTCATTCCCAAAATGTCCAAAAAGCCCTTGTGCCAAATATGACCTGAAAATAGAAATAGAATTAATTAGGCTAAATAATCCCAAATTAAACAATATTCAGAATATTAGTCCAATAAACTCTAAATCACTAAATCAAGCTAAACAATGTCAAATAGGCAACAAGTATCAATAATAGGAGTAAAATAATGCAAGGAATAATGGGAAATAAAATGCTCATCAAAGTTGCCAAGGGGACTTTCTGTTCAATGGGTGGCGACATTGTATGGAAAATCTTCTCCAATTCTTGAAGCCATCCCTGAGCTCCATCATGATTATAACCTCCTTCAAACCTAGGCGGTCCGTTTTTCCTAAACCGTGCCAACCAATCAATTTCGGCTAGGGTTGGACGTGCCTGGGCATATTGATTTACTGCTGCTACCGCTGCTGCAGCTGCATTTGCAGCAGCAGTAACTGTTTCCGCCTGGTTCTGGTTCTGCTGACCTAGATTTTCCAGAATCTGGGCGATCCTGTCATTATCAGCACGCCTCCGTCCCATGAGGTCTGATTCTGAAAATAAAACAAGTTTAGGCACATATATATACATATATATATATATATGTATATATAGGAATGAGTGCATACTCAACTAAGCGTACTTACCTATATGCATCTATATTTATCCATCTAGTTAGTTAACATAAGACTTGACTCTATCTATTGGTTACTCGCTTGCTGAGTAACCCACAGGAGTTATGAGTTCAAACTCCAAAGGCCGAGGAAAAATTGCTCTGATACCATAATGTAACACCCTCACATTAATTAGTTAAATTTAGGTTTTATTAAAATTGGTGCTAGAAAATTCCTTTTTAAAATTGATTACTTATAAAAACTTTTTACGAAAATCCGGTAGAGTTTCCTCTGTTTTCCGGACATCCCAAAAATTTTCTTTTTGAAACCTGTCAGTCCAGAAATATTTAAAAACATAAACTACATCAGTTTAATAGTCATAACAGATCCTAACGCCCGATTAGTACAAGCCACAGGGCATACGTCTATTTCATATTCTAAAATTATAAAAATAACTGTCCACTCATAATAATAAATATATATTCCACGTGGTGGAATGAAAATCCTGCTCGACCAGGTCCTATGTAAGCTTCACTTCAGTACCTGCAAAATATAGCAAGAAGGGTAGCATTACACAGAACTTAAAAAGATAAATTCTACAAGAGACATAGCAATAAACTAGGCCTACCCTATTATTAATATCTGTTACTCATAATTTTCCGTACATTAAATTTCCATTAGTTCTTCTCTTATTCTCACATTCTATTAATCCTTAATTAGCTATTCAATTTACCTCGTTCACTTATTTATTTCCCTTCTTAGTTCTATGATTATTTCTACATTCTCTTTTCTTTTCTTTTTCTTCTTCTCTTCCTTTTTTCTTTTTCTTTCTTTTTCTTTTTCATTTCACTTTTATCATTTGGCCACAGGGTCACCACGACCAACCTGCGCCATTTATCTTTCATTATTATTCGGCCACAGGGTCACCACGACCAACCTGCACCATTTATCTTTTATTATTATTCGGCCACAGGGTCACCACGACCAACCTGCACCATTTATCTTTTATTATTATTCGGCCACAGGGTCACCACGACCAACCTGCACCATTTATCTTTTATTATCATTCGGCCACATGGTCACCACGACCAACCTGCGCCATTTATCTTTTAGTATCTTTCTCATCATTAATTCATCTTAGTCTTTTCTCTTTACTTTTAGTTCTTTAGTTCTCTTTAATTCTTTTAATTTCTTGACCCTTCTTTTATCTTTTTCTATTTAAGTGTTTCTCTTTACTAATGTTATTCTTACTTTTAATTAACTCTCGTTACTAACTATTAGTTATCTCTTTGTTTCCCCTATCTCACATTTTTATTTACTTATTATTCATATTCCATTACTCTATTTTAATTAACTACCCTTTTTAGCTTAGCTTAGTTTCCATATCTTATTATAACATTTTATTTAACTTCCCTAACAACGTACTCTCTCTTTGCTTTAGTATCTTTTTATTAATTTCTTTTACCGGTTATCTATTTTCTTTTACATCTAATTCGATATTTTGTTTCTATTCCCCTATTCGACTCCGCACGTATTCCTCATTCCACATTCTAATCCCTCTTTTATCCCATTAAAATCTTCACTTACTATTTTACTTATTATCTTTCAGCTTATTAGTTCTACTCTTTATGCCTATTTCGTTTACCCTTTTATTCTTTTACCCCCAAATTTAGTTGGTTTTTCCTTAAATTCTCCCTTGTGTTACAGTGTATACTTTTCTACTTTTTCACTCAATATTAACCAATCAATATCCTAAATATGTTCATTCGTTTCGGACCTTGTCTTTCACGTACATATTCTATTCCCTAAGGTGTAGTTTCCATTAATAATTCTAAATACTTCATTTATATCCGCGGGGACTACCCTAAGGTTCATTAACATATTACTCTATTCTTAGCCATCACTATAGCATCCTAGAATTTACTTCTCAAGTAGAGGTAACACGACCCTTCTTACCTTAACCTTATAGAGAGAGAAGGGAGTACCAAACCCTAACTCTTTAAAATCCCCCTTTTTAGCTCCAACCAAATAGCCTCCAAATGTGTAGAGAAAGAGAGAGAGTTTGCTTCTCCGAGCCTTAATATAGAGAGAGAAAGCTTCAAAACTATGGAGGAGAGAGAAAATGAGCCATGAAGCAAAAGAAGTGAAATTAGTTAGAGATTATGAGGGGAAATTCGTATAACATGAAGGAAATGAGGAGGAAATCTTGAATCTCACTTACTTTGAGCTTGAAATGGTGGAAATCAAGAGTGGGTGTTGAAACCTTTGAACCCTAACTCATACCCATGGCTTGAGAGAGAAAGCTAGGTGGGGAGGGGAAATAGAGGAGATTGATGAATGATTATATGTTAGTGTGTGATGGGGATTGATTTTTGTTAGTTTATTATGGATTAGAGTGGAGAAATGAGAAGGAATTTAGAGAGAGAAAGGGGAAGTATTCGTGCCCTAAGAGAGAGAGAGAGAGACAAAGGTGGAGTGAATGAGGAAGAAGACCCCAACACGCTTTATTTTTTCACTGCTGAGTCGTACTACTCAAGTAGTTAGTGTACTACTCGAGTAGTCCCTTCAATTTTATTTTATGGACTTGCTGTTTGGACAGACTACTCGATTAGTCAGTGCACTAATCGATTAGTCAGGCTTGTTTTCTTTTCTTAGCATTTCAAAATGCCATAACTTCTTCGTTATCCGTCGGATCTTGCTCAAATTTTAAAGCAAGCTTCCCTACATACTAATATTCACATCCAATGGTGGAATTTGTGTTTAGAGTTGTAAATCTTTTATTTTGAATTTCCTAATATAGGTTGTTTACAACACCGAAAACATCGCTTCTAACGCTCTTTTGTTCATCTTTCAACCTCCTTTTTGATGCCAATGCTTCTTGACTCCTTTATGGCATTCAAAGAAATCCTAATCCATCACCTAAACTCTTCTTTAACATGATTATCATTCTTATAACCCTATCATTACTCTAATTATTTTGGGAATTAAAATTCGGGATGTTACAATTCTCCCCCACTTATTAGAATTTCGTCCCCGAAATTTCGTTGAGTTTCGTAATTGGAGAACCATCCCATTGATAAAAGCTTTTGACTATGGTCTTAACTTCCCTTCGGTTTTTATTTCCCGCTCCAGGTGTGGTTAGGGTCATGCCCACTTCAATGCTTGTTTTATAATACTACGTATTATCTCTATCTACACAGGATCGTCAGTTTTTCTTATTATTAAAGTTCCATCTCCCATTCCTTGGATTGAAATCCTCCCCCACTTGGCATTGGCATACTTGATTATATCCATGCTAGGGGGTATGCTCATTCGTTGCTCAGAATAGAGTACACAGGTTCCCGACCGGTATCCAAGGCTGAAAAGAGGGCACGTGGGTGGCTATCTATCGGTAGGCATAGAGCTATGCCGGGTTTCTACGACTTGGCGAATTCTCACATATACATCTGAGATGCTTGAAACTTGAAGAGAGTGAAGATGAAAAGAAGAAACATGAAGCACTCAAGAATGAGTCTCATGGTCTTTGCAAGACGACCCAGGATGTACTGGATACACGTCAAGCAAGAAGACAATGGAGGTTATCCCCAAAGTGTGCATTTTAAGCAGAGAGTGTAACATCCCGAATTTTAATTCTAATAATAATTAGAATAATAGTAAGATTTGGAAGTAAGGATTATCCTAGAAGGGATTTAAAATGAAGGATTAGGAGTTCTTTGAGTTCCATAGAGGATTCATGTAACATCCCAAATTTAATTCTTATTGTAAATCATGTTTTGATAGTCTTAGGATAGAAGTAATTATGATTTAAGTTAGAAAATTGGCCAATTAGACATACAAATTCAAGTTTAGAACATAGGACTTTGGGGAATAAGAATAACAAGATTGGTAGCTTAGAATACAAATTCCACCGTTGGATGTGAAGTAGGATAGGTGAGGAAGCTTGTGTCAAAATTTGGGGAAGATCCAACGGGTAACGAAGAAGTTATGGCCTTCCAAAGTATGAATGCTGCAAAACTGAGCAGCTTAATCGATTAAGCTGCAGAGTAATCGATTAAGGTCAGAAAGTTTGAAAGTTCTTAATCGATTACTAATCGATTAAAGGCTGTACTGTGAGAAAAAAATAAAAGCGATTCACGCCTTCATTCTTGGCAAAATCCGATCTCTCTCTCTCTAGGGCACAAAATCTCTCATTCTAAATCCATTAAACCTCAAGTGAATCACCCCCAAGTCCATCATCAAGTCCCTTCTTGTTTCTCCAAGTAAGTATTTGTGTTCTTGAAGTTCTTCTCTCTCTCTAATTTGGATTTTCTCTCTCTCTCTCTCTCTCTCTCTCTCTCTCTCTCTCTCTCTTTCCCCTCTTTGGGAAATTCGAATTCCCTCTTGAAATTGGGCAATAATCTCATCATTATTCCATTCCTTTGGCTTAGGGAAGATTATTATCACTCTCTCTATCTCCTTGGCTTGGGAGCTCTTTGTTTTGGGGGCGTTCGGAGCTAAAGCTTGGTTTTTCCACTTTCCCTCTCTTTGGTTAAGGTAAGGGGGTGGATATTGTGAGCATTGCCTTGTTCTAGGGAGTTGGTTCTAATTAGTATATAATGATTTGTTAGGGTTATGTGTTAGGGGAGAAAATTAGATTATAAACTCTAGGTTATTGAATATAAAATCCTACTAAATGAATATGTATGAAATTGAATGTAAAGACTAGGAAAAAAAAGAGAAACCCAATAATATAAAATTGAATTATTTAATAAATGAAACTTGGATAATGATTTTAATGAAGTATGAGGGGATTTTGGTAACATGATAGTGAAGTGACCGTAAATGATTTATATGGTAATTGATTTTAATTGTCAAGTTTTGTATAAAATGATAGATGATTGATGTTGCAAATATATGTAGGTATTATGGAATAAATTGATATAGAAAGAAAATGGAATGGAAACGATTATATGTGATGAATATGCATTTTTGCTCCCTAATTGCTAAATTTTTATAACTGAGCCTAAATGTATTGCATATGCTTAATTAAGAATATGAATGCTATTTGAGAGGAATTGAATAATTAACATGGGAATTGAGTAGGGATAAGTTATGAATGGGAAATTATGAATATGTGTAGTTATGATTAAATGTGTTATGATTTATTGAACAAGAAGATGAAAATTTAGTAGTATAATTGGATAAAGTAAATAAGGATTTTATGGCATTGAATGCAAGACTTTAAAAATATGGTGGTGCACTTCCAAAAGGTTAAAGGTAAATTGGTTAAAGGAGCCAGTCTTGTAAGACGTTGTCCGGGTTGTGGGACTGTACGCTTAGACTGGTGTGAATCAAGTCGTGTAAGACGTTGTCCGGGTTGTGGGACTGTACGCGTCGACTGGTTCGGTATGAGGTCGTGTAAGACGTTGTCTGGGTTGTGGGACTGTACGCATCGACCGATTTGATTTGATGTCGTGTAAGACGTTGTCCGGATTGTGGGACTGTACGCATCGACTGGTTTGATTTGATGTCGTGTAAGACGTTGTCCGGGTTGTGGGACTGTACGCATCGACTGGTTTGATTTAATGTCTTGTAAGACGTTGTCCGGGTTGTGGGATTGCACGCATAGACTTGTGCGATCCAGATCTTGTAAGGCGTTGTCCGGGTTGTGGGACTGCACGCATAGATCGCGTAAGACGCCATGGTGCGCAACTGTAAGACGTTGTCCGGGTTGTGGGACTGTACGCAATGATGGATCCACGTGAATAAATTTCCCTATATTATGAGGAACTCAAGGTATATGTACAGAGAAAAGAAATTATGAAAGTTAAGAGAATTTACGAAAAGGGCATGTTTATGAAATCGAATGAATAAAATGTTTAAGTGTTGACCTCTGACCTGAGGGACACATAATTTAAATATGGAAAAGTCTAAGGGCCTCTGTTTTGAGGTGATAAATGTGTTGAATGAAAATTGTGCATTGGCCCCTGATTTGAGGTGATGTACTGAAATAAAATGTGTATGTGAAATGAATAAAAAGTAAAGAAAATGAATAATGAAATGAATAATGAAAATGGATGTTGAAATGAATAATGGAAATGGAAATTTGGAAAGAATAATGAATATGGAAATTATGAAATGTGCATGGCGTGCTATATGTGAATATATGCTCTATTTGCTAGTTGTGTTTGACCTAGCGGGTTGTTATGTCTAGTTAGAAACTGCTTTCTATTTCATGTGCAAAGCTCACTCCCTTACATTTTTTAGGTACGGAGATTGAGCAGGCACAACCCCCGGCCGAGCAGGAATACTTTCCCTTACAGGGAGAGTAGGGTGTTATGGGTTTAGAGTATAATATGGACCTAAGCCTCTTATATTATTTTGATGTAAATTTAATATAATTTGTATGCATATTTTAAATGAGGCTTAGGATGCTTTGTTTTGATAAAGTATTATGTTTTGGTTAAGATACTTAAACTTAGTATTTTCGCTAGTACTCTGATATTTTTGGAGCCAATTGGGCCTTGATATGATTTAAAAATATTATCTGAAGCCCTGCTGGCTATTGGTTGTTTAATTAAAATGGTTTACCACAGGTTGAATTTTGGAATAGTCCGAAAAACAAACGAAACTCCGTCCGTTTGACGGTTGATTTTAATGAAATAAAAATGAATTTTCAAGTCCGTATTTTATTATAAGGGGTAAATAAGGGTATAAATCCTAGGTGTTACAAGTCAAGGAGCATTGGCATCGAAAAGCAAATTTAAAGAAGACCAAACGAGTGTTAAAAATGGATTTTTCGGTGCTATAAACACCCGACGTTAGGAAAGTCAAAATAAAAGATTAAAGACTCCAAACACAATTCCCACCGTTGGATATGAAGATATGATTTTTAGGAAGTTACTCGTCAAATTTGAGCAAGATTTGACAGTGAACGAAGAAGTTATGGCTATTTGAAGTTGGGAGAAAATAGCTGAAAAATAGAAAAATGAAGTAGCAGTATCTGCTCATTTCGCTTAAGCGAAATTGTTCCAGTAGCAACACGGATGGAGTTCGCTTAAGCAAACAGATTTCGCTTAAGCGAAATTACTACGATCTGCAACATTAAATTCATGTTTTGGGGCTGAAACCCCATCCCCAACCCCACTTTCTCTCTCTTCTCTCTCTCTCCCTCCCTCCTCCACCACCACGAGCCACCGGCCGCCGCCACCACTGCCTCCTTGGCCCTTCCTCTTTCTCTTCTCTCCCTTGGCTTTTCTCTCTCTCTCTCTCCTTCCCTCACAATCTCCCTCCTCACACTCTCTCTCTCCACCACCACCAACCACGGTCGTCGCCGCCCAGAGCCGCCACCGCCATCACCTCCACGGTCACCACCCTCACAAACCCCATCCCTTTCTCTCTCTCCCGTTGACCCTTACTCTCTCTTCCTCTTCTCTCTCTTCGATCTCTCTCTCCTCTCTCTTTTCAATATGAGCCGCCACCGTGGCTGCCGATCGAACCGCCACGGGCCACCACCATAGCCTCTCCCTTTTCCCTTCCCCTCTCACATCCACGAGCTCTCTCTCTCTCCACGGATCTCACCGGTACCGTTACCGACCCGCGATCGTGCCGGGCTCGTGTCGGGAACCTCGAAGCTCGAAGCTCTTGCCTTGGTCCAGCCGCGATCGTTCCCGCTAACGAGGAGCAACACCGACGCCGTCATCGTCGCCGAGCTAAAATCCAGGTTCTATTTAAAAAGCCGGAGGTAAGAGGGTTCGCGTTACCTTTACTTGAGAAGTAAATTCTAGGATGCTATAGGGTAATTAAAAGTATGTTAATGAACCTTAGGGTACCCCCGTTGATATAGATAAAATAAATAAAATTGTGACGAGAAACCACTCCCTAGGGAATAGAATGTATGTGCGTAGAATAAAGTTTGGAAGGAGTGAGTGTATTTAGAATACTAAAAGAGTTAATATAGAATGAAAATGTAGAAAAGTATAAAATAAAACCAAGGAGAATTGTTAGGGAGAACCAACGAAACGTGAGAGTAAAAGAATAAAGAATAATTGTGTTAGGCGAGGAGAACTATTAAACTAAAAGTAAGGAAAAGGAGGAATTTAAAATGTGAATACGATGAGCATGGGTGGAGTGGACATAATTAAGAGTTGTTGGAAAATTAGAGAAATAGGAACGAAGCAATAAACTAAATCCAATTATAAAAAGGAAACAGGTAAAAGAAACTAGGGAAAAGATAATAAATCGAAAAGAGAGGACGTCATGATGGAAGTTAGAATAGAACGGTGTAATAAAATAGGGAAACCAAGTGGAGTTAATAGGGTAGTTAAATAAAATGAAATTAATGAAATAAGGATAATAAGTTAAGTAATGATGTGAGTTAATAGAGTAGTTAAATAAATTGGAGTCAATGAGATAGAAATAATAAGTTAAGCAAGAGTGAGAGATAAATGAAATTAAGCAATAACTAAGAATTAGTAACGAGAACTAGAATACACTATACTTGACCGTATTAATTAGAGTTGGATAAAATCGGGGAAGCTAACAAAAAGAAAAGGAGTAAAGTAGAAAATGTAGAAAATGTGATAAGTCATAAACGAAAATAAAGATTAAAAGATTCTGATGAGCATGAAAGAATTACTCAAATTATAAGAAAAAGAAAAGGAAGAGAAGAAGAAAAAAGAAAAGAAAGAAGGATATTGAAAATAGTGAAAAGTAAACAATGTGATGATAAGTCCCTAAGTAAAGAAATGAAATAAAAGAGAAAAATACAATAAATTAGAAAAGAGAAAAGATATATGACTAAGAAAAAGGGGAAAAAGAGAAAGAGAAAGAAAAAGAAAGAGAAAGAAAGGAAATAAAATAAAAGTCTGGTGCGAGCCTGGTAAGGCGTATCGGCATCGATGCGAGCCTGGTAAGGCGTGTCGATTAAAAAGGAAAATAAAAGTCTGGTGCGAGCCTGTTAAGGCGTATCGGCATTGATGCGAGCCTGGTAAGGCCTGTCGATTAAAAAGGAAAATAAAAGTCCGGTGCGAGCCTGTTAAGGCGTATCGGCATCGATGCGAGCCTGGTAATGCGTGTCTATTAAAAAGAAAATAAAAGTTTGGTGCGAGCCTGGTAAGGCGTATCGGCATCGATGCGAGCCTGGTAAGGCGTGTCGATTAAAAGAAAATGGAAGCTCGATGCGAGCCTGGTAAGGCGTATCGATTAAAAGGAAAAAGAATGGAAAACGGATAAAAGAATGGGAATGAAAGAATGAAAAGAGAATCAGTAATTAAAAGAATGTGAGAATAAGTAAAGAACTAAAAGAGATTATTTATATGAATAATTATGAATAAAGTATATTAATAATTATGTAGGCTTAGTTATTTTCTATGTCTTCTTATAGGATTTATCTTTTTAAGTTCTGTGTAATGCTACCCTTCTTGCTATATTTTTACAGGTACGGAAGTGGAGCTTACACTGTTGCGGGCCGAACTGGAAACCCTCCACTACGTAGAGTGTGGTTATGATACCAAGAGGGGATTTTATTTTTAATTACATTAAAAACTGTAATATTTTGTAATTTATAATATGTGTAGTTATATGCCCTGAAACTGGTACTGATCGGACGTTAGGATCTGAACTGGTTTTTAATCTGTTGTGTTTATGTTTTTTAAATAATTCTGGTCTGACAGGTTTTTAGAAGGAAATTTCTGGGAAGTCCGAAAAACAGAGGAAACTCTGCCTGATTTTCGTAAAACCTTTCATAAGAAATCAAATTCTAAAATGAATTTTCAAACTCTGATTTTATTAAAATTTAAAATTAACTAATAAAAGTGAGGATGTTACATTTATGGTATCAGAGCAGTTTCGCTCGGCCTTGGAGTGTGAACTCACAACACCTATGGTTTACTCACCAAGCGAGTGACCAAATGTTAGTGTCAAGTCTTAGAATAGACGAATAGGTACACTTAGATTGAGAATTGTTTAGTTAATTGTGGAATAACGTATTGTTTTTCCACAACTCAGTCACCATGCCTCGGAGACGTACTCAGGATGATAGGATGGCTGCTATACTTGAGAATCTGGTCCAAATGAATCTGAATCAGGCTGAAACAGTAGCAGCGTCTGCAGCAGCAGCAGCCGCCGCACTCCACCAACCTCCAAACCCAATCGACATTGATTGGCTAGCTCGACTCAAACAGAACGACCCGCCCAAGTTTGAAGGTGGCTACAATCCTGATGCAGCACAGAGATGGCTCCAAGAATTGGAGAAGATTTTCCGCACAATGTCATCGCCCGCGGAGCAGATAGTCCCTTTGGCGGTGTACATGCTCACTGGAGAAGCTGAATATTGGTGGGAGCGTGTACGAAGGGAAATGGAGACCGCTAACCAGGAGACCACCTGGGATGTGTTAAGAATCAGGTTCTTAGGGAAGTATTTCCCGGAAGATGTCCGCCGAGAAAAAGAGCTGCCGTTCTTGACCCTGAAACAATGGAACATGAGTGTTGGAGAATATGCTGCACAGTTTGAGGATCTCATCCGATATGCCGGAAGCTACAGGGATGCTGATGAAAGGACTAAGTGCATTAAGTTTGAGGACGGGCTTCGCACTGAAATTAAAATCGCCTTTGAGTATCAGAATGTTGAGAACTTGTCCGACCTGGTAAACATGGCTAGCACTTACGAAAAAGGATTGAGATAGGAGAGGTTGGAACAACGAAACAGGAGTATGCAGGGTGCTGGGAGTTCTACCAGGAGAGAAGGATCGACGCAAGAACCAGGCCCGTACGCCGATGTGAACGCTATGGCAATAGTGCCAATGGACACGGCTCCAGACGTGAATGCCCCGAGAACCAGGCCACCATGTCCACTATGTGGGAAATTCCATCGGAAACTGTGCCTAATATTGAAACAACACAGAAAACAGGGCCTCTGCTATATATGCGAACAACCGAGACACATGGGGGCAAACTGTCCTAGACGTATCGGTGAAGGGAGCGAATGAACTCACCAGAGGTACTCTTAGTGTTAACTATATACCAAATATTTATTTAAAATGTTTTGCATAAAGCATACATATTCAATTTAACTTAAAAAGAAATCAATAAATGATAATACATTAGTTCAAGTTCCGACGAACACAATGATGGTATTGCCACTGGTAGAATGTAAGGTTAGAACTGATCACTCTGATTCTTACATCTGCTAGGGGACGATAAAATCAACAAACTTGACGATGATGTTGCTATTGATAGATGTGAGATTGGCACTGATCACCTCGATCTTCCAACTATTAGTGGTCGATATCATTGACACTTTCCAACAAAAAATCAGGACAGACGGATAGGAGCCTTAAGCCACTACACCCACTTACTAGTAGAGTAGCCACGAATAGAACTCACGAGAGAACCGAGCCGATCGAACCCGTAGTAACCATCTTTAGACTTCATGGAAAGCCAAACTAAAAGCCCAAAACTCATCAAGCATTTTATTAAGAATCCGAAGTGGTTATTCGCGAGAAAGGCGAAACTGGATGAATTAGTAGGGTATCCACACCGAGACCGACCCAAGTAAACTAGTAAATCGTGCTCACCATTAGGAATTAGAATGCACTTAAGAACTTAGTCCAGTTCCCAAACGATTCCCTCAAAGGAAGCAAGTTTAGCCGTTGCACCATGTGCCTTTATCAAGACCAAATCAAATCAGCAGTAGTTCCATAGAAAATGCATCTTTCGATGACTCTCTGCTGAAAATGCACACTTAAGGATAATCTCCATTGTCTTCTTGCTTGACATGTATCTAGTACATCCTGGGTCATCGTACGAAGACTGTGAAACCCATCCTTGAGTGCTTCGTGTTTCTTCTTTTCATCTTCACTCTCTTCAAGTTTCAAGCGTCTCAGATGTATACATGAGAATTCAACAAGACGTAGGAACCCAATATAGTTCTATGCCTACCGATGGATAACCATCCACGTGTCCCTTCTAACCTTGGATACCGGTCGAGAAGCTTATGTGCGAAATTCCGAATAACGAATGAGCATACCCCAAGCATGGATGTAACCAAGTGTGTTGATGCTAAGTGGGGGAGGATTTCAATCCAAGGAATGGGAGATGGAACTTTAATAATAAGAAAACCGACGTTCCTGTGCAGGTAGAGATAATACGCAGTATTAGAAGACACGCCTTGAAATAGGCATGAACCTAGCCACACCTGGAGCGGGAAATAAAAACCGAAGGGAAGTAAAAAAAACGTAGTCCGGAGTTTACCAATGGGATGATTCTCCATTTAAGGAACCAAACAGAATTTCGGGGACGAAATTCTAATAAGTGGGGGAGAAATGTAACATCCCGAATTTTAATTCTAATAATAATTAGAATAATAGTAAGATTTGGAAGTAAGGATTATCCTAGAAGGGATTTAAAATGAAGGATTAGGAGTTCTTTGAGTGCCATAGAGGAGTCAAGGAGCATTGGCATCGAAAAGCAAATTTAAAGAAGACCAAACGAGTGTTAAAAATCGATTTGTCGGTGTTATAAACACCCGACGTTAGGAAAGTCAAAATAAAAGATTAAAGACTCCAAACACAATTCCCACCGTTGGATATGAAGATATGATTTTTAGGAAGTTACTCGTCAAATTTGAGCAAGATCCGACGGTGAACGAAGAAGTTATGGCTATTTGAAGTTGGGAGAAAATAGCTGAAAAATAGAAAAATGAAGTAGCAGTATCTGCTCATTTCGCTTAAGCAAAATTGTTCCAGTAGCAACACGGATGGAGTTCGATCTGCAACATTAAATTCGTGTTTTGGGGCTGAAACCCCATCCCCAACCCCACTTTCTCTCCCTCCCTCCTCCAGCACCACGAGCCACCGGCCGCCGCCACCACCGCCTCCTTGGCCCTTCCTCTTTCTCTTCTCTCCCTTGGCTTTTCTCTCTCTCTCTCCTTCCCTCACAATATCCCTCCTCACACTCTCTCTCTCCACCACCCCCAACCACGGTCGCCGCCGCCCAGAGCCGCCACCGCCACCGCCACCACCTCCACGGTCACCACCCTCACAAATCCCATCCCTTTCTCTCTCTCCCGTTGACCCTTACTCTCTCTTCCTCTTCTCTCTCTTCGATCTCTCTCTCCTCTCTCTTTTCAATCGGAGCCACCACCGTGGTCGCCGATCGAACCACCACGGGCCACCACCATAGTCTCTCCCTTATCCCTTCCCCTCTCACATCCACGAGCTCTCTCTCTCTCTCTCTCCACGGATCTCACCGGCGCCGTTACCGACCCATGATCGTGCCGGGCTCGTGTCGGGAACCTCGAAGCTCGAAGCTCTTGCCTTGGTCCAGCCGCAATCGTTCCCGCTAAAGGGGAGCAACACCGACGCCATCATCGTCGCCGAGCTAAAATCCAGGTTCTATTTAAAAAGCCGGAGGTAAGAGGGTTCGCGTTACCTTTACATGAGAAGTAAATTCTAGGATGCTATAGTGGTATCTAAGAATAGGGTAATTAAAAGTATGTTAATGAACCTTAGGGTACCCCCGTTTATATAGATAAAATAAATAAAATTGTGACGAGAAACCACACCCTAGGGAATAGAATGTATGTGCGTAGAATAAAGTTTGGAAGGAGTGAGTGTATTTAGAATACTAAAAGAGTTAATATAGAATGAAAATGTAGAAAAGTATAAAATAAAACCAAGGAGAATTGCTAGGGAGAACCAACGAAACGTGAGAGTAAAAGAATAAAGAATAATTGTGTTAGGCGAGGAGAGCTATTAAACTAAAAGTAAGGAAAAGGAGGAATTTAAAATGTGAATACGATGAGCATGGGCGGAGTGGACATAATTAAGATTTGTTGGAAAATTAGAGAAATAGGAAAGAAACAATAAACTAAATCCAATTATAAAAAGGAAACAGGTAAAAGAAACTAGGGAAAAGATAATAAATCGAAAAGAGAGGACGTCATGATGGAAGTTAGAATAGAACGGTGTAATAAAATAGGGAAACCAAGTGGAGTTAATAGGGTAGTTAAATAAAATGAAATTAATGAAATAGGGATAATAAGTTAAGTAATGATGTGAGTTAATAGAGTAGTTAAATAAACTGGAGTCAATGAGATAGAAATAATAAGTTAAGTAAGAGTGAGAGATAAATGAAATTAAGAAATAACTAAGAATTAGTAACGAGAACTAGAATACACTATACTTGACTGTATTTATTAGAGTTGGATAAAATCGGGGAAGCTAACAAAAAGAAAAAGAGTAAAGTAGAAAAATTAGAAAATGTGATAAGTCATAAACGAAAATAAAGATTAAAAGATTCTGATGAGCATAAAAGAATTACTTAAATTATAAGAAAAAGAAAAGGAAGAGAAGTAGAAAAAGGAAAAGAAAGAAGGATATTGAAAATAGTGAAAAGTAAACAATGTGATGATAAGTCCCTAAGTAAAGAAATGAAATAAAAGAGAAAAATATAGTAAATCAGAAAAGATAAAAGATATATGACTAAGAAAAAGGGGAAAAAGAGAAAGAGAAAGAAAAAGAAAGAGAAAGAAAGGAAAGAAAATAAAAGTCTGGTGCGAGCCTGGTAAGGCGTATCGGCATCGATGCGAGCCTGTTAAGGCGTGTCGATTAAAAAGGAAAATAAAAGTCCGATGCGAGCCTGGTAAGGCGTATCGGCATAGATGCGAGCCTGGTAATGCGTGTCTATTAAAAAGAAAATAAAAGTCCGGTGCGAGCCTGGTAAGGCGTATGGATTAAAATGAAAAAGAATTGAAAACAGATAAAAGAATGGGAATGAAAGAATGAAAAGAGAATCAGTAATTAAAAGAATGTGAGAATAAGTAAAGAACTAAGAGATTATTTATATGAATAATTATGAATAAATTATATTAATAATTATGTAGGCTTAGTTATTTGCTATGTCCTCTTATAGGATTTATCTTTTTAAGTTCTGTGTAATGCTACCCTTCTTGCTACATTTTTACAGGTACGGAAGTGGAGCTTACACTGTTGCGGGCCGAACTGGAAACCCTCCACTATGTGGAGTGTGGTTATGATACCAAGAGGGGATTTTATTTTTAATTACATTAAAAACTGTAATATTTTGTAATTTATAATATGTGTAGTTATATGCCCTGAAACTGGTATTGATCGGGCGTTAGGATCTGAACTGGTTTTTAATATGTTGTGTTTATGTTTTTTAAATAATTCTGGTCTGACAGGTTTTTAGAAGGAAATTTCTGGGAAATCCGAAAAACAGAGGAAACTCTGCCTGATTTTCCTAAAACCTTTCATAAGAAATCAAATTCTAAAATGAATTTTCAAACTCTGATTTTATTAAAATTTAAAATTAACTAATAAAAGCGAGGATGTTACAGAGAGCCATCGAAGGATGCGTTTTCTATGGATCTGCGGCTGATTGATTGGTCTCGGTCAACCGGGGGTCCTATCAAATGCACAGAGTCCCAAAAGACAGAAACTATCACTTGAGGTGTTCCGACATAACATCTTAATTGAGATTCCACTTCGCGACTTCACTTTTATCTCGTTCACCTTTTACTCCTTCAAGTGAGTCTAGCAAAGTCACTCTTAAAATCAATCTTCACCATACTCGGATTCTACTTCGATGCTACTTCCTTCCCGATCGTTTAATAATTTCAATTCGGTATAGGAATTGCTAAAGATCGATTTCACTTGAGGGCCAAGGTCAAGGTCTAGTTGTTATTTCTCAAATGATATGATGGCTCTTCATACCTACGCATACGGCTATGTTCTCATACAAGTTAGAGGGGTGGTTCGATCATTTAGTTGAATGTTCTCGGTGGAAATATAGAATAAGAGTGTCTTAAATGGGGTTGGTTTGCGTATCACCGCTTATGAGTTTTAGTAAAGATCCTATAGGATTAAAGTTCAATCGGGCTTTCGACAGAGATAGAATTCCTAGATGGTTTATTCGGATCTCAACTAGATGATTGCAATAATATAGCATGTTAATAAACGCGAAGACCGAGGTGGTCAGTCCCAATCCCACATTTATCAAATGTACATCACTGGTTTATTGAATGATAGCATTATCTTTTAACAGATGCAAGAGAAAGGATGACCAATCCTGACCTTACACTCTATCAGTAGCAATACCATCATTCTGTTCGACGGAACTTTAACTAATGTACTATCAATTATCGATTTCTTCTAAGTTAAATCAACATGTATACTTTATGCAAAAACATCCTAAGTAACCATTGGGTACATTATTAATCGCTAAAAGTACCTTGTATAAGTTTATTCCTCGTTCTACGTGCTCATAGGACATTCTGCAATACGGTGTCCCGGTTGCCCACATCGGAAACAGAGACTTTCCTTTCTGTGCTGCTTAAGCATCCAACATATACGTTTATGGAATCCTCCACAATGTGGACATGGTGGCCTATATCTCGGAGCATTCACATTCAGGTTTGCAGCTTCTGGAGCCACAGCTTCGGCGCCAATGTTAACGTATGGGTCTGATTCCTGGGCCAGTTCCTTGCCTCTGCTGGAACCTTCTGACCCATGCCTTAATTTGTTCCGCTCCTCAGCTAATTCTTGCTTGAGTGACTTCTCGTAGGCGCTTGTCATGTTCACCAATTGAAAAAATTTGGCAACATTCTAGTAAACAAACATAGTCCTGATTTATGCATGAAGGCTGGATTCGAACTTGATGCATTTGGTGCGCTCATCCGCATCCCGATAGCTGCCCGAGTAACGAATCAAATATTCAAACTGTGCCGCATACTCGTCGACACTCATGTCCCCTTGTTCTAATTTCAGGAAGGCTAACTCTTTCCCCATACGTACATCCTCAGGGAAGTACTTTCCCAGAAATGCCTCCTTGAACTTGTCCCAGTTGACCTCCTGATTGGCTAGCTCCATGCCCCTTCGCACATGCTCCCTCCAATATTCTGCTTCTCCGCTGAGCATGTAAGTTGCCAAGGGGACTTTCTGTTCAATGGGTGGCGACATTGTACGAAAAATCTTCTCCAATTCTTGAAGCCATCCCTGAGCTCCATCCGGATTATAACCTCCTTCAAACCTAGGCGGTCCGTTTTTCCTAAACCGTGCCAGCCAATCAATTTCGGCTAGGGCTGGACGTGCCTGGGCATATTGATTTACTATTGCTACCGCTGCTGCAGCTGCATTTGCAGCAGCAGTAACTGTTTCCGCCTGGTTCTGGTTCTGCTGAACTAGATTTTCCAGAATCTGGGCAATCCTGTCATTATCAGCACGCCTCCGTGCCATGAGGTCTGATTCTGAAAATAAAACAAGTTTAGGCACATATATATATATATATATATATGTATATATAGGAATGAGTGCATACTCAACTAAGCGTACTTACCCATATGCATCTATATTTATCCATCTAGTTAGTTAACATAAGACTTGACTCTATCTATTGGTTACTCGCTTGCTGAGTAACCCACAGGAGTTATGAGTTCAAACTCCAAAGGCCGAGGAAAAACTGCTCTGATACCATAATGTAACACCCTCACATTAATTAGTTAAATTTAGGTTTTATTAAAATTGGTGCTAGAAAATTCCTTTTTAAACTTGATTACTTATAAAAAGTTTTTACGAAAATCCGGCAGAGTTTCCTCTGTTTTCCGGACTTCCCAAAATTTTTATTTTTGAAACCTGTCAGTCCAGAAATATTTAAAAACATAAACTACATCAGTTTAATAGTCATAACAGATCCTAACGCCCGATTAGTACAAGCCACAAGGCATACGTCTATTTCATATTCTAAAATTATAAAAATGACTGTCCACTTATAATAATAAATATACATTCCACGTGGTGGAATGAAAATCCTGCTTGGCCAGGTCCTATGTAAACTCCACTTCAGTACCTGCAAAATATAGCAAGAAGGGTAGCATTACATAGAACTTCAAAAGATAAATTCTACAAGAGACATAGGAATAAACTAGGCCTACCCTATTATTAATATCCGTTACTCATAATTTTCCGTACATTAAATTTCCATTAGTTCTTCTTTTATTCTCACATTCTGCTAATCCTTAATTTGCTATTCAATTTACCTCGTTCACTCATTTATTTCCCTTCTTAGTTCTATGATTATTTCTACATTCTCTTTTCTTTTCTTTTTCTTCTTCTCTTCCTTTTTTCTTTTTCTTTCTTTTTCTTTTTCATTTCACTTTTATCATTTGGCCACAGGGTCACCACGACCAACCTGCGCCATTTATCTTTCATTATTATTCGGCCACAGGGTCACCACGACCAACCTGCACCATTTATCTTTTATTATTATTCGGCCAGAGGGTCACCACGACCAACCTGCACCATTTATCTTTTATTATTATTCGGCCACAGGGTCACCACGACCAACCTGCACCATTTATCTTTTATTATTATTCGGCCACAGGGTCACCACGACCAACCTGCGCCATTTATCTTTTATTATCTTTCTCATCATTAATTCATCTTAGTCTTTTCTCTTTACTTTTAGTTCATTAGTTCTCTTTAATTCTTTTAATTTCTTGACCCTTCTTTTATCTTTTTCTATTTAAGTGTTTCTCTTTACTAATGTTATTCTTACTTTTAATTAACTCTCGTTACTAACTATTAGTTATCTCTTTGTTTCCCCTATCTCACATTTTTATTTACTTATTATTCATATTCCATTACTCTATTTTAATTAACTACCCTTTTTAGCTTAGCTTAGTTTCCATATCTTATTACAACATTTTATTTAACTTCCCTAACAACGTACTCTCTTTGCTTTAGTATCTTTTTATTAATTTCTTTTACCGGTTATATATTTTCTTTTACATCTAATTCGATATTTTGTTTCTATTCCCCTATTCGACTCCGCATGTTTTCCTCATTCCACATTCTAATCCCTCTTTTATCCCATTAAAATCTTCACTTACTATTTTACTTATTATCTTTCAGCTTATTAGTTCTACTCTTTATGCCTATTTCGTTTACCCTTTTATTCTTTTACCCCCAAGTTTAGTTGGTTTTTCCTTAAATTCTCCCTTGTGTTACAGTGTATACTTTTCTACATTTTCGCTCAATATTAACCAATTAATATCCTAAATATGCTCATTCGTTTCGGACCTTGTCCTACACGTACATATTCTATTCCCTAAGGTGTGGTTTCCATTAATCTATCTATATATAAATTACCCCTATTTCCCCCACCACTTCCAAAATCCCGCCCAAACCCTCCCTTCTTTTTATTTTTTTTTAAATTTTTTTCCTTTTTAATGCCCAAACCGGCAAACCCTCAACATTTTTTTTTAAATTCCGCCCAAACCCTCACTCTCCTTTTTTTTTTTAACGACTCCCTCCTATTTTGACTACCCCGCCCAAATAGTACAAGGGTGCTTCTATCATGTATCGGTTTTTTGTGCTTCGGCTCCTTTTTTTTATTTTTTTTATTTTAATAAATATAATATATTAAAAAAAATATGTTTTGGGTTTTCTGTGTTCTTTTTATGTACATGTTTTTGTTATTTGGATTTGAATTTTTTTTATATATTCTTCAGGACACATGTAACGGTTCAAACAAGTAAAATATAAAACAAGGGTGATTTTACCGTGCACCGATTTTTGGTGCTTCGGCTCTTTTTTTATTTTTTTATTTTAATAAATCTAATATATTAAAACAAATATGCTTTGGATTTTCTGTGTTCTTTTTATGTACATGTTTTTGTTACTTGGATTTGAATTTTTTTTATATATTCTTGCGGGTACATTAATGGTCCAAACAAGTAAAATATAACACAAGGGTGCTTCTACCATGCACCAATTTTTGTGCTCCGGCTCTTTTTTTATTTTTTTATTTTAATAAATCTAATATATTAAAAAAAATATTTTTTGAGTTTTCTGTGTTATATTTATGTGCATGTTTTTGTTATTTGGATTTGAAATTTTTTTATTATATGCTTTCAGACACAAGTAATGGTCCAAACAAGTAAAATATAAAACAAGGGTGCTTCTACATGCACCGGTTTTCCGGCTCTTTTTTTAATTTTTTATTTAATAAATCTAATATATTAAAAAAAATATGCTTTGGGTTTTATGTATTCTTTTCATGTACTCCCTACATGTTTTTGTTATTTGGATTTGAATTTATAATGTCATTAATTACTTCTTTTTCAAAAACACTTTTATTCACTTTTTTTAAAAGCAAATTTTTTAGTTTAAAAATATTACATACAAGAATGTTAATCGACTCCAATTTATTGACTCTTTCGTAAATAATAATATTAATCGACTCCTTCCTAAACAATTTTTAAACAAGAATGTTTACATTATTATATTTTTTTTTACACTTAAACATTATTCATATTAAAATTCCTCATAACTATTCAATAATAAATTAAAACTAATATTAATTGTAACTTTGTGAAATGTTTTATCGATTTCTATTTCTCCCGTGCATCGCACGGGATTGGGGGCTAGTAATTCTAAATACTTCATTATATCCGCGGGGACTACCCTAAGGTTCATTAACATATTACTCTATTCTTAGCCATCACTATAGCATCCTAGAATTTACTTCTCAAGTAGAGGTAACACGACCCTTCTTACCTTATCCTTATAGAGAGAGAAGGGAGTACCAAACCCTAACTCTTTAAAATCCCCACTTTTTAGATCCAACCAAGTAGCCGCCAAATGTGTAGAGAGAGAGAGAGTTTGCTTCTCCGAGCCTTAATGTAGAGAGAGAAAGCTTCAAAACTATGGAATGAGTGAGAAAATGATCCATGAAGCAAAAGAAGTGAAATTAGTTAGAGATTATGGGGGGAAATTCGTATAACATGACGGAAATGAGGAGGAAAGCTTGAATCTCACTTACTTTGAGCTTGAAATGGTGGAAATCAAGAGTGGGTGTTGAAACCTTTGAACCCTAACTCATACCCATGGCTTGAGAGAGAATGCAAGGTGGGGAGGGGAAATAGAGGAGATTGATGAATGATTATGTGTCAGTGTGTGATGGAGATTGATTTTTGGTAGTTTATTATGGATTAGAGTGGAGAAAGGAGAAGGAATTTAGAGAGAGAAAGGGGAAGAATTCGTGCCCTAAGAGAGACAAAGACAAAGGTGGAGTGAATGGGGAAGAAGACCCCAACACGCTTTATTTTTTCACTGCTGAGTCGTACTACTCGAGTAGTTAGTGTACTACTCGAGTAGTCCCTTCAATTTTATTTTCTGGACTTGCTGTTTGGACAGACTACTCGATTAGTCAGTGTACTAATCGATTAGTCAGGCTTGTTTTCTTTTCTTGGCATTTCAAAATGCCATAACTTCTTCGTTATCCGTTGGATCTTGCTCAAATTTTAAAGCAAGCTTCCCTACATACTAATCTTCACATCCAACGGTGGAATTTGTGTTTAGAGTTGTAAATCTTTTATTTTTAATTTCCTAATATAGGGTGTTTACAACACCGAAAACATCGCTTCTAACGCTCTTTTGTTCATCTTTCAACCTCCTTTTTGATGCCAATGCTTCTTGACTCCTTTATGGCATTCAAATAAATCGTAATCCATCACCTAAACTCTTCTTTAGCATGATTATCATTCTTATAACCCTATCATTACTCTAATTATTTTGGGAATTAAAATTCGGGATGTTACAATTCTCCCCCACTTATTAGAATTTAGTCCCCGAAATTCCGTTGAGTTCCGTAATTGGAGAACCATCCCATTGGTAAAGCTTTTGACTATGGTCTTAACTTCCCTTCGGTTTTTATTTCCCGCTCCAGGTGTGGTTAGGGTCATGCCCATTTCAATGCTTGTCTTCTAATACTACGTATTATCTCTATCTACACAGGATCGTCAGTTTTTCTTATTATTAAAGTTCCATCTCCCATTCCTTGGATTGAAATCCTCCCCCACATGGCATTGGCATACTTGATCATATCCATGCTAGGGGGTATGCTCATTCGTTGCTCAGAATAGAGTACACAGGTTCCCGACCGGTATCCAAGGCTGAAAAGAGGGCACGTGGGTGGCTATCTATCGGTAGACATAGAGCTATGCCGGGTTTCTACGACTTGGCGAATTCTCACATATACATCTGAGATGCTTGAAACTTGAAGAGAGTGAAGATGAAAAGAAGAAACATGAAGCACTCAAGACTGAGTCTCATGGTCTTTGCAAGACGACCCAGGATGTACTGGATACATGTCAAGCAAGAAGACAATGGAGGTTATCCCCAAAGTGTGCATTTTCAGCAGAGAGCCATCGAAGGATGCGTTTTCTATGGATCTGCGGCTGATTGATTGGTCTCAGTCAACCGGGGGTCCTGTCAAATGCACAGAGTCCCAAAAGACTTAGATTATCACTTGCGGTGTTCCGACATAACTTCTTAATTGAGACTCCACTTCACGACTTCACTTTTATCCCGTTCACCTTTTACTCCTTCAAGTGAGTCTAGCAAAGTCACTCTTAAAATCAATCTTCACCATACTCGCATTCTACTTCGATGCTACTTCCTTCCCAATCGTTTAATAATTTCAATTCGGTATAGGAATTCCTAAAGATCGATCTCACTTGAGGGCCAAGGTCAAGGTCTAGTTGTTATTTCTCAAATGATATGATGGCTCTTCATACCTACTCATACGGCTAAGTTCTCATACAAGTTAGAGGGGTGGTTCGATCATTTAGTTGAATGTTCTCGGTGGAAATATAGAATAAGAGTGTCTTAAATGGGGTTGGTTTGCGAATCACCGCTTATGAGTCTTAGTAAAGATCCTATAGGATTAAAGTTCAATCGGGCTTTCGAAAGAGATAGAATTCCTAGATGGTTTATTCGAATCTCAACTAGATGATTGCAATAATATAGCATGTTAATAAACACGAAGACCGAGGTGGTCAGTCCCAATCCCAAATTTATCAACCGTACATCACTGGTTTATTGAATGATAGCATTATCTTTTAACAGATGCAAGATAAATGATGACCAATCCTGACCTTACACTCTATCAGTAACAATACCATCATTCTGTTCGGCGGAACTTTAACTAATGTACTATCAATTATCGATTTCTTTTAAGTTAAATCAACATGTATACTTTATGCAAAAACATCCTAAGTAACCATTGGGTACATTATTAATCGCTAAAAGTACCTCGGATAAGTTTATTCCTCGTTCTACGTGCTCATAGGACAATCTGCAGTACGGTGTCCAGGTTGCCCACATCGGAAACAGAGACCTTCCTTTCTGTGCTGCTTAAGCATCCAACATATACGTTTATGGAATCCTCCACAATGTGGACATGGTGGCCTAGTTCTCGGAGCATTCACATTCAGGTTTGCAGCTTTTGGAGCCACAGCTTCGGCGCCAATGTTAACGTATGGGTCTGATTCCTGGGCCAGTTCCTTGCCTCTGCTGGAACCTTCTGACCCTTGCGTTAATTTGTTCCGCTCCTCAGCTAATTCTGGCTTGAGTGACTTCTCGTAGGCGCTTGTCGTGTTCACCAATTGGGAAAAGTTGGCAACATTCTGGTAAACAAACATAGTCCTGATTTTTGCATGAAGGCCGGATTCGAACTTGATTCATTTGGTGCGCTCATCCGCATTCCGATAGCTGCCCGAGTAACGAATAAAATATTCAAACTGTGCCGCATACTCGCTGACACTCATGTCCCCTTGTTCTAATTTCAGGAAGGCTAACTCTTTCCCCATACGTACATCCTCGGGGAAGTACTTGCCCAGAAATGCCTCCTTGAACTTGTCCCAATTGACCTCCTGATTGGCTAGCTCCATGCCCCTTCGCACATGCTCCCACAAATATTCTGCTTCTCCTCTGAGCATGTAAGTTGCCAAGGGGACTTTCTGTTCAATGGGTGGCGACATTGTACGGAAAATCTTCTCCAATTCTTGAAGGCATCCCTGAGCTCCATCCGGATTATAACCTCCTTCAAACCTAGGCGGTCCGTTGTTCCTAAACCGTGCCAGCCAATCAATTTCGGCTAGGGCTGGACGTGCCTGGGCATATTGATTTACTACTGCTACCGCTGCTGCAGCTGCATTTGTAGCAACAGTAACTGTTTCCGCCTGGTTCTGCTGAACTAGATTTTCCAGAATCTGGGCAATCCTATCATTATCAGCACGCCTCCGTGCCATGAGGTCTGATTCTGAAAATAAAACAAGTTTAGGCACATATATATACATATATATATATATATATATATATATATGTATATATAGGAATGAGTGCATACTCAACTAAGCGTACTTACCTATATGCACCTATATTTATCCATCTAGTTAGTTAACATAAGACTTGACTCTATCTATTGGTTACTCGCTTGCTGAGTAACCCACAGGAGTTATGAGTTCAAAATCCAAAGGTCGAGGAAAAACTGCTCTGATACCACAATGTAACAGCCTCACATTTATTAGTTAAATTTAGGTTTTATTAAAATTGGTGCTAGAAAATTCCTTTTTAAATTTGATTACTTATAAAAACTTTTTACGAAAATCCGGCAGAGTTTCCTCTGTTTTCCGGACTTCCCAAAATTTTTCTTTTTGAAACCTGTCAGTCCAGAAATATTTAAAAACATAAACTACATCAGTTTAATAGTCATAACAGATCCTAACGCCAGATTAGTACAAGCCACAGGGCATAGGTCTATTTCATATTCTAAAATTATAAAAATGACTGTCCACTCATAATAATAAATATACATTCCACGTGGTGGAATGAAAATCCTGCTCATCCAGGTCCTATGTAAGCTCCACTTCATTACCTACAAAATATAGCAAGAAGGGTAGCATTACACAGAACATAAAAAGATAAATTCTACAAGAGACATAGCAATAAACTAAGCCTACCATATTATTAATATCCGTTACTCATAATTTTCCATACATTAAATTTCCATTAGTTCTTCTCTTATTCTCACATTCTGTTAATCCTTAATTTGCTATTCAATTTACCTCGTTCACTCATTTATTTCCCTTCTTAGTTCTATGATTATTTCTACATTCTCTTTTTTTTTTCTTTTTCTTCTTCTCTTCCTTTTTTATTTTTATTTCTTTTTCTTTTTCATTTGACTTTTATCCTTTGGCCACAGGGTCACCACGACCAACCTGCGCCATTTATCTTTCATTATTATTCGGCCACAGGGTCACCACGACCAACCTGCACCATTTATCTTTTATTATTATTCGGCCACAGGGTCACCACTACCAACCTGCACCATTTATCATTTATTATTATTCGGCCACAGGGTCACCACGACCAACCTGCACCATTTATCTTTTATTATTATTCGGCCACAGGGTCACCACGACCAACCTGCACCATTTATCTTTTATTATTATTCGGCCACAGGGTCACCACGACCAACCTGCGTCATTTATCTTTTATTATCTTTCTCATCATTAATTCATCTTAGTCTTTTCTCTTTACTTTTAGTTCCTTAGTTCTCTTTAATTCTTTTAATTTCTTCACCCTTCTTTTATCTTTTTCTATTTAAGTGTTTCTCTTTACTAATGTTATTCTTACTTTTAATTAACTCTCGTTACTAACTATTAGTTATCTCTATGTTTCCCCTATCTCACATTTTTATTTACTTATTATTCATATTCCATTACTCTATTTTAATTAACTACCCTTTTTAGCTTAGCTTAGTTTCCATATCTTATTACAACATTTTATTTAACTTCCCTAACAACGTACTCTCTCTTTGTTTTAGTATCTTTTTATTAATTTCTTTTACCGGTTATATATTTTCTTTTACATCTAATTCGATATTTTGTTTCTGTTCCCCTATTCGACTCCGCACGTATTCCTCATTCCACATTCTAATCCCTCTTTTATCCCATTAAAATCTTCACTTACTATTTTACTTATTATCTTTCAGCTTATTAGTTCTACTCTTTATGCCTATTTCGTTTACCCTTTTATTCTTTTACCCCCAAGTTTAGTTGGTTTTTCCTTAAATTCTCCCTTGTGTTACAGTGTATACTTTTCTACATTTTCGCTCAATATTAACCAATTAATATCCTAAATATGCTCATTCGTTCCGGACCTTGTCCTACACGTACATATTCTATTCCCTAAGGTGTGGTTTCCATTAATAATTCTAAATACTTCATTTATATCCGCGGGAACTACTCTAAGGTTCATTAACATATTACTCTATTTTTAGCCATCACTATAGCATGCTAGAATTTACTTCTCAAGTAGAGGTAACACGACCCTTCTTACCTTAACCTTACAGAGAGAGAAGGGAGTACCAAACCCTAACTCTTTAAAATCCCCCCTTTTTAGCTCCAACCAAATAGCCTCCAAATGTGTAGAGAGAGAGAGTTTGCTTCTCCGAGCCTTAATGTAGAGAGAGAAAGCTTCAAAACTATGGAGGAGAGAGAAAATGAGCCATGAAGCAAAAGAAGTTAAATTAGTTAGAGATTATGGGGGGAAATTTTTATAACATGAAGGAAATGAGGAGGAAAGCTTGAATCTCACTTACTTTGAGCTTGAAATGGTGGAAATCAAGAGTGGGTGTTGAAACCTTTGAACCCTAACTCATACCCATGGCTTGAGAGAGAAAGCAAGGTGGGGAGGGGAAATAGAGGAGATTGATGAATGATTATGTGAGTGTGTGATGGGGATTGATTTTTGGTAGTTTATTATGGATTAGAGTGGAGAAATGAGAAGGAATTTAGAGAGAGAAAGGGGAAGAATTCGTGCCCTAAGAGAGAGAGAGACAAAGGTGGAGTGAATGAGGAAGAAGACCCCAACACGCTTTATTTTTTCACTGTTGAGTCGTACTACTCGAGTAGTTAGTGTACTACTCGAGTAGTCCCTTCAATTTTATTTTCTGGACTTGCTGTTTGGACAGACTAATCGATTAGTCAGTGCACTAATCGATTAGTCAGGCTTGTTTTCTTTTCTTGGCATTTCAAAATGCCATAACTTCTTCGTTATCCGTCGGATCTTGCTCAAATTTTAAAGCAAGCTTCCCTACATACTAATCTTCACATCCAACGGTGAAAGTTGTATTTAGAGTAGTAAAACTTTTATTTTGAATTTCCTAATATAGGGTGTTTACAACACCGAAAACATCGCTTCTAACGCTCTTTTGTTCATCTTTCAACCTCCTTTTTGATGCCAATGCTTCTTGACTCCTTTATGGCATTCAAAGAACTCCTAATACATCACCTAAACTCTTCTTTAGCATGATTATCATTCTTATAACCCTATCATTACTCTAATTATTTTGGGAATTAAAATTCGAGATGTTACACCATCAATCACTTTCAAATTCGCATAAAACTTCCTAACTAACCTCGGATAATAATTCGAGCGAAAACTAAGAAATTTAGTAAGACTTTGTTCTTCAAAAATATTAACACATTCAAGCCTCTGAGTTTGTAGCCACTGCAAGTTTAGATAACGAAGAATCCCAAAAGCCCTATCCTCAAATTCAGTCTCACATTCCTTTCTAGCATCCTTAGAGTAGTAAACCGAGTCCAAGTCCATGTTGGCTCGTTGCTTCTTGCATTTACCAGCAGAGGAGGAGGCAGCCATGATGCTCTTAGGGTTTGAAAAGAGGATTTTGTGTGAAATATGGATTAGAGAAGAAATACAGTTGAAATTGAAGAGAATGAGATTGAGTTGAGTGAAGAAATAGTGGATTTATGAAGAAAAAAATGTTGAAGTTGTGTGAAAAGAAGAGTAAATCGCGTGGAGAAGATGAAGAAACCTTGTCTGTATATGAGTGTGAATAACGTGTTTTCTAAAAGATAAGGTTTTAACTTTTAAGGTCTGACACGGCTTAATCGATTAAGCTGAGTCTTAATCGATTAACGCCTGTTAATTTTCATGAGTTTAATCGAGTAAAATGCAGATAATCGATTAAGGTCAGAAAGATGATTTTTAACTTAATCGATTAACATTGAAAAATACTCAGCTTTAACAGATTAACTTGTGCAAAACTCATTGAAAACTTATCCAAAAACACACATAAACACATATCAACCAGCACTTTAGCAAATAAGCACACAACCAAGCAATACACATTAGAGAACACATATAACCAAAGCTTTAGAGAAGCATGATTAGATTTTAATGACAAAAACAACTCAAAACAATTCATATAGAAATAGGTGTTTAAGAAGAGATTGACTTTAAAACAAAAGATCAAATACAACTAGCCAAGTGTCGATTCACCTAAAATACCTAGCTCCCTTCTAATGAAATAGAAAGTATCTCTAGGTAGGGGTTTTGTAAAAATGTCGGCAAGTTGATTTGAAGTATTTAAAAATTCAATCACGCAATCTCCTTTTTGGACATGGTCCCTTAAAAAATGATGCCTTATTTCAATATGCTTTGTTCTTGAGTGTAATACTGGGTTTTTAGTAAGATTTATTGCGGAGGTATTATCACATTTAATAGGTATTTTTGTCAAATTCAAACCAAAATCCGAGAGTTGTTGCTTCATCCAAAGGATTTGAGCACAACAACTACCGGCCGCAATGTATTCGGCTTCAGCGGTTGATAAAGCTACATAATTTTGCTTCTTTGAAAACCACGATACAAGTGAACTACCAATTAAATGGCAAGTACCACTTGTACTTTTTCTTTCCACTTTACAACCGGCAAAATCCAAATTCGAATATCCAACTAAATTTAAGAAAGCATCCCTAGGATACCATAATCCGGTATTAGTCGTTCCTTTTAAATATTTCATGATTCGCTTAACTGCGGTTAAATGTGACTCTTTGGGATTTGATTGGAATCTTGCACACATGCATACACTAAACATAATATCGGGGCGGGAAGCAGTTAAATACAATTAGCTACCTATCATTCCACGATATTTCGTTACCTCAATTGATTTTCCACTTTCGTCTTTATCCATGTAGCATGTAGCACTCATTGGAGTTGAGGCCTCTTTGCAAGAATCCATACCAAAGCGCTTAAGTAACTCCTTGCAATACTTGGTTTGGTGTATATAAATCTCGGCGTCAAGTTGCTTGATTTGTAATCCAAGGAATAAGGTGAGCTCCCCCATCATAGACATTTCGAACTCACTTTGCATTAGATCTGAAAATTTCTTACATAGTTTTTCATTAGTAGCACCAAAAATGATATCATCAACTTAGATTTGTACCAAGAGTATGTCCTTACCGGATCTTTCAATAAAACGTGTATTATCCACAGCACCTCTTTTAAAACCCTTTTCAAGTAAAAAAATTGCTTAAACGATCATACCAAGCTCTAGGAGCTTGTTTAAGACCATACAAAGCCTTTTTCAACTTGAACACATAATCCGGATGATCAAAATTTTCAAATCAGGGTGGTTGTGAAACATACACTTCCTCTTGAATGTATCCGTTAAGAAACGCACTTTTGACATCCATTTGATACAATTTAAAGTTCATAATAGATGCATAAGCAAGTAAGAGTCTAATGGCCACTAATCTAGCAACGGGGGCATAGGTTTCATCATAATCAATACCCTCTTCTTGGATATACCCTTTGGCTAACAACCTAGCTTTGTTTCTAACAATAAAACCCGATTCATCAAGCTTATTTCTATATACCCACGTAGTACCAATCACAGGACGATCATCGGGTTTAGGCACAAGTTCCCAAACTTTATTCCTCTCGAATTGGTTCAATTCCTCTTGCATTGCCATAACCCAATGCTCGTCTTGGATTGCCTCATGAATGTTTTTAGGTTCTACTTGCGAAACAAAAGCAACAAAATGACAAATATTACGTAAAGTGCTTCGGGTTACCACTCCCTTAGCAATATCACCTAATACGTTTGTCAAAGGATGATTGTGGTTGGTTTTCCATGCCGGAGGTAGTCCATTATCTTCATGATGTGCTAGCTTGTTTCCTCTTGAATTATCATCATCTCTATTGATTTGATTCTCCATCTCCTTCTCTTTCTCATTTACATCTTGCGGTATTTCTTCATAGATATCCACACATGAAACACTAGAAATACCTTTCTCTCCTTCCGGAGATTCATCAAAAACAACATTTATTGATTCTTCAATAGTCAAAGTTCATTTATTAAAAACTCTAAAAGCTTTACTATGACTAGAATAACCCAAAAATATCCCATCATCCGCTTTTGGATCGAATTTTCCCAAAACATGTTTTCCATTATTCAAAATAAAGCATTTACATCCAAAAACATGAAAATAAGATATATTGGGCTTTCGGCCTTTGAAAAGCTCATAGGCGGTTTTCTTAAGAGAGGGCCTAATCAAAACTCTATTCAATACATGGCAAGCGGTACTAATCGCATCGGCCCAAAAATACTTAGGAACTTTGCTATCACTCAACATGGTTCTAGCTAACTCTTCTAATATGCGATTTTTCCGCTCAACGAATCCGTTTTGTTGTGGAGTTATAGGAGCTGAAAATTGATGCTCTACACCAAACTTATCACAAAACTTATCAAAAAGATGATTTTCTAACTCGCCACCATGATCGGTCCTAATAGCCACAATATTTTGATTGACTTTATTTTGAACAAGCTTGGCAAAGGTTTTAAAACGATGAAAAGTTCGATCTTTAGAAGATAAAAAATAAGTCCAAGTAAAACGTGAATAATCATCTACAATAACAAGTCCATAATAGTTGCCTCCAAAACTCATAGTTTGAGAAGGTCCAAATAAGTCCATGTGAATGAGTTCCAAAACCCTTGTAGTAGAAATCACCTTTTTAGGTGGAAAATTAGTTTTAGTTTGTCTGGACTTTTTACAAGGGTTGCAAACTCCTTCAATTTTAAAATTAAGTTTTGGAAGACCAACTACTAAGTCCTTAGATAGAAGCTTATTCAATTGTTTTACATGCACATGAGCAATTCTACGATGCCAAAGCCAAACATCACTTTCTTTGTTAATAAAACATTTTGAAAATAAAGAAGTAATGTCATTCAAGTCAATCAAGTATGTGTTATTGCACCGATTTCCTATGAATTTAATAGATTGGTCACTATCACTCTTAATGATGCAATGGTTTGAGGTAAAAACGATGCTATTACCGATATCGCACAATTGACTAATACTAAGCAAGTTATGTTCAAGACCATCAACATACAAAACATTGTCAATTATAACATTTGAGGCGTTTCCGATTTTACCTGCACCAAGGATTTTTCCACGATTGTTGTCGCCGTAAGTGACGTGACCCTTATCTCTTGGAGAAAACTCAATAAAATGTCTCTTGTCTCCCGTCATGTGCCTTGAACAACCGTTGTCCAAATACCAACGATCTTCTCTCGTTCGAAGGCACACCTACAAAACAAATCATTTGGTAGACTTAGGTACCCAAATGATTTTGCGTCCTTGGGGGTTAAGTTTCGGTTTTTCTCCTTTGATAAGCCAAATATATTCCTTTTTGGGTACACCATAGTTTTTAATTTTACAAACATTTGAGGTATGTCCAAAGATACCACAATAGAAACAAGTTGGTTTTCTAGTAAAATTGACCTTTGAAAAATTTCCAACTTTTCTATAGGATTTCTTCTTTGGAATAGTGTATCCCAAACCGGTCCTATTTGAATTATCTCTTTGTCTAGAAAGTAAATCATTCAAATTCCTTTTTCCTTTTGTGAAAGTTGCAAGTTTTTCTTTTAAATCATTAAGTTCAATTTCATAAACCTTGCACTTTTCACAATCGGAGATCACGGTAGAAGTAATACAACAATCACATGATGCATTTGAATATATGAGTTCTAAAGTTTCATTTTGATTTTTGTGGAGTCTCCTTAGTTTCCTTTGAATTGAATTTTCTAGAATTTCCTTTCCGCTTGAAAAATTTTCTGAAATTCTTCACCATAAGAGCTAGTGACTCATCATCCAATTCCGAATCGGAATCGTCATCTTGAGAAGAATCATTTTGAGTATCTACTACTTTTGATGACGCTTTCAATGCTATACACTTTTTCTTCTTGTCCGATTCTTCATTCATTGTTAGACGCCCAAGCTCCATTTCATGCTCTTGTAATTTGCCAAATAGTGTTGCGAGATCCATAGCATCCAAATCTTTAGATTCTACAATGGCGGTTACTTTTGGTTGCCAATTCCTATCCAAGCATCTCAACACTTTGTTAGTAAGTTCACCTTGTAAAAAAGTCTTACCAAGAGCAAGTAAATGATTGATAATGTGAGTAAAGCGTTTTTGCATATCATTTATAGATTCATTAAGAAGCATTTGAAACAATTCATACTCACGCATCAAAACATTCAACCTAACACGTCTAACCTCACTAGTTCCTTCATGAGTCACTTGAAGAGTGTCCCACATTTCCTTAGCACTAGCACATTGTGAAACTCTAAAGAATTCGTCATAAGATAAAGCAGAGGTGATGATATTTTTTGCTTTAAAATCAAATTGAACTTTCTTTTTATCATCATCCGTCCACTTATCTTCGGGGGTTAATTGTGCTAAACCATCAACTACACTAGAGGGAATGTGAGGACCTTTTTCAATCGCTTTCCAAATTTCAATATCGATCGCTTGGATAAAAATTTTCATTCTTACTTTCCAATAAGCGTATCCCTCACCATTAAATAGTGGGGGACGGTTTATTGCAGCACCTTCACCTCCAAAAGGATTATGGTTCGAGCCCATGGTTTCCAAAGGATCTTTTCGAAAAAGCTTTTATGCTCGGTTTATTCGACCGAGCTCTGATACCACTTGTTGGAAACCAACAAGAGGCTAAAACAACCTTCTAGAGGGGGGGTGAATAGAAGTTGTAAGCGATGATACCCAAATTTAAAAAGTAATTAAAAAATGGTCCAGAAACGATTGATTTTTAAGCCAAAAAGCAGGTCTTAATCGATTAACCTGTTTCCTAATCGATTAACGTCAGATAGCTTGAAAAATCTTAATCGATTATGCTTCAACTTAATCGATTAAGCACTGATTAATTTTGCAGAAAGTTGATTTCAGTTCAGTTCAAGAAACACAAGGAAATCTAGATACGCAGAATTAAATCTAAGGCAATCAATTACGAATCAATTAAGCAAGAAATATAATACGTAATTGAAATTCCCAATCTAAACCTAGATCCAAGAACTCTCGCAAGATTCAAATTAATAACAAAAATTAAAGAACGAAAATAACAAGAACACACGAAGATTTTAGCCTGGTTCACTCACAACCACCGTGAGCTACATCCAGTCCTCCCTCTCTGACTTGGGATATTTGCTTCACTAAGAAAATAAGAGAATTATTACAATAGAGTTAGAATTCCTCACTACTCTCGATCCTAACCCTTTCTCACGATGTACCAAATCGATGAGAATCTACCTCAATCTCTTAATTCTTTAATCTCGTTCTTTGATTGAAGGTCGCCTTCAATCCCTTTAGCTTTTGCCTTTGAAATCTTCAAAGTCCAAGGTAATGCTCCACCTTGCTTCCTTTTTCAATTAACAATTGAAAGTTGCTTTGTTGAATATCTTGAATGTAACCTCAACGTCACTAATTGATTCAACCAAGAATGTTGAAAGCACTTAGAATCTCAACTTGATACAATAAGAACAGAATATGTATTGGAATTGAGATTTCAAAAGAAGATGATAGAGAATTGATTTGTAACAGAATAATAGCTCAACAAAGATTGTAAGATGGTGAAAATATGCTCTTGAAAATATGAAGTTCGTAACCTTTTTCAAAACACATTAGAAAAGCTTTTATTCATTCTGTTTTAACAGTCCTTAATCGATTAAATGATAGCTTAATCGACTAACCACTGTTAAAAGAATGCATTAATTAAAATTGCCACTACTGGAAAATAAGGTTTTGAAATCGGGGTTTTAAAATCGGTCGTTGTAAAGCCGATTTAAAAAAAAACGCGGTGGCAATTTTGTAAATAAAATCTAACTTTTGAAATCGGTCGTTAAACAACCGATTTCGTAAGTATTTTTTCTTTTTTTAAATTTTTAATTTTTTATCTTTTGAAATCGGTCAAAATGACGGATTTCGTAAGTATTTTTTCTTTTTCTAATTTTTAATTTTTAATCTTTTGAAATCGGTCAAAAGGACCGATTTCGTAAGTATTTTTTCCATTTTTTCCATTTTTAATTTTTTATCTTTTGAAATCGGTCAAAAGGACCGATTTCGTAAGTATTTTTTCCATTTATTAAATTTTTCATTTTTTATCTTTTAAAATTGGTCAAAACGGCCGATTTCGTAAGTATTTTTTCCATTTTTTAAATTTTTTATTTTTTATCTTTTAAAATCGGTCAAAACGACCGATTTCGTAAGTATTTTTTCTTTTTTTTAATTTTTAATTTTTTAACTTTTAAAATCGGTCAAATATGACCGAGTTAGAAAATACTTTCTAACTCGGTCGTTTGAGCAGCAGAGTTAGAAAGTTTTTATTTATTTAATTTTTTTTTACAACTTTCTAACTCGGTCGTTATTGACCGACTTTAAAAATTAAAATAATTACACTATCTAACTCGGTCCCTAGTGACTGATTTAAATATATATATATATGTATGTATATATATATATATAGACTTTCTAACTCTGTCGTTTGTGACTGAGTTAAAAAGTCCTTCCAAAAAATTTGATCAAATTAAAACGCGCGCACATTATCAGATGAGTGCCAAAACCTAAAACAAAACATAAAACAGAGAAGCCATTATCGAAGCCGCTCCATTATCGTCCTTCGCCGCCGCTGCTGCTCCATTATCGTCCTTCGCCGCCGCTGCTGCTGCCATTATCGAAGTCGTCCTTCGTCGCCGCTGCTGTCCTCCGTCCTTCGTCCCTCTCCACCGATGACGACGACAGAAAGCTCCTCACCGCTTCGTCCTTCGGTGACGCGTCTGTCTTCTTCTCTGTCGCTTCGTCCTCCGAGCTTATTATTCAAACGAAAGGTCAGTGTTCAGTAACATTATTATCAAACGAATGATTAGAAGGTTTACACCAATCTTGAGAATCACATTATTGGTACTGCTTTGGAAAAAGAGAGAGAAATGGTTAAATGAAGTCAATGATAATAATAATATCATGAAAAAGTGAAGGAAAAAAAAGTAGTGCTTGTTGAACTGTCTTCTCATTAAAATCGTCATGATTTTTGAGGGAAATTCATAGATTCAACACTTGGAAGCCACTCTTTGGAGTGTTTGTTTGATCCTTTTTGCTGATGCAATAGTTGGTCCTTTGAACTGCACATAAAAGAATGCCAAATTTAAGATAGAGTAAGAAAGTAAAATGCATAATATCAGTGGTTAGTTATGTTCTGATGAATACACAACCAAAAGGGCATATCCAAGTGCTCACCTTAGATTTAATTATCAGATAAAGAATCCCATCAGTTTCTTTTGACTGAAGTGAACTGAAATCTAAACGAGACAGCTAACTGCTTCTATTATTTCTAGCACCCTTCTTTCTCTAGTAGGGCATTTCATTTCAATCATAACTTCATTGCCATTCACAATGACAGTAACATCATCACTAGAACTACCTTTATGAGCATCTGAATTAATCTCTACTCGTGCCGCATTGATATCTGAAACCTTCCTCTTTTTAATCACTGGCTTCTTGCTATTATCAATTTTGTTAAAATAATTGTCAGAAGTCCTCTCCACCATATCTTGAGGTGATCTTTTAGTTCTAGACTCTATGTCTACTATCTCCCTTCGAGCTTCCAACTCTCTTATTCTTTTCTCAAGCTTTCTTAGGTATTCTATTGCATCATCAAGTATAGAAACTTTGTCATCCTGCAGGAATAATGCACATAATTAATTTGAGCAGTGACATTCAGCTGAGCAAAAATATAATATATAAAATAGACATTACCTTAGTAATTGAAGGGACTATTGATCTAAGGGTTAAAAACCTTTCATTTTGTTTTGTCTTTAAGCTCAAACCTCTCAACTTATACTTCATGCACATCTTTTAAGTAACACATCTCAGCTTATAGCTACTTAGAAAAATCAGAGTGTAAATATATGGAAAAAAAATTCTGGTTAAAATTTCCCTTGTTTGCTCATTCTGGTTAAAATTTTGTGTATGGGGGCAAGAAGTTTTAGAGAATAACTTAGCTGCTTTGACTAACTAAGATTAAGAGTTTAAGAGAATAGGCAAAAGGGGTTAGTGTTAAGCAAAGCAATACAAAAGTAAGTGAATCTGTTGTTGCATGATCTCTTGACAGGGAGGAGCTTTTAAATAGAGTGGGATGGAGTTTACAAATTAAAAATAAAAAAGTGAAAAAGTATTGGAGGTGTTGTGGTCTTTTGTGGGTTGTTGGAAACTGTGGTGAAGGTTCATTTGGTATGGAAGCACATGAAATGGGCTCCTCTGGATGATGCAGGATAAATTTCAAAAGAAAATGTTATTTTGATAATTAACTAGTGACAAGTGACAACTAGTAGTTATCCTTGATTTTTAAATGAGTTATTGAAGTTGCATTTGGAAATAAAAACTGTAAAGTAAGAAATGAGAGATAAACATAGTTTGATTTATTGTGCGAGAAGTTGTTAAATTTAAGTTGTTCAAATAACACAATCTATAAGGCATTTGAACTAAACTTATCTCAAAAAATAAGGTGAATCTATTAACAATTGTATCTAGTTTTTACTTTTTTTATTAATTAATTAATAATTTTAGGCATTTCAGTCTGCATGCTATGTGTGTTTATTCTTTTTTGGTTTGTTATTATAGGTCTAAAACCTATCACTTACAATGCACATTGTTATCAACTTCAACTATATCAATTATATAAACCTGAGTGCACATATTTCCAGTTTTAGCTACTATTTGTTTTAGTTCATTCTCAGGCTTTCAACAATTATTAGTTTTTGTTGTTGTTGGAGAAATGGCTCCTTTGTATTTTTGCTCATGCTAAAAGGAGTTGGACTGTAATGATATACTGTATTTAAGTAACAAAATCTAACAAATTTGTTTCCTGAACTTTGCTCTTGCTTATGTCAATTTATGACTTTGGGACTTTCTGCTCTAATTGGAAACAAATTAAATTTTATGTATGGGACAATTACTAATGATTCTTGTTCACTGAGTTCTAATATTTTGTTTTTTTGTGTTCCTTTTCTTCTCCCTCCAGTTCACGAGCTCCTTCACTCCTCTGCACTCTCTCACTCCGGTGTTCACTTCTTTTTCTTCGTCTTCTTCCTCTGCAGGTACTAATTTCATTCTTCTTTCCTTTTCTGTTCCTTTCGACATGGAAGGATGTAAAAATTGAATTATTCATTTAAAATCTTATGGCACTTTTTAATTTTGAATATAATATAATCTTATAGTAGGAGTGATTACATAATATAATTTGTTTGAAATGATGAGAAAATTAAATTATTCATTTAGGAGCACCCCTGTTTGGTTGAATAATTATATATGGACCGTAGTTGGATAAATGCTGATCGATTGAGTGATGAGTATGCTTGTGGAGTGGAAGAGTTTTTGGAATTTGCAAAAGCCAATGACCGTGATAACAAAGGGCTATTTCGTTGTCCGATTATGTTATGGTAAATATGCTCACCATTATCATGACAAATATTTACGGCAAATGGAATGAGGTAATTGAATATGACTTTGTATTTTGAGTTTATTGAACAAAGTAATGAGGTAATTGAATAATCTTTATCTCATTTATATTTCAGGCCATGAATCACAATCCTGAAGGTCCCCTACCACAAGAATGCATTGACAATGTTATTGAGCGCTGGTCATCATTTATACTTACTCTCAAAACTAGCTAGGCTTTAATACTTAACTTTTGTAACTCTTGAGTATTTTGTTAGTTTGATATGAATTTTGCTTATGAATTTTAGCTTGCTTAGGTTCTGTAATTCGGTTATATATTCTTCAACTTTTGTAACTCTTGCGTATTTTGTTAGTTTGATAAGTTTTTTGTATTTTCTACTTCAAGATTGTTAGTTAGGTATGAATTTTAGCTTGGTTAGGTTCTGCAATTGGGTTATGTATTCTTCTCTGTAAAGAAGAAAATTTTTAATTTCATGCAGCAGGGGATGTATAGATTATGTGGTAAGTAGAAAAAAAAACTTTTAAAATCGGTTGTAGGAGAGCCCGATTTCAAAAATACTTTTGAAATCGGTCGTTTTAGCCGATTTCAAAAGTACTTATGAAATCGGTCGTTTTGACCGATTTCATAAATTATTTTTGAAATCGGCCAAAATGACCGATTTCATAAATTATTTTTGAAATCGGTCATAAAGACCGATTTTAAAAGGTCGACTTTTAATTCCACCTTTTTCAACATCACCACAACAACCGATTTCAAAAGTCCAAAACGACCGATTTTAAAACTACTTTTTCCAGTAGCATGCACACGTGTTAATCGATTAACCTGTGGTTTAATCGATTAACCACTACTAAAATGCTTTTCTTTTATTTGCAATTTTTCACCTGTAAATTTTAATAAAACTTTGAGCTATAAATCTCTATCATGGTAATCTCAATTCTTAAACATATTAAATTCTTATTAGATCATATTGAGATTAACTAATCCTAATCTACCCACACTCATATAAAATGAATAATAAACAATATAATACAAATATATGAATACTAAGATAAACTAGTCTTCTTGATATGTTGTTGTAGGTTGTCTATAAGTCTTGTCTTCATCAAAACATAATTGAACACTTGAGCCTTCAGAGATTCTTACCATACAACTGTAGATGGGTTAGTCTCCTTACTAAATACTCCCTCAATTGGTCAAATTCTCACCATTTCTTATCCACTGACTCACTTCCCTAAGCGCCTGAAAGGAACAGATTCCCGAAATTTTTATTTCAAAACTCTTAATTAATGCACAAATCTACCATTCTCCAACTCTTAATCTCCTAGAGTCAGGCCTATCATGTTTTTAATCTCACTAAAGGTTTGGCATAGATTTGGCAGGGTTATACTCGGGTAAGAAAGATCAGAAAGAAGGACTTCGGGTTTAGCAAAATGCGTCGTTTTTTTTTTGGAGTAGCCCAACAAAGCAAAGGGATCCAAGGTCAACATACTATTCTTTGGATGATACTTATCAACAATCATAATGAAAAAGGTTTATTAAGATCAAAAGGCTTATGTCTGGCAAGCAAAGGACATAGGAATTGGTTATCAACGAAAAGGGGTACTAATCGTCATAGTGTACTGGCTCAACCTTGCTTCAATTCGCTTCTATCGCCTCCAAACGTGGTTGTAAGCAGACAGATTGACAGACAGAAAGCTGGCATTGATCGGCGCAGAACATTGTCAGACTTTCCACTGAGTGCAGGCACTCAATCAAAGAAACACAACACTGACTCAGACACGTAATCAAACAGACAGAGCTCAAACAGGCAAAGCATGCAAGCCCATGCTTACGCGACTAGGATAGACTTTAGCTCTAATAAACTTTAGCTCTGATACCATTTTTTAACACCCCGATTTAGTAACTTGAATTTCTTATTATTTAGTAAAAATCTGAGGAAATTTTTTTTATTTGGGGACGTGAGCATGAAGTCATCCTGTAAAACATTCCTCGTTCAAAAACATTTCCATTATCGAATAACTCATTCATGTCCCACATCATACGTCAAGTTCAAAATCGAGATGTCACCAACACCGCACTTTGAAACCCAACTTATCATAATCATAAATCATCTAAATACTTTTCAAATATCAAGTTTGAAATTATTGTTTTGAGTACGGGGTTACATGATATCCGAGTAAAGCTATCAGAGTCTAACTGAACCAAAATATGACACCACCGCCAGACACTGGAGATAACGATTGACATTCATCCCTTAGAACTGCAGTTGGCGCCTCCTCTGAAGATGATCCTTCCCCATACGTAAGTCCATCATCTAGTTGGCCAATAGAGGACCGATAGAAACATACAACAGAGAAATAGAGAGAGTCAGTTCTTCCGGGCGGAAAACCGACGGTGTGAAATTACAGCAGACAATATATAAAGATAAACAAATAAATGACAAATGTTCACTCTCTAGCAAGTATACTAGATCAGATAGTAATATAGTCAATAAGACCAGATATTGTCCCTCAGGGATTGCAAATTGTTCAATTAATTCTCACCAAAGAGTAGTTAAAAGCAAAATCTATAGGTTTCTACTAATTAATCAAGATTGGATTAAAATAAAAATTAGAAAATAAATTAAAAACAGAAATTAAATAGAAGTTGTGAGCGATTTGAGAAAGATGTTAGGAACATGGTTTCATTGTAGGCATTGTTTATTTATCATGAATCTTTGTTTTTTCCTAAATCATGAACAAATTCCTAAATTGGTAACTATTAGATCCCTCTTGTATAATTACCGTTTCTTATTCAATTAGATAATCCTTAATTATATTCCTTAAGAGATTAAACTATTGAATAATCTTAATTAAGAATAGGGAATTAATCATGTTATATAATTACCCAATTGTATCCCTACTTGTTGAATAACTATATTGTTTGAAGGCATGGCCTATTCTAATTCCTAATCTCTCAATTGAAGAATTAGAGATCCAAAACAAGACATAAATTGGCCAGATTTATGAATTGGAAATAAAACACAATCAAACACATGATTTAGAAACGGAAAAACATCAATTCATAAAATCAATAAACTAATCCATACAAATTCACCAATTCCTAACACAAGGGTTTTAGTTACACATCATGAAAATAAGAACAAAAGCAATAGAACAATGCATGATTACCACGGAAAAGCCTTGGATCTTTCAATCCTTCATCTTCTCCTCTTCTAAAACTCTCTAAAAATATGTAATCTCCCCCCCCCTCTCTCTCTAATGATTGTTGACCTAATTCTGAAAACGTATATTTAAAAGCTAAACGAAATCCTAAGAAAACCCATGAAAAACGCATCAGAAATCAGCCCAATTGGGCCTCTTCGTACATCGTGCACCTAGGCTCCCAGTGTAACAGCCTGATTTTCGCTTCCAAAACCTTAACTGTTTTATTATCAATTTGTTGTAAAAAAAATGAGGCCATTTTTTTTAAGCATGAGTTCATCAACTGCTATCATCACTTAAATGAAAATCGAGTTGTCACTTTAAAACTTCTCATAACCGAAACACCATTAACATTTCATAACATCATCATCACTGTAATTATCATTATCATAAACCAAAAGCATTGGAGTCTCATCTCCAGCAGTTTTCCAAAAGCAGTTCTTAATTACAAAAGATTACAAACCGGGTTTTGAAACTTACTTAAAAACATAATTAAAAGTAGCTTGATTACATCCATAGTACTTCACAAGGTAATCCTCGATTGAGAACTTAGATCCTAGACACTAAGACATCTAGACACAGAACGTCAGGCTTCACTCTTCATCCGAACTAACATCCGCTTCCATCTCCTCACTAGAATCCGCCTCCATTTCGTGACCAGAGTCACTTGCGTCTTCCTCCTCCATCGGTTGTGGAATCACTGCTGCCAACGGTGCGGGTTGACCATCATACTCATGATGTTCCCTCGGTCCGCCATCCTGATAGTCACGAAGAGTGACCTATCCTACATGCACGTCCAGACTCGTCCCTCGCAAAATATGCCTGGGATCATCGATCTCCAACCGAGTTTCACCTCTCCATATCCAACCTTCAGGGACAACCTCCCAACCTCCCATGCTCCTCCTTGAAGAGGCCACATGTGGATCGCTACACGATGCGCCATCTACCAGTTGCAATATCGGAAAATGCCAATATGACAACATGGTAGGAGAGAGTCAGTGTTCCGAACACTAACGGGTTGACCATGCGGTCTCAGGGTAAACTCAAAATAAAACAGACGAATAATAGAACAGAACAATATAACCAGAACAACATAACATAAACATTTATCACAATGTAATCATGTCATTATCATCACATATAACATGCTATACACATAGCATGTATGAATCACATATAACAAAGCATATCATAATATTCCAAACATATCAATATCATCACTCATTGCCAAATAATTCATTGCACTTGGTATCACAAATCTTTCTCAATCTTTCAGAAATTCACTTATGCTTTTTTTCTTGGAATTTTTTCATCATTCTCAAGTCTTATCATAATCGGTTCACTCAATGAGGTGGGGAAAAACCATCACTGAGGAAAATAGCACACACGTCTACATCTCCTCGGTCATCCATCCAACCTAGTCGGAAGCTAACAGGAGTACAGGACCTTTACCACGCGGGCACGACAACTGTCTCAACAATCAATTGGCTCCAAGCCAGGAGAACTGTAGAAAATCGGGTACAGTCTCAAATCAATTCATATCATATCAAATAATCAAGGCTCACTGTAGAAAACTCGGGTACAGTGGCAAATCACAGATGCCCCATTCCAGTCCCTCTCACTGTTCTAGATTTGCAATCAAGGGGGTGATAGTACTATTTCTAGTTCGCGATGCAGAACTTACCACGGCTTAGGACCCAGTCCCTACCACGTTCGTATGCCACATGTGGGATTCGTTCCTCCTAGAAATATACTCCAGGCTTCTTGACGTTCACCGTCCTTGCCCTCCCCTCTTGCAATCTTCACCTGAGTATCCCTGATACTCATGGTATCTTCCTCTCCACTACATCGCACTCATTACTCACCGCGTATGTTAAAGTCTTTTAAAGTCTTTTATATTCTTTTAATTAACCTAAGGTCGGCTCGCCCTTGATTCATCCCTTCAACAAGTCCCGACCACTAAGGGTTATATCCATTCCCCGAAACATCACATATCTCTTTCTCTTTCACTAGCCACTTGGCAATCGTCCTCAATCTTGAATCCTCAAGCATAATCTCAGCTTCATGAACATGATCTCCATATCATGAGCACAATCATCGCATTATTGCTTACTGAAACATTCTCGGATCTCATCACTTATCATCTTTCTTTAACTTTCCACTCAATCTCAAGTCTTACTCTTTCTCGTGATTCTCATTATCACATATAACAACATTAAGATTTTCCAGACAGAATAAAATATACTCAACAGTATAAACACAGTGAGATCCAATACATAACAAAATCAATCATGCATCTCATTCAACAAAACAGATAAACATTTAGCATGCAATATATCACGTAAATCTCAATACATTCGCAGTCCATATACTCGGATTACAAGCCACCACGTTGCGGGATCACAGCACTCTCACTCACCTCTTAACCCAGCAAGTGAAATGCTTTGTCCTCGGAAATCCCTAGCTTCTCCTTGCGATTCGGTTCCACCGTCTAAAGAATACCTCGTATTTAAATAAAATACGTTTGCGTTAAAAATCTATTTCGATTAAAATTCATCACTTTGTTCTTCTTCACTTGAAATAGAAAAATATCTTATTTTCTCTTCATCACTTTCTTTAAAACACAATCGTTTGTCAAAATAATTCTAATTCTTCCTTGCACTTGAAATCTCTCAAAATCATTTGAAAATCTCATATTAATATAAATTAAATAATCAATTTATGTGGATGTATGAAATCGGTCCAGCCACCTTTTATTTCTTCAAACACCAAAAAATTGATAATTTTCGATCTAGCTTTTTGTTACTTCAAATGGTACTTGAAATTCACACTTTTCATTAATCAAAAACACTTTTAAAATGGAAATACCTTAAGAATAAATCTTGGACAGCAAAGAGATAAAATCAAAACCATTGAAAATACTCATTGAAGTAACCAAACTCACTTGTCCAATTTCAACACCAAAACCGAATGGAAAAGAAATAATTATAACACAATTTCAAACAAGTTAATTTAGCATTAATTCACAAGACATACTCATGACTTCAAGTCACTTCATGAAAAAAAAAAGAACCTAGCCTAATAAACATGCATAGGCCGAATACCCATCATGACAAGAACAAGGTTTTGGTTCACTTTTTCAACATGCAAACATCAAAATTCTCAAACCAAATCATGCACTTTCTTACACAAGGTTTTAAAAATACCATTTCCTTTTTCAAGAACAAAACCATGACATCATTACCACTTCAAACCAAGTTTTCATTTTAATTTTTCTTGCATGAACTTTAAAAATCCTTGAATCAAGAAGAAATTAACATGCATGTGTCTTTTTCATGGAAAACAAATCATGATCTCTTAGTTCTCATGCTTAAACCGAATGCTCATCACCAAAAATCAAGAGAAAAAATCAAATCTTTAACATGCAAGAACATTAAACATAGATCAAGTTAGGAATCATTTTTCAAAAGCTCATTTCTTTGGTTTCCTTGCTAAAACCGTGACATGCACTTAAGAAAGATCAAAGCTTTTTGTTCAAAAGTCACATGCAAGGCTCAAGAACAAAACTTTTTAAAGATCAAGACAAAAATCAAAGCTTTATCAAGATCAATTAAAAATCAAGACATTTCCACCACTCAAATCAACTTTTCTAAACATAAAGTTAACATGCAATGACTTGAATCAAATTAAAAAGCATCATGACCTAGTCTTCTAGTCATGGCCGAATCACATAGTCCATGGTTTAGTATTCTACAAGTTCATTTTGCTCTTAAAAATTCAAGATCAAGGCTTTAACATTACATGCAACCATTATTAAGCTACAAAATCAAACACGCAAGAAGAAATGAAGATGGTAAAGTTACAAACTCAAGACTAACTCTAAGCTTTCATGATTTTCGAGTTACACACCAAGAAAGAGATGATCTTCAACCTCCTACACTTGATCTTCAAGAAAAATCCTAGGTTTTGGACTTGAACTCCTTCCTTATTCTAGCTCACGGCCTCCCTCTCTCTTTCTCTCTCTATCTTTCTCTTCTAAGAGCTAAAGGGACTCTTAGAATTGTGTTTAGGAAATGAAATGGGAAATGAAGGAAATGAATGAGAAATGAACTAAGGCTTAGCCTTGTATAGGCAACTCGTGAGATCTCCCTTTTGCCCTTGTAAAATTCGTTCATGTGTGTGTGTGAGGGGCAATTTTGGCTCTTCAAATTGTTGCATGGCTTAGGTCATGTCACCTAGACAAAGAAGAGTAATTTAAGGCACTCATCTCACTTCCTATTGGTTGGTTATTTCCTTAATTCCACTCTACCACTAATCTAATCTCTACATGGTTCTAATTCAACCTATAAGCTCTTGTCTTAAAAAAAAAATAAAAGTCCTAGCATGCACATACATGAAAAACCGTACACATACATACACACATATAGGAAATAAATTCTTTTTTCTCATGAAATCACTCATGCATAAAAATCACAATTTCTTTAAAACTTAAAAATATTAAATACATAACCATTATAAAACTCAATTTCTAAAACTCATAACATCATTCCACGAAAACCATTCCTTTTAAAATCACTCATCACTTTAAAACCATGAAATAAGAAATCCATTCAAAGAAATATTCTTTCAAAAACAATTTCTCAAAAATAAATCTCTTTAGTGCTTAAAACAATACGAGGATTTTGACGGGTGTTACATTCTCCCCAACTTGAAGATTTCTCGTCCCCGAGAAATGTCGTACCTGGAGCAAAAAGGTGCGGAAAAGAACTTCTCATCTTTCTCTCAAGCTCCCATGTCGCATCCTCTCCATTGTTCCGACTCCATACTACTTTAACTAAGGGTATCTCTTTTCCTCTTAACCTCTTGACACTACTACCATTTATCCTTAGAGGTAAAACTTCATATGTAAGATTTTCTTATAGTTGTATTGCGTCAGGCTCAATGATGTGTGAAGGGTCATGAATATACTTTCTCAATTGAGACACATGAAAGACATTATGCAAGTTAGAAAGAAAAGGAGGCAAAGCAATTTGGTAGGCTAAAGGTCCTATTCTTTTAAGAATTGGGTAAGGTCCAATGAAACTAGGTGTAAGTTTTCTGGTTTTGAGCATTCTGCCAATTCCGGTAGTCGACACTACCTTCATAAACACAAAGTCTGTAACATCCCACGTTTTCCGACTAGGACGAATAAAAATTTATTAAAGAAAAAGTTTTGAGAAACGATTTTACAAAAGGTTTTCAATGAGTATTTTATTCGGTTACGAAATAAAGTGTTGATTTTGCAAAGTTTTGATAAACAAATATTTTTATGAAGTTAGCGAAAATGATTTTTATTGAATATGGATTGATTTGGTTAATAAAAAAATGAAAAAAATGATTTTTTGTTGGTGATTTGTTTTCAAAATGAATCTTTATGGATTTTCTTAGATGTATTAACTTCGAAAATCCATAACTTTTTAACCGTAACTCCGATTTTTATGATCTTTATATCAAAACGATCGTATCGAAATGTAGTTTTGAAAAATGTATCTTTCATAATTTTCTGGGTTGGTTTGCGAAAATCATTCTTCAGAGCTGTAAAGGACGAATTTTCAAGGAATAAATCATGAAAAATAGTTTTTGATTTTTAATGAATTTTTCCTTTTGGGATTATCTTTAATATATTAAATTATGATTTCATAAAATGAAATAAGGGATATAATTGCAACCAATAAGTACAGTTTATTATTGAAAGGAAAGATGTGTTTAATTGTTAATATGTATGTTTGATTAAGTTAATTAATTTGGTGATTGAGTGTATGTGCTTGGATGATCAAATGTGTGACTAAATATGACTGTATGTATGATATATTAAAGTGTGCTTATATGTGTATAATTGTGTGAATTGATTAATATAATTAAGAAGTAAGAAAGTAAGACATGTGTGTGTGTGCATGTAGAAAATATAGGTGTGGTTGTGTGTGTGTGACACGTGGTGCATGGGGTGTATGTGTGTGTTTGTGGAGCATGTGCTTGATGACCAAGCTAGGAAATTAAATAAATTAAAAAGAAAAGAAAATGGAAGTAGAAACTAGATGAACCAAGTTAGGATTAGTAACCAAACTAAGTGCAAAACCTAACCAAAAGCCAACTAATAGTTAGCCCTAAAGTGACCCCTAAGACCTAGACTAACCCACTTTGTCCCCTTGACTTTGTTAACCTCCACCCATGCAAATTTGTGAGGACCAAATCGCCCCTTCCATTTGTGAATAACCAAACCAAGACCTAAGGGCAAAGAGGAAATTCATGAGTTGTCTTTAAATGGCCTTAGTTCCTTCTTCCATTCACTCCTTCATTTCCTTCGTAGCTTCATTTCTTCTTTCATTCTTTCATTTCCTTTCACACTTCCAACACTAAACACTTAGTCCCAAGAGCAACATTAGCTCGAGACATATACAAAAAAAAAGAACCATGGGGAGAAAGAAGAAGAGGAACCGTGAGATAGGAAGAAGAAGAAGAGGAGTCCAAAGCTTTAAACCTAGGAGCCCTTTGAAGATCAAGTATTAGAAGGTCATCTTTTCTTGGTATAAACCAAAGATCCTAGGAGAAGTAGAACTAGTTTTGATTTGTGATCTTGTAACCTTACTTTCTTTGTTTGCATGTTCATTTTCTTGGTTAATTTAAGGTTGCATGTGATGCTTTACCTTGATCTTAACTTTTAGGAACTAAATAAATTTGTAATAAACTATATGATGGACTCTATGATTCAGTTGGTGTTAGATCTTGGTGTTTTCATGAAGGATTTTTATGTTTTTCAAGCTAAATCTCTTTAATCTAAAATTTTGTTCATGATCTCTTTGCATGTTAAAATTTTTATGCTTAGAACCGTGAATCAAGAGGTGTGTATATGTTTGTTTGATAAATAAATGTTTGATCTAAACTTATTTTTGAAACCTTGATCTTGTTGGATTTGGTTTTGTGTGCATGTAAAGAAAATTACTTAACTTAATGCATGAAATTTTTAATAAAATGAACTTATTTCCTTGATGAATGTTTCGGTGTAAGCTCATATTTTTAGACATGAATTTTAATTGAAAAATTTGATGAATGCATGTGATGATCTAGTAAAAGGGAATAGGTTTTAGTGATTGTTTTGATTTTATCTTAAAACTTTGATTTTGATTCTTAAATGTTGATGCATGTTTTATTTGAGTTAAAGAAAATTGTTTTCCTAATGAATTAATTCGGTCCTCAAAGGAAAATAATTAATGGATTGATTTTTGGTGTTGATTGTATGTGTGATTGCATCTTTAATTTTCATAAAAGAAAATGAATGAAGAATGTGTTGAATATGGTGTTATGCTGGAAAGTGTGAATTATGTGTTCTTGACCTTGATAAATGATGTTTGTGTGCGTTCAAAAATTCTGAAATTTCGTCCCTGTCTCAATTATGTTATAATAAGCTTCTCTGAATTTTTAAATGATTTTTGGAAGTGCTTTCCTATTTTTAAGAGAACCAACTTTGTGAAAACAATTTTCAGAAAATAAGTTTTTCAGTTCAAAGATGAAAATAATTTTCTAACTTGTACTGCTCTAAATGGGTTGAAAATTTAATGGTAGCTTCCTGGACATCTCTAGATGTTCTCTGTAAAATTTGAAGAGATTTGGAGTTTATTTGGTATTTTTACTAAAGGTAAAACAGTGAATCACTTGGTTCAGATTTTCTGGACTTAGTGACAATTTTAATTAGAAAAGTATGACTTTCACAGCTCCAAATATTCTGAAACTTTTATGAGATAGTCTTGATTGTATAAGGAAGAGTTATACCAATTTTTATGCAATTATAAGTTGAGAAACTATTTTTAATAATAACGTTTTTGCCTCTGACCAGCAACAGTTCTGTTTTGTTTTCATGCAAAACTTGATTTGAAACCTAACTTAGGATTGTTCAAATGACTTGAAATTTTTATATGATGAACTTTGGCATATATGTGTATGTTCTGGAAATTTTGAGAATTAAATAAATTGGTTTGATATTGCTTTGGATTTTATCTTTTGTGTTTTGCTTGTAATTACACTAGAATTCTACTTGAATGTTTTTGGTGAATATGAATTTTTATGCTTATGTTATGACCTTGGCTGCCTTATATGATAAGTATGATGCCTTGAATTGATTGAATGAGTGATTATATGTTATGCATGAATGAATTATTTGATTAACTAAAGTGTTGTGTAATCGGTTTTGAAAGTTAATTGGTTTTTGAAGTAGTTTTGCTTTGATTTGATTGAGAAACTTTGGACTTAGTGGTTGCTGCCCTTAATTCATTTCACAATGTTAAGTTTGAAAAATAAATTATTTAAGTGTTTATTTTATAACAAAGTATTATATGAACTAAAGTTTGATTTTTCGGTGTTTTCGGATTTTCTGAAAAATGGTTTATGGACTTGCATGATTGCTGTCCAGATTTTATTCAAGTTGTTGTCAATCTAAAAATTTTATTTGGTTGGATTAAATTTTAAGTTTTAAATAGTATTTAACTTGAGAAAATCTGATTTGAAAAAGTTTTAACGATTTACGATTTTCCGACGAGAGATAAAAGAGTTTTCGAAAACGCGTTTTGATCTTAATAGGACGATTGTTTAAGATAGAATTATAACGTCAGTATCGTCTATGTTGTACGAGGTACGTATAAGCCAAGAAGCGGTGTAACATCCCTGATTTTTAACCCCTGATTAATAAAATGTTAATTATAAAGTTTATTTATAATTAGATATTTTTAGTCTTGATTTCATGTAATTTATTACGAAAGATGATATTAAAGAATTTTAATATGAGAAAATGAATATTTTCACATTAGTCCCTGTTTGGGGACCTTGAAGTGATTTTAGAAAGATTTTGGAGGGAAAGAAAATAAAATTAATATTTTTCAAAAACTGGTCAAAATACTCGAGTAGTTTTGGAAACACTCGAGTATTCTGGTCAGAGTTGACGAGTGAGTGCGATTGGTGAGTCACCACCAACGAGTCACCGCCGTTTGACACGAAATCAAGCCTTCAACACGTCCATGGCTTTCGTGTCGAGCTGCATGAGCTCCATGAATGGCTATTTAAGCCATGGTTGATGAATCAATCAATCCCTTTGCTCAATTCGTGAGTTTTGCTTGAGTTAGGGTTTCGGAATTGATTCAATCGATTCTCCCTCTCTGGGTTGATTCGAACCACAAATCATACACCATTTTGAAGCTCACATTCAGGGCTTCACAAATATACCAAGATTGTGAGCTGAGAGTTCGTAGTTTGGAAGAATCGAAGTTTGGAAGTTGGAGTCCGTTTGCTGTGTAAGGTTTCCAGGAGCTTACTTGGGAGCTCGATTTTGGTAAGCTCAGACAACCTCTCCATGTTAATCTTATCTCTTTAGTTAGTGTGAATTGTAGAGAGTGTATAGAGACTAATTTCCCCAATTTTTATGGCTGTTTCATGCATCAACCAATTCAATCTTGGTGCTCTGCTGAAACTGCTCTGTTTCAGTGTGGATTTTGGGGAATTCAGCTTGGAAGCTAAGTTTGGGGTAAAGTCTCTGTTGATTCACGTCTAAGAGGTAAGGGGAAGCTCTCTATTCACTAGATAGAGTTTAAATTGCATGCATTTGATTAGAGAGCTACCAAGAGGCTCTAAGGGCTTAGTTTGAATAGGGAAATTGGTTTGGAGACCAACCTGTGTTCTAAGGATGTTCTGAGCAAGTTCTATATGTTGCATGTGAGCTATGTGCAAGTTGTTTTCATGCCAAAAGTGTTATGTGCAAGTTGTTTTCATGCCAAAAGTGTTTGGAACTGAATTTGGTATGTTAAGTTGTTGAAAATGTGTTTTTATGCATAATGGTTGCTCAGATTCGATTCAGTGTAATAAGTTGTTGTTTTTGTGTTGTAACATGTTCTAGTTATGATATATGAACTTTGCGGATCCCTGGATTGGACTAGAATTGAGTAGAACTGAAAATGGTGTGTTAAACCAAAGATTCCAGTCTGTTCTGCTGGGAAACGCTCGAGTATTGGACAGGATACTCGAGTAAAATGTTTGTAAAACAATGTAATTTGAGGAAGAACACTCGAGTATTGTGTCTAGTACTCGAGTATCGAGTAAGACCTGGGGACATGTTAAGGCAAACCACTCGAGTAATGCAGGGGTGACTCGAGTATTCTGGAAATCATGATAACCACTCGAGTAACCCATGAACCACTCGAGTAATTTAATAAATTTGAAACCCAAATCCCCAGAAAGTCATGAACACTCGAGTAACCCTAAAGAACACTCGAGTAATCTGGAAAAGTTGAAAAACACTCGAGTATGCTGGATTATACTCGAGTAATTTACCTGAACCTGAGAAACACCATGTTCAATTCTGACTTAGTTGGTTAAGAATTTAACTACAATAATCCAAGTGATCTAGGACTTAAAAGAGATTGATTGATTATATGGTTATTCATTTTGGACGATGGGACGTTGCTCGGGTGGCACGTCACAACGATGCTTGGGTGGCACGTCACATATTGAAATATACCAATCAATTTCTTTACGCAAAGATATTACATTCATGTTTGAGTTTGGATATTAGATCGATTACTCATGTTCGGGTGACATGAGGAGGACCTCTGGAATTCCAAAAAGTTGCTGCTAGCTCGATGACACATTAAGGTGGACAATGTGGACAGTATGTGGTATACTGTTGATTTGATGGTTCAACGGTGTGTTGCACACAAGTGGTAAGGTTTACGTTTTGGCGACGTGACGTTCATCAGACATAGTGACGTTGTTTACCACCTCTGTTGTGTTACACAAGTGATAAGGTTTACGTCCTTGGGCGACGTGACGTTCATCAGATGTGGTGACATTTTTTATCACACCCGTTATTTGTTGAGAAGGGTGTGGTGCACACAAGTGATAAGGTTTACGTCATTAGGCGACGTGACGTTCATCAGATGTGGTGACGTTTTTTATCACACCCATTGTATGTTGAGAAGTGATAGGTTTATGTCCTTGGGCGACGTGACGTTCACCAGGTAGTGTGACGTTTTTATCACTTCCGAGCTAGTACGCCATACGTTTTGGTAACGTATTCGTGATTTGGAAATGCATTGTGGTATTGGATTGGCGTCCGTGAGGACCTTAGATGGAGAATCTTAGAAAAGGAAGAATGACAGGCATGATGCCACTTACCCTTAATTTAGTTAAGGCTGGATATCTGAACGAGTGAATGAACATCATATTTGCATTAAGCGTGAGCTAAGTGTTAATTGTGGCTATTAACTGGTTTGGGGTTATCTGTGCATAATCATGTTACTTCAACATTTAAGCTCTATTGATTATGTGTATAGATTTGCTTACCCCTATGCCCTTGTAGGTGATGTCGCGTTACATCGCTTGCATTGAGGTCCGCCCACTTCTTAGTGGCATATGGATCATCAACTTAGATTTGTACCAAGAGTATGTCCTTACCGGATCTTTCAATAAAAAGTGTATTATCCACAGCACCTCTTTTAAAACCCTTTTCAAGTAAAAAATTGCTTAAACGATCATGCCAAGCTCTAGGAGCTTGTTTAAGACCATACAAAGCCTTTTTCAACTTGAACACATAATCCGGATGATCAAAATTTTCAAATCAGGGTGGTTGTGAAACATACACTTCCTCTTGAATGTATCCGTTAAGAAACGCACTTTTGACATCCATTTGATACAATTTAAAGTTCATAATAGATGCATAAGCAAGTAAGAGTCTAATGGCCACTAATCTAGCAACGGGGGCATAGGTTTCATCATAATCAATACCCTCTTCTTGGATATACCCTTTGGCTACCAACCTAGCTTTGTTTCTAACGATAAAACCCGATTCATCAAGCTTATTTCTATATACCCACCTAGTACCAATCACAGGACGATCATCGGGTTTAGGCACAAGTTCCCAAACTTTATTCCTCTCGAATTGGTTCAATTCCTCTTGCATTGCCATAACCCAATGCTCGTCTTGGATTGCCTCATGAATGTTTTTAGGTTCTACTTGCGAAACAAAAGCAACAAAATGACAAATATTACGTAAAGTGCTTCGGGTTACCACTCCCTTAGCAATATCACCTAATACGTTTGTCAAAGGATGATTGCGGTTGGTTTTCCATGCCGGAGGTAGTCCATTATCTTCATGATGTGCTAGCTTGTTTCCTCTTGAATTATCATCATCTCTATTGATTTGATTCTCCATCTCCTTCTCTTTCTCATTTACATCTTGTGGTATTTCTTCATAGATATCCACACATGAAACACTAGAAATACCTTTCTCTCCTTCCGGAGATTCATCAAAAACAACATTTATTGATTCTTCAATAGTCAAAGTTCATTTATTAAAAACTCTAAAAGCTTTATTATGACTAGAATAACCCAAAAATATCCCATCATCCGCTTTTGGATCGAATTTTCCCAAAACATGTTTTCCATTATTCAAAATAAAGCATTTACATCCAAAAACATGAAAATAAGATATATTGGGCTTTCGGCCTTTGAAAAGCTCATAGGGGGTTTTCTTAAGAGAGGGCCTAATCAAAACTCTATTCAATACATGGCAAGCGGTACTAATCGCATCGACCCAAAAATACTTAGGAACTTTGCTATCACTCAACATGGTTCTAGCTAACTCTTCTAATATGCGATTTTTCCGCTCAACGAATCCGTTTTGTTGTGGTGTTATAGGAGCTGAAAATTGATGCTCTACACCAAACTTATCACAAAACTTATAAAAAGATGATTTTCTAACTCGCCACCATGATCGGTCCTAATAGCCACAATATTTTGATTGACTTTATTTTGAACAAGCTTGGCAAAGGTTTTAAAACGATGAAAAGTTTGATCTTTAGAAGATAAAAAATAAGTCCAAGTAAAACGTGAATAATCATCTACAATAACAAGTCCATAATAGTTGCCTCCAAAACTCATAGTTTGAGAAGGTCCAAATAAGTCCATGTGAATGAGTTCCAAAACCCTTGTAGTAGAAATCACCTTTTTAGGTGGAAAATTAGTTTTAGTTTGTCTGCACTTTTTACAAGGGTTGCAAACTCCTTCAATTTTAAAATTAAGTTTTGGAAGACCAACTACTAAGTCCTTAGATAGAAGCTTATTCAATTGTTTTACATGCACATGAGCAATTCTACGATGCCAAAGCCAAACATCACTTTCTTTGTTAATAAAACATTTTGAAAATAAAGAAGTAATGTCATTCAAGTCAATCAAGTATGTGTTATTGCACCGATTTCCTATGAATTTAATAGATTGGTCACTATCACTCTTAATGATGCAATGGTTTGAGGTAAAAACGATGATATTACCGATATCGCACAATTGACTAATACTAAGCAAGTTATGTTCAAGACCATCAACATACAAAACATTGTCAATTATAACATTTGAGGCGTTTCCGATTTTACCTGCACCAAGGATTTTTCCACGATTGTTGTCGCCGTAAGTGACGTGACCCTTATCTCTTGGAGAAAACTCAATAAAATGTCTCTTGTCTCCAGTCATGTGCCTTGAACAACCGTTGTCCAAATACCAACGATCTTCTCTCGTTCGAAGGCACACCTACAAAACAAATCATTTGGTAGACTTAGGTACCCAAATGATTTTGCGTCCTTGGGGGTTAAGTTTCGGTTTTTCTCCTTTGATAATCCAAATATATTCCTTTTTGGGTACACCATAGTTTTTAATTTTACAAACATTTGAGGTATGTCCAAAGATACCACAATAGAAACAAGTTGGTTTTCTAGTAAAATTGACCTTTGAAAAATTTCCAACTTTTCTATAGGATTTCTTCTTTGGAATAGTGTATCCCAAACCGGTCCTATTTGAATTATCTCTTTGTCTAGAAAGTAAATCATTCAAATTCCTTTTTCCTTTTGTGAAAGTTGCAAGTTTTTCTTTTAAATCATTAAGTTCAATTTCATAAACCTTGCACTTTTTACAATCGGAGATCACAGTAGAAGTAATACTACAATCACATGATGCATTTGAATATATGAGTTCTAAAGTTTCATTTTGATTTTTGTGGAGTCTCCTTAGTTTCCTTTGAATTGAATTTTCTAGAATTTCCTTTCCGCTTGAAAAATTTTCTGAAATTCTTCACCATAAGAGCTAGTGACTCATCATCCAATTCCGAATCGGAATCGTCATCTTGAGAAGAATCATTTTGAGTATCTACTACTTTTGATGACGCTTTCAATGCTATACCCTTTTTCTTCTTGTCCGATTCTTCATTCATTGTTAGACGCCCAAGCTCCATTTCATGCTCTTGTAATTTGCCAAATAGTGTTGCGAGATCCATAGCATCCAAATCTTTAGATTTTACATTGGCGGTTACTTTTGGTTGCCAATTCCTATCCAAGCATCTCAACACTTTGTTAGTAAGTTCACCTTGTAAAAAAGTCTTACCAAGAGCAAGTAAATGATTGATAATGTGAGTAAAGCGTTTTTGCATATCATTTATAGATTCATTAAGAAGCATTTGAAACAATTCATACTCACGCATCAAAACATTCAACCTAACACGTCTAACCTCACTAGTTCCTTCATGAGTCACTTGAAGAGTGTCCCACATTTCCTTAGCACTAGCACATTGTAAAACTCTAAAGAATTCGTCATAAGATAAAGCAGAGGTGATGATATTTTTTGCTTTAAAATCAAATTGAACTTTCTTTTTATCATCATTCGTCCACTTATCTTCGGGGGTTAATTGTGCTAAACCATCAACCACACTAGAGGGAATGTGAGGACCTTTTTCAATCGCTTTCCAAATTTCAATATCGATCGCATGGATAAAAATTTTCATTCTTACTTTCCAATAAGCGTATCCCTCACCATTAAATAGTGGGGGATGGTTTATTGCAGCACCTTCACCTCCAAAAGGATTATGGTTCGAGCCCATGGTTTCCAAAGGATCTTTTCGAAAAAGCTTTTATGCTCGGTTTATTCGACCGAGCTCTGATACCACTTGTTGGAAACCAACAAGAGGGTAAAACAACCTTCTAGAGGGGGGGTGAATAGAAGTTGTAAGCGATGATACCCAAATTTAAAAAGTAACTAAAAAATGGTTCAGAAACTATTGATTTTTAAGCCAAAAAGCAGGTCTTAATCGATTAACCTGTTTCCTAATCGATTAACGTCAGATAGCTTGAAAAATCTTAATCGATTATGCTTCAACTTAATCGATTAAGCACTGATTAATTTTGCAGAAAGTTGATTTCAGTTCAGTTCAAGAAACACAAGGAAATCTAGATACGCAAAATTAAATCTAAGGCAATCAATTACGAATCAATTAAGCAAGAAATAGAATACGTAATTGAAATTCTCAATCTAAACCTAGATCCAAGAACTCTTGCAAGATTCAAATTAATAACAAAAATTAAAGAACGAAAATAACAAGAACACACGAAGATTTTAGCCTGGTTCACTCACAACCACCGTGAGCTACATCCAGTCCTCCCTCTCTGACTTGGGATATTTGCTTCACTAAGAAAATAAGAGAATTATTACAATAGAGTTAGAATTCCTCACTACTCTCGATCCTAACCCTTTCTCACGATGTACCAAATCGATGAGAATCTACCTCAATCTCTTAATTCTTTAATCTCGTTCTTTGATTGAAGGTCGCCTTCAATCCCTTTAGCTTTTGCCTTTGAAATCTTCAAAGTCCAAGGTAATGCTCCACCTTGCTTCCTTTTTCAATTAACAATTGAAAGTTGCTTTGTTGAATATCTTGAATGTAACCTCAACGTTACTAATTGATTCAACCAAGAATGTTGAAAGCACTTAGAATCTCAACTTGATACAATAAGAACAGAATATGTATTGGAATTGAGATTTCAAAAGAAGATGATAGAGAATTGATTTGTAACAGAATAATAGCTCAACAAAGATTGTAAGATGGTGAAAATATGCTCTTGAAAATATGAAGTTCGTAACCTTTTTCAAAACACATTAGAAAAGCTTTTATTCATTCTGTTTTAACAGTCCTTAATCGATTAAATGATAGCTTAATCGATTAACCACTGTTAAAAGAATGCATTAATTAAAATTGCCACTACTGGAAAATAAGGTTTTGAAATCGGGGTTTTAAAATCGGTCGTTGTAAAGCCGATTTAAAAAAAACGCGGTGGCAATTTTGTAAATAAAATCTAACTTTTGAAATCGGTCGTTAAACAACCGATTTCGTAAGTATTTTTTCTTTTTTTAAATTTTTAATTTTTTATCTTTTGAAATCGGTCAAAATGACGGATTTCGTAAGTATTTTTTCTTTTTCTAATTTTTAATTTTTAATCTTTTGAAATCGGTCAAAAGGACCGATTTCGTAAGTATTTTTTCCATTTTTTCCATTTTTAATTTTTTATCTTTTGAAATCGGTCAAAAGGACCGATTTCGTAAGTATTTTTTCCATTTATTAAATTTTTAATTTTTTATCTTTTAAAATCGGTCAAAACGGCCGATTTCGTAAGTATTTTTTCCATTTTTTAAATTTTTTATTTTTTATCTTTTAAAATCGGTCAAAACGACCGATTTCGTAAGTATTTTTTCTTTTTTTTAATTTTTAATTTTTTAACTTTTAAAATCGGTCAAATATGACCGAGTTAGAAAATACTTTCTAACTCGGTCGTTTGAGCAGCAGAGTTAGAAAGTTTTTATTTATTTAATTTTTTTTTACAACTTTCTAACTCGGTCGTTATTGACCGACTTTAAAAATTAAAATAATTACACTATCTAACTCGGTCCCTAGTGACTGATTTAAAAAAATATATATATGTATGTATATATATATATATATAGACTTTCTAACTCTGTCGTTTGTGACTGAGTTAAAAAGTCCTTCCAAAAAATTTGATCAAATTAAAACGCGCGCACATTATCAGATGAGTGCCAAAACCTAAAACAAAACATAAAACAGAGAAGCCATTATCGTCCTTCGCCGCCGCTGCTGCTCCATTATCGTCCTTCGCCGCCGCTGCTGCTGCCATTATCGAAGCCGTCCTTCGTCGCCGCTGCTGTCCTCCGTCCTTCGTCATTCTCAAGTCTTATCATAATCGGTTCACTCAATGAGGTGGGAAAAAACCATCACTGAGGAAAACAGCACACACGTCTACATCTCCTCGGTCATCCATCCAACCTAGTCGGAAGCTAACAGGAGTACAGGACCTTTACCACGCGGGCACGACAACTGTCTCAACAATCAATTGGCTCCAAGCCAGGAGAACTGTAGAAAATCGGGTACAGTCTCAAATCAATTCATATCATATCAAATAATCAAGGCTCACTGTAGAAAACTCGGGTACAGTGGCAAATCACAGATGCCCCATTCCAGTCCCTCTCACTGTTCTAGATTTGCAATCAAGGGGGTGATAGTACTATTTCTAGTTCGCGATGCAGAACTTACCACGGCTTAGGACCCAGTCCCTACCACGTTCGTATGCCACATGTGGGATTCGTTCCGCCTAGAAATATACTCCAGGCTTCTTGACGTTCATCGTCCTTGCCCTCCTCTCTTGCAATCTTCACCTGAGTATCCCTGATACTCATGGTATCTTCCTCTCCACTACATCGCACTCATTACTCACCGCGTATGTTAAAGTCTTTTAAAGTCTTTTATATTCTTTTAATTAACCTAAGGTCGGCTCGCCCTTGATTCATCCCTTCGACAAGTCCCGACCACTAAGGGTTATATCCGTTCCCCGAAACATCACATATCTCTTTCTCTTTCACTAGCCACTTGGCAATCGTCCTCAATCTTGAATCCTCAAGCATAATCTCAGCTTCATGAACATGATCTCCATATCATGAGCACAATCTTCGCATTATTGCTTACTGAAACATTCTCGGATCTCATCACTTATCATCTTTCTTTAACTTTCCACTCAATCTCAAGTCTTACTCTTTCTCGTGATTCTCATTATCACATATAACAACATTAAGATTTTCCAGACAGAATAAAATATACTCAACAGTATAAACACAGTGAGATCCAATACATAACAAAATCAATCATGCATCTCATTTAACAAAACAGATAAACATTTAGCATGCAATATATCACGTAAATCTCAATACATTCACAGTCCATATACTCGGATTACAAGCCACCACGTTGCGGGATCACAGCACTCTCACTCACCTCTTAACCCAGTAAGTGAAATGCTTTGTCCTCGCAAATCCCTAGCTTCTCCTTGCGATTCGGTTCCACCATCTAAAGAATACCTCGTATTTAAATAAAATACGTTTGCGTTAAAAATCTATTTCGATTAAAATTCATCACTTTGTTCTTCTTCACTTGAAATAGAAAAATCTCTTATTTTCTCTTCATCACTTTCTTTAAAACACAATCGTTTGTCAAAATAATTCTAATTCTTCCTTGCACTTGAAATCTCTCAAAATCATTTGAAAATCTCATATTAATATAAATTAAATAATCAATTTATGTGGATGTATGAAATCGGTCCAGCCACCTTTTATTTCTTCAAACACCAAAAAATTGATAATTTTTTATCTAGCTTTTTGTTACTTCAAATGGTACTTGAAATTCACACTTTTCATTAATCAAAAACACTTTTAAAATGGAAATACCTTAAGAATAAATCTTGGACAGCAAAGAGATAAAATCAAAACCATTGAAAATACTCATTGAAGTAACCAAACTCACTTGTCCAATTTCAACACCAAAACCGAATGGAAAAGAAATAATTATAACACAATTTCAAACAAGTTAATTTAGCATTAATTCACAAGACATACTCATGACTTCAAGTCACTTCATGAAAAAAAAAGAACCTAGCCTAATAAACATGCATAGGCCGAATACCCATCATGACAAGAACAAGGTTTTGGTTCACTTTTTCAACATGCAAACATCAAAATTCTAAAACCAAATCATGCACTTTCTTACACAAGGTTTTAAAAATACCATTTCCTTTTTCAAGAACAAAACCGTGACATCATTACCACTTCAAACCAAGTTTTCATTTTAATTTTTCTTGCTTGAACTTTAAAAATCCTTGAATCAAGAAGAAATTAACATGCATGTGTCTTTTTCATGGAAAACAAATCATGATCTCTTAGTTCTCATGCTTAAACCGAATGCTCATCACCAAAAATCAAGAGAAAAATTCAAATCTTTAACATGCAAGAACATTAAACATAGATCAAGTTAGGAATCATTTTTCAAAAGCTCATTTCTTTGGTTTCCTTGCTAAAACCGTGACATGCACTTAAGAAAGATCAAAGCTTTTTGTTCAAAAGTCACATGCAAGGCTCGAGAACAAAACTTTTTAAAGATCAAGACAAAAATCAAAGCTTTATCAAGATCAATTAAAAATCAAGACATTTCCACCACTCAAATCAACTTTTCTAAACATAAAGTTAACATGCAATGACTTGAATCAAATTAAAAAGCATCATGACCTAGTCTTCTAGTCATGGTCGAATCACATAGTCCATGGTTTAGTATTCTACAAGTTCATTTTGCTCTTAAAAATTCAAGATCAAGGCTTTAACATTACATGCAACCATTATTAAGCTACAAAATCAAACATGCAAGAAGAAATGAAGATGGTAAAGTTACAAACTCAAGACTAACTCTAAGCTTTCATGATTTTCGACTTACACACCAAGAAAGAGATGATCTTCAACCTCCTACACTTGATCTTCAAGGAAAATCCTAGGTTTTGGACTTGAACTCCTTCCTTCTTCTAGCTCACGGCCTCCCTCTCTCTTTCTCTCTCTATCTTTCTCTTCTAAGAGCTAAAGGGACTCTTAGAATTGTGTTTAGGAAATGAAATGGGAAATGAAGGAAATGAATGGAAAATGAACTAAGGCTTAGCCTTATATAGGCAACTCGTGAGATCTCCCTTTTGCCCTTGTAAAATTTGTTCATGTGTGTGTGTGAGGGGCAATTTTGGCTCTTCAAAATGTTGCATGGCTTAGGTCATGTCACCTAGACAAAGAAGAGTAATTTAAGGCACTCATCTCACTTCCTATTGGTTGGTTATTTCCTTAATTCCACTCTACCACTAATCTAATCTCTACATGGTTCTAATTCAACCTATAAGCTCTTGTCTTAAAAAAAAAATAAAAGTCCTAGCATGCACATACATGCAAAACCGTACACATACATACACACATATAGGAAATAAATTTTTTTTTCTCATGAAATCACTCATGCATAAAAATCACAATTTCTTTAAAACTTAAAAATATTAAATACATAACCATTATAAAACTCAATTTCTAAAACTCATAACATCATTCCATGAAAACCATTCCTTTAAAATCACTCATCACTTTAAAACCATGAAATAAGAAATCCATTCAAAGAAATATTCTTTCAAAAACAATTTCTCAAAAATAAATCTCTTTAGTGCTTAAAACAATACGAGGATTTTGACGGGTGTTACATTCTCCCCAACTTGAAGATTTCTCGTCCCCGAGAAATGTCGTACCTGGAGCAAAAAGGTGTGGAAAAGAACTTCTCATCTTTCTCTCAAGCTCTCATGTCGCATCCTCTCCATTGTTCCGACTCCATACTACTTTAACTAAGGGTATCTCTTTTCCTCTTAACCTCTTGACACTACTACCGTCTATCCTTAGAGGTAAAGCTTTATATGTAAGATTTTCTTATAGTTGTATTGTGTCAGGCTCAATGATGTGTGAAGGGTCATGAATATACTTTCTCAATTGAGACACATGAAAGACATTATGCAAGTTAGGAAGAAAAGGAGGCAAAGCAATTTGGTAGGCTAAAGGTCCTATTCTTTTAAGAATTGGGTAAGGTCCAATGAAACGAGGTGTAACTTTTCTGGTTTTGAGCATTCTGCCAATTCCGGTAGTCGGCACTACCTTCATAAACACAAAGTCTGTAACATCCCACGTTTTCCGACTAGGACGAATAAAAATTTATTAAAGAAAACGTTTTGAGAAACGATTTTACAAAAGGTTTTCAATGAGTATTTTATTCGGTTACGAAATAAAGTGTTGATTTTGCAAAGTTTTGATAAACAAATATTTTTATGAAGTTAGCGAAAATGATTTTTATTGAATATGGATTGATTTGGTTAATAAAAAAATGAAAAAAATGATTTTTTGTTGGTGATTTGTTTTGAAAATGAATCTTTATGGATTTTCTTAGATGTATTAACTTCGAAAATCCATAACTTTTTAACCGTAACTCCAATTTTTATGATCTTTATATCAAAACGATCGTATCGAAATGTAGTTTTGAAAAATGTATCTTTCATAATTTTCTGGGTTGGTTTGCGAAAATCATTCTTCAGAGCTGTAAAGGACGAATTTTCAAGGAATAAATCATGAAAAATAGTTTTTGATTTTTAATGAATTTTTCCTTTTGGGATTATCTTTAATATATTAAATTATGATTTTATAAAATGAAATAACGGCTATAATTGCAACCAATAAGTACAGTTTATTATTTAAAGGAAAGATGTGTTTAATTGTTAATATGTATGTTTGATTAAGTTAATTAATTTGGTGATTGAGTGTATGTGCTTGGATGATCAAATGTGTGACTAAATATGAGTGTATGTATGATATATTAAAGTGTTCTTATATGTGTATAATTGTGTGAATTGATTAATATAATTAAGAAGTAAGAAAGTAAGACATGTGTGCATGTGTGCATGTAGAAAATATAGGTGTGGTTGTGTGTGTGTGACACGTGGTGCATGGGGTGTATGTGTGTGTTTGTGGAGCATGTGCTTGATGACCAAGCTAGGAAATTAAATAAATTAAAAAGAAAAGAAAATGGAAGTAGAAACTAGATGAACCAAGTTAGGATTAGTAACCAAACTAAGTGCAAAACCTAACCAAAAGCCAACTAATAGTTAGCCCTAAAGTGACCCCTAAGACCTAGACTAACCCACTTTGTCCCCTTGACTTTGTTAACCTCCACCCATGCAAATTTGTGAGGACCAAATCGCCCCTCCCATTTGTGAATAACCAAACCAAGACCTAAGGGCAAAGAGGGAATTCATGAGTTGTCTTTAAATGGCCTTAGTTCCTTCTTCCATTCACTCCTTCATTTCCTTCGTAGCTTCATTTCTTCTTTCATTCTTTCATTTCCTTTCACACTTCCAACACTAAACACTTAGTCCCAAGAGCAACATTAGCTCGAGACATATACAAAAAAAAAAGAACCATGGGGAGAAAGAAGAAGAGGAACCGTGAGATAGGAAGAAGAAGAAGAGGAGTCCAAAGCTTTAAACCTAGGAGCCCTTTGAAGATCAAGTATTAGAAGGTCATCTTTTCTTGGTATAAACCAAAGATCCTAGGAGAAGTAGAACTAGTTTTGATTTGTGATCTTGTAATCTTACTTTCTTTGTTTGCATGTTCATTTTCTTGGTTAATTTAAGGTTGCATGTGATGCTTTACCTTGATCTTAACTTTTAGGAACTAAATAAATTTGTAATAAACTATATGATGGACTCTATGATTCAGTTGGTGTTAGATCTTGGTGTTTTCATGAAGGATTTTTATGTTTTTCAAGCTAAATCTCTTTAATCTAAAATTTTGTTCATGATCTCTTTGCATGTTAAAATTTTTATGCTTAGAACCGTGAATCAAGAGGTGTGTATATGTTTGTTTGATAAATAAATGTTTGATCTAAACTTATTTTTGAAACCTTGATCTTGTTGGATTTGGTTTTGTGTGCATGTAAAGAAAATTACTTAACTTAATGCATGAAATTTTTAATAAAATGAACTTATTTCCTTGATGAATGTTTCGGTGTAAGCTCATATTTTTAGACATGAATTTTAATTGAAAAATTTGATGAACGCATGTGATGATCTAGTAAAAGGGAATAGGTTTTAGTGATTGTTTTGATTTTATCTTAAAACTTTGATTTTGATTCTTAAATGTTGATGCATGTTTTATTTGAGTTAAAGAAAATTGTTTTCCTAATGAATTAATTCGGTCCTCAAAGGAAAATAATTAATGGATTGATTTTTGGTGTTGATTGTATGTGTGATTGCATCTTTAATTTTCATAAAAGAAAATGAATGAACAATGTGTTGAATATGGTGTTATGCTGGAAAGTGTGGATTATGTGTTCTTGACCTTGATAAATGATGTTTGTGTGTGTTCAAAAATTCTGAAATTTCGTCCCTGTCTCAAGTATGTTATAATAAGCTTCTCTGAATTTTTAAATGATTTTTGGAAGTGCTTTCCTATTTTTAAGAGAACCAACTTTGTGAAAACAATTTTCAGAAAATAAGTTTTTCAGTTCAAAGATGAAAATAATTTTCGAACTTTACTGCTCTAAATGGGTTGAAAATTTTATGATAGCTTCCTGGACATCTCGAGATGTTCTCTGTAAAATTTGAAGAGATTTGGAGTTGATTTGGTATTTTTACTAAAGGTAAAACAGTGAATCACTTGGTTCAGATTTTCTGGACTTAGTGACAATTTTAATTAGAAAAGTATGACTTTAACATATCCAAATATTCTGAAACTTTTATGAGATAGTCTTGATTGTATAAGGAAGAGTTATACCAATTTTTATGCAATTCTGAGTTGAGAAACTATTTTTAATAATAACGTTTTTGCCTCTGACCAGCAACAGTTCTGTTTTGTTTTCATGCAAAACTTGATTTGAAACCTAACTTAAGATTGTTCAAATGACTTGAAATTTTTATATGATGAACTTTGGCATATATGTGTATGTTCTGGAAATTTTGAGAATTAAATAAATTGGTTTGATATTGCTTTGGATTTTATCTTTTGTGTTTTGCTTGTAATTACACTAGAATTCTACTTGAATGTTTTTGGTGAATATGAATTTTTATGCTTATGTTATGACCTTGGCTGCCTTATATGATAAGTATGATGCCTTGAATTGATTGAATGAGTGATTATATGTTATGCATGAATGAATTATTTGATTAACTAAAGTGTTGTGTAATCGGTTTTGAAAGTTAATTGGTTTTTGAAGTAGTTTTGCTTTGATTTGATTGAGAAACTTTGGACTTAGTGGTTGCTGCCCTTAATCCATTTCACAATGTTAAGTTTGAAAAATAAATTATATAAGTGTTTATTTTATAACAAAGTATTATATGAACTAAAGTTTGATTTTTCGGTGTTTTCGGATTTTCTTAAAAATGGTTTATGGACTTGCATGATTGCTGTCCAGATTTTATTCAAGTTGTTGTCAATCTAAAAAATTTATTTGGTTGGATTAAAGTTTAAGTTTTAAATAGTATTTAACTTGAGAAGATCTGATTTGAAAAAGTTTTAACGATTTACGATTTTTCGACGAGAGATAAAAGAGTTTTCGAAAACGCATTTTGATCTTAATAGGACGATTGTTTAAGATAGAATTATAACGTTAGTATCGTCTATGTAGTACGAGGTACTTATAAGCCAAGAAGCGGAACGGTCGACTTATGGGGAAGGACTCGCAACGATTTCATATGCTGGAGTGTGAGGTGAGAGATGCAGTAGGCCTAGGTCATCGTGACGCGTAGACTAAGATCGAAACTGAGTACAACGAGTCTAATATGTTATATGCTGCATTATCATACGTCATGCATATATGTGCTAGATGTTTACTTATTTGTTTAAATATGATGCATTGTTGATTTTATTTTGTATTGAATTTCTCTGTGAATTATTCTGTGGGGTATATTTTGTCTGTTTGGAAAAGTTGTGCGTAATGATGAGAATCATGAAAAGAAATGAGTTATGAGACGAAGGAATTGTAAAAGCGGAATGTGATTATATGTGGTAATGAGAAAGAGTAAGACTTGAGAAGTATGAGAAAAGATTAAGATGAAAGAATTGTAAAAGATATAAAGAGTTGAGATTCGAAAGAAAACGTGATTGAAAGAAAGAAGAATGATAATAAAGGTTGTATAAGTAATGGAGTACAAAGAGTTGTGATTGGAGAGGAGAAATGCTGTTATGAGAGTGAGATGTGGTTTAAATGGAGATGTGATTCCTCGTACACGTTTTTGGGAAGAAGCTTAGTGTTGAGTTGAGCTTGCTCCTCCATTAACACTCACCCAAAAATGTGATTTTTGAAAAAGGTTTTGAAAAGAGATTTTTGAAAAGCTTTTGTGAAAATAATATTTTTGTGAAAGTGTTTGGAAACGTTATTTTTGGAAAAGTTTTGGGAAAGGAATTATGAAATGAGGTTTCAGAAAATGTTTTGAAAAGTAAAAGTTTTTGTGAAATCATGTTTTCGAAAAAGTTTTGGCGAAAAGATATTTGAGAAAGACGAGGAAAGATGATGATGATGTTGATGAGAATTACACTGAGCATGAGTTTATGTGAATTGTGATGATGAGATGAGATGAGAAAGAGTGTGTCATGATAATGAGATGAATGTGATGTGAGGCCAAGGGCCAGCGAGATTTAGGGGGAAAAAGATTGCGTTTAGTGGTCGGGTTTCGTTGAAGGTTTGCACCAAGGACGAGCCGACCGTTACGATTAAGCCGTTTAATAAAACTCTAAAATTTTAAAAGACTTTAAAAGACATTTATATGCGCGGTGAGGTATGAGTGTCGTATCGAAGTAGTGGAGAGGAAGATACCCCGGAGTATCTGCGGATATTCGGGTTGTGATTGCAATAGGGGAGGGTAAAGACGGTGATACGTCAAGAAGCCTTGAGTGCTATTCTAGGCGGAACGAATTCCATATGTGGTACGGGCAGATCGGTCCTATGCCGTGGTGAGTTCTGCACTCGAGACTAGAATAGTACTGTCGCCCCCTATGGCAATTCGAGAACAGTGAGAGGGACTGGAACGGGGCATTTGAGATTGCCGCTAAGAGCGTGCCTTGATATATATGTGTATTGAAATGAATTGAGGCTGAGTCCTCCTGGTCTGGGACCATTTGTTTGTGTGACAGCTGTCGTCCCCGCGTGGTAAAGGTCCTGTACTCCTGTTAGCTTCCGACTAAGTTGGGTGGATGACCAAGGAGATGTAGACGTGTGTGCGAGTTCAATGATGTGTCCCCCTCATCATTGAACCAACCATTTGATAAGACTTAATAATGGCAAAAGATCATAAGAAAGGAAGCATAAAGAATTTGTGAAGAATTGAGAAAGATCCAAAGATAGAAAGTATAATTGATCGTTGGAAAGAAAGAGTGAAAAGATGATGATAAGACTTGAATATTCGAGGGCTTGTGAGGCCAAGTAAAGTGATGTGTGTTGTGATGATTTATGACTTGTTATATTTGAAGTATTTATTCATAAGTGTTTCCTATGTGTTTATGTGAATATATTGGTCATGTGCATAGCATGAGTAGTGGTTATTGCATGATTCCTATATTTTTATTTTGAGTTGGTAGTATTCTGTCTGGTCATGGATGTACTTCTGGAATGCTGACCATCTCTCCTATCATGTTGTTGTATCGGGTTATTCCGGTATTGCAACGGATAGATGGCCGTCCCTGTAGGCTTCGGCAGTGGACTTCAGCGAAGAAGATTAGAGGTCAAGAATAATAATAGGTAATTCCCATGAGCACTGTATCCCTTGCAACTACTTGGTTACATTGTCATATCATTCTGAACCCCACTTGTAAATTTAGGGAGTATGGCTTTTGAAGGAACAAAGTTTATGAAACAAGAAATGAAACTGTTTTCCCAAATTAGATATATGAAGCTAAGTTACAAAGCGCGATGTTAAGTAACATCTCGGTTTGGAACTTGACTCGCGATGTGTGATATGAGAATATTATTTTCTTTCAATTAAGTTACTGAAATGTTTTTGAACTTAAAGACTCTCATGTCCATGTCACCTTAAAAAAAATAAAAAAAATTTCCCAAATTTTTACCATAATTTGTTAAAGAGATAAGTATTTCCAAGTTGCCAAAATCAGGGTGTTACAGAATGGTATCAGAGCAATGGTTAACCAAAGTAGCCTGATGCATGGGCTTACATGTTCGCTTGTATGTGTCAGTCTGTGTGTTAGTGTTAGAGTCACGATGAGTGAGACTAGGGGTACGAAGTCACGTGAGCATCTCTATCATACCACCTTTATCCTTCATTCTATCTCTATCGTTCTATCTCTCTATCTTCGGAACGTGTCGAGAATTTGTCGGCGAAGGTACAAGGAACAGTGATCATAACCATGAGGAGACTTTATTCTTTAAGACCTGAACCCCTCTTGATTGTTGAACCCTCTTTTGTTGAGAATCCCTTTTTGTTGTAACGACCTCTGAGCTATTGACATACAACCTTGTTTTGCAACTAAAACCCTCTTTTCCTTGTTGACACTCCTTTTTATGTAAACCCTATGTGTTGTTGAGTTGCCTTGACAATGCGCTTGTTTTCTCTAAAAAGTCTTTCATGAAAACCTTAGACCCTGACACCTTATGCCAATAAATGGATATATCTAAGTTATGAGGCTGGCGATGAGATGTTGTTAAGGGAAGAGTTATAATGGTTGAGGAAGGAGTAAGCATGAACGGATGTGATGTATGTAACACCCCTAATTTTCGTCTCCCAATTAACCAAGAAATTAATTATAACAATTATTTTATAATTGATTTTGAAGGTTTTAGTTTTTGTACATTATGTGTTTTTATTATATAAAAATATGAGATATATTTTTATATGGTTATTTTGTACAAAAATGTGAATATTGTAATTTAGTCCTTGGGTTGGGACCTAATTGCAATATTAAAAAGGTTTTTGAAGAAAGAGCAATTAAATTATTAATTTTTGAATTTTATCAGTATGTAACCGGTTAGAAGGGCTGTGTAACCGGTTACACGATGAACTCAGAAAACTGGGTTAGTGCGTTTGATGAGTAATCAAGCCAAAAACCCAGAAATCCGTCACGAATTCATCCTTCTCTTGGTGGGGTAGGACGTGTCAACATGCATGTTAGCCTGATTTCTCTATAAATAGCCCAATTGATCGAGAAATTTGGCTCATTTGTTGATCTGAAGTGTTGATGCTCTGTTTAGGGTTCTGAGATTCGTCTCTGAGATTCTCCTTCGTTTCTGAGTGTTGTTAAATGAGTGATACACATCCACAAAGCTTACATCAAGGGCTTTGTGTTGACAAAAAGTTTGTGAGCTGAGAGTCCTTGTGTGAAGAGAAATCACCATTAGAAGTTGAGGTTGGGAAAGCTGAGCTCTGAGTTTTCTGGTTCTGGGAGCTAGGTTTAAGATCGGATTTTGGTAAGCTCCTGCTATCCCTTGGTCCCAAATCTTTCCTAATCTCTTTAGCATGTTGCAGAGATTAAGTCCTAACTATTTTCCCCAATTTTGATGCATGTCTTCTATGTCAAATTCTCTGATTTTGGGAACCCACCGAAACTGTGTTGCATGTCCAGCAGAGAAGGGGAATTAGTGGATTTTGGTGTTCTACCTCAAATCTCTGCTCAAATCTTGTTCAAGCACGAACCCAAGGTAAGGGGGAAGCTTACTATTTGCTAGAATGAGAATAAATTGTGGTAGAATATAGGATGAGTCACCAAGAGACTCAAAGGGCATAAGTTGAAATGGTTAAATGGCTTGGAGGCCAATTTGAGCTCAATTGATGTTTTGAGCAATGTTATCTGAATGCATGCAAGCTATGTTGATGTTGATTTCATGACTTAATTGGATATTATGTGAATTGATGCATTAAGTTGTGAAATATGTGCAATTATGTGCAATTTGAGTATCTAAATTGAATGCATGCAAGGTGAATGTGTTTCTGTGATTAAACATGTTTACTTAAGGTATATGAACTCTTTTGAATGTTGAAATTGGTTAGATTTGAGTAATGAAAAGAATGGGTTGCAAAACCTCATATTTCAGTGTGCTGACTGCACAATCTAACCGGTTACTCGATAATTGTAACCGGTTAGACACTGTAAAATTGTAAAAGAAAATAAGTTTTTGAAATCAGTCTTGTGGTCTTATTGATGCTACTCAAATCTAGGCCTTAATTTCATTGGAAACAATCTGAAATGAAGTGAATTATACTGTTATGGCTCAGATTGAAATTAAAGAGTTAATACCTTAGTGTAATGAGACAATTTCCAGAGGAAATTATGCATAAATGAAATTGGATTATGACTTAGATCTTTTGAATGATATTATGGTTGGATTTGAGGTATTCTGTTATGCTAAGACCTTGTTATTGGATTAAGTAGAGAAATCAAGGAAAGATTCTTTGAAAATCAATGGTTTTGTATTCAGGTCTGTAATTCTAACCGGTTAGGTGATGATGTAACCGGTTAGTACCTGAAACTTAAAAATAAAAGTTAAGTTTTTGAGTAAGGAATTTTGATACCAAAGATTGCATTCTCTCAATCCAAGTCTATGAGCATACGTTAAATTTAAATTCAAAGGTGAATTTTATGAGTAAAGCCATACCTCAAGATATCATTCAGAAGTTGTGTTTTCTAAGTCATAATAATGGAATTAATGAAAAGACCAACCTTAGTAATTATGTATGCGATGCATGCATAGAGAAAGGTGATGAAATAGGTTGGCAAAGATTGTTTGTGATGTTCGGGGTACACGACCCTGTACTCTAGGAGTACTAAACTGATGCAACCAACTTGATGACACATTCTGGGAATGTGGCCATTGTCTGGGACATGGTTTCTTGGACACGTTCTGGGAACGTGATGCACACTCTGGGAGTGATGCTTGATTATATTCCAAGTATGGGTTGCTATACGTTCTGGGAACGTATGTTAGTGTTCTGGGAACACGTTGGTATAACAATGGAATTAAAGATAAAACCAACCTTGATGATTGTGCATTCATATAGAATGGAAGTTTGGTTGGTAGGAACGTTTATCATATTTTGAGAATATGAGGAGGGTACTCCGGGAGTACCAAATTATAACCTACTTGATGACACATTATAGATATGTGGCCAGTGTCTGGGACCTGGTTTTATACGTTCTGGGAACGTATGTTAGTGTTCTGGGAACACATTGATATGCAACCTACTTGATGACACATTATAGATATGTGGCCAGTGTCCGGGACCTGGTTTTTATGCGTTCTGGGAACGTGGTGCACACTCTGGGAGTGGTGCTTATTATTCCAAGTATGGTTTGCTACACGTTCTGGGAACGTGGTGCACACTCTGGGAGTGATGCGTATTATCCAAGTATGGTTCGGCATTACGTTCTGGGAACGAATGTCGGTGTTCCGGGAACACAAGGGTGTATTGGATGGACGTCCAACATGGACTTTTAGAGGCCTCAGTTGTGGAAGAAAATCATGCATCATGCTACCTGCATTGAAAGAATTATTATGATTAACCGGGTGTGCTCATATGATTATGCATCATCATTTGCTACATGTTGACTTGTGGATGTTAGTTTTATTCTCATTTGATTATGCGAATATGTATAGCTAACCCCCATGCCCTTATTAGGTGTTGATCGTGCATCTAGCTTGCACAAGAATCAGTAAGGGGAGATGTTCCTTAGGTGCATGCAGAGTGTAGAAAATGTGGGTTGTGAACCGGTTGTGCACATATCGAGGATCCGGCCAGATGAATGTTTGGACAAAGGACCAGTGACCAGCTCTATAACATTTCTATTTTTAATAGAATTTATATGATACATATTTTGGAAAAAGGTATCATAAGAGGAATTCAGTTTCATAATTATACTTATTTGGTATTAATGGACTTGTTACACTTGATATATTTTGGGGGTATAATATGATGATTTTACTATGTTTCCGTAAACTCTGATTTTGTTAGTCAACCTCATTACTAATTAAGTGTTTGTGAAAAGTAATTTTCAAGGGAAGGGATAATTCTTATTTTCAGATCTTTTTCCAACAATAATAAGTCCAAGTAATCATAAACTTATTACTTTTCTTATAAAGTAAGATGATATAAAGGAGTGTGACACTTTTATGGTATCAGAGCAATGGTCCTGACTCTTGGTCCTTGGGTGTGTGGTCCAATACGCTGGTCATCGATATCTGCAATGTTTCTTGGGAAGTATGCTTTCATATACTTCCAAACTAGAGCTAAGGTTATGGGAAATGGCTCTAGATAAGTAGTTTATTCTGCTATTAAGAAGTGTTCTATGAAGTCTAAATAGAAGTACGATAGTCGTATGCTTCTCTTTAGATATGTTGAGAACCCAAAACCACAATGTTGGTTTATTATGTTTTCATAGAACCAGTAATGAGGAAATTTTAAGGAGTTGTAGTTGAGTCCTCGACTCTGAGGAGGAGTGTTTACCCTCACTCGTGTTAAAGTCAATCAACTTTTCAGACCGAGTGTAGGGCAGTGATCTTCTTAAAGATCAACCTTGTTGAGTTTGTTAAACTCTAAAGCTATCCATTCTTTTGTTCCTTTCGGATAAGGGTAGTGATCAAAGCTGCTATATGCCTTATCCAATCGGCTATCTCAAAGCAGAGAATCCTACAAATCTTCTTGTAGTGGTTTCCAAGGTATGTCTGAATCGTTCTATTAAGGTATTGGACTTTGTCTATCTACCTGTGTCATGATTTCATTTGATCTTAAGCCCGGTTTGGGAATCGAAGGATCAAATTATCATGATTAATGACGATAGAACAACCCTGTATTGGAATTCCCAAGTTTCGAATCTGGAATCCAATGGACCCATGTGTCTGCTTCTGGGCAGCAGTGAAGGAAATAGGGGGTTAAAGAAATCTGGGTTTCAAGAAAGGATGTTAGGTTCACCCTTGAGCAAAGAGATAGAGTTTGGAATCAAGTTAATTCTTGAAGCTGATTCTCTCTCTACTACCCTTACGATATGGTATCATCGGGAATGGTCAAATGAGAGAAACACGTAGAGAAGTTGTTAAAATAATTGGTTGGACCAGGTTAAAAGAATCTAAGTGTTTTCTGAGATGGATTGGCGGTTGAATTAATCCCAAATCAGGATTCGAGGCAGGGATACACTTGAGACTGCATTTTAATCTCGATATGGACATTATGAGTAGAAAATAATGTCGTTCGGATTGACTAATGCACCTGTTCTTTTATGGATTATAAGAACGGGACCTTTAGATTATATTTGGATACGTTTGTGGTTTATCCTGAGAATCCGGAGGAGCACGAGAAACATCTCAAGATGGTGTTGAGAATCCTGCAAGAGGAGTAGTTGTGTGCTAAGCTCACCAAAGATGAGTTTTGGTTGAGCGAAGCTAAGTTCGCAGGGCATGTGATCTTTAAAGTAAGAAGTTCTTAGGGCTGGCTGGGTACTATTGCCGGAGTATTTAAGGATTTTCTAAGATCGCATGGCCTTTGATCAAGTTCACTTGGAAAGATCAACTGATGGTATTGAATGATAGGATGTTGTTTAATTATGGTGGGGTGATGATGGATTATACCCCAACATAATATGATTAGTCCAAGAGGAATTATGGAAAATGTGAGTAGATTATGATTTAAATCATTTCAGTGATGGATTCAGTTGGAATCAAGGTATTAGATTATGAATAAATCCTATTTTGAGTTGGATTGGATAAGGTAAAGAAAATGGTTTTGAAATTCTTTGGTTTTATTTCTAAAACTATACTTCATAACCGGTTAGAGTTTCTTGTAACCGGTTAGAAGCTGAAAGTCTAAAATAAAAATTTAAGTCCTTGTGAAGGAACTTTTGGTATCAATAAACATCTTCCTCCAATCCAAACTCAATGTCAATTACCTAAGTAAAATTTAAGGAAAGGATTTAAGGTGGTAAAATAACTTAATGCCTTGATTCATCATTGAAATTGATTTAAGAGGATTGAATCATAATACTTATGGATTAATCGAGAATTGAAATTAAGGAGCTACTCCAATCGGAGAAGGTAGAGAATTGAGCTGAATGATGCAAAAGAGACAATAGGTACTAAGATAAGAAGGTTGTGATTCATGAACAAGTCTGGAGTTCGAAAGTATGAAAGACAATAAGAAGAGGAAGAGTTGAATGTAAGATAAAGGCGATGGATGGAGTTTCTTAAAGATTATGGCTCTGAGCTCCATCCTGGCATAGCAAACGTAGTTGCAGACGATTTGAGCTGATAGGCTATTCTTGTGAGCTCAATGATGGTTAAGGAGGTTATCCCGGTCGAGGGATTCAGAGACCTAAGTCGGGTAACCCAAGAGGAACCCTCTAAGTATTAGATTGGGAATGTTGCCAATCACCAACGAATTCCTGAATCGGATTCGTGAATTACCACCAGAAGATGAAGAGAAGAAAGATAAGTTAACTTTTGAGGAAAAAGGAGTTAGATCTCTATGAAGAAACAAAAGAGATTTAATCTTTAGAACCAAAGTCTGTGATTATGGATATTAGAAAATGTATTATGGAAGTAAGGGATTTAGGAAGTGTTGTCTAGGACAATCTAGAGGAGAGATCCAAAGGCAAGCACTTCAAGAATAGATTATGTTCGAACCCAAGTTAGCTATCAACTATCAAGGAATAAGGAATTTCTCAATGTTGGAAGCATGTGTGAGGACTATGGGAAAGTACATGAACTTCATGCGAGAAAGGTCTGAGTTCAGAATAAGAGAAAGAATGATGAAATACAGGCCCAACTGGAGAAAGAGGAAAAGTAAATGGGAGAATGTCTACCACGGAAATATCGAGGTTAAGGAATCCTCGATTGGAGAAAAGTGACTAAGGAGGAAATAGGAAGGGGAACATTTGTCCATCTCAAGGTGAAAACGGTGAGGCACATCACTTTGAGTTTAAATGTGATGTACTTAAGGGAATAGTCAATTCCGATTGTAGGAAGCTGGAGTATTATTCACCGAATTGTCTTGAAGGAAAAGGTGAGAAAGGAATGGACGAATCCAGCACGAGAAGAATTCACTGGCTGAGATGAGAGTTGAGTGTAATCCTGACGTAGACGACCCAAGCCTATCTCTTCCTTTGATCGGAGTTAACGTAGTCAAATGTTTTTCGATTAGGTTAATCTAATCGTTTGAGAATATCAATATCCTGTAAGTTCAACTTCAATTTTTCTGTGATCAAAACCCTTATCACAGTTGGATGTGATAATATTTGTGGACACTACAGAAATAGAAAGATCAGTTATGGCTAGAGAGATTATCAACCATCGGGATAGGACAAATCTTTGTCTCCCCAACGGAAATGTCTCTAGAACTTGACTATCTAACTAAGTCTGATAGTGATAATTACCCTATCTTTAAGTTCATCTAACTTAAAGACCTGTCGTATGGTCTTTCTTGCGAAAGATTATATCTGAAAGGAATGATTTTGTTACTAATGGTTTGAATATTAGGACTGATCACCCTAATGTCTCAAATTATTAAGGAATAAAGTCATACAAATGTTTCTTTGATCGTGCTCGAGAGATCAGAGTGCGCAGCCCAAAAAGTTTTTCCAAAAAGTTGATTGAAAAGTGTTTTATTTGAAGAATGTTTATGTGATGTGTATTATTCAAAAGAGTATTTATTTTAAAAGAAATTCTTTCACCTAAGAGTTTTATGCAAAGAATTTTGGTTTAAGGTGAAAGGTTTTATTAGAGATATTTCGAAATAAAAGATCTATATTGAAACTCTTTTAAGTGGGGGAGGACCCTAAAGAACAAATTTTTGGAGCAAGATAAAGTTTTCTAGTATAAAAATACTTTGGAAAAGTGGAAAATTTCAAAAGATGAATTTCGGGGATGAAATTCCTTTTAAGTGGGGGAGTAGTGTAACACCCCTAATTTTCGTCTCCCAATTAACCAAGAAATTAATTATAACAATTATTTTATAATTGATTTTGAAGGTTTTAGTTTTTGTACATTGTGTTTTTATTATATAAAAATATGAGATATATTTTTATATAGTTATTTTGTGCAAAAATGTGAATATTGTAATTTAGTCCTTGGGTTGGGACCTAATTGCAATATTAAAAAGGTTTTTGAAGAAAGAGCAATTAAATTATTAATTTTTGAATTTTATCAGTATGTAACCGGTTAGAAGGGCTGTGTAACCGGTTACACGATGAACTCAGAAAACTGGGTTAGTGCGTTTGATGAGTAATCAAGCCAAAAACCCAGAAATCCGCCACGAATTCATCCTTCTCTTGGTGGGGTAGGACGTGTCAACATGCATCTCAGCCTGATTTCTCTATAAATAGCCCAATTGATCGAGAAATTTGGCTCATTTGTTGATCTGAAGTGTTGATGCTCTGTTTAGGGTTCTGAGATTCGTCTATGAGATTCTACTTCGTTTCTGAGTGTTGTTAAACAAGTGATGCACATCCACAAAGCTTACATCAAGGGCTTTGTGTTGACATAAAGTTTGTGAGCTGAGAGTCCTTGTGTGAAGAGAAATCACCATTAGAAGTTGAGGTTGGGAAAGCTGAGCTCTGAGTTTTCTGGTTCTGGGAGCTAGGTTTAAGATCTGATTTTGGTAAGCTCCTGCTATCCCTTGGTCCCAAATCTTTCCTAATCTCTTTAGCATGTTGCAGAGATTAAGTCCTAACTATTTTCCCCAATTTTGATGCATGTCTTCTATGTCAAATTCTCTGATTTTGGGAACCCACCGAAACTGTGTTGCATGTCCAGCAGAGAAGGGGAATTAGTGGATTTTGGTGTTCTACCTCAAATCTCTGCTCAAATCTTGTTCAAGCACAAACCCAAGGTAAGGGGGAAGCTTACTATTTGCTAGAATGAGAATAAATTGTGGTAGAATATAGGATGAGTCACCAAGAGACTCAAAGGGCATAAGTTGAAATGGTTAAATGGCTTGGAGGCCAATTTGAGCTCAATTGATGTTTTGAGCAATGTTATCTGAATGCATGCAAGCTATGTTGATGTTGATTTCATGACTTAATTGGATATTATGTGAATTGATGCATTAAGTTGTGAAATATGTGCAATTATGTGCAATTTGAGTATCTAAATTGAATGCATGCAAGGTGAATGTGTTTCTGTGATTAAACATGTTTACTTAAGGTATATGAACTCTTTTGAATGTTGAAATTGGTTAGATTTGAGTAATGAAAAGAATGGGTTGCAAAACCTCATATTTCAGTGTGCTGACTGCACAATCTAACCGGTTACTCGATAATTGTAACCGGTTAGACACTGTAAAATTGTAAAAGAAAATAAGTTTTTGAAATCAGTCTTGTGGTCTTATTGATGCTACTCAAATCTAGGCCTTAATTTCATTGGAAACAATCTGAAATGAAGTGGATTATACTGTTATGGCTCAGATTGAAATTAAAGAGTTAATACCTTAGTGTAATGAGACAATTTCAAGAGGAAATTATGCATAAATGAAATTGGATTATGACTTAGATCTTTTGAATGATATTATGGTTGGATTTGAGGTATTCTGTTATGCTAAGACCTTGTTATTGGATTGAGTAGAGAAATCAAGGAAAGATTCTTTGAAAATCAATGGTTTTGTATTCAGGTCTGTAATTCTAACCGGTTAGGTGATGATGTAACCGGTTAGTACCGAAAACTTAAAAATAAAAGTTAAGTTTTTGAGTAAGGATTTTTGATACCAAAGATTACATTCTCTCAATCCAGGTTTATGAGCATATGTTAAATTTAAATTCAAAGGTGAATTTTATGAGTAAAGCCATACCTCAAGATATCATTCAGAAGTTGTGTTTTCTAAGTCATAATAATGGAATTAATGAAAAGACCAACCTTAGTAATTATGTATGCGATGCATGCATAGAGAAAGGTGATGAAATAGGTTGGCAAAGATTGTTTGTGATGTTCGGGGTACACGACCCTGTACTCTAGGAGTACTAAACTGATGCAACCAACTTGATGACACATTCTGGGAATGTGGCCATTGTCTGGGACATGGTTTCTTGGACACGTTCTGGGAACGTGATGCACACTCTGGGAGTGGTGCTTGATTATATTCCAAGTATGGGTTGCGATACGTTCTGGGAACGTATGTTAGTGCTCTAGGAACACGTTGGTATAACAATGGAATTAAAGATAAAACCAACCTTGATGATTGTGCATTCATATAGACTGGAAGTTTGGTTGGTAGGAACGTTTATCATATTCTGAGAATATGAGGAGGGTACTCCGGGAGTACCAAATTATAACCTACTTGATGACACATTATAGATATGTGGCCAGTGTCTGGGACCTGGTTTTATACGTTCTGGGAACGTATGTTAGTGTTCTGGGAACACATTGATATGCAACCTACTTGATGACACATTATAGATATGTGGCCAGTGTCCAGGACCTAGTTTTTATGCGTTCTGGGAACGTGGTGCACACTCTGGGAGTGGTGCTTATTATTCCAAGTATGGTTTGCTACACGTTCTGGGAACGTGGTGCACACTCTGGGAGTGATGCGTATTATCCAAGTATGGTTCGGCATTACGTTCTGGGAACGAATGTCGGTGTTCCGGGAACACAAGGGTGTATTGGATGGACGTCCAAGATGGACTTTTAGAGGCCTCAATTGTGGAAGAAAATCATGCATCATGCCACCTGCATTGAAAGAATTATTATGATTAACCGGGTGTGCTCATATGATTATGCATCATCATTTGCTACATGTTGACTTGTGGATGTTAGTTTTATTCTCATTTGATTATGCGAATATGTATAGCTAACCCCCATGCCCTTATTAGGTGTTGATCGTGCATCTAGCTTGCACAAGAATCAGTAAGGGAAGATGTTCCTTAGGTGCATGCAGAGTGTAGAAAATGTGGGTTGTGAACCCGTTGTGCAGATATTGAGGATCCGGCCAGATGAATGTTTGGACAAAGGACCAGTGACCAGCTCTATAACATTTCTATTTTTAATAGAATTTATATGATACATATTTTGGAAAAAGGTATCATAAGAGAAATTCAGTTTCATAATTATACTTATTTGGTATTAATGGACTTGTTACACTTGATATATTTTGGGGGTATAATATGATGATTTTACTATGTTTCCGTAAACTCTGATTTTGTTAGTCAACCTCATTACTAATTAAGTGTTTGTGAAAAGTAATTTTCAAGGGAAGGGATAATTCTTATTTTCATATCTTTTTCCAACAATAACAAGTCCAAGTAATCATAAACTTATTACTTTTCTTATAAAGTAAGATGATATACAAGGAGTGTTACAATGTATAGGAATATGCTTCGTCAAAGTTGGGGAGTGAATAGAGACTTTGAGGTTTGTGATAACCCACCTAGGTTTGAAAGGATGAGAAGAGTTAAATTAAAGAGGAAAGACCATGAGGAAAGTAGTATCCTCGTCCGGATTGGCATAAGCGTGCTATTCTTTTTGAATTTTGTTTCGAAACCCTTGAACCCTTTGGACTCCTGGTGACAAAGCTATACCATTAGTATTCCATTGTGTCTGATTATCATTGGGAAAACGATGCATATGCGACTATTCGAGGACGACGACTGCCGCTATAGATCGAGAGAATCACTCCCAGGACTCCGACATCCGTTGATCGTAGAATTTCGCGTAGTATTTCTCGAGGACGAGAAATCTGTAAGTTGGGGAGAATGTAACATCCCGCGTTTTTCGACTAGGACGAATAAAAATTTATTAAAGAAAAAGTTTTGAGAAACGATTTTACAAAAGGTTTTCAATGAGTATTTTATTCGGTTACGAAATAAAGTGTTGATTTTGCAAAGTTTTGATAAACAAATATTTTTATGAAGTTAGCGAAAATGATTTTTATTGAATATGGATTGATTTGGTTAATAAAAAAATGAAAAAAATGAATTTTTGTTGGTGATTTGTTTTGAAAATGAATCTTTATGGATTTTCTTAGATGTATTAACTTCGAAAATCCATAACTTTTTAACCGTAACTCCGATTTTTAAGATCTTTATATCAAAACGATCGTATCGAAATGTAGTTTTAAAAAATGTATCTTTCATAATTTTCTGGGTTGGTTTGCGAAAATCATTCTTCAGAGCTGTAAAGGACGAATTTTCAAGGAATAAATCATGAAAAATAGTTTTTGATTTTTAATGAATTTTTCCTTTTGGGATTATCTTTAATATATTAAATTATGATTTTATAAAAAGAACCATGGGGAGAAAGAAGAAGAGGAACCGTGAGATAGGAAGAAGAAGAAGAGGAGTCCAAAGCTTTAAACCTAGGAGCCCTTTGAAGATCAAGTATTAGAAGGCCATCTTTTCTTGGTATAAACCAAAGATCCTAGGAGAAGTAGAACTAGTTTTGATTTGTGATCTTGTAACCTTACTTTCTTTGTTTGCATGTTCATTTTCTTGGTTAATTTAAGGTTGCATGTGATGCTTTACCTTGATCTTAACTTTTAGGAACTAAATAAATTTGTAATAAACTATATGATGGACTCTATGATTCGGTTGGTGTTAGATCTTGGTGTTTTCATGAAGGATTTTTATGTTTTTCAAGCTAAATCTCTTTAATCTAAAATTTTGTTCATGATCTCTTTGCATGTTAAAATTTTTATGCTTAGAACCGTGAATCAAGAGGTGTGTATATGTTTGTTTGATAAATAAATGTTTGATCTAAACTTATTTTTGAAACCTTGATCTTGTTGGATTTGGTTTTGTGTGCATGTAAAGAAAATTACTTAACTTAATGCATGAAATTTTTAATAAAATGAATTTATTTCCTTGATGAATGTTTCGGTGTAAGCTCATATTTTTAGACATGAATTTTAATTGAAAAATTTGATGAATGCATGTGATGATCTAGTAAAAGGGAATAGGTTTTAGTGATTGTTTTGATTTTATCTTAAAACTTCGATTTTGATTCTTAAATGTTGATGCATGTTTTATTTGAGTTAAAGAAAATTGTTTTCCTAATGAATTAATTTGGTCCTCAAAGGAAAATAATTAATGGATTGATTTTTGGTGTTGATTGTATGTGTGATTGCATCTTTAATTTTCATAAAAGAAAATGAATGAACAATGTGTTGAATATGGTGTTATGCTGGAAAGTGTGGATTATGTGTTCTTGACCTTGATAAATGATGTTTGTGTGTGTTCAAAAATTCTGAAATTTCGTCCCTGTCTCAAGTATGTTATAATAAGTTTCTCTGAATTTTTAAATGATTTTTGGAAGTGCTTTCCTATTTTTAAGAGAACCAACTTTGTGAAAACAATTTTCAGAAAATAAGTTTTTCAGTTCAAAGATGAAAATAATTTTCGAACTTTACTGCTCTAAATGGGTTGAAAATTTTATGATAGCTTCCTGGACATCTCTAGATGTTGTCTGTAAAATTTGAAGAGATTTGGAGTTGATTTGGTATTTTTACTAAAGGTAAAACAGTGAATCACTTGGTTCAGATTTTCTGGACTTAGTGACAATTTTAATTAGAAAAGTATGACTTTCACAGCTCCAAATATTCTGAAACTTTTATGAGATAGTCTTGATTGTATAAGGAAGAGTTATACCAATTTTTATGCAATTCTGAGTTGAGAAACTATTTTTAATAATAACGTTTTTGCCTCTGACCAGCAACAGTTCTGTTTTGTTTTCATGCAAAACTTGATTTGAAACCTAACTTAAGATTGTTCAAATGACTTGAAATTTTTATATGATAAACTTTGGCATATATGTGTATGTTCTGGAAATTTTGAGAATTAAATAAATTGGTTTGATATTGCTTTGGATTTTATCTTTTGTGTTTTGCTTGTAATTACACTAGAATTCTACTTGAATGTTTTTGGTGAATATGAATTTTTATGCTTATGTTATGACCTTGGCTGCCTTATATGATAAGTATGATGCCTTGAATTGATTGAATGAGTGATTATATGTTATGCATGAATGAATTATTTGATTAACTAAAGTGTTGTGTAATCGGTTTTGAAAGTTAATTGGTTTTTGAAGTAGTTTTGCTTTGATTTGATTGAGAAACTTTGGACTTAGTGGTTGCTGCCCTTAATTCATTTCACAATGTTAAGTTTGAAAAATAAATTATATAAGTGTTTATTTTATAACAAAGTATTATATGAACTAAAGTTTGATTTTTCGGTGTTTTCGGATTTTCTTAAAAATGGTTTATGGACTTGCATGATTGCTGTCCAGATTTTATTCAAGTTGTTGTCAATCTAAAAAATTTATTTGGTTGGATTAAAGTTTAAGTTTTAAATAGTATTTAACTTGAGAAGATCTGATTTGAAAAAGTTTTAACGATTTACGATTTTCCGACGAGAGATAAAAGAGTTTTCGAAAACGCGTTTTGATCTTAATAGGACGATTGTTTAAGATAGAATTATAACGTTAGTATCGTCTATGTAGTACGAGGTACATATAAGCCAAGAAGCGGAACAGTCGACTTATGGGGAAGGACTCGCAACGATTTCATATGCTGGAGTGTGAGGTGAGAGATGCAGTAGGCCTAGGTCATCGTGACGCGTAGACTAAGATCGAAACTGAGTACAATGAGTCTAATATGTTATATGCTGCATTATCATACGTCATGCATATATGTGCTAGATGTTTACTTATTTGTTTAAATATGATGCATTGTTGATTTTATTTCGTATTGAATTTCTCTGTGAATTATTCTGTGGGGTATATTTTGTCTGTTTGGAAAAGTTGTGCGTAATGATGAGAATCATGAAAAGAAATGAGTTATGAGACGAAGGAATTGTAAAAGTGGAATGTGATTATATGTGGTAATGAGAAAGAGTAAGACTTGAGAAGTATGAGAAAAGATTAAGATGAAAGAATTGTAAAAGATATAAAGAGTTGAGATTCGAAAGAAAACGTGACTGAAAGAAAGAAGAATGATAATAAAGGTTGTATAAGTAATGGAGTACAAAGAGTTGTGATTGGAGAGGAGAAATGCTGTTATGAGAGTGAGATGTGGTTTAAATGGAGATGTGATTCCTCGTACACGTTTTTGGGAAGAAGTTTAGTGTTGAGTTGAGCTTGCTCCTCCATTAACACTCACCCAAAAATGTGATTTTTGAAAAAGGTTTTGAAAAGAGATTTTTGAAAAGTTTTTGTGAAAATAATATTTTTGTGAAAGTGTTTGGAAACGTTATTTTTGGAAAAGTTTTGGGAAAGGATTTATGAAATGAGGTTTCAGAAAATGTTTTGAAAAGTAAAAGTTTTTGTGAAATCATGTTTTCGAAAAAGTTTTGGCGAAAAGATATTTGAGAAAGACGAGGAAAGATGATGATGATGTTGATGAGAATTACACTGAGCATGAGTTTATGTGAATTGTGATGATGAGATGAGATGAGAAAGAGTGTTTCATGATAATGAGATGAATGTGATGTGAGGCCAAGGGCCAGCGAGATTTAGGGGGAAAAAGATTGCGTTTAGTGGTCGGGTTTCGTTGAAGGTTTGCACCAAGGACGAGCCGACCGTTAGGATTAAGCCGTTTAATAAAACTCTAAAATTTTAAAAGACTTTAAAAGACATTTATATGCGCGGTGAGGTATGAGTGTCGTATCGAAGTAGTGGAGAGGAAGATACCCCGGAGTATCTGCGGATATTCGGGTTGTGATTGCAATAGGGGAGGGTAAAGACGATGATACGTCAAGAAGCCTTGAGTGCTATTCTAGGCGGAACGAATTCCATATGTGGTACGGGCAGATCGGTCCTATGCCGTGGTGAGTTCTGCACTCGAGACTAGAATAGTACTGTCGCCCCCTATGGCAATTCGAGAACAGTGAGAGGGACTGGAACGGGGAATTTGAGATTGCCGCTAAGAGCGTGCCTTGATATATATGTGTATTGAAATGAATTGAGGCTGAGTCCTCCTGGTCTGGGACCATTTGTTATATTTGAAGTATTTATTCATAAGTGTTTCCTATGTGATGATTTATGACTTGTTATATTTGAAGTATTTATTCATAAGTGTTTCCTATGTGTTTATGTGAATATATTGGTCATGTGCATAGCATGAGTAGTGGTTATTGCATGATTCCTATATTTTTATTTTGAGTTGGTAGTATTCTGTCTGGTCATGGATGTACTTCTGGAATGCTGACCATCTCTCCTATCATGTTGTCGTATCGGGTTATTCCGGTATTGCAACGGATAGATGGCCGTCCCTGTAGGCTTCGGCAGTGGACTTCAGCGAAGAAGATTAGAGGTCAAGAATAATAATAGGTAATTCCCATGAGCACTGTATCCCTTGCAACTACTTGGTTACATTGTCATATCATTCTGAACCCCACTTGTAAATTTAGGGAGTATGGCTTTTGAAGGAACAAAGTTTATGAAACAAGAAATGAAACTGTTTTCCCAAATTAGATATATGAAGCTAAGTTACAAAGCGCGATGTTAAGTAACATCTCGGTTTGGAACTTGACTCGCGATGTGTGACATGAGAATATTATTTTCTTTCAATTAAGTTACTGAAATGTTTTTGAACTTAAAGACTCTCATGTCCATGTCACCTTAAAAAAAAATTCCCAAATTTTTACCATATTTTGTTAAAGAGATAAGTATTTCCAAGTTGCCAAAATCGGGGTGTTACAAAGTCCCCTTCATTGAATTCCAGCGGACTTCTCCTCTTATCCTGATAACTCTTCTGTCGGCTCTGAGCTGCTCTCATTCTTTCCTGAATTAACTTCACCTTCTCATTCGTCTGCTGCACTATGTCAGGTCCTATCATCAAATGCTCTCCAGTCTCAAACCAACACAAGGATGTTCTGCACTTTCTACCATACAAAGCTTCATACGGCGCCATTCCAATGCTTGAATGAAAACTGTTGTTGTAGGTGAACTCAATCAAATGCAGAAAAGAATCCCAATTACCAGCACTCTCTATCACACAGGCTCTCAACATATCTTCCAGCGTTTGGATAGTTCGCTCTGATTGTCCATCAGTCTGCGGATGATAAGCCGAACTTAAATCCAACCTTGTTCCAATCGCTATTTGCAAACTAACCAAAAATTTAGAAGTAAAACGCGGATCTCTGTCTGATACGATACTTGAGGGTACTCCATGCAATCTCACCACTTCCTTCAAATATAGCTCAGCCAGCTTATCCAATGAATACTTCATGTTGATCGGAATGAACCGTGCGGCCTTCGTCAATCGATCCACGATTACCCATATAGCATCATATCCTTTTTGAGTCCTAGGAAAACCAGAGACAAAATCCATAGTTACACAATCTCACTTCCATACTGGTACTGCCAACGGTTGTAGCTCACCACTAGGCTTTTTATGCTCCACTTTAGCTTTTTGGCATGTCAGACACCGAGACACATACTCCGCAACTTCCCTCTTCATTCCCGACCACCAGAATATCTTCTTAAGGTCTTGATACATCTTTTGAGAACCAGGGTGTAAACTTAGTTTACTTTTATGAGCCTCTTCCAATATCATTCCCTTCATCTCAGCATTATCTGGTACACAGACACGATCCTTGTACCTTAACACTCCATCATTACCAACTCTGAATTCCACTTCTTTCCCTTTTTCCGAAAGTTCCTTCTTAGCTTGAAGCTCCTCATCTTTTAACTGAAGTTCCTTTATCTTCTCCATGAATCCACTTGAAACGGTCAACTGTCCCAATATCATACTCTTAGGTCTATAGTCCACGCCTAAATTCAAATCTCGAAACTCCCCAATCAACTCCAACTCCTTGATCATCAATGCAGAGACATGCAATGATTTCCTACTTAAGGCATCAGCAACTACATTTGCCTTCCCAGGGTGATATTGTAACTCGAGATCATAATCCTTCAGAAATTCCATCCACCTTCTCCGACGCATATTCAACTCCTTTTGTTCAAACAAGTACTTCAAACTCTTGTGATCACTGAAAACTTCAACCCTTACACCGTACTAGTAGTGTCTCCAAATCTTCAAAACAAACACTACTGCGCTCCAAGTCATGAGTTGGATAATTAAGCTCATGAATCTTCAGTTGTCGCGAAGCATAGGCTACTACCTTCCTCTCTTGCATCAGCACGCATCCTAACCCTTGCTTCGAAGCGTCACAGTACGCACAGAAAGACTTTGTTGTATCCGGTAAAACCAACACTGGTGCGGTTGTTAACCTCTTCTTCAACTCTTGAAAATTCTCTTCACACTTCGCCGACCATTGAAATAGTTGACCTTTTCTTGTCAGCTTTGTCAAAGGCAAAGATAAGCGAGAAAATCCTTAGATAAACCGACGGTAATACCCTGCTAATCCCAAGAAACTACGTATCTCTGTCACAGATGTCGGTGTTTTCCATTCCAGCACAGCTTCCACTTTTGCAAGATTCACTGCAATTCCATCCTTTGAGATCACGTGCCCTAAGAAATGCACGGAATCCAACCAAAATCACACTTCGATAGCTTAGCATAAAGCTGCTTGTCCTTCAACATTGTCAAGACTGTCCTTAAATGCTTAGCGTGTTCCTCCTTAGTCTTGGAATAAATCAAAATATCGTCGATAAACACGACAACAAATGAATCCAAGTAAGGATGAAAAATCCTATTCATGTAGTCCATGAATATCGCAGGAGCATTTGTTACACCGAAAGGCATAACCAGATACTCGTAATGCCCATAACGAGTTTTGAAAGCAGTCTTAGGAATATCTTCCTCATTTACTCTAATCTGATGATATCCGGATCTAAGATCTATCTTGGAGAATACGGTCTCTCCCTTCAGTTGATCCAACAAGTCATCAATTCTGGGCAGAGGGTACTTATTTTTTATCGTCACCTTGTTCAATTGGCGATAGTCCGTACACAAACGCATACTATCATCCTTCTTTTTGATGAACAACACCGGTGCTCCCCAGGGTGAAACACTAGGCCTTATCATCTTTTTCTCCAGCATTTCTTCCAGTTGCTTCTTCAATTCAGCTAACTCTACCGGAGCCATCCTATAAGGTTCTTTGGAAATAGGTCCAGTTCCAGGGATTACATCAATTGAGAATTCAACTTCTCGAATTGGCAGTAAACCAGGTATCTCTTCTAGAAAAACTTCAGGAAAATCCCTAACCACTGGCAATTCGTGTAGCTCCTTATCCTTCTTGACATCCAACGAATCTAAAAACAAGTAGGCCACTACTCCATCCTTCAATGAAGTTTGAACTTGCTTGGCAGATAAATGCTCAGGGTCTTTGGGTTTAGGCAAAGAAGATTGGGTTTCACTAAAGACTAATGACTTCTCGGAATAGTTCAGAAGAACATGATTCCTCATAAGCCAATCCATTCCTAAGATAACATCTATTTGAGAAAGGAGTAGTTGAATCAAATCAACAAAATAGGTGTTACCTTTTATTTCTACTGGGCAATTAGAACAATAAGTAGACACTATCACAGGTCTATCAGTAGGGGTAGAAACAATCAAATTATAAGGCAAAACATCTACTTTCCAATTTAATCTATTCACCACATCATGAGCAATAAACAAGTGAGTAGCACCCGAATCATACAACACTAACAAGGAATTCTTATGAATGAAACATTCACCTTGGATCAGATTAGCAGCATTCGCAGCTTCAGCTCTGCTCATCGTGAACACTCTCCCTTGCAGAGTAGGACGATTTGCATTCTGTAACACCCCGCAAATTCCTTGTACTAATTTAAAATACTAAAAAGAATTTTTTTTTTTTAGAAAAGTATTCTGAAAGAATATTTTCTTAGATGAATTCCTTAATTCACGAAATAATGTTATGATTTTCAAAGTTGAGGTTTTTGGAAATGATGAATTTTTCAACAAGGAAATTATTATATGAAAAAGTGACTTGATTTATAAAAGGTGTGTTTGATATTTTGGTGTACCATTACACATGAATGATTTATTTTTCTACGTATACACGTGTATGCACAGTTTTTACATGCATGAATGCTTAGAATTTAATTAGTGAGAAATATATGCATGAATGTAAGTGTGATTGATATGTGTATGTGAATGTATGAATATATGTATGTGAGCGAGTGTCGTATATGTGTGTGTGTATGTGAAAAGCCTAGAAATTTCTTTAAGTGGAGACCAAGTAACCAAGACCTAACCAAATCCTAACTAAGTCCTAACTAGATTAATGGAAACCCTAATGGAGAACCAACAAGTCAAAAACCTAAATGAACCCTAAACACCTAGTGTTCCCTACCTTGTCTCCTTAAGAGATGATAATCTCCACCCATGCAAAACCTTGAAGGGCCGAAATTGCCCCTCTCATTTACACCTCTTGGCCGAATTATTCAAGGGCATTAGAGGAAATGCTCGTGTGCCTATTTAAGCCCACACCTTAGTTCTTCTCCAATTCATTTCCTTCACATTTATCATTCAAACTAAACACTTGTTCTAAGAGTATCATCAAATTCTTGGAGAGAGATAGAGAGAGGGAGTGAAACCGAGAGCTAGGAGAAGAGAGGAAGAAGAGAATCAAGCTCAAAACCTTAGGATTTCTTGAAGATCAATTGAAGGAGGTTGAAGATCTTCCCTTTTCTTTGTTCATTCGAAGATCATAGAAGTGTTAGAAGTAGTTTTCATTTTTCCAAGTCTTGTAAAGTTATTTGTTGTTGCATGTCTAATTTCCTTGTAGATCTATGTTTGTATGTAATTGTTTAGTCTTGATCTTGAGTTTCAAGAGCCACATGAACTTGTAGAACCCTAAACTGTGGACATTATCATTCGGCCATGTCTAGAAAATTAGGTTGTGATCATTTTTATTTTGTTTTGAGTTCATGCATGTTAGTTTGATGTTTGTTAAAGATGATCTAAGTGGTTGGAATACTTTGATTTTGACTTTGATTTTTCTAAGCTTTGATCCTTGGTTTTCTTTTCAAATAGGCTTTGATCTATTGTTTTAACCTTGGAAAAGATTTGATTCTTTCCTTGATTTTCAATAGCTTTGATTTTTAAGTCCTTCATGTGATTCTTTTTACTCAAAAAGTCTTGATCATGGTTTGCATGTCACGGTTTTGAAGAGAAAGTAAAGAAAAACAACTTTTGCAAAATGGTTTTACTTTGATCTAAATTCATGTGTGTTTGAAAGTTAAAGATCTAAGTTTTCACTTGATTTTGTTGATGAGTTTTCGGTCAAGCTTTGAAAAACAACAAGATCATAATTATTTTTCATAAAAGATTCTTGCATGTGATTCTATTTTACTTCAATTGAATTTAAAAGCACATGCAAAAGAAAAATAGAAATGAAAATATGTTTGAAATTACCAAGAGGTCACGGTTTTGTGAAGAAAAAGGGAGTGGTATTTTCTAAAACCATGTGTTTCAAAGGTGCATGTTTTGATTTGTTGATTTTAGGTTTTGCATGTTGAAAAGTGCATCAAAAACTTTGTTTTGCCATGATGATGGTTCGGCCTAGTTGGGATTAGTAGGCTAGGTTCTTTTTCATATGAATTGACTTAAAGTAATGAGTATGTCTTGTGAACTTAGGTTAAATTAACTAATTGAAATTTCATTGTGATTATTTTCTTCCAAATCGGTTTTCATTGAAGAGATAAAGGAAATAAATAAACTAAATGATTTGAAAAAGTTTGTGTTTAAGTGTGTGAATAAATAAGTATTCGGTCAAGGACAAAAAGGATAAATGATTTTGTTTCATAAAAAAAAAACAAGGTTTAAAATGCTTGAAATAAACTAAGTTGATATATGTGTTTTGGATTTGTAATTTTTAACTTGTTTCTTTAATTTCATTCGGCCATATAGTATAGTCAAGCCTAGGAGGTTTAGTTGCATAAAAATAATTTCACGTAATGATTTTTGAAAGGAATTAAGTTGTTTAAAGTAAGAAAATTAAATGTGTTTGGTTTGCATCTTTGGCTCAATTCGGTTTATTAATATGTGTATGTCTAAGTGATTTTATTAATTAAAAAGGGACTTGCATGATGTTGTTTTAAGATAATCAAGTTGATTTAAAGTGTTTGAACAAGTAATTCTTGGTTTGTCTTGACATGTTCAATTCAGTTTTCTTTTTATAAAGAAGGTAGATATGAAGATGAAATGTGATTTGCATTATGTGAATTTATGAATGCTTTGGAAATTTAATGTGATTATTCTCCATGCTAATTGATATTTGAAATATGGATGATTTATATGATTTAACTTATTTAAGTGTTGTTGTGGTTGTGTGCTAATTGGTGTTTGAAAAATACTTGTGTATGTAATTGGTTTTAACATAATTTGATTTGATTTAAATTGTGTTCATGGCCGCCTAAAGTGTTTTGTGATAAAAACTTGAGTTTTAAAGTGTTAATTTTGAATAAAAGAGTCATTTAAAACAAAGAATGTTTCACGATGTTTTCGGAATTTTATCAAAGTGATTTTTACCAAATGATTCTTTGCTGTCCAGAATTGTTTGGACTTGCTTCTTACATTTAAAAACGTTCTCATGCGATTTAAAGTAAAGTTTTCAAGAGATAATTGATTTAAGAAAAGATTTTCTTAATACCCGATAGCAACATAAGTGTGTTTTATTTAATACGAGGAATGAGAGGTGTTTAAGTTACGAAAAAGATTTTTCCTAATACAAGTTAATAACAAAAACGTATTTTATTTAGTACGAGGAATTTGAAAGACGAGGGATTGGGGCAGCCGGCGGCGGAAAGTATACGAGGTGACGGTACGCACTTAATAGCTGGACCTCAGGTGAGAGAGAAGCTTTCCTAAGACACCGTGGTAGTTAGGTGATTTAGTAGGACGTTCCGTATCATCTTAAAGATCGGAACTAAGTGGTTAGAGTCAGTAGTATATGTAACAGCCCGATTTTCGCTTCCGAAAACTTAACTGAATTATTATTATTTTATTGCAAAAATGAGGCCATTTTTTTAAAAAAAAAACATAAGTTCATTAACGACCAACACCACCCTTTCGAAAATCGAGTTGTCACTTTCAAAACTCCCCACTCAAAACATCATCGTTGAAATATAAAACTGTTTTCATTGAAAAGGAAGACATGAGCCACAAGTACTGGAGTCACACTCCAAATGTTTCCCAAAAGTAGGCCATCATTACCAAAGAAATTACCAACCAAAATAAAAAGTAGCTGATTACATCTGTAGTACATCACAAGATAATCCTCGACTGGAACTCAGATCCTAGACACACAACATTCTTTAGACACAGACAACAGGGAATCACTCTTCAGCGGAACTAGCATCCGTCTCCATATCTTCACTCGAATCCGCCTCCGCTTCGTGATCGGAATCACTAGCATCCTCTTCCTCCATTGGTTGAGGAATCGCAGCCGCCAAGGGTGCAGGATCACCACCAAACTCGTGATACTCCCCCGGTCCACCATTCTGATAGTCACGGAGAGTGACTTGTCCCACGTGCACGTCCATGCTTGCTCCTCGTAGAATATGTCTCGGATCGTCGATCTCCAATCGAGTTTCATCGCGCCAAATCCAGCCATCAGGAACCATTTCCCATGCTCCTCCCTGAAGAGGCCACATGTGGATTGCTACATGATATGCCATCTACCCGTTGCAATACCGGCGGATGCCAATACGACAACCAGGTAGGAGAGAGTTAGTGTGCCATACACTAACAAGTTGACCGTAAGGTCTCAAGGTAGACTTGATAGAAAGAAGAACAGACAACAACGACGCTTGACCAGCATACAAAATGAGACAAGATACCAAGAGCGTAGAGAACACACGGATAGACCAATTTGACAGCATAGGATAACAAAGCGGGTAACATAATAATCAAAATGAACGAGATACGTAAATAAATAAACACATAAAATGAGTAAGCATAAACCACAAATCTAGAAACATGATTCTTAGAACCACATCAACTCATCAATATTCTCATCATCATTCAGTTATATCTTTACTCTTTGGTTATTAAGTTTTATCACATTTCAGCTAACTCAATGAGGTAGGGGAATCACCATCACTGAGGATAAACGCACTCTCTACATCTCCTCGGTCTCCATCCAAACCTAGTCGGAAGCCAACAGGAGTACAGGACCTTTACCACGCGGGCACGACAGCTGTCTCAACACAATGGTCCCAGACCAGGAGGATCTCGTCCTCAAAACATATCAATAACATTAAGGCTCACTGTCCACGCAGTGGCAAACACAATGCCCCGTTCCAGTCCCTCTCACTGTTGTAGACTTGCATTCAAGGGGGTGACAGTATCACTTCTACTTAGCTATGCGGTACTTGCCACGGCATTAGACCCAGTCCCCACCACGTTAGTGTGCCACTTGTGGGATTCGTCCCGCCTAGAAATATACTCGAGGCTTCTTGACGTTTCACCGTCCTTGCCCTCCCCTCATGCAATCTCCACCTGAGTATCCGCAGATACCCATAGTATCTTCCTCTCCACTACTTCACACTCGTATACCTCACCGTGTATATTAATGTCTTTTAGTGTCTTTTTAAAATCTTTCAATGTCTTTTAGCATCATTAGTTAACCTAAGATCGGCTTGTCGGCCTTAGTACATCCCTTCGACAAGACCCGATCACTAAGGGATACATCTTTCCCCACTTTCACATAATCAAACCATCACTTTCTCAGCCACATGGCCACAATGCCATCACATCATTCTCACAGACAACCACATATCTCTTTTGCACACTCATTTCCGTCACGCATTCTCTTAGCACAAAGCTCGGCTCTACGAGCGCAATGTCCTCATCCGGTACTTTGTTACTCCACCACATTATCTTGAATCTCAACACATATCTCTCTTTCGCATATCCTCATACTTTACTTTCGCTTTCTCATAAGCATTCATAACGACATTCAGACTCATTTCGTGAAGTGTAACTTTTACAAAAGAATGAGAAAGAAACTAACAAAGGATAGGAATATACATGCACTAATTCAAGAAACATAGAACAGAATATCGCGTAAACTCATGTTACCACCATACGAGCAACTATGTTACAGGCTCACCACAATCTCACTCACCTCTTAATCCAGCAAGAGAAATACTTTGACCTTGGGGATCTCTAGCTTCTCTTCGAGAATAGTTCCCACCGTCCACTGAATAACCTCGAGGTAAATAAATACACTTTTATCAAAAATCATTTCAATTAAAAATTACAACTTGATTCCTCAAATCAAAACCCTTTATTTTCTTTATCCTTTTCTTAAAACATAAGTGTTTATCAAAACAACTCTCAATCTTTTCTCACATGTGAAGTCCTTTGAAAATCATTTGAAAAACTCACATTAAAATAAATAAAACAAATGGTTTATGTGGCTGTATGGAAAAGTCCAGCCACTATATCAATTTGAAAAACATTGAAAAATCCACAGTTTTCATTCTAACTTTTTATAAATCACATAACACTTGAAATCCACATTTTTCATAACTCAAAAACATTTTTAAAAGTGAAACACTTTGAAATAAATTCTTGGACAGCAAAGGATAAAGAAATCAAACTATAAAAATACTTTTAGAAATAATCAAATACATTCACTCATTTCCTTTAGTCAAAACCGAATTGAACCAAGAACAAAACAACATAATTCAATTAAAGTTTTTCTTAAAACAAGTCACAAAACATAATCATTTCAAGGAGACAATTTCATGCAAAAAGAATCTAGCCTATACAATCTAACATAGGCCGAATCATCACTAGATAAAAACAAAACCTTGGATGCATTTCTTTTTCATGCAAAAGCCTTTAAACATTAAATCAAAAACATGCACATATAAGTCCATGGTTTTAGAAAATACTACTCCTTTTTCTTTCTCAAAACCATGACTTACTTGTGTCACTTTAAACAAGATTTCATTTTTATTTTCCATTGCATGTGCCTTAAAAATCATGGAAATCAAAAAGAAAACTCATGCAAGAAAACTTATCATGAAAAACCATCATGATCTTTGTTTTTAAAGCTTGTGCGAAAATTACATCAACAAGATCAAGTGAAAAACTTAAATCTTTAACTTTTAAATACCCATAAATTTAGATCAAAGCAAAATTATTTGAAAAGAAAATTGTTTTCCTTTGTTTTCCCTCAAAACCGTGACATGCATGTCAAGAACCAAAACTTTTGAGTTCAAAAATCACAAATCAACTTCAAGATCAAAAGCTTTGAAAATCAAGGCAAGAAAACAAGTCTTTTTCAAGATCAAAGCAATAGATCAAAGCCTTTTGAAATAAAATCAAAGATCAAAGCTTTAGAAAAATCAAGGTTGAAATCAAAGCATGAAAATCATTTAGATCAACTTTATCAAGCATCAAACTAACATGCATGGACTCAAAATGAAATAAAAATCATCACAACCTAATTTTCTAAGCATGACCGAATGATAATGTCCATGGTTTAGGGTTCTACAAGTTTATGATACTCTTGGAACTCAAGATCAAGGCTTTACAAATACTTACAAACATGGATCTACAAAGAAATTAGACATGCATCAACAAAGAACTTTACAAGACTTGGAAAATTGAAAACTACCACTAATACCCTATGATCTTCGAATAATCTAAAGAAAAAGAAAGGATCTTCAACCTTCTTCTCTTAGTCTTCAAGAATCCTAAGGCTTTGGGTTTGATCTTCTTCCTCCTCTCTTCTCCAAGCTCACGGGTTCTCTCTCTCTCTAAGTCTCTCTAAGAGTTTGTTGGAGACTCTTAGGAATTGTGTGTTGATTTGGAAATGAAATGAGAAGCAAATGAATGGGAGTGCTACGGTTTGGGGTATAAGAAAACAACAAGGCTTTTCCCTTCTTGCCCTTAAAACAATTCGGCCAAGAGTGTTGAATGAAGGGTAGAATTGGCCATATGAAGGCTTGCATGGCTCAAGCCAAGCCATTGGACAAATGAAGTAGGATTAGGCTTAATCTCACTTCCTATTGGTTGGTCAAACTCTTAATCAAGCTTATCACTAAACTAAACCTAGGTGCATTAGTCCACTAGCCTAGGGTGCAAGGAAGTCAAAAATTGCATCATGCATGCACCACCCACACACACCACACGGCCGACACATATGCACACACATGCACCTTAATTCATTTTATTTTCTTTTTTTTTTAATAAAACCATCATTTTCCATAAAATATAAGGTATTAAATACTTAAAGAATTCAATCCAAAAATTCAATTCAAAACTCAATCCAAATCCAATTTAAATCTCATAAGATTTTCCCATAAAATAATTTTCTTGAAAACCCTTTTATCATTTGAAATAATAAGATAAATTCAATTCAAGAAATGCTCTCTTCAAAATACTCTTTTAAAAACATTTTCTCAAATCGATTTCTTTACCAATTAAAACAAATGTGAGGTATTCAGACGGGGTGTTACAGTATAAGTGGCAATTGTTTGATTGTGTGGCCACTTATACGAAGGTGACGAAGACCACATGGTTGTGTGATGTTTGTGTGAATGATAACATGCTTTTATATATTTATTTAATTATGCCTTATGTTATTTATTGCTATTAATGAAAATGAGTAATATGCTGATGGACGTCTGTTACGTCCTGAAAATAAATTGAAATAATGAAATGGTGGAAGTAAATGATGAGGATAAAAGAATGAAAATAAGGTTGAAAGATGGAAAGAAAGAAAGAAAGAAAGAGTTGAGAATTGGGGAATGAAATTGATGATAGTGTTGAGAACAAGCCAGAGCTGGGGAGAGTGAGGTTGATATGAGATGTGGTTTCAGTGGAGCTGGGCTCCTTTGTTTTTGGTTTTAGTCTGGGACTAGTGTTGAGTTGAGCTTGCTCCTCCATTAGCGCTCAGCAAAGTTATTTTTGGAAAAAGGTTTTTGAAAAACAGTTTTAAAAAAAAATTGAGAAGAGCTTTTTGAAAGATTTTTGAAAAGAGATTTTGTGGAGAATGGTGAAGAGAAATTTCTTTTAGAAAAGAGTTTATTAAAGGAAATTCTTTTGAAAATGTTTCTGAAAGAAGGTTTTGAGAAATATTATAAAAGTATTTTCAGAAAAGTTTTGAAAAGGAATTTTGGTGAAAAGCCGTGAAAGCGGATTTTAGAAACTTTGTGAAAACCAGATCTCTTTTCTAAAGGAAAGTTTTGAAAATAAGATGTTGGGGGGAGTTTGTAAAAAGAGACTTTGAGAAAATTATGAAAATTGATTTTTGAGAAAATTTACGAGGAGAGATTTTATGAAAGATGTAACACCCCGATTCGGCAACTTGAAAACTTGAACTCAAAGTAGTGAAAATTAGGGCCATTTTTTTTTAAAACAAGTATTACACAAGATGAGAACATATAGATTTTCAAAACATAGTTATAATTAAAACTCATGTTCTCATTCTGCATAAACCTTTCAAGTTCCAAACCGAGATGTCACAAGACACCACACTTTGAAACTCGTTTTCAAACATCATTTAAAACAAAGCCCGTTTACTAATTTCAAAACATCAGTAATGAATCAAAACTTGTGTCGCGGTACAGTTTGGTAGAGCTAAGGTAACTAAGTACTTACAATAGAGTACAATCCGCCAGGGGAACTCCTAGCATCTAGTCATGCTTCCTAGTACTTGCCGTCTAACTCCGGACATTGATTGATGAAGCCCACCATGCTTCCGCTGCGCCATCTACCAGTTGCAATATCAGCAATTGTCGATATGACATGGTAGGAGAGAGTCAGTGTTCCGAACACTAACGGGTTGACCTTGCGGTCTCAGAGTAGAAAGAGACAGAGGATATAACATAACTATATAACTAAAACAAAATACTAAAGAATGTAATCATCATCATCATAAATGCATCTAACATGTTATACACATAGCATGAATCACAACAACATAATCATCATCATCATTATCATAAACACTATTGCATTATTCGAGTTATCATCACAATCCCAAAATCTTTCTCACGAGCTTTCATGTAACACTCTCACTTTAATTAGAAATTTTTAGGTTTTATTAAAATCGGAGTTTAAAAATTCATTTTTGATTTTAATTTCCTATAAAAGGTTTTACGAAAATCCGGCAGAGTTTCCTCTGTTTTCCGGACTCCCTAAAATTTTTCTTCTAAAAACCTGTCAGTCCAGAATTGTTTAAAACGTAAACAACAACTGTTTAATAGTCATAATAGATCCTAACGCCCGATTAGTACAAGTTTCAGGGCAAGCTACCAATTCATATTATAATTTACAAAAAGTAATTATCCACTCCAAAATATAAAAAATACATTCCACGTAGTGGAATTTAAAATCCTGCTCGGCCAGCACTGGTGTATGCTCCACTTGTGTACCTGAAAAATATTAACCACACAGGAGAAACATCACACAGAACTTAAAAGAGAGATTTCTAAGCAGATATATACGACACACCAATACCATTCAAGCCTATGCTATGCTACTCAATTCATGTTCTTCTTTCCTTTTTACCTCCTAACTGTTTCCAATTCATTTTCTTTCTAATTGTTTTCTTTTAGATAATCCCTAACCTCTAATTATTCTTGTTCCTCATTACTTTCGTTATTTTCCTTTTTATTCTCATTTTCCATTTGTATTTCCATTTTAACTTCCTTTTTATTTCATTCTCATTACCCTTTATCCTTTCCATTTTCCTTTATTCCTTTTTCCCTTATACGTAACCTCAAATCAGAGATCTACGCACAGTGTATGCAACCACAAATCAGTGGTCTGCATACACTCCATATCCTTTATCCATTTTCCATTCATATTCTTTTTAATCGACACGCCCTCACAGGCTCGCATCGATGCCGATACGCCTTCTCAGGCCCGCATCGGACTTTCATTTCTCCCTTTTAATCGACACGCCCTCACAGGCTCACATCGATGCCGATACGCCTTCTCAGGCCCGCATCGGACTTTCATTTCTTTTACCTTTCTTTCTCTTACTTTTTCTTTCTCTTTTGCTTTTTCTTAGCCTCTTTTCTGGTTTGCTATATCATTCTCTTTTCTCTCATTCCGTTACTTAGGAACTTATTTTCACCTTACTTATTTTCCACTATTTCCAATATTTCTCTTTACTAGTTTATTCTTACTTTTATTTAACTCTACTTTGCTTGGTCATATGCTTTATATTTTAACTCTTGTTACTAACTCTTAATTAATTCCATTACCTTTCTTTTCTTTTTCTTCTTCTCTTCCTTTGTTTCTTTTTCCTACATCACTTATATTTAATAATACCTAGCTCATGCATTTAGAACCAATTATATTATTTATTTCTTTTTTTTTCGTTAACTCTCTCTTTCTTATTTTTCGTTTATTCCTTTCCTCTAATGGCTAATTACTCATTCACTCCATCTATTTCTATTAACCTTATTTTATCCTAATTTAGTTCTCAACTCATTCCTACACTTTCTTTATTTAATTCCGGCTCTCCATAGTTAATCTCTAATTTCTCCCTTTTCTTACTTACGCTACTCTCTCGTTCTTATAATTCCGTTTATTTATCTCTTTACTCTCATTTGTTCATTTCTAAATTTATTACCCTATTCACCATTTCTATTCTTTTGCCACACCCTACCGATCTAATTGATTAGTTATTCTGTTACCTATCTTTTATTCATCACTATTTGGTTTCCCTATTTACTCCATCTATCTTTCTTCATTATTAGCGGATTACTCTAAGGTTCCTTAACAATTAACATTTCCCCCGGTCCTAGCGATAGATATAACTACCCAGAAATACACCCCTTAAGGACTGGTAATGAAATCCCTTACCTTAATCGGTGATAGTGAGGGGTAACCTTAAATTTGGCGCTTTACTCCCCGACTCACGCTTTAGCTCGGCTCAAGCTTGATCCTAAGCTTCCCCAATCTTCGATTCCAAGCACGGTGGGGACTATCGATCTCGATCACGGTGACAGTGTTGCTCTTCGACACCGGGAGGAGAGAGAGAGCACGGTAGAGAGATCAAGGGAAGGAGGGAGAAAGGGGCCTTTGATGGCGGCGGCAGTAAGCTGGGTCGACGGTGGTGGTGATTGGCCGGTGTAGTGGCGGCGGTGTGTGTGGGTGGAGAGGGAGAGAGAGAAAGTGAGGCAATGGAGAGAGAGCTTAATAGGGAGAGAAAGAGATGGAGGAGGAAGAAGGTGGTGATGGGTGGTGACTCTTGGGGCGGCTCCGGTGGCGGCGGATCCGCCGGAGGAAGGAGGAGGAGAGGAAAAGAGATGAGGGAAAGAGAGAGAAGGAGACTAAGAGGGAGGAGAGGGAAAGAAAGGGACTATGAGGAGGAGGAGGAACAAGGAGGTGGGGTGGTGGCCATGAGCTCCAGTGGTGGTGGTTGGAGGAGGTGCTAGGCGGAGAGAGAGAAGGAGGGGTTGAAATGGGGGTTTCAGCCCCCAAAACACGATTTTAAAGCTGCAGGTAGCAGAATACTCGAGTATTTATGTCAATACTCGAGTGTTTTGACCCAAAATACTCGAGTATTTCACAAAATACTCGAGTAAAATGACCAGATACTGCTAGTTTGCTTTTCTATTTTTCAACTATTTTCTCCCAACTTCAAATAGCCATAACTTCTTCGTTCACCGTCGCATCTTGCTCAAATTTGACGAGTAACTTCCTAAAAATCATACCTTCATATCCAATGGTGGGAATTGTGTTTTGAGTCTTGAATCTTTTATTTTGAATTTCCTAACGTCGGGTGTTTATAACACCGAAAAATCGATTTTTAACACTCGTTTGGTCTTCTTAAATTTGCTTTTCGATGCCAATGCTCCTTGACTCCTCTATGGCACTCAAAGAACTCCTAATCCATAATTTTAAATCCCTTCTAGGATAATCCTTACTTCCAAATCTTACTATTATTCTAATTATTATTAGAATTAAAATTCGGGATGTTACATTTCACAACTGTTCTCAATCCTTCTTTCCACACTTATTACTCATTCCAAGAATTCTCTCATCTTATAAATCTTATTCAATGCTTGATGCCTCAATATACTTTTCTTTGAAACATCTTTGTCTTTTAAGTTTTTATTATTTCGATTAGCATCAATGATGAGGGGGAAACATCATTGAGCTCACACACGTCTACATCTCCTCGGTCAACCACCCAACCTAGTCGGAAGCAAACAGGAGTACAGGACCTTTACCACGCGGGCACGACAGCTGTCACACAACAAATGGTCCCAGACCAGGAGGCCTTGCCTCAAATCATATTCATAATTCACATAATAACAGTGCACGCTCTCAGCGGCAATCACAAATGCCCCGTTTCAGTCCCTCTCACTGTTCTCAATTTGCAATCAAGGGGGCGAAAGTACAGTTCTAGTCTCGAGTGCAGAACTTACCACGGTATTAGACCCAGTCCCCACCACGTTAGTGCACCACATATGGAGTTCGTTCTTCCTAGAACAGTACTCTAGACTTCTTGACGTTTCACCGTCATCGTCCTCCCCTCATGCAATCTCCTCCTAAGTATCCGCAGATACCTATGGTTCCTTCCTCTCCACTACTTCGATACGACACTCATACCTCACCGCATTTGTAGATGTCTTTTAAAGTCTTTTAAAATTTTACGTTTTTAATTAGCGGCTTAATCCTAACAGTCGGCTCGTCCTTGGTGCATCCCTTCAACGAAGCCCGACCACTAATCGCAATTTGTTCCCCCTAAAATCTCAATGGCCCTTGGCCTCAACATAAAATTCTCATCTCATCGTCATAATTCTCACAAACTCCTTCTCAACATATTCCTTATCACATCATCAGTATCTCTTCCTCGTCTTTTTCGAAATATCTTTTCGCAAAACTTTTCGAAAACAAGCTTGCACAAAACTTCACTTCACAAAGCATTTTCAAAAATCTCTTTTTAAAACCTTTTTCAAAAATCTCATTTTTGGGTGAGTGTTAATGGAGGAGCAAGCTCAACTCAACACTAAGCTTCTTCCCAAAAATGTGAACGAGGAATCGCATCTCACTTTCACAACCACGTTCCTTTTTACAAACAAACTTCACAAACAGTAGTCAGAACAATTTCAATTCAGTACATTCAAGTTCAAAGCATACAAAGCATTCATAAGCACACGCCATCTAAATTATATTTTAATCACTTAAAAATCATTAGTTATATTAATTTAATTACACCTAAGAAAATAATTAAAATTTAATCTTCTAATTAATGTAACACAAACCGAATCACACATTCTTAACAATTCCAAATCACAAATAAATTTCAAAACTAAAAAAAAAAATCATGGAAGCAGCATTACCAAAAATCTTTTCACAAAATCAAATCAACTTATTCATTTTCATATTTACAGCCGAAAAGAGTTAAAGAAAACACACGCACCACTTTCACCAAGCACACATCATCATGCACCTAAAAATATAGTTATCATCGTGGTCATTTTAAGAAAATAATTTTCCTAAACATTTTAGCATGTCTTGGCCGAATCCTATATGTATAATTTGGCAAGAATTTCATGCACAAACAAAAACATACAAGCATGAAATCATTTCATTCATTTTAGTGCTCAAAACCGTGAGCATACAGTAGGAAAAATTAACAACTTAAATTTAATTTTCCAAAGCAAAATCAACATACACTATAAATCACAAATTATCACACATATTTCTTTTAAATTCAATCACTTCATGCATGCACTTTTTAAAGCTTCTTATAAAAATAGTTCCATTATGCATGTATTCTAGATGAGGGACAAGCATGGCTACCTATTTTCCCTAGTATGGCCAAAAGTCAATATTGTAAAAAGACATGGTTTCATTTATTTTCAACACACACAAAATCACATAATTACAACCAAGGCATGTAAAGTACTCATCATTCATTCACATCAACCTTCACAAAATAAACTTCAATTTCATTATTTTATAAAAATCAAGGTTACACTTTAAATTTCCAAAAATAACATGCATGTACTTAGAATTACTAGATCTAGTCTTATTACTTACATGTATCAACTTGCCACATAATAAAAAGCATGAAATTCATTTTTATTTAACATGGCCGAATGGCCTCTTACAAATCCTAGCACATATAAAATCAATTTCCAAAACTAAATCATGTTCACACATCAAGAATCATTTTAAAACATGCCCCTTTAAATTTTCTCTTCCAAAACCGTGACATGCATCAAGTAAAAGCATGATTTTTCTACTTGAAATCAACATGCATGTTTCACTTTTTTTTTTATTAAACATGGATCATAACATATATAAAGATAGATCAACAAGTCATCATCAAATCAATCATGAAAATAAAAGATCTTAACTTTGTTTTCAAGCAAACTTAAATCATACATTTATTTGTTAAGGAATCATAGATCATCATTTAAATAAGCAAAATTTAACATGCAAGACCAAATAATTTTACTTTACCATTCATTAAGCTTAGCTCATGAATTGATTTGTCAAATAAGCACATAAACACACATAGATCATGATTTAAAACAAGAAAAATATACATGCAAGAGAGATTTATGTTGAGTTTCACAAAACTTAAACAAAACTTTAGATCTTTTAAGTCTTAGTTAGGAAAACACTAAGATCTAAGCAAGAAAATATAAACCGAAACACAAACATATAGTTACAAGTATTACAAATTAATTTTAGTCCAAGAATAACACATAGAGGCATCTTACAAATCATGAAAGTAAACATGCAAGAATTTAAATCAAGTTAAAAGCATCATGACCTAGTTTTCTAGGTATGGCCGAATCATATAAGTCCACGGTTTAGGGTCATACAAGTTCGTTTGGTTCTTGAAAACTCAAGATCAAAGCTTAGAAATTACATGCAATCATAGATTGATCACAAAAATAGACATGCAAGAAGAAAAAGGAAGGGATCTACAAACTAAAAAGAAAAAACTAGACTATTACATTTCTTCCTCTTGTTCTTCGGTTCTTCTACCAAGAAGGTTGGTTCTTGAGGTTCCTAGCACTTAGATCTTCAAAAGTAAGGGCTTGGTCAAGTTTGGATTTCCTTCTTCTTCCTTCTCTACACCTCACAGCCAACTCTCTTTCTCTCTTTCTCTTTCTCTATTTCTTTTCTATTTCTCTCTAAGGGTTTGAGAAGTCCCTAGAGTTGTGTTTGTGTTTGAAAGTGTGGAAATGAAATGGGTGAACTAAGGGTGTATACATATATAAGCCACGAATTGTTCCTCTTTTACCCTTGGTTTATTTTCGGTTAACACACAAATAGGAGGGGCGGTTTTGTCCTCCCAATTTTGCATGGCTAAGGTCTTCAAAGCCAAGGGGACAAAGTGGAGTGGCTAGCTTACTAGGGGTCACTTAGGTTCAATGGATAGTTGGCTCTAGTTAGGGTTTTACTAACTTGGTTTGGTTTATGGTTGCATCCTAGTTCCTTTGGTTTCTCACTTTCTTACTCACTAAGTCTTTAAAGTCTTAGGCTCATCTACACACACACACACACGTATAATGCATACACACACATACACATAATTCGTGGCACTCTCACACACAACACATGTCTTGAAAAATTTTTTTTTATTTCCTAAACCATTAATTTATTCTTAATCATTTTTACTTTTTTTTTTAGGTAAATAAAAAAATTTTATTAACCCACACGCACATATACAACCGAGCAACCCCTTAAAACTTATGCCACCTTCTAGGAAGGGTTCATAAGCTTAAGGGAGAGTCCAAAGCAAAAAACAAAAAGCCTAATCAATTTCTCTAATAATTCTATCAACTAAAGTCCTATTTGACCAAGAACGAAAGTCAACAAAATACAAAGAAAATCTAAGAGCAATCTCCCTTCTTAAAATTATAAAAACTTGATCTGGACGCTGACTTTGATGCTTGAATAGGCGCCTGTTACGCTCCAGCCAAATGTGATACACAAAAGCCACCATAGCCCCGTACACCACCCGTCTCCTGGTGCGATCTTTAAATTATTAATCATTTTTACTTATAAATTATTAATTCACACAATCATGCAACTAATTCTAAGAAATCATATTTTCATAATCATTTTCATACATTACACATTGCACACATATTAAATTAAACACACACATTTCACATAAAAATTCATACCAAGACACATCACAAAACACATTTTTCTTAAAAATTCGTTTTTCTTAAATTCTGAAAATAAGTTTTTATAAATCACTTCAGAAAATTCCAAAAATTACATTTTTAAATTCTAGGTTTCAAAACGATCGTTTTCATATATGGATCATAAAAATCCGAGTTACGGTTTAAAAGATACAAATTTTCAAAGATAACAGATCCAAAAACTTCATTTTTAACAAAACCATCTTTTTATAAAAATCACCATTCAGCAAATCATTTCCCATCTTAACAAAATCATTTACTTTTCTTCTATAAAATATTTTGTTTATAAAAGTCCATGAAAATCAGCACTTTATTTTCTTCTTATGAAAAATACTTTTTCTGAAAATCACAATTTCAAGGTTTCTTTCGTTAAAATTGTTTACGCACGTACGGGAAAAATGCGGGGTGTTACATTCTCCCCAACTTGAAGATTTCTCGTCCTCGAGAAATGCCGTGTAGAGTCTTGCTAATTCGCGGACGCGTAACTTCTTGAAGAAATTTCTTTTCTTTTAACTGCAGCTATTGTCGCATCTTCGAACACGTACCATCTATTTGTCGTTCTTAAGAGCAAATTGAACGGATTACTTGCAAAAGTAATCTCTCAAAGGATTTTCCATGATAAACAAAGTGGGGTCAAAACAATATGGCTTCACTGGTAACAAGAGATTGAGGGTTCAAAGGTATCAAAATAGTGTTCGAGAACGAAAGGGTTATGCTCATTTGGGGTCAAGACACTACCACACTTCAAAGTTACATTCTTCTCATCAGTTCAAGCCTAGACAAGCTATTCCTCAAAACTTCACATTTCCAACTACTCCCCAACTTAGACGACTCATATCTCTCTTTACTATCACCAACTTAACCTTTAAATACTCCTATCCTTCACCACTCGTTAATCAATTCTTACAAAATTTTCCATCACTTAACTCCAATCTATCCTCTTATTACCTTGTATCTCACTAAACAATTGCCCTTATCAAGTTCCTATGGTCACTATTAAATCTTTCTCTTACTCTATGGACCACTAATCCTCAAGAAACATACACTATCCCACTTCTTATCTCAAATATTTAATCATATATCTTAAACACTCTAAACCCTTTTCCACTTCCCACAATTTTTCTTACATTCTAAACCATCAGAATCCCTCAATTCAAAGACCTATTATCCATTACCGAATCAAATCCTAGCTTTTTACCTAACCTTGAGTTAATCACTTAAAGATTCTAACCACAAGTTTCACCAAATCATCACTTATTCACCTCTATCTAACCATTTACAACCCAAATCAAGACACTTACAACTCTAAACCCGAATTACCACCTCTATTTCTTCCTCATCTTATCACCACCTAAACCATTATGGACATCAAAACTCTTAAATCTAACCACTTTACACAACTCACCACTCATCTAAGGCTCCTACTTCTTCCAAGACTCATACTTCCTTCGTCCATACTATCACCACTTCACAGTAACTCTTCTAGAATTATCTGCTTGACCGAGATAGGGTGTTTGGGTCCGAATACTTTCACCAAAAATTTTAGGAACAGATATTTGTCTGGTCAAAGATCAAAAGAAGCTTTGGGTTTAACAACAATCAAGGCTTTGTCAAAAACTGGGTCTAAGATTCTCAGAAAAAGGCTTTTCCAAACATCATGCCAAAGCAATTTTGGCACGCATAGGGTGTTCACTAGAAAAGTTCCAATCATAAAAGGAGTAAAATCTCATAGCTTAGGGTCATCATGAACAAAAAGGTTCACATCAAAGATGAATTAAACAAAAGAAGATTCGAATCGCATATCAACATCCCATAACGACACTGATCTCTGCTCCTCGTTTCCACTGTAGTCAAAACCATCACATTCCAGAGAAAACATTCGCGTACTCCAAACGTTCCTATTCTCATCTATCGTTATCTTAATACTAACGCGCACACATAGAGACACACAGCAGAGTATGTAAGTCCATGCAGAGGTTACTTAGTTTAACCATTGCTCTGATACCATTCTGTAACACCCCGATTCAGCAACTTGAAAACTTGAACTCAAAGTAGTGAAAATTAGGGCCATTTTTTTTTTAAACAAGTATTACACAAGATGAGAACATATAGATTTTCAAAACATAGTTATAATTAAAACTCATGTTCTCATTCTGCATAAACCTTTCAAGTTCCAAACCGAGATGTCACAAGACACCGCACTTTGAAACTCGTTTTCAAACATCATTTAAAACAAAGCCCGTTTACTAATTTCAAAACATCATTAATGAATCAAAACTTGTGCCGGGTTACAGTTTGATAAAGCTAAGGTAACTAAGTACTTACAATGAAGTACAATCCGCCAGGGGAACTCCTAGCATCTAGTCATGCTTCCTAGTACTTGTCGTCTAACTCCGGACTTTGATTGATGAAGCCCACCATGCTTCCGCTGCGCCATCTACCAGTTGCAATATCAGCAATTGCCGATATGACAACATGGTAGGAGAGAGTCAGTGTTCCGAACACTAACGAGTTGACCTTGCGGTCTCAGAGTAGAAAGAGACAGAGGATATAACATAACTATATAACTAAAACAAAATACTAAAGAATGTAATCATCATCATCATAAATTCATCTAACATGTTATACACATAGCATGAATCACAACAACATAATCATCATCATCATTATCATAAACACTATTGCATTATTCGAGTTATCATCACAATCCCAAAATCTTTCTCACGAGCTTTCACAACTGTTCTCAATCCTTCTTTCCACACTTATTACTCATTCCAAGAATTCTCTCATCTTATAAATCTTATTCAATGTTTGATGCCTCAATATACTTTTCTTTGAAACATCTTTGTCTTTTAAGTTTTTATTATTTCGATTAGCATCAATTATGAGGGGGAAACATCATTGAGCTCACACACGTCTACATCTCCTCGGTCAACCACCCAACCTAGTCGGAAGAAAACAGGAATACATGACCTTTACCACGCGGGCACGACAGTTGTCACACAACAAATGGTCCCAGACCAGGAGGCCTTGCCTCAAAGCATATTCATAATTCACATAATAACAGTGCACGCTCTCAGCGGCAATCACAAATGCCCCGTTCCAGTCCCTCTCACTGTTCTCGATTTGCAATCAAGGGGGCAACAGTACAGTTCTAGTCTCGAGTGCAGAACTTACCACGGTATTAGACCCAGTCCCCACCACGTTAGTGCACCACATATGGAGTTCGTTCTTCCTAGAACAGTACTCTAGACTTCTTGACGTTTCACCGTCATCGTCCTCCCCTCATGCAATCTCCTCCTAAGTATCTGCAGATACCTATGGTTCCTTCCTCTCCACTACTTCGATACGACACTCATACCTCACCGCATTTGTAGATGTCTTTTAAAGTCTTTTAAAATTTTACGTTTTTAATTAGCGGCTTAATCCTAACAGTCGGCTCGTCCTTGGTGCATCCCTTCAACGAAGCCCGACCACTAATCGCAATCTGTTCCCCCAAAATCTCAATGGCCCTTGGCCTCAACATCAAATTCTCATCTCATCGTCATAATTCTCACAAACTCCTTCTCAACATATTCCTTATCACATCATCAGTATCTCTTCCTCGTCTTTTTCGAAATATCTTTTCGCAAAACTTTTCGAAAACATGCTTGCACAAAACTTCACTTCACAAAACATTTTCAAAAATCTCTTTTCAAAACCTTTTTCAAAAATCACATTTTTGGGTGAGTGTTAATGGAGGAGCAAGCTCAACTCAACACTAAGCTTCTTCCCAAAAATGTGAACGAGGAATCGCATCTCACTTTGACAACCACGTTCCTTTTCAAATCTCAACTCTGTATACCTTTTACCATTCATTCGCATTGCGTTTCATCTCTTTCTCAACCATTTCTCATACTTTCTCTTCATTCTCATCTCATCACATCTTTCTCTTTCAATTATTTCTCATACTTTCTTGTTTATTTCTTTTTTCTCTTTTCCATTTATCTTATTTCTTCCACGGTTCCAACATCATCATTTCGCTATCCAAACATAATCAAACATTTTCTAAACAGAATAAAGAATACTCAACTAATAAACATCTAGTATGCAAACAAATAAACATTTAGTATGCAAGGAAAACAGGTAGACATCTAATCACAACATCCATGTTGCCTAATTCGCAATACTCTCGCAATCCGTCCTTTCGGATTGCGAGCAACCCCGTTACGGGACCACAGCACTCTCACTCACCTGGATGACGACACATCCAAAAACTTTCCAAGGTCTCCAGTCGCTAACCTTGCCACGTTTCCTTCGCGTCCGACACCCAAACTAGAACATTTTTCCCCGTGCGTTAGAACGTTTTCGATAATTTCTTAATTCCATTTTGAAAACTCTTTGAAATAATTCCTTTCTTTAAAATGCATTACCAATTTTCCAAGGATTCCAAAACCAAACCAGATTTTTAATAAAAAAGGTTTCAGGAAAACTTTGAAACAATTTAAAATAATTTTCTTATTAAAACAATTTCATTTCTCTATTAATTTAAAAACACTCTGTTAATAAAAATCACTTCCCAGACCCATTAAACAGAATTCACAACTCTAGAGAATAAAGCTTTAAAATCAATTAATTTATTTAATTCTAAACATCACACATCAACAAATACGGATTAAAGAAGGCCATTTAAAAATCTAAAATCAAATTAAATTGTTTAAACCATACTTTTTCAAATAAAACATTTTCAATTCCTTTAAAATACAAACATGGATTTTTTTACAAACAAACTTCACAAACAGTAGTCAGAACAATTTCAATTCAGTACATTCAAGTTCAAAGCATACAAAGCATTCATAAGCACACACCATCTAAATTATATTTTAATCACTTAAAAATCATTAGTTATATTAATTTAATTACACCTAAGAAAATAATTAAAATTTAATCTTCTAAATAATGTAACACAAACCGAATCACACATTCTTAACAATTCCAAATCACAAATAAATTTCAAAACTAAAAAAAATCATGGAAGCAGCATTACCAAAAATCTTTTCACAAAATCAAATCAACTTATTCATTTTCATATTTACAGCCGAAAAGAGTTAAAGAAAACACACGCACCACTTTCACCAAGCACACATCATCATGCACCTAAAAATATAGTTATCATCGTGGTCATTTTAAGAAAATAATTTTCCTAAACATTTTAGCATGTCTTGGCCGAATCCTATATGTATAATTTGGCAAGAATTTCATGCACAAACAAAAACATACAAGCATGAAATCATTTCATTCATTTTAGTTCTCAAAACCGTGAGCATACAGTAGGAAAAATTAACAACTTAAATTTCATTTTCCAAAGCAAAATCAACATACACTATAAATCACAAATTATCACACATATTTCTTTTAAATTCAATCACTTCATGCATGCACTTTTTAAAGCTTCTTATAAAAATAGTTCCATTATGCATGTATTCTAGATGAGGGACAAGCATGGCTACCTATTTTCCCTAGTATGGCTGAAAGTCAATCATGTAAAAAGACATGGTTTCATTTATTTTCAACACACACAAAATCACATAATTACAACCAAGGCATGTAAAGTACTCATCATTCATTCACATCAACCTTCACAAAATAAACTTCAATTTCATTATTTTATAAAAATCAAGGTTACACTTTAAATTTCCAAAAATAACATGCATGTACTTAGAATTACTAGATCTAGTCTTATTACTTACATGTATCAACTTGCCACATAATAAAAAGCATGAAATTCATTTTTATTTAACATGGTCGAATGGCCTCTTACAAATCCTAGCACATATAAAATCAATTTCCAAAACTAAATCATGTTCACACATCAAGAATCATTTTAAAACATGCCCCTTTAAATTTTCTCTTCCAAAACCATGACATGCACAAGTAAAAGCATGATTTTTCTACTTGAAATCAAAATGCATGTTTAACTTATTTTTTTATTAAACATGGATCATAACATATATAAAGATAGATCAACAAGTCATCATCAAATCAATCATGAAAATAAAAGATATTAACTTTGTTTTCAAGCAAACTTAAATCATACATTTATTTGTTAAGGAATCATAGATCATCATTTAAATAAGCAAAATTTAACATGCAAGGCCAAATAATTTTACTTTACCATTCATTAAGCTTAGCTCATGAATTGATTTGTCAAATAAGCACATAAACACACACAGATCATGATTTAAAACAAGAAAAATATACATGCAAGAGAGATTTATGTTGAGTTTCACAAAACTTAAACAAAACTTTAGATCTTTTAAGTCTTAGTTAGGAAAACACTAAGATCTAAGCAAGAAAATATAAACCGAAACACAAACATATAGTTACAAGTATTACAAATTAATTTTAGTCCAAGAATAACACATAGAGGCATCTTACAAATCATGAAAGTAAACATGCAAGAATTTAAATCAAGTTAAAAGCATCATGGCCTAGTTTTCTAGGTATGGCCGAATCATATAAGTCCACGGTTTAGGGTCATACAAGTTCGTTTGGTTCTTGAAAACTCAAGATCAAAGCTTAGAAATTACATGCAATCATAGATTGATCACAAAAATAGACATGCAAGAAGAAAAAGGAAGGGATCTACAAACTAAAAAGAAAAAACTAGACTATTACATTTCTTCCTCTTGTTCTTCGGTTCTTCTACCAAGAAGGTTGGTTCTTGAGGTTCCTAGCACTTAGATCTTCAAAAGTAAGGGCTTGGTCAAGTTTGGATTTCCTTCTTCTTCCTTCTCTACACCTCACGGCCAACTCTCTTTCTCTCTTTCTCTATTTCTTTTCTATTTCTCTCTAAGGGTTTGAGAAGTCCCTAGAGTTGTGTTTGTGTTTGAAAGTGTGGAAATGAAATGGGTGAACTAAGGGTGTATACATATATAAGCCACGAATTGTTCCTCTTTTACCCTTGGTTTATTTTCGGTTAACACACAAATAGGAGGGGCGGTTTTGTCCTCCCAATTTTGCATGGCTAAGGTCTTCAAAGTCAAGGGGACAAAGTGGAGTGGCTAGCTTATTAGGGGTCACTTAGGTTCAATGGATAGTTGGCACTAGTTAGGGTTTTACTAACTTGGTTTGGTTTATGGTTGCATCCTAGTTCCTTTTGTTTCTCACTTTCTTACTCACTAAGTCTCTAAAGTCTTAGGCTCATCTACACACACACACACGTATAATGCATACACACACATACACATAATTCGTGGCACTCTCACACACCAACACATGTCTTGCAAATTTTTTTTTTATTTCCTAAACCATTAATTTATTCTTAATCATTTTTACTTATAAATTATTAATTCACACAATCATGCAACTAATTCTAAGAAATCATATTTTCATAATAATTTTCATACATTACACATTGCACACATATTAAATTAAACACACACATTTCACATAAAAATTCATGCCAAGACACATCACAAAACACATTTTTCTTAAAAATTCGTTTTTCTTAAATTCTGAAAATAAGTTTTTATAAATCACTTCAGAAAATTCCAAAAATTACATTTTTAAATTCTAGGTTTCAAAACGATCGTTTTCATATATGGATCATAAAAATCCGAGTTACGGTTTAAAAGATACAAATTTTCAAAGATAACAGATCCAAAAACTTCATTTTTAACAAAACCATCTTTTTATAAAAATCACCATTCAGCAAATCATTTCCCATCATAACAAAATCATTTACTTTTCTTCTATAAAATATTTTGTTTATAAAAGTCCATGAAAATCAGCACATTATTTTCTTCTTACGAAAAATACTTTTTCTGAAAATCACAATTTCAAGGTTTCTTTCGTTAAAATCGTTTACGCACGTACGGGAAAAATGCAGGGTGTTACAAAAGAGTCGGATATTTTGTGAAAGTTTATAAATTGGTGTTTGGAGATAGTTTTTGAAAAGAGTGTTTTGAGAAAGGATTTTGAAATGAGATGATCGCGAGAAATGGAGAATGTTAAGAAAGTTTGAGAAAGGAGATTTGAGATTGTGATGTGATCCCAGCTCTGTGCTATATGAGAATGATGAGAGAAAGATTGTGCCAAGTTAGTGGTCGGGACTCATTGATGGGTTGCACGAAGGATGGGCCGACCTTAGGATAATTAAAAAGATAAAAGACTTAAAAGACATACGCGGTGAGGTATGAGAGTGCGAAGTAGTGGAGAGGAAGATATCATAAGTATCTGCGGATACTTAGGAGGAGATTGCATTAGGGGAGGACGATGACGGTGAAAGGTCAAGAAGTCTAGAGTATATTTCTAGGCAGAACGAACTCCACATGTGGCGCACTAACGTGGTGGGGACTGAGTCTAATGTCGTGGTATGTTATGCGGGCCCACTAGAAATATACTGTCGCCCCCTAGATTGCAAATCGAGAACAGTGAGAGGGACTGGAGTGGGGCATTTTTTTGCCACTGTAGTGAGACAGTGTGCCATGTATATGAATTGATATGATTATGATTTGAGGCTGAGACCTCCTGGTCTGGGACCATTTGAGTTTGAGACAGCTGTCGTGCCCGCACGGTAAAGGTCCTGTACTCCTGTTTGCTTCCGACTAGGTTGGGTGGATGACCGAGGAGATGTAGACGTGAGTGATCGCCGAGATTGAAATAAATACTTTGATGGTATTTTAACACTCCCCAATCACCAGAGGTTATGAAATGATAAGAATGGAGGAAAAGAGAGTACAGTGATGAAATGGAAATGAATGAGAAAAGGAAAGAATGTTTATAAGATGTGAAAGTAAAGAAGAATGAGAAAGTATAATAATAATGCTAATAATGTAAGATGATAATGATGATGATGTCAATAATCTGTTTGGTTGTTGTGTGCTTGTGTATTGTATTGTGTGTTTGTTTGGTCCTATTATCTTGCCTACCGTAATCCCACACCGTCGACGATCCGTCGTTCGGAACGTTTACTCTCTCCTGTTCGTTGGCATATCGGTGTTGCTGGTATTTCAACGGGCAGATGGAGTACTGCATGGACAACACCACGTGGAGTAAGTATGGAAGAGGTTGGAAGCGTACTCCAAGCGGCTGGGTATGGACCAGCCATACTCAGATTGTAATCCCCGACCCGGAGCATCAACTGAGCGGAGCTAACTTGGGGCCGCGCCTGGGACAAGTCACTGTGCGAGGATATCGAAACTACAAGGAGAAGGTGCAATATGAGGAACAATGGAAGTTTACCACCAGAGAAGGAGTGAAGTTGGAGCCCAACGACATTACAGAGACAGCTACATGTACGGCTTCATCTTCGAAAGCAAAAAGAGGACCCATGAAGAAGGAGGACCTCCACCCGATTGCCTTCAATAGGGCAGTTTAAGAATAGTATGGTTAGATTAGGTTGTAGTGAGTGTTTGTGTCAAGGATTACCTAAGTGATGAACCATTAATGTAACTTAAGTTGCTATGAAGCATGTCCAATTTTCAAGGATTGGAAGAATACTCTTTTATGAAACATGTTTAAGTCTTTTGAGTAGAGGAACGAAATTTGCTTAAAGTGGAACTAAACTGTTTTCTTAATAAGATGTTTTCGAAAAACAAGGTGAATGAGTTTTGGGTTTTAAGTAACAACTCGGTTTTCGAAAGAGAAGGTTGAAGGATGTTAATAACATTTTCAAAACCCTTCAACCATGTTTTACAAAAAAAAAATCTGGCCTCATTTTTGCAACATTAATGAACAAAAGTCAATTATTTTGGTTTACGAAAATCGGGCTGTTACAGAATGGTATCAGAGCTTATGGTAATCCTTAGTGGCCTTAAGCATGGGCTTACATGCTTTGCTTGTGTGACTCTGTGTGCTTGCTAGTGTAAGGATAGGAATACAAGTTTAAGTTTTCATCTTTCTAAGATGTAAGACCTAGCGTGTAGCTTAATGTCGGTCGAGTTAGTTTAGGAAACCTGTCCATATTGTAGCCTGAGGAATGTAGACTAAGTAGGAAGTGAATAGATTCTAAAACTGAGACCCCATACCCCTTGATGTTTCATCAGTAACTGTTAGACTTAGGTTTGTTAATCTTAGCATACCTTTTGTACAAGGATAGTTAGTACCTTTAATAATATGGAATATCCTACCTGGATTCCCGTGATTGTTGAATTGCTTCAACAAAATAGTTCTTGTTGCTAAAATTTGAATCTTTCTTCATGAGCCCCTACCAACTCGTAGCTTTACCGATCCTTTCCGAGATGTATTAGCTTGAATTGTGGAACTAGAAGTGCCATAGTTACCCAGGTAGTTTAGGCTTGAGCGATTGAGGAAGGATAAATAGTTGAAACCAAATAAGGATACAAGATCACCGTGGATTTAGTTATAAGTTTGATCGAAGTTGGGGAGTCACAAGGAGGAAAATTCGAGGATTAGAATTGCCTTGTACCCTAACTAGAGATTTAGATGATCAAAGTGATAGGTTTGGTTTATACTTAGGGTGAACCTAAAGGGGAGAGTAAGGTTGTTCGATGAAATGAGTAAGCTTAAGTTGTAATAGAATTCCCTTAAGTTAGAAAAATGATAGACGAAAACCTTGGAGTTAGAAGGAGAATTGGATGAAGGAGCGATTGTTGTGAGTTCGTAAGAACCTAAGTAGTAGAAAATAGTGAATATCTAAGGGTTTTAGGCTAAACCCTATGCTTTTTGAGATGTGTGAATCTGTGTTTGCTTTATTTTCCCTAAGTCCGTACCTATGGTTGGACTTTCTGTGACGACGATCAATTAAAGGAGCTGTATCTTCTTCAGTTAGTCCGATGGACTTAACCCGATTCGACACGTAAGCGGTAGTACGAGTGTGACTTTTTCGTCTGAAAGCGACAAACAATGAGCACGACCAAGTGAATCAGACCAACAAAAGGGAATATAACCACGAGGCGAGAGAAGAGTATTCTTATGAGAATCAAAGTGACGTAAGAACTTTGTGCCCTGCTGCCCAATCCACAACGTATTTCTCGGGGACGAGAAATCTTTAAGTTGGGGAGAATGTAACACCGCGCAAATTCCTCGTACTAATTTAAAATACTAAAAAGAATTATTTTTTTTGAGAAAAGTATTCTGAAAGAATATTTTCTTAGATGAATTCCTTAATTCACGAAATAATGTTATGATTTTCAAAGTTGAAGTTTTTGGAAATGATGAATTTTTCAACAAGGAAATTATTATATGAAAAAGTGACTTGATTTATAAAAGGTGTGTTTGATATTTTGGTGTACCATTACACATGAATGATTTATTTTTCTACGTATACACGAGTATGCACGGTTTTTACATGCATGAATGCTTAGAATTTAATTAGTGAGAAATATATGCATGAATGTAAGTGTGATTGATATGTGTATGTGAATGTATGAATATATGTATGTGTGTGAGTGCCATATATGTGTGTGTATGTGTATGTGAAAAGCCTAGAAATTTCTTTAAGTGGAGACCAAGTAACCAAGACCTAACCAAATCCTAACTAAGTCCTAACTAGATTAATGGAAACCCTAATGGAGAACCAACAAGTCAAAAACCTAAATGAACCCTAAACACCTAGTGTTCCCTACCTTGTCTCCTTAAGAGATGATAATCTCCACCCATGCAAAACCTTGAAGGGCCGAAATTGCCCCTCTCATTTACACCTCTTGTCCGAATTATTCAAGGGCATTAGAGGAAATGCTCGTGTGCCTATTTAAGCCCACACCTTAGTTCTTCTCCAATTCTTTTCCTTCACATTTCTCATTCAAACTAAACACTTGTTCTAAGAGTATCATCAAACTCTTGGAGAGAGATAGAGAGAGGGAGTGAAACCGAGAGCTAGGAGAAGAGAGGAAGAAGAGAATCAAGCTCAAAACCTTAGGATTTCTTGAAGATCAATTGAAGAAGGTTGAAGATCTTCCCTTTTCTTTGTTCATACAAAGATCATAGAAGTGTTAGAAGTAGTTTTCATTTTTCCAAGTCTTGTAAAGTTATTTGTTGTTGCATGTCTAATTTCCTTGTAGATCTATGTTTGTATGTAATTGTTTAGTCTTGATCTTGAGTTTCAAGAGCCACATGAACTTGTAGAACCCTAAACCGTGGACATTATCATTCGGCCATGTCTAGAAAATTAGGTTGTGATCATTTTTATTTTGTTTTGAGTTCATGCATGTTAGTTTGATGTTTGTTAAAGATGATCTAAGTGGTTGGAATACTTTGATTTTGACTTTGATTTTTCTAAGCTTTGATCCTTGGTTTTCTTTTCAAATAGGCTTTGATCTATTGTTTTAACCTTGGAAAAGATTTGATTCTTGCCTTGATTTTCAATAGCTTTGATTTTTAAGTCCTTCATGTGATTCTTTTTACTCAAAAAGTCTTGATCATGGTTTGCATGTCACGGTTTTGAAGAGAAAGTAAAGAAAAACAACTTTTGCAAAATGGTTTTACTTTGATCTAAATTCATGTGTGTTTGAAAGTTAAAGATCTAAGTTTTCACTTGATTTTGTTGATGAGTTTTTGGTCAAGCTTTGAAAAACAACAAGATCACGATTGTTTTTCATAAAAGATTCTTGCATGTGATTCTATTTTACTTCAAATGAATTTAAAAGCACATGCAAAAGAAAAAAAGAAATGAAAATATGTTTGAAATGACCAAGAGGTCACGGTTTTGTGAAGAAAAAGGGAGTGGTATTTTCTAAAACCATGTGTTTCAAAGGTGCATGTTTTGATTTGTTGATTTTAGGTTTTGCATGTTGAAAAGTGCATCAAAAACTTTGTTTTGCCATGATGATGGTTCGGCCTAGTTGGGATTAGTAGGCTAGGTTCTTTTTCATATGAATTGACTTAAAGTAATGAGTATGTCTTGTGAACTTAGTTTAAATTAACTAATTGAAATGTCATTGTGATTATTTTCTTCCAAATCGGTTTTCATTGAAGAGATAAAGGAAATAAATAAACTAAATGATTTGAAAAAGTTTGTGTTTAAGTGTGTGAATAAATAAGTATTCGGTCAAGGACAAAAAGGATAAATGATTTTGTTTCATAAAAAAAACAAGGCTTAAAATGCTTGAAATAAACTAAGTTGATATATGTGTTTTGGATTTGTAATTTTTAACTTGTTTCTTTAATTTCATTCGGCCATATAGTATAGTCAAGCCTAGGAGGTTTAGTTGCATAAAAATAATTTAACATAATGATTTTTGAAAGGAATTAAGTTGTTTAAAGTAAGAAAATTAAATGTGTTTGGTTTGCATCTTTGGCTCAATTCGGTTTATTAATATGTGTATGTCTAAGTGATTTTATTAATTAAAAAGGGACTTGCATGATGTTGTTTTAAGATAATCAAGTTGATTTAAAGTGTTTGAACAAGTAATTCTTGGTTTGTCTTGACATGTTCAATTCAGTTTTCTTTTTATAAAGAAGGTAGATATGAAGATGAAATGTGATTTGCATTATGTGAATTTATGAATGCTTTGGAAATTTAATGTGATTATTCTCCATGCTAATTGATATTTGAAATACGGATGATTTATATGATTTAACTTATTTAAGTGCTGTTGTGGTTGTGTGCTAATTGGTGTTTGAAAAATACTTGTGTATGTAATTGGTTTTAACATAATTTGATTTGATTTAAATTGTGTTCATGGCTGCCTAAAGTGTTTTGTGATAAAAACTTGAGTTTTAAAGTGTTAATTTTGAATAAAAGAGTCATTTAAAACAAAGAATGTTTTTACGATGTTTTCGGAATTTTATCAAAGTGATTTTTACCAAATGATTCTTTGCTGTCCAGAATTGTTTGGACTTGCTTCTTACATTTAAAAACGTTCTCATGCGATTTAAAGTAAAGTTTTCAAGAGATAATTGATTTAAGAAAAGATTTTCTTAATACCCGATAGCAACATAAGTGTGTTTTATTTAATACGAGGAATGAGAGGTGTTTAAGTTACGAAAAAGATTTTTCCTAATACAAGTTAATAACAATAACGTATTTTATTTAGTACGAGGAATTTGAAAGACGAGGGATTGGGGCAGCCGGCGGCGGAAAGTATACGAGGTGACGGTACACACTTAATAGCTGGACCTCAGGTGAGAGAGAAGCTTTCCTAAGACACCGTGGTAGTTAGGTGATTTAGTAGGACGTTCTGTATCATCTCAAAGATCGGAACTAAGTGGTTAGAGTCAGTAGTATAAGTGGCAATTGTTTGATTGTGTGGCCACTTATACGAAGGTGACGAAGACCACATGGTTGTGTGATGTTTGTGTGAATGATAACATGCTTTTATATATTTATTTAATTATGCCTTATGTTATTTATTGCTATTAATGAAAATGAGTAATATGCTGATGGACGTCTGTTACGTCTTGAAAATAAATTGAAATAATGAAATACTGGAAGTAAATGATAAGGATAAAAGAATGAAAAGAAGGTTGAAAGATGGAAAGAAAGAAAGAAAGAAAGAGTTGAGAATTGGGGAATGAAATTGATGATAGTGTTGAGAACGAGCCAGAGCTGGGGAGAGTGAGGTTGATATGAGATGTGGTTTCAGTGGAGCTGGGCTCCTTTGCTTTTGGTTTTAGTCTGGGACTAGTGTTGAGTTGAGCTTGCTCCTCCATTAGCGCTCAGCAAAGTTATTTTTGGAAAAAGGTTTTTGAAAAACAGTTTTAAAAAAAATAATTTTGAGAAGATTTTTTTGAAAGATTTTTGAAAAGAGATTTTGTGGAGAATGGTGAAGAGAAATTTCTTTTAGAAAAGAGTTTATGAAAGGAAATTCTTTTGAAAATGTTTCTGAAAGAAGGTTTTGAGAAATATTATAAAAGTATTTTCAGAAAAGTTTTGAAAAGGATTTTTGGTGAAAAGCCGTGAAAGCGGATTTTAGAAACTTTGTGAAAACCATATCTCTTTTCTAAAGGAAAGTTTTGAAAATAAGATGTTGGGGGAGTTTGTGAAAAGAGACTTTGAGAAAATTATGAAAATTAATTTTTGAGAATATTTACGACGAGAGATTTTATGAAAGAGTCGGATATTTTGTGAAAGTTTATAAATTGGTGTTTTGAGATAGTTTTTGAAAAGAGTGTTCTGAGAAAGGATTTTGAAATGAGATGATCGCGATAAATGGAGAATGTTAAGAAAGTTTGAGAAAGGAGATTTGAGATTGTGATGTGATCCCAGCTCTGTGCTAAGTGAGAATGATGAGAGAAAGATTGTGCCAAGTTAGTGGTCGGGACTCATTGAAGGGTTGCACGAAGGATGGGCCGACCTTAGGATAATTAAAAAGATAAAAGACTTAAAAGACATACGCGGTGAGGTATGAGAGTGCGAAGTAGTGGACAGGAAGATACCATAAGTATCTGCGGATACTTAGGAGGAGATTGCATTAGGGGAGGACGATGACGGTGAAACGTCAAGAAGTCTAGAGTATGTTTCTAGGCAGAACGAACTCCACATGTGGCACACTAACGTGGTGGGGACTGGGTCTAATGCTGTGGTAAGTTCTGCGGGCCCACCAGAAATATACTGTCGCCCCCTAGATTGCAAATCGAGAACAGTGAGAGGGACTGGAGTGGGGCATTTTTTTGTCACTGTAGTGATACAGTGTGCCATGTATATGAATTGATATGATTATGATTTGAGGCTGAGACCTCCTGGTCTGGGACCATTTGAGTTTGAGACAGCTGTCGTGCCCGCACGGTAAAGGTCCTGTACTCCTGTTTGCTTCCGACTAGGTTGGGTGGATGACCGAGGAGATGTAGACGTGAGTGATCACCGAGATTGAAATAAATACTTTGATGGTATTTTAACACTCCCCAATCACCAGAGGTTATGAAATGATAAGAATGGAGGAAAAGAGAGTACAGTGATGAAATGGAAATGAATGAGAAAAGGAAAGAATGTTTATAAGATGTGAAAGTAAAGAAGAATGAGAAAGTATAATAATAATGCTAATAATGTAAGATGATAATGATGATGATGTCAATAATCTGTTTGGTTGTTGTGTGCTTGTGTATTGTATTGTGTGTTTGTTTGGTCCTATTATCTTGCCTATCGTAATCCCACACCGTCGACGATCCGTCGTTCGGAACGCTTACTCTCTCCTGTTCATTGGCATATCGGTGTTGCTGGTATTTCAACGAGCAGATGGAGTACTGCATGGACATCACCACGTGGAGTAAGTATGGAAGAGGTTGGAAGCGTACTCCAAGCGGCTGGGTATGGACCGGCCATACTCAGATTGTAATCCCCGACCCGGAGCATCATTTGAGCGGAGCTAACTTGGGGCCGCGCCTGGGACAAGTCACTGTGCGAGGATATCGAAACTACAAGGAGAAGGTGCAATATGAGGAACATTGGAAGTCTACCACCAGAGAAGGAGTGAAGTTGGAGCCCAACGACATTACAGAGACAGCTACATGTACGGCTTCATCTTCGAAAGCAAAAAGAGGACCCATGAAGAAGGAGGAACTCCACCCGATTGCCTTCAATAGGGCAGTTTAAGAATAGTATGGTTAGATTAGGTTGTAGTGAGTGTTTGTGTCAAGGATTACCTAAGTGATGAACCATTAATGTAACTTAAGTTGCTATGAAGCATGTCCAATTTTCAAGGATTGGAAGAATACTCTTTTATGAAACATGTTTAAGTCTTTTGAGTAGAGGAACGAAATTTGCTTAAAGTGGAACTAAACTGTTTTCTTAATAAGATGTTTTCGAAAAACAAGGTGAATGAGTTTTGGGTTTTAAGTAACAACTCGGTTTTCGAAAGAGAAGGTTGAAGGATGTTAAAAACATTTTCAAAACCCTTCAACCATGTTTTACAAAAAAAAAATCTGGCCTCATTTTTGCAACATTAATGAACAAAAGTCAATTATTTTGGTTTACGAAAATCGGGCTGTTACACATTCCCTGAATTAGCCACTCGCTTAGGCTCCTTGCAGTCCCTCGCAATGTGACCGGGCTTATCACAATTGAAGCAATTCGGATTCCTGGGTCGACACATCGAACTAAAATGACTGCGACCACACTTGTTGCAACGAGGAGGTATATTTCCTGATCTCATTCCACCAAAGCTATTACGACTTCCACCACTATGACTCATGCGGCTTCCCCCATAGCTACTGCTCCCACGGTTTCCACCGCGATTACCACTGCCTCCAAAGTTTCCACCTTGTCCACTTCCTCCAAAACGTTGATCTCTCCTTCCACCAGAACCAGAATACGGATGTGGAGTCCTATACCTCCCACCAGAATCTCTATGAAAAGGAAGGTTACGAATTGGTCCATGAGATGAAGATGGATTCATCACCTTCTCAACTGCTCCCCTTGCCTTCAAACCTCCCTCATACATACGACACCGATTTACCAAACTAGCAAAGTCCTCTTTCTCTAGATGAGAAAAAGCTAACTTAATTTCCGGCTTAAGACCATCCTTAAACTTAGCACACTTTGATCGCTCATTTTCTCCTCCAACATACTGGGGTACATACTTAACCAACTCTTCGAATTTCGAAGCATACTCATCAACTGACAAATTCCCTTGAATCAGCCTTAAAAATTCCATTTCTTTCTCAGTCCTTAAATACACCGGAAAATACTTCTCCAAAAATTTCTGCTTAAAGGCTTCCCATGTCAGCGCTTCTCCCAAATTCATCATCACTTGTTTAGTAATCCGCCACCATGCTGCAGCCTCTCTTGTCAGCACGTATCCAGCATAAGCCAACTTTTGCTCATCATTGCACTGCACCATACCCCCGAAAATTCTTTCTAAATCCTCTATCCACTCCACTGCTCCATCCGGAGCGAAACCTCCCGCAAACTCCTTTGGGTTGCGACGACAGAATTCATCCAATCCCTTATATCCTTGGGCTTCCAAGTTCTGAGCTTGCTGTTGATTGTTGAAATTCTGTTGCGCTTGTCGATGTAACGCTTGCAGATTATCATTGACGCCCGTCATCACTGCCGTCATCCGAGCCATAAAATTCGCCGAATTTTGGTTATCAGCATCCTCACCAGAGTTTCTCGAACTCGAACCAGGAGGTCTTCTACGCGTACGACTCATCTTGAAAACGAAACAGAAAGGGGTTTCAACACAACAACTCAAACCTATACTCTAGACGCACAGAGTCACACAGAGTAAGCATATAAGGCTATGCTTAAGGCCACTGAGGATTACCATTGCTCTGATACCACTTCTGTAACAGCCCGATTTTCGCTTCCAAAACCTTAACTGTTTTATTATCAATTTGTTGTAAAAAAATGAGGCCATTTTTTTTAAGCATGAGTTCATCAACTGCTATCATCACTTAAATGAAAATCGAGTTGTCACTTTAAAACTTCTCATAACCGAAACACCATTAACATTTCATAACATCATCATCACTGTAATTATCATTATCATAAACCAAAAGCATTGGAGTCTCATCTCCAGCAGTTTTCCAAAAGCAGTTCATGATTACAAAAGATTACAAACCGGGTTTTGAAACTTACTTAAAAACATAATTAAAAGTAGCTTGATTACATCCATAGTACTTCACACAGTAATCCTCGATTGGGAACTTAGATCCTAGACACTAAGACATCTAGACACAAAACGTCGGGCTTCACTCTTCATCCGAACTAACATCCGCTTCCATCTCCTCACTAGAATCCGCCTCCGCTTCGTGACCAGAGTCACTTGCGTCTTCCTCCTCTATCGGCTATGGAATCACTGCTGCCAACGGTGCGGGTTGACCATCATACTCATGATGTTCCCTCGGTCCGCCATCCTGATAGTCACGAAGAGTGACCTACCCTACATGCACGTCCAGACTCGTCCCTCGCAAAATATGCCTGGGATCATCGATCTCCAACCGAGTTTCACCTCTCCATATCCAACCTTCAGGGACAACCTCCCATGCTCCTCCTTGAAGAGGCCACATGTGGATCGCTACACGATGCGCCATCTACCCGTTGCAATACCGGCAAATGCCAATACGACAACATGGTAGGAGAGAGTCAGTGTTCCGAACACTAACGGGTTGACCATGCGGTCTCAGGGTAGACTCAAAATAAAACAGACAAATAATAGAACAGAAAAATATAACCAGAACAACATAACATAAACATTTATCACAATGTAATCACGTCATTATCATCACATATAACATGATATACACATAGCATGTATGAATCACATATAACAAAGCATATCATAATATTCCAAACATATCAATATCATCACTCATTGCCAAATAATTCATTGCACTTGGTATCACAAATCTTTCTCAATCTTTCAGAAATTCACTTATGCTTTTATTCTTGGAATTTTTTCATCATTCTTAAGTCTTATCATAATCGGTTCACTCAATGAGGTGGGGAAAAACCATCACTGAGGAAAACAGCACACACGCCTATATTTCCTCGGTCATCCATCCAACCTAGTCGGAAGCTAACAGGAGTACAGGACCTTTACCACGCGGGCACGACAGCTGTCTCAACAATCAATTGGCTCCAAGCCAGAAGAACTGTAGAAAATCAGGTACAGTCTCAAATCAATTCATATCATATCAAATAATCAAAGCTCACTGTAGAAAACTCGGGTACAGTGGCAAATCACAGATGCCCCGTTCCAGTCTCTCTCACTGTTCTAGATTTGCAATCAAGGGGGTGACAGTACTATTTCTAGTTCGCGATGCAGAACTTACCACGGCTTAGGACCCAGTTCCTACCACGTTCGTATGCCACATGTGGGATTCGTTCCGCCTAGAAATATACTCCAGGATTCTTGACGTTCGCCGTCCTTGCCCTCCCCTCATGCAATCTCCACCTGAGTATCCCTGATACTCATGGTATCTTCCTCTCCACTACTTCGCACTCATTACTCACCGCGTATGTTAAAGTCTTTTAAAGTCTTTTATATTCTTTTAATTAACCTAAGGTCGGCTCGCCCTTGATTCATCCCTTCGACAAGTCCCGACCACTAAGGGTTATATCCGTTCCCCGAAACATCACATATCTCTTTCTCTTTCACTAGCCACTTGGCAATCGTCCTCAATCTTGAATCCTCAAGCATAATCTCAGCTTCACGAACGTGATCTCCATATCATGAGCACAATCTTCGCATTATTGCTTACTGAAACATTCTCGGATCTCATCACTTATCATCTTTCTTTAACTTTCCACTTAATCTCAAGTCTTACTCTTTCTCGTGATTCTCATTATCACATATAACAACATTCAGATTTTCCAGACAGAATAAAATATACTCAACAGTATAAACACAGTGAGATCCAATACATAACAAAATCAATCATGCATCACATTTAACAAAACAGATAAACATTTAGCATGTAATATATCACGTAAATCTCAATACATTCACAGTCCATATACTCGGATTACAAGCCACCACGTTGCGGGATCACAACACTCTCACTCACCTCTTAACCCAGCAAGTGAAATGCTTTGTCCTCGGAAATCCCTAGCTTCTCCTTGTGATTCGGTTCCACCGTCTAAAGAATACCTCGTATTTAAATAAAATACGTTTGCGTTAAAAATCTATTTCAATTAAAATTCATCACTTTGTTCTTCTTCACTTGAAATAGAAAAATCTCTTATTTTCTCTACATCACTTTCTTTAAAACACAATCGTTTGTCAAAATAATTCTAATTCTTCCTTGCACTTGAAATCTCTCAAAATCATTTGAAAATCTCATATTAATATAAATTAAATAATCAATTTATGTGGCTGTATGAAATCGGTCCAGCCACCTTTTATTTCTTCAAACACCAAAAAATTGATAATTTTCGATCTAGCTTTTTGTTACTTCAAATGGTACTTGAAATTCACACTTTTCATTAATCAAAAACACTTTTAAAATGGAAATACCTTAAGAATAAATCTTGGACAGCAAAGAGATAAAATCAAAACCATTGAAAATACTCATTGAAGTAACCAAACTCACTTGTCCAATTTCAACACCAAAACCGAATGGAAAAGAAATAATTATAACACAATTTCAAACAAGTTAATTTAGCATTAATTCACAAGACATACTCATGACTTCAAGTCACTTCATGAAAAAAAAGAACCTAGCCTAATAAACATGCATAGGCCGAATACCCATCATAACAAGAACAAGGTTTTGGTTCACTTTTTCAACATGCAAACATCAAAATTCTCAAACCAAATCATGCACTTTCTTACACAAGGTTTTAAAAATACCATTTCCTTTTCAAGCACAAAACCGTGACATGATTACCACTTCAAACCAAGTTTTCATTTTAATTTTTCTTGCATGAACTTTAAAAATCCTTGAACCAAGAAGAAATTAACATGCATGTGTCTTTTTCATGGAAAACAAATCATGATCTCTTAGTTCTCATGCTTAAACCGAATGCTCATCACCAAAAATCAAGAGAAAAATTCAAATCTTTAACATGCAAGAACATTAAACATAGATCAAGTTAGGAATCATTTTTCAAAAGCTCATTTCTTTGGTTTCCTTGCTAAAACCGTCACATGCACTTAAGAAAGATCAAAGCCTTTTGTTCAAAAGTCACATGCAAGGCTCAAAAACAAAACCTTTTAAAGATCAAGACAAAAATCAAAGCTTTATCAAGATCAAGTAAAAATCAAGACATTTCCACCACTCAAATCAACTTTTCTAAACATAAAGTTAACATGTAATGACTTGAATCAAATTAAAAAGCATCATGACCTAGTCTTCTAGTCATGGCCTAATCACATAGTCCATGGTTTAGTATTCTACAAGTTCATTTTGCTCTTAAAAATTCAAGATCAAGGCTTTAACATTACATGCAACCATTATTATGCTACAAAATCAAACATGCAAGAAGAAATGAAGATGGTAAAGTTACAAACTCAAGACTAACTCTAAGCTTTCATGATTTTCGAGTTACACACTAAGAAAGAGATGATCTTCAACCTCCTACACTTGATCTTCAAGGAAAATCCTACGTGAGTCTCGAGCAACGGCGACGGCGGCTCTGCTGGGTGGCGATCGACACCGAAGGAGGGAACGAGAAAGAGAGAGACCGCACCTAGAAGGAACTCGCAATGGAGAGGCCAGAAGAGAGGGAGAGAACGTGCGGCGACGACAGTTGCGGGTTGGCGGCGAGGGAAAAAGAAGACTGGAAGAGTGAGGGAGAGGGATCGAGTGAAGGAATGGGAGGGAGCTGGTGCCGCCGCAACAAAGAAAAGGGAACCCCTAGGGTTTTCCCTTCCACAGCACCACATATTCTCTCTTTTTTTTAACAATACTTTTATTTATTTATTTAGTAAATAGAAATCAGTATTATTATTATTTGAAGGGAAACTAATACTAGGAATTAAGTATCATACTATCACATATAGGGATATCATAAAGTTATTAATTGATATTACTTACGAAGTAATTTAATATTAGTATGCCCAAATTAAGGAAATTATATAAAAAAATATATATCCTTCAATGAGGGCGATTATTTTTAAGAGCATTCTAAAAAAAATAGAATCTAGTCATCAAATCAAAGCATCACAATATGTTATTCATATAGATAATAATATTAAAGCATCACAATACACATTTTGCACTTAGTTTAATTCCGAACATTCATATTTTTCTTTCCATCATTCATACATTCTAGGGCTCAATATGATTTAGCAATACATCAACCACATAGTTCAAGTATCAACAATTAGAATTTAACACATTTATTCTTTCACAACTAATAGCCTCACATTCCTCAATTATACATACATACACAACTTATAATATTTCACATAAGCATTCCACCACAATTATACTTCAGTTATTCATACATAAAAGCATAACAAATATTATCACATATACATTCACATAGTCAAAATACACCTTAGTACATATATTTTCACCTTTAGCCATTAAGCATGTCATTTCCTCGCAAACACCTCATTTATTCTACTTTACTCTTTAGTCTGATTAATTGCCTATATGTTCAAACATAAGCACGCCCATATACTCTCAACAAGTATTATATACTAATCAGAAAATACTCTCTAAAGCAAGGTAAAGAACCCCTTACCTCAAGGGTTCTACCAAAACCTGTTTCGAGACACGACGGGGCTATCCTGCTCCGGCTCACAACGCTACGCGGTTTGTTGTTCGCATCACAGCGGTTCCTAAAATCCTTCGTCGTCTAACCATGTCATACGAATTAAATATCATTAATATAATGCGTTTTACGAAAAGGGGCTTTAACTTGAAAATCAAACAAGTTAATTTCGAAAACCTTTAATTAAAATTCATGAATCAAAGTCAAATAAAATTAGAACCATAGTCCCTTAAATAAAGCTTTTTCTTGAAAATATATTAACTTTCAATACCAACATAATAGTCAAAAATACATTAAAGTTAAGTAGTTTTAGTTTCAAGTCACAAAATCAAATGTCATGACTTGACACCATTAATTTAGGATTGAAAGAGAGCGTTCTTTGTTCAAAAATAAGTCTAAACAGATCTCAAAAGTCCCAATAATACACTCCCCTTCAATTTGAAATTAATGCTCAACGTTTTGACTCGAATTAACGTTATGTCGTATATATCAGATTCCTAATTAACTGAGATATCATTTAGTTCAGGGACAACTCAACCAAACTAAACGACAACTCACTTACTTAGGAACCCAGCACCTTTCACAAAAATACTCTTTAAAATTCATTATTCAACGTAACAGTTAATCCAATATTATCCCAAGTCAGAGTAACTAATTAAAATCATTATAAATAACTATGTAACTGAAAATCTATACTAAACTGCATAATACCTTTTTTTTCCAAAAATCATTTAACACTAAATCATTGTTATTAATGCTAATACCGTTAGTATAATCAAATTATTATTAATATATAACGAAGAGCAATTAAAAAGGTGATAGGGATTTACCCTCGAATGTGATTTTTGAAGTAGCAGGGAGGACAAAAACGACTTCGATTCCGACTCAAACCGCAGCAATATCATCTACTTCATGGCAGACACGACGTCCCCGACCGGCGTCGGTGGCTTCAATCGAAGAGAGAGAAATAGAGACAGCTTCTCTTTGTGGCTGTGGCTATTTGCTGGCACCAGGACGAGGCGGTGGCTCCACCATGGCAGCAGCCAAGAGCAACGACAGCAACAACCAAAACCGGCAGCAGCGACCTCCTTGGTCAGCGGCAGCGCTAGAGAACCGCGATTGGGGAAGAAGAAACGCGACGGCAGCGGCGGCAAGGAGGAGGCGAGATCGTGGCTGGTCCATGAGTCTCGAGCAACGGCGACGGCGGCTCTGCTAGGTGGCGATGGACACCAAAGGAGGGAACGAGAAAGAGAGAGACCGCACCTAGAAGGAACTCACAATGGAGAGGCCAGAAGAGAGGGAGAGAACGTGCGGCGACGACAGTTGCGGGTTGGCGGCGAGGGAAAAAGAAGACCGGAAGAGTGAGGGAGAGGGATCGAGTGAAGGAATGGGAGGGAGCTGGTGCCGCCGCAACAAAGAAAAGGGAACCCCTAGGGTTTTCCCTTCCACAGCACCACATATTCTCTCTTTTTTTTTTAACAATACTTTTATTTATTTATTTAGTAAATAGAAATCAGTATTATTATTATTTGAAGGGAAACTAATACTAGGAATTAAGTATCATACTATCACATATAGGGATATATAAAGTTATTAATTGATATTACTTACGAAGTAATTTAATATTAGTATGTCCAAATTAAGGAAATTATATAAAAAAATATATCCTTCAATGAGGGTGATTATTTTTAAGAGCATTCTAAAAAAAATAGAATCTAGTCATCAAATCAAATAAACAATTATATTTTTGAGAATGTCATAAAGTCAAATATTTAAAAACACTAAACATAATTCATTGTTGAATATATAAAAGTTAAATAAAGTATTTAAAACGTTTAGCATTATTTTAATATGATAATTTTTATTTAAAAGAATTAAGTTTGAACATAATTAAATACTCTTTCGTAATTAACATAATGTATTTTTATGAAATACCCAACAACTAAATGATTGATTTCAAGAAACAAATATTTAATTCATTAAAATATAAAATTATATTAGGGATTAAAATTAGGGATGTTACAATCCTTCCCCCCAAAAAGAAATTTCGTCCTCGAAATTTGATTAGTGTAAATCGTAGAGTAAGGATCCGAGGATTCTTGACGATCGCTCCAACAATCTTAGACGAACATGTCTATAAACAAGCACGACATGTAGTACGAGGGTCTTAGTTAACTTGCAAGCTGAGAGGTACACTCCATGCCGATGTCGAACTCCACGAGTTTGCTAAACTTCTCGCAAAGCTTAGAATAGCTACTCAGAAAAAAGGAATTTGAACTGAGCCATAAATAGACCAAGTAATTGATTGGCTCAAGGATCATCAATTAGACAACAGCACCGTAATATGGGATAACGATTAGCGAAAATCCAGATTTTCTTGGATGCCAACTTTATTCTTAATAGGATAAGAGATTTTGCTGGATACATACCAGAGAGACTAATATAATAGATTGATGAAAGTGTCGATTGATTCTAAGGATAAGATAAATTGAGAGATAGTCAAAAATCATTTTCAGCTCCTATCGAAGAATAAATAAGGATAAGATCTCAAAAGTTACCATTATCAAAAGCATTAGAGTCTTGACCGAGATAGACGTGATCATACCATCATAAATCACAAGAAATGATTTCACGTTACATGGAATGTCTCAAACTAACAAGCACGTATCTAAACACTGTAAGAGATAACTCGGTCTATGATCGTCATAATGCAGTTGGAAGTTGGATATGAAAGGAATAACTAAGCAGCCAAACTTTTTAGCTAAAAGAAGTTGCAAGAATTGTGAAACAAAGAGAACTTTAGGGGCTAGCTTGTCAGACTGAAACTGCATTTCCGTCCTCACAAGATATAACATGACCAAAGAAAGAATTGATAACACTCTAGTTATACTCCGGCTACAAGAAATCAAGCTCATTTAGAATACAAATTCTATTGTCAATGACAATAAGGGAGCCTTCTTCGATAAAAACCATGGGTGTCTGCATAATCCAACCCAAAAGTAAGAGGAGGTAAACTTTTGATTTGAATTCAAGCATTCGTATTAAACTGAAGATGAGAAGTATAATGTAGTTAAGAGGTTGTACATTAAACCGTGCATCACAAGTTAGAAAAAGAAAATACACTCACAAGTCAATGAATATATAGAGAAGAATGAAATCTAGATTCAATAGTTACTATCTAAGATGTCAAGAATTGAATGAGGGAAATAAAGAGTCAAGCTGTCAAGCAAATATCGAGGTTCTACACAAATCGAATCAGCATACGAGATTCAGGACACAGAACATAAATTGGATACATGAAAAGGGAAGGAAAGATCTATAACAATTTCTAAGATTGTCTTCTAGTTATTCCGCGCGAACTGAGCCTTGTCATATGGCATACAACCTTTTATTCCTCAAGTAGACAGCAACTCATGCCAACAAACCTATACTTCTAAGTCACATAACACATGTAGAGGCAGTACAAAGTATGTATCCAATTGCTAAGAACTCTTAATATTCAATGTAAAGTTACTGAAAGAACAACCATATGATACAATCTCACAAACAAGCATATACATACATATACCCTATCAAACTAACTTAAACATTTCAATTTCTATCGGTTACTCGCTTGGTGAGTAAACGAGTTGTGAGTCCACACTCCAAAGACCGGGGGAAACTGCTCTGATACCATATTGTAACACTCTCACAATAATTTAGTTAATTTAAGATTTATAAAAATATGGACTTGAAAATTCTGACGAAAATCCGGCAGAGTTTCCTCTGTTTTTCGGACTTTTCCCAAAATTTCCTGTTTATACCTGTCAGTCCAGAATTATTTAAAAATATAATACACAATAGCAAAATAGCCAGATCAAACCTAAAGCCCAAATTAGTACACTTCAGGGCACATAACTATTACATATTCTAAATTATAAAAATAACAGTTCTTCACATAATTAAATTACAGTCCACTCATAAAATAACGATCGAGCACTCCACGTGGTGGAGTGCCATTCCTGCTCGGCCTGAAACTGTGTTTGCTCAAACTTTGAACCTGTAAAAATGGTTGCAAGGGTGAGCTTTACACATGAAATAGAAAGTAGTTTCTAACTAGACATAATGACCTACCAAGTCAAACACAATTAGCACATAACACAAATATTTTCATTTAGTCAAACCAGCATGCTCAAACACACACAATAATCTCATTTCTTCATCTCTTGTTAATTATGTCCATATTAGCTTTTCCATATTTGTCTCATTAATCTCATCCTCCTATCAACTATCTAGTGTATAACCCTCTCACACACCTCTCACACACATGATCAGTTATCATCTAATTACAAAATTTCACCTATTCCAAACACATCACTTATTTACTTTTATATTTCACATTCTCTTCTTCATTTACCTTTCACATTCTAATTTCCCAACGTACAATTCCATTTATATTTTCATTTCATAAAGATGTATCTCATAATTATTTAGTCTTTTGCAGATAATCCTAAAACATCATTTCAAGTTCTGTATCATTATTATAATTCATTTTCCATTTCATTTTTAAGATATATCTCTTAGCATTGTACTTCACCTCCACACCGGAAGGTACCTCATACGATTGAGCCTATGGGTACTTCACCTCCACACCGGAAGGTACCTCATACCAGTGTACTTCACCTCCACACCGGAAGGTACCTCATACAAATTGGCCAGTGGGTACTTCACCTCCACACCGGAAGGTACCTCATACTGTTGTACTTCACCTCCACACAGGAAGGTACCTCATACGGTTTGGCCTATGGGTACTTCACCTCCACACCGGAAGGTACCTCATACCATTGTACTTCACCTCCACACCGGAAGGTACCTCATACAATTTGGCCTGATGGTACTTCACCTCCACACTGGAAGGTACCTCATACCATCACATACGTTATTCATATAGATAATAATATTAAAGCATCACAATACACATTTTGCACTTAGTTTAATTCCGAACATTCATATTTTTCTTTCCATCATTCATACATTCTAGGGCTCAATATGATTTAGCAATACATCAACCACATAGTTCAAGTATCAACAATTAGAATTTAACACATTTATTCTTTCACAACTAATAGCCTCACATTCCTCAATTATACATACATACACAACTTATAATATTTCACATAAGCATTCCACCACAATTATACTTCAGTTATTCATACATAAAAGCATAACAAATATTCATACATAAAAGCATAACAAATATTATCACATATACATTCACATAGTCAAAATACACCTTAGTACATATATTTTCACCTTTAGCCATTAAGCATGTCATTTCCTCGCAAACACCTCATTTATTCTACTTTACTCTTTAGTCTGATTAATTGCCTATATGTTCAAACATAAGCACACCCATATACTCTCAACAAGTATTATATACTAATCAGAAAATACTCTCTAAAGCAAGGTAAAGAACCCCTTACCTCAAGGGTTCTACCAAAACCTGTTTCGAGACACGACGGGGCTATCCTGCTCCGGCTCACAACGCTACGCGGTTTGTTGTTCGCATCACAGCGGTTCCTAAAATCCTTCGTCGTCTAACCATGTCATACGAATTAAATATCATTAATATAATGCGTTTTACGAAAAGGGGCTTTAACTTGAAAATCAAACAAGTTAATTTCGAAAACCTTTAATTAAAATTCATGAATCAAAGTCAAATAAAATTAGAACCATAGTCCCTTAAATAAAGCTTTTTCTTGAAAATATATTAACTTTCAATACCAACATAATAGTCAAAAATACATTAAAGTTAAGTAGTTTTAGTTTCAAATCACAAAATCAAATGTCATGACTTGACACCATTAATTTAGGATTGAAAGAGAGCGTTCTTTGTTCAAAAATAAGTCTAAACAGATCTCAAAAGTCCCAATAATACACTCCCCTTCAATTTGAAATTAATGCTCAACGTTTTGACTCGAATTAACGTTATGTCGTATATATCAGATTCCTGATTAACTGAGATATCATTTAGTTCAGGGACAACTCAACCAAACTAAACGACAGCTCACTTACTTAGGAACCCAGCACCTTTCACAAAAATACTCTTTAAAATTCATTATTCAACGTAACAGTTAATCCAATATTATCCCAAGTCAGAGTAACTAATTAAAATCATTATAAATAACTATGTAACTGAAAATCAATACTAAACTAAATATTACCTTTTTTTCCAAAAATCATTTAACACTAAATCATTGTTATTAATGCTAATACCGTTAGTATAATCAAATTATTATTAACATATAACGAAGAGCAATTAAAAAGGTGATAGGGATTTACCCTCGAATGTGATTTTTGAAGTAGCAGGGAGGACAAAAACGGCTTCGATTCAGACTCAAACAGCAGCAACATCATCTACTTCATGGCAGACACGATGTCCCCGACCAGCGTCGGTGGCTTCAATCGAAGAGAGAGAAATAGAGACAGCTTCTCTTTGTGGCTGTGGCTATTTGCTGGCACCAGGACGAGGCGGTGGCTCCACCATGGCAGCAGCCAAGAGCAACGGCAGCAACAACCAAAACCGGCAGCAACGACCTCCATGGTCAGCGGCAGCGCAAGCGAACCGTGATTGGGGAAGAAGAAACGCGACGGCAGCGACGGCAAGGAGGAGGCGAGATCGTGGCTGGTCCGTGAGTCTCGAGCAACGGCGACGGCGGCTCTGCTGGGTGGCGATCGACACCGAAGGAGGGAACGAAAAAGAGAGAGACAACACCTAGAAGGAACTCGCTATGGAGAGGCCAGAAGAGAGGGAGAGAACGTGCGGCGACGACAGTTGCGGGGTGGCGGCGAGGGAAAAAGAAGACCGGAAGAGTGAGGGAGAGGGATCGAGTGAAGGAATGGGAGGGAGCTGGTGCCGCCGCAACAAAGAAAAGGGAACCCCTAGGGTTTTCCCTTCCACAGCACCACATATTCTCTCTTTTTTTAACAATACTTTTATTTATTTATTTAGTAAATAGAAATCAGTATTATTATTATTTGAAGGGAAACTAATACTAGGAATTAAGTATCATACTATCACATATAGGGATATCATAAAGTTATTAATTGATATTACTTACGAAGTAATTTAATATTAGTATGTCCAAATTAAGGAAATTATATAAAAAAAATATATCCTTCAATGAGGGTGATTATTTTTAAGAGCATTCTAAAAAAAAATAGAATCTAGTCATCAAATCAAATAAACAATTATATTTTTGAGAATGTCATAAAGTCAAATATTTAAAAACACTAAACATAATTCATTGTTGAATATATAAAAGTTAAATAAAGTATTTAAAACGTTTAGCATTATTTTATTATGATAATTTTTATTTAAAAGAATTAAGTTTGAATATAATTAAATACTCTTTCGTAATTAACATAATGTATTTTTATGAAATACCCAACAACTAAATGATTGATTTCAAGAAACAAATATTTAATTCATTAAAATATATAATTATATTAGGGATTAAAATTAGGGATCTTACATGCCGCGTTATATAATGTCTTTTAGTGTTTTATTTAGATTTTATCAATCCTAAGGTTCGGAGAGTCACCCTTATACATCCCTTCGGTGATCGTCGACCTCTAATTGACCATCTTTCACATCAATCTTTTCAACAATACATTGCTTAACATATCAGGGCTTAGACACACGGGCATACTGCACACGTGGCCAACACAAACTCAATCTAAATAGCACGAATCCAACTTAGTGTGCATCAGGGAAATTTATTGTCATGTTTCCATCATATCCATAATAACCCATTCTTTCCAATCACGCTCTTTGTCCAAGTCCACTTTACTTTTACTATTTCCACAAATCACCAGTCTTTTCATCACGCATTTTTAAAATCATTACATTATTCCTCTCAGCGACATAAATTTACTTCAACAATCAAAGCATGACAAACATTTCATATAACATGATTACTCTCAATTTCAGATAAAAGTTCAGCAGGCATAGAGCAGCATATCATAATATCTCATCATCATAAATAAATAACATCATGTCATAATATTTTAGCAGAAAAAGGATGTCTTAGTCCTGCGTATAAGTGGCCAAACATACACAATCAATTGCCACTATACGACTGACTCTTAGACCCCACGTTCCGACTTTTGAGATGGCCAAGAACATCTTAACATGTTACCTACACACCACTGTGTCTTCGGAAGGCTGCTCTCTCACCTCGAATGATGACAGAAATCCAGAGAGTCCTTACGGGTGTCGTCCTCTGACACGCGTCCTCAATTGACACCTTCTACATCCTAGAAGAATCAAGGAAAATGACCTAGAAAAATCAAATCTTCTTCCTCCTTTCTCCTCCTCTCCCTCGCGGTTTCTCTCTTCTTCTCCACCTCTCTTTTCCTTTTTTTTTTTGTTCAAGACATAAAGCTAAGAGCAAGAGAGGTATGTCTTAGGCTTTGGGTATTTATAGCAAAATTAGGTTGGGGTCCATGAACTAAAATGGGGGTCGAAACATACCAAGAGTCATGAGGGCTTAGTTGGAACTTTTAATTGGGGTACATTGCCTAAAAATATGGGGTTCGAATTTTCCATTAGATAAAAGGGATTTGTTAGCAAATTTTGGTTGGCTTAGGTTTTTATGACAACTAACTCAGTGGGAGACATAATCAATAGAGTCATCAATGCCTTGTCTCCCTAGGGTACAAGTTGGGTGGTTACTGGGTAGGTTACATTTAATTGAGTCACCCTAGGGTCTTGTGCACTCTTAATTGTATGTCTAACAATTTAAGATTCAAATGTATATTATTATACCAAAACCGTGCACCTCCCTTAGACAGTAGAAAATAATATTTTTCCAGTACAATACATAATACTTAAAAAAATCATAATTAAATTTTCTTACGAAATAAAACATTATAATTTCTCACAAAATATAAAAATTTCGTGAACTGCTAGAATAAATCCCAAACAGCACCCAAATAAATTCTATATTTCATTACGATCGTTTTGACTGTAAATTCGTCAGATTTCGATTTACCAGTCAAAAGTTGTGAATTTTCAAAGTTAATTAAATCAAAGAAATCCTTGAATGCCAATTTCTCCAAATTACGAAATAAATAAAATAAATAATTTATCACAACAAAATAAATCCTTTGAGTCAATAAAACACAAAGATCACCTTTAAAATAATTTTCTCATTTTCACGTATTATTGTAAATCAAATAGTATTTTTATCTAAATTTAAAAAGAGTCGACCAATCATAAATCCCCAAAAATCAATTTATTAAAATGAGGAAAATGCAGGTATTACAATTTCAGCTTGGTATTGGTTCATCTGAGCCATATTTTGGTTCATCTGAACCGGATTTTCTAGGATTACAGCCATACTAGCACTGTCATTACGTCTACCAGCCATAATACTGGGTCCTGGAGAAGACGACTAGTTAATGCTTATACAAATAAAAAATTGCATATTCATCCTATTCATTTAACTTAGACACTTGACTACACATATCAGTTACTCTCTTGGTGAGTAAACCATTGGAGTTGTGAGTCCACACTCCAAGACCGAGGAAAAACTGATTTGATACCATAAATGTGACACTCTACTTTATTATTACCTATAATTATCCTTAACCAAAATGATTATTGGAAAATTCCATTTATAGACCTTGTTTACTTGTAAAAATCTCAGCAAAATTGGATGGAATTAGCTTTGTTTCTAGGACTTTCCCTAAAGATTAGTTTTCCTGTAAAACCTGTTTTCGCATTATATCATATAAGCAAAAAAGCCAACAAGGAACATTGCATCATAATTCAGACATTTACATCATTTCCAAAATATAAACAAGTTGTGGATTAGTTTTAACTTCCCAAAATAACTCATTTCCCAGAAGGAGGGGTCCTGGACCAACCCAAAAGAAATATTTACATTTTATACAAATAGCATAACTTCTACATCATATCCAAAAGTGGCCCAGGACATGAGACATGTCCTACTCTACTACTAAACACTCTCCCGGGAAGGGAGAAGACACCTGCTCGGCCTGAAACTGAGTAAGCTCGGGCTCAGTACCAGTATAAAAATAGTAAGGAGGTGAGCATTATATAATACTTAGAAAATATATTCTAAAAGGACATAGAGAATAACTAAATCAAGAACAATTAGCAAATAATTTCATTACATCATGCTCACATAAATTCATTCCCACACTTTTCATATTTCCCATTTCCTTACATCTTTACCCATTATTATTTTCCATATTCCCTTTTTACCCTTTTTACCCATTATTATCCTTTTTTTTTCATGTTTGGCGAGGTGGTAATCGATTACCTCAAGAAGTAATCGATTACTTCCTTAATTCCTTCAATATTGGATCCCTCACAGAGATCTGGTAATCGATTACTTTGCTCGTTTTCCACTCCTTGCACTTTGAAACGTCATAACTCCTTCGTTACCCGTCGGATCTTGTTCAAACTTGATAGCAAGCCTCCTAAGACTCCAAACTTCGCATCCAATTGTGGTTTTTAATTCTAAGTTATGAATCTTTTATTATCGATTTCCTATTATTATTCCAATTATTTGTGGAATTAAAGTTCGGGATGTTACAACTGTCGCTCCCTTGAACAACTCATGAATGGTGAGAATCTAGGAAGGGTGTCAATTTATTGTATTTTGGCCCGTCACTCATGATCTTGTGACCTTTGATTCGTAGCTAGATCCCACATTGCGCATTCTGACACCTAGTCCAATGTGGTAAAGGTCCTGTACATCACGTTCTCTTTTCGTTCTAGGTTTCAGGAGGATATTGGAGGAGATGAGCTGTGTGTGCTAACTAAACCTTGTATGTCGATGGTGTTCTTTCTCCATATCATCAACGGACGCGATTCCATAAAACTTAATAACGAAGAAATAAGAGTATTGAAGACACTTAAAATTTATGCGTTGAGATAATGATGATGACAATAATGATGTTGTTGATTATAGTTATATGTTAAATGTTTGCGTTATTTATGTTTGTCTGTCTCTTGATATACTGTCTATCGTAAGCCCACACCGTCGACGTTAACCCCATCCGAATCGCTTACTCTCTCTATTTCCCCTTTTCCTATGGAACTCTGTGGTGATGTTCACAGATGACAGAGTAAGTAGAATCCCCTATACCCACTTTTCAAGAGGAGGCTCGGAATGACAAAAAGCAAGAGATGGACAAGGGAGAAGAAGTGGCTCACGAGTACAATTCCGAGGTGGATCCTGATCTAGAGGAAGGCAAAGCTATGTTTGAGGAACCTCGTTGGATGATGATTCGAGTTCGTAGAGGCACCGGTAGTTGATGATACGTGACGAAAACCAATAGTTTACAGTATTCGATGTTATTTGTGAACCCCCGACCCTTTTAAGGTTTCTAGGATATATTGCTCTATACCTATGTAACCCTATTTTGTCAAATACCATATGTTGGAACTAGATAATATAATGGTATCATGAGATTTTGAAATAAAGTTTAATGAATAAATGAAAGCCTTTTTTCGCAAATCAACCATTGGTTTACTTTGAGAAAATAAGTTGTTGTATAATTTGTAAAAAGTGTTTTGGAGATATGATATTAGTAATATCTTGGTTTGGGAACTTGACCGGAAGGGCATGACAAGTCTTTTTATAATAGTTTATAATGAACATGTTTTGCGAATACGTTTCTCTTGAGTAAACAAATTTTGTAACCATTGTATTAGGAGTTTTTGGAAAGGAAACTATTTTATGGATAAGCTTGGGGAACTTTAATACTTTGTTTGTTTTTTGAAAAAAAAAAAGTTCACTCTTTTTTACGAAATAAGATGGAAATTAAATATTTTTCAAGTCACCAAATCGGGGAGTTACATTTGTTGGGTTAAACTCCACATGTCTTGGTTCATTGCCTTAATGACTAGAGGAAATAAAAGAAATAAAAATTTTCATTGATAGAGAAAAAAACAACTATTTGGTATAGCTATAAATAAGAAGACGATTATATGTATTTTTCACAATACAAATGGAACAGACTCCAAAGAGAGGAATGCACAGAATATTAAGAGTGAGGCACATGGCCTCAAGAGAGGAGAATGTAGTTTAGATACATGCCTTTAGTTGTACTTTAAAATATTCTAAACTTATATTTCAGTATGCCATAATAAGTTGAACCATTTATGTGATTTTTTAGAGAATTTTCTTTTAGCTTTTGTTCTCAATGCAACGCTCTCTATTGTTTCTTTTATATAATATAAAAGAATGAGATAAGATCTTTAGAAATAGATTAATTATATATAGACTTGTTTTTTTTTTATAAAAACTTGGGGCATACAAATTTTAAGAGTCTTAACATATTGGATCGTAAAATTTATCAATGATTGAGTTAACGTTGATTTTATTTAAAAAATACATATAGATAATGGGTAAATTGTTAAAAGTTTCGTTATCTCAATCCATGTTATAAATACAAAATAGTATCTATACGATCCACATCAGAGTAGGCGGAAAATGGAATTTATAGTACTCTTGATCATTTACACACATAATACATATTTGTATTCATAAGGAAAGTAATTCAGAAGTACAAGATAACAACATAATAAAAGTTGGGTCCAAGACATAAGCTCAAGTAGAAGTCCATAAAAAAATATAAAGTAGACCATTAGTCTAAAACTCTCTATCTCCCACCATATACAATATATCACAAGTTAAAAATATAGAGTTTTGAAGATAGTTCTGTGATCCTCCATATAAGCCAAAAGTCCTCATCCATTAGTCCGTCAGGTCATAACTGCAGCAATGGCAAAATCATGTCCCTCATCCCTGTCATCTACCTCATGCATCATCCGGTGGATCCCCAACTCCCCACTGGCTTCCAGTCGAATGCTCGAAGGGGTCCTCTTCGACCTCATCCGACCCCTCCTCGAGATCCTCCTCTACCTCGTCCGATGGGGTTTGTGCCCCTCCATTGGGCACTGGGTCAACAGGGAAAGACCCATGCACCGGACTAGTCGAACCAGGGATAGGAGTATCCTCTCTAACCACACAAGAGGCAGCAGGGTGAGATCGAGTGGTAGCCCTAAAACGAAAACTATGAAAACGTCGAGCAAGTCTCTGTGAGGGTGGTCCATGGTAAGTGTAAAAAAAGGGAACATGCATGGTGTAGACAATCGGGACTCAGGGAGGTAATCGATTATCCCTTTAAAAAATAGAAACTTTGAAATTCTTTTGAAAAACTAGTAATCGATTACAACATAGAATTTAATCGATTACTTCACCCGTGTTCATTATATGATGCAACTCATATAATCGATTACCACTAATCTAATAATCGATTACTGAGCCTCTGGTTTTTGTATGATGCAGGATCATGTAATCGATTATCTCAGAGCAATAATCGATTACTTTGCTTCTACAAAATGTATTATGCAACATTGTTAATCGATTACTTGATCCAGGTAATCGATTACTCTTATTCAAAAAGTAATGGATTAGCCAAGTTCACATAATCGATTACACACACTCTGGTTTTTCTGTGATACAACAAAGTTAATCGATTACTTCAAGAAGGTAATCGATTACTCCTTCTTGCACTTGTAAAAATAGATTTTCATAACATAAAAATATCCAGAGTTGTTTCATCAATCATTTACACAAAAACTAAGATAGAAAAACAGAATTTCACAAAAACACTTTTTCTTCTCCTTTAAATGAAAAACTCATTGGCCTTTTAACTCATTAAGAACAAGAGACTTCATTACCTTACAACATGTCCTAAGAGAAAAGGCTTCTAGACTTATTTTTGCTTGAATCTTCAATTTGAGTTTGAATGGTCTAGTGAGCTTGAATCTTGAGTTTGTTATCATCAAAACTTTAACCTTAAATTATGCTTGAAGTCCATAAGAGAGCTTGGAGCTTGACTTCCAACATGTTGAAGATTTCTTTGTCCAATTCAGCTTGCTTTTTAAAAATAAGAAGTGGTATACATGTATATCTTTCTACCCTACTACGAGCTGGTCTTCATGGTTGGCAAGTAATGATGCAGTTTTCACTTTTCAACAATCAAACGTGTGATGTTTTTTCTATAATCTATATTAGATATCATCAAAGTTGGGACTTGGCATTGGTTTGAATCTTTTGTCGGTAGGTATGTTTCTTTTTTCAACTGGTGTATGAGCCTTACCTCTTGTATCCCTCTCAATACGCAGATGTGAGTCTCAATGTTTGTATATATGGGTTTGAGTACCACCAGTACTCATGGTAATACAGTTTTGCTTATAAAAAAAACTGGACATTCCTAACAGAGAACATTACTAATATTACAACAACAATCAAGCTTTCCTCCACTAAGTGGGACAACTACATGAATCAAATTACATCACAATGTCCTAACAGAATAATTTTGCTATGCTTCTGTAACTGAAAACAAAAAATGGCCACTAGATGTACATACAAGATTATCCTTACAAGGTAAAAGGGTCTAAAATGCATTGTATAATTTTGAAGTGATGACTCATTAAGCTTCTTCCAGTGGTGCCACTTGATAAATGTTCTCATCAGCACTAGGGTTGGCATGATACTGACCATATACAGCATAAACACCAACCATAACAACACTTACAATCACAAATCTCACCCATGCTTCTGAATGTAACTGTAAACAGGTGGAGTTCATCATTATTGGCAAATTTAATAAATTGTGAGCTCTAGCCTTATCGGCTTATCCAAAAATGTATTATTTTAGCCATATTTTCAGAAAGAAGAGACCATAGGCATACCTGGGCAAATAAGAACATGTTAAAAAAGATGCAAATAGCCGGAAGAAGTGGAACCCCAGGGCATGAAAACCCTGGCGCATCTGCATAAACCTGAAATAGAAAATGATAGACTGGAATAAGAATACGAAGTTGCATCAAAATGCAACTGGTTCAGGAATTTCATAAATTCTAATATGAAGAGCAAGAAGCATAATGGAATTGTTGGCCATGAGATTGCTTTTTCCTTTGCAGACTTTGATGCATTCAACTCGCATTGTGTTTGTTACTTTGTTGTATGTTGCAGGGAAAGAAAGCAGCAAACAATTTCATTTTGATTGCTTTCCCACTAATGTCAAGGTACAATTAAAATTCTGACTTTGATTAGTATTCATACCTTCTCTAAGTAAGAACCTAATGTGAAGAATACAATTCTCATTCCCTACCTCATAGTATATTAGTATTTTTAAGCAAAGCATTTTGATGTAGCCCAGGCATTAGGCAAAAGGCAATTAACAAAATATAACAATGCCAAACAAAATAAAAAATAGCACTCACCTGACGGAGAAGAAGAGCAAAAGAAACACCTATTCCAAGAGCTATAATGAGAATCAGAAAAATAAATGAAGCATCATAGCGAAAAATGAGCCCAGCTCCAAATCCACAGACAGCAATAGCAATGAGGCAAAGTACACCTTCCTGCTTAGCTGAATATGATACTTGACCATTTGTCCTATCCTTCCATCGAAGTGCTACAACACAAGCCGAGACAACTGAATAGCCAGTCTGAAAAAAGTGAAAATGACATGTGAGGTGCATTTAACTTTGAATATTTACAAACACTAGTCATTTGAGCATAAAGTATACTCCTTTTGACATGGCATAGCATGTGGTATTATTTCCTAAATGGAACCTACGATGAGTGTTATATGAAAACGGATGGGAAAACATACTAGATTAATGTATCCAATGTATTGAGGCACACCCACTGGGCAAGGCATTGACCACCTTACACAAGTCACAGACATACCATGTAATTCAAGAGAGATACTGTAAAATTAAAAACCAACTCTTACCAGTGTACCAACAGAAAGAATGTGAGAAAGCATGCGAACATCCAATAGGCCAGCCATAACACTGGCAACAATTCCAGCCAAGACCTGAGAATGAATAGGAGTGTGGCGTTTTGAGTGAACTTTAGCAAAGATCGAGGGTAGTAAACCATCCCTGCCAAGCCCAAGATATAACCGAGACTGCTCACAAGAAACAACCCCTTATTTACATTAGCCCATGCCATAAGGCACATCAATCAAGTACGTCATAATTCAGAAGTGAATCACCTGAACATAGAGACCGACAAGGAGTGTTGTTGTAAGTCCAGCAATAGCACCAACACTAATAAGAGCAGAAACAAATTTTAATCCCTTAGATTTAAAAGCTTCAGCCAAAGGAGCATCTTCTCCAAGAAACGTGTATGGAACCATTCCAGTAATAACTAAGCACACGCCAATATACAATGCAATACATATTAAGAGGCTTCCAATTATGCCTATTGGCAAATCTCGCTGAAATAACAAAAATACAAAGGAAAATTAGTTGTGCTATATGTGAGAGTAGAAAAGAAGACAAAAATTGAATGGAAAGTGAGACTTTCAATATCAGCGAAAGAAGCTGAAAATATTATCATGACAGCTTCTGTTATTATGTTAAACAGCTATACAGCTGTACAATTAACATGATCAGGAGCTACAAACTGCAATGGGAACTACAACTAACATGATTAATGGAAAAGTATTGATAACAAATACATCTGATAAGTAGATATGGCATCCGGAAAATTTATAAAGCATTGAAGAAATCTAAACATAACATACCTGTGGTCTCTTAGATTCTTCAGCAGAATTGGCAACTGCATCAAATCCAACATATGCAAAAAAGACTACAGTAGCACCAGTGAATATGGTTCCTATACCATTTGGAGCAAAGGGAGACCAGTTGGAAACATCAACCTCAAAAGCTCCAGCAAAAATGACAATGATAACTATGACTACCTGCAATAAGACAGCAATATAGCTTCTGATTCTGTTCTCACTTCACTTTAACCTCGGCATTAACCCAGTCCTCAACATTATGCAATAGTGGTAACTGGTAAGATAGAAATGAACCTTGGTAACCGTCATAAGTGAATTCACGGCTGATGATTCTTTAACACCCCGACAGAGAAGTAAAGTGAGAAGCATAAGGAGAATTGGAGCTAAGACATTGATTGATAGTACATCTCCTATGTTTGCACCATGTCCAATCCATTTTGGAATGTTATCTTTGAAAACAGGGAAGAGCTCTAGAATATTTACGACATAACTTGCTAGGCTTCTTGCTATGCTAGCTGCCCCAATATGATAGTCAAGCATTAATTGAGAAAAAACAAGAAAAGCTGTGAGTTCATTAAAAGCTGTATATGCATATAGATATGCTCCTCCAACAACAGCAGGAAAACGAGTAGCAAGCTCAGCATAACAGAGTGCATTTAAGACACATGATGCTCCCGCAAGCATAAAACTTATTGTCACTCCTGCATTGCAGAAACAAACCATGAATAAGTGACTAAGTTTGGAATGATGACTGCAAGAAAACCATTACATGTCCTCACCAATATTTTAAAGCAGCTAGATAGATACATAACGAATGCTGATTTTTCAACACTACAAGCATGCTGTATACTTTATCTCAGCAGTTCATTGAGCAGTTAAGATTGAGTTCACTATCAATCATAAAGAGTTTTTTGAACCCTGTTACACTCCTTGTTCAACAGTGTAAAACAGTCATTTAAGACGACTATTAAATATATTAAGGAAGCCATAGCTCAATCAGCATGTTAAGACTTGGGTGTGATGATAATTAAGGAAGCAAATACACTCCTCTGGCACAAACAGATACTACTAACTTATATCCTACAATTCTTTACTTTTCATTTAAGAACTTTGGTACTAATATAGGTAGGATCACACTAATTTGATAAGTGATAGCTGATAGTATTTAATATGTCTTGTCTACAATGACCACTGCAAACTTATGAAACATCAATGTCTCTAACTGCATCATGTCACATAATTTTTAGCATACACCGTATCCTTGAATGTCGTATTCCTAGATAATGTTGGGGTTTCCCCCCACTACCAGGCCACCTATCCTGCTACCCCTACCTCCACCCAACCCAAAAAAAAAAAGAGAGGAAAAAGTGTCATGCTGAAGTGTTTTCTTCAATATATTTGCAAGATTAAACAAAAAGTTCAAGGAAAATGCTAACCCGTGCCCAAGGATTGGTTAAGGAAGTAAAATAAGTGATTTTGTATTGGAAAATGCCATGTTTAACATATCCAAAAGTGCTGGACTTAAATTTCCGATACTTACTTTATTGTTTCGTATTCCTTAACGAGTGCCCCAATTAGCAAATAACAATCATGCTACACGGCCAAATAAAATTTTACACAATATTTTGCCAAAAGTTTAGGGTGGTGGGGTCCACTCATTAAAGTCAGTTAGAATGCCAATTGAGCAATTATGACCAAAACAATTCTAGCAGTTTAGCATTTGGATTTCCGGTCTAGCCACAAGAATCCTCCAAATGAGACAATCTTGTTCGAGCCGATAAAATCTAGCCCCTTCGTTTCATATGTAGTGTTAGAGGTTTTGTCCCATGTTTCACATGTATCGTTCTTTTACAAAACTCATTACATAATTAATGTTATTTTACCTAATACATCCTTATTCATTACACTCTCTTTTTCACTTCCAATATTTTTCTCTCCCTTCAATAATGATTATATAAGGGCCTTTTGGTCAAAATACAACAAATTCTTACATCATTTAACTATTTCTTAAAACTCGTGCATAACCTTAAAACACAGGACATATGAAACGAAGGAAGTATGATATAGTGAGGCTAGCTCTCTGGGCAAGTATTCTTGATAGGAGGCAATCCTGTTTAGTTTCTGGACTTAAATTTTCGATAAATTATTAAAATTTGCACTAGCTCTTGCTCTTAATCTTTACAATTCAAACATGAGCATTACCAACTAGAATATGAACAAAATCAAACCCAGCTATAACAAATAAACAACAGCACTATGCAATTCAGCTGAATCCAGCTGAGAAACACATACCAGGTCCGACGTCGCGGGCGACGGTGCCGGTGACGACGAAGATGCCGGCGCCGATGGAGGCACCAATACCGAGGAGGACAAGGTCGAGGGCGCTGAGGCGGCGGGAGAGGCCCCGGTCGGAAACGTCGATGGCGGCCATCTCCGCCGGAGAGAGCAAGCGCTTGGTTCGGAGCGCCGAGGACCAGAAATTGGAGCTGAAGGAGGAGGAGGAGGAGGAAGAAGAAGAAGCAGTGGTGCTTCCCCTTCCCATGTTGGAGGAAGGAGAAAAGTCAATTAGAGAAAGAAAGAGTGTATGAGAAATAATTAAGAAGCATGAACAGAAACAGAAGAAGGAGGGGAGGAGAAGAAAATTGAGATCAAAATGGGAATTTTATCTTCTTCGACAAATATATGTCCATGTACATTGTATGTTACAACCTTTCTTGCTAAATTTTTTTTATTTATAAATATTGAAAATTGATTGAATTTTGGTTTTTTTTCTATCTTTTTATTTTTTGGTGTTTATCTCTAAAAGTTTAAATTTTTGGTTTTGGTTCTTATCATGAGGGATTTATACGTCTTTTTTAAAGTAAAAAATTGCTGAAAATTGACCGAATTTTAATTTTAGTCCTTATTTTTTTATCAGTCAAGGTCCTTAAAAGTTTAAATTTTTTTGTTTTGATATTTGTCGTTAGCAAAATATTATTAATTGCTGACATCACTAACAAATTGTCATGTTAGCATGACATGTGCCTGCGTAATATTGAGTTGATGCTACATTGACAGAAGACATGTAAGAATATAATACATGTAATATCACTATAGAATGAGTTAGTTCTATTATGTATTTGGTTTATTATATAAAAAGAAAGGTCGAAAGACTAAAAATTATAATATTTTAGTTCATCTTAAATCTTGAAATATTTATGCAATAATTGAATATTATATACGTGTACGATGACTATCTGTTTGTTTAAGTCACTGGGCTTGTGTAAATTGAACAAACTTGTGTCAATCATGGCAAAAGTTTTGCTTGCATTGCTAGGCTATTCATATCATTTGCTAATGTGGCAGCAACTCGTTATTGTGTAGGACACATGACATACCGATGTGGCAATTCGTTAGTCATGCCATCAATTAACGGTAGGGACCAAAACAAAATATTTTAAACTTTCAAGGATCTTGACTGGTATAAAAAAAGATAGAAACTAAAACCAAAATTCAGTTGACTTTCAAGGACCTTTTGCTTAAAAAAAAAAGACATATGGCATGCTGACGTGACATCTCGTTAGCCACATCATCAATTAACGGTGGATCCCTAACAGTAGGGGTGTTCGCGATCCAGTTCGGTTCGGTTTCAAGACAAAAAGACTAAAATATACATGCGGTTCGGTCCGGTTTTAATTTAATTAAAAATTTTATGTAATTTTTATAAAAATTAATTATTTGGTCATTAACAAATATTTTTTGCTACAAGTCACAAACATATATGAATGAAAATAACTATCAATGTTGTTGGCATTCCTAATTAGCACAAATTGAAATATTATTGTTTTTACGTGCACTATGTGCTTGAGTGTTAAGCCCAATCTAATATGTTTTATATGTATATATTTATAATTAGAGGTCCAGTTCGGTTCGAATCGGTTTTTAGAACAAAAATCAAAAACCAAAATGAACCAATCGGTTTTTTAATAATCAACCCAAATATATCCAAACAAATTCGGTTTTTTTCGGTTTTCGATTTTTTTGGATCGGTTTACGGTTTGCTTTTGGATCTGAACATCCCTACCTAACGGCATAAATATTAATACCCGCAGTTTTCCTATTTTAACAAATTGATTTTTGAGAATTTATGATTGGGCATTTCTTTTTGAACTGAGATAAAAATATTATTTGATTTATAATTATACGTGAAAATGAGGAAATTATTTTAAATTGATTAAATATTTGATTCTTGTGTTTCAATGATTTAAAGGATTTACTTTGTAGTGATAAATTATTTTATTTTATATGTTTTGGAGGAGTTGTTATCTATGGATTTCTTTGATTTATTTAACTTTGAAAATTCATAACTTTTGACTGGTAAATCGGAATTAGACAAATTTACGGTCAAAACGATCGTAATGAAATGTAGAATTTATTTCTGTAAATTTTGGTAATTAAACCAGCTGTCACGAAATTTTTATATTTTGTGAGAAATTATAACGTTTATTATTTAAGGGAATTGAGTGATGGTTTTAAAGTATTATTTACTATAATAGAAAAATATTATTTTTTGTTGTTTGCAAATGTTGTACGGTTTTATTATGTATTTTATGCATGTTGAATTTTGAATTGTTAGACATTCATTTAAGAGTGCACAAGGCCCTAGGGTAACCTAATTAAATACAACCCGCTTTAATTAAAGTATAGCCACCCTATAGGTACCCTATAGGAGGCATGCAATTAATGACCCTATCCTAAATAAATTTTGGCCCAATGCATGCCTTCACTCTTGTCCATTTGTTCTATCCAATATTATCCTACCTAAAACCTACCTATACCTTATTAAATTATTGCTTCTATACATGAAATAAAAATGCAAAGCTTCTACCCATTTTGTGGACCAAAAACCGTGGGGATAATAAGAGGGAGTATGAAGGAAGCCTCCTCATTTTTTTTACCCCAATTTTAAGCTCATGCACCCCATTTTATGTCTACATTATAAATACCCCCACCCATCATTCATTCATTCGCTTCTTGCCATTTTTACACTTAAAGAAAAATTAAAAGAATAGAGAAGAAGACAGAAGAGGGCCGTGGCTATGGGGGAGAAGGGGAAGGAGGAATTTTTGTCTTACCAAACCAAAACCATCTCATTTTCATACTTCCTTCTAGGTATTCATTCTTGCTCTTGTTCCTTTCTTCTTGCTTTATGGTATTTTCGGTTTTCATAAATATATGTCAAAAGGTTAAGACTTTGTTAATGCATGTTGATTTTTGTTAAAGATTTATGTTTTTCAAGCCTAAATATACATGTATTCAAGTTGGAAAGTGAAAAATGGACATGCATCAATGTCCTAGGGTTTGTACGGTTTTTATTTTATTTTTACCCAAATGAATTTGTTTTGTTTTGATGCCTTATTTTATGATTAAAAATAAGGGAGTAAGCTTTGATTTTATTGGTTTCAAAGTGTTGCAAAATTTTCTAATTTTCTTCCTCTATGTTTCAGCTAAGAGGAAAAGAATGAAGGAAATAAATTTTGTTTTTATTGCATGTTGATTTTTCATGCTTCTCTTTGATTTTTAAACCCTAAAGTATGAAGATTTAGGCTTGAAAGATTGAAATGAACATGTATATGTAAATAAATTAAAGGTCCATACGGTTTTTATATTTATTTTTGCATAAATAACTTTATTATCTTAATGATTCGGTTTTCCCACTTGGGGTAGAGAAATAAAAATTGATTTTTATGCTTAATCCTTGTTGCATGTGCCTTGATGGATAGTTTGCAAAAATCTATCCTTTTTCTATTTATAAATGTATATATATGTATATATATTTCGGTGTATATAAAAATGAATATAATAGATTGGTTTGTTTTATGTTAGTGGTTGGATGCAATGTGAAAAAAAAATGTATTTTATTGTTGATTTTCTAATTTATTTGGTGCATGCATGTTTAAATCAAAGCTTAGACTAGAAAATATATCATGCATATAGTTTGGTTGAGGTATTTTGCAAAAATATCACCTCATTTCTTTGAATATGCTTCGGTCCAAGTATGTAGGTTAGGAAAATAATTTTTGGTTTGTATTATTTGTTCAATGCATGTTGAATCTTGATGAAATCAACTTATTTTCTTTTGTTATGGTTTCGGTTTTCTTGGGTATTTGGTACAAATGATTTTGTTCTTGATACATGTTGTTTATTGATAAACCTTTTTAATTATCTTGTCCTATTTTTCGGTTTCTTCGTGAAAATAAGTAAAGGAATTGATTTTGTCTTGGTTTGGTTATTTTGATGCTATACGGTTTCGTTTAAGTATGCATGCATGTATTAGATTGATTTGAAAATTATATGTCCATTGGTTGAAGGATTCGGCCATGCATGTGAAAATGCTCAAATGATTTTTTTTCCTTTGAAATAAATTTGTATATTGATGTTTTGAAGTGGTTAATTTAGTCCAATTGCTAAAGAGATGTAAATTTTGGTTTATGTGTGTGTTGTCCAATTCGGTTCCTTTTTGTTCAAAGTGCAAAAGACATAAAAATTTAATTACTTTGGATTGATTATGTGCTATAGAGATTTGGTTAGGATTAGTAGTTAGTTTCATGTTGAAGTTGATTAAGAAATGGCTAATTTATAAAGCTAAGTTGTGTAAGGAATGTTGTGTGCTAATTGATTGGTTTGATCCCTTGATTAAAAGGTGATGGATGCAATTTTCATACCATGATTATTTATATGTTATTATGTGTTTAGAGTATGATTAAGAGTAGGTAAAGGCTGTTTGAATTGGATTGAAATAGGATATGCTAAAGTGCCTTCATGCTGAAAATTAGTTCATGAATGATTTTCTTATAGGAGGTTTTAGTAAATAGAAGTTCCACCAGTTGGATTGCCTTGAAACTTTAGTATATTGATCTTGATGTTATTTGAGTGTATTATGGAAATTGTGAATTGATTTGGATATGTTTTGATAATTTAAATGAAATTTGTTTGCTAAAAGTCGTTTATGAAAGATTTGTGTTTTAGCTGCAAATGATTTGAACAAAAAGAGACTTTTACATGTCCAATGGTTTTTAAATTTTATTACTGTTTTTATTATGGTAATACGAAGCTTTCTGAATTTTTGTATAATTTTTGGAAATGATTTTCTAATTTTACAAGAGTCATTTTGGTGAACACAATTTTGGAAAAACGAATTTTTCAGGTAAAACGTGAACAAAGTTGTGAACTTAGACTACTATAAATGGCCTGAAATTTTTATGGTATGACCTTGCCTATGTCATGTGACTCTCTGAAAATTTTGAGGTGATTAGGAGTTGGTTTGATATTTTTAATAAATCCAAACAGTGAGCAAACTCAATTCTATTTCTACAGAATTTGAGGGAAATTTAATTGAAAAAGATGGACTTAGACAGCTCCAAATAATCTGAAATTTTTATGAAATAATCTTGGATATGTGAGGAAGGTTTGTACCAAGTTTCATGCGATTTGGAGTTCATTTAATATTTTTAATCCTTATGTTCCTTCTCAGTCCAGCAGCAGGACTGTAATGGTTTTTATGCGAAAACGAAATTAAAGCGTAAGTTCGGAACGTCCGAATGGATTGAAAATTTTATGTAATGAACTTTGATATATGTGTGTGTTCTGTAAATTATGAGATTTAAACTCTTTGATTTGATATGGTTTGAAATTATGCCTTTCTTGTTTTCTCCGTATTTGAGCTAATGTCTTATTTGGTGCTTATTGGATAAATGTAAACCCTTGTGCATTTTTCCTGACCTGGCTGGACTTAGTGTGTTGACTGTTGTAACACCCCGATTCTTAATTAAAAGATAAACAAATAATTGTTTATCAATGAAATAGGGAACTCAAAAATTTCTTTTATAATGCAAGTTTATACAAAATGTTGGGGCCCTCAATTACAATAATATAAGTAGAATACTAGAGTTCCCTTCTTTCGACTCTTCCGCTGCGCACTCTGATCTTTAACCTCCTTGAACATGCACATAAAATGTTAACCACTAAGGGTGAGACCTTTTCAAAACACAGTGAATTACAAGATAGTAAGCAGTCCATAATAAAAACTCAAGAATAATAATCAAATCAAGCAATGGATTAACAAATACATCACATTCATTTAACAAAACAACATTCAATTATTTCCATATTACAATCACTTATCTTTTCCCATTTTCTTTTCCATTTTCCATCTCCAATTCAATTTCCATTTCCTTTTGGTTGCACCACTAGGACTTGTATGCACCTGCTAGGTCATTTGGCACACCCATTAGGGACTTTGCACCCATAAGGACTTTACACCCATTAGGCATCACCCGTTAGGACTATGCTTTTCCATTTATCCCTCTACATAACCTCAATTCCAATTGATTTTATTCAGCAGTGAATTGATCCATTGATTACAACGACGCCTAACGAGTCATTTGAACCTAATGGGTCATTTTGCCTGACAGGTCATTTAGCCCTTGTAACATCCTCACTTTTATTAGTTATTTTTAGATTTTAATAAAAATCAGAGTTTGAAAATTCATTTTTAATATTTATTTCTTATGAAAGGTTTTACGAAAATCTGGCAGAGTTTCCTCTGTTTTTCGGACTTCCCAATAATTTCCTTCTAAAAACCTGTCAGTCCAGAATTATTTAAAAACATAAACGCAACATATTAAAAACCAGTTCAGATCCTAAAGCCCGAATAATACAATTTCAGGGCATACAATTTCTACGCATATTAAATTACAAAAATAACAGTTTTCAATATAATTAAAATAAAATCCGCTCATGATATCACAATCTACACTCCACGTGGTGGAGGGTTTCCGATTCGGCCCGCAACAGTGTAAGCTCCGCTTCCGTACCTGTAAAATTATATCAAGAAGGGTAGCATTACACAGAACTTAAAAAGATAAATTCTAAAAGAAGACATAGCAACAACTAAGCCTACATAATTATCAATATACTTTATTCACAATTATTCATATAAATAATCTCTTTTAGTCCTTCCCTTATTCTCACATTCTTTTAATTATTGATTCTCTTTTCATTCTTTCATTCCCATTCTTTTATCCGTTTTCCTTTCCATTCTTTTTCCTTTTAACCGATACGCCCTACCAGGCTCGCATCGGATTTTTATTTTCCCTTTTAATCGACACGCCTTACCAGGCTCGCATCGATGCCGTTACGCCTTACCAGGCTCGCATCGGACTTTTATTCTCTTTTTAATCGACATGCCTTACCAGGCTCGCATCGATGCCGATACGCCTTACCAGGCTCGCATCGGACTTCCATTTTTCCTTTTTAATCGACACGCCTTACCAGGCTCGTATCGATGCCGATACGCCTTACCAGGCTCGCATCGGACTTTCATTTTCTTACCTTTCTTTCTCTTTCTTTTTCTTTCTCTTTCTCTTAATCATATATCTTTTCTCTTTTTCTCTCATTTCTTTACTTATAGACTTATCATCACATTATTTACTTTTCACTCTTTTCAATATCCTTCTTTCTTCTTCTCTTCCTTTTCTTTTTCTTATAATTTAAATAATTCTTTTATACTCATCTAAATCTTTTAACCTTTATTTTCATATATGACTTATCCCATTTTCTACATTTTCTACTTTACTCTTTTTCTTTTTGTTAGTTTTCCCCGATTTTATCCAACTATAATCAACACGGTCAAATATAGTATATTCTAGTTCTCGTTACTAATTCATAGTTATTTCTCAGTTTCTTTATCTCAGTCAATTACCTAACTCATTGTTCCTATTTCATTAACTATATTATTTTTAATTGCTCTATTCACTTAATCTAGCTTTTCAATTCTTATTACATTATTTTACCTAACTTCCCTCATAATGTACTCTCTCTTCGTTTTCTTATCTTTTCATTAGTCCGCTTATCGTTTTCCTATTTTATTTTAAATCTAATTCATTATTTTTGTTTCTATTCCCTAATTTACTCCGCGTGTATTCATTATTCCTTATTCTAATCTCTCTTTTACCCTTTTTGTTCCTTTACTTCCCCTATAGCTTTTACCTTATGATTTCCCACATTTCGTCTTATATTAACTATTTTAATATCCTGAATACGCTCATTCATTCCGAGCCTTTTTCTACGCACATACATTCTATTCCCTAAGGTGTGGTTTTCAATTAACAATTCTACTTACTTAATTTACATCAGCAGGGACTTCCTTAAGGTTCATTAACGTACTTATTAATTACTCTATTCTCAGCTACCACTATAGCATCCTAGAATTTACTTCTTAAGTAAAGGTAACGCGAACCGTCTTACCTCGGGCTTTTAAATAGAACCTGGATTTTAGTTCGACGACGATGACGGCGTCGGTGTGGCTCCTCGTTAGCGGGGACGATCACGGCTGGACCGAGACAAGAGTTGTGAGCTTCGAGGTTCCCGACACGAGCCCGGCACGATCACGGACCGGTAACGGTGCCTGTAACATCCCTAATTTTGATTCCAGCATAATAGGAAATTATGCCAATTATTTAGGAAGAATTTCCAAGATTTGGGGAAGGTTTCAAGTATCAAACCAAACCTAAAGGAGTATGGGGATCTAAGGAAATGAATAAGAGTTAGAAAATCATCAAATTATAACTTTTCACTGAAGTAATCGATTACTCTGCATGGCAGTAATCGATTACTAGGTCTCAGGTAAGGTTGCACAAAATGTTGCAGCAGTTTAATCGATTACAAGCGTAAAGTAATCGATTACTTTGAGTAAATAATCGATTACTTTGAGGAGGTTAATCGATTACTTAGGCTCTGATGAATGTACTGAGAAATGTTGCATCAAAGGAGTAATCGATTACTTGGGGGAAGTAATCGATTATCACAACAAAAATCTGGAAAAAAAATAACGCGTGGCAGCCACTCATTCGTGGCTTAGTGGATAAGAAGGCATCCACAGCCACACAAGACACTTGGGGCTTGTTGATAAGAGATAAGAAGGGGAAAAACAAACAAACAACAACATTCTCTCTCTCTTCTTCCTCTCTACCACGTTCTCTTCTTCCTCCTCCCTAAGGGTTCCATTTCTCTTCTTCAAATCAACCAAGATCAAGAGGCTCCTCCCATATCCATCATCAAATCCTTCCTTTTCTCACTCCAAGTAAGCATATAAGTCTTGGATTTGCTCACTTCTCTCCTTCCCTTTCTCATATACGAATTTTCTCTCTCTCCTCCAAGGTTCCATATCTCCATCATATTGGGAGCAAGAACAAGGGGCTTTGGACATTAACATCATCAACTCTCTTCCTCAACAATTCCAAATAAGTGGGTAAGTCATGGATTCTTTCTTGCTCTCTCTCAAATTCGTTTTCCCTTTCTCTCTCTTTCCTTCCATGGTGATTTTCAATCTTAAGCCATGGAAGCCTCACACCTTTTTGGATCCGGGCAAGAAAACATGACATGAGTGATAATCTTTTATATTCATGGCTTTTGTTTTAGGTTCCTCAATCCTCCCTGTGATTATAACTCATTTGGTGGCAAGACCATCAAGCTTAGAGCAAGTAAAATCACCTTATCTCCAAGTGTTTGAGGTAAGGGAGTGGATATAGTGAGCTTTGCCTTGTTCTAGAGAGTGGGTTCTAGTTAGAATATAATACTTGTTAGGGTTATGTGTTAGGGGAGAAAATTAGATTATAAATCCCTAGGTTATTGAATATGAAATTCTAAATAATTAAATATGCATGATGATTGGATGTTAAGACTAGGAAGAGGAAACCCAAATATATAAGAATGAATTAGTTGATAAATGAAATTTGGTTAATGATTACATTGAAGTACATGAGAAATTGGGTAATGTGATAGTAAAGTTGACATAAATGATTTCTATGATTACTGACTTTATTTGTAAAGTTGTGAATTAAATGATAATTAATTACTGTAGCAAATATATATGAATGTGTTGTGGAATAAATTGATATAGGAAGAAAGGGAATGGAAACGATTAAATGTGACGAATGTGCATAATTGTATCTAAATGTTAAATATTATCAATTGTGAACAAAGGTCATGGCTTATGAATTGAACTTGTGAATATAGGAAACAGAAGTATAATGATTATGTGCAAACCAAAGTAAAAGATGATCTATGTAAAATTAAAATGAAGGGCAAATCTAAAATGTTGGGCTATAAAAGAGAACACTATTTGGTATGATTGTGATAACTGAGAAGGAAATGAATAAGGAAATTACATGAATAATTATGTGTTGATTGTGGTTGATTGTGGTTAAATGTGATATGAATGAATGGTTTATAAAGAGAATGATGTTTAAGTATAATCTAGGTGGTTGTATGAGGTACCTTCCGGTGTGGAGGTGAAGTACCCACCGGCCAAATTGTATGAGGTACCTTCCTGTGTGGAGGTGAAGTACAATGGTATGAGGTACCTTCCAATGTGGAGGTGAAGTACCCATAGGCCAAATGTATGAGGTACCTTCCTGCGTGGAGGTGAAGTACGATAGAGTGTTGACCTCTGACCTGAGGGACACGAAATGAATAAAATGTTAAAATGTGTTGACCTCTGACCTGAGGGACACGGAATGAATTAAAATGAATGAGTGTTGACCTCTGACCTGAGGGACACCGGATGAAATAAAGTATTGGTGTGTTGACCTCTGACCTGAGAGACACACCGTGAATTAAGAAAACTGAAGTGTTGACCTCTGACCTGAGGGACACCTAATTTAAATAGGGAAAAGTATGAGGTACCTTCCGGTGTGGAGGTGAAGTATAATGGTGTGAAATACATCTTAAGAGTGAAATGAAAAGAAAAGGAAAATGAATATTGAAATGAATAATGAAAATGGAAATTGGGAATGAATAATGAATATGGAAATAATGAAATGAGTATGGTGTGCAATATGTGAATATATGCTTATTTGCTAATTGTGTTTGACCTAATGGGTTGTTATGTCTAGTTAGAAACTGCTTTCTATTTCATGTGCAATGCTCACTCCCTTACATTTTTCAGGTATGGAGATTGAGCTGGCACAGCCTCCGGCCGAGCAGGAGTACTTTCCCTTACAGGGAGAGTAGGGTGTTATGGGGTTTAGAGTATAATATGGACCTAGGCCTCTTATATTATTTTGATGTAAACTAAATAGATATATTTGAGCGAGGCTTAGGACACTTTGTTTTGATAAAATATTATGTCTTGGTTTTTGATATCCAAACCTAACATTTTCCGCTAATACTCTGATATATTTGGAGCCCTTTGGGCCTTAATATGACATATATATATATATATATATATATATATATATATATATATATATAATCTGAAGCCCTGCTGGCTATTGGATGTTTAGTTGAAGTCATTTATCACAGGTTAATTTCTGGATTAGTCCGAAAAACAAACAAAACTTCGTCCGTTTGACGGTTGATTTTAATATAATAAAAAGGAATTTTCAAGTCCGTATTTTATTATAAGGGGAATTTAAGGGTATAAATCCTAGGTGTTACAGTGCCGGTGAGATCCGTGGAGAGAGAGAGAGCTTGTGGGTGTGAGAGGAAAAGGGATGAGGGAGGAGCGGTGGTTGTGGTGGTTCGATCGACCGCCACGGCGGCGGTGGTCTCAGGCGGCGGTTGTGGCGGCCGACAAGGGAGAGAAGAGAGGGAGGGAGAGACCAAGCTAAAGGGGAAGAGGGAGAGAGAGATATGATGGTGGTGATGGGGGATAGTAATGGTGGCTCGTGGTGGAGGTGGCGGTGGCGGCCTCAGTGGCGGCCGTGGTTGGTGGTGGAGACCGGAGGAGGAGAAGAGAGAGAAAAGGAGGGAGAAAGAGAGTGGATGGAGGGGAGGAAGAGAGAGAGAACCGTGGGAGAGGGTGGGAGTCACGGTGGGGCGGCCTTGGGCGGCGGTGGAGGCGCTGGACGGAGGAAGGAGGAGGAGGAGAGTGGAGGGAGGTTGGGGTTTTGGGGGAAAATGACCCCCAAAACGCGTTTTTATTTTTGTTGATCGGGGTATTTTCGCTTAAGCGAAACTGGTTCAGTGTTTGAACCAAGACCACTCACTTAAGTGAGTTGCGTTCGCTTAAGCGAACTGCTTAAGTGTGGAAACTGGAGCCCTTTCGCTTAAGCGAGCTTATTTCGCTTAAGCGAAATCCCCAGCCACTGCTGTTTCATTTTTCTATTTTTCTTTTATTTTCTTTCGAACTTCAAACCTCCATAACTTCTTCGTTCACTGTCGGATCTTGCTCAAATTTGATGAGCAACTCCCTAAAAACCATATATTCATATCCAACGGTGGAAATTCCATTTTGAGTCCCAAATATTTTATTTTAATTTTCCCCTTGTTATTATGTTTATTATCGAATTATCTATTTTTCTAGCCCGATCCTAACTTCGATTTAACGCTCCTTTATTCTCTAATTCGCTTAGTATTATTATTATTTTCTTCTAATGCTAGAATTCTCATTTGGAATACCTATTTGTGGTTTGTTATTTTCATTTTTAATTATTCTAATTATTATTTATTTATTTATCTTCGGGTTTAAAATTTGGGATGTTACATTTCTCCCCCACTTATTTGAATTTCCTCCCCGAAATTCCATTTGTCCCTTAACTTGGAGGAGTATCCCTTGACATAGTTTCCACCCATGTCATTTCAATTCCTTTGGTTCCAATCTTCCCTTTGAGGGAGTTCTAAGTTAAGGGTTCTGCGGTATAATTATTCGCCTCAGGTATGGTTTATCTCAGTTACTCAGGAATCCGCGTAATACACAGAGTCTTAAGAGACTGAGACAATGATTTGCGGTGCTCCGACATAACTTCTTAAGTGAAACTCCACTTCGCGACTCCTTCAAGTGAGTCTAGTGAGGTCGCCCTTCGAATCCACCTTAGCTATATCTGTATTCTACTCCGGTGGTACTTCCCTTCCGTTCGTTTAACGATTTCAATTTGGTATAGGGGTTCCTATGGGTCGATTTCACTTAAGGGTCAAGGTCAGGGTTTAAATTTATTTCCCAATTGTCGGATGGTCCGAGAAGGTATTGATTGATTCTTAGTTTAATTCTCGTTCCATTCTCCGCGAACCTCTTCGACAGTTAATGCGGAGCGTTTGGGGTGAGTTATTCATTAGCCCTACGGGTTATGGTATGATCATCGGACATTGAGTCCGGCTTGATGCAATCTTCCTTACGCTTCGTTACCGTTCTGCATTCCACCTTGTTGCTCGGATAGGATCCACAATTTTCTTGTTGTTAAAGTTCCATCTTCCATTCCTTGGATTGAAATCTTCCCCCACTTAGCATCAACATACTTGATTATATCCATGCTTGGGGGTATGCTCATTCGTTATTCAGAATTTCGCACGTAAGCTTCTCGACCGGTGTCCAAGGTTAGAAGGGACATGTGGATGGTTATCCATCGGTAGGCATAGAACTATGTTGGGTTTCTACGTATTGGTGAATCCTCACCTCTGCATCTGAGATGCTTGAAGCTTGAAGAGAGTGAAGATGAAAAGAAGAAACACGAAGCACTCAAGGATGGATTTCTTAGTCTTCATACGACGACCCAGGATGTACTGGATACATGTCAAGCAAGAAGACAATGGAGATTATCCTCAAGTGTGCATTTTCAGCAGAGAGTCATCAAAAGATGCATTTTCTATGGAACTATCGCTGATTTGATTTGGTCTTGATAAAGGCACTTGGTGCAACGGCTAAAACTTGCTACCTTTGAGGGAATCGTTTGGGAACTTGATTAGGTTCTTAAGTGAATTCTAATTCCTAATGGTGAGTACGATTCACTAGTTTACTTGGGTCGATCTCGGTGTGGATACCCTACTAATTCATCCAGTTTCGCCTTTCTCGCGAATAACCCCTTCGGATTCTTGATAAAATGTTTACTGAGTTTTGGGCTTTTAGTTTAGCTTCCCCTGAAGTCTAAAGACGGTTACTACGGGTTCGCTCGGCTCGGTTTTCTCGCGAGTTCCATTCGCGGCTACACTACTAGTAAGTGGGTGCACTGGCTTAAGGCTCCTATCTGTTTGTCCTGATTTTTTTTTTTGGTTGGAAAGTGTCAATGATATCGACCACTAATAGTTGCGAAGATCGAGGTGATCAGTCCCAATCTCACATCTATCAATAGCAACATCATCGTCAAGTTTGTTGATGTTATCGTCCCCTAGCAGATGTAAGAATCAGAGTGATCAGTTCTAACCTTACATTCTACCAGTGGCAATATCATCACTGTGTTCGATGAAACTTTAACTAATGTATTATCATTTATTGATCTCTTTTTAAGTTAAATCGAATATATATATGCTTTATGCAAAACATTTTTAAATAAATATTTTAAATAAATATTTGGTATATAGTTAACACTAAAAGTACCAACGGTGGAAATTCCATTTTGAGTCCCAAATATTTTATTTTAATTTTCCCCTTGTTATTATGTTTATTATCGAATTATCTATTTTTCTAGCCCGATCCTAACTTCGATTTAACGCTCCTTTATTCTCTAATTCGCTTAGTATTATTATTATTTTCTTCTAATGCTAGAATTCTCATTTGGAATACCTATTTGTGGTTTGTTATTTTCATTTTTAATTATTCTAATTATTATTTATTTATTTATCTTCGGGTTTAAAATTTGGGATGTTACAGCCCTAACAGGTCATTTGGAATATCTAGCAGGGCACCTAGTGTGCCGGTGTAACCTGTGACGCTCTTGGATTAAAATACTTTATAAAAAAATATAGTTGAATATATAAATTACGGACTTGATATTATTGGAAAAATAGGGTATAAAATTTTTCCTTTATATTTATTTTCAAACTAAACATATCCTTTAAAAAAATACATTGAATTCGGCATTGGAATTGTTATCATTTTTTTTTAAAACACCTGCTATTACCGAATTCGTTTGTTATTTATCAGAGTACGCGGAAAGAGTATAACTTTAGAAAATAATATAATCACCGGACATTATAAACATAAAACATATATATATATATATATATATATCATAAGTTCCACCAGAAACATCCATCATAACCGAAGTACAGAAACTGATACCCAAGTCCAGTGATCTAAGTCCCATAGCAAAACATAAACTGAAAGTAAAAACCAAAACCCTGAAGTCTCCCAAAAGATATATACAATATACACATAATCAAAATAAAGACACTCGGAGCTGGTCATCAAGTCCTCCAAGAACGCTCCACAATCACCATGATCTGCTACAGCTGCTACTACAACCCAGACCCGCACTACTCACACTATGCCCATACCTAAGGGCCACCCATCCTCCTATCAGTAACATCCTCCTGCTCGACTGGCTCCTCGTCACTCTCACCCTCCACTGGATCCTCCTCTGCCTCATCCAACGGAGTAGATACCCTACCACTGGGTACAGGATCTGCAACAGGCACAGTCCTCTCAGGGTCCGAAGAATCAGGTGAAGGAGTCCCAACACGAACAACTCTAGCAGCAACAGGGTGAGAGCGAGTATAGGGACGAAAACGAAAAGTATGGTAACGACGAACAGGTCGAGCAGGGGGTGGTCCATGGTGAGAATAAAAAGGTGGTACGTGCATAGTATAAATAATGGGAATCCGAAATCGTCGAGGTCGCACTCGGGCTAAGGGGTTGGGATGGTAGAGTGTGACCTCCACCTCTCCCTCAAAAGTAGCCCGACGCTCCTCATACGTCCATATTCCGCTAGGGATAGGACGAGTCTCTATGTACGCTACGTAGAAGTGTGCCATCACTTACACAAGGCACGGGAGTAAGCATAATATAATCACATAATCAAACAAGAATAATTCTAACATTCACAAGTATTCAAACACAAGTAAATATGCAAATACATATGAGCACACCCAGTTTAACAAATTGTTAATCTTTATATTAGTGGCATGATGCATGCTATCTATCTCACAATCCTGAGGCCTCCAATACTAATCAATCTCGGACGTCCATCCAATACACCAATGTGTTCCCAGAACACTAACATACGTTCCCAGAACGTATAGCAAACCATACTTGGAATATAAACAAGCACAACTCCCAGAGTGTGCATCACGTTCCCAGAACGCATCAAAGAAACCATGTCCCAGACACTGGCCACATTCCCAGAATGTGTCATCAAGTAGGTTGCATCAATTTGGTACTCCCAGAGTACCCTCCTCATGTTCCCAGAACATGACAAACGATCCTTGCCAACCTATTTCATCACCTTTCACCATGCATGAATGCATATAATATTTTTCTCAATTTGGTTGGCCATTAATTGATGTCTCAATATCCATTTTCAACACATAAAGCCTATAACATCATTAAGAGTTCCATATTTTCTTAGTAAAACAGCTTAACTTGAGGGTCTATGAATTATCTCATAAAGTCACACTTTAGTATTTAAGGTAATTAGATTAGTATTAAATTGAACAAAGTTAATTAAAATGGCACAAGTAAGTACAAGTTATAATTCAATTGATTTTTCACTGCTGTCAGTCTCTAACCGGTTACGACAGATTCTAACCCGGTTAGAACCTGCAGCAAAACCAGAAATCCTTTAATGCTTGATACCATTTTTAATTCCCAATCCAATCTAATACTCAAAACAGGTTATGGATAATTCCAATACCTCAAATTAAGCTTGTTCTTATGTTAAGAGTCTCGTAGAATCAATACCAAATGGACATATCTTTCCAAAACCAAATCAATATCATCACTTTCATTAGGATATGGAGCTCAATTACAAAACCTTAAGTCCATCAACATTCTCAGTTCATAATAGATAAATTACAGTTAAGTTTGATTGGAAGAGTTCATTGGAAATGTTGTAAAACCATTGATTAAATTTCTGAACTTCATTTTTCATGTCTGACAGATTCTAACCGGTTACTCAGCAGTTCTAACCAGTTAGAAACTGCAGAAACAACACACTGATTTAAGGTTTTGCACACCATTTCCCATTCCACTCATTTCCAATCAAATTCAACCATAAACAGAGCTTCAATTCCATAAAGTAGACATGTTTCAACACTTGATTACATTCAACACTCATGCATTTCAAATACACATATCAAATTGCATGAAAAGGCATAAATGACAACTTAGCATACCAAATTCACATATACTGAAATTTAACACCAAATTATCATACATTCAGCTTGCATTCATCAATTGAAACTTGCTCTAAGTCCTGGAACAAGTTAAATTGGCCTCCAAGCCTTTGTCCTCTAAAGTCTATGCCCTTTATGAGTCTCATGGTGACTCATACCTAAATTCCTACTCATTATTCTCATTCTAGTGATTAATTAGCTTCTCCCTTACCTTAGAGTCGTGCTTGATGAGTATCAACACAGAGACAGCAAGATCAACACAGAGAAACACCAAATTCACAAGCTCTGCTCTCATGCATGATAGTTTTGGGTAAGGTTCAGAGATCAGAGTTTTTGACACATGAAAAGGAGAAACAAATTGGGGAAAATGGTTAGATTATGTTCTTGGTAACATGCACGAACTATAGAAACAAGAATGGGACTCAAAGAGTGCATGTACTCACCAAAATCAGACTTCAAAGTGAGCTTCACGAATCTGATTCTGGTTTTTGACAGAATAAACACCTCAACTTCACAGCTTGATTTCTCCTTGCTCCCTCATTCTCAACTGACAATCTATATATCACTGCAAAGCTTAAAGATGAAGCTTTGCAATGGTGTATTGCTTACAACCTAACTCTACACACTCACAGAGAATCGAAGGGACGAAGTTGTTGCTTCAGAACAGGGGATCAACACCAACACTGAAGAAAATGAGCCAAATTCCACCAAATTCATGGCTATTTATAAGCAATCCATGGTTACATGCAGAGAGACGCGTGTTTCCCACTATGCATGAGAGGTATTCGTGGCGATTAACGAAGATTAATGGGTGATTATTCATCAAAACGCACTAACCCTAATTCTGGGTTCATCGTCTAACCGGTTACAGGGCACATCTAACCGGTTAGATACTGTGTAAAATTCAAAAATTCAGCTTTTAATTCCTTTCCCTCCAAAAACCTTTCTAATATTGTTATTAGGTCCTAATTCAAGGATTAAACTATAAAAATTATATTTTCACATAATTTACTAATAAAAAAAATATTTATTAATTAAACACACATTATTTATATAATTAATCAATTAAAAGAAAACCTTATAATTTGGAAAATAAACTTTTATTATTAATATAAATATACAAGGGACAAAATTAGGGGTGTTACACTACTCCCCCACTTAAAAGGAATTTCGTCCCCGAAATTCTACTTACAAAAACAACTCGGGATACTCTCTACGCATCTTCTCTTCTGATTCCCAAGTCACTTCAGAAACTTCGTTGTTTTCCCAGATGACCTTAACCAGCGGAATCTCCTTTCCTCTGAGTTGCTTGAGTCTTCTATCTTCAATCTGGATAGGACGAGCCTCAAAGGTTAGGTTTTCTCGTAAGGTGAGATCATCAGGACGAATTTGAAGTACAACCGTTGGATCATGAACATACTTCTTGAGCTGAGACACATGGAAAACATTATGCAAGTTGGCTAAATATGGAGGCAGGGCTATTTGATAAGCAACAAGACCAACTCGCTTAAGGATTTGATAAGGCCCAATGAATTTTGGAGAAAGCTTTCGAGTCTTAAGAGCTCGACTGACACCTTTCATTGGAACTATTCGAAGGAAAACATGATCGCCTTCCAAAAATTCTAGAGGTCTTCTTCTTCGATCAACATAACTCTTCTTGCGACTTTATGCTATCTTCATTTTCTCCTGAATCATCTTGATCTTCTCAGTCGTCTGTTGCACAATTTCAGGCCCAATCATCACATTCTCCCCCACTTGAAACCAACATAACGGGGTTTGACACTTCCTACCATACAAAGCTTCAAACTGTGCCATTACGATACTCGCATGATAACAGTTGTTATAGGTAAACTCTGCGAGCGATAAAATCTGATCCCAACTTCCTTGTTCTTCCAAGGCACAGGCTCTTAAGATATCCTCTAGTGTCTGAATAGTTCTCTCGGTCTGGCCATCCGTTTGAGGATGATAAGCTGAACTGATCTTCAATATTGTACCCAAGGCTTGATGTAAGCTTGACCAAAACTTTGATACAAACCTTGGATCTCGATCTAACACAATACTTGAGGGTATGCCATGCAACTGAACAACCTCCTTAATGTTAATTCGATTGAATCTCTCCAAATCATAGCGCATATTCACAGGAATGAAATGCGCCGACTTCGTCAAACGATCCACGATCACCCAGATGGCATCATGATTTGCTGCTGTTCTTGGCAACCCAGATATGAAATCCATAGATATGCTATCCCACTTCCACTGTGGAATATCTAAAGATTGCAGTTGCCCTCCAGGTTTCTGATGTTCTGCTTTGGCCTTCTGGCAAACAAAACACGAAGCCACATACTCTGCTACGTCTTTCTTTAGTCCAGACCACCAAAATAACCTCTTCAGATCCTGGTACATCTTGGTTGATCCTGGATGCATACTCATCCGGCTCTTATGTGCTTCGTCTAAAATCATTCTTCTAACTTCCAAATTTCAGGGCACACAAATTCTCGTCTTGAAACGAAGAATTCCATCTGCTCCAACACTAAAGTTCAGTTCCTTTCCTTCAGTCATCAATCTCTTCTTCTCTTTCAACTCCTCATCTTCTGGTTGTAATTCACGAATCCGATTCAAGAATTCGTTGGTGATTCGCAACATTCCCAGTCTAATGCTAGATGGTTCAACTTGCATTGCCAGACTTAGGTCTCTAAACTCCTCGATCAGAATAGCCTCCTTGACCATCATTGAGCTCACATGAATAACCTTTATGCTCAAAGCGTCTGCAACTACGTTTTCTTTTCCAGGATGATAATGGAGCTCAAAGTCATAATCTTTTAGAAACTTCATCCATCGCCTTTGTCTCATATTCAACTCCTTTTGATTAAACAGGTACTTTAAACTCTTATGGTCACTGAACACCTGAAATGTAGTGCCATAGAGGTAGTGTCTCCAAATCTTCAAAGCAAACACGATTGCTGCTAATTCCAGGTCGTGCGTCGGGTAATTCACTTCATGAATCTTCAACTGTCTAGAAGCATATGCAACCACCTGACCTTCTTGCATTAAAACACTTCCCAAGCCTTGCTTCGATGCACCACAATACACCTCGAAACTTTTACCAGGGTCAGGCAAAATTAACACCGGAGATGATGTTAACCTTTTCTTTAACTCCTGGAAACTCCGTTCACACTTCTCATCCCATACGAACGGTTGATCCTTTCGAGTTAGCTTCGTCAAGGGTAATGCGATTTTAGAGAAACCTTCTATAAATCGCCTATAATACCCAGCCAGTCCTAAGAAACTTCTCACTTCAGTGACTGACGTAGGTTGACCCCATTGCAACACAGAATCCACTTTGGTAGGGTCTACAACAATTCCTTTCTTAGAAATCACATGTGCCAAAAACTTCACTTCCTCAAGCCAGAATTCACACTTAGCAAGCTTCACATACAACTGCTTCTCCTTCAAGATGTTCAACACAATCTTGAGATGCTCGGCATGTTCCTCCGGACTCTTGGAATAGATCAGAATGTCATCTATAAACACCACCACAAACGAGTCCAAGTAAGGTCTGAAAATCCTGTTCATGTAGTCCATAAAGATAGCAGGAGCATTTGTCAAACCAAACGACATCACCACATACTCATAATACCCATATCGAGATCAGAATGCAATTTTGAGAATATCCTCCTCCCTTATTCTGATCTGATGACACCCATACCATAAGTCGATCTTTGAAAATATTGAAGCTCCTCTAACTTGGTCCATAAGGTCATCAATTCTTGGCAAAGGATATTTATTCTTAATCGTGACCTTATTCAACTGCCTGTAATCCACGCACATTCTCATACTTCCATCTTTCTTTTTCACAAACAACAATGGGGCTCCCCACGGTGATACACTTGGTCTTATCATCTGCTTTTCCAACAACTCTTCTATTTGCTTCTTCATCTCAGCCATTTCCGGCAGTGCCATTCTATAAGGAGCAATAGAGATGGGACCAGCTCCCGGAACCAGATCGATTCCAAACTCAATCTCTCTCCTCGGAGGTAGACCCAGTATCTCTTTTGAGAACACCTCTGGAAAGTCTTGCACAAAAGGAATCTCTTCAAGACGCTTTCCTTCTCCTTCTTCCTTTCCCACTGCGGAGAACAAACACATGTATCCTTCGGGTCTAGGATTCTGATACAAGATTGTCTTTCTATCACAATCGATGGTCACTTGGTTCTTGCTCAACCAATCCATCCCCAAGATCACATTCAATTGTGACAGAGGAAAACAAATCAGGTCTACTTTAGAGACGCGGTCAAATACCTCAACACAACAATCTAAACAGACTTTAGAAACATAGACAGGGAGTCCAGTAGGAGTTTCAACTCTCAGGCATTGGGATAAATCGGACATTACCAAGTTCAAACGATTCACACATTCATAGGAAATGAAAGAATGAGTAGGTCCAGAGTCGAACATAAACAGGCAATGTTGATTATTTAGCAAATATTTACCTTGCACGAGATCAGAGGATTTGTTGACTCCAACACCACTCAGGGTAAAAACTTTGCCTTGATTCACGGACTTGTTAGCAGATACTTGAGAATTAGATTTTGCGGGCTCCTTGCAGTCACGAGCATAATGACCCGACTTGCCACAATTTAAACAACCACCTTGAGTCCAACAGATCTGTCCACGATGATGACGCTTGCACTTTGCACAGAAAGGGACATCATTCTGAGTGTTGCTCTTCCAACCAGCTACCGCTTTTCCTTTAGCTCCGTTGTGGTTGGTATATGAACCTTTGCTTCGGTGATCAAATATTTTTCGCTTCTGAGGCCCATAATTTTGTTGATTCCTATTGACTTGAATACTATGCTCCTCTGCCTTCTTGTCGTCTTCATACATCCGACACATATCAACGAGGGCAGGGAAGCTCTGGATCCTTTGGTAGTTAAACACCGACTTCAACTCGGGTCTTAGTCCGCCTTCAAACTTGATGCACTTACTACGCTCATTAGGATTGTTCTGGTAGTAAGAGGAATACTTCATCAGCTCTTCAAATTTAGCCGCATATTCACCAACACTCATGTCACCTTGCTTCAATTGCAGGAACTCAACCTCTTTCTTCCTCCTCAAATCCTCTGGGAAGTACTTATTAAGAAACTTCTCGGTGAACACTCCCCAGTTGATTGGTCTTCCTTCATAGTTTAGGAGTTGAACGGTATGGTTCCACCAGTTTTCAGCTTCACCTCCTAACATATAGACTGCATACGTCACCCTCTGAGCATCAGTGCAGCCCAAAGTTCTGAAGATCTTGTCTATCTCGTAGATCCACTTGTTTGCCTCTTCTGGTTTGTATCCTCCCTCAAACTTTGGAGGTTTGCAGCTCCAAAATTCCGATAGAGTCTTAGCTACCATCACTTCAACAATGCATTGTTGAGGCCATTGTGCTTGTTGTTGTTGTTGCATAGTTTCTAACACAGCAGTGATCCTTTCTAACATAGCGTTTGTATGATTACTACCTCTTGTTGCCATAGTAGACCTGCACTATGGACTTAGGGTCATGATAGGTCTATTAAAGAGGACACAACAACTAAACACCCTTAACTATGTTCAATCTCTATTGAACAACATACTAGGCCACATAGACAGGGCCAGGAGGACGGGACCATTGCTCTGATACCACCAAAGGTGTGAAGCTCTTGGATTAAAATACTTTATAAGAAAATATAGTTGAATATATAAATTACGGACTTGATATTATTGGAAAAATAGGGTATAAAATTTTTCCTTTATATTTATTTTCAAACTAAACATATCCTTTAAAAAAATACTTTGAATTCGGCATTGGAATTGTTATCATATTTTTTTTAAAACACCTGCTATTACCAAATTCGTTTGTTATTTATCAGAGTACGCGGAAAGAGTATAACTTTAGAAAATAATATAATCACTGGACATTATAAACATAATATATAAATATATATATATATATATATCATAAGTTCCACCAGAAACATCCATCATAACCGAAGTACAGAAACTGATACCCAAGTCCAGTGATCTAAGTCCCATAGCAAAACATAAACATAAACTAAAAGTAAAAACCAAAACCCTGAAGTCTCTCAAAAGATATATACAATATACACATAATCAAAATAAAGACACTCCAGAGCTGGTCATCAAGTCCTCTAAGAACGCTCCACCATCACCATGATCTGCTACAGCTGCTACTACGACCCAGACCCACACTACTCACACTATGCCCATACCTAAGGGCCACCCATTCTCCTATCAGTAACATTCTCCTGCTCGACTGGCTCCTCGTCACTCTCACCCTCCACTGGATCCTCCTCTGCCTCATCCAACGGAGTAGATACCCTACCACTGGGTACAGGATCTGCAACAGGCACAGTCCTCTCAGGGTCCGAAGAATCAGGTGAAGGAGTCCCAGTACGAACAACTCTAGCAGCAACGGGGTGAGAGCGAGTATAGGGACGAAAACGAAAAGTATGGTAACGATGAACAGGTCGAGCAGGGGGTGGTCCATGGTGAGAATAAAAAGGTGGTATGTGCATAGTATAAATAATGGGAATCCGAAATCGCCGAGGTCGCACTCGGGCTAAGGGGTTGGGATGGTAGAGTGTGACCTCCACCTCTCCCTCAAAAGTAGCCCGACGCTCCTCATACGTCCATATCCCGCTAGGGATAGGACGGATCTCTATGCACGCTAGGTAGAATTGTGCCTGTTGGAAGTCAAGCTAGTGTTGAAAGGCATGCTTCAAACTCTCTTATGGACTTCAAGTATAATTCAAGATGATGTTTTGATGATAACAAACCAACTCAAGTTCAAGCTCTCAAGTGTCATCCATATTCAAGATTGAAGAATCAAGCAAGTCATAGATTAGAAACCTTTTCCTTAGATCATCTGTAAGGTAATGGAGTTCTATTTCTTTTACGAGTTTACAAAAGCCAATAAGTTTTTCATTTTAAAAGAGAGAAGAAGAAAAATGTGTTTTTCATGAAAAAGTGTTTTCTATCTTAAATCTTTGTGAAAATACCTGATGTTACAAAACTATGTATATTTTTATGTATGCAAGAGAGAGTAATCGATTAGCTGCTCAAGATAATCGACTAACTTTGTTGCATCATAGAAAAATCAGAGAAGCTGTAATCGATTAAATGAATCTTGTTAATCAATTACTTTCTTATGGGAGTAATCGATTACCTGGCTAAAGTAATCGATTATAATTGTTGCATCATATATTTTTCAGAGGCTTAGTAATCGATTACAAGCTCTATAGTAATCGATTACACGATGTTGCATCATATGCATATCAGAGGCTCAGTAATCGATTAAGTGTTTTAGTGTAATCGATTAAATGAGTTGCATCATACATTAACAGGAGTGGTGTAATCGATTAACTATTATTGGTCTAATCGATTACATGGTTTTCAAATGAATTTAAGAATTTCTATTTTTGAAGGAATAATCGATTACCTTCAGAAAGTAATCGATTACTTCAAGTTTTATAGAAAAACGTGTCAGAATCATTTTGATTATTTCCTGATTTGTTTTTATATAAAAGATTCTGATTTATTTTATAAAATTAGAAAATGATTTTAAATTTGAATTATTTCCTTTTTAGTTTTAAGAATCAAATATTTATTTTATTTCGTAAATCGTTTTGATTTAGTTTTGATTTTAAAACTTATTTCAAATCTTATTTTATTTTGGTTTGATTTTGTTTTATCTATTCAAAATCTTTTTGATTCTAAAATGTTTTTCTATTTTAAAAAGAAATTCACTCCAACATTAGAAGTTAATCATTCATTCATTCTTTTCTGATCATCACACGTTTTTCTCTCTTCTTCTCTAATCTTCTGGTTTTCACGTTCATACTTTTGGGAAGAACAAAAACCTTGTTGGCGTAGTAACTCCTAGAGAAAAAGTATTTCATTATCATAAGAGCTTATTGTAGAATCTGTGTTATTGAGAACATGCTATACTTGTTGTAATCACTCACATCAATTGTACTCAACCTTAATGGTAGGGAGAGAATCCCATAGTTGAACGTTGAGGCGTTCGTAGGGTGAGGAACCCTGCTGTGTGTTGTTGAGGCCCCTAGCGAACGGAGGTTCCTAGTAGTGTGCGGGGTGCTCTTGGGTGTAATAGGGTGCGGCTCTATTGCTGATTATAAGAACTCTCAGGCGGGTCGCTTGGGGACTGGACTAGGCCTTTCGACGGGAAGGCTGAACCAGTATAAAATTCACCGGTGCAAGCTTTTCTATCCCTATCTCTTTATATTTCCGCATATTTCATTTATTTACGTTTCCGCGCTACTCAATTTATTTTATCTATCATTTTCGCAATCCGTTTCAAACGCTTAATCTCTCCATCTCAAAACAATTTTTTAATTTGTAAAGGATTTCACAATACATTAATAAAACTCGATTGACCCCCCCTCTTGAGATTTTGAGGCCAAAACCAACAATTGGTATCAGAGCTAGTCTCTTGTGTTAGGACTTAACCGTCTCAAGAGTATGGTGTAACATCCCTGAAATTACCAAATCATTAGGTGCCTTAGTAAATAGAATTTTGATAAGGGTAGTGTTGTTCTCTAATCTTTGATTTTGTTTAGAGGTGCTAAGAGATGTTTAGAATGTTTTTAGAATGTAGGATTTGTAGAATCAAGTCTCCAATGAGGTGGTTATAGTTTTGATGATGACAATATAATTAGATCATGGATTTAAAGGAAGAATTCAAGCTCACCAAGTCAAGAAGATCAAGTGCATCATTAGCTAGTTATTCTCTCTTTTATTTTAATTGTAATTTTATTTCTATAATTGAGAGTGGGTAGCTTAGGAAGTAATCTCATCCTAGGATAAATAATTTTAATGCATGAAAAAGGTTGGGATTACATAAAATTATCCCTTGAGAAGAGAATTGAAATTAATTTTAGAAAAACTTAATTTTTATCATCTCTGGGCAAAAGACTCGAGTAATCTGAAAAAGACTCGAGTAACCATGTGTCAAAAGACTCGAGTAATTTCCAAAAGACTCGAGTATTTTTGCCTCAAATAAGAGATTTGACCGTTAGTTCAGTACATGGGCATTTCTATTGAAAGATGGGCAAAAGACTCGAGTAGAGTCAAAAAGACTTGAGTATTTTGGTCCTGTCAGCAAATTTTTTAACCGTTGGAAGAGGACAAGAATGGGATGTTAACTTTGTTTTCACTCTCTCATTCCCTCTTCCATATATTCCATTCTATTTGCCTTTGTACTAGACAACAAGAACATACAAGACACAAGCTTAATATTCTTTTTGCTCATTCTCTCTCTCAAGTGAAAATTCTCTCTAACTCAACTATTCATTCATTGTTATTATTTTGTCCAAAGAGTTAGAGATTGTGCTTAATTGTTGTAGAAATCATTTGTTGTATTTCTCCACATACACTTACATATCTTGTTCCAAAATCTTGGTTGATAACCAAGTGTACCTAAGTGGGTCTTAGGTTCATTCAAGACTTGATAGGTTCTCAAGCAAAGTCTAAGAGGTTCTTAGCTTGGTGGAGCTCTTGAAGGTTTCAAGGAGCTTAAGAAGAAGGAGTCTTCATCACCAACTTCAAATTGGGGTAGAAATTCAAGAGTTTGGTACACTCTTGGAAGGGTTAGGTTGAGTGAGGCATCTCAATATCCCTTGTAATATTTCTAACAATTTGATTTTAGTAGACACTCCTAAGGTTCTTAGGGGGACTGGATTAGCTCTCTTAATAGAGAGTGAACCAGTATAAATTTGGTGGTGTCCTCTTTTTATTGCTTTCTTTACTTTCAAGTAAAAACCAAACCTAAGTTTCTCAAAAGGGGCTTTTTAATTTGAGTAGTAATTCCGCAGCAATTAGGTTGTTTTTAAGTTGTTATAGCTTTATTTAATTGCTTACTACTCTTTTATTAATCTGCTCTGGACTGGTTTTATTCGTATTGATTTAAAGTGCAAATTTCTCAGAAACTGTTTTCTGCACTCTGCACGATTTACTCGAGTGTTCTTCAGAAGACTCGAGTGTTCTTGCTATTTTACTCGAGTAGTCTGAAAAAGACTCGAGTGTTTTTGCTCTGTTTCAGAAAAATCTGCACAAAATCAATTATACCCTAATTGCATTCGAAAATTAGTCACTGTTGCATTCAGATTACTATTCACCCCCCCTCTAGTAATTGCTAAGCCCGCTTGTCGGTTTCCAACAAGTGGTATCAGAGCTCGGTCGAAAGATCGAGCGTAAAAGCTTTTTCGAAAAGATCCTTTGGAAACTATGGGCTCTAACAATCACCAAGAAGGATCCTCTTCAATAAACCGCCCTCCATTCTTCAATGGTGAAGGGTATGCTTATTGGAAGGTTCGGATGAGAGTTTTTATTGAAGCAATAGATACCGATATTTGGGATGCAATAGAAGATGGTCCATATATTCCTAGACACATGATAAATGGGGAAGTCGTTGAAATTCCTAGGAAAAGTTGGAGTGATGATGATAAAAAGAAAGTATCTTTTGATTTGAAAGCTAAAAACATCATCTTCTCCGCCTTATCCCATGATGAATTTTATCGAGTTTCTCAATGCAAGTCGGCTAAGGAAATGTGGGAAACTTTGGAAGTCACTCATGAAGGAACAAGTGAAGTGAGAAATGCAAGATTAAATTCTTTAACACATGAATATGAATTATTTCACATGTTCCCTAATGAATCTATTGATGACTTACAAAATAGATTTTCACATATCATTAGTCACTTGATTTCTCTAGGAAAGCATTTTCGTGATGGTGAAACTACTCACAAAATTTTGAGATGTCTTGATAGAAAATGGCAACCAAAGGTCACCGCCATCAAGGAGTCCAAGGATTTGAACACTATGGACTTGGCCACCTTGTTTGGAAAGCTCAAAGAACATGAGATAGAGCTATCAAGACTTAGCACACATGAGGAGTTGGATAAGAAGAAGAAGAGCATCTCTCTCAAGGCCTCAACCAAAGTCCCAAAAGAGGTTGAAGATGACTCTACAAGTGAGAACTCCGATCATGCACTCAATGATGAGGAAATTGGATTATTTGCAAAAAGATTCAATAAATTCCTCAAAGGGAAAAATGGTGGTTCATCATCAAGAGATAAAAGACCCAATGAGTACAAACCAAAGAATAAGAGCTCAAGTGATGGAGTAAAATGCCATAAATGTGGAGGCATTGGACATATCAAGATGGAATGTCCCACATACTTGAAAAAGAGTGAAAACAAGACCCAAGAGGAAAAAGGCAAGAGAGCTTACATTGTTTGGGATGCACCGGAGAAGGATGCAAAATCCTCATCAAGTAGCTCGGATGACGAAGTTGCAAATCTTTGTCTCATGGCTAGGAGCAACAATGAAGCCTCAAATGCAAATGGTGAAAGTGAGGATGAGGTATCATCTCAAAGTTTTAGCTCTTCCTCTTTCACTATTCCTTATGATGATTTGCTCAATGAATATAATGAAATGTTAACACAATTTGAAAAACTAGCTAAAGTTAACAAGGAAAAAGGAAAGAAAATCTTGGAGTATCAAAATGAAATCAATGAATTGGAAAAATATATAAATGATTTGAAACTCCAAAATGCATCCTTAGAACTTGTTAACTCTAGTCATATTTGTGATTGTGCAAATCCTAAGGAAACTATCACTCATTGTGAGAAGTGTTGTGAACTTGAAAATGAAGTTAAAGATTTGAAAAACAAACTCAACACACTCTCTAATAGTGATAGGAACCTAGATCGGTTACTTAGTTCTCAAAGGAACAATTCAAACAAAACCGGTTTAGGATATACCCACAAGAAAAAGAACAATAAAGTGGTTGGTTCATTTTCTAAAATTGACTATACAAAGAAACCAACTTGCTTTTATTGTGGAAAGTTTAGACATACAAACAATAGGTGCCACATAAAGAACTTTGAAATTCAAAAGGGCACTTATGTTTGGATTGAGAAGGGAGGAACACCCAAAGCTAACCCAAAGGGACCAAACATAATTTGGGTACCCAAAATGAGCAAATAATTTTTGTCTTGTAGGTGTGCCTTACAACGGAAAAGAAACTTTGGTATCTTGATAGTGGATGTTCAAGGCACATGACGGGAGATAAGCGGAACTTCATAGAGCTTACTCCTCAAGAAGGTAGAAATGTCACTTATGGAGACAACAACAAAGGCAAAATTCTTGGTATTGGTAAAGTCGGTAATTCTTCCAACTTGGTTATTGATAATGTACTTTATGTTCAAGGATTAGAACACAATCTTTTGAGCATTAGTCAATTATGTGATATTGGTAACCATGTATTATTTACCTCTACCCAATGTCTCATAAAAAGTGACAAAGATGAATCTATCAAATTTGTTGGAAAAAGGTCTAATAATACTTACTTGGTTGAATTGAACAATATCACCTCTTTGGTTTCTACTTGTTTAGTTAGCAATGAGAGTGATACTTGGTTATGGCACCGTAGGACCGCTCACATTAATGTAAATCAATTAAAGAAACTACAATCAAAAGACTTAGTAGTTGGATTACCAAAGCTAAATTTTAAAATTAAAGGTGATTGCACTCCTTGCAAGAAGTGCAAACACACCAAAAATCATTTTGGATCTAAAAATGATGTGTCCACAACAAGACCATTAGAAATGCTTCATATGGACTTGTTTGGACCTTCTCAAGTAAAAAGCTTTGGTGGCAACTATTATGGCTTGGTAATTGTTGATGACTTTTCTAGATTTACATGGACATTATTTTTAAGTGCAAAGAGTGAGACCTACAAATCTTTTAAACGCCATGTTAAACTTGTGCAAAACCAAGTAAACCAAAAAGTGATTATTATTAGAACCGATCATGGTGGTGAATTTGAAAATTACAAATTTGATAGATTTTGTGATAAACATGGTATTGAGCACCAATTCTCCGCACCAAGAACTCCGGAACAAAATGGAGTGGTAGAGCGGAAAAATAGGGTGCTAGAGGAACTTGCAAGAACCATGCTAAATGATTCTCAAGTACCTCATTATTTTTGGGCCGATGCCGTTAATACGGCTTGTTATGTCATGAATAGAATTTTAATTAGGCCCATGCTCAAGAAAACCCCCTATGAGCTTTACAAAGGAAGAAAACCAAATATATCCCACTTTCATGTTTTTGGATGCAAAGTTTATGTGTTAAACAATGGAAAAGATCATCTTGGAAAATTTGACTCCAAATCCGATGAGGGAATATTTTTGGGCTATTCTTCACATAGTAAAGCATATAGAATTTTTAACAAAAGAACTATGACTATTGAAGAATCTATTCATGTTGTTTTTAATGAGTCTTCGAAAGAAGATGGTGTTTTGAGTGATGTTTGTGATGAAGGTTTTGAGTTTTCAAAAGAAGAGAAAGAGAAGGAGGTTTTAAAAGATGAAGGAGAAGCCAAAGAAGAACTTGCTCCGGCTTGGAAAAAGGTAAAAGCTCATCCTATTGACAAAGTCATAGGAGATATTTCAAAGGGAGTCTTAACTCGTAGGTCTATTCTTAATATTTGTCATTTTGTCTCTTTTGTTTCTCAAATTGAACCGGATTCCATTAAAACGGCGATTAAGGATGAACATTGGGTTATGGCTATGCAAGAAGAGCTAAATCAATTTACTAGAAATGATGTGTGGGACTTAGTCCCTCAACCCGATGATCATACCATAATCGGCACAAAATGGATTTATAGAAATAAACTTGATGAATCCGGATTGATTATAAGAAACAAAGCGAGATTAGTAGCTCAAGGGTACAACCAAGAGGAAGGTATCGATTATGATGAAACCTTTGCTCCGGTTGCACAACTTGAGGCAATCCGAATTTTGCTTGCTTTTGCATCAATTATGAAATTCACTCTTTACCAAATGGATGTTAAGAGTGCTTTCTTAAATGGTTTTATAAATGAAGAGGTGTATGTTAAGCAACCTCCCGGTTTTGAAAGTCATGAATTTTCAAATCATGTTTACAAATTGAAAAAGTCACTTTATGGATTGAAACAAGCTCCTAGAGCTTGGTATGATCGATTAAGTTCCTTTTTATTAGAAAATGACTTTCAAAGGGGAAAAGTTGATAATACCCTATTCATTTATAAAACTAAAGAAGACACATTGTTAGTGCAAATTTATGTTGATGATATTATCTTTGGTGCCACTAACGAGTTTCTTTGTAGAAAGTTTTCTAATTTGATGAAAAAGGAATTTGAGATGTCTATGATGGGAGAGCTCAAGTTCTTCCTAGGACTTCAAATCAAGCAAGTCAAGGAGGGGATTTTTGTGCATCACGGAAAATATTGCAAAGAGCTCCTTGAGAAGTTTGGATTGGACAAATGCAAGGAAGCCTACACTCAAATGAGCACTTCATGCTACCTAGACAAGGATGAACAAGGTACCCCGGTTGATGTTAGTAAATATAGGGGCATGATAGGTAGTCTCCTATATCTCACTGCATCTAGACCGGATATTATGTTTAGTGTATGCATATGTGCTCGATTTCAAGCTAATCCTAAAGAATCACACCTATCCGCGGTTAAACATATATTTAAATATCTTAAAGGAACAATAAATACCGGATTATGGTATCCTTGTGATGCTAATCTTAGTTTAGTTGGTTACTCGGATTCCGACTTTGCGGGATGCAAGCTTGATCGTAAAAGCACTAGTGGTACTTGCCATTTATTGGGAAGTTCAGTAGTGTCATGGTTTTCTAAAAAGCAAGCTTGTGTTGCTCTTTCTACCGCCGAAGCGGAATATATCGCAGCCGGTAGTTGTTGTGCTCAACTATTATGGATGAAACAACAACTATCGGATTTTGGTTTGAAACTTGAAAATATTCCTATTAGATGCGATAACACGAGTGCAATCAACTTGACTACGAATCCGGTGTATCACTCAAGAACCAAACACATTGAAATAAGACACCACTTTTTGAGAGATCATGTACAAAAGGGTGATTGTACAATTGAATTTGTTAGTACCACAAATCAATTAGCCGACATTTTTACTAAACCTCTACCAAGGGACACTTTTTATCATATAAGGAGAGAACTTGGTATTTTAGATGAAGCTAATATAGGCTAATTGTATTGTGTGTCATTTTGGAAAATCACCATATTGGTCTTACTCTAATGTGTTCTTGATTCTTAGTTAAAATTGTCCTTGATGATATGTTAAATGTTGTGTATTAATTGTGTATGATTCTATAATGATTTCCAAGATGGTAGTGAAGCTCTTTGTGCTTGATTTGTGTTGATGTTCAAATGCGTTAGTTTTGTGCAAATCTGTTTAAAAATGTGTTCAAATCTGATTTTCTGCTAAAACACTCAAGTACTTTATATTTCACTCGAGTACTTTAAATTCTAAATTAAATCAGCATAAATTGAAAAAGTTTTTGGGCATGTCTGACGAATTGACTCGAGTATTTTCCAATTTACTCGAGTAATTTCAAATATACTCGAGTCCTTTAAACTTTACTCGAGTGATTCGGGTTTTCAAATTTGCATGGTTTCAGGTGACCCAAAACACTCGAGTGATTTTCAGTCCACTCGAGTAACTTTCAGAACCTGAAAGTTGAACTCTCGGACTAGGAAAAATACTCGAGTCCTTTCCTCAACACTTGAGTCATTTTACTTAGAACACTCGAGTGTTTTCTAAAACACTCGAGTAAATTGATCAGTTCTTAAGCAGTTGCAGCGTCTTTTCTCCTCATTTTTCACGACTTCTCTTCTTCTCACTCGAGTCCTCTCGACCTCTTTCAACAAAAATCAGTTTTCAACTCAAATTTTTCCCATATTTCAACTCAAAATCATCTTCTAATCACTATTCAACCCTTATTTCACATCAAATCTCTCTTTTTCACCTATTAATTCAAAACCCCCTTTTCAAACCCTAATTCCCAATCACCCAAAATTCATCAATTTTTCTTCCAAATTTGTGCAAATGTCTACTTCTAGAGGTCCAAAATGCCCAAGGAAGCAAAGAAGGGAGCCCACTCCTTCACCTTCTTCATCTTCATCGGAGGAGGATGACTTCTTTTCTGCAGAGGAGTGTGCTAGGAGGGAAGCCCTGTTTTTGTCTCACACCTACGGAGTTCAGAGTTGGACTTCGGAAAGTTTTCTTCAGGGTAATGGCTTTTACTTTGTGCAAAAACTTAAAGTCCAGAAACTCATGCCTTTCATATCTTTTCATGGTCCAATATACCTTCGGCTAGTTCGCCAATTTTATGCCAATATTAGGTATGTTGATAACTCTAGGTATGAATCCTGTGTAGAGGGTACTCAATTTCAGATTCGCCCTAGGGACCTAGAGACTGTTTTTGGTATGTCACGATCGGGGACGAACGCATATACTGCTGATACTGATACTATTTTTCGAACTTTGCTTCGTCCTGATCGTAGATATGACGGAAATGAAAAGAAGGCTGTGATCATGACCGCACCCAACCGAATCCTACATTACATAGTATCTCACCAACTTGTTCTCCAAACCTCTCCAAACTATTCCAAGCCAACCCAATTAGAGCTTAGGATCATGGATGCCATTTTAAATGACAATTTGCTAAATTGGGCTACTATCATACTCTCCCGAATGGCGAAGGCAGGGAGCTCCAAAGCTACCCAGAAATTGCCTTACCCGATGCATATTGGTAGACTCCTCCAGCACTTTAATGTGCCCATTCCTGCAGATGAGGAGTCCTTTGATCCTTCGGAGGAGTTGCATGCGATTAATGATGGGTTTCTTAGGCAGATGAATATGAGGCTGCATGGTGGTAGATACTATTTGAAGGATGAGGTGGCAGCTATGGAGGCTCAGGCGGCAGCTGAGCACGCTGCAGCTGAGCAAGGTGTGGATGCTGAGCAGTTGGCTCAGGAGCAGGCTGAGTTTGACCAGGCTGTTGGTGGTGGTGCTGTTGAGGATGATCCTGCTGATCATATTGATTTCAGAAATCCTGCCTATCAGGAATATCAGACTCACTTTGATGCTCGATTTGATCATTTCGATAGTCGCATGGATAGTCTCGAGCATCGGGTATCTGAACAGCAGGATAGTATTAGCAGGCTAGAGACACAAATGGGGGTTCAGTCAGCTTTGCTCTACTCTAGGTTGGACCATCATTCAGCTCAGATGAATGCTCGTTTTGATGACATGATGACTGCTTTTGGCCGATTCTTTCCTCCGCCCTCTAATGATCCTCCAGCTCCGGATATGTTTTGAGATTTGAGGACTTTGCACTACTTTTCAGCTTTCTCATGTTATTCTATCATGTTTTTCATGGAGTTTTTAGTGTTTTTATCTTGGGAGTTAGTTTGGTTTATGTAACCCCTGTGTGGGTCTTTATCAGTATTTTGTGTGTTGAATTCTAGTTTCAAACTTTGGTTAAGTTTTTATAATATTTTATGCTCTGATTTTCATTGGTTTTTACATGTTTTATATTCTCCAATGGTCATGATTATTATCTTGCTAATATTTAGGGGGAGTTTTCGGTATTGGTATCCTTCTTCTCTCCTCCGCTGTTTCCAAATGATATCTTTTTGATTATGACAAAAAGAGGGAGAAAAGAGGAATGAGAAGAGCAAGCACTTTTTTTTACTCTGATACTATATATGCTCTCGCTCTGATACCAAGTATATATTGTGCACTTGACTATGATTATTATGATATTATGTTGTGCTTGGAATTCTCTGGATTGACAGGTTTATAGGTTCCTATATTGAGGGGGAGCTCATTTTGTCATCATCAAAAAGGGGGAGATTGTAGAATCAAGTCTCCAATGAGGTGGTTATAGTTTTGATGATGACAATATAATTAGATCATGGATTTAAAGGAAGAATTCAAGCTCACCAAGTCAAGAAGATCAAGTGCATCATTAGCTAGTTATTCTCTCTTTTATTTTAATTGTAATTTTATTTCTATAATTGAGAGTGGGTAGCTTAGGAAGTAATCTCATCCTAGGATAAATAATTTTAATGCATGAAAAAGGTTGGGATTACATAAAATTATCCCTTGAGAAGAGAATTGAAATTAATTTTAGAAAAACTTAATTTTTATCATCTCTGGGCAAAAGACTCGAGTAATCTGAAAAAGACTCGAGTAACCATGTGTCAAAAGACTCGAGTAATTTCCAAAAGACTCGAGTATTTTTGCCTCAAATCAGAGATTTGACCGTTAGTTCAGTACATGGGCATTTCTATTGAAAGATGGGCAAAAGACTCGAGTAGAGTCAAAAAGACTTGAGTATTTTGGTCCTGTCAGCAAATTTTTTAACCGTTGGAAGAGGACAAGAATGGGATGTTAACTTTGTTTTCACTCTCTCATTCCCTCTTCCATATATTCCATTCTATTTGCCTTTGTACTAGACAACAAGAACATACAAGACACAAGCTTAATATTCTTTTTGCTCATTCTCTCTCTCAAGTGAAAATTCTCTCTAACTCAACTATTCATTCATTGTTATTATTTTGTCCAAAGAGTTAGAGATTGTGCTTAATTGTTGTAGAAATCATTTGTTGTATTTCTCCACATACACTTACATATCTTGTTCCAAAATCTTGGTTGATAACCAAGTGTACCTAAGTGAGTCTTAGGTTCATTCAAGACTTGAGAGGTTCTCAAGCAAAGTCTAAGAGGTTCTTAGCTTGGTGGAGCTCTTGAAGGTTTCAAGGAGCTTAAGAAGAAGGAGTCTTCATCACCAACTTCAAATTGGGGTAGAAATTCAAGAGTTTGGTACACTCTTGGAAGGGTTAGGTTGAGTGAGGCATCTCAATATCCCTTGTAATATTTCTAACAATTTGATTTTAGTAGACACTCCTAAGGTTCTTAGGGGGACTGGATTAGCTCTCTTAATAGAGAGTGAACCAGTATAAATTTGGTGGTGTCCTCTTTTTATTGCTTTCTTAACTTTCAAGTAAAAACCAAACCTAAGTTTCTCAAAAGGGGCTTTTTAATTTGAGTAGTAATTCCGCAGCAATTAGGTTGTTTTTAAGTTGTTATAGCTTTATTTAATTGCTTACTACTCTTTTATTAATCTGCTCTGGACTGGTTTTATTCGTATTGATTTAAAGTGCAAATTTCTCAGAAACTGTTTTCTGCACTCTGCACGATTTACTCGAGTGTTCTTCAGAAGACTCGAGTGTTCTTGCTATTTTACTCGAGTAGTCTGAAAAAGACTCGAGTGTTTTTGCTCTGTTTCAGAAAAATCTGCACAAAATCAATTATACCCTAATTGCATTCGAAAATTAGTCACTGTTGCATTTAGATTACTATTCACCCCCCTCTAGTAATTGCTAAGCCCGCTTGTTGGTTTCCAACAGGATTCAGTTAAGGGTAGGATTTATGAGGTAGAATTAGCTTAGAAATGAGTTTTAGAAGAGTTATTTAAGAACTAAAGAACATAGGATCTTAGTGAGGAAACCGCAATTGGTGGTTGAAACAACTAAGGAACCCTAGGAGAACACCTAGAAGGGGGGGTTGAATAGGTGTTTAAGAAACCTTGAAAGATTTTCGAACGAAACAAATCGAAACAATCAAAACGAATGATTTTTGCAAAATTGTCAACACTTAATCGATTAATCTGAACTTTAATCGATTAAGTCCAGAAAAGTCAAAATGTCTTAATCGATTATGTTAACACTTAATCGATTAGATCTATCAGAAACTGAAAAATCACTTTTTCAATCGCATACGGAAATCAATCAATCAACACGTAAGATCAGAGATTAAGCGGAAAGGATTAACACCTTTATTCTTATTGATTACCTAGGTTATGAAAATGATTTTCCCCAAGTTAATTTGAACAGTTAAGATTCAATTCAATCAATTATGAAAAATCATTTTTTTCTAGGTTTTCAACCAAGAACACAATGAATTAACTTGAATGTAAAGAGTTAAGGGTTTAGAGATACGACACAGTGATTTATCCTGGTTCACTTTCATCCACTTGAAAGCTACATCCAGTCCCCTCTTCAACCAAGAGAGATTCTTCTCTATGAGGAATTAGAGTTCTCAAATTACAAGTAAATGCCTCTCAAGACTTCCTTCTTGATAGCCTACAAGAGATACTCCACACCCTTGCCTTGTAATCCTATTGATCTTCTCTCTAATCTAACCTCTACCCCTTGTTGATAATCCACACAACAAGTCTTCACTTGCTTGATGATAATCCACACACCAAGGCTTCACTTTGCTTGATTCACAATCAAGACTTCTTCTTCAATGAATGAACTTGCTTGATGATAATGGACACACCAAGTCTTCTTTGTTGTTGTAGTTGGCTTGCCTCTTGCAAATATTACAACACAATAGAAAACAAAATGACACTCCTATGAATCTCTTTCAATAGCTATGACAAATCAACATGAGAGATTCAAGAGTTCTTGATCAAAGAATGTAAAAATAGAAAGCTTTGATCTATGAAATTGAGAGAGAATAGAGTGGCTTGATTCTTTGTAAAACTTGTATGAAAATGATTCTAGATAATCACAATAATTGGGAAAAGGTTTATATAGAATACCCAAAAGTTAGAGCACTTGAAAACTGATTTTGAGAAGTGAAAAACGTATTTTAAAAACCAGTTCTACAGTGTTTAATCGATTAGATCTCCACTTAATCGATTAGTAATCGATTAAACTGCTTCATAATCGATTAACCCCTGTTGAAACTTGATTAAAACTTGTTTTCTCAAAACTAAACCTTTCCTTTCAAACCTTTAAGCCACCTATTGATTTTAGGTTAAGTGAAAACTCAAATTATGATTTAAACATGACTATGATAGAGATTCACTACCCTCTATATAACTCTACCCAACCTCATCAAATAAAAGACTAAGTCTAGAGAGGCAAAAGATATTACAATAATAAAACTCAAACTAGATCTTCAAGTCTTCATGAGCTTGTTCTCTCTTCTTCACTTGATGTTTGTTGTTGCTTGTTGAGCTTGAACTTGATCAACACCTTTGTTGCTTGTTCAAAACCTTTTGTCATTATCAAAACATTCTCAATGGAACTTACAATCTCCCCCTTTTTGAAAATGACAAACATGTTTTGAAGTTGTTTGAAGTTGTTGATACTTTAACAATTTGATCACTTGATGAGACTCTTGCTCCCCCTCAATCAATGCTTTTGACATTTGAATCCAATTGAGATAGAAGCTTGATTCTCCCCCTATCTTCAACAACTTAGCTCAACCTACATAAAAACAACAAAACAACCTTTCTCCAAAACAACCATTTCTCCCCCTTTGGCATTATCAAAAAGTAATATATACCAATTGAAATATAACATCTAAGCCAAAATAGAGAAATAATATCCATTTCTTCACATCATTGATACCAAATGAATTATACCAATTGAAAAATACAAGAACTATACTTTGAAATGAGGTACCAATTGGCAAGAAATATGACAATGAAGTATGATACCAATTGAAAACTAACAAGTCATAATACCAATTGAGACTAAACAAATCATCATATCACTTAACAAAGTAAGATATCAATTGTAAAGAAATATCACAATAAAAACAATAGCATGATAATCATCTAATGATCACTCAATGATATCAATTGAACTTTAGAAAAGTAATACCAATTGAGAACAATTCAATTATACCAATTGAGAAGACTAAACAATTGTAACTATTCAACAAAATCATTTTACCAATTTGTAGGACATTCACTTGAGATTTGAAGAAGCAAATGAATAATAATGACACTTGTAAGCCCTTTTGCTCTTCAATCACACCTACAAAACAATCATGCTTTGCTTTTTGGTATCCAAATGGTTTTGGATCCATTTTTGTTAGTTGAGGGAATCTCACCCTTCTTAACCCAAACAAACTTTCCTTTAGGTATACCATGCACTTTAATATAACACACATTTGAAGTATGTCCATGAGTACCACAATAGAAACATGTTGGTGCATTTGAAAAATCAACAACATTTCTATGAGAATTACTCTTAGCATTAGTATAACCCAAACCAAACTTGTTTGAATTTCCTCTTTGAAAATTTAACAATGTGCGCAATCTAATATCACCATTTGTGAAACTTGCAAGCTTATTTTTCAAAATAGCATTTTCATCTTTGAGCAACTTGCAATTCTCACAATCAACCACAATATTCAATCTACTAGACAATCACAAGAAGAACTAGCATATATAAGATCAAGGGTTTCATTTTCAAGATTAAGCTCATCAACTTGTTTTTGAAGATCTAAAATCTCTTTTTGATGTTTCAAAATGAGCTTCTTTCTTTCAATGTTTTTCAAAGCTAGTTTTTCAAGTTGTTCATGCATTTCTTCATAAGCATTATATAACAATTCATATTTAGAAGAAATTTCGGATTTAGTATGACTTACATCGCTTTCCTCGCTTTGTTCACTTGATTCATCATTTGAACTTTCCTCTTCATTTATTTGAACAAGCAAGTTGAGATTAGCAATTTCTTCATCATTCGACGAACTATTTGATGTTCTTTTCTTCTCATCTACATCACTATCCCAAACTATGTATGCTCTTTTGTGTTTTGAATTCTTCTTTTCATTTTCCTTCTTCTTGAGATACCTAGAGCATGAATACTTGAGATGACCGAGCTTTCCACATTCATGGCAAACTACACCTTCTTTTGAAGTCTTGGTCTTGTAGTGTGGGGAATCCTTCTCTTTACCTTTGTCTTTGTTCAACCTTCCTTTTCTCCTTAAGAACTTGTCAAACTTCCTTAGTAAAAGTTTCATTTCTTTTTCATCAACATCCGAATCGGAATCTTCACTATCATCATCATCGGAACTCTCTTTCTTTTTATATGATCTATTGACCTTAAGAGCAAGTCCTTTCCTTGATTTGTTCTTATCCGACTCTTCATTCATATGCAAGCGTCCAAGCTCCATTTCATGTTCTTGAAGCTTTCCAAAGAGTGTTGCTAGATCCAAGGCATCCAAATCTTTAGATTCAACAATTGCCGTTACCTTTGGTTGCCAAGTCCTGTCTAAACATCTCAACACCTTATTAGTAAGTTCTCCTTGTAAGAAAGTCTTACCAAGAGCAAGCAAATGGTTAATAATGTGAGTAAAACGCTTTTGCATATCATTTATAGATTCATTTGGAAGCATAGAAAACAATTCATATTCACGCATTAACACATTCAATCTAGCTCTCCTAACCTCACTAGTTTCTTCATGAGTCACTTATAAAGTGTCCCACATTTCCTTAGCACTAACACATTGGGAAACTCTAAAGAACTCGTCATAGGATAAAGCGGAGGTGATGATATTCTTTGCTTTATAATCATATTGAACTTTCTTTCTATCATCATCATTCCACTTATCCTCAGGGGTTAATTGTTGTGCACCTTCAACTAAACTAGAGGGGATATGAGGGCCTTTTTCTATTGCTTTCCAAATTTCACTATCTATGGCTTGGATAAAGATTTTCATTCTAACTTTCCAATAAGCGTAACCCTCACCATTAAATAGCGGAGGACGACTTATCGAAGCACCTTCACCACCAAAGGGATTCGTAGAACCCATTGCGGTTACTTAAAGGATCTTTACGAAAAAGCTCTTATGCTCGTGTCTTTCGACCGAGCTCTGATACCAATTGAGGAAACCGCAAATGGTGGTTGAAACAACTAAGGAACCCTAGGAGAACACCTAGAAGGGGGGTTTGAATAGGTGTTTAAGAAACCTTGAAAGATTTTCGAACGAAACAAATCGAAACAATCAAAACGAATGATTTTTGCAAAATTGTCAGCACTTAATCGATTAATCTAAACTTTAATCGATTAAGTCCAGAAAAGTCAAAATGTCTTAATCGATTATGTAAACACTTAATCGATTAGATCTATCAGAAACTGACAAAATCACTTTTTCAATCGCATACGAAAATCAATCAATCAACACATAAGATCAGAGATTAAGCGGAAAGGATTAACACCTTTATTCTTATTGATTACCTAGGTTATAAAAATGATTTTCCCCAAGTTAATTTTGTTGGAAACCAACACGCGGCTCAATATAATCTAGAGGGGGGGTGAATAGAATATTGAAGCCTTATTACAGATTTTTCGTCCGCCTAAGAGAATGGTTTTATGAAAATAAATTTTCTTAAGAATTCAGTTCAGATTACTCGAGTAACTCAAGCCTTCACTCGAGTAATACGCAACCAAAAATAATTTCACTCGAGTATTCAGCAAATCACTCGAGTATTACGAAAGCAAATTTTAAATCACTCGAGTAACAGAAAACCTACTCGAGTAATGTTTATAAACTGAAAGCAGATTACTCGAGTGACAAGAACTTTACTCGAGTAAACTGGGTAAAATTCAATTTAAAACTTAGTTTTCAATGGAGTTCTTCAAGAATAACAATGCTATGATGATTCAACAAATTATGAATGATTAATATGAACAATTTCAAGTAATATTAACATGCAATTTTAGATCAATTGAGTAGAATTAAGAAAACCCCAATTCTAACCTAAAAATGCAAATGTTAATGAATTAATGAAATACAAGGAATGAAAATAAAAGAGACACAAGGATTTATCCTGGTTCACTTTCACCCACTTGAAAGCTACTCCAGTCCCCTCTTAAATCAAGAGAGATTCTTCACTAGAAATCTTCAAATGTAGATTTTACAATGTTTTAAGATGCAACTAGATTCTTAGTTCTCCTATCTTAAAACCCAACTCAAAGTGTGTACCAAACACTTTGATCTAATCTACCCCTTTTGAGAATTCTAGATTTCCTTGCTAATTGATTGAAGATGCTTCCAACCAATCCTCTTTTCTTGCTTTGATTTGATCCTCAAAGTCTTCCTTGTGAGATTCTTCACTTGTGTTGAAACTTCAATGATGCAATCACAAATTGCAAATCTTCAACAACCACTAAGAACAAAAATATGATCTCAAGAATATTTGAACAATGATAGAAAATAGAGTGAAGAATGAAAAGTTCTTTGTTGAATCTTGATAGCTCTTGAAAGATGTAAAATAGCTCTTGAATTACTTTTCAAAGTGTATTAGAAAATTGTAAGAATGAAAGTCTCTTACTTTGAAAGAGAAAATTAAGTCCTTTTAAAATTTTCCCAACACTGATTGAATTACTCGAGTAAACCAAACAACGTCACTCGAGTGAAACATGTCAGATTAAGTTACTCGAGTGATGTGTAAACCATTACTCGATTAACCTGTCAGAACATAAATTACTCGAGTGAACCAATACTCATTACTCGAGTAAACTGATCAGAATCTGAATAAAAACAAAGTTTTTCTAAAATGATTTTCACAAGCTATTTAATCAAGATTTAAAGTATCTTCACTCTTAATCAGACATTATTTAAATATTCTTAAAATCACCTAAGCTTCCCACACCAATGAGATGCATTGCATAAAATAAAGATTACATTGAAATAGAATTAATAAAAATCCTAATTCTAATCTTCATGTGGTGTAGCTTGCTTGTTGCCAATGTTGTTGCTTGGAGAGAGATTGTTAGCATCAAAACATGAGAATCCTACAAACTCCCCCTTTTTGATGATGACAAACCTCCTTTCAAATTAAGCACTAAGTTTTAACATACTCCCCCTAAATGTAAAACATCTAGGAAAAATATAATAAAACTTAACCTACAAGAACAACATCAACAAAATATTCTCCCCCTTTTGGCATCATTAAAAAGATAATATTTTTGAGAAAAGTCCTTTGCCAAAAGTTGAAGGTAAGTAGTTCACAATGGTATAGAAAATATATAACAATAAAGACAATACCAAAATAAACCACAATAGTGCCTCAACGTATATAAACAACGAATATAAACGAACAACGAATATAGCACCATAAATCAGAGTATCAGAGCATCACACTATGCAGCAAATCATAGCAGATAATCAAAACGAAAACTAAACAAACTAGACCATACACAAGGTCCTAAAGTCATAGTAGCAACAGAGTCAGAAACATGAAACAGAAACATAAACAGAGAATATGCAAATGAAACATGCAACAGAAATCAACAGCAAACATCATCAGCATCCACAGGTCTAGGAATCAGGTGGAGGAGGAGGAAAATGATGAGAAAATAATCCAGACATGTAATCCATCAAACGATGCTCCATGGCAATATTCTTCACATCCTGTCTCATCTCCAACTGAGTGAATTGAGCATTGATGTGCTCAACTAATGACTCATGAGCAGCTTGTGCATCAAATGGAGTACCAAGATTATCCAAATCGATATAGTCCTCAATACGATCGGTATTCATCGGATCAGTAGAAGTAGGAGGAACAGAAGAGGATGCACCAGCCCTATCACCAAGTAAATTCCTTTTCCTAGTACCTGAAACTCTTGCAGCCTTTGCAGCTTCAGCCATTTCCTTAATCTGTGATTTCCATAACCAAGTGCGACTGTCCCTATGCCAAGCAATTTTCATATAACTAATGTGCGAATCATTAAGACACCAGTTATTTTTCTTTTCCTTTTCAGCTGGCTCATCATCAGGGATTGGAACACGATAATACCTCATGATCTTGGTGACATGCATAGGATATGGCAAGAATTGGGTAGGAGGAGATTGAGCAGCAGCTTCCATACGAGCTAAAAACATTTTATTCCAATTCATCTCATACCTCTTTTTAATCCCATGAAACAAAGTAAGATCATCATCTCCCAATTGAGCATAATTTTGATTGCATTTTGGAATCAAACAATAAGAGATAATATACATGAGCACCCTATCCACAGCATGCAAAGGTGATACAGTTCTAGTAGTTCTATCACCCCAAGATTCACCAGTACGCAACAAATCAGTATAAATCTTATTAGTATCCACATCCAAATCCAGACATTCAGTATCACCAATAAAAGTTCCCTTGTTTTCTAAACCAAACATCATAGTCAAATCCGCAGGCTTTATAACAAAATGATGTCCTCTAACCATTGTTTGATACTCACCATCTAGCTTAGTAAAATTTTGATAAAATTGTCTGACAAGCCTAGGGTAATAATGAGTCTCAAATTCCAAAAACCTCTTCAAATTCTGAAATTCTAAATCCTCTACAAACGGAAATTGCTCCTTATGCAACCAAGCAAATTTAACATACCTTGTAAGACCAAAAGAGCGATTGATAAATGCTGGTTCCCGCAAATCTCGGTTGATTCCAGAAAACCAAGTATCATTACGACCTGCTCCTTGCTTTGCTTTCTTTTGAGGAGGTTGATAGTGAGAGGAAGAAGCCATTGATTCAGAAAAAGCAAATTCGGTTTTGGGGGTTAGGGTTTTGATTTGGGGTTTTCGGATTTTTGGATAAAATTGGTGAAATTGATGAATGAAAGGAGTAGAAATGATGATATAATGATGAAATATGGAAGAAATTTGTATGATTTGTGAGTTTTGTGGCTGAAAGATGATGATTTGATGAAGACCCGTATGAGAGAGAAGAGAGAAAGACGAACAAGAGAGAGAAAAAAAATCGTGAAAATGATGCAGATTTCAACAGTTCAGCTTTTAAAATCACGTAAGTTACTCGAGTAATGTTCATACGTTACTCGAGAGATTCGAGCAGTACTCGAGTGAAAGAGTATGTTACTCGAGTATGCCGAAAGATAAAAAAATTTTACTCGAGTGATGGATGAACTTAATCGAGTGATACGCAAGTCATTTTAAAATTAATCGAGTGACAGACAGAATTACTCGAGTAATACGAAAGAGTTTTTAAAATTACTCGAGTGAAATTTCTGTTACTCGAGTGAACTGTCCAGAATTTCAAAAATTTCAATTTTTCATGCAAAATCATTTTTCATGCACAAACACAGAGAAACACTTAGCATGTAGCAAGTAACACACATACAAATAAAGCAATTAGCATATTATAGAAAACATACACACATAACTGCATAAAAAAAATGATAAACACTTTAATAAGATACAACAACTCAAAATACAAGTCACATTGAAATAGGCTTGAAGGTGAGTATAAAAAGCATCAAATACAATTAGCTAATAGTTAATTCATCAAAAATACCAAGTTCTCTTCGAATCTTATAAAATGTGTCCCTTGGTAATGGTTTTGTAAAGATATCAGCTAATTGATCCGAAGTTTGAACAAACTCAATAACACAATCACCTTTTTGAACATGATCTCTCAAAAAGTGATGCCTAATTTCAATATGCTTTGTCCTTGAGTGTAATACTGGATTTTTAGTCAAATTAATTGCCGAAGTGTTATCACACTTTATAGGGATATTTGTTAAATTTAAACCAAAGTCAGATAATTGTTGCTTCATCCATAAAATTTGAGCACAACAACTACCTGCAGCTATGTATTCGGCCTCCGCGGTTGATAAAGCTACACAATTTTGCTTTTTAGAAAACCACGATACAAGTGAATTACCAATTAAATGGCATGTTCCGCTTGTACTTTTTCGCTCAACTTTACAACCGGCAAAGTCAGAGTCCGAATATCCTATAAGTTTTAGAAAAGCATCCCTAGGATAATAAAGTCCAGTATTCGTTGTACCCTTTAAGTATTTCATTATTCTTTTGACAGTAGTTAGATGCGACTCTTTCGGTTTTGCTTGAAAACGTGCACACATACATACACTAAACATGATATCAGGCCTAGATGCAGTTAAGTATAACAAACTACCAATAATACCAGGATACTTCGTTACCTCTACCGCTTTTCCAGCCTCATCTTGATCTAGGTAGCATGCAACGCTCATTGGTGTAGAAGCGGATTTGCACGAATCCATTCCAAAACGTTTGAGAAGCTCTCTACAATATTTACTCTGATGAATATAAATGCCATCATTAAGCTGCTTTATTTGAAGGCCAAGAAAGAATGTAAGCTCTCCCATCATCGACATCTCGAATTCACTTTGCATCAATTCTGAAAACTTCTTACACAAGTTATCGTTAGTAGCACCAAATATAATATCGTCAACATATATTTGAACCAATAAAATATCCTTACCGGAACGTTCAATAAAAAGTGTAGTGTCAACAGTACCTCGTTTAAAACCTTTTTGTAATAAAAAATTGCTTAGTCGGTCGTACCAAGCTCTAGGAGCTTGTTTCAAACCGTACAAAGCCTTTTTCAGTTTGAAAACGTAGTCCGGATGCTCAAAACTCTCGAATCCGGGAGGTTGTGACACATAAACTTCCTCTTGAATGTATCCGTTAAGAAAGGCGCTCTTAACATCCATTTGAAACAATTTAAAATTCATAATTGAAGCAAAAGCGAGAAGAATACGAATAGCTTCTAATCTAGCAACGGGAGCATATGTCTCATCGTAATCGATTCCTTCTTCTTGACTATAACCTTGTGCTACCAACCTAGCTTTATTCCTAACAATAATACCCGATTCATCTAACTTATTCCTATATACCCACCGAGTACCAATTTCAGGACGATCATCGGGTTTTGGCACAAGCTCCCAAACTTGGTTTCTTTCAAATTGATTTAATTCTTCTTGCATGGCCATAATCCAATGATCATCTTGAAGAGCCTCTTTGATATTCTTAGGTTCTATTTGAGATACAAAGGCAACATAATAACAAAAATTATTTAAAGTGCGTCGGGTTACCACTCCCTTCGCAATGTCACCTAAGATATTAGAAATCGGATGATTTTTGTTGGACTTCCAAGCTATTGGTAATTGAGGTTGTATCTCTTGTGCTAAGTCTTTATCTTGTGCTTGCACCTCTCGATCTTCATTTTGATTCTCTTCCATTTGTTGTGGTGTTGAATTCTCATGATCCAAAAATGTACCTATATAATCATCACAAGAAACAACACAATCTCCTTTCGAAGATTCATCAAATACAACATGCACGGATTCCTCAACGGTTAATGTTCTTTTATTGTAGACTCTATATGCTTTGCTATGAGTTGAATAACCTATGAATATGCCTTCGTCGGCTTTAGAGTCAAACTTGCCGACCGGTTCCTTTCCGTTATTTAAAACAAACACCTTACACCCAAAAACATGAAAATGTGAGATATTTGGCTTTCGCCCTTTTAAAAGTTCATAAGGTGTTTTATTTAAATGCGGATGAATAAGAACCCTATTAATCACATAGCAAGCGGTGTTTACCGCATCAGCCCAAAAATATTTAGGAACATTTGATTCTATAAACATAGTACGAGCAAGTTCCACTAATATTCTATTTTTCCTTTCTACAACTCCGTTTTGCTCCGGAGTCCTAGGGGCCGAAAATTGATGATCAATACCAAACTTATCACAAAACGCATCAATCCTAGTGTTTTCAAACTCACCTCCGTGATCACTTCTAATAGACACAATTTTCAAACTTAGTTGATTTTGGATGAGTTTGGCAAATTTTTTAAAACATTTATAAACTTCACTTTTTGCGGATAAAAATAAAGTCCATGTGAATCTAGTAAAATCGTCTACTAAAACAAATCCATAGTAATTGCCACCTAAACTTTTAATTTGTGAAGGGCCAAACAAATCCATATGGATTAGCTCCAAAGGCTTTGTTGTGCTTATCACATTTTTAGGTTTAAAAGAACTTTTAACTTGCTTGCACTTTTGACAAGAGTCACAAATGCCATCAAGCTTAAAGTTTAGTTTAGGCAAACCAATCACTAAATCTTTTCGCAAAAGTTTGTTCAATTGATTCACATTCACATGAGCAATTCGTCTATGCCAAAGACGAATTTCATCATCAAAAGATTTGAAACATTTTGAAAATAGTGAAGTTATCTCATCCAAATCAATTAAGTAAGTGTTATTAGAGCGACGACCAACAAACTTAACACTATCATCTATAGAAGACTTAATGAAGCATAATTCCGGAGTAAATGTCACATAATTGCCCATATCACATAGTTGGCTTATACTAAGCAAGTTGTGTTCTAAGCCTTCTACGTATAGGACATTTTCTATGACAAGGTTAGATACGTTACCGATCTTCCCGACTCCTAGAATTTTGCCCTTGTTGTTGTCGCCGTATGTCACAAATCCATCATTTTTTGGAGTAAGTTCCATGAAGTGCGTTTTGTCTCCCGTCATGTGTCTTGAACAACCACTATCCAAGTACCATTTTCGCTCTTTGGTTCGAAGACACACCTACAAGAAAGATATCATTTGGTTGACTTAGGTACCCAAGTGGTCTTGGGTTCTTTGTTGTTAGCATGAGGAGAAGTCCCCTTAACAATCCAAATATATTAACCGCTTGGTATACCAAATTTCTTTATATTACATTTATTCGTGGTATGCCCAAAGATTCCACAATAATGACAAGTTGGGTTTTTAGAAATCTTATTCTTTGAAAATCCACCAACTTTGCGATAATTGCGTTTCTTAGGTTTGGTATAGCCAAGACCGGATCTATTGCTATTGTTCCTTTGAGTTGAAAGCAAATGATCTAAAGAAGTATCTCCTTTCATGAGCCTTGCAAGTCGATCATTCAAATTAAAAACTTCTTTTTCCAAAGACTTGCAATTTTCACAAGATGGAGTCTCATTTGATTTCAATTCACAATTGCATGTAGAGTTTGCATAAATGAGTTCTAGAGTTTCATTTTGAAGCTTAAGTTCTTCTAAATCTTTTTGAAGTTCAATTATCTTTTCATGTTGCTTCATTATGAAATTCTTTCTTTCAACATTTATTTTAGCAAGTTTCTTCAACTCTTTATGCATCTCTACATACACATTGTACAATTCATTGAATGAAGGAGAATTAGAACTTGAGCTAGCATCGGAAAGATAATCTACCTCATTGACGTTCTCACTTGATTTAATGCTCGAAGATTCCTCTTCATCAAGCTTTGTCATTAAACATAGATTTGCAAGTTCTTCATCATCCGATGAGCTAGATGTTGATTGACTCTCCACTTCATCCCATACTATGTAAGCCCTTTTTCCTTTAGAAGAATTGAATTTTGAGTTGTCACCTTCCGACTTCTTAGAATGAGTTGGACAATTCGATCGATAGTGACCAAGCTTTCCACATCCATGACACTTGATGTGATCCTTGTTAGTCTTATTTCTTGGTTGTGAGTCCTTAGAATCTCTTTGTCTATTTCTATTAAAGTTCCCCTTTTTCTTAAGGAACCTACCAAGCTTTTTAACTAGCAAGCCAAGGGTCTCATCATCTATATCGGAGTCCGAGTCATCCACTTGAAAGTTTTCCTCTTGTGCCTTAAGGGATTTTGAAGTTGATTTAAGAGCTATCCCCTTTTTCTTCCTATCGGCATCTTCATTCATGGATAACCGTCCAAGCTCCATTTCATGCTCTTGAAGCTTTCCGAATAGAGTTGCTAAATCAATTTGATCCACGTCTCTAGCTTCCATAATGGCCGTCACCTTAGGTTGCCATTCCCTGCTAAGACATCTCAAAATCTTATTAACAACTTCACCATTAGATATAACTTTTCCAAGTGCAGAAAGATGATTAATGATATGAGTGAACCGCTTTTGCATGTCACCTATGTTTTCATTAGGTAACATACGAAAGAGTTCATATTCATGCATGAGTGTATTTAGCCTAGCCCTTCTAACCTACGAAGTGCCCTCATGTGTGACTTGTAATGTGTCCCACATTTGTTTAGCATCAACACATTGAGATACTCGAAAGAACTCATCATAAGAAAGAGCGGACGTGATGATATTTTTAGCTTTTAAATCAAATGCAACTTTCTTCTTATCATCATTGTCCCAACTCGATTGAGGTTTAATTGAAACAACATCATTTACTTTCGTTTGAGGAACAAAAGGTCCATTCTCTATGGCGTTCCAAATTTCCATATCTATGGCTTGAATAAAAATTTTCATGCGGACCTTCCAATAAGCGTAACCCTCACCACTAAATAGTGGAGGACGATTAATGGAAGTTCCTTCACCACCGAAAGGATTTGAAATTGAGCCCATTGTTTCCAAGTAAAAAGGATCTTTTCGAAAAAGCTTTTTAAGGCTCGGATTTTTCGTCCGAGCTCTGATACCACTTGTTGGAAACCAACAAGCGGCTCAATATAATCTAGAGGGGGGGTGAATAGAATATTGAAGCCTTATTACAGATTTTTCGTCCGCCTAAGAGAATGGTTTTATGAAAATAAATTTTCTTAAGAATTCAGTTCAGATTACTCGAGTAACTCAAGCCTTCACTCGAGTAATACGCAACCAAAAATAATTTCACTCGAGTATTCAGCAAATCACTCGAGTATTACGAAAGCAAATTTTAAATCACTCGAGTAACAGAAAACCTACTCGAGTAATGTTTATAAACTGAAAGCAGATTACTCGAGTGACAAGAACTTTACTCGAGTAAACTGGGTAAAATTCAATTTAAAACTTAGTTTTCAATGGAGTTCTTCAAGAATAACAATGCTATGATGATTCAACAAATTATGAATGATTAATATGAACAATTTCAAGTAATATTAACATGCAATTTTAGATCAATTGAGTAGAATTAAGAAAACCCCAATTCTAACCTAAAAATGCAAATGTTAATGAATTAATGAAATACAAGGAATGAAAATAAAAGAGACACAAGGATTTATCCTGGTTCACTTTCACCCACTTGAAAGCTACTCCAGTCCCCTCTTAAATCAAGAGAGATTCTTCACTAGAAATCTTCAAATGTAGATTTTACAATGTTTTAAGATGCAACTAGATTCTTAGTTCTCCTATCTTAAAACCCAACTCAAAGTGTGTACCAAACACTTTGATCTAATCTACCCCTTTTGAGAATTCTAGATTTCCTTGCTAATTGATTGAAGATGCTTCCAACCAATCCTCTTTTCTTGCTTTGATTTGATCCTCAAAGTCTTCCTTGTGAGATTCTTCACTTGTGTTGAAACTTCAATGATGCAATCACAAATTGCAAATCTTCAACAACCACTAAGAACAAAAATATGATCTCAAGAATATTTGAACAATGATAGAAAATAGAGTGAAGAATGAAAAGTTCTTTGTTGAATCTTGATAGCTCTTGAAAGATGTAAAATAGCTCTTGAATTACTTTTCAAAGTGTATTAGAAAATTGTAAGAATGAAAGTCTCTTACTTTGAAAGAGAAAATTAAGTCCTTTTAAAATTTTCCCAACACTGATTGAATTACTCGAGTAAACCAAACAACGTCACTCGAGTGAAACATGTCAGATTAAGTTACTCGAGTGATGTGTAAACCATTACTCGATTAACCTGTCAGAACATAAATTACTCGAGTGAACCAATACTCATTACTCGAGTAAACTGATCAGAATCTGAATAAAAACAAAGTTTTTCTAAAATGATTTTCACAAGCTATTTAATCAAGATTTAAAGTATCTTCACTCTTAATCAGACATTATTTAAATATTCTTAAAATCACCTAAGCTACCCACACCAATGAGATGCATTGCATAAAATAAAGATTACATTGAAATAGAATTAATAAAAATCCTAATTCTAATCTTCATGTGGTGTAGCTTGCTTGTTGCCAATGTTGTTGCTTGGAGAGAGATTGTTAGCATCAAAACATGAGAATCCTACAAATTTGAACAGTTAAGATTCAATTCAATCAATTATGAAAAATCATTTTTTTCTAGGTTTTCAACCAAGAACACAATGAATTAACTTGAATGTAAAGAGTTAAGGGTTTAGAGATACGACACAGTGATTTATCCTGGTTCACTTTCATCCACTTGAAAGCTACATCCAGTCCCCTCTTCAACCAAGAGAGATTCTTCACTATGAGGAATTAGAGTTCTCAAATTACAAGTAAATGCCTCTCAAGACTTCCTTCTTGATAGCCTACAAGAGATACTCCACACCCTTGCCTTGTAATCATATTGATCTTCTCTCTAATCTAACCTCTACCCCTTGTTGATAATCCACACAACAAGTCTTCACTTGCTTGATGATAATCCACACACCAAGGCTTCACTTTGCTTGATTCACAATCAAGACTTCTTCTTCAATGAATGAACTTGCTTGATAATAATCGACACACCAAGTCTTCTTTGTTGTTGTAGTTGGCTTGCCTCTTGCAAATATTACAACACAATAGAAAACAAAATGACACTCCTATGAATCTCTTTCAATAGATATGACAAATCAACATGAGAGATTCAAGAGTTCTTGATCAAAGAATGTAAAAATAGAAAGCTTTGATCTATGAAATTGAGAGAGAATAGAGTGGCTTGATTCTTTGTAAAACTTGTATGAAAATGATTCTAGATAATCACAATAATTGGGAAAAGGTTTATATAGAATACCCAAAAGTTAGAGCACTTGAAAACTGATTTTGAGAAGTGAAAAACGTATTTTAAAAACCAGTTCTACAGTGTTTAATCGATTAGATCTCCACTTAATCGATTAGTAATCGATTAAACTGCTTCATAATCGATTAACCCCTGTTGAAACTTGATTAAAACTTGTTTTCTCAAAACTAAACCTTTCCTTTCAAACCTTTAAGCCACCTATTGATTTTAGGTTAAGTGAAAACTCAAATTATGATTTAAACATGACTATGATAGAGATTCACTACCCTCTATATAACTCTACCCAACCTCATCAAATAAAAGACTAAGTCTAGAGAGGCAAAAGATATTACAATAATAAAACTCAAACTAGATCTTCAAGTCTTCATGAGCTTGTTCTCTCTTCTTCACTTGATGTTTGTTGTTGCTTGTTGAGCTTGAACTTGATCAACACCTTTGTTGCTTGTTCAAAACCTTTTGTCATTATCAAAACATTCTCAATGGAACTTACACTTAGGAAATTAGGAATAAAATATCCATAGCTCTAAACCTAAATTCCACCGTTGGATGTGAAGATAAGTGTCTTAGGAAGCTTGCTTTAAAATTTAAGCAAGATCCAATGGGTAGAAAAGAAGTAGTAGAAGTTTGAAGTTGGAAAATGCAGGTTTTTGGGGTTTCGCTTAAGCGAAAAATCCCTCGCTTAAGCGAAACAGTGGTTCATCAGACCCTGAGTTCCAGACTTATTCTCGCTCCAACGCGCGCATTCTCGCTCAAGCGAGTGCTGCCCAGTGGCGCGCATCTGATGCTGCGCGTGCGCTCACTCAAGCGCCAGGTTACTCGCTCAAGCGAGTTTGGTGCGGATCAGCCGCACCAGGTGCATAAAATCGCGCACCAGCTCCTTCTTTCTCATTCTTCTCCGCCTTTTCCTCTCTCTAACACCACCCAAACCACCTTCCATCACCACCAAACCTCCATAAACCCCAACCTTCTCCCATGGCAAATCCCTTCCCCCACCATATTTCCTTCTCCTTTTCCTTCTCCCATGGTGTTTTCCCTTCTCTCTCTCACCTCCATGGCTCTCTCTCTCTATCCTTCACCCAACCTCCATTAACAACCACCAAGCACCCACAAAACTACCCTCAATCCTTCACCCATGAGTATTCATTTCCTTCCCTATGAATAACCCCTTTGTCTCTTTCATTTGGTGTCTCTATCTCTCCCTCTTTGAAGTTTTCTCTCTCTAAGGGTTTTGCTCTCTCTCCTCCAATCTCAAGAACAGAGTGGAGATCGGTCTAGATCGGAGGTAGATTCTTGGTTATGGAGCACCAATTGAGTCTCCTTTCTCTCCAAGGTAAGGAGAGTCTCTTTTCCACACTTTGAGTTAGGGATAGTTAGGGTTTATAATAGGATTTGGGACTAATGATTGAGTTGGGTTGTGGGTAGGAAATTAGTGTTCATTTAGAGTTTGATTAGGAGTAATTAGTATATTATGGGTTGAATTTTTATATTATTTGAAATATTTATAGTAAATCCTTTTGTATGTGATTAAAGTAGGAAGTGAAGAACCCTAGGGAGAGGACTTATATTGTGGTACCCTGAGACATACCTGAGTATGTCGACTGATTGTATCGATTGTTGAACTAAACTATGTGATGAATGTGCGTAATTGTATCTAAATGCTAAATGAGTATAAATGTCAAGTATTAACATTTGTGAATAAAGGACATGACTTATGAAATGAACTTGCGAATATAGGAAATGGAAGTAAAATGATTATGTGTAAACAAAAAGTAAAAGGTGATGTTAATATGTGGTGTAAAAGCAAAAATGTGAGAAGGTGAAATATGTAAATTGAAATGAAGTGTAATATAAATGCTGGGCTATGAATGAGAATGCTATTTGGTATGATTGTGATAACTGAGAAAGGAAATGAATAAGGAAATTACATGAACGATTAGGTGATGAATGTGTGTTGTTGTATTTAAATGTGTTATGATTGATTGAACAAGAAAGTTAATAATTCATGGCCTCTGAGTTGAGGTGCCGAACATTGAGAATGTGGTAAATACGTTGGCCTCTATCTTGAGGTGACGCTCCTTGAATTGTGATGAGGTGTTTTATAATGAAAATAATGATAATGTGTTGGCCTCTGATTTGAGGTGACACCCCATGGAAATGAGAAAAGAGTGTTGACCTCTGACCTGAGGGACACAAAATGAAAATGATGAATGAGTGTTGACCTCTGACCTGAGGGACACAAAATGGAAATGATGTAAGAGTGTTGACCTCTGACCTGAGGGACACAGAATGAAATAAGTGAAAGAGTGTTGACCTCTGACCTGAGGGACACAATATGAAATAAAGTGAATGAGTGTTGACCTCTGACCTGAGGGACACATAATTTAAATGAGGAGAAATATGAGGGCCTCTGTTTTGAGGTGATAAATGGGTTGAAATGAGACTTTTGCATTGGACTCTGTTTTGAGGTGATGTACCTGTATAAATAGAAAGTAAAAAGTATAAAAAGTAAGGAAATGGAATTGTGGAATGATTAATGAATATGGAAATTGATGTATATGAATGCAATAGATGAATGTGGAGAATTTGTGGATCCATGACTTGACTTGATTGTTATTTCTTGAGTTACTGTTATGAGCTGTATACTATCCTTTGATTCACTGTGTTGTGAAAAGGTCTCACCCTTAGTGGTTAACATTTTAGGTGATTGCTAAGGAGCTTGTGGATTAGAGTGGTGCAGCGGAAGACTGGAAAGAAGGGAACTTTATGTTTGTGCTACTTGTATTGTAAATGGATGCCCAAATTTATTTGTAAACTTGAATTGGAAAAAAAGAATTTTTAAGTACACTATTTTAGTTATAAACTTTCACTTACTATTTTTGCATATAAAATAAGGGTGTTACATATGGCTTCAAACTCTCTGTTTGGTGGTGAAGGGAGTTCTATTAACCGTCCTCCCATGTTTGATGGGGGTAGGGTACGCGTATTGGAAAGCCCGTATGAAAATTTTTATTCAAGGAGTTGGATTAAAAGTTTGGGATGCCGTCGTAAATGGTCCCTATGTTCCTACCTATGTGGTTAATGGGAACATCGTCGAAAAGCCTATGGCTGAGTGGACGGAGGAGGAGGAACGTAGAGTCCAGTACGACCTGAAAGCGAAAAATATTATAACATCTGCTTTGAGCTATGATGAGTTTTTCAGGATATCGACATGCGAGACAACACAACAAATGTGGGATACGCTAGAAGTCACGCATGAAGGTACAACTGAGGTGAAAAGGTCGAGAATCAATACTCTGACTGGTGAATACGAATTATTCAGAATGAAAGATGGAGAATCGATTCAAGAGATCCAAAAATGCTTCACGATGATTGTAAATCAACTAACAACATTGGGGAAGAAATTCACCAATGAGGATCTCATCAACAAAGTTCTAAGGTGTTTGGGAAGAGAATGGCAACCCAAAGTGACGGTGATTGCTGAATCAAGATACCTTTCAACTATGACGCTGGCAACTCTCTTCGGGAAGCTACAAGAGCATGAAAGTGAACTAAAAAGATTGGCTCAACACGAAGAAGAGAACAAGAAGGTCAAAAGTCTGGCATTCAAGGCTGAAGCACCAGCAACAGAAAGTGACTCGGACAAAGAACTTTTAAATGATGAACACATGGGTCTGTTGGTCAAAAAGTTCGGGAAATTTATGAGGAAGAAAAACTTAAATAGAAGAGACAACAACAAGAGTGGAGGCTCAACCATCACATGTCATGAGTGTGGCAAGCCTGGTCACATCAGAGCAGACTGCTACCAGCTGAAAAAGAAAGAAAATTTAGAAAAAGGCACCTCCAATTCAAAGAAAGGGAATCAAGCATATTTGGCATGGCTAGACAACGAAGGAAGTTCGGATGAGGATTCAGACGAACAAGAAGAAACAGCCAACATATGTTTGATGGCACACGAAGATGAGGTAACTTCTGAACTAAATTTTTCTTATGATGAATTACAAGAGGCTTTTGAAGAATTGCATGAGGAATCGATGAGGTTATCCTTATTGATTTCTATAGAAAAGAAAAATTCAGCTTCTCTTTTAGAAAAGAATAAAAAACCTTATTAAAGAAAATGAATTTTTGAAAAATCAAAATAAGGAGCTGAATTTGACTTTGAAAAATTCTTCAAACACCTCGAGTAATGACGTTAAATTTAAAGCTAGTTCTTCTTCTTGTAAATTCTGCAAGGACCTTGTTAAAGAAGTATAGGATTTAAAAGAAACCCTTGCAAAATTTACGAAAGGTAGAAATACTTTAAATTTAATGCTAGGGAGACAAAAATATTTCTTTAATAGAGCGGGTTTAGGATATCAACCCGGTAGGCATCAAAAGAAATTAAGTACCATTTTTGTCCTTGCTAGCAATCACAAGAAACCTTTAATTATTTGTCATATTTGTGGTAAAAAGGGTCATGGTGCACATGAATGCATACACCGAAAAGTGAAGTTCGTTAAACCGAACAATGAGACTAAAAGGTGGCATGATTTAAACTATGGCTATACTAACGCTCAAGGACCCAAAAAGATATGGGTACCTAAAAAGAAACCTTGAATTCTTTGCTTGTAGGTTACTCCGGAAGAAAGAAAATCGTGGTGGTACTTGGACAGCGGATGCTCAAAACATATGACTAGAGATAAATCTAAATTCTCGCATCTCGTGCCAAAGGACCAAGGACATGTGACTTTCGGAGATAACAATCAAGGAAAGATTCTCGGAGTCGGTAAAATTGGTACACCTCCTATCCCTTGTATTGAAAATGTTTTACATGTTGAGGGCCTAAAACACAATCTGCTAAGTATTAGTCAGTTGTGTGATAAGGGCAATAGGGTTATTTTTTATTCTGATAGATGTATTATCGAGGGTAAAATTGATAATCTTATTAAGCTAATTGCTCGCAGGATAAACAATGTCTATGTTATTGATTTTAACTCAATACCCTCAAATGATGCGAAATGTTTATTAAGTAAAGAGGATGAATCGTGGCTATGGCATCATAGAATAGGTCACATCCACATGGCTCATTTAAATAAAATTTCTTCTAAAAACTTAGTAGTTGGTTTGCCAAAGCAAAATTTTTCTATTTCTGAAAAATGTGATCCTTGTTCAAAATCAAAACTCACAAGGGCATCTTTTCCTTCAAAAAATCTTGTTTCAACTCAAAGGCCCTTGGAACTTTTACATATGGATCTTTTTGGACCTTGTCAAACGAAAAGCTTTGGTGGCAACTATTATTGTTTAGTTGTTGTGGATGACTATTCTAGGTATACATGGACGCTTTTTATTACTCATAAAAATGATGCATTTCATGAATTTAAAAAGCTAGCCAAGATTGTTCAAAACCAATTGCATTTGAGCATTGCATCCATTAAAACTGATCATGGTGGAGAATTTGAAAATCATCTTTTTGAAAAATTTTGCGAAAAACATGGAATTAAGCATTATTTTTCAGCTCCAAGAACTCCTGAGCAAAACGGGGTTGTGGAGAGGAAAAATCGTTCATTAAAAGAGCTTTCAAGAACAATGCTTAATGACATGAATTTGCCTGCATATTTTTGGGCCGATGCAGTGAGTACAACTTGCTATGTTTTGAACCGTGTTTTAATAAGGCCTATTTTAAAGAAACCCCCCTATGAGCTGTACAAGGGGAGAAAACCAAATATTTCCCATTTTCGTGTTTTTGGAAGTAAATGTTTTGTGCATAATAATGGTAGAGAAAATCTAGGAAGTTTTGAGGCTAGAGCTGATGAGGGCATATTCCTTGGATATTTTGTTTCGAGCAAAGCATATAGGATTTACAATAAATCTCGTAATACTATTGAAGAATCTATTCATGTATCATTTGATGAATTTGATCCCAAAAAGTTGGGAAAGGTATCTGTTAATGACATTTCAGGTATCCTTGGAGATCTATTCATTGATGAGGATGAGGAGCCAAATGCTAAAGGAAAGGAACATTCCGAAAACAATGAAAAATCAGTTGAATCAGTTGAGGAGAAAAATCAAGAACAATCCATGGAGCTCAACGCTGATTTGCCTAAGGAATGGAGAACATTGAGGCACCATCCCATTGATCAAATCATAGGTGACATCACAAAAGGTGTAAGTACTCGCAATTCTATTAGCAATCTATGTAACTTCTTCGCATTTGTTTCTCAAGTGGAGCCAAAGAATATTTCTGAGGCTACGCTTGATGAGCATTGGCTTTTGGCAATGCAAGAGGAATTAAACCAGTTCGAAAGAAATCAGGTTTGGGAACTTGTTCCTAGGCCTGAGTCTCATCCGATTATTGGAACTAAGTGGATTTATAAAAATAAACTCGATGAGGCTGGTTTAATTATTCGAAACAAAGCTAGGTTAGTTGCACAAGGTTACAACCAGGAAGAGGGGATAGATTATGAGGAAACATTTGCCCCTGTTGCTAGGTTGGAAGCCATTAGACTGCTTTTAGCTTTTGCATGCATTTTAGATTTTAAATTATATCAGATGGACGTAAAGAGTGCCTTTCTAAATGGTTTTATAAATGAAGAAGTTTATGTGTGTCAACCTCCCGGCTTTGAAAATTATGAACACCCGGATTATGTTTTTAAATTGAAAAAGGCTTTGTACGGACTCAAACAAGCTCCTAGAGCATGGTATGACCGTCTTAGCAAATTTTTATTAGAAAATAATTTTGAAAGAGGGAAGGTTGATAACACACTTTTTATTAAAAAGAAAGGAAAGGACATTCTTTTAGTTCAAATTTATGTAGATGATATTATTTTCGGTGCTACTAATGAAACCCTTTGCAAGGATTTTTCGAGTATGATGCAGGAAGAGTTCGAGATGTCTATGATGGGCGAGCTGAACTTTTTCCTGGGATTGCAAATAAAGCAAGCAAAGGATGGGATTTTCATTAGCCAAACAAAGTACTGCAAGGAACTATTGAAACGATTTGGCATGGATAAGGCCAAGGCAGTAGCAACACCTATAAGCACATCTTGCTATCTGGACAAAGATGAAGGAAGTAAATTCGTAGAAATCACTAAATATCGAGGTATAATCGGATCCCTTCTCTATTTAACGGCAAGTAGGCTGGATATAATGTTTAGTGTTTGTTTATGTGCTCGTTTTCAAGCGAATCCAAAAGAAACACACATGGTTGCTGCCAAACGTATAATGAAATATTTGTCTGGCACAACTGATATGGGTTTATGGTACCCCAAAGGTTCCTCGTGTAACCTTGTTGGGTATTCGGATTCTGACTTTGCTGGGTGCAAAGTAGATAGGAAAAGCACTAGCGATACTTGTCATCTTCTTGGCAATTATTTGGTATCTTGGGCTAGCAAGAAACAGTCAAGTGTAGCCCTATCTACAGCTGAGGCTGAATATGTCGCCGCGGGTAGCTGTTGTGCGCAAATCTTATGGTTGAAACAACAACTCCTAGACTTCGGTGTAAGTCTAGATCACATTCCCATAAAATGTGATAATACCACTGCTATTAGTATTACCAAAAACCCAGTGCAACATTCTCGCACCAAGCATATTGAGATTCGTCACCATTTTATACGTGATCATATTCAAAAGGGTGATTGTATTATCGAGTATGTTGATACTTCGGGGCAGTTAGCTGATATCTTTACGAAACCGCTTCCAAAAGAAAATTTCTTTTTTATTCGTAGAGAAATTGGTTTAACTTCTGCCTCTCACCTCTTTTGAGTATGTGATGTTTATCTCTCTTGTTATTATTGATGCGTCTTCTCAGTGTTTCAGGGGGAGATAGCACATCTTTTTGATGATTACAAAAGGGGGAGAGATATTCTGATAATTTGATACATACAGGGGGAGAGATACTCTGAAGATGCAAATTTGAAGTGATATATTTTGTTTATGCATCTATACAGGGGGAGATGATATGAATTGTTATATTCTGTATAATTCTTGTTCTAGGGAAGGTTATTGGTATATATATATATATATATATGTGTTTTTGCTTGTATAACACTTGTGATGCAGATAGTAAAGAGCATATCAGAATAGTTGTTTGTCATCATCAAAAAGGGGGAGTGTTGGAAGTCAAGCTAGTGTTGGAAGGCATGCTTCAAACTCTCTTATGGACTTCAAGTATAATTCAAGATGATGTTTTGATGATAACAAACCAACTCAAGTTCAAGCTCTCAAGTGTCATCCATATTCCAGATTGAAGAATCAAGCAAGGCATAGATTAGAAACCTTTTCCTTAGATCATCTGTAAGGTAATGGAGTTCTATTTCTTTACGAGTTTACAAAAGCCAATAAGTTTTTCATTTTAAAAGAGAGAAGAAGAAAAATGTGTTTTTCATGAAAAAGTGTTTTCTATCTTAAATCTTTGTGAAAATACCCGATGTTACAATACTATGTATATTTTTATGTATGCAAGAGAGAGTAATCGATTAGCTGCTCAAGATAATCGATTAACTTTGTTGCATCATAGAAAAATCAGAGAAGCTGTAATCGATTAAATGAATCTTGTTAATCAATTATTTTCTTATGGGAGTAATCGATTACCTGGCTAAAGTAATCGATTATAATTGTTGCCTCATATATTTTTCAGAGGCTTAGTAATCGATTACAAGCTCTGTAGTAATCGATTACACGATGTTGCATCATATGCATATCAGAGGCTCAATAGTCGATTAAGTGTTTTAGTGTAATCGATTAAATGAGTTGCATCATACATTAACAGGAGTGGTGTAATCGATTAACTATTATTGGTCTAATCGATTACATGGTTTTCAAATGAATTTAAGAATTTCTATTTTTGAAGGAATAATCGATTACCTTCAGAAAGTAATCGATTACTTCAAGTTTTATAGAAAAACGTGTCAGAATCATTTTGATTATTTCCTGATTTGTTTTTATATAAAAGATTCTGATTTATTTTATAAAATTCGAAAATGATTTTAAATTTGAATTATTTCCTTTTTAGTTTTAAGAATCAAATCTTTATTTTATTTCGTAAATCGTTTTGATTTAGTTTTGATTTTAAAACTTATTTCAAATCTTATTTTATTTTGTTTTGATTTTATTTTATCTATTCAAAATCTTTTTGATTCTAAAATGTTTTTCTATTTTAAAAAGAAATTCACTCCAACATTAGAAGTTAATCATTCATTCATTCTTTTCTGATCATCACACGTTTTTCTCTCTTCTTCTCTAATCTTCTGGTTTTCACGTTCATACTTTTGGGAAGAACAAAAACCTTGTTGGCTTAGTAACTCCTAGAGAAAAAGTATTTCATTATCATAAGAGCTTATTGTAGAATCTGTGTTATTGAGAACACGCTATACTTGTTGTAATCACTCACATCAATTGTACTCAACCTTAGTGGTAGGGAGAGAATCCCATAGTTGAACGTTGAGGCGTTCGTAGGGTGAGGAACCCTGCTGTGTGTTGTTGAGGCCCCTAGCGAACGGAGGTTCCTAGTAGTGTGCGGGGTGCTCTTGGGTGTAATAGGGTGCGGCTCTATTGCTGATTATAAGAACTCTCAGGCGGGTCGCTTGGGGACTGGACTAGGCCTTTCGACGGGAAGGCTGAACCAGTATAAAATTCACCGGTGCAAGCTTTTCTATCCCTATCTCTTTATATTTCCGCATATTTCATTTATTTACGTTTTCGCGCTACTCAATTTATTTTATCTATCGTTTTCGCGATCCGTTTCAAACGCTTAATCTCTCCATCTCAAAATAATTTTTTAATTTGTAAAGGATTTCACAATACATTAATAAAACTCGATTCACCCCCCCCCCCCCACACTCTCGAGATTTTGAGGCCAAAACCAACAGTGCCATCACTTACACAAGGCACGGGAGTAAGCATAATATAATCACATAATCAAACAAGAATAATTCTAACATTCACAAGTATTTAAACACAAGTAAATATGCAAATACATATGAGCACACCCAGTTTAACAAATTGTTAATCTTTATATTAGTGGCATGATGCATGATTTCTATCTCACAATCCTGAGGCCTCCAATACTAATCAATCTCGGACGTCCATCCAATACACCAATGTGTTCCCAGAACACTAACATACGTTCCCAGAACGTATAGCAAACCATACTTGGAATATAAACAAGCACCACTCCCAGAGTGTGCATCACGTTCCCAGAACGCATCAAAGAAACCATTTCCCAGACACTGGCCACATTCCCAGAATGTGTCATCAAGTAGGTTGCATCAATTTGGTACTCCCAGAGTACCCTCCTCATGTTCCCAGAACATGACAAACGATCCTTGCCAACCTATTTCATCACCTTTCACCATTCATGAATGCATATAATATTTTTGTCAATTTGGTTGGCCATTAATTGATGTCTCAATTTCCATTTGCAACACATAAAGCCTATAACATCATTAAGAGGTCCATATTTTCTTAGTAAAACAGCTTAACTTGAGGTTCTATGAATTATCTCATAAAGTCACACTTTAGTATTTAAGGTAATTAGATTAGTATTAAATTGAACAAAGTTAATTAAAATGGCACAAGTAAGTTCAAGTTATAATTCAATTGATTTTTCACTGTTGTCAGTCTCTAACCGGTTACGACAGATTCTAACCGGTTAGAACCTGCAGCAAAACCAGAAATCCTTTAATGCTTGATACCATTTTTAATTCCCAATCCAATCTAATACTCAAAACAGGTTAGGGATAATTCCAATACCTCAAATTAAGCTTGTTCTTATGTTAAGAGTCTCATAGAATCAATACCAAATGGACATATCTTTCCAAAACCAAATCAATATCATCACTTTCATTAGGATATGGAGCTCAATTACAAAACCTTAAGTCCATCAACATTCTCAGTTCATAAGAGATAAATTACAGTTAAGTTTGATTGGAAGAGTTCATTGGAAATGTTGTAAAACCATTGATTAAATTTCTGAACTTCATTTTTCATGTCTGATAGATTCTAACCGGTTACTCAGCAGTTCTAACCGGTTAGAAACTGCAGAAACAACACACTGATTTAAGGTTTTGCACACCATTTCCCATTCCACTCATTTCCCATCAAATTCAACCATAAACAGAGCTTCAATTCCATAAAGTAGACATGTTCCAACACTTGATTACATTCAACACTCATGCATTTCAAATACACATATCAAATTGCATGAAAAAGGCATAAATGACAACTTAGCATACCAAATTCACATATACTGAAATTTAACACCAAATTATCATACATTCAGCTTGCATTCATCAATTGAAACTTGCTCTAAGTCCTGGAACAAGTTAAATTGGCCTCCAAGCCTTTGTCCTCTAAAGTCTATGCCCTTTATGAGTCTCATGGTGACTCATACCTAAATTCCTACTCATTATTCTCATTCTAGTGATTAATTAGCTTCTCCTTTACCTTAGAGTCGTGCTTGATGAGTATCAACACAGAGACAACAAGATCAACACAGAGAAACACCAAATTCACAAGCTCTGCTCTCATGCATGACAGTTTTGGTAATGTTCAGAGATCAGAGTTTTTGACACATGAAAAGGAGAAGCAAATTGGGGAAAATGGTTAGATTATGTTCTAGGTAACATGCACGAACTATAGAAACAAGAATGGGACTCAAAGAGTGCATGTACTCACCAAAATTAGACTTCAAAGTGAGCTTCACGAATCTGATTCTGGTTTTTGACAGAATAAACACCTCCACTTCACAGCTTGATTTCTCCTTGCTCCCTCACTCTCAACTCACAATCTATATATCACTGCAAAGCTTAAAGATGAAGGTTTGCAATGGTGTATTGCTTACAACCTAACTCTACACACTCATAGAGAATCGAAGGGACGAAGTTGCTGCTTCAGAACAGGGAATCAACACCAACACTGAAGAAAATGAGCCAAATTCCACCAAATTCATGGCTATTTATAAGCAATCCATGGTTACATGCAGAGAGACGCGTGTTTCCCACTATGCATGAGAGGTATTCGTGGCGATTAACGAAGATTAATGGGTGATTACTCATCAAAACACACTAACCCTAATTCTGGGTTCATCGTCTAACCGGTTACAGGGCACATCTAACTGGTTAGATACTGTGTAAAATTCAAAAATTCAGCTTTTAATTCCTTTCCCTCCAAAAACCTTTCTAATATTGTTATTAGGTCCTAATTCAAGGATTAAACTATAAAAATTATATTTTCACATAATTTACTAATAAAAAAATATTTATTAATTAAACACACATTATTTATATAATTAATCAATTAAAAGAAAACCTTATAATTTGGAAAATAAACTTTTATTATTAATATAAATCTACAAGGGACAAAATTACGGGTGTTACATAACCGAAGATCAATTCCACTGCTGAAGGTCCCATTTATTAATTAGTGTCACATTTATCATTTTTCAAACATACATAGCCATTTCATCAACCAGAAGTCCAGCATCAAGTATAAATATCACATATTTTCGGATAAAAAAAATACACATTTATAATTAAACATTTATAGCACACCAATTCGCAACTATACATTTAGCGCACTTAGTTTGCATTCTCAATTCTCCGCAAGCATCAACTAAGTCAATCGACATACTCAGGTATGTCTCGGTGTGCCAAATCAGTCAACATACTCAGGTATGTCTCAGAGTGCCATAATATAAGTCAGCTCCCAAGGGTTCATCACTTCCTACTACTATAACATACAACAGAGGATTTATTATACACATTTCAGTTAATATAAAAATCTACCATTAATACACTATACACCCCTAATCCATCTCTAAACAAGTATTAATTTGTTACCCACAACCCAATTTAACTATCAAACCCAAATCCTATTATAAACTCTAACTATCCCTAACTCAAAGTGTAGAAAAGTGTCTCCCCTTACCTTAGAGGAAGAGAGAGATCGATTGAAGCTCCATGGACCAAGAATCTACCTCCGATCTACTTGGATTCCAACTCCCTAGTCCGATCTCCACTTGGTTCTTGAGATTGGAGGAGAGAGAAAAGCCCTAGGAGAGAGAAAGAGAGAAAGCTTGAAGAGAGGGAGAGATAGAGCCATGGAGGAGAGAGGGAAAGAAGGAGAAAGTTATGAGGGAGGAGGTGGATTGCCATGGATGAAGGTTTGGAGGTGAGGATTTGGGGGTTTGATGGGTGTTGGGGGTGATTTGGGGGAAGAAGAGAGAGAGAGAGAGAGAGGCAGAGAAATGAGGAAGGAAGAGGGCTGGTGCGGCTTTTTAATGAGACTGGTGCGGGTCTGCAGCACCCGCGCGCTTGGTCGCGGGATCGCGTGCGCCTGCGTGCGTGTAACATCCCAAATTTAATTCCAAGTATAAATATTGAGTTAATAGGTCTAGAGCGTAGAAAATGGGTAGATTAATTGCTTAACGAATTTTGTGAGCAAGGTGAGCAGCCATTTTGAGTACTAGGGGTTGTGTAGGAGACATTTGAAGCAACGGGCAAAATTATCTAATCGAAATCGGGGGTTAAATCGGCGTTTTAGATGTTAGAAATCGACCGAAAAGAGAAAATTAGGAATTTATTATAGGATGCTAAGAAAATAAATTCCACCGTTGGATGTGAAGTTTAGGGGATTAAGAAGCTTGTCTAAAAATTTGGACCCGATCCGACGGTTAACGAAAAAGTTACAACGAATCGAAGTTGGGAAATTCTGGTGCACGCCCAGGCGCACCGGTGCAAGCCCAAGCGCGCACCACTGTTCATTGGTGCTGAGCCAGGAGGTTTTTCGCTCAGGCGCACCATTTCGTGCGCTCAGGCGCGCCCTGTGCGCACCAGCCATGCATCAGTCCGTGTTGGCGCGCCAATTTCCTCCCCAACCAGCATCTAGCGCATCAGCCACGCACCAGGCCAGAAGCTGGTGCTATCCTCGTGCTCAGGCGCGCGCGCGCAGCAGCCACCAGATTTGGTGCGTCCATTTCATGACTTGGGGCCAAAGTTGGATTTCTGGCCACACGATTTGTGCAGCTCTAAGGCTGATCATAAGGGCATCAAGGGCCACCCATTCCCCCACACTCCAACACCATTTCACTCCCATCACCTTCATCAATCCTCCCAACTCCAAGAGCAAGATTTCATCACCCTCTCATCACAAACACTTGGTTTTGAGCAAATCAAACTCAAGATCAACCAAGCCCCATCAAGCTTACACCATGGAAGTGGGTTGAAGTCTCATTCCCTCTCCTCCCTCCATCACGTGTTGCTTCCTCCCTTCTCCTTCTTGGTTTTCAAATTCCACCATCACTTGGGGTAAGTAGAGTCTTATGGCATGATATTAATTCCTTTCCAACTCTCTTTAGCTCATGAAAGTTGTATTTAATCTCCTCTAGGGCTCAAGCTTTTCTCACTTCAAGTTGATCAAGAATCAAGATCACCATCAACTTCTCAATTTTTAAGCTAAGGAATCATCACATAGGACCTCCCTCACCTCAAGGAACTCTTATATTTATTGGTTTTGAGGTAAGAAGGGGTGTGTTACCTTTACTTAAGGGGTATTTTCTAGTTTGTATATAGGGGGAATTAAGGGTAGGGAATAAAATAGAAAGATGAACCTTAGGGAAATTGACTAGAATAGGGCTTATGAATGGTTAATGGATATGACAATAATTGTGTATGTTTGTAATTGTCTAGATTTAAGTATTTGTGGGTTTAATAATGAAAGTGAGCTAGAGATTTAGAGATGAGATAGACAATTGGATTTAATGATGATGGTGGTAGAATATAGCATGGCTTGAGGGTTAACAATGAACATAGTGATTAGAAAGTTGATTATGTTATTAATTCTAGTGTTTAGAATGGAATTGTAATGAACATGAGACAATTGGGAATATTGATGATGGATGTAGATTATAGTCTGGTTTGAAGGTCAATAATGAATGTAGTGATTAGGAAGTTGATTATATTATTAATTTTAGTGTTTAGAATGGATTTGGAATGAATATGAATGATGATGAAGTGTAAAATGCAGTTAACGAAAATAAGAAGGAAATTAGGTGAATGGTAAAGGAATCAAGAAAAGGATTAATGGTTAGAGGAGAAGGTAAGTGAATGGTATGAACAATTGATAATGATATTGAGCATTGTCTATGGACCCTCCAAAATGGAGAGGATACGTTCATGACCCTCCCTATGCGGAGCAGGAAATTAGATTATCATGACCCTCCCTATGCGGAGCGGGAAATTATACAAACATGACCCTCCATAAAGGAGCGGAATTTATACATCATCATGACCCTCCATAAGGAGTGGATATTACCATGACCCTTCGTAAAGGAGTGGATATCTTCATGACCCTCCACAAAGGAGTGGATATTATCAGGACCCTCCATAAAGGAGTGGATATTATCATGACCCTCCGTAAGGAGTGGATGTTATCAGGACCCTCCGCAACGGAGAGGACATTACATGACCCTCCATAAAGGAGTGGATATTATCATGACCCTCCGTAAGGAGTGGATGTTATCAGGACCCTCCATAGAGGAGTGGAATATTATATGGACAGGACCCTCCATTAGGAGTGAGTATTAAATGAGAATAAAAGGGTAGGTAGATAAGTGTGTGAAATGATAGAAGGACATGATAGAATCAAGAAAGGGTAAGGAAATAGTAAAAAGGAATGAGAAATGAATATGGACAACGATAGGGAATTAATGAAGCAAGGATAATTGAAAATAGGAAGTATAATTCAAGTGATAACGGGTAGTAATCTCTTAGTTGTTCTCTATGTCATTTTAGAATGTATTTTCCAAGTTCTGTGTAATGCTACCCTTCTTGATATATTTTTACAGGTGAAGAAGGAGCTTACACGAGTATGGCCGAGCAGGAGTACTCTCCCTCACAGGGAGAGTAGGTTACTTATATATGTAGGACATGGGAATGTCCTGGGCCCGATAATGTGACTTGATTCATTTTTGTTGTATATATTGTATATAGCTTTTTTGGGGGCCCAGGACGACTCCTTTTGGGTAGGAGTCTTATTTTGGGGAAAAGTACTATTTTCCACGACTTGTTTATATTTCCGCTAAACTCTGATGCTTCATACTCTGATATTCTGATTTGTGCACGATGTTGCACTAGTTGTGATATATGTATATAGCCCTGCTGGCTTCTGAAATTTGAAAATGTTGATGTTTATCAGGTTACAGGAAAACCAGAATTTTGGGAAAGTCCTAAAAACAAACGAAACTCCGTCCGTTTGACGGGAGATTTTTTTATAAGTTAAAAAGGAATTTTTAAATTCACTATTTTATTAAGGGTAATTAAGGGTAATTAATCTTAGGTGTTACAGTGCGCGCCACGCTAATCAGAGATGTGGAACTAAGTTCCGCCCGCGCCTGGGCGTGAGACTCACCACGCCTGGGCACCAAAACTCCTGAGTTTGTGCATTCTGATGCACCCTGGTGCGCCTGGGCACACCGAACGCCCCGATACGCCGATTTTCGCCCTTTTTGACCCGATTCGAAGGTTCCTAACCCTTCCTAACATTAAATCAAACAATCATAACATTAAATCACATTTCGAACATCAAAATCATAATTTCATAATATTAAACATATAAATCACAAACACGGAAAATTAAACGAATTAAAACCAGAATTCTCGACTTAACCTCTTGCATAACACTCGATCTAACCCAACCAACTTAAGGCAACTCTCTAACCATATAAATATAAAACTAATCACCCTCGAGGCATAACTAAAAAGGTCGGATAAAATCCAATTGCCTCACAAAACCTATTACTTTCAGGAATTCAATCGAAACACAATTCCGAAAGAATCCTCCGAGCACTAACACTAAGGCCCACACTAACTGTAACATCCCGAATTTTAATTCTAAGAGTAGTTAGAATAATGATAAGATTTGGAAGTAAGGATTATTCTAAAAAGGATTTAAAATGATGGATTAGGAGTTCTTTGAATGCCATAAAGGAATCAAGAAACATTGGCATCAGAAAGGAGGTTGAAAGATGAACAAAAGAGCGTTAGAAGCGAAGTTTTTGGTGTTATAAACACCCTATATTAGGAAATTCAAAATAAAAGATTTACAACTCTAAACACAAATTCCACCGTTGGATGTAAAGATTGGTATGTAGGGAAGCTTGCTTTAAAATTTGAGGAAGATCCAACAGGTAACGAAAAAGTTATGGCCTTTCAAAGTTGGGGTACTGCAAAACTATGCAGCTTAATCGATTAAGGCCTGAATGTGGGAAACATCTTAATCGATTAATAATCGATTAAAAGCTGTTGCTGAGGAAAAAAAATAAAACGAATTCAGCACTCTTTTCCCTCATTGTTCGACCTCTTCTTCTTCTTCTCCTCTAGGGTTTCATTCTTTTCCTTCAAATCATCAAGAAGCAAGGGTGATACTCCATTCCCATCATCAAACTTCCTTCCTCCTTGCTCCAAGTAAGTATTCAAGCCTTTGATTTCTTCCCTTTCTCTCTCTAATTCGAGTTCTCTCTCTCCTCCCTCTCATGGAGGTTTTCATTTCTAAGCATGGAACCTTCAAGTTTTCCATGGGGTTTAGTTTGAGAATTATGGAATGAGCAATAATCCTCCTTTTTTTGTGGCTTTATAATAGGTTCTACCCCTCTCTTGTGGATTTTGAGCTCTTGGTGGGCAAACTCAAGCATAGGACACTTGGAATCTCCTTATCCTTAAGTGTTTGAGGTAAGGGAGTGGATATAGTGAGCTTTGCCTTGTTCTAGGGAGTAGGTTCTAGTTAGTATATAATACTTGTTAGGGTTATGTGTTAGGGGAGAAAATTAGATTATAAATCCCTAGGTTATTGAATATGAAATTCTAATTAATGAAATATGCATGATGATTGGATGTTAAGACTGGGAAAAGGAAACCCAATAATATAAGAATGAATTATTTGATGAATGAAATTTGGTTAATGATTATATTGAAGTACATGAGGAATTGGGCAATGGGATAGTGAAGTTGACATAAATGATTTCTATGATTAATGACTTTATTTGTAAAGTTGTGAATTAAATGATGATTAATTATTGTAGCAAATATATGTATGTGTTGTGGAATAAATTGGTATAGGAAGAAAGGGAATGGAAACGATTAAATGTGATGAATGTGCATATTTGTATCTAATTGTTAAAAAAGTAAAAATGTTAAGTATTATCCATTGTGAACAAAGTTTTATGGCTTATGAATTGAACTTGTGAATATAGGAAACGGAAGTGAAATGATTGTGTGCAAACCAAAGTAAAAGATGATATATGTAAAAATTAAAATGAAGGGCAAATCTAAATGTTGGGCTATAAAAGAGAACTCTATTTGGTATGATTGTGATAACTGAGAAAGGAAATGAATAAGGAAATTACATGAATAATTATGTGTTGATTGTGGTTGATTGTGGTTAAATGTGATATGAATGAATGGTTTATAAAGAGAATAATGTTAAGGATAATCTAGGTGGTTGTATGAGGTACCTTCCGTTGTGGAGGTGAAGTACCCACCGGCCAAATTGTATGAGGTACCTTCCGGTGTGGAGGTGAAGTACAATGGTATGAGGTACCTTCCGGTGTGGAGGTGAAGTACCCATAGGCCAAATGTATGAGGTACCTTCCTGCGTGGAGGTGAAGTACGATTGAGTGTTGACCTCTGACCTGAGGGACACAGAATGAATAAAATGTTAAAATGTGTTGACCTCTGACCTGAGGGACACGATATGAATTAAAATGAATGAGTGTTGACCTCTGACCTGAGGGACACCGGAATAAATAATGAGTTGGGTGTTGACCTCTGACCTGAGGGACACCGGATGAAATGTGTATTGGTGTGTTGACCTCTGACCTGAGAGACACACCGTGAATTAAGAGATTGAAGTGTTGACCTCTGACCTGAGGGACACAAAATGAATTATAACGAATGGGTGTTGACCTCTGACCTGAGGGACACATAATTTAAATAAGGAAAAGAATGAGAGCCTCAGATTGAGGTGATAAAAGTGTTGAATGAAATTGTACATTGGCCTCTGATTTGAGGTGATGTAACTAAATAAAGTAAGTGTGTGAAATGAATAATAAAATGGATGTTGAGATGAATAAGGAAAAATGGATGTTGAAATGAATAGTGGAAACGGATGTTGAAATGAATAATAAAAAAAAATGGAAATTTGGAATGAATAATGAGTATGGTGTGCAATATGTGAATATATGTTTAATTGCTATTTGTGTTTGACCTAGCGGGTCGTTATGTCTAGTTAGAAACTGCCTTCTATTTCATGTGCAATGCTCACTCCCTTACATTTTCAGGTACGGAAATTGAGTTGGCACAGCCCCCGGCCGAGCAGGAGTACTTTCCCTTACAGGGAGAGTAGGGTTATTGTGGGATTTGGAGAATATTATGAACCTAAGCCTCCTACACTATTTTGATACAAAATTTGTTATAAATATTATAAGTGAGGCTTAGGAAGTTTTGTTTTGAGAAAATTATATGTTTTGGTTTTTAATACTCAAACTTTGTATTTTCCGCTGAAACCCTGAATAGTTGTTACACTGATATATTTGGAGCCCATGGGGCCTTGATATGTTTTAGAAATGTAATCTGAAGCCCTGCTGGCTATTGGTTGATTTAATTAAAATTGTTTACCACAGGTTGAATTTTGGATTAGTTCGAAAAACAAACAAAACTCCGTCCGTTTGACGGGTGATTTTAATGAAATAAAAATGAATTTTCAAGTCCGTATTTTAATAGCGGGGTTTTAAGGGTAAAAATTCTTAGGTGTTACATTTATGGTATCAGAGCAGTTTCTCCTCGGCCTTGGAGTTATACAAACTCCAAATGATTACTCACCTAGCGAGTAATTGATGCTCATAGTAATAGTCTAATATTATAATAGGATAATTATAGTATTATGTATCTACTTAGTAATTGAGTCTTACTGGTCTGTTCTTCCTGGCTAAGCAGTATGGCTGGAAGAAGGGCTGGTAACGATGGACTTGCTGCTATTCTGGAGCATCTATCTCAGATGCAGCAGCAGCAGGGGGAACAGATGGCAGCTGCTGCAGCGGCAGCTGCTGCAGCGGCAGCAGCTACAGCAGCAGCAGCAGCTCTGCAACCAGCTCCAGTTGAGATTGACTGGATGTCTCGTTTCCGAAAGAATGATCCGCCTCACTTTGAAGGTGGAAATGACCGTGATGGAGCACAGAGGTGGATACAGGAGATAGAGAAGATTCTCCGCTCTCTTCAACCACCATTGGAGCAGTATGTTCGATTAGCTGAATTCATGCTGACCAATGAGGCAGAACATTGGTGGGATCAGCAGAGGAGAGGATTGGTGGTAGCTAATCCTGTGATTCCTTGGGAGATGTTCAAGGATCTATTCCTGGGGAAGTATTTCCCTGAAGATGTTAGGAGGGAGAAGGAGATTGCCTTTCTCCAATTGACTCAAGGTTCTATGTCAGTTGGGGACTATGCAGCTCGGTTTGAAGATCTCATCCGTTTTTCTGATTATCGGTATGCAAGTGACCGTGGCAAGTGTGTCAAGTTTGAAGCTGGGCTTAGGAGTGATCTTCGCCTCTCGTGTGAGTATCACAACATTGACAATTTTGCTCGCTTGGCAAACATGGCAAGCACCTATGAGAAGGGTCCCAAACGAAAGCTAGCTGATGAGAGATCTCGGGCAAACCAGAGAATCGGAGGTCAAAATAAGGACAAGGGACCGATTCAGAAGTCTGGTCCATACTCTCATTTCGGGGTCACGTTTCCTAGGGACTCCGGACCAACAGTGAATGCTTATGGTCCAATACCAACTTGTCAGCACTGTGGCAGGATGCATAGGGGAGTGTGCTGGACATTGGGTCGAAAGGAGGGGTTATGCTTTCGCTGTGGACAACCCGGACATTTTGCTTCAAATTGTCCTAAGAACACAATGAAGAAGGAGATTAATGCTGCTAAGGCACAGAAGGCCCGTGGTGGTCCATCATTGCAGCAGGGGAAGTTATTCACCGTAGAGGGTGACGAGGTGGATCCAGCTGATAGGGTCGCAGGTAACTAACGTTTGCCAAGTCCATGCGTAATGCTTCTAAGTTCGATTGTTGTGGAGTTAGTTACTCTTCGGTTAGCTAAATAGTGAGTTAGTAATGTCATAGGATATAATTGTTTAAAAACATGTTGGATATCTGCCTTTCCAAATACAATCCTGTTCTTATAGATAACATATGAAAGACCTTAGAAAGAATTCTTAAGTTTGAGAACTCTAGTATCAAGTGACCAATACTATGTTGTGATGTTGTTATTTGATGTAATGTAAGGTTAGAACTGATCACTCTAATCCTTGCATTTGTTAAATGATGACATCATTGACAAAACCCGACAGTGATGTGTTGTTGGTAGACGTGAGGTTGGGATTGATCACCTCAATTCTTGCATCTATCAATAAATGTTATCATTGTAACCTTTAAAGTGAAAGTAGACACCCAAAGTAGTGACTTTCAAGGAAAGAATCCTTGCAAGTGAAACCAACCTAACCCAGAGACCATTCGTTTAAAAGCTTCTTATAGAGTTAGGGAGTAGATAGAAAATAGTTCCAAAGAAAGGAAGTTTTGGTGTATACTACTTGTTCCAAAGTAGTATAGCTAAGTGCTAAACCCTTGAATGAGTTAAGAAAACTCTCCAGAAATTATTCTTAACCATCATATCAACTAAATCAATCATTGAGCCATTTGACAATTGCTTCGAATCTTTTCCCGTTCTTAGATAACCACTCATAAGAATAGTCGGTAGTGCCCAATTTGTAAAATCCCGGCGTTAAGACCAAACAATCTTGATAATTGACCCAGCCAACGGCAAGTTTGTTGTACCCTTCACCTTTGGTAGTTGGGTAAATCTTGGAACTAATGTGGACTCCTTCCTTCCTATTCTTTTTAATCGATTCATGAAAGAAGTTGATTGTGGAGCATTTAGTAGGAATTGTGCCTGCTCTAATCAACTAAGCATTGGGGGGGGGAACTCTTAACCTTTTGGAGTGCTTCTTGTTCATGAATGCTTGTGTTGCTAGTGAATCCTTGTGAGAAAACAAATTCTAAGGCGTTCTATCCTACAAAAAATCTTCGCATGCCACGATCCCAGGGTATCTATTCTGGGAAAGATTCTAAACTATTCCGGAATGCTAAATATTGCGAGTTTTCCCGTATCTAGCTAACGCAACTCCTTCCTTACATCTATCAGAAGGACGATCGGAAGCGGATTAACCCGATCCCACACCCTTTAGCATAACGGTAATTGGGTATGTTGATGCCAAGTGGGGGAGCACTTCCTACCCTAATTTGAATTCTGTTAAGGTAAGGGCAAATCGACGGACTGACGGGAGAAACCAAAGGGAATTAAAGATAGGAATCGCAAGTCCTATCATCGGGGTGATTCTCCATTTACTGAACCTAACGGAATTTCGGGGCCGAAATTCCAATAAGTGGGGGAGGATTGTAACATCCCGAATTTTAATTCTAAGAGTAGTTAGAATAATGATAAGATTTGGAAGTAAGGATTATTCTAAAAAGGATTTAAAACGATGGATTAGGAGTTCTTTGAATGCCATAAAGGAATCAAGAAACATTGGCATCAGAAAGGAGGTTGAAAGATGAACAAAAGAGCGTTAGAAGCGAAGTTTTTGGTGTTATAAACACCCTATATTAGGAAATTCAAAATAAAAGACTTACAACTCTAAACACAAATTCCACCGTTGGATGTGATGATTGGTATGTAGGGAAGCTTGCTTTAAAATTTGAGGAAGATCCAACGGGTAACGAAGAAGTTATGGCCTTTCAAAGTTGGGGTACTGCAAAACTATGCAGCTTAATCGATTAAGCTGCAGCTTAATCGATTAAGGCCTGAATGTGGGAAACAGCTTAATCGATTAATAATCGATTAAAAGCTGTTGCTGAGGAAAAAAAATAAAACGAATTCAGCACTCTTTTCCCTCATTGTTCGACCTCTTCTTCTTCTTCTCCTCTAGGGTTTCATTCTTTTCCTTCAAATCATCAAGAAGCAAGGGTGATACTCCATTCCCATCATCAAAGTTCCTTCCTCCTTGCTCCAAGTAAGTATTCAAGTCTTTGATTTCTTCCCTTTCTCTCTCTAATTCGAGTTCTCTCTCTCCGCCCTCTCATGGAGGTTTTCATTTCTAAGCATGGAACCTTCAAGTTTTCCATGGGGTTTAGTTTGAGAATTATGGAATGAGCAATAATCCTCCTTTTTTTGTGGCTTTATAATAGGTTCTACCCCTCTCTTGTGGATTTTGAGCTCTTGGTGGGCAAACTCAAGCATAGGACACTTGGAATCTCCTTATCCTTAAGTGTTTGAGGTAAGGGATTGGATATAGTGAGCTTTGCCTTGTTCTAGGGAGTAGGTTCTAGTTAGTATATAATACTTGTTAGGGTTATGTGTTAGGGGAGAAAATTAGATTATAAATCCCTAGGTTATTGAATATGAAATTCTAATTAATGAAATATGCATGATGATTGGATGTTAAGACTGGGAAAAGGAAACCCAATAATATAAGAATGAATTATTTGATAAATGAAATTTGGTTAATGATTATTTTGAAGTACATGAGGAATTGGGCAATGGGATAGTGAAGTTGACATAAATGATTTCTATGATTAATGACTTTATTTGTAAAGTTGTGAATTAAATGATGATTAATTATTGTAGCAAATATATGTATGTGTTGTGGAATAAATTGATATAGGAAGAAAGGGAATGGAAACGATTAAATGTGATGAATGTGCATATTTGTATCTAATTGTTAAATAAGTAAAAATGTTAAGTATTATCCATTGTGAACAAAGTTTTATGGCTTATGAATTGAACTTGTGAATATAGGAAACAGAAGTGAAATGATTGTGTGCAAACCAAAGTAAAAGATGATATATGTAAAAATTAAAATGAAGGGCAAATCTAAATGTTGGGCTATAAAAGAGAATACTATTTGGTATGATTGTGATAACTGAGAAAGGAAATGAATAAGGAAATTACATGAATAATTATGTGTTGATTGTGGTTGATTGTGGTTAAATGTGATATGAATGAATGGTTTATAAAGAGAATAATGTTAAGTATAATCTAGGTGGTTGTATGAGGTACCTTCCGTTGTGGAGGTGAAGTACCCACCGGCCAAATTGTATGAGGTACCTTCCGGTGTGGAGGTGAAGTACAATGGTATGAGGTACCTTCCGGTGTAGAGGTGAAGTACCCATAGGCCAAATGTATGAGGTACCTTCCTGCGTGGAGGTGAAGTACGATTGAGTGTTGACCTCTGACCTGAGGGACACAGAATGAATAAAATGTTAAAACGTGTTGACCTCTAACCTGAGGGACACGATATGAATTAAAATGAATGAGTGTTGACCTCTGACCTGAGGGACACCGGAATAAATAATGAGTTGGGTGTTGACCTCTGACCTGAGGGACACCGGATGAAATGTGTATTGGTGTGTTGACCTCTGACCTGAGAGACACACCGTGAATTAAGAGATTGAAGTGTTGACCTCTGACCTGAGGGACACATAAGTTAAATAAGGAAAAGAATGAGAGCCTCAGATTGAGGTGATAAAAGTGTTGAATGAAATTGTACATTGGCCTCTGATTTGAGGTGATGTACCTAAATAAAGTAAGTGTGTGAAATGAATAATAAAATGGATGTTGAGATGAATAAGGAAAAATGGATGTTGAAATGAATAGTGGAAACGGATGTTGAAATGAATAATAAAAAAAAATGGAAATTTGGAATGAATAATGAGTATGGTGTGTAATATGTGAATATATGTTTAATTGCTATTTGTGTTTGACCTAGCGGGTCGTTATGTCTAGTTAGAAACTGCCTTCTATTTCATGTGCAATGCTCACTCCCTTACATTTTCAGGTACGGAGATTGAGTTGGCACAGCCCCCGGCCGAGCAGGAGTACTTTCCCTTACAGGGAGAGTAGGGTTATTGTGGGATTTGGAGAATATTATGAACCTAAGCCTCCTACACTATTTTGATGCAAAATTTGTTATAAATATTATAAGTGAGGCTTAGGAAGTTTTGTTTTGAGAAAATTATATGTTTTGGTTTTTAATACTCAAACTTTGTATTTTCCGCTGAAACCCTGAATAGTTGTTACACTGATATATTTGGAGCCCATGGGGCCTTGATATGTTTTAGAAATGTAATCTGAAGCCCTGCTGGCTATTGGTTGATTTAATTAAAATTGTTTACCACAGGTTGAATTTTGGATTAGTCCGAAAAACAAACAAAACTCCGTCCGTTTGACGGGTGATTTTAATGAAATAAAAATGAATTTTCAAGTCCGTATTTTAATAGCGGGGTTTTAAGGGTAAAAATTCTTAGGTGTTACACTAACACTCGAAGCTCAATATTAGGGTTCTCTACCCAATTACTCCCTCAAGGTTAAGGCACTAAGGACGCCTATTCGGACTCTGGGAAACCCTCGGTACTCGAACCTACACAATTCCTACTCGCGAACTCGCAACCACACAAACTCAAAGCACTAAAAGCCTAAACCACTTACACCTCAAGCATATTCACCGAATCTAAATACATTTCCCTACCCAAACCTTATACTACGATCACGTATATATAAATATACACATATACACAATAAAATAATTATACTACCCATACATATGAATGCACACATATTCATACTAACTCAACTTAACTATATATATACTTATATATACACACACATATACCTTACGAATATAATCACAAATACACATACATACATATATATATGCACACATACACTAGGAAAATAATTACAAACACTTATACATAAGTATATTAGCTCAACATAACTATATACATATACATATATACTAAGAAAATAGTTGTAATTCCTTTTTCATACCTCACCATCATATAAATAAAATATCCATAATATAATTATTAGGTTAATAAAAATCAGATCGTTACAACACTCCCCCACTTATAGGAATTTCGTCCCCGAAATTCACTCTTTGAAAAGAATAACAAGAATAAAGTGGGTTCGTCAAAATTGTTTTAACCAAAACTTTTTCAAAATTAACGAAATACTTGAATTTTCAAAAACTCGTTTAGATTTCCATGGTAATAATCATAATAATAAAAATAATGGTTTCTCATAAACGTCCACAATCTCAGATTCTATCCTCGGTGTGCTCCCCCACTTAGGCTTTTGCTATCCTTCCAAATTCAGGCCTAGTGTTTTTATCTAGTGAAAAGAAAGATGTTCTATTGGTCTGCAGATGATGGTCACTGACTACGAGGTATCTAGGTTCTCATTGGTCCTTTTGACAACTAAAATAATTGGAGATTCAAGGAAAGGCATCGTTTAATACCCTAAGTTGGTTCTATCCAACAAATCCTTGTCCGTTTGGTTCACTCTAATAGGTACCACACCTTCCTACTTTTCAGGAATTTTCTAATGTGGTTGGATTTAGTTCGAGGAGAGGTGGTTCCTTATCAAGTATTTTCTTAACTAGTGGTTTCTCTTCCCAGAACTTACATAAAAATCAATCAGAAGTTCCCTGATACTCCTCCGCTATGGGTTGGGTTTCTAACCTTAAGACATCGTCAAGTGTGGTCTACTACGATGAGAGTTGTTCCTATTCCTTAGTGATCTACAAGCTAAAAGGTAAGGTTTACAACTCCATGTTCTTTTGTGGGGTCCTCCAGTCTTAGAAGGTGCTGACAACTCTTGCTTACAAGTCGACTCTGACATTACAGGCTTGGAAATCTATTAGCTATCTTGGCCTTTCTCCAATCTTGGAAAAATGTGAGAGTATTAGGAGGTGTTACTTATGGGTTAGTCTATTATTCGACTTAGGTTTTGATTTGCTATCTTTTTTAAGGTACTCACTGGTCCATGCTAACCTGACATACTCTCGCGGTAGCAAAACACAATTCCAATCCCTATACAACATGGTCCTGGGACACTTTACTCTAATCGGTTCCCAAACAGGTCTCGGTAGTTCTTTGGTTTTGCAATTTACTAAATTGGTTGGTTTGGTTTATTCTATGGGTATCCAGTGGATATCATGGGGAAAGCCAACTTTGCAGAGTTCCGAGAAATCCTTTTTAAAATATAACAAGGAAAGCAAAACTTTACGTATACATAAATGAATATACACGCATACATACATAGACATAAAATTAGTACTTATATACATACACTATTATTCATATTCTCAAAATTTAGTTTGAAAACCTTCTTAAAACAATTCAAGAAAAACGTTTCATATATAGATATACATGTATACAAACATATTCAATTATTTTGAACACAATTTCCAAAAACAGTGCCTTTAATCATTGTTCAATTCAAAATTGTTTGTAACTTTTAAGAATGGTGATGGAAATCGATAAGCTTTTAATCTAAATATTGTTTGGAATCATTTTAAAAATTTAAACCCATCTAAACATAAACATATGACTTATATGTATAATAATTATCTTAAATCTTAAAATAGGGTTTCCACTATTATCGGAAAGCTTTTTAGAAAAAGAAAGGAATTAAAATTAAAACACAATTAGTCTTGAAAATGGTTTGGAGTCATTTGCAAAAATATTTAAACAATTTGGTTCGTCGAAATACCAAACACACACTTACAACAGCCATACATAACAACAACCAAGAAGCACCACTAACTATACTGAAACCATCAACACAGATACATATATACACATATACTATTATCAATCTAGTCAAAATCTATTCAAGAACCTCCCGATTGAATTTAAACCCCCTTTCCCGATTAAGTAAACCTCTTTCCATTTATAAATTTCATTGTTATAACTCTGGGTTCAAGTTCAATGGATGGGAACTCCATACTTATCTTTCATTTAGTATTAAAGTTACCGGAATCAAATTAGTGGTGGAATCAGCTGCAAGTTCAACATAAATGTTTTTGGTTGTTTTTCGGGGATTCTAGTCTAACCGATGCAAACTAAGTCACTCGGTTAGATTAGCATCGAGGCAATAAATTATTTCAATTTTCCTGGTTCCACCTCTAATTTCCGTCCTCTTACTTTAACGCTAAACTATCCTACATCTAAACATATTTCGAGGACCCTTCAATTGGTTTCGGACTGCTTCCCTAATTGGGCAAAAAGGTTTCTTTTATATTCGTAAATCAAATTGGTATAGTTCAGCGGTTTAATTCCGATCGATCGGTACTCGATTCTTATTTCCCATTTGGTGTCACAGTTACTTGAATCGAGATTAGCTATGGAATCGACCATTAATTTAATTTAAACATTATTTTTCGTTTTCTTAGATACTAGTCTAATCGACGTGAATTTAATCATTCGGTTGGATTAGTATCGAGATCATAACTTATTTAATCCATGCGGTTCCACTTCTAATCCTCGTCCAATTACTTTGACACCAACTACTCAACAGACATATATTCAAATCATACACAAATAAAAATAACAAAGCAAAGAGAAACAAAAGAGCTAGCACTAAGGTTTCATACATAGGAAATCGTTTACTAATTTACGATAGTGCACAAACTCCTAGATTTCGATGACTTCACCTCCCGATATATGCAACATCGGATTGGCCAGTTCTGAAACTACATTCCATCAGTGGTAATAGCCCTCGCCATCCAGTTTAAGTTCCTGTACTTCGTTTTGAATGCCTCAGCACTAGCAGGATTTCCTTTGTATAAAACTTTGACTTCCGATTAGCCAAATACTTAAAATTTTCACTCTCAACAAATCATTTTGCACCACCTAGGTTTCTTGTTTGCAATTGGGTAAACACTTACGATATGCGATTCTTTGAATCCCTAAGGGATCCGCTTATGTTCCAAAGAATTCACTTCTCTTTCCATTTCCATAAACAAATTTCTTAATTTGTCAATTGTTAGTATTCCCATTTGCAAACATAAACCTATTCAGCTCATTACCTTAGTTAACCTCATTAGTTACCATTATTCTTATTTTTCATTTCATTCATCTTTGTCATCTTTTTCATCTTTGTCCTCATTTTCATCTTTTTCACCATTAGGAATTTGCGCACCTGTTAGGTCATTTGGCACCCATTAGGAACAATTTTCACCCATCCAGGTCATTTCCACCTACTAGGCCATGGTTTCACCCGTTAGGACTATATATATTTAAATCTTTTACTTCTCTTTGTACTTTTCCACTTCTATATTTCTTATTGTTTGCGCAGCAGATTGATCCGTTGGGTACACCTGTAACACCCCGATTTATAATTAAAAGATTAACAAAACTTAAGTTTAAAATAAAATAGTGAATTGAAAATTTTCTTTTTACAAAACAAGTTTATAATAAACATTGGGGGAATTCATTCATAATATACACAGCTTCAACTGGAATTCCCTTCTTTCGACTTGTCCGCTGCGCACTCTGATCTTCAAGCTCCTTGATTATGCACCTAAAATGTTAACCACTAAGGGTGAGACCTTTTCACAACACAGTGAATTGTAAGATAGTACATAGTTCATAACAAGAATTCAAGACTAATAATCAGATCAGACCAAGGACCAACAATTTCACCATATTCGTATGCCAATATCTTTCACACATACACTTCCATGTTCAGTAAAATTCACATTAATAACAACGATTTTCTTTTATCAAACATCAACTTTTTTTCTGCATGCAATTACTATCTTATTCCATACTTACATCTTTTTCATCTCTTTTCATTACCTTAACTTTTCTTTTATCTTTTCATACTCTTTGAGTTTTTCATAGACTTTTAGAAATTATTACGTGGATCCATCATTGCGTTCAGTCTCCTACGGACGACGTCTTACAAGATCTGGAATCGCACAATTCAAGTATATCTTTATTTATATGGTGTTTGTGTGTGTGTGTCCATCATAATTAGTAAATAATTCAAAAATGTCAAATTATAATACTTAAACATCACACCTCATTCATACAGTCCAGCCAAGACAATACATGCATTAAAGTATGTAAATCACACTTTTCATGTCAAAATAGGTCATTTAAGCACACTCACCATTAAATAGAATAAGTATCAAACCCGTATCATTTCAATTCCAATTCACACGAAACTTTGCATAACTCAATGATATATATACAGAGGCGACATATCCAAAATTCAGGCCAATCGGAATTACGGAAGTATGACATCTATCATTTACCCGAAAACCCGAAAACGTGGATTTTCACATAGTTGTAACCGAAATGCAATTATGTAAAATATCGAAACAATTCCAAATATCATGAAAATTTACAGGGACAAACCAAATATATAACAGAACATCATATAAAATTTTCAAGTCATTCGGACATGTGGAAGGCATATTTCCCAATTTATTTAGTATCACAATCATCGACATTCTCACATAAAGTATACGTCAAGCAACATATAGCCATCAATGCATTCATAGTTCATGCTATGCACATCAATGCATGCTCACTACTCTTAGTAGGTACGCCATTGAATCCTAGTTTGCTTAGGCCATTGCCTTAACATTTCATACATTTCACTTTCTCATTCCAAATCCACATTTTTCATTTTAAATCAATATTTCTCTTTCCAAATTAACAATTCAAACCTAGGATTCAATGTGACCTATCATGCCACACAGGCTTACTCACACAATGGCCATAAAGACCCGCAATCCACCCTCAACAGTTGCCACACAGGCTATGCCACACAGGCTTAGAAAGTTGCCACACAGGCTATGCCACACAGGCTCAGTAAGTTGTCACACAGGCTATGCCACACAGGCTAAAAAGTTTGCCACACGGGCTCAAAGTTTGCCACACAGGCTATGCCACACAGGCTCCCTCACCTCCTTATAACTTCGCACACACGTAGGTGACATCCTTCTTATTTGACTTTGAGACATATTATTTTTAAAATACTTATTCATTAGTCTCAACTTCAAATAAGAAGATTCATTATGGAATGTTATGCATGAATGCAAAATGGGATATTCAAACATAAGTCTCATCATTTTCTATTTTTCCTTTTATATTATTCTATTAAACCATCAATAATCAAAATCACCCACACTAAGCACTTATTTGAACATAATAAGTTTCTAACAGATAACACATAATGCGTAACAACCACCAAATATCAACAAATTAGTCGACATACTCAGGTATGTCTCAGGGTGCTTAAAATAAATCAACTCCCTAGGGTTCTTCACTTCCTACTTTAATATCATACAAAAGGAAATTAAATAGAATTATTTCCAAATAAGATAAAATCTACTCATAATATATTATTTACTCCTAATCAAACTCTAAACAAATCTTAATTTGTTACCCACAACCCAATTCAATCATTAATCCCAAATTCTATTATAAACTATAACTATCCATAGCTCAAAGTGTGGAAAAGAGACTCCCCTTACCTTGGAAATCCTAGTCATAGTGACAGAGTCATTTTTACATCCGCGACTTGCTCCGGGGTCAGGGTTAATAATAACGTGTTGGATCTAAGAAGGATTTGAGATTGAACGGTTGGATTTTGAATTATTGAACCGGGAAGACGAGAAAAACCAATTGTTTTTCCCCTCTGATGCTCGAACTCCGTAGCCTTTCTTTCTCTCTCCGGATCTGTTTCTTTCTCACTTTCTTTGGCCCTTTTCTTTTCTTTGTTTTTCTTGAGTCAAGCCTTGTAGACTGAAATCAGTTGAAGTTATTTGTGTAGTTATTATGGCTTACAAATCGCTAAGCTCAATCACTGTGTCCGATATTGAATCCCTTGGAATCTCACGAGAAGCTGCTGCATCTCTCCACCAACTTATCTCAGAAATAATTTGCACTCATGGAGATGACTCTCCCGCCACGTGGCAGAATATCACCAGAAGCATCCTCAACCCTCAACTCCCCTTCTCCTTCCATCAGATGCTATACTACGGTTGCTTCAAGGATTACGGCCCCGACCCACCTGCTTGGATACCCGACCCGTATGCACTTCTTTATCACTATTATTATTCATTTCATTTCTTTTCTTTGTTTTGACGGGTTGGGAGACATGGGACTTGAGGGTAGATATAGAAATAAAAAAATATATTTTAATAATCTATTTTTATTTGTGAGTTAATGTGTGTAGGTATTTTGGATTATAACTAAAAGTTGGATGATACTAAAAATAAAATAGGCTTAGGTAAAACAATATTGTATTTTGAATTAATCCAAACTGATTGAAAAATAATAAAGTTACCGATCCCTCCGGATAGCTATTGCGTAAGAAAATTATCGAAATTCAAAAGTAAATATATTTTCTCAATCCTGATATTAAACTTGATAAAATATAACATTTATAATTTTGAAATAGAAAATCATTATATATAACTTATACCGGTAATATATTAAACCAGTGAAGAAGCTAAAAATAAAACAGCCTCCGAACACTATGAAAATTTACAGGGACGCTCAAAATATTAAGTTAAACATATTTTTCTAAAGAAACTATTTATAAAAATGCCTCTAAGGCTTGCCACTTGAGCTCCCTGTCAAAATGTTAATTAAACTAAATAAAGGTACTGCTTTATTTTTGGAAAACGTATGATAACAAATTTATACTTATTTTGACTAGAAAACATATTTCAAATATAATGATGAAATCAGAATTTTATTCCGAGACTCAAATCTTGAAAACATCATATTAAATCATTTAATTATTTTACTAAAAGTATTAAAAATAGCGGGATGTTACAACACCTGCCTAACGGGTCGTTTGAGGGGGCCTAATAGGTCATTTTCACCTGGGTGGGTCATTTGGACCTAATGGGTCATTTGTCACCTAACAGGGCACCTAATGGATCGATGTTTTTCCCAAGGATCAATCTTTGCTGTTACTTAACCACATTTAAGTTATTTACCACTTACAGGACCTTTTTACACATTGCATAACCAAATGTCAAATATCAACAATCACAAATTTTCCCATAGAAGTGCACATTTTCAAATAAGCATTTATATCTCAATTAGCACCACAAGTATTCAACAAACAATTAACAACATATATATATATATATATATATATATACATTTAATTCCAAATGTTACTTAAGATTCATTTCATTTAATGCATTATCGCATATTCATACATTTTCTTCTCTCATAACACTTTCTCTATCCACGAGTCTCCCTAACTCACACTTAACATTAAAATTTCTATTTATACACTACAAGAAAACCTATTTATTGCAACAACCATTGGCAACGACAAAAAAAGTCGTTGCCAAACAGTTTTTAAAGCAACGACAAAAAAAAGTCGTTGTGTTAAAAAATATTTGGCAACGACTTTTTTTTTGTCATTGTCAATGGTCGTTGCTAAATTGAAAATTTCTCTTTCCCTCTTTAAATTTGGGAAACGCGGGCAATGAAAAATAGGAGACTAGGGTACTGCAACGACAAGTCGTTGCCTAAGTTTTTACTACAGCCAATAAAAAAAGAAACAAAAAAGAATTAAATAAGAAAAGAAAGAAGAAACATAAATCTTATCACTTCTCACTCTAACTCTCTCACTACAAACCCTCTCTCTCACCGCAAACCCTATCTTCACTCTCATTCGAAATTGATAGTCGTGACGACGGTGACAGCGACAGCGTCAGTCGCTCCTCCCTCGTTCACTCGCTCCTCCCTCCAACCTACAGAAGCCACCGCCAGCCAACCAGATCTGCCCGTAGCGCGAACCCTGTAACATTCTAAAATTTTATTAAGTAATTATGCTCTTAAGTGGTTAGATTTATTAGATAGTATGCCTCGGGTAATTGAATTTATTTAAGCAATTATAAAAAGTTAACAATCATATAATTATGAAAATGAAAACTTTAATATTTTAGTAGGTATTTTTTTTTAAAAGAGGATTTGGAATAGGTTATATATAAAATATATATATATATATATATATATATATATATATATATATATAAAAAAATAGCAGCACCAGATGCACCGGTGCACCTGAGCGCACGCATCGGTGCAGGGAGTGGGCACCAGGGAGACGCACCAGTTGGTGCATGGGAACCAGAATTCTGGTGCGTAGGAGCCAAAAACCTGGTGCGGAAAATGGTGCACCATTTTGGTGCGCAGCAGCAGAGGCCAGCGCGCCCAAGCGCGGCCACGGTGCGCCCAGGCGCGCACCGACTTCAGCACCAGCTAAAGTCCAGAAAAATCAACCGACTTCTAGAGAATTCCATGGCAAACTCGACTCTCCTTCTTTTAGACACTTAGGAGACCAAACATATCTGCATTTTCTCACCTCAAAACTCAACCCCAACCCCAACCAATGCTACGTACAACATCAACACAGCCCTAAACCCATTAATCTCTCTCTATCTTCAATCAATCTTCAAAAACCCTTCTCCTCCCTAAATCCCTAGCTTTCTAATTCTGGTTGCTGCACAAATTAATTGAAGGGGAAGAGCTTAGGATTAGAGACACCAAAGGGAAGGCTCAAACAAGAACAAGAAGGAGCATAGGGACTTCAAAGCTTCAAGGAAAACCTTCTACACATAGGATACTCCCTCTCCTCAAAGCAAGGTAAGGGAGGAGTAGTTTTCATAAATTAAGATTAAGAATTAGGGATGTAATACATAAAACCCTAGGAATTATGATGACTATACATGTTATTATGATTTTCATAACTTAGTATTAGAATATTTGGTATTGTTGAAAAGAGGTGAGAGTGCAGCACCTCATACTTTGATTTATTTTGTTTGCACATCTATGATGCCCAGCATGTTTAATTACCAGACATGCTAGCATTCCATCCAGATAGACTTTATGAATGAACAATTGAGTATGTGACTGAGATAGTTATGTATATGAACCACATTTTTCTGTCACAGTTTCCGTTGCATCTGGTTGGCTATTTAAATGTAATGTTTGATTTCTTGATTTTCTTCATATATATTCAAGTATGAGACCATATAAACAGGGTTGAAAGGTTATCCTGTTTGGATTGCTGTTATCTCTGAAGCTTGAAAATTAAAAATTGGTGGTGAATCTGGTTTATATAATTACTTCTTGATAGGCACAATCGTCTTAACCTTATTGACTCTTATGGAATAACAGGGAAGGGATTAATATTTTCATTTGGTTTGCAGTAGGTGATAAAAATTGAAAGAACTCATTATACTTGAATATGCAGGAATTGTGATGTAAGAATAAGCTTTTAATACTATTTGAATTGATGTTAGTAACAATAATAATACCAAAGTAAGTTTAGTATAAGTAAATAGAATTAATAATTTAATTTAAATTCTATGGTTTGAAATGTTGCATATGATGTTGCATTGCATATCCATTGAAATTAGTTTATGCTTTCCAATTAAAATTATATATACTTATTTATGAAATACTTTCTAAATGTTACTTTTGATAAATATGATTTTAATTGGAAAGTAATGAGGAACATGCATCATACATGGAGTATAAGGTGGACGGTGAGGAAGTTGGGAAAGACATACGCGGAGGCACGTGAGTGATATGTGACTAGGTTGTGTTAATGAAACAACCGCGGGAATTGTTGTGGGTGGAACTTGGATCTCCTAGGAGGGCACGAACTGGCCACTCGTGTCGGGAGATTGGTTCTGCATTAACCACAATAATTCTATCGGTCACAGAGTCACATCATGACCGGTTGAGGGTGGTTCCCTGCTATAGCCAACTTGGGCCTTCAACCCAAGTTGTACTGGACCGAGATAGATGGCCAGTACCGTGCAAGCACTGGTAGAGGGACACTTACTCCCGGTTGGTCTTTCCCTGGAGCGGAGGGTGAAGTGAGGTGCAAGAGCGAGATGTAGAATGATGGATGAAGAAGAAATGAAAAGTTGTGATGAAGCAAAGTAAAAGAGTGGAAAAGAGTGAATTGGAGATTATATATTACAATCCTTAATGGGATCCAATGAATTGAGAATGGAAAAGAATTTGTAATGAAGTGAAATTTTTATTACAAACTCATTGGATTCGATTGTGGATTAAGAGCGTCGTGTCATGCATCATCTTCAAGCATATAGTATAGAGTTGACATGCATCATTTTATTAATAATATTATGAATATAACACTAATATCCAACTAACATTACCAAATATTGATTTAATTCAAGGAACTAATGTTAATGTACTTCTTTGGTTTTCTTTATTGTTTTTCTTGATTCTTTATTTTAATTTATGTTAAACCACTCACTCCCTTGTGTTGACCATTTTAGGTACAACCACCGTAGATGTGTTTTCTATTGCACCAGCTGAGGAGAGTCATGCTCCATCACCAGGGGCACATACTTAGTGATGTGGCTATACCACAATAGAATGCAACCATGCTCGATGCTATATCTTACACTTTTTGGCCTTATTAATATAAAATCTTATATAAACTTTGTTAAGCCTCTTGTTTTGGTGATATAAGGTGAAGAAACAAAACTTTATTTTGAACTTTGTAAATGCTACCACCACTATAACATGGTGTAAAGAGGTGGATATAAACTTTTTGGTGGTGTAAAGCTTGTATAATCTTTATATACTCTTCGGAACTGACAGGTACTATAAATGAAAATTTGGGAAAGTTAAAAAAACAAAGTAAACTCCGTCGAAAATTTTTCTAAAATTTTTCATTAACAAAAAAGAGTTAATCCCAAGTAAAGTACTATACTTAATCTTATAATTAAGAATTATAAAACTAGTGTTACAACCCCCCTCCATCGTGCTTCTCCGCCGCCGCCATTACTCCCTCTACCAAGCAGATTCTTTCTCCTCCGCGACCCAGCAACTCCTCTCCGTCGCCATCGAGCCACCAGCAGTGACCCACCCTTCTCTGCCACAAAACCACCTTCCGCCGCCTCCCCTCTTCACAGAACCCAGCGACAGAACCCGTCTCAATCCCTTGCCTTCTTCGCCCATCAACCACCACAGCCACGATCCCCCTGCAGCCATTACCGCCACCGCCCCTCCTAGCCACCGCCCACTGGTTTCTGCCACCCTCTGCAACAACCCTCTTCAATTCCAGTCTTTCATCAATTGGTATACATGAGATCTTTTCAATTTTTTTTAATTATTACTATTATTCATTTTTTATTTGTATTTTTATTTATTTATTTTTTCTCTATTAAGTTTTTGTTTTACATTTAGGACAATGTAGAATTTTAGCTTGGGGACAATGTAGAAAAAATTCCTTCGGCTAATGTTTACTAAGTTAACAAGGACTGTTGCTTTCTTTTCCACTTTGTACATTTTATTTTATTTTTTGTTGCGATTACTTATTACCTTTTTTGTCTTTTTCTTGTTTCCAGTTTCCTGGACTTACCTATTCCAAAGGGCATTGGCAAAATTGGACTTGGTGGAGAGCTTCGCATGGTGAGCACGTTTTTTTTATGTTAATTGTTGCTACTATGATATTTAAAGGCCAATTTACAGTCTTCAATAGCACAGCGGTGTGCTTATTCTTTGAGGTTTTGTGACTGCACTATGGTGGAGAATGTACCTGAATTATCTGGCCGGACCTTAACATGATACGGCTAAGTCAAGCATTTTGCTGATTCATCCTCAAACTATTCGTTTGAGGTTGACCGTGTTCGATTCAAACCATGCAACCTGGAGTAAAACCTAAGAAAACCGTACACACGCATTTGTTTCAATAGATCTTAAGCTTTGATATTTTGTTTTTTTAAGTTGATTTTGTTTGTGGTGGTTCTACTTTTTGAAGCTATCATGTGTTGTTCACTTTTTTGATCAATTTTTTAGTAACTCTTGTTGGTTATTGTCAATTGGGCATAGATGGACTGCATGACAGGAAGATTTGAAGCACATTTGTGGGATAACAGTTGCAAGAAGGAAGGGGAAACCAGGAAAGGAAGACAAGGTAAGTGACCGAAAGTTAGAAGTCTTTGAAAATTGGGCAAACTATAAATCAAACATGACTAAATCAATCTAGTTAAACTCTGATTCTTCCAGTTGTGTGGGTGTATAAGTGGTGCTTATTTATAGCATGTGTTATTTGTGGGCTGAACCAGTTTTGAAGTCTGCTAAGTTTTGATTATTTTTCCATCAATGTTTGGGGCATGAAACTGAAATTTTCTTCAGTTTGCAAACTTAAGTCTTATAATCTTATTTGCTTTCGTTTGTGTAGCAGTTAGACAGAGAGGCTCGTGATTAATTTTTAGTATGGCAAACTGAGTCAGAAGCCATGTCTTCTATTCTTTGCTTAACACAGTAAAAAAATATTTTAAAAGAATCCAATTACGATTACTATTTAATTGGAAAAACAAGGATCACTGTGCTATGTTGAGATATTTCCGTATACACCTTCTATGTCTCATTGATGTGAATAAACAATAATAGATTTCGACACAGGAAGATTTAAAACATGGATTTGCATTGATGTGTCAGTGATAACAATTAAAGTTACAACAGTTTTGAAATCTGTTGTGTTGTAAATATGGATTGGTGTTATGTATATCCGCTGTCTGTGTTTTGATTGGATTTACATATGCTTATTATTTCTTCCTCTCCGTTAGTTTTTTGGTTTTGTGGCACAACCATAATTATCGAATAATAGTTGCTTGGATGACTCCCCCTTGACATCTTCACAACCTTTCCAAAAATTAATGAAAAATGGTTTTGGAAAACTCTATTTGAATGTGGAGGTAGTAAGTATGTTCTGATTTGGTTTTCTGTTTACATTCTCATCAGGACTGTCCCAATAAAAAAAACTTGCTGAGGATAAGAAGAAGCGTGTCTAAGTTAGAAGAAGAATTTCACAAATTAGGAAAGCAAAAACATATGGTATATCCGTGTTTGGAGAATTCGCATAGCCTGTGAAACCTGCTATAACCTGTGAAAATTCTTATCTGATTTTTTATGCTTAAGTACCTGCTATAACCTGTGAAAATTCTTATATGATTTATTGCTACATGGGGTTTTTTCCCCCTCTCCTAGGGGATGGCTATTGATTCTTACTTCTTACCATTTTCCTTGTCTGCATTGAAGTGCTTGGGAAAATCAGAAGAAAATAGACATTAGCATATTTATTGAAAGGAGGCCCTTCTTTGCTAAAGATGTCCCTCTCTTCTGATTTCTTTCCTGTTGCAGGTGTACTTAACAAAACACCACAAAAATCAGAGATTAGGTTGTCTACCATGGAACCTACTTTGCAGCAAGGACCTGACCAGTATCTTTCCTAATAGCAATGTTGCTCTACAAATTGTGTATTAAATATGGGTATTCCATGATCTAAAAGAATATTATTTAGTCTATTTTTCCCATTAAATTTTAGTTAGGTGTTGCTTTTGTATGTGTGTTTTATTTTATTTTTAATATTTTGAGCTGATGTAATATTGTGACTCAATAAAATGCTAAATACATTCTCTATATTAGATTGTTGAGATTTGAGCTATTTATTATAGGCAATTTAATAATATAAAATTTTTAAATTATTTGTAATTATTATCCTATTAAAAATACTTCAGAAATTTAAAATGGCTTTATCAAGTTAAAAGGATTATTATTATTTTTTATATAAAATAAAGGCTATTGCAACGACAATGTTGTTGCCAATAATGGGTATTGCAACGACAACTTTGTTGTTTCAAAAATTTAGGGTGTTTTGCAACGACATTGTCGTTGCCCATGATACTAAACCATAATTGTCGTTGCCTTAATGGTAAGTCACATCAGTAATACCATATCTTTGGCAACGACATTTATCGTTGCCAATGATATTAACCCATTGGTAACGACAAAATGTCGTTACCTAAAAGGTAAGCCACGTCACCCGGTTGTTGCATTTTTGGCAACGACAAAGTATTTGTAACAACAGATGTCGTTGCAAAACAGGTATGAATTTTGCAACAAAGTTTTGTCGTTGCGATGGTTATATTGTTGTTGCTATACTTTTTCGCTACGCCCTGACCCGCAACGACTGATGTCGTTGCCAAAAATGTTTTTCGCAACGACTTTTCATTTTTCGCAACGACTTTTGTCGTTGCAATTGGCCGACTTTCTTGTAGTGATATGAGTCTCACCTCTGGATAATAAGGTTGAGATGAGAGTGTTCACAGCGAGATCAGGATCATTTTCCCCCAGGTCGAAAGGAAAGAACTGCTCTAATACCATAATCGTAACACGCCAGTTCTTAATTAAAAGATAAACAAATAATTGTTTATCAATGAAATAGGGAACTCAAAAATTTCTTTTATAATGCAAGTTTATACAAAATGTTGGGGCCCTCAATTACAATATAAGTAGAATACTAGAGTTCCCTTCTTTCGACTCTTCCGCTGCGCACTCTGATCTTCAAGCTCCTTGAACATGCACCTAAAATGTTAACCACTAAGGGTGAGACCTTTTCAAAACACAGTGAATTACAAGATAGTAAGCAGTCCATAATAAAAACTCAAGAATAATAATCAAATCAAGCAATGGACTAACAAATACATCATATTCATTTAACAAAACAACATTCAATTATTTCCAGATTACAATCACTTATCTTTTCCCATTTTCTTTTCCATTTTCCATCTCCAATTCAATTTCCATTTCCTTTTGGTTGCACCACTAGGACTTGTATGCACCTGCTAGGTCATTTGGCACACCCATTAGGGACTTTGCACCCATCAAGACTTTACACCCATTAGGCATCACCCGTTAGGACTATGCTTTTCCATTTATCCCTCTAAATAAACCTCAATTCCAATTGATTTTATTCAACAGTGAATTGATCCATTGATTACAACGACGCCTAACGGGTCATTTGAACCTAATGGGTCATTTTGCCTGACAGGTCATTTAGCCCTAACAGGTCATTTGGAATACCTAGTAGGGCACCTAGTGTGCCGGTGTAACCGAAGATCAATTCCACTGCTGAAGGTCCCATTTATTAATTAGTGTCACATTTATCATTTTCCAAACATACATAGCCATTTCATCAACCAGAAGTCCAGCATCAAATATAATGATACTAACCCATTGGCAACGACATTTATCTTTGCTAATGATACTAACCCATTGGCAACGACATTTGTCGTTACCTAAAAGGTAAGCCACGTCACCTAGTTGTTGCATTTTTGGCAACGACAAATTATTTGTAACGACATATGTCGTTGCAAAACCGGTGTGAATCGCAACAAAGGTTTGTCGTTGCGATAGTTATATTGTCATTGCTATACTTTTTCGCTACGCCCTGACCCGCAACGACTGATGTCGTTGCCAAAAATGTTTTTCGCAACAGCTTTTCCTTTTTCACAACGACTTTTGTCGTTGCAATTGGCCGACTTTCTTGTAGTGTATAATGCCGAGCAGAAACTGATAATCAATTGTCTAAGTTGACAATAGATTATCTGAGCTGCTATACACAAAAATAGGGTTTTATCATAATGAACTTAGCAAGCACAAATGAACAAACAGAGGTTCAGTTTTGCTGACTAACTGCTCGGTAAATATGCAAACAGTTAAAGAGCAGATAATGCAGAAAACTGTAAAGAGAAGAGACACAAAAAATTTTATACTGGTTCACTCTCACCCACTTGAGAGCTACGTCCAGTCCCCCTTAAAACCTTTAAGGAGCTTTTACTAAATCAATTTAAATGGTTACACAAGGATTTACAAGAGAACCTCTCTAATTCTAACCCAGTCACAGAGTGTATCAAACTCTTGACACTACCCCAAATAAATTAATAGCTGAAGACCCACTTCAGCACTTTACAACACCGAAGCTTCTTGAAACCTTCAAGAACAGCTTCGTTCAATACAGTTACAGAGATGAAAGAAAGAGGATGGCTCCAACTCGAGAACTCAAAAGAATATGATTTGAAAGTTTGTGTATCAGTTGAGTAATCGATTAAGAAAGGGATTTCACAGAGAAGATGAAACTTGGGTTTCGAATATGAAAATTTTGTTTCTCTGTGTTCTGATAAAATTTTGCCATTGCTGTTGTTGTTCTCTCTTTTCAGTGTTTGTGGTCTGATCTTGTTATTTTTTTTGGAGACCTTTTATACTAAACTCAGCATCCAACAGAGGAAAGATATTTTGTGACACAACTTGTCATTGCAACGGATATTCCAAAATTATATCCATGTTGCTGCAACGTTCATATCCACGTATTGTTCTTTTTGGAAGCTTCTAATTTGCAGCAACGTACAGTGACAGCTATTGTCCTTTCCAAATTTGATCCCTTTTTCAAATTTGAAATTCAAGTATGGCGGTGTTGATGACAACTGAATGTTAACGACTTAATGTTGAAGACGATGAACAGTTAATCTAAGCTTGTAAACTATTCGAGCTAGGGAACTTGATTTCTTATGCAGCAGAAAGCTAAGACAGAACCGAGCTTGAACCGAGCTGAAGACTTGAGCTTGATGATGCTTGCACTGAAATTGACCAAGTGTGAATCGAGCTTGACCTTGACCTTTGACTTCCGAGCTGTGGCCGAGCTTTGCACTTTGACTTGAGTTTAACTCTGAACCGAGCTCTGGCCGAGCATGTGCACTCTAGCTTGAGTGACCTTGAAGTCCGAGCTTTGGCCGAGCTTCTCAAATTTATCTTGAGTTTAACTCTGAGCCGAGCTCTGGCCGAGCTTCACACACTAGCTGAATATGAAGTTGAGATCCGAGCTCTAGCCGAGCTTTATGCTTGATCTTGAGTTGACTCTTGAATTTTGAGCTTTTGGCCGAGCAATGCAAACTATCTTGAATATGATTTTTACATCCGAGTAAATGCTTGGCTGAACTGAAGTGATGTCGAGCTTGAGCTGAACTGATGTGATCTGATGTGATGCCGAGCTTGACAACTTCTCCGAGCATGGAGACTTGAAAGATTAAACTTCTTGATGAATAGTGTTGTCGAGCTTGACATTGGTTCGAGCTTGACAACGTCACCGAGCTTCGGGACATGAGTGAATAATCTTCTTGATGAACATCGTTTCCAAGCTTGACATCGACACCGAGCTTTAAGCCGAGCTTGATGTGTAACATCCTCAAGTTTCGATTCCGTTTAGAAGTGTTAATTAGTATTAATTAGTATTAGTATTAGTAAGTGTTTAGAATTAGCATTTAGCTAAGTGTTGAATGGTATGAGTTAAGAATAGGTTAGAATGTGTTTAGGATGTAGGTTTTAGCTAAGAGTAGGTTAGAATGGGTTATAGTAAGCTTAGGATCCTTAGAATGCATGAAAGAAGGGAAAATTTAACTGGTTAATCGATTAAGAGGTCCCTTAATCGATTAATTTTTAAGCACCTTTCAGCCAATAATCGATTAAGGTGTGACTTAATCGATTAAGTTTTGAGGCAGCTTCAGACCTTAATCGATTAACTGCTGTGTTAATCTATTAAGGGCTGCTTTTCAGTCATAAAACACGTGTTCCAATAGTCATTTTTCAATGTTTCCTCTTCTCTCCACACGAGTTCTTCTTCTTATTTTCACCTAGGGCTTTCAATTTCTTCAAGTTACCACCTTATAACATCAAACTAACTCCATAAATCTTCCACCCATCATTCCCTAATCAATTCCCCTCTTTCAAATATCAATTTCTTCTCTCTTTCATAAAACCCCAAAGTCATCCATGGAACCCCAAGTTGTGCAATCTCTTCCGTAGGGCCTTAGCATCATCAAGGGAGCTTAAGGATCATAGGAAATCAAGGAACAAGGGTGCTAGAATCTTGGTTGGGAGCTTGGTTGGTGCTTGCTTCCAAGGTTCTCTAGTCCTCCTCTTCCCTCCAAGAGGTAAGGGGTGTAAATTGGGTCTAGCTTAGGGGAAAGGTTTGAAATTAGTAATTGGGACTTGATTAGGTATATTTAGATGTTTGGTTGAGCTTAGGATTAGGAGAAAATAATTTAGTGTAAAAACCCTAAGTGATTGTTATTCTATATATGTGATTTTTATGTTTAAATGTATTAAATCTTATGTTAGTTATATAATTGTTGTTATTCTCTGTGTTATGATGTGCTTGCAATTATAGAATTAAAGTATTAATAGTTATGCATACCTTAGGGTCAAAGTACTATTCAATTAAGTTTGAACCAAATTAATGTGATTTTTTAAAAGAGAACAAGAAGGGGTTTAAATCTCAATTGAAAAGCACTTGCATATAACATCATTCATGGTGTAAAGGTGGACGTTAGGTGTAGGGGAAAAACACACATCGTTTCGATTGATGAGGGCAAAAGTAAATTACTGGAATTACTGTGGAGAACTTTGATCCTGCAAAGGACATGGGTTTGATCCCCGTGTTGGGGATTGGTTCTATGTAAACCATAGTAATTCTATTACTTTGGCTCGTTTTGGCCAGTCGAGGGTGATTTCTGCTAAAGCCAATTTGGACGAATCAAAGCAAATTGTACAAGGAACCCTCCTACGGGGAGTGTGTGAAGTACTGTGCAAGCGGGTAAGCGAGGAACCTTCCTAAGTAGAGGTGAAGCACCCTATCAGAGGTTGAGAAATACTTACTCCTGGTCGGTTTTTCCCCTGAGTGGAGGGTGTATGTGAGGATGTGAAATTGTTAAATGAAAAGGGAAAAGTTAAAGTGTTAAAGTGAAAGTGAAAGTGTGGAAGAGATTGCATAAATGAATTAATTCATTGAACCCGATCAAATTGTTTGATGAGCATTATATTTCCCATTATTCATAGCCTTATTTTGCTCTCATTGATGATTTTTGGTGCCTACTTGACATTGTTTAGAATGATTTAGTATTTTAGACTTTATTAGACTATTATTCCGGATTTTAATTAATTTGGATTATTTAGCCTAATTTAATCTATTATTATTTTCAGGTCATATTTGGCACAAGGGCAGTTTGGATATTTTGGGAGTGAAGATTTAATTTTGGAAGAGAAGATATATGATGAAGTGAAGATTGTAATATATCTTTAGGATTATTTGAGATTTAGTTTATATCTTTTAAGATTTAGATTTTATCTATAGGATATTTTTTAGATTTAATTTAGAGATTAGCTTTCCTTAGGATTTGGCCTATGATTTAGGCCCGTTTTGTGATTTAAAAAGCCAAATTCATGTAGACCTAGCAGCCATCTATCATTCCACGTTTTTCCCAATCTCTCTCTAAGAGAAGGCTTAGTTTTGCTCTCCAAGCTTGTGGTGGCTGCTAGGGTTTCTCTCTCTTCCCTTTTCTACACGTTTTTGACTTATTTCATCATGGAAGGCTAAACTCTTAGGTTAAATCCCTTTGGTAATGTATCACATACTCTTGAGGTTTTGTTCTTAATGCTATTTCGTTTTTATTCACTGTTTTCATGCTTATTGATATGTTATGATTCGCTTAGTTCCATTCTATAGAGATAATCCATGTGTATGAATGCTTAATTTATGCAAACTCGTAAAATCTCCATGCTTTGGCTTTTAATGCTTAATTAGATGTTAGGGTTTTGGGGTGAGTGTAACACCTTCCATTTTGATCCATTATACCATATTATTGTAAAAGTTTTTAAGAAAATTTTGACAGGGTTTATTCTAAAATTTGGACTTTCCCTTTATGATTAAAACCTGTCACCTGTCAGCCAGATTATTCAAAAATTAATTTATTCGTTCAGTTACGTCAAAATACTTACAACAGAATAGATGAAACCCATGTTCCAAAATGAAATTAAGATTTACCAATTAAAAGTGGAATATCACCATTCTACCAGAAAATACATATAATTTTTCCCAAATGTTAAACCAAATGGTGATAGCTCAACAGTTTATATAAAAAGTCCTGAATACAAAATAATCCTACATTATATACTAAGAGAGCATAGGTTGACTGTGAAAAGGGATAAACCCAATGTACATAGGGTTACACCTTAGTGTACCCAACCTCGATCTTCTGGTAAACTGTAGAGACTCTTTCCTCAATACCTAAAATGGTCAACACAGAGAGTGAGATATAACTCAAAATCAAAGGAAACACCTAAAGGCAGTAATAAAACATAATAAAATACATGACACCCAAACATATAACTAAATATATATACATATATATATTTATGCCCTATTCCCTTCTAATTACCATATGATGCCATGTATGCCATGATATGCAATGCAATGCACTTTCCATAACCATTTCCATATCCATTTCCATGTATTTTCCATAAGGTATCCATATTCCATATGACCTCACATCGCCCTCCACACAATTGGAAAAGATCAACTAGGAGTAAGTGTTCCCCAACCGATGCTTGCATAATACGATGTCGGGTGGATTTCCCCTTAGCACGTTGGGAAGCTATCTCATCCTGTGTACATAGTACCATTTGGGCCGGATACCCAAATTGGCTATAGCAGGAACCACTTTACACTAGTCCCGAAGTGCCTAAGTGGCGGATAGAATTATCATAGTGCGCGTAGGACCAATCCACGGCTTAGCCCAGTACTTCATCCCTTTGTAGAATACCTCATACTGTATTAGACCCATCTTGTGGATCAAAGTCCTCTATGATAAATTCCCACAATTGTGTTGGTACACAATTGAGCCACTATATCACTCTCGTCCGTCGATTCTATGGAACCTTCGCATGACTGTCCTTTAGTCCACATAGAATGTTCTCGTATCTTTTCCAATTCCTAACGTCCTTCCTCACTTACTGATGCACATGTTTCTACTCATTTTAATTAACTAGAATAGCCAAGCCATTTTATATAATCATGTTTCCTTTTTCCTCTAATTAGTGTAGCTTAATTAATCCAACCATATATATATAGTCCTTTTATAAGTTATTAATTATAACTTAAAATAATTCCAACATAGCCACTTTGCACCATAATTAAGTTCCAAGCATAGAAATATGCATAATAATAATAATAACACCACACAAACAGCCAATTAATGCACAAATGAAACATAATCAAACACTAATTTCACCATTCCATACATAGAGAAAATCTAGGGTTTCTAATACTACTTAACCAATCAACAATTAAAACCTAACACATGCATAATATTATATACTTATTACTAAAAATAGGTCCTTCCTCTAATTAGGAGAATATCTCCTCTCTTACCTTTTAGAGAGAGAAATTGAGAAAGTGAAGGGTTGAGAGCCACAAACCACATCTTGAATCCACACCTCTAGCTTCCTAATTCCTTGCTCCAAACCACCTTCCAAGCCTTAATTTGAACTCCTATGCCAAAACCCCTTTGATTGAAGAAGTTAGGGTTTATGGGTTAAGAAAGGGGTTTCTTGGATTGGAGAGAAGAGGGGCTTATGTTGAACCAAAAGAGAAGAAGGATAGAGAATTGGTGATGGAAAAGAGTTGAGGACTTGATTTGTGAAGAAACTAAATGGTTTCGATCATGATTTGTGGATGAGAATTAAGAACCCTAGCTTTGCCAAAGAGGGTCGAGAATGAGGAATGAAATTTTCTCTAAATGAGCTCTGCCCATCGACTTAAAAACTGGTTCTGCAGGGTCGTGGATATCGATATCCACCTATGGATATCGATATCCAACATCGATATCCCTATGTTGGATATAGATATCCAATGTTAAAAATGACAGCACCTTTCACACTTCAAATGACCATAACTTCTTCGTTAACCGTTGGATCTTGCTCAAACTTGGAAGCAAGCTCCCTAATAATTCCAACTTCACATCCAACGGTGGGTTTTGGGTTTTGAGCTCTAAATATTTAAATCCTAATTTTTCTCCCTATTTAGAAACTTTTTAACTATTTTCTGACTATTCTTGGTTCTAATATCTAACACTGGGTTTTTCTCTTACTCTTACCTCCTAACTCTAATATTTCCCCAATTAAATTAGGAAAATAAAATTAGGGATGTTACAGTGAGAATTGAATTTTTGCTTAGTATTTAGTTCTCACGAGTTGGATAGTGAAGAGGGAATAAATTGATCTTTTGTGACCGATGATAGAGTTGTGAACGCGAGCCAAAGGGGTTTATCCGCTTTTCCTTATCTGTTACTTCGTTTTTATTTAATTCTGTTTTGATTCTAGATTTCAACATTCAATACCAAACCCCCCTTGTTTTCTATGCATACTATGTGTTCGACCTTTTGCTTGATAAGATATTCCTTGGGAGACGACCTAGGAGTCACTTCCTAGTACTATACTTAAACTGTTTTTATTTGTATCGGGTACAGCCTCGATCAAATTTGGCGTCGTTGCCGGGTAATATCGGTTCTTGCCAAAGGTCATTAGTAGTTAGTTAGTGTCGTAGTTAGTATAATAGTTATTATAGTGTGTTGTGTCTGATTTAGGGTCTAGTAGTCAATTCTGATAACTGGTTGAAGTTGCACTATTTGTTGTTTTGCTATTTTGCTGCAATTAGTGTATTTGATTGATTCTGTGGTTGCTAGTTCACATAGTTCTGGGTGGAATTTTTGCACGAAAATTTGTATCCACACTACTTTTATAATATAAAAAGGTTTTGATGAACCACGATCACTCAGATTTGCACCAGTTGTGAGTTCCAGAAAAATTTTCCATGTTTTAGCAGCACTTACTATAAACCGTCACAACTTTTGACCCATAACTCGGAATTTGACGAATTTTATATCAAATCGAAAAATTTGACCCATAACTCGGAATTTTCCATGTCTGGACCACGAAAAAGGCTTTTTACTATTTCTTTTTTATTTTACAAGTTTTATTTTCTTAATTTTTTGTCCCTGTCTTAATTGTTTGACTTGGTTCCTTTTTGAATTTTGTCTTCAAACTTTCTGTGATATGTTTTCATGATTTTAGGGTGCTGAAAAAAATAAATAAATAAATTTTAAAAAATAAAAAAAATTTGTTGCCTATTTTGGTCATGTATATCTGTTACAGTCTACTATGGTTGATGGTGTTCTGTTCAGTACATGACTAGGGGCAACCCAAGTTACTTGCATCCCTACAACCCTGAAATTGATAGGACTTATCACAGATTAGTTTGACAAAATAGGAACCAGTCCATAGGTAGTGAGTCTGTTGAGTCTTTACATAGTGAGTCTGCTTCCTTTTCTTCTATTCCTATAAATTCTGATTCTTATTCTGATTCTTATTCTGTTTATTCTGAAAATATGGCTCAACTTCCACCACGTGAGAGGACATTGAGGGAGCTGGCTGCACCTAATTTCACTATTGAAGATTTGTGCATCCAGTATCCCAATGACCCGTATGAGCTAAAGTTTGGACTAATTCATTTGTTGCCCAAGTTTAATGGTCTTGCAGGTGAGGATCCTCATAAACATCTCAAGCAGTTCCACATTGTGTGTGCCACTATGAAACCACATGATGTGCAAGAGGATCATGTTTGTCTCAAGGCATTCCCACACTCCCTAGAGGGGCTAGCTAAGGATTGGTTGTATGATCTGGCCCCTGGTTCTATCACAGGCTGGGATGACCTGAAGAGGGCATTTTTCGAGAAATTCTTCCCTGCGTGCAGAACAACAACAATCCGAAAGGATATATCAGGAATCAGGCAACAAAGTGGAGAAAGTCTTTACGAGTATTGGGAGAGATTCAAGAGACTGTGTGCGAGCTACCCCCACCATCAGATCTCAGAGCAGCTGCTTATTCAATATTTCTATGAAGGTCTCAACCTCATGGAGAGAAACATGCTTGATGCTGCAAGTGGTGGTGCCCTAGGAGACATGACACCTTTAGAAGCCAGAGCCAAGATTGAGAAGATGGCTTCCAATTGTCAACAATTTCATGCAAGGGGCAACAACGATGCAATCGTAGTGAGAGGAGTGAATGATGTTGGCACAAGTTCTGGTAAGGTTGAGAAGCTTGAACAGAAGATAGACTCACTTACAACTTTGGTCACTCAATTGGCCATCAACCAGAAGAAGTTGTCTCTGCCTGCTAGATTATGTGGTATTTGCACATCCAGTGAACATAACACAGAAGCATGCCCTTCTTTGCAGCAGCAACCAACGACTGGTGCTGACCAACCTGAGGCATATGCCGCCAACATCTTCAACAGTAGAAACCAGCAGCCACAGAACTTTGATCTCTCTACCAATAGATACAACCCTGGTTGGAGGAACCATCCCAACCTGAGATGGTCTGATCAGCAGCAACCTTCACAGGTTCAATTTCAGAACAATTCTAGACCACCATATGTACCTCCTCCAGTCCAGCAGCAGAGACAACAGCAGCAGCAACAACAGGCTAATTCTGCACCACCAGCTCCTAGTACTGAGCAGCAGCCTTCATTGGAAGAGTTGATGAAGCAGATGACCATGCAAAATCTCCAATTCCAACAGGAAACTAGAGCATCCATTCAAAGACAAGAGGCCTCCATTCAATCTTTGACCAATCAGATGGGACAAATGGCAACAGCCATCAACACTTTGCAATCTTAGAATTCTAACAAGTTGTCATCCCAAACAGTGATCAACCCAAACCAGAATGTGAGTGCCATCAGTCTAAGGTCAGGGAAGCAGATTGTCACACCCACACCAGAACCTGACCTCAACAGAGATGATCTAGTTCCATCCGAAAAGAAGAGCCAAATGGTCGAGGAGAGTGAGCACACAAATATCAGAAAATCCCATCCAGCTCAGCCTTTCTCAAGCACAACACCTGCTGCTGCCCAACAACCACCCCCCATTCCTCTTCCTTTCCCACCAAGGGGGGTGAGTCAAAGCAAGAAAATGGAAGAGATTGACAAAGAGATACTTGACACATTCAGGAAGGTGGAAGTCAACATACCCCTTCTTGATGCAATCAAGCATATTCCAAGGTATGCAAAGTTCTTGAAGGAGCTATGCACACACAAACGGAAGCTTAAGGGCAATGAGAGGATCAACATGGGAAGAAATGTCTCTGCTCTTATAGGTAAACTCGTCCCTCATATTCCTAAAAAGTGTAAGGACCCTGGAACTTTCTCTGTACCTTGTATCATAGGTAATACTAAATTTGAGAATGCTTTGCTAGATTTAGGAGCATCTATTAATGTTATGCCTATGTCTGTTTTCAAGTCTCTTTCACTTGGACCTCTTCAACCTACGGGTGTGGTTATCTATTTGGCAAATAGATCTACTGCCTACCCCGCAGGTTTTATAGAGGATGTCTTGGTTCGGGTTGGTGAACTTATCTTTCCTGCTGATTTTTATATTCTTGATATGGAAGAGGACAACTCTCGTAGTGCTGTCCCTGTCATATTAGGGAGACCATTTTTAAAAACAGCCCGAACCAAGATTGATGTGCATGCAGGTACACTTTCAATGGAATTTGATGACAGAGTGGTTCGATTCAATATTTTTGATGCTATGAAACATTTTTCTGATGATCACTCTGTCTTTCATGTTGACTTGCTTGATGATCTGATTGATGAGCATGTTCTTGAATTTTTGCATGATTATGATTTGCCATCTTTCACTGACTCATTTACTTGTTCTGCATGTTCTGATTCCGAAATGTGCACTGCATGCATTGAAATTGACCAGTTTTTAAATTCTGCTACTGCATCTGTTGATTCATATGATATAGATTCAGATTATGCTAACCCTGACCCCATTTTTGTTATGCATGAGTCTAATCCATTTGTTCAGGTGCAGGCGGCAGAATCCATTTCTGCTGCCCCTTTAGTTCCATCTGTGATGCAGGCACCTTTATTGGACCTGAAGCCCCTTCCTCCTCATCTCAAATATGCTTACTTGGAGGATGAGCAGAAACTTCCAGTGATCATCTCTACCTCCCTTTCTGTTGATCAAGAGAAGAAGCTGCTGGATGTGATTAGAGCAAACAAAAGGGCAATAGGATGGACTTTGGCAGACATACCTGGTATTAGCCCCTCCATGTGCATGCACCGGATTTTATTGGAGGATGGGGCGAAGCCAGTGAGACAACCCCAGAGACGGTTGAACCCCCAGATTCTTGATGTGGTGAAGAAAGAGGTCACCAAGTTGCTGCAAGCTGGTATCATCTACCCCATTTCAGACAGCACTTGGGTAAGCCCGGTTCAAGTAGTTCCCAAGAAGTCTGGGGTGACAGTTGTCAAAAATGAGAAGGATGAGCTGATTCCCACTAGAGTGCAGAACAGTTGGAGAGTCTGCATTGACTATAGGAAGCTCAACCAGGCGACCCGCAAGGATTACTTTGAAGAATCAAGGTGTATGAAGCTATGTTTTGATGAGGAAAACATTGTGATGAAGTCAAGTGAAAGCAAGTCAAAGAAAGTCTCCCAAAGAACAAAAAGCAACAATGTTCAAGAGCTATAAATGTTTCAAAGAAAAGATAAAGAGAAGAAGAAAGCAAATGTTACAAGAAGAGAGAATCAACTAATCTCTAGACAAGCAAGCAAGGAACCAAAGTTTCATAGAGTTATTTTATATTTTGCTTTGAGTCCTTAGGTTGTTGGGTAGAGTTAGTTTTGGGTAGTGAATCTCAATTAATTAATTTTGATCAAATTAATTTTGAGTTTCATAAAACCAATTAATTAAAATATGTTGATGCATATTTTTCAAAATGTTTTTAACTATTTTTAGAATGCATCAATAAGTGGCTAAATATTTTAATTAAGGTTGGAAAGAATTGATTTTAATAGTTAAAGTGTTGAAAATATTTTTTGCTAAATTAGAAAACAAAAGTTACAGTAACTAACCGGTTAGTAATACCCAGTAACCGGTTAGTGTCTGTTAAGTTTGTTAAAAATTCAGTTTTATGTTTTCATTCTTTATGGGTATCTATATAAATCATTCTTACACCTTAATGAAAACATAGAATCATTCAGATACGTTTTATATCCAGAAAAACAAGCCACACACTCTCTCTTAGATTGAAAAGATCAAAAGCTTTCTTTTACATTGATTTGGGTCTGATATATATACCTTTTGGACTTCATTTTATCCTCTTTTACTTTGATTTGGCTTGTTTTCATAGTAAACTTAGGATCTTTTTATTAGTTTTTAGGAATTTTAGTAGTTGTAGTTTCCCATGAACTTTTTGATCGTTTGTTCAGTGTTTCAGGTGATTTTGGAGCTCAAATGCAAAAATAATTTATGGAATTGGAAAGAGCATTCAAAGACCTTGAAGTAGGAAAAAGAACGGAGAGAATCGGAGCCGGAAGCAGGTCCACACGCCCCAAGCGCGTGGACGGGTGCGCCTGGGGCGCGCGAGTGAAGAAAAAGAGCAGACATCAGAAGCGCACGCCTGGGGCGCGTTACCGCGTGCGCCTGGGGCGCGCGAGCACCAGAAAAAGCCCAATTGGGCCAAAACTTCAGAAATTGATTGGGATTCTACTTAGAGATAGATTGTAATTATAAATTAGTGATTTAGAATTAGGTTAGGCAGCCAACTAAAGGAGAAAACAGAATTTAGATTTGAAGAGGGAGATTGCATTGATTTGGAGCATTTGAAGATTGAAGGATTTGGGGTAATTTATCTATGAATTTCCCTATTATGTCTTCTCTTCTTCTTATTTCTATGTGTAACTAAAACCTTCGTGTTAGGAACAAGGTGAATTTGTATGGCGTAGCTTATTTCAATTTATAATTTAGGATTTTTCTGTTTTTAATTCATGCATTAATTGTGTTTTTATTGCATACATAAACCTGCGCAATTTATGTTTTGGATTTCTTAATTCACAACGAGAGTTGGGATTTTGAATAGGCCTTGCAATTAATGGTATAATCAGTCCAAAATATAGAGATATAATTGGATGATTATATGGCTTTATAATTCCCTTGTGCTGAATTGATATTTTCTTATATTGTAATTTGTTGAGAGATCAAGGATTAAGTATTTAGAAAATAAGGGTAATGTTAGAGAGATCTAACTATTGCTATTTGAGAGGAATGATCCATGAATTGAAGGATAATTAAAGTAAAATCTGAATTATAATTGAATAAGTGAAACCTACAATGCAACCAATGTTCCTAACCACTTTTCTCCCATAGTTCTCAATTTTAATTTAATTTCAGCAATTTAGTAGTTTAGTTAATCATAGTTTTTAAATCTGAATTTTTAATTTAAACACTTTTTTAGTTTATAGGATTTATTTATAATTGCATTAAGGTGAAAATATACTAAAAACACAACTCCCTGTGGGACGATATTCGGTCTTCCAGACTATATTACTCGTTGACCCAGTCCACTTGCTGGTACATCAACAAGTTTTTGGCGCCGTTGCCGGGGAGTAGTATTCTTTAGTTTATTTTCGGTACTTAGTGTAGTTATTAGTAAATTCTATTTTTCTTTTTATTTTTCTGTATATATTTTTTATTTTTTTATTTTATTTAATTTAACAGGTGCTGCTTAACCGTTTTTATGCGTTTACGTTCTGTAGGTAATCAAGGCCTTGTGCAATTTGATCTCGAATTGGAACTTAGTGTGAAACGGTTGAAAAAGCAAGAAAAGCAAGCAAGAAAGATGGCTGAATCACATGGTTCTGGTGGTTCCGGTGCAACACCCCAACCCACAAGGAAGACTTTGGCTGATTATGCCACAGTAGATCCAGATGTCTGCACATCCAGTGTAGTCCGGCCAGCAATTACAGCAGCTGCGTTTGAGATTGATCCGCAATACATTCATCTTATCAAACAGGATCAATTCTCAGGTGCACCTGCCCAGGATCCTACTGAGCACATAGCCAACTTCCTCCAGATGTTGGACTTTTTCAAGATAGAAGGTGCATCAGATGAGGCGATTCGCATGCGTATGTTTCCTCTCTCTTTGAGGGACAAGGCCTTTACATGGATGAGGAATCAGCCTCCTGGAAGCCTTTCCAGTTGGGATGTTCTGGTCAAGAAATTCATGGCTCAGTTCCTTCCAGCTGGAAAGTAAGCCAAGCTCCACCAAGATGTCAACTCTTTTGTTCAAGCAGAGGGGGAGATGTTACATGATGCATGGGAGACATATAGCCAGCTGTTGAAGAAGTGCCCGACACATGCTATACCAGATTGGATGCAAATCCGATTATTCTATGATGGGTTGAGGAGCACAAACAAATTCATGATTGATGCAGAAGCTGGAGGGTCCTTGATTAAGAAGACTGTGGAAGAGGCAAAGGAAATCATTGAGACAATGGCCTACAACAGCAGTCAAGCCCTTGCTAACAAGACTATCTTGAAGAACTCAGACTTGAGCACTACCCAGATGCAGACTCTCATTCAGCAGAATAAGGAGATGCATGATCAGATCACAGCATTAATGAAGAGGATGGGTCAGACTCAGTTGGGAGCAGTGAGTAGCACACTTGTGTGCGACTTTTGCAATGGGAACCATAGGAATGGAGAATGTGCCAATGAAATGGAGAAAGCAGCGACTATTGAGGAACAAGCAAAATATGTGGGTGGTGGAGGAAATAGAAACAACATGTACTCCAACACCTACAATCCAGCATATCGCAACCACCCAAATTTCTCATGGCACAGCCCAGCCTTGAATCAGCCACAACAACAGCAGAAACCTTCCTGGGAGATAGCACTTGACAAATTGAACAACTCCACCCAATCTTTCATTGAGGAGACTAGAGCCCAGTTTGCTAATCAGGGTGCTAGTATTCGTAATTTGGAGGTACAAGTGGGTTAGATTGCCAAGCAGATTTCTGAGAGGTCAGTGGGAACTTTTCCTAGTGACACCATAGCTAATCCCAAGGAGAGGTGCATGAAGGTGACACTCCGAAGTGGCACAACATATGATGAACCAACTGCCAAGGGGAGTGCCACCAATGAAAATCCAAGCAAAGATAAGGAGCCTAAGGGTGATGCAACATCAAAGAAGAAGGAAGGTGAAATTGGAGCATCAAGTACGCAGGGTCCACCTACGGATCACAATCCGGTTCAGCCCAAGCTAGCTCCTTTGCCTTTGAGGGTGCCTTTTCCCCAAAGGTTGAAGAAAGATGAAGACAAGAGGCACTTTCAAAAGTTTCTGGACATGATCAGAAAGATCCAGATTAATATCCCATTTGCAGAGGCTCTTGAACAAATGCCTTTGTATTCGAGATTTATGAAGGATCTTCTGACCAAGAAGAAGGGGATGCTCACTGGAGAGACATTTCCAATTGCTGAGAAGTGTAGCAGAATCATAAAGTCCAATCTGCCACCGAAGTTGAAGGATCCAGGAAGCTTTAATCTACCTATAAGCATCGGCAAGGGTTATACAGGTAAGGCCCTCTGTGAGCTTGGTGCCAGTGTTAATATAATGCCTTTGTCACTTTTTAATAAGTTAGGAATAGGAGAGATTAAACCGACCCCGATCCTATTACAACTAGCTGATAACACTGCCCTCCGCCCTTATGGAGTGGTGGAAGATATCTTGGTGAAAGTTAAGGATTTTATATTACCCCTTGATTTCATGGTGCTTGACATAGAAGAGGATGATAACATTCCTCTAATTTTTGGAAGGCCTTTGTTGGCTACAGCAGGGGTAATCATAGATGTTCCTAGAGGAGAAGTTATTCTCCGTGTGAGTGGTGAGCAAGCTGTGATAAATATTTTTGAAAAACCACCATGCACGGCGGACTACTTTTCCCAAGTAAATTGTGTTGCAAGCTCTAATGAACAATGTAATGATTTAGAGTTTGCACACCCTTTTGAAATAAACTGCCCTTAAGCCCCTTCTAGGGGCGATGAGTCAGGCTCGTGACATTAAACAAGCGCTTGTTGGGAGGCAACCCAATTTTAAGTAATTCTCCCTTAGGATAGGAACTTTAGGATAGGTGATTTTTTTTTAGTTTAGGATAGTTTAGGTAGTTTTATTTATTTTTCTTCTTTTCTACATTTTATTTAAAAAAAATGGTACAGACCAGGCGCGCCTGAGGCGCATGGCCTGGCGCGCCTGGGGCGCGCGCGCTCACTGATGCATTTGGTGCAGCACGCCTGGGGGGGAGTCAGCCAATTCCCCCCACTTCCCTCTTCATCCCCAATTCAATTCCCTTAGAACCCTAACCCCAAATTCATCCCCAATTCATAAATTCCATCAAATCCACCCAAATTTCATCAAATTAATCACTCACTCTTCAATTAATCATCATTCTCATCATCAATCTCTCTCCTTTTTCATCAAAAATTTTCAAAAACCCCATTCCCCTCTATTCTCTTCTCAATTCGGATTTTTCAAAAAAGGGCTAGGGAACACGAATTTTTTATTGTTTTAAGGTAAGAATCTCTTCTTTATCCTTCTCTGGTCTGATTTGTTTGGATTTGGAAGGTTAGGATTGAGTTCTCTCTTTGAAATTTTGAAGGTTTTGTGTTGCTTGCCAGGTGTTCGATATATTGCCTTTTGCAATTTTTGAACTAAAACATGTTGAGAAGGGGAAAGAGGCCAATGGTGGACAGTAGTGGAGAGATTGGGACGACTTTTGAGCATCCGAAAGTCGCCGAGTTTCATGATGGAAAGATGGTAAAGAGGAGGGTGCAACCGGAATTGGGCATGGTCCTTGATGAGACCGTTTTCGGTCAGCAGGTGGTTGGTCTTAGAGGTGTGGAGGAGGTGATGGAGGTGATTAGAGTGAACAAATGGGAGTCGTGGGTTAGAGGTCCACCGGAGTATTTGAGTCAGAAATTGGTTTGGGAGTTTTATTCGCATGCTTGGTGGCGTGCACAGTTAGAGAAGAAGGAGGAGTTGTTGCATGGGACGGTTGAGCACAAGAGGGTTGCGTATATGAGAGGCAAGGAGGTGTCGTATGATGCTGCTACTATAGCACATGTCCTACGCCTTCCTAGCTACTCTCCTCATATGGCCCCCGCTTTGTTCAACATGGATAGTTATGAGGATGTTGGTATGTATTCTCTGGATATGCTTCAGAGACATTTGTTTTTGGCTAGAAAAACGTGGAATTTAAATATTAATCAAAGGCCAAAACATGTGTCCCAGAAGAATATGCAGGGAGCTGCCCGGTTTTGGGTCCGATTCATCATGCACAACTTGTACCCCCATTCCCATGACACTGAGATTTCCCCAGCCATATGTCGTCTAGTGTATGCCCTTAAGTCCTGTGTCGTAGTTGATGCGGCGTCGCTGATTTCTGATCAGTTGCACCGTTTTGCCTTGAGTGACAAGGGATATGTGGGATTCCCTTGGGTAATACACCAGTTGTGTGCTGCTGTGGGGGTGATGCCTGGGAATGATGAGATGAGGGAGATTAAGAGAGCCACCATGCTGACTAAAGCTGTCTGGGATAATTATGTTGTACTTGCTATTAAGACAGCTAGGGAGGATAGACACCCACCCATTATTCTTGACCCACAGCCTCCAGTCCAGGATAGAGCAGGATCTTCTCGCCGACCGGCACAGTCGTCGGATGGTGTGGAGGATCTGCGGGTTATGATGCAGTCCATGACGAGGGAGCAGGCACTGCAGGGGCGGTATTTGCGGCAGCAGGCTGAGTTCCAGCGTGTTCAGTTACGCAGGGACGAGGCCCGTGATGATATTATGAGAGCCTGGAGTGTTGATCAGGGTTATGCTTTTGATCTGCCCCCTTATTCGGACTATGAGAGGAGTCTATTGGACTATCCGGTGGATGTGCCTGAGCCTGATGTTCGAGGGATGGATGAGGATTAGTTGGGGTTGGGGTTGTTTGTTTTTATTTTGATATATCTGATGTATTTTCCCCACCCCGCTCTGTACCTGTAATATTATCTGAGTTTGCATTCTTTAGGATTTAATTTAATTTTAATGCATAGATATTTATTTCGATTATTATCTTGTTACATCTGTATTCCTGAGTTTAGTGCAGGCATGACTGTTGTCTCCTACCATTAGTGGTGCTTTGTGCACTAGTACTAACCATTGCAGGTATTAAGTTTGGGGGAGCAACATTTCACTTGTGATTAGTGCTATTATGTGGATGTGATAGGTAGTATTCGTAATCTTTATCCTTGTCATTTTTGGTTAGTTTTTTTTAGTGTAGGCTTTTAATTTTTATTTTGTAGTTTTTAGGTAGAGTAGTTTGCTTGAGGACAAGCCAACCTCTAAGTTTGGGGGAGGATACAAAATAAAAATTGATTTTTCAAGACTTGAATTGTTTCCCCATATTTGGTATTGGTTTGTGTCTCTAGTGAAAGTAGGTGATTATTCTAGATTTAGGACTTTTTCTCTTTTGATGCATGTGTATACTTAGTTTAGGACTTAGACTCATTGGTATTCGACTCTGTTTGATTGAACTGTAAATATGATTATGGTGACTGGGTTATTTCGACAAATGCTTTCGGAACTTGTGATTAGTGAACTGACTTTAGCCATATGTGAGGTTTTGAGCCTATTGAGGGGTATGAATTTTATTGAAATATTCTGATATTGAGACCCCTATTTTTTTCATGAGTGTGTTCACTTTGATATTGTCTTCTAGAACTTGACCAGTGACCATTTCAAAATTGATAATTGATTGCAGGCATTAAGATGATTAAGGCACTTAAGATGTGTTTTTGTGGCCTTTAGATGTTTTGCATTGACAATTTTCCCTTAGTTGCCCATTTTTGAGCCTTATAATGATATATGATTTTTCTTTGGTACCCTGCATTTATTGCATATTCTTTGTTAGTACCTTGGAAATTTTGAATGAGCAATTGAGAGGAATGAATATGAAAAGTGAAAGTAATTGGTGAAAAGTGTATGAGTTCTATTTCTCTTCCGTGTGAAATAATAATAATAAAAAAATTAAATAAAAACAAATAAATGTGAAGAGAAGAGAATAGAATAGAAAAGAAAAAATTTTGGAAAAGAAAGGAAGAATAAAATGTTCCTGATGTGAGTGTGAGTCTTTATTGTATGCATTGCTCATTCATGGTTTTTGAGGGAAACTTGTTTTTGTAAATATTTTTGCAAGTTAGCCTTTGTTTTATCCCTTCTTTCTTTTATCCCACCTAACACTTTTAGCCATGGCCCCATTACAACCAAAAATAAGACCTTTTGATTTTTGCATACTTTCAATAATTTCAGTGGAGATGTTGGTCTATGGTCAAGCCTATGGTAACACATTATCATTGTTGAATTTGAGTGAATTGAAAATATGACCCTTATACACTTTTGAGAGAAACAATTGAGAGGTTGAGAGTGTTCGCTAGTTCTGAGTTCTGAATGGGATTGTTATGTTAACTAGTATGTAATTGTGTAAATAGTTTATGATAACCAGTGTCGAAGTGATGAGTCGTAGTCTTAGATTAGGTGTGTTCATGTTGATTTAGGGAGTTTGTCTTTTGTTTAGAATTTTTATTTTACTTTTGCCTGGGACATGCAAAATGCTAAGTTTGGGGGAGTGATTTGGGTCTGATATATATACCTTTTGGACTTCATTTTATCCTCTTTTACTTTGATTTGGCTTGTTTTCATAGTAAACTTAGGATCTTTTTATTAGTTTTTAGGAATTTTAGTAGTTGTAGTTTCCCATGAACTTTTTGATCGTTTGTTCAGTGTTTCAGGTGATTGTGGAGCTCAAATGCAAAAATAATTTATGGAATTGGAAAGAGCATTCAAAGACCTTGAAGTAGGAAAAAGAACGGAGAGAATTGGAGCCGGAAGCAGGTCCACGCGCCTGGGGCGCGTGGACGGGTGCGCCTGGGGCGCGCGAGTGAAGAAAAAGAGCAGACATCAGAAGCGCGCGTTTGGGGCGCGTTACCGCATGCGCCTGGGCCGCGCGAGCACCAGAAAAAGCCCAATTGGGCCAAAACTTCAGAAATTGATTGGGATTCTACTTAGAGATAGATTGTAATTATAAATTAGTGATTTAGAATTAGGTTAGGCAGCCAACTAAAGGAGAAAACAGAATTTAGATTTGAAGAGGGAGATTGCATTGATTTGGAGCATTTGAAGATTGAAGGATTTGGGGTAATTTATCTATGAATTTCCCTATTATGTCTTCTCTTCTTCTTATTTCTATGTGTAACTAAAACCCTCGTGTTAGGAACAAGGTGAATTTGTATGGCGTAGCTTATTTCAATTTATAATTTAGGATTTTGCTGTTTTTAATTCATGCAACAATTGTGTTTTTATTGCATACATAAACCTGTGCAATTTATGTTTTGGATTTCTTAATTCACAACGAGAGTTGGGATTTTGAATAGGCCTTGCAATTAATGGTAGAATCAGTCCAAAATATAGAGATATAATTGGATGATTATATGGCTTTATAATTCCCTTGTGCTGAATTGATATTTTCTTATATTGTAATTTGTTGAGAGATCAAGGATTAAGTATTTAGAAAATAAGGGTAATGTTAGAGAGATCTAACTATTGCTATTTGAGAGGAATAGTCCATGAATTGAAGGATAATTAAAGTAAAATCTGAATTATAATTGAATAAGTGAAACCTACAATGCAACCAACGTTCCTAACCACTTTTCTCCCATAGTTCTCAATTTTAATTTAATTTCAGCAATTTAGTAGTTTAGTTAATCATAGTTTTTAAATCTGAATTTTTAATTTAAACACTTTTTTAGTTTATAGGATTTATTTATAATTGCATTAAGGTGAAAATATACTAAAAACACAACTCCCTGTGGGACGATATTCGGTCTTCCAGACTATATTACTCGTTGGCCCAGTCCACTTGCTGGTACATCAACATACATCTTGTTATCATCTTTTCTACAAACACAAGAATCTCATAATCAACTTGTTCATTGTTATTTGATTGAGATTCATTAGGTTCTGATTTTCTGTATTTCTATGGTGTTGTAATCATTGCATTCAAGGCAAAATAGTCTACAACAAATTGAAGGAAAAAGGAAGTCTTGATTGAGGAACAATCAAGCAAAGTGAAGGTTTCTTGGTTAAGGAATAATCAAGAAATTGAAGAAGTCTAAGTGGATAGAGATTCACATAGCAAGAGGGTATAATTAGAAGATCAAGGAAGGTTGCATAACAAGAGTGAGGTATCTCTTGGTAGCTATCAAGTGAGGAATATTGAGAGGCTTAGCTTGTAATCAAGGATCTTTAATTCTAGTGAAGAAATCTCTCTTTGTTGAAGAGGAGACTGGATGTAGCTCTCAAGTGGGTGAGAGTGAACCAGGATAAATCTCTTGTGCAGTATCTCTTCCCTAATCTCTTTAATTTCTGCATTATTCATTGTTCTTGCATAAAAACCTAGAAAAGCGATTTTCAAATTAATTGAATCAATTAGTTAGTAATTGTGCAAATTAATTTGGGGAAAATCATTTTAAAACATCTGTTTAATTGTTTTAAATCTTGGGTTGAAGTTATTCTGCGTTTTACTCTGAGTTCTTGATTAATTTGCAATTTTATTCAAAACTGGTTCAGATACTAACCGGTTAGTAGATTGAGTAACCGGTTAGTCACTGATACATTGGTTAAAGAAATTCTGTTTTAACCACGTTTTGTTTGAGCTTTGCGAAAATTGTTCAAGGTTGTTTGAACACCTATTCAACCCCCCCTTCTAGGTGTTCTCACGTGTTCATACTATACCACTTGTATTCCAACAAGTGGTATCAGAGCTTTGGTCGGTTAAGATCAAAGCTTAATAGCTTTACCGGAAAAGATCCTTTTTGGTTTACAATGGATAACATGAACATGTTCAATAATCTAAATATCTTAAATGTTGATGACAAGACTATGAAATTGCTAATGAGTAAATTCTTGGAGTTTTTGAAAAGTGAAGGAATTTTGCTTATTCAAGAAAGAAGAGAAGAATCAAGTTTCTCACATCAAAACAAGTCAAAAAGAAGAAATTTCAGCAAGCAAGATGCTACAAGTTTCAACCAAGACAATAAGACTAAGAAGGTTTCAAAGGAAAAATTCAAGTATCATAAGTGTAGAAAAGAGGGACACATCAAATTTGATTGTCCTCAATACTTGAAGAGACTTGAAGATAACAAGAAGAACAACAAAGAGTTCAATTCAAAAATGGATGATGTTGTGCAAGATATTTCGGAAGAAGATGGATTCTCAAACTTATGCTTGATGGCAATCCTTGATGAAGAGGCTTGTCAAAGTGACAATACCATCATACTTGATAGTGATAGTGATAATGAGGTATCCTCTTGTTCTTCCTCTAATTCAAATTCACCATCCTATAATACTTTGTACAATACATATGAAGAAATGTGTATTGAATTTGAAAAACTTGCCAAAGTTCATGAAAAACAGAAAAAGGTTATTTTGAAGTATCAACAAAAGATTGTTGAAATGGAAAATTATATAAATGAGTTGAAGCTTCAAAATGAATCTTTGAATCTTAAAAATTTCCCTATTATTCATGATTGTGAAAATTGTAGTAATGCTGTCCCAACTTGTGAGAAATGCAAAATGCTTGAAAATGAAAATGACATTTTGAAAAATAGACTTGCATCATTCACAAGAGGATATAAGCATTTAAACAATTTACTTTCTAGTCAAAGGAATTATTCGAATAGATCCGGATTAGGCTATGTCCATGGAAAGAAAAGAAAGATCAATGTTGTTGGCTCATTTTCTAAAATTGATTTTTCAATTAAGCCAACTTGTTTTTATTGTGGAAAACATGGACATACAAATAATGTTTGTGAAATCAAAAGGTTTGGAGTACCTAATGGATTGTATGAGTGGGTTAAGAAAGGTCAAAGTCCTTTATCTAACAAAAATGGACCCAAAACCATTTGGGTACCAAAAACCAAGGCTTGAGTTATTTTGTAGGTATGCTTGAAGGGAATGTGCTATGACATGGAAATATTTCAGTACCTTCAATGCAGATAAATTGGTATGAATTCATATTTTTCAAATATCTCAAGTAAGTTCTTCAACCATGATAATATCATAGAATTTATCTCTTTCATGGTGAATGCTTTATTATTAACTTTTGTGCACTTGTTCAATTTACAAATGTTGCTGAAATTGAATAGATGGATTGAAATATATTTGATTTGATGTGCTAGTTGATGAATATTGAATTTGTATGGTTTAATGGGAAAATATGTGTTATTATGAGTTTTGCTCTTTTTTATTGTATATGTATGCAAACTTATATGACCTTGTGTGAGTTTATGTGAATATTGAGTTTATGAGGTATGGAAAACTTTTATTAATTTTTGATAAAGTTTTTTACAATGTTTAAATATGTGATTTTTGTGTGAAAATTGATTTTTATTAAATTTCTGCAATTTTCACTGACTGGTTACAGTGACTAACCGGTTAGTGAACTTACTAACCGGTTAGCACGTAACAGTTCAGAAAAATAAAAAGCTTTTTCAAATCTGTTTTCACTCATTCTTCTCACTCCCTCAAACTCGCTTTTCCCCTTTCTAAAACCCTAGCACACGATTTCCTCTATCCTTCATCAAATCAATCTAATTTCTTCATTGCTTCATCATATTTCATCATCATCATACTCGTTTCTTTCACCCATCATCTTATCTGTGCCCAAAATCCGTTTTCCCCCTTTCTCAAACCCTAGACCGAACTGCTTTCTATCTTCAACCATGTCTTCCTCAAAGAGAGCAAGGGTAAAGAGCACAGCAAACAGACCTTCAAGGAGGAACAGAGATGACTTCTTTGAAGAATCCAACTGTGAACAGAGGTTTGATGGTTTCTCTTCTAGAAAGTTTGGATTAATTAGGTGGATGGATTTTGACTGGTGTTCTGCCAACCTCTTTGAATTCCATAGGCTCCTTAATTTTCAGGGTCTTAGGAGGTTTCTAGAACTGAAATGCAACATATACCCTAGGTTAGTAAGAGAGTTCTATTCTAACTTTATTCTTAGGGATGATGTCTTTCATACCAAGGTTAATGGTGTTGTGTTTACTGTGACTGATGAGGATTTCCTTAGTGTTGCTGGAGTTAGGGCTGTAGGTACCTTCTGGGGAGATGATAATGATAATAGAATAGCATAGTGTAACCCGGAAGATGTATACCTCAATAGCCTTAGGAGAGCTGACATGTATGTTGCACGAGATAGAAAGGGTGTAGGAAACTTGACTGTAGATGATAGGATGATTGTGTATGTTATTACATACATTCTTACCCCTAGGACCTCTACCAACCATTCCCAAGTTTTTGAGACTGATCTGAGGTATTTGTATGCTATTAAGAATAGGATTCAAGTGAACTGGGTAAGAATTATGTCTTCCTTTATGCAAGAGGCAGCCAAGTCAACTAGTGGTAGTCTTCCCTATGCTATGTTTGTTAGCAAGCTCATCGAAAGGAAGAATATAACTATTTCAGCTGCTGAGGAGTTTCTTGAGCATTCTCCTTCTCTTCACTGCATTGGGCCTAGAGTTCTTCATTCTGCTGGTATTCAGCAACACAAGAGGTTGGATAACCGTTGGAAGTGGAGCGATGACATTGCATTGTTGGATGCTCAATTGGATGAAGAAGAAAGGCAATAAAAAGAGAATGAGGATGCTGCACAAGATGTTCATATGGTGAGCAGCGATGATAGTGATGAAGATGAGGATGAAGATGAGGATGAGGATCAGGTTGGAGGTGATGATAATGCTGCTGAGATGGATGAAGAAAATGCTGGTTCTGTTCCGGTTGCGAGTTTTGAGCCTAGAACTACCCCTGATGTTGGTGGTTCAGGTTATGCACCTGGTTCGTTTGATTTTGCAGCCATGGAGGAGCGTATGAATGCTCAGATTGATGCCGGTTTTGATTGGATCAATAGTCGGATGGATGGATTCCAAGCAACCTATGAGAGAGACATGGAACGTCTCATGTTTTTGATGAGGACTTTTGGATCATCTTCCGCATCTCAAGCACCTCCTCCAAGTGAAGACTAGTGGCCTTTAGGATTGCATTAGTATCATATTTTCAGTCTGGCTTTTCATATGTATTTTGGTGGTTTTTTGATGTAATCTGGTTTTTATGACTTTTCAGCCTGTTTTGGATTTATGGTTATGTACTTTGGCTAGTTACTTTATGTTTTTGTAATGAACCTTTTGTGAATGAATCTATGTTAATGTTAATTTCAAATATGTTTCATTTATGGTTCATTTTATTTTAGTCAAGTATATACCTATTATTCTGCTGAAATGTGATGATAATTCTGCCATAGTGCTTAAAGTTTGAAATTTCAGATTTGATATATGGTTCTTTAATGCACATTTGTTATTGGTACATATTGTTTTGGATCTTAAAATTCAAGTTGATATACTCTAATATGGTCCATCAGTATATATATGTTCTGCATAATTGGTATTGGCCTTGATTTAATATGATTTAGACGTTGCAAAGTGGCCATATCAGTTCTGCCATGTTTTTCTAATATCTGACAGGTACTAACCGGTTAGTAGCCTGTGTAACCGGTTAGTGTGACAGTCTGACAGATAAATAGTGTGTTTTTCAGTGTACTTTTTGGCTAAAATGTTGTTTATTCAATCTGCACATGATGAATTACTATTTGATAAATATTTTGGAACATGTGTGGTATGCTCTGTCATGAGTTTCAGCTATGTTACATTTATATACATGCAAATAATCACTGCAATTTTCAGCTTTACACAACTGATTTTTCACAAGATCTTATAATTCATATATTGTGTAATTGACTGTGAATTTTCTATGACTTTGAAGTATTCCATGTATACTTTATATTTTCTCTCTGAAAAATTATTTTTAAATGCATTGGATACTAATTTTGAAGTCTCAAAGTCAGGTTTTTAATTTTGATTTATGCAGTGTTCTGAACTGCAGAGACTAACCGGTTAGTAGACCTTGTAACCGATTAGTAACTGACAGTTAGCAGTTTTTATTTTTTTTAATTAGTTTTCTTTCACCTTTGGCAATATTTTATACTTCTTTTATGCTTTTTGATCATGCCAAAAGGGGGAGAAAGGTGTTGTTTTGTTCTTTTATGCAGGGGAGAAGAGTTGTTGATATTTTCAAGAGGCTTATGTTGAGGGGGAGCATTGATTATGCATTCTATGAAGTTTAAAGCAAAAGGGAAAGCAAATGGTCAATAATCAACAACACAATTCAAAACAATGTTTGTCATCATCAAAAAGGGGGAGATTGAAGAATCAAGGTGTATGAAGCTATGTTTTGATGAGGAAAACATTGTGATGAAGTCAAGTGAAAGCAAGTCAAAGAAAGTCTCCCAAAGAACAAAAAGCAACAATGTTCAAGAGCTATAAATGTTTCAAAGAAAAGATAAAGAGAAGAAGAAAGCAAATGTTACAAGAAGAGAGAATCAACTAATCTCTAGACAAGCAAGCAAGGAACCAAAGTTTCATAGAGTTATTTTATATTTTGCTTTGAGTCCTTAGGTTGTTGGGTAGAGTTAGTTTTGGGTAGTGAATCTCAATTAATTAATTTTGATCAAATTAATTTTGAGTTTCATAAAACCAATTAATTAAAATATGTTGATGCATATTTTTCAAAATTTTTTTAACTATTTTTAGAATGCATCAATAAGTGGATAAATATTTTAATTAAGGTTGGAAAGAATTGGTTTTAATAGTTAAAGTGTTGAAAATATTTTTTGCTAAATTAGAAAACAAAAGTTACAGTAACTAACCGGTTAGTAATACCCAGTAACCGGTTAGTGTCTGTTAAGTTTGTTAAAAATTCAGTTTTATGTTTTCATTCTTTATGGGTATCTATATAAATCATTCTTACACCTTAATGAAAACATAGAATCATTCAAATACGTTTTATATCCAGAAAAACAAGCCACACGCTCTCTCTTAGATTGAAAAGATCAAAAGCTTTCTTTTACATCTTGTTATCATCTTTTCTACAAACACAAGAATCTCATAATCAACTTGTTCATTGTTATTTGATTGAGATTCATTAGGTTCTGATTTTCTGTATTTCTATGGTGTTGTAATCATTGCATTCAAGGAAAAATAGTCTGCAACAAATTGAAGGAAAAAGGAAGTCTTGATTGAGGAACAATCAAGCAAAGGAAGTCTTGATTAAGGTGTAATCAAGCAAAGTGAAGGTTTCTTGGTTGAGGAATAATCAAGAAATTGAAGAAGTCTAAGTGGATAGAGATTCACATAGCAAGAGGGTAGAATTAGAAGATCAAGGAAGGTTGCATAACAAGAGTGAGGTATCTCTTGGTAGCTATCAAGTGAGGAATATTGAGAGGCTTAGCTTGTAATCAAGGATCTTTAATTCTAGTGAAGAAATCTCTCTTTGTTGAAGAGGGGACTGGATGTAGCTCTCAAGTGGGTGAGAGTGAACCAGGATAAATCTCTTGTGCAGTATCTCTTCCCTAATCTCTTTAATTTCTGCATTATTCATTGTTCTTGCATAAAAACCTAGAAAAGCGATTTTCAAATTAATTGAATCAATTAGTTAGTAATTGTGCAAATTAATTTGGGGAAAATCATTTTAAAACATCTGTTTAATTGTTTTAAATCTTGGGTTGAAGTTATTCTGCGTTTTACTCTGAGTTCTTGATTAATTTGCAATTTTATTCAAAACTGGTTCAGATACTAACCGGTTAGTAGATTGAGTAACCGGTTAGTCACTGATACATTGGTTAAATAAATTCTGTTTTAACCACGTTTTGTTTGAGCTTTGCGAAACTTGTTCAAGGTTGTTTGAACACCTATTCAACCCCCCCTTCTAGGTGTTCTCACGTGTTCATACTATACCACTTGTATTCCAACACACTTTCCTCTTCCCTTCATTGATCAGATGTTGGAGCCCCTGGCAGGTAAATCTCACTATTGCTTCTTAGATGGTTTATCTGGTTATTTTCAAATCTGTATTGCACCAAAGGACCAACATAAGACCACATTTACCTGTCCTTTTGGTACATTTGCTTATAGGAAGATGCCTTTTGGCCTATGCAATGCTCCTGGCACTTTTCAAAGATGTATGATGAGTATTTTTAATGACTTACTTGAGCATTGCATAGAGGTCTTCATGGATGATTTTAGTGAATATGGCTCCTCTTTTGATGCATGTCTTGATAGTTTGTCTAAGGTGCTTAATAGGTGCATTGAGACTAACCTTGCCTTGAATTTTGAAAAATGTAACTTTATGGTAGAACAAGGCATAGTCTTAGGGCACATTATTTCGCATAAGGGCATAGAGGTTGACCTGGCTAAGCTGCATGTAATATCACATTTACCTTACCCCTCTTGCGTGCGAGAGGTGCGTTCTTTTCTTGGCCATGCAGGTTTCTATCGCAGATTTATTCAGAACTTTAGCAAGATAGCCCTTCCACTATCCAACTTGCTTCAAAAGGATACCGCATTTGAGTTTGGAGACCAATGCAAGAAAGCATTTGATGAGCTAAAGAGAGCACTCACCACCACTCCCATCATCCAACCACTTGACTGGACCCTCCCGTTTGAGCTCATGACCGATGCCTCGAATTATGCTTTGGGAGCAGTTCTCTCCCAAAGGGTTGGTAAGCTGTCACATGTGATTTATTATGCTTCTAGGACTTTAGATGCAGCACAAGTTAATTACACTGCAACTGAAAAAGAGCTGTTAGCCATTGTCTTTGCACTTGATAAGTTTAGATCATATCTGTTAGGTTCTAAGGTTGTAGTGTATACTGATCATGTTGCTCTGAAGTTTCTTTTGGAAAAGACAGACTCTAAACCTAGATTAATTAGGTGGATGTTACTCCTTCAGGAGTTTGATCTTGAGATTCAGGATCGGAGTGGTGGGCATAACCTTGTCGCAGACCACATGAGCAGAATAGAGAGAGAGGAGGATGCATTTCCTATCCGGGATGACTTCCCGGATGAGCAGCTTTTAGCTTTGCATGTTTCACATCCCCCTCCCCTTACTCCTTGGTTTGCTGATATTGTAAATTATCTAGTTGCATCTGTTTTTCCACCCTTGGCATCCAAGGCTCAAAGAGACAAACTTAATAGCGATGCCAAGTATTATGTATGGGAAGACCCCTATTTGTGGCATTTTTGCAGTGATCAGGTCATTCGCAGGTGCATTCCAGATCATGAGATCCAATCGGTTCTCCAGTTTTGCCATGCTTCACCAGTTGGAGGCCACCTTGGGACTCAAAGGACAACACGAAAGGTGCTGGATTCTGGATTTTATTGGCCTACCATCTTCAAGGATGCAAGCAACATCTGCAGCTCATGTGAGAAATGTCAAAGAGCAGGAGGCACCCTATCTTGGAGGCAACAGATGCCGCAACAACATATGTTGTTCTGTGAGGTGTTTGATGTCTGGGGTATAGATTTCATGGGCCCCTTTCCTGTTTCTTTTGGTTTTTATTATATCTTACTTGCTGTGGATTATGTATCCAAATGGGTGGAAGCTAAGGCCACTAGGACTAATGATGCTCAGGTTGTTGTAGATTTTGTCAGGTCTAACATCCTTTGCAGGTTTGGCATACCTAGAGCCATAGTCAGTGATCAAGGCACACACTTCTGCAATAGATTCATGCAAGCTTTGCTCAAGAAGTATGGGGTTGTGCACAAAGTTTCTACACCCTATCACCCCCAAACCAATGGGCAAGCTGAGATTTCAAACAGAGAGATCAAGCGGATTTTGGAGAAGATGGTGAAGCCTAATAGAAAGGATTGGAGCACACGATTGGAGGATGCTCTGTGGGCCCATCGGACCGCTTACAAGGCACCCATAGGGATGTCACCTTATGGGGTTGTCTTTGGTAAGGCATGCCACCTGCCTGTGGAGATAGAGCACTGTGCATATTGGGTTGTGAAGCAATGTAACTTAGCTCTTGATCAAGCGGGTGAGGAGAGAAAGTTGCAGTTAAGTGAGCTAGATGAGATCCGTTTGGAGGACTATGAGAACTCCAAGTTCTACAAAGAGAAGACCAAGAAGCTTCATGATAGCTCAATTTCCAGAAAGGAGTTCTTGGTTGGTCAAAAAGTGTTGCTCTACAACTCTAGGCTTGGACTCATGAGTGGAAAGCTCCGCTCTAAGTGGATTGGACCGTTTGTAGTCACCTAGGTGTTTCCTTATGGCACTGTGGAGATCAAGAGTGAGTCCACGGACAAGAGCTTCAAAGTCAATGGCCACCGACTCAAGCCTTTCCTAAACACTCCTACTTTGGATGATGCACCTGTGGAGGAAGCCTCTTTGGTCGAACCCACCTTTGACCCACCATGACTTAGGGAGTTTTCTTTTATCCTTCTTTACTACTTTTATTACACTTGTCTATATCTGTCTGATTCTGCTATTTGTGTTCCATTGAGGACAATGTGTGATTTAAGTGTGGGGGGGAGAGTAGTTTAGGTTGCATATTTTTGCTTTGATTTTTTAGGTTTTGCTAAGTTTTGGGCATTTTCTTGCATGTTTTTGCTTCATTTTAGTAGAGTCTCGGTATCTTGTGTCTGAATTCATGCATTTCTGTGTGTAAAGTTGCTTTTGATAATTAAGAGGTGGTAACACTGTGATAGAATTGTCCCTTTTGTGAGGATTTGAGCCTTAATTGTGGGTGGATTGCTATATATGCCACCTAATTTTCTTTCATGTGTGATTGCACTCTGGATTACTTGCACTCTAGAACTTGACTTGACTCTTGTTGATACTTGATATTCCCATGCACATTTTGAAATGATTTAGGCATTGTTTTTCTTGAATAAGCCACTAGCCATATGAGCCTACCTTGAATGAATTTATCCTTTGATAGCCCCTTTGAGCCTTTTTATCCCTTTTCTTTGTTCTTTAGCTCATTACAAGCTTATGACTGAAAAACCATGATTGTCCTAGCCTTAGGGAATTTTGGAGCTTTGGAATTGTTTTGGGAATGGGTATTAAGTAAGTGAGGGTGCTTTGTTCTTCATCTCTTGTGAGTTCTTGGTTTTGCCTCTATGGTTGGTGTTGTAATTATGGCTTTATCTCATTATGCCATTTTTGTTTTTTTTTCTTCTCTTTCGTTCATGAAGTTCTCCAATGCAAAAAAAAATAGAAAAAAAAAGAAGAAAAAAAAAGCAAAAAAAGAGAATAAAAGGTTGATTGAGGCACAGAGGATTGGAATTAGAGGTTGTTGTTATGTTTATCATTTCATTCTGGGGTGGATTGTGCTTACTTTTTACTTATTCCCCATTGCTCCTCTATTCCCTTGGTTATAGCTACATTTCCCATATTTTACCCCACCTTGTCCTTGGCCCCATTACAGCCCTGAAAAGACCTTTTGATCTTAATGTGCATGTGTGTTGATTGTTGATGTTAGAGGCTTGTCAAGCTTATGGTTGTGTTTGTTATTCATGATGTGCCTTGAGTGTAAACACTGATTAACCCTAAACACTTGAGTGTAAACACTTTTGAGTGATCCTTGTGAGTTTTTATCAACTTTGTGACTACCCTCTTGATGTCATTGGTTTTCTTTGCATATTTGAAATAATTGGATGATGTTCATGGATGCCTTGATTCTTTGGTCCTTATTCTTTTCGTGTGCTCGATTTTGCCCATTTCTTTGCATTTCCTAGCATTCATTGTGAAGTATGTAATCTCTTAGGTTTTGCATTTTCTTAGTTTTTAGTATTTTTCCTTACATGATTCACTTTGGTGCATATTAGTCTTCTTAGTCCTATTTCTTAGTTTTTCCCAGGAGTGCAAAAGGATAAGTGTGGGGGTATTTGATGAGCATTATATTTCCCATTATTCATAGCCTTATTTTGCTCTCATTGATGATTTTTGGTGCCTACTTGACATTGTTTAGAATGATTTAGTATTTTAGACTTTATTAGACTATTATTCCGGATTTTAATTAATTTGGATTATTTAGCCTAATTTAATCTATTATTATTTTCAGGTCATATTTGGCACAAGGGCTTTTTGGACATTTTGGGAGTGAAGATTTAATTTTGGAAGAGAAGATATATGATGAAGTGAAGATTGTAATCTATCTTTAGGATTATTTGAGATTTAGTTTATATCTTTTAAGATTTAGATTTTATCTATAGGATATTTTTTAGATTTAATTTAGAGATTAGCTTTCCTTAGGATTTAGCCCCTGATTTAGGCTCGTTTTGTGATTTAAAAAGCCAAATTCGTGTAGACCTAGCAGCCATCTATCATTCCACGTTTTTCCCAATCTCTCTCTAAGAGAAGGCTTAGTTTTGCTCTCCAAGCTTGTGGTGGCTGCTAGGGTTTCTCTCTCTTCCCTTTTCTACACGTTTTTGACTTATTTCATCATGGAAGGCTAAACTCTTAGGTTAAATCCCTTTGGTATTGTATCACATACTCTTGAGGTTTTGTTCTTAATGCTATTTCGTTTTTATTCACTGTTTTCATGCTTATTGATATGTTATGGTTCGCTTAGTTCCATTCTATAGAGATAATCCATGTGTATGAATGCTTAATTTATGCAAACTCGTAAAATCTCCATGCTTTGGCTTTTAATGCTTAATTAGAGGTTAGGGTTTTGGGGTGAGAATTGAATTTTCGCTTAGTATTTAGTTCTCACGAGTTGGACAGTGAAGAGGGAAGAAATTGATCTTTTGTGACCGATGATAGAGTTGTGAACGCGAGCCAAAGGGGTTTATTCGCTTTTCCTTATCTGTTACTTCGTTTTTATTTAATTCTGTTTTGATTCTAGATTTCAACATTCAATACAAAACCCCCCTTGTTTTCTATGCATACTATGTGTTCGACCTTTTGCTTGATAAGATATTCCTTGGGAGACGACCTAGGAGTCACTTCCTAGTACTATACTTAAACTGTTTTTATTTGTATCGGGTACGGCCTCGATCATTGTTCAAATTAATGAAATGAAATAAATTGTGTAACACCGGATTCAAGAATCAAATTCATAAAGTGTGACGTGCATAGCATAATCATGTGATTGTATATTAAAGCATAAAACTATAAATATGCATCGCTTTTAGATTGATGATTGTTATTGCAAATTTCCTTTCTAATTTGCTTGATGTTATGATTGTGCCTAGTTATGCCTTATTATTATTTCCAAATGTTTTCCCTAATCTATATTCAAGTTACTCACCCTTACATGTTGACATTTTAGGTACGCATGACGAGGATCTACCTACTGTTCCCTCCATCGAGGATCATTACACTCCCCCTGATGGAGTGTAGCTGCATTATCATATCCCAGTTTAGATGCACACACCATGGTTCACTCTTTTGATGCATACACTATAGTTACTATTTTTTATGTAAATATTTATATTATATACAATGGTTGTGAGGATGTTTAACATCCATTCTTTTGATGTAAATTTAACTTTGCAAACCACAACCTATTTTGGAGTGTATGTAAACTCTTATAAACTTTATGGACTTTGTAAAACAAATAGTTTTATAATGATGATGCTACTTAATGCATGTGAGCATAAGTATTGATATGAATGTATTAATATAATTGATCTGGTTTCTGACAGGGTTTTATTTTTATTTGGGAAAAGTCCGATTTATAGACGAACCCTTGCAAAAAAAAATTTCTTGATTTTTCCTAATTGCATTAAAATCAAATAGATTAAGATTAAGGAGTTACAATTATGGTATCAGAGCAGTGGTTGCATTCCTCGACTGTGGAGTATGGTTTTTCCTACTCCCAAAATGTTACTCCACATTAAAGTAGCATTAAAGTAGTTAGTAATTAGTTTATTTTTATTTCTTAAGCAATTAGTTGGTTAGTTCTAGTTTTAAATTTTATTAGTAGATGTGATTCTTATTAATCGCTCTTTGATTGCAGATTTAGAATGGCGGCTCGACAAAATCGAGTATTCGAAAGGATATCGGAGGTCTTGGAGGACCTATCTCGGACCAATGCCAATCAAACCAATATTCTGGAGAATTTGGTTCAGGCCAGTGCCCAGCAGGCCCAAAATGCTAATCATCGGCAGTCTCCTCAACCCCAGACTCAAGCAGCAGCTCATGGTATAACAGAATTTAAGAAGTTGGACCCCCCTAGGTTTGTGGGTGGTTTTGATCCAGCGGGAGCCCAGCGGTGGTTGAAGGAAATAGAGAAGATTTTCAAGTCTTTTCCATGTTCGGATGCGGAGAAAGTGCCGTACTCCACATTCATGCTTTCTGGAGATGCAGAGTCATGGTGGGAGGACACCAGCCACTTCCTGGAGGCAGAAGGGAGGCAGATTTCATGGGAGTTGTTCAAGGAGAGGTTTTTGGACAAGTTCTTTCCAGAGGATGTTAGGAGGAGGCAAGAGATTGAATTCTTGGAGTTAAAACAAGGGGCTATGTCAGTTGGAGAGTATGTATCCAGGTTTGAGGAGTTGATTAAATTCTCTCCATACTATAGCATCATCCAGATGAGGGTTCCAAATGCATCAAGTTTGGGAATGGCGTTCGGCCCGAAATTAAGTTGGCTCTTGGATATCAGGGGATTCGGAATTTCCCACAGCTGGTGAATATGTGCAGGATGTATGAAGGCGATTTAAAGGTGAAGGAGGCAAATGATAGGAGTTTAAGGGCGGCCTAGAAGGTTGGCGGGCCAATGAGGGACAAGGGCAAGGGACCTTCCATCCAAAGGAACTACCCTTACCCAAATTCCAAGGTTGCAGATAACAAGGCTAAGGGGGTAGTGGGGAAAGCAGCAGTTCCAGTTTCTGTTCCTGGTTTCATTCCGCCTTACCCACAATGTCAACATTGTGGGAAGTTTCATAAAGGTACATGTTGGAGGGTGTTGTACGCTGGTCAACCAGGTCAGATTGGTCCTTGCTTCATTTGCAAGTAAGTTGGACATCGTGCTGCCAATTGTCCAGATCAAGCTCAGAGAAGAGTTGTACCAGTGGGTCAATCAGGTGGAGCTCAACCAGCTGTTTATGGCAGAGTTTATGCTAAGAGTGGTATGGAGGCGGAGCAGTCAGAAGAGCTCATCAGAGGTATTGGTCTTATTAATGGAATGCCTTGCCAAGTTTTATTTGATAGTGGAGCAACTCATTCATTTATATCCTTAGACTGTGTTACTAGATTAAATTTGCCTACTATAGAAGTTCCTTTTAAACTCAAAGTGTCTAATCCAACAAATCCCTCAGTCTCTACCTCTCAAATATGTCCAAATTGTACCCTCACAATACATGACCACACATTCCACATTAACCTCATATGCTTACCCTTAACCCAATTAGATATTATCTTAGGAATGGACTGGATGTCAGAAAACCACATCATGATAGATTGCCACAAAAAGACCATAATCTTCCCCCAACCCAAAGAACTAAAGTTAAACTTAGCTGCTTTAGAAACCGACAAAGAACCATCCATCCACCAAATCCCAATAGTGAATGAGTTTCCGGAGGTGTTTCCTGATGAGGTGCCTGGTTTACCACCAGTACAGGAAGTAGAGTTCAGTATCGATTTGGTACCAGGTACTGGACCCATTTCTTTGGCTCCGCATAGAATGGCTCCAGTTCAGTTAGTAGAGTTGAAGAAGCAGCTGGAGGATATGTTAGCCAAGAAGTTTATCAGGCCTAGTGTCTCACCCTGGGGTGCGCCGGTTCTTTTTGTCAAGAAGAAGGACGGGAGCCTCAGATTGTGTATGGATTATAGGCTGCTGAATAAGGTGACAATCAAGAACAAGTATCCTCTTCCACGCATCGATGATTTGATGGACCAATTGCGTGGTGCAGCGGTGTTTTCCAAGATCGATCTCCGATCTGGCTATCACCAAATCAGGGTTAAAGAAGAGGATATACCCAAGACTGCTTTTAGATCATGGTATGGCCACTATGAGTATGTGGTAATGCCGTTCGGTCTAACCAATGCCCCTGCAGTTTTCATGGACTATATGAATCGGATATTCCGACCTTACTTGGATTCCTTTGTAGTTGTCTTCATTGACGATATTCTCATATACTCAAAGCACTCCAATGAGCATCGGGAGCATCTCAGAATAGTCCTAAGAACCTTGAAGGAGAAGCGGTTGTATGCTAAGCTTGCCAAGTGTGAAATCTGGCTTGAGAAAGTAAAATTCTTAGGCCATGTTATTGCTAAAGAAGGCATTGCAGTGGATCCTGCAAAGGTTGAGCCCGTGTTGCAATGGGAAAGGCCTAAATCGGTGACGGAGGTTCGGAGTTTCCTTGGGTTAGCAGGTTATTATCGGAGGTTTATCAAGGATTTTTCTAAGATAGCTTTGCCTTTGACCAAGTTAACAAGAAAGGAGACGGCATTTGATTGGAATCAGAAGTGTGAGCAGAGTTTCTTAGAACTCAAGGAAAAGTTGACTTCCTCTTCTGTTCTTGTTCTACCGGATCCGAAGAAGAATTTTGATGTTTATTATGATGCCTCAAGGCAAGGTTTAGGATGTGTTCTCATGCAAGAAGGAAGAGTAATTGCTTATTCTTCCAGGCAGTTAAGGCCACATGAGGAGAACTATCCTACCCATGATTTGGAGCTTGCAGCTATTGTCTTTGCTCTCAAGATATGGAGGCACTATCTTTATGGAACAAGGTTCGAGGTGTTTAGTGATCATAAAAGCCTTAAGTATTTGTTCGACCAGAAGGAGTTGAACATGAGGTAGTGGAGATGGATGGAGTTCCTCAAGGATTATGATTTCAGTTTGCAGTACCATCCCGGAAAGGCTAATGTGGTTGCAGATGCACATAGCCGAAAAGCCCTCCATATCAGTTACATGATGATCAAGGAATTGGAATTGATTGAGGATTTTCGCAATCTCAATCTTGGAATCCATTTCAAGAAAGAGAGCATAAGTGTTGGGATGCTTCAGATAACCAATACTTTCTTGGACGCAATTCGACAGAAGCAATTGGAAGATGTTGAATTGCAGGAAATGAAAAGGGAAGTTGTAAGCAGAAATGAGCCTGATTTCCATGAAGGTGCAGATGGAGTTCTTAGATTCCGGAATAGAATCTGTGTTCCATCTAATCCAGAATTGAAAGAAGCTCTTTTAGAAGAGGCACACAAGAGCAAGTTAAGCTTGCATCTAGGCACGACGAAGATGTATCAAGATTTAAAGAAGCTCTTCTGGTGGCTCGGTATTAAGAAGGACGTAGCAGGTTATGTTGCTAGGTGTTTGACCTGCCAAAAGTCCAAAGTGGAACATCAGAAGCCTGGAGGTGTGTTGCACCCGTTGGAGATTCCAATGTGGAAGTGGGACAGCATAGCGATGGATTTTGTTTCAGGCTTGCCAAGAACCACAGCTGGACATGATGCAGTGTGGGTGATTGTGGACAGATTGACAAAATCTGATCACTTTCTTCCCATGAATATGAAGTATTCCATGGAGAAGCTGGCACAGTTGTATATCAAGGAGATTATCAGGTTGCATGGAGTGCCATCAGATATCATCTCGGATCGTGATCCAAGGTTTCTTTCACGATTCTAGCAGAGTCTTCAGCAAGCTCTAGGAACAGAATTGAAGCTCAATTCTGCCTATCATCCTCAAACTGATGGACAGCCTGAACGGACCATTCAATCCTTAGAAGATTTGCTTAGGACTTGCACTCTGGAGTATCAGAAGAGTTGGGAGCAACTATTGCCTTTGGTGGAGTTTACTTAAAATAACTTTTACCATTCAAGCATTGGAATGGCTCCTTATGAAGCATTATATGGCAGAAGATGTCGGACTCCCCTATGCTGGTTTCAAGTGGGGGAGAGTCAGTTAATTGGTCCTGATGTTGTCCAGGAGACAACGGAGAAAGTAAAGGTGATTCAGGAAACAATGAAGGCAGCACAGGATCGACAAAAGAATTATGCAGACAAGCGGAGGAAACCCTTGGAGTTTGAAGTGGGTGAGCATGTGTTTCTGAAGGTGGTCCCAACCACTGGTGTCGGAAGGGTTTTGAAACCCCGGAAGCTCACTTCCAAATTCATTGGTCCTTATCATATTTTGCAAAGGGTTGGATCAATGGCATATAGAATTGCTCTTCCTCCTCAACTGTCCAATTTGCATGATGTGTTCCATGTGTCCCAGCTTCGCAAGTATGTGTTTGATCCTTCGCATGTCATCCAAGAAGAAGAGGTTCCAGTAAGGGAGAACCTGACTTTTGAGATGCAGCCAGTTAGGATTGAGGACAGAAGGATTAAGCAGCTTCGTGGCAAAGAGATTCTGTTGGTTAAAGTGATTTGGAATCGTAACAATGTTGAGGAAGCCACATGGGAGCTAGAAGACAAGTTCAGGGTTTCTCATCCCCATCTTTTTTGAGGCGGCTTGAATTTCGAGGAAGAAATTCCGGTAAGTGGGGGAGAATTGTAACATCCTCAAGTTTCGATTCCGTTTAGAAGTGTTAATTAGTATTAGTATTAGTATTAGTAAGTGTTTAGAATTAGCATTTAGCTAAGTGTTGAATGGTATGAGTTAAGAATAGGTTAGAATGTGTTTAGGATGTAGGTTTTAGCTAAGAGTAGGTTAGAATGGGTTATAGTAAGCTTAGGATCCTAAGAATGCATGAAAGAAGGGAAAATTTAACTGGTTAATCGATTAAGAGGTCCCTTAATCGATTAATTTTTAAGCACCTTTCAGCCAATAATCGATTAAGGTGCGACTTAATCGATTAATTTTTGAGGCAGCTTCAGGCCTTAATCGATTAACTGATGCGTTAATCGATTAAGGGATGCTTTTCAGTCATAAAACACGTGTTCCAATAGTCATTTTTCATTCTTTCCTCTTCTCTCCACACGAGTTCTTCTTCTTCTTTTCACCTAGGGCTTTCAATTTCTTCAAGTTACCACCTTATAACATCAAACTAACTCCATAAATCTTCCACCCATCATTCCCTAATCAATTCCCCTCTTTCAAATCTCAGTTTCTTCTCTCTTTCATAAAACCCCAAAGTCACCCATGGAACCCCAAGTTGTGCAATCTCTTCCATAGGGCCTTAGCATCATCAAGGGAGCTTAAGGATCATAAGAAATCAAGGAACAAGGGTGCTAGAATCTTGGTTGGGAGCTTGGTTGGTGCTTGCTTCCAAGGTTCTCTAGTCCTCCTCTTCCCTCCAAGAGGTAAGGGGTGTAAATTGGGTCTAGCTTAGGGGAAAGGTTTGAAATTAGTAATTGGGACTTGATTAGGTATATTTAGATGTTTGGTTGAGATTAGGATTAGGAGAAAATAGTTTAGTGTAAAAACCCTAAGTGATTGTTATTCTATATATGTGATTTTTATGTTTAAATGTATTAAATCTTATGTTAGTTATATAATTGTTGTTATTCTCTGTGTTATGATGTGCTTGCAATTATAGAATTAAAGTATTAATAGTTATGCATACCTTAGGGTCAAATTACTATTCAATTGAGTTTGAACCAAATTAATGTTATTTTTTAAAAGAGAACAAGAAGGGGTTTAAATCTCAATTGAAAAGCACTTGCATATAGCATCATTCATGGTGTAAAGGTGGACGTTAGGAGTAGGGGAAAAACACACGTCGTTTCGATTGATGAGGGCAAAAGTAAATTACTGGAATTACTGTGGAGAACTTTGATCCTGCAAAGCACATGGGTTTGATCCCCGTGTTGGGGATTGGTTCTATGCAAACCATAGTAATTCTATTACTTTGGCTCGTTTTGGCCAGTCGAGGGTGATTTCTGCTAAAGCCAATTTGGACGAATCAAACCAAATTGTACGAGGAACCCTCCTACGGGGAGTGTGTGAAGTACTGTGCAAGCGGGTAAGCGAGGAACCTTCCTAAGTGGAGGTGAAGCACCCAATCAGAGGTTGAGAAATACTTACTCCTGGTTGGTTTTTCCCCAGAGTGGAGGGTGTATGTGAGGGTGTGAAATTGTTAAATGAAAAGGGAAAAGTTAAAGTGTTAAAGTTAAAGTGTTAAAGTGTTAAAGTGAAAGTGAAAGTGTGGAAGAGATTGCATAAATGAATTAATTCATTGAATCCGATCAAATTGTTCAAATTAATGAAATGAAATAAATTGTGTAACACCGGATTCAAGAATCAAATTCATAAAGTGTGACGTGCATAGCATAATCATGTGATTGTATATTAAAGCATAAAACTATAAATATGCATCGCTTTTAGATTGATGATTGTTATTGCAAATTTCCTTTCTAATTTGCTTGATGTTATGATTGTGCCTAGTTATGCCTTATTATTATTTCCAAATGTTTTCCCTAATCTATATTCAAGTTACTCACCCTTACATGTTGACATTTTAGGTACGCATGACGAGGATTTACCTACTGTTCCCTCCGTCGAGGATCATTACACTTCCCCTGATGGAGTGTAGCTGCATTATCATATCCCAATTTAGATGCACACACCATGGTTCACTCTTTTGATGCATACACTATAGTTACTATTTTTGATGTAAATATTTATATTATATATAATGGTTGTGAGGATGTTTAACATCCATTCTTTTGATGTAAATTTAACTTTGCAAACCACAACCTATTTTGGAGTGTATGTAAACTCTTATAAACTTTATGGACTTTGTAAAACAAATAGTTGTATAATGATGATGCTACTTAATGCTTGTGAGCATAAGTATTGATATGAATGTATTAATATAATTGATCTGGTTTCTGACAGGGTTTTATTTTTATTTGGGAAAAGTCCGATTTATAGACGAACCCTTGCAAAAAAAATTTTCTTGATTTTTCCTAATTGCATTAAAATCAAATAGATTAAGATTAAGGTGTTACAATTATGGTATCAGAGCAGTGGTTGCATTCCTCGGCTGTGGAGTACGGTTTTTCCTACTCCCAAAGTGTTACTCCACATGACAATAGCATTAAAGTAGTTAGTAATTAGTTTATTTTTATTTCTTAAGCAATTAGTTAGTTAGTTCTAGTTTTAAATTTTCTTAGTAGATGTGATTCTTATCAATCGCTCTTTGATTCCAGATTTAGAATGGCGGCTTGAAAAAATCGAGTATTTGAAAGGATATCCGAGGTCTTGGAGGACCTATCTCGGACCAATGCCAATCAGACCAATATTCTGGAGAATTTAGTTCAGGCCAGTGCCCAGTAGGCCCAAAATGCTAATCACCGGCAGTCTCCTCAACCCCAGACTCAAGCAGCAGCTCATGGTATAACAGAATTTAAGAAGCTGGACCCCCTAGGTTTGTGGGTGGTTTTGATCCAGCGGGAGCCCAGCGGTGGTTGACTAAAGACCGAAATCAACAGATGGACTGGTTCACTAAAGACCGAGACCCGATATTCTTCATGCGCTGATTCATTTTACTTCATCAAAGCCTTGGCCGAGAACCGAGCTATTTGTCTTCATCAAAATCTCTTTGATTCAACACATACTACTCTCAAAAGACTCTTTAATATCAGTATGTTGACATACTAGCATATTCTTCATCGCTTCAAAGCTGGTGCACATATCCCCCTGACTATCTCTCAATAATCTTTTGAATGCGTTATGAGCGCTCTCAACCCTGTTAAAACAAAAAAATAAACGTATAACGTATTTCATAATTATTTTATAATTCAATTGGTAAAAACGCATAACTAAAATACACATAACTAAAAAACATCTTTGGGTTTTAAAACTCACATATTAGTTGTGGTGTTACCAAGATGCATCAATTGGTTTACCCAAACACCCACAAATTTCTCTTTGTTGCGTTCCAGATAAACACGTTGCACGTATTCAAAAATTATTAATCCGCACAAATCCTTAAATTTTTTCAAATAATCTTCATACTCTTGCAAGTCTCGAGATTCTACGACTTCTTTCCAAGTGTCCATTATCGGTGTCAAATCTTTTGAGTCACACACCATGTCCCTCACTCTAGACAACATGTTCTTTGAGATGTGAAACTTACATAGCAAGTGAGTAGAGTTTGGAAACACCTTCGTGACTGCCAAAATCAGAGCTTCTTCTTTATCAGTCACTATGATATGAGGCATGGCATCATCACTTTCAATTAAGTTGCGAAGCCGCTCTAGAGCCCATGTGAAGTAGGAAGCCTTTTCAGCCTCCATATAACAAAAAGCAACGTGGAACGTCTTCTCTGTGGATGTTTGACCTACGATCTCAAGAAGCAAATACTTGTACCTATTGGTTTTGTAGGTACTATCCATAACAAGAACAATACTGAACGAATGGAATAATGATATTTCACTTGGATGTGCCCAAAAAATGGCCTTCAACACATCACTTTCTTCGTCTTTTACATAATGTGTCACATATCCAGAAGAATTCAATCTGTGCAATAAATGTTGCATCCTTGTCCTGCGATGTCTGATACTATTTCTATATCGTTGACGCTCATTGTACACTTGTCTCAAGGTTGTAGTATTGTTCTTGTTCCGTTCTTTCAAACTAATAAGAATTTTTTTCGGTTTAACCCCTGCCTTTGTCAAGTTCTGGATTAACTCTTTTTCCTCTTTGGTTGGCCTACCATAATGACCCTCCAAGCTTTCACATGGTTTGTGATTGTGGACGCCACATTTGACCAAAAGCATCCAACCTTTTCCATTACCAAGATCCCAGGCATTAATCCTGAAAGGACAATCAGACTTGCGACTACTCGATACAGACATCACCTCACCTTTTGTTCTTTTCCTATATTTTTTACTTCTTTCGCAAGCGAATAAAACCTAGGTCTTCTCTTATACGTCCCTCCGCCTGTGTCTGACCGATATATAACGATCACATGTTTTTGTTCTTTTCCAACAGATTGAACCCAACGGATCAATTCATCTCGACTTGCGAAGATCTTATTATGTGAAAAGTTATCACTATAATCTGCAATAGCATTGTTCAAATAAAAAACAAAGTTATATTAGGATTTAAAATAAAAAATATGAAAAAAACAATGTTACTTTAGGATTAGGAATTTAAAATTAAAAAATGAAAAAAAAACAATGTTACAATAGGAATTTAAAAACAGAAAGGAAAAAAAACAAAGTTATAGTAGGAATTTAAAATTAAAAAAAAAGTTATATTAAAAATTTAGAATAAAAAAAAGTAATATTAGGATTTTTTTTTTTAAAAAGTTATATTATAAATTTTGAATAAAAAAAAGTAATATTAGGATTTAAAGAAAAAAGTTATACTAAAAATTTAGAATAAAAAAAAGTTATCTTAGGAATAAACAAAAATAATACTAGGATTAATAAAAAAAACACTAGGTTACGACAAAAAAAAACATAGGTCGTAACCCAGTGTTACGACTAGGACAAATTCAACGGTCATAACAGTGGGTTACGACCTGGACAAAATTTGTTGGTCATGACACATGGTTACAACCATCCATAAAATCAGTCCTACAACCTTTCAGATACAATAAATTATTCAAAAAATTCATCTTAATGAAAAATACAAATAAAAACATGTTTTTGGATACTTTATGCATGACTTTTGGAGATTACCTCGTCTCTCGGATAATTCAAGTTCAACGGCAATCATTAAAAGCAATAATATTAGTATGATGGAGAATAAGATCTGGTACCAAAATAAAGTTTCACATGTAAAGGGTTTGAGGGGTTTTATATTAAAAAAAATAGGATTCAACACGGGTCGTAGGGGGTACTTAAGACCTGACCTCCAGGTCATAGTACCCCCTTACGACCAATTCAAAAACCCACTTTTTCACCTTACGACCAGTAGGTCATAGCACCTGCTTACGACCTTTGTTAAAACTTAATTTTTTATCGGGTCGTAAGGGGATGCTAAGACCTGCAGGTCGTAAGCACCCCCTACAACCCGTGTAAAATTCTTGTTTTTTCAAAAGGTCATAATGGGTATTATTTAAAAAATTGGGGTGGCATTATAGACCTTGTGGTGGCAAAATAAAAACCCAATTATACAAATACGACAAATCTTTTAGGATAGTAAGTTTAATACAATGAGATATCAAGTTCCTCACTTGTTAGTAAGGTAAAACAAAAAAAATATCCACATTCTCTATGGCACACTACTGCATCACAGCAGGAAATCCAAAAAAAAAAAAAAAAAAAACCCTTCAACTTAAAAAGGGGTACAGAATTCAAAGATGTTTGAGCACCATAGCAGTTTCAAACACAAAGTACTCCTAAATTCTGATCTACACAAAGCCAAATTCAACAACACCAGCACAAGCTACAACAGATATTTAATTCTCTTATACCGCATTTATAAGCTACTATGGCAGCTTATAGTTGAGAAATCCAACTACACATGGCTCATTATCGTGGATCTCATTTGGATCAGGTCCGGTCCTAACCTATTTCGGGTCCTAGGGCAGAAAAAAGAATTTGGGCCCCTAATTCATTAAAAAAAAATTAAAAAATCAATTAAAAATGTAGTATACTATATATACATATAATCAATTAAAACAATGACATCAATCAATAATAAAACTAATTATTAAAAAATAAGATTTGAAATAAAATAAAAAGTTATCCAGTAAAGAGATAATAAAAAACTTTTTTTTATGTTAGGTTGCAAAGTTAAAGTTCATTATTTCATTTATTTATAAATTAAGTGAGCAAATGAAAAAGACAAATTGAAGTTTTATGCTAAAAATCATTGATGATTAAGAAATAAAAAAAAACCTACAACTATTAATTTTCTTTTTCAAAAATAAATATACTATAAAAAAAATTATGGACCCATGAATTTTTTGGGCTCAGGGCGACCGCCCTCGTCAGCCTGCCTTAGGCCCGGCCCTGATTTGGATAAGTTTTACACAAAGAGAGGGTTTTTATTTTGCCACCCCATTGTCTATGGTTGCCACCCTAAATATTAAAATAATACCCATCATGCCCTTTTAAAAAAAACAAAATTTGACACGGGTCGTAAGGGGGCACTACGACCAACAGGTCGTAACACCCCCTTACGACCATAATAAAAACAAAATTTTAAAAAAAGTCGTAAGCAGGTGTCATGACCTGCTGGTCGTAGCACCTGCTTACGACCACCTATTTTTAAAAAATCGTATGCAGGTGCTACGACCTGTGACACCTGCTTACGACCTGTCTGACATCACGTTTTTTTAAAATAGTCGTAATAGGTTGCTACGACCTGATGGTCGTAAGCACCCATTACGACCCGTGTTAAAATCTCGTTATTACCTTAGGTAAAATCATATCTCATATTATCTTCACAAACCTCTTCTCCGTTTCGATCTCTCTTTCTCACTCTCACTCTTACTCTCACTCTCATAATCGCTGCCCAAATCTCACTCTCTTCCTCCAAGTCGCCCCCGCACCAAGGAGCCACCGCCACACGAAGGCGCCGCCGCCAAAGCTAACGACCCTTCACGGCGAAGCAGCGAGCGATCCACCGCCACACGAAGGCGCCACCGCCGAAGCTAACGTCCCTGCCGCCAACCACCAGCCACCTTTAATCACTAGTCTCAGCCACCATCCACCGTTAGCTCTCTTCTCTCCTTGTGTTAATGACTTAATGTGTTTTTTAGGGTTTTTTTTGTTATTGCTCTGATTGCTTTGAACACATGCATTTTTTTTTGTTCTTGTTGCTGCTTCTGCTGCTCTTGTTAATTAAATTAAATTGTACTTGTTTTTTGTTCTTGTTGTTGTTCTTAGTTCTTTGTTAAATTAAGTTGGAGGCTTGTTCTTTGTTGCTGTTGTTGACCTCAACTTGCTGCTTTGATGCTGCTTCTATTTGATTGTCTAAAACAAATTCTTATAAAAAAAAATATGTATGGATATATTTTCCTTTATGGCATAAACTTGTTTTCTTTTCTGCCTTTTAGAATAATATCTATTTGTGTGGAAAATTCAGAGACTTGAAACAATTAAGCCAAATCTTGCTTTTCTCATTAGCATATATTATTAGCTTTTCCGTCAAATGGAGTGGCACTAATAGTGTTGCCTTTTGGAACTTTTCTTCAGGATCTTTTTTAGTTGCCAAGATAAGATCGATAGTGGTGGTTATTACCTATTAGATATTGTTCCAACACATTAAGCTTTGTTTGTTCCAATTGAAATAAATGACAATGTGTGTCTACTCTTCTAGTTGGAGGGAAAGAAGACTTTGGGGTTTTTAATTAATTACCAATCTTAGAAAAGACTCGCAATTGTAATTGAGCTGATAGTTGGTTTGTCATAATTACTTCCACATGGAACAACATTTGATGTTGTATGGCAACAAGTCTACAACATGCTGGTTGGTTTTTAAGGCTTATAATGTGTACTGTCTTAATTGTTTACTTGCACTTTCAACTAGCATAGTGGCCTTGACTAATTAAAGTTTGATGCATCATGACCTTTAGGAGTCTCTATTTGAAAATGGTAAAATTTATACTATATTTCCAAGTATTAGTTTTCAAATTCATGACTTGAACTATATCCCACATGACAACTTTGAAATAGATAATTCCATATATAAAATGAATTTTATGGTATATTTATAATGTGATGTTTAGTTTTGTGCATATATAAGTTCGAAGTGTGTAGCATAATTAACAGGTTTATAGTAGTGATTGTTTCTTTTCCTTATTATCCTTCCTCTAGTCTCCACAGTTAGAGTAATTGACCTTCATGTAGGTTAATAATAATTAATATTAATGTTGAATTGTTTTTTCTTTTCAGATGGCATGATCTTCAAGTCGTTAATGTAAGTTATTTAATAATTTTAATTTATATTTTTAATAATTTCTATTTATTTTTTAGTAATAATTTGTAATTATTTTTGTGTGCAGATCGAATTAATATCAAGAATCCGTCGTATTATGCAACTTGTTGATATAGCAGACCAGGATCAGGCATACATCCCTGATGTACATCATGACATCAGATTGTATGCGAGCACCCCTGCCATGCGTGATGTTCAGGGTTTAAGGGTACGTGGGAGAGGGCGCAGAGGTGGTGGATCGACTCACGATGGTGCAGAATCAAGCCAGAGGGGTGGACGGTCACGTCGTGCAAGACGCCAATAGGATTGATTTAGTTTTTAGTTTTGGAGATTTTAATGTTTTATTGGATATCTTAATTAGTTTGGATATGGATGTGACTAGTAGCTTTATCAAATTTTATAAGGTAGCATTAATATGTTTTATAAGGTAGCATTATTTTTAAGTAGCATTAATAAGTAGCATTATCAAAACATATTTATTACTAATTAAGTAGTTTATATATTGAATTATGATAATATTACTAATTGGAAAGTAAAAATTTTTTAAAAAAATTAATACTAAAATGTTGCTAATATACTCATATCAAAAATAATAAATCTCATGAGAAATAATTTAAAATAAGTAAAAAAACAAAATAGTAAGGGAGTATTGTGGTAAAAAAATAAAAAAGAGTAAGGGAGTATTGATCATCTTCAATTCTTCTTATTCTTCTTATGATCTTCGTGTTCTTCGTCTTCGTCTAGATTAATAGGCTCATCATCTTCAATGTGAGGCTCAGGCAAAAATGGTTTGAACATTTGAAGACGTTCTTGAAAATGAGATTCTCATGCAAGGACTCCCATACTTGCATTTCTCCACCATCCTACATATATTGGAGGTATTGGTGAACCTTTTTTCCAATGAATCTGCAAGTGAATTGAAGTGAAGTTAGTAATTCGCACAAATTAAAATACTTTATAAACATTATATATTGAATTGAATGTTACCTGTACCCAATGGCTTTTACGCACATTTCCCATCACCCAAATTCTTTTTTCACTTGTTTCCAAAGATGTCCTGTATGGAAAGAACATTTGACATTCACCTGTTGTTGACGAAATAGTCACTAGCCCAACATTGTACAAATTAGCAACTGCATGTCCCATGTCTGGAACCTCAAACCACTTTGCTTGTGATACAGCACCTAATCCATCAACATATAATGCATTATATGCTTTGTCATAATAGGATTGTCCTAATATGTCAACATACAGAACTTTGTTATTAATCATCTCCTTTATAACCTCCTGCCGAATCAGCATGTAGTTTTCTTCTGTGCCATATCTATACAAAGATAAGACACGGAAGCCACAATTTCCATCAGCCTTGACATTAATTATTTTGTAAATGAACTGGTGTAACACATCAGGGAAAGCTGTCAAAAATATTCTCCAAGCATTATATGTTTCTGTAGAATGCTTTCTTTTGGTTGACATGTTTGTTTGAGAACCCTTTGTATTGGATCCTGTAGATTGAGAAGAATAAATCATCACAAATGACAAAACATATTACCAAAGAATAAAAAATAACAATTGACAATCACCTGTAGATTGAGACCCTTTTGTTTTTGACCTGGTAGATTGTGAACCCTTTTTTTTAGATTGAGATCCATTGGATGGATAAGCACCTTCCATGACATCATCTTCCCAATGAGATGGTTCACGCTTTGTAGATTTTTCATGTGCTGCCTCCTTCCTACTACCCTTCACACCGCCTTTTGTCTTCACTTTATACTTAGGGGGCTTCATTGAAGTTGTTGTTGGATACACAAACTCATGTAATCTTTGAAAATATCTTTTCTTTTCAAGCACACCCTTATCATCTAATGCTTCTACTTGACGATATATCTCATCCACGTATGGTTTTGGATCAAAATCTGTTGGTGAAAAAGAGGTCTTTATTTTTTCATTAAAAGACAAGCGTCGCCAATGATCGTGAACTGCATCCAAAGGGATGGGTACTTCCTCTTTATAATATTTTGCAAGTTCACATTCGCATGGTAGACCGTGAGTTCTTCTGATTCTGCAATCACAACATAAGTTTACCCCTTTTGTTTGGCGAAGACTTTCCATGATCTTCCAAATACGTATTAACGCATTGCGAGAGACAAAGTGACGCAACTCCTTGTAGAAATCATTATTTACACGATGATCTACCTTTGTGATACTACTTTCAAAAGAATCTTTAATATCCGTATGTTGACATACCAGCATGTTCTCCATTGCCTCAAAGCTGGTGCACATATCCCCCTGACTATCTCTCAATAATCTCTTGAATGTGGCATGAGCGCTCTCAACCCTGGTAAAACAAAAAATAAACATATACAATAAGTTTTTCACAATTATTTTAAAACTCAATAGGTAAAAACACATCACTAAAATATACATAAAAAACAATGTTTGGCTTTATTTAACTCACCTATTAGTTGTGGTATTACCAAAATGCATCAATTGGTTTACCCAAACACCCACAAATTTCTCCTTGTTGTGTCGCAGGTAAGTACGTTCCACGTACTCATAAATTATTAATCCGCACAAATCCTTAAATTTTTTCAAATAATCTATATACTCTTGCAAGTCTCGAGATTCTACGACTGCTTTCCAAGCGTCCATTATAGGTGTCTCATCTTTTGTCTCACAAACCTTCTGCTTCACTTTATACTGCACGTTCTTTGAGATGTGAAACTTACATAACAAGTGAGTAGAGGTTGGAAATACCTTCCTGACTGCCAAAATCAGAGCATCTTCTTTATCAGTCACTATGATCTGAGGCATGGCATCATCACTTTCAATCAAGTTGCGAAGCTGCTCTAGAGCCCATGTGAAGTAGGAAGCCTTCTCAGCCTCCATATAACAAAAGGCAACATGGAACGTCTTCTCTGTCGATGTTTGACCTACGATCTCAAGAAGCGGATATCTGTATCTATTTGTTTTGTAGGTACTATCCATAACAAGAACAATACCGAACGAATGTAATAATGTTATTCCACTTGGATGTGCCCAAAAAATGGCCTTGACCACATCACTTTCTTCGTCTTTTACATAATTTGTCACATATCCAGAAGAAGTCAATCTGTGTAATAAATGTTGCATCTGGGTCCTGGGATGTCTGATACTTTTTCTAAATCGTTGATGCTGATTGTACACTTGTCTCAAAGTAGTAGTGTTGTTCTTGTTCCGTTCTTTCAAACTAATGAGAATTTCCTTCGGTTTGACCCCTGCCTTTGTCAAGTTATCGATTAACTCCTTTTCCTCTTTGGTTGGCATACCATAATGACCCTCCAAGCTTTCACATGGTTTGTGATTATGGACGCCACATTTGACCAAAAGCATCCAACCTTTTCCATTACCAAGATCCCAAGCATTAATCCTGAAAGGGCATTCAGACTTGCGAGTACTGGATACACACATTACCTCACCTTTTGTTCTTTTCCTATATTTTCCACTTCTTTCGCAAGCCAAAAACACCCTAGGTCTTCTCTTATACGTCCCTCCGCCTGTGTCTGACCGAAATATAACGATCACATGTTTTTGTTCTTTTCCAACAGCTTGAACCCAACGGATCAATTCGTCTCTACTTGCAAAAATCTTATTATGTGGAAAGTCATCACTATAGTCTACAATAATATTGTTAAATAAAAAAAAAGTTATATTAGGATTTAAAATAAAAAATTAAAAATAACATGTTAAAAGGAATTTAAAATAAAAAATATGAAAAAACAGTGTTTCATTATGAATTTAAAATAAAAAAACAATGTTACATTAGGAATTTAAAATAAAGAATTAAAAAAAAGTGTTATAGAAATTTAAAATTAACATAAAAGGATGTATTACAAATTTAACATAAAAAAATTATATATTAGAACTTTAGAATAAAAAGAAGTTATATTATAAATTTAGAATAAAAATGTAATATTAGGATTTTAATAAAAAAATGTTTTATTAGATATTTAAAATAAACAAAAATTAATAATAGTAATAATAATAATAACAATAATAATAATAATAAAAAAGGATTATTGAAAAAAAAAACAAAACAAAAAAAAACGGGTCGTAACACATGGTTACGACCCTCAGAAAAACACGAGTCGTAACCCTGTGTTACGACTTCAACATAAAACACAAGTCGTAACACTGGGTTACGACCTGGTAAAAATTTTACAAATTTTTTTTAAAAATTAAAGTAAAAAAAAAAACCATAATAATTCATCAATTAGGATACAATAAATTATTGAAAACATAAATCCTAACTAAACTTTATGCATGAAATTTGAAAATTACCTTGGAATTCAGGTTCAACAGCAGCCATTAAAACCAACAATTTTGTATGATGAAGTCTAAGATTTGGCAAAAACAATTTTAGGTATCAATTTCAGGTATCAATGGGCTTATATACCCAAAAAAAAATAAAGATTTAACACTGGTCGTAAGGGGGCACTACGACCAACAGGTCGTAACACCCCCTTACGACCCTATTAAAAACAAAATTTTATCAGGGTCGTAAGCAGGTGTCACGACCTGCTGGTCGTAGCACCTGCTTACGACCCTTTAAAAAATATGTGGTCGTAAGCAGGTACTACGACCAGTAGGTCGTAACACCTGCTTACGACTTTTTTTAAAATTTTGTTTTTAATATGGTCGTAAGGGGGTGTTACGACCTGTTGGTAGTAGTGCCCCCTTACGACCCGTGTCAAATTTTGTTTTTTTTAAAGGGGCATGATGGGTATTATTATAATATTTGGGGTGGCAACCATAGAACATGGGGTGGCAAAATAAAAACCCCACAGAGAAGCTGTATATAAAGTGTGTCGAAGGCCAACCGAGGCCGAAAAGGCGAAAACATTACAGCAGAATAGCACTCTAGTATTCAGAATAGAAGACTGGTACAAACACATTCATTAACTTTGAAGAACCCTGAGATACTGAGATAGTACACAACATTTTGTTCACATTATTCAATGTAAGTAGACTGTATACATTTTTTTTACTTACAACCAAACTGATGCTAGCAAAGAAAAGACCTGTGCAAAACTAAAAGAGAATAAAGATAAAAGTGATCCTAAACCAAAGGAACACTCTTAACACACTAGCCCATCTACACCAACTTGTAGTAGCAGTTGTTGGCATTGATAAGAACCTCATAGCCCTTTCCACATGGACACCTAAAAATGATTTTCACGCACTTCTCAGCCCACTCTACCTTAACAGCTTCTTCAGAATCTCCTTTCAATTCATCCTGCAATATGGAATTAATGTAACCCAAAAATTTAGCAAAGTTGAGAATTAGAGGGGCTTAAAAACAGTCCAGAATTTGGAGTACCGATTGATCATTTAAGCACGAAATAGTGTGGACACTGGACACATGACTTACATGCCAGGATTGTATTTAGAAAGTTGTTCCCATGTCACATGGAAATAAGCAATAACTCATTTTGTTGTCAATCCAGTGCTTTTGAAAAGGACAAAGCATAATGAAACCAACTATCACTTTTGTTCATGAAAAAACTCAACAAGGATTCATTATCACTATTCGGTTGTGGATAAAAGAACAAGTTGTTACATAGGCTTTCAACCAGCTCAGATTGGACTTTGTTTGTAAGTAGCTAGGTATGATCAACTTCTATGCTCTGACTAGAGAGAGTCCATGTTAGTGTATGTCCACTGGATATCTAAGATTGTGCTTATATTAGCTGACCAAGACTTTTCCTATTTTCTCTGTAACAATGCACACAAAAGGAGCCTAATTGATATCTAGTTCATTCACATACAATTCTCTTCTTCGCCTTTTCTCTATATCTCATAATTCTCTCTTTCAGCACCATTATAAATCAGAAACATAATAAAAAACTGTCCCGGGACCAAAAATAAAATAAAATTAGTGTGAGAAGTGTTCATTAGACAATGCATAACGTTACTACATATGTCATTTTCGGACATCTAGATTATGCAAATCTTTGTCTCCGTTCTACCAATCCTAATTAGTGTAAACCTATTCAGATGCTGTTAAGATTCATTGATTTGGAAAGTGTGCATTTGTGAAGTGTCAAAGAAGGTCTTGCAATAGAAATCAATCATAGTACAAGCCACACGATGAACTTGTACCACAGGGTAAGTGAAACTGCAGGATTCTGTTGCAAGCAATATAGCCAAGCATGGGGATTGGGGACAATGATAAAACATTACTCATTCAAAGCTTCTTGACCGGAATGAATTTAAGACTACCGAAAGAAAGTAACAAAATGTAGAACATGAAATCCACAATGCAAAATATTTTAAAGTTTAATTCATTGCATCACATGACATACCTGAGGTGGGAGTAACACTTTATCATCATCAGCTACCGCACACTCATAAACCTCTTGTTCTTGTTCGTCCTCGTCAACTTTCATAACTTCATCACACCACTGCCTCATTTCTCTTAGCCGATCCTTCATCCTTCTCAACCTCTGCAATAACACCAAAAGAACATCCCAAATTGGTGTCCAACAACAAAATGAAAATATCACTCAACAAATACAAAAACAAACAAAAGCAAACAGAAAAATCATTTACTTAAAAAAAAGACAGAACCTAAAACAAATTTCCAGGAAAACGAACCCAGGAAATATCATTTTACTAAGTCCAAATTTATTCATTTACTCAAAAGTAAAAACAAGGAAAACCCATGACTCCAAATTCCAAGAACATACCATCGATTCAGGAGTTTCACCCGTGCCGAAGGTGTTAGAGAGATCTCTAGCTGGTGGTGAAGGAGTGTGATCAGAGATGCTTCTTTTCGGGCACTGAGGCAGAATCTAAAATAACATTAAAAATTTCTAATACTATTAGCAAACAAGACAATGAAAACCCATGATTCCATATAAAACACAGATTCTTAAAGAAAAATTTCCAAGAAAATGATCATTTACTCTGAAATCCCCTGATTCCAATCCAAGACAGAATCTTAAACAAAAATTTCCAAAAAATTAACACAGAAATTGTATCATACACAATAACCAATAAACAAATCATTTACTCAAAAGAATAAAAACAACAAAACTCAATGATTCCAAACCCAAGACAGAATCATTCTAAAAAATTTACTCAACAGAAAATACAATAAGACAACGAAAATCGATGGTTCCAAATTCAATGCAGAATCCAAACAAAATAAAAAAAAAACTGTTCCAAGAACAATACCATGGAATCAGTAGCTTCATCGGAGTCAAAGGAATGAGAAGGAGCTTTCGCCGGCGAGGGAGAAAGATCGGAGACGGATCTTTTCAGGCACGGAGGAGGCAGAGGAGGCAAGCCACACCCTCTCGCCGGCGAGTTCGCCGGATTCAAGCCACCTGCCTCCGGCGACCTGCAAGGGTCAGACACACATCGCCGGAGCACACGGCCACGAGAAGAAGGGGTGACGGCTATGGCTCTGAGATCATCACCGGCGAGGGTGCCGAGAGAGAGGGGAAGAGTAATGGCGGAGTAGCCACGAGGTGCGGCAGCGGGGGCGGGGGCGGTGGAGGGGTCTTCTTGTTCCGGGGAGAAGAGTTTCTTGGAGGTTGGTTGGGCGGAGGAGGTTAACGGGGAGCGGCGGCGCTTCATGGGTAGAGAAGCGCAGCAAGCAGGGTGGTGGGTGACGTGGCAGGAGGAGGAGGAGGAAGGGTGGTTGAGGTGGAGCATGGATAACTGTTCGGTGGGGTCCACTGAGTTGTTGTTGTTGTTGTTGTTGTCTTCCATGAGTTGAAGAAGAAGAAGTTGTTGGTGCTGTTGCTCTTCTTCTTGGCTCAGAATGTGAGTGTGATTGGTGCTTCCCATGAATGATGACGTTGGAGGATTTTGCTGCGATTATTAATGGATCTCCCTCTCTTTCTTTCTTTCTTTTTCTTTCTGCTCTCCCTCTCTTTCTGTCTGGCAGTGTGAGTGTGAGATATACTGATATCGGAGTAGTATTTGGTTGGGAGAGGGAAAGTGGAAGAAGCAACGGCAATTGGCGGGTTTTTTTGGGATTTTCAACTAGTTTCAACTAGTACTAATAATTTTGCCTCTGCCAAATAAATATTTATTTTGAGTTAATTTGAATAAAGATTTTGTATTTTGTAAAAAAAAAAATTAGTATAATTTAGATTACACATAAATTAGCATAAATTGGAATTCTTCCTGCAAAGCCACGTACAATTTGGATTACACATAAAAACATTCCAATTGAGTATGCACTCTTAATATGAACTCGCCATCTAAAATATGTAAACATACTAATATAGAAGTTTACATACATTATGTTTCCCCGCCTTTTCCCAAAATTTTGAACTGTGCCCATTTCTTCCTAAATGATGTTCATTCAATAAGATAGCAAACATTTCATGAGATGGTTCACCCATTCAAAGGTAGACATAGACATCCCGGGTAGCCTTCCTTTGAGCCTAGACTGTGATTTGCATTTGGTCTTCTGATCAACCTCTTCAATAGATATTGCTTCATTTCTGAATTGTGCTTCATTGCTGCATACAATGTAATGTATTGATCTTGTAAATTTCTAAAAAAATATGTTAAAATAGAAAGAGGAATGTCATAATATCAAAATATAAGTGTATGTCTATCTATCTACAACTTAGATTTTAGAATAGATTTTCCTCAATGTTTGAAGAAAAGCAGGAGCAATGAAGACAAATTAATTAAATGGTGATTTTGGAAAGTAAGAATGACCCACATGCAAAACGGGATTGAGCATATAGCCTTAACATCATAAAAAAGCAGGACTCTATCTTGAAATTTATATAAAGTTCTACAAAAAATAAGCCAAAATACAAAGGAAAGCCTCGACAACTTACAATTTTCAAGTTGACTAAGTTCACAGCTTTCCTATCTAAATATATTTATTTTATTAAAAGAAAAACGTATTGTAAAATTCACAGTTACAAATACCGACAAACTTCTTTTGTGTTTAAAGAGATACGCCAATCATTTCACATAAAAAAGAAATGGAATGAATTTATGCACCACTAACTGTTTGCTAAATACATTTAACATATTTGTATAGATAAGCTCAAACTTAGTCATGAAACAGCGACTAAACAACATTCAATTTGTTTAACTGCTGCTATTTAGTGACCAACAACAACACCATGTTATTTCAACCCTGCAAAGTCACGTGCTCAGAAGTTTTTGCCTTGTAAGTTTCTCACATGCAATACATAGCTCAACCAATACAAACTACATGGATACTCTTGTGTTTATAACTAACATTCTCAATATGAAAGGTTAAATTCTTTTTAATGATCCAAACTCATATCCTTATTCCCACATATGGAAATCTTGCAACCATTCTCGAATAGACAACATTATTTCATATGAAACAATACATTGAGAAAAGGAAACAATAATAACAACATTATTCAAATAATGTATATCAGTGCAAATAAACATAAGATTCTCGGTAGAACTCTTACACGAAATAGAGATCGGAAATGCCTTTCATTTTTTTGAGTGTCAATCTTGTACATTAAGCAAAATTTTTAGTGCAATACCAAAGCATCCAGTGTTTGTATTTATGAGCATGTTACTATGTCAACTATACCAAGAGATTAGGGTCCATGGAGACACTCTTTATACATTTGTTGTTACTTTATGTTATGTGTTATTTTTAGATAGGAGATAGACTTGGATGTGTTGCTATTGAATTGACATAGTTAAAGACTAAAAGCTATTGATGATTCAAGATGCCAAAAAAGTTAACATATATTATATTCGTCATTACCATTTATCAAGCAATACTACCATTTAATGTGAAATATAAACTAACGATCATTCAATATATTAAACTTGGGGTATGCAATATACAATCTACTAAGATAAAAATACCATTGTTCACAAAAAAAAAATACCATTTTCCCAAATCAAATAGCCATATAAAGTGTCTAAATATGTTATTATGAATAGAAACTTGCACCCTCACCCCAAAATATAGAACAAATCTTTCAAGTGGTATGTACTTAACTATGAATTAAATTTGACTACCTTTTGCCTTTCGCAGTTCTCATCCATATAGTTATTTTCTTCTGGTCCTTGCACTCTTCAGATCAATGATGGTTATTTTGCATATATGAACCCTTAAAACCTGCAAAATGCATAATCACATAAAACCTTTGATCCAAATACCTGCAAAACAAATTTATATAGGATTTGAGAATCAATTATTTAGTCATTTAGTTAAAGTTTAATAAAATCAATTTGGAACAGGCATACCAAGTGAAGGTGATAAAAAAGGGATCAAGTAAAAAAAATTAAGCATTTATTCTAACATAGAGATTTTTTAAACAGGGGTAGGGGTGGGGGGATGAGCCATACAAAATAATAGAAGTAAGGAGGTTCATACTAAAAAATTTAAGCACCAAAATGACTTTTTTTTATATTTTAACACTAAAAAATATCACATCTAATATCATAAAAACTAATTAATCCAATAAAGTTGTTAAATTTGAACTAAACTTGTAAAATAGTAGCTTTATGCTCAATATGAAAGAATCAAGTAATTTTTAGGTGAATTCTGACTCAATCAGCATATAGTTTCACTTCGAATTCAAATAATAATGGTTTGTCCAACAACATACTCTACAACTAACCTAAACCAAGTCCTTTCTTATATGAATCTCTTAACGATTCCACCTTTGACTAATAGCTAAAACAAAATCTGCAAACACATAAGTATGTAAAAGAGATATGATTTGAAATATAACAGTGTAACTGCTAATTGCAGCTTAACGTTCCAATGAGAAAAACAGGAAGAACAAACAAATCAAGGAGAGCATCATTAGAGCTTATACCCTAACATTTTTACCCTAACTATGTAGTGCCAAATCATTTTTACCCTATATATGGGCATGACATAATCTGCATCTAAGCATAGAAAGCTATTAGGGTAGAAAATATGGGCTAATTGCAACCTCATGTAAGACAATAATAAAGCATATTACTAGTTTTATGACAATTCAACCACAAAGCATATTACCAGTCATAATTGCAACCTCATGTAAGATACCATGTGTTAGGTTTGCTCTTGCACAAAACAATAAAATCGTTTTTTTGCCGTTAAATAGAAAGAAAAGATAGACAGGTAAGCCAAATTGGATACCTCTAAAGAAATTGAAACCCAAAAAAAAAAGAAATTATAAAAGGAATAGGATTTTCATTATCACTTCCACTAAGCTTCGTTTGAGTGCTTATGTTAGACTACCTAAATACAAACTCAATCCTTTCTTTGGTTCTTTCCAATGAAGGCTTCTTAAGAAACCCTTCTCAAATCAAATAGTTCATTATTATTACTTTATAAAATGCGAGTTAGTAAGTTAAAATTTACTCACTACTATTAAATATTAAATAGCAGTAAAAATTATTTTTATCTAACATTAAAAAAACACACTGAAAGGCTAAAGAGCCAAGCAACATAGTGACACTCAGGCAACAAAGACTTCATTTCTTCATTCATTGTCCTCCACATTTTGCACAGATTTATTAGTAAACTTGGACATCCAATACTAAAAAAAGAACTAGTTAACCAACTTGATTGCCATAAGTTTGCTCAAAGTTTTTCCATCTAGTTATAAATTGATCTTCTATGGTTCTTTCAACATAGAACAACTTATGTATACCACCATCACGAAAATACCCTTTCTAGTTAAAGCATATCCCTCATACAGAAGCTGAAAGCAGTTTCTCCTATTTACCACATACATAAATACACAATCATATATATTCAGAGAACTGAATAAAAAATTGAGATATGATATGATTTATTAATTCATTATAAATCTGAGAAGAAAAGCCTACAATTAAGCTACATAAAAAGCGAGTGTGTGTGTATATATATATATATATATGTTGTAATCAGATAAAGATTCAACCAATATAAAAAGAAAGACCAACAACGACATTGTTTCCAATTCATTTGCCAAAAGACTCCCTTATCAATTTCTTCTAAAGTAGTAAAGGGGTAATAATATGTTGGAAAAATATGGAGAATATGTCCTTAAGGATCTATTCGCGCACCGCGACGATTCCCCAGGATTGAGCAGACCCTTCTGATAAACATCAGGTAACATAACTTGCAGTATATTGAGTAATGATATAATCCAGATAAAAGAAGTGAAAGAATAAAATTCAAGAAGAAGAACTGAAAATTAATATATTCAAGAATTTGGATTTTGTTTTCACAGTGTGTATAATTTCCTGTAGCGAAAGTAGGAGAAATTTTGTTCTCTAGTGCCTCTCTGTATATCTATCTTTCATTCTTTTTAGAGTGCCGTGTTTTTTTTTTAGCCAAAGGCACTGCACATTGAAGTTCAATATATAGTTAGCAAACAGTTTAACAGACACCTCTTCATGAATTGTTTCCCTTGTTTAACTTTTACCCACTTGAATTTCAAAATGAACTCATGTGACTTTTGGCACAATAACATAATAAAAATAAGTAAATAGATATATTACATAATTATTAAATAAATATATTTTGATTATAATAATATCTAACATTATAAACAAATTATTTTTGAAATAATAATAATAATTTTACAACAATCCCCCACTTATTTCAAATTCTGGGTTAATATCACGGGTGTAGTGCATCGTACCTGATGCCTTCTAGGCTATGAACCAAGTCTAAACCGATAGAATTTGACATACGGTGCATTGGTAGGGCTGGGCTCTATGAACCAATGACACACTGATGTAAGCAGGGATCCTACCAGTCACACTACAACCCACAATTTTTGCTGTTATCGCCGATTTGCGCGTGCCTGGGTGTTCATGAGTGTTCTAGAAATCGTGCCACCAATTTCATAGGAGCGGCTTCACTCCACACTCATATAGGTGATTCATCAAGTGTATGTTGCACTTCATATACCTCCCTAAAGGGTATGAATTTCATTAAGAGTTTTTAAACTCATCCTTTCTTGAATGCAGGATAGCACAACACTACATCATAGGAAAGGAAAAATAATAATAGTGCTAGCATTATTAACAAGTGACTTGTTATTACCCATATGAACCTTCTTCATGGGATCTCCAATCACAAAGGTTGGGTTCGCATCACCGCTAATATCAGGTTGGCTTAAACATGTCCCATTCCCATTGATGTTTCTTGTATCTCAACCTTTTTAAAGGTCTCGTCAGGGGATTGGCCAAAATCCCTTCTGACCTCACATAAGTAATGTACACCTTTGGTACAAATATGGTATTTGTTAGCATGCATAACCAAATTATACTCTAATAGGTTATCTCCACATCTTCTCATTGAAAGACTCATTCTTTACAATGACTATTATTATCTCAAATAATTTCAACACCATTAAAAGTGAACACATGACCACTTATGGCCTCATCTGAAATTTAAATTCAGGCATTATTTTATAGAATATCATAATTCATCCCCAATCTAATCTAGGAGGCAACATTTTATTTATTCAAATAAACCAGATAGCCCCAATGTCTATCGCCAATTTTCATATCAAAATGACCACACACACTTGGTCTTATCTGAATCCAAAATCCAGGCTTCAATATATAAAATATCGTAATTCATCTCCCAAAAATTGTAGGAGGAAAACCTCAAAATTTTAAACTTATTGTTTCATATTAGAAATAACAAGAGTTTGAGAAATGACGACAACAATAAAATCATCTCAATAAACCAACACTTCCTTTTTGGCGAGGATGATTATCATTCCTCTTCCAACATAGGCACTAAAATACATAATCACACAGATTATACTTGCAACCCCCACATTTCAATTATACTATTATATCATCATGAAAAATATTATAATTACCGAACACACATATATATAGTGGCAAGATGCCAATTGAAGCAACTATTCACAAAAGTAGCATCAGTTCAAAAGCAATTTTCAAATTCAACTGGCACACTGTTTGATGAACCAGTGCAATTGTAGAACTAAAATTTTCAAACAACTTCAAGGAACTACTGCTAGGCAATAACAATAGTCAAGAAGTATTAAAAGTATTGCACGACAATAATCAAATTAAACCAAAATATGTACTTAACATAATAAACATTTTTTCTACAAACCACAGAACTCAAGGACCATAGCAGTATCATGACTCGATGCTTCAATAACACACAAAATCTGTGCCTTTGGTAGTAATCATATTTCTCATAGAATAGTTCTACTTCTATAGTTCTGTCAAACTAAAAATGAATCAAAATAACTTGAAAGTTGTCACAATCATTTAAATGGAAAACCCCTCAGTAAATCAAACTAAATAATCAAGACAATCTTATAGAAACTCTAGAATAATAATTCAATAAGCACAATGCATCACAATTCATATCACTAGAGTATATATCACGGTCCTTGTCAAAAGCATTATTTGTAACTTGCAATAACTCCTAATCCAAAAAAACCTTTAAGAAACATGCATTTGATTTGTGAAAGACACTCTTAACCGTTAGTACAATTTAAATTCCAAATGGCAAACTTGCTTTTTTTGTTTTTATTTGGGTACAACCAAAATATAAAAAAAATTCTCAATAACAATCATGAATCATAAATTCAACACATAATATTTTCAAAGTATTCTGGACATATTTAAATTGGGCAATAAAATCTCATATACTTTTATATAGAAGACTTTCTCATTTATAAAATCAAACATCATCGAAAGAAATGGAGTGGAAGCGTACCGTTCTCATGAACTAGTCTGTTACTCTGTGAATGTGAAGAACCAATCTTATTTGAGATTAAGAGAATACCATGAAATCCGAGTTTGTTAGTCATGCTTGTGCACTCCATCAAAATAGCAATGTCGCACCATAGGTAGAATATCATATAATGATGGGTTTTATCCCTCTTTGGTCTCATTACTACAGGAAGAATAATTATAACAAAGACTCTATGTATATTCTCCATGGATAAATTATTTGAAAAATAATTGAAAAATTCCTGGATTAACATCACGGGTGTAGTGCATCGTACCTGGTGCCTTCTGGGCTATGAACCAAGCCTAGACCAATAGAATTTGACATACGGTGCATTGGTGGGGCTGGGCTCTATGAACCAATGACACACTGTTGTAAGCAGGGATCCTACCAGTCACACTACAACCCATAATTCTTGTTGTTATCGCCGATTTGCGCTATTACAGCCATGCGCGTGCCTGGGTGTTCATGAGTGCTCTAGAAATTGTGCCGCCAATTTCATAGGAGCGTCATCACTCCACACACATATAGGTGATTCATCAAGTGTATGCTGCACTCCATACACCTCCCTAAACGATATGAATTTCATTAAGAGCTTTAAAACTCACCCTCTCTTGAATGCAGTATAGCACAACTCTACACCATAGGAAGGAAAAAATAATAGTGCTAGCAGCATTGACAAGTGACTTGTTATTACCCATATGAACCTTATTCATGGGATCTCCAATCACAAAGGTTGGGTTCCCATCACCGTCAATGTCAAGTTGGCTTAAATATGTCCCATTCCCCTCGATGTTTTTTTGTAGTATCTCAACCTTTCTTTAAAAAGGTATGGTCAAAGGATTGATCAGATCACTTCTGACTTCACATAGTTACTGTGCACTCTAAACACTTTTAGCAATTGCTTAATCACATTATCTCCTGATAATTGGATATCTTCATATTTTGCCATTGAAAGACTCATTCTTTACAATGACTACTACTATCTCAAGTAATTTCAACACCACTAAGGGTGAACAAATGACCAATTATGGTCTCATCTGAAAAATTCAGGTATCATTCAATAGAAGGTCATAATTCATCCTCTATCAAAGGCAAGAGGCAACAACATTTTATTTATTCAAATACACTTCATAGTTATCATAGTTCGTCTCCCAAAAATTAAAGGAGGTAGACCCCAAAATTTACAACTTATTATTTCACATTATAAATAACACGAGTTTGAGGAATGATCGCAACATAAATATCAACTCCTTAGACAAATTTTTCCTTTCGACTAGGAGGAGTATCATTCCCATGCACTAAAATACATTCTCATACAGATTGTACTTGCAACCCCACAGTTTAATCATACTATCATATTATCATCGTGTAAATGCAAATATACTCTAACGGTTACGACCATGCATAGTCACAATCAATTAAAATTATAACATCACATATTGAAACCACAATATTTCTCATCTCAATGAGTAATTCAATTTGAAGAACCACATCATGTCATGCTTAACTACAATTCAACATCTTCAACACATAATTATTAGACACAGAATTATTTAATTACATGTTAGAACCAAAATCTCTTTCTTAGGGTCAAACTACAATATTTTGCTTTTATGAACATGTCACGGCGGTTCAAAACCACCACAAGAAAGCACAAAAATGTATTGAATGATGATTGTGACGGTTTGAAGGCACCACTAAAAACAACACTCACATAAAATTGAAAAATGAAAATTTTAGTACAAATGGGTCTGGAACCCTTGACCATTCGCTGCATACATGGAATCAATATGATATTTTATTTGACAATAAAATTAATTTAAACAAAAACCGATCATTTCATAAATTAAACCAATGGATGCCTAAACCGTTAAAAAGCCCATACCAACCATTGTGAAAGTTAACAAACATGAGACACTCTTAACTGTTAATACTTCTAAATAGCAAACTTGCTTCTTCCTCAAATATTTCACTTTTTTGGATTTGTCCACTACCAAAACATAAACATATGATAAATTATTTTTTTTATATTTATATTTATTTAATTCAACTTTAATTAACGTATCTTCTCGATTCAACTTCAATAATTCTCATAGTAACAATCATGAATCATCAATTCAACACATATTAGAATAAGTTTTAACACATGCATTTCACAAGATTAGACAGGGAAGCGTACCGTTCTCATAGACCATAATAAAATATCAATGCTACTTGAGATCAATAGAACACTTTTGAATTCGAGTTTGTCCTTCGTCCTTTTTTTTTGGTGAACAACGGGGCTAAACGCCCAAAGGAAACAAACAACACAAACTAAGATCCTCTACTAAACATAGTTCCCGCACTATCAGCTAACAAAGCCACACTAAGAAAGCTAGGAACAGAGTCAAAATACATGAAATCTTCATGCATACTATGAGCATGTTTGGAGAGAGTATCCGCCACAAAGTTGGCTTCCCGAAAGATATGACCAATCCTAAAATCTCCTTGCTGCATTCTCTTCCTTATGGTGCTAACAATAGAGGAGCAAGGATGAGAAGGATGGCAACCATCATTTATAAGCTTTGTTGCACACATGGAATCAGATTCAATGATGGCTTTAACAAAGCCTTTCTCAATAGCCAACTGGATACCATGAAAGATTCCTAATAATTCTGCTTGGGTGATTGTTACATCCCCCAACTTAGTAGCAAAAGCTCCCAAGAAAAGACCAACATCGTTTCTTATAATCCCTCCACAGGTAGCTTGTTTCCTTGCCTTGTCATAAGAGCCATCGCAATAAATTTTAAACCACTACGAAGGGGGGTGATGCCATTTGATAGCGCGACCGATACTATTATTAGCATGCAGCGGTAACGAGTGTTGGTTTTCCATGGCAAACTGAATTTCTCTAAATTTCCTCCAAATCATCTTTGTAGATTCATAGATGTTCAAGAATTGACCCTCAAAAACTTTCCTGTTCCTGCAAAGCCATAAAACCTCACACGTACAGCCAAAGAGAATGTTCCAGTCATGAACCGTGTTGGTATGAGACATATTGTGCAGGTTGCTCTCCATCCAGTCTTGAAACATGGTTTGGAAGAAAACTGTGTGTTGCAATCTTGGTATTAAGCTCCTCCACACCTGTTGAGCATGCTGGCAATCAAGAAAAGCATGAAGCGCTGTTTCCTCTTCATTTTCGTTGCACATAAGGAACTCGCCATCCGCTGTTAGGTGCCTTCTCCTCCTATTTTCATTGGTAAGAAGAGCATCATTGATCAATTTCCATAGCAGAACACGAATACGTTGAGGTCCGGGCCACTTCCAAATCTTCATGAAGATGATCATCCTCTCGTTATCATCATGTTGCGCCTGAATACTTTTATACGCTGTAGCGATAGAGAACCATCCGTCTTTCGCCGGAGCCCATCCAAGAGTATCTTCTTGGCCTGCATAAACGAGAGGAGTTTTAGTAACAATATTCTTAATCAATAAGTTAGGAAGCTTACCTTCCATGCGATGAATATCCCATGTTACACTCGGTGTCACAAAAGCATCAATATTCCACTCCTTCTCAAACTCATCAATCGGTCCAAGAGCCAGATTTAAAAGAGGTCCAATATGCGGGTTCCAGTTATCTGTCCAGAATTTTATTTTCTTACCGTCACCAACCCGCCAAATTAGATTTTGATTTAAAAGATTCCACCCATGACATATGCCTTTCCAGGTATTAGAATCATTAGCTCTTCTCTTGACAATAGGAATAGTATCATTACCACATTTATATTTGTGGCTAAGAACTTGGACCCATAGAGAGTCCTTGTTCATTAAAAGACCCCAGCCAAGCTTCATCATGAAAGAAGTATTAAGATCTCTAGCTTTCCGAAGGCCAAGACCACCCTCTTTTTTAGGCTTACAAACATTATCCCACTTCACAAGATGAACTTTCTTCTTGTCTTGAGTATCTCCCCAGAGGAAGGCTCTGCTCGTTTTATCAAGCTCATCACAGACGCTCCTTGGGACCAAGGTTGTTTGCATGATATAGGACGGAAGAGCTCCCAGCACTGATTGAGTTAAGGTTAGACGACCTGCAAAAGAGAGGGTTTTGCTTTTCCAAAGACTAAGCCTTTGATTAGCTTTATTAATAACATAACGAAAAGTATTCCAGGAAACCTTTTTGTGAAAAAGGGGTATACCCAGATATTTACCCAAATCATCAGTTCTTTGAAAGCCAAAGGCTTCACTAATTTCTTGGCGGACATTGATATGAACATTTTTAGAGAAAAAAATTCGAGTTTTATCCCTGCTTACTTTTTCACCAGAACTTTTACAAAAAAGATCTAGGCAAGTAGAAATAATCTCAACCTGGTCCATACCAACTTCCGCAAAAATAATTAGATTTACCCTCTACCAAAATAGCAATGTCGCACCACAAGTAAAATATCATATAATGATGAGTTTTATCCCTCTTTGGCCTCACTACTACAAGATGAATAATTATAACAAAGATACTATGCGTATTCTCCATAAATAAATTCTTAAGATTGTTGAAAAAAATATGGAGAATATACACTAAAAATATAGAAAGTAAAATATATATGATTTGAGGCATGTAGAAGACACTGTCCTTAAGAATCTATTCGCGCACCGCGACGATTCTCCTTGATTCAGCAGACCCTTCTGATTAATATCAGGTAACATAACTAGCAGTGTATTATATAATGATGTAATCCAGGATAGAAAACTGAAAAATTAGGGATTAAAAGACTTAAAAGAATGTACTCAATATAATTTTCTAGTGTGCAAAGAAGACGAAATCTGCACTGTTGCATATTCTACCTATGGTGCGACATTGCTATTTTGATGGAGTGCAATGACAAGCAAACTCGAATTTCATGGTATTCTCTTAATCTCAAATAAGATTGGTTTTTCAAATTCACAGAATAACAAACTAGTTCATGAGAACGGTACGCATCCACTCCATTTCTTTCGATGATGTTTGATTTTATCCATGAGAAAGTCTTCTATATAAAAGTATATGGGATTTTATTGCCCAATTTAAATATGTCCAAAATACTTTGACAATATTATGTGTTGTAAAATTTATTATTTGTTATTATTATTATTATTTCAAAAATATTTATTGATGTTAATTTATTATTATATAATTTATTTTTATTTAAATTATTTTTCATTTGTTGTTGCTTTTCAAATTTCAAATGGTAGGAAGTTAAAACGGTTTACATTGCACTGCTAGAAGTCAATACGTGAACAAATACAAAGCTTCAATAATATTTGCGCATAAATATATATATGCATGGAGTAGTTGTGAAGGGTGAGATATTGAGAGAACACAAAAACTACTTTCTTCTCTTTCTTCTCTCCTGTACAAATACTCAGTAAGACAGAAAAAATGCAGAGCATGGATCTTGGATTTTAATCTTGTGCACAAGAAAATAATATTTTACATTCTTCTATTTTTTTGTATATTTAATTTTTCAGTTTTTTATCTTGGATTACATCATTATATAATACACTGCTAGTTATGTTACCTGATATTAATTAGAAGGGTTTGCTGAATCCTAGAGAATCGTCGCGGTGCGCGAATAGATTCTTAAGGACAGTGTCTTCGACATGCCTCATATCATATATATTTTACTTTCTATATTTTTAGTGTATATTCTCCATATTTTTTCCAACAATCTTAAGAATCTATTTATGAAGAATATACATAGTATCTTTGTTATAATTATTCATCTTGTAGTAGTGAGGCCAAAGAGGGATAAAACTAGAGCTGTCAAAATGGGCCGGGTCGATGCGGGCCGGGCCAAAAAACCCGGGGAAAGTGCGGGTTTGGGTTCCAAAAATGTGGTCATAAATTGAACCTGGGCTTATTAGCCCGGTCTAGAGCCGGGCCAAAAAACCCAAACAAGGGCCGGGCCAAAAAACCCTGGGTAAAGTGCGGGTTTGGGCTGCATGCTAGTGAACACAACTTGCACCCGGGCTATTTGGCCCATAATCATTTGGCCCGCACTCGGGCCGGGCCGGCCCGAACCCGGGCGAACTGGCCCGTTTTGACAGCTATAGATAAAACCCATCATTATATGATATTTTGCTTGTGGTGCGGCATTGCTATTTTGGTAGAGGGTAAAAGCACGAAGGACAAACTCGGATTCAAAAATGTTCTATTGATCTCAAGTAACATTGATATTTTAATATGGTCTATGAGAACAGTACGCTTCCCTGTCTAATTTTGTGAAATGCATGTGTTAAAACTTATTCTAATATGTGTTGAATTTATGATTTATGATTGTTACTATGAGAATTATTGAAGTTGAATCGAGAAGATAAGTTAATTAAAGTTGAATTAAATAAATATAAAAAAAACTAATTTATCATATGTTTATGTTTTGGTAGTGGACAAATCCATAAAAGTGAAATATTTGAGGAAGAAGCAAGTTTGCTATTTAGAATTATTAATAGTTAAGAGTGTCTCATGTTTGTTAAATTTCACAATGGTTGGTATGAGGCTTTTAACGGTTCAGACACCCATTAGTTTAATTTATGAAATGTTGGTTTTTTGTTTAAATTAATTTTATTGTCAAATAAAATATCATATTGATTCCATGTATGCAGCGAATGGTCAAGGGTTCCAGACCCATTTGTACTAAAATTTTCATTTTTCAATTTTATGTGCATGTTATTTTTAGTGGTGCTTTCAAACCGTCACAATCATCATTCAATACATTTTTGTGCTTTCTTGTGGTGGTTTTGAACCGCCGTGACAGGTTCATAAAAGCAAAATATTGTAGTTTGACCCTAAGAAAGGGATTGTGGTTCTAACATGTAATTAAATAATTTTGTGTCTAGTAATTATGTGTTGAAGATGTTGAATTGTAGTTAAACATGACATGATGTGGTTCTTGAAATTGAATTACTCATTGAGATGAGAAATATTGTGGTTTCAATAGGTGATGTTATAATTTTAATTGATTGTGACTATGCATGGTCGTAACCGTTAGAGTATATTTGCATTTACATGATGATAATATGATAGTATGATTAAAATATGGGGTTGCAAGTACAATCTGTGTAACAATGTATTTTAGTGCATGCAAATGATACTCCTCCTAGCCGAAAGGAAAAATTGGTCTAAGGAGATGATATTATTGTTGCGATCATTCCTCAAACTCGTATTATTTTTAATGTGAAATAATAAATTGTAAATTTTGGGGTCTATGTCACACCCTCTCTTCTATACATAAACATATTGTATCTCTATTGATAATTATATAATAAATGTTTATACATGGACTTGCGTTCGATGGAGAAATAACGAAAACTTTTTATTTTCCATACATACGATAAAAATAAATTGTGATAGCATAAGTTGGGTTTTCATTAGTTATTAAAACTTTCCAACTCGCCCTTGGAATTTTCCTTGTTAGAGTTAAAACACATGATTATCAGAGTAAGCGGAAGTTGAATAAAATAGTGACCTTGATTTGATAATCCACATTCCATATCATTTATATAAAGATATATATATATATATATCTCTAACCATATGATCCCATAAAAGTACCAACATAAGTCAAGGTCAAAGTAGGGTAGCAGAAGTTTACAAAATACAAGTCCATGAAATGAAATCAAAAGAAAAGACCACCTCACTGAGATCTCTCAAAAATATATACAATATATATATAGAGCAAAATATATAATCCCAGCAGTGGTCCGATGATCCTCCTCCATAGCATCAGTCTCCAGAATCTCCAGCAGCTGCTCCACATGTCCCACATCCTAACCATCTATACTATGCATCACCCGGTGGATCCCTAACTCCCCACTGGCTCCCAGTGGAGTGCTCGACTGGCTCGCCCTCACTCTCAGCCTCCTCAGGGTCCTCCTCTACCTCGTCCGACTGAGTGGGTGCCCTACCACTGGGCACTGGGTCAGCTGAAGGAGTCCTATGAACCGGACTCATCGGACTAGGTATAGGAGTCTCCTCACGGATCACTCAAGAAGCAGAGGGGTGAGATCTAGTAGCAACTCTAAAGCGAAAGGAATGAAATCGACGAGCTGGTCGAGTCGGGGGTGGTCCATGATAAGTATAAAAAGGGGGTACATGCAAGGAATAGATAATAGGGATGCGAAACCTATGAGGACGGACTCGAGCCAGAGGGTTAGGGTGATATAGAGTCACCTCTACCTCGCCCTCAAACATGGCTCTATGGTCCTCGTAGTACCACACTCCACTAGGGAGTGGGCGCAACTCGATGCAAGCTAGATAGCGAGCCATCACCTACAACGAGCATAAGGGGTAAGCAATATAATCCACATAATCGAATAAGAATAAATAGAGCAAGTAACATTCACAGGTACCAAATAGTCCGATGCATAGACAAATGAGCAAGCATGGTTCATTTATGATAATCCCATTATTTATGTGTCATGATGCATGCTTCCCATTTCCATTGTTTATTGAACGTTCAATCCAGTAATTCGTATACATGACCAACATGTATAGTGAAACTGCTTGGATAGTGTGCACACAACGTCACCAAGACGTAACAGCATTCCCCAATGCTGCCCACATTACCAAAATGTGTCATCGAGCCAGTTATCACCGAATTAATTATCCATCTCCTTTCTCCATGCATGCATGCACATAAAATTTATCCATTAAGATTAACCAATAATCTTATTATGTGCAACCAATATTATTCCCTCAGTGAATTACAATGTTGTTAATAATCCTCCCATTCTTTTATTGGAACATGATATTTTCCCCATAAGCATAGTTGATTTAATTGGAAATACTTTAGGTATGTTAAGAAAATTACTTTTCTGTTCCTGGACAAAAGACTTGAGTGAAATTTCCTGGACTCGAGTGAATCATATATATTTTTTTTAAAAGTACTCGAGTGATTCAGGAATACTCGAGTGTTCCTCAGATTTATCAAAATACTCGAGTGTTCTTCATGAGTACTCGATTGTTCTTCGTTTTCCATAAATTCATTTTCAGGTTCATCAAAATACTCGAGTGTTCTTCATGAGTACTCGAGTGTTCTTCGTTTTCCATAAATTCAATTTTCAAAATTGGTCGAAACACTCGAGTGTCATCCCCAATACTCGAGTGTTTTCAGACAGATTACACTGTAACTTGCGTTTTAACATACCATTTCCAATTATAGCCAATTCCAGTTAAAACCAAGGATCAACAGAGCTTACATTACACATATTAAACATGTTCCAATATAGAATTAACAACATATTACACTGAATCACATAATAGCATCAATTATGCATAAAGTCCATTTTTCCACAACTCAACATACCAAATCCAATTCTAGGCATATTTAGCACAACAACCACTTTGGTACAGCTTTCATGTAACATAATAAACTTGTCCAACACAAAATTTGAACACAGAGAGGCCTCCAAGCCTTGATCCTATTTCCAACTATGCCCATAGAGTCTTTTGTTGACTCTCAACCTAAATTCACATGATTTAAACTTATTCTAGTGAATTAATAGCTTCACCCTTACCTCTAGGTCGTGAATCAACACAGAGATTGCAGAGAAATTGGCTGGAAATGCTAAACCCCAAAAATCCTTTGCATGCAACCATATGTGAGCAGAGTACCAAAACCAGAGGATTTAACATGCCAAATCATTGTAAAAATTAGGGAAAGAGGTTAGGAGTTATTCTCTGCAACATAGACTAGAGGTAAGAACGAATTTGAGATTCAGAGGGCTCATAAACTTACCAAAATCCGAGCTCCAAGTAGGCTCCAGACCTCAGGAACTTGGTTTGGCAGCAACTATCCCTTCTCTTTCGATCCTTGATTCTCCTTCCACACAGCCCCTCAACTCACGAATCTTATGTCTTTGTGAAGCTCGAAACGTGAGCTTCACAATGGTGTATCACACTTAATCTAACTCTCAGTAACGTTCGAGTAATCAAAGCACGAAATTGGAAACCCTAAGTTGCTATCTCCAGAGAAGTTCAACCAAAATCCTCCATTTCCTTCGACCATTTGCTTAAATACGCACTTCTAGTGATCATGCAGCTCGCCACGAAGCTCATTAACGTGTCTTGGGTGTGTTTTCGTGTCAACGAGAGAGGATTGTCGAGTGTTGACTCATCAAACGCACTAACGAGTTCTCCACTGACTCGATTACTCGAGTGTTTCCAGGAAAACTCGAGTCTTTTTGCCAGTTTTTCAAAAATATTTATTTTAATGCCCTTCCTTCCAAGACCTTCCTAATATTGCTTCTAGGTCCTCATTCAGGGATTAATATGTAAAAACTTTATTTTTATATATTATATTTTTAGCAAAATATTTTTCCACCTCATATGAGTACCAACACTAACACATAATTAATCTAAATTAATTATGAAGTAAATAATTATAATTAAAGGAAAAATAATTATGAAATAACCTTTCATAATCAAAATTTTTATTACACCAGGGAATAAAAATTTGGGGTGTTACAGTCTACCTCCTTTAATTTTTGGGAGATGAACTATGATAACTATAAAGTGTATTTGAATAAATAAAATGTTGTTGCCTCCTACATTTGATAGAGGATGAATTATGACCTTCTATTGTATGATACCTAAATTTTTCAGATTAGACCATAATTGGTCATGTGTTCACCCTTAGTGGTGTTGAAATTACTTGAGATAGTAGTAGTCATTGTAAAGAATGAGTCTTTCAATGGCAAAATATGAAGATATCCAATTATCAGGAGATAATGTGATTAAGCAATTGCTAAAAGTGTTTAGAGTTCACAGTAACTATGTGAAGTCAGAAGTGATCTGATCAATCCTGTGACCACACCTTTTTAAAGAAAGGTTGAGATACAAAAAACATCGAGGGGAATGGGACATATTTAAGCCAACTTAACATTGACGGTGATGGGAACCCAACCTTTGTGATTGGAGATCCCATGAATAAGGTTCATATGGGTAATAACAAGTCACTTGTCAATGCTGCTAGCACTATTATTTTTCCCTTCCTATGGTGTAGAGTTGAGCTATACTGCATTCAAGAGAGGGTGAGTTTTAAATTCAACACATGAATGTGACCTTAAAAAAGGTGAAATGAATGTAACCTTAAAGAAGGTGAAATTCATTGAAATGTCTAATAGTATAAGACTAAGTGATTGATAAACTTAGCAATTATTCCATTAGAAGTTAAATCCTTTTGTGTTCATATAATTAACAAGTAAAAATTCCTATTGTAAAGTACGAGTCTTTCAATAGAAGAAATAGAGATATCCGATTTGTTGGAAAAATATGGAGAATATACACTAGAAAATATAGAACTAAAACATATATGATCTGAGGTGTGTCGAAGACACTGTCCTTAAGAATCTATACGTGCACCGCGACGATTCTGCAAGATTCAACAGACCCTTCTGATAAATATCAGGTAACAGAACTTGCAGTATATTGAGTAATGATATAACCCAGATAAAAGAAGTGAAAGAATAAAATTCAAGAAGAAACACTGAAAATTAATATATTCAAGAAGTTGGATTTTGTTTTCACAGTGTGTTAGCGAAAGTAGGAAAAATTTTGTTCTCTAGCCTCTCAGTATATCTATCTTTCATTCTTTTTAGTGCCGTGTTATTTTTTTAGCCAAAGGCACTGCACATTGAAGTTCAATATATAGTTAGCAAACACTTCAACAGACACCTCTTCATGAACTGTTTCCCTTGTTTAACTTGCACCCAGTTGAATTTCAAAATGAACTCATGTGACTTTTGGCACAATAACATAATAAAAATAAGTAAATAGATATACTACATAATTATTAAATAAATATATTTTGATTATAATAATATCTAACATTATAAACAAATTATTTTTGAAATAATAATAATAATTTTACAACATAATAATCACATTGATTTATACAATCTCTTTTAGTCTTGCAGAATTGGAGTCCTGTCTGTGGTTGCAGGAAACATTGATTGAAGACCAACAAACTTTATTCTTGAACTGAATATGATTCATGTGTACCTCAAATTATATTTAACACTCAAAAATCAATACTTCAGTAATGACTAATAATACTCCGGTCAAAAAAATGGAAAGGGTAGGGTTGTGATATGTATTAGGGCAGGGTTACCTGAGAAATGCTTAATTTAGAAGCTTGCAAGGAAGACTAATAAATCTGATATATACCTTCAATTGAGACTCTACCTTAGTTATTCTCTCTAATATAGCTTTCTTGTCTTTCAACTCGTGCATCTTTGTCTACACATGCAAAGACATAATTGATTACATAATTTTCTTGCTTAATTTAATGCTCAAAAGAGAAGTTGTTTGAAGTTTTTTTTCCAGAAATCAACATTTCTCACTATTGTTAGGACCAAATTAGATTCTTTTGCGTATACATTTCACGTAGGGCAAATTAAAGTTTACAGCCACCTCATTAAAATTTGGCCATTTAAACTTGTTTGTGCACATATTGATATTGAAGTTATCAGATTTGGTTGTATGCAGAATTATTCTTGGAGATGGTATGTATATCTTCAGCAACAATTGTCACATTTTGAACCCAAATTTTTTTGATAGTAACCAACTAACATATGCTTGAACACTCAAGACTTCTCATGCACAGAAACGAAATGAAACACACAATCAATTTACTTTGACTAACATTTGCACCAAAAATAAAAAATTTTGAGCATACTAATAATAAAAGTATAAAATGTAAAAAAAAGCACAATTCTGAGATCAAACTGATGATTTTCAGTGCTATATGAATATAACCAAGTTAGTTTGGTTTGGAAAAAAAGGAAGAAAAAAAAGTTGGTGTTAGCGCTACTTTTTATTAGCAAAAGTGGGTTGTTAGTTGGGCTTTTAGACTCAGTAAATAATAAAAAAATAAAAAATCTCCACCTTTATGTAGTGAAGCCCCAAAAAAAATTTACTCCTAACAATTTCAGGTAGTTCGATGATAGAAAGTTAACATTCAACTGTTCATGTCCATACTAAATCAAAAGTAAAAGGCAAAAAAAAAAAAAACATTGTAGATGTTAATAGTGCTAAATTTATGATGGCCTAAAAGAACAAACAAATTAACATATCACTGAAATTTTTTATTTTCTAGCTGCAGTGTAAACATGTTTTCCACTAACCAGAAACTGAACACCACACAAGAGACACACACTACCAGAAAAAGAACATGCTGGCATGAATAGTAGGGGCAAAAATATATAGCAAGTGGGTAACACCTCCTAAGAGTAAATTGTGGACCATGGTCATCTTATTTGTTTGTGCACGTAACAAAAACTCCACATAATCTTCAACTTGTGAGCTAAGAAAATCATACAAATGCATGCAAAAAACAAATCACTAATATCTTTAAAGAATGGAATGAGATAATGCATGCATTTGCTCAAACACCTTGTGTGCATGTCAACGATGAAGAAACAAAAAGCACCAATTAAGCATGTCAATCCAACAAAGAAAAAGAGATTTTATGGAAGTGATAATCATTCCTTTGTTTATGAAGGATGTGCATGAGTTTCTATGATTCAACCTTAATCCAATACAAACAGAGCCCCAAATAATGCAAAAATATACATAAGAAATTGAAAAAAAGAAGGAAGTATAAGTTGTAGTTTAATTTATTCGTTACAACTACAATAATAAGGATCTTGAAATTACATGATTTTCACACATTATAGAGACAATAAGGAATACGATTACTAACCTCTATCCATTGCTAGAGTTGAAAGATAGTTCTCCAAACGCCCTTTGATCAAAAGTCACGAAACACATTTCTATTCCTGTGCCTCCTATGCTATTCTTTTCTATGCTGTTTGTTTAGCCGTTTTGTGATGGGGAGAAAAAATAATACCTTATGGCCAGGAACATAACCTGTTTTCTATAAATAGGTAAAAACCCTAATTATTATCCATTAGCTTGATACTAATGGGCCTTCAGAAACAACCTTCCTTATATCTAATTATGATTAAACCTATTAATATTTAATTATTTATTTACTAAACACACATCAATACATGTCACATTCACATCACATTATACATACTAAAATATTAAAATTTTACATTCTCCCACTTGGCTCATGTGACACAATTCAACATTATGGTCTAATAAACAAAATAATTAAATAAACAATTAATGCGCACATATATAGCTAAATCATTTCATACTTAGATACTCTATTAATTATGATTAAAGATAAGAACTAATTCGGGTCATGGCGGTTGTACATCATTTATTCGACATAGTTCCTTCCATGTACCACAAAATAGTCTTTTCCTTAACACGATTTATAATTGGGAAATGCATAATTGATCCATAATGTCTTTATTCAATACAATACCTGTTTACATTACTCTAATACAATAATGCATGTTGTTCTAGAGAACAGGTAATCAGAAACATATCAAACATATCATAAATGAGTTCAGAGTGTCAATTACATCATACATAAGGATTTTAACATCAAATTCAATTTTACTTAATAACAGTAATGCTTGTACTTTCAACATGTTCAATAAATGTTTAAGCAATAACCCTTCTTTCAAGGGATTATCAATCATAAGATTGGTGTTAATATGCTCTATTGACAATCTTTGTTTCTGATCTCATTCTTTAGAGACAAAGTACTTCATTCACATACTTTTAGCACCTTTATAGCACTTGTCATTGCTGCAAAAAACAAACTTGTTACAAATTCAACATTCTGATCACCTCAATGTGATCATTCGTTACAGAAGTAAGCATGTATTTATTCGTTCCATGCTAAAACCTCAAGACTTTATGAGTATAGTTAATACTTTCTTAACATAAATTTTATTCATTCTAAATCATTCTAGTACTTTAATGATATATACTTTCTGAGATAAGCCTAACAATTCATGTGACCCATTATAGAATATTCATTTTCTAATCACATGGCTCGACTTACCTATAACTTCCATTCAAAGTTACTAGAAAAAACTTCTTAGTCTAGTGTAAAAGACCAAGATAATAAGTTGCAAGCAAGATATAATAACATACAACATCAACATAATAAACTCACTCCCACTGACCTTCAGATACTTACACAAGTTAATTGTGTTTCCTTAAATCTAAAAGAAACAACAGTATCATTAACTTTCTTTTCGATAATATTGATGGGACGATTGTTTAAATTTGTATATTAATTTCCTCAAATATGCACACATTCTTTTCAATTGAGAACCACATCAGTTGGTCATCCAAGTAAACATCCTCCTATAAAATTCATAAGGTTGTTTTCACATTCTTTTACTGCAGTTCCAAATCATTACGAACTACATGTGTCATGATGATAATGCTGAATAAATCTTTCAGGAAATTGGTTAAATACCTCATGTATAGTTAATGTCAACATTGTGAGGGATATCCTTCACAACAAATTTGGACTTGTAACGTTCAAGGTTGTCACGAGAGTTATATTTGGTCTAAAAGGCTCACTTACCCCCTAAACTCTCGTGCAACCTTTAGGCAATTCTACAAGGTCCCAAACAAAAAAAAATATTTAATAGTTATTAATACTCTCATGATATCTAACTATTTATCAGTATCTTCACAACTTACGGCTTGTGAAAACATCACATTATTATCATTAATAACTAAGTCAAATTCATATTCTTGTAGATAAACCACTCAAACGTTCGAAATAGCTTTTTTTAATATTATTTCTCATGGTTCTTCTACAATAAAATCATTGTGAATAGTGAATTCATTTAAATGTTTTCGTACTTTATTGTTATACGATTCAACAATAAAAGAAACCATTATTGTTGAGGTAGAAGAACAAATTACAGGAACTTGTACCCTAACTCCGTTAATTTTCACATTATGTGGAACTATACTCCCACTAATTTCACCATTCTCAATGAACCTGTCATTCTCAGTTTGAATAGTTCTTGTACTATGGTTGGAACAATCAGCTCTATACTTTTGATTTATTTGGATAATTAGTGAAATACTCATTGATGTTTTATATCCATTTTATTTTATTGCGGATTACAATCCTTGTTTCCGCCCGACAACCGCAAATATGTGGGTGCCTTAAATTGGGTATCCTATAAGCACACAGTTTAAAATTGTCTTTGACACTGTCTTACTAGGAACCCTGTTTAATAAATAAATGGCAGTTTCAAGACATACATTCCACATTGCGGGTAAAGACTAAATATCATACCCCTAACCATATTTATTAATGTTCTATTATGCCCTATATACACCATTTTGTTGCAGTGTAACAAGCATTGTGTATTACACACAAATAACTTATTTCTTGATGATTTTAACAAACAATCATGAATGTTGTCCATTTTAATTACTTCTTTTATGGCAGTTATCATCTCTGTCATACCTGACAACATTCACCTATATGTCTAAATAACTTTATACTTTGTTCAAGTAAATTTCCAAGGCATCCTATACTTAAGATTTCTCACGATATTAGTGATGTGTGCGTAGCATGCATATTATTTTCCTATTAGTTTGTATTTATTTTAATATTTATTTAGGTATTTTATTTTAATTTAGCATGCATTTAGTTCATATTTCACTTGGGAAAGGTTTTTGGTGTTTTTGATGTGCAGGTTACAATTTGGAGGTTTGGAGCTTTGGAAAGTAAAGAATTTATCATTGACAAAATATTAAAGAGCTTTTGGGAGTAATTGTGTAGAGAAAAAAGAGATTTGGGGGCTTTGAAAAGGAAGATAAGTCATTGGGCCTAATTAATCAATTTGGGCCCAAATTTGGAAAAAGTAGCAGATAACTTGTAAAAAGATAGAAACCCTTGTAGATAGATTTGAATTATAAGATTAGATTTGATGAGAAGATATATATAATTAGAAAGCAAGGATTGAAGACACAAGACAACATATTTCTCTCAAGGAAGATCTGGAAGGCGATTAAAGACAGAAGAAATTCTCCTCCTCTCAACTTTTGGTTATTCCTACTTTAGTAAGTCTAATTCCTATTTTTTAATTTGTATCATGAACATGAGTAGTGAGTAATTCCCTTTTTCTGAGGATTAGGATTAGCCCATGGAGGCATTGACATGAGGATTTGATATTTTACCTTTTATTTATGCTAGATTCTATTTTTATTTAATTTTGGTGTGCTTAATGCTTTTGGTTGTGTAGAGCTCCACAATTACATGATCCCAGATATTAAGGGAAGTACCGAAAGGTGAACCTTAGTATTAGAAAATACCAAAATTGAACTTAGGAACTTAAATCACGAAAGTAGTTTTAATTCCTGAGGGGATTCCCTGAATTATCATAGAACTTAATAGATTTAATGTACCCTAATTATCACGAAAGTAGTTTTAATTCCTGAGGGGATTCCCTGAATTATCATAGAACTTAATGGATTTAATGTACCCTAATTATCACGAAAGTAGAAATTAGGCCTCATTAGGTACGTTGCTAAGACTCTGAAAGGAGCTAGTATTCTACATTAGGATAATTCACCCTAAAAATAAATCTAGCTAAATAAAAGAGATATCACTAAAGATTGTCAATGCGGATATGTGGTGAAACTAATCCTTGGAAATTTCCCAATCCAAATCTCATTCCAATCTTTTAGATTTTATTTTATTTTATTTTTCCAAAAATCAATCTCTAAATTTTATTTTTAATTTTCTACTAATCCAGTTTAGATAATTGGTGCTTATAATTTGTTGGTATTTAACAACAAAATCCCTGTGGATACGATACTTTTTATTACTATGATAACCTGTGCGCTTGCGGGGCTATCAAGTTTTTGGCGCCGTTGCCGGGGATTTTGCTTTGTTAATATTAACTATTATTATAAGTTGATTAGACTAAACCTCTTTTTCTAGTTTGTTTTGTTTTCTCTTTTTTCCACAGGAACTCTTTTTCTTTTATGCAAAGCATCAGACTTGGGACACCTGTTCAAGCAGATCCTGAGATTGAGAGGACTTTTCATAGAAGAAGGAATAGAAGAGGGAGACAACAAAGACCTGAAAATCTAACAATGGCGCAGAATGAAAATCACACGCCATTGAAGGATTATGGGACCCCTTCCATCAAAGGATTACAATCTAGTGTGGTCGTCCCACCCGTTGAAGCCAACAACTTTGAGATCAAGATGAGCTTGATTAATGCGGTCCAGCAGAATCAATTTGGAGGCTCACCTGCAGAAGATCCTACTGTCCATGTCGACAACTTCCTCCGATATTGTGACACTGTGAAGGCCAATGGAGTCTCATCTGACCATATCAGATTGAAGCTGTTTATATTTTCACTAAAAGGTGATGCACTTGCTTGGTTGGAGGCTTTTCCACAGGGTTACTTCACCGAATGGGACAAGTTGGCAGAGTACTTCCTTACCCAATATTTTCCACCTGTGAAGACTGCGGAGTACAGAGGCCAAATCATGTCCTTCATGCAAAAAGAAGGAGAGACTCTTTATGATGCTTGGGGACCGATTTAAGTTTCCACTGCGGAAGTGTCCTCATCATAAGTTTCCCAGACCTCTTTTGGTGCAAACTTTCTACAATGGTTTGACACCAGAATCTCAGATGAATATTGACTCCGTCACTAATGGTTCGTTCATGGATAAGAATGCAGATGAGGCATTTGATTTTCTTGACAAAATTTCTCTCAGCCGCAGGCGATATTCAAGAGAAAGATCAACTTCTACCAAACCTTCTTCATCCACTGCAGGAGTGATCGAGACAAATGAATTGAAACATCTCTCCTCAAGAGTTGATGCTTTGAGTGTGCTGGCTGGTAAAGTTGATATTTTAACTAAGAAGATTGATATGTTGAATGTGAATGCTGTGAATGTGGCAAGTGCTATTTGTGAGATATGTGGTATTGCTGGTCATGTTGCTCAACATTGTCTATTGGTTCAACCTGTTCCTCAAGAACAGCCGATAGAAATAGTTGATTATGTCAACAATTTCAACCAGAGGACACATCCAAATCTTTCTTACAGGAGCATCAATGTTCTCAATCCTTCTGTTATTCCTAGACAGCAGCCTCCTGGTTTCCCTCAAAGGATTATCAATCCACTAGCTCCTCAAAAGTCCAACTTAGAGATCATGCTTGAGAATTTTTTGATCAACCAAGAGAAGGCAAATAATGATTTCAGAGCCCGGTTTGATTCTCAAGAGAAGCAATTTGCACAACAAGCAGCTCACAACAAGATGATAGAAACTCAAATTGCACAATTAGCAGCCTCATCTACAAGAGCTCCAGGCACACTTCCAGGCCAACCAGAGACAAATCCTAGTGAGCATTGTAAGGCAATAACTCTAAGGAGCGGAAAAGTTCTTGAAAGCCCAAGCAGTGAAGATGCAGTGAAAGAAGAGCTATCCCAGAAGAGAGAAGGAAAAGGTGTGGTTGATGAAAAATCTAAGGAGTCCACTTATACTCCTCCTGCCCCTTACAAGCCACCTATTCCTTTCCCTCAAAGATTGGCTAAAGTAAAGCTAGAGAAGCAGTTTGGCAAGTTCCTTGAAGTTCTGAAGAAGCTGTCTATCACCATACCATTCACTGAAGCTCTACTACAAATGCCATCATATGCAAAGTTCTTGAAAGATATTATTTCCAACAAGAGGAAGCTTGAAGATTGTGAGATAATGGTTTTGACTGAGGAGTGCAGTGCAATAATTCAAAATAAATTGCCTCCAAAGCTCAAAGACCCAGGTAGCTTTTCCATTCCATGCCTTATTGGGAATGTGTCTTTTGACCGAGCTTTATGTGATCTTGGGGCTAGTGTTAGCCTTATGCCTCTCTCAGTGTGCAAGAAGCTTGATATTGGTGAGATGAAACCCACAAGAATTTCATTGCAATTGGCTGATCGCTCAGTCAAATTCCCAGTGGGTGTCTTGGAGGATGTTCCTATCAAGGTGGGTAACTTCTTTACTCCAGTTGATTTTGCGGTGCTTGAGATGGAAGAAGATACCTCCATTCCTATCCTCCTTGGAAGGCCTTTCTTGGCCACTGCTGGTACTATTATTGATGTGAAGAATGGCAAGCTTTCACTAACTATTGGTGAAGATCGAGAAGGTTGAGTTTGATATATCAAATGTGGTCAAACAACCATCTCTTAGGGACTCATGCTGCAGAATAGATCTGTTGCATCAAGTGGTGACTGACAAAGCATTCAAGTACCGCTCTAAAGATCCACTCGAGCGGTGCTTGGTTGGTGAGTGCTCTAATGAAGTTGATGATGCTGAAGCCGCCCGCTATGCTACACTACTTGAAGCAAATCCACCTCTACCATCTCATAGGAATACATATGAAAATCTGGAAGCTGAAGCCAGGTCATCAGATTGGAAGGAAGACAAAGCACCAAAGGTAGAACTTAAACCTCTCCCTTCATTGCTCAGATATGAATTCCTTGGACCTAACTCTACATATCTAGTGATTGTTAATGCTAATCTAAGCAAACTTGAAACTGAAAAATTACTTAGAGAGCTTAGATTGCATAGAGCAATCATTGGATATACCATTAGTGATATAAAAGGAATTAGTCCTTCACTTTGCATGCATAGGATATTAATGAAGGAGGGTCATAGGCCCTCCGTTGAACCTCAAAGAAGATTAAATCCTAACATGAAAGAGGTAGTGAAAAAGGAAATACTTAAATTGCTTGATGCTGGTGTGATTTACCCTATCTCTGATAGTGAATGGGTTAGTCCTGTGCAAGTAGTACCTAAGAAAGGGGGAATGACTGTTGTGAAGAATGATAATAATGAATTAATCCCCACTAGAACAGTCATAGGATGGAGGATGTGTATTGACTATAGGAAGCTAAACAAAGCAACTAGAAAAGATCACTTCCCCCTCCCTTTCATTGACCAGGTGCTTGAAAGGTTAGCAAAGCATTCACATTTTTGCTATTTGGATGGGTATTCGGGATTTCACCAAATCCCCATTCACCCTCAAGACCAAGAGAAAACAACTTTTACTTGTCCTTATGGCACATTTGCCTATATAAGGATGCCCTTTGGTCTTTGTAATGCTCCTGCTACCTTTCAGCGCTGTATGACTGCTATCTTCTATGATTTTATTGAAAATATAATGGAAGTTTTCATGGATGATTTCTCTGTTTATGGCACTAGCTTTGATAATTGTTTGGCTAATCTTTCCAAAGTGTTGTAGAGATGTCATGAGATGAACCTAGTTTTAAACTGGGAAAAATGCCACTTCATGGTAAGAGAAGGTATTGTGTTAGGACACTTAGTGTCCGAACGTGGCATAGAAGTAGATAGGGCAAAGGTTGAGGTAATTGAGAAAATGCCCCCACCCACTTCTCTCAAGGGAGTGCGGAGCTTTTTGGGGCATGCTGGTTTTTATAGAAGGTTTATCAAAGATTTTTCTAAGATTACTAAACCTTTAACTAATTTGTTGATTAAGGATATGCAATTTGATTTTAACCAGGATTGCCTAGATGCCTTTTACAGGTTGAAGAAAGCTTTGATCTCTGCTCCTATCATTCAGGCACCTGATTGGAGTTTGCCTTTTGAGCTGATGTGTGATGCAAGTGACCATGCCATTGGACCAGTGCTTGGAAAAAGGAAAGACAAGAAGGTCCATGCCATATACTATGCCAGCAAGACCTTGGATGATGCTCAAGTCAACTATGCAACAACTGAGAAGGAACTGCTGGCTGTTGTCTTTGCCTTTGCGAAGTTCCGCTCCTACCTTGTTGGCTCGAAGGTGATCGTCTACACTGATCATTCAGCAATCAAGTACTTGTTGAGTAAGAAGGATGCCAAACCACGACTTATCAAATGGATCCTTCTTCTCCAAGAATTTGATCTTGAAATCAGAGACAAGAAAGGTGTTGAAAATGTGGTTGCAGATCACCTCTTCAGATTGCCTCATAATCCTGATCTTGATGATACAGATGAGATGCCCATTGATGATTCTTTCCCCGATGAGCAACTGTTGGCTCTTTCTAAGGTGGATGCTCCATGGTACGCAGACTTTGTTAATTATCTTGCTTGAGGAATGCTACCACCTGAGCTGAGCTACCAACAGAAGAAGAAGTTCTTTTATGATGTGAAGCATTACGTCTGGGAAGAACCTCTACTTTATAAGAGGTGTGCTGATGGTATATATAGAAGATGTGTTCCTGAAGAAGAAGAAGTGAAGAATATCCTTTTTCACTGTCATGCCTCTGTGTATGGTGGACATGCCAGCACCTCAAAAACATCTGCAAAAGTCCTTCAATCTGGATTCTATTGGCCATCATTGTTCAAGGACGCAAGGAAGTTTTTGCTCTCATGCGATGCTTGTCAAAGGATGGGTAATATCTCCAGAAGAAATGAAATGCCTCTGAACAACATTCTTGAAGTGGAGATATTTGATGTTTGGGGAGTTGACTATATGGGACCATTCCCATCCTCATGCAACAACAAGTATATTCTCGTGGCAGTTGATTATGTCTCCAAGTGGGTGGAGGCAATTGCGTCTCCAACCAATGATGCCAAGACTGTAATCAAGCTCTTCAAGAGAGTCATCATCCCCATATTTGGAGTTCCTAGAGCAGTTATCAGTGATGGAGGCTCACACTTCATTGAAAAACAATTTGAGAGTCTCCTGAAGAAGTATGGGGTAACCCATAAGGTTGCTACTCCTTATCACCCTCAGACCAGTGGCCAAGTGGAGGTTTCCAATAGAGAAATCAAGAGTATTTTGGAGAGAACAGTGGCTAAATCCCGCAAGGATTGGTCTTTGAAGCTTGATGATGATCTTGTGAAAAACCAACAATCGGTGGGTGAAACAACTAGGATACACTAGGAGAACACCTAGAAGGGGGGTTGAATAGGTGTTTAATAAACCTGGAAAGATTTTCGCAAGAAACAAATCGAAACGATTAAAACAAATGATTTTCTTGAAATTCCTTAGCCTTAATCGATTAGCATAGCCTATTAATCGATTAATTGCGAAAGCTTGCTTCAAACTAATCGATTAATGAACCTTAGTTAATCGATTAATGCAAGTTAAAATTGAAAAATCACTTTTCAATCAAATACGAAAATCAATCAATCAACATATATAATCAGAGATTCAGCGGAAATGATTAACACCAATATTCTTATTGATTAACCTAGGTTATGAAAATGATTTTCCCCAAATCAATTTTGCACAATTAAGATTCAATTCAATCAATTATGAAAAATCACTTTTTCTAGGTTTTTAACCAAGAACACAATTAATAACAAGAATGTAAAGAGTTAAGAGTTTAGAGATACGACACAGTGATTTATCCTGGTTCACTTTCATCCACTTGAAAGCTACTCCAGTCCCCTCTTCAACCAAGAGAGATTCTTCACTATGAGGAATTAGAGTTTCTCAAATTACAAGTAAATGCCTCACAAGACTTCCTTCTTGCTAGCCTACAAGAGATACCACACCCTTGCCTTGCAACCCTATTGATATCTAATCTAACCTCTTCTCTTGCTTGCCGATTACCCACAACAAGACTTCCAATTTTGCTTTGAGATTCTTCAAAGACTTCCACTTGCTTGCTTCACTACAAGGCTTCCAAGTGCTTGATGAAATGCTTCTTCAAGACTTCCAATGATTGTTTGCTTGATTCACAACCAAGACTTCCAATTGTTGTAGATAACTTGCCTCTTGCAAAGATTACAACCAATATTGAAAACAATAACAATCCTATGAATCTCTTTCAAAAGCTATGAAATATCAACATGAGAGATTCAAGGTTCTTGATCAAAGAATGTAAAAGTGAAAGCTTTGATCTTGAGAAAGTGAGAGAGAATAGAGTGGCTTTGATAAATTGATTTGATCTAAAGTGTAATAATGAACCACAAAGGTTAGAAATAGGTTTATATAGAATACCCAAAAGTTAGGAATGGTTAGAAGTGCTTTTGAGAAATGAAAAACGCATTTTAAAAACAGTAACAGCTCGTGTTACTCGAGTAATAAAGTGGCTAATCGATTAATCATGCCTTAATCGAGTAATGCCGCAAGTGAGTAAAATTCTACTCGAGTAAAAGGGGAAGTAATCGATTACTTCAATAGGGGTAATCGATTACCTTGACTAAAAATCACTTAAAACTTGTTTTCTCAAAAACTAAACCTTTTCTTTCAAACCTTTAAGCCACCTATTGATTTTAGGCAAAGTGAATACTCAAAATATGATAAAATCATGCAATCAAAAGAGATTCACTACACTCTAAGAACTCTACCCAAACTCATAAACTAAAAGACTTGTGAGGCAAAAGATAAAACAATAAAGCATAAACTACCAAACTAAGTCTTCATGAGCTTGCTCTCTCTTCATCATTTGATGTTTGTTGTTGCTTTTGAGCTTGAACTTGATCAACACAATTGAAGCTTGTTCAAAACCTTTTGGCATTTATCAAAACATTCTTCATGGATCTTATAGCTCTTTGGGCATACCGCACTGCTTATAAAACTCCTATTGGTATGACCCCGTTCCGGTTGATATGTGGAAAGCCTTGCCACCTTCCTGTTGAGTTGGAACACAAAGCTTTGTGGGCAATAAAGTTTCTCAACTTTGACTTGAAGGAAGCTGGTGAGAAGAGGAAGCTTCATCTTAATGAGTTGGAGGAGTTGAGGCTTGATGCATACGAGAATGCCAAGATTTACAAGGAGAATACAAAGCATTGGCATGACAAGAGAATCCTTCGAAGAGAGTTCAAAGAGGGTGACTCTGTGTTACTCTTTAACTCTCGTTTGAAGCTCTTCCCAGGCAAGCTTAGGTCCAGATGGTCAGGACCGTTCCGAGTAAAGCAAGTCTATCCTTATGGTGCTATAGAGGTGTGGAGTGAAGCCACTGGAGCTTTCAAAGTCAATGGACAAAGATTGAAGCACTACTTGATTGGAGAACCTATTGAGGATGGGAACACACAGTCCCTTCTCAATCCATCTGTCTCAGAATGATCACAGTGAGAGGTCAAGCTTAGGACCTTAAATAAGCGCTTCTTGGGAGGCAACCCAAGTTTTAAATCGCTTTCGTGCTTTATTTTATTGATTTTTAGGATTTATTATGTTATATTACTGGGGTTTCGTCTTTGTTTTGTAGGATTATAAGATGTTGCAGCAAAAAGGAGTTGATTTAGAGCGTAAAAGTGTTGATTTGGGAAGAAAAAGAATTAATTTGAAGAACCGTGGGGAGACCACGGCGCATACCATGGCCACGGGGCTCTGAAAAAAAAAAGTTTCAGTTTGCCACGGGCAGGCCGTGGCAGGTACCACGCCCGTGGCATTTCTCACAAAAAGCTCCACGGTCTGGCCGTGGTACATGCCACGCCCGTGGAGCTTACCAGCCTTCTTCGAGTTGTTTCCTAGGTTGCCACGGGCAAGCCGTGGCATATGCCACGCCCGTGGCAGCGTTCCTCTTAGCTCGTATTCCTTTTCCAGGGTGCCACGGGCTGGCCGTGGCACTTGCCACGCCCGTGGCGCGTCCAATCTCTAAAAAAAATTAAAAATTTGTTTCAGATTCCCCCCCCCCCCAATTAAACCCTAGCCGCCGCCCCCCACTCTTCTAACCCTTCCTCTCATCTTCTTTCTTCTTTCCCCTTACCTCCATAGCCACACACCATCATCCATCACCATAGCCAAAACCTAGCCTCCACCCTCCGTCCATAATCGCAGCCGCTGTTCTCCAGACACAACCCAGCCTCCACTCACAATAACCGCACCACCCTCACCTCTTCTCTCTCGTCCCCATCCCTCTCTCTCCCCGCGGTGACCCCTATTCCACTCACAGTAACGCCGCCACCTCCTTACCACCCAGCCTCCACCTAGCCCCCCACCACGAACACCAGTCCCAACCTAACCCACCACCGGTTCTCTCTCGCTATAACCGCACCTTCCCTTCCCACCGACCCGACCCAGCCACCTCCCACCTGCACCGACCCGACCCAGCCCCCATAACCCTTAGTCCCAGATTCGGTTTTTTGACCCAAAAATAACAAATAAAGAATACAAATCCTCCACTGCTGCAACTGAATAAAAAAAAAAGTGTCCAGCAATGTCATCCAAAAGAACAAGGAGCAATGCAGCACCGGCCGGACGTGGTTCATCGACCAAAGCTTCCTCTTCCCGCTCTAGAGGTAATAGAGTTCCTCCTCCTTCTGCTAATCCCTATGGTATTATTTTTGATTCTAGCATTATTTTCCAAGAGGCTAGGTACACTGCATTAGTGCAAAGGTCCATTGTGCCTACGCGCTACATGGATGAAAATACCTTAGCTACTTTAGGGATTTTAGAGGATGTGCAGTGGATGGTTGATACGGTAGGTTGGACTAGTTTTTTCACTAAAAAAAGTCTTACTTATCACCGAATTACCTTAGAATTTTTAAGCTCTATGGATGTGAATGTGTTGTATGGTATAGGGTGCAACGAGGGTAAGATTAGCTTTTGATTATTTAACACTAATTATGTCTTCACTCTTGCGGAGTTCAATCAACTCCTGCAATTGCCTATAGGTGGTGAGCGCCGTTATCCTTCCGAATTTAATGAGCGCAATTTTTGGCAGGAAATAGCTTATACTGAATTTGACCCTAACACCACCAAAGCCACTCTCCTTCGCAACCCCTGTCTTAGGTATGTGCACATATTATTATCATACACTCTTTTCGGACGTGGTGAACCCGGTGGGGTTCGGTCCGATGAGTTGTTATTTCTTTGGGGTATGCTCTATGGCGCGTCTCTTGATACTGGCTCTTATCTTGTTCGCCACCTCGAGAAGGTTGGCAAAGCGCCAAAGGGAGAAATTGTGGTTGGTGGTCTTATTACCACTGTTGCTCTTGCCCTTAGTCATGATGTTTCTGGCCTAGTTCCAGTCCCTGGAGGCACTCGTTTTGATCTAGCCACTTGCCTTCGTATGAATATGCTTGTAAAGCAAGGTGATGTTTATTGTCTTCGCCTCCATGGTGACCCTGTTGCTTATCCTCTTCCTGATCCTGTTCGCACCACTGTGCGAATCTCAACCAATTGGCGCTTTCCCACTCCTGTGGCGCCACCTCCTATACGGAGGAGTTCATGATAGATCCACAGCCTTTGGCTGAGGAGGCCCCTGAGGACACCCCTGGCCCCTCTAGCTCTTCTCCACCTCCTCCTTCTCGCGCTGAGTTCACCGAACACCGCTCTGAATTAGCAAGGATTACCTCTATGGTTGAGGAATCCAATAGGATGCAACGAGCCATGTATGACTGGCACATTTCTCAGGGTCACTTCCCTGATCCCACACTATGACCCTTTCCTCTTCTTGAGTTTTTGTTCCACATTGGGGACAATGTAGAATTTAAGCTTGGGGGATGCATTGCATTTTTCATATTAGTTTAGGACCATGTAGTGTTCTCATTCATTTATCATGCATTTTTCATTTTTTTTATTTATTTCACATGCATATATATATATATATATAAATAAAAAAAAGAATGAAAGATCACAACTTTTTGGAGTTGATGTGTAACTACAGTGATTATATGCTCCATTCATAATTCAAGGGGATATTGTGTTTATGGTTAGATTATTATAGCCCTTTGCGTGATCCTTTGTTTCTTATACCCCACCTGACATCTTTAGCCATGGCCTCATTACAACCTAATTAAGACCTTTTGATTCTTGCATGCATTCAATAGTTTCAGTGGAGATTTTGGTCTATGGTCAAGCTTATGGTAATTCACTTTCATTGATGAGCTTGAGTGATATGTCTTTACCCTCTTATACACATTGAGAGAAGGTGAATGGAGTGACCCCTTTTAGTGATGAGCGAGGTTGTGATAAGTTTAAGGTTCTAATTGGGTAGACTTTTGATTATTTCATGATTGGTTAGTGGATGTTAGTTTGGGAGAATTACAGGTTATGTCATTTGATAGAATTTGTTTTGAGGAAATTGTGTTTTTGTGCATGTCATTATTGGATTGTGAGTTTTGTTGCCTGGATGATGAGTTAGTTTGCATTCATATAGGATTCATTCATTGCATTGCATGTTTTGCTTGGGGACAAGCAAAGGTTCAAGCTTGGGGGAATTTGATGTGTGCGTAGCATGCATATTATTTTCCTATTAGTTTGTATTTATTTTAATATTTATTTAGGTATGTTATTTTAATTTAGCATGCATTTAGTTCATATTTCACTTGGGAAAGGTTTTTGGTGTTTTTGATGTGCAGGTTACAATTTGGAGGTTTGGAGCTTTGGAAAGTAAAGAATTTATCATTGACAAAATATTAAAGAGCTTTTGGGAGTAATTGTATAGAGAAAAAAGAGATTTGGGGGCTTTGAGAAGGAAGATAAGTCATTGGGCCTAATTAATCAATTTGGGTCCAAATTTGGAAAAAGTAGCAGATAACTTGTAAAAAGATAGAAACCCTTGTAGATAGATTTGAATTAGAAGATTAGATTTGATGAGAAGATATATATAATTAGAAAGCAAGGATTGAAGACACAAGACAACATATTTCTCTCAAGGAAGATCTGGAAGGCGATTGAAGACATAAGAAATTCTCCTCCTCTCAACTTTTGGTTATTCCTACTTTAGTATGTCTTATTCCTATTTTTTAATTTGTATCATGAACATGAGTAGTGAGTAGTTCCCTTTTTCTGAGGATTAGGATTAGCCCATGGAGGCATTGACATGAGGATTTGATATTTTACCTTTTATTTATGCTAGATTCTATTTTTATTTAATTTTGGTGTGCTTAATGCTTTTGGTTGTGTAGAGCTCCACAATTACATGATCCCAGATATTAAGGGAAGTACCGAAAGGTGAACCTTAGTATTAGAAAATACCAAAATTGAACTTAGGAACTTAAATCACGAAAGTAGTTTTAATTCCTGAGGGGATTCCCTGAATTATCATAGAACTTAATGGATTTAATGTACCCTAATTATCACGAAAGTAGAAATTAGGCCTCATTAGGTACGTTGCTAAGACTCTGAAAGGAGCTAGTATTCTACATTAGGATAATTCACCCTAAAAATAAATCTAGCTAAATAAAAGAGATATCACTAAAGATTGTCAATGCGGATATGTGGTGAAACTAATCCTTGGAAATTTCCCAATCCAAATCTCAATCCAATCTTTTAGATTTTATTTTATTTTATTTTTTCAAAAATCAATCTCTAAATTTTATTTTTAATTTTCTACTAATCCGGTTTAGATAATTGGTGATTATAATTTGTTGGTATTTAACAACAAAATCCCTGCGGATACGATACTTTTTATTACTACGATAACCTGTGCGCTTGCGGGGCTTTCAATTAGTAGACATATAACTATAACATGAATAGTTATCAATAAAGATGATGACATACCTTTTCCTTTCTAAAAGAAAGTTAACATTAGAGGTCTACAAGTTTTGACGAACACATTTTCGAGAAGTTGGACACTTATTGTGGCTCCTTTCTTTGCGTGTTTGGTTTTCTTTCCTTTAATACAATCTACATAAATAATTAGGACAATAAAATCCAAATCTGGAAAGACTTTGTTCCTTATAAAGCTTTCCATTCTTTCCTTGGATTGATGACCCAAACATTTATGACACAAATTAGCAAAATATCATTTAAAATTCATCTAAAATCAATTTATATAATTATCACAAAGATACAAATACCAATGAGATGATTATACTTAAATAAATTGAAACTTCCATAACCAAACATAGAAGAGTATTTAGTAACATCAATCCTAGATAATGAACCAAACTCCTAGAAAAACTAGGTACCTAAAAGGTCTCCAATGAGTCTAGGTGATGCCCAATGATAAGGATTAAACATTAAATCTTGACAAGTTCCACTAGAGCCTTCACTTTATTCAAACAAACACGTACTTTACATGTGTTTTTATGGTATGGATTAAACAAAATTCATTATGCTAGAAACATGTTTCGATTAATTCAGGATCAATCCACCAAATTTTATGTGGATCCTTGATTAAGTTTGACTCAAACATACATAAACTTTAAACTTATCTTTTATAGAATCAAAATTTTCATTTTATGCACTTCTTCTGAATTCAACATTTTTTGCACAAAATAACATTTATGATAATGAGGTTCTTTCATATGAGTTTTCACATATGCGTCATTAATTCTAAGTGATCCTTTACCCTTATCATGTTTCTTCACAAATTTATTTCCAACTCCTTGATATCCTTAAAGGTTGGATTAAGAGACTTCTTATAATCTTAAGTCTAGTTTCCTCTTGAACTAACAAATTGTGCAATTCATGCACAACCCATTATATTTCATGGCATTATAGCTCATTCAAAAACAAGTCACACTCAATCAGTAATGAGCGAGGATAAACTATACTAAGAAGTTCTCATCCACAACTATTTCTAGGGACTCAAACTTAAATCTTGCTGCAATAATTTTTGTTTTAATTATACATTCATAAATAGTACACAAATCACCAAGCTTTATGGGGTTAGGGTACTCATTAATGTCCCAGAAAGAGACTCACAAAAAATATTGGGCACTCTCACAAAATTCACTTATTTTTTCTAATTACTTTCAATTTTGGAGAGAATTATCTTAATGTTATCTGCAACATTTATCCTCATGAACATTATCAAATCTTTCTCATATTTTATAATAAACTTTATCTTTATCTATATAGTTGCTACTAACACCATTAATAGTAACAATATTTTCTCTTACTGATGAGAAAGACTTGCAAAGTTTAGTCAGAAAGTTTAACAAATAACACTGACACATACAAGTCATGAGAATGCAGAAAGTTAAGAACATGTACTACATAACATAAATGTTTTGAGACATAAGGTACATGTTACTTAAATAATTAATGTACACCAACGCTCTCCTTTGGGTTATGTAACACCCCTAATTTTCGTCTCCTGAATACTAAATAAATTAATTATAATAGTTATTTTATAATTAATTTGAGTTTATTCAAAAGCTTTATTTTTGTACATTATATGTATTAGGAAATATAAAAATATGGGATATATTTTAATATTGTACAAAAATATTAGTTTTGCAATTCAGTTCTTGGGGTAGGACCTAATTATATTGCAATATTAAAAAGGTTTTTGGAGGGAAGTTAATTAAAATATAAATTTTTAAAAATTTTCATCGTGGTAATCGATTACCAACTCGTGGTAATCGATTACCAAAGTGTTGAACAGCTAATGTTGAGTGCGTTTGATGATTCAACACACGATTAATCCCAAATTACCCAGAAATTGACACATAATCAGCCTTGACACCTCTTGGGGGTATCGTGTCACGTTGCATGGAGCTTGAATTGCTCGATTTAAGTACCTAAGTTGATGAATTGGGTTGATTTTATGAAGTTTGGGGCTGAAACTCTGCTTCTAGGGTTCTTGATTTCGCCTCTTAAATTCAGTCTCATTTCTAAGAGTTAAGTTGAGAGTCATACACCGTTGCAAAGCTTACATCCTGAGCTTTGCAAAGATATAAGATTTGAGTATTGAAAGTAAGTGTAGAAGGAGGAATCGAGTCTGCAAGTTGAGCATCAAATCTGTCTCAAAATCGATTTCAGTTTCCTAGAGCTTACTTTGAAGCTTGATTCTGGTAATCTCAAGCAACTACCTGACTTCAAACTTGTTCCTTTAGCTAGTATATGTTGCAGAGAGTTCATAGGAACTAATTTCCCCAATTTTCATTGTTGTTTCATATGTCAACCAATTCAATCTTGGTGCTCTGCTGAAACTGCTCTGCTTCAGTGAGGATTGTGGGGAATTCAAAGTTCTAAGGCTTGTTTCTGTCAAGTTTCAATCTCTACACAAATTAGAGGTATGAGGGAAGCTTACCATTTGCTAGAATGAGAATGAAATGCATTAGAAAGTAAGATGAGCCACCATGAGGCTTAAGGGCATAGCTTTGAATTAGGGAAATGGCATGGAGGAATCTGAGACATGCTACATGTTTGAGCAAGTTTCTTTAGCTGTATGTGAACTTAATCAATGCTGAAATCATGCCAATTATGAGTACAATAATTGATTTTGGTACCTTGAGTTGTGACGACCCGCAAATTCCTCGTCTGTTTTAAATGGATTTTTGAAATATATTTTATCTAGATGTATTGATGTGAAGATGAGTGTTTTCATGGATTTACAGCCGAAGATTTCATTATTTGAGATTTCTTTAAGAAGCGGAATTCTTTGTGAACTTTAATAGATTGCCTAACTTTGAAAATTCGTATCTTTTTAACCGTAACTCCAAATTTTATGATCTTTATATGAAAACGATCGTATTGAAACGTAGAATTTGAAAATGTAATTTTTAGAATTTTCTGGGTGGATTTATAAAAATTTATTCTCTGAGATTGTGAAGTACGAATTTTGAGAATTGTGTTTTGTAGAAAGTAAAATTATTGTTATAGCATAAATTTATTATGTGATATGTGTTGGTTTAATGTATGTTTAATAAATGATGCATGAGAATAATTGTGTGATTATGATTCTTTGGAGATATTTGCATGATTGTGTGAGTTGATGATTATAATGTTCTAAAGTGAGTATAATTAGAAGATGAAAATGTAAGATGTATGTGTGTATTTTTATATGTGTGCAACGTATGTATGTGTATATGTGTGTAAGCCTATGATTTTAATTTCTAGGACAAGAAGCCTATGGGATAGGTTAGAACCATAAGGAAATTAAAGTGGTAGAAAAATTTAAAGTAGTAGAAATGACCATGCATGAAGTGACCCTAGTACCTTAATTTAATCCACTATGTCTCCCTTGATGTGATAATTTACATGCAAAGTTTAGGAAGGACAAAATTACCCTCCTACTTGTGCTTGGACCGAAAAATTATCAAGGGCAAAAGAGGAAGGATTCGGTTGGCCTATATATATATATTAGAAGCCTTAGTTCATTTCTTCCAAACCAAACTCATTTCCTTCATTTGCCATAAACACAACTCTAAGAGGCCCATCAAACCCTTAGAGAGAAAAAGAGAGAGAGAGAGAGAGAGAGAGAGAAGGTGGCCGTGAGGGAGAAAGAAGAAGAAGGAGGAAGTTCAAGCTTGACCAAGAGTGATCTTTGAAGATCCAAGTGTTAGGAAGGCTAGAAGATCAACTTCTTTTGGTAGGTGATTCGAAGATCATGGAGAAGATTGTGTTAGTATAGGTTTTTCTTTTGATTTTGTGATCTTTCTTTTTTGTCTTCTTTGCATGTTGATTTTTATGGTTTAAAAGACAAGTGCATGTGTTTTTTGTACTTGATCATGGACTTTTAAGACTAAAAGAAACTTGTAATATGCTTGATGATTCGGTTAAGGTTTTCATGATGGATCTTGATGCTTTTTGAACTAAATCTTAAAGATCTAAAGAGTGTTTGATATTTTTGTGAAGTTTAAGATAAATCACTTTGCATGTTAAATTTTCTCACTTGAACCGTGATCCATGATGCATTTATGTGATTATTTGATGAATAAATATGTGATCTAAGCTTGATTGATGAGAAAGTTGAGATCTTTGGTCTTGCATGTTGGTTTGATGATGATCTTGGTTGATTTAAGTGCATGCATGTGATGATCCATGTTTAATAAGTAAAAAGTTTTGATCTTGAGATTTGCTTGTGATTTTTGAACAAAAAAATCTAACCTTTCTTAATGCATGTCACGGTTTTGCAAAGAACCAAGGAAAGCAAGCTATTAAAAATGATTGCCGGTTCAAAGAGAGCTTGAATTATGCATTATGTTCTTGTATGTTAAAGATTTGAAGATTAAACCTTGATTTATGAGGATGAGTTTGAGCTTAGAACTAGGAGATCATGTTTTGTTTCTCATGAAAAGGCACATGCATATAAATCTTTACTTGATTCAAGGATTTTAAAGTGCTAGCATAAGATTTGAAGTTAAAACCTTGTTTGAGTGGTGATGATGATTCGGTTTAGTGCTTTAAAAAGGAAATGATGTTTTCAAAAAAAATTTTGTATAAGCAAGTGCATGATTTGATCCATGAACCTTGATGTTTGCATGTTGAAAAGTGAACCAAAAACCTTGTCTTGATCATGATGAGTTTTCGGCCAATGCATGCTAACTAGGATAGGATTATTTTTCATGAAGTGACATGAAGTAATGAGTATGTTTTATGGGTTAATGCTAAGTTAAATTGTTAGAAATGGTGTTGTGGTTATTTATTTTCTATTCGGTTTTGGTTAAAAGATAAAGGAACTTATACTTGATTCTCATTTTATGTGTATGCATGTTAATATTTGCTTAATCTAAGGACTTTGAATGCATGGATGAAATTACTAAGGCTTGAAAAATAAGACTTTGATGTGGTATTTGAATTAATAAGTTGATTTAAGTTAAGAAAATGAATTAAAGTTTGTTTAATTTTCCAAGAAGGGCTCACGGTTTTAGGATCAAAAAAGGAAGAAATAATTTCATGATCTTGTGTCTTTGATGTGAATAAATCTTTGTTTTGACATGTGCATATTTTCGGCCATGAATGATAAAGGTGTTAAGGAAACTTTGTTTTATAAACCTAAAGATGCAGGTTGATGCTTGAACATGATTTAGTTGTTTGGAGTGTATAAAGTTTATATGTTTGGCTTAATTATTTGATTATATTCGGTTTTGCATGCATATATGTCTAAGTGATCTTATTGTTTAAAAAATGAACTTTCATGATAATGTTTCAAGATGAGTAAGTTGATTTAAAGTGTTTGAACTAGTAATCTTTGGGTTATTTTCTTGGAGTAATTCGGTCTCTTTGTATATGAATAGGTAAATATGAAAATGAACTTGTTCTAAAAATGAATAAGTGTAAGAGTAATATGTCAGATTAGTCCCTGACTTTGTAAGCGTCAGTCAAGTTAGTCCCTGACTTTATCGAAATAGCAATTTAGTCCCTAAGATAGGAGAACGTCGATCAAGTTAGTCCCTGTCATCACTATCGCAGGGATGTATTTGCTTTAAAATGAGATAAAGATAGGGACGTATGTGAATTAAAATGAAATCTCAAGGACTAAATTGCTATTTCGATAAAGTCAGGGACGAACTTGACCGATGCTTACAAAGTCAGGGACTAATCTGACATATTACTCAAAAGTGTAATATGAGTGACTTAGAGATGATCAACTTGATTTTATATGCTGAGTTTAATTGATTATGTGTGAATTGGATGTTTGAGGAAATGATAGGAAAAATTTATGGACTTCGATTCACGGAGATGCATGATTCGGCCATAGCATGTTTAATTAGGATGGGACTTTATTTTGTTATATGCTAATTGATATTTGAAAGGTATATGATTTATATGATTTGATTTATCAAAGTGTTGTTGTTGGTGTGTGCTAGTTGATGCTTGGAAAAAATGTTTGTATACGTAATTGATTTTGAAATTTAGTAACCTTGAGTTTATTTGGTTTGATTTATTTGGAAATATGGGACATGTTTAGTGGCTGTCCTAAGTTCGTACTTATTGATAAAACTTGAATTTTAAAGTGTTAGTTTTGAGCTAAAGAATGATTTGAAATAAAAGTGCTTTTACGATGTTTTCGGATTTTTATTAAAGTGATTTGTGAAACAATCCTTTGCTGTCCAGAATCGTTTGTACTTGCTTCTTAATTTTAAAAATGTGTTCATGTGATGTAAAGTATGGTTTTCAAGTGGTGTTTAATTTGGGAAAAAGCCGGATTAAAAACAGTGAATTTTTCGGTGTTTTTGGATATGATTAAGGTGCTGTCCAAGACGGATCAGCAACCAAATCAATTGGTTTAAATTATTTTATTAGATACTTTCACAATGGTTTTGAAGTACTTGAAGTACTAGAAAATATTAGAGTTGTTTTGAGAAAACAATTATGTTTTAAGTCTTCCGACGAGGAACGGAATGTGTATTGAGTTAAGAAAAGATTTTCTTATACGAGTTTATAACGAAAATGTGTTTTGTCTAATACGAGGAATGGTAAAGATGGGGATTGGAGTAGCTGACAACGATAAGGATCCACAAAGATCGTGTACAGATATTTGCTAGGACTTGAGGTGAGAGAGAAGCTTTCCTAAGACACCGTGGTATTTAGGTGATTTATTAGGACGTTCCGGATCATCTCAAAGATCGGAACTTGGTGGTTCTGAGTCAGTAGTATAGTGGCAATTGTTTGTGTTGTGTGGCCACATATACGAAGGAGACAAAGACCACATAATGTTATGTGATGAGATTATATGATGTTGATTGAAATAGCATGCTTATGTTTATCTGTTTAATTATGCATGATGATATTTTATTTGATGATTAAAAAGAATAACATGCTGATGGACGTCTATTACGTCTTGAAATTGAGATAATGCGAATAAGTTGATAAAAGTGATGAAATGAGATTGAAAGTAAAAGACACAAAGAGAAGATATAACACCCTGTTTGGCCTAAGTCCTTGTGGAGTAAGGCAGCCTTGATAAGACATTAAGAAAAGAAATCATGATAAGAGTTATGAGAACGATTGGGAAAGAGATATGAGCTGAGACTGGTAAAGAACTAAAATTGTGAAAAGATATGAGATATTATGAGAACCGTAAGAGTGTGATATGAGATAAGTTATGATGTGAACGAAAAGTACTGTAATGATATTGAGCAAGAGTTAATGATAATGTTGCTGATGAGCCAGAGCTGGGGAAAGTAGTGCTGTTGTTGTTTACTGAAATGAGAAATGATATGAGTTGAGTTATGTGAAGCCAGAGGGCTGATGTTCCAAAAAGAGATATGTTGTTATTTTGAGAAAGTTTATGAAATGAGATTTTGAAAAAGTTTATGAAACGAGATTTTGAGAAAGTTTATGAAATGAGATTTTGAAAAAGTTTATGAAACGAGGTTTTGAGAAAGTTTATGAAACGAGATTTTGAGAAAGTTTATGAAATGAGGTTTGAGAAAGTTTATGATATGAGATGTTGAGAAAGGTTATGAAATGAGATGCAAGTATGTTGATGCGATCCCAGCTCTGTGCTCTGTTGAGAAAAGAAAAGTATTGAGTAAATTAGTGGTCGGGACTCGTTGAAGGGATGCACTAAGGATGAGCCAACCTTAGGGTAATAACTAAACTCTAAAACTTCAAAAGACTTTGACGAATGCGAATGCGGTGAGAAAAGAGTGTGAAGTAGTGGAGAGGAAGATACCCCGGGTATCATGGATATTCGGGTTGTGAATGCAATAGGGTAGGCTAGGGCGGTAAAACGTCATGATGCCTTCAGTACTATTCTGGGCGGAACGCATTCCACATGTGGTAACCAGACGTGGTGGGGACTGGGTCCTAAGCCGTGGTAAGTTCTGCACCCGGAACTAGAATAGTACTGTCACCCCTATGGCAATTCAGGAACAGTGAGAGGGACTGGAGCGAGGCTCTATGATTTTGCCACTGTACCCGATTTTTCTACAGTGTGCCTTTATTATATGATTTGATTTGAGACTATACCCGATTTTCTACAGTTCTCCTGGCTTGGAGTCATTTGTTGAGACAACTGTCAAGCCTGCGCGGTAAAGGTCTTGTACTCCTGTTTGCTTCCGACTAGGTTGGGTGGATGACCGAGGAGATGTAGACGTGTGTGCTAACTGCGAAAGAAATGAGTACCTCAATGATAGTTTAAATTTCCCCAATCATCGATGGTTGTGATCTGATAAGACTTGATAAGAAAAGTTTAAGAGTAATGAAAAGACTTATAATTATAAGAAACAAAAGCTTATAAAATATTGATGAAGAGAAACGAATCGCGGAATGAAAGTGTGGAAAAGTGAAAGAAATCCGATGAGAATGGAAATGAATATGATTCACTAGTTGAGAATGAGAAAGTAATTGAGAAAGGAAGAATGGTTATGTTGAGAAATGAGAATAAGTGTGGCAAGATGATGATGATGATAATAATGATGAACTTGAATGTTGTGCTGTCTTTATGTTGCTTGTTATGTTTGTATTGTCTTGATATCTTGCCTACTGTAAACTCACACCGTCGACGATGCGTCGTTCGGATTGCTTACTCTCTCCTGTTCGTTGGCATATCGGTGTTGCTGGTATATCAACGGGAAGATGGAGCATCGTATGGAGATCACCACCTGGAAAAGGTACGGAAATGGTTGGAAGCCTACTCCCTATGGTTGGGTATGGACTGGTTACACCCAGATAGTGATTCAGGATCCGGAACACAGACTGAGCGGAGTCAACTTGGAACCGCATTTGGGACAAGCCACCGTACGAGGATACCAAAGCTATGAAGAGAAGGTGCGGAATGAGACTCAGGAAAACTCCATCACTCTAGGTGGAGTAGAGTTGGAGTCAATCGACAATGAGAAAGCAGGGACATGGAGAGCATCACCTTCGGGAGTGAAGAAAGGGCGCAAGAAAAAAAAAAGGGAAACTTCATCCGGTTGTTTTTGACAGGAAGGTTTAAGGATAGTGTTATTAGTCTAAGTCTGTTGTTAGTGTTTTGAGTCAAGGATTACCTAAGTGATGAACTATTTATGTAATTCAGTTTATTTCAGATTATGCCCTATTTTCGAAGAAGTGTAAGCACGAAACCTTTTGAGAATTGTATAAGTTTTTCTGATGAAACACAAAGAGCTATGTTGGGTTTGAAACCAAACTATTTTCCGATGATAAATGTTTTTAGAGATTCATATAAGTAATTATGAGTTTTAGTAACAACTCGATTTTCAGTAAAGAATATTAAAGTGTATCAAGGTCACTTCAATAGTGTTTCAAAAAAAAAATTTGGCCTCATTTTTTCAATTTAAGGAATAAAAGTGTTGATTATTTTGTGTTACGAAAATCGGGCTGTTACATTATGGTATCAGAGCTTATGGTAATCCTTAGTGGCCTTAAGCATGTGCTTACATGCTTTGTTTGTGTGACTCTGTGTGTCTGCTAGTGTAAAGATGGGAGTACAAGGTTAAGGTTCTCGCTTTTCTGAGATGTGTGACTCTGTCTGTGTCTCTAGTATCTGCAGTGTTGGTCTGATGAGCTTGTTGGCTATGTAGATTAAAGGAAGTAGACCAAGTAGAGAGCGAATAGATCCTAAGTTGAGACCCCATAACCCTTGATGTTTTATCATTGCTTGATAGACCCAAGTGTGTGACCTTGACGTACCTTTTGTACAAGGGTAGTTATTACCTTTAAGGATATAGGATGTTATCCCTGGATCCCCATGTTTGTTGAATTGCTTCAACAAAAACAGTTATTGTTGCTGAAATTCGAACTTTTCTTCATGAGCCTTACTATCAAACCATAGCATTATCGATCCTTTCCAAAATCCAGTAGCCTGACTTGTGAAAATGGAAGTGTTATAGTCACCCAGATAGCTTAGGCTTGAACAATCAAGGATGGATCAATGGTTGAAATTGAGTAAGAATATAAGACCACAGTGGACTTAGTTGTAAGTTTGTTCGAAGTTGGGGAGCTACAAGGAAGAAAAGAGGTGTGTATTGTCAGTAATTTGAGGAAATCATGATAAGAATCCGGATGATTAGGATTGCCCTATACTATAACCCGAGGTCTAGATGGTGAAAATGATAGGCATGATTGATGTTTAAGATGAATCTAACGAGAAAAGTGAGGTTGTTTTGAGGAAGTAAAACCAAAGTTGCAATAGAATCTCTTTAAGTCATAGAAATGATGGACGAAAGCATTAGAGTTAGAAGGAGAACTAAAGGAAGGGGTAGTTACTTAAGAATTATTGGGAATCCAAAGTTGTCGAGAGTAGTGAGTACCTAATGATTTTTGGACTTTTTAGCGGTTTTAGAAGAAAAACCTCGTGTTCCTAGAGATGTGTGAAGTTATGTTTGCTTGATATCCCCTAAGTTTGTACCTAAGGTCGAGATTTCTGTAACTACGACTGGCTAAGGAATGGCATCCTCTTTGTTTAGTCCGTTGGACTTGACTCGATTCGACACGCAAGTGGCTGTACGTGTGAAGCTTCTTCGTCCGAAAGCGACGAACGAGGAGTACTGTAAAGTAAATGATGCCAGCAAAAGGGAATACGACCACGAAGTGAAAATGAGAATGTTCTCATAGGCCTCACCGTAATGCGAGAATTGTGTGTCATGCTGCTCCATCCGTAACGTATTTCTCGGGGACGAGAAATCTTTAAGTTGGGGAGAATGTGACGACCCGCAAATTCCTCGTCTGTTTTAAATGGATTTTTGAAATACATTTTATCAATAATAGATGTATTGATGTGAAGATGAGTGTTTTCATGGATTTACAGCCGAAGATTTCATTATTTGAGATTTCTTTAAGAAGCAGAATTCTTTGTGAACTTTAATAGATTGCCTAACTTTGAAAATTCGTATCTTTTTAACCGTAACTCCGAATTTTATGATCTTTATATGAAAATGATCGTATTGAAACGTAGAATTTGAAAATGTAACTTTTAGAATTTTCTGGGTGGATTTATAAAAATTTATTCTCTGAGATTGTGAAGTACGAATTTTGAGAATTGTGTTTTGTAGAAAGTAAAATTATTGTTATAGCATAAATTTATTATGTGATATGTGTTGGTTTAATGTGTGTTTAATAAAGGATGCATGAGAATAATTGTGTGATTATGATTCTTTGGAGATATTTGCATGATTGTGTGAGTTGATGATTATAATGCTCTAAAGTGAGTATAATTAGAATATGAAAATGTAAGATGTATGTGTGTATGTATATATGTGTGCAACGTATGTATGTGTATATGTGTGTAAGCCTATGATTTTAATTTCTAGGACAAGAAGCCTATGGGATAGGTTAGAACCATAAGGAAATTAAAGTGGTAGAAAAATTTAAAGTAGTAGAAATGACCATGCATGAAGTGACCCTAGTGCCTTAATTTACTCCACTATGTCTCCCTTGATGTGATTATTTACATGAAAACTTTAGGAAGGACAAAATTACCCTCCTACTTGTGCTTGGACCGAAAAATTATCAAGGGCAAAAGAGGAAGGATTCGGTTGGCCTATATATATATTAGAAGCCTTAGTTCATTTCTTCCAAACCAAACTCATTTCCTTCATTTGCCATAAACACAACTCTAAGAGGCCCATCAAACCCTTAGAGAGAAAGAGAGAGAGAGAGAGAGAGAGAGAGAGAGAGAGAGAGAGAAGGTGGCCGTGAAGGAGAAAGAAGAAAAGGAGGAAGTTCAAGCTTGACCAAGAGTGATCTTTGAAGATCCAAGTGTTAGGAAGGCTAGAAGATCAACTTCTTTTGGTAGGTGATTCGAAGATCATGGAGAAGATTGTGTTAGTATAGGTTTTTCTTTTGATTTTGTGATCTTTCTTTTTTGTCTTCTTTGCATGTTGATTTTTATGGTTTAAAAGACAAGTGCATGTGTTGTTTGTACTTGATCATGGACTTTTAAGACCAAAAGAAACTTGTAATATGCTTGATGATTCGGTTAAGGGTTTCATGATGGATCTTGATGCTTTTTGAACTAAATCTTAAAGATCTAAAGAGTGTTTGATATTTTTGTGAAGTTTAAGATAAATCTCTTTGCATGTTAAATTTTCTCACTTGAACCGTGATCCATGATGCATTTATGTGATTATTTGATGAATAAATATGTGATCTAAGCTTGATCGATGAGAAAGTTGAGATCTTTGGTCTTGCATGTTGGTTTGATGATGATCTTGGTTGATTTAAGTGCATGCATGTGATGATCCATGTTTAATAAGTAAAAAGTGTAAGTTCCATTGAGAATGTTTTGATAATGATAAAAGGTTTTGAACAAGCTACAAATGTGTTGATCAAGTTCAAGCTCAACAAGCAAACAACACTCAACAAATGATGAAGAGAGAACAAGCTCATGAAGACTTAGTTTGTGTTTAAATTGTAATATCTTTAGTTTGAGTCTTTTATTTTAATGAGTTTGGGTAGAGTTTTTAGAGGGTAGTGAATCTCTATCAAAGTCATGACTATATCATAATTTGAGTTTTCACTTAACCTAAAATCAATAGGTGGCTTAAAGGTTTGAAAGAAAAGGTTTAGTTTTGAGAAAACAAGTTTTTAATTGATTTACAAAGTGGGTAATCGATTAAGGGACAGTCTAATCGATTAACATACACATTGTTACAGTGCTTAATCGATCAAGACACATGTTAATCGATTAAGACCTGTAAAACTGGTTTTTAAAATACGTTTTTAACTTCTCAAAATGAGTTTTTAAGTTTCCTAACTTTTGGGTATTTCATATAAATCTTTTCTTAACCTTTGTGAATCATAAGAAGACATTAGAACAATTTTCATATCCATTTTACAAAGATCAAGCCACTCTATTCTCTCTCAATTTCAAAGATCAAAGCTTTCACTTTTACATTCTTTGATCAAGAATCTTTGAGTCTCTTATGTTGATATTTTCATAGCTATTGAAAGAGATTCATATGATTGTTATGGTTTTCATTTGAGTTGTAATCTTTGCAAGATGCAAGCTATCTATAACAAAAGAAGAAGACTTGGTGTGTCGATTATCATCAAGCAAAGTCAATCAAATTGAAGAAGAAGTCTCGGTGGTTCATCAAGCAAAGTGAAGTCTTGTTGTGAGGTATCAACGAGCAAAGTGAAGACTTGTTGTGGGGTTATCAACAAGCAAAGGGAAGAGGTTAGATTAGAGGGTCAATAGGATTGCAAGACAAGAGTGTGGTGTATCTCTTGGAGGCTATCAAGAAGGGAGTCTTGAGAGGCATTTGTTTGTAATTTGAAAACTCTAATTCCTCATAGTGAAGAATCTCTCTTGGTTGAAGAGGGGACTGGATGTAGCTCTCAAGTGGATGAGAGTGAACCAGGATAAATCACTGTGCAGTATCTCTATACCTTTAACTCTTTACATTCTTGTCATTTCAATATTGTTCTTGGTTGAAAACCTAGAAAATATTGATTTTTCATAAGTGATTGAATTGAATCTTAATTGTGCAAATTAACTTGGGAAAATCATTTTCATAACCTAGGTAATCAATAAGAATATTGGTGTTAATCAATTCCGCTTTATCTCTGATCATACGTGTTAATTGATTGATTTTCGTATTCGATTGAAAAGTGATTTTTCAGTTTTAATCAGTGCTTAATCGATTAAGAGAGGCCTTAATCGATTAACCTTTTGTAGACTTTCTGGTGTTAATCGATTAAGACACAGAATAATCGATTAAGACCTTAAGTTTTTGTAAAAATCATTCGTTTTAATTGTTTCGTTTTGTTTCTTTCGAAAATCTTTCAAGGTTTCTTAAACACCTATTCAACCCCCCCCCCCCCTTCTAGGTGTTCTCCTAGGGTTCCTTAGTGTAAGAACTACAATCGGTGGGTGAAATAACTAGGAGACACTAGGAGAACACCTAGAAGGGGGGGTTGAATAGGTGTTAGAGAAACCTTGAAAGATTTTCGAAAGAAACAAATCGAAACGATTAAAACATATGATTTTTACAAAATTTCAAGCTGTTAATCGATTAGCAAAGCTATTAATCGATTATTTACGAAAGCTTGTTTCAAACTAATCGATTAATAAACAGGTTAATCGATTAATGCCGAAAGCTTTATTTATGTTAATCGATTAATGAAAACAGTTAATCGATTAATCACTATTAAAACTGAAAAATCACTTTTCAATCAAATACGAAAATCAATCAATTAACACATATGATCAGAGATAAAGCGGAATTGATTAACAACAATATTCTTATTGATTACCTAGGTTATGAAAATGATTTTCCCCAAATCAATTTGCACAATTAAGATTCAAATCAATCAATTATGAAAATCAATCTTTTCTAGGTTTTCAACCAAGAACAATATTGAAATGACTTCAATGTAAAGAGTTAAGAGTTTAGAGATACGACACAATGATTTATCCTGGTTCACTTTCATCCACTTGAAAGCTACATCCAGTCCCCTCTTCAACCAAGAGAGATTCTTCACTATGAGGAATTAGAGTTCTCAAATTACAAGTAAATGCCTCTCAAGACTCCCTTCTTGATAGCCTACAAGAGATACCACACCCTTGCCTTGTAACCCTATTGAATCTAATCTAACCTCTTCTCTTTGCTTGTCGATATCCCCACAACAAGTCTTCCAATTTGCTTTGAGATGCTTCAAAGACTTCCACTTGCTTGATGATGCCTCACACCAAGACTTCCACTTTGCTTGTTAACACAACAAGACTTCCTAGATAACTTTGCTTGATGAACAACGTCTTCAAGACTTCCTTTGTTGTAGATAGCTTGCCTTCTTTGCAATGATTACAACCAAATTGAAAACAAAATAACAATCCTATGAATCTCTTTCAAAAGCTATGAAAATATCAACATGAGAGATTCAAATATTCTTGATCAAAGAATGTAAAAATGATAGCTTTGATCTTGAGAAAGTGAGAGAGAATAGTGTGGATTTGAGAAATTGATTTGATCTAAAGTGTAATAATGTGTTCTCAAACTTCACAAAGGTTAGGAAAAGGTTTATATAGAATACCCAAAAGTTAGGGACACTTAAAAGAACTTTTGAGAAGTGAAAAACGTATTTTAAAAACCATGTCTGTACGTGTTAATCGATTAGTACATGTCTTAATCGATTAATACATGCTTTAATCGATTAAGTGCGCAAGGCATGAAAATTCTACTCTATTAAAATGGACCTTAATCGATTAGATAAGTGCTTAATCGATTAGACAGTTGAAAAACACTTAAAAACTTGTTTTCTCAAAATCTAAACCTTTTCTTTCAAACCTTTAAGCCACCTATTGATTTTAGGCAAAGTGAATACTCAAAATATAATATAATCATGACCTTGATAGAGATTCACTACCCTCTAATGACTCTACCCAAACTCACAAACTAAAAGACTTGAGAGGCTAAAAATATTACAATAATACTCAAACTAAGTCTTCATGAGCTTGCTCTCTCTTCATCATTTGATGTTTGTTGTTGCTTGTTGAGCTTGAACTTGATCAACACATTTGTAGCTTGTTCAAAACCTTTTGTCATTTATCAAAACATTCTCAATGGATCTTACAATCTCCTCCTTTTTGAAAATGACAAACATGTTTTGAAGTTGTTTGAAGTTGTTGATGCTTGAACCATTTGATCACTTGGTGAGACTCTTGCTCCCCCTCAATAAATGCTTTTGACATTTGAAACCCAATTGAGTAAGCTTGATTCTCCCCCTATGTTCAACAACTTTGCTCAACCTATATAAAAACAAAAAAAACAACCTTTTCTCCCCCTTTTGGCATTATCAAAAAGTAATATATATACCAATTGAAATACAAAATGCTAAGCCAAAATAAGAGAAAATGATGAATAATTTCTCTATAACATTGATACCTAATTTACAAACACAATAACTATACTTTGAAATGTGATACCAATTGGCAAGAAAATATGACAATGAAATATAATACCAATTGTAACTAGAAAGTTATCACATCACTAAACAAAGTAAGATATCAATTGTAAAGAAATATCAATTGAAAAAGAAAACATATACCAATTGTGAGTATTATGATATTTCTCAATAACCACAATAGCATGATAATCAAATAATGATCACACAATGATACCAATTATGAATTTCGTAGTAACAATATCAATTGTCAAAGACTAATAGCAAGATTAGAATATACCAAATGTAAGTCCAATTGTGAATACTTGCTATCTCTTGTATACCAATTGTGAATATCCAATAATATCAATTGTGCCAAATTGTAGGAGTTTCACTTGAGATTTGAAGAAGAAAATAATGAATAACACTTGTAAGCCTTTTGCTCTTCAATCTTACCTACAAAACAATCATGCTTTGCTTTTTGGTATCCAAATAGTCTTGGATCCATTTTTGTTAGTTAAGGGACTCTCACCCTTCTTAACCCAAACAAAATCTCCTTTAGGTATACCATGCACTTTAATATAACACACATTTGAAGTATGTCCATGAGTGCCACAATAGAAACATGTTGGTGCATTTGAGAAATCAACTTTAGAAAAATCAACAACATTTCTATGAGACTTACTCTTAGCATTAGTATAACCCAAACCAAACTTGTTTGAATTTTCTCTTTGAAAATTTAACAATGTGCGCAATCTAATATCACCATTTGTGAAACTTGCAAGCTTATTTTTCAAAATAGCATTTTCATCTTTAAGCAACTTGCAATTCTCAAAATCAACCACAATATTCAATCTACTAGCACAATCACAAGAAGAACTAGCATATATAAGATCAAGAGTTTCATTTTGAAGGTTAAGCTCATCAACTTGTTTTTGAAGTTCTAAAATCTTTTGTTGATGTTTCAAAATGAGCTTCTTCCTTTCAATGTTTTTCAAAGCTAGTTTCTTGAGATGTTCATGCATTTCTTCATAAGCATTATATAAGATTTCATATTTAGAAGAAATTTTGGATTTAATTTCACTTACATCGCTTTCGTCGCTTTGTTCACTTGATTCATCATTTGAACTTTCCTCTTCATCTACTAGAGCTATCAAGTTGAGACAAGCGGCATCTTCATCATCCGAAGAACTATTTGATGTGCTTTTCTTGTCTTCTTCATCATCACTATTCCAAACTATGTATTCTCTTTTGTGTTTTGCATTTTTCTTCTCTTTCTCCTTCTTCTTGAGATACTTAGAGCATGCATACTTGAGATGACCGGGTTTTCCACATTCATGGCAAACTATTCCTTCTTTTGTTGTCTTGGTCTTGTAGTGTGGGGGATTCTTCTCTTTACTAATGTCTTTGTTCAACCTTCCTTTTCTCCTTAGAAGCTTGTTAAACTTTCTTAGTAGAAGTTTCATCTCCTCTTCATCAATGTCCGAATCGGAATCTTCATTATCATCATCAATGGAACTCTCTTCTCTTTTATATGACCTTTGAGCTTTAAGAGCGATTCCTTTTTTTTCTTTGTTCTTATCTGACTCTTCATGCATATGCAAACGTCCAAGCTCCATTTCATGTTCTTGAAGCTTTCCGAAAAGTGTAGCTAAGTCCATGTTGTCCAAGTCCTTTGATTCAACAATTGCGGTAACCTTAGGTTGCCATTCCCTACTTAGACATCTTAAAACTTTGTTAACGAGTTCACAATTCAAGAAAGTCTTTCCAAGAGCAATGAGATGATTAACAATATGAGTAAAACTTTTTTGCATAAAACATATATATTCATTAGGCAACATACGAAACAATTCATATTCATGCATCAAAGAATTTAATCTAGCACGCCTAACTTCACTAGTGCCTTCATGTGTGACTTGCAAGGTGTCCCACATTTCTTTGGCATTACGACATTGGGAGATTCTAAAGAACTCATCATAAGATAGAGCGGAGGTGATGATATTCTTAGCTTTTAAATCATATTGAATTTTCTTTTTATCATCATCGGTCCACTTATCTTTGGGGGTAAGTTGAGGTACACCTTCTACTTCTTTTGAGGGAATATGAAGACCATTCTCAATGGCTTCCCAAATGTTCATGTCTATGGCTTCTATAAAAATTCTCATTCTAACTTTCCAATAAGCATAACCCTCTCCACCAAACATAGGAGGGAGACTTATCGAAGCACCTTCACCACCAAAGGGATTCGTAGAACCCATTGTAGTTTCCTCAAGGATCTTAACGAAAAAGCTCTATGCTCGTGTCTTTCGACCGAGCTCTGATACCAATTGTAAGAACTACAATCGGTGGGTGAAATAACTAGGAGACACTAGGAGAACACCTAGAAGGGGGGCTTGAATAGGTGTTAGAGAAACCTTGAAAGATTTTCAAAAGAAACAAATCGAAACGATTAAAACAAATGATTTTTACAAAATTTCAAGCTGTTAATCGATTAGCAAAGCTATTAATCGATTATTTACGAAAGCTTGTTTCAAACTAATCGGTTAATAAACAGGTTAATCGATTAATGCCGAAAGCTTGATTTATGTTAATCGATTAATGAAAACAGTTAATCGATTAATCACTGTTAAAACTGAAAAATCACTTTTCAATCAAATACGAAAATCAATCAATTAACACATATGATCAGAGATAAAGCGGAATTGATTAACACCAATATTCTTATTGATTACCTAGGTTATGAAAATGATTTTCCCCAAATCAATTTGCACAATTAAGATTCAATTCAATCAATTATGAAAATCAATCTTTTCTAGGTTTTCAACCAAGAACAATATTGAAATGACTTGAATGTAAAGAGTTAAGAGTTTAGAGATACGACACAGTGATTTATCCTGGTTCACTTTCATCCACTTGAAAGCTACATCCAGTCCCCTCTTCAACCAAGAGAGATTCTTCACTATGAGGAATTAGAGTTCTCAAATTACAAGTAAATGCCTCTCAAGACTCCCTTCTTGATAGCCTACAAGAGATACCACACCCTTGCCTTGTAACCCTATTGAATCTAATCTAACCTCTTCTCTTTGCTTGTCGATATCCCCACAACAAGTCTTCCAATTTGCTTTGAGATGCTTCAAAGACTTCCACTTGCTTGATGATGCCTCACACCAAGACTTCCACTTTGCTTGTTAACACAACAAGACTTCCAAGATAACTTTGCTTGATGAACAACATCTTCAAGACTTCCTTTGTTGTAGATAGCTTGCCTTCTTTGCAATGATTACAACCAAATTGAAAACAAAATAACAATCCTATGAATCTCTTTCAAAAGCTATGAAAATATCAACATGAGAGATTCAAAGATTCTTGATCAAAGAATGTAAAAATGATAGCTTTGATCTTGAGAAAGTGAGAGAGAATAGTGTGGCTTTGAGAAATTGATTTGATCTAAAGTGTAATAATGTGTTCTCAAACTTCACAAAGGTTAGGAAAAGGTTTATATAGAATACCCAAAAGTTAGGGACACTTAAAAGAACTTTTGAGAAGTGAAAAACGTATTTTAAAAACCATGTCTGTACGTGTTAATCGATTAGTACATGTCTTAATCGATTAATACATGCTTTAATCGATTAAGTGCGCAAGGCATGAAAATTCTACTCGATTAAAATGGACCTTAATCGATTAGATAAGTGCTTAATCGATTAGACAGTTGAAAAACACTTAAAAACTTGTTTTCTCAAAATCTAAACCTTTTCTTTCAAACCTTTAAGCCACCTATTGATTTTAGGCAAAGTGAATACTCAAAATATAATATAATCATGACCTTGATAGAGATTCACTACCCTCTAATGACTCTACCCAAACTCACAAACTAAAAGACTTGAGAGGCTAAAAATATTACAATAATACTCAAACTAAGTCTTCATGAACTTGCTCTCTCTTCATCATTTGATGTTTGTTGTTGCTTGTTGAGCTTGAACTTGATCAACACATTTGTAGCTTGTTCAAAACCTTTTGTCATTTATCAAAACATTCTCAATGGATCTTACACTTAGTTGTTCCAACCACCAATTGCGGTTTTCCTCAATTGGTATCAGAGCTCGGTCGAAAGACACGAGCATAAGAACTTTTTCGAAAAGATCCTTTAAGAAACTGCAATGGGTTCTACGAATCCCTTTGGTGGTGAAGGTGCTTCGATAAGTCGTCCTCCACTATTTAATGGTGAGGGATATGCTTATTGGAAAGTAAGAATGAAAATTTTTATCCAAGCAATAGATATTGATATTTGGAAAGCAATTGAAAAAGGTCCTCACATCCCCTCTAGTTTAGTTGAAGGTGTAGCACAATTAACCCCCAAGGATAAGTGGAATGATGATGATAGAAAGAAAGTCCAATATGATTTTAAAGCAAAAAATATCATCACCTCCGCTTTATCTTATGACGAATTCTTTAGAGTTTCTCAATGTGCTAGTGCTAAGGAAATGTGGGACACTCTTCAAGTGACTCATGAAGGAACTAGTGAGGTTAGACGAGCTAGGTTGAATGTTTTGATGCGTGAGTATGAATTGTTTCAAATGCTTCCAAATGAATCTATTAATGATATGCAAAAACGTTTTACTCATATTATCAATCATTTACTTGCTCTTGGTAAAACTTTTCTACAAGGTGAACTTTCTAACAAAGTGTTGAGATGTTTGGATAGGAATTGGCAACCAAAAGTTACAGCTATTGTAGAATCTAAGAATTTGGATGCTATGGATCTTGCAACACTTTTCGGAAAGCTTCAAGAACATGAAATGGAGCTTGGACGTTTGAATATGAATGAAGAGTCGAATAAGAACAAAGGAAGAAAAGAAATTGCTCTTAAAGCCAATAGTTCATATAAAAAGAAAGAGAGTTCCGATGATGATGATAGTGAATATTCCGATTCGGATGTTGATGAAAAAGAGATGAAACTTTTACTAAGGAAGTTTAACAAGTTTCTAAGAAGAAAAGGAAGGTTGAACAAAGATAAAGGTAAAGAGAAGAATTCCCCACACTACAAGACCAAGACATCAAAAGAAGGAGTAGTTTGCCAAGAATGTGGAAATCCCGGTCATCTCAAGTACTCATGCTCTAAGTATCTCAAGAAGAAGGAGAAAGAAAAGAAGAATTCAAAACATAAAAGGGCATACATCGTTTGGGATGATGAAGAAGAGAAGAAAAGCACAACGAGTAGTTCTTCGGATGATGAAGAAGTCGCTACTCTCAACTTGATAACTCTAGTAGATGAAGAAGTAAGTTCAAATGATGAATCAAGTGAACAAAGCGAGGAAAGCGATGTAAGTCATACTAAATCCGAAATTTCTTCTAAATATGAAATGTTATATAATGCTTATGAAGAAATGCATGAACAATTTGAAAAACTAGCTTTGAAAAACATTGAAAGAAAGAAGCTCATTTTGAAACATCAACAAGAGATTTTAGAACTTCAAAAACAAGTTGATGAGCTTAATCTTGAAAATGAAACCCTTGATCTCATTTATGCTAGTTCTTCTTGTGATTGTGCTAGTAGATTGAATATTGTGGTTGATTGTGAGAATTGCAAGTTGCTTAAAGATGAAAATGCTAATTTGAAAAATAAGCTTGCAAGTTTCACAAGTGGTGATATTAGATTGCGCACATTGTTAAATTTTCAAAAAGGAAATTCAAACAAGTTTGGTTTGGGTTATACTAATGCTAAGAGTAAATCTCATAGAAATGTTGTTGATTTTTCTAAAGTTGATTTTTCAAATGCACCTACATGTTTCTATTGTGGTACTCATGGACATACTTCAAATGTGTGTTATATTAAAGTGCATGGTATACCTAAAGGAAATTTTGTTTGGGTTAAGAAGGGTGAGAGTCCCTTAATTAACAAAAATGGATCCAAAAATATTTGGATACCAAAAAGCAAAGCATGATTGTTTTGTAGGTATGATTGAAGAGCAAAAGGCTTACAAGTATTATTCTTTGATTTGCTTCTTCAAATCTCAAGAGAATGTTCTACAATTTGGTACAATTGATATTGTTGGATTTTGACAATTGTAGTTTTCTCAATTGGTAGTTCTTCTACAAAACTCATAATTGATATCATTGTGTGATCATTATATGATTATCATGCTATTGTTGTTATTGTGATATTTCTTTACAATTGATATCTTACTTTGTTAAGTGATATTATGACCTTTTTAGTCTCAATTGGTATCATATTTCATTGTCATATTTCTTTTCAATTGGTATCACATTTCAAAGTATAGTTCTTAAGTTTTATATTTGGTATCATTGATTATTTGGTATCAATGTTGTGAATAAATGAATGTTATATTTCTCTTATTTTATATTTCAATTGGTATATATTACTTTTTGATAATGCCAAAAGGGGGAGAAAGGGTTGTTTTGTTGTTTCTATATAGGTTGAGCAAATTTGTTGAAGATAGGGGAAGAATCAAGCTTCTATCAATTGGATTTCAAATGTCAAAAGCATTTATTGAGGGGGAGCAAGAGTCTCACCAAGTGATCAAATGGTTCAAGCATCAACAACTTCAAACAACTTCAAAACATGTTTGTCATTTTCAAAAAGGGGGAGATTGTAAGTTCCATTGAGAATGTTTTGATAATGACAAAAGGTTATGAACAAGCTACAAATGTGTTGATCAAGTTCAAGCTCAACAAGCAAACAACACTCAACAAATGATGAAGAGAGAACAAGCTCATGAAGACTTAGTTTGTGTTTAAATTGTAATATCTTTAGTTTGAGTCTTTTATTTTAATGAGTTTGGGTAGATTCTTTAGAGGGTAGTGAATCTCTATCAAAGTCATGATTATATCATAATTTGAGTTTTCACTTAACCTAAAATCAATAGGTGGCTTAAAGGTTTGAAAGAAAAGGTTTAGTTTTGAGAAAACAAGTTTTTAATTGATTTACAAAGTGGGTAATCGATTAAGGGACAGTCTAATCGATTAACATACACATTGTTACAGTGCTTAATCGATGAAGACACATGTTAATCGATTAAGACCTGTAAAACTGGTTTTTAAAATACGTTTTTAACTTCTCAAAATGAGTTTTTATGTTTCCTAACTTTTGGGTATTTCATATAAATCTTTACCTAACCTTTGTGAATCATAAGAACACATTAGAACAATTTTCATATCCATTTTACAAAGATCAAGCCACTCTATTCTCTCTCAATTTCAAAGATCAAAGCTTTCACTTTTACATTCTTTGATCAAGAATCTTTGAGTCTCTTATGTTGATATTTTCATAGCTATTGAAAGAGATTCATATGATTGTTATGGTTTTCATTTGAGTTGTAATCTTTGCAAGAGGCAAGCTATCTACAACAAAAGAAGAAGACTTGGTGTGTCGATTATCATCAAGCAAAGTCAATCAAATTGAAGAAGAAGTCTTGGTGGTTCATCAAGCAAAGTGAAGTCTTGTTGTGAGGTATCAACGAGCAAAGTGAAGACTTGTTGTGGGGTTATCAACAAGCAAAGGGAAGAGGTTAGATTAGAGGGTCAATAGGATTGCAAGACAAGAGTGTGGTGTATCTCTTGGAGGCTATTAAGAAGGGAGTCTTGAGAGGCATTTGTTTGTAATTTGAGAACTTTAATTCCTCATAGTGAAGAATCTCTCTTGGTTGAAGAGGGGACTGGATGTAGCTCTCAAGTGGATGAGAGTGAACCAGGATAAATCACTGTGCAGTATCTCTATACCCTTAATTATTTACATTCTTGTCATTTCAATATTGTTCTTGGTTGAAAACCTAGAAAAGATTGATTTTTCATAAGTGATTGAATTGAATCTTAACTGTGCAAATTAACTTGGGAAAATCATTTTCATAACCTAGGTAATCAATAAGAATATTTGTGTTAATCAATTCCGCTTTATCTCTGATCATACGTGTTGATTGATTGATTTTCGTATTCGATTGAAAAGTGATTTTTCAGTTTTAATCAATGCTTAATCGATTAACAGAGGCCTTAATCGATTAACCTTTTGTAGACTTTCTGGTGTTAATCGATTAAGACACAGAATAATCGATTAAGACCTTAAGTTTTTGTAAAAATCATTCGTTTTAATTGTTTCGTTTTGTTTCTTTCGAAAATCTTTCAAGGTTTCTTAAACACCTATTCAACCCCCCCTTCTAGGTGTTGTCCTAGGGTTCCTTAGTTGTTCCAACCACCAATTGCGGTTTTCCTCAAAAAGTTTTGACCTTGAGCTTTGCATGTGATTTTTGAACAAAAAGATCTAACCTTTCTTAATGCATGTCACGGTTTTGCAAAGAACCAAGGAAAGCAAGCTTTTAAAAATGATTGCCGGTTCAAAGAGAGCTTGAATTATGCATTATGTTCTTGTATGTTAAAGATTTGAAGATTAAACCTTGATTTATGAGGATGAGTATACGGTTTGAGCTTAGAACTAGGAGATCATGTTTTGTTTCTCATGAAAAGGCACATGCATATAAATCTTTACTTGATTCAAGGATTTTAAAGTGCATGCATAAGATTTGAAGTTAAAATCTTGTTTGAGTGGTGATGATGATTCGGTTTAGTGCTTTAAAAAGGAAATGATGTTTTAAAAAAAATTTGTATAAGCAAGTGCATGATTTGATCCATGAACCTTGATGTTTGCATGTTGAAAAGTGAACCAAAAACCTTGTCTTGATCATGATGATTTTTCGGCCAATGCATGCTAACTAGGATAGGATTCTTTTTCATGAAGTGACATGAAGTAATGAGTATGTTTTATGGGTCAATGCTAAGTTTAATTGTTAGAAATGGTGTTGTGGTTATTTATTTTCTATTCGGTTTTGGTTAAAAGATAAAGGAACTTATACTTGATTCTCATTTTATGTGTATGCATGTTAATATTTGCTTAATCTAAGGACTTTGAATGCATGCATGAAATTACTAAGGCTTTAAAAATAAGACTTTGATGTGGTATTTGAATTAATAAGTTGATTTAAGTTAAGAAAATGAATTAAAGTTTGTTTAATTTTCCAAGAAGGGCTCACGGTTTTAGGATCAAAAAAGGAAGAAATAATTTCATGATCTTGTGTCTTTGATGTGAATAAATCTTTGTTTTGACATGTGCATATTTTCGGCCATGAATGATAAAGGTGTTAAGGAAACTTTGTTTTATAAACCTAAAGATGCAAGTTGATGCTTGAACATGATTTAGTTGTTTGGAGTGTATAAAGTTTATATTTTTGGCTTAATTCGTTGATTATATTCGGTTTTGCTTGCATATATGTCTAAGTGATCTTATTGTTTAAAAAATGAACTTGCATGATAATGTTTCAAGATGAGTAAGTTGATTTAAAGTGTTTGAACTAGTAATCTTTGGGTTATTTTCTTGGGAGTAATTCGGTCTCTTTGTATATGAATAGGTAAATATGAAAATGAACTTGTTCTAAAAATGAATAAGTGTAATATAAGTGACTTAGAGATGGTCAACTTGATTTTATATGCTGAGTTTAATTGATTATGTGTGAATTGGATGTTTGAGGAAATGATAGGAAAAATTTATGGACTTCGATTCACGGAGATGCATGATTCGGCCATAGCATGTTTAATTAGGATGGGACTTTATTTTGTTATATGCTAATTGATATTTGAAAGGTATATGATTTATATGATTTGATTTATCAAAGTGTTGTTGTTGGTGTGTGCTAGTTGATGCTTAGAAAAAATGTTTGTATACGTAATTGATTTTGAAATTTAGTAACCTTGAGTTTTTTTGGTTTGATTTATTTGGAAATATGGGACATGTTTAGTGGCTGTCCTAAGTTCGTACTTATTGATAAAACTTGAATTTTAAAGTGTTAGTTTTGAGCTAAAGAATGATTTGAAATAAAAGTGCTTTTACGATGTTTTCGAATTTTTATTAAAGTGATTTGTGAAACAATCCTTTGCTGTCCAGAATCGTTTGGACTTGCTTCTTAATTTTAAAAATATGTTCGTGTGATGTAAAGTATGGTTTTCAAGTGGTGTTTAATTTGGGAAAAAGCCGGATTAAAAACGGTGAATTTTTCGGTGTTTTTGGATATGATTAAGGTGCTGTCCAAGACGGACCAGAAACCAAATCAATTGGTTTAAATTATTTTATTAGATACTTTCACAATGGTTTTGATGTACTTGAAGTACTAGAAAATATTAGAGTTGTTTTGAGAAAACAATTATGTTTTAAGTCTTCCGACGAGGAACGAAATGTGTATTGAGTTAAGAAAAGATTTTCTTATACGAGTTTATAACGAAAATGTGTTTTGTCTAATACGAGGAATGGTAAAGACGGGGATTGGAGTAGCTGACAGCGATAAGGATCCGCAGAGATCGTGTACAGATATTTGCTAGGACTTGAGGTGAGAGAGAAGCTTTCCTAAGACATCGTGGTATTTAGGTGATTTATTAGGACGTTCCGGATCATCTCAAAGATCGGAACTTGGTGGTTCTGAGTCAGTAGTATAATGGCAATTGTTTGTGTTGTGTGGCCACATATACGAAGGAGACAAAGACCACATAATGTTATGTGATGAGATTATATGATGTTGATTGAAATAGCATGCTTATGTTTATCTGTTTAATTATGCATGATGATATTTTATTTGATGATTAAAAAGAATAACATGCTGATGGACGTCTGTTACGTCTTGAAATTGAGATAATGCGAATAAGTTGATAAAAGTGATGAAATGAGATTGAAAGTAAAAGACACAAAGAGAAGATATAACACCCTGTTTGGCCTAAGTCCTTGTGGAGTAAGGCAGCCTTGATAAGACATTAAGAAAAGAAATCATGATAAGAGTTATGAGAACGATTGGGAAAGAGATATGAGCTGAGACTGGTAAAGAACTAAAATTGTGAAAAGATATGAGATATTATGAGAACCGTAAGAGTGTGATATGAGATAAGTTATGATGTGAACGAAAAGTACTGTAATGATATTGAGCAAGAGTTAATGATAATGTTGCTGATGAGCCAGAGCTGGGGAAAGTAGTGCTGTTGTTGTTTACTGAAATGAGAAATGATATGAGTTGAGTTATGTGAAGCCAGAGGGCTGATGTTCCAAAAAGAGATATGTTGTTATTTTGAGAAAGTTTATGAAATGAGATTTTGAAAAAGTTTATGAAACGAGATTTTGAGAAAGTTTATGAAACGAGATTTTGAAAAAGTTTATGAAATGAGATTTTGAAAAAGTTTATGAAACGAGGTTTTGAGAAAGTTTATGAAATGAGTTTTGAGAAAGTTTATGATATGAGATGTTGAGAAAGGTTATGAAATGAGATGCAAGTATGTTGATGCGATCCCAGCTCTGTGCTCTGTTGAGAAAAGAAAAGTATTGAGTAAATTAGTGGTCGGGACTCGTTGAAGGAATGCACTAAGGATGAGCCGACCTTAGGGTAATAACTAAACTCTAAAACTTCAAAAGACTTTGACGAATGCGAATGCGGTGAGAAAAGAGTGCGAAGTAGTGGAGAGGAAGATACCCCGGGTATCAGGGATATTCGGGTTGTGAATGCAATAGGGTAGGCTAGGGCGGTAAAACGTCATGATGCCTTGAGTACTATTCTGGGCGGAACGAATTCCACATGTGGTAACCAAACGTGGTGGGGACTGGGTCCTAAGCCGTGGTAAGTTCTGCACCCGGAACTAGAATAGTACTGTCACCCCTATGGCAATTCAGGAACAGTGAGAGGGACTGGAGCGAGGCTCTATGATTTTGCCACTGTACCCGATTTTTCTACAGTGTGCCTTTATTATATGATTTGATTTGAGACTGTACCCGATTTTCTGCAGTTCTCCTGGCTTGGAGCCATTTGTTGAGACAGCTGTCAAGCCTGCGCGGTAAAGGTCCTGTACTCCTGTTTGCTTCCGACTAGGTTGGGTGGATGACTGAGGAGATGTAGACGTGTGTGCTAACTGCGAAAGAAACGAGTACCTCGATGATAGTTTAAATTTCCCCAATCATCGATGGTTGTGATCTGATAAGACTTGATAAGAAAAGTTTAAGAGTAATGAAAAGACTTATAATTATAAGAAACAAAAGCTTATAAAATATTGATGAAGAGAAACGAATCGCGAAATGAAAGTGTGGAAAAGTGAAAGAAATCCGATGAGAATGGAAATGAATATGATTCACAAGTTGAGAATGAGAAAGTAATTGAGAAAGGAAGAATGATTATGTTGAGAAATGAGAATAAGTGTGGCAATATGATGATGATGATAATAATAATGAACTTGAATGTTGTGCTGTCTTTATGTTGCTTGTTATGTTTGTATTGTCTTGATATCTTGCCTACTGTAAACTCACACCGTCGACGATGCGTCGTTCGGATTGCTTACTCTCTCCTGTTCGTTGGCATATCGGTGTTGCTGGTATCTCAACGGGTAGATGGAGCATCGTATGGAGATCACCACCTGGAAAAGGTACGGAAATGGTTGGAAGCCTACTCCCTATGGTTGGGTATGGACTGGTTACACCCAGATAGTGATTCAGGATCCGGAACACAGACTGAGCGGAGTCAACTTGGAACCGCATTTGGGACAAGTCACCGTACGAGGATACCAAAGCTATGAAGAGAAGGTGCGGAATGAGACTCAGGAAAACTCCATCACTCTAGGTGGAGTGGAGTTGGAGTCAATCGACAATGAGAAAGCAGCGACATGGAGAGCATCACCTTCGGGAGTGAAGAAAGGGCGCAAGAAAAAAAAAAGGGAAACTTCATCCGGTTGTTTTCGACAGGAAGGTTTAAGGATAGTGTTATTAGTCTAAGTCTGTTGTTAGTGTTTTGAGTCAAGGATTACCTAAGTGATGAACTATTTATGTAATTCAGTTTATTTCAGATTATGCCCTATTTTCGAAGAAGTGTAAGCACGAAACCTTTTGAGAATTGTATAAGTTTTTCTGATGAAACACAAAGAGCTATGTTGGGTTTGAAACCAAACTATTTTCCGATGATAAATGTTTTTAGAGATTCATATAAGTAAGTATGAGTTTTAGTAACAACTCGATTTTCAGTAAAGAATATTAAAGTGTATCAAGGTCACTTCAATAGTGTTTCAAAAAAATAAAATAAAATAAAATAAAATTTGGCCTCATTTTTGCAATTTAAGGAATAAAAGTTGATTATTTTGTGTTACGAAAATCGGGCTGTTACATGAGTTGTGTAAATTGTGATTTTTATGCATAATTGGGTATGGACTTGGATTCAATATGTTTCTTGTTGATTTCAGTGTTTAGACATGTTCAATTTATGTTGATACAGTTCTGTTTATGGTTGGTTTGGGTTAGAATGAAGTGTGATTGAAAATGGTATTGAAAAAGTCAATTTTTGCTGTCACTGCAGAGCTGGTAATCGATTACTAGCCTTTGGTAATCGATTACCAGGTTGAAAAATGAAATCTGAAACTGAAAATTATCGTGGTAATCGATTACCAGCCCCTGGTAATCGATTATCAGATTAAAAATGTACCTGAAAGTGAAAATTATCATGGTAATCGATTACCAGGTCCTAGTAATCGATTACCAAGGCCAAAAATGCTGAAAAATGCCATTTTTACTTAACACCTTTTAACCCAAACTTAATAATGATAGAGTATTGGCTGTGACACTTTGTTTCATGAGTTTTATGATGATTACATTATGCGTAAATGTATATTATGTTTGATTACCCTGTTCATTGCGTAATGCAAACAATGAGATTAATGGCTAACACATAATTAAAGGGAATTATGTGCATTCATGCATGGTGACAAGGTGATAAGTTATCATTTGTCATGTTCGTGAAACATGAGGAAGGTACTCTGGGAGTATCAAATGAACACAACAAGTTTGAGTACACATTCTGGGAATGTGGGCAACATTCAGGGAATGTTGCTGAGAATACATTCTGGAAACGTGGACGTACATTCGGATTGGGACGTTTTGGTACCAAGCTTGATGTTTATGTTTATTCGTTCTGGGAACGTGAGATTGTACTCTGGGAGTACCAATGGTCGTATGGCAAGCTTGATGACACATTCTGGGAATGTGGGCAACATTCAGGGAATGTTGTTGAAATTGATGAGAATGCGTTCTGGGAACGTGAACGTACAATCCGAATGGGACATTTTGGTTATGGGCCAAACTTGTCGTTGCGACATGCTTGTTTACACATTTTGGTAATGTGGCCAGCATTGGTTGCTGTGAACGTGGATATTACGTCTTGGTGACGCGACGCACACTTTGGTAGTGACGTTATGGATCACGTTCCAAGCATGTTTGCTATGTGGATTACGACTTGCTTGATGTCACATTTTGGTAATGTGGCCAGCATTGGTTGTTGTGAACGTGGGTGTTATGTCTTGGTGACGCGACGCACACTTTGGTAGTGGCGTTATGGACCACGTTCCAAGCATAGTCGTGCGACTTGCTTGATGACACATTTTGGTAATGTGGCCAGCATTGTGGGATGCTGTTGATGTGATTATTACGTCTTCGCGATGTGACGCGCACTTTGGTAGTGGCGTTATGTATCACGTTCCGAGCAGGTTCGCTATTATGAGAACGTATACGGGTTGTTTGGATGGACATGCGTAAGAGTGATAGTTGGAGAATCTCAGGAATTGAGAGATAGAAAGCATGCATCATGCCACCCAAAATGAAAGAGAATGAATTGAAATGGCGTGTGCTCATGTGTCTATGCATTTCTATCATGATCGAATGCTTACTTGTGGATGTTAGGACTTTATTCTCATTTGGTTATGTGAATGTGTAAAGCTTACCCCCTGCCCTTATTAGGTGTTGGACAGGTGCATAGATCGCCTAGAGATCAGTGGATGTGGATGATATTTAGGTTCATGAGGTGCATAGTTATCATGGGATAGAAACTCCGTGTACAACTCTTGAGGACTCGACCATGTGGATGAATGGACGAAGGACCAGTGACCAGCTCTAGAACGTCTCTATTTTCGATGATAAATACACTGTACATATTTTGAGAGATGTATTAGAGAGAGAGAACTTAGTTTTTATATTCTGATATAATTGTGGTACTCTTAAAGTTTTTACACCTGATTTTATGGATTCAGCGACATACCTCACGATTTATAAACTCCAAAAATATAAATGAACTATTTTAATATAATCCGCTGACTCTGATTTTATCCTTTGAATTCGGTACGAAGGAAGTACTGTTGAAGCTAACTTCCCGAGATAACCATCTGACTAAGTTATTTTTGAAAGCTAGCTTATACTACCAAAGTTATCTCGAAATAATTTTCAAATACTTATCAAATGATTATTTCTTGTACCAAACTCAGTCTCAGTTATGCAACTTAAATTTGGATACCACAATCAAGGCTTTCATAATTAATTAAAGGAAAATTTTTATATCCAGATTTTCCTACTTTTAAGTGAAGTAATCAAACAGTGGGCGTTACAAGTTACACATTAGTACATGACATTCAAATATAATAATACTAATAAAATTAATAATCAATAATTGGCAATGATATATGCACCAATTAGTATTGTCTTTTGTCTTTGGATATATAAATAAATCAATAGCATAAACATATTGACTACATTCATATCCATTAATTATAAGAACAACTAATCAAACCTTTGGGCGATCCATAAATGCCTTATAACAATGAACTAAAATATACTCATAGAACATCAAACCATTATGTCATTCATATAGAATCAAATCTATGAGTAATTGAAAAATCATCATATGATTTGAAATTAATTTACTTACTGATTTGACCACTTTGGTGATTAACAAAATCATCATACAATTAACTTCAAATCAAATTCATTATTACAATAAAAATTATACAATCGGAATTAATATCTTTATGATTTGACAACTTTAATGATGATCAAATCATCATACATTAATATCAAATCAAGCAATACCGATTCAAAAAATTTCTTTTGCTAATAAAAAAAATCATATTAATCTCAAATATATATAAACGTAAATTGTCCATGGCATACTGGACTTGTTATATATATTCATTATTATGCAAGAGGAATATGTAATTATTCGTCATTCACTGTGATGTGCTTTTATACAGTAAAACGAATTATAAATAGTGATGAAAGCAATACCTAATGCTTTTCACATATATCAATTAATAGTTTTACCCCAATTAAAAAAAACTTGATGAACTTTATAAATATATAATTGAAACACTGGGTATACGTTATACCCAATTGGAAAACAACTTTGATGGGTAAAACAAATCGATAAACAATCAAGTTTCAAATAATCCAAATATTTCATTTAACAATAATGCGGAAGTGTAAAAGTCTAAATTTCATAATAAGGATTCATACTGAAACAAAGCCCTAAATTTCATAATTAGGGTTCAAAGTTCCTCAATTTCATGATTTTGATTTATGAAAATATTCATTCCATAAACATCATAATTAGGATTCAATCCAAATCCTAAATCTTAATTGGAAAGTCATGAATTTCTTAATGTGGCTCTGATACCACATATAAGTTGTAGTTTAATTTATTCGTTACAACTACAATAATAAGGATCTTGAAATTACATGACTTTCACATATTATAGAGACAATAAGGAATACAATTACTAACCTCTATCCAAGAGTTGAAAGATAGTTCTCCAAACGCCCTTTGATCAAAAGCCACGAAACACGTTTCTATTCCTTTGCCTCCTATTCTATTATTTTCTATGTTGTTTGTTTAGCCGTTTTGTGATGGGGAGAGAAAAGAATACCTTATGGCCAGGAACAGGACCTGTTTTCTATAAATAGGTAAAAACCCTAACTATTATCCATTAGCTTCCATCAAGCTGATGGGTCTTCAGAAACAACCTCCCTTATATCTAATTATGATTAAGCCTATTAATATTTAATTATTTATTTACTAAACACACATCAATACATGTCACATGCACATCATATGAGACATACTAAGATATTAAAATCTTACAAGAAAAAGATACCTATGACCACAATGGAGTAGGTGAAGACGAAAAATGCCATAGCACATGGAGTTTAAAGACTTTATTGGTCATGGTCCCTTGCTTGCTTGCTCTTTTGTTTCACTTCTCATGAATCAAGCAAAACCACAAATGAAAATAACAATACATGAGAAATGGAATTGAAAAAGCCTTAAATTAGAGAAACAATGAATGAATCCAAAGTGCCAACTCTTGGTTGTTCTAAGGAGAAGGGAAACAAAAATACTCATCCGATGCACTATAACAACAACGACTATCAGAGCGAGAGAAAGAAACGGAATGTGATATGAGAAGAGCGAGATAAAGAGAAATGGGGAGAGATACCGGCATAATTATTATCGTCTTCTTCATTGGAAGGATGAGGAACACAATCAGTAACAAGGTCGCACATTGAATGGTCAAGGTAGGAGCTTTCAGCAGCATCTTCGATTACTACTTCATCATCTGCATCCTCAAATCTAACATGATTGTTGTTGTTGCTCATTTTGTTGTTGTTGTTTCGGCCACCCATAAACAGAAGAATTGAATTTTGGGGTAAGGAGGGTTTTGTGAACGTGATGATTGCAAAATTAGGATTTTAGAGTGGCTGTGATGGGTTTTACCAATGCCTTCATTCCCCTGCCCAAGAAACTAAAAGAGAGAGAAATGAAGCCAACAATAGAAAAAAAAAAGGAAGAGAGCAGATGAAGAGACTCTATTATTTGTCTACATGATGGATGGGTATGATTTAATCTCAAAACATTATAGACGGCTATGATTAAAAGACACAAAACACACACTTAGGAGGGAAATACAACATTAGGAGGGAAAACGGATGGTGTTTTAGGAGGGAAATCATTTTTCCCTCATACTTCTCCAATTCTATAATATGTTGATTAGTATAGGGAGCCATTATTATAAAAAAAATATTTAGAGACCTACAAAATGAGCCTACAAATCAACCTACAACATAAAATAAGTGACATGCGACACTTGCCTACCATTGATTAGTTAGCAAGTGACACTTATCACATTCTTATTGTGTAGGTTGATATATAAGTTCATTTTGTAGGTCTCTGTATCATCACTTTTATTATTACTAGCGTCGACATTTATATTATCTTGTTTTTAATATATTAAGTATGTTTGTAACAATAAGTATTGTAGCATAGAAATAAAAGACGGAGAATAAAATGTTCCTAATAAATAAAATAAAGATTGGTAATGTACCTTCAAGAATATTTACTTGGAAGAAGATAATGAGACATGAGAATGATAGAAAACCAGAAATAAAACAAACTTGCAGCACTACTTGCAAGGATTTTGTTGTATAGGCTTGGTAAGAAAACCTTATGAAGAAACTAATTATGAAAACTGTAAGAATCAAATAGAATGGAGAAAGGAAGGAAGAAGAATAACTACCTTGGTATTAGCATCAATGGGCATCATAGTGGAGAGAAACATCAACCGATATAATAAGGAACTTCCTAATGAAGTTGGTTTTACAGTTTTAAGTTAGTTTTTAATTTTTAAGTTGGTTTTTTTAGTTTTAAGTAAGTTTTTTATTTGGATTTTTTTAACCTCAGCCCTTAAGGCTGAGGATAAAAGGCTTTATAAAACATTTTTGCATTGAAAACTTAAACATTTAAGACTTGGAACTTAGTAAATTTATGTTTCCAATTCTTTTTTTTTTATTTTTAACATCTTACAGGGCTGACGTTAAGCAAACCCTTTTTATTTTTAAGTTGTTTTTTATTCATGAAGTTTAATTTTTAAATTTTTTAAGTTAGTCATAAATTATAACGGGGACACCAAAAAAGTCTTTAGCTTTATTAATAGCTATAGATTATTATTTTAAATTTTTAATAAAAGTGAAGTAGCAATTTCGTTCTTGATATTTTTTTAGTGTACCAATTTAGTATCTGAAAATGAAAATGTGTAAATATCAATTTGGTCTCTCAAAATTTTCAGATATACCAATTTGGTCCCTCAAGATTATCATAAGTACTAATTTGATCCTTAAAATATGAAAATCTTGAGGGACCAAGTTGGTACGTTAAAAAAATTTTTGGGGACCAAGTTGGTACGTGAGAAAATTTTGAGGGATCAAATTTGTATTTACACATTTTCAGGGACGAAGTTGGTACACTGAAAAAACATCAGGGTCAAAGTTGATACTTCAATCTTTTAATAATTTAAGTTACCCACGTTTTTTTTGTGTGCACCTAGGGTATCCTCTAGCTGATAGCCGAAGACTAATCCCCTCTGAGGCGTAGAGATCAACGAAGTGCGTCTTGCCTCTACTAACAAAGCCTTTTTCATGCCCACGACAGGGATCGAACCCCTGACATCATGGTTAAAAAACCCAGCTATCTACCAACTGTGTCAGGCCTTGTTGGTTACCCACGTTTATTATTGTACTTAGTAATAATATGTTTTTGAGTAATATGTCATATCGGTCCTTAATTTTGTATATATCAATCAATTTAATCTTTGGGATTTTCGAAATTTCAAATTGATTTTTGAGATAGGAAAACATGAGACACATTAGTTCATGATGTTAATGAGTGTCAATGGTCTTTAACGTAGACTAACGAAATGACCAAAACGATGTCATTTTGACAAAAAAAAAATAAACAAAGACCGTTGACTATCGGTCAAATTAGTCCCTAAGATTGTGAACATTGGTCAAATAAGTCCTTGAATTTGTGGATCACTGATGGCAAGAACTTATGTGACTCACGTTGTGCTATCTCGAGGACTAATTTGGAATTTCGATAATCTCAAGACTAATTTGACCGGTGCCTATATAGTCAGGGACCAATCTAATATATTACTAGCTAAACTACTTATTTGGTCTCTTACCTTATTTTTCAATATCAAATTGCTCCTTCACATTTTTTTGGTATCATATTGGTCTCTCGTGTTTCTTATCGCTATCAAATTTGTCCCTGAATCACTGTTCATCTTACATATTAATATCATATTGTGGATGAACAGTAATTCAGAAACCAAATTGATAGTAAAAAGAAATGCGAGTGACCAATATGATACCAAAAAAATGTAAGGGACCAATTTGATATTGAAAATAGGGTAAAAAAACCAAATGAGCAGTTTAGCCTATATTACTCATATGTTTATGTTACCAACTGTTCACAAACATATTAGATGTCATCACCTTCTACCAACATCTTCAATTCCATCCATCACTAGTCACAACCAAGTTTTTCTTCTTCTTTTTTTTTGTTACAAACTCGTTATCCTAGTTACCAACATTTTTGCTTATAGTTATCAACATTAAGTTCAATGTTACTAATTGTGCTAAAAAATATATCAAGCTTACTAATTTCAGCAACCAACATGCGAACAATCAGAGCCACTATTATCTGTCATTGCCAACCTCAACCATCCACTTCTCAACTATAACATACTATGCAAAAGAAGAAACATCATCTAGATATGCTGACACTACTGCCACTCAGATCCACAACCACAATCTCCACCAAAATTAAGATCTATAAAAATAGTAAAAAAATAATATAATCATTACGCAGCATCATCCCCACCCAATAATTAGAGAAGGGGAGGAAGAAGATATGAAAGAGAAAAAAAAACCACCATCGTAGCCTATTGTAACATTATGAATTTATGATATTAATAAATAAAATGTAAATATTTTTGTGTGATTGATTTTTTGTGTGATTATGGATTTAATAAAATAATAGTAAATAAATAAAACTAATTAGAATAATAGAAAATTGATTTTTTGCCAAAACAACTGATAATAACCAGTTAACAAACTCTCATAACTGGTTACCTCATGTGTTTTGGTGAATCTTGGCAAAAATTTCAAACGATAACCGGTTACCACATGAACTAATCGGTTATTGTAGTGAAATAAGGGTATAATATGCCTTCAATAATAGGTTATCCTAACAAAATTTTCTAGAGAATCAAAGGCATTGGAAGAATTTTCTGAGTTGTTTCTTTCCATTGTCGGTTCCTACACCTATATTGTAACACCCTAGCTACTTTTACCCTTAATTAATTATGGATTTAAAATTTTCCTTTAATACTCCTAGTCGATTATGAAAACTCTTAGTTATATTTGCTTCTTATGAAAATCTCCGTAAAATCGGACGGAGTTTACTTTGTTTTAGGGACATTCCCAAAATTTACTTTTCCTGATTGACCTGCATGAAACTTTATTTTCATTAACAGTGGGCCAGCAGGGCCAAAATACAATTCAGTTCAGTTACATTATTTCAGAGAATACTTACAATAAAATATAATACATTTTAAATTCCAAAACCAAAATAAAACCATTGACCGACAAGGGGTCACCCAACTAACTACACAACACTCCACGAGGTGGAGTGTAATCCTGCCCGGCCATACACGTGTAAGCTCCTTCTTCACCTGTAAAAATATATCAAGAAGGGTAGCATTGCACAGAACTTAGAAAATACATTCTAAAATGACATAGAGAACAACTAAGAAATTACTATCCGTTATCACTTGAATTATATTTTCTATTTCAATTTCCCTTGCTTCATTAATTCCCTATGGTTGTCCATATTCATTTCTATTCCCTTTTACTATTTCCTTAACCTTTCTTGATTCTACCATGTCCTTCTATCATTTTACACACTTACCTACCTACCCTTTTATTCCTATTTAATACTCACTCCTAATGGAGGGTCTTGTTAATTTAATGTTCCACTCTTCTATGGAGGGTCCTGATAATATCCACTCCTTTATGGAGGGTCATGATAATATGCATACAATTCTCACTCCTGCTTAGAGAGTAAGCGGAGGGTCCTGTTCTCACTTCACTTATGATGCAAGTGAAGGGTCATGATAATATCCACTCCTTTACGGAGGGTCCTGATAATATCCACTCCTTTATGGAGGGTCATGATAATATCCACTCCTTTACGGAGGGTCCTGATAATATCCACTCCATTATGGAGGGTCATGATACTATGTATACCATTCTCACTCCTGCTTAGAGAGTAAGCGGAGGGTCCTGTTCTCACTTCACTTACGGTGCAAGTGAAGGGTCATGAATATATATTTTCCACTCCTTTATGGAGGGTCATGATGATATCCACTCCTTTACGGAGGGTCTTGACAATATCCACTCCTTTATGGAGGGTCATGATAATATATAAATTCCACTCCTTTATGGAGGGTCATGATAATATAATTTCTCGCTCCGCATAGGGAGGGTCATGAATATATAATTTCTCACTCCGCATAGGGAGGGTCATGAATGTATCTTCTCCTTTATGGAGGTCCATAAATAATACATAATGTCATAATCATTTATTCATACCATTTAATTAGCTACTTCTCTAACCATTTGACACTTTTTAATTACTTTACCACTTACCTAATTCATTTTCTTATTCCCGTTAACTGCATTTTACTCTTCATCATCATTCATGTTCAATATAATCCCTTTCAAGGCACTAAAGTTAATAACATAAACAACTCCTTAATCACTATATTCATTATTAACCTTCAAGCCGTGCTATTTTTACAACCATCATCATTAAACCCAATTTAATCAAATCTACCACCAATACATACACAAACTAGCATATTCATAAATTCTAATTCTTAGTTCACTTGCTCCAAATCCTAATCTAGTCAATTACTCTAAGGTTCATCTTTCTATTTTATTCCCTACTCTTAATTCCCCCTATATACATACTAGAAAATACCCTCTAAGTAAAGGTAACACACCCCTTCTTACCTCGGGCTTTCTTTTAAAAAGAACCTGAGTTGTGGTTCGGGGACGATGACGGCGTCGGTGTTGCTCCTCGTTAGCGAGAACGATCGCGGCTGGATCAAGGCAAAGCTTCAAGCCTCGGGGTACCCAACACAAGCCCGGTGCGATCACGGTCGGTAACGACGCCGGTGAGATCCGAGGAGAGAGAGAGAGAGAGAGATTGAGAGATGGTTCGGGAGGGAGAGAGAGAAAGCAAGGCCAAAGGGGAAGGGAGAAAGGGAGAGGGAGAGGTTTATGCCAGTGGTGGTGGCCACGGCTCACGACCATGGCGGTGGCGGCCGGAGAGGAAGAAGGTGGGCGGTGGAAGAGAAGAGAGGTGAGGGAAAGAGAGAGGGAAACCAAGAGGGAAGAGAGAGAGAGTGGATCTATGGGGAGGGAGGAAGGGCCAAGGAGGTGGCGGCGGTTTTGGGTGGCTACGGTGGTGGTTCGTGGTGGGGGTTGAGGAGGAGAGAGAGAGAGTGTGAAGAGAGAGAAGGAGGGGCGGTGAATGGGGGTTTGGGGGGGTGTTCACGCACCATTTATGGTGCTGGTGCTGCTGATTCGCGCACCGCGCGCTTGGGCGCGGCCTCCCGCTCGCCTGGGCGCGCTCCCCCCTGGTCTGGTGCTGATTTCCCCGCTGCGCGCCTGGGCGAGAGTCTGTTGACTCTGAGTTGACCGTACCATAACTTCTTCGTTAACCGTCGGATCGGCCTCAAATTTGGAGACAAGCTTACTAAGACCCTTATCTTCACATCAACGGTAGGAATTGGGTTTAGAGCTATGGATATTTTATTCCTAATTTTTATTGCACCAGATAAATTCTAGCACTTGAACCTCTGATTTAACCCCCGAATCCACTTCGATAATTCTACCTCTTGATACCTATGCACTCTACGCAACCCCTAGTACTTAAAATGGCCGCTCACCTTGCTCCCAAAATTCTTTAAGCAATTAATCTACCCATTCTCTACACTCTAAACCTATTAACTCACTAATTATGCTTGGAATTAAATTTGGGATGTTACATATATAAACCCCTAAACAGTTGTTTTGGGACATAACTAGCCTTCGAGAATATCAAACAACCTTCACATACCTCACACACTCTCAAAGCTCTTCCACAAAACCCAAAAGCAACCTTTCCATAATTATTCTCTCTTGAAAACAAGAAGTTTTGTATAAGGAAGCTGAGGAGGTATTGGAGGAATAAGGAATCATCAAGTAGGTGCTCTAGATCCAAGCTCACCAATCTTCTCTTGTACTAAGGTATGCGAGAAGTTACTCTTATGGCTAGTGTTATGTCCAAGTCGGATAGAAACCCCTTATTAAGGACAAAGTTCCTTGTGAAATATATTTAGTCTGACAAGAGTTGGCTCTTGGACCTACGTCCCTCTTCGAACTTTGTTTCTAGGGATCAAGACTACGTAGTTCTATCAGGAACGCGTAAGATATGCATCAAGTGGAGAACAAGACTCATCATGACTGTCTCTAAGAGTAATAAGCGATAAGCCCCTACTCTCAGTGAGACTTGTATGGTCAAGGAACTCCTTCAAATGTTTAGGCCTGCTATGAAGGGCATCAAGCTTATGAGGGTTGATGAACCTTCGTGGTGGGGTTGAATGCAACTGCCACCTTCTTTGGGTAGCAAGAGTATGATCTTGCCACTGTAGAACTACTTATTGAGGAGTGTTGATGATGCTCTCAAGGAGTATGAAGACTTTGTGTCTCTTAAGCTATACGATGTGTATAGTTCAGAGTGTGTATAGGTATAACTTGTGCATATACTGACTGTGTTTGGATATTTCTGGATGTCTCAGCCCCTTGCATGGTACTGATATTTATAGGACCAGGAAGGTTTTCTAGTTTGATGTATTCTCTTGATAAATCTTCTATACCTGAGAGTAATCTTTGTGTGATCTCTTCTCTAAGGAGATAATCAATGATCTTCTATTCTTGATGATAATCTTAAGATAGTCTGATATTAATCCCTTATAATGCTTCTTTATCTTCTGGAGATTGAATTTATGAATAAGTCGAGACTTATTCTCAATCCAAGACCTTTCCGAACTTATACCGAACTACCCTAGGCTCAGAATCTTGTATCGTAGATGATCCTAGGTCTGACCATATCGTCAAAGTCCTACTAGAGATCGTAATAGGCCTTCCACGTGCCCTTTCGTAGGGTAGGTGTCCTTAGCTCGTGACATGACCGAAACTTAAGCCCCTAGGCCATTGCTTTGATGGTAACTTTGAGCTACGAGCTAATCATTCACTTCGGGTTCTAAACAAGTGGGTCCCATCGCATTAAATGCCACCACTCACATGTTCGAATTTTAAATCGTTCCAAATCCCACATCCATGTGTTCCATCAGACCTCCTTCCCATGCAAGACGTCTTCTGATTTGATGCGCTCTCTTCCCAAAGAGCCCCTAAGCTATTATTACCTATCAAATCCTTTTTTCTTTTCTTTCTAGCAGTGTTCCATTCTTCTTCAAACCTTTTTTTTTCATCTTCTCGCTTATTCCAAAATCTAATACCTTTCAATGGCAAACTCTTCTTTTCGCTTTGATCCCGTGGTCAAGAACACTGTATCCAAATATGCTATCGAACACATTCTTACGCTTCTTCAGATTTGTGCTGATCCCACGGAGGAATGCAATTACAACATAATCCCTCATACTAAATCAGAGCGAATCAGTTCTCATTGGGCGGACACATCATCTACTCATTTCCTGATGATGTATAAATGTCTTTTTTATGAGTTCAGAGTTTACTTCTGCTTTACTCCAGTCCAAACATACGTATTAGATCGGTTGAGAATTGCTCCTTCCTAGATTCATCCCAATAGTTGGGCATTCATTGAAACTGTGGAAATCTTCTATGCTCAGTTCAGGCTTTCTCTGGTTGCTCCTGTTATTTTCCATCTTTTTAAAGGCCTTTCCATAAAAGGCAACTAATGGGTTTCTTTTTGGAAGGAAGTCAAGCTTCCTTCTTTCACTCCATATACTGATAGCCTAAAGGATTTCAAAACTGATTTCTTCAAGATTGTAACGAATGAAGAGAAATGTTTCTTCTTCGTTGACGAGTTTGGAGTCTTGTCCTTTCATCTGAACTGGTCGAAAGACTTCTATTCGGGGGGCTCCAAAAACTTCTTTATTGAGACCACCCATTTTTTTTTGTGGAGGAGTTTGCCATGATGGCCTTTATAGTTGACTGGGCCGTGAAAGTGGGGTCCGTTTGTTGCAAGGTGATTCTTTCTAAAGGTCCTAGCGATCTTGATGACGTATGACTTTAGTGAGTATATGTTGTTCATTTTGAATCTCCTCTTATTTTTATCTTTTATCATACTAACTGTCGTTCTATAGCATCTCTGGTCCCGAAAGCCTTTCTCGTTGTCTTGAGATCTCACCTGGAACAGCGTCGTCAGGGTAAGAGAGTTGATCTGTGCCCCCATGTTCCTCCTAAAGCAACTAAAGCCAAGATGCGGAAGACCGTGGAGGAGCCCCCAAACGAATCATCCAAAGAGACGTCGACTTCTCAATGTGAAAAGAGATAAAATAAGATGAATGGAGATGCTCTCAAGAAGAAGACTGTTAGCCTTCGACAGAGTCAGGCTTGCGCTTCCGCGTTCGTTACTTGGCTTTGTGGGAAGGTTGCATCTCAAGTTGACACGGAGAATAAGCTAAAAGCATATGCCGCCCTTAATCAACAAGAAGTTGCATGGGTTTGCCAGAAACTTCAGGCCACCAAATTTGGTTCCGACCTGGAAAATCTAAAGAAACGGGTCTCCGACATCGAGGGGGAAAATTCTGAACTCAAAAGGTTAAGGGATTCCCTTCAACATCAAAACAGAGTCTATGATAAGTCTATTAAGGAGCTAGAAGCTTGTCTCAAGGTTCTTCAGATAAAAAAAGGAAGAGCTCAAAGATGACTTAGTTGCCTTGGCGGATAAATCCTTTGGGAACTGCGTGGAGCAAGTTTAACTCATGAACCCAGACGTTCATTCGAGGACTGTTCCGTCTAAATCGGACGGACGCCCCTTATCTAGGATAAAGGTCCCTTATCTAGGATAGAGGTCCTTTTGAAGGATATTTAGTCTAATAAGAGTATGCGCCTGATCCTACGTACCCGTTCGAACTATAGCTCTGGGATCAAGACTATGTAATTTTGTCAAGCATGTTGAAATAGTGCATCAAGGGTAGATAGTAAGACTGATCAGGGCTGCCCTTAAGAGTAACAAGCGTTATGCTCCTTACTTTTGGGGAGGTTTGTATGGTCAAAACTCTCCTTCAAGGATTAGGCCTACTACGAAAGGTAGCAAGCTTCAAGGGTTTATGAACCTTCGGGGTTGGGTTGAATACAACCGTCACCTCCCTCTTTTAAGGCAACAAGAGAATGGTCTTGCTACTTGGGAAATTTCTCTCTGGGAGAGTGATGGAGACGTTCTCTATCAAGGAATGAACGCTATATCTATATGGCTATACAAGACGTATAGGGTAGAGGATTCGCACAATATGTGTATGATTGTTGGTCTTTGTATTGATGGAATACTTGATTGCCTCAGCCCCTTGCATGAGAGTGATATTTATATGACCAGGAAGGATTCCTAGTTTAAGGTATTCTCTTATAGAATCTTCAATATCTGAGAGGGATCTTTGTGTGATCTTATCTCTTAGAGAGATAAATGGTGATCTTCTATTATTCTCGATGATCTGGGGATAATATGGTTTTAATCCCTTATAAAGTGTTCTAATCTTTTGAAGATTGAGTTTTGTGAATAAGTCTCGTGGCCTTATACAGTGTCAGGACTTCATTTGAGCTCTTCAACGGTCTTCCGAGCTTGGGATCCACAATTAGGGATGATATGAGGTTGAACCATCTCGCCAGTGTTCTTCAATAGGTCATAATAGGTCTTCTTGGATCCTTTCGTAGGGCAAGTGTGTAACACCCCAATTTGGACAGAGAATTTTTCATAAAAATTTGCGCCATTTTTTTTTATAACCTTTCTAAAACATTTCCTTTTAATTTATTTTGAAAAGATTATCTTTAACCAATATACATTACTTAGCTTTGTTTACAAAATATCCGAGATATTATTCTATTCCAAACTGAGACATTACCATTACACATTCCAAAACTCCTTTCCTTAAAATATTATTTCATCTGAGGATTAATTGCGAAAAACATTTGCTTACCTTTTAAAAAATTCGACAAAAGACTTCAATTGAGAAGTAAAAGAATTTATTATTATGATTGAACCATTACATCAATCCAGTTGTTTTACAAAAAGGTCACAGCCCCTAAGATCATAACATTTGATACAATAAAATACTAAATAAAAGTTCTATGCTAATACTAGAGATTACATCAGTCCTATCAGAGCAGACAGACTCGAACTAACTATTGAGGCCTAACATAAAACTTCTCGTTGTCGCTGCTCTCCACTACTGATGCCGCATCTGGGTCGAACTCCCACTAACGATCAGCTCCGGATCAAAGTCTCAACACATGCCGATCCTTCCCAAGCCATCCACTCAGCTTCACTTCAAAGTAGTCCCAATGCACTATCCACTATTTGAAACTTCCACGCGACAATGACTTGATCTGCCATCTGTGGGCATCATTCCCAATGTCCACAGAAGAAGGGAAAGCAGAGAGAGTAAGCGATCCGAACGAATTAATCGTCGACAACATGGACTTACTCTAAGGGATCACATTAAGATTCACACACATACATATACAATCATCTAATGAAATAAGCAAATAATGGTCATTCTCAAAAGACCTCAGGATCATAAGTATCACCATCATCATTTCATAGCATCTCCTCATAATGTCATGTCATATCATCAATAATAATTTCACTTGCTTCATAAGAGATTTTCAATAAAAATATTAATAATCTTCTTCAATTTTCTTCTTTCAACTCAAACATAGCCGTCAATGATTTAGGGAGGGAAATCATTGAGGCAGGGGAATAAGTCAGCACACACGATACATCTCCTCCTCAATATCCAACCACGTCCTAGTTTGGAAAGCAGATGGGACGCACAGGAATCCTAACCACGCAGGCATCGATAGTCACAGGGTACGCACCAGCTGAAACCACTACAAAGGGGCAGCAAAAGAAATAGTAAATGGACCACGCTCAGTGGGTAAAAAAAACGATGACCTCTAGCCTCGATTCGGATTCCCTCTCACCATCTCCGATTTGCTCAAGGGGGCGACAGCTCTATCCCTAGTTGATCGTGCAGTCCTTGTTACGGTCGAGGCCTATCAGGGACCTCGGACCATTGTAACGTTGTTCCGCCTAGGGAAGCGCTCAAGGCTTCTTGACGTTTCACCGTCCTTGCCTTCCCCTATCACAATCACCACTCGAAGAGTACAAACCTCCAAGTATTCGCTATCTTTCCTCTCCACTACTTCTCTCTCAACGCAGGGTTAGGAAAGATTAAGCTTTTTAAGTCTTTAAGTTTTTTTAAGTCTTTTAGAAAAAGATTTGGCTTTATTAACCTATCATTGGTCGACCCATTCTAAGTCACGCTTCTAACAGGTCTCGACCTCTAAAAGAAAACAAACAAACACCTCCCTACATACAGTGGAATCCACAAAGCTCGCAACCACGGCACTTCATTCACGTGGCCAGCTACTTAAAATCAAGCACGTCCGAAGACAATGCGATTGGGAATATACATCACAAGGTTATCTGTGCTACGTTGCACCATCACTGTATACTATTACTTTAGACGATACGAGCAAAGCTTACTTTTCAATCTTTATACTTTCAAGATAACAATTCTCTTTTCCAGAATCAATCGGATATTACATGATTTCAGCATAGTAATCATTTCATCAATTTTCTCCAGGATACATCATTATTCAATGCAGATAAACATAACTGCTCAGGATATAACATAATTCAAAGCAGATCAATATAATACTCATGAATTATAATATAGATAAATCATAAATAGGGAATCACACAAACAAGAGTTATTGTCTCAACGTCGTCCGGCCAAATACACGCACAAACAATTGCTGTCACGTATATTGACAAATAACTACGGAGTTCTGATCTTTGAGATGATCAAGAACATCCTAATGCTACCCAAAGTGCCATTTTGTCTTAGGAAAGCTTCTCTCTCACCTGGATGTGAAGCTAGAGACAACTGATTCTGATTATCCGATTTTGCTTCACTTGAACCATGGACACTTGATAAACATAATCCAAAGGACTAATCAACATATATTTAATTTAATAACTTAAACGAAATAATTTTTCCTTTTCAAAAGTACTTAGAAAAATTTAAGAACACTACACAATATCAGTAACTTAAAACCTCTTTGAAAATCCAAAAACAGATTACTGTTTCAACAAAACACTTTTTGTTTATAGCTTTATAAATCATGAAAACCTTTTCAAATCACAAAACACTTTTTAAAACTAAATCTTAACACCTTAAAAATAAATCTCAGCTTTTCATTTACTTAAAAATCCATTTTCAAATACCTTATAATAACTACCATTTGCAGACAAATCCTACAGCAAGAGTTAAAATCATTTGTTTTTGGTGCAACACTTAAATCAATTCAAACAGTAAATAAAAATCATACAACCACATTACAAGCACACATAATTCATTTAGAACATAAACTCATGTTACTCAAAACTCAAAATAATTTCTAGAGTTGATGCGACTTATTTACAGACTCTAGACAGCATATAAAAATCACATTTCAAGCATCAGTACACATATATCATTCATCTAAATTTCTAACACATAAAATCACATATTTTACCATATTAGAACAATTTCTAAGATTGATGTAATCAATTTAAAAATTCTTGGACCGCATAAGCTCTAAATCTTAAAAATCACTTTTCTCTTAAACTATTAATCCAAAAATAGTGCCACTTTTTCCTATAGCTTAATTACAAGCTCTATTATAAAAATAACATAAATTTTGATTTAATTAAATAATTTAAGCTTTCTGGACAGCCACATCAAAACAGGTTGCATTCATTCAAAAATCAATATTCTACAAGTTCTAACACTTATACCCAAAAGCTTATAATCTACAATTCAAAAATATACTTAACTTAGAAAAATAGTCACATTTTCTAAATCACATCAAATCTGGACAGCAACATCATTTCCAGAAAATCATAATTTTATTCACTTTAAAACTTTCGTTTTCATACTATACATGATACAAACTACATATACACATAAACACCTCACAAATACACATAAAAATACACCTTAAATCACACGCCCTTATTAAAATAAATTTTTCCAGAATTAAAATAAATTCCAGAATTATTTCTTTCCATCAAAAATCATTTGTTCAATTGTTATTTCATGAAACCACATCAAAGAATTAAGATACAAACACCATATAATCACATAATCACTTAGAAGATCAAAATAATACTCCTACCCTATGATCACATTAATTCGGCCATATAAGAACAATAGAAACAGTAACCAAATTATTTTTCACAAAATCAATTGTTAAACTTTTATAATCAATTACAAAATACAAAGAACAAAGAATAACTCAGGCACATAATCATCAAACAATTATAAAAATTTCTTTTTGCAATCATGCAGGTCTCACGGCCTACCCAGAAAAATAAAATAATTTTTGCAGCAATTTCCAAAAACAATTTTGTTTATTCATCAAATGATAATTTCGTTTAAAAATTCATGATAAAACATCAAACATTCATCATTCAAAAATTCCAAAAATCACTTAAACATGTTCATATGATTCAAATCAAACTTTTCACTTCTTTATTTCATCCTCAAGAATTTCGGCCATCATAAGAAAATAAAAGGGGAAATCTTGTTTCTTTAAACCTCTTTATAAGTCCATTTTAATTCTTATTCACATGACCATAAACAAAAATTCACAAATACTTAAAATAATTTTTAAACTCCATGTTAGGGTTCATAAAATAGAAAAGGACTCAAGAACAAAAAGCTTACTGTAGTTTATACAAATCCAGAAAAGAAAACTTAAAACAAATTAAAAAGGAATAAATCAAAAGTTCATGAGAATACCTTTCTCCTAAGAAATTAAAATACTTCAATGATGTGCAAATTCTCTCCTTCCTTGCTCCCTGTATGCCATGCCCAAACACCCTTCTTCCTAGGTTTCTCTTAATTTTTTTCTCTCTTGTTTCTTAAGTTTGATTTTGTGAAAAATGCCAAGGTTTCAAGAGCTCTTTATATAGGAAGTAAAAATTATCTTCACACCCCAAAATGAAGTAAGCCACACGGTTTTTATAGTCTTGGGTAAGAAGGAAAATTTTACTTCTTATGCTTGGTCATCAAGTTAAAAATCATGGGTTTTCCAAGTTTAATTAAAGCTTGCACCAAAAACCATATTCATTTGAATTTCAGTTCTTCCTTCACAAGTAAAAATTTGAATTCATTCCCCTCTGGTCAGAATATTGGGCATGTGCATTGCTTGGAGAACAAGGAGAAATTTTGCAATTTACACAACATTAAATTTCCACCTTTTTCAACCAATCAAATAATTATTCTAACAATTTAAAATTCAAAAATAAATAGAAAATATTATTTCTGGACGGTGCAGTCCAAAAAAATACATAAATATATAAATAAATTATTTTTAGGTCCAATAATTAATTCTAGGCCTTAAATTAATTTTTTTTGAGCTTTAAACATATAAAATTCGTACAGTTACTGCAGCAGAAAAATTTTCGAAGAACACCACATAACATTAAAATTTTTACATTTTTAGAAACTACATTTCAATACGATCGTTTTCATATAAAATTTATAATTTTCGGACTTACGGTTTGAAGGTTATGAATTTTTGAAGTTCTAAAGTTATTTCCTCCAAAAATGCATTTCATAAGCTTTCAAATTAATTTAAATTTAAAAAATACAGAAATTAAATTATGGACGGTGCAACCAATAAGAATTCAGAAAAAAGTTTTTCATCCAAGTAAAAATATCTCTTGGTCAAAGAGCCATTAAATGACTTAAAAATGCATTCCCAAGTTTATTAATTATAAAAATTCGAGTTCTACAGTGGCAAGAATAAAAATTCGAAATCTCCAGAATTAAATCCAAAACTTTACATTTTCATAATCTACATTTCAATACGATCGTTTTGATATATTATTTGAAATTTTTGGATGTACGGTTAAAAAGATATGAATTTTTGAAGACAAAACACTATAATCCTTCAAAAATCATTTCATATTCAAATATCATTAAAATAAAATACTATACCTTATAAAAATATTTTCATCCTAAGAATTCAATTTAAATACATAAAAGAACATTGATATGCATATATACACCCACGTGTATTTATATATACATATATAATTATATAACTTCAAACAATATTTTTATAAACCAAAGTACCATAAATCATTGTTCAATAAATTAATTATATTAAAAATAAAAGATTGTAATATAAATAAATTGGGTCTAAATTGAGGGTCTCACAAAGTGTCCTTAGCCCGTGGCAGGACCAGAACAAGGACTAAGGGGTTGTCGCCAGTCTATCAGGTTCGAGGTGTCAAAATCTGCTCCAAGGTTGGTGAGGAATGGGTTCCAGTGGAGCTTGATTTGATAAGCTCAAGTTCTTTTGATGATGAGGAGGTGCAGGACTAAGAGTCATAGTTTTTAGGGCCTTTGTTGGTCGTTCTTCATATCTTGTAATATCATTCATGAATGAAATACATCTTCATTTTGTTTTCGTATTTCACTATTTTTGGGTGTTTGCCCTTCAGTATTTCTTTTATTTGCATCCTTTAACTACTATCATGGGAGTATCTCTCCGTCCAAGGAGACCACCCATGCGAACTTACATCCGGCCTTAGATGGACTCTTCCACCACGACGGGGAGTGTAAGTGGAGTTAGGTTTTGAATACACGATTGGCTCTTCTGCCTCAATGTAGTACAGCAAGAGCCCCGAACAATGCAGAGGTTTACAACGGTATTTAACCAGAACCCCGATGGCTAGCCTGGGAACTAGTGCGTACCATAATTTTGAGGTCAAGAAAACATTGTTTACTTTTTGGGATGATGGCTTATGATTGTATGTGAACGTCACGAGGATGAAACAAAAGTAAATAATCAAATTTCATTAATACTAAAAGGAAAAAGAATACACATGAGTGTAATTGTAGTATCGCCTTAGTTTTTCCGCATTCCACGAGTTCTTAATGGGCTATCCGGGCAGGGTTTCGAGCTTGTAAGCTCCCGAGCCCGTAGCTTCTGTGATGCAATAAGGACCTTCTAATTTGGTGCAAGTTTTGCGTTTTTGTTGCCTATGTCGGCCCTTCGAAGTACTAGATCTCCGGTCTTAAGTTCTTTGGGCTACCCTTGGTAGATTCTTTAGTTCCAACCTACGTTTAACTGCTTCAGCTCGGATGTGAGCTTGATCCCTTAATTATTCTAATATATCAAGGTCGAGCATCTAGTTTTGTTGATTTGCATTTTCTTGGAAGTGTTCACTTCTCCATGTGGGATCGTCTATTTCAACTAGGATCATCGTTTCACATCCATATGTGAGAAGGAAAGGTGTTTCCCAAATCGAGCTATGAGATGTTGTTCGGTTGCTCTGTTGAACGTTTTGAAGGTGGTCAGCCCATCCTCTACCCACACTTGCTAACCTCTTTTTGATTCTGGTCACGATAAAATGCTGGCCTACTGCTTGCTATAAATGGTACCATGTCAATATTAATGATAGCTTATTGTTTAACACCACGAGGACATCAAATAGTTGGTGGATGGTTACCCAGGTATCCATTGTTGTACTCCAGTACTAGTGGACAGACCGAAGCCTAATTGATGTTAACTTAATCTTGGGGCACGTTCATGCTCCCCCTATCGTAGGTGGTTCAGCCACGCCTGGTGCCACGAAATGATTAAGAACTACGACGAGGTCGAAATTTATTTTCTTCTTTCTATTCAATTAAGTATTGCATGACCGAATAATTCAAGGTCCCTGTTTCAGGAAAAATGCTCGAGTCTAGTGTATCGATTCGGCTAAGAAAACCAAGACAATCTAATCTTATGTTATTGTTATTATATGTCTGACTGTTGAATAATGTTATTTATGATTGGAAATATTATTGGGAATAAAATGATGAGAAAGTTTTTGGGAAAATTAAAAGACACCAAGAAAATAGTGTGAGCCCTGGTGGCATAAGCCCTTACGAGTTAAGGCACTCCATAAGATATTAATGCTTTATGAGAATGTTTTTGTACAGTGAAGGTTTCTTTGGCACATGAAATTTATTGGAAAATTCTCCAATCGCACTGTCTGTGAGACGTGCTCGATTATTTTTTAAGTTAAGCTGGCCACGTGAGGTTGTGTCGTGGACTCGTGGTTGCGAACCCTTTTGGATTCCACTGTATTGGGAGGTTGTGTTATGTGAAATAACCCTTAGAGATCGAGTCTCGTTAGAAGCGTGACTTAGAATGGGTCGACCAAAGTCTAGGAATAATTAAGGTAATAAAATATTTTTTCTTGAAAGATATAAAACCTTAAAAGACTCTTCCCCTAACTCCGCAAGCTGAATGTGAAGTAGTGGAGAGGAAAGATACCGTATACTTGAGGGTTAGCGTCTCCTCAAGTGGTGATTGTGATAGGGGAGGACAAGGACGGTAGAACGTCAAGAAGCCTTAAGTATTTCTCTAGGCGGTACGAAGCTACATGTGGTTGGGGCTGCTAGACCTGTTGAACTAGTAAATACTGCAGCGCAACTAAAGGAATATTGTCGCCCCCTTGAACAAATCTTGAATGGTGATAGGGAACCTGAATCTAGGGAGGGTGTCCATTTATTATGGTGTTGACCGTCACTCGTGATCTTGTGACGTTATTATATTTTTGGCCCATCACTCGTGATTAGTGACGTTATTCTTGACATGTCACTCGTGATCTTGTGATACAGTTCTCTCATGATGATGATTATATGAAAATGATGATGATATGAAAATGATGATGTGGATAATGTTATGAATATAATATCTGTTTCATGATGAATTTATATATATATATATATATATGTGTGTGTGTGTATGGTGTGTGTGTTGGTGTGCTAGTCTTAATGTATCCCCTATAGTAAGTTCACGCCGTCGATGATAATTTTGTATGGAATGCTTACTCTCTTCATTTCCCTTGTTCCTGTGGATCATTGTAAATGATGACCACAGATGGCAGATCAAGTAGAGTTTCGTGTATCGGTTTTCCAAGAGGGATATGAGGAAACCGCAATTGGTGGTTGAAACAACTAAGGAGACACTAGGAGAACACCTAGAAGGGGGGTTGAATAGGTGTTTAAGAAACCTTGAAAGATTTTCGAACGAAACAAATCGAAACAATCAAAACGAATGATTTTTGCAAAAAGCTCAGCTCTTAATCGATTAAACTGTGTCTTAATCGATTAAGACCAGAATGTACACAAAAGGTTAATCGATTATGACTTCACTTAATCGATTAAGCTTTCACAAAACTGAAAAATCACTTTTCAATCGAATACGAAAATCAATCAATCAACACGTATGATCAGAGATTCAGCGGAAAGGATTAACACCAATATTCTTATTGATTACCTAGGTTATGAAAATGATTTTCCCTTAATCAATTTGCACAATTAAGATTCAATTCAATCAATTATGAAAATCACTCTTTTCTAGGTTTTCAACCAAGAACATATGAAATGACAAGAATGTAAAGGGTTAAGGGTTTAGAGATACGGCACAGTGATTTATCCTGGTTCACTTTCATCCACTTGAAAGCTACATCCAGTCCCCTCTTCAACCAAGAGAGATTCTTCACTATGAGGAATTAGAGTTCTCAAATTACAAACAAATGCCTCTCAAGACTCCCTTCTTGATAGCCTCCAAGAGATGCACCACACTCTTGTTTTGCAATCCTATTGACCCTCTAATCTAACCTCTACCCTTTGCTTGTCGATAACTCCACACAACAAGTCTTCACTTTGCTCGTTGATACCTCACAACAAGACTTCACTTTGCTTGATGAACCACCAAGACTTCTTCTTCAATGATTGACTTTGCTTGATGATAATCGACACACCAAGTCTTCTTCTTTTGTTGTAGATAGCTTGCCTCTTGAAAAGATTACAACTCAAATGAAAACACAAATACAATCCTATGAATCTCTTTCAATAGCTATGACAATATCACATAAGAGACTCAAAGATTCTTGATCAAAGAATGTAAAAATAGAAAGCTTTGATCTATGAAATTGAGAGAGAATAGAGTGGCTTGATCTTTGTAAAATTGATGTAAAAATGATGCTTAGTTAATCACAATGATTAGGAAAAGGTTTATATAGAATACCCAAAAGTTAGGAACACTTAAAACTTATTTTGAGAAGTGAAAAACGTATTTTAAAAACCAGTTTAACAGGTCTTAATCGATTAGACTGATGCTTAATCGATTAAGCACTGTAACTTTGAGTGTGTTAATCGATTAGACTTAGTCTTAATCGATTAAGATAGTTCAAATCACTTAAAAACTTGTTTTCTCAAAACTAAACCTTTTCTTTCAAACCTTTAAGCCACCTATTGATTTTAGGTTAAGTGAAAACTCATATTATGATATTATCATGACCTTGATAGAGATTCACTACCCTCTAAATACTCTAACCAAACTCATCAAAATAAAAGTGTAACATCCCGAATTGTAACCCGTAGTATAATTATGATAAATAATATATTGAAATAATAATAACAATAATATAGTTTGAGAATAACAAATTAAGGTCTCTTTTAATATTATAAAAGTGTTAGGAAATATCAGAATTGGAACACCGTGATTTCTTTAACGTTATAAATTATAAGTTTGATTGAATTAAATAATATTTTCCTAGAATTTATCATTTAAGTGTTGGGTATTTTCCTAAAATGGATTATGTTAATTACAAAGACATATTTAATTATATTTTAAAGTGAACTCTTTTAAAAAGAAAATTATCATATTAAAGTAATACTAAACAGTTTGAGATATTTTACTTAAATCTTATATATTAAATAATGAATTATGTTAGTGTTTTAAATATTCGACTCTAGAACATTAAAAAAAATATTGATTTTTATTTAGTGTAAATAATAAATAAATAAAAGTAAAGGTAAAGAAAAAAAAAAGGGAAAAGAAAAGGAAAAAAAAAAGAGTATACGTGTGTGTGTGCTGTGAGTGAGGGCAAAAGCCCAAATTCTTCTTCAACAAGGGGGCTTCCGCCGCCACCTCCCCCATTCTCTCTCTCCCCTTCGTTTCTCTCTCTGCCATGGCCGCCGTCGCCACCCAACAAAGCCACCACCACCGTCTTCGTCTCTCTCTCCTCCGCTCTCTCAATCCCGATCTCTCCTTCTCTCCCTCGGTTCCCGCTGCCGCCAGGTCGCCCGTCGCTGCCGCCGTTTGCAATGGGTTCGAACCGAACCGCCTCTTGCAAGTCCAGTCACCATCGTCCACCATCTCCGACGCGTGTTCCTTCAACCTCCAGATGCAAATCGCAACTTCCCTCGACTCCAGAACAACCGCCATCGCCACCACCATGGAGCTCACTCGTCTCTGGGTTTTGTTCTCGCGCCGCCATCATCATGATCGAAGTACACAGCCCCGTCAATGTCTTCTTCCCTGCGTGTTGCCGTGAGCCGCCACTTCTAGTGGTGCTATTGTTTGGGTTCAGGTCGTGTTGAACCGGTTCGGACCGATTTTACACTGATTCGGGGCCAACCATGCTTGTTTCAAATGGGTTCAGATGTGGACCTCCTTCCTTGCTGCAGTTGGTTCGTTGCTGGCCATGGATCGAACTTGGTTCTGTTTGCTGCTTCAATCCAGAAATTAAGGTTATACCCCAATGCCTCGTTGGTTACTTTGTGTTGCGTTTCAGTGATGATAATATTAATAGTAATAAAATTGGTCATGATTTTATAATAATTAATGGTTTTGGGAAAGAAAATAAATGGTATTTGGATTAAGTATTAAGTTTTAATTTTACTATTTATACTATTATTGATTATTGATAATGATTTTGATTAGTCATTCTGATTTGTATAATACCAAGTTGACTGTTATGCCGAACGATGAGTTTTAAAAGTGTTTTGGTAAAATTGTTGGGTTCTTAAGTAATCGAGATGTAGTTTAGTTGGGTTGGATTATCCCTAAACTAAACAATACCCCGGTTAACTAGAAACCCGATATATTCGGCGTACGTTAATTCGGGATAAAATATTGAGCTTTAATTTCAAATTGAAAGGGGTTATAATTATTTGGATTGTGGAAATGTGATTTAGACGTGTTTTTGAACAAAGAGCACTCTCTTTCAATTCGGAATTTATAGCGTTTAAGTACATTAGGATTTGATGTTTTATGAATCGTCACTAAAACTACTTGACTTTAATGAATTTTTGACGATTATGTTGGTTTTGAAAGTTAATGTATTTTCAACAAAAAGCTGTACTATCTTATTGAAGGGACAACGGTTTTAATTTCATTTGACTATGATTTATGAATTTTAAGTAAACGATTTCGAATTTGGCTTGCTTCGATTTCCAAACTAAAGTTCCCTTTTAGTAAAGCTTCAACGTGTTAACTTTAATATGATTTTGACGCGTTTTCACATTTGCTATTAGTTTACTAATTGATTTTTAATGTTTGGTTTTGAGAACACCGAATGGTTCCTTATTAACACTTTGTTAGATTATCTTGCATATAATGGGAAGTATATATTTTCATAATGTATGAATCAAACAACTAATCCAATAATGATATTAATATAGTGTAAATAAAAAGGATTAAATGATTGTTGTTTGTCACGTGAGTAAGACTTTGTGCGTTATATTGATTATTATTTATTTTATATAATATGATTAGACGACAAAGGAGCTTGAGAACTTGTCGCCACGTGTAAGCAATGGGCTAGGATACCTTTGGACAGTGTCGCACAAAAAGGAGCGTGTCTTTGGGAAAGCAAGGTAAGGGAGTGGATATAGTGAGCATTGGTTTGTTCTAGGGAATAGGTTCTAATTAGTTCATAAGAGCTTGCTAGGATTTATATGTTTACTTTGGTGTTATTAAATCCTTAGGATTATGAAGGAATATAATAGTTTGATTTAGGTAAAGAAATAAAAAGTAAACTTTGAGAATGCAAAGAAATTGGTATGTTTTGATGCTAAATGTTCTTTATATTAAATGTTGATTGAGTTGGTGAATATCTGTTAATGTGAGCAATTGAATTAATTTGTGAATTATTTGGAATATGTGTGAATTTTACTTTTATGTGATAATGCAAATAATGTTGCCAATGATTCTAAGTGTGATAAATGTCTTGAATGTAAATAAATAGAATTATAAGAATAATTAAAGTTGCAGCTATGATTGATCTTTGGGATACACCGACCCATTAGGTGCCCTGTTAGGTGACAAGTTACCCATTAGGCACAAGTTACCCAATCCAGGTGCAAGTTACCTATTAGGTCCCGTAAATGCCCGTTAGGCGGGGGTATCCAATGGATCAATCATGCTGCACAATAATAAAAGTTTTGAAAAGAGAAAATGTGAATGTGATGGTAAAAGAGTTGAGATGTTGTTTTTAGTCCTAATGGGTGTCAACCGTGGCCTAATAGGTGGAAAGTTACCTGGATTGGGTGAAAGTCCTAGTGGGTGTGAAATGCCTAACAAGTGCGCTAATCCCTAATGGTAAAGAAAAGATAAAATGATTTAAAAGATGATGAGATGTGTGTATGTTGTCCTCTGACCGTGAGGAGACATATGATGTTGTTTGGGTATGTTAGCCTCTGATTGTGAGGTGACATACAGTGTATAATTTCGAAAGAGTGTATGACTTCTGGTTATGAGTTGAAAACCGATAATATGAGTAAGTGAAGGTAATGAAAATGGAAATAAAAAGATGAAAGGTGGAACAAGATGATAAGTAATGAGAAATATAAATGAAATCTGAAATGGATTGCCATGTTGTGAATGCATGTTATTTGTATGTGGATAAATTGTGCTATATGATCTAATTGATAATTGTGTCTGACTTAGTGGGTAATTATGTCTAATGAGAAACTGCTTTCCTATTTCATGTGCAATGCTCACTCCCTTACTATCCTTTACAGGTACAGAGATTGAGATTGCACTATTACTGGCCGAGCAGGAGTGCACTCCACACCGTGGAGTGTAATTTAGTTTAGAGTGTATTATGGTCATTTTATTATAATTAATCTATTTTGGGTTTTTGAAATAATCTAATCACTGTAAGCCCGAGTTTGTTATATGTCGTTGTTAGGGCTGGTAAAGTTAATTATTATATTTAGAAGTTGAAATGTTTTTCTGGATTGTACTGGTTTGACAGGTGAAAATTCTAAATTTTTGGGAAGTCCGATAAACAGAGGAAGCTCTGTCGGATTTTCATTAAGTTTTAAAACGAATTTTTCAAGTCCTAAGTAAAAATCAACTTAATTATTAGTAATTAAACTATATAATTGTGAGGGTGTTACAAAAAGACTCAAACTAAAGATATTACAATTAAACACAAACTAAGTCTTCATGAGCTTGTTCTCTCTTCATCCTTTGTTGAATGTTGTTTGCTTGTTGAGCTTGAACTTGATCAATACCTTTGTAGCTTGTTCAAAACCTTTTGTCATTATCAAAACATTCTCAATGGAACTTACAATCTCCCCCTTTTTGAAAATGACAAACATGTTTTGAAGTTGTTTGAAGTTGTTGATGCTTGAACCATTTGATCACTTGGTGAGACTTGAGGAAACCGCAATTGGTGGTTGAAACAACTAAGGAGACACTAGGAGAACACCTAGAAGGGGGGGTTGAATAGGTGTTTAAGAAACCTTGAAAGATTTTCGAACGAAACAAATCGAAACAATCAAAACGAATGATTTTTGCAAAAAGCTCAGCTCTTAATCGATTAAACTATGTCTTAATCGATTAAGACCAGAATGTACACAAAAGGTTAATCGATTATGACTTCACTTAATCGATTAAGCTTTAACAAAACTGAAAAATCACTTTTCAATCGAATACGAAAATCAATCAATCAACACGTATGATCAGAGATTCAGCGGAAAGGATTAACACCAATATTCTTATTGATTACCTAGGTTATGAAAATGATTTTCCCTTAATCAATTTGCACAATTAAGATTCAATTCAATCAATTATGAAAATCACTCTTTTCTAGATTTTCAACCAAGAACATATGAAATGACAAGAATGTAAAGGGTTAAGGGTTTAGAGATACGGCACAGTGATTTATCCTGGTTCACTTTCATCCACTTGAAAGCTACATCCAGTCCCCTCTTCAACCAAGAGAGATTCTTCACTATGAGGAATTAGAGTTCTCAAATTACAAACAAATGCCTCTCAAGACTCCCTTCTTGATAGCCTCCAAGAGATACACCACACTCTTGTTTTGCAATCCTATTGACCCTCTAATCGAACCTCTACCCTTTGCTTGTCGATAACTCCACACAACAAGTCTTCACTTTGCTCGTTGATACCTCACAACAAGACTTCACTTTGCTTGATGAACCACCAAGACTTCTTCTTCAATGATTGACTTTGCTTGATGATAATCGACACACCAAGTCTTCTTATTTTGTTGTAGATAGCTTGCCTCTTGCAAAGATTAAAACTCATATAAAAACCATAACAACCCTATGAATCTCTTTCAATAGCTATGAAAATATCACATAAAAGATTCAAAGATTCTTGATCAAAGAATGTAAAAGTTAAAGCTTTTGATCTATGAAAATGAGAGAGAATAGAGTGGCTTGATTCTTTGTAAACTTGATGTAAAAAATGATGCTTAATCAATCTAATAACTTCACAAAGGTTAGGAAAAGATTTATATAGAATACCCAAAAGTTAGGAACACTTAAAACTGATTTTGAGAAGTGAAAAACCTATTTTAAAAACCAGTTTAATAGGTCTTAATCGATTAGACTGATTCTTAATCGATTAAGCGCTGTAACTAAGAATATGTTAATCGATTAGAATAAGCCTTAATCGCTTAAGATAGTTCAAATCACTTAAAAACTTGTTTTCTCAAAACTAAACCTTTCCTTTCAAACCTTTAAGCCACCTATTGATTTTAGGTTAAGTGAAAACTCAAACTATGATATAATCATGACTTTGATAGAGATTCACTACCCTCTAAATACTTTACCCAAACTCATCAAAATAAAAGACTCAAACTAAAGATATTACAATTATACTCAAACTAAGTCTTCATGAGCTTGTTCTCTCTTCATCACTTGTTGAGTGTTGTTTGCTTGTTGAGCTTGAACTTGATCGACACATTTGTAGCTTGTTCAAAACCTTTTGTCATTATCAAAACATTCTCAATGGAACTTACAAGACTCTTGCTCCCCCTCAATAAATGCTTTTGACACTTGAATCCATTTGAGAGAAGCTTGATTCTCCCCCTATCTTCAACAACTTTGCTCAACCTATATAAAAACAACAAAACAACCCTTTCTCCCCCTTTTGACATTATCAAAAAGTAATATATACCAATTGAAATATAAGATGCTAAGCCAAAATAAGAGAAATATAACATTCATTTCTTCACAACATTGATACCAATTGAAAAACACAAGAACTATACTTTGAAATGTGATACCAATTGGAAAGAAATATGACAATGAAATATAATACCAATTGAGACTAACAAGGTCATAATATCACTTAACAAAGTAAGATATCAATGTAAAGAAATATCACATTAACAACAATAGCATGATAATCATCTAATGATCACACAATGATACTAATAATGAGTTTTGTAGAAGAAATACCAATTGAGAGAACTACAATTGTCAAAATCCAACAATATCAATTATACCAAATTGTAGAACATTCTCTTGAGATTTGAAGATGCAAATGAAATAATCACACTTGTAAGTCCTTTTGCTCTTCAATCATACCTACAAAACAATCATGCTTTGCCTTTTGGTATCCAAATGGTTTTGGATCCATTTTTGTTAGTTAAGGGACTCTCACCCTTCTTAACCCAAACAAAATTTCCTTTAGGTATACCATGCACTTTAATATAACACACATTTGAAGTATGTCCATGAGTACCACAATAGAAACATGTTGGTGCATTTGAAAAATCAACTTTAGAAAAATCAACAACATTTCTATGAGATTTACTCTTAGCATTAGTATAACCCAAACCAAACTTGTTTGAATTTCCTTTTTGAAAATTTAACAATGTGCGCAATCTAATATCACCATTTGTGAAACTTGCAAGCTTATTTTTCAAAATAGCATTTTCATCTTTAAGCAACTTGCAATTCTCACAATCAACCACAATATTCAATCTACTAGCACAATCACAAGAAGAACTAGCATATATAAGATCAAGGGTTTCATTTTCAAGATTAAGCTCATCAACTTGTTTTTGAAGTTCTAAAATCTCTTGTTGATGTTTCAAAATGAGCTTCTTTCTTTCAATGTTTTTCAAAGCTAGTTTTTCAAGTTGTTCATGCATTTCTTCATAAGCATTATATAACAATTCATATTTAGAAGAAATTTCGGATTTAGTATGACTTACATCGCTATCCTCGCTTTGTTCACTTGATTCATCATTTGAACTTTCCTCTTCATCTACTAGAGTTATCAAATTGAGACAAGCGACTTCTTCATCATCCGAAGAACTACTAGTTGTGCTTTTCTTCTCTTCTTCATCATCCCAAACGATGTATGCCCTTTTATGTTTTGAATTTTTCTTTTCTTTCTCCTTCTTCTTGAGATACTTAGAGCATGAGTACTTGAGATGACCGGGTTTTCCACATTCATGGAAAACTACTCCTTCTTTTGTAGTCTTGGTCTTGTAGTGTGGGGAATCCTTCTCTTTACCTTTGTCTTTGTTCAACCTTCCTTTTCTCCTTAGAAATTTGTTAAACTTCCTTAGTAAAAGTTTCATTTCTTTTTCATCAACATCCGAATCGGAATCTTCACTATCATCATCATCGAAACTCTCTTTCTTTTTGTATGATCTATTGACTTTAAGAGCAAGTCCTTTTCTTCCTTTGTTCTTATCCGACTCTTCATGCATATTCAAACGTCCAAGCTCCATTTCATGTTCTTGAAGCTTTCCGAAAAGTGTTGCAAGATCCATAACATCCAAATCTTTAGATTCTACAATAGCCGTTACTTTTGGTTGTCAATTCCTATCCAAACATCTCAACACTTTGTTAGAAAGTTCACCTTGTAGAAAAGTTTTACCAAGAGCAAGTAAATGATTGATAATATGAGTAAAACGTTTTTGCATATCATTAATAGATTCATTTGGAAGCATTTGAAACAATTCATACTCACGCATCAAAACATTCAACCTAGCTCGTCTAACCTCACTAGTTCCTTCATGAGTCACTTGAAGAGTGTCCCACATTTCCTTAGCACTAACACATTGAGAAACTCTAAAGAACTCGTCATAAGATAAAGCGGAGGTGATGATATTCTTTGCTTTAAAATCATATTGAACTTTCTTTCTATCATCATCATTCCACTTATCCTCGGGGGTCAATTGTGCTACACCTTCAACTAAACTAGAGGGAATATGAGGACCTTTTTCTATTGCTTCCCAAATTTCACTATCTATGGCTTGGATAAAAATTTTCATTCTAACTTTCCAATAAGCGTATCCCTCACCATTAAATAGTGGAGGACGACTTATCGAAGCACCTTCACCACCAAAGGGATTCGTAGAACCCATTGCGGTTACTAAAGGATCTTTACGAAAAAAGCTCTTATGCTCGTGTCTTTCGACCGAGCTCTGATACCAATTGAGGAAACCGCAATTGGTGGTTGAAACAACTAAGGAGACACTAGGAGAACACCTAGAAGGGGGGGGTTGAATAGGTGTTTAAGAAACCTTGAAAGATTTTCGAACGAAACAAATCGAAACAATCAAAACGAATGATTTTTGCAAAAAGCTCAGCTCTTAATCGATTAAACTGTGTCTTAATCGATTAAGACCAGAATGTACACAAAAGGTTAATCGATTATGACTTCACTTAATCGATTAAGCTTTCACAAAACTGAAAAATCACTTTTCAATCGAATACGAAAATCAATCAATCAACACGTATGATCAGAGATTCAGCGGAAAGGATTAACACCAATATTCTTATTGATTACCTAGGTTATGAAAATGATTTTCCCTTAATCAATTTGCACAATTAAGATTCAATTCAATCAATTATGAAAATCACTCTTTTCTAGGTTTTCAACCAAGAACATATGAAATGACAAGAATGTAAAGGGTTAAGGGTTTAGAGATACGGCACAGTGATTTATCCTGGTTCACTTTCATCCACTTGAAAGCTACATCCAGTCCCCTCTTCAACCAAGAGAGATTCTTCACTATGAGGAATTAGAGTTCTCAAATTACAAACAAATGCCTCTCAAGACTCCCTTCTTGATAGCCTCCAAGAGATACACCACACTCTTGTTTTGCAATCCTATTGACCCTCTAATCGAACCTCTACCCTTTGCTTATCGATAACTCCACACAACAAGTCTTCACTTTGCTCGTTGATACCTCACAACAAGACTTCACTTTGCTTGATGAACCACCAAGACTTCTTCTTCAATGATTGACTTTGCTTGATGATAATCGACACACCAAGTCTTCTTCTTTTGTTGTAGATAGCTTGCCTCTTGCAAAGATTACAACTCAAATGAAAACACAAATACAATCCTATGAATCTCTTTCAATAGCTATGACAATATCACATAAGAGACTCAAAGATTCTTGATCAAAGAATGTAAAAATAGAAAGCTTTGATCTATGAAATTGAGAGAGAATAGAGTGGCTTGATCTTTGTAAACTTGATGTAAAAATGAAGCTTAGTTAATCACAATGATTAGGAAAAGGTTTATATAGAATACCCAAAAGTTAGGAACACTTAAAACTTATTTTGAGAAGTGAAAAACGTATTTTAAAAACCAGTTTAACAGGTCTTAATCGATTAGACTGATGCTTAATCGATTAAGCACCGTAACTTTGAGCGTGTTAATCGATTAAGATAGTTCAAATCACTTAAAAACTTGTTTTCTCAAAACTAAACCTTTTCTTTCAAACCTTTAAGCCACCTATTGATTTTAGGTTAAGTGAAAACTCATATTATGATATTATCATGACCTTGATAGAGATTCACTACCCTCTAAATACTCTAACCAAACTCATCAAAATAAAAGACTCAAACTAAAGATATTACAATTAAACACAAACTAAGTCTTCATGAGCTTGTTCTCTCTTCATCCTTTGTTGAATGTTGTTTGCTTGTTGAGCTTGAACTTGATCAATACCTTTGTAGCTTGTTCAAAACCTTTTGTCATTATCAAAACATTCTCAATGGAACTTACAGGATATTGGGAGGTAAATCGCGAAGGTTGGGTCTGGCGTGGTGAAGCCAATGTAGAGATAATTGATCTGGAGCAGATGGTTAGAGGATCAGTTCTCGATACTCTCCTTGGTCAATTCGCATTAAGAGATAGAGCTTTTGGTGGCCTCTCCACTTACCACGATGTCAATCCAGGGTTGATACAACACAGATTCGAAGATGAGTTAGAGGCAGAGGATGAGAGAGAAGAGGATCCCGAAGATGAAGAGCATGACATGATTATAGAAGTGGACGAGGAAGCTTAAATGGTGCATGTATTTGAAGAGGACTCAATGGGCGAGTTATTAGAAGAGTTGAAGGGTGGTGAAGCCGCAAGTTGAGGAATCTATTGAATGGGAGTTTGATCCAACTAAAGCACCTAGAGTGGAGGATAGTGATGAAGATTAGTATTCTAGCGTTCTTAGTTTTTTTTTTTGTGTGGATTCACCTTTGTTACTGATTCCTATAATGTACCATCCACTCAAACTGTTTCAACTGCCTCAACTGCGGACTTAAGTATCCCGTAAAAACACCTTCAGAGACTAAAAATGATTTTCCACATTTTGAGGGATTAAAATGTCCCATCTAAAAAACATGAGAGACCAAAGTGGTACTTCACTCTTAATTTTATTATGTATCAAACTATGAATATCAAGTGCTGACAATTTCTAATTTCGAACAAGATCTTTTCAATAAATTGAAATGAAGTTTCGAGAATGATTTCGTAAGTATTACAATAATGATTTTTGTAATGTAACTATTATGTGATTTTGTTAATATCTCAATTTGGAAAAGTGTGGCATGTCGAAAGTGGTATTGAACTATTTTTAATTAAATATAAAGGTTTCTTAATTTGAAATGGGAATATTTTGGTATAACTATAACCTAAATGTTTTATATATATAATTTTTTTATCTTTAATTTTTAGGAAAATTTTTAAGTTTTAAATTGTGGTGTTACATTTAAAACGAGTTGAGAAGATAAATTATTTTATGATACAAAGAGAAACTTTATTCTCATAATTAAATAATTTTAGAAAAAATTGAAATAAAACAAAAGTGTTTTATTATTGGATGAGATCAAATTTGATTTTTTTTTTGTGTACACCAAGGGTATCCCCAGCTGACAGCCGAAGACTAATTCCCTCCGAGGCGTAGAGATCACCGAAGTGGGTTTTGCCTCTACCAACAAAGCCTTTTTCATGCCCACGGCAGCAGGAATCGAACCCCTGACATCATGCTTAAGGAACCCAGCTATCTACCAACTGTGTTGGGCTTTGTTGCTAGATCAAATTTGATTTTTTAATCCAATTAAATCGAGTGACGGTAATTTTCATATTCGATATTTTTTTTTTTTCAAAATTGAACCGAACCCAAAAAAAAAAAAAAAAAAGAGATAAATACAGTTTATTTGGCGAGCTGTAGCTTTTTTTGCAGCGTTGATGGTCTTTTTCTCTCTCCCAATCCCTCCTTCTTTCTCTCTCCTTGTGCTTCAGCCTTCAATGCTCTAATTCTTTCTTTGCTCTTACCCTCATTCTTCTTCTTCTTCAGCCTCCCACTAATAACATTCCCACAACACCTTTCTCCTGGTTTCTCTATCATACCTTGCTCAATTCTCTCTCCTCCCGAATCCCATTGAACAAAGTTCAGTTTTTTACTGCCTTTTCTCGCTTGGGTTTCATACCCAATTGTGTGAATTACATCCGATTTGAAAGACCACGTTGCCTGAACTTTCAGGTTTGAAAAAAAGAGCACTTTTTTGTGTTCTAGCGTTGCTATCAATTCTGGGTTTTCTCTCTTTTAGGATTAGTTAGTTTTTTTTTTTTTTGGGTTTTTTGGATAAGCTAGGATTAGTTTGTTTTTGTTGATAGAGTAGTGGTTATTTTTTTTTTTGAGTCAAAGGGTGTTATTGGTTTGTAGGGTCTGATTGAGTGAATAGATTGTTAATTTGTGTATTTGAAGAGTTGTTGTTGTTGCTTTGGTGAATTAGCTTATTTCAGATTGGGTCTTTGAGTTTGAAGCTGTGATTTTTTGTTGAGATATGAGTCGGAGAGTGAGGAGAAAAGTGGCAAGGAAAAGCAAAGGTAATGTAGTGTCAGGGAGTTGCCCTGAAATTCAAGACGAGGTTTCGGATTTGAAATGCCAAGGGATTGTTGATTGGAGGTGCTTACCTGATGACACAGTGATTCAGCTGTTGTCATGTCTGAGTTATCGAGACCGAGCTAGCTTTTCGTCGACTTGCAGGACATGGAGATTTCTTGGCAGCTCGCCGTGTTTGTGGACTTCTTTGGATCTTCGCTCCAACAGGTTTGATGCCAGCATGGCATCTTCACTTGCTCTTAGGTGTGTACATCTCCAGAAGCTTAGATTCCGCGGGGCCGAGTCTGCTGATGCAATAATTCATCTCCGAGCTAGGAACTTGCGTGAATTAAGTGGAGACTATTGCAGGAAGATTACTGATGCAACTCTTGCGGTGATTGGGGCTCGGCATGAGTTACTCGAGAGCCTTCAGCTTGGACCAGATTTCTGTGAGAGAATCAGTAGTGATGCTATTAAAGCAGTAGCTCATTGCTGTCCTAGATTGAATAAACTACGACTATCGGGCATTAGGGATGTAAATGCTGATGCTATTAATGCCTTGGCTAAGCATTGTCTTATGTTGACTGATATTGGGTTCATTGACTGTCTGAATGTTGATGAGGTTGCATTGGGAAATGTGTCTTCACTTCGGTTCCTTTCTGTTGCGGGGACATCAGCTATGAAGTGGGGCGTGGTTTCCCATCTTTGGCATGAGCTGCCTAACCTTATTGGATTAGATGTTTCAAGAACTGATATTGGTCCATCTGCTGTTGCAAGGCTGTTGGCCTCATCGCAGAGCTTGAGAGTTTTGTGTGCTTTGAATTGTCCTATCCTCGAAGAAGATACTAGCTTTTCTGCTAGTAAATACAAGAACAAGTTATTAGTTTCACTTTTTACCGATATTTTTAAAGGACTAGGTTCTTTATTTTTTGATGATGAAAAGAAAGGGAAGAATGTGTTTTTAGACTGGAGGAATTCGAAGAATAATGATAAGGGCCTTAATGAAATTATACCCTGGCTTGAGTGGATGTTATCCCATACACTTTTGCGATCTGCCGAGAGTCCTCAACAAGGTCTAGATAATTTCTGGGTTGAACAAGGTGCAGCACTCTTGCTTAGTCTAATGCAGAGTTCTCAAGAGGATGTTCAAGAGAGGGCAGCCACAGGTCTTGCAACTTTTGTCGTAATTGATGACGAAAATGCTAGGATAGATTGTGGAAGGGCTGAAGCAGTTATGCGCGATGGTGGCATTCGCCTCCTTCTTGGCTTGGCGAAATCGTGGAGGGAAGGGCTTCAGTCTGAGGCAGCTAAAGTACACTCTCTCCCCCTTTGTGTCTGTATATACCTATATATATATATATATGTATGGTCCATTGTGCACCAAACCTTTGAATGCTTTTATTCTGAGTTCTATTCAAAGAAAAGACTTGCATAACCAATGTGTGTATATTTGTCATTTAAACTTTCTCTAAATTTGTAGGCCATTGCAAATTTGTCCGTCAATGCCAATGTAGCCAAAGCTGTTGCAGACGAGGGTGGGATTGATATTCTTGCTGGTTTGGCTAGGTCAACGAACAAGCTGGTGGCCGAAGAGGCTGCGGGGGGATTGTGGAACCTCTCTGTTGGAGAGGAACACAAGGTTGGATTTTGTGTCTTATTTATTTTTTTCGTTTTTTAAACTTTAGTCCACAGTGTAAAGTAAACACAGAGAGGTTTCCGTCTTAGGGTGCAATTGCGGAAGCTGGTGGAATACAAGCTTTAGTGGATCTTATATTCAAGTGGTCCTCTAGCGGAGAAGGAGTTTTGGTTAGTTTATCTGATCTTATGGTTCAGAAATGTTAAATGCTTTTTTTTTTTTTATATTGCTTCTTAGTTCTAGTAATGGATGTTGGCTTTTTCAAATGGATACACCTGTAGGTTTACCTAGTTTTTCTTTTTCAGGAACGTGCGGCTGGTGCATTGGCTAATTTGGCAGCTGATGACAAATGTAGCACCGAAGTTGCAGTTGCAGGAGGCGTACATGCTCTAGTGATGCTTGCTCGTAACTGCAAATTTGAGGGAGTGCAAGAGCAGGTAGGCTACTTTTTATTTTTGGGTATTGTCTATTACTACTACTAAAATCTTTTAAGCCTACTTATATGGATAGGTTAAACCTTAAAAATTGAAAATTGGTACTAATGGTAGTTTTAATATGATTTTATAATTGTGTTCATGATTGATAATCATTGTTTTTCGTTTTTCTTGTGCCAAGAATTGTGGTGGCTGAGATTTTGTGTGAATGATTTTCCCTACTATTGTTTAACTTGGAAGTTGGAAGACTTATCAATGCTTAAATCCCTTTGACCTCACATTACAAGGTGGTTTACCTGCATCTGGAATATCTATACAATTCTTGATTCCCTTGTTGGTTTTCTGGAGTCGTTCTCTGTTCTTGTCTTTCACATTTTGGAAAAATAATTATTTAGACAGATAACTGGAAGAATATTCATGGATTGACATTTGACTATTTGTATAAAATGTGGATTTTCATTTTCTTAATTCTAATTTTTTGTTCCATTGTCTCACCTCACAAAGATATATGGCACTTTCTTTAAATTTGATGAAAGAAAAAGAGTAGTATTTGGATAAGTCATTTCAACTTCGATGAAAACGTGGTCTACACTGTGGCTTATTCTGGTCGGTGATCATGTGCCGAATATTTGATGGCATACATGTCTTAGTTGTGATCTATCTCAAATATAGCCAATGGTAATGGTGATCTTGCTAAGAGGTGCTTTATTGTTTCCTATGCATAGCCTTAATAGTTACTTCTGAGTAAAGATGTATTATTTTTTATAACTTTGATATTGATTCCTCAGTTGTTTTCTTTTACAATTACCGCCCTTTCCAATGAAGTAATATAACTGAAATGTTGTGGAATAATTAGTGTCACTACTCTCCAATATTAGGCTGCTCGTGCATTGGCTAATTTAGCTGCTCATGGAGATAGCAACACTAACAATGCTGCTGTTGGACAAGAAGCAGGTGCACTTGAGGCACTAGTTCAACTGACACGTTCTCCCCATGAGGGTGTCCGGTAATCTTCTACTAGTTCTTCACTTGAGTGTTATTGTACTTTTTATTGCTTTAGATGAAACTCTGGGGATAAGATGGAGATGGTAAACGAGAGATTGAAAGGGAGCAGAAGAAAATATATTTCTCTGATGAGACACTGAAATTGTGATACAAGACAATGACCTTAACCCCTCTACTAAAAAATTGTACTTCTCAACACTTCCCCCAAGTTTGTTACTAAAAAATAATTTAAGCAAGATAAACATAAACTTAACCATGGCTTAAACTCTTGTGACATTCGTATGGGCTTCACAAGCACTGACTTGAATCATAGGAGAGTTGAAGAAAACAATCACTGCACGAGTCTAACAGCAAATCATATTTAACATGGTTTCTTAGTTTAGAAGTAAGCATTGTCTTTTGGTAGGTAGCCAACATATGAAACGAAAGGATTTTTTCCCAAACTATTTAGACCTTATGCTAATGTCCATTCCTGGTTGCTTTTGAGGCTATTGTTTTTTTGTTTCCCTTTAATGCTCCTCCTCTTTGACCCCTACTCTCGTACCTGCCAAAACGTTACATTTATTCCTTTGTTGATTTGACCTTTTGTCTTTTTACAGGCAAGAAGCTGCCGGTGCACTTTGGAATTTGTCATTTGACGATAGAAATCGCGAAGCCATTGCAGCAGCTGGTGGAGTTCAAGCCTTGGTATGTTTGTTTTTTTTTTAAAAAAAAAAAAATCTAAGATAAAGAGATATCATGATAAAAGTAAAGAAAGCTTTCTGAGAAAAACTGCACAATGCTCTGTATTCTTTTCTGATTAAATAGATAGGAATCAAATCCATTACAAGTACACAGGAGATTTTGTCCTAAAGTCTACCCTAGAATGTTCTGGCAGCTATCATCTAGGTAAATATGGCAGCTATAATCTGCTATATACGGATAATAACCATAATAAACACAAAGAACATGTGACAAAATAATAATTACAGTTAGGCCTAATAATGGTCACAGTTTGTGTTATCATCCCCCTAATATTGATACTGGTAATAAGGTTTCCCAACCTTGTTCAAGTTAATTTGACAGTTAATGAGTAGTGGCTGTTGAGATGAATTAATTTTTCCCTTCTGTTTTAAATAGTAGAATATCTTCTCTCTAGTCTGAATTCTTTTACAAACATTGCTTTTTTAGGAGGGTAAGAAGTTTGTGTTTTTATGCTTTGACATTGTGGTTTATGTAGGTTGTTCTTGCCCAATCATGTTCCAACGCCTCCCCTGGACTTCAAGAGAGGGCTGCTGGTGCACTCTGGGGATTGTCAGTTTCTGAAGCCAACAGGTACTCTGAAGAGTTTCATTTATATCTCATCTTGATAATATTTCTCTAGTGAATATTGTATTTTACAACACTTTTGTTAAGAACTCAGCAATCTTGTATTTTACAACATTTTCAACAAGAACTCTCAGCTTATATGATGGAGAAGACCTTTACCGTGTTCTATTTGGTTAGGATTATTTTTCAAAAAACAATAGATGTTTTTGATATATTGCCATTTGTTTGGTTAGGTATTTTTCTAAATGAAGATTCTTGAAAGAAAACAATTATGGGCTGGCTCAAAAAGAAAACCTTTTTGCCAAAATAGGAGAGAGAAACTATCAGTATATTTTTCGGACAAAATCATCCCTTCAAACTTTACAGAATGACTCCTAATATCCTTACTCCTTTTCTTTTTAGGGATCCTTTCATGTTTCTTTGTTGTTTTTTTTAAACGGCCTCTCCTCCTTCCATGGTTAAACTTCTTTATCCTTGGAAACACAAAACATGTTTGACAAATATTGCTCTCCAAGATGATCTTTTAGAGGCATCAAATCTTGAGGCTCTAGGGCACATTTATGATGAAATGTTACTGTGTATCGCACACACCGACAGTGCAATTTGTGTTTGCTAACAATGCATACCTCGTTGCCAAAAGGGTTTTCTTTCTTGTCAGATATCTCTGAGTTTCAATTTCTTATTTCATTATATTTCTACACTAGATTGTACTTATACTGATAAATGTTGATCTTTTTTACTTAGCATCGCCATCGGACGAGAAGGAGGTGTTGCACCTCTGATTTCTCTGGCAAGGTCTGAAGCAGAGGTAATTTATTTTCTTGATGTTCAATGTCTATGAATATATTAATTTGATCGATGTTTGTGAGTATAATTATTCAATCAATACTAGAAAACTGAATTTGTGGAGACTGCCACAACCTCAATTGCTGCCTCAATTGTGGTTGCGAAAAAACCGTTTACACGTTTTAGTGGTTTATGCTGGTGGTAACTTAGACATAACTTTGCTGCTAGGCTGTTATTTGGGTCTTGCTTTTGGTTTGTAAGAAAGTGACTTGCTTTTATCGGTTAGGATGAATGCGATAGGTCCACTAATGCTGAGGTGAGCCCAAAAGAGCCTTTAGCAAATTAGAAAAATAAGGGGCCCACGGAATGGAAGGTATAGACAAGGAAAAAGTGGAAGAGTGGACACGTGGCTGGAGAAGTGGGCAAGCGAAACAAAGAATGATTCGATGATGATTTTGTTAGTTAAAAGGGGCAGGGTGTGTGAGGAGAGAGACATCTTTTTTGCAAGTAATCATTTGGTAGTTATGGGTAGGGGTCTCTAGACCTCTATAGGAGCAGAGCTATGGGCACGGGATTGTTATTCCCCGTAAACATTTCCTCAAGTATTGAATACATAAAATTCCTCAGTTTTTCCTTCACTATTCTCTTTTTTCTTTCACATTTACTACTTTATTATTCTAGTTCCTATCAATTGGTCCGACTTGTCGGATTCGGAAAGGAGGAGGATCGGCGACTAGGGTGACTTGAGAAATTGAATGCCACCGAAGAAGAAGAACGAGAAAATAGGAAGTGAAGCGAGAGTTAGTGCAATTGAGAGTGAGATGGCTAACCTTAAGGCGGAGGTTGCAGAGATGAGATCTCAAGCAGTGACGAACCATAAGGAGTTGTTGGACGCGCTCAAGAAAAAAGGAAGAGTCTCTGTGTTTGGATCTGAAGAGTCTGACAAAGAAGGAAGTGTCCACAATGAAGATACCTCACAGAGGAAGGAGATGAAACCGAAGAGATCTTCAACTAAAAAATCCTCTGGTCTTCGACACCTACGAGGTGAACCACTTGAGGAGTTCCATCAATCTACGAAGAAAATCGAACTTCTGATGTTCGATGGAGAGGACCCAGCAGGATGGCTTTCTAGAGCGGAAGTCTATTTTCGTGTCCAGAATACTCACCCAGAAGTGAGGGTGCACTTAGCTCAGTTGTGCATGGAGGGACCCACCATTCATTTTTTCAATTCTTTGCTTGATGAGGACGAGGAATTGACACAGGAAAGCTTCAGGGAAGCCTTGCTGGAACAATATGGAGGAATTGGAGAGGGAGATATTTTTGAGCAACTCACAGCATTGTAGCAACAAGGGGACGTAGATGAATATATCCAACAATATGAGAGACTCATTGCCTAGATCCAGAAGTTGCATGATGATTAGTATTTTGGGTATTTTCTCCATGGGTTGAAAGAGGAGATCAAAGGAAGAATTCGTAGTCTGCGAGCTTTAGGGCCAATGACACGTTCCAAACTGATGAACGTAACTATGACAGTGGAGAAGGAAGTCCAAGGTATAAGACGATCTCACAGTCCCTCACGCAAGACAGAACGAGATTTTAGGCCCCATGTGGGGTTCAGGCCCAATTTGCAAAAAGGGAGTGTGGGTTTAGATGGGGTCCATGTGTGCAATAGTAGTAAAGATGGCTTCTCTGGTGAAGGGAAAATCTGTGGCATCCAAAATGGGCTTGGGCCCATCTATTCAAAATCTGAAGACAGACCTTGTAATGGACCACATGATAGAGGGGTAAAGCACTTTGCCTTACAGTGTTATCATGGAGAGGAAACAAAAGGGACTGTGTTTCAAGTGTGGGGGTCCCTTTCAACCCGTCCACCAATGTCCAAAGAAGCAACTAAAGGTGTTGGTGATGGAAGACCCAAATGAAGAAGGGGAAGGGAGTGGAACTGTATTAGCCATTGAGATGCAAAGTGAGGAAGATGTGGATGACGAGTGTAGCATGATGCACTTGAGCACCTTTTCATTTCAGCCCACAAAGAAATGAAGACTCAAACCATGAAATTGAAAGTTAAGGCTCACGGGGTTCCTTTGCTGATTTTGATAAATAGTGGGGCCACACCATTTTATCTCGAGAAGGGTGGTTACTCATATGGGCTGGCCTATTTTTGACACAAAAACATGAATATCAGATTGGGAGATGGGCACAGAGCAGTGGCTTGGGGCGTGTGCAAGGACCTCAACTTGGAGGTTGGAGTCGTGCCTTTCCAAGTGGATGCATACCTCTTTGACCTCGAAGGAATAGACATGGTGCTGGGCATGTCTTGGTTAGCCACACTTGGTGAAACAACAGTAAATTGGGGGAAACTATGCATGAAGTTGAAGAAACAAGGTGAAGTTTTCGAGTTGAGAGGAGAAGGGTACTAGGCTCAGCCTCAAATAGCATTCCAGAGCCTGTTTGGAAAGAGAAAACACATGGTTGAGGGGTTACTCATGTCAATCGAGCTGTTGGTTTGTAACAGAGAAATCAACCCAGAAGAGATTAGTGAAGATATGAGACAAGAGTTAGGGGACTTGCTGAAGCGGTACTTTGATGTTTTCAAAGAGCTCAAAGGGTTGCCACCAAAAAGAAGCAAGGAGCATGTGATCACTCTTTGGGAGGGACAAGGACCTGTAAACGTGTGCCCATACAGATACCCCCATCATCATAAAAATGAAATAGAAAAACAGGTTCAAGAAATGCTAGACAATGGGTTTATTAGACTCAGCCAAAGTGCTTTCTCCAGCCCGGTGATACTGGTAAAAAAGAAGGACGATTCATGGAGGATATGCGTGGACTATAGAACACTCAACAAGGTCACAGTTCCGAACAAATTTCATATACCGTTATCGATGAACTCCTAGATGAAGTGAACGGGGCAAAAGTATTTCTCTAAATTAGATCTCAAATTGGGTTATCACCAAGTAAGATTGAAGAGCAGTGGTGTTCACAAGATAGCGTTTAGAACTCACGAAGGGCATTATGTGTACTTAGTAATGCCTTTTGGATTAATGAACGCCACGTCTACTTTTCAATCATTGATGAATGAAGTTTTCAGGACAACTTTGCGAAAAATTTGTACTTGTCGTTTTTGACGACATCCTTGTATGTAGTCCAAATTGGGATTCACACTTGACGCATTTGGCACTAGTTTTGGGGATTTTGCAAAAGTAGAATTTAGTGGCTAATTAGAAGAAATGCCATTTTGCCCAGGCAAGCATTGAGTACTTGGGGCATATAGTGTCGCAAGAAGGGGTGGCAGTGGATCCTAACAAAGTCAAAAGTGTAATCCAATGGCAAGTACCCCATTCGGTCAAGGGAGTGCCCGACTTGCTTAATTTGATAGGATATTACCGAAAGTTCATCAAGAATTATGGGAAGATTGCAAAACCAAATTGACAAAGAAAGACGGGTTTAAGTGGAATCCTATGGCGCAACAAGCTTTCGAGACACTCAAGGAAAAGGTCACAACTGCTCCAGTCCTAGCTCTCCCTGATTTCACTCAAGAATTTGTTATTGAGAATAATGCGTTCGGTCAGGGTTTGGGGGCCATTCTCATGCAAGGAGGGAAACCTATTGCTTTTTTTAGCAAGTCTTTAGGAGAAAGGAATTTAGCAAATCTGCATACGAGAAGGAGCTCATGGCCATGGCCATCCAGCATTGGAGACCGTACCTATTGGGAAGACAGTTCACAATGCAGACAGATCAAAAGAGTTTGAAACAACGCTTACAGCAGAAAATGACTACCATGGATCAGCAGAACTGAGTAGCTAAATTGTTGGGCTATCAGTTCAATATAGTCTATAAACCTGGGGTTGAAAATCGTGGAGCAGAAGGGATGAAGATGCTAGTTTTGGGGTTTTTGTGCATCATCCTCATTGGGTGGATGCATCCGTTATTGTAGAAGTAGTTCGTAAAGATGCTCGCCTAGAAAAAATCATTTCTAAACTCAAGGAAGGCATTGCAGGGAATTAAGGATAGTCGTATAAGAATGGGGTCCTGTATTATGAGGACAGAATGGTGGTGTCAGCACAATCTTCATGGATTCCTGATAGAGTATGGGAGGAAGTCTCAATGGATTTCATTACTGGGCTACCAAGATCAAAGGGATTTGATGCAATCATGGTTGTTGTGGACAGATTGTCTAAATATAACCACTTCGTGGCATTTAAGCACCCGTATAGAGCAGAAACAATGGCAGAAATTTTCACAAGGGAAATAGTAAGATTACATGGAATTCCATTATCGATTCTCAGTGATTGTGACCCAATTTTTGTAAGTAATTTCCTGAAGGAAATCTTCAAATTGCAGGGCACTCATCTCAAAATGAGTACGGCTTATCACCACTAGACGGATGGCCAAACCGAAGTGATCAACAGATGCTTGGAGACCTATTTGAGGTGTTTTATTGCTGATCAACCTAAATCCTTGTCCTATTGGCTTCATTGGGAAGAGTACTAGTATAACACCACCTTCCATGAATCCACAGGCACGACCCCTTTTGAGGTGGTGTATGGGAGGCCTCCTCTTGTTATCACTAAGTTTTTGCAAGGTGAAACGCGAGTCGAAGCAGTCTGGTGGGAGCTACTGGACAGAGATGAGGCTTTAAAGGCAACTAAAGTACCATTTGTTGAGAGCACAAGGGCGTGTGAAGAACAGGCAGATTCCAAGCGCCAAGAGAAGAGCTTTGAAATTGGTGAATGGGTGTTCTTGAAGCTTAGGCCTTACAGACAACAATCTGCAGCAGCTAGGATCAATCCCAAACTCACCCCTCGTTACTATGGACCTTTTCCAATAATTGAGAGAGTGGGTGCTGTATCATATAAGTTAGAACTTCCTCCAACAGCAAGGATACATCCGGTTTTTCAGGTGTCCTTGCTTAAGAAGGCAGTGGGCAACTATCAAGTGCAGCAGGATTTGACCGTTGAGTTAGGAGGGGAAAATGCTGAGAAGTTTGAGCCAATTTCGCTATTAGCAACCAGAAATGTGATCTTAGGAGGGGATACCGTTTGCCAAGTATTGATTCAATGGAAAGGGAAACCAGTAAAAGAAGCCACATGGGAAGATACTTTTACTATTCGATGTCAGTTTCCTTATTTCAGTCTTGAGGACAAGACTGATTTTGAAGAGACCGGTATTGATAGGTCCACTAATGTTGAGGTGAGACCAAAAGAGCCTTTAGTAAATCAGAAAAATAAGGGGCCCATGGAATGGAAGGTATATACAAGGAAAAAGTGGAAGAGTGGACACGTGGCAGGAGAAGAGGGCAAGAGAAACAAAGAATGGTTTAGTGATGATTTTGTTAGTTAAAAGGGGTAGGGTGTGTGAGGAGAGATATCTTTTTTGCAAGTAATCATTTGGTGGTTATGGGTATGGGTCTCTAGACCTCTATAGGAGCAGAGCTCTGGGCAGTGGAATTGTTATTCCATGTAAACATTTCCATTTCCTCAAGTATTGAATACAGAAAATTCCTCAGTTTTTCCTTCACTATTCTCTTTTTTCTTAAACATTTACTACTTTATTAATTCTAGTTTCTATCAGAATGAATTTACTCAATTTAATGTAGTTTTTGAAATTCTTACCATATTTACTGCATCACTTGAATCTGAAGATAGAATAATATTACTTTTGACTTTTGTATGCACATAAGTATAACCATCATGACGGAGTTCCTGCCCGTCCGGGTCTCCTTGGTGTCAGGTGCATATCTTATAAAGCCTTAAAGCTTAATTATGTACTGCAATCTTCTTTAACAATATGATGGCTTTCTGTTCTGCTTTTTTATTTGTGCAATCTTTCATACTTTTGCCTCTTTTAGGGGTTGTGCTTTGTGTATTCTAGTGTGAGTTCTGTCCCCTTCATCATGTCACCATAAAGTATTTCTCATGTTACAAACATTATCTATGTTCTTTTTCTCTTGTATCCTTTTAAATCTTTATTATTTATATTTGTAAAATCTTGATAAAATCCAAGCTTCTGTCCAATATCAGGATGTTCATGAAACTGCTGCTGGAGCACTATGGAATCTTGCTTTCAACCCAGGTAATGCTCTTCGAATAGTGGAAGAAGGAGGAGTTTCTGCTCTTGTCGATCTTTGTTCTTCATCAGTATCCAAAATGGCCCGATTCATGGCTGCATTGGCATTGGCTTACATGTTTGATGGGAGGTAATTGATTTGATTAAAACCCATTACCCTTTGACAAGAACCAACTATCCTAAAAGCTTAAGCTATTGGGTGAAGGCACATGGAAGATTTCATAATCTAATTCGGGCCCTCACACAATAGCCCTTTGGGCTTGGCACTTGGATTGCACAGTCCGACCATACCCTGTGTTGAAATTTTTACTTTTATTGTTTAGAAGAATGGGGATGGCAAGGATCTTTAACTTCAGACCAATTGGTCATAGAATAATTGAGCCCAACTCCATTCCAAAAGCTAGCTCAAAGGATGATGGTTGCCTGAGCCTTGTAAAGTCTATCTTTATCCATTGACCCTCCCATGTGGGATCTTAATACACCCCTTCACGCCCAGGCTTTTGTCATTTGGTGATTTAAGTTTATATAGATTTTCTGTAGGTCTTCCTTTTCGTGATTGTGTTAGAAGTTGAAGAATCTTGTCTCTCAATCTCCATTGGAGATGGCAAAACCTTGCTATGATATTGGGTCATCTGCATTCTGCACATCTCTAGTCTACAAACTTCACGCTCTAGATGTCCAGTCCTGTGTGTAGGGGGTATTCCTAGGTGGGAGGGCTGTGTGTTAGAGTATTGCAGTTGGAAGTTCCACATTGGTTGAATATGAGGGACGAAGCATTTACAATAATTTGGGCAACCGTCCCCTTATGAGCTGTTAGATATAGCTAACACTATGTAAATATAGTTAAGCCATGTATACAGTTAGGTTAGCCTTAGCATTGTGTCACTTGGCTTAACAGTTGGCATCCGTCTTAACATATGCTCCTATAAATATGTAATTCATTCAATCAATCCGTCTTAACAGTTGGCATCCGTTTTTGTGGAGGGGGGAATGTTGGGAAGCAAGTCCTACTTCACTGGTTCATTCTTCAGCAATCAGCTGCTGTTTATATACTTGTTGGGCTACTCCTCATTGCCAAATTGGTTTTGAGATAGAAACTTAACACTCTTTGTCTTTGACTACAGAACTACAGCTTAGCTTTCTATAGAACTTGTTAGAATGAATTGTCAAATATAAGAGACCCAGTCAGTGATGGAGACTTTACCTTATGACCTAAGTTCCTTCTTCCTCATCTAATTCATAGAATGAGTATGTGAAGCAAATGAAAATGGAGAATTTACTGGGATATAGTAAGAGTGTGCTTGGTTTGGATTAAACATGTATGGAAAGTGGTTTTAGGAGAGAAAAGTTCTGCTGAGTTTAATTTGACATGTTTGAGAAACTGGCTTAAAACATAAACTGTTTGTTCACAGAAGAAGTGGGTTTGGGGTAATCTAAAGTTCTAAGCATCATTTGAAAAAAGTTGTTTGATTATTTTGAAGTCAATTACTTTTTTTTTCTACCATTTCACCCTTGCAAAACCAATTACCAAATGAATATTATTAATCTAAATATATAACTTCATACTCTTTTTTTTTTTTTTTTTAATTTACTATATATAAAGTGATTTTTCTGGACAATCAAAATGAAGCAGATTATCCTAAATTCACTTTTCAGTAAACATATGCAAACATAAAACCAGTTATGTTGTATAATTGATTATTGATTATACAGACTATACATGTGCTCAACTATAGAAAATTTATTTTATCTGCCGTAAACCAATTAAGCTGGATCCAAAACTTTGTGAGAGACCAACCTGCTTAATATTTAAGCATCTTGATGCTTTTTGCAGAATGGATGAATTTGCCTTAGTAGGCACTTCATCAGAAAGTATTTCTAAGAGCGTGAGCTTGGATGGAGCTAGAAGGATGGCTTTGAAAAACATTGAATCTTTTGTTCTCATGTTTTCTGATCCACAAGCATTTGCGGCTGCTGCTGCATCATCAGCTCCCGCAGCATTAGCACAGGTTACTGAAGGTGCTCGTATTCAAGAAGCAGGACATTTGAGATGCAGGTTTCCTTTTTTTCCCCTCGTCTCTCTGACACCAGCAAAAATTGTTCTTTTCATTATATTTAATTCAGTCATATTTTCTGATGATACATTACCTTTGTCTACCAGCTGCACTTTTGGTATTATTAGCTATTGCTTCAAAATTTTAGGCAAATTCTAGTTACACCTGTGTTTTTGGTTGCACACCCATACATACTTTCGCATAGGCTATCCGGTTTTGTATTTTTTCATTTTCAGGAAATTTTTTTTAACACACTTGTTTATATTTTCTGTCTTGTTCATATGCTTTTACTGATTGTCACTTCAGGTTCTTACGTTTAGTACTAGTATGCCATGTAGTGCATAATACCGTATCTTTTTCTACATACTTTCATTTCTTTTTGGAACATTACCATATTTTTATTTTTTTATTTTTCTGCAGTGGGGCTGAAATTGGAAGATTTGTTACTATGCTACGCAATCCATCATCTATACTCAAAGCCTGCGCGGCTTTTGCTCTTCTCCAGGTAACTGTGACAACCTAATATATCCTGTTCTTAAATCTCAATCAGTACCTAAATTGTTATTTATACTTGAAGTTTTGTTTGAATCACGTTGAAATTGTATTTCTCGTGTGCTGATCTTTCAATTGCAGTTTACGATTCCCGGTGGACGGCATGCTACACACCATGCAAGCCTCATGCAGAATGCGGGAGCAGCAAGAGTTCTCCGTGGTGCGGCCGCAGCAGCAACCGCTCCACTCGAAGCAAAAATCTTCGCCAGAATAGTTCTTCGCAATCTCGAGTATCACCAGATAGAGCACAAGGTCTAGATCCATTCATCGGTTGCTTACAAATCCTGTTTCTGAAGTCACTTTGGACAAGTGATATTGTATTTCACTTGTACACTTGTGATCAACATGCCATAAGTACACTTCTCCCTTACCTTGTTGTAAGTGAAGCAGACTATATATTGATGGGTTCTGCTGTCTTTCATCCCTTGGAAGTGCTTAGTGAACGGTACTTAATTTGAAATGTATTGCTTCCCCCTTGTATTAATCGTTTCATATCAAGGCTGGAGCAGATAGGTAAATTGGTATAAATTTTAATGCTTTGATATTTTCTTTGTACGATTCTTACGTACCCTGTATAATTACAAATTTAGAGCTATTTTAAGAGAGATTTGTGTAAACCTTGGCTGATTTCGTTCAATTGCCATCAAACAATAGAATCCAGTGACTAGAATGAATTTTTGATAAAATTGATTCTTTGTCCTTTGAATATAATTCCATTTAGTTGGGACCATCAACAATACAGGTAATTGCATATTTAGTGTCAACAATTTAAAAAGGAAAATTTATTTATGGCTTCCTCCTCCCAGATTTAATGTTTCCTCACTTTTTACATGTATTATTTAGAAGGGTATCACTAGTGCCAACCCCATTTCCCAAGTGACATCAAATAGTTAATATTTTTACCATTAGGGTATTGGATTCATGAGTAGTTCCCTTAATGGCTTAATTTGCTTCTGGGTTGTCTTTCTACATGTTGAACACTTGAACTAATCCTGTAGTTACCAACCAAAAAAAAAAAAAATTAACTTAAAGTTTATACAACATTAAAAAAAAAGAAAAAGAAAAAGAAAGAAGAATTTTAGGGAAAAAAAATGAAGGTCTCAATATTTCTATTTCTTATTATTTTCTATGTATCGGTTTCCTTAAGGGGAAGATGTAGAAGTTTGATGTACAAACTTGTAGTATAAATAATATTAATGAATTGAACTGTATCTCGTTCTTTTCCAAACTGATGTTTTAGTCAATGAAATATAATTAGAAATTGTAAGAGTTCTATTGAAGAGGATACATAACAAGTAACATAAAAAAGGATGTAAAAATAGACACAAGAAATGCAAAATTATTCCTTGCGGAGAGGAGAAATATTATGTGCTGGAAATAGGTTATAATGATCATGAATTCTTCGATAAAGGCAAGGTGGAATGGGATTCCACTATAAGAAATTACTATTTTTCTTTTAGGAAAATGCTAACACGTGCCCTAAAGGTGGAAAAAGTCGACAATTATTGAAATGCTTGGAATCTTTCACAATTGCAACAACTTTTCTATGTGCTAGATTAAATGCTTATTTAACTTCAAACCTTGTTTTAGTTATGTTATGTGGATGAACTTGGTGGGAACGTGCATCCTCTAGACTTTTCATTGTGTTCTCATTGGCCATAATTAAATTGAGTAGGGTTTTTGTCATTCCACTCATAGCTCAACACACCCCACTTGATATGTGAAAAATAAAAATTACCTTAAAAAAAATTTCCTCTTTTCCTCTCATGTCAAACACCCCACCCCACCCCACCCTCACTATTTCCACTCTTTGTAAAAGCCAAAAACACCCCACCCTCCTTCACTGCTTCAATCTTTGTAGAAGCCAGAAACACTTCACATAAACAAATGTAAAAGGCTTATTTAAGTTTTTAGTCCCTAAACTTAGGTGCTCTTTTGAAATTAGTCCTTGATCTTTTTTTTTGTTGCTTTGGGTCCCTAAACTTTTTCAATTTTTGGAAAATGATCTTGTTGTTGCTTAAGTGATGATATGACCCATGAAATGCTACATAACCTTCGCAGTATCGATAGATAACATACTAGATGATGCCATGAATTTTAAAGATTAAAAAAAATTCAAATTTATTAAAAATAATTAAAATTTGTATTTTTTAAAAAAAGAAAATAAAATCCTTTAATAATTTTGAAAAAAAAAATTAATAAAAAAAAATCATGTGTTACAAAAGGCTACATAGCACTTCATTCTTCGATGTCGGACAAGTGACGTGACATTTCATTGGTCATATCATCACTTAAGCAACAACAGGGTCCTTTTCCAAAAATTGAAAAAGTTTAGGGACCCAAAACAACGAAAAAAAAGATCAAGGACCAATTCCAAAAGAGCACATAAGTTCGGGGACTAAAAACCTAAATAAACCAATGTAAAATATGAAAGACAAAATTCATTTTGTTTTTCAGGTAGTGAGGTATGCCTCATGGCTTTGATCTGATAGAAAAAAAATCACCATGAATAACACTATGCATGTACCACGAGTTTTGGGATTTGAGGTAGTACTATAATTTAGATGATAAGTATGAAGATATGTGATGGGTGGGGTGTTCCTAGCCATGAATGAGGTGACAAAAGCCTCAGTCATTAAATTTGGTCCTACCTTATGGACCTCTTTGCACAAAGTATTGTTTCTGCACCAACTTTTGGGAAAGTGGTTTAACATTAATGAAAGAAATTCTTGAGTTAGTAAGCTTGAGAGATATATGTAGAAGTGGGAACCCTAGGTCCTCGTGGCTCGTAGAGAACGATGAAGCATTATGATGAATCATCGAGAGGATTGACTATAGCGCTGTTGACCCACATCACACAGGGGTTTTGGTATTAATATGAATGAGGGATATGATGCGGTGATTCTCTTTGGGTAGTATTTCTAGTGTATTTGGATGGAATGATTCTCCTTGTTTTGATGTTCTGTGGTTTGTCATGGTTTTGAGGGTGTTTAGAGTGTTGAGGATGACGAGAGTGTTGGAAGTGTTGGTTTGGAGGAGGTAAAGTATCTCTTTATTAGAGCCCATAAGGGTTAAAGTGGTAATAAGCCATAAAGTGGTCACCATGTTTTGGGAAAAGGTAAAAGCCCGCCTTCGTTGTTGTTGTCTCGCAGCGAGTAGGAGAAGACTTACTTTTAGGCGGACTATAACATCCCAATTTACTACCCCAAAACATATTACTATTATACTATATTTTGGAGAATTGAAACAACAGCTCCAGGTGTAATAGACTATATATGCTATCTATTTAATTGTTGTATATGTCTATTTATCTGTTAGCCTAGATTCACATTATGGATATTATGTATGTAAACTGGACTGTCATATGGAACATGTGAAATATGTATTATGTGATGACCTACGATGTTTTGTGTAAGATAATATATATATACATATATATATGTTTTTTACAACGAGTGATTCTACGCAAATTATAACTACATGCAGTTTATGTTTAAAAGTGTGTTTTAATTATGACTTTGACAAGTTTAAATTAATCACCTACTTTACAACCTAATATAATATAATAGTATTATGTTTTAGGGTAGTAAATTGTGGTGTTACACGGACTGATCAGTAAGGGTGTCCGTTAGAGGACGGATTCATATGAGGGCGAAATGGGTTTCAAGGCGACATGGGTGTCAAAATGGATCCACCCCTTATCAATCATGAAGACGAGTCACACTTTCCTTCATCCAAAGTCTTTCAAGCCATATAGTCCATGAGGTTCCCGATTGAGCGGTATCGTCGATGTGTCATTCTACACCAAGGCAGCATAGGTCCATTAAGCATCATGCCATCTCGCCTTTAGTTTGGGCTTCAACAATGCTTATTTATCCTCCCTATAGGATTAAGTCATTAACTATATGTGTATTGGAATTGTAGTTGTGGTTGACTATTCGTCCATTGGTGGACTCTGATATTTATAGGGCCTTCATGGGTTGTTAGGCCTGATATATTTCCCTAAATAAATCTTCTATTTGTGGGGATAATCTTCAAGCGATCTTATCTTACATAAGCGATGATCTTTAATAATTATAGATAATCTAGAATATGTCCCTCAAATTGGGTCGTTATCTACTAGAGATTGACTTCTTGATTAAGTCTCTTAACTCACTTGGAGTCACGCCTACATCCAAGCTCATCCAAGCTTATCTCTGTTTCGAGTCCTTTGATGTAGATCAGTTGAGCTTGCTTCTTACCTTAAGGTATTTTCCAGTTATCATAAGTCATTAAAGGGCTATCGCATGGGGTAGGTTTTCCTAGCTTCGAGATAGAACTGGAACATAAGCACCTAGGTCATTGCTCTAAAGTACACTTTGAGCTGTGAACTATTCTTAGTCCTAGATAGCCCCAAGTCCAATGCTGAGAGATATAATATAACTTGTTCGGATTTACTCTTTGGCTTGAAAATTGTTTGTAATATGTCGCTTTTTGAGTTCACCACGTGTAATTTTTTAGTTTTTTCATCCTTAGTTGTTCTTTCAATGAGAATCTGACACGTAGGCTACATGTTGTCTTGGAAGTTGTAATTATTAACTCCCGTCTAGTTATAATATCTTTGTGGTGGTTTAAAAACTGGATTGACTGTTGTTCCCCTTGCTTATTCAACTTTGGGTTTTAATCTTTAATCTTTCTTTGGAAAGGTTTCGGTCTTACTTTCCCTCAATTGAATTCTCTGTTTGTACTCTTACATTTTTTATCAAACCCTAGCTTGATCTTTGCTTTTTCCCAATTTGTTAAGGTATATGACTCTTCTTACCATAATATTTTGCCTCTTTTTTGAGATTATGTCTAACATCAAATACAAATCTGGCTTCTATGGTTCCAAGATAATGAGAACGAAGAGATTTGCCACAATGATCTTGGGTTTTCCATAGTTGAGCTGGGAGGAGTCAAACCCTACTTATCCTAAATTCCCGATCTCAAATAGCCTTTTGGAAGTTAAAGATTAATTGATTAGAAACATTCTTCTAAGGCGTCGTTACTCTAGAACATTTTACTTCTCTTCTTCGCGGTCAGGCAAAATCAAATTTCGTAGAAGTTTAACCATAAAACCTATAAATTGGAGATATTTTGAATGGGTTCATAGGAGCATGTTCTACACCAAATCATTTTGTAACCAAACTTCTGAACTCCAGGATCTTTCCATTAGTGATAAATCCTCTTCGCCTCGATTTTCATTCCTCTTTTTGATGAGAGGGTATGCGCAAGTCATAATCCCAACTCTTTCAACCCACCTTTTATAATGGTATATAAGTCTCTTTTCTCTTATATGAGGTTGAGGTTACCTTTAGATCCATTCTTTACCAATGTCTTGAACTCCATTTGGAACATCCACTGAAATAAATTCCTGATTAACTATGTAGTTAATTATTTTGATGAGTAAAATATTAAGATATTGTATGTTTAATTTGATTTTTATATATGTTATATTAATTAAATAATATATTTCTAAATATTTTAATAATAAAATAATGAGTGAAGTACCAACTTAGCCCCTGATGTTTTTTTAGTGTACCAATTTAGTCCCTGAAAAGTCATAATTACACATTTAGTCCCTCAAAAAAAAAATTCCATACCAATTTGGTCCCTCAACCTTTTTCCCATACCAATTTGGTCCCTCAAGATTTTAGATGTACCAATTTGATCCTTACAATATGAGGGACCAAGTTGGTATGGAAGAAAATCTTGAGGGATCAAGTTGGTATGGAAAAAGGTTAGGAACCAAATTCGTACCTTTGAAATTTTTTTGAGGGACTAAATGTGTAATTTTGAATTTTCAGGTACTTAATTGGTACACTGTAAAAACATCACGGACTAAGTTGGTACTTCACTCTAAAATAATTTTGGAGGGAAATTGATTAAAATATAATATTATGAATATTTGAAATTTTGAAATTTTCACTAAGGTAATCGGTTACCAATTGAGATAATCGGTTATTGTAATGTATTTTTGCCTAATTCTGTATAATTTTGAAGCCAGATAATCAATCATCACGCCTAGCAACCGATTATCCTAAGAACTTCATCACTAAGTCTATAAAATCAAAGGCGGTTCCGTGAGAAAAACCCAGAAATTCATCATGTCCTGCTACCTCCGGCTTCTATGGGGTGAATAAGCCTAACCTAACAGACCTAGGCTCACAAAGTGGCGTACTTTTTAATCAATGTGGTGAATGGTATAACCGTCAATAAACCTATGAGTGAATGGAGGGAAGAGGAGGAACGAAGAGTCCAATACGATTTATGGGCAAAAAATATAATAACCTCAGCTTTGAGTTATGATGAGTTTTTGAGGATTTCGACGGGTAGGTTAGAACAAGGGATGTGGGACATGCTTACTGGAGAATATGAGCTGTTTAGCATGAACGAGGGAGAATCAATCCAGTAAATCCAGAAGCGGTTCACTACGTTAGTCAACCAACTCGTCACACTAGATAAAAAAAATGTTTGGACAGGGAGTGACAACCAAAGGTGACTGTCATCATGGAATCAAGGAATCTATCAACAATGACTCTCGTGACACTATTTGAAAAATTACAAGAACACGAGAGCGAATTAAAGAGGCTAGCACAACATGAAGAGACAAGCAAAAATGTAAAGGGTCTTGCACTTAAAGCTGACATTCCAACAAATGAAGGAGACTCAGACACAAAGACACTTTATGATGAAACATGAGCTTATTGGTTAAGAGGTTCGGGAAATTCTTGTGAAAGAAAGGGAACTTCAACAATTCCACTCCTTCGTCAAGAAAATAAACAAACAAAGGTGGAAGTTCTTCAACCACCTACAATGAATATGGGGAAAGAGTCCACATAATTGTAGAGTGCTCATAGTATTTGAAAAGAAAAGAGAAATTGCAAAAGTACTTGCTCATCACCCTAAAGAAAAGGAAGACAAACGTATATAACATGGGTGGACAATGACGATAGTTCAGACGAGGACTCGGATGGCAAGGATGAGGTGGCCAACCTATGTCTGATGGCACACCAAGATGAGATAACCCCCGAACTTGACTTAGAACCATATTATAATGAGTTGGAAGAGGCATTTGAGGAACTATAAGAGGAATCAATGAGATTCTCTCAATTGGTTGCCTCTAATAAGAAAACTACAACCTTTGTTTTAAATAAAAATGTGAAATTACTTAATGAAATAGAACTTTTGAAAAATGAAAATAAAAGGCTGAGTTTGATTCCAAGTAACTCCTCAAACACCTCATGTAACAAGGATCAAGTTAAGGTATCACCTTCCTCGTGTAAGTTTTGCAAAGATTTGGTAAAAGAAAATGAAGATTTGAAAGATACATTAGCAAAATTTATAAAAGGAAGAAATACCTTAAATATAATGCTGAGGAGACAAAGATGTTTCTTTAATAGAGCGGGTTTAGGCTATCAACCCAGTAGGCACAAAAAAATGTTAAGTACTCTATGAGATATCCCTCAAACGACTTACAATGATCTACAGGAAAGCCTTATGGCAAGAGACTAGATCAAACAACCTATAACAAAGGACTCAAGAGCCCGGGCTAGTTCGGAAGAGCTTGAATAAGGGCGTAACTTGTAAGCTGGTCACAAGACTTAATTGAGAAGTCAATCTCCAACAGATAACAACTTGATCAAAAAAGAGTAATATTGGATTATCTATTATTACAAGGGATCACCGTTTATCTAAATAAGATAAGATCACACGAAGACTATCCTCAGAGATAGAAGATTTACCAAGGAAAATACATCAGACCAATCAGCCCATGTCAACCCTATACATGCCAAACTCCATCAGGGGGCTTAAGACACACTAAAACATCAATATATACGATATACACAATCATACTCCCCAAAGAGAGAATCCTTACAGAGAGAATATCCAACTCTTGCAATCATCACGGTGGTAGTTGATCATAGCCCCACCTGAGAGAATTTATAACATCATCAAGGCCACCACCAACAATTCTGAGAGCCATAGCCTCAAGATCCAAAACGGTCAGCCTGATTTGCTCATACAGAGGTCACTGACCCGCTAAACGAACTTACTAAGGGAGAGGACTTATTGATGAACTCTCTTAGGAATAGCGTGTACGTCGCCTACATCTCTCGTAGCACAATATCAACATGTCCATAAGAACTAGGGAGTTTTGAGTTCCTAGAACACCGTTCAAATGGGTACATGGGGCTGAGTGCTCTCTCTCACCAGACTAAATATCCTCCCAAACGACGCTTGTCTTATTTGGACAGAACAAACTCTATCTTGTCTACATACTTTTTTTTTTCCGGGATATACATGTAATTATATATATTTGTTGTTAACCCTTGTTCCTATGTTATGTCAAATATACATATCTAACTATTTTTTATTAACAAAAAAATTCATTAACCGAGTACCGAATGTAGTCCAAACCAAAAAATACCACATGAGCTTTACATAGTTGCTATCAAAAGACTAATTGTTGGGCTAATACACCAATTAGAAAAAAAAACATGCAACTTCACAACATCAAAAAAACCAAACCCAAGACCAAACTTTAATCAAGTTCAATAAGTCTACTCCATCAAAAGGGTTGTTCTTTAAGATAACATTGTTTTCTTTAAGATAACAATGTTTGTAGAAGAAAAATAGACCAAAGGACCACATGTCAAAAAATCATTCCATGTTTCTTCTATTACCTCCTATTTGGAATGCTCTTTAGAAATAGAATACAATTCTAACAAAGATGATGATACCAAATGACAAATACCAACAAATGTCATTACATCCCTCCTAGTATTCGTTCTAAATTATTAGGGAAGAAAATGTGTTGCTAGTTTTTCTCAATGTTGCTCCAAAAAACATACACACCACCAACATCAATACCACGACAAACACATGATTCCTAATGGTTACCTTCTCTATAATGTATTTGGGAATTCCTTTCTCTTCAAAGATGTGGATAGAATCACTAATAGAGTACAAAATTGGCCTACAAAGTACTTGTCACACTATGAGAAAGGTCAATGATCAACTTAATATTTATACACAAATAATGGGAATCACTCAGTATTTTTTGGATAAATTAAAGATAAATGCAGGCTTTTCTTGTGGAGGAGTACACGGTGAAACAAATTTAATTCGTTACTAAACTAGTGTCCATTATGAAAATGGATGAAAAATGGTGGTCTAAATGTGAAATATTGCTCACTCGAGAACCTGACATCAGTTGGAAAATAGGTATGACATCTACTTTCTAAGAAAGATATTATATGGGTGAAGTGGATTAGTAGTCTAATCTGAAAAACCAAGACTTCTGATATCTACCATCCTATGATTCGAGCTAGCAATGGAAAAATATAAAAGTCAAGGATAAATTTGGCCATGGTTTTGACAATAGCATGTGAAGGTATGCTCATAATGGAAAATATATTTTCGACAGTAGTTATATATGAGTGCTAAACATGACAACAAGACCTTTTTAGGCTATATAGGGTTGGGTGGAATGGATACAACATCGACAAACATAATTTCATATTATAGTCATTGTCATTGGCACAATATATTACAAAAAGTGGACAAATTGCAAATTTATAAGCACATGATAGCCTTGTATGAAATATTGAAGTGGAAATTAAAAGATAACATTGATCACCTATTTACATAAGTAAATATGCAAATGGTTATGCATTGATAATTGGTCGACTAAGTATGATAGTTAAACAAAGATTGCTTCAAGGATAGTGTATGCAACTTACTCAACACTAAAAGATCAGAAGGCCATAATATCATGTAGGTCTCATGTGAACTTCAAAATTTTGAGAAAATGTTCATTTTTACGCTCATTTCACTAAATTTTTGTCTAATGAGTTAATTTGAATCATTAAGTTAAAACAGACAAAGATTATTTCATATCAATTAATGGATTAAAAGTGACATAAGATATAAAAGGATAATACTTTGAGAGATGACAGCCAATAAGCTAACATATGCGACCCAAGCAAAATTGTTGGTGACTAAGTTGGATTTTCAAAATGTTAATTTAGAACTAGTGTATCATACATATGTAATTATAGGGGATTAAAATGTATTTCACATTTAAAATTCATTATTTAGATAACTGAATATATTTAACTAAATAATTTATTGCAGGTTTAATAAGAGCAACACACCCACTACCAGCACAACCACAGCCGCCACCATCACCATCGCCTCCACAAACACTATCAGCATCGCCTCCAACAACACCCATATTCCCTTACCATTGGAGCAGAAGATCTTTGCTCATCAGAGGTTTGCAAAGAGTTTGGGCCACTTGGATCATGTTGTGTAGAAGATGATGTAGAAGTTTCAGGTAAGAATCTAGTGAAATCTTCAATTAAATCTGGATGGTCCTTAAAAAGGGTAGCAACCTAGAAAATACTAGTTGTTAGAAAAAAATAAAACAAGTTTACAAAAAAGGTATCGAGAAAGTAAAAGAAGTGTGTCAAAAGAAATAAGCAAAGCATATTACCTCACATTTAATCTCACCAATGGTCTTAAGCTCTTTGAGGTACATTTTCAAAAATTCAAAGAATGACTCGAAAACATGCGTCTCACTTCCAAATCGTTCCTGTGAAATAAAAACTTATCAACTAATGCTAGGAACCAAAAGTGGCACTAAAATAACTTCCTCAAACAAGAAGCATATTCACCTTTATCTTGTTCACATAACCAATAGCATCTTCAAATTTCAGCTTTTTCTTCGAAGGAGCATCATCCTCACCAAGTGTTATTTCAGATCCATTTGGCAAGAAAGTATTAAATCCCAAAATCAAACTATTGTGCTCTTTGAATAGCTCCTTCACTTTTAATATGACACTAGCGGTGTCAATCCTGAAAATGACCAAAAAACACTTAGATCCGACACTTGACTTTACACACTTAAATTTAACACATATAGTAAAAGGGTTTCTTTTTAAGAGTTTACTTTTGAGCCTTGAAATCTCTCAGGAGCTCAAGGAACATGTCATATTTTTCTGTTTGATCTTGAAACTTGTCTTTCACTTCCTTCAAATAGGATAAGGCATCATTGGTACTGAGTTTCGGCTTAACAGTTAATCCTTTACCTCCACCACTTCCGGGGATTTGGTTTTGGTTACTGCATCATACACATAACAAGACCACAATTTCATATGCTATGAATAATCACAATTCCTTCACACTAATCCAATGTTCATATTATAGAAAATTCAAAATATTCTCAAGTTGCAAGAATAACATCAACACATACAAGCATGTCATACATTTATCCATCTTCTAAGTTAAACACTAAGGTGATTTAGAACATTACTCATATTAATTTTTTTTTGGGTAAGGTGCCTATATATGTCTGCAGCAAACTTAAATGTGTAGTCCTGCACCAAATCCAAAGGCATCCAATACTTTTAACCAATTATTAGTAAAGAGACCAAATCCACAAACAAATTTAAGTTGAATGAATGGTAACCCTAATTTTGAAAACCCTAATGAAATTCAACAAGAAATAAATCAAGACATGTGAAAAAGCACAAAACATGCGATAAAAACAACAACACGATAATAAAAAGGTATCACAAAAAAACTTACGAATTTGCACGCGAGGAATCAAAGTGAGGATTCATATCTGCGAAGCAAAAAAAAACCGATCCCATTTAAAATAATTATTCCAAAAATTATTGTAATAAGAAGCAACAAATTATGAAAATAAAAATTGAGAAAAATAGAGAAGACCCATTGAGTGGATTGGGAAAATGATATAACTTTATCAAATTCCTAGAATTTTCCCAAGACAATTATGCTAGAAAAATAAGCAGAGAAGAACTCTATGGAAAAAAGAGTCCAATACAGAACAGTGAGGGTGAAAGGTGAAGAGCTTGTTTGATTTTAATCAGAAAAACAACAATAAATGAAAGAAAGAGAACAGAAGAAAGTTGACTAAGGTTTTGGATCTACCAAACACTTGAGATTAGCCAAGAGGTTTTGGATCTACCAAACACCAATCCTTGTGCTCTTCTTTGATAATTTTTGTGACCGCCTATCACGTGGACCAAACTCGTGTGAATTAAGCTCCTTTAGTTATTAAGCCCAATTTTAAGCCCATTGAACTTGCCACTATCACGTTTCACTTTTTCATCCTTTTTTTTAAGCTCCTTTAGTTATTAAGCCCAACTTCATGCAAGTCACTTTTTTTTTAAGATAGCGATCCACCTATACTTTTTTTTGGATCATAAGAATAATAATAATGCTCGACAATATGCAATTTATCGCATAATTCCATGGAAAACTTTTCCATACTCGATATTTAAAAATTTACATCCCAAGGAGTAACTTCCATGAGAAAGGTCACAAAAGAAAATCTTTTTCTTATTTTTTGACTTTATTATAAACAAAAGTGCATTTAGAATGTACTCCTGCAAGAAGGTCATAAAATGAATTTTTTCTTCTTCCACAAAGGAATTTTTTTATATTCTAGATTATGTTTTGAAGGTCACAAAATTCATTCCTAAATTTTAACATCTAATTAATTTTAATAAAGGCTTAATTAAGTTTTACGACCTTGGAATATGCCCTTAAAACTTTTTTTAATGGTTTGAGTCCTCATGGTTCTAGAGTTTTGGCATAGGTCCCTTCTTCCAGTTCGATCATTTATCTGTTGACGTGGTTAACAGAGTGCCATATCAGCGTTGCCACATCGTTAATTCCGCTTACACATGATGACACATGGCTCCAAATGGATATATATAATTTGCAAAACTATATTTATTATTATTTTTTTTAACTAATAATTAATATTTTTTTGTATAAAAAGTAATTTAGTAAACCAATATTATTAGAAAAAGATGGAGAAAATAACTATTAAGTTAGTATTATTGCTTAAGTCACTTATAATTCATTTAGTTTGTTAATTAGTTGATATATAGTAATGATTTAGACTCTAAATAATTAGTCTTTTAAAATAAAAAAATTAGGCCCACCGCATTCATTTCATTAAATACAGGGTTAGGCCCGTCTTTGTCCTTAGTTGAAAACACCCACCTTTTCCTCCACTTGTCTTTGAATACAAAGCTTGAACTCTACTCTATCTCACGCTCTTCGTAACGTCCCGAGTTTCAATTCAAATATATTATGATTGACATAATTGTAAAATTAGAATTGGGTTCAAAATCAGGGTAGGGTTTGTTTAACTTGTAAAATTAGAATTGGGTTCAATATCTCACGCTCTTCGGCTTTGTTTAACTTGTATTTTGTGCTCGAATAGTGCTAGCAAATTTCCACTACAAACTTGATCTTTGAGTGGCGCAGCTCGGATAATCGGTGGTCGGTCTAGATAACCGATTATCAGATACAGCTCGGCCCAAAGTCAGTCTTTCATCTTAAAACTACTAGTATTATCCGACTGAATTAATTCACATCGCGAAAAATTGGTATTATTGCTTCCAACTACTATTCACCCCCCCTCCCTCTAGTAGATTGTTAGGCCGCTTGCTGGGTTTCCAACAAGTGGTATCAAATCTCGGTCGAAAGATTGACCGTAAAAGCTTTTTCGAAAAGATCCTAGGAAACCATGGGCTCTAACAATCCATTCGAAGGTGGAGGCTCTTCAATAAACCGTCCACTATTGTTTAATGGTGATGAATATGCTTATTGGAAAGCTCGGATGAAAATTTTTATAGAAGCTATAGATATCGATATTTGGGATGCAATTGAAAACGGACCCTTTGTTCCGAGAAGGAGAATCGGAGAGGATGTTGTAGAAATTCCAAAGGCAAGCTGGGATGATGATGATAAAAAGAAAGTGTGTTATGATTTAAAAGCCAAAAACATCATCACCTCGGCCTTGTCCTACGATGAATTTTTTCGAGTATCTCACTATAAAAATGCTAAGCAAATGTGGGATATTCTACAACTTACTCACGAAGGGACAAATGAGGTTAGACGAGCAAGATTAAATACGTTAATGCATGAATATGAGTTATTTCGTATGTTGCCGAGCGAATCTATAAATTAAATGCAAAAACGATTTAATCATATCATAAACCATCTTATTGCTCTCGGCAAAACTTTTCAAAATGCCGAGGTTATTAACAAAGTGTTGAGATGTCTTAGCAGGGAATGGCAACCTAAGGTCACTGCCATCATGGAATCAAAAGATTTGGATACCATAGACATAGCAACACTGTTCGGCAAACTGCAGGAGCATGAGATGGAACTCGGACGATTGACCATGCATGAAGAATCCGGCAAGAAAAAGAAAGGGATCTCACTCAAGGCCTCAACTAAGTCGACCAAAGTCTCCTCGGACAGCGACTCTAGTTTAGACATGGATGAGGAAACCCTCGGTCTTGTGGTCAAGAAGTTCGGAAAATTCTTCAAAAATAGAAGGAATTTTAAAAACCAAGCCACAAGCTCAAAAGGCAAAGTCAAGTGCCATGAATGTGGAGAACCGGGACATATCAAACCGTACTGTCCCAGGTTGCAGAAGAGAAGCAGTGCCGAGAAGAAGAAAGGCAAGGACCCTAAACCGAAGAGAGCTTACATCATTTGGGATGCACCCGAAGGGAGTGACTACTCAGAATCCAGTTCGTCAGACGATGAAGAAAAGGCGAACCTATGCTTAATGAGCAGATATGCTTATGAAGCCTCATCATGTTCGGACCTCGACTCCACCGAGAAAGGGATTGAAAATCTATGTTTAATGGGAAGACATCATTGTTCTTCAATCTCGATGTTTGGATCAACTATACATGAAAACGAGGTGCACTCGGATTCTGAATCTGATACTGAGTCTGAACTCGATAATTATGAGGAATATATACTGCTTATACTAAAATGCAATCCGAGTTCGAGAAACTTGCTAAGAGTTAACTAAGTTAAAAATAAATATTTTAAATCATAAAGAGCAAGTTCTTGAATTGGAAAAATGCATTGAAACTTTAAAAAGCAGTAATGATTCTTTAGAAAATACTATCACTTCTTTGAAAAATCAACAGTGTGAAGGTTGCATTAAGTACGAGAAAAAAATTCAAAATTTAAAAACTACAAATGCAACTTTTTCAAAAAGTGATAGAATGCTAAACCGACTACTTGTTTAACAGAGAAGCAATTCGAACAAAACAGGTCTCGGTTACACAAATGCCAGAAAGAAAACATTTCGAAAAATCGGCTCATTTTCAAATATCAAACATGCTAAAAGGCCGACCTTTTCTTACTGTGGCATGGTCGGACATACGCCAAATGAATGTAAAATCAGGCGATATGGTGTGGCCGACGGCTCATTTGTTTGGATTGTCAAAGGGGAAAATCCCTATACTAACCGACCGGGACCCAAAACTGTTTGGATACCCAAGATGAACAACTAATATGTTTTGTAGGTGTGCTTTCGAGCAAAGAAAATCGATGGTATCTGGACAGCGGTTGCTCGAAGCACATGACTGGAGATAAGCAGCACTTTATCGAGCTTACTGTTGAAACTGAGTGTTGAAACTCATGGTTTCCCTTTGTTGTTTTGATGATGACACAACACATTTCAAATATTTGGTTAACAGGTTCAGGTACATTGAAGATTGTAAAGATGCTATGCAAGTTGAAGATCTAGTCTTTAGGCTTAGAAATCTTTGTAAGGCATCTGATATTCTCTAAAGCACTTAGTTATAACTATATGATGATGATATTTGTTTTATTCTTAAAAACCTAGAAGAAGCCTTTTTAAACTTCTGCTCTAGGAAATATCTTTGTGAAAAATGTTTTGCGAAAACCTTTGGTTACAACTTTTTCATGAAAATCTGTTTTTATTGAGGAGTAATCGATTACCCCTTCTGGAATAATCGATTACTTGATGCAACTTGTAACCAGAGAGTAAGTAATTGATTAATTAGAGTCTTGTAATGGATTACTTCCTTGAACTAGTCATTTAGGTGACAGTAATCGATTACTTGAAACTGTTAATCGATTATATTTCAATGCTGCAACTTTTGTGAAAAACCTGAGAGCAAGTAATCGATTAATCTGACCAAAGTAATCGATTACTCTATTCAAATTTTGAAAAACGTGCTGAAATCAAACTGAATCCCAGAATGATTTATTTCCTTTTCTGGATGATTCGTTTCTGATTTTCTGGCTGCTTTTTCTTCATTTTTAAAAAGACACCATCACCTCACTTCACAAGAACTTCTTCTTCTTCTCTTTCTCTTACATTTTGAAAAATCCTTTTTGAGAAGAATATCATCATCATCATCATAGTGTTATAGCTTAGCTTTTGCTTAAAGAATATTATCTCGCCATAGGACTCTATTGTAGTATCTGCTCTATCTAGAGAGCCTTATTGTTAGTTGCACAAACTTCTTCGTGCAAATCATTCTCATTGTAAGGGGTGTGACAACCTTAGGTATTAAGGAGTGTTTTCCCTTAGGATTGAACGTGTGTCGCGTTCATAGGGTAAGGTAACCCTTGTGTATTGGGTAGCGCTATACGAACGGTGGGATACCTAGTAGTTAGGCTATTGTATTTGAGGTCCCTGGCGAACGGTGGGATTCCTAGTAGCTTGCGGGGCGCTCTGGATGTACTTGGGGACGCGTTGCATCTTAGCTTAGTGAAAAGCTCAAGTGGGTCGCTTGAGGACTGGATGTAGGCGTTGTTTGCCGAACCAGGATAAAAATCCCCGGTGCATATTTTCCTATCCCTTATCTCTTTATTTTCCGTATTTTTATTTCGTGATAATTATATTTTCGCGGATAAAAGTTATTTTTAAGTTTTAATTTATTTAACACGAGAATTGCGTTTTCTTTGTGTTGATTTTAATCAATCTCGTGTATAGTATGATTTCAATATACATAGTAATAATATTTCAATTCTACGTTTAAAAACGTTTTTAATTCGTTCTTTAAGTCTTCCGCTCGTTTTAATCTCTGTTATTATTTCAAAGAACGATTTATTGCGATTGATTTTCAAAGTTTTATAAACACCCAATTCACCCCCCCCCCCCCCTCTTGGGTGATTCTTGCCAATACCACCAATTATTCCAACAATTGGTATCAGAGTTTCGTGCTCTGGTAACAAGCTTAATCGCTTGAGTTAAAGATCCTTGTGTGGTTTGGCATATTGGGATATCTGTTTTTGATTTTAATATGGAGGGATTTTCATTCGATGAAGCACCAATTTTCAATGGAGAAAATTATTCGTATTGGAGTGCTAGAATGAAATTTTATTTACAGTCAATTAATTACCGTTTATGGTTTATTGTGCAAAATGGTTTTGATTTGAACCCAAAAATTGTTTTAAATGAATTTGACAAAAAATGTTTTGCCTTGAATATTCAAGCTATGCAGATTTTAAGGAATGCCTTAAACGATGACGCATATGCAAGAATCAAGGATTGTGTTAATGCCAAAAGTATTTGGGACACTTTAACAACACACTATGCTACTAATGATCTATGGGAAAGTGTTAGTGTTCGCAGGGAAAAAGGCATGAACGGAAGGAACAATTGTAAGAACGATGATGTTCTTGATGATGAGACAAAAAACAACTCAACTAGTGAAGATAATGATTTAGAAAGATTACTTGAAGAGTTCATACAATCTTATGAGGAATTGAGTTCTTCGGAAGAAGAATCCATGGACAATGAAAGCGAATCAAATAGGCATATTCCTCATGAGGTAACAAACTTTAGTAAGTAATGGACAATGAAAGCGAATCAAATAGGCAAAGAAATATTTTTAGAAAATTGTTCCTCAATGCACTTTGAAAAATGCTCTTTATTTGAAAAACATGTTGAGGATACAAGTGTTGAAACTCATGCTGAAAAACCTATTGACTCAAATTCTTTACTTGGTCAAACTAATGTTGATATTCAAAAACCAAGTAAAAATTTGAACAGTAGTTCTTTATTTTTTCAAAACAAAAGATCCAAGTCATGTGATCATATGTGTGAAAAAGTCAAGTCTTCACCCAAGCAAATTATATGTAATTATTGTGGTTGTTCAGGTCATATTGCTTATCTATGTTACTATCGAAAAAATCCAACTATGAAAGGTAAATTGAAATGGATTCCAAAGGTTTCCGAGGAATCTAAATCTAATCCCCCAGGACCCAAAATGAGATGGGTACCAAAGCTTTCCTATTGTAACAGGACTGTGCAAAATCAAGTAACCAAGGTTGAATCAAAAGGTAATCAGAGGAAGAAAGCAATAAACTGGACCTACTGGAAGTCAAAAGCTGGAAGAGTTGACCAAGTAGAGAACAAGATTGCTAGAACAAAAGCTTTCAATGGAAGAAATGAAAAGTCTATCTTGATGAAAAATCAAAGAAGAAATCATTGGTCTCAAACAAAATATCCTTGTCATAAAATGGTTGATCGGTTATACCAAGAAAGAAAGGTCTTCTAGTCTCTAACACTTTGATCTTCAAGGGAAACCTTGGATCTAGCCTTGAACTTCTTCTTCCTCCTTTCTCCTACTCACGGCCTCCTCCTCTCTCTCTCCCTCTTTCTCTCTATTTCTTTTTCTTAGTCTAAGAGTTTGATGGGCTCTTAGAACTTGTGTTTGGTTTTGGAGTGAAAGAGTGGAAGGGAAATGAATAAGGGAAATGAGCCAAGACTACTCACATATATAGGCCAACTCGTGATCTCCCTTTTGCCCTTGGATTGGATTAGGTTTATGTGCAAATGGGAGGGGTAAATTCGGCTCTTCAAAAACTTGCATGGGTGGAGATTATCAATTCTAAGGGGACAATGTAGGGTGGATTAGGGTGCTAGGGGTCATGGTAGGTTCAATGGCTTGTTGGCTAATCCTTAGGGTTTTCACTAACTTAGTTTGGTCATGGTTACAACTTGGTCCCTTTGGTTTCTTGCCCAACACTTAGGAAAATTCTAGGCTTGCATCTACATACATACACACGCCACACACACATATACACATACATGCACACACACACACCTACACGCATTACACACACACATACATATACATACACATATCATACCAACACATATATTCATGCATATATCATCATATTCTTTCACTAATTAAATTTCATCACAACACAATTTAAATAATTTTTCTTAAAATGAAAACACAAAACACACTACATAGAAAATAATTTTCCTCCTTATAAAACCATTCATGTATAAAATCAAAATTCCCTTAAAATACCAAAATATCAAGCACATATTTGTAGAAAATAAATCACCTTTTCATAAAATAATTCTTGTTCAAAATTCACCATTTCTTTAAAGCATAAAAATATTAAACACATAATCATTTCCCAAAACTCAACTTTAAAACTCATAACATTATTTCATGAAAAATCATTTTTTTAAAATCATTTACCACTTTTAAAATCATTTACCACTTTGAAAACGTGAATCAAGCAAACAAGGTTTCACACATCTCCATAAATACCGGGTTTAGCCTAAAACCCCAAGATATTCACTACTTTCTACAACTTCGGATTCCTATAACTCACCATAATCACTTCTTCCTCTGATTCTCTTTCTAACTTTAAGGCTTTCATCCATTATGTCTCCATCTTAAGGGGAATTTTATGACAACTTTTGGGTTCTACTCCCTCAAAACAATCCTCACTTTTCACGTTGGATTCCTCCTAAACGTCAATCAAACCTATCACTTTCTCCGTCTAAACATCTAACTATAGAACAAAGGGGTCTAATCTTCCTCACTATTCCCTCAACTTAAGGTCAATATACACCTCTTTTATTCCTTGTGGCTCCCCAACTTTGATCAAACTTACTACTAAGCTCACCATTGTTCTACTTTTTATTCAATAACCAACGTTTATCCATCCATGATCCTTCAAACCTAAACTATCTGGACAATTATGACACTTCTAGTTCCATAAGTCAGGCTAACAAATCTTGGGAAAGATTGGTAAGGCTACGGTTTAATGGTAAGGTTTATGAAGAAAAGTTCGGATTTCAACTATACTGACTATTTTTGTTGAAGCAATTCAACAAACATGGGATCCAGGAATAACATCCTATATCCTTAGTGGTAATGACCATCCTTGTACCAAAAGGTACATCGGGGTCAACAAACTTAGGTCTATCAAACAGTGATACCACATCAAAGGTCATGGGGTTTCAATCTTAGAATCTATTCGCTTCTACTTAGTCTACTTCCCTTAAACTACTTAACCAACAGGTTCCTTGGACTAACACAACAGGCACTAGAGACATAAACAAAGTCTTACATCTTAGAAAGACGAGAACTTAACCCTATGCTCCTATCCTTACACTAGCAAGCACACAGAGTCACACAAACAAAGCATGTAAGCCCATGCTTAAGGCCACAAAGGATTACCAGGCTCTGATACCACTATGTAACAGCCCGATTTTCACCACTCGAAAATAGTCATCATTTAATTTAATAAATTGCTAAAAATGAGGCCAATTTTTTTTTTTTTTTGAAAACGTTTTTGAAAAGCCGTTGATACCATCTTAACATCCTTCTTTGAAAACCGAGTTGTTACTAAAAACATTCCCTTACCTAAACTTTCAAATTTTTCAAAACAGTTCCATTTAATTTCATCATATTTCTTCTACCACTTCTTTACAAAATTATGGATAACCAGTATCCATACTCAATATTCTTTTTAAAACAAAAGTTCGGCCAATTCACAAAATAAAAGTAGGGCATGATTACAGGAATGATACTTTGCTAAGGCAATCCTTGACTAAAAACACTCACGACACTTAAACCAATTACCCTACCTCTAGATCTTCCTATAGAAAACAATCGGGTGAAGCTCCCATTCCTCCTTCTTGCGTCCCTTCTTAACTCCCGAAGATGAAGCCATCTCCGTTGTTGTTTGCTCACCATACTTTGGCACCGACTGCACTCCGGCTAGAGTGGTAGAAGTCCTCTGAGTTTCATACCGCACCTTCTCCTCGTAGTTCCTATATCCTCGGACGGAGACTTGTCCCAAATGCGGCCCTAAGTTCGCTCCGCTCAGTTGATGCTCCGGGTTTGGAATCATGATCTGAGTGTCGCCAATCCATACCCAACCATATGGGGTACGCTTCCAGCCACATCCATACCTAGTCCAAGTTGCAATCTCCATGCGATACTCCATCTGCCCGTTGAGATACCAGCAGAACCGATATGCCAACGAACAGGAGAGAGTAAGCGATCCGAACGACGAATCGTCGACGGTGTGGGTTTACGGCAGGCGAGATATCAAGACAGCACAAACAATACAAGCAATATACACACAACACAGCATTCAAGCATATTAACATATTAACATCATTATTGCAATTCTGTATTATTATCAACATTCTTTATCTTGCCAAAATTATTATTATTCTTACATAAACATCCTTCACTTCTTTCTTTTCCCTCTTCATGAGGGTTCCATCTCTTTCCTTCTTCACATCCTCAGAAATTCATAGACTTTTCTTTTCTTAGTTATAAATCTTTTCTTTATCAAGTCTTATTGAATTATAACCATCGATGATCGGGGAATTTTAAAGCATCATCGAGGTACGCGTTCTTTCGTAGTTAGCAATCACGTCTCAAGTCTACATCTCCTCGGTCATCCATCCAACCTAGTCGGAAGCAAACAGGAGTACATGACCTTTACCGAGCGGGCACGACAGCTGTCTCACAAATGGCTCCAAGCCAGGAGGTCTGTAGAAAACTCGGGTACAACCTCAAATCATTTCATATCAATTCAATTCATATAATCAAGGCACACTGTAGAAAAATCGGGTACAGTGGCAATCAAGATGCCCCACTCCGGTCCCTCTCACTGTTCAAGATTTGCAATCTAGGGGGCGACAGTACTAATTCTAGTTGATCGCGCAGAACTTGCCACGGCATTGGACCCAGTCCCTACCACGTTCGTATGCCACATGTGGAGTTCGTTCTGCCTAGAAAGTACTCTAGACTTCTTGACGTTTCACCGTCATTGTCCTCCCCTAATGCAATCTCCTCCTGAGTATCCGCAGATACCCATGGTTCCTTCCTCTCCACTACTTCGGGTTCACTCTCATACCTCACCGCGTTCGCGCTGTTAATGTCTTTTAAAAGTCTTTTATCTTTAATTAACCTAATGGTCGGCTCATCCTTCGTACATCCCTTCAATGAGTCCCGACCGCTATCTTTGCATCACTTTTCCTCTCTTTTCTCAACATAGCACAGAGCGGGATCGCATTCACAACTTTCCACAAAATCTTATCACACACTTGTCACCAAATTTCCCAACCATTTTATTTCTCAACCTTTTCTCAAAATAATCTTTCATAAACTTTTCCAAAAATTTTCTTTCATAAACTTTTTCTCAAAAATCTCACTTTTCATAAACTCTTTTCAAAAAATTTCCTTTTGTAACCCTTCTTGAAAATCCCATTTCGTAAATCCTTTTTGAAAAATTTAGTTTTAAAAAAAACGCTTTTCAAAAAAATCTCATTCTCGTAAGTCCTTTTGAAGAAAAATTTCAGTTCGTAAATCCCTTTTCAAAATTTTCCTTTCATAAGTCCTTTTCAAAAATATCCTTTCGAAAATCCTTTTAAAAAATCTCATTTCATAAAACCTTTCAAAAATTTCTTTTCGTAAATATTTTTCAAAATCTCATTTCTCAAAACTTTTTCAAATATTTCATTTCAAAAACTCTTTTCAAAAATCTCGTTTTCGTAAATCCTTTTTCAAAAATCCCTTTTTTAAAAAGCTTTCTTAAAAACCTTCTCTTCGTGAGCACAAGTGGAGGAGCAAGCTCGACTCAACACAAGTCTCAGTCCAAGATAACAACAACAACTAACCAAGCTTCACTCTCATCACCTTTCACTTCCAATACACCATCAACCTTCCTTCCCAGCTCAGGCTCACTCGCATCGTTATTATTAAATCTTTTCCCCATCTCATCTTTTTATATCCTTTCCAATCATTCTTAATTCTCTTATCATTATCTTCATTCTTAATGTCTTATCCAGGCTGCCTTGTTCCATAAGGACTTAAGCCAAACAGGGGGTTATCTCTTTTCTTTATGTCTTTTACTTCTAAGTTAATTCATATTCTTACATCTCAACAACTTTAAATATCAGCATGCATAGATAAACAATTAAATATAACATGCCATATCATAACATCAGCATACAATCGTCACACACAACAATGTGGTCTTTGTCTTCTTCGTATAAGTGGCCACACAATGCAAACAATTGCCACTATACTACTGACTCAGAACCACTAAGTTCCGATCTTTGAGCTGATACGGAACGTCCTAATATATCACCTACTACCACGGTGTCTTAGGAAAGCTACTCTCTCACCTGAAGTCCAGCGATTAAATGTGCACAGTCTGCTCGGATCCTTGTTGCTGCCACTGCCTTAATCCCTCGTCTGTAACATCCCTCGTATTAATTAAAACACATTTTCATTACTAACTTTTATTAAGAAAATCTTTTCTTAGCTTAAAACGTTCTTCGTTCCTCGTTGGAAAAACATGATCGTTTTCTTAAAACAACCCTAACGTTTCCTAGTACTTTGAGTACTTCAAAACCATTTTGAAAACATCTAATAAAATAATTTAAATCAATCGGTTTAGTTGCTGGTCCGTCTTGGGCAGCACCTTAACCGCATTCGAAAACACCGAAAAATTCACCGTTTACAATCCGGGTTTTTCTCAAATCAATTACCATTTGAAAACCAAACTTTGAGTCTCATGAACACAATTTTAGAAATCAAGAAACAACTTTAAATAACCTTGATAGCAAGGAATTTCTTCATAAAAATCAATTTAATAAAAATCCGAAAACATTGTAAAAACTCTTTGTGTTTCAAATACTCTTTAGTTTAATATTAATTCTTTAAAAACTCAAGTTTTTGTTATAAAACAAATCTTAAATAACCATAAACACAATCTCACAAACTCAAATACATCAAATTAAGTTGCCTACTATTCATAGTTGTCCATGTTCTTCCTCTCGGAGAGTTTTTTAAATGAATAATACTATGCAATGAATAGTAACCTCCTTTACTACTATATTTACACCCCCTTTATAGTTTTAGTACAACAAATTACTCTCTTAAATCTTTATATACTCAAATTTTGTTCTTTCAGTTGCAAATTTTACTTCCGGTGTTACAGTATGTATCAACTAGTACAACTGTAGGACTTTACTTGGCTTGGATAAAAGGTATGGGAGAAGTTAATCATATTGCTAAGAAAGTAATTAATGGCTCAAAGTGTAGCCAAAGTTTTCGTTCATAAGCTTAACGGAATTCTTGTGAACATCATGACATGATTACTTGACTTGGAGGTCAAGATATTCATAATAAGCTTTTGTACAGGTTTTTAAAAATCAATTATCTATTTTCAATAGCTTATAATGTTGTAATTTGGCTTAATTCATACTATGACATGGTTAGTTGTTATATTGACTTGAACATGCATAATTGTTGATTTATTTAATCAACAATATTATGAATTAAGCCAAATCACAACAATATAAGCTATTGAAAATAGATAATAGTTTGATTTTTAAAAACATGTACGAAAGCTCATTATGAATTATCTTGACCTTCAAGTCAAGTAATCATGTCATGATGTTCACAATAATTCCTAAGCTAATGAAAGCTTTGGCTACACTTTGAGCCATTAATTACTTTCTTAGTAATATGATTAACTTCTCCCCTACCTTTTATCCAAGCTAAGCCAAGTAGATTCCTAAATTTGTACTAGTTGATACTGAAACACCAAGATTAAAATTTGCAATTGAAAGAACAAAATTTTGGTATATAAAGATTGGCTAAATTACTCATTTGGTCTCTTACCTTATTTTTCAATTTCAAATTGGTCCCTTACCTTTTTTTAGTTTCATATTGGTCCCTTATGTTTCTTTTCGCTGTCAATTTGGTCCCAGAATCACTGTTCATCAAACGTGTCAATATCATATTGGTCCACACATATATTGTTGAAGAGAGAAAGTGACACGTGCCCATAACATATTGGTCCACATAGGATGAACAGTGATTCTAGGATCAAATTGACAGCGAAAAGGAACATAAGGGACCAATATGAAACAAAAAAACGTAAAGGACAAATTTGAAATTGAAAAATAAGATAAGAGACCAAATGAGTAGTTTAACCATTAAAATATAAATAGAAAAGAATGAAGGAAAGATTAGATACTCTTTCACCTGTGGTATTTTAGCCATAGAAATAAGCCATATGTTTATAAGGTTATTAACGTAAGTTAGTTGAAACCAAATGAACATAAATTTAAATTAAATTGGAACCTAATGGACATTCACTTAAATTACAAGGTTTAATTTATTCCCAATTATTCAATAAAAATGAATATGTTTGTTTGTATTTTGATGTTTTAGTGAAGTATTTTAGTACTAAAATATGACATTGAATGAAAATAATTATGTTTATATGATGTTTTAATGTGTATTTTAACATAAGGTATCAAGTTTTTGTCTTTGGAATTAATTGGTTTGAGTATTTTCTAAAGGTTTTTCGTGGATAAGTTAATCTTTTTGGTGTTATTCAACTTTCTCAAAAGTTTATTTAATGTTACAAAATATTTATAGCTAAAATTTGTGATTCATAAAAAGTCTTTTTTTTTTAAAAAAAATATTAGTTGTACATTGAATACATCTATTAATGTTAAGATAGAACTTATGTATTAAAAAAAAAGACACAAGCCACCCACGTTTTCCCCTCGAGGAATTTTTTAGTGAATAGTACTATGTAGTGAATAGGACTATTCACAGTTGCCCACATTCTGTCTCTATGAGATTTTTTAAGGCTAAACTGCTTATTTGGTCCATTACATTTTTTTTTTATTTTAATTTGGTCTCTTATCTTTATTTGGTATCAATTTGGTCCCTTGTGTTTAAAAATATTAATACCGTTAGTCCTAACCGTAAGTTGTTGTTAACATTGTCAATTGTTGTGAAAACGTATCCATCTCCGTGTCCACATAATTTGTAGCCCAAAACGATTTCGTTTGTAGCCTACGTTTCACCTTCTTCTCTAAGTCTTCTCAAGGGAGAGAGAAGGAGTGTTTCAGAAACTCATTCACAGCCTTTTGGAGGGAAATGTTTCCTCTATTAGGGAACAAACTGAAGAGACAAAAACGTGAATTGGAGCTTAACTATTCACCAGGAGTCCAGGATCGAGTAGAAGGAAGACGATTTCAAATCAACAAAAAAGACTAACAGTTGAGACTAACGATGTTAACGATTTGAAGTGTAGGGGACCAAATTGATACTAAATAAAGGTAAGATACCAAATTGAAATAAAAAACATAAGGTAAGGGACCAAATGAAGAGTTTGACCTATTTTAATCATATTGTTTTTATTCTTCCTTTTTTTTCATTAGTTTCACAACAAATGTTGGATTATTTTATAATGAAAAATGTCGTATACATCACCAGGCATCTACGAAGCCTCGATACTCCAAAAATGGAAAAGTATCCGTGTCGTATCCTTGTCCGATACCGATATACGTACAATACTTCCTGATACATGTCCCAAAAGTATCCAATTATTTTTATTTAATTTTAATTATTTTTTTAAAAAAAATACTTTTATGATACTTCTCGATACTCCCTGATACTTCTTCGATACTTCCCAGATACTTGTTTGATTTTACTTTGAATTTTGTAATAATAATTATTATTTTAAAAGTAACTTTTTAATTAGTATTTTTAATAAGATAAATAACCCTTTTTATGTCCTTTAAATTGTTGAGATTAATGGGTATGCACTGATGATGTAAAGCTTTTTGCATCATTAGTCCATCATCGACCGTTCATGTGTTTATGATCGTCGAATTTTAGATAAAAGTAATATAAATGAATGGTGAATAATGAATTGATTGTGTTAAAGAACTTTACACCATTGGTGCACCATCTATTTTCTCTAAATTGTGATCATTATAATTATATATGTACTAATGTCATTTTGAATTAATAACAATATGAATGAAAATGGCTTAATTATGTCAGAAGTCCCTGAAGTTTGGGGTAATTTTGTCAGATACATACCCTTATTCTTTTTTTCAAGGTCTAACTCCCCGAAGTTACTTCTGGGTTTGTCATGTGCCCCTACTATCAATTCTGACCAATTTTGCTGACATATAACATCGGAATCCGGATCAGACGCAAGAGATTAAGCACCTGGTGCCCCGTGGGCGAAGATCCATTTTTCATTAAAATTTAAAAAACTAAAAAACTTAATATTTTTATATTTTTAGTTAAATAAAAAAAGAAAAAAATAATTGAAGAGAGAGGTCATCTTCGCCAGTGTGACATCACGCAGCACCACATGACCAACCTCATGTGTCTGACTAGGACTCTAATGTTACATGTCATCAAAATTGCCATATATATATATATATTATTGTAAACGTATCATATGCCGTGTCGTAACTTAAATTTTCAAAAATTATCGTATCTCCGTATCCGTGTCGTATCGTATCTATATCGTACTAAGTATCGAGACTTCATAACCTCACATAATGATTTTTATCATATTAATTTTATCTCAATGTGAAACACTACATTTTATTGATACTTTTATTGGGTCAAGCTCTACAAGCAGTCCCGCCTTAAGAAAGGACAATAAAATCGATTGTTCTAAACACAAAAATTTTAGGAGTCCATATTTTTTATTTTATAGTACTTTTATTTTGAAAAAAAAAATTGTATACTTTCATTACCTCTCAACTTCCAGGTTTTTTATCTATATAATATTTTAATTTGTCTTTTTCACTTTTTTTTTGGCTTGTAAATAAGTAAATTAACTAATTTCATTTTCCAATTCAAATTAGAAAAAACTCCAATATTTTTGTACTACCTATACTTAATAAATATTTATTTTATTTTTATATTAATTTGATTCAATATTATTTTGACTAAACTATCACTTTAGTCCCTCATTTTGAAGGAGCTTTCACTTTAGCCCTTGCTTTTTGAATAATTCCTCTTTAGTCCCTACCTAACTTTGAGAAAAGCTAATCACGTTAGTTCGTGACAACTTTCTCCATTCATAGACCTTAACATCTTACACATGTGGCCGATAAATAACTTATACGACATCTAGTTGCTGTGATGCTGTTACAGATTCATCAACTGCTGTAGCGACCTTACGGCCTTAACCTCTTCTTCCTTCAATTTTTGTCTTTTGAATTCAGCATCGTGTGTAAGATGTCAACGGCCATGTATGTATATGTTATTTAACGGCTACGTGTGTAAGATGTTAACGTCTTTGAACAGATAAAGTTGTCAGGGACTAATGTGAGTAACTTTTTTCAAAGTGAGGGACTAATTAATTATCGAAAAGTCAAAACCAAAGTGAAAAATCTTATAAAGCGAGAGACTAAAGTGACACATACTATTAGTGATTATGGTCATTGTTATTACACCGAGGATTAAATATCAATGCATTACATTCTTTTTATTTTTAATAATTTTTTTTTATAAATTAGGTGCCAAAAAAAAAAACTCACCCTAGAATATTCTGGAATGGTCCTACTGGGACCATCCAAAAACTTATGGTGTAAGCATACCTCACATAGATGATAAAATATGGTTGGTTCTTTTGTCTGCTATTGGACTTGGGTCCTTTGTATCCACTCAAGTAAACATGGTGATTAATTTCTTTTTATTGACTTAACATTTTGGAACACGCTCTTAATAACATCTTTAACATTAAGAAGAATGAAGGATCGAACACATGATCACTCATTTAAGTAACAATTACAACACACACACACACACACACACACATATATATATATATATATATATTAAGAAGAATGAAGGATCGAACACATGATCACTCACTTAAGTAACAATTACAATATATATATATTAAGTGAGTGATCATGTGTTCGATCCTTCATTCTTCTTAAAATATATATATATATATATATATATATATATATATATATATATATAGACACACACACTCCACACACTCCGTCCGTCCCACAAATAAAATAAAAAATAAAAAATTTGAAATTGAATATAATATTTTATAATTATTTAACTAAGAAAATATGCATTAAATATGTGCTTCAATAATTGATTAATTTGAGAGACAATGTATTAAAAACATCTTTCTTTATTTTTATTGATTTTTTAAATTTTAACTAATATTTTGGGATGGAAGAAGTATAAATGAATAAATATGAAATTAAAGGGTGTGTATTAGCGCTGTAAAATGTTTTACACTGTTTATCATCCTTTAGTAATTTGTATTATTTTTAACCAAAAATCAACAATTACAAGTACATGAGTGATAGGTGATGCCATGGTAGTGTAAAATTATTTTATACATATATGACACTATGACACGTTCCACGCTGGTTTCAATTGTGTTCTGCTTGGTGGGGTTAGCACAGTCCCACAAAGATAATGACAATTCATAAAGTGAAGTGACACCACAAAGATGGGTATCCCATATAATAGGAAAGGTAATCAATACAAATGGAGCAATTTTTACTTCTTATTGTGGCATAAACAAGGCAACCACCATGGCAGAGCAACAACCTAAGAAGCTTCATGTTGCTGTGTTTCCATGGCTAGCATTTGGTCACATAATTCCATTCTTTGAGCTTGCAAAACTAATAGCACAAAAGGGTCACAAAGTTTCTTTCATTTCCACACCTAGAAACATCCAACGTCTCCCTAAGCTACCACCAAACTTACAACCATTTGTGGAACTGATAAAACTCTCCCTTCCTAGTGTAGATGAACTCCCTGAAAATGCAGAAGCCACTATGGACATTCCAGATCACATTGTTCCATTCCTCAAGAAGGCTTTTGATGGTCTTGAAGAACCTTTGACTATGTTTCTCAATAGATGCACTCCTGATTGCATCATTTATGACTTTGTACCTTACTGGTTACCACAAATTTCCTCTAAACTAGGCATCTTATCCATCTATTTCAATATTTTCAGTGCATTCGGTATGTCTTTTTTTTTTAGCAACATGGTGGCAAACAAAACTGAATTTCCCAACCAAGTTCTACTTCAACAGTTTGAACACAAAACTATCTCCCTTCACCATGCACAAAATGAATCTGGGGTTTCAGATGTATGCAGAGTCCTAGAAGCAATTCTTGGTGCTGATGTTTTTGCTACCAGAAGTTGCATGGAGATTGAAGGTGAGTCACTGAAATCTATTGAAAATCATCTAGGCAGGAAACCAGTGATTCCAGTTGGGTTACTGCCACCGTCGCTACAATTCAATGAGGACAGCAAGGATGGCAATTGGGACAAAATCCAAAAGTGGTTAGATAAACAAGAAAAAAAGTCAGTAGTCTACATAGCATTTGGAAGTGAGGTGTCACTAAGTAAAGAACATTTTGATGAGCTAGCTATAGGATTAGAACAATCTGGTTTACCCTATTTTTGGGTTGTAAAGAAGCAAAATATCCCAGCTAACAATGATTTTGTTGAGTCACAGGATGATGGGATTGAGAACATGTTGAATAAACAAGGAGTGTTGTGGAGGACTTGGGCACCTCAGATGAGGATATTAGCACATAAGTCCATAGGGGGATTCTTGACTCACTCTGGTTGGAGTTCAGTGATTGAGAGTCTTCAAGTTGGGTGTCCACTCATTATGTTGCCATTCCAAAATGAACAAGGGCTAGTTACTAAGCTTATGGAAGAAAAAGAGGTTGGGATTAAAATACCAAGAAATGAGCACGATGGAAACTTCACTAGGGATTCTGTGTCCAAGTCATTAAGATTAGTTATGTTGGAAGAGGAAGGAAAGGGTTACAGAAGACAGGCAGAGGAAATGAGCAAGATATTTGGTGACAGGGAACTGCATCAAAAATACATAGATGACTTTGTTCATTATATGGAAACCCATAGGCCTTCCATTAAGCATTAGCAAATTAAGGTTTTTTGCCATCTTGTATTCATAGTGCAATAATAATGTAAGGGCATTGATGTTCCAATGCACTTGCTTTCTGTATAATAGACAGGGATGGTCCTATCCAAAGTTCATGGATATGTTTGGGTTGTTGCCTGTGTTGTAATATCACGTATCAAAATGTTTATTTTGGTTTTGGTCTTGCTAATTGATGTACTATCGACCAACATGTTTGTTTCATGAGTTGATTGACCTTGTGTGAGAATGAAACATATTTGTATTTACGGTATAAGGTTTATTTGAATATGCAATCTAAGCATGATTTTCAAATGTCATTCAAAAGTAATAAATTACAGGATGCATATTATATACTTAACTATGTATACAATTTTAACTTTCTGGTATAGAAAAATGACGTCTGCAAATTATAAGCATCTAGCAGTAGTGCATCTTCACACCTTACAAGATGGATATTGGGATTTCCTTTGCCCACTCATGTTTGTTGTATGTTGATGCAGAGTCTACAATCCTTGAGCATTTCAAGTTTTTAGAAGGTTCTAACTATCAGCTATGAAACCCGGATGCTTAGCATGACATGAGTACTATACAAATTACAACGTTACAGCGATACGGGGATTTCTGAAATGCTTGTTAGAAAGGAATAAGTGGAAAAAGAGTGTCTTCCATCTCCCTTTTTTGTCTCACTTTTCTCATTCTTCTCTAAATGTCGAAATTGACAGATAAACCTTAACTCAAGTCACATGGTTGCTTATTAAACACAAAGCAAAACTGCATGCAAATACAAAGTAGCAGGCAGATGGTGTTTTTTAGGACTGATGAGAGTCCAGAGACTAGAGGACAACAATCAACTATACTTAGAAGAGTTAGGGTAGTAGATATTGAATTCTCGACTACTTGGTGATAGATGCTTTGATACTATGATAAGGGCCAACTTTATCAACAGCTTAAATTGTTAGGCAAAGCTATATTATTGTTTTTGTCTCTAACATGACTACAAGTAAGTCATTAGTTCAAGAGAAGTAGAAACTGCTGACTGAAACCAAACTGCTAGGCACGTAGACATCTTCAAATTTAAAACACTAGACACATTATATGAGTAAGAATATAATTAGACTTTACTCTCTCTATTCCAAGATATTGAAGATGACTGGTACAACACAACCCCTATAGTATTTTGGGTATTATAAATGGAATGTCTCAAACACTTAGAAAAAAGCTAGCTTTAGGATATCATGAATAGCATATTCAATCCTTACATGAAATTTACTTTAGCGTATATAGATGATGTACTAATATTTTCAAAAAAAGTTGGGTCTCCTAATCCAGTCTAAGGAAAAGATGATTGTCATGGGATCAACCAGTGGCTGTTTGAATAAAGCAAGATTAAAAACTGATGGCAGAAGCAGAACATAATGATTCAATAAAAACAAATTGAACAGTGGTAAAGTACAATAATATCAATACTACGGTAAAAGCAAAAGCATGGTGTTGGATCAATAATTCAAAAGGAAACAGATGCTGTCGGTTCAATAATGCTCAAAAATCATTTGAGGCCCTTGCTCTTTGCCTTTATAAGAAGAATCTCTTGAAAGATGAAGGCAGAGGGGAGAAAACATGAGTTCACATAGGTTGAGATTTCAAACCTTTGTAAACACTAATATTCATCCTTTCCTTAATTAAGCTCTCTGTACTTCATAAAAGAAATTTCTATTTCAAGAAGTTTTATTAATTTTCATTATTATTTTTCAATACCAACCCGAAGCATTTCTTCTGCATTTGCATTTCTCACCTTCTTCCTTCACCGGTTCAGGTTCGGACTACCGCCGCTCCGGTTTCTTTTTGTTTCTTTAACCAAACTCATCTTAATATTTGTGTCACTATGTTAAGCTCAATCCGCTCTCTTCTCTCTTTCCAATCTTCTCAATCATCTTCCTCTTCGCTCATTGAGCACCGAACCCAAACTCATTCAAACAATATTTTCAAAGAAGAAACCCACGTTGAAGATATCAACCAAGATATAGATAAATGGGAAATTCCTAGAATCCCAACCAAAAAAATATACAAACCAGAAAGAAGATTCTTTCAAAGTTCTGATTCTATCAGGATCATAGAAAAGAATATCCCAATCAGCACAATGAGAGAAGAATTCCATCTTCTCTCGAGAGAGAGCTTAAGAGGTCACAAACAAAAATACCAATACTTGCACATAGGATGTGTGCAAGTAGCAATTAAACCTCTCATCAAAGAAGGATTGAATGCCTCAGTTCTTCTCTGTTTAAGAGACGCTAGATTTATACGTTTCCAAGATTCACTCTTAGAAGTGGTGGAAACTAGTTTAAGACATGGACCAATCTATTTTAATTGTTATCCTAACAGGATAGTTAGCCTACAAGACAAGAACATCTTAGATGTTCTGCTACTCAACATAAAGGTTTCTGGCTTAGACATGAAGCCTGGACCAATCCCAGTAGCCTTACTTTACAGAATACAAGTTTATGATTTCATGTAACTTTGTAGGCCTGAGAACAAGCATATCTGGAAAAACAGCTTTGTTTCTAACCAATTTAACAAAATCAAAGGTAACCGTACCTAAAACAATTGTTTGGAGTGAGGTAGTTTTACCATAAAAATGGGCACTAAAAAAGGAAACCCAGGCCTTATCCAGTAAAACACCTGATCTACAAATCAAAGAATATCAATCGGGAAAAGTAAAGCTGACCTTCAATAGAAGAAACTCCTTCAATTTGCCGAGATCTGTAAATTCCGAAGATAATAAATCAGAGGATTTTCGAGCTGTGGCTTCGAGAAAATCTTTCTCAACTGTCTCACAATCTGCAATATTCCTCCAAGGGTTGGATACACCATCAACCCAACCTGGTACAACATGCCGAAGGGAAGACGATGACCAAAAATCAATTCAATTCTCTGCATGCTCCTCTCTTTATGAACATTGAGGACTACCACACCTACATGAAAAACAACAAGATGCTGAAATCCACAAAATCGCCTACTTTCAGAGGGAGAGGAACAGGTAAGTTAGTCATTTCACCAAACAAACTATGTCATGCATTCAATATGTATCATCTCCCCACAAACAAACTGGGTAAACTTCCCAATCTCCAAAACCAGAAGTTTTGTCTTCACAACCAATCAAATAAACAATCAAAATCTGATTATTCTTGGCTAATCCACACACTTCAAGCCTTACACGGTCTAAGGTTTAACCAAACTTCTAAATACTCTGGCAGACAAGGGATCCTTATCTCTAATGACCCAAAATTTAATCAATTAAGTTTGATTCTCAAAAGAATAAATTTTTCACCCAACCAACCAACCTACCTACTCAAATGGTCATTCAACCTACAAAAATTTCTTGACCAACCCACAAATGAATGCAAAACCAAGTATTACTATTACCCAATTATTCAAGTGGAACCTGATTTCTGGAACAAAAAAAAATTCCAAAAAGGATTCCAATACAAATACAAATCAATCATCCTGGCTAATTTACTTTGAAACAAACACTTATTATAAGTTTTCCCATTGGTTTATCCAATGGTGAGATTTTTCCAGCCCAATTGTGCAGATATTTCCACAAGTCATCGAAGAAGGGTTCCTATATCTGAACATTCAAGGTAATGAATGATGAAAATAGTTTGGGATCAATTTCTAGTGAATCTACATTTTTCTGAAGATGTGCTAGTTGTTTGTACTAGTAAGCAAACAGTCAACAGGATCATCCTCAAAGAGTTAAAGTATAAACAAAATGAAGATGATTGCGTTTGAATGAACCTGGATGAAGATTGATGATAGCAAGCTAGCAAAATATTTTGAGCAAAGAACAATAATAGTTCCTATTGTAATAGTTCTGGTCATGTTACATGTTACTGTAAAAAAAGCTCCGATCAAGTCTCCTGTACTGTTGCAACAGTGATTTTAGATGTCTATTCTAGGGTCTAGCAATATCTTGTACTCCCTCCTTTGTCCCACCAGGATTATAAAAAGAGCTTTACTTTTCAAACCCCAAGCATTGCTCATTGAACCCCATTTGAATCTCGCTGGACAAGGCTACCCCTTATATTCCGCCTCACCTGAGGCGGATGAACTTTCCGCCGTATAGAGGGTGGACAAAAGTGCAATGTATGTTCCGCTTGCAATAAAGCGGAAATTATCCGTGTTGTTGAAGGCGGAAATAAGTTTTAACGTTCCGCCTGGTATGAGGCGGAGACTTAAAAGAATTGTGCAATACCAAAAATGCCCCTCCGTGCAATTTAAGAAAGAAGCATAGCTTCTGTTATAAGTCACACTAATAAGGCATACTACAACACACACCAACAGCAAAGAATAGAAAGAAAGAGAACATAAAGAAAAAAAGGAAAGAAGGAAAGTGAAGAAGATGTTGAAGAAGAAAGAGTGATGAAAGACAAAGAAGACATTGAAGCAACATACTCTTGTGTTATCTTTGATCATTCAATATTCTCCACACTCTTGATCAAGGTATTTTCATGAACAAAACCCTATATATTTGAGAAAGAGTATGTGATAGGGGTTGTTTTGATTGCTTTTATGTGCATCATAAAGACATTTAATACTGGTTTGGTGGTTGTTTTTTGTATTGTGAGGGGTTGGACTGCATTAATGGAGCACACGCCATTAATGCAGTATTCCGACTTCCCACAGGCGGAAGTTATCCGACTGCTGTGAGGCGGAAACAAATTTCATTTGCATTACCCAGTTAGGGTTTCCAGCACTAATAATGAAAGTGATCCAATTTCAGTTAATGATATATTTAGTTGTTAACAGCAACAAAGGCATTAAAAGATAGAGTAATTAAGATGATATTTGGAGAAGTTATGAAAACATATTAATAACATGAGTTTTGCATGTAATGCAGATAGGTTGATGATGGATTTTGAAGACCCTCTTGACGGAAAGGTTCCGAAGAAAGAGTTCCCCGATTATAGCAGTTATTTTGGCATGAAGAATGGTTTGAAGAATCGAGATGAGGTAGTTGAATGGGTCCGCGGAGTCGGTTATAGACTAGGATTTGTCCTGAAAGTTTTTAAATCCGATCTAGGACTTGGAAAAAGTAAGAGGCAAAGGATTGTATTTGCTTGCGAAAGAAGTGGTGTTTACAATCCATCGAAGGCAAAACTCAAAAATGAGAGTGGGAGCAGGAAAAATAATTGCCCATTCAGATTATATGCGAAGCGGAGTCTCTGTAATGCTAACTGGTCATTGAAGGTGAAATGTGGTTCCCATAACCACGAGCGTTACGAGACATTCATGGGGCATCCGGTTCCTGCAAGGCTAACCACGGAACAACATGCTCTTGTGGTTGACCTGACGAAAAGTGGTGTTAGGCCGAAGAAGATAATGACTGTTTTGAATCAACGGTATAAAGGGCATGCGGTGACGATGAAGCAAATTTACAATGTTCGCCAGCGATACAGAAGAGAGGTGAGACACCCCCGCACGCAGATGCAGCATCTGTTGCTATGTTTGGAGAGGCACCGATACGAGTATTCTCACAGGACATTCCCTGATTCCGATGTGGTTAAGGATATATTTTGGGCTCATCCTGTCAGCATTGCTTTGTTGCGAAACTTCAGTCTTGTGCTTCTTATGGACAACACATACAAGACAAACCGATACAGACTACCTTTGCTTGAGATTGTGGGTGAGACATCAACGCGGAAAACATTCTCGATTGCCTTTTGTTTCAAGTCAACCGAGAATCATGACGCATTCGCCTGGGCACTGAAGCAGTTTAGCGGATTGTTTGCTGATGATCGGCACATGCCGAAGGTTATTGTCAGTGACTTTGACGGTGCTCTTGTGAGAGCTATTAGTGAGGTCTTTCCCATGTCTACACACTTCCTCTGTCAGTTTCATATCAAATGCAATGTGAGGGGAAGGTTTAAAAAGTATTTCCGGGACTTAAAAAAGATGGAGCCGGTGAAGAAAGCCTGGGAGAGTGTTATCCATTGCCGGGTCATAGATCAGTATGAAGCTGCACTGAAAGCATTTGAGGATGTGTGCAAGGATGCCGGGCCTGGATGTGGTGCAATACTAGAGTATGTTGAGAGGACTTACCTGGAGAACAACAAGGAGAAATTTGTTGATGCTTGGGTACAGCAGCATATGCACCTTGGCAACACAACCACGAACAGGTAAAATTAGAAAATCCAATATTATACTTTAATGGTTCACTCGTTATAATTAAGACTTCTGTAATTTGATAGTTGTATTGTTAAACAGGGTTGAGAGTCACCACAACCACATGGTCCGACGACGACGACGAATCGGATCCTGTATCGTCAGATGAATGACCAGCTGCTCCTGTACTGCCTGCCTGTGCTGATGCATGTGGTGATGGAGGTGGAGGTACACCCTCCTGCCCATGTGGTGATGGTGGTGGTAGTGAACGCTGATCTCCTGATGGTGGTGGTGGTGGTGGTGGTGCACCCTCCTGCACTGCTGATGCTGTGGGTGGAGGTACATCGTCCTGCCCATGTGGTGATGGAGGTGGAGGTACACCCTCCACCTGACCTCCCGGTGCCACTGCCTCTGGCTCCCCTGCTGCCTCGGATGTCGATGTAGCAAGTGCATCTGTCTTCCGCTTCCTCCTGTTGGAAGCGCTGGGTGCGTGTCTGCCTGCGCGAATAGCACCCGATGGCTGCTCGACCGGTGGCTGCTGGCCCGGTCGCTGCATCCTCGTGTTAGCTGGGTGTACAGTATGCGGTGGTCGGGTCCTCGCAGTCACCTTCGTCCTCGCCAGACTGCAAACAATTGTAATAAAACTATGTCAGATAATTTCTCAAACTCTGTTACACGATTTAAAATGTACATTACCCATACCACATTTATATTGTTGAACTAAGTCAAACTAAATCTTATTATTAATCTAATATGCTAAGGAAACTAAATCTTATTATTAATCTTACTTTTAATCTAACATGAAGAGACTAATCAACAAAAAAACAAAATAACACATAAAAATAGTCAATTTAACAATACCCATAGCACAATAATTTATTATTCTTAAACTAACATATGCACTATTTTTAATCTAATATGCTAACAGTGAAACTAAATGTTATTATCATTCTAATATGCTAAGGAATCATGGGTACATCAAGGGATAAAATGTTATAGAATATAGTTTCAAGCATCCAAAAAGTGTAACATACACACATAGCCAAATTTAACATGAACAGACTAGACTAATCAGTAAATAAAAAAAACCTTTATATAAATTCCTAATTACAGTCCGAAGTGTTAGCCAAAAATATATACAAACTAATTACATTCCTAATTAAATTCCTAATTAATTAGACACAAACATTGTAAAAAAAATTGATTAAAACTTTATTTCATTCTGCCTTCTGTAAGGCGGTATCTATCCGCCTTCTTTAAGGCGGTAGCCATCCGCCTTCTGTAAGGCGGTATCTATCCGCCTCATTAAAGGCGAAACTACACACCAGCAAATCAACAACAACACAAAACGAACAACAACGCAGAGAGAACAATCGAACAGAAACAAAGCAAACACTATACAAAAAGTACATCAACAATCGAACAAAGAAGAATCGAAGCAAAACAAAGAAGCATAACAATCGAACATACACTACACAAACAACATTCCAACAAACAATGAACATGCATACTTAATCATAGGCAGAGATAGAAGACACTTACTTGATAGAGAAGTGGAGAATGAGAGACAATGAGAGTGATACGGTGGTTTGGGTGTGAGAGAGTTAGAGACTGAGAGGATTAACGAGTTTGAGAGAGAATGAGAGGGAGTTGAGAAAGAATGAGATGGAGGTGGAACGGTTTTGGGAGTTATAAGGGTGTTATTGAACCTCAAATTCAAAAGGAAGAGGGAGGGTTAACGGAGGGGTATTTTCGGGATATATAAAATTTATAACACTTTCCGCTTTATACAAAGCGGAACACACAAAAAATGATTCCGCCTATTACAAAGCGGAATTGTCCCGCCTCTTCATAGGCGGATTTGTGTTACTTCAGTATCCGCTTTGTGTAAGGCGGAAAGTTCATCCACCTTATGTGAGGCGGAATATAAGGGGTAGCCTTGTCCAGCGAGATTCAAATGGGGTTCAATGAGGAATGCTTGGGGTTTGAAAAGTAAAACTCTATAAAAAACGGTTAAATTTGTTATCTCAAATTATAGTTAAAATAATTAATGAAAAGTTTAAAAATTGTAAATTTTAAATTGTGATTGGTTGATCCATGCAAAATGCATTAAATTAGTGTAGACCATTAAATGCATATATGATAGTACTCTATTACAGAGCCGTCCCTGGGCTATGGCGAGAGGGATGCCCGCCTAGGGCCCCCAAATTTTTGGGGCCCCCAAAATTTTTTTTATTCATACTTGAATAAAAAAATTAAGTAAAAAAAAAAGAAATAATATTGTGGAGAGTATATGATAGGTACTTATTCCGATCTCTAATATAAGAAAAAAAACATACTTATTTTGATGATCTCAAATATAAGAAAAATTTAATTAACTTTATATTTTCATTATAATTATTTTTAAAATATTCTATAAAGTTATTGTGTCATTTAATTTTTGTTTTATTCCCAATGTAACTTTCCTAAAATAACTATTTTTTTATGAATTTGAGAAAATTAAATACACTCAACTAACTTCTTTAACTTTTTTTTAAATGAACTAATTTCTTTAATAAGTGCGAACTTTGTTATTTTTTTATAATAGATTCCGGGGAGTATATAGATGATTCAGGGTTAATGATAATTATGTAAGGGCGTGGTTTGACATGGTTTAAAAAATGGAAATTTACATTATATGGAGTTGTGTTGTATTTTTTTCAGTCTTGCTTGAAGCAAATGATATGAGGGAATAATATCTACTATGATGCCTACTTATTAAGCTTGTTGTGATTAACGAAATTTCTTACTCCCTCCGTTTCACTTTAAGTGTCTTTTTAACATCAAAATTTTGTTTCAAAATAAGTGTCTTTCTACCAAATCTAGGCAACATTTAATACTGTTTTTCCTTATTTACCCTTACATTTAATGTTGTTTTAGTTTTGAAATTTGTAATACTAGTAATGATGCAGTGACAAAATAAAAATATTAAATAGGGGTATTTTTGACAAAATACAAATAAAACTTACAATAATCATCATAATCAACACTTTCTTAATCTATGTGCAAAAGTCCAAAAAGACACTTAAAGTGAAACGGAGGGAGTAATTATAAAAGAAAATTGTTAATGTATTATGTTACTGTGTTGTAGTGTATATTACAAAAATTTTACAAAATAATTTTTTTTATAAGATAGGGCCCCTAGTTTCAATTTTGCCTAGGGCCCTGAAAATGTTAGGAACTGCTCTATTACACTTGGACATAAGCAATATTGTTAGAACCGGATCAGTCATCGAACCGGTTAATACTGAATCACTGATATAATGCTTCAACTAATGGATCATTAATTAAACTGTGGAATTAGTTAACCAAATATATTGATAAATATTTTTCTGTCTTATAAGTTATGTTAATTTAGAAATTACATATAAATTAAGAAATGAGTAAATGAAATAAGAATTTGGTATATTTTAACTAAATCACCCCATTTAATTAATAATATGATAGAGTAATAATAAATGTATGAAGATTATATTAAAGAGATGAAGAAATAGACACTAAAAAAGATAATATAATAAATAAGGGTATGCTTGGAAAAATAATTATAAATAAGTATTAGATTTTTAAAAATACTCCATATGATCTTAATTATAAGCAAAAATTAACTAACACTTTATTCCTAATACAATCATTCCTAAAATATCCTTATAAAGTGGTTGAATCAGTTAATTTTTGTTTCATTTCCAATATAAATTTAATAAATAGTCTATTTTTTTATAAATTTAATCATCTCTCCCCAGGATGGGGTTTGGGGATGGGGATGGGGAGGAAATGAAATCCGAGAATGGGGAATGAGAAAGTACTCCCCACCTATTCCCCGCCCCGTTGCCATCCCTATATACTGAATTTAACTATTTGAGCTAAATGTCATGCAACTACTCGTAGACCAGTGGTAACTACAGTATATGTTTATATTGCAGAGGAAAGTGGGTTTGATTATCTCCCTCGTGTATTATTTTGTCATTTTAATGTGGTCAACGCAAGTCAGGGTTCGCACATTATTGGTTCAAACTGGTTTCGTTAAGCCACGATTGGTTTAAAGCGGTTCTGAAGCATACCAGGTCCTAGTGACCATCTGGACCAGTGTTTAAGTCCGATTTGCCGATTTTACAGTGGAACCGATCAGTCCGGTCCGGTTTTACCCATGGATTTGTGTTGCCGATTTACCCATGGATTTTTTTTAATGAAAAGAAAGATGATATGTGCAAGAAAACCATATTCAGAAAGTAATTCAAGCAACTGATTTAGGCTTAAAAAAAAGGATATAATGACATGATCGTAATTCAGATCAACATAGCAGTTCAACTAACTAATCCATAAGTTCACTTACTAATCATCAAGGGAAGAATAGCATACAGTAGCAATTGTGCATCCAAGGGTTCATAAGCTCCAAAAACAAAACTTCATAATTTAGTTCAAAGTCTTTGCAAATCAGCTTATTAAAGGCACCACCACACAAGAACTTGCATACTTGACACTCCACGATATTATTGCAAAAGGACTAAAACATAAGTAACGGCATAACATTTGCACAAGGGTTGGATAGAGTAGCAAACAGTGCAGCTTATTGAAGGCACCATAGGTAACGTACTTAAAATCGTTAATTTCAAAAGAAAAAGGAGGAAAAAAAAAAGCCCATGAACCAAAACAATAATTTATGCAAGCACTTGATGGACTAGAAAGCATTTTAATATCAAATTATATGGAATCTGCAATGCACATTCCTTCATGTCAAACTACCATGTCACACTTGCATATTTCTTGTGATGTATACTCCTAATAGTTATGACACAGATGATAAAACTAGTGCAAACCCAACATGCTGCCAATCACCTTTAGCAAAAAATAATTATGGAATTTTACCAGCAACACAAATGCAACTTTACACTGAGCAACCAAATAAACTAGAACAGGACTCACAGGATAAACAGAACTCGTTCAGTGGCTCCAAAACAATCTTAAACAGGTTATGGTCACACAGAGCAATCCAACAAAAAAGAAGACATAAAAATAATGTAGAATATAAATGAGACAACTTGTTTTCTTAAAGTAAACTTTTTTAAACTTGGTTTCTGTTTATTTCAAGTTGCTTAAGAAAACATTTGGTTTTGGTTTTAAGAAGAAAATTGTATTTAGCACAATCCATGCCCCCACTTGGGTTTCTTTTTCTCTTTTCAAAACATTCTAGGACAGTTCAATGGTTCATTACCTTAAGCATTGGTCAATTACCTAGTTATATGCAGAAATACAAAAGTAAATTAACAAAAGAAACTTGTGAATCGTAGAAGGGAATTAGGAATCTTCTGCCAGCAATTTGGCATAGAAGGAGTAAAGGCTCCCAATAAGAATATCTAACTAACATTTCGATCGAATCAATAGTCTTCAGATTCTTATGTCAGTGATATTGAAGATGCTATTTATCAAGCATAAAAAATCAATCCAAATTAGCTCAACCTATACAAATGAAAATAAATGTTTAGGACCACCATTACATGATTACTCTAAACGAGTAAAAACAACAAATGAAACTACTAAAGACAAAATTTCTACATTAATAGAAATAATTGAGAAAAAAAACCAGAATCTGGCACAAGGATTTCTGAACACAAATACATGGCTTGTTTCTAGAATCACCTGGCATCCAAATGCTTACCTATTTATGTTGCAGAAAAACAAAAAATACAAATGGTGAAATTTAACTTGAGAAAGAAACAGCAGCGCCAAAAGCAATGTCCAGAGATATTTTGTTGAATGGGAAATAATTAAGTGGGAGGCCTACTGCCACAAAATAACAGAATTTGAACCTCCTCAGTTATACAGAAGAAATAAAGAAAAGTCAAGTCTTTGAAATGAAGAAATTTCAAAGAAACATAATTTTGTAAGATCTGCGATGAACTTTATATTCATCTGGTTATAATCTACTGAGGTACCATAGTTTTCACATCACCTAATATAGTTTCCAATGGTCTTCTGTCCTTTTGATCTATCAAGTGATCCCATTTTCTGAAGCCTTATCTGCGCTTTGAACTTGGCTATAAACTCACTAGCTTTCTTATCCACCTCAGAATCCAGTCCTGAATCATTGACACGTTCAGACACCTCATCATCATCTGAGCTCAACTGAATATTCTCAACCTCGCTATCTGAGTCGTCTATAGAAGACACATTCTTTGATAGCTCTTGTTTATCTCTCTTATGATGATCGGTAAATGCAACCTCAGGCTTAGGAGGACAATAGGAATCCAGAGTTTTCTTACTGGTACCTTTCAATGGAATATCAGGTTCTCCACTTTTCATTTTATCTTTTCTCATCAATGCAGCTTCAACATTATTGGGCTTCTTTTCAACCTTCTCATCAGTTTGCTTGCTAGATATTTCTCCTATTCTGATTTGTCCTGAAGAGAGTCCACTAGCTCTTCTTGTTCTAACTGATTTTCCCCTTGATGGAGTCTTTGGTAGGCTTGCAGGCTTTTCTGAGTCTGACAGCATAGCATGCATCCCTGATTCTTTGTTGCCTGGTGGATCTTCACCCCGAATCTCACTTAAATCCCTCAAGTCATCACTCAGATTACTCTGAATGTCATCCTGGAGCAAGGAATCATTACTATATATGCGAACATGATTGCTTCTAGCTGGAGGCGATGATGAACTTGAAGAGGACCCATGAGAACTCTTCTTTTCTTCAAAATCTTCATTCAGCAAATTCATATTTTCTGATGAAACAGAGGAACTTAAACTCTTCCGAGATGAGAACGATCCCATAGACCGGAAAGAGCGTCCACTGAGTAATTCAAATTGAGTTTCATCAACAGCAGCAGATTTTCCTTTAGTTTCAGTCCTTCCATCTCTTGATGAAAGCCCTTGGGAAATATTCTTTCCTAAATCTTCCTCTTGAAAATTCATATTTTCAGAACCATGCTCATAGTAGGTCTTCTTTTGCCCCAAATTTTCCTCTTCAAATTGAGTTTCATCAACTGACATTGGCCTAAAATGTGAAGGATGAGAAACAGCAGCAGATTTTCCTTTAGTTTCCGTCCTACCATTTCTTGAAGAAATCCCGTCGGGAATTTTCTTTCCAATATCTTCCTCTTGGAAACTCACATTTCCCTCTTCAAATTGAGATTCATCAACTGACATTGGCCTAAAATGTGAAGGAACAGGTGCATAAGCAGATTTTCCCTTGGTTTCCATCCTTCCATTTCTTGAATAAGTCCCCCGGGAAATCTTCTTTCCCAAATCAAACTCAGGGAAATTCATATTCTCGGAAGCAGGCACAAATGAAGTCTTCTTTTGCCCCAAGTTTTCCTCTTGGAAATTTACATTTTCTGAAGCATGCACATAGAAAGTCTTCTTTGGCCCCATATCTTCCTCTTGAAATTTTATATTTTCAGATGCAGGCACATAGCAAGTCTTCCTTTGCCTCAATTTTTCCTCTTGGAAATTCACATTTTCTGAACCATGCACATTGAAAGCCTTCTTTAGTCCCATATCTTCCTCTCGGGATATCATATTTTCTGAAACATACACACGAGAAGTCTTCTCTTGTTCAATATCTTCATCCTGGAAGTTCATATTATCTGATGTATTTGAATCAAAGGAAGAATACATACTCGGGTGGGAAGAGAAAGATCCCATTGATTGGAAAGACCGAGAAGTGAGTGACTCGAGTTGAGATTCATCAACAGACATTGGCCTGAAATGTGAAGGATGAGAAACAGTAGCATATTTCCCTTTAGTTCCCTTCCTTCCATTTCTTGAAGAAGAACCCTGGAATATCTTCTTTCCCAAGTCTACCTCTTGGAAATTCATATTTTCTGAACCAGGCATATAGGAAGTCTTCCTTTGTCCCAAATCTTCCTCTTCAAAATTCATATTTTCGGAAGCAGGCACAAAGGAAGTCTTTTGTCTCAAATCCTCCTCTTGGAAATTCATCTTTTCTGGAGCAGGCACATAGGAAGCCTCCTCTTTTCCGATTTCTTCCTCTTGGAAGTTCATGTTATCGGACGAAATCGAATTCATTGTACAATACATCGCAGCATCCGAAGAGAAAGGTATTGTGGACTGTGAAGAACTTGAACTGAGTGCTTCAAATTTAGTTTCATCAACTGAAAGAGGCCTACAATGCACAGGACGTGTAACATGGCCATACCCTTTCTGCCTTCCCATCTTTCTAGGCCTCGAACGCCACGGAATGGGGGAAGCTGATGCACCAACAGCAGAAGCATCATTAAACTCTTTCTCCAAACTGGAAGGATCCATATCCCCAAATTCCCTATCTTTATTCTTGAGTGAGCTATTACGTGAACCCCTTGAACCAGAACTAGAATCACTCTCATTGCTATATTTAACACCATCTACTCCTCCTCCTCTTCCTCCTCCTCCAGTGACCGACCTCAAACTTCGAACAGGTAGTCCTAGAGGTTTATAACCAACAACCTCGCCACATTCACCAACGGCATAGCACGGTTGAGCAATGACAACCACAGGCTCACTTTGATAACTCTCTGAATTCCAAGCTTGAACCTCATTGGTCCCATCAAATCCAACAGAATAACCAAAACCATCCTCAGAAATAGGCATTTGGGTTTTGTACTGTTCATCAAAAACACCAACAGCAGCAACACCCCCATTGGGAGGAGGGCACACAAACCCCTCTTGCCCCCCATCAAAATACTGATTATTCCAACAATGCATCATCATCATCCTCTTCTCATCAAAGTTTTCATTTTCATCGAAAATCGTGGAAACGGGGAACATCTTAGACACATAACTAGCAGCATTACCACCGCCAACAACCACACTACTAGCCCTAGATTCAGTACCTATGTCTATGTCTATTATTTCATGTTCTACATTTCTTCTACTGAAGAGACCATAGGCCACAACAATGCCAATGAAGAGAAGGTGAATGAGCTCCCAGAACTTGGTGAGCAAAGTTTGGTTAACAAAGTCAGGAGCTTGTGAAGGGAAAAGTGGAACAGCAATGATAAACAGTGCCAAGAAGAGATATTTGAAGAGGAAAGCAGAAAAGGACTTACCTTTATTGTTGTTGATGATGGGTTTTTGTTGATGGGTCCTTGAGAATGGGGAATGATGGGTTTTGGTGAAAGGAGTAGGATCAGCCATTGATGAAGAATGCAAAAGGGTGAGTGGTGGTGGTGGTGGTGGTGGTTAGTGGTGTGTGAGATTGGGTTTTGTGTGGGAATGGAGAGTGGAGGAAGAAAGGAAGAAAGGAAGACTTTGAGGACAAGGGAAGGAAAAGTGGATCCAGGGAAACAGGGCAGGACAAAGGGACATGGCTGAATTAATTTAAGAGTGGGGGCAGAGAATTCAAAAAGTGACATTGTTAATCATGAGGCCGTTTGATTTGTTTGACGGAATTAGCCTTGTCCTGCTGTGATTTTTACTCCCTCCATACCTATGTACTTCATCCGGTTTCATTTTTTTCGCCATATCTTTTGTCATTTTACAATTTCATATAAACATATTTTTCTTTACAACTTTAACTTTTCATTCAATCATTTCTCTTACTTCTTATTAATTCTACTTTTATTATTTATCTCATCTCTAAACCACTATACATTAATTAATAGACACACTTACTAATAAAAATTAAATACTGCTGCAATTTTCAATAAGGATTAAATAGGACCATTTTAGACAAAATACACATAAAACTTACAATAATCAACATTTTCTTAATCTATGTGCTCATACCTAAAAAGTCAAACAAAATTAAACGGAGGGAATATATAAGCACGAGAGGCTAAGAGTATTTTGATCTTTATATATGCACTAATCCAATTTTCAATGGTATTCATTTATTTTATTTATTTGTTTTATTTCAAATAAAATACATCATTTAAGAAATTTAATCATTGTTTAGATTTTTAATATATTAATTAAGATTTTTTCCACTATACTCTATGTAATTATTGTAATTCCCTGTAGCTCACGTAAATCAAGACTCATTGACTAGGAGTAAACATGACAAATATTATTTATTACACTCTTGAAATTCTCAAAAGGATTGATAAAAATGAACAAAAAAATTTCTCCAAAAAAAGACAAATAATACGGAAGAGATGAATATTACTCCCTTCGTCCCTATATATAAGATCATTTTGGAAGATTTCACGTCCATTAAGAAGGTTGGTTATTTTAGTTAATGGTATTAAAAATGTGAACATTTGATATGTATTTTCAAATTTACTCCTATTAATATTAGAGATTAATGGGTATGCACTGACAGTGTAAAGTTTTTTACACCATCAATCCATCATTTACCATTCATTTGTATTACTTTAATCTAAAAGTAAACGATCATAAACGGATGAATGACGGATGATGCACTGATGGTGTAAAAAACTTTACACTGTTGGTGCATTACTCATTTTCTCTTAATATTATTGAAAATCTAAAATGTATTAAATAATTAGGGGTGTTTGTGGAAAGAAGTAATTAATGATTATTGAAAATTGATATATGGTCTTATATTTAGGGACGGACGGAAGTAGTAATTATTTCTATTTCACAATAATCCTTAATTACTCAACATTTTTTAGAGTTTCAATAATAATTATAGAAATAACTTTGAAAAATTATATTAAATGTTACCGATTCCAATACCAATATTATTAACAATACTAATAACTTTTCCCTCTATCTCTAAATATAAGCATTAGTTAGTGTTATAATTTTGTCTCTTTTTATAAGTCCTCATTCTACTCTTCAATGACATTAATTATTGTTTTTTCACAAACACCCTTATTTATTCAATATTGTTCAAAGTTTCAATGATAATTATAGAGATAATTTTGAAAAAATATATTAAATGTTATCAATTCTAATATCACTAACAATATTAACTAACTTCCTTAATTCCCGTAAAAATTTGGTTCAAATGCTTATATTTAAAAAACGAAAAAAAGTAATTTTTTTAATCTAAGTGCAAATCAACTACAACGACTTGGATATATGGAGAGATGAGTAGTTTTTACTAGGGATGACAATGGGTCCGGGTAATGGGGTATCCGGAACCGGACCCATTCATAAATTACTAGATCCGGATCCACCTGAACCCGCACGGGTACCCGCTGCATAATGGGTAGGGGGTCTTCGTATACTCAGACAGGTTTTGCAGGTACCCATTAGCAATTTTTTTAAAGAAAAAATTATTTTTTAAATTAATTTTTATGTTTTTTTGATAGACCAAGGATCATTAATACATCATTACACACTCTACTTAATATTAATCTCTTCCATCATTAAACACTCGCAGACATCAAAGAAATTTTCTCGTTAAACACAAACATACTAAAATTATATATATAATGCATATATGTAAATATGGACGGATCCAGGTACCTGTGAGACCCCCAATTTAGGCCCAATTTAATTGTGTTATTATTTGGAAAAATAAATTAATTTTGTTTATATGTTTTAATTTAATGTAAATTATATTATAAGATGCCCAAATGTTTTGTTTAAATTATTTTAAGAATTCAATTGAAATATATTTTGAGCAGAATTGTTTTCTTAACATGAATTTTGTTAGGTGTTAATTTATATTTATGTGTGTGTGTATATATATATACATGAGATATGTGAAACCCACAATTTTACCCAATTTATTTGTGATATTTTATTTCATTTATTTAATTTATTATTAAACAATGATTTATGGTACTTTAGTTTATAAAAATATTGTTTGAAATTATATAATTATATATGTGGGTGTATATATGCATACCAATGTTCTTTCATGAATTTAAATTGTATTCTTAGCATGAAAATATTTTTATAAGGTATAGTATTTTTTTATCTTTGAATATGAAATGATATTTGAAGGATTATAGTGTTTTGTCTTCAAAAATTCATATCTTTTTAACCGTAAGTCTAAAAATTACAAATAATATGTCAAAACGATCGTATTGAAATGTAGATTACAAAAATGTAAATTTTTAGATTTTATTTAGGAGCTTTCGAAATTTTATTTCTGTTAAGTATAGTACGATTTTTTTGTGTTTATAAGCTTGAAAGTATAACCTTAAGACATTTAATGGCTCTTTGACCAAGAGATATTTTTACTTGGATGAAAAACTTATTTTTATGAGTTCTTATTGGTTGCATCATCCATAATTTAATTTCTGTATTTTTGAAATTTAAATTAGTTTGAAAGCTTATGAAATGCATTTTTGGAGGAAATAACTTTAGAACTTCAAAAATTCATAACTTTCAAACAAAAGTCCGAAAATTATAAATTTTATATGAAAACGATCGTATTGAAATGTAGTTTCTAAAAATGTAAAAATTTTAATTTTATGTGGTGTCCTTCGAAAATTTTTCTGCTGCAGTAACTGTACGAATTTATATGTTTAAAGCTTGAAAAAAATTAATTTAAGGCCTAGAATTAATTAGTGAACCTAAAAATAATTTATTTATATATTTATGTATTTTTTAATTCACCGTCCAGATACATAGAGATATTTTCTGAATTCAACATGTGGTGAATGTTTGAGAATTTATTTGCATGCGAATTAGAAGAAATGCTTTAATAGAAGGTACATGTTACTAGACCTCATTAAGTGAAAATTTGAATTCTTGACCACCTTCTCACTCTCCTAGGGCATGAACCTTATGGGTTTTTCGGGGAAGATTCACTCTTTGCTAAACCTATAAATAGAGGCTTAAGCCCCCTCATTTTTTTACACACAACACACAACTCTTTTGTAGAAAGAAATTTTTTTTTGAGAGCCTTGAGAGTAAGAGAGAGGGAGGCATGACATAGGTGAAGAGGAAACAGTGCATACTCACTTGAAGTTCATTTTTTATTTTTGCTTAGGAGAAAGGTATTCTCATGAATTTTTGATTTATTTCTTTTAATTTGTTTTGAAGCTTTTCTTTTGAAATTTTTATAAATAAACAGTAAGCTTTATGTTCTGGATTTCTTTTTCTACTTCATGAACCCTAACATGAAGATTTGAGATTTTTTTTTAAGTGTTTGTGAATTTTTATTTATGGTCATGTAAATAAGGATTAAAAGGGGCTTGAAATGAAGTTTAAAGAAACAAAGTTCCCCCTTTTATTTTTCTTATGATGGCAGAATATATGAGGATGAAATAAGGAAATGAAAAATTTTATTTGGTTCATATGAACATGTTTAAGTGATTTTTGGAAATTTTAATGATGAATATTTGATTGTTTTATCATAAATTCTTAAAGGAAATAATCATTTGATGAATAAACAAAATTTTATTTGGAAATTGCTGCAAAAATTATTTTTATTTTCTGGGTAGGCCGTGAGACCTACATGAGTGCAAAAAGAAAATTTTATAATTGTTTGATGATTATGTGCATAATTCATTCCTTGTTCTTTGTTTTTTTGTAATTGATTATAAGGTTTAATAATTGATTATGTGAAAAATAATTTGGTTATTGTTCCTATTAATTTAATGGCCAAATTGTTATGATCATAGGTAGGATTATAATTTTGATTTTTCTAATTGTTTATGTGATTATATGGTGTTTGTATCTTAATACTTTGATGTAGTTTCATGAAATAACAATTACATAAATGATTTTTGATAAAAAAGAAATAATCTTGAAATTTATTTTAATTCTGAAAAATTTATTTTAATAAGGGCGTGTGATATAAAGGTGTATTTTTATGTGTATTTGTGATGTGTTTATGTGTATATGTATTTAGTATCATGTATGGTATGAAAATGAAAGTTTTAAAGTGAACAAAATTATTATTTTCTGGAAAATGAAGTTGCTGTCCAGATTTGATGTAATTTAGAAAATGTGATTATTTTTCTAAGATGAGTATATTTTTGAGTTGTAGATTATAGGTCTTTGTGTATAAGTGTTAGAACTTGAATTGTGATGAATTTTTAAGTGAATGCAACCTGTTTGTGTGGCTGTCTAGCAAAGCTTAATTTGTTCATTTGAATCAAACATTATGATATTTTCATAGTAGAGCTTGTAATTAAGCTATAGGAAAAAGTGGCATGATTTTTGGATTAACTGTTTAAGAGAAAAGTGCTTTTTAAGATTAGAAAACTATCATGTCCTTAATTTTTAATTTAATTATATTGATCTTAGAAATTGTTTTAATACGATAAAGTATATGATTTTATGTGTTAGAAATTTAGGTGCATGAATATGTGTGTACTGATGCTTAAAAAGTGATTTTTCTTATGCTGATTAGAATCTGTAAATGAGTTGCATCAATTTAGAAAAAATATTTTGAGCTTTGAGTACATGAGTTTATGTTCGAAATGAATTATGTGTGCTTGTCATGTGATTGTATGATTTTTATTTATTGTTTGAATTGATTTAAGTGTTGCACCAAAAACAAATGATTTTAACTCTGGATGTATGATTTGTCTGATAATGGTAGTTGTTATAAGGTGTTTGGAATGAGATTTTTCAGTAAATAAAATGCTGGAATTTATCTTTGAGATGTTATAATTAAGTTTTAAAAATTATTTTGTAATTTGAAAAGGTTTTTATGATTTATAAAGTTATAAACAAAAAAGTGTTTTTACTTGAACAATGAATTGTTTTTGAGTTTTGAAAAAGGTTTTAAGTTACTAATATTGTTTTATGATCTACGATTTTTCTACGTATTTTGAAAAAGGGTTCAATTGGTTTAAGTTATTGTTTTGTGAATGTATAATTGATTGGTCCTTTGAATTGTATTATCAATGTTTAAGGTTCGACTGAAGCAAATTCGGGTAATCAAGAATTAGTTGTCTCTAGCTTCACATCCATGTGAGAGAGAAGCTTTCCTAAGACACAATGGCACTTTGGGTAGCATTAGGATGTTCTTGATCATCTCAAAGATCAGAACTCCGTAGTTATTTGTCAATATACGTAACGACAATTGTTTGTGCATGTGTTTGGCCGGACGACATTGAGACAATAACTCTTGTTTGTGTGATTCTCTGTTTATGATTTACCTGTATTATATTTCATGAGTATTATATTTATTTGCTTTGAAATTATGTTATATCCTGAGCAGTTTTGTTTATCTGCTTTGAATAATGATGTATCCGGGAGGAAATTGATGAAATGAGTACTATGTTGAATATCATGTAATATCCGATTGATTCTGGAAAAGAGAATTGTTATCTTGAAGGTATAAAGATTGAAAAGTAAGCTTTACTCGTATAGTCTAAAGTAATAGTATACAGTGATGGTGCAACGTAGCACAAATAACCTTGTGATGTATATCCCCAATCGCACTGTCTTCGGACGTGCTTGATTTTAAGTAGCTGGCCACGTGAATGAAGTGTCGTGGTTGCGAGTGTGAAAACCACAATCGGTGGGTGAAACAACTAGGATACACTAGGAGAACACCTAGAAGGGGGGGTTGAATAGGTGTTTAAGAAATCTTGAAAGATTTTCGAAAGAAACAAATCGAAACGATTAAAACAAGTGATTTTTACAAAATTCTTTAGGCTTAATCGATTAGCAAAGCTATTAATCGATTAATTACGAATGTTTGTTTCAAACTAATCGATTAATGAAACAGGTTAATCGATTAATGTCTGTTAAAACTGAAAAATCACTTTTCAATCAACTACGAAAATCAATCAACCAACACATATGATCAGAGATAAAGCGGAATTGATTAACACCAATATTCTTATTGATTACCTAGGTTATGAAAATGATTTTCCCCAAATCAATTTACACAATTAAGATTCAATTCAATCAATTATGAAAAATCACTTTTTCTAGGTTTTCAACCAAGAACAATATTGAATAACAAGAATTGTAAAGAGTTAAGAGTTTAGAGATACGACACAGTGATTTATCCTGGTTCACTTTCATCCACTTGAAAGCTACTTCAGTCCCCTCTTCAACCAAGAGAGATTCTTCACTATGAGGAATTAGAGTTCTCAAATTACAAGTAAATGCCTCACAAGACTTCCTTCTTGCTAGCCTACAAGAGATACCACACCCTTGCCTTGCAACCCTATTGATGCTCTAATCTAACCTCTAACCTTGCTTGTTGATATCCCTGTAACATCCCGAATTTTAATTCTAAGAGTAATTAGAATAATGATAAGCTTTGGAGGTAAGGATTATTCTAAAAAGTATTTAAAATGATGGATTAGGAGTTCTTTGAATGCCATAAAGGAATCAAGAAGCATTGGCATTAGATAGGAGGTCGAAAGATGAACAAAAGAGCGTTAGAAGCGACGTTTCTGGTGTTATAAACACCTTATATTAGGAAATTCAAAATAAAAGATTTACAACTCTAAACACAAATTCCACCGTTGGATGTGGAGATTGGTATGTAGGGAAGCTTGCTTTAAAATTTGAGGAAGATCCAACGGGTAACGAAGAAGTTATGGCCTTTCAAAGTCTGGGTACTGCAAAACCCTACAACTTAATCGATTAAGCTGCAGCTTAATCGATTAAGTCCAGAAAGTGGGAAAAGGCTTAATCGATTAATAATCGATTAAGGGCTGTTGCTGATGAAAAAAATAAAAGTGCAGCACGCGTTCTTTCTCTTCCAAATTCGAACCTCTCTCTTTCTCTCCCCTAGGGTTCCATTCTCCATCATCAAATCCACCAAGAGCAAGTGGGATTTCTTCATTTCATCAACAAATCTCTTCCTTCTTCACTTCAAGTAAGTGTTTAATGCCATGGATTTCCTCTTTTCTCTCTCTAAATTCGTTTTCCCTTTCTCTCTCCTCCATCCATGGTGGTTTTTGATTCTAAGCCATGGAAGCTCCACTTTTCTTGAGTTTTGGCATGACTCATTACATGAATGTTAATATTTTCTTGCTATGGCTATTATATTAGGTTCCTCCCTCTTCCTTTGGACTCTAACTCAATTGGTGGCAAGGCTTTCAAGCTTGGAGCAAGCAAAATCACCTTATCTCCACGTGTTTGAGGTAAGGGAGTGGATATAGCGAGCTTTGCCTTGTTCTAGGGAGTAGGTTCTAGTTAGTATATAATTCTTGTTAGGGTTATGTGTTAGGGGAGAAAATTAGATTATAAATCCCTAGGTTATTGAATATGAAATTCTAATTAATTGAATATGCATGATGATTGGATGTTAAGACTAGGAAAAGGAAACCCAATAATATAAGAATGAATTATTTAATAAATGAAATTTGGTTAATGATTATATTGAAGTACATGAGGAATTGGGTAATGTGATAGTGAAGTTGACATAAATGATTTCTATGATTATTGACTTTATTTGTAAAGTTGTGAATTAAATGATAATTGATTACTGTAGCAGGTATATGTATGTGTTGTGGAATAAGTTGATATAGGAAGAAAGAGAATGGAAACGATTAAATGAGATGAATGTGCATATTTGTATCGTATTGTTAAATAAGTAAAAATGTTAAGTATTATCAATTGTGAACAAAGATCATGGCTTGTGAATTGAACTTGTGAATATAGGAAACGGAAGGAAAATTATTACGTGTAAACAAAAGTAAAAGATGATATAGGGGAAATTAAAATGAAGGGCAAATCTAAATGATGGGCCGTAAAAGAGAATACTACTTGGTATGATTGTGATAACTGAGAAAGGAAATGAATAAGGAAATTGCATGAATGATTAGATGTTGAATGTGTGTTGTTGAATTTAAATGTGATATAATTGTTTATGTGAGAATATGAAAGTATGTTTTGGCCTCTGATGTGAGGTAATGAATATGGAAATGTAATTAAGTGCGTTGGCCTCTGATTTGAGGTGACGATTAATGGAAAGTGATGATTAGGCTGACCTCTGTTATGAGGGGCACAAAATGAATTAAGTAATGAAGTGTTGACCTCTGACCTGAGGGACACAAGATGAAATGAATGTTATTGAGTGTTGACCTCTGACCTGAGGGACACCGGATAAATTACAATGAAAGTGTGTGTTGACCTCTGACCTGAGGGACACGGTATGAATTAAAATGAATGGGTGTTGACCTCTGACCTGAGGGACACCGGATGAAAAATGTGTATTGGTGTGTTGACCTCTGACCTGAGAGACACACCGTGAATTAAGAGAATTGAAGTGTTGACCTCTGATCTGAGGGACACAAAATGAATTATAATGAATAGGTGTTGACCTTTGACCTGAGGGACACATAATTTAAATAAGGAAAAGAACGAGAGCCTCTGCTTTGAGGTGATAAATGGGTTGTATGAAACTGTGCATTGACCTCTGATTTGAGGTGATGTACTGAAAGGAAATGAGTATGTGAAATGAATAAAAAGAAAAGGAAATGAATGTTGATTGGATGTTGAGATGAATGAGGAAAATGGATGTGGAAATGAATAATGGAAACAAATGGTGAAATGAATAATGAGAATGGAAATGTGGAATAAATAATGTAATGAGTATGGTGTGCAATATGTGAATATATGCTTATTTGCTAATTGTGTTTGACCTAGTGGGTTGTTATGTCTAGTTAGAAACTGCTTTCTATTTCATGTGCAATGCTCACTCCCTTACTATACATTACAGGTACAGAGATTGAGATTGCACAGCCCCCGACCGAGCAGGAGTACTTTCCCTTACAGGGAGAGTAGGGTGTTATGGGTTTAGAATACATTATAGACCTGAGCCTCCTATGTTCTGTTGAAGAAAATTTAATATATATTTTTGAGTGAGGCTTAGGACACTTTGTTTTGATAAAATATTATGCTTTGGCTTTTGATGTTCTAACTTAGTATTTTCCGCTGAAAACTCTGATTAATTATTGCACTCTGATATATTTGGAGCCCATGGGGCCTTGATATAATTTAGAAATATAATCTGAAGCCCTGCTGGCTATTAGTTGTTTATTTGATATTATTTAATCACATGTTTAATTTTGGATTAGTCCGAAAAACAAACAAAACTCCGTCCGTTTGACGGTTGATTTTAATGTAATAAAAAATGAATTTTTAAGTCCGTATTTTAATATAAGGGGAATTAAGGGTATAAATCCTAGGTGTTACATTATGGTATCAGAGCAGTTTCTCCTCGGCCTTGGAGTTGTACAAACTCCAAATGATTACTCACCTAGAGAGTAATTGATGCTCATAGTAATAGTTTAGGACTATAATAAGATAATTATAGTACTATGTATTTACTTAGTATTTGAGTCTTATTGGTCTGTTCACTCTGGCTAAGCAGCTGATATGGTTGCAGGTAACTAACGTTTGGCAAGTCCATACGAAGTGCTTTTAAATTCGAAGTTGTGAAGTTAGTTTGCTCTTCTGTTAGCTAAATATTGAACTAGTAATGTTTTAGGATAGAAGTGTTTAAAACACTTTGGATTTGCCTTTCCAAATACAATCCTGTTCTTATAGAGAACGTATGAAAGACCTTATAAGGAATTCTTCAGTTTGAGAATTCTAGTATCAAGTGACCAATATTATGTTGTGATGTTGTTATTTGATGTAATGTAAGGTTAGAATTGATCACTCTAATCCTTGCATTTGTTAAATGATGACATTTCTGATAGAACCCAACAGTGATGTGTTGTTGGTAGACGTGAGGATGGGATTGATCACCTCAATTCTTGCATCTATCAATAAATGCTATCATTGTAACCTTTAAAGTGAAAGTAGACAACCAAAGTAGTGACTTCCAAGGAAAATAATTCTTGTAAGTGAAGCCAACCTAACCCAGAAACATTCTTTCAAAAGCTTCATATAGAGATAGAAAATAGTTAGAAGTGCTTTTGAGAAGTGAAAAACGCATTTTAAAAACCATATCTGATTGTGTTAATCGAGTAACAAAGATGCTAATCGATTAATCATGCCTTTACTCGAGTAATTACGCAAAGACCTTAAATTCTACTCGAGTATTTAGGGAGGTAATCGATTACTCTAAGTGGTAATCGATTACTTTGATCAAAAATCACTTAAAACTTGTTTTCTCAAAAATTAAATCTTTTCTTTCAAACCTTTAAGCCACCTATTGATTTTAAGCAAAGAGAATACTCAAAATATAATATAATCATGACTATGAAAGAGATTCACTACCCTCTATATACTCTACCGAAACTCATAAACTAAAAGACTTGTGAGGCAAAAGATAAAACAATAAAACACAAACTACCAAACTAAGTCTTCATGAGTTGGATCTCTCTTCATTACTTGATGTTTGTTGTTGCTTGTTAAGCTTGAACTTGATCAACACACTTGAAGCTTGTTCAAAACCAATTGGCATTTATCAAAACATTCTTCATGGATCTTACAATCTCCCCCTTTTTGAAAATGACAAACATGTTTTGAAAGTACATTGAAGTTGTGAAGTTGTTGATGCTTGAACCATTTGATCACTTGGTGAGACTCTTGCTCCCCCTCAATAAATGCTTTTGACATTTGAAATCCAATTGATAGAAGCTTGATTCTCCCCCTATCTTCAACAACTTTGCTCAACCTATAGAAAACAAACAAAACAACCTTTCTCCAAAACAACTATTTCTCCCCCTTTTGGCATTATCAAAAAGTAATATATACCAATTGAAATACAAAATGCTAAGCCAAAATAAGAAAGAGTATGATAATTGTTTCTCTATAACAAACATTTCTTCACAACATTGATACCAATTGTAGATGTGATAATTAATACCAATTGTACAATACAAGAATGATACTTTGAAATGTGATACCAATTGGCAAGAAAGAATAACAATGAAGTATAATACCAATTGTAACCAACTAATTGAAACTAGAAAGTCATAATATCATTTAACCAAAGTAAGATATTAATTGTAAAGAAATATCACAAAATCAACAATAGCATGATAATCATCTAATAATCTCTCAATGATATCAATTGTATTTTCTCAATTGTATAAACAATATCACATTAAGAGAAATAATACTAATTGAAAGAACTATGATCAATATCTAACAATATCAAATGTTACCAATTTGTAGGATTTTCTCCTTGATACCAATTGAAGATACAAATGAATGAATAACACATGAAAGTCCTTTTGCTCTTCAATCATACCTACAAAAACAATCATGCTTTGCTTTTTGGTATCCAAATAGTTTTGGATCCATTTTTGTTAGTGTAGGGACTCTCACCCTTTTTCACCCAAAAAAAATCTCCTTTAGGTATACCATGCATTTTAACATAACACACATTTGAAGTATGTCCATGAGTGCCACAATAGAAACATGTTGGTGTATTTGAAAAATCAACTTTAGAAAAATCAACAACATTTCTATGAGATTTACTCTTAGCATTAGTATAACCCAAACCAAACTTGTTTGAATTTTCTCTTTGAAAATTTAACAATGTGCGCAATTTAATATCACCATTTGTGAAACTTGCAAGCTTATTTTTCAAAATAGCATTTTCATCCTTAAGCAACTTGCAATTCTCACAATCAACCACATTATTCAATCTACTAGCACAATCACAAGAAGAACTAGCATATATGAGATCAAGAGTTTCATTTTCAAGATTAAGCTCATCAACTTGTTTTTGAAGATCTAAAATCTCTTGTTGATGTTTCAAAATGAGCTTCTTTCTTTCAATATTTTTCAAAGCTAGTTTCTTGAGATTTTCATGCATTTCTTCATAAGCATTATATAAGATTTCATATTTGGAAGAAATTTCGGATTTAGTTTCACTTACATCGCTTTCGTCGCTTTGTTCACTTGATTCATCATTTGAACTTTCTTCTTCATCTACTAGAGCTATCAAGTTGAGACAAGCGGCGTCTTCATCATCCGAAGAACTATTTGATGTGCTTTTCTTGTCTTCTTCATCATCGCTATTCCAAACTATGTATGCCCTTTTGTGTTTTGCATTTTTCTTTTCTTTCTCCTTCTTCTTGAGATATTTAGAGCATGCATACTTGAGATGACTGGGCTTTCCACATTCATGGCAAACTATTCCATCTTTTGTTGTCTTGGTCTTGTAGTGTGGGGAATTCTTCTCTTTACTATTGTCTTTGTTCAACCTTCCTTTTCTCCTTAGAAGCTTGTTAAACTTTCTTAGTAGAAGTTTCATCTCCTCTTCATCAATGTCCGAATCGGAATCTTCATTATCATTATCATCGGAACTCTCTTCTTTTCTATATGACCTTTGAGCTTTGAGAGCGATTCCTTTTCTTTCTTTGTTCTTGTCCGATTCTTCATGCATATGCAAACGTTCAAGCTCCATTTCATGTTCTTGAAGCTTTCCGAAAAGTGTAGCTAAGTCCATGTTGTCCAAGTCCTTTGATTCAACAATTGCGGTAACCTTAGGTTGCCATTCCCTACTTAGACATCTTAAAACTTTGTTAACAAGTTCACAATTCAAGAAAGTCTTTCCAAGAGCAATGAGATGATTAACAATATGAGTAAAACGTTTTTGCATAAAACATATAGATTCATTAGGCAACATACGAAACAATTCATATTCATGCATCAAAGAATTTAATCTAGCACGCCTAACTTCACTAGTGCCTTCATGTGTGACTTGCAAGGTGTCCCACATTTCTTTGGCATTACGACATTGGGAGACTCTAAAGAACTCATCATAAGATAGAGCGGAGGTGATGATATTTTTAGCTTTTAAATCATATTGAATTTTCTTTTTATCATCATCGGTCCACTTATCTTTGGGAGTTGGAGTAAGTACACCTTCTACATCTTTTGAGGGAATATAAGGACCATTTTCAATGGCTTCCCAAATGTTCACATCTATAGCTTCTATAAAAATTCTCATCCTAATTTTCCAATAATCATAACCCTCTCCACCAAACATAGGAGGGCGATTAATTGAAGCACCTTCACCACCAAAGGGATTCGTAGAACCCATTGTAGTTTCCTCAAGGATCTTAACGAAAAAGCTCTATGCTCGTGTCTTTCGACCGAGCTCTGATACCAATTGTGAAAACCACAATCGGTGGGTGAAACAACTAGGATACACTTGGAGAACACCTAGAAGGGGGGGTTGAATAGGTGTTTAAGAAACCTTGAAAGATTTTCGAAAGAAACAAATCGAAACGATTAAAACAAGTGATTTTTACAAAATTCTTTAGGCTTAATCGATTAGCAAAGCTATTAATCGATTAATTACGAATGTTTGTTTCAAACTAATCGATTAATGAAACAGGTTAATCGATTAATGCCTGTTAAAACTGAAAAATCACTTTTCAATCAACTACGAAAATCAATCAATCAACACATATGATCAGAGATAAAGCGGAATTGATTAACACCAATATTCTTACTGATTACCTAGGTTATGAAAATGATTTTCCCCAAATCAATTTACACAATTAAGATTCAATTCAATCAATTATGAAAAATCACTTTTTCTAGGTTTTCAACCAAGAACAATATTGAATAACAAGAATTGTAAAGAGTTAAGAGTTTAGAGATACGACACAGTGATTTATCCTGGTTCACTTTCATCCACTTGAAAGCTACTTCAGTCCCCTCTTCAACAAAGAGAGATTCTTCACTATGAGGAATTAGAGTTCTCAAATTACAAGTAAATGCCTCACAAGACTTCCTTCTTGCTAGCCTACAAGAGATACCACACCCTTGCCTTGCAACCCTATTGATGCTCTAATCTAACCTCTAACCTTGCTTGTTGATATCCCCACAACAAGTCTTCCAATATGCTTTGAGATGCTTCAAAGACTTCCACTTGCTTGATGACAATCAAGACTTCCAAATGCTTGATGATATGCCACACCAAGGCTTCCAAAATGCTTGTTCTTCAACAAGACTTCCAATTTGCTTGTTTGCTTGATTCACAACCAAGACTTCCAATTGTTGTAGATAGCTTGCCTCTTGCAAAGATTACAACCAAAATGAAAACAATAACAATCCTATGAATCTCTTTCAAAAGCTATGAAATTATCAACATAAGAGATTCAAAGATTCTTGATCAAAGAATGTAAAAGTGAAAGCTTTGATCTTGAGAAAGTGAGAGAGAATAGAGTGGCTTTGATTCTTTGTAAAATTGATATGAAAATGATTCTAGATGATGGGTCATGATTACAAAGGTTAGGAATAGGTTTATATAGAATACCCAAAAGTTAGGAATGGTTAGAAGTGCTTTTGAGAAGTGAAAAACGCATTTTAAAAACCATATCTGATCGTGTTAATCGAGTAACAAAGATGCTAATCGATTAATCATACCTTTACTCGAGTAATTACGCAAAGACCTTAAATTCTACTCGAGTATTTAGGGAGGTAATCGATTACTCTAAGTGGTAATCGATTACTTTGATCAAAAATCACTTAAAACTTGTTTTCTCAAAAATTAAACCTTTTCTTTCAAACCTTTAAGCCACCTATTGATTTTAGGCAAAGTGAATACTCAAAATATAATATAATCATGACTATGAAAGAGATTCACTACACTCTATATACTCTACCGAAAATCATAAACTAAAAGACTTGTGAGGCAAAAGATAAAACAATAAAACACAAACTACCAAACTAAGTCTTCATGAGTTGGCTCTCTCTTCATTACTTGATGTTTGTTGTTGCTTGTTAAGCTTGAACTTGATCAACACACTTGAAGCTTGTTCAAAACCTTTTGGCATTTATCAAAACATTCTTCATGGATCTTACAACGAGCTTTGTGGATTCCACTGTATGTAGGGAGGTGTTTGCTCGTTTTCTTTTTAGAGGTCGAGGCCTGTTAGAAGCGCGGCTTAGAATGGGTCGACCAATGATAGGTTAATAAAGCTAAATCCTTTTCTAAAAGACTTTAAGGACTTAAAGACTTTAAAAGCTTAATCTTTCCTAACCCTGCGTTGAGAGAGAAGTAGTGGAGAGGAAAGATACCGAATACTTGGAGGTTTGTACTCTTCGAGTGGTGATTGTGATAGGGAAGGCAAGGACGGTGAAACATCAAGAAGCCTGGAGCGTTTCCCTAGGCGGGACAACGTTACAATGATCCGAGGTCCCTGATAGGCCTCGATCGTAGCAAGGACTGCAACACGAACTAGGGATAGAGCTGTCGCCCCCTTGAGCAAATCGGAGATGGTGAGAGGGAATCCGAATCAAGGCTAGAGGTCATTGTTTTTATTTACTGACCCACCGAGCGTGGTCCATTTACTATTTCTTTTGCTGGCCCTCTGTAGTGGTTTCAGCTGGTGCATACCCTTTGGCTATCGATGCCTGCGTGGTTAGGATTCCTGTGCGTCCAATCTGCTTTCCGAACTAGGTCGTGGTTGGATATTGAGGAGGAGATGTATCGTGTGTGTTGACTTTTTCCCCTGCCTCGATGATTTCCCTCCCTAAATCATTGACGGTTATGTTTGAGTTGAAAAAGAAAATTAAAGAAGATTATTAATATTTTATTTGAAAATCCCTTATGAAGCAAGTAAAATTGTTATTGATGATATGACATGACATTATGAGGAGATGCTATGAAATGATGATGGTGATACTTATGTAAGTTCCATTGAGAATGTTTTGATAATAACAAAAGGTTTTGAACAAGCTACAATGTGTTGATCAAGTTTCAAGCTCAACAAGAAAACAACACTCAACAAAGGAAGAAGATAGAGCCAACTCATGAAGACTTAGTTTGAGTATTATTGTAATATCTTTAGCCTCTCATAGCTTAAGTCTTTTATTTGATGAGTTTGGGTAGAGTCTTATAGAGGGTAGTGAATCTCTATCAAAGGTCATGATTAAATCATAATTTGAGTTTTCACTTAACCTAAAATCAATAGGTGACTTAAAGGTTTGAAAGAAAAGGTTTAGTTTTGAGAAAACAAGTTTTTAACAAGTTTGAACAGGGGTTAATCGATTAGAACTCAGTCTAATCGATTAAGCATATATTTAATCGATTAAAACCTGTAGATCTGGTTTTTAAAATACGATTTTCACTTCTCAAAATCAGTTTGAAGTGCGAATAACTTTTGGGTATTCTGTATAAACCTTTTCCTAATCATTGTGATTATTAAGCATCATTTTTACATCTATTTTACAAAGAATCAAGCCACTCTATTCTCTCTCAATTTCAAAGATCAAAGCTTTCTATTTTCACATACTTTGATCAAGAACTCTTGAATCTCTCATGTTGATTTGTCATAGCTATTGAAAGAGATTCATAGGAGTGTCATTGTGTTTTCTATTGTGTTGTAATCTTTGCAAGAGGCAAGCCAACTACAACAAACAAGAAGCCTTGGTGTGTCGATTATCATCAAGCAAAGCTCATTGAAGAAGAAGAAGTCTTGGTTGTGAATCAAGCAAAGTGAAGTCTTGTTGTGAGGTATCAACGAGCAACGTGAAGACTTGTTGTGTGGATTATCAACAAGGGGTAGAGGTTAGATTAGAGAGAAGATCAATAGGATTGCAAGGCAAGGGTGTGGAGTATCTCTTGTAGGCTATCAAGAAGGGAGTCTTGAGAGGCATTTACTTGTAATTTGAGAAATCTAATTCCTCATAGTGAAGAATCTCTCTTGGTTGAAGAGGGGACTGGATGTAGCTTTCAAGTGGATGAAAGTGAACCAGGATAAATCACTGTGCCGTATCTCTAAACCCTTAACTCTTTACATTCTTGTTATTTCATATGTTCTTGGTTGAAAACCAAGAAAAAGAGTGATTTTCATAATTGATTGAATTGAATCTTAATTGTTAAAATTAACTTGGGGAAAATCATTTTCATAACCTAGGTAATCAATAAGAATATAGGTGTTAATCCTTTCCGCTGAATCTCTGATCTTACGTGTTGATTGATTGATTTTCGTATTCGATTGAAAAGTGATTTTCTGCATTTAACAGGGTTTAATCGATTATTAATCAATTAAGTGAATTTGTGCTTTCTGGTCTTAATCGATTAAATTGCAGGTTAATCGATTAAAGGATCAGTTTAATCGATTAACAGCTGAAAATTTTGCAAAAATCTTTTGTTTTAATTGTTTCGATTTGTTTCGTTCGAAAATCTTTCAAGGTTTCTTAAACACCTATTCAACCCCCCTTCTAGGTGTTCTCCTAGTGTTCCTTAGTTGTTTCAACCACCAATTGCGGTTTCCTCAATTGGTATCAGAGCTCGGTCGAAAGACACGAGCATAAGAGCTTTTTCGTAAAGATCCTTTAAGAAAATCGCAAATGGGTTCTACGAATCCCTTTGGTGGTGAAGGTGCTTCAATAAGTCGTCCTCCACTCTTTAATGGTGAGGGATATGCTTATTGGAAAGTAAGAATGAAAATCTTTATCCAAGCCATAGATAGTGAAATTTGGAAAGCAATAGAAAAAGGTCCTCATATCCCCTCTAGTTTAGTTGAAGGTGCTGCACAACTAACCCCCGAGGATAAGTGGAATGATGATGATAGAAAGAAAGTTCAATATGATTTTAAAGCAAAGAATATCATCACCTCCGCTTTATCTTATGACGAGTTCTTTAGAGTTTCTCAATGTGTTAGTGCTAAGGAAATGTGGGACACTTTACAAGTGACTCATGAAGGAACTAGTGAGGTTAGGAGAGCTAGATTGAATGTTTTGATGCGTGAATATGAATTGTTTCAAATGCTTGCAAATGAATCTATAAATGATATGCAAAAACGTTTTACTCATATTATTAACCATTTACTTGCTCTTGGTAAGACTTTCTTACAAGGTGAACTTTCTAACAAAGTGTTGAGATGTTTAGACAGGAATTGGCAACCAAAAGTAACGGCTATTGTTGAATCTAAAAATTTGGATGCTATGGATCTTGCAACACTTTTCGGAAAGCTTCAAGAACATGAAATGGAGCTTGGGCGTTTATGAGGAAACCGCAACTGGTGGTTGAAACAACTAAGGAACCCTAGGAGAACACCTAGAAGGGGGGGTTGAATAGGTGTTTAAGAAACCTTGAAAGATTTTCGAACGAAACAAATTGAAACAATCAAAACGAATGATTTTTGCAAATTTGTACAGCCTTAATCGATTATTCTGCAGTCTAATCGATTAAACCTGAGAGCAACTTTTTGCTTAATCGATTATGACTGTGTTTAATAGATTAAATCTATCAGAAACTGAAAAATCACTTTTTCAATCGCATACGAAAATCAATCAATCAACACGTAAGATCAGAGATTAAGCGGAAAGGATTAACACCTATATTCTTATTGATTACCTAGGTTATTAAAATGATTTTCCCCAAGTTAATTTGAACAATTAAGATTCAATTCAATCAATTATGAAAAATCACTTTTTCTAGGTTTTCAACCAAGAACACAATGAATTGACTTGAATGTAAAGAGTTAAGGTTTAGAGATACGACACAGTGATTTATCCTGGTTCACTTTCATCCACTTGAAAGCTACATCCAGTCCCCTCTTCAACCAAGAGAGATTCTTCACTATGAGGAATTAGAGTTCTCAAATTACAAGTAAATGCCTCTCAAGACTTCCTTCTTGATAGCCTACAAGAGATACTCCACACCCTTGCCTTGTAATCCTATTGATCTTCTCTATAATCTAACCTCTACCCCTTGTTGATAATCCACACAACAAGTCTTCACTTGCTTGATGATAATCCACACACCAAGGCTTCACTTTGCTTGATTCACAATCAAGACTTCTTCTTCAATGAATGAACTTGCTTGATGATAATCGACACACCAAGTCTTCTTTGTTGTTGTAGTTGGCTTGCCTCTTGCAAAGATTACAACACAATAGAAAACACAATGACACTCCTATGAATCTCTTTCAATAGCTATGACAAATCAACATGAGAGATTCAAGAGTTCTTGATCAAAGAATGTAAAAATAGAAAGCTTTGATCTATGAAATTGAGAGAGAATAGAGTGGCTTGATACTTTGTAAAACTTGTATGAAAATGATTCTAGATAATCACAATAATTGGGAAAAGGTTTATATAGAATACCCAAAAGTTAGAGCACTTGAAAACTGATTTTGAGAAGTGAAAAACGTATTTTAAAAACCAGTTCTACAGTGTTTAATCTATTAGATCTCCACTTAATCGATTAGTAATCGATTAAACTGCTTCATAATCGATTAACCCCTGTTGAAACTTGATTAAAACTGTTTTTCTTAAAACTAAACCTTTCCTTTCAAACCTTTAAGCCACCTATTGATTTTAGGTTAAGTGAAAACTCAAATTATGATTTAAACATGACTATGATAGAGATTCACTACCCTCTATATAACTCTACCCAAACTCATCAAATAAAAGACTAAGTCTAGAGAGGCAAAAGATATTACAATAATAAAACTCAAACTAGATCTTCAAGTCTTCATGAGCTTGTTCTCTCTTCTTCACTTGATGTTTGTTGTTGCTTGTTGAGCTTGAACTTGATCAACACCTTTGTTGCTTGTTCAAAACCTTTTGACATTATCAAAACATTCTCAATGGAACTTACAGTTTAAGTATCAATGAAGAGTCGGATAAGAACAAAGGAAGAAAGGGACTTGCTCTTAAAGTCAATAGATCATACAAAAAGAAAGAGAGTTCCGATGATGATGATAGTGAAGATTCCGATTCGGATGTTGATGAAAAAGAAATGAAACTTTTACTAAGGAAGTTTGACAAGTTTCTAAGGAGAAAAAGAAGGTTGAACAAAGACAAAGGTAAAGAGAAGGATTCCCCACACTACAAGACCAAGACATCAAAAGAAGGTGTAGTTTGCCATGAATGTGGAAAACCCGGTCATCTCAAGTACTCATGCTCTAGGTATCTCAAGAAGAAGGAGAAAGAAAAGAAAAGTTCAAAACAGAAAAGGGCATATATAGTTTGGGATAGTGATGTAGAAGAGAAGAAAAGCACATCAAATAGTTCTTCGGATGATGAAGAAGTTGCTAATCTCAACTTGCTTGTTCAAGTAAATGAAGAGGAAAGTTCAAATGATGAATCAAGTGAACAAAGCGAGGATAGCAATGTAAGTCATACTAAATCCGAAATTTCTTCTAAATATGAATTGTTATATAATGCTTATGAAGAAATGCATGAACAACTTGAAAAACTAGCTTTGAAAAACATTGAAAGAAAGAAGCTCATTTTGAAACATCAAAAAGAGATTTTAGAACTTCAAAAACAAGTTGATGAGCTTAATCTTGAAAATGAAACTCTTGATCTTATATATGCTAGTTCTTCTTGTGATTGTGCTAGTAGATTGAATATTGTGGTTGATTGTGAGAATTGCAAGTTGCTTAAAGATGAAAATGCTATTTTGAAAAATAAGTTTGCAAGTTTCACAAATGGTGATATTAGATTGCGCACATTGTTAAATTTTCAAAGAGAAAATTCAAACAAGTTTGGTTTGGGTTATACTAATGCTAAGAGTAAATCTCATAGAAATGTTGTTGATTTTTCTAAAGTTGATTTTTCAAATACACCAACATGTTTCTATTGTGGTACTCATGGACATACTTCAAATGTGTGTTATATTAAAGTGCATGGTATACCTAAAGGAAAGTTTGTTTGGGTTAAGAAGGGTGAGAATCCCTCAACTAACAAAAATGGATCCAAAACCATTTGGATACCAAAAGGTAAAGCATGATTGTTTTGTAGGTATGATTGAAGAGCAAAGGACTTTCAAGTGTTATTCTTTGATTTGCATCTTCAAGTCTCAAGTAAATGTCCTACAAAGTGGTAAAATGATATTGTTGAACATTTACAATTGTTTAGTCTTCTCAATTGATAATATTGTTAGATTTTGACAATTGTAGTTCTCTCAATTGGTATTACTTTTCTAAAGTTCAATTGATATCATTGAGTGATCATTATATGATTATCATGTTATTGTTACTATTGTGATATATTGTGATATTCCTTTACAATTGATATCTTACTTTGTTAAGTGATATTATGACTTGTTAGTTTTCAATTGGTATCATACTTCATTGTCATATTTCTTGCCAATTGGTATCACATTTCAAAGTTTAAATTCTTGCATTTTTCAATTGGTATCAATGATGTGAAGAAATGAATGTTATATTTCTCTTATTTTTGCTTAGCATTTTATATTTCAATTGGTATATATTACTTTTTGATAATGCCAAAGGGGGAGAAATGGTTGTTTTGGAGAAAGGTTGTTTTGTTGTTTTTATGTAGGTTGAGCAAAGTTGTTGAAGATAGGGGGAGAATCAAGCTTCTATCTCAATTGGATTCAAGTGTCAAAAGCATTGATTGAGGGGGAGCAAGAGTCTCACCAAGTGATCAAATTGTTAAAGCATCAACAACTTCAAACAACTTCAAAACATGTTTGTCATTTTCAAAAAGGGGGAGATTGTAAGTTCCATTGAGAATGTTTTGATAATGACAAAAGGTTTTGAACAAGCTACAATGTGTTGATCAAGTTTCAAGCTCAACAAGCAAACAACACTCAACAAAGGAAGAAGAGAGAGCCAACTCATGAAGACTTAGTTTGAGTATTATTGTAATATCTTTAGCCTCTCATAGCTTAAGTCTTTTATTTGATGAGTTTGGGTAGAGTCTTATAGAGGGTAGTGAATCTCTATCAAAGGTCATGATTAAATCATAATTTGAGTTTTCACTTAACCTAAAATCAATAGGTGGCTTAAAGGTTTGAAAGAAAAGGTTTAGTTTTGAGAAAACAAGTTTTTAACAAGTTTGAACAGGGGTTAATCGATTAGAACTCAGTCTAATCGATTACTAATCGATTAAGCATATATTTAATCGATTAAAACCTGTAGATCTGGTTTTTAAAATACGATTTTCACTTCTCAAAATCAGTTTGAAGTGCCAATAACTTTTGGGTATTATATATAAACCTTTTCCTAATCATTGTGATTATTAAGCATCATTTTTACATCTATTTTACAAAGAATCAAGCCACTCTATTCTCTCTCAATTTCAAAGATCAAAGCTTTCTATTTTCACATACTTTGATCAAGAACTCTTGAATCTCTCATGTTGATTTGTCATAGCTATTGAAAGAGATTCATAGGAGTGTCATTGTGTTTTCTATTGTGTTGTAATCTTTGCAAGAGGCAAGCCAACTACAACAAACAAGAAGCCTTGGTGTGTCGATTATCATCAAGCAAAGCTCATTGAAGAAGAAGAAGTCTTGGTTGTGAATCAAGCAAAGTGAAGTCTTGTTGTGAGGTATCAACGAGCAACGTGAAGACTTGTTGTGTGGATTATCAACAAGGGGTAGAGGTTAGATTAGAGAGAAGATCAATAGGATTGCAAGGCAAGGGTGTGGAGTATCTCTTGTAGGCTATCAAGAAGGGAGTCTTGAGAGGCATTTACTTGTAATTTGAGACCTCTAATTCCTCATAGTGAAGAATCTCTCTTGGTTGAAGAGGGGACTGGATGTAGCTTTCAAGTGGATGAAAGTGAACCAGGATAAATCACTGTGCCGTATCTCTAAACCCTTAACTCTTTACATTCTTGTTATTTCATATGTTCTTGGTTGAAAACCTAGAAAAAGAGTAATTTTCATAATTGATTGAATTGAATCTTAATTGTTCAAATTAACTTGGGGAAAATCATTTTCATAACCTAGGTAATCAATAAGAATATAGGTGTTAATCCTTTCCGCTGAATCTCTGATCTTACGTGTTGATTGATTGATTTTCGTATTCGATTGAAAAGTGATTTTCTGCATTTAACAGGGTTTAATCGATTATTAATCGATTAAGTGAATTTGTGCTTTCTGGTCTTAATCGATTAAATTGCAGGTTAATCGATTAAAGGATCAGTTTAATCGATTAACAGCTGAAAATTTTGCAAAAATCTTTTGTTTTAATTGTTTCGATTTGTTTCGTTCGAAAATCTTTCAAGGTTTCTTAAACACCTATTCAACCCCCCCTTCTAGGTGTTCTCCTAGTGTTCCTTAGTTGTTTCAACCACCAATTGCGGTTTCCTCCAACTTATGATCATGAGGTCTTTTGAGAATGGCCACTATTTGCTTATTTCATTTGATGATTGTATATGTATGTGTGCGAATCTTAATGTGATCCCTTAGAGTAAGTCCATGCCATCGACGATTAATTCGTTCGGATCGCTTACTCTCTCTGCTTTCCCTTTTTCTGTGGATATTGGGAATCATGTCCACAGATGGCAGATCAAGTCATTGTCGTGTGGAAGTTGCAAATAGTGGATAGTGCATTGGGATTATTTTAAAGTGAAGCGGATTGGATGGCATGTGTTTGAGACTTTGATCCGGAGCTGATCGTCAGTGGGAGTTCGACCCAGATGCGGCATCAGTAATGGAGAGCAGCGACAACGAGAAGTTTTATGTTTGTCTTAGGCCTCAATAGTTAGATTGAGTTTGTCTGCTCTGATAGGACTGATGTAATCTCTAGTATTAGCATAGAACTTTTATTCAGTATTTTATTGTATCAGATGTCATGACCTTAAGGGTCATGACCTTTTTGTAAAACAATTGAATTGATGTAATTACTCGATTATAAGAATAAATTCTTTTACTTCTCAATTGAAGTCTTTTGTCGAATTTTTAAAAGGTAATCAAATGTTTTCCGCAATTAATCCTTAGAGGAAATAATATTTTAAGGAAAGGAGTTTTGGAATGTGTAATGGTAATGTCTTAGTTTGGAGTAAAATAACATCTCGGATATTTTGTAAACAAAGCTAAGTAATGTATATTGGTTAAAGTTAATCTTTTCAGAATAAATTAAAAGGAAATATTTTAGAAAGGTTATATAAAAAAAATTGCGCAAATTTTTGCTAAAATTCTATGTCCAAATTGGGGTGTTACATTTAGTGGTATCAGAGCAATGGTTGTTCTTAGTGGCCTTAAGCATAGCCTTATATGCTTTCCTTGTGTGACTCTGATGTGTCTATCGGATTGTGTGGTTGTTTGTGTTGAGTTATGATGTGTGTAGTCTAAGAGTTGAAGGTGTGCAGAAAAGATGGTGCATGGTCCTTTCATGGGATCGACTAATCAAAGCAACAACAACGACGATGCACATCCTGAGTTCATAAGAGGACTAAGGTTGGGATTGGAGATGGTTCTTCCTCATGTGAACCTTCCGAAGTTTGGACCGGAAGCAAGACGAAGTGATATATTTGAAGGAATGATTCTAACAAATAATGTGGAGGCAAAACCAGTGAACTACCCGGCTACATGAAGCTTTACGTGGAAACTTCGGTTTAACAAGAGGTTTGAAAGAAGGAATCAGATGCGTCACGAACCTTATCATCAAAGTGGAAGAAAAGGAAAGAGGCCAGCAAAGGGTGAGTGGATTCCTAAGGGCTTGTTAAGCAACCCTTTTCAGCCAGACAACAACGACAATCGCAACAGCCTTGACAAAAATGGTGGAAATCACAATCGCAAGATCATCAAGGATGGACTTAACAAGGATGAAGATGGTGCAAAAGGTCCAGGAGGTGTGATCCCAATTTGTGATCTTTGCAAAAAGAACCACTATGGACCGAAGTGCCCTTACCAGAATCCCAACTGTTTCAATTGTGACCAGCCTGGGCACATTTCCAAGAATTGTAAGGAACCGAAGAGTGAGATGAGTTCAAATAGGCCTGCTGGGGTATGGAAGGGTCTCCGCTATGGTCAAGTGTAATGGGAGTGATGAAGTTGATCATTCTCCGAGTTGGTGTGTTGTTTTGAATGCTTGTTTGATGCGTAGTGGAGTTATCCATTAGTTACGCTTGTGTCTTTCAATGTTGTTTGTCTTTTGACTGATTAAGTTACGGATTGTTTGTTTTCGTATTTCCTTTGATAAATTAAAAACTTTGTGAGTTCAATGAATGTTTGTGCTTGAATGTTTTGGGAACCTTTGAATGGGAGCCAACTACTGGAAGAAAATGCCATATAGCATGATAGAAGCGAATTGAGTTCAAGGAAAGACCCTATCCTGCATTATTGCATTTTGTTAAAGCCCAATTTCCATTTTTTTGAACTTGATTGTGCATTATTGCAATAATTATACCCTCCAAAAGTTTAAAAGATGTCCCTTTATCATCAGAAAATATCTCATTCTCAAAGCCATGACCTAGGAAACCCTTGACAAAACCTTAAATAGCAGTAAATTCAAGTCGTTTTTACTAAAATTTTGTGGCAAGGATATAATCTAGCCTCACAAATTGAAACCTCAGCGTGAAAGAAGTGACACTTGTATGCATAACGATGGAATCATAAAAGGTTGTAAGGGCAAAAGTAAGTATAATTAAGTACCAACCCAAAAATCTTAAAGGCATGAGTGTAACATTAGCTCCTAAGTTGAACCAAGGCAGAGAAATGAAGGTTGGTCTGTTAGGAAGTGGGTAAAATTCTAAAGTAATTTAGGATATAAAGGAGTCAATGTATAGTATTGTGTAAGTTTAATCAAAGTTGGGGAGCTTAAGGATAGGAGTCATGCGTAACAGGATGTTGGTTAGTGACAAGTACCAGAGTTTAGTATTGGTGGTAAGAAGGTACGAAGTAGCCCATCATTGGTGATTACGGTAATGTTATGCATACAAATCAATCCTTCTCTACTAAAGAGACACAAAGATAAAAAAATGTCAAACTTTTCTTATCCAATTTATCATTTGAACTAAACCATTTTCTGATCAATCCGTACCTCCCTACCTTCACTATTGTAAGACGAAATGATTGTAAGCCATTACTTACTCTTGAACTTGACTCAATTCTACTCACGTATGGCATTCTGTCAAAGGTATTAATCAAAGATTTTGTCAAGTGGAAAGAAGTACTTGAAAGAAAGTCGTGTGGGAACAAGTGAAGGGAGAATATAGTTGTTGAGTGTATGCTTTCTTGCTTGTGCTATCTGTATTTCTCGGGGACGAGAAATCTCTAAGTTGGGGAGGATTGTGAGACCCCCAATTTAGGCCCAATTTAATTGTGTTATTATTTGAAAAAATAAATTAATTTTGTTTATATGTTTTAATTTAATTTTGTTCTAAGTACGTGATTTAAGTAATATATGTGAATGTTCATGTATTATAAGATTTTATTATATTATAAGATGCCCAAATGTTTTGTTTAAATTATTTTAAGAATTCAATTGAAATATATTTTGAGCAGAATTGTTTTCTTAACATGAGTTTTACTAGGTGATAATTTATATTTATGTATATATATATATATACACACGTGAGATATGTGAAACCCACAATTTTACCCATTTTATTTGTGATATTTTATTTCATTTATTTGATTTATTATTAAACAATGATTTATGGTACTTTGGTTTATAAAAATATTGGTTGAAGTTATATAATTATATATGTAGGTGTATATATGCATACCAATGTTCTTTCATGAATTTAAATTGTATTCTTAGCATGGAAATATTTTTATAAGGTATAGTATTTTATCTTTGAATATGAAATGATTTTTGAAGGATTATAGTGTTTTATCTTCAAAAATTCATAACTTTTTAACCGTAAGTCCAAAAATTACAAATAATATGTCAAAACGATCGTATTGAAATGTAGATTACAAAAATGTAAAGTTTAAGATTTTATTTAAGAGCTTTCGAAATTTTATTTCTGTTACAGTATAGTACGATTTTTTTGTGTTTATAAGCTTAAAAGTATAACTTTAAGACATTTAATGGCTCTTTGACCAAGAGATATTTTTACTTGGATAAAAAACTTATTTTTCTGAGTTCTCATTGGTTGCACCGTCCATAATTTAATTTCTGTATTTTTAAAATTTAAATTAGTTTGAAAGCTTATGAAATGCATTTTTGGAGGAAATAACTTTAGAACTTCAAAAATTCATAACTTTCAAACCGTAAGTCCGAAAAATTATAAATTTTATATGAAAACGATCGTATTGAAATGTAGTTTCTAAAAATATAAAAATTTTAATTTTATGTGGTGTCCTTCGAAAATTTTTCTGCTGCAGTAACTGTACGAATTTATATGTTTAAAGCTTGAAAAAAATTAATTTAAGGCCTAGAATTAATTAGTGAACCTAAAAATAATTTATTTATATATTTATGTATTTTTTTATTGCACCATCCAGATACATAGAGATATTTTCTGAATTCAACATGTGGTGAATGTTTGAGAATTTATTTGCATAGGAATTAGAAGAAATGTTTTAATAGAAGATACATGTTACTAGACCTCATTAAGTGAATATTTGAAATTCTTAACCACCTTCGTACTCTCCTAGGGCATGAACCTTATGAGTTTTTAGGGGAAGATTCACTCTTTGCTAAACCTATAAATAGAGGCTTAAGCCCCCTCATTTTTTTAAACACAACACACAACTCTTTTGTAGAAAGAAAAAAATTTTGAGAGCCTTGAGAGTAAGAGAGAGGGAGGCATGACATAGGTGAAGAGGAAACAGTGCATACTCACTTGAAGTTCATTTTTTTTGCTTAGGAGAAAGGTATTATCATGAACTTTTGATTTATTTCTTGTAATTTGTTTTGAAGCTTTTCTTTTGAAATTTTTATAAATAAACAGTAAGCTTTATGTTGTGGATTTCTTTTTCTAATTCATGAACCCTAACATGAAGATTTGAGATTTTTTTTTAAGTGTTTGTGAATTTTTATTTATGGTCATGTGAATATGGATTAAAAGGGGCTTGAAATGAAGTTTAAAGAAACAAAGTTTCCCCTTTTATTTTTCTTATGATGGCCGAATATATGAGGATGAAATAAGGAAATGGAAAATTTTATTTGGTTCATATGAACATGTTTAAGTGATTTTTGGAAATTTTAATGATGAATATTTGATTGTTTTATCATAAATTCTTAAAGGAAATAATCATTTGATGAATAAACAAAATTTTATTTGGAAATTGCTGCAAAAATTATTTTTATTTTCTGGGTAGGCCGTGAGACCTACATGAGTGCAAAAAGAAAATTTTATAATTGTTTGATGATTATGTGCATAATTTATTCCTTGTTCTTTGTTTTCTTGTAATTGATTATAAGGTTTAATAATTGATTATGTGAAAAATAATTTGGTTACTGTTCCTATTTTTTTAATTGGCCAAATTGTTATGATCATAGGTAGGAGTATAATTTTGATTTTTCTAATTGTTTATGTGATTATATGGTGTTTGTATCTTAATACTTTGATGTGGTTTCATGAAATAACAATTACATAAATGATTTTTGATAAAAAAAAAGAAATAATCTGGAAATTTATTTTAATTCTGAAAAATTTTATTTTAATAAGGGCGTGTGAAATAAAGGTGTATTTTTATGTGTATTTGTGATGTGTTTATGTGTATATGTATTTAGTATCATGTATGGTATAAAAATGAAAGTTTTAAAGTGAACAAAATTATTATTTTCTGGAAAATGAAGTTGCTGTCCAGATTTGATGTAATTTAGAAAATGTGATTATTTTTCTAAGATAAGTATATTTTTGAGTTGTAGATTATAGGTCTTTGTGTATAAGTGTTAGAACTTGAATTGTGATGAATTTTTAAGTGAATGCAACCTGTTTGTGTGGCTATCCAGCAAAGCTTAATTTGTTCATTTGAATCAAACATTTTGATATTTTCATAGTAGAGCTTGTAATTAAGCTATAGGAAAAAGTGGCATGATTTTTGGATTAACTGTTTAAGAGAAAAGTGCTTTTTAAGATTAGAAAACTCATGTTGTCCTTAATTTTTAATTTAATTATATTAATCTTAGAAATTGTTTTAATATGATAAAGTATGTGATTTTATGTGTTAGAAATTTAGGTGCATGAATATGTGTGTACTGATGCTTAAAAAATGATTTTTCTTATGCTGATTAGAATCTGTAAATGAGTTGCATCAATTTAGAAAAATTATTTTTAGTTTTGAGTACATGAGTATAGTGTCTAAGATCTGTTGCTTAGATCAAAGATATTGAGAGACCTGAGAGCTAGGACATGATCTGATATTACTGTGTGATTTCTTTGGTATTCTAGATATCCAGTTGGGATAACTAGGGTTTCCCTAATCACTGGTGTGTGCAAATGAACAATTAGGGAGTGAGAGAACGTACCTGAGCCCCTAGCTGGAGACAGCTATTTATAGGGGTGACATTGTACCTTATGGGCCTGTACGGAGGTCCAGTTAGGCTGTTGACGTGGCTCTTTTAGGATAGGGGGATGAGTCATTCATCCTTATCCTGTATTTGAGGGCCTTATCCCTGTGGCAAGTTGGATTCACGTGCCCATAGCTCGGGCTCTCAAGGGGTAAAGTCCCTGCGGTCGGCCCAAGCCTGATGGGGTGAGTACTTGAATAAATGCTCGGCCTGAGTAGGCACAGTCCTTAGAATAGCTTATTCTGGTCGGCTAACTACTGTAAGGGTAGGACCGAGGGCCGGTCCACCACATAAGCCCCCTAGCTCGGTAAGACTGTTTGAGTCTTGAGCCGAGCTGAGAATCTTTTACCGATCAAATAAGGTCAGAGTGGGCCGAGTGCTTTGATGGGGGTGAAATAATAGTCCGCCTACGTATCCTAATATCCTTTTGTCTGTTCTGTTGTCTTTTCATCTGGCGAAGAGACGTTTGAGTTCCTTCCGGCTGGCACGTGTCCTGGGTGTCAGTTATGCCATTATTGTGCGTGTTGGTTTTTTGGGTTTTTCGAAAATCTTGACCTATGGCTGAATGCCACGTTTTCTTTCCGTGGCTCAATACAGTATTGGGCTTTATTGACAGGCCCATTTACCCAAAAAGAACGTGGGGGGAAGTCCTTTTTTAAACTTAGCTGCCCTTTCGTTTCCTCTTTTCCACTTCTTCCCAATTCTCTGCATCCTAACTCCTTCTTTGCTTTCTGCAGTTTCCCTTTTTGAATTTTTAATTTTCTTCCAGTCATATTCACATAATCTTCCCTCTGTCATCTCCTTCCCTTGGTGTCGTTGCTCCTTCTTGCTATGCTAACCAGTTCGTGCCAGTTTCTCTTTCGTCACAGGTATTTGATCTGAACCTTTTGATTTTGTCATCTTTCTTTCTTTTCCTGCTGGACTTTTCTTTTCTGGGTTCCTAAGTTTGTCTGGTTTTCTGGTTTTTTTGATCTTTTTGTGTTTTTTCTGGGTTTCTTCTGGGTTTTTTTTTTCTGGTTTTTTTAGAGTCACAGTTATGGGTAGCAAGTGGTCATGGTATGAGAGGTGGTCTAAGGTTTTGAATTTGAGTGATATTGATGATTCCTCCTCTTCATCGTCGTCTTCCTCTTCTGGAATGGAGGTTTTAGACTTCCTCCCTTCCCCTTTTCGCCATCGTGTGGCAGATCCTTCGATGGAAACACCGTTAGCTGTAGAATTTCCCCAAAATTCTGCAGAGGAAGAGCATAGAAGGTTAGTGTATCAACTGGCGGAGGAACGAGCGCAAGTAGCGTCACGGCCCTCAAATCGCTCCTGGGAGAAACCTTGCTGGGGGAAAGCCATAAAGGTTAGGGGAAGATGTAGTCGGCTCGGCTATAGGGTGAATCGAACTAGGGTTAGGGTGTCTAGGAATGTTAATTTTATAGATTCTGACGCCGAGTCATGTTCCCTTTCCCCAGGTAAGGTTCGTCGGTGCATCTCACATCCTCAGGAGTATCCTTTACCACCCAACGCAGAAGTTTATGACTGGGTGGACCGAGAGGTGCTCGGCACTAGATCAGATTTGGTTGCCAACAATCTAAGTCATATTTGGGCTCATGTGCTCCCATGTCCAGGAGATGACGCTGGGACTTCCTATACTATTAGTGCTCCGTCAGTTAATGACCGGGTGTGCACTTTGATTGAGGATAATAGTAAAGAATTTTTTATGTATGAGGAAGTCGTTATAAGATTAGGCATCAAGATGCCTTTTACGGCATTCGAAATTGCTTTGTTATGGTGGCTGCGTCTAGCTCCCACTCAATTACATCCTAGTGGCTGGGCTTTTGCCCGAGCGTTCCAAAGGTTTTGTGAGGCGTTGAGGTTAGCGTGCTCCATCCGAGCGTTTCTTTGGTTTTATGTTCCTCAAATCAATGTTTTTGAGAAAGGGTCGACGAAGAGGGCGTGGGTGTCATTGAAGGCTCGTAACGACCATGCTCTGTTTGCCAAGTTCACTGATTCTTGGAAGACTTTTAAGCCGTTGTTTTTTAAGTACCAGTTTGTCGGTGAGGGGGTTTGCTGGTTTATGGAGGATGATCGGCCTCGGTTTCCCCTATCCTGGTCTCCCGATTTTTTTAATAGGCATCCAAAGTTGTATCAATATCATTATGATAAGGAGCTGTCAGATGCCGAGAGCCACACCTGTGATACTTTTTACAAGTATCTCAAGTCGAACGGCCAGGTCGACATTAGAAATATTGTTATACTGCCAAAAGAACTTGTGAAACCTGAACTTGGTAATAACTGTTTTTTTAACCCTTTTTTTGTTTGCTTTTGCAGTTAGAATGTCTAAGATGAACAAAGCCGCTGCTCGTATGAGGGAGCTTGCGAAGATCAAGCTGGATGAGGCAGCTGGATCCCCGAGTGCAGCAGCTTCCAGCGAGGCTACTCAGTCCGTTACTGTTGCAATGGCACCATCTTCTGGTGCCGAGATTGTACAGGACATGCCGGTTACTACTATACCTGCTAACGATATCGCCACTAGCGTTCCCCTCGTCAACGTGGATGAGGAAGAGGAGGAAGACCAAGAACCCTTGGCCAAGAGGGCTAGGCTGGATAAGGGAAAGGGTAAGGCGGTTGAATTGTTGAAGCCGTTGAAGTCATCGGAAAAAGAAGTATTTGTGGTTTGACATATCTGATCCCACAGAGGAGACTGTTTGGGCTCGGAAGTTGCAAGAAAAATTTGTTAATATGGTTTATACTCCCAATGACAAGAAAAGGCTCTTGAGCCAATCTGCACATACTTTGAAAAATAACTGTCGTATTTTGGGCAAGGATATGCTGAGGGCAGCAAGCTACGCTTTCCATATCGCTGAAAATGCTGAAGACATTAGCGCGACTCTGTCGCCGGCTGAGAAGGAAAAAAGGAGGGCTTCCGACCTTCGTGAGGAAGTTCTACTTAATCAAATCAAGGAATATCAAGCTGGTACCCAGGCATTGACGGATGCTAATTCCGAGCTTCAAAGGAAACTTACTGAATCCGAAAAAGCTCGCGAAATTGCTGAAAAGGCTAATGAGGAAATTAAAAAAGCCAAGGAAGATTCTGTCGGAATGAAAGCTGAGGCAGAGAAGTTGCTGCAGACTGCCCGAGAAGCGTTGGCTGAGTCTCGTCGCCGAAACACTGAATTGGAAGGAGTCCAAGGTTGGCTGACTAAATCTGAAGATGTTGTGACCCGATTGCAAGGTGATCTTGCTAGGATGCGTCGGAAGGCATTAAAGCACAAAGTTTTGGCCAAGCGGAATCAATTTAATTGGGATCATGCGACAACAGATTCCTTTGTTAATGCCGTCCAGCAGCTGAGCTTTATGAACCCAGGGATTCGGGTCATAGGAGCAAATCCGACCTTTGGGATTGTGGATGGTCGTGTTGTTGACTATGGCCGAGGGGACGTGGAGGTGGATTTGTCAACTCCTAACCTTCCAAATCCTTTGGACTTGGCGAATGAAGATGAAGATGATTTTGATGGGTCATCAATTGTGCTTTCTGATGATGAAGAGTAGATCTTTTTCTTTTTGTTTCTTTATTTGTAATTTAGTAAAGATGTTGATCCTTTTGTAATTTGATCAGTATGTTAATGATCAGAATGCTAATCTTCTTCAAGACTTGATTGCTTTTAAGTTTTAAATTCATTATGCTTTTTGGCTTTTAGCTTCATAACTCAAGTATAGCTGAGGTTTATCTTTTTCTTCGTTATAAACTGTTATCGAGATTTCGGATCTCCAACCTTTGGCCAAGGTGGGATCCTTGGTCCTCGACTTGTAAAAATTGTTAAAGCTTTTTAGTCGGGCATCTCTTAAAGTACTTGTTATTTTAGTTTATAAGTCCCTGTTGTAAGGACATGTATAAACAACCCAGTTCGACTCGGTGGCGAGCCAAGAGGAAAGGGCTAGTACGTTAACAGAAAGAAAGAGTTTGAAACTGAAATTCTGCAAAAAAAGTTCTTCATTGAGTTCCTTCAATTGTCTACAAGCAGTGAATGTAAGTACAAAAAGCTTTGAAATGACTTAAAACATAGAAATATGAAAGTAAATGGCAACAAAGTAGATACTTGAAAGTGGAACAACTAATTTTAAAACCAAGGGCAAAGAAGATCTGAAAGGATGGTTGTGGGACTTGTGTGTTTTCAGCTGTAATAAGGTTTCAGTTTTGTGGCATTCCAAGTGTTGTTAAGTTCTTGTTTTGTTAGTGTCTTCAATCTATATGCTCCTGATCCTGTTTTTGAGGTGATTTTGTAAGGTCCTTCCCAATTTCTGGCCAGCTTTCCTTCTCTCGCATTTTTCAACCCAATGTCAGCTCGTCTGAGGACCAGGTCCCCGACTGTGAAACTCCTGGGGACCACCCATTTATTGTATTCTCGGGCTTGTCTTTCTTTTGCCCCCTTCTCTCTGGCTGTCGCAAGGGCTCGGAACTCATCACTGAAAGTCAATTCTTCTTTAAGCAATCCATTATTCACTTCTACCGGGCGCTCCATCACTCGGAACGTGGGAATCCGAGTTTCAATGGGTATCACTGCCTCACAACCGTACGTGAGTCGGTACGGGGTTTCTCCTGTGGAGGTGTGTACGGTCGTACGAACTGACCATAGGACCTCAGGAAGAATATCGGCCCATTACCCTTCCGCTTCCAGTAGCCTTTTCTTTATACCATCTATGATGATCTTGTTCACTGCTTCTGCTTGCCCATTTGTATGTGGATGCTCAACAGACGAGAAGTGGTGGGCAATGTGGAACTGATCTACTATGTCTTGAAAGACTCGGGCAGTGAATTGAGTGTCGTTGTCGGTTACCAGACTGTGTGGGATGCCAAAGCGAGCGATGACCTGTCTCAGGAAGAATTTTTTAATCTTGGTTGAAGAGATTGTTGCCAGAGCCTCGGCCTCGACCCATTTGGTGAAATAATCTACCGCGACCACTACGAACTTGAGTTGTCCAGGGGCCGTTTTGAACTTCCCAATGATATCCATGCCCCATTGGTAAAAGGGCCATGTGGAAATCATCGAATGAAGCTCTGTAGGTGGTCGTTGGTAGACTTTTCCATGAAGTTGACAGGATTTTCATTTCTTAACGTGGTCCGAGGCATCACTCTGAAGGGTAGGCCAGTAATAGCCTGCTCGAAGGATCTTGTGGGCTAATGCTTTTCCTCCCACGTGATGGCTTGAGATTCCTTCGTGACCCTCGGCCAAGACCAGTTCTGCTTCCATTGGGTTTAGACATTTCAACATGGGGGAGTCTACCCCTCTTCTGTACAAAGTGTCGTCGAGGATAGAATAATGGGCTGCTTGTTTGATTAATTTTTTAGCATCTAACGGATCCGCGGGCAAAATCTGATGCTTGAGATATTCTTTAATTGGGGTCATCCAGTCGGTAGTCAGGGAAACCGCGAGAACAACGCTCGGCTCATGCACGGTTTCCTGTACTAAACTTTTGTTATTCTCGGGACCCTTGGTGCTGGCTAGTTTGGAAAGGATGTCTGCCCGACCATTAGATGCTCTTGGGATATGGGTAATAGAGAAACTTGAAAAAAGATCAGAGTGTTTTGACCTGCTCCAGGTATTTATGAAGAATTGGTTCCTTTGCCTGGAATTCTCCATTAACCTGGGAAACCACCAATTGTGAGTCGCTGAATATCTAAATCTCAGAGGCCCCCATCTGATGGGCCATGCGCAAACCAGCAAATACCGCTTCATACTCTGTCTGGTTGTTAGAGGTGGGAAACTCGAACTTTATAGAGTACTCGACGCTGAGTCCTTCAGCGTTTTCGAGAATTATACCGGCGCCAGCCCCCTTGCTGTGGCTGGAACCGTCCACGTAAACCTTCCAGAGCTGTGGCTTGTCGGTGTGTTGAGGATCTGAGAGTTCTGAGATAAAATCAGCTAGTATCTGAGACTTGAGAGTTTTTCTTGGTTCAAAGGTTATGTCGAACTCTGATAGCTCGACCGACCAAGAAACCATTCTTCCAGCCAAATCTGGACGGTGGAGCACCTACCTGATTGGTTGGTTGTCATGATTGTGATAGGATGGCTCTGGAAGTACTGCCTAAGTCTTCTCGCAGTAACTACCAGAGTAAAAGCAAGCTTTTCAATCTTTGAGTACCTCGTTTCAGGTCCCTGCAGGGCCTTACTCACGAAGTACACTGGTTGCTCGGTTCCCGAGTCATCTCTGACCAGGGCCGAGCTTATGGATGATTCACCTATTGACAGATACAAAAATAGAGTTTCCCCTTCCCGAGGGCTAGTGAGGACGGTAGGGGAGGATAGATATTCTTTTAGTTCGACGAATGCCTGTTCACATGATTCGTCCCAATGAAAATCCTTGTTCTTAAGCAGCTGATACCACGGGAAAGCCTTTCTGGCTGACTGAGGGAGAAATCTAGAAAGAGCCTCCATTCGTCCTGTCAGTCTTTGGACCTCTTTCACATTAGAAGGACTATGCATTATCAGAATTGCCTGACATTTTTCTGGGTTCGCCTCGATGCCCCTTTCAGTGAGCATGAAACCCTAGAAAGCTCCTGCAGGTACCCCAAAAGTACATTTTTCTGAGTTAAGCCGCATATTGTGTTTTCTAATTTTGGCCAGGATTGCTGCCAGATCATGAGGGTGATCCTCCTTCCTTTTACTCTTAGTTATCATGTCATCAATATACACTTTCAGGGTAGGACCGATCAGCCCGGAGAAGACCTTGTTCATCATACGCTGGTATGTTGCACCAGCGTTTTTTAATCCGAAGGGCATCACTGTATAGCAATATGTGGCCCTTTTAGTGATGAAGGTCGTTTTCTCCTGATCAGGGGGGTACATTGGGATCTGGTTGTACCCTGAATATGCGTCCATAAAGGAGAGGAGCTGATATCCTGATGAACTGTCAACCAACTTATCAATAACTGGAAGAGGGTACTGATCTTTCGGGCAAGCCTTGTTTAAGTCGGTATAGTCGACGCACATGCGCCACTTGCCGTTAGACTTCTTGACCAGAACAGTGTTTTATAGCCACTCAGAATAGTTAACTTCTCTGATGAATCCCGCGGAAAAGAGCTTGGCCACTTTTTCTTCAATTACCGCGGCCTTCTCCGTTCCTACCCTTCTTTTTTTCTGAGCGACCGGTTTAGCGGTCGGGTTGACACTGAGATGATGACAGATAAAATTGGGATCAATCCCCGGCATGTCCGCCGAGGTCCAAGCAAAAAGATCCTTGTTTCTTCTCAAAAGCTCGAGCATTTTTGCTCTTGTGTTCTCGGAAAGGCTAGTACCCAGTCTTATCCTTCTGGTCGGGTTTTCCTCGTCCAGTTCTATGAATTCCCAATCACCTTGGGGGGTTGGCCTAGTGTCGTCCTGATCGGACTAATATCCAGGTCTGTTAATAAGACATTTCCTTTGTTCAAGTTTGGCTTATAGCATAATCTGGCATTGTCTTGCTCGGCTCTGATTGCAACGACCCTTCCATCTGAACCCTCAAACTTCATGGACAAGTGAATAGTTGAAACGACCGTGCCAAAGGCTTGGAGACAGGTTCTGCCGAATATAGCATTGTACGCCGACGGGCAATCAACTACCAAAAACTCAATGATTTCGGTTCTTGCTGAGGGTTGGTTCCCAAGAGTTACCTGGAGTTGGATGTATCCTTTGGGGACGATTGTGTCTCCTGTGAAGCCAATCAATTTCCCCTCAAAAGGGGTTAGATCAGCTGTTTTCAATTTCAAAGCTTCGAAGAGGTTTAAAAACATGATGTCGGCATAACTGCCTTGGTCGACAAATATTCTGGCGACTTCATAATTGCCTACCAAGGCAGTTATCACCATCAGGTCATTGTGGCCCGAAATGATCCCTTCCAAATCTTCATCACTAAAACAGATTGGGACACTTTTTGAAACTCTCTTGCGAATCGGATGGTCCTGGACGGCTAGCACTTGATTGATATACCTTTTTCTGTCTGATCTGCTTTCTCCTCCCCCAGCAAATCCTCCAGCAATGGTGTTAATTCTGAGGTTTTGGGGGGACTGATCTGTGTTAACTATTTCTACCATAGCTACTCTCTGCTGATTTGATGCTTGTTGTTTATTGGGATGATGATTGGTTTGTCTTGTGGGGGATGGGGTTCTTCTGCGAGCATTTCTGTCTAGGGAAGGGGTTCTCCTCCTGGCACGTCGAGTGAGTGTTTCTCAAACGTACTGTTGTAGTTTCCCATCTCTTATGAGCTACTCAATGACATCTCATAGCCATGTGCACTCGTCCGTGGTGTGGCCGTACCCCCCATGATACGAGCAAAACTTTGATCGGTCCTGCCGCGAACTTCTTTTCAGAGAGGGAGGCATTTCAACCATTCTTAGGTCGGTTTGCATAGTTTCCTACAAAATATGACTCCTTGGAACCGTGAGAGGGGTGTATTCATCAAACTTGGCCCTAGGAATGATGAATCTCCTGTCACCCCTAGGCCCTCTTCTCTCTCCTGTCATCTCTCCTCGGCCTTCCTTGAGAGGAGGGCTCACCCCTGTCACCTTTTTCTCTTTGTCTCTGCCACTTGTTAAATTCTTCCAAATTGATAAATTTGGTGGAACGATGTCTTAGGTCCGCCATGTCCCTCGGTGGCTTCCCCACCACTGAGTTCTTAAAATCTCCATTGCGGAGTCCCTGTGTAAAAATAAAAACTGCGAAACTTGGCTCGAGGTTTGGTACAGATCCTGCCTCCGAGTGGAATCGAGCCAGATACTCCCTCAATGGCTCTTCCGGTAGTTGCATTACTCCTGCCAGTGCATGGTCTAATTTTTGTTGTATGCAACTTGTTGTATATCTATTAAGAAAAATCTTTTTCATTTCTGCCCAAGAATTAATGGAATTCCTGGGAAGGGCCGAGTACCACCTCAGTACCAGTGGTTGAAGAGTCATCGAGAAAGATCGACACTTCATCAAATCTCCCCCGTCATAAAAATTCATGGCACCTTCGAAAGATAGGATGTGTTCCAGGGGGTCAGTTAACCCATTGTACTTCGTAACGCTGGTGGGACCAAGGAAAGCAGACGGTGTTTCATAGGCCATGATGCGAGGGGTGAAGGGGTGACCTGGGTGAGTATTACTTTCTGTTTCATAGGTGGCTGCTAGGGCGGGGTTTATCGGTGGTGGAGGGGGTAGGGTAATTGGACCTTGCGGATCATGAACTAATCTGGTTGCTGGGGCTGTTTCCATTGCCCATCCAGCAATCGCGTACATGTGGATCTGCTGAAGGTCGGTTATAGCCTTCCCCTGCTATTCCAACATTTGAGCTTGTAAGATCCATGTAGAAGGTTTTGATAATGACAAAGGGTTTTGAACAAGCTACAAATGTGTTGATCAAGTTCAAGCTCAACAAGCAACAACAAACATCAAGTGATGAAGAGAGAGCAAACTCATGAAGACTTAGTTTGGTAGTTTATGCTTTATGTTTTATCATTCGCCTCACAAGTCTTTTAGTTTATGAGTTTGGGTAGAGTTCTTAGAGGGTAGTGAATCTCTTTTGATTGCATGATTATATCATATATTGAGTATTCACTTTGCCTAAAATCAATAGGTGGCTTAAAGGTTTGAAAGAAAAGGTTTAGTTTTTGAGAAAACAAGTTTTAAGTGATTTTTAGTAGAGGTAATCGATTACCCCTATTGAAGTAATCGATTACTTCCCCTTTTACTCGAGTAGAATTTTTCATCTTTGCGGCAATACTCGATTAGAGGCTTGATTACTCGAGTAGGGCATTTATTACTCGAGTAACACGAGCTGTAACTGTTTTTAAAATGAGTTTTTCACTTCTCAAAAGCTTTTCTAAGTGCTCCAACTTTTGGGTATTCTATATAAACCTATTCCTAACCTTTGTGATGATAATCCATCATTTTGATATTCATTTTTACAAAGAATCAAAGCCACTCTATTCTCTCTCACTCTCTCAAGATCAAAGCTCTCATTTTCATATTCTTTGATCAAGAAACCTTGAATCTCTCATGTTGATATTTCATAGCTTTTGAAAGAGATTCATAGGATTGTTATTTTGTTTTCATTTGAGTTGTAATCATTGCAAGAGGCAAACATTCTACAACATTGGAAGCCTTGATTTTGTGAATCAAGCAAAGTTTATTGGAAGCCTTGGTGAGGCATTTCATCAAGCACTTGGAAGCCTTGTTGAAGAACAAGCAATTGGAAGTCTTGTGAGTGAAGCAAGCAATTGGAAGTCTTGTGAGTGAAGCAAGCAATTGGAAGACTTGTTGTGGGGTATCGGCAAGCAAGAGAAGAGGTTAGATTAGATTATCAATAGGGTTACAAGGCAAGGGTGTGGTATCTCTTGTAGGCTAGCAAGAAGGAAGTCTTGTGAGGCATTTACTTGTAATTTGAGAAACTCTAATTCCTCATAGTGAAGAATCTCTCTTGGTTGAAGAGGGGACTGGAGTAGCTTTCAAGTGGATGAAAGTGAACCAGGATAAATCACTGTGTCGTATCTCTAAACTCTTAACTCTTTACAATTCTTGTTATTCATATTGTTCTTGATTGAAAACCTAGAAAAAGTGATTTTTCATAATTGATTGAATTGAATCTTAATTGTGCAAAATTGATTTGGGGAAAATCATTTTCATTACCTAGGTTAATCAATAAGAATATTGGTGTTAATCATTTCCGCTTTATCTCTGATTATACATGTTGATTGATTGATTTTCGTATTTGATTGAAAAGTGATTTTTCAATTTCAACTTGCATTAATCGAGTAACTTGGTTCATTAATCGATTAGTTTGAATTGAACATTCGGCATTAATCGATTAGTTAACTTGTTAATCGATTAACATAAGAAAATTTCAAGAAAATCATTTGTTTTAATCGTTTCAATTTGTTTCTTGCGAAAATCTTTCAAGGTTTATTAAACACCTATTCAACCCCCCTTGTAGGTGTTCTCCTAGTGTATCCTAGTTATTTCACCCACTATTTGTGGTTTTCATAATTGGTATCAGAGCTCGGTCGAAAGACACGAGCATAGAGCTTTTTCGTAAAGATCCTTGAGGAAACTACAATGGGTTCTATGAATCCTTTTGGTGGTGAAGGTGCTTCAATTAATCGCCCTCCTATGTTCGGTGGAGAGGGTTATGGTTATTGGAAAATTAGGATGAAAATCTTTATAGAAGCTATAGATGTGAACATTTGGGAAGCCATTGAAAATGGTCCTTATATTCCCTCAAAAGATGTAGAAGGTGTGCTTACCCTAACTCCCAAAGATAAGTGGACCGATGATGATAAAAAGAAAATTCAATATGATTTAAAAGCAAAGAATATCATCACCTCCGCTCTATCTTATGATGAGTTCTTTAGAGTCTCCCAATGTCTTAATGCCAAAGAAATGTGGGACACCTTGCAAGTCACACATGATGGCACTAGTGAAGTTAGGCGTGTTAGATTAAATTCTTTGATGCATGAATATGAATTGTTTCGTATGTTGCCTAATGAATCTATATGTTTTATGCAAAAACGTTTTACTCATATTGTTAATCATCTCATTGTTCTTCGTAAAACTTTCGTGAATTGTGAACTTGTTAACAAAGTTTTAAGATGTCTAAGTAGGGAATGGCAACCCAAGGTTACCGCAATTATTGAATCAAGAGACTTGGACACCATGGACTTAGCAACACTTTTCGGAAAGCTTCAAGAACATGAAATGGAGCTTCGACGTTTGCATAAGCATGAAGAATCGAAGAAGTATGGAGAAAGAAAAGGAATTGCTCTTAAAGCTCAAATATCATATCAAAAGGAAGAGAGTTCCGATAGTGATGATAATGAAGATTCTGATTCGGACATTGATGAAGAGGAGATGAAGCTTCTACTAAGAAAGTTCCATAAGATTCTAAGGAGAAAAGGAAGGTTGAACAAGGACAAAAGTAAAGAGAAGAATCCCCCACACTACAAGACCAAGACAACCAAAGATGGAATAGTTTGCCATGAATGTGGAAAGCCCGGTCATCTCAAGTACTCATGTTCTAAATATCTCAAGAAGAAGGAGAAAGAAAAGAAAAATTCTAAAACTAAAAGAGCATACATAGTTTGGAATAGTGATGATGAAGAAGACAAGAAAAGCCAATCAAATAATTCTTCAGATGATGAAGAAGCCGCTTGTCTCAACTTGATATCTTTAGTAGATGAAGAAGAAAGTTCAAATGATGATTCAAGTGAACAAAGCGACGAAAGCGATGTAAGTGAAACTAAATCCGAAATTTCTTCTAAGTATGAAATATTGTATAATGCTTATGAAGAAATGCATGAACAACTTAAGAAAATAGTCAAGAAGAACATTGAAAGGAAGAAGCTCATTGAGGAACATCAACAAAAGATTTTAAATTTACAAAAGCAAGTTGATGACCTTAACTTAGACAATGAGACTTTGCATCTTATCATTGATAATTCTTCTTGTGATTGTGCTAGTAGATTGAATATTGTGGTTGATTGTGAGAATTGCAAGTTGCTTAAGGATGAAAATGCTATTTTAAAAAATAAGCTTGCAAGTTTCACAAATGGTGATATTAAATTGCGCACATTGTTAAATTTTCAAAGAGAAAATTCAAACAAGTTTGGTTTGGGTTATACTAATGCTAAGAGTAAGTCTCATAGAAATGTTGTTGATTTTTCAAAGGTTGATTTTTCAAATGCACCAACATGTTTCTATTGTGGTACTCATGGACATACTTCAAATGTGTGTTATGTTAAAGTGCATGGTATACCTAAAGGAGATTTTGTTTGGATGAAAAAGGGTGAGAGTCCCTACACTAACAAAAATGGATCCAAAACCATTTGGATACCAAAAAGCAAAGCATGATTGTTTTTGTAGGTATGATTGAAGAGCAAAAGGACTTTCATGTGATATTCATTCATTTGCTTCTTCAATTGGTATCAAGAAGAAAATCCTACAAATTGGTAACATTCGATTTATACAATTGGTATTTGTTTAGTCACAATTGGTATCATGTTATTGGTATACAATTTGTTAAAATTGGTATCATTGAGTAATCATTAGATGATTATCATGCTTTTGTTGATATAGAGAAATTAATAACTTAGTATTTCTTCTATTTTGGCTTAGATCTTATATTTCATTGGTATATGTTTCTTTTTGATAATGCCAAAGGAGGAGAAATATTATGTTTTGACCATTTTGGGGAGAAATGAAATGGTATGTTTTTGGAGAAAGGTTGTTTTTGTTGTTTTTATGTAGGTTGAGCAAAGTTGTTGAAGATAAGGGGAGAATCAAGCTTAACTCAATTGGATTTCAAATGTCAAAAGCATTTATTGAGGGGGAGCAAGAGTCTCACCAAGTGATCAAATGGTTCAAGCATCAACAACTTCAATGAACTTCATACATTCAAAACATGGTTTGTCATTTTCAAAAAGGGGGAGATTGTAAGATCCATGTAGAAGGTTTTGATAATGACAAAGGGTTTTGAACAAGCTACAAATGTGTTGATCAAGTTCAAGCTCAACAAGCAACAACAAACATCAAGTGATGAAGAGAGAGCAAACTCATGAAGACTTAGTTTGGTAGTTTATGCTTTATGTTTTATCATTCGCCTCACAAGTCTTTTAGTTTATGAGTTTGGGTAGAGTTCTTAGAGGGTAGTGAATCTCTTTTGATTGCATGATTATATCATATTTTGAGTATTCACTTTGCCTAAAATCAATAGGTGGCTTAAAGGTTTGAAAGAAAAGGTTTAGTTTTTGAGAAAACAACTTTTAAGTGATTTTTAGTAGAGGTAATCGATTACCCCTATTGAAGTAATCGATTACTTCCCCTTTTACTCGAGTAGAATTTTTCATCTTTGCGGCAATACTCGATTAGAGGCTTGATTACTCGAGTAGGGCATTTATTACTCGAGTAACACGAGCTGTAACTGTTTTTAAAATGAGTTTTTCACTTCTCAAAAGCTTTTCTAAATGCTCCAACTTTTGGGTATTCTATATAAACCTATTCCTAACCTTTGTGATGATAATCCATCATTTTGATATTCATTTTTACAAAGAATCAAAGCCACTCTATTCTCTCTCACTCTCTCAAGATCAAAGCTCTCATTTTCATATTCTTTGATCAAGAAACCTTGAATCTCTCATGTTGATATTTCATAGCTTTTGAAAGAGATTCATAGGATTGTTATTTTGTTTTCATTTGAGTTGTAATCATTGCAAGAGGCAAACATTCTACAACATTGGAAGCCTTGATTTTGTGAATCAAGCAAAGTTTATTGGAAGCCTTGGTGAGGCATTTCATCAAGCACTTGGAAGCCTTGTTGAAGAACAAGCAATTGGAAGTCTTGTGAGTGAAGCAAGCAATTGGAAGTCTTGTGAGTGAAGCAAACAATTGGAAGACTTGTTGTGGGGTATCGGCAAGCAAGAGAAGAGGTTAGATTAGATTGTCAATAGGGTTACAAGGCAAGGGTGTGGTATCTCTTGTAGGCTAGCAAGAAGGAAGTCTTGTGAGGCATTTACTTGTAATTTGAGAAACTCTAATTCCTCATAGTGAAGAATCTCTCTTGGTTGAAGAGGGGACTGGAGTAGCTTTCAAGTGGATGAAAGTGAACCAATATAAATCACTGTGTCGTATCTCTAAACTCTTAACTCTTTACAATTCTTGTTATTCATATTGTTCTTGATTGAAAACCTAGAAAAAGTGATTTTTCATAATTGATTGAATTGAATCTTAATTGTGCAAAATTGATTTGGGGAAAATCATTTTCATTACCTAGGTTAATCAATAAGAATATTGGTGTTAATCATTTCCGCTTTATCTCTGATTATACATGTTGATTGATTGATTTTCGTATTTGATTGAAAAGTGATTTTTCAATTTCAACTTGCATTAATCGAGTAACTTGGTTCATTAATCGATTAGTTTGAATTGAACATTCGACATTAATCGATTAGTTAACTTGTTAATCGATTAACATAAGAAAATTTCAAGAAAATCATTTGTTTTAATCGTTTCGATTTGTTTCTTGCGAAAATCTTTCAAGGTTTATTAAACACCTATTCAACCCCCCCTTCTAGGTGTTCTCCTAGTGTATCCTAGTTATTTCACCCATCGTTTGTGGTTTTCATAGAGCTTGCTGCTTCATTATCTCTTCGAGTTGAGTTTCTCTTCGGCCTTGGCAGTGTTCCCTCTCTCCTCCGGAAACACGGGCGTCAAAGGATCGTCCAGATCCGTGGTTTTGTGCGAGATTGGGAGTGTTGGGGTTTGCTTTTCTGGAATGGACAATGTAGGGTCCGCTATGTGTTCGGGTTGGTGCGGTGTGGTTGCTGCGAGCTGGGATTTCCAGTTGAACTGAAGGTATGCTGTGAGGGGGTGGGTGGGGTGGGTTTCTTCCGTTGGTATTACCTTCTAAGTCCCTTCCGTTGTCAGCGCTACCTTCCACTAATCTGTGACGATTTCTTCCGGTCTGGTGGTGTACACCTCGAGAGTTGTTTCCGGTGTTGCCACGTGTGTGTGCCATTTTGGGTGGGAATGACAGTTTATCATCCCCATAGACGGCGCCAATGTAGTGTCTAAGATCTGTTGCTTAGCTCAAAGATATTGAGAGACCTGAGAGCTAGGACGTGACCTGAGACTGTGTGATTTCTTTGGTATTCTAGAAATCCAGTTGGGATAACTAGGGTTTCCCTAATCACTGGTGTATGCAAATGTGCAATTAGGGAGTGAGAGAACGTACCTGACCCCCAGCTGGAGACAGCTATTTATAGGGGTGGCATTGTACCTTATGGGCCTGTACGGAGGTCCAGTTAGGCTGCTGACGTGGCCCTTTTAGGATAGGGGGATGAGTCATTCATCCTTATCCTGTATTTGAGGGTCTTATCCCTGTGGCAAGTTGAATTCACGCGCCCATAGCTCGGGCTCTCAAGGGGTAAAGTCCCTGTGGTCGGCCCAAGCCTGATGGGGTGAGTACTTGAATAAATACTCGGCCTGAGTAGGCACAGTCCTTAGAATAGCTTATTCTGGTCGGCTAACTACTGTAAGGGTAGGACCGAGGGCCGGTCCACCACAATGAGTTTATGTTCTAAATGAATTATGTGTGCTTGTAATGTGGTTGTATAATTTTTATTTACTGTTTGAATTGATTTAAGTGTTGCACCAAAAACAAATGATTTTAACTCTGGCTGTATGATTTGTCTGATAATGGTAGTTGTTATAAGGTGTTTGGAAAGAGATTTTTCAGTGAATAAAAAGCTGGAATTTATCTTTGAGATGTTACTCCCTCCGTCCCGTTATCTTGGTAAAAAAATGCTAAAAAATATGTCCCATATTAAAGTAAAAAAATAAATGAAAAATCTTAAAGATTATATATTGTATCTATGATTGATAAGTAAGTAAGGAAAACACATTTAAAGATTTTTTTTGGAGACAATATTGCAATATGTATTAATTGTAATGATATGAAATTTTGTATAATATCAATTTGTAATTAATGAATGAATGATGCATTATATTAAACAGATATTCTCTTATTTTCATTGACTTGGTTGACTTTTACTAAGATAATGGGACGGAGGGAGTATAATTAAGTTTTAAAAATTATTTCGTGATTTGAAAAGGTTTTCATGATTTATAAAGTTATAAAGAAAAAAGTGTTTTTACTTGAACAGTGAATTGTTTTTGAGTTCTGAAAAAGGTTTTAAGTTACTAATATTGTTTTATGATCTACGATTTTTCTACGTATTTTGAAAAAGGGTTCAATTGGTTTAAGTTATTGTTTTGTGAATGTATAATTGATTGGTCCTTTGAATTTTATTATTAATTTTTACGGTTCGAGTGAAGCAAATTCGGGTAATCAAGAATTAGTTGTCTCTAGCTTCACATCCAGGTAAGAAAAGCTTTCCTAAGACACAATGGCACTTTGGGTAGCATTAGGATGTTCTTGATCATCTCAAAGATCAGAACTCCGTAGTTATTTTTCAATATACGTAACGACAATTGTTTGTGCGTGTGTTTGGCCGGACGACGTTGAGACAATAACTCTTGTTTGTGTGATTCTCTGTTTATGATTTACCTGTATTATATTTCATGAGTATTATATTTATTTGCTTTGAAATTATGTTATATCCTGAGCAGTTTTGTTTATCTGCTTTGAATAATGATGTATCCGGGAGAAAATTGATGAAATGAGTACTATGCTGAATATCATGTAATATCCGATTGATTCTGGAAAAGAGAATTGTTATCTTGAAGGTATAAAGATTGAAAAGTAAGCTTTGCTCGTATAGTCTAAAGTAATAGTATACAGTGATGGTGCAACGTAGCACAGATAACCTTCTGATGTATATCCCCAATCGCACTGTCTTCGGACGTGCTTGATTTTAAGTAGCTGGCCACGTGAATGAAGTGTCGTGGTTGCGAGCTTTGTGGATTCCACTGTATGTAGGGAGGTGTTTGCTCGTTTTCTTTTTAGAGGTCGAGGCCTGTTAGAAGTGCGGCTTAGAATGGGTCGATCAATGATAGGTTAATAAAGCTAAATCCTTTTCTAAAAGACTTTAAGGACTTAAAGACTTTAAAAGCTTAATCTTTCCTAACCCTGCGTTGAGAGAGAAGTACTGGAGAGGAAAGATACCGAATACTTGGAGGTTTGTACTCTTCGAGTGGTGATTGTGATAGGGGAAGGCAAGGATGGTGAAACATCAAGAAGCCTGGAGCGTTTCCCTAGGCGGGACAACGTTACAATAATCCGAGGTCCCTGATAGGCCTCGATCGTAGCAAGGACTGCAACGCGAACTAGGGATAGAGCTGTAGCCCCCTTGAGCAAATCGGAGATAGTGAGAGGGAATCCGAATCGAGGCTAGAGATCATTGTTTTTATTTACTGACCCACTCAGCGTGGTACATTTACTATTTCTTTTGCTGGCCCTCTGTAGTGGTTTCAGCTGGTGCGTACCCTTTGACTATTGATGCCTGCGTGGTTAGGATTCCTGTGCGTCCCATCTGCTTTCCGAACTAGGTCGTGGTTGGATATTAAGGAGGAGATGTATCGTGTGTGCTGACTTTTTCCCCTGCCTCGATGATTTCCCTCCCTAAATCATTGACGACTATGTTTGAGTTGAAAGAAGAAAATTAAAGAAGATTATTAATATTTTATTTGAAAATCCCTTATGAAGCAAGTAAAATTATTATTGATGATATGACATGACATTATGAGGAGATGCTATGAAATGATGATGGTGATACTTATGATCATGAGGTCTTTTGAGAATGGCCACTATTTGCTTATTTCATTTGATGATTGTATATGTATGTGTGCGAATCTTAATGTGATCCCTTAAAGTAAGTCCATGCCGTCGACGATTAATTCGTTCGGATCGCTTATTCTCTCTGCTTTCCCTTTTTCTGTGGACATTGGGAATGATGTCCACACATGGCAGATCAAGTCATTGTCGTGTGGAAGTTGCAAATAGTGGGTAGTGCATTGGGATTATTTTAAAGTGAAGCGGATTGGATGGCATGTGTTTGAGACTTTGATCCGGAGCTGATCGTCAGTGGGAGTTCAACCCAGATGCGGCATCAGTAATGGAGAGCAGCGACAACGAGAAGTTTTATGTTTGTCTTAGGCCTCAATAGTTAGATTGAGTTTGTCTGCTCTGATAGGACTGATGTAATCTCTAGTATTAGCATAGAACTTTTATTCAGTATTTTATTGTATCACATGTCATGACCTTAAGGGTCGTGACCTTTTTGTAAAACAATTGAATTGATGTAATTACTCGATTATAAGAATAAATTCTTTTACTTCTCAATTGAAGTCTTTTGTCGAATTTTTAAAAGGTAATCAAATGTTTTCCGCAATTAATCCTTAGAGGAAATAATATTTTAAGGAAAGGAGTTTTGGAATGTGTAATGGTAATGTCTCAGTTTGGAATAGAATAACATCTCGGATATTTTGTAAACAAAGCTAAGTAATGTATATTGGTTAAAGTTAATCTTTTCAGAATAAATTAAAAGGAAATGTTTTAGAAAGGTTATATAAAAAAAATGGCGCAATTTTTTGCTAAAAATTCTATGTCCAAATTGGGGTGTTACAGTACCGACGGGTCTGGATATCTCAGACCCGAACCCCAGACTTGTTCAAAGCGGGTACCCAAACGGGTCCATTCTTTGGACCTAGGGGTCTTTTTTTTTGAACTCAGATCCGGACCCGTTGTAGGTATTACCCGCGGGTACCCGAGGATCCGGGTCCAATTGTAACACCCCGGTTCATTTTAATTTATAAATAAATAAAAGTAGCATATAAATAATAAAAGCATATTCATATAATTGAGGAACTTTACAAAACAAGTTCAGAAACACTTTTGGGGGTTTACCATTACAATACACAACAGCATAAAGAAATAAACAGAGTTCATTTCTTTCGACTCTTCCGCTGCGACACTTTATCTTCAAGTTTCTTGCACATTTACCTAAAATGTTAAACCACTAAGGGGCGAGACATTTTCAAAACACGTTGAATTAAAGGACAGTAAACAGTTCATAATAAAACTCGAGAATAATAACTAAATCAAGCAATGGAATAACAGTGCACATCACAAGTCAGGACTCGTGCAATGCAATACCGCCTCTCAAATGCCAACCTATAACTGGATCACATTCACATCATTCTCATTCATATACTCATTATCAATCTTTCACTGTGGGATCCATTTATAGAGTTGGTTCTCTTTTCTTTGCTTTTCTCTTTTCTTCACTTTTCTTTTCTTTTCTTTTCTCTTTTCTCTTTTCATTGCAGTTGTTAATGCATTCTTTTCTTTTCTTTTCACCTCACATCACCCTCTTCTCCTGGGAATAGACTAGCCGAGAGTAAACGTCTCGCAACCAATGCTTACACGATATTGGACCCCTTTCGATCCAGCGGCTATAGCCGAGACCGCCCTCTGCGACCATGAATTGCCTCCTAAGTGACCGATAGAATTGTAAAAGTTTTTCAGAACCGATCCCCGACACAGGTAGCAAGTCCGTGTCCTTTTGGAGATCAAGGTTCCATCCACTACGATTCCCGCGGTTGTTTCAATAGCACAACCATGATCACTCGATCATTCACGTTCCTCGGTTCTCAATGAACCTTCACGAAAGTCTATCCTATACCCTAACGTCCAACCTCAACTCCATGGTATGATGCATGATGGTTAGGATTATTGGAAAAGAAGTCAATAGCCGTCGTTCGTTTGGTATCTCATCATAAAACGTGACACTTAATACTTACTTAACCCGGTTATTAAAATCGACTAACCAGTTAAGTTAGTATTAAAGTACCCTTCCAATCCATTTATCATAATAAAAATCCGACATTGACTTCTTTTGCAATAACCTTAACCTTGACTCGACAACTTGTACATGCTCACACACACCGTACACAGGTAGTCAATATGCACAGGCATATCTCAGTCCTAATCAAATAACTCCAACAACAACACAATACAAGCAACAATAACAAATAACAAAACAAACATAAACAACCATCAATAATGTAACACCCCAGTTTAGAACATAATTTATTTGAAAAATATGAGCCAGATTTTTTTTTTGTTTTAGGGACATGCACATACTAAGGCTTTGTAAAATAATCTTTTGAAAGTCAAACGTTATGAGTACGTGTCATGTCACCTGTCATATTCCAAACTGGGATGTTACCCACATCACGCTTGGGAATCATACTACAATCTCGTAAAATTATTTCCATTCCCAAAAGGTTTAACAGTTTATAAAACATATATCAGTTTTATCATAGTGTCACAGCTTCCAACAGTAGTTTAGTTTCGCAGCAAAATACATAATGGTCCTCACGAGGTCATCCAGTACACGTAAACAAGACAGAAATATAAATGATACCGATACTAAGGACTCAGACACTCTCCACCACGGACACGAACTCCGCCCATCCTATTCCTGCTCCTTCATCACTCTCCTCCTCGTCTTCCCATGCATCTTCTCCTGAAACGGCGTCCTCGTAACTCAGATCCTCCGATGATGGATAATCTCCGAGGTCGTACTCCCATCCTTCCAATGTCATGACTCGGGAGACTAACTCCACGTCCAGTCCCATCTGAATGTCATAGCGCCACCAAGGGATGAATTCACCCTCATCGTCCACCTCTAGTGGGCTACCACAAGGAGGGTCCCAAGCTGCTAACTTCCTCAGAAAGGGCGACCTGCCACCCAACCAGCCTACTTTTCTTGTTTCTCTTGCCCGTACCATCCTAGCAACGTTACCCTACCTGAATTTACCATATACATTTTGCACAGAGAACATACAGAATAGAGAGAGTAAGCATTCCAAACAATAAGATGTCGACTATGTGGATTTATATTAGGCAATTAAACAATTAAGCAGTAAACACAACAACTTAAAAATAGACAATACTAAAATTCATTCCCGCACTCCTTTAAACAATTCTACTTTCTTGTTCATTATCATTTCTTCCTTTATTCTCACGAATACCAATAGTCTCCATGTCTCTTTATTTCATGGGCACTTTTGCCACTTACAACATAACATTCCGCCTCTTTCCTTTACGCACAACCTTTTTCTATTACTTTACTTATGACTAAGATACTTTATGATCTCTTTCTTTATTTCCCAAAGTCTCATCTTTGTTATATCCTTAACTATTTTTCTCTTATTAAGTCTTATTAGATCGTGTACATCAATGACAGGGATTTGAAGGAATTGTCATGGTGGATTTTGTTAGCACTCTTACATCTCCTCCAATCCATCCAAACCTATTCGAAAGCAAACGGGACGTACAGGAACGTTAACCCACGCAAGTCGAACAACCGAGAAAATCAAAAAATGTATGTCAAGGCCATAACCGTACGAGACGGCCATTATGACAATTAACACTTTAATCCCAAAATGTTCGACTGCCCGCCTCGTTCAGGTTCCCTCTCACTGTTTCAAATTTGATCAAGGGGGCGACAGTACTTTTCTAGTTCGCGGTGCAGACCACGCTACGATTCCCTGGGCCTTAAGTCCCAATCACTTATAGACTAGTTCTACCTAGAAAAGCACTCTAGGTTACTTGACGTATCACCGTCATCACCCTCCCCTATCACAATCACACACCTGAGTATCAGCAGATAAACAGGGTATCTTCCTCTCCACTACTTCACACTCAACTCGCCGCGTTATTCAATATCTTTTAAATGTCTTATTACCTTTTATTAATACCTTATTAATATCTTAATCTTAATATTATTATCCCTAAGATTTTGGTCGAGTCACCCTTGTCCATCCCTTCGGTGATCCTCAACCTCTAAACAATTATTTCCCATAAAATTTCTCCAACAGTATTTTATTTCAACATATCAAAGCTCGGACACACGAGCATACTGCCACGTGGCCAGCACATGTTCAACCTGGAAAGCATAACATTCTTCATCCCCTGTATTCTCAACACTTTTCTCCTTTTCCAAAAAAATATTATCCATACAATCCATTCCCATTTAATCAATTACTTAAGTTCTCGTTGTCAAATACTTACATATACTCATATCATCATTATCCCTCAAACGAACCGACACATTGCAATTTCATGAATATTTCCCATTCCAAATAAAAGTTCCACATGCATACTTGCATAATAGTAATATTATCAGATCATCATAGTATCACATGAACAATTTCAAAACTTCAATCATAGTATAAGAGGGTCCAGCCTTTCGTATACGTGGTCACTCACAGGCAAACAATTGCCACTATACGATCGACTCTTTCGGATCCCTACGTCCCGACTTTTGAGATGGTCCGGAACATTATCACAATTACCTAATTACCACAGCATCTTAAGGAAAGCTTCTCTCTCACCTTTTGAAGATTTTAACCTTTCCGCTCCATGGAATCGAAGCCTCCGACAACTGCCTTGTTTTCCTCTTTTCCTTTTCCTTAAATTAAGAAATCGCATAAAATTATTACTACGCAATTCATTCATACTACACTGAAGGCCATGCATGTAAATGCTCCAAGATGCTTTATACCAATGATTTACTATTTCCTTACTTATTATTATTTTTTTTTTCAAAAATGCTTTGAGTAATTCTAAAACATTTGCGGATCCATGAAACCATCAAAAACTCGTTTCACAAAAACATCAAGAGCTGAATGTTTTATGCGCGTAAACCAAAGGTCAATTTGAAACCAACAAAAACAACTTGAGTTTTCACGGTTCCACTTTAAAACTCGCGGGTAAATCGTACGCTGACAACTTAAGACAGTATGCTGAATAAAACTACTAGTACGTCAAGTTTCTTTTGTTTCAAACACCAAATCACAATAGGCACATTGTCAATATCCAAGTAAAATAAATAATGGATTTTATTTATAAAATTTATACTTGGCGTAACGCTGAAAAATTCTGAAAGAACTTCAACCGTCGCAAAATTCGTTACCTTTTCTGTAACATCCCGAAATTTTATTCCAAGAGTAATTGGAATAATAATAGGATTTGGAAATAAAAATTGTGCATGAAATAACATAAGGTGATAAATTAGGTTTCCTTTGAATGCCATGAAGGAGTTAGGAAGCATTGGCATCGGAAAAGAAATTTAAAGAAGGCTAGACGAGTGTTAAAATCGGCGTTTTTGGTGTTCTAAACACCCTATATTAGGAAATTCAAAATAAAAGATTTACAACTCCAAACACAAATTCCACCGTTGGATGTGAAGGGTAACATGTAAGGAAGCTTGCTTTAAAATTTGAGCAAGATCCGATGGTTAACGAAGAAGTTATGCCGAAGTCAATGCGAAGTCAACTGACTCTCGCCCAAGCGCATGAGGAGATCGCCCAGGCGCATGAGGAGCTCGCCCAGGCGAGTGAATTGAAAAAATTCAGCACCAGACAGTGGAAAACTCGCCCAGGTGCACCATTGGCTCGCCCAGGCGAGCCCCTGTCACACCAGTCCGTTCTGCACAGTGGATGGGGGGCGTTTTGGGCATTTTGCCCACTCAAACTCATTTTAAGCCACCCATTTCATTCTTCCTCACCAAGTTTCATTCTCCCACTTCATTTTCCTCTTCTTCTACGTGGGAAGCTTGAGAGAGAGAGAGTAGGGCATCATCATCTTCTTCCCCATCATCAACTCCATTCATTCCAAGCTCCAAGCTCCAAGCTCCATTGCCATCATCATCAAGCTTCATCTCCCTTCATTCTTTTGTTGGTTTGGGGTTTCAAAATCATCACACCTCATTATCTCCTCTCTTTAGTTCCATTCCTCATTCCCTATCAAGCATTAAGGTAAGAGGTGATCAAAGCCCTTTTTCCTCTTCTTGGTCATAAAACCATCATTATCTCTTAGTATCATTGATATTTTATTTGCTCTTAGGAACCATGGATCCCTTTCCCTCTTGATACCACCATCACCCAAGACAAGAAGGAGGAGCCATCAACTTCATCGTTCATCACAAACCACAAGATCTTCACATGCCTTTTGGGTTGCTCTTATTTGGTATCAATCTCGATTAAAGCGTTTCCAGTCCTAAAGGATTCAAAGCTAGGGTTTGTTGGTTACTCTCCCTCTTTTCAAAACAGGTAAGAAGGGGGGTGTTACCTCTATTTAGGGAGTATACTCTAGATGGTATATAGTGGAGACTAAGGATAGGGATTAGAATAGGATGATAAACCCTAGGGTAAAGTGATAAAAATGATTTTTAGCATAGGTAATTAGAAGAGAAGAACTTGGGATTTGCTGTAAAATATGTATTGATAATAAAAATGAGAGATGACATCATAGGAGATTAGATAAAATAAATAAAAGGAGAATATAGGGTGTAAGATTGTTACTTGCTATTATTGTGATAAAAGTATAATTGTTGTGTGTCTAGAATTGGTTATGGTTTGGTTATGAATATTGATGAGGGGATAATGTTGTTAATAAAAATGAGAAGGAGCTAAGTGTATGATAATTAATCAAGATAATTGATAAATGGATAAATAATAGGGTAAATAAATAATGTATGAATAAAGGATAATAACATGGAATAACATGACCCTCCCTAAGTGGAGCGTGTATACCATCAGGACCCTCCACTTACTCTCTAAGTGGAGCGAGAATTATATATTCATGACCTTCCCTATGCGGAGCGAGAATTATATATTCATGACCCTCCCTATGCGGAGCGAGAATTATATATTCATGACCCTCCCTATGCGGAGCGAGAAATTATATATTCATGACCCTCCATAAAGGAGCGAGAAATCAAGTAGCATGACCCTCCCCCAATAGGGAGTGCGAAATAAATGGAAATGAAATGCTAATTGAATAACAGGGAATTTTAATGAGTAAAGATGAAATGTCAAATGAATAGAGGGAACGGTAGATAATATAGTGAGTAGAGAACAAGGAAAATAGGGAAGAGAAAAGGGTTGTAAGATCATAAGTAAGGGTAGCTGCTTGGTTATTCTCTATGTCTGTTTAGAATGTATCTTCCTAAGTTCTGTGTAATGCTACCCTTCTTGCCATTTTTTACAGGTACTGATGTGGAGTGTGCACAGGATATGGCCGAGCAGGATCACACTCCACTTCGTGGAGTGCGAGGATTTTAGTAGGGGACCACATATTGGTCCAGGGTTCTATTTTTGGGAAGGAACTTGCCTAGTAATGTAACCAGCACTAGTTGGATCTTTTGGGAAAAACTTATATGTTTCAAAACTTGTATATATTTGGTAAAACTGATGTAATGGTGCTACTGCACTCTGTTGATATTTTGCCCTGCTGGCATATGAAATGACATAAATGAATTTTTTGGACAGGTTGCAGAAGAAACTAATTTTTGGAAAGTTAAGAAAAAAAAAGGAAACTCCGTCCGTTTGACGGAAATTTTTATAAGTGAACTAAGTTTAAAAGAAAATTTCAAATTACTAATTTCAACTAAGGGTAACTAAGGGTAAAATAACTAAGGTGTTACATTTTCTACACAAATTACTTTAAAATCTTAAGTTTGAAATCACCAAAAATCATCTTCAACCTCGTTATAGCTAAATAACGAAATCCTTACAGCATATAAATCATAAAGAAAGTAGCCTTTTAACTTCATCAAACCTACTCAAAGTCCTTTGAATAATTTCCACAAATCTTCAAGGGGTCTCATCATATGAAATCAATTATAGTTGATACCGTAAACTTATACAGAAATCCAAACACTTTATACGTACTCATATTTTTATACAGAAATCCTGAACTGGGTTTGTTCATTGTTTTATATCAAATAAAATACCAAATCAACTCCAAACAACCTCAACTTTCACAGAGAGTCTCCTAATATGTGCAAGGTCTTACCGTAAAAATTTGAAGTTCATTGGGGCAGTGCAGGTTCAAAATTTCAGTGCACATTTTACCCGAGAAACCATTTTTTTCGAAATTGTTTTATCAAAAGTAAGTCTTGTAAAATTAGTAAACCAATCCCAAAAATCATACAAAATTTTAGAGACACGCAATTTAACCTTAGCAAAACAGTGGGCTGAACTTCAAAATCATTAAACACATTCAAGTACTATTCCTCTAATTCTTATATACTTAAAACCTTAAACTTCCATAATCAACACTAAACAATCAAAATTCATTTAAAATACCAAAACACATCCAAATCAATTCAAACTTTACAGGATGCATTCCAATAGCACTAGGAGCAACACACAAAATTTTCAAAACAATCCATCTTGAGAAAACACTTTTTATCAAAATCTGCTACAAGTAAAATCACTAACTTTTACAAAAGGGTTCTTAATAAACAAAAATCATCTTGGTTCCTTTACATGCATGACCGAATCTTCTCATTAGCAAGCACATAGTTTCAAGTCAATATAACACATGACAAATTATAATATGCATCAAAGAAAATTAATTCCTTTAAAACACCATACACACATTCGGTCCTCTTTATAAATAAATAAATAAAAAGAAACATTTCCTCAAATTAAAAGCTCAACTTTATTATTCATATTACAAACACAAATCGTCTAAAAAAATCAAAGTCCAAATTTTTATTTTCCTTAGACCCATTCGGTCCAAGCAATACAAATGGGGAAAACACTTTTTATCAAATAATCGTTGCATAAAACTCAAGATCCATACATTCATTCACTAAATAAGTAGAAAATCAACAAAAGAGTATATTTTTAATATACATTCAGCCACATAAAAACAAACTAATTCCATTATTTTTATATTTTTGTATGAACCGAAATATACACAAAAGGAAAAGAATAGATTTTTGCAAACTATTTCATCAAAGCAACATGCAACAAGGACTAATAATCAAAAATCAATTTTTATTTCTCCAACCAAGTGTTAAACCGAATCATCCAAGGAAAACAAGAGTATTTGTGCAAAATAATTTTAAAAACCGTATGGACTTCTTAAACATCATGCATGTCCATTTTTCACTTTAAAGCTTCAATCTTTACTCATTAACTCTTAAAATACATAGATCAATAATAAAAATCAACATGCAAAAACATATCCTTATCAAACCAACATCTTTCAAAACAGCATATATATATATATATATATGTGTGTGTGAAAAACCGAAAATGGAGAAGGAAAGAAATGAAAGTAGAAATGAATACCTACAAGGATGATGAAAATGAGGTTGAAAATCAAAGAGCTCCCTCCTCCTCTCCTCTTGCTTCCTCACGGGTCCCTCTTCAAAATGGGGGTAGGGTTTTGTTCTTCATCTCCTATGGGTATAAGTGTGTTTATAGGTGTGTATGTATGTGTTGAAACAAAGAAAAATGGAAGAGAAATTGGATTGGTGGAGACACACTCCCTCCCCACATGCTACGGCCTCCATCACTCTCTTTCCCTATCTTCTCTGATTTTTTTTCTCTAAGACTAAGAAGCAAAGATGGAAACACATGAGTTGGGGGTTATTTATAGGGAAACTTTAAGATGGGGTTTATGGGCTAAAATTGTGGGGTTGAAAAAAAACCAAAAGCTTCCCCTACACTCCTCTTTGCTCCCCACGGTTTTTCATGTATAATAGGGTAGGGACTTTGCAATTTTTACTTTGATTTATGAGTAATTATTTAATAGTGTGTAGGTAGGTTTAGGCAGGATTATATTTGAGAAATCTATACTTCTATACTATTATATAAAGAAAACATGGTTTTTAACTGTTTTACCTATAATAACTAAAAGAGTGTATGTAATTTGGGTTTTCCAATTTTATCCTCAACAAGTATTAAAAATTACAATTTGTAAAATTAGAACAAACTTGAAACAAGGGTAAAATAATAATTTAAAAACACAACATGTGGTAACTTCTCCCATCACTTTGTACTATCTCTCTGGGTAGTTTTCCTACGACAGTTTTGATGCATTTTTTAAAACCTCCGTGCCTTTTTCTTTAGTAGAGGTTATTCCTTCATGTCTTTCTCTTTAGTAGAGGTTATTTTCCTCCTCGCTCTCTGGTTCTCACATAGCATTCTATTTACTTTTATCTGTTCTCTCTCCTCTATCTCTCAAGGCTATAGCCTATACCATAATACTCCACATCTCTTTGTCTCTTTCTCTTAATTCTCTTATTTATTTGTTCCTTTTTTAAATATATTTTGTTAGTCTTCCGTGTTTAATTTATTGGACTTCTTTGACATATTGACAGACATTTTGAAAGAGGCTTTTAATTCGGTTCTTGGTCTGAATTTCCAGGAATTGGCTGAAGCAATGTTATTAACCGATCTAAAGCAACATACAATCAGTCATTACTGTTTTATGCCATGTGATTTATGGGTTTTTTGATTTAACATAGCATCAATAACTTAAGTGCATTAACATATATTTTTTTTTCCTGGTTGCAGGATGATTTTGTTCCGAATTTTGATAATTCACATAAAGAATCATCACTTCTACTGCCTCCACTATATGAAGAGGCATCACTTCTCAATCTCAATCAAGTTTCTGTTTTTTTTATTGATTTTGAAAACTTAGTCATATCCTGTTGTTATCTACATAGGCACGGTTTAATATTAACCATTGCATGTGACGTGGTCGATGAATTGACGGTTTAATTATCCGGGCAAATGTGGAATTAACACAAGCTTGCAGGGAAGCCTGCTGGATTCTTTATCAGTACAAACACTACGAAGGGGGTCAAGAAACCACATAACCATACTCTTTTTCTCTCTTTTCTTTACTTATTTTTTGATTTTTCTTATTATTTTTTTCAGTTTTTTTATCACCAAAGTTGTGTTTTAAGAGATATAGTAATTGAAGTTAATGGTACTTGAATATAATTTATCAGTGTTCTAATTAAATTATTGATCATAAATGCATAAAATAGAGTATTTTGTGATGTATAATAGATCAACCACCAATGTATTAGGACTCACTTATAGAACTTTGAATTTATCATGTATTGCAAGCTTTGCATCTTATGGATAAAATTCCTAGATGTATCAACTCTAGACTAATTGCTTGGTCAATCTAAATGTATATATTGATCTTGATGGGAAGAGCGTGATATCCAAACTATATGATGCCTTGCTCTCACACACTGCAAGTATGTTTTTTTTCCTGCTATTCGATCCTCCTTTCTTTCTCAATTTATAGTCTGTATGGAATAAAAAAAATTGTATTTATAGTTATATTTATAGTCTGTATTTATATGATGTAAAATGTATTTATTTTATTCCCGAAATACATTTCTTATGCACTATTTTTTGGGAATAAAAAATAGAAACCATTTATAGTATGTATTTCAGGAATAAAAAAAAGTATTTTTTTATAATTTTATTTTACTATATTTGATTCTTTAATAGGTGTACTAAGAACATTTATAACCTTTATACAAAAGTTCAAATATTTTTTATACACCGAAAATAATTTTATAAAAATTTTATTCTTTTCATTCATAACAATATACTCACATTTTGGTCTATGAATTTTTTGTAACGTTATAAAACAATGTCACTCTTGGTTTAATTCCCATTCAGACTATCATAAATTTTTTAAACTACAATAGTAAAATGATAACTATTTGATTTATTTATGTTGAAGATGGATAGCATAGTGTTGTAACGAATTAGTGCTTCTTCTTCTTAGGATCAATAGAAGAGTGTTTAATTTCGAAAACAGAGAAAACATTCCTGCTTCTTCTTTTAAGGATCAACATAAGAGTGTTTGCAAAATAGAGAAAAAAGTCTCTTTATCTGTATGTTGTTTTACATGTGGTAAGGTATCTACCTTTCTTCCTCTCTTAACATTTAATTTCAATTACAAAATTTCAATAACAGTTTCTATTATTTGATAAAAGATATTGTATCAAATTGTTAGGATAGGTACCGCAATCCACACAATGAATTTTTGTATAGAATCACCAACCGTAAGTTGCAAATATACTGTGAGAGTGAAGTGGGAAGTGGTGGAAGCACCAAAGTCATTTGGTGAATTGTCATCATGGAATTGCCAGGTGAAAACTTGAACTTTGACAAGTTTAAGCATTAGTGGCACATGGTGGAGTGGAGAATATGTTTTGTTCTTTTGTAATTTCTCATTTTCTATTTTCTCTCTTTTTTTTATTAGGGAGTTTGAGCATGTAGTCACTTTATGCCAATGCTTACACTCTGTAAAATGGGGATGAAATTAGAGACATGTTGTATGTATCATCATGTAAGGTCATGATTGAAAAGTCTATGTTTCTTTAGAATTGAAAGACCAATACTTTGGCTCTTATGCTTCCAAATGCTTCAAGCTTAATGATCTTGATGGTGGAATGCATGTTTTCACATGTAGACGTTATTTGGAAAATATTTCCTATGAAAAAAAAAATTCAGATTTAAATTGGCATGATCATCAAATCTCTAATCAATTATGGAAAGTGGTTTTGAATAAAGGAAAAATAAGATTTGGAGAAGATAAAAATTTGAATCTTATTTCGGAAAAATTATTCAATTCTTCAAGAGCCAATAACATTACCTTTTTGTTCATTATTGAAAATAAAAAATTGTAACTAATTTAAATTCACAAATATCATAGCATTATTATGGAATTTTCGTCTTTGATACCAACGAGAATTTTTGAACTCATATTATCGTCTTAAAACAAAATGTAACGAAATAAGAATGAGCTAGATCAAACATAATCTTGACAAAAAATAAGTATGATTTGTATTCCAAATTCAATGTCTGATATTTTTGTCTAACATAAGTCAAGTTCTGAAATTTGGTTCAATCAAATCAAAAATTTGATGACAAAAAACCTATATAAATGCTATATTAGACAACAATTAAACCTATATAAAAATGATTACAAATTTATTTGTTGTTTCGGTAAAACTTATTCCCATATGGGTTCTCACCTCGACCTTCACGCGAAATTCTTAACAATGAATTATACATTTATTTAAACTTTTTGATTAATTTGTTTCTTCTTTGAATTTTGGAGTATTTTTTTGTCCAAAATAGAAAATAACGATGTATTATATTAAAAATAAAATAACCCTTAATTAGAAAAATAAAAAAAAATATAATGATATATTTGATATAAAAAATTGGATAAGATAATTTTAAAAAATTAAAACAAATCTAAAAACAAAAATAGATTATCAACTAATGCATCTATCTAATCAACTACAATAATCTATCAAGTCAATTATAAATAGACATTATGTAGCTAAACTAGAAAAATAGATTTCATAAAGTTATTCTTCAAAGCACCCCACGGAAAAATTATTCTCTAAAATATAATGTGTTTAATGAATTTATTTCCAACGCAACAACACCCATGACCATGAACGTCGCCAGCCACCCATTTAAAATTAAAAGACGGAACAATTGATGGGAAAGAAGGAGTTTACACAAAGAATGTTGTTTACAAAAATATTTTGTTATCTCGCATTCAGCAATATGAAGGTTTTACTCTTTTTTTTTTTTTCAATTACCACATCATTGGTGAAATATATTTACAACTTAGTTCATTTAAATTTTCCATCTTTAATAATTAATATTATTAATACACATTCTTCTATTTTTTAGTGGTGGAGACATCGAATGGATAAGTGGAATGCACATACAATTGTGTTTGATATGTTTTGTAATTCCGACTTCATTGCATTTACATTGCAATGAACATTTATTTCCTTATGTTTCTACACTTTTAATTTATGAACTACTTTCGCTTTTAGTATGCCTTATGCATAATAAATTTGTCATTCAATGCTGCAGTATTATTTAAACTCAAAGTTCTTCGTTAATTTTTTTTCATCCGAAAACTCTAACAATACGATACTTTATATACACTATTATTACAAACAACTCAAAATATGTTAACAAGTTACGAAAACTCTACTACGTCACGCATCTATAATAAATTTAAGGAAAATTAAATCAAAGAATAACAAAATAACAATGCATGTATAATTTCGTTGAAATTTATGGATCCATACTCTGGAATATGACAACTAAGAATGCACACAATTAATAATAATAATTTACACGAAAATGAACATCTTTAACATATAAATAGCATTCATAAATACCGATTTTTCAATAAATCTTTTTACTGTAAACAACTCTTTACCATAAAAACACGACAATGAGAATGCGGGATGAGTGTCTGTCGACACGCTAGTTATATAAAAAAAACACACTTTTTAACTAAAAAAACAGTTAAAATGTATGTAATTTTGTCATTCCCAAAATACCTCCACCATACTACTAACTGCTCTACCAATATCAGTTGCACAAAGTAAACACAAAATAAAGCAGTTCCAAAAAGAAGTTTCTCGTTATCTCCCTCACTCTGTCCAACCCATAGTTCTTTCTGAGAAAAAAAAACCATAGCAGCAAAGAAGAAAATAAAGCATAAAATTGAAAAGAAAAAAAATTAATAACAACTAATGCTTGCTTTTATTTTTAGTTCGTATTTTTTTTACCTTATTCCTGTTTGGGCAAATTACTCACAACGAATCCTTACTTACTTTTGTCTTGGTTTTTTTTGTATAGCATCAACCACAACATTGCAGCAGAGAAGCAAACACAATTGGAGCAGAAAAGGAAACAAAGAAAAAAATACAGCAGAGAAGGAAACAAACCGTAAAAATTAAAAAAAAATAAATTGAATGAAGAGAAATCAGAATCCACTTGCATGGCTTGGTGATTGGCGGTGCCTTGATGATGATGAAGATGAAGATGAAGGCTATCGGCGGTGGCTTGATGTTGGTGACGATGAAGGGCATCAGATGTGGCGGTTGGCGGTTGTTTCGTGTTGCTGATCATGGATCGGAGGGAAAGGGAAACGGATCTGACTGAATAGAAAAGAGAAGGGGCAAGGGAGAGGCGGCGGTGGCTTTGTTAGTGGTGTTCGAATAGACAAAGTGACGGTCAAAGTGGAAGAAACTAGACCAGGAGCGGTGGCTGAAACGCTGAAATCCGCATATAAGATGGCAGATCAGACTTTCAACGATGTTGGACGCATGGATGATAATGAAGCGGTCATACGTGTGAACCGCCGTACGTGAAGCCCGTGATCTGCGGATAATAATAGTGTTCACTATGATATATTTTGCAATAATAATGTTTGTTTTTTTTAGCATGTTATTATTATATAATAAATAAATAATAATAGTATAGATATGGTACTCTTTTTTGGTGTTTATCTTAATATAGATATACTAGCGTGCCGCTAATATATTAAGCCTCAGTGTTTGATGTTAATTTTGGTGCTTATAATTGGTTTTTTTAACCTCATCTCTTTTCTTAGATATTTCAATACAAGATAAAGATATATTTATTTATCTTAAAAAAAATTCATTGATATATCTTTTTTATCTATACATATGAAAAATAACTCAACTCAATTATAAATATAGGTATAATTCTGAAATTAGCATACGCCTGCTACAAAATCATCTCTTTTATCCCATGATCCGGTACAAGCTTTTTTTCTGAAAGTAAATTAGGCCGAAAACAACATCAATTATTTCACCACACCATCCGGTACAGGCTTTCTTTACAAACCTTTATTTTTAATTTTTTTTTATTTTTTAATTTTTAATGTTAAAACGCAAAATATATAAATTTGTGAGTTTTTGCTCTATCTTAATACGTGGCTGTGATTTTTTTATCTCTACAAACCTTTATTTTTAATTTTTATTTTATTTTTTATTAGTGGTTGAAAAGTGTTGTGTCCCTCACCCTATACCTCCCAACTCATACATAATTTTAATATCTTCCTCCACCGTGTAGATGTTACTAAGAGCATCCTCATTTCAGAACCAATTTTTGGTTCTTAAGTTAATCTCACAAAAAAAAAACTTATAATTTATTACGTTTCTCCAAAAATTAAGAACTTCAATAATTATTTAATTTCATCACTAAACTCAAATTTCATTCTTAAATAGAACCCACAACCTACTCTATATAATTTTAATATCTTCCCCCACCGTGTAGATGTTACTAAGAGCATCCTCATTCCAAAACCATTTTTTGGTTCTTAAGTGAATCTCATAAAAAAACCTTATAATTTATTACGTTTCTCCAAAAATTAAGAACTTCAATAATTATTTAACATCATCACTAAACTCAAATTTCATTCTTAAATAGAACCCACAACCTACTCTATATTATTATATTTTACAATACATATTATACTTACAATCAATATCTCTCTTACTTAAAAAATTAAAAAAAAAAAAAACTTTACTATTTTGGTCCACTTTTTGGTAAAGAATCCGTGCAATGACTTTACATCCAGAAACACAAAAAAGATATAAAGATATTAACATTTTATCAGACGTATAGATATACTTTTGAAGAATGAAGGATATGACATGGTACCCTTCTTAGGCTCTATTTGTGTTAATACGTGGCTGTGAGTTTTTGCTCTATCTTAAATTTGAGTATTTGTTTAAAACACAAAATATTTTGTTTTTCTTTTTTGATGTTTTAACTTTAAGGAACTCGATAAATGCAAGTGAAACTTCTCATATTTTCAAATTATCTAAATCAGATTTTCAATTTATTATTTTAAATATTTAATAATTTCAAAAGATAATAACAATAATTAATATTGAAAAATGATTTATTAAATTGATTGAATCTATAAATAAATTTTTTATTAGGGTGCTTATTATTTAGTATGTTAAGTCTTAACCGGTGTAAAGTATATTTTATCAAAAAAAATTAAATATGCTTAACTATTTTTAAGGATAAAATTAGAGTGTGCAAAAGTCCCAAAAAAAAAACTTAAACATACATACAAGTTTTGAAATTTGACAAAGGCATTTGATTAGCTCATAAAAAAGTGGCTATCGCAAGTTCTCTCAGTAGTGTAAAATAACGCTTGAAAAATAAACTTTGCCATGTTAATGCTTATATAAATATAAGCTTATTTATTTATAATGTATATCTTATTTATTTTTAATGTTAGTATTTTTCTACATGAAAAATAGAAAAATGGATCATCGAGAGTCTATCGAAGAACGTTTAACAAGACAACACGAATATGCAAGAGAAAGAAGGAGAAGAATGAGCCCAGAGCAGAGACAACAACAATTAGCAAGACAAAGGCAATATGCCAGAGATAGAAGTCGTAGATAATGTTATTTGAGCATCAACAGTTTATTTATACATGTAACAATTTTTTAATACATTAAATAAGTTATATATCTTCTTAATTTTTAACTAGAGAACACACCCCGTGCGGTGCACGGGTATAAATGGTAGTAGAGGCAGTTTTTTTTTCTCTGCAGTGAAGCTTTCCATTGTGCTAAAAATCTGTTTCAAATCTAATTAGAAATAGGACAACAGTTTTTTTTAATGAATGAATAGTGGACAGTTTTTTTAAGGAAGTAACAGTTATTGTTGGGAGTTTCATATCTTTGTCATTTTTGTAAATTAGTATTATGATAAGGGCATTTTGGGCATAACAAAATTACGTACAAACCTAAAACAGTGTTTGCTTTATATAATAATATAGATGTTAATATTTTTCTTAATGTTACATAGTAACATGGATAATCAAGAGTCTACGGAAGAACGTTTGGCAAGACAACGCGAGTATGCACGAGAAAGAAGGAGAAGAATGAGCCCAGAGCAGAGAGAACAAGAATTAGCAAGACAAAGACCTATAAACTTCAGGTTCTAAGTTAATTTATTTTTTACATTCAACAACTCATACACCATTGTTAATATATACACTAATGTTACAAACAACTAATACTATAATAACAAGTTATAAAAACTTTGATATGTCTTCCCCGTAGACAAACATATTAACATGATAATAAATCATGTATAATTTTGTTGAAATTGTTTAAATTAATATTCTTGAGCACGACAAACAACAATGTCCATAGAACTAAATAACAATTTACACAATAATGAGCATCTTTTACACATAAAAAACAGTTATAAAAACCAATTTTTCAATATATCATTTTACTATAAACAACTCTTTACGATAAAAACACGACAATGGGAATGCGGGACGACGACAGTCGTCACGCTAGTGTGAATAAATAAAAGACAAAAACATGCATTAATAGATCAAAGACTTTGCAATTTATTTACTGTGGAGCCACCGGAGCCTATGACGAAATTGAAAAAGAAGAGGGGTGAGGGACCATATACTAATTCCATCTCTAATAGTAGTGATACTAATTGGCTCTAAGCCCTTGCTACTTGCCATTGATGGTTGTTGAGAACTTTAGATGACCTAGCATAAAAGGTGGGCATCCTGCATAGGCATAGATGGAATGTTTGAAATCTATATGTTGAACTGCTGGTGGTTACTTTTTCCTTTTTTCTGGTTTTCTAGTTTATGTTCCTCCGGCTCATGCTTTTGAGGTTGGTGTTGGGACATACGTGCTTTGGTAGTAATGTGATTCATGTTCCCTGGCTCTAGTGACATACTACTAGGAAAATAAGCAGGTGGGATACCATACTTTTTCACATAAACCTTTTTGTGGTGTATCTATAAACAAAATGTTTTTAGGCTTGTTTAATCATCTTGTCCTCCTTTTAAGTACTCTTCTCTCACTTTCAATATATTCATTACCTTTCAAAACTGGTGATCGAAGAAAACCCATGGGATAGTGTTTTAGTGATTTTAGAGGCTATGGTGACAACTGGCAGGTGTGGCAATGCTTGTAGGAATGGATGTTGCCAAGATATTTGGGATGATAAGTTCGAGGTTACTAACTTTGTACCCTTAACTAACTACGGGTACATTTGGTTGCTGGTTTTGTTTAAATTTTAATCTTAATTTATTACTTTAATTCAAAAAAGTCTTGTGAAATTAGCAGATACTCAGATTTTGGACAATGGATTCCTACTTTCGAGTCCCTATGAGATACGTCACAGATTAATCAATCTCAGTTTTCTCTTTCTATCAGTTTTTGTTGTTTTCTCTTCAACCTCAAATACTAAAAGAATCAATTATGATTTTAGTTCTAATCAGCGTGGTAAATATTAAAATTTCACAAAAATTAAAATTTTTGTTTATAGAAGTGTCCCTGGTTTTCAGCAGGAATGTTGCAAATGGATGGAAAAATTGAATGAGTGACTTTGCAGGTTTGGAGTTTTTATGCAGGGATACTGACGACTCTTTTTGGTATTGCAATAGTTATGTAATTTTTTTTTTTTTGCTTATTTAAGTTTTTAGTCCCTGAACTTAGATGCTCTTTTGGAATTGGTCCTTAAACTTTTTTTCGATGCTTTGAGTTCCTAAACTTTGCTTAAATATTGAAAATGGTCCTTTCATCACTTAAGTGGTGATATGACCGAGGATATGTCACGTCACCTTCGCCACATCGATAGGTAACGTGCAATATGATGTCACGTCATTTTTTTAAATTAAAAAAATTTCAAATTTATTAAAAATATTTAAAAATTGTTTTTTTTAAAGAAAATCAAATCTTTTGATAATTATTAAAAATATTTAAAAATTGTATTTTTTTAAAGAAAATCAAATCTTTTGATAAATTTTAAAAGAAATTATTTTTTTAATAAAAAAGTCAATGTAGTGTCCCAGACTCTACATAACACGTCACTCGTCGATATTGTGAAAGTGACGTGACATGTCGTTGGCTATATCATCACTTAAGCGACGAAAGGACCATTTCCAAAAATTAAACAAAGTTCATGGATCCAAAGCATTGAAAAAAAAGTTTAAGGACTAATTCCAAAAAAACATCTAAGTTCAGGGACTAAAATGTTAATTAAGCCCTTTTTTTATATTCTTTTTGCTGGTGCAGGAGGTTAGGAGTTCCTATTTTGTTTTTTAGTTTCTAACAATAGGAGGTGTGTTTTCTCTTTTAATGCTTTTGGGGCTAGCATTTGATCTTTGTAAGCAGCCTGTTAATTCAATGGTGTAATGTATTTGATTCTGACATTTATCAGGAAGCAAGGCTTTTGCTTCTAGTTTTTAATAAAATTTTATCTTATAAAAAAAATACATGAAGTGATAAGAAATAACCTTAAGAATTTAGATACATGAAGTTTAACTAAAATACTAGTTTTGGTATGAAATTATACATGAAGTTATTCCAGAATTTGATCCTTAGTTTAGAAGTTATTTGACCTTTATTTGATCTATTAGTTTCATAGATAGATTCTGCAATGTGAAATGTCCAGTATACAACTAACTCTATGATCTTCTTTGATTTGTGAATTGTGATAATGGAAACAAATTTTTCTTGATTGATTGAAGTGAGGTGGACTTCTGTGCCATGCGAAAAATGCTTCATTATATGAAAAAACTGTTTAAGTTTGTAGCTGTGTGACATTAGTCATTATGTATTAAAACATGCAAAATCAACATGTTCCATTTTGTAATATACTAATATCTATCTACTTGCAAAATCTAATTAACTATTGCAGAATCTATCTATGACCTTTGTAACACCCCTAATTTTCGTCTCCCGGATAATAAGGAAATTAATAATAAAGTTTATTATTAATTTATATAAATTTTCCAAGTTTATATTTTGTATTTAATTAGCCTGAAATATAAAAATAAGTGGAAATATTTTTATATGGCAAATAAATGCAAAAATATAGATATTGCATTTTAGTCCTTGGTTTAGGACCTAAATGTAATATTGAAAAGGTTCTTGGAGGGAAAGATTTAAAAAGTGTTAATTTTCAAATTTTGTACTGACCTAACCGGTTAGTAATGCCCTGTAACCGGTTAAACGATGAACCCAGAAACTGGGTTAGTGTGTTTTGATGAGTAATCACTTGATTAATCCATGGAATCGCCACGAAAACAGCCTTAGATTAGTGGATAACACGCGTCATCATGCATGTTACTCCAATTCCTCTATAAATTGCTGGCTTTCTGAAGGTTTGGGGGTTGATTTCTCTGAATTCTGAGTTGAGAGGCTGATTAGGGTTCTTATTTCGTTTGAAGCAATTCTTCTTCTTCTTTAAGCGATAGAGAGTGAGTGATACACTTCTGGAAAGCTTGAATCAAGGGCTTTTCATTGATATAAAGCTTGTGAGCTGAGAGTCCTTGTGTGAAGAGAAATCACTCTAAGAAGTTGAAGTTGAGAAAGCTGAAGTCTGAGTTTTCTGGTTCTGGAAGCTGGGTTTGAGTCTGGATTTTGGTAAGTACAGACAACTCTTAAGCCTCAAATCACTTTCATTTCTTAGTGCATGTTACCTAGATCGAGTTCTAATTGTTTTCCCCAATTTCTTTGGTCAATTTCCATGTCAAATTCTCTGGTCTTTGAACCCTGTTGCTGGAAAACGTGGCTGAGAGCAGAACATAGGATTTTTGGGGGAGTTTGTGGATTTTCTTCAAGTTTCAGTGCTATTACTCATCAAACACAACTTTGAGGTATGGGAGATGTTTACCTTATACTAGATTTAGACTAAAATCAAGTGATTTAGGATTTGAGTCAACAAAGACTCAAAAAGGGCATTATGTGTTTAAGACCAAAAGGCTTGGAGGCCAAATTCTAGCTCAATTATGTTTTGAGCAATTTTGTTTTGATGCATGCAAGTGATTTTGATGCTTGAATCATAATCTAAATGTTTATTATAAGTTTTGTGGTATTAAATTGTGTTTATGTGGGTTTTTGCGCAATTTGATACTTTAAACTTAATGCATGCAAGTTAAATGTGTTTCTGTGGTTAAACATGTTTATTTTAAGGTATGTGAACTCTTTTGAGTGTTGAAATGGGTTAGATTTGAGTAATGAAAAGAATGGTTTGTAAAACCTCATGTTTCAGTGTGCAAACTGCATAATCTAACCGGTTATTCGATATTTGTAACCAGTTATATACTGTAAAATTTCAAAGAAAATGATTTTCTGAAATTAGTCCTGTGTTCTTACCATTTTTACTCAAATCTAGACTCTAATTTCACTGGAACTCAATATGAAAATAAGTTGATTAATACTGTATGGTTCAGATTGAAAATGAGAGTTAATACCTTAGTGTAATGAGATAATTTCAAGAGGAAATTGTGCTCATTGGAAATTGGAATGTGATTTAGACTTTTGAATGATGAAAACAGTGGATTTGAGGTATAAAACAATGTTGAAACTTGTTTATGGATTGGGTAGAGAATTCAAGAAAAAGGGTTTTCTGAATTTCAATGGTAAACCAGTTCAGGTCTGTAATTCTAACCGGTTAGCCTGAGACTGTAACCGGTTAGTACCTGAAACTGAAAAATAAAAGTTAAGTCTTTTAAGTGAAAAGTGAATACCATTGGTTAAGCTTTCCCCAATCTAAGCCTTATGGCCTGTTTTTGAGTTAATTCAAGAGTGAATTTTTGGTGCCAAGGGTTATACCTCAAATTAATCATTCAAAAGAGAAATTGAAATATTTTCTAAATCACAGTAATTAAAGTAAAGATAAAACCAACCTTAATAATTGTGCATTCATGCATAGAGAATGGAAGATTGGTTGGTAGGAACGTTTATCATATTCTGGGAATATGAGGAGGGTACTCCGGGAGTACCAAATTGTAACCTACTTGATGACACATTCTGGGAATGTGGCCAGTGTCTGGGACATGGTTTTTATGCGTTCTGGGAACGTATGCGTTCCGGGAACGTGATGCACACTCTGGGAGTGATGCTTATTATCCAAGTATAGTTTGGCATTACGTTCTGGGAACGAATGTCAGTGTTCCGGGAACACAATGGTGTATTGGATGGACGTCCAAGATGGACTTTTAGAGGCCTCAGTTGTGGATAGAAATCATGCATCATGCCACTTGCATTATAAGAGATATAATGTTGAAAATTGGTATGCTCATATGTACTTGCATTATTGTCTGTCCATGACATACTTGTGTTTGTAATTTTAGTCTTTATTGATTATGTATATGTGTATACTTACTCCCTATGCCCTGTTTAGGTGATGGCCAGATACCTAGCTTGCATCGAGATACGCCCTATCCCTAGTGGTATATGGACGTATGAGGAGCACCGTGCCACCTTTGAGGGGGAGGTGGAGATCACTCTCTACCACCCTAACCCTCTGGTTCGCGTGCGACCTCGTAAATTTAGGATTCCTTTAGTCTATACTATGCATGTTCCGCCTTTTTATACATATAGAGGACCACCCCCGGCTCGACCTGTGCGTCGATTCCATAGTTTTCGTTTTAGAACTGCCACTCGTACTCATCCTTCCTCCCACAGAGTTGTCACTGAGGAGACTCCTTCTCCTGGTCCGACTGATTTTGAGAGGACTGCTTCTGCAGATCCTAGACCCAGTGGTGGGGTCTCTGCACAGTCAGGCGAGGTCGAGGAGGACCCTGTGGAGGATGAGGACGAGGAGGAGGTGCATGTCGAGCCTACTGTTTCTGCTAGAGGTGGACCTGCTGGTTCATAGGAGCCTGCATAGCATAGATGTTTTGGATCCTAGGTCCTAGGGATAGAGCTGCGGAGGATCAGAGGAGCTGCTGAGCACATGGATGGCCTGCTCTAGGACTTCTATTTTTGGATATTGTGATATATTGTATATATTTTGAGAGGTCTTAGAGTGAGGTTTATTTTATGCAGCTGGTTTGTATATGTTTCATCAAAACTTGCTATCTCGACTTTTGCTACTTGCTACTGATGATACTGGTGGGGTTTTTATCACGATATATATATATATATATATATATATGATGTTTTTATTTACCTCAGCAGTGCCCTACAAGTATTACTTTTACTTCCGCATACTCTGATTTTGATTCAGAAGGATTTGGCAATAAGTCTATATCTGATACACTCGATCAAACTCAAGAGACAAATAATATACTTTTAATAAGGGCTACGAAAATGTTTTATTATGTTTTAAAAGGTATTGTCTCGAGAGCCTTTTCGTAATTAAAATAATCTTAAGCCGAATTCAAATTATTCGTCAATGAAAAAGGGATTTATAATTGAGCAAGTAAACATTAAAAAAAAGGAAAAATTTTCCAGTCCCAATTTTTGATAGCAAGTATTCTATATTTGGAAATATTTATTATTTTCAAGATATAAAACAAGGGTGTCACACGTGCGGTGGTATCAGAGCATTGGTCTTGTCCCTCATGGCCCCGATGATGCAGCTAAGTTTGGTATTCAATGTTATTTGAATATGTTTGAGTAAGCTATTAGTGCTTATGTTTTAAAGACCTTATAGTGACCCAAAGCCCATAGTGCAGGTCTTTCTATGGCAACCAGAAATAGAAATTATACGAACGAAATGTTAGAACGTATTACGACTGTGCTGGAGGGCATGCAACAGCAGCAGCAACAGCAGCCACCTCAAGGGCGAGCTGGTAACCCACATGTTGGCAATGTGGTGAATCATGATGCTAAGACTCTGTCGGAGTTCAGAAAGTGCAATCCACCAAGGTTTGAAGGAGGATACAAACCTGATGAGGCAAATAAGTGGTTGTACGAGATCAACAAGATTTTCAGAACATTAGATTGTTCGGATGAGCAGAAGGTAACCTATGCAGCTTACATGCTTCATGGGGAAGCTAAGAACTGGTGGGACCATACTGTTCAATTGCTGAATTTTGAAAGAAGAGCAGTCAACTGGGGAATGTTTATGGAGAAGTTCCTTAATAAACACTTCCAGAAGATTTAAGGAGAAAGAAGGAGGTAGAGTTCATGCAATTGAAACAGGGGGATATGAGTGTAGGAGAATATGTTGCTAGATTTGAGGAGCTAATTAAATATTCTCCCTACTACTTGAATAACCCTGATGAAAGGAGTAAGTGTGTTAAGTTTGAAGGTGGACTGAGACCGGAGCTGAAGTCTATTTTCAGTTACCAGAGGATTCAGAGTTTTCCTGCACTTGTGGATATGTGCAGAATGTATGAGGATGACAAGAAGGCTGAGCTGGTAGGAAGCCAAGGAAAGGGGAGTGGACAGAACTATGGACCACAGAGGAAGAAGAGATTCGATCACCGGAATAATGGTCCTTATGCTCAGAAGAACAAGGGTAAGAGCAAAGCTGTGATGGATAATAAGAACAAGTCTCAGGATAATGCTCCTTATTGTGAGAAGTGTAGGCGTTATCATCATGGTCAATTTTTCTGGTCCATAGGAGGATGTTTTAAATGTGGAAAGCAAGGTCATTTTGCCCGTGATTGCAGAGAGCCCGCAAAAGGTGATGCTAAAGGATCTACCAGCAAGTCCGTGGTGCAAGGAAGAGTGTTTACCCTGTGTGGTAATGAAGCAACCCAAACCCCGAATCTCGTGCAAGGTAACTTTTTGCTTAATGATCAACCTTGCAAGATTATGTTTGATTCTGGAGCTACACATTCTTTTGTTTCTCCTGAATGTGTGAGTAGGTTGAATCTTGTTGTTTCTGATTCGCCTTGCTATCTTAGTATAAATACCCCTACTGGGATACCTATCTTTACCTCTAAGGTTTGCTTAGGGTGTAATGTTGAAATCTTGGGTCGTGTCTCTAAAGTAGATTTGGTTTGTCTCCCTAAGTTACAATTAGATATGATCTTGGGTCGTGTCTCTAAAGTAGATTTGGTTTGATGAAGAACCAAGTGATCATCAATTGTGAGAGAAAGACAATCCAATATAGAACCCTTGAACCTGAAGGTTATATGTGTTTATTCTCTGCTACCGGAGAAGAAGAATCGATGCCGATAGAAGAGATTCCTGTGGTGAGGGAATTCCCGGAAGTATTTCCTGAGGAGATACCAAGATTACCTCCGAAGCGAGAAATAGAGTTTGGGATTGATTTAGTTCCTAGAGCTGGTCCCATCTCTATTGCTCCTTATAGAATGGCACTACCGGAAATGGCAGAAATGAAAAAGCAGATAGAGGAATTGCTGCAAGAAGTAGATGATCAGGCCGAGCGTTTCGCCTTGGGGAGCTCCATTACTGTTTGTAAATAAGAAGGATGGGAGTATGAGGATGTGTGTGGACTATAGACAGTTGAATAAGGTCACCATTAAAATAAGTACCCTTTGCCAAGGATTGATGACCTTATGGATCAAGTTAGGGGAGCTGCAGAATTTTCAAAGATTGATCTGAGATCGGGTTATCATCAGATCAGGATAAAGGAGGAAGATATACCCAAGACTGCATTTCGATCTCGATAGGGTCATTATGAGTATGTTGTGATGCCGTTCGGATTGACTAATGCACCTGCCATTTTCATGGATTATATGAACCGGATCTTTAGACCATACCTGGATTTATTCGTAGTGGTGTTTATAGATGATATTCTGGTCTATTCTAAGAGTCCGGAGGAGCATGAAGAACATCTCAGGATAGTATTAAAGGTCCTGAAGGAGAAGCAGTTATACGCCAAACTTACGAAATGTGAGTTTTGGTTGAATGAAGTAAAGTTTCTGGGGCATGTAATCTCTAAGGAAGGAATTGCGGTGGATCCGGCAAAGGTGAGTTCAGTGCTAAGCTGGGAACAGCCTAAGACTGTGACTGAGGTGAGAAGCTTCTTAGGGCTGGCTGGATACTATCGTCGGTTTATAGAAGGATTTTCCAAGATTGCATTGCCATTGACCAAGTTGACTCGGAAAGATCAACCGTTTGTGTGGGACGACAGGTGTGAAAGTAGTTTCCGTGAGTTAAAGGAAAGGTTAACATCGTCTCCTGTGTTAATCTTACCTGATCCTCACAAGAGTTTTGAAGTGTATTGTGATGCATCTAAGCAAGGACTGGGGTGTGTGTTGATGCAAGAAGGAAGAGTAGTGGCTTATGCATCACGACAGTTGAAGAATCATGAGGTAAATTACCCGACACACGATTTGGAATTGGCTGCAATCGTGTTTGCCTTAAAGATATGGAGACATCATCTCTATGGCACTACTTTCCAAGTATTTAGTGACCATAAGAGTTTGAAATATCTGTTTGACCAAAAAGAGTTGAACATGAGGCAAAGAAGGTGGATGGAGTTTTTGAAGGATTATGACTTTAAACTCCATTACCATCCGGGTAAAGCAAATGTGGTTGCAGATGCTTTGAGTCAAAAAGCAATCCACATAAGTGCGATGATGGTGAAGGAAGCAGCGTTAATTGAGGAATTCAGAGACTTGAGCTTGTTGACGCAAGTGGAACCATCAAGTATCAAGTTGGGAATGTTGCAGATCACAAATGAGTTCTTGGAAAGAATTCGGGAATTGCAACGAGCAGATGAAGAGTTGATTGAAAAGATGAGATTGGGTTCGGAGGGGAAGGAACCTGATTGAAAAGATTGGGTTGGATGGAATCCTTCGTTTCAGAACAAGGATTTGCATACCAAGAGATCAGGAGGTTAGAAGACTGATTCTTGATGAAGCACATAAGAGTCGAATGAGTATGCATCCTGGACCAACCAAAATGTATCAGGATCTGAATAAAATGTTTTGGTGGTCTGGTTTGAAAAAGGATGTTGCGGAGTATGTGGCTTCATGTTTAATTTGCCAAAAACTAAGGTAGAACACCAGAAACCGGGAGGACAGTTACAACCTTTAAGTATCCCTCAATGGAAGTGGGATAGTATCTCGATGGATTTTGTATCTGGTTTGCCAAGGACAGTAGCAAATCATGATGCAATCTGGGTGATTGTGGATAGGTTGACTAAGTCGACGCATTTTATTCCGATAAATATGCGCTATCCTTTGAATAAGCTTACCCAGATCTACATTAAGGAGGTAGTTCGTCTTCACGGAGTGCCTTCGAGTATTGTGTCGGATAGAGATCCCAGATTTTCTTCGCAGTTCTGGAAGAGTCTGCATGATGCTATGGGAACAAGATTAAAATTGAGTTCTGCATATCACCCACAGACGGATGGTCAGACGGAGAGAACTATTCAGTCTTTGGAATATGTGTTAAGGGCTTGTGCACTTGAAGAGCAAGGAAGTTGGGATCAAGTGTTACCCTTTGCAGAATTCACATACAACAACAGCTACCATGCAAGTATCGGAATGGCACCGTTTGAGGCTTTGTATGGAAGGAAGTGTCAAACCCCGCTATGCTGGTTTCAAGTGGGGGAGAACTTAGTGGTTGGACCGGAAATGGTGCAGCAGACAACTGAGAGAATCAAGATGGTTCAGGCAAAGATGAAGGCGGCTCAGAGTCGGCAGAAGAGTTATGCTGATAGACGGAGAAAACCAATAGAGTTTTCGGAGGGCGACCATGTGTTTCTTCGGATAGTTCTGATGAAAGGGATCAGTAGAGCCTTGAGAACCGAAAGCTTTCATCTAAGTGTATAGGTCCATACCAAATCCTTAAAAGAGTTGGTCCTGTTGCTTATCAACTAGCTTTACCACCCTCTCTGTCCAATTTGCACAACGTCTTTCATGTTTCTCAGTTGAAGAAATATGTGCATGACCCATCGGTTGTTTTGAAAATCCAACCTGATGATCTAGCTTTGAAGGAGAACCTTACCTTTGAAACCAGACCAGTCCGGATAGAAGATCGTGAAGTTAAGCAGCTCAGGGGAAAGGAGATACCTTTAGTTAAGGTTATATGGGAAAATGCTGACGTGTCTGAAGCTACATGGGAATTAGAGGAGAAGATGCATCAAAATTATCCGGAGTTGTTTATGTAAGCTAGAATTTCGGGGACGAAATTCCTTTTAAGTGGGGGAGTAGTGTAACACCCCTAATTTTCGTCTCCCGAATAATAAGGAAATTAATAATAAAGTTTTATTATTAATTATTAATTTATATAAATTTTGTTGGTTTTGGCCTCAAAATCTCGAGAGGGGGGTGAATCGAGTTTTATTAATGTATTGTAAAAACCGTTACAAATTAAAAAATTGATTTGAGATGGAGAGATTAAACGATCGAAACGGATCGCGAAAACGATAGATAATAATAAACGAGTAGCGCGGAAACGTAAAAATTGAAATATGCGGAAATTAAAAGAGATAGGGATAGAAAAGCTTGCACCGGTGAATTTTATACTGGTTCAGCCTTCCCGTCGAAAGGCCTAGTCCAGTCCCCAAGCGACGCGCCTGAGAGTTCTTATATCAAGCAATAGAGTCGCACCCTATTACAACCAAGAGCACCCCGCACACTACTAGGAACCTTCGTTCGCTAGGGGCCTCAATCACATAACAGGGTTCCTCGCCCTACGACGTATCACACGTCCACTAAGGGATTCTCTCCCTAACCACTAAGGTTTAGAACAATACAATGAGATTGATTACGATAGTAGGAAGTGTTCTCAAAACACGGATTCTACAATAAGCTCTATGATAATGAAGTAGTGTTTCTCTAGAAGTTACTCAGCCAATAAGGATTTCTGTTCTTCAAAAATATGAACGATGAAAAGCAGAAGACTTGAGAAGAAGAAGAAGAAGAGAGAAACGTGCAGAAGAATGAATGAATGAAAGAGTTCTGATCTAATGATTAGCCTCAATGTTGGAGTGATTCTTATTTTAAAAAGAAAACAATTTAGAATCAAAAAGGATTTTGAATAAGTAAAACAAAATCAAAATAAAATAAAATAAGATTTGAAATAAGTTTTAAAATCAAAACTAAATCAAAATGATTTACGAAATAAAATAAAGATTTGATTCTTAAAACCAAAAAGGAAATAATTCAAATTTAAAATCATTTTCGAATTTTATAAAATAAATCAGAATCTTTTATATAAAAACAAATCAGGAAATAATCAAAATGATTCTGACACGTTTTTCAATAAAACATGAAGTAATCGATTACTTTCTGAAGGTAATCGATTATTCCTTCAAAAATAGAAATTCTTAAATTCATTTGAAAACCATGTAATCGATTAGGCTAATAATAGTTAATCGATTACAACACTCATGTTCATTGTATGATGCAACTCATAATAATCGATTACACTAGGGAGTTAATCGATTACTGAGCCTCTGGTATGCATATGATGCAACATCATGTAATCGATTACTACAAAGCTTGTAATCGATTACTAAGCCTCTTAAAAATATATGATGCAACAATTATAATCGATTACTTGACCTATGTAATCGATTACTTCCATAAGAAAGTAACTGATTAACAAAATTCAATTAATCGATTACAACCTCTCTGATTTTTCTATGATGCAACAAAGTTAATCGATTACTTGAGAAGATAATCGATTACTCTCTCTTGCAAACATACAAATATACAGAGTTTTGTAACATCAAGTATTTTACTAAGGTTAAATGCAGAAAACACTTTTTCATGCAAAAACACGTTTTTCTTCTTCTCTCCTAAAATGAAAAACTTATTGGCTTTTGTAACTCTTAAAGAAATAAAAACTTCATTACCTTACATTTGATCTAAGGAGAAGGTTTCTAATAAACTATGCCTTGCTTGAATCTTCAATCTTGAAGGGCACTTGCACTTGTGAGCTTGAACTTTCGTTGGCTTGTTATCATCAAAACACATTCTTGAGTTAAACTTGAAGTCCATAGAGAGTTTGTAGCATGTCTTCCAACTAGCTTGACTTCCAACACTCCCCCTTTTTGATGATGACAAACAACGATTCTGATATGCTCTTTAATATCTGCATCATAAGTGTTATACAAGCAAAAACACAAATATATATAACAGAACCTTCCTTAGAACAATAATCACAGGAAATATAATAAATCATCTCATCTCCCCCTGTATAGATGCATAGATAAAATATATCAATTTGAACAAAATTTGCATCCTTCAGAGTATCTCCCCCTGAATGAATCAATCAATATCAGAATATCTCTCTCCCTTTTGTAATCATCAAAAAGATATTCTATCTCCCCCTGAAACACTAAGAAGATGCATCAATAATAACAAGAGAGATAAACATAGTCACATACTCAAAAGAGGTGAGAGGCAGAAGTTAAACCAATTTCTCTACGAATGAAAAATAAATTTTCTTTTGGAAGCGGTTTCGTAAAGATATCAGCCAACTGCCGCGAAGTATCAACATACTCAATAATGCAATCACCCTTTTGAATATGATCACGAATAAAATGGTGTCGAATCTCTATATGCTTAGTGCGAGAATGTTGCACTGGGTTTTTGGTAATACTAATAGCACTGGTATTATCACATTTTATGGGAATGTGATCTAGACTTACACCGAAGTCTAGGAGTTGTTGTTGCAACCATAAAATTTGCGCACAACAACTACCTGCGGCGACATATTCAGCCTCAGCTGTAGATAGGGCCACACTAGACTGTTTCTTGCTAGCCCATGATACCAATGAATTGCCAAGAAGATGACAAGTGCCGCTAGTGCTTTTTCTATCCACTTTGCAACCAGCAAAGTCTGAATCAGAATACCCGACAAGATTACACGAAGAACCTTTGGGGTACCATAAACCCATGTCAGTTGTGCCAGACAAATATTTCATTATACGCTTGGCAGCAACCATGTGCGTTTCTTTTGGATTCAACTGAAAACGGGCACAAAGACACACACTAAACATTATATCTGGCCTACTTGCCGTTAAATAGAGAAGGGATCCGATTATACCTCGATATTTTGTGATTTCTACGGATTTACCTCCTTCGTCTTTGTCCAGATAGCAAGATGTGCTTATTGGTGTTGCTACTGCCTTGGCCTTATCCATGCCAAATCTTTTCAATAGCTCCTTGCAGTACTTCGTTTGGCTAATGAAAATCCCATCCTTTGCTTGCCTTATTTGCAATCCCAGGAAAAATTTCAGCTCGCCCATCATAGACATCTCGAACTCTTCCTGCATCATACTCGAAAATTCCTTGCAAAGGATTTCATTAGTAGCACCGAAAATAATATCATCAACATAAATTTGAACTAAAAGAATGTCCTTTCCTTTCTTTTTAATAAAAAGTGTGTTATCAACCTTCCCTCTTTCAAAATTATTTTCTAATAAAAATTTGCTAAGACGGTCGTACCACGCTCTAGGAGCTTGTTTCAAACCGTACAAAGCCTTTTTCAATTTAAAAAACATAATCCGGGTGTTCATAACTTTCAAAGCCGGGAGGTTAACACACATAAACTTCTTCATTTATAAAACCATTAAGAAAGACACTCTTTACGTCCATCTGATATAATTTAAAATCTAAAATGCATGCAAAGGCTAAAAGCAGTCTAATGGCTTCCAACCTAGCAACAGGGGCAAATGTTTCCTCATAATCTATCCCCTCTTCCTGGTTGTAACCTTGTGCAACTAACCTAGCTTTGTTTCGAACAATTAAACCAGTCTCATCAAGTTTATTTTTATAAATCCACTTAGTTCTGATAACCGGATGAGACTCAGGCCTAGGAACAAGTTCCCACACCTGATTTCTTTCGAACTGGTTTAATTCCTCTTGCATTGCCAAAAGCCAATGATCATCAAGCGTAGCCTCAGAAATATTCTTTGGCTCCACTTGAGAAACAAACGCAAAGAAGTTACACAGACTGCTAATAGAATTGCGAGTACATACACCTTTAGTGATGTCACCGATGATTTGATCAATGGGATGGTGTCTAGAGGTTCTCCATTCCTTAGGCAATTCAGTGTTGAGTTCCATGGATTGTTCTTGATTTTTCTCCTCAACTGATTCAACTGATTTTCCATTGCTTTCGGAATTCTCCTTTCCTTTTGCATTTGACTCCTCATCCTCATCGATGAATAAATCTCCAAGAATACCTGAAATTTCATTAACAGATACCTTTCCCAACTTTCTGGGATCGGATTCGTCAAAAGATACATGAATAGATTCTTCAATAGTATTACGAGATTTATTGTAAATCCTATATGCTTTGCTCGAAACAGAATATCCAAGGAATATGCCCTCATCAGCTCTAGCCTCAAAACTTCCTAGATTTTCTCTACCATTATTATGCACATAACATTTACATCCAAAAACACGAAAATGGGAAATATTTGGTTTTCTCCCCTTGTACAGCTCATAAGGGGTTTTCTTTAAAATAGGCCTAATTAAAACACGGTTCATAACATAACAAGTTGTACTCACTGCATCGGCCCAAAAATATGCAGGCAAATTCATGTCATTAAGCACTGTTCTTGAAAGCTCTTTTAATGAACGATTTTTCCTCTCCACAACCCCGTTTTGCTTAGGAGTTCTTGGAGCGGAAAAATAATGTTTAATTCCATGTTTTTCGCAAAACTTTTCAAAAAGATGATTTTCAAATTCTCCACCATGATCAGTTTTAATGGATGCAATGCTTAAATGCAATTGGTTTTGAATAATCTTGGCTAGCTTTTTAAATTCATGAAAAGCGTCATTTTTATGAGTAATAAACAGTGTCCATGTATACCTAGAATAGTCATCCACCACAACTAAACAATAATAGTTGCCACCAAAGCTTTTTGTTTGACACGGTCCAAAAATATCCATATGTAAAAGTTCCAAGGGCCTTTGAGAAGAAACAAGATTTTTAGAAGGAAAAGATGCCCTTGTGAGTTTTGATTTTGAATAAGGATCACATTTTTCAGAAATAGAAAAATTTTGCTTTGGCAGACCAACTACTAAGTTTTTCGAAGAAATTTTATTTAAATGAGCCATGTGGATGTGACCTATTCTACGATGCCATAGCCACGATTCATCCTCTTTAGATAATAAACATTTCGCATCATTTGAGGGAATTGAATTAAAATCAATAACATAAACATTGTTTATCCTGCGAGCAATTAGCTTAATAAGATTATCAATTTTTCCCTCGATAATACATCTATCAGAATCAAATATAACCCTATTGCCCTTATCACATAATTGACTAATACTTAGCAGATTGTGTTTTAGGCCGTCAACATGTAAAACATTTTCAATACAAGGGTTAGGAGGTGTACCAATTTTACCGACTCCGAGAATCTTTCCTTGATTGTTATCTCCGAAAGTCACATGTCCTTGGTCCTTAGGCACGAGATGCGAAAATTTATATTTATCTCCAGTCATATGTTTTGAGCATCCGCTGTCCAAGTACCACCACGACTTCCTTTCTTCCGGAGTAACCTCTTCTCCATGAGCCATTAAGCATATGTTGGCGGTCTCCTCTTGTTCGTCTGAATCCTCATCCGAACTTCCTTCATTGTCCAGCCATGCCAAGTATGCTTGCTACCCTTTCTTTGAATTTGAGGTGCCTTTTTCTGAATTCTCTTTCTTTTTCAGTTGGTAGCAATCTGCTCTAATGTGACCAGGCTTGCCACACTCATGACATGTAATAGTTGAGCCTCCATTCTTGTTGTTGTCTCTTCTGTTGAAATTTTTCTTCCTCAGGAATTTCCCGAACTTTTTGACCAATAGACCCATGTGTTCATCATTCAATAATTCTTTGTCCGAGTCACTTTCTGGTGCAGGTGCTTCAGCTTTGAACACCAAACTTTTAACCTTCTTGTTTTCTTCTTCATGCTGAGCCAACCTTTTTAATTCACTTTCGTGTTCTTGTAACTTCCCAAAGAGAGTTGTCAGCGTCATAGTTGAAAGATTTCTTGATTCAGCAATCGCCGTCACTTTGGGTTGCCATTCTCTTCCCAAACACCTTAGGACTTTGTTGATGAGATCCTCATTGGTGAATTTCTTCCCCAATGTCGTCAGTTGATTTACAATCATTGTGAAGCGTTTTTGGATCTCTTGAATCGATTCTCCATCTTTCATTCTGAATAGCTCATATTCACCAGTCAGCGTGTTGATTCTCGATCTCTTTACTTCAGTCGTACCTTCATGCGTGACTTCCAGCGTATCCCACATTTGTTGTGTTGTCTCGCATGTTGATATCCTGAAAAACTCATCGTAGCTCAAAGCAGATGTTATAATATTTTTCGCTTTCAGATCGTACTAGACTCTACGTTCCTCCTCCTCCGTCCACTCAGCCATAGGCTTTTCGATGGTGTTACCATTAACCACATAGGTAGGAACATAGGGACCATTTACGACTGCATCCCAAACTTTTAATCCTACTCCTCGAATAAAAATTTTCATACGGGCTTTCCAATACGCGTACCCTACCCCATCAAACATGGGAGGACGGTTAATAGAACTCCCTTCACCTCCAAACAGAGAGTTTGAAGCCATACTCTTGAGACGGTTAAGTCTTAACACAAGAGACTAGCTCTGATGCCAATTGTTGGTTTTGGCCTCAAAATCTCAAGAGGGGGGGGGTGAATCGAGTTTTATTAATGTATTGTAAAAACCGTTACAAATTAAAAAATTGATTTGAGATGGAGAGATTAAACGATTGAAATGGATCGTGAAAATGATAGATAATAATAAACGAGTAGCGCGGAAACGTAAAAATTGAAATATGCGGAAATTAAAAGAGATAGGGATAGAAAAGCTTGCACCGGTGAATTTTATACTGGTTCAGCCTTCCCGTCGAAAGGCCTAGTCCAGTCCCCAAGCGACCCGCCTGAGAGTTCTTATATCAATCAATAGAGCCGCACCCTATTACAACCAAGATCACCCCGCACACTACTAGGAACCTCCGTTCGCTAGGGGCCTCAATCACACAGCAGGGTTCCTCGCCCTACGACGTATCACAGGTCCACTAAGGGATTCTCTCCCTAACCACTAAGGTTTAGAACAATACAATGAGATTGACTACAATAGTAGGAAGTGTTCTCAAAACACGGATTCTACAATAAGCTCTATGATAATGAAGTAGTGTTTCTCTAGAAGTTACTCAGCCAATAAGGATTTTTGTTCTTCAAAAATATGAACGATGAAAAGCAGAAGACTTGAGAAGAAGAAGAAGAGAGAAACATGCAGAAGAATGAATGAATGAAAGAGTTCTGATCTAATGATTAGCCTCAATGTTGGAGTGATTCTTATTTTAAAAAGAAAACAATTTAGAATCAAAAAGGATTTTGAATAAGTAAAACAAAATCAAAATAAAATAAAATAAGATTTGAAATAAGTTTTAAAATCAAAACTAAATCAAAATGATTTACGAAATAAAATAAAGATTTGATTCTTAAAACCAAAAAGGAAATAATTCAAATTTAAAATCATTTTCGAATTTTATAAAATAAATCAGAATCTTTTATATAAAAACAAATCAGGAAATAATCAAAATGATTCTGACACGTTTTTCAATAAAACATGAAGTAATCGATTACTTTCTGAAGGTAATCGATTATTCCTTCAAAAATAGAAATTCTTAAATTCATTTGAAAACCATGTAATCGATTAGGCTAATAATAGTTAATCGATTACAACACTCATGTTCATTGTATGATGCAACTCATAATAATCGATTACACTAGGGAGTTAATCGATTACTGAGCCTCTGGTATGCATATGATGCAACATCATGTAATCGATTACTACAAAGCTTGTAATCGATTACTAAGCCTCTTAAAAATATATGATGCAACAATTATAATCGATTACTTGACCTATGTAATCGATTACTTCCATAAGAAAGTAACTGATTAACAAAATTCAATTAATCGATTACAACCTCTCTGATTTTTCTATGATGCAACAAAGTTAATCGATTACTTGAGAAGATAATCGATTACTCTCTCTTGCAAACATACAAATATACAGAGTTTTGTAACATCAAGTATTTTACTAAGGTTAAATGCAGAAAACACTTTTTCATGCAAAAACACGTTTTTCTTCTTCTCTCCTAAAAATGAAAAACTTATTGGCTTTTGTAACTCTTAAAGAAATAAAAACTTCATTACCTTACATTTGATCTAAGGAGAAGGTTTCTAATAAACTATGCCTTGCTTGAGTCTTCAATCTTGAAGGGCACTTGCACTTGTGAGCTTGAACTTTCGTTGGCTTGTTATCATCAAAACACATTCTTGAGTTAAACTTGAAGTCCATAGAGAGTTTGAAGCATGTCTTCCAACTAGCTTGACTTCCAACAAATTTTCCAAGTTTATATTTTGTATTTAATTAGCCTGAAATATAAAAATAAGTGGAAATATTTTTATATGGCAAATAAATGCAAAAATATAGATATTGCATTTTAGTCCTTGGTTTAGGACCTAAATGTAATATTGAAAAGGTTCTTGGAGGGAAAGATTTAAAAAGTATTAATTTTTAAATTTTGTACTGACCTAACCGGTTAGTAATGCCCTGTAACCGGTTAGACGATGAACCCAGAAACTGGGTTAGTGCGTTTTGATGAGTAATCACTTGATTAATCCATGGAATCGCCACGAAGACAGCCTTAGATTAGTGGATAACACGCGTCATCATGCATGTTACTCCAATTCCTCTATAAATTGCTAGATTTATGAAGGTTTGGGGGTTGATTTCTCTGAATTCTGAGTTGAGAGGCTGATTAGGGTTCCTATTTCGTTTGAAGCAATTCTTCTTCTTCTTTGAGCGATAGAGAGTGAGTGATACACTTCTGGAAAGCTTGAATCAAGGGCTTTTCATTGATATAAAACTTGTGAGCTGAGAGTCCTTGTGTGAAGAGAAATCACTCTTAGAAGTTGAAGTTGAGAAAGTTGAAGTCTGAGTTTTCTAGTTCTGGAAGCTGGGTTTGAGTCTGGATTTTGGTAAGTACAGACAACTCTTAATCCTCAAATCACTTTCATTTCTTAGTGCATGTTACCTAGATCGAGTTCTAATTGTTTTCCCCAATTTCTTTGGTCAATTTCCATGTCAAATTCTCTGGTCTTTGAACCCTGTTGCTGGAAAACGTGGCTGAGAGCAGAACATAGGATTTTTGGGGGAGTTTGTGGATTTTCTTCAAGTTTCAGTGCTATTACTCATCAAACACAACTTTGAGGTATGGGAGAAGTTTACCTTATACTAGATTTAGACTAAAATCAAGTGATTTAGGATTTGAGTCAACAAAGACTCAAAAAGGGCATTATGTGTTTAAGACCAAAAGGCTTGGAGGCCAAATTCTAGCTCAATTATGTTTTGAGCAATTTTGTTTTGATGCATGCAAGTGATTTTGATGCTTGAATCATAATCTAAATGTTTATTATAAGTTTTGTGGTATTAAATTGTGTTTATGTGGGTTTTTGCGCAATTTGATACTTTAAACTTAATGCATGCAAGTTAAATGTGTTTCTGTGGTTAAACATGTTTATTTTAAGGTATGTGAACTCTTTTGAGTGTTGAAATGGGTTAGATTTGAGTAATGAAAAGAATGGTTTGTAAAACCTCATGTTTCAGTGTGCAAACTGCATAATCTAACCGGTTATTCGATATTTGTAACCGGTTATATACTGTAAAATTTCAAAGAAAATGATTTTCTGAAATTAGTCCTGTGTTCTTACCATTTTTACTCAAATCTAGACTCTAATTTCACTGGAACTCAATCTGAAAATAAGTTGATTAATACTGTATGGTTCAGATTGAAAATGAGAGTTAATACCTTAGTGTAATGAGATAATTTCAAGAGGAAATTGTGCTCATTGGAAATTGGAATGTGATTTAGACTTTTGAATGATGAAAACAGTGGATTTGAGGTATAAAACAATGTTGAAACTTGTTTATGGATTGGGTAGAGAATTCAAGAAAAAGGGTTTTCTGAATTTCAATGGTAAACCAGTTCAGGTCTGTAATTCTAACCGGTTAGCCTGAGACTGTAACCGGTTAGTACCTGAAACTGAAAAATAAAAGTTAAGTCTTTTAAGTGAAAAGTGAATACCATTGGTTAAGCTTTCCCCAATCTAAGCCTTATGGCCTGTTTTTGAGTTAATTCAAGAGTGAATTTTTGGTGCCAAGGGTTATACCTCAAATTAATCATTCAAAAGAGAAATTGAAATATTTTCTAAATCACAGTAATTAAAGTAAAGATAAAACCAACCTTAATAATTGTGCATTCATGCATAGAGAATGGAAGATTGGTTGGTAGGAACGTTTATCATATTCTGGGAATATGAGGAGGGTACTCCGGGAGTACCAAATTGTAACCTACTTGATGACACATTCTGGAAATGTGTCCAGTGTCTGGGACATGGTTTTTATGCGTTCTGGGAACGTATGTTTCATCAAAACTTGCTATCTCGACTTTTGCTACTTGCTACTGATGATACTGGTGGGGTTTTTATCATGATATATATATATATATATATATATAATGTTTTTATTTACCTCAGCAGTGCCCCACAAGTATTACTTTTACTTCCGCATACTCTGATTTTGATTCAAAAGGATTTGGCAATAAGTCTATATCTGATACACTCGATCAAACTCAAGAGACAAATAATATACTTTTAATAAGGGCTACGAAAATGTTTTATTATGTTTTAAAAGGTATTGTCTCGAGAGCCTTTTCGTAATTAAAATAATCTTAAGCCGAATTCAAATTATTCGTCAATGAAGAAGGGATTTATAATTGAGCAAGTAAACATTAAAAAAAAGGAAAAACTTTCCAGTCCCAATTTTTGATAGCAAGTATTCTATATTTGGAAATATTTATTATTTTCAAGATATAAAACGAGGGTGTCACAACCTTGGGCATAAACAAATGTTGAAATTGTAAATACTAGATGATATGATTTTAGCTTATTTGATTCATAAAATGAGTAGAGTAAATCATATTATGCTCATGCAACTGAAATTCATTTACCAGATTCATATATTCTTTTTCCTTTTCTAAACTGTATACTTTTTTAGTGTCAAGTATGTATTGTGGAGATAAAATGGATGATTGGATAGAGCAATGTAAGCTAGATATCAATAAAGAAGCGTGACTGGTGTCTACAAGCCAGCGAGGAGATTAGTCACTGCGGTCGGCGGTGGACACTCCGGCCATGGACCAAAAAAATAAAGAAGCGTGACTATTATTGTTTTGTTGCCGAAAATTTATTTTATAAGTAATTTGGAAATGTGTAGCAGTATTAGTAATATTAGTATGCAATTTATTTGTTCTTATGTACTGTTTGCAAGGTATCTGTTTATGTTTTGGAGTCGAAACAAAGTATAAAAGATTCCATATGAAATATAAATTTATTTTGGTAATTTTATATCTAGAATCAATTTTGATCCAAATTATTCAAACAATAATATCTTACAAAAATCATTTTACCGAGAAAGATATTCAAACATAAATCACTTCACCACAATACGAAGACAAAGACAAATTTTTTTTAAGGAGTAAAAACATGGCTTGTTCTTTAATGCTCTAAGCAAAACACATGCTATGAGCAAAAGAGTCATCGATATATTAAGAATGCATACAATTAATAAAAACAATTTACACGAAAATGAACATCTTTAACATATAAATAACATTTATAAAGACCGATTTTTCAATATATCATTTTACTATAAACAACTCTTTACAATAAAAACACGACAACAAGAATGCGAGACGACAGGCACGGTCGACACGCTAGTATTAATATATTAATAAAAAATACTAATGGTCAAAATTAAAAAATACAAAATTAGCAAATTACAAATTTATCCTTATTGTTACTATCCATCCCAGTATCCACCACCACTTCTCTACAGTTCTGCCATAGCAACCCACCATCTTCACCGTTGCCGTATGCCACGAGCACACCATCCCTTCCAATATCGTATAATCCACCCCACCTCCACTCCATTATAACTAGGGGTGTAACGGTCCGGTCCGGTCTTTGAGGGACTTTAGGAACCGGATCGATTAAATTTATGTGGTCCGGTCCGATCCGGTCTGAAAGTTTTCACAAGCAAAGACCGGACTGGACCGTTTCGGTCCAGACCGTTTTGGTTCTGTTCGGTCCGATCTATTTAGACCATAATAACAAAAATTTAATAAAAATCCTGTTTTTCTTATTTTTTTTCCATTGGATAACCTTTTTTTCCCTGATTAACCTGTTTTTTTTTTTTAATTTTCCACTGCATAGCAGAAGAATTGAACGAAATTGCCAGTTCTTCCTTTTCCTTTTGGTCAGTAAAACACTGTACAAATTTATGACCCATATGCCATATGTAATTTTACATCATGTATGCATGAATTTGTGTGATCATATATACTCTAACTCACTGCACGCAATTGTCAAGTATCACGCCCTTAACATCCTTAATGTGCAGCTACCTGCACTAGTTCAATGTTTCTAAACCTGTTTTTTTTTTTTTTTAAATATTTCAACTATCGGTCCGGTTCGGTCTTGGCGGTCTAAAATATTGTGAGACCGTGGATCGAACCATAGTATAACGGTCCAATAATTTTAAGACCGAACCGGACCACAGTATCGCGGTCCAACAATTTTTTCGGTCCGATTCAGTCCGATCTGACCGGTCTCGCGGTCCGAGACCGGACCACTTACACCCCTAATTATAACTAGTGCCACCTAATTTCAGTCGACAGCAACCATCTTTTTACTGTGCATCAAGAAACTTCTCCATCCGATCTTAAATCTAAGAGTTTTTTGAATTTTTTTTTATATTTTTAAAATTTTATTATAATTTTTAATGATATTTAATTACATACAATTTTTTTTTCATTTTTTTTTTGTGATAAACAATTTTTTTTTCATAAAACATTTTTATCAAGCAAACATTTTTTAAAGTACTAATAATGATTATGAGGATAATTTTAAAAAATATATATTAAATGTTTACATTTTCAATACTAATAACAAAATTAACTTATATATACTCCGTATTTTCCTGATGAGTGTTAATTTTTTTTTAAAAAAATTTATATTAAGGACAGAACGAGTAATAAACAAAGGAGACAAAATTCCGTTGATTATCAAAGGTAGACAAGGTAGAGTAATTTGTAATATGCAATCTCTGATTGGAAAAACTGTCATTCATTCATGGTAATGAGAGCAAAAGATTGTTCATTCTGATTTACAATTCCATTGTTATGATTCGATCAAAGGTAGACAATAATTTCTTATTATCATTCCTTCATGTTATTAAACCCCTTTACCCCACCCTCCAGTCTGATGAAAATCCCACACTTAGCATTATATCACAACCTGATGGGACAATCATCAAAGATTTGGATTATCTTTGTCAATTCTATAAAGTTCATTGGATTATCTTTGTAATCTCTATAAAGTTCACACTAATAAATACAGTAGTAAAACTAATCAGCATGTCAAAACATACTCTACTTTAAACATGTCCAACCTATGTATTAATGCAGATCAGAAACTTCTCTAAACCATATATCAGACCCAAAATAGAAAAATCCTTGACCAAGTTGTTAACCAAAGTCATTTCCTTTAGTCCTATAAACTAAACCCAAAGTCATTACCTGAAGTCTTCAACTGCAATTTTTTCCCATTTTCTTAACAGATGATGCATTTCTCTGTCTAATCTTGAAACTAAAATGACTGCGAGTGACCGATCAATTACGGCCGAAAAATGGAGCCTTCAAATGGCCTTGGTTTCACCGCCGGCACTGGCTGCCGGAGGCTCAAATCCAACGGGTCGCGATTACTCGCTGCAACATGCAAAGTGGTGGAGGATGATGATGTAGATGAGACAGCAACAAGCTCACATGAAGGGCACATTGTTAGAGTGGTGGGAGGGTTCATATGCATGAAGAGATGTGGGGATAATTTCAATGCCCTGAGCTCTTGCACTTCCTTTTGCAACCTTTTATTCTCTTCACTTAGATTCTCACAGCATCTCTTCAAGGATTCACAATCCACTTCCGTTTGCTTCAACTTGGTTCTGCATTAATTGAACCAAGATCATTGAGCTCATTTATTAACATGACACCATTGAACTTCAAACAACACAAAAACCACAAATCAAATCAGAACCACATAAATCATTGTACAATTTGCCACATGAATATTAGTTTCTCATCGTAATGCTAGGGATTAAAGTACTTATACTTTAATTTCTTATGAAAAATGAACCCCAAAAATCCTAATTTCAATTTGAGTTAGAATGAGGAGTAAGTTTTGGTCACTTATATCTTCAAATAACTTTTTATAGACGATGAAATGTATCAATCCATCCCTTGTGTTCAAAGTTCTAATCAAGTAGATCAAATCTACAAAATTTCATAGAATATAAAAATCTTTTGATACTTCATTCGATCACTCTATTTTAACGGATAATACGTTATTTGAAATATAAGTAAATATGCATTATTAGATAGCATACCTATGAATCTCCGAATGATCTAAAATTTGGTATGTATGATCATGAAAATAATAACATATAATTCAACAGTTGCATTGATAAATTTCATAATTTATAAAAAGTTTTTTGAAGGTGCAAGTGGTCAAGACTTACACCTGGTGTCAACGGAATCTAACTCAATTTCTACCAACAAAGCATTTTCCATACCCACATCGCGCTGTACATTTTTATGCGTTTGTGTTTGATATTTTATATAGCAGTTACCTTTATTCTCTTCTTTATATAATTGTCTTTTTAACTATTTCTGTCACATAATCACTAATAACTTTTAACTTCAGTTATATTTTACCAAAAATAGAAACATATTTAGCTTTATGTCACGTAACTGTGTCATTGATAAGGGAATCTAATTTGGATTTTTACCAAAATAAATTCAAAATTTCTTATTTTGGATTTTAGTGGTTTTGTACCTATGTTACCCTAACATTAAGTTAGGGAATCTAATATTAAAAAGTGAAAAAAATTAAGTTTAAGCATAAGTATCCTAAAAGAATATTACTAAGCATAAATAGAAACATATTTAAGTTTAAGTTATTTCTGGTGAGAATTTAAAAGAGTGATTTTTTTTTTAATTTTTAATCACATTTAATCTCTTAACAAATATCCTAAGGGCACTCTTTAGCATTTTCATTAAAGAAATTCTTAACATATTTTATTTATGCTTAGTAATAAAATTAGGGTTTTGCGGAAAAGTGTCTTAAAAATTACGATACTCTTTTTTTCCATTATCTTGGTAAAAAATCATCAAAACTTTTGTTTCAAATTACAGTAAAAAATAATAAGTAAAAATGGTATATTATGTTTATATTTAAGTAATTAAAGAAAGACAAACTCAACTACCGGAAAATAAATATTTGATCCATTATTATAAAAGATAAAATTAATACTCCCTCCGATCCTCATTGTAAGCCTTTTCGACCAATTTTTACATCCTTTAAGAAAATTAATTAGTATTGTTAGTGGTATTGAAAATGTAAATATTTAGTACGGTATACATTTCCCTATAATTATTATTGAAAATCTATAAAGTGTTGAGTAAATAGAGATATTTGTGAAAAAGAAGTAATTAATATCATTGAAAATGGAGCTTATATTAAGGGTAAAAAAATACTCCCTCCGTTTCATAATATTTGTCCTTTTAGCCTTTTTTTCTTGTTTCATACCTTTTGTCCTTTTACAATTCCAATACATAAACATATTTTTCTTTCCAATTTTAACCTTTCATCCAATCATTTTATTCACTCCTCATTAATTATACTTTTATCATCTCTCTCATCTCTGAACCACTATACATTAATTAATGGACACACTTACTAATAAAAATTAAATACTACTACAATTTTCAATAAGGATTAAATAGGGGCATTTTGGACAAACTATACATAATACTTACAATAATTAATACTTTCTTAATCTATGTGCCCAAGTCCAAAAGGACAAATATTATGAAGCGGAGGGAGTATCAAAAAAGACTTATATTTAGGACCGGAAAAATTATAAACAAGTATAGTATTCATTTGTAATTAATATACAACATTAATTCTTTTTTTTTTTTACTTTTCAAATTTTTATCAAATACAATAATAGAACAGAGGGAATATTTGTTAAAGTTAGTATTTGAAATGACAAAATAATCATAAAAGCACATGTTTTCTTTTTCAAAAAGTTTTCACCGTATATGATTCGCTAGAATTTGTCATAATAAATTTTCTTTGACCGCATTTAGTAGGTAAAAAAATGAGTAACATTTACGAGAGAAAAAGAAACCTCTATACACCACATGTCTCTCCAAAATTTAACACGTGAAAATGGTGTAACCTAAAATAATGGCCAAAAATAATGTGGTACTCATTGTGAAATTTAAATGCTGTTTTCCCTTTTTGAGTTTAATGGGTTATGGGTACAAAGGGAATAGGTCAGGTTGATATGAGCCTTGACAAAAACAGATTTAATATATATTTCAACCTGGATTCATTCAAGTATGATTTATTGGCTTTTTATAGCTTCGGCCTAATATTCCTTCGGTCTATATATGAGATTTTTTTTTTTTGGAAAATTATGTATATTAAGAACGTAGATTAAATCAACAGGATTGTCTCAAGTGGTACGATCATGCCAACTTGAGAATTTGGGAATGGAGCCTGAGACTAAGAAGTCTCAGATCTTAGTCTCAGATTCGATTCCCGGTTAACACACCCCACTGGGAGAGGCATAGGAACGCGACCTCGTGCAGATTAGTCTCAAGGGTTCCCGGTATTAAGGGTGCTCCTCGGGACACATGTGGTACTGGCCAAAAAGTACAAACCCAAAAAAAAAAAAAAGAAAGTAGATTAAAATTCTCAAAGATATTAGAAATGTAAATATTTAATACACTTTTTTTAAAACTACTTTTATAATTTTTATTGAGATTCTAGAAAGTGTCGATTTAATATGGATGTTTTTAAAAATAAGTAATTAAATAATTAAATAATATTGAAAATTGATATAAAGTCTTACAAATAGTAGTAAAAATAATTTTCTAAAATGATCTTACATATAAGACTAGCGAGGATACGATTTAACCTACCTTAGAAACCCATTAAAAAATATGTTATTCAATAAATTTTTTACCTTTTAAATAAAAACGTAAAAAGGACTTCGGATCCTTGGATTATGTGACGACGAAATAGAACCAAATGTAATATAATAACATCACACCTCAAATTACATAAATAAAAAAATACACAAAGCTAAACAACCTCTGGACTCAAATTAAAAAATCAACCAAATAAAATTATTTATAAAAATCATAAACATCATGTATCAAATTATTAAAAATCAATTGTATGAGAAAAGAAAATGGTAGCGAAAAAATAGTACAAAATATTTATAATGTTAAATGGGCCAATCCAATAAGCTTAGTAGGTTTTTTTTTAAGTTTTAATTTGGCCTATTCATATATATAAACCTTTTAAAACGACTAATATGTTCCTAACTTTGTGATCATCGATCAGTTTAATCCTTGAAATTTTCGAATATTCAAATTGATCCATGGAATAGAAAAACATAAGTCATATTAGTTCCTAACGTTAATAATCGTCAGTGGTCCTTAACCTGGACAAACAGAATGACCAAAACGACATCGTTTTGGGCAAAAAAAAAAAACAAATATTGTTGACTATTGCCCAAATTAGTTCTTGGGATTGTGGGGATCTCTGATTTTGGGGACCATTAACGGTAAGGACTTATTTGACTCATGTTTTTCTATCTCAGAAACTAATTTGGAATTCTGATAATCTCAAGAACTAATTTGGTCAATGCCCACAAAGTCAGGAACTAATCTGGCTATTTCCTCTTTTAAAAATCTTAAGTCTGACCATTTTGTTAAACAAGTCAAACTTTTAAGTGAGCTAAGGCATAAGCCCCCATGAGTTGGTTTGGCTTATTCCCACCCTTAGTACACATTGTGATACTTACAAGCTTTATTTTCTCTTTTCGAGTTTAATGGATATGCAATGACTATACATTATTGTCGATACATCATCCATAATTCATGTATAATACTACCTTCCCTAAATATAAGACTTTTTTTTATACTTTTATTTTGTTCCTGTATATAAGACTCTATACCAATTTTCAATAACAAATAATTATTTTTTCCATAAACACCTTTATTTATTTAAAACTTTTTGGATTTCCAATACTATAAATAAGAGTAATATTGAAAATACATATATCAAATGCTCACATTTTCAATACCATTAAACAATTTTCTTAATAGACGTGAAATCTACCAAAATGGTCTTATATACAGAGACGGAAGGAATACAATTTTTTTAAAAGCCATTTAAACTAACACATAAACCCCCCTTTAAAAAAAAAAAAACACATAAACCGTGTATGCTAACATGATGTAAAAAACTCTTATACCCACCACCTATTTTTTCTTTTCAAACCATCAAGGCATCGATTAGGCTTTGATCATAAAATAAAATATATAATGCTGACAAGTATGCCATTTTTTTCAATAAATTAAAATTATTCAAAATGAAAAATTATTACAAGTCAAAATATTTAATTTCTTAAAAAATCAATTAACATTAGCATTTTTTTTTTTCAAATCACATAACAGCATGCAACATACATCCGACTATCCGTTACAACTTGCAACAAGAAAAGCAATGAGGTCAACACATAATTTAATAACTTTTATTGAATAATAAATAAAAATAACTTAAAACCACGCCTTCATTGAATATGCTACTAGTAGCTCATATGCCAAAATATCCATATTACCCTGATTAGGAGGCCCGGCCCTGGGGTGGGCATTGAGGGCCACCGCCCAGGGCCAAAAATTGTAGGGGTCCCATAAATTTTTTTAATAGTACTTATACTTAAAAAAAATTATTAGTTTCATATTTTTTATCTTTCAATTATTAATAGTTTAGTATAATATTTTAATTTATTTTTTTTATTTGCTTACTTGACTTATAAATAGGTTAACTTATGAACTTTATTTTTATAACTTACTCCCTTTGTCCCTAAATATAAGATCATTTTGATAATTTTATTTTGTCCTTATTTATAAGACCTAATACAAATTTTCAATAACAATTAGGTACTTTTTTCCACAAACACCCATATTTACTCAACGATTTTTAGATTCTCAATAATACTTATAAGGATAGTTTTAAAAAAAAAACATATCAAATGTTCACATTTTCAATACAATTAACTAAATTAACCAACTTTAGTAATGAACGTAAATTCAACCAAAATAATATTATATACAAAGACGGAAGAAGTAACATGAAAACAATTTTAATTACCTATTTAATTAATAAATTTTTTTATTTTATTTCAACTTTATTTTATATAATACTTATTTTTATTATTGATTGTTATCATTGTTTTAATTAATCAAATATATAAATATATAGTGTTTTAATTGATTTATTTTCAATAATTTTTTTTAGTAGGGTCCCAAAAAAAAATTCACTATAGGACCCAAGATAGGTTAGGACCGGCAGGGCTGATTAGTTATTAGTTATATAAAGAAATAAGATAATCTCACCTTGCTCTTCTGTTCTGAAACCACACCTCCACTTGTCTAGGCCTCAGATTCAACTCCTCTGCCAAAGCTTGCTTCCGTTTCTGAAAATTTTTTTTTAGGTTTTAAATAAAATAAACTGAAATTACAATTATGCCCTTACAATAGCAATGAAAATTACAGAAATGCCACTATCTCACCATATTGAGTGTGTTGTGCTCCTTGAATGTTTCTTCAAGCACCTTGGCTTGTTCCTTTGTCAGCCTCAGCTTCTTCCTCGCCGCCTCGCCACCGTCCTCATCATCGCTCCCCTGTGACGACAATGCCTTGGCCACACCACCGCTGATGCTTGATACTATGCTGTTGGGCGAAGAAACACCGTTGTCGTTGTCACAATCCGCTACCATTTAAGTTATACGTGAGTTTCCAATGCTTGATCAGGCAGTGGCAGTTAAGTAATTAAAATTGATTAAAGAGGGCATTTGTGTAAAAACACTATTAGTACTTGGGTACCAACGGTAAAAGGAGAATTTATGTCAATGGAGGGATAAAAACCGAAGGCAGTGTGGTTCTATCCATTGAGATGTGAATGTGGATATACTATTATCCAAAAATTATGAATGTTACCCTTTTTTGCTTGTTAATGACTTAATGGAGAATGTTACATTTATTTTAATTTTCGTTAGAAAAACAGAAAAAAGAAATGGTAAATCTATTTATATAAAATAATTCATTTAACATATACTCCCCCGTTCCAATTTAACTGTCACTCTAGAAATTTCACAAAGATTAATAAAGTCATTTAATGCTTCAATTTTTAAGATAATCATTAGATAATTTTACTGTAATATCCTCAAAGTACCTTAATTATTACTCATTTCACATATTTCAACACATTAAATGCAAGGTAAAAGTTGGAAAAAATTAATTAATACACCTTCGAATTCCTAAAGCGACAAATAATTTGGAAGAAGTTAAAAAAGCTAAAGTGACAGATAAAGTGGAACAGAGGGAGTAAGAAGGAATGAGAATGCAATGAATCTGAATTGATTGTATGATTTGCATCTAGTATATCAACAAAAGTTGCAACGCTAGGAATGGGGTTTACATACGTACATGAAAACAAATGTTCATTTTTGTTTTTTTTTTTTATTTTAAATTGGAAAGTGCAAAAAAGAAGTACAGAATTTATAACTTAGATATGAAAAATACCCACATGAGGAAAAAAAATTTTAATAAAAATAGAGGAATATATAAACCAAAAATTAGAAATGATTGAACAAGAACCTCGTACCAGGTAAATGAGGCAAATCATTATTCATAGGAACCGGTTGTGAAGGCTTCTGCATGTGATTATTCATCTTTAAAAGAGGAGGTGGATTCACCATTCCACGTCCTCCTAAACTCAAACTCAAAGTTAACCCCAACACATCATCTCTCTCACCCATTTTTTTTCCCTTGAGAAAAACCAAAATATTTTAAAAATTGGAAAAGAAAATTAGATATGGTCTTTGGAAACAGACAGTGGGTGTGACTGCACTTAGCTTTTCCAAGTCAAGAAAAAGCAATGGATGGAAGTGTATTTATTTATAGACACAAAGAAAGAGAGAGTGAATATAGAGAGTTAATGATGGGTTGGGTCAGTTTGACAAAGTGGCTCAATCATGACTTAAATGGCTCTATCCTTCCTAGGCTTCTCTACTAAGCTTGGTTGGGTTAATGGGTTACATTTTATTTACACCATTTTTATTGGGTTATGATGGGTTACACATTTAACTACTATGAATGGTTAGCGTGTGAGGAAGTAATAGTAACTGAAAGAGTATAGTAGAGGGAGCTTAATTGGACTTGTTCAGTTGAGAATGAGGCTGTTTTTTCGCTCGTGGAATTTTGACTAGAGGAAAAAGTAGGAGCGTGACATGACGCGCTATATATAATCATCTTCATCATGGTTTTTTTGATTAACAATCATCATGTGTGGCACCGTTCAAATGTGGGTCTCATGCCTGATTTTGTGAGCATGAGGAACCCGTTTGACATGGATTTTGAACGGCGTTCTATATTTCTAACCAAATCACGAGGCGAAATGGAAGCCTTGTTGGTGAGGATGATGAATCATTGCATGATTCCCAAATGTAATATTCGTCCGTTCCATAAAGTTAAAATTTTGAAAAGTCATTAAATAAATTTAATTATGAAAGAAATAATTTAATCCATATTTACTTAATTAATGAATCGTAACATAAAATATATTATGCCATTTTAATTTTTTATCCAATATGTTAAATTTAATTTTGGACAAATTTTTTTTTTAATTTTTTGATTGAGTTTATGGGACCAATTAAGTAGTGCATATTAATCGAGATCAATTGATTTTGAAACATACAATAACTTCTCGTGCATGGGTGCCATTGCTATGTTGTGGCACCCTGTTGGGATGGCAACAAAGTAGGTGTGAGTAGTGTTTTCTCATGCCATGCTCAAGTATTACTATGTAAATATTTTGTAATTTCTCTAGTTCTTATTATATGGCTCACAAATTTAAAGGAATTTCAGACAATCTATCAATTATTTATTTAATATATTTTGGGATCATAAATTGGGGTGTTACAGTTTGCGGGGTGTTATGGGTTATATTGGGGTTCAAAACTTCAATTGGTTAATAATAGCAAAACCAAAACACATTGTTAAGAGATTGCAAGTTATTTTTGTTGCGATTATTTTTTTGTTGCGATTATTTTTGCTGCAATTGTTTTTGTGATTATTATCGTTTTTGAGCAACTCTCAATATTGAATATATTAGCAAAAATTATCCCTTACTATTAATTCAATCTGAAATTATTTTTTAAATTTCCTTCTATTCTAATAATTTTTAATAAAATTAATTAAACTCTATTCACTCCTTCATGACGTTTTGAGGTCAATTCCAACATAGGTGTGGGTGTGGACATATATAGCAAGAATAGCTAGAGAAGGGATAATAATTTTCACAAGGGACAATTTTTAAAGTTAGAGCAAAAATTATATTAAAAAAATGGGTGCAAGCAGTATTTAAAAGGTGTCAATAAAATTTCCCAATTTACAATTTAATTTTGACAGATAATAATTTTGGGCCATGTGATTTGTTTCAACCTATTTTTTTAATGAATTGTTGTTTATTGAACTTTGTCATTTGTGAGATTTTTGCCATCATTCATTGAACATTGCAGTCGAATAATGCTGGTGTAAAGTTGTAATTTTTGGATTCAGATTTTAACGATATATAGATGACTAATTATAGTGTTTGAAAATAACAACTATCCCCATCTTCAACGGCTCTGTGTTGGTTCCTCCTGATGGGAATTTTACCAACGCCGTCGAGGTGCCGGATCATTCTATGGAAATTGATGTTCGAGGAATTGAGGTACAGGATAATAAGGGACCGCAGAGTGGTGATAGAGGTGCTGCGGATGGTGATGCGGGCTTTGTTGAGCCTAGACCGAGGGAGTCTTCAACCCTTGAGGTTTAATGGTGGTTTCTATCCACCTTTCTGGTTAGTGTTTTCCATGAATTGCTTAATCTGGAATTGTAGAGGTGTTGGTGCTAAAACTTTTCCCATGATGGTTAAGGATTTTATCAGATTGTATGATGTCTCGCTGATTGGAATATTAGAGCCTCGTATCTCTAGCTCTAGAGAAGATTCTGTTTGTAAAAAAATTGGCCTTGATGGTTGTGTAAGGGTTGAAGCTCGTGGTTTTTCTGGTGGCATCTGGGTTCTTTGGAAGACCTGTAATCTCTCTGTCTCTGTTGTAGCCACTACGGCCCAGTGTATTCATCTCCGAAGTGTGTCGTTTAATCTTCCTAGTTGGATCCTTACAGTCATCTATGCTAGTCCGCAGGAGGCAAATAGAGAAGAACCTTGGAGAGAGTTGATTGATTTTGGCAAAAATGTTACTGAGCCTTGGTGTGCAAGGGGTGATTTCAACACCATCTTATTCTCTACTGAAAAAATAGATGGTGGTCCTCCTAATCGTAGCTCTATGAGGAAGATTGAGAATTGTCTGCTGGAGAGCAATCTTGAAGATATTGGTTACAAGGGCTCTCAGTTTACTTGGCAGAAAGGGGACTTGTTTGAAAGGCTGGACCGTTGTGTTTCTAATGAATCTTGGAGGGTGGTGTATCCGAATTTTTCTTTGATCAATGTGCCCCTCCTTTCTTCAGATCACCATGGTCTCTGGTTGAAGTTAGATGGGTCTATTAATTCCGCTCGTAGAAAGGGCCCCTTTAAATTTCTTGTCTTTGGTTAGCTCATCAAGATTTTGCAAATCAGGTGAAGCATTTCTGGAATCCTTCGAGGGGCTGGTCCTCTAATATTCACCATTTTTCCAATCATCTCAAGGAGTGGAACCGTGATGTGTATGAAAATATTTTTGTCAGGAAGAAAAGCATCATCCGCAGGTTAGAAGGTATTCATAGAAACCTTCTGAATGGTCATAACCAGCATCTGATAAAGCTGAGAAAGGAGTTATGGGAGGAGTATGAGCTAATTCTGCAGAGTGAAGAAGCATATTGGTACCAACAGTCAAGGATCAAGTGGCTGAGTTTGGGGGATAAAAACACAAAGTTTTTCCACAAATCCACAATCTTAAGGCGCACCAGAAATAGGATTGAGGCGCTGAAAGGGAGTAATGGGGCTTGGCTCTATGACGAAGTGCAAATTAAAAAAGTGATTAATGACTTCTTTCAGGAGATCTATTTTGATCCTTCACCTGCTCTTGTTCCGTTGAACTCCATTACCTCTTTCCCAAGATGCTGTAGTGAAATTCTTGAAGCTGTACATTGTCCGATTTTGAATGATGATATTAAGAGGGCTTTGTTTTCCATGGGGAGTTATAAAGCACCTGGTCCTGATGGCTTTCACGCTATGTTCTACAAATCTCAATGGAATTTGATAGGCTCCTCCATTTGCAATTTTATTAAAGGTATTTTTGCTGATTCTGCTTCTATTGCTGAAATTAATCAGACCGCTATTACTTTAATCCCTAAAGTGGAGAACCTGGAGACTCCGGCCCAGTTTAGACCTATATCCTTGTGTAATGTGATTTATAAAGTTGCTACGAAAATTATTGCAAATAAAATTCGTAGTATGCTGCCTTCTATTATTTCCCCAAATCAGTGCAGCTTTATCCCAGGCAGGAACAGTAATGATAATATTATTATTTGTCAAGAGATTATCCACTCTATGCACTCTATGTCTGGCAAAAAAGGTTTCATGATGGTGAAGATTGATTTGGCCAAAGCTTATGACTGGCTTAAGTGGGCGTTTGTGAAAGAAATTTTGGAGCTGGTTGGTTTGAATCAGAATCTTGTTAAGCTAATCATTGACTGTATCTCATCTTCTTCTATGAGTATCAATTGTAATGGAGACCCTTTAGATTGTTTTCGTCCCTTTAGAGGTCTTCGTCAAGGTGACCCGCTCTTGCCGTATCTCTTTGTTCTATGTATTGAGAGGCGTAGTCACTGTATCAATGATGCCATTTTGAGTGGTTCCTGGGTTCCTTTTTCTGTGGGCAGAAGTGAGCCGAAGGTTTCTCACCTGTTCTTTGCGGACGATCTTATTTTGATTGGAGAAGCCTCTATTCAACAAGCAATCACCATGCATACGGTTTTGAATACTTTTGTATCTCTTCCGGGCAGAAAATTAATTTTGAGAAATCTGTAGTGTTCTTCTCCAAAAATATTTCAGAGGATGCTGCTGCAGGTATTAGTTCTGCCCTTCAAATTCCTATTACTCAGAATATCGGCAAATATCTTGGGGTTCCAATGATTCATGGCAGGCGTGGCAATAACAGTTATAAGTTCCTGGTTGAAAAAATTAAGAAAAAGCTTTCGTTGAGGAAGGCTAATACGCTATCGCTGGATGGTAGGATCACCCTTACTCAGTCCTCTCTTATTAGCATCCCTGGGTATATTATGCAAACTTGTGTCATTCCCGCTGGTGTGTGCGACGAAATTGAGAAACTTTGTAGGAATTTTATATGGGGTTCTTCTTCATCCCAAAGGAAATTTCACAAGGTTTCGTGGGACAAAATTTGCACCCCTAAGAGACTTGGAGGGTTGGGCTTTCGCAACATTTGCATCATGAATCAGGCCTTTATGATGAAATTGGATGGCATCTCATTAGCCGTTCTAATTCCTTGCGTGTGCAGGTTCAAAGAGCTAAATGCAAGTGTGGGGAGAGTTCGATCCCTCTTGTGCATGCTTCCTCCCTCTCTTCTCATATTTGGAAAGGTATTGCTGGCCAATGACACAATGTCCTTCGTGGTTCTGGTTGGCCTATTGAAAATGGGTTAAATATCAGTTTCTGGAAAGATAGGTTCGTTCCATCTTTAGATGCTTTACGGAATCATGTGACTGTTGATATTCCTCATGATCATGAGAATTTTACTGTAGCTCATTATTCTTCTCAGGGATCTTGGAGTTGGGAAGCTCTTAATAACTTCCTAACTCCGGAAGCTCTTTCAATGTTGGCGGGTGTTATAGCCCCTCTTTCTGATGCTGGTCAGGATAAACCTATTTGGTTTCCTTCCCAAGATGGGGAATTCACTATTTCTTCTGCCTTTGATTTACTCACTCGATCTCACACCGCTCCTTGCTTGGATATTGATATTGCTAATCTTATCTGGAACTGGTCGGGCCCTCAAAGGATCAAAATTTTCCTATGGACTTTAGCTCACGGGAACTTCCTTACCAACTCTGAAAGGCATAGAAAAGGATTGTCACTTGATGAAAATTGCTCTAGATGTCTCATTTGGCCGGAATCTTTGATGCATGTTATCAGAGATTGCGAGGAAGCCGCTGATTTCTAGGGCCTTTGCATTGACCCTGATAAATGGAATAGCTTCTTCAGTTTGGGTCATGATGCGTGGATTCAATTCAACCTTCATGATATGCCAGGGAACATTCTCAATGTTGATTGGTGTACTTTCTTTCCTGTTGTCGTGTGGTTTTTATGGAAAAACGGCAATAGTTGGATCTTCAACCAAGTTTTTGAACCCCCTAATATCCTGCTGGGAAGGGCTATTGTTTATTACCGGGAAGTAATAGCGTCCTTGGTCATGGGCCCGCGCTTTCCAAGAGAAGGGGGTAGAGTTATTTCCTTGATTGCATGGCAATTCCTTCCTAATGGATATGCTAAGCTTAATGTTGATGGTTCGGTCAAAGGTCTTGATAGAAGAGCTACTTGTGGTGGCATCATTAGGCGTGATGATGGGTCCTTTTGGAGAGCTTTTCATTGTAACTTGGGTGTTTGTTCTTCAGTTAAATCTTAACTGTGGGGTGTTTATCATGGTTTAAGGATGGCTTTATCTCTTAATATCAATCTGCTCATAGTGGAAATGGACTCAAAGGTTGCTTTGGGTTTAATTCAAGACAATTGCTCCCCTACGCATCACTGCTCTGCTTTGGTTTCTCAGATCAGGAGACTTCTCAATTCTTCTTGGACAGTCTTTCTTAGGCACTCGTACCGGGAGGGTAATAGGTGTGCTGATATGTTAGCTAATATGGGGCATAGTGGCTCTTTTGATGTTTGTTTTTATGATTTTCCCCCTCCTCCTCTGATTCCTGTGTTAAAGGAGGATCTTAGGGGTGTTGCTTATGACCGTTTGTATTTCGGTAATGTAGTTCTTTTTGGGCTTTATGCCCCTTTAATTATAAAAAAAATAACAACTATCAAATGTTAAGATTTATGACAAAGCTAATTTATAGTGATATTAGCTATTTACAAATGATAAACAGAATTAGTTTGGAAATATTAGTTTGACATTTTTTACTAGCAATTAGTAGTTTAACTAGAATTAGTTTGATACTAGTAGAATTCATAAGAGATTGTAATAATAATAGAGCAAATGGAGAATGCACCGACAGTGTAAAGGTTTTTACATCATCAGTGGATCATCTATCATTCATCCGTTTATGGTCGGTTTCTTTTAAATTAAAGTAATACAAATGAATGGTGGATGATGGACTGATAGTGTAAAAAACTTTACACCGTCAGTGCATACCCATTAATCTCATAATAATAATAATAGAGATTAATGAGTGTGCACTGACGGTGTAACGTTTTTTACACCATCAATCCATCATCCACCATTCATTTGTATTACTTTTATTTGAAAGTCAACGATCATAAACACATAAATGGTGAATGATTCATTGATGGTGTAAAAAACTTTACACTGTCAATGCACCATTTATTTTCTCATAATAATAATAGTTCGATAATAATAACAGAATAAAGTTCCTGTGACACCTTCACTAATAATTACCCTTAAATTACGATTAGTTAATTAATTACTTATAAATTTCTTAATAAAATTCGTCAGAGTTTCCTCTGTTTTTCGGACTTTCCCAAAATTTAATTTTCCTACTTAACCTGTATTAATACATTTCCATAACAACAGAATCGACAGACATAGGTTTGGAAGTGTTTTGATATTTTAAATGAATTTTGTTTGTTAATGAACGTTTGAGAAAAACTTGTGTTTTCAATTGCAAAAGGCTTGGATGAAAAATGTTTCCTCAAATTCAATACCTATGAAAGTTAGCCATTGTTTTTCTTATGCTAATTGTAGTGCCTCTGAATTTTTATATGATTTTTGGGATTGATTTACCAATTGTACAAGAGCCCTTTTTGTGAAAACGATTTTGGAAAAATAAGCTCTTCGGGGAAAAATGTGAACATAATTTTTGAACTTAACCTACATTAAATGACTTTAAATTTTTATGGTAGCTTCCTTAGAATGTCTTGAGGTTCTCTGTAAATTTTGAAGAGATTTGGAGTTGGTTGATAATTTTTATAATGGCAAAACAATGAACCAGTCGGTTCATATTTTCAGACTTAGTGACAAATTTAATTGAAAAAGATTGACTTAAACAACTCCAAATAATCTGAAATTTTTATGCGATCGTCTTGATTGTAAGAGGAAGGTTTTTACTAATTTTCATGCTATTCGGAGTTGATTTACTATTTTTAATTGTGACATTTTAGCCTCGGATCAGCAATAGTGCTATTGTGATTTTTATGTAAAATCTGATTTGAAACTTAGGTTTTGGATGTTCAAATGACTTGAAAATTTTATATGATAAACTTTGATGTATGTTCAAGTGTTCTGCAAATTTTGGTAATTTAACAAATTGATTTGATATAGTTTTGGATCTTATCTTTCGTGTTTTTCTCGTAATCGAACTAATGCCCTATTGATACTTTTTGGATATTTGTAAGTCTTTGGTGCATTTTATAGCTTGGATGGACTTATAAGTTAATTGTGATATTTTGAAATCATGGAATGAATAATTATGTACATATGTGTCAAGGTTATGTATAAATAAATTTGCAAATTAATTGTTTACGGTACGTCTCGGTTTAGGCCCATAGTTTAGGGTTACGACTTGAGATTGGTTTATGTGCTACGTTCTAATTTTGTTTTGTGTGGCACATGCTCAATACTTGCCTATGTGTTTACTTGTCTTGGTTTGTTTGTATGATTAAGGAATGAAAAGAAAATGAACTATTTAGCTAAGTTAAAGTGATGAGTTTGGCAATGTGCTATCTTTTGGAGTTAATTGATTTTTGAAGAAGTTTGTTTAATTGAAATATATTGAGCTTGTTTGGTTTCTTCCCTATTTCATTACATGATGCCATGTTTGAAAATAAATTGTTTCGAGTGGTTGTTTTAAAGTAACGTGTTAAGGGACTTAAAGTGCGGTTTTACGATATTTTCGGATTTCGCGAAAAAGTAATTTCGAGCTTACTTCACCGCTGTCCAGAGTTGATTTAGTTTGTATCTTATTTCTAAAAATGTTTTCAATTGATTTAAAGTTTGAGTTTCTGTAACACCCCAAAATTTTAATCCCTGATTAATGAGATGTTAATTATAATTTAATTATAATTAATAGTTTCTATATTAATCCTTGATTAAAATATGTGTTCATATGACTAGCTTAGGAGTAGGAATTATTTAATAAATAATTTAAATGCATAAAATGTGTATTTTGCATATTAGTTCCTGGGTTGGGACCTAGAAGCAATTATAGGAAAGATTTTGGAGGGAAAGTAAATAAAATAATTATTTTTCAAAATCTGGGCAAAACACTCGAGTATTATTCTGAATACTCGAGTATTCTGGGTCAAACTGCACGAGTTAGTGCGTTTGGTGAGTCACAGCCAACGATTCCCCTCCGTTGACACGAATACTCCGCCATCAACAGCTCAATGCCTTCGTGTCGACGTGCATGAGCTTCCTCTAGCTCTATTTAAACCCATCAACACCCAGAAGCCAGGGATTTGGCTCATTCTTGTTGTTGTTGTTGAAGTTAGGGTTCGCAATTCGATCTGATCAATTCTCCTTCTCTGTGTCAAATTGAAACACAAATCATACACGAATATAAAGCTTACATCTTGAGCTTTATATAAACACCAAAATCGTGAGGATTGAGTGAGTGTGTTGGAGGATTCAAGGAGTTGAAGTGAAGCTGTTCTTGGTCAAGTTCTGTTTCTGGAGCTTACTTTGATCTTGATTTATGGTAAGCTCATGAACCCCTGAGTCTCAATTTCGGTTTCCTTAGTTAGATTATGTTGCATAGAGTTTAGAAATCTAATTTTCCCCAATTTATTTCTCTGTTTCATGTACAAACCAATTCCATTTTGGTATGGTACTCAAAATGCTCTGCATATGGTTCTTGAAGTTGGTCTGAGGGTTATGGAGTCTTGTTCTTGTCAATTTTCGTTTGGAAAACATCTGAGAGGTAAGGGGAAGTAATTATATTCACTAGATAGAGATTAAATTGCATGAATTGTGTTAGAGAGCCACCAAGAGGCTCTAAGGGCTTAGATTGAATAGGAACTTTGGTTTGGAGACCAATCCATGCTCTAATTCTGTATTGAGCAAGTTCTATATCATGCATGCAAGCTTAAATGAACTTTAATTCATGAGAATCGTGCTTATTTTTTAAATTGAAGTGTTGAGTTGTTAAAGTGTGTTTTTATGCATGATTATTGAATTCTCTGTCAATCATGTGATTTGATTTGAAATGAATGCTGTAACATGTTCAATTTATGTTATATGAACTCTGTGGATCCCTGGAATGGACTAGAATTAAGTAGAAATGAAAATGTTATGTTAGAATCAGGTTTCAGTGTTTTCTGCTGCGAAACACTCGAGTAAAAGACAGAGTACTCGAGTAAAATGTTTTCAAAACCATGTAAATTGAGCAAGAACACTCGAGTAGTTTGTCTGGTACTCGAGTATCGAGCATGACCTGAGGATAGGTTTAGGTCAAACACTCGAGTCATTCAAGGTCACTCGAGTATTCTGGAAAGGTCCAAGAACACTCGAGTAACCCATGAACTACTCGAGTAAATTGTGGATTTGAAAACCCAAATCCTCAGAAAGTCATGAACACTCGAGTAACTTGAGGAACACTCGAGTAATATGGAAAATCTGAAGAACACTCGAGTGTACTGAAGTTTACTCGAGTAAATGGCCCAGAACCTGAAAATACCATTTTCAATTCTAACTTAATAAATTGAGGAATAATTAACAATAGTCTAAGGGATCAAGACTTAGAGAAATTGATTAATACAAATAGATCGTTTGGTGACGATCCTTTTTGATAAAGAAATAAGCCTAGGTGGTCTGTAAAGTATTAATCAACTTCCCTTAAGTCTAAAGGATAAAATGCATTCATTCTAAAGTTTGGATGGTAGGACGTATTTCATGTTTTGACAAACATGTGGAGGGCCTCTGGGAGTGCCAATATGCTTGCTTGATGACACGTCGTTGACGTGGTCGGCTTAGTGGATGCCGATATGGATATATCGTTTGGATGACAATCCGTTTGGATGACGGGATATGCTCGGGTGGAATGGATACCAAGCTTGACGTGTACATTCTAGGTGAATGTACGAATTGTTGTATACCTAGGAATACAACGCACTGTTGAGTGCTGGGTTGTCAGGGATGGACGTCAGAGAGTGACATAGTATTATGGGGATAGGCTTGAGAGCTAAAGTCATGCATCATGCCATTCATTTAATTTAACTATGATAAATGAAATAAGTGTGAGCATCCTATGTGCATATAATACTTGCTAAGTGTTAAATGTGATTGATATTAATTGATGCATATTTACATACTTATATTGCATAATTTATTCTCTGTTGATTATGTGTATAGAATTGCTTACCCCTATGCCCTTGTAGGTGATGTCTCGCTACATTGCTTGCATCGAGATCCGGCCACTTCCTAGTGGCATATGGATCTATGAGGACCATCGCGCGGTGTTCGAGGGGGAGGTAGAGATTACCTTCTACCACCCGAACACGCTGATGCGATTCCGTCCTCGTAGGTTTAGGATTCCCATCATATACACTATGCATGTACCCCCGTTTTACACTTACCATGGACCACCTCCCATGCGACCGGCTCGCTCTTACCATAGCTTTCATTTTCGACCTACCCGCTCTCACCCTTTTACTTCGAGAGTTGTCCGCGAGGAGACTCCCCCTTCTGATCCGAGGAGCCCAGTCAGGGTTTCACCATCACCTGACCCGGTACCCAGTGGTAGGGTACACTCTCCCTCGGATGAGATCAAGGAGGACCCGGTGGAGGACGAGAGTGGGAGCGAGCCTGTCGTGCATTCTACTGGGAGTGACTGGAGGGACGATGATCCCTAGGTACATGTATATGGTGTATGGTGTGGATCCGAGGATCCGATGTGTGGAGGAGATTTGCTGCTGCAGCTGTGATGATGATGCTACTACCTTACTACTTTTGCTTTTGGGAGACTACTACTGCTACTACTACATCTAATGATGCCAGATCTATGTGACGACCCCTGGAGTTTATATTTTGGATATGTATATATTGTAGATACCCTTTTGGGAGTACTTTAGGGTTTTGGTCACACTGTTATATAAATCTGTTATCTTCATGGACTTGTACTTATGGAACTTGGAGACTCTGTTATGGGCTACGTACTTGTGACTTCATTATATACATATATATATCAAAACACAGATTTATATTATATCAGTTGCTAGTCCAGTAATTTCCGCTTACTCTGATTTAATTTATCTAAGAGCTCGGCTATAATTATTATTTGATGGTATCAGTTTTATCGAACAAAGTATGGGTAGCTTTAATTATTTGTAACAGGTAAACATGTTTCTAAAAGACGAATGTTACCCTGTTTGTGAAAAGATTTTAGAGATCGCCGAACTCAATACAAATGTTTTGAAATGGTTTAGAGCTTGTTCTCAAAAGTTCCAAATGACAATTTGTGCACCCGCCTTAAGAGAAAAATTTTATTTACCACTTTTTCTTAACTCACAAGTCCATAGATTATCCAATATAAAAGCGTAATTACTATATTATATTTGGGTAATTCGGAAGGGTGTCACAGTTTCCAACAGTACTTGAGTTAGAGAAAAGTCGGTTTGAAAAAGTGACGTTTTTCGGTATTTTTGGGCTTTGGTTCGTGGCTGTCCGGGACGGACCAGCAACCAAAGAATTTGTTTTAAAGTGTTTTGTTAATTGTTTTAGAATGATTTAGAGGTGTTTAAAGTATGTTCAAAAGTTGGATTCGATTGGAAAAAGTAAAAGTTTTCTTTTACGATTTACCCGACAAGGAATAAAGCGAGTTTTCAAAAATGATTCGATATTAAGCATGAATGTTAGTTAGATAGCCTTGTATTAATTATGTGTCTTGTTTTAAGCAAGGGATTATCAAGTCGGATTTTGGAGCTACTGTTAGTTGGGAGAACCAGCAACAGTTTCTAACGGATAATTGCTGGATTTGAGGTGAGAGAGGGGCTTTCTCTAAGACACTGTGGTATTTAGGTAAAATGTTAAGACGTTCCGTATAATCTCAAAGATCGGAACCTAGTGGTCTCTGGGTCAGTAGTATCGTGACACTTGTTTGTGTGTGCGGCCACGTATACGAAGGGGACTAGGACCATGCACCTTATGATGCATGATATTATTGATGTGAATATGCCATGATGATATGAATTGCTGTTATCAATTATGCATGATGAATATTTTAAATAATGATGTTACTGCTGTTGGAAACCAACAAGCGGGCTAAGCAATTACTAGAGGGGGGTTGAATAGTAATTTGAAGCACTAATACCAAATATTTCGAATGATAATTAAAGAATAGAGCTGAAACTGAATTTTCTGAAAACAGACTCGAAATACTCGAGTCTTTTGTAAAGTACCCGAGTGTTTCAGAAAGAACAACTCGAGTCTTTCAAAATATACTCGAGTTTTTCGTATCAGATGACAGCAAAACCAGAAACGAAAATTCAGCAATTCACCTCAAATCAATCCAATACAAAACAGGGACTTATCCAACAGAATAGCAAGTGATATAAATAACTTTTAACACTTGAATAACACTTAGATTCCTTGAACTTGCTACCTATTTGAACAAATCCTATTCTTTTGAAATGCTTTAAGTTGATTGAGTAAGCAATTAAATTGAAAGCAATAAACCAACACTCAAGCAATTTTATCCTGGTTCACTCCAACAATGAGCTACATCCAGTCCCCCTAATCACCTTAGGAGTTTCTACTATAAATCAAATTGTTAGAAATTACAAGGATTAATTGAGATAGCCTCACTCAACCTAACCCTTCAAGAGTGTACCAAACTCTTGATTTCTACCCCAATTTGATTCCGGTGATGAAGAACTCTTCTAAAGCTTCCTTGAACTCCCTTCAAGAAACTCCACCGGGCTAGGAACCTCCTAGTCTTGTGCTTGAGAACCTCTCAAGACTCCAACACCCTAAGCCACTTAGGGTTTGCTTGGGAACAATCCAAGACTTTGAATGATCAAGCTTTTTGTATGTGTATTACTAATCTCACAATGGATTAGCACAAATAAGCACACCTCAATATAGAAATTGAGACCTAAACTCAACTTGGGAAGAGAATAACAATATGAGTGTGAAGTTGAGTTTTTGTGAATCAACACTTGAGAAGAAGAATTAATGAAAGCTTGTAATCAATATGCTCTTGTAGTCTTGTTTGTTCTTGTGCAAAATCAAAGAGAAATTTTACAATCAAGTTCTGAAAATGCTCTCTTGGGTTGGATGAGACTCAAGTGCCCTCAATTTGGTTTTGAGTCTCTTCCAACGTTCATTTTTGCTGACTGGGCTAAAATACTCGAGTCTTTTGGCCAATACTCGAGTCTTTTTGGCCAGTCAAGAAGGATTTGGTGCACGAACAAGACTAACGGTCATATTTGCTGATCTGGCATAAATACTCGAGTGTTTTTCATAATAAAATCCTCGAGTATTTTGATCAGACATGACAAAAGTTCATTTTCAATTTTATTTTTCTTCTCAAGTATTAATTTTGGTTAATCTCAACCTAATAAACATATTAATTATTTTATTCCTAGAAGAGACTAACTATATCTACCCACTCTCAACATAAATGAAAAATTACAATTACAAATTGATTGAGAATGAGTGAGCACTTGTCTTCTTTCTTGAATTCTTGTTGTTATTGATGTTGCAATGACTTCAAGGCTTGATTGTTAATTACTTTGTCATCATCAAAATCTAATCCACATAATTAGGAGCATTGAATTTACAATCTCCCCATTTTTGGTGATGACAAAATAATTAACACTTGTTGAGCTTGATACCACTTGAAGATGCAACCCCCCCTCACTATAGGATCCTTTTCACCTATCTAAAAATTTCGCTTGTGCAAGAAGTTATGACATTTTAATTTTAGCAACAAGCCTATGGTATTAGAGTAACCAACAAATATCAGAGTAGATACCATAATCAGAAAATTTAGATGCAACAAGATTCAAGACAAGTGTAATATCTCTCCCCCTTTTTGTCATGAGCCAAAAAGATGTAACAATTTAGAAAAAGATAAAGGGAGGAGAGGCACATAGTTGGAAACCCCATAACCAAATATGAAATAAAACATAGACAATATAAAATAAAGAGCTCCCCCTAAAGCTTTGCAATAACACCATAATAGATTTAAAAAGTGCGAACATAAAGTGCAATAACAAACACAGAGTGTCAAACACCAAACTCCCAAAATACATAAGGTTCAACAAAGCCATCATAATGAAAAACTAATATAAAATCCAAAAGCAACAACATCAAAACATAGATGGAGCAGGATCATCAGGAGGAGGATAAAATCGAGAAAAGGCCGCCATCATCTCATCAAACTGTCGGTTCATCTTGTCTGAGTGCTGATCCAGGCAGGAATAGAGCATAGCAGACTGTGTAGCCATCATAGTATCCAGACTCACAAAGTCATCACGCTGGGCGTCAATAGCAGTCGCAAGAGAATCCACCCTCCCATCGAGAGTGTCCAGCCGTGTGATGACATTATCCCTCCACCCCGAGTTATCAAACCCAAACTGAGATCCAGTGAAATCATCAAAGTTAATCTCGTCCTCAACTAGGTGCCCACCTTCAGCTTGTGCAAATGCTGCAGCCTCTTCTTCCAATTGTTGGGTATCCACCCCTTGTTGAGCTGCAACATTTTCAGCCCTTCCCAAATTTGCTATGTCAGATTGGTACAGGTACTCTCCAGATGGTTCATGAAATTCCATACCTTGATGAGTCAGAGTACCATTGTTTAGGCAATGCTGGTTAACATGAAGAGTCGTGGACTCTTCATTTGGTGGTATAGGCACTCGGAAGTTTCGCAAGAGTTTAGATAAATGCATAGGATAAGGTAGAGACTTAGGGTGCTTAGATCGAGCAGCAGCTAGCATCCTATCCAAAATGATGCGACACCAATTCAACCGTTCATTATTCAGAATGGCACTTACAAGCCTAAGTTCATTGTTGGTTGGTTTTGCATAATTTGGTGAAGTTTGTGGAACTAGCTGATGGCAAACAATATAGTGCAGGACCCTAGATTGGACAGTCATCAAAGATGCATGCTTAATCCCTCCGGTCCAGACACGACCGGGGCGCAAAAGACTTTGAAAAATTCCATCGGCATTTGCCCTTAGAGAGTTGTCCCCGTTTCGTGAAGGCCCGAAAGCATGATAAATATCCTTAATTCCAATAGTGAATCTTACACCTTCAACCATGGATTCCATAACAGTGTCATTCAGCCTAAGGTTTGCATAAAAAGTTCTAACTAGCCTAGGGTAAATTGGACCATTAAATTCCAGAAAACGAATGAGTTTTTGATGCTTAAGATTAGAGACAAAGGAGAAACCCTTACTCTGGAGAAATTCACAATTTACCCAGGAGATAACACCAAACCATCTTGTAGCAAATCCACTAAACCTGTCCAAGCACTCATCCTCTTGATAATATTCAGGGATGTCTTCATCGGATGATGATTCGGCGATCCTTACTCGTTTTCCTTTCCCAGAAGATGAAGCCATTGAAGAAATTTTTGAGAAATTTGAAGAGTTTGGAAGTTAGGGTTTGAAAAGGGGGTAACGAATTTGAAGATGAAATTGGTTGAAATTTGATAGAATAAGAGATGAAAAGTATTTAGGGGATGTTAAACTAATGAGTTTTGGCAAAAATTTGAGAAGAATCTGAGTTTTGAGGAGAAAAGCACGTGAAAACCGAGAGAGAAGAAAGACAAGTTCGTAAAACTCGAGTGTGAGGGGTTGCAGATATATATAAACGCTGCAAAATACTCGAGTATATTCAGAAATACTCGAGTTGTTCTTGACGAACGACTCGAGTCTTGGACAATATACTCGAGTCTTTTGAGACTCAGCCCCAGGTCTGCCCAGATACTCGAGTAAAAACGCAACGACTCGAGTTTGGTCAGAAAAGCAAATTTCAGGAAATTGAAAAAGACTCGAGTTTTTGGAAAATACTCGAGTTTGGTCGGAAAGTCCAAAATTTGGGATTTTCGAAAGACTCGAGTGTTTTTGGAAACACTCGAGTATTTTTGTCAGACCCTTAATAAAAACTTTTTCAATTTAAAACTGAATTAATTTTGAATTAATATACTCGAGTCTTTTGAAAAGAACTCGAGTATTTTTGACAGAACAGAATTGTAAACACAGTTTTAAAAGACCAAACACAAATCAAACACAATAGGCTTCACTACCAACTTGGAATTTAGTATAGAATCACACACAATTAATACATACTATTTCAAATATCATCAAGGGCAATTTAAACTAAGAATCAAGAACACATTAGAGTAAGACTAATATGGTGATTTTCCAAGATGACACACAATACAATTAGCCTATATTAGCTTCATCTAAAATACCAAGTTCTCTCCTTATATGATAAAAGATGTCCCTTGGTAGATGTTTTGTAAAAATGTCGGCTAATTGATTTGTGGTACTAACAAATTCAATTGTACAATCACCTTTTTGTACATGATCTCTCAAAAAGTGGTGTCTTATTTCAATGTGTTTTGTTCTTGAGTGATACACCGGATTCTTAGTCAAATTGATTGCACTCGTGTTATTGCATCTAATAGGAATATTTTCAAGTTTCAAACCAAAATCCGATAATTGTTGTTTCATCCATAATAGTTGAGCACAACAACTACCGGCTGCGATATATTCCGCTTCGGCGGTAGAAAGAGCAACACAAGCTTGCTTTTTAGAAAACCAAGACACCAATGAACTTCCCAAGAAATGGCAAGTACCACTGGTGCTTTTGCGATCAAGCTTGCATCCCGCAAAGTCAGAATCCGAGTAACCAACTAAACTAAGATTGGCATCAGCAGGATACCATAAACCAGTGTTAATTGTTCCTTTTAGATACTTAAATATATGTTTAACTGCGGATAGGTGAGATTCTTTAGGATTAGCTTGAAATCGAGCACAAATGCATACACTAATCATAATATCCGGTCTAGATGCAGTGAGATATAGGAGACTACCTATCATTCCCCTATACTTACTAACATCAACCGGGGTACCTTGTTCATCCTTGTCTAGGTAGCATGATGTGCTCATTGGAGTGTAGGCTTCTTTGCACTTGTCCAATCCGAACTTTTCAAGGAGCTCTTTGCAATATTTCCCTTGATGTACAAATGTCCCCTCCTTGACTTGCTTTATTTGTAAGCCTAGGAAGAACTTGAGCTCTCCCATCATTGACATTTCAAATTCCTTTTTCATCAAATTTGAAAACTTTCTACAAAGAGACACGTTAGTAGCACCGAATATGATATCATCAACATAGATTTGTACTAACAATATGTCATCTTTGGTTTTATAAATGAATAGTGTATTATCAACCTTCCCCCTTTGAAACTTGTTTTCTAATAAAAAGGAACTCAATCGATCATACCAAGTTCTAGGAGCTTGTTTCAATCCATAGAGTGCCTTTTTCAATTTATAAACATGGTTTGGAAATTTACTATTTTAAAAACCGGGGGGTTGTTTGACATACACTTCTTCATTTATAAACCCATTCAAGAAAGCACTTTTAACATCCATTTGATATAAAGTGAATTTCATGATTGATGCAAAAGCAAGTAAAATTCGGATAGCTTCAAGACGTGCAACCGGAGCAAAGGTGTCATCATAATCGATACCTTCCTCTTGGTTGTACCCTTGAGCTACTAGTCTAGCTTTGTTTCTTATAATCAACCCGGATTCATCAAGTTTGTTTCTATAAATCCATTTAGTGCCAATTATGGTATGATCATTGGGTTTAGGGACTAGATTCCAAACTTCATTTCTTTCAAATTGGTTTAATTCTTCTTGCATAGCAAGAACCCAATGTTCATCCTCAATGGCCTTTTTAATTGAATCGGGTTCAATTTGAGAAACAAAAGAGACATAGTTGCAAATGTTTTGAATAGACCTACGAGTTAGTACTCCCTTTGACAAATCTCCCATGACATTGTCTATAGGATGAGCCTTGACCGATTTCCAAGCCGGAGGAAGTTCTTGTTTGACTTCACCTTCATCACTCTTTGATTTCTCTCTCTCTTTTTCCTCATTTGAAAAATCAATGCCATCTTCACTAGCATCACATAAAACACTATCTTCTTTCGAAGACTCATTAAAAACAACATGAATTGATTCCTCAATTGTTAAAGTTCTTTTGTTGAAAATTCTATAAGCTTTACTATGAGAAGAATAGCCTAAAAATATGCTTTCATCGAATTTGGAATCAAACTTGCCAAGGTTTTCTTTTCCATTATTTAAAACAAAAACTTTGCATCCGAAGACATGAAAATGAGATATATTTGGCTTTCTTCCCTTGTAAAGTTCATAGGGGGTTTTATCCAAAGAGGGTCTTATCAAAATACGATTTAAAACATAACAAGCCGTATTGATGGCATCGGCCCAAAAATATTGAGGTACTTGAGAATCATTTAACATGGTTCTAGCAAGTTCCTCTAGCACCCTATTTTTCCGCTCTACCACTCCATTTTGTTCCGGAGTTCTTGGTGCGGAGAATTGGTGCTCAATACCATTTTTAGCACAAAATCTATCAAATTTGTGGTTTTCAAATTCACCACCATGATCGGTACGAATAATAATTACTTTTTGATTCACTTGGTTTTGCAAAAGTTTGACATGATGTTTAAAAGATTTGTAGGTCTCACTCTTTGTTGTTAAAAATAAAGTCCAAGTAAACCTAGAGAAGTCATCAACAATCACCAATGTATAATAGTTGCCACCAAAGCTTTTTACTTGTGATGGTCCAAACAAGTCCATATGAAGCATTTCTAATGGCCTTGATGTGGACATCACTATTTTTGATCCAAAGGTGTTTTTAGTTTGTTTACATTTCTTGCAAGGAGAACAAACACCTTCAATAGAAAAATTTAGCTTTGGTAAACCAACTACTAGATCTTTAGATTTAATTTTCTTCAATTGGTTTACATTTATATGAGCGGTCCTACGATGCCATAACCAAGTGTCACTTTCTTTGCTCACTAAACAAGTAGAGACCAAAGAAGTGAATTTGTTCAAATCAACTAAGTAAGTATTATTTGACCTTCTACCAACAAATTTGATTGATTCATCTTTGTCACTTTTAATGAGGCAATGGGTAGAGGTAAATAATACATGATTACCAATATCACATAGTTGGATTATGCTCAAGAGATTATGTTCTAATCCTTGAACATAAAGCACATTATCAATAATCAAGTTTGAAGAGTTTCCGATTTTACCAATACCAAGGATTTTGCCTTTGTTGTTGTCCCCATAAGTGACATAACCCTTTTCCTTTGGAGTAAGCTCAATGAAATGCCGCTTATCTCCCGTCATGTGCCTTGAACATCCACTATCTAGATACCACAATTCTTTTCCCATTCGAAGGCACACCTACAAGTTAAAATCACTTGTTCATTTTGGGTACCAAAACAATGTTGGGTCCCTTAGGGTTAGTGTTGGGACTTTCGCCCTTCTTAATCCACATATAAGTGCCCTTTTTCATTTCAAACTTCTTAATATGGCACTCAATGTTGATATATCCAACTTTTCCACAATAAGTACAAGTTGGTTTCTTTGATGAATTTTTCTTAGAAAATGACCCAACCACCTTGTACTTTTTGTCCTTTTTATGAACATATCCTAAACCGGTTTTGTTATGATTATGTCTTTGAGAGTTCAACAACCGGTTGAGGTTTCTATCACTATGTGAGATTGTGAGTTTGTTTTTCAACTCTTTCATTTCTTTTTCAAGTTCATCACATCTCTCACATGGAGTGATAGTCTCCTCATGATTTTCACAATCACTTTGATGACTAGAATTAATAAGTTCTAAGGATTCATTTTGAAGTTTCAACTCATTTATAGATTTTTGCAATTCATCAATTTCTTGTTGAAACTCCAAAATTTTCTTTCCTTTTTCCTTATTGATTTTAGCAAGCCTTCTAAATTGAATTAACATTTCATTGTAGGCTTCTTGCAAATCATCATAAGAAATGGAGTTTGAAGAGGAACAAGAAGAGCTAGAGGTTACCTCATCATCACTTTCACTCATGTCATGTTTAGCTCTTGATGAGGACTCATTGTTGTTCTTGTCCATGAGACAAAGGTTTGCATTTTCATCACCGGAACTACTTGAAGATGATTCATTGCTCTTCTCCGGTGCATCCCAAACAATGTATGCACGCTTCCCTTTGGTCTCTTGGGTCTTCTTGTCATTCTTCTTCAAGAATGTGGCACATTCCATTCTAATGTGACCAACCCCACCACATTCATGACACTTAACTCCATCATTGGAACTCTTTTCTCTTTGTTTGGAGTCTTTGGTTCTCTTCATCTTTGATGGAAAGCTACCTTTCTTACCCTTGAAGAATTTGTTGAATCTTTTGACAAACATCCCAAATTCTTCTTGATTGGGTTCACTATCGGAATCCTCACTTGTAGAGCACTCTTCAACTTCTTTTGTGACTTTGGTTGAAGCTTTGAGAGAAATGCCCTTTTTCTTCTTGTCGGATTCCTCATGAGTGTTGAGTCTTGATAGTTCCATTTCATGTTCTTGGAGTTTGCCGAACAAAGTAGCCAACTCCATCTTGTCTAAGTCCTTGGATTCTACGATGGCTGTTACTTTGGGTTGCCATCTCCTATCAAGACATCTCAACACTTTGTTAGTAGTTTCACCATCATGAAATGTTTTTCCTAAAGCAATCAAATGATTAATTATGTGAGTGAATCTCTTTTGCAAGTCATTGATGGACTCATTTGGAAGCATGCGAAATAATTCAAATTCATGAGTTAAAGTATTTAATCTTGCACGCCTTACTTCGCTTGTTCCCTCATGAGTAACTTGCAAAATATCCCACATTTCCTTAGAAGATTTACATTGAGAAACCCGGAAAAGTTCATCATGAGACAAAGCGGAAGTGATGATGTTTTTGCCTTTTAAATCATATGAAACTCTTTTCTTATCATCATCACTCCAACTAGCTCTTGGAATGATTACGGTTTCATCATTTATCAATCTCTTGGGAATGTGAGGTCCATTCTCAATAGCATCCCAAATATCCATATCAATAGCTTCTATGAAAATTTTCATTTTGACTTTCCAATAAGCATACCCTTCACCATTGAATAGTGGAGGGCGGTTTATTGAAGAGCCTTCTCCTCCAAAGGGATTGCTTGAGCCCATAGTTTCCAAATAGGATCTTTTTCGAAAAAGTTGTTACACTCGATCTTTCGACCGAGCTCTGATACCACTTGTTGGAAACCAACAAGCGGGCTAAGCAATTACTAGAGGGGGGTGAATAGTAATTTGAAGCACTAATACCAAATATTTCGAATGATAATTAAAGAATAGAGCTGAAACTGAATTTTCTGAAAACAGACTCGAAATACTCGAGTCTTTTGTAAAGTACTCGAGTGTTTCAGGAAGAACAACTCGAGTCTTTCAAAATATACTCGAGTTTTTCGTATCAGATGACAGCAAAACCAGAAACGAAAATTCAGCAATTCACCTCAAATCAATCCAATACAAAACAGGGACTTATCCAACAGAATAGCAAGCAATATAAATAACTTTTAACACTTGAATAACACTTAGATTCCTTGAACTTGCTACCTATTTGAACAAATCCTATTCTTTTGAAATGCTTTAAGTTGATTGAGTAAGCAAGTAAATTGAAAGCAATAAACCAACACTCAAGCAATTTTATCCTGGTTCACTCCAACAATGAGCTACATCCAGTCCTCCTAATCACCTTAGGAGTTTCTACTATAAATCAAATTGTTAGAAATTACAAGGATTAATTGAGATAGCCTCACTCAACCTAACCCTTCAAGAGTGTACCAAACTCTTGATTTCTACCCCAATTTGATTCCGGTGATGAAGAACTCTTCTAAAGCTTCCTTGAACTCCCTTCAAGAAACTCCACCGGGATAGGAACCTCCTAGTCTTGTGCTTGAGAACCTCTCAAGACTCCAACACCCTAAGCCACTTAGGGTTTGCTTGGGAACAATCCAAGACTTTGAATGATCAAGCTTTTTGTATGTGTATTACTAATCTCACAATGGATTAGCACAAATAAGCACAGCTCAATATAGAAATTGAGACCTAAACTCAACTTGGGAAGAGAATAACAATATGAGTGTGAAGTTGAGTTTTTGTGAATCAACACTTGAGAAGAAGAATTAATGAAAGCTTGTAATCAATATGCTCTTGTAGTCTTGTTTGTTCTTGTGCAAAATCAAAGAGAAATTTTACAATCAAGTTCTGAAAATGCTCTCTTGGGTTCGATGAGACTCAAGTGCCCTCAATTTGGTTTTGAGTCTCTTCCAACGTTCATTTTTGCTGACTGGGCTAAAATACTCGAGTCTTTTGGCCAATACTCGAGTCTTTTTGGCCAGTCAAGAAGGATCTGGTGCACGAACAAGACTAACGGTCATATTTGCTGATCTGACATAAATACTCGAGTGTTTTTCAGAATACTCGAGTACATACTCGAGTCTTTCTCAAAATCCTCGAGTATTTTGATCAAACATGACAAAAATTAATTTTCAATTTTATTTTTCTTCTCAAGTATTAATTTTGGTTAATCTCAACCTAATAAACATATTAATTATTTTATTCCTAGAAGAGACTAACTATATCTACCCACTCTCAACATAAATGAAAAATTACAATTACAAATTGATTGAGAATGAGTGAGCACTTGTCTTCTTTCTTGAATTCTTGTTGTTATTGATGTTGCAATGACTTCAAGGCTTGATTGTTAATTACTTTGTCATCATCAAAATCTAATCCACATAATTAGGAGAATTGAATTTACAACTGCCTGGTAACTCTGTGAGATGTTTGTATGTTTAATCCTTGATGGGAATTGAGTGAGGCAATGGAAATTATGAAAATAATAACGATGCTGATGAGAATAATGCGATAGTGATGAAAGTGAATGATGGGAAATGACATGATGTGTTTATGATGAAAAGATTGATGGTGCAAGAAAAGAAATGATGATGTGAACGTGATTGGAATCAGTGATATGTATGTGCTGAGCAGTGAAAAGGATTAACGCGATGTATGCCAGGTTGAGGAATTCCCTGATGTGCACGATTGATGTGACGTGCTTGCCAGGTTGAGGAGCTCCCTGATATGTTCAATTGTGATGATGATTATGAAATGACGAGAAAGTGTTATTGTGAAAGATTTGATTAGAGGTCGAGGATCACCGAAGGGATGAACAAGGGAGACTCGTTCGAACTTAGGATTAATAAAACACTAATAAGACATTGAAAGACAGTATATAACGCGGCGAGTTGAGTGTGAAGTAATGGAGAGGAAGAGACCCTGGTTATCTGCGGATAGTCAGGTGAGTAATTATAATAGAGAAGGGTGATGACAGTGAAACGTCAAGTAACCTAGAATGCTTTTGTAGGCAGAACGAGACTATAAGTGATTGGGGATTGATACCCAAGGGATCATAGCGTGTTCTGCACCCGGAACTAGAAAAGTACTGTCACCCCCTTGATCAATTTCGAAACGGTGGGAGGGAACCTGAACGAGGCGGGCAGTCGATTGGTTTTGGGACCTTGCGATATCGCGTAAAAATAAAGTATTGATGGTTATGATGCCCGGCCCGTACGGTTGCGGCATTGATGTGGATGTATTGTGATTCTCGGTTGTTCGACCTGCGTGGGTTAAGGTTCCTGTACGTCCTGTTTGCTTTCGATTAGGCTTAGGAGGATTGGAGGAGATGTATGTGTGCTAACAAAGTCCACGATGACATTTTCTTATCCCCTGTCATCGATGGATACGCTTCAATAAAACTTAATAAAGAAAGTTCAAATATTGAAAAGACTCTTAGAATAAGAGAATAAAATATAGTGATGCGCTTTGGTGAAAGGTAGTGGAAAAGTCAAGTGGTAAGACTGAGGATGTTATGTTGTGATGGCAAGAGAGTTTGGAAATGATAAAGGATGAGATTTTGGGGATGACAAAGAGTTGTGATGTGGCATTGCAAAACGAATAAGGAAAGAGATGAATGTTGAAGAGAGAGTTGTCAGAATGAAAAATATTATTCTGTAATAATGATGACGATGAGTTGACTTATGTTATGAGTTTCGTTGTTTGATATATTGTTGTGTGTTTGTCTTAATATTTGTGCCTATTGTAATTCCACCCGTCGACGAGAAGTCATTCGGGATTGCTCACTCTCTCTTCTGTCCTATCTTCTGTTGGTATTCGATATCGCGCATTTGCAAATAGTTTATAGCATCAGGATTTCTATGTGCCCATTGGACGACGGAGATTGAGAGTTGACTCTAGCAGACTGGAGATGGCGTGGAGCCATCGGTTTGGAGGTCATTGATCCTCTATCCACTCTTACGGATTCAGATTTGGGAGACATGATGAGTAGGCTGGTGCTGACAGATCAGGAGTACATAATGAGTCCGATGTTTCCTGATGAAGATGATGAGAGATTTGATGATGTCGAAGAGCTTTCTGAGCTGGCAGGAGTGCCCGGCGAAGGTGGCGATCCGCAGTATAGGTTCCTAGTTGTGTTTTGAGTATGTATTTCACTCTCTTGGGATGTACTAAGATGAAATGGCTCTACCCTGATGTAACTGTTTTAAGAGACAATATGTTTTGGGAAAATTTATCACCTTGATGAATGTGACTGGATTAAGAAGTAATATTTATTAAACAAGGTTTATTTTGACGAACGAAATATTTTATGATAATGGAAGAAAGAATTTTAAAGCGTGATGTTGGTAACATCTCGATTTGGAACTTGACGAGTGATGTGGGACATGAATGATTTATTTTTATAAAGAAATGTTTGAAGCGGAAATGTTTTTGTGGAAATGAACTCATGTTCACGTCACCAATGCAAAAAAAAAATCCCAGATTTTTACTAAATAAAAGATATTCAAGTTGCTAAATCGGGGTGTTACAATAATTGTACTAAAAATTATAAGCTATGTCTATGGTTTATATTATGATCTTCTATGCTTCTTTATATTATCTATAACTATGATCTATGTCCTGAGTTTTTCGTGAATTTTTTTATTTAAAAAGCTCAAGATTGATAGTTGTTTCAAGATAATGCTGACTTCAGAGGAAAAAATGCAATGGTATGTTATATAGAATTGTATATTTAGATATATTGTTGGAAACATGTATAATTTGCTAAATAGATAATCATATAACCTTTTTCTTTCATATATAGACAGTTATACACTGTCTTAAGAATTATCCACTTCTATTAATGTATTCCTTCCATCATATTTGAATTATTATATATGTTGCTTAACATTATGCATACTTATTGGCCTGAATCAGGAGAAAATCGATAGCATGGAGCATTATTTACAAGAACATCATTCTCCTAAGCTTGGATGTGAATCACATCAACTTTTTTTGCTTTTGTTATGAAAACACCTGTGTTAAAACCACTTTCTCTTTAAATATATGTATAACTTTACCATTTTCTATGAATGTTTCTCTGTCACTGTAATAACTATGTGTTGTAAGCTAACATAACTATATCCTAATATCACATGTACAGTCTGATTAATTACTGCATGAGAGCTATGTTTATTTATAGTCGTATTATAACATCATAATTGATTAATACTTAATATGTGTATCTTCATTAATTTAAAGGAAAACAACTTTGCTAAATCAACAAAATATGACTAGTTAAATATCTAATTTATCTCTTCACAATTGATTAATGATTTACCCATGCAGCGCAACTCTCTTATTTTGAAATTTTTTTAAAAAAAGAGTGAAGTACCACTTTAAGGGGTCCCTCATGTTTTTTAGATGAGACACTTTAGTCCCTCAAAATGTGGAAATTCACTTTTAGTCCCCGAAGATTTTTTTATGGGGCACTTACGTCTCTCAAGATTTTTTTATGGGACACTTAAGTCTGCAGTTGAGGCAATTGGCGGAGTGGACGGATGGACTTAAGTGTCCCATAAAAAAATCTTCAGAGACTAAAAGTGAATTTTCATATTTTGAGAGACTAAAGTGTTCCATCTAAAAAATACGAGGGACCAAACTCCATATCTGTGAGGAATTAATCGAGAGAGTAAATGAAAAAGATAATCGAAGAACAAACACTAAGTGAGGAAAGGGAAAGATCCTAGGGGAGAGAAGCGAGTTGGGGTTAGAGACAGAAAGATTCATGTGCATCGTCACAGTGCCAATCCAAACTCAAAAGGAAGAAGTGTGGGTGAGGGAGGAGAGTCATGACACGATTGATTAAAAGTTACACTGATCAACATTAACTAATAAGTCTAAACCAGTTTTATTGTTAAGATGAAATGCAGTCCTCAATACAGATGATTTTCACAATGAATAGGGAATAAGAAATAAATGAAGAAATAGTTATCATGAAATTATATCAAGAGAGGGAGAGTTGATGAGTATGTGGGAATTATCGAAAAAAGGAAGACAAATTTTTTTTTGGTGTACACCAACCGGTACCCGGATCTGGTTTACCCAGAATCCGACTCATCCGGTCCGACCCAACTGAGCTCGCACTAAGCGGTAGGGGTCTCCCAGCGGGGGTTGCTCCATACCCAAGGCTCGAACTCGAGATCAGTTGGTTAAGGGATCAAGTGAGCTACCACTTGACCAACCTCACGTTGGTTAAAAGGAAGACAAATTAAAAAAGAAAACGAACAATTTCAAAACAAAAATATTTTTAATATTGTGAAAAGTGAAAATGGAAATTATTTCCAAAAAATAAAAATAGGAAATGTTTTCTGAAACTAAACAACAATGTTTTACATGAATATTTTGATTTGATTGTTCGAACGTGATTTGATTTTTAAATGGATAAATTCACCATAATCATAATTAAGAAACCATCATATAAGTTATAGAATAATAAGATAAAGAAATTATTTAAAAATTACATTGTAATATATATTTATATTATTCGATAGTAATTAATTAACAATTAATCAGTGCATCGCACGGATCTATTAGCCAGTGAAACTAAATATGAAAACTAAGAGGAGAAGCCATATGCAACCACATGTTTACATAGACTCATGTATGAAACAAACCTTTAAGACCGACTCTACCATTTTGTCAATTGGGATTTTGATAAATTCAATACTAATCTTATTTTTTTTTTTTTTTTTTGGTTTATATGGGAGGTCTGGGACTAGAACCCATGACCTGGGGGAAGGGGAAATCCTAAATGTCTCTGCAGCCACCAACTGGGCTGTCTTACACGGACAATTCAATACTAATCTTAGAGAGTTCATGATATTCAGTTTCTTAATTTTAAGCTTAGCATGCAAATAAAGCTTGGCAGCTTAATATAATAGCTTTATATTCGGGACAAAAAATTTGACATTCTTAATTTCAAGCCAATTTTTTATTATTTAAAAAGAAAAACATTTCATGAAAAAAAATTACTGAATTAGTTAAATAACTTAATTCAAAAGAAAATTTTTTATCAAATACTTATACGTACTCCTCTTTTTTATTTTATTTTTCAATAATAATCTTATATACAAAAAGCTCTACACACGTTTCATTTATTTGAGGAATTTTCTTAATAGCTAATAGAAATAAAAATACAATTTTAAAATATACTAAATTATTTAAATAAATTAATTAAAAAAATTATCACTTTCAAAGATTTTAAGCATTTATACATACACATATTATTACCAATGTGGGGTTGGTCAAGTGGTAGCTCACTTGGTCCCTTAACCAACTGATCTCGAGTTCGAGCCTTGGGTATGGACCCCGCTGGGAGACCCCTACCGTTTAGTGCGAGCTCAGTTGGGTCAGACCGAATGAGTCGGATTCTGGGTAAACCAGATCCAGACACTGGTTGATGTACACTAAAAAAACATTCATTATTTCTATGACACCTTTGCATTAGGCTTAAATACCAAAATGGTTCTGTTAAATATTGATTTTTTTTTAATTGGTCCCTCCAAAAAAAAATTTGGTTTTAGTCCCTGCATTTATAATCCCTGCTGTTAAATTTCGGTCCCCATAATTATGTTGGTAATTTGTTTTGGTCCCTCTGTTATTAGATTTGATAGGTTTTGGTCCCTCTACTGTCATGATTTTTGAATTGGTTCTCTTATGTAATGGAAGTTATCTTTTTACCATTGAAAAATTAATGCAAGAATATCATCCTTAATTGGTCATATATGTAATACATTACATTTTCGGCATTTTCCATCCACATTTAAAAGGTGAGACCAAAACCAAAACGTTTTGTAAATGTAGGGAGCAAAACCAAATTTTTGTTTTTCAGGGACCAATTTCAAAAATATCAATATTTACAGAGACTATTTTGGTATTTATGTCTTTTCATTATTAGATATTTTTACAATTTAAATAAAAAATACATATACCAGTAAATGAAACTTTTGTGTATATTTTTAAGTACTTATTTTTAAATAAGTCTCCTAATCATATTACACTTTTTAAATGAAAAATAAATTATATCTAATATAGTTATCAAGAAATCATTTTTAATTGCTCAGTGGTTTGATTAAGTAGGTATTAAGAAATCATTTTTCATTTACTTACACTCTTTTCTTTTATCTTTATTATTTCAATATTAAATTAGTTACTATACTATTGTAATTTTTTTAATTAACGAAAAATAAAAAAATAAATTAATGACATAGAATAAGTGAAAATAATTTATTTTTTTCGAAACTAAAGTGATTATTGAAAGGATTTTACTTGGGAACCCCATGAGATGAGAGGGTTTTGGTACCCTTTTGACATGGACCAATAAATATTTGTCATGTGTTCTTCTTTGCCATGTCAGCGAGGTATATTTTTGATTTATAAATTTTGCAATTTGATCCCTAAAATATTTAATTAAAAATATTATTTTTATTTGTAATTTGATTTACCCAAAATAGCCCCGATCTAATATAAATTTTTTTATACCTAAAATATCTCCATTTTGATATTATTTTTCATATACCTAAAATAACCATATTTTAATATTAATTTTCAAGTACCTAAAATATCCTTAACAATTAATTATTTTTCCACTTCTATACCCTCTCATGGTCCCACAAGTGTCTCACACTACCCTCCACAGTCTCCCCCTCCCCTACGACCTTACTGTGCATCATCTTCTTCATCAGTCACTGACTTGTTTTCATCTCACTGTCGCCATCTGCTACGATTTGCCTTTGGAATCTTCTTCTTCATTTTAATTTCCGAAACTCCATCATATCAGCATCATCTATCGCGCGCGTTCTTCTTCTCCTTCTTCTTGCTGTTCCGCCGCCGCCGCCGACGAAATCGAAAACCAACCCTCTTCCCCTTTCCAACGACACGAACCCTAATTTGTTGGCCTAAGGGACGATTTCCCCTCTTCTGCCGCCGCCGAAATCGATAACCCTCTTCCCCTTTCCAACGAACCCTAATCCGCCGCCGCCTCGTTCGTACACCACAGTACTTCTCTGCCATCAAGCAAGATTGGGATGCTTGACCTCTGCCCAAAGTTAAACCTTTGCCCGAAACAGCTGTGGCTACATCGCCACCGTCCTTTCTTCAACTCCTCCAAGCCCTCCACCAACATCGTCCCATCTTCAACTAGTGTGTAAGTTCCCTCATTTTCCCATCTTAATTTCACTTCAACTAGTTTGGTCTTTCCCATTTTATTTTAATCGAAACCCCTTTCCTTTTCTCATTTTAATTGAAATTCTTTGTTTATGATTTTATATGCTTTTGAATCTACCTAGTTATGCTTTTGAACCATTTTCACTTTGCTTGCATTGTGAATGTGATGTGAGATGTTTGATTCAGCACCATATGTTTTATCTATGTAGAGGGATGAATTTGAGTTGTGTGGGACTGTAATAATTGCTTAATTTCTTGAATATTCATCTTTTTCGGTAAGCTTTAGGGATTTAGATGCTCATTGTTGAGTTTAGGGTTCAGCTATGTCATATTTGACTCATGATGATTAATTTGTGAAATTTATGAAGTTTATGCAAGGCATTGTTTTAGTTATGTGCGTGGCCTGAAAGGAACATTTGATGTAAGTTCATGTTCTTAGTTACAATAAAGCAGGAATCTTTTCTTGCTAATTTGTAATGGTGATTTAGCTTTAAAATCATTCTTGTTGTTTTAGTTACAGTAGCATTTTCTTTTTTTGGTTTTAGTCATAAATAAAGAACCAATTTGCTTGCTGGTTGTTATAGATCCAATCTTTATTTTGTTTGTTACAATAACGTCTCTTTGGTCAAAGCTGGTTTTTTTTTTTTTTTTTTTTGATAAGCTGCTACAATCTTTTCTTTTTCTGGGTTTTTTTTACTGATGATATGTATCTGTAGTAGCATATATAGGTGTATGTTGTTGTTTTTTTTGTAGTAGCTATCTGTAATTAGCTTACTGTTGGATGAAGTTAGTCTAACATCTTAAATGGTTTATGTTAAAAAAGTATCTCCATTCCCCGTTTCATGAAGGATGACTTGCTCCATCTCAACTTGTAATCAGATCTCAGATCCAATGTTATAGAGTAAAATAGGTTTCGAATTTGTCTACACATTTCAGATCTGAGAAAAGTTCTGAAACGATTCCTCTCCTCTCAGTGTGTGTGGATCTTAGCCTTCGTCTTCTTGCAGCTCCGTCGTCTTCGTCGCAGCTCCTCCGCCGTCTTCTCTTCATCGTTGTTACTGTTATTGGTTTAATTAAATGTTGTGTTAATGTTTACTTTATGTTACATAGGATACTAATTTTGCAGGTTAATTAGGTTGTGGGTTATATTTTCATGTTATGAATTTTTTCAGGACATGGTTTGGGCATATTACATCATGTCTGGAATTTGTCCAGGACATGGTTGGTGCTATTTCCATTACATCATCGTGGCATGGTGTTTTTGGTTTTCCAGAAAATGCGCAATGCAATTTTTTAGTGGTTTTAGTTCGTTTCGTAATGCAATTTTTAGTTCTTTTTCTATTTTCCAGGTTGGTGCTATTTGGTTCTTTTTGGTTGTACGTGTAATGCAATTTTTTTAGCAAGGTAGAAATATTTAGGGATTGAGTGTAAATGACTGTAAATGATAGTTAGTTTTACGTGATAATTTGGACTGTTCCTCCTAAGGTCAATTGGTACAGTAGCCCGAACTTTAACATAACTTAAGATTCGTATTGCTAGAATGAAAATAATTAGATAACCATGAATAATTCAAAATAAACAATACTTGTCATAAAAAAAAACCAAAAAAACAAAAAAGGATTAAATAACTATTGTGAATCCATATCAATCTTTTAATAATCGAATTCCAAATCTACTTCTTCACAAGGTGCTTATACTTTTCCTCAAGCATTTTCCAGTTTGCTTGTGCATCTGCCACCACTTTTTTCTTAATTTTGTTGTGTGATTTTAAGACCAAATCCAGAGCAATCTTATACCTATCTTCGTCATCAACCTGCCATGTAATAATATGTAAGTTTTTAAAATATTAAATACAATTTTACTATTATTAATAAATGAAAAGAGCCTTATTACCGTGATTTTATAGCCATTGTCCCATATACCTTCGAGCATCCATTTACATACCCAAACCTCATAATCATTACTGCAACGAAAACATGCAGAAGATACTAATATTATTAAATGTATCGAAGTAAAACAAAAAATATTATTAAACCTTTTTGTTTGGTAATGTCTTACGATCCATTTCTTTGCCAGCCAATGCCAACGGGTTCTACAAGTTCAAATATGGAAATGAAGATTTTTGGTGTCAGAAAGTCATAGAAGGATGGATGGTCAAACATGTCATCTAGAAAAAGTGCCTACAGAAAAATAAACGATGGTTAAAAGAGGATTTGTTAATTGTAAGCCATAAAATAACTATGTCAAAAAATAAATCTCAAGAAACAGGAAAAAAAACGAGAAAAAAAGGCCATTAATTAACACATCATGTTTCCTTCCTGAATTGATACAAGTTCAGTCCATGTTTCCTTCCTGAATTGATACAAGTTCAGTCCATGTTTCCTTCGTGTATATGGGGTGCCTATGTTGATCAATTCTTTATTTTTTTTTAAAGACAAAAAAGTTTATTTGTTACAAATCACTGGGCTTACAATCATACTCCAAGGAATAGCCATTAGTGTATATTATACTCCCCGGATGGGCTTAGACTCATTATTGTTTAAAAAATTAAATTTCTATAGACCACAGATTATCGTGTTGAATGTTTTTTTTTTCCCATTAAGTATGGCCTTAATGTATGAGCAAATTAGAGTACAAACTCCTAACACAGTGAGTTATAAAATAGAATGGATGAAGTATAACACTGAAATAATATTTTCACAAAAAAATAAAAAATAAAAAATAGTAATACCTTATTTTGGTCTATGGGCGAATTGCTCTTTCGCTTTAGTGTATGAGAGGATGTGTCTTTTATGTCGTTGTCGCTATGAAAAAATTGATATTCATGTTAAATAAAACTTAAATAAATAATTAAATTAAGGTAAAAAAAATTATTGAATAAAATATATCTGGAAGAAAGATCAATTACTTGTTTGAGAGTTCATTTTTTGGTTCAACAAGATTTCTTCTCTCCTTCGAGAGTCTTTTTTCCATTACCATTAACTTTTTTTCCTTTCGTAGTCATCTTTGAAATTCCAACTTTTTCCTTAAGAGTTGTGAATTGTGATGTTAAGAATACTATTGTTCACATGAATTTATTTAGTTATAAAATAGATATGTTATATATAAAAGATATAAAAAGTTTACGTACATAACAAAGATATGGATATAAATTTATATACAAAGATATAAATATAAATATAAAATAATATTTTATATATACAAGATATAAAAAGTCTACGTAAATAACAAGGATACATTTATAAAAAAATTTATATTATACAAAAAAAAAATTTATATACAAAGATATAGATATAGATATAAAATAATAATTTATATATAGAAGATATAAATCTACTATCTATACTATATTTTTAGGTGAATAACATTATATCTAATCAAAATTATAATTTGAAATTAAATAAATATACTATATGTGAAATCGTTATCCTCAATGTGAAATTATTATCCTCAGTTTGTTAAAAAAAAAAATTAATCATTATCCTCAAAAAGATAAAGTCAAAGAGATTAAGCTTATGTTCAAGTTTATTTAATCATATATAAAAATGTCAATTTATCCATAAAATAAATAAGAAATATCTCACATAATAAGTGTTAAATATAAGAGTTAGGGTTAGGGTTACTCCAACTCATAACTTAGTTTATAAAAGTGTACACTAAGGGTTCTTGGAGGTTCAATAACATATTATCTTTTAATTTTTAAATGTTGGTATGTACATCCATTATGATTTTATTCAAATATTTTTTTTAAGTTATGATATTTTATTTCGTAAATCTTGCTACGTATGTAGATCTATTGTTGATTTATTTCTTAAAGCCTATTACGTAGATCCATTATTCTTTTCTTAGTATCTTTTATTGATCCGTGCATTTTAATGGTCCAGTACAAATTATACTTTGAGATTTAGTTTCCAGCCCCCATGTTTTATCCCAAAACCCCATTTTAATGTGGAAATGTCCACTTTGCCCTTACATATTCACAAACCCCCCTTTCTCCTTTTTCATTTCACAAACCCCACACCCCACAACTCTCTTTTCATTTCACAAACCCCACACCCCACAACTCCTCCACCCACTCAACTTCTCCTCCTCTTCCTCTTTCTTCTTCTTTTTCAGATCTAAAAAAAATAACAACAAAAAACACATGTTGCTGCTGCTGCTGCTGTCTTCTTCTTCTTCAGATCTAAAAAAATATATAAAAAAAAAACATGATGTTGTTACTGTCTTCTTCTTCAGATCTAAAAAAAAATAACAACAAAAAAAACCTGCTACTATTGTCTTCTTCTTCAGATCTAAAAAAATAACAAAAAAAATAACAGATCTAATACGAACAATCTGGTTAAAATTCCGAGAACCCCGTGCCGGAATTTCAAAATTCCGACACTGGTTCATCGGAAATTATAAAAAACCCCAAAAAAAAAACAAATTCCGAGAACCCCGTGCCGGAATTTCAAAATTCCGACACTGGTTCATCGGAAATTATAAAAAACCCAAAAAAAAAACAAATTCCGAGAACCCCGTGGTGCTGGCGACGGCGAAGGCGGAGGAGACAGAGTCCTTGAAGGAGGAGATGGTGGAAGTGAGGGAGAGAGATTGGGAGGAGAAGAGAGAGAGGGAGGCAGAGTGTGCGGCGGCGAAGGAGTGAGGGGAGACAAGGGAGAAAGCGAGGGAAGGGACGGAGATGAGTTTGGTGCTGGCGACGGCGGAGGGTGGCGGCGGCGGATCTGGAACTGGAAGAAGGGAAGAAGAGTGGGGTTTGAGGTTCTGAAAGAGAGAGAAAAAAGTGGGGTTTGGGGTTTGATGTGGATAAGGGAAGAAGAAGTAGAAGGGGTGGGGGTAGTATTGGAATATTTGGAAAAATGGGGGTTTGGGGATAAAACATAGGGGCTGGGAACTAAATCTCTTATACTTTTTTTTTTATTCTTTGAATTATTTAATTCTTAAAGCCTGCTACGTAGACCCATTATTCTTTTCTTAGTATCTTTTATTGATCCGTGTATTTTATTTGTCCAATACAAATTATACTATTCTTTTTTTTTAATTCTTTGAATTATTTATTTCTTAAAACCTACTACGTGGATCCATTATTCTTTTCTTAGTATCTTTTATTGATCCGTGTATTTTATTGGTCCAGTACATTTCAAATTAGCACTAGGATATTGCATACAAGTAGTCCTCGAAAAATCTCTTAATTTAGAACCATAGAATTTTTAGCAGATTACAAGTTAGCTACAGAGAAACTTTTAAGTATACTTTAATTTTAGAAAAATGGTTCCTGATAAATGTTTTGTCACAGTAACGCTACCAAATACAATTGAAATAAAATTGAGAAAGATAACCCGTACAACTTTGGCATCTTTACTCTTTTTTTTAATCTCTAAAAAAATTTAGGACAAACTTTTATGTAACAACTTTTTTGTACTAACCTCTACAACCACAATGGGTTAGGCTATAGCTTTCACCATGCAAAAAGACTACTTTGTTTTGGCCCACAAATCCGTGGATCCTCATCAGACTATGCAAAGTCTTTCTGTACTACTGATCGGATCCTGAAGTTTTGTATGAAAGGTCATTGATGCATGTGCATACAGCACTTGTAAAGTTTCATTATATATGTAAAGTTCGCATATGAGCATATGCTTCGAAGAAAAAACTGGTAGGCTGAAATATATGCACACTCAATCTCATGCTTGTTCATTCTTGAACTGGCAAGATCTGAACTAAATTAAGGCTCAATCGATTATTGAATGAACAAACAAGTTCAAGCAGCTTGACTCATTCACTAACCCAGATAGTAGTTAGAAAAGCAAAATCACAAAGATGTGTTGCACGTAGGAAAGTAAACAAACAACTAATAGCTTCAGCTGACAGCCTCATTTTCCATGATACTCTATGGATATTGGATACCGTGACCTTGCATCACATATAAATGCGGGTCCATGATGAAAATATTAAAGGTCAACAAGCATGTTAGTTCCAACAACCAGAACATAATATACAGAACAGAAAGCAGGAATCTAGTAAAGCAGGCCCTTATGTCACTAATCTAAAAAATCAATTTTTTCCACAGATGAAACATTGACAGGCGGCATGCATTCCATAGAAGAGACCTGGTCTCCACTTGATGCATTTCGACTCACAACAGGTACAAGACCATTCTCAGCATTTTCCAACAATCAGCAAAAAAAGACGATCACCAAACGCTAATACCAGCCCATTAATGAAAATAACCTATTCAACAATCACAAAAGCATCTAAATATTAAAACAAAACAGAAAAGAAAAGGAAAAAAGAACAAACAGTCCTAAGGATCAATTTTTAAAACAGATCAAAATTCAACAACACTTCATATCAAACCTGCAAAGCGACATAATTGCAAACCATTCATTTGTCTCTACACATTCAATTAAGTTGAATTATCAGTATGGGATTGGCGTGGGTTTCCACCTACAGAACATCAAAATCAACAGGGATATTCAGAAACAGAAAATCATGAAAACATAAACAAAATCAGAACAGAGTAATTGGAACAACATCTATCTATCTATACTATAATCTATACTATAATAAAGAAAACCCTGTTTTTATAACTACCAAATAACTATCAAAAGTTTGTCTAATTTGGTCTATTCCCAAAATACCCCATGCATCTTTTTAAATAACCAAAAAAAACCATCATGCCTCTTTTTAAATCAATTTTGTTTCCACAATAACTGCCTATCAAACATGTATTCTTTCCTTCTGCAATAATGTAACTGCTATTATCAACAAAAAGCACATTACCGAACCGTGCATCGCACGGGCATAGGTACTAGTAATAATAATTAAAACCGTGAGGGAGTAGTCTCAACTCTCAACGGTTCCTCTAGTAAAGATAAAGAAAACAAGGAAAATCAAACACCAAAATCGAAGAACAGAATCGAACAGAAAAATCGAAGAAGGAATTGGAACGAACCTGGACAAGAACGGCACCGTGAGAAGCGTCCCATATTTTTCTCATTAGATGTCGAAATTATATTAATTAGAATTTGTTACTAACTTTTTTTTCATACTTCTTATTTTAAAAAATCAAAATCTCAAACAAATGTATTTTTTCGACTTAATCTTTTCAAAAAGAATTTATTTTTAACGAAAGTCAATCGAAATAATGAAAATTTAGAACAAAGATGTGGAGATAGAGATAGAAGAGAGAAAGGAACTCATATTCTTTGATAAAAAGCACAAGTTTCAAATGAGTGAACTTCTGTTGAGGCACTTGGTTAAGGGATCATGGGGAATAGTCATAAGGCCAAGTTGAGTAATGGTGGACCTGTTATTGTTGTGAAGAGGATACAGAACTTGAAACAACTCACTAAAGGAGGAATTTTAAAAGATATAGCATCGTATTGCTGATCTCAAGCACTCAAATTTGTTGCCTTTCTTTGTTTACTACATACTATTCTAAAGAGGAGAAACTGTTCCTCCACATACATGCACAAAATGTAATTTTTCCATTCAATAGTGCATGGGAAACGAGAAATAATCCTCCTAATTGGGAAAAACAGCATCTCTGGTTTAGTTTGACCACGTATATCTAAAATAGAATTCATCAGATTAAGACATGTTTGAACTTTGTGTTGTTTGAGGACCAAAAACATAGAAAAGAGGAAAAGATTGAAACTGAAGGACAAATCTTAGGGTTCACATGAGGAACGAGGCAATGTCGTCCATACTATGTAGTTAAGCACATGATGAGGTGCTAGATAACTAACCTTATATATATATATGGTCCCTCCCCTGGGACCAATGTGCATGCATACAGCACTACTACTTTTGAGATGAACAATCCACTTGACTGTTCCTAGCCAAGATGTCTTTCCAAGATTATCATTCCTCTAACTACCAAATACACAGGATCTTTACATATATAGGATTTGGTTTCAAACAACAACATAAACAGAACATCAAAATCAACAGGGATATTCAGAAATAGAAAATCATGAAAACATAAACAAAATTAGAACAGAGTAATTGGAACAACATAAAGATAAAGAAAACAAGGAAAATCGAACACCAAAATCGAAGAACAGAATCCAACAGAAAAATCGAAGAAGGAATTGGAACGAACCTGGACAAGAATGGCACCGTGAGAAGCGTCCCTTACCGGATCTCGAACGGAGGACAAAGGCAGCGACAGCGGTGGCGGCGGCGGCGGCGGGGTTATGGTTCGAATAGAGGAGATCAATAAATTAGGGTTCTCTCCTTCGATAGGGAAAAAAATAGGGGGCTAGGGTTTTTACGAATTGGGGTTCGAATCGAATGAGGAAGAAGGCTGGCTATGGTTGTGGTGGCGTCGGCCTCGGCGTCGGCGGCGGCGGAATTGGGATTTGATTTCGGTTTGAAAAGAAAACCGTTTGGAGAGAGAAGCCGAATAAAAACGGTTTGAGAAGAAGAACAAGCAAGTCTGGATTATTAAAAGAAGAAAAACACGACGACTTTGGCAGGGAAGAAGACGATGCTGTTGCTGTTAGTGAAGTAGATACGTGGGACTTAGTTAAATTGGACTAAGACTTAGTTGTCTTAGTTAGGGAAGGGACTTAGTCAGGTAGGGTAGAGAAAGGGACATTATCATCAAGGGTATTATAGGTATATAAAAAATAATATTAAAATAGGGGTATTTTGGATATATAAAAATTAATATTACATCAGGGCTATTTTGGGTAAATCAAATTACAAATAAATATAATATTTTTAATTAAATATTTTAAGGTTCAAATTGCAAAATTTATAAATAAAAAATATACCCCAATGACATGACATAAAATAACACATGGCAACTATTCATTGGTCCATGTCAAAAGGGTACCAAAACTCTCTCATCTCGTAGGGTTCCCAAGCAAAGCCTTGAAAATAAGATAAAATACCCACATAAAACTAAGACAATATTATGATATTCGTTAAAAAAAATTATGAAAAAGACATGTTTATGGAACATGCAACACGCAAATTGAAAACTAAGAAGTGCATCATAAGCTATCGACATTCTAATTTCATTCTCTTTGTTCAGAGTATATCCCTAGCTCAAGGGTATGAAAGACCTAAGAGCTAGAAGACGGTATGATGTTACTGTGTGATTCTGTTGGTATGCTAGCTATCCAGTTGGGATAACTAGGGTTTCCCTAATCACAAGTGTGTGCTGGTGTATGATTAGGGAGAGAGAACGTACCTGAGCCCCTAGCTGGAGACAGCTATTTATAGGGGGAGCGGTGTTATACCCCTATGGGCCTGTACGGAGGTCCAGTAGGGCTGACGTGTCCCTTTTAGGATAAGGGATGAGTCATTCATCCTTATCCTGTTAGCGATTGATCTTATCCAGATAGCGAGCTAGGCCCACGCGCCCTTAGCTCGGACTCTTTAAGGGACGAGGTCCCTGTGGTCGGTCCGGTGACGCTAGGGTGGGTCCCATGACATTGGCTCGGCCTGAAGAGGTATGACCTGGCAGAATGTTTATTCTGGTCGGCCGAGTGTGTATTAGGGTCGGCCGAGTGTGTTTTAGGGTAGACCGAGGGTCGGTCTACCACATAAGCCCCCTAGCTCGGTAAGACTTTTTTAGTCTTGAGCCGAGCTGAGAGTTCTTTATAGGTGATCTCAAAGGTGCCGAGTGTTGGGCTCGACATGGAGGGCTGAGTTCAGGACAGCTCACAGTGCCTCGCTGTCCCTTTGACTGACTGAAAGGACGTTTGGGTGTCCTTCTCCTGACACGTGCTGCTTCGTGTCAGGTGTCATTATTATGCATGCTACTTTCTGGGATTTTGAAACGTCTCTTCCCAGTGACTGAATGCCACGCGTCTCGTTGAGTGGCTCAAAAAAAGGAAACTGGGCCTTCTGCCCATAGGCCCAAAACTCAAAAACGTGGGAAAGGGAGTTTTCTTTTCAAACTTAACTGGTCTTTTCCACTTCCTCCTTCTTCACTTTCTTTTCAAACCTTCTTCTCAGTTTTTCTGCGTCATCTTCTCCCATTCTCTTCACTATCCTCCAGCCTTCATCGTTGTCGTTCTTGACGCCTGCCGCATCTGCTGCAAATCAGTTCGTGCCTCTTTAACTCTTCATTCTCAGGTATTTTGATTTTCTCCTTCTGTTTCTGTTTTTCGTTCTTCTTTCTTTGCTGAACCGTACTCTCCTCAGGTTCTGGGTTTTTGGTTGGGAGTTTTGTTTCTGTGTTTGCTAGTTTTCTGGGTTAATTTCTGGGTTGGTTTCTGGGTTAGTTAGATTTCATTATGAACATCAACTGGTTTCAGTATGAGGAGTGGTCTAGAATTCTGGGTTTGAGTGATATTGAGGATTCTTCCTCTTCATCTTCTTCTTCTTCCGATCTGGAAGTGCTGGACTCCTTACCCCTGCCTTTCCGCCATCGCATGGCAGATCCGATGGCGGAGGTACCATTATCAGTAGATTACCCTCGGAATTCCGAGGAGGAGGAGAGTAGGAAACTGCTGTATCACGCGGCGGAAGAGCGGGCCCAAGTATCCCGCCGCCCTTCGAACCGTTCCTGGGAGAAACCCTTCTGGGGAAACTCTGTTAGGGTTAGGGGAAGGTGTAGTAGGCTCGGCTATAGGACTAATAAACCTAGGGTTAGGTTGTTTAAGAATTTTGATTTTATAGACTCTGACGCCGAGTATTCCCTTTCCCCAGGTATGGTTCGACGGTGCATCTCACATCCTCATGAGTTCCCTGTGCCTCCGAACTCTGGAGATTATGACCGGGTTGACTTGGAGGTGCTCGGTACCCCGTCGGCTTTAGTCAACAGCAATCTAAGCCATATCCGAGCTCACATACTCTCCTGCCCCACGGACGAAGCAGGGACGTCTTATGCAATTAGCTCTCCAGCAGCCAACGACCGAGTGTGCACGGCTATTGCTGCGGATCGCAAGTAATTCTTCATGTATGAGGAGGTTATTATACGGCTGGGTGTTAAGATGCCGTTTTCAGACATAGAAATAGAGTTATTGCATCGGTTGCGTTTGGCTCCTACCCAACTGCATCCGAGCGGTTGGGCCTTTATTCGTGCCTTTCAAAAGTTCTGTGAAGCCCAGAAATTGATTTGCTCGCTCCGAGCTTTCCTATGGTTGTACATACCACAGGTGAACATTTTTGAGAAGGGGTCGAACAAAAGGTTGTGGGTGTCGTTGAAGGCCCGCAACGATCATGCTCTTTTCGCCAAGTTTACCGACTCATGGAAAACTTTTAAACCTCTATTCTTCAAGTATAAGTTTGTCGGAACGGGAGATTGCTGGTTTATGGAGGGCGGCAACCCCCTGTTTCCTCTGTCCTGGTCGTCCGACTTCTTCAATAGACATCCTAAACTCTATCAGTACCAATACGAGACCGAGCTATCGGTGGACGAGCGGCGTACTTGTGACACTTTCTTCACTTACCTTAGAGCAAACGGTCAAGTTGATATTAGGAATATCATCATTTATCCACAAGAGCTTATAAAAGCCGAGCTTGGTACATACATATTTTTTTTAACATGTAATTTTGTTTTTCAGAAAAAATGGCAAGGGAGAACAAGGCTGTTGCTCGTGTGAAAGAGCTTGCAAGAGCAAAGGCAGCTGCTGGATCGGTTGGTTCTCGGAGCGGGGATGTCTCTTCGGAAGCTACTCGGTCGGTGACTGTTGCCGAGACTTCTCGCTCTAAGGTTGAAGTGATGCAAGTCGTCCAACCTTCACCGGCCAAAGGGGTGGAGATTGCTACTGGGATTCCTTTGGTTCAGGTTGTCGGGGAAGAGGATCGGGTTCCCCTTGCCAAAAGGGCTAAGTTGGACAAAGGCAAAGGTAAGGTCGTCGATGCTGGAAAGGCTGTGAAGGTTGTTGACCTTCAAAGGACAAACTTATGGTTTGACATTTCCGACCCTGCCGAGGAGACTGTTTGGGCCAAGAAGCTGAAGGAGAAGTTCGTCAATTTGGTTTACACTCCAAGCGATGAAAAAAGGCTGTCGGATCAGACGGCAAGTACATTGAAGTGCCACTGTGATCTTTTGGGAAGAAACATGTTGAGGGCTGCCAGCTACATGTTTCATCTAAGCAAAAATGCCGAGGATATCAGTGCCACCCTCTTGGCAACTGAGAAGGAGAAAAGGAAAGCTGCTGCTGCTGAAACTAAAAATTTGTTAAGTCAAATTAAGGAGAGTGAGGCAAATCTCCGAGCTCTGACAGAAGCGAATGCCGAGCTGCAAAAAAGATTTGATGCTTCTGAGAGTGCTCGGGAGACTGCTCAAAAGGCCTTGGAGGATACGGCGGGAAAAGATGCTGAAAAAGGAAGGTTGCTGCAGGCGGCCCAAGAGAAATTGACAGAAGCTCGGCAAAGGGTTACCGAGCTCGAGGGTGTCGAGAGTCGTTTAACGAGCTCGGAGGCGGAAGTGAATAGGTTGCAAGGGGAACTGGCAAAGGCTCAGGGGGAACTGACCAAAGTTCGTCGAAAGGCCTTAAAGCATAAAGTGCTAGCTCATAAGAACCATTTCAACTAGGATCATTCTGCTGTTGATTCTTTTGTAAATGCTGTTAAGCAGTTAGCGTTTATGAACCCTGGCATCCGAGTGGTTGGGGCCAGTCCGTACTTTGGGGTTGATGGTGATCGGATGATCGATTATTCTCATGATGATGTGGAAGTAGATTTGTCCGCAACGAACCTGCCGAATCCCCTGGACTTGGAGCAAGAAGAAGAAGAAGATTTTGATGGGTCGTCCATTGCTCTGTCCGAGGACGAGGACTAGCTCCTTTGAAATGTATTTGCTGTGCTGCTTTTGTAATTTGAATTTCTTTTGAATTTCTTTCAAGTATGGGTTGATCGGCTAGATCTAAACCTTTCTTTTTGTAATATTGTACTGTATGAAATGGTTTTCGTTCCGTTTTCATGATGATCTGATATTGTATTTTGTCTCGTTATAAACTGTTGTTTTAGATTTCGAATCTCCAACCTTTGGCCAAGGTGGGATCCTCGGTCCTCGGCTTGTGGAAACTGTAATGAGTTTTTAGTCGGGCATCTATTAAAAGTACTTGCGATTGTTAGTTTATATGTCCTTGTTAGAAGGTCGTGTATAAACACCCAAGTTCGCCTCGGTGGCGAGCCGAGGGGAAATGGTTAGTACGTTAACAGTAAGAAGATACGAGAGATAACTGAAATGAAAGATCTTCATTAAATTTCCTTGATCTGTTTGTAAACAGGAGTTAAATACAAAGGGTAACTAAGATCATGTTCAAGATAAATGACAGGAATTTAAATGACAGAATTTCAAATGATAGAATTTTAAAACCAGGGTTGTAGCTTTGCACAGTGCTGTGATTCCCACTTAGCTATAGTAGGGCTTCAGCTTGGTAGCATTCCAGGAGTTGTTCAGCTGTTGCTTTGTTAGTGTTTCCAGCCTGTAGGCCCCCGAGCCTGTCTTCGAGACGACTCGGTAAGGACCTTCCCAGTTTCTTGCCAACTTTCCTTCTCTCGAATTTTTCAGACCAATGTCGGCTCGTCTAAGAACTAGGTCCCCTACAGCAAAACTCCTTGGAACCACCCATTTGTTGTACTCTCGGGACTGCCTTTCCTTTGCTTTTTTCTCTCGGTCAGAAGCCAGAGATCGGATTTCCTTGCTGAGGGTCAACTCTTCCTTTAGCAAGCCATTGTTCACCTCCACTGGTCGCTCGGTTATACGGAAGGTGGGGATCCGAGTTTCAATAGGTAACATAGCCTCGCAACCGTAGGTAAGTCTAAATGGGGTTTCTCCTGTTGAGGTGTGTATGGTCGTTCTGATCGACCATAATACCTCGGGAAGGAGGTCAGCCCATGAACCCTCGGCCTTCAGTAGCCTTTTCTTCAAACCGTCAATGATAGTCTTATTTGCAGCTTCAGCCTGTCCGTTGGTCTGCGGGTGCTCGACTGATGAGAAGTGGTGGGTGATATGGAAATGGTCGACAAGTTCTTGGAAAATCTTAGCAGTGAATTGGGTACCGTTGTCAGTGACCAGAGTGTGTGGGACACCGAAACGAGTGATGACTTGTCTGAGAAAGAACTTCTGAATCTTGGCTGAGGAGATTGTGGCCAATGCCTCGGCCTCGATCCACTTTGTGAAATAATCAACAGCGACTACTACGAACTTCAATTGCCCTGGAGCTGTTTTGAATTTCCCAATGATGTCCATGCCCCACTGATAGAAGGGCCATGGTGCGATCATTGAGTGAAGCTCCGTCGGGGGACGTTGGAACACCTTTCCGTGAAGCTGACAGGACTCGCATCTTTTGACATGCTCCGAGGCATCGCTGAGAAGTGTAGGCCAGTAGTAGCCTGCTCGGAGCACTTTGCGAGCCAAAGCTTTTGCACCTACATGGTGGCTTGAAATTCCTTCGTGAACCTCGGCCAGTACCAGATCAGCTTCCGCTCGGTCCAGACATCTCAGCATTGGGGAGTCTATTCCCCTTTTATACAAAATGTCGCCGACCATAGTGTATTGAGCAGCTTGCCTGACTATCTTCTTCCCTTGAGAGGGGTCGGTAGGCAGGACTTGGCATTGGAGATATTGCTTGATGGGGTCCATTCAACTGGTGGTCAAAGAGATAGCTAAGATAACACTCGGCTGATGAACAGTCTCTTGGACTAGGGTTTTGTTGTTCTCTGGCCCTTTAGTGCTTGCGAGCTTTGACAGGATATCCGCTCGGCTGTTAGAGGACCTAGGGATGTGGGTGATAGAGAATTGGGGGAAGAGATCTGTGAGGGTTTTGACTTGTTCTAGATATTTCTGGAGGATTGGTTCTTTGGCTTGGAACTCACCTTTAACTTGGGATACTACTAGCTGGGAATCACTGAAAACTTCAATTTCTGACGCCCCCATTTGGTGGGCCATTCGCAAGCCGGCTATCACCGCCTCATATTCTGCTTGGTTGTTTGAGGTGGGGAAGTCGAACTTGAGGGAATACTCCACGCAAATACCCGCTGCGTTTTCAAGGATTATCCCTGCACCTGCCCCTTTACTGTGGCTGGAGCCATCAACATAAATCTTCCACGGTTGGGTGAGGCTGGAATGAGTAGAATCTGATAGCTCTGAGACAAAATCCGCCAAAATTTGGGACTTGAGAGTTTTCCTTGGCTCGTAGGTGATGTCGAATTCTGATAGTTCAACGGACCATGAGACCATCCTTCCCGCCAAGTCAGGTCGGTGAAGCACCTGCCTGATCGGCTGTGTTGTTCTAAGTACGATGGGGTGGTTCTAAAAGTACTGTCGGAGTCTCCTAGCAGCAACTACCAAAGCAAAGGCGAGCTTTTCAATCTTGGAGTATCTTATCTCAGGCCCTTGGAGGGCCTTGCTGACAAAGTAGACGGGTCGCTCGGTCCCCGAGTCTTCCTTGACCAGGGCTGAGCTAACAGATGTTTCACTCATAGACAGATATAAAAACAGAGTTTCCCCTTCCTGAGGACTGGTGAGGACGGGAGGGGTCGAGAGATATTGTTTGAGTTCTGCAAATGCTTGTTCGCAGGAGTCATTCCAATGAAAATTCTTATTTTTTCTGAGCAGTTGGTACCATGGGAGAGCTTTCTTAGCTACTTGAGGGAGAAATCTGGAAAGGGCTGCCATCCGACCTGTTAACCGCTGAACCTCTTTGACATTAGATGGGCTGTGCATGTTCAGAATAGCTTGACATTTCTCTGGGTTTGCCTCGATACCCCTCTCCGTGAGCATGAATCCTAAAAAGGCCCTAGCTGGGACCCTGAAGGTGCACTTGTCGGGGTTCAGGCGCATGTTGAATTTTCTAATTCTGTCCAGAATGACTGCGAGATCCCGAGGATGGTCCTCCTTTCTCTTGCTCTTGGCTATCATATCATCAATGTACACTTCGAGAGTAGGTCCGATCAAACCCGAGAAGACCTTGTTCATCATACGCTAGTAGGTTGCGCCAGCGTTTTTCAATCCGAAAGGCATTACCGTGTAGCAGTAAGTTGCCCTTTCAGTGATGAAGGCCGTTTTCTCCTGATCAGGAGGGTACATCGGGATTTGATTGTATCCCGAGTATGCATCCATAAAGGAGAGGAGTTGGTAGCCGGAAGAGTTATCCACTAATTTGTCAATAATGGGGAGGGGGTACTGGTCTTTCGGGCATGCTTTGTTCAAGTCGGTATAGTCGACGCACATGCGCCACTTTCCGTTTGATTTTTTGACCAGAACAGTGTTGGAAAGCCATTCCGAGTAGCTGACCTCCCTGATGAACCCGGCAGAAAGGAGCTCGGATACCTTCTCCTCGATTACTGCAGCCTTCTCGGTTCCAACTCTTCTCTTCTTCTGGGCGACTGGCTTGGCGGTCGGATTAACACTGAGCCGATGACATATCAAGTTCGGGTCAATCCCCGGCATGTCTGCCGAGGTCCAAGCGAAAAGGTCTTTGTTCTTCTTTAAGAGTTCGAGCATTTCTGCTCGTATTTCTTCTGGAAGGTTGATCCCCAGTTTCACCTTTCTGTCTGGTAGCTCTTCATCTAACACAATGAACTCCGACTCGCCTTGAGGGGTCGGTCTTGAATCATCCAAGTCGGACCTGACATCTAGGTCCGTTAAGAGTACATTACCTTTGTTCAAACTTAACTTTGGTTGTATTTCTTCTGGGATCTTGATCTTTGCCAAACTGGCGTTGTAACACAGTCGAGCCTTCTCTTGCTCAGCTCTGATGATAACTACAGTTCCGTCGGTGCCTTCAAACTTCATAGCCAGATGGACAGTTGAGACGACCGCACCGAAGGCCTGCAAGCATGTTCTGCCCAGGATGGCGTTATACGTTGATGGGCAATCGACGACGAGGAACTTGATTATTTTGGTTCTTGCCGAGGAGTGGTTCCCAAGAGTCACTGGCAACTGGATGTGTCCTCTGGGAACCACTGCATCTCCAGTAAAGCTGATCAGCTTCCCCTCGAAAGGGGTCAAGTCTGAGGTTTTTAACTTCAGGGCTTCAAAAAGGTTTAGGAACATGATATCTGCCGAGCTTCCCTGATCGACAAATATCCTGGTAACCTCATAGTTGCCGATCAGAGCCGTGATGACCATAGGGTCGTTGTGACCCGGAATCACTCCTTCAAGATCATCATCAGAGAAGCAGATGGGAATACTTTTTGTGGTTCTCTTTCGGATTGGATGGTTTTGGATGGCAAGCACTTGATTGATGTATTTCTTTCTGTCGGATCGGCTTTCTCCTCCTCCCGCAAAACCTCTAGCGATGGTGTTGACTCGCAGGTTTTGTGGGGATTGATCCGTCGTGGCCACCTCTACCATGGCCACTCTTTGCTGGTTTGGTGGTTGTTGTTGGTTAGTGTTGTTGTCGGCTTGCCTGGTTGAGGATCGGCCATTCCTGTCTGGGGACGGAGTTCTTCTCCGAGCATGTCGGTTGAGTGCTTCCCTGACATACTGCTGTAACTTGCCATCCCTGATCAACTGCTCGATCACATCCCTGAGCCAGGTGCATTCATCAGTGGTGTGTCCATACCCTCCATGATATGAGCAGAATTTGGATCGGTCTTGGCGTTGACTTCTTTTCAAGGGAGGAGGTCGTTCTATCACTCGAAGGTCAGTCTGCATTGTCTCTTGCAGTATCTGACTTCTTGGAACTGTGAGAGGGGTATACTGCTCGAACTTTCCTCGGGGAGGACCAAATCTCCTTTCTCCTCGGGGTCCTCTCCTTTGCTCCTCTCTTCGGTCATCCCTTCTGTCATCTCTTCTCTCGTCTTTTCTCGGTTTTCCCTGAGAGGAAGGCTCCCCTCGTTCACCTCTGTCTCTGTTTTTCTGCCATTTGCTGCACTCTTCCAAGTTTATGAACTTAGTAGAACGGTGTCTCAGCTCCGCCATATCCCTCGGCGGTTTACCCACTAGTGAGTTTTTGAAATCTCCGTTTCGTAGTCCCTGAGTGAAGAGAAAAACTGCAAAGCTTGGTTCCAGGTTAGGAACGGTCCCTGCCTCCGAATGGAAGCGTGAGAGATATTCTCGTAGGGGCTCTTCAAGTTGCTGCATAACGCCTGCCAGTGCGTGGTCGGACTTCGGCTGGACGCAACTAGTAGTGTATCTGTTCAGAAAAACTTTCTTCATCTCTGCCCAGGAATTGACAGAGTTTCTGGGCAAAGCCGAGTACCATCTTAAGACGGGTGGTTGCAGAGTCATGGAAAAAGCTCTACACTTCATCAGGTCTCCTCCGTCGTAAAAGTTCATAGCTCCTTCAAAAGACAAGATATGCTCCAGGGGGTCGGTTAACCCGTTATACTTGGAAACACTCGTTGGGCCGAGAAAGGCTGAGGGTGTCTCGTAGGCCATGATTCGCGGAGTGAAGGGATGGCCAGGGTGAGCAGTGTGGTCGGTTTCATATGTGGCCTCTAGGGTTGGGTTTATGGGAGGTGGTGGAGGTAGGGTGGTGGTAGGGTGGGGGATCAGTTGAGTTGCTGGGATTGTTGCTACCGCCCTTTCAGCCACCGCCTGCATATGGATCTGCTGGAGGTCGGCGATGGCCTTTCCCTACCGCTCCAGGATCTGAGCTTGTTGCTTAATGATTTCTTCCAACTAGCTTTCTCTTTGGCCACAGGAGTAATCCCTATCCCCGCCAGAAACACGAGCGTCGATGGATCGGCCCGATCCATGATTTTGCATGCGACTGGTGGGGTTAGGGTTGATAGAGTTTGGGTTGATGATATTTGGGTTAGGGTTTGTTTGCCTGGAATGAACGGTGTATGGACCGCTGTGAGTCCGGGCCGGTATGGAGTGGTGGCTGCGGGCTGGGATCTGCCTTACTGACGGCATGCTGGGACGGGGAGGGTTTCTTTCTTCAAGCTCTCTGCCGTTGTCGCCGCTGTCTTCCTCCAACCTCTGACGGTTTCGTCCTCCTTGGTGGTTTACACCGCGTGAGGCGGCGTTTCCTCGCGTATCTACCATTTTGGGGTGGGAATAGCAATTTATGGATCCCCACAGACGGCGCCAATGTAGTGTCTTAGACACAATGTTCAGAGTATATCCCTAGCTCAAGGGTATGAAAGACCTAAGAGCTAGAAGACGGTCTGATGTTACTGTGTGATTCTGTTGGTATGCTAGCTATCCAGTTGGGATAACTAGGGTTTCCCTAATCACAAGTGTGTGCTGGTGTATGATTAGGGAGAGAGAACGTACCTGAGCCCCTCTATTTATAGGGGGAGCGGTGTTGTACCCCTATGGGCCTGTACGGAGGTCCAGTAGGGCTGACGTGTCCCATTTAGGATAAGGGATGAGTCATTCATCCTTATCCTGTTAGCGATTGATCTTATCCAGATAGCGAGCTAGGCCCACGCGCCCTTAGCTCGGACTCTTTAAGGGACGAGGTCCCTGTGGTCGGTCCGGTGACGCTAGGGTGGGTCCCATGACATTGGCTCGGCCTAAAGAGGTATGACCTGACAGAATGTTTATTCTGGTCGGCCGAGTGTGTATTAGGGTCGGCCGAGTGTGTTTTAGGGTAGACCGAGGGTCGGTCTACCACACTCTTCTTCTCTTACTTCCTTCTCTCACTTCTCAAGTTTCTGGTTCTTCTTCTTCTCTAAAACGGCTTGCGTTTGGAACCATTTATTCTTCTCTACCATTGAGCTCAAATATATGAAGTTCTTTCTTCCTTACTCATTTATTTAACAACTACGGTCATGAATCTTGGGGTTTCATTATCTTAGGTGATAGCTTTATAGTTTACAAACATGAACAATAAACCCTCGGTTTGAATAAGAATGTTGTCTAGAATTTTAACTTCACTTACTAAATAGAGGGTTTACTAACATACTTTATTTTACTATCGTGGACTATGATTAAACTCGTACCCCTGAGATTAAAGTAGATCTTGGATTATCAAATTTTTCCAAAGTCATTTTAGATTTTTTTTCCCACATGTTAAAGTAGCTAAACATGTATATACTAAAAAAAACAAGTTTAGTGTAAAAATTACAAACGAATACTGGATGTCTAATGGTTGGTTCTAAGTTTGCTTCTCATTTATGTGTAAAAATAGGGTCTATTTTATACTTATTCAATCTTATTATCTTAACAGATATTAGTGGAGTTGTCAAAGAGCATGGAGTACTGAACCATACCAGTATCAAGGAGAAGTTGCATTTAAGATAATGATGATCATTGCTAATGAGAGGTTATTAATACTTTGAATTCTAAATGATACAATTGCAAAAATAATCAAAATTTGATTTGCTAACTCTTATTCACTTCATGTTCAGGAATAACACCTTGCCACCCATCTTCTTCAAGGATCATAGCCAATTTGTTTTTGATTTTCTCAATGGACATGAACAACCTAAAATTATAGCTTTGCAACATGGAAAAGTTTCCAATTACAATGGTTATAATTTCATGCTTAATATCTATTGTCTGATCCAACAATACTGGAAAAATTATTCCGAGTTCTAACTTCTTATTCTTAATTCAACATTGCATTATTAAATAGTAATTTATTTAAACCAATATTGAAGTTAGGGATTATCTCTGCTACAACTTTTTGGAATGCTATCAAAGTATCTTTTTAATCCACTAATTCCCGAGGCTGCAAACATACATTATTGTGAAAGACTCATATATGGTACTGAATTTTCTAACCAGTGTCATAAGTCAAACACCTGCACTTAGCTTCACCGGTTCTCAAAACACTATTGGAACTCAAAGCATAGTAACAAATGTGCTTTCCAATCCAGAGCTGAAAAAGACACTTGTTGAAATAAGAAATGCTGAACTGGTGAGTTTTATCTTCTAAAGCATATTATTACTTATTGTCTATGCTTTCACATTAAAAAAATTATATATTAAATATTGAACTTTTTTTTCTAGCTTGGAAGATTTTCCACACTTGGAACAATTCAAGAAATAATTGAAGATCAGAATTGGTGCTATGATGGTTGTAATAAATGTCATGATAAAGTTGTGGAGCGACAGAGAGTTGATGGAACAATGGGTTTTTGGTGCAAAAAATGCAATAATGAACCAATAATTGTCATTCCTAAGTATTACAAGTAGACAAGCTTAAGTTCAGAATCCTTGAACATAGTATAGCAGACTAGCCCTTATAATGCCTTATTAATTATGTGCTCATTGCAGATTCAAAGTTCAAGTATGGTGACTGATGCTACAACTGATGCTTGCTTCACAATTTTTGATAGGGATGCTGTTAAATTGCTGCATAAGATTGCCACAGAGCTGGAGGATCAAATGATCAAGGTAAATATATTCATCTTATTATCATTTTAAATAACTTTTATTAACAAAAAACAACATTGCAATTTCATAAGAGCACCAAGTTTCTTTAGTACTTTATTGTGATTATTTCTAACATGTCTTTTCCGTTTTTGCATGATGCCAATAATTATTTTGTTCTCATATTACTTACTTGCTGTTAGTGTATTGATTATTACCAATGAATTACCAAGCATATTAATTATTACATGAACAATAATTACTTTCTTCTCATTTTATAGGAGGATGATGAATTTGGATTCTCGAAACTTCTGAATAATTTGTTGTACAAAGAGTATATCTTTAATTTGTTGTCGATGTTAGTTACATTTTTAACATTGACAAAAGCTTGGACAATTACAATGTAGTTACTATGAGAATAAATGATAATGTCAATTATGTCATGTCTGAATCTCTAAACTCAAATGTTGTCAAGGAGGTAAAAACACGAATTCATTACCTATAAATTATGAATTGTTGCACATTTATTGATGAATTGCTACAAAATATAACATTAATATTATTTTGTTAGGACTTAAGCACATGAGGAGAGCTCAACCCAAAAAACTAGTCCATTAGGTGCGAGAGTCACATGTCTTAAGTACCACATTGAGTTTTCTAGACTACTCAATGTGGGACTCCTAACATTGCTGCCCCCTTTAAGGGCCGACGTCCACGACGACTTTTACTCTATCGACACTGACTTGATGGTAGCCCTTTCTCTTTTGACGGCTCCACTCACCTATTAGTATTCGGTAATATACCTTAATCCAGCCTATAGGTAGCCCTTTCCATGGTTCAACCTCTCAATGAAAGACACCAATTGTTAGGACTTAAGCACATGAGGAAAGCCTAACCAAAAAGACTAGTTCATTAGGTAGGAGAGCCTCATGTCTTAAGTATCACATTGAGTTTTCTAGGCAACTCAATGTGGGACTCCTAACATATTTTATATGTGAAATATTTATCGTATAAAGGTTAATAATGCAATAACTGAGCTGCCATCACAATTGAGTTTTACTCAAGAGCCTTCAAATCTCACAGGAAATGTAGGTTTTCATGTCTTTACATCATTTGGCTTTACATATTGATTACTAAATTCAATCTTATTATACTATTTATTGACTCATACTATACTTGAACTAATTTTACTACAGGACAGCTGTTCAACCCATTCTCAAATTCAAGGAGAGCAAGCTATGACTCCTTCATCTAGTACTTCAAAGAAGATGAAAAAGTTGATTGGTCTTGCTGACACTGATTACTTAGGCATAGGAGATATTCAAACACCTCAGTTTTCTACCTCTATCTAGATAAAAAAAAACATATCAAACAAGATAAGCTTGATTAAATTAAAGAGAAAATGGATAATGCACCGACAGTGTAAATGTTTTTTACACCATCACTGCATTATTCATCATTCATCTGTTTATGGTCGTTGACTTTTAAATTAAAGTAATACAAACGAATAGTGGATGATGAACCGATGATGTAAAAAACTTTACACCGTCAGTGCATATCCATTAATCTCTAAATTAAAAAGGTATCCTTCACATCAATACATTTCACAACTTCAGATTATGATAGTACTTCATTAATAAAGAGTACTACATCAATCTTATATCTATGCAATAGTCTTCAATCTTATTCCTTATCATTTCTCAATTTGCAGCACTTGAAGACATGTTTCTTTTTGTCATGCTATGAGTATAACAACTCGAAGAATATCAGCTCAAAGTTCTGCCTTTGCTACTCTTTGATTATGATATAGATTAAATTAATTAACTAAGTATTCATCAATGTTTATGTTGGATGTGTTTTGAGGGACTATATTTTTTTTAGATTAACTATTTCACCCTTCCAAACTACTTTCACTTCATCATGATACTTAATATTTATGTAATTATAACTTAATCTTAACTTATTTTAGTAGTATTGATAAGCTTTAGTAATTCTTTGTTGTGTTGCATGATATATTTCTTGGCCACATATTCGAAAACACAATACTAATCAATCTTTTATTAATAACTACTTCATTTTGACAATGGTGATTTCACTTGCTAAATTTAGAAAATAACAAATATTGTATTAGAAGAATCAATTATTCCATCAAATTTGATGCAACAAAAAGTTAATTACAATTAATTAGCTACACAAATAGAAACATATGCACGTGTAAAGTTATTAGTTAATAAAATCAGAACATATTTGTTTTTCAATAGGAATAATTTGACCTAACCTATTTTTACGCAAACCGGAAGTGACAGTCTTCGTTTGTTGTTTCTAATATTGTTGTTGTTACTATTTTGGTAGGTTGCATTCAATTTATGCCCACCCTTGCAACAAAAATGAAATGCAACAAAAAAAATTAAAATAAAATGCTACTCCATCCATTCTTATTATATTTTAAATAAAACATATCATTTAAAAAATGCAATCATTATTCATATTTATTCCAATATATTAATTATGTTTTTCCTCATTATGTTTTCTCTATCAATAATTATTAATTTTTTTTCACTATTTTCATAAACCAAGACTTATCGAATAAGACTAAACATGAAAAATATCATTTACTTTTTTTTAGTTGTCCATCCGATTCCGACCCGGATCGCGTGCTTGACTATGACAAATGAGTTTCCTAACATGAATTTTCTAAATCCACAAGAAATTGAACTCAAGACTTTTTCTAAAGCGAGACTGAATTGCTTAACGGTAATCCCAACCCAAGTTGGTAGTATATCATTTACAAAAGAAATGATATTTATAATAAAATTGTTGAAAAAGACCGATAATAACGAACACAAAGAGTAAGAAAATAAAAAATGAATGAAGGGTGGTTAGGTAAAATCCATACCAACAATACCAACAAAACCCTATATGACCCTCCCTGGCAATAACAAACATCTCTTTTCTTCAAAAACAGAAAACAACCATCACCAATGTCGCAGCAAGGTCAACAAATTCCGCTAAACCAAATGGCTCCTCAGCAGAACGCAATGGCGCAACAAATCCCTATGCAGTACCCAATGCACATGCACATGCAGATGCAGATGCAGATGCAGTATCCCACCACCATGTCCATGCCCATGCAGATGCAGATGCCCTATCATCTCCCCTTCCAGATTCCCTACTCCGTCCAAGACGCTTCCGCCGGTGCCGGCTACCCCGTCAACTCTGGTAAGCGCCGTCGCGAGGATGAGGCCGCGGGCGCGGCTGCCGCGGGGGATTTGTCCATGGCGAAGAAGGTTAAAGGCCAGGACGTGATATTTAGGATCGTCGTGCCGTCGCGGCAGATCGGGAAGGTAATTGGGAAGGAAGGGTGTAGGATACAGAAGATCCGGGAGGAGACCAAGGCCACCATCAAAATCGCCGATCCCATTGCTGTAAGTTAAGTCCGTGATTAGGGTTTCGGTTTTGAAGGATTGTGTTTTTCTTTTTGTTTTTATATATTCTTTTGTTTTAATTTTGGTTGAAATAATCTTAGATATGTAATTTGGGTTGTGGAGAGTTAAATTGATGTTTTTGTTCTTCAAAGAAAAAATCTTTTTTAATGTTTCTGTAAAATTGGGGCTTCGGGGGTATTCTTTATGTAATTTATACGTAATTTGATTAGGGGCTTTTAGGGAGTTAAGTTGCTGTTCACTTTTTTGTGAAATCTCTTTTGTAAAGCTGAGAGAAAAGATTGAGGGGTTTTTTTTAGAAAATTTGTTGGTAGAATTGGGAATAAATGCATTAGGGAGAAAGTAAGGGTAAAAGATGGTAGAAATCGTGCCTTAGATGGTTTGGGCATGTGTCGAGGAGATTGGTATATACCCTAGTTCGGAGAGTAGATCAAATTTATTCTAGCTGAATTACTAGAGGCAGAAGGAAGTCTAATTTATCATCATAACATGGATCCATCTCTTGCCCACAATGTTACTATTTCTTTGTATAGTATGTAGCTTCATAGTTTAGTCTTGAGTGCAAATATTTGAGATGAGTTCTCAAAATCAGAGCAGGTATCTTTGAAATCTTCCCATACCTCCTTTGATATTGGTAGGATTGGATCATTGGAAATGGTTTTCCTATTGAGGAGTTTTACTAGCCATTTAACTGACATGGAGTTTCTTGATATCCTAATTTACCCTTCTATCAATTACAAGCTTCACAGTCTATGCCCACTCTTGGTAGGTTGTACCGTTCAATTTGTGAGTACTTAATTAGATACTGGTGGTTACAGTAGAATTTGAAGAAGCTGCTCCAGTAGCCTTGGTGGCAGGAGTCCAGTCAACCCCATGAATACTATCAAGTATCAACTTTTTCTCGTAAGAATGGTGGGTAATTAGCTCCTGTCATTGTCCTGTTTTCACCATGGCTCCAGTAAGTTCCGGAGCTATGGTAGCATATAGAGAAAAGTATGGATATTTTTGTATTTTTGTTCTTGTCAAAAGGAGCTATCAAACTCCAAATGTATAGACAGGTGTGGAATATTCCTCCACACAAATCTTGCCTACTATGAAGTGAAGAACAATCCTTATCCTTATCCGAGTATCCTATATTTGGATGTTCATTTTGAAACAGATGAGAAATCCACTACTCTATCTTTATACTAACTAATTAACTTCCTAGCTTCTGTCAATATTATCATCTCACATGTGTGTCAAATGATGTAAATATCATTTAGTTTTTCTGATTATTAGTGAAGGGTCTAAGATAATAGTTGGATTGAAGTGGTTAAATTGGCATTATATTTTATGAACTGTTCATAAATATAAGGTAAATCTGATCCAAATTATTTTTATCCACACTAACTGGCATTTACCCAAATCTGATCCCATGCTTCCTTCTGGGCAGAGACACGAAGAGCGTGTTATCATTATTAGCTCTAAAGATAATGATGAAAAGGTTACTGATGCAGAGAAAGCTCTTGAGCAAATAGCCACTTTAATTTTGAAGGTAAGACAGTCCTGAGTGATAAAATATTATTAAACCCTTTATTCACATTCTTTCTGTATAATGCATGATTAGACACGAGCTTGAAGATTATTATGACCGGAATTTTTGATTGTGTTTATATTTTATAATTTATGCTAAAACCATCTCATCAGTATGCTTTGTTTAATTTTAAATTTCAAATAATATGGTTTCAGTTATTAATCTTCTAGCTTTGAAACGTAAGAAGCACCGGTGCTTCCTTTTGGGAAAAAATATTTCAATTAAGCTCTTTGGTAGAAGCTCAAGTCAGTATAGAAATGAATTGAAATACCTTACAATGATAGAAAGCTTGTTTGAATTGCACTGACATTTAACAATATACACACGGTTCATAGAAAGCTTAAGCCCTAATATACTAAAACACGTTAAAAGTCAAAGCTAAATGTTTAATTTGTTTTTTTAATGAGTTCACTTTAAATATTATTTTAAATCTTAAATCCAATATTGATTTGTTATGAATGTGTATAATTTCAATTTGAATACTTAATCGATTTTCCAACCACGCTGACTCGACTATCATGGTGAAACTCACTAAATCGTGCGCTTCAACAAGTTGGCTCATGCTTATGACTATGTTGGCTCATTTGGCTGTATCCCTTCATAGTTTTCTTTTTGATTCTATATATCTGCCTGAATTCATGCATCACTGTGTGAAACATTTTTTATGCTTGATTAATTATAAACCTGGTTAGAGGTCTTGCCTATTTGTTGTCCTGAAATTTTGATTCACACATGGCCACTTTTAGCATTTTATTTCTAACTATTTTAGAAACTTAAGTTAATATTCAAGTAACCCTGTCGGGTGTTATTTTTTTTTTGTTGCTCCATATATAACAGGAAGATGATAGCAGTCTGGATTCATCCAAAGTTACAGCAGGGCATGTTGCTGCGAATACAATAAGACTTTTGATTGCTGGGACTCAGGCAGGAGTATTGATTGGGATTTCTGGTCAAAACATTGAGAAGTTGAGGAACTCAACTGGTGCCACAGTTACAGTTCTTGCACCAAACCAGTTGCCTTTATGTGCTTCTGCTCATGAATCTGATAGAGTAGTACAGGTGAGATGTCTTATTTCATGCTCATTAATTTTGATATGAAAGATTTTATTTATTTCTCAATGTTTTGACTTTGCCATTTTAATCAATATGACAAGGGACTTTTTTTTATGGTTTTTCTTAACCTCAGTCCTCAACCCTAAGAGCCAAGAGGATAAAAAAAAGTAACTTTTCATTGAAAACTTTAATATTTAAGATTTTGGAGGTAGTGCACTTATATTTCCAAGACCCTTTTACCATTATATGACTTCGTAACCTCGTCCCTTTTACCATTCTACTTCATGTACCATGCTTGATTAATAACTTTCTTGGTTGAATGTACAAAATGGGCTAACAACAAGATAATATGTTATTAGTCTTGTAGGTTAACAGTTATGACTTATGTTGAAATAATGCTCTCATCAAAGGGTTGAATGATAAATTCTCTTAAGTTTATAGGTATTAATTGTTTCCACGTTCAAATCATGCTTTCATCTCTTAAAAAGTTGATATTCTGTTTGATTCTTTTGAATTATAGTTTTCATTTTCAATGCATTTACGAGACAGATCATGCCTTTATTCTATTGAATCTGAAGATAATTTGCCTCCTTTTTTCATACCAATTCTGCTAAAATCACTTGATATAATTTTTTTTTCTTTCTGTTGGTATATCTTATGGTCTGCAAACTTAGCACGTTAATGTCACTGCTATATACACCTCACACAGCCATAAAGAATACCTTAAGGGTTTGAAAAAATATGACACATAATATGCAGTTCCTTGAGTTTTTAATGAATTTGAATGCTACGAAACTACTTTAAGTTGTAGAAGATGTATGTATTCGTTGATACTGGACTGTCTTTCCCATTGAAATGTAGATTTGGAATTGATTTTCTTTCTTTTTTTACCAAATGTGGAATCAAAATTTCTAGGTGGTTTTATCTGCCAATCTTGTTATTATCTTTTGCCATTTCTTTAAATTTATTGCTAAGTTTCTTTCAACATTTCTGTTGAATTTAGTTATCAGGAGATGTTCCTGCCGTAATGAAGGCTTTGGAGGAGATAGGTTGTCAGCTAAGGTCTGGAAGTGAACTTTTGTGTAGATGAACATGGGTCCAATTTATTTTTGAAGTTTAGTTCGTAATTTTTTCTAAACCTATTTATGAACTCGAATTTTGTCAGGGAAAACCCCCCAAAAGAAGTGATTTCAATAAGCCCAACTTACAATTATGCTTCAATTCGTCCATCCCAGCCACATCTTGACCCATCTTCAGGTTATTTAATGTTTTCTATATTAGAACAACTTTTTGCTGCCATTTAGCAGTCACATCATGTTTTGAATATTGTCTTACAACCACTTCATCTCTAGGACAACCAATCTTGCAGTTGAATATGTTACATTCGAGATGCTCATTTCGGAAACAATGGTTGGTGGGTTGATCGGACGATACGGCTCGAACATATCAAGGATCAGAAATGAGTCTGGAGCAATGATCAAGGTTAGTCTTCAATCACTTATTCTTGGGTTGTAGCACAGCCATGGGTGAAATATGTGATCAATTCGATAGTTGATGTAGTATAGAAGGTCTATTTCACCAGATGGATTCATGTTCATAATAGTCGCAGAACCTGCATTTGTTTTTTTTCCCCCACATTTTTTTTGCAAGAAACAAGGATGTCGGATCCTATGTTAACTTTTTAGTGCACCACAAAAAAGATATATAGTAATTAATAAATATACAAGAGGGCTGATAATTCTGCATTGCTTGAATGAGTATTTAGCATGTTTGATCACTTGATCTGTTTCAGGTGTAGAATTTATCAACTCTGATTTTATTGTTGGGGCCATTTTATAAGTTTCAGAGTGTGTATTCCCTTATATATGATATGAATGATTTGTTAAGAGAGAAATAGAAAGAGATTGCTTGTCCATAACACAATTGCATTGGGCATGCAAGACTGGATTACCCTTATACATTTAGCACATTGGACATATGTCATTAACTCATTGTACTTAACGTTTCCCTTCAAGTTGGCACATAGATATATCATGCCCAGCTTGTTACATCTCACTCTATTCTGTAACTAGTCTCCAGTTCAAACATGTTTTTACAAAAAAAAAAAAAAAACCTTTGTTGGAGCTTTTCCAAACAAACTAGCAATCAGCTTCTATTTGTTCTATGTGCGTTTCTTTCTTTAGTGGATCGTAGGATTGCAAGCTATACATGTAAAAATGCTTGGTTGTCACACTATATTTCCGTAGGATAAGATCCCAACACTGGGCTCCCCTAGTAAATGAGATATCAACATGAGTTCACATACAACTTGAGTCTTTTATCTATACTCTGATTTAGCATTAAAACCAGAAACGATGCTCCGCTTCTTACTTCTTAGATTCAAGATTACCACCAATAAATATGCAATACCCAGTTGTGGACCTTCTATCAGCTGTGATCTGTGTTGCATGAGTACGGGTATGGTATCCGGTACGGGTACGAGGTACGGCATTTTAAAAAAAAATTAGGGTACGGGTACGTTCTTATATATATATATATATATTTAATTTATAAATATAATTCATATAAATTTAAAAAATAGAAAATTGCAAAAATAAAAATACAATCAACAAATTGAAATTCATAGGAATTAATAATTTTCTACCACACAACCTATAATAATGTTTGCACCATGTAACAATTAATAAAAAAATCAAAAAACAACCAAAAATAACACAAAATAGGAAAAAAAAACGGTGCATAATAGAAAAAAAGTGGTTAAATTCCTAAACTAGTTTAAACACTTGGTGTGAAAAAAAAAATCTAAACAAAATATGAGCATCAAACCATTTTTCATTGTTGTTTTAAATCAAGATAGTATTTATTATTCCATCACAACAAAGAAAAAGAAAACAAAGAAATATTTATAGAACATGAAAAACATACGTACCTCTTAGTAAGAGAACAAAACAGAGAAAGGGAAACAGAGACAAGGAGACAGTTTAGAGGAAGACACCAAACTAATGAAGGAGGGAAGCATAATGAGGGGTACTGCAAGAGGTGGAGGGGCTCAAGCATAGTGAGGGACGGAGGGGATCAAGTCAGCAAGAGGAGAAAGAAATTTGAGACTTGAGAATGTTTTTTCGGGTTAAAATGAAAGAGGGTGGGAAGATAATTGAATAATATTGAATAAAGATGGTTTTCCTTATCATTGTGAACAAAACACATCATTTGAAAAAAAAAATTTTGTTCAGTCATACCATATGGTGGGTACGTACCCATTCAAGTACCCAATTTTTTTTTTTAAATTTTTTTTTGTTTGGGTACGCACCCGGTACGTACCCAGGAGTACCCAAGGCGTACAAGATATGGGTACGTACCCGGTACGTGTACGGCAGCCAGATAGGAGTAACCATGCTTCAGAGGCTGTGATCCTTCCCAATCGGCTTCAAAGTATCCCTCCACTTTGTAGGCACCTTGATCTTGACAGACAACCCCACAACGTGGTGCTTCTTTAATTGTATTAGAGTATAAGTTATGTATAGTTAGAAGAGTTAGTTGAGGGTTGCCACCTGTCAGGTTTAGTTAGTAAGCTTTCAGCTTTAGTTAGTTATTCCCCTGTATTCACTTTCCTCCTATAAAAATATAAATAGGAGATGCATTCATTGTAATCATTTGCTCTCTTTCTAATAACAGAAAGTTAGTTATACGTTTCTCTTTCTCTCTCCTTTTCTCTCTCTTCTCAGTTTTTATATGGTATCTAGAGCTTCTACTTTGAGCTCGCGCGCTTCTTCTCTAAGATGTTGAAGCTCTGCTTCTTCATTTAGCTGTTGATTTTGCAGATTCATCATTTTCCTCATCTTCTTCGTGATCACGATTCTCTTCTTCAGTTCGCAATACTTCATCTTCTCACGATTTTGAAGCTTTGCGATTCTTCTTCAAGTTCGCGATTTCAGCTTCTCACTACTTCTCTGTTTCGTGCACGTTTTCTCTTGAAGTTCTTCGATCTTCTCACTCATGGCTTCCACAGACATTAATGATGGTTCTTCTCCTCTTCATCCCAAATACGTTTTCTCACCTGATCACCGCCAAGCTCTCTGACAAGAATTACTTGGTGTGGAAACAGCAAGTTGAAGCTGTGATTGCTTCTCACAGACTTCATCGCTTGTGGTGAGTCCACAAATTCCAGTGTGCTACCTCACAGAGGATGATCGTGAATTTGATCGAGTTAACCCTAATTACTTGAATTGGGAAAACCAAGATCAGCATTTAGCCTCATGGCTTCTTCAGTCCCTTTCTGAACCTATTCAATCATGCCTATTATTAGGCTGTGTACATGCCTATCAGATTTGGGATGAGCTGCACAGTTACTTTGATTCTCTGATTAGGGCTCGCAGCCAACTCTTGCAATCAGAATTGAGAACAGTTAAGAAAGGTACTCAATCTGTTTCTGAATTTGTCTGTAGAGTTAAAGCTCTAGTATTTTCTCTTTCTGCTGTTGGTGAAATAATTTCAGAGAGAACAAATTAGGATCATGATTACCCTGAGTATGAGGCTTTTGTTACTTCCATCTTACTAAGAGAAGATCTTATTACTATTGGTGCTTTAGAGGCTAGGCTTGTTGCTCATGAAGCTTATCTTGAGAGAATACACCCTGTAGCTACTGATGTATTCTCAGCTAATGTAGCTCACTCTAGAGTCTCTACTCACCAGCCTACTCAGCCTCAGGGTTTTGCTCATCCTTTGTTCCCTGGAAATCCAGCTTCGATGAATTGTGACTCAACCACTGGTTCCAATTTGGCATTTCCTCCTCAATACTCCACTTCCTGTTTCAGTACAGCAGTCTCACAATCCTCTAAATCCTGTTCAGTTTCCCGATCAAATGTTTGCTCATCAGCATTCTTCTAATGCTGTTACTCAACAGCCAAAGAAGCCTGCTAATTCAGTTGCTAATTCTCATGATGAATCCTCAGGGGATGGTGATGAGATTAATTCCTCTAGAGGAAGAAGGAACAACACTAATAATAGGAACAAATCAGGAAACGAAGATATTATAGCAAGAATAATAAGAATTCTGGTGCTAGCAATTCTTTCAAGTGTCAACTCTGTGGTGAGGGAGGTTATGAAGCCTTACAGTGTTGGCTTAGGTTTGATGTGATAATGTCTTCTCAAACTACTCAGCCTCAGCATCAGCAACAGAATCACTCTTCTCAGCCTCAGGGTTTTGCTCCTTCATATCTACCTAATATGTTCAGCAACAGTTGGTTCCTCAATTTTATGTTCCAAACCTGAGACCTCAGCCTCAGATGCTTCCTTCTATTCTTGGTCCTGCTCCTTGGTCTAATCCGGCCACCACTTTTCAGCATTCTCTTCAACCTAACAATAGTGTCAGGAGACCCCAAGCTATGCTTGTAGAACCTCAGGTCTACAACTCACAACTAATCAACTATGGTATCCTGATTCAGGTGCTACACACCATCTTACCTCTGATTCAGCAAACTTCATGAACAGGACTTCTCTTAATGGGTTGGATCAGATCTATATGGAAAATGGTGCAGGTATTCCTATTAGAGGTGTTGGATCAGCATCATTTCACTCAACCTTTCACCCTAACACTACTCTTACTTTGTCCAATCTTCTTTTAGTACCTCAAATTACTAAAAATCTAGTTAGTATCTCTAAATTTGCCAAGGACAATTCTGTCTATTTTGAGTTTCACCATGGTTGTTGCTTTGTGAAATCTCAGCTCAATCACACTATTTTACTTGAAGGAACACTTGGATCTGATGGTCTCTATGTTTTCAAGGATTTACTCAAGCCTATACACAACTCTTCTCATTGTGACAAGACATCCTCAAACACTGTTTCTACTCCTTGTATTCAGTCTATTAGTAGTACAAACACTGTTTCTCATCTTTGTAATCAGTCTTGTAGTAGTCATGTTCCCTATCATGCAAATAATGTACAGTGTGCCTTAGATTCTTATACATTGTGGCACTGTAGGCTAGGCCACCCTAGTGAAGGGGTTGTGAAACAAGTTGTCAAACTTTGTAATTTTCCTTGCACTATTAATAAAACAAGTTCATTTTGTTCTGCTTGTGCAGTTGCTAAGTCTCATAGACTTCCTTCTCACCCTTCTCTTACTGTTTATAATTCACCATTTGATCTTGTCTACATAGATTTGTGGGGTCCTGCTCCTATTGTTTCTTCCTCTGGTTTTAAGTACTATATGTCCATAGTTGATTCTTGTACTAGGTTCACATGGATTTATCTACTTAAACAAAAATCTGATGCTATTTCTTACTTCAAACAGTTTCTCGCATATGTTCAAGTGCAATTTCAGTCCACTGTTAAATCAATTCCAACAGATTGGGGAGGTGAATTTAGATCCTTTACTCTTTTACTTCAAAACCTAGGGATTAGACACAGTTATCTGTCCTCAGTGCTCACACTCATCACCAGAATGGAGTTGTAGAGAGAAAGCATAGACACATTGTTGAGATGGGTTTAACCTTGCTCAAGCTTCTCTTCCCACTAAGTATTGTGATCGTGCTTTTCTTAGTGCTGTATACTTGATCAATCAGTTACCTAGTCACTCTGTTCAGGATCAAATGCCATATTTCCTACTTCATAAGACTTACTTATCCTGATTTTGCAATTTCTGAGTCTTTGGTTATTCATGTTATCCATGCTTAAGACCCTATGTCAAAAATAAGCTTCAATCTAGATCTGAGGAATGTACTTTTCTAGGATATTCATATACTCATAAAGGTTACAAGTGCCCCTCTCCATCAGGGAGAATTTTCATCTCAAAAGATGTTATCTTTAATTAGAATGACTTTCCTTATAAACATCATAAGAGTACTGATTCATCCAGTTCTTCTTCTCCTTCTACACACTTTAATTCTTCACTTACTGTTCTTACTCCTACTTCCTTTTCTCCACCACATAATGTTTCTCCTATTTCTCCTAATTCTGAAGCTTTTCCTCCCTATATTAATCAATCTCATGTCTCTACTCCTGTACCTTCTACTGCTTCACCCACTATCTCTCTTCACAACACTTCCTCTATTTCCTCCTGACTCTTTTCATTCAAACCCTGATCCAACACCTGCTCATCATTATAATACTCATCCTATGATCACAAGATCTAAATATGATGCTTTGAGACAACAGAGACACCAACCTTCTGCTTTACTTGCTCTTGCTGAAACTAAAAATGCAAAGTTAGCACTTACTATTCCTACATGGAAAGAGGCTATGTATCAGGAATATCAAGCTCTCATGAATAACGAGACATGGACTCTTGTTCCCTTACCAGCAGGCAGACAAGCAATTGGTTGTAAGTGGGTATTTAAAGTCTACAAGGATAGGCTGGTTGCCAAAGGATTTCATCAACAGACTGGTTTTGATTAGTGAGACAGCGGTGTCTGTTCTTCCACCTTGCGTAGCCAGCCTGGAGATATTCGCATACTGTTTGTGATGACTCAAACTGTATCCAACAAAGGACCACTGATTCCACTAAATAGTCACCTGCTGGCGGCAGAGAGGGGATGTTGTGCAGAATAGAAAAAACTGGTTATTTTGTTTAATTTTTGAGGAAAAATAGCTTTCCCTCTCAATAGCTGTTGATACTTTTTGATAGAAATAGAAAAAGACTGATGGGTCGTCGCATTATTGTCATATATATATATATATATATATATATATATATATATAGTGAGAGACTGAGTGTATTACCTTATCACATTAAACATATGTCGTTATTCTCAAAATGATAAAATGATTTGTTGTTCAATTCAGTTTGTGTTTATCATTCTTTACTTTGTTTCTTATTCTTTACTTTCTTATTTCTATTCTTTGCAGAATAGAAAAAACTGGTTATTTTGTCTAATTTTTGAGGAAAAATAGCTTTCCCTCTCAATAGCTGTTGATACTTTTTGATAGAAATAGAAAAAGACTGATGGGTCGTCACATTATTGTCATATATATATATATATATATATATATATATAGTGAGAGACTGAGTGTATTACCTTATCACATTAAACATATGTTGTTATTCTCAAAATGATAAAATGATTTGTTGTTCAATTCAGGTCGTGTTTATCATTCTTTACTTTGTTTCTTATTATTAAATTATTGATTTTGCAGAACTCTATTTATCTGATTTATGTCTTCATCTATTGGAAAATATTGCAGGTTTACGGCGGAAAAGGTGAACAGAAACATAGGCATATTCAATTTGGTGGTACTGCCGGACAGGTTATCTTTTTTATAATTCATTTTTAGTCTCTTAATGTTTCTGGAATAATTGGTTTTGAAACTCGAATTTTTTAACAGGTAGCATTGGCAAAACAGAGAGTTGACGAGTATATATACTCCCAGTTGATACAACAAGATGGCACCCAACAATCAGCGTAAGTATTTTATGTTAAGAAGTTGGTAAAATGAAACTGTAATTTTTATATAGTATTAGTAAACAAAAACCTTGCACATAATTGTAATGACAGAGGTTCTTCACTTTATGTGTAAGTTTTTTAACCCTTTCTGAAAAGTGGTTTTTGTGGTTTACTATTAATGTAAAGTTTACCCTGCTGATGAATTAAATTATTTCCTTCAAAATGATTTTTTTTTTTAGTGCGAGATTACATAGATTTTGATATATAGTATTCTTGTCTATCTTACATTTTTGTGCCCCTTTGCTACTGAAGCAGATGATTGTAAAGTAAGTTACAGCTTGAGTTTACATCTAAGTTAGCTGAGCCATGATAGATATTGAAGATGCCATGGGTCAAGCCATGCTTAATGCAGAAATGTATATTTCGGGCTGGAGAGAGTTGCACAAAATTTGATCCTTTCTTGCTAAACATCTGCCGTGCTTTGTTACGACATTAAGAGATTTATCGTCTACTCAGTTATAGATGGCAAAACTGCAAAGCCTGAATCTGTGATAAAGCAAAAAACTGAAAGCTAACACCTATTCCACCAAAATTCCAAACCGTTAATATCAGTAAGTGGTGTGAATCCACGGGTGGTTGTAGTCACACCCTCCCATATTTCCTTCGTTTCTAGCTTGTCTAGTTGAACCTCACAAACTTTACCTTATAATGTAAAGTATGCTCAATATGAACCTCAGTTAAGCAAAAGCAACTTTTATAGTTGACACATGGGATTGACAAATCCATTTAGAGGTGTCTCCTATCCGAACTGCATGATAGGATGAGCTTCTGAGTTTTATCCAAAATAAAAAATGACGAGCATCTGAGTTTGCTATATTATAATGTATAAGCTTTTTTGTTATGAATAATAGCTTAGGTGAGTTGGGTTCAGAAGGCTTACCAAGGTCACGGTAGGCCTCCAGGTTCAAAGAGCGCTTACAGAGGTATTTACAAATTACCCATCAACATCGTCCTTATATTGGTAGGTTTTGAACCCGGGATCTCTCACAACCCCAGACTCAACCCTTACCAACTGAGCCAACGGTTGTTGGCTTATAATGTATAAGCTTGTCTTATATTATCAGTTTGCAAAATACTGTTGTGTCTAAGTCCCATTGACAGGAACATGAGCATTTTTACCCTCTAATAAACCAATCTCCAACTAGAAAATCTATAGCAAGATGACCTGTGCAAGACTTGTGTGGCACTAATCCAGCACGTTTAAAGTATAAAAGTTGGGTGCCTTTGCCACCTCCAACTGATTCCGTACTTCATTAGCTTAGTACAATCTCTCAAACTATTAAATCCTCCACCACATGATTGCATCTTTGGCTTCCATGGTTGTAGACATTGCACCTGGCCTGCATGGCATTGGACGGAAATGCCTCTGCCTCATGTCAATTTCACCGCAAAAAAAGTAGCTTTTTAAGAGCATCAACCATCCATAACCGGCTCTAAGAAGCGTTCTTCGTCCACAAACCCTCTTGTCCCCGACAATGGGTTTATTGCTCTAATTTTGGTTTATTTTGATTGACCCGATATAAAGGAAACTCTAGATCCTAATCACAAACAAAACAATCCAAGAAAAAGAGGTTTTGACACGTTTTGGTTTTTTTTTATCGGTTTGCGATTTTCTTTTGGATCGGGTTGGTTTTGAACACCCCTATTTGGCTTATTTTGCACCGGGTTGGTTTTGAACACCCCTATTTGGCTTCTTTTGCACCGGGTTGGTTTTCAACACCCCTATTTGGCTTCTTTTGCACGTGGTCCCTAGAGCCTAACAAAATCCGTCATGCTCAAGAGATTTAGGTTTGGTAGGGGTGAATGCTTTTTTCACTCCCCATTTTTCCAACTTTACTCCCTTTTCTTTTTTGTTGAACAACTTAAGTTGAACTTCTGTTGTATATATACACTTCTGTAGTATATATTCACTTTTTGCTTCCGTAAACAAGGGAACTAAAAGTACCAATAGGGGAGTGGGAAAAACATCCACATTTGGCAGGTGGTGGTGAAAATGTTGTCTAGTTAGGCCCAAAAATATTAAGTGGCAAAACCTAGTGAGGCCCATGAACTAGCACACAAGGTGGGGGGAAATCAAACAAATGATTTGCACTGAAATTGCTCAATCCATCTCCCCAATGACTATCACCTTAAGAATCAATTTCAGTAAAGCTTGTAGGCTAGGCAATGGATTATCTCAAAAGCTACATGAGCAGCATCAAAGCTTTAAAGAGGTTGCAGCAGTGAACCGTTTCTGGTACCCAACATTCCAACAATACAACAACTAAGGACTGAACAATAAACATAACACCACAACTGCTTATTCCTATATATATTACAAGAATCTTTACTTGCATCATTTTCATTCTCCTTGGTTATGATTATAATCTTTATTTCCATCACTTTCATTCATATTATTATCTTACTTTTTCTTTTCTTTCTTTTTTTTTTTTTGTTCCTTGGCTCATAATATAGATATGAGTTTGCATCCAATTATTTATGGAGTTACATGTATGATGAAAACGTCAATGGTTGGGACTTCGCGTGGACTTCATAGAGAATCTTCTCTGTTGGGCCATCAAATCTTCCATATGATATCTCTCAGCTCTTTTAATAAGAATTCTTATTTTATTATATTTTGGTCTTCATACCGTGTATGGTCGATGAGTAAAAAGTATAAATGATGTTAACTATGTACCTAGATCTAAAGGGAATAACTCTCTTACCATAAGTATTCAACAATTTTCCTGATCAAGTGCTTTTAGCACCTATATAATATAATACTCCAACATAACAGATTTTTTACATCACGAAAATGATTAGTGGTGCTTTTGATCACTTTAAATTAATAAAATTGATGCAACCACATTTTTTCATTAAATTGATGTTTAATGAGGCATAATCTCGTTTCTTTACTTGAGTTTTCATTTAGTCCAAGAGATTAATAAGTATGCATTGACGGTGTAAAGTTTTTTACACCATCATTCACCATTCATTTGCATTACTTTAATTTAAAAGTCAACAGTAAATGGATGAATAGTGGATGATGCACTGATGTTGTAAAAAACTTTATACTGTCGGTGCATTACCCATTTTTTCTTAGTCTAATTGTTGTAATTATATTTTAAGTGAAGCTATTGACCATGATAAGACTTATTTATTACTTGTACTTTATTAACATTTCTTGTATTTTGTAAAAAAAAAAAAAAGAAATACTCAATTTTGTGACTAGTAACAGTAAGATAATTATAGTGCACCTTTTAAGGTAGAGGAATACTCACGAGACCTTGATATTGTAATTAGAGAGAGAACGGGGAGAAAGAAAGTGAACGCTCTTTTGGGGATTATTGAACAACTTAATCAATAAACTAACTCTAGGAACAAAGGAACTACGTATTTTTTAAATATTCAATTAGTGAATACCCTTGCTTGTTTCGATTGACCCTATTTATTTTGAAGAGAAATGTGATAACGAGTATTAAATCTTAATATGGATTCCTATGTCTTAACTATATCTCATAATCAAGCCAATTGATTGAATATCGTGAAATAATTTCATACAAGTTCATTGAAAAAAACAGAGTGTTGGGTCTTTAAAATAAGAGTGAAGTATCAATTTAGTTCCTAATATTTTTTAATTGTACCAACTTAGTTCCTAAAACTTTATAAATATACATTTAGTCCTTCAAGATTTTCGGATTTGCCAATTTGATACTTCAAGATTTTGGACGTACAAAATTGGTCCTTAAAACATGAGGGATCAAGTTGGTATGTAAGAAAATCTTGAGAGACCAAATTGGTACATCCGAAAATTTGGAAAGATTATTGGCACAATGAAAAAAGCTTCAGGGACTAAGTTGGTATTTCACCCTTAAAATATTTCAAATCTTTTCTTTTTTTTGTTGGTAAAAACTAGTATTCCTAACCGTGTTGCATGGGCATGTTAATTAAAAATTATATTATACATCAAACATTCTCAAGCCCTTCAAACAATTCAACCCTTCTAAAGAAACCAAATATGGGTTTTGAACTGATTCAAAAGTAAATCACAAACCGATAAAGAATTGAAAACAAATCAAAACCTTTTTTTTTTCTTTGATCATTTTGTCTGTGGTTAGGGTCTAGAATTTCCTTTGGGAGTTCAAGAATTTAAACCCCGTAAATTATCTTCAAATCCCGTTTTAATTGAAAATTGACTGAAATGCCCTTTTTTTTAGTTTCATTCTCTCTTTTTTTTTTCCAACCTCCATTTTTTGAATTTGCTACAGTTTTTTTTCTTTTAATATATTTTGGTAGCGGAAACAAACATTTCACATTTGAAATTAATTAACTATCTTAATTAGAATGAACAAGCATCAGGAGGTGTGGTTAGTCATTGAATTGAAATTGCGGCAATGGTTGAAGGTGGAAGCAGAGGGATGAAAGTTCATTGATAAATGATTATCAACAACACCAATGTGCCTTTGGGGTGCTTGACAGTAGACACCCTCAAGAAGAAAAAGAAATTCGACAAGGACTACAAAGCTGTCAAGTCCGAATCCAAATCCAAATTGTGGGGTCAGTCTTCCAAGGGAGATGAATCGAAATCAAAGTCTCAATGTTCTGGGCGCTCGTGCCTTTGAATGCAAAATCAGGGCCTATGGTTGATGACGATGGTGATTATTTCACCACCACCTCATCGCCTCCATCTGCTTGGAGCATTTCCCAGCCACCACCATGGGATTCTATGGAATTGAAGAAGGGGGATGGAATTGGAAAAAAAAAAGATATTTTGGTCATTTTATAATAAAAGTGGGGTTTGGGGATAATTGAAGGGGTTTAAATTCTAAGACTCTTCCTTTGGTATCTGGTCAATCAAAAGAAACCAAAATTAGAGCAATAGCCCATTGTTGGGGACAAGGGTTTGTAGACAAAGAATGCTTCTTAAGGTTCTTACACGGGAAGAACGAAGAAACTTATGAGGTTAAAGGGTTTTTTTTTTTTTTTTTTTTTTTTTTTTGAGTAAAAGTACCTAATAAAACATGAAAAGTGGTTAAAGAAAAACAATTTAGGATAATATTCGTAAATATGGATAGTTTACCCTAGATTCGAGCCATAGCTCTTATATTCCAAGAATTGGGTCAGGTGCTACTAGAGGAGTTAACATATTGGCATAAGCAAGATCTGATTAAAGATGCTACTAATGGATGCATGAAGCTTTTAGAAGAGAAATGGATAATGAGGTTTGAGTAGTAGGGATGAAAATGAGTAGTAAAAAAGGACAAATTAAGAAGAAAATGTGGTATTGTAAGTTTATTAGAATTTTGAATATTAATTTTTTTTTTGATAAATGGGTTAAAAAACAATCATAAGGTTAAATCAATGAATTGATGGCTTATAAACAAAATGTCATATGACAAGATTTGGACATATTGGAGGTCCAGTAAAAGAATCAAACATATAAAGGTTCACGAAAGCAAGATTATATTGATAAATTAAAAAGCCTTGTGCTATGGCAAAAGAGAACCAAGAAGATAACTGGAACTAATAAGTTTCTAAAGTTGCACATTGAAGAATTTATTCTTAATTTGAAAGTCTTAGACATAAAGTAATTAGAAAGGTTTAAAAGTGGAATTGGGTCAAGGAGTAATGGAAATGGTGATGGCCCAACAAAATAAGAATTAAAGGATTGGGCTAAGAAGTAGTTAGGCCCAAGTCAATACGTTGAAGAGTCATTAATGGCAAGGGAGTTAGTCTACCAACCCCACAATTAATCCCCAAACCCCATTTTAATGGGGAAATGTCCATTATGCCCTTCAATATTTAAAAAAAAAGGAAAGAAACCCCAAATCTCACCACCTTTTCACCTTCTGTATTAAGAAAACCCCAAGCCCAACCACCTTCTACCTTTCCACCTTTTATACATTGTTCCACGGAACAAACCTTTCTCTCCTTGACATTATCTCCCTGATACTTTCTAGTGGCCTTTCTCTGCTCCTTATTGAAGGTAACTTCTGTTTAATGTGCGTTTTTTTTTACGTTACTAGAAAAATTCCGACACAGGTATGTCGGAAAAATTTGTTAAAATTTTTTAAAAAAAGTTCCTAGAACCTTGTGCCGGACTTTTTATTTTCCAACACTGGTTCTTCGGAATTAACCAGGGAACCATTTTTTTTACATTACCGGAAAAAATTCCAACACCCCCGTGTCGGAAAGTTGCAGCGACTGCATACTGTAACACCTACACTTTTCTACCCTTAACTTCCAATGTTAAAAAAATAGCGAATTTAAAATTTCCTTTTAACTTATGAAAATCTCCCGTCAAACAGACGGAGTTTCGTTTATTTTTCTGACTTTCCCAAAAATTGTATTTTTCCTGTAACCTGATAAACATAGTCATTTTCAATAACCAAAAGCCAACAGGGCTATATACATATATCACAGCTAGTGCAACTTAGTGCACACATCAGAATAGCAGCGTATAAGACATCAGAGTTTCAGCAGATATATATACAAGTCGTGGAAATAGTATTTCCCCCAAAAAAAAAGGACTCCTATCCAAAAGGAGTCGTCTTGGGCCCCCAAAAAGCTATGTACAATATATACAACAAAAATGGATCAAATTACATCATCGGGCCCATGACATTCCCATGTCCTAAAATATAAGTAACCTACTCCCCCTGTGAGGCCGAGTACTCCTGCTCGGCCTGGTCAAGTGTAAACTCTGCCTCAGTACCTGTGGAAATAGTAAGGAGTGAGTATTACACATAAAATGGGGAAGCAGTTTTGCAATTACGACATAATACTATACTAAACCCAACATATCTAGCATTAAGATCACAACATAACAAAGCCCAACACATCACTAATCATTCTCATCATATCCTTTGGTCTCTCAATTCAATTTTTCTCGCTTTGTTCTTAATCATTATTTTCATAAATTCTTTACTCTCTTATCTTCCATTAAATTCAAATTTCTCTTTCATTTTGTCCCGGTCACGACCTACTGCGTCCGCACTCGTGTGCAGGTCACGTCTTACTGCGTCCGAATATGTTTCTCTTTTATCTTATCCCGGTCACGACCTACTGCTTCCGCACCCACGTGCAGGTCACGTCTTACTGCGTCCGGATGTATTTCACTTTCATCTTATCCCGGTCACGACCTACTGCGTCCGCACTCACGTGCAGGTCACGTCTTACTGCGTCCGGATGTATTTCACTTTCATCTTATCCCGGTCACGACCTATTGCGTCCGCACTCACGTGCAGGTCACGTCTCACTGCGTCCGGGTACATTTCGCTTTCATGGTTTATAACAACGTCACCTCTCAATCAAATTAAAAGTACATTTTTCCAATAGACCACAACAATAAACACTCATAGTGCAATCATCTCAGGTTACACATATATTCACAATTTCACAAGTCACACCTATATTATCCAATTATCACAATTAAGCAATGTATTCCATATATCACAATTTAACCTTATACTTCAATTAGAACAAATCAAGTATTTTATTAATATCATCACTATTGTCCTTAATTTACAAACTCTAATTGTTGACTACTCTATGGTGCAATATTCTAACTAACAATTAATTCTTAGTACCCATTATATACATATAGTAAACTAATCCCCAGAGTATGGTAATACCCACTAATACCCACTCCTTACCTCAAAATATCAAGAAGTAAGAGAAACCTTTGATTGCCCTAACTTAGAACCTTGGAACCTTGAATCTCCTAAGTCTTGCTTGCCACCTCAACAAAGCTAAAATCCAATGATGATAGACAGCTCTATTATGGGTATTATAGGATGGTTGGTTGTTGCCCTTTTCTTGATCTTGATTGGAAGGCATGAGATTGAGATTTCTACATGATTAAGAATACTTGAAAACCCTAAGGAAAACAATAACAACTTTCATGAGTGAAGAAGAATAGGAAGGGATTCATAACTTGTCATAAGGTTTTACTTACCCAATTGGTGATGAATTTGAAAATCCAAAGGGGAATGAGAGGGAGAAAATGTGTGAGAGAGAGAGGGAAATGAAGGAGCTTCAACCCATATTCTTGATGCTAGCTTGGTGGGGTTTAATGATTTTGAGTTTGATTTGCCCAAAATCAAAGTGTGTATGATGAGGATGATGGAAGTTGCTCTTGGGTTTGAGAGAATTGATGAGGGAGGATGAATGGTGTTGATGATAGATTATGAGGTGGTGTAGTGTTTTTCTTTTCTTATTTTTGCCTAGAAACCACCAACAAATCGTGTGGCTCATAATCAAAAACTTGGCCCTCAAGATTAAATCCAATGGCTGAGAATATATCATCAGCTCGCGCGCGCCTGGGCGCGACTTTTCACGCTTGAGCGCGAGAACAGCACCAGCCAAGCATCTGGTGCATGGCGCATGGAATTGGTGCATGGGGCAGCAGCACTGACGCGCCATTTTGTAAGCTGGTGCCTCAGAGGCGCGCCTGGGCGCACGGGGGGCACGCCTGGGCGCCAATCTACCTGTGGAAACCCCCTTACTGTTCATTTACGCGCGCCTGGGCGCGGCCTGGCGCGCCTGAGCGCGACTGGTCTGCTGTTTGGCCACTACATTCTCCACACTTTAAATCGTCATATCTCCTTCGTTACCCGTCGGATCTTGCTCAAATTTTTATACAAGCTTCCTAAAATCCCCAACTTCATATCCAACGGTCTAATTTTTGTTCTGAACTATAAATCTTTTATTCCTAATTTTCCCTTATATTTAATAACTTTTATTATTTTCCCACTATTTTTAGTCCTATTTAATTAACACTTGGTTTTTCATTTACCTTCAATATTCTAAGTCTATTATCGAAATAATTAAACTTAGAAATTTAATTGAGGATGTTACACATACCTTCAACACAGCAATGGCGAATTCGAAAAATAATACAACAACAATACAAATAAACCCTAAAACTACAGTAATGAAAAAGAACAATACCCTAAAAGCAATAAACAAAACCTAAACCAAACCCTTCTACATTAAATTAAAAATAACAAAACAAAAACCACAGAGAAGAAAAAGGGTAATGGAGGGAAGAAGAAGAACGTGCATGCCTTGAGGCGGTGGCAGCGGAGGTGGCGGCGGTGAAAATGGCAGTGAGAAGAGGGAGTTGAAAGTGAAGGAGGAAGAAGAATGAGGGTGGGGTGTGGGGTTTGTGAAAAAAAAAGAGAGTATAATGGGGTTTAAAAGGAGGGTATTATTGGTATTATGAAAAAAAGGGGTTTGAGGGATAAATTTGGGGTTTGAAGACTAATTCCCTAATGGCAAAAGTGTAAATAATCGTGGGCTATATTTTTGTAACAAACCAAGGAGGAGCCATATATATAAACCATTTCCTTCTTCGTTTTTTCTATTTTGAGCACTTTAAAGAAATAAATAAGAGTGAGAAACGTGAGAGAGAGAGAGAGATGAGCGAAAGAGAGAAAAAGAACAGAAAGAAGAAAAGAAGAGTGTTGGTGGTGTTGATGGAGTAATCTAGTTGGATAATTTTGAGGTCCTTAGAGGCCTTTTTTATGTAATCGGTTATTGTTTTTCAGCAATAATTTGCTATTTTCAAGGGTTTTTGCAAAAATTGAGAGATTTCACATGCTTGACATATCAAATTTTTATTCTCTAACTTGTTCAATTCATCAATACTAAAATCAAATACAAAACTAAAGTTCACGAAGTTATTTTAAAAACAAAAAGGAATATAGAATTCCAAATCAGTTATCTAATTATCTAAAACTCATGTTTAATACACAAAATAATTTAAAAATCAGTTTTGAAATCCATCATTTTTCAAGTGGAGATAGGTTTGGTAAATTGTAATTTTCTCAAGATTGGTTTATCCAAATTTGATTATCTTTGGGTCTTTGCTAAGCTAGGAAAAAGGGAACAATTTTGTAGTTTTACATTTTCTCAAACTCTAAGTTGAACAACGGTGAAAATGGTCATTAAGATAGGTTGTCGAAACTGAAAAACTGCTAGTTCTTTCAAGACAATTTGCGGTATTTCGATCATAAATCCAAAATTGCTTATCCAAAATGCATAAATATGGTCTTGTTAGAAGTGGATCAAGGTGTTTCAAAGTTGTTTTGTCGAGGACTTTGTCAGGAAACATTAGCAAAATCACTAGTTTTGAAGATCTAGTTTCAGTCTTTGATTTTAAATCCAAAACAAGTTCAATGCAATTCCAGATTAATTTTTCAAAGGTTCTAAGTTCATCTTTGATCTTTAACATAACAGAATACTCAAGTACTTTGTCCTAGGATTTGATTAACATATCGGAGTCAAAGAGGAATGGAAGGGTTTGTTATCAAAACTTTCTTTGATTCGGAAACTTAATTATTAAACTCCAAGAATCATTGATCAAGCTCCTGACTCCTTTATTCCTCATGATCCCAAACTTGTAACGCACACACAAAGATTCCTAAGCTCTTTTAGGTTAAACTCAACTTGTCATAGCACCCGTAGCAGCAACAACCAACAAAATCACCATAAAGTCCAAAGAGAAAGGAATGGATAGATAATTGAGTTTTGGGGCTTCTAGTCGAATAGAATATAGTATTGAGCAACAACACACACGATAAGTGTAACAACCTATCTTAATTACTACACTAATTACCCCAATTTGATTTAGTGATTTGAAAATTTCTTTTTAAAACCCTTTAACTTATAAAAATCTCCGTAAAATTGGACAGAGTTTATTTTATCTTAGGGACATTCCCAAAATATACCTTTTCTGTTTAACCTGTATAAAATATTTCGTTTAAATAGCAGTAGGCCAACAAGGCCAAAATATAATTTCGGTTCATTCAGTACATCAGTTAGAAAAATATAAGCCAATAATTCCGTCTCAATCTCTTATGCCTCTTAAGCCTACGGTCCTTGCGAAGGCTAATCCTCTCCCAGAGGAGTCTAGATGTGAAAAACAAGAAAGAGACAAGGCCATTCTTCATCAGATGAGAGTCTTACAACAACAAGGAATAACTGGTATTGATCACCGCACTACTCAGATACTTATTCCTAGTAAAGAAGACATTGAATTTATGCATAGTAATAAAGGTCCCATTCGCAAAGGTAATAGTAAGGCAAAACCTCCTGATTCTGCTATGGATATTGACACTCAGAGGGTGACTCCTCACTCAGTGGAAGAGGATGCTAGTCATCCAAGTAATTTCGGTCCTAAAGACCATTCTTCCATCCCTTCTCAATGATTATTATCTCCTGGAATGTGAGGGGCGCTTTGGGCTCAGACTTTGGAAGGGCTTTTAGAAGCATGTTGATGACTCATAAACCAGATATGGTGATTGCCCAGGAACCAAGATGCAGTGGTTTTAGAGCCTCTTCTACAATTCGCAAACTTGGATTTCGCTACTCCATCATTAATGATGCAGTTGGATACTCTGGGGGTATATGGATTCTCTGGAACAGTGATAATTTTACTGTCAATGAGATTCTTAATGAGAAGCAAATTATTCACGTGTCTATTCAAGAAGGCAACTTTAAAAATTGGGAGCTTTCAACCATTTACGCTAGTCCAAGAGAAGAAGATCGTGTGATTCTTTGGAACACCTTATCTCATATTGACCAACATATGGCTGATGATAGTGATTGGTTACTCATAGGTGACTTCAACGAAATCGCCAATGTTAGAGAAAAAAAGGGAGGTGCTCTAGTTGATGCTACTCATTGTCTCCAATTTTCAAATAAGATCAATATGTGTAGACTTATGGACCTCAGACAAATTGGTGGCACTTTTACGTGGAGAGGTCCCTTGTACAATGGTTATGAAAGAGTCTTCAAGCGTTTGGATAGAAGTTTGTGTAACAGTAATTGGCGCCTTCGTTTCCTGGATGCCTATGGCAAGTTGTTGGAACGCTTGCATTCAGATCACCATCTTCTCTACCTGAATATGGCTCCTAATCAAGATAGGATTTCTAATAGACCTTTTCGTTTTCATTCTATGTGGCTTTATCATCATGATTTTTCTAGTTTTATTCGTAATAATTGGAATAATTCGGATTTTATTAGTAACATCTCTTCTTTTGTTCCTAAATTGCAGGAATGGAATAGAGTTGTGTTTGGAAATGTTTTTCACCGCAAGAAAGGCCTCTTGTCTAGAATAAAGGGGATTCAAACATTCAGTGATTATAGTAGTAATCTCTATCTCCAAAGGCTGGAAATTGATCTAAAAAAAGAACTAGACATTACTCTTATTCATGAAGAAAAGCTTTGGCATCAGAAATCCAGAAAAGATTGGATTCAAGGTGGGGATAAAAACACGAGATACTATCATTCTCGTACAATTTCCAGACGCAAGAAGAATAAGATCTTTACCCTCAAAGATAACAACAGAGATTGGATTTATGATAATGAGTCTATGTATGAGCTTGTTCGGTCTTTTTTTGTGCAATTGTATATGGAGGATAACATTAACCGCCCAGTTCTTAACTGCTCTATAACTTATCCTCCTGCCTTGTCTGATTTAGATTCTCTGGGTTCTGTGGCCTCGGAAGAGGAGATAGAAAAAGCTATTTTTCTATGCCTTCCCACAAAGCTCCTGGTGAAGACGGTTTCCCTCCTCTCTTCTTCAAGCATAATTGGGAGGTTATTCAACAAAGCCTATGTGACTTCATTAGGTATGCGTGGCACAACAAAGAAGTAATAAGAGCCATAAACTGTACTTTGCTTGTTCTGATTCCTAAGTTCGAGCATCCTCATTTTGCCTCTCAGTTCCGTCCGATTGCTTTATGTAATGTTGTGATCAAAAGCATTACTAAAATCCTTGCTAGCAGATTAAAACCTCACTTGAATTCCTGGATTTCTCCGTATCAAGCTGGTTTTATCCCTAACCGCAATATTCATGACAACATCATCATCGCTCAAGAGTTGGTTCATTCCATGCGTCATATGAGAGGAAGAAAATCTTTCATGTCCATTAAGTTTGATCTGGAAAAAGCCTATGACAGATTATCTTGGTCTTTTATCAAATCTTGTTTGCAAGAACTGTCGTTACCGGAAACTTTCATTGATCTTGTTCATACTTGTGTTTCTTCTACCTCTTTCAATCTGCTCTGGAATGGTGATAAAATAACCCTTTTTTTCCTACTAGAGGAGTCCGACAAGCAGACCCAATCTCTCCTTTCCTTTTTGTGATATGTATGGACAAACTTTCTCATTTGATAGAAGAAGCTGTGAATAAGGGAGATTGGAAACACTTTGCTGCAGGTAAGTATGGCCCCTTCATTTCTCATTTAATGTTTACTGATGATCTTCTTGTTTTTGCAGAAGCTTCTATGGAACAGCTCAGAACTATTATGCACTGTATTGAAACTTTTGGTGAAGCTTCGGGCCACAAAGTTAATGATGCTAAGACAAATATTTTCTTCTCTTCTAATGCTCCCCAGGATACTAAAGATGATATCATTTTGGCCAGTGGATTCAAGCAATCAAATGGTTTGGGTAGTTATCTTGGGTCTATTGACCATGGCTCAAGAAGAAAGAAAGAGTCTTATAAACCCCTTCTTGAAAAGATCAATAGTAAATTGGCGGGGTGGAAAGCTAATTCTTTATCTCTCGCGGGTAGAATTATTTTAGCCAAATCGTCTTTGGGGACTATGGCGAACCATCTGATTCAACATTCTGTTATGCCGAAAAGCATCTATTTTGAAATAGAAAAAAACTCAAAGAAATTTTATTTGGGGAAGTTCGAGGGATCATCGTAAAGCTCACTTGCCAAGTTGGAATAATCTCTATCTCCCTAAAAGCCAAGGTGGTTTAGGCTTTAGAAGAATTTCCACCTTTAATGATGCCTTTATCCTGAAGCTGTGCTGGGGTGTGATAACAAAACCTGAGTCGCTTTGGGTTCGTGTTCTCAAAGATAAATATGCTAGGGGAAATGACTTGTTACAACGAGCCTCTAGTGGTAATTCTGACTCTCCTCTATGGAAAAGGATGGTGAATCATTGGCCTACGGTTACTTCTAATCTTCAATATAGTATTGGCAATGGTAGAGGAACGTGGTTTTGGCGGGATAAATGGCTTGGTGTTAACTTAGTGCTAAAAGATTTCTCTTTGGTTCTGATTGATGATGAGAATAACATGGTCCTAGTAAGGGATATGGTTAGCGCTAATGGTGATTGGAACTTTCCTGCTTTGAGCAATATTATTCAGCCTCATATTCTTGAACGTTTCAGGTCAGTAACTCCTTCTTCGGATGATATGGACCACGACTCTATTGTCAACAAAGCATGGAAATTTTACGGTCAAGAGTGCCTATTCTCTTCTAGCCAATGAAACTCCTACTGTGGAAGCTATCCTGTGGCACCTTCTGTGGCAATTCAAATGTCTTGATCGATGGAAAGTTCAAGGCTGGAAGGTGGGTCATAACAGCCTCATCACTAATGAGAAGAAGAGCAGTTGGGGGCTTGGTCAACCGTTATTTCCTGTTTGCTCAAATAAAATTGAATCTACTCTTCATGCTATGAGGGACTGTACTAAGGCTAATAAACTCTGGTGTGAGCTTATCAAGCCCGAAGAGAGAAATCTCTTCTTTAATTCGGACCTGTAGCATTGGTTTCGCCTCAATCTCAGCAAAGGATGGGGAGGCTTCTCTCGCGACTATTGGGGAAGTATTTTCCTTTGTTGTATTTACTATTTGTGGAATTGGCATAATAATTTTTCTTTTGATCCTAGCTTTATGTTTCCTCATAATATGGTCTGTTTCATTCTGTTACGGGTTAAAGAAGTCATGCATGTTATCAATAATTATGAGCATCATGAGACTAGACGCTTGGATACTCGCTACGTGAGTTGGAGCAAACCTCCGGAAAACTGGTGCAAGCTTAATACGGATGGAGCTTCGAAAGGGAATCCTGGTCATGCTGGTTGTTGGGGCCTGATGAGGGACTTTGTGGGGCGCTTCATAGGAGGATTCACACGAAAGCTTGGTTCAACTTCTTCTTTTGCAGCTGAGCTTTGGGGGATTCTTATTGGATTGCAATATGCTTGGGTCAAAGGAATTAGAAATCTCATGGTGGAAAGTGACTCTCTGTCCATTATAAATATGCTGAACAAAGAATTTGTTGAAGGCCGTTGCAACTATATTGGGCTAATTAGGCACATTCTGCTCATGAGGAAGAAGAATTGGAATATTATCTTCTTGCACACTTTGCGTGAAGGAAATACTTGTGCCGATTATTTGGCTAATAAAAGCCTTCTCTTAGACTTTGGTTCTCATTTTATAACTGATCCTGATCTTGAGCTTTCTAGGCTCCTCGCTCAAGACTATAGGGAAAATGCGTTGCCTAGAGATTTTCCTGTTAGCTAGTTTTTTTGTTTTGTTTATGTGCTTTTTAGCCCCTTTGTTAACCAAAAAAAATATTATTATACAATGTAATTTGTAGCATCTCGACAGCACAATCCTTAGCAAGCTCAATCCAACAATCAATACGTGGATATAAAAGTTGTAGAGCCTTCTTATAATCTGTTGAATCAGTCCATAGGTCGAGTTTTTTTAATGTTAAACCTTAATCAAATAACCTTAGCAAAGAGTTGTCAGCAAAATCGTAGAAGAAGTTGGTTTGATTGCATCGTATAAATGCGTCATAATCTTCATAGAAAACCAAGTAAGGGAAGGTGGAAAACGTTTGTTTCCAAGACTTAGACAAGACAATTGTACGCACAGCTTCGAGGTGATGAAGTCTTGACATGATGTTGTAAAGGATATTTTTCGGTAGAATAGAGATTTTGTCCATCGTAATGCAAATTGAACGATGTTACAGTTCAGCACATATTTTCATGATTAGCGATGATATATATAAGCTTATAAAATCAAACTACAAATAACTATTTTATATATAAAAAATATATATTGATAAACTGATTTTGTAGATTAATAAATTGAATTTTTAAATGGACACATAATTGATAGATTGATTTTGTATATCAAAAGGATTATCAATATTTTTGTTTGATAATTATGTATTCTATTTGAGACATAATAACTATGCTATTTATCTATTTATTGTGACATAAATTAAAAAATAATATATAGATATTAGTCAAATATATATTGATATTTCAAAGCAATTTAAACAATAGTTTGTTTTGATAAGATAGAACATTAATATAAGATCTTATGTGAAATTCAATGTATCTTTAGATTTTCTTTGTTATTGTTTAAACAAAAATCTTATCTTTTTAAAGCAGTGATATATATATATATGATATATATATATATATATATCAAACCTATTGTTATATTTGTAAGACCAAATGCTGAACTCTTAGAGCTAAAGTTGAAAAAATAAAAGGCTTATGCCACATGTCCTCAAAATAGAAAATAGATTATGTATCAGTGCAAACAAGTGAAGAGATATGTCGTTTCACCAATGAAGTTGTAACACCCCGATTTAGCAACTTGAATATATTTTTATTTAGTGAAAAATCTGGGAATTGTTTTTTTTTAAACTATTGGTGACGTGGACATGAGTTCATTCTCATGAAAACCCTTCTCTCTTCAAAACATTTCCTCATGAAATAAACCATTCATGTCCTGTTTCACACTTCAAGTTCCAAATCGAGATGTTACCAACATCACGCTTTGAAACTCTTTCTTCCATTTTCATAAAATATTTCGTTCATCAAAATAACCTCGTTTTATAAATAGTACTTTCAAATCCAGTCATATTCATCAAAGTTATAAAATTTTCAAAACATATTGTCCCATAAAACAGTTACATCAGGGTAGAGCCATTCCTTTTTAGTACATCTCAAGATAGCGCAATACATACGAAAGACATAACTAAAAGCCTATACTACGAATCACCGCTTTCACCGGGCACTCTTGCCAGCTCAAAGAGGCTCCTCATCATCATCGCGAAATGTGGGGCTCAAAGTGCACTCCTGATCTGTCAGCACCAACCTCCGCATCATGCCGCTCACATCTGAACCCGCCAAGGTGAACAGGGGATCAATGACTTCCAAACCGATGGATCCACGCCATTTCCAACCAGTTGGCGTCAACTCCTAGCCTCCATCGTCCAATGGGCACATAGAGATCCTGATGCTTTAAGCCATCTGCAATTACGTGGTATCGAATACCAACAGAAGAATAGGGTAGAAGAGAGAGTGAGCGATCCCAAACGATTTCTCGTCGACAGGTGGAATTACAATAGGCACAAATATTAAGACAAGCACACAGCAAAATCATATCCACAATCACATACACAACATAATTCACCTCATCGCCATCATCAACGTCATCATCGTTACACAATGATACTTTCATTCGTGCCATATTCTCTCTTCCTCATTCATCTCTTTCTTTACTTGTTTCACAACGCCACATCACAAACTCTTAATCATAACAACGCCACATCTGTGGTCTTATCTTTATTTTCTTGTCGCTTGACCATTTCCATTTCCTTGATCAAAACCATCGTCATATGTGATTCCCTTATTCTCAAGGTCTTTTTAATAAATAAGCTTACTTTATTAAGTTTTATCGAGCGCATCCAGCGATGACAGGGGAATTTAAGGAAATGCCATCGAGGAGTTAGTTAGCACACATACATCTCCTCCAATCCTCCCAAGCCTAGACAGAAGCAAACAGGAATACAAGAACTTTAACCCACGCAGGTCGAACAGCCGAGCAAATCCAACAACATATGTATTTGTCAAGGCCACAACCGTACAGGCCGACCGTCATGACAATCAACATTTTGCGCGACATCGCAAGGGCCCAACACCAATCGGCTGCCCGTCTCATTCAGGTTCCCTTTCACCGTTCCAAAATTGATCAAGGGGGTGACAGTACTTTTCTAGTTCCGGGTGCAGAACACGCTACGATCCATTGGGTATTAATCCCCGATTACATATATACTCGTTCTGCCTAGAAGAGCACTCTAGGTTAATTGACATTTCACCGTCATCACCCTCAACTATCACAATCATTCACCTGAGTGTCCGCAGATAAACAGGGTATCTTCCTCTCCACTACTTCACACTCAACTCGTCGTGTTATATAATGTCTTTTAAAGTCTTATTAGTAATTTATTAATCTTAGATTCGGCGAGTCACCCTTGTTCATCCCTTCGGTGAACCTCGACCTCTAATCGCATCTTTCGCAATAATGCTTCCTCATTGGTTCGTAACCATCATAGCAGCAGAATGCAGCGGGGAGCTCCTCAACCCGGCAAACGCGTCACGTCAATCGTGCACCTTGAAGAGTTCCTCGATCTGGTACATGTCACGATAATCCTTTCGCTGCTGGGCACGTACGTTTCTCGGATTCCGATCATATTAGTCTTATCATTTCTTTCCTTGCACTTCCATATCCAAGATTTCCAGAGCTTATCAACACATCGCTTTATTATTCAAAATCTTATCTTTTTCATCACTTAATTTATCATCATCGCATTATTATCATCAGCACCATTATTATTTCATAATTTCCATTGTCTCACTTAACTTCCATCATGGATTAACCATTCATACATCTCACATAGTTCTCGACATTAACATCATCATATATAAAATATTCATCACGCATAAGAATAAAAGCAAATCATATCATCATGGCATATTCACACTACTAACATCATGCATCATAAGGTGCGTGGTCCTAGTCCCCTTCGTATACGTGGCTACACACACAAACAATTACCACGATACCACTGACCCAGAGACCACTAGGTTCCGATCTTTATGATGATACGAAACGTCTCAATATTTTACCTAAATACCACAATGTCTGGAGAAAGCCCCTCTCTCATCTCAATTCAAGCATGAAGGTCCTCCTGACTGGCAGCAGCTCCAAAATCCCGACTGGCAATTCCTTTACTTAAGACAAGGCACGAAATTAATACAAGGCTATCTAATCAACAGTCATGCATAATATCAACTCACTTTTGAAAACGCGCTTCAAACCCTTATCGGAAAATCGTAAAAGAAAACCTTTACTTTCTCAAATCAATCCCAACTTTGGAATACACTTTAATTATCTCAAAATCATTCTAAAACAATTAATAAAACATTTTAAAGCTAATACTTTAGTTTCTGGTCCGTTCCGGACAGCCACTCACCAAAACCCAAAACATCAAAAATCTTCGTCTTTTCCATCTGACTTTTCTCTAAATCAAATACCTTTGAGAGCTCAAACTTTAAATCAATTGCAAACATTTTTAGAATTAATACACAAGTTAAATCAACGCTGTATAGCGGAGAAATAAACTCAAAATCACTTTTTCGCAAAATCCGAAAACACCGAAAAATCGTTCTTTAATCCCTTTAATACTTTTCGTGAACACTTGAAACAATTTATTTTCAAACGTAACACCATGCAATCAAATAGGGCAGCTACCAAACACTCATCATTTTTCAATTAAATAAACCATTTCAAAAATCAATCAACTTCAAAGGATAGCTCATAATCACACACAACACTTTAACTTAGCTAAATAACTCATTTTCTTTTCATTCCTTAATCATACCTACGCCCAGACGCGCAGCCCTCGTGAACAAGCACCAATCAGACCTGGTGCGCCCAGGCGTGAGGTCCTGGGCGTCCAGGCGCGCGTACCCCGTGTAACATCCCGAATTCTAATCCCTAGTATAATTATAATTTATAATAATAATAATAATAAATTTAATAATAATAATAATAATAATAGATTGAAATAACAAATTAAGGTCGCTTTTAATATTATAAAAATGTTAGGAAATATTGGAACCTTAACACCGTGATTTCTTTAACGTCATAAATTATAAGTTTTACATAATTAAATAATTGTTTCCTATTTATCATTTAGGTGTTGGGTATTTTTATAAAATACATGATGTTATTTAAGAAAGTGTATTTAATTATATTTTAAAGTAAATTCATTTGTACTTTCTATTCTATACTTTGGTATTTATAAATATACAATATTAAATAAATTTTGTTATTTCCTATTATCTAACTAATTGTTAATCTTATACTTTTCCCTATATGATGCTAAATTTTTATTTTTATTATTAATATTTTTGGGAATAAATAAAAAATAAATAAATAAAATAACGTGGGTGTGTGTTGGGTGAAGGGGAAACCCTAAACACCCTTCCACATAGCAGCAGCCGCCCCCCATCTCTCTCTCCCTTTCCCTTGACATGGCCATCGCCGCCTAGCTCCATCCCAACCACCTCCGTCTCCTTCACCAGTTTCGCGGCCTTTCTCTCTCTTTGGCGCTGCTTCCCACCTCCCTCACGTCGTCACCATCGTCCCGGTTGGAGGAGGCCCGATAACCATGAGCCAGCCTCTTCTCCGATCCGTCTCCGTCTCCCTTCCATTGGTCTCGCCGCCACCGTCAACTCGCGAATCGCGAGCCACAACCTTCGTCATCAACAATCGCGGTGTTGTCATCGTACACGATCTCGGTCTCTTCGTCCTTCCTCGCCGTCGAACCCGCCACCGCCACGCGGTGTTCCTTCTCCCCTAGACTCGCGAATCGCGACTCCTAGCCAAGAACGAAGCGCCGCCGCTCCATGGACGAAGCTCCACCGTCCCTGGTTCAGATCCGCCGCTGTCTGGGTCGTGGTGTTTGTTGATGCTGCCGTTGCCGCCGGTCCTGGAAGTCACGCCGCCGTCACTGTGGTGGAGCCATGATCGCAACTGTTGCTGCTGGTTGGATGTATCGAACCGGTTCTTGGGTTGAACCAGGTCAAAGGGGTGCTGATGTGCAGCGGGAACTGCTGCGATTTGGACGACAAACAACTTGCCGGTGGACCGTCGCTCGTTGTGATGCTGCTACCTTGTGGCTGGGTCAAGGCGATTTGAACCGAACCAATCTTGATCTCTCTGCTGCCTCAAAAGCCTAATCGGAGGGTAAATCCCTAATACCTTTTTAACTACTTTGTGTTATGTTTTAATAATAACGATGATTCTAATACTGATAATAAAACTGATTTTTAATATTAATTAGTGATAATTATAACATTAAGTTGTTTTTGGTATTAAGATTTATGTTTATTTTAATTACATTATTAATGATAGTAATTTAACAATAATCGTAATCTTAATTGGTAATAATTATAAAGTGTTAAATGGTTTTGGAAAGTTAGTGTTTTGGAGCTTTATTATTGTTTTGGAAATTTGATGGTAGTATGATTTCATATTAAGTTTAATATATCGTTGTTGATAATAACTCAGTTAGTTGCTTTGACTTGTTGTAAAACCGGTTTAATGGTTATGTCGAACGATTAGTTTTAAAAGTATTTTTGGTTAAATGCGTTGGGTTCCTAAGTAATTGAGTTGTAGGTTAGTTGGGCTGGATTGTCCCTGAACTAACAATACACCAATTAAATAGGAATTCGATATATGTTTGACATACATTAATTCGGGTTAAAGGCTTTAACTTTGATTTCGAATTGAAAGGAAGTATAATTGCCTGAACGTTAGAAATGTAATTTGGACTTATTTTAAATCGAGACATTTCCTTTTAATTCGGAATTAATAGTGTCAAGTAAAATTAACATTTGATTTTGTGAGTTATTATCAAAGTTACGTGATTTTGGTTCGTTTTGAAAGATTATACAAGTTCTGAAAGTTAAGGTCTTTTAATAAAGAATCGTACTATTTTATCGAGACACAATGATTTTAAGTTTAATTTCCAATTGACTTGGGTTTATGAATTACGTTCAAACAATCTTTTGATTTGATAACCTGTCAATATATGATATGTTGATATTTATCAGTTTGGTGATTTCGAAGAAGTTTGTTTTGATTTCCAGATATAAACTCCCTATCACGTAAAGTTTGAAAGTATTTGTTTTAAATATGTTTTTGACGTATTTTCACCTTGAGATTAGCTTACTAATTGATATTAAAATCTGTTTTTGAGAACATCAAAGGGCCCCTTTTTGTTAATCTACTTCACGTGTAACGTGTAAGGAAATGTGTATTTTTATAACGTATTAAATCAAACCACAAATCAATGCCGATATTGGTTTAGTAAATAAAAGCGTCTGTGTGGTTGTTTATCTATCGTCTATGAGTAGGCCTTGGCGCATTATATTGATTATTATTTATTTTATATAATATGATTAGACGACAAAGGAGCTTGAGAACTTGTCGCCACGTGTAAGCAATGGGCTAGGATACTTTTTGACAGTGTTGCACAAAAAGGAGCGTGTCTTTGGGAAAGCAAGGTAAGGGAGTGGATATAGTGAGCATTGGTTTGTTCTAGGGAATAGGTTCAAATTAGTTCATAAGAGCTTGCTAGGATTTATATGTTAATTTGGTGTTATTAAATCCCTAGGATTATGAAAGAATAGAGTAGTTTGATTTAGGTAAGGAAATAAAAAGTAAATTTTGAGAATGCAAAGAAATTGGTATGTTTTGATGCTAAATGTTCCTTATATTAAATGTTGATTGAGTTGGTGAATATCTGTTAATGTGAGCAATTGAATTAATTTGTGAATTATTTGGAATATGTGTGGATTTTACTTTTCTGTGATAATGCGAGTAATGTTGCCAATGATTCTAAGTGTGATACTTGTTTTGAACATAAATAAATGGAATTATAAAAATGATTGAAGTTGCAGCTATGATTGATCCTTGGGATACACCGACCCATTAGGTGCCCTGTTAGGTGCAAGTTACCCATTAGGCACAAGTTACCCAATCCAGGTGCAAGTTACCTATTAGGTCCCGTAAATGCCCGTTAGGCGGGGGTATCCAATGGATCAATCATGCTGCACAATAATAAAAGTTTTTGAAAATAGAAAATATGAATGTGATGGTAAAAGAGTTGAGATGTTGCTTTTAGTCCTAATGGGTGTCAATCGTGGCCTAATAGGTGGCAAGTTACCTGGATTGGGTGAAAGTCCTAGTGGGTGAGAAATGCCTAACAGGTGCGCTAATCCCTAATGGTAAAGACAAGATAAAATGATTTAAAATATGATGAGATGTGTGTATGTTGTCCTCTGATCGTGAGGAGACATACGATGTTATTTGGGTATGTTAGCCTCTGATTGTGAGGTGACATACGGTGTATGATTCCGAAAGAGTGTATGACTATATTTATAAGTTGAAAACTGATAATAGGAGTAAGTATAGGTAATGAAAATGGAAATAAAAAGATGAAAGGTGGAACACGATGGATAAGTGATGAGAAATATAAATGAAATCCGAAATGGATTGCCAAATTGTGAATGCATGATAATTGCCTGTGAATAAATTGTGCTATATGATCTAATTGGTAATTGTGTCTGGCTTAGTGGGTAATTATGTCTAATGTGAAACTGCTTTCCTATTTCATGTGCAATGCTCACTCCCTTACTATCCTTTACAGGTACAGAGATTGAGATTGCACTATTACTGGCCGAGCAGGAGTGCACTCCACACCGTGGAGTGTAATTTAGTTTAGAGTGTATTATGGTCATTTTATTATAATTAATCTATTTTGGGTTTTTGAAATAATCTAATCACTGTAAGCCCGAGTTTGTTATATGTCGTTGTTAGGGCTGGTAAAGTTAATTATTATATTTAGAAGTTGAAATGTTTTTCTGAATTGTACTGGTTTGACAGGTGAAAATTCTAAATTTTTGGGAAGTCCGATAAACAGAGGAAACTCTGTCGGATTTTCATTAAGTTTTAAAACGAAATTTTCAAGTCCTAAGTAAAAATCAACTTAATTATTAGTAATTAAACTATATAATTGTGAGGGTGTTACACCCCGTCCAGGCCCAGTTGGGCCAATTTCTGATGCGTTTTTTAGGGATTTTCTTAGGATTTGTAAATATATATTTAGTCTAGGATTAGAATTAGGTAAGCAGCTTTTAGAGAGGGAGATTACATGATTTTGGAAAGCTTTAGAGGAGAAGAAGATTTGAGATTGGAAGATTGGATATCTCTCTGCGGTAATCCTAATTGTCTATGATTATGGATTACTCTTCTACTGTTTTTATTCTTATTTTCTCAATGTGTAACTGAAACCCTTGTGTTAGGAATTGGTGGATTTGTATGGATTAGTTTATTGAATTCATGAATTGATGTTTTTCCGTTTCTAAATCAAGTGTTTGATTGTATTTTTACTGTTATGCATGTAAGTAGCTAATCTATGTTTTGGATCTCTAAATCTTCAATTGGGAGATTGGGAATTAGAATAGGCCTTCAATCAAACAATATAATTATTCAACTCGTAGGGATACTTTTGGGTAGTTGTATAACTTGTTATAAATTCTGTGACACCCTTCCGAATTACCCAAATATAATATAGTAACTGTGCTTTATATTGGATAATATATGGACTTGTATGTTAAGAAAATGTGGTAAATAAAATTTTCTTTTAAAGCGGGTGCACAAATTGTCAATTGGAAATCTTGGAGAATAAAGTTCATATTACTTCAAAATCATTGTATCGAGTTCGGCGATTTCTAAAACCTTTTCGCAAATAGGGCAACATTCGCTCTTTTAGAAAATATCTTTGTGCCATACAAGTAGCTTAATCTACCCTTGCTTTGTTCGATAAAACTGATACCGTTTTTAGCCGAGCTCTTAAATAAATTAAATCAGAGTAAGCGGAAATTACTGGACTATGCAACTGATAGAACATAAACATAGGTTTCCTATATATATATATAGAAAGTATCATAAGTACATAGCCCATGATAAAGTCTCCAAGTTCCAAAAAGTAGAAGTCCATCATCAGATCTATATAACTGTGTAACTACAATCCTAGAGTATCTCAAAGGTATATCTACAATATATACATAATCAAAATATAAACTCCAGGGGTAGTCACATAGATCTGGCAGCATCAGATGTAGTAGTAATAGCAGTAGCAGTCTCCCAAAAGTAGTAAGGTAGTAGCATCATCATCATCACAGCAGCAGCAAATCCTCCATAGCCTCCACACACCGGATCCACAGATCCACAACATACACCATACACATGTACCTAAGTATCATCGACCCTCCAATCACTCCCAGTAGAATGCACGACAGGCTCGCTCCCACTCTCGTCCTCCACCGGATCCTCCTCGATCTCATCCGAAGGAGAGTGTACCCTACCACTGGGTACCGGGTCAGGTGATGGTGAAACCCTGACTGGGCTCCTCGGATCAGAAGGGGGAGTCTCCTCGCGGACGACTCTCGAAGTAAAAGGGTGAGAGCGGGTAGGTCGAAAATGAAAACTATGGTAAGAGCGAGCTGGTCGCCTGGGAGGTGGTCCATGATAAGTGTAAAACGGGGGTACATGCATAGTGTATATGATGGGAATCCTAAACCTACGAGGACGGAATCGCATCAGCGGGTTCGGGTGGTAGAAGGTAATCTCTACCTCCCCCTCGAACACCGCGCGATGGTCCTCATAGATCCATATGCCACTAGGAAGTGGCCGGATCTCGATGCAAGCAATGTAGCGAGACATCACCTACAAGGGCATAGGGGTAAGCAATTCTATACACATAATCAACAGAGAATAAATTATGCAACATAAGCATGTAAGAGTGCAGCAATTAATGTCAATCACATTTAGCACTTAGCAAGTAATAGATGCACATAGGATGCTCACACTTAATTCAGTTATAACAATTAAATTAAGAGAATGACATGATGCATGACTTTAGCTCTCAAACTTATCTCCACAATTTCTATGTCACTCTCTGACGTCCATCCCTGACAACCCAGCACTCATCAGTGCGTTGTATTCCTAGGTATACAACAATTCGTACATTCACCTAGAATGTACACGTCAAGCTTGGTATCCATGCCACCCGAGCATATCCCGTCATCCAAACGGATCGTCATCCAAACGATATATCCATATCGGCATCCACTAAGCCGACCACGTCAACGACGTGTCATCAAGCAAGCGTATTGACACTCCCAGAGGCCCTCCACATGTTTATCAAAACATGAATACGTCCTACCATCCAAACTCCAGAATGAATGCATTTTATCTTTTAGACTTAAGGGAAATTGATTAATACTTCACAGGCCACCTAGGGTTATTTCTTTATCAAAAAGGACCGTTCCCCAACGATCTATTTGTATTAATCAATTTCTTTAAGTCTTGATCCCTTGGACTATTCTTAATAATTCATTACTTATTTAACTTAGAATTGAAAATGGTGTTTTCAGGTTCTGGGTAATTTACTCGAGTAAATTTCAGTATACTCGAGTGTTCTTCAGATTTTCCAGATTACTCGAGTGTTTTTAAGCTTACTCGAGTGTTCATGACTTTCTGAGGATTTGGGTTTGAAATTCAACAATTTACTCGAGTAGTTCATGGGTTACTCGAGTGTTCTTGGACTTTTCCAGAATACTCGAGTGACCTTGAATAACTCGAGTGTTTGACCTATACTGATCCTCAGGTCATGCTCGATACTCGAGTACCAGACAAACTACTCGAGTGTTCTTGCTTAATTTACATGGTTTTGAACACATTTTACTCGAGTACTCTGCCTTTTACTCGAGTGTTTCGCAGCAGAAAACACTGAAAACTGGTTTTAACATAACATTTTCATTTCTACTCAATTCTAGTCCATTTCAGGGATTCACAGAGTTATCATAACATAATTTGAACATGTTACAACGTTCATTTCAACTCAAAACACATAATTGACAGAGAATTCAATAATCATGCATTAAAACACATTTTCACAACTCAATACCTCAATTTGCAGAATAAGCTCAATACTCATGAATTAAAGTTCATTTAAGCTTGCATGCATGATATATAACTTGCTCAATACAGAATTAGAGCATGGATTGGTCTCCAAACCAAAGTTCCTATTCAATCTAAGCCCTTAGAGCCTCTTGGTGGCTCTCTAACATAATTAATGGAATTTAAACTCTATCTAGTGAATATAATTACTTCCCCTTACCTCTCAGACGTGACTTAAACAAAGAAATCCAAAGAAAAGCTCCAGAGCACCAAAAGCACTTGAAACATCAACATGCAGAGCAGTTTTGAGTGCACCACCAAAATCGAATTGGTTCACCCATGAAACAGAGATAAGAATTGGGGAAAATTAGATTTCTAAACTCTATGCAACATAATCTAACTAAGGAAACCGAATTTGAGACTCAGGGGTTCATGAGCTTACCAGAATCAATGACCAAAGTAAGCTCCCAGAACTGATGACAGCAACTCCACTTCAACTTCCCAACTTCGATTCTAACAGCACACTCACTCTCAGCTCACAATCTTGGTGTTTATACAAAGCTCGTGATGTGAGCTTTGTATTGGTGTATCACTCGAATCCTAACACTTAGAATTTGAAGGAGAATCGAAGAAGATGAATTCGAAACCCTAACTCTTCTAACTTCAACAAGTTTCATCAAAATTCTCAGCCAAGTAATGTTGAGGAGCTTAAATACTAGATTGGAAGCATCATGCACAGCGACACGAAGCTTAGGACGTGTTGAAGCAGACGATTTCGTGTCAACACACGAGAATCGTTGGAGATGACTCACCAAACGCACTAACTCGTGCAGTTTGACCCAGAATACTCGATTATTCTGAATAATACTCGAGTATTTTGCCCAGATTTTGAAAAATAATTATTTTATTTACTTTCCCTCCAAAATCTTTCCTATAATTGCTTCTAGGTCCCAACCCAGGGACTAATATGCAAAATAAACATTTTATGCATTTAAATTATTTATTAAATAATTCCCACACATAAGCTAACCATAGGAATGCATATTTTAATCAAGGATTAATAAAGAAACTATTAATTATAATTAAATTATAATTAACATTTCATTAATCGGGGATTAAAATTTTGGGGTGTTACAAATTCCACTTTTTAATAAAGGTTATTCAATGGTTTAATCACTTAAGGGATTAAGGGTTATCAAATTGGATAATAAACAATAATTGCACAATAGGGATCTAGTAATTACTACCTTAGGAATTTGTTCTTTATTTAGGGAAAAACAGAGATTCATGATAAATAAACAACGCCTACAATGAAACCATGTTCCTAACTCGTTTTCTTAAATTGCTCAACCACTTTTATTTAATTTATGTTTTTATTTAATTTATGTTTTTATTTTATTTCAATTCAATCTTAATCAATTAGTTAGAAACCAATAGATTTCGCTTTTAACCACTTTTTGGTGGAAACTAATTGAACAATTTGCATTCCCTGAGGGACGATAACTAGTCTTACTGACTGTATTACTTGTCGATCCGGTATACTTGTCGGTAGTCCAACAAGTTTTTGGCGCCGCTGCTAGGGATTGAAATTCGTTTCAATTAGTTTTCGGTACTTAGTAGTAGTTTGAGGTGAAATTTTTTTTTGTGTTCTTGTCTCGACAGGTGCTGCGTAATCTTTTTGTTGTTTTTGTGCTCTGCAGGTAATACTATCTACTTGAGTGCAAAGAGGAAGAAGAAACTAGCACAAGAGGGGAAGGAACAAAATTTGAAGATGGCTGGAGGAGGAGGATCTCACGGATCCTCTACGCCTCCTCCTTCCCGGAAGACTTTGGTGGAATATTCAACTGTGGACCCGGATTTCCTTGCTTCCAGCATAGTCTAGCCAGCCATCATTGCAACTGCATTCACGATCGATCCGCAGTACATCCACCTCATCATGCAGGATCAGTTCAGTGGTGCGCCGCATCAAGACCCCAGGGATCATATCGCCAACTTTCTGGGTATGCTCGAATTCTTCAAGATCGAGGGTGCTACGGAGGAGGCCATCAGAATGAGGATGTTCCCTCTCTTGCTGAGGGGCGAGGCGCTAACGTGGGTGAACAACCAAGCACCAGGGAGTTTATCCAGCTGGAAAATACTTGTCTCCAAATTCATGGATAAGTTCCTTCCAAGTGGGAAACAAGCGAAGTTGAGGCAGGATGTTCGCTCATTCATGCAAGAGGACGACGAGCCGTTGCATGAAACTTGGCAGCGCTACAACCAGCTACTGAGGAAGTGCCCAACATATATGCAAGATTGGCAGCAGATTCAATCGTTTTATAATGGGCTCAACCGATTCAATCAAAGCATGATTGATGCAGCAGTTGGTGGATCGCTGATGAAGAAGACTGTTGAAGAGGCCAAGGAAGTTATTGCAAACATGGCATTCAGCATCAACCAGGGACTAAGGACCCAGGTGGAGCAAAGTGTCTTGAAGAGTTATGATTTGGACTCTACTCAAGCCCAGATCTTGATTCAGCAGAACAGGCAGATGCAGTAGCAGATTGCCGCATTAATGAAGCAGATGGGCCATATTAATATGATAGTTGCATCTACCACTATGAGGTGCGACTTTTGTGGGGGAAGTCACCGGAATTGTGATTGTGCTTTCGAAGTCAGAAAAGGTCAGGCAACTATTGAGGAGCGGGCTAATTTTGTGGGTAACGGAGTACCTAAAAACAATACGTACTCCAACACATGCAATCCGGGACCAACAAATCAGTCCAATACCTCATGGTATAGCCCAACACCTAGTACACCAGAGGCACAGAAGCAAAGTTGGGAGAAGGTGATTGACGTATTAGTTAACTCAACCACTAGCTTGACGGAAGCAACCAAAACCTTCATGACTGAAACCAAAACTTTCATGACCGAACCAGAGTCAGCATTCATAACTTGGAGGTACGAGTGGGCCAATTGACCAATCAGATGTCAGAGATCATAACCAACTCCAAGGAGCGATGCATGGAAGTTACCCTTCGAAGTGGCAAGTCGTATGAAGAGCCACTGAAGAAGGGTGAGGCAACTGAGGTCGAGAAGAAGGAAGAGGGGTAAAAGCAACCAAGTGGAGGAGGCTCAACTGCAATGCAACAGACGCAGGATCCACCTGCGGATCTCGAGAAAAAGAAAGGCACACCCAAACCAGCACCACTACCTCCGAGGATTCATTATCCTCAGAGGTTGAAGAAAAAGGATGACCAGAAGCAATTCTCCAAATTCTTTGAGATGCTAAGGAAGGTGCAGATCAACATACTGTTTGCATGTATGCGAGATTCATGAAGGAGTTGCTGACGAAGAAGAAGCGGATGCTCACTGACGAGACATTCCCGATAGAAGAGAAGTGCAGTAGCATCATCAAATCCAACCTTCCGCCAAAGCTGAAGGATCCAGGTAGCGTCACCATTTCAGTTAGCATAGGCAAGGAGTACTCAGGTAAGGCTCTCTGTGACTTAGGAGCTAGCATAAACATTATGCCATTGTCTGTGTGTGAAGCATTAAACTTAGGAGAGGTTAAGCCGACCCCGACATTACTTCAGTTAGCTGATAGAACCACCCTCCGCCCAGATGGAGTGGTGGAAGATATTCTGGTAAAGGTGATAAATTTTATCCTGCCCTTGGATTTCATGATCTTAGATATAGAAGAGGATGAAAATATTCCTCTAATTTTTGGAAGGCCATTCTTGGCCACAACAGGGGCAGTGATTGATGTGCCTAGGGGAGAAGTAATTCTCCGAGTGAATGGTGAGCAAACTACAATTAAATTTTTTGAAAAACCACTAATCACCGCGGAGAACTTCGCTTCTCTCATGTGCATTCAGCACTCGAATGGAGAGAGTGTTGCAAAGAAGTTGAAAAGCAAAGTGCGACCCTTGAAAGGATCTTGGCAACCACCCTAACCTCTGAAAAGAGGTGACTCGTCAGGCTCGTGACGTTAAACAAGCGCTTGTTGGGAGGCAAACCAATGTTAAGTAGCTCCCTTAGATAGTATTTTTTTTTGGGTAGTTTAGTTTTAGGTAGCTTTATTTAAAAAATGAAGTCACGGGTCAAGCCACGCCTAGGCGTGGAGAGGGTGCAGAATCTAAGTTTGGGGGTGTGACCCCATTTGCAAACATTAGTTCCCAATATGTCACCCCAGACCTGGTACTTCGCAAAAATAATGTCCTATTTTTCTAGGTAGCTTTTAATTTTTATATTGTAGTTAGGTTAGATTAGTTTGCTTGAGGACAAGCCAACCTCTAAGTTTGGGGGAGTGGACAAAATAAAAAATTTTCAGATCTGAATTGTTCTCCCATATTTGGTATTGGTTTGTGTCCTTGGTAGTAGTAGGTAATTATTCTAGGCTTTGGACTGTTTTGCTGATGATAGGTGTAAATACTTATTTTAGGATTAGACTCATTGATTTATGACACTAATTGATTGAGCTATAAATATTTTTGAAATCCGGTTATTTTGACAAACTTTTTGAGAATTTGTGATTAGTGAACTGACTTTTAGCCTAGTGAAATTTTGGGAATAAACACTGAAGGGGTATATGATTATTCATTATTTTTAATTTGAAACCCTATTTCTTTCATGAGTGTTGTTCACTTTGCCTTTGTGTTTTAGAACTTGACCAGTGACCATTTCAAGATTGATAATTGTTTGCATGCATGAAAATGATTAAGGCACTTAGGATGTGTTTTTGTGGCCTTCAACTGATTTGCATTGACATGTTCCCTTAGTTTCCCATTTTGAGCCTAATGAATTATGATTTTCTTTAGTACCCTGCATTGATTGTATAATTTTTGTGAGTACCTTAGGAATTTTGAATGAGCAATTGAGAGGAATGAATAAGAAAAAGTGAACGAATGGTACAAAGTGTTGTAAGTCTACTTCTCTTCCATGAATGAAATAAATAAAAAAATAAAAAGAAAAGAAATTTGGAAGAGAGTAGAAGAGAAAAATGTGAAAAGAAAATAAGTATGAAATTGATTGTGAGTTGAGTGTGAGTCCTCTTTAGTATTCATTGCTCATTCATGATTTTTGAGGGAAATTTGTTTTTGCAATTTAGCCCTTAGTTTTATCCCTTCTTTCTTTTATCCCACCTTACACTTTTAGCCATGGCCTCATTACAACCCAATTAAAGACCTTTTCATTTTTGTGTGCATTCAATCATTTCGGTGGAGATTTGGGTCTATGGTCAAGCTTATGGTAACACTTAGTCATTGCATGAACGTGTGTGCATTATTGATATATGACCCTGATACACATGAGAGATATACACTGAGAGGTTGAGAGTGTTCACTAGTTCTGAGTTCTTATTGGGTTTGTTTTTCTAACCAGGTTTAAATTGTATGAATTGCTTGTGAAAATAAGAGTTTGAGTCTGTGAGTCGACGTCCTAGATTAGGTGTGCGCATTTTGATTTAGAAGATAGTCTTGTGTTTTAGAATTTTTATTTTACTTTTGCCTGGGACATGCAAAATACTAAGTTTGGGGGAGTGATTTGGGTCCAATATATGATGTTTTGAGCATGATTTAGACTCTCTTTTACTATGGATTTGGCTTGTTTCTCTTGTAAATTTAGGACTTTTTGTATAGTTTTAGATTTTTTTATTAGTTAGAATCCCTTGAACATTTTGATCCATTTTGGGTATGTTTCAGGTACTTTCGGAGCTTAATTGAAGAAAATAAATATGGAACTGAAAAGAGGACTAAAGGATCTTGAAAATGGCGCAAGAACGGAGCGAAACGAAGCCGGAAGTAGGCTAGCATGCCCAGGCGTGGAGCTCCCCACGCCCAGGCGTGCAGCCCTCGTGAACAAGCACCAATCAGACCTGGTGCTCCCAGGCGTGAGGTCCTGGGCGTCCAGGCGCGCGTACCCCGTCCAGGCCCAGTTGGGCCAATTTCTGATGCGTTTTTGAGGGATTTTCTTAGGATTTGTAAATATATATTTAGTCTAGGATTAGAATTAGGTAAGCAGCTTTTAGAGAGGGAGACCATGATTTTGGAAAGCTTTAGAGGAGAAGAAGATTGGAGATTGGAAGATTGAAGATCTCTCTGCGATAATCCTAATTGTCTATGATTATGGATTACTCTTCTACTGTTTTTATTCTTATTTTATCAATGTGTAACTGAAACCCTCGTGTTAGGAATTGGTGGATTTGTATGGATTAGTTTATTGATTTCATGAATTGATGTTTTTCCGTTTCTAAATCAAGTGTTTGATTGTATTTTTACTGTTATGCATGGAAGTAGCTAATCTATGTTTTGGATATCTAAATCTTCAATTGGGATATTGGGAATTAGAATAGGCCTTCAATCAAACAACATAATTATTCAACTCGTAGGGATACTTTTGGGTAATTATATAACTTGTTTTAAATTTCACTGTTTTAATAAAGGTTATTCAATGGTTTAATCACTTAAGGGATTAAGGGTTATCAAATTTGATAATAAACAATAATTGTACAAGAGGGATCTAGTAATTACTACCTTAGGAATTTGTTCTTTATTTAGGGAAAAACAGAGATTCATGATAAATAAACAACGCCTACAATGAAACCATGTTCCTAACTCGAGGGTTTCAGTTACACATTGAGAAAATAAGAATAAAAACAATAGAAGAGTAATCCATAATCATAGACAATTAGGATTACCGTGAAGAGATCTTCAATCTTCAGATCTCCAATCTTTTTCTCCTCTAAAGCTCTCCAAAATCATGTAATCTCCCCCTCTAAAATCTGCTTACCTAATTTTAATCCTAGACTAAATATATATTTACTAATCCGAAGAAAATCCCTCAAAAATGCATCAGAAATTGGCCCAACTGGGCTTGGACGGGGTACGCCCGCCTGGACGCCCAGGGCCTCACGCCTGGGCGCACCAAGTCTGATTGGTGCTTGTTCACGAGGGCTGCGCACCCAGGCGTGGAGCTCTCTACGCCTGGGCGTGCTAGCCTGCTTCCGGCTCCGTTTCGCTCCGTTCTTGCGCCATTTTCAATATCCTTTCGTCCTCTTTTCAGTTCCATATTTATTTTCTTCAATTAAGCTCCGAAAGTACCTAGAACATACCCAAAACGGATCAAAACGTTCAAGGGGTTCTAACTAATAACAAAATCCTAAAACTATACAAAAAGTCCTAAATTTACAAGAGAAACAAGCCAAATCCATAGTAAATGGGAGTCTAAATCATGCTCAAAACATCATATATTGGACCCAAATCACAAACCAAGACAAATAAAGGCAAAGGAAAACATTTATAATGCACCACACAAAACAAATTCCTTGACACATAACACATAGACGATTCTCAATCCGTAACCCAAAACTAAAAGTCTAAACCGACACGTACAGTAAACAATCAACTTGCAATTTATTTATCATGACCTAGGAACACATGTTCATAATTATTTATTCCATTATTTCAGAACATCATTATTAACGCGTAAGTCCAGCCAAGTCACAAAAGAAGGTACAGGAGTTGATGCAAATCTAAAAGTATCAAATAGGGCATTAATTCGATTACGAGAAAAACACAAAAGCTACAAGCCAAAACCATATCAAATCAAGGAGTTAGATTCCCAAAATTTGCAGAACACACAAGTATATATTAAAGTTTATCATTTAAAATTTTCAAGTCATTTGAACATTCAGAACCTAGTTTTCAAATCAAATCTTGCCTTTAAATCCAAGCAGGTTTGTTGCTGACCTGAGGCTAAAATGCCATAATTAAAAATAGTAAATCAACTCCGAATTACATGAAAATTGGTACACACCTTCCTCATACAGTCAAGACCATCTCATAAAATTTCATATTAGTTGGAGTTGTTTAAGTCATATTTTTTCAATTAGATTTGACACTTAGTCTGAAAAATCTGAACCAAACGGTTCACTGTTTTCCCCTTAGAAAAATTATCAAATCAACTCCAAACCTCTCCAAGAATTTATAGAGAACTTCAAGACATGTTTAAGAAGCTACCATAAAAATTATTTCAAGTCATTTAGAGCAATTTAAGTTCAAAAACTCTGTTTAGGTTTAACCTGAAAAGCTTATTTTTCCGAAATCGCTTTTGTCAAAATGACACAACTATCATTTAGCACATGCCTACAAGTTAAAGCAATATAATCAAAAATTCAGCATAGGTTCAATTTTTTTATTTTCTACATCATCCCCAAATGTGCAACTTCTAAATTATTTTATTCCCACTCCTAATACACACTAACGTGCATCAAAATTACAATTTTTCCAGCCACATAATTAGTTCATACAAATAATCATTTTTCAAACCAACTAAATTCATTTCCATGCTTTAACCTAATTCACTTTATTAACAATAATCAAACTCATTTTAATTCAATCAACCATTTTCATTCAAGTCCAACTTTAGTGCACTTAATAAAATAATCAAAGAGCACAAACAAATTTCTACACTTAATCATTTTCTCATATAAAACCGAATTGCACATATATATACAAATCAACACAAAAATCAACTCATCAATTATTTTTCCTTCAAGAACCGAATTATAGCATGAAAACAATTTATTTTTAACTTAAATACAACAAGCATAATTGCCTTGACCGAATTACACATAGAAAAATTTAGGGACTTTTGCACAATTCAATCAACACACCAAACATACACTAAAAATCTATTCTTCATTCCTTCTTTTAAACATCAATCAAAACATCAAAATAGAACAATACCACTTGGACAAGAACAATAGGAAAACCGTATAGACCTTAAAACATCATGCATGTCCATTTCGTTTACTTTAGGCTTGAATTCTAACATGCATGCACTCAAAAGTAAAAGATCAAGCTTAAAATTAATTAAAAACCAAAAATCAATCTTATTCTCTCATTTTCCTTATTTGGCCAAATTATTGCTAAGGAAAATGAGAAACTTTTGTGAAATGAAACAACACAAAACTCATGCTTTATAACCAATCAAAATCAAGGCTTAGCCTCTTATTATAAACACGACACAAATCATTAAAACAAAATAAAATCACTTGATCATAAACTTCATAAAAACGTATGGCCTTTATGGTTTCTTGCCAGGCCCGACCCAGGGCAGGGGACATAGAGGCGCCCGCCCTGGGCCCAAAAAATTAAGGAGCCCCATTTTTTTTAGTACTTTTCATCTTAACAAAATTATTACTCTTCTTGACTGCTTATTTAGTTGTACACTTGCAGTAAGAAGGGGCCCTTCAACTTCAATTTGTGCCTATTTTTATTAGGCTTTTGAACTTCTGCTGGTTCCACTCACATACACGGATGTGAGAACTGAGAAGCATCCTTTAATACTAATTTGAAGTCATAATCTTAGTGTGGAAGCCCTCTCTCAATATTTGTTCCGAATGAATAGCTTATGCACAAAAAATGAGAAAAAACTCAGTTACTAAAACGGTACTTTTCAAAGTCTAAAAAAATAGCCTATTATTGATTTTTTTAGGTTATTGATGCTATTTTGAAAGTTAAATACTTGTGAAAACTTGCAAAAATCAAAAAGTTAAAGAGACATGCATTTAATGGTTTGTCTAATACATTAACCAATTATCAAAACAACTAATTTAATGCATTTTGCACTAATCAACCAAACACAATACAAAGTTTACAAGTTTTAAGCATTTTCATTAATTACTTTAATTTTAGTTTGAGACAAAAAAATTTACTATTTTTTACCATCTTTATAGGAAAATGGAAGTATAAATACATTGCATGTTTTTATTGATTTATTTTCCATAAAAAAATTTATTAATAAATTATTAGGGCCCAAAAAATAATTTCGCCCTAGGGCCCCAAATATATCAGGACCGGGCCTGTTTCTTGCATGTTCTTTTCATCTCTTAAAGCTTAAATCTTTATACTTTAGGACTTGAAAATCATAGAGGAACACAAAAATTTAACATGCATCAAAAACAAAACTTATTCCCTTTATTTTTTGTCTTGGCCGAATGGCCTAAGGAGGAAAAATCAAAAATTTCTTACAACACACATCAATATAATCATATTTATTTCAAGATCGAGAATCAAATATCAAAAAGGAAAACAAAAATTATCTTGGATACACCAAGGACAAAACCGTGGGACTCATAGGACTTGATGCATGTCCATTTTTATTTTTCCAACTCAAACATATACATATCAAGACTTAAAAAGCATGAATCTTTAATAAAAACCAATTCAACATGCAATGGCAAATCAATAACTTAAAATCAAAGCTCATAAAAACCGAAAAATATATCAAATAAATAGCAAGAATCAATGATCAACTACATGCATGAGAAAACAATTTCATTTTCCCCAATTTCAAACCCTACGTCATGGCATGCAAGAGGAAAAGAAGAGGAATTTATGCAAATTAACAATACATAGTTCATGAACATACTAAAGCAACTCTTATTCAAGTATAAAACACAATCAAAGATCAAAATTATTTTAAACAAGATGAGGGTCAAAACCGTGAGCATCATAGGTCATGATGCATGTTTATTTTTTTGATTCCAAGCTTAAATCCAAGCATAAATGAGTAAAAAAACATAAGGAACAAGAAGATTTGACATGCAAGAGCTTAAAGCCAAGAATCAACAAAAATCTTCTTGAAGCTTTATGAAAACCGAAAAGGAAAAATGAAAGGAAAGAAGAACAAGAAGCATAAAATCAATACCTAGGAGAAATGAATGAAAATGAGCTAAAAAGCCTCCAGCTTTCCCCTTCTTCCTCTTCCTCCTTCCACAGTTCCTCCTCTTCTTCTCACCTCGCTTTCTTTTCTTTTTTTTTTTTGTTCTTGAGGTTATGAAGTATAAGGGTGGGTCTTGGAGTGTAGGGTGTATTTATAGGCAACTTAAGTTGGGGTCTTCCAACTAAAAGAGGGGGTTCGAATAATGCAAGAGGCATTAGGGGCTCTTTTGCAAATTTTGGGTAGTTTAGGATTTATGATATCTCACTTAGTGGAAGACATAATTAATAGGGTAATTAATGACTTGTCTCCATAGGGAACATATAGGGTGGTTAAGCTTAAATTAAGATAGGGTGTATTTAATTAGGTTACTCTAAGGTCTTGTGCACTCATAATTGGATGTCTAACAAATTTAAAATTCAAAATGCACAAAATAATTTCTTAAAACCGTGCAACACTTCTCACCAGTAGAAAATAATATTTTTCCGATACAGTAAATAATATTTGAAAATCATATTTCAATTCACTTAAAATAAAACATTATAATTTTCTCAAAATAACAAAAATTTCGTGAACAGCAAAATAAATAACAAACTTTACTGAAATAAATTCTACATTTTAATACGGTCGTTTTGACTGTAAATTCGTCAAATTCAGATTTACATATCAAAAGTTATGAATTTTCAAAGTTACGTAATCAAATAGATCAATAAATAATAATTCCTCCAAAAGCCAAAACAAAATAAAATAATGTCATTTCAACAATGAAGTGATATGTCGTTTCAATAGTAAAATGATATGTCATTTCAACAGTGAAGTGATATGTCGTTTCAACAGTAAAATGATACAATGAAGTACCTTTTGAAATAGAGATGACATGTTGTTTCAGCAGTGAAGCGGTGCATCACTAACTCAGTACCTTTAAAATGGTACATATATATATATATATATATATATATATATATATATTATGTTTTTAATGTATTATTCAATATGTATCTGAGTTTGAATATTGCACAAATTAAACTGAACAAATTACATATCAACTCCTATATTATATTTTAGAGTCTATTTCCTCCAATTAGAAAGCTCCTCGGAAAATGGAGCTCTCACAATCAAAGTTGAGAGAATGAAGGATAAGTAGATATGCCACATGTCCTTATTTATTTACAATTTACAATTAAAATTTAAAAAATTAATTATGAAAAGATGCACCTGCTGAATTCAAATCAAAAGTTGCACCTACTGAATACAAATCAAAGGAACATATAGTTTTGGAACCAAAAGATGCACCTGTTAAATTAGAATCAAAGGGACACATGATTTTGGTATGTATATTTGAATTCAAATAAAAAGATGCATTGTTGAATGCATCATCAAACTTAATTGTGAATCCAAACTTTGCAACCAGAGAGCTTCATTCTCCTTACGAAATGGAGCTCTTATAGCAAAAGTTGAAAGAATTGAGGATGACAAGATATGCAACATGTCCTTATTTATTTTAAATTAAAAATTAATTATAAAAATATTGAAAAGTTGCATCGTTTAAATCAAACCGTATATTCAATTTCATTTTTTGAAAAAATGCACCTACTGAATTGAAATCAAATAGACACATAGTTTTAGTCTTTCTTGCTATATAAATTAAGTCCACTATTTCGTAAAAGTAAAAAAAAAAAAGAAAAAAAAGAGGCAGAATAACACGAATGAGAAAATAACATATTGCAGAAACTAGTTTTTAACCTGTGCAATGCACGGGTTGTACGAATATTTTTAATTATATTATTATTGAATAATAATATTCTTGTAATACTATGATTGGTTTAATGCTCGATATATATCAATCATTGTATTTGTTATTTAAAATCAAATAGTTCAAAAAATACATTCAATTTAACATTAAAAAAATATAAAATTGAATTCATGATAGTCTAGGTAGACTTTATTGAAAAAGAAGTAATTGATAAATTTGAATTTAGATTTTTGCAAGGATTGGATTCGCAAATATATATATATATTCTTTAATTTTAATAACATTCATGATTTTTTTAATCTTTTTTTATAAGATAAAAAAAATCAATCCAAAAGTTAAGAAGTATAATACCCCTCATGAATAGAGTACACAATGCTAAACTCTAACCGAAACAAAAATAGAACCCCAAGTACAGGATAGGGGATTCACATGCACATGCAACAATTGTGCATCTACATAAATTTTACATGTAAGATAACACATACCCAACAAACCAGTCAACCCCCACATAAATTGTGACCAATGGTATAGTACAACTAAACCGCAAAACTAATATTCACCCCAAATCTAAAGGCAATAAGATAGCATGATTTTAATTGCATTTGTTTGTCATTCAAAGAGGGACATACGCCGCATATTAGTGTTTCCTTTTAACCATAGCCACACTCTAATTTTTATCTTCTCCACTCATTCATATCTTATTTTCCAGAATGCAAAATTGTTTTCTCCTCATTCTTAGTATGTAGTATATAAGCAAATAACTCTCTCACAGTAATAGTGTTATATGTCATTTTGGATAAGTTAGCATGATGCCTATAAGCAATTTTTTTTATAACTGTCTTCTTCTTTGAAAGAGCAAAGGATATTACAATGGGAGGTAAGCTGGATGCAATTCATGTACACGTTGCATTCTACCGTCATTCTTTTGTACAATTATATCTGTTGGTTGTGGTGCTGAACCAAAATCTCTGAGTTGCCACTCTAGAGGCAGTGACATCCTCCCATCTGTTTTCCTGTCATATATCAATCTTAATTAATTCATTATATCTGTTGGTTGTGGTGTTGAGCCAAAATCTATAACAATTAGTGTTGCCATTCTAGAGGCAGTGACATCCTCCCATCCGTTTTCCTGTCATATATCAATCTTAATTCAAAGTTCAAGTTGTTGAACTTAGATTGATAAATGTGCTTAAAATTTTTATTTCTGTTATAAGAAAAATAAATTTTCACATATCTTGACTTATTTGTGCTTTCTTCTTTTTCTATTATAATTTTCTGTCTTGCATCCCTTCGAGTATGTGCCAATTCTTTATCGTAATGGTTGCAAAAAGTTACATATCAGGTTTGATAACCTCATTTTTATTGAGTGTTAACTTTCTGAATATGGTTATTGATTGAATTTTTTCCTCATACACTCCTTCTCTAATGTCTTTTTTCGTTGTTTGGTTATTTGATTTCCCATTTTGTGTCAGCAGTATATAGTCACCAACAATGAAATGGATTTTTGTTGATAGCACTTTTGAAGTTTGAATATAAGAAAAAGACAAAACAAACATTGTATTTCTACATTTCAAGCAGAAACGTGGTCAATCATTCTGTGACCTGGTTTTTTTGTGCACAAAACTTTCTAAGTTTGAAGATAAGAAAGCAAGCAAAACGTGTTCAATAATTGTGTGACCCCCAAATTAATTCTGCTACGTTGGTGACAATGTGTTCAATGATTAAGTTGTTATTGAATTTCTTTTTAGCATGCGTAGTTTTTCATTTTAATTTACCTTTTTGAAACTATGTATCCTTTCATCTAGAATCAGCAGGTTAATTAATTCAAAGTTAACTCAAAAGGCAAAATTAATTAAAAATGCAAGGACATGTGACATATCTAATCATCCATTATTCTCTTAATTTTGTCTGTAAGGCCTCCATTTCGTGAGGAGCTCCTGGTTTGAGAGTTTGGACTCACAAATATATAATAGAGTTTGACTTGTTTTGCTTCAAATTGTATAGATATTGTACTGAATAAATACTGAACAGATAGATACTGTACAGGTACATTAGTTAGTACCTTTTTCCCTCAAATTGTACCTTTACTGTACGGGTGCAATCTTGAACAGAAGCAAGACTTCATTTTTTTAACTATACAAGTACATGTGCATTAGTTCGTAATATTTCTCTTTTAGGTTCAATCCTGAACAGAAGCAAGGCTTCACAATTTTTTGTTTCAGATTTTTTTATTAAAAAAAATTACAAAATACTCAGGACATGTGGCATGTCCCATTGCATTTTATTTGCCTAACCTTTTTTAGAGAGCTCCATTTCGTGAGGAGCTCTATGATCGTAATATATGGTCTCATAAATATAATATAGAGTTTGATGTCACTAAGTGTGTCAAATATGTATTTCGTTCAGATGTAGTATTTGCTTGAAGAATGGTTCATGTCTTGTACCAGATAATCTGGTATATTTTTCTCCTAAAGGCTTTTTTTTTAGCAAAATATCACATTAAAAAAATACTGTTCTGGGTATGAAAAAAAATATTGTTCTGTCTGTCATGGTTTGGAAATTGGAAAATTCTGGTTTATATCTTTTTTTTTTTCAGAGATTAGGAATAGTGTTTTTTAGTTTGAATGTTTTGGGATTGTTGTATTTTTTTCCTATTGAAGAATTACGATGATATTTTCTAATTTACAGAAATCCGTGCGTTAGTGATGTTTGTGAGTTCTTTTGATCGGCCTTAAATTTGACGGTAAGTTTAGTACAATGCTCTAGATGAAACATTTTAAAAACTTCTTATATGATGTTAAAGTGAAGTTTATAATAACAGTTCATATAATCCTATTGTGTTCTATTTTGATTAGAGTATGTGATAGGACATGAAAGGCTCGGATACAAGACAAACAATCCTTATTAAGCATGTACAAATGTTATGGATTGGATGTTAGTGTAGTTATCACATGACAAAATTTATTAGACAAGATATATGAGCATATACACTTATATTTCAACATGAGTAGTAAGGAGATTATCATGATTTATGGCAATGTTTGTGAATCCAAACTTTGCAATTAGAGAGTTCTTCATGGAATAGAGTTCTCACAAAAAAGTTGAGAGAATTGAGGATAATAAGATATGTCACATGATCTTATTTATTTTAAATTAAAGATAAATATTGAAGAATTGCTTCGTTTAAATCAAACCATATATATTCAGTTCCATTTCTTTTAAAAGATGCACCTGCTGAATATTACTTAAATGGACGCATAGTTTTGGTCTTTCTTGCTATATAAATTAAGTCCACTGTTTAGTAAAAATAATTTAAAAAAAAGGCAGAACAACATGAATGAGAAAAAACATACTGTAGAGTTTAAAGATTTCTTTGTACACAGTGAAATATTTATATATATACATCACGTATGCATCAGAACCGAGTCCAAATTTCATTACTTCTCCATCTCTTTCTTATTATTCCAAGTTCCATTATTGTACACAGTAAAATATTTATATATATATATATATATATATATATCACGTTTGCATAAGAACCGAATCTAAGTTCCATTGTAAACATTTTACCGGTAAAGGAACTATTTTTGTTTCATGGTATTTTTGATATTAATATCTCTTTGTTACACTTTTGGTTGGAAAAATTATTTTTATTATAATGTGGTTCCATGCAGGACATATATAAATTTCAATATTTATTATTTAATATAAAAAAATTAATCAAAATGTAATACGGAGTATATTAGTATTACTGCGAAAGTGCGTTGTTTTAGATTATTTTCAATGGTGAGGTGCATTAATATTGTGCACAGTTTTGTAACAGTGAAATCATTTAGTTATAATTTAAATCACTTAGTTACAAATTTGATTCTGGAGTGTCAAATGCTAATTATAAATATTTATAAGTATTCAAATTATAAATATTTACAATTTGATTTCATTGTTTCAAAACAGTGAAATCATTTACGCATGCCCAAATTTGATATTATATTAGATAACACGAAATGATATGCACAGTTTGAAACAGTAAAAAAGTGCATTGATTTGTGCACTAATTTGATACTGTGGAAACAATGAAATTGTACACTATTGAAATATTTTTATATTAAAAAAAGGGTTTGCTTAATCTCAGCCCTAAGGGCTGAGGATAAGAGTCCAAAAGTAGTTAAGTTTTATAGAAAATAGTGTATTTAGGAGAGATAAAACTTTATATTTTTATTTTTTCAAGAAAACAAGTCTAGATTAAGGTGCTTATCCTCAGCCCTTAGGGCTGAGGTTAAGCAAACCCTTTTTTTAAGGATTTTCTTAACCTCAGCCCTTAGGGCTGAGGATAAGAGTCCAAAAGTAGTTAAGTTTTATAGAAAATAGTGTTTACCGTAAGTAAAAAATTATTATCTTATGCATTGCAATGGATAAATATTAGTATATATATATATATATATATATATATAAGACAAACAGATGTATATTCAGATATCAATTCTAGACTTACACTCAATATTTGTATATATTTAGATATCAATTCTCGACTTACACTCAATATTTGTGTGGAATAGGTTTTTAATTCAAAATGACTAATTTATCCCATAAATTATGTTTATTTTGATTTGTCTCATATCTATAAACTCAATACTCATACGATCAAAAAAACAACTCAATACTCATCCATATTTATTTTTCCAAGTATACCCTTATCTATTACGTTCTATTTTTCACCACTTAATTGTCTATTTTTTTTTAATATAATTTTCATAAATTTATTAATTATTACTCTCTACTGTACAATTAAACAGGAGTAATTTAGTCCAAATATACGAAATTCTCATGTCATTTATTAATCTATTTTCAATTTCTAAATCAAAAGGAGGGAGTATCATCAAATTGTCCAAGCACGAATGAGAGACTGTACTGCTAGTCTGCTACCCTGATAGCATCATAAGTTGAAACTCACAGAGAGACAGAGAGAAGGAGAGAGGAGTTGGAAGAAGAAGAAGAAGAAGAAGGGAAATGGAGGGTATCGATGTGAGTGAATGGATGTGGGGTGTGGCGAGTGCCGCACAACTGGGATGGGGTGTGCGTTCCTTCTCAAAAGGCTTTGTTGGGGATACGCGTTTCATGCCTCTCAAGGCCTTCGCCGTCGCCTCCCTCTTCGTCGGCAGCGCCGCCTCTGCCTCCGTCCTCATCCTCAAACATAACCACATCCAGAAGGTAGCCTACCACTCTTTTTTTTCACAATTTTTTTTTTTTAATTGACAGGGTTAACAAAATGGTTAACCACGAATTTAACCCCGTTAATCATCTGATTCACGTGATTAACCAGTAACCACAAATTGATACTTACTCCTCCAGTAGTGTGTGAATATATGGATTGCTTTAGTTGTTCTGAAAAGGGTTTTTTTTGTAGGTTGTTGTACAATGAAGTTAGGTGTGAATATAAATGTGGTTTCAGTTTAAATGATGGGGCGAGTTTGTGTTTGATTGTGGTTTTTTTAGTTTATGGAGAAAAATTGATGAGTGGATTTTGGACTCTGGTTTGTTTGTCTTATTGCTTTGTGGTTGTTGCGGAAGGTCTCCTTCTGAACAATTCAAGTTAGCAAGCATTGTTGTTTTTACTTCAAAATATAAAAAACAACGACAAGCAGGAGATTTTTGGAAGAGAAGTAGGATAGATTAATGTGCAATGATATTGGGCATTATATGGTTTAGAGTGATGAGGAAACTAAAAATCCTCAAAGCTATGTTGAAAGAGTGGAATAAAAATGTTTTGGGGGATATCCATGTCAAAGAAGAAAATATGTTGAAAGAGATTGATTCTCTTGATAGGCTGCAACTAGAGGGTAATCTCCCTAATACTTCTCGTGCTTGGAACAGTAGAAGATATCTTGATCAAGGAAGAATATAGGAGAAGGCAAAAAAGATGAATTTTCAATGGGCTAAGGTATGGGATGGTAACTCAAAGGTGTTCCATTGGGTGCTTTCAGGAGGTGGCATAGAAAGACCTTAATCAAAGAGCTAGAACTAGGAGATGGTTTCCTTACAAGAGAAAGCGTGGTCATTGCCTTTGAAATCTTGAGGTTTTATTCTGAGTTATTCATTGGTTCCTTTATTGAAGGCTTAGACTGGTGCCCGTGCCCCATTTTACACAAAGGTTTGCTGGTTAGAAAGGCCTCTTAAGGAGGAGGAAATTTGTAGGGCGGTGTATAATGAATGTAGAGAAAGACCAAGCGCAAAGTCCAAATGGATTTCTGTTTGGTTTCTTCCAGAATATTGTTAAGCCTGATGTCGTTAGGGTGTTTGATGAATTCTTCCATAATGGTATAGTTGGAGTTGCTATTAACACTACTATTATCTCTCATCCCCAAAAAGGATAGTTCATTGAGGATTAAAGATTTTTGCCCCTTTAGCCTCTAGCATGTTCAAGATCATAGAAAAGTTCTTGCTTGCGGACTGTGTGAGGTCCTTTCCGATACCATCTCTGAGAACCGAAGTGCCTTCATCCCTTGAAGGCAGATTCTTGATGCAGCCCTCGTTGCTAATGAGGCAGTGGATGATGTTAAATCCAAGCAGAAATAGGTCTTGTCTAGATTAGACTTTGAGAAAGCGTATGATCATGTTAGTCAAGGTTTTTGGATAAAGTCTTTGATAGGAAAGGATTTGGTGCAAAATGGAGATGATTTATTTCTAGGTGCTTGTCTTCTTCTAAGGATTTCTTATCCTCCTGTTGTATTATTCACCCTTCTCTTTTAATAATATTTCTTTTTTCTTTAATAAAAAAGAAAAAAAAACAAAGAAACCCCTCAAATCTCATTATAGTATGACTGGCTAGGTATATAAGCATATTACTAAACCTAGTCTAATTTTTCAAGGCATTATTCAACCCAGTTGCTCTGGGCACCAGATGCATTGGTCAACCTAGTTGCTTTGAAGGAACTTGGTTCTGATCATCATTTGTAATGATGGATTTATGCACTGCATGAGCCATCTCGTCAGTATGAGCGTATGATGTTTCCCCATCGCATACCTCTCCATTAATTCAAAGTAAAGCCGATGTTACAGTATCCTGCCAACATTATTCTCCTTCTCCATTTGATTTTCGACATCCTTCACCTTCACCTGCCATGCTTGTGGCTCCGACAGATCATTGTTCTCTAAAATTGGAATGCTTAGGGATAATATTTCTTTGATTGTCATTCATTTTTAGATACATTGAAGCAATGATGTTCATTTCATTAGCACCATCATGCTTGAACAAGGAGATTTTGGTTCAACTAGGCTACCACAATAAAAATACAGAGGAACCGGTGTAAGGGGCTTCAGGTAATCCAGCCCTAGTTCCAGTCCTTGTCATGGCTTCAGTTAAATTAACAAGACTTTTACATTCAGCAACAATAACAAACACAAGGGCCACATTTTCTGGATCATGATTTTGTTGAAAACCTGCAGACTTGTGATCAAGATTAAATGTGGCCCTTGTGTCTAATCTTGTTTCTGAAGAAAACGTTTTGACAATATAGTTGAAGCCTTGAGAGGACTGGAACTGTTATTGTATTTTCCGAAGCCCCAAAAACCAATTCCTCAGTAGTTTTACCGTGCAGTAGCCCAGCTTAACTACAATCTCCTCTGATCAAACATGATGGTTCAAATTAAATGGTTATGGCTTCAGATGATAGACCAGTATCTATAAATAAGTTCCCTTATAGAAAATGAATGACAGTCAAGGAAATATTATCCCTAAGCATTCCAATTCCAGAGAACAAAATTTTGATGGATCCACAAGCATGGAAGATGAAGGAGAATGATGTGAAAATTCAAATGGTGAACAATGTTGGTAGGATGTTGTAAGATGGGTTCTACTTTCATCTTATCAAGAGATATGTGTGGGGGAAACATTAGGTGTTCCAGTAAAGAGGTTGCTCTTGTCGTGCACATATCCAGCAGTTCTAATGATGAGTGCGTGCTAGTCGTGTGATCACTTAATATTTAAGAACACTTCAATTCAAAATTATAAAAACTGCTAAATAAAACTTTCAATAAAAAGGTTCTGCTATAATGATGGCTTCCGATATCCATTCTAGCCAGCTGTTATCTAGACCAAAGTTACTGACAACTGATTTGATTTTCAACAAAATTTGCAAATGTACAAGACATTTAATGTTGACTTAATTGAAAATATTCTAGTATCAAGTTGAATAATCGAGGCCAAATTTAATAGCTCTTGATCTTTTTGTGCAGATCTCATGTAGTTAAAACAATGAACGAGAATTGTTTTAAGTAAACAGAGCTATTATAATGATTTATGACTGTTGCTTTTTATGAGTTAAAATTTCTAGCTTTTTTTGTTGAATCTTTACACTACGTGGAATGATAGTTCAGGATTCAACGTGGTTCTTTCCATGCCTAATGTATCTAAAAAACAGAGAGAAGTGTCAAGATGCTATCCATGGTATTTTGAATTGATCAATGTGATCCTCTCGACTTAAAATAATACCAGTGGACATAATAAACATAAACTCCAGGGATAGCAGGAATGTATTATGAGGATGATGAGGCACACATAGAATGTGTGGGGAGTGATGATAAAAGGTCAGGTAAGGTAATTAATAAGGATGTGAAGGGTTGGAAATCAGATCTTGTGGATTTCATACTTCACTGTTTATTATCTCTTATTTTGGATATGGTTTGGTTGTTGTTGGCATAGAAGATAGGGATATGACAGGAGGAATGTTTAATTATGATCAAAGTTAAGAGAACTATTGATGCTTTGTACACTTGACAATGGGATTTGCTTCCCTTCATGTTGGTTTTCAGTAAAACACATGTATGTTCTAGATGGTTCTTAGATATTTTATATGCAGACATGAAAATTCTTATTCACTTCATATTATTTCATATAGGTGGAAGATCTTGTGGAAGCAGGTGCGAATTTAAGAGCAAAACTTGGGTTACCACAACGTACACAGAAAGAGTAAGCACATTTTTTAGTTTATAACTTTATATGAAGAAACTATTTACAAACTGTCATTTCATATTTTCATGCTAATCAAACAATCATTTGGGAGAAGAGAAAAATAAATTGACATTAATCTGCATCTGCAATTGTTTAAAAACATTTTCTGCTTAATTTTAAAAAGGACTCGGATTTAAGTGGTCTTTTTGAATACATGGTTTAAAATAGAACATAATGATGTCTTTTGATCCATGTACCTGACTCCACCTAGTGAGATGGAGGGGGAAAAATATAAGATTGCTGTTGCTTTTACTATTTTAAAATTTAAGATCTGATAGTAATGATGCCCACAATAATGAGCCTCTTTACCAAAATCTTGTCACCATTTGATAGAAAGTGGAAACTTCAGTGACAAATTTAGGCATGGCTTTTTGATAGACCTCTCTCTCATGACTTAGGAGTTAGGTATAATTTAGGAGGAGAAATAAGGTGAGAAGATGATCAAGGTTTGAGGGTAATAAGGGAAGGAATGAGGAAATTTTTAGGAATTTGCATCATGAAGACCTGCAGCATAACTTAGTGTGACTGGTGGCAGAAAGAGAAAGGACAGAGTGAGGATTTGGTTGAAGTAGAGTATAAGAAGTAGTGAATGCAAGGCAAGAAACCAGTGAGGTTTTTGCAGGAGGTAAGTTCCTGCTTTTCTCCCTTTTTTCCTTTACTTTTTGACTTGATCTGAACCAATATCACACTGCTATCAGATTTCAGAACTCACAGAATGTTTGTACTAAATATGAACCAAGTTTTGATACCCGTCTCTTTCACTTATGCTATTTTAAGTTATGAATTATAACAGCTTATTTATTTGATTAGGAATATGGATGATTCAAGACAGAAAGCTCAGTCATGACCAATGCTGTTATTTTTGGTAGTTTGGTTACCTGGTGAGGTGAAAATTTAAAACATTCATGAGGTGGTAGTTTGAACTTTGAAGGGCCGAAGGTCTAATGCACAAATCTCCAAATCATATGATTGAAGGAAACTGTACATTCAACTAATGTGTTTTCTCAGTTTTTGACTTTTTGCCCTTAGGTTGCATAATTATGTTACAGTCCTTTTTTAAAGAAGAAAGAGCCACGTCAACTCCTTCCCCTACAAAAGTTCAATTCAATTACAATTCCAACAAAAAAAAAAGAATCCATATTTATATTATTATATAGATAGACAAGAATTGATTTTTGTTACCATGTGTGACAAGCAGTAAGTTCTCAGCAATATATTTATTGGCAAGGTCCTTAAATATTTGTTGATATCTAGCCCTTGCTTGCAAAAATGGCTCTTCCCACTTAGGCAACTGAAGTTTGCAAAGCAAAATGATTTCATCAGCCCCAATAATAAGTTTAATTGCCAAAAGAATGCTCACAATTGAGAAATACAATAAAGATGTTAGTCCTTTATACCTCTTTATACATCCTTTCTACATTGGTGTCCACTGCCTCAGCTGGGAGCATGGCTTCACTCTCTGATATTCCAAGACCCCAATTTCCATCTTTAGGAGCAACATCGAGACGGATCGCCTTCTTGTTCATCATTTCACATAATCCATATTCAACAGATACCTATATTAATGGAAGTAGTGAGGGTGATAATTTTATCAACTTCATGGCTGAGATATGATCATATAACATACAATGTGGTCAGTAGTATTGATCGTAGATGCATATACCATGTAAGTTATAACTATACAAGAGTTTCAGTCAGAAGTGACAATACTTATAGTTCTTTATGTGAATTTTCATATAACATTTATCACTATTAACTTTCACCCGTATTTTTGAAGAGACACCGAATATGTCACTGAGGTTCTAGCAACAAATCACAGGTAAATTTATTTATAGTAAAATTCTTGTCAAAATCTGTTTATTTGATATCCTTAGTAGTAATAATTGTTGGGCAATTTTTGCCCACAACTACTGTTTGAGTTAACCGTTAACTAGACGGTTTCAAACCAAAAAAAAAAAGTTGGAAAAAAAAGAGGGAAGGGTCAGGCCATCATCGTCGTCGGGGTTGTCGCCGTCGTCCTTGCTATCAACATCAGATCCGTCACCGCCGACATCCGTCGGTTTCAACACGACCATCAGATCCATCAGATTCGTCGCGATGTTTACATCTGCACGATGCTGGATATGTTATTGACGATGATGACGGTGGCGGTGGTAGTGGCGGTTGTAGCGATGGCGACAGTGGTCTTCTCCTCCCTTCTCTCTCTCCTTCTCTCTTTGATCGAAGGCTGCTCTGGGATTGAGTTCAATGCTCGCGGTGGTTGCATCTGCATTTGGCGATGCTGGATCTGTTGTGGACGGCGATGACGGTTAAATGGCCGAGGATAAGAGACTAAAAAAAGTATTTTTGCATTGAAAGATTAAATGTTTAATACTTTAAGAATTAGTGGGTTAGTATTCCAAAACTTTTTTTTCTACTTTTTTACCTCTTATCCTCAGGCCTCAGCCCTAAGGGCTAAGGTTAAGCAAACCCAAATAATAATAATTGATGATGTCAAATTTCTCTTGAACTCACACTACGTAAACTAAGAGGAAGAAAACTTATATTTTATTCATTCACTTGATAATGTTTTGTATTCACTTATGCCTTGTTACTATAACAAGCAGGAAGGCACTTCTTATATAGGCTAAAGCAAAACAAAACTTGCATGCATGCTTTAATTACAAAGACATAACATCATGCATTTGTTTAAAAAAATCTATTCGGATATAATTTGCAAAAAGAAAAACTTACAATTAATTAAATAGAACAGGTGAAACAATTTGTTCTTATAACTTTCAACACATTGCCTCCCTTAAACCAAGCTTTGTCATTTCTAGCATTTTCTTCAACTTGTAAAATAACTCCATTTTCAATGGCTTCGTAAAAATATCTGCAACTTGTTCTTCAGTATGACAATATTCGATTAACACTTCTTTCTCAGCTACTAATTCTCGAATTTTGTGGAAGCGAATATCTATGTGTTTGGACATTCCATGAAAAACTGGATTTTTGGACAATGCAATAGCAGACTTGTTTTCACTAAATATTTCGGTGGAAGTATTTTGCTTTTGATGCAACACTTCAAGAATTCTAATTAGCCACACTGCTTGTGTAGCACAACTGGTTGCTGGTATGTATTCTGATCTGCTTCGACGGTAAATAGTGCAACCACCAGTTGTTTCTTCGATGACCAACATATTGCACTTGAGCCAAGATGAAATGCGTACCCTGACGTGCTCTTCCTTGTATCAATGTCTCCGGCCCAATCACTATCTATGTACCCAACAAGTTTCACATCATTATCATTGGCATAAAAAATTCCATCGGTTAAAGTACCTTTAATATATCGAAGTATTCTTTTAACTCCTTGCAAATGACAATCGCATGGCTCCTCCATGAATCTGCTCAGCAACGCTACTCCATAAACAATGTCGGGTCTTGTAGCAATCAAATATCTGAGACTCCCAATCAAACTCTTGTAGTATTTTGATTCCACCTTTTTGCCTCAATTTTCTCTTGTCAGCTTCAATTTTTCTTCCACTAGTGTAGAAATTGGTTTTATTGAATTCTCCATCTTGAATTTCTTCAAAATATCACTAACATATTTCTTCTGAGAGATAAAAATTCCATCATTTTGTTGAACTACTTCGATGCCGAGAAAATAAAACATCAAGTCCATATCTGGTTTTTGCTTATATCCCTTCGCAACCAACCTTGCTTTGAAACGATCAACATCACGATTGGTTCTGTACTTTGTTTTGTTCACCCACTTCACTTCTATTGGCTTCTTGTCTACAGGCAAGTCTGTTAGCTCCCATATTTCATTCTTCTCAATAGAATGAATTTCTTGATCCATAGCATTTCTCCAATTCTGGTCATTAGTAGCTTCCTCAAAAGTTAGTGGCTCACAATATGCAAATAAAGCATAGTTGACAATTTCTTCATCTAAGGGGTCATTGTCATTACCCAAGACACAATCTTGAAGTCTAGCTGGTAGCTGATGACGTCTTTTGTAACGATCTGAATTCCTTAATATAATAATTATATTTGTGTATGTAATATTTTATGTGAAAGCGAAATATGAGTAATGGTTTATAACGATTTTCTTAGTATATTTATATATACATATATTTATGTTTGAGCTAATATATACATATATATATATATGTATATGATTTTAATATATGAGTTTGATTATGAATGTACTTGATGTGTTTGCGGTTCTCGTGGTTGCATGATTAAGGATTGTTGTAAGTATTTGAGTACTGTAATACCGACAATTTTTCTGATTTTAATAAATTGATTTTTGAGAATTTATAATTGGGTATTTCTTTTCAAATTCGTATAAATTTATTATTTGACTTATATTTACATGTGTGAAAAAGTGGAACTTATTTTATTTTGTGTTTTGGAGAAATTTATTCTTTAAAAGCTTTTGAAATCTGAATTCTTGAAGGTTATTTAAAGTGATAGAAGTTCCTAAGGAGGGGTGACCAATGCGTGTAGGGCACCCTAACCAATTTATTTAATGTTGAATCACTACAACATTTTAAATTTTCTGCAACGGCACAAAACCGTTGCTTAAAGCCCAAAAACCGTTGCTGAAAGTATAGGCAACGATTTTCAAACTGTTCTCTAGGTGAGTGTTGCTTATTGTCAAAGGCAACTGTTTTTTGTATTTGGCAACAGTTTTAAACCTTTGACTTATAAATAGCAACGGTTTCTTGGTAAGTAATATGCAACGGTTTTACTATAAACATGAACGGTTTCTTGGTACATAATACGCAACGGTTTTACTATAAACAGCGACGGTTTCTTGGTACATAATATGCAATGGTTTCACTATAAGCAGCAACAATTTTTTTTTTTTTCAGAATATGCAACGATTTGTTAAGAAAACCGTTGCCTTTGCCTTTTAAACAACAACGTTTTTTTCATTTAAGCACATGCCCCGTTGCATTATGTTTCAGCAATAATTATACAACTATTGTCAACTTCACATAGGCAACACTTATAGGTTTACTCTGTATGCAACACTTTTAATAAAATTATATTGAGCAGTTATATATATATATACATAGTGAAATTAAATTATAATCATCACCATACATACCAAAATAACATACATAAAATTATATTGTTCCATAATATGTGAGACCCCCAATTTAGACCCAATTTATTTGTATTACAATCTTTTATTTTTAATATAATTAATTTATTGAATAATGATTTGTGGTACTTTGATTTCTTTTTAAAAGTATTGGAATTTAATTATTTATGTGTGTATATATATATATACGTAAAATATAGGTAAGTAATAAAATATTTTCCTTGAATAATTCTAAATATAATTTTGGCATGAAAATATTTTATTAAGTATAGTATTTTATCATCAAAATGTTATTTGATTTATATTTTGAAAATAAAGGATTTTTGAAGGGTTATAATGTTATAACTTTAAAAATTCATAACTTTCCAAGCGTAAGTCCAAAAATTACAAATTTTATGTCAAAACGATCGTATTAAAATGTAGATTATGAAAATACAAAGTTTTGGATTTAACTCTGGAGTCTTCGAATTTTTATTTTGCTGCAGTGACTGTTCGTGTAACACCCTATTTATTTAACCCTTAATTACCCTTAATAAAAAGTGAATTTAAAATTTTCATTTTAACTTATAAAAATCTCCCGTCAAACGGACGGAGTTTCGTTTGTTTTTAAGACTTTCCCAAAATTTTGGTTTTCCTGTAACCTGATAAATATCAACATTTTCAAATTTCAGAAGCCAACAGGGCTATATACATATATCACAACTAGTGCAACATCGTGCACACGTCAGAATAGCAGAGTATGAAACATCAGAGTTTAGCGGAAATATAAACAAGTTGTGGAAAATAATACTTTTCCCAAAATAAGACTCCTACCCAAAAGGAGTCGTCCTGGGCCCCCAAAAAGGCTATATACAATATATACAACAAAAATGAATCAAGTCACATCATCGGGCCCAGGACATTCCCATGTCCTACATATATAAGTAACCTACTCTCCCTGTGAGGGAGAGTACTCCTGCTCGACCATACTCGTGTAAGCTCCTTCTTCACCTGTAAAAATATATCAAGAAGGGTAGCATTACACAGAACTTAGAAAATACATTCTAAAATGACATAGAGAACAACTAAGATATTACTACCCGTTATCACTTGAATTATACTTCCTATTTTCAAATACCCTTGCTTCATTAATTCCCTATCGTTGTCCATATTCATTTCTCATTCCTTTTTACTGTTTTCTTGACCTTTCTTGATTCTATCATGTCCTTCTATCACTTTACTCACTTATCTACCTACCCTTTTATTCCTATTAAATACTCACTCCTAACGGTGGGTTCTGTCCATATAATATTCCACTCCTCTATGGAGGGTCCTGATAACATGCACTCCATACGGAGGGTCATGATAATATCCACTCCTTTATGAAGGGTCATGTAATGTCCACTCCGTTGCGGAGGGTCCTAATAACATCCACTTCTTTATGGAGGGTCATGATAATATCCACTCCTTTATGGAGGGTCCTGATAATATCCACTCCTTTATGGAGGGTCATGAAGATATCCACTCCTTTACGGAGGGTCATGGTAATATCCACTCCTTATGGAGGGTCATGATGATGTATAAATTCCGCTCCTTTATGGAGGGTCATGTTTATATAATTTCCCGCAGGGATGGTCATGATAATCTAATTTCCCGCTCCGCATAGGGAGGGTCATGAACGTATCCTCTCCATTTTGGAGGGTCCATAGACAATACTCAATATCATAATCAATTGTTCATACCATTCACTTACCTTCTTCTCTAACCATTAATCCTTTTCCTGATTCCTTTACCATTCACCTAATTTCCTTCTTATTTCCGTTAACTGCATTTTACACTTCATCATCATTCATATTCATTCCAAATCCATTCTAAACACTAAAATTAATAACATAATCAACTTCCTAATCACTACATTCATTATTGACCTTCAAACCAGACTATAATCTACATCCATCATCAATATTCCCAATTGTCTCATGTTCATTACAATTCCATTCTAAACACTAGAATTAATAACATAATCAACTTTCTAATCACTATATTCATTGTTAACCTTCAAGCCATGCTATATTCTACCACCATCATCATTAAATCCAATTGTCTATCTCATCTCTAAATCTCTAGCTCACTTTCATTATTATACCCACAAATACTTAAATCTAGACAATTCCAAACATACACAATTATTGTCATATCCATTAACCTTTCATAAATCCTATTCTAGTCAATTTCCCTAAGGTTCATCTTTCTATTTTATTCCCTACCCTTAATTCCCCCTATATACAAGCTAGAAAATACCCCCTAAGAAGAGGTAACACTTCCCTTCTTACCTCAAAACCAATAAATATAAGAGTTCCTTGAGGTGAGGGAGGTCCTATGTGATGATTCCTTAGCTTAAAAATTGAGAAGTTGATGGTGATCTTGATTCTTGATCAACTTGAAGTGAGAAAAGCTTGAGCCCTAGAGGAGATTAAATACAACTTTCATGAGCTAAAGAGAGTTGGAAAGGAATTAATATCATGCCATAAGACTCTACTTACCCCAAGTGATGGTGGAACTTGAAATCCAAAAGGGAGAAGGGAGGGAGCAACACGTGAGATGGAAGGAGGATAGGGAATGAGACTTCAACCCACTTCCATGGTGTAAGCTTGATGGGGCTTGGTTGATCTTGAGTTTGATTTGCTCAAAATCAAGTGTTTGTGATGAGAGGGTGATGGGAGTGCTCTTGGAGTTGAGAGAAATGGTGAAGGTGATGGGTTAATGTTGGAGATGGAGTATGAAGGAATGAGGTGCCTTTGATGCCATATAATCAGCCTTGGGGTCAGCCACCATCGTGTGGCTTAGATGCAAACTTTGGCCCCAAGTTTCCAATTCAACGCACCAGATCTGGTGGCTACTGCGCGTGCCTGGGCGCACGTCTGGCGCGCCTGAGCGCGAGAACAGCACCAGCACACGAGCTGGTGCATGGCTGATGCGCCAGATGCTGGCTGGGTGGAGAATTGGCGCGCCAGCACGGGGCTGATGCGCATCTGATGCAACGTGCGCGCGCCTGACCGCACGGAATGGCGCGCCTGCGCGCAAATCTATCTGGCTCAGCCACCATGAATAGTGGTGCGCGCCTGGGCGTGCACCGGTGCGCCTGGGCGTGCACCAGAATTTCCAAACTTCGATTCGCCATAACTTTTTCGTTAACCGTCGGATCGGGTCCAAATTTTTAGACAAGCTTCTTAATCCCCTAAACTTCACATCCAACGGTGGAATTTATTTTCTTAGCATCCTATATTAAATTCCTAATTTTCTCTTTTCGGTCGATTTCTAACATCTAAAAGCCGATTTAACCCCCGATTTCGCTTAGATAATTTCGCTCGATGCTACAAATGCCTTCTATACGACCCCTAGTACTTATAATTACTACCCACCTATCTCCCAAAATTCGTTAAGCAATTAATCTACCCATTTTCTACGCTCTAGACCTATTAACTCAATATTTATACTTGGAATTAAATTTGGGATGTTACAATTCTCCCCCACTTATTAGAATTTCGTCCCCGAAATTCCGTTTCAATCCCTTCAAAAGGAGAATCATCCCAATTGCAAGGTCCTTTGGCTGTGCTGCTATTTCCTCTTGGTTTCACTCCCCCACTTTAATTCTGCGTACTACTAGGGCTTCGCACTAAACAAAGAGTAGAACTTCCGATGCTAAGCTTGTTTGGTGCAATCTTGGATATGAGATTCAGCAATGACATCAACTACTGGTAGGCGGATAAATCAAAATGATCAGTTTCAATCTTCCATCTACTAATAGTGATCCCATTGTTGGGCTTACTGATAATATCATTACTCAACATATGCAAGAATTAGAGTGATCAATTCTAATCTTATATAGTATTAAATAACAATATTATCACTGGGCTTGATTAGTTTGGACTCAAATTCTACAACTTGACATTTTCTTCTAATTGTTTCTACCATGCTACTAAGAAGCATAGATTGGATGAATGTTTTAAAGATTCATAGGATGGTTCTATTTTAAAGAACATTGTATTTCCAAATAGCTTCTAAGGAAGAAAAATCAGTTATATGGTATCAAAACTAATAGAATACTACATGGGCATTACTAAATAATCTATACCTGCGACTATGTCAGCTAGATCAACCTCCTCCCCGTTCATGGTGTACAGTTTTCCCTTAAAAGCAGGTTGACTCTTCCCTGCTTGCTGCACCTTTGTAGTATTGACTTCTTTCTTCGAAATCTTTGTGGGACAAGTTGAAGCAAAATGTCCTGGTTGTCCGCACAGAAAACAAGTGAAATTCCCCCTGGTTTGATTCTGATACCAGCATTCTCCCTCATGCTTCTTTCCACAATGTGAGCAAAGTGGATAGGTTCCCATAGCATTCCCATTCTTACTCTTAACCCCCAGAGCTACTGGAGCTACATCGTGCTGGGTGTGACGCTCTCTATTTAACTTGAAAATATTAAATAGTTTATTTCTTGCTATCAAAATTTAGGACTAGAAAATTTTTATTTTCCTTTTTAATATCATTACTTGCTTATTCAAAACCCTCGTTTTCGACATAAACTGATATCTGAATTCGGCATAATAACATCTTAACTTTGAAAATATTTTCGAGAACGCATCTTTTAAAGCCAAAGGAATATTGCCAGTATATATATTAGTTGAGTATATTATTTGGTTCTCGAATGGAATTTGAGTAGATAAAATATAAACTTTTCGCCGAATTCCTTAAAAATAAAATCAGAGTTCGCGGAATAAAAATAGTACTTATGGGGCACTGCTGAGGAAAATAAAACATAATACATATATATGTGATAAAAGTCATATGACATAACCCCATCAGTACGGCAGTAGCAAGTAACATCAGCAAGTGATAAAAAGTCGAGATAGCAAGTTTTTGGTGAAACATATACAGACCAACTGTATCAAAATAAAGGCTCACTCTAAGACCTCTCCATATATACAATATATATAAAAGTCCCCAAAAGTAGAAGTCCCAGATCAAGTCCTCCATGTCCTCAGCAGCTCCTCAGATCCTCCACAGCACTATCCCTAGGATCTAGGATCCAAAACCCCTATACTATGCAGGCTCCTATGAACCAGCGGGTCCACCTCTCGCAGAAACAGTCGGCTCGACGTACACATCCTCCTCGCTCTCACCCTCCTCAGGATCCTCCTCGACCTCGCCTGACTGGGTAGAGACCCCACGACTGGGTCTAAAGTCTGCAGGAGCAGTCCTAGCATACTCAGTCGGGCCAGGAGAAGGAGTCTCCTCAGTAACAACTCTGTGGGATGAAGGGTGGGAACGAGTGGCAGATCTAAATCTAAAACTGTGAAAACGACGCATGGGTCGAGCCGGGGGTGGTCCTCTATAAGTGTAAAAAGGGGGAACATGCATAGTATAGACTAATGGGATCCTAAATCTACGAGGTCGCACCCGCACCAAAGGGTTAGGGTGGTAGAGAGTGATCTCCACCTCCGCCTCAAAGGTGGCACGGTGCTCCTCGAACGTCCATATACCGCTAGGGTTAGGGCGTATCTCGATGCAAGCTAGGTACCTGGCCATCACCTAAACAGGGCACAGGGAGTAAGTATACACATATACATAATGGATAAAGACTAAAGTTACAATCACAAATATATCATGGACAGATCATAATGCAAATACATATGAGCACACCAATTTTAACATTATAACTCTTATAATGAAAGTGGCATGATGTATGATTTTCTATCCACAACTGAGGCCTCTAATGTCCATCTTGGACGTCCATCCACAACACCAGTGTGTTCCCAGAACACCGACATTAGTTCCCAGAACATAATGCCGAACCATACTTGGAATAAAAAGCATCACTCCCGGAGTGTGCATCGCGTTCCCAGAACGCCACGTTCCCAGAACGCCACGTTCCCAGAACGCACAAAAACCAGGTCTCGGACACTGGCCACATACCACTAATGTGTCATCAAGTTGGTTATCCTTTGGTACTCCCGGAGTACCCTCCTCATATTCCCAGAATATGATAAACGTTTCCTACCAACCAGACATCCAGTCTATATGTATGCACAACATAGGGGTTGGTTTTATTTTTATATTAATGTGATTTAGAAATATTCCAATTTCTACTTTTGAATGATTTATTTGAGGTATAATTACTTGGCATAAAATTCCTCATTGAATTTCTCAAAATATGCCTTTCCAAAAACCCCGATTGAGTAATATAACTTCAATGGTAATTAAAACTTAACTTTTTATTTTTCAGATTCAGGTGCTAACCGGTTACAATTTCAGGCTAACCGGTTAGACCTGAACTGTTTACCATTGTAATTCAGAAAATCCTTTTTCTTGAATTCTCTACCCAATGAAAACCATTTTCACTATAATTCTTATACCTCAAAAACCATTGTTTTATCATTCAAAAGTCTGAATCACATGTCCTTTTTCCATTCAACATAATTTCATTTGAAATGATTCCATTAATTTAAGGCATAATTGAAAGTCTTTAAAATCTGAATTTGTTGACATAAAAACAACTTACATTCAGACTTTTGTGCATGAAAATTTAAGCTTAGATTTGAGTAAAGACTATTTGAATTTCAGGTCTGATTTGCAAACTGATTTTCTTTGAAATTTTACAGTGTCTAACCGGTTACGAAAACCGTGTAACCGGTTAGATTATGCAGACTGACCATAAAAACAAGAGTTTTAACAACTCAATTTCTTTCTTTCTCAAATCTAACCAATTTCCAGCATATACCAAGCTCATATACCTTAAATTAAATGTGTTTACACCAAGAAACACAATCAAATTGCATGCATCAAGTTTATTGAATCAAAACTCAAGAAAATTCACATAAACTCAATTTAGCAACACAAAACTGAAATCAAACACTTAAACATAGAATTCAGTTAACAAATAGCTTGCATGCATCAATCAAACTTTGCTCAAAACCACAGAGATCAATAATTTGGCCTCCAAGCCTTTGTGCTTAAAAACACATAATGCCCTTTTGAGTTTCATGAACTCAAATCCTAAATCCTTTGAGATTTAGTCTAAATCTAGTATAGTGAAACTTCTCCCATACCTCTAAGACGTGTTTGATGAGTATAATCACTGAAGTTTTGAAGAAAATCCACAGACTCCACAGAAATCCCAAGTTCTGAACTGAACCACGTTTTCCAGCAACAAGGTCCAAAGACCAGAAATTTTGACATGGAAGTTGGCCAAGAAAATTTGGGAAAACGATTAAACAAGGATCTAGGCAACATGCACTAACGAAAGAAAGAAATTTGAGACCTAGAGGTTACCTGAGCTGCTCAAAATTAGGGCTCCAACACAGCTTCCCGAATCAGAGCAGAACAGAGTTTCAACTTCTAATCCTCAACTTTGATTGTTGATTTCTCCTCACACACATACTCTTGACTCACAAAGTGTATATCACTGAAAAGCTCTGAATGTAAGCTTTTCAGAAACGTGTTTATCACTCTCTAACACTCAAAGACGAAGAAGAAATCGCCCACACGAAATCGAAACCCTAACTCGCCTCCTTCAACCCAAAGTCAGACTAACAACCCTTGCTTCCTCAGAAATTCATCCTTTTATAGCCAAAGTTCGTTGACATGCATGAAGACACGCGTCTTCTAACATGCAATTAGTGGGATTCGTGGCGATTAAACGAATTAACCCAGTGATTACTCATCAAAATCCACTAAACCAGTTTCTGTGTTCATCGTCTAACCGGTTACACGACATTACTAACCGGTTAGATCAATTCAAAATTTAAAAATTATTATTTTTAATTCTTTCCCTCCAAGAACCTTTCTAATATTACTTTTTAGTCCACATTCAGGGACTAAAATGTAATTTCCTTATATTTTGCATTTATTTGCCATATAAAAATATTTCCATTTATTTTTATATTTAAGGCTAATTAAATACAAAACATAAACTTAGAAAAATTCTATAAATTAATAATAAAACTTTTTATTATTAATTTCCTATTATTCGGGAGACGAAAATTAGGGGTGTTACACTACTCCCCCACTTAAAAGGAATTTCGTCCCCGAAATTCTAGATTACAAAAACAACTCCGGATATTCTTGACGCATCTTCTCCTCTAATTCCCAGGTAGCTTCCGATACATCAGCATTCTCCCAAATTACCTTGACCAAAGGTATTTCCTTTCCTCTGAGCCGCTTGACTTCACGATCTTTTATCTGAACCGGTCTGGTCTCAAAGGTCAGGTTTTCTCTTAAAATTAAATCATCCGGTTGGAGTTTCAGAACAACAGATGGATCATGAACATACTTTTTCAATTGCGAAACGTGAAAGACGTTATGCAAATTGGATAGAGAGGGTGGTAAAGCCAGTTGATAAGCAACAGGACCAACTCTCTTAAGAATCTGATATGGACCTATACACTTAGGCGAAAGCTTTCGGGTTCTCAAGGCTCTACTAATCCCTTTCATCGGAACAACCCGAAGAAATACGTGATCGCCCTCAGAAAACTCCAATGGTTTTCTTCTCTTATCTGCATAACTTTTCTGTCGACTCTGAGCCGCTTTCATCTTCGCCTGAACCATCTTGATCTTTTCAGTTGTCTGCTGAATCATTTCTGGTCCAACCAGCAAGTTCTCCCCCACTTGGAACCAACATAGCGGGGTCTGGCACTTCCTTCCATACAACGCTTCGAACGGAGCCATTCCAATACTCTCATGGTAGCTATTGTTGTATGTGAACTCTGCAAGGGGTAACACTTGATCCCAACTTCCTTGTTCTTCATGTGCACACGCTCGCAACACATCTTCCAAGGATTGAATTGTTCTTTCTGTCTGACCATCCGTCTGTGGATGATATGCAGAACTTAATTTCAACCTTGTTCCCATAGCATCATGCAAACTTTTCCAGAATTGTGACGAAAATCTCGGATCCCGATCCGACACAATGCTCGAAGGCACTCCGTGAAGACGAACCACCTCCTTGATATAAATCTGGGTAAGCTTGTCCAAAGAATAACGCACATTTATCGGAATAAAATGCGCCGACTTTGTTAGCCTATCCACAATCACCCAGATTGCATCATGATTTGCTGCGGTCCTTGGCAAACCAGACACAAAGTCCATTGAGATACTATCCCACTTCCACTAGGGAATACTCAGAGGTTGCATTTGTCCTCCCGGTTTCTGGTGTTCTACCTTCGCTTTCTGGCAAATCAAACACGCCGCTACGTATTCTGCCACATCTCTTTTCAATCCTGACCACCAAAACATCTTCTTCAAATCCTGATACATTTTGGTCGATCCAGGATGCATACTCATCCGACTCTTATGGGCCTCATCAAGAATCAATCTTCTAACTTCTTGATTTCTTGGGACACAAATCCTTGTTCTGAAACGAAGGATTCCATCCTGCCCATACTTGAAATCAGGTTCTTTTCCTTCCGAACCTAGTTTCATCTTTTCCATCAAATCTTCATCTGTTCGCTGCAACTCCCGAATTCTTTCCAAGAACTCGTTTGTTATCCGCAACGTCCCCAACTTGATACTTGATGGTTCCACTTGCATCAACAAGCTCAAGTCTCTGAACTCTTCTATCAGTGTAGCTTCTTTGACCATCATTGTACTGACGTGGATTGCTTTCCGACTCAACGCGTCCGCCACCACATTCGCCTTACCCGGATGGTATTGGAGTTTAAATTCGTAGTCCTTTAAGAACTCCATCCATCTTCTTTGCCTCATGTTCAACTCCTTCTGGTCGAACAGATATTTCAAACTCTCATGGTCACTAAATACTTGGAATGTAGTGCCATAGAGATGATGTCTCCATATCTTTAAGGCAAACACGATCGCAGCCAACTCCAAATCATGCGTCGGGTAATTCACCTCATGGTTCTTCAATTGCCTCGATGCATATGCCACTACTCTTCCCTCTTGCATCAATACACACCCCAGTCCTTGCTTGGATGCGTCACAATAAACCTCAAAGTTCTTGTGAGGATCTGGTAAGATTAACACAGGAGACGATGTTAACCTTTCCTTCAACTCACGGAAACTAACTTCGCACCGATCGTCCCATACGAACGGTTGATCCTTCCGAGTCAACTTAGTCAAAGGCAATGCAATCTTAGAAAATCCTTCTATGAATCGACGATAGTATCCAGCCAACCCTAAGAAACTTCTCACTTCCGTCACCGTCTTAGGTTGTTCCCAACTTAGCACCGAGCTAACCTTCGCTGGATCCACCGCAATTCCCTCCTTAGAAATTACATGCCCCAAAAATTTCACTTCATTCAGCCAAAACTCACACTTCGTAAGTTTTGCATATAATTGCTTCTCCTTCAGGATTCTTAACACAATCCTGAGATGCTCTTCATGCTCTTCCGGATTTTTAGAATAGACCAAAATATCATCGATGAACACCACTACGAACAAATCCAAATAGGGTCTAAAGATCCGGTTCATATAGTCCATGAAAATAGCAGGTGCATTTGTCAATCCGAATGGCATCACCACATACTCATAATGACCGTATCGCGAGCGAAATGCAGTCTTAGGTATATCCTCCTCCCTTATCCTGATCTGATGATATCCCGATCTCAGATCAATCTTGGAGAATACTGCAGCTCCTCTCACTTGATCCATAAGGTCATCAATCCTTGGCAAAGGATACTTATTCTTAATAGTGACCTTATTCAGCTGCCTATAATCCACACACATCCTCATACTTCCATCTTTCTTCTTTACGAACAATAACGGAGCTCCCCAAGGCGAAACACATGGTCTGATCATCTGTTTCTGCAACAGCTCCTCGATTTGCTTCTTCATCTCCGCCATTTACGGTGGTGCCATCCTATAAGGAGCAATAGAGATGGGACCCGCTCCAGGAACTAAATCGATCCCAAACTCTATCTCTCGCTTCGGAGGTAATCCTGGTATCTCCTCAGGAAATACTTTCGGAAATTCCCTTACTATTGGAATCTCTTTGATCGGCATCGACTCTTCCTCTCCCGAGACCGAGAATAAACACATATAACCCTCCGGTTTAAGAATCTTATATTGAATTGTCTTTTCCTCACAATTGATGATTACTTGGTTCTTCATCAACCAATCCATCCCCAAGATCACATCCAATTGTAGGTTAGGAAGACAAACCAAATCTACCGAGGATAGACGACCCAGAACTTCTACATTACACCCTAAGCAGACTTTAGAGGTGTAAATCGGTATTCCCGTAGGGGTAGCTATACTAAGATAGCAGGGTGAATCAGAAACAATAAGATTCAACCTACTTACACATTCAGGGGAAACAAAAGAATGTGTAGCTCCAGAATCAAACATGATCTTGCAAGGTTGATTATTGAGTAGAAAATTACCTTGCACGAGATTCGGGGTTTGGGTTGCTTCACTACCACTCAGAGTGAAGACTCGTCCTTGCACCACAGCTTTCCCAGCAGATCCCTTTGCATCTCCTTTTGCAGATTCCTTGCATTCACGGGCAAAGTGACCTTGCTTCCCACACTTGAAGCATACTCCTGTGGACCAGCAAAATTGGCCATGATGGTAACGCTTGCACTTCTCGCAATAAGGAGCATTATCGCGAGACTTGTTCCTGTTATCCATCACTGCCTTGCCTTTCCCCTTGTTCTTAGAATATGGACCACTACTCCGATGATCAAACTTCTTCTTTCTCTGGGGTCCATAATTCTGTCCAATTCCCTTCACCTGACTTCCTATCAACTCCGCCTTCTTATCATCCTCATACATTCTGCACATGTCCACCAGTGCAGGGAAACTCTGAATCCTTTGATAACTGAAGATAGACTTCAGCTCCGGCCTTAGTCCACCTTCAAACTTCACACACTTACTCCTTTCATCAGGGTTATTTAAGTAATAGGGAGAGTACTTCATCAGTTCCTCGAATTTGGCGGCATACTCCCCTACACTCATATCCCCCTGCTTCAATTGCATGAATTCCACTTCCTTTTTCCTCCGCAGATCTTCTGGAAAATATTTATTGAGAAATTTCTCCACAAATACTCCCCAGTTGATTGCTCTCCTTTCAAAATTCAGCAATTGGACCGTATGATCCCACCAGTTCTCAGCTTCCCCATGAAGCATATAAACTGCATAGGTCACCTTCTGTTCATCTGAACATTCCAGTGTTCGGAAGATCTTATTGATCTCATACAACCACTTGTTTGCCTCATCCGGTCTATACCCTCCTTCAAATCTTGGTGGATTGCACTTCCGGAACTCCGACAGAGTTTTAGCTTCATGATTGGTCATGTTGCCAGCAGATGGGTTACTAGCTCTCCCTTGAGATGCTTGATGCCTCTGCTATTGCTGCATGCCCTCCAACACGGTTGTGATTCGTTCTAACATCTCATTAGTAACATTTCTATTTCGGGTTGCCATAGAAAGACCTGCACTATGGGCTTTGGGTTACTAAAAGGTTTTTTAAAACATACATGCTACCACTAACTTACTCAAACATATTCAATCAACATTGAATATCATACTTAGCTGCATCTTCGGGGCCATGAGGAACAGGACCAATGCTCTGATACCACCAAAGGTGTGACGCTCTCTATTTAACTTGAAAATATTAAATAGTTTATTTCTTGCTATCAAAATTTAGGACTAGAAAATTTTTCTTTTCCTTTTTAATATCATTACTTGCTTATTCAAAACCCTCGTTTTCGACATAAACTGATATCTGAATTCGGCATAATAACATCTTAACTTTGAAAATATTTTCGAGAACGCATCTTTTAAAGCCAAAGGAATATTGCCAGTATATATATTAGTTGAGTATATTATTTGGTTCTCGAATGGAATTTGAGTAGATAAAATATAAACTTTTCGCCGAATTCCTTAAAAATAAAATCAGAGTTCGCGGAATAAAAATAGTACTTATGGGGCACTGCTGAGGAAAATAAAACATAATACATATATATGTGATAAAAGTCATATGACATAACCCCATCAGTACGGCAGTAGCAAGTAACATCAGCAAGTGATAAAAAGTCGAGATAGCAAGTTTTTGGTAAAACATATACAGACCAACTGTATCAAAATAAAGGCTCACTCTAAGACCTCTCCATATATACAATATATATAAAAGTCCCCAAAAGTAGAAGTCCCAGAGCAAGTCCTCCATGTCCTCAGCAGCTCCTCAGATCCTCCACAGCACTATCCCTAGGATCTAGGATCCAAAACCCCTATACTATGCAGGCTCCTATGAACCAGCGGGTCCACCTCTCGCAGAAACAGTCGGCTCGACGTACACATCCTCCTCGCTCTCACCCTCCTCAGGATCCTCCTCGACCTCGCCTGACTGGGTAGAGACCCCACGACTGGGTCTAAAGTCTGCAGGAGCAGTCCTAGCATACTCAGTCGGGCCAGGAGAAGGAGTCTCCTCAGTAACAACTCTGTGGGATGAAGGGTGGGAACGAGTGGCAGATCTAAATCTAAAACTGTGAAAACGACGCATTGGTCGAGCCGAGGGTGGTCCTCTATAAGTGTAAAAAGGGGGAACATGCATAGTATAGACTAATGGGATCCTAAATCTACGAGGTCGCACCCGCACCAAAGGGTTAGGGTGGTAGAGAGTGATCTCCACCTCCCCCTCAAAGGTGGCACGGTGCTCCTCGAACGTCCATATACCGCTAGGGATAGGGCGTATCTCCATGCAAGCTAGGTACCTGGCCATCACCTAAACAGGGCACAGGGAGTAAGTATACACATATACATAATGGATAAAGACTAAAGTTACAATCACAAATATATCATGGACAGATCATAATGCAAATACATATGAGCACACCAATTTTAACATTATAACTCTTATAATGAAAGTGGCATGATGTATGATTTTCTATCCACAACTGAGGCCTCTAATGTCCATCTTGGACGTCCATCCACAACACCAGTGTGTTCCCAGAACACCGACATTAGTTCCCAGAACATAATGCCGAACCATACTTGGAATAAAAAGCATCACTCCCGGAGTGTGCATCGCGTTCCCAGAACGCCACGTTCCCAGAACGCCACGTTCCCAGAACGCACAAAAACCAGGTCTCGGACACTGGCCACATACCACTAATGTGTCATCAAGTTGGTTATCCTTTGGTACTCCCGGAGTACCCTCCTCATATTCCCAGAATATGATAAACGTTTCCTACCAACCAGACATCCAGTCTATATGTATGCACAACATAGGGGTTGGTTTTATTTTTATATTAATGTGATTTAGAAATATTCCAATTTCTACTTTTGAATGATTTATTTGAGGTATAATTACTTGGCATAAAATTCCTCATTGAATTTCTCAAAATATGCCTTTCAAAAAACCCCGATTGAGTAATATAACTTCAATGGTAATTAAAACTTAACTTTTTATTTTTCAGATTGAGGTGCTAACTGGTTACAATTTCAGGCTAACCGGTTAGACCTGAACTGTTTACCATTGTAATTCAGAAAATCCTTTTTCTTGAATTCTCTACCCAATCAAAACCATTTTCACTATAATTCTTATACCTCAAAAACCATTGTTTTATCATTCAAAAGTCTGAATCACATGTCCTTTTTCCATTCAACATAATTTCATTTGAAATGATTCCATTAATTTAAGGCATAATTGAAAGTCTTTAAAATCTGAATTTGTTGACATAAAAACAACTTACATTCAGACTTTTGTGCATGAAAATTTAAGCTTAGATTTAAGTAAAGACTATTTGAATTTCAGGTCTGATTTGCAAACTGATTTTCTTTGAAATTTTACAGTGTCTAACCGGTTACGAAAATCGTGTAACCGGTTAGATTATGCAGACTGACCATAAAAACAAGAGTTTTAACAACTCAATTTCTTTCTTTCTCAAATCTAACCAATTTCCAGCATATACCAAGCTCATATACCTTAAATTAAATGTGTTTACACCAAGAAACACAATCAAATTGCATGCATCAAGTTTATTGAATCAAAACTCAAGAAAATTCACATAAACTCAATTTAGCAACACAAAACTGAAATCAAACACTTAAACATAGAATTCAGTTAACAAATAGCTTGCATGCATCAATCAAACTTTGCTCAAAACCACAGAGAGCAATAATTTGGCCTCCAAGCCTTTGTGCTTAAAAACACATAATGCCCTTTTGAGTTTCATGAACTCAAATCCTAAATCCTTTGAGATTTAGTCTAAATCTAGTATAGTGAAACTTCTCCCATACCTCTAAGACGTGTTTGATGAGTATAATCACTGAAGTTTTGAAGAAAATCCATAGACTCCACAGAAATCCCAAGTTCTGAACTGAACCACGTTTTCCAGCAACAAGGTCCAAAGACCAGAAATTTTGACATGGAAGTTGGCCAAGAAAATTGGGGAAAACGATTAAACAAGGATCTAGGCAACATGCACTAACGAAAGAAAGAAATTTGAGACCTAGAGGTTACCTGAGCTGCTCAAAATTAGGGCTCCAACACAGCTTCCCGAATCAGAGCAGAACAGAGTTTCAACTTCCAATCCTCAACTTTGATTGTTGATTTCTCCTCACACACACACTCTTGACTCACAAAGTGTATATCACTGAAAAGCTCTGAATGTAAGCTTTTCATAAACGTGTTTATCACTCTCTAACACTCAAAGACGAAGAAGAAATCGCCCACACGAAATCGAAACCCTAACTCGCCTCCTTCAACCCAAAGTCAGATCAACAACCCTTGCTTCCTCAAAAATTCATCCTTTTATAGCCAAAGTTCGTTGACATGCATGAAGACACGCGTCTTCTAACATGCAATTAGTGGGATTCGTGGCGATTAAACGAATTAACCCAATGATTACTCATCAAAATCCACTAAACCAGTTTCTGTGTTCATCGTCTAACCGGTTACACGACATTACTAACTGGTTAGATCAGTTCAAAATTTAAAAATTATTATTTTTAATTCTTTCCCTCCAAGAACCTTTCTAATATTACTTTTTAGTCCACATTCAGGGACTAAAATGCAATTTCCTTATATTTTGCATTTATTTGCCATATAAAAATATTTCCATTTATTTTTATATTTAAGGCTAATTAAATACAAAACATAAACTTAGAAAAATTCTATAAATTAATAATAAAACTTTTTATTATTAATTTCCTATTATTCGGGAGACGAAAATTAGGGGTGTTACACTGGGCATAAGGTTTTGATTCCAGAACTGGTCCTTTTCCCCGAATCGTACCCCCAACTTTCTGTACCTTCTTGTTTCTTTTCTCCTCCGCCCTGTGCTCCCTACTCTTTTCATAAGTACTGGTCTTATTAACCAGTTGGGACAGATTTGCAATGTTCTGATACTCAAAGGCCATCCTAATCTCCGAACGAAGTCCGGTTTCGAACTTGATGCACTTGGTCCTTTCATCAGCATCTCTATAACTCCCTGCATATCGGATCAAGTCTTCAAATCTAGCAGCGTACTCACCATCGCTCATGTCCCCTTGCACGAGCTGCAGAAAGGTTATCTCCTTCTCTCTACGAACATCCTCAGGAAAGTATTTACCCAAAAAACGGTTCTTAAACAAATCCCAAGTGATTGCCTAATTGTTCGCCTCCAAACCCCTCCGCATCTATTGCCACAAGTGTTCTGCTTCACTAGTCAACATGTATTGTGCCAGCAGAACCTTTTGTTCCTCCTGTGGTGCCTTGGTATTCATGACCTTTTCAATATCTTGCAACCAAAGTTGTGCCCCATCGGGATTGAACCCGCCTTCGAACTTCAACGGTTCATTCTTTCTGAATCGCGCCAACCAATCAATCGCAACCGGAGCTGGCGGTTGAGGATTCATTGCTGCCACTGCTGCTGTTGCTGCTGCTGCAGTTGCTGCCGCTATGTTATTCCCCTGATTCTGTTGCATTTGTACCATTTGTTCCAGAATAGCTCGGATCCCGTCATTATCGATCCATCTACCAATCATACTGTTCAGTCATGGACAAGACCGACAGTTAATGCTTAATAAATTAATTAAAGGTATAAACATCCTATAAATAAATTCTAGACTCTAAACTATTATCCTCGATTACTCGCTCGGTGAGTAATCACTGGAGTAGCTCATAACTCCAAAGGCCGAGGGAAACTGCTCTGATACCAAAATGTAACACCCTATTTATTTAACCCTTAATTACCCTTAATAAAAAGTGAATTTAAAATTTTCATTTTAACTTATAAAAATCTCCCGTCAAACGGACGGAGTTTCGTTTGTTTTTAAGACTTTCCCAAAATTCTGGTTTTCCTGTAACCTGATAAACATCAACATTTTCAAATTTCAGAAGCCAGCAGGGCTATATACATATATCACAACTAGTGCAACATCGTGCACACGTCAGAATAGCAGAGTATGAAACATCAGAGTTTAGCGGAAATATAAACAAGTTGTGGAAAATAGTACTTTTCCCAAAATAAGACTCCTACCCAAAAGGAGTCGTCCTGGGCCCCCAAAAAGGCTATATACAATATATACAACAAAAATGAATCAAGTCACATCATCGGGCCCAGGACATTCCCATGTCCTACATATATAAGTAACCTACTCTCCCTGTGAGGGAGACTACTCCTGCTCGGCCATACTCGTGTAAGCTCCTTCCTCATCTGTAAAAATATATCAAGAAGGGTAGCATTACACAGAACTTAGAAAATACATTCTAAAATGACATAGAGAACAACTAAGAGATTACTACCCTTTATCACTTGAATTATACTTCCTATTTTCAATTACCCTTGCTTCATTAATTCCCTATCGTTGTCCATATTCATTTCTCATTCCTTTTTACCGTTTTCTTGACCTTTCTTGATTCTATCATGTCCTTCTATCACTTTACTCACTTATCTACCTACCCTTTTATTCCTATTAAATACTCACTCCTAACGGTGGGTTCTGTCCATATAATATTCCACTCCTCTATGGAGGGTCCTGATAACATCCACTCCTTACGGAGGGTCATGATAATATCCACTCCTTTATGGAGGGTCATGTAATGTCCACTCCGTTGCGGAGGGTCCTGATAACATCCACTCCTTTATGGAGGGTCATGATAATATCCACTCCTTTATGGAGGGTCCTGATAATATCCACTCCTTTATGGAGGGTCATGAAGATATCCACTCCTTTACGGAGGGTCATGGTAATATCCATTCCTTATGGAGGGTCATGATGATGTATAAATTCCGCTCCTTTATGGAGGGTCATGTTTATATAATTTCCCGCTCCGCATAGGGAGGGTCATGATAATCTAATTTCCCGCTCCGCATAGGGAGGGTCATGAACGTATCCTCTCCATTTTGGAGGGTCCATAGACAATACTCAATATCATAATCAATTGTTCATACCATTCACTTACCTTTTTCTCTAACCATTAATCCTTTTCTTGATTCCTTTACCATTCACCTAATTTCCTTCTTATTTCCGTTAACTGCATTTTACACTTCATCATCATTCATATTCATTCCAAATCCATTCTAAACACTAAAATTAATAACATAATCAACTTCCTAATCACTACATTCATTATTGACCTTCAAACCAGACTATAATCTACATCCATCATCAATATTCCCAATTGTCTCATGTTCATTACAATTCCATTCTAAACACTAGAATTAATAACATAATCAACTTTCTAATCACTATATTCATTGTTAACCTTCAAGCCATGCTATATTCTACCACCATCATCATTAAATCCATTTGTCTATCTCATCTCTAAATCTCTAGCTCACTTTCATTATTAAACCCACAAATACTTAAATCTAGACAATTCCAAACATACACAATTATTGTCATATCCATTAACCTTTCATAAATCCTATTCTAGTCAATTTCCCTAAGGTTCATCTTTCAATTTTATTCCCTACCCTTAATTCCCCCTATATACAAGCTAGAAAATACCCCCTAAGTAGAGGTAACACTTCCCTTCTTACCTCAAAACCAATAAATATAAGAGTTCCTTGAGGTGAGGGAGGTCCTATGTGATGATTCCTTAGCTTAAAAATTGAGAAGTTGATGGTGATCTTGATTCTTGATCAACTTGAAGTGAGAAAAGCTTGAGCCCTAGAGGAGATTAAATACAACTTTCATGAGCTAAAGAGAGTTGGAAAGGAATTAATATCATGCCATAAGACTCTACTTACCCCAAGTGATGGTGGAACTTGAAATCCAAAAGGGAGAAGGGAGGGAGCAACACGTGAGATGGAAGGAGGAGAGGGAATGAGACTTCAACCCACTTCCATGGTGTAAGCTTGATGGGGCTTGGTTGATCTTGAGTTTGATTTGCTCAAAATCAAGTGTTTGTGATGAGAGGGTGATGGGAGTGCTCTTGGAGTTGATAGAAATGGTGAAGGTGATGGGTTGATGTTGGAGATGGAGTAAGAAGGAATGAGGTGCCTTTGATGCCATATAATCAGCCTTGGGGTCAGCCACCATCGTGTGGCTTAGATGCAAACTTTGGCCCCAAGTTTCCAATTCAACGCACCAGATCTGGTGGCTACTGCGCACGCGCGCTTGGGCGCACGTCTGGCGCGCCTGAGCGCGAGAACAGCACCAGCACACGAGCTGGTGCATGGCTGATGCGCCAGATGCTGGCTGGGTGGAGAATTGGCGGGCCAGCACGGGGCTGATGCGCATCTGATGCAACTTGCGCGAGCCTGAGCGCACGGAATGGCGCGCCTGCGCGCAAATCTATCTGGCTCAGCCACCATGAATAGTGGTGCGCGCCTGGGCGTGCACCGGTGCGCCTGGGCGTGCACCAGAATTTCCAAACTTCGATTCGCCATAACTTTTTCGTTAACCGTCGGATCGGGTCCAAATTTTTAGACAAGCTTCTTAATCCCCTAAACTTCACATCCAACGGTGGAATTTATTTTCTTAGCATCCTATATTAAATTCCTAATTTTCTCTTTTCGGTCGATTTCTAACATCTAAAACGCCGATTTAACCCCCGATTTCGCTTAGATAATTTCGCTCGATGCTACAAATGCCTTCTATACGACCCCTAGTACTTATAATTACTACCCACCTATCTCCCAAAATTCGTTAAGCAATTAATCTACCCATTTTCTACGCTTTAGACCTATTAACTCAATATTTATACTTGGAATTAAATTTGGGATGTTACAGTTCGATTTTGATGTTTTAAAACTTGAAAACATTGTTTTAAGTCATATAAATATTTATTTAACTAAAGGATATTTTATTTATATAAAAATACACTTGTAAAAATTCCTATTGGCTGCACCGTCCATAGCTGATTTAATTTCTTTATTTCTGAATTTTATTTTTCAAAGACTTGTTTTTGATTGGATGATAGGGTGGTGAATTAATAAAAAAAAATCATAGTCTTCCTACCCTAGAGATGGGTGTGCCGTCCAACCCTTATTAAAGTGGAGAAGATATTCTCTCCATTTACCGTGTGGTGAAATTAAAATTCAAAGTATGCATAGAACTTGAGAAAGATATGATATTAATTACATTTTGCATTTCCTAGAGAATCATTAAGTGCAAAAGACTTAGAAGACCTCCCCTTGACCATGAAACTCACGCCACATTCTCTTAATCAAGTAGGTTAGTTGAATTTGATTTCCTACCTCTTGCCTATAAATAACCTCATTCTATTAGTTCATCCATTAGAAAGCAAACATAGAAAAGAAACAAGAGAAAAATAGTCCCTCCCATTGAAAAAGGAAAAAATCGTGGAGCTCAGTAGGGAAGAGAAGAATTTTCATTCATTGAGTGTTCATCAATTGCAAAGGAGAAAGGTATTTTTATGAGCTTAAAATCTATTATTTTTACCTTGTTTTAAGTTTTTCTTTTTGGATTTTTATGAACAAACAGTAAATCTTTATGTTTATAGTTTATGTTCTTATTCATGAACACTCATATGCATATTTAAAATTTATTTTAAGTATTTGAGAATTATTTTTTTTATTTTGTTCATGGTCATGTGAATAAGGATTTAAAAGGGACTTATAAAGAGGTTTAAAGAAACAAAGTTTTCCCCTTTTTATTCCTTATGATGGCCGAATATATGAGGATGAAATAAGGAAGTTAAAAATTTGATTTGTGTCATATGAACTTGTTTAAGTGATTTTTGGAATTTTAGAATGATGGAAGTTTGATATTTTAGCATGAATCCATAAAGAAATAATCATTTGATGAATGAACAAAATTGTATTTGGAAAATTATTTTAATTTCTGGATGTTGGCCGTAAGGCCCTATGTTTATTTAACTAAAATTTTGTTTAATTTTGTAAATGATTATTTGATAGATGTGTAGTATGAATTGAAAAATAAATAAGTTTTTGCAAAAGGACACTATGCAGTCCAGAAAGTAATTAATTAAGAAAAGTATGATTTTTTTGGTTGATTAAAAAAACTAGGGTTTTGACTCTGCTAGGGTTTCCCTCTTTTCTCTCTCACGGCCTAGGGTTTCTCCTAGCCACCGCGTGCGGCCACCATGGCCAAGAAGAGGGGGAGGCCTCCAAAGTCTCCCTCCCCTAGTTCTGCAACAAAGACTGTGGTAGTTAATAATGATGTGCAACATTCTGTGATGGATCTTTCGAAGCTGGATGACGATGACTTGGACCTCATAGATAACTTGTCAACCAAGCAACTCGAATCCTTGATGCAAGGACTTGAACTGATACGCGCCAGAGTTAAAGGAAAGTCTCCGATTGTTGAGAATGTTTCTACAGAAAAGGAGCAAACGTTGCATGGTGAATCGAGTTCACGTAAACCTGTTGAACCGAATGAGAAGAATAATCCTAATGGTGCAACTTTGAACACAGGTGTGGAAGGAAAGAGGCCATCAGTCTGGGATTCTTTCGATATCTCCAAATTAAGGAACGCTGGTGAAAAGTTGAAGTTTCATCAACCTGAACAGAAAGAGGGTGTTTCGATTGCGAAAATTGAAGTCTCTGATGTTGAAGCTGAAGAGAAATATTGGGAGCAAGCGTTGGTATGTTACGTCCTTGGAGCAAAACCTCCTTTTGCGGTCATTCAAGGTTTTCTTAAGAAGGCATGGGGACATCATGGAATCGACAAGATTCTCATGAATAATGATGGAACTCTAGTGGTAAGATTTAATTCTATTGAGGCTAGGAATGCAGTTCTGAACATAGGGATTTATCACTTTGATAAAAAGCCCTTAATCCTAGCACCTTGGACAGGCAAACCAGTAACTAGAAGCCATATTGATACGGTTCCAGTTTGGATTCAATTGCCAAACTTAAACCTGAAATTTTGGGGTGCAGAAGCCTTAGGTAAGATCGCAAGCTTGGTAGGTACTCCTATAATGGTGGACCAAGTCACTAAGGAAAGGAATAGAATAAACTTTGCACGTGTGCTTGTGGAAGTAAACCCAACGATTCTCCCAGAAGAGGTGTATTTCGAAGATGATAAGGGACATGTAGTGGCTCAAAAAGTAGACTATGAATGGAAGCCTATCTGGTGTTCTACTTGTGACAAATATGGTCACGACAGTAAAATGTGTAGAAAGAAGTATAAGCAGGTGTGGGTAGAAAAGAAGAAGCCATCCAAAGAGGACATTGAAAAGCTTGATGACAGATTAAAGCTCAAGCAATCCATTGAAGTGGGAACTATTCCTCAGGAAAACTTGGTTGCTGCACTTGAGAGTGTAAAGGAGATTGATGATCTGTTGATTAAGGATCCTAAGTCACCAGCACTGTCTAATCTGGCTAGTGCTTCTGCCAATGGAAAGCAAATCTCTCATGATTCAATTGTGGCTGAGACTGTTGATGAAGTTGAGGAAGGATAGTGGACTACTGTGACTAGAAGCAAAGCATTGAGAAAAATAGATGGTCAGAAAGGTGAGATTTCCTCTCATCATCCCCATGGATAATCTAGCAGCCTGGAACATTCGGGGGATCAACCACCCCCGAAAACAAAAAGAATTAAAAAGGTTGATTTCTGATTTTAATTTAGGTATTGTTGCTGTTCTTGAGAATAAACTGAGGGCTAATTCTTATAACTCTATCAAGGAAAAGGTTGCTCCTGGATGGGGGTCTTATATTAACCTTGAGCATCATGATATTGGCAGGATATGGATCTTGTGGAAAAAGGATATGTATACACTCTCAATCATTGCTAGTAATAGCCAGTATGTTCATTGCTATGTGAAACATAACCATAAACTTGCAGATTTCTTTGTTACTTTTGTTTATGGGGAAAATGAGGAGGTAAACAGGATGGATCTTTGGAGCTTTTTGGTTCTCACTGGCTTGTCTCAGAATCTTCCTTGGCTTGTCATTGGGGACTTTAATTCAGTTCTCAACCCTAATGAGAAATTAGGAGGTCATCTTGCTGGCTCTAATCAGTTGAATGGCTTCAGAAATTGTGTGCAGAGTTGTGATCTCATTGATATGCATTATAAAGGGTGCTTCTATACATGGTCAAACAAACAAGATGATTCTGACAGGATCTTGAGTAAACTTGACAGAGCCCTTGTTAATGATAGATGGATCAATCAATGGCCAGAATCAGAAACTACTTTCGTGCAGCCTGGGATTTCTGATCACTCCCCTGTGGTTGTGGATTGGAAAACTGGTTGTGTTTTGAAGAGAGGAGACTTTAAATTCTTCAATATGCTAGGTAAGGATCCTAATTTTCTCTCAATTGTTAAAGAGGCCTGGGATATTAGCTTTGAAGGCAGTGCAATGTATGTGTTAATGAGGAAACTGAAAAACCTTCAAGGGCCCTTAAGGAAGCTTAACTCTTCTCAGTATCAAGATATTGATAAGAAAGAGGAACTGTTCAGAGATAGGCTGTTGAGAGCTCAATCTGCCTTGGCAGATGATCCTTTGAATATCCATCTGCAAAAAATTGAGAGAGAAGCGAATCAAGACTACCTGAAGGTGTCTGGTGCAGCATTTAGTTTTCTGAAGCAGAAAGCAAAAGAATTCTGGCTGAAGGAGGGTGATCAGAATACAAGGGCCTTTCATCAAGCAATCAAGCTAAGGAGATACAGAAGTAGAATTCTCTCTGTCCAGGATGAGCTTGGTAATATTTTCACAGATCAGAAGGAGATTGGGGATGTTTTTGTGAAGCATTTCAGTGATCTTCTGAATGGTGGTTCTACAGCTTGGTGTATGAATGAGAGTGATATCAATCAGGGAAAGGTTCTTTCCACAGCCCAGCAGATTAGGTTGATTAGGCCTATTACTGAAGAGGAGATTTACCAGAACTTGATGTCCATCCATATTGATAAATCCCCTGGCCCTGATGGTTATGGGGCTGGTTTCTTTAAACAAGCATGGCATATTATCAGAAGTGATTGTATTGCTGCTGTTCAGGGATCAGACAAGGTGATCCAGTTTCACCTATAATCTTTGTGCTTGCTATGGAGATGTTATCAAGGAAATTCAAGGCTGCAGCAACTCATAATAGGTTCAGGTTTCACCCTTTCTGCAAGGACACTGGCCTAATCAGTCTAGCTTTTGCTGATGATCTGATGGTTTTCTGCAAAGGGAATGTTGCTAGTGTGGAAATCTTGAATGATGCTTTCAAAGAATTCTCTGTGAGTTCAGGCTTGTTTGCAAATCAGCAAAAGTCCATGATTTTCATGGCTGGAATGGATGAAGATACTCAGCAGCAGCTTCAGCAAATCACTGGTTTTGCAAAAGGGACTTTTCCTTTTAAGTATTTGGGTCTGCCTCTCTGTGCAAAGAAGTGGTCCAATCATACTTGTCAAGCCCTTGTTGATAGAATCACTAGAAGATTGGTTACTTGGTCATCACGAAATCTTTCTTATCAAGCAAGAATGCAGCTTATCAATTCTGTTCTCTTAACTTTACACACTCACTGGGCTCAAGTCTTCATTATTCCAAAAGGTGTTGTTAAGCAGGTGGAAAAGAAGTGCAGAGACTTCTTGTGGGGTTTGAATCAGGCTGGCAGTCCTCGAGCAGCCATTGCTTGGTCCAAACTATGCACTCAGAAGAAGTATGGGGGCCTTGGCTTCCAAAATGTGCATCTTTGGAACATTGCTGCTATTGGTAAGCAGGTTTGGAGTCTAGCTTTGAAGAAAGATCAGCTTTGGGTCAAGTGGATCAGCTCAATTTACTTGAAACATTCTGATTTTTGGTCCTGTCAACCTACTGCTTCTGCAAGCTGGCATTGGAAGCAAATTTTGAAGTCAAGAGATAAGCTTGGTGCTGGATTTTATAATGGTTATTGGAAGGGTAGCCCAGACAGTACCTACAAGGTCAGAGAAGGCTATCAATTATTACTTGGTCATCAAGAAACCTTTGAGTTTCATGGTTTGGTGTGGAATCACATATCAGTCCCTAGACATTGTTTTATTATTTGGCTGGCTGTGTTGGACAAATTGAAGACAAAGGATGCTTTAGCTAGTTATATGCAGATTAATCCGATTTGTGAACTATGCCACAAAGGTATCGAGACTCGGGACCATCTTTTTTTCTCATGTGATTGGAGTCGAGAATTGCTGGAGGCAGTGTGCAATTGGTGTTGTCTTGATCATTGGCATTACAGGTTTGATAGCTGGTGTAGATGGTTAAAGCATGGCTTTCGTGAAAAAGATAGAAGACGGTTCATCTATGCTGCCATGGCTGCTTGTGTCTATCACATCTGGCTTGAGAGGAATAGACGCCATTTCAATCAAGTTGGAAAACGTCCTGACCAAATTTTTGTTCTAATCAAGAAGGAATTAGCCCTTAGAATTTCTTTATGTTGTCCTAATTTTAAATATTGGACCAATAGAGTTTTAGTAGATAGGTTATTACTTGACATTTAGTCTCTGTTGTGTATTTGAACTTTGGCCTAATTTTTCATTCTTCAACCCTACATAGTAGGTGGGGAGATATGGAATTTTAGGGTGTATGAGTTTATTTTTTGCTCGTTGGAATGAAGATTACTATGTTGGAAACCAACAAGCGGGCTAAGCAAATACTAGAGGGGGGTGAATAGTAATTTGAAGCACTAATACCAAATATTTCGACTAACAATTGAAGAATGGAGCTAAGACTGAATTTTCTGGAATCAGACCCAAAAGACTCGAGTCTTTTGAGAAATACTCGAGTTTTTCAGGATGAACAACTCGAGTCTTTTCTGAAATACTCGAGTTTTTCGTATCAGATAGCAGAAAAACAGAAACGAAAATTCAGCAATTTAACTCAAATCAATTCAATACTAAACAGGAACTTATCCAACAGAATAACAAGCAATCTAAATAACTTTTAACACAAAGATTCCTTGAACTTGCTACCTAATTGTATAAATCCTAATTGATTGAAATGCTTTAAGTCTATTGAGCTAGAAAGTAGATTAAAAGCAATAAACCAACACTCAAGCAATTTTATCCTGGTTCACTCCAACAATGAGCTACATCCAGTCCTCCTAATCACTTAGGAGTTTCTACTAATAATAAAATTGTTAGAAATTACAAAGGACTGCTTGAGAATGGTCTCACTCAACCTAACCCTTCAAGAGTGTACCAAACTCTTGATTTCTACCCCAATTTGATTCCGGTGATTGAAGAACTCTTCAAAAGCTTCCTTGAACTCCCTTCAAGTAACTCCACCGGGCTAGGAACCTCCTAGTCTTGTGCTTGAGAACCTCTCAAGACTCCAACACCCTAAGCCACTTAGGGTTTGCTTGGGAACAATCCAAGAATTTGAATAATCAAGCTTTTTGTATGTGTATTACTAATCTCACAATGGATTAGCACAAATAAGCACAGCTCAATGTAAGAATTGAGGCCTTAAAACTCAACTTGGAAAAAAATGAAAATATGAGTGAGAAGTTGAGCTTTTGGGAATTAACACTTGAGAAGGGAAATTGTAAAAGCTTGAGATCAATAATGTGTTGTTGTCTTGTTTGTTTTTTCACAAATTCAAAGAGAAATTTTACAATGATGTTCAGATTGTTCTCTTGAGGTTGGTTGGACTCAAAATGCCCTCCATTCAGTTTTGAAGACTGTCCAACGTTCATTTTTGCTGACTGGACAAAAATACTCGAGTTTTTCAATAAATACTCGAGTCTTTTTGGTCAGTCACGAGTGAACTGGTGCACGAACAAGACTAACGGTCATTTTTGCTGACCTGGCACAAATACTCGAGTGTTTTGAAACTACTCGAGTATATACTCGAGTCTTTCTCATAATACTCGAGTATTTTGATCAGATATGGAAAAATTAATTTTTCAATTTTATTTTTCTTCTCAAGTATTAATTTTGGTTAATCTCAACTTAATAATCATATAAAAATTTATTCCTAGAAGAGACTAACTAATTCTACCCACTCTCAACCACTCTCAACATAAATTAGAATATTACAATTAATAATGATGAGAATGATTGGGCACTTGTCTTCTTTTCTTGACTTCTTGTTGATGTTGATGTTGCAATATCTTCAAGGCATGATTTGTTAATTACTTTGTCATCATCAAAACAATCCACATAGGAGCATTGAATTCACATACTACTTCTACCAAAAAATGATTTTTTTGGTTAATCATTTTTACCTTTTAGATTTCATGATCTTTAAGTGATATAGAAATCTTTTGTTATTATGTGTGTGCCGAATTGTTTTTATTGGGTATTCTTTTATAATTCCTTAATATAAAAATAATTGTCTATATGCTTATGAGATTATGTGACTTCTAATTGATATGTATGTGATATTATCATGATGCTTAAGTTGCTGTCCAAAAATTGTATGTGCTCTAAAAGTGTTTACTTTTAAGTGATTTAATGTGTAGAGAAATTGATATAACGTTATGAAATTATATAATTATGTCATAAGTGTTTATATAACATTTTGTTACTGTTTCTATTTTATTTTGCTTGGCCGAATTATTGTTTAGTGATTAGGTGCGTTCTTTTAATTTTTCTAAGTGCCTAAGTGTTATATAATGTTTGTTTTCTAATTGTTTAATATGATTTCATGAAATGAGTGTTAAATAATTGAGTTTTTTAGTGAAAATAAATAATTCTGGAAAATATATTTTCATTAGGGCCATGTCACACTCTCTCCATTGTTTATAAAATATAGTTTCTATATTGTTTGTTTTATAAAGTATATGGACTTGCGTGAGTAGAGAAGTAATGAAAACTCTTTTGTAAAGATTTCGAGCAAAGTAATTCTTTTATGCATAAGTTGGGTATTCGATTATGACTATTAAAAATCCTCCCAACTGGTAATAAAACCATTCTTTATTAGTGTATATTGTAACATCCCAAACTTTATTTATATTGTAATTTATGTTGTTATGGTCTTAGAGTAGAAGAAATGAGAGCATAAGTTAGAAGTTTAGCCAAATTAGCATGCAACCTTAGGTTTAAAACATAGGAACTTAGGAAATTAGAATAACAAGATTGGTAGCTTAAAACATAAATTCCACCGTTGGATGTGAAGTAGGATATGTGAGGAAGCTTGCCTTAAAATTTGAGGAAGATCCAACAGGTAACGAAGAAGTTATGGCCATTCAAAGTCGGGGTGCTGCAAACCCTGCAACTTAATCGATTAAGCTGCAGCTTAATCGATTAAGTCCAGAAAGTTGGAAAGTGCATAATCGATTTGAGCGTTCCCTCACTTCTTTCTTGCCATATTCGAATCTCTCTCTCCTAGGGCACTAATTCACTCATTTCAATTGATCAATCCTCAAGGGAATCACTCCAATTTCATCATCCAAGTCCTTCCTTGTTGCTTCAAGTAAGTGTTTGTGTTTGTGTTCTTCTCTTCTTTTCCCCATAGAATTCGAATTTCTCTCTCCCTCTTTCTCCCATGAAGCTCAATCATCCACTTAGGGAAATTTCAGATGGGGTCACGAATTCCCTCATGATTCTTGGGCAAAGCTTGACAATTTGTCTCTTTATTCTATTGATTTTTAGGTTCCTCCCTCTTCCTCTAAGTGTGGCTATTACTCAAGTGTGTTCCAAGCACAAACTCTCTCTCTATCTCTAAGAACTTGAGGTAAGGAGGTTTGTGTTACCATATTCTAGGGGGTAGATTGTATTGTGTATATATTGGGTACTAAGAGGTAATTGTTAGTTAGGGTAAGGAACCCTAGGGTAGTTAATATTATGTTTAAATGTGACTATGTATAAAAATATATTTTTGAGTTGTTATGTTGTGCCTAAATGTGACTATTATGCTTGGTTATGTGGTTGTTATTTTGCTAAATTATGTTAAGCCCTAGAATTGATGAATGATAATAATATGATGTTGGAATTGGTATATAATGATTCTTGGGAACTTTGAAAAATATAATTATGTGTTTAAATTGATGAAGCTATGAGAACGAATACGAGTGGATTAATTGAAAATGAAATTCACAAACTTAAAGAATAAAGAGTGTGTGATTCCCGATCTTGTAAGATGTTGTCCGAAGGAGACTGTACGCATTGATCGCATAAGACGCACTTGATGCGCTGCTGTAAGACGTTGTCCGAAGGAGACTGTACGCAATTATGGACACACACACACACACTATATATATTAATTAAAGATATAATTGGATTGTGCCTCTCCAGATCTTGTAAGACGTTGTCCGTAGGAGACTGTACGCATAGATCGCGTAAGACGCACTTGATGCGCTGCTGTAAGACGTTGTCTGAAGGAGACTGTACGCAATGATGGATGCACCTTCCTATTGTGGAATCCAGGTCTTGTAAGACGTTGTGCGTATGAGACTGTACGCATAGACCGCGTAAGACACACATTGTGTGCAGCTGTAAGACGTTGTCCGAAGGAGACTGTACGCAATGATGGAAATCCACGTAACAATTTCTACAAGTCTTTATAAGGATACAAAGAGTATGTGACAAAAGGCGGATGTTGAACTTGTGCAAAAATATGATTAGTATGAGACCGTGGCAAACAAAAGAAAATCATTCACATAATTCATCAACAAACAAAAGCATAAGCCTAGCATATTTTCATTCATGAAACCGTGGCATACATAGGGTTCTTTAAACAATTTAGATTTCATATTTAACACATAAAAATCAACTTAAAGTTCATGGAAATCACATGCACATAATCAAAATCCAACATCAAAACTTCTAACCTAACAATCAAGTACAAACCGTGACCAACATATCAAGATTACAGCCATCACACAAATGTTATTCACTTAAAGCATCATTACATCTCAAGATCATCACATGCAAGAGATTAAACAAAAGAAAATCAAGCTTACATGCTCAAGAACATAGAACCGTGGCTAACAAAAAAGAAATCATTAAAGTACATCTTAGATCAAGATAAACCGTGGCTAACTTAAAGAAAAATCACCAAGAAAAGTTCAATCATTTCAAATAATTCAAGAAATCAAACACATCATAGTTTAGGCATGGATCTAAACATGCATGCAAACAAGAACATTAAATCTTTGAAAACTTTTCATGAAAACTTAAAATCAAACCCTTTTCTAAAACACTTTTAAGAAATCAAGGAGGAAGACTTAAGATCATGAGGAAAAACATTTTTCTTAACAAAACTTCAAGATCAAGTTCAAATATTAACATGCATGGTATCAAAAACACTAGATCAAACATAAAAACTAACATGCATCAACACTTTTTCTCAAACAAAATCAAAGTTTAGAAAGAAGGAATGAAAAAGAAAAAGAATCAAAGAAAAAGGTTTAAAGCTTTTAAGATCATGAGCAAATTCTTACTTAATTAAAATTTTAAGAATTCAAGTCCAAAATCTTTGGTTTCTCTCTTCTCTTCTCACGGTTCATCACTCATCCTCTAAGGTCCATGGTTTCTCCTTCTATTTTCACTAGTTTAGCTTAATTAAGCTTAGATCATGAAGTGTTCAAGGTGTTGGTTCCTTCCTCTTCACAATTCGGTCTCTCTCTTTCTCTCTCTCTCTCTTTCTCTTTCTCACTTTCTCACTAAGAGCTTGATGGTGTTCTTAGTGTCATGTGTTTGGTCTAGGAAAAGAAATGGAAGAAAATTTGTGTTTGATGAATGAATGAAGAATTCATTCACGGCTTTAGTGTTGATGTTGTGTGTTGGTGTTGGTTTGCTTGGAATTAGAAATGAAGAAGAGAAGAAATGGAAATGAACTCACTCACTCTCTCATACGGTTTGGTTCCTTTTTCTTTTAGTTCTACTTTTTCCTATTTGCCAAGAAGGGTTTGCATGAAGGGTACATTTGCAAATGCTTAAGGACTAAGTCATAAACTTGGAGGCCAAGTTTTGCCTCAAGGCCCTCACGACCTCCCCCTTATTCCTTCCTTTCCTTCACTTTTTCTTCCTTTAAGTCATGCTTGTGTTATCATGGTGATGTCATGGTTTGACTAATGTGCACCCTAGTTCATGACTAAGCAAGGCTACATAAAGGCCAAGTGGAACAACTTGGTGACCAAGCCATCCACTTAAAATTCGGCCAAGGTAGGTTTAGGGTGGTTTGGATTAGCTAATTAGGTTTAAGACACTAATTAGGGTTATAATCATGATTAGGGTAGGATTAGGTTAATTAATCTAGGTTTAGTCCACTAATCCTTAGTAATTAGGGCTTAATCAATGATTAAGGTACTAATCAAAAACTTAATCATGGGTTTAAGGAAAACTAATTTTGGATTAACTCACTAATCAAAAGGGTTTAAGGTCTTAAAAAATGATTAAGCACTCAATCAAGGATTAAGAGCTCGATTAGGGTTTTATCAAAGATCAAGGTGCTAATTAGGGTTTAATCAACGATTAGGGCATCAATTAGGGTTTCTAGAGGTAATTGGACTTTGATTCTTTGAAACTTAAAGAGAATTAATTTTCCATCTTAACCATATAATCATAGAACCGATTAAGAAAACAAAATCTCAATCAACCATAAACAATCAAGCATACCAAAACACACACACAAGCAAAATCAAACTTCAAGACACAAGAATGTATCAGGAGATCAATTCTTAAATTAATTATCAAATCGATTAGGTTAAAACAATTTATTAATTAGGGACTTGTAGAAGTGAGTCAAATGGGCAGATGTTACATATATCTGATGCCTCACCTAGTCCAGATCTTGGTTGCTTTCTTAACATTAAAGATATCAGTGAGGTATATTTCTTTTACCACCATTAACAATTGTTAGATTCATTATCTAGGATTTATGCTTAAATTATAGATGTATATTGCTTCCTCATATTTATATCCTGAATACAGATCAAAGATCTAATGCAAGATTTTTCGTCTAAGCACATCATTCCTAGCATGGAGCAAAAAATTCGTGTGCTCAATCAATAGGTCATTTATGTTTAACCCTTTTAAGTTGGTGCTTTGTATTTATTATTTAAGACCCAATATTTGTTATTTTACCCATATTCTGATTGTCCTTAGCCTTGTTTCTGTAATATTTATTTTTGTTTAGGTTTCTGCAACACGAAAAGGTTTTAGAAACCAAATAAAAATTTATGATGGAGAAAAGGAAAAGAAGATGGTGCAAATTCTCTCAATGGTCCTATGTATGTATGCTGTGTGTGTCTCTAATAGAATATTCATGTATGCTATCTATGTCTCTTTCATCTTCTTGCTTTTTTTTCTAATTTTTTTTTGTTTCCGTTGTTGAAGGTATAACTTTAACTCCATTGAATCCCAAATTCGAGTTTTGGGTGATTATGCTTTCATGCTACGGGATTATGAACTTGCCTTGTCAAATTATCGCCTAATTTCCACAGATTACAAGATTGATAAAGCCTGGAAACGTTATGCTGGTGTGCAGGTAATTTCATGTTTTCAATTCCAATTGGAGGGGCCTTCAGACAATACATGGTTGTTACATGGGCTTTAGTTAGGGTCATCTGTATAGTTGCGGAAGGATGTTAAATTGGATTCAATTTCTTTTCCCAAATTAAGGAATAATTGTCCTTGATAACATAGAGATATTTCAGAAGAATTCAAGTCTATCATTATTTCCACACCCGCGGATAGGTGACCCCTTATTGTGTATCCAATTATGTTTTGTATGCTTGCAACATTTTATATTTATCTACCTATTGTTCTTCAATGCACCGATGGATTGCTCATGAAATTGATTAGAATTGTTCATACTTGCATAAGTTTGTATTCGAAATTGTAACCATTCCTTTTTATCGAAAGATGAAAGAAGAATGAAGATAGTTGAGATTGGTGGAGATAAAGAGCTTTTAAATATGTTAAGCACGGCTAAAGATGACGGTACACGGAAAACAGCTTTGGCCGCTCTTGATGCACTGTCATACTCAGGTGGTTCTTTAAATTCCTAATTGTTAATATTCTATTTAGTGTTCTTTGATGCTTATTATTTGATTTTTCTAAGTAGACTTCTTTCTTTCTTTCTTTTTTTTTACATATTGCTTATTAACATGTTGGTGGAGAGGTGAATATTGAGATCACTTGTACCTTTGTGGTCCTAAGCTATAAACCTGAAGCATCCAGCCATTTACCAAGTCTGTGAGATGGAAACCAGCTGTAAGGGCAGAGAGTGGTGAGAAGCTTGGAAAACCATTACATGCTTAAGGTTTCTTAAGCTTAGCTAATGTTTTTCTGTAAGTTCATGATTAATTGTGTTTTGGCTGGCTTCCAGCTTGAGGGTCCTCAAATTATGGAATTTGGATTTAGAAATGCTATTTCCAAAGTAGGCGTGATCAAGTTCTTGTCTGATCTTTTCTGGATTGGAATGTTTTACTATCTTTACAACAGGTATTCTTTTGCTTCAGTTAAAAAAATATTCTTTTGCTCTATCTTGTCTTATTCTTCTAGGGTGTTTTATCCTTTTAGTTCTTGACCTTAGGCTATAGAGTTTCTTGCTATGTTAACTTTGCTACTTTCAGCACTTAAGAATTTATGTACACACTCTCCTAGTCCTACTTTTTGAAGTGTGTAATTTTGACAGGACATCAATTTCAGGTCCCGAGCATACAAAGAATCAAGCAATGATGGGTAATTGGTGTTGCTTGAGGAGGTGGAGTAGAGTACAAAGGATATTAGAGATTTTGTATTTTATTTTAATGTCTTTTTTTTTTGATGTATTTTGTATGTTCTTATGTTGTATCTTGTAAGAAACACAACTTATAATAATTGGATGAGTTTTTATCAAATGTATGTTATAAATTTAGTAGTTGTATAATCCTATTAAAAATATTTTAGAATTTGAAGCATAAAAAAGATTTCTTTGGTCAAATATATTTTTTTTTAAACTAAAAAAGGCTAAATTGTCGTTGCAGAAGCCAAAGGTGTCTTGCAACGACAATTTCGTTGCAAAATAGATCACCTACACATAGCTTTGTCGACCTTGTTTAGCAACAACATCTCTTATGCAACGACTTATGTCGTTGCTGAAAACCCTTCTTTATAACAACGATGAAAGTCGTTGCTGTACCCTTTTGCAATGGCTTTACCAGCAACGACCAATGTCGTTGCAAAAAATGTTTTGCAACGACTTTTGGTTTTTAGCAACGACTTTTGTCGTTGCAATAAAGGGTTTTTCTTGTAGTGAGTTGTGAACGGGAGTCAAAGGGGTTTATTCGCTTTTCCTTATCTGTTACTTCGTTTTTATTTTAATTCTGTTTTAATTCAGTATTCAATATTCAATTCAAAAGACCCCCATGTTTTCTATGCATAATATGTATTCGACCTTTTGTTTGGAAAGATATTCCTTGGAAGACGACCTAGGAGTAAATTCCTATTAAACTGTTTTTTTCAACAAATCATAGCAGTTTTAAAAGCAACTCTCTTTGTAGAAATTTACTTTTTAACCACAGAGAACGGTTAAAAAAAGAACTAAGGAAACTCTCTAAACCTTTTAAAAACTTCAATGTCCCTTTTTCATTTTCTTTTTATCTAAAACACAAAATCTCTATTGTTTTCTAGGGAATGAACTACAAATTTCGTTTATGGTGCAAGGTATTCATTGTCATAACTAATCAACCATTCTCTAATTTTGATTTTTAGAATGTTCCCTTCATTCTTACCCCCGTTTTGTCTTTTTAATTTAGGTTTTGAGGAGTTAATTTTTATCCCCCTTTGTGCATCTTCAAGCAATCTTACTTTACCATATATTGGTGAGCAGCGATTATTATTCTATGTTGTTCGGAGTCTAATTTTTAATGGGTTATAAAAACAAAATAATCATGCATTTTTAACTATGTTGAAATTTATGAATACATATTATAGAACATGACAAATAAGAATGCATACAATTATTGATAACTAATTACACGAAAATGAACATATTTAATATATAAATTACATTAATAAAGCCGATTTTCCAATACATAATTATACTATAAACAACTCTTTGCGACAAAATCACGACAACAGGAATGCAGGGCGACATGTACGGGAGGCCCGCGCCGATAATAATAAAATAAAGAGTAAATTGTCACTTTGGTCCCTGAATTTACACAACACTTTCACTATAGTCCCTGAAATTAATAAAAATGTTCTTAGGTCCCTGACTTTGTAAAAAGTCATTCACGTTAGTCCCTGCCCCTAACCCCCGTCAACGGACGTTAACGGAGTGATGACGTGGCTGACTGAGAGTCTTAAACGACGTCCTTTTTGCGTCCTCGTGACACTTATAACGGAGTAAACTGTCTCATTAGTTCTATCAACTTTATCAGTGTCATGTTCAGCTTGTTGGAAACCAACAAGCGGGCTTAGCAATTACTAGAGGGGGGGTGAATAGTAATATGAAAGCAACAGTGACTAATTTTCGGTGCAATTAAAAGATAATTGATCAAAAGCTAGTTTTTCTGAAACTGGGCAATTTACTCGAGTGATTTGAAGAACACTCGAGTGAAAAGCTGAAAAGTACTCGAGTGTTTTATGCAGACCTGAAAGGTTCAGTTTCAGGGAAATTTTGCCAAATGATTCAATTACTTAAGGACTAGTCAAGAGCAGATATTAATCAAGATAGAGGGCAATTAAACTAAGTTAAAACAAGTTGAAAACAAGTTAATTGCATCCAATTTCTACTTGATTTATAAAAGCCCCTTTCTAGATAACTTAGGGTTTGGTTTTTCTTGAAATCTAAGAAAGCTATAAAAGAGAGAGACAACACCAATTTTATCCTAGTTCACACTCAATCTAGAGTGCTAATCCAGTCCCCCTAATCAACTTAGGAGTTTCTACTAGTTATCAAATTGTTAGAAATTACAAGGCTTAATTGAGATTCCTCACTCAATCCTAACCCTTTTCAAGAGTGTACCAAACTCTTGAAATTTCTACCCCAACTTGATTTGGTGATGAAGAGTCCCTTCTTCTTAAGCTCCTTGGAACCTCCAAGAGCTCCACCAAAGCTAAGAACCTCTTAGCCCTTGCTTGAGAACCTCTCAAGTCTTGAATGAACCTAAGACCCACTTAGGTACACTTGGTTACCAACCAAGATTTTAGAACAAGAAGTGTATGAGTGTTTGAGAATTGTACAACAATTAATTCTCTTACAATTAAAGCACACTCTCTTAACTCACTAAGGCAATAATAAAGATGAATGCTTGGTTGAGTTTAGAGAGAGAAAATGATTTTAACACTTGAGAGAGATGGAGAATCAATGAAAGAGTAATGGCTTGTTGTAGTAAATGAGGTCAACTCTTCAGAATATAAGTAAGGGGACAAAAGGGAAGGAAAAACCAAGTTATTCTCCCTTTTTGTCCTCTTCTAACGTTTAGAAAAATAGTTGTCAGACCCAAAACACTCGAGTCTTTTTGAAAACACTCGAGTGTTTTGGTCAACTCTGATAGGGTTGCCTTTTTACTTTATCCAACGACTATATTACTGAAAATTCATAAATCACTCGAGTGTTTTGATAATCACTCGAGTGAATTGCTTAATGTTGGAAAAATTAAGTTTTTATAACATTGTTTTCAATTCTCTCTTCAAGTCTAATTGGTTTTAATCTCAACCTTTCATGCATAATTATTGTTTGACCTTTATGTGAGAATAAAACCTAAACTACCCACTCTCATAAATAAAATAAAATACATTAAAATAAAATGAGAATGAATAAATAACTAAGCACTTGATCTTCTTTAATGTTGGGCTTGCATTCTTCACTTTAAGTCCATAATTTAATTACATTGTCATCATCAAAATTAATCCGCCTTAATCGAAGACTTGAATTAACAATCTCCCCCTTTTTGATGATGACAAAATAATTAAACCTCTAGCACTTGAGAGCTCCCCCTCAAACTAGGAACCTTTTTAACCTGTACAATCCAAAAAATGCCAAGCACAACGTAATACAATAGTAAACATAATCAAGTGCTCATTGGTATCAGAGCAAGAGCATAAGTCATCAGAGTGTAAGCAAGAAAGCGAAAAAAATATGCTCTTTCTCTTTAATCTATTTTCTCCCCCTTTTTGTCATGATCAAAAAAGATACTATTTGGAAACAAGGTGGAGAATGAGGGATACCAATAAGAAAACTTACCCCTTAAGAGTAAATAATCAGAAAAATATGACTATGAAGCAATAAAGAAACTTTAAAGAACATGAAAATAATGAATAAAACATGATTGATGCATAATTGTCATAAATTCATCATTCCAACACACCATAAAAATGCCATAAAACTAGAGTTTGAATCAAAGTACACCCAACTCCAAAAACAACAAAATACTCAAAATGTTCAACATAGCTAAAAGTAAAGACATAGTCATAAAAACAAGAAGTGCAAAGTAGCATCATGACTCAGGCAGAGGGTGGCTGCTGATCATCATCGAGAGGATATGGCTGAAGCCTCCCAAGAGCGGATAGAATCTGACTCAGATCGGAGCGTACATGCCCAAAGCTAGCATCCACACTAGCAGAGTGGACATCAATCCTACCATGAATCGCCGAGTGCTGAATGTCCATCCGAGCCCGCATATCAAACATGGCTGCCCTGTGCTCGTGAGCTTGATTTTCCAAAGCATCCAAGCGGCCATCTATCCGATCAATCCGACCAGTCATCAAGTTCCTAAACTCCTCAGCCTGTTGTCCCATGGAGGCAAACTTCCCATCAAAAATATCCAGCCTCTCATCCATATAGACCCTGTGCTGTGCAAATTGGGAGTTCCAGGACTCCGGCATATCAAAATTAATTCCATCAGTAGGGTCAACATGGGGCATACTGCCACTCCCTCCGGCCTGCTGGTCAAACACAGCCTGCTCCTCCTCTAGCTGTTGAGAGTCAATGCCCAGCTGATCCGCAGCCTGCTGAACATTGCCCTGACCCCTCAGAGCAGCTGCCTCATCAGAATATAAACATCGATTACCGAAGTAAACGATGTCCATCTTACCCAAGGAAATGTCAGAAAAGGCATGAGTCTTCTCAAGTAGACGAACGACTGACTCGATTTCTGGAATTTGAACATCAAAATGTTGAAGGAGTCTGCACACATGCATTGGGTAAGGGAGGTGTTGCTTGGGTTTTGAGTCGGAGGCTTGGTTCATCTTGGAAAGGATAATGGAAGCCCAATTCAAAACATTACCATTTAAAATGGCATCCATAGCTCTAAGCTCAATTTGGATAGGGCGGGAGTAATTTGGGGAAGTTTGGGGCAACAAAATATGGCTAACAATATAGTGAAGGACTCTATTGTCGGCGGTCATTTGGTTAGCTCTCTTCTCGCCCTTGAGATATGCACGATCGGGGCGGAGTAATTTTCGGAAAATAGGGTCAACATCCCCTTTGGATGTACCTTCGCCCGATCGTGAAATCCCAAAGACTTGGAATAAAGCCTTGGGGGTTACCTCAAACCGTTTTCCTAACACGGAGGTCTCATAAGAATTCCCAACCGGCCTAAAGTTCGCATAAAATTGTCTCACTAGCCTAATGTAAATGGGGCCATTAAAGGATATGAAACCCATAAGCTTTTGAGTTTTGAGGGCATCTACAAAAGTGAATCCTCTACTATTGAGATAAGCTTCACTTACCCAAGTTTGAGTAGCATAATCGTTTGAAGCAAACTTTCTCTCCCTCTCAATGCAACTAGCTCTTTGGTAGAAATCATCCTCCTCTTCAATGGGTTCCTCCACTCTAGGCTTCTTCCCTTTTCTTCTATCCGAGGATGAAGCCATTTGCACTTACAATTGAAAGCTAGAAGAAAATTTTGAGAAAATTGGGGTTTTTGAGAAGTTAGGGTTTTGAAAGGGAATGATGAATTTGGGGGTGAAAAATGTGGATTTGATGTGAAATAAAGGATGGGAATGAGTTTAGAAGATGAAAACTTGTTGAAAAATGAAAGAAATAGTGATTTTGGGTGAAATATGTGATGAAAGAGGTGAGAGAGCTGAGAAAACTCGAATGAGAAGAGAGAGAGGGTCGAGCAAATTCTGGGCAAAATCGAGCAGCACCAGCCTATAACTGATGAAATCACTCGAGTGATTTCAAAAACACTCGAGTGATTTTCAGAAAACCTGAAAAACACTCGCGTGAATTGAAATTCACTCGCGTGTTGCCCGAAAGTTGGATTTTCAGAAAACAGGGATTCACTCGAGTGTTTTTGTAAACACTCGAGTGTTTTGCATCAGACCCTCAAAAAAAACTTTTTCAATTAAAATTGATTTAATTTGGAATTAAAATTACTCGAGTGATTTTAGGAACACTCGAGTCTTTTTATCAGTTAAGCTTAAAATAGTTTTTAAAACACAACACACAAATTCATCACAAATAATGAAGAACATAGATAGGAAACATAATCACACACAGTTAAAAACATAAATTTATAACATCTCAAGGTCCAAGTGTTCATCAAACACCAATGCACATGAAATAAGACATGCTTGGTGATTTTTCACAAACACAAATCAATTAGCTAATGCTTGACTCATCTAAAATTCCAAGTTCCCCTCTTAGATGATAAAAGGTATCTCTTGGCAATGGTTTTGTAAAAATGTCCGCTAATTTATTTGTGGTACTTACAAATTCAATTGTGCAATCACCCTTTTGAACATGATCCCTTAGAAAATGATGTCTAATTTCAATGTGTTTAGTCCTTGAGTGATACACCGGATTCTTAGTTAGGTTGATTGCACTCGTGTTATCGCACTTAATAGGAATATTTTCAAGTTTCAAACCAAAATCCAATAGTTGTTGTTTCATCCACAAGAGTTGAGCACAACAACTACCGGCGGCGATATATTCCGCTTCGGCGGTGGAAAGAGCAACACAAGCTTGCTTTTTAGAAAACCATGACACTAATGAACTTCCCAATAAATGGCAAGTACCACTAGTGCTTTTGCGATCAAGCTTGCATCCCGCAAAGTCGGAATCCGAATAACCAACCAAACTAAGACTAGTATCACTAGGATACCATAATCCGGTGTTAATTGTTCCTTTAAGATATTTAAAAATATGTTTAACCGCGGATAGGTGTGATTCCTTAGGATTAGCTTGAAAACGGGCACACATGCATACACTAAACATAATATCCGGTCTAGATGCGGTAAGATATAGAAGACTACCTATCATGCCTCTATATTTACTAACATCAACCGGTGTACCTTTGTCATCCTTGTCTAGGTAGCATGATGTGCTCATGGGAGTGTAAGCCTCTTTGCATTTGTCCATTCCGAATTTTCCAAGGATCTCCTTGCAATATTTTCCTTGATGCACAAAAATCCCCTCCTTGACTTGCTTGATTTGAAGTCCTAGGAAGAACTTGAGCTCCCCCATCATGGACATTTCAAATTCCTTTTTCATCAAATTAGAGAACTTGCTACACAAGGACACGTTAGTGGCACCAAAGATAATATCATCTACATATATTTGCACTAACAAAATGTCCTTTTTGGTTTTATAGATGAATAGGGTATTATCAACCTTTCCTCTTTGAAAGTCATTTTCTAATAAAAAGGTGCTTAATCGATCATACCAAGCTCTAGGAGCTTGTTTTAATCCATAAAGTGCCTTTTTCAATTTATAAACATGGTTTGGAAACTCATGACTTTCAAAACCGGGTGGTTTCTTAACATACACCTCTTCATTTATGAAACCATTCAAGAAAGCACTCTTGACATCCATTTGATAAAGAGTAAATTTCATTATTGATGCAAAGGCAAGCAAGATTCGGATTGCCTCAAGACGTGCAACCGGAGCAAAGGTCTCATCATAATCAACACCTTCCTCTTGGTTGTACCCTTGGGCAACAAGTCTCGCTTTGTTTCTTATAATCAAACCGGATTCATCAAGTTTGTTTCTATAAATCCATTTTAAACCAATTATGGTATGATCATTGGGTATAGGCACTAATTCCCAAACTTCATTTCTAACAAATTATTTAGTTCTTCTTGCATGGCCATAACCCAATGTTCATCCAAAATTGCTTCCTTAATTGATTTTGGTTCGATTTGAGAAACAAAGGAAACAAAATGACAAATATTTTGAATTTTCCTACGAGTTAATACTCCCTTTGAAAGGTCTCTTATGACATTGTCAATAGGGTGAGCTTTCACCGTTTTCCAAGCCGGATCAAGGTCATTTTTGACTTCTCCTTCATCCTTTGAAATCTCCTTCCCTTTTTCCTCTTTTGAAAACTCAAAACCTTCATCACAACCATCACTCAAAACACCATCTTCTTTCGAAGACTCATTAAAAACAACATGAATAGATTCTTCAATAGTCATAGTTCTTTTATTAAAAATTCTATATGCTTTACTATGCGAAGAATAACCCAAAAATATTCCCTCATCGGATTTGGAGTCAAATTTTCCAAGATGATCTTTTCCATTGTTTAGCACAAAAACTTTGCATCCAAAAACATGAAAGTAGGATATATTTGATTTTCTTCCTTTGTAAAGCTCATAGGGGGTTTTCTTGAGCATGGGCCTAATTAGAATTCTATTCATGACATAGCAAGCCGTATTAACGGCATCGGCCCAAAAATAATGAGGTACTTGAGAATCATTTAGCATGGTTCTTGCAAGTTCCTCTAACACCCTATTTTTCCGCTCTACCACTCCATTTTGTTCCGGAGTTCTTGGTGTGGAATATTGGTGTTCAATACCATGTTTATCACAAAATCTATCAAACTTGTAGTTTTCAAATTCACCACCATGATCGGTTCTAATAATAATTACTTTTTGGTTTACTTGGTTTTGCACAAGTTTAACATGGCGTTTAAAAGATTTGTAGGTCTCACTCTTTGCACTTAAGAATAATGTCCATGTAAATCTAGAAAAGTCATCAACAATCACCAAACCATAGTAGTTGCCACCAAAGCTTTTTACTTGAGAAGGTCCAAACAAGTCCATATGAAGCATTTCTAATGGTCTTGTTGTGGACACATCATTTTTAGAACCAAAATGGTTTTTGGTGTGTTTGCACTTCTTACAAGGAGTACAATCACCTTCAATTTTAAAATCTAGCTTTGGTAATCCAACTACTAAGTCTTTTGATTGTAGTTTCTTTAATTGATTTACATTAATATGAGCGGTCCTACGATGCCATAACCAAGTGTCACTCTCTTTGCTAACTAGACAAGTAGAAACCAAAGAGGTGATATTGTTTAATTCAACCAAGTAAGTATTATTAGACCTTTTGCCAACAAATTTGATAGATTCATCTTTGTCACTTTTTATGAGACATTGGGTAGAGGTAAATAATACATGGTTACCAATATCACATAATTGACTAATGCTCAAAAGATTGTGTTTTAATCCTTGAACATAAAGTACATTATCAATAACCAAGTTGGAAGAATTACCGACTTTACCAATCCCAAGAATTTTTCCTTTGTTGTTGTCTCCATAAGTGACATATCCACCTTCTTGAGGAGTAAGCTCTATGAAGTTCCGCTTATCTCCCGTCATGTGCCTTGAACATCCACTATCAAGATACCACGGTTTCTTTTCGGTTCTAAGGCACACCTACAAGACACAATCATTTGCTCATTTTGGGTACCCAAATTATGTTGGGTCCCTTTGGGTTAGCTTTTGGTGCTTCTTCCTTTTTAATCCAAACATAAGTGCCCTTTTGAATTTCAAAATATTTTATGTGGCACCTATTGTTTGTATGTCCAAACTTTCCACAATAAAAGTAAGTTGGTTTCTTTGTATAATCAATTTTAGAAAATGAACCAACCCTTTTATTGTCCTTTTTCTTATGGACATATCCTAAACCGGTTTTGTTTGAATAATTTCTTTGAGATTTAATTATCCGGTCTAGGTTTCTATCACTACTTGATATTGTGAGTTTGTGTTTCAAATCTTTTATTTCATTTTCAAGAATGTCACATTTCTCACAATATACAATAGTTTCCTCATCATTAGCACATTCACAAACATGACTAGAGTTAGCAAGTTCTAAGGAAGCATTTTGGAGTTTCAATTCATTTATGTATTTTTCCAATTCATTAATCTCCTTTTGATACTCCAAAATTTTCCTTCCTTTTTCCTTGTTAACCTTAGCTAGTTTTTCAAATTGTGTTAACATTTCATTATACTCATTGAGCAAATCATCATAAGGAATAGAGGAAGAGGAAAAGCTAGAACTTTGAGATGATACCTCATCCTCATTTTCACTCTTGGCACTTGAGGCTTCATTGTTGCTTCTAGCCATGAGACATAGATTTGCAACTTCATCATCCGAGCTACTTGATGATGAGTTTGCTTCCTTCTCCGGTGCATCCCACACAATGTAAGCTCTCTTGCCTTTCCCCTCTTGGGTCTTCTTTTCACTCTTTCTCAAGTATGTAGGACATTCCATCCTTATATGTCCAATGCCTCCACATTCATGACACTTCACTACATCACTTGAAGTCTTGTTCTTTGATTTTTGCTCCTTGGGTCTTCTATCTCTTGATGATGAGCCACTCTTCTTACCCTTGAGGAATTTATTGAATCTTTTCGCAAATAATCCAATTTCCTCCTCATTGAGTGCATGATCGGAGTTCTCACTTGTAGAGTCATCTTCAACCTCTTTTACAACTTTGGTTGAGGCCTTGAGAGAGATGCTCTTCTTCTTTTTGTCCGACTCCTCATGTGAGCTAAGTCTTGAAAGATCAATCTCATGTTCCTTGAGCTTTCCAAACAAGGTTGCCAAGTCCATAGTATTCAAATCCTTGGACTCCTTGATGGCGGTGACCTTAGGTTGCCATTTTCTATCAAGACATCTCAAAATTTTGTGAGTGGTTTCACCATCACGAAATTGCTTTCCTAGAGAAATCAAGTGACTAATGATATGTGAAAACCTCTTTTGTAAGTCATCAATAGATTCATTCGGGAACATGTGAAATAATTCATATTCATGTGTTAAAGAATTTAATCTAGCATTTCTTACTTCACTTGTTTCTTCATGTGTGACTTCCAAAGTGTCCCACATCTCCTTAGCCGACTTGCATTGAGAAACTCTATTAAATTCATCATGGGATAAAGCCGAAAAGATGATGTTTTTAGCTTTTAAATCAAATGATACTTTCTTTTTATCATCATCATTCCAACTTTTCCTAGGAATTTCAATGACTTCTCCATTTACCATATGTCTAGGAATATATGGACCATCCTCTATTGCATCCCAAATATCGGTGTCTATTGCTTCAATAAAAACTCTCATCCAAACCTTCCAATAAGCATACCCTTCACCATTAAAGAATGGAGGGCGGTTTATTGAAGAGGATCCTTCTTGATAATTGCTAGAGCCCATAGTTTCCAAAGGATCTTTTCGAAAAAGCTTTTACGCTCGAACTTTCGACCGAGCTCTGATACCACTTGTTGGAAACCAACAAGCGGGCTTAGCAATTACTAGAGGGGGGGTGAATAGTAATATGAAAGCAACAGTGACTAATTTTCGGTGCAATTAAAAGATAATTGATCAAAAGCTAGTTTTTCTGAAACTGGGAAATTTACTGGAGTGATTTGAAGAACACTCGAGTGAAAAGCTGAAAAATACTCGAGTGATTTGGAAAACACTCGAGTGTTTTATGCAGACCTGAAAGGTTCAGTTTCAGGGAAATTTTGCCAAATGATTCAATTACTTAAGGACTAGTCAAGAGCAGATATTAATCAAGATAGAGGGCAATTAAACTAAGTTAAAACAAGTTGAAAACAAGTTAATTGCATCCAATTTCTACTTGATTTATAAAAGCCCCTTTCTAGAGAACTTAGGGTTTGGTTTTTCTTGAAATCTAAGAAAGCTATAAAAGAGAGAGACAACACCAATTTTATCCTGGTTCACACTCAATCTAGAGTGCTAATCCAGTCCCCCTAATCAACTTAGGAGTTTCTACTAGTTATCAAATTGTTAGAAATTACAAGGCTTAATTGAGATTCCTCACTCAATCCTAACCCTTTTCAAGAGTGTACCAAACTCTTGAAATTTCTACCCCAACTTGATTTGGTGATGAAGAGTCCCTTCTTCTTAAGCTCCTTGGAACCTCCAAGAGCTCCACCAAAGCTAAGAACCTCTTAGCCCTTGCTTGAGAACCTCTCAAGTCTTGAATGAACCTAAGACCCACTTAGGTACACTTGGTTACCAACCAAGATTTTAGAACAAGAAGTGTATGAGTGTTTGAGAATTGTACAACAATTAATTCTCTTACAATTAAAGCACACTCTCTTAACTCACTAAGGCAATAATAAAGATGAATGCTTGGTTGAGTTTAGAGAGAGAAAATGATTTTAACACTTGAGAGAGATGGAGAATCAATGAAAGAGTAATGGCTTGTTGTAGTAAATGAGGTCAACTCTTCAGAATATAAGTAAGGGGACAAAAGGGAAGGAAAAACCAAGTTATTCTCCCTTTTTGTCCTCTTCTAACGTTTAGAAAAATAGTTGTCAGACCCAAAACACTCGAGTCTTTTTGAAAACACTCGAGTGTTTTGGTCAACTCTGATAGGGTTGCCTTTTTACTTTATCCAACGGCTATATTACTGAAAATTCATAAATCACTCGAGTGTTTTGATAATCACTCGAGTGAATTGCTTAATGTTGGAAAAATTAAGTTTTTCTAACATTGTTTTCAATTCTCTCTTCAAGTCTAATTGGTTTTAATCTCAACCTTTCATGCATAATTATTGTTTGACCTTTATGTGAGAATAAAACCTAAACTACCCACTCTCATAAATAAAATAAAATACATTAAAATAAAATGAGAATGAATAAATAACTAAGCACTTGATCTTCTTTAATGTTGGGCTTGCATTCTTCACTTTAAGTCCATAATTTAATTACATTGTCATCATCAAAATTAATCCGCCTTAATCGGAGACTTGAATTAACACAGCTGCACCAGTCCCATGTTTTGAAGTTGAACACTTCAAAATATACACACTTCAAAACTGATGCAGTTGAACATGGGACTGGTGCAACTGAACATGACACTAGTGCAGCTAATGGAACTAACGTGACAGTTTACTCCGTTATAAGTGCACGGGACACAAAAACGACGTCGTTTAAGGCCCCAGTCAGCCACATTATCACTCTGTTAAGGTTTGTTGACGGGGATTAGGGGCAAGGACCAATGTGAATGACTTTTTACAAAGTCAGGAATCTAAAAACATTTTTGCTAATTTCAGGGACTGTAACGCCCCAAAAACTAGTCCAATAAAAATACGGGTTAACAAAAACTTTTTCCATAAAGAGTGTGAAAACTAAAAGTACTTTTCATAAGAGTAATATTTCTTTTACAAAATATTCTGAGTGTAAAGCATGTATAATACAAAACCCCAAAAACCCTTTTTACACCTAGATCATTGGTCTTCACAACTCGATCCTTCTGCAAAAGGATTCGGATGACGAGACATCATCCTGGCTGTTCCTTCTAGACAACTTTCACTCTTACAGGAGTGGCTTCAGTCCTGTCCTTTGAAAGAACCTACCACCACAAACATGGTAGATGAGAGTAAGTCACTTGTCATATCGCCTAAGCAGATTATATGATTGGTCAAACACAATCATCACAGATATCATTTCAACATAATAAATGCATGCTCAAGTGTCTTATTAAACAATATAAACTATAACCATTAATCTTTCATGCTATGCATGCACGTCTCTCAAATCATTTCTCCATAATCAACTCTTCCAGAAAACAACACTCTGGGATAAGCAATCGTGCACTCGATGTTTCCACAACCTGTATAGTGGTCACACCGTTCTATACTAGAACCCCATCGACCACGATCCTAAAATGATACAAGGGGATGATCCCTGAACCATTGTCCACCAATAATTCTAGGTCCTTGTCATTTCTACGGTGGCGGCCACACCGTTCCAACCGTCTCATGTAGCGGCCACACCGTACTACATGGTTTCCAATCCCGCATGCACTTCACTCGTTTTACAATTCTCTGTACACCATGCATGAGATGCATAACAAATATATTAATCATCACATTATACACATGGCGGCCACACTGTTCCATGCCTTCATATAGCGGCCACACCGTACTATATGGAATCACACACTATGGCGGCCACACCGTTCCACATGTCTTCGTATAGCGGCCACACCGTTCTATACGGAATCACACACATATGGCGGCCACACCGTTCCACATGTCTTCGTATAGCGGCCACACCGTACTATACGGAATCCCATTAAGTATAATGACTTCATGTAGGAGCTAACCTCAACATATGTGAATCGGAGCGATTCCAATTATCCAACTTTAACTTATCCAAATTGGAGCAACAGCCCTAGCGCATTTGGATTGGATCCTCATGCTCACATTATCATTAACACTCCTTTAAGTCATTAACCTCTTATGTTCCAAAACATTAATTACCAAGTAAGCTCAATCATTTATTGTCAATTACAAAATCCTTAGATTGAGACATTAGGCTCGCTCCACTTATTATCATGGGGTGTTAACTCCTACCTAATGTCCTTTATCCGGAACTTAGCCCTTTTTAGCTGACATGATTATAAAACTAATCAATTGCCTTATCAGCTCATTATAACCAATCATAATTCATTCCTCATCATCAACGTTAAGCCAACGAAGACATAATCAAACCAATTAGAGCAAAATCAAAGTGCCAATCAAAAAGATAATTCTTAATAAATTAGATGAATAATGATTTACCCCTTTCTAATTTGTTAACATCATGCTTAACTCATTTAGAAACTAAAATAATAGTTAAGTAAAACCTTTAAGGATTGTAAAGAGATTAAATTAATTATTCTCTTGTCTCAGGTCCTAACCGGTTACAGAATCTGCTAACTGGTTAGAGACAACAGTACCTGAGAGCAAACCAGTTATTCTTAAACTTAAATCACTTTTAGTCTCAAGCTATTATCTTTCTAATCCTTATGCAGCATTTAGGAAATTATTTAAATATGACTTAATTAAATTAACAATGAACTAAGACTCTAATAGTTTAATTTCAAGATAACCTCAAAGTCTTGGGACCAAATCAAAGACAAAGCTTAATTAACATAAACTCATTTCTTATTGTATCAACATCTAATTCCAAAATATCAGTTGTAGCAATTAAAACATGACTCTAAGATTATAACAAGACTTATTTATAACAAGACTTTATCATATTAAAACATACTTTATAAACTTTGAGTTCATTAACATGGTCCTAAATGAAAGCTTACCAATTCGTAATAATTATCATCACTCCTTAATTTACTTACTACAAGTTATTAGTTAAATCGCTAGTTTAAACCTAGGCTATACCAACCCTTGTTGATTCCCAAATTAAACCTGAACAACTAATGTCTGCTATCAGGCTCTAACCGGTTAAACTGACTCCTAACCGGTTAGATTATGCAGTCTGAGAACAGAACAAGTTTCTTTTACAACTCAAACCAATTCTAGATTCATTTCTTTCCTTAAGACAACTTAAGGTTCATCCCTGCATGTTATTATATTGAGTTCCAATCATAGACCAAAGGCATTAACACTCTATTCACTTAACTCATTAAATATGACATAAATCCTATCACACACTTATAACTTGAACTTATGCTAAACCTTCTCAAGTTCCAAATATTAATTTAAGCCAATTTCAAATAGAAAACAGAAGGTTATTAAGCACTACTTTCAAATCCAAAGAGAAAGTATTCTAACTCAAATAAGATGTGTAACCAATGAACTCTTCATGATTCATGATTAGCTTATTAATCAATTCAATAATACTATTAAAGTATCATCATAAATCATATTCAACATGTTCATATGAACATAGAGTGATTCCAAGTTATGGAAGTTAATCATAATAAACTTAATTAGCTATTTTTCCCCTTTTTCTCAGGTTCTAACCGGTTAGAATTGCCCACTAACCGGTTAGATTATGCAGGTCCTGAGAACAAACTGCACTTTAACATGTGCAAACCCATTCCATACTCATAATTAACATTCAACCAGACTTGAGTATCAACTAACACATCTTTCTTCACTTGTTACAAGACTTATTTCACTTGCTAACACAATTCATATGCATCAATTCAATTAATTAAGTGATCAATCAAGCATTTCTCTTATTAATTTTCAGCATACACAACTTAACATAAACTCTATGATTCTCATCAAATAACATAGCAACTTCCTCTTTCAATTAAGCCTTAATTTTAGGTTATTAAAAATAGTGACCAAGTGGTTGTCTTGGTCTCCAAACCAAGCAACCATGTCTTGATCCAACACTCATAGCATACACACATCAAATTCCACAATCTATAATCCTAGCAATATGAATGACTTCTCCCATACCTTGGACGATTTTGACAGCACCTAGACAAGCTTTATTAAGACTCCTAGAACAGCAGCTAGTAGTAGCTAACACAGCAGCAATAGCCACACCAGAAAATAGCAACAAGTGCAACAAAAACCCCTTTGATTTACAAGCTCTTACACTCACAACTCACAATATTGATGTGCAACAACTCAAGGCAAGTTGTATACACGAATTGAGATGAGATTTTGGTAGAGTTTTGGTACAAAAATCGCAAGGAAAACTGAACCAGCAACAGCACAATGCCAAGCTATTTATAGAGAAAGAATTAGGGTTGGAAGAGTGGGTTAGTCATCAACCAAGGACACCCATCCAATTCCAATGCTTCACACCAGTCCCAGACCTCCCAATTAGGCTCCACGCGTCCTGGGAAGGCTTTACCGCGAAGAAGCTTCGTGATTTCCAGTTCAAACCACCTTAATTTTATGCAGATGCAGACGCACTAACCGATTACTGGTTTCACTAAACGGTTAGTCACTGCTAAAATTCAGAAATTCACTGTTGTAATGAAAAATTAATATAAAAAGATTTACTTCTCAAAACATAATTTCCACCGTTGGATGTCAAGATAAAATCATTAGAAACCTTGTCTAAAAGTTTGAGCATAATCCAACGGTTAATGAAAGAGATATTATCCAATCTTTACATGATATTTTACTAAAATAGCATTTTCTTAAATGATAATTCATTTTCCAATGAACTATTTTCATAAAATATTCTTATTTATGAAATTTCTTTATTAAAATAAATATTTTATTTATTTATTCTCTTTATAAAAATGAGGATATTACAGGGACAAAAGTGAAAATGCTGTATAAATTCAGGACCAAAATGACAGTTTACTCATAAAATAAATGAGACGGTGCGTTTAAGTAATAGCAGTAGAAGTGGAAAGAAAATTACTAGCCATCGTCTTCTTCCACCATCGGTGTTAGATTTGCAGCATTGCAATCCGTATCGGTAACTATTCAAATCTCAATCGATAGCTATCCATCGAAATTATCATTCGAAAATTCTCTCCTTGTTTCTTTATAATTGAGATTCATATCCCAAATCTCCAATTACCCGAATTTCAATCGTTTAACAAGTGATTGAGAATGGGAGGTCATGGTGGTCTGAACATCCTCCCTCAAAATCGTTTATCCACTTTTCCTTATATGTTACTTTGTTTTTATTTTAATTCTGTTTTAATTCAGTATTCAATATTCAATTCAAAAACTCCCCCTGTTTTCTATGCATACTATGTGTTTGACTTTTTGCTTGATAAGATATTCCTTAGGAGACGACCTAGGAGTCACTTCCTAATACTATATATAAACTATTTTTTTATTTATATCGGGTACGGCCTCGATCACTTAAACTTACCATTAATTTAAACTTGCTCAAATATACTACTACTTTATTCATTTTGAGCCATAGGGTCAAAGTTCTATAATATTGAGATCAGTTCGTTTTTGTAATTGAAAATACTGTCATGCACGAAAACAAAAAGATAATGATTAATTTGGTTGTTACATTTAAAAAAAAGATAAAGTTAAATTGGATTAGATAAATTGATTTTCGTTAAAAAATAAAAAATAATTGGAAAATAAATTATCAACACATCAATTTTGATATTAAATTGTACTCCTTCTTATTATATAGTTTTGTGTGGATTATTAACTGTTATAAAGCAAACCATGTTTGTTTTAACTAACAAAGTTTGTCTACTTTTTTATGACCAAAATCTCTCCCAAAATACTCTAATTTACAAAACGTGTCTCACAATAGTTTGAAATTACAATAATAACTACAAAGGGTAAAACTGGAAAGTCATCCTAATTTTCAACAAATCATGGCAGTTATAAAAGCAACTCTCTTTATAGAAATTTACTTTTTAACCACCAAGAACGGTTAACAAAAGAACTAAGTGTTCGTTTGGCGTACGGAATTGAGCATGAAATTGAGGGTTGGAATTGGAATTGGAGTTTGGAATTGAAATTCAGGTGTTTGGTTGTGTAATTGGAATTAGAATTACAATTCCAAAACCAATTCCATAGAATTAGATTATAACTAGAAATACAGAATTTCAATTCATACCTCTAAGTCTCGGAATTACAATTCCTTACTTTATAGAATTGAGTGTCATAAGTCCAGAAACAAAACACGTGACATCTCTAAAATACCCTTGTAGCAATACTATTTTTGATCTACCCAAAATACCCTCATTTCAAAAATATTTTTCATCTACCCAAAATACCCCTATTTCAATACTATTTTTTATCTATACAAAATAACCTCATTTCAATATTATTTTTCATCTACCCAAAATACCCTCATTTAAATACTATTTTTCATCTACCCAAAATACCCTCATTTAAATACTATTTTTCATTTATCCAAAATACCCTCATTTTAATACTATTTTTCATCCATCCATAATATCCTCGTTTCAATATTATCTTCCATCTACCCAAAATACGCTTATTTCGATATTATTTTTATATACCCATTTCAATAATGTTTTTTATCTACCCAAAATACCCTCATTTCAATATTATTTTTCATCTACCCAAAATACCCTATTTTCAATACTACTTTTCATTTACCCAAAGTACCCACATTTCAATATTATTTTTCATCTACCCAAAATACCCTTGTTTCATATTATTTTTCATCTATTCGAAAGACTCTCATCTCAATATTTTTTCCATCTACCCAAAATACGTTAATTTCAATATTATTTTTATATACCCATTTCAATAATGTTTTTTATTTACCCAAAATACCCTAATTTCAATACTATTTTTAATCTACCCAAAAATATGAAGTATCAATTTGATAAAAAAAAATAAAGTCTTGGGGATCAAATGAATAGTTAGTCAGAAATATTTGGATATTTTTTTTACCAAAATTACTTTTCGAAAAAAATGCGAAAACGAGTATCATTTCTCCGTTCAGTTTTTTTTAGTATGAAAAATAATATTGAAACGAGAGTATTTTGGATAAATGAAAAATAGTATTGAAATAAAAGTATTTTGAGTATATGACAAATATAATTAAAATGAGGGTATTTTGGATAGAGGAAAAATAATATTGAAATGATGGTATATTGGGTAGATGAAAATTAATATTGAGATGAGGGTATTTTGGGTACATGAAAAATAATATTGAAACGAGGGTATTTTGTGTAAATGAAAAATAATATTGGGAAAGTGAAAAATAATATTTTGGGTAAATCCAACAATAAAATGTAATTAATTAATTTTTTTTAATTCTACATCTTATGTCCAAACAATGAAATTAGATATTGAATTTGGAATTCCAATTTTATATTCTAATTCTTTTTCAATCCAAACATAGAATCATAATTCCAACTCAATTCCAATTCCAACAGAATTGGACTTGGAATTACAATTTCAAACTGCAATTCCAATTCAGCGCACCAAACGGACACTAAGAGAACTTTCTCTCAACCTTTTAAAAACTTCTGTGTCCCTTTTTCATTTTCTTTTTATCTAAAACACAAAATCTCTATTGTTTTCTAGGGAATGAACTACAAATTTCGTTTATGGTGCAAGGTATTCATTGTCATAACTAATCAACCATTCTCTAATTTTGATTTTTAGAATGTTCCCTTCATTCTTACCCCCGTTTTGTCGTTTTAATTTTGGTTTTGAGGAGTTAATTTTTATCCCCTTTGTGCATCTTCAAGCAATCCTACTTTACCATATATTCATGCATTTTTAATTATGTTGAAATTTATGAATACATATTATAGGGCATGATAAATAAGAATGCATACAATTATTGATAACTAATTACACGAAAATAACCAACGAGCTGTTGGTGCAGTGGTGCCAAGGGCTGCTTGGTAGGGCGAACCACGGTTCGATCTCCCGCAACAACAGTGGGCCGGATACCAGGGTGCGAACCAAAAAAAAAATTACACGAAAATAAACATATTTAATATATAAATTACATTTATAAAGCCGATTTTTCAATACATAATTATATTATAAACAACTCTTTGCGACAAAATTACGACAATGGAAATGCAGAGCGATAGGTACAGGAGGCCCGCACTTGTGGATACGCCGGTAATAATAAAATAAAGAGTAAATTGTCACTTTGGTCCTTGAATTTACATAGCACTTTCACTTTAGTCCCTGAAATTAACAAAAATGCTCTTAGGTCCCTGACTTTGTAAAAAGTCGTTCACGTTAGTCTCTGCCCCTAATTGTAATAATGTGACTGACTGGGAGCCTTAAACGACGACGTTTTTGCGTCCCGTGCACTTCTTATAACGGAGTAAACTGTCACTTATAACGGAGCAAAAACGTCGTCGTTTAAGGCTCCCAGTCAGTCACATTATCACGATTAGGGGCAAGGACTAATGTGAATGACTTCTTACAAAGAGTCAGGAACCTAAAACCATTTTTACTAATTTCAGGGACTAAAAGTGAAAGTAGTATGCAGGAACCAAAGTAGTTTACTCATAAAATAAATGAGACGGTGTGTTTAAGTAATAGCAGTAGAAAGAAAATTACCAGCCATCGTCTTCTTCCAGCATCGGTGTTAGGTTTGCAGCATTGCAATCCGTATCGGTAACTATTCAAATCTCAATCGATAGCTATCCATCGAAATTATCATTCAAAAATTCTCTCCTTGTTTCTTTATAATTGAGATTCATATCCCAAATCTCCAATTACCTGAATTTCAATCGTTTAACAAGTGATTGAGAATGGGAAGTCACGGTGGTCTGAACATCCTCCCTCAAAAGCGTTGGAACGTTTACCGTGCCGACAACCGAGAAAAGGTTCGCCGCGACGAAAAGGACGCCGCCAGAGAAGAGCACCTTAAGCGCGAGCAGGCAAGGAAGCGAGACGCCGAGTTTCGCCTTGAGCGCCTTCGTGCCTCGAAAGGCCTCGCTCCTTTAATTCGGCCTCAAGAATCAGAAGCACGGCCTCAAGAACCAGAACCCGAATCCGAACCACTTAGTTCTCCCAAGACTACTCATATTAACCTCTTTGAAGGAATTAAGATTTTTGATCCTATTCGAGTGCCTGAGAAAGACGCGGCGGGCGAAAAGGAAAGGAAGAATAAGAAGAGGAAGAAAGAGGAGGTTGTTGTGACTCCGGAGGATGAGAAATATAGGTTTGGGTATAGCTATCTTGGGAAGCAGGTTAAGTTGCCTTGGTACCTCGAAAAGCGCGGTGATCGTGATGAGGATGTTGATGATGAGAGAAGAGTGAAAGGAGAGAAGAGTGAGAGAACCAAGAGTGGGAAGAAGACATTGGAGGAATTGAGGGAAGAGAGGCTCAAAAGAGAGAGGGCGGAGAAGGAAAGGGAAAGGGCTTTGATTCATGGGAAGCAAAACAGTGATAGACCGGTTTTTGGAAGCAGCAAGTTTCACTACAGGTGAACATATGCATATTGATCAATGTTTTTTTTTTTTAAATTACTTCTCGAATTTATATCGAGTTCTTTTGATTCATGTGCTTTTGTTAGGTCTTTGATGTAGATCAAATTATTTATCATACATGGCTTAGTTGAGTAGCAATTGTCTGCACTGGGACTTATTTGATTGTTAGTTGGACATGTTGTCTCTAAATTTTGGAACTAATTTATGGTAATGAAATTAGGAGTAGTATTAGTTTTTGCAGTTCTAATGCATCAACGCCATTGCCACCCAACTCCGAGCCTTAGAGAAACAATTTGGTTTTAACTTTGGTAATTGAGCTACCCTTCCGAATTCTCTGATTACCACAAGATGGGGTGACTTCCATGGAACCCCATTGATGATGTATAGAAGACTTAGTGAGTTTAAATGTTTGTTTATGATATGGTATTGGGGTTGTCAAAATTGTGAGCAAGCTCGTAAGATCGCACGATTGTGTGATTTTTTCAAGGTTCGATCATCCAAATTGTAGAAGAAAATCGTGTGGAGGTAGGCTCGGTAGGATCGATCAAGCAGCAATCTGAAATTGCTGGAATTGCTGTCTCTTTTTTGTAATTTGCGTTTTAACTTGTTTTACATGTTGACTCATGTTCACCTCCAACTCAGCACCACTAGCAGCTGAGGCCTTACGGGCCTTAGAGCATTGGATCTGCTCTACTCTTCATTTTCGGGTTTTTGCTGGGGACTTTGGTTTTCTTTTAGATATTCCCATCTTATGAATTTGATTTATTTTGGGTTTCTAATTAGGCATTTGCTTTAGTTGTTGGTTGGTTGCCCTTTGGTTTATTTAGATATTGCCCATGTCATGAATTTGGGTTATTTTGTGTATGTGTTATGACGTATGAGTTTAAGTCTTACCCTGGTCTTCATTTTGTGTATGAAAATTGTGTTTTTTACTTATGTTATGAATATATATTTAAAATTTAAATTTATGTTTGTGGTAGTATCTTAGGATCCATGCTACTATTCCACGATCTACGTGTTTTCCCCTCCCTCCCAATCTTGGACATGATCTTTTGAGCAATTAGTGGCATTGAATGCATGAACTATTGAGCGGTGGTACCGATAAATTACATTGCAACTTTGGTTTGTTTGAAAGATGGAGTTATGAGTTATGACTATTTGCACATCATACGTTTAAATTTAACATGATTGTAAATCAGTTTTTGGCTTGGCTAAGTGCAAGTTGGTTGAATGTGAAGGGTAGTCAAAAATTAGATCTGACATTTGATACACTGTATGGATATGTTTGCATTATCACTACTTTCACATCAACATCACGGTATGTAAAACCTATATAAAAATTGTTACCCAGGGCTCAAAGGCTCTTGCCATTGCAAAAATATATAACAAAAGATCTTGATTTTCTTCTTTCGGAAAATAACTCGGAATAAGCTCAATATTGTTTCATAAATAACTTTAACGTCTATTTTGGCAAGTCACTGACATCTTATTTTTATCTTATCAATTTCCAAAATCGATTTGTTGGCACTGCTCCATGGCTGAAGATGAGATCTAAATTTGTAATTCATATTTTGAATTTAATATTTTGGATTGTATTTCTTGCTGAAGTGTATAGTCAGATTTTGTTTTTGTTAGTAATATAAATGTTGTAGATAGGAAAATCTTGATACGTGTGTTGTATTTGACAGTGAGGAAGCGGGATTGTTGTTTTTGGTCTTAGTTTTCATATTTTGAAGTCAGGTTCTGCCTTGTGCTAGTTGTACTGGCAGAGAGCAATACAAATTTGGATGCTTATGCTCTCATCTGCTTCAACAGAGGACAGAGTGTAGCATATTGGTAAACTTTACTAAAGAAACTATGAAATGACTGAGCTATTACATCCTACACATTTGGATCAATGCAAAGCGAATTCTTTAAGTGCATTCATAAATACGAAAGTTGACTGTGGTATAACTACCATATTGATGATAAAAATGCATGCCATAGCTTATTCTTTTAAAAAAAACCTATGTATTGAATTTTCTGCTTTTATTACTTTGTTTGATGAAGTGGCATATTCTATTGTTCTTCAGGCGATGATTGAGACAAACGTTCTGGATTTATTCAACAACGTGTTCTCCATGGGCTGTTGCGTTTTGTTTTCTCCCTGAATCTTTCATTCTGAATATGGGTTCATGCTGGCTTCATTCTGTAGAAGTTTACGGTGGATTTACAAGCAGCTTCCGCAACCATTACCCCTCCCCCTTGTCATGAATGCACAGAGCAGTGCTGGACAACTACCCTAGCTTGTTCCTGTAATTAATTTTAGATTCTTCCTATGTAATAAGATGATACAAATTAGGTTGCTTGACCCAGCGAAAAAGATAAGTAAAATTAGTGTGGATTGATGATTAGTACATTAGTTCATTGATAATATCCTCATTATAATTGGTGGCACAAATTGCAAATCGCCATTTGCAATTACATTTTACATCATTTCTCACGTGTGGTGATTCTTGCTTACTTCATTCACGCCCTTTCGCGGTTGGCCAACCAAGACACCGAATTGGACGGTATTTTACATAACTTCTTCGATTATCAGTTTATGTGATGGATTGATAAGATTGGAACGTGCGATTATGATTTTGTTTCTATTTCCACGTATAACTGTAGTGGGTTTTGCTTTACGTGCATTTGATATATTGCATTATGAATTATGAATGCCTTTTACTTTCAAACGGTACTTGTGTTTCCAAAATTCAGATAACGTGTTTTAATTCTCAATTTTTTATCACTTTCATTTTCCTTTATCCCTTTCATTTTCAAAATGTAATACTACTGTTTTCTGATTGCAGGAAGTAGATTTGTAGCATGCCATATTCATGGGTTAGAGATACATAAAAAGCTATTTATCTCAAAGATTATGAGAATTTGAGAGCAAAGACATGATATATACACTAATTGAAGTACAACACCGTGAAGAACAGAAGTTATGTATTCCAAAGGTGACTTCATGCCAAGTACAGTAGCCAATACGTTGGGTTATTAGTTAATTACTTCTTTCTTATTATTTATTTCAATTATTTAATTTTTACAATTGTTTTCTAAATACAACTTTTTAATCATTTGTTTTGACTTTTAATTTTTTTACATTGTTAACACTTTTTTTATTATTTTTTTTATCATATATATATCTATGTTCTTTGTTATAAAGTGACTTATTCGCTTCAAAATTTTATTTTTTTTTTTTGAAATGGAATTTAAGGATTTGAGAGCAAAGATATGGTATACACTAATCGAAGTACAACACCGTGAAGAGCAGAGGTTCTATATTCCAAAGGTGACTTGATGCCAAGTACAATGGTTATTAGTTAATTACTTCTTTCTTATTATCTGTTTCAATTATTAGATTTTTTACAATTGTTTTCTAAATACAACTTTTTAATCATATGTTTCAACTTTTTTGGTGGTTTTAGTTGCTCTCTTTTGTGATAGATTCTCTCATGTAGGGAATTTGTTATGAAATCAGAGGTGTTGGTTTTTGAATCTGTGTAATTGTTTCTTATTTCCTCATAATTGTTTGGGTTCAGGCTCTGACGACTTTTGAGGAATGTGTTGACTTTTGAGGAATGTGTTGGTAATGATATTTGGTGCAAGAGAATTCTTTCCTGTCACGTGTTTTTAAACAATTATTTGAGAGGGTTGAATGAATGTAAAAAACCAATTTTACATTCAGTTTTTGTATTATTTTTTCGTGATGAGCAAAAAATGAAAGAAAATGAAGATGAAGATGAAGATGAAGATGAAGAGAAAATAACATCTCAAATAAACAAGAAGAAGAAATCCAGCGTATATAGATATTAGAAACCTTTTGGGTAAAGTACCTCTAATTCTAAAACAAGCAACGAGGATTTGATCAATTGGAATATTTCATGCTGCTGCTTAACCACATTATTGGGTCAAAAATAACGATTTTTTTTTTTTATAAAAAATATAACAATAAATTTGGTTGTTATGTTTTATCGACTATAAAACATAAACTGGATTTCATAATTTTTTTCAACGATAAATGCATCAATAATTTTTCTTTTAATTAGCTTTAATTTTTTAAATTTTAGAACGTACAATTTTAAATTGTTCTTAATGATGAGTATTATATTTTCATTATTCATAGCCTTATTTTGCTCTTATTGATGATTTTTGGTGCCTACTTGACATTGTTTAGAATGATTTATTAGTTTAGACTTTATTAGACTATTTTTTTTAGATTTTAATTAATTTGGATTATTTAGCCTAATTTAATCTATTATTATTTTCAGGTCATATTTGGCATAAGAGTTTTTTGGCCATTTTGAGAGTGAAGATTTAATTTTTGAAGATATACGATGAAGTGAAGATTGTAATCTATCTTTAGGATTATTTGAGATTTAGTAGTTTATATCTTTTAAGATTTAAATTTTATCTATAGGATATTTTTAGATTTAATTTAGAGATTAACTTTCCTTAGGATTTGACCCATGATTTATAGGTCCGTTTTGAAATTTAAAAGCCAAAATTCGTGTAACCTAGCAGTCACACCTTCCATATTCACGTTTTTCACTCTCTCTCTAGAGAAGGCTTAGTTTTGCTCTCCAAGCTTGTGGTGGCTGCTAGGGTTTCTCTCTCTTCCCTCTTCTACACGTTTTTGGTATTTTTCATCATGGAAGGCTAAACTCTTAGGTTAAATTCCTTTGGTAATGTATCACATACTCTTGAGGTTTTGTTCTTAATGCTATTTCGTTTTTATTCATTGTTTTCATACTTATTGATATGTTATGGTTCGTTTAGTTCCATTCTATAGAGATAATCCATGTGTATTAATGCTTAATTTATGCAAACTCGTGAGAACTCCATGCTTTGGCTTTTAATGCTTAATTAGAGGTTAGGGTTTTGGGGTGAGAATTGAATTTTCGCTTAGTATTTAGTTCTCACGAGTTGGACAATGAAGAGGGAAGAAATTGATCTTTTGTGACCGATGATAGAGTTTTGAAACAGGAGCATAAGGGGTTTATCCACTTTTCCTTATATGTTACTTTGTTTTTATTTTAATTCAGTATTCAATATTCAATTCAAAAACTCCCCCTGTTTTCTATGCATACTATGTGTTCGACTCTTTGCTTGATAAGATATTCCTTAGGAGACGACCTAGGAGTCACTTCCTAATACTATATATAAACTGTTTTTTTATTTATATCGGGTACGGCCTCGATCACTTAAACTTACCATTAATTTAAACTTGCTCAAATATACTACTACTTTATTCATTTTGAGCCATAGGGTCAAAGTTCTATAATATTGAGATCAGTTCGTTTTTGTAATTGAAAATACTGTCATGCACGAAAACAAAAAGATAATGATTAATTTGGTTGTTACATTTAAAAAAAAGATAAAGTTAAATTGGATTAGATAAATTGATTTTCGTTAAAAAATAAAAAATAATTGGAAAATAAATTATAAACACATCAATTTTGATATTAAATTGTACTCCTTCTTATTATATAGTTTTGTGTGGATTATTAACTGTTATAAAGCAAACCATGTTTGTTTTAACTAACAAAGTTTGTCTACTTTTTTATGACCAAAATCTCTCCCAACATACTCTAATTTACAAAACGTGTCTCACAATAGTTTGAAATTACAATAATAACTACAAAGGGTAAAACTGGAAAGTCATCCTAATTTTCAACAAATCATGGCAGTTATAAAAGCAACTCTCTTTATAGAAATTTACTTTTTAACCACCAAGAACGATTAACAAAAGAACTAAGAGAACTTTCTCTCAACCTTTTAAAAACTTCCGTGTCCCTTTTTCATTTTCTTTTTATCTAAAACACAAAATCTCTATTGTTTTCTAGGGAATGAACTACAAATTTCGTTTTTGGTGCAAGGTATTCAGTGTCATAACTAATCAACCATTCTCTAATTTTGATTTTTAGAATGTTCCCTTCATTCTTACCCCCGTTTTGTCGTTTTAATTTTGGTTTTGAGGAGTTAATTTTTATCCCCTTTGTGCATCGTCAAGCAATCCTACTTTACCATATATTCATGTATTTTTAATTATGTTGAAATTTATGAATACATATTATAGGGCATGATAAATAAGAATGCATACAATTATTGATAACTAATTACACGAAAATAACCAACGAGCTGTTGGTGCAGTGGTGCCAAGGGCTGCTTGGTAGGGCGAACCACGGTTCGATCTCCCACAACAACGTTGGGAGAGGAATAAAACCTTAACCCCGGGACCCCCTCGAACTGGATTAGTCGGCCCAGTGGGCCGGATACCAGGGTGCAAACCAAAAAAAAAATTACACGAAAATAAACATATTTAATATATAAATTACATTTATAAAGCCGATTTTTCAATACATAATTATATTATAAACAACTCTTTGCGACAAAATTACGACAATGGAAATGCAGAGCGATAGGTACAGGAGGCTCGCACTTGTGGATACGCCGGTAATAATAAAATAAAGAGTAAATTGTCACTTTGGTCCCTGAATTTACATAGCACTTTCACTTTAGTCCCTGAAATTAACAAAAATGCTCTTAGGTCCCTGACTTTGTAAAAAGTCATTCACGTTAGTCTCTGCCCCTAATTGTAATAATGTGACTGACTGGGAGCCTTAAACGACGACGTTTTGGCGTCCCGTGCACTTCTTATAACGGAGTAAACTGTCACTTATAACGGAGCAAAAACGTCGTCGTTTAAGGCTCCCAGTCAGTCACATTATCACGATTAGGGGCAAGGACTAATGTGAATGACTTCTTACAAAGAGTCAGGAACCTAAAACCATTTTTACTAATTTCAGGGACTAAAAGTGAAAGTAGTACGCAGGAACCAAAGTAGTTTACTCATAAAATAAATGAGACGGTGCGTTTAAGTAATAGCAGTAGAAGTGGAAAGAAAATTACCAGCCATCGTCTTCTTCCAGCATCGGTGTTAGGTTTGCAGCATTGCAATCCGTATCGGTAACTATTCAAATCTCAATCGATAGCTATCCATCGAAATTATCGTTCAAAAACTCTCTCCTTGTTTCTTTATAATTGAGATTCATATCCCAAATCTCCAATTACCTGAATTTCAATCGTTTAACAAGTGATTGAGAATGGGAGGTCACGGTGGTCTGAACATCCTCCCTCAAAAGCGTTGGAACGTTTACCGTGCCGACAACCGAGAAAAGGTTCGCCGCGACGAAGAGGAAGCCGCCAGAGAAGAGCACCTTAAGCGCGAGCAGGCAAGGAAGCGAGACGCCGAGTTTCGCCTTGAGCGCCTTCGTGCCTCGAAAGGCCTCGCTCCTTTAATTCGGCCTCAAGAATCAGAAGCACGGCCTCAAGAACCGGAACCCGAATCCGAACCACTTAGTTCTCCCAAGACTGCTCATATTAACCTCTTTGAAGGAATTAAGATTTTTGATCCTATTCGAGTGCCTGAGAAAGACGCGGCGGGCGAAAAGGAAAGGAAGAATAAGAAGAGGAAGAAAGAGGAGGTTGTTGTGACTCCGGAGGATGAGAAATATAGGTTTGGGTATAGCTATCTTGGGAAGCAGGTTAAGTTGCCTTGGTACCTCGAAAAGCGCGGTGATCGTGATGAGGATGTTGATGATGAGAGAAGAGTGAAAGGAGAGAAGAGTGAGAGAACCAAGAGTGGGAAGAAGACATTGGAGGAATTGAGGGAAGAGAGGCTCAAAAGAGAGAGGGCGGAGAAGGAAAGGGAAAGGGCTTTGATTCATGGGAAGCAAAACAGTGATAGACCGGTTTTTGGAAGCAGCAAGTTTCACTACAGGTGAACATATGCATATTGATCAATGTTTTTTTTTTAAATTACTTCTCGAATTTATATCGAGTTCTTTTGATTCATGTGCTTTTGTTAGGTCTTTGATGTAGATCAAATTATTTATCATACATGGCTTAGTTGAGTAGCAATTGTCTGCACTGGGACTTATTTGATTGTTAGTTGGACATGTTGTCTCTAAATTTTGGAACTAATTTATGGTAATGAAATTAGGAGTAGTATTAGTTTTTGCAGTTCTAATGCATCAACGCCATTGCCACCCAACTCCGAGCCTTAGAGAAACAATTTGGTTTTAACTTTGGTAATTGAGCTACCCTTCCGAATTCTCTGATTACCACAAGATGGGGTGACTTCCATGGAACCCCATTGATGATGTATAGAAGACTTAGTGAGTTTAAATGTTTGTTTATGATATGGTATTGGGGTTGTCAAAATTGTGAGCAAGCTCGTAAGATCGCACGATTGTGTGATTTTTTCAAGGTTCGATCATCCAAATTGTAGAAGAAAATCGTGTGGAGGTAGGCTCGGTAGGATCGATCAAGCAGCAATCTGAAATTGCTGGAATTGCTGTCTCTTTTTTGTAAATTGCGTTTTAACTTGCTTTACATGTTGACTCATGTTCACCTCCAACTCAGCACCACTAGCAGCTGAGGCCTTACGGGCCTTAGAGCATTGGATCTGCTCTACTCTTCATTTTCAGGTTTTTGCTGGGGACTTTGGTTTTCTTTTAGATATTCCCATCTTATGAATTTGATTTATTTTGGGTTTCTAATTAGGCATTTGCTTTAGTTGTTGGTTGGTTGCCTTTGGTTTATTTAGATATTTCCCATGTCATGAATTTGGGTTATTTTGTGTATGTGTTATGACGTATGAGTTTAAGTCTTACCCTGGTCTTCATTTTGTGTATGAAAATTGTGTTTTTTACTTATGTTATGAATATATATTTAAAATTTAAATTTATGTTTGTGGTAGTATCTTAGGATCCATGCTACTATTCCACGATCTACGTGTTTTCCCCTCCCTCCCAATCTTGGACATGATCTTTTGAGCAATTAGTGGCATTGAATGCATGAACTATTGAGCGGTGGTACCGATAAATTACATTGCAACTTTGGTTTGTTTGAAAGATGGAGTTATGAGTTATGACTATTTGCACATCATACGTTTAAATTTAACATGATTGTAAATCAGTTTTTGGCTTGGCTAAGTGCAAGTTGGTTGAATGTGAAGGGTAGTCAAAAATTAGATCTGACATTTGATACACTGTATGGATATGTTTGCATTATCACTACTTTCACATCAACATCACGGTATGTAAAACCTATATAAAAATTGTTACCCAGGGCTCAAAGGCTCTTGCTATTGCAAAAATATATAACAAAAGATCTTGATTTTCTTCTTTCGGAAAATAACTCGGAATAAGCTCAATATTGTTTCATAAATAACTTTAACGTCTATTTTGGCAAGTCACTGACATCTTATTTTTATCTTATCAATTTCCAAAATCGATTTGTTGGCACTGCTCCTTGGCTGAAGATGAGATCTAAATTTGTAATTCATATTTTGAATTTAATATTTTGGATTGTATTTCTTGCTGAAGTGTATAGTCAGATTTTGTTTTTGTTAGTAATAGAAATGTTGTAGATAGGAAAATCTTGATACGTGTGTTGTATTTGACAGTGAGGAAGCGGGATTGTTGTTTTTGGTCTTAGTTTTCATATTTTGAAGTCAGGTTCTGCCTTGTGCTAGTTGTACTGGCATAGAGCAATACAAATTTGGATGCTTATGCTCTCATCTGCTTCAACAGAGGACAGAGTGTAGCATATTGGTAAACTTTACTAAAGAAACTATGAAATGGCTGAGCTATTACATCCTACACATTTGGATCAATGCAAAGCGAATTCTTTACGTGCATTCATAAATACGAAAGTTGACTGTGGTATAACTACCATATTGATGATAAAAATGCATGCCATAGCTTATTCTTTTAAGAAAAACCTATGTATTGAATTCTCTGCTTTTATTACTTTTTTTGATGAAGTGGCATATTCTATTGTTCTTCAGGCGATGATTGAGACAAATGTTCTGGATTTCTTCAACAACGTTTTCTCCGTGGGCTGTTGCGTTTTGTTTTCTCCCTGAATCTTTCATTCTAAATATGGGTTCATGCTAGCTTCATTCTGTAGAAGTTTACGGTGGATTTACAAGCAGCTTCCGCAACCATTACCCCTCCCCCTTGTCATGAATGCACAGAGCAGTGCTGGACAACTGCCCTAGCTTATTCCTGTAATTAATTTTAGATTCTTCCTATGTAATAAGATGATACAAATTAGGTTGCTTGACCCAGCGAAAAAGATAAGTAAAATTAGTGTGGATTGATGATTAGTACATTAGTTCATTGATAATATCCTCATTATAATTGGTGGCACAAATTGCAAATCGCCATTTGCAATTACATTTTACATCATTTCTCACGTGTGGTGATTCTTGCTTACTTCATTCACGCCCTTTCGCGGTTGGCCAACCAAGACACCGAATTGGACGGTATTTTACATAACTTCTTCGATTATCAGTTTATGTGATGGATTGATAAGATTGGAACGTGCAATTATGATTCTGTTTCTATTTCCACGTATAACTGTAGTGGATTTTGCTTTACGTGCATTTGATATATTGCATTATGAATTATGAATGCCTTTTACTTTCAAACTGTACTTGTGTTTCCAAAATTCAGATAACGTGTTTTAATTCTCAATTTTTTATCACTTTCATTTTCCTTTATCCCTTTCATTTTCAAAATGTAATACTACTGTTTTCTGAATGCAGGAAGTAGATTTGTAGCATGCCATATTCATGGGTTAGAGATACATAAAAAGCTATTTATCTCAAAGATTATGAGAATTTGAGAGCAAAGACATGATATATACACTAATTGATGTACAACACCGTGAAGAACAAAAGTTATGTATTCCAAAGGTGACTTCATGCCAAGTACAGTAGCCAATACGTTGGGTTATTAGTTAATTACTTCTTTCTTATTATCTGTTTCAATTATTAAATTTTTTACAATTGTTTTCTAAATACAACTTTTTAATCATTTGTTTTGACTTTTAATTTTTTTACATTGTTAACACTTTTTTTATTATTTTTTTTATCATATATATATCTATGTTCTTTGTTATAAAGTGACTTATTCGCTTCAAAAAAAATTTTTTTTTTTTGAAATGGAATTTAAGGATTTGAGAGCAAAGATATGGTATACACTAATTGAAGTACAACACCGTGAAGAGCAGAGGTTCTATATTCCAAAGGTGACTTGATGCCAAGTACAATGGTTATTAGTTAATTACTTCTTTCTTATTATCTGTTTCAATTATTAGATTTTTTACAATTGTTTTCTAAATACAACTTTTTAATCATATGTTTCAACTTTTTTGATGGTTTTAGTTGCTCTCTTTTGTGATAGATTCTCTCATGTAGGGAATTTGTTATGAAATCAGAGGTGTTGGTTTTTGAATCTGTGTAATTGTTTCTTATTTCCTCATAATTGTTTGGGTTCAGGCTCTGACGACTTTTGAGGAATGTGTTGACTTTTGAGGAATGTGTTGGTAATGATATTTGGTGCAAGAGAATTCTTTCCTGTTACGTGTTTTTAAACAATTATTTGAGAGGGTTGAATGAATGTAAAAAACTAATTTTACATTCAGTTTTTGTATTATTTTTTTCGTGATGAGCAAAAAATGAAAGAAAATGAAGATGAAGATGAAGAGAAAATAACATCTCAAATAAACAAGAAGAAGAAAGCCAGCGTATATAGATATTAGAAACCTTTTGGGTAAAGTACCTCTAATTTTAAAGCAAGCAACGAGGATTTGATCAATTGGAATATTTCATGCTGCTGCTTAATCACATTATTGGGTCAAAAATAACGATTTTTTTTTATAAAAAATATAACAATATATTTGGCTGTTATGTTTTATCGACTATAAAACATAACTGGATTTCATAATTTTTTTCAACGATAAATGCATCAATAATTTTTCTTTTAATTAGCTTTAATTTTTTAAATTTTAGAACGTACAATTTTAAATTGTTCTTAATGATGAGTATTATATTTTCATTATTCATAGCCTTATTTTGCTCTTATTGATGATTTTTGGTGCCTACTTGACATTGTTTAGAATGATTTATTAGTTTAGACTTTATTAGACTATTTTTTTAGATTTTAATTAATTTGGATTATTTAGCCTAATTTAATCTATTATTATTTTCAGGTCATATTTGGCATAAGAGTTTTTTGGGCATTTTGAGAGTGAAGATTTAATTTTTGAAGATATACGATGAAGTGAAGATTGTAATCTATCTTTAGGATTATTTGAGATTTAGTAGTTTATATCTTTTAAGATTTAAATTTTATCTATAGGATATTTTTAGATTTAATTTAGAGATTAACTTTCCTTAGGATTTGGCCCATGATTTATAGGTCCGTTTTGAAATTTAAAAGCCAAAATTCGTGTAACCTAGCAGTCACACCTTCCATATTCACGTTTTTCACTCTCTCTCTAGAGAAGGCTTAGTTTTGCTCTCCAAGCTTGTGGTGGCTGCTAGGGTTTCTCTCTCTTCCCTCTTCTACACGTTTTTGGTATTTTTCATCATGGAAGGCTAAACTCTTTGGTTAAATTCCTTTGGTAATGTATCACATACTCTTGAGGTTTTGTTCTTAATGCTATTTCGTTTTTATTCATTGTTTTCATATTTATTGATATGTTATGGTTCGTTTAGTTCCATTCTATAGAGATAATCCATGTGTATTAATGCTTAATTTATGCAAACTCGTGAGAACTCCATGCTTTGGCTTTTAATGCTTAATTAGAGGTTAGGGTTTTGGGGTGAGAATTGAATTTTCGCTTAGTATTTAGTTCTCACGAGTTGGACAATGAAGAGGGAAGAAATTGATCTTTTGTGACCGATGATAGAGTTGTGAAAGAGGAGCATAAGGGGTTTATCCACTTTTCCTTATATGTCACTTTGTTTTTATTTTAATTCTGTTTTAATTCAGTATTCAATATTCAATTCAAAAACTCCCCCTGTTTTCTATGCATACTATGTGTTCGACTTTTTGCTTGATAAGATATTCCTTAGGAGACGACCTAGGAGTCACTTCCTAATACTATATATAAACTATTTTTTTATTTATATCGGGTACGGCCTCGATCACTTAAACTTACCATTAATTTAAACTTGCTCAAATATACTACTACTTTATTCATTTTGAGCCATAGGGTCAAAGTTCTATAATATTGAGATCAGTTCGTTTTTGTAATTGAAAATACTGTCATGCACGAAAACAAAAAGATAATGATTAATTTGGTTGTTACATTTAAAAAAAAAGATAAAGTTAAATTGGATTAGATAAATTGATTTTCGTTAAAAAATAAAAAATAATTGGAAAATAAATTATCAACACATCAATTTTGATATTAAATTGTACTCCTTCTTATTATATAGTTTTGTGTGGATTATTAACTGTTATAAAGCAAACCATGTTTGTTTTAACTAACAAAGTTTGTCTACTTTTTTATGACCAAAATCTCTCCCAAAATACTCTAATTTACAAAACGTGTCTCACAATAGTTTGAAATTACAATAATAACTACAAAGGGTAAAACTGGAAAGTCATCCTAATTTTCAACAAATCATGGCAATTATAAAAGCAACTCTCTTTATAGAAATTTACTTTTTAACCACCAAGAACGATTAACAAAAGAACTAAGAGAACTTTCTCTCAACCTTTTAAAAACTTTCGTCTCCCTTTTTCATTTTCTTTTTATCTAAAACACAAAATCTCTATTGTTTTCTAGGGAATGAACTACAAATTTTGTTTATGGTGCAAGGTATTCATTGTCATAACTAATCAACCATTCTCTAATTTTGATTTTTAGAATGTTCCCTTCATTCTTACCCCCGTTTTGTCGTTTTAATTTTGGTTTTGAGGAGTTAATTTTTATCCCCTTTGTGCATCGTCAAGCAATCCTACTTTACCATATATTCATGTATTTTTAATTATGTTGAAATTTATGAATACATATTATAGGGCATGATAAATAAGAATGCATACAATTATTGATAACTAATTACACGAAAATAACCAACGAGCTGTTGGTGCAGTGGTGCCAAGGGCTGCTTGGTAGGGCGAACCACGGTTCGATCTCCCGCAACAACGTTGGGAGAGGAATAAAACCTTAACCCCGGGACCCCCTCGAACTGGATTAGTCGGCCTAGTGGGCCGGATATCAGGGTGCAAACCAAAAAAAAAGTTACACGAAAATAAACATATTTAATATATAAATTACATTTATAAAGCCGATTTTTCAATACATAATTATATTATAAACAACTCTTTGCGACAAAATTACGACAATGGAAATGCAGAGCGATAGGTACAGGAGGCCCGCACTTGTGGATACGCCGGTAATAATAAAATAAAGAGTAAATTGTCACTTTGGTCCCTGAATTTACATAGCACTTTCACTTTAGTCCCTGAAATTAACAAAAATGCTCTTAGGTCCCTGACTTTGTAAAAAGTCATTCACGTTAGTCTCTGCCCCTAATTGTAATAATGTGACTGACTGGGAGCCTTAAACGACGACGTTTTTGCGTCCCGTGCACTTCTTATAACGGAGTAAACTGTCACTTATAACGGAGCAAAAACGTTGTCGTTTAAGGCTCCCAGTCAGTCACATTATCACGATTAGGGGCAAGGACTAATGTGAATGACTTCTTACAAAGAGTCAGGAACCTAAAACCATTTTTACTAATTTCAGGGACTAAAAGTGAAAGTAGTATGCAGGAACCAAAGTAGTTTACTCATAAAATAAATGAGACGGTGCGTTTAAGTACTAACAGTAGAAGTGGAAAGAAAATTACCAGCCATCGTCTTCTTCCAGCATCGGTGTTAGGTTTGCAGCATTGCAATCCGTATCGGTAACTATTCAAATCTCAATCGATAGCTATCCATCGAAATTATCGTTCAAAAATTCTCTCCTTGTCAATACTATTATAAATCCTCCTCGGTCTGAAATTAGATCTGAATTAGCCACACAAAGCTTGATTTATTTTGACTAATTAATTAATGCAATCTCCACTTAAACACATAATTAATGCAATTTACACTTAACCACAAAATAGCCGCATGATATAGAGGCAGCAATTAGTTGGTTGGCTCGATGTCTTTTTTGGTTGGCAAGAAAATTGAAAGTCATGGGAACCTAAATGTATCATGGGAAATTGGTTAATGGAATGTAAACAGCCCAAATCATTTATTGCACCCATCTTTGAACTCAGTGTTTTTTTAATTCGAATTGATTAGAAAAGAACCCAATCCTTTGATTATTATATATTTACAAACGACTTGCATAAACCGAACAAGATCTTCTTTCTTCTTTCTCTTTTTTATCTTTCATCTGATTTATGTTAGTGCTTCTTTATTTTCATTTTTTTTCCTGATTCCTTTTCAGATAATTACAAGATCAACTCTTCAAAAATCAGAGATCATCCATGTTTAAATTTATAAGGAAGGTGATATTTTGGTTTTGTTTCGACTTCTATGCAAGAATTTGATTTTCCTAATTCCTCTGTTTGATGAATATTTTTCTGTGATATGTCATATAATTTATAAAATCAGCTTAACATAAAACCAAAAAAAAAACTTAACATATTTTTCCGGACAATATATTGTTGACATAATAAGAGTAGAAGTTGCAAGATTCTATCCAACTTAACATAAAACAAGAATTTGTATTTTTACTATTGTTACTAATTCATGATCTGCATTGCTTTTCTGTATGTCTTTTTATTTCTTGAAAAAAGTTTAGAAGGCCAAGAAAAGCAGAGATACAGATCAGGAACGAAAATTAAAAAAAAATAGATCAGTAATGCCATTCAGGAACGAAAATGAAACAGAAAAAAGTTTAGAAGGCCAAGAAAAACAGATACAGATCAGGAACGAAAATAAAACAGAAAAGATAGATACAGATCAGGAACGAAAATAAAAAAATATGAAAAAAAGAGTTGTGCCTTGATCTCCCTTTGATCAGTAATGCATGGAACCAATTTGGGTGGATCGAAGGCGATGGCGGTGAGATCGAGCCACGATGTTGATGGTGAAGACCGAAGGGGCAGTGGGAGGAGCAAATCGGAACAGATCGAAGCCGGTGGGAGGAGTATCGACGGTGGTGTGAGGAGCATATCAAAGGCTGTGGGAGGAGCAGATCGGAGGCGGTGAGGAGATCGATTGAGAAGGAGATGAAGAACGAGACCGGTGGCGATTAGAAGATCGGAGGCGGTGGCGGTGAGAAGATCGAAGACCGGTGGATGATGGATCGCTGTTGATGGTGGTCGATCGGTGTTGGGTGGCGATGGAGAGGGCGGCAGAGAGGGAGGCGGTGTTGGATGGAGGAGGGAGTAGAAAGGACAGAGAGAAGAAAGGAGGTCGACGGTGTTGGTATTTACACCTTAAATAATAATAACTGATTTATTGATATTAGATAAAAAGTATGTATTTACACTTTAAAAATGTATTCAGCAATCACAGTACTTTGATTGTATTAAAGGCCTTATAAATACTCAATTTAAATTGTATTAGATGTTAAAATTAAGTGAAATGTTAAAATAAATAATTAAATAATGAAATAATTAAAAAATACTTTGATTGCTTTAAGAATTAAAAATTAAAATCTTCAATCAAAGAAAACTCGATTGAATACTTTTTTCAATCCATATGCAATTACTGCATAATAATAATAATAATAATAATAATAATAATAATAATAATAATAATAATAATTGTTATTATTATTGTTATTATTATTTTCTTTGCTAAATAAAAAATCCGGTGAATAAACATTGATAAAGAGCATAAAATTTGGGAAACTATTGTTGATTGTTGAATAGAAGAATTACACTCAGATTAAAAGTATATAAATGAAATTTAATTTCCTCCAATAATCATACCAAAATGGAATAAAATTACATAAATTAAATCAATGTATTCAAAAAATGTCATTAAAAAATTAATTTATTATTTTCTTCTATTAAGAAAGCATATTTCGGTGGAAGTGATAGTCCTTATCCTTATCCTTTAAACATGTTAAAAACATTAAGTGACCCGGTTCATTCAAAATTACCATTAAATATATTTATAATTTTCTTCTGTTAAGAAAGAATAATTCGGTCTGAGATCATTGAGAAGGCAAATAGGAGAGAAATATTTACAATATTTAATACTGAAATTAATGGGATTATTGAGAAGACAAATAGGAGAGAAATATCTCCAACATTTAAGATCGAAATTAATGAGATCATTGAGAAGACAAATAGGTGAGAAATATTTACAATATTTAAGGAATATTTTCAAGTTGATTATTATTAATTAATGGTTTTTGTTATGCATTGATGCATAAGTTAAGAAAATTTGTATTCTATTAAAAAGTTTCAATTTTAGGTATTATATTATTCTTTTAAATATAATTATTTTATTCCAATTCTGATTCAAACCTTTTTCAAAAAGAAAACATAGAAAAATATATTAGGTAGTTATTATGATTGAAGATTAAAATATATTTTTTTAGTTTCTTAACTTTTGGTTTTTTAGGTTTTTTTATTCAATATTTTTTTCATAGAAATCAGTTACTATAAACAAAAAAAAATCAGTTACTAATAGAAGAAAAAATAATCAATTACTTTTTAGTTACTAAAAGTATGAAAATATGGTGTGATTCATTAATGAATAGAAGATAAATTTCTAATAGAAGAGAACTTAATGGGATCATTGAGAATGCCGAAATTAATGGCATTGAGAAGACCAAAATTAATGGGATTATTGGGAAGACAAATAGGAGAGAAATATTTACAATATTTAATACCGAAATTAATGGGATTATTGAGAAAAGAAATAGGAGAGAAATATCTCCAACATTTAAGATCGAAATTAATAGGATCATTGAGAAGACAAATAGGAAAGAAATATTTACAATATTTAATACCGAAATTAATGGGATTATTGAGAAGACAAATAGGAGAGAAATATCTCCAACGTTTAAGATCGAAATTAATGGGATCATTGAGAAGACAAATAGGTGAGAAATATTTACAACATTTAAGGAATATTTTCAAGTTGCTTATTATTAATTAATGGTTTTATTGATGCATAAGTTACGAAAATTTGTATTCCATTAAAAAGTTTCAATTTTAGGTATTATATTATTCTTTTAAATGTAATTATTTTATTCCAAATCTGATTCAAATCTTTTTCAAACAAAAAAAACATAGAAAAATATTAGGTAGTTATTATGATTGAAGATTAAAATATATTGTTTTTAGTTTCTTAACTTTTGGTTTTTTCGGTTTTTTTATTCAATATTTTTTCATAGAAATCAATTACTATAAACAAAAAAAATCAGTTACTTATCGAAGAAAAATTAATCAATTACTAATTAGTTACTAAAAGTATAAAAATATGGTGTGATTCATTAATTAATTGAAGTTAAGAAAACTAAAAAAAAATTATTTTAAATGCTTCATTTGTCTTAAAAAAATGATAAAAAAAATTACAAAAATAAAAAATCATGAATATAATCTGACAAATCAACAAATTCTAAAACAACCAAATTAAGAGGGTTAAGGAAAGTTTTGTCACTTGACATGTTTTAATTTGATTTTTTTTAGAATTTGGTTATTTTTAAAATATAAAATTTAAGTCATGATAACAAATTTTAATCAATTGTTTGTTAATCAAATTTCAGTCAGATATGAAACCTTTAATAATTTCATCTTTAAATTAGGGGTTTCGCGTAATGGTCCCGTGCATGTGCACGGGCTTGCATGCTACTTTCTTTATAATTGAGATTCATATCCCAAATCTCCAATTACCTGAATTTCAATCGTTTAACAAGTGATTGAGAATGGGAGGTCACGGTGGTCTGAACATCCTCCCTCAAAAGCGTTGGAACGTTTACCGTGCCGACAACCGAGAAAAGGTTCGCCGCGACGAAGAGGAAGCCGCCAGAGAAGAGCACCTTAAGCGCGAGCAGGCAAGGAAGCGAGACGCCGAGTTTCGCCTTGAGCGCCTTCGTGCCTCGAAAGGCCTCGCTCCTTTAATTCGGCCTCAAGAATCAGAAGCACGGCCTCAAGAACCGGAACCCGAATCCGAACCACTTAGTTCTCCCAAGACTGCTCATATTAACCTCTTTGAAGGAATTAAGATTTTTGATCCTATTCGAGTGCCTGAGAAAGACGCGGCGGGCGAAAAGGAAAGGAAGAATAAGAAGAGGAAGAAAGAGGAGGTTGTTGTGACTCCGGAGGATGAGAAATATAGGTTTGGGTATAGCTATCTTGGGAAGCAGGTTAAGTTGCCTTGGTACCTCGAAAAGCGCGGTGATCGTGATGAGGATGTTGATGATGAGAGAAGAGTGAAAGGAGAGAAGAGTGAGAGAACCAAGAGTGGGAAGAAGACATTGGAGGAATTGAGGGAAGAGAGGCTCAAAAGAGAGAGGGCGGAGAAGGAAAGGGAAAGGGCTTTGATTCATGGGAAGCAAAACAGTGATAGACCGGTTTTTGGAAGCAGCAAGTTTCACTACAGGTGAACATATGCATATTGATCAATGTTTTTTTTTTTTTAAATTACTTCTCGAATTTATATCGAGTTCTTTTGATTCATGTGCTTTTGTTAGGTCTTTGATGTAGATCAAATTATTTATCATACATGGCTTAGTTGAGTAGCAATTGTCTGCACTGGGACTTATTTGATTGTTAGTTGGACATGTTGTCTCTAAATTTTGGAACTAATTTATGGTAATGAAATTAGGAGTAGTATTAGTTTTTGCAGTTCTAATGCATCAACGCCATTGCCACCCAACTCCGAGCCTTAGAGAAACAATTTGGTTTTAACTTTGGTAATTGAGCTACCCTTCCGAATTCTCTGATTACCACAAGATGGGGTGACTTCCTTGGAACCCCATTGATGATGTATAGAAGACTTAGTGAGTTTAAATGTTTGTTTATGATATGGTATTGGGGTTGTCAAAATTGTGAGCAAGCTCGTAAGATCGCACGATTGTGCGATTTGTTGAATCTTTACACTACGTGGAATGATAGTTCAGGATTCAACGTGGTTCTTTCCATGCCTAATGTATCTAAAAAACAGAGAGAAGTGTCAAGATGCTATCCATGGTATTTTGAATTGATCAATGTGATCCTCTCGACTTAAAATAATACCAGTGGACATAATAAACATAAACTCCAGGGATAGCAGGAATGTATTATGAGGATGATGAGGCACACATAGAATGTGTGGGGAGTGATGATAAAAGGTCAGGTAAGGTAATTAATAAGGATGTGAAGGGTTGGAAATCAGATCATGTGGATTTCATACTTCACTGTTTATTATCTCTTATTTTGGATATGGTTTGGTTGTTGTTGGCATAGAAGATAGGGATATGACAGGAGGAATGTTTAATTATGATCAAAGTTAAGAGAACTATTGATGCTTTGTACACTTGACAATGGGATTTGCTTCCCTTCATGTTGGTTTTCAGTAAAACACATGTATGTTCTAGATGGTTCTTAGATATTTTATATGCAGACATGAAAATTCTTATTCACTTCATATTATTTCATATAGGTGGAAGATCTTGTGGAAGCAGGTGTGAATTTAAGAGCAAAACTTGGGTTACCACAATGTACACAGAAAGAGTAAGCACATTTTTTAGTTTATAACTTTATATGAAGAAACTATTTACAAACTGTCATTTCATATTTTCATGCTAATCAAACAATCATTTGGGAGAAGAGAAAAATAAATTGACATTAATCTGCATCTGCAATTGTTTAAAAACATTTTCTGCTTAATTTTAAAAAGGACTCGGATTTAAGTGGTCTTTTTGAATACATGGTTTAAAATAGAACATAATGATGTCTTTTGATCCATGTACCTGACTCCACCTAGTGAGATGGAGGGGGAAAAATATAAGATTGCTGTTGCTTTTACTATTTTAAAATTTAAGATCTGATAGTAATGATGCCCACAATAATGAGCCTCTTTACCAAAATCTTGTCACCATTTGATAGAAAGTGGAAACTTCAGTGACAAATTTAGGCATGGCTTTTTGATAGACCTCTCTCTCATGACTTAGGAGTTAGGTATAATTTAGGAGGAGAAATAAGGTGAGAAGATGATCAAGGTTTGAGGGTAATAAGGGAAGGAATGAGGAAATTTTTAGGAATTTGCATCATGAAGACCTGCAGCATAACTTAGTGTGACTGGTGGCAGAAAGAGAAAGGACAGAGTGAGGATTTGGTTGAAGTAGAGTATAAGAAGTAGTGAATGCAAGGCAAGAAACCAGTGAGGTTTTTGCAGGAGGTAAGTTCCTGCTTTTCTCCCTTTTTTCCTTTACTTTTTTGACTTGATCTGAACCAATATCACACTGCTATCAGATTTCAGAACTCACAGAATGTTTGTACTAAATATGAACCAAGTTTTGATACCCGTCTCTTTCACTTATGCTATTTTAAGTTATGAATTATAACAGCTTATTTATTTGATTAGGAATATGGATGATTCAAGACAGAAAGCTCAGTCATGACCAATGCTGTTATTTTTGGTAGTTTGGTTACCTGGTGAGGTGAAAATTTAAAACATTCATGAGGTGGTAGTTTGAACTTTGAAGGGCCGAAGGTCTAATGCACAAATCTCCAAATCATATGATTGAAGGAAACTGTACATTCAACTAATGTGTTTTCTCAGTTTTTGACTTTTTGCCCTTAGGTTGCATAATTATGTTACAGTCCGGTATACTTTGTTGCATGGCTTTATCACCTATTTGTAGGGGTTTTTTTTTTTTTTAAAGGAAATCTTTTCCTCTTCTTGTGTACATCTCTCCTCTTGTCAAATAAGTAAAAAAACTAAAAAAGAGGCTCTTTGTCTCTGGTGCACGCTACTTGTACCTGCCATTTGTTGTTTAATCGTTTTTCTTTGAATTGAATCACTTGAGTTTTTACTTTTTTCGTATTTTCTTATGGTATTGGCGCATAACATTATTTCCACACAGTGTAAAACTATTTCACGCCTTCTCTTGCCCTTTCACAGTGGTACTAACTCATCCAATTCATTTGCTGCAATAGTGCATTTCATGTCATCTTAGAGAGTTTGCTCCTCTTGCCCTTTTGTCATTTTTGAAGACAATTGGCATTTTTTTTAAATTTGCATAAAATTGTTATCAAATAAAGGAGCAAATTGAAACATTATAAAGATAAAGGACGAAAACTTTTGTTTAGCCTTATATTTAATGCCAAAAAATTGAATAGGAGAAAACACAAATTTTAAATCTTTTAATAGCCTTAAAATGATTTTCTTGGTTGCTTGGTGATAGATGTTAGGGTCGAAATGTTTTTCAAAGTTAAAAATGTGATTAACGAAGTCAATAAAATTCCTGAAAATAAAGTAACCATGGCAAAACACTCCGTGAACCATGTTGTTTTGCTGCATAGGATAACATGCCAATGACACCTCGAAGTTGAGGGAACTATTGAATAGCGTGGCTTGGAAATCTTGGAATGAAAAAAAGTGCCAAATATGTTCATATCTTCATTATAGACAATTGACAAAAAAATTCCAAATCCAAATATATATTTTTTAACACGCTCTTTACATGAATAATATTTTTAGGCCGAAACAATAGGCAACAGTAAATTTTATCATAAATCCTAGTTCAGCTGTTGGTGATCAAGTTATCCGGCTACTATTCCAACAGTTTGCTTCAAGATCCGCCTCTGTAGCTTATGCCTGTTTCACCACTATTACTAAAGACATCGAACTCTCCAGTAGTAAATGTCTCATCTTTCTCAAAAACAGGACGTCTTAGTTCAACATACGCACAATATTGCACTTCATACACTGTAGCTTCCTTTTTTAAAGAAGAAAGAGCCACGTCAACTCCTTCCCCTACAAAAGTTCAATTCAATTACAATTCCAACAAAAAAAAAAAGAATCCATATTTATATTATTATATAGATAGACAAGAATTGATTTTTGTTACCATGTGTGACAAGCAGTAAGTTCTCAGCAATATATTTATTGGCAAGGTCCTTAAATATTTGTTGATATCTAGCCCTTGCTTGCAAAAATGGCTCTTCCCACTTAGGCAACTGAAGTTTGCAAAGCAAAATGATTTCATCAGCCCCAATAATAAGTTTAATTGCCAAAAGAATGCTCACAATTGAGAAATACAATAAAGATGTTAGTCCTTTATACCTCTTTATACATCCTTTCTACATTGGTGTCCACTGCCTCAGCTGGGAGCATGGCTTCACTCTCTGATATTCCAAGACCCCAATTTCCATCTTTAGGAGCAACATCGAGACGGATCGCCTTCTTGTTCATCATTTCACATAATCCATATTCAACAGATACCTATATTAATGGAAGTAGTGAGGGTGATAATTTTATCAACTTCATGGCTGAGATATGATCATATAACATACAATGTGGTCAGTAGTATTGATCGTAGATGCATATACCATGTAAGTTATAACTATACAAGAGTTTCAGTCAGAAGTGACAATACTTATAGTTCTTTATGTGAATTTTCATATAACATTTATCACTATTAACTTTCACCCGTATTTTTGAAGAGACACCGAATATGTCACCGAGGTTCTAGCAACAAATCACAGGTAAATTTATTTATAGTAAAATTCTTGTCAAAATCTGTTTATTTGATATCCTTAGTAGTAATAATTGTTGGGCAATTTTTGCCCACAACTACTATTTGAGTTAACCGTTAACTAGACGGTTTCAAACCAAAAAAAAAAAAAGTTGGAAAAAAAGAGGGGAGGGTCAGGCCATCATCGTCGTCGGGGTTGTCGCCGCCGTCCTTGCTATCAACATCAGATCCGTCACCGCCGACATCCGTCGGTTTCAACACGACCATCAGATCCATCAGATTCGTAGCGATGTTTACATCTGCACGATGCTGGATATGTTGTTGACGATGATGACGGTGGCGGTGGTAGTGGCGGTTGTAGCGATGGCGACGGTGGTCTTCTCCTCCCTTTTCTCTCTCCTTCTCTCTTTGATCGAAGGCTGCTCTGGGATTGAGTTCAATGCTCGCGGTGGTTGCATCTGCATTTGGCGATGCTGGATCTGTTGTGGACGGCGATGACGGTGGCGGTGACGGTGGTAGTGGCGGTTGCAGCGATGGCGACGATGGTCTTCTCCTTTCCTCTCTCCTTCTCTCTGATCGAAGGCTGCTCAGGGGTTGAGTTTGATGTTCGGGGTGGTTGCATCTGCACTTGAAGTCGATACTGGATCTGTTGTTGACGGTGGCGATGGTCGTGGCAGTTGCAGCGATGGCGACGGTGACCTTCTCCTCTTCTTTTTCTCTCTCCTCTCCTTTTTCTCTCTCCTCTCTGATCGAATGGCTGCTGAGGTTGTGTTTGATGCTCGCGATGGTTGCATCTGCACTTGAAGCAAGTTGAAGGCGAATATGGATCTGGTATTGACGGTGATGACAGTGGTGATGGCGATGGTCGTGGCACAATTACGGTGGCGGGGTGTGGTCTTAGACGGTGGCGCCGGAGGAGTGTCGGTGGATCGGGGTGGTGGTGAAGCTGACGGCGGTGTGGTTGATGGAGGGGTATCTGCCGGTGGTGGAAATGGAGTCGCCGGTGTTTCCGCTGGTGCTGCTGGAGACGTGGAGTATCCCAACAAAGCCTATTAGATCAAGCAAATGGTAACTTTTGACCCATAACAAAAGGGCAACACCTGGACCTTGGCCCATAACAACCAGAACAAAGTTAGGCTCTAACTTCAATACCGTGTTAAGGTTTCATCTCAAAACTAATCAGTAATGAGTGAAATATCCTAATAAGTATTTAAACCATACCACATATTATGAGGCAGACGATGTGAGACTTCTAACATTAGTGAGGTATTTTCATGAAAGGTTATGAACCAGATAACGCATTTTTAAACCTTCATGTCTTGGGGTTTTAAGATTTCATGGTGTTTATGAGTCCAAGACTCTATTATTCTCTAACAATATCTTGGTTCTTAACCTTGCAAGTCTTTTTTGTTTATATAGGCTTTTGAGGGGTGTAAAATGGGAATAATGTAAAATTTGGTCATCACGATATCTTAGCTAGTGTGCCTACTTTATTAAAAGTCTAAAAGTGACTGGACGAACTTTACAATTATTTGAAAGTGACAACTGCCTTAAAGTGAACTTTACAATTGTCTGAAAGTGAATTTACAATTATCTAAATGCGACAATTATCTTAAAACGAACTTTATTCGCTTGAATGGCTCTATCTTATCCAAGTGGTTTTAACTTGCTCAGATTTCTAATTCGCTTTGAGATAGTCGCTCTCACACAAGTTACCTCTTCGTCCCTTTCTTAAGGCCAGATAAGCCTATGGAGGTATGAACCCACTCCAAAGCTGCTAAGCCAATACTAACAAGAGTGTTCCCCATAGGTCACTTTCGGGCACGAGGCTTCATCCCCTTGCCCTTGCTAATTGGGAGTGATCCACCCTTAACTTTATGTTGACTTCCTCAAGCTCATTTTAGAGATTTTTGGTCATCCTTCCTTGTTGATCTATATTTTTTTGTTAATATGTCCAACTTAATACATAATAATTAATTTTTTTTATAGGCAAAGTATTTTAGATTTTTTTATGGGGATAAGGGAAGAGGATTTAAATCCACCAAATATTGCCGCCTAGGATCGAACCCGAGACTTCTAACTCTCAAGCCTTAAGACTTAGAACATGACCATATGGACTATATAGGAAATATAAAGTTGTATTATATTGATTAAACACACTGTTACAATATATATAAGGTTTATAGTGAAAGGATAAGAATAAGATAGATAAGGAGTAGTTCCTACTTAAGAGGATAAACATAGACTAGTTCCTAACTAATTACATTTGAAATTCAAACTAGCTATACACTAACGGATAACACCAACAGTGTCACATAATAATTATTTATTAGGTCGTGCTAATAAATGCACATTATTCCATGTAGATGGAACTTAAAAAAATGCATTTTTCAATTATTTTTAACTATATTTATCTTCTTAACAAATGCTCATTAGGATTTACCTTATTATTTATTAATCATAATTAAAGAGATAATTTAAAAGTAGTTTGTAACACCTTCACTTTGGAATGGTCAATGGTGGAGAGTGCGGCAACAACTTCAGAGGCGGTCTGCACACATCGGAGGAATGGGGACACAAAGACACGGTGAATTGGGAACCCTATACTCTGTCGGATCCTTAGACCCGTTTGGTATGCCCGAACTCGACCCGCTTGGGCGAGTGGTGGGTCCCATGGGCGCGATGCCGTGGATGCCCAAGAGTGATCTAAGTTGTCAATGCGATCGCCATGCCTCATTACAATGACGTTCTGGTACCTAACGAAATTTTGGTTTTCAAGAATCCGGTTTTCCCTTGCATCAACTAAATCTACATAGCAAAAAAAAAGAAAGACGAGGATTTTCCAAAATATTATGCATTTATTTATAAAGTTCCTTAGTTCTTAAACCTAACATCATTCTTGCCACAAAAAGGTGACCAATGCCACATATATAAACCAATCATTAATGAAAAGAATATTATTTGGTGACATATGTTTACTTATATATGTATGGTTATGACTTAAGAGGACATATGTTTCTCTTGTCTTAGAAAAACATACACTCATTCCCATCTTAAATGTAAGATTTTTTTGCGAAAAACGTTGGAATTAAAGAAGTTAATTAATTAATATTGTTATATTGTTATGAAATTAACTTATTGTAATGCTAAAAAATATTGAATAAATATAAGTGTTTGTAAAAATGAACGCACCCGTAAAGAATGAGCGAATGGCCGTCACTTTATCATTCGCCTGAAACAAAATATTCGAACCTTGTTGTTGGAGAGATCGAACAAAACAAAATATATGTATGAATATGAAAAGTTTAAAAAAAAAAAAAAAAAGCAAAATGAGAAAAGTGGGATTCTGAATTTAACAAAATACCTTGTAGTTGTAGCTTACGTGTAGAATGGAAGCATTGCTACACCCATGAAGAGAGCAGAGGCGAAACATGCGTAGCATGGTGAAGAACAATGGAGAGATTATAGAAAGAAGTTGAATCAGAGTGTGCAAAGATGGGAATGGAGATATCCTTTGAGTTCAAGAACTAAAAATAACACGAATTATTAAATATTGATCAAAATTCAAACCGTGTGAATTTAAGTTGAAGAGGGTTCTCCCAAGAGAAAGCTCGAGGAAACTTCCTAAAGAGCCATTAAATTTACGTTACCCCTTCTTTTTCGTGATAGTTGCTGCTCAAGTTCACCCCAGCAATCCCTTCATTGACTTTAACTACTCCCATGGGCGCGTTGGAATCATTTTCATTTGGATTTTCTTCGTCCAGTATTTAGGGCGGGGGATAAGAGACTTCAAATACTAACATTTTTCATTGAAAAATTAAAGATTTAATATTTAAATGATAGTGGACTTAATTTTCTAATGTCACTTTACCATTTTTTAGCTCCTTATCCTCATCCCTAAGGACTGAGGTTAAGCAAACCTTTTTCATTTTGGGAAAGCAATAACAAAATATCCTTGTTAAATATTGATTACTTTGAAATTGGTTTCTCAGAAAAAAAATTTGCTTTTGATTCCCGTGTTTATAAAACATTTTGGTTTTGATCCCTCACATTAAATATGGATGGAAAATACCGAAACGTAATGTATTACATTTTATGACCAACTAATGATGATATTCTTATATTATTTCTCAAGGGTAAAAAGACAACTTTTATTACATAAGAGAACTAATTCAAAAACCATGACAATAGAGGGACTAAAACCTATAAATAATCTAATAACATAGGGACCAAAACAAACTACCAGCATAATTGTGGGACCAAAATTTAACAAGAGGGGCAAAACCAAAATGTTTTGTAAATATAGGGACTAAAATCAAATTTTTTTTGGAAGGACCAATTTCAAAATTGTCAATGTTTGCATGGACTATTTTGATATTTAAGTCTTTTCAGAATGCATGTTTCACATTTGCTACAGCCTCCATCCCACAAAATTAGTAAATATTCGTTTTATTTTTATTTTAAGTCATATTTAACTATTTTATAAAGATTAAGGAGGATAATTACTTGAAACTTTAAAAAGTTATTTCAATATTACTGTTTTATTCTTTTAACTTTTATTGAAAATTTCACAAATGTATTATTTCTCATTAATAAAAAAAAGGACAAATAAGAGAAAAAACAATAAATGTCTCTTAAAAAATACAAAATGACTTATAAATAGAATCAGAGTATACTTTTAGAATGTGACCTATAAATAACACTGGAGGGAGTAAACATAAAAAATTTGTCCTAAATTAATGTTACAATAGTGAATAAAAAAATTGAAATTGCATATTATATTTTATGATTAATTAATTAAAAAAACATACCTTAAATTATTACTTTGATGATTATTTGCTTTAATAAATAATGACTTAAAAATATATTCCCTTATTTGATTAACTTTTCAAATATTTACTAACTTTATTTGAAGGCCAAAGTTTTTTTTTTTTTAAATACTATAACCTCCTAAAAAAGAGCCTGACCACTAAAAATAACAGCGGTAAGGCACTCATTGAGAAATGATAGTAGTAATTAATAAAATATGTATTTAAGTCATATTTTACTTATATTTATTTAAAATCACTAATCAGTGTTTTGTCCTTTTTATATTTGAGAGCAGACGGAATACATAAATATTTATGAGGTGAAGTGTATGAGATATAAATTATGAACTAGTACCGACGAGACTTGGTTCAGTTGGTGTAAGACCCCAACTGAAATCTTGGGAACGGGACACGGATGCTAGTAGCTCTGGATTCGATTCCCACTAAAAACATCTCGCTGGGAAAGCCAGTCACGCAGCTCGTTCCGGATTAATTTTAAAGACTTCCTGGTATTAAGGGTACTCTTGGGGATACCGATGATTCCGCAAGGATGGAAAAAAAATAAATTATGAACTAGTAAGGTTGGACAGCTTATGCCATGAAAAAAAAAAGTATTTAAGAGTTTTCACTTTTTTATGAATGGTATGGTATAATCTTGTGATGGCATGGTATAACTTGGTTATTATATTATTTTCTTAGGAAAATGCTAAAGAGTGCCCTTAGGGCACTTGTTAAATAACTAAATGTGGTTAAAAGTTATGGGAAAATGCACTTTTTTGGATTCTCGAAAAAGTAAATACCTTAAACTTTTGAATTTTTTCCACTATTGGTATCCTTAACAAGTGCCCTAAGCAAGACCCATTTTCTTAATATAACGCTTGGGTCGTGGACAGAATTTATTATCCATTGCAAAAGTTGCGGTTGTGAGCCATACTCAGTACATAAGTTTTTTCAATCAAAATGATTGAACCCATAATCAAATGGTTGTGAAATAAGAACAAAATGATCGGATCCAACAACGACTCCCACTCACGTGCCTTGTGCTGTGTTAAATGAGGATAAGTTAGGTCAATATATATAAGGTTATTAAATTTCAATTTTTCATATGGCCTTGTGCCCGTGTGTTCCGATCACAATTCAAGCTTTTTCAACCACAATCAAAATTTTATCATGATAAAAGACTTAAATATCAAAATAGTTCCCGTAAATATTGACAAATTTAAAATTGGTTTCTGAAAAAAAAAAAAAGTTTTGATCCATCCTATTAAATGTGGATAGAAAAAGTCGAAAACGTAATATATTACATTCTATGACCAATTAAGGATGCTATTTTTGCATTAACTCAAAGTTAAAAAGACAATTTTCATTACATAAGAGAACTAATTCAATAATCACGATAGTAAAGGGACAAAAAATTATCATATCTAATAACAGAGGGACCAAAACAAATTACCAACATAATTATGGAGACTAAAATTTAACAAAAAAGACAAAAAGCAAAGCGTTTTGTAAATGTAGGGATCAAAACAAATGAAAATTTTTGCAAGAATCAATATCAAAGGGACCATTTTAACATTTAAAAAAAAAGGTTTTCTTAACCTCAGCCCTATAAGGGGTTAAAAGTGGATGTATTTCACGGAAAGTGTTGTATTGGTAGAATAAAAAGATTCTGTATTTATTTTTTCAATGAAATGTATCCACTTTTAACCTCTTGTCCTCAGCCTTTAGGACTGAGGTTAAAAAAACTCAAAAAAAAAAAAGTCTTGAAATATTTGAAAAAGTTGGAAAATACTTTCTCAAAACTTGTTACTTTTCCCATAGCCGTTGAAGTGGACATGGTCAATTTGGACCGATCATCTTCTCCATGATTCTTAGTCAAAGTATGTACTCCATCCATTTTTATTTATTTATCGTATTTTAAACAAAACATGTTTCATTTCTTATATTTTTAATGCATTAATTATGTTTTTTTTATTATATTTTTTTTCTCGCAATAATCATTAATTTTTCTCCTCTACTCACACAAACTAAGACCTATTAAATAAGGGTAGATATGAAAAATAACATTTATTACACTCTTGAAATTCTTTAAAAAAAAACACACATTAAAAGGAACAAAAAATTTCTTAAAAATATACCGATGATAAGAAACAAAATGAGTAAATTTTTTTTCCTACTTTACTTCTTAATTACCATCTCTGCATATTAATCGCACTACTTTACTTCTTAATTATAATTACCATCTCTTCAAATTAATCACATTACTCATTAATTTTTGAATTATTAACTATTTATTAATTGTATTAGATACAAATAGAATTATGCCAATACCAACGTGTTGTTGGTCTAGTGGCAACTCACTAGGTCCCGTAACCATGAGGTCTCGTGTTCGACACCCATGGGAACGGAGAGGCACGCGTTGGGAGACCCATGCCCACAAAGTGGAGTTCCGTAGGGTCGGGGTGGATTTAGTTGGGCCGCCAAAGTGCGAAAGCCCAGACACCACCTGCGAAAGCAAAAAAAAAAAAAGAATTATGCCAATAATTGTTGGCTCAATTAGGAAAGGTGAAATTTTGGACTGAGAGCGATAATTCCTTGCTTCAATACTTATTGATGTGAGGATGGTAATGGTGAATAATGTGTAAGTATTTATGTAACTAAAAAAAAGAAATTTATATAATTATAAAAATAATGGTTAATGTTTAACAGATTTATTAGAAAAATATTTAAAAGTGAACAAATTTATGATAACTAGTACTCTAATCAAGAGCAACAATTAAAAAAAAAATTAAAATAAATAATTTAAAAAGAAAATATCATGTTTTACATATCATAAAGAAATGCTGAATTTTTAAATATTGGCATTGTTGTTTTGTATTGCTTAACGGGTATATGGTTAATTATTTATCGCATTTCATGCATCTATTGTAATGTCAAAACGTGCTTAGACTTTCACCTGAAATATTCCTTTCACGAATAAATTCAACGGAATTTGTGAAACATGTGAAGTTGAGTCACATGTGTCATGATTATTTTGGGAGAAGTCGCAAATATAAAAATCAACGAATTGGCCTCTGAAAGTGGGGGAAAAAAAATCAATAGAATACTACCAAAAACAAAAAAGAAAATGAGGCTTTTATTAAAAAAAAGGAATTTCTTAAGAGACTATAAAAAGCATGGATATATTGAAAAACTAAAAATTTAATACTTTAATGATAGTGGATTTAGTTTTTCAATACACTTTTACCCATTTTGCCTTCTTATAGCAATCCAAGAAAAAAATAGGATTTTCTTAACCTCATCCCTAAAGGCCGAGGATAAGAGACTAAAAAAAGTATTTTTGCATTGAAAGATTAAATGTTTAATACTTTAAGAATTAGTGGGTTAGTATTTCAAAACTTTTTTTTCTACTTTTTTACCTCTTATTCTCAGGCCTCAGCCCTAAGGGCTAAGGTTAAGCAAACCCAAATAATAATAATTGATGATGTCAAATTTCTCTTGAACTCACACTACGTAAACTAAGAGGAAGAAAACTTATATTTTATTCATTCACTTGATAATGTTTTGTATTCACTTATGCCTTGTTACTATAACAAGCAGGAAGGCACTTCTTATATAGGCTAAAGCAAATCAAAACTTACATGCATGCTTTAATTACAAAGACATAACATCATGCATTTGTTTAAAAAAATCTATTCGGATATAATTTGTAAAAAGAAAAACTTACAATTAATTAAATAGAACAGGTGAAACAATTTGTTCTTATAACTTTCAACACATTGTCTCCCTTAAACCAAGCTTTGTCATTTCTAGCATTTTCTTCAACTTGTAGAATAACTCCATTTTCAATGGCTTCGTAAAAATATCTGCAACTTGTTCTTCAGTATGACAATATTCGATTAACACTTCTTTCTCAGCTACTAATTCTCGAATTTTGTGGAAGCGAATATCTATGTGTTTGGATATTCCATGAAAAACTGGATTTTTGGACAATGCAATAGCAGACTTGTTTTCACTAAATATTTCGGTGGAAGTATTTTGCTTTTGATGCAACACTTCAAGAATTCTAATTAGCCACACTGCTTGTGTAGCACAACTGGTTGCTGATATGTATTCTGATCTGCTTCGACGATAAATAGTGCAACCACCAGTTGTTTCTTCGATGACCAACATATTGCACTTGAGCCAAGATGAAATGCGTACCCTGACGTGCTCTTCCTTGTATCAATGTCTCCGGCCCAATCACTATCTATGTACCCAACAAGTTTCACATCATTATCATTGGCATAAAAAATTCCATCGGTTAAAGTACCTTTAATATATCGAAGTATTCTTTTAACTCCTTGCAAATGACAATCGCATGGCTCCTCCATGAATCTGCTCAGCAACGCTACTCCATAAACAATGTCGGGTCTTGTAGCAATCAAATATCTGAGACTCCCAATCAAACTCTTGTAGTATTTTGATTCCACCTTTTTGCCTCAATTTTCTCTTGTCAGCTTCAATTTTTCTTCCACTAGTGTAGAAATTGGTTTTATTGAATTCTCCATCTTGAATTTCTTCAAAATATCACTAGCATATTTCTTCTGAGAGATAAAAATTCCATCATTTTGTTGAACTACTTCGATGCCGAGAAAATAAAACATCAAGTCCATATCTGGTTTTTGCTTATATCCCTTCGCAACCAACCTTGCTTTGAAACGATCAACATCACGATTGGTTCTGTACTTTGTTTTGTTCACCCACTTCACTTCTATTGGCTTCTTGTCTACAGGCAAGTCTGTTAGCTCCCATATTTCATTCTTCTCAATAGAATGAATTTCTTGATCCATAGCATTTCTCCAATTCTGGTCATTAGTAGCTTCCTCAAAAGTTAGTGGCTCACAATATGCAAATAAAGCATAGTTGACAATTTCTTCATCTAAGGGGTCATTGTCATTACCCAAGACACAATCTTGAAGTCTAGCTGGTAGCTGATGACGTCTTTTGTAACGATCTGAATTCCTTAATATAATAATTATATTTGTGTATGTAATATTTTATGTGAAAGCGAAATATGAGTAATGGTTTATAACGATTTTCTTAGTATATTTATATATACATATATTTATGTTTGAGCTAATATATACATATATATATATATCTATATGATTTTAATATATGAGTTTGATTATGAATGTACTTGATGTGTTTGCGGTTCTCGTGGTTGCATGATTAAGGATTGTTGTAAGTATTTGAGTACTGTAATACCGACAATTTTTCTGATTTTAATAAATTGATTTTTGAGAATTTATAATTGGGTATTTCTTTTCAAATTCGTATAAATTTATTATTTGACTTATATTTACATGTGTGAAAAAGTGGAACTTATTTTATTTTGTGTTTTGAAGAAATTTATTCTTTAAAAGCTTTTGAAATCTGAATTCTTGAAGGTTATTTAAAGTGATACAAGTTCCTAAGGAGGGGTGACCAATGCGTGTAGGACACCCTAACCAATTTATTTAATGTTGAATCACTACAACATTTTAAATTTTCTGCAACGGCACAAAACCGTTGCTTAAAGCCCAAAAACCGTTGCTGAAAGTATAGGCAACGATTTTCAAACTGTTCTCTAGGTGAGTGTTGCTTATTGTCAAAGGCAACTGTTTTTTGTATTTGGCAACAGTTTTAAACCTTTGACTTATAAATAGCAACGGTTTCTTGGTAAGTAATATGCAACGGTTTTACTATAAACATGAACGGTTTCTTGGTACATAATACGCAACGGTTTTACTATAAACAGCGACGGTTTCTTGGTACATAATATGCAATGGTTTCACTATAAGCAGCAACAATTTTTTTTTTCAGAATATGCAACGATTTGTTAAGAAAACCGCTGCCTTTGCCTTTTAAACAACAACGTTTTTTTCATTTAAGCACATGCCCCGTTGCATTATGTTTCAGCAACAATTATACAACTATTGTCAACTTCACATAGGCAACACTTATAGGTTTACTCTGTATGCAACACTTTTAATAAAATTATATTGAGCAGTTATATATATATATATACATAGTGAAATTAAATTATAATCATCACCATACATACCAAAATAACATACATAAAATTATATAATATGTGAGACCCCCAATTTAGACCCAATTTATTTGTATTACAATCTTTTATTTTTAATATAATTAATTTATTGAATAATGATTTGTGGTACTTTGATTTCTTTTTAAAAGTATTGGAATTTAATTATTTATGTGTGTATATATATATATACACGTAAAATATAGGTAAGTAATAAAATATTTTCCTTGAATAATTCTAAATATAATTTTGGCATGAAAATATTTTATTAAGTATAGTATTTTATCATCAAAATATTATTTGATTTATATTTTGAAAATAAAGGATTTTTGAAGGGTTATAATGTTATAACTTTAAAAATTCATAACTTTCCAACCGTAAGTCCAAAAATTACAAATTTTATGTCAAAACGATCGTATTAAAATGTAGATTATAAAAATACAAAGTTTTGGATTTAACTCTGGAGTCTTCAAATTTTTATTTTGCTGCAGTGACTGTTCGTGTAACACCCTATTTATTTAACCCTTAATTACCCTTAATAAAAAGTGAATTTAAAATTTTCATTTTAACTTATAAAAATCTCCCGTCAAACGGACGGAGTTTCGTTTGTTTTTAAGACTTTCCCAAAATTCTGGTTTTCCTGTAACCTGATAAATATCAACATTTTCAAATTTCAGAAGCCAGCAGGGCTATATACATATATCACAACTAGTGCAACATCGTGCACACGTCAGAATAGCAGAGTATGAAACATCAGAGTTTAGCGGAAATATAAACAAGTTGTGGAAAATAGTACTTTTCCCAAAATAAGACTCCTACCCAAAAGGAGTCGTCCTGGGCCCCCAAAAAGGCTATATACAATATATACAAAAAAAAAATGAATCAAGTCACATCATCGGGCCTAGGACATTCCCATGTCCTACATATATAAGTAACCTACTCTCCCTGTGAGGGAGAGTACTCCTGCTCGACCATACTCGTGTAAGCTCCTTCTTCACCTGTAAAAATATATCAAGAAGGGTAGCATTACACAGAACTTAGAAAATACATTCTAAAATGACATAGAGAACAACTAAGATATTACTACCCGTTATCACTTGAATTATACTTCCTATTTTCAATTACCCTTGCTTCATTAATTCCCTATCGTTGTCCATATTCATTTCTCATTCCTTTTTACTGTTTTCTTGACCTTTCTTGATTCTATCATGTCCTTCTATCACTTTACTCACTTATCTACCTACCCTTTTATTCCTATTAAATACTCACTCCTAACGGTGGGTTCTGTCCATATAATATTCCACTCCTCTATGGAGGGTCCTGATAACATGCACTCCATACGGAGGGTCATGATAATATTCACTCCTTTATGAAGGGTCATGTAATGTCCACTCCGTTGCGGAGGGTCCTAATAACATCCACTCCTTTATGGAGGGTCATGATAATATCCACTCCTTTATGGAGGGTCCTGATAATATCCACTCCTTTATGGAGGGTCATGAAGATATCCACTCCTTTACGGAGGGTCATGGTAATATCCACTCCTTATGGAGGGTCATGATGATGTATAAATTCCGCTCCTTTATGGAGGGTCATGTTTATATAATTTCCCGCTCCGCATAGGGATGGTCATGATAATCTAATTTCCCGCTCCGCATAGGGAGGGTCATGAACGTATCCTCTCCATTTTGGAGGGTCCATAGACAATACTCAATATCATAATCAATTGTTCATACCATTCACTTACCTTCTTCTCTAACCATTAATCCTTTTCTTGATTCCTTTACCATTCACCTATTTTCTTCTTATTTCCGTTAACTGCATTTTACACTTCATCATCATTCATATTCATTCCAAATCCATTCTAAACACTAAAATTAATAACATAATCAACTTCCTAATCACTACATTCATTATTGACCTTCAAACCAGACTATAATCTACATCCATCATCAATATTCCCAATTGTCTCATGTTCATTACAATTCCATTCTAAACACTAGAATTAATAACATAATCAACTTTCTAATCACTATATTCATTGTTAACCTTCAAGCCATGCTATATTCTACCACCATCATCATTAAATCCAATTGTCTATCTCATCTCTAAATCTCTAGCTCACTTTCATTATTATACCCACAAATACTTAAATCTAGACAATTCCAAACATACACAATTATTGTCATATCCATTAACCTTTCATAAATCCTATTCTAGTCAATTTCCCTAAGGTTCATCTTTCTATTTTATTCCCTACCCTTAATTTTCCCTATATACAAGCTAGAAAATACCCCCTAAGAAGAGGTAACACTTCCCTTCTTACCTCAAAACCAATAAATATAAGAGTTCCTTGAGGTGAGGGAGGTCCTATGTGATGATTCCTTAGCTTAAAAATTGAGAAGTTGATGGTGATCTTGATTCTTGATCAACTTGAAGTGAGAAAAGCTTGAGCCCTAGAGGAGATTAAATACAACTTTCATGAGCTAAAGAGAGTTGGAAAGGAATTAATATCATGCCATAAGACTCTACTTACCCCAAGTGATGGTGGAACTTGAAATCCAAAAGGGAGAAGGGAGGGAGCAACACGTGAGATGGAAGGAGGATAGGGAATGAGACTTCAACCCACTTCCATGGTGTAAGCTTGATGGGGCTTGGTTGATCTTGAGTTTGATTTGCTCAAAATCAAGTGTTTGTGATGAGAGGGTGATGGGAGTGCTCTTGGAGTTGAGAGAAATGGTGAAGGTGATGGGTTAATGTTGGAGATGGAGTATGAAGGAATGAGGTGCCTTTGATGCCATATAATCAGCCTTGGGGTCAGCCACCATCGTGTGGCTTAGATGCAAACTTTGGCCCCAAGTTTCCAATTCAACGCACCAGATCTGGTGGCTACTGCGCGCGTGCCTGGGCGCACGTCTGGCGCGCCTGAGCGCGAGAACAGCACCAGCACACGAGCTGGTGCATGGCTGATGCGCCAGATGCTGGCTGGGTGCACAGGGCTGATGCGCATCTGATGCAACGTGCGCGCGCCTGAGCGCACGGAATGGCGCGCCTGCGCGCAAATCTATCTGGCTCAGCCACCATGAATAGTGGTGCGCGCCTGGGCGTGCACCGGTGCGCCTGGGCGTGCACCAGAATTTCCAAACTTCGATTCGCCATAACTTTTTCGTTAACCGTCGGATCGGGTCCAAATTTTTAGACAAGCTTCTTAATCCCCTAAACTTCACATCCAACGGTGGAATTTATTTTCTTAGCATCCTATATTAAATTCCTAATTTTCTCTTTTCGGTCGATTTCTAACATCTAAAACGCCGATTTAACCCCCGATTTCGCTTAGATAATTTCGCTCGATGCTACAAATGCCTTCTATACGACCCCTAGTACTTATAATTACTACCCACCTATCTCCCAAAATTCGTTAAGCAATTAATCTACCCATTTTCTACGCTCTAGACCTATTAACTCAATATTTATACTTGGAATTAAATTTGGGATGTTACAATTCTCCCCCACTTATTAGAATTTCGTCCCCGAAATTCCGTTTCAATCCCTTCAAAAGGAGAATCATCCCAATTGCAAGGTCCTTTGGCTGTGCTGCTATTTCCTCTTGGTTTCACTCCCCCACTTTGATTCTGCGTACTACTAGGGCTTCGCACTAAACAAAGAGTAGAACTTCCGATGCTAAGCTTGTTTGGTGCAATCTTGGATATGAGATTCAGCAATGACATCAACTACTGGTAGGCGGATAAATCAAAATGATCAGTTTCAATTTTCCATCTACTAATAGTGATCCAATTGTTGGGCTTACTGATAATATCATTACTCAACATATGCAAGAATTAGAGTGATCAATTCTAATCTTATATAGTATTAAATAACAATATTATCACTGGGCTTGATTAGTTTGGACTCAAATTCTACAACTTGACATTTTCTTCTAATTGTTTCTACCATGCTACTAAGAAGCATAGATTGGATGAATGTTTTAAAGATTCATAGGATGGTTCTATTTTAAAGAACATTGTATTTCCAAATAGCTTCTAAGGAAGAAAAATCAGTTATATGGTATCAAAACTAATAGAATACTACATGGGCATTACTAAATAATCTATACCTGCGACTATGTCAGCTAGATCAACCTCCTCCCCGTTCATGGTGTACAGTTTTCCCTTAAAAGCAGGTTGACTCTTCCCTGCTTGCTGCACCTTTGTAGTATTGACTTCTTTCTTCGAAATCTTTGTGGGACAAGTTGAAGCAAAATGTCCTGGTTGTCCGCACAGAAAACAAGTGAAATTCCCCCTGGTTTGATTCCGATACCAGCATTCTCCCTCATGCTTCTTTCCACAATGTGAGCAAAGTGGATAGGTTCCCATAGCATTCCCATTCTTACTCTTAACCCCCAGAGCTACTGGAGCTACATCATGCTGGTTGTGACGCTCTCTATTTAACTTGAAAATATTAAATAGTTTATTTCTTGCTATCAAAATTTAGGACTAGAAAATTTTTATTTTCCTTTTTAATATCATTACTTGCTTATTCAAAACCCTCGTTTTCAACATAAACTGATGTCTGAATTCGGCATAATAACATCTTAACTTTGAAAATATTTTCGAGAACGCATCTTTTAAAGCCAAAGGAATATTGCCAGTATATATATTAGTTGAGTATATTATTTGGTTCTCGAATGGAATTTGAGTAGATAAAATATAAACTTTTCGCCGAATTCCTTAAAAATAAAATCAGAGTTCGCGGAATAAAAATAGTACTTATGGGGCACTGCTGAGGAAAATAAAACATAATACATATATATGTGATAAAAGTCATATGACATAACCCCATCAGTACGGCAGTAGCAAGTAACATCAGCAAGTGATAAAAAGTCGAGATAGCAAGTTTTTGGTAAAACATATACAGACCAACTGTATCAAAATAAAGGCTCACTCTAAGACCTCTCCATATATACAATATATATAAAAGTCCCCAAAAGTAGAAGTCCCAGAGCAAGTCCTCCATGTCCTCAGCAGCTCCTCAGATCCTCCACAGCACTATCCCTAGGATCTAGGATCCAAAACCCCTATACTATGCAGGCTCCTATGAACCAGCGGGTCCACCTCTCGCAGAAACAGTCGGCTCGACGTACACATCCTCCTCGCTCTCACCCTCCTCAGGATCCTCCTCGACCTCGCCTGACTGGGTAGAGACCCCACGACTGGGTCTAAAGTCTGCAAGAGCAGTCCTAGCATACTCAGTCGGGCCAGGAGAAGGAGTCTCCTCAGTAACAACTCTGTGGGATGAAGGGTGGGAACGAGTGGCAGATCTAAATCTAAAACTGTGAAAACGACGCATGGGTCGAGCCGGGGGTGGTCCTCTATAAGTGTAAAAAGGGGGAACATGCATAGTATAGCCTAATGGGATCCTAAATCTACGAGGTCGCACCCGCACCAAAGGGTTAGGGTGGTAGAGAGTGATCTCCACCTCCCCCTCAAAGGTGGCACGGTGCTCCTCGAACGTCCATATACCGCTAGGGATTGGGTGTATCTCGATGCAAGCTAGGTACCTGGCCATCACCTAAACAGGGCACAGGGAGTAAGTATACACATATACATAATGGATAAAGACTAAAGTTACAATCACAAATATATCATGGACAGATCATAATGCAAATACATATGAGCACACCAATTTTAACATTATAACTCTTATAATGCAAGTGGCATGATGTATGATTTTCTATCCACAACTGAGGCCTCTAATGTCCATCTTGGACGTCCATCCACAACACCAGTGTGTTCCCAGAACACCGACATTAGTTCCCAGAACATAATGCCGAACCATACTTGGAATAAAAAGAATCACTCCCGGAGTGTGCATCGCGTTCCCAGAATGCCACGTTCCCAGAACGCACAAAAACCAGGTCTCGGACACTGGCCACATACCACTAATGTGTCATCAAGTTGGTTATCCTTTGGTACTCCCGGAGTACCCTCCTCATATTCCCAGAATATGATAAACGTTTCCTACCAACCAGACATCCAGTCTATATGTATGCACAACATAGGGGTTGGTTTTATTTTTATATTAATGTGATTTAGAAATATTCCAATTTCTACTTTTGAATGATTTATTTGAGGTATAATTACTTGGCATAAAATTCCTCATTGAATTTCTCAAAATATGCCTTTCCAAAAACCCCGATTGAGTAATATAACTTCAATGGTAATTAAAACTTAACTTTTTATTTTTCAGATTCAGGTGCTAACCGGTTACAATTTCAGGCTAACCGGTTAGACCTGAACTGTTTACCATTGTAATTCAGAAAATCCTTTTTCTTGAATTCTCTACCCAATCAAAACCATTTTCACTATAATTCTTATACCTCAAAAACCATTGTTTTATCATTCAAAAGTCTGAATCACATGTCCTTTTTCCATTCAACATAATTTCATTTGAAATGATTCCATTAATTTAAGGCATAATTGAAAGTCTTTAAAATCTGAATTTGTTGACATAAAAACAACTTACATTCAGACTTTTGTGCATGAAAATTTAAGCTTAGATTTGAGTAAAGACTATTTGAATTTCAGGTCTGATTTGCAAACTGATTTTCTTTGAAATTTTACAGTGTCTAACCGGTTACGAAAATCGTGTAATTGGTTAGATTATGCAGACTGACCATAAAAACAAGAGTTTTAACAACTCAATTTCTTTCTTTCTCAAATCTAACCAATTTCCAGCATATACCAAGCTCATATACCTTAAATTAAATGTGTTTACACCAAGAAACACAATCAAATTGCATGCATCAAGTTTATTGAATCAAAACTCAAGAAAATTCACATAAACTCAATTTAGCAACACAAAACTGAAATCAAACACTTAAACATAGAATTCAGTTAACAAATAGCTTGCATGCATCAATCAAACTTTGCTCAAAACCACAGAGAGCAATAATTTGGCCTCCAAGCCTTTGTGCTTAAAAACACATAATGCCCTTTTGAGTTTCATGAACTCAAATCCTAAATCCTTTGAGATTTAGTCTAAATCTAGTATAGTGAAACTTCTCCCATACCTCTAAGACGTGTTTGATGAGTATAATCACTGAAGTTTTGAAGAAAATCCACAGACTCCACAGAAATCCCAAGTTCTGAACTGAACCACGTTTTCCAGCAACAAGGTCCAAAGACCAGAAATTTTGACATGGAAGTTGGCCAATAAAATTGGGGAAAACGATTAAACAAGGATCTAGGCAACATGCACTAACGAAAGAAAGAAATTTGAGACCTAGAGGTTACCTGAGCTGCTCAAAATTAGGGCTCTAACACAGCTTCCCGAATCAGAGCAGAACAGAGTTTCAACTTCCAATCCTCAACTTTGATTGTTGATTTCTCCTCACACACACACTCTTGACTCACAAAGTGTATATCACTGAAAAGCTCTGAATGTAAGCTTTTCAGAAACGTGTTTATCACTCTCTAACACTCAAAGACGAAGAAGAAATCGCCCACACAAAATCGAAACCCTAACTCGCCTCCTTCAACCTAAAGTCAGACCAACAACCCTTGCTTCCTCAGAAATTCATCCTTTTATAGCCAAAGTTCATTGACATGCATGAAGACACGCGTCTTCTAACATGCAATTAGTGGGATTCGTGGCGATTAAACGAATTAACCCAGTGATTACTCATCAAAATCCACTAAACCAGTTTCTGTGTTCATCGTCTAACCGGTTACACGACATTACTAACCGGTTAGATCAGTTCAAAATTTAAAAATTATTATTTTTAATTCTTTCCCTTCAAGAACCTTTCTAATATTACTTTTTAGTCCACATTCAGGGACTAAAATGCAATTTCCTTATATTTTGCATTTATTTGCCATATAAAAATATTTCCATTTATTTTTATATTTAAGGCTAATTAAATACAAAACATAAACTTAGAAAAATTCTATAAATTAATAATAAAACTTTTTATTATTAATTTCCTATTATTCGGGAGACGAAAATTAGGGGTGTTACACTACTCCCCCACTTAAAAGGAATTTCGTCCCCGAAATTCTAGATTACAAAAACAACTCCAGATATTCTTGACGCATCTTCTCCTCTAATTCCCAGGTAGCTTCCGATACGTCAGCATTCTCCCAAATTACCTTGACCAAAGGTATTTCCTTTCCTCTGAGCCGCTTGACTTCACGATCTTCTATCTGAACCGGTTTGGTCTCAAAGGTCAGGTTTTCTCTTAAAATTAAATCATCCGGTTGGAGTTTCAGAACAACAGATGGATCATGAACATACTTTTTCAATTGCGAAACGTGAAAGACGTTATGCAAATTGGATAGAGAGGGTGGTAAAGCCAGTTGATAAGCAACAGGACCAACTCTCTTAAGAATCTGATATGGACCTATACACTTAGGCGAAAGCTTTCGGGTTCTCAAGGCTCTACTAATCCCTTTCATCGGAACAACCCGAAGAAATACGTGATCGCCCTCAGAAAACTCCAATGGTTTTCTTCTCTTATCTGCATAACTTTTCTGTCGACTCTGAGCCGCTTTCATCTTCGCCTGAACCATCTTGATCTTTTCAGTTGTCTGCTGAATCATTTCTGGTCCAACCAGCAAGTTCTCCCCCACTTGGAACCAACATAGAGGGGTCTGGCACTTCCTTCCATACAACGCTTCGAACGGAGCCATTCCAATACTCGCATGGTAGCTATTGTTGTATGTGAACTCTGCAAGGGGTAACACTTGATCCCAACTTCCTTGTTCTTCAAGTGCACACGCTCGCAACACATCTTCCAAGGATTGAATTGTTCTTTCTGTCTGACCATCCGTCTGTGGATGATACACAGAACTTAATTTCAACCTTGTTCCCATAGCATCATGCAAACTTTTCCAGAATTGTGACGAAAATCTCGGATCCCGATCCGACACAATGCTCGAAGGCACTCCGTGAAGACGAACCACCTCCTTGATATAAATCTGGGTAAGCTTGTCCAAAGAATAACGCATATTTATCGGAATAAAATGCGCCGACTTTGTTAGCCTATCCACAATCACCCAGATTGCATCATGATTTGCTGCGGTCCTTGGCAAACCAGACACAAAGTCCATTGAGATACTATCCCACTTCCACTGGGGAATACTCAGAGGTTGCATTTGTCCTCCCGGTTTCTGGTGTTCTACCTTTGCTTTCTGGCAAATCAAACACGCCGCTACGTATTCTGCCACATCTCTTTTCAATCCTGACCACCAAAACATCTTCTTCAAATCCTGATACATTTTGGTCGATCCAGGATGCATACTCATCCGACTCTTATGGGCCTCATCAAGAATCAATCTTCTAACTTCTTGATTTCTTGGGACACAAATCCTTGTTCTGAAACGAAGGATTCCATCCTGCCCATACTTGAAATCAGGTTCTTTTCCTTCCGAACCTAGTTTCATCTTTTCCATCAAATCTTCATCTGTTCGCTGCAACTCCCGAATTCTTTCCAAGAACTCGTTTGTTATCCGCAACGTCCCCAACTTGATACTTGATGGTTCCACTTGCATCAACAAGCTCAAGTCTCTGAACTCTTCTATCAGTGTAGCTTCTTTGACCATCATCGTACTGACGTGGATTGGTTTCCGACTCAACGCGTCCGCCACCACATTCGCCTTACCCGGATGGTATTGGAGTTTAAAGTCGTAGTCCTTTAAGAACTCCATCCATCTTCTTTGCCTCATGTTCAACTCTTTCTGGTCGAACAGATATTTCAAACTCTTATGGTCACTAAATACTTGGAATGTAGTGCCATAGAGATGATGTCTCCATATCTTTAAGGCAAACACGATCGCAGCCAACTCCAAATCGTGCGTCGGGTAATTCACCTCATGGTTCTTCAATTGCCTCGATGCATATGCCACTACTCTTCCCTCTTGCATCAATACACACCCCAGTCCTTGCTTGGATGCGTCACAATAAACCTCAAAGTTCTTGTGAGGATCTGGTAAGATTAACACAGGAGACGATGTTAACCTTTCCTTCAACTCACGGAAACTAACTTCGCACCGATCGTCCCATACGAACGGTTGATCCTTCCGAGTCAACTTAGTCAAAGGCAATGCAATCTTAGAAAATCCTTCTATGAATCGACGATAGTATCCAGCCAACCCTAAGAAACTTCTCACTTCCGTCACCGTCTTAGGTTGTTCCCAACTTAGCACCGAGCTAACCTTCGCTGGATCCACCGCAATTCCCTCCTTAGAAATTACATGCCCCAAAAACTTCACTTCATTCAGCCAAAACTCACACTTCGTAAGTTTTGCATATAATTGCTTCTCCTTCAGGATTCTTAACACAATCCTGAGATGCTCTTCATGCTCTTCCGGATTTTTAGAATAGACCAAAATATCATCGATGAACACCACTACGAACAAATCCAAATAGGGTCTAAAGATCCGGTTCATATAGTCCATGAAAATAGCAGGTGCATTTGTCAATCCGAACGGCATCACCACATACTCATAATGACCGTATCGCGAGCGAAATGCAGTCTTAGGTATATCCTCCTCCCTTATCCTGATCTGATGATATCCCGATCTTAGATCAATCTTGGAGAATACTGCAGCTCCTCTCACTTGATCCATAAGGTCATCAATCCTTGGCAAAGGATACTTATTCTTAATAGTGACCTTATTCAGCTGCCTATAATCCACACACATCCTCATACTTCCATCTTTCTTCTTTACGAACAATAACGGAGCTCCCCAAGGCGAAACACTTGGTCTGATCATCTGTTTCTGCAACAGCTCCTCGATTTGCTTCTTCATCTCCGCCATTTCCGGTGGTGCCATCCTATAAGGAGCAATAGAGATGGGACCCGCTCCAGGAACTAAATCGATCCCAAACTCTATCTCTCGCTTCGGAGGTAATCCTGGTATCTCCTCAGGAAATACTTCCGGAAATTCCCTTACTATTGGAATCTCTTTGATCGGCATCGACTCTTCCTCTCCCGAGACCGAGAATAAACACATATAACCCTCCGGTTTAAGAATCTTATATTGAATTGTCTTTTCCTCACAATTGATGATTACTTGGTTCTTCATCAACCAATCCATCCCCAAGATCACATCCAATTGTAGGTTAGGAAGACAAACCAAATCTACCGAGGATAGACGACCCAGAACTTCTACATTACACCCTAAGCAGACTTTAGAGGTGTAAATCGGTATTCCCGTAGGGGTAGCTATACTAAGATAGCAGGGTGAATCAGAAACAATAAGATTCAACCTACTTACACATTCAGGGGAAACAAAAGAATGTGTAGCTCCAGAATCAAACATGATCTTGCAAGGTTGATTATTGAGTAGAAAATTACCTTGCACGAGATTCGGGGTTTGGGTTGCTTCACTACCACTCAGAGTGAAGACTCGTCCTTGCACCACAGCTTTCCCAGTAGATCCCTTTGCATCTCCTTTTGCAGATTCCTTGCATTCACGGGAAAAGTGACCTTGCTTCCCACACTTGAAGCATACTCCTGTGGACCATCAAAATTGGCCATGATGGTAACGCTTGCACTTCTCGCAATAAGGAGCATTATCGCGAGACTTGTTCCTGTTATCCATCACTGCCTTGCCTTTCCCCTTGTTCTTAGAATATGGACCACTACTCCGATGATCAAACTTCTTCTTTCTCTGGGGTCCATAATTCTGTCCAATTCCCTTCACCTGACTTCCTATCAACTCCGCCTTCTTATCATCCTCATACATTCTGCACATGTCCACCAGTGCAAGGAAACTCTGAATCCTTTGATAACTGAAGATAGACTTCAGCTCCGTCCTTAGTCCACCTTCAAACTTCACACACTTACTCCTTTCATCAGGGTTATTTAAGTAATAGGGAGAGTACTTCATCAGTTCCTCGAATCTGGCGGCATACTCCCCTACACTCATATCCCCCTGCTTCAATTGCATGAATTCCACTTCCTTTTTCCTCCGCAGATCTTCTGGAAAATATTTATTGAGAAATTTCTCCACAAATACTCCCCAGTTGATTGCTCTCCTTTCAAAATTCAGCAATTGGACCGTATGATCCCACCAGTTCTCAGCTTCCCCATGAAGCATATAAACTGCATAGGTCACCTTCTGTTCATCTGAACATTCCAGTGTTCGGAAGATCTTATTGATCTCATACAACCACTTGTTTGCCTCGTCCGGTCTATACCCTCCTTCAAATCTTGGTGGATTGCACTTCCGGAACTCCGACAGAGTTTTAGCTTCATGATTGGTCATGTTGCCAGCAGATGGGTTACTAGCTCTCCCTTGAGATGCTTGATGCCTCTGCTATTGCTGCATGCCCTCCAACACGGTTGTGATTCGTTCTAACATCTCATTAGTAACATTTCTATTTCGGGTTGCCATAGAAAGACCTGCACTATGGGCTTTGGGTTACTAAAAGGTCTTTTAAAACATACATGCTACCACTAACTTACTCAAACATATTCAATCAACATTGAATATCATACTTAGCTGCATCTTCGGGGCCATGAGGAACAGGACCAATGCTCTGATACCACCAAAGGTGTGACGCTCTCTATTTAACTTGAAAATATTAAATAGTTTATTTCTTGCTATCAAAATTTAGGACTAGAAAATTTTTCTTTTCCTTTTTAATATCATTACTTGCTTATTCAAAACCCTCGTTTTCGACATAAACTGATATCTGAATTCGACATAATAACATCTTAACTTTGAAAATATTTTCGAGAACGCATCTTTTAAAGCCAAAGGAATATTGCCAGTATATATATTAGTTGAGTATATTATTTGGTTCTCGAATGGAATTTGAGTAGATAAAATATAAACTTTTCGCCGAATTCCTTAAAAATAAAATCAGAGTTCGCGGAATAAAAATAGTACTTATGGGGCACTGCTGAGGAAAATAAAACATAATACATATATATGTGATAAAAGTCATATGACATAACCCCATCAGTACGGCAATAGCAAGTAACATCAGCAAGTGATAAAAAGTCGAGATAGCAAGTTTTTGGTAAAACATATACAGACCAACTGTATCAAAATAAAGGCTCACTCTAAGACCTCTCCATATATACAATATATATAAAAGTCCCCAAAAGTAGAAGTCCCAGAGCAAGTCCTCCATGTCCTCAGCAGCTCCTCAGATCCTCCACAGCACTATCCCTAGGATCTAGGATCCAAAACCCCTATACTATGCAGGCTCCTATGAACCAGCGGGTCCACCTCTCGCAGAAACAGTCGGCTCGACGTACACATCCTCCTCGCTCTCACCCTCCTCAGGATCCTCCTCGACCTCGCCTGACTGGGTAGAGACCCCACGACTGGGTCTAAAGTCTGCAAGAGCAGTCCTAGCATACTCAGTCGGGCCAGGAGAAGGAGTCTCCTCAGTAACAACTCTGTGGGATGAAGGGTGGGAACGAGTGGCAGATCTAAATCTAAAACTGTGAAAATGACGCATGGGTCGAGCCGGGGGTGGTCCTCTATAAGTGTAAAAAGGGGGAACATGCATAGTATAGACTAATGGGATCCTAAATCTACGAGGTCGCACCCGCACCAAAGGGTTAGGGTGGTAGAGAGTGATCTCCACCTCCCCTCAAAGGTGGCACGGTGCTCCTCGAACGTCCATATACCGCTAGGGATAGGGCGTATCTCCATGCAAGCTAGGTACCTGGCCATCACCTAAACAGGGCACAGGGAGTAAGTATACACATATACATAATGGATAAAGACTAAAGTTACAATCACAAATATGTCATGGACAGATCATAATGCAAATACATATGAGCACACCAATTTTAACATTATAACTCTTATAATGCAAGTGGCATGATGTATGATTTTCTATCCACAACTGAGGCCTCTAATGTCCATCTTGGACGTCCATCCACAACACCAGTGTGTTCCCAGAACACCGACATTAGTTCCCAGAACATAATGCCGAACCATACTTGGAATAAAAAGCATCACTCCCGGAGTGTGCATCGCGTTCCCAGAACGCCACGTTCCCAGAACGCACAAAAACCAGGTCTCGGACACTGGCCACATACCACTAATGTGTCATCAAGTTGGTTATCCTTTGGTACTCCCGGAGTACCCTCCTCATATTCCCAGAATATGATAAACGTTTCCTACCAACCAGACATCCAGTCTATATGTATGCACAACATAGGGGTTGGTTTTATTTTTATATTAATGTGATTTAGAAATATTCCAATTTCTACTTTTGAATGATTTATTTGAGGTAAAATTACTTGGCATAAAATTCCTCATTGAATTTCTCAAAATATGCCTTTCCAAAAACCCCGATTGAGTAATATAACTTCAATGGTAATTAAAACTTAACTTTTTATTTTTCAGATTCAGGTGCTAACCGGTTACAATTTCAGGCTAACCGGTTAGACCTGAACTGTTTACCATTGTAATTCAGAAAATCCTTTTTCTTGAATTCTCTACCCAATCAAAACCATTTTCACTATAATTCTTATACCTCAAAAACCATTGTTTTATCATTCAAAAGTCTGAATCACATGTCCTTTTTCCATTCAACATAATTTCATTTGAAATGATTCCATTAATTTAAGGCATAATTGAAAGTCTTTAAAATCTGAATTTGTTGACATAAAAACAACTTACATTCAGACTTTTGTGCATGAAAATTTAAGCTTAGATTTGAGTAAAGACTATTTGAATTTCAGGTCTGATTTGCAAACTGATTTTCTTTGAAATTTTACAGTGTCTAACCGGTTACGAAAATCGTGTAATTGGTTAGATTATGCAGACTGACCATAAAAACAAGAGTTTTAACAACTCAATTTCTTTCTTTCTCAAATCTAACCAATTTCCAGCATATACCAAGCTTATATACCTTAAATTAAATGTGTTTACACCAAGAAACACAATCAAATTGCATGCATCAAGTTTATTGAATCAAAACTCAAGAAAATTCACATAAACTCAATTTAGCAACACAAAACTGAAATCAAACACTTAAACATAGAATTCAGTTAACAAATAGCTTGCATGCATCAATCAAACTTTGCTCAAAACCACAGAGAGCAATAATTTGGCCTCCAAGCCTTTGTGCTTAAAAACACATAATGCCCTTTTGAGTTTCATGAACTCAAATCCTAAATCCTTTGAGATTTAGTCTAAATCTAGTATAGTGAAACTTCTCCCATACCTCTAAGACGTGTTTGATGAGTATAATCACTGAAGTTTTGAAGAAAATCCACAGACTCCACAGAAATCCCAAGTTCTGAACTGAACCACGTTTTCCAGCAACAAGGTCCAAAGACCAGAAATTTTGACATGGAAGTTGGCCAATAAAATTGGGGAAAACGATTAAACAAGGATCTAGGCAACATGCACTAACGAAAGAAAGAAATTTGAGACCTAGAGGTTACCTGAGCTGCTCAAAATTAGGGCTCCAACACAGCTTCCCGAATCAGAGCAGAACAGAGTTTCAACTTCCAATCCTCAACTTTGATTGTTGATTTCTCCTCACACACACACTCTTGACTCACAAAGTGTATATCACTGAAAAGCTCTGAATGTAAGCTTTTCAGAAACGTGTTTATCACTCTCTAACACTCAAAGACGAAGAAGAAATCGCCCACACGAAATCGAAACCCTAACTCGCCTCCTTCAACCCAAAGTCAGACCAACAACCCTTGCTTCCTCAGAAATTCATCCTTTTATAGCCAAAGTTCGTTGACATGCATGAAGACACGCGTCTTCTAACATGCAATTAGTGGGATTCGTGGCGATTAAACGAATTAACCCAATGATTACTCATCAAAATCCACTAAACCAGTTTCTGTGTTCATCGTCTAACCGGTTACACGACATTACTAACCGGTTAGATCAGTTCAAAATTTAAAAATTATTATTTTTAATTCTTTCCCTTCAAGAACCTTTCTAATATTACTTTTTAGTCCACATTCAGGGACTAAAATGCAATTTCCTTATATTTTGCATTTATTTGCCATATAAAAATATTTCCATTTATTTTTATATTTAAGGCTAATTAAATACAAAACATAAACTTAGAAAAATTCTATAAATTAATAATAAAACTTTTTATTATTAATTTCCTATTATTCGGGAGACGAAAATTAGGGGTGTTACACTGGGCATAAGGTTTTGATTCCAGAACTGGTCCTTTTCCCCGAATCGTACCCCCAACTTTCTGTACCTTCTTGTTTTTTTTCTCCTCCGCCCTGTGCTCCCTACTCTTTTCATAAGTACTGGTCATATTAACCAGTTGGGACAGATTTGCAATGTTCTGATACTCAAAGGCCATCCTAATCTCCGAACGAAGTCCGGTTTCGAACTTGATGCACTTGGTCCTTTCATCAGCATCTCTATAACTCCCTGCATATCGGATCAAGTCTTCAAATCTAGCAGCGTACTCACCATCGCTCATGTCCCCTTGCACGAGCTGCAGAAAGGTTATCTCCTTCTCTCTGCGAACATCCTCAGGAAAGTATTTACCCAGAAAACGGTTCTTAAACAAATCCCAAGTGATTGGCTGATTGTTCGCCTCCAAACCCCTCCGCATCTATTGCCACCAGTGTTCTGCTTCACTAGTCAACATGTATTGTGCCAGCAGAACCTTTTGTTCCTCCGGTGGTGCCATGGTATTCAGGACCTTTTCAATCTCTTGCAACCAAAGTTTTGCCCCATCGGGATTGAACCCGCCTTCGAACTTCAACGGTTCATTCTTTTTGAATTGCGCCAACCAATCAATCGCAACCGGAGCTGGCGGTTGAGGATTCATTGCTGCCACTGCTGCTGTTGCTGCTGCTGCAGCTGCTGCCGCTATGTTATTCCCCTGATTCTGTTGCATTTGTACCATTTGTTCCAGAATAGCTCGGATCCCGTCATTATCGATCCATCTACCAATCATACTGTTCAGTCATGGACAAGACCGACAGTTAATGCTTAATAAATTAATTAAAGGTATAAACATCCTATAAATAAATTCTAGACTCTAAACTATTATCCTCGATTACTCGCTCGGTGAGTAATCACTGGAGTAGCTCATAACTCCAAAGGCCGAGGGAAACTGCTCTGATACCAAAATGTAACACCCTATTTATTTAACCCTTAATTACCCTTAATAAAAAGTGAATTTAAATTTTTCTTTTTAACTTATAAAAATCTCCCGTCAAACGGACGGAGTTTCGTTTGTTTTTAAGACTTTCCCAAAATTCTGGTTTTCCTGTAACCTGATAAACATCAACATTTTCAAATTTCAGAAGCCAGCAGGGCTATATACATATATCACAACTAGTGCAACATCGTGCACACGTCAGAATAGCAGAGTATGAAACATCAGAGTTTAGCGGAAATATAAACAAGTTGTGGAAAATAGTACTTTTCCCAAAATAAGACTCCTACCCAAAAGGAGTCGTCCTGGGCCCCCAAAAAGGCTATATACAATATATACAACAAAAATGAATCAAGTCACATCATCGGGCCCAGGACATTCCCATGTCCTACATATATAAGTAACCTACTCTCCCTATGAGGGAGAGTACTCCTGCTCGGCCATACTCGTGTAAGCTCCTTCTTCACCTGTAAAAATATATCAAGAAGGGTAACATTACACAGAACTTAGAAAATACATTCTAAAATGACATAGAGAACAACTAAGAGATTACTACCCGTTATCACTTGAATTATACTTCCTATTTTCAATTACCCTTGCTTCATTAATTCCCTATCGTTGTCCATATTCATTTCTCATTCCTTTTTACCGTTTTCTTGACCTTTCTTGATTCTATCATGTCCTTCTATCACTTTACTCACTTATCTACCTACCCTTTTATTCCTATTAAATACTCACTCCTAACGGTGGGTTCTGTCCATATAATATTCCACTCCTCTATGGAGGGTCCTGATAACATCCACTCCTTACGGAGGGTCATGATAATATCCACTCCTTTATGGAGGGTCATGTAATGTCCACTCCGTTGCGGAGGGTCCTGATAACATCCACTCCTTTATGGAGGATCATGATAATATCCACTCCTTTATGGAGGGTCCTGATAATATCCACTCCTTTATGGAGGGTCATGAAGATATCCACTCCTTTACGGAGGGTCATGGTAATATCTGTTCCTTATGGAGGGTCATGATGATGTATAAATTCCGCTCCTTTATGGAGGGTCATGTTTATATAATTTCCCGCTCCGCATAGGGAGGGTCATGATAATCTAATTTCCCGCTCCGCATAGGGAGGGTCATGAACGTATCCTCTCCATTTTGGAGGGTCCATAGACAATACTCAATATCATAATCAATTGTTCATACCATTCACTTACCTTCTTCTCTAACCATTAATCCTTTTCTTGATTCCTTTACCATTCACCTAATTTCCTTCTTATTTCCGTTAACTGCATTTTACACTTCATCATCATTCATATTCATTCCAAATCCATTCTAAACACTAAAATTAATAACATAATCAACTTCCTAATCACTACATTCATTATTGACCTTTAAACCAGACTATAATCTACATCCATCATCAATATTCCCAATTGTCTCATGTTCATTACAATTCCATTCTAAACACTAGAATTAATAACATAATCAACTTTCTAATCACTATATTCATTGTTAACCTTCAAGCCATGCTATATTCTACCACCATCATCATTAAATCCATTTGTCTATCTCATCTCTAAATCTCTAGCTCACTTTCATTATTAAACCCACAAATACTTAAATCTAGACAATTCCAAACATACACAATTATTGTCATATCCATTAACCTTTCATAAATCCTATTCTAGTCAATTTCCCTAAGGTTCATCTTTCAATTTTATTCCCTACCCTTAATTCCCCCTATATAAAAGCTAGAAAATACCCCCTAAGTAGAGGTAACACTTCCCTTCTTACCTCAAAACCAATAAATATAAGAGTTCCTTGAGGTGAGGGAGGTCCTATGTGATGATTCCTTAGCTTAAAAATTGAGAAGTTGATGGTGATCTTGATTCTTGATCAACTTGAAGTGAGAAAAGCTTGAGCCCTAGAGGAGATTAAATACAACTTTCATGAGCTAAAGAGAGTTGGAAAGGAATTAATATCATGCCATAAGACTCTACTTACCCCAAGTGATGGTGGAACTTGAAATCCAAAAGGGAGAAGGGAGGGAGCAACATGTGAGATGGAAGGAGGAGAGGGAATGAGACTTCAACCCACTTCCATGGTGTAAGCTTGATGGGGCTTGGTTGATCTTGAGTTTGATTTGCTCAAAATCAAGTGTTTTTGATGAGAGGGTGATGGGAGTGCTCTTGGAGTTGAGAGAAATGGTGAAGGTGATGGGTTGATGTTGGAGATGGAGTATGAAGGAATGAGGTGCCTTTGATGCCATATAATCAGCCTTGGGGTCAGCCACCATCGTGTGGCTTAGATGCAAACTTTGGCCCCAAGTTTCCAATTCAACGCACCAGATCTGGTGGCTATTGCGCACGCGCGCCTGGGAGCACGTCTGGCGCGCCTGAGCGCGAGAACAGCACCAGCACACGAGCTGGTGCATGGCTGATGCGCCAGATGCTGGCTGGGTGGAGAATTGGCGCGCCAGCACGGGGCTGATGTGCATCTGATGCAATGTGCGCGAGCCTGAGCGCACGAAAAGGCGCGCCTGCGTGCAAATCTAACTGGCTCAGCCACCATGAATAGTGGTGCGCGCCTGGGCGTGCACCGATGCGCCTGGGCGTGCACCAGAATTTCCAAACTTCGATTCGCCATAACTTTTTCGTTAACCGTCGGATCGGGTCCAAATTTTTGGACAAGCTTCTTAATCCCCTAAACTTCACATCCAATGGTGGAATTTATTTTCTTAGCATCCTATATTAAATTCCTAATTTTCTCTTTTCGGTCGATTTCTAACATCTAAAACGCCGATTTAACCCCCGATTTCGCTTAGATAATTTCGCTCGATGCTACAAATGCCTTCTATACGACCCCTAGTACTTATAATTACTACCCACCTATCTCCCAAAATTCGTTAAGCAATTAATCTACCCATTTTCTACGCTCTAGACCTATTAACTCAATATTTATACTTGGAATTAAATTTGGGATGTTACAGTTCGATTTTGATGTTTTAAAACTTGAAAACATTGTTTTAAGTCATATAAATATTTATTTAACTAAAGGATATTTTATTTATATAAAAATACACTTGTAAAAATTCCTATTGGCTGCACCGTCCATAGCTGATTTAATTTCTTTATTTCTGAATTTTATTTTTCAAAGACTTGTTTTTGATTGGATGAAAGGGTGGTGAATTAATAAAAAAAAATCGTAGTCTTCCTACCCTAGAGATGGGTGTGCCGTCCAACCCTTATTAAAGTGGAGAAGATATTCTCTCCATTTACCATTTGGTGAAATTAAAATTCAAAGTATGCATAGAACTTGAGAAAGATATGATATTAATTACATTTTGCATTTCCTAGAGAATCATTAAGTGCAAAAGACTTAGAAGACCTCCCCTTGACCATGAAACTCACGCCCCATTCTCTTAATCAAGTAGGTTAGTTGAATTTGATTTCCTACCTCTTGCCTATAAATAACCTCATTCTATTAGTTCATCCATTAGAAAGCAAACATAGAAAAGAAACAAGAGAAAAATAGTCCCTCCCATTGAAAAAGGAAAAAATCGTGGAGCTCAGTAGGGAAGAGAAGAATTTTCATCATTGAGTGTTCATCAATTGCAAAGGAGAAAGGTATTTTTATGAGCTTAAAATCTATTATTTTTACCTTGTTTTAAGTTTTTCTTTTTGGATTTTTATGAACAAACAGTAAATCTTTATGTTTATAGTTTATGTTCTTATTCATGAACACTCATATGCATATTTAAAATTTATTTTAAGTATTTGAGAATTATTTTTTTTATTTTGTTCATGGTCATGTGAATAAGGATTTAAAAGGGACTTATAAAGAGGTTTAAAGAAACAAAGTTTTCCCCTTTTTATTCCTTATGATGGCCGAATATATGAGGATGAAATAAGGAAGTTAAAAATTTGATTTGTGTCATATGAACTTGTTTAAGTGATTTTTGGAATTTTAGAATGATGGAAGTTTGATATTTTAGCATGAATCCATAAAGAAATAATCATTTGATGAATGAACAAAATTGTATTTGGAAAATTATTTTAATTGCTGGATGTTGGCCGTAAGGCCCTATGTTTATTTAACTAAAATTTTGTTTAATTTTGTAAATGATTATTTGATAGATGTGTAGTATGAATTGAAAAATAAATAAGTTTTTGCAAAAGGACACTATGCAGTCCAGAAAGTAATTAATTAAGAAAAGTATGATTTTTTTGGTTGATTAAAAAAACTAGGGTTTTGACTCTGCTAGGGTTTCCCTCTTTTCTCTCTCACGGCCTAGGGTTTCTCCTAGCCACCGCGTGCGGCCACCATGGCCAAGAAGAGGGGGAGGCCTCCAAAGTCTCCCTCCTCTAGTTCTGCAACAAAGACTGTGGTAGTTAACAATGATGTGCAACATTCTGTGATGGATCTTTCGAAGCTGGATGACGATGACTTGGACCTCATAGATAACTTGTCAACCAAGCAACTCGAATCCTTGATGCAAGGACTTGAACTGATACGCGCCAGAGTTAAAGGAAAGTCTCCGATTGTTGAGAATGTTTCTACAGAAAAGGAGCAAACGTTGCATGGTGAATCGAGTTCACGTAAACCTGTTGAACCGAATGAGAAGAATAATCCTAATGGTGCAACTTTGAACACAGGTGTGGAAGGAAAGAGGCCATCAGTCTGGGATTCTTTCGATATCTCCAAATTAAGGAACGCTGGTGAAAAGTTGAAGTTTCATCAACCTGAACAGAAAGAGGGTGTTTCGATTGCGAAAATTGAAGTCTCTGATGTTGAAGCTGAAGAGAAATATTGGGAGCAAGCGTTGGTATGTTACGTCCTTGGAGCAAAATCTCCTTTTGCGGTCATTCAAGGTTTTCTTAAGAAGGCATGGGGACATCATGGAATCGACAAGATTCTCATGAATAATGATGGAACTCTAGTGGTAAGATTTAATTCTATTGAGGCTAGGAATGCAGTTCTGAACATAGGGATTTATCACTTTGATAAAAAGCCCTTAATCCTAGCACCTTGGACAGGCAAACCAGTAACTAGAAGCCATATTGATACGGTTCCAGTTTGGATTCAATTGCCAAACTTAAACCTGAAATTTTGGGGTGCAGAAGCCTTAGGTAAGATCGCAAGCTTGGTAGGTACTCCTATAATGGTGGACCAAGTCACTAAGGAAAGGAACAGAATAAACTTTGCACGTGTGCTTGTGGAAGTAAACCCAACGATTCTCCCAGAAGAGGTGTATTTCGAAGATGATAAGGGACATGTAGTGGCTCAAAAAGTAGACTATGAATGGAAGCCTATCTGGTGTTCTACTTGTGACAAATATGGTCACGACAGTAAAATGTGTAGAAAGAAGTATAAGTAGGTGTGGGTAGAAAAGAAGAAGCCATCCAAAGAGGACATTGAAAAGCTTGATGACAGATTAAAGCTCAAGCAATCCATTGAAGTGGGAACTATTCCTCAGGAAAACTTGGTTGCTGCACTTGAGAGTGTAAAGGAGATTGATGATCTGTTGATTAAGGATCCTAAGTCACCAGCACTGTCTAATCTGGCTAGTGCTTCTGCCAATGGAAAGCAAATCTCTCATGATTCAATTGTGGCTGAGACTGTTGATGAAGTTGAGGAAGGACAGTGGACTACTGTGACTAGAAGCAAAGCATTGAGAAAAATAGATGGTCAGAAAGGTGAGATTTCCTCTCATCATCCCCATGGATAATCTAGCAGCCTGGAACATTCGGGGGATCAACCACCCCCGAAAACAAAAAGAATTAAAAAGGTTGATTTCTGATTTTAATTTAGGTATTGTTGCTGTTCTTGAGAATAAACTGAGGGCTAATTCTTATAACTCTATCAAGGAAAAGGTTGCTCCTGGATGGGGGTCTTATATTAACCTTGAGCATCATGATATTGGCAGGATATGGATCTTGTGGAAAAAGGATATGTATACACTCTCAATCATTGCTAGTAATAGCCAGTATGTTCATTGCTATGTGAAACATAACCATAAACTTGCAGATTTCTTTGTTACTTTTGTTTATGGGGAAAATGAGGAGGTAAACAGGATGGATCTTTGGAGCTTTTTGGTTCTCACTGGCTTGTCTCAGAATCTTCCTTGGCTTGTCATTGGGGACTTTAATTCAGTTCTCAACCCTAATGAGAAATTAGGAGGTCATCTTGCTGGCTCTAATCAGTTGAATGGCTTCAGAAATTGTGTGCAGAGTTGTGATCTCATTGATATGCATTATAAAGGGTGCTTCTATACATGGTCAAACAAACAAGATGATTCTGACAGGATCTTGAGTAAACTTGACAGAGCCCTTGTTAATGATAGATGGATCAATCAATGGCCAGAATCAGAAACTACTTTCGTGCAGCCTGGGATTTCTGATCACTCCCCTGTGGTTGTGGATTGGAAAACTGGTTGTGTTTTGAAGAGAGGAGACTTTAAATTCTTCAATATGCTAGGTAAGGATCCTAATTTTCTCTCAATTGTTAAAGAGGCCTGGGATATTAGCTTTGAAGGCAGTGTAATGTATGTGTTAATGAGGAAACTGAAAAACCTTCAAGGGCCCTTAAGGAAGCTTAACTCTTCTCAGTATCAAGATATTGATAAGAAAGAGGAACTGTTCAGAGATAGGCTGTTGAGAGCTCAATCTGCCTTGGCAGATGATCCTTTGAATATCCATCTGCAAAAAATTGAGAGAGAAGCGAATCAAGACTACCTGAAGGTGTCTGATGCAGCATTTAGTTTTCTGAAGCAGAAAGCAAAAGAATTCTGGCTGAAGGAGGGTGATCAGAATACAAGGGCCTTTCATCAAGCAATCAAGCTAAGGAGATACAGAAGTAGAATTCTCTCTGTCCAGGATGAGCTTGGTAATATTTTCACAGATCAGAAGGAGATTGGGGATGTTTTTGTGAAGCATTTCAGTGATCTTCTGAATGGTGGTTCTACAGCTTGGTGTATGAATGAGAGTGATATCAATCAGGGAAAGGTTCTTTCCACAGCCCAGCAGATTAGGTTGATTAGGCCTATTACTGAAGAGGAGATTTACCAGAACTTGATGTCCATCCATATTGATAAATCCCCTGGCCCTGATGGTTATGGGGCTGGTTTCTTTAAACAAGCATGGCATATTATCAGAAGTGATTGTATTGCTGCTGTTTAGGAATTCTTCATTTCTGGAAGAATGCTTAGGGAAGTGAACTGTACAAACATTGCCCTTATCCCTAAAACTGATTGTGCAAATGTTGTTACTGATTTCAGACCAATTGCTTTATGTAATTCTATTTATAAATGTATTTCTAAAATCTTATGTAATAGATTGCAGGAAGTTTTGCCTGACCTTATTGATGAGAATCAGGCTGCTTTTGTTAATGGAAGAAGCATAGCCCATAACATCCTGATTAGCCAGGAAATTCTGAGATTCTATGGTAGGAAAAACATCTCTCCAAGATGCCTCATGAAGGTGGACATTAGGAAGGCCTATGACATGCTCAGTTGGTCATTCATTCATAATATGCTGCAAGCTCTTAATTTCCCAGCCAAATTTTCTGATTGGATTATGCAATGCATTTCTACTGCTTCTTTTAACCTTATCTTGAATGGCCAGAAGCTAGAGAGATTTAGTAGCTCAAGAGGGATCAGACAAGGTGATCCAGTTTCACCTCTAATCTTTGTGCTTGCTATGGAGATGTTATCAAGGAAATTCAAGGCTGCAGCAACTCATAATAGGTTCAGGTTTCACCCTTTCTGCAAGGACACTGGCCTAATCAGTCTAGCTTTTGCTGATGATCTGATGGTTTTCTGCAAAGGGAATGTTGCTAGTGTGGAAATCTTGAATGATGCTTTCAAAGAATTCTCTGTGAGTTCAGGCTTGTTTGCAAATCAGCAAAAGTCCATGATTTTCATGGCTGGAATGGATGAAGATACTCAGCAGCAGCTTCAGCAAATCACTGGTTTTGCAAAAGGGACTTTTCCTTTTAAGTATTTGGGTCTGCCTCTCTGTGCAAAGAAGTGGTCCAATCATACTTGTCAAGCCCTTGTTGATAGAATCACTAGAAGATTGGTTACTTGGTCATCACGAAATCTTTCTTATCAAGCAAGAATGCAGCTTATCAATTCTGTTCTCTTAACTTTACACACTCACTGGGCTCAAGTCTTCATTATTCCAAAAGGTGTTGTTAAGCAGGTGGAAAAGAAGTGCAGAGACTTCTTGTGGGGTTTTAATCAGGCTGGCAGTCCTCGAGCAGCCATTGCTTGGTCCAAACTATGCACTCAGAAGAAGTATGGGGGCCTTGGCTTCCAAAATGTGCATCTTTGGAACATTGCTGCTATTGGTAAGCAGGTTTGGAGTCTAGCTTTGAAGAAAGATCAGCTTTGGGTCAAGTGGATCAGCTCAATTTACTTGAAACATTCTGATTTTTGGTCCTGTCAACCTACTGCTTCTGCAAGCTGGCATTGGAAGCAAATTTTGAAGTCAAGAGATAAGCTTGGTGCTGGATTTTATAATGGTTATTGGAAGGGTAGCCCAGACAGTACCTACAAGGTCAGAGAAGGCTATCAATTATTACTTGGTCATCAAGAAACCTTTGAGTTTCATGGTTTGGTGTGGAATCACATATCAGTCCCTAGACATTGTTTTATTATTTGGCTGGCTGTGTTGGACAGATTGAAGACAAAGGATGCTTTAGCTAGTTATATGCAGATTAATCCGATTTGTGAACTATGCCACAATGCTATCGAGACTCGGGACTATCTTTTTTTCTCATGTGATTGGAGTCGAGAATTGCTGGAGGCAGTGTGCAATTGGTGTTGTCTTGATCATTGGCATTACAGGTTTGATAGCTGGTGTAGATGGTTAAAGCATGGCTTTCGTGAAAAAGATAGAAGACGGTTCATCTATGCTGCCATGGCTGCTTGTGTCTATCACATCTGGCTTGAGAGGAATAGACGCCATTTCAATCAAGTTGGAAAATGTCCTGACCAAATTTTTGTTCTAATCAAGAAGGAATTAGCCCTTAGAATTTCTTTATGTTGTCCTAATTTTAAATATTGGACCAATAGAGTTTTAGTAGATAGGTTATTACTTGACATTTAGTCTCTGTTGTGTATTTGAACTTTGGCCTAATTTTTCATTCTTCAACCCTACATAGTAGGTGGGGAGATATGGAATTTTAGGGTGTATGAGTTTATTTTTTGCTCGTTGGAATGAAGATTACTATGTTGGAAACCAACAAGCGGGCTAAGCAAATACTAGAGGGGGGGTGAATAGTAATTTGAAGCACTAATACCAAATATTTCGACTAACAATTGAAGAATGGAGCTAAGACTGAATTTTCTGGAATCAGACCCAAAAGACTCGAGTCTTTTGAGAAATACTCGAGTTTTTCAGGATGAACAACTCGAGTCTTTTCTGAAATACTCGAGTTTTTCGTATCAGATAGCAGAAAAACAGAAACGAAAATTCAGCAATTTAACTCAAATCAATTCAATACTAAACAGGAACTTATCCAACAGAATAGCAAGCAATCTAAATAACTTTTAACACAAAGATTCCTTGAACTTGCTACCTAATTGTATAAATCCTAATTGATTGAAATGCTTTAAGTCTATTGAGCTAGAAAGTAGATTAAAAGCAATAAACCAACACTCAAGCAATTTTATCCTGGTTCACTCCAACAATGAGCTACATCCAGTCCTCCTAATCACTTAGGAGTTTCTACTAATAATCAAATTGTTAGAAATTACAAAGGACTGCTTGAGAATGGTCTCACTCAACCTAACCCTTCAAGAGTGTACCAAACTCTTGATTTCTACCCCAATTTGATTCCGGTGATTGAAGAACTCTTCAAAAGCTTCCTTGAACTCCCTTCAAGTAACTCCATCGGGCTAGGAACCTCCTAGTCTTGTGCTTGAGAACCTCTCAAGACTCCAACACCCTAAGCCACTTAGGGTTTGCTTGGGAACAATCCAAGACTTTGAATAATCAAGCTTTTTGTATGTGTATTACTAATCTCACAATGGATTAGCACAAATAAGCACAGCTCAATGTAAGAATTGAGGCCTTAAAACTCAACTTGGAAAAAAATGAAAATATGAGTGAGAAGTTGAGCTTTTGGGAATTAACACTTGAGAAGGGAAATTGTAAAAGCTTGAGATCAATAATTTGTTGTTGTCTTGTTTGTTCTTGCACAAATTCAAAGAGAAATTTTACAATGATGTTCAGATTGTTCTCTTGAGGTTGGTTGGACTCAAAATGCCCTCCATTCAGTTTTGAAGACTGTCCAACGTTCATTTTTGCTGACTGGACAAAAATACTCGAGTTTTTCAATAAATACTCGAGTCTTTTTGGTCAGTCACGAGTGAACTGGTGCACGAACAAGACTAACGGTCATTTTTGCTGACCTGGCACAAATACTCGAGTGTTTTGAAACTACTCGAGTATATACTCGAGTCTTTCTCAAAATACTCGAGTATTTTGATCAGATATGGAAAAATTAATTTTTCAATTTTATTTTTCTTCTCAAGTATTAATTTTGGTTAATCTCAACTTAATAATCATATAAAAATTTATTCCTAGAAGAGACTAACTAATTCTACCCACTCTCAACCACTCTCAACATAAATTAGAATATTACAATTAATAATGATGAGAATGATTGGGCACTTGTCTTCTTTTCTTGACTTCTTGTTGATGTTGATGTTGCAATATCTTCAAGGCATGATTTGTTAATTACTTTGTCATCATCAAAACAATCCACATAGGAGCATTGAATTCACATACTACTTCTACCAAAAAATGATTTTTTTTGTTAATCATTTTTACCTTTTAGATTTCATGATCTTTAAGTGATATAGAAATCTTTTGTTATTATGTGTGTGCCGAATTGTTTTTATTGGGTATTCTTTTATAATTCCTTAATATAAAAATAATTGTCTATATGCTTATGAGATTATGTGTCTTCTAATTGATATGTTTGTGATATTATCATGATGCTTAAGTTGCTGTCCAAAAATTGTATGTGCTCTAAAAGTGTTTACTTTTAAGTGATTTAATGTGTAGAGAAATTGATATAACGTTATGAAATTATATAATTATGTCATAAGTGTTTATATAACATTTTGTTACTGTTTCTATTTTATTTTGCTTGGCCGAATTATTGTTTAGTGATTAGGTGCGTTCTTTTAATTTTTCTAAGTGCCTAAGTGTTATATAATGTTTGTTTTCTAATTGTTTAATATGATTTCATGAAATGAGTGTTAAATAATTGATTTTTTTTAGTGGAAATAAATAATTCTGGAAAATATATTTTCATTAGGGCCGTGTCACACTCTCTCCATTGTTTATAAAATATAGTTTCTATATTGTTTGTTTTATAAAGTATATGGACTTGCGTGAGTAGAGAAGTAATGAAAACTCTTTTGTAAAGATTTCGAGCAAAGTAATTCTTTTATGCATAAGTTGGGTATTCGATTATGACTATTAAAAATCCTCCCAACTGGTAATAAAACCATTCTTTATTAGTGTATATTGTAACATCCCAAACTTTATTTATATTGTAATTTATGTTGTGATGGTCTTAGAGTAGAAGAAATGAGAGCATAAGTTAGAAGTTTAGCCAAATTAGCATGCAACCATAGGTTTAAAACATAGGAACTTAGGAAATTAGAATAACAAGATTGGTAGCTTAAAACATAAATTCCACCGTTGGATGTGAAGTAGGATATGTGAGGAAGCTTGCCTTAAAATTTGAGGAAGATCCAACGGGTAACGAAGAAGTTATGACCATTCAAAGTTGGGGTGCTGCAAACCCTGCAACTTAATCGATTAAGCTGCGGATATGTGAGGAAGCTTGCCTTAAAATTTGAGGAAGATCCAACGGGTAACGAAGAAGTTATGACCATTCAAAGTCGGGGTGCTGCAAACCCTGCAACTTAATCGATTAAGCTGCAGCTTAATCGATTAAGTCCAGAAAGTTGGAAAGTGCATAATCGATTATTAATCGATTAAAACCTGTAGGTGCAGAAATAAAATAAAAGCGTTCCCTCACTCCTTTTTGCCATATTCGAATCTCGCTCTCCTAGGGCACTGATTCACTCATTTCAATTGATCAATCCTCAAGGGAATCACTCCAATTTCATCATCCAAGTCCTTCCTTGTTGCTTCAAGTAAGTGTTTGTGTTTGTGTTCTTCTGTTATTTTCCCCATAGAATTCGAATTTCTCTCTCCCTCTTTCTCCCATGAAGCTCAATCATCCACTTAGGGAAATTTTAGATGGGGTCACGAATTCCCTCATGATTCTTGGGCAAAGCTTGACAATTTGTCTCTTTATTCTATTGATTTTTAGGTTCCTCCCTCTTCCTCTAAGTGTGGCTATTACTCAAGTGTGTTCCAAGCACAAACTCTCTCTCTCTATCTCTAAGAACTTGAGGTAAGGAGGTTTGTGTTACCATATTCTAGGGGGTAGATTGTATTGTGTATATATTGGGTACTAAGAGGTAATTGTTAGTTAGGGTAAGGAACCCTAGGGTAGTTAATATTATGTTTAAATGAGACTATGTATAAAAAGATATTTTTGAGTTGTTATGTTGTGCCTAAATGTGACTATTATGCTTGGTTATGTGGTTGTTATTTTGCTAAATAATGTTGAGCCCTAGAATTGATGAATGATAATGATATGATGTTGGAATTGGTATATAATGATTCTTGGGAACTTTGAAAAATATAATTATGTGTTTAAATTGATGAAGCTATGAGAACAAATACGAGTGGAATAATTGAAAATGAAATTCACAAACTTAAAGAATAAAGAGTGTGTGATTCCAGATCTTGTAAGACGTTGTCCGAAGGAGACTGTACGCATTGATCGCGTAAGACGCACTTGATGCGCTGCTGTAAGACGTTGTCCGAAGGAGACTGTACGCAATTATGGACACACACACACACTATATATTAATTAAAGATATAATTGGATTGTGCCTCTCCAGATCTTGTAAGACGTTTGATGAGCATTTTATTTCCCATTATTCCTTGCATTATTTTACTCCTATTATTGATACTTGTTGCCCATTTGACATTGTTTAGCTTGATTTAGTGATTTAGAGTTTATTGGACTAATATTCTGAATATTGTTTAATTTGGATTATTTAGCCTAATTAATTCTATTTCTATTTTCAGGTCATATTTGGCACAAGGGCATTTTGGACATTTTGGGAGTGAAGATTTAATTTTGGAAAAGAAGATATATGATGAAGTGAAGATTGTAATCTATCTTTAGGATTATTTGAGATTTAGTTATATCTTTTAAGATTTAGATTTTATCTATAGTATATTTTTAGATTTAATTTAGAGATACGTTTTCCTTAGGATTTGGGCCCATGATTTAGGCCCGTTTTGTGATTTAATAAGCCAAATTCGTGTAACCCTAGCAGACACACCTTCCATTCCACGTTTTTACATTCTCTCTCTTAGAGAAGGCTTAGTTTTGCTCTCCAAGCTTGTGGTGGTTGCTAGGGTTTCTCTCTCTTCCCTTTTCTACACGTTTTTTGGTATTTTTCTTCATGGAAGGCTTAACTCTTAGGTTAAATCCCTTTGGTAATGTATCACATACTCTTGAGGTTTTGTTCTTAATGCTATTTCGTTTTTATTCACTGTTTTCATGCTTATTGATATGTTATGGTTCGCTTAGTTCCATTCTATAGAGATAATCCATGTGTATGAATGCTTAATTTATGCAAACTCGTAAAAACTCCATGCTTTGGCTTTTAATGCTTAATTAGAGGTTTGGGTTTTGGGGGGAGAATTGAATTTTCGCTTAGTATTTAATTCTCACGAGTTGGACATTGAAGAGGAAAGAAATTGATCCTTTGTGACCGATGATAGAGTAGTGAACGCGAGCCAAAGGGGTTTATCCGCTTTTCCTTATCTGTTACTTCGTTTTGATTTAATTCTGTTTTGATTTCAATTATTCAATATTCAATACAAAACCCCCCTGTTTTCTATGCATACTATGTGTTCGACCTTTTGCTTGATAAGATATTCCTTGGGAGACGACCTAGGAGTCACTTCCTAGTACTATACTTAAACTGTTTTTATTTGTATCGGGTACGGCCTCGATCAAATTTGGCGCCAAATTTAAACTATACTTAAACTGTTTTTATAGTTGTGGGTCATCCCCGGCAACGGCGCCAAATTTGATCGAGGCCGTACCCGATACAAATAAAAACAGTTTAAGTATAGTCCTAGGAAGTGACTCCTAGGTCGTCTCCCAAGGAATATCTTATCAAGCAAAAGGTCGAACACATAGTATGCGTAGAAAACAGGGGGGGTTTTGTATTGAATATTGAATAATTGAAATCAAAACAGAATTAAATCAAAACGAAGTAACAGATAAGGAAAAGCGGATAAACCCCTTTGGCTCGCGTTCACAACTCTATCATCGGTCACAAAAGATCAATTTCTTTCCTCTTCACTGTTCAACTCGTGAGAACTAAATACTAAGCGAAAATTCAATTCTCACCCCAAAACCCAAACCTCTAATTAAGCATTAAAAGCCAAAGCATGGAGTTTTTACGAGTTTGCATAAATTAAGCATTCATACACATGGATTATCTCTATAGAATGGAACTAAGCGAACCATAACATATCAATAAGCATGAAAACAGTGAATAAAAACGAAATAGCATTAAGAACAAAACCTCAAGAGTATGTGATACATTACCAAAGGGATTTAACCTAAGAGTTTAGCCTTCCATGAAGAAAAATACCAAAAAACGTGTAGAAAAGGGAAGAGAGAGAAACCCTAGCAGCCACCACAAGCTTGGAGAGCAAAACTAAGCCTTCTCTAAGAGAGAGAATGTAAAAACGTGGAATGGAAGGTGTGTCTGCTAGGGTTACACGAATTTGGCTTATTAAATCACAAAACGGGCCTAAATCATGGGCCCAAATCCTAAGGAAAGCTTATCTCTAAATTAAATCTAAAAATATACTATAGATAAAATCTAAATCTTAAAAGATATAACTAAATCTCAACTAATCCTAAAGATAGATTACAATCTTCACTTCATCATATATCTTCTTTTCCAAAATTAAATCTTCACTCCCAAAATTAAATCTTCACTCCCAAAATGTCCAAAATGCCCTTGTGCCAAATATGACCTGAAAATAGAAATAGAATTAATTAGGCTAAATAATCCAAATTAAACAATATTCAGAATATTAGTCCAATAAACTCTAAATCACTAAATCAAGCTAAACAATGTCAAATGGGCAACAAGTATCAATAATAAGAGTAAAATAATGCAAGGAATAATGGGAAATAAAATGCTCATCAAACACCCCCACACTTATCCTTTTGCACTCCTGGGCAAAACTAAGAATTAGGACTGAGAAGATCAATATGCACCAAAGTGAATCATGCAACAAGATTACTACAACTAATGAATGCAAACCTAAGAGATTACATACTTCACAATGAATTCTAGGAAATGCAAAGAAATGGGCAAAATCGAGCACACGAAGAGAATAAGGACCAAAGAATCAAGGCATCCATGAACATCATCCAATTATTTCAAATATGCAAAGAAAACCAATGACATCAAGAAGGTAGTCACAAAGATGATAGAAACTCACAAGGGTCACTCAAAAGTGTTTACGCTCAAGTGTTTAAGGTTAATCAGTGTATACACTCAAGGCACATCATGAAAAACAAACACAACCATAGGCTTGACAAGCCTCTAACATCAACAATCAATACACATGCACATTAAGATCAAAAGGTCTTTTCAGGGTTGTAATGGGGCCAAGGACAAGGTTGGATAAAATATGGGAAATGTAGCTAAAACCAAGGGAATAGAGGAGCAATGGGGAATAAGTAAAAAATAAGCACAAACCACCCCAGAATGAAATGATAAACATAACAACAACCTCTAATTCCAATCCTCTATGCCTCAATCAACCTTTTATTCTATTTTTTTTCTTTTGTTCTTTTTTTTTTGTTTTCTTTTGTTTTCTTTTTTTTTTGTTTTTTTTTGCATTGGAGAACTTCATGAACGAAAGGGAAGAAGAAACAACAAAAATGGCATAATGAGATAAAGCCATAATTACATCACCGACCATAGAGGCAAAACCCAGAACTCACAAGAGATGAGAACAAAGCACCCTCGCTTACTTAATACCCATTCCCAAAACAATTCCAAAGCTCCAACATTCCCTAAGGTTAGGACAATCATGGTTTTTCAGTCATAGGCTTGTAATGAGCTAAAGAACAAAGAAAAGGGATATAAAGGCTCAAAGGGGCTATCAAAGGATAAATTCATTCAAGGTAGGCTCATATGGCTAGTGGCTTATTCAAGAAAAACAATGCCTAAATCATTTCAAAATGTGCATGGGAATATCAAGTATCAACAAGAGTCAAGTCAAGTTCTAGAGTGCAAGTAATCTAGAGTGCAATCACACATGAAAGAAAATTAGGTGGCATATATAGCAATCCACCCACAATTAAGGCTCAAATCCTCACAAAAGGGACTATTCTATCAGTGTTACCACCTCTTAATTATCAAAAGCAACTTTACACACAGAAATGCATGAATTCAGACACAAGATACCAAGACTCTACTAAAAATAGGCAAAAACATGCAAGAAAATGCCCAAAATTTAGCAAAACCTAAAAAATCAAAGCAAAAATATGCAACCTAAACTACTCTCCCCCCACACTTAAATCACACATTGTCCTCAATGGAACACAAATAGAAGAATCAGACAGATATAGACAAGTGTAATAAAAGTAGTAAAGAAGGAGAAAAGAAAACTCCCTAAGTCATGGTGGGTCAAAAGGGGGGTCGACCAATGAGGCCTCCTCCACAGGTGCATCATCCAAAGTAGGAGAGGTTAGGAAAGGCTTGAGCCGGTGGCCACTGACTTTGAAGCTCTTGTCTGTGGATTCACTCTTTATCTCTACAGTGCCATAAGGAAACACCTGGGTGACTACAAACGGTCCAATCCATTTAGAGCGGAGCTTTCCACTCATGAGTCCAAGCCTAGAGTTGTAGAGCAACACTTTTTGACCAACCAAGAACTCCTTTCTGGAAATTGAGCTATCATGGAGCTTCTTGGTCTTCTCTTTGTAGAACTTGGAGTTCTCATAGGCCTCCAAACGGATCTCATCTAGCTCACTCAACTGCAACTTCCTCTCCTCACCCGCTTGATCAAGAGCTAAGTTACATTGCTTCACAGCCCAATATGCACGGTGCTCTATTTCCACAGGCAGGTGGCATGCCTTACCAAAGACAACCCGATAAGGTGACATCCCTATGGGTGCCTTGTAAGCAGTCCGATGGGCCCATAGAGCATCCTCCAATCGTGTGCTCCAATCCTTTCTATTAGGCTTCACCATCTTCTCCAAAATCCGCTTGATCTCTCTATTTGAAATCTCAGCTTGCCCATTGGTTTGGAGATGATATGGTGTAGATACTTTGTGCACAACCCCATACTTCTTGAGCAAAGCTTGCATGGATCTATTGCAGAAGTGTGTGCCTTGATCACTGACTATGGCTCTAGGTATGCCAAACCTGCAAAGGATATTAGACCTGACAAAATCTACAACAACCTGAGCATCATTAGTCCTGGTGGCCTTAGCTTCCACCCATTTGGATACATAATCCACAGCAAGTAAGATATAATAAAAACCAAAAGAAACAGGAAAGGGGCCCATGAAATCTATACCCCAGACATCAAACACCTCACAGAACAACATAGGTTGTTGCGGCATCTGTTGCCTCCAAGATAGGGCGCCTCCTGCTCTTTGACATTGCTCACATGAGCTGCAGATGTTGCTTGCATCCTTGAAGATGGTAGGCCAATAAAATCCAGAATCCAGCACCTTTCGTGCTGTCCTTTGAGTGCCAAGGTGGCCTCCAACTGGTGAAGCATGGCAAAACTGGAGAACCGATTGGATCTCATGATCTGGAATGCACCTGCGAATGACCTGATCACTGCAAAAATGCCACAAATAGGGGTCTTTCCATACATAATACTTGGCATCGCTCTTAAGTTTGTCTCTTTGAGCCTTGGATGCCAAGGGTGGAAAAACAGATGCAACTAGATAATTTACAATATCAGCAAACCAAGGAGTAAGGGGAGGGGATGTGAAACATGCAAAGCTAAAAGCTGCTCATCCAGGAAGTCATCCCGGATAGGAAATGCATCCTCCTCTCTCTCTATTCTGCTCAAGTGGTCTGCGACAAGATTATGCGCACCACTCCGATCCTGAATCTCAAGATCAAACTCCTGGAGGAGCAACATCCACCTAATCAACCTAGGTTTGGAATCTGTCTTTTTCAAAAGATACTTCAGAGCAGCATGATCAGTATACACTACAACCTTAGAACCTAACAGATATGATCTAAACTTATCGAGTGCAAAGACAATGGCTAACAGCTCTTTTTCAGTTGTGGTGTAATTAACTTGTGCTGAATCTAAAGTCCTAGATGCATAATAGATCACATGAGACAGCTTACCAACCCTTTGGGAGAGAACTGCTCCCAAAGCATAATTCGAGGCATCGGTCATGAGCTCAAATGGGAGGGTCCAGTCAGGTGGTTGGATGATGGGAGTGGTGGTGAGTGCTCTCTTTAGCTCATCAAATGCCTTCTTGCATTGGTCTCCAAACTCAAATGCGGTATCCTTTTGAAGCAAGTTGGATAGTGGAAGGGCTATCTTGCTAAAGTTCTGAATAAACCTGCGATAGAAACCTGCATGGCCAAGAAAAGAACGCACCTCTCGCACGCAAGAGGGGTAAGGCAAATGTGATATTACATGCAGCTTAGCAGGGTCAACCTCTATGCCCTTATGCGAAATAATGTGCCCTAAGACTATGCCTTGTTGTACCATAAAGTGACATTTTTCAAAATTTAAGACAAGGTTAGTCTCAATGCACCTATTAAGCACCTTAGACAAACTATCAAGACATGCATCAAAAGAGGAACCATATACACTAAAATCATCCATGAAGACCTCTATGCAATGTTCAAGTAAGTCATTAAAAATACTCATCATACATCTTTGAAAAGTGCCAGGAGCATTGCATAGGCCAAAAGGCATCTTCCTATAAGCAAATGTACCAAAAGGACAGGTAAATGTGGTCTTATGTTGGTCCTCTGGTGCAATACAGATTTGAAAATAACCAGAGAAACCATCTAAGAAGCAATAGTGAGATTTACCTGCCAGGCGCTCCAACATCTGATCAATGAAGGGAAGAGGAAAGTGATCCTTGCGGGTCGCCTGGTTGAGCTTCCTATAGTCAATGCAGACTCTCCAACTGTTCTGCACTCTAGTGGGAATCAGCTCATCCTTCTCATTTTTGACAACTGTCACCCCAGACTTCTTGGGAACTACTTGAACCGGGCTTACCCAAGTGCTGTCTGAAATGGGTAGATAATACCAGCTTGCAGCAGCTTGGTGACCTCCTTCTTCACCACATCAAGAATCTGGGGGTTCAACCGTCTCTGGGGTTGTCTCACTGGTTTAGCCCCATCCTCCAATAAAATCTGATGCATGCACATGGAGGGGCTAATACCAGGTATGTCTGCCAAAGTCCATCCTATTGCCCTTTTGTTTACTCTAATCACATCCAGCAGCTGCTTCTCTTGATCAACAGAAAGGGAGGTAGAGATGATCACTGGAAGTTTCTGCTCATCCTCCAAGTAATCATATTTGAGATGAGGAGGAAGGGGCTTCAGGTCCAATAAAGGTGCCTGCATCACAGATGGAACTAAAGGAGCAGCAGAATTGGATTCTGCCGCCTGCACCTGAACAAATGGATTACACTCATGCATAACAGAAATGGGGTTAGGGTTAGCATGATCTGAATCTATATCATATGAATCAACAGATGCACTAGCAGAATTTAAAAACTGGTCAATCTCAATGCATGCAGTGCACATTTCGGAATCAGAACATGCAGAACAAGTAAATGAGCTAGTGAAAGATGGAAAATCATAATCATGCAAAAAGTCTAGAACATGCTCATCAATCAGATCATCAATCAAGTCAACATGAAAGACAAAGTGGTCATCAGAAAAATGTTTCATAGCATCAAAAATATTGAATCGAACCACTCTGTCATCAAATTCCATTGAAAGTGTACCTGCATGCACATCAATCTTGGTTCGGGCTGTTTTTAAAAATGGTCTCCCTCATATGATAGGGACAGCACTACGAGAGGTGTCCTCTTCCATATCAAGAATATAAAAATCAGCAGGAAATATAAGTTCACCAACCCGAACCAAGACATCCTCTATCAAACCTGCGGGGTAGGCAGTAGATCTATTTGCCAAATGGATAACCACACCCGTAGGTTGAAGAGGTCCAAGTGAAAGAGACTTGAAAACAGACATAGGCATAACATTAATAGATGCTCCTAAATCTAGCAAAGCATTCTCAAATTTAGTATTACCTATGATACAAGGCACAGAGAAAGTTTCAGGATCCTTACACTTTTCAGGAATATGAGGGACGGGTTTACCTATAAGAGCAGAGACATTTCTTCCCATGTTGATCCTCTCATTGCCCTTGAGCTTCCGTTTGTGTGTGCATAGATCCTTCAAGAACTTTGCATACCTTGGAATCTGTTTGATTGCATCAAGAAGGGGTATGTTGACTTCCACCTTCCTGAATGTGTCAAGTATCTCTTTGTCAATCTCTTCCATTTTCTTGCTTTGAGTCACCCCCTTTGGTGGAAAAGGAAGAGGAATGGGGGGTGGTTGTTGGGCAGCAGCAGGTGTTGTACTTGTGGAAGGCTGAGCTGGATGGATTTTTTTTGTACTTGTGTGCTCACTCTCCTCGACCATTTGGCTCTTCTTGTTGGGTGAAACTAGATCATCTTTGTTGAGGTCAGATTCTGGTGTGGGTGTGACAATCTGCTTCCCTGACCTTAGACTAATGGCACTCACATTCTGGTTTGGATTGATCACTGTTTGGGATGGCAACTTGTTAGAATTCTGATATTGCATAGTGTTGATTGTTGTTGCCATTTGTCCCATCTGATTGGTCAAAGATTGAATGGAGGCCTATTGTCTTTGAATGGATGCTCTAGTTTCCTATTGGAGTTGGAGATTTTGCATGGTCATCTATTTCATCAGCTCTTCCAATGAAGGCTGCTGCTCAGTACTAAGAGCTGGTGGTGCAGAATTAGCCAGTTGTTGCTGCTGTTGTTGTCTCTGTTGCTGGACTGGAGGAGGTACATATGGTGGTCTGGAATTGTTCTGAAATTGAACCTGTGAAGGTTGCTGCTGATCATACCATCTCAGGTTGGGATGGTTCCTCCAACCAGGGTTGTATCTATTGGTAGAGAGATCAAAGTTCTGTGGTTTCTGGTTTCTACTGTTGAAGATGTTGGCGGCATATGCCTCAGGTTGGTCAGCACCAGTCGTTGGTTGCTGCTGCAAAGAAGGACATGAATCTGTGGGGTGCTCAGCGGATGTGCATATGCCACATAATCTAGCAGGCAGAGACAACTTCTTCTGGTTGATGGCCAATTGAGTGACCAAAGTTGTAAGTGAATCTATCTTCTGTTCAAGCTTCTCAACCTTACCAGAACTTGTGGCAACATCATTCACTCCTCTCACTACGATTGCATCGCTGTTGCCCCTTGCATGGAATTGTTGACAATTGGAAGCCATCTTCTCAATCTTGGCTCTGGCTTCTAAAGGTGTCATGTCTCCTAGGGCACCACCACTTGCAGCATCAAGCATGTTTCTCTCCATGAGGTTGAGACCTTCATAGAAATATTGAATAAGCAGCTGCTCGGAGATCTGATGGTGGGGGCAGCTCGCACATAGTCTCTTGAATCTCTCCCAATACTCCTAGAGACTTTCTCCACTTTGTTGCCTGATGCCTGATATATCCTTTCGGATTGCTGTTGTTCTGCACACAGGGAAGAATTTCTCCAAAAATGCCCTCTTCAGGTCATCCCAGCCTGTGATAGAACCAGGGGCCAGATCGTACAACCAGTCCTTGGCTAGCCCCTCTAAGGAGTGTGGGAATGCCTTAAGACAAACATGATCCTCTTGCACATCATGTGGTTTCATAGTAGCACACACGATGTGGAACTGCTTGAGATGTTTATGAGGATCCTCACCTGCAAGACCATTAAACTTGGGCAACAAATGGATTAGTCCAGACCTTAGCTCATACGGGTCATCGGGATACTGGATGCACAAATCTTCAATAGTGAAATCAGGTGCAGCCAGCTCCCTCAATGTCCTCTCACGTGGTGGAGGTTGAGCCATATTTTCAGAATGATCAGAATAAGAATCAGAATTAAAATCAGAATTTATAGGAATAGAAGAAAAAGAAGCAGACTCACTATGTAAAGACTCAACAGACTCACTACCTATGGACTGGTTCCTATTTTGTCTAACTAGTCTATGATATGTTCTATCGATTTTAGGGTTGTATGGATGCAAGTAGCTCGGGTTGCCCCTAGTCATGTACTGAACAGAACACCATTAAGCATAACAAACTGTCACAGATAAGACCAAAATCGGCAACAAAAATTTTTTATTTTTAAAAATTTTTTCTTTATTTTTCTTAGCACCCTAAAATCATAAAAACATATCACAGAAAGTTTGGAGACAAAATTCAAAAGGAAACCAAGTCAAACAATTAAATCAGATACCAAAAACTAAGAAAATAAAACCTGTAAAATAAAAAAGAAATAGTAAAACGCCTTTTTCAGGGTCCAGACGAGGGATTTTTACGACAAAGTGGTAAAAATCAGATTATTCAGAAAATTCCCTTCGATTTGATATAAAATTTCGTCAAATTCCGAGTTACGGGTCAAAAGTTGCGACGATTTGAAGAAAGTGCTGCTAAAACTTGGAAAATTTTTCTGGAACTCACAACCAGTGATGACCTAAGTGATCGTGGTGCCTTAAAACCTTTTTATATGATAAAAATAGTGTGGATATAAATTTTCGTGCAAAAATTCCACCCACAACTATGTGAACTAGCAACCACAGAATCAATCAAATACACTAATTGCAACAAAATAGCAAATTAGCAAACAGTGCAACTTCAACCAGATATCAGAATTGACTACTAGACCCTAAATCAGACACGACACACTATAATAACTATACTAACTACGACACTAACTAACTACTAATGACCTTTGGCAAGAACCGATAATCCCCGGCAACGGCGCCAAATTTGATCGAGGCCGTACCCGATACAAATAAAAACAGTTTAAGTATAGTACTAGGAAGTGACTCCTAGGTCATCTCCCAAGGAATATCTTATCAAGCAAAAGGTCGAACACATAGTATGCATAGAAAACAACGTTGTCCATAGGAGACTGCACGCATAGATCGCGTAAGACACACTTGATGCGCTGCTGTAAGACGTTGTCCGAAGGAGACTGTACGCAATGATGGATGCACCTTCCTATTGTGGAATCCAGGTCTTGTAAGACGTTGTCCGTAGGAGACTGTACGCATAGACCGCGTAAGACACACATTGTGTGCAGCTGTAAGACGTTGTCCGAAGGAGACTGTACGCAATGATGGAAATCCACGTAACAATTTCTACAAGTCTTTATAAGGATACAAAGAGTATGTGACAAAAGGCGGATGTTGAACTTGTGCAAAAATATGATTAGTATGAGACTCTGGACTAAATTACAATAATATGAAATGTGGAAATCAGGGATATAATGAATTAAATTTATTATTGGAAATGGAATTAATTTAAATGTTTGGGAATGATTTATTGACTTATATGCACTACATGATTATTTGTGTTTGGCTTGGTGGTTCAGTATAGCATAATAGAAACTGCTTCCCTATTTTATTGTGTAATACTCACCTCCTTACCATTTTTCAGGTACTGAGTTGGAGTATACACCTGGATCCGCCGAGCAGGATTACTCTCCCTCACAGGGAGAGTAGGGTTATGGGGATTAGATACTTTATTTTGACCTAAGCCTCCGCATTATTTGATGTGTATGAGCTGTATATGCTTTTTGAGTGAGGCTTAGGATTAATTTCTTTTGTGCATGGTTTATGATTCATTTTTGGGCATAGTTGTTGTTATGGCCTCTTGATTTACATACTTAGCATTTTGCTGGCACTCTGACAAACTGATGCTGATGTTTTACACTTGAGCCCATGGGGCAACTATGTGATGCATATATACTTATATTTGAGCCCTGCTGGCTCCTGTTGATATTATATAAATGTGTTTATCAGGTTGAAGATTTAGAAAAGTCCGAAAAACAAACGAAACTCCGTCCATTTGACGGTTGATTTTAATATAATAGAAAGAAATTTTTAAGCTCATATTTTAATACAAGGGGATTTAAGGGTAATTAATTATAGGGTGTTACATTTATGGTATCAGAGCAGTTTCTCCTCGGGCTTGGAGTTATGCAAACTCCACATGATTACTCACCTAGCGAGTAATGGATGCTTATAGTAAAAGTTTAGGAATTTAATAGTATGAGTATAGTATTATGTATACATTTAGTAATTTAGTCTTACTGGTATGTTCTCTTTGACTAAGCAGTATGGCTGGAAGAAGGGCCGCTAATGATGGGCTTGCAGCCATCCTGGAGCATCTGTCACAGATGCAGCAGCAGCAAGGAGAGCAGATGGCAGCTGCCGCAGCCGCCGCAACCACAGCAGCTACAGCAGCTGCAGCAGCTATGCAACCAGTTCCAGTAAAGGTGGACTGGATGGCTAGGTTCCGCAAGAATGATCCACCTCATTTTGAGGGTGGAAATGACCCGGATGGAGCATAGAGATGGATTCAGGAGATCGAGAAGATCCTCTTCTCTATTCACCCGCCCATGGAGCAGCATGTGCGACCTGCGGAATTCATGCTAACCAATGAGGCTGAGCATTGGTGGGACCAGCAGAGGAGGGGATTGGAGGCAGCCAATCCGGTGGTTTCTTGGGAGGTATTCAAGGGTCTTTTTCTAGGGAAGTATTTCCCTGAAGATGTGAGAAGGGAGAAGGAGATTGCCTTTCTCCAACTGACTCAAGGCTCTATGTCAGTTGGGGATTATGCAGCTAAATTTGAAGATCTCATCCGATTCTCTGACTATCGGGATGCCAGTGAGCGCGGCAAATGCGTCAAGTTTGAATCTGGACTCAGGACCGATATTCGCCTCTCTTGCGAGTATCATAATATTGACAATTTGGCCCGCTTGGTCAACATGGCGAGCACTTATGAGAAGGGTCTTAAGAGGAAAATGCCAGAAGATAAAAGCAAGACTGTGTAGAGAAGCGGTGGTCCTATAAGGGGCAAGGGAGCGGTGCAGCGACCAGGCCCCTATGCAGGCCCTATAAGGAGTTCACCTGGTCCTATTCCGCCTTGTCCTCATTGTGGCAAGCAACATAGAGGTGTATGCTGGAGTCGGAATCAGAATCAACCAAATGTCACTTGTTTCAAATGTGGGCAACCAGGTCATGTTGCAACTAACTGCCCACAGAATGCAGTTAAGAAAGAAGCCAATGTGACTAGGGCGCAGAGGATTGGTGATGGCCGCCCACTTCAGAAGGGGAAGGTGTACACTCTTGATGGATAGGAGGTGACAGAGGCTGATGAGCTGATTCGAGGTATTGGCCACATAAATGATATTGCATGCGGTATTCTCTTTGACTGTGGAGCTACACACTCTTTTATTTCTTTCCATTGCATGGAAAGATTAAAATTATCTGCTGTTGAGATGCCTTTTTAAATTGTCTGTGTCTACCCCTACAAATTCAGCTGTGGTTACATCTTTGATGTGCTTGGATTGCCCTCTTCGAGTATTAGAGCAGAAATTCAAAGTAAACTTGATATGTTTGCCCTTAACCAAGCTGGATATCATTGTAGGCATGGACTGGATGTCCCAGAACCGTGTCCTTCTTGATTGTAGCCAGAAGTCAGTAATTTTCTATCAAGTTTCGGCGTCGGCTTTAGATGATGAGGAAGCATCAGATATCAGTAGAATTCCAGTGGTTTGAGTTTCCGGATGTTTTTCCATCCGAAATTCCCGGATTGCCTCCAACCAGAGAAGTGGAATTTGGCATTGATCTTATGCATGGTGCCGGCCCGGTATCTAAAGCGCCTTACAGAATGGCCCCTCCAGAGTTGGAAGAGTTGAAGAAGCAGTTGGAGGAGCTTTTGGCAAAGGGTTTCATAAGACCGAGTGTTTCTCCTTGGGGAGCTCCTATCCTCTTTGTTAAAAAGAAGGATGGAAGTGTTCGCATGTGCACTGATTACCGTCAGTTGAATGCGGTGACGGTGAAGAATAAATATCCGCTCCCAATCATTGATGATTTGTTGGATCAACTTAGGGGAGCTGCAGTTTTCTCAAAAATTGACCTCCGATCTGGGTACCATCAAATCCGTATCCGAGAGAAGGACATTCCTAAAACTGCTTTTAGATCTCGGTATGGGCATTTTGAGTATGTGGTGATGCCTTTCGGTCTCACTAATGCACCTGTTATCTTCATGGATTACATGAACAAGATCTTCAGGCCGTACTTAGACTCTTTTGTCATTGTGTTTATTGATGACATTCTTATCTTTTCCAAGAGCCAGAAGGAGCATGAAGAGCATTTGAGGACGGTGCTCCAAGTTCTCAAAGACAAGCATCTTTATGCCAAGTTTTCCAAATGTAGTTTCTGGTTGAATGAAGTGTATTTTCTGGGGCATGTGATTTCTGAGAAGGGTGTTGCTGTTGACCCTTCTAAGGTGGAAGCGGTGCTTAAGTGGGAGAGACCCCAGTCCATTACTGAGATCAGAAGTTTCCTTGGTATGGCTGGGTATTATAGAAGGTTCATTGAGGGGTTTTCTAAACTAGCCCTTCCATTGACTACTCTTACGCGGAAAGGTGTTCCATTTGAATGGTCCCCGAAATGTGAAGATAGCTTTCAGGAGTTGAAGAGGCGATTGACTAGTTCCCCGGTGCTGATTTTGCCGGATCCGACACAATCCTTTGTAGTTTATTGTGATGCATCAAAACAAGGGTTGGGTTGTGTGCTGATGCAGCAAGGACAAGTCATAACCTATGCATCCAGGCAGTTGAGACAGCATGAGCAGAACTATCCCACTCATGATCTTGAGTTGGCGGCAGTAGTTTTTGCTTTGAAAATATGGAGACATTATCTATATGGTTCCAAGTTCGAAGTCTTTAGCGATCACAAAAGCCTTCACTATCTCTTTGATCAAAAGGAGTTGAATATGAGACAGAGGAGGTGGATGGAGTTTCTGAAGGACTATGATTTCTCTCTTCAATATCATCCGGGCAAGGCCAATGTAGTGGCTGATGCACTAAGTCGCAAGATTTTGCATGTCAGCAATTTGATGGTGAAGGAGATGCAGCTAATCCAAGAGTTTAGTGACCTCAATTTGAACATGCAAGTGAAAGAGAAGAGCATCGTTCTAGAAATGTTGCAGGTTACTAATGACTTGATTGGTCTTATTAGAGAAAGACAAGCTGATGATGCAGAATTACAGAAGTTGTTGGAAGGGGCATCGGGCAATGAAGAACCCGATTTTGTAAAAGGCACAGATTGCATTATCCGATTTAAGGGTCGGATATGTGTTCCCATGGACTTCGAGATCAGAAGGGATATCCTGTGGAAAGCACATCGGACCAAAATGAATTTCCATCCTGGTGCAACAAAAATGTACCAAGATCTGAAAAAGATTTATTGGTGACCAAAGTTGAAAACCGATGTAGCAGATCATGTATCTCATTGCCTTACTTGCCTGAAAGTTAAGATTGAGCATCAAAAGCCTGGTGGTCTGTTGCGATCATTTGAGATTCCGGAGTGGAAGTGGGATAGCATAGCTATGGACTTTGTGACGGGTCTACCTAGGACGGCTGCAGGATGTGATGCAGTTTGGGTGGTTGTGGACCGTCTTACAAAGTGTGCTCATTTCATTCCGATTCACAAGAAGTACACTTTGGAGAAGTTGACTCAGTTATATATCAGGGACATAGTGAAGTTGCATGGTGTTCCTACCAGCATTGTATCCGATCGTGATCCGAGGTTTCTGTCTAGATTTTGGCAGAGTCTTCAGCAGGCATTGGGTACTAAGCTGAAATTTAGTACGGCTTATCATCCGCAGACAGACGGACAATCTGAGCGTACTATTCAGACACTGGCGGACTTGTTGAGAGCATGTGTTCTGGAGCAGACGGGTAGTTGGGAGCAGTTACTGCCGTTGATGGAGTTCACTTATAATAACAGCTTTCACTCCAGTATTGGCATGGCACCATTTGAGGCTCTCTATGGCAGAAAGTGTAGGACGCCTCTTTGTTGGTTCCAAATAGGAGAGAATTTGTTGACAGGTCCTGACATTGTGAAAGAAACAATTGAGAGGATCACTATGATCAAGAACAAGATGAAGACTTCCCAGGATCGCCAGAAGAATTATGCTGACAGGCGAAGGAGACCTTTGGAATTTGATGTAGGGGATCATGTGTTTCTGAGAGTGTCTCCGGTCACAGGGATTGGTAGAGCAATCAGGTCCAAGAAACTAACTCCTCGGTTTGTTGGACCTTATGAGATTCTGGAGAAGGTTGGTCCGGTAGCTTACAGGATTGCTATGCCCCCTCACTTAGCTAGGCTTCATGATGTATTCCATGTTTCACAGCTAAGGAAATATATTCATGATCCTACTCATGTGGTCACCCTAGATGATTTGCCTCTGAAGGAGAATTTGACTTTTGAGGTGTTGCCAGTGAGGATTGAAGACAGGCAAGTGAGACAGTTAAGAGGCAAGGAGATTAGCTTGGTAAAAGTCATATGGAGCAGGAACAATGTGGAGGAGGCTACTTGGGAGTTGGAAAGCAAGATCAGACAATCTCATCCACACTTGTTCAATGACAGCTGAATTTCGAGGGCGAAATTCGGGTAAGTGGGAGAGAATTGTAACATCCCAAACTTTATTTATATTGTAATTTATGTTGTGATGGTCTTAGAGTAGAAGAAATGAGAGCATAAGTTAGAAGTTTAGCCAAATTAGCAAGCAACCTTAGGTTTAAAACATAGGAACTTAGGAAATTAGAATAACAAGATTGGTAGCTTAAAACATAAATTCCACCGTTGGATGTGAAGTAGGATATGTGAGGAAGCTTGCCTTAAAATTTGAGGAAGATCCAACAGGTAACGAAGAAGTTATGGCCATTCAAAGTCGGGGTGCTGCAAACCCTACAACTTAATCGATTAAGCTGCAGCTTAATCGATTAAGTCCAGAAAGTTGGAAAGTGCATAATCGATTTGAGCGTTCCCTCACTTCTTTCTTGCCATATTCGAATCTCTCTCTCCTAGGGCACTAATTCACTCATTTAAATTGATCAATCCTCAAGGGAATCACTCCAATTTCATCATCCAAGTCCTTCCTTGTTGCTTCAAGTAAGTGTTTGTGTTTGTGTTCTTCTCTTCTTTTCCCCATAGAATTCGAATTTCTCTCTCCCTCTTTCTCCCATGAAGCTCAATCATCCACTTAGGGAAATTTCAGATGGGGTCACGAATTCCCTCATGATTCTTGGGCAAAGCTTGACAATTTGTCTCTTTATTCTATTGATTTTTAGGTTCCTCCCTCTTCGTCTAAGTGTGGCTATTACTCAAGTGTGTTCCAAACACAAAATCTCTCTCTATCTCTAAGAACTTGAGGTAAGGAGGTTTGTGTTACCATATTCTAGGGGGTAGATTGTATTGTGTATATATTGGGTACTAAGAGGTAATTGTTAGTTAGGGTAAGGAACCCTAGGGTAGTAAATATTATGTTTAAATGTGACTATGTATAAAAAGATATTTTTGAGTTGTTATGTTGTGCCTAAATGTGACTATTATGCTTGGTTATGTGGTTGTTATTTTGCTAAATTATGTTGAGCCCTAGAATTGATGAATGATAATAATATGATGTTGGAATTGGTATATAATGATTCTTGGGAACTTTGAAAAATATAATTATGTGTTTAAATTGATGAAGCTATGAGAACGAATACGAGTGGATTAATTGAAAATGAAATTCACAAACTTAAAGAATAAAGAGTGTGTGATTCCAGATCTTGTAAGATGTTGTCCGAAGGAGACTGTACGCATTGATCGCATAAGACGCACTTGATGCGCTGCTGTAAGACGTTGTCCGAAGGAGACTGTACGCAATTATGGACACACACACACACACTATATATTAATTAAAGATATAATTGGATTGTGCCTCTCCAGATCTTGTAAGACGTTGTCCGTAGGAGACTGTACGCATAGATCGCGTAAGACGCACTTGATGCGCTGCTGTAAGACGTTGTCTGAAGGAGACTGTACGCAATGATGGATGCACCTTCCTATTGTGGAATCCAGGTCTTGTAAGACGTTGTCCGTATGAGACTGTACGCATAGACCGCGTAAGACACACATTGTGTGCAGCTGTAAGACGTTGTCCGAAGGAGACTGTACGTAATGATGGAAATCCACGTAACAATTTCTACAAGTCTTTATAAGGATACAAAGAGTTTGTGACAAAAGGCGGATGTTGAACTTGTGCAAAAATATGATTAGTATGAGACCGTGGCAAACAAAAGAAAATCATTCACATAATTCATCAACAAACAAAAGCATAAGCCTAGCATATTTTCATTCATGAAACCGTGGCATACATAGGGTTCTTTAAACAATTTAGATTTCATATTTAACACATAAAAATCAACTTAAAGTTCATGGAAATCACATGCACATAATCAAAATCCAACATCAAAACTTCTAACCTAACAATCAAGTACAAACCGTGACCAACATATCAAGATTACAGCCATCACACAAATGTTATTCACTTAAAGCATCATTACATCTCAAGATCATCACATGCAAGAGATTAAACAAAAGAAAATCAAGCTTACATGCTCAAGAACATAGAACCGTGGCTAACATAAAAGAAATCATCAAGTACATCTTAGATCAAGATAAACCGTGGTTAACTTAAAGAAAAATCACCAAGAAAAGTTCAATCATTTCAAATAATTCAAGAAATCAAACACATCATAGTTTAGGCATGGATCTAAACATGCATGCAAACAAGAACATTAAATCTTTGAAAACTTTTCATGAAAACTTAAAATCAAACCCTTTTCTAAAACACTTTTAAGAAATCAAGGAGGAAGACTTAAGATCATGAGGAAAAACATTTTTCTTAACAAAACTTCAAGATCAAGTTCAAAGATTAACATGCATGGTATCAAAAACACTAGATCAAACATAAAAACTAACATGCATCAACACTTTTTCTCAAACAAAATCAAAGTTTAGAAAGAAGGAATGAAAAAGAAAAAGAATCAAAGAAAAAGGTTTAAAGCTTTTAAGATCATGAGCAAATTCTTACTTAATTAAAATTTTAAGAATTCAAGTCCAAAATCTTTGGTTTCTCTCTTCTCTTCTCACGGTTCATCACTCATCCTCTAAGGTCCATGGTTTCTCCTTCTCTTTTCACTAGTTTAGCTTAATTAAGCTTAGATCATGAAGTGTTCAAGGTGTTGGTTCCTTCCTCTTCACAATTCGGTCTCTCTCTCTCTCTCTCTCTTTCTCTTTCTCACTTTCTCACTAAGAGCTTGATGGTGTTCTTAGTGTCATGTGTTTGGTCTAGGAAAAGAAATGGAAGAAAATTTGTGTTTGATGAATGAATGAAGAATTCATTCACGGATTTAGTGTTGATGTTGTGTGTTGGTGTTGGTTTGCTTGGAATTAGAAATGAAGAAGAGAAGAAATGGAAATGAACTCACTCACTCTCTCATACGGTTTGGTTCCTTTTTCTTTTAGTTCTACTTTTTCCTATTTGCCAAGAAGGGTTTGCATGAAGGGTACATTTGCAAATGCTTAAGGACTAAGTCATAAACTTGGAGGCCAAGTTTTGCCTCAAGGCCCTCACGACCTCCCCCTTATTCCTTCCTTTCCTTCACTTTTTCTTCCTTTAAGTCATGCTTGTGTTATCATGGTGATGTCATGGTTTGACTAATGTGCACCCTAGTTCATGACTAAGCAAGGCTACATAAAGGCCAAGTGGAACAACTTGGTGACCAAGCCATCCACTTAAAATTCGGCCAAGGTAGGTTTAGGGTGGTTTGGATTAGCTAATTAGGTTTAAGACACTAATTAGGGTTCTAATCATGATTAGGGTAGGATTAGGTTAATTAATCTAGGTTTAGTCCACTAATCCTTAGTAATTAGGGCTTAATCAAAGATTAAGGTACTAATCAAAAACTTAATCATGGGTTTAAGGAAAACTAATTTTGGATTAACTCACTAATCAAAAGGGTTTAAGGTCTTAAAAAATGATTAAGCACTCAATCAAGGATTAAGAGCTCGATTAGGGTTTTATCAAAGATCAAGGTGCTAATTAGGGTTTAATCAACGATTAGGGCATCAATTAGGGTTTCTAGAGGTAATTGGACTTTGATTCTTTGAAACTTAAAGAGAATTAATTTTCCATCTTAACCATGTAATCATAGAACCGATTAAGAAAACAAAATCTCAATCAACCATAAACAATCAAGCATACCAAAACACACACACAAGCAAAATCAAACTTCAAGACACAAGAATGTATCAGGAGATCAATTCTTAAATTAATTATCAAATCGATTAGGTTAAAACAATTTATTAATTAGGGACTTGTAGAAGTGAGTCAAATGGGCAGATGTTACATATATCTGATGCCTCACCTAGTCCAGATCTTGGTTGCTTTCTTAACATTAAAGATATCAGTGAGGTATATTTCTTTTACCACCATTAACAATTGTTAGATTCATTATCTAGGATTTATGCTTAAATTATAGATGTATATTGCTTCCTCATATTTATATCCTGAATACAGATCAAAGATCTAATGCAAGATTTTTCGTCTAAGCACATCATTCCTAGCATGGAGCAAAAAATTCGTGTGCTCAATCAATAGGTCATTTATGTTTAACCCTTTTAAGTTGGTGCTTTGTATTTATTATTTAAGACCCAATATTTGTTATTTTACCCATATTCTGATTGTCCTTAGCCTTGTTTCTGTAATATTTATTTTTGTTTAGGTTTCTACAACACGAAAAGGTTTTAGAAACCAAATAAAAAATTTATGGTGGAGAAAAGGAAAAGAAGATGGTGCAAATTCTCTCAATGGTCCTATGTATGTATGCTATGTGTGTCTCTAATAGAATATTCATGTATGCTATCTATGTCTCTTTCATCTTCTTGCTTTTTTTCTAATTTTTTTTTGTTTCCGTTGTTGAAGGTATAACTTTAACTCCATTGAATCCCAAATTCGAGTTTTGGGTGATTATGCTTTCATGCTACGGGAATATGAACTTGCCTTGTCAAATTATCGCCTAATTTCCACAGATTACAAGATTGATAAAGCCTGGAAACGTTATGCTGGTGTGCAGGTAATTTCATGTTTTCAATTCCAATTGGAGGGGCCTTCAGACGATACATGGTTGTTACATGGGCTTTAGTTAGGGTCATCTGTATAGTTGCGGAAGGATGTTAAATTGGATTCAATTTCTTTTCCCAAATTAAGGAATAATTGTCCTTGATAACATAGAGATATTTCAGAAGAATTCAAGTCTATCATTATTTCCACACCCGCGGATAGGTGACCCCTTATTTTGTATCCAATTATGTTTTGTATGCTTGCAACATTTTATATTTATCTACCTATTGTTCTTCAATGCACCGATGGATTGCTCATGAAATTGATTAGAATTGTTCATACTTGCATAAGTTTGTATTCGAAATTGTAACCATTCCTTTTTATCGAAAGATGAAAGAAGAATGAAGATAGTTGAGATTGGTGGAGATAAAGAGCTTTTAAATATGTTAAGCACGGCTAAAGATGACGGTACACGGAAAACAGCTTTGGCAGCTCTTGATGCACTGTCATACTCAGGTGGATCTTTAAATTCCTAATTGTTAATATTCTATTTAGTGTTCTTTGATTCTTATTATTTGATTTTTCTAAGTAGACTTCTTTCTTTCTTTCTTTTTTTTTTACATATTGCTTATTAACATGCTGGTGGAGAGGTGAATATTGAGATCACTTGTACCTTTGTGGTCCTAAGATATAAACCTGAAGCATCCAGCCATTTACCAAGTCTGTGAGATGGAAACTAGCTGTAAGGGCAGAGAGTGGTGAGAAGCTTGGAAAACCATTACATGCTTAAGGTTTCTTAAGCTTAGCTAATGTTTTTCTGTAAGTTCATGATTAATTGTGTTTTGGCTGGCTTCCAGCTTGAGGGTCCTCAACTTATGGAATTTGGATTTAGAAATGCTATTTCCAAAGTAGGCGTGATCAAGTTCTTGTCTGATCTTTTCTGGATTGGAATGTTTTACTATCTTTACAACAGGTATTCTTTTGCTTCAGTTAAAAAAATATTCTTTTCTCTATCTTGTCTTATTCTTCTAGGGTGTTTTATCCTTTTAGTTCTTGACCTTAGGCTATAGAGTTTCTTGCTATGTTAACTTTGCTACTTTCAGCACTTAAGAATTTATGTACACACTCTCCTAGTCCTACTTTTTGAAGTGTGTAATTTTGACAGGACATCAATTTCAGGTCCCGAGCATACAAAGAATCAAGCAATGATGGGTAATTGGTGTTGCTTGAGGAGGTGGAGTAGAGTACAAAGGATATTAGAGATTTTGTATTTTATTTTAATGTCTTTTTTTTTTGATGTATTTTGTATGTTCTTATGTTGTATCTTGTAAGAAACACAACTTATAATAATTGGATGAGTTTTTATCAAATGTATGTTATAAATTTAGTAGTTGTATAATCCTATTAAAAATATTTTAGAATTTGAAGCATAAAAAAGATTTCTTTGGTCAAATATATATTTTTTTTAAACTAAAAAAGGCTAAATTGTCGTTGCAGAAGCCAAAGGTGTCTTGCAACGACAATTTCGTTGCAAAATAGATCACCTACACATAGCTTTGTCGACCTTGTTTAGCAACAACATCTCTTATGCAACGACTTATGTCGTTGCTGAAAACCCTTCTTTATAACAACGATGAAAGTCGTTGCTGTACCCTTTTGCAACGGCTTTACCAGCAACGACCAATGTCGTTGCAAAAAATGTTTTGCAACGACTTTTGGTTTTTAGCAACGACTTTTGTCGTTGCAATAAAGGGTTTTTCTTGTAGTGAGTTGTGAACGGGAGTCAAAGGGGTTTATTCGCTTTTCCTTATCTGTTACTTCGTTTTTATTTTAATTCTGTTTTAATTCAGTATTCAATATTCAATTCAAAAGACCCCATGTTTTCTATGCATAATATGTATTCGACCTTTTGTTTGGAAAGATATTCCTTGGAAGACGACCTAGGAGTAAATTCCTATTAAACTGTTTTTTTCAACAAATCATAGCAGTTTTAAAAGCAACTCTCTTTGCAGAAATTTACTTTTTAACCACAGAGAACGGTTAAAAAAAGAACTAAGGAAACTTTCTCTAAACCTTTTAAAAACTTCAATGTCCCTTTTTCATTTTCTTTTTATCTAAAACACAAAATCTCTATTGTTTTCTAGGGAATGAACTACAAATTTCGTTTATGGTGCAAGGTATTCATTGTCATAACTAATCAACCATTCTCTAATTTTGATTTTTAGAATGTTCCCTTCATTCTTACCCCCGTTTTGTCTTTTTAATTTAGGTTTTGAGGAGTTAATTTTTATCCCCCTTTGTGCATCTTCAAGCAATCTTACTTTACCATATATTGGTGAGCAGCGATTATTATTCTATGTTGTTTGGAGTCTAATTTTTAATGGGTTATAAAAACAAAATAATCATGCATTTTTAACTATGTTGAAATTTATGAATACATATTATAGAACATGACAAATAAGAATGCATACAATTATTGATAACTAATTACACGAAAATGAACATATTTAATATATAAATTACATTAATAAAGCCGATTTTCCAATACATAATTATACTATAAACAACTCTTTGCGACAAAATCACGACAACAGGAATGCAGGGCGACATGTACGGGAGGCCCGCGCCGATAATAATAAAATAAAGAGTAAATTGTCACTTTGGTCCCTGAATTTACACAACACTTTCACTATAGTCCCTGAAATTAATAAAAATGTTCTTAGGTCCCTGACTTTGTAAAAAGTCATTCACGTTAGTCCCTGCCCCTAACCCCCGTCAACGGACGTTAACGGAGTGATGACGTGGCTGACTGAGAGTCTTAAACGACGTCCTTTTTGCGTCCTCGTGACACTTATAACGGAGTAAACTGTCTCATTAGTTCTATCAACTTTATCAGTGTCATGTTCAGCTTGTTGGAAACCAACAAGCGGGCTTAGCAATTACTAGAGGGGGGGTGAATAGTATTATGAAAGCAACAGTGAATAATTTTCGGTGCAATTAAAAGATAATTGATCAAAAGCTAGTTTTTCTGAAACTGGGCAATTTACTCGAGTGAAAAGCTGAAAAATACTCGAGTGATTTGGAAAACACTCGAGTGTTTTATGCAGACCTGAAAGGTTCAGTTTCAGGGAAATTTTGCCAAATGATTCAATTACTTAAGGACTAGTCAAGAGCAGATATTAATCAAGATAGAGGGCAATTAAACTAAGTTAAAACAAGTTGAAAACAAGTTAATTGCATCCAATTTCTACTTGATTTATAAAAGCCCCTTTCTAGAGAACTTAGGGTTTGGTTTTTCTTGAAATCTAAGAAAGCTATAAAAGAGAGAGACAACACCAATTTTATCCTGGTTCACACTCAATCTAGAGTGCTAATCCAGTCCCCCTAATCAACTTAGGAGTTTCTACTAGTTATCAAATTGTTAGAAATTACAAGGCTTAATTGAGATTCCTCACTCAATCCTAACCCTTTTCAAGAGTGTACCAAACTCTTGAAATTTCTACCCCAACTTGATTTGGTGATGAAGAGTCCCTTCTTCTTAAGCTCCTTGGAACCTCCAAGAGCTCCACCAAAGCTAAGAACCTCTTAGCCCTTGCTTGAGAACCTCTCAAGTCTTGAATGAACCTAAGACCCACTTAGGTACACTTGGTTACCAACCAAGATTTTAGAACAAGAAGTGTATGAGTGTTTGAGAATTGTACAACAATTAATTCTCTTACAATTAAAGCACACTCTCTTAACTCACTAAGGCAATAATAAAGATGAATGCTTGGTTGAGTTTAGAGAGAGAAAATGATTTTAACACTTGAGAGAGATGGAGAATCAATGAAAGAGTAATGGCTTGTTGTAGTAAATGAGGTCAACTCTTCAGAATATAAGTAAGGGGACAAAAGGGAAGGAAAAACCAAGTTATTCTCCCTTTTTGTCCTCTTCTAACGTTTAGAAAAATAGCTGTCAGACCCAAAACACTCGAGTCTTTTTGAAAACACTCGAGTGTTTTGGTCAACTCTGATAGGGTTGCCTTTTTACTTTATCCAACGGCTATATTACTGAAAATTCATAAATCACTCGAGTGTTTTGATAATCACTCGAGTGAATTGGTTAATGTTGGAAAAATTAAGTTTTTCTAACATTGTTTTCAATTCTCTCTTCAAGTCTAATTGGTTTTAATCTCAACCTTTCATGCATAATTATTGTTTGACCTTTATGTGAGAATAAAACCTAAACTACCCACTCTCATAAATAAAATAAAATACATTAAAATAAAATGAGAATGAATAAATAACTAAGCACTTGATCTTCTTTAATGTTGGGCTTGCATTCTTCACTTTAAGTCCATAATTTAATTACATTGTCATCATCAAAATTAATCCGCCTTAATCGGAGACTTGAATTAACACAGCTGCACCAGTCCCATGTTTTGAAGTTGAACACTTCAAAATATACACACTTCAAAACTGATGCAGTTGAACATGGGACTGGTGCAACTGAACATGACACTAGTGCAGCTAATGGAACTAACGTGACAGTTTACTCCGTTATAAGTGCACGGGACACAAAAACGACGTCGTTTAAGGCCCCAGTCAGCCAATAATCCAATTTCCTCCTCATTGAGTGCATGATCGGAGTTCTCACTTGTAGAGTCATCTTCAACCTCTTTTACAACTTTGGTTGAGGCCTTGAGAGAGATGCTCTTCTTCTTTTTGTCCGACTCCTCATGTGAGCTAAGTCTTGAAAGATCAATCTCATGTTTCTTGAGCTTTCCAAACAAGGTTGCCAAGTCCATAGTATTCAAATCCTTGGACTCCTTGATGGCGGTGACCTTAGGTTGCCATTTTCTATCAAGACATCTCAAAATTTTGTGAGTGGTTTCACCATCACGAAATTTCTTTCCTAGAAAATCAAGTGACTAATGATATGTGAAAACCTCTTTTGTAAGTCATCAATAGATTCATTCGGGAACATGTGAAATAATTCATATTCATGTGTTAAAGAATTTAATCTAGCATTTCTTACTTCACTTGTTCCTTCATGTGTGACTTCCAAAGTGTCCCACATCTCCTTAGCCGACTTGCATTGAGAAACTCTATAAAATTCATCATGGGATAAAGCCGAAAAGATGATGTTTTTAGCTTTTAAATCAAATGATACTTTCTTTTTATCATCATCATTCCAACTTTTCCTAGGAATTTCAATGACTTCTCCATTTACCATATGTCTAGGAATATATGGACCATCCTCTATTGCATCCCAAATATCGGTGTCTATTGCTTCAATAAAAACTCTCATCCGAACCTTCCAATAAGCATACCCTTCACCATTAAAGAATGGAGGGCGGTTTATTGAAGAGGATCCTTCTTGATAATTGCTAGAGCCCATAGTTTCCAAAGGATCTTTTCGAAAAAGCTTTTACGCTCGAACTTTCGACCGAGCTCTGATACCACTTGTTGGAAACCAACAAGCGGGCTTAGCAATTACTAGAGGGGGGGTGAATAGTAATATGAAAGCAACAGTGACTAATTTTCGGTGCAATTAAAAGATAATTGATCAAAAGCTAGTTTTTCTGAAACTGGGAAATTTACTCGAGTGATTTGAAGAACACTCGAGTGAAAAGCTGAAAAATACTCGAGTGATTTGGAAAACACTCGAGTGTTTTATGCAGACCTGAAAGGTTCAGTTTCAGGGAAATTTTGCCAAATGATTCAATTACTTAAGGACTAGTCAAGAGCAGATATTAATCAAGATAGAGGGCAATTAAACTAAGTTAAAACAAGTTGAAAACAAGTTAATTGCATCCAATTTCTACTTGATTTATAAAATCCCCTTTCTAGAGAACTTAGGGTTTGGTTTTTCTTGAAATCTAAGAAAGCTATAAAAGAGAGAGACAACACCAATTTTATCCTGGTTCACACTCAATCTAGAGTGCTAATCCAGTCCCCCTAATCAACTTAAGAGTTTCTACTAGTTATCAAATTGTTAGAAATTACAAGGCTTAATTGAGATTCCTCACTCAATCCTAACCCTTTTCAAGAGTGTACCAAACTCTTGAAATTTCTACCCCAACTTGATTTGGTGATGAAGAGTCCCTTCTTCTTAAGCTCCTTGGAACCTCCAAGAGCTCCACCAAAGCTAAGAACCTCTTAGCCCTTGCTTGAGAACCTCTCAAGTCTTGAATGAACCTAAGACCCACTTAGGTACACTTGGTTACCAACCAAGATTTTAGAACAAGAAGTGTATGAGTGTTTGAGAATTGTACAACAATTAATTCTCTTACAATTAAAGCACACTCTCTTAACTCACTAAGGCAATAATAAAGATGAATGCTTGGTTGAGTTTAGAGAGAGAAAATGATTTTAACACTTGAGAGAGATGGAGAATCAATGAAAGAGTAATGGCTTGTTGTAGTAAATGAGGTCAACTCTTCAGAATATAAGTAAGGGGACAAAAGGGAAGGAAAAACCAAGTTATTCTCCCTTTTTGTCCTCTTCTAACGTTTAGAAAAATAGCTGTCAGACCCAAAACACTCGAGTCTTTTTGAAAACACTCGAGTGTTTTGGTCAACTCTGATAGGGTTGCCTTTTTACTTTATCCAACGGCTATATTACTGAAAATTCATAAATCACTCGAGTGTTTTGATAATCACTCGAGTGAATTGGTTAATGTTGGAAAAATTAAGTTTTTCTAACATTGTTTTCAATTCTCTCTTCAAGTCTAATTGGTTTTAATCTCAACCTTTCATGCATAATTATTGTTTGACCTTTATGTGAGAATAAAACCTAAACTACCCACTCTCATAAATAAAATAAAATACATTAAAATAAAATGAGAATGAATAAATAACTAAGCACTTGATCTTCTTTAATGTTGGGCTTGCATTCTTCACTTTAAGTCCATAATTTAATTACATTGTCATCATCAAAATTAATCCGCCTTAATCGGAGACTTGAATTAACACAGCTGCACCAGTCCCATGTTTTGAAGTTGAACACTTCAAAATATACACACTTCAAAACTGATGCAGTTGAACATGGGACTGGTGCAACTGAACATGACACTAGTGCAGCTAATGGAACTAACGTGACAGTTTACTCCGTTATAAGTGCACGGGACACAAAAACGACGTCGTTTAAGGCCCCAGTCAGCCAATAATCCAATTTCCTCCTCATTGAGTGCATGATCGGAGTTCTCACTTGTAGAGTCATCTTCAACCTCTTTTACAACTTTGGTTGAGGCCTTGAGAGAGATGCTCTTCTTCTTTTTGTCCGACTCCTCATGTGAGCTAAGTCTTGAAAGATCAATCTCATGTTTCTTGAGCTTTCCAAACAAGGTTGCCAAGTCCATAGTATTCAAATCCTTGGACTCCTTGATGGCGGTGACCTTAGGTTGCCATTTTCTATCAAGACATCTCAAAATTTTGTGAGTGGTTTCACCATCACGAAATTTCTTTCCTAGAAAATCAAGTGACTAATGATATGTGAAAACCTCTTTTGTAAGTCATCAATAGATTCATTCGGGAACATGTGAAATAATTCATATTCATGTGTTAAAGAATTTAATCTAGCATTTCTTACTTCACTTGTTCCTTCATGTGTGACTTCCAAAGTGTCCCACATCTCCTTAGCCGACTTGCATTGAGAAACTCTATAAAATTCATCATGGGATAAAGCCGAAAAGATGATGTTTTTAGCTTTTAAATCAAATGATACTTTCTTTTTATCATCATCATTCCAACTTTTCCTAGGAATTTCAATGACTTCTCCATTTACCATATGTCTAGGAATATATGGACCATCCTCTATTGCATCCCAAATATCGGTGTCTATTGCTTCAATAAAAACTCTCATCCGAACCTTCCAATAAGCATACCCTTCACCATTAAAGAATGGAGGGCGGTTTATTGAAGAGGATCCTTCTTGATAATTGCTAGAGCCCATAGTTTCCAAAGGATCTTTTCGAAAAAGCTTTTACGCTCGAACTTTCGACCGAGCTCTGATACCACTTGTTGGAAACCAACAAGCGGGCTTAGCAATTACTAGAGGGGGGGTGAATAGTAATATGAAAGCAACAGTGACTAATTTTCGGTGCAATTAAAAGATAATTGATCAAAAGCTAGTTTTTCTGAAACTGGGAAATTTACTCGAGTGATTTGAAGAACACTCGAGTGAAAAGCTGAAAAATACTCGAGTTATTTGGAAAACACTCGAGTGTTTTATGCAGACCTGAAAGGTTCAGTTTCAGGGAAATTTTGCCAAATGATTCAATTACTTAAGGACTAGTCAAGAGCAGATATTAATCAAGATAGAGGGCAATTAAACTAAGTTAAAACAAGTTGAAAACAAGTTAATTGCATCCAATTTCTACTTGATTTATAAAATCCCCTTTCTAGAGAACTTAGGGTTTGGTTTTTCTTGAAATCTAAGAAAGCTATAAAAGAGAGAGACAACACCAATTTTATCCTGGTTCACACTCAATCTAGAGTGCTAATCCAGTCCCCCTAATCAACTTAAGAGTTTCTACTAGTTATCAAATTGTTAGAAATTACAAGGCTTAATTGAGATTCCTCACTCAATCCTAACCCTTTTCAAGAGTGTACCAAACTCTTGAAATTTCTACCCCAACTTGATTTGGTGATGAAGAGTCCCTTCTTCTTAAGCTCCTTGGAACCTCCAAGAGCTCCACCAAAGCTAAGAACCTCTTAGCCCTTGCTTGAGAACCTCTCAAGTCTTGAATGAACCTAAGACCCACTTAGGTACACTTGGTTACCAACCAAGATTTTAGAACAAGAAGTGTATGAGTGTTTGAGAATTGTACAACAATTAATTCTCTTACAATTAAAGCACACTCTCTTAACTCACTAAGGCAATAATAAAGATGAATGCTTGGTTGAGTTTAGAGAGAGAAAATGATTTTAACACTTGAGAGAGATGGAGAATCAATGAAAGAGTAATGGCTTGTTGTAGTAAATGAGGTCAACTCTTCAGAATATAAGTAAGGGGACAAAAGGGAAGGAAAAACCAAGTTATTCTCCCTTTTTGTCCTCTTCTAACGTTTAGAAAAATAGCTGTCAGACCCAAAACACTCGAGTCTTTTTTAAAACACTCGAGTGTTTTGGTCAACTCTGATAGGGTTGCCTTTTTACTTTATCCAACGGCTATATTACTGAAAATTCATAAATCACTCGAGTGTTTTGATAATCACTCGAGTGAATTGGTTAATGTTGGAAAAATTAAGTTTTTCTAACATTGTTTTCAATTCTCTCTTCAAGTCTAATTGGTTTTAATCTCAACCTTTCATGCATAATTATTGTTTGACCTTTATGTGAGAATAAAACCTAAACTACCCACTCTCATAAATAAAATAAAATACATTAAAATAAAATGAGAATGAATAAATAACTAAGCACTTGATCTTCTTTAATGTTGGGCTTGCATTCTTCACTTTAAGTCCATAATTTAATTACATTGTCATCATCAAAATTAATCCGCCTTAATCGGAGACTTGAATTAACACAGCTGCACCAGTCCCATGTTTTGAAGTTGAACACTTCAAAATATACACACTTCAAAACTGATGCAGTTGAACATGGGACTGGTGCAACTGAACATGACACTAGTGCAGCTAATGGAACTAACGTGACAGTTTACTCCGTTATAAGTGCACGGGACACAAAAACGACGTCGTTTAAGGCCCCAGTCAGCCAATAATCCAATTTCCTCCTCATTGAGTGCATGATCGGAGTTCTCACTTGTAGAGTCATCTTCAACCTCTTTTACAACTTTGGTTGAGGCCTTGAGAGAGATGCTCTTCTTCTTTTTGTCCGACTCCTCATGTGAGCTAAGTCTTGAAAGATCAATCTCATGTTTCTTGAGCTTTCCAAACAAGGTTGCCAAGTCCATAGTATTCAAATCCTTGGACTCCTTGATGGCGGTGACCTTAGGTTGCCATTTTCTATCAAGACATCTCAAAATTTTGTGAGTGGTTTCACCATCACGAAATTTCTTTCCTAGAAAATCAAGTGACTAATGATATGTGAAAACCTCTTTTGTAAGTCATCAATAGATTCATTCGGGAACATGTGAAATAATTCATATTCATGTGTTAAAGAATTTAATCTAGCATTTCTTACTTCACTTGTTCCTTCATGTGTGACTTCCAAAGTGTCCCACATCTCCTTAGCCGACTTGCATTGAGAAACTCTATAAAATTCATCATGGGATAAAGCCGAAAAGATGATGTTTTTAGCTTTTAAATCAAATGATACTTTCTTTTTATCATCATCATTCCAACTTTTCCTAGGAATTTCAATGACTTCTCCATTTACCATATGTCTAGGAATATATGGACCATCCTCTATTGCATCCCAAATATCGGTGTCTATTGCTTCAATAAAAACTCTCATCCGAACCTTCCAATAAGCATACCCTTCACCATTAAAGAATGGAGGGCGGTTTATTGAAGAGGATCCTTCTTGATAATTGCTAGAGCCCATAGTTTCCAAAGGATCTTTTCGAAAAAGCTTTTACGCTCGAACTTTCGACCGAGCTCTGATACCACTTGTTGGAAACCAACAAGCGGGCTTAGCAATTACTAGAGGGGGGGTGAATAGTAATATGAAAGCAACAGTGACTAATTTTCGGTGCAATTAAAAGATAATTGATCAAAAGCTAGTTTTTCTGAAACTGGGAAATTTACTCGAGTGATTTGAAGAACACTCGAGTGAAAAGCTGAAAAATACTCGAGTTATTTGGAAAACACTCGAGTGTTTTATGCAGACCTGAAAGGTTCAGTTTCAGGGAAATTTTGCCAAATGATTCAATTACTTAAGGACTAGTCAAGAGCAGATATTAATCAAGATAGAGGGCAATTAAACTAAGTTAAAACAAGTTGAAAACAAGTTAATTGCATCCAATTTCTACTTGATTTATAAAATCCCCTTTCTAGAGAACTTAGGGTTTGGTTTTTCTTGAAATCTAAGAAAGCTATAAAAGAGAGAGACAACACCAATTTTATCCTGGTTCACACTCAATCTAGAGTGCTAATCCAGTCCCCCTAATCAACTTAAGAGTTTCTACTAGTTATCAAATTGTTAGAAATTACAAGGCTTAATTGAGATTCCTCACTCAATCCTAACCCTTTTCAAGAGTGTACCAAACTCTTGAAATTTCTACCCCAACTTGATTTGGTGATGAAGAGTCCCTTCTTCTTAAGCTCCTTGGAACCTCCAAGAGCTCCACCAAAGCTAAGAACCTCTTAGCCCTTGCTTGAGAACCTCTCAAGTCTTGAATGAACCTAAGACCCACTTAGGTACACTTGGTTACCAACCAAGATTTTAGAACAAGAAGTGTATGAGTGTTTGAGAATTGTACAACAATTAATTCTCTTACAATTAAAGCACACTCTCTTAACTCACTAAGGCAATAATAAAGATGAATGCTTGGTTGAGTTTAGAGAGAGAAAATGATTTTAACACTTGAGAGAGATGGAGAATCAATGAAAGAGTAATGGCTTGTTGTAGTAAATGAGGTCAACTCTTCAGAATATAAGTAAGGGGACAAAAGGGAAGGAAAAACCAAGTTATTCTCCCTTTTTGTCCTCTTCTAACGTTTAGAAAAATAGCTGTCAGACCCAAAACACTCGAGTCTTTTTGAAAACACTCGAGTGTTTTGGTCAACTCTGATAGGGTTGCCTTTTTACTTTATCCAACGGCTATATTACTGAAAATTCATAAATCACTCGAGTGTTTTGATAATCACTCGAGTGAATTGGTTAATGTTGGAAAAATTAAGTTTTTCTAACATTGTTTTCAATTCTCTCTTCAAGTCTAATTGGTTTTAATCTCAACCTTTCATGCATAATTATTGTTTGACCTTTATGTGAGAATAAAACCTAAACTACCCACTCTCATAAATAAAATAAAATACATTAAAATAAAATGAGAATGAATAAATAACTAAGCACTTGATCTTTTTTAATGTTGGGCTTGCATTCTTCACTTTAAGTCCATAATTTAATTACATTGTCATCATCAAAATTAATCCGCCTTAATCGGAGACTTGAATTAACAATCTCCCCCTTTTTGATGATGACAAAATAATTAAACCTCTAGCACTTGAGAGCTCCCCCTCAAACTAGGAACCTTTTTAACCTGTACAATCCAGAAAATGCCAAGCACAACGTAATACAATAGTAAACATAATCAAGTGCTCATTGGTATCAGAGCAAGAGCATAAGTCATCAGAGTGTAAGCAAGAAAGCGAAAAAAATATGCTCTTTCTCTTTAATCTCTTTTCTCCCCCTTTTTGTCATGATCAAAAAAGATACTATTTGGAAACAAGGTGGAGAATGAGGGATACCAATAAGAAAACTTACCCCTTAAGAGTAAATAATAAGAAAAATATGACTATGAAGCAATAAAGAAACTTTAAAGAACATGAAAATAATGAATAAAACATGATTGATGCATAATTGTCATAAATTCATCATTCCAACACACCATAAAAATACCATAAAACTAGAGTTTGAATCAAAGTACACCCAACTCCAAAAACAACAAAATACTCAAAATGTTCAACATAGCTAAAAGTAAAGACATAGTCATAAAAACAAGAAGTGCAAAGTAGCATCATGACTCAGGCAGAGGGTGGCTGCTGATCATCATCGCGAGGATATGGCTGAAGTCTCCCAAGAGCGGATAGAATCTGACTCAGATCGGAGCGTACATGCCCAAAGCTAGCATCCACACTAGTAGAGTGGACATCAATCCTACCATGAATCGCCGAGTGCTGAATGTCCATCCGAGCCCGCATATCAAACATGGCTGCCCTGTGCTCGTGAGCTTGATTTTCCAAAGCATCCAAGCGGCCATCTATCCGATCAATCCGACCAGTCATCAAGTTCCTAAACTCCTCAGCCTGTTGTCCCATGGAGGCAAACTTCCCATCAAAAATATCCAGCCTCTCATCCATATAGACCCTGTGCTGTGAAAATTGGGAGTTCCAGGACTCCGGCATATCAAAATTAATTCCATCAGTAGGGTCAACATGGGGCATACTACCACTCCCTCCGGCCTGCTGGTCAAACACAGCCTGCTCCTCCTCTAGCTGTTGAGAGTCAATGCCCAGCTGATCCGCAGCCTGCTGAACATTGCCCTGACCCCTCAGAGCAGCTGCCTCATCAGAATATAAACATCGATTACCGAAGTAAACGATGTCCATCTTACCCAAGGAAATGTCAGAAAAGGCATGAGTCTTCTCAAGTAGACGAACGACTGACTCGATTTCTAGAATTTGAACATCAAAATGTTGAAGGAGTCTGCACACATGCATTGGGTAAGGGAGGTGTTGCTTGGGTTTTGAGTCGGAGGCTTGGTTCATCTTGGAAAGGATAATGGAAGCCCAATTCAAAACATTACCATTTAAAATGGCATCCATAGCTCTAAGCTCAATTTGGATAGGGCGGGAGTAATTTGGGGAAGTTTGGGGCAACAAAATATGGCTAACAATATAGTGAAGGACTCTATTGTCGGCGGTCATTTGGTTAGCTCCCTTCTCGCCCTTGAGATATGCACGATCGGGGCGGAGTAATTTTCGGAAAATAGGGTCAACATCCCCTTTGGATGTACCTTCGCCCGATCGTGAAATCCCAAAGACTTGGAATAAAGCCTTGGGGGTTACCTCAAACCGTTTTCCTAACACGGAGGTCTCATAAGAATTCCCAACCGGCCTAAAGTTCGCATAAAATTGTCTCACTAGCCTAATGTAAATGGGGCCATTAAAGGATATGAAACCCATAAGCTTTTGAGTTTTGAGGGCATCTACAAAAGTGAATCCTCTACTATTGAGATAAGCTTCACTTACCCAAGTTTGAGTAGCATAATCGTTTGAAGCAAACTTTCTCTCCCTCTCAATGCAACTAGCTCTTTGGTAGAAATCATCCTCCTCTTCAATGGGTTCCTCCACTCTAGGCTTCTTCCCTTTTCTTCTATCCGAGGATGAAGCCATTTGCACTTACAATTGAAAGCTAGAAGAAAATTTTGAGAAAATTGGGGTTTTTGAGAAGTTAGGGTTTTGAAAGGGAATGATGAATTTGGGGGTGAAAAATGTGGATTTGATGTGAAATAAAGGATGGGAATGAGTTTAGAAGATGGAAACTTGTTGAAAAATGAAAGAAATAGTGATTTTGGGTGAAATATGTGATGAAAGAGGTGAGAGAGCTGAGAAAACTCGAGTGAGAAGAGAGAAAGGGTCGAGCAAATTCTGGGCAAAATATCAGCACCAGCCTATAACTGATGAAATCACTCGAGTGATTTCAAAAACACTCGAGTGATTTTCAGAAAACCTGAAAAACACTCGCGTGAATTGAAATTCACTCGCGTGTTGCCCGAAAGTTGGATTTTCAGAAAACAGGGATTCACTCGAGTGTTTTTGAAAACACTCGAGTGTTTTGCATCAGACCCTCAAAAAAAACTTTTTCAATTAAAATTGATTTAATTTGGAATTAAAATTACTCGAGTGATTTTAGGAACACTCGAGTCTTTTTATCAGTTAAGCTTAAAACACAGTTTTTAAAACACAAAACACAAATTCATCACAAATAATGAAGAACATAGATAGGAAACATAATCACACACAGTTAAAAACATAAATTTATAACATCTCAAGGTCCAAGTGTTCATCAAACACCAATGCACATGAAATAAGACATGCTTGGTGATTTTTCACAAACACAAATCAATTAGCTAATGCTTGACTCATCTAAAATTCCAAGTTCCCCTCTTAGATGATAAAAGGTATCTCTTGGCAATGGTTTTGTAAAAATGTCCGCTAATCTATTTGTGGTACTTACAAATTCAATTGTGCAATCACCCTTTTGAACATGATCCCTTAGAAAATGATGTCTAATTTCAATGTGTTTAGTCCTTGAGTGATACACCGGATTCTTAGTTAGGTTGATTGCACTCGTGTTATCGCACTTAATAGGAATATTTTCAAGTTTCAAACCAAAATCCAATAGTCGTTGTTTCATCCACAAGAGTTGAGCACAACAACTACCGGCGGCGATATATTCCGCTTCGGCGGTGGAAAGAGCAACACAAGCTTGCTTTTTAGAAAACCATGACACTAATGAACTTCCCAATAAATGGCAAGTACCACTAGTGCTTTTGCGATCAAGCTTGCATCCCGCAAAGTCGGAATCCGAATAACCAACCAAACTAAGACTAGTATCACTAGGATACCATAATCCGGTGTTAATTGTTCCTTTAAGATATTTAAAAATATGTTTAACCGCGGATAGGTGTGATTCCTTAGGATTAGCTTGAAAACGGGCACACATGCATATACTAAACATAATATCCGGTCTAGATGCGGTAAGATATAGAAGACTACCTATCATGCCTCTATATTTACTAACATCAACCGGTGTACCTTTGACATCCTTGTCTAGGTAGCATGATGTGCTCATGGGAGTGTAAGCCTCTTTGCATTTGTCCATTTCGAATTTTCCAAGGAGCTCCTTGCAATATTTTCCTTGATGCACAAAAATCCCCTCCTTGACTTGCTTGATTTGAAGTCCTAGGAAGAACTTGAGCTCCCCCATCATGGACATTTCAAATTCCTTTTTCATCAAATTAGAGAACTTGCTACACAAGGACACGTTAGTGGCACCAAAGATAATATCATCTACATATATTTGCACTAACAAAATGTCCTTTTTGGTTTTATAGATGAATAGGGTATTATCAACCTTTCCTCTTTGAAAGTCATTTTCTAATAAAAAGGTGCTTAATCGATCATACCAAGCTCTAGGAGCTTGTTTTAATCCATAAAGTGCCTTTTTCAATTTATAAACATGGTTTGGAAACTCATGACTTTCAAAACCGGGTGGTTGCTTAACATACACCTCTTCATTTATGAAACCATTCAAGAAAGCACTCTTGACATCCATTTGATAAAGAGTAAATTTCATTATTGATGCAAAGGCAAGCAAGATTCGGATTGCCTCAAGACGTGCAACCGGAGAAAAGGTCTCATCATAATCAACACCTTCCTCTTGGTTGTACCCTTGGGCAACAAGTCTCGCTTTGTTTCTTATAATCAAACCGGATTCATCAAGTTTGTTTCTATAAATCCATTTTAAACCAATTATGGTATGATCATTGGGTATAGGCACTAATTCCCAAACTTCATTTCTAACAAATTGATTTAGTTCTTCTTGCATGGCCATAACCCAATGTTCATCCAAAATTGCTTCCTTAATTGATTTTGGTTCGATTTGAGAAACAAAGGAAACAAAATGACAAATATTTTGAATTGTCCTACGAGTTAATACTCCCTTTGAAAGGTCTCCTATGACATTGTCAATAGGGTGAGCTTTCACCGTTTTCCAATCCGGATCAAGGTCATTTTTGACTTCTCCTTCATCCTTTGAAATCTCCTTCCCTTTTTCCTCTTTTGAAAACTCAAAACCTTCATCACAACCATCACTCAAAACACCATCTTCTTTCGAAGACTCATTAAAAACAACATGAATAGATTCTTCAATAGTCATAGTTCTTTTATTAAAAATTCTATATGCTTTACTATGCGAAGAATAACCCAAAAATATTCCCTCATCGGATTTGGAGTCAAATTTTCCAATATGATCTTTTCCATTGTTTAGCACAAAAACTTTGCATCCAAAAACATGAAAGTAGGATATATTTGGTTTTCTTCCTTTGTAAAGCTCATAGGGGGTTTTCTTGAGCATGGGCCTAATTAGAATTCTATTCATGACATAGCAAGCCGTATTAACGGCATCGGCCCAAAAATAATGAGGTACTTGAGAATCATTTAGCATGGTTCTTGCAAGTTCCTCTAACACCCTATTTTTCCGCTCTACCACTCCATTTTGTTCCGGAGTTCTTGGTGTGGAATATTGGTGTTCAATACCATGTTTATCACAAAATCTATCAAACTTGTAGTTTTCAAATTCACCACCATGATCGGTTCTAATAATAATTACTTTTTGGTTTACTAGGTTTTGCACAAGTTTAACATGGCGTTTAAAAGATTTGTAGGTCTCACTCTTTGCACTTAAGAATAATGTCCATGTAAATCTAGAAAAGTCATCAACAATCACCAAACCATAGTAGTTGACACCAAAGCTTTTTACTTGAGAAGGTCCAAACAAGTCCATATGAAGCATTTCTAATGGTCTTGTTGTAGACACATCATTTTTAGAACCAAAATGGTTTTTGGTGTGTTTGCACTTCTTACAAGGAGTACATTCACCTTCAATTTTAAAATCTAGCTTTGGTAATCCAACTACTAAGTCTTTTGATTGTAGTTTCTTTAATTGATTTACATTAATGTGAGCGGTCCTACGATGCCATAACCAAGTGTCACTCTCTTTGCTAACTAGACAAGTAGAAACCAAAGAGGTGATATTGTTTAATTCAACCAAGTAAGTATTATTAGACCTTTTGCCAACAAATTTGATAGATTCATCTTTGTCACTTTTTATGAGACATTGGGTAGAGGTAAATAATACATGGTTACCAATATCACATAATTGACTAATGCTCAAAAGATTGTGTTCTAATCCTTGAACATAAAGTACATTATCAATAACCAAGTTGGAAGAATTACCGACTTTACCAATCCCAAGAATTTTTCCTTTGTTGTTGTCTCCATAAGTGACATATCCACCTTCTTGAGGAGTAAGCTCTATGAAGTTCCGCTTATCTCCCGTCATGTGCCTTGAACATCCACTATCAAGATACCACGGTTTCTTTTCGGTTCTAAGGCACACCTACAAGACACAATCATTTGCTCATTTTGGGTACCCAAATTATGTTGGGTCCCTTTGGGTTAGCTTTTGGTGCTTCTTCCTTTTTAATCCAAACATAAGTGCCCTTTTGAATTTCAAAATGTTTTATGTGGCACCTATTGTTTGTATGTCCAAACTTTCCACAATAAAAGCAAGTTGGTTTCTTTGTATAATCAATTTTAGAAAATGAACCAACCCTTTTATTGTCCTTTTTCTTATGGACATATCCTAAACCGGTTTTGTTTGAATAATTTCTTTGAGATTTAATTATCCGGTCTAGGTTTCTATCACTACTTGATATTGTGAGTTTGTGTTTCAAATCTTTTATTTCATTTTCAAGAATGTCACATTTCTCACAATATACAATAGTTTCCTCATCATTAGCACATTCACAAACATGACTAGAGTTAGCAAGTTCTAAGGAAGCATTTTGGAGTTTCAATTCATTTATGTATTTTTCCAATTCATTAATCTCCTTTTGATACTCCAAAATTTTCCTTCCTTTTTCCTTGTTAACCTTAGCTAGTTTTTCAAATTGTGTTAACATTTCATTATACTCATTGAGCAAATCGTCATAAGGAATAGAGGAAGAGGAAAAGCTAGAACTTTGAGATGATACCTCATCCTCATTTTCACTCTTGGCACTTGAGGCTTCATTGTTGCTTCTAGCCATGAGACATAGATTTGCAACTTCATCATCCGAGCTACTTGATGATGAGTTTGCTTCCTTCTCCGGTGCATCCCACACAACGTAAGCTCTCTTGCCTTTCCCCTCTTGGGTCTTCTTTTCACTCTTTCTCAAGTATGTAGGACATTCCATCCTTATATGTCCAATGCCTCCACATTCATGACACTTCACTACATCACTTGAAGTCTTGTTCTTTGATTTTTGCTCCTTAGGTCTTCTATCTCTTGATGATGAGCCACTCTTCTTACCCTTGAGGAATTTATTGAATCTTTTCGCAAATAATCCAATTTCCTCCTCATTGAGTGCATGATCGGAGTTCTCACTTGTAGAGTCATCTTCAACCTCTTTTACAACTTTGGTTGAGGCCTTGAGAGAGATGCTCTTCTTCTTTTTGTCCGACTCCTCATGTGAGCTAAGTCTTGAAAGATCAATCTCATGTTCCTTGAGCTTTCCAAACAAGGTTGCCAAGTCCATAGTATTCAAATCCTTGGACTCCTTGATGGCGGTGACCTTAGGTTGCCATTTTCTATCAAGACATCTCAAAATTTTGTGAGTGGTTTCACCATCACGAAATTTCTTTCCTAGAAAATCAAGTGACTAATGATATGTGAAAACCTCTTTTGTAAGTCATCAATAGATTCATTCGGGAACATGTGAAATAATTCATATTCATGTGTTAAAGAATTTAATCTAGCATTTCTTACTTCACTTGTTCCTTCATGTGTGACTTCCAAAGTGTCCCACATCTCCTTAGCCGACTTGCATTGAGAAACTCTATAAAATTCATCATGGGATAAAGCCGAAAAGATGATGTTTTTAGCTTTTAAATCAAATGATACTTTCTTTTTATCATCATCATTCCAACTTTTCCTAGGAATTTCAATGACTTCTCCATTTACCATATGTCTAGGAATATATGGACCATCCTCTATTGCATCCCAAATATCGGTGTCTATTGCTTCAATAAAAACTCTCATCCGAACCTTCCAATAAGCATACCCTTCACCATTAAAGAATGGAGGGCGGTTTATTGAAGAGGATCCTTCTTGATAATTGCTAGAGCCCATAGTTTCCAAAGGATCTTTTCGAAAAAGCTTTTACGCTCGAACTTTCGACCGAGCTCTGATACCACTTGTTGGAAACCAACAAGCGGGCTTAGCAATTACTAGAGGGGGGGTGAATAGTAATATGAAAGCAACAGTGACTAATTTTCGGTGCAATTAAAAGATAATTGATCAAAAGCTAGTTTTTCTGAAACTGGGAAATTTACTCGAGTGATTTGAAGAACACTCGAGTGAAAAGCTGAAAAATACTCGAGTTATTTGGAAAACACTCGAGTGTTTTATGCAGACCTGAAAGGTTCAGTTTCAGGGAAATTTTGCCAAATGATTCAATTACTTAAGGACTAGTCAAGAGCAGATATTAATCAAGATAGAGGGCAATTAAACTAAGTTAAAACAAGTTGAAAACAAGTTAATTGCATCCAATTTCTACTTGATTTATAAAATCCCCTTTCTAGAGAACTTAGGGTTTGGTTTTTCTTGAAATCTAAGAAAGCTATAAAAGAGAGAGACAACACCAATTTTATCCTGGTTCACACTCAATCTAGAGTGCTAATCCAGTCCCCCTAATCAACTTAAGAGTTTCTACTAGTTATCAAATTGTTAGAAATTACAAGGCTTAATTGAGATTCCTCACTCAATCCTAACCCTTTTCAAGAGTGTACCAAACTCTTGAAATTTCTACCCCAACTTGATTTGGTGATGAAGAGTCCCTTCTTCTTAAGCTCCTTGGAACCTCCAAGAGCTCCACCAAAGCTAAGAACCTCTTAGCCCTTGCTTGAGAACCTCTCAAGTCTTGAATGAACCTAAGACCCACTTAGGTACACTTGGTTACCAACCAAGATTTTAGAACAAGAAGTGTATGAGTGTTTGAGAATTGTACAACAATTAATTCTCTTACAATTAAAGCACACTCTCTTAACTCACTAAGGCAATAATAAAGATGAATGCTTGGTTGAGTTTAGAGAGAGAAAATGATTTTAACACTTGAGAGAGATGGAGAATCAATGAAAGAGTAATGGCTTGTTGTAGTAAATGAGGTCAACTCTTCAGAATATAAGTAAGGGGACAAAAGGGAAGGAAAAACCAAGTTATTCTCCCTTTTTGTCCTCTTCTAACGTTTAGAAAAATAGCTGTCAGACCCAAAACACTCGAGTCTTTTTTAAAACACTCGAGTGTTTTGGTCAACTCTGATAGGGTTGCCTTTTTACTTTATCCAACGGCTATATTACTGAAAATTCATAAATCACTCGAGTGTTTTGATAATCACTCGAGTGAATTGGTTAATGTTGGAAAAATTAAGTTTTTCTAACATTGTTTTCAATTCTCTCTTCAAGTCTAATTGGTTTTAATCTCAACCTTTCATGCATAATTATTGTTTGACCTTTATGTGAGAATAAAACCTAAACTACCCACTCTCATAAATAAAATAAAATACATTAAAATAAAATGAGAATGAATAAATAACTAAGCACTTGATCTTCTTTAATGTTGGGCTTGCATTCTTCACTTTAAGTCCATAATTTAATTACATTGTCATCATCAAAATTAATCCGCCTTAATCGGAGACTTGAATTAACACAGCTACACCAGTCCCATGTTTTGAAGTTGAACACTTCAAAATATACACACTTCAAAACTGATGCAGTTGAACATGGGACTGGTGCAACTGAACATGACACTAGTGCAGCTAATGGAACTAACGTGACAGTTTACTCCGTTATAAGTGCACGGGACACAAAAACGACGTCGTTTAAGGCCCCAGTCAGCCACATTATCACTCTGTTAAGGTTTGTTGACGGGGATTAGGGGCAAGGACCAATGTGAATGAATTTTTACAAAGTCAGAAATCTAAAAACATTTTTGCTAATTTCAGGGACTGTAACGCCCCAAAAACTAGTCCAATAAAAATACGGGTTAACAAAAACTTTTTCCATAAAGAGTGTGAAAACTAAAAGTACTTTTCATAAGAGTAATATTTCTTTTAAAAAATATTCTGAGTGTAAAGCATCTATAATACAAAACCCCAAAAACCCTTTTTACACCTAGAGCATTGGTCTTCACAACTCGATCCTTCTGCAAAAGGATTCGGATGACGAGACATCATCCTGGCTGTTCCTTCTAGACAACTTTCACTCTTACAGGAGTGGCTTCAGTCCTGTCCTTTGAAAGAACCTACCACCACAAACATGGTAGATGAGAGTAAGTCACTTGTCATATCGCCTAAGTAGATTATATGATTGGTCAAACACAATCATCACAGATATCATTTCAACATAATAAATGCATGCTCAAGTGTCTTATTAAACAATATAAACTATAACCATTAATCTTTCATGCTATGCATGCACGTCTCTCAAATCATTTCTCCATAATCAACTCTTCCAGAAAACAACACTCTGGGATAAGCAATCGTGCACTCGATGTTTCCACACCCTGTATAGTGGTCACACCGTTCTATACTAGAACCCCATCGACCACGATCCTAAAATGATACAAGGGGATGATCCCTGAACCATTGTCCACCAATAATTCTAGGTCCTTGTCATTTCTACGGTGGCGGCCACATCGTTCCAACCGTCTCATGTAGCGGCCACACCGTACTACATGGTTTCCAATCCCGCATGCACTTCACTCGTTTTACAATTCTCTGTACACCATGCATGAGATGCATAACAAATATATTAATCATCACATTATACACATGGAGGCCACACTGTTCCATGCCTTCATATAGCGGCCACACCGTACTATATGGAATCACACACTATGGCGGCCACACCGTTCCACATGTCTTCGTATAGCGGTCACACCGTTCTATACGGAATCACACACATATGGCGGCCACACCGTTCCACATGTCTTCGTATAGCGGCCACACCGTACTATACGGAATCCCATTAAGTATAATGACTTCATGTAGGAGCTAACCTCAACATATGTGAATCGGAGCGATTCCAATTATCCAACTTTAACTTATCCAAATTGGAGCAACAGCCCTAGCGCATTTGGATTGGATCCTCATGCTCACATTATCATTAACACTCCTTTAAGTCATTAACCTCTTATGTTCCAAAACATTAATTACCAAGTAAGCTCAATCATTTATTGTCAATTACAAAATCCTTAGATTGAGACATTAGGCTCGCTCCACTTATTATCATGGGGTGTTAACTCCTACCTAATGTCCTTTATCCGGAACTTAGCCCTTTTTAGCTGACATGATTATACAACTAATCAATTGCCTTATCAGCTCATTATAACCAATCATAATTCATTCCTCATCATCAACGTTAAGCAAACGAAGACATAATCAAACCAATTAGAGCAAAATCAAAGTGCCAATCAAAAAGATAATTCTTAATAAATTAGATGAATAATGATTTACCCCTTTCTAATTTGTTAACATCATGCTTAACTCATTTAGAAACTAAAATAATAGTTAAGTAAAACCTTTAAGGATTGTAAAGAGATTAAATTAATTATTCTCTTGTCTCAGGTCCTAACCGGTTACAGAATCTGCTAACTGGTTAGAGACAACAGTACCTGAGAGCAAACCAGTTATTCTTAAACTTAAATCACTTTTAGTCTCAAGCTATTATCTTTCTAATCCTTATGCAGCATTTAGGAAATTATTTAAATATGACTTAATTAAATTAACAATGAACTAAGACTCTAATAGTTTAATTTCAAGATAACCTCAAAGTCTTGGGACCAAATCAAAGACAATGCTTAATTAACATAAACTCATTTCTTATTGTATCAACATCTAATTCCAAAATATCAGTTGTAGCAATTAAAACATGACTCTAAGATTATAACAAGACTTATTTATAACAAGACTTTATCATATTAAAACATACTTTATAAACTTTGAGTTCATTAACATGGTCCTAAATGAAAGCTTACCAATTCGTAATAATTATCATCACTCCTTAATTTACTTACTACAAGTTATTAGTTAAATCTCTAGTTTAAACCTAGGCTATACCAACCCTTGTTGATTCCCAAATTAAACCTGAACAACTAATGTCTGCTATCAGGCTCTAACCGGTTAAACTGACTCCTAACCGGTTAGATTATGCAGTCTGAGAACAGAACAAGTTTCTTTTACAACTCAAACCAATTCTAGATTCATTTCTTTCCTTAAGACAACTTAAGGTTCATCCCTGCATGTTATTATATTGAGTTCCAATCATAGACCAAAGGCATTAACACTCTATTCACTTAACTCATTAAATATGACATAAATCCTATCACACACTTATAACTTGAACTTATGCTAAACCTTCTCAAGTTCCAAATATTAATTTAAGCCAATTTCAAATAGAAAACAGAAGGTTATTAAGCACTACTTTCAAATCCAAAGAGAAAGTATTCTAACTCAAATAAGATGTGTAACCAATGAACTCTTCATGATTCATGATTAGCTTATTAATCAATTCAATAATACTATTAAAGTATCATCATAAATCATATTCAACATGTTCATATGAACATAGAGTGATTCCAAGTTATGGAAGTTAATCATAATAAACTTAATTAGCTATTTTTTCCCTTTTTCTCAGGTTCTAACCGGTTAGAATTGCCCACTAACCGGTTAGATTATGCAGGTCCTGAGAACAAACTGCACTTTAACATGTGCAAACCCATTCCATACTCATAATTAACATTCAACCAGACTTGAGTATCAACTAACACATCTTTCTTCACTTGTTACAAGACTTATTTCACTTGCTAACACAATTCATATGCATCAATTCAATTAATTAAGTGATCAATCAAGCATTTCTCTTATTAATTTTCAGCATACACAACTTAACATAAACTCTATGATTCTCATCAAATAACATAGCAACTTCCTCTTTCAATTAAGCCTTAATTTTAGGTTATTAAAAATAGCGACCAAGTGGTTGTCTTGGTCTCCAAACCAAGCAACCATGTCTTGATCCAACACTCATAGCATACACACATCAAATTCCACAATCTATAATCCTAGCAATATGAATGACTTCTCCCATACCTTGGACGATTTGGACAGCACCTAGACAAGCTTTATTAAGACTCCTAGAACAGCAGCTAGTAGTAGCCAACACAGCAGCAATAGCCACACCAGAAAACAGCAACAAGTGCAACAAAAACCCCTTTGATTTACAAGCTCTTACACTCACAACTCACAAGATTGATGTGCAACAACTCAAGGCAAGTTGTATACACGAATTGAGATGAGATTTTGGTAGAGTTTTGGTACAAAAATCGCAAGGAAAACTGAACCAGCAACAGCACAATGCCAAGCTATTTATAGAGAAAGAATTAGGGTTGGAAGAGTGGGTTAGTCATCAACCAAGGACACCCATCCAATTCCAATGCTTCACACCAGTCCCAGACCTCCCAATTAGGCTCCACGCGTCCTGGGAAGGCTTTACCGCGAAGAAGCTTCGTGATTTCCAGTTCAAACCGCCTTAATTTTATGCAGATGCAGACGCACTAACCGATTACTGGTTTCACTAAACGGTTAGTCACTGCTAAAATTCAGAAATTCACTGTTGTAATGAAAAATTAATATAAAAAGATTTACTTCTCAAAACATAATTTCCACCGTTGGATGTCAAGATAAAATCATTAGAAACCTTGTCTAAAAGTTTGAGCATGATCCAACGGTTAATGAAAGAGATATAATCCAATCTTTACATGATATTTTACTAAAATAGCATTTTCTTAAATGATAATTCATTTTCCAATGAACTATTTTCATAAAATATTCTTATTTATGAAATTTCTTTATTAAAATAAATATTTTATTTATTTATTCTCTTTATAAAAATGAGGATATTACAGGGACTAAAGTGAAAATGCTGTATAAATTCAGGACCAAAATGACAGTTTACTCATAAAATAAATGAGACGGTGCGTTTAAGTAATAGCAGTAGAAGTGGAAAGAAAATTACTAGCCATCGTCTTCTTCCACCATCGGTGTTAGATTTGCAGCATTGCAATCCGTATCGGTAACTATTCAAATCTCAATCGATAGCTATCCATCGAAATTATCGTTCGAAAATTCTCTCCTTGTTTCTTTATAATTGAGATTCATATCCCAAATCTCCAATTACCCGAATTTCAATCGTTTAACAAGTGATTGAGAATGGGAGGTCACGGTGGTCTGAACATCCTCCCTCAAAATCGTTTATCCATTTTTCCTTATATGTTACTTTGTTTTTATTTTAATTCTGTTTTAATTCAGTATTCAATATTCAATTCAAAAACTCCCCCTGTTTTCTATGCATACTATGTGTTCGACTTTTTGCTTGATAAGATATTCCTTAGGAGACGACCTAGGAGTCACTTCCTAATACTATATATAAACTATTTTTTTATTTATATCGGGTACGGCCTCGATCACTTAAACTTACCATTAATTTAAACTTGCTCAAATATACTACTACTTTATTCATTTTGAGCCATAGGGTCAAAGTTCTATAATATTGAGATCAGTTCGTTTTTGTAATTGAAAATACTGTCATGCACGAAAACAAAAAGATAATGATTAATTTGGTTGTTACATTTAAAAAAAAGATAAAGTTAAATTGGATTAGATAAATTGATTTTCGTTAAAAAATAAAAAATAATTGGAAAATAAATTATCAACACATCAATTTTGATATTAAATTGTACTCCTTCTTATTATATAGTTTTGTGTGGATTATTAACTGTTATAAAGCAAACCATGTTTGTTTTAACTAACAAAGTTTGTCTACTTTTTTATGACCAAAATCTCTCCCAAAATACTCTAATTTACAAAACGTGTCTCACAATAGTTTGAAATTACAATAATAACTACAAAGGGTAAAACTGGAAAATCATCCTAATTTTCAACAAATCATGGCAGTTATAAAAGCAACTCTCTTTATAGAAATTTACTTTTTAACCACCAAGAACGGTTAACAAAAGAACTAAGTGTTTGTTTGGTGTACGGAATTGAGCATGAAATTGAGGGTTGGAATTGGAATTGGAGTTTGGAATTGAAATTCAGGTGTTTGGTTGTGTAATTGGAATTAGAATTACAATTCCAAAACCAATTCCATAGAATTAGATTATAACTAGAAATACAGAATTTCAATTCATACCTCTAAGTCTCGGAATTACAATTCCTTACTTTATAGAATTGAGTGTCATAAGTCCAGAAACAAAACACGTGACATCTCTAAAATACCCTCGTAGCAATACTATTTTTGATCTACCCAAAATACCCTCATTTCAAAAATATTTTTCATCTACCCAAAATACCCCTATTTCAATACTATTTTTTATCTATACAAAATAACCTCATTTCAATATTATTTTTCATCTACCCAAAATACCCTCATTTAAATACTATTTTTCATCTACCCAAAATACCCTCATTTAAATACTATTTTTCATTTATCCAAAATACCCTCATTTTAATACTATTTTTCATCTACCCAAAATATCCTCGTTTCAATATTATCTTCCATCTACCCAAAATACGCTTATTTCGATATTATTTTTATATACTCATTTCAATAATGTTTTTTATCTACCCAAAATACCCTCATTTCAATACTATTTTTCATCTACCCAAAATACCCTATTTTCAATACTACTTTTCATTTACCCAAAGTACCCACATTTCAATATTATTTTTCATCTACCCAAAATACCCTTGTTTCATATTATTTTTCATCTATTCAAAAGACTCTCATCTCAATATTTTTTCCATCTACCCAAAATACGTTAATTTCAATATTATTTTTATATACCCATTTCAAAAATGTTTTTTATTTACCCAAAATACCCTGATTTCAATAATGTTTTTTATTTACCCAAAATACCCTAATTTCAATACTATTTTTAATCTACCCAAAAATATGAAGTATCAATTTGATAAAAAAAAAATAAAGTCTTGGGGATCAAATGAATATTAGTCAGAAATATTTGGATATTTTTTTTACCAAAATTACTTTTCGAAAAAAAAATGCGAAAACGAGTATCATTTCTCCGTTCAGTTTTTTTTAGTATGAAAAATAATATTGAAACGAGAGTATTTTGGATAAATGAAAAATAGTATTGAAATAAAAGTATTTTGAGTATATGACAAATATAATTAAAATGAGGGTATTTTGGATAGAGGAAAAATAATATTGAAATGATGGTATATTGGGTAGATGAAAATTAATATTGAGATGAGGGTATTTTGGGTACATGAAAAATAATATTGAAACGAGGGTATTTTGTGTAAATGAAAAATAATATTGGGAAAGTGAAAAATAATATTTTGGGTAAATCCAACAATAAAATGTAATTAATTAATTTTTTTTAATTCTACATCTTATGTCCAAACAATGAAATTAGATATTGAATTTGGAATTCCAATTTTATATTCTAATTCTTTTTCAATCCAAACATAGAATCATAATTCCAACTCAATTCCAATTCCAACAGAATTGGACTTGCAATTACAATTTCAAACTGCAATTCCAATTCCGCGCACCAAACGGACACTAAGAGAACTTTCTCTCAACCTTTTAAAAACTTCTGTGTCCCTTTTTCATTTTCTTTTTATCTAAAACACAAAATCTCTATTGTTTTCTAGGGAATGAACTACAAATTTCGTTTATGGTGCAAGGTATTCATTGTCATAACTAATCAACCATTCTCTAATTTTGATTTTTAGAATGTTCCCTTCATTCTTACCCCCGTTTTGTCGTTTTAATTTTGGTTTTGAGGAGTTAATTTTTATCCCCTTTGTGCATCTTCAAGCAATCCTACTTTACCATATATTCATGCATTTTTAATTATGTTGAAATTTATGAATACATATTATAAGGCATGATAAATAAGAATGCATACAATTATTGATAACTAATTACACGAAAATAACCAACGAGCTGTTGGTGCAGTGGTGCCAAGGGCTGCTTGGTAGGGCGAACCACGGTTCGATCTCCCGCAACAACATTGGGAGAGGAATAAAACCTTAACCCCGGAACCCCCTCGAACTGGATTAGTCGGCCCAGTGGGCCGGATACCAGGGTGCAAACCAAAAAAAAAATTACACGAAAATAAACATATTTAATATATAAATTACATTTATAAAGCCGATTTTTCAATACATAATTATATTATAAACAACTCTTTGCGACAAAATTACGACAATGGAAATGCAGAGCGATAGGTACAGGAGGCTCGCACTTGTGGATACGCCGGTAATAATAAAATAAAGAGTAAATTGTCACTTTGGTCCCTGAATTTACATAGCACTTTCACTTTAGTCCCTGAAATTAACAAAAATGCTCTTAGGTCCCTGACTTTGTAAAAAGTCATTCACGTTAGTCTCTGCCCCTAATTGTAATAATGTGACTGACTGGGAGCCTTAAACGACGACGTTTTTGCGTCCCGTGCACTTCTTATAACGGAGTAAACTGTCACTTATAACGGAGCAAAAACGTCGTCGTTTAAGGCTCCCAGTCAGTCACATTATCACGATTAGGGGCAAGGACTAATGTGAATGACTTCTTACAAAGAGTCAGGAACCTAAAACCATTTTTACTAATTTCAGGGACTAAAAGTGAAAGTAGTATGCAGGAACCAAAGTAGTTTACTCATAAAATAAATGAGATGGTGCGTTTAAGTAATAGCAGTAGAAGTGGAAAGAAAATTACCAGCCATCGTCTTCTTCCAGCATCGGTGTTAGGTTTGCAGCGTTGCAATCCGTATCGGTAACTATTCAAATCTCAATCGATAGCTATCCATCGAAATTATCGTTCAAAAATTCTCTCCTTGTTTCTTTATAATTGAGATTCATATCCCAAATCTCCAATTACCTGAATTTCAATCGTTTAACAAGTGATTGAGAATGGGAGGTCACGGTGGTCTGAACATCCTCCCTCAAAAGCGTTGGAACGTTTACCGTGCCGACAACCGAGAAAAGGTTCGCCGCGACGAAGAGGACGCCGCCAGAGAAGAGCACCTTAAGCGCGAGCAGGCAAGGAAGCGAGACGCCGAGTTTCACCTTGAGCGCCTTCGTGCCTCGAAAGGCCTCGCTCCTTTAATTCGGCCTCAAGAAACGGAACCCGAATCCGAACCACTTAGTTCTCCCAAGACTGCTCATATTAACCTCTTTGAAGGAATTAAGATTTTTGATCCTATTCGAGTGCCTGAGAAAGACGCGGCGGGCGAAAAGGAAAGGAAGAATAAGAAGAGGAAGAAAGAGGAGGTTGTTGTGACTCCGGAGGATGAGAAATATAGGTTTGGGTATAGCTATCTTGGGAAGCAGGTTAAGTTGCCTTGGTACCTCGAAAAGCGCGGTGATCGTGATGAGGATGTTGATGATGAGAGAAGAGTGAAAGGAGAGAAGAGTGAGAGAACCAAGAGTGGGAAGAAGACATTGGAGGAATTGAGGGAAGAGAGGCTCAAAAGAGAGAGGGCGGAGAAGGAAAGGGAAAGGGCTTTGATTCATGGGAAGCAAAACAGTGATAGACCGGTTTTTGGAAGCAGCAAGTTTCACTATAGGTGAACATATGCATATTGATCAATGTTTTTTTTTTAAATTACTTCTCGAATTTATATCGAGTTCTTTTGATTCATGTGCTTTTGTTAGGTCTTTGATGTAGATCAAATTATTTATCATACATGGCTTAGTTGAGTAGCAATTGTCTGCACTGGGACTTATTTGATTGTTAGTTGGACATGTTGTCTCTAAATTTTGGAACTAATTTATGGTAATGAAATTAGGAGTAGTATTAGTTTTTGCAGTTCTAATGCATCAACGCCATTGCCACCCAACTCCGAGCCTTAGAGAAACAATTTGGTTTTAACTTTGGTAATTGAGCTACCCTTCCGAATTCTCTGATTACCACAAGATGGGGTGACTTCCTTGGAACCCCATTGATGATGTATAGAAGACTTAGTGAGTTTAAATGTTTGTTTATGATATGGTATTGGGGTTGTCAAAATTGTGAGCAAGCTCGTAAGATCGCACGATTGTGTGATTTTTTCAAGGTTCGATCATCCAAATTGTAGAAGAAAATCGTGTGGAGGTAGGCTTGGTAGGATCGATCAAGCAGCAATCTGAAATTGCTGGAATTGTTGTCTCTTTTTTGTAATTTGCGTTTTAACTTGTTTTACATGTTGACTCATGTTCACCTCCAACTCAGCACCACTAGCAGCTGAGGCCTTATGGGCCTTAGAGCATTGGATCTGCTCTACTCTTCATTTTCGGGTTTTTGCTGGGGACTTTGGTTTTCTTTTAGATATTCCCATCTTATGAATTTGATTTATTTTGGGTTTCTAATTAGGCATTTGCTTTAGTTGTTGGTTGGTTGCCCTTTGGTTTATTTAGATATTGCCCATGTCATGAATTTGGGTTATTTTGTGTATGTGTTATGACGTATGAGTTTAAGTCTTACCCTGGTCTTCATTTTGTGTATGAAAATTGTGTTTTTTACTTATGTTATGAATATATATTTAAAATTTAAATTTATGTTTGTGGTAGTATCTTAGGATCCATGCTACTATTCCACGATCTACGTGTTTTCCCCTCCCTCCCAATCTTGGACATGATCTTTTGAGCAATTAGTGGCATTGAATGCATGAACTATTGAGCGGTGGTACCGATAAATTACATTGCAACTTTGGTTTGTTTGAAAGATGGAGTTATGAGTTATGACTATTTGCACATCATACGTTTAAATTTAACATGATTGTAAATCAGTTTTTGGCTTGGCTAAGTGCAAGTTGGTTGAATGTGAAGGGTAGTCAAAAATTAGATCTGACATTTGATACACTGTATGGATATGTTTGCATTATCACTACTTTCACATCAACATCACGGTATGTAAAACCTATATAAAAATTGTTACCCAGGGCTCAAAGGCTCTTGCCATTGCAAAAATATATAACAAAAGATCTTGATTTTCTTCTTTCGGAAAATAACTCGGAATAAGCTCAATATTGTTTCATAAATAACTTTAACGTCTATTTTGGCAAGTCACTGACATCTTATTTTTATCTTATCAATTTCCAAAATCGATTTGTTGGCACTGCTCCATGGCTGAAGATGAGATCTAAATTTGTAATTCATATTTTGAATTTAATATTTTGGATTGTATTTCTTGCTGAAGTGTATAGTCAGATTTTGTTTTTTTTAGTAATATAAATGTTGTAGATAGGAAAATCTTGATACGTGTGTTGTATTTGACAGTGAGGAAGCGGGATTGTTGTTTTTGGTCTTAGTTTTCATATTTTGAAGTCAGGTTCTGCCTTGTGCTAGTTGTACTGGCAGAGAGCAATACAAATTTGGATGCTTATGCTCTCATCTGCTTCAACAGAGGACAGAGTGTAGCATATTGGTAAACTTTACTAAAGAAACTATGAAATGACTGAGCTATTACATCCTACACATTTGGATCAATGCAAAGCGAATTCTTTACGTGCATTCATAAATACGAAAGTTGACTGTGGTATAACTACCATATTGATGATAAAAATGCATGCCATAGCTTATTCTTTTAAAAAAAACCTATGTATTGAATTTTCTGCTTTTATTACTTTGTTTGATGAAGTGGCATATTCTATTGTTCTTCAGGCGATGATTGAGACAAATGTTCTGGATTTATTCAACAACGTGTTCTCCGTGGGCTGTTGCGTTTTGTTTTCTCCCTGAATCTTTCATTCTGAATATGGGTTCATGCTGGCTTCATTCTGTAGAAGTTTACGGTGGATTTACAAGCAGCTTCCGCAACCATTACCCCTCCCCCTTGTCATGAATGCACAGAGCAGTGCTGGACAACTGCCCTAGCTTGTTCCTGTAATTAATTTTAGATTCTTCCTATGTAATAAGATGATACAAATTAGGTTGCTTGACCCAGCGAAAAAGATAAGTAAAATTAGTGTGGATTGATGATTAGTACATTAGTTCATTGATAATATCCTCATTATAATTGGTGGCACAAATTGCAAATCGCCATTTGCAATTACATTTTACATCATTTCTCACGTGTGGTGATTCTTGCTTACTTCATTCACGCCCTTTCGCGGTTGGCCAACCAAGACACCGAATTGGACGGTATTTTACATAACTTCTTCGATTATCAGTTTATGTGATGGATTGATAAGATTGGAACGTGCAATTATGATTTTGTTTCTATTTCCACGTATAACTGTAGTGGATTTTGCTTTACGTGCATTTGATATATTGCATTATGAATTATGAATGCCTTTTACTTTCAAACTGTACTTGTGTTTCCAAAATTCAGATAACGTGTTTTAATTCTCAATTTTTTATCACTTTCATTTTCCTTTATCCCTTTCATTTTCAAAATGTAATACTACTGTTTTCTGAATGCAGGAAGTAGATTTGTAGCATGCCATATTCATGGGTTAGAGATACATAAAAAGCTATTTATCTCAAAGATTATGAGAATTTGAGAGCAAAGACATGATATATACACTAATTGAAGTACAACACCGTGAAGAACAGAAGTTATGTATTCCAAAGGTGACTTCATGCCAAGTACAGTAGCCAATACGTTGGGTTATTAGTTAATTACTTCTTTCTTATTATTTGTTTCAATTATTAAATTTTTACAATTGTTTTCTAAATACAACTTTTTAATCATTTGTTTTGACTTTTAATTTTTTTACATTGTTAACACTTTTTTTATTATTTTTTTATCATATATATATATATATATATCTATGTTCTTTGTTATAAAGTGACTTATTCGCTTCAAAATTTTTTTTTTTTTTTGAAATGGAATTTAAGGATTTGAGAGCAAAGATATGGTATACACTAATTGAAGTACAACACCGTGAAGAGCAGAGGTTCTATATTCCAAAGGTGACTTGATGCCAAGTACAATGGTTATTAGTTAATTACTTCTTTCTTATTATCTGTTTCAATTATTAGATTTTTTACAATTGTTTTCTAAATACAACTTTTTAATCATATGTTTCAACTTTTTTGGTGGTTTTAGTTGCTCTCTTTTGTGATAGATTCTCTCATGTAGGGAATTTGTTATGAAATCAGAGGTGTTGGTTTTTGAATCTGTGTAATTGTTTCTTATTTCCTCATAATTGTTTGGGTTCAGGCTCTGACGACTTTTGAGGAATGTGTTGACTTTTGAGGAATGTGTTGGTAATGATATTTGGTGCAAGAGAATTCTTTCCTGTTACGTGTTTTTAAACAATTATTTGAGAGGGTTGAATGAATGTAAAAAACCAATTTTACAATCAGTTTTTGTATTATTTTTTTCGTGATGAGCAAAAAATGAAAGAAAATGAAGATGAAGATGAAGATGAAGATGAAGAGAAAATAACATCTCAAATAAACAAGAAGAAGAAATCCAGCGTATATAGATATTAGAAACCTTTTGGGTAAAGTACCTCTAATTCTAAAACAAGCAACGAGGATTTGATCAATTGGAATATTTCATGCTGCTGCTTAACCACATTATTGGGTCAAAAATAACGATTTTTTTTTATAAAAAATATAACAATATATTTGGTTGTTATGTTTTATCGACTATAAAACATAAACTGGATTTCATAATTTTTTTCAACGATAAATGCATCAATAATTTTTCTTTTAATTGGCTTTAATTTTTTAAATTTTAGAACGTACAATTTTAAATTGTTCTTAATGATGAGTATTATATTTTCATTATTCATAGCCTTATTTTGCTCTTATTGATGATTTTTGGTGCCTACTTGACATTGTTTAGAATGATTTATTAGTTTAGACTTTATTAGACTATTTTTTTAGATTTTAATTAATTTGGATTATTTAGCCTAATTTAATCTATTATTATTTTCAGGTCATATTTGGCATAAGAGTTTTTTGGGCATTTTGAGAGTGAAGATTTAATTTTTGAAGATATACGATGAAGTGAAGATTGTAATATATCTTTAGGATTATTTGAGATTTAGTAGTTTATATCTTTTAAGATTTAAATTTTATCTATAGGATATTTTTAGATTTAATTTAGAGATTAACTTTCCTTAGGATTTGGCCCATGATTTATAGGTCCGTTTTGAAATTTAAAAGCCAAAATTCGTGTAACCTAGCAGTCACACCTTCCATATTCACGTTTTTCACTCTCTCTCTAGAGAAGGCTTAGTTTTGCTCTCCAAGCTTGTGGTGGCTGCTAGGGTTTCTCTCTCTTCCCTCTTCTACACGTTTTTAGTATTTTTCATCATGGAAGGCTCAACTCTTAGGTTAAATTCCTTTGGTAATGTATCACATACTCTTGAGGTTTTGTTCTTAATGCTATTTCGTTTTTATTCATTGTTTTCATACTTATTGATATGTTATGGTTCGTTTAGTTCCATTCTATATAGATAATCCATGTGTATTAATGCTTAATTTATGCAAACTCGTGAGAACTCCATGCTTTGGCTTTTAATGCTTAATTAGAGGTTAGGGTTTTGGGGTGAGAATTGAATTTTCGCTTAGTATTTAGTTCTCACGAGTTGGACAATGAAGAGGGAAGAAATTGATCTTTTGTGACCGATGATAGAGTTTTGAAACAGGAGCATAAGGGGTTTATCCACTTTTCCTTATATGTTACTTTGTTTTTATTTTAATTCTGTTTTAATTCAGTATTCAATATTCAATTCAAAAACTCCCCCTGTTTTCTATGCATACTATGTGTTCGACTCTTTGCTTGATAAGATATTCCTTAGGAGACGACCTAGGAGTCACTTCCTAATACTATATATAAACTATTTTTTTATTTATATCGGGTACGGCCTCGATCACTTAAACTTACCATTAATTTAAACTTGCTCAAATATACTACTACTTTATTCATTTTGAGCCATAGGGTCAAAGTTCTATAATATTGAGATCAGTTCGTTTTTGTAATTGAAAATATTGTCATGCACGAAAACAAAAAGATAATGATTAATTTGGTTGTTACATTTAAAAAAAAGATAAAGTTAAATTGGATTAGATAAATTGATTTTCGTTAAAAAATAAAAAATAATTGGAAAATAAATTATCAACACTTCAATTTTGATATTAAATTGTACTCCTTCTTATTATATAGTTTTGTGTGGATTATTAACGGTTATAAAGCAAACCATGTTTGTTTTAACTAACAAAGTTTGTCTACTTTTTTATGACCAAAATCTCTCCCAAAATACTCTAATTTACAAAACGTGTCTCACAATAGTTTGAAATTACAATAATAACTACAAAGGGTAAAACTGGAAAGTCATCCTAATTTTCAACAAATCATGGCAGTTATAAAAGCAACTCTCTTTATAGAAATTTACTTTTTAACCACCAAGAACGATTAACAAAAGAACTAAGAGAACTTTCTCTCAACCTTTTAAAAACTTCCGTGTCCCTTTTTCATTTTCTTTTTATCTAAAACACAAAATCTCTATTGTTTTCTAGGGAATGAACTACAAATTTCGTTTATGGTGCAAGGTATTCATTGTCATAACTAATCAACCATTCTCTAATTTTGATTTTTAGAATGTTCCCTTCATTCTTACCCCCGTTTTGTAGTTTTAATTTTGGTTTTGAGGAGTTAATTTTTATCCCCTTTGTGCATCGTCAAGCAATCCTACTTTACCATATATTCATGTATTTTTAATTATGTTGAAATTTATGAATACATATTATAGGGCATGATAAATAAGAATGCATACAATTATTGATAACTAATTACACGAAAATAACCAACGAGCTGTTGGTGCAGTGGTGCCAAGGGCTGCTTGGTAGGGCGAACCACGGTTCGATCTCCCACAACAACGTTGGGAGAGGAATAAAACCTTAACCCCGGGACCCCCTCGAACTGGATTAGTCGGCCCAGTGGGCCGGATACCAGGGTGCAAACCAAAAAAAAAATTACACGAAAATAAACATATTTAATATATAAATTACAATTATAAAGCCGATTTTTCAATACATAATTATATTATAAACAACTCTTTGCGACAAAATTACGACAATGGAAATGCAGAGCGATAGGTACAGGAGGCTCGCACTTGTGGATACGCCGGTAATAATAAAATAAAGAGTAAATTGTCACTTTGGTCCCTGAATTTACATAGCACTTTCACTTTAGTCCCTGAAATTAACAAAAATGCTCTTAGGTCCCTGACTTTGTAAAAAGTCATTCACGTTAGTCTCTGCCCCTAATTGTAATAATGTGACTGACTGGGAGCCTTAAACGACGACGTTTTTGCGTCCCGTGCACTTCTTATAACGGAGTAAACTGTCACTTATAACGGAGCAAAAACGTCATCGTTTAAGGCTCCCAGTCAGTCACATTATCACGATTAGGGGCAAGGACTAATGTGAATGACTTCTTACAAAGAGTCAGGAACCTAAAACCATTTTTACTAATTTCAGGGACTAAAAGTGAAAGTAGTACGCAGGAACCAAAGTAGTTTACTCATAAAATAAATGAGACGGTGCGTTTAAGTAATAGCAGTAGAAGTGGAAAGAAAATTACCATCCATCGTCTTCTTCCAGCATCGGTGTTAGGTTTGCAGCATTGCAATCCGTATCGGTAACTATTCAAATCTCAATCGATAGCTATCCATCGAAATTATCGTTCAAAAATTCTCTCCTTGTTTCTTTATAATTGAGATTCATATCCCAAATCTCCAATTACCTGAATTCCAATCGTTTAACAAGTGATTGAGAATGGGAGGTCACGGTGGTCTGAATATCCTCCCTCAAAAGCGTTGGAACGTTTACCGTGCCGACAACCGAGAAAAGGTTCGCCGCGACGAAGAGGAAGCCGCCAGAGAAGAGCACCTTAAGCGCGAGCAGGCAAGGAAGCGATACGCCGAGTTTCGCCTTGAGCGCCTTCGTGCCTCGAAAGGCCTCGCTCCTTTAATTCGGCCTCAAGAATCAGAAGCACGGCCTCAAGAACCGGAACCCGAATCCGAACCACTTAGTTCTCCCAAGACTGCTCATATTAACCTCTTTGAAGGAATTAAGATTTTTGATCCTATTCGAGTGCCTGAGAAAGACGCGACGGGCGAAAAGGAAAGGAAGAATAAGAAGAGGAAGAAAGAGGAGGTTGTTGTGACTCCGGAGGATGAGAAATATAGGTTTGGGTATAGCTATCTTGGGAAGCAGGTTAAGTTGCCTTGGTACCTCGAAAAGCGCGGTGATCGTGATGAGGATGTTGATGATGAGAGAAGAGTGAAAGGAGAGAAGAGTGAGAGAACCAAGAGTGGGAAGAAGACATTGGAGGAATTGAGGGAAGAGAGGCTCAAAAGAGAGAGGGCGGAGAAGGAAAGGGAAAGGGCTTTGATTCATGGGAAGCAAAACAGTGATAGACCGGTTTTTGGAAGCAGCAAGTTTCACTACAGGTGAACATATGCATATTGATTAATGTTTTTTTTTTAAATTACTTCTCGAATTTATATCGAGTTCTTTTGATTCATGTGCTTTTGTTAGGTCTTTGATGTAGATCAAATTATTTATCATACATGGCTTAGTTGAGTAGCAATTGTCTGCACTGGGACTTATTTGATTGTTAGTTGGACATGTTGTCTCTAAATTTTGGAACTAATTTATGGTAATGAAATTAGGAGTAGTATTAGTTTTTGCAGTTCTAATGCATCAACGCCATTGCCACCCAACTCCGAGCCTTAGAGAAACAATTTGGTTTTAACTTTGGTAATTGAGCTACCCTTCCGAATTCTCTGATTACCACAAGATGGGGTGACATCCTTGGAACCCCATTGATGATGTATAGAAGACTTAGTGAGTTTAAATGTTTGTTTATGATATGGTATTGGGGTTGTCAAAATTGTGAGCAAGCTCGTAAGATCGCACGATTGTGTGATTTTTTCAAGGTTCGATCATCCAAATTGTAGAAGAAAACCGTGTGGAGGTAGGCTCGGTAGGATCGATCAAGCAGCAATCTGAAATTGCTGGAATTGCTGTCTCTTTTTTGTAAATTGAGTTTTAACTTGCTTTACATGTTGACTCATGTTCACCTCCAACTCAGCACCACTAGCAGCTGAGGCCTTACGGGCCTTAGAGCATTGGATCTGCTCTACTCTTCATTTTCGGGTTTTTGCTGGGGACTTTGGTTTTCTTTTAGATATTCCCATCTTATGAATTTGATTTATTTTGGGTTTCTAATTAGGCATTTGCTTTAGTTGTTGGTTGGTTGCCCTTTGGTTTATTTAGATATTGCCCATGTCATGAATTTGGGTTATTTTGTGTATGTGTTATGACGTATGAGTTTAAGTCTTACCCTGGTCTTCATTTTGTGTATGAAAATTGTGTTTTTTACTTATGTTATGAATATATATTTAAAATTTAAATTTATGTTTGTGGTAGTATCTTAGGATCCATGCTACTATTCCACGATCTACGTGTTTTCCCCTCCCTCCCAATCTTGGACATGATCTTTTGAGCAATTAGTGGCATTGAATGCATGAACTATTGAGCGGTGGTACCGATAAATTACATTGCAACTTTGGTTTGTTTGAAAGATGGAGTTATGAGTTATAACTATTTGCACATCATACGTTTAAATTTAACATGATTGTAAATCAGTTTTTGGCTTGGTTAAGTGCAAGTTGGTTGAATATGAAGGGTAGTCAAAAATTAGATCTGACATTTGATACACTGTATGGATATGTTTGCATTATCACTACTTTCACATCAACATCACGGTATGTAAAACCTATATAAAAATTGTTACCCAGGGCTCAAAGGCTCTTTCCATTGCATAAATATATAACAAAAGATCTTGATTTTCTTCTTTCGGAAAATAACTCGGAATAAGCTCAATATTGTTTCATAAATAGCTTTAACGTCTATTTTAGCAAGTCACTGACATCTTATTTTTATATTATCAACTTCCAAAATCGATTTGTTGGCACTGCTCCATGGCTGAAGATGAGATCTAAATTTGTAATTCATATTTTGAATTTAATATTTTGGATTGTATTTCTTGCTGAAGTGTATAGTCAGATTTTGTTTTTGTTAGTAATAGAAATGTTGTAGATAGGAAAATCTTGATACGTGTGTTGTATTTGACAGTGAGGAAGCGGGATTGTTGTTTTTGGTCTTAGTTTTCATATTTTGAAGTCAGGTTTTGCCTTGTGCTAGTTGTACTGGCAGAGAGCAATACAAATTTGGATGCTTATGCTCTCATCTGCTTCAACAGAGGACAGAGTGTAGCATATTGGTAAACTTTACTAAAGAAACTATGAAATGGCTGAGCTATTACATCCTAAACATTTGGATCAATGCAAAGCGAATTCTTTACGTGCATTCATAAATACGAAAGTTGACTGTGGTATAACTACCATATTGATGATAAAAATGCATGCCATAGCTTATTCTTTTAAAAAAAACCTATGTATTGAATTCTCTGCTTTTATTATTTTGTTTGATGAAGTGGCATATTCTATTGTTCTTCAGGAGATGATTGAGACAAATGTTCTGGATTTCTTCAACAACGTGTTCTCCGTGGGCTGTTGCGTTTTGTTTTCTCCCTGAATCTTTCATTCTGAATATGGGTTCATGCTAGCTTCATTCTGTAGAAGTTTACGGTGGATTTACAAGCAGCTTCCGCAACCATTACCCTTCCCCCTTGTCATGAATGCACAGAGCAGTGCTGGACAACTGCCCTAGCTTGTTCCTGTAATTAATTTTAGATTCTTCCTATGTAATAAGATGATACAAATTAGGTTGCTTGACCCAGCGAAAAAGATAAGTAAAATTAGTGTGGATTGATGATTAGTACATTAGTTCATTGATAATATCCTCATTATAATTGGTGGCACAAATTGCAAATCGCCATTTGCAATTACATTTTACATCATTTCTCACGTGTGGTGATTCTTGCTTACTTCATTCACGCCCTTTCGCGGTTGGCCAACCAAGACACCGAATTGGACGGTATTTTACATAACTTCTTCGATTATCAGTTTATGTGATGGATTGATAAGATTGGAACGTGCAATTATGATTTTGTTTCTATTTCCACGTATAACTGTAGTGGATTTTGCTTTACGTGCATTTGATATATTGCATTATGAATTATGAATGCCTTTTACTTTCAAACTGTACTTGTGTTTCCAAAATTCAGATAACGTGTTTTAATTCTCAATTTTTTATCACTTTCATTTTCCTTTATCCCTTTCATTTTCAAAATGTAATACTACTGTTTTCTGAATGCAGGAAGTAGATTTGTAGCATGCCATATTCATGGGTTAGAGATACATAAAAAGCTATTTATCTCAAAGATTATGAGAATTTGAGAGCAAAGACATGATATATACACTAATTGAAGTACAACACCGTGAAGAACAGAAGTTATGTATTCCAAAGGTGACTTCATGCCAAGTACAGTAGCCAATACGTTGGGTTATTAGTTAATTACTTCTTTCTTATTATCTGTTTCAATTATTAAATTTTTTACAATTGTTTCCTAAATACAACTTTTTAATCATTTGTTTTGACTTTTAATTTTTTTACATTGTTAACACTTTTTTTATTATTTTTTTTATCATATATATATCTATGTTCTTTGTTATAAAGTGACTTATTCGCTTCAAAAATTTTTATTTTTTTTGAAATGGAATTTAAGGATTTGAGAGCAAAGATATGGTATACACTAATTGAAGTACAACACCGTGAAGAGCAGAGGTTCTATATTCCAAAGGTGACTTGATGCCAAGTACAATGGTTATTAGTTAATTACTTCTTTCTTATTATCTGTTTCAATTATTAGATTTTTTACAATTGTTTTCTAAATACAACTTTTTAATCATATGTTTCAACTTTTTTGATGGTTTTAGTTGCTCTCTTTTGTGATAGATTCTCTCATGTAGGGAATTTGTTATGAAATCAGAGGTGTTGGTTTTTGAATCTGTGTAATTGTTTCTTATTTCCTCATAATTGTTTGGGTTCAGGCTCTGACGACTTTTGAGGAATGTGTTGACTTTTGAGGAATGTGTTGGTAATGATATTTGGTGCAAGAGAATTCTTTCCTGTTACGTGTTTTTAAACAATTATTTGAGAGGGTTGAATGAATGTAAAAAACCAATTTTACATTCAGTTTTTGTATTATTTTTTTCGTGATGAGCAAAAAATGAAAGAAAATGAAGATGAAGATGAAGATGAAGAGAAAATAACATCTCAAATAAACAAGAAGAAGAAATCCAGCGTATATAGATATTAGAAACCTTTTGGGTAAAGTACCTCTAATTTTAAAGCAAGCAACGAGGATTTGATCAATTGGAATATTTCATGTTGCTGCTTAACCACATTATTGGGTCAAAAATAACGATTTTTTTTTATAAAAAATATAACAATATATTTGGCTGTTATGTTTTATCGACTATAAAACATAAACTGGATTTCATAATTTTTTTCAACGATAAATGCATCAATAATTTTTCTTTTAATTGGCTTTAATTTTTTAAATTTTAGAACGTACAATTTTAAATTGTTCTTAATGATGAGTATTATATTTTCATTATTCATAGCCTTATTTTGCTCTTATTGATGATTTTTGGTGCCTACTTGACATTGTTTAGAATGATTTATTAGTTTAGACTTTATTTAACTATTTTTTTAGATTTTAATTAATTTGGATTATTTAGCCTAATTTAATCTATTATTATTTTCAGGTCATATTTGGCATAAGAGTTTTTTGGGCATTTTGAGAGTGAAGATTTAATTTTTGAAGATATACGATGAAGTGAAGATTGTAATCTATCTTTAGGATTATTTGAGATTTAGTAGTTTATATCTTTTAAGATTTAAATTTTATCTATAGGATATTTTTAGATTTAATTTAGAGATTAACTTTCCTTAGGATTTGGCTCATGATTTATAGGTCCGTTTTGAAATTTAAAAGCCAAAATTCGTGTAACCTAGCAGTCACACCTTCCATATTCACGTTTTTCACTCTCTCTCTAGAGAAGGCTTAGTTTTGCTCTCCAAGCTTGTGGTGGCTGCTAGGGTTTCTCTCTCTTCCCTCTTCTACACGTTTTTGGTATTTTTCATCATGGAAGGCTAAACTCTTTGGTTAAATTCCTTTGGTAATGTATCACATACTCTTGAGGTTTTGTTCTTAATGCTATTTCGTTTTTATTCATTGTTTTCATATTTATTGATATGTTATGGTTCGTTTAGTTCCATTCTATAGAGATAATCCATGTGTATTAATGCTTAATTTATGCAAACTCGTGAGAACTTCATGCTTTGGCTTTTAATGCTTAATTAGAGGTTAGGGTTTTGGGGTGAGAATTGAATTTTCACTTAGTATTTAGTTCTCACGAGTTGGACAATGAAGAGGGAAGAAATTGATCTTTTGTGACCAATGATAGAGTTGTGAAACAGGAGCATAAGGGGTTTATCCACTTTTCCTTATATGTCACTTTGTTTTTATTTTAATTCTGTTTTAATTCAGTATTCAATATTCAATTCAAAAACTCCCCCTGTTTTCTATGCATACTATGTGTTCGACTTTTTGCTTGATAAGATATTCCTTAGGAGACGACCTAGGAGTCACTTCCTAATACTATATATAAACTATTTTTTTATTTATATCGGGTACGACCTCGATCACTTAAACTTACCATTAATTTAAACTTGCTCAAATATACTACTACTTTATTCATTTTGAGCCATAGGGTCAAAGTTCTATAATATTGAGATCAGTTCGTTTTTGTAATTGAAAATACTGTCATGCACGAAAACAAAAAGATAATGATTAATTTGGTTGTTACATTTAAAAAAAAAGATAAAGTTAAATTGGATTAGATAAATTGATTTTCGTTAAAAAATAAAAAATAATTGGAAAATAAATTATCAACACATCAATTTTGATATTAAATTGTACTCCTTCTTATTATATAGTTTTGTGTGGATTATTAACTGTTATAAAGCAAACCATGTTTGTTTTAACTAACAAAGTTTGTCTACTTTTTTATGACCAAAATCTCTCCCAAAATACTCTAATTTACAAAACGTGTCTCACAATAGTTTGAAATTACAATAATAACTACAAAGGGTAAAACTGGAAAGTCATCCTAATTTTCAACAAATCATGGCAGTTATAAAAGCAACTCTCTTTATATAAATTTACTTTTTAACCACCAAGAACGATTAACAAAAGAACTAAGAGAACTTTCTCTCAACCTTTTAAAAACTTCCGTGTCCCTTTTTCATTTTCTTTTTATCTAAAACACAAAATCTCTATTGTTTTCTAGGGAATGAACTACAAATTTCGTTTATGGTGCAAGGTATTCATTGTCATAACTAATCAACCATTCTCTAATTTTGATTTTTAGAATGATCCCTTCATTCTTACCCCCGTTTTGTCGTTTTAATTTTGGTTTTGAGGAGTTAATTTTTATCCCCTTTGTGCATCGTCAAGCAATCCTACTTTACCATATATTCATGTATTTTTAATTATGTTGAAATTTATGAATACATATTATAGGGCATGATAAATAAGAATGCATACAATTATTGATAACTAATTACACGAAAATAACCAACGAGCTGTTGGTGCAGTGGTGCCAAGGGCTGCTTGGTAGGGCGAACCACGGTTCGATCTCCCGCAACAACGTTGGGAGAGGAATAAAACCTTAACCCCGGGACCCCCTCGAACTGGATTAGTCGGCCTAGTGGGCCGGATACCAGGGTGCAAACCAAAAAAAAAATTACACGAAAATAAACATATTTAATATATAAATTACATTTATAAAGCCGATTTTTCAATACATAATTATATTATAAACAACTCTTTGCGACAAAATTACGACAATGGAAATGCAGAGCGATAGGTACAAGAGGCCCGCACTTGTGGATACGCCGGTAATAATAAAATAAAGAGTAAATTGTCACTTTGGTCCCTGAATTTACATAGCACTTTCACTTTTGTCCCTGAAATTAACAAAAATGCTCTTAGGTCCCTGACTTTGTAAAAAGTCATTCACGTTAGTCTCTGCCCCTAATTGTAATAATGTGACTGACTGGGAGCCTTAAACGACGACGTTTTTGCGTCCCGTGCACTTCTTATAACGGAGTAAACTGTCACTTATAACGGAGCAAAAACGTTGTCGTTTAAGGCTCCCAGTCAGTCACATTATCACGATTAGGGGCAAGGACTAATGTGAATGACTTCTTACAAAGAGTCAGGAACCTAAAACCATTTTTACTAATTTCAGGGACTAAAAGTGAAAGTAGTATGCAGGAACCAAAGTAGTTTACTCATAAAATAAATGAGACGGTGTGTTTAAGTAATAGCAGTAGAAGTGGAAAGAAAATTACCAGCCATCGTCTTCTTCCAGCATCGGTGTTAGGTTTGGAGCATTGCAATCCGTATCGGTAACTATTCAAATCTCAATCGATAGCTATCCATCGAAATTATCGTTCAAAAATTCTCTCCTTGTCAATACTATTATAAATCCTCCTCGGTCTGAAATTAGATCTGAATTAGCCACACAAAGCTTGATTTATTTTGACTAACTAATTAATGCAATCTCCACTTAAACACATAATTAATGCAATTTACACTTAACCACAAAATAGCCGCATGATATAGAGGCAGCAATTAGTTGGTTGGCTCGATGTCTTTTTTGGTTGGCAAGAAAATTGAAAGTCATGGGAACCTAAATGTATCATGGGAAATTGGTTAATGGAATGTAAACAGCCCAAATCATTTATTGCACCCATCTTTGAACTCAGTGTTTTTTGAATTCGAATTGATTAGAAAAGAACCCAATCCTTTGATTATTATATATTTACAAACGACTTGCATAAACCGAACAAGATCTTCTTTCTTCTTTCTCTTTTTTATCTTTCATCTGATTTATGTTAGTGCTTCTTTATTTTCATTTTTTTTCCTGATTCCTTTTCAGATAATTACAAGATCAACTCTTCAAAAATCAGAGATCATCCATGTTTAAATTTATAAGGAAGGTGATATTTTGGTTTTGTTTCGACTTCTATGCAAGAATTTGATTTTCCTAATTCCTCTGTTTGATGAATATTTTTCTGTGATATGTCATATAATTTATAAAATCAGCTTAACATAAAACCAAAAAAAAAAACTTAACATATTTTTCCGGACAATATATTGTTGACAGAATAAGAGTAGAAGTTGCAAGATTCTATCCAACTTAACATAAAACAAGAATTTGTATTTTTACTATTGTTACTAATTCATGATCTGCATTGCTTTTCTGTATGTCTTTTTATTTCTTGAAAAAAGTTTAGAAGGCCAAGAAAAGCAGAGATACAGATCAGGAACGAAAATTTAAAAAAAATAGATCAGTAATGCCATTCAGGAACGAAAATGAAACAGAAAAAAGTTTAGAAGGCCAAGAAAAGCAGATACAGATCAGGAACGAAAATAAAACAGAAAAGATAGATACAGATCAGGAACGAAAATAAAAAAATATGAAAAAAAGAGTTGTGCCTTGATCTCCCTTTGATCAGTAATGCATGGAACCAATTTGGGTGGATCGAAGGCGATGGCGGTGAGATCGAGCCACGATGTTGATGGTGAAGACCGAAGGGGCAGTGGGAGGAGCAAATCGGAACAGATCGAAGCCGGTGGGAGGAGTATCGACGGTGGTGTGAGGAGCATATCAAAGGCTGTGGGAGGAGCAGATCGGAGGCGGTGAGGAGATCGATTGAGAAGGAGATGAAGAACGAGACCGGTGGCGATTAGAAGATCGGAGGCGGTGGCAGTGAGAAGATCGAAGACCGGTGGATGATGGATCGCTGTTGATGATGGTCGATCGGTGTTGGGTGGCGATGGAGAGGGCGGCAGAGAGGGAGGCGGTGTTGGATGGAGGAGGGAGTAGAAAGGACAGAGAGAAGAAAGGAGGTCGACGGTGTTGGTATTTACACCTTAAATAATAATAACTGATTTATTGATATTAGATAAAAAGTATGTATTTACACTTTAAAAATGTATTCAGCAATCACAGTACTTTGATTGTATTAAAGGCCTTATAAATACTCAATTTAAATTGTATTAGATGTTAAAATTAAGTGAAATGTTAAAATAAATAATTAAATAATGAAATAATTAAAAAATACTTTGATTGCTTTAAGAATTAAAAATTAAAATCTTCAATCAAAGAAAACTCGATTGAATACTTTTTTCAATCCATATGCAATTACTGCATAATAATAATAATAATAATAATAATAATAATAATAATAATAATAATAATTGTTATTATTATTGTTATTATTATTTTCTTTGCTAAATAAAAAATCCGGTGAATAAACATTGATAAAGAGCATAAAATTTGGGAAACTATTGTTGATTGTTGAATAGAAGAATTACACTCAGATTAAAAGTATATAAATGAAATTTAATTTCCTCCAATAATCATACCAAAATGGAATAAAATTACATAAATTAAATCAATGTATTCAAAAAATGTCATTAAAAAATTAATTTATTATTTTCTTCTATTAAGAAAGCATATTTCGGTGGAAGTGATAGTCCTTATCCTTATCCTTTAAACATGTTAAAAACATTAAGTGACCCGGTTCATTCAAAATTACCATTAAATATATTTATAATTTTCTTCTGTTAAGAAAGAATAATTCGGTCTGAGATCATTGAGAAGGCAAATAGGAGAGAAATATTTACAATATTTAATACTGAAATTAATGGGATTATTGAGAAGACAAATAGGAGAGAAATATCTCCAACATTTAAGATCGAAATTAATGAGATCATTGAGAAGACAAATAGGTGAGAAATATTTACAATATTTAAGGAATATTTTCAAGTTGATTATTATTAATTAATGGTTTTTGTTATGCATTGATGCATAAGTTAAGAAAATTTGTATTCTATTAAAAAGTTTCAATTTTAGGTATTATATTATTCTTTTAAATATAATTATTTTATTCCAATTCTGATTCAAACCTTTTTCAAAAAGAAAACATAGAAAAATATATTAGGTAGTTATTATGATTGAAGATTAAAATATATTTTTTTAGTTTCTTAACTTTTGGTTTTTTAGGTTTTTTTATTCAATATTTTTTTCATAGAAATCAGTTACTATAAACAAAAAAAAATCAGTTACTAATAGAAGAAAAAATAATCAATTACTTTTTAGTTACTAAAAGTATGAAAATATGGTGTGATTCATTAATGAATAGAAGATAAATTTCTAATAGAAGAGAACTTAATGGGATCATTGAGAATGCCGAAATTAATGGCATTGAGAAGACCAAAATTAATGGGATTATTGGGAAGACAAATAGGAGAGAAATATTTACAATATTTAATACCGAAATTAATGGGATTATTGAGAAAAGAAATAGGAGAGAAATATCTCCAACATTTAAGATCGAAATTAATAGGATCATTGAGAAGACAAATAGGAAAGAAATATTTACAATATTTAATACCGAAATTAATGGGATTATTGAGAAGACAAATAGGAGAGAAATATCTCCAACGTTTAAGATCGAAATTAATGGGATCATTGAGAAGACAAATAGGTGAGAAATATTTACAACATTTAAGGAATATTTTCAAGTTGCTTATTATTAATTAATGGTTTTATTGATGCATAAGTTACGAAAATTTGTATTCCATTAAAAAGTTTCAATTTTAGGTATTATATTATTCTTTTAAATGTAATTATTTTATTCCAAATCTGATTCAAATCTTTTTCAAACAAAAAAAACATAGAAAAATATTAGGTAGTTATTATGATTGAAGATTAAAATATATTGTTTTTAGTTTCTTAACTTTTGGTTTTTTCGGTTTTTTTATTCAATATTTTTTCATAGAAATCAATTACTATAAACAAAAAAAATCAGTTACTTATCGAAGAAAAATTAATCAATTACTAATTAGTTACTAAAAGTATAAAAATATGGTGTGATTCATTAATTAATTGAAGTTAAGAAAACTAAAAAAAAATTATTTTAAATGCTTCATTTGTCTTAAAAAAATGATAAAAAAAATTACAAAAATAAAAAATCATGAATATAATCTGACAAATCAACAAATTCTAAAACAACCAAATTAAGAGGGTTAAGGAAAGTTTTGTCACTTGACATGTTTTAATTTGATTTTTTTTAGAATTTGGTTATTTTTAAAATATAAAATTTAAGTCATGATAACAAATTTTAATCAATTGTTTGTTAATCAAATTTCAGTCAGATATGAAACCTTTAATAATTTCATCTTTAAATTAGGGGTTTCGCGTAATGGTCCCGTGCATGTGCACGGGCTTGCATGCTACTTTCTTTATAATTGAGATTCATATCCCAAATCTCCAATTACCTGAATTTCAATCGTTTAACAAGTGATTGAGAATGGGAGGTCACGGTGGTCTGAACATCCTCCCTCAAAAGCGTTGGAACGTTTACCGTGCCGACAACCGAGAAAAGGTTCGCCGCGACGAAGAGGAAGCCGCCAGAGAAGAGCACCTTAAGCGCGAGCAGGCAAGGAAGCGAGACGCCGAGTTTCGCCTTGAGCGCCTTCGTGCCTCGAAAGGCCTCGCTCCTTTAATTCGGCCTCAAGAATCAGAAGCACGGCCTCAAGAACCGGAACCCGAATCCGAACCACTTAGTTCTCCCAAGACTGCTCATATTAACCTCTTTGAAGGAATTAAGATTTTTGATCCTATTCGAGTGCCTGAGAAAGACGCGGCGGGCGAAAAGGAAAGGAAGAATAAGAAGAGGAAGAAAGAGGAGGTTGTTGTGACTCCGGAGGATGAGAAATATAGGTTTGGGTATAGCTATCTTGGGAAGCAGGTTAAGTTGCCTTGGTACCTCGAAAAGCGCGGTGATCGTGATGAGGATGTTGATGATGAGAGAAGAGTGAAAGGAGAGAAGAGTGAGAGAACCAAGAGTGGGAAGAAGACATTGGAGGAATTGAGGGAAGAGAGGCTCAAAAGAGAGAGGGCGGAGAAGGAAAGGGAAAGGGCTTTGATTCATGGGAAGCAAAACAGTGATAGACCGGTTTTTGGAAGCAGCAAGTTTCACTACAGGTGAACATATGCATATTGATCAATGTTTTTTTTTTTTTAAATTACTTCTCGAATTTATATCGAGTTCTTTTGATTCATGTGCTTTTGTTAGGTCTTTGATGTAGATCAAATTATTTATCATACATGGCTTAGTTGAGTAGCAATTGTCTGCACTGGGACTTATTTGATTGTTAGTTGGACATGTTGTCTCTAAATTTTGGAACTAATTTATGGTAATGAAATTAGGAGTAGTATTAGTTTTTGCAGTTCTAATGCATCAACGCCATTGCCACCCAACTCCGAGCCTTAGAGAAACAATTTGGTTTTAACTTTGGTAATTGAGCTACCCTTCCGAATTCTCTGATTACCACAAGATGGGGTGACTTCCTTGGAACCCCATTGATGATGTATAGAAGACTTAGTGAGTTTAAATGTTTGTTTATGATATGGTATTGGGGTTGTCAAAATTGTGAGCAAGCTCGTAAGATCGCACGATTGTGCGATTTGTTGAATCTTTACACTACGTGGAATGATAGTTCAGGATTCAACGTGGTTCTTTCCATGCCTAATGTATCTAAAAAACAGAGAGAAGTGTCAAGATGCTATCCATGGTATTTTGAATTGATCAATGTGATCCTCTCGACTTAAAATAATACCAGTGGACATAATAAACATAAACTCCAGGGATAGCAGGAATGTATTATGAGGATGATGAGGCACACATAGAATGTGTGGGGAGTGATGATAAAAGGTCAGGTAAGGTAATTAATAAGGATGTGAAGGGTTGGAAATCAGATCATGTGGATTTCATACTTCACTGTTTATTATCTCTTATTTTGGATATGGTTTGGTTGTTGTTGGCATAGAAGATAGGGATATGACAGGAGGAATGTTTAATTATGATCAAAGTTAAGAGAACTATTGATGCTTTGTACACTTGACAATGGGATTTGCTTCCCTTCATGTTGGTTTTCAGTAAAACACATGTATGTTCTAGATGGTTCTTAGATATTTTATATGCAGACATGAAAATTCTTATTCACTTCATATTATTTCATATAGGTGGAAGATCTTGTGGAAGCAGGTGTGAATTTAAGAGCAAAACTTGGGTTACCACAATGTACACAGAAAGAGTAAGCACATTTTTTAGTTTATAACTTTATATGAAGAAACTATTTACAAACTGTCATTTCATATTTTCATGCTAATCAAACAATCATTTGGGAGAAGAGAAAAATAAATTGACATTAATCTGCATCTGCAATTGTTTAAAAACATTTTCTGCTTAATTTTAAAAAGGACTCGGATTTAAGTGGTCTTTTTGAATACATGGTTTAAAATAGAACATAATGATGTCTTTTGATCCATGTACCTGACTCCACCTAGTGAGATGGAGGGGGAAAAATATAAGATTGCTGTTGCTTTTACTATTTTAAAATTTAAGATCTGATAGTAATGATGCCCACAATAATGAGCCTCTTTACCAAAATCTTGTCACCATTTGATAGAAAGTGGAAACTTCAGTGACAAATTTAGGCATGGCTTTTTGATAGACCTCTCTCTCATGACTTAGGAGTTAGGTATAATTTAGGAGGAGAAATAAGGTGAGAAGATGATCAAGGTTTGAGGGTAATAAGGGAAGGAATGAGGAAATTTTTAGGAATTTGCATCATGAAGACCTGCAGCATAACTTAGTGTGACTGGTGGCAGAAAGAGAAAGGACAGAGTGAGGATTTGGTTGAAGTAGAGTATAAGAAGTAGTGAATGCAAGGCAAGAAACCAGTGAGGTTTTTGCAGGAGGTAAGTTCCTGCTTTTCTCCCTTTTTTCCTTTACTTTTTTGACTTGATCTGAACCAATATCACACTGCTATCAGATTTCAGAACTCACAGAATGTTTGTACTAAATATGAACCAAGTTTTGATACCCGTCTCTTTCACTTATGCTATTTTAAGTTATGAATTATAACAGCTTATTTATTTGATTAGGAATATGGATGATTCAAGACAGAAAGCTCAGTCATGACCAATGCTGTTATTTTTGGTAGTTTGGTTACCTGGTGAGGTGAAAATTTAAAACATTCATGAGGTGGTAGTTTGAACTTTGAAGGGCCGAAGGTCTAATGCACAAATCTCCAAATCATATGATTGAAGGAAACTGTACATTCAACTAATGTGTTTTCTCAGTTTTTGACTTTTTGCCCTTAGGTTGCATAATTATGTTACAGTCCGGTATACTTTGTTGCATGGCTTTATCACCTATTTGTAGGGGTTTTTTTTTTTTTTAAAGGAAATCTTTTCCTCTTCTTGTGTACATCTCTCCTCTTGTCAAATAAGTAAAAAAACTAAAAAAGAGGCTCTTTGTCTCTGGTGCACGCTACTTGTACCTGCCATTTGTTGTTTAATCGTTTTTCTTTGAATTGAATCACTTGAGTTTTTACTTTTTTCGTATTTTCTTATGGTATTGGCGCATAACATTATTTCCACACAGTGTAAAACTATTTCACGCCTTCTCTTGCCCTTTCACAGTGGTACTAACTCATCCAATTCATTTGCTGCAATAGTGCATTTCATGTCATCTTAGAGAGTTTGCTCCTCTTGCCCTTTTGTCATTTTTGAAGACAATTGGCATTTTTTTTAAATTTGCATAAAATTGTTATCAAATAAAGGAGCAAATTGAAACATTATAAAGATAAAGGACGAAAACTTTTGTTTAGCCTTATATTTAATGCCAAAAAATTGAATAGGAGAAAACACAAATTTTAAATCTTTTAATAGCCTTAAAATGATTTTCTTGGTTGCTTGGTGATAGATGTTAGGGTCGAAATGTTTTTCAAAGTTAAAAATGTGATTAACGAAGTCAATAAAATTCCTGAAAATAAAGTAACCATGGCAAAACACTCCGTGAACCATGTTGTTTTGCTGCATAGGATAACATGCCAATGACACCTCGAAGTTGAGGGAACTATTGAATAGCGTGGCTTGGAAATCTTGGAATGAAAAAAAGTGCCAAATATGTTCATATCTTCATTATAGACAATTGACAAAGAAATTCCAAATCCAAATATATATTTTTTAACACGCTCTTTACATGAATAATATTTTTAGGCCGAAACAATAGGCAACAGTAAATTTTATCATAAATCCTAGTTCAACTGTTGGTGATCAAGTTATCCGGCTACTATTCCAACAGTTTGCTTTAAGATCCGCCTCTGTAGCTTATGCCTGTTTCACCACTATTACTAAAGACATCGAACTCTCCAGTAGTAAATGTCTCATCTTTCTCAAAAACAGGACGTCTTAGTTCAACATACGCACAATATTGCACTTCATACACTGTAGCTTCCTTTTTTAAAGAAGAAAGAGCCACGTCAACTCCTTCCCCTACAAAAGTTCAATTCAATTACAATTCCAACAAAAAAAAAAAGAATCCATATTTATAATATTATATAGATAGACAAGAATTGATTTTTGTTACCATGTGTGACAAGCAGTAAGTTCTCAGCAATATATTTATTGGCAAGGTCCTTAAATATTTGTTGATATCTAGCCCTTGCTTGCAAAAATGGCTCTTCCCACTTAGGTAACTGAAGTTTGCAAAGCAAAATGATTTCATCAGCCCCAATAATAAGTTTAATTGCCAAAAGAATGCTCACAATTGAGAAATACAATAAAGATGTTAGTCCTTTATACCTCTTTATACATCCTTTCTACATTGGTGTCCACTGCCTCAGCTGGGAGCATGGCTTCACTCTCTGATATTCCAAGACCCCAATTTCCATCTTTAGGAGCAACATCGAGACAGATCGCCTTCTTGTTCATCATTTCACATAATCCATATTCAACAGATACCTATATTAATGGAAGTAGTGAGGGTGATAATTTTATCAACTTCATGGCTGAGATATGATCATATAACATACAATGTGGTCAGTAGTATTGATCGTAGATGCATATACCATGTAAGTTATAACTATACAAGAGTTTCAGTCAGAAGTGACAATACTTATAGTTCTTTATGTGAATTTTCATATAACATTTATCACTATTAACTTTCACCCGTATTTTTGAAGAGACACCGAATATGTCACTGAGGTTCTAGCAACAAATCACAGGTAAATTTATTTATAGTAAAATTCTTGTCAAAATCTGTTTATTTGATATCCTTAGTAGTAATAATTGTTGGGCAATTTTTGCCCACAACTACTATTTGAGTTAACCGTTAACTAGACGGTTTCAAACCAAAAAAAAAAAAGTTGGAAAAAAAGAGGGGAGGGTCAGGCCATCATCGTCGTCGGGGTTGTCGCCGCCGTCCTTGCTATCAACATCAGATCCGTCACCGCCGACATCCGTCGGTTTCAACACGACCATCAGATCCATCAGATTCGTCGCGATGTTTACATCTGCACGATGCTGGATATGTTGTTGACGATGATGACGGTGGCGGTGGTAGTGGCGGTTGTAGCGATGGCGACGGTGGTCTTCTCCTCCCTTCTCTCTCTCCTTCTCTCTTTGATCGAAGGCTGCTTTGGGATTGAGTTCAATGCTCGCGGTGGTTGCATCTGCATTTGGCGATGCTGGATCTGTTGTGGACGGCGATGACGGTGGCGGTGACGGTGGTAGTGGCGGTTGCAGCGATGGCGACGATGGTCTTCTCCTTTCCTCTCTCCTTCTCTCTGATCGAAGGCTGCTCAGGGGTTGAGTTCGATGTTCGGGGTGGTTGCATCTGCACTTGAAGTCGATACTGGATCTGTTGTTGACGGTGGCGATGGTCGTGGCAGTTGCAGCGATGGCGACGGTGACCTTCTCCTCTTCTTTTTCTCTCTCCTCTCCTTTTTCTCTCTCCTCTCTGATCGAATGGCTGCTGAGGTTGTGTTTGATGCTCGCGATGGTTGCATCTGCACTTGAAGCAAGTTGAAGGCGAATATGGATCTGGTATTGACGGTGATGACAGTGGTGATGGCGATGGTCGTGGCACAATTACGGTGGCGGGGTGTGGTCTTAGACGGTGGCGCTGGAGGAGTGTCGGTGGATCGGGGTGGTGGTGAAGCTGACGGCGGTGTGGTTGATGGAGGGGTATCTGCCGGTGGTGGAAATGGAGTCGTCGGTGTTTCCGCTGGTGCTGCTGGAGACGTGGAGTATCCCAACAAAGCCTATTAGATCAAGCAAATGGTAACTTTTGACCCATAACGAAAGGGCAACACCTGGACCTTGGCCCATAATAACCAGAACAAAGTTAGGCTCTAACTTCAATACCGTGTTAAGGTTTCATCTCAAAACTAATCAGTAATGAGTGAAATATTCTAATAAGTATTTAAATCATACCACATATTATGAGGCAGACGATGTGAGACTTCTAACATTAGTGAGGTATTTTCATGAAAGGTTATGAACCAGATAACGCATTTTTAAACCTTCATGTCTTGGGGTTTTAAGATTTCATGGTGTTTATGAGTCCAAGACTCTATTATTCTCTAACAATATCTTGGTTCTTAACCTTGCAAGTCTTTTTTGTTTATATAGGCTTTTGAGGGGTGTAAAATGGGAATAATGTAAAATTTGGTCATCACGATATCTTAGCTAGTGTGCCTACTTTATTAAAAGTCTAAAAGTGACTGGACGAACTTTACAATTATTTGAAAGTGACAACTGCCTTAAAGTGAACTTTACAATTGTCTGAAAGTGAATTTACAATTATCTAAATGCGACAATTATCTTAAAACGAACTTTATTCGCTTGAATGGCTTTATCTTATCCAAGTGGTTTTAACTTGCTCAGATTTCTAATTCGCTTTGAGATAGTCGCTCTCACACAAGTTACCTCTTCGTCCCTTTCTTAAGGCCAGATAAGCCTATGGAGGTATGAACCCACTCCAAAGCTGCTAAGCCAATACTAACAAGAGTGTTCCCCATAGGTCACTTTCGGGCACGAGGCTTCATCCCCTTGCCCTTGCTAATTGGGAGTGATCCACCCTTAACTCTATGTTGACTTCCTCAAGCTCATTTTAGAGATTTTTGGTCATCCTTCCTTGTTGATCTATATTTTTTTGTTAATATGTCCAACTTAATACATAATAATTAATTTTTTTTATAGGCAAAGTATTTTAGATTTTTTTTATGGGGATAAGGGAAGAGGATTTAAATCCACCAAATATTGCCGCCTAGGATCGAACCCGAGACTTCTAACTCTCAAGCCTTAAGACTTAGAACATGACCATATGGACTATATAGGAAATATAAAGTTGTATTATATTGATTAAACACACTGTTACAATATATATAAGGTTTATAGTGAAAGGATAAGAATAAGATAGATAAGGAGTAGTTCCTACTTAAGAGGATAAACATAGACTAGTTCCTAACTAATTACATTTGAAATTCAAACTAGCTATACACTAACGGATAACACCAACAGTGTCACATAATAATTATTTATTAGGTCGTGCTAATAAATGCACATTATTCCATGTAGATGGAATTTAAAAAAAATGCATTTTTCAATTATTTTTAACTATATTTATCTTCTTAACAAATGCTCATTAGGCCTTATTATTTATTAATCATAATTAAAGAGATAATTTAAAAGTAGTTTGTAACACCTTCACTTTGGAATGGTCAATGATGGAGAGTGCGGCAACAACTTCAGAGGCGGTCTTTAGGCGCGTTGGAATCATTTTCATTTGGATTTTCTTCGTCCAGTCTTTAGGGCGGGGGATAAGAGACTTCAAATACTAACATTTTTGCATTGAAAAATTAAAGATTTAATATTTAAATGATAGTGGACTTAATTTTCTAATGCCACTTTACCATTTTTTAGTTCCTTATCCTCAACCCTAAGGACTGAGGTTAAGCAAACTTTTTTCATTTTGGGAAAGCAATAACAAAATGTCCTTGTTAAATATTGATTACTTTGAAATTGGTTTCTGAGAAAAAAAAATTTGCTTTTGATTCCCGTGTTTATAAAACATTTTGGTTTTGATCCCTCACATTAAATATGGATGGAAAATACCGAAACGTAATGTATTACATTTTATGACCAACTAATGATGATATTCTTATATTAATTCTCAAGGGTAAAAAGACAACTTTTATTACATAAGAGAACTAATTCAAAAACTATGACAATAGAGGGACTAAAACCTATCAATAATCTAATAACATAGGGACCAAAACAAACTACCAGCATAATTATGGGACCAAAATTTAACAAGAGGGGCAAAACCAAAATGTTTTGTAAATAGGGACCAAAATCAAATTTTTTTTGGAAGGACCAATTTCAAAATAGTCAATGTTTGCATGGACTATTTTGATATTTAAGTCTTTTCAGAATGCATGTTTCACATTTGCTACAGCCTCCATCCCACAAAATTAGTAAATATTCGTTTTATTTTTATTATAAGTCATATTTAACTATTTTATAAAGATTAAGGAGGATAATTACTTGAAACTTTAAAAAGTTATTTCAATATTACTGTTTTACTCTTTTAACTTTTATTGAAAATTTCACAAATGTATTATTTCTCATTAATAAAAAAAAGGACAAATAAGAGAAAAAACAATAAATGTTTCTTAAAAAATACAAAATGACTTATAAATAGAATCAGAGTATACTTTTAGAATGTGACCTATAAATAACACTGGAGGGAGTAAACATAAAAAATTTGTCCTAAATTAATGTTACAATAGTGAATAAAAAAATTGAAATTGCATATTATATTTTATGATTAATTAATTAAAAAAACATACCTTAAATTATTACTTTGATGATTATTTGCTTTAATAAATAATGACTTAAAAATATATTCCCTTATTTGATTAACTTTTCAAATATTTACTAACTTTATTTGAAGGCCAAAGTTTTTTTTTTTTTTAAATACTATAACCTCCTAAAAAAGAGCCTGACCACTAAAAATAACAGCGGTAAGGCACTCATTGAGAAATGATAGTAGTAATTAATAAAATATGTATTTAAGTCATATTTTACTTATATTTATTTAAAATCACTAATCAGTGTTTTGTCCTTTTTATATTTGAGAGCAGACGGAATACATAAATATTTATGAGGTGAAGTGTATGAGATATAAATTATGAACTAGTACCAACGAGGCTTGGTTCAGTTGGTGTAAGACCCCAACTGAAATCTTGGGAACGGGACACGGATGCTAGTAGTCCTAGATTCGATTCCCACTAAAAACATCTCGCTGGGAAAGCCAGTCACGCAGCTCGCTCCGGATTAATTTTAAGGACTTCCTGGTATTAAGGGTGCTCTTGGGGATACCGATGATTCCGCAAGGATGGACAAAAAAATAAATTATGAACTAGTAAGGTTGGACAGCTTATGCCATGAAAAAAAAAAGTATTTAAGAGTTTTCACTTTTTTATGAATGGTATGGTATAATCTTGTGATGGCATGGTATAACTTGGTTATTATATTATTTTCTTAGGAAAATGCTAAAGAGTGTCCTTAGGGCACTTGTTAAATAACTAAATGTGGTTAAAAGTTATGGGAAAATGTATTTTTTTGGATTCTCGAGAAAGTAAATACCTTAAACTTTTGAATTTTTTCCACTATTGGTATCCTTAACAAGTGCCCTAAGCAAGACCCATTTTCTTAATATAACGCTTGGGTCGTGGACAGAATTTATTATCCATTGCAAAAGTTGCGGTTGTGAGCCATACTCAGGACATAAGTTTTTTCAATCAAAATGATTGAACCCATAATCAAATGGTTGTGAAATAAGAACAAAATGATTGGATCCAACAACGACTCCCACTCACGTGCCTTGTGCTGTGTTAAATGAGGATAAGTTAGGTCAGGTCAATATATATAAGGTTATTAAATTTCAATTTTTCATATGGCCTTGTGCCCGTGTGTTCCGATCACAATTCAAGCTTTTTCAACCACAATTAAAATTTTATCATGATAAAAGGCTTAAATATCAAAATAGTTCTCGTAAATATTGACAAATTTAAAATTGGTTTCTGCAAAAAAAAAAAAAAGTTTTGATCCATCCTATTAAATGTGGATAGAAAAAGTCGAAAACGTAATATATTACATTCTATGACCAATTAAGGATGCTATTTTTGCATTAATTCAAAGTTAAAAAGACAATTTTCATTACATAAGAGAACTAATTCAATAATCATGATAGTAAAGGGACAAAAAATAATCATATCTAATAACAGAGGGACCAAAACAAATTACCAACATAATTATGGAGACTAAAATTTAACAAAAAAGACAAAAAGCAAAGCGTTTTGTAAATGTAGGGATCAAAACAAATGAAAATTTTTGCAAGAATCAATATCAAAGGGACCATTTTAACATTTAAAAAAAAAGGTTTTCTTAACCTCAGCCCTATAAGGGGTTAAAAGTGGATGTATTTCACTGGAAAGTGTTGTATTGGTAGAATAAAAAGATTCTGTATTTATTTTTTCAATGAAATGTATCCACTTTTAACCTCTTGTCCTCAGCCTCCTTTAGGACTGAAGTTAAAAAAACTCAAAAAAAAAAGTCTTGAAATATTTGAAAAAGTTGGAAAATACTTTCTCAAAACTTGTTACTTTTCCCATAGCCGTTAAAGTGGACATGGTCAATTTGGACCGATCATCTTCTCCATGATTCTTAGTCAAAGTATGTACTCCATCCATTTTTATTTATTTATCGTATTTTAAACAAAACATGTTTTTTAAGAAATTTTATCATTTTTTATATTTTTAATGCATTAATTATGTTTTTTTCTATTATATTTTTTTCTCGCAATAACCATTAATTTTTTTCCTCTACTTACACAAACTAAGACCTACTCCCTCCGTCCCATTATCTTGGTAAAAGTCAACCAAGTCAATAAAAATAAGAGAGTATCTGTTTAATATAATTCATGATTCATTCATTAATTACAAATTGATATTATACAAAATTTCATATCATTACAATTAATACATATTGCAATATTGTCTCCAAAAAAAATCTTTAAATGTGTTTTCCTTACTTACTTATCAATCATCGATACAATATATAATCTTTAAGATTTTTCATTTATTTTTTTTACTTTAATATGGGACAAATTTTTTAGCATTTTTTACCAAGATAATGGGACGGAGGGAGTATTAAATAGGGATAGATATGAAAAATAACATTTATTACACTCTTGAAATTCTTTAAAAAAAAACACACATAAAAAGGAACAAAAAATTTCTTAAAAAAATACAGATGATAAGAAACAAAATGAGTAAATTTTTTTTCCTACTTTACTTCTTAATTACCATCTCTGCATATTAATCGCACTACTTTACTTCTTAATTATAATTACCATCTCTTCAAATTAATCACATTACTCATTAATTTTTGAATTATTAACTATTTATTAATTGTATTAGATACAAATAGAATTATGCCAATACCAACGTGTTGTTGGTCTAGTGGCAACTCACTAGGTCCCGTAATCATGAGGTCTCGTGTTCGACACCCATGGAACGGAGAGGCACGCGTTGGAAGACCCATGCCCACAAAGTGGAGTTCCGTAGGGTCGGGGTGGATTTAGTTGGGCCGCCAAAGTGCGAAAGCCCAGACACCACCTGCGAAAACAAAAAAAAAAAGAATTATGCCAATAATTGTAGAAATTTATATCATTATAAAAATAATGGTTAATGTTTAACAGATTTATTAGAAAAATATTTAAAAGTGAACAAATTTATGATAACTAGTACTCTAATCAAGAGCAACAATTAAAAAAAAATAAAATAAATAATTTAAAAAGAAAATATCATGTTTTACATATCATAAAGAAATGCTGAATTTTTAAATATTGGCATTGTTGTTTTGTATTGCTTAACGGGTATATGGTTAATTATTTATCGCATTTCATGCATCTATTGTAATGTCAAAACGTGCTTAGACTTTCACCTGAAATATTCCTTTCACGAATAAATTCAACGGAATTTGTGAAACATGTGAAGTTGAGTCACATGTGTCATGATTATTTTGGGAGAAGTCGCAAATATAAAAATCAACGAATTGGCCTCTGAAAGTGGGGGAAAAAAAAATCAATAGAATACTACCAAAAACAAAAAAGAAAATGAGGCTTTTATTTAAAATAAAAAGGAATTTCTTAACCTCAGCCCTTAAGGCTGAGGATAAGAGACTATAAAAAGCATGGATATATTGAAAAACTAAAAATTTAATACTTTAATGATAGTGAATTTAGTTTTTCAATACACTTTTACCCATTTTGCCTTCTTATCCTCAGCCCTAAGGGCTGAGGTTAAGCAATCCCAAAAAAAAATAAGAGACTAAAAAAAGTATTTTTGCATTGAAAGATTAAATGTTTAATACTTTAAGAATTAGTGGGTTAGTATTCCAAAACTTTTTTTTCTACTTTTTTACCTCTTATCCTCAGGCCTCAGCCCTAAATGCTAAGGTTAAGCAAACCCAAATAATAATAATTGATGATGTCAAATTTCTCTTGAACTCGCACTACGTAAACTAAGAGGAAGAAAACTTATATTTTATTCATTCACTTGATAATGTTTTGTATTCACTTATGCCTTGTTACTATAACAAGCAGGAAGGCACTTCTTATATAGGCTAAAGCAAAACAAAACTTACATGCATGCTTTAATTACAAAGACATAACATCATGCATTTGTTTAAAAAAACCTATTCGGATATAATTTGCAAAAAGAAAAACTTACAATTAATTAAATAGAACAGGTGAAACAATTTGTTCTTATAACTTTCAACACATTGCCTCCCTTAAACCAAGCTTTGTCATTTCTAGCATTTTCTTCAACTTGTAGAATAACTCCATTTTCAATGGCTTCGTAAAAATATTTGCAACTTGTTCTTCAGTATGACAATATTCGATTAACACTTCTTTCTCAGCTACTAATTCTCGAATTTTGTGGAAGCGAATATCTATGTGTTTGGACATTCCATGAAAAACTGGATTTTTGGACAATGCAATAGCAGACTTGTTTTCACTAAATATTTCGGTGGAAGTATTTTGCTTTTGATGCAACACTTCAAGAATTCTCCTTAGCCACACTGCTTGTGTAGCACAACTGGTTGCTGGTATGTATTCTGATCTGCTTCGACGGTAAATAGTGCAACCACCAGCTGTTTCTTCGATGACCAACATATTGCACTTGAGCCAAGATGAAATGCGTACCCTGACGTGCTCTTCCTTGTATCAATGTCTCCGGCCCAATCACTATCTATGTACCCAACAAGTTTCACATCATTATCATTGGCATAAAAAATTCCATCGGTTAAAGTATCTTTAATATATCGAAGTATTCTTTTAACTCCTTGCAAATGACAATCGCATGGCTCCTCCATGAATCTGCTCAGCAACGCTACTCCATAAACAATGTCGGGTCTTGTAGCAATCAAATATCTGAGACTCCCAATCAAACTCTTGTAGTATTTTGATTCCACCTTTTTGCCTCAATTTTCTCTTGTCAGCTTCAATTTTTCTTCCACTAGTGTAGAAATTGGTTTTATTGAATTCTCCATCTTGAATTTCTTCAAAATATCACTAGCATATTTATTCTGAGAGATAAAAATTCCATCATTTTGTTGAACTATTTCGATGCCGAGAAAATAAAACATCAAGTCCATATCTGGTTTTTGCTTATATCCCTTCGCAACCAACCTTGCTTTGAAACGATCAACATCACGATTGGTTCTGTACTTTGTTTTGTTCACCCACTTCACTTCTATTGGCTTCTTGTCTACAGGCAAGTCTGTTAGCTCCCATATTTCATTCTTCTCAATAGAATGAATTTCTTGATCCATAGCATTTCTCCAATTCTGGTCATTAGTAGCTTCCTCAAAAGTTAGTGGCTCACAATATGCAAATAAAGCATAGTTGACAATTTCTTCATCTAAGGGGTCATTGTCATTACCCAAGACACAATCTTGAAGTCTAGCTGGTAGCTGATGACGTCTTTTGTAACGATCTGAATTCCTTAATATAATAATTATATTTGTGTATGTAATATTTTATGTGAAAGCGAAATATGAGTAATGGTTTATAACGATTTTCTTAGTATATTTATATATACATATATTTATGTTTGAGCTAATATATACATATATATATATATATGTATATGATTTTAATATATGAGTTTGATTATGAATGTACTTGATGTGTTTGCGGTTCTCGTGGTTGCATGATTAAGGATTGTTGTAAGTATGTGAGTACTGTAATACCGACAATTTTTCTGATTTTAATAAATTGATTTTTGAGAATTTATAATTGGGTATTTCTTTTCAAATTCGTATAAATTTATTATTTGACTTATATTTACATGTGTGAAAAAGTGGAACTTATTTTATTTTGTGTTTTGGAGAAATTTATTCTTTAAAAGCTTTTGAAATCTGAATTCTTGAAGGTTATTTAAAGTGATAGAAGTTCCTAAGGAGGGGTGACCAATGCGTGTAGGGCACCCTAACCAATTTATTTAATGTTGAATCACTACAACATTTTAAATTTTCTGCAACGGCACAAAACCGTTGCTTAAAGCCCAAAAACCGTTGCTGAAAGTATAGGCAACGATTTTCAAACTGTTCTCTAGGTGAGTGTTGCTTATTGTCAAAGGCAACTGTTTTTTGTATTTGGCAACAGCTTTAAACCTTTGACTTATAAATAGCAACGGTTTCTTGGTAAGTAATATGCAACGGTTTTACTATAAACATGAACGGTTTCTTGGTACATAATACGCAACGGTTTTACTATAAACAGCGACGGTTTCTTGGTACATAATATGCAATGGTTTCACTATAAGCAGCAACAATTTTTTTTTTCAGAATATGCAACGATTTGTTAAGAAAACCGTTGCCTTTGCCTTTTAAACAACAACGTTTTTTTCATTTAAGCACATGCCCCGTTGCATTATGTTTCAGCAACAATTATACAACTATTGTCAACTTCACATAGGCAACACTTATTTTAGGTTTACTCTGTATGCAACACTTTTAATAAAATTATATTGAGCAGTTATATATATATATTATATTATATATATTATATATTATATATATATACATAGTGAAATTAAATTATAATCATCACCATACATACCAAAATAACATACATAAAATTATATTGTTCCATAATCTGTGAGACCCCCAATTTAGACCCAATTTATTTGTATTACAATCTTTTATTTTTAATATAATTAGTTTATTGAATAATGATTTGTGGTACTTCGATTTCTTTTTAAAAGTATTGGAATTTAATTATTTATGTGTGTATATATATATATACGTAAAATATAGGTAAGTAATAAAATATTTTCCTTGAATAATTCTAAATATAATTTTGGCATGAAAATATTTTATTAAGTATAGTATTTTATCATCAAAATGTTATTTGATTTATATTTTGAAAATAAAGGATTTTTGAAGGGTTATAATGTTATAACTTTAAAAATTCATAACTTTCCAACCGTAAGTCTAAAAATTACAAATTTTATGTCAAAACGATCGTATTAAAATGTAGATTATGAAAATACAAAGTTTTGGATTTAACTCTGGAGTCTTCGAATTTTTATTTTGCTGCAGTGACTGTTCGTGTAACACCCTATTTATTTAACCCTTAATTACCCTTAATAAAAAGTGAATTTAAAATTTTCATTTTAACTTATAAAAATCTCCCTTCAAACGGACGGAGTTTCGTTTGTTTTTAAGACTTTCCCAAAATTCTGGTTTTCCTGTAACCTGATAAATATCAACATTTTCAAATTTCAGAAGCCAGCAAGGCTATATACATATATCACAACTAGTGCAACATCGTGCACACGTCAGAATAGCAGAGTATGAAACATCAGAGTTTAGCGGAAATATAAACAAGTTGTGGAAAATAGTACTTTTCCCAAAATAAGACTCCTACCCAAAAGGAGTTGTCCTGGGCCCCCAAAAAGGCTATATACAATATATACAACAAAAATGAATCAAGTCACATCATCGGGCCCAGGACATTCCCATGTCCTACATATATAAGTAACCTACTCTCCCTGTGAGGGAGAGTACTCCTGCTCGACCATACTCGTGTAAGCTCCTTCTTCACCTGTAAAAATATATCAAGAAGGGTAGCATTACACAGAACTTAGAAAATACATTCTAAAATGACATAGAGAACAACTAAGATATTACTACCCGTTATCACTTGAATTATACTTCCTATTTTCAAATACCCTTGCTTCATTAATTCCCTATCGTTGTCCATATTCATTTCTCATTCCTTTTTACTGTTTTCTTGACCTTTCTTGATTCTATCATGTCCTTCTATCACTTTACTCACTTATCTACCTACCCTTTTATTCCTATTAAATACTCACTCCTAACGGTGGTTCTGTCCATATAATATTCCACTCCTCTATGGAGGGTCCTGATAACATCCACTCCTTATGGAGGGTCATGATAATATCCACTCCTTTATGGAGGGTCATGTAATGTCCACTCCGTTGCGGAGGGTCCTAATAACATCCACTCCTTTATGGAGGGTCATGATAATATCCACTCCTTTATGGAGGGTCCTGATAATATCCACTCCTTTATGGAGGGTCATGAAGATATCCACTCCTTTACGGAGGGTCATGGTAATATCCACTCCTTATGGAGGGTCATGATGATGTATAAATTCCGCTCCTTTATGGAGGGTCATGTTTATATAATTTCCCGCTCCGCATAGGGATGGTCATGATAATCTAATTTCCCGCTCCGCATAGGGAGGGTCATGAACGTATCCTCTCCATTTTGGAGGGTCCATAGACAATACTCAATATCATAATCAATTGTTCATACCATTCACTTACCTTCTTCTCTAACCATTAATCCTTTTCTTGATTCCTTTACCATTCACCTAATTTCCTTCTTATTTCCGTTAACTGCATTTTACACTTCATCATCATTCATATTCATTCCAAATCCATTCTAAACACTAAAATTAATAACATAATCAACTTCCTAATCACTACATTCATTATTGACCTTCAAACCAGACTATAATCTACATCCATCATCAATATTCCCAATTGTCTCATGTTCATTACAATTCCATTCTAAACACTAGAATTAATAACATAATCAACTTTCTAATCACTATATTCATTGTTAACCTTCAAGCCATGCTATATTCTACCACCATCATCATTAAATCCAATTGTCTATCTCATCTCTAAATCTCTAGTTCACTTTCATTATTAAACCCACAAATACTTAAATCTAGACAATTCCAAACGTACACAATTATTGTCATATCCATTAACCTTTCATAAATCCTATTCTAGTCAATTTCCCTAAGGTTCATCTTTCTATTTTATTCCCTACCCTTAATTCCCCCTATATACAAGCTAGAAAATACCCCCTAAGAAGTGGTAATGTTGGTTTTGGCCTCAAAATCTCGAGAGGGGGGGGGGGTGAATCGAGTTTTATTATGTATTGAAAAATTCGTACCAAATTAAAAATAGTTTTTAGACGGAGAGATTAAGCGTTCGTTATGGATCGCGAAAACGTTAGAAAAAATATAATCGAGTAGCGCGGAAACGTAAATAAAGTAAATATGCGGAAAGTAAAAGATAAGGGATAGAAAAGCTTGCACCGGTGATTTTATACTGGTTCAGCCTTCCCGTCGAAAGGCCTAGTCCAGTCCCCAAGCGACCCGCCTGAGAGTTCTTATAACCAAGCAATAGAGCCGCACCCTATTACAACCAAGAGCACCCCGCACACTTTTAGGAACCTCCGTTCGCTAGGGGCCTCAATCAAACAGCAGGGTTCCTCGCCCTACGACGTATCACAACGTCCACTAAGGGATTCTCTCCCTAATCACTAAGGTTTAGAATGATTGCGATTGCAAGTACAATAGCTTTGTGTGTTCTCAAAACACTGATACAACAATAAGCTCTTATGATAATGAAGAATAAGTTTCTCTAGAAGTCACTCAGCCAATAAGGATTTGTCTTTGAAAAAGTATAAACAATGAAAAGCAGAAAACTAGAGAAGAAGATGAAGAAGAACGTGCAATGTGAATGAATGAATGAATGAGAATTGTTCTGATCGTTCTTAATGTTGGAGTCAATTGATTTAAAAAGAAAAAAAGGTTTTGAATCAACAAATGATTTTGAATTTTGAAAAACAAATCAAAATAGAATAATAGAAGATTTGTAATAAGTTTTAAAATCAAAATAAAATCAAAACGATTTTCGAAATAATAAAAAGATTTGATTCTTAAAACCAAAAAGGAAATAATTCAAATTTAAATTCATTTTCGAAATAAAATAAAATATATCAGAAACTTTTATATAAAAACAAATCAGGAAATAATAAAATTGATTCTGACACGTTTTTCAATAAATCATGAAATAATCGATTACTTAGAAGCAATAATCGATTACTTCTACAAAAATAGAAATTCTTAAAACATTTGAAAAACATGTAATCGATTAGGCTAAGAATAGTTAATCGATTACATCACTCCTGTTCATTATGTGATGCAACATTAATAATCGATTACACTGAGAGGTTAATCGATTACTAAGCCTCTGGTTTGCATATGATGCAACATCATGTAATCGATTACTACAAACCTTTTAATCGATTACAAAGCCTCTGAAAAATATATGATGCAACAATTATAATCGGTTATTTGACCAGTATAATCGATTACCTCTATAAGGAAGTAATGGATTAATAAAAGTCACTTAATCGATTACACACTCTCTGATTTTTCTATGATGCAACAAGATTAATCGATTACTTTAGCAAATAATCGATTACTCCCTCTTGCACACATACAAATATACAGAGTTTTGTAACATCAATTATTTTACTAAGGTTGATTGCAGAAAACTCATTTTTCATGCAAAAACACGTTTTTCCTTCTTCTCTCTAAAATGAAAAGCTTATTGGCTTTTGTAACTACTTAAAGAAACATAACTTCATTACCTTACTCCCTCTTGCACACATACAAATATACAGAGTTTTGTAACATCAATTATTTTACTAAGGTTGATTGCAGAAAACTCATTTTTCATGCAAAAACACGTTTTTCCTTCTTCTCTCTAAAATGAAAAGCTTATTGGCTTTTGTAACTACTTAAAGAAACATAACTTCATTACCTTACAATATGTTCTAAAGACAAGGCTTCTATTCTATGCTTGCTTGAGTCTTCAATCTTGAGACTTGACTTGCACTTGTGAGCTTGAACTTGAGTTGGCTTGTTATCATCAAAACACTTAATTGAATTCCTTTGAAGTTCATAGAGAGTTTGAAGCATGCCTTCCAACCAGCTTGACTTCCAACACTCCCCCTTTTTGATGATGACAAACAACCATTCTGATATGCTCTTTACTATCTGCATCACAAGTGTTATACAAGCAGAAATAGATATATAATAATGAAACCTTTCTTAGAATCATAGAATACAGGAAAAAATAATGGATTATTTCATCTCCCCCTGAATGAATGCTTAAAAATATATCATTTTGAATCAAGCATCCTTCCAGAATAATGGATTAGATCTTCTCCCCCTGAATGTATTAGCCAAATAAATTAGCCAATATATCAGAATCTCTCTCCCCCTTTTGTAATCATCAAAAAGATGTGCAATCTCCCCCTGAAACACTAAGAAGATGCATCAATAATAACAAGAGAGATTAAGGATTCACATATTCAAAATAGGTGAGAGGCAGAAGTTAAACTAATTTCTCTACGAATATAAAAGAAATTTTCTTTTGGAAGCGGTTTCGTAAAGATATCAGCCAACTGCCGCGAAGTATCAACATACTCTATAATGCAATCACCTTTTTGAATATGATCACGAATAAAATGGTGACGAATCTCTATATGCTTCGTGCGAGAATGTTGCACTGGGTTTTTGGTAATAGAAATAGCACTTGTATTATCACATTTAATAGGAATGTGATCTAGACTTACACCAAAGTCTAGGAGTTGCTGTTTTAACCATAAAATCTGGGCGCAACAACTACCCGCGGCTACATATTCAGCCTCAGCTGTAGATAGGGCAACACTAGACTGTTTCTTACTAGCCCAAGAAACTAATGAATTGCCAAGAAGATGACAAGTGCCGCTAGTGCTTTTTCTATCTACTTTGAAACCAGCAAAGTCAGAATCAGAATACCCAACAAGATTACATGAAGAACCTTTGGGGTACCACAAACCCATATCAATTGTGCCAGACAGATATTTCATTATACGCTTGGCAGCAACCATGTGCGTTTCTTTTGGATTCGACTGGAACCGAGCACAAAGACACACACTAAACATGATATCCAGCCTACCTGCCGTTAAATAGAGAAGGGATCCGATAATACCTCTATACTTTGTTATTTCTACGGATTTACCTCCCTCGTCTTTGTCCAAGTAGCAAGATGTGCTTATCGGTGTTGCAACTGCCTTGGCCTTATCCATGCCAAATCTTTTCAATAGTTCCTTGCAGTATTTTGTTTGACTAATGAAGATTCCGTCCTTTGCTTGCTTTATTTGTAAACCCAGGAAAAAGTTCAACTCACCCATCATGGACATTTCGAACTCTTCCTGCATCATATTAGAAAACTCCTTGCAAAGGATTTCATTAGTAGCACCGAATATAATATCATCTACATAAATTTGAACTAAAAGAATGTCCTTTCCTTTCTTTTTAATAAAAAGTGTGTTATCAACCTTCCCTCTTTCAAAGTTATTACTCAATAAAAACTTGCTAAGACGGTCATACCATGCTCTAGGAGCTTGTTTCAGACCATACAAAGCCTTTTTCAATTTATAAACATAGTCAGGGTGTTCATAACTTTCAAAGCCAGGAGGTTGACACACATAAACTTCCTCATTTATAAAACCATTAAGAAAGGCACTCTTTACGTCCATTTGATATAATTTAAAATTTAAAATGCACGCAAATGCTAATAGCAGTCTAATGGCTTCCAACCTAGCAACAGGGGCAAATGTTTCCTCATAATCTATACCCTCTTCCTGGTTGTAACCTTGTGCAACTAGCCTAGATTTGTTTCGAACAATTAAACCAGCCTCATCAAGTTTGTTTTTATAAATCCACTTAAGTCCAATAATCAGATGAGACTCAGGCCTAGGAACAAGTTCCCATACCTGATTTCTTTCGAACTGGTTTAATTCTTCTTGCATTGCCAAAAGCCAATGCTCATCAAGTATTGCCTCATAATAATTCTTTGGCTCTACTTGAGAAACAAATGCAAAGAAGTTACACAGATTGCTAATAGAGTTGCGAGTACTTACACCTTTAGAAATGTCTCCGATGATTTGATCAATAGGATGATGCCTTGATATTTTCCACTCCTTTGGCAAATCAGTGTTGAGTTCCAATGATTGTTCTTGATTGTTTTCCTCAACATTTTCTACTGAATTTTCATTGCTTTCGGATTGATCCTTTGATTTAGCATTTTGCTCCTCATCCTCATCAATGAATAATTCTCCAAGAATACCTGAAAAATCATTAGCAGATACCTTTCCCAACCTTCTGGGATCGGATTCGTCAAATGATACATGAATAGATTCTTCAATAGTATTACGAGATTTATTGTATATCCTATAAGCTTTGCTAGATGCAGAATAACCAAGAAATATACCCTCATCAGCTCTAGCTTCAAAAGATCCTAGATTTTCTCTACCATTATTATGCACAAAACATTTACATCCAAAGACTCGAAGATGGGAAATATTTGGTTTTCTCCCCTTGTACAGCTCATAGGGGGTTTTCTTTAAAATAGGCCTAATCAAAACACGGTTCATAACATAACATGCTGTACTCACTGCATCGGCCCAAAAATATGCAGGCAAATTCATGTCATTAAGCATTGTTCTAGAAAGCTCTTTTAATGAACGATTTTTCCTCTCCACAACCCCATTTTGCTCTGGAGTTCTTGGAGCTGAAAAATAATGCTTAATTCCATGTTTTTCGCAAAACTTTTCAAAATAATGATTTTCAAATTCTCCACCATGATCAGTTCTAATGGATGCAATGCTCAAATGCAATTGGTTTTGAATAATCTTGGCTAGCTTTTTAAATTCATGAAATGCGTCATTTTTATGAGTAATAAAAAACGTCCATGTATACCTAGAATAGTCATCCACAATAACTAAACAATAATAGTTGCCACCAAAGCTTTTTGTTTGACACGGTCCAAAAAGATCCATATGTAAAAGTTCCAAAGGCCTTTGAGTTGAAACAAGGTTTTTAGAAGGAAAATTGGCCCTTGTGAGTTTTGATTTTGAACACGGATCACATTTTTCAGAAAAAGTAAAATTTTGCTTTGGCAAACCAACTACTAAGTTTTTAGAAGAAATTTTATTTAAATGAGCCATGTGGATGTGACCTATTCTACGATGCCACAGCCACGATTCATCCTCTTTAGATAATAAACATTTCACATCATTTGAGGGAATTGAATCAAAATCAATAATATATACATTGTTTACCCTGCGAGCAATTAGCTTTATAAGATTATCAACTTTACCCTCGATAATACATCTATCTGAATCAAATATAACCCTATTGCCTTTATCACACAATTGACTAATACTTAGCAAATTGTGCTTTAGGCCCTCAACATGTAAAACATTTTCAATGCAAGGGTTAGGGGGTGTACCAATTTTACCGATTCCGATGATCTTTCCTTGATTGTTATCTCCGAAGGTTACATGTCCTTGGTCCTTAGCCACGAGATGCGAAAATTTTGATTTATCTCCAGTCATATGTTTTGAGCATCCGCTGTCCAAGTACCACCAAGACTTCCTTCCTTCCGGAGTAACCTACAATAAAAGATTCAAGGTTTCTTTTTAGGTACCCATATCTTTTTGGGTCCTTGAGCGTTAGTATAGCCATAGTTTAAATCATGCCACCTTCTAGCTTCATTGTTCGGTTTAACGAACTTCACTTTTCGGTGTATGCATTCATGTGCACCATGGCCCTTCTTACCACAAATATGACATATAATAAAAGGTTTCTTATGATTACTGGCAGGGACAAAAATGGTACTAAGTTTCTTTTGATGCCTACCGGGTTGATATCCTAAACCCGCTCTATTAAAGAAACATTTTTGCCTACCTAACATTAAATTTAAAGTATTTCTACCTTTTGTAAATTTAGCAAGGGCTTCTTTTAAATCTTCAATTTCTTTAACCAGATCCTTGCAGAATTTACACGAAGAAGAACTAGCTTTAAGTTTAATGTCATTACTAGAAGTGTTTGAGGAATTTTTTAAAGTCAAATTCAGCTCCTTATTTTGATTTTTTAAAAATTCATTTTCTTTTGAAAGCTCTTTATTCTTTTCTAAAAGAGAAGCTGAATTTTTCTTTTCTAGAGAAACCAATAAGGATATCCTCATTGATTCCTCATGTAATTCTTCAAAAGCTTCAAGTAATTCTTCATAAGAAAAATTTGGTTAAGAAATTACCTCATTGTCGTGAGCCATCAAGCACAGGTTGGCGGTCTCTTCTTGTTCGTCTGAATCCTCATCCGAACTTCCATCATTGTCCAGCCACGCCAAATATGCTTGCTTTCCCTTCTTTGAACTTGAGGTGCCCTTTTCTGAATTCTCTTTCTTTTTCAATTGATAACAATAAGCTCGAATATGGCCAGGCTTGCCACACTCATGACAGGTGATGGTCGAGCCTCCACTTTTGTTGTTGTCTCTTCGGTTGAAATTCTTCTTCCTCAGAAATTTCCCGAACTTCTTCACCAATAGACCCATGTGTTCATCATTGATCAGTTCTTTGTCCGAGTCACTATCTGGTGCAGGTGCTTCAGCTTTGAATGCCAAGCTTTTGACTTTCTTGTTCTCTTCTTCATGCTGAGCTAACCTTTCCAGTTCACTTTCATGTTCTTGTAATTTTCCAAACAGAGTTGCCAGCGTCATTGTTGAGAGATTTCTTGATTCAGCGATTGCTGTCACTTTAGGTTGCCAATCTCTTCCCAAACATCTGAGCACTTTGTTGATGAGATCCTCATTGGTGAATTTCTTCCCCAATGTTGTCAGTTGATTTACGATCATTGTGAAGCGTTTTTGGATCTCCTGAATTGATTCTCCATCTTTCATTCTGAACAATTCATATTCACCAGTTAATGTATTAATTCTTGATCTCTTTACTTCCGTGGTTCCCTCATGCGTGACTTCCAGTGTATCCCACATCTGTTGTGCTGTCTCGCATGTTGAAATCCTGAAAAAATCATCATAGCTCAAAGCAGATGTTATAATATTTTTCGCTTTCAAGTCGTACTGGACTCTACGTTCCTCCTCCTCCGTCCACTCAGCCATAGGCTTTTCGACGGTGTTACCGTTAACCACATAGGTAGGAACATAGGGACCATTAACGACGGCATCCCAAACTTTTAATCCTACTCCTTGAATAAAAATTTTCATACGGGCTTTCCAATACGCGTACCCTACCCCATCAAACATGGGAGGACGGTTAATAGAACTCCCTTCACCTCCAAACAGAGAGTTTGAAGCCATACTCTTGAGACGGTTAAGTCTTAACACAAGAGACTAGCTCTGATGCCAATTGTTGGTTTTGGCCTCAAAATCTCGAGAGGGGGGGGGGGGTGAATCGAGTTTTATTATGTATTGAAAAATTCGTACCAAATTAAAAATAGTTTTTAGACAGAGAGATTAAGCGTTCGTTATGGATCGCGAAAACGTTAGAAAAAATATAATCGAGTAGCGCGGAAACGTAAATAAAGTAAATATGCGGAAAGTAAAAGATAAGGGATAGAAAAGCTTGCACCGGTGATTTTATACTGGTTCAGCCTTCCCGTCGAAAGGCCTAGTCCAGTCCCCAAGCGACCCGCCTGAGAGTTCTTATAACCAAGCAATAGAGCCGCACCCTATTACAACCAAGAGCACCCCGCACACTACTAGGAACCTCCGTTCGCTAGGGGCCTCAATCAAACAGCAGGGTTCCTCGCCCTACGACGTATCACAACGTCCACTAAGGGATTCTCTCCCTAATCACTAAGGTTTAGAATGATTGCGATTGCAAGTACAATAGCTTTGTGTGTTCTCAAAACACTGATACAACAATAAGCTCTTATGATAATGAAGAATAAGTTTCTCTAGAAGTCACTCAGCCAATAAGGATTTGTCTTTGAAAAAGTATGAACAATGAAAAGCAGAAAACTAGAGAAGAAGATGAAGAAGAACGTGCAATGTGAATGAATGAATGAATGAGAATTGTTCTGATCGTTCTTAATGTTGGAGTCAGTTGATTTAAAAAGAAAAAAAGGTTTTGAATCAACAAATGATTTTGAATTTTGAAAAACAAATCAAAATATAATAATAGAAGATTTGTAATAAGTTTTAAAATCAAAATAAAATCAAAACGATTTTCGAAATAATAAAAAGATTTGATTCTTAAAACCAAAAAGGAAATAATTCAAATTTAAATTCATTTTCGAAATAAAATAAAATATATCAGAATCTTTTATATAAAAACAAATCAGGAAATAATAAAATTGATTCTGACACGTTTTTCAATAAATCATGAAATAATCGATTACTTAGAAGCAATAATCGATTACTTCTACAAAAATAGAAATTCTTAAAACATTTGAAAAACATGTAATCGATTAGGCTAAGAATAGTTAATCGATTACATCACTCCTGTTCATTATGTGATGCAACATTAATAATCGATTACACTGAGAGGTTAATCGATTACTAAGCCTCTGGTTTGCATATGATGCAACATCATGTAATCGATTACTACAAACCTTTTAATCGATTACAAAGCCTCTAAAAAATATATGATGCAACAATTATAATCGGTTATTTGACCAGTATAATCGATTACCTCTATAAGGAAGTAATGGATTAATAAAAGTCACTTAATCGATTACACACTCTCTGATTTTTCTATGATGCAACAAGATTAATCGATTACTTTAGCAAATAATCGATTACTCCCTCTTGCACACATACAAATATACAGATTTTTGTAACATCAATTATTTTACTAAGGTTGAATGCAGAAAACTCATTTTTCATGCAAAAACACGTTTTTCCTTCTTCTCTCTAAAATGAAAAGCTTATTGGCTTTTGTAACTACTTAAAGAAACATAACTTCATTACCTTACAATATGTTCTAAAGACAAGGCTTCTATTCTATGCTTGCTTGAGTCTTCAATCTTGAGACTTGACTTGCACTTGTGAGCTTGAACTTGAGTTGGCTTGTTATCATCAAAACACTTAATTGAATTCCTTTGAAGTCCATAGAGAGTTTGAAGCATGCCTTCCAACCAGCTTGACTTCCAACAGGTAACACTTCCCTTCTTACCTCAAAACCAATAAATATAAGAGTTCCTTGAGGTGAGGGAGGTCCTATGTGATGATTCCTTAGCTTAAAAATTGAGAAGTTGATGGTGATCTTGATTCTTGATCAACTTGAAGTGAGAAAAGCTTGAGCCCTAGAGGAGATTAAATACAACTTTCATGAGCTAAAGAGAGTTGGAAAGGAATTAATATCATGCCATAAGACTCTACTTACCCCAAGTGATGGTGGAACTTGAAATCCAAAAGGGAGAAGGGAGGGAGCAACACGTGAGATGGAAGGAGGAGAGGGAATGAGACTTCAACCCACTTCCATGGTGTAAGCTTGATGGGGCTTGGTTGATCTTGAGTTTGATTTGCTCAAAATCAAGTGTTTGTGATGAGAGGGTGATGGGAGTGCTCTTGGAGTTGAGAGAAATGGTGAAGGTGACGGGTTAATGTTGGAGATGGAGTATGAAGGAATGAGGTGCCTTTGATGCCATATAATCAGCCTTGGGGTCAGCCACCATCGTGTGGCTTAGATGCAAACTTTGGCCCCAAGTTTCCAATTCAACGCACCAGATCTGGTGGCTACTGCGCGCGCGCCTGGGCGGACGTCTGGAGCGCCTGAGCGCGAGAACAACACCAGCACACGAGCTGGTGCATGGCTGATGCACCAGATGCTGGCTGGGTGGAGAATTGGCGCGCCAGCACGGGGCTGATGCGCATCTGATGCAACGTGCGCGCGCCTGAGCGCACGGAATGGCGCGTGTAACATCCAATTTTAATAAAATAAATGTATTTCCATTAGTATAAAAGTTTAATATACAATTAAAAATTTGGATTGGATGTACAACATGAAATCAAGCAATCAATTGTTGAAGTTCTTTTCTTTCGTCCTTCACCATCATGAAAATCTGGTTCTTGCTCCTCCAAGCTCAACCTAAAATGTTAAACCACAATGGAGTGAACATCCTTTCACAGTAGAATAGAAATTAAGAATTGAAATGAGTAAATGAGATTTTAATAAAGATATAATTTGTATACTCACTTACGTTTGTCTCACTTATAGTTATATAATTTATAAATGGATTACTCTCATTCAATTTTGCTTTATGACACTTTAATTAGTTTATCATGTAGGTGATCATCATTAACTTAAGTATCAATTTGCCATGTAATAGGTCATAAATTCAATTTAACATATTTACTATGGTTTCATAATATCTTCTAATCCTCTTAGTCACATTTTTATTATACTACTAACAATTACTTAAATAATAGCATTGTAATTTGTCTTAAGTACTTTAATCATTCTACCATATGTATGTTAGTTAGCAGAAGCCTAAGACAATTCATTTACAGCTAATGGTTTTTGTTCTTTTAGTAATAATCTCTATAGTATATTAATAATAGCTTTGGAATTATTAGTACAACAACTCGTGTTTTATAGTTTTAATTACATAGCCATCATTTTTAGGTATTCTAATTATTCTTAAAAATTTTAGGTTTCATCTTGGCATTTCATCGAGCACTTTATCTACACTATTTCACCATTAGGGAAATCATAGGTTTTTAATAATATACATCCCCAGAAATGTTTAATTCACCTACACAGGTAGGTGATAGAGCAGAGTCTACTATCCTAGGGTTTAATATGTGCAATTTAATCATCTACAAATTCCAGAACCTAATCTCTATTCTAAAAGGAAAAGAGTTCCTCCCTTACCTCAAGGGAAGATTACTCAACTCCAAGTGCTTGACTTATGTTGTTTGGCTTCTACAACTCCTTTCCTTTGATTGAAATGGTAGAAATCCTCAAGAAAAGTGATGAATTTTAGCCATAGCAATGAGATTGAGGTGGGGTTTGATGGGAAATTAGAAAGCAAGTGTTAGAATTAGTGAAAAGGTGTTGGGTGTTGTTAATTTATGCAGTAGGGGTTTGATTTGGATGAGTTAAGGGTGGTTGGTGCATGAAAATTGGTTTTTGGTGCATGAGATTCGTGTCTGGTGCGGTGTGGGGCTGTCTGGTGCGGATTTCTGGAGTCTGGTGCTGCTGGGGAGGAGCCGGTGCGGATTTCTGGTGCCCTGGTGCTTATATATACCAACGCGCGCCTGAGCGCGCGCCTGAGCGCGCGCCTGGTGCGCCCGAGCGCGCACCAGGTTCTGGAGCCTTCTAGCACCCGCGCGAGATTTCCTGACGCGTCTGGGTTGGTGCGGTCAGCGCGCCTGAGCGCAGCACCAGCGCGCCTGAGCGCGCGCGCCACTGGTGCCTCAGGTTTTCCGCATCGGTGCGTTTGGGCGCACCGGCTTGTGCCCCGGCGCACCAGTTTGCCCCGGAACGCCGATTTTCGCATTTTTAACCAATTTTAATGGATTTTAACCATTCCTAACACTTAATCTAACCCATATAGAGGCAAATTAGGTTCCTAATCATAAAATTATATTTTCCTAATGTTATTCACCCGATTGACAGACGATTTATAAATTGAAACTTCAAGCTTACTCAATTACGATTTCTTTCCGGCTTAGGTCAATTTACCTTTTCTTACACTACCTTAACAATCTTTGGGACTTGATTAAATGATCTTCTTTAAGTCCTTCAAGTCAAATTACAATAACTTCTCCATAACAAATGTTTGTTAACTTCTCAATTTTTTATTCTTAATTTAATCTCATGACCCCTTTCTTACTTGCAAATCTTTGTTTTACTTGTTTCCTTCTCGTCTTATTATTATCTCTCTTCGAGACTTGCTTAAGTAATGGGTTTTTATTCAAAGTTCCTGAAATCTAATTAATTTCACCAATTTATCGTAAACTATAAAGAATGTCTCCGGATTGAATGTTTTCTAATCCTTGCTATTCATTCCTTTCGAGCATCCTTCATTAATTGTGATCAGACCAGGACAACACACACAATTTGCCCTTTTATTCCAAATCACTTTTCATTATTATTCTAAATGAATTAAACATATACATAATTATCAATATTTATTTAAAATTTAGGTTGTTACAATACTGCCCCACTTATAGGAATTTCGTCCTCGAAATTCGATCAAAATTGGTGGGGTGAGGTGCTTAACTTGAAGTTTTAGAAAGAAGTTCAAATGACATAGTTACATATTTATATTATTACATTCTTCCCTAAACACATATCATCTTTGTAACATAACATTATTTCTTACTCTATATTTTATAGTAGTTATTACACACAGTCTTTCTTTCATTTGTTAGTACATTCCTTTGCATAATGTCCCAATCCTTTGCAGTGATGACAGATAGCCCGTTGTTTCCGACATTCCCTTAAGTGGCTTCTTTGGCAAATCTCGCACCGAGGCGGTTTGGTCGATTCATATTCCTCATTGCTTACTCTCTTTTTGTTTCTAGCTTCATCTTGTTCACTGGTATGGGATTCAGTGGTGTGGGATTCATCATGGGTGAGGGATCTTTTACCTTTCTCTTCAATTCTCCTCTTGGTTTCCAAATCTTTTTCGTAGGTGAAACACATGTTTACTAATAGTGGAAAACTTTGGATCTTTTGGTATTCGATAGCTAGTTTGATTTCGGGATGCAGACCATTCACAAATCTTGTGCATCTTGCTTCTTCTTCAGGGTTGGATTCATAGTATAGGGAATATCGAAAAAGTTCTTCGAACCGTGCCACATATTCCTCTATACTCATATTTCCTTGTTTTAGTTCAAGAAATTCTATTTCTTTTTGAAGGCGAATATTTTCTGGGAAATATCTTTCCAGAAACTTTTTCTTGAACACTTCCCAAGTAATTTCTCTTGATTCCGCTTCCAAGAATCGTTTGGTGTTTTCCCACCAACTGTCGGCTTCTTCAATTAATACGTATGTTGCGACTAAGACTTTTTGGGCATCAGAACAATTCATTATTTTGAATATTTTCTCTATGTTACAGATCCATTTGTGCGCTTTGATCGGGTCGAAACCTCCCTCAAATTTAGGAGGGTCTACTTTACAAAACTCTGCAAGTTTATGAAATTCTGTTGCTTCAGGGGTTTGGTTGGTTTGCATCAGATTTTCAGATACGTCAGCGTTCCTTGAGGTCATTTTGTTGAGTCTGCAAATTTCATTATGGTTAGAGTCGTCCTACTTTTATTATTATTATAAGATTATTCTTTTCTACCAGGGGTGTGGAGAGTGTCTGCTCCCCCACTTAGTGTTTGGCTACCTTTGTTCTATTCATCTACATTTTCACCTTTGTATTTATCTTTTGTTCATGCAATTCGCCATTCCTAATACATACTGACAAAATTTCCGATTTTATTCAGAGTACATCTTAATTTATTTTACCTTTATTTGATATTCAAGTCGTATCTTCAGTCTTTCCATCTAGTCTTTTAATTAGCACTTTGATCATTTTCAGAGCTTCATACAATCATACTTTATTTACTCTTTTATCATATGTCTATTTCCTAAGACAGTTTATTGTATATTTTAAAATTATAACACACTTAGCTTACATTCAGTTTGCCTTCGCAGTTGATTTGATTTATCTCTTTCTACATTATGAATTTATTTATATCATAAAACAATTCATCATATGTATATCCATGGTGTTAAAATTATTCCGCATTTAGACACTATTTACCCAACATTTATACTCTCTTCCATTTATCATGATTTGTTCTTCATTGTTGTACACTCAATTATCAGAATTATGCTTAGCTTTACAACTGTTTGACATATATTCCTATTTAGTTTACTTATTCATTCTACGCTTAGATTATATAGAATTTATCCTAAGTTACTTCATATTCGTTTAGACTTCTTCTATACTTATACTCATATACTTTTCCACTTGTTGCCAAAGTCATTAAAATTTGAAATTAGTTATGGAACCCATTAGAATTTACATTTCTTAACACTTCCACAAACTCTACTTTTCTTATTCAGAGCAGTTCTTTCCTTTCGGCCTGGGGAAATGGTCCCGAATCCGTTTTGAAACTCCAGTTCTTAGCTCTTCATACACATAGGGAGTGGCATATATGAATAGGTACAGTAAAATAAAATAATAGATTGATGGGTATAAGGAAGTCAAAAGGATATAGCACCATAATAAAATGAAAATTTTGGTTAATATTGAGGGTTTAAAAGGAAAAAAAATGAGTATGTTACTAAGTGATAAAAAGGAAAATATTCTGTCACCAAAAGAAAGTGAAAATGAAAGTGAGGAAATTTACTGGGCATGGTCGGCGGGACACCTCGGATGTTGCCGACTGATGTGGGGTCGGGGTCCGCCGAGGATAACGTAGCTGACCAGTTTCACATTACTGCTCTGATACCATATTGTAACATCCAATTTTAATAAAATAAATGTATTTCCATTAGTATAAAAGTTTAATATACAATTAAAAATTTGGATTGGATGTACAACATGAAATCAAGCAATCAATTGTTGAAGTTCTTTTCTTTCGTCCTTCACCATCATGAAAATCTGGTTCTTGCTCCTCCAAGCTCAACCTAAAATGTTAAACCACAAGGGAGTGAACATCCTTTCACAGTAGAATAGAAATTAAGAATTGAAATGAGTAAATGAGATTTTAATAAAGATATAATTTGTATACTCACTTACGTTTGTCTCACTTATAGTTATATAATTTATAAATGGATTACTCTCATTCAATTTTGCTTTATGACACTTTAATTAGTTTATCATGTAGGTGATCATCATTAACTTAAGTATCAATTTGCCATGTAATAGGTCATAAATTCAATTTAACATATTTACTATGGTTTCATAATATCTTCTAATCCTCTTAGTCACATTTTTATTATACTACTAACAATTACTTAAATAATAGCATTGTAATTTGTCTTAAGTACTTTAATCATTCTACCATATGTATGTTAGTTAGCAGAAGCCTAAGACAATTCATTTACAGCTAATGGTTTTTGTTCTTTTAGTAATAATCTCTATAGTATATTAATAATAGCTTTGGAATTATTAGTACAACAACTCGTGTTTTATAGTTTTAATTACATAGCCATCATTTTTAGGTATTCTAATTATTCTTAAAAATTTTAGATTTCATCTTGGCATTTCATCGAGCACTTTATCTACACTATTTCACCATTAGGGAAATCATAGGTTTTTAATAATATACATCCCCAGAAATGTTTAATTCACCTACACAGGTAGGTGATAGAGCAGAGTCTACTATCCTAGGGTTTAATATGTGCAATTTAATCATCTACAAATTCCAGAACCTAATCTCTATTCTAAAAGGAAAAGAGTTCCTCCCTTACCTCAAGGGAAGATTACTCAACTCCAAGTGCTTGACTTATGTTGTTTGGCTTCTACAACTCCTTTCCTTTGATTGAAATGGTAGAAATCCTCAAGAAAAGTGATGAATTTTAGCCATAGCAATGAGATTGAGGTGGGGTTTGATGGGAAATTAGAAAGAAAGTGTTAGAATTAGTGAAAAGGTGTTGGGTGTTGTTAATTTATGCAGTAGGGGTTTGATTTGGATGAGTTAAGGGTGGTTGGTGCATGAAAATTGGTTTTTGGTGCATGAGATTCGTGTCTGGTGCGGTGTGGGGCTGTCTGGTGCGGATTTCTGGAGTCTGGTGCTGCTGGGGAGGAGCCGGTGCGGATTTTTGGTGCCCTGGTGCTTATATATACCAACGCGCGCCTGAGCGCGCGCCTGGTGCGCCCGAGCGCGCACCAGGTTCTGGAGCCTTCTAGCACCCGCGCGAGATTTCCTGACGCATCTGGGTTGGTGCGGTCAGCGCGCCTGAGCGCAGCACCAGCGCGCCTGAGCGCGCGCGCCACTGGTGCCTCAGGTTTTCCGCATCGGTGCGTCTGGGCGCACCGGCTTGTGCCCCGGCGCACCAGTTTGCCCCGGAACGCCGATTTTCGCATTTTTAACCAATTTTAATGGATTTTAACCATTCCTAACACTAAATCTAACCCATATAGAGGCAAATTAGGTTCCTAATCATAAAATTATATTTTCCTAATGTTATTCACCCGATTGACAGACGATTTATAAATTGAAACTTCAAGCTTACTCAATTACGATTTCTTTCCGGCTTAGGTCAATTTACCTTTTCTTACACTACCTTAACAATCTTTGGGACTTGATTAAATGATCTTCTTTAAGTCCTTCAAGTCAAATTACAATAACTTCTCCATAACAAATGTTTGTTAACTTCTCAATTTTTTATTCTTAATTTAATCTCATGACCCCTTTCTTACTTGCAAATCTTTGTTTTACTTGTTTCCTTCTCGTCTTATTATTATCTCTCTTCGAGACTTGCTTAAGTAATGGGTTTTTATTCAAAGTTCCTGAAATCTAATTAATTTCACCAATTTATCGTAAACTATAAAGAATGTCTCCGGATTGAATGTTTTCTAATCCTTGCTATTCATTCCTTTCGAGCATCCTTCATTAATTGTGATCAGACCAGGACAACACACACAATTTGCCCTTTTATTCCAAATCACTTTTCATTATTATTCTAAATGAATTAAACATATACATAATTATCAATATTTATTTAAAATTTAGGTTGTTACAATACTGCCCCACTTATAGGAATTTCGTCCTCGAAATTCGATCAAAATTGGTGGGGTGAGGTGCTTAACTTGAAGTTTTAGAAAGAAGTTCAAATGACATAGTTACATATTTATATTATTACATTCTTCCCTAAACACATATCATCTTTGTAACATAACATTATTTCTTACTCTATATTTTATAGTAGTTATTACACACAGTCTTTCTTTCATTTGTTAGTACATTCCTTTGCATAATGTCCCAATCCTTTGCAGTGATGACAGATAGCCCGTTGTTTCCGACATTCCCTTAAGTGGCTTCTTTGGCAAATCTCGCACCGAGGCGGTTTGGTCGATTCATATTCCTCATTGCTTACTCTCTTTTTGTTTCTAGCTTCATCTTGTTCACTGGTATGGGATTCAGTGGTGTGGGATTCATCATGGGTGAGGGATCTTTTACCTTTCTCTTCAATTCTCCTCTTGGTTTCCAAATCTTTTTCGTAGGTGAAACACATGTTTACTAATAGTGGAAAACTTTGGATCTTTTGGTATTCGATAGCTAGTTTGATTTCGGGATGCAGACCATTCACAAATCTTGTGCATCTTGCTTCTTCTTCAGGGTTGGATTCATAGTATAGGGAATATCGAAAAAGTTCTTCGAACCGTGCCACGTATTCCTCTATACTCATATTTCCTTGTTTTAGTTCAAGAAATTCTATTTCTTTTTGAAGGCGAATATTTTCTGGGAAATATCTTTCCAGAAACTTTTTCTTGAACACTTCCCAAGTAATTTCTCTTGATTCCGCTTCCAAGAATCGTTTGGTGTTTTCCCACCAACTGTCGGCTTCTTCAATTAATACGTATGTTGCGAATAAGACTTTTTGGGCATCAGAACAATTCATTATTTTGAATATTTTCTCTATGTTACAGATCCATTTGTGCGCTTTGATCGGGTCGAAACCTCCCTCAAATTTAGGAGGGTCTACTTTACAAAACTCTGCAAGTTTACGAAATTCTGTTGCTTCAGGGGTTTGGTTGGTTTGCATCAGATTTTCAGATACGTCAGCGTTCCTTGAGGTCATTTTGTTGAGTCTGCAAATTTCATTATGGTTAGAGTCATCCTACTTTTATTATTATTATAAGATTATTCTTTTCTACCAGGGGTGTGGAGAGTGTCTGCTCCCCCACTTAGTGTTTGGCTACCTTTGTTCTATTCATCTACATTTTCACCTTTGTATTTATCTTTTGTTCATGCAATTCGCCATTCCTAATACATACTGACAAAATTTCCGATTTTATTCAGAGTACATCTTAATTTATTTTACCTTTATTTGATATTCAAGTCGTATCATCAGTCTTTCCATCTAGTCTTTTAATTAGCACTTTGATCATTTTCAGAGCTTCATACAATCATACTTTATTTACTCTTTTATCATATGTCTATTTCCTAAGACAGTTTATTGTATATTTTAAAATTATAACACACTTAGCTTACATTCAGTTTGCCTTCACAGTTGATTTGATTTATCTCTTTCTACATTATGAATTTATTTATATCATAAAACAATTCATCATATGTATATCCATGGTGTTAAAATTATTCCGCATTTAGACACTATTTACCCAACATTTATACTCTCTTCCATTTATCATGATTTGTTCTTCATTGTTGTACACTCAATTATCAGAATTATGCTTAGCTTTACAACTGTTTGACATATATTCCTATTTAGTTTACTTATTCATTCTACGCTTAGATTATATAGAATTTATCCTAAGTTACTTCATATTCGTTTAGACTTCTTCTATACTTATACTCATATACTTTTCCACTTGTTGCCAAAGTCATTAAAATTTGAAATTAGTTATGGAACCCATTAGAATTTACATTTCTTAACACTTCCACAAACTCTACTTTTCTTATTCAGAGCAGTTCTTTCCTTTCGGCCTGGGGAAATGGTCCCGAATCCGTTTTGAAACTCCAGTTCTTAGCTCTTCATACACATAGGGAGTGGCATATATGAATAGGTACAGTAAAATAAAATAATAGATTGATGGGTATAAGGAAGTCAAAAGGATATAGCACCATAATAAAATGAAAATTTTGGTTAATATTGAGGGTTTAAAAGGAAAAAAAATGAGTATGTTACTAAGTGATAAAAAGGAAAATATTCTGTCACCAAAAGAAAGTGAAAATGAAAGTGAGGAAATTTACTGGGCATGGTCGGGGGGACACCTCGGATGTTGCCGACTGATGTGGGGTCGGGGTCCGCCGAGGATAACGTAGCTGACCAGTGTCACATTACTGCTCTGATACCATATTGTAACATCCAATTTTAATAAAATAAATGTATTTCCATTAGTATAAAAGTTTAATATACAATTAAAAATTTGGATTGGATGTACAACATGAAATCAAGCAATCAATTGTTGAAGTTCTTTTCTTTCGTCCTTCACCATCATGAAAATCTGGTTCTTGCTCCTCCAAGCTCAACCTAAAATGTTAAACCACAAGGGAGTGAACATCCTTTCACAGTAGAATAGAAATTAAGAATTGAAATGAGTAAATGAGATTTTAATAAAGATATAATTTGTATACTCACTTACGTTTGTCTCACTTATAGTTATATAATTTATAAATGGATTACTCTCATTCAATTTTGCTTTATGACACTTTAATTAGTTTATCATGTAGGTGATCATCATTAACTTAAGTATCAATTTGCCATGTAATAGGTCATAAATTCAATTTAACATATTTACTATGGTTTCATAATATCTTCTAATCCTCTTAGTCACATTTTTATTATACTACTAACAATTACTTAAATAATAGCATTGTAATTTGTCTTAAGTACTTTAATCATTCTACCATATGTATGTTAGTTAGCAGAAGCCTAAGACAATTCATTTACAGCTAATGGTTTTTGTTCTTTTAGTAATAATCTCTATAGTATATTAATAATAGCTTTGGAATTATTAGTACAACAACTCGTGTTTTATAGTTTTAATTACATAGCCATCATTTTTAGGTATTCTAATTATTCTTAAAAATTTTAGATTTCATCTTGGCATTTCATCGAGCACTTTATCTACACTATTTCACCATTAGGGAAATCATAGGTTTTTAATAATATACATCCCCAGAAATGTTTAATTCACCTACACAGGTAGGTGATAGAGCAGAGTCTACTATCCTAGGGTTTAATATGTGCAATTTAATCATCTACAAATTCCAGAACCTAATCTCTATTCTAAAAGGAAAAGAGTTCCTCCCTTACCTCAAGGGAAGATTACTCAACTCCAAGTGCTTGACTTATGTTGTTTGGCTTCTACAACTCCTTTCCTTTGATTGAAATGGTAGAAATCCTCAAGAAAAGTGATGAATTTTAGCCATAGCAATGAGATTGAGGTGGGGTTTGATGGGAAATTAGAAAGCAAGTGTTAGAATTAGTGAAAAGGTGTTGGGTGTTGTTAATTTATGCAGTAGGGGTTTGATTTGGATGAGTTAAGGGTGGTTGGTGCATGAAAATTTGTTTTTGGTGATGAGATTCGTGTCTGGTGCGGTGTGGGGCTGTCTGGTGCGGATTTCTGGAGTCTGGTGCTGCTGGGGAGGAGCCGGTGCGGATTTTTGGTGCCCTGGTGCTTATATATACCAACGCGCGCCTGAGCGCGCGCCTGGTGCGCCCGAGCGCGCACCAGGTTCTGGAGCCTTCTAGCACCCGCGCGAGATTTCCTGACGCGTCTGGTTGGTGCGGTCAGCGCGCCTGAGCGCAGCACCAGCGCGCCTGAGCGCGCGCGCCATTGGTGCCTCAGGTTTTCCGCATCGGTGCGTCTGGGCGCACCGGCTTGTGCCCCGGTGCACCAGTTTGCCCCGGAACGCCGATTTTCGCATTTTTAACCAATTTTAATGGATTTTAACCATTCCTAACACTAAATCTAACCCATATAGAGGCAAATTAGGTTCCTAATCATAAAATTATATTTTCCTAATGTTATTCACCCGATTGACAGACGATTTATAAATTGAAACTTCAAGCTTACTCAATTACGATTTCTTTCCGGCTTAGGTCAATTTACCTTTTCTTACACTACCTTAACAATCTTTGGGACTTGATTAAATGATCTTCTTTAAGTCCTTCAAGTCTTAACCGATTTCATTGTCAAATTACAATAACTTCTCCATAACAAATGTTTGTTAACTTCTCAATTTTTTATTCTTAATTTAATCTCATGACCCCTTTCTTACTTGCAAATCTTTGTTTTACTTGTTTCCTTCTCGTCTTATTATTATCTCTCTTCGAGACTTGCTTAAGTAATGGGTTTTTATTCAAAGTTCCTGAAATCTAATTAATTTCACCAATTTATCGTAAACTATAAAGAATGTCTCCGGATTGCAAGATATGTTTTTATTCAAAGTTCCTGATAATTTCACCAATTTATCGTAAACTATAAACTATAAGTAATGGGTTTTTATTCAAAGTTCCTGATAATTATCTCTCTTCGAGACTTGCTTAAGATATGTTTTCTAATCCTTGCTATTCATTCCTTTCGAGCATCCTTCATTAATTGTGATCAGACCAGGACAACACACACAATTTGCCCTTTTATTCCAAATCACTTTTCATTATTATTCTAAATGAATTAAACATATACATAATTATCAATATTTATTTAAAATTTAGGTTGTTACAGCGCGCCTGCGCGCAAATCTATCTGGCTCAGCCACCATGAATAGTGGTGCGCGCCTGGGTGTGCACCGGTGCGCCTGGGCGTGCACCAGAATTTCGAAACTTCGATTCGCCATAACTTTTTCGTTAACCGTCGGATCGGGTCCAAATTTTTAGACAAGCTTCTTAATCCCCTAAACTTCACATCCAACAGTGGAATTTATTTTCTTAGCATCCTATATTAAATTCCTAATTTTCTCTTTTCGGTCGATTTCTAACATCTAAAACGCCGATTTAACCCCCGATTTCGCTTAGATAATTTCGCTCGATGCTACAAATGCCTTCTATACGACCCCTAGTACTTATAATTACTACCCACCTATCTCCCAAAATTCGTTAAGCAATTAATCTACCCATTTTCTACGCTCTAGACCTATTAACTCAATATTTATACTTGGAATTAAATTTGGGATGTTACAATTCTCCCCCACTTATTAGAATTTCGTCCCCGAAATTCCGTTTCAATCCCTTCAAAAGGAGAATCATCCCAATTGCAAGGTCCTTTGGCTGTGCTGCTATTTCCTCTTGGTTTCACTCCCCCACTTTGATTCTGCGTACTACTAGGGCTTCGCACTAAACAAAGAGTAGAACTTCCGATGCTAAGCTTGTTTGGTACAATCTTGGATATGAGATTCAACAATGACAGCAACTACTGGTAGGCGGATAAATCAAAATGATCAGTTTCAATCTTCCATCTACTAATAGTGATCCCATTGTTGGGCTTACTGATAATATCATTACTCAACATATGCAAGAATTAGAGTGATCAATTCTAATCTTATATAGTATTAAATAACAATATTATCACTGGGCTTGATTAGTTTGGACTCAAATTCTACAACTTGACATTTTCTTCTAATTGTTTCTACCATGCTACTAAGAAGCATAGATTGGATGAATGTTTTAAAGATTCATAGGATGGTTCTATTTTAAAGAACATTGTATTTCCAAATAGCTTCTAAGGAAGAAAAATCAGTTATATGGTATCAAAACTAATAGAATACTGCATGGGCATTACTAAATAATCTATACCTGCGACTATGTCAGCTAGATCAACCTCCTTCCCGTTCATGGTGTACAGTTTTCCCTTAAAAGCAGGTTGACTCTTCCCTGCTTGCTGCACCTTTGTAGTATTGACTTCTTTCTTCGGAATCTTTGTGGGACAAGTTGAAGCAAAATGTCCTGGTTGTCCGCACAGAAAACAAGTGAAATTCCCCCTGGTTTGATTCCGATACCAGCATTCTCCCTCATGCTTCTTTCCACAATGTGAGCAAAGTGGATAGGTTCCCATAGCATTCCCATTCTTACTCTTAACCCCCAGAGCTACTGGAGCTACATCGTGCTGGGCATAAGGTTTTGATTCCAGAACTGGTCCTTTTCCCCGAATCGTACCCCCAACTTTCTGTACCTTCTTGTTTCTTTTCTCCTCCGCCCTGTGCTCCCTACTCTTTTCATAAGTACTGATCATATTAACCAGTTGGGACAGATTTGCAATGTTCTGATACTCAAAGGCCATCCTAATCTCCGAACGAAGTCCGGTTTCGAACTTGATGCACTTGGTCCTTTCATCAACATCTCTATAACTCCCTGCATATCGGATCAAGTCTTCAAATCTAGCAGCGTACTCACCATCGCTCATGTCCCCTTGCACGAGCTGCAAAAAGGTTATCTCCTTCTCTCTACGAACATCCTCAGGAAAGTATTTACCCAGAAAACGGTTCTTAAACAAATCCCAAGTGATTGCCTGATTGTTCGCCTCCAAACCCCTCCGCATCTGTTGCCACCAGTGTTCTGCTTCACTAGTCAACATGTATTGTGCCACCAGAACCTTTTGTTCCTCCGGTGGTGTCATGGTATTCAGGACCTTTTCAATCTCTTGCAACCAAAGTTGTGCCCCATCGGGATTGAACCCGCCTTCGAACTTCAACGGTTCATTCTTTCTGAATCGCGCCAACCAATCAATCGCAACCGGAGCTGGCGGTTGAGGATTCATTGCTGCCACTGCTGCTGTTGCTGCTGCTGCAGCTTCTGCCGCTATGTTATTCCCCTGATTCTGTTGCATTTGTACCATTTGTTCCAGAATAGCTCGGATCCCGTCATTATCGATCCATCTACCAATCATACTGTTCAGTCATGGACAAGACCGACAGTTAATGCTTAATAAATTAATTTAAGGTATAAACATCCTATAAATAAATTCTAGACTCTAAACTATAATCCTCGATTACTCGCTCGGTGAGTAATCACTGGAGTAGCTCATAACTCCAAAGGCCGAGGGAAACTAATCTGATACCAAAATGTAACACCCTATTTATTTAACCCTTAATTACCCTTAATAAAAAGTGAATTTAAAATTTTCTTTTTAACTTATAAAAATCTCCCGTCAAACGGACGGAGTTTCGTTTGTTTTTAAGACTTTCCCAAAATTCTGGTTTTCCTGTAACCTGATAAACATCAACATTTTCAAATTTCAGAAGCCAGCAGGGCTATATACATATATCACAACTAGTGCAACATCGTGCACACGTCAGAATAGTAGAGTATGAAACATCAGAGTTTAGCGGAAATATAAACAAGTTGTGGAAAATAGTACTTTTCCCAAAATAAGACTCCTACCCAAAAGGAGTCGTCCTGGGCCCCCAAAAAGGCTATATACAATATATACAACAAAAATGAATCAAGTCACATCATCGGGCCCAGGACATTCCCATGTCCTACATATATAAGTAACCTACTCTCCCTGTGAGGGAGAGTACTCCTGCTCGGCCATACTCGTGTAAGCTCCTTCTTCACCTGTAAAAATATATCAAGAAGGGTAGCATTACACATAACTTAGAAAATACATTCTAAAATGACATAGAGAACAACTAAGAGATTACTACCCGTTATCACTTGAATTATACTTCCTATTTTCAATTACCCTTGCTTCATTAATTCCCTATCGTTGTCCATATTCATTTCTCATTCCTTTTTACCGTTTTCTTGACCTTTCTTGATTCTATCATGTCCTTCTATCACTTTACTCACTTATCTACCTACCCTTTTATTCCTATTAAATACTCACTCCTAACGGTGGGTTCTGTCCATATAATATTCCACTCCTCTATGGAGGGTCCTGATAACATCCACTCCTTACGGAGGGTCATGATAATATCCACTCCTTTATGGAGGGTCATGTAATGTCCACTCCGTTGCGGAGGGTCCTGATAACATCCACTCCTTTATGGAGGGTCATGATAATATCCACTCCTTTATGGAGGGTCCTGATAATATCCACTCCTTTATGGAGGGTCATGAAGATATCCACTCCTTTACGGAGGGTCATGGTAATATCCACTCCTTATGGAGGGTCATGATGATGTATAAATTCCGCTCCTTTATGGAGGGTCATGTTTATATAATTTCCCGCTCCGCATAGGGAGGGTCATGATAATCTAATTTCCTGCTCCGCATAGGGAGGGTCATGAACGTATCCTCTCCATTTTGGAGGGTCCATAGACAATACTCAATATCATAATCAATTGTTCATACCATTCACTTACCTTCTTCTCTAACCATTAATCCTTTTCTTGATTCCTTTACCATTCACCTAATTTCCTTCTTATTTCCGTTAACTGCATTTTACACTTCATCATCATTCATATTCATTCCAAATCCATTCTAAACACTAAAATTAATAACATAATCAACTTCCTAATCACTACATTCATTATTGACCTTCAAACCAGACTATAATCTACATCCATCATCAATATTCCCAATTGTCTCATGTTCATTACAATTCCATTCTAAAGACTAGAATTAATAACATAATCAACTTTCTAATCACTATATTCATTGTTAACCTTCAAGCCATGCTATATTCTACCACCATCATCATTAAATCCATTTGTCTATCTCATCTCTAAATCTCTAGCTCACTTTCATTATTAAACCCACAAATACTTAAATCTAGACAATTCCAAACATACACAATTATTGTCATATCCATTAACCTTTCATAAATCCTATTCTAGTCAATTTCCCTAAGGTTCATCTTTCAATTTTATTCCCTACCCTTAATTCCCCCTATATACAAGCTAGAAAATACCCCCTAAGTAGAGGTAACACTTCCCTTCTTACCTCAAAACCAATAAATATAAGAGTTCCTTGAGGTGAGGGAGGTCCTATGTGATGATTCCTTAGCTTAAAAATTGAGAAGTTGATGGTGATCTTGATTCTTGATCAACTTGAAGTGAGAAAAGCTTGAGCCCTAGAGGAGATTAAATACAACTTTCATGAGCTAAAGAGAGTTGGAAAGGAATTAATATCATGCCATAAGACTCTACTTACCCCAAGTGATGGTGGAACTTGAAATCCAAAAGGGAGAAGGGAGGGAGCAACACGTGAGATGGAAGGAGGAGAGGGAATGAGACTTCAACCCACTTCCATGGTGTAAGCTTGATGGGGCTTGGTTGATCTTGAGTTTGATTTGCTCAAAATCAAGTGTTTGTGATGAGAGGGTGATGGGAGTGCTCTTGGAGTTGAGAGAAATAGTGAAGGTGATGGGTTGATGTTGGAGATGGAGTATGAAGGAATGAGGTGCCTTTGATGCCATATAATCAGCCTTGGGGTCAGCCACCATCGTGTGGCTTAGATGCAAACTTTGGCCCCAAGTTTCCAATTCAACGCACAAGATCTGGTGGCTACTGCGCGCGCGCGCCTGGGCGCACGTCTGGCGCGCCTGAGCGCGAGAACAGCACCAGCACACGAGCTGGTGCATGGCTGATGCGCCAGATGCTGGCTGGGTGGAGAATTGGCGCGCCAGCACGGGGCTGATGCGCATCTGATGCAACGTGCGCGAGCCTGAGCGCACGGAATGGCGCGCCTGCGCGCAAATCTATCTGGCTCAGCCACCATGAATAGTGGTGCGCGCCTGGGCGTGCACCGGTGCGCCTGGGCGTGCACCAGAATTTCCAAACTTCGATTCGCCATAACTTTTTCGTTAACCGTCGGATCGGGTCCAAATTTTTAGACAAGCTTCTTAATCCCCTAAACTTCACATCCAACGGTGGAATTTATTTTCTTAGCATCCTATATTAAATTCCTAATTTTCTCTTTTCGGTCGATTTCTAACATCTAAAACGCCGATTTAACCCCCGATTTCGCTTAGATAATTTCGCTCGATGCTACAAATGCCTTCTATACGACCCCTAGTACTTATAATTACTACCCACCTATCTCCCAAAATTTGTTAAGCAATTAATCTACCCATTTTCTACGCTCTAGACCTATTAACTCAATATTTATACTTGGAATTAAATTTGGGATGTTACAGTTCGATTTTGATGTTTTAAAACTTGAAAACATTGTTTTAAGTCATATAAATATTTATTTAACTAAAGGATATATTATTTATATAAAAATACACTTGTAAAAATTCCTATTGGCTGCACCGTCCATAGCTGATTTAATTTCTTTATTTCTGAATTTTATTTTTCAAAGACTTGTTTTTGATTGGATGAAAGGGTGGTGAATTAATAAAAAAAAATCGTAGTCTTCCTACCCTAGAGATGGGTGTGCCGTCCAACCCTTATTAAAGTGGAGAAGATATTCTCTCCATTTACCATGTGGTGAAATTAAAAGTCAAAGTATGCATAGAACTTGAGAAAGATATGATATTAATTACATTTTGCATTTCCTAGAGAATCATTAAGTGCAAAAGACTTAGAAGACCTCCCCTTGACCATGAAACTCACGCCCCATTCTCTTAATCAAGTAGGTTAGTTGAATTTGATTTCCTACCTCTTGCCTATAAATAACCTCATTCTATTAGTTCATCCATTAGAAAGCAAACATAGAAAAGAAACAAGAGAAAAATAGTCCCTCCCATTGAAAAAGGAAAAAATCGTGGAGCTCAGTAGGGAAGAGAAGAATTTTCATTCATTGAGTGTTCATCAATTGCAAAGGAGAAAGGTATTTTTATGAGCTTAAAATCTATTATTTTTACCTTGTTTTAAATTTTTCTTTTTGGATTTTTATGAACAAACAGTAAATCTTTATGTTTATAGTTTATGTTCTTATTCATGAACACTCATATGCATATTTAAAATTTATTTTAAGTATTTGAGAATTATTTTTTTTATTTTGTTCATGGTCATGTGAATAAGGATTTAAAAGGGACTTATAAAGAGGTTTAAAGAAACAAAGTTTTCCCCTTTTTATTCCTTATGATGGCCGAATATATGAGGATGAAATAAGGAAGTTAAAAATTTGATTTGTGTCATATGAACTTGTTTAAGTGATTTTTGGAATTTTAGAATGATGGAAGTTTGATATTTTAGCATGAATCCATAAAGAAATAATCATTTGATGAATGAACAAAATTGTATTTGGAAAATTATTTTAATTGCTGGATGTTGGCCGTAAGGCCCTATGTTTATTTAACTAAAATTTTGTTTAATTTTGTAAATGATTATTTGATAGATGTGTAGTATGAATTGAAAAATAAATAAGTTTTTGCAAAAGGACACTATGCAGTCCAGAAAGTAATTAATTAAGAAAAGTATGATTTTTTTGGTTAATCATTTTTACCTTTTAGATTTCATGATCTTTAAGTGATATAGAAATCTTTTGTTATTATGTGTGTGCCGAATTGTTTTTATTGGGTATTCTTTTATAATTCCTTAATATAAAAATAATTGTCTATATGCTTATGAGATTATGTGACTTCTAATTGATATGTATGTGATATTATCATGATGCTTAAGTTGCTGTCCAAAAATTGTATGTGCTCTAAAAGTGTTTATTTTTAAGTGATTTAATGTGTAGAGAAATTGATATAACGTTATGAAATTATATAATTATGTCATAAGTGTTTATATAACATTTTGTTACTGTTTCTATTTTATTTTGCTTGGCCGAATTATTGTTTAGTGATTAGGTGCGTTCTTTTAATTTTTCTAAGTGCCTAAGTGTTATATAATGTTTGTTTTCTAATTGTTTAATATGATTTCATGAAATGAGTGTTAAATAATTGATTTTTTTAGTGAAAATAAATAATTCTGGAAAATATATTTTCATTAGGGCCGTGTCACACTCTCTCCATTGTTTATAAAATATAGTTTCTATATTGTTTGTTTTATAAAGTATATGGACTTGCGTGAGTAGAGAAGTAATGAAAACTCTTTTGTAAAGATTTCGAGCAAAGTAATTCTTTTATGCATAAGTTGGGTATTCGATTATGACTATTAAAAATCCTCCCAACTGGTAATAAAACCATTCTTTATTAGTGTATATTGTAACATCCCAAACTTTATTTATATTGTAATTTATGTTGTGATGGTCTTAGAGTAGAAGAAATGAGAGCATAAGTTAGAAGTTTAGCCAAATTAGCATGCAACCTTAGGTTTAAAACATAGGAACTTAGGAAATTAGAATAACAAGATTGGTAGCTTAAAACATAAATTCCACCGTTGGATGTGAAGTAGGATATGTGAGGAAGCTTGCCTTAAAATTTGAGGAAGATCCAACGGGTAACGAAGAAGTTATGACCATTCAAAGTCGAGGTGCTGCAAACCCTGCAACTTAATCGATTAAGCTGCAGCTTAATCGATTAAGTCCAGAAAGTTGGAAAGTGCATAATCGATTATTAATCGATTAAAACCTGTAGGTGCAGAAAAAAAATAAAAGCGTTCCCTCACTTCTTTCTTGCCATATTCGAATCTCTCTCTCCTAGGGCACTGATTCACTCATTTCAATTGATCAATCCTCAAGGGAATCACTCCAATTTCATCATCCAAGTCCTTCCTTGTTGCTTCAAGTAAGTGTTTGTGTTTGTGTTCTTCTCTTCTTTTCCCTATAGAATTCGAATTTCTCTCTCCCTCTTTCTCCCATGAAGCTCAATCATCCACTTAGGGAAATTTTAGATGGGGTCACGAATTCCCTCATGATTCTTGGGCAAAGCTTGACAATTTGTCTCTTTATTATATTGATTTTTAGGTTCCTCCCTCTTCCTCTAAGTGTGGCTATTACTCAAGTGTGTTCCAAGCACAAACTCTCTCTCTATCTCTAAGAACTCGAGGTAAGGAGGTTTGTGTTACCATATTCTAGGGGGTAGATTGTATTGTGTATATATTGGGTACTAAGAGGTAATTGTTAGTTAGGGTAAGGAACCCTAGGGTAGTTAATATTATGTTTAAATGTGACTATGTATAAAAAGATATTTTTGAGTTGTTATGTTGTGCCTAAATGTGACTATTATGCTTGGTTATGTGGTTGTTATTTTGCTAAATTATGTTGAGCCCTAGAATTGATGAATGATAATGATATGATGTTGGAATTGGTATATAATGATTCTTGGGAACTTTGAAAAATATAATTATGTGTTTAAATTGATGAAGCTATGAGAACAAATACGAGTGGAATAATTGAAAATGAATTTCACAAACTTAAAGAATAAAGAGTGTGTGATTCCAGATCTTGTAAGACGTTGTCCGAAGGAGACTGTACGCATTGATCGCGTAAGACGCACTTGATGCGCTGCTGTAAGACGTTGTCCGAAGGAGACTGTACGCAATTATGGAAACACACACACACACTATATATTAATTAAAGATATAATTGGATTGTGCCTCTCTAGATCTTGTAAGACGTTGTCCGTAGGAGACTGTACGCATAGATCGCGTAAGACACACTTGATGCGCTGCTGTAAGACGTTGTCCGAAGGAGACTGTACGCAATGATGGATGCACCTTCCTATTGTGGAATCCAGGTCTTGTAAGACGTTGTCCGTAGGAGACTGTACGCATAGACCGCGTAAGACACACATTGTGTGCAGCTGTAAGACGTTGTCCGAAGGAGACTGTACGCAATGATGGAAATCCACGTAACAATTTCTACAAGTCTTTATAAGGATACAAAGAGTATGTGACAAAAGGCGGATGTTGAACTTGTGCAAAAATATGATTAGTATGAGACTCTGGACTAAATTACAATAATATGAAATGTGGAAATCAGGGATATAATGAATTAAATTTATTATTGGAAATGGAATTAATTTAAATGTTTGGGAATGATTTATTGACTTATATGCACTACATGATTATTTGTGTTTGGCTTGGTGGTTCAGTATAGCATAATAGAAACTGCTTCCCTATTTTATTGTGTAATACTCACCTCCTTACCATTTTTCAGGTACTGAGTTGGAGTATACACCTGGATCCGCCGAGCAGGATTACTCTCCCTCACAGGGAGAGTAGGGTTATGGGGATTAGATACTTTATTTTGACCTAAGCCTCCACATTATTTGATGTGTATGAGCTGTATATGCTTTTTGAGTGAGGCTTAGGATTAGTTTCTTTTGTGCATGGTTTATGATTCATTTTTGGGCATAGTTGTTGTTATGGCCTCTTGATTTACATACTTAGCATTTTGCTGGCACTCTGACAAACTGATGTTGATGTTTTACACTTGAGCCCATGGGGCAACTATGTGATGCATATATACTTATATTTGAGCCCTGCTGGCTCCTGTTGATATTATATAAATGTGTTTATTAGGTTGAAGATTTAGAAAAGTCCGAAAAACAAACGAAACTCCGTCCGTTTGACGGTTGATTTTAATATAATAAAAAGAAATTTTTAAGCTCATATTTTAATACAAGGGGATTTAAGGGTAATTAATTATAGGGTGTTACATTTATGGTATCAGAGCAATTTCTCCTCGGGCTTGGAGTTATGCAAACTCCACATGATTACTCACCTAGCGAGTAATGGATGCTCATAGTAAAAGTTTAGGAATTTAATAGTATGAGTATAGTATTATGTATACATTTAGTAATTTAGTCTTACTGGTCTGTTCTCTTTGACTAAGCAGTATGGCTGGAAGAAGGGCCGCTAATGATGGGCTTGCAGCCATCCTGGAGCATCTGTCACAGATGCAGCAGCAACAAGGAGAGCAGATGGCAGCTGCCGCAGCCGCCGCAGCCACAGCAGCTGCAGCAGCTATGCAACCAGTTCCAGTAGAGGTGGACTGGATGGCTAGGTTCCGCAAGAATGATCCACCTCGTTTTGAGGGTGGAAATGACCCGGATGGAGCACAGAGATGGATTCAGGAGATCGAGAAGATCCTCCTCTCTATTCACCCGCCCATGGAGCAGCATGTGCGACCTGCAGAATTCATGCTAACCAATGAGGCTGAGCATTGGTGGGACCAGCAGAGGAGGGGATTGGAGGCAGCCAATCCGGTGGTTTCTTGGGAGGTATTCAAGGGTCTTTTTCTAGGGAAGTATTTCCCTGAAGATGTGAGAAGGGAGAAGGAGATTGCCTTTCTCCAACTGACTCAAGGCTCTATGTCAGTTGGGGATTATGCAGCTAAATTTGAAGATCTCATCCGATTCTCTGACTATCGGGATGCCAGTGAGCGTGGCAAATGCGTCAAGTTTGAATCTGGACTCAGGACCGATATTCGCCTCTCTTTCGAGTATCATAATATTGACAATTTGGCCCGCTTGGTCAACATGGCGAGCACTTATGAGAAGGGTCTTAAGAGGAAAATGGCAGAAGATAAAAGCAAGACTGTGTAGAGAAGCGGTGGTCCTATAAGGGGCAAGGGAGCGGTGCAGCGACCAGGCCCCTATGCAGGCCCTATAAGGAGTTCACCTGGTCCTATTCCGCCTTGTCCTCATTGTGGCAAGCAACATAGAGGTGTATGCTGGAGTCGGAATAAGAATCAACCAAATGTCACTTGTTTCAAATGTGGGCAACCAGGTCATGTTGCAACTAACTGCCCACAGAATGCAGTTAAGAAAGAAGCCAATGTGACTAGGGCGCAGAGGATTGGTGATGGCCGCCCACTTCAGAAGGGGAAGGTGTACACTCTTGATGGAGAGGAGGTGACAGAGGCTGATGAGCTGAATCGAGGTATTGGCCACATAAATGATATTGCATGCGGTATTCTCTTTGACTGTGGAGCTACACACTCTTTTATTTCTGTCCATTGCATGGAAAGATTAAAATTATCTGCTGTTGAGATGCCTTTTTAAATTGTCTGTGTCTACCCCTACAAATTCAGCTGTGGTTACATCTTTGATGTGCTTGGATTGCCCTCTTCGAGTATTAGAGCGGGAATTCAAAGTAAACTTGATATGTTTGCCCTTAACCAAGCTGGATATCATTCTAGGCATGGACTGGATGTCCCAGAACCGTGTCCTTCTTGATTGTAGCTAGAAGTCAGTAATTTTCTGTCAAGTTTCGGCGTCGGCTTTAGATGATGAGGAAGCATCAGATATCAGTAGAATTCCAGTGGTTTGAGTTTCCGGATGTTTTTCCAGCTGAAATTCCCGGATTGCCTCCAACCAGAGAAGTGGAATTTGGCATTGATCTTATGCATGGTGCCGGCCCGGTATCTAAAGCGCCTTACAGAATGGCCCCTCCAGAGTTGGAAGAGTTGAAGAAGCATTTGGAGGAGCTTTTGGCAAAGGGTTTCATAAGACCGAGTGTTTCTCCTTGGGGAGCTCCTATCCTCTTTGTTAAAAAGAAGGATGGAAGTGTTCGCATGTGCACTGATTACCGTCAGTTGAATGTGGTGACGGTGAAGAATAAATATCCGCTCCCAATCATTGATGATTTGTTGGATCAACTTAGGGGAGCTGCAGTTTTCTCAAAAATTGACCTCTGATCTGGGTACCATCAAATCCGTATCCGAGAGGAGGACATTCCTAAAACTGCTTTTAGATCTTGGTATGGGCATTTTGAGTATGTGGTGATGCCTTTCGGTCTCACTAATGCACCTGCTATCTTCATGGATTACATGAACAGGATCTTCAGGCCGTACTTAGACTCTTTTGTCATTGTGTTTATTGATGACATTCTTATCTTTTCCAAGAGCCAGAAGGAGCATGAAGAGCATTTGAGGACGGTGCTCCAAGTTCTCAAAGACAAGCATCTTTATGCCAAGTTTTCCAAATGTAGTTTCTGGTTGAATGAAGTGTATTTTCTGGGGCATGTGATTTCTGAGAAGGGTGTTGCTGTTGACCCTTCTAAGGTGGAAGCGGTGCTTAAGTGGGAGAGACCCCAGTCCATTACTGAGATCAGAAGTTTCCTTGGTATGGCTGGGTATTATAGGAGGTTCATTGAGGGGTTTTCTAAACTAGCCCTTCCATTGTCTACTCTTACGCGGAAAGGTGTTCCGTTTGAATGGTCCCCGGAATGTGAAGATAGCTTTCAGGAGTTGAAGAGGCGATTGACTAGTTCCCCGGTGCTGATTTTGCCGGATCCGACACAATCCTTTGTAGTTTATTGTGATGCATCAAAACAAGGGTTGGGTTGTGTGCTGATGCAACAAGGACAAGTCATAACCTATGCATCTAGGCAGTTGAGACAGCATGAGCAGAACTATCCCACTCATGATCTTGAGTTGGCGGCAGTAGTTTTTGCTTTGAAAATATGGAGACATTATCTATATGGTTCCAAGTTCGAAGTCTTTAGCGATCACAAAAGCCTTCGCTATCTCTTTGATCAAAAGGAGTTGAATATGAGACAGAGGAGGTGGATGGAGTTTTTTAAGGACTATGATTTCTCTCTTCAATATCATCCGGGCAAGGCCAATGTAGTGGCTGATGCACTAAGTCGCAAGACTTTGCATGTCAGCAATTTGATGGTGAAGGAGATGCAGCTAATCCAAGAGTTTACTGACCTCAATTTGAACATGCAAGTGAAAGAGAAGAGCATCGTTCTAGAAATGTTGCAGGTTACTAATGACTTGATTGGTCTTATTAGAGAAAGACAAGCTGATGATGCAGAATTACAGAAGTTGTTGGAAGGGGCATCGGGCAATGAAGAGCCCGATTTTGTAAAAGGCACAGATGGCATTATCCGATTTAAGGGTCGGATATGTGTTCCCATGGACTTCGAGATCAGAAGGGATATCCTGTGGGAAGCACATCGGACCAAAATGAATTTCCACCCTGGTGCAACAAAAATGTACCAACATCTGAAAAAGATTTATTGGTGACCAAAGTTGAAAAATGATGTAGCAGATCATGTATCTCATTGCCTTACCTGCCAGAAAGTTAAGATTGAGCATCAAAAGCCTGGTGGTCTGTTGCGATCACTTGAGATTCCAGAGTGGAAGTGGGATAGCATAGCTATGGACTTTGTGACGGGTCTACCTAGGTCGGCTGCAGGATGTGATGCAGTTTGGGTGATTGTGGACCGTCTTACAAAGTGTTCTCATTTCATTCCGATTCACAAGAAGTACACTTTGGAGAAGTTGACTCAGTTATATATCAGGGACATAGTGAAGTTGCATGGTGTTCCTACCAGCATTGTATCCGATCGTGATCCGAGGTTTCTGTCTAGATTTTGGCAGAGTCTTCAGCAGGCATTGGGTACTAAGCTGAAATTTAGTACGGCTTATCATCCGCAGACAGACGGACAATCTGAGCGTACTATTCAGACACTGGAGGACTTGTTGAGAGCATGTGTTCTGGAGCAGACGGGTAGTTGGGAGCAGTTACTGCCGTTGATGGAGTTCACTTATAATAACAGCTTTCACTCCAGTATTGGCATGGCACCATTTGAGGCTCTCTATGGCAGAAAGTGTAGGACGCCTCTTTGTTGGTTCCAAATAGGAGAGAATTTGTTGACAGGCCCTGACATTGTGAAAGAAACAACTGAGAGGATCACTATGATCAAGAACAAGATGAAGACTTCCCAGGATCGCCAGAAGAATTATGTTGACAGGCGAAGGAGACCTTTGGAATTTGATGTTGGGGATCATGTGTTTCTGAGAGTGTCTCCGGTCACAGGGATTGGTAGAGCAATCAGGTCCAAGAAACTAACTCCTCGGTTTGTTGGACCTTATGAGATTCTGGAGAAGGTTGGTCCGGTAGCTTACAGGATTGCTATGCCCCCTCACTTAACTAGGCTTCATGATGTATTCCATGTTTCACAGCTAAGGAAATATATTCATGATCCTACTCATGTGGTCACCCTAGATGATTTGCCTCTGAAGGAGAATTTGACTTTTGAGGTGTTGCCAGTGAGGATTGAAGACAGGCAAGTAAGACAGTTAAGAGGCAAGGAGATTAGCTTGGTAAAAGTCATATGGACCAGGAACAATGTGGAGGAGGCTACTTGGGAGTTGGAAAGCAAGATCAGACAATCTCATCCACACTTGTTCAATGACAACTGAATTTCGAGGGCGAAATTCGGGTAAGTGGGAGAGAATTGTAACATCCCAAACTTTATTTATATTGTAATTTATGTTGTGATGGTCTTAGAGTAGAAGAAATGAGAGCATAAGTTAGAAGTTTAGCCAAATTAGCATGCAACCTTAGGTTTAAAACATAGGAACTTAGGAAATTAGAATAACAAGATTGGTAGCTTAAAACATAAATTCCACCGTTGGATGTGAAGTAGAATATGTGAGGAAGCTTGCCTTAAAATTTGAGGAAGATCCAACGGGTAACGAAGAAGTTATGACCATTCAAAGTCGGGGTGCTGCAAACCCTGCAACTTAATCGATTAAGCTGCAGCTTAATCGATTAAGTCCAGAAAGTTGGAAATTGCATAATCGATTATTAATCGATTAAAACCTGTAGGTGCATAAAAAAAATAAAAGCGTTCCCTCACTTCTTTCTTGCCATATTCGAATCTCTCTCTCCTAGGGCACTGATTCACTCATTTCAATTGATCAATCCTCAAGGGAATCACTCCAATTTCATCATCCAAGTCCTTCCTTGTTGCTTCAAGTAAGTGTTTGTGTTTGTGTTCTTCTCTTCTTTTCCCCATAGAATTCGAATTTCTCTCTCCCTCTTTCTCCCATGAAGCTCAATCATCCACTTAGGGAAATTTTAGATGGGGTCACGAATTCCCTCATGATTCTTGGGCAAAGCTTGACAATTTGTCTCTTTATTCTATTGATTTTTAGGTTCCTCCCTCTTCCTCTAAGTGTGGCTATTACTCAAGTGTGTTCCAAGCACAAACTCTCTCTCTATCTCTAAGAACTTGAGGTAAGGAGGTTTGTGTTACCATATTCTAGGGGGTAGATTGTATTGTGTATATATTGGGTACTAAGAGGTAATTGTTAGTTAGGGTAAGGAACCCTAGGGTAGTTAATATTATGTTTAAATGTGACTATGTATAAAAAGATATTTTTGAGTTGTTATGTTGTGCCTAAATGTGACTATTATGCTTGGTTATGTGGTTGTTATTTTGCTAAATTATGTTGAGCCCTAGAATTGATGAATGATAATGATATGATGTTGGAATTGGTATATAATGATTCTTGGGAACTTTGAAAAATATAATTATGTGTTTAAATTGATGAAGCTATGAGAACAAATACGAGTGGAATAATTGAAAATGAAATTCACAAACTTAAAGAATAAAGAGTGTGTGATTCCAGATCTTGTAAGACGTTGTCCGAAGGAGACTGTATGCATTGATCGCGTAAGACGCACTTGATGCGCTGCTGTAAGACGTTGTCCGAAGGAGACTGTACGCAATTATGGAAACACACACACACACACACACACTATATATTAATTAAAGATATAATTGGATTGTGCCTCTCCAGATCTTGTAAGACGTTGTCCGTAGGAGACTGTACGCATAGATCGCGTAAGACACACTTGATGCGCTGCTGTAAGACGTTGTCCGAAGGAGACTGTACGCAATGATGGATGCACCTTCCTATTGTGGAATCCAGGTCTTGTAAGACGTTGTCCGTAGGAGATTGTACGCATAGACCGCGTAAGACACACATTGTGTGCAGCTGTAAGACGTTGTCCGAAGGAGACTGTACGCAATGATGGAAATCCACGTAACAATTTCTACAAGTCTTTATAAGGATACAAAGAGTATGTGACAAAAGGCGGATGTTGAACTTGTGCAAAAATATGATTAGTATGAGACTCTGGACTAAATTACAATAATATGAAATGTGGAAATCAGGGATATAATGAATTAAATTTATTATTGGAAATGGAATTAATTTAAATGTTTGGGAATGATTTATTGACTTATATGCACTACATGATTATTTGTGTTTGGCTTGGTGGTTCAGTATAGCATAATAGAAACTGCTTCCCTATTTTATTGTGTAATACTCACCTCCTTACCATTTTTCAGGTACTGAGTTGGAGTATACACCCGGATCGGCCGAGTAGGATTACTCTCCCTCACAGGGAGAGTAGGGTTATGGGGATTAGATACTTTATTTTGACCTAAGCCTCCGCATTATTTGATGTGTATGAGCTGTATATGCTTTTTGAGTGAGGCTTAGGATTAGTTTCTTTTGTGCATGGTTTATGATTCATTTTTGGGAATAGTTGTTGTTATGGCCTCTTGATTTACATACTTTGCATTTTGCTGGCACTCTAACAAACTGATGCTGATGTTTTACACTTGAGCCCATGGGGCAACTATGTGATGCATATATACTTATATTCGAGCCTTGCTGGCTCCTGTTGATATTATATAAATGTGTTTATGAGGTTGAAGATTTAGAAAAGTCCGAAAAACTAACGAAACTCCGTCCGTTTGACGGTTGATTTTAATATAATAAAAAGAAATTTTTAAGCTCATATTTTAATAAAGGGGATTTAAGGGTAATTAATTATAGGGTGTTACATATATTAACATAATTATCAGAGTAAGTGGAAAATGGGGACCTTGACTTGATAATTCACATTTCATGCCATTTATATAAGGAAATATATAAGTATATACATAACCATCATGCCATAATATAAAAGTACCAACATACGTCCAAGTCAAAGTCGAGGTAGCAGGTTTTTACAAAATACAAGTCCATAATATGTAACCAAAAGATAAGACCACCTCAGCGAGATCTCTCAAAAATATGTACAATATATATAGAGCAAAATATGAAATCCCAGCAGTGGTCCAGTGATCCTCCTCCCTAGCATGAGTCTCCAGAGTCTCCAGCAGCTACTCCACCCGTCCCACATCCTAATCATCTATACTATGCATCACCTGGTGGATCCCCAACTCCCCACTGGCTCCCAGTGGAGTGCTCGACTGGCTCGCCCTCGCTCTCACCCTCCTCCGGATCCTCCTCTACCTCATCCGACTGAGTGGGTGCCCTACCACTGGGCACTGGGTCAACTGAAGGAGTCCCATGAACCGGACTCATCGGACTAGGTATAGGAGTCTCCTCACGGATCACTCGAGAAGCAGAGGGGTGAGATCTAGTAGCAGCTCTGAAACGAAAAGAATGGAAGCGACGAGCTGGTCGAGTCGGGGGTGGTCCATGATAGGTATAGAAAAGGGGTACATGCAAAGTATAGATAATAGGGATGCGAAACCTACGAGGACGGACACGAGCCAAAGGGTTAGGGTGATATAGAGTCACCTCTACCTCACCCTCAAATGTGGCTTTGTGGTCCTCGTAGTACCACACTCCACTAGGGAGCGGGCGCAACTCGATGCAAGCTAGATAGCGTGTCATCCCATCACCTATAATGGGCAATAAGGGGTAAGCAATATAATCCACATAATCGAATAAGAATAAATAAAGCAAGTAACAATTGCAAGTTCCAAGTGTCCATATGCATATACAAATGAGCAATCATAATTCAATTATATGAGTCCCATTATTTAATTGTCATGATGCATGTCTCCCATTTCCATTGTCCATTGAACGTTCAATCCAGTAATTCGCATACATGACCAACATGTATTGTGGAACTGCTCGGATAGTGTGCACACAACGTCACCAAGACGTAACAGCATTCCCAAATGCTGCCCACATTACCAAAATGTGTCATCGAGCCAGTTGCCACCGAATTAACTATCCATCACCTTTCTCCATGCATGTATGCACATAAAATTATCCATTAAGATTAACCAATAATCTTGTTATGTGCATCCAATATCATTTCTTCAGTGAGTTACAATGTTGTTATTATTTTTTCCCATTCTTTTATTGGAACATGATACTTTCCCCATAAGCATAGTTGATCTTAATTGACATCACTTTAGGTATGTAAAAAAAGAAAGTTATTTTTTCTGTCCCTGATCCAAAAGACTTGAGTGAAATTTCCTGGACTCGAGTGTTCCTCAGTTTCATCAAAATACTCGAGTGTTACTCATGGAACTCGAGTGTTCTTAGTTTCCAGAACTTCATTTGCAGAATTCATTAAGATACTCGAGTATTCTTCATGAGTACTCGAGTGTTCTTGGTTTTCCAGAAATACATTTTTAAATTCATCAAAATACTCGAGTGTTCCTCATGAGTACTCGAGTGTTCTTGAGTTTCCAGAAATCCAATTTTCCCAAAATGGTCGAAATACTCGAGTATCATCCAAAATACTCGAGTACTTGCAGACAGAAAACACTGTAAATTGAGTTTTAACATACCATTTCTAGTTATAGTCAATTCCAATCCAAACCAAGGATCAACAGAGCTTATATTACACATATTAAACATGTTCCAATACAGAATTAATAACATTTAACACTGAATCACAGAATATCATCAATTATGCATAAAATCCATTTTTCCACAACTCAACATACCAAATTCAATTCTAGGCACATTTAGCACAATCACAGCTTTGTTACAGCTTGCATGTAACATAATAAACTTGTCCAAACTAATATTTGAACCTAGAAAGGCCTCCAAGCCTCAAACCTAATTCCAACTATGCCCATAAAGTCTTTTATTGACTCTCATCCTAAATTCACCTGATTTAAACTTATTCTAGCGAATTAAAAGCTTCACCCTTACCTCTAGGCTGTGAATCAACGAGATATTTGCAGAGAAATTGGCTGGAATTCCTAAACCCACAAAACTCTTTGCATGCAGCCACAGTTGAACAAGGTCCAAAGGCAAGAGATTTTAACATGCAAAATCGAGTTAAGAATTGGGGAAATTGGTTAGGACTTATTCTCTGCAACATTAATGAAGGGTAGAAACGAATTTGAGGATCATAGGGTTCGTGAGCTTACCACAATCAGAGCTGAAAGTAAGCTCCAGACTTTAGTTCTCAACTTTGACAGCAAAAACACCCTTCCTTTCGATCTTCGATTCTCCTCCCACACAGAATCTTAGCTCACAATCTTTGTATCTTTGTAAAGCTCGTGATGTGAGCTTTACAATGGTGTATCACTCTCGATTCAACTCTCAAACACAATTGAATAATCAGAGCATGAAGTCAGGAACCCTAACTCTGGAATCCTTAGAGTAATTCGACCAAATGGTCGATTTTCGTCCACCACCACTCTTTTATTGCATGAATCGTGGACCATGCAGGGCGACACGAAGCCCACTACCAGTTCCTTGGTTGATTTCGTGTCAACGATTTAGAATCGTTGAGTGTTGACTCATCAAACGCACTCACGAGTTCTCCACTGACTCGATTACTCGAGTATTTCTAGAATTACTCGAGTATTCTGGTCAATTTTTCAAAAATATTTATTTTAATATCCTTCCCTCCAAAACTTTTCTAATATTGCTTCTAGGTCCTACTTCAGGGGTTAATATGTAAAAACCTTATTTTTACATATTATACTTTTGTCAAAATATTTTTCCACTTCCATAAGCACTAATACTGACACATAATTAATCTAACTTAGTTATGAAATATAATTATGATTAAGAAAGTAATTATAAAATAATCTTTCATAAATCACAATTTTATTACATCAGGAAGTGAAAATTTGGGGTGTTACAGTCCATGTGTCCCAAAGTAATATTTTTATATATGTGATGTGTTTATATGTATAAGTGTTTAGTTTAATGTATAGTGTGAAAATATATATTTTTTTTAAAAGTGAATAAAATTTAATTTTCTGGAAAAATAATGTTGTTATCCAGATTTGAGTTAATTATGAAAACATGAAATTTTTCTAAGTTAAAGTTCATTTTAAGCTTTTAGATTATGAGCCTTTTTGTATAAATGATAGAATTTGTAAAATAATGATTTTTTGGGTGAATGAAACTTTGTTATGTGGCTGTCCAACAAGCCTTAATTGTTAATCTGAAATCAAACTTTATTATATTTTTATAATAGAGCCTGTAAATAAGCTATAGGAAAAAGCGGCATGATTTTTGGATTAACCGTTTAAGAGAAAAGTGATTTTCAAGTTCTTAAAACTAATGTTGTCCAAGAAATTTTAATTTAATTGTATAAGTTTTAGAAATTGTTCTAATGTGATAAAATGTGTGAATTTATGTGTTAAGTGTGACACCCTCTTTTAGATCTTGAAAATAATACTACATTTCCAAATATAGAATATACTTGCTATCAAAATTAGGACTAGAAAATTTTTCCTTTTCAATTTGTACTTGCTCGATTATAAACACTTTTAATCTGAACAAATATTTGAATTCGGCTTCATAATATCTTAATTACAAAAAGACTCTCGAGACAATATGTTTAAACATAGTAAAACATCTTTGTAGTCCTTATTAGAAATATATTATTTGTCTCTCAAGTTTGATCGGATGTATAAAGTATAAACTAATTGCCGAATCCCTTTTTAACCAAAATCAGAGTACGCGGAAGTAAACGAAATACTTATGGGGCACTGCTGAGGTACATAAAACATAATATATATATATATATATATATATATATGTCATAACATAAAAACCCCATCAGTATCGTCAGTAGCAAGTAACATGGGTCGAGTTAGCAAGAGTTGATAAAACATATACAGACCAGCTGCATAAAATAAAACCTCACTCTAAGACCTCTCAAAATATATACAATATATACCAAAATCAAAAAGTAGAAGTCCCAGAGCAGGTCATCCATGTCCTCAGCAGCTCCTCAGATCCTCCATAGCTCTATCCCTAGGACCTAGGATCCAAAACATCCATGCTATGCAGGCTCCTATGAACCAGCAGGTCCACCTCTAGCAGAAAATGTCCATATACCACTAGGGATAGGGCGTATCTCGATGCAAGCTAGGTATCTGGGCATCACCTAAACAGGGAACAGGGAGTAAGTATACACATATACATAATTGATAAAGACTAAAATTACAAACACAAGTATATCATGGACAGATGATAATGCAAGTACATATGAGCACACCAATTTTCAACATTATATCTCTTATAATACAAGTGGCATGATGTATGATTTTCTATCCACAACTGAGGCATCTAAAAGTCCATCTTGGACGTCCATCCAATACACCCTTGTGTTCCCGGAACACTGACATTCGTTCCCAGAACGTAATGCCAAACCATACTTGGATAATAAGCATCACTCCCGGAGTGTGCACCACGTTCCCAGAACGCATACGTTCCCAGAACGCATAAAACCAGGTCCCGGACACTGGCCACATTCCCAGAATGTGTCATCAAGTAGGTTACAATTTGGTACTCCTGGAGTACCCTCCTCATATTCCTAGAATATGATAAACGTTCCTACCAACCAAACTTCCATTATATATGGATGCACAATTATCAGGATTGGTTTTATCTTTACATTAATTACTTACTGTGATTTAGAAATATTCCAATTTCTCTTTTGAATGATTTATTTGAGGCATAATCTTTGGCACAAAATTCTCCTTTGAATTATCTCAAAAACATGCCCTTAAGCTTAGATTGGGAAAAACATAACCAATGGTATTCAAAAACTTAACTTTTTATTTTTCAGATTCAGGTACTAACCGGTTACAGTTTCAGGCTAACCGGTTAGAATTACAGACCTGAACTATTTACCATTGTAATTTAGAAAAACCCTTTTTCTTGAATTCTCTACCCAATCCATAAACAAATTTAACATTGTTTTACACCTCAAAAACCACTGTTTTTATCGTTCAAAAGTCTAAATCACATTTCATTCTCAAATGAGCATAATTTCCTTTTGAAATTATCTCATTACACTAAGGTATTGACTCTTTAATTGCAATCTGAACCATAACAGTGAATCCACTTATTTTCAGATTATTTTCCATGAAATTAAGGCCTAAATTTGAGTAGGATTTTATAAGACCACAATACTGATTTTGTAAACTTATATTCTTTTGCATTTTTACAGTGTCTAACCGGTTACGAATATCGAGTAACCGGTTAGATTATGCAGTCAGACACTAAAACATGAGTTTTAACAAACCATTCCCTTCACTACTCAAATCTAACCAAATTTCAACTTTGAACAGAGTTCATATACCTTAAATAAATATGTTTAACCACAGAAACACATATACTTTTGCATGCATTTGGTTTAGTGCATCAAATTGCATAAGAATCCATACAAACACAATTCAATACGTCAAATCACATATTATACATTTAGATTCTGATTTAAACATTAAAATCACTTGCATGCATCAATATAAAGTTGCTCAAAACAACATTGAGCTAAAATTTGGCCTCCAAGCCTTTGTGCTTCACACACATAATGCCCTTTTTGAGTTTTGTTAACTCAAATCCTAATTCACTTGATTTTTAGTCTAAATCTAGTATAAGGCAGACTTCTCCCATACCTCTAAGTTGTTTTTGATGAGTATAACTTCTGAACTTGAAGAAAATCCACAATCTCCTCACAAATCCTAAGTTCTGCTCCCAGCCACGATTTCCAACAACAGGGTCCAAAAACCACCAAATTTGACATAGTAATTGGCCAAAAAAATTGGGGAAAACGATTAGAACTCAATATAGGTAACATGCACTAAGGAATGGAAGTGATTTGAGACTTAAGGGTTGACTGTGCTTACCAAAATCCAGCCTCAAACCAAGCTTCCCGAATCAGAAAACTCAGAGTCCAGCTTTTCCAACTCCAACTTCTAGGATCAATTTCTCCCTTCACAATCACTCTTGGCTCACAAACTCTATATCAGTGGAAAGCTCTTGATTTAAGCTTTCCAGAACTGTATCTCTCACGCTATAACACTCAAAGAAGAAGGAGAATCACTTCAGACGAAATTGAAACCCTAAATCAGCCTCTCAACTCTGGTTTCAGAGAAATCAACCCCATTTCTTCATCAACATTGGTTTTTATAGAGCAATTGGTTTACATGCAAAGAGACACGCGTCTTCCACTATGAATTGAGTGGGATTCGTGGTGATTAATCGAATTAACCAAGTGATTACTCATCAAAATCCACTAACCCAGTTTCTGGGTTCATCGTCTAACCGGTTACAGGGCATTACTAACCAGTTAGATCAGTACAAAATTTAAAAATTAATATTTTTAAATCTTTCCCTCCAAGAACTTTTCAATATTACATTTAGGTCCTAATCTAGGGACTAAAATGCAATATTCTTATATTTTGCATTTATTTGCCATATAAAAATATTTCTACTAATTTTTATATTTCAGGCTAATTAAATACAAAACATAAACTTGGAAATTCATATAAATTAATAATAAAACTTTTATTATTAATTTCCTTATTATCCGGGAGACGAAAATTAGGGGTGTTACACTACTCCCCCACTTAAAAGGAATTTCGTCCCCGAAATTCTAGCTTACAAAAACAACTCTGGGTACTCTTGACGCATCCTCTCCTCTAATTCCCATGTAGCTTCAGACACGTCAGCATTTTCCCATACAACCTTAACTAAAGGTATCTCCTTTCCCCTGAGCTGCTTAACTTAACGATCTTCTATCTGAACCGGTCTGGTCTCAAAGGTAAGGTTTTCATTCAAAGTTAGGTCGTCAGGTTGAATTTTCAAAATAGCTGATGGGTCATGCACATACTTCTTCAATTGCGAAACGTGAAAGACGTTGTGCAAATTGGATAGAGTGGGTGGTAAAGCTAGTTGATAAGCAACAGGACCAACTCTCTTAAGGATTTGGTATGGACCTATACACTTAGGCGAAAGCTTTCGGGTTCTCAAGGCTCTACTGATTCCTTTCATCGGAACTATCCGAAGAAACACATGGTCGCCTTCCGAAAACTCCAATGGTTTTCTCCTCTTATCAGCATAACTCTTCTGCATACTCTGAGCCGCTTTCATCTTTGCCTGAACCATCCTGATCGTCTCAGATGTCTGCTGTATCATTTCCGGTCCAACCATTAAATTCTCCCCCACTTGGAACCAACATAGCGGGGTTTGACACTTCCTTCCATACAACGCCTCAAACAGTGCCATCTCAATGCTCGCATGATAGCTGTTGTTGTATGTGAATTCTGCAAGAGGTAGCACTTGATCCCAACTTCCTTGTTCTTCAAGTGCACAAGCCCGTAACACATCCTCTAGATTGAATCGTTCTCTCCATCTGGCCATCCGTCTGTGGATGATACGCAGAACTCAACTTCAATCTCGTTCCCATAGCATCATGCAAACTTTTCCAGAACTGCGAAGAAAATCTGGGATCTCGATCCGACATAATACTCGAAGGCACTCCGTGAAGACGAACTACCTCCTTAATATAGATTTGGGTAAGCTTATTCAAAGGATAGCGCATATTTATCGGAACGAAATGCGCCGACTTGGTCAACCTATCCATAATCACCCAGATTGCATCATGATTTGCTGATGTCCTTGGCAAACCAGACACAAAATCCATTGAGATGCTATCCCACTTCCACTGAGGAATACTCAAAGGTTGCAACTGTCCTCCTGGTTTCTGATGTCCTACCTTGGCTTTTTGGAAAATCAAACACGCCGCCACATATTCCGCAACATCCTTTTTCAATCCTGACCACCAAAACATCTTCTTCAAGTCCTGATACATTTTGGTTGATCCAGGATGCATACTCATCCGACTCTTATGTGCTTCATCAAGAATCAATCTTCTAATCTCCTGATCTCTTGGTATGCAAATCCTTGTCCTGAAACGAAGGATTCCATCCAACCCAATCTTGAAATCAGGTTCCTTCCCTTATGAACCTAATATCATCTTTCAATCAGTTCCCCATCCGCTCGTTGCAACTTCCGAATTCTTTCCAAGAACTCATTTGTAATCTGCAACATTCCTAACTTGATGCTTGATGGCTCCACTTGTGTCAACAAGCTCAAGTCTCTGAATTCTTCAATCAACACTGCTTCCTTAACCATCATCGCACTTATGTGGCTTGCTTTCCGACTCAAAGCATCTGCAACCACATTTGCTTTACCCGGATGATAGTGGAGTTTAAAGTCATAATCTTTCAAAAACTCCATCCATCTTCTTTGCCTCATGTTCAACTCTTTCTGATCAAACAGATATTTCAAACTCTTATGGTCACTGAATACTTGGAACGTAGTGCCATAGAGATGATGTCTCCATATCTTTAAGGCAAACACGATCGCAGCCAATTCCAAATCGTGCGTCAGGTAATTCACCTCATGATTCTTCAATTGTCGCGATGCATAAGCCACTACTCTTCGTTCTTGCATCAATACACACCCCAGACCTTGCTTAGATGCATCACAGTACACTTCAAAGCTTTTGTGAGGATCATGTAAGATTAACACAGGAGACGATGTTAACCTTTCCTTCAACTCCCGAAAACTAACTTCACACCTATCGTCCCACACGAACGGTTGATCTTTCCGAGTCAGCTTAGTCAAAGGCAATGCAATCTTGGAAAATCCTTCAATAAAACGACGATAGTATCCAGCTAGCCCCAAGAAACTTCTCACTTCCGTCACAGTCTTGGGCTGTTCCCAGCTTAGCACTGAACTTACTTTTGCTGGATCCACCGCAACTCCTTCCTTAGAGATTACATGCCCTAGGAACATCACTTCATCCAACCAAAACTCACATTTCTTAAGCTTGGCATATAATTGCTTCTCCTTCAGGACTTTTAACACAATCCTGAGATGCTCTTCATGCTCTTCCGGATTCTTAGAATAGACCAGAATATCATCAATAAACACCACCACAAATAAATCCGGTATGGTCTAAAGATCCGGTTCATATAATCCATGAAAATAGCAGGTGCATTCGTTAATCCGAACGACATCACAACATACTCATAATGACCGTATCGAGATCGAAATGCAGTCTTGGGGATATCCTCCTCCTTTATCCTGATCTGATGATAACCCGATCTCAGATCAATCTTGGAAAATACTGCAGCTCCCCTAACTTGATCCATAAGGTCATCAATCCTTGGCAAAGGGTACTTATTCTTAATGGTGACCTTATTCAACTGCCTGTAATCCACACACATTCTCATGCTCCCATCATTCTTCTTCACAAACAGTAATGGAGCTCCCCAAGGCGAAACGCTTGGCCTGATCATTTGCTTCTGCAGCAATTCCTCTATCTACTTCTTCATTTCTGCCACTTCCGGTGGTGCCATCCTATAAGGAGCAATAGAGATGGGACCAGCTCCAGGGACTAAGTCAATCCCAAACTCTATCTCTCGCTTCGGAGGTAATCCTAGTATCTCCTCAGGAAATACTTCCGGAAATTCCCTCACCACAGGAATCTCTTCTATCGGCATCGACTCTTCTTCCCCTGTAGCAGAGAACAAACACATATAACCCTCGGGTTCAAGGGTCCTATATTGAATTGTCTTTTCTTCACAATTGATGATCACTTGGTTCTTCATCAACCAATCCATACCCAAGATCACATCCAATTGTAACTTAGGAAGACAAACCAAATCTACTTTGGAAAGACGACCCAGAATTTCTACATCACACCCTAGGCAGACTTTAGCGGTAAAGATCGGTATTCCAGTAGGGGTATCTATACTAAGATAGCAAGGTGAATCGGAAACAACAAGATTCAGCCTATTCACACATTCATGAGAAACAAAAGAATGTGTAGCTCCAGAGTCAAACATGATTTTGAAAGGTTGATTATTAAGCAGAAAGTTACCTTGCACGAGATTCGGGGTTTGGGTTGCTTCATTACCACTCAGGGTAAACACTCTTCCTTGTACCACATGCTTTCCAGCAGATCCCTTTGCATCACCTTTTGAAGACTCCTTGCATTCACGAGCAAAGTGACCTTGCTTTCCACACTTGAAACATCCTCTTGTGGACCAGCAGAATTGACCATGATGATAACGCCTACACTTCTCGCAATAAGGAGCATTATCGCGAGATTTGTTCTTGTTATCAATCACGGCTTTTCCCTTGCCCTTGTTTTTAGAATATGTACCATTACTCCGACGATAAAACCTCTTCTTCCTTTGTGGTCCATAGTTCTGTCCAACCCCTTTCCCTTGACTTCCAATCAACTCGGCCTTCTTATCATCCTCATACATTCTGCACCTATCCACAAGTGCAGGGAAACTCTGAATCCTCTGGTAACTGAAAATAGACTTCAGCTCCGGTCTCAGTCCACCTTCAAACTTAACACACTTACTTCGTTCATCAGGGTTATTCAAGTAGTAGGGAGAGTATTTCATCAGCTCCTCGAATCTGGCAGCATACTCTCCTACACTCATATCCCCCTGCTTCAATTGCATGAATTCTACTTCCTTCTTTCTCCTTAAATCTTCTGGAAAGTAGTTATTAAGAAATTTCTCCATAAACACTCCCCAGTTGATTGCTCTCCTTTCAAAATTCAGCAATTGGACAGTGTGATCCCACCAGTTTTCAGCTTCCCCATGAAGCATGTAAACTGCATAGGTTACCTTCTGTTCATCAGAACAATCTAGAGTTCGGAAAATCTTGTTGATCTCGTACAACCACTTGTTCGCCTCATCAGGTTTATATCCTCCTTCAAACCTTGGTGGATTGCACTTCCTGAACTCCGACAGAGTCTTAGCATCATGATTCACCATGTTGCCAACAGGTGGGTTACTAGCTCGCCCTTGAGGTGGCTGCTGTCGCTGCTGCTGCTGCATGCCTTCCAGCACTGTCGTGATTCGTTCTAACATTTCGTTCGTAATATTTCTATTTCTGGTTGCCATAGAAAGACCTGCACTATGGGCTTTGGGTCACTAAAAAGGTCTTTAAAACATAAATGCTACTAACTTACACAAAACATATTCAATTAATATTGAATACCATACTTAGTTGCATCATCGGGGCCATGAGGGACAAGACCAATGCTCTGATACCACCAAAGGTGTGACACCCACTTTTATATCTTGAAAATAATACTACATTTCCAAATATAGAATATACTTGCTATCAAAATTAGGACTATAAAATTTTACCTTTTCAATTTGTACTTGCTCGATTATAAACACTTTTAATCTGGAAAAATATTTGAATTCGGCTTCAAAATATCTTAATTACAAAAAGACTCTTGAGACAATATTTTTAAACATAGTAAAACATCTTTGTAGTCCTTATTAAAAATATATTATTTGTCTCTCAAGTTTGATCGGATGTATAAAGTATAAACTAATTGCCGAATCCCTTTTTAACCAAAATCAAAGTACGCGGAAGTAAAAGAAATACTTATGGGGCACTGCTGAGGTACATAAAACATAATATATATATATATATATATATATATGTCATAACATAAAAACCCCATCAGTATCGTCAGTAGCAAGTAACATGAGTCAAGATAGGAAGAGTTGATAAAACACATACAGACCAGCTGCATAAAATAAAACCTCACTCTAAGACCTTTCAAAATATATACAATATATAACAAAATCCAAAAGTAGAAGTCCCAGAGCAGGTCATCCATGTCCTCAGCAGCTCCTCAGATCCTCCATAGCTCTATCCCTAGGACCTAGGATCCAAAACATCCATGCTATGCAGGCTCCTATGAACCAGCAGGTCCACCTCTAGCAGAAACAGTCGGCTCAACATGCACCTCCTCCTCGCTCTCATCCTCCACAGGGTCCTCCTCGACCTCGCCCGACTGTGTGGAGACCCCACCACTGGGTCTAGGATCTGCAGAAGCAGTCCTCTCGAAATCAGTCGGACCAGGAGAAGGAGTCTCCTCAGTAACAACTCTATGGGAGGAAGGATGAGAACGAGTGGCAGCTCTGAAACGAAAACTATGAAAACAACGCACAGGTCGAGCCGAGGGTGGTCCTCTATATGTATAAAAGGGTGGAACATGCATAGTATAGACTAAAGGGATCCTAAATCGACGAGGTCGCACTCGCACCAGAGGATTAGGGTGGTAGAGAGTGATCTCAACCTCCCCCTCAAAAGTGGCACGGTGCTCCTCATACGTCCATATACCACTAGGGATAGGGCGTATCTCGATGCAAGCTAGGTATCTGGCCATCACCTAAACAGGGCACAGGGAGTAAGTATACACATATACATAATTAATAAAGACTAAAATTACAAACACAAGTATATCATGGACAAATGATAATGCAAGTACATATGAGCACACCAATTTTCAACATTATATCTCTTATAATGCAAGTAGCATGATGTATGATTTTCTATCCACAACTGAGGCATCTAAAAGTCCATCTTGGACGTCCATCCAATACACCCTTGTGTTCCCGGAACACTGACATTCGTTCCCAGAACGTAATGCCAAACCATACTTGGATAAAAAGCATCACCCCCGGAGTGTGCACCACGTTCCCAGAACGCATACGTTCCCAGAACGCATAAAACCAGGTCCCGGACATTGGCCACATTCCCAGAATATGTCATCAAGTAGGTTACAATTTGGTACTCCTGGAGTACCCTCCTCATATTCCTAGAATATGATAAACGTTCCTACCAACCAAACTTCCATTCTATATGGATGCACAATTATCAGGGTTGGTTTTATCTTTACATTAATTACTTACTGTGATTTAGAAATATTCCAATTTCTCTTTTGAATGATTTATTTGAGGCATAATCTTTGGCACAAAATTCTCCTTTGAATTATCTCAAAAACATGCCCTTAAGCTTAGATTGGGAAAAACTTAACCAATGGTATTCAAAAACTTAACTTTTTATTTTTCAGATTCAGGTACTAACCGGTTACAGTTTCAGGCTAACCGGTTAGAATTACATACCTGAACTGTTTACCATTGTAATTCAGAAAAACCCTTTTTCTTGAATTCTCTACCCAATCCATAAACAAATTTAACATTGTTTTACACCTCAAAAACCACTATTTTTATCATTCAAAAGTCTAAATCATATTTCATTCTCAAATGAGCATAATTTCCTTTTGAAATTATCTCATTACACTAAGGTATTGACTCTTTAATTGAAATCTGAACCATAACAGTGAATCCACTTATTTTCAGATTATTTTCCATGAAATTAAGGCCTAAATTTGAGTAGGATTTTATAAGACCACAATACTGATTTTGTAAACTTATTTTCTTTTGCATTTTTACAGTGTCTAACCGGTTACGAATATCGAGTAACCGGTTAGATTATGCAGTCAGACACTAAAACATGAGTTTTAACAAACCATTCTCTTCACTACTCAAATCTAACCAAATTTCAAATTTGAACAGAGTTCATATACCTTAAATAAATATGTTTAACCACAGAAACACATATACTTTTGCATGCATTTGGTTTAGTGCATCAAATTGCATAAGAATCCATACAAACATAATTCAATACCTCAAATCACAGATTATACATTTAGATTCTGATTTAAACATTAAAATCACTTGCATGCATCAATATAAAGTTGCTCAAAACAACATTGAGCTAAAATTTGGCCTCCAAGCCTTTGTGCTTCACACACATAATGCCCTTTTTGAGTTTTGTTAACTCAAATCCTAATTCACTTGATTTTTAGTCTAAATCTAGTATAAGGAAGACTTCTCCCATACCTCTAAGTTGTTTTTGATGAGTATAACTTCTGAACTTGAAGAAAATCTACAATCTCCTCACAAATCCTAAGTTCTGCTCCCAGCCACGATTTCCAGCAACAGGGTCCAAAAACCACCAAATTTGACATAGTAATTGGCCAAAGAAATTGGGGAAAACGATTAGAACTCAATATAGGTAACATGCACTAAGGAATGATGTAAGTTCCATGATGAATGTTTTGATAATGACAAAAGTGTTTTGAACAAGCTATCATGTGTTGATCAAGTTCAAGTTCAACAAGCAACAACAAACATCAAATGAAGAAGAGAGAAAACAAGCTCATGAAGACATAGTTTGAGTGTAATTATAATTGTTTTATCTTTTGCCTCTCAAGCTTCTTAGGTCTTTTATTTGATGAGTTTGGTTAGAGTATTTTAGAGGGTAGTGAATCTCTATCATAGTCATGATTTAATCATAATTTGAGTTTTCACTTAACCTAGAATCAATAGATGGCTTAAAGGTTTTAAAGGAAAGGTTGGGTTTTGAGAAAACAAGTTTTAAACAAGTGTCAGACATGTTTAATCGATTAAGACATACTTTAATCGAGTACTACTCGATTAAACTGAGATTTAATCGATTAAGTACTGCTGAACTGATTTTTAAAATACAATTTTCACTTCTCAAAATCAGTTTTCAAGTGCTACAACTTTTGGGTATTCTATATAAACCTTTTCCTAACCTTTGTGATCATTAATAACACTTTCATAATCATTTTACAAAGAATCAAGCCATTCTATTCTCTCTCAATTTCAAAGATCAAAAGCTTTCTATTTTACATTCTTTGATCAAGAACCTTTGAATCTCTTATGGTGATTTGTCATAGCTATTGATTGAGATTCATAGGATTGTATTTGTGTATTCAATTGTGTTGTAATCTTTGCAAAAAGGCAAGCCAACTACAACAACGAAGAAGCCTTGGTGTGTCGATTATCATCAAGCAAGTTTATTCAAGAAATTGAAGAAGAAAGCCTTGGTTGTGAATCAAGCAAAGAGAAGCCTTGGTGTGTGGATTATCATCAAGCAAAGAAGACTTGTTGTGTCGATTATCAAAAAGGGGTAGAGGTTAGATTAGAGAGAAGATCAATAGGATTACAAGGCAAGGGTGTGGAGTATCTCTTGTAGGCTAGCAACAAGGGAGTCTTGTGAGGCATTCACTTGTAATTTGAGAACTCTAATTCCTCATAGTGAAGAATCTCTCTTGGTTGAAGAGGGGACTGGATGTAGCTTTCAAGTGGATGAAAGTGAACCAGGATAAATCACTGTGTCGTATCTCTAAACCCTTACTCTTTACATTGAAGTCATTTGATTGCTTTCTTGGTTGGAAACCTAAAAAAAGTGATTTTTCATAATTGATTGAATTGAATCTTTATTGTTCAAATTGATAAAGGGAAAATCATTTTCATAACTAGGATAATCAATAAGAATATAGGTGTTAATCATCTCCGCTGAATCTCTGATCTTAAGTGTTAATTGATTGATTTTCGTATGCGATTGAAAAAGTGATTTTTCAGTTTCTGTCAGATTTAATCGAGTAAATGTGCATTTAATCGATTAAGTAAAGTTGAGCTCTCAGGTCTTAATCGATTAAGACACAGTTTAATCGATTTAGTCAGTGTAATTTTGCAAAAATCATTTGTTTTGATTGTTTCGATTTGTTTCGTTCGAAAATCTTTCAAGGTTTCTTTTACACCTATTCAACCCCCCCCTTCTAGGTGTGTTCCTAAGGTTCCTTAGTCTCTCCAACCACCAATTGCGGTTTCCTCAATTGGTATCAGAGCTCGGTCGAAAGACACGAGCATAAGAGCTTTTTCGTAAAGATCCTCTTTAAGAACATCGCAATGGGTTCTACGAATCCCTTTGGTGGTGAAGGTTATTCAATAAATCGTCCTCCATTGTTTGCCGGAGAAGGTTATGCATATTGGAAAGTTAGAATGAAAATATTTATCCAAGCCATAGATAATGAAATTTGGAAAGCAATAGAGAAAGGCCCTCATATCCCCTCTAGTTTAGTTGAAGGTGCTCAACAATTGACCCCCGAGGATAAGTGGTCGGATGATGATAGAAAGAAAGTTCAATATGATTTTAAAGCTAAGAATATCATCACCTCCGCTTTATCCTATGACAAGTTCTTTAGAGTTTCTCAATGTGTTAGTGCCAAAGAAATGTGGGACACTTTACAAGTGACTCATGAAGGAACTAGTGAGGTTAGGAGAGCTAGATTGAATGCTTTGATGCGTGAATATGAATTGTTTTATATGCTTCCAAATGAATCTATTAATGATATGCAAAAACGATTTACTCATATTATAAATCATTTGCTTGCTCTTGGTAAAACTTTTCTACAAGGTGAACTTTCTAACAAAGTATTGAGATGTTTAGACAGGAATTGGCAACCAAAAGTAACGGCTATTGTTGAATCTAAAAACATGGATGCTATGGATCTAGCAACAATTTTTGGAAAGCTTTAAGAACATGAAATGGAGCTTGGACGATTAAGTATCAATGAAGAGTCGGATAAGAATAAATCAAGAAAGGGACTTGCTCTTAGAGTCAATAGATCTTATAAAAAGAAAGAGAGTTCCGATGATGATGATAGTGAAGATTCCGATTTGGATGTTGATGAAAAGGACATGAAACTTTTGCTAAGGAAGTTTGACAAGTTTCTAAGGAGAAAAGGAAGGTTGAACAAGGACAAACGTAAAGAGAAGGATTCTCCACATTATAAGACCAAGACTTCAAAAGAAGGTATAGTTTGCCATGAATGCGGAAAACCCGGACATCTCAAGTATTCGTGCTCTAAGTATCTCAAGAAGAAGGAGAAAGACAAGAAAAATTCTAAATCTAAAAGAGCATACATAGTTTGGGATAGTGATGAAGATGGCAAGAAAAGCACATCGAGTAGTTCGTCGGATAATGAAGAAGCCGCTTGTCTCAACTTGATAACTCTAGTAGATGATGAAGGTCAAAGTTCAAATGATGAATCAAGTTATCAAAGCGAGGATAGCGATGTAAGTGAAACTAAATCCGAAATTTCTTCTAAATATGAATTGTTATATAATGCTTATGAAGAAATGCATGAAGAACTTAAGAAACTAGCTTTGAAAAACATTGAAAGAAAGAAGCTCATTTTGAAACATCAACAAGAGATTTTAGATCTTCAAAATCAAGTTGATGAGCTTAATCTTGAAAATGAAAATCTTGATCTTATATATGCTAGTTCTTCTTGTGATTGTGCTAGTAGAGTGAATATTATGGTTGATTGTGAGAATTGCAAGTTGCTTAAAGATGAAAATGCTATTTTGAAAAATAAGCTTGCAAGTTTCACAAATGATGATATTAGATTGCGCACATTGTTAAATTTTCAAAGATAAAATTCAAACAAGTTTGGTTTGGGTTATACTAATGCTAAGAGTAATTCTCATAGAAATGTTGTTGATTTTTCTAAAGTTAATTTTTCAAATGCACCAACATGTTTCTATTGTGGTACTCATGGACATACTTCAAATGTGTGTTATGTTAAAGTGCATGGTATTCCTAAAGGAAATTTTGTTTGGGTGAAAAAGGGTGAAAGTCCCTACACTAACAAAAATGGATCCAAGACTATTTGGATACCAAAAAGCAAAGCATGATTGTTTTGTAGGTATAATTGAAGAGCAAAGGACTTACAAGTGTTACTCATACATTTGCATCTTCAATTGGCATCACATTTGCATCGCAAATGAAGGTCTATACACATTTGGTTCAATTGGTATTATGATATCTCTTCAATTGGTATCTTCTCAATTGGTATAATTGAATTGTTCTCATTTGGTATTACTTTTCTAAAGTTCAATTGATATCATTGAGTAATGATTAGATGATTATCATGCTTTTGTGGTTTTGTGATATATTGTGATATTTTGTCAATTAGTGACAATTGGTTCCTCAATTAATTGACATTTAGCTTTTCAATTAGTTTCTCAATTGGTATCACAATAAGTGACAATTAGCTTTTCAATTGGTATCATTGATTATTGGTTCATATCTTTCATTTGGTATCAATGTTGAAAAGAAATGATTCAAGTTTCTTCTTATTTTGGCTTAGATCTTATATTTCAATTGGTATATATTACTTTTTGATAATGCCAAAGGGGGAGAAATGGTATGTTTTGAAAAAGGGAGAAATGTTATATGTTTTTGGGAGAAAGGTTGTTTTGTTGTTTTTTATGTAGGTTGAGCTAAGTTGTTGAAGATAGGGGGAGAATCAAGCTTCTATCTCAATTGGATTTCAAATGTTAAATGCATTGATTAAGGGGGAGCAAGAGTCTTCGCAAGTGATCAAATTGTTAAAGCATCAACAACTTCAAAGGATTTCAAAACATGGTTTGTCATTTTCAAAAAGGGGGAGATTGTAAGTTCCATGATGAATGTTTTGATAATGACAAAGTGTTTTGAACAAGCTATCATGTGTTGATCAAGTTCAAGTTCAACAAGCAACAACAAACATCAAATGAAGAAGAGAGAAAACAAGCTCATGAAGACATAGTTTGAGTGTAATTATAATTGTTTTATCTTTTGCCTCTCAAGCTTCTTAGGTCTTTTATTTGATGAGTTTGGTTAGAGTATTTTAGAGGGTAGTGAATCTCTATCATAGTAATGATTTAATCATAATTTGAGTTTTCACTTAACCTAGAATCAATAGATGGTTTAAAGGTTTTAAAGGAAAGGTTGGGTTTTGCGAAAACAAGTTTTAAACAAGTGTCAGACATTTTTAATCGATTAAGACATACTTTAATCGAGTACTACTCGATTAAACTGAGATTTAATCGATTAAGTATTGCTGAACTGATTTTTAAAATACGATTTTCACTTCTCAAAATCAGTTTTCAAGTGCTACAACTTTTGGGTATTCTATATAAACCTTTTCCTAACCTTTGTGATCATTAAGAACACTTTCATAATCATTTTACAAAGAATCAAGCCATTCTATTCTCTCTCAATTTCAAAGATCAAAAGCTTTCTATTTTACATTCTTTGATCAAGAACCTTTGAATCTCTTATGGTGATTTGTCATAGCTATTGATTGAGATTCATAGAATTGTATTTGTGTATTCAATTGTGTTGTAATCTTTGCAAAAAGGCAAGCCAACTACAACAACGAAGAAGCCTTGGTGTGTCGATTATCATCAAGCAAGTTTATTCAAGAAATTGAAGAAGAAAGCCTTGGTTGTGAATCAAGCAAAGAGAAGCCTTGGTGTGTGGATTATCATCAAGCAAAGAAGACTTGTTGTGTCGATTATAAACAAGGGGTAGAGGTTAGATTAGAGAGAAGATCAATAGGATTACAAGGCAAGGGTGTGGAGTATCTCTTGTAGGCTAGCAAGAAGGGAGTCTTGTGAGGCATTCACTTGTAATTTGAGAACTCTAATTCCTCATAGTGAAGAATCTCTCTTGGTTGAAGAGGGGACTGGATGTAGCTTTAAAGTGGATGAAAGTGAACCAGGATAAATCACTGTGTCGTATCTCTAAACCCTTACTCTTTACATTCAAGTCATTTGATTGCGTTCTTGGTTGAAAACCTAGAAAAAGTGATTTTTCATAATTGATTGAATTGAATCTTTATTGTTCAAATTGATAAAGGGAAAATCATTTTCATAACTAGGATAATCAATAAGAATATAGGTGTTAATCATCTCCGTTGAATCTCTGATCTTAAGTGTTAATTGATTGATTTTCGTATGCGATTGAAAAAGTGATTTTTCAGTTTCTGTCAAATTTAATCGAGTAAATGTGCATTTAATCGATTAAGTAAAGTTGAGCTCCCAGGTCTTAATCGATTAAGACACAGTTTAATCGATTAAGTCAGTGTAATTTTGCAAAAATCATTTGTTTTGATTGTTTCGATTTGTTTCGTTCGAAAATCTTTCAAGGTTTCTTTTACACCTATTCAACCCCCCCTTCTAGGTGTGTTCCTAGGGTTCCTTAGTCTCTCCAACCACCAATTGCGGTTTCCTCAAATGAAAGTGATTTGAGACTTAAGGGTTGACTGTGCTTACCAAAATCCAGCCTCAAACCAAGCTTCCCGAATCAGAAAACTCAGAGTCCAGCTATTCCAACTCCAACTTCTAGGATCAATTTCTCCCTTCACAATCACTCTTGTCTCACAAACTCTATATCAGTGGAAAGCTCTTGATTTAAGCTTTCCAGAAGTGTATCTCTCACGCTCTAACACTCAAAGAAGAAGGAGAATCGCTTCAGACGAAATTGAAACCCTAAATCAGCCTCTCAACTCTGGTTTCAGAGAAATCAACCCCATTTCTTCATCAACATTGGTTTTTATAGAGCAATTGGTTTACATGCAAACAGACACGCGTCTTCCACTATGAATTGAGTGGGATTCGTGGCGATTAATTGAATTAACCAAGTGATTACTCATCAAAATCCACTAACCCAATTTCTGGGTTCATCGTCTAACCGGTTACAGGGCATTACTAACCGGTTAGATCAGTACAAAATTTGAAAATTAATATTTTTAAATCTTTCCCTCCAAGAACTTTTCAATATTACATTTAGGTCCTAATCCAGGGACTAAAATGCAATATTCTTATATTTTGCATTTATTTGCCATATAAAAATATTTCAACTAATTTTTATATTTCAGGCTAATTAAATACAAAACATAAACTTGGAAATTCATATAAATTAATAATAAAACTTTTATTATTAATTTCCTTATTATCCGGGAGACGAAAATTAGGGGTGTTACATTAAGAACTATATGTGATTGATATATGTTTATTGATGCTTAAAAAGTGATTTTTGCTGGTTGTCTAGAACCTCTAATAAGTTGCATCAACTTTAGAAAATTATTTTGAGTTTAGGAATGAATGAGTTTATGTTCTGTATGAATTATGTGAGATTGTAATATGGTTTGTGATTTTTATTTACTGCTTAAGTTGATTTAAGTGTTGCATCAAAGACAAGTGATTTTAACTCATACTGTATGATTTGTCTGATAATGGTAGTTGTTATAAGGTATTTGAAAAGGGATTTTAAAGTAAATGAAAAGGTAGAATGTATTTTTGAGAGGTTATAATTAAGTTTTTTTTAAAAAAAATCGTTTTGTGATTTAAAAAGGTTTTTTTTTCATGATTTATAAAGCTATAAACAAAAAGTGTTATGTTGAAACAGTAATCCGTTTTTGGGTTTTCAAAGAGGTTTTGAGTTACTGATACTGTGTTGTGTTCTTAAATTTTTCTAAGTACTTTTGAAAAGGAAAATTATTTCGTTTAGTTATTAAATTAAATATGTGTTCATTAGTCCTTTGGATTATGTTTATCAAATGTTTAAGGTTCGAGTGAAGCAAATTCGGATAATCAGAATCATTTGTCTCTAGCTTCAAGTCCAGGTGGGAGAGAAGCTTTCCTAAGACACAATGGCACTTTGGGTAGCATTAGGATGTTCTTGATCATCTCAAAGATCAGAACTCCGTAGTTATTTGTCAATATACGTAACGGCAATTGTTTGTGCATGTGTTTGGTTGGACGACGTTGAGACAATAACTCTTGTTTGTGTGATTCTCTGTTTATGATTTATCTGTATTATATTTCATGAGTATTATATTTATCTGCTTTGAATTATGTTATATCCTGAGCAGTTTTGTTTATCTGCTTTGAATAATGATATATCCTGGAGAAAATTGATGAAATGATTGTTATGTTGAATATCATGTAATATCCGATTGATTCTGGAAAAGAGAATTGTTATCTTGAAAGTGTAAAGATTGAAAGGTAAGCTTTGCGCGTATCGCCTAAAGTAATAGTATACAGTGATGGTGTAACGTAGCACAGATAACCTTGTGATGTATATCCCCAATCGCACTGTCTTCGGACGTTCTTGATTTTAAGTAGCTGGCCACGTGAATGATGTACCGTGGTTGCGAGCTTTGTGGATTCCACTGTATGTAGGGAGGTGTTTGTTCGTTTTCTTTTAGAGGTCGAGGCCTGTTAGAAGAGCGGCTTAGAATGGGTCGACCAATGATAGGTTAATAAAGCTAAATCTTTTTCTAAAAGACTTAAAGGACTTAAAGACTTTAAAAGCTTAATCTTTCCTAACCCTGCGTCGAGAGAGAAGTAGTGGAGAGGAAAGATACTGAATACTCGGAGGTTTGTACTATTCGAGTGGTGATTGTGATAGGGGAAGGCAAGGACGGTGAAACGTCAAGAAGCCTGGAGCGCTTCCCTAGGCGGGACAACTTTACAATGGTCAAGGTCACCTGCTGGGCATTGGTCGTAACAAGGACTGCACGATCAACTAGGGATAGAGCTGTCGCCCCCTTGAGCAGATCGGAGATGGTTGAGAGGGAATCCGAATGGAGGCTAGAGGTCATTGCTTTTATTTACTGACCAATGGAGCGTGGTCCATTTACTATTTCTTTTGCTGGCCCTTTGTAGTGGTTTTAGCTGGTGCGTACCCTTTGACTATCGATGCCCGTGTGGTTAGGATTCTTGTGCGTCCCATCTACTTTCCGAACTAGGTCGTGCTTGGATATTGAGGAGGAGATGTATCGTGTGTGCTGACTTATTTCCCTTGCCTCAATGATTTCCCTCCCTAAATCATTGACGACTATGTTGAGTGGAAAGAAGAAAATTGAAGAAGACTATTAATATTTTTATTGAAAATCCCTTATGAAGCAAGTGAAATTATTATTGATGATATGACATGACATTATGAGGAGATGCTATGAAATGATGATGGTGATACTTATGATCATGAGGTCTTTTGAGAATGAAAACCATTTACTTATTCATTAGATGATTGTATATGTATGTGTGTGAATCTTAATGTGATCCCTTAGAGTAAGTCCTTGCCGTCGACGATTAATTCGTTCGGATTGCTTACTCTCCCTGCTTTCCCTTTTCTGTGGACATTGAGAATGATGTCCACAGATGGCAGATCAAGTCATTATCATGTGGAAGTTCAAATAGTGCATTGGTATTATTTTGAAGTGAAGCTGATTGGATGGATGGCATGTGTTGAGACTTTGATCCGGAGCTGATCGTTAGTGGGAGTTCGACCCAGATGCGGCATCAGTAATAGAGAGCAGCGACAACGAGAAGTTTTATGTTTGTCTTAGGTCTCAATAGTTAGATTGAGTCTTTATGCTCTGATAGGACTGATGTAATCTCTAGTATTAGCATAAAACTTTTTATTCAGTATTTTATTGTATCAAATGTCATGACCTTAGGGGCCGTGACCTTTTTGTAAAACAATTGGTTTGATGTAATTACTCGATTATAAGAATAAATTCTTTTACTTCTTGTAATAGCCCGATTTTCGACGCCCAAAATATTTAATTAAGGTTGCAAAAATGAGGCCCATTTTTTTTTATAAAACATCGTTGAAGGGTTTGAAAACGTTTCTTAAAAAGTTATTAGCGTCCTTCAACAATTTCTTTCGAAAACCGGGTCGTTACTTGAAACCAAAAGTCTTTCAACTTGTTTTCCGAAAACGTTCTATAAAGAAAACAATTTAATCTCTACTTAAACGATTTTCATGAAAGAGACTTCATACATTTCTTAAAAGTCGGGCATGCTTCAAAATGCTCAAGGTACAGCAATAGCTCATTACTTAGGTAATCCTGAATATGAAATACAAATAACAACCTATTCCGATTCTATTACTAATTCTTTACTCTTATCAAAGACAACCGGGTCCGGCTTCTTCTTTTCCTTGGTAGACGCCTTTGTACCGAAAGATGACTCCTCCGTACTTGTTGGCTCACCAATGGAACACGGTTTGAGCTCCACTCCAAACAGCTTCACAGGATTCTCCTCCTTTCTTTTGCGAGGTGGTGTTCCGGAATTATATTCTTCAAAGGATACGCTTTCTAGTCCCAAACTCGTTGATCCTCCGCCCAGTTGGTGTCCCGGGTCTGCGATCGTCAACTGAGCATGACCCGTCCATTCCCATCCGTAGCGTGTCGCTTTCCATCTGTTCCCGTTTCTAAGCCACGTAGAGATCTCCAAGCGATGTAGATGGAATACCAGCAACACTGATGCGCCAACGAACAGGAGAGAGTAAGCGATCCGGACGCGTAGCATATTATTATAGTAGGACACATATACCATACACAACATACACACACTACATACAGATTAACAACAAGCATATTATTATTGCTACAATGTCACTTATCCATTATTGTTTCCCTCTTTATTCTCCACTCTTATTTCTTCTCCCGCTCATGGGCTTAATTTATTTTCCACAATTCCATTCACCATCTCTTTATCTCTTTCCACATTTTTCAACTCTCACTCATATAATTCTTTTCTTATAATGTTTTATTGAATTATAACTACCAATGATCAGGGGGTTAAAGAATCATCGGGGGACGTATTTCTTTCGTAGTTAGCACTCGCGTTTTAAGCCTACATCTCCTCGGCCAACCCACCACCTAGTCGGAAGCAAACAAGAGTACATGACCTTTACCGTGCGGGCACGACAGCTGTCAACATAAGTGGTCCCAGACCAGGAGGCTCAGCCTCAATAACATCAATTCATAATCATGGCACACTGCCTCGCAGTGGCAAACAGATGCCCCACTCCAGTCCCTCTCACTGTTCTAGATTTACATCGAGAGGGTGACAGTATTGTTGTAGTGCGCGCGCAGAACTTACCACGGTATTGGACCCAGTCCCCACCACGTTAGTGCACCACTTATGTGCAATTTGTGTATCCAAATTGAATGCATGCAAGATAGATATGTTTCTGTGTTTAAACATATTTATTTAAGGTATATGTACTCTGTTAAAGGTTGAAATTTGGTTAGATTTGAGTAGTGAAGAGAAGGGTTGGTTAAAACTCATGTTTTAGTGTCAGACTGCATAATCTAACCGGTTACTCGATATTCATAACCGGTTAGACACTGTTAAAATGCAAAAGAAAATAAGTTTACAAAATCAGTGTTGTGGTCTTATAAATCCTACTCAAATCTAGGCCTTAATTTCATGGAAAACAATCTGAAAATAAGTTGATTTCATGGTTATAGTTCAGATTTCAGTTAAAGAGTCAATACCTTAAGGTGATGAGATCATTTCAAGAAGAAATTATGCACAAAAGAAATTGGACTATGACTTAGATCTTTTGAATGATATTATGTGTTGAACTTGAGGTATTCTGTTATGCTAAGACCTTGTTATTGGATTGAGTAGAGAATTCAAGAAAAGATTCGTTGAAAATTAATGGTTTTGTATTCAGGTATGTAATTCTAACCGGTTAGGTGATGAGGTAACCGGTTAGTACCTGAAACTTAAAAATAAAAGTTAAGTTTTTAAGTAATGATTTTTAATACCAATGGTTATATTCTCTCAATCCAGGTCTATGAGCATAGGTTAAATTTAAATTCAAAGGTGAATTTTATGAGTAAAACCATACCTCAAGATATCATTCAAAAGTTGTGTGTTTCTAAGTCATAATAGCGAAATTAATGGAAACACCAACCCTAGGAATTATGTATGCAATGCATGCATAATAGGTTGGAAAGGATTGTTCATCATGTTCTGGGAACATGGCCCTGTACTCTAAGAGTACTAAATTGATGCAACCTACTTGATGACACATTCTGGGAATGTGGCCATTGTCTGGGACGTGGTTTCTTTGATACGTTCTGGGAACGTGATGCACACTCTGGGAGTGGTGCTTGATTTTATTCCAAGTATGGTTTGCGATACGTTCTAGGAACGTATGAATGTGTTCTGGGAACACATTAATATAATAATTGGATTAAAGATAAAAACCAACCTTGATGATTGTGCATCCATATAGATTGGATGTTTGGTTGGTAGGAGCGTTTATCATATTCCGGGAATATGAGGAGGGTACTCTGGGAGTACCAAATTGTAACCTACTTGATGACACATTATAGATATGTGGCCAGTGTCTGGGACCTGGTTATATACGTTCTGGGAACGTATGATAGTGTTCTGGGAACACATTGATAAGCAACCTACTGGATGACACATTATAGATATGTGGCCAGAGTCCAGGACCTGGTTTTTATACGTTCTAGGAACGTATGCGTTATGGGAACGTGATGCACACTCTGGGAGTGAGGCTTATTTATCCACGTATGGTTTGCTACACGTTCTGGGAACGTGATGCACACTCTGGGAGTGAATGCTTATCGTCCAAGTATGGTTTGGCATTACGTTCTGGGAACGAATGTCAGTGTTCCGGGAACACAACGGTGTATTGGATGGACATCCAAGATGGAATTTAGAGGCCTCAGTTGTGGAAGGAAATCATGCATCATGCCACCTGCATTGAAAGAATTATTATGATTAACCGGGTGTGCTCATATGATTATGCATCGTGACTTGCTACATGTTGAGTGTAGAGTGTAGAAAGTGTGGGTTGGAAACCCGTTGTGCAGATATCGAGGATCCGGCCAGATGGATGTGTGGACAGAGGACCAGTGACCAGCTCTATAACATCTTTATTTTTAATAGTATTTATATGATACACACTTTGAATAAGGTATCATAAGATGAATTTGGTTTCATAATAATATTTATTTGGTTTTCATGGACTTGTTACACTTGATATATTTTGGGGCATAATAGGATTACTTTACTATGTTTCCGCAAACTCTGATTTTGTTAGTCAACCTCATTATTAATCAAGTGTTTGTGAAAATAAATTTTCAAGGGAAGGGAAATTCTTATTTTCAGATCTTTTTCCAACGATAACATGTCCAAGTATTCATAAACTTATTACTTTTCTTATAAAGTAAGATGATAAACAAGGAGTGTTACATTTTTATGGTATCAGAGCAATGGTCCTGACTCTTGGTCCTTGGGTGTGTGGTCCAATACGCTGGTCATCGATATCTGCAATGTTCCTTGGGAAGTATGCTTTCATACACTTCCAAACTAGAGCTAAGGTTATGGGTAATGGCTCTAGATAAGTAGCTCATTCTGCTATTAAGAAGTGTTCTATGTAGTCTAAGTAGAAGTATGATAGATGTATGCTTCTCTTTAGACATGTGGTAACCCTAAAGCCATAGTGTTGGGTTATTTCGTTCTCATAGAAACAGTGATAAGGAAATCTTAAGGAACTATAGTTAAGTCCTTGACTCTGGAGAAGAGTATTTACCTTCACTAGTGTTAAAAGACAATCAACTTCTCTGATCGAGTGCAGGGCAGTTATCTTCGTAAGGATTAACCTTGTTGAGTTTGTTAAACTCTAAAGCTATCCTTTCCTTTGTTCCTTATGGATAAGGGTATTGATCAACGTTGCTCTATGCCTTATCCAATCTGTTATCTCAAGGTGGAGACTCCTACAAATCTTCTTGTAGTTGTTTCCAAGGTATGTCTGAATCGTTCTATTAAGGTATTAGACTTTGTCTATCTACCTGTGTCATGATAACATTTGATCTTAAGCACGGTTTGGGAGCCGAAGGATCAAGTGATCATGATTAATGACGATAGAACAACCCTGTATCGGGATTCCCAAGTTTCGAATCTGAAACCCAATGGACCCATGTGTTTGCTTCTGGGCAGCAGTGAAGGAATAAGGGGGTCAAAGAAACCTTGGTTTCAAGAAAATGATATCAGGTTTAACCTAGATTAAAGAGATAGAGTTTAGAATCAAATTGATTCTTGACGCTGATACTATCTCTACTACTCTTATAATATGGTACCATCGGGAATGGTCAAATGGAAGAAACATGTAGAGAAGTTGCTAAAAGAATTTGGTTGGACCTGGTTAAAGGAGTCTAAGTGTTTTCTAAGATTGATTGGCGGTTGGATTAACCCCAAATCAGGGTTCGGGACAGGGATACACTTAAGACCACATTTTTGATCTCGATACGGATGTTATGAGTAGGAAATAATGCCGTTCGGATTGACTAATGCACCTGTTCTTTTATGGATTATAAGAACTGGACCTTTAGATCCTATTTGGATTCGTTTGTGGTTTATCCTGAGAATTCGGAGGAGCATGAGAAACATCTCAGGATTGTGTTGAGAATCCTGCAAGAGGAGTAGTTGTGTGCCAAGCTCACCAAAGATGAGTTTTGGCTAAGCGAAGTTACGTTCGCAGAGCATGTGATCTTTAAAGTAAGAAGTTCTTAGGGCTGGCTGGATTCTACCGCCGGATTATTGAAGAATTTTCTAAGATCGCATGGCCTTTGACCAAGTTGACTTGGAAAGATCAACTGATGGTATTGAGTGATAGGATGTTGTTTAATTATGGTCGGGTAGTGATGGATTATACCCCAACATAATATGATTAGTCCAAGAGGAATTATGGAAAAAGGTGAATATATTATGATTTAAATCGTTTTAGTGATGAATTCATTGGAATCAAGGTATTAGATTATGATTAAATCCTATTTTGAGTTGGATTGGACGATGTAAAGAAAATGTTTTTTTTAAAAGTTCTTTGGTTTTATTTCTAAAACTATACTTCATTACCGGTTAAAGTTTCTTGTAACCGGTTAGAAGTTGAAAGTTTAAAATAAAAAAAAAAATTAGTCCTTTGTGATGGAACTTTTGGTATCAGTAGACATCTTCCTCTAATCCAAACTCAATGTCAATTACCTAAGTAAAAATTTAAGGAAAGGATTTAATGTGGTAAAATAACTTAATGCCTTGATTCATCATTGAGATTGATTCAATGGGATTAAATCATAATACTTATGGACTAATTGTAACACCCTATATAATTATTACCCTTAATTACCCCAAAATTAGGATTTAAAATTTCTTTTAAGGAAAAGCTCAACATAATTTGCCAATGCAAAAGTTCATTTCTTTAACAACCGATACATATCAGAGCTCAAAATGCGGAAGACTTAAATACATCAAAACATAGAATATAAGTTTAAGTACAATTAGTTCGGCAGTTCAAAAATACAACATATTGTTTTAGCTCGGCCCAACTGGCCGAGACCCCCAAAATCTATCCAATACTAACAACTTACTCCCCCTGGGAGGGAGTGAACCTGCTCGGCCGGGGACTGTGTCTGCTCGGGCTCAGTACCTGAAAAATGGTAAGGAGGTGAGCATTACACAGAACTTAAATAAGCAGTTTCTAAAATGACATACCGAACTACCAAGCCAAACACAAGTAGTCAACTAGCATATAAATAACAAGTAGTCAAACCCTATGTCACATGCATACTACATCATTCAACTCAGTCCACATCATATCATTCGCACTTAGTTCGGAGTACATCCTACCATCTCAACTGGCTCGGCTCACGTACATACATCTTCGTCCAACTCGGCTCACATCAGACCACAGACTATCCATTACCTACTGGCCATACCTCGGATTACCATCTCTACCTCGGACTCATTACTCATTATTCCACCTTCACATAGTTTACAATCTTTTATTCTTCTCGGATGCATACACCCAGTGCATGTCTTACACCATTTACGCCGGATATCGGAGTGTCCATAACTGCGAGTACCACAATACTCATCTTACAGCTGCGAGCACCACAATGCTCGGCTTACGCGATCAATGCACGCACCCAGTACGCGTCTGCTATGACCAGGAGCACTACCGCCGATCATTCTATGGAGTAAGGAGTGTCCATAATTGCGAGTACCACTATACTCGTCTTACAGCTGCGAGCACAAAAATGCTCGGCTTACGCGATCAATGCACGCACCCATTACGCGTCTACTATGACCAGGAACACATCCCACCGATTCCGTGCTCGGAACCTTGTGTGAATCATAACTGCGAGCACCACTATGCTCGTCTTACAGCTGCGAACACCACAATGTTCGACTTACGCAATCAATGCACGCACCCAGTACGCGTCTGCTATGACCCGTCCACACAACCATTTCTCTTTAATTCCCCTTATCTTACTAACCATTACCTTTAGTTTGGCCCGCCTCAGCTCAACACTTTTTATTTATTCCTCTTTACATTAATCCCATTACTCTCTTAGCTTAGCCTCTCTCGACTCAACCTCTTAGTCTTTCTCATCAGTAGCCTCATTACCCTATCTCTCCTACTTCCCATGTCTATCCCTTTCTAATATCCACCCTCACCTTCTCTCAGCTCGACCCATCTCAGCCACAGACATAATTAACAAATATCAAAGCTCATAAGCATTTATACAACAAGGTTCATAAACACTTATACAATAACCACAACATGAATAAAAGCATCTAACAAATCCATCATGTAAATATCAACATATAGCACAAAACAATATTCCTCCCTATTTCACGCTCATGTTTCTAATTCCTTTATTAGTTCCCTTTACCCCTTTTTACCTTTCCTTTATCATATTATCCTATATCCATTCCCTAATCTACACCCACTCTTAGTACCCTTTATGAACACCCTAGAAACCCAAACTCAAGTAGAGGTAACACTCACTCCTTACCTCAAACCGTGAGAGATAAGAGTTGAGAGTTTGAGAATGGTTTCCTTGTTGTTTGGCTTTGTGAGCTTCACACCCTTGGATCCTTTCCCCAAGCTGCACACAAGTTTCACGGCGGTCCAGGGGCTCCGGAACTGAAGAGAAAACGGCGGTCAGAAGGTTTCCGGTTGATGGGGCTTGGTGGAAGAGGGGGGGAAAAAGAAGAAGGTATTGTGGTTTGTGGGTGCTGGAACTTGAGAGAAAGAGAGAGACGTAGGGAGAAGAAGAATGAGAGAATAAAAGGTGTTGTGTCATGTGTATTGGTTTTTCTTTTATTCCTTAGAGGGAAACATTTGTGTGGTTCTTATTGGAGGCTTCTTGAGGAAGTTAAAATATGTGGACAGGATTCATTGGCTTCTTGAGGAAGCCATGAACAGTACGTTGAAAAGGACATAAAGCAGTGATAGTGACATAAAGTGGAAGATAGTACCGTACGGACGGTACGAAAACCAAGGAACCAACAGCTCAACATGAACTGGCACAGTGCGAGGATAAGTTGGCCAGGGATACGTCGGCTCGGTATGAAGGACTAACAGTAGTCCGAGCCTACGTCTCGGATAACGCTATGAGGTGCGATGAGGTCGGATAATCCGAGCCTTGATACAGGTTCCGCGTCTAACCCTATTTAGCTCGGCGTGGATCGGTTCGAGGTCCTACATCTACATTCTAGGTCGGCCTATGCTTCCTATCACCTCACTACCCTTACATACTTTCTACGGCTTGACCGTCTTTCCCAATAAACCATTATATAATCTATTTATATATATATAGATATATTTTAAAGCTATTATATTTAATATTAATTTTCCAGGATGTTACATTCCTCTCCCACTTACAGAAATTTTGTACTCGAAATTTACTGCGGATATGACTGTTTCATTTTCTCCTCGAGTTCCCAAGTGGCTTCTTCCACGTCATTCCGATTCCAGACGACTTTGACTAAGGAGATTTCCTTTCCTCGGAGCCGTCTGACTTGCTTGTCCTCAACTCGGACTGGTAGAACTTCAAAAGTCAGGTTGTCCTTTAGCGGTAGCTCGTCCACTGCTATTACATGTGAGGGGTCATGAAGGTAGCTCCTAAGTTGCGACACATGGAATACATCATGGAGTTTAGACAAGTGTGGAGGTAGAGCAATTCGGTACGCTATTGGTCCAACCTTCTCCGATATCTGGTATGGTCCGACAAATCGTGGGGTCAATTTCTTTGATTTAATAGCTCGGCCGATTCCTGTTACAGGGGATACCCGAAGGAATACGTGGTCACCCTCAATGAAGTTCAAGGGTTTCCTTCTCTTGTCGGCATAGCTCTTCTGTCGATCTTGCGTTGCTTTCATCTTTCCTTGTATCATTCGAATCTTCTCGGTTGTCTCATGAACAATGTCTGGACCAATCAACAGGTTTTCTCCTATCTGAAACAGCATAGCGGCGTCCGACATTTCCGACCATACAGGGCTTCGAAAGGAGCCATTCCGATACTTGAATGGAAGCTGTTGTTGTAGGTGAATTCGACCAATGGCAAAAGTGCTTCCCAACTTTCCGACTGCTCAAGCACACATGTTCTCAGCAAGTCCTCAAGGGTCTGAATGGTGCGCTCGGATTGTCCGTCGGTCTGAGGATGTAAGCCGTACTGAATCTCAACTTTGTACCCATGGCTTGCTGTAGGCTTTGCCAGAATCGAGATAGGAAGCGAGGATCACAGTCCGATACAATACTGCTCGGAACACCATGGAGTCTGACAATGTCATTTATGTACAACTTGTTGGAAACCAACAAGCGGCTCAATATAGTCTAGAGGGGGGGTGAATAGAATATTGAAGCCTTATTACAGATTTTTCGTCCACCTAAGAGAATGGTTTTATGAAAATAAATTTTCTTAAAAATTCAAGTCAGATTACTCGAGTAACTCAAGACTTCACTCGAGTAATACGCAAGCAAAAATAATTTCACTCGAGTATTCAGCAAATCACTCGAGTATTACGAAAGCTATTTTTAAATCACTCGAGTAACAGAAAACCTACTCGAGTATTGTTCATAAACTGAAAGCAGATTACTCGAGTGACAAGAACTTTACTCGAGTAAACTGGGTAAAATTCAATTAAAACTCAGTTTTCAATAGAGTTCTTCAAGAATTACAATGCTATGATGATTCAACAAATTATGAATGATTAATATGAACAATTTCAAGTAATATTAACATGCAATTTTAGATCAATTGAGTAGAATTAATAAAACCCCAATTCTAACCTAAAAATGCAATTGTTAATGAATTAATGCAATACAAGGAATGAAAATAAAAGAGACACAAGGATTTATCCTGGTTCACTTTCACCCACTTGAAAGCTACTCCAGTCCCCTCTTAAATCAAGAGAGATTCTTCACTAGAAATCTTCAAATGTAGATTTTACAATGTTTTAAGATGCAACTAGATTCTTAGTTCTCCTATCTTAAAACCCAACTCAAAGTGTGTACCAAACACTTTGATCTAATCTACCCCTTTTGAGAATTCTAGATTTCCTTGCTAATTGATTGAAGATGCTTCCAACCAATCCTCTTTTCTTGCTTTGATTTGATCCTCAAAGTCTTCCTTGTGAGATTCTTCACTTGTGTTGAAACTTCAATGATGCAATCACAAATTGCAAATCTTCAACAACCACTAAGAACAAAAATTATGATCTCAAGAATATTTGAACAATGAGAGAAATAGAGTGAAGAATGAAAAGTTCTTTGTTGAATCTTGATAGCTCTTGAAAGAAGTAAAATAGCTCTTGAATTGCTTTTGAAAGTGTATAGAAAATTGTAAGAATGAATATGTATCCCTTGTGAAAGAGAAAATTAAGTCCTTTTAAAATTTTCCAAACACTGATTGAATTACTCGAGTAAACCATATAACTTCACTCGATTAAAACATGTCAGATTAAGTTACTCGAGTGATGTGTAAACCATTACTCGATTAACCTGTCATGACATAAATTACTCGAGTGACCCAATACTCATTACTCGAGTAAACTGATCAGAATCTGAATAAAAACAAGGTTTTTCTAAAAGGATTTTCACAAAACTTTTAATAGAGCTATTTAATCAAGATTTAAAGTATCTTCACTCTTAATCAAACATTATTTAAATATTCTTAAAATCACCTAAGCTACCCACACCAATGAGATGCATTGCATAAAAATAAAGATTACATTGAAATAGAATTAATAAAAATCCTAATTCTAATCTTCATGTGGTGTAGCTTGCTTGTTGCCAATGTTGTTGCTTGGAGAGAGATTGTTAGCATCAAAACATGAGAATCCTACAAACTCCCCCTTTTTGATGATGACAAACCTCCTTTTCAATTAAGCACTAAGTTTTAACATACTCCCCCTAAATGTAAAACACCTAGGAAAAATATAATAAAACTTAACCTACAAGAACAACATCAACAAAATATTCTCCCTCTTTTGGCATCATTAAAAAGATAAGAATTGTGAGAAAAGTCCTTTGCCAAAAGTGGAAGGTAAGTAGTTCACAATGGTATAAAAATAAGATAACAATAAAGACAATACCAAAATAAACCACAATAGTGCCACAACGAATATAAACGCACAACGAATATAGCACCATAATCCATAATATCAGAGTATCATACTATGCAGCAAATCATAGTGTAAAGCAAAAAGACATCAACCATAGCAAATAATCAAACGAAACTAACCAAACTAGACCATACACAAGGTCCTAAAACGTAGTAGCAACAGAGTCATAAACATGAAACAAAAACATAAACATAACATAGTCAGAAATATGCATATGAAACATGAAACAGAAATCAACATAAAATGAAAATGATGATTTGATGAAGAACCATATGAGAGAGAAGAGAGAAATACGAACAAGAGAGAGAAAGTGACGAGAAAATGATGCAGTTTGCAACAGTTCAGTTTTTAAAATCACGTAAGTTACTCGAGTAATGTTCATGCGTCACTCGAGTGATTCGAGCAGTAATCGAGTGAAAAGAAAATGTTACTCGAGTATGCCGAAAGTAAAAAAGTTTTCACTCGAGTGATGGATGAACTAATCGAGTAATACGAAAGTCATTTTAAAATTAATCGAGTGACAGACAGAATTACTCGAGTAATACGAAAGAGTTTTTAAAATTACTCGAGTGAAATATCTGTTACTCGAGTGAACTGTCCAGAATTTTAAAAATTTCAATTTTTCATGCAAAATCATTTTTCATGCACAAACACATAGTAACACTTAGCATTTAGCAAGTAACACACATACAAATAAAGCAATTAACATATTATAGAAAACATACACACATAACTACATATCACAAAAAATAAGAAACACTTTAATAAGATACAACAACTCAAAATACAAATCACATTGAAATAGGCTTGAAGGTGATTTCGAAAAGCATCAAATACAATTAGCTAATAGTTGATTCATCAAAAATACCAAGTTCTCTTCGAATCTTATAAAATGTGTCCCTTGGTAATGGTTTTGTAAAGATATCAGCTAATTGATCCGAAGTTTGTACAAACTCAATAACACAATCACCTTTTTGAACATGATCTCTCAAAAAGTGATGCCTAATTTCAATATGCTTTGTCCTTGAGTGTAATACTGGATTTTTAGTCAAATTAATTGTCGAAGTGTTATCACACTTTATAGGGATTTTTGTCAAATTTAATCCAAAGTCAGATAATTGTTGTTTCATCCATAAAATTTGTGCACAACAACTACCTGCAGCTATGTATTCGGCCTCCGCGGTTGATAAAGCAACGCAGTTTTGCTTTTTGGAAAACCACGATACAAGTGAATTACCAATTAAATGGCATGTTCCGCTTGTACTTTTTCGCTCAACTTTACAACCGGCAAAGTCAGAGTCCGAATAACCTATAAGTTTTAGAAAAGAATCCCTAGGATAATAAAGTCCAGTATTCGTTGTACCCTTTAAGTATTTCATTATTCTTTTGACAGCAGTTAGATGCGACTCTTTCGGTTTTGCTTGAAAACGTGCACACATACATACACTAAACATGATGTCAGGCCTAGATGCAGTTAAGTATAAAAACTACCAATAATACCACGATACTTCGTTACCTCTACCGCTTTTCCAGCCTCATCTTGATCTAGGTAGCATGCAACGCTCATTGGTGTAGAAGCGGATTTGCACGAATCCATCCCAAAACGTTTGAGAAGCTCTCTACAATATTTACTTTGATGAATATAAATGCCATCATTAAGCTGCTTTATTTGAAGGCCAAGAAAGAATGTAAGCTCTCCCATCATCGACATCTCGAATTCGCTTTGCATCAAGTCTGAAAACTTCTTACACAAGTTATCGTTAGTAGCACCAAATATAATATCTTCAACATATATTTGAACCAATAAAATATCCTTACCGGAATGTTCAATAAAAAGTGTAGTGTCAACAGTGCCTCGTTTAAAAAATTTTTGTAATAAAAAATTGCTTAGTCGGTCGTACCAAGCTCTAGGAGCTTGTTTCAAACCGTACAAAGCCTTTTTCAGTTTGAAAACGTAGTCCGGATGCTCAAAACTCTCGAATCCGGGAGGTTGTGACACGTAAACTTCCTCTTGAATGTATCCGTTAAGAAAGGCGCTCTTAACATCCATTTGATACAATTTAAAATTCATTATCGAAGCAAAAGCGAGAAGAATACGAATAGCTTCTAGTCTAGCAACGGAAGCATATGTCTCATCGTAATCGATTCCTTCTTCTTGACTATAACCTTGTGCTACCAACCTAGCTTTATTCCTAACAATAATACCCGATTCATATAACTTATTCCTATAGATCCACCGAGTACCAATTACAGGACGATCATCGGATTTTGGCACAAGCTCCCAAACTTGGTTTCTTTCAAATTGATTTAATTCTTCTTGCATGGCCATAATCCAATGATCATCTTGAAGAGCCTCTTTGATACTCTTAGGTTCTATTTGAGATACAAAGGCAACATAATAACAAAAATTATTTAAGGTGCGTCGGGTTACCACTCCCTTCGCAAAGTCACCTAAGATGTTAGAAATCGGATGATTTTTGTTGGACTTCCAAGCTATTGGTAATTGAGGTTGAATCTCTTGTGCTAAGTCCTTATCTTGTGCTTGCACCTCTCCATCTTCAATTTGATTCTCTTCCATTTGTTGTGGTGTTGACTTCTCATGATCCAAATATGTACCTATATTATCATCATCACAAGAAACAATACAATCTCCTTTCGAAGATTCATCAAATACAACATGCACGGATTCCTCAACGGTTAATGTTCTTTTATTATAGACTCTATATGCTTTGCTATGGGTTGAATAACCTATGAAAATGCCTTGGTCGGCTTTGGAGTCAAACTTGCCGACCGGTTCCTTTCCGTTATTTAAAACAAACACCTTACACCCAAAAACATGAAAATGTGAAATATTTGGCTTTCGCCCTTTTAAAAGTTCATAAGGTGTTTTATTTAAATGCGGACGAATAAGAACCCTATTAAGCACATAACAAGCAGTGTTTACCGCATCGGCCCAAAAATATTTAGGAACATTTGATTCTTTCAACATAGTACGAGCAAGTTCCACTAATATTCTATTTTTCCTTTCTACAACTCCGTTTTGCTCCGGAGTCCTAGGGGCCGAAAATTGATGATCAATACCAAACTTATCACAAAACGCATCAATCCTAGTGTTTTCAAACTCACCTCCGTGGTCACTTCTAATAGACACAATTTTCAAACTTAGTTGATTTTGGATGAGTTTGGCAAACTTTTTAAAACAATTATAAACTTCACTTTTTGCGGATAAAAATAATGTCCATGTGAATCTAGTAAAATCGTCTACTAAAACAAATCCATAGTAATTGCCACCTAAACTTTTAATTTGTGAAGGGCCAAACAAATCCATATGGATTAGCTCCAAAGGCTTTGTTGTGCTTATCACATTTTTAGGTTTAAAAGAACTTTTAACTTGCTTGCACTTTTGACAAGAGTCACAAATGCCATCAAGCTTAAAGTTTAGTTTAGGCAAACCAATCACTAAATCTTTTCGCAAAAGTTTGTTTAATTGATTCACATTCACATGAGCAATTCGTCTATGCCAAAGACGAATTTCATCAACAAAAGATTTGAAACAATTTGAAAATAGTGAAGTTATCTCATCCAAATCAATTAAGTAAGTATTATTAGAGCGACGACCAACAAACTTAACACTATCATCTATAGAAGACTTAATGAAGCATAATTCCGGAGTAAAAGTCACATAATTGCCCATATCGCATAGTTGGCTTATACTAAGCAAGTTGTGTTCTAAGCCTTCTACGTATAGGACATTTTCTATGACAAGGTTAGATACGTTTCCGATCTTCCCGACTCCTAGAATTTTGCCCTTGTTGTTGTCGCCGTATGTCACAAATCCACCACTTTTCGGAGTAAATTCCATGAAGTGCGTTTTGTCTCCCGTCATGTGTCTCGAACAACCACTATCCAAGTACCATTTGCGCTCTTTGGTTCGAAGACACACCTACAAGAAAGATATCATTTGGTTGACTTAGGTACCCAAGTGGTCTTGGGTCCTTTGTTGTTAGCATGGAGAGAAGTCCCCTTAACAATCCAAATATATTCTCCGCTTGGTATACCAAATTTCATTATATTACATTTATTCGTGGTATGCCCAAAGATCCCACAATAATGGCAAGTTGGGTTTTTAGAAATCTTATTCTTTGAAAATCCACCAACTTTGCGATAATTGCGTTTCTTAGGTTTGGTATAGCCAAGACCGGATCTATTGCTATTGTTCCTTTGAGTTGAAAGCAAATGATCTAATGAAGTATCTCCTTTCATGAGCCTTGCAAGTCGATCATTCAAATTAAAAACTTCTTTTTCCAAAGACTTGCAATTTTCACAAGATGGAGTCTCATTTGATTTCAATTCACAATTGCATGTAGAGTTTGCATAAATGAGTTCAAGTGTTTCATTTTGAAGCTTAATTTCTTCTAAATCTTTTTGAAGTTCAATTATCTTTTCATGTTGCTTCATTATGAAATTCTTTCTTTCAACATTTATTTTAGCAAGTTTCTTCAACTCTTTATGCATCTCTACATACACATTGTACAATTCATTGAATGAAGGAGAATTAGAACTAGAGCTAGCATCGGAAAGATAATCTACCTCATTGACGTTCTCACTTGATTTAATGCTCGAAGATTCCTCTTCATCAAGCTTCGTCATCAAACATAGATTTGCAAGTTCTTCATCATCCGATGAGCTAGATGTTGATTGACTCTCCACTTCATCCCATACTATGTAAGCCCTTTTTCCTTTAGATGAGTTGAACTTAGAGTTGTCATCTTCCGACTTCTTAGAATGAGTTGGGCAATTTGATCGATAGTGACCAAGCTTTCCACACCCATGACACTTGATGTGATCCTTGTTAGTCTTATTTCTTGGTTGTGAGTCCTTAGAATCTCTTTGTCTATTTCTATTAAAGTTCCCCTTTTTCTTAAGGAACCTACCAAGCTTTTTAACTAGCAAGCCAAGGGTCTCATCATCTATATCGGAGTCCGAGTCATCCACTTGAGAGTTTTCCTCTTGTGCCTTAAGGGATTTTGAAGTTGATTTAAGAGCTATCCCCTTTTTCTTTCTATCGGCATCTTCATTCATGGATAACCGCCCAAGCTCCATTTCATGCTCTTGAAGCATTCCGAATAAAGTTGCTAAGTCAATTTGATCCACGTCTCTAGCTTCCATAATGGCCGTCACCTTAGGTTGTCATTCCCTGCTAAGACATCTCAAAATCTTATTAACAACTTCACCATTAGTTATAACTTTTCCAAGTGCAGAAAGATGATTTATGATATGAGTGAACCGCTTTTGCATGTCACCTATATTTTCATTAGGTAACATACGAAAGAGTTCATATTCATGCATGAGTGTATTTAGCCTAGCCCTTCTAACCTCCGAAGTGCCCTCATGTGTGACTTGTAATGTGTCCCACATTTGTTTAGCATCAACACATTGAGATACTCGAAAGAACTCATCATAAGAAAGAGCGAACGTGATGATATTTTTAGCTTTTAAATCAAATGCAACTTTCTTCTTATCATCATTGTCCCAACTCGATTGTGGTTTGACCGAAACAACATCATTTACTTTCGTTTGAGGAACAAAAGGTCCATTCTCTATGGCGTTCCAAATTTCCATATCTATGGCTTGAATAAAAATTTTCATGCGGATCTTCCAATAAGCGTAACCCTCACCATTGAATAGAGGAGGACGATTAATGGAAGCTCCTTCACCACCAAAAGGATTTGAAATTGAGCCCATTGTTTCCAAGTAAAAAGGATCTTTTCGAAAAAGCTTTTTAAGGCTCGGATTTTTCGTCCGAGCTCTGATACCACTTGTTGGAAACCAACAAGCGGCTCAATATAGTCTAGAGGGGGGGTGGATAGAATATTGAAGCCTTATTACAGATTTTTCGTCCACCTAAGAGAATGGTTTTATGAAAATAAATTTTCTTAAAAATTCAAGTCAGATTACTCGAGTAACTCAAGACTTCACTCGAGTAATACGCAAGCAAAAATAATTTCACTCGAGTATTCAGCAAATCACTCGAGTATTACGAAAGCTATTTTTAAATCACTCGAGTAACAGAAAACCTACTCGAGTATTGTTCATAAACTGAAAGCAGATTACTCGAGTGACAAGAACTTTACTCGAGTAAACTGGGTAAAATTCAATTAAAACTCAGTTTTCAATAGAGTTCTTCAAGAATTACAATGCTATGATGATTCAACAAATTATGAATGATTAATATGAACAATTTCAAGTAATATTAACATGCAATTTTAGATCAATTGAGTAGAATTAATAAAACCCCAATTCTAACCTAAAAATGCAATTGTTAATGAATTAATGCAATACAAGGAATGAAAATAAAAGAGACACAAGGATTTATCCTGGTTCACTTTCACCCACTTGAAAGCTACTCCAGTCCCCTCTTAAATCAAGAGAGATTCTTCACTAGAAATCTTCAAATGTAGATTTTACAATGTTTTAAGATGCAACTAGATTCTTAGTTCTCCTATCTTAAAACCCAACTCAAAGTTTGTACCAAACACTTTGATCTAATCTACCCCTTTTGAGAATTCTAGATTTCCTTGCTAATTGATTGAAGATGCTTCCAACCAATCCTCTTTTCTTGCTTTGATTTGATCCTCAAAGTCTTCCTTGTGAGATTCTTCACTTGTGTTGAAACTTCAATGATGCAATCACAAATTGCAAATCTTCAACAACCACTAAGAACAAAAATTATGATCTCAAGAATATTTGAACAATGAGAGAAATAGAGTGAAGAATGAAAAGTTCTTTGTTGAATCTTGATAGCTCTTGAAAGAAGTAAAATAGCTCTTGAATTGCTTTTGAAAGTGTATAGAAAATTGTAAGAATGAATATGTATCCCTTGTGAAAGAGAAAATTAAGTCCTTTTAAAATTTTCCAAACACTGATTGAATTACTCGAGTAAACCATATAACTTCACTCGATTAAAACATGTCAGATTAAGTTACTCGAGTGATGTGTAAACCATTACTCGATTAACCTGTCATGACATAAATTACTCGAGTGACCCAATACTCATTACTCGAGTAAACTGATCAGAATCTGAATAAAAACAAGGTTTTTCTAAAAGGATTTTCACAAAACTTTTAATAGAGCTATTTAATCAAGATTTAAAGTATCTTCACTCTTAATCAAACATTATTTAAATATTCTTAAAATCACCTAAGCTACCCACACCAATGAGATGCATTGCATAAAAATAAAGATTACATTGAAATAGAATTAATAAAAATCCTAATTCTAATCTTCATGTGGTGTAGCTTGCTTGTTGCCAATGTTGTTGCTTGGAGAGAGATTGTTAGCATCAAAACATGAGAATCCTACACAACTGAGTCAGCTTCTCGAGACTATACTTCATGCTGATCGGCAGGAAATGGGCACACTTGGTAAGTCGGTCCACTACAACCCAAATGGCTTCCTGCCCCGATCTCGTTCTGGGTAGACCCGACACAAAATCCATCGATATGCTGTCCCACTTCCATTCGGGAATTTCCAAAGGCTTAAGTAATCCTCCTGGTTTCTGGTGCTCTATCTTGGCTTTCTGACATGTCAAACACCGAGACACATAATCCGCCACGTCGGTCTTCAACTTCGGCCACCAAAACAACCTCTTCAGATCTTGGTACATCTTTGTGGCTCCCGGATGAAGACTCATCTTCGTTTTATGAGCCTCTTCCATTAATTCTCTTCGGACTTCAAAGTCCATAGGAATGCAAACTCGGCCCCGAAAACGGACGAGACCGTCGGGTCCCTTAATGAAGTCGGGTTCATCCTTGTCTCCTGCTCTTTCCAAAAGCTTCTGGAGTTCTAGGTCGGCAGCCTGCCTTTCCTTGATGAATCCCACAAAATCGTTTGTTACTTGCAGCATTTCCAGCACAACACTATTTTCCTTTTTCTGTATACCAAGGTTCAGATCGCTAAACTCCTGCATCAGTTGCATCTCTCGGACCATCATATTGCTCAGATGAAGGCCTTTTCTGCTCAGTGCGTCGGCCACAACGTTGGATTTTCCGGGATGATAATGCAAGGTTAAATCATAGTCCTTCAAGAATTCGACCCATCTGCGCTGCCTCATGTTCAATTCCTTCTGGTCGAACAGGTAACCGAGACTCTTGTGGTCACTGAACACTTCGAATTTCGTACCATACAGGTAGTGTCTCCAAATCTTAAGAGCGAACACCACAGCTGCCAATTCGAGATCGTGCGTGGGGTAATTTTGTTCGTGTTGCCGAAGCTGCCTAGAGGCATAAGCCACCACTTTTCCTTGTTGCATCAACACACAGCCGAGACCCTGTTTTGAGGCATCACAGAATACGTCAAAGGCTTTGGTCGGATCTGGCAAAATCAACACGGGCGAACTCGTCAACCTTTTCTTTAGCTCTTGAAAGCTCTATTCACACTCTTCGGTCCATCGGTAAGGTGCATCCTTCCGGGTTAACGAGGTTAAGGGTAGAGCCAGCTTAGAAAATCCTTCTATGAATCTCCTGTAGTACCCAGCAAGACCGAGGAAACTCCTAATCTCGGTTACTGAGTTGGGTCTCTCCCACTTGAGCACAGCTTCCACTTTGGAGGGATCAACTGCTACTCCGTGCTCAGATATCACATGTCCGAGGAAGTGAACCTCTTTAAGCCAAAAGCTGCACTTAGAGAGTTTAGCGTAGAGCTCCTTGTCCTTCAAAACCTGCAACACCGTCCTCAAGTGCTGCTCATGTTCACTCGGACTCCGAGAGTAGATGAGGATGTTGTCGATGAAAACTATCACAAACGAGTCCAGGTAAGGTCGGAAGATCCTATTCATGTAATCCATAAAGATGGCAGAGGCGTTGGTAAGTTCGAAGGGCATAACCACATACTCAAAATGCCCATACCTTGACCTGAAGGCTGTCTTCGGGATGTCCGCTTCTCGGACGCGGATCTGGTGGTATCCGGATCGGAGGTCTATCTTTGAAAATACCGACGCTCCCTTGAGTTGGTCCAATAGGTCATCAATCCGGGGAAGGGGATATTTGTTCTTTACCGTCACCGCGTTGAGCTTCCGATAATCAGTACACATTCTGAGGCTACCATCTTTCTTTTTGACAAATAAGATCGGAGCTCCCCAAGGTGATACACTTGGTCGGATTAGCTTTTTGGCCAAAAGTTCTTCCAGCTGTTTCTTAAGCTCTTCTAGCTCGAGAGGTGCCATTCGGTACGGTGCGATAGAGATCGGGCCAGTTCCCGGAATAAGATCTATGCTGAACTCTACTTCTCTGCTCGGCGGTAAGCCAGGCATCTCGTCCGAGAAAACCTCCGGGAATTCTCCGACTACAGGAATTTGGTTTAAGGTTGGTTCCTCCGTTGTCTCTAGCTTCGTAACAGAAGGGCCACTGAAGATTACGGTCTTTTCTCGGCAATCGAGTAGGACGTGGTGCTGAGACATCCAGTCCATGCCAAGGATAATGTCTAGCTTGGTTAGGGGTAGGCAAATCAAATTGACTTTAAACTCTTTGCCTAACGCTTGGATAGGACACTCTAGACACATTTTAGAAGTGATCACAGAAGAATTGGTTGGGGTAGAAATAGGTAGCTTGTAGGGCATCTCTACAGGGAATAGTTTTAGTCTGTTCATACAATCGAGGGAAATGAAAGAATGTGTAGCCCCGCAATCAAATAGCACTGCACATGGAATACTGTTTACTTGACAAGTACCTCGGATCAGCTCGTCAGCATCAGTCACTTCTTCACCATCCATAGTGTAAACTTTGCCTCTCTGCATAGGTCGGTTGACACCAGTCTGATGAGCCTTGGTCACATTGACCTCCTCTTTCACAATATTCTCGGTACACCGAGCTGCAAAATGACCAGGCTTACCACAGCGAAAACAGGATCCTCTTGCTCTGCTCGGATCCAAATTCCATCATTCTCCCCGGTGCTGCCTTCCACAATGCTGACAGATAGGATAGGGGCCAGGAACAACCACCATCTGACTACCGCTCCTCGGAGTCGTTGATACCTTTGAGTTCGGATTCACGTATGGGGCAGACCTCTGCACAGTTCCTTTTCCTCGGATAGGCCCCACTGCTTTCTGTGCCGACCTGTTCCTCTTTCCGTCGGCTTTCCTCTTTAGCCCCTTCTCATAGGTGCTAGCCATATTCACCAACTGCGAGAAATTGGCCACATTCTGATATTCGAAAGCGAGCCTAATATCATCACGGAGACCAGACTCAAATTTGATGCACTTGGTGCGCTCATCAGCATCTCTGTAGCTACCCGAATAGCGAATCAAATCCTCGAACTGGGCAGCATAGTCCCCAACACTCAAATTCCTCTGTTCCAGCTTAAGAAATGCGAGCTCCTTCTCTCTCCTGACATCCTCTGGGAAGTACTTTCCGAGGAATCGAGCTCGGAATAGATCCCAAGTAATGGCTTCATGAGCTGCTTCCAGACCTCTGCTCTGTTGTTCCCACCAGTGCTCGGCTTCACTAGCCAGCACAAACTCGGCCAACCTCAACCTGTACTCATAAGGCGGTTGCAGAGATCGAAAGATATTTTCAATATCCTGGATCCATCTCTGAGCCCCGTCAGGATTGTAACCCCCTTCAAACCGAGGTGGTTCATTCTTCCTAAATCGGCTCATCCAGTCGATCTCGACCGGAGCCGGAGGTTGTGGTTGAAGGGCTGCAGCTGCAGCTGCTGCGGCCGTGGCAATGTTCTGTGCGAGGTTATCAGCTTGGTTCTGCTGAGCCTGCGCTTGGTTCTGTTGTAATTGAACCAGAGTTTCCAACACAGCAGCGATTCGGTCGTTATCTGCTCTTCTCCCAGCCATGCTATTCAGGCATGGAGAGAAAGCCAATTAACCACCCAATAATGAAATATATATATATATATATACATAACACAATCATCTACGAGCTTTACTGTCTAACTTAGACTTCTAGACTTTACTTATTGGTCACTTCCTTGGTGAGTAACCACAGGAGTCCTTTGCAACTCCAATAGGCCGAGGAGAAACTGCTCTGATACCATAAATGTAACACCCTATATAATTATTACCCTTAATTACCCCAAAATTAGGATTTAAAATTTCTTTTAAGGAAAAGCTCAACATAATTTGCCAATGCAAAAGTTCATTTCTTTAACAACCGATACATATCAGAGCTCAAAATGCGGAAGACTTAAATACATCAAAACATAGAATATAAGTTTAAGTACAATTAGTTCGGCAGTTCAAAAATACAACATATTGTTTTAGCTCGGCCCAACTGGCCGAGACCCCCAAAATCTATCCAATACTAACAACTTACTCCCCCTGGGAGGGAGTGAACCTGCTCGGCCGGGGACTGTGTCTGCTCGGGCTCAGTACCTGAAAAATGGTAAGGAGGTGAGCATTACACAGAACTTAAATAAGCAGTTTCTAAAATGACATACCGAACTACCAAGCCAAACACAAGTAGTCAACTAGCATATAAATAACAAGTAGTCAAACCCTATGTCACATGCATACTACATCATTCAACTCAGTCCACATCATATCATTCGCACTTAGTTCGGAGTACATCCTACCATCTCAACTGGCTCGGCTCACGTACATACATCTTCGTCCAACTCGGCTCACATCAGACCACAGACTATCCATTACCTACTGACCATACCTCGGATTACCATCTCTACCTCGGACTCATTACTCATTATTCCACCTTCACATAGTTTACAATCTTTTATTCTTCTCGGATGCATACACCCAGTGCATGTCTTACACCATTTATGCCGGATATCGGAGTGTCCATAACTGCGAGTACCACAATACTCGTCTTACAGCTGCGAGCACCACAATGCTCGGCTTACGCGATCAATGCACGCACCCAGTACGCGTCTGCTATGACCAGGAGCACTACCGCCGATCATTCTATGGAGTAAGGAGTGTCCATAATTGCGAGTACCACTATACTCGTCTTACAGCTGCGAGCACAAAAATGCTCGGCTTACGCGATCAATGCACGCACCCATTACGCGTCTACTATGACCAGGAACACATCCCACCGATTCCGTGCTCGGAACCTTGTGTGAATCATAACTGCGAGCACCACTATGCTCGTCTTACAGCTGCGAACACCACAATGTTCGACTTACGCAATCAATGCACGCACCCAGTACGCGTCTGCTATGACCCGTCCACACAACCATTTCTCTTTAATTCCCCTTATCTTACTAACCATTACCTTTAGTTTGGCCCGCCTCAGCTCAACATTTTTTATTTATTCCTCTTTACATTAATCCCATTACTCTCTTAGCTTAGCCTCTCTCGACTCAACCTCTTAGTCTTTCTCATCAGTAGCCTCATTACCCTATCTCTCCTACTTCCCATGTCTATCCCTTTCTCATATCCACCCTCACCTTCTCTCAGCTCGACCCATCTCAGCCACAGACATAATTAACAAATATCAAAGCTCATAAGCATTTATACAACAAGGTTCATAAACACTTATACAATTACCACAACATGAATAAAAGCATCTAAGAAATCCATCATGTAAATATCAACATATAGCACAAAACAATATTCCTCCCTATTTCACGCTCATGTTTCTAATTCCTTTATTAGTTCCCTTTACCCCTTTTTACCTTTCCTTTCTCATATTATCCTATATCCATTCCCTAATCTACACCCACTCTTAGTACCCTTTATGAACACCCTAGAAACCCAAACTCAAGTAGAGGTAACACTCACTCCTTACCTAAAACCGTGAGAGATAAGAGTTGAGAGTTTGAGAATGGTTTCCTTGTTGCTTGGCTTTGTGAGCTTCACACCCTTGGATCCTTTCCCTAAGCTGCACACAAGTTTCAGGACGGTCCAGGGGCTCCGGAACTGAAGAGAAAACGGCGGTCAGAAGGTTTCCGGTTGATGGGGCTTGGTGGAAGAGGGGGGGAAAAAGAAGAAGGTATTGTGGTTTGTGGGTGTTGGAACTTGAGAGAAAGAGAGAGACGTAGGGAGAAGAAGAATGAGAGAATAAAAGGTGTTGTGTCATGTGTATTGGGTTTTCTTTTATTCCTTAGAGGGAAACATTTGTGTGGTTCTTATTGGAGGCTTCTTGAGGAAGTTAAAATATGTGGACAGGATTCATTGGCTTCTTGAGGAAGCCATGAACAGTACGTTGAAAAGGACATAAAGTAGTGATAGTGACATAAAGTGGAAGATAGTACCGTACGGACGGTACGAAAACCAAGGAACCAACAGCTCAACATGAACTGGCACAGTGCGAGGATAAGTTGGCCAGGGATACGTCGGCTCGGTATGAAGGACTAACAGTAGTCCGAGCCTACGTCTCGGATAACGCTATGAGGTGCGATGAGGTCGGATAATCCGAGCCTTGATACAGGTTCCGCGTCTAACCCTATTTAGCTCGGCGTGGATCGGTTCGAGGTCCTACATCTACATTCTAGGTCGGCCTATGCTTCCTATCACCTCACTACCCTTACATACTTTCTACGGCTTGACCGTCTTTCCCAATAAACCATTATATAATCTATTTATATATATATAGATATATTTTAAAGCTATTATATTTAACATTAATTTTCCAGGATGTTACACTAATCAAGGGTTAAAATTAAGTAGCTACTCCAATCGGAGAAGATAGAGGATGTAGCTGGATAATGCAAAAGAGACGATAAGTACTAAGAAGGTTGGGATTCATGAACAAGTTGGAGTTCGAATATGTGAATGACAATAAGAAGAAGGGAAGTAGAATATAAGACAAAGGTGATGGATGGAGTTTCTTAAAGATTATGACTTTTAAGCTTCGTTATCATCCTAGAATAGCAACGTAGCTGCAGACGATTTGAGTTGAAAGGCTATTCATGTGAGCTCAAGGATGGTTAAGGAGGTTATTCTGATCGAGGAGTTCAGAGACCTATGTCTGGTAACGCAAGAGGAACCATCTAACGTTAGATTGGAAATGTTGAAGATCACCAACGATTTCTTGAATCGGATTCGTGAATTTCAACCAGGAAATGAGGAGTTAGATTTCTATGAAGAGATGAATGAGATTTAATCTTTAGAATTAAAGTCTGTGATTATGGATATTAGAAAATATAGTATGGAGGTAAGGAATTTATGAAGTGTTGTCTAGGACAACCCAGATGAGAAATCCAAAGGCATAAACCTCATGAATAGATTATGTTCGAACCCAAGTCAGCTGACAACTATCAAGGAATAAGGAATTTCTCGATGTTGGTTAGTACATATGAAGACTATGGGAAAGTACCTAGATTTCATGCGAGAAAGGTCTGAGTCCAGAATAAGAGATAGAACGAGGAAATACAGGCCCAATAGGAGAAAGGGGAAAAGTAAATAGGAGAATCTCAACTATGGAGATATCAAGGTTAAGGAATTCTCGACTGAAGAAAAGGGTGACTAAGAAGGAAATAGGGAAGAGAACATTTGTCCATCTCAAGGTGAAAACTGTGAGGCATATCACCTCGAGTTTAGTTGTGATGTACCTAAAGGAATCGTCAATTCCGATTGTAGGAAGTTGGAGTATTATTCACCGAATTGTCTTGAAAGAAAAGGTGAGAAAGGAATGGACGAATCCAGCACGAGAAGAATTCACCGGCTGAGATGAGAGTTGAGTGTAATCCTGACGTAGACATCTCAAGCCTATCTCTTCCTTTGATCCGAGTTAACGTAGTCAAATGTTTTCGATTATGTTAATATAATCGTTTGAGAATATCAATATCCTGTTGGAAGTTCAACTCCAATCTTTCTGTGATCAAAACCTTTATCACAGTTGGATGTGATAATATCTGTGGACACTACAGAAATAGAAAGATCAGTTATGGCTAGAGAGATTAACAACCACCGGGATAGGACAAATATTTGTCTCCCCAACGGAAATGTCTCTAGAACTTGACTATCTAACTAAGTCCGATAGTGATAATCACCCTATCTTTAAGTTCATCTAACTTAAAGACCTGTCTTATGGTCTTTCTCGTGAAAGATTATATCTGAAAGGGATGATTTTGTTATTAATGGTTTGAATATTAGGACTGATCACCCTAATGTCTCAGACTATTAAGGAATAAAGTCATACAAATGTTTCTCTCTGCAAAGTTTTGGATCAAGCACAATTTAGAGGTAAGGGGGAAGCTTACTATTTGCTAGAATGAGAATAAATTGTGGCAGAATATAGGATGAGTCACCAAGGGACTCAAAGGGCATAAGTTGAAATAGTTAAATGGCTTGGAGGCCAATTTGAGCTCAATTGATGTTTTGAGCAATGTTATCTGAATGCATGCAAGCTATGTTGATGTTGATTTCATGACTTACTTGGATATTATGTGAACTGATGCATTAAGTTGTGAAATATGTGCATTTATGTGCAATTTGTGTATCCAAATTGAATGCATGCAAGATAGATATGTTTCTGTGTTTAAACATATTTATTTAAGGTATATGTACTCTGTTAAAGGTTGAAATTTGGTTAGATTTGAGTAGTGAAGAGAAGGGTTTGTTAAAACTCATGTTTTAGAGTCAGACTGCATAATCTAACTGGTTACTCGATATTCATAACCGGTTAGACACTGTTAAAATGCAAAAGAAAATAAGTTTACAAAATCAGTGTTGTGGTCTTATAAATCCTACTCAAATCTAGGCCTTAATTTCATGGAAAACAATCTGAAAATAAGTTGATTTCATGGTTATAGTTCAGATTTCAGTTAAAGAGTCAATACCTTAAGGTGATGAGATCATTTCAAGAAGAAATTATGCACAAAAGAAATTGGACTATGACTTAGATCTTTTGAATGATATTATGTGTTGAACTTGAGGTATTCTGTTATGCTAAGACCTTGTTATTGGATTGAGTAGAGAATTCAAGAAAAGATTCGTTGAAAATTAATGGTTTTGTATTCAGGTCTGTAATTCTAACCGGTTAGGTGATGAGGTAACCGGTTAGTACCTGAAACTTAAAAATAAAAGTTAAGTTTTTAAGTAATGATTTTTAATACCAATGGTTATATTCTCTCAATCCAGGTCTATGAGCATAGGTTAAATTTAAATTCAAAGGTGAATTTTATGAGTAAAACCATACCTCAAGATATCATTCAAAAGTTGTGTGTTTCTAAGTCATAATAGCTAAATTAATGGAAAGACCAACCCTAGGAATTATGTATGCAATGCATGCATAATAGGTTGGAAATGATTGTTCATCATGTTCTGGGAACATGGCCCTGTACTCTAAGAGTACTAAATTGATGCAACCTACTTGATGACACATTCTGGGAATGTGGCCATTGTCTGGGACATGGTTTCTTTGATACGTTCTGGGAACGTGATGCACACTCTGGGAGTGGTGCTTGATTTTATTCCAAGTATGGTTTGCGATACGTTCTGGGAACGTATGAATGTGTTCTGGGAACACATTAATATAATAATTGGATTAAAAATAAAAACCAACCTTGATGATTGTGCATCCATATAGATTGGATGTTTGGTTGGTAGGAGCGTTTATCATATTCCGGGAATATGAGGAGGGTACTCCGGGAGTACCAAATTGTAACCTACTTGATGACACATTATAGATATGTGGCCAGTGTCTGGGACCTGGTTATATACGTTCTGGGAACGTATGATAGTGTTCTGGGAACACATTGATAAGCAACCTACTGGATGACACATTATAGATATGTGGCCAGAGTCCAGGACCTGGTTTTTATACATTCTGGGAACGTATGCATTCTGGGAACGTGATGCACACTCTGGGAGTGATGCTTATTTATCCACGTATGGTTTGCTACACGTTCTGGGAACGTGATGCACACTCTGGGAGTGAATGCTTATCGTCCAAGTATGGTTTGGCATTACGTCCTGGGAACGAATGTCAGTGTTCCGGGAACACAACGGTGTATTGGATGGACATCCAAGATGGAATTTAGAGGCCTCAGTTGTGGAAGGAAATCATGCATCATGCCACCTGCATTGAAAGAATTATTATGATTAACCGTGTGTGCTCAAATGATTATGCATCGTGACTTGCTACATGTTGACTTGTGGATGTTAGTTTTATTCTCATTTGATTATGCGAATATGTATAGCTAACCCCCATGCCCTTATTAGGTGTTGATCGTGCATCTAGTCTGCACAAGAATCAGTTAAGGGAAATGTCCCTTAGGTGCATGTAGAGTGTAGAAAGTGTGGGTTGGAAACCCGTTGTGCAGATATCGAGGATCCGGCCAGATGGATGTGTGGACAGAGGACCAGTGACCAGCTCTATAACATCTTTATTTTTAATAGTATTTATATGATACACACTTTGAATAAGGTATCATAAGATGAATTTGGTTTCATAATAATATTTATTTGGTTTTCATGGACTTGTTACACTTGATATATTTTGGGGCATAATAGGATTACTTTACTATGTTTCCGCAAACTCTGATTTTGTTAGTCAACCTCATTATTAATCAAGTGTTTGTGAAAATAAATTTTCAAGGGAAGGGAAATTCTTATTTTCAGATCTTTTTCCAACGATAACATGTCCAAGTATTCATAAACTTATTACTTTTCTTATAAAGTAAGATGATAAACAAGGAGTGTTACATTTTTATGGTATCAGAGCAATGGTCCTGACTCTTGGTCCTTGGGTGTGTGGTCCAATACGCTGGTCATCGATATCTGCAATGTTCCTTGGGAAGTATGCTTTCATACACTTCCAAACTAGAGCTAAGGTTATGGGTAATGGCTCTAGATAAGTAGCTCATTCTGCTATTAAGAACTGTTCTATGTAGTCTAAGTAGAAGTATGATAGATGTATGCTTCTCTTTAGACATGTGGTAACCCTAAAGCCATAGTGTTGGGTTATTTCGTTCTCATAGAAACAGTGATAAGGAAATCTTAAGGAACTATAGTTAAGTCCTTGACTCTGGAGAAGAGTATTTACCTTCACTAGTGTTAAAAGACAATCAACTTCTCTGATCGAGTGCAGGGCAGTTATCTTCGTAAGGATTAACCTTGTTGAGTTTGTTAAACTCTAAAGCTATCCTTTCCTTTGTTCCTTATGGATAAGGGTATTGATCAACGTTGCTCTATGCCTTATCCAATCTGTTATCTCAAGGTGGAGACTCCTACAAATCTTCTTGTAGTTGTTTCCAAGGTATGTCTGAATCGTTCTATTAAGGTATTAGACTTTGTCTATCTACCTGTGTCATGATAACATTTGATCTTAAGCACGGTTTGGGAGCCGAAGGATCAAGTGATCATGATTAATGACGATAGAACAACCCTGTATCGGGATTCCCAAGTTTCGAATCTGAAACCCAATGGACCCATGTGTTTGCTTCTGGGCAGCAGTGAAGGAATAAGGGGGTCAAAGAAACCTTGGTTTCAAGAAAATGATATCAGGTTTAACCTAGATTAAAGAGATAGAGTTTAGAATCAAATTGATTCTTGACGCTGATACTATCTCTACTACTCTTATAATATGGTACCATCGGGAATGGTCAAATGGAAGAAACATGTAGAGAAGTTGCTAAAAGAATTTGGTTGGACCTGGTTAAAGGAGTCTAAGTGTTTTCTAAGATTGATTGGCGGTTGGATTAACCCCAAATCAGGGTTCGGGACAGGGATACACTTAAGACCACATTTTTGATCTCGATACGGATGTTATGAGTAGGAAATAATGTCGTTCGGATTGACTAATGCACCTGTTCTTTTATGGATTATAAGAACTGGACCTTTAGATCCTATTTGGATTCGTTTGTGGTTTATCCTGAGAATTCGGAGGAGCATGAGAAACATCTCAGGATTGTGTTGAGAATCCTGCAAGAGGAGTAGTTGTGTGCCAAGCTCACCAAAGATGAGTTTTGGCTAAGCGAAGTTACGTTCGCAGAGCATGTGATCTTTAAAGTAAGAAGTTCTTAGGGCTGGCTGGATTCTACCGCCGGATTATTGAAGAATTTTCTAAGATCGCATGGCCTTTGACCAAGTTGACTTGGAAAGATCAACTGATGGTATTGAGTGATAGGATGTTGTTTAATTATGGTCGGGTAGTGATGGATTATACCCCAACATAATATGATTAGTCCAAGAGGAATTATGGAAAAAGGTGAATATATTATGATTTAAATCGTTTTAGTGATGAATTCATTGGAATCAAGGTATTAGATTATGATTAAATCCTATTTTGAGTTGGATTGGATTATGTAAAGAAAATGTTTTTTTTAAAAGTTCTTTGGTTTTATTTCTAAAACTATACTTCATTACCGGTTAAAGTTTCTTGTAACCGGTTAGAAGTTGAAAGTTTAAAATAAAAAAAAATTTAGTCCTTTGTGAAGGAACTTTTGGTATCAGTAGACATCTTCCTCTAATCCAAACTCAATGTCAATTACCTAAGTAAAAATTTAAGGAAAGGATTTAATGTGGTAAAATAACTTAATGCCTTGATTCATCATTGAGATTGATTCAATGGGATTAAATCATAATACTTATGGACTAATCAAGGGTTAAAATTAAGTAGCTACTCCAATCGGAGAAGATAGAGGATGTAGCTGGATAATGCAAAAGAGACGATAAGTACTAAGAAGGTTGGGATTCATGAACAAGTTGGAGTTCGAATATGTGAATGACAATAAGAAGAAGGGAAGTAGAATATAAGACAAAGGTGATGGATGGAGTTTCTTAAAGATTATGACTTTTAAGCTTCGTTATCATCCTAGAATAGCAAACGTAGCTGCAGACGATTTGAGCTGAAAGGCTATTCATGTGAGCTCAAGGATGGTTAAGGAGGTTATTCTGATCGAGGAGTTCAGAGACCTATGTCTGGTAACGCAAGAGGAACCATCTAATGTTAGATTGGAAATGTTGAAGATCACCAACGATTTCTTGAATCGGATTCGTGAATTTCAACCAGGAAATGAGGAGTTAGATTTCTATGAAGAGATGAATGAGATTTAATCTTTAGAATTAAAGTATGTGATTATGGATATTAGAAAATATAGTATGGAGGTAAGGAATTTATGAAGTGTTGTCTAGGACAACCCAGATGAGAAATCCAAAGGCATAAACCTCATGAATAGATTATGTTCGAACCCAAGTCAGCTGACAACTATCAAGGAATAAGGAATTTCTCGATGTTGGTTAGTACATATGAAGACTATGGGAAAGTACCTAGATTTCATGCGAGAAAGGTCTGAGTCCAGAATAAGAGATAGAACGAGGAAATACAGGCCCAATAGGAGAAAGGGGAAAAGTAAATACGAGAATCTCAACTATGGAGATATCAAGGTTAAGGAATTCTCGACTGAAGAAAAGGGTGACTAAGAAGGAAATAGGGAAGAGAACATTTGTCCATCTCAAGGTGAAAACTGTGAGGCATATCACCTCGAGTTTAGTTGTGATGTACCTAAAGGAATCGTCAATTCCGATTGTAGGAAGTTGGAGTACTATTCACCGAATTGTCTTAAAAGAAAAGGTGAGAAAGGAATGGACGAATCCAGCACGAGAAGAATTCACCGGCTGAGATGAGAGTTGAGTGTAATCCTGACGTAGACAACTCAAGCCTATCTCTTCCTTTGATCCGAGTTAACGTAGTCAAATGTTTTCGATTATGTTAATCTAATCGTTTGAGAATATCAATATCCTGTTGGAAGTTCAACTCCAATCTTTCTGTGATCAAAACCTTTATCACAGTTGGATGTGATAATATCTGTGGACACTACAGAAATAGAAAGATCAGTTATGGCTAGAGAGATTAACAACCACCGGGATAGGACAAATATTTGTCTCCCCAACGGAAATGTCTCTAGAACTTGACTATCTAACTAAGTCCGATAGTGATAATCACCCTATCTTTAAGTTCATCTAACTTAAAGACCTGTCTTATGGTCTTTCTCGTGAAAGATTATATCTGAAAGGGATGATTTTGTTATTAATGGTTTGAATATTAGGACTGATCACCCTAATGTCTCAGACTATTAAGGAATAAAGTCATACAAATGTTTCTCTGATCGTGCTCGAGAGATCAGAGTGCGCAGCCCAAAAAGTTTTTCCAAAAAGTTTGATAAAAAATGTTTTATTTGAAGAATGTTTATGTAAAGTGTATTACTCAAAAGAGTATTCCTTTTAAAAGAAATTCTTTCACATAAGAGTTTTTATGCAAAGAATTTTGGGTTTAAAGTAAAAGGTTTTATTAGAAATGTTTCGAAATAAAAGAACTATATCGAAACTCTTTTAAGTGGGGGAGGACCCTAAATAAAGGACAAATCTTTGGGAACTAGATGAAGTTTTCTGGTATAAAAACACTTTGGAAAAGTAGAAAATTTCAAAAGATGAATTTCGGGGACGAAATTCCTTTTAAGTGGGGGAGTAGTGTAACACCCCTAATTTTGTCTCCCAAATAACCAAGGAATTAATTATGATAATTAATTTACAATTGATTTATATTAGTTTTGAAGGTTTTAGTTTTTGTACATTATGTGTTTTTATATATAAAAATATGAGATATATTTTTATATGGTTATTTTGTACAAAAATGTGAATATTGTAATTTAGTCCTTGGGTTGGGGACCTAATTGCAATATTAAAAAGGTTTTTGAAGAAAGAATAATTAAATTATTAATTTTTGGATTTTATCAATCTGTAACCGGTTAGAAGGGCTGTGTAACCGGTTACACGATGAACTCAGAAATTGGGATTAGTGCGTTTGATGAGTAATCAAGCCAAAACCCAGAAAAGTGACACGAATTCATCCTTCTCTTGGTGGGGAAAGACGTGTCAACATGCATGGAGCTCTGATTTTTCTATATATAGCCTTGTGTTGATGAATTGAAACCCATTTTTTCTCCTGAAATGCTGAAGCTCTGTTTTAGGGTTCTTGATTCGTCTGGTGCGATTCTCCTTCGTTTCTGAGAGTTAGAACATGAGTGATACACGGTTACAAAGCTCAGATCAAGGGATTTGTATTGATATAAAGTTTGTGAGTTGAGAGTCCCTGAATCAAGAGAACGAAGCTTGCAAAGTAAGGGTGTTGGTGCTGTCAAACCTCAGCTTCTAGTTTCTGGAGCTGACTTTGAAGCTCGATTTTGGTAAGCACACAAACCCTTTTGATTTCAAATCTGTTCCTACCTCTAGTGCATGTTGCAGAGAACTCAATTTGACCATTTTCCCCAATTCTTAATTGGGTTTTGCATGTCAAATTCCCTGGTTTTGGTACCCTGTCCAACTCTATCAGCATGGAGTGGATTTAATGGAAATCTGTGTTGGAGCCTTTCTCTCTGCAAAGTTTTGGATCAAGCACAATTTAGAGGTAAGAGGGAAGCTTACTATTTGCTAGAATGAGAATCAATTGTGGCAGAATATAGGATGAGTCACCAAGGGACTCAAAGGGCATAAGTTGAAATAGTTAAATGGCTTGGAGGCCAATTTGAGCTCAATTGATGTTTTGAGCAATGTTATCTGAATGCATGCAAGATATGTTGATGTTGATTTCATGACTTACTTGGATATTATGTGAACTGATGCATTAAGTTGTGAAATATGTGCATTTATGTGCAATTTGTGTATCCAAATTGAATGCATGCAAGATAGATATGTTTCTGTGTTTAAACATATTTATTTAAGGTATATGTACTCTGTTAAAGGTTGAAATTTGGTTAGATTTGAGTAGTGAAGAGAAGGGTTTGTTAAAACTCATGTTTTAGTGTCAGACTGCATATTCTAACCGGTTACTCGATATTCATAACCGGTTAGACACTGTTAAAATGCAAAAGAAAATAAGTTTACAAAATCAGTGTTGTGGTCTTATAAATCCTACTCAAATCAAGGCCTTAATTTCATGGAAAACAATCTGAAAATAAGTTGATTTCATGGTTATAGTTCAGATTTCAGTTAAAGAGTCAATACCTTAAGGTGATGAGATCATTTCAAGAAGAAATTATGCACAAAAGAAATTGGACTATGACTTAGATCTTTTGAATGATATTATGTGTTGAATTTGAGGTATTCTGTTATGCTAAGACCTTGTTATTGGATTGAGTAGAGAATTCAAGAAAAGATTCGTTGAAAATTAATGGTTTTGTATTCAGGTCTGTAATTCTAACCGGTTAGGTGATGAGGTAACCGGTTAGTACCTGAAACTTAAAAATAAAAGTTAAGTTTTTAAGTAATGATTTTTAATACCAATGGTTATATTCTCTCAATCCAGGTCTATGAGCATAGGTTAAATTTAAATTCAAAGGTGAATTTTATGAGTAAAACCATACCTCAAGATATCATTCAAAAGTTGTGTGTTTCTAAGTCATAATAGTGAAATTAATGGAAAGACCAACCCTAGGAATTATGTATGCAATGCATGCATAATAGGTTGGAAAGGATTGTTCATCATGTTCTGGGAACATGGCCCTGTACTCTAAGAGTACTAAATTGATGCAACCTACTTGATGACACATTCTGGGAATGTGGCCATTGTCTGGGACATGGTTTCTTTGATACGTTCTGGGAACGTGATGCACACCCTGGGAGTGGTGCTTGATTTTATTCCAAGTATGGTTTGCGATACGTTCTGGGAACGTATGAATGTGTTCTGGGAACACATTAATATAATAATTGGATTAAAGATAAAAACAAACCTTGATGATTGTGAATCCATATAGATTGGAAGTTTGGTTGGTAGGAGCGTTTATCATATTCCGGGAATATGAGGAGGGTACTCCGGGAGTACCAAATTGTAACCTACTTGATGACACATTATAGATATGTGGCCAGTGTCTGGGACCTGGTTATATACGTTCTGGGAACGTATGATAGTGTTCTGGGAACACATTGATAAGAAACCTACTGGATGACACATTATAGATATGTGGCCAGAGTCCGGGACCTGGTTTTTATACGTTCTGGGAACGTATGCGTTCTGGGAACGTGATGCACACTCTGGGAGTGATGCTTATTTATCCACGTATGGTTTGCTACACGTTCTGGGAACGTGATGCACACTCTGGGAGTGAATGCTTATCGTCCAAGTATGGTTTGGCATTACGTTCTGGGAACGAATGTCAGTGTTCCGGGAACACAACGGTGTATTGGATGGACGTCCAAGATGGACTTTAGAGGCCTCAGTTGTGGAAGGAAATCATGTATCATGCCACCTGCATTGAAAGAATTATTATGATTAACCGGGTGTGCTCATATGATTATGCATCGTGACTTGCTACATGTTGACTTGTGGATGTTAGTTTTATTCTCATTTGATTATGCGAATATGTATAGCTAACCCCCATGCCCTTATTAGGTGTTGATCGTGCATCTAGTCTGCACAAGAATCAGTTAAGGGAAATGTCCCTTAGGTGCATGCAGAGTGTAGAAAGTGTGGGTTGGAAACCTGTTGTGCAGATATCGAGGATCCGGCCAGATGGATGTGTGGACAGAGGACCAGTGACCAGCTTTATAACATCTTTATTTTTAATAGTATTTATATGATACACACTTTGAATAAGGTATCATAAGATGAATTTGGTTTCATAATAATATTTATTAGGTTTTCATGGACTTGTTACACTTGATATATTTTGGGGCATAATAGGATTACTTTACTATGTTTCCGCAAACTCTGATTTTGTTAGTCAACCTCATTATTAATCAAGTGTTTGTGAAAATAAATTTTCAAGGGAAGGGAAATTCTTATTTTCAGATCTTTTTCCAACGATAACAAGTCCAAGTATTCATAAATTTATTACTTTTCTTATAAAGTAAGATGATAAACAAGGAGTGTTACACTTTTCGTTTCAGTCACATCATCATTTCTCAAATCTTCCTCAAACATTCTTCCCCAAAACCTTTCCAAAACTAATTTCTCACCAAAGTGTTGTTTTCACAAACTTTTCTTAAAGAAATCATTTCTTAAAACTTTTCTCCAAAAATATTGTTCCACAAATATCCTTTCATGCAAATTCCCAAAAGAATCATTTTATAATAGTGAAAAGAATCCTTTGAAAATATTGTTCCACTTGCTTCCTCAAAATCCCATTTCAAGCCCTTTTCTAAATTATTTCTTTCCCAACTCTTTTACAAAAATCTCTTTTTCAAAACATGTTTCCAAAACACATTTGTGCTGAGCGCTAGTGGAGGAGCAAGCTCAACTCAACACCAGTTCCCAGACTAAAACCGAAAAACAAGGGAGCCCAGCTCCACTCAATTTACCCCTCAGATCCACAACAACATTACTCTTCCCAGCTCTAGCTCGTTCTCATCAACATCATCAATTTCTTTTCCAATCACCTTTTATCTCTCTATTTCACTCAATTTCTTATCTTTCACCATCATTCTTCTCTTATTATTCCATCGCTATCAATTTCATTTTCCTTTTCTTATTAAGGACATAATCAAGTTCAACAGTCGTTCATCATGCAATAAGCATAATAATAAATAAATAAATACAAGGCATGCTATCAACACACAACACCGCACAATAGTAGTGTGGTTTTCGTCACCTTCATATAAGTGGCCACACAAAGCAAACAATTGCCACTTATACTACTGACTCCGACCACTTCGTTCCGATCTTTGAGATGATGCGGAACGTCCTAATAAATCACCTAGCTACCACGATGTCTAAGGAAAGCTTCTCTCTCACCTGAGGTCCGGCTATTGAGTGGGTGCTCTCCTCGAATCCTTGTGCTTCCATCTGCCCCAACCTCTTTTCTTCATCCTTAGTCCTAGTCTTAAATCTTCAAATCTCTTCCTCTTGTGTTCGCCTCGGCCTCACTCTCTCGTCTAGGGTTGATGGGTTTTCTTCTTGATCTTTGATGAAGAAAATGGTTGAGAAAAGAATTAAAGAAGTTTGGGTTAAGGGTTTCCACTCCTCTTTCTTCTCTTCTTCTCACGGTCTCCCTTTTTCCCCTCTATAGGTTTCAAGAGTTTGATGATACTCTTGAACCAAATGTGTCTGTGGTTGTGTTTGTGTTGGAGTGAAGAATGAGTCCTACCAACACTCACTTTTACGGTTTTGAGATCAAGGCAAAGGTTTGGAAATTTCCTTTCCTAGCCTCGGTCTCTAGTGGAAAATGGAGGGCAATTTGGGCCAACCCCTTAGTTGCATGAAGGGGGTCAACCGTGGGACACATGGAGGAAAAGAAAGTCCTTCCTAGGTTTATGACTAATCCCTCCTAGTCTCTTCTAGCCTTTATGACTCACACCTCCCATTTTCTATTCAAGTTTTATTTTCTTAATGCATAAGGAAACCAACCCATTTGGTTTTCCACTCCTTCTACTAGGCCGAACTACACACACATGCATACACAATTTTTAATCTCATCAACACACATCATGCATCTACTTAACATATACATAATCATACACAATTATCATCTTTAGTGCATCATACCCATACGGCATACACATGTGTCATACATGTAAATCCACACATTCATGCATCACCATCACTTATACACATATATTCATATACATACATTCATGCATCATATTTTACTTATATGCACATTCATGTTTCTTTAATTAATCATGGTGCTACTCCTAAACATACACACCAAGTCGTACACACACAATTACAAAATAAATCACAAATTTTTTTATAAAATCATGAAGTATATAATCTTTCCCAAAGTCAAACTTCTAAATGTTGAACATTGCCCCAAAAACCATTTCCTTAAAAATATTATTTCTTATCTTGGAAACGTGAATTTTAGAAAATCATTTAGGGAAATATTTCTTTCAAAACACTTTTCTCAAAAATACATCCTTCTAGTGTTTTAATTTAATATGAGTAATTTACGGGGTGTTACACTTCTCAATTGAAGTCTTTGTCGAATTTTTTAAAGGTAATCAAATATTTTCTGCAAATAATCATTAGAGGAAATAATATTTTAAGGAAAGGAGTTTTTGGAATGTGTAATGGTAATGTCTCAGTTTGGAATAAAATAACATCTCAGATATTTTGTAAACAAAGCTAAGTAATGTATATTGGTTAAAATTAATCTTTTAAGAATAAATTAAAAGGAAATATTGTAGGATGGTTTTAAAAAAAATGGCGCAAATTTTTGCTAAAAATTCTATGTCCAAATTGGGGTGTTACATAATCCAAAGAGTACAAGACCAAATTAAGTACTTGCTAATTAACATAATTTTTTGTTAAAGTTAAAAAAAAAACCCTCAAAGCTTAAATAATCCATATATGCATGCTAATGACATCATTTCGATTCATCTTCAGCTTGGTCTTCCTCAACATTCAAATTTTGCTGCAATATGGAAAAAAATATATACGTTAAAAATAGTGAATCTAAACATCATTACAATATATAATTATGAAAATACTAATTGTAGGAAATTTATTAATGTTGAAGAGACCTTAGACCAATTCAGTACTGAATCAAGGTGTGAAGTCCACTGAGAAAGCAAATTTTTACAGTTGCTATTAAATGTGTTTTCACTTTCATCTCGCATCTGAGCAAATATGTTACAAAAATTGTTCAAAACATTACATGTAACTTATTTCTTTATTTAAAAGTAAAACAAATGAGGTGACCAATTGCAAATCAATAAGCCTAATGGAGAAAAAAGTTTCATAAACTCAAATCGAACTGAGACCTCCCATCAAGCTAGAATAACCTCATGCCTTGATGTATTGGATTGGTGGTTTTCGATTATTATCTAGAAACCAGATTAAGCATGAATACTATAGTAATACTATAATGCGTAGTTGAAGCAATTCGTAAGCCATTTCTTTTAAAAAAAGTTTAGAACCAAATGACAATGCTATTTTAAAGCACAAATACTATAGTAATACTATAATGAGTACAAGTAATACTCTACACAATAATAACACAAGTGTATATAGAAAGGATTAAGAAAAGAGTTTGTATTACAAATAATACTCTGCATAATAAATCCTGAGCGTGTGGTTCAGTGGTAGGGATTGTGTGGTGGACTCGGCTGCTTATGTGGTGGACTTGGGAAAAGGACATGAACCAAGACCTCGGAACAAGGCTCAAATAGCCTTGACCGAGCTGGGGGGCTTATGTGGTGGACTCGGCCTAGCCGAGCTCCACGTAGCCCTCGCTCAGGACCTAAGGACCCTTCAGGACGCCCTCTGTATGCTTGGCTGAGCTCAAAGCTCAACGGCCGAACAGACATCAGACACGGGCCGACCTCATGCTCCTATCAAGGTCCGACCTCCTTGTCCGACACCTCCCAGAGTCCGACACCTCCCTGAAATCCGACACCTCCCTCAGAGTCCGATACCAAGAACAGGATGACGTGTCTCACCTTATCCACAAGGATAGCTCATCCACTCATAGCTCAGTATAGGCTGGCCCTACTTGGGCCTCAAGCAAGCCCATTAGGGCAACCAACTCCCCCTTATAAGTAGCTCCGTACTACATGGGGCTTAGGTACGTCCTCTAACCCTAATTATCACCTTCACACACCAGTGATTAGGGTTACTTCTTGGCTTTCTCCCTAAGCCACCTGAGGACTCCCACCAACATCACAGATTAACCCAAGACAGAGGCTTCCTTAAGGTCTTCTTCCCTAACCTTGGGGGACCTCACAGTCTAGGACATCACATTGACGCCGTCTGTGGGGAAAAGAGAAACTTCATTCCCACCCAAAGAATCTACCATGTCTGAGATACAACCAGTTCAGAGGAGAGGGAGGGGGCGTCCAAGGAGGGTGCCATCAACTGAGGACCTGCGCTTGCACCTTGAAGCCAATAGGGCAGCAAGGTCCCCACCGCCACCCCCTCCACCTCCTCGCCCACCACCACCCCCACCTCTACCGCCACCTCCACCTCCCCCACCACCTCCAGAGTTGACCCACACCCACAGTGGACCTTACACCATCCACACTGGAGACACTACAAATCCAGCTCAACACCAGGGAGGAGGTCGGCGCGTGCAACTACGCTCCAAACTCGGAGAGACCAACACAGAATAGCACCGCCGCCACGGCGAACGTGCCCACTCTGTCAGCACTACACATCGTTCTCACTCACGTCAATCTTCACTCTCTCGCGATGCAGAGCTCTTGTCCTTGATGAGACAACAGATGAGGATTGTAGAACAGCAAGGTAAAGCCATCGCAGATCTTCAGCAAGCTACTATGCATCATTTGGCCGAACGAGCCGTCGCACAAGCTCCAGCCTCAAACGAACCCACACGATCTTTGACCCTTCCAGCTGAACGAGGCACCGTCATACCCCTAGCTCAAAACTTACCACCACCACCACCGTTAACACCACAAACATTAACAACACCACATACTACCATCACACAACTAACACAAACACCACCCCTTGACCACCAACAACCTGATCTAGATGATTCTCACCCTGGACACCCTTTCACACCAGCTGTCATGGCTTATCAACCACCACCAGGGTACCTCGGACCCAACAACATTTCCAGGTATAATGGCCTGACAGACCCTCAAGAGCATGTCCTTTCTTACGAGGGAGCTATAATTTTCCATGGAGGTGGAGATCGGCTCAAGTGTCGAGCTTTCTCCATGACCCTCCAAGCTCCAGTCCTCCGTTGGTATTCAACGTTACCTAAGAATTTTGTCAACAACTGGAAAGAAATGAAGCAAGCATTTCTCAATAGGTACACTGCTAGCTGTGTGCAACCAAGATCTGACCACACACTAGCAACAGTGACACAGAAGTCAGACGAAACACTGCGTGCTTACTTACACAGGTTTCACAATGAGTCCAGCTCGGTCCCAAAATTATCTCCCGAGGTGGCCGTCCTCCTCTTGACCCAAGGATTGGCCGAGGGAGGATTCAAAGACTCACTGATAGGAAAGCCACCGAGAGATATGGCCGTGCTCAGACAAAGGTCCAACAAGTACATCAACCTAGAAGAATTCACCAAAGGACAAACAAGTAGGATGGAAAACGTTCAAGCTTCTTCATAGAATGCCCTTCCCCGAGGTCGCCCTCGCAGAAACAGGGATGATAGAGGAGGAAGAGTGGACCAAGGGGACCGAGGTCGCCCTCATGTCGGCCAGCAAGATGACCGCCGACGTCCTTACGTCACAAAGTATGACTCTTACACCCCCCTGACGGTTCCAAGGTCACAAGTCTGGAGGGAAACCATGCAAACGGAATTCAGGAGCATACCTCGGCCACCTTTCCTCAGAAACCAAAATAATATCAGGGACAGGTCTAAGTACTGCAACTTCCACGATGGGTACCGATCAGTGCACCTGGCTTCGAGACCTTATCGAAGACATGGTGAGAAGGGGAAAGTTGCAAAAGTACGTGCGAGAAGCGGTGGAGAGAAGAGGCCGAAGAAGGTCTCGCAGCCCAGACAACGACAAAGGAAAAGCCAAAGCTGACCCGTCTCCAGAAAAGAAGGAAGAGGAACCACAGCGAGTAAATATGGTCGTGGTACAAGATCTGGATAAGTCACCGGAAAATTTCCGAGTTGAAACTATCTCGGGAGGTTTTGCCGGTGGCGGAGAGAAGAGAGCAGAAAGGAAAAGGTACGTCAATCAAGTTTTGGCTGTTCACCACAAACCCGTCTGTAAGAAGCCATCTCGGAACATCCCGGATCACAATGACCCAATGGTGATCACGGCGTTGATCGGCAATTTCGAAGTCGCCCGAGTTCTCATTGATCAAGGAAGCTCGGCCGACATTCTTTTTCTTCACACCTTTCAAGCACTGAAGCTGAGGTCAGCCGACCTCGTGGAATTTGAAGGAAATCTCATCAGCTTCATGGGTGAGGCTATTCGCCCCCTAGGAGCCATCTCTCTCCCTGTGACCTTAGGCAAGCAGCCTTCGGCCCGAACGAAGATAATCAAGTTTTTAGTTGTTTATTCTGAATCCACCTACAATGTGATACTGGGACGAACCTGCCTGCAAGCTTTTGGGGCAGTGGTTTCAACGGTTCACTTAGCAATGAAATTCGTCAGTTCTGACAACAAGGTCGTCACAGTCAAAGCCGACCAGGTGAGAGCCCGACTCTGCGACAATGCGAGTCTACGGGAAGTAAAAAAGAAACAGAAAGAGCTTACTGATCCGACATTGGCCAAAGGGAGAGTTCTATTGGCTGATGTTCGGGTCAAACAAGATATTCTTAGGTCTTCTCCTCGAGGGGAACGGTTGGCAATTCCCCTCGCCCCTTCTGACCCTAGCAAAACTGTTTAAGTGGGTACCAACCTCCCCCAAGAAATCCAAGATGCATTTAAGGAAAATCTCTCTTCTCTTCCAGTTCTCTCCAGCCCTCCGCAGGGGGAGTGTCTTTTCATTTATCTATTTGTTGGTGATTCCACCCTCCGCTCGGTATTGGTCCGAGATGAGGGCCGAAGTGAGTTCCCCATTCACTCCTTAAGCCGAGCTCTTCAAAGTCCCGAGCTCTGGTTTTTCAAGATGAAAAGGTTTGCATTTTGCAATGCTGACAACAATTTCCTCGGCATCTCTCATCGGTTCTCCTCGGTCGAGCACTACCAGGCCGAAGTAAGTACCTCCCGAAGGAGGGTCAAGCCCAAGATTGAGAGCAAAGAAAACCTAATACTGGCCGAAGAGATCCGAGAAGCCCCCCCCTGTCCAGGAGAAGATAGCAAAGGAAAGGCTAGCCAACCAAGGCAATAAAACAGCACAACCCGGGTCTTTTGAGCTCGGAAACCTCGTGCCCCCAAGAGCAGGCATTAGTCATGAGAATCGGAGGGACAGAAAAGGTGCTCGGAATCGAGAAAGCCCTAACAGAGGCGTTTCAGAAATATACTCTGAGAGACCCTCGAAGGAACCGAGCTCAAGAATTCCCAGAATTTTGCAACACTGAGAACCTATTTCAATTAGGTTTACCTCAGATATCATCAGCAGTCACCAACATCCTCAGCTAAAGTGTAAGTTTAAGTTCATTTTCATATTATGTTTCCTTCAGTCACATTCTGTTCCATTGTGATATATTCACCTTTTCAATTCCCTAAAAGGCAATGTACTCACACTTATGATTAATGAAAAGGTACAAACTTGCCCCTTACTCAAGTGCCACAGTCTTATATACGTACGTACTAGCTTCTCATTTAGCACTAGCCACCTAAATGTTGCATGGCGCTATGAACAGTTAACATCTTGTAAGTAAGATCGGCTCATATGCACAGTTTACAAGGGACACCCGATATAGTACAGCTTGCTGTGAAATGTTTTCACATAACTTCACTCAGCAACCTCTTTCACATCGGGGATGAGGACATCCACCTTGGCTAAGGTGGGTAGATCCGAGATCCCTATCGTATGCACTTATATACAGTACCTTTTTTCAGAGGAAAACTTATAAGATTACTGCACTTACTGAGTCGTCCGAGCTAAACCTCATTATTTATATTCAAGTCCGATCAAATCCGAATACGACAAGTAAAAGCAGGACTTGTATTCTCAAAAACAATTTTACTTGGTTATCTAAACAAAATGCAACAAGTCTCAAACACTTGCATCTTTCAGAACAATTTTTCTCGATGACCTCCTAACTTTTCGCAGTTCAGATCCGAGGCCCAATGAGTAAACATGCAACGAGTTACCAAACTCGCATTTGTGCAACAAGTCAAAGAAAGAACTTGCATAAAAAGTGACCTCGAACACCATATGTATGCAACAAGTTAAAAATATAAAACTTGCATAAAAATGACAACATGCAACAAGTTAAACTGAAATGAACTTGCATTAAAAGAAACTGTTGTACACAATCAGCAAAATAAAGTACAATATTGTCAAGCATGTTACAAAAAACATAGATAAGATGCTAGCTGCCCAGCATAAGGGACTTATGCTGCTTCATCTTCAACATCGGAAAGGACAACCGAACTCGGATTGAACTCCTCATCCGGTTTCTCCACCAAGGGGTTGGGAAGGCTCTCCTCAGGTTGGTCGAGGTCAACCTCGGCCCCATCCTTATCATAGTCAACCATCTTCCCTTTTTCCACCCCGAACCCGGCAGAGGCGCCGACTACCCGAATTCGGAGCCCTGGATTCAGGTGAAGAATCTGCTCCACGGCACTGGCGAAGATCTTACCTCCTCCCTTCTCGAAGTCAAAGGTAGCCTCGGCCGCTGCTACCTTGTGCTTAAGAGCTTGAGCAGCTCTTCTCTTCAGCAAAGTCCTAACCTTCTCGACCTCAGCTAGGCCTTCTTGCCGACCAGCTTCTCTAGCATCTGCTCTCGCTTGGGCCAAGGCTTTTTCATGATTTTTAAGAAGCTCCTCCATTTGCTGGCGATGCTTCTCTTCCATTTCAGCCAATTTCTGATCGGCAGAGTTTTTGCTACTCCTGAGATCAGTCACTTCGGCCGCCAGATCAGCTCGGGCTTTCTTCTTGGCAGGCGATACGCCTTCCGCCACATCATCTACAACCTCGGCCAACACATTGAACATTGTGGTTGACCTCTTCAACTGACAGGCCAACTCCTCGGCCATCGTCTTCCATTCAACCCCCGACATCTTAATCAAAGTCTCTTTGACCGAGGGCTTGGCAGTGGTGGTAGGCGGCCTCGGCAGAATATCAAGTCCCCTCCTCGGACCTAACGACGAGGGGGGGTATCTGCAGCAATGACCACCTCGGTACTCGGACTCGGAGGTTGAGGAGGAGGAGGGGGGTTGATCACTGCAGGAGGGGTAGGATGAGAAGGAGCCGAATCGGTAGAGGTCGTGTCAGTTGAGACCTCGGTAGGCACGGCTTCATTGGAAGAGCTCTCAGCCCTCTTCCTCTTTCGGGCTTCCAGTGATGCTTTGAGCGCCTTGGACGACATGTCCGACCAATGTTCTTCTGCAAACAAAAGGATAAAGAAGAGTCAGTAAGAAAGTGGAAAGAAAATGTACAAGTGTAAGAATAGAGGTAACTACCAATTTTGGTCAGGACTTTGTTATCAGGACACTTCATGAATACTCCAATGTCGAGCTGGAATTTCCGAGCTCGGTACTCGGTCTGGAAGTGGTGGGCCGTTACAGCCTCATCGGCGTCAAGTGTTGCGCCCAACCACCTCTACGGCGTGCCGATGTGGCGATTAAAGAACTCTTGGGTCCACTCCAAGGGGAACTTCGGACCCGTCTCAGTCCGAAACCAAGGTAGCCCTGTGCCCACATACTTGTATTTAAAAAATCTGGGCTTAAAATGCTTCCAAGAATCCGTGAACATGCCAAATAGCCCATAGTGACCTCGAGCCTTGGCCGACACCCAGAGCCGACCAGTAACACCGTCTTTATTACTTACAAAAGGGTTGTACATCCACAAGAAGAGCCAAACTGTACAAACCAACCCCTTGGCTCCACAATACTTTTGGAACGCTCGAAGGAATGACCAAGTGTTGGGATGAAGTTGTGATGGGGCTAATCTGAGCTCGTTCAAAACCCTCATCTCCAAGTCAGTAAATGGGAGGGTCACGCTGAGGTTGTGGATCAGGTCGGCGTAGAAGAAGAAGGAGTTGTTATCAGTCCGAGAGCATATTCTGTCGTTTGCCGAACAAGGCAGAACTTCGTAAGAGGTCCCAGTAGCATCCCCCGAGCAGGGTAGCACAGCTCTCTTCACATTGGCAACCTTGTCCTCGAAATTTAAGGTGGACTGAACTCCTTTAGGTTCCACGTCGACCCACTGGTATTCATCAGCGTCAAAGGGTGCGGGGTAGAGCTCAGGTCGGCTGTTGCACTTTCGGGGTGGCATTTTACCTGTGGAAGAACAGGGGAGCTCTTCGTCAGTCCTACGGGTTACAAAAACTAACCCCCCCAGAAAACCCCCTCGAAGTTGTTCCGAGGGGCGAGCATCTCCCCTCTACCACAGAAACCCCCCGTCCGTACATCTTCTCTCTCTCCATCCTTTCAAAGTCGGCACGCTCCCTACCGTTGACGAATTCGGCCCAAGCATATTGCCTTATCCACTCCCTCTTCTCTTCCCAATCCCGAGGATAGACAACCTCGACGGGATCAACCTCTAGAACTTGCCTCTCATATTTCTGCCTATACTCCCTTTGGCGACGGAGCGCCTCGTCTACCTCCATGGAGGAGCAGGACGAGGAGGAAGAGCCGTCCCCCTCCTCACTACTGTTGGATGACAGGGAGACTACCCCCACCCATTTCCTAAACCATTCCCTACTCATACTTCCCCAATCCACTCTTCTGGGTTTCTGAAAGATAAAAGCAAAAGCAAAAATCAAGTACCCTCCAAAATCCTAAAAACGCTGCTAACCCAAAGAATGCTAAAACCCCAATATCACTTCTCAAAACAAAAGCCTCAAACCACAAAATCGTGAGCGAAAAACCACACCATCCCCATTAAAACAGAAACAAAAATGAAAAATCTAAACCCCTCCCATGTGAACCACAAAACAGTAATGAAAGGAGAAACAAGATATTAACGCGCACCTGGAAATATGCAGAGATTCCACGAACAAGGAGGAGGCAGTAATGAGAGGAAAAGTGGACGTTTGGAAGAGAAGGCAGAAGGGTTTTCGTTTGTGGAGGAGGAGTCTTTGATTAGGAAGAAAGGAGAGTGTGCGTATGGGAGAGAAAGAAGAAAGATCGTAGTTTGCAGAAGGGGAGAAAGGAAAGCTTGTGGAGAGAGAGAGAGAGAGGGAAACGGTTTCGAAGAGTAACTAGTAGATAGAGAAAGGAGAAACAGTTTTGTGAAAGAGGGGGAAGTGAAACCGTTTTCCCCCTCATTTTTGAAGCATGGGCCTGGCTCAAAAGGCCCAGCCCAACATGCGGCCACACACGCTGAGACACGTGGCGCTGAACAGCTGGAATCACGGACCTCGAGCGACGTTGCAATTATGGCAACGCTTCGGTCAACGCAATTTCTAACACGTGTCAGTTACGGGAAAGACAAACATCATTTCGGAGCAGGTGAAAGGACATCTTTCAAACCTGCTCCGTCACAGTGAAAGGACGCCAGAGACAGCTGGACCCAGCTCTCGGCAGCTCATCATCCGAACTCCCTAGAACCTCGGGCCAAGGCTCAAGTGGCCTTGACCGAGCTGGGGGGCTTATGTGGTGGACTCGGCTGCTTATGTGGTGGACTTGGGAAAAGGACCTGAACCAAGACCTCGGAACAAGGATCAAATAGCCTTGACCGAGCTGGGGGGCTCATGTGGTGGACTCGGCCTAGCCGAGCTCCACGTAGCACTCGCTCAGGACCTAAGGACCCTTCAGGACGCCCTCTGTATGCTTGGCCGAGCTCAAAGCTCAACGGCCGAACAGACATCAGACACGGGCCGACCTCATGCTCCTATCAAGGTCCGACCTCCTTGTCCGACACCTCCCAGAGTCCGACACCTCCCTGAAATCCGACACCTCCCTCAGAGTCCGATACCAAGAACAGGATGACGTGTCTCACCTTATCCATAAGGACAGCTCATCCACTCATAGCTTAGTACAGGCTGGCCCTACGTGGGCCTCAAGCAAGCCCATTAGGGCAACCAGCTCCCCCCTATAAGTAGCTCCGTATTACATGGGGCTCAGGTACGTCCTCTAACCCTAATTATCACCTTCACACACCAGTGATTAGGGTTACTTCTTGGCTTTCTCCCTAAGCCACTTGAGGACTCCCACCAACATCACAGAGTAACCCAAGACAGAGGCTTCCTTAAGGTCTTCTTCCCTAACCTTGGGGGACCTCACAGTCTAGGACATCACAGATTGATCCACGCTTAAGCAAGGTCAGGTGTTCGAATCCTGCTTTGTGCATGCAGCAGCGTTAAATCTCGGGGTCAGCTGTCCCACCCATTAGAGGTGCCTACAAGCCAGCGAGGAGATTAGTCACTGCGGTCGGCGGTGGACACTCCGGTCATGGACCCTAAAAAAAATACTCTGCACAATAACAATAACAACACAATGTAATTCCAAAATGAAGATGGAATTATACCCACTACCGGGTTTAATTTTAATTATTTTTTAAGATAAGAAAAAAAAATTGACAGAGAAAAGGATAGGATATCCATTTTTAAGAAATCGCAACACAGAAACCAGAATAAATAATAAAGAGTGCATCCAATTAGCAAAGCTATTCAATCACTTGATCCTAATTTGATGGAGACAGTCTATATAATCAGTACCTTAGGTTTTGAGGTAGTTGTCTGCATTGTCAGAAGTACTCTCTCCTAACGTGATGCCAAATTGATCTTTGGGGTTTAAGAGATTCCACAAATCTTTCAGGGACCTAACTGATTCCAAAATGATCTTTGGGGGTTTAAGAGATTCCACAAATCTTTCAGGGACATAACTGATTCCACATGTATCTTTCGGGGACCTATGTGACTATTAACTGTAAAGTAAAAGTAATAAATAATTTTATAGTCTTATTTATATATCTTGGATAGTCTACATATTAAATTAAATAATATAGTCAATATGTGGGAGTTTTTATAACATGTTTTTTTTTTTTTAAAAGCTTATTCTAGTATTTCATACAATGACATTTTTCACTTTTTTAGCTTTATTACATTATAATTAAGCTCTCTTTTGATAAGCTTGTTATTCATATATAGTTTCTATAAAGAAGCAATTTTCTGTTTTAAAAATATTAAGACTAATAGCAGACGCTCTAATAAAATAAAATTATTGAAATCTTAAAAACAAAGTAAACAAATGATTCAACCTAATTGAAATTATTGAAATCATTGAAGCTTTTTCTATTTCCGTTTCAACTTCTTCTCTTTGGGCAATTATTCCGAGATTTACAAACAAAAGTACTTAACATAAGCATGCCTAGGAGATCCTCCAAGCCAAAGCTTCGTGCCAACAGGTGTCCACAATCTTACAGCTTTACAATCTGTCATTCAAGACACTACCCAAATAAATTAAATGACACAAAAAATTTGAGACATTAAGTTATACTATTCAAAATAAAAAATTGGATTCAAAGGAATATATAACATCATAAAAGTGTCACATGAGCATATCTGCCAGGTTCTACTGATTCGCTCTGAACGAGTTGAGCAGGGTTGTAGGAAGGGTGACCTTGGTTCTACTGCCACTTTCTCCTAGCTCAGGCTTGGGAAACGTCGGGCCTAACTAGCAAATCCAACTCTACTCAATTCGAGTCACATGGTATAAATAGTTACAGAGTTCTCTTAAAATTGTTGAAAAAAAATTAGTTTAATAAATTAGATTACTAGAAATAAAATAATATGCTTATAAGAAATAAAATATTTATTGGAAGTGTTTTGGTTAATGCGTACATAAGTGCACACAAATTCAAATGAAGCACTTGATGTAAATGACTTCCTAATTTACTAACACTCTTCAAGATAAGATAGTCACTTCTCTATCAACTCTAAACTTGAACTGATGAGAGCAAATGAAACAACTTATTAAATTACTCTTGGAAACAAATAAATAAATAAAAACAATATACACAAGTGAGAACAAAAATGTTTCTTAATATAAAAAAAAAAAAAAGATGTTTCTGCCACATATCGCTTTGGATCAATGTTCCGTGATTCTTTTATAGCACATGCATGTTTACGTTATTTACATTTTAAACGGGCACAAGAGAGTTCATCAATAACCTAAGACTTTAAGACACGAAAGAAACTTTGATGAAAATAATAATCATATGATAACTTAAACTTTGCCAAAATGTTAGATACACTTTTTTCCCCTTTCAATGGAGTTTTTCAATTTTATACACATTAAAATATGTGATTATAACTGCTAAAAAGTTTCCGCATGAAATAAGATTTATGCTATAAGAAGTTATTAAAAAATTATCATGAGTAATTTCTAATGATCACAAAATAATAATTAAGATATTTTAAATTTAAAATAAATATTAATATTATCTAATGAAAATATTCCAACACCCCCGAGTACTTACGACTATCCCACGCCCAATGAATACCCTAATACATCATCAAATTTGGAGAATCCATACTTTCACAAAGTGAAACCTTACCATATTCTTCAACCGTCTACTTATTGACCAAAACAGTAAACATCTTAGAAGCCCAACGAATTCCAGCTTTCTCAATCCCCGATTAGTTACTCCATCTGTATTTGTAATTTTTGGATAACAACATTTTTCATCCTATCTTCGTTTTTTTTGTTAAGTTCATCCTATATTAGTTTTAATGAGTAGTGGCTCATGTTTATCGCCAAGTCATGCCAACTAGAATAATCTCTTCTATATATATATATATATATATATATTACGGAGTTTATTCAAAACCTTCATCTCCATTTGTTACAAATCTTCACATGTTGTTTAAGATTCTAAGCCCCACTAGCCATGGTAATCCTCTCGTCCTTTTCTTCCGCAGTATTCAAGTCACAACACAATTTCCATTTTTTAAAACTATTTTAGAATTTTTTGAGAACTAATGCCTTTGATTATTATCTATTATTTATTGGCATGCATATCACTTATGTCCCAGAAAAATACTTATGGAATCAGTTAGGTCCCTGAAAGATTTGTGGAATCTTTTAAATCCAAAGATCAATTTGGCGTCACGTTAGTCCCCTTATCCAATTTCGACATGAGAGACTTAATGTAATCCTATGCCAATTTCGACATGAGAGACTTAACGGAATCCTATGTGGCACGTTAAATGCTTTGTTGACCACAGTGCCATGATGGAATGTTAAGAAGGTTCCACGTTTGAGCCAGAAAAACATTTAACGTGTCACGTAGGATTTTGTTAGGTCCTCATGGGGGACTAACGTGATGCCAAATTGATCTTCAGGGACTTAATTGATTCCAAAATGATCTTTGATCTTTGGGGTTTAAGAGATTCCACAAATATTTCAAGGACCTAACTGATTCCACAGGTATCTTTCGGAGACCTATGTGACTATTAAGTCCATATAAATACTTGGTTTACACATATCTTAAAAGTTATATTAATTAAAATATGTCCAAGGTGAGAAACAGATCAATTTAGTGTTGCTAGCTTTAAATCAAATTATTTGTATTCAAACCCTAAGCAAATATTGCGTTAGGATTATTAACATTCTTGTCACCTATGGCTTTGTTGCAAGAAATGCACCATATCTATTGGATTTATTCTTCGTAAAAATGAATGAAATTCTCTTTCTCTCAGATTTAGTTATCATCGTATTTAGAAATTCAAATTTAGTTACACCATTCTTTTTCTATATAGACATGTGTAACACATTTAGGATTGAAATAGGTGAGACTGGTTTATAGAAGCCTATTATATATTAGACCTGCAATAGTTTGTTAAGCTAAAATGGCGAGGAAGAGAATAAGATCATGGCTACAACAAAGTGATTGACTTTTATGGATTTATCGTAGTTTCGTTACATTTTGCTTCAGCTTTAAGATGATTAACAAATCTAATAACAATATATAAAATTGACATGCAGATCAACATGAGGTTCATTTCTAGATTATGTATACTTTCGTCTGCAATACTGGTGCTGCAATTGAGCACAGTATACTCACTTGATCAATGGAAATCAGCAACATTCTTGTCCCCAAAATTTGAAGTAGGGCCAGGAAGTGTTGCGAGGAAAAAGTTTCTCGATATTCCATTTCCCAAAGGTCATATTGCAGTGAAGAGTGTTGAGGCTGAAGTAGTTGATGAAGTAGGAAAGCCTGTGCGCCTCCACGAAGCGTATTTAGATCACTGGTCTATTATAAAATACATTAAACACATGTATATAACAGGAGGCATGCAAATTGGTGAAGGTGGTCGACCTATTCAACAGCCAAGTACCATTTTCCGTAGAAACTCTGGTCCATGCAATGGTGAGCTTCTTCCTGAATTTTGGGGCCTCGGTTCTGAAACAAGAGGAACATCCACAAAGTTACCAGATCCTTTTGGGATAGAAGTAGGTGACTCTTCCCAAATTCCATATCCTTATGAAGAAAAGTGGAAGCTTGATGTCATGGTCATTGATATGCGTGGTGTAGAAGACAGGGTGGGGTGCATGGAATGTAGGTGTGACCTTTATAATGTTACAAATAATTTGAAACCAAATTATAAAGGAGGATCTTCATGTTGTCATGATAACTCCCAATGTAGAGTTAGGAATGGCTTTGTAGCCCCAAAGAAAACCCTCCAACTAAGATACACGGTGAGGTGGGTTGACTGGAACCATTTCCAAGTTCCTGCTAAGGTTTATATACTTGATGTGACTGATAATGTAGGGAAAGGTATAACACATAATTGCCAGGTAAATGAAATTTTTCAAAACAATAGTACACCACTTTCAATCTTTTTTAGTTTGTGCATACATACTTTGTTGGAAGCAACCGAGCAACATAGATTTCTTCATGAATAGGTGGAGTATGATATTCAAGCAAAAGTTGGTGGCGCATGTGCTGATGTGAAGAATGGATCATTATCAATTGAAACAGGTGGTTATGTTGTTTATGCTGTTGCTAGACAGCATTTAGGTGGACTTGGCTCAACTTTGTATGGACAGGTAGTTTTAACATTTTGCATCTTTCTTGTCATCCTTATGTATTCTTGCACATTATTAATTATACCGATGTTAGTAATTGGCAAGAATCATGATTGCAATATGGAAATAGTGGTTGATTACTTGTTATTAAAATGATGTTTAAGGTTTTTGTTTTCAAGTTTTATACTCTTCAAACCAATAATGTTAATCTAGATGCCTCTCTTACAATGAAACTAAAAGTAAAAACCATGTTTCTTTGTCCGAGGGTGTATAAGGAATAAATAATAAAGGGCTAAAATCATCTTTCTTCTCAAATATTATATTTCATTATAGGAAATTTTTAACCTCAACTCTTAAGGTAGAAAATAACATACTAAAAAAATATATTTATAAAATAGAAAAGTAGTGAAATTGATTCACTTGCCTTATTTTGACTGCTTATTCTCGGCTATTGAGATTAAAATTAATCAAACCCTTCACTATATTATAGGTAGAGGATAAAGAATTAGAATGAAGTCAAATTGCATTGAAACTTTCAACCCACTCTCTCAAAATGTTAAACTTATTATATCCCAAAATAAATTTACTATTTTAAACTTATTAAGGGCTGATGATCACATTTCCCCTGTTTTTATTTAAATCGTTTCTATTCTATATCATTTATGGAAAGTCATATATATATATATATATATATATATATATATATATATATATAGTACTATCACTTCATTTCTAAAATTTTTATGTTCTAAAATTTTATGTTCTTGGGATTTTAGGATGGAAGGGTATTATGTACATCAACACCAAAATATGGAAGAGGACGTAACGTAGGAAACGAGAAAGGCTACATTGTAGGAATGTCTACTTGTTATCCACATCCAGGTTCTGTCAAGATAAACAATGGTGAAATATTGACTCTACAATCTAAATACAACAACAGCATGAGTCGCACTGGAGTTGTTGGACAATTCTACGTCTTAGTGGCAGATCGATTGCCACACTGAAAGTCTGAAACCATATATCATGGACATGATGATTCGTCTCATCCACATTTTGCTTAAAGCTAACAAGTATTCAAATTAGTTTTCTTTTCAATTTATCTGTTTCAAATCATTCTTTACAACACCTTTGTTGGAAATAATGGAGGATATTGAGAGAAGGAGAGGTCTCAAACTCATTTAAAATATTACTTCATTTAAATATTGGAAATTAAAATTTTGTTTTTAGATTTTCTAACATTTGTACTTCTCTTGATTTACTTGGCTTACTTGCAAATGCACTAATGTCTAAGTATTTATAAATGCTCTAAGTAATTCATGATGCATTTATACAATGGGGTCTAGGTTCTGGGTTATCGAAAAAAAAAATATTCATGATGCATTTATACAATGGACCTTAGCACATATATACTTTAAAACTAAAACTTCTACAAACTATAACATCTTGAATGCATGTTGAGTTAAATGCATATAGGAAATACACTAACCTAGAAAATACATAATAACTGATCAATTAGCAGGTACAAATCATATATGAAATATATTATAATTCAAATAATATATAAATAAATACACGAATAATTTTTAAAATATCTAAAAACTTAAATATTAAATCATGGTTTTAACAAAATATATTAGTTTAACTTTACCATTTAACTATTATATTAATGTAAATTATACAATTTTTTATTTTAGGGCTGGGCGGGGCGGGACGTGTACTCTCAATCCTATACCCACCTCACCCCATCTTTTAAAAGCAGGTTTCATATTTAGGTTTACCCAAACTCAATAAAGCAGATTTTCCCCACCAAAAAAGGGTCGGGGTCAGGCGGGTAACCACAAGTATAAGTTTAATTGCCATGCTTAATTATATGCATATCAAACTCCCTTGTACATTTATTATCTTAGAATGTGCCTCATTAAAACTTTACTAACAAAAACCATGTGGGAACAAAACTAGTGAAAGAAAATAAGTACACAATTCTTTAATAGGCTATCTATTATAACCTCATTAAAAAGCTCACTAGGAGTAGTACTCATTGGGATAAAACGACAACAAATGAAAAAAGAGTTTTGTAAGTATTTATTTCTCCCACACGAAGGAGAAATTATAAAGTGGTCCATGAACAATGGTCCCGTATTCATCACCACTATCCATTATCCATTTTATGTGTGTTTTTTTAATAAAAAAATAATATTGAATGATTGAAATGGGTATAGGATCATTGATTTAAGACCAACTAATAATTTCTCCAAAAGAAAACAAAGATATCAGAGTCAAAAGTCCTACTCGTGCATTAGTTTTTTGGTAGAATAGAATTCATTACCATTTGCAAAATTTAACACATGCAGAAAAAGGTTCTTACCCCTCAAAAGCCACCTTCTAGGAAGGGTTCTTAGAGAGGCAATACCCAAATCCTAATGCCCTTGCCACCTTCTAAGAAGGGTTCAAGGACCAATAGGACCAAAATAAATTAAAGTTCTATACAAATTCTATCTACCAAGGCTCTATTCAGACAACTCCTAAAATTAGGAATACAAAATTGAATTCTATAAGCTACTTCTCTTTTAATACTCCTAAAAATAAAATCTATTTGCTTCTCTGACTGGTTAAAATATCTTCTATTCCTTTCGGTCCAGATATGATACACTGCAGCTGAGAACAAGGCACCAACACTCTTCCTTCTCACCTTATTCTTAAAATCATATTTAATCCACCTTGGCCAATTCGCAAACCTGACTGGCCAAGAATCAAGGCCAAACCAATGACAGCAAAGCTCCAAGAGATCCCTACTCCAGCTACATTCGAACACCAAATGATCACGTGATTCAGCCAAAGCACCACACAGGCAGCATGTTGTATTGATATGCATATAGGATGCCAATCTTAGTTTTGTCTTGAGTCTATCTTGTACTGCTCGTGCATTAGTTGCTTAAGAGTTTTAGTCGACATTGACAATATTTATATCATTATTCTAGATATATAACTAATTTGTGACGGTTTCAACATTACGATATGCTCCCCAAAAGCATTTTGAAAAAAATATTCTTTGATATGTTATGTCTAATGTATTTTTTTTATTGAGTAATATGTCGGATTGATCCCAGATTTTGTGGACACCTATTAAATTAGTCTTTGAGATTATCAAAATTTCAAATTAGTCCTCGAAATAGGAACACGTCAGTTATATTAGTCCCTGACATTAATGGTCCAAAAAGTCAGGGACTAATTTGACCGGTTTCAATGATCTCAAGGACTAATTTTACCGACACTCAATGGTCTTTGTTTATTTTTTTGGTCAAAACGACGCCGTATGTTTTGGACATTCGGTTAGGACCACTAACTGTCATTAACGTCATAGACTAATACGATTAACGTGTTCCTAACTTAGGAACCAATTTGAAATTTCGAATATCTCAGAAACTAAATTGAACGATGCCTACAAAGTTATGGATGAATATGACATATTACTCAATTTTTTATTTGAGTCTTGCACGTATACTATCATTTAATTTTCAACTAATATATTTCTTTGACAAGACAATTTATAAGATGAATAATAACATCAAGGTGTTTCAATTAATATTTGTTATTTCTGCATGTATGAAAAGAAGAAGAAACTATATATTGATTTTTGAAATAGTAATACATACCACTATAACAAAATGATAGATAGCGCGCATTTGGGATCTACCTTCATTTATATAGATAATTGTTCCATAGCTGTATCAATTAGCTAAACATAGATTCATATTACTAAATATTTGTAGCAATTATATAATATATAACATCGACTCTTCGAAACCAACATCTTTGTTATCATTTACACTTCAAGTCATCTAGAAATCATAAGCAAATTCATTAATTATTATTCATAAATAAATAAATTAATGATACTTCAAAACTTGCTTAACCGTAATTTAGGAGACAAACTCAATTTCATAGATACTCAATCTTTGTCGAGACAAAATTTTATTCAAAATATTTCATCTCACGATTTTCTCTTTATATTTTTTTTTTACAAACATAGCTATCTAGTGATTTATATAAATAAGTTTTCATAATTAAGAAATATTTTTAAATTCTTCAAGGAGTAGAGAATAATATCATCCACTGCTAGAGAATATGTCTCATCATCATCAATTCGTGATTTTTGTGTAAATTCTTGTGTTACAAGTTTAGCTTTATATCGCACAACATCTTATCGTTATTCTTTCTTACGAATAAATACTCATAACTTATTCGTTGTACACCTTCACGTGTTTGGAATACATGCACACACAAAATTCATTGTCAATCATTCATTTGTCGATATTGTTCTCTATTGGCGTTGAAGATGGGTTGATACTTGATGATGATGATGTTATTAGCTATCCGATTTGTATGGCAGATCTTTGGAACTCTTTATTGATGAAAGAATCGTTGTTTAGATAGAAATCTTGAGTCAAGTTGATCGCGGAGGATGATGCCAATACAACCTTTCTATCATTTTTGTATTGATAATAGGATATGAACGAATTTTTTCGAGCTCTCTAAATTGACAATGATTGGGTGTTGAGGTTAATGCTTTGAAGGAGGTAATTCGGTCTCATTTTTCAACTTTGTTTAATGATAGCCACTATTGTGAAGCAAGTGAGTTTGACAATGGGTTTCATGAAGACAATAGTCAAAGACAAAGAACAACAACAACAACAACAACAACAAGGCTCAAAAGCAACACTTATATAGGTCTTGTTCTTTACAGTTTATTTACAATTCCACGATTCTTGAGATGTTTTCTTGGGTAAAGTCTAGGTCAGGTAGTGAATCTCAATCAATTAATTTTGAATAATCATGAATTAATTCATTACATTACATAACCCATCTTTTGAAAATGATGCATATGATTTTATAAATATTTTAAAACAAGTGCATGCATCATACTTTGGCTTAAGAACGAGTTTAAAACATATGTCTTTATATATAAGTCAAGTTACATTTGATAAGGTTAATTGGTTGACAAAATAACACTAAAGTAACTAGTTACACTAGAGCCATAATCGGTATCAAGTGCATGCATCAGCTTGTAATTTGGCCAGCATGTGTTTTAAACTAATATGATAACCAGTTACCAAGATTTTTTTATCCGATTATCATATCAGAGTTGGGCCAAACTCAGTTTGTTCAACAAACTAACTCATTAACCGACTTAACATATAAAAACACGTTGTTAAAGGGTATCTTGGAGATAGTATTAATAATTTTAAATACAGAGAAACCCAAAGTCATTCTCCAAGAAGAATCATGAGAATTTTCAAATTCATTATTCTCATTAATTCTTGATCTCAATTATCATGATTGTTCAACGTTCATTCATTGACAGTCAAGATTCAAGTGTTGTTCATAGAGTTGTTTATTGCATATGACATGTTCTTAGAAGGCAACATAATTGATAGAGATTGATGTGTGAGGTATCACCAAAAGATCAAGAGCACATTAGAAGTGAGGCATCGCCTATGCAAGAGAAAATATAGAAAGTTAGGTATCTTCTTAAATGTATAGAATATCTAGGAAGTGATGTATCTTCTTAGTATTGAAGAAAATATAAGAAATGAGGTATTTTTCTAGTGTGTGATTCACGAAGGCTTCAGGAAGATTGTGAGAGGTGTACAACACGAGTGAGGGATCTCTTGTAAAGGGCTTTGCAAGTGAGACATCTTGGAAGGGTATTTGTATACAACAATTTTGTAAAAGCATAATGAAGCAAAATTCCCAATCCATAAGGGGAGGCTTGAAAGGTATCTCTCAGTGGTTGAAGAGTGAATCAAGATATATTGGCATGTCAAATCTACTATCCCTTCTCTTCTTTACACTTTTGATTACTCATACATTTTGTGATTTTCAACTTGTATCAAAATTGTGGGAATATTGCTTTGATCATTGAATATGTGTTTTGAATGCTTTAGATGTATCTCAAGAATCATTTAATTGATTATCTAATTGGTTGAACTTGATTGTGAGTAAAGAAACAATTTTCTTTAAAAATTTGCTCTCAGGTAATTGATTCAGTTAACTGGTTAAGTAAGTTGTTAGTTGTGTGTATATTTTGACCACTTAACTAGTTACAATTAGTTAATTAAGTAACTAGTTAAATTATCTCTAACATTCACGTTTTTAATCGAAAACCAGAAAGTCATCACTACACCTATTCCTTCCTCTCTAGGTGGATTGTAGAGCCCTTGTTATCTAACAAATGGTATTAGAGCTCAGTCAAATAGACTTGAGCTTAATTGCTTTATTCGTGCGATCCTAAGTGATATATAATGGGCTCTATGAATCCATTTGGTGGTGAAGGATTTTCCATTAATTGTCCTCCAATTTTCAGTGGTGAAGGCTATTCCTATTGGAAGGTTTGAATGAGAATCTTCATGGAGGAAATAGATATGGATATTTGGGAAGTCGTAGAAAAAGGGCCATTCATTGCACAACATTTAGTGGAAGGTGGACCCATAGAAAAACCAAAGAGTTTGTGGATGGACGATGAGAAAAAGGAAGTGAAACACAATTTAAAAGAAAAATGCATCATCACATTCTCAATCTCTTATGATCTTTAGAGTCTCTTGATGCAAAAATGCCAATAAATTAAAATGTGGGATACATTACAAGTTACCCATGTAAGGCACTAGTGAAGTCAAGCGTGCTAGGTTGAATGCTTTAACTCATGAGTATAAATTGTTTCGTATGCTATCCAATGAATCAATTAATGATATGCAAAAATGATGTACTCATATTTTTAGTCATCTTATTGCTCTAGACAAGGTTTTTGCTAATGGTGAACTTATTAATAAAGTTCTAAGATGCCTTAATAGGGTTTGGCAACCGAAAATGACATCTATTGTAGAATCCAAGTATTTGGATACCTTGTCGCTTGCTACCTTATTTGGAAAGCTACAAGAGCTTGAGATGGAGCTTGGTATATATTGACTTTACATGAGGAGTCGGATAACAAGAAGGAAGAATTCTCCCTTAAGGCTACAACATCAAAGACAAAGGTTTAAGAGTAGAATTCATAAGATGATGAATCAGATTCTGAATTGGATGATGAGACCATGACCATTCTGGTGAGAAAATTCAGAAAATACCTCAAGAAAAAGAAGGATTCATTAGACACAAAAACAAGGATTCAAAGTGTTTGAATTGGCCTCAAACCTCGAGATAGGGGCTGAATCGAGTTTTATTGATTTTATTGAAAATTACTTGAATGAAATTATACATAAAAATTAATTTTGAAATGGATTAATAGTAAGCGATAATTTTTGCCAATATATAGAATAATAAGAGTTGCGCAAAAATAATAATAATAATAACAACAACAACAACAACAACAACAACAACAATAGTTGCAGCAGAAATAATCACAAAAAAATATAAAAGAGTAAGGGATAGAGAAAATGCAAACCAAGGATTTAGTTTTTAGGATAACCACTTATAATGTATGTGAATGTCACGAAGATGTAAATAAGACTAAATGATCAAATTTTATGAATCATCAAGGTAAAAAGTTCACATCATTTTCAACAATAATTTCTACTTAACTTTTCCACATTCCATGAGTTTTTGATGGGTTGCTTGGGCAGGGTTTCGAGCTTATAAGCTCTTGAGCCGGTTGGCTATGTAATACAATAAGGTCTTTCCTAGTTTAGTGCGAGTTTACCTTGATGAGCATTTTTTTTTCCTATGTCAGCTTTTTGTAGTACTAGGTTTTCGGGTTTGTCGATTTTTCGAGCTACTCGGGGTAGGGTTTTCTATTCTGACCTTCATTTCATAACTTCAGGTCGAATATGAGTTTGATCCCTTAGTTCTTCCAATAAATTGAGATCGAGCTTCTAGTTTTGCTGATTGATACTTTCTTGGAAGTGCTCTCTTCTCAAAGTTGGTTCACCTATCTCAACAAGAATCATAACTTCACAACCATATGTAAGGATGAATGGTGTTTCCCCAGTCAAACTATGAGGTGTTGTTTGGTAGCTCCAAAGGACATTTGGGAGGTGGGCGGTCCATCTTCCACTTGTACTTGCTAATCTTTTCTTGATTCCATTTACGATAACCTTGTTTGCTGCTTCTACCTTGCCATATGTTTGAGGGTGTTCAATTGATGTTGGAAGTCAAGCTTTCCCAGGGACTTCAAATTTCATGCTGGAATGTTTTGATGATTACAAACAAGCTGTGCTTCATGTCAAACAAGCTCACAAGGTTAGAGCTCAAGCAAATGAAGATTTAGTATTGCCTTTGCCCATAGGATCATTTGTAAGGTAATGAAATTAAATATCTGAGTATAAGGCCAAAGTTAGTTTTTCAAATAAGGAGAAGAAAAACGTTTTTGTGAAAAATGTTTTAAGTTGTTTTATAAGTTTTTAAGTGAAAGTTGTTTGTGAAAACCTCTGGTAACAAACTCTGCTTAAGAAAATCAATTTTATGAAAATTAGCAAAAGTAATCGATTAGCTTTCCTCGATAATCGATTACCATGCCTCTGAGTTGTGACCTAAGAGATCAGAGAAGTAATAGTCGATTACTTATGATGGGATAATCGATTATTACATGTCTGTAGCTTTTTATGTAATTCAGAAAGGAAATAATCAATTACTTTGTTTTTCTAATCGATTACCTTCCTGACAGAAGGTTGATAATCGATTACTTTGTTTTAATAATCGATTACTTTCTTAAAAAGTTGATTTCACTGTTTTCACAGAAAAGGGTTAATGGAGCTGGCTCGGAAAGTCGCTTGCGAGGGCAGAGTTGCACCACCATCACCCCAGCCACAATCACAGCAGTTCCCACCACCCCTAGTGCCAGATTTTGAGGCAGGTCCCTCTGTTCCACTGGTTCAGCAGTCGGGTAGTATGGAGGAGATGATGTAGATGATGAATTCCATTCTGTTGGGGCAGGATGATTTGAGGAGTGAGCAGGCTCAGATCCTGAGAGAGCAGGAGCAGATTCAGAGTGCTCAGGATCGGACCCAGAGGAGGCAGCCCCGAGCTGCTGAGTTCTCACGCCGTGAGGTGACGAGGAACCAAGCGAGAGATGCATTTATGCGTGTATGGGGCGATGCTCAGGGTTTTGTTTTTGATGTGCCTGCTGCGTACACGCAGGAGGATTTTGGTTTGTTGGATGCATCAGAGGATGATTGTAACATCCCTAATTTAATTCCAAGCATAATTAGTGAATTAATAAGTTTAAAGTGTAGGGAATGGGTAAATTAATGGCTTAAAGAATTTTGGGAGCAAGGTGAGTAGTAATTATAAGTATTAGGGGTTGTGTAGGAGACATTGGTAGCAAGGGGCAAAATTATCTAAGCGAAATCGGGGGTTAAGTCGGCGTTTTAAATGTTAGAAACAAGCCGAAAAGAGAAAATTAGGAATTTATTATAGGATGCTAAGAAATTAAATTCCACCGTTGGATATGAAGTTTAAGGGATTAAGAAGCTTTTCCAAAAAATTGGGCCCGATCCGACGGATAACGAAGAAGTTATGGCGAATCGAAGTCTGGAACCACGGGTGCACGCTCAGGCGCACCAGTGCACGCCCAGGCGCACCAGGGTGCATCAGATGCACCAACTCAGGTGCTTGTGCGCTCAGGCGCACCTAAATCACGCCCAGGCGCGCGACGCAAAACAGATCCGCACCGGGCCTATTAAATGGCCGCGTCAGCCCCCCAAACCCCATTGGCAACCCCTCATTCTCTCTCATCCTCCCTCCGCCGTCCAGCTCCACCACCACCACCATGTCCGCCCCAAGCCACCCCAAAGCCGCCGCCTAACTCCCTCTCTCTCTCTTCCTCCCCTCCATCCATTCTCTTTCTCTCTCTTTCTTCCTCCTTCTCTCTCCCTTCTCCTCCTCCTCAACCACCACCCACCACGAGCAACCCACCTCCGGCCGCCACCACCACCACTGTAATTCGCCGCCGCCAAGAACCCCCACCACCATCATAGATCTCTTTGTAAGATCCATGAAGAAGGTTTTGATAATGACAAAGGGTTTTGAACAAGCTACAAATGTGTTGATCAAGTTCAAGCTCAACAAGCAACAACAAACATCAAATGAAGAAGAGAGAGCCAACTCATGAAGACTTAGTTTGGTAGTTTATGCTTTATGTTTTATCTTTCGCCTCACAAGTCTTTTAGTTTATGAGTTTGGGTAGAGTTTATTAGAGGGTAGTGAATCTCTTTTGAATGCATGATTATATCATATTTTGAGTATTCACTTTGCCTAAAATCAATAAGTGGCTTAAAGGTTTGAAAGAGAAGGTTTAGTTTTTGAGAAAACAAGTTTTTAGTGATTTTCAATCAAGGTAATCGATTACCCTGATGAAGTAATCGATTGCTTCATACTTTACTCGAGTATTTTTATGCTCACTCGAGTGAAATTTATGGAGCCTGCGCATTACTCGATTAACACTTATTTTACTCGAGTAAACAGGGTCTGTAACTGTTTTTAAATGAGTTTTTCATTTCTCAAAAGCTTTTCTAAGTGCTCCAACTTTTGGGTATTCTATATAAACCTTTTCCTAATCATTTTGATCATCAAGAACACTTTCATAATCACTTTTACAAAGAATCAAAGCCACACTATTCTCTCTATTCTCTCTCAAGATCAAAGCTCTCATTTTCATATTCTTTGACCAAGAAACCTTGAATCTCTCATGTTGATATTTCATAGCTTTTTGAAAGAGATTCATAGGATTGTTATTGTTTTTCATTTGGGTTGTAATCATTGCAAGTTAGGCAAGCTATCTACAACATTGGAAGCCTTGATTTTGTGAATCAAGCAAGTTTCATTGGAAGCCTTGGTGAGGCATTTCATCAAGCACTTGGAAGCCTTGTTGAAGAACAAGCATTTGGAAGTCTTGTGAGTGAAGCAAGCAATTGGAAGTCTTGTTGTGGGGTATCGGCAAGCAAAGAGAAGAGGTTAGATTAGATATCAATAGGATTACAAGGCAAGGGTGTGGTATCTCTTGTAGGCTAGCAAGAAGGAAGTCTTGTGAGGCATTTACTTGTAATTTGAGAAACTCTAATTCCTCATAGTGAAGAATCTCTCTTGGTTGAAGAGGGGACTGGAGTAGCTTTCAAGTGGATGAAAGTGAACCAGGATAAATCACTGTGTCGTATCTCTAAACCCTTAACTCTTTACAATTCTTGTTATTCATATTGTTCTTGATTGAAAACCTAGAAAAAGTGATTTTTCATAATTGATTGAATTGAATCTTTATTGTGCTAAATTGATAAAGGGAAAATCATTTTCATAACCTAGGTTAATCAATAAGAATATTGGTGTTAATTGTTTCCGCTTAATCTCTGATATTATACATGTTGATTGATTGATTTTCGTATTTGATTGAAAAGTGATTTTTCAATTTAGAAAGGGATTAATCGAGTAACTAATGTCATTACTCGAGTAATAGTCTTTGATAATCGATTAAAGCTTTGCAATTTCAAGAAAATCATTTGTTTGAATCGTTTTGATTTGTTTCTTGCGAAAATCTTTCATAGTTTATCTAACACCTATTCAACCCCCCCTTCTAGGTGTTCTCCTAGTGTATCCTAGTTATTTCACCCACCGATTGTGGTTTTCACAATTGGTATCAGAGCTCGGTCGAAAGACACGAGCATAGAGCTTTTTCGCAAAGATCCTTGAGGAAACTACAATGGGTTCTACGAATCCTTTTGGTGGTGAAGGTGCTTCAATTAATCGCCCTCCTATGTTTGGTGGAGAGGGTTATGGTTATTGGAAAATTAGGATGAAAATCTTTATAGAAGCTATAGATGTGAACATTTGGGAAGCCATTGAAAATGGTCCTTATATTCCCTCAAAAGATGTAGAAGGTGTGCTTACCAAAACTCCCAAAGATAAGTGGACCGATGATGATAAAAGGAAAATTCAATATGATTTAAAAGCTAAAAATATCATCACCTCCGCTTTGTCTTATGATGAGTTCTTTAGAGTCTCCCAATGTAAAGATGCCAAAGAAATGTGGGACACCTTGCAAGTCACACATGAAGGCACTAGTGAAGTTAGGCGAGCTAGATTAAATTCTTTGATGCATGAATATGAATTGTTTCGTATGTTGCCTAATGAATCTATTTGTTTTATGCAAAAACGTTTTACACATATTGTTAATCATCTCATTGCTCTTGGAAAGACTTTCGTGAAATGTGAACTTGTTAACAAAGTTTTAAGATGTCTAAGTAGGGAATGGCAACCCAAGGTTACCGCAATTGTTGAATCAAGAGACTTGGACACCATGGACTTAGAAACACTTTTCGGAAAGCTTCAAGAACATGAAATGGAGCTTCAACGTTTGCATAAGCATGAAGAATCGGACAAGTATGGAGAAAGAAAAGGAATTGCTCTTAAAGCTCAAAGGTCATATAAAAAGGAAGAGAGTTCCGATAGTGATGATAATGAAGATTCCGATTCGGATATTGATGAAGAGGAGATGAAGCTTCTACTAAGAAAGTTCAATAAAATTTTAAGGAGAAAAGGAAGGTTGAACAAGGACAAAAGTAAAGAGAAGAATCCCCCACACTACAAGACCAAGACTTCAAAAGAAGGAATAGTTTTCCATGAATGTGGAAAGCCCGGTCATCTCAAATACTCATGCTCTAGGTATCTCAAGAAAAAGGAGAAAGAGAAGAAAAATGCAAAAACTAAAAGAGCATACATAGTTTGGAATAGTGATGATGAAGATGACAAGAAAAGCCAATCAACTAGTTCTTCGGATGATGAAGAAGCCGCTTGTCTCAACTTGATAGCTCAAGTAGTTGAAGATGAAAGTTCAAATGATGATTCAAGTGAACAAAGCGACGAAAGCGATGTAAGTGAAACTAAATCCGAAATTTCTTCTAAGTATGAAATCTTATATAATGCTTATGAACAGATGCATGAACAACTTAAGAAAATAGTCAAGAAGAACATTGAAAGGAAGAAGCTCATTGAGGAACATCAACAAAAGATTTTAGAACTTCAAAAACAAGTTGATGAGCTTAATCTTGAAAATGAAACTCTTGATCTTATATATGCTAGTTCTTCATGTGATTGTGCTAGTAGATTGAATAATGTGGTTGATTGTGAGAATTGCAAGTTGCTTAAAGATGAAAATGTTATTTTGCAAAATAATCTTGCAAGTTTCACAAATGGTGATATTAGATTGCGCACATTGTTCAATTTTCAAAGAGAAAATTCAAACAAGTTTGGTTTGGGTTATACTAATGCTAAGAGTAAATCTCATAGAAATGTTGTTGATTTTTCTAAGGTTGATTTTTCAAATGCACCAACATGTTTCTATTGTGGTACTCATGGACATACCTCAAATGTGTGTTATGTTAAAGTGCATGGTATACCTAAAGGAGATTTTGTTTGGATGAAAAAGGGTGAGAGTCCCTACACTAACAAAAATGGATCCAAAACCATTTGGATACCAAAAATCAAAGCATGATTGTTTTGTAGGTATGATTGAAGAGCAAAAGGACTTTCATGTGATATTCATTCATTTGCTACTTCAATTGGTATCAAGAAGAGAATCCTACAAATTGGTAACATTCAATATTATACAATTGGTATTTGTTTAGTCACAATTGATATTCAATATTATACAATTGGTATTGCTCATAGTTCTCTCAATTGGTATTATTTCTTATAATGTGATATTGTTTATACTATTGAGAAAATACTATTGGTATCAAATTCTTACAATTGTTTTACAATTGGTATTATACTTCATTGTTATATTTTCTTTACAATTGGTATACAATTTTTTATAATTGGTATCATTGAGTAATCATTAAATGATTATCATGCTTTGGTTGGATATCTCCTAGTATTTCTCTATTTTGGCTTAGATCTTATTTTTAAATTGGTACAATTGGTATATATTACTTTTTGATAATGCCAAAGGGGGAGAAATAGTATGTTTTGATGGAAAATATGATGTTTTGAAAAGAGGAGAAATATTTCAAAATGTTATGTTTGGAGAAAGGTTGTTTTGTTGTTTTTATGTAGGTTGAGAAAAGTTGTTGAAGATAGGGGGAGAATCAAGCTTACTCAATTGGATTTCAAATGTCAAAAGTATTTATTGAGGGGGAGCAAGAGTCTCACCAAGTGATCAAATGGTTCAAGCATCAACAACTTCAATGAACTTCATATATTCAAAACATGGTTTGTCATTTTCAAAAAGGGGGAGATTGTAAGATCCATGAAGAAGGTTTTGATAATGACAAAGGGTTTTGAACAAGCTACAAATGTGTTGATCAAGTTCAAGCTCAACAAGCAACAACAAACATCAAATGAAGAAGAGAGAGCCAACTCATGAAGACTTAGTTTGGTAGTTTATGCTTTATGTTTTATCTTTCGCCTCACAAGTCTTTTAGTTTATGAGTTTGGGTAGAGTTTATTAGAGGGTAGTGAATCTCTTTTGAATGCATGATTATATCATATTTTGAGTATTCACTTTGCCTAAAATCAATAAGTGGCTTAAAGGTTTGAAAGAAAAGGTTTAGTTTTTGAGAAAACAAGTTTTTAGTGATTTTCAATCAAGGTAATCGATTACCCTGATGAAGTAATCGATTACTTCATACTTTACTCGAGTATTTTTATGCTCACTCGAGTGAAATTTATGGAGCCTGCGCATTACTCGATTAACACTTATTTTACTCGAGTAAACAGGGTCTGTAACTGTTTTTAAATGAGTTTTTCATTTCTCAAAAGCTTTTCTAAGTGCTCCAACTTTTGGGTATTCTATATAAACCTTTTCCTAATCATTTTGATCATCAAGAACACTTTCATAATCACTTTTACAAAGAATCAAAGCCACACTATTCTCTCTATTCTCTCTCAAGATCAAAGCTCTCATTTTCATATTCTTTGATCAAGAAACCTTGAATCTCTCATGTTGATATTTCATAGCTTTTGAAAGAGATTCATAGGATTGTTATTGTTTTTCATTTGGGTTGTAATCATTGCAAGTTAGGCAAGCTATCTACAACATTGGAAGCCTTGATTTTGTGAATCAAGCAAGTTTCATTGGAAGCCTTGGTGAGGCATTTCATCAAGCACGTGGAAGCCTTGTTGAAGAACAAGCATTTGGAAGTCTTGTGAGTGAAGCAAGCAATTGGAAGTCTTGTTGTGGGGTATCGGCAAGCAAAGAGAAGAGGTTAGATTAGATATCAATAGGATTACAAGGCAAGGGTGTGGTATCTCTTGTAGGCTAGCAAGAAGGAAGTCTTGTGAGGCATTTACTTGTAATTTGAGAAACTCTATTTCCTCATAGTGAAGAATCTCTCTTGGTTGAAGAGGGGACTGGAGTAGCTTTCAAGTGGATGAAAGTGAACCAGGATAAATCACTGTGTCGTATCTCTAAACCCTTAACTCTTTACAATTCTTGTTATTCATATTGTTCTTGATTGAAAACCTAGAAAAAGTGATTTTTCATAATTGATTGAATTGAATCTTTATTGTGCTAAATTGATAAAGGGAAAATCATTTTCATAACCTAGGTTAATCAATAAGAATATTGGTGTTAATTGTTTCCGCTTAATCTCTGATATTATACATGTTGATTGATTGATTTTCGTATTTGATTGAAAAGTGATTTTTCAATTTAGAAAGGGATTAATCGAGTAACTAATGTCATTACTCGAGTAATAGTCTTTGATAATCGATTAAAGCTTTGCAATTTCAAGAAAATCATTTGTTTGAATCGTTTTGATTTGTTTCTTGCGTAAATCTTTCATAGTTTATCTAACACCTATTCAACCCCCCCTTCTAGGTGTTCTCCTAGTGTATCCTAGTTATTTCACCCACCGATTGTGGTTTTCACAATTGGTATCAGAGCTCGGTCGAAAGACACGAGCATAGAGCTTTTTCGCAAAGATCCATGAGGAAACTACAATGGGTTCTACGAATCCTTTTGGTGGTGAAGGTGCTTCAATTAATCGCCCTCCTATGTTTGGTGGAGAGGGTTATGGTTATTGGAAAATTAGGATGAAAATCTTTATAGAAGCTATAGATGTGAACATTTGGGAAGCCATTGAAAATGGTCCTTATATTCCCTCAAAAGATGTAGAAGGTGTGCTTACCAAAACTCCCAAAGATAAGTGGACCGATGATGATAAAAGGAAAATTCAATATGATTTAAAAGCTAAAAATATCATCACCTCCGCTTTGTATTATGATGAGTTCTTTAGAGTCTCCCAATGTAAAGATGCCAAAGAAATGTGGGACACCTTGCAAGTCACACATGAAGGCACTAGTGAAGTTAGGCGAGCTAGATTAAATTCTTTGATGCATGAATATGAATTGTTTCGTATGTTGCCTAATGAATGCAAAAACGTTTTACACATATTGTTAATCATCTCATTGCTCTTGGAAATACTTTCATGAATTGTGAACTTGTTAACAAAGTTTTAAGATGTCTAAGTAGGGAATGGCAACCCAAGGTTACCGCAATTGTTGAATCAAGAGACTTGGACACCATGGACTTAGCAACACTTTTCGGAAAGCTTCAAGAACATGAAATGGAGCTTCAACGTTTGCATAAGCATGAAGAATCGGACAAGTATGGAGAAAGAAAAGGAATTGCTCTTAAAGCTCAAAGGTCATATAAAAAGGAAGAGAGTTCTGATAGTGATGATAATGAAGATTCCGATTCGGATATTGATGAAGAGGAGATGAAGCTTCTACTAAGAAAGTTCAATAAAATTCTAAGGAGAAAAGGAAGGTTGAACAAGGACAAAAGTAAAGAGAAGAATCCCCCACACTACAAGACCAAGACTTCAAAAGAAGGAATAGTTTGCCATGAATGTGGAAAGCCCGGTCATCTCAAATACTCATGCTCTAGGTATCTCAAGAAAAAGGAGAAAGAGAAGAAAAATGCAAAAACTAAAAGAGCATACATAGTTTGGAATAGTGATGATGAAGATGACAAGAAAAGCCCATCAACTAGTTCTTCGGATGATGAAGAAGTCGCTTGTCTCAACTTGATAGCTCAAGTAGTTGAAAATGAAAGTTCAAATGATGATTCAAGTGAACAAAGCGACGAAAGCGATGTAAGTGAAACTATATCCGAAATTTCTTCTAAGTATGAAATCTTATATAATGCTTATGAACAGATGCATGAACAACTTAAGAAAATAGTCAAGAAGAACATTGAAAGGAAGAAGCTCATTGAGGAACATCAACAAAAGATTTTAGAACTTCAAAAACAAGTTGATGAGCTTAATCTTGAAAATGAAACTCTTGATCTTATATATGCTAGTTCTTCATGTGATTGTGCTAGTAGATTGAATAATGTGGTTGATTGTGAGAATTGCAAGTTGCTTAAAGATGAAAATGTTATTTTGAAAAATAAGCTTGCAAGTTTCACAAATGGTGATATTAGATTGCGCACATTGTTCAATTTTCAAAGAGAAAATTCAAACAAGTTTGGTTTGGGTTATACTAATGCTAAGAGTAAATCTCATAGAAATGTTGTTGATTTTTCTAAGGTTGATTTTTCAAATGCACCAACATGTTTCTATTGTGGTACTCATGGACATACCTCAAATGTGTGTTATGTTAAAGTGCATGGTATACCTAAAGGAGATTTTGTTTGGATGAAAAAGGGTGAGAGTCCCTACACTAACAAAAATGGATCCAAAACCATTTGGATACCAAAAAGCAAAGCATGATTGTTTTTTAGGTATGATTGAAGAGCAAAAGGACTTTCATGTGATATTCATTCATTTGCTACTTCAATTGGTATCAAGAAGAGAATCCTACAAATTGGTAACATTCAATATTATACAATTGGTATTTGTTTAGTCACAATTGATATTCAATATTATACAATTGGTATTGCTCATAGTTCTCTCAATTGGTATTATTTCTTATAATGTGATATTGTTTATACTATTGAGAAAATACTATTGGTATCAAATTCTTACAATTGTTTTACAATTGGTATTATACTTCATTGTTATATTTTCTTTACAATTGGTATACAATTTTTTATAATTGGTATCATTGAGTAATCATTAAATGATTATCATGCTTTGGTTGGATATCTCCTAGTATTTCTCTATTTTGGCTTAGATCTTATTTTTAAATTGGTACAATTGGTATATATTACTTTTTGATAATGCCAAAGGGGGAGAAATAGTATGTTTTGATGGAAAATATGATGTTTTGAAAAGAGGAGAAATATTTCAAAATTTTATGTTTGGAGAAAGGTTGTTTTGTTGTTTTTATGTAGGTTGAGCAAAGTTGTTGAAGATAGGGGGAGAATCAAGCTTACTCAATTGGATTTCAAATGTCAAAAGTATTTATTGAGGGGGAGCAAGAGTCTCACCAAGTGATCAAATGGTTCAAGCATCAACAACTTCAATGAACTTCATATATTCAAAACATGGTTTGTCATTTTCAAAAAGGGGGAGATTGTAAGATCCATGAAGAAGGTTTTGATAATGACAAAGGGTTTTGAACAAGCTACAAATGTGTTGATCAAGTTCAAGCTCAACAAGCAACAACAAACATCAAATGAAGAAGAGAGAGCCAACTCATGAAGACTTAGTTTGGTAGTTTATGCTTTATGTTTTATCTTTCGCCTCACAAGTCTTTTAGTTTATGAGTTTGGGTAGAGTTTATTAGAGGGTAGTGAATCTCTTTTGAACGCATGATTATATCATATTTTGAGTATTCACTTTGCCTAAAATCAATAAGTGGCTTAAAGGTTTGAAAGAAAAGGTTTAGTTTTTGAGAAAACAAGTTTTTAGTGATTTTCAATCAAGGTAATCGATTACCCTGATGAAGTAATCGATTGCTTCATACTTTACTCGAGTATTTTTATGCTCACTCGAGTGAAATTTATGGAGCCTGCGCATTACTCGATTAACACTTATTTTACTCGAGTAAACAGGGTCTGTAACTGTTTTTAAATGAGTTTTTCATTTCTCAAAAGCTTTTCTAAGTGCTCCAACTTTTGGGTATTCTATATAAACCTTTTCCTAATCATTTTGATCATCAAGAACACTTTCATAATCACTTTTACAAAGAATCAAAGCCACACTATTCTCTCTATTCTCTCTCAAGATCAAAGCTCTCATTTTCATATTCTTTGATCAAGAAACCTTGAATCTCTCATGTTGATATTTCATAGCTTTTGAAAGAGATTCATAGGATTGTTATTGTTTTTCATTTGGGTTGTAATCATTGCAAGTTAGGCAAGCTATCTTCAACATTGGAAGCCTTGATTTTGTGAATCAAGCAAGTTTCATTGGAAGCCTTGGTGAGGCATTTCATCAAGCACTTGGAAGCCTTGTTGAAGAACAAGCATTTGGAAGTCTTGTGAGTGAAGCAAGCAATTGGAAGTCTTGTTGTGGGGTATCAGCAAGCAAAGAGAAGAGGTTAGATTAGATATCAATAGGATTACAAGGCAAGGGTGTGGTATCTCTTGTAGGCTAGCAAAAAGGAAGTCTTGTGAGGCATTTTCATAACCTAGGTTAATCAATAAGAATATTGGTGTTAATTGTTTCCGCTTAATCTCTGATATTATACATGTTGATTGATTGATTTTCGTATTTGATTGAAAAGTGATTTTTCAATTTAGAAAGGGATTAATCGAGTAACTAATGTCATTACTCGAGTAATAGTCTTTGATAATCGATTAAAGCTTTGCAATTTCAAGAAAATCATTTGTTTGAATCGTTTTGATTTGTTTCTTGCGAAAATCTTTCATAGTTTATCTAACACCTATTCAACCCCTCCTTCTAGGTGTTCTCCTAGTGTATCCTAGTTATTTCACCCACCGATTGTGGTTTTCACACTCTTTCCCTCACCACCGGTTCCCAATCTCTCTCTCCCTCCTCTTTCCTCCGGCAGATCCGCCACCCTCCGCCGGCCACCACCCACCCAGCCACCATCACCACCGCGTGTCTCCTTCTCTCTCGGTCACAAGCTCTCTCTCACCCACAAGCTTTCTCTCTCTCCACGGACCGCACCGGCGTCGTTATCGACCGTTATTGCACCGGGCTTGTTTCGGGTGCCCCGAAGCTCGAAGCTCTTGCCTTGGTCCAGCCGCGATCGTTCCCGCTAACGAGGAGCAACACCGAGGCCTTCATCGTCGCCGAGCTAAAATCCAGGTTCTATTTAAAAAGCCCGAGGTAAGAGGGTTCGCGTTATCTTTACTTAAGAAGTAAATTCTAGGATGCTATAGTGGTAGCTGAGAATAGGATAATTAAAAAGAATGTTAATGAACCTTAGGGTTGTCCCCGCTGACATAAATGAGCATTTAAAATTGTTAATGGAAACCACGCCTTAGGGAATAGAATTTATGTGCTTAGGATAAGGTCCGGAATAAATGAATTTAATTAGGATATTAACATAATTAATATAGAATGAAAATGTAGAAGAACATAAAGTAAAACCAAGAGGAATTGTTAGAGAGAACCAACGAAACGCTAGAGTAAAGGAATAAAGAATAATTGTGTTAGGCAAGGAGAGCTATTAAACTAAAAGTAAGGAAAAGGAGGAATTTAAAATGCGAATACGATAAGTATGGGCGGAGTGGACATAATTAGGAGTTGTTGGAAAATTAGAGAAATAGGGACGAAGCGATAAACTAAATTCAATTATAAAAAGGAAACAGGTAAAAGAAACTAGGGAAAAGATAATAAATCGAAATGAGAGGACGTCATGATGAAAGTTAGAATAGAACGGTGTAATAAAATAGGGAAACCAAGTGGAGATTTAATTAGGGTAAAAGAGGGATTAGAATGTGAAATAAGGAATATGTGCGGAGTCGAATATGGGAAAAGAAGTAAAAAGAAAATAAGTAAAAGAAAGTTAAGTAGTTAAATGTAGAATAAAATAGGAAACAGGTAAACGAAAATAATAAAGGGATACTAAAGCAAGGAGACAGTAAGTTATTAGGGAACTTAAATAAAATGTTGTAATAGGATATAAAAACTATGTTAAGTTAAAAGGAATAGTCAAATAAAGTGGAGTTAATGAAATGGAAATAAATAGTAAGTAATAGTGTGAAAAAGAGGAAATGAAGAAAATAACTAAGAATTAGTAACAAGAGTTAAAATATAAAGCATATGACCAAGTTAGGTAGAGTTAATTAAAAGTAAGAATAAATTAGTAAAGAGAAATATTGAAAGTGGTGGAAAATAAATAATGTGATAATCAATCACTAAGTAACGGAATGAGAGAAGAGAGAATAATACAGTAAACCAGAAAAAGAGGCTAAGAAAAAGAAAAAGAGAAAGAAAAAGAAAGAGAAAGAAAGGTAAAAGATAAAAATCTGATGCGGGCCTGAGAAGGCGTATCGGCATCGATGCGAGCCTGTGAAGGCATGTCGATTAAAAAGGGAAAATGGAAGTCCGATGCGGGCCTGAGAAGGCATATCGGCATCGATGCGAGCCTGTCAAGGCGTGTCGATTAAAAAGAATAAGAATGGAAAATGGATAAAGGATATGGAGTGTATGCAGATAACTGATTTGTGGTTGCATACACGGTGCGTAGATCTCTGATTTGAGGTTACGCATAAGGGAAAAAGGAATAAAGGAAAATGGAAAAGATAAAGGGTAATGGATAATGGTAACGGAATTAAAAATGGAAAAGAAATGGGATTAGTGAAAAGTTTAAAGGGAAATGAAATGAAATTGGAAAAAGAATGGGAGAATTAGAGATGAAGAAAAAGGGAATTAAATATACGGATGCATATGGTTAATGAATAGTAGTAATAGTGTAGGCTTAGTTATTTACTATGTCTTCTTGTAGAATCTATCTTTTTAAGTTCTGTGTAATGCTACCCTTGTTGCTATATTTTTACAGGTACTGAAGTGGAGCTTACATGGGACATGGCCGAGCAGAATTTTCATTCCACTACGTGGAGTGAATATATATATATATATATATATATATATATATTAATTTGGAGTGGACAACTATTTTGTAATTTAAAATGTGTAATAGTTGTACGCCCTGAACTTGTACTACTTGGGCACTAGGATCTGATCTGAATATTTTATCCATTGTGTGTTGTGTTTTAAATATTTCTGGACTGATAGGTTATGAGAAGAAATTTTGGGAAAGTCCGAAAAACAGAGGAAACTCTGCCGGATTTTCCTAAGAATTTTTATACATAATTATATTAAAAAGAAATTTTCAAACTCTGATTTCATTTAAAACCTAAAAACTAACGAATAAAAGTGAGAGTGTTACATTATGGTATCAGAGCAGTTTTTCCTCGGCCTTGGAGTTTGAACTCACAACTCCAATGGTTACTCACCAAGCGAGTAACCAATGTGTATAGTCAAGCATCTAAGTTAGGCAAATAGGATTCTTATGCAACTAATTGATAGGCAGGTGTTAATTGGTATTTTCTCCAGGACTTATCTATCATGGCTAGGAGACGTGCCGAAAACGACCGAATGGCTGCCATCCTGGAAAATCTGATGCAGGTACAGCAGAATCAGGCCGAGCATCTAGCGCAGATGCAACAAAATCAGGCGCAGAATATTGCAGCAGCAATAGCAGCACTGAACCCCCAACCCCCAGCTCCAGCAGCGATTGATTGGTTGGCACGATTTCGAAAGAACGGACCGCCCAAGTTTGAAGGGGGGGTATAATCCTGATGGAGCTCAGCGATGGCTCAAGGAAATTGAGAAGATCCTTCGCACCATGGCGCCACCTGCTGAACAAACTGTGTTGCTAGCGCAGTATATGTTGACTGATGAAGCAGAGTATTGGTGGGAACGAGTGCGAAGAGAATTGGAGGCAGCTAATCAGGATATCACTTTTGATCTGTTTAAGGCTCACTTCCTGGGAAAGTATTTTCCTGAGGATGTTCGTAGGAAAAAGGAGATCGCTTTTCTGCATCTGGAGCAAGGAAGTATGAATGTCGGTGAGTATGCGACACAATTTGAAGATCTGATTCGCTATTCTGGCAGTTATAGGGACGCAGACGAACGCACCAAGTGTATTAAATTTGAAGCAGGTCTCAATGCCAGGATTCGGACTATCTTTGTGCACCAGGGTATAGCTAACCTCTCTCAGCTGGTGAATATGACCAGCGCTTATGAGAAGAGTTTGAATCAACATGAAGTAGAGGAAAGGAGCAAGGATATACCGAATGAAGTAGGTCTTAACAAGGGTAAGGAATTGGCTCATGAATCAGACCCACACTTTGACATCAACACTATGGAAGTAGTACCGAGGGATGTGGCCTTTAATGTGAATGCAATGAGAACCAGGCCACCATGCCCACTATGTGGGGGAGTCCATCGGAAACTGTGCCTGATGTTGAAACAGCACCGAAAACAGTGTCTCTGCTATATATGCGGACAACCAGGACACATAGGGGCAAACTGTCCTAGACGCATCGGTGAAGGGAGCGAATGAACTAACCAAGGTACTTTTCATGATAGTAATACACTGATTGTTTACTTCAATGTTGTTGCTTAGATTGAGTGTGAGTAGTATAACCTAGAAGAAATCGATAGGTGTTAATGCCTTAGCTAGAAGTTCCACCAAGCACATTTGATGATATTGTCACTGGTAGAAGGTAAGGTCAGAGCTGATCACTCTAACTCTTGCATCTGCTAGAGGATGATACCACCAACAAACATGACAATGATATTGCCATTGATAGATGTGAGATTGGGATTGATCACCTCGATCTTCGCACCTATTGGTGGTCGATGTCATTGGCACATTTCATCAAAAACTGAAATAATCAAATTAGTAAGTTTTTTTAAAGTAGACCCTCTAGACGGAACAGAACCAGCCCGAGAAGAATTCCTTCCAAGCTCTTTGCATAGCGTTAGGAGTAGAGTAATAGAGTATAGAATCCCTGAGAGACTCTAGCGAGCCTGATCGGCATCCTCATGCAACCAATCGAATCAGATAGTAGTCAGTTTAGAACTCGCCTAAGAATCTAGTCAGAGTTCCCGAACGATTCCCTCGAAGGCAGCAAGTCTTAGTCACTGCATTAGGTACCCTTACCGCGACCAATCAAATCAGCCGCAGGTCCATAGAGAATGCATCTTTCGATGACTCTCTGCTGAAAATGCACACTTGAGGATAACCTCCATTGTCTTCTTGCTTGACATGTATCCAGTACATCCTGGGTCGTCGTACGAAGACTATGAAACCCATCCTTGAGTGCTTCGTGTTTCCTCTTTTCATCTTCACTCTCTTCAAGTTTCAAACGTCTCAGATGTATATATGAGAATTCACCAAGACGTAGGAACCCAACATAGTTCTATGCCTACTGATGGATAACCATCCACGTGTCCCTTCTAACCTTGGGTAACGGTCGAAAAGCTTATGTGCGAAATTCCGAATAACGAATGAGCATACCCCCAAGCATGGATATAATCAAGTATGTTGATGCTAAGTGGGGGAGGATTTCAATCCAAGGAATGGGAGATGGAACTTTAATAATAAGAAAAACTGACGGTCTTATGCAGATAGAGATAGTACATAGTGCCAGAAGACAGACGTCGAATTGGGCATGGCCCTAACTATATATGGAGCGGAAGGTAAAAATCGAAGGGAAGTGAAAACTGTGATCGGAAGCTTACCAATGGGATGGTTCTCCATTTGAAGGAAATTGAACGGAATTTCGGGGACGAAATTCTAATAAGTGGGGGAGAATTGTAACATCCCTAATTTAATTCCAAGCATAATTAGTGAATTAATAAGTTTAAAGTGTAGGGAATGGATAAATTAATGGCTTAAAGAATTTTGGGAGCATGGTGAGTAGTAATTATAAGTATTAGGGGTTGTGTAGGAGACATTGGTAGCAAGGGGCAAAATTATCTAAGCGAAATTGGGGGTTAAGTCGGCGTTTTAAATGTTAGAAACCAGCCGAAAAGAGAAAATTAGGAATTTATTATAGGCTGCTAAGAAATTAAATTCCACCGTTGGATATGAAGTTTAAGGGATTAAGAAGCTTTTCCAAAAATTTGGGCCCGATCCGACGGGTAACGAAGAAGTTATGGCGAATCGAAGTCTGGAACCACCGGTGCACGCCCAGGCGCACCAGGGTGCATCAGATGCACCAACTCAGGTGCTTGTGCGCTCAGGCGCACCTAAATCACGCCCAGGCGCGCGACGCAAAACAGATCCGCACCGGGCCTATTAAATGGCCGCGTCAGCCCCCCAAACCCCATTGGCAACCCCTCCTTCTCTCTCTTCTCTCTCTCTCTCATCCTCCCTCCACCGTCCAGCTCCACCACCACCACCATCTCCGCCCTAAGCCACCCCAAAGCCGCCGCTTAACTCCCTCTCTCTCTCTTCCTCCCCTCCATCCATTCTCTTTCTCTCTCTTTCTCCCTCCTTCTCTCTCCCTTCTCCTCCTCCTCAACCACCACCCACCACGAACCACCCACCTCCGGCCGCCACCATCACCACTGTAATCCGCCGCCGCCAAGAACCCCCACCACCATCATAGATCTCTTTCCCTCACCACCGGTTCCCAATCTCTCTCTCCCTCCTCTTTCCTCCAGCAAATCCGCCGGCCACCACCCACCCAGCCACCATCACCACCGCGTGTCTCCTCCTCTCTCGGTCACAAGCTCTCTCTCACCCACAAGCTTTCTCTCTCTCCACGGACCGCACCGGCGTCGTTACCGACCGTTATCGCACCGGGCTTGTTTCGGGTGCCCCGAAGCCCGAAGCTCTTGCCTTGGTCCAGCCGCGATCATTCCCGCTAACGAGGAGCAACACCGACACCGTCGTCGTCGCCGAGCTAAAATCCAGGTTCTATTTAAAAAGCCCGAGGTAAGAGGGTTCGCGTTACCTTTACATAAGAAGTAAATTCTAGGATGCTATAGTGGTAGCTGAGAATAGGATAATTAAAAAGTATGTTAATGAACCTTAGGGTTGTCCCCGCTGACATAAATGAGCATTTAAAATTGTTAATGGAAACCACGCCTTAGGGAATAGAATTTATGTGCTTAGGATAAGATCCGGAATAAATGAATTTAATTAGGATATTAAAATAATTAATATAGAATGAAAATGTAGAAGAACATAAAGTGAAACCAAGAGGAATTGTTAGGGAGAACCAACGAAACGCGAGAGTAAAGGAATAAAGAATAATTGTGTTAGGCAAGGAGAGCTATTAAACTAAAAGTAAGGAAAAGGAGGAATTTAAAATGCGAATACGATAAGTATGGGCGGAGTGGACATAATTAGGAGTTGTTGGAAAATTAGAGAAATAGGGACGAAGCGATAAACTAAATTCAATTATAAAAAGGAAACAGGTAAAAGAAACTAGGGAAAAGATAATAAATCGAAATAAGAGGATGTCATGATGAAAGTTAGAATAGAACAGTGTAATAAAATAGGGAAACCAAGTGGAGATTTAATTAGGGTAAAAGAGGGATTAGAATGTGGAATAAGGAATATGTGCGGAGTCGAATATGGGAAAAGAAGTAAAAAGAAAATAAGTAAAAGAAAGTTAAGTAGTTAAATGTAGAATAAAATAGGAAACAGGTAAACGAAAATAATAAAGGGATACTAAACCAAGGAGACAGTAAGTTATTAGGGAACTTAAATAAAATGTTGTAATAGGATATAAAAACTATCTTAAGTTAAAAGGAATAGTCAAATAAAGTGGAGTTAATGAAATGGAAATAAATAGTAAGTAATAGTGTGAAAAAGAGGAAATGAAGAAAATAACTAAGAATTAGTAACAAAAGTTAAAATATAAAGCATTTGACCAAGTTAGGTAGAGTTAATTAAAAGTAAGAATAAATTAGTAAAGAGAAATATTGAAAGTGGTGGAAAATAAATAATGTGATAATCAGTCCCTAAGTAACGGAATGAGAGAAGAGAGAATAATACAGTAAACCAGAAAAAGAGGCTAAGAAAAAGAAAAAGAGAAAGAAAAAGAAAGAGAAAGAAAGGTAAAAGATAAAAATCCGATGCGGGCCTGAGAAGGCGTATCGGCATCGATGCGAGCCTGTGAAGGCATGTCGATTAAAAAGGGAAAATGGAAGTCCGATGCGGGCCTGAGAAGGCGTATCGGCATCGATGCGAGCCTGTGAAGGCGTGTCGATTAGAAAGGAAAAATGGAAGTCCGATGCGGGCCTGAGAAGGCGTATTGGCATCGATGCGATCCTGTCAAGGCGTGTCGATTAGAAAGGAAAATTGGAAGTCCGATGCGGGCCTGAGAAAGCGTATCGGCATCGATGCGAGCCTGTCAAGGCGTGTCGATTAAAAAGAATAAGAATGGAAAATGGATAAAGGATATGGAGTGTATGCATATCACTGATTTGTGGTTGCATACACGGTGCGTAGATCTCTGATTTGAGGTTACGCATAAGGGAAAAAGGAATAAAGGAAAATGGAAAAGATAAAGGGTAATGGATAATGGTAACGGAATTAAAAATGGAAAAGAAATGGGATTAGTGAAAAGTTTAAAGGGAAATGGAAATGAAATCGGAAAAAGAATGGGAGAATTAGAGATGAAGAAAAAGGGAATTAAATATACGGATGCATATGGTTAATGAATAGTAGTAATAGTGTAGGCTTAGTTATTTACTATGTCTTCTTGTAGAATCTATCTTTTTAAGTTCTGTGTAATGCTACCCTTGTTGCTATATTTTTACAGGTACTGAAGTGGAGCTTACATGGGACATAGCCGAGCAGGATTTTCATTCCACTACGTGGAGTGAATATATATATATATATATATATATTATATATATATATATTAATTTGGAGTGGACAACTATTTTGTAATTTAAAATGTGTAAAAGTTGTACGCCCTGAACTTGTACTACTTGGGCACTAGGATCTGATTTGAATATTTTATCCATTGTGTGTTGTGTTTTAAATATTTCTGGACTAACAGGTTATGAGAAGAAATTTTGGAAAAGTCCGAAAAACAGAGGAAACTCTGCCGGATTTTCCTAATAATTTTTACACATAATTAAATTAAAAAGAAATTTTCAAACTCTGATTTTATTTAAAACCTAAAAACTAACGAATAAAAGTGAGAGTGTTACAATGATAAGCAGTGATGGGGGTGTTAATTTATATTTATGGATTCTGTATTGTGGCATTTGTTTAAGACCTTTTTATCAGACTTTGCATTTTTATTTTTCTTTTTGATGTAAGACTATGACGTAAGAACAGTTTGTTTCTAGGTTTTTCATTTTCTTTATTCGCATGTGTGTGTGATTTTTCTAGTTTTGCTTTATTATTACGTCTGTGTGTCTATATATATATATATTGTGCATTGCAGCGGGTGGGAGTTGATGTTATCCTCCTGAGAGGTGCTTTTGTGACAAGGAAGCACCTAGTCAATTGACCTGCAAGTACATAAGTTTGAGGGGGCATCAACCTCCCTTGATGGTGTTCATGTGAAGCAGATGTGATAGGGAAGTGATTCTGGACCTTTATCTTTTTCTTTTAATTTTTTATTTTGTAGTTTAGGTTAGTTTAGTTTGCTTGAGAACAAGCCAACCTCTAAGTTTGGGGGAGTGGACAAAATAAAAATAAAAATTTAATTTTCAGCCTTGAATTGTTTCCCCACTATTTTGTGTTGGTTTGTGTCTTGGGTATCGGTAGATTATTATTTTTGACATAAGACTTGTGACCGTTTTTAATGATACGTGGTAACACTTGATCTAAGAATGGACTCATTGATTCTGGTGCGCGCACTGTTTTGGATTGAGTTGTAATTTTTGTTGAGAGCTGATTATTTTGATAGACTATTTTGGAACAAACTATTAGTGAATTGACTGTTTAGCCTGTGAGAATTTTTGAGCCTATAAACTTGACAGGGGTATGTGATTTATTTTGATTATTGTGATTGAGACCCCTGATTCTTTCATGAGTGTGTTCACTTTGACTTTGTGTTCTAGAACTTGACCGGTGACCATTTTGAGATGGATAATTATTTTCATGCATTAAGATGATTAAGACACTTAGGATTGTGTTTTTGTTGGCCTTCAGATGTTTTGATTGATTATATATTCCCTTAGTTTCCCATTTTGAGCCTTATTGAGATATTGTGATTTTTCTTTGGTACCCTGCATCTATTGTATTATTTTTGTGAGTGCCTTGGAAATTATGAACGAGCAATTAAGAGGAATGATTCAGGACAAAAATATGGTGAAAAGTGTTATGAGTTTTATTTCTCTACCAAGTAAAAAAAAAAATTAATAAGTGAAAAGGAAGAGAATAGAAAGAAAAGTTGAAAAAGTAAAGAAGAATAAAATGTTCTTGAAGTGAGTGTGAGTCTTTATTGTATTCATTGCTCATTCATGGTTTTTGAAGGAAGCTTGTTTTTGTAAATATTTTTGCAAGTTTAGCCCTTTGTTTTATCTTTTCTTTCTTTTATTCCACCTTACACCTTTAGTCATGGCCTCATTACAACCAAAATTAAGACCTTTTGATTTTTGCATGTATTCAATAATTTCAGTGGAGATTTGGGTCTATGGTCAAACATATGGTAACACATTGGCATGAACTTGAGTGCATTGTTATAACCCTTGATACACATGAGAGATATATACAGAGAAGTTGAGAGTGTTCACTAGTTCCTGGTTCTTTTGGAGTTTGTTTTTTTAATTAGTTTTTGATGGAAGTTATTGCTTGTGAAAAAAAGTGTTTGAGTCGTGAGTCTGGTGTCTTAGATTAGGAGGTAAGAGGGTTGATTTAAGAAATGATCTTGTGATTGAGAATCTTTATTTTACTTTTGCCTGGGACATGCAAAATGCTAAGTTTGAGGGAGTGATTTGGGTCTAATATATGATGTTTTTAAGCATTAATTAATTCCCTTTTACTATGAATTTGACTTGTTTCTTGAGTAAATATTAGGATTTTGTTATGTTTTTAGGAAAGTTAGGTAATTTAGAATCCTTGAACGTTTTGATCCGTTTTGGGTTTGATTTCAGGAATTTGAAGCTTAATTTGATGATTTATGTTTTGGAATGGAAAGGAGATTTGAAGACCATGAGATTGGAGCTGAAATGGAGAAAAATGTTGTTCATAAATGTTGCCCACGAAGGGGTCCAAATGTCAGAGCTGGGGTGCAAAGAGTCAGAAAACAATTAAGAAAAACTCAGCCAAATCAGGGAGCCACACGCCCAGGCGTTTGGAATGCCACGCCTCGACGTGTGGAATGCCACGCCTCGGCGCGTGGTATGCGTGAGAAGAGAAGGAGCCAAGTTTTGATCCCACGCCTAGGCGTGAGAGGGCTGCGCCTGGGCGCGTGTCAGTACAAGTTTGGCCTATCTGTATTGGTTTTGAGGATTCTAATAGAATTTAGTTTGATTCGTTTTAGGATTAGTCTTTTCTATATATTCTAAGACTTAGCATTAGGTTTAGTAGATTTTAGAGAAAGAGGGAGATTGCATATTCTGCACTTCATTGGAAGAAAGAATTAGAGGTAATTCCTTATTATCTATGATTGGGAATCCTATTCTATTTCTTCTGTCTATTCTTTTATAATGTGTAACTAAAATCCTTTGTAGTTATGAACACGGTGGATTTGTATGGATGAGTTTATTTTATTTATGCATTGACGTTCTTCATTTAAATCTATTGTTTGGTTGTGTTTTAATTCAAATTCATGAAAGTAGCTAATTTATGTTTTGTTTTGGATCTCTAATCCAACAAGAAGGATCTGAGGGTGAGAATAGACCGTTCAATCAAACATTATAACCACCTAGTGTGTAGGGATACAACTAGGGCTTATACGAATTTAATGTTCCAGTGTTCTTAATTAATGGTAATGGTTATTAAAATGTTTAATCGCTTAAGGAATTAAGGATTTTCATATTGAATAAGAAACGTAAATTCACAGAGGGATCTGGTTTTTACTATCTCTGGAATGTCGTGGATTTAATGAAAAATAGAGATTCATAATTAATAAACAAGTCTTGCAATGAAACTGAGTTCCTAACGCCTTTCTCTTTCTGTCTCACAAACCTTATTTTTAATTGATTTATTTTTAATTGGTTTGTTTATATTATTTTAAATAATTTATAATAAATACTTATAGATTTCTCTTTTAATTACACCTTTGGTGAGAATTATTTGGAAACAACTCACAATCCCCGAGTGAAACGATAATTTACTTTCATTATATTACTTGTGATCTAGTACACTTGCTAGTATCAACACCAACATCAATTTAACAAAACATAAGATATTAAAGTCATAACTTATTAAGAATGATTTTTTTAATGTAAAAAAGAAAAGCAAAATCTAGAAAAAAAACAGAATTAAAGAATTTAAAATAACCTTAAGAAAAAGAAAGAAAAACATAAAACACAAAATGATAGTAGCATATAATTTGTATTAGAGAATTTTTTTTAGTGTATTATTTTATGTAATGTATTTTGTAAAAAAATTAAAAGTCAATCATTATTCAAGCTAACAAACTAAACTATTTCGAACTTACAATCCGAACAGTTCAAAAATAGTTCGTGAACAATTCGCGAACTCAATCAAATCGAACTCAAAACTAAGAAATAGATCGGTTCAAAGCTCGATTCGAACTATTTTTTAACAAATTGAACCGAGTTAAATCAAGTTTTGTTCAATAAAAATGAATCAACCAAACCAAGCATGAATAATATGATGTGCAGCAATAAGAAGGAAAATGAAAATGTGTTGATAAGATATTTTTGAATTTTCAATTATTACTAATAGTATTTTAGATAATCAAATTAAAATCCTTCCAAAACTCTCCTAGTGAAAGTGAGAGTAAAATGGATTTTGAATCCCTCCCCTCCATTCCAAAAGTTGAACCAAACAAATATTTTATATAAATATTCCTCCCCCCTTCCTGTTCTCTCCACTTAAGCAAATCCTTAGTCAAACAACAATTAATTTTAGCTTTGATTTTCCATGGAAAAACCTCACATCGCAGTAGTTCCCAGTGCAGGGTTCACCCATCTTGTCCCAATCCTTGAGTTCTCCAAACTCCTTCTTCATCTCCACCCACAGTTTCAAGTCACATGCCTCATCCCTTCACTAGGGTCACCCCCCTCTTCCTCCAAAGCATATCTTCAAACACTTCCATCTAACATACACCCCTTTTTTCTCCCTCCTGTCTCCAAAGAAAAAGTGCCCCCAGATGCTCACCTTACCATTCAGATTCAACAGACCGTGACTCACTCTCTGCCTTACATAAAACATGAACTAAAGTCCTTATGTTCAAGAACTCATGTTGTTGCTTTGGTTGTTGATGTTTTTGCACACCAAGCACTAGATTTTGGTAGAGAACTCAACCTTTTGTCTTATGTATATCTCCCACTATCTGCTTTGGTTCTTTCACTTTACTTCAATTCATCAAAGCTAGACGAGATACTTTCTTCTGAGCATAGAGATCCACAAGAACCGATAGTGTTTCCGGGGTGTGTACCTCTTTATGACAGAGATCTTCCTCAACCATGTCATGATCGATCCAGTTTAGCTTACAAGCAATTTCTTGAACGTGCCAAACGGTGTCTTCTTGCTGATGGTATCTTAGTCAATAGCTTCCTTGAATTGGAATCAGGTACGTGGCACTTTCATTTGTTAATATTATCTTCATTCAACTGTCTACATTATTATTAAAATTATTATTAAAAAATTAAGAGTTAATATTCATATATGTCTCCGAAAGATAAATGTGTAATCAATTAGGTCCTTGAAATATTTTTAGAATCTCTTAAACCCGAAGATCATTTTGGAATCCGTTACAACCATGAAAGATTTGTGAAATCTCTTAAACCCTCAAAGATCAATTAGGCATCACGTTAGTCCCCCTACCTTTCTAACATTCCACATCACATTGGGGCCAACAAAGCATTTAACGTGCCACGTAGAATTCCGTCATGGCCCTCCCGACGAAATTGGCTGGGGGACTAACGTGACGTCAAATTGATCTTTAGGGAGTTTAAGAGATTCCACAAAACTTTTAGGGACCTAAGTGATTCCACGGGTATCTTTCGGGGATCTAAATGACTGTTAACTCTAAAATTAAAATCATACCGTTAGATACTAAAAATATCAGTTGTTAAAAATGAGACAGGTAAAAATTCATTTACCTATGATCCATGTAAACATTCAATTTGGTTCATGAATTTTTGTGGAAACCAATTTAGTCTTTAGAAAATAAAATAAAAATACAGTACTTGCAAATTTTATTCATGAGACAATTTGGACCATAAGAAAATAGTTTTTTAGGGACTAAATTGTGGCTTTCGTCCCTTAAATAACATCTAACCTTTACTTTAGTACTTAAAATTATGAAAACTTATTTTTTTCTCTAAAATTGTCTAATTTTATTTGCGTTAGTCCCTAGGGAATATGTGTCGTTTGACGTTGTTAAACATTCTATGTGGATCTTTAAAGCCCCAAAATGATATCGCTTTGGTGTAGTGAATTCAGTTTAGTCACCAAATTTGTAAGTTGCTTTTACTTTGGTCTCTGACCTTGTATGTTGCTTTCAAATTGTCCCTCACTTTGGCTGATGTTTCTTAAGTTAGTCCTTGGGATTCTTATTTGTTAGAAGGAGTTAATCTTATTGGCAGTTGCAGTGATCACTTGTTTAATCTTACTTTTCATTGATTGTTAGTTGATTTTATCGTCAAGACGTCAATCCAGCTGAAAGATGTAAATTGATTTACATTTAAAAAAAATCATATTATCATTACGCAATAGGGTTGATGGTACTATGATTTTTGTTTAGTCATATTTCCCCAAAAGTTATTGAATCTTTAATTTAGTTCAAAATCACTAATTCCCAAGTTGCAACCCAATTTTTAATTCTTAACCCCTTATTCATAATTCAACTCTTAGAAGCTCCACACTTTCCATTTTGTTTAGCTTAAAAGCATTGAGTTATGATTTAAAAAGTGCACCTTGTACTATTGAGATTTAGATTTATGAATCGAGATTTAGGAATTGGAAATTGGTTACATTTTGGAAGTTGAGGATTTCGAGTTAAAGATTTTATAACTTTTGGGGAAAAATGATTCAACATAGAAAACTAGAATATTAAAAACATTGCATCACCCTTAGTTGTGTAATGATAATAAGGTGATTTTTGTATCATGAAAATCAATGTACATTCTTCAACAAGGTTAACTATAAATTAAACAATCAATAGAAAGCAAGGTCAAACAAGTCATTATTGCTAATGTCAATAAGATCAACGTTTTCCTTCATCTAGTGCTCATAGGGAATAACATGGCATACAATAGTCAAAGTCAGAAACGGAAGTGAAGCTTCTCTAATGTGAAAGACTAAAATAAAAGCAATTTAACAAGTCAAGGATCAAAGTGAAAGCAACCTACAAATTCAGGGAGTAAAGTAAATTTGCTACACCAAAACGACGTAGTTTTGGGGGCATTTGTGGTTCGTGCAGGTTAGTTGTCCGTTAATGACGTCAAATGGCACATGGTATACAAAATTAACAAGAATAACTTTGACAATTTTAGGGACAAAAAAGAACTTTCGTAATTTCCGGACTAAAGTGAATGTTGAGTGTAAATTAAATTTAGAGACCAAAGCGATAGTTTAGACATTTTTAAGGTTTTCTTTCAAGAGATTATTATTATTATTATTATTATTTTGAATTTGAGATTAATTAGATCTTGAAAATTTTGACTTCATTAAAATTTCTAATGGTTAAAGTGTCCCATAAAAAAATTGAGGGAGTGAATTAACTCACGAAAAAGACCTTCATAATTTTTTCATTATTTGGGGACCTAGTTGTGGCCCAAATAAAATTTTCAAAGATTATTTGGTGATTTTTTTTAGAGGCGAAATTTGGTCCAGCAAAAATTCAGTTATCAAACTGGAACATTATTCGGTAACTTGAATATAATATATTTTTTAATTGCTTATATATATATATATATATATATATATATATATATATATATATATATATTAATTAACGTGTTTATAAATTTTACCTTTCTTAATATATTTTGGGTCTATCACTGCAGATACTTTAAGATCTTTAAAAGTACAGTTTGGAGGTAAGCCAACGATTTATCCTGTTGGACCAATTATACAAAGTTTGTCAATTGGTCAAGAAAATGGATTGGAGTGTTTAACATGGTTGGATAAGCAACAACCCAAATCTGTTATATATGTGTCATTTGGAAGTGGTGGCACACTTTCTCAAGAGCAATTGGATGAATTAGCCTATGGGTTGGAATTGAGTAATCAAAAGTTTTTGTGGGTAGTAAGAGCCCCAAGTAGTATTGCAAGTGCTGCTTACCTTGGTACTAGAATTGAAGACCCTTTACAATATTTACCTCAAGGATTCTTGGAGAGAACTAGGGAAAGAGGCTTGGTTGTTCCTTCTTGGGCCCCACAGGTTCAAGTGCTAGCTCACAGTTCAACTGGTGGGTTCCTATGTCACTGTGGTTGGAATTCTGTGCTTGAAAGTGTTGTGCAAGGTGTGCCAATACTTGCATGGCCACTCTTTGCCGAGCAGAGCCTTAATGCAGCTGAGATAACTGATGGTTTAGAAGTAGCACTTAGGCCAAAAGCTTCCAAGGGTGGATTGGTGGAAAGAAACGAAATTGCTAAGGTTGTAAGAGACTTGATGGAAGGAGAACAAGGCACAAAAATACGTGATAGAATGGAACATTTGAAGAATGCTGCTGCTAATGCTTTAAAAGAAGATGGGTCATCTATAAAGGCTATGTCAGAGTTTGCTGCCTATTTGAGAGATACTTAGCAATAGATCAAGTGATCAACAAACTTCAATTCAGGAACTTCTGTTTTGTCCCCTTCTTTTTATTTTCCTCAATTCAATATCAACTTTGTTACATAAACATGAGTATTTGACATCTATACAGGGCATCTGCCTTTTCAGGCAAAAACTGGTGGGTCCTGCGATTTCTCTTTCTTATAGGACCCACCACTTTTTACCCAAAAAGGCAGGTGTCCCTCTCTAATGTTAGATACGGATGTCAAGCAAACATTTTCCATTCAATATTGTCCCCGTATAGTCCTATAGTTGTTAAAACATCTATCCTAGCATTTAAGAATTGGCAAATCAAAACGGGTATGTATGTTATACAGATATTTCGATAGTATTCCGATAAAAAAGCAAGTTGCATAAATTTGGTTATCTGAATTAAATATCTCCACATATGAGAAGATAAATTGTCTTCTTACTTATTTAGATGTTGTCATGTGTCTTTATTTTTTTAAAGCTTTTTTTAATTAAAACAAAACCCAACTAACTATGGATGAACCCCAAACAGAACAGAGAGCTGAGAAAAACGCAATTGAGAAAAACGTAGCAGAACAAAGAGATTCGCGAATAGCCGACTCCGTTGCAATCATCGTAGCAGAATAAAGAGATTCGCGAACAGCCATTGTTGCGGCTCCGTTGCAATCATCACCGAGCCGCCGCACTCCTTCTGTGAGTAGCTATCACCACTGTCACCCACCATTACCATACCATTTTACGGGATTAGGGAAAACGTACAATATTAGAAAAACACAGAAAAATTACACGTCACCACTGCGCTTCCTCCGTTGCAGTCACCGCCGCACTTTCCTCTCTTCCGCCACCACTGCGCTACCTCCATTGCAGTCACCATCGCACTTTCCTCTCTTCCGTCACCATTGTGCTCCCTCTGTGAGCAGTCACCGCCACCGTCGCCCATCACTATTACATAAACATTATGCTTACCTCTGTAACTATGGTAATTTATTTGTTAATATTGCAATCATTTAACTCTTTTTAGTTGTAGTATGTCTTTTTTAGTTGTACAATTTTTTTTATTCATAAAATAAATTAGTATTATTTTTGTTTGAACTATACTGGGAATGTTTGTCTATAAAGATGAAATTTCTTAAAATTAGATAAGGAAGGAGATGAGAGAATAAGAACAATCTCAAGTTCGATCAAAATTTGATGAGAACTTCACTTTGTTTGAGGACCCACATGTTGGTATGATATTTGAAACTGATCAAATAGCTTATAAAAATGCATTTGCATTTAGAGAGGGTTTTGCAATTCGAAAAAATAGGAATTATAAATAAAAAATAGTGAAATAGTCATAAACTATCATTTTGTTTATAATAAGGAGGGCTTTAAAAAAGTGGATAAGAGACTTGAAGGAAAAGAAGTAAAACATCATCGAGTTGAAAGGGAAGGTTGTAAGGGCTTTCATACATATCGATAGAACAAAAAAGGGGAATTGGGTAGTGGAAAAGTTTTCTAATACACATAACCATGATTTCATTCTTAGTCCATCAAAAAAATGTCAACTGCGTTCTCACAACAAGACGCATAAGAACCTTTGTATTAAGAATCTTGTAGATAACATTCATGGTTGTGGGTTAGGTCCAGCAAAAATTTCAGGTATTGTTAATGTCATGAGTGAAGAATCGGTTTTGGTCACACCGAATCAAGTAGCTGGGCAGTTGAGAGAGAATAGGAAAAATAATATTGGAAGAGAATGTATGGTTGTTCTTAACAAATTCTTGGAGAGACATGCTAATAACTCTCAATTTTTTTTATGTTTTTGAGATTGATGAGAACAATGTTTGTTGTAGTATATTCTGGTAGGGCAAGATATACATACCTAACCTGTTGTGGTTTTTGATGTCATATACAAGACCAATAGCTTTTCGATGCCATTTGCACCATTTACTGGTTTAAACCATCATAGACAAATCTACATTGTTTGGTTGTGCTCTCTTAGCATATGAGAGAGAAGAAACTTTTGTTTGGTTATTTAAACAGTGGTTGAGGTGTATGTGGGATAAAGCCCTGGGTGTAATTATAACTGACCAAGATACTGCTATTGGGAATGCAATCAAGAGAGTTTTTCCGCATTCTCACCATCGTTACTGTTGTTCGCATTTATCTCTTCATGAGGATATGGACACATTCGATCTTTTCGTTCAAAGCCAGAGATCGATGAAGTTTATACAATATGGGTTAAAAAAAGATTAATTGAATAATCAGAATAGTGCGGGAAGACATTGGAAGAAAAATACAAACCTTCTTTTTTTGGTGTTTTGAGTGAAAAACAAAAAAAAAAAAAAAAAGAAATGAAGGCTTAGAAATAGTTGGGAGATATGCTTGAAAATAGGCATTGGGTGAAAGCTTATTTGCGAGGCACATTCTTTGCAGGTACTTATATATTAATATTGTTTGTTCAAATTTAATTTATTTTGTATATGTATGAAAAAAAAACCTTATGTTAGTTACATTTAATATTATTTTATTTAGGGATGAAATTAAGTCAAAGAAGTGAAAGCTTGAATGCTTTTTTTGATTGCTTTGTGCTCCGCCAGACGAATTTGTTGATCAATATGACAAGGTATTGGCTTATCATCGATCAAAAGTGGCAAGAGAGTGAGGACTTTCTTTGTATGAGAACCCGTATTGACTTGGAACATTTGAGTGAGATTGAGGCTCATGCAGGAAAAGTGTATACTATGAACATTTTTAACCTTGTATCCGAAGAATTTATGTAAGTTTGGAGTTGCGAGCATAAATAATTAAGGAAGGAAGAAGATTGTACCACTTATAAGGTAACATATACTTGTAGAGAAAAAGTTGTTTCACACAATGTAGATGTTATTCTGTTTAATTTGGAATTTTAAATGTTGTTGCGCAAAGATTGAGACTTGGGCACTACTTTGCAAACACATTTTGTACATAATGAAGCAATAGTTGTTTATAAATTAATTCCAAATAAATATATGTTGTGGACTTGTGCTTGAACTTGCTGACATTTTTTATACTAGATGTTAGCAATATAAAAAAAAATAAGTCTAAATAAAGATAAATTAAAAGAGATTTTTCTCAACTCAATTTGGAGATAGTCATCGGAGTCTTTCTTCTCTTTATTTTTTCCTTAATTTCATTTTAAATATTTTACATGAGCTTTTTGAATTAATTACAAAGGTTAGGAGGCTCTTGTATATATTAAAGATTTGATATTTATTTTGAGTTTTGGAATTTGAACCTTCCTTATCATCCAAAAATCCCATTTTTAAAAACCTCATTTTTATTTTTAATTATAGAATTGCCTTTGTAATTTTGAAATCCGATTCAACCAATTTCAAAACTCACTCCAACCTTTTTTCTTCTTCAATATTTTTCTTCCCTCATCCTCAATTTCTTCAACCCAAAATCATTCAAATCTCTAATTGATTTTGAATCTTTGATCGAAAATTCGTTCCTATTTTTCGTCACGCGACAAAATCAATTTGGGATTCACCTTGATTCGTGGTTTATTTTCACCCCAAAATGAAATTCTTGAAGCAGCCAGCAGTGACAAACAGCGGCGGCGACATAAAACAGCGGCAACAGCCAACACTGGCAGTGGCAGCCAACAGTGGCTTAGTAGCAGCAAGCGAGCAACAGCTAATAGCAAAAGCAACACCTGCCTCATCCCAATGGGTTTCTTTTCATTTTTTTTTATTTTTATCAATTTAATTTGTTGATTTTAAATTGCTAGTTATGGGCTTTATAGATAATTCTTGGGGTTTATAATCCAACAATATTTTAATAATGGGCATTTAGAACATTTGCATTAAAAATAGGTTTTTAGATAATAAAGGGTTCAAATTCCGGAGCTTATGTATTTTCATGAGGCAAATGCTAACCAGTGTTCTAAAAACACTTGATAAAGAACTTAAAATAGATAAAAGGTATTGATAAATACATTTTTTGAAATTTTCGAGAAAAGAATAAATTCTAACTTATGATTATTTTTCTTGTTAAAGTACTCCCTCTGTTTTATATCTTCTGTCATTTTAGCCTTTTTTTTTTCTTGTTTCACATCTTTTGTCCTTTTACAATTCCAATACACAAACATATTTTTTTTCCAATTTTAACCTTTCATCCAATGATTTCATTTATTCCTCATTAATTTTATCTTTATCATCTCTTTTAATATACTATGGGGAAAAGAGAAAAATATTAAATAACTCATTAATAAACTACTCCACTAATTGCATTTATAGTTGCCCCACAGAAACCAAAAAGACTACCGAATGGAATTCTAAAAGACAAACTCATGTACTTGATCCTTTTATACTCTCTGAAATTTGGGTTTTAAAGAGCAAAGCAAAAAACTTTTGTGGGCAAATAAAAATATTTAGTGGGAAAACGAAATTATTAGAAATACTCTGTATCAAGAGTTTTTTTCGATAAGTGTGAACAATTGTATTTAAAAGTTGAAACGGTGGAGCTGGTGTATTCTAGTACTGGAGTATTATTAACAAAGACAAAAGTAATTCTTCAACTAAAATTTTGTATTGTAAAGTGTGAACAATTAAATAGCTCTTGAAAATAGGAGATTAATTACAAAGACAAAATAAATATGCATTGAAAAAATACACATAAAACTTACAATAATCATCCAAATCAACACTTTCTTAATTTATGTGCTCAAGTCCAAAAAGATAAAAGATATGAAAGGGAGGGAGTAAGTTAAAAGGAAAAACCTTATCTACATATTATATAATAGGAGAAGCATGAGGGTAAAAAAGATTTCCCTACTTAATCATTAGTTTTTCCCTCCTATTGACTTTTATTCCCTCCTAAGATAATCATTAATGCATAGTTAGCAAATTAATTGAATGTTTTCTTATTTTACATCTGAACCGTCCATCAGGTTAGGATAAAATTAGATCTTAACCGTTAAAAATGTTCCACTTTCCAAAAAAGCTTCGTCTCTCTTTTCTTCTTCATTTTCGATCGGTTCCACTCCCTTTCTCTTCCTCTTCCTTTTCTTTCAACACTGCTCTCTGTCTCTCTTCCTCGCTTTTCACTCTCCATTCTCGAATCTCAGTCTCTCTTTCTCATATTTTCACTTTCTCATTCTGCAATTTGCAAACATGGAAGATTGAAGGACTGGTGAGATGGAATTCATGAGCATGGTAATATTTTCTCACTTTCTCTCTTTTATCTGATTCTTTCATATTCTCCAATATCTCTCGCTGTTTCTGTTTGACTTTGAGTCCTTCGTTCTTCTTCTTTTACCGTTTTGACCCCAGGTTGATTCTCTCTCTTTCTCTCAATTTCAATTTAGATTTCATTTTATTCTATAGTTCAATTCTCTTGATCTATTTCTAATTACCTTTACTTTTTTTATTTTTCCTTAAATTTTAAGTATGGGGTCCAATTGCATCTCGAAGGAGAGCTCAAGGATTTTCAAAAGGATCCTCTCACATCGTGAAGCGCTGGTCTCGCTCCTTTTTCATTCATTTTATTTATTTATTTATTTCTTATTGTTGTTGTCGTTGTTATTTGTGAGCAAAAATTGTTTTTTTTGTTTGGACGGATATCAACTCCCATGCATTGATGAAGGCATTGGACCAGTCCCAACAAAGTGGCGTGAAATTTGTCAAACTAACAGCAATAATCTTAGACAATTTTCATTGCAATAAGTTCATTCTTTTCACTTTTGCTAACTTTAACTATTCTTTTCACTCTTGCTAACGTCAACTATTTTCATGCTTATTTTTTGTTCAAATATACTTTCCCTTTAATTAATTATTTGTTGTTCTTATTTGGTCTTTTTCACAATAGGAAGCTCATTAGGGTAAGATATTTTTAAGAAATGGTATTTCCATAGGGTCCTTCCATGCCGTTGCCAATGGCATAATTGTAGCAATGAAGAAAACCATCAACTCCTACTTTATAATTGGTTAATGATTATTTGACCCCAATTGGAAAAAAAAAGTTGAAATCTTGGTGCTTGATTTTCTGCTTTTTTGTGTGGATGTTTGTTCTTTATAGTGTCTTTGTGTAAAACTTGAAATTGAAATTATTTCTCTGCTTGGTTTCCCCTTTAGCTAATTTAACAAACCAAGTATAGGATTTTAATTTCTCTTAAAAGTTGTGATTTACTAATAAGACTAATTGTTTTTGTAGCCCAAAGACTGGGATAAGATTAATTTATATGCTAATAAGACTAATTTATATGCAGGTTTTACAGAAAATTCTCATTTTAGAGGATACTCATTTATATGCCTATTTTAGGTATTTTTCTTTTTAAAAAGCTTCCAAGTTTGGTTCCTATTGAAAATTTATGTAAGCATACGTGAAATTAGAAATGCTAACTTCCTAAAATTGCAACGATTTGATATTGACTATCAAATACTAAAATCCTTTTGTCTTGGTTTTTGATGTGTTCACTTGCAAGATGTTATCTATCATTTTGGTTTTTGGATTTTAATGGTTAGTTGGTTACATAACTTGCAAAATAAAGAAGAACCTGATGTCAGGTGTGGAATTTTATATTCATCAATACAATGTTTTATATCTTTCAAGTATGTAGTATGTGCTTGATCACTATTTCAATGCTTGGTATGGATTGATTTCCTTCCATCTCACAACAAGTCAAGTTTGAGTGTTTAACATATATGCATCTAGGTGATGCCATCAATTTTGTTTAATTAAAAAAATGAAGTTTGGTACTTCTAGAACTAACATATATAGATAATTGTTGTAAACTATTGTTTGTTGTTGTTATTGCTTATACTACTATTTGCTACTACTGGTATTTGCATCATTGTTTTGCTATATATCATTACTTATATATAACCATCATTGCTACTGCTGCTATTTGCATCATTATTCTGCTGCTGTTTGAATCATTGTGTGTTGTTTTCAGACCTACTATTTCCTTGACCTACTTAATCTATATATCTCGAGAGAAAAGACCAGAATATCCGCATCATTACAAAGTCGATGCTATGAATGTGTTGGTAAGTTCATTTTCTTTTAAATTCCTTGAGAGTTCATATTCTTTTGTTATAACACTATAGAGACCAAATCTCACATGATCACAAAGTTTCTCATGATCTGTCAGTCAAGAGTCTCTAGATTGATGACAAATGCTCTCTTTATCCAGAAGATATATTGTGACATGTATGTAAGCAATCCTAAGGTTGTACTACACGCCCTATGCATTTTGTTGGATCCAAAAGGAGAAAAGGAAGTTAGTTTTTCTTAGTGTCCTCAAAGATTCTATGATGAATTAAAGGCTTTGTCTTTGGTGAGTAGCATCAAACACTAGACCAAAAGCTTCTTGGAAAACTAACATAATTTCTATTATTTTGTATGAACCTCCTTACTTCTATTATTTTGTATGGCTCATCCCCTCATCCCTACCCCTGTTTAAGAAATCTTTACTCTATGGTTTTCATAAATTACTTACTACTATAATTGATGTTAATTTCATGCTTCTATGTTTAATGTTAATAAGTTTCCATCCTATGATCAACAATATCATTAGTTTTCTTCTTCTACTCTTCTTTCTAGAAAAGGCATCCCTTACTTGATTAGTAGTCTTGGTTACGCATTGATATAGTAGCAATTATAGGAGTTGTTAGATTGAATGTACTCATAAAAATTTGGATAAGCCTTATACTAAAATTTTGGTTTCTCTTCCCCTTATTCATTGTTAGCCGGCCAGTGCATGTTGGCTCATTGTCAATTGCAAATGTTATATATTATCCAGGTTCTATATAACTCTCTAGATGTGTAAAATTTTGTTTCATTTAAAATCAAGTTGCTAAGATACTTTTGGTTTCTGTTTTGAAGTTTCCACTTGCAGGATAGTTAACCAATCAACTCAGATCCACACCAATATTGATACCATCATCGGTATGTTGTTACTTTTTCTTTTCCTCACTTTATTACTTACTTAATCATTCAACACCTATCACTATGTCCTTTTTACATGGTCATGTAATGCACTTTTTTAACAAAAAGTTTGTTTCTTTTTAGAAATTTTCGACACGTATTATCTTGAAAGGATATGCTATGATCATATCACTTTTGCACAACCTTAACCGAGTAAGATATTTCTGTATTTATTAAAAATTAGAGAAACTTATGTATGTTTGGTAGAAGTGTAATAGCAGGTCCAAAACAAAATGTATGTGTTCTTTTCTATGTTATATATATTCCATATTAGAAATAGAGCATAACTAAACATGGAATTAAGAAGTAGAACACTATTTTATGCATCTAAAAAATTTGGCAAAGCAGAATTGAATAGTGGAACATTTCAGTTTGGGTAAAACTGTAAAAGGGATGAAATCAAAGAGATTTTGTAACACCCCTAATTTTCGTCTCCCGAATAATAGGAAATTAATAATAAAAAAGTTTTATTATTAATTTATAGAAATTTTCCAAGTTTATGTTTTGTATTTAAATTAGCCATAAATATAAAAATAAGTTGAAATATTTTTATATGGCAAATAAATGCAAAATATGAGGATATTGCATTTTGGTCCCTGAATGAGGACATAAAAGTAATATTAAAAAGGTTCTTGGAGGGAAAGATTTAAAAATAATAATTTTAAAATTTTGTACTAATCTAACCAGTTAGTAATGCCCTGTAACCGGTTAGACGATGAACCCAGAAACTGGGTTAGTGGATTTTGATGAGTAATCACTTGATTAACTCCGTAATCGCCACGATTACTGCCTGGGATTAGTGGCAATACACGCGTCGCCCTGCATGCAAGATCAAATTGCCTATAAATTGATGGATTCTTGAGGTGTTGGGGTTGAATTCTGAATTTCTGGGTTGAAGAAGAGCTGTTAGGGTTTCATTTTCGTGTCGAGAAATTCGTCCCTGTTTCTGAGAGTGAGCTTGAGATTCATACACCATTGCAAAGCTTACATCTTGAGCTTTGTAAAAACACCAAATTTGTGAGTTGAGGGTCTGTGTGGAAGGAGAAATCGACTGGGGAAGTTGGGAGCTAAATTCTGAGTTCTCAGTTGTGCATGTTTTGGAAGCTGAGTTCTAGAGCTGATTTTGGTAAGTATAGTCAATCTTAAAGTCTCAAATCTCTTTGATTCCCTAGGGCATGTTACCTAGATTAAGTTCTAATCATTTTCCCCAATTTCTTTGGTCAATTCCTATGTCAAATTTGGTGGTTTCTGGACCCTGTTGCTGGAAAACCGAATCTGGGAGCAGAGCTTAGGAAGTGTGAGGAGATTGTGGATTTTCTTCAAGTTCAGAGGTTATATTCATCAAAATCGACTTAGAGGTATGGGAGAAGTCTACACTATACTAGATTTAGACTAAAAATCAAATGAATTAGGATTTGAGTTCACAAAACTCAAAAAGGGCATTATGTGCAATATGGCACAAAGGCTTGGAGGCCAAAATCTTGCTCAGTGTGGTTTTGAGCAACTTCAATTTGATGCATGCAAAGTATGTTAACACTGAATTCTGAGTTTGAATGGTTGTGTTGAGTTTGTTGTATTAAAATTGTGTTTATGTGATTTTTATGCAATTTGATACAAAAAGCTTAAGGCATGCACTTTGATTTGGTTTCTGTGATGAAACATGGTTGGTTAAGGTATATGAACCCTGGTAAATGCTGGAAATTGGTTAGATTTGAGAAACAAAGAAAATGATGTGTCAAAACCCTTAATTTAAGGGACTGACTGCATAATCTAACCGGTTACTCGATATTCGTAACCGGTTAGACACTGCAGAATTTCAAAGAAAATTAATTTATCAAATCAGTCCTTAAGTCTTTGGAAATTTGGCTCAATTCTATGCTGTAATTCCATTATGAGAAATCTGGATATGAAGTGTCATGGTTCAGATTGAGGGTAAGAGGTTATACCTTAATCCAATTAAATAATTTTCAAGAGAAAATTATGTATTGTTGGAAACAAATGTGATTTTAATTTTGAATGATGGAAATTGTGATTTTGAGGCATAAAACAAGGTTTAAATGGTGTATAGATTGGGTAGAGAATTCAAGAAAAAAGGGTTTTTCTGAATTGCAATGGTAAACAGTTCAGGTCTGTAATTCTAACCGGTTAGCCTGAGACTGTAACCGGTTAGTACCTGAATCTGAAAAATAAAAAGTTAAGTATTTAAATACCATTGGCTATATTTTTCCCAATCTAAGTTTTAAAGACATGTTTTTGAGAAAATTCAAAGGAGAATTTTTATGTCAAAGATTTTGCCTCAAACAAGTCATTCAAAATAGAAATTGGAATATTTCTAAATCACATTAATTAATGTAAAGATAAAACCAACCCTGATGTTTGTGCATACATATAGACTGGAAGTCTGGTTGGTAGGAACGTTTATCATATTCTGGGAATATGAGGAGGGTACTCCGGGAGTACCAACTTATAACCTACTTGATGACACATTATAGATATGTGGCCAGTGTCCGGGACCTGGTTTTTATGCGTTCTGGGAACGTATGCGTTCTGGGAACGTGGTGCACACTCCGGGAGTGATGCTTATTATTCAAGTATGGTACGGCATTACGTTCTGGGAACGAATGTCGGTGTTCCGGGAACACAATGGTGTACTGGATGGACGCCCAAGATGGACATTTAGAGGCCTCAGTTGTGGATAGAAAATCATACATCATGCCACTTGCATTATAAGAGTTATAATGTTGAAAAACTGGTGTGCTCATATGTATTTGCATTATGATCTGTCCATGATATAATTGTGATTGTAAATTTTAGTCTTTATCAATTATGTATTTGTGTATACTTACTCCCTGTGCCCTGTGTAGACTCACAATGCAGAATCAAAGAGCTTTTGATGATGTCAAATAAACAGACTCGACTTGTGCTTAGAGTTAGACAAGTCAGACTTATCAGCGCAAGCGTTCAGCTAAAGGTACAAGCTCTGCAGAGGCTCGGAATCTTTGTTTTGCGTATGCGTTCCGCCAAAGGCAGAGGCTCGGAAAACTAGGGTTCTTCGCTACCTGCATCAAGTCAGCTTTTGTAGCTCAAGCTCGGCTTTGACTCGGCCCGTGATCAAGGCCAAAGTTCATCCAAGTTTGCAAGCTCGGTTCTTCATTTCAAGGCAGTAAGCTCGAATGATGATTTGCTCGGTACTCGCTCGGATTAAGCTCGAAACAGCCACAGCATCTGATAGAGTAAATAAGCTCGGGTTGATCGTTCTAAACTTGACTATTTGCCGACGCTCAGATCAAGCTCAGAAACACCAAGCTCGAACAAAGCCAAAAGCTCGGCAATCTCTGTTCATCGTCTTCAACAATGCATCGTCTTCAACCTTCGGACTCTGCTCAACTGTTCCGTACTTTTTATTACCGTTGAGTCTGGGTAGAAGTCCTAGGTTTAGCTCCTATGCTCTGACAAGTTTGAAATTCAAAATGAGTTAAATCAAAGGTTGGTGAACTGTCACCATCACTGCTCTGCTGTCTAAATGTTACCGTTGGAAACCCCATCTCCGTACAGCTCTCTTTCTCTCTTTCTCTGCAGAAAAGAGGAGACTATAAAAGAGGGGGTCTTCAACGTTAACAGGGATGGATTCTTTTACAACCATTTTTCTCAGAACTTAAACTTTCATTTTTACTTTAGAAGAAAAAAAACAGAGCAGAAATCACAAACTCACAGAGAAGAAGAACATTCGATTTTCATACAAACTTAGAGAGTTAAAACTTTCAAATCTTAACTCTAAGTTCGAATCAGTTCTTATCTGTGAAATCCTTCTAGAATTGACTCACTCTTGTTATTCAATCTTTCATCATATTCGAAGAGTGTTTCGAATTGGAGCCATACACTTTCATCATCTTCTTCATTGTATTTGCTGTTGTGAGAAGCTAGTCTCTGATCGAGAAAGCTTCGATTTGTAAAGGTTCCAAAGAGGTTCTTTGGTCGTTGATTTGTTGTGGGTAGTTTATCACGAGTTTGGTACACTCATTTGAGTGGATAGGTCTAGAGGGGTAGGCTCTTGTAAATCCTTTGTAACACAGAAAATCGATTTTTAGTGAAAGCTCTCTGAAAGGTTTTCAAAGGGGACTGGACTAGCTCTCTGGGTGAGAGTGAACCAGGATAAATCTCTGGTGTTCTTTCTTTACTGCTTATCTGTTGCTGCCAAGTGTAACGTTAATTCTGCTAAACTTCATTTATCTAAGTTCGAACTGTTATTTTTCTTAGCTCGGCCCTTTGAATGTTGTTCTTTGAACTTAAGTCAAAAACCAGCTCTACCTTGAAGCAGCTCGGTTAACTGATTAACCATTTTGTTTATCTGATTGGTTAATCATTTAACCTTGTCTGCTCGGAAAGAAGCTCGGGTTTTCTTTTAAAACCGAACAATATCAGTTTAATTTTCAATAAATCGAAAAATTGCCATATTAGCTTCAATCTCCTATTCACCCCCCCTCTACTCGATTGTTAGGCCTCTTGTTGGTTTCCAACAAGTGGTATCAGAGCTCAGTCGAAAGATCGAGTGTAAAAACTTTTTCGAAAAGATCCTTGAGGAAACCGAATGGCTACTAACAATCCCTTCGGAGGTGAAGGCTCTTCCATAAACAGACCACCACTATTCAATGGTGAGGGTTATGCTTATTGGAAAGCTCGAATGAAAATTTTCATTGAAGCCATAGATATGGAAATTTGGAAATCTATTGAAAATGGGCCATTTATCCCTAAAAGAAAAATTAATGATGAAGTTGTAGAAATCTCGTGGGAAAGTTGGGATGATGATGACAAAAGAAAAGTATCTTTCGATTTAAAAGCCAAAAACATCATCACCTCAGCTTTGTCCTACGATGAATTCTTTCGAGTGTCAAGTTGCAAATCTGCTAAAGAAATGTGGGACATTCTACAACTTACTCATGAAGGGACAAGTGAGGTCAGACGACCAAGATTAAATACTCTGATGCATGAATATGAGTTATTTCGAATGCTGCCAAATGAAAATATAAATGATTTGCAGAAACGGTTTACTCATATCATAAACCATCTTAATGCTCTCGGCAAAACTTTTCAAAATGCCGAGATAACTAACAAAGTGCTTAGATGTCTTAGCAGAGAATGGCAGCGGAAGGTCACTGCCATCATTGAAGCTAAAGACTTGGACACAATGAGTATAGCCACTTTGTTCGGCAAGCTGCAAGAGCATGAGATGGAGCTTGGCAGACTGACCATGCATGAAGAATCTGATAAGAAGAAGAAGGGAATTTCCCTCAAAGCTGCTATAAAGGCAACCAAAGAATCCTCTGAAGATGAGTCCATCTCGGACATGGATGAGGAAGACTTTGGTCTCATGGTCATGAAGTTCAGCAAATTTTTTAAAGGCAAAAAGAACTTCACAAACAGAGCAAGATATACCAGAAGCACTCACCACAAAGGCTCAAGTTCAAAAGACCGAGTTAGATGCCACGAATGTGGTGAAGCAGGTCACATTAGAACTTACTGTCCAAGATTACAAAAGCAAATTGGTGAAGATATAAAGAAGAACAAAGACCACAAGAAGAAGAGAGTTTACATAGTATGGGATGCACCCAACAACAATACCAGCTCAAGCTCCAGCTCAGGCGATGAAGAAGAAAAAGCAATTCTGTGCTTAATTGGAAGGGAAACTGTGTTCAGAAGCCCGAGCCAAACGAGCCCCGAGCAAGAATGGTGCTCGAACCGTGAAAAGGAAGTATCGAACTCATCACTCAGAATAGATGAACAAGATCTCCCTGTATATGACTCTTGCTCGGAGTGTGAAGATGAGGAAGCTTGTTCGAGTCTCAGATATACCGATCAAGAAGACTCATCGAGCTCGACTTTTGGCACAATTAATCAAAGATCAAATTTCAAATGCTTAATGGGAAAACACAGCGAGGAAACCTCAGCCAGCCGAGCAATGTCCAAACATAAAAACACTGAGGTAACCTCTACATCTGATTCTGACTCTGAATCTGAATTTAATGACTCTGATGAATTGTATTCTGCTTATCTTGAAATGCAATCCGAATTCAAGAAGCTTGCTAAAAATTTCATTAAGTTGAAACTCAGTCTTTCAAAATACAAAGAGCAAGTTCTTGATTTGGAAAATTCAATTGAAATTCTGAAAAGCAGAAACGAGTCATTAGAAAACACTATCACTCAGTTGAAAAATGAAAATCTTGACTGCTGCACTAAATATGAAAAGGAAATTTCTGACATAAAATTTAAAAGTGCAACTGTCATCAAGAGTGATGGCTTGTTTGATCGGCTTTTAGCCGAACATAGGAACTACTTGAACAAAACTGGCCTCGGCTACACTCAGACCAAGAAGAAAGCAGTAAGGAAACTCGGCTATGTCTCAAACTTTAATAACTCAAAACGGCCGAGCTGCTCCTACTGTGGCCTTCATGTTCATACACCCAATGAATGTAAAATCCGACGTCACGGTGTAACCAAGGACAACTTTGTTTGGTAGTCAAAAAGAAAGATCCAACTGCTAACCCCCAGGGACCCAAAACAATTTGGGTACCCGAATCAAAGAAATAATATTTTTGTGATGCAGGTGTGCTTCCGAGCAAAAGAGAGCAGATGGTACCTTGACAGTGGATGCTCGAAGCACATGACGGGGGACAAAAATCTATTCATTGAACTTTCACATTCAGATAAGGGCTACGTCACTTATGGTGATAACAACCGAGGTAAAATATTGGGTGAAGGTAAAGTCAGTAACTCTGCCAACTTGGTTATCAATAATGTTTTACTTGTAAAAGGGCTAGAACACAATCTTTTAAGTATTAGCCAACTTTGTGATATTGGTAACCATGTTGTTTTTACCTCTACCCATTGCATTATTAAAAGTGACGAGGACAACTCTGTCAAATTTGTTGGAAAACGATTTAACAATACTTATTTGGTTGATTTGAATGAAATCACCTCTTTGGTAACCACTTGCATGGTTAGCAAAGAAAGTGACACATGGTTATGGCATAGAAGGACAGCTCATATAAATGTAAACCAGTTAAAGAAACTACAATCAAAAGAATTAGTGATTGGTTTACCAAAGCTAAATTTTAACATTGAGGGAGTTTGCTCTTCATGCAAGAAGTGCAAACCGATCAAAAAGAAAAACTATTTTCCATCTAAGTTGATGGTCTCGACAACGCATCCGTTGGAAATGTTACACATGGATTTGTTCGGACCATCACAAGTCAAAAGCTTTGGTGGCAATCTCTATGCCTTAGTAATTGTAGATGACTTTTCCAGGTTTACATGGACTTTATTTTTAAAATCAAAAAGTGAAACTTTTGAAACTTTTAAAGAGCTTGTCAAGCAACTCCAAAACCGAGCTAACCAAAAAGTAGTTGTAATCCGAACAGACCATGGCGGTGAGTTCGAGAACTACAAATTTGACAAGTTTTGTTCTAAGTTCGGAATAGAACATCAGTTTTATGCTCCTCGGACTCCCGAACAAAACGGAGTTGTGGAACGGAAAAACCGAGTTCTAGAAGAACTAGCCCAAACCATGCTAAATGAATACAATTTACCACATTATTTCTGGGCCGATGCGGTGAACACAGCTTGCTATGTAATGAATCGCATCCTCATCAGACCAATTTTAAAGAAAACTCCATATGAACTTTATAAGGGTAGAAAACCAAAAATTTCTCATTTCCATACATTTGGCTGCAAAGTCTTCATTTTAAACAATGGAAAAGAGCATCTCGGCAAATTTGATTCTAAAGCCGATGAAGGAATATTTTTGGGTTATTCTACTCATAGTAAAGCATTTAGAGTTTTTAACAAAAGGACCTCCACTGTGGAAGAGTCCGTGCATGTGGTATTTGATGAGTCTCCTCGGAGAGACAATGTTAGTTGTGCAGATAGAGAGGATCATCATATGGCTGAACTCGATCCGAGCACAACAACTGAAAGAGCTCAAAAGGATGAAACTGCTGAAGACAAAGATCGGAGGGACGAGCTTGTTCCGAGCCAAACAAACAAGGAACAAACCGAACTCAGTCCGAGCCAAATTCAAAATAGTCAGTCCGAACTCATTCCAAGCCGAGCAGAGCAGTTTGAGCTCAGTCCAGCCTGGAAGAGAGTCAAGGACCATCCGATAGAGAATGTGCTCGGCGACTTGAATAAGGGAGTTTTAACTCGTCGTTCTATTCAGAACTTTTGCAATTTCGCTTCCTTTGTTTCTCAAATTGAACCTAATTCGATTGATCAAGCAATTGATGATGAACATTGGGCGATTGCCATGCAAGAGGAACTGAATCAATTCATCAGAAATGATGTCTGGGAATTGGTTCATCGGCCCAATGATCATACGATAATTGGCTTGAAATGGATTTTCAAAATAAAACAGATGAATTAGGCTTAATTATAAGAAACAAAGCAAGATTAGTTTCTCAAGGCTACTACCAAGAGGAAGGTTCGATTATGATGAAACCTTCGCTCCAGTTGCTAGGCTTGAAGCAATCCGAATTTTACTTGCTTTTGCATCTATTATGAATTTCACCCTTTATCAAATGGATGTAAAGAGTGCTTTCTTAAATGGCTTTATAAATGAAGAAGTATATGTGAAACAACCTCCTGGCTTTGAAAATTTTGAATATCCAAACCATGTATTTAAACTCAAAAAGGCTCTTTACGGTTTGAAACAAGCTCCGAGAGCTTGGTATGACCGTTTAAGCTCATTTTTACTCGAACAAGGATTTGAGAGAGGGAAGGTTGACACAACTCTATTCATTTATAAATCCAAAAAGGACATATTGTTAGTACAAGTTTATGTTGATGATATAATTTTCGGTGCTACTAACATGTCTCTTTGCAAGAAGTTCTCTGAATCAATGCAAGGTGAATTCGAGATGTCGATGATGGGAGAACTCACATACTTCCTTGGGCTGCAAATAAAGCAAGTTGATGAAGGAACCTTTGTGCATCAAGGAAAATACTGAAAGGCACTCCTCAAGAAATTTGGCTTAGAAAATTGCAAAGAAGCTGCCACTCCCATGAGCACATCCAGCTATCTCGGCAAGGATGAGTCAGGTAAAGCCGTGGATGTGAGCAAATATAGAGGCATGATAGGAAGCCTTCTATATTTGACTGCGTCTCGGCCAGATATTATGTTCAGTGTTTGTTTATGTGCTCGTTTTCAAGCTAATCCCAAAGAATCTCATCTTTCGGCGGTTAAGCGAATTTTTAAATATTTAAAAGGAACTGTGAACACTGGTCTGTGGTATCCTAGGGATGCCAATCTTAGTTTGATTGGGTATTCGGACTCAGATTTTGCTGGGTGCAAGCTTGACCGAAAAAGCACAAGTGGAACTTGTCATTTGCTCGGCAGTTCCCTTGTGTCGTGGTTTTCTAAAAAGCAAGCTTGCGTTGCTTTGTCAACAGCTGAGGCCGAATATATTGCTGCTGGTAATTGCTGTGCTCAAATTCTTTGGATGAAAAAACAGTTATCAGATTTTGGCTTAATTTTATATCACATTCCTATCAAATGTGACAGTACAAGTGCAATCAATCTAACTAAGAATCCAGTGTATCACTCTCGAACAAAACACATTGAAATTAGGCATCATTTTCTTCGAGATCCTGTTCAAAAAGGTGACTGTGTCATAGAATTTGTAAGTACTGAAAATCAATTAGCCGATGTGTTTACTAAACCTTTGCCGAGGGAAACTCTTTATAAAATTCAACGTGAGCTCGGCATTCTAGACGAATCCAGTGTGTGCTCAGCGCAAGCTCGGAATCCTGGATAAGTTTAGCATGTGCTCGGCATGAGCTTGGTTTTCAGTATATCATAAATTTTGATCACCTTCATAGTCTCGATCTTTACGTTCAATTCTGTATTTGTTTAAATTTCCTGAAATTTCACATCCTTCAAAACTTCTTCCCTTCCTCTAAATTTTTATCTAAGGGGAGAAGAGTGTTGTTTTTAATATTTGAACTTTCATATTATGTTATTCGTCATTCTCACCTTTACCTTTTAACTTCTCGGATGAGAAACATGCTTTCACTGTTAAAGGGGGAGAACGATGATCATGAAAATTTTCTTCCTTGGTTATCATTTTAAAGTCTTAAGGGGGAGAACAGTTTTTTTTTTTTAAATCAACAAGTGGTACATTACTAACAAGTGGTACAGAAAAATGTTAATCTCTTTTTTTCCAAAAAGGGGGAGAAAGTTGTTAATCTTTTCTTTTGTTTTTATTTCTCTCTTTTGGCGAATGTGCTTAATCTTTGGCTCCTTTTTGATCATGCCAAAAGGGGGAGAAAGGTGTGTTTGTTGTTTGTTTTTGATGTTTCAGATTTTGCGAGCATAAATTCAGGGGGAGTGTTTGACGAGCTGCTCCTGCTCCACATTTTTTACATCCTTTCAACAAGTGGAAGGGGGAGAAAGGTCTGATAAGTGCATTTTCATGTGCAACATGTGGTGTATTTTTGAGCAAATTCCAATCAGTGCCAAGTCCAATCAGCTTACGAGCATACAGTCAGGGGGAGAACACAAAAAGCAACAAACTGTTAAAGAATATTTGTCATCATCAAAAAGGGGGAGATTGTAGACTCACAATGCAGAATCAAAGAGCTTTTGATGATGTCAAATTAACAGACTCGGCTTGTGCTTAGCGTTAGACAAGTCAGACTTATCAGCGCAAGCGTTCAACTAAAGGTACAAGCTCTGCAGAAGCTCGGAATCTTTGTTTTGCGTATGCGTTCCGCCAAAGGCAGAGGCTCGGCAGAAGCTCGGAAAACTAGGGTTCTTCGCTACCTGCATCAAGTCAGCTTTTGTAGCTCAAGCTCGGCTTTGACTCGGCCCGTGATCAAGGCCAAAGTTCATCCAAGTTTGCAAGCTCGGTTCTTCATTTCAAAGCAGTAAGCTCGGATGATGATTTGCTCGGTACTCGCTCGGATTAAGCTCGAAACAGCCACAGCATCTGATAGAGTAAATAAGCTCGGGTTGATCATTCTAAACTTGACTATTTGCCGACGCTCAGATCAAGCTCAGAAACACCAATCTCGAACAAAGCCAAAAGCTCGGCAATCTCTGTTCATCGTCTTCAACAATGCATCGTCTTCAACCTTCGGACTCTGCTCAACTGTTCCGTACTTTTTATTACCGTTGAGTCTGGGTAGAAGTCCTAGGTTTAGCTCCTATGCTCTGACAAGTTTGAAATTCAAAATGAGTTAAATCAAAGGTTGGTGAACTGTCACCATCACTGCTCTGCTGTCTAAATGTTACCGTTGGAAACCCCATCTCCGTACAGCTCTCTTTCTCTCTTTCTCTGCAGAAAAGAGGAGACTATAAAAGAGGGGGTCTTCAACGTTAACAGGGATGGATTCTTTTACAACCATTTTTCTCAGAACTTAAACTTTCATTTTTACTTTAGAAGAAAAAAAACAGAGCAAAAATCACAAACTCACAGAGAAGAAGAACATTCGATTTTCATACGAACTTAGAGAGTTAAAACTTTCAAATCTTAACTCTAAGTTCGAATCAGTTCTTCTCTGTGAAATCCTTCTAGAATTGACTCACTCTTGTTATTCAATCTTTCATCATATTCGAAGAGTGTTTCGAATTGGAGCCATACACTTTCATCATCTTCTTCGTTGTATTTGCTGTTGTGAGAAGCTGGTCTCTGATCGAGAAAGCTTCGATTTGTAAAGGTTCCAAAGAGGTTCTTTGGTCGTCGATTTGTTGTGGGTAGTTTGTCACGAGTTTGGTACACTCGTTTGACTGGATAGGTCTAGAGGGGTAGGCTCTTGTAAATCCTTTGTAACCCAGAAAATCGATTTTTAGTGAAAGCTCTCTGAAAGGTTTTCAGAGGGGACTGGACTAGCTCTCTGGGTGAGAGTAAACCAGGATAAATCTCTGGTGTTCTTTCTTTACTGCTTATCTGTTGCTGCCAAGTGTAACGTTAATTCCGCTAATCTTAATTTATCTAAGTTTGAACTGTTATTTTTCTTAGCTCGGCCCTTTGAGTGTTGTTCTTCGAACTTAAGTCAAAAACCAGCTCTACCTTGAAGCTAGGGGTGTAAGTGGTCCGGTCCGAGACCGCGAGACCGCTCGGACCGAACTGGACCGGACCGAAAAATGCAGTCTGGTCCGGTCTCACGGTCCGGTCTGGTCCCAAAAAATTCAGACCGTTCTAGAATGGTTCGGTCCACGGTCCCAGATAATTTTAGACCGCTGGGACCGGACCGGACCGATAGGACTAATAATAATAAAAAAAATAAAAACCTACTGTACATTCTGTGGCTTTACACTTTTAAATTTTTTCCAAATTGGTGTTATTGAAACAGAGAGAACCGTCTCTCCCATTTGTTCTTAATCCATATCTGATACTAATTCATTATTTTCTTTGATATAATTGCTTAAATTATCCGCATCCTTTTGTTTGCAATATATCAAATTTCCAAATACTTTTGAGATATAACATGTTCATCCATTAAGTACTGTTGTCTAGGTGACATGACACAATCCCTTCTTGAATAGCTTAAGATTTTAGGCTATGTTATCAATTGCGCATTTGCGCTGCATTTTACGGTTGGGGGCTTCGTTGGCGCTCTGTGATAGCTGCCTGCAAACTCCTAATCTATGTTTGCTTGATTTTAAAGGAAAAAAAAGGAAAGAAATGCAAAATAGACCAAACCAGACCGGACCGGACCATTCATGAACGGTCCGGTCCGGTCCGGTCTTTGAAGATAAATAATATTGGGACCGGACCGGACCGGACCATACTAAATTAAACGGTCTGGTCCGTAATATGGCTCATAGACCGGACCGGACCGGACCGTTACACCCCTACTTGAAGCAGCTCGGTTAACTAATTAACCATTTTGTTTATCTGATTGGTTAATCATTTAACCTTGTCTGCTCGGAAAGAAGCTCGGGTTTTCTTTTAAAACCGAACAATATCAGTTTAATTTTCAATAAATCGAAAAATTGCCATATTAGCTTCAATCTCCTATTCACCCCCCCCCTCTACTCGATTGTTAGGCCTCTTGTTGGTTTCCAACACCCTGTTTAGGTGATGGCCAGATACCTAGCTTGCATCGAGATACGCCCTATCCCTAGCGGTATATGGACGTATGAGGAGCACCGTGCCACTTTTGAGGGGGAGGTTGAGATCACTCTCTACCACCCTAACCCTCTGGTGCGTGTGCGACCTCGTCGATTTAGGATCCCATTAGTCTATACTATGCATGTTCCACCTTTTTACACATATAGAGGACCACCCCCGGCTCGACCTATGCGTCGTTTTCATAGTTTTCGTTTTAGAGCTGCCACTCGTTCCCATCCTTCTTCCCATAGAGTTATCACTGAGGAGACTCTTTCTCCTGGTCCGACTGATTATGATAGGACTTCTTCTGCAGATCCTAGACCCAGTGGTGGGGTCTCTACACAGTCGAGCGAGGTCGAGGAGGACCCTGTGGAGGAGGAGAGCGAGGAGGAGATGCATGTTGAGCCGACTGTTTCTGCTAGAGGTGGACCTGCTGGTTCATAGCAGCCTGCATAGCATAGGTGTTTTGGATCCTAGATGTAAGATCCTATATTTTAAATATATGAAATAAAAGTATTTTATCAATATTAGTATCATTAAAATAGTCAATTTTTCCTATTTTAGCAAAAACACTCGAGTATTTTAGGCAAAACTCGAGTATTTTAAGTAGCTGTTTGGAAATTTGAATTTTTAAATAAAAACTCGAGTATTTATTTCGTGCAGACCTGAAAGTGTATAAGTCGGTTTTCATTTAATTTTCGCACCAAAACGCGGTTTCTTTAAATGACAAGCATAGAGCTGGACTTTACTTCGACCTGAAGTATTCTTAAGCTATAAATTGGTGCTTGGTTGAAGCATTCAACACCTCTAATCACCCAAAACCCGAATTTCAGTTTTTGACTCTCAGTTTTTTAGAGCACACTTTGATCTCTGATTTCTCCTTCATTTCTCAATCAAATCCTTCGAAACCAAAACACAACTCAAGGTTCTAGTTCCATCTTTGAATTAGAATCAAGAATCACATCAAATAAGCCCCTGTAGTTCGAGTTCTAGCTCATCAAAGTTTGAGGTTCAAAGCTGTAAAAACAGAGTAGTTTTCAGCATCAAGTATTCATCTTCATTGAATTCGTTTGGTAATCTCAGGGATCCTTTTTGTGTCAAACTTGTTTCTGATTGGAGTTAGTATATCCTAGTTTGTTAAACTAACTTGTTTCGTTCTTTTTCATGCCAAATCCGTGGTGAAATCTGTGGCCAAAGTCAGCCTGTTCAACCCCTTTTTCACAAGTCCAGAATTTGGATTTTTGATCCAGCCAAGTTTCTCGTTGTTTAATCTGTTGTTTAGCTTCTCTAAGGTAAGGAAGGAGTTATCTAATTGCTAGAATGAGTAATCTCAAGCTAGAGATGTAGGAACCTCACAAGGTTCATCAAGGGATGAAGTTGGAATTGGGAATATGATATGGAGGTCATAAACCCAAGGTTTTCTAAGTCAAACAAGTTTAAATGGACCTAATAATGCTCACTGGATTGATTTTCGAAGTTAAAACCAAGTGGAAATGAATTTCATATCTTGAAATGGTTATTTTCCAAGTTTATGTTGATTCTGTGATTTGATGTTGATTTATGTTATTATGTACTTGTTTATCTGTTCTAACTTGTTTCTTATATGTGTTTATGCCTCTGTTTTGCATAAGATCGGAAAAACAATGAATGGAATTCGAATTGGTGCCTAAAATGCAGAAACTGGTGCTGTTGCAGTAAAAACACTCGAGTTTTTTTAGAAACACTCGAGTATTCTGGGAAAATGAAGAACAACTCGAATCTTTCTTCAAGGACTTCAAGTATTCTGGAAAAAAAATGAAGAACACTCGAGTATTTTATAATATACTCGAGTATTTTGACTAAAACTTAAGAAAACACTTATTTTTTTTAGAATATTAAATACCTAATTCTTATACGTTTATCCATTGGTCGATTATTATCCTGAAAGTGTCCTACTGGAATTTCATCCAGTGGTTGATATGTTCGGACAGGAGTCCCAATGGACAAATGTATAAGTTTTCTTGCTTCCCATTGGTTGATTTTATCCTGGATGAGTCCTACTGGAATTTTATTCAGTGGTTGACATATTCGGACAGGATGTCCCAATGGAAGTGCGTACACCCATTTGGTTGATTATTTTCCCACGTCCCAGTGGAAGTCTTTACCCACTTGGTTGATATTTTGGGAGTCCTAAATGGGGTCGTTGCAATAATTAATAACAAAACGATTAACTCCTATTGTATAAAACCATCACAAAGTGGCTGGGCCGCTGATGGAATTTTCAGTAAGCACTAGCACCAGTTAATGCTAAAAGAAAAGATGAAATTGTGATTAAGAAGGATTATGAACTTTGGGTCTCTATATTGGAGGCATGATGTTCAAGGATGTGATTTAAAAGAAAGAAAGAAGACAAAAAGTTGTGTGACATTATCATGCATGGAGAAGGAGTTGCTCCGATCTAGATTCGGAACTTCGGTAAGGTTAAATCAGAATATCCCTGGCACAAGGATGCTAGGAAGACCGAGTTCCCATCGATCGTGATGCTTGAATATGAATCGCTCCGGTTTGATGAACCATAGGATTGAGAATATCCTGAGCCTGAGATACTCGGATGCCAAACCGTGTAGCATGAATGAGGAGTAGGCATCCATCACGACATTAATCGAGATATTATAAAAGACAGTTTGAGCATATACATATGCATTTATTATTGCTATATGATAACATGTGTTTGTTATTTCTAGCCACTGTTATACTCATTTGTTATTGCTTTTAGCTATGACTCACTCCCAGTCCCTTGTGTAGGTGATGGCGACAAACATGTTCTGCGTGGAGATGAGGTCGCTCCCTAATGGGGAGTGGAATTTTGAGGACCATAGGGCTACATATGAGGGGGATGTGGAAGTTATCTTCCGCCATCCTAATCCATATTCCCGTATGCGTCCGCTTAGATCGAGAATTCCAATGGTTTACATCATGCACATTCCGCCAAATTTTGTTATGAGAAATGGAACCCCTCTACCACCACCAAGACGTTTTCCGAGATGCACTATCCCACCGAGTCCAACACTCTCCTCAGAAAGAATCATCCTAGAGGTTCCGGCCTGTCCTAGTCCTTCTCCTCGAGTTCGATCCCGAACTTCGATATACGTGCCTGACGATTCGGCACAAGAAGAGGAGGAAGAGGAAGAGGAGGATCCAATCGAGGATGAGGATCCGGTGGATAATGCGAATCAGATGGTGGATGAATTTATGGACAACTCGACTGGAAGTCAGTGGGGAACTGACGACTAAGTTAAGTTGTGGGGTGGAATGTGACTGATATAACCCATCAGGTTTTCTCTTATCTATGTTATGTTATATTATGAGTCATGAACCATATGCTCTAGGTTATTATGAATTTTGTTGTAATATATGTAAGATAATGTAATGGCCTAGAGTTTTAAGTTAAGTAATTATGTATTTTGTTTAAATGAAGAAAATGGGATGTACTCCCTTTTTAGTATGAATGAAATATGATGTTACGTCACTTGTCTTCATGACTCGGTGTTTATATGATTCCGCAAGAATTGATAATGGATGATGACTTGGCTTTTAGTTTCAAAGAAAAAAAATGGTTGTATTTTTTTTTAATACGAATATTTAACTTTGGAATAAATGTTGGGTCGTCACATTTAGTGGTATCAGAGCAATGGTTCGACTCTCGGCCTTGGAGTGTGGCCTTACACACTAACCATTGCATATCATGACATGGTGCTTTTGATGTTTGTAGTATAAGACTAGAATTCACAGAATCTAATTAAGTTTCCCCTTTGGATTTTGTAGGACTAGATGGCCGGAAGAAATAACGCTAACATTGCGGAGGCATTGACCCGGATGGCTGCAGTTCTGGAGAATATGCAGCACAACCATCCTCCAAGCAATGGAACCCCAGCGGAGTTTCAAGGCTTAGATTCCTTTAGAAAGTGCAAACCTCCTAGCTTCTCGGGTGGTCGTCGTCCCGAGCAAGCTCAGTTCTGGCTCGATGAGATGAATAAAATCTTTAGAACGTTGACTCTGTCGGAATCGCAAAAGGTCACGTTTGCTGCCTACGTGCTCACTGGTGAAGCTGCGACCTGGTGGAACCAGACTCGTCAATTCCTGGAGTTTGATCAAGCAGAGTTTACTTGGGGAATCTTCACAGAAAAGTTTCTCGAGAAGTATTTCCCAGATGACATCAGGCTGCAGAAGGAAATGGAGTTCCTCGATTTAAAGCAAGGAAATCTGTCAGTGGACCAGTATGCTGAGAAATTTGAAGAGCTGATGAAGTACTCGCCATACTTCCAGTATCACCCCGATGAACATTCCAAGAGCACACGATTCAAGAATGGTCTGAGACCCGATATCAAATTAGCTGTGAGTGTGCAAAGGATCCGACACTATCCAACGTTGGTTAGTACTTGTCGCATTTTCGAAAGAAATAGCGTCAAGAAGGACATTGGACAAGGAGGTTTTGGGCCGCATCGCAATCAGCATAGGCATGGCAACAAGAACCGGAGAGGTCCTTATCCACAACAAGGAAAAGGAAATGCATCATCTTTTGGAGTGCCCAGTCTCCCAGCTCCTGGTGCAATGTGCAACAAATGTCAAAGATTTCATCCTGGAAGGGAATGTTGGAGAGACAAACCACCAACTTGCTACAACTGTGGAAAGGCTGGCCACATCGCTCGTCTTTGTCATCAGCCCCAGCGTCAGAACGATCAAGGTTCGGGAAGCAAACCATGGGTCAATGGGAAGGTTTTTACCATGTCCGGATCAGAAGCGGAGCAGGCAGATAATCTCGTGCAAGGTAACCATCTTCTCAATGGCATGCCTTGTCGCTTTCTATTCGATTCTGGTGCTACGCATTCTTTCATCTCTGAGGAATGCGTTACGCGTTTGTGTTTACCCGTTTCGGAGACACCGTTTAGACTTAAGGTGTGTACTCCTTCGAATGTGCCGGTGACTACGTCAAGAGCATGTTTTGGATGTTCCGTTAATATAGGAATTATGTCCTCTAGGGTAGATTTAATCTGTCTACCTTTATCCCAACTCGACGTTATTTTGGGGATGGATTGGTTAGCAACTAACCAAGTGGTGATCGATTGTAAGACTCGAACGATTGTTTTTCCCGGTAAAAAGTCGCCTGAGGTGCAACTTGAAGGGTACGTTTGTGTGTTTTCTGCGGTCGTAGCAGAAAAGAAAGATGAGCCGAAGATAGAGGAAATCCCGATTATTCGAGATTTTCCTGAAGTGTTTCCTGATGAAGTTCCCGGTTTGCCACCGCATCGAGAAATAGAATTCAGTATCGATCTAGTTCCTGGTACTGGTCCTATTTCTATTGCCCCTTATCGTATGGCTCCAACCGAATTAGCTGAACTGAAGAAGCAAGTGGAAGATTTGTTAGAGAAGCAGTTCATCAGACCAAATGTGTCGCCTTGGGGAGCGCCAGTTTTGTTCGTAAAGAAGAAGGATGGATCCATGAGGATGTGCATTGATTACAGACAACTCAATAAGGTTACAATCAAGAACAAATACCCGTTGCCAAGAATCGACGATTTGATGGATCAAGTTAGAGGAGCGTCCGTGTTTTCGAAGATTGATTTGAGATCGGGATATCATCAAATCAGAGTAAGAGAGGAAGATATTCCGAAGACAGCTTTCATATCAAGGTATGGACACTACGAGTATGTGGTGATGCCATTCGGTTTAACCAATGCTCCCGCCATATTCATGGATTACATGAATAGAGTGTTCCGACCTTATTTGGATTCCTTTGTTGTGGTGTTCATAGATGATATACTCATCTATTCAAAGACCCCAGAAGAGCATGCCAATCATTTGAAGATTGTCTTGGAGACTTTGAAGGAAAAGAAGTTATATGCCAAGTTAGCCAAGTGTGAATTTTGGCTTGGAAAAGTCAATTTCTTGGGGCATGTGATTTCGAGAGATGGTGTTGCTGTAGACCCAGCTAAAGTAGAAGCGGTGCTGAAATGGGAGAAGCCTAAGTCTGTTACTGAAGTTAGAAGTTTTCTTGGCCTAGCTGGTTACTATCGGAAATTCATCGAAGGATTTTCTAAATTGGCTCTTCCTTTAACCCGCCTGACTAGAAAGGAGCAACCTTTTGTTTGGAATGAGAAGTGTGAAGTTAGTTTCCAAACTTTAAAGGACAAGTTAACATTGTCTCTAGTGTTAACTCTGCCCGATCCCCAGAAAAATTTTGATGTTTACTGTGATGCATCAAAACAAGGTCTAGGTTGTGTTCTGATGCAAGAAGGAAGAGTTATTGCTTATGCATCACGACAGTTGAAGGTGCATGAGGAGAATTATCCTACTCATGATTTGAAGTTGGCTGCTATTGTCTTTGCTTTGAAAATATGGAGGCATTACCTGTATGGTAATACGTTCCAAGTATTCAGTGACCATAAAAGTCTAAAGTATCTTTTTGACCAAAAGGAACTGAATATGAGGCAACGTAGGTGGATGGAATTCTTAAAGGATTACAACTTTGAATTACATTACCACCCCGGCAAAGCCAATATCGTAGCTGATGCGTTGAGTAAAAAGACTTTACATATGAGATTGATGATGGTGAAAGAAGCTGAATTGATTGAAGAATTCCGAAACTTGAATTTGGCAGTTAAGTTCAAACCAAATTGCATCAAATTAGGAATATTACAAATCACAAATGAGTTTGTGGGTCAAGTCCGAAACCTGCAACAAGTGGATGAAGATATCCTAGAGAAGAAAAGACTAGGGATAGAAGGAGTGGAACCAGATTTCCAATTAGGATCGGATGGCATTTTGAGATTTAAGGATCGAATCTGCATTCCGTCAAATCAAGAACTAAGGAGAGCTATACTAGAAGAAGCCCACAAAAGCAAGTTGAGTATGCATCCTGGATCAACTAAGATGTATCAAGACCTGAAGAAGATATTTTGGTGGTCCGGATTGAAGAAAGACGTTGCGTCTTATGTTGCGTCTTGCCTTGTTTGCCAAAAGGCGAAGATTGAACATAAGAAGCCCGGAGGAGAATTGCAACCTTTGAGCATACCAGAATGGAAATGGGATGGAATAGCCATGGATTTTGTAAGTGGTTTTCCAAGAACAAGAGAAAGTTTCGATGCGATTTGGGTCGTGGTTGATCGCTTAACGAAGTCAGCTCACTTCATTCCCATCAACATGCAATATCCGAAGCTTGCAAGATTGTACATCAAGGAAATCGTCAGATTGCATGGTATTCCCTCAAGTATCATATCGGATCGTGATCCCCGTTCGTATCTCGCTTTTGGCAGAGTTTGCATCGAGCGTTAGGAACACAGTTAAGAATGAGTTCGGCTTATCACCCACAAACGGATGGTCAATCGGAGAGAACGATTCAATCTCTGGAAGATTTGCTCCGTGCTTGCGTTTTAGAGTACCAAGAAAGTTGGGATCGTTTGTTGCCGCTTGGGGAGTTCACCTACAACAATAGTTACCACACAAGCATTAATATGGCTCCGTACGAAGCCCTCTATGGAAGGAAATGTAGAACCCCGCTATGTTGGTTCCAAGTGGGGGAGAACGCTATCATTGGACCTGAGTTAGTTCAGGAAACGACCGAGAAGATCAAGGTTATCCAAGAAAAGATGAAGATTACACAGAGTCGTCAGAAGAGCTATGCCGATCAGCGTAGAACCAAGCTCGAATTTCAAGAAGGAGATCATGTATTTCTGCGAATAGTGGCAACAACTGGTATCGGGAGAGTGATGAAACCGAGGAAACTGACACCAAAGTTTATTGGCCCTTATCAGATCCTAAAGCGAGTCGGTCCCGTCGCTTATCAGATCGCGTTACCACCTTCTTTAGCTAATCTCCATGATGTATTCCACATCTCTCAGCTTCGCAAATTTATTCAAGACCCGTCTTCAATTATCCAGTTGCAGCCAGACGAAATACCTTTAAAGGAGAATCTGACATTTGAAGTCGGACCAGTGCGAATTGAAGATCGTCAAATCAGAAAGCTGCGAGGAAAAGAGATTCCTTTAGTGCGAGTTCTTTGGAATCAAAAAGGAGTGTCAGAATCAACATGGGAATTAGAATCTAAGATGAGAGAAGAGTACCCACATTTGTTTATTTAATCGGAATTTCGAGGACGAAATTCTATTTAAGTGGGGGAGGATGTAAGATCCTATATTTTAAATATATGAAACAAAAGTATTTTATCAATATTAGTATCATTAAAATAGTCAATTTTTCCTATTTTAGCAAAAACACTCGAGTATTTTAGGCAAAACTCGAGTATTTTAAGTAGCTGTTTGGAAATTTGAATTTTTAAATAAAAACTCGAGTATTTGGGAAAAAACTCGAGTATTTGGGAAAAAACTCGAGTATTTCGTGCAGACCTGAAAGTGTATAAGTCGGTTTTCATTTAATTTTCGCACCAAAACGCGGTTTCTTGAAATGACAAGCATAGAGCTGGACTTTACTTCGACCTGAAGTATTCTTAAGCTATAAATTGGTGCTTGGTTGAAGCATTCAACACCTCTAATCACCCAAAACCCGAATTTCAGTTTTTGACTCTCAGTTTTTTAGAGCACACTTTGATCTCTGATTTCTCCTTCATTTCTCAATCAAATCCTTCGAAACCAAAACACAACTCAAGGTTCTAGTTCCATCTTTGAATTAGAATCAAGAATCACATCAAATAAGCCCCTGTAGTTCGAGTTCTAGCTCATCAAAGTTTGAGGTTCAAAGCTGTAAAAACAGAGTAGTTTTCAGCATCAAGTATTCATCTTCATTGAATTCGTTTGGTAATCTCAGGGATCCTTTTTGTGTCAAACTTGTTTCTGATTGGAGTTAGTATATCCTAGTTTGTTAAACTAACTTGTTTCGTTCTTTTTCATGCTAAATCCGTGGTGAAATCTGTGGCCAAAGTCAGCCTGTTCAACCCCTTTTTCACAAGTCCAGAATTTGGATTTTTGATCCAGCCAAGTTTCTCGTTGTTTAATCTGTTGTTTAGCTTCTCTAAGGTAAGGGAGGAGTTATCTAATTGCTAGAATGAGTAATCTCAAGCTAGAGATGTAGGAACCTCACAAGGTTCATCAAGGGATGAAGTTGGAATTGGGAATATGATATGGAGGTCATAAACCCAAGGTTTTCTAAGTCAAACAAGTTTAAATGGACCTAATAATGCTCACTGGATTGATTTTCGAAGTTAAAACCAAGTGGAAATGAATTTCATATCTTGAAATGGTTATTTTCCAAGTTTATGTTGATTCTGTGATTTGATGTTGATTTATGTTATTATGTACTTGTTTATCTGTTCTAACTTGTTTCTTATATGTGTTTATGCCTCTGTTTTGCATAAGATCGGAAAAACAATGAATGGAATTCGAATTGGTGCCTAAAATGCAGAAACTGGTGCTGTTGCAGTAAAAACACTCGAGTTTTTTTAGAAACACTCGAGTATTCTGGGAAAATGAAGAACAACTCGAATCTTTCTTCAAGGACTTCAAGTATTCTGGAAAAAAAATGAAGAACACTCGAGTATTTTATAATATACTCGAGTATTTTGACTAAAACTTAAGAAAACACTTATTTTTTTTAGAATATTAAATACCTAATTCTTATACGTTTATCCATTGGTCGATTATTATCCTGAAAGTGTCCTACTGGAATTTCATCCAGTGGTTGATATGTTCGGACAGGAGTCCCAATGGACAAATGTATAAGTTTTCTTGCTTCCCATTGGTTGATTTTATCCTGGATGAGTCCTACTGGAATTTTATTCAGTGGTTGACATATTCGGACAGGATGTCCCAATGGAAGTGCGTACACCCATTTGGTTGATTATTTTCCCACGTCCCAGTGGAAGTCTTTACCCACTTGGTTGATATTTTGGGAGTCCTAAATGGGGTCGTTGCAATAATTAATAATAAAACGATTAACTCCTATTGTATAAAACCATCACAAAGTGGCTGGGCCGCTGATGGAATTTTCAGTAAGCACTAGCACCAGTTAATGCTAAAAGAAAAGATGAAATTGTGATTAAGAAGGATTATGAACTTTGGGTCTCTATATTGGAGGCATGATGTTCAAGGATGTGATTTAAAAGAAAGAAAGAAGACAAAAAGTTGTGTGACATTATCATGCATGGAGAAGGAGTTGCTCCGATCTAGATTCGGAACTTCGGTAAGGTTAAATCAGAATATCCCTGGCACAAGGATGCTAAGAAGACCGAGTTCCCATCGATTGTGATGCTTGAATATGAATCGCTCCGGTTTGATGAACCATAGGATTGAGAATATCCCGAGCCTGAGATACTCAGATGCCAAACCGTGTAGCATGAATGAGGAGTAGGCATGCATCACAACATTAATCGAGATATTATAAAAGACAGTTTGAGCATATACATATGCATTTATTATTTCTATATGATAACATGTGTTTGTTATTTCTAGCCACTGTTATACTCATTTGTTATTGCTTTTAGCTATGACTCACTCCCAGTCCCTTGTGTAGGTGATGGCGAGAAACATGTTCTGCGTGGAGATGAGGCCGCTCCCTAATGGGGAGTGGAATTTTGAGGACCATAGGGCTACATATGAGGGGGATGTGGAAGTTATCTTCCGCCATCCTAATCCATATTCCCGTATGCGTCCGCTTAGATCGAGAATTCCAATGGTTTACATCATGCACATTCCGCCAAATTTTGTTATGATAAATGGAACCCCTCCACCACCACCAAGACGTTTTCCGAGACGCACTATCCCACCGAGTCCAACACTCTCCTCAGAAAGAATCATCCTAGAGGTTCCGGCCTGTCCTAGTCCTTCTCCTCGAGTTCGATCCCGAACTCCGATATACGTGCCTGACGATTCGGCACAAGAAGAGGAGGAAGAGGAAGAGGAGGATCCAATCGAGGATGAGGATCCGGTGGATAATGCGAATCAGATGGTGGATGACTTTATGGACAACTCGACTGGAAGTCAGTGGGGAACTGACGACTAAGTTAAGTTGTGGGGTGGAATGTGACTGATATAACCCATCAGGTTTTCTCTTATCTATGTTATGTTATATTATGAGTCATGAACCATATGCTCTAGGTTATTATGAATTTTGTTGTAATATATGTAAGATAATGTAATGGCCTAGAGTGTTAAGTTAAGTAATTATGTATTTTGTTTAAATGAAGAAAATGGGATGTACTCCCTTTTTAGTATGAATGAAATATGATGTTACGTCACTTGTCTTCATGACTCGGTGTTTATATGATTCCGCAAGAATTGATAATGGATGATGACTTGGCTTTTAGTTTCAAAGAAAAAAAAATGGTTGTATTTTTTTTGAATACGAATATTTATCTTTGGAATAAAAGTTGGGTCGTCACACTAGATCCTAGGGATGGAGCTGGCGAGGATCTGAGGAGCTGCTGAGGACACTGAAGACCTGCTCTGAGACTTCTATTTTGAGACTATGTGATATATTGTATATATTTTGAGAGGTCTTAGAGTGAGATTTTATTTCATACAGCTGGGTTGTATACGTTTTTATAAACTCTTGCTATCTCGACTGATGTTACTTGCTACTTACTGTACTGATGGGGTTTCATATTATGCTATGACATATATATATATATATATATATATGATGTTTCATTTTCCTCAGCAGAGCCCCATAAGTATTATTTTTACTTCCGCGAACTCTGATTTATATTTAAAAGGGATTCGGTGATAAAGTTATGTTTTTACTTATTCAAAACCACTCGAGAGACAAATGATATGTTTTAATAATAACTACAAATAATGTTTTCGAAAATTTAGGAATTGTTATCTCGAGAAATAGTTTATAACCAAGAGGGTTTTTGATTGAGCAAGTACTAATATTAAAAAGGAAAAATTTTCTAACCCTAATTTTGATAGCAAGTATTCAACTATTTGGAAATATTAATTATTTTCAAGTTAAAAAGAGAGCGTCACAGATTTAACTCATTGTTCCAGCGCTAGATAAAACTTATTTTTGGGCTGATCCAAGGTTTGCACATTATGCTATTAGTTATGAAATTATCTCTTTTAATTTTTATTGGATTGGTTTCTAAATTGGAATGCTCAAATTTTTGTTCCCTTTGATTAACGTTTCACCTTTTTCTGTTTCAATTTCTAACTGTGGACCTAGAGCTTTGTAAATAAGTATTCCACAACACTTTTTTCTATATTTATGAAGAATGTATCCTTTGAACTTTAATCTTTGGTTTTTTGTTGGTTCAAAATTCTAATAAGCATTTGTGCTCTAATTTAGATGCATATGCTTGATACATTGATGTATTTTATAAGTTACGACATTGATAATATATATTTTATAAGCATGACTCATGATAGCATCTTCACCCAACTCCACATCTCATTTCACAGATCTAATGTCTTAGGTGTGCTTCATAATGTTAGCTTTAGCTTTTCAATTACTCTTTCTAACGAACTTTCTCTTTAACTTTAAGAGCTGGTCTGTTTAGGAATTTAGCAGCAAAGTGCGTTTTTATCTCGATGCCCCTTGCTTATGCTTGACTGCTATGCAATCCATCATGTGTATTTTTTTACGTGCTTGGGCTACTATGCTGCACTCTTATCTTTATTCACATACCATTTTAGCTTTGATTATTGAAAGCCTCATCATAAATTATGCATTTATGTTGCAGGCAGAGAAGAAAACTGCAAATATTGTCTTTAAAAGAATATTTTATATAAGGTTGGTATGTGAACATGGGTGTTGATATGGGTCATTTGGATCACTTTTGTTAGTGTTTGTTATTGATCAAGGTTTATCCCCACTAAAGGCAAATTAGAGTTCTATTTATTAAGGACTAACAAGTTTTAAATCTCACTTTCTCTCATGTTCTTAAGGACTATGCTTTTTGTCCACCATTTTTTAAGGCACTGAAAGTATCTAAATGGATGCATACCCCAATTTCTTGAGTTCAATCTTCACTTCTAATGTTTAAATAGAGATAAATTTGAATCATTTAAAAATATTGAGTTCAATTGTTTAAAATTCAGATTTAAAAAAAAAATTGTTATTGACATTGTTACTATCATGTATTTTTTTCAATTCTATTTTGAATGGGATTAAACTTTAGTTTTGAGCCGATTGATTTTTCTACTGCTTTGGTTTTGATTGACAACTATTCATTCTCTAACATTTTTGGGGTCGTTATTTTGTTAGAAGCTATTGAGGGTTGAAATGAAGAGACTCTTGAGAATGTGCCATTCGGTTCAACTATTTTTGAGAAGGTGATAAAATAAGGAAACCTAATTATAATTAAAACAAATCAATTACATGTTTGGTTGTAGGTCCATGGTAAGTGACAAGAATTTTCGCTATAGCTATGCAGCTATGTCTTAAGATATTTAAATAAGGCTTTGTGAAGAATTCAAGTGTTGTTATTTAAATGGTGTATTAAATAAGGCATTGCAGGCTTGAATGTCGTCTAAGATGGTTGATTTTATTAAGGTAAAAGGAGAGAAAACAGAAAGTTCTGCTTTGTATGGACTTTAAAGAACTGAAGATCTTGGTAAGATGGACTTTAAGACATTAGCAACTTGCTAATTTTTCTTTGTAGAATTATTTATGTAAAGATTTTTTTATTAACATGCTAAATTTTAATTATAATTTTGCTTCCAATAATTACTACTCAAATAGAATTATGTCATTCATCTTTTTTTTTTTTAAAAAAGGGGGGTCTATATTACTCCCTCCGTTTTTTTTCTTTTGTCTTTCTGGAGTTGTGCACACAGATTAAGAAAGTGTTGATTATGATGATTATTGTAAAGTTTATATGTATTTTGTCAAAACTGCCCCTATTTAATCTTTATTGAAAGTTGTAGTAGTATTTAATTTTTATAAGTAAGTGTGTCCATTAATTAATGTTTAATGGTTTAGAGATGAGAGAGATGATAAAGTAGAATTAATGAGGAGTGAATTAAATGATTGGATGAAAGGTTAAAATTGAAAAAAAAAAATATATTTGTGTATTGGAATTGTAAAAAGACCAAAGATATGAAACAAGGAAAAAAGGCCAAAAGGACCAAAGAAAAAAAAAACGGAGGAGTAACTTACTATCTAAATAACACATTTTCAAAAGAAAAAACAACTAAAACCCGTGCATCGCACGGAAAACTTACTAGTTGGATCAAAATGCAAAGTTTAGTAACTATGCTCAGTTTGCGGGGAGCAGCGCTTCTTAAAAATAGCTGTAGTCAATAATCAGTCAATGCGCAGTTGCACATGGATCGTTTACGTGATCATTTACGATTTTACTTCACGTTTGGTTCAAATACAGTGGATATTCTCTTAGAAGGTACTCCCTCCGGTCCATACTTAACCATATTCCTCGGACCAAGAAAAGTAGTTAGTTTCATGAATTCTATGAAAATATATTATAACATTACAATTTTACCCTCTCAATTTTTCTTGAAAAATTCACACTCATTAATGAACAACAAAAAATACATGCATTTAATAAGGGCAAAAAAGAGAAAAAGCAATAAATGATGCATAGAAAATACAAAATGTCTTATATATAGGATCAAAAATTGCTTCTAGAATATGCCCTATATATATAGGACCGGAGGGAGTAGTATATTTATTTTTTTCTCAAATATTAAAAAAATTAATTAAATTTTTAATGTTAATACAATTATTTTTAAAATATTTTTATTTAAAAAATTGTTATCTTCTTTAATTTTTTTATTTAACTTTTTAAAATAATTCTATTTTTATTACTTTAAAAAATTAAATATAATAAACTAATTTTATATAAAATTAATTTTTTTTTATTATAATAGTATAAACTTTACATTTCAAAGTTTCTTGGGTGCAGGAAGTCATTGCAATTCCACTCCATGGAAATTCAAACGATAAGTGCATAAAAGACGGTGTACGTCATTACTTACATCATCGATGTCCATCCCTTTTAGGTATTTTTTATTTTTTTTTAGATTTCTGGTGACAGTTACTTGTTGATCATCTATTAAACATAAATGGAAAAGTATCCATCTCACGATACCAACAGGCATACGAGATATTTGTCTGATACGTATCTTAAAGTTATCTGATTATTTTTATTTAATTTTAATTATTTTTCTAAAAAAATAACTTTTAGAATATTTTTCAAATACTTTTAGATACTCTTTGATATTTTTCGATATTTCCCATATTCTTATTTGACTTTATTTTGAATTTTTAATAATACTATTTTGTTAAAGTGACTTTTTAATTACTATTTTTAATAAAATAAATGACCCATTTTTTATGTCCTTTAAGTTGTGATCATATAGTTATGGAGTATTAATGTCATTTTAAACTAATGATAATATGATTGAAAATTATCAACATATAATCTTTTTTTTAAATTTTTATTATATATATAAATATAAATTTGTGTTAACATATTTTGGGCCGTATCTTGAATTTTTAAAATTTCCCGTCGTATCGGTATCCTTGTTGCTCCTATTGTTGAAAAAATGGTTGAATCTCGTTTTAGGTGTGGTTTGGGCATGTGTGGAGGAGACCGGTGGAAGCCCCGGTTAGGAGGATAGACCAAATGGAGGGTACTACAAGGGCTAGAGCAAGAGGAAGACCTAGAAAAACTATAGGCGAAACAATTGAGAAGGATATGGCAATCAATGTCTTATCAAAAAACATGATTTATGATAGGCCTTTATAGCGTCGTTTGATCCATGTAGCCGACCCCACCTAGTGGGACAAAGGCTTAGTTGTTGTTGTTGTTTTATCACTATCCTTGTCGCTGTAAGAATCGGGCTTCATAGTTGATCAGATAATTAATCATTTTGCTAAGGCTAATATGGGAGCAGTTCTAACTTTCAAAAAAAAAAAAAAAAAAGATGGGAGCAGTTCTATAAAACCAACTGCTCCAATCCTATTCTGTTTCTTAGTCATTAAAAATTCGAACAACAAAGAACAAGTAGAAGTATAGAAATAGAACACTTCTTTTGCCTCTTAAATCTTATGTGACTGGATAAAAAATTCAATAATAAACTAACATTCCTCTATTTAAATCCTTACATTATTTTATCTTAACCAACTACTCATATGTGCATTAGATTTTGAGCAGGCAAACATAACACTATAATCTAAATAGTTTCCATGGCGAAAACAACTCACATAGCTGTTATTCCAAGTCCAGGTTTCAGTCACTTAGTTCCTATAACTGAATTCTCCAAACGACTTGTTCAGCAACACCCAAATTTTCATCTCACGTTTATCATTCCCTCACTTGGGCCACCCCCAAATAACTCCAAAGCCTACCTTGAAACTCTTCCTTCAAACATAGATTCCATTTTTCTTCCTGCCATAAACAAAGAAGACTTGCCAAAAGCAGAATACCCTGGAATTCTGATTCAACTCACTATTACTCACTCCCTCCCATCCATTCAAAAAGTCCTGAAATCCTTGACCTCAAAAGCTCCACTTTCTGCTTTGGTTGCAGATGTTTTTGCATTTCAAACACTAGCTTTTGCAAAGGAGCTTAACTCCTTGTCCTTCATTTACTTCCCTGGTTCAGCTATGGCTCTGTCACTGTTCCTTTACATGCCAAAACTGGATCAAGAAGTTTCAGGTGAGTACAAAGACTTAACAAAACCTATACAGATACCAGGTTGTGTACCACTTTTGGGACAAGATCTTCCAGCCCCAGCTCAAGATCGATCAAGTGATGCCTACAAAAGCTTCCTTGAACGTTCCAAAGGACTTTCTACAGCTGATGGAGTCTTGATCAACACCTTCTCTGAAATGGAATCAGGTATTGTTAAAATTGATGCAACTCCCTAAATTATTTATGTTGTAAAGCGTGAAAGTAAGGAACTCTTAAAAATAAGTTGGTACGTAGTGTAAGAAAAATCAATTAAATCTAAGGAGGTGGAACTTCTTTTCTTGGTCCTAGGCAATGCTATGATACATTTTCATGTAGTAGAGGGTTTTTTTTTTTTAAATTTTTTTATAGGTAAAGTATTTTTAATTTTTTTTAGTAACAGAGGAAGATGATTTAAATCCATCAAATGGTGGCGTCCAAATTGAACCTGGGACTTCCAACTCCCATGTTTTAAGACTTGGTATATAACCACGTAGGTTACACCCACTCGTCTCATGTGGTAAATTCTATTTTTGATCGAAGAACTACCGTCACATCTATATTCATAGATAAAAAACTCACCATATTTTTAAATATAAGCATTTAGGATAGACTTTTGTAAGGATTAAAAAAAGTTAGTTAATGTTGTTAGTGATATTAAAAATCGTAATATTTGATATATTTTTCAAAATTACCTCTATAATTATCATTTTAGAACTCTAAAAGATATTTAAATAAATAATATTATTTATATAAAAGAAGTAATTAATATTATTGAAAATTGAGATAAAAACTTATAAAAAAGATAAAATAAAACTGAATATCTAGGTTATATTTCTAGATAGAAAGAATTACTCATACAAGTATTCCTATATTTCTTATTTCTCAAACATTAAGTCATTCTCTTATAAAATATTATTGAGTTAATTATCATATCACTTTTTTTCGGACCTGAATTCTCTGACTTCAATTTTGATGCAATCATTGGTGTAGTCACCAATTTAACCATCAAAAGTTTATCTACCGTATTTTTTTTCTAAATTTAATTGTTAAAAAAAATATTTTCAAAGGTCAAGATTTCATGCGGTCATTGAAGTGACCGCATATTATCCTATTCCCTTTTTTTCTTTAATTTTGTCTTTGTTCGTCACTTTCAATGTGGACGTTATTGAAATATATAGGGGAAGGCTCCCGTGCATGGTTAATTAAACCATGCATCGGTGCATGGTTTAATTTTTTTTTTGTTTTTCAAATTTTTTTAATACAAATTTATTCAGAATATTTTTTAACACAAGTTTGTATATATATTTATTAGAATCTCTAAATTTTGAATACAGTTTTACTCAATACAGTTTTTTAAGAACACAGAGTAAAAAAAAAATAAATCCAAATTATAAAAATCACTTCATATCCGTAAAAAAGAAAACACATAGAATATTTTTTAATTGATTAAATTTTAAAAAAATAAATAAATAACCCAAAAATAAAGACATGCACTGATGCATGGTTGTGAATAATTTGCACTGGAACCTTAGCCAAATATATAACACAATCAATTTGTATCTTGTCGAAAAGTTATTCAAGAGTGTTTTTGATGGATTAAAATAAGTATTATAATAAATAAAAAGTAGATCCGGGTACCGGTTGGTGTACACCAGAAAATAAGTATTATAATAAATAAAAAGTAGGGCTAATACGAATAACTTTTTCATCTCGAACAATTGCATAATGTCAATAATGTCACGACTCACGACCAAAGAGTAACATGCTCGATCGTACGAAGTTGAAGGAAAAAGTGGTAATTTAACCCTCTAATTATTCATAATACAGGTACTATAAGAGCATTGGAAGAGGATGAAAATTGCAATATAAACTTTTACCCAGTGGGACCAATTACTCAAAAAGGTTCAACCATTAAGGAGAATGGGTCAGAGTGTTTAAGATGGTTGGACAACCAACCACCAAATTCAGTGTTGTATGTTTCATTTGGAAGTGGTGGGACACTTTCTCAAGACCAAGTCAATGAGCTAGCTTTGGGTTTGGAATTGAGTGGCCAAAAGTTTTTGTGGGTTTCCAGAGCTCCGAGTAATTCAGTTAGTGCTGCTTACCTTGATACTGAAAATGATGACCCTTTGCAATTCTTACCAAGTGGGTTTTTGGACAGGACAAAAGAACAAGGTTTGGTTGTACCATCCTGGGCCCCACAGGTTCAAGTGCTTAGTCATAGTTCTGTTGGTGGGTTCTTAAGTCATTGCGGTTGGAATTCAATCTTGGAAAGCATGCAAGAGGGAGTTCCACTGATAACATGGCCACTCTTTGCAGAGCAAAGGATGAATGCAGTGATGTTAACTGATGGCCTTAAAGTAGCATTGAGGCCTAAAGTTAATGAGGATGGCATAGTAGAAAAGAAGGAAATTGCAAAGGTGATTAAGTCTTTGATGGAAGGGGTAGAAGGTAAAGGAATTCGCATAAGAATGAAGGATTTAAAAGATTCTGCTGCTAATGCACTCAAAGAAGATGGTTCTTCTACACAGACCATGTCCAAGTTGGCTAGCAAATGGGAAAATTTTGGTGGGATTTAGGAAAATAAATCTTCTGTATTTTTTATCTTTTTGGATCTTCCAACAAAATTTCCATTTGTTTGTGTGTGTGGTATTTTCTTTTTCAATAAATTTTTTTATTAGACTATCACTTTAGTCTCTCACTCTGTAAGTAGCTTTCATATTAGTCCTTGACTTCTCAATAATTCATCTTTAGTCCTTCACTTTGAAAAAAGCTACTCACGTTAGTTTCTGACAACTTTTTTCGTTCATAGACGTTAGTATTATAGCAATTAGGACCAAAGGACGGGCATGGCCGTGCCTGCAAGCGCCCGCAATTTTTACGGACGGGCATGGGCTACCTGTTTTGACTTTAGGGCAGAAAATTCATACTCTGCCCGACCATATTTCTTGCGGGCGAGCATATGGACAACCTGTTTTTTACTTGAGAATTGAAAAAAAAAATAAAAAAGGCTTACTTGCACTTTCGGTCTCCCAATTTTGATAATTTGGCGATTTTGGTTCCCTAATTTTTAATTTGGCTATTTCAGTCCTCCAATTTACAATTCGTGGATATTTTGGTCCCTCCGCTAGCATCGTTAACAGAAGAGTTGACGAAGGGACCAAAATAGCCACGAATTGTAAATTGGAGTACTGAAATCGCCAAATTAAAAGCTAGGGGACCAAAATCACCAAATTATCAAAATTGGTGGACCAAAAGTGCAATTAAGCCAATTGCATATGTTAACAAACATGTTAAACAAAATACTCCCTCCGTTCTCATTTATAAGTCATTTTATTGAGGATTTATTTGTTCCAAAACATAAGTCACTTTACAATATCTCGGCAACATTAAATAACCTATACCAAATATACCCCTAATAATTCCAATTTATATTCCATATTCCAAGGAACCTTTTTACTTGTTCACAATGATGGCAACATCAATTAAATTGTATTGAATTTTATGTATAGATAATTTTGAAACTTTGATGTAAGAGTATTTTATTTTTATAACTTTGAGAGTAATAATCTCTAACTACTTCTTAATCAATGTGGATTTGATAAAAGGACCTTATAAACAAGGATCAATGGAGTATATTGAGTTTACATTAAAAATTAATATATTTAAAAAATTGTGTGCATTAATTACAATATTTTCTGATACACACTTATCAAATATGAATTTTTTTAGCATGTGTCATATAATACACATTGGAAAAATCCTTTTATAACCTTTTTAGTATTGTATAAATATTATTGTTATTAAAATGATTTTTCTCATATGTATTGTATGATACATATAAAAAACTCAGTCCACGTAAGACAGCTCAATTGGTGGCTGCAGGGACACTTAGGATTTCCCCCTCCCAGGTCATGGGTTCTAGTCCCAGACCTCCCATGTAAAAAAAAAATCATATTGAATAAGTATACACCACAAATTTGAAAATACCAAAATTTTGATAATTTGGCGATTTTGGTCCCCTAGCTTTTAATTTGGCGATTTCAGTCCTCGAATTTACAATTCGTGGCTATTTTGGTCCCTCCGTCAACTCTTCCGTTAACGATGCTGACGGGGGACCAAAATAGCCACGAATTGTAAATTGAAGGACTGAAATTGCCAAATTAAAAGTTAGGGGACCAAAATCACCAAATTAAAAATTAGGAAAAAAAGTATAATTAAGCCAATAAAAAAAATAAGCGAGAAGCACCTAAAGCAGCAATTGTACATACAAACATAATGCAATATTAAGTTTTAGTACGTTATTTTCGTCCAATGTCAATTTTTTTTTTTTGAAAAAAAATATAAATAACATTCCGTACTTACAAATAAAATGGATATCAAAATCCATAACAAATATATATATTTTAAATTTTGGGATTTTGGACTTTTTTTATTGCCCGTGGGCCATTCGTTGCCTGCCTAAAAATGCCCGCAATTTTTATGCGCCGACAGGCCCTACCCTAATTGAAAATTGGGCGAAAAAATAAGCCATGCCCCGCAATTTTTGATGGCGGGCTGGCCGAGCCCGCGAGCCCAACCCCTAATTGCCAATACTAATAGACGTTAACGTCTTCCACATATAGTCATTGAATAACATATTTGACGTCTGATTGTTGTGCTGCTGCCATATATTCATCAGTTGTTGTATTTTTTGCAATTGTTAGAGCTTCAGCAGTTGCCTTATCTACAGCTGCCTTAGCTGCCTCTTCAACAGCCTTAGTCTTTTCTTCCTCCAATTTTTGTCTTTTGAATTTTGTATCATGCGTAAGATGTTAACGATCACGTATGTATAGGTTATTTAACGACTACATGTGTAAAATATTAACGTTTATGAATAAAGAAAATTGTCAGGTGAATAACTTTTTTCAAAGTGAGGGATTAAAGAACAATTATTAAAAAGTCAAGAATTAAAATGAAAGCACCTTACAAAATAAAGAACTAAAATTACAGTTTAGTCATAAATTTTTTCTTTAGTAAAGTGGTCTTTGTCTAATTACTGTGATGTATTCCATCGTTGACACTTGATAATGGGTGTGTCTGGTCAGGTTTTTATTTTTGACTGAAAGCTTTTTTAAAGAAGTCAAAAATTAAAGTTTTTAAGAAAGCTGGTGCTATACTTGTTTAGCAATTTGATATTTTATAAGAAAAGTTCCTCTTGAATTGAAAATTGTTTTAATTTTTTCTTAAATTGAAAGCACCTTTTATGTTGTCAAGATTTTAACCTATGTCAAAATTAATAAATTTTTTTTAACAAAATACTAAATTTCAAGAAAATTTTAATATCATAAATAATATTGAACTCTTATATTTTTACAACCTTTTCTTTTTACACTCTCATTTATTTTATATCTTATTTTTTTTTCTTTCTCTTTCTTCTTTTCATATCACATCTTCTACATCCAAAAAAAAGATATGAGAGTATCATTTTTCAATAATATTAGTGCATTTACAATGATATAACTCTTACAAAATTCTATTATCCATAAAAAATACATAAAAAATAGTTAATAAAAAAGTGAAAACTATAAAAGGCAAAAAGTTTTCTAAAAAAAAGAGAAAGAAAATACTAAAAAGACTTTAACATGGTCTTGATTCTTGAATCCTTGAACAATGTAATCCAATGTCCAAAAATCTTTTTTTTTTTAAAAATATACAAATCAATACAAATAGGAATTGTGTGGTTTTTGAGATTTGTATTGAGAAGTAGTCAATAACACAGTTTTGTTATTGGACTTCTCTCCTATGTCCTAAAATGGAGGTGCTTCTGGTTTTAGCGCCGCAAGGATATCCCTCTGTTATTTTGGGAAAATATTTTGTCACCCCACGATCTATTAATGTCACCCCAATATTATAATTTATTTCTTTTGTGCCTTTTTAAAAAAATTACTTTTACACAGGTCGTAGGGGTTGCTCACGACCTGCGATCGTAACACCCCCTTACGACCAGTTCAAAAACTGAATTTTTGAACGGGTCGTAAGGAGGTGTTACGACCTGCAGGTCGTAGGGGTTGCTTACGACCTACAAGTCGTAGCACCCCTTATGACCTGACAGCTACGGAAAATTGTGTATCCATTCCGTTGCTGATCTCTAGCAAACTACGAATTAGCAACGGAATCGCTACAAACATGTGTGTAAATGTGGAAAATGGCTTCTGTTGCTATTTGTTGCACTTACCCCTTCATATTATTGATCAACAACACAATTCAACTCAAATCTGAATGCTTGCTTTACTCCCTGGCAATAAATACCTCATAGTCGTAGACTAATCCAATGTTTCATTTCATTTTCTAAACTTGTATTTTAACTTGCACCTATATTATGTATATCTACTTGGCTCAGATTAGTTGTTTTAATTTTTCTATGTTCAACAGAAGACATTGTCATAAACTATTATAAATGAAAATTCATGCATTTTGTGCACCTTTCTTTTTGATTTTGTTAAATATTTGTTTGTAGTTTGTAACATCCCTAATTTTAGTCCCTAGTATAATTATAAGTTTTATCGAATTAAATATTTGTTTCTTAAAAATCAATTATTTAGTTGTTGGGTATTTTTACAAAATACATTTTTGTTATTTATGAAAGTATATTTCATTTTTTTTACGATTCTAAGGTAAATTCATTTAAAGTAATTGCCCTATGAAAAATACACTTTGTGTTTTACTTTATTTTTGATATGTTTCACATGGAAACATTTTATTGGAAATATTTATAAGTTTCTTACTTTATGATTTTCACTCTAGTGTTTAAAAATTGATTATGGGTATTTTGGGTTTTAAAATAAAAGAAAAGGTAAATATAAGTGTGGGTATGTGTTAAAAAAAATTAAAAAAAAGAAGAAGAAACCGTGTGATGTGTGTGTGGTTGTGTTCCAAGAGGCAAAACCTCATCTCCTTCTTCTCTGTGCAGCCGGCCCTAGAACCCCCTTCCTCCAAAAACCTTCGGCCGCCACCCCCCTTCTCTCTCTATCTCCCTCATTTTCGTCTCTCTCCCCGTCTCTCTCTCTCGCTCATCCCTCGTCGCTGGCCGCCATCGCTCTCTCTCTCCTCCACCATCGTGCGCGGTCCTCTCTCTCTCCTCTTCACCGCCGCACGAAGCAACCGGCACCATTGAGAAGAGCGCCACCACCGTCCGCCTCCATAACCGTGGCCAGCAAAGCTCCCTGTGTCATCTACGTGTTCGTATTGCTGCCCGGAAGACGCGACCGGCGCCACTGTGAGAGGAAGCCAAGGCCGCCGCCACTGCCATGGCTGGGAACCCACCTCTTGTGGCTGTGCAGTGCTTGTTGTTGGTTCCCCGGAGTTTGAAGATCGTTCTCTCTTCTTCCTTCGTTCAGATCCGTTGCCGTTGCCGTTATCGACATCAGCGTCGGTTGTGAATGTGGTGGCTGCCGTGAAAGGAATAGGCATTGTTGCTGCAGTTTGGGTTGAACCGGGTGGTCCGAACCGGCCTTCAAAACCATATCTGAGGGGAAATCCCTAATACTTTCCTAACTGCTCTATGTTATGTTTTAATTTTTTATATTAATACTAATTTTAATGTTATTGGTAGTATTATTTAATATTAAACTGTTTTGGAAATTAAACTTGTATTACAGTTTATGTTGATTTTAATTATGTTGTTAGTGATGATGAATTTAATTGCTTACCTGATTGGGATAACGTCGAATTAAATATTATGTCGAATGATGAGTTTTAAAGAGTACTTTTGTTAAATGTGTTGGGTTCCTAAGTAAGTGAGCTGTCGCTTAGCTTGATTGAGTTGTCCCTGAGCTAAACGATGCCTCAGTTAATTAGGAAATTGATATAGTCGACATAATGTTAATTCGAGTTAGGACGTTGAACATTAATTTCAAACTGAAGGGAAGTGAAACTGTTTTAATGTTATGATTATGAGTTGAACTTATTTTTGAATTAAGAACACTTTCTTTTAGTTTGGAATTAATAGTGTCAAATAACAATCTTTGATTTTGTGGTTTCAAAAACTAAAACTAATTAACTTTAATGAATTTTTGGTGATTATGTTAGTTTCAAAATGTTAATGTATTTTCGATAGAAAGCTATACTATTTATTAAAGAGACAATGATCTTAATTTGAAATCCTATGTTATTTTGGTTTGCAAATTATAGTTAAATGATTTCTTGATTTGGAAAACTTACGAAAATACTCTACTTTGATATATGATAAGTATATACCGAGATTTTAATTTGAGTCGCTTTTGGTACATTAAATTGATTACTATATGATTTAATAATATAGTTAGACTACGAAGGAGCTTTAGGACAAACACAAGCGATAACAATGGGTCAAGATATGTGCGAGTATCGGCATATGGAAAGGAGTGCGTTTTTGAAAAACTAAGAGTTAAAGCAATTGCAGGTAAGGGGTTCTTTACCTTGCTTTAGGGAGTATTTTCTAATTAGCTCATAGTACTTGCTAAGAGTATATGTATATGTTTGGTTTGGAATTTAGATAGTTATTATAGGCTTAACCATCAAGAATGAAATAGTTGTTAAATTGATATATGTGATAAATTTTCTATGCTAAGTGCTAAATGTCATTATTTATGCCTAACTGAAGTACATGGAGACTTGGTTGGTAACTAGAAATGATTCTATATGATAGTTGTTTTGTATGTTAGAAAAAGTATAGAGTATGTGCTAGATTTAGATTAAAAGCCCTAAAATAGATAATATTGTATAAAGTATTTAAATATGATATTTGATTAAGTGGTTGATATTGTGCTAATTTATGTTGAGTCTGGAACTTTTGAATGATAATGAATATGTTGATTGGAATAGGTATGAATGATTCTTTGGAAAGTGAAAATATAATGGCATGCATAAATTGATGAAGTTCATAAGTTTGACAACAAATGAAATAATTGAAAATGAAATTCAAAGACTTAATGAACAAAGAGTGTGTGAACCATGTCTTGTAAGACGTTGTCCGGGTTGTGGGACTGTATGCATAGACTGGTGTGATTCAGGTCGTGTAAGACGTTGTCCGGGTTGTGGGACTGTACGCATCGACTAGTATAATTCAGGTCTTGTAAGACGTTGTCCGGGTTGTGGGACTGTACGCATAGACCGGTGTGTTTTCATGTCTTGTAAGACATTGTCCGAGTTGTGGGACTGTACGCATTGACTGGTTCGGTTTGAGGTCGTGTAAGTCGTTGTCCGGGTTGTGGGACTGTACGCATCGACTGATTTGATTTGATGTCTTGTAAGACGTTGTCCGGGTTGTGGGACTGTACGCATAGACTTGTGTGATCCAGATCTTGTAAGACGTTGTCCGGGTTGTGGGACTGTACGCATAGATCGCGTAAGACGCCATAGAGCGCAGCTGTAAGACGTTGTCCGGGTTGTGGGACTGTACGCAATGATGGATCCACGTGAATAAATTTCCAAATGTTATGAGAAAATCAAGGTATGTGTAAAGAGAAAAGAAATCATGGAAAATCAAAAGATTTGATGAAAAAGGCATATATGAGAATCAAATGAAAAATACATGTGGTAAAAGATCAATGAATGGTACAAAGAAAGAATTGCAATGTTATATATGAGATTGTGAAATATGTCAATTTGTATACTTTGGAAATGTATGAAATAATGAAATTAAAACTATGAAAGGACTATTTTATTATGGAAATGAAAATTATTGAATTGATTGGGAATGCTCATTGGACTATGTGCAATATATGGCTAAGTGTGTTTGACTTAGTAGGTCATTATGTCTAGTTAGACACTATTTTCTACTTCATGTGTAAAGCTCACCCTTACAACCATTTTTCAGGTTCAGAGTTTTAAGCTGCACTATATTTGGCCGAGCAGGAGTACACTCCACTGGGTGGAGTGTAAACTAGTTAACTAGAAGAGAGAGTTATTTTACTAGTTTGTATTTATTTTGCTACAATTAAGTCTTGTTTAGTTTTATTATTATCATCCGTGAAAGCCTTGAGGATGTTTTACTTGATTAGCAGGGCGTAAGAGAATCAAATTAGTATGTTTATAAATATTTTCTGAACTGTACTGGTTGACAGGTTTATAAAAGTTATTTTTGCGAAAGTCCGATAAACAGAGGAGACTCTGTCGGATTTTCGTTAAGATTTAAAACGAAATTTTCAAGTCCATATTTTTATAAAACTCAATTTAATTATATATTTGTGAGGGTGTTACATTATGGTATCAGAGCAGTTTTCCTCGACCTATTGGAGTAACTCATTACTCATGTAGTTACTCATCAAGTGAGTAACTTGTAAATTGAAATAGAACTGCTTTCTGAATTAGTGAGTATCAGTGCTAGCATAGTAATAGGAATAGTTACGGAGTATAGTGCGGTTAGTATTTACAACATTTCTTTTGAGTTCACTTAAATTATTTGAAACTATTTTTTTTTTCAAACCTGAAATATTGTGATAATGGATGTTTCATATTTAGAAATGGATGAATGACGAGGCTAAGGAAATGAAATACCCCAACGGGCTAGAGCACAAAGTTGCTACCCCACCGGGAGAAAGTAATCTTTAGTCTCGGACCAAGTGAGCCAATTCTAAATATGACAACACAAATCAAGACTTCGGTATTTTTCAACTTGAAAAGAAATCCGGAATTTTTTTTAAGAGTCACCTAACCAAAACTTAGGTGACATGAGAATGGTCTTATCACTGATGGGATGTATACTTGAGACTGATCACCTCAAATATATATATCTATTGGGAGATATAATCATCTAGTCCTTGACTTTCGGTAAGCGTTTTAGAATTTGTAAAATTCTTACTTTTAGGGAGTAGTTTTATTAGTATAGGTAGTGGTTTTACTAGATATGAAGGGCTTATCATAGTGGGTGTTTGGGGTTTCTGATTTATTCATGCCTAGAATAGTTATTGGTGCTTTATGTTGAACCTTATGCATGTTGGAGAAGATTTAGGGGCTGTTTAGGATGGTTAAGCATGAGACATAATAAGAAAATGATATAATGTTGAGTTGGTGATTTTTAGGATTGTGGTGTGTATGTGAAGTTATAGGGAGTGTTAGTCTCCCAAATTTTTGTGCTTTATAAATTTGATGTGTTATTCTTGGGTGTAATTACGTAATAGTATCTGATTCTGGAAGGTTGCACATGATTTGAAAATGATTTGTTATTTATTTGAATTTTTGGGTCGTAAAGTGTTTGTCGGAAATCGGGGTTTTTAATATAATGGAAAACTGAGTTTTCGGGCTTAGGATGCTCAAATTGACATGAAATTTTTATGTGAGCCTCATGAAGTTTAATTCATGTTTTATGTAAAATTTCAAGCTGCTTGGAGCAAGTTGGTATTTTAAATAAATGGGTTTTCACAACCAGACCAGGCAGTTCCGGTGTCTCCGACATTGTGAACGCAGGGGAAAAATCGAGTCTAACGTGCTCCGATCGGTCTTAAAATTTTAAAAAACCTTTGGCTAAGTATATCTGATGTCCCTGTAAATTTTGAGGTCATTTTGAGTTTGTTTACTACTTTAAATAAATCTAACTTAGGTTCAGCCCCCGATGTTTACGGTGTTTTTGACAAAGTGGTCGGAGGGTTAAAACTGAACCTAACGGACTCCGATCGACTTGAAAATTTACCATGATATTCTTTTATATGTAGGGACACTACCTGTAAATTTTCATAACATTTGGAATTGAATTGATATTTTTCAAAAATGCATCTTTGTTACAGCTATGTAGTTTTTCCGGTTTTTGGACTTTCGGGCAAGCAATGAAAACCATACCTTCCGAACTCCTTTTGAACTAAATTTTGAATATGTTACCTTTAAATACCTGAATATGAAGTATGGAGAATTTCAAATAAAAATGAGTTGATATGATATGAGCTCTTTATATGTCTTAAATGTGTTATATGGAAGCTTCAATGACTTCTTGGATTTGTTTATTGTGAATTTCATGCTAGTGTTTGATCAATGACTTGACTGGACTTGTGATATTATTATGTTGCCTTTAGATGTGAAAGTTGTGAACATGCAACGTGTGATATAAATGTGATGTCCGATTATGACTAAGTGTGTCATATGAGCAATTGTCATGCAATTGGCATAGACATGCATATTTGACCTTTCTCATTTGAAGTTGAATGTGTAACACCCTTACAAATATTTAGTTTTATTATGAATTATAAAAATATGGACTCGAAAATTTTGACGAAAATCCGGCAGAGTTTCCTCTGTTTTTCGGACTTTCCCCAAAATTTCCTTTTGTACCTGTCCAGAACAGAATAGTTCTAAAGCTTAAATCATAAATATTTACAATAAATAAAAACCTAATGCCCACAAACACACAACTCTGGGCATACACTAATACACACATTTAATTATAAAAATACATTTTTAAACTTAATTAAAATTCACTCTTAATATCATAAAAGACACCCCTCATGGTGAGGGTTTCCTGCTCGGCCCAATTAACAGCTATGCTCCTGACCTGTACCTGTGGTAGTTGTAAGGGTGAGTACCGCACTAACTAGCAATGCATAAGATATGCCAAGTCAAACACAATTAATTACAATTAGCAAATAATTGACATGGGTATAAATCATAATTCACACTCTATGCTACAAACACATGCATCTCCATAAATACTAACCACCTGCCGAGTAACTTCCTATGACCATTTCCCCCCATTACTAGTTTCTATTTTATTTAAATTATTTCATTAACTACTTTACTCTTTTCTTGTTCTTTTAACTATCTTTTCATTCTCTTTTCGGCGTTGTGACATACTTCCACTGCGTTCCCCAGTCTTTCAGAGGATACGACTTACCGATGCGTACGGATCCCCAAAGGCCGCACGACTAACACAACCCATGCGATTGGTAGGCTTGCGAATTACTGCAGGTGTTACGCACCCGACTTACAACGCCCCTCCGCACGTCTTCTAGGGCTAGTACTCACAAACCGGGAAGGTGGTTATGCGAATCCCTCCACTGCGTTCCCCAGTCTTTCAGAGGATACGACTTACCGATGCGCACGGACCCCCAAAGCCCGCACGACTAACACAACCCCAGCGATTGGTAGGCTTGTGACTTACTGTGGGTGTTGTGCACCCGACTTATAGCACCCCTCCGCACGTCTTCTAGGACTAGTATTCGCATACCAAGGAAGTCTTTAATCATAATTACCTTTATTTCCTTGTTCGTTCTTTCCTTTGTAATATCTAATTAGTTCTCCTCTTGCCTAATAATTTCCTTTTACCTTAAATTTCCCTTTTTGTCTATACTTTCTTCCAATTAATCCCTTAATTGTTCTAAGTGACATTGACCCCTTCAACTTTGTAAAAAGCCCCTTCCTAGGTACACACAAAACTTACACAAACGTTTAGCATACAACAACAATTAAAATATCACAAGTATAATCAACCAACATTTAATTCACATAATTCAAGCATTTAATAAGGGAAAGTGCTAAATTTCCTATTTATTCTATTTTCTATCCCTATTCTAATTTTTCCTAAACAAGCCAAATATTCTCAACACACTCACACACCGCTAGCTATACAACCACCGTACGGCGGCACATCCCCTTACCTTGGGGTTCTACCAGAACCTGTTTCGAGGCACGACGAGGAGATCCTGTTCCGGCTCACGACGCTACGCAGTTTGTTGTTCGCATCACAACGGTTCCTAAAATCCTTCGTCGTCTGACTATATTTATTAAATTAAATAGAAATCAATTGGATGAGCCAAAACCGACTCAATTTGAAATCTCAACAATTAACATTTAGTTTCAAATTAAATTCGTAGTTTTCTCAATAAAATAGTGTAGTTTCTTATTGAAAAGCATTTAATCCCCAGGCTAAGATAATAATTAGAATACTTTTAAGTTAAGTAACTTTAACTTGGAATTCGAAATAAGTTAATCTCGAAAATATTTAACTAAAATTTATAAATCAAGGTCAAATAGGAATTTAAACTTAAGACTATTGCTTCTCAATAAAATACTAGATCTTTTTGTTAAAAGCACGCTAACTTTTCAAAAGTAACATATCCATCAGAAATGCATTAAGTAAAGTAATTTTTGTTTTAAGTTACAAAATCAATTGCGTAACTTGACACTATTAATTCCGAACTAAAAGGAAGTGTGCTCAATTCAAAAATAAGTCCAAGTCGCCATTATAATCTTAAAACAATTACACTTCCCTTCAGTTTGAAATTAATGTTCAACGCCCTATCTCGGATTAACGTTACGCCAAATATATGAAGTTCCTAATTAACTGAGATATTGTTTAGCCTAAGGACAATTCCACTAAGCTAAACGACAGCTCACTTACTTAGGGACCCTACACGTTTAACTAAAGTACTCTTTAAAACAATTTATTTGACATAACATTTAATCCGTTATTATCCCAAATCAAAATAACTAATTAAAATCATTAAAAATTATACTTTAACTAAGATAAACACTAATTCATAGTATAATTCATTTTTCAAAATAATAATCACGTACTAAAACAATTTAACATTATATTTTTATTACCAATATTATTAATATTATTACCATTATTATTTTTAAAATACAACATAATGCAATTAAAAAGAGATATTAGAGATTTACCCTCGAAGACGGTTTTGGATGCCAGTTTGGTCGACCCGGTTTAAAGCACAAAGAAACGGCTGGCCCAGTAACGATGACGACGATACCGGCGTCGGTGGCGAGAACCGTGACGGTGACGGGCGGAGATGCACGAACTAGTTAACGGTTCAGTCCCGGTTCACTCAAACCGCAGCACACAATGGCGGCAGCAAGAAAACCAGCTGCGGCAGCGACGGATTGCGAGTGGTTGAGGTGCTTGGGACCCTTGGAGTCGCAATCCCAGTCCTAAAGGGAGAGAGAGATCGCGATTTGCGGATCTCTAAGAAGAGGGAGAAGCTCGAGTTCGGTGGCTATGGGGTGGCGGCGGCGATTCGTGGTTGTTTGGTGGTGGTTGGCGGCTGCAGCGTGACCGGAGGAAGCAGAACGCGCCTGGCGGCGGTCCTTTGTAGCTGCGGCGGAGAGAGACCGGCGTGAGGTGAGAGAGAAAACCGAGAGGAGAGAGAGCGGCTGTGAGAGAGAGAAAACTCGAGGGAGGAGAGAGAGAGCAATGGTGATGGTGGATCGGTGTGTGGTGGCCGGCGGTGCGAGAGAAGGAAGTGAGGGTGAGAGGGGGTTAGGGCCGGCGCCCTTAGGAAGAAGAAGGAGTTGAGGGGGAGGGTTCGAACCCCTTCCCCTTTTTATTTATTATTTTTTTTTATTTTTTTTTTTTACTACTTTTATTATTTTTTTTTCTTTTTATTTTTAATTATTATTATTACTATTATTATTATTATTGTAGGTTAGTATTATTTTAAAAGTACTAAACATATATACTAATACACACTTTTATTTATTTATTTATTTATTTTATTTATTCTTTTATTTTAAAACTCAAAATACCAATAATCAATTTAAATACTAGAATAAAAATTATAAAATAAGAAACTTATAAATATATTAGGGATTAAAATTAGGGATGTTACATTTCTCCCCTACTTATTTGAATTTCGTCCCCGAAATTCCATTGAGTAATCTTGGGAGATAACAAACCCAAGGGAATTAATGTATCACACCCTTGTATCTCTTCGTCATTTACTCCCCTACTCAGTCTTTGTCCAAGAGACTTAAGTGCCACAACTTCCGCTCGTTTCCTAAAATGTTCACTCTCTTTGATCAGACTCCCGTTTATTCTTCTGTGTGCGCAACCCAAGGTTTTTGGTCATTCGGGCCACAATATAGAGTCCTGAGACTCTAAGAATGGCATTGTTGTCAGGTTGCAGTTCTCCTAATCACAACACTTGAAGAATTCTTAGCACTTCATTTCCTTGCTTGAATTTAGCAAAAGTCACTCCGACATTTAACTTGACTTCATCCGAATCCTATTTCATTGTCGTTCCAGCTTACTCGCTTCCTAGCTCCGCTTCGTCTCGAAAGAGGCTAAGATTGGTTTCTACTTGGGAATAGGGTCAAGATCTAATTCTACTTCTCAGTTCCGTGTTCGTTCGGATTTATCCTAACTCGTTCGAGGTTGGTTCTCCGCCAGTTCCTAGTGACCTTCTTAGCGGTTTACGGGAGGTTTTTAAGAATAACGGTCTTGGGCAGCCATTGATGAGGATAACATTGTTAAAAGTTGGATTGATGCCCGACATAATGTCATCATCAATTTGAGAGATATTGGTGGCCTGTGCAAGTCTGTTATACCTTTCCAAAGTGTGGGAAGAGATAACAGCGGATGTCCGACATCTCATCCGTTTTGGGTTTTGATATTTCTATGGGTACACTAATGCAGTTTACGTTCTAGTTCTGCTAGGTTGTTGTTCTCATTCTTTGCCATCACTCGGATGGGTTTCGGATAGGACTATAAGGTTCTCCCCTACTTAGTATCAACATACCTACGTAGATCGATACCAAGGAGTAACTGAGCAGATGTTAAGAATTAGTGATTCTACTTTTTGATTAAGTGACGGGTTTGGAAAACAAGGTTGGATGAAATACTTGTTGGGTTTTCTTAGGATATGGCGGTTTCACGTACTTGCATCTCTCTATGTTCCTATACTAAATAGGATTGTTATGGGTAGATTGTCGCACGATCGATTGTCACGAATTTCCACAAGATTTCTAGTGAGCTTGAACTTAATTTGACCTTCTTCGGGTCGGAATTCCTATGTCAATGGTTCTATTCGGATTTGAGAGATTGCAATGATATATCTGCCAATAAATGCAAGGACTGGGGTAGCTAGTCCCACTCCTTCATCTAGCAACAGCACATCATCACGTTCTTCAGGATTTGCAATGCTGTTGTCAGTTAATAAACGTGAAAACCGAGGTAGTCAGTCCCAATCTCACCTTTATCAACTGTACATCACTGCGTCATGAAATGATAGCATTATCTTTTAACAGATGCAAGAGAAAGGATGACTAGTCCTGACCTTACACTATATTAGAGGACAACACTATCACAAGGTTCTTGGTTAAGTCTCTTGTCACAGTCTTATAACTAAGTAAGGTTTTTCCTATATATTCCATTAGATGGTACTTAAGATTAGATTGGAGGTGAGTATTTCTTAGGTTTCATCACGTCTGGAATTACAGGATTAGGAATTTAAAATTCCAAGAGAATTGATTTAGGATGCTTTACACTGAGACTTAATAGAAATGAAGGCTTAAAACACTTAGAGTACTTTTCTAAAATTCAGGATTAAATCGAAAACATAGAATTCTTAGATATTGTAATTATTCGGTAATAGAGGTTTAGGAAGTACGATTCTAGGTAATTCGGATTAAGATGTTCCCGCTGAAAATAAATAGAGAGGCAGATCGAAAGCACTTAAAATGTTTATCTAAATTTTGAATCGCCTCGTACCTTTTGTTGGTTTGGTCCTCATCTCCTTAAGTAGCTGCACCGCAGACTTCAAGGATGTGGATCAGGGAGCTGATATTGTCGGAATGTAAGGTTGAGACGTCCAGGACGAAGTCGTCATCGAGTAATCCCTCTGGGGCTGTGTCTGGTATGATTGCTGACACATCATGAAAGATGTGATGAGACTCGCCACCGAATATTAACACATCGCCTGACTCCAAGATAATTCTTTCTGCTCTCCTTGGATCTCTCTGGTCTCCATAGAGAAATTCAGCCGAGTCACCAATGCAGAATGATACTACCGGTATCCCTCTTTGCAGGCTTCCAACACTTTCGTCACGGTCCTGATGAAGACCAAGCTTTCCTTTTTCTTCATAGAAATTGACAATGCAGACATTAGGAGACATGGAAGGGAGTATGTCCTCCACTTCACTTACACCGCATTCTTTCTCAATCAAAGATTGTGCTTCTTGCATCGCTCCCATAACCAGTTGAATGAAATGATGAGGAATGTTGGGTGGTTCGCTTCCATCAATTACCCTTGTGTGTCCATATACTCGGGTTTGAGGATTCCAATCTAAGCCGAGGCACATCATTTTCAGTCGGAGTCTGGCTCCACCTGTAAAACCTGGTTGATAAAAACCTCCAAGACCTAAGCCCATCTCACGACAGTTCTTTACTACGTCCACCTGCTCATCATGAGTCAAGTATTGTTTCAAAAGCACCATTCCCGGTCTCAAAATTATACTCTTCTTCTCACCCACTTGTACTCCCACGCGTTGCTCCTTGTCTTCAATTGTCGATCTAAGCTTAACCATTGCAGAAGTTTGCCCTTCTTGAAAACAGATGTCATACGGCTCGGATTTCAAAGAATCAGCTGGGGAATTGATCTTACGATCAGTAGCCGAACTGCTAGCAGGGGAATCGAAAAACTGATTCTTCATGTTGCTACAGTGTGGCAACGAAGGATTCTGTTGATGCAGACACATATATAATTTAGTACATAACTACATAGGATTTTATAACTATAAACCTAAGTAACTACTATAGGACTTGACACTACTTTTCGGTTACTCTCTTGGTGAGTTAACCATTGGAGTGAACCATACTCCGAGGCCGAGGACAAAAACGCTCTGATACCATAAATGTAACACCCTCACAAATATTTAGTTTTATTATGAATTATAAAAATATGGACTCGAAAATTTTGACGAAAATCCGGCAGAGTTTCCTCTGTTTTTCGGACTTTCCCCAAAATTTCCTTTTGTACCTGTCCAGAACAGAATAGTTCTAAAGCTTAAATCATAAATATTTACAATAAATAAAAACCTAATGCCCACAAACACACAACTCTGGGCATACACTAATACACACATTTAATTATAAAAATACATTTTTAAACTTAATTAAAATTCACTCTTGATATCATAAAAGACACCCCTCATGGTGAGGGTTTCCTGCTCGGCCCAATTAACAGCTATGCTCCTGACCTGTACCTGTGGTAGTTGTAAGGGTGAGTACCGCACTAACTAGCAATGCATAAGATATGCCAAGTCAAACACAATTAATTACAATTAGCAAATAATTGACATGGGTATAAATCATAATTCACACTCTATGCTACAAACACATGCATCTCCATAAATACTAACCACCTGCCGAGTAACTTCCTATGACCATTTCCCCCCATTACTAGTTTCTATTTTATTTAAATTATTTCATTAAATACTTTACTCTTTTCTTGTTCTTTTAACTATCTTTTCATTCTCTTTTCGGCGTTGTGACATACTTCCACTGCGTTCCCCAGTCTTTCAGAGGATACGACTTACCGATTCGTACGGATCCCCAAAGGCCGCACGACTAACACAACCCCTGCGATTGGTAGGCTTGCAAATTACTGCAGGTGTTACGCACCCGACTTACAACGCCCTTCCGCACGTCTTCTAGGGCTAGTACTCACAACCCGGGAAGGTGGTTATGCGAATCCCTCCACTGCGTTCCCCAGTCTTTCAGAGGATACGACTTACCGATGCGCACGGACCCCCAAAGCCCGCACGACTAACACAACCCCAGCGATTGGTAGGCTTGTGACTTACTGCGGGTGTTGTGCACCCGACTTATAGCACCCCTCCGCACGTCTTCTAGGGCTAGTATTCGCATACCAAGGAAGTCTTTAATCATAATTACCTTTATTTCCTTGTTCGTTCTTTCCTTTGTAATGTCTAATTAGTTCTCCTCTTGCCTAATAATTTCCTTTTACCTTAAATTTCCCTTTTTGTCTATACTTTCTTCCAATTAATCCCTTAATTGTTCTAAGTGACATTGACCCCTTGAACTTTGTAAAAAGCCCCTTCCTAGGTACACACAAAACTTACACAAACGTTTAGCATACAACAACAATTAAAATATCACAAGTATAATCAACCAACATTTAATTCACATAATTCAAGCATTTAATAAGGGAAAGTGCTAAATTTCCTATTTATTCTATTTTCTATCCCTATTCTAATTTTTCCTAAACAAGCCAAATATTCTCAACACACTCACACACCGCTAGCTATACAACCACCGTACGGCGGCACATCCCCTTACCTTGGGGTTCTACCAGAACCTGTTTCGAGGCACGACGAGGAGATCCTGTTCCGGCTCACGACGCTACGCAGTTTGTTGTTCGCATCACAACGGTTCCTAAAATCCTTCGTCGTCTGACTATATTTATTAAATTAAATAGAAATCAATTGGATGCGCCAAAACCGACTCAATTTGAAATCTCAACAATTAACATTTAGTTTCAAATTAAATTCGTAGTTTTCTCAATAAAATAGTGTAGTTTCTTATTGAAAAGCATTTAACTCCCACGCAAAGATAATAATTAGAATACTTTTAAGTTAGGTAACTTTAACTTGGAATTCGAAATAAGTTAATTTCGAAAATATTTAACTAAAATTTATAAATCAAGGTCAAATAGGAATTTAAACTTAAGACTATTGCTTCTCAATAAAATACTAGATCTTTTTGTTAAAAGCACGCTAACTTTTCAAAAGTAACATATCCATCAGAAATGCATTAAGCAAAGTAATTTTTGTTTTAAGTTACAAAATCAATTGCGTAACTTGACACTATTAATTCCGAACTAAAAGGAAGTGTGCTCAATTCAAAAATAAGTCCAAGTCGCCATTATAATCTTAAAACAATTACACTTCCCTTCAGTTTGAAATTAATGTTCAACGCCCTATCTCGGATTAACGTTACGCCAAATATATGAAGTTCCTAATTAACTGAGATATTGTTTAGCCTTGGGACAATTCCACTAAGCTAAACGACAGCTCACTTACTTAGGGACCCTACAAGTTTAACTAAAGTACTCTTTAAAACAATTTATTTGACATAACATTTAATCCGTTATTATCCCAAATCAAAATAACTAATTAAAATCATTAAAAATAATACTTTAACTAAGATAAACACTAATTCATAGTATAATTCATTTTTCAAAATAATAATCACGTACTAAAACAATTTAACATTATATTTTTATTACCAATATTATTAGTATTATTATCATTATTATTTTTAAAATACAACATAAAGCAATTAAAAAGAGATATTAGAGATTTACCCTCGAAGACGGTTTTGGATGCCGGTTCGGTCGACCCGGTTTAAAGCACAAAGAAACGGCTGGCCCAGTAACGATGACGACGATACCGACGTCGGTGGCGAGAACCGTGACGATGACGGGAGGAGATGCACGAACCAGTTAACGGTTCAGTCCCGGTTCACTCAAACCGCAGCACACAATGGCGGCAGCAAGAAAACCAGTTGCGGCAGCGACCGATTGCGAGTGGTTGAGGTGCTTGGGACCCTTGGAGTCGCAATCCCAGTCCTAAAGGGAGAGAGAGATCGCGATTTGCGGATCTCTAAGAAGAGGGAGAAGCTCGAGTTCGGTGGATATGGGGTGGTGGCGGCGATTCGTGGTTGTTTGGTGGTGGTTGGCGGCTGCAGCGTGACCGGAGGAAGGAGAACGCGCCTGGCGGCGGTCCTTTGTAGCTGCGGCGGAGAGAGACCGGCGTGAGGTGAGAGAGAAAACCGAGAGGAGAGAGAGCGACTGTGAGAGAGAGAAAACTCGAGGGAGGAGAGAGAGCAATGGTGATGGTGGATGGTGTGTGGTGGCCGGCGGTGAGAGAGAAGGAAGTGAGGGTGAGAGGGGGTTAGGGCCGGCGCCCTTAGGAAGAAGAAGGAGTTGAGGGGGAGGGTTCGAACCCCTTCCCCTTTTTATTTATTATTATTTTTTTTATTTTATTTTTACTACTTTTATTATTATTTTTTTTTCTTTTTATTTTTAATTATTATTATTACTATTATTATTATTATTGTAGGTTAGTATTATTTTAAAAGTACTAAACATATATACTAATACACACTTTTATTTATTTATTTATTTATTTTATTTATTCTTTTATTTTAAAACTCAAAATACCAATAATCAATTTAAATACTAGAATAAAAATTATAAAATAAGAAACTTATAAATATATTAGGGATTAAAATTAGGGATGTTACAAAATGCGTGGATAAATATTTTATAAAGATAATCAAATTCAAGGACAAATGAGAATGGGTCACACTAGGTCACTAGGTGTGAGGAAGATATAAGGGAGTCAAGGGAAATATTAGAAACGAAATTAGAGCTTAGCATGGAAATCTTTAGAGTTGACATTGAAAGACGCAAAGCAAAGGAGTTAAGCATATCTATATACATCTAAAGTTTATTTCCTTATCATACCTATCTGTTTATCCAACTATCTAAGTTCGAATTAGCAAACTTTGATCTTCCCGTAGTAAGTTCCTGTGCTGTTTTCTTCGATCTTAGATGAAAATTGGGGTTGATGGGTCGGAAATAGATTGGAGAAACACCAAAGAGTATCGCTCTAGGAGCGTCATAAGTGGGGGAGTGAATTCGGAAAGAGATAGGTATCATAGTTAGAGGTCCTGTTCAAGTGATGGTCATCCATTCACACGAACAAATCGGAATTTCGGGGACGAAATTCTCCTAAGTGGGGGAGAATTGTAACATTCCTAATTTTAGTCCCTAGTATAATTATAAGTTTTATCGAATTAAATATTTTTTTCTTAAAAATCAATTATTTAGTTGTTGGGTATTTTTACAAAATACATTTTTGTTATTTACGAAAGTATATTTCATTTTTTTTACGATTCTAAGGTAAATTCATTTAAAGTAATTGCCCTATGAAAAATACACTTTGTGTTTTACTTTATTTTTGATATGTTTCACATGGAAACATTTTATTGGAAATATTTATAAGTTTCTTATTTTATGATTTTCACTCTAGTGTTTAAAAATTGATTATGGGTATTTTGGGTTTTAAAATAAAAGAAAAGGTAAATATAAATGTGGGTATGTGTTAAAAAAAAATAAAAAAAAGAAGAAGAAACCGTGTGATGTGTGTGTGGTTGTGTTCCAAGAGGCAAAACCTCATCTCCTTCTTCTCTGTGCAGCCGGCCCTAGAATCCCCTTCCTCCAAAAACCTTCGGCCGCCACCCCTCTTCTCTCTCTATCTCCCTCATTTTCGTCTCTCTCCCCGTCTCTCTCTCTCGCTCCTCCCTCGTCGCTGGCCGCCATCGCTCTTTCTCTCCTCCACCATCGTGCGCGGTCCTCTCTCTCTCTCTCTCTCTCTCTCTCCTCTTCACCGCCGCACGAAACAACCGGCACCATTGAGAAGAGCGCCGCCACCGTCCGCCTCCATAACCGTGGCCAGCAAAGCTCCCTGTGTCATCTACGTGTTCGTGTTGCTGCCCGGAAGACGCGACCGGCGCCACTGTGAGAGGAAGCCAAGGCCGCCGCCACTGCCATGGCTGGGAACCCACCTCTTGTGGCTGTGCAGTGCTTGTTGTTGGTTCCCCGGAGTTTGAAGATCGTTCTCTCTTCTTCCTTCGTTCAGATCCGTTGTCGTTGCCGTTATCGACATCAGCGTCGGTTGTGAATGTGGTGGCTGCCGTGAAAGGTATAGGCATTGTTGCTGCAGTTTGGGTTGAACCGGGTGGTCCGAACCGGCCTTCAAAACCATATCTGAGGGTAAATCCCTAATACTTTCCTAACTGCTCTATGTTATGTTTTAATTTTTTATATTAATACTAATATTAATGTTATTGGTATTATTATTTAATATTAAACTGTTTTGGAAATTAAACTTGTATTACAGTTTATGTTGATTTTAATTATGTTGTTAGTGATGATGAATTTAATTGCTTATCTGATTGGGATAACGTCGAATTAAATATTATGTCGAATGATGAGTTTTAAAGAGTACTTTTGTTAAATGTGTTGGGTTCCTAAGTAAGTGAGCTGTCGCTTAACTTGGTTGAGTTGTCCCTGAGCTAAACGATGCCTCAGTTAATTAGGAAATTGATATAGTCGACATAATGTTAATTCGAGTTAGGACGTTGAACATTAATTTCAAATTGAAGGGAAGTGAAACTGTTTTAATGTTATGATTATGAGTTGGACTTATTTTTGAATTAAGAACACTTTCTTTTAGTTTGGAATTAATAGTGTCAAATAACAATCTTTGATTTTGTGGTTTCAAAAACTAAAACTAATTAACTTTAATGAATTTTTGGTGATTATGTTAGTTTCAAAATGTTAATGTATTTTCGATAGAAAGCTATACTATTTATTAAAGAGACAATGATCTTAATTTGAAATCCTATGTTATTTTGGTTTGCAAATTATAGTTAAATGATTTCTTGATTTGGAAAACTTACGAAAATACTCTACTTTGATATATGATAAGTATATACCGAGATTTTAATTTGAGTCGCTTTTGGTGCATTAAATTGATTACTATATGATTTAATAATATAGTTAGACTACGAAGGAGCTTTAGGACAAACACAAGCGATAACAATGGACCACGATATGTGCGAGTATCGACATATGGAAAGGAGTGCGTTTGTGAAAAACTAAGAGTTAAAGCAATTGCAGGTAAGCGGTTCTTTACCTTGCTTTAGAGAGTATTTTCTATTTAGCTCATAGTACTTGCTAAGAGTATATGTATATGTTTGGTTTGGAATTTAGATAGTGATTATAGGCTTAACCATCAAGAATGAAATTAAATGAAATAGTTGTTAAATTGATATATGTGATAAATTTTCTATGCTAAGTGCTAAATGTCATTATTTATGCCTAACTGAAGTACATGGAGACTTGGTTGGTAACTAGAAATGATTCTATATGATAGTTGTTTTGTATGTTAGAAAAAGTATAGAGTATGTGCTAGATTTAGATTAAAAGCCCTAAAATAGATAATATTGTATAAAGTATTTAAATATGATATTTGATTAAGTGGTTGATATTGTGCTAATTTATGTTGAGTCTGGAACTTTTGAATGATAATGAATATGTTGATTGGAATAGGTATGAATGATTCTTTGGAAAGTGAAAATATAATGGCATGCATAAATTGATGAAGTTCATAAGTTTGACAACAAATGAAATAATTGAAAATGAAATTCAAAGACTTAATGAACAAAGAGTGTGTGAACCATGTCTTGTAAGACGTTGTCCGGGTTGTGGGACTGTATGCATAGACTGGTGTGATTCAGGTCGTGTAAGACGTTGCCGGGTTGTGGGACTGTACGCATCAACTGGTATAATTCAGGTCTTGTAAGACGTTGTCCGGGTTGTGGGACTGTACGCATTGACTGGTTCGGTTTGAGGTCGTGTAAGTCGTTGTTCGGGTTGTGGGACTGTACGCATCGACTGATTTGATTTGATGTCTTGTAAGACGTTGTCCGGGTTGTGGGACTGTACGCATAGACTTGTGTGATCCAGATCTTGTAAGACGTTGTCCGGGTTGTGGGACTGTACGCATAGATCGCGTAAGACGCCATAGAGCGCAGCTGTAAGACGTTGTCCGAGTTGTGGGACTATACGCAATGATGGATCCACGTGAATTAATTTCCAAATGTTATGAGAAAATCAAGGTATGTGTAAATAGAAAAGAAATCATGGAAAATCAAAAGATTTGATAAAAAAGGCATATATGAGAATCAAATGAAAAATACATGTGGTAAAAGATCAATGAATGGTACAAAGAACGAATTGCGATGTTATATATGAGATTTTGAAATATGTCAATTTGTATACTTTGGAAATGTATGAAATAATGAAATTAAAACTATGAAAGGACTATTTTATTATGGAAATGAAAATTATTGAATTGATTGGGAATGCTCATTGGACTATGTGCAATATATGGCTAAGTGTGTTTGACTTAGTAGGTCATTATGTCTAGTTAGACACTACTTTCTACTTCATGTATAAAGCTCACCCTTACAACCATTTTTCAGGTTCAGAGTTTTAAGCTGCACTATATTTGGCCGAGCAGGAGTACACTCCACCCAGTGGAGTGTAAACTAGTTAACTAGAAGAGAGAGTTATTTTACTTTGTATTTATTTTGTTACAATTAAGTCTTGTTTAGTTTTATTATTTTCATCCGTGAGAGCCTTGAGGATGTTTTATTTGATTAGCAGGGCGTAAGAGAATCAAATTAGTATGTTTATAAATATTTTCTGAACTGTACTGGTTGATAGGTTTATAAAAGTTATTTTTGGGAAAGTCCGGTAAACAAAGGAGACTCTGTCGGATTTTCGTTAAGATTTAAAACGAAATTTTCAAGTCCATATTTTTATAAAACTCAATTTAATTATATATTTGTGAAGGTGTTACATAGTTAATACAATCTCATATTGAAAATAAAAAATCAATCCACAAGTTTGCTATAGATTAGTAATGATATGGATACGCAATTTTCCGTAGTTGTCACGTCGTAGGGGTTGCTTACGACCCGTTCAAAAACTCAGTTTTTGATTGGGTCGTAAGCAACCCCTATGACCTGCAGGTCATAACACCTCCTTATGACCCGTTCAAAAATTCAGTTTTTGATTGGGTCATAAGGGGGTGTTACGACCGTGTAACATCCTATCTTTTATTTCAAAATATATCTTTTTAAATTGGTATTTACTTGAGAAAATACTTGGGAGTTTATAAAAATTTTTGGCGGAGTTTTGCTTGAAATATGGACTTCTCCCAAGTTAACCTGTACCTGTCAAGTCCAGAATAGTTTATCTATATATATAAGTGAAATCTACAATTACATTTCTGTGGTGGTAACATGCATTAGAATTCATTTGGAAGAGGATATGTTTATATATACTGCCCAATTACACAATGTGCTTAAAAAGAATTAACTTTAACAATTTATGCATATAGATTACTTCAATAAAACCTTTACATAATGGAATCTTAACTTAGTTGCTAAAGTGATGTGACTACAAGGTCACGACCACAAAGATACTCTCTTTAAAGAGAGCGGACAATTCTCGGCATAGAACATGGACATCCTTCTCCTTTGGTTACCTAATATGTCGACAGTAAGGGTGAGTAATTTGAATTTAGATTAAAGAAAACATTTTAAAAACAGTAATAAATCATAAATAGGCATATTCCAAACATCATACAATTTAGAAAGTAAGGCAATGGCATCATTCGACTATAATACAAGACATACTTATAATATAATGCTTTAATAAACAATCACATGATTATGCAATGCAGCGTCTGACTTTGATGATTTAATTCTTGAATCCGATGTTGCACATTTCATTTCATTACATTAACTTTAACACTTTGACCAGATTCAATGAATTAAAACATCTATGCAACTTCTTCCACACTTTCACTTTAACATTAACACTTTAACTTTAACTTTAACACTTTAACTTTTCCCTTTTCATTAACACTTTAACATCCTCACATGCACCCTCCACTCTGGGGAAAAACCGACCAGGAATAAGTATTTCTCAACCTTTGTTTGGGTGCTTCACCTCCCCTTTGGAAGGTTCCTCGTTTACCCGCTTGCACAGTACTTCACACACTACCCGTAAGAGGGTTCCTCGTACAATTTGGTTTGATTCGTCCAAATTGAATTTAGCAGACACTACTATAGAATTGCAAAAAAGTAGCCGGATATTAATCCCGGTTCCGTTTCGGAACGAGGATTAATAGACAAATGATAGTTAAAAAATACCATGAATTTATTGATCCCGGTTATAAAAAACACGGAACCGGGATCAATGTAATATCATATATAATTTTTTATTTTTTAAAAATTAAAAGTCACACAAACCTTATTTATCTCGTTGTTTTACTTCAACTGGGATGAATAATAAAAACACGGAACCGGGATCAATGTTATAACATAAATAATTTTTAATTTTTTTAAAATTAAAAATCCCACAAACATTATTTATCCCATCATTTTACTTCAACTGGGATGAATAAATTGATTATTTTGGTGTATACAGGGGAAACCTAATTTCCCTTCTTCTTCTCTAAGTGAGCCGCCGCCCCCCATACCTTCTTGTCCCTTCTCTCTCCGCCGACCCCCGTTCACCTCGCCGCCACCAAGCTACCTTGCCTCTCTCAGCACCACGCCACACAACCACCACCGCCGTCCCTGCCACCGCCGTTCCTCGAGCCCTCTCTCGATCTCACCACAGCTCCCACAGCCACCGCCGCTCCCAAGCCCTCCACCGGCTTCCACCGTCACCGCACCACACCACACCAAATCGCATCAACAAGCCCTCCATCACCACAGTTGCTCCCTTCTCTCACTCTCCCGCGGTCAATCGGTTCACCGTGACTCACCGAGGTTTCACCGTGACCCACCACCGTTCCCCATTCATTCATTCAACAGTCGTTCCTCTCTCTCTCTCTCCACCGATTCGTAACCCTCTCTCGCTCACCACCACAGGAACACAAAGCTGTCGAGTGTCTCCCTCCTGCTCGACCTTCGATCCATATCACCTGAGCACAAAGCAAACCAGAGACACGGCAATGGAACTTCTAACAACAACAACAACAACGATTTCTCACAGAAATTCGGTCACCGGAATAGTGGGTATCTTAGAGATGCCACCCAAGCTGTGGCTAAAATCATTGGAAAATCGAATCCGTTAAGACTATTTCATTCAAGTTAGTTTCTATTCAAGTTAGTTTCTATTTATTCATGTTAGTTGATAAGATGATGTCAAAGCTCATTTTGGTGTAACAAGGTTTTTCAGTTGTTAATTTCTGCTCAAAAATATTTGTATGAGTCTTTATAGTATGTTGCAATTATGCTGCTTCTTCTTCCGTGTTCTGTTATTCCGCCACCATACCACACATTACTTAACTGTTGCTCCTTTAATTCTGAAACAGGGATTTCGCTAATGCTAATATGATAGGAGTAAATGGTTTAAATGGATTATCCTGGCCTGATTTGGACATGCTACCATTTGGATGGCTAACTGATCCGGGTAACAAGGCTAGACTGCCACTCTTTCTTTGTCCAGTTTGAAATTTTGATTAGCATGACCTTCGTACTGTGAATGGGTTGGGGATTAGTAATGTATTTACAGATCAAATTACTTCATTACCTCATTATTTATTTATGTGACCCAAAGCACTCTAACAGGTATATCTAGTATTTACCCTTTGTATTAACTTTAAGACACTGTTGTTGCACCCGTTCTTTTTCATTGGAAACTCTAGATTTTAATCTCATGTGCTGGATCATTGCTGACCTTTCTGAATTTAAGACTTACAGGAATATGGATGCCGAAACCACTTTTTCCCCTCTTTTATTTTCAGGGTCAGATGAAGGTCCACACCGGTATAGTTTACTCAATCTAGAAGAGAAACGGACACAGGTATTTGTAAAACCATGGTTGAGTTGCTTTCCTATATATTCATGTTTTGATGTGTGAACCTGCAATATAATAGACTCTTACTGAATGCATTCTTATCTCACAGATGACCTTGTGTTCTATGGCAAAGTCTCCCCTTATGTATGGAGGGGATGTGAGAAATATAGATCCTACTACATATGAAATTATCACGAATCCTATCCTCTTGGAGATTAATCATTTCAGGCTCAAATAATAAGGAGGCATGTGAGCCATCTAACTCCTTTAAAAAAATTATATTTGGGAATAATAGGCATATGAATGTATCACGAATCATACCATTTTTATTGCAATTACAGTTTCCTTATGTCACAAGCTCAAAGAACTCGAAGAGTGAAGATCAACTTCATGGAGGGAAAGTGAGAAGATCTAAGAAAGGAATCAAAACACCACATAGAAATTCATTAGGTCTCACTGGTTGCACTGAATCAAAGGCAAGTGGTTGATCTATTGAAAGTCTTAACCAAGATATTGAAAGAATCTGTTGGAAAAGGAGTTTAGAAAAAATGCAGCAGCCCCTTTCTGCGTACACAAGAGAGAACTTTGGTTCAGATTGTAATAGTGCTTTCTCTTTCTCTATTGTATTTGTCTAAATTCTATTTTCATTATATGTGTTGTTTTTTTTTTGGTAAAATTATATGTGTTGTTATTAACAACCAAAATTGTTATATTTATACTCATACAGAGATGGAGAGGGCATGTATCGAGAGGAGCATCTAGGGAAACATCATTTGGTTGATACCAACAGAATGAAGTTTTGCTTGGATGTGTCTCCGAAAAGAAAGATTACATCTAAAGAGTTGAAGAGAGGTACATTTTATCCTTGCAGATGGGATGCAAATCAGGTATGTTGTAGTCCATATTTCAAGCATGCAAGTAACATTTGGTTCTTTTTCTTTCAGAATAGAATCATGCGTATGATCCATTGAAACATCTTGCAAGCAGTTAGCCAGTGTGTAATTTTCACAGTTCATATCTATATGGTGGATTTAGAAAAATAATTTCAAACTTCCAGCAATCAGTTTTGTCTTTGCATTAGGACAAAACTAAGGTATTTGGGTGCTTATGTTTTAATTTTCCACTAACAAAATTATAACATGTAGTACAACAGTTTTGTGCTTATGCTTACTTAATCTAGATATCATATCTACATTTTTACTGATATTACTGATTCTATTGGAAGCTGATCTATGTAGTCTTTAACAGATGTGGGAGCTGAATGACAACGGTACCCTGGTCAATAGTTACTCCGGCCTGTGTGCAACAGTAAAGTCTGTCAAAGGTGAAATTTTGTGAACATGTACCACTCACTTATTAGATCTATTTTTCCTTTTTTTTTAAAAAAATAAAATTATTATTCATGATGCAATTCGTCCATTCATGCAGTTGATGTCATTTCTGGTGGTATTAGCTCTTGGATTGCAACTGGAAGAAAAGGTATGCTTCTACCAAACACTCCAGAGTATGATTAACCATATGAGCATTGGAACATTTTAATAACATGCAAGTTTTATACCGGTCAACAAAGCATCTTCTTTGAAGTTAATCATTTCTAACACATAATGTTATGCATCTATTTAGGAGAACTGTATGTTGCTTTCTTCAATCTAAGTGAACAGAAGACAGTAATATATGCAAAGACATCATATCTGACTAAGGTTCTTGGCAGACGCATCAATTCATGCAAGGGCAAGGAAGTGTGGAGTGGAAAGAACATAGTAACAACGCAGGATACATTATCAATGGAAGTAGAAATTCATGGATGTGCACTATTCCAACTATATTTTATTTAGATTAACATGTATGTTGATGGTTTCTAGTTAATATTTTTATTAGATTGCCTACTCATTTCCTTAATGGTTCTATTTGATATCCTGATCTTGTTATTAACCTCATATTAGAAGCTTTGTTCTTCCTGTTTTTCTTTGTGCTGATATTAGAAGCTTTATTCAAGTACAGCAGGTCAGCAATTCAGCAACTTTATGATGTATCTTGTGGTTGATTGCAGTAAAGTAAGTGGAGACAGAGAGGTACAACGAACAATGTTACAGTTGCTCAATCAGTTTGATGGTTTTAGTAGTGACAATTTGATTAAGGTCTGTCTCAAATTCTATGTATGGCTTTTTTTTTCCTTTGATTGTAAAAGATAAGCAAGAAAATGTTCACTGTCTTTGATTTGGTGGCTGGTATCAGAACTTGCTTTAACTTTTATTTGCAACAACTTCAATAATGATTAACTGGACTTAGAAGTTGGCATCAAACATATCGGCTTTTTGTTGAATTAGGATCTAAGTGATTGAAATGACATTTTCATTTATTCTTGTAAATTGCAGGTCATAGATTCATAGCAGCAACCAATTGGATCGTAAGATCGTGTTTCCACACCCGACCGATGAAACAAGAGCTCGAATTCTGCAGGTTTGGTACCTTTGGAGTGTATCTTTTGACGTTAATGTACATTGCCTTCTAAAACTTCAATATTCAAATTCGGTTCCAAAGGTTATGACTAAGAATTTGTAGTTGCAATTCGTTTGTAATAATCATTGACCCTTATTATTTTTTTTATAAAACTATAGGTGAACCACAAGGACTTCAATGAAGGTATCATCCAAGTCCAAGCAAAGCAGAAATCAAGCTTGAATTATTATGCATAAGTTGGAGCAAGCCATTTTTTCAGTTAACAATGACAACCTAATTTGATGTTCGGAAATTTGTTTGCTTTTTCTCAATTTTCAATATTGTGCTTTTTAACTATATCAAGTACAACGTATCTTCATTTTTATGTTTGATTATATATGGTCTTCTGCATTAGTGCAATTTTATGTTTTGGTTCGAAAGAGCTGGGAACATGCTATTCTTGCTGTTCATTCTTTTTACTAGTACATTAGTGCAATTTTATGTTTGATCTTATGCTTTATGACTAACTAATTAAAGAATGCAGCCTTGTGGTCTTGTACTCTTGTCTATGTCTTTTTTATTAGTTTAAATTATATTTACTTGTCTATTATAATTTATTAAAAAAAATGTTGACAATTTATTTAAATATATGGATATTTTAATTTTTTAAAAATATATATATATATATATATATATATATATATATATTCACTAAAGATCCTGGTTCATTTTAAAAAACTCAATAGTGATCATACATACTAAAGATCCCGGTTCGTTTTAAAAATCTCATCAGTGATCATATATATTAAAGATCTTGGTTCATTATTAAAAATCAACAGTGATCAGATATACTATTGATCCCGGTTCCTTGTTTTTTTATTGATCTCGGTTCCGTGTTTTCTAAAACACCTGGAATCAAAAGTATCAGACTTGTTATACCAAGGGATACAATCCCAGTTCGGAATCGGGATCAATATGCATGCGGAACCGGGATCTTTAAACATTTCTGTTGTAGTGAGAAATCACCCTCGACTGGCCAAAACGAGCCAAAGTAATGGAATTACTATGATATGCATAGAACCAATCCCCAACACGGGAATCAAACCCATGTCCTTTGCAGGATCAAAGTTCTCCACAATAATCCCAGTAATTTACTTTTTCCCTCATCAATCGAAACGACGTATGTTTTTCCCCTACTCATAACGTCCCCTTTACACCATGCATGATGCAATATGCAAGTGCTCTCCAATTTGAGGTTTAAACCTTTTTTATTCTTTAGAAAATAACATTAGTTTGGTTTAACTCAATTGAAAAGTACTTGACCCTAATTTATGCATAACTAGTAATACTTTAATTCTATAAATTGGCAAGCACATCACAACACATAGAATAACAACAATTATAAAGCTAACATAAGATTTAAGGCATTAATCATAAACATTACATGTCTAACATACAATCACTTATGATTTTCTATAACACACTATTCCCCCTTAATCTTAATTCCAAACAAACATCTAAATATACCTAATTATGTCCCTATTACTATTATTAAATCCCTTCTCTAATGCTAAACCAAACTACACCCCTTACCTCTAGAGAGAGAAAAAGAGAGGAACTTGAAAGATCCTTGGAGAATCACCACCTAGCCTTGATTTAAGCTTCCATCCTAGCCTCTTTCCTCCTCTTTCTTGCTCTTAAACACTATCCAAGACCCATTAGATGATTATAAGACCTTAGGTGATGAATTTGTGGGAGTTAGGGTTTGGGGTTTGATTTGGGGTTTTTGAGATAGAGGAATTAAAATGAGATTTGAAAGAGGGAGATTGATTGGGGATTGATAGGGAGATGATCTGTGGTGTTAATTTCATGATTCTTTGGAGTATTGTGAGGATTTGTAAATCCTAGGGTTGAAAGGGGAAGAAGAACTCGAGTAGGAGGGAGAAAGAATTATGAGCAACAACACAAGAAAACACGTGTTTTAATTCTGAAAAACAGTGGTTAATCGATTAACCACTTTGGTTAATCGATTAACACCTGATGGTTGCAAAATGATTAATCGATTGGTCCCTGAATTAATCGATTAAAGACTGACAGGGTTAAAATGCTTAATCAATTAATCTGTCCCTTAATCGATTAAGGCCTGAGAAAGGGTAAATGGTTAATCGATTAATTCCCCTGTTAATCGATTAACAACTGCAATTTCCCTTTTCTAATGCATTCTAATGATTTCTAAGCCACTCCTAACCCATTCTAACTCACTCTTAGCTAAAATATACTTCTTAAACACATTCTAATCTATCCTTAACTCCTACTATTCTACACTTAGCTAAATGTTATTTCCTAAACACAATCTAAACATTTCTAAACGGAAAAAAAAATTGAGAATGCTACCACACTTATCAAAAATTCTACGCACTAATGCCCATAACCATTTAGTGAATTTGGGGATGTTACAATACTCCCCCACTTTCGGCTCACTTCAAAGATACAAGGGAGCTATAGAGCTATATGCTCGGACAATAAAGGGCTCTTCTCCTAATCAAGGATATTGTTCTTACCTAGGGAATCTACTCCCCCACTTAGAATACAACTCCGGTTGGGTTTCCATAACAAAACTTTCTGCTTGTTAATGAGTTTTCTGTTGATACAAGCCTTACCCCTCCTTTGAGGTTCAATCTTTGAAGACCTATTCTATTTCTATTACCCATCAACACATAAAGAAATAATCCTACACTCATCAGAGCACCTTATCCATCCAATAAGACACACACACACACACACACACACACACACACACACACATATATATATATATATATATATATACATTTTCATTCCAAGAGGAGCACCAAAATCACATTTTTAAATAAACATCTATAAGTTAAGTAATTAAAGAAGAGTAACATAAAACATACAACATTAGAAGAAATTAATGCATCAAAAAGGTAATTCAGCCACATTCAAAAGAAATAAACTGACATCTACACAAAGCATCAAGACATTATTTAGTTGAAATTTCATGCAAGATCAAACATAAACTAAATACAAGGAATATCATTTGAAATTTATCAAAGAGTACATTTTTTTTAAAGAAAAGTAAGACATCAACTCCACATAAGAATGTGAAAACAATCAATACACACTAAGTAGTCTTGCATTGAATTGAATTAAATAAAAGTTTTGAAAAGATTTTGATATTCGTTTCATGAAAGGTTATGTATCTCGTAATCTAGAGGGTACACAACACTTACACATATGGAAAACCACCCAAAAAGAAAGTTGATTACTAATGAAGAAAATAAGTTCCAATTCCAACCCAAAGTTATTCATTATAGAAGAAGTAAGATTTTGATATATGCAAACTCTGGGTGAAAGCTATAAGTTGCTTGAAAACATTTTCAAAAGTTACCATTTCATATTTTCCGAAAATTTCCTTTACAAAGAATCAAGGTCAAAGAATGCATTTTGCGAGAATGCGATTGAAAATTAGGGGTTATTATGAAGGGTAATGCAATGATGGTCCTTTGCAAATTCAATTTGATATGTGTTTATAATTTGAATTGAAAATGTTAGAAGAAAAGATATACTTCAATCCTATATAGGGGAAGAGATTACATTGAAGAATATAGTTGTAATAGAAAAAGAATTGAAATTAGGAATTGCCATGCAAAGCGCACACGGTAATTAGCTTTGAAAAAAAAATTGGATTTGATACTTAATTGGTAAGGTATGGTATAGCACTTTAGAAAATCACATTCAATATTAGATGGAAAATATTCCTTGTTGGAAGATTTATATTGAAGAGTACATAAGATGTATATATATATATATATATAATAAATGGGAATTAGAAACTATCATGGAAGAATAATTGTAATTTAACATATAGTTATAGCAAATTTGAAATTATCAACATACTCATATACAATACAGACACACAATTCAATCATTCCAGAATATATCAAACCTATTTCCTATAGGTACTCCTATCTCTAAACAGCTAAGACTTAGACTCTAAGACTCAATCAAATCGAACCTAAGTCTACCACTTCATCTACCAATCAAAACTATTTAGGTTCTACAACTCAATCTCAAAAGGAAAATTCACACTACAAGGCTTTAACTAAACCTATGCTTACTATTTTTTCATAGGATCCAAGGTTTCCTAGTTGGTTCTTTAGGTTGAAATTTCGCACAACTGCCTCCTATCTCCGGACCCTAGTTGAAACTTTCCCATCGCTATCTAAACTTTGGTGATAAGACTTTAATAATGGATTCTAGAATTGGGACTTTAACATTCAACAAACTATATCCCTTGAAATAATTCATAATGGTTTGGAAACTGTTTATAGTTCCGGAATAGAGCTTGTTCAATGGTACAATACCTTTCCCTTGAGTCTTTTGCAAGCTTAAGGAAAAAGCTTAACATCCATTATCTTAGTTTAGGTTCTAGACTAGGTTTTAATTCTATGGTAGATGCATTGCCTTTAACCCACCTTGTTACCTTCATTCACATTCCTCAGATCTACATTTCAGTAAAATCCTGAAATATCAATTTGCAAGGAGAAGATTTGGTATTTGATGATAAATGATCTTTCAAAAATTTGCATCTTTCTTCAAATAAAGAAAACACATAATACTTCATAAATCATTGTCAATTAAGACTTTAAAAAAATTATTAGATAGCGAGGGATAAGTCAAGCATTTATAAATTCAAAGTATTCATATAGGTTTCCAAAATAATTTCACATTGGTGTTGGAACTAATTCGAAAGTCTTGAGGACTCCTTCAACAAAGAAAAAATAAGAATCCTCTATGATCATCAAACCCAAATAAAAGGAATGTTTCATTCATTCAAAAATTTATTTCCATTGACATTTCAAAATTTCTGTGAACACATTTCCTTTTGCTTTGAATTTGAAGTCCAAGTCTAATTTCAGATTGACTTATGTCGCTCAGAGTGGATTCTTATTCAATTGGCAACGGGTGTAATGCATGAATAAATCACACCACCATTCAATTATTTAGGAACTCACATGGTTAATAAAACATTCTTAAAAGTCTATATTGCGACCTTCGATCAATCGTCAAAGTTCGAATTAATTCTATATCTTGGAAAGTATTAGAATACCCATACACTTGACATTCATTATAATTCATAATACTAGTACTTTTCAAAAAATTAAAGTCTTAAAATAGTTTGATGCAAAAACAACTTTACACTTTATAAATAATAAGATATTTATCACCAAATATAATGTGGAAATGTAGAAGGTGTAACACCCCTAATTTTTCGTCTCCCGGATGATAAGGAAATTAATAATAAAAGTTTTATTATTAATTTATATGAATTTCCCAAGTTTATGTTTTGTATCTGATTAGCCTGAAATATAAAAATAAGTGGAAATATTTTTATATATGGCAAATAAATGCAAAAATATGGATATTGCATTTTAGTCCTTGGTTTAGGACCTAACTGTAATATTGAAAAGGTTCTTGGAGGGAAAGATTTAAAAAGAATTAATTTTTAAATTTTGTACTGATCTAACCGGTTAGTAATGCCCTGTAACCGGTTAGACGATGAACCCAGAAACTGGGTTAGTGGATTTTGATGAGTAATCACTTGATTAATTCGTTTAATCGCCACGAAATCAGTCTTGTGATAATGGGAAACACGCGTCAGTGTGCATGTACGACGAATTCCTCTATAAAAATCCCTAAATCCTGATCAAATGGGGTTGTTTGGCTCTGGTTTGGTGTGAATCTCTGTTCTAGGGTTTCAAAATCATTTCCTTCAATTCTCTCTCGTTGTTGAGTGTTAGTAATCGAGCGATACACAGTTGTAAAGCTTACATCAAGAGCTTTACAAAGACCTAAACACTGTGAGTTGAGGGTTAGGGAGCTAAGAGAACGAAGCTTTTGAAGTAGAGGAGTTCGAAAACCGTTTATGCAAAAACTGATTTCTGGAGCTGAGTTGGAGCTTCAATTTGGGTAAGTGTATGAACTCCTTTGACCTCAAAATCGTTCAATCTCTTAGTGCATGTTACCTAGATCAAGTCCTAATCATTTTCCCTAATTTGTTTGGCCAATACCTATGTTGAAATCTTTGGTGTTTGGATCCTGTTGCTGAAATCGTGGGTAAAGAGCAGAACTAGGAATTTTTGGTGGAATCTGTGAATTCTCTTCAATCTCAGTGTCATTACTCATCACACACTATCCTAAGGTATGGGAGAAGTTTACCTTATACTAGATTTAGACTAAAAATCAAGTGATTTAGGATTTGAGTCAACAAAGACTCAAAAGGGCATTATGTGTTTAAGGCACAAAGGCTTGGAGGCCAAATTCCAGCTCAATTCTGTTTTGAGCAACTTTGTGTTGATGCATGCAATTGATTTTGATGCCTAAATATGAATTTATGGGTGTAGTGTGAGTTATGAGGCATTTTTTTTTGGTAAATAAAAATTCATTAACCAAAAACCGCACAAAATTACAACTCAATATCCAACAATGTTTATGTAACATCCCCACCTACTATGTAGGGTTGGACATTGCCCTAAACAAAAGCAAATAAACCAAGTATGCTAAGAAAATCTAGTCTAGCATTATAATTCTGCCTGGATTCTAGAAGCTATGACACAATTACAATACTTATTAATTGAATCAAAATGAACAAAAAATCTGGTTGCAAGGTCCTTTTTCATGAGAACAAAAACTTGAGCAGGTGTCCTGTTTGTGCCATTGAACAATCTCCTGTTGCGCTCCAACCAAACATTGTATACGCACGCAGCCATCGTTGCATACACCAGTTGCGCGCGCCTCTTGTTGCGGAAGGCATAGGCCAGCCAGCGCAGCCAGTGCGGAAAGCTGGTGCGCCAAACATCTACACCAATCCAGTTTGCGGCCAAAGTCAGCAACTCCTGACTCCACACACAATCAAACATCAAGTGGTCTCTATCTTCAAAATTATCATCACACAATATGCAAGTTGGATCCCCAACATCAAAGGCTGCTAAATTGCTCTTGGTTTTCAATATGTCCTGCACTGCCAACCAAAAGATAAAGTTATGCTTAGGTATAGAAGCCACGTTCCATACAATTTTCCACCAAAAAACTGTTGCTTGGAAGTCAAGCAAAAGTTTATACCCTTGTCTCACCGAATAGCTGCTGTTGTTCCATAATCCATTTAAGTATGCAGGCCTGAATTTATCCCTTATTTTCATGATCTGTTTCCAATGCCAGCTATCCTGTGGCCTAGCAGTATACTCCCAAATGTCTCCTTCCTTCAAATAAACACCACCAATCCAACGAACCCATAAACTGTCCTTCTTCAATGCTAGATTCCAGAACTGCTTACCCACTGCAGCCTTGTTCCAGATAATACTATTTTTGAATCCCAACCCACCAACTTTCTTACTTCTGCAGCACCAATCCCATGCCACCATGGCATTAGCCCTACCACTCTGATTGACACCCCATAGGAATCTTCTAAAAGCCTGATCAACCTGCTGCAGCACTGATTTGGGAATTACAAACACACTTGCCCAATACACATGTAAAGATAGTAGCACATAATTGATTAATTGAGACTTGCCTTGATATGATAAGTTTCTTGACCTCCAGGAATTAATCCTTTTAGTCACTCTATCAACCAAAATCTGACAAGTTTGCTTACTCCATTTCCTCACTGAAATTGGTAAGCCAAGGTATCTGAAAGGGAACATTCCTTTGTTGAAGCCAGTTACATGTTGCAACCTCACTTCTACATTTGGAGAAATACCAGCCATATAAAGGCTTGATTTGGCATGATTAGGATAGAGACCAGAGCTCATAGAGAAACCCTGAAAAGCATCCAACAGAATCTTCACACTTTTCTCACTACCATGGCAAAACAACATGATATCATCAGCAAAGGCAAGATTCACAAGATTTTCTGATTTGCACGGAGGATGGAACTTGAAGCCTCTTGTCCCAGCAGCAACCTGAAGCTTCCTAGTTAGCATTTCCATTACCACCACAAAGAGGAGAGGGGACATAGGGTCCCCCTGTCTCAATCCCCTCTTGCTTTTTATGTTACCAAAAGTGCAGCCATTCATAACCAATCTGAAACTCACAGTAGAGATACATTCCAATATCCATTGCACAAACTTTGAAGGAAAATTCAAAGCCTGCAAAGCTTTCTCAATAAAAGCCCAGCTCACTACATCATAGGCTTTCCTCAGATCTATCTTGAGCAGACACCTAGGAGAAACATGCTTCCTGCCATAGAATCTTAGAAGATCTTGAGTAATCAAGATGTTTTGAACAATATTCCTTCCACTCACAAAGGCTGACTGATTATCCTGCACCAAAACAGGCAGAATAGTCTGCAGCCTAGAGGCAATGATCTTTGCTATACACTTATAAACTGAATTACAACATGAAATTGGTCTAAAATCAGCTGCAGTAATTGGACACTCAACTTTAGGAATTAGGACCAAAGAAGTGGCATTCAACTCTTTCAACATCTTTCCAGAGCCAAAGAATTCCTTGACTGCATTACACACATCCTCACCAACAACATCCCAAACCTTCTTATAGAACTCAGCCCCATAGCCATCAGGCCCAGGGGCCTTGTTGCTCCCCATAGTCATGAAACTCTCTTTAATCTCAGAATTAGTGACAGGTTTAATAAGTGAAATTTGCTGCTCAATATTAAGAACCTTACCTTGAATAATATCCTCAGTACTAATGCTCCAATTACTAGCAGAAGCTTGGAATAGATTTGAATAATAATCCTCAAACACCCTGCAAATATCCTCCTGACTCCTTTTCACCTCACCATTTGCATCAGTAATCGAAAGAACCCTATTCCTGTATCTCCTGGCCTTAATTGACTCATGGAAGTACTTAGTGTTCTGATCAGCATCTTTCAGCCAATTCTCTTTTGCCTTTTGCTGAAGATAACTTCTAGCAGCCTTTGCTACACTCAGATAATCTCTATTAGCTTCCCTTTCAAGTTTCTGAAGATGAGTATTAGCTGGATCCTGAGCAAGAAGACCCTGCACCCTATCAAGATTCTGCCTGAACACAATTTCCTTCTTTTCAATATCTGAGTACTTGTTCTTGTTCAGTTCTTTCAAAGGCCCCTGTAACCTCCTCTGCTTCTGAACCAAATTAAACATTTCATAGCCCTCAATTCTGCTGCTCCATGACTCTCTCACAATGTTAAGGAAATCTTTATCACTTGCAAGCATATTGAAAAACTTGAAGGATGAAGAAGTCCTAAAAGTTTTCTATCTCCATTCTACAAGCATAGGAGAATGATCTGAAATCCCCTCATTAAGGAAAGTTGCCTCTGAACCAGGCCACAGATCCATCCAGTGTTGATTTATCAAAACCCTATCCAGCTTTGAATAAATCCTACTCTCCTGCTGCTGCTTATTTGACCAAGTATAGAAACACCCAGAGTACTTTAGATCACTTAATTGAGCATTTAGAACACAAGATCTGAACCCCATAAGCAGGTCAATATTAATAGGTAGACCACCAAGCTTTTCTTGTGGCTCAAGAAAAGTATTGAAGTCACCTGTTACACACCATGGTTTATCCATGTGTAAGGCCCTATGCTCAATAAAGTTTCATACCTCTTCTCTTTCCAGTTCATCATTACTAGCATACACGAATGTGGCATAAAATTCATGCTGGAGCTGATTATGTTTAATGAAACAATGGATGAATTGAGCATGACTATGAAGAATCTGCACATCAAACATATCTTCTTTCCAAGCTAACCAAATTCTGCCAATAGGGACTGCATCTAGGTTGATGAATGATCTCCAACCACGAAAAAACTTTTGCCTCAAGCTCTCATAAGAAAGAACCCTAACCTTATTTTCCAGAATAGATACAAAACCTACCTTATACCTACCAATCAACCTTTGAAGCTCAATCTGCTTCTGAGGGTGGTTGATCCCTCTCATATTCCAAGTGACCAAACTATCCATTAGAAGAAGGAAGAGCATTATCACTTCCATCTCCTTTATTTATCACACCATTCCCATCCTTTTTGAGCTGAGCAGTCTTCTTTCTGGTCATAACAGTATGCCATTCCTCATCATTCTGCTTGGCATTAGGCTCCTTAATAACTTCCTGATTCTCAGCAGCCTTGTGGACTACCAATGCATCCCTAGCCTCCACAACAATAGGGTGTAATTCAGAGTCAACAACCTTGTCAGCTGATAATATTCCCTTATCCACCTGATCCTGTATCTGAACAGATTCCACCACTTGATTAATTTCTTTCTGAGTAGGCTTGTTCTTTACAACCCACTCCCTTTTAATCACTTTTTTATCCTTCCTGCACATCTTCTTATCATGGCCAAATTTTTCACAATTTTCACAGAATTGAGGCTTCCATTCATAGGTAACTTTTTGAGTCAGAAGTCTTCCCTTTTCATCTTCAAAGAATATTTCATGAGGCAAGGCTGCAGGGTTAACTTCTACCAAAATTCTAGCATAATTGATTCGATCACGAGCTTGAGTCATACTATCAACCATAATAGGCACTCCAACCAGGCTGGCTATTTTACTCAAGGATGTTGCACCCCAGAATTTCACATCTAATTCATGTAGCTGTATCCATATTGGCACCTGTTCAGTATATCCTCTACCCACATGCTTCTCATGCCAAGGTCTGATAAATAGAGGCTTCTTGTCAAAATGGAAGACTCCAATCTCCAATACATTATTCCTAGCCTCTAGAGTTTTAAATCTCACAATGACATTGCCTTCAGAGTCCATCACAATTTTATCTATTCCATGTTGTCCCCATACTCTTCTCAGGTAACCACTGATTACAGGGAAAGGTGGATTTGCTCCAAGAACAAAACAAACCACAACATTCTCCCAAAACTTCAGCTCTTCCTTAATATCATCCATATCTATTTTTCCAAACGACACGCCATCTTTTATTGTTGGTTCTCTATATGTCAGCTTTTCTCCTGAATTCCTAAGCTTGGAGATGTCAAAAGTGTCCCAGACTGACGCCCTTTTGACATAGTTCTCACTGACCGCACCAACTCTATTAGCCGCACCATTCGCACCATCGCTAGTACTTGTGCTAGCCCCTGGTGCATCCTTGCCACCACCAGGGTGCACAACTTCGTGCATGGGCTGCATGGGTTTCTTTCCTTTTATTTTTTCCCGAATTTTATCAAGCTTTTCTAAAACCAATGACCCTTGATTGCTGTTCATCATGTCAATACTCTGGACAAGTTCATCAAATTCAGTTTCTTGGTCTCCAAGCAAGTCAATCTTCTCTGGGGATTTTGCAACTTTGCCATCATTCACATTAGGATCCTGGGAAGGAGAAGGGGTGGGAGATGAAGAAGGTTTTGAAGGTCTAGAAGGGGGGTTTGATGCTGCTTTCCTCGTTTCTTAGGCATGGCGCACAATGGTTAAGCACCGAGAGAAACAATGACGGCGGCGGCGGCGTAGGTTTAGAGAGCTAGGGCTTTTTTTTGAGGCATTGAATTGTGTTTATATGTATTTCTATGCAATTTGATACACTAAACCAAATGCATGCAAGTTAAATGTGTTTCTGTGTATGAACATGTTTTTCTTAAGGTATATGAACTCTGTGAATGTTGAAATTTGGTTAGATTTGAGAAATGAAAAGAATGATTTGTCAAACCTCTTGTTTTTAGTGGGCTGACTGCATAATCTAACCGGTTACTCGATATTTGTAACCGGTTAGACACTGTAAAATTTCAAAAGAAAATAAGTTTATAAAATCAGTCCTGTGGTCTTCTTTATTCTACTCAAATCTAGACCTTAATTTCATTGGAAACAATCTGAAAATAAGTTGATTATGCTGTTATGGTTCAGATTGAAGTTAAAGAGTTAATACCTTGGTGTAATGAGATAATTTCAAGAGGAAATTGTGCTCATTTGGAAATGGAATGTGATTTAGACTTTTGAATGATAAACACAGTGGTTTTGAGGTGTAAAACAATGATACAATTTGTTTATGGATTGGGTAGAAAATTCAAGAAAAAGGGTTTTTCTGAATTTCAATGGTAAACAGTTCAGGTCTGTAATTCTAATCGGTTAGCCTGAGACTGTAACCGGTTAGTACCTGAATCTGAAAAATAAAAAGTTAAGTCTTTTGAGTACCATTGGTTATGTTTTCCCAATCTAAGCCTAATGGCATGTTTTTGAGATAATTCAAGAGAGAATTTTTGTGCCAATGATTATGCCTCAAATTAATCATTCAAAAGAGAAATTGAAATATTTCTAAATCACAGTAAATAAAGTAAAGATAAAACCAACCTTGATGATTGTGCATCCATATAGAATGGAAGTTTGGTTGGTAGGAACGTTTATCATATTCTGGGAATATGAGGAGGGTACTCCGGGAGTACCAAATTGTAACCTACTTGATGACACATTCTGGGAATGTGGCCAGTGTCCGGGACCTGGTTTTTATGCGTTCTGGGAACGTATGCGTTCTGGGAACGTGATGCACACTCTGGGAGTGATGCTTATTATCCAAGTATGGTTTGGCATTACGTTCTGGGAACGAATGTCAGTGTTCCGGGAACACAAGGGTGTATTGGATGGACGTAAGATGGACTTTTAGAGGCCTCAGATGTGGATAGAAATTCATGCATCATGCCACTTGCATTATAAGAGATATAATGTTGAAAATTGGTATGCTCATATGTACTTGCATTGTTATCTGTCCATGACCTACTTGTGTTTGTAATTTTAGTCTTTATCAATTATGTATATGTGTATACTTACTCCCTGTGCTCTGTTTAGGTGATGGCCAGATACCTAGCCTGCATCGAGATACGCCCTATCCCTAATGGTATATGCACGTACGAGGAGCACCGAGCCACCTTTGAGGGGGAGGTGGAGATCACTCTCTACCACTCTAACCCTCTGGTTCGGGTGCGACCTCGTCGATTTAGGATTCCTTTAGTCTATACTATGCATGTTCCACCCTTTTATACATATAGAGGACCACCCCCGGCTCGACCTGTCCGTCGATTCCATAGTTTTTGTTTTAGAGCTGCCACTCGTACCCATCCTTCCTCCTACAGAGTTGTCACTGAGGAGACTCCTTCTCCTGGTCCGACTGATTTTGAGAGGACTGCTTCTGCAGATCCTAGACCCAGTGGTGGGGTCTCTACACAGTCAGGCGAGGTCGAGGAGGACCCTGTGGAGGATGAGGACGAGGAGGAGGTGCATGTCGAGCCGACTGTTTCTGCTAGAGGTGGACCTGCTAGTTCATAGGAGCCTGTATAGCATGGATGTTTTGGATCCTAGATCCTAGGGATAGAGCTATGGAGGATCAGAGGAGCTGCTGAGGACATGGATGACCTGCTCTGGGACTTCTACTTTTGGATGATGTGATATAGTGTTTATATATTTTGAGAGGTCTTAGAGTGAGGTTTTATTTTATGCAGCTGGGTGGTATATATTTACAAACTCTTGCTATCTCGACTTCTGTTACTTGCTACTGATGATACTAGTGGGGTTTTATCTTGATATATATATATATATATATATATATATGATGTTTTTATTTACCTCAGCAGTGCCCCACAAGTATTACTTTTACTTCAGCATACTCTGATTTTGACGTAAAAAGGTTCGGCGATAAGTTCATATCCTACGCACTCGATCAAATTCACGAGGCAATAATACTTTTCAATAAATGCTATGAAAATGTTTTATTATATTAGAAAAATATTGTCTCGAGAGTCTTTTTGGAATTAAGATATTATTAAGCCGAATTCAAATATTTGTTCCGATTAAAAGTGTTTATAATTGAGCAAGTACCAATTAAAAAGGAAGAAATTTTTAGTCCTAATTTTGATAGCAAGTATTTTACACTTGAAAATATTTATTATTTTTGAGATATAAAACGAGGGTGTCACATCTTTGGTGGTATTAGAGCATTGGTCGTGTCCCTCATAGCCCCGATGATGCAGCTAAGTATGGTATTCAATATTAATTGAATATGTTTGAGTAAGCTAGTAGTGTTTATGTTTTAAAGACCTTTTTAGTGACCCAAAGCCCACAGTGCAGGTCTTTCTATGGCAACCAGAAATAGAAATGTTACGAACGAAATGTTAGAACGAATTACGACAGTGCTGGAAGGCATGCAGCAGCAGCAGCAACAGCAGCCACCTCAAGGGCGAGCTGGTAACCCACATGTTGGCAATGTGGCGAATTATGATGCTAAGACTTTGTCGGAATTCAGGAAGTGCAATCCACCAAGGTTTGAAGGAGGATACAAACCTGATGAGGCTAATAAATGATTGTACGAGATCAACAAGATTTTCAGAACTTTGGATTGTTTTGACGAGCAGAAGGTGACCTATGCAGTTTACATGCTTCATGGGGAAGCTGAAAACTGGTGGGATCACACTGTCCAATTGCTGAATTTTGAAAGGAGAGCAATCAACTGGGGAGCGTTTATGGAGAAATTTCTTAATAAATACTTTCCAGAAGATTTAAGAAGAAAGAAGGAAGTAGAATTCATGCAATTGAAGCAGGGGGATATGAGTGTAGGAGAATATGCTGCCAGATGTGAGGAGTTAATGAAATATTCTCCCTACTACTTGAATAACCCTGATGAAAGGAGTAAATGTGTTAAGTTTGAAGGTGGACTAAGACCGGAGCTGAAATCTATTTTCAGTTACCAGAGGATTCAGAGTTTTCCTGCACTTGTGGATATGTGCAGAATGTATGAGGATGACAAGAAGGCTGAGCTGATAGGAAGTCAAGGGAAAGGGATTGTGTGACACCCTTCTCGGGTTACCCAAATATAAACTAATAAATAAGCTTTTATATTGGATAATATATATGGACTTGTGAGTGTTAAGAAAATAGGTAAATAAAATTTTCTTTTAAAGCGGGTGCACGAATCGTCACTTGAAAGTCATGGAGAACAAAGTCTATATTATCTCAAAATCATTGTATCGAGTTCGGCGATTTCTAAAACCTTTTCGCAAATAGAGTAACATTCGATCTTTTAGAAAATATCATTGTATCAAGTAGCTTAAGCTACCCTTGCTTTGTACGATAGAACTGATACCATTTATAGCCGAGCTCTTAAACATATAAAATCAGAGTAAGCGGAAATTACTGGACTATGCAACTGATAGAATATAAACATAGGTTTTCATAGATATAGAGAATCATAAGTACATAGCCCATGAGTAAAGTCTCCAAGTTTCAAAATATACAAGTCCATCATCAGATCTATATAACAGTGTAACTACAAGCTCTAGAGTGCTCCAAAAGTATATCTACAATATATATACATAACAAAATATATAACTCTAGGAATAGTCACATAGATCTGGCAGCATCAGATGGAGTAGTAGTAGCAGTAGTCTCCCAAAAGTAAAAGTAGTAGTAAGATAGTAGCAACATCATCATCACAGCAGCAGCAGCAACAAATCTCCTCCACAGCCTCCACACCTCGGATCCTCCGACCCACATCATACACCATATGCATGTACCTAGGGATCATCGTCCCTCCAGTCACTCCCAGTAGAATGCACGACAGGCTCGCCCCCACTCTCGTCCTCCACCGGATCCTCCTCAATCTCATCCGAGGGAGAGTGTACCCTACCACTGGGTACCGGGTCAGGTGATGGTGAAACCCTGACTGGGCTCCTCGGATCAGATAGGGGAATCTCCTCGCGGACGACCCTCGAAGAAAAAGGGTGAGAGCGGGTAGGTCGAAAATGAAAACTATGGTAAGAGCGAGCTGGTCGCGTGGGAGGTGGTCCATGGTAAGTGTAAATCGGGGGTACATGCATAGTGTATATGATGGGAATCCTAAACCTACGAGGACGGAATCGTATCAGCGGGTTCGGGTGGTAGAAGGTAATCTCTACCTCCCCCTCGAACACCGCGCGATGGTCCTCATAGATCCATACGCCACTAGGAAGTGGCCGGATCTCGATGCAAGCAATGTAACGAGACATCACCTACAAGGGCATAGGGGTAAGCAATTCTATACACATAATCAATAGAGAATAAATTATGCAACATAAATATGTAACATGCATCAATTAATATCAATCACACTTAACACTTAGCAAGTAGGTTATGCACATAGGATGTTCACACTTAATTCAGTCATAACAGTTTATTTGAATGAATGGCATGATGCATGACTTTAGCTCTCAAGCCTATCTCCGTCATAATACTATGTCACTCTCTGACGTCCATCCCTGACAACCCAGCACTCAACAGTGCGTTGTATTCCTAGGTATACAACCATTCGTACATTCACCTAGAATGTACACGACAAGCTTGGTATCCATGCCACCCGAGCATATCCCGTCATCCAAACGGATCGTCATCCAAACGATATATCAATATCGGCATCCACTAAGCCGACCACGTCAACAACGTGTCATCAAGCAAGCGTATTGGCACTCCCAGAGGCCCTCCACATGTTTAACAAACATGAAATACGTCCTACCATCCAAACTCCAGAATGAATGCATTTTATCTTTTAGATTTAAGGGAAGTTGATTAATACTTTACAGGCCACCTAGGCTTATTTTCTTTATCAAAAAGGACCGTCACCAAACGATCTTTTTGTATTAATCAATTTCTCTAAGTCTTGATCCCTTGGACTATTATTAATAATTCCTTAATTTAATAAGTTAGAATTGAAAATGGTGTTTTCAGGTTCTGAACAATTTACTCGAGTAAACTTCAGGACACTCGAGTGTTACTCAACTTTTCCAGATTACTCAAGTGTTCTTAAGACTACTCGAGTGTTCATGACTTTCTGAGGATTTGGGTTTTCAATTCAACAATTTACTCGAGTAGTTCATGGGTTACTCGAGTGTTCTTGAACATTTCCAGAATACTCGAGTGACCTTGAATGACTCGAGTGTTTGACCTAAACTTGTCCTCAGGTCATGCTCGATACTCGAGTACCAAACAAAATACTCGAGTGTTCTTGTTCATTTTACATTGTTTTGAAAGCATTTTACTCGAGTACCCTGCCTTTTACTCGAGTGTTTCGTAGCAGATAACACTGAAACCTGGTTTTAACATAACATTTTCATTTCTACTTAATTCTCGTCCATTCCAGAGATCCACAGAGTTCATACAACATAATTTGAACATGTTACAACATTCATTTCATATCAAAACACAGATTTGACAGAGAATTCAGTAATCATGCATTAAAACACATTTTCACAACTCAATACCTCAATTTTCAAAATAAGCTCAATACTCATGAATTAAAGTTCATTTAAGCTTGCATGCATGATACATAACTTGCTCAACACAGTTTTAGAGCATGGATTGGTCTCCAAACCAAAGTTCCTATTCAATCTAAGCCCTTAGAGCCTCTTGGTGGCTCTCTAACACAATTCATGGAATTTAAACTCTATCTAGTGAATATAATTACTTCCCCTTACCTCTCAGACGTGAATCAACAGAAAGAAATCCAAGAAAAGTGCTCTAACCCCAGAAATCACTTTGAGCTTCACATGCATGACAGTTTTGAGTGCACCACCAAAACCGAATTGGTTCACCCATGAAACAGAGATAAGAATTGGGGAAAATTAGATTTCTAAACTCTCTACAACATGTTCTAACTAAAGGAATTGAGTTTGAGACTCAGGAGCTCGAGAGCTTATCAGAAATTAATCTCCAAGTAAGCTCCAGAAACCAACTTTGACAGAATAACTCCAACTTCCAAGCTGTCGTTCTCCCGACACACTCACTCAATCCTCACGATTTTGGTGTTTATACAAAGCTCGTGATGTGAGCTTTGTATTCGTGTATAGTTTATGACTTGAATCGAAACAGAGAGAGAGAATCGTTCACTTGAACCCAGGAACCCTAACTTCATCAACCAAGCTACTTTGATCCAAAATTCTCAGCTAAGGGTCGAAGATGAGCTTAAATAGGAAGCGAGGACACTCATGCAGGTCGACACGAAGGCATTGAGCTGTTGATGGCGGAGTATTCGTGTCAACGGAGGGGAATCGTTGGCTGTGACTCACCAAACGCACTAACTCGTGCAGTTTGACCCAGAATACTCGAGTATTCTGAATAATACTCGAGTGTTTTGCCCAGATTTTGAAAAATAATTATTTTATTTACTTTCCCTCCAAAATCTTTCCTATAATTGCTTCTAGGTCCCAACCCAGGGACTAATATGCAAAACACACATTTTATGCATTTAAATTATTTATTAATTAATTTCACACACCTAAGCTAGTCACATGAACACATATTTTAATCAAGGATTAATATAGAAACTATTAATTATAATTAAATTATAATTAACATTTCATTAATCGGGGATTAAAATTTTGGGGTGTTACAGATTGGACAGAACTATGGACCACAGAGGAAGAAGAGATTTGATCATCGGAATAATGGTCCATATTCTCAGAAGATCAAGGGCAAGGGCAAAGCTGTGATGGATAACAAGAACAAGTCTCGCGATAATGATCCTTATTGCGAGAAGTGTAGGCGCTATCATCATGGTCAATTCTGCTGGTCCACAGGAGGATGTTTCAAATGTGGAAAGCAGGGCCACTTTGCTCGTGATTGTAGAGAATCTGCAAAAGGTGATGCAAAAGGGATCTGCTGGTAAGCCTGTGGTACAAGGAAGAGTGTTTACCCTGAGTGGTAATGAAGCAACCCAAACCTCGAATCTCGTGCAAGGTAACTTTTTGCTTAACAATCAACCTTGCAAGATCATGTTTGATTCTGGAGCTACACATTCTTTTGTTTCTCCTGAATGTGTGAATAGGCTGAATCTTGTTGTTTCCAATTCACCTTGCTATCTTAGTATAGATACCCCTACTGGAATACCGATTTTTACCGCTAAGGTCTGCTTAGGGTGTGATGTAGAAATCTTGGGTCGTGTCTCGAAAGTAGATTTGGTTTGCCTCCCTAAATTACAATTGGATGTGATCTTGGGTATGGATTGGTTGATGAAGAACCAAGTGATCATCAATTGTGAGGAAAAGACAATCATATATAGAACCCTTGAACCCGAAGGTTATATGTGTTTGTTCTCTGTTTCTGGGGAAGAAGAGTCGATGCCGATAGAAGAGATTCCTGTGGTGAGGGAATTTCCGGAAGTATTTCCTGAAGAGATACCAGGATTACCTCCTTAGCGAGAAATAGAGTTCGGGATTGACTTAGTCCCTGGAGCTGGTCCCATCTCTATTGCTCCTTATAGAATGGCACCACCGGAAATGGCAGAGATGAAAAAGCAGATAGAGGAACTACTGCAGAAGCAGATGATCAGGCCAAGCGTTTCGCCTTGGGGAGCTCCATTACTGTTTGTAAAGAAGAAGGACGGGAGTATGAGAATGTGTGTGGATTATAGACAGTTGAATAAGGTCACCATTAAGAATAAGTACCCTTTGCCAACGATTGATGACCTTATGGATCAAGTTAGGGGAGTTGCAGTATTTTCCAAGATTAATCTGAGATCGGGTTATCATCAGATCAGGATAAAGGAGGAGGATATACCCAATACTGCATTTCGATCTCGATACGGTCATTATGAGTATGTTGTGATGCCGTTCGGATTAACTAATTCACCTGCTATTTTCATGGTTATATGAACCGGATCTTTAGACCATATTTGGATTTATTTGTAGTGGTGTTTATTGATGATAGTTTGGTCTATTCTAAGAGTCCGGAGGAGCATGAAGAACATCTCAGGATAGTGTTAAAAGTCCTGAAGGAGAAGCAGCTATATGCCAAACTTACGAAATGTGAGTTTTGGTTGAATGAAGTGAAATTTCTGGGGCACGTAATCTCTAAGGAAGGAATTGCGGTGGATCCAGCAAAAGTAAGTTCAGTGCTAAGCTGGGAACAGCCCAAGACTGTGACTGAGGTGAGAAGTTTCTTGGGGCTAGCTGGATACTATCGTCGGTTTATAGAAGGATTTTCCAAGATTGCATTGCCTTTGACTAAGTTGACTCGGAAAGATCAACCGTTCGTGTGGGACGACAGGTGTGAAAGTAGTTTCCGTGAGTTGAAGGAAAGGTTAACATCGTCTCCTGTGTTAATCTTACCTGATCCTCACAAGAGCTTTGAAGTGTACTGTGATGCATCTAAGCAAGGATTAGGGTGTGTATTGATGCAAGAAGGAAGAGTAGTGGCTTATGCATCACGACAATTGAAGAATCATGAGGTGAATTACCCGACACACGATTTGGAATTGGCTGCGATCGTGTTTGCCTTAAGGATATGGAGACATCATCTCTATGGCACTACGTTCCAAGTATTTAGTGACCATAAGAGTTTGAAATATCTGTTCGACCAAAAAGAGTTGAACATGAGGCAAAGAAGGTGGATGGAGTTTTTGAAGGATTATGACTTCAAACTCCACTATCATCCGGGTAAAGCAAACGTGGTTGCAGATGCGTTGAGTCAGAAAGCAATCCACATAAGTGCGATGATGGTTAAGGAAGCAGCATTGATCGAGGAATTCAGAGACTTGAGCCTGTTGACACAAGTGGAACCGTCAAGTATCAAGTTAGGAATGTTGCAGATCACAAACGAGTTCTTGGAAAGAATTCGGGAGTTGCAACGAGCGGATGGAGAGTTGATTGAAAAGATGAGATTAGGCTCAAAAGGAAAGGAACCTGATTTCAAGATTGGGTTGGATGGAATCCTTCGTTTCAGAACAAGGATTTGCATACCAAGGGATCAGGAGGTTAGAAGACTGATTCTTGATGAAGCACATAAAAGTCAGATGAGTATGCATCCTGGATCAACCAAAATGTATCAGGATTTGAAGAAAATGTTTTGGTGGTCTGGATTGAAGAAGGATGTTGCAGAATTCACGTACAACAACAGCTATCATGCGAGCATTGGGATGGCACCGTTTGAGGCTTTGTATGGAAGGAAGTGTCAAACCCCGCTATGCTGGTTCCAAGTGGGGGAGAATTTAGTGGTTGGACCGGAAATGGTACAACAGACAACTGAGAAGATCAGGATGGTTCAGACAAAGATGAAAGCGGCTCAAAGTCAGCAGAAGAGTTATGCTGACAAAAGAAGGAAACCAATAGAGTTTTCGGAGGGCGACCATGTATTTCTTCGGATAGTTCCAATGAAAGGGGTCAGTAGAGCTTTGAGAACTCGAAAGCTTTCACCTAAGTGTATAGGTCCATATCAAATCCTTAGAAGGGTCGGTCCCGTTGCTTATCAACTAGCTTTACCACCCTCTCTATCCAATTTGCACAACGTCTTTCACGTTTCTCAATTAAAGAAGTATGTGCATGACCCATCAGTTATTTTGAAAATACAACCTGATGACCTAGCTTTGAAGGAAAACCTTACCTTTGAGGCCAGACCGGTCCGGATAGAAGATCGTGAAGTTAAGCAGCTCAGGGGAAAGGAGATACCTTTAGTTAAGGTTATATGGGAAAATGGGGACGTATCTGAAGCTACATGGGAATTAGAGGAGAAGATGCGTCAAGAGTACCCGGAGTTGTTTTTGTAAGCTAGAATTTCGGGGACGAAATTCCTTTTAAGTGGGGGAGTAGTGTAACACCCCTAATTTTTCGTCTCCCGGATGATAAGGAAATTAATAATAAAAGTTTTATTATTAATTTATATGAATTTCCCAAGTTTATGTTTTGTATTTGATTAGCCTGAAATATAAAAATAAGTGGAAATATTTTTATATATGGAAATAAATGCAAAAATATGGATATTGCATTTTAGTCCTTGGTTTAGGACCTAAATGTAATATTGAAAAGGTTCTTGGAGGGAAAGATTTAAAAAGAATTAATTTTTAAATTTTGTACTGATCTAACCGGTTAGTAATGCCCTGTAACTGGTTAGACGATGAACCCAGAAACTGGGTTAGTGGATTTTGATGAGTAATCACTTGATTAATTCATTTAATCGCCACGAAATCAGTCTTGTGATAATGGGAAACACACGTCAGTGTGCATGTACGACGAATTCCTCTATAAAAAGCCCTAAATCCTGATCAAATGGGGTTGTTTGGCTCTGGTTTGGTGTGAATCTCTGTTCTAGGGTTTCAAAATCATTTCCTTCCATTCTCTCTCGTTGTTGAGTGTTAGTAATCGAGTGATACACAGTTGTAAAGCTTACATCAAGAGCTTTACAAAGACCTAAACACTGTGAGTTGAGGGTTAGGGAGCTAAGAGAACGAAGCTTTTGAAGTAGAGGAGTTCGAAAACCGTTTCTGCAAAAACTGATTTCTGGAGCTGAGTTGGAGCTTCAATTTGGGTAAGTGTATGAACTCCTTTGACCTCAAAATCGTTCAATCTCTTAGTGCATGTTACCTAGATCAAGTCCTAATCATTTTCCCTAATTTGTTTGGCCAATACCTATGTTGAAATCTTTGGTGTTTGGATCCTGTTGCTGAAATCGTGGGTAAAGAGCAGAACTAGGAATTTTTGGTGGAATCTGTGAATTCTCTTCAATCTCAGTGTCATTACTCATCACACACTATCCTAAGGTATGGGAGAAGTTTACCTTATACTAGATTTAGACTAAAAATCAAGTGATTTAGGATTTGAGTCAACAAAGACTCAAAAGGGCATTATGTGTTTAAGGCACAAAGGCTTGGAGGCCAAATTCCAGCTCAATTCTGTTTTGAGCAACTTTGTGTTGATGCATGCAATTGATTTTGATGCCTAAATCTGAATTTATGGGTGTAGTGTGAGTTTTGAGGCATTGAATTGTGTTTATATGTATTTCTATGCAATTTGATACACTAAACCAAATGCATGCAAGTTAAATGTGTTTCTGTGTATGAACATGTTTTTCTTAAGGTATATGAACTCTGTGAGTGTTGAAATTTGGTTAGATTTGAGAAATGAAAAGAATGATTTGTCAAACCTCTTGTTTTTAGTGGGCTGACTGCATAATCTAACCGGTTACTCGATATTTGTAACCGGTTAGACACTGTAAAATTTCAAAAGAAAATAAGTTTATAAAATCAGTCCTGTGGTCTTCTTAATTCTACTCAAATCTAGACCTTAATTTCATTGGAAACAATCTGAAAATAAGTTGATTATGCTGTTATGGTTCAGATTGAAGTTAAAGAGTTAATACCTTGGTGTAATGAGATAATTTCAAGAGGAAATTGTGCTCATTTGGAAATGGAATGTGATTTAGACTTTTGAATGATAAACACAGTGGTTTTGAGGTATAAAACAATGATATAATTTGTTTATGGATTGGGTAGAAAATTCAAGAAAAAGGGTTTTTCTGAATTTCAATGGTAAACAGTTCAGGTCTGTAATTCTAATCGGTTAGCCTGAGACTGTAACCGGTTAGTACCTGCATCTGAAAAATAAAAAGTTAAGTCTTTTGAGTACCATTGGTTATGTTTTCCCAATCTAAGCCTAATGGCATGTTTTTGAGATAATTCAAGAGAGAATTTTTTTGCCAAAGATTATGGCTCAAATTAATCATTCAAAAGAGAAATTGAAATATTTCTAAATCACAGTAAATAAAGTAAAGATAAAACCAACCTTGATGATTGTGCATCCATATAGAATGGAAGTTTGGTTGGTAGGAACGTTTATCATATTCTGGGAATATGAGGAGGGTACTCTGGGAGTACCAAATTGTAACCTACTTGATGACACATTCTGGGAATGTGGCCAGTGTCCGGGACCTGGTTTTTATGCGTTCTGGGAACGTATGCGTTCTGGGAACGTGATGCACACTCTGGGAGTGATGCTTATTATCCAAATATGGTTTGGCATTACGTTCTGGGAACAAATGTCAGTGTTCCGGGAACACAAGGGTGTATTGGATGGACGTCCAAGATGGACTTTTAGAGGCCTCAGATGTGGATAGAAATTCATGCATCATGCCACTTGCATTATAAGAGATATAATGTTGAAAATTGGTATGATCATATGTACTTGCATTGTTATCTGTCCATGACCTACTTGTGTTTGTAATTTTAGTCTTTATCAATTATGTATATGTGTATACTTACTCCCTGTGCCCTGTTTAGGTGATGGCCGGATACCTAGCCTGCATCGAGATACGCCCTATCCCTAGTGGTATATGGACGTACGAGGAGCACCGAGCCACCTTTGAGGGGGAGGTGGAGATCACTCTCTACCACTCTAACCCTCTGGTTCGGGTGCGACCTCGTCGATTTAGGATTCCTTTAGTCTATACTATGCATGTTCCACCCTTTTATACATATAGAGGACCACCCCCGGCTCGACCTGTGCGTCGATTCCATAGTTTTTGTTTTAGAGCTGCCACTCGTTCCCATCCTTCCTCCCACAGAGTTGTCACTGAGGAGACTCCTTCTCCTGGTCCGACTGATTTTGAGAGGACTGCTTCTGCAGATCCTAGACCCAGTGGTGGGGTCTCTACACAGTCAGGCGAGGTCGAGGAGGACCCTGTGGAGGATGAGGACGAGGAGGAGGTGCATGTCGAGCCGACTGTTTCTGCTAGAGGTGGACCTGCTGGTTCATAGGAGCCTGTATAGCATGGATGTTTTGGATCCAAGATCCTAGGGATAGAGCTATGGAGGATCAGAGGAGCTACTGAGGACATGGATGACCTGCTCTGGGACTTCTACTTTTGGATGATTTCATATAGTGTTTATATATTTTGAGAGGTCTTAGAGTGAGGTTTTATTTTATGCAGCTGGGTGGTATATATTTACAAACTCTTGCTATCTCGACTTCTGTTACTTGCTACTGATGATACTAGTGAGGTTTTATCTAGATATATATATATATATATATATATATGATGTTTTTATTTACCTCAGCAGTGCCCCACAAGTATTACTTTTACTTCCGCATACTCTGATTTTGACGTAAAAAGGTTCGGCGATAAGTTCATATCCTACGCACTCGATCAAATTCACGAGGCAATAATACTTTTCAATAAATGCTATGAAAATGTTTTATTATATTAGAAAAATATTGTCTCGAGAGTCTTTTTGGAATTAAGATATTATTAAGCCGAATTCAAATATTTGTTCAGATTAAAAGTGTTTATAATTGAGCAAGTACCAATTAAAAAGGAAGAAATTTTTAGTCCTAATTTTAATAGCAAGTATTTTACACTTGGAAATATTTATTATTTTCGAGATATAAAACGAGGGTGTCATAGAAGGCACTAGGTCTTTCTAAAGACGACACTTAGTAAACAAAGTTAAAGGCAATTATAAACGGTTAAAACCTATTCACTTCCGCTGCGCACTCTGATAAAGAATGCTCAGAGTGCAAGATTGGATGATCTCTAATACCTTCCCTAATCTTAGACCTAGAAAAATAAATCTAACAATTATTTCATAGGATTCAAGGACTCAATGATGCCATCTTTCAACAAATGTAAATCTCAAGGGGCCCTTCTCGGTTGCACATTGCATTGGAGAATGGAATCATTTTCGTACTACCTGATTTCCAATCAAATAAGAGATAACTCATCTTCATTCAAAAGAGGGCTTTGCAGTTTCATTTTACATAAAAAGTTTCAGTTTCTACATCATATTCGAAGTTGATCTACTTCATTCAAAACTAAGGTTTAGTCCTTTGTAACATCCTAAACCTTATTTTAAATGAAATTATTATTAAAAAAAAAACCTAGGAAAAATTGGAATAATGACTTAACGAATTTTGGTGGATAGGTGAGTGGTAAATATAAGTCCTAGGGGTTGTATAGAAGGCAGTTGTGGCTTCGGGCAAAGTCATATAATCGAAATCGGGAGTTAAATCGGCGTTTTCGATGTTAGAGATCGACCGAAAAGAGAAAATTAGAAATTTATTATGGGATGCTAAGAAAAGAAATTCCACCGTTGGATATGAAGTTTATGGGGTGAAGAAGCTTGTCTAAAAATTTGGGCCCGATCCGACGGTTAACGAAAAAGTTACGGCGAATCGAAGGTTGAAAACCCTGATTCTCGCCCAGGCACACCAGCCATGCGCCCAGGCGCGTGCACTGTTCATTGGTGCACCAGACAGTGAAAAACCCGCCCAGGCGAGGCACCAACTCGCCCAGGCGAGCCCAGACGCGCACCAACTCCCTCCTGACCGCACCAGACGCGCACCAACTCCCTCCTGACCGCACCAGGCGCGCACCAGCAGCATCAGTTGGTGCTCAGACCCGCCCAGGCGCGCCAGGCGTGCGCCCAGGCGCGCGCGCTCAGCAGCACCAGATCTGGTGCGTTGGATCAAACTTGGGGGCCAAGTTGTGGCCTCTTGGCCACACGATTTCCTCTTACTTGGCATGAAACAAATACACAACAACCACAAGAACACTACCAACACAACACACCTTCCTTCCTCCTCATCTCCATTCCTTTCTCCTTGGTTCCATGAACCAAATATCATCATCATCACCCAAACACCATGATCAAGGCACCTTCAACCTTGATCTTCATCACCATCAACCTCCATCTTGGATCAAGCACCAACCCTCAAGAATCAAGATCAACCACCCATCTTCTTCATCATCTCATCATCTCCTTCCTTTCCTTTATGATTCAAGAAGCCAAGCACCAAAACCAAGAGCAACCACCATCAATCACCATCCTATTCATCATCCCCATCAAGTTTCCAACCAAGAAAAATAGCCATGGAACACCCCTTATTTTCCATGAAATTCGTGACCCTCTTTCTCTCCCTACCTCCATGGATTTTGATCTCTACAACTATGGAGGTTTATGTGCAAATATGTCTCACCCTCAAGGACAAAGAATAAGAAGCTAGAGTTTGGGGACTTCAAGCTAAGTGTGGGAGGAGACAAGAGCTAAGGAGAGGCTAGGGTTTTGGTGGCTTCCTCCCTTCACATTCAAGGTAAGAAGGGAAGTGTTACCTCTACTTAGAGGGTATTTTCTAGCTTGTATATAGGGGGAATTAAGGGCAGGAATTAAAATAGAAAAGAGGAACCTTAGGGTAAATGACGGGATTAGAATATGGTACAATTGAACTATGAATTATAATTTAGAAATATGCAAGTTTCTATATGTAATTGTGGTTGCTCTAACAAAATTTGGGTTTAATGATGATGGTGGTAGAATACAACATGGCTTGAAGGTAAAAAATGAATATAGTGATTAAGGAGTTGTTTATGTTATTAATTGTAGTGCCTTGAAAGGGATTGTATCGAACATGAATGATGATGAAGAGTAAAATGTAGTTAACGGGAATAAGAAAAGGAATTAGGTAAGTGGTAAATTAATTAAGAGTGTGACAATGGTTAGAGAAGTAGGTAATTAAATGTTATGAATAAATGATTATGACATTATACATTATTTTCATGACCCTCCGAAAGGAGTGGATATTGTTTTCATGACCCTCCGAAAGGAGTGGATATTGTTTTCATGACCCTCCGAAAGGAGTGGATATTATTTTCATGACCCCTCATAGGAAGTGAATTATATCAGGACCTCTATAGAAGAGTGGAATATTATATGGACAGAACCCTCCATTAGAGTGAGTATTAAATGAGAATAAGATGATAGATAGACAAGTGTGTAAATGATAGAATGAAATGATAGAATTCAAGAAAGGTTGAGGAAAGAGTTGAAAGGAATAAGAAATGAATATGGTCAATAATGGGGTATTAAGGAATCAAGGGAAATTGAAATAGAAAATATAATTCAAGTGATAACGGGTAGTAATCACTTAGTTGTTCTCTATGTCATTTTAGAATGTATTTTCTAAGTTCTGTGTAATGCTACCCTTCTTGATATATTTTTACAGGTAAAGAAGGAGCTTGCACGAGTATGGCCGGGCAGGATTACACTCCACCCCGTGGAGTGTTGCATAGTTAGTTGGGTGACCCGTTGTCGGTCAATAGTTTTATTTGGGTATTTGAAATGTATACATGTTGGGAACCAAATGAAATTAAGATTTGTAATTGTTTTCTAAAATAGTGTAAATGAACTGAATTGTATTTTGGCCCTGCTGGCCCATTGTTGATGAGAATGAAATTTTATGCAGGTTAATCAGGAAAAGTGAATTTTGGGAATGTTCCTAAAACAAAGGAAACTGCGTCCGATTTTACGGATATTTTTATAATAAGCAAATATAATTAAGAGTTTTCATGATCATCTATAAGTTTAAAATAAAAATTTTCAAATCCTCAATTAATTAAAGGTAAAAGTAACTAGGGTGTTACATTATGGTATCAGAGCAGTTTTCCTCGGCCTATTGGAGTTACTCATTACTCCAATGGTTACTCATCAAGCGAGTAACCGATGTAAAGTTAGATGTCCAAGTGTTAGAGTCGAGGTAGAAATCCTATTAGGATTATGATTGAATATATAGATGTGTGAAGCTATGCATGCATATGTATGTTATTCTCTGTTATGTATGAATTAGTGGTATTAGTTATTGGTGAATTCTCAAGTAGGATAGAATTATAATGAACTAGGATAATGTTTGAGAGAAAGACTTGGTAGGACAACACTAGGATAAGTAAAATAGGGCATATAGGTAAACAGTAACTAATGTGCGAATATGAATGGATAGCGTTCATTTTGATATTTGTGTATGTGTTGATGTGAAATGCTGCAATGTATACTTGAATGATGTGTGTGTTTAATTAGAGTTTTTAGGAATGGTTAAGGAATTGTAGAACTCTGGGTAAAATAGAACCGAACCCATGGTGGCATTGTTGTTTAATGGAGTGTAAGAGTAGGATTGGTCGTCCTGACTCTTACAACTGTTAAGTGACGATATCATCAGTAAACCCGACAGTGATATTACCATTGATGAATGTGGGATTGAGATTGACCACCTCGATCTTTGCATTTATTAATGGCCGATGTCATTGAAAGTTTTTAAGTAGAACAGAAACCAACCCGACATTGAAGGAAGGAAATCGACCTGAATAGTACCCTTTCCAAAACCTTGTAGCAAAATTGATGAGGGAATCCAGTTGACCCTATAAACTATCTCCAATTTTTCTTGGAGAGTTAAACCTGGTTTTAGAAATCCAAAGACCTATTCGGAGTCTTACTAGAAAGACTCTTGAAAACGTTTAGCCGCAAGAAAAACCAACCTTAAAAACCTCATAGGGTTCCCGCACTGAGACTAACCAAGTTGAACCATAGACCGAACTCTTTATAGAGTGCAAGAAATTGGTGGCGTACTAATGCAAGTGGTATGCCGACTCCAAGTGGGGGAGTGGAACCAAAGGGAAGTGAGTATTGTAGTCGAAGGACCCTGCATTGGGATGGTTCTCCATTAACGGAATCGGACGGAATTTCGGGGACGAAATTCCAATAAGTGGGGGAGAATTGTAACATCCTAAACCTTATTTTAAATGAAATTATTATTAAAAAAAAACCTAGGAAAAATTGGAATAATGACTTAACGAATTTTGGTGGATAGGTGAGTGGTAAATATAAGTCCTAGGGGTTGTATAGAAGGCAGTTGTGGCTTCGGGCAAAGTCATATAATCGAAATCGGGAGTTAAATCGGTGTTTTCGATGTTAGAGATCGACCGAAAAGAGAAAATTAGAAATTTATTATGGGATGCTAAGAAAAGAAATTCCACCGTTGGATATGAAGTTTATAGGGTGAAGAAGCTTGTCTAAAAATTTGGGCCCGATCCGACGGTTAACGAAAAAGTTACGGCGAATCGAAGGTTGAAAACCCTGATTCTCGCCCAGGCGCACCAGCCATGCGCCCAGGCGCATGCACTGTTCATTGGTGCACCAGACAGTGAAAAACCCGCCCAGGCGAGGCACCAACTTGCCCAGGCGAGCCCAGACGCGCACCAACTCCCTCCTGACCGCACCAGACGCGCACCAACTCCCTCCTGACCGCACCAGGTGCGCACCAGCAGCATCAGTTGGTGCTCAGACCCGCCCAGGCGCGCGCGCTCAGCAGCACCAGATCTGGTGCGTTGGATCAAACTTGGGGGCCAAGTTGTGGCCTCTTGGCCACACGATTTCCTCTTCCTTGGCATGAAACAAATACACAACAACCACAAGAACACCACCAACACAACACACCTTCCTTCCTCCTCATCTCCATTCCTTTCTCCTTGGTTCCATGAACCAAATATCATCATCATCACCCAAACACCATGATCAAGGCACCTTCAACCTTGATCTTCATCACCATCAACCTCCATCTTGGATCAAGCACCAACCCTCAAGAATCAAGATCAACCACCCATCTTCTTCATCATCTCATCATATCCTTCCTTTCCTTTATGATTCAAGAAGCCAAGCACCAAAACCAAGAGCAACCACCATCAATCACCATCCTATTCATCATCCCCATCAAGTTTCCAACCAAGAAAAATAGCCATGGAACACCCCTTATTTTCCATGAAATTCGTGACCCTCTTTCTCTCCCTACCTCCATGGATTTTGATCTCTACAACTATGGAGGTTTATGTGCAAATATGTCTCACCCTCAAGGACAAAGAATAAGAAGCTAGAGTTTGGGGACTTCAAGCTAAGTGTGGGAGGAGACAAGAGCTAAGGAGAGGCTAGGGTTTTGGTGGCTTCCTCCCTTCACATTTAAGGTAAGAAGGGAAGTGTTACCTCTACTTAGAGGGTATTTTCTAGCTTGTATATAGGGGGAATTAAGGGCAGGAATTAAAATAGAAAAGAGGAACCTTAGGGTAAATGACGGGATTAGAATATGGTACAATTGAACTATGAATTATAATTTAGAAATATGCAAGTTTCTATATGTAATTGTGGTTGCTCTAACAAAATTTGGGTTTAATGATGATGGTGGTAGAATACAACATGGCTTGAAGGTAAAAAATGAATATAGTGATTAAGGAGTTGTTTATGTTATTAATTGTAGTGCCTTGAAAGGGATTGTATCGAACATGAGTGATGATGAAGAGTAAAATGTAGTTAACGGGAATAAGAAAAGGAATTAGGTAAGTGGTAAATTAATTAAGAGTGTGACAATGGTTAGAGAAGTAGGTAATTAAATGTTATGAATAAATGATTATGACATTATACATTATTTTCATGACCCTCCGAAAGGAGTGGATATTGTTTTCATGACCCTCCGAAAGGAGTGGATATTGTTTTCATGACCCTCCGAAAGGAGTGGATATTATTTTCATGACCCCTCATAGGAAGTGAATTATATCAGGACCTCTATAGAAGAGTGGAATATTATATGGACAGAACCCTCCATTAGAGTGAGTATTAAATGAGAATAAGAGGATAGATAGACAAGTGTGTAAATGATAGAATGAAATGATAGAATTCAAGAAAGGTTGAGGAAAGAGTTGAAAGGAATAAGAAATGAATATGGTCAATAATGGGGTATTAAGGAATCAAGGGAAATTGAAATAGAAAATATAATTCAAGTGATAACGGGTAGTAATCTCTTAGTTGTTCTCTATGTCATTTTAGAATGTATTTTCTAAGTTCTATGTAATGCTACCCTTCTTGATATATTTTTACAGGTAAAGAAGGAGCTTGCACGAGTATGGCCGGGCAGGATTACACTCCACCCCGTGGAGTGTTGCATAGTTAGTTGGGTGACCCGTTGTCGGTCAATAGTTTTATTTGGGTATTTGAAATGTATACATGTTGGGAACCAAACGAAATTAAGATTTGTAATTGTTTTCTAAAATAGTGTAAATGAACTGAATTGTATTTTGGCCCTGCTGGCCCATTATTGATGAGAATGAAATTTTATGCAGGTTAATCAGGAAAAGTGAATTTTGGGAATGTCCCTAAAACAAAGGAAACTCCGTCCGATTTTACGGAGATTTTTATAATAAGCAAATATAATTAAGAGTTTTCATGATCATCTATAAGTTTAAAAGAAAAATTTTCAAATCCTCAATTAATTAAGGGTAAAAGTAACTAGGGTGTTACATTATGGTATCAGAGCAGTTTTCCTCGGCCTATTGGAGTTACTCATTACTCCAATGGTTACTCATCAAGCGAGTAACCGATGTAAAGTTAGATGTCCAAGTGTTAGAGTCGAGGTAGAAATCCTATTAGGATTATGATTGAATATATAGATGTGTGAAGCTATGCATGCATATGTATGTTATTCTCTGTTATGTATGAATTAGTGGTCCGTCACCATCATCGCTCGCGTCATTGTTGTCCGTCACCGTGAACAACCGCCGTCGTCTTCGTTTCTCCCTTTTGCTTGTGAAGAGTGACCAATGATGCTCATTGTGTTGCCGACTTATGTTGTTGTTGTTCCCTTTGCCTCAAACTGGATTTAAATCATTTTCCTTCTCAGTTCATGCATCAGACCATATCAGCCATAAGCCATACACGGTCCAGTCCTGCGTGCAGCTTCGAACCAAGCTAGGTCATATTCCTCTACAATTTCCAATTCCAATCTGAGGTGTGTTGTAACCTCCTGGCTTCATTTTGCTATAGTAATGTTAGTAATAATAACAATAGTAATAGTATTGGTGATGATTATGTACTGTTAAATTGTTTTGTAATTTCATTATTGTTTTGGAGAATAAATGGTATTATTTGTTTCTAATGATTTTAATTAGTTGCTTTGACTTTTGTAATATCGAATTAACTGTTATGTCGAATGATTGGTTTTAAAAGTATTTTTATTAAATGTGTTAAATTCCTAAGTAATTGAGTTGTGGTTTAGTTGGGCTGAATTGTCCCTAAACTAACACCACCAATTAAGTAGGAATCCAACATATATATATTCGACGTACGTTAATTCGAATTAAAGGCTTGAACTTTAAATTTTAAATTGAAGGGAAGTGTAGTTATTTGAACTTTGGAAATGTGATTTAAACTTATTTTGAGCAAAGAGCACTTTCTTCTAATTCAGAATTTATAACGTCATGTAACGTTAGCATTTGATTTTGTGAGTTATTATTAAAGCTACTTGATTTTGATTTATTTTGATGGTTACGTTGGTTTTAAAAGTTTATTCTTAATTAAAGAGTTGTACGATTTTGTTGAAGGGACAATGACTCTAATTTTATTTAACTTTGGTTTTTGAATTTTTATCAAATGATTTCGAATTTAACTTGTTTCGATCTCCAATCCATGACTAAATCCTCTTTTTCGTCAAAGCTTTAACGTGTTAATTTAGATATGTTTTTACATTTTTTTAACGCTGCTATTAGTTACTAATTGATTTCTAAAAATTTGTTTTAAGGAATCTCGAACGGTCCCTTATTAATATTTTGTTAATTTATTGCGCATAATGGAAAAATATATTTTTATATTGTTTTAAATCAAATCACTAATCTAATGCCGATATTGGTTTAGTTAAATAAAAAGGTTTGTGTGGTTGTTTCTGTATCGTATTTGTGTAGGTCTTGACGCATTATATTGATTGTTATTTAATTTGTACGGTACGGTTAGACGACGAAGGACTTTAGGATCAGCTGTGATGCAGAACAATGAACCACTTTACATTGGAACGTCACCATAGGAAAAGAATTGTGTCTACGGAAAAGCGAGGTAAGGAGGATTCATTTTCTACTATTTAAACCTAGGGATTATTAGAACTTATAATGAAATTGGGGATGAGTAATGAGCTAAAGCTTATAGCTTAAATTCTTGTTGAAAATTTAATTAGACTAGAATTAATTCTACCCAAGATAAAGAAATTATGTTAATGATTAATATATGTTTCTTGGTTACCATAAAAGTAGGAAGTGAAGAATCCTAGAAAGTCGATTTATTTTGAATTAAGTTATGTAATATTGAGACACCCCTGAGGGTGCTGATTTGTTGTGACCATTAATTGTAAATTGTTGTTTGAAGTATGTTGTTTGTATTAATTCACTTTGATTGTATGAGTTGTGTTAACTAGCTTTGATTGTTAACTTATTGTGTTTGCATACTTTTGATTGTTGTAATGTGTTGTTTGTGAATTGTAATAATTGGATAATTTAAATAAGATATATGAATAAAAAAGAATAAAAACTTACCACCATGCTAGTATTGATTGATGAATTGGAACACGGTAAATATAAAGAGTGATACAGATAGTATTTGATAGCAAAAGGAACTTAAGGATGGTGTCCGACCAATGAAACAAACCTTTAAAATTATACCTTACTTCTAACTTAACCGGTTAGTTAAATTTAATAACCGGTTAAGATTAGAATAAGGCAATTATTGCAATGTTATAGTCTAACAAATTTTTTTTACCCCCAAGTGAACTAAAAAGAAATTAATTAAATGATAGGACTGCTAACTGGTTAGTATATTGAATTATGTATATATTGGATTTGTCTCCATTATCTCTGTTGGTTTTGGCCTCAAAATCTCGAGGGGGGGGGGGGGGTGAATCGAGTTTTATTAACATATTGTGAAATCCTTTACAAATTAAAAAATGTTTTGAGATGGAGAGATTAAGCGTTTGAAACGGATCGCGAAAACGATAGATAAAATAAATTGAGTAGCGCGGAAATATAAAAAATTGAAATATGCGAAAAATAAAGTGATAGGGATAGAAAAACTTGCACCAGGAAATTTTATACTGGTTCAGCCTTCCCGTCGAAAGGCCTAGTCCAGTCCCCAAGCGACCCACTTGACAGTTCTATTATCAGCAATAGAGCCGCACCCTATTACACCCAAGAGCACCTCGCACACTACTAGGAACCTCCGTTCGCTAGGGGCCTCAAGATCACACAGCAGGGTTCCTCGCCCTACGACGTAACACAACGTCCACTAAAGGATTCTCTCCCTAACCACTAAGGTTTCAACACAATGAATATGAGAGTGATTACAATAGCAATGTGTGTTCTAAACAACACAGATACAACAATATGCTCTTATGATAATGAAGTACTTTTTCTCTAAGAGTTACTCTGCCAATAAGGTTTTTGTTCTTTCAAAAGATGAACGTGAAAACCAGAAGATTAGAGAAGAAGAAGAAGAGAGAACGTGTGATCAGAAAAGATGTCAGATGAAAATTGAAAAATGATCAACTGAATGTTGGAGTGAAATTCTTCTTAAAATAGAAAAACATTTTAGAATCAAAAAAGATTTTGAATTAGTAAAACAAAATCAAAACAAAATAAAATAAGATTTGAAATAAGTTTTAAAATCAAAACTAAATCAAAACAATTTACGAAATAAAATAAAGATTTGATTCTTAAAACTAAAAAGGAAATAATTCAAATTTAAAATCATTTTTGAATTTTATAAAATAAATCAGAATCTTTTATATAAAAACAAATCAGGAAATAATCAAAATGATTCAGACACGTTTTTCAATAAAACTTGAAGTAATCGATTACTTTCTGAAGGTAATCGATTATTCCTTTAAAAATAGAAATTTTTAAATTCATTTGAAAAACAAGCAATCGATTAGATCAACAATGATTAATCGATTACATCACTCCTGTTCAATATATGATGCAACTCATTTAATCGATTACACTAATCAGTTAATCGATTACTGAGCCTCTGTTATGCATATGATGCAACATCATGCAATCGATTACTACAGAGCCTGTAATCGATTACTAAGCCTCTGAAAAATATATGATGCAACAATTATAATCGATTACTTGAGGTAATCGATTACTCCCATAAGAAAGTAATTGATTAGCAAAGTTCACTTAATCGATTACAACCTCTCTGATTTTTCTATGATGCAACAAAGTTAATCGATTATCTTGAGCATGTAATCGATTACTCCTTCTTGCACAGTAGAAATATACAGAGTTTTGTAACATCAAGTATTTTCACAAAGATTTAAAATTTAAAACAACTTTTCATGAAAAACACATTTTCTTCTTCTCTCTTTTAAATGAAAAACTTATTGGCTTTTGTAAACTCGTAAAGAATAAAAACTCCATTACCTTACAAATGATCTAAGGAAAAGTTTTCTAATCTATGCCATGCTTGAATCTTCATTCTTGAACTTGAATGAAACTTGTGAGCTTGAACTTGAGTTGGTTTGTTATCATCAAAACATCATCTTGAATTACACTTGAAGTCCATAAGAGAGTTTGAAGCATGTCTTCCAACACTAGCTTGACTTCCAACACTCCCCCTTTTTGATGATGACAAACAACAATTCTGATATGCTCTTTACTATCTGCATCACAAGTGTTATACAAGCAAAAACACACACACACACACACATATATATATATATACCATTAACCTTCCTTAGAACATTAAATATAAAGAATATAGCAATGCATAGCATCTCCCCCTGTATTGATGCATAAACAATATATATCAATTCAAATTAGCATCTTCAGAGTATCTCTCTCCCTGTATCAAAATATCAGAATATCTCTCCCCCTTTTGTAATCATCAAAAAGAATATGCTATCTCCCCCTGAAACACTGAGAAGACGCATCAATAATAACAAGAGAGATAAAAAAAATCATATACTCAAAATAGGTGAGAGGCAGAAGTTAAACCAATTTCTCTACGAATGAAAAAGAAATTTTCTTTTGGAAGCGGTTTCGTAAAGATATCAGCCAACTGCCGCGAAGTATCAACATAGTCAATAATAAAATCACCCTTTTGAATATGATCACGTATAAAATGGTGACGAATCTCAATATGCTTAGTACGAGAATGTTGTACAGGGTTTTTGGTAATACTAATAGCACTGGTATTATCACATTTTATAGGAATGTGATCTAGACTTACACCGAAGTCTAGGAGTTGCTGTTTCAACCATAGGATTTGTGCACAACAGCTACCCGCGACGACATATTCAGCCTCAGCTGTAGATAGGGCTACACTTGACTGTTTCTTGCTAGCCCAAGATACTAAAGAATTGCCAAGAAGATGACAAGTGCCGCTAGTGCTTTTCCTATCTAGTTTGCACCCAGCAGAGTCAGAATCAGAATACCCAACAAGGTTACACGAAGAACCTTTGGGGTACCATAAACCCATGTCAGTTGTGCCAGAAAGATATTTCATTATACGTTTGGCAGCAACCATGTGCGTTTCTTTTGGATTCGCTTGAAAACGAGCACATAAACAAACACTAAACATAATATCCGGCCTACTTGCCGTTAAATAGAGAAGGGATCCGATTATACCTCGATATTTAGTGATTTCTACGGATTTACCTCCTTCATCTTTGTCCAGATAGCAAGATGTGCTTATTGGTGTTGCCACTGCCTTGGCCTTATCCATGCCAAATCGTTTCAATAGTTCTTTGCAGTACTTCGTTTGGCTAATGAAAATCCCATCCTTTGCTTGTTTTATTTGCAATCCTAGGAAAAAGTTCAGCTCGCCCATTATAGACATCTCGAACTCTTCCTGCATCATAACCTTTTGTGATGTCACCTATGATTTGATCAATGGGATGGTGCCTCGATGTTCTCCATTCCTTAGGCAAATCAGCGTTGAGCTCCATGGATTGTTCTTGATTTTTCTCCTCAACTGATTCAACTGATTTTTCATTGCATTCGGAATGTTCCTTTCCTTTAGCATTTGGCTCCTCATCCTCATCAATGAATAAATCTCCAAGGATACCTGAAATGTCATTAACAGATACCTTTCCCAACTTTCTGGGATCGGTTTCATCAAATGATACATGAATAGATTCTTCAATAGTATTACGAGATTTATTGTAAATCCTATATGCTTTGCTCGAAACAGAATATCCAAGGAATATGCGTTTTCTTTAAAATAGGCCGTATTAAAACACGGTTCATAACATAGCAAGCTGTACTCACTGCATCGGCCCAAAAATATGCAGGCAAATTCATGTCATTAAGCATTGTTCTTGAAAGCTCTTTTAATGAACGATTTTTCCTCTCCACAACCCCGTTTTGCTCAGGAGTTCTTAGAGCTGAAAAATAATGCTAATTCCATGTTTTTCGCAAAATTTTTCAAAAAGATGATTTTCAAATTCTCCACCATGATCCGTCTTAATGGATGCAATGCTCAAATGCAATTGGTTTTGAACAATCTTGGCTAGCTTTTTAAATTCATGAAATGCATCATTTTTATAAGTAATAAAAAGCATCCATGTATACCTAGAATAGTCATGCACAATAACTAAACAATAATAGTTGCCACCAAAGCTTTTTGTTTGACAAGGTCCAAAAAGATCCATATGTAAAAGTTCCGAGGGCTTTTGAGTTGAAACGAGATTTTTAGAAGGAAAATATGCCCTTGTGAGTTTTGATTTTGAACAAGGATCACATTTTTCAGAAATAGAAAATTTTTGCTTTGGTAAACCAACTACTAAGTTTTTAGAAGAAATTTTATTTAAATGAGCCATGTGGATGTGACATATTCTACTATGCCATAGCCACGATTCATCCTCTTTACTTAATAAACATTTCGCATCATTTGAGGGTATTGAGTTAAAATCAATAGCATAAACATTGTTTATCCTTCGAGCAATAAGCTTAATAAGATTATCAACTTTACCCTCGATAATACATCTATTGGAATCAAAAATAACCCTATTGCCCTTATCACACAACTGACTAATACTTAGCAGATTGTGTTTTAGGCCCTCAACATGTAAAAAATTTTTAATGCAAGGGTTAGGAGGTGTACTTATTTTACTGATTCTGAGAATCTTTCCTTGATTGTTATCTCCGAAAGTCACATGTCCTTGGTCCTTTGGAACGAGATGCGAGAATTTAGATTTATCTCCCGTCATATGTTTTGAGCATCCGCTGTCCAAGTACCACCACGATTTTCTTTCATCCGGAGTAACCTCATCTCCGTGTGCCATCAAGCATATGTTGGCAGTCTTCTCTTGTTCGTATGAATCCTCATCCGAACTTCCTTCGTTGTCTAGCCACGCCAAATACACTTGCTTCCCTTTCTTTGAATTTGAGGTGCCTTTTTCTGAATTTTCTTTCTTTTTCAGCTGGTAGCAGTCTGCTCTGATGTGACCAGGCTTGCCATACTCATGACATGTAATGGATGACCCTCCACTCTTGTTGTTGTCCCTTCTATTGAAGTTTTTCTTCCTCAGAAATTTCCCGAACTTTTGGACCAACAGACCCATATGTTCATCATTTAACAGTTCTTTGTTAGAGTCACTTTCTGTTGCTGGTGCTTCAGCCTTGAAAGCCAAACTTTTGACCTTCTTGTTCTCTTCTTTGTGTTGAGCCAATCTTTTCAGTTCACTTTCATGCTCTTGTAACTTCCCGAAGAGAGTTGCCAGCGTCATAGTTGAAAGGTTTCTTGATTCAGCAATCGCCGTCACTTTGGGTTGCCATTCTCTTCCCAAACACCTTAGAACTTTGTTGATGAGATCCTCATTGGTGAATTTCTTCCCCAATGTTGTTAGCTGATTTACAATCATCGTGAAGCGTTTTTGGATCTCTTGAATCGATTCTCCATCTTTCATTCTGAATAATTCGTATTCACCAGTCAGAGTATTGATTCTCGACCTTTTCACCTCAGTTGTACCTTCATGCGTGACTTCTAGCGTATCCCACATTTGTTGAGCAGTCTCACATGTCGATATCCTGAAAAACTCATCATAGCTGAAAGCAGATGTTATAATATTTTTCGCTTTCAGGCCGTACTGGACTCTACGTTCCTCCTCCTCCGTCCACTCAGCCATAGGCTTTTCGACGGTGTTACCATTAACCACATAGGTAGGAACATAGGGACCATTAACGACGGCATCCCAAACTTTTAATCCAACTCCTTGAATAAAAATTGTCATACGGGCTTTCCAATACGTGTACCCTACCCCATCAAACATGGGAGGACGGTTAATAGAACTCCCTTCACCACCAAACAGAGAGTTTGAAGCCATACTCTTGAGACTGTTAAGTCTTAACACAAGAGACTAGCTCTGATGCCAATTGTTGGTTTTGGCCTCAAAATCTCGAGGGGGGGGGGGGGGGTGAATCGAGTTTTATTAACGTATTGTGAAATCCTTTACAAATTAAAAAATGTTTTGAGATGGAGAGATTAAGCGTTTGAAACGGATCGTGAAAACGATAGATAAAATAAATTGAGTAGCGCGGAAACGTAAAAAATTGAAATATGCGGAAAATAAAGAGATAAGGATAGAAAAGCTTGCACCAGGAAATTTTATACTGGCTCAGCCTTCCCGTCGAAAGGCCTAGTCCAGTCCCCAAGCGACCCGCTTGAGAGTTCTATAATCAGCAATAGAGCCGCACCCTATTACACCCAAGAGCACCTCGCACACTACTAGGAACCTCTGTTCGCTAGGGGCCTCAAGATCACACAGCAGGGTTCCTCGCCCTACGACGTATCACAACGTCCACTAAGAGATTCTCTCCCTAACCACTAAGGTTTCAACACAATGAATATGAGAGTGATTACAATAGCAATGTGTGTTCTAAACAACACGGATACAACAATATGCTCTTATGATAATGAAGTGCTTTTTCTCTAAGAGTTACTCAGCCAATAAGGTTTTTGTTCTTTCAAAAGATGAACGTGAAAACCAGAAGATTAGAGAAGAAGAAGAAGAGAGAACGTGTGATCAGAAAAGATGTCAGATGAAAATTGAAAAATGATCAATTGAATGTTGGAGTGAAATTCTTCTTAAAATAGAAAAACATTTTAGAATCAAAAAAGATTTTGAATTAGTAAAACAAAATCAAAACAAAATAAAATAAGATTTGAAATAAGTTTTAAAATCAAAACTAAATCAAAACAATTTACGAAATAAAATAAAAATTTGATTCTTAAAACTAAAAAGGAAATAATTCAAATTTAAAATCATTTTCGAATTTTATAAAATAAATCAGAATCTTTTATATAAAAACGAATCAGGAAATAATCAAAATGATTCTGACACGTTTTTCAATAAAACTTGAAGTAATCGATTACTTTCTGAAGGTAATCGATTATTCCTTCAAAAATAGAAATTTTTAAATTCATTTGAAAAACAAGTAATCGATTAGACCAACAATGATTAATCGATTACATCACTCCTGTTCAATATATGATGCAACTCATTTAATCGATTACACTAATCAGTTAATCGATTACTGAGCCTCTATTATGCATATGGTGCAACATCATGTAATCGATTACTACAGAGCCTGTAATCGATTACTAAGCCTCTGAAAAATATATGATGCAACAATTATAATCGATTACTTGAGCCAGGTAATCGATTACTCCCATAAGAAAGTAATTGATTAGCAAAGTTCACTTAATCGATTACAACCTCTCTGATTTTTCTATGATGCAACAAAGTTAATCGATTATCTTGAGTAGGTAATCGATTACTCCTTCTTGCACAGTAGAAATATACAGAGTTTTGTAACATCAAGTATTTTCACAAAGATTTAAAATTTAAAACAACTTTTCATGAAAAACACATTTTCTTCTTCTCTCTTTTAAATGAAAAACTTATTGGCTTTTGTAAACTCGTAAAGAATAAAAACTCTATTACCTTACAAATGATCTAAGGAAAAGGTTTCTAATCTATGCCATGCTTGAATCTTCATTCTTGAACTTGAATGAAACTTGTGAGCTTGAACTTGAGTTGGTTTGTTATCATCAAAATATCTTCTTGAAATACACTTGAAGTCCATAAGAGAGTTTGAAGCATGTCTTCCAACACTAGCTTGACTTCCAACAATCTCTGGTTTCTTTTATAGATTCTTCTAATCCTTATGTTTAAATTGTGTGAAAATGTCTCACTCCTTGTGGTTTAACATTTTAGGTAAAGCTTGGACGAGCAATGTAACAGCTTAGCTAATTTACTCATACATACCCATTAATTCAAATAGTGAACTTAAAATTTCCTTTTTAATTTATAAAAATCTGCCGTTAATCGGACGGAGTTTCCTTTGTTTATTAGACTTTCCAAAATTTTAGTTTAACCTGCTTACTTTCAAAAAAACATATTTATAATTCATCAGAGGCCAGCAGGGCCCAAAATAGAGTTCAGTCCATATATTACAACCTTTCTAGAAAAATAAGTCTAAATCTCCAGACTTCTAGTTTTCAAATATAAAATAAAAGAAAATACATTAAATGCTTCCCATAATACAAAGTATATGACCAAAATAGTGGACTCCCTAAAAATACCCTACACTCCACATGATGGAATGTATTTCCTGCTCGGCCAGACTCGTGTATGCTCCTTCGGTACCTGTAAAAATATAGCAAGAAGGGTAACATTACACAGAACTTGGAAAGATAGCTTCTAAGAAGCATAGCAATAAACTAAGCCCTACCTACTCGCTAACAGTGTAACAACCATACTCACCTTCTTATACAAACACATCCTAATTCCATTTCCATTAACCATATCCTTTCCATTAGCCATTTATACTTAGCAATTCCGTATTATTCTCATTAGTTATTTCCTCTAATTCCTTAATCATTCCATTGTCCATTTCCTTATTTCGTTTTCCAATGTCCATTCTATTATCTATTTTTATTTCTCTTTTTCTTTACCATTTTCATTTCCATTCTCATTATTCATTAACAGTTTCCCTTTTTCTTCTTAGTGTGTAAGCATCCTCAGGTCAGAGGCCTACATACACATCCCATTTTATTTATCAGGTATGCATCTTCAGGTCAGAAGCCTACAAACCTGCCACTTGATGAATGTATGCATCCCCAGGTCAGTGGCCTACATACATTCATCCCATTTTATTTACCATGTATGCATCTTCAGGTCAGAAGCCTACATACATGCCAATTTATGAATGTATGCATCCCCAGGTCAGTGGCCTACATTCATTCATTCCATTTTAACATATTACTTGATAAATGTATGCATCCACAGGTCAGGGGCCTACATACATTTATCCCATTTAAACATATTACTAAATAAATGTATGCATCCACAGGTCAGGGGCCTACATACATTTATTCCATTCAATCACATTATTAAATAAATGTATGCATCCACAGGTCAGGGGCCTACATACATTTATTCCATTCATACAAATTACTTGATAAATGTATGCATCCACAAGTCAGGGGCCTACATACATTTATCCCATTTTAAACATGTATGCATCCACAGGTCAGGGGCCTACATACATGCCACAATATGAATGTATGCATCCTCAGGTCAGGGCCTACATACATTCACATTCTTAATTACCATTATATTTCCCTTTTATCATTACTTATTTATTAGCACCAATTACAGTCATTTATTCCATTATAAATTTCTAAATATAATCAAATGTCATACAAGCACATAATTAACAAATAGGGACAACTATTCACATATTCACATTTAGCACCTAATGATCATAATAAAATCTCCACAATGCGTAACAACCAACAATCAAGAATCAGTCGACATACTCAGGTATGTCTTAGAGTATTATAAATTAAGTCAGCTCCCTAGGGTTCTTCACTTCCTATCTTGATAACATATAAAAAGAGTTTACTCTAAGCACTCCAATTAATACAAAATAAACTATCCTATAACTCATTCTCCACAATTTATTATCTACACCTAGCTATCACTATAACATCCTTAGAATCTATGTCCCAAATAAAGGTAATACAACCCCTCTTACCTTGAGTGTGAAGGGAGAAAGCACCCAAACCCTAGCTTTTCCTCCTTACTCCTGGAACCACTTTGGCCCTTGACGAACCAAGCCTTAATCTCCTACTCCTTGCTCTTGATGGTGGGGTCTATGTATATAACTCTCCCTAGTTGCTAAGTTTTCAAATTCATGGAGGTAAAGAAGGAGAGGATCACGAATTTGGGAATGAGGAGGGAAGAGTGACTTTTAGCTTAATCTTCTAGCTTAGGATTTGTTGATGACTATGGGTGATGATGATGTCTTGGTTCTTCTTAGGTGCAAAGCTTGAAAGGTCTATGGAGATGAGGAGGAGGAAGGCCACGAATTTTTAGCACAAAGAGGAAGAGGGTTTAATGGGTATTTTCCTTTTAATCTTTGATGGAGATGGAGAGTATGAGAATCATATGACTTGATTGTGGGTGTTTGAATGATAGATGATGCCTTTGTGTTCATGGGGTTGAGAGGATTTCCATGAAGGTGATGTAGAAATGAGGTGGGTGGTGGTGGTTTGGTTTGCTTTTGATGCCCCTTATCTTGTGCTGAACCAATCCTACGGTGGGGAGGGCCTGACTTGGTCCCCAAGTCCAGATCTGGTGGCTGAAAACGCACCATCTGGTCGCGTGCGCCTGGGCGCGGGACTCGCGCGCTTGATCGCTTAAACAGCACCAGCTACAGATCTGGTGCGTGGCGCATGGAGTTGGTGCATGAAGCTGCAGCACTGGCGCGCCATTTCTGACTCTGGTGCTTCTGGGGCGTGCCTGAGCGCACAATGGGACGCGCCTGCGCGAGAAACCCCCCTGCCAGCACCAATGTAATTCAGTTGTCGCGCCTGAGCACAGTCATGTGGCGCTTGAGCGCGGCCCTGTTCATTTAGAACAGTTCAACTTCAAAATGCTATATCTTTTCCGTTACCCGTTGGATCTTGCCCAAATTTTAAAGGAAGCTTCCCAATAAATCCAACTTCATATCCAACGGTGGGTTTTGGGTTCTGAGTTCTAAATATTTAAATTATAATTTTTTTTCCTAATTGAGAAGCTTTAACTATTTTCTAACTATTTTTGGTTCTAATATCTACCACTTGGTTTTTCCACCACTCTCCACCTCTTAAGTCTAATAATCTCCTTAAGTAGACATGGAAAATAAATTAGGGATATTACAATTCTCCCCCACTTATTGGAATTTCATCCCCGAAATTCCGTTTAATTCCGTCAAATGGAGAACCATCCCAAACAAAGAGTTTTCTCAACTACGATATTCACTTCACTCCGATTATACTCCCCCACTTGGAATCAACATACTACCTAAGGACATGCAACTTAGGTATTCCTCTTAAGTCCTAATTGAGCACATTCATAATTCAGGTAAACACGTATTACACAAACATCATTAAAAATTCAAGTATGCATCATAAAACTTCATGTTCAAACATGTTCACAATCATCGATCCTAACTTAGTCTATACCTCTTCCTACTCTTGACATGATCTACCTGCACTAACTTAAGGTTTTCAAGCTTACATCTTCTCACATAATCCTAAACAATCAGTACACATTCAGCAATTAGTTCAAAAGGAGTTTGGAAAATAAGATGGTTTTCATTATTTGCTCACAATTTCAAACCAGATAGCCATATAGTTATAGCAAAAGACATTTACAAAAAACAAAATTGATTCGATTTCCAAAAAGTCATAATAGTTTCACAAACAGTGTCCCTTCATATAGAAGAACATCGTGGTAAAATTTCAAGTTAGTCGGAGTTTGTTAGGTTCAGCTTTGGTCCTATATCCACTTTGTCAAAACATTGAAAACAGTAGGGCTGAACCTGAATCAGATTTTATTTAAAAGTAGTGAACAAACTCCAGAGAACCTCAAAATTTGAAGGGACTAAACCTACACTCAGCTTCAAAGGTTGTGCAAAATTGTCAGACTGATAGGAGCATATTAAGCTTGAGTTTATCCTGTGTTCCCAGTATAAGAAATACTTGGAACTGTCAAGTCTAATTGCATAAGAAAATACTTCATTTATTTAAAAATGCTAACTTGCTCCAGGCAGTTAGAAATTCCATTTAAAATTTTGATTAGACCTTTGAAGGCTTGCCCAAAGATTTCAAATCATTTTCGTCATCCCAAACCCCAAACTCAGTTTTTTTCTTGTGTTTAAAAAACCTGATTTCCCAATCGACCAAAACCGAAAAGCACCATAACATACCCATGTATTAGCATAGGTTTCCTTACAAAACATAACAAAACAAACATATTCCTTAATCATTTAGTCACGAGCATAGGCATGTAAGGTCAAACAATTCCTAAGGTTAAATTTTCCCTATTCGCCTAGTCTAATGATGACTACTCTTTACTCACATGTAGTTTTGGGGAAACTAAGACACATACGTAACTCCTAACAACGAGGTTTATCTACCTATTGGAAATATCTACCTTGATCATTTCTTACGGCCATGCACAATTAAACAAAATGTTACATATTCCAATTATGCAATGCCATGATAAAAGCTTTGATAAAAGCATTCACTTTGTATGAGGATTTAAAATTCAATAGATAAGACCCCATACATTCAAGGTATGTGTATCTTTATGAAAATCAGAATAGCGTACAGGAAATTCGTTTATGCATTTATGCATTTACAAAATCAAAGGAATATGCCGAAAAACATGTATGCGTTCATCTATGTTTAGAAATTTTGCTTATCATACAAGGAAGGCATTTATATATGCAGAAGTCAAAGTAGCCTACCAACAAATATTGATGTGATGGTGTGTCGATAGAGTCGTTATTTTTGAAAATCGAATTCCTTTCTTGATGGAAAAACATTTTGATTAGTTTTATGTACAATTCTTAGGAAAAGATTAAATCATGAAAATTTATTTTACACTTTTAAACCTTGATATGTTCATGCCAAATAACTTGGATGAAATTCCAAAAACAAACTTTGTAAATCAAAGCATATCTTTTCAAAACGAGTTACCTTCATCTAACTTCGGGGGAACTTAGATGAAGGAATATGAAATTACTCAAGATTAGCAAACTCAATGAGAAAGGGAATATGTGGTTGATTTGAAAGTTTACTTTGATGCTTCTTCATAAATTGAAATAGTTACATTCCCTTTGACTTTGATTTTGGAAACTAAGCTTCATTCCGAATTGAGTAAAGTCACATGGAAGGAGTTCCTATTTAATCGGCGTGTGGCTTGTTTAAAAGAATGAATCCACCGCTCGATTACCTAGGAATCCCTTTTTTACTCACTAGCTTTTCAAAATTTCATGATACGACTTAGCACTCAATTTGGAAGGATTTCCGATTTTGTTAAAAACAGTGAGATTCATTTTGAATTCAATTTCGAAACATGGAAATTCACTTTGGTTATTATCACACTTAAAAATCGAATGGTTCCTGACTTTTAAAATTATTATATTTGGGAACCAAGCGATCTTTTGATAGCAATACCATTTTATAAAGAAGTTTTCAAATGGTTTTATGCTTGATTTGGGCCTGATATGTATAGTTTTTGGACTTCATTTTACCCTCTTTTACTTTGATTTGGCTTGTTTTCATAGCAAACTTAGGATCTTTTTATTAGTTTTTAGGAATTTTAGTAATTGTAGTTTCCCATGAACTTTTTGATCGTTTGTTCAGTGTTTCAGGTGATTTTGGAGCTCAAATGCGAAAAGTAATTATGGAATTGGAAAGAGCATTCAAAGACCTTGAAATAGGAAAAAGAACGGAGAAAAACGGAGCCAGAACAGGTCCGCGCGCCTGGGGCGCGTGGACGGGTGCGCCTGGGGCGCGCAAATGAAGAAAATAGAGCAGCAGTAGAGGCGCGCGCCTGGGGCGCGCTACCGCGTGCGCCTGGGGCGCGCGTGCACCAGAAAAAGCCCAATTGGGCCAAAACTTCAGAAATTGATTGGGATTCTACTTAGAGATATTTTGTAATTATAAATTAGTGATTTAGAATTAGGTTAGGCAGTCAACTAGAGGAAAAAACAGAATTTAGATTTGAAGAGGGAGATTGCATTGATTTGGAGCATTTGAAGATTGAAGGATTTGGGGTAATTTGTCTATGAATTTCCCTATTATGTCTTCTCTTCTTCTTATTTCTATGTGTAACTAAAACCCTCTTGTTAGGAACATGGTGTAAATTGTATGATGTAACTTATTTCAATTTATGATTTAGTATTTTGCTGTTTTTAATTCATGCGTTAATTGAGTTTTTATTACATACATAAACCCGCACAATTTATGTTTTGGATTTCTTAATTCACAACGAGAGTTGGGATTTTGAATAGGCCATGCAATTAATGGTATAATCAGTTTAGTTATAGAGATATGATTAAATGATTATATGACTTTGTAATTCCCTTGTGCTGAATTTGATATTTTTTGATATTGTAATTTGTTGAGAGATCAAGGATTAAGTATTTAGAAAATAAGGGTAATGTTAGAGAGATCTAACTATTGCTATTTGAGAGGAATGGTCCATGAATTGAAGGATAATTAAAGGAAAATCTGAATTATAATTGAATAAGTGAAACCTACAATGCAACCAATGTTCCTAACCACTTTTCTCCCATAGTTTCTCAAATTTAATTTAATTTCAGCAACTTAATAGTTTAGTTAATTAGTGATTTTAAATCTGAATTTTAATTTAAATCGACTTTTTAGTAATAGGATTTATTTTTAATTACATTAAGGTGAAAATATACTAAAAACACAACTCCCTGTGGGAAGATATTCGGTCTTCCAGACTATATTACTCGTTGACCCAGTCCACTTGCTGGCACATCAACAAGTTTTTGGCGCCGTTGCCGGGGAGTTGTATTCTTTAGTGTATTTTTGCTACTTAGTGTAGTTATTAGTAAATTCTATTTTTCTTTTTATTTTTCTGTTTTTAATTAGTTTATATTTAACAGGTGCTGCTTAACCGTTTTTATGCTTTTACGTTCTACAGGTAATCGAGGTCTTGTGCAACTTGATCCCGAATTGGAGCTTAGTGTGAAGCGGTTGAAAAAGCAAGCAAAGCAAGCAAAGCAAGCAAGAAAGATGGCTGAATCACATGGTTCTGGTGGTTCCGGTGCAACACCCCAACCAACAAGGAAGACTTTGGCTGATTACACCATAGTGGATCCAGATGTCTGCACATCCAGTGTAGTCCGGCCAGCAATTACAGCAGCTGCATTTGAGATTGATCCTCAATATATTCATCTCATCAAACAGGATCAATTCTCAGGTGCACCTACTCAAGATCCTACTGAGCACATAGCCAATTTCCTTCAGATGTTGGACTTTTTCAAGATAGAAGGTGCATCATATGAGGCGATTCGCATGCGTATGTTTCCTCTCTCTTTGAGGGACAAGGCCTTTACATGGATGAGGAATCAGCCTCCTGGAAGCCTTTCCAGTTGGGATGTTCCGGTCAATAAATTCATGGCTCAGTTCCTTCCAGCTGGAAAGCAAGCCAAGCTCTGCCAAGATGTCAACTCTTCTGTTCAAGCAGAGGGGGAGCTGTTACATGATGCATGGGAGAGATATAACCAGCTGTTGAAGAAGTGCCCGACACATGCTATACCAGATTGGATGCAGATCCGATTATTCTATGATGGGTTGAGGAGCACAAATAAATTCATGATTGATGCAGCAGCTGGAGGGTCCTTGATTAAGAAGACTGTGGAAGAGGCAAAAGAAATCATTGAGACTATGGCCTACAACAGTAGTCAAGCCCTTGCTGACAAAACTATCTTAAAGAATCCAGAACTGAGCACTACCCAGATGCAGACTCTCATTCAGCAGAATAAGGAGATGCATGAGCAGATCACAACATTAATGAAGAGGATGGGTCAGAATCAGTTGGGAGCAGTGGGTAGCACACTAGTGTGCGATTTTGGCAATGGGAACCATAGGAATGGAGAATGTGCCAATAAAATGGGGAAAGCAGCGACTATTGAGGAACAAGCAAAATATGTGGGTGGTGGAGGAAATAGAAACAACATGTACTCCAACACCTACAATCCAGCATATCGCAACCACCCAAATTTCTCATGGCACAGCCCAGCACTGAATCAGCCACAACAACAGCAGAAACCTTCCTGGGAGATAGCACTTGACAAGCTGACCAACTCCACCCAATCTTTCATTGAGGAGACTAGAGCCCAATTTGCCAATCAGGGTGCTAGCATTCGTAATCTGGAGGTGCAAGTGGGTCAGATTGCCAAGCAAATTTCTGAGAGATCAGTGGGAACTTTTCCTAGTGACACCATAGCTAATCCCAAGGAGAGGTGCATGAAGGTGACACTCCGAAGTGGCACAACATATGATGAACCAACTGCCAAGGGGAGTGCCACCACTGAAAATTAAAGCAAAGAGAAGGAGCCTAAGGGTGATGCAACATCAAAGAAGAAGGAAGCTGAAATTGGAGCATCGAGTACGCAGGGTCCACCTGCGGATCACATACCGGTTCAGCCCAAGCCACTTCCTTTGCCTTTGAGGGTGCCTTTTCCTCAAAGGTTGAAGAAAGATGAAGACAAGAGGCACTTTCAAAAGTTTCTGGACATGATCAGAAAGATCCAGATTAATATCCCGTTTGCAGAGGCTCTTGAACAAATGCCTCTGTATGCGAGGTTTATGAAGGATCTTCTGACCAAGAAGAAAGGGATGCTCACTGGAGAGACATTTCCAATTGCTGAGAAGTGTAGCAGAATCATAAAGTCCAATCTGCCACCGAAGTTGAAGGATCCGGGAAGCTTCAATCTACCTATAAGCATCGGCAAGGATTATATAGGTAAGGCCCTCTGTGACCTTGGTGCCATTGTTAATATCATGCCTTTGTCACTTTTTAATAAGTTAGGGATATGAGAGATTAAGCCGACCCCGATTTTATTACAACTAGCTGATAACACCGCCCTCCGTCCTTATGGAGTGGTGGAAGATATCTTGGTGAAAGTTAAGGATTTTATATTACCCCTTGATTTCATGGTGCTTGACATAGAAGAGGATGAGAACATTCCTCTAATTTTTGGAAGGCCTTTCTTGGCTACAGCAGGGGTAATCATAGATGTTCCTAGAGGAGAAGTTATTCTCCATGTTAATGGTGAGCAAGCAGTGATAAATATTTTTGAAAAACCACCATGCACGGCGGATGACTTCCCCCAAATAAATTATGTTTCAAACTCTAATGAACATGGTAATGATTTAGAGTTTGTACACCCTTCTAAAACCCATTGCCCTTAAGCCCCTTCTAGGGGCGATGAGTCAGGCTCGTGACATTAAACAAGCGCTTTTTGGGAGGCAACCAAATTTTAAGTAATTCTCCCTTAGGATAGGCACTTTAGGATAGATGATTTTTTTTAAGGATAATATAGGTAATTTTAGTTATTTTTTTTATTTATTTATTTCTGTCTGCAAAAAAAAAATGCAAGTACAGACCAGACGCGCCTGGGGCGCATGGCCTGGCGCGCCTGGGGCGCGCGTCTACTGGTGCCATTTTGGCAGACGCGCCTGAGGGGAGAAACAAAATTCCCCTCACTTCCCTTTCATCCCAATTAGGAAAAGCTAAGAACCCTAACCCCAATTTCATCCCCAATTCATAAATTCCATCACATTCAACCAAATTTCATCAAATTACTCACTCACTCTTCCATTAATCATCATTCTCATCATCAATCTCTCCCCTTTTTCATCAAATATTTTCAAAAACCCCATTCCTCTCCATTCTCTTCTCAATTCGGATTTTTGAAAAAAGGCTAGGGAACACGAATTTTTCATTGTTTTAAGGTAAGAATCTCTTCTCTATCCTTCTTTGGTCTGATTTATTTGGATTTGGAAGGTTAGGATTGAGTTCTCTCTTTAAAATTTTGAAGGTTTTGTGCTGCCTGCCAGGTGTTCGATATATTGCCTTTTGCAATTTTTGAACTAAAACATGTTGAGAAGAGGAAAGAGGCCTATGGTGGACAGTAGTGGAAAGGTTGGGACGACTTTTGAGCATCCGAAAGTCGCCGAGTTTCATGATGGGAAAATGTTTAAGAGGAGGGTGCAGCCGGAATTGGGTATGGTCCTTGATGAGGCCGTTTCCGGTCAGCAGGTGGTTGGTCTTAGAGGTGTGGCGGAGGTGATGGAAGTGATTAATGTGAACAAATGGGAGTCGTGGGTTAGAGGTCCACCAGAGTATTTGAGTCAGAAATTGGTGTGGGAGTTCTATTCGCATGCTTGGTGGCGTGCACAATTAGAGAAGAAGGAGGAGTTGTTGCATGGGACAGTTGAGCATCGGAGGGTTGCGTATGTGAGAGGCAAGGAAGTGTCGTATGATGCTGCTACTATAGCACGTGCCTTACACCTTCCTAGCTACTCGCCTACTATGGCCCCTACTTTGTTCAACACGGATAGTTATGATGATAAGGGTATGTATTCTCTGGATATGCTTCAGAGACATTTGTTCTTGGCTGGAAAAACATGGAATTTAAATATTAATCAATGGCCAAAACATGTGTCTCAGAGGAATATGCAGGGAGCTTCCCGGTTTTGGGTTAGGTTCATTATGCATAACTTGTACCCTCATTCCCATGATACTGAGATTTCCCCAGCCATATGTCGATTAGTGTATGCCCTGAAGTCCTGTGTTGTTGTTGATGCGGCGTCGCTGATTTCTGATCAGCTGCACCGCTTTGCTATGAGTGATAAGGGATACGTGGGATTTCCTTGGGTAATACACCAGTTGTGTTCTGCTGTGGGGGTAGTGCCTGGGAGTGATGAGATGACTGAGATTAAGAGGGCCACCATGCTGACAAAAGCTGTCTGGGATAACTATGTTTTACTTGCTATTAAGACAGCTAGGGAGGATAGGCAACCACCCATTATTCTTGACCCACAGCCACCAGTCTAGGATAGAGCAGGATCTTCTCGCCGACCGACACAGTTGTCGGATGGTGTGGAGGACCTGAGGGTTATGATGCAGTCCATGATGAGGGAGCAGGCACTGCAGGGGCGATATTTGCGGCAGCAGGCTGAGTTCCAGCGTGTACAGTTACGCAGGGACGAGGTCCGCGATGATATTATGAGAGCCTGGAGTGCTGACCAGGGTTATGCTTTTGAGGTGCCCCCTTATTCGGACTATGAGCGGAGTCTGTTGGACTATCCGGTGGATGTGCCTGAGCCTGATGATAGAGGGATGGATGAGGACTAGTTTGGGGTTGTTCTTATTTGATATATCTGATGTATTTTATCCACCCCGCTCTGTACTTGTGATATTATAACTTGTTTTGCATTTTTTAGGATATAATTTATTTTTTTTAATGCATGGATATTTATTTCGATTATTATCTTGTTGCATCTGTATTGCTGAGTTTTTTGCAGGTGTGAGTGTTGTCTCCTACCATTAGTGGTGCTTTATTGCACTAGTGCTAACCATTGCAGGTATTAAGTTTGGGGGAGCAACATCTCACTTGTGATTAGTGCTATTTTTGTGGATGTGATAGGTAGTATTCTTAATCTGTATCCTTGTCATTTTTGGTTAGTTTTTTTTAGTATAGGTTTTTAATTTTTATTTTGTAGTTTTTAGGTAGAGTAGTTTGCTTAAGGACAAGCCAACTTCTAAGTTTGGGGGAGTATACAGAATAAAAATTGATTTTTCAAGACTTGAATTGTTTCCCCATATTTGGTGTTGGGTTTGTGTCTCATGCAAGAGTAGGTGATTATTCTAGATTTAGGACTTTTTCTCTTTTGATGCATGTATATACTTAGTTAGGACTTAGACTCATTGACTGTTAACTCTATTTGATTGAGCTGTAAATATAATTGTGAATGGGTTATTTCGACAAATGCTTTCAGAACTTGTGATTAGTGAACTGACTTTAGCCAAGTGTGAGTTTTTGAGCCTATTTGAGGGGTAAATTTTATTGACATATTCTGATATTGAGACCCCTATTCTTTCATGAGTGTGTTCTCTTTGATATTGTCTTCTAGAACTTGACCTGTGACCATTTCAAAATTGATAATTGATTGCATGCATTAAGATGATTAAGGCACTTAGGGTGTGTTTTTGTGGCCTTCAGATGTTTTGCATTGATAATTTTTCCCGTAGTTTCCCATTTTGAGCCTTATGAGACATTATGATTTTTCTTTGGTACCTTGCATTTATTGCATATTCTTTGTTAGTACCTTGGGAATTTTGAATGAGCAATTGAGAGGAATATAGAAAGAAAAAGTGAAAGTAATTGGTGAAAAGTGTATGAGTTTTATTTCTATTCCAAAGAAAAAAAAAAAGAGAATTACAAAAAATAACAAATGTAAAGGAAGAGAATAGAAGAAGAAAAAATTGAGAAAAAAAAGAAAGGAAGAATAAAATGTTCCTGATGTGAGTGTGAGTCTTTATTGTATTCATTGCTCATTCATGGTTTTTGAGGGAAACTTGCTTTTGTAAATATTTTTTGTGAGTTAGCCTTTGTTTTATCCCTTCTTTCTTTTATCCCACCTGACACTTTTAGCCATGGCCTCATTGCAACCAAAATTAAAGACCTTTTGATTTTTGCATACTTTCAATAATTTCAGTGGCGATTTTGGTCTATGGTCAAGCCTATGGTAACACATTATAATTGTTGAACTTGAGTGAATTGAAAATATGACCCTTATACACTTTAGAGAGAAACATTTGAGAGGTTGAGAGTGTTCACTAGTTCTGAGTTCTGATTGGGATTGTTATGTTAACTAGTTTGTGATTGTGTAAATAGCTTGTGATAATATGTGTTGGAGTCATGAGTCGTAGTCTTAGATGAGGTGTATATATGTTGATTTAGGGAGTTTGTCTTTTGTTTAGAATTTTTATTTTACTTTTGCCTGGGACATGCAAAATGCTAAGTTTGGGGGAGTGATTTGGGTCTGATATGTATAGTTTTTGGACTTCATTTTACCCTCTTTTACTTTGATTTGGCTTGTTTTCATAGCAAACTTAGGATCTTTTTATTAGTTTTTAGGAATTTTAGTATTTGTAGTTTCCCATGAACTTTTTGATCGTTTGTTCAGTGTTTCAGGTGATTTTGGAGCTCAAATGCGAAAAATAATTATAGAATTGGAAAGAGCATTCAAAGACCTTGAAATAGAAAAAAGAACGGAGAAAAACGGAGCCGGAACAGGTCCGCGCGCCTGGGGCGCGTGGACGGGTGTGCCTGGGGCGCGCAAATGAAGAAAATAGAGCAGCAGCAGAGGCGCGCGCCTGGGGCACGCTACCGCGTGCGCCTGGGGCACGCTACCGCGTGCGCCTGGGGCGTGTAAGGTCCTATATTTTAATATAATGAATAAAAGTATTTTATCAATATTAATATCATTAAAATAGTTAATTTTTCCTATTTTAGCAAAAACACTCGAGTATTTTAGGTAAGACTCGAGTATTATAAGTAGCTGTTTGGAAATTTGAATTTTTAAATAAACACTCGAGTATATTTGAAAACACTCGAGTATTTCGTACAGACCTGAAAGTGTATAAGTCGGTTTTCATTTAATTTTCGCACCAAAACGCGGTTTCTCGAATCCTCAAGCATAGAGCTAGACTTTACTTCGACTTGAAGCATTCCTAGGCTATAAATGAGTGCTTAGTTGAAGCATTCAACACCTTAATCATCCCAAAACCCGAATTTCAGTTTCAAACTTTCAGTTTTTCAGAGCACTCTTTGATCTCTGATTTCTCCTTCGTTTCCCAATCAAATCCTTCGAAACCAAAACACAACTCAAGATTCTAGTTCCATCTTTTAATTAGAATCAAGAATCACTTCAAGTAAGCCCCTGTAGTTCGAGTTCTAGACCTTCAAAGTTTGAGGTTCAAAGCTGAGAAAATAGAGTAGTTTTCAGCATCAAGTATTCATCTTCATTGAGTTCATTTGGTAATTTCAGAAACCCTTTTTGTGTCAAACTTGTTCCTGATTGGAGTTAGTATATCCTAGTTTGTTAAACTAACTTGTTTCACTCTTTTTCATGCCAAATCCGTGGTGAAATCTGTGGCCAAAGTCAGTCTGTTCAACCCTTTTTCACAAGTCCAGAATTCGAATTTTCGATACAGCCAATTTCCTTGTTGTTTAATCTGTTGTTTAGCTTCTCTGAGGTAAGGGAGGAGTTATCTAATTGCTAGAATGAGTAATCTCAAGCTAGAAATGTAGGAACCTCACAAGGTTCATCAAGGGATGAAGTTGGAATTGGGAATATGACTTGGAGGTCATAAACCCAAGGTTTTTCGATTTAAACAAGCTTAAATGGACTTAATAATGCTCACTGGATTGATTTTCGAAATTAAAACCAAGAGGAAATGAATTTCATATGTGGAAATGGTTATGTTCTAAGTTTGTATTGATTCTGTGATTTGATGTTGATTTATGTTGTTATGTACTTGTTTATGTGTTCTAACATGTTCAGTATATGTGTTTATGCCTCTGTTTTGCATAAGAATGGAAATACAATGCAAGGAATTCGAATTGACATTCAAAGGTGCAGAAACTGGTGCTATTGCAGTAAAAACACTCGAGTAAATTAAGGAGGACTCGAGTATTCTGGAAAAATTGAAGAACACTCGAGTATTTCTTGAAGACTCGAGTAAATTCATAAGAACACTCGAGTAGGCAAGAACTACTCGAGTAATTCAAAGAATTTTCAGAAAAATCTTACTTTTTATAATTTCATTAAAGATTAACTCGCTTAATCTCCTATATTATTAAATTCTAATTATTTCCTTTTATCCCGTTGGTTGATTATTATCCTGAAAGAGTCCTACTGGAATTTTATTCAGTGGTTGATATATTCGGACAGGAGTCCCAACGAATAAATGTATAAGTTTATTTGATTCCCATTGGTAGATTTTTATCCTGGATGAGTCCTACTGGAATTTTATTCAGTGGTTGATGCATTCGGACAGGATGTCCCAATGGAAGTGCGTAGACCCATTTGGTTGATTATTTTTCCCACGTCCCAGTGGAAGTCTTTACCCACTTGGTTGATATTTTGGGAGTCCTAAATGGGGTCGTTGCATTAATAATAATAAAATGATTAAACTCCTATCATATAAAACCATCACAAAGTGGCTGGGCCGCTGATGGAATTTTCAGAAAAGCACTAGCACCAGTTAATGCCAAAATAAAAGATGGATTTGAGATTGAGAAGGATTATGAACTTTGGGTCTCTATATTGGAGACATGATGTTCAAGGATGTGATTAAAGAATAAAAGAAAGTAAAGAATTATAGAGAAAAGATTGTGTGGCATTATCATGCATGGAGAAGGAGTTGCTCCGATCTAGATTCGGAACTTCGGTAAGGTTAAATCAGAATATCCCTGGCACAAGGATGCTAGGAAAACCGAGTTCCCATCGATCGTGATGCTTGAATATGAATCGCTCCGGTTTGATGAACCATAGGATTGAGAATATCCCGAGCCTGAGATACTCGGATGCCAAACCGTGTAGCATGAATGAGGAGTAGGCATGCATCACGACACTAATCGAGATATTATAAAAGACAGTTTGAGCATATACATATGCATTTATTATTGCTACATGATAACTTGTGTTTGTTATTTCTAGCCACTGTTATACTCATTTGTTATTGCTTTTAGCTATGACTCACTCCCAGTCCCTCGTGTAGGTGATGGCGAGGAACATGTTCTGCGTGGAGATGAGGCCGCTCCCTAATGGGGAGTGGAATTTTGAGGACCATAGGGCTACATATGTGGGGGATGTGGAAGTTATCTTCCGCCATCCTAACCCATATTCCCGTATGCGTCCGCTTAGATCGAGAAATCCAATGGTTTACATCATGCACATTCCACCAAATTTTGTTATGCGAAATGGAACCCCTCCACCACCACCAAGACGTTTTCCGAGACGCACTATCCCACCGAGTCCAACACTCTCCTCAGAAAGAATCATTTTAGAGGTCCCTGCTCGTCCTAGCCCTTCCCCTCGAGTTCGATCCCGAACTCCGATATACGTGCCCGATGATTCGGTGCAAGAGGAGGAGGAAGAGGAAGAGGAGGACCCAATCGAGGATGAGGATCCGGTGGATAATGCGAATCAGATGGTGGATGACTTTATGGACAACTCAACTGGAAGTCAGTGGGGAACTGACGACTGAGTTAAAGTTGTGAAGTGGAATGTGAATGATATGATCCATCAGGTTTTCTCTTATCTATACTATTTTATATTTTGAGTCATGAACCATATGCTCTAGGTTATTATGAATTTTGTTGTAATATATGTAATATAATGTAATGGCCTAGAGTGTTAAATCAAGTAATTATGTATTTTGTTGAAATGAAGAATGTGGTATGTAACCTTTTTAATATGAATGAAATATGATGTTACTTCACTTGTCTTTATGACTCGATGTTTATATAATTCCGCAAGATTTGATAATGGATGATGACTGACTTTTACTTTCAAAGAAAAAAAATATGGTCGTATTTTCTAAAAATAAATATTTTACTTTGGAATAAAAGTTGGGTCGTCACATTTAGTGGTATCAAAGCAATGGTTCGACTCTCGGCCTTGGAGTGTGGCCTTACACACTAACCATTACATATCATGACATGATGTTTGTAGTATAAAACTAGAATTCGCAGAATCTGATTAAGTTTCCCCTTTGGATTCTGTAGGACTAGATGGCCGGAAGAAATAACGCTAACATTGTGGAGGCTTTGACCCGGATGGCTACAGTTCTGGAGAATATGCAGCACAACCATCCTCCAAGCAATGGAACCCCAGCGGAGTTTCAAGGCTTAGACTCCTTTAGAAAGTGCAAACCCCCTAGCTTCTCGGGTGGTCGTCGTCCCGAGCAAGCTCAGTTCTGGCTTGATGAGATGAATAAAATCTTTAGAACGTTGACTCTGTCGGAATCGCAAAAGGTCACGTTTGCTGCTTACGTGCTCACTGGTGAAGCTGCTACGTGGTGGAACCAAACTCGTCAATTCCTGGAGTTCGATCAAGTAGATTTTACTTGGGGAATCTTCACAGAAAAGTTTCTCGAGAAGTATTTTCCGGATGACATCAGGCTGTAGAAGGAAATGGAGTTCCTCGATTTAAAGCAAGGAAATCTGTCAGTGGACCAGTATGCTGAGAAATTTGAAGAGCTGATGAAGTACTCGCCATACTTCCAGTATCACCCCGATGAACATTCAAAGTGCACACGATTCGAGAATGGTCTGAGACCCGATATCAAATTAGCTGTAAGTGTGCAAAGGATCCGACACTATCCAACGCTGGTTAGTACTTGCCGCATTTTCGAAAGGAATAGTGTCAAGAAGGATATTGGACAAGGAAGCTTTGGCCCACATCGCAATCAGCATATGTATGGTAACAAGAACCGGAGAGGTCCTTATCCACAGAAAGGAAAAGGAAACGCATCATCTTCTGGAGTACCCAGTCTCCCAGCCCCTGGTGCAGTGTGCAACAAATGTCAAAGATTCCATCCTGGAAGGGAGTGTTGGAGAGACAAACCACCGGTTTGCTACAACTGTGGAAGGGCTGGTCACATCGCTCGTCTCTGTCATCAACCCCAGCGTCAGAACAATCAAGGTGCGGGAAACAAGCCATGGGTGAACGGGAAGGTTTTTACCATGTCCGGATCAGAAGCAGAGCAGGCAGACAATCTCGTGCAAGGTAACCATCTTCTCAATGGCATGCCTTGTCGCTTTTTATTCGATTCTGGTGCTATGCATTCTTTCATCTCTGAGGAATGCGTTAAGCATTTGTGGTTACCCGTTTCGGAGACACCGTTTAGACTTAAGGTGTGTACTCCTTTGAATGTGCCGGTGACTACGTCAAGAGCATGTTTTGGATGTTCCGTTAATATAGGAAGTCTGTCCTCTAGGGTAGATTTAATCTGTCTACCGTTGTCCCAGCTTGACGTTATTTTGGGGATGGATTAGCTAGCAACTAACCAAGTGGTGATCGATTGCAAGACTCGAACGATTGTCTTTCCTGGTGAAAAGTCGCCTGAGTTGCAACCTGAAGGGTACGTTTGTGTGTTTTCTGCGATAGTAGAAGAAGAGAAGGATGAACCGAAGTTAGAGGAAATCCCGATTATTCGAGATTTTCCCGAAGTGTTTCCTGATGAAGTTCCCGGTTTGCCACCGCATCGAGAAATAGAATTCAGTATCGATCTAGTTCCTGGTACTGGTCCTATTTCTATTGCTCCTTATCGTATGGCTCCAACCGAATTAGCTGAACTGAAGAAGCAAGTGGAAGATTTGTTAGAGAAGTAGTTCATCAGACCAAGTGTGTCGCCTTGGGGAGCGCCAGTTTTGTTCGTAAAGAAGAAGGATGGAGCCATGAGGATGTGCATTGATTACAGACAACTCAATAAGGTTACAATCAAGAACAAATACCCGTTGCCAAGGATCGACGATTTGATGGATCAAGTGAGAGGAGCATCGGTGTTTTCAAAGATCGATTTGAGATCAGGTTATCATCAGATCAGGGTTAAGGAGGAAGATATTTTGAAGACTGATCTTCGGTCACGATATGGACACTACGAGTATGTGGTGATGCCATTCGGTTTAACCAATGCTCCTGCCATATTCATGGATTACATGAATAGAGTGTTTCGACCTTATTTGGATTCCTTTGTTGTGCTGCTTATAGATGATATACTCATCTATTCAAAGACTCCAGAGGAGCATGCCAATCATTTGAAGATTGTCTTGGAGACTTTGAAGGAAAAGAAATTATATGCCAAGTTAGCCAAGTGTGAATTTTGGCTTGAAAAAGTCAATTTCTTGGGGCATGTAATTTCAAGAGATGGTGTTGCTGTAGACCCAGCTAAAGTAGAAGCAGTGTTGAAATGGGAGAGGCCAAAGTCTGTTACTGAAGTTAGAAGTTTTCTGGGTTTAGCCGGTTATTATCGGAAGTTCATCGAAGGATTTTCTAAGTTGGCTCTTCCTTTCACCCGCCTGACTAGGAAGGAGCAACCTTTTGTTTGGAATGAGAAGTGTGAAGTTAGTTTCCAAACTTTAAAGGACAAGTTAACATCGTCTCCAGTGTTAACTCTGCCCGATCCCCAGAAAAATTTTGATGTTTACTGTGATGCATCAAAACAAGGTCTAGGTTGTGTTCTGATGCAAGAAGGAAGAGTTATTGCTTATGCGTCGCGACAGTTGAAGGTGCATGAGGAGAATTATCCTACCCATGATTTGGAGTTGGCTGCTATTGTCTTTGCCTTGAAAATATGGAGACATCACCTGTATGGTAATACGTTCCAAGTATTCAGTGACCATAAAAGTCTAAAGTATCTTTTTGACCAAAAGGAGCTGAATATGAGGCAACGTAGGTGGATGGAATTCTTAAAGGATTACGACTTTGAATTACATTACCACCACGACAAAGCCAATATCGTAGCTGATGCGTTGAGTAGAAAGACTTTGCATATGAGATCGATGATGGTGAAAGAAGCTGAATTAATTGAAGAATTCCAAAACTTGAATTTGGCAGTTCAGTTCAAACCAAATTGCATCAAGTTAGGAATATTACAAATCACAAATGAGTTTGTGGGTCAAGTCCGAAACCTACAACAAGTGGATGAAGAGCTTCTAGAGAAGAAAAGACTAGGGATAGAAGGAGTGGAACCAGATTTCCAATTAGGATCGGATGGCATTTTGAGATTCAAGGATCGAATCTGCATTCCGGCGAATCAAGAACTAAGGAGAGCTGTACTAGAAGAAGCCCACAAAAGCAAGCTGAGTATGCATCCTGGATCAACGAAGATGTATCAAGACCTGAAGAAGATGTTTTGGTGGTCCGGATTGAAGAAAGACGTTGCGTCTTATGTTGTGTCTTGCCTTGTTTGCCAAAAGGCGAAGATTGAACATAAGAAGCCCGGAGGAGAATTGCAACCTTTGAGCATACCAGAATGGAAATGGGATGGAATAGCCATGGATTTTGTAAGTGGTTTTCCGAGGACAAGAGAAGGTTTCGATGCAATTTGGGTAGTAGTTGATCGTTTAACGAAGTCGGTTCATTTCATTCCCATCAACATGCAATATCCGTTGGAGAAGCTTGCAAGATTGTACATCAAAGAGATTGTTAGATTGCACGGTATTCCCTCGAGTATTGTATCGGATCGTGATCCTCGTTTCGTATCTCGCTTCTGGCAGAGTTTGCATCGAGCGTTAGGGACGCAGCTAAGAATGAGTTCTGCTTATCACCCGCAAACGGATGGTCAATCAGAGAGAACGATTCAATCTCTGGATGATTTGCTCCGTGCTTGCGTTTTAGAGTACCAAGAAAGTTGGGATCGTTTGTTGCCGCTTGTGGAGTTCACCTACAACAATAGTTACCACACAAGCATCGATATGGCTCCGTACGAAGCCCTCAATGGAAGGAAGTGTAGAACCCCACTATGTTGGTTCCAAGTGGGGGAGAACGCTCTCATCGGACTTGAGTTAGTTCAGGAAACGACTGAGAAGATCAAGGTTATCCAAGAAAAGATGAAGATTGCACAGATTCGTCAGAAGAGCTATGCCGATCAGCGCAGAACCAAGCTCGAATTTCAAGAAGGAGATCATGTATTTCTGCGAATAGTGCCAACAACGGGTATAGGGAGAGTGATGAAGCCGAGGAAGCTGACACCGAAGTTTATTGGTCCTTATCAAATCCTAAAGCGAGTCAGTCCCGTCGCTTATCAGATCGCGTTACCGCCTTCTTTAGCTAATCTCCATGATGTATTCCACGTCTCTCAGCTTCGCAAATTTATTCAAGACCCGTCTTCAATTATCCAGTTACAGCCAGATGAAATACCTTTAAAGGAGAATCTGACATTTGAAGTCGGACCAGTGCGAATTGAAGATCGTCAAATCAGAAAGCTGCGAGGAAAAGAGATTCCTTTAGTGCGAGTTCTTTGGAACCAAAAAGGAGTGTCAGAATCAACATGGGAATTAGAATCTAAGATGAGAGAAGAGTACCCACATTTGTTTATTTAATCGAAATTTCGGGGACGAAATTCTGTTTAAGTGGGGGAGGATGTAAGGTCCTATATTTTAATATATGAAATAAAAGTATTTTATCAATATTAATATCATTAAAATAGTTAATTTTTCCTATTTTAGCAAAAACACTCGAGTATTTTAGGTAAGACTCGAGTATTATAAGTAGCTGTTTGGAAATTTGAATTTTTAAATAAACACTCGAGTATATTTGAAAACACTCGAGTATTTCGTACAGACCTGAAAGTGTATAAGTCGGTTTTCATTTAATTTTCGCACCAAAACGCGGTTTCTCGAATCCTCAAGCATAGAGCTAGACTTTACTTCGACTTGAAGCATTCCTAGGCTATAAATGAGTGCTTAGTTGAAGCATTCAACACCTTAATCATCCCAAAACCCGAATTTCAGTTTCAAACTTTCAGTTTTTCATAGCACTCTTTGATCTCTGATTTCTCCTTCGTTTCCCAATCAAATCCTTCGAAATCAAAACACAACTCAAGGTTCTAGTTCCATCTTTGAATTAGAATCAAGAATCACTTCAAATAAGCCCCTGTAGTTCGAGTTCCAGACCTTCAAAGTTTGAGGTTCAAAGCTGAGAAAACAGAGTAGTTTTCAGCATCAAGTATTCATCTTCATTGAGTTTGTTTGGTAATTTCAGAAACCCTTTTTGTGTCAAACTTGTTCCTGATTGGAGTTAGTATATCCTAGTTTGTTAAACTAACTTGTTTCACTCTTTTTCATGCCAAATCCGTGGTGAAATCTGTGGCCAAAGTCAGTCTGTTCAACCCTTTTTCACAAGTCCAGAATTCGAATTTTCGATACAGCCAATTTCCTTGTTGTTTAATCTGTTGTTTAGCTTCTCTGAGGTAAGGGAGGAGTTATCTAATTGCTAGAATGAGTAATCTCAAGCTAGAAATGTAGGAACCTCACAAGGTTCATCAAGGGATGAAGTTGGAATTGGGAATATGACTTGGAGGTCATAAACCCAAGGTTTGTCAATTTAAACAAGCTTAAATGGACTTAATAATGCTCACTGGATTGATTTTCGAAATTAAAACCAAGAGGAAATGAATTTCATATGTTGAAATGGTTATGTTCTAAGTTTGTATTGATTCTGTGATTTGATGTTGATTTATGTTGTTATGTACTTGTTTATGTGTTCTAACATGTTCAGTATATGTGTTTATGCCTCTGTTTTGCATAAGAATGGAAATACAATGCAAGGAATTCGAATTGACATTGAAAGGTGCAGAAACTGGTGCTGTTGCAGTAAAAACACTTGAGTAAATTAAGGAGGACTCGAGTATTCTGGAAAAATTGAAGAACACTCGAGTATTTCTTGAAGACTCGAGTAAATTCATAAGAACACTCGAGTAGGCAAGAACTACTCGAGTAATTCAAAGAATTTTCAGAAAAATCTTACTTTTTATAATTTCATTAAAGATTAACTCGTCTAATCTCCTATATTATTAAATTCTAATTATTTCCTTTTATCCCGTTGGTTGATTATTATCCTGAAAGGGTCCTACTGGAATTTTATTCAGTGGTTGATATATTCGGACAGGAGTCCCAACGGATAAATGTATAAGTTTATTTGATTCCCATTGGTAGATTTTTATCCTGGATGAGTCCTACTGGAATTTTATTCAGTGGTTGATGCATTCGGACAGGATGTCCCAATGGAAGTGCGTACACCCATTTGGTTGATTATTTTTCCCACGTCCCAGTGGAAGTCTTTACCCACTTGGTTGATATTTTGGGAGTCCTAAATGGGGTCGTTGCATTAATAATAATAAAATGATTAAACTCCTATCATATAAAACCATCACAAAGTGGCTGGGCCGCTGATGGAATTTTCAGAAAAGCACTAGCACCAGTTAATGCCAAAATAAAATATGGATTTGAGATTGAGAAGGATTATGAACTTTAGGTCTCTATATTGGAGACATGATGTTCAAGGATGTGATTAAAAAATAAAAGAAAGTAAAGAATTAAAGAGAAAAGATTGTGTGGCATTATCATGCATGGAGAAGGAGTTGCTCCGATCTAGATTCGGAACTTCGGTAAGGTTAAATCAGAATATCCCTGGCACAAGGATGCTAGGAAGACCGAGTTCCCATCGATCGTGATGCTTGAATATGAATCGCTCCGGTTTGATGAACCATAGGATTGAGAATATCCCGAGCCTGAGATACTCGGATGCCAAACCGTGTAGCATGAATGAGGAGTAGGCATGCATCACGACACTAATCGAGATATTATAAAAGACAGTTTGAGCATATACATATGCATTTATTATTGCTACATGATAACTTGTGTTTGTTATTTCTAACCACTGTTATACTCATTTGTTATTGCTTTTAGCTATGACTCACTCCCAGTCCCTCGTGTAGGTGATGGCGAGGAACATGTTCTGCGTGGAGATGAGGCCGCTCCCTAATGGGGAGTGGAATTTTGAGGACCATAGGGCTACATATGAGGGGGATGTGGAAGTTATCTTCCGCCATCCTAACCCATATTCCCGTATGCGTCCGCTTAGATCGAGAATTCCAATGGTTTACATCATGCACATTCCACCAAATTTTGTTATGCGAAATGGAACCCCTCCACCACCACCAAGACGTTTTCCGAGACGCAATATCCCACCGAGTCCAACACTCTCCTCAGAAAGAATCATTTTAGAGGTCCCTGCTCGTCCTAGCCCTTCCCCTCGAGTTCGATCCCGAACTCCGATATACGTGCCCGATGATTCGGCGCAATCGAGGATGAGGATCCGGTGGATAATGCGAATCAGATGGTGGATGACTTTATGGACAACTCAACTGGAAGTCAGTGGGGAACTGACGACTGAGTTAAAGTTGTGAAGTGGAATGTGAATGATATGATCCATCAGGTTTTCTCTTATCTATACTATTTTATATTTTGAGTCATGAACCATATGCTCTAGGTTATTATGAATTTTGTTGTAATATATGTAATATAATGTAATGGCCTAGAGTGTTAAATCAAGTAATTATGTATTTTGTTGAAATGAAGAATGTGGTATGTAACCTTTTTAATATGAATGAAATATGATGTTACTTCACTTGTCTTCATGACTCGATGTTTATATATTTCCGCAAGATTTGATAATGGATGATGACTGACTTTTACTTTCAAAGAAAAAAAATATGGTCTTATTTTCTAAAAATAAATATTTTACTTTGGAATAAAAGTTGGGTCGTGACAGGGCGCGCGTGCACCAGAAAAAGCCCAATTGGGCCAAAACTTCAGAAATTGATTGGGATTCTACGTAGAGATATTTTGTAATTATAAATTAGTGATTTAGAATTAGGTTAGGCAGCCAACTAGAGGAAAAAACAGAATTTAGATTTGAAGAGGGAGATTGCATTGATTTGGAGCATTTGAAGATTGAAGGATTTGGGGTAATTTGTCTATGAATTTCCCTATTATGTCTTCTCTTCTTCTTATTTCTATGTGTAACTAAAACCCTCTTGTTAGGAACATGGTGTAAATTGTATGATGTAACTTATTTCAATTTATGATTTAGTATTTTGCTGTTTTTAATTCATGCGTTAATTGAGTTTTTATTACATACATAAACCCGCACAATTTATGTTTTGGATTTCTTAATTCACAACGAGAGTTGGGATTTTGAATAGGCCATGCAATTAATGGTATAATCAGTTTAGTTATAGAGATATGATTATATGACTTTGTAATTTCCTTGTGCTGAATTTGATATTTTCTGATATTGTAATTTGTTGAGAGATCAAGGATTAAGTATTTAGAAAATAAGGGTAATGTTGGAGAGATCTAACTATTGCTATTTGAGAGGAATGGTCCATGAATTGAAGGATAATTAAAGGAAAATCTGAATTATAATTGAATAAGTGAAACCTACAATGCAACCAACGTTCCTAACCACTTTTCTCCCATAGTTTCTCAAATTTAATTTAATTTCAGCAACTTAGTAGTTTAGTTAATTAGTGATTTTAAATCTGAATTTTAATTTAAATCGACTTTTTAGTAATAGGTTTTATTATTAAATACATTAAGGTGAAAATATACTAAAAGCACAACTCCCTGTGGGACGATATTTGGTCTTCCAGACTATATTACTTGTTGACCCAGTCCACTTGCTGGCACATCAACAATGCTCAAACCAGTTTTCAACATTCACATATCCAAACGAGAACATATATTATCAAGATTCATAATTTAACATTTAGGCAACCACAAAACAGTACATAGCATCATATTTATTCATTATAAGCATACATGCTATCTCTAAGCATTACATAGCGTTTCAAGCATCTATTCGTCTAAACTTAAGACTATCACTATGTACTATCTTAGGGTTTCCTAAATTCAATTCTAGACATATAAATCCTAGCAACATATCATAGCTGACTAGGATTCTAGAACTAGCATACGTCTCTTATCTTAATGCAAGACAACCCTTCCTACACTTCCGCTGCGCAACTCTGATTCTAAAATGTTTACGCATACGGGGACCTATGACAATGACCTCTAATCCTCCTAAATTTGGGATCTCACTAAATTCCCAAAGTACTCGCCGAAACTTAAGGACAGGATGATGATATATCCCAATAGATGTACACTTGAGGTGATCAGGCTCAAACATACATCCTAGTGTTGATAAGACCATTCTCGTCTCACTTAAGTTTGAAACACATAGCCTATTAGTTTTAAAATGTTGAAATCTTGTCTTGTGGGTCACATTTAGATTTGATTTACTTGGTGTGAAACTAAAGAGCACTTCCTCCCGGTGGGGTAGCAACTTAGTGCTCTAGCCCGTTGGGGGATTGTTTTCCTTAGTCTCGTCATCCATCCACTTTCTAAATATGACTCATTGATTTTCACAAGATTTCAGGTTTGCATGGTAAGTTTCACATCATATAAATGAACTTAGAAAAGATTTTCAATTGCTTACCACGCTTCTCAAAAGAAATTGTCAGCTGCTAATCGCACACCTCGAATCACTCAACAAACTTGAAAGAATCTAGAGTACTCACTACACTAGACTTTGTAACTATTTCTATTATCATGCTAGCAATAATACATGACTAAACCACAAAGCAGTTTAATATCTAGATACGAGTTACTCACTTGATGAGTAACTATAGGAGCAATGAGTTACTCCCTTTAGGCCGAGGAAAAACTGCTCTGATACCAAAAATGTAACATCTTAGCTAATTTACCCATACATACCCATTAATTCAAATAGTGAACTTAAAATTTCCTTTTTAATTTATAAAAATCTGCCGTCAATCGGACGAAGTTTCCTTTGTTTATTAGACTTTCCAAAATTTTAGTTTAACTAGCTTACTTTCAGAAAAACATATTTATAATTCATCAGAGGCCAGCAGGGCCCAAAATAGAGTTCAGTCCATATATTACAACCTTTCCAGAAAAATAAGTCTAAATCTCCAGACTTCTAGTTTTCAAATATAAAATAAAAGAAAATACATTAAATGCTTCCCATAATACAAAGTATATGACCAAAATAGTGGTCTCCCCAAAAATACCCTACACTCCACATGATGGAATGTATTTCCTGCTCGGCCAGACTCGTGTATGCTCCTTCGGTACTTGTAAAAATATAGCAAGAAGGGTAGCATTACACAGAACTTGGAAAGATAGCTTCTAAGAAGCATAACAATAAACTAAGCCCTACCTACTCGCTAACAGTGTAACAACCATACTCACCTTCTTATACAAACACATCCTAATTCCATTTCCATTAACCATATCCTTTCCATTAGCCATTTATACTTAGCATTTCCGTATTATTCTCATTAGTTATTTCCTCCTATTCCTTAATCATTCCATTGTCCATTTCCTTATTTCGTTTTCCAATGTCCATTCTATTATCCATTTTTATTTCTCTTTTTCTTTACCATTTTCATTTCCATTCTCATTATTCATTAACAGTTTCCCTTTTTCTTCTTAGTGTGTAAGCATCCTCAGGTCAGAGGCCTACATACACATCCCATTTTATTTATCAGGTATGCATCTTCAGGTCAGAAGCCTACATACCTTCCACTTGATGAATGTATGCATCCCCAGGTCAGTGGCCTACATACATTCATCCCATTTTATTTACCATGTATGCATCTTCAGGTTAGAAGCCTACATACATGCCAATTTATGAATGTATGCATCCCCAGGTCAGTGGCCTACATACATTCATTCCATTTTAACATATTACTTGATAAATGTATGCATCCACAGGTAAGGGGCCTACATACATTTATCCCATTTAAACATATTACTAAATAAATGTATGCATCCACAGGTCAGGTGTAACAACCCAAAATTTTAATCCCCGATTAATGAAATGTTAATTATAAAATTTATTATAATTAATTATTTCTATTTTAGTCCTTGATTAAAATTTTGTGTTATGTATTTAGGAGATGTGTTTGCATTTATTTAATAAGTATAATTATGCATAAAATAAGCATTTTGCATATTAGTCCCTGGGTTGGGACCTAGAAGTAAATATAGAAAAGGTTTTGGAGGGAAAGTAAGTAAATAAAATTATTATTTTAAAAAAACTGGGCGAAATACTCGAGTATTTTCTTGAATACTCGAGTATTCTGGTCAGAGTTGCACGAGTTAGTGCATTTGGTGAGTCACCATCACCGATTCCCCTCCGTTGACACGAAATCACCTCTCAAACACGTCTCCCATGTTAGATCCAGTGAGAATGTTTTGATAATGACAAAGGTTTTTGAACAAGCTACAAATGGTTTGATCAAGCTTAAAGTTTGAAGATGTTCAACAAACAATCAACACTCAACATTGATGAAGAGAGAGCAAGCTCATGAAGACTTAGTTTGTGTTTTATTGTAATATCTTTAGCCTCTCAAGTCTTTTTATTTTAATGAGTTTGGGTAGAATCATTAGAGGGTAGTGAATCTCTATCAAGGTCATGATTTTATTATAATTTGAGTATTCACTTAACCTAAAATCAATAGGTGGCTTAAAGGTTTGAAAGGAAAGGTTTAGTTTTTGAGAAAACAAGTTTTTAATTGAATTTAGCAGTAACTAATCGATTAATGTGTTAGGGTTAATCGATTAACATACATGTTACAGTGGTTAATCGATTAAGCCATGTGTTAATCGATTAAGCCATGTGTTAATCAATTAACACGTGCAGAATCAGTTTTTTTAAAATAAGCTTTTCAAGGCAAAATCAATTTCTATTGTTTCCTAACTTTTGGTTATTCTATATAAACCTTTTCCTAATCATTGTGATAATCGAGAATTATTTTCATACACATTTTTACTAAGATCAAGCCACACTATTCTCTCTCACTTTCATAGATCAAAGCTTTCAATTTTTACATTCTTTGATCAAGAATCTTTGAATCTCTTATGTTGATATTTTCATAGCTATTGAAAGAGATTCATAGGATTGTTATTTTGTTTTTCATTTGAGTTGTAATCATTGCAAAGAAGGCAAGCTATCTACAACAAAGGAAGTCTTGGTTGTGAATCAAGCAAACAAGCATTTGGAAGTCTTGGTTGTGAATCAAGCAATTGGAAGTCTTGATGTGTGGCATCATCAAGCAAGTGGAAGACTTGTTGTGGGGATATCAACAAGCAAGGTTAGAGGTTAGATTAGAGCATCAATAGGATTGCAAGGCAAGGGTGTGGTATCTCTTGTAGGCTATCAAGAAGGGAGTCTTGAGAGGCATTTACTTGTAATTTGAGAACTCTAATTCCTCATAGTGAAGAATCTCTCTTGGTTGAAGAGGGGACTGGATGTAGCTTTCAAGTGGATGAAAGTGAACCAGGATAAATCACTGTGTCGTATCTCTAAACTCTTAACTCTTTACATTAGAGTCATTTCAATATTGTTCTTGGTTGAATACCTAGAAAAGATAGATTTTCATAATTGATTGAATTGAATCTTAATTGTGAAAATTGATTTTGGGAAAATCATTTTCATAACCTAGGTAATCAATAAGAATATTGGTGTTAATCAATTCTGCTTTATCTCTGATCTTATGTGTTAATTGATTGATTTTCGTATTTGATTGAAAAGTGATTTTTCAGATACTGTTCATATTAATCGATTAAGTTGATTGTTAATCGATTAATTTTTAAGTTGCTTTCGGCATTAATCGATTAGTACCTTAGTTAATCGATTAGTTTGAAAGTAAGCTTCGGCATTAATCGATTAATACTGAAGTTAATCGATTAATCAGTACATTTTTGTAAAAATCTTTTTTGTTTTAATCATTTCGATTTGTTTCTTTCGAAAATCTTTCAAGGTTTCTCTAACACCTATTCAACCCCCCCTTCTAGGTGTTCTCCTAGTGTCTCCTAGTTATTTCACCCACCGATTGTAGTTCTTACATCCCATCGTCGTGTCGTTGTGCATGAACGTCCTCCCTGTCTATTTAAGCCATTCATCAACGAGATTGAAGGTTTTGTTGATGAAATTGTGAAGTTTGCATGAGCTAGGGTTCTTGATTTGCTTCCTTCGATTCTCCCTCTGTGTTCTGATTCAAACCATAAACTATACACCAATACAAAGCTCACATCTCGAGCTTTGTATAGAGAGCAAAATCGTGAGCTGAGAGTGTGTGTGGTGGAAGATTTGGAGCTCTAAAGTTGGAGCTTGTTGCTGTCAAACTTGTTCCTGGAGCCCACTTCGAATTCAATTTTTGGTAAGCTCACGAGTCCTTTGAGTCTCAATTCGATTTCTCTAGTTAGTATGTGTTGCCTAGAGTCTAGAGAAACTAATTTCCCCAATTCTTATTGCTGTTTTATGTGTCAACCAATTCAACTTTGGACCTCCACTCAAAACTGTCCTGCATGTGATGCTTGAAGAAGTTTTGGTGCTGTGGAGCTTCTTCTTTCAAATTCTCTTGTTGAGTTACGTCTGAGAGGTAAGGGGAAGTTGTTTTATGCACTAGATAGAGTTTAAATTCCATGATTTTCATTAGAGAGCCACCAAGAGGCTCTAAGGTCTTAGATTGAATAGGAACTTTGGTTTGGAGACCAACACATGCTCTATGGTTGTTTTGAGCAAGTCATATATGATGCATACAAGCTGGAATGAGCATTATTTTACAAGTTTGTTGAGTATTTTGCAAATTGAGATGTTAAGTGTGAAATTGTATGTTTTATGCATAATCCTGTGATTCTCTGTCAAATTTGTAATTTGATATATGCTAAGTGTTGTAACATGTTTAATATATGGTATATGAATTCTGTTGATCATTGGATTGGACTAAAAATGATTAGAATTTAAAATGGTATGTTAAAACCAAGTTTCCAGTCTGTTCTGTGAGAAAAGACTCGAGTACTTGGCTTGATACTCGAGTAAAATTATGATAACCAATGTATTTTGTGTTAAAACACTCGAGTATCAGGCCCAGGACTCGAGTAATAGCTGATTCATGGGGATCTCTTAAGGTAAATCACTCGAGTAATGCAGGGGTCACTCGAGTGTTCTGGAATTGATGAAGAACACTCGAGTACTCGTGAATTACTCGAGTATTTTTATGAAGCTGAAACCCAAATCCCCAGAAAGACATGAACACTCGAGTATCCTGAAGAATACTCGAGTAATCTGGAAATAAGTGAAGAACACTCGAGTATTCTGAAGAACACTCGAGTAGTTCACCCAGAATATTAAAAATATCATTTTTAATTCTGAATCAATTGGTTAACGATTAAATAACAATAATCCAAGGGATCTGGACTTAAAAAGAAATTGATTGATGATATGATGATTTCATTTGTATAATGATACGTTGCTCGGGAGGCACGTAATGTGTTAATAAAAGAATAATACATCAATCAATTCCTTTTAACCCAAGATAATGCATTCATTATGGAGTTCGGATGTTAGAACGTATTCATGTTCTTGTAACATGAGGAGGGCCTCTGGGAGTGCCAACTGACGGCTCGCTTGATGACACGTTATGGTAGACGATGTGGTCGGCTTAATGAGATGCCGATATGGTTATACTGTTTGGATGACGGGACGTGCTCGGGTGGCATGGATTCCAAGCTTGTCGTGAACATTCTTGACGAATGTACGAATGTTTGAATGTACGAACGCACTTTTGAGTGCTGGGAAGTAAAGGATGGACGTCAGAGAGTGTCATAGATTGATGAAGTTAGGCCTGAGAGTTAGGTTCATACATCATGCCACTCATTGAAACTAAGATTGGTAAATGAAACAAGTATGAGCATACTACTTGCATCTTATATCTGCTAAATGCTAAGTGTGATTGTTGTTTATTGTTACATGTTTATATCTTTACATTGTACATACATTTATGCTCTATTGATTATGTGTGTAGAATTACTTACCCCTATGCCCTTGTAGGTGATGTCACGCTACATCGCTTGCATCGAGATCCGGCCACTTCCTAGTGGCACATGGATCTATGAGGACCATCGCGCGGTGTTCGAGGGAGAGGTAAAGATTATCTTCTACCACCCGAACCCGCTGATTCGATTTCGTCCTCGTAGATTTAGGATTCCCATCATATACACTATGCACGTACCCCCATTCTACACATATCATGGACCACCTCCCACACGGCCAGCTCGCTCTTATCACAGTTTTCGTTTTAGACCTACCCGCTCACACCCTTTTTCTTCGAGAGTCGTCCGCGAGGAGACTCCCCCTTCTGATCCGAGGAGCCCAGTTAGGGTCACACCATCTCCTGACCCTGTACCCAGTGGTAGGATACCGTCTTCATCGGATGATATCGAGGAGGACCCCGTGGAGGATGAGAGCGGAGGCGAGCCTGTCGTTCATTCTACTGGGAGTCAGTGGAGGGACGATGATCCCTAGGTGCGTGCATATGGTACATGATGAGGATCATGGGATCCGATGTGGGGATGTTGTGGACGAGACTCTGCTGCTGCTGCTGTTGATGATGATGATGTTTTCTTTTGCTACCTGGAGACTGCTACTGCTATCACTACTACTACTGCTGTTGCCGGATCTATGAGACCACCTCTAGAGTCTATATTTTTGAGATGTATATATTGTAGATATACTTTTGATTACTCTAGGGTTATGGTTTTATTTTGGACATAGATCTTTATGGACTTGTATCTGGATCTTGGAGACTTATACTGGGACTATGTATCACCTGACTCTTTTTATCTATATATAATATCTATGCTTATATTTCTATTAGCTACATAGTCCTATAATTTCTGCTTACTCTGATGAAGGTTAAATGAAAGAATTCGGCTATGTTATTTGAAAATGGTATCAGTTCCGCGAAAGGAAAAAAAATGGATAGTATCGCCTAATTTTACTATGAAAATGTCTTTTGCAAAAGTACCGATGCTATCTGAAGCTATGAAAAGACTTTATTATCCTAGTAAACACCGAATTCAAACTAATGTTGAAAACGATACAAGTTATTCTCTCCAAGAGCTCCATGTTTTGGTTTGTGCACCCGCTTTGAAAGGAAAATTTTATTTCTACATTTTCTAAATACTTACAAGTCCATATATTATCTGATATAATAGTTTAATTATTTTATCAAATACATGCGAAATGAGAAGGGTGTCACACTGAGTGGTATCAGAGCAAAAGTTAGATCCTGTAATAGTGGAAGTAGTTCCAGAAAGGTAGCCATCAACACCAAGCAGGTATCCACAGGGCATAATTATTGTTTTGAATGTTAGTATCTTGCTTGTTTTGAGCATTAGATACAATTGAATGTTTTGCTTGAAGTTATGATTATCGCCTTAGTATAGGTGGTGTGATGAATGTTTCTTTAGTTCAACATATGTGACCATAAGCCCATGGCGCAGGTCTATTATGGCAACTAGAAACCAAAATCACACCAATGCGATGTTAGAGAGGATAACCGCGGTACTGGAGTCTATGCAACAACAACAACTCAGCAACCACCTCAAACTGTTAATCCACCTCACCAGTGCAATGTGGGTAACACCGAGGCGAAGAGTCTGGCTGATTTTAGGAGTTGTAACCCACCTAAGTTTGAAGGAGGATTTAAACCTGAGGAGGCCAATAAGTGGATTCACACCATGGACAAGATTATGAGAACCTTGGATTGCACGGTAGCTCAGAAAGTGGCATATGCAGTTTACATGCTAGAAGATGAAGCTGAGAACTGGTGGAATCATACGGTTCAGCTCTTATGTTATGAAGGAAGGGATGTGAACTGGGGTGTATTTATGGAGAAGTTTCTCAATAAATATTTCCCTGAGGATTTGAGAAGAAAGAAGGAGGTGGAATTCTTACAATTTAAGCAAGGAGACATGAGTGTGGGTGAGTACGCGGCTAAATTCGAGGAATTGATGAAGTACTCTCCATACTACCAGAACAATACTAACGAAAGGAGTAAGTGCATCAAATTCGAGGGAGGTCTAAGGCCCAAGCTAAAGTCAATTTTCAGCTACCAACGAATCCAAAGTTTTCCTGCACTCGTGGACATGTGTAGGATGTTTGAGGACGACAAAAAAGCTGAAGGATTGCAAGCAAGAGAGAGGAAAGATAGCCGGAATTATGGACCTCAGAGGCGCAAGGGTTTCAACAACCGAGGCAAAGGTCCGTATGATCGTCAGGGGAAAGGCAAAGGGCAGGCTGGTGGTTATGATGGAAGAAACTTTCGGAGCGAGGCTCCATTCTGTGACAAGTGCAAGCGTCGTCATCATGGGTGTTTTTGTTGGGGATCAAGTAATTGCTTCAACTGTGGGAAGCCGGGACATTTTGCGAAGGATTGCAAGGAGCTGGCTAATGCTAATTCAAGAGGAACTGCTGATAGGCCTATGGTTCAAGGAAGGGTTTTCACACTTAGTGGTGTGGAGGCAAGCCGATCTTCTGATCTGGTGCAAGGTAATTACTTGCTAAATGGTCAGCTTTGCAATATGTTGTTTGATTCTGGTGCAACGCATTCATTCGTTTCCTATGAATGTGTAGATCGTTTGGGTCTATCTATGTCTGAATTGCCATATACTCTGAAAGTAGAAACCCCTACTAATGCTCCTGTAGTTGTTTCTAGAGCATGTCTTAACTGTTGTATAGAAGTGTTAAGACAAACCTCTAAGGTAGATTTGATCTGTTTACCCTTAGCACAATTGGATGTGATCTTGGGGATTGATTGGTTGAGTCAAAACCAAGTGATCATCGATTGTTATAAAAAGATAGTAACCTATAGGAACCCGAAACCTGTTAGTTCCAAGATGAATGTTTTGATAATGACAAAGTGTTTTGAACAAGCTACAAAGATGTTGATCAAGTTTCAAGTTCAACAAGCAACAACAAACATCAAGTGAAGAGAGAAAACAAGCTCATGAAGACATAGTTTGAGTGTAATTGTAATTGTTTTATCTTTTGCCTCTCAAGCTTCTTAGGTCTTTTATTTGGGTAGTTTATTTAGAGGGTAGTGAATCTCTATCATAAGTCATGATTAAATCATAATTTGAGTTTTCACTTAACCTAAAATCAATAGGTGGCTTAAAGGTTTGAAAGGAAAGGTTTGTTTTTGAGAAAACAAGTTTTAAACAAGTATCAGACATGTTTAATCGATTAAGAACATATTTAATCGATTAGTACTCGATTAAGTAAAGATTTAATCGATTAAGTACTGCTGAACTGTTTTTTTTAAATACGATTTTTACTTCTCAAAATCAATTTTTAAGTGCTACAACTTTTGGGTATTCTATATAAACCTATTCCTAATCTTTGTGATTAATGAGAACACTTTCATAATCAATTTTACAAGAATCAAGCCATTCTATTCTCTCTCAATTTCAAAGATCAAAGCTTTCATATTTTCATATTCTTTGATCAAGAACCTTTGAATCTCTTATTGTGAATTGTCATAGCTATTGATTGAGATTCATAGGAGTGTCATTGTGTTTTCTATTGTGTTGTAATCTTTTCAAGAAGGCAAGCCAACTACAACAAACAAAGAAGTCTTGATGTGTCGATTATCATCAAGCAAGTGCATTCTTATTGAAGAAGAAGAAGAAGTCTTGGTTGTGAATCAAGCAAAGAGAAGACTTGGTGTGTGGATTATCATCAAGCAATTGAAGACTTGTTGTGTCGATTATCAACAAGGGGTAGAGGTTAGATTAGAGAGAAGATCAATAGGATTACAAGGCAAGGGTGTGGTATCTCTTGTAGGCTAGCAAGAAGGGAGCCTTGTGAGGCATTTACTTGTAATTTGAGAACTCTAATTTCTCATAGTGAAGAATCTCTCTTGGTTGAAGAGGGGACTGGATGTAGCTTTCAAGTGGATGAAAGTGAACCAGGATAAATCACTGTGTCGTATCTCTAAACCCTTAACTCTTTACATTCAAGTCTTTAATTGTGTTCTTGGTTGAAAACCTAGAAAAGAGTGATTTTCATAATTGATTGAATTGAATCTTTATTTTTCAAATTAACTTGGGGAAAATCATTTTCATAACCTAGGTAATCAATAAGAATATAGGTGTTAATTGTTTTCGCTGAATCTCTGATCTTACGTGTTGATTGATTGATTTTCGTATTCGATTGAAAAGTGATTTTTCAGTTTCTGATAGTTTTAATCGATTAAGTTTTTGTTTAATCGATTAAGGACTTTTGAACTTTCAGGTTTAATCGATTAGTACTCGATTAAATTGCAGGTTAATCGATTAAAATTCAGGTTAATCGATTAAGTGCTGTAGAATTTGCAAAAATCATTTGTTTTGATTGTTTCAATTCATTTCTTTCGAAAATCTTTTAAGGTTTCTTTTACACCTATTCAACCCCCCCTTCTAGGTGTGTTCCTAGTGGTTCTTTAGTCTCTCCAACCACCAATTGCGGTTTCTTCAATTGGTATCAGAGCTCGATCGAAAGACACGAGCATAAGAGCTTTTTCGTAAAGATCCTTTAAGAAAATCGCAATGGGTTCTACAAATCCCTTTGGTGGTGAAGGTTATTCAATAAATCGTCCTCCATTGTTTTTCGGAGAAGGCTATGCATATTGGAAAGTTAGAATGAAAATCTTTATCCAAGCCATAGATAGTGAAATTTGGAAAGTAGTTGAAAAAGGTCCTCATATCCCCTCTAGTTTAGTTGAAGGCGTAGTACATTTGATCCCCGAGGACAAGTGGAAAGATGATGACAGAAAGAAAGTACAATATGATTATAAAGCAAAGAATATCATCACATCCGCTTTATCCTATGACGAGTTCTTTAGAGTTTCTCAATGTTCTAGTGCTAAGGAAATGTGGGACACTTTACAAGTGACTCATGAAGGAACTAGTGAGGTTAGGAGAGCTAGATTGAATGCTTTAATGTGTGATTATGAATTGTTTCAAATGCTTCCAAATGAATCTATTAATGATATGCAGAAGCGTTTTACTCACATTATTAACCATTTACTTGCTCTTGGTAAGACTTTCTTACAAGGTGAACTTTCTAACAAAGTGTTGAGATGTTTAGACAGGAATTGGCAACCAAAAGTGACGGCTATTGTTGAATCTAAAAATTTGGATGCTATGGATCTAGCAACACTCTTTGGAAAGCTTCAAGAACATGAAATGGAGCTTGGACGATTAAGTATCAATGAAGAGTCGGATAAGAACAAAGGAAGAAAGGGACTTGCTCTTAAAGTCAATAGATCATACAAAAAGAAAGAGAGTTCCGATGATGATGATAGTGAAGATTCCGATTCGGATGTTGATGAAAAAGACATGAAATTTTTGCTAAGTTTGACAAATTTCTAAGGAGAAAAGGAAGGTTGAACAAAGACAAAGGTAAAGAGAAGGATTCTCCACACTACAAGACCAAGACATCAAAAGAAGGTGTAGTTTGCCATGAATGCGGAAAACCCGGACATCTCAAGTATTCGTGCTCTAAGTATCTCAAGAAGGAGAAAGACAAGAAAAATTCTAAATCTAAAAGAGCATACATAGTTTGGGATAGTGATGAAGATAACAAGAAAAGCACATCAAATAGTTCTTCAGATGATGAAGAAGCTGCTTGTCTCAACTTGATAACTCTAGTAGATGAAGAACAAAGTTCAAATGATGAATCAAGTTATCAAAGCGAGGATAGCGATGTAAGTCATACTAAATCCGAAATTTCTTCTAAATATGAATTGTTATATAATGCTTATGAAGAAATGCATGAACAACTTGAAAAACTAGCTTTGAAAAACATTGAAAGAAAGAAGCTCATTTTGAAACATCAAAAAGAGATTTTAGAACTTCAAAAACAAGTTGATGAGCTTAATCTTGAAAATGAAACTCTTGATCTTATATATGCTAGTTCTTCTTGTGATTGTGCTAGTAGAGTGAATATTGTGGTTGATTGTGAGAATTGCAAGTTGCTTAAAGATGAAAATGCTATTTTGAAAAATAAGCTTGCAAGTTTCACAAATGGTGATATTAGATTGCGCACATTGTTAAATTTTCAAAGAGAAAATTCAAACAAGTTTGGTTTGGGTTATACTAATGCTAAGAGTAATTTTCATAGAAATGTTGTTGATTTTTCTAAAGTTGATTTATCAAATGCACCAACATGTTTCTATTGTGGTACTCATGGACATACTTCAAATGTGTGTTATATTAAAGTGCATGGTATACCTAAAGGAGATTTTGTTTGGATGAAAAAGGGTGAGAGTCCCTAGACTAACAAAAATGGATCCAAAACCATTTGGATACCAAAAAGCAAAGCATGATTGTTTTGTAGGTATGATTGAAGAGCAAAGGGCTTACAAGTGTTATTCATACATTTGCATCTTAAATTGGTATTACATTTGCATCTCAAAAGAAGTCCTACAAATTTGGTACAAGTGATATTGTTAGATATTGATGATTATAGTATCTTCTCAATTGGTATCTTCTCAATTTCTTTTCTAAAGTTCAATTGATACTAATTTTGATGATTAGATGATTATCATGCTTTGGTTGTTATATCTCATTAATTCCTTCTTTTTTGGCTTAGTATTTTATATTTCAATTGGTATATATATTACTTTTTGATAATGCCAAAGGGGGAGAAATAATATGTTTTGAAGAAACGATATTTTGGGAGAGAAATGGTATGTTTTGAAAAATGGGAGAAATATAATGTTTGTTTGGAGAAAGGTTGTTTTGTTGTTTTTATGTAGGTTGAGCTAAGTTGTTGAAGATAGGGGGAGAATCAAGCTTCTACCTAGTGGTATTCAAAAGTTAAATGCATTGATTAAGGGGGAGCAAGTTTCTCACCAAGTGATCAAATTGTTAAAGCATCAACAACTTCAATCAAATTCAAAACATGGTTTGTCATTTTCAAAAAGGGGGAGATTGTTAGTTCCATGATGAATGTTTTGATAATGACAAAGTGTTTTGAACAAGCTACAAAGATGTTGATCAAGTTTCAAGTTCAACAAGCAACAACAAACATCAAGTGAAGAGAGAAAGCAAGCTCATGAAGACATAGTTTGAGTGTAATTGTAATTGTTTTATCTTTTGCCTCTCAAGCTTCTTAGGTCTTTTATTTGGGTAGTTTATTTAGAGGGTAGTGAATCTCTATCATAAGTCATGATTAAATCATAATTTGAGTTTTCACTTAACCTAAAATCAATAGGTGGCTTAAAGGTTTGAAAGGAAAGGTTTGTTTTTGAGAAAACAAGTTTTAAACAAGTATCAGACATGTTTAATCGATTAAGAACATATTTAATCGATTAGTACTCGATTAAGTAAAGATTTAATCGATTAAGTACTGCTGAACTGTTTTTTTAAATACGATTTTTACTTCTCAAAATCAGTTTTTAAGTGCTACAACTTTTGGGTATTCTATATAAACCTATTCCTAATCTTTGTGATTAATGAGAACACTTTCATAATCAATTTTACAAGAATCAAGCCATTCTATTCTCTCTCAATTTCAAAGATCAAAGCTTTCATATTTTCATATTCTTTGATCAAGAACCTTTTAATCTCTTATTGTGAATTGTCATAGCTATTGATTGAGATTCATAGGAGTGTCATTGTGTTTTCTATTATGTTGTAATCTTTGCAAGAAGGCAAGCCAACTACAACAAACAAAGAAGTCTTGATGTGTCGATTATCATCAAGCAAGTGCATTCTTATTGAAGAAGAAGAAGAAGTCTGGGTTGTGAATCAAGCAAAGAGAAGACTTGGTGTGTGGATTATCATCAAGCAATTGAAGGCTTGTTGTGTCGATTATCAACAAGGGGTAGAGGTTAGATTAGAGAGAAGATCAATAGGATTACAAGGCAAGGGTGTGGTATCTCTTGTAGGCTAGCAAGAAGGGAGTCTTGTGAGGCATTTACTTGTAATTTGAGAACTCTAATTCCTCATAGTAAAGAATCTCTCTTGGTTGAAGAGGGGACTGGATGTAGCTTTCAAGTGGATGAAAGTGAACCAGGATAAATCACTGTGTCGTATCTCTAAACCCTTAACTCTTTACATTCAAGTCTTTAATTGTGTTCTTGGTTGAAAACCTAGAAAAGAGTGATTTTCATAATTGATTGAATTGAATCTTTATTGTTCAAATTAACTTGGGGAAAATCATTTTCATAACCTAGGTAATCAATAAGAATATAGGTGTTAAATTTTTTCGCTGAATCTCTGATCTTATGTGTTGATTGATTGATTTTCGTATTCGATTGAAAAGTGATTTTTCAGTTTCTGATAGTTTTAATCGATTAAGTTTTTGTTTAATCGATTAAGGACTTTTGAACTTTCAGGTTTAATCGATTAGTACTCGATTAAATTGCAGGTTAATCGATTAAAATTCAGGTTAATCGATTAAGTGCTGTAGAATTTGCAAAAATCATTTGTTTTGATTGTTTCGATTCATTTCTTTCGAAAATCTTTTAAGGTTTCTTTTACACCTATTCAACCCCCGCTTCTAGGTGTGTTCCTAGTGGTTCTTTAGTCTCTCCAACCACCAATTGCGGTTTCTTCAAAACCCTCTAGTTACATGTGCCTGTTCAACAGTGAAGTAGAGGAGAATGATCCAAGAATGGAAGAGATTCCCGTTGTCAGAGACTTTCCGGAGGTATTCGCTGATGAGATACCTGGTTTGCCACTGAAAAGAGAGATTGAATTTGGCATCGACTTAGTTCCGGGAGCTGGTCCCATTCTATTGCTCCTTATAGAATGGCACCACCGGAAATGGCTGAAATGAAGAAGCAGATTGAGGAGCTGTTGCAGAAGCAGATGATCCGACCAAGTGTGTCACCTTGGGGTGCTCCAGTTTTGTTTGTCAATAAGAAAGATGGTAGTATGAGGATGTGCATTGACTATCGGCAATTGAATAAGGTCACAATCAAGAACAAGTATCCTTTACCAAGGATAGATGACCTTATGGATCAAGTTCGGGGAGCTTCAGTATTTTATAAGATTGATATGAGATCAGGGTACCATTAGATCAGGATTAGAGAAGAGGATATCTCTAAGACCGCATTTCGATCCCGATACGGGCATTATGAGTATGTTGTGATGCCGTTCGGATTGACTAATGCACCAGCTATCTTCATGGACTACATGAATCGAATCTTTAGACCCTATTTAGATTCATTCGTGGTCGTGTTCATAGACGATATCCTTATTTATTCCAAGAGCCTGGAGGAGCATGCTGAACACTTGAGGATAGTGTTGAGTATCCTGAAGGAAAAGCAGCTATACGCCATACTTACAAAGTGTGAGTTCTGGCTGAAGGAGGTCAAGTTTTTGGGGCATGTGATCTCGAACAAAGGAATAGCAGTTGATCCAACGAAGGTGAGCTCAGTTTTGCAATGGGAACAACCAAAGTCGGTCACGGAGGTGAGGAGCTTTCTTGGTCTGGCTGGTTACTACAGAAGATTTATAGAAGGTTTCTCGAAGTTAGCACTGCCCTTGACAAAGTTAACTCGAAAGGATCAACCATTTATTTGGGATGAGAAGTGTGAAAAGAGTTTCCGAGAGCTGAAAGAAAGATTGACATCCTCCCCTGTATTGATTTTGCCTGATACACGGAAGAGTTTCGAGGTGTATTGTGATGCATTAAAACAAGGACTTGGGAGTGTTTTGATGCAAGAGGGGAAGGTAGTCGCTTATGCCTCGAGACAGCTAAAAGTTCATGAAATGAACTACCCAACTCATGATCTAGAACTGGCAGTTGTTGTCATTGCTCTAAAGATTTGGAGGCACTACCTCTATGGCACTACGTTTCGGGTATTTAGTGACCATAAGAGCTTAAAGTACCTCTTCGACCAGAAAGAGTTGAATATGAGACAGGGCCGATGGATGGAGTTCTTGAAGGATTATGAGTTCGAACTTCATTACCATCCTGGGAAGGCAAACGTGGTGGCAGATGCATTGAGTCGAAAAGCAGTGCATATCAGTTCGATGATGGTCAAAGAGGCTGCACTGATTGAAGAGTTTAGAGATTTGAGTCTGACGATGCAAGTGGAGCCAACAAGTATCAAGATGGGGATGCTGCAGATTGCTAATGAGTTTCTGCAAAGAATTCGTAAGTTGCAACACGAGGATGAGGGACTTAAGGAAAAGAAGAAACTTATGGAAAAAGGCAAGGAGTTGGAGTTCCAAGAGAGGAAGGATGGAATCCTTCGTTTTAGAGCAAGGATTTGTGTGCCTGATGATCTGGAAGTAAGAAGGACAATTCTGGATGAAGCGCATAAGAGCAAAATGAGTATGCATCCAGGAGCTACCAAAATGTATCAGGACCTGAAGAAGATATTTTGGTGGCTTGGCTTAAAGAAGGACGTGGCTAGGTACGTGGCGTGTTGTTTGGCGTGTCAGAAGGCGAAAGTGGAACATCAAAGGCAAGGAGGAGAATTACTTCCCTTGGAGATTCCATTATGGAAGTGGGATAGTATCTCGATGGATTTCGTGTCAAGACTGCCAAGGACAACTACTGGTCATGATGCAATCTAGGTGATCGTGGATCGTTTGACCAAGTTAGCGCATTTTATTCCAGTTAACATGCGCTACTCTTTGGAAAATCTCACTCAATTGTATATCAAGGAAGTTGTTCGCCTGCATGGGGTACCATCAAGTATCGTGTCAGATCGCGATCCGAGGTTTACATCGAAGTTTTGGCAAGATCTACATAGAGCCTTGGGTTCAAGACTGAAGCTGAGTTCAGCATACCATCTGCAGACTGATGGCCAAACAGAGAGGACTATTCAGTCACTGGAAGACATCTTAAGAGCTTGTGCTTTGGAAGGCCTAGGGAATTGGGAGCAAATGTTGCCGCTCGTGGAATTTACTTACAATAATAGTTACCACGCGAGCATTGGTATGGCACCATTTGAAGCTCTATATTGAAGAAAGTGTCAGACATCGTTATGCTGGTTTCAAGTGGGGAAGAATTCTCTGGTTGGACCGGATTTTGTGCAAGAGACAATTGAGAAGATCAAGATGATAAAAGAAAAGATGAAGGCTGCTCAGTGTAGACAGAAAAGCTACACTGATAGGAGAAGGAAACCTTTAGAGTTTGCTGAAGGAGACCATGTGTTTATTAGAATAGTACCAACCAAAGGTGTTAGTAGAGCCTTGAAAACCCAGAAACTATCACCTAAGTTTATTGGTCCCTATCAAATTCTTAAAGAGTCGACCCAGTAGCTTACCAATTAGCCCTGCCATCGTCATTAGCTAATCTTCATAATGTATTCCATGTGTCTCAGTTGAAAAGATATGTCCATGACCCCACCATTGTCCTTAGAATCCAACCCGATGACCTAGAAATTCATGGGAACCTAACCTTCGAAGCTATGCCTGTTCACATTGAAGACCGAAGAGTCAAGCAGCTTAGAGGGAAGGATATTTGTTTGGTCAAGGTCGTCTAGGTTTGTGGTGATGTAATGGAAGCATCTTGGGAATTAGAGGATAAGATGCGTCAGGACTATCCTGACTTGTTTGTATAAGTTGAATTTCGGGGACGAAATTCCTTGTAAGTGGGGGAGTAGTGTAACACCTCAAAATTTTAATCCCCGATTAATGAAATGTTCATTATAAAATTTATTATAATTAATTATTTCTATTTTAATCCTTGATTAAAATTATGTGTTATGTATTTAGGAGATGTGTTTGCATTTATTTAATAAGTATAATTATGCATAAAATAAGCATTTTGCATATTAGTCCCTGAGTTGGGACCTAGAAGTAAACATAGGAAAGGTTTTGGAGGGAAAGTAAATAAAATTATTATTTTTCAAAAAACTGGGCAAAATACTCGAGTATTTTCTTGAATACTCGAGTATTCTGGTCAGAGTTGCACGAGTTAGTGCGTTTGGTGAGTCACCATCACCGATTCCCCTCCGTTGACACGAAATCACCTCTCAAACTCGTCTCCCATCGTCGTGTCTGTAAGAACTACAATCGGTGGGTGAAATAACTAGGAAATATTAGGAGAACACCTAGAAGGGGGGGTTGAATAGGTGTTAAAGAAACCTTGAAAGATTTTCGAAAGAAACAAATCGAAACGATTAAAACAAATGATTTTTGCAAATTTCTCAGCTGTTAATCGATTAAAACAAAATGTTAATCGATTAAAACATCAAGTTAATCGATTAATAAGAATGGTTAATCGATTAATGCCGAAAGCTTGTTTTAAATTAATCGATTAACAGCTTCAGTTAATCGATTAATCACTGTTAAAACTGAAAAATCACTTTTCAATCAAATACGAAAATCAATCAATTAACACATATAATCAGAGATAAAGCGGAATTGATTAACACCAATATTCTTATTGATTACCTAGGTTATGAAAATGATTTTCCCAAATCAATTTACACAATTAAGATTCAATTCAATCAATTATGAAAATCAATCTTTTCTAGGTTTTCAATCAAGAACAATATTGAAATGACTTGAATGTAAAGAGTTAAGAGTTTAGAGATACGACACAGTGATTTATCCTGGTTCACTTTCATCCACTTGAAAGCTACATCCAGTCCCCTCTTCAAGCAAGAGAGATTCTTCACTATGAGGAATTAGAGTTCTCAAATTACAAGTAAATGCCTCTCAAGACTCTCTTCTTGATAGCCTACAAGAGATACCACACCCTTGCCTTGCAATCCTATTGATGCTCTAATCTAACCTCTAACCTTGCTTGTTGATATCCCCACAACAAGTCTTCCACTTGCTTGATGATGCCACAAACCAAGACTTCCAATTGCTTGATTCACAACCAAGACTTCCAAATGCTTGTTTGCTTGATTCACAACCAAGACTTCCTTTGTTGTAGATAGCTTGCCTTCTTTGCAATGATTACAACTCAAATGAAAAACAAAATAACAATCCTATGAATCTCTTTCAAAAGCTATGAAAATATCAAAATAAGAGATTCAAGGATTCTTGATCAAAGAATGTAAAAGTGAAAGCTTTGATCTATGAAAGTGAGAGAGAATAGTGTGGCTTTGAGAAATTGATTTGTTCTAAAGTGTAATAATGATTCACAAAGGTTAGGAAAAAGTTTATATAGAATACCCAAAAGTTAGGAAACAAAAGAAAATTGATTTTGCCTTGAAAAGCTTATTTTAAAAACTGATTCTGCACGTGTTAATCGATTAACACAATGCCTTAATCGATTAACATAGGTCTTAATCGATTAACACTTTTGGTTAATCGATTAACCACTGTTGAAATCAATTAAAAATTTCTTTTCTCAAAACGAAACCTTTTCTTTCAAACCTTTAAGCCACCTATTGATTTTAGGTTAAGTGAAAACTCAAATTATGATATAATCATGACCTTGATAGAGATTCACCACCCTCTATATACTCTACCCAAACTCATAAACTAAAAGACTTGAGAGGCTAAAGATATTACAATAAAACATAAACTACCAAACTAAGTCTTCATGAGCTTGCTCTCTCTTCATCAATGTTGAGTGTTGTTTGTTTGGTGATCTTCTTCAAAACTTGAGCTTGATTAAACCATTTGTAGCTTGTTCAAAACCTTTGTCAACCTTTGTCATTATCAAAACCTTCTCACTGGATCTAACAGTGTCGTTGTGTATGAACGTCCTCCCTGTCTATTTAAGCCATTAATCAACGAGATTGAAGGTTTTGTTGATGAAATTGTGAAGTTTGCATGAGCTAGGGTTCTTGATTTGCTTCCTTCGATTCTCCCTCTGTGTTCTGATTCAAACCATAAACTATACACCAATACAAAGCTCACATCTCGAGCTTTGTATAGAGAGCAAAATCGTGAGCTGAGAGTGTGTGTGGTGGAAGATTTGGAGCTCGAAAATTGGAGCTTGTTGCTGTCAAACTTGTTCCTGGAGCCCACTTCGAATTCAATTTTTGGTAAGCTCACGAGTCCTTTGAGTCTCAATTCGATTTCTCTAGTTAGTATGTGTTGCCTAGAGTCTAGAGAAACTAATTTCCCCAATTCTTATTGCTGTTTTATGTGTCAACCAATTCAACTTTGGACCTCCACTCAAAACTGTCCTGCATGTGATGCTTGAAGAAGTTTTGGTGCTGTGGAGCTTCTTCTTTCAAATTCTCTTGTTGAGTTACGTCTGAGAGGTAAGGGGAAGTTGTTTTATGCACTAGATAGAGTTTAAATTCCATGATTTTCATTAGAGAGCCACCAAGAGGCTCTAAGGGCTTAGATTGAATAGGAACTTTGGTTTGGAGACCAACACATGCTCTATGGTTGTTTTGAGCAAGTCATATATGATGCATACAAGCTGGAATGAGCATTATTTTACAAGTTTGTTGTTTATTTTGCAAATTTAGATGTTAAGTGTGAAATTGTATGTTTTATGCATAATCCTGTGATTCTCTGTCAAATTTGTAATTTGATATATGCAAAGTGTTGTAAGATGTTTAATATATGGTATATGAATTCTGTTGATCATTGGATTGGACTAAAAATGATTAGAATTGAAAATGGTATGTTAAAACCAAGTTTCCAATCTGTTCTGTGAGAAAAGACTCGAGTACTTGGCTTGATACTCGAGTAAAATTATGATAAACCAGTGTATTTTGTGTTAAAACACTCGAGTATCGGGCCTAGGACTCGAGTAATAGCTGATTCATGGGGATCTCTTAGGGTAAATCACTCGAGTAATGCAGGGGTCACTCGAGTGTTCTGGAATTGATGAAGAACACTCGAGTACTCGTGAATTACTCGAGTATTTTTATGAAGCTGAAACCCAAATCCCCAGAAAGACATGAACACTCGAGTATCCTGAAGAATACTCGAGTAATCTGGAAATAAGTGAAGAACACTCGAGTATTCTGAAGAACACTCGAGTAGTTCACCCAGAATATTAAAAATATCATTTTTAATTCTGAATCAATTGGTTAATGATTAAATAACAATAATCCAAGGGATCTGGACTTAAAAAGAAATTGATTGATGATATGATGATTTCATTTGTATAATGATACGTTACTCGGGAGGCACGTAATGTGTTAATAAAAGAAAAATACATCAATCAATTCCTTTTAACCCAAGATAATGCATTCATTCTAGAGTTCGGATGTTAGAACGTATTCATGTTCTTGTAACATTAGGAGGGCCTCTGGGAGTGCCAACTGACGGCTCGCTTGATGACACATTATGGTAGACGACGTGGTCGGCTTAGTGAGATGTCGATATGGTTATACCGTTTGGATGACGGGCCGTTTGGATGACGGGACGTGCTCGGGTGGCATGGATTCCAAGCTTGTCGTGTACATTCTTGGCGAATGTACGAATGTTGTACACCTAGGAGTACAACGCACTGTTAAGTGCTGGGAAGTAAAGGATGGACGTCAGAGAGTGTCATAGATTGATGAAGTTAGGCCTGAGAGTTAGGTTCATACATCATGCCACTCATTTAAACTAAGATTGGTAAATGAAACAAGTATGAGCATACTACTTGCATCTTATATCTGCTAAATGCTAAATGTGATTGTTGTTTATTGTTACATGTTTATATCTTTACATTGTACATACATTTATGCTCTATTGATTATGTGTGTAGAATTACTTACCTCTATGACCTTGTAAGTGATGTCACGCTACATCGCTTGCATCGTGATCCAGCCACTTCCTAGTGGCACATGGATCTATGAGGACCATCGCGCGGTGTTCGAGGGAGAGGTAGAGATTACCTTCTACCACCCGGACCCGCTGATTCGATTTCGTCCTCGTAGATTTAGGATTCCCATCATATACACTATGCACGTACCCCCGTTTTATACATATCATGGACCACCTCCCACACGGCCAGCTCGCTCTTATCACAGTTTTCGTTTTAGACCTACCCGCTCACACCCTTTTTCTTCGAGAGTCATCCGCGAGGAGACTCCCCCTTCTGATCCAAGGAGCCCAGTTAGGGTCACACCATCTCCTGACCCTGTACCCAGTCGTAGGATACCCTCTCCATCGGATGAGATCGAGGAGGACCCCGTGGAGGATGAGAGCAGAGGCGAGCCTGTCGTTCATTATACTGGGAATCAGTGGAGGGACGATGATCCCTAGGTGCGTTCATATGGTACATGATGAGGATCATGGGATCCGATGTGCGGATGTTGTGGAGGAGACTCTGCTGCTGCTGCTGTTGATGATGATGATGTTTTCTTTTGCTACCTGGAGACTGCTACTGCTATCACTACTACTACTGCTGTTGCCGGATCTATGAGACCACCTCTAGAGTCTATATTTTTGAGATGTATATATTGTAGATATACTTTTGATTACTCTAGGGTTATGGTTTTATTTTGGACATAGATCTTTATGGACTTGTATCTGGATCTTGGAGACTTATACTGGGACTATATATCACCTGACTCTTTTTATCTATATATAAAATCTATGCTTATATTTCTATTAGCTACATAGTCCTATAATTTCCGCTTACTCTGATGAAGGTTAAATGAAATAATTCGGCTATGTTATTTGAAAATGGTATCAGTTCCGCGAAAGGAAAAAAATGGATAGTATCGCCTAATTTTACTATGAAAATCTCTTTTGCAAAAATACCGATGCTATCTGAAGCTATGAAAATACTTTATTATCCTAGTAAACGCCGAATTCAAAATAATGTTGAAAACGATACAAGTTATTCTCTCCAAGAGCTCCATGTTTTGGTTTGTGCACCCGCTTTGAAAGGAAAATTTTATTTCTACATTTTCTAAATACTTACAAGTCCATATATTATCCGATATAATAGTTTAATTATTTTATCAAATACTTGCGAAATGAGAAGGGTGTCACATCAGGGGCCTACATACATTTATTCCATTCAATCACATTATTAAATAAATGTATGCATCCACAGGTCAGGGGCCTACATACATTTATTCCATTCATACAAATTACTTGATAAATGTATGCATCCACAGGTCAGGGGCCTACATACATGCCACAATATGAATGTATGCATCCTCAGGTCAGGGCCTACATACATTCACATTCTTAATTACCATTATATTTCCCTTTTATCATTACTTATTTATTAGCACCAATTACAGTCAATTATTCCATTATAAATTTCTAAATATAATCAAATGTCATACGAGCACATAATTAACAAATAGGGACAACTATTCACATGTTCCCATTTAGCACCTAATGAACATAATAAAATCTCCACAATTCATAACAACCAACAATCAACAATCAGTCGACATACTCAGATATGTCTCAGAGTATTATAAATTAAGTCAGCTCCCTAGGGTTCTTCACTTCCTATCTTTATAACATATAAAAAGAGCTTACTCTAAACACTCCAATTAATACAAAATAAACTATCCTATAACTTATTCTCCACAATTTATTATCTACACCTAGCTATCACTATAACATCATTAGAATCTATGTCCCAAATAAAGGTAATACAACCCCTCTTACCTTGAGTGTGAAGGGAGAAAGCACCCAAACCCTAGCTTTTCCTCCTTACTCCTGGAACCACTTTGGCCCTTGACGAACCAAGCCTTAATCTCCTACTCCTTGCTCTTGATGGTGGGGTCTATGTATATAACTCTCCCTAGTTGCTAAGTTTTCAAATTCATGAAGGTAAAGAGGGAGAGGATCACGAATTTGGGAATGAGGAGGGAAGAGTGACTTTTAGCTTAATCTTATAGCTTAGGATTTGTTGATGACTATGGGTGATGATGATGTCTTGGTTCTTCTTAGGTGCAAAGCTTGAAAGGTCTATGGAGATGAGGAGGAGGAAGGCCACAAATTTTTAGCACAAAGAGGAAGAGGGTTTAATGGGTATTTTCCTTTTAATCTTTGATGGAGATGGAGAGTATGAGAATCATTTGACTTGATTGTGGGTGTTTGAATGATGGATGATGCCTTTGTGTTCATGGGGTTGAGAGGATTTCCATGAAGGTGATGTAGAAATGAGGTGGGTGGTGGTGGTTTGGTTTGCTTTTGATGCCCCTTATCTTGTGTTGAACCAATCCTACGGTGGGGAGGGCCTGACTTGGTCCCCAAGTCCAGATCTGGTGGCTGAAAACGCACCATCTGGTCGCGTGCGCCTGGGCGCGGGACTCGCGCGCTTGAGCGCGGAAACAGCACCAGCTACGCATCTGGTGCATGGCGCATGGAGTTGGTGCATGAAGCTACAGCACTGGCGCGCCATTTCTGACTCTGGTGCTTCTGGGGCGCGCCTGAGCGCACAATGGGACGCGCCTGCGCGAGAAATCCCCTGCCAGCACCAATGTAATTCAGTTGTCGCGCCTGAGCGCGGTCATGTGGCGCCTGAGCGCGCCCCTGTTCATTTAGAACAGTTCAACTTCAAAATGCTATATCTTTTCCGTTATCCATTGGATCTTGCCCAAATTTTAAAGCAAGCTTCCCAATAAATCCAACTTCATATCCAACTTCTTGCCCAAATTTTCCGTTATCCATTGGATCTTTTCCGTTCTAAATATTTAAATTCTAATTTTTTTTCCTAATTGAGAAACTTTAACTATTTTCTAACTATTTTTGGTTCTAATATCTACCACTTGGTTTTTCCACCACTCTCCACCTCTTAAGTCTAATAATCTCCTTAAGTAGACTTGGAAAATAAATTAGGGATGTTACAAGCGAAGAACCAGAGTTTCACAATGGTGAAGGCACAGAGAAAGAATTCTCTCCAATCATTATTAGAGTCCATGTTGTAAATCCCAATATTTTTCAAAATTGTAATTGAAACTTCTATGTTTAGAGATAATGAAACTAAATTTTTCATTTTTAAACCCTTTATCTTTTTAAATTAAATTGGGTTGTTACAATATGGTATCATAGCAGTTCTTTCCTTCCGGCCTGAGGAATTGGTCCCAATTCCACTGTGAAACTCTTGTTCCAATCTCTTCTTTCTCACAAGGAGTGAGGTATATGAAATATTAAAAATTAATTGTTGAGGTTAAGGAAGTCAAAAGGTATAGCACCAAAGAAAATTAGAAATTGCTAGTCAATGCTAAGGGTATAGAACAAACAAAAGAATGTGCCACCAAAAGAAAAGAAATAAGCCATGTAGCCTAATTGATATGGTTGGGGTCCGCCTGTAACATCCCAAATTTTAATTCCAATTTTAATTAGGAAGACCTAAGTTAGAATTTATGAGGAAAACCATAGGAAACCATGGATAGGAGTTAAGGGTAATGTCTTAGAGTTAGAATTTGTCAAAATGGGAGTTTTCAGAGGAGTAATCGATTACCTGCAGGGTGTAATCGATTACATGATCTCTGGTGAAATCACACAAAAGTTGCTTTAAAAGTAATGGATTACTTGGGACAAGTAATCGATTACTTGGGCAAAGTAATGGATTACTTGGGAAAAGTAATCGATTACTTGGGCAAAGTAATGGATTACTTAGGCAAAGTAATCGATTACCAGTGCTCTGGTGATTGTATGATGTTGCAAAAATAATCGATTAATTGGAGGAAGTAATCGATTATTTTGGCGAAGTAATGGATTACTTTGGGCAAGTAATCGATTACTTCAGGTCTGATGCAGAAAAAAATTAATAAGGGCATAAACGTAATTCCACCCCCTCATCTCCTTATTTCAGCCACACCCTCCTTCTTCCTTATCCAAATTCGACCCTCTTTCTCTTCCCCTCCACTTCCACGCCTTTCTCTCCCTCTCTTCTCATTCTCAACTCACCATCAACATCCATCACCACTCAAATCTCCCCACCGATCCTTCTCCCATGTAAAACCCACCCTCTCCTTCATGTTTTTCTTCTTCTCTTCCTTGTCCATGGTGCTTATCTTTCTCTCTCACCTCCATGGCTCTTTCTCTCTCCTTCACCCAATCTCCATCAATAACCACCAAGTACCCACAAAACCACCTTCAATCCTTCCCCCCATGAGTATCTATTTCCTTTCCCATGACTAAGGCCTCATTCCTTGCCCTTGGTGTCTCTTTCTCTCTCTTGGAAGTTCTTTCTCTCTCCTAGGGCTCCTCTCTCTCTCCTCCAATTAATGAGGAACGGAGTGGAAATCGATCAAGAGAATGGGAATCAGGTAGATCCGGAGTAGATTCAAGGTTCGTGGAGCTTCAAGTTGGCTCTCTCTCCCTCTAAGGTAAGGGGAGTCTCTTTTCCACACCTTGAGTTTGGGATAGTTGGGTATATAATAGGACTTGGGTTAAGTAGTTAAATTGGGTTGTGGGTAGCAAAATAGCACCTGTTATAAGTTGGTTTAGGGAGAATGAAGGTAATTTGAATTAATTTAATAATTTAATTTAATTATCATAAATTTTCTAAAAACCCCTTTATGTATGTTGTAAATGTAGGAAGTGAAAAACCCTAGGGAGTTGACTTATATTTAAGCACGCTGAGACATACTTGAGTATGTCGATTGATCTGTGAATATATGTTGTTTGTTGAGAGTTGCTATATTCTTTATGTGTATTAAAAGGGTATAATTAAGAATAAGTAATTAATTATGAGAAAATAAATAATGCAAGCTAGTAGGTGGTAAGAAGATTAGTGGTGATAAGGATATTAAATGGCTTAAGTTATAATTGTTTATTTAATGATGAACAGGTTTATTTAGGATGCTTGAAGTTGGGTTCTAGTCTTAGTTTGGAATTTATGTGTTTATGAATTACATTGGCGAAAAGTATTGGAGTACAAATGATGTTAATGCATGTATGTGGATGATTGTTGTCTGTTATAAATGGCTAATTGAATTGTGTGCTTTATGGTGAATGTGTTTGGATTGAGAAGGACGGTTAAATTGATCATTGGGACACTAGGTGTTCCTGCTAGGTGTACAAATGCCCCATTAGGGCCAAATGCCCCATCAGGCTAAAATGCCCCATTAGGTAAAAATGCCCCGTTAGGAGTCAATGTTCCCAAATGATCAATTCAACGAAAACTAAAAGAATGGAAAAGGTGAAAAAGAGTAAAGTGTGTAAATTAAATATGCTAAATAATGTGATAAGTATGAGTAAAAGATTATATGTATTAGTCCTAACGGGTGAGGCCTAGTGGGTGATAATCCTGATGGGTGACAAAGTCCCTAATGGGTGTACAAATACCCTAGCAGGAGCAACCAATTCCCAGTGGTACAAACTAAAAGATAAGTGGGTATGTTGTCCTCTGACCGTGAGGAGACATGCGACGATATGTTGGGTTTGTTGTTCTCTGACCGTGAGGAGACACACGTCATATGGTTTTTAATGGGAAATGAAAATGATTTTGGAGAATGTGAAAGTGAAGCATTTTGTTATTCATGGCTTGGTTTGATTATGATGCTTAAGTTGCTATTATGTGCTTTTTACTATCTTCTAATTCAATGTGTTGTGAAAAGGTCTCACCCTTAGTGGCTATCATTTTAGGTTGTTGCTGAAGGAGTTTGCGGATCAGAGTGTCGCAGCGGGAGATATGGAAAGAAGGAAATTATAAGTTGTGCTACTCATATTGTAATTTGAAATACCCAATTTTATATGTAAATTTGATTTATGAAAAGAAAATTTTAAGCTCTCCATTTTAATTATTAAACCGTTTGAATGATATTTCTATATAAAAGCTGGGTGTTACATTTATGGTATCAGAGCAGTTCCTTCTGTAACATCCTAGGCAGGCAAATGGATTGCGACTATCCCCAAATACCAATGGGTGTTACATTTATGGTATCAGAGCAGTTCCTTCTGTAACATCCCGGGCAGGCAAATGGATTGCGACTATCCCCAAATACCAACACGGGTCTTTTCAGTGTGCTTTGTTCTCACTCGCACACTTCCTGGGAATACTTCCCAGGAGGTCACCCATCCCAGAATTACCCCAAGTCAAGCACACTTAACCATGGAGTTCTTATGTGATGGGCTACCGAAAAGAAGATGCATCTTGTTGATATGGGTAGTACTAATCAATTCATTTAAGCCTTCCTGTACTGTGTAGTCCCATCCCTACACAGTCTCAGGATCACCCTCTCATTCCGGTGTGTCGGTTCATCCATGTACCCCTCCCTTAGAAGCCTTGCCAGGAGCCGCTCCTTGTCCGTGCTTCTTGCACCGGCGATCACTCCCCGCCCTCATCATCCCGGGTGTTACATGCCCACCAGCTTCTGCCTGGTTCGTCCCCGAACCACACCGTACTGGGAGAGGAGTCGCTCTGATACCATTTGTAACACCCTATAATTATTTACCCTTGATTTCCCTTATAATAAAATACGGACTTGAAAATTCCTTTTTAATCTATGAAAATCAACCGTCAAATGGACGGAGTTTCGCTTGTTTTTCGGACTTTTCTAAATCTTCAACCTGATAAACACATTTATATAATATCAACAGTAGCCAGCAGGGCTCAATTATAAGTATATGTATGCATCATATGATGGCCCCGTGGGCTCAAGAGTAAAACGTCAGTATCAGTTTCAGAGTGCCAGCAAAATAATAAGTTTGTAAATCAAAAGGCATAACATCAACTATACCCAAAAAGAAAACATAAACCATGCCCAAGTGAAACTATCCTAAGCCTCACTCAAAAAGTATCCACAACACATATACATCAAAATAATGCGGAGGCTTAGGTCAAAATAAATGCATCTAAATCCCACACCCTACTCTCCCTGTGAGGGAGAGTAACCCTGCTCGACGATTCATGTGCATACTCCAACTCAGTACCTGAAAAATGGTAAGGAGGTGAGTATTACACAATAAAATAGGGAAGCAGTTTCTATCATGCTATACTGAACCACCAAGCCAAACACATATATTCATTTAGTACATATAAACCAATGAAGCATTCCCAAACAATACTTTTTATTTTAATTTCCATAATGGAGTAGTCCTTTCATAGTTTTAATTTCATCATTTCATACATTTCCAAAGTATACAAGTTGACATATATCTCAAACTCATGTATAACATTTCAATTCTTTCTTTGTACCATTCACTAATCTTATACCACACATAATCATCCATTTAATTCTCATATATGACTTTTTCATCAAATCTTTTGATTTTCCATCATTTCTTTTCTCTTTACATATACCTTGATTTTCTCATAACATTTGGAAATTTATTCACATGGATCCATCATTGCGTACAGTCCCACAACCCGGACAACGTCTTACAAGATCTGGATCGCACAAGTCTATGCGTACAGTCCCACAACCCGGACAACATCTTACAAGACATCAAATCAAATCAGTCGATGCGTACAGTCCCACAACCCGGACAACGTCTTACACGACTTGATTCACACCAGTCTAAGCGTACAGTCCCACAACCCGGACAACGTCTTACAAAACTGGCTCTTTTAATTTATTTACCTTTAGCCTTTTAATAGTGCATCACAATATTTTGAAGTTTTGCATTCAATATTATAGAACCAATAATCACTATTATGCAACATTTTGGTGCAATTTGGCTGAGAGCCAGTAATCGGTTAACTCACCCAAAATAATCGATAAAGTGATGCACTATTAAAAGGCTAAAGGTAAATAAATTAAAAGAGCCAGTCTTGTAAGACGTTGTCCGGGTTGTGGGACTGTACGCTTAGACTGGTGTGAATCAAGTCGTGTAAGACGTTGTCCGGGTTATGGGACTGTACGCATCGACTGGTTCGGTTTGAGGTTGTGTAAGACATTGTCCGGGTTGTGGGACTGTACGCATCGACTGATTTGATTTGATGTCTTGTAAGATGTTGTCCGGGTTGTGGGACTGTACGCATAGACTTGTGCGATCCAGATCTTGTAAGACGTTGTCCGGGTTGTGGGACTGTACGCAATGATGAATCCACGTGAATAAATTTCCAAATGTTATGAGAAAATCAAGGTATATGTAAAGAGAAAAGAAATGATGGAAAATCAAAAGATTTGATGAAAAAGTCATATATGAGAATCAAATGGATGATTATGTGTGGTACAAGATTAGTGAATGGTACAAAGAAAGAATTGAAATGTTATACATGAGTTTGAGATATATGCCAACTTGTATACTTTGGAAATGTATGAAATGATGAAATTAAAACTATGAAAGGACTACTCCATTATGGAAATTAAAATAAAAAGGATTGTTTGGGAATGCTTCATTGGTTTATATGTACTAAATGAATATATGTGTTTGGCTTGGTGGTTCAGTATAGCATGATAGAAACTGCTTCCCTATTTTATTGTGTAATACTCACCTCCTTACCATTTTTCAGGTACTGAGTTGGAGTATGCACATGGATCGGCCGAGCAGGGTTACTCTCCCTCACAGGGAGAGTAGGGTGTGGGATTTAGATGCATTTATTTTGACCTAAGCCTCCGCATTATTTTGATGTATATGTGTTGTGGATACGTTTTGAGTGAGGCTTAGGATAGTTTCACTTGGGCATGGTTTATGTTTTCTTTTTGGGTATAGTTGATGTTATGCCTTTTGATTTACAAACTTATTATTTTGCTGGCACTCTGAAACTGATACTGACGTTTTACTCTTGAGCACACGGGGCCATCATATGATGCATACATATAATTATAATTGAGCCCTGCTGGCTACTGTTGATATTATATAAATGTGTTTATCAGGTTGAAGATTTAGAAAAGTCCAAAAAACAAGCGAAACTCCGTCCGTTTGACGGTTTATTTTCATAGATTAAAAAGGAATTTTCAAGTCCGTATTTTATTTTAAGGGAAATCAAGGGTAAATAATTATAGGGTGTTACACCTTCCTTCCGACCTGAGGGAAAGTGGTCCCGATCTCGCTGCGAACACTCTCATCTCAAGCTTCTTCTCCAGAGGTGAGACTCTTTTAAGTGAGAATTTTAGTGTTTAGCGATTGAAGAAAATGTTTGATGTTAAGTTTTTAATTGAAAAATTTGTGATGATGGATGTTGAATATTGGATTATGAAATTTGTGAAAATGGTTAAGTCGCATCAAAGATTGATCATTGGGATACACCGACCCATTGGGTGCCCTGTTAGGTGACAAGTTACCCATTAGGTACAAGTTACCCATCCAGGTGAAAATGACCTATTAGGCCCCGTAAATGACCCGTTAGGAGGATGTACCCAATGGATCAATCTGCTGCGCAATTGGTATGAATTATGAAAGTGAAATGCATCATGTAGAAGTAAAAGAATTAAAATTTTATTTTAGTCCTAATGGGTGTCAACCGTGGCCTAATAGGTGGAAATGACCTGGATTGGGTGAAAATCCTAGTGGGGGAGAAATGACCTAACAGGTGCACTAATTTCCTAATGGAGAACTACTAATTTTTTATAACAGAAAAGACCAAAGAGAATAGAATGTGATTCTTTGGGAACCTAAGCCGGATCCCTTAGGAATTCAAAGAATTGCATCCTATACGTGTGGCACGTTTGTAAGCAGAAAACTTCAAAGGTGCAATAGATTCTTATTTAAGGGATGCAAATTCCAAGTTGAGTTAATTAAAAGTCAAAGTTTCTTACAAAATAAATCTTGTTAATTTATAATGAAGTACAGAAACTTAAGCTGGATGGCGAGGACTATTACCACTGATGGAATGTAGTGTCGGAACTGGCCAATCCAATGTTGCATTTATCGGGAGGTGATATCGTCGGAATCTAGAAGTTGTGCATCATCGTGAATTAGTAATGGATCTTGTAACACCCCAAAATTTTAATCTCCGATTAATGGAAAGTTAATTATAAATTTTATTATAATTAATTATTTCTATTATTAATCTTTGATTAAAATCGGTGATTATGTTATTAGTAGATGTATGAATTTATTTTTGTAAATATATTTATGCATAAAATAAACATTTTGCATATTAGTCCCTGAGTTGGGACCTAGGGGTAATTATAGGAAAGATTTTGGAGGGAAAATAAATAAAATTATTATTTTTCAAAAACTGGTCAAAACACTCGAGTGTTTTTGAAAAGACTCGAGTGTTCTGGTCAGAGTTGCACGAGTTAGTGCGTTTGGTGAGTCACCACCACCGATTCCCTTCCTTTGACACGAAAACACCACCCTCCCACGTCCATGGCTGTCGTGTCGCTATGCATGAGCCTTCCACCCTTCTATTTAAGCCATTCATCAACAAATCTGAAGCTTTTGTTGATGAAATTGGGAAGTTAGGGTTCTGAATTTGTTTCCTTCGATTCCTCTTCAATTTTGAGTGGCTGATTTTGAGTGATACACGATTACGAAGCTCACATCCAGGGCTCCGTAAAGATACTAAGTTTGAGAGGTGAGGGCAAGTATAGAGTGAGAATCGAATCTGAGAAGGGAAGGAGTTGAAGCTAGTTTCAGTTTCTGGAGCTTACTTGAACAATCGATTTTGGTAAGCCCTTGAATCTTTGAGAATTCAATTTCATTCCATTCTTTAATATGTGTTGCAGAGAACGATTTCTAATTATTTTCCCCAATTGTTTTGCATGATTTCACCATCAAAATCTCTGGTTTTATTACCTCACTCAAAACTGTGTTGCTGTCATATGATTCTTGGCGAAATTAGCTTGGAGTTTGTTTTTCTGTCCAATTTCAGTTCTCAAACGACTTTGAGGTAAGGGGAAGTCTTTCTATTCACTAGATAGAGTTTAGATTTCATGATTTTAATTAGAGAGCCACCAAGAGGCTCTAAGGGCTTAGATTGAATAAGGAATGTGGTTTGGAGATCAACTTATGCTTTATTGTTGTTTTGAGCAAGTTTCATGTAATGAATGCAAGCTGTATTGAGATTTAATTCACAAGTTTTTTGAGTATTTTGCAATTTGATATGTTAAGTTGTGAAATTGTATGTTTTATGCATAATCTCTTGATGCTCTGTCAAATCTGTTAATTGATGTGTTGTAAGTGTTTGAGCATGTTCAATATCTGTTATATGAACTTTGTTGATCATTGGATTGGACTAGAAATTGTTAGAATTGAAAATGGTATGTGAAAACCAAGTTTCCAGTCTGTTCTGCAAGAAAAGACTCGAGTACTTGGCTTGATACTCGAGTAAAATTTTGATAAAACAGTGTATCTTGTGTAAGAACGCTCGAGTACCAGGCCCAGAACTCGAGTGTCAACTGATGCTCAGAAACATGTTCTGATAAACCACTCGAGTAATGCATGAGTCACTCGAGTATTCTGGGTTTGATGAAAAACACTCGAGTACTCATTAATCACTCGAGTAATCTGGACAAAACTGATGAACCACTCGAGTATTCTGAAGAACACTCGAGTATTTTGCCCAGAATATTAAAAATACCATTTTTAATTCTGAATCATTGGCTAATACTTAAATAACTATAATCCAAGTGATCTAAAACTTAAAAGAAATTGATTGATGATATGGTAATTTCTTTTGGAAGACGAGACGCTGCTCGGGTGGCACGTCAGGTATTATTAAAAAGAAAAACACCAATCAATTCTTTTAAGCGAAAGATAATGCATTCATTTTGGAGTCTGGATGATAGATCGTTTATCATGTTTTGGTAATAAGAAGAGGACCTCTGGGAGTGCCAATTGACGGCTCGCTTGATGACACGTTATGGTTGACGACGTGGTCAGCATAGTGAGATGCTGATAGTATGGTTATACCGTTTGGATGACGGGACATGCTCGGGTGGCATGAATTCCAAGCTTGTCGTGTACATTCTTGGTGAATGTACGAATGTTGTACACCTAGGAGTACGACGCACTGTTGAGTGCTGGACGAAGTAAAGGATGGATGTTAGAGAGTGTCATAGAATGATGGAGATAGGCTTGAGAGCTAAGTTCATACATCATGCCACTCATTTAAACTAAGGATTGATAAATGAAACAAGTATGAGCATCTTACTTGCATCCTATATCTGCTAAATGCTAAATGTGATTGTTGTTTATTATTGCATGTATATACCTTTACATTGTACATATATTTATACTCTATTGATTATGTGTATAGAATTACTTACCCCTATGCCCTTGTAGGTGATGTCACGTTACATCGCTTGCATCGAGATCTGGCCACTTCCTAGTGGTACATGGATCTACGAGGACCATCGCGCGGTGTTCGAGGGAGAGGTAGAGGTTACCTTCTACCACCCGAACCCGCTTATCCGATTTCGTCCTCGTAGGTTCAGGATTCCCATCATATACACTATGCATGTACCACCTTTTTACACATATCATGGACCACCTCCCACACGACCAGCTCGCTCGTATCACAGTTTCCGTTTTCGACCTACCCGCTCACACCCTTTTTCTTCGAGATTCGTCCGCGAGGAGACTCCCCCTTCTGATCCGAGGAGCCCAGTTAGGGTCTCACCATCTCTTGACCCGGTACCCAGTGGTAGGGTGCCCACTCCATCGAATGAGATCGAGGAGGACCAAGTGGAGGACGAGAGCGGAGGCGAGCCAGTCGTACACTCTACCGGGAGCCAGTGGAGGGATGACGATCCCTAGGTATGTGCATAGGGTACATGATGAGGATCTGGGGATCCGAAGTGGGGATGCTGTGGAGGAGATACTGCTGCTGCTGCTGTTGATGATGATGATGTTTATTTCTGCTACCTCGAGATTGCTACTACTATCACTACTACTACTCTTGCTGCCAGATCTATGTGACCACCTCTAGAGTTTCATATTTTTGTGATGTATATTTTGTAGATATACTTTTGAGAACTCTAGGGTTATGGTTTTACTTTTGGTATAGATCTTTATGATGGACTTGTGTATGGATCTTGGAGATATGACCATGGAACTATGTACTTTATGACTTACTTATATATATATATGCATATTATGTTTACCTTATAAGTATGCATAGTTCCACTATTTCCGCTTACTCTGATATAACTTATTTAAAGAATTCGGCTACGATAGAAATGAATGGTATCAGTTCCGCAAAACGAAAGAAAGGATGGCATCACTTAATTTCTATTATATAAATACGATTTCAAAGTACTGATGCTATCAAATTTGTGAAAAGGTTTTAGAGAATGCCGAATCCAACACAATGTTTAAAATGATATGAATAATTATTCTCTCCAAGAATTCCATGTTTTGATTGTGCACCAGCTTTTGAAGAGAAATTTTATTTCTACGATTTCTAGATATTTACAAGTCCATATTTTATCCGAGTAATAGTATAATTAGTATATTAATTACTTGGAAATAGATAAGGGTGTCACACTGAGTGGTATCAGAGAAAAAGTCAGATCCTGTAGTAGTTGAAGTAGTTCCAGAAAGGTAGCCATCAACATCAAGCAAGTATCCACAGGTCATATTTATTGTTTTGAATGCTAGTATCTTGCTTGTTTTGAGCATTAGATACCATTGAATGTTTTGTTTGAAGTTAGGGTTATAGCCTTAGTATAGGTGGTGTGATGAATGTTTCCTTAGTTCAACATATGTGACCATAAGTCCATAGCGCAGGTCTATTATGGTGACTAGAAACCAAACTCACACCAACGCGATGTTAGAGAGAATTACCGCGGTGCTGGAGTCCATGCAACAACAACAATCTCAGCAACCACCTCAACCGGTTAATCCCCCTCATCTGTGCAATGTGGGTAGTGCCGAGGCAAAGAGTCTGGCAGATTTTAGGAGTTGCAATCCACCCAAGTTCGAAGGAGGATTTAAACCTGAGGAGGCCAATAAGTGGATTCACACCATGGACAAGATTTTGAGAACTTTGGATTGCACAGAAGTTCAGAAAGTAGCATATGCAACCTACATGCTAGAGGATGAAGCTGAGAACTGGTGGAACCACACGGTTCAACTCCTACATTATGAAGGAAGGGATGTGAATTGGGGTGTATTTATGGAGAAGTTTCTCAATAAATACTTCCCTGAGGACTTGAGGAGAAAGAAGGAGGTGGAGTTCTTGCAGCTGAAGCAAGGAAACATGAGCGTGGGTGAGTACGCGGCCAAGTTCGAGGAACTGATGAAGTACTCTCCATACTATCAGAACAACCCCGATGAAAGGAGCAAGTGTATCAAGTTTGAGGGAGGCTTAAGGCCCAAACTAAAGTCAATTTTCAGCTATCAACGGATTCAAAGCTTCCCTGCACTTGTGGACATGTGTAGGATGTACGAGGATGACAAGAAAGCTGAAGAGTTGCAAGCAACAGAGGGAAAAGATAGCCGGAATCATGGACCTCAGAGGCGCAAGGGTTTCAATAATCGAGGCAAAGGTCCATATGATCGCCGTGGGAAAGGCAAAGGAAAGGCTGAGGGTAATGATGGATGAAACTTTCGGAGCGAGGCTCCATTCTGTGACAAGTGCAAGCGCCATCATTATGGCCGTTTTTGTTGGGGAACAAGTGGCTGCTTCAACTGTGGGAAACCGGGACAATTTGCGAAGGACTGCAAGGAACCGGTCAAGGCCAATTCAAGAGGGGCTGCTGATAGGCCTGTGGTTCAAGGAAGGGTTTTCACACTTAGTGGTGTGGAGGCAAGCCGATCCTCTGATCTTGTGCAAGGTAATTACTTGCTAAATGGTCAGCTTTGTAATGTTTTGTTTGATTCTGGTGCAACGCATTCATTTGTTTCATATGAATGTGTAGATCGTTTGAGTCTACCTATGTCTGAATTATCACACACTCTGAAAGTAGAAACCCCTACTAATGCTCCTGTAGTTGTTTCTAGAGCTTTTCTTAACTGTTGTATAGAAGTGTTAGGACAAACCTCTAGGGTAGATTTGATCTGTTTACCCTTATCGCAACTGGATGTGATCTTTGTAAGATCCATGAAGAATGTTTTGATAAATGCCAAAAGGTTTTGAACAAGCTTCAAGTGTGTTGATCAAGTTCAAGCTCAACAAGCAACAACAAACATCAAGTTAAGAAGAGAGAGCCAACTCATGAAGACTTAGTTTGGTAGTTTGTGTTTTATTGTTTTATCTTTCGCCTCACAAGTCTTTTAGTTTATGAGTTTGGGTAGAGTTTATTAGAGGGTAGTGAATCTCTTTTGATTGCATGATTATATCATATTTTGAGTATTCACTTTGCCTAAAATCAATAGGTGGCTTAAAGGTTTGAAAGAAAAGGTTTAGTTTTTGAGAAAACAAGTTTTAAGTGATTTTTAATGTTAATAATCGATTAACAGATTTTGATAATTGATTAACTGTGTATTTTGAACTGATAATCGACTAAAAAACTTTTGATAATCGATTATCTGCACTTCTACTCGAGTATTTTTGGTCTCACTCGAGTGAAATTTATCAGACTTTCGTATTACTCGATTAACACTTATTTTACTCGAGTAAACAGGGTCTGTAACTGTTTTAAATACGTTTTTCACTTCTCAAAAGCTATTCTAAGTTGCTCCAACTTTTGGGTATTCTATATAAACCTTTTCCTAATCATTTCTATTAACTAGAATCATTTTGATACACAATTTTATAAAGAATCAAAGCCACACTATTCTCTCTCACTCTCTCAAGATCAAAGCTCTCATTTTCATATTCTTTGATCAAGAACCTTGAATCTCTCATGTTGATCTTTTCATAGCTTTTGAAAGAGATTCATAGGATTGTTATTTTGTTTTCATTTGAGTTGTAATCATTGCAAGAGGCAAACATTCTACAACATTGGAAGCCTTGATTTTGTGGAATCAAGCATAGTTCATTGGAAGTCTTGAAGAAGCATTTCATCAAGCACTTGGAAGCCTTGTTGAAGAACAAGCAATTGGAAGACTTGTTGTGGGAATCGGCAAGCAAGGGTAGAGGTTATATTAGAGCATCAATAGGGTAGCAAGGCAAGGGTGTGGTATCCTTTGTAGGCTAGCAAGAAGGAAGTCTTGTGAGGCATTTACTTGTAATATGAGAACTCTAATTCCTCATAGTGAAGAATCTCTCTTGGTTGAAGAGGGGACTGGATGTAGCTTTCAAGCGGATGAAAGTGAACCAGGATAAATCACTGTGTCGTATCTCTAAACCCTTAACTCTTTACAATTCTTGTTATTAATTGTGTTCTTGATTGAAAACCTAGAAAAAGTGATTTTTCTATATTTGATTGAATTGAATCTTTATTGTGCAAAATTGATAAAGGGAAAATCATTTTCATAACCTAGGTGAATCAATAAGAATATTGGTGTTGATTGTTTCCGCTTAATCTCTGATATAATATTTGTTAATTGATTGATTTTCATTGGTTTTAATCGTTTAGATTTTTTTCTTGCGAAAATCTTTCAAGGTTTCTTAAACACCTATTCAACCCCCCTTCTAGGTGTTCTCCTAGTGTTCCTAGTTATTTCACCCACCGAGTGTAGTTTTCCAACAAGTGGTATCAGAGCTCGGTCGAAAGACACGAGCATAGAGCTTTTTCGTTAAAGATCCTAAGGAAACTACAATGGGTTCTACGAATCCTTTTGGTGGTGAAGGTGCTTCAATTAATCGCCCTCCTATGTTTGGTGGAGAGGGTTATGGTTATTGGAAAATTAGGATGAGAATCTTTATAGAAGCTATAGATGTGAACATTTGGGAAGCCATTGAAAATGGTCCTTATATTCCCTCAAAAGATGTAGAAGGTGTGCTTACACTAACTCCCAAAGATAAGTGGACCGATGATGATAAAAGAAAAATTCAATATGATTTAAAAGCAAAAAATATCATCACCTCCGCTCTATCTTATGATGAGTTCTTTAGAGTCTCCCAATGTAAAGATGCCAAAGAAATGTGGGACACCTTGCAAGTCACACATGAAGGCACTAGTGAAGTTAGGCTTGCTAGATTGAATTCTTTGATGCATGAATATGAATTGATTCATATGTTGCCTAATGAATCTATATGTTTTATGCAAAAACGTTTTACTCATATTGTTAATCATCTCATTGCTCTTGGTAAAATTTTCGTGAATTGTGAACTTGTTAACAAAGTTTTAAGATGTCTAAGTAGGGAATGGCAACCCAAGGTTACCGCAATTGTTGAATCAAAGGACTTGGACACAATGGACTTAGCAACACTTTTCGGAAAGTTACAAGAACATGAAATGGAGCTTCAACGTTTGCATAAGCATGAAGAATCGGTCAAGTATGGAGAAAGAAAAGGAATTGCTCTTAAAGCTCAAAGGTCATATCAAAAGGAAGAGAGTTCCGATGATGATGATAATGAAGATTCCGATTCGGATATTGAAGAAGAGGAGATGAAGCTTCTACTAAGAAAGTTCAATAAAATTCTAAGGAGAAAAGGAAGGTTGAACAAGGACAAAAGTAAAGAGAAGGATCCCCCACACTACAAGACCAAGACTTCAAAAGAAGGTATAGTTTGCCATGAATGTGGAAAGCCCGGTCATCTCAAGTACTCATGCTCTAAGTATCTCAAGAAGAAGGAGAAAGAGAAGAAAAATGCAAAACACAAAAGGGCATACATAGTTTGGAATAGTGATGATGAACAAGACAAGAAAAGCACAACTAGTAGTTCTTCGGATGATGAACATGCCGCTTATCTCAACTTGATAGCTCAAGTACATGAAGAGGAAAGCTCAAATGATGAATCAAGTGAGCAAAGTGACGAAAGCGATGTAAGTCTTACTAAATCCGAAATTTCTTCAAATTATGAAATGTTATATAATGCTTATGAAGAAATGCATGAACATCTCAAGAAATTAGCTAAGAAAAATATTGATAGGAAGAAGCTCATTGAGGAACATCAACAAAAGATTTTAGATCTTCAAAAGCAAGTTGATGACCTTAAGTTAGACAATGAGACTTTGCATCTTATCATTGATAATTCTACTTGTGATTGTGCTAGTAGATTGAATAATGTGGTTGATTGTGAGGATTGCAAGTTGCTTAAAGATGAAAATGCTATTTTGAAAAATAAGCTTGCAAGTTTCACAAATGGTGATATTAGATTGCGCACATTGTTAAATTTTCAAAGAGAAAATTCAAACAAGTTTGGTTTGGGTTATACTAATGCTAAGAGTAAATCTCATAGAAATGTTGTTGATTTTTCTAAAGTTGATTTTTCAAATGCACCAACATGTTTCTATTGTGGTACTCATGGACATACTTCAAATGTATGTTATGTTAAAGTGCATGGTATACCTAAAGGAGATTTTGTTTGGATGAAAAAGGGTGAGAGTCCCTACACTAACAAAAATGGATCCAAAACCATTTGGATACCAAAAAGCAAAGCATGATTGTTTTGTAGGTATGATTGAAGAAGCAAATGAAGGTCTATACACATTTGATACAATTGACATTATTGATCTTCTTAAATTGGTATCAAGGAGAAAATCCTACAAATTGGTAACATTTGATATTATACAATTGGTTTTTCAATTTGATATTGTTGGATATTGCTCATAGTTCTCTCAATTGGTATTATTTCTTATAATGTGATATTGTTTATACTATTGAGAAAATTCTATTGGTATCAAATTCTTACAATTGTTTTACAATTGGTATCATGCTTTGGTTGTTATATCTCACTAATCTTTCTATTTTGGCTTAGATCTTATTTCAATTGGTATTTGTTTAGTTACAATTGGTATATATTTCTTTTTGATAATGCCAAAGGGGGAGAAATATGATGTTTTGAAAAAGGGGAGAAATATGATGTTTTGAATAAGGGGAGAAATATTATGTTTTGATCATTTTCTTTAGAAATGAAATGGTATGTTTGGAGAAAGGTTGTTTTTGTTTTCTTTAGAAATGAAATGGTATGTTTGGAGAAAGGTTGTTTTGTTGTTTTTATGTAGGTTGAGCAAAGTTGTTGGGGTAGGGGGAGAATCAAGCTTAACTCAATTGGATTTCAAATGTCAAAAGCATAAATTGAGGGGGAGCAAGAGTCTCACCAAGTGATCAAATGGTTCAAGCATCAACAACTTCAATGAACTTCAAACGATTTCAAAACATGTTTGTCATTTTCAAAAAGGGGGAGATTGTAAGATCCATGAAGAATGTTTTGATAAATGCCAAAAGGTTTTGAACAAGCTTCAAGTGTGTTGATCAAGTTCAAGCTCAACAAGCAACAACAAACATCAAGTTAAGAAGAGAGAGCCAACTCATGAAGACTTAGTTTGGTAGTTTGTGTTTTATTGTTTTATCTTTCGCCTCACAAGTCTTTTAGTTTATGAGTTTGGGTAGAGTTTATTAGAGGGTAGTGAATCTCTTTTGATTGCATGATTATATCATATTTTGAGTATTCACTTTGCCTAAAATCAATAGGTGGCTTAAAGGTTTGAAAGAAAAGGTTTAGTTTTTGAGAAAACAAGTTTTAAGTGATTTTTAATGTTAATAATCGATTAACAGATTTTGATAATTGATTAACAGTGTATTTTGAACTGATAATCGATTAAAAAACTTTTGATAATCGATTATCTGCACTTCTACTCGAGTATTTTTGGTCTCACTCGAGTGAAATTTATCAGACTTTCGTATTACTCGATTAACACTTATTTTACTCGAGTAAACAGGGTCTGTAACTGTTTTAAATACGTTTTTCACTTCTCAAAAGCTATTCTAAGTTGCTCCAACTTTTGGGTATTCTATATAAACCTTTTCCTAATCATTTCTATTAACTAGAATCATTTTGATACACAATTTTATAAAGAATCAAAGCCACACTATTCTCTCTCACTCTCTCAAGATCAAAGCTCTCATTTTCATATTCTTAGATCAAGAACCTTGAATCTCTCATGTTGATCTTTTCATAGCTTTTGAAAGAGATTCATAGGATTGTTATTTTGTTTTCATTTGAGTTGTAATCATTGCAAGAGGCAAACATTCTACAACATTGGAAGCCTTGATTTTGTGGAATCAAGCATAGTTCATTGGAAGTCTTGAAGAAGCATTTCATCAAGCACTTGGAAGCCTTGTTGAAGAACAAGCAATTGGAAGACTTGTTGTGGGAATCGGCAAGCAAGGGTAGAGGTTATATTAGAGCATCAATAGGGTAGCAAGGCAAGGGTGTGGTATCCTTTGTAGGCTAGCAAGAAGGAAGTCTTGTGAGGCATTTACTTGTAATATGAGAACTCTAATTCCTCATAGTGAAGAATCTCTCTTGGTTGAAGAGGGGACTGGATGTAGCTTTCAAGCGGATGAAAGTGAACCAGGATAAATCACTGTGTCGTATCTCTAAACCCTTAACTCTTTACAATTCTTGTTATTAATTGTGTTCTTGATTGAAAACCTAGAAAAAGTGATTTTTCTATATTTGATTGAATTGAATCTTTATTGTGCAAAATTGATAAAGGGAAAATCATTTTCATAACCTAGGTGAATCAATAAGAATATTGGTGTTGATTGTTTCCGCTTAATCTCTGATATAATATTTGTTAATTGATTGATTTTCATTGGTTTTAATCGTTTAGATTTTTTTCTTGCGAAAATCTTTCAAGGTTTCTTAAACACCTATTCAACCCCCCTTCTAGGTGTTCTCCTAGTGTTCCTAGTTATTTCACCCACCGAGTGTAGTTTTCCAACAATCTTGGGGATGGACTGGTTAAGTCGAAACCAAGTGATCATCGATTGTGATAGAAAAGTCGTGATCTATAGAAACCCAAAACCCTCTGGCTATGTGTGCTTGTTCAACACTGAAGGGGAGGAGAAAGGCCCAAAGATTGAAGAGATCTCCTTTGTCAGAGACTTTTCGGAGGTATTCGCTGATGAGATACTGGGTTTGCCACCGAAGAGAGAGATTGAATTCGGAATTGATTTAGTTCCGGGAGCTGGTCCCATTTATATAGCTCCTTATAGAATGGCACCACCGGAAATGGCCAAGATGAAGAAGCAAATTGAAGAATTGTTGCAGAAGTAGATGATCCGACCAAGTGTGTCACCATGGGGTGCTCCGGTTCTGTTCGTCAAAAAGAAAGATGGTAGTATGAGGAAGTGCATCGACTACCGACAGTTGAACAAGGTCACAATCAAGAATAAGTATCATTTACCAAGGATCGATGACCTTATGGATCAAGTTCGTGGGGCTTCAGTATTTTCCAAGATTGATCTGAGATCAGGGTATCATCATATCAGGATTAGAGAAGAGGATATCTCCAAGACTACATTTCGATCCCGATACGGGCATTATGAATATGTTGTGATGCCGTTCGGATTGACTAATACACCAGCTATTTTCATGGACTACATGAATCGAATCTTTAGACCCTATTTAGATTCATTCGTGGTTGTGTTCATTGACGATATCCTTATGTACTCCAAGAACCTGGAGGAGCACGCTGAACACTTGAGGATAGTGTTGAGTATCCTGAAAGAGAAGCAGCTGTACGCCAAACTTGCAAAGTGTGAGTTCTGGCTGGAGAAGGTTAAGTTTTTGGGGCATGTGATCTCGAACAAGGGGATAGCAGTTGACCCAGCGAAAGTAAGCTCAGTTTTGCAATGGGAACAACCGAAGTCGGTCACAGAGGTGAGAAGCTTTCTTGGTTTGGCTGGCTATTACAGAAGATTTATAGAAGGTTTCTCTAAGATAGCGCTGCCCTTGACGAAATTAACTCGGAAAGAACAACCATTTATCTGGGATGAGAAGTGTGAAAGGAGTTTCCGAGAACTGAAGGAAAGATTGACATCATCTCCTGTGTTGGTTTTACCTGATCCACAGAAGAATTTTGAGGTGTATTGTGATGCATCGAAACAAGGTCTTGGGAGTGTTTTGATGCAGGACGGGAAAGTAGTCGCTTACGCCTCGAGACAGCTAAAAGTTCATGAAATGAACTATCCAACCCATGATTTAGAGTTGGCAGCTATTGTTTTCTCTCTAAAGATTTGGAGGCACTATCTATGGCACTACGTTCTGGGTATTTAGTGACCATAACAGCTTAAAGTACCTCTTTGACCAGAAAGAGTTGAACATGAGGCAACGCCGATGGATGGAGTTCTTGAAGGATTATGAGTTCGAGCTTCATTACCATCCTGGGAAAGCAAACGTGGTGGCTGATGCATTGAGTCGAAAAGCAATGCATATCAGTTCGATGATGGTCAAAGAAGCTGCATTGATTGAAGAATTTAGAGATTTGAACCTCACGATGCAAGTGGAGCCGACAAGTGTCAAGATGGGGATGCTGCAAATTGCTAATGAGTTCTTGCAACGGATTCTTGAATTGCAACAAGAAGATGAGGGACTCAAGGAAAAGAGGAAGCTTATGGAGGAAGGCAAGGAGTTAGAGTTCCAAGAGGGAAGGGATGGAATCCTTCACTTTAAAGCAAGTGTAACACCCTAAGATTATTTACCCTTAATTCCCCTTATATTAAAATACGGACTTAAAAATTCATTTTTATTATATTAAAATCAACCGTCACACGGACGGAGTTTTGTTTGTTTTTCGGGCTAATCCAAAATTCAACCTGTGATGAACAATTTTAATTAAAGCAACCAGTAGCCAGCAGAGCTTCAAATTACATATATAAATCATACTAAGGCCCCACGGGCTCCAAATATATCAGAGTATATTAATTAATCAGAGTACTAGCGGAAAATACTAAGTTTTGAGTGACATAACCAAAATATATAACTTTAGCCGAACAAAACATCCTAAGCCTCATTCAAAATATGTATATTAAATTTACATCAAGATAATATGAGAGGCTTCGGCCCATGCTATAACCTACAACCCATATCACCCTACTCTCCCTGTGAGGGAAAGTACTCCTGCTCGGCCGGGGGCTGTGCCAACTCAATCTCCGTACCTGAAACTGTAAGGGAGTGAGCATTGCACATGAAATAGAAAGCAGTTTCTAACTAGACATAACAACCCACTAGGTCAAACACAATTAGCAAATAAGCATATATTCACATATTGCACACCATACACATTTCATCATTTCCATATCCATCATTCATTTTACCATCCACTTCCATTATTCGTTTCAATATCCATTTTTCCTTATTCATTTACCATTCAATCAACATTCATTTCCTTTCCTTTTTATTCATTTCACATACTCATTTCATTATAGTACATCACCTCAAATCAGAGATCAATGCACAGTTCCATGCAACCCATTTATCACCTCAAAGCAGAGGCTCTCATTCCTTTCCTTATTTAAATTATGTGTCCCTCAGGTCAGAGGTCAACACCCATTCATTATAATCCATTTTGTGTCCCTCAGGTCAGAGGTCAACACCCATTCATTATAATCCATTTTGTGTCCCTCAGGTCAGAGGTCAACACCCATTACATATTTTATTCGGTGTCCCTCAGGTCAGAGGTCAACACCCAACCCATTATTTAATCCGGTGTCCCTCAGGACAGAGGTCAACACCCAACCCATTATTTAATCCGGTGTCCCTCAGGTCAGAGGTCAACACCCAACCCATTATTTAATCCGGTGTCCCTCAGGTCAGAGGTCAACACCCATTCATTCCAATTCATATCGTGTCCCTCAGGTCAGAGGTCAACACATTTTACCATTCATATTGTGCCCCTCATAACAGAGGTCAGCATATTCACCACTTTCCATTAATCGTCACCTCAAATCAGAGGCCAACGCACTTAATTACCTTTCCATATTCATTACCTCACATCAGAGGCCAAAAGATACCTTCATATTCTCATATAAACAATTATATCACATTTAAATTCAACAACACACATTCAACATCTAATCATTCATGTAATTACCTTATTCATTTCCTTTCTCGGTTATCACGATCATACCAAATAGCATTCTCATTCATAGCCCAACATTTATATTACACTTCATTTCAATTTACATAATTCACCTTCTCACATTTTCGCTTTAACACCACATATTAAAATCATCGTTTACTTTTTATTAAACATAATCGTTTTACTTCCATTTCCCATATTCACAAGTTCCTTTCATAAGCCATGTCCTTTGTTCACAATTAATAATACTTAACATTTAAACTCAGTTAGCAATTAGATACGAATACGCACATTCATCACATATAATCGTTTCCATTCCATTTTCCTCCCTATATCAATTTACTCCATATTACCCACATATACTTGTAACATCCATCAATTAACATTTTATACAAAACTTGACAATTAACATCCATAGTCATAGAAATCATTCATATCATCCTCACTATCATATTAGCCAAATCCTCTTATACTTCATTATATTCATTAACCAAATTTCATTTATCAATTAATTCATTCTTATATTATTGGGTTTCCTTTTCCTAGCCTTAGCATCCAATCATCATGCATATTTAATTAATTAGAATTCCATATTCAATAACCTAGGGATTTATAATCTAATTTTCTCCCCTAACACATAACCCTAACAAGCATTATATACTAACTAGAACCTACTCCCTAGAACAAGGCAAAGCTCACTATATCCACTCCCTTACCTCAAACACTTAAGGATGAGGAGGTTCCAAGTGTCTTATGCTTGAGTTTGCCCACCAAGAGCTAAAATCCACAAGAGAGTGATAGAACCTATTATAAAGTCACAAAAAGGAGGATTATTGCTCATTCCATGATGCTCAAACTAAACCCCATGGAAAAACTTGAAGGTCCTAAGCTTAGAAATGGAAACCTCCATGAGAGGGAGGAGAGAGAATGAGCTATGGAATCCCGGAGGCAAAATTAGTTAGAATTAAGAGTGGGAATTCGTGTATCATGAATGAAATAAGGAGAAAATCATGAATTTAACTTACTTGGAGCTTGAAAGGTTGAAAATCAAGATTGGGTGTGGAAGCTCTTGAACCCTAACTCATACCCATGGCTTGAAAGAGAACAATAGGAGAGATTGATGGAAGAGATGATGTTGGTGAGTGATGGGGATTGGTTTTTAATGGTTTATCATGGAGGTATTTGATGATTTGAGGTGAAATTTGAAGAGAGAATGGGAGCTTGTTCGTGACCCAGGAGAGAGAGTGAAGTTGGGTTATGAATGAGATTGTTGGCTGAAACACGTTTTTAAGACGGTCTACACAAAACACTCGAGTGTTTTCAAAAACACTCGAGTGTTTTCTTTAAAAACACTCCAGTCTTTTCCAAAAGACTCCAGTCTTTTCCAAAACATCGAGTCTTTTCCAAAAGACTCCAGTCTTTTCCAAAACACTCGAGTCTTTTCCAAAAGACTCGAGTGTTTTGCCCAGTACCCCATTTATTCATTTTCCTATTTTCCTCCTATTTTCTTCCTGCTTCAATTCGATATAACTTCTTCGTTCACCGTCGGATCTTGCTCAAATTTGACGAGTAACTTCCTAAAAATCATACCTTCATATCCAACGGTGGGAATTGTGTTTTGAGTCTTAAATCTTTTATTTTGAATTTCCTAATGTCGGGTGTTCATAACACATAAAAATCGATTTTTAACACTCGTTTGGTCTTCTTTAAATTTGTTTTTCGATGCCCATGCTCCTTGACTCCTATATGGAACTCAAAGCACCCCTAATCCATCATTTTAAACCCCTTCTATGTTAATCCTTACTTCCAAATCTTACTATTATTCTAATTATCATTATAATTAAAATTCGGGATGTTACAGCAAGGATTTGTGTGCCTGATAATCTGGAGGTAAGGAGAATGATTCTGGATGAAGCGCATAAAAGCAAGATGAGTATGCATCCGGGAGCTACCAAGATGTATCAGGACCTGAAGATGATATTTTGGTGGCCTGGCTTAAAGAAAGATGTGGCTAGTTACGTGGCGTGTTGTCTGGTGTGCCAGAAGGTGAAGGTGGAACACCAAAGGCCAGGAGGAGAATTACTTCCCTTAGAGATTCCGCTATGGAAATGGGATAGTATCTCGATGGATTTCGTGACGGGATTGCCAAGGACAGCTACTGGTCATGATGCAATCTGGGTGATCGTAGATCGCTTGACCAAGTCAGCGCATTTTATTCCAGTTAACATGCGCTACTCTTTGGAAAAGCTCACTCAGTTGTATATCAAAGAAGTTGTTCGCCTGCATGGTGTGCCATCAAGTATCGTGTCAGATTACGATCCGAGGTTTACGTCGAAGTTTTGGCAAGATCTGCATAGAGCTCTGGGTTCAAGACTGAAGTTGAGTTCTACATACCACCCTCAGACTGATGGTCAAACGGAAAGGACTATTCAGTCACTGGAGGACATCTTAAGAGCCTGTGTTTTGGAAGGTCAAGGAAATTGGGAACAAATGTTGCCGCTCGTGGAATTTACTTACAACAACAGTTATCACGCGAGCATCGGTATGGCACCATTTGAAGCTCTGTATAGAAGAAGGTGTCAGACACCATTATGATGGTTCCAAGTGGGGGAGAGTTCTCTGGTTGGACCATATTTTGTACAAGACACAACTGAGAAGATCAAAATGATACAAGAGAAGATGAAGACGGCTCAGAGTAGGCAGAAAAGCTATGCTGATAGGAGGAGGAAACCCTTAGAATTTACTGAAGGTGACCATGTGTTCATTAGAATAGTACCAACCAAAGGTGTTAGTAGAGCCTTGAAAACTCAGAAACTATCACCTAAGTTTATTGGTCCCTACCAGATTCTTAAAAGAGTCGGCCCAGTAGCCTATCAATTAGCCTTGCCCCCGTCATTAGCTAATCTTCATAATGTGTTTCATGTGTCTCAGTTAAAAAGGTATGTCCACGATCCCACCATTGTTCTTAGAATCCAAACCGATGATCTAGAAATCCATGAGAACCTAACCTTTGAAGCCATGCCTATTCGCATTGAAGATCGAAGAGTCAAGCAGCTTAGAGGGAAGGATATTTGTTTGGTCAAAGTTGTCTGGATTTGTGGTGATGTGAGGGAAGCATCTTGGGAATTAGAGGATAAGATGCGTCAGGACTATCCTGAATTGTTTGTATAAGTTGAATTTCGGGGACGAAATTCCTTGTAAGTGGGGGAGTAGTGTAACACCCCAAAATTTTAATCTCCGATTAATGGAAAGTTAATTATAAATTTTATTATAATTAATTATTTCTATTATTAATCTTTGATTAAAATCGGTGATTATGTTATTAGTAGATGTATGAATTTATTTTTGTAAATATATTTATGCATAAAATAAACATTTTGCATATTAGTCCCTGAGGTTGGACCTAGGGGTAATTATAGGAAAGATTTTGGAGGGAAAATAAATAAAATTATTATTTTTCAAAAACTGGTCAAAACACTCGAGTGTTCTGGTCAGAGTTGCACGAGTTAGTGCGTTTGGTGAGTCACCACCACCGATTCCCTTCCTTTGACACGAAAACACCACCCTCCCACGTCCATGGCTATCGTGTCGTTGTGCATGAGCCTTCCACCCTTCTATTTAAGCCATTCATCAACAAATCTGAAGCTTTGGTTGATGAAATTGGGAAGTTAGGGTTCTGAATTTGTTTCCTTCGATTCCTCTTCAATTTTCAGTGGTTGATTTCGAGTGATACACGATTACGAAGCTCACATCCAGGGCTTCGTAAAGATACTAAGTTTGAGAGCTGAGGGCAAGTATAGAGTGAGAATCGAATCTGAGAAAGGAAGGAGTTGAAGCTAGTTTCAGTTTCTGGAGCTTACTTGAGCAATCGATTTTGGTAAGCCCTTGAATCTTTGAGACTTCAATTTCATTCCATTCTTTAATATGTGTTGCAGAGAACGATTTCTAATTATTTTCCCCAATTTTTTTGCATGATTTCACCATCAAAATCTCTGGTTTTATGACCTCACTCAAAACTGTGTTGCTGTCATATGATTCTTGGGGAAATTAGCTTGGAGTTTGTTTTTCTGTCCAATTTCAGTTCTCACATGACTTTGAGGTAAGGGGAAGTCTTTCTATTCACTAGATAGACTTTAGATTTCATGATTTTAATTAGAGAGCCACCAAGAGGCTCTAAGGGCTTAGATTGAATAAGGAATGTGGTTTGGACACCAACTTATGCTTTATTGTTGTTTTGAGCAAGTTTCATGTGATGCATGCAAGCTGTATTGAGCTTTAATTCACAAGTTTTTTGAGTATTTTGAAATTTGATATGTTAAGTTGTGAAATTGTATGTTTTATGCATAATCTCTTGATTCTCTGTCAAATCTGTTAATTGATGTGTTTTAAGTGTTTGAACATGTTCAATATGTGTTATAGGAACTCTGTTGATCATTGGATTGGACTAGAAATGATTAGAATTGAAAATGGTATGTGAAAACCAAGTTTCCAGTCTGTTCCGCAAGAAAAGACTCGAGTACTTGGCTTGATACTCGAGTAAAATTTTGATAAAACAGTGTATCTTGTGTAAGAACACTCAAGTACCAGGCCCAGAACTCGAGTATCAACTGATGCTCAGAAACATGTTCTGATAAACCACTCGAGTAATGCATGAGTCACTCGAGTATTTTGGGTTTGATGAAAAACACTCAAGTACTCATTAATCACTCGAGTAATCTGGACAAAACTGATGAACCACTCAAGTATTCTGAAGAACACTCGAGTATTTTGCCCAGAATATTAAAAATACCATTTTTAATTTTGAATCATTGGTTAATACTTAAATAACTATAATCCAAGTGATCTAAGACTTAAAAGAAATTGATTGATGATATGGTAATTTCTTTTGGAAGACGAGACGCTGCTCGGGTGGCACGTCAGATATTATTAAAATGAAAAACACCAATCAATTCTTTTAAGCGAAAGATAATGCATTCATTTTGGAGTCTGGATGATAGATCGTTTATCATGTTTTGGTAACAAGAGGAGGGCCTCTGGGAGTGCCGGCTCGCTTGATGACATGTTATGGTTGACGACGTGGTCGGCATAGTGAGATGCTGATAGTATGGTTATACCGTTTGGATGATGGGACGTGCTCGGGTGGCATGAATTCCAAGCTTGTCGTGTACATTCTTAGTGAATGTACAAATGTTGTACACCTAGTAGTACGACGCACTGTTGAGTGCTGGATGAAGTAAAGGATGGACGTTAGAGAGTGTCATAGAATGATGGAGATAGGCTTGAGAGCTAAGTTCATACATCATGCCACTCATTTAAACTAAGGATTGATAAATGAAACAAGTATGAACATCTTACTTGCATCCTATATCTGCTAAATGCTCAATGTGATTGTTGTTTATTGTTGCATGTATATACCTTTACATTGTACATATATTTATACTCTATTGATTATGTGTATAGAATTACTTACCCCTATGCCCTTGTAGGTGATGTCACGTTACATCGCTTGCATCGAGATCCAGCCACTTCCTAGTGGTACATGGATCTACGAGGACCATCGCGCGGTGTTCGAGGGAGAGGTAGAGGTTACCTTCTACCACCCGAACCCGCTTATCCGATTTCGTCCTCGTAGGTTCAGGATTCCCATCATATACACTATGCATGTACCACCTTTTTACACATATCATGGACCACCTCCCACACGACCAGCTCGCTCGTATCACAGTTTCCGTTTTCGACCTACCCGCTCACACCCTTTTTCTTCGAGAGTCGTCCGCGAGGAGACTCCCCCTTCTGATCCGAGGAGCCCAGTTAGGGTCTCACCATCTCCTGACCCGGTACCCAGTGGTAGGGTGCCCACTCCATCGGATGAGATCGAGGAGGACCAAGTGGAGGACGAGAGCGGAGGCGAGCCAGTCGTACACTCTACCGGGAGCCAGTGGAGGGATGACGATCCCTAGGTCTGTGCATAGGGTACATGATGAGGATCTGGGGATCCGATGTGGGGATGATGTGGAGGAGATACTGTTGCTGCTGCTGTTGATGATGATGTTTATTTCTGCTACCTGGAGACTGCTACTACTATCACTACTACTACTCTTGCTGCCAGATCTATGTGACCACCTCTAGAGTTTCATATTTTTGTGATGTATATTTTGTAGATATACTTTTGAGAACTCTTGGGTTATGGTTTTACTTTTGGTATAGATCTTTATGATGGACTTGTGTATGGATCTTGGAGATATGACCATGGAACTATGTACTTTATGACTTACTTATATATATATGCATAATATGTTTACCTTATAAGTATGCATAGTTCCACTATTTCCGCTTACTCTGATATATCTTATTTAAAGAAATCGGCTACGATAGAAATGAATGGTATCAGTTCCGCAAAACGAAAGAAAGGATGGCATCGCTTAATTTCTATTATATAAATACGATTTCAAAGTACTGATGCTATCCAATTTGTGAAAAGGTTTTAGAGAATGCCGAATCCAACACAATGTTTAAAATGATATGAATTATTCTCTCCAAGAATTCCATGTTTTGATTGTGCACCCGCTTTTGAAGAGAAATTTTATTTCTACGATTTCTAGATATTTACAAGTCCATATTTTATCCGAGTAATAGTATAATTAGTATATTAATTACTTGGAAATAGATAAAGGGTGTCACAGATCTCCTGTGTATAAAACATTTGTGTTAGTTCTTTTATGTTTGTTTGCTTTGTTATGTGTTTTGTGTGTGATCTTAATTTATGGTTGATGAGTATTTGGTGTCAAAGTAATTGAACAGGGATTAGAAATGGAACCGCATGAAATAAATAAATTATAAATCTCGAATACTAATCCAATCAAGTGATTAAAGTCACGTTGATTAGATTGGTATCTAAGAGAACGAAAAATAAGGTTTATATTAAATTGATAAGCGGTTTCGTAGCTAAACTTGATTCAAGAAACTGTGATACCAATCGGGGGCAAGAATCGAGAACAAATCGATTGGATTGAAACCACTGAATCATATTAATTTGAGCTGCAAATAAAACCAAACTTTTGTCCAATTTCAGAAGCGGTTTGAATTCAATCCAAAGGGTTCTCGAAATATACTTATATGTGGAATAGTGTAGTATTAAAGTAAGCGGACAAAAATAAGAAGTGGAACCATGAGAATCAAAATGATTTACTACCTCGATTCTAATCTATCCAAATGACTCAGTTTGCATCGGTTAGACTATAATCCATAAAAACAACCAAAACATTTTTGTTGAACTCGTAGATGATTCCACCATTAATTTGATTTCCGGTGACTTTAATACTAATCGAAAGTTAAGTTGGAGCTTTTAATGATTGGACATGAAACCTGAGCTACTATAATAAAATTTTGGTAACGAAAAGAGGTTTATTTAATCAAGGAAGGGGTTAAAATTCAATCTAGAGGTTCTCACATCACTTTTGATCACATCATTGGCAGTGTATTTGGTATATATGAAAAAGTCTATGTTTATGTGGAAATGAATTTAAATTTTCGAAAATGTTTTCAAATGATTTTGGGATTAATAGTTTTTTTTCAAATGCCATCTTTATGTTTGAAAAGCCCAAATTACTTTCCACTAAGCATTGGCTAAAAGTGTTGTTTTTGAAAATTGTGTTCTTGATGAAACTGAATTTTTGCTTCTGTATGCTTGATTGATATGTGTGCTTTATATTTCTATGTGCAAAGTGAAATTTGTGTTTGATGCTTGTGAGTGTTTAAAGTGAATTTCAAAAGTTGCACCGAACTACAATCATTCCAATTGGATAGTGAGGTCGCACGACAAATTTTCAAGAAATATTAAGAAAACAAGGATTTCTAAGTGATCGAGTGGTGAACTTAGTAACCAGGCCACGCATCGATCAAATAAGAACCCTTCTTATGCGACTCAAAACAATTCAGAATGAAAACTCAATTTCTAAACTTGAAGTAAAAAGGGAATGTAAATGTTTCATTTCTCACGGAAGGAACTAAACTAAAATTTTCCAAGTTCAAGGCACATTCCCTCTTTCTTTGAGTTTATCCATCTTGAGTGATTTGTCACTCCTTCATCTAGGATCTTATGAAATTAGATGAAGGTAGCCCTTCAGGGTAAGGTGCAAGATTAAAAAGTTTTATTGAATTTTCAAATGAAAAATTGTTTTTCTAAGTGTTTCACTAGTATGGGATCTTCTTTCTGCATTTTTAAATCCCCATATTTAGTGATTGTTCAAACCAAGGATTTTTAAAGATGTATATGTTCGTGGTTAGGTGTCTGTTGGGGAATCAGGGTTTTTATATACAATGGAAAACTATGTTTTTGGGTTTAGGACATTCTTTTGACTTGGAAGATTTGGCTTAAACACCCTAAGGTTGAATCTTTGTTTCGTGTAACATTTCAAGCCAATTGGAGCATCTAGCATTTTAAACAAAATGAATTTAATGTGCTTTAATCGGTTTGACAATTTTACACAGCCTTGGGCCAAGTATAGGTGATGTCCCATCAAATTTTAAAGTCAATTGGAGTTTGTTTGCTATTTTAAATGGATGTGACATAGGTTCACCCCGACCATTACAAATCTTTTACAAAGTGGTCATAGGGTCAAAAGTGAATCTAATGAACTCTGATTGACTTGAAGATTTTCTATAATGTTCTTTTAGGTACAGGGACACTTTCTTCCAAATCTTCAAAAACCTTGGGAAATTGAATTTATAAAACGCATTTTTGATTGTAAACCATGCAAATCCTTTTCCCCGAACCCCTCTTTAACTGATTTTTAAATATGTGATGATTGTGTATGTAGAAGTAAGTTTGGTCCTAAGTTAGACGAGGATTAGCTTAGGAAGAGATAGGGTTAAGTCATGTTTTGTTTGAAGTATGTGATGTTGTGGATTGTTGTTGTGAATGATTGAACCTTGTATGAGGATTATATGATTTATGTCTGTTTGATTGATGTTTGTGGTTAGTTAGGGCCTAGATATAGGACATAAGTGTTAGATTTTTGGAGTTAGAGTACGTTCAACCCTTTAGGGTGATAGTGTTTAGAGTGTGTTTGTACCCCTTTCCCAAACCTTTGAAAAGAGTTCCGGAGGAAACCCAATTGACCTTAGAAATCTGTTAGAATCTTAGCCTAGAGGTTGACCTAAATTAAACCATAGGTGGTACTCTTCAATGAGTACAAGAGTCTAATGGCGTATACATGCGGAAGGGTATGCCAATTCCAAGTGGGGGAGCAGAACTAAGTTGAGTAAGTTGCTTAGCCTAGAAAACCTTTTTCCGGGATGGTTCCCCAATTAAGGATTTTGAGCGGAATTTGGGCAAGTAATCGATTACTTCAGGTCTGATGCAGAAAAAAAAATAAAGTAAGGGCAGAAACGTAATTCCACCCCCTCATCTCCTTATTTCAGCCACACCCTCCTTCTCCCTTATCCAAATTCGACCCTCTTTTTTCTTCCCCTCCACTTCCACGCCTTTCTCTCCCTCTCTTCTCACTCTCAACTCACCATCAACATCCATCACCACTCAAATCTCCCCACCAATCCTTCTCCCATGTAAAACCCACCCTCTCCTTCATGTTTTCTTCTTCTCTTCCTTGTCCATGGTGCTTATCTTTCTCTCTCACCTCCATGGCTCTTTCTCTCTCCTTCACCCAATCTCCATCAACAACCACCAAGTACCCACAAAACCACCTTCAATCCTTCCCCCCCATGAGTATCTATTTCCTTTCCCATGACTAATGCCTCATTCCTTGCCCTTGGTGTCTCTTTCTCTCTCTTGGAAGTTCTTTCTCTCTCCTAGGGCTCCTCTCTCTCTCCTCCAATTAATGAGGAATGGAGTGGAAATCGGTCAAGAGAATGGGAATCAAGGTAGATCCGGAGTAGATTCAAGGTTTGTGCAGCTTCAAGTTGGCTCTCTCTCCCTTTAAGGTAAGGCGAGTCTCTTTTCTACACCTTGAGTTAGGGATAGTTGGGGTATATAATAGGACTTGGGTTAAGTAGTTAAATTGGGTTGTGGGTAGCAAAATAGCACCTGTTATAAGTTGGTTTAGGGATAATGAAGGTAATTTGAATTAATTTAATAATTTAATTTAATTGTCATAAATTTGCTAAAAACCCCTTTATGTATGTTGTAAATGTAGGAAGTGAAGAACCATAGGGAGTTGACTTATATTTAAGCACGCTGAGACATACCTGAGTATGTCGATTGATCTGTGAATATATGTTGTTTGTTGAGAGTTTCTATATTCTTTATGTGTATTAAAAGGGTATAATTAAGAATAAGTAATTAATTATGAGAAAATAAATAATGCAAGCTAGTAGGTGGTAAGAGGATTAGTGGTGATAAGGATATTACATGGCTTAAGTGATAATTGTTTATTTAATGATGAACATGTTTATTTAGGATGCTTGAAGTTGGGTTCTAGTCTTAGTTTGGAATTTATGTGTTTATGAATTACATTGGCGAAAAGTATTGGAGTACAAATGATGTTAATGCATGTATGTGGATGATTGTTGTCTTTTATAAATGGCTAATTGAATTGTGTGCTTTATGGTGAATGTGTTTGGATTGAGAAGGACGGTTGAATTGATCATTGGGACATTGGGACACTAGGTGTACAAATGCCCCATTAGGTCCAAATGCCCCATCATGCTAAAATGCCCCATTAGGTAAAAATGCCCCATTAGGAGTCAATGTTCCCAAATGATCAATTCAACGAAAACTAAAAGAATGGAGAAGGTGAAAAAGACTAAAGTGTGTAAATTAAATATGCTAAATAATGTGATAAGTATGAGTAAAAGATTATATGTATTAGTCCTAACGGGTGAGGCCTAGTGGGTGATAGTCCTGGTGGGTGACAAAGTCCCTAATGGGTGTACAAATGCCCTAGCAGGAGCAACCAATTCCTAGTGGTACAAACTAAAAGATAAGTGGGTATGTTGTCCTCTGACCGTGAGGAGACATGCAATATTATGTTTGGTATGTTGTCCTCTGACCGTGAGGAGACATGCGAGGATATGTTGGGTGTGTTGTTCTATGACCGTGAGGAGACACGCGTCATATGGTTTTTAATGGAAATGAAAATGATTTTGGAGAATGTGAAAGTGAAGCATTTTGTTATTCATGGCTTGGTTTGATTATGATGCTTAAGTTGCTATTATGTGCTTTTTACTATCTTCTAATTCAATGTGTTGTGAAAAGGTCTCACCCTTAGTGATTATCATTTTAGGTTGTTGCTGAAGGAGCTTGCGGATCAGAGTGTCGCAGCGGAAGATATGGAAGGAAGGAAATTATAAGTTGTGCTACTCATATTGTAATTTGAAATACCCAATTTTACATGTAAATTTGATTTATGAAAATAAAATTTTAAGCTCTCCATTTTAATTATTAAACCGTTTGAATGATATTTCTATATAAAAGCTGGGTGTTACACCGCCGGAGAATGCGCAGCTAACCAATATCAATCTAGGGTTCCATGGAAGGAAAAGAGTAAAGGGGGGTATTGTTTGTATGAGACAAATGAAAATGATTCTTGAAAGAGAAAGATGAGTTTAAAGTTGAATGGTGCATGATGTCAATACTAAAATTGTTGGAAAGGAAACCAATGTTAAAGGATTTAATAAACTTTTTGCAAAACCATGCTCTCATATTAACTCAACTTGTTACTCAATTTTAAAAATGGTTGAGTTAGTATGAAACGAGTTATGATTACGTCGAGAAAGTAAATGAGTCTCCATAATTGATTTCCTTTCCAAAGACTTGGATATTGAATGAAATATTTAGAAAACACGATATATTCTCAATGGGACTTAAACGTGAAGAGTATTGATTTTAAAACACAAAGACCATTTGTAAAGGAAGAAAAAGTGATTTAAGTCCCCTTGAGAATCAATTGCATTATGCACCACAACATGAATAGCGGGGGAATACTAAGGCCAATGAAAAGGAAAACCTTTGCAAACAAAAGTTACATTTTTGAATCAATCATATGTTTCATTTAAACAATTGTTTTGTTTTAAAATCTAAGTGGTTGAAACAATTAGTTTTCCTTTTCAATGGCCTTGGTTAGCTATTCTATGTGGACAGATTACATTCTCAAAATAAGTTGTTATATGTTGTAAAGGAATGTTGAAGAAAAGAAATGAAAATGCATATGTTACTGAAGAAACCGCAATTGGTGGTTGAAACAACTAAGGAACCCTAGGAACACACCTAGAAGGGGGGGTTGAATAGGTGTAAAAGAAACCTTGAAAGATTTTCGAACGAAACAAATCGAAACAATTAAAACAAATGATTTTTGCAAATTCTACAACACTTAATCGATTAAACTGAAATTTAATCGATTAACCTGCAATTTAATCGATTAAACCTGAAAGTTCAAAAGTCCTTAATCGATTAAACGAAAACTTAATCGATTAAATCTATCAGAAACTGAAAAATCACTTTTCAATCGAATACGAAAATCAATCAATTAACACTTAAGATCAGAGATTCAGCAGAAACCAATTAACACCTATATTCTTATTGATTATCCTAGTTATGAAAATGATTTTCCCTTTATCAATTTGAACAATAAAGATTCAATTCAATCAATTATGAAAAATCAATCTTTCTCTAGGTTTTCAATCAAGAACACAATCAATGACTTGAATTGTAAAGAGTTAAGGGTTTAGAGATACGACACAGTGATTTATCCTTGTTCACTTTCATCCGCTTGAAAGCTACATCCAGTCCCCTCTTCAACCAAGAGAGATTCTTCACTATGAGGAATTAGAGTTCTCAAATTACAAGTAAGTGCCTCACAAGACTCCCTTCTTGCTAGCCTTCAAGAGATACCACACCCTTGCCTTGTAATCCTATTGATCTTCTCTCTAATCTAACCTCTACCCCTTATTGATAACCGACACAACAAGTCTTCTTTGCTTGATGATAATCCACACACCAAGTCTTCACTTTGCTTGAATCACAATCAAGACTTCCTTCTTCTCCAATGAGATTTGCTTGATGATAATCGACACACCAAGGCTTCTTGTTGTTGTAGTTGGCTTGCCTTCTTGCAAAGATTACAACACAATAGAAAACACAATAACACTCCTATGAATCTCAATCAATAACTATGACAATTCACAATAAGAGATTCAAAGGTTCTTGATCAAAGAATATGAAAATATGAAAGCTTTGATCTTTGAAATTTGAGAGAGAATAGAATGGCTTGATTCTTGTAAAATTGATTATGAAAGTGATCTCATTAATCACAAAGATTAGGAAAAGGTTTTTATAGAATACCCAAAAGTTGTAGCACTTGAAAACTGATTTTGAGAAGTGAAAATCGTATTTTAAAAAACCAGTTCAGCGGTACTTAATCGATTAAATCTTTACTTAATCGAGTACTAATCGATTAAATATGTTCTTAATCGATTAAACATGTCTGATACTTGTTTAAAACTTGTTTTCTCAAAACCAAACCTTTCATTTAAAACCTTTAAGCCACCTATTGATTCTAGGTTAAGTGAAAACTCAAATTATGATTTAATCATGACTATGATAGAGATTCACTACCCAAATAAAATAAACTACCCAAATAAAAGACCTAATAAGCTTGAGAGGCAAAAGATAAAACAATTACAATTACACTCAAACTATGTCTTCATGAGCTTGTTTTCTCTCTTCACTTGATGTTTGTTGTTGCTTGTTGAACTTGAAACTTGATCAACATCTTTGTAGCTTGTTCAAAACACTTTGTAACCTTTTGTCATTATCAAAACATTCATCATGGAACTTACAGTTACTCAACTGACTTGGAATCCATAAAAGAATGCACAACTTATAGAATAAATGGGAAAAAGAATCAAAGAGGTAAGTGGAATTCTAAGTCAATTGAGCAACCTAATTTGAAGAAGTTGTGAATAAAATTTGAACCCAATTGAGAATGTAATCTGTTATGCGTAGAAAAGTAATCAAAGGAGGGAAAGACATGACGAGAAGGTCCTATGGGCAGAAGGACGTTTCGCGAAGGTCCATAGGGCTGACGGACGAGAATGCTATATTTAGTGACTAGGTTGCGCTAATGAAGCAACCGCGAGAATTGTTATGGAAGAACCTTGATCCACTAGAGGGCCGGGAGTAGCATGATAGTTGCCAGTCACCCGTGTCGGGGATCGGTTCTGCGCGCACCATAACAAATTCTATCGGTCACTTAGGCATATTATATAACCGGTTGAGGGTGGCCCCTGCTAGAGCCAACTTGGGCCGTTAACCCAAGTTGTACGAGGAATCCGTACTGTGCAAGCATTGGTGGAGGGGCACTTACTCCCGGGTTGGTCTTTCCCTAGAAAAGGGGGCGGAGATTTTAAGGGTGGTAGGGTATCAGATCGAGAGAAAAGAGTGTTGGGTAACATGGACGCATGTTGACCCTGATATTGAGAAACGTATCACGCCGGTCGGGTGAACGTTATGAGATTAAGATGATCTGATACTCCTATGATGAAAGAAAATGATGATTGTCTCATACAAACAGTGTACGTAGAATAGAATGAGAAAAAGTGAAAGCCTGAAGGAGGCAAGAAAAGAGAAAGAGGCCCGAAAATGGGGCGAGAAATGAAATGAAATGAAAAAGGAGAAAACTGTTTGCAAATGGATAATATTGGAATGAGTCGGGAATGTGCCCGAACAAGAATAATTGTTGCGCCGAAACCTAGGAGAGCTCACTAGGGATTCGGGGCAAAAAGAGAATGAAATACTTACCAATTGCAAACAATTTACTCGGTGGCACAAATGAATTGAAAATGAGATTGTGAAACTGAAAACAAAGAAATCCTTAGTATTGGACTAGGTAAAAGTTGATGCGAATGATATTCTGTATGAAGGAAGTCCTTGAAATTATATGATGCGAAAATAAAGTGTGAAAACTTAGTCTAGATAACGAGGACTATTACCACCAACAGAATGTGGTGCTGGGACTGGCCACCCTGATAGTCACATTCGTTGGGAGGTGATCTCGTCAAAATCTAGAGGTTTGAACACCCTCGTGAAAAGAGTAAATGACTTCCTATTTGAAAAGTTTTGGTGTTTATCCTTTTGTCCCTCCTTATTCTTTCATACTTGATATATGTGAAAGTGTGCATGAGATGAAATGATAAAGTATTGTGCCAAAATGGTTAGGAAGAAATTAGATATGGAACCATGTGAAGTTACCAAGATACCGATCCAACCAATTGATTAAGCAAGTTTCGGTTGGGGTAGTACCCTAGGAATCAAATAAGTGTCTATGTAACTAATGCGTGAAACTTATAGTTGATTCTCTAACTAATTTCGATTCCAACAACATTGATGTTAAGCGAAAGGTATAAGAATTTCGACACCTATCGAATGAACTTTAACCCACTAAATTATGTTTCTTGAATTTAAGAATGAAAAAGGAAGTGGATCAGCGAAAAGGGTTTAAGTTCAATCGATAAATTATAGAAGCATGCATTAGTGATTATATGAGCATTATGTGCATAATTTTTGATGAACAAGTTGAAAGAGTAATTCCTTTACTTGTTTGGTTTATCTTGATGATAAATTGCTTGAACATATTTTCTTTTAGATGGATATGATTGTTGGTTGTGGTGGAACATGAATTGAATGAACTATATATCTTTTAAATGATAATGAAGGTGGCATGATTGTGAGTGTTAGATGTCCATAAGTGATACACCTATGATGATGATATAGCGGATGATATATATATTGTGAAGGTTTGTTTGTGATAAATGTTATTGATTGATGAAACCATGACATTAGGGCCCATAGGGAGTTTAGTATCAAATTCATTTGAATGGAACTAATAATGGAACTCGTGGTCGAACTGAAAGTGTTACTTTAACACTAACTTAACTCGTGGTTGAATAACTGGTTAAGAGAGTGTTAAAGTATGAAAAATAAAAATGATTTGGCCAGTACGCCTTTAAAAAAAAGAGAGAATATTGTTCCATAGTTAAGTCCGTCTTAAATGAATATGATGACAACACTCGGATGAAATGGATGAGCGGCTTCTCCATTGAAGTTGAACCGAGCGAACGATGCGATTTAAACTTAAGAATAAAAATGAGAAAGAAAGGAAAGAATAATGTTAAGATTCAAGTCCAATTGAGAAGTAATCAATATATGCATGCATCTTTTACGTAAGTCGAATTTCGGGGACGAAATTCATATAAGAGGGAGAGTATTGTAACACTGGGTTTTTTTTTTCTTATTCGCATTATAAATTTTTAGTTTTATCAAATTAAATGATTAACTCTTGTAAATAATTATTAAAGTGTTGGGTGTTTTTATAAAGTAATTTATATTATATTTATTGGACTATTTTATTTATATACTTTAAAGTAAACTCATTTAAAGTAATTACCCTATATGAAAAATATACTTTGTATATTTTACTTTTCTCTTAGTATATTCCATACTATTTTATTTTTAATAACTCCTAACTTTATGATCTTCCTATATGTATTTATTTATATGATGTTTAAACTATATTATTGGTATTTTTGGATTTTTGAAATTTTAAAAAAAAAAGAAACAAGGGGTCTTTCTCTCTCTCTGTCGCACAAATCGGGCCAAGCCGTCGCCACCCAAGACCGATCCGCCACCATTGTGAGACCCACAATTTTACCCGATTTATTTGAGGATTTATATTTGAATTTAAAGTATTATATTTGATTTTTGATAGATTGTGATTACCTGAATTTAATGAAAATTGTATGAATGATATATATATATATATATATATATATAGATACGTGGTATATATATTATATACATATGCATACCAATGTTTTCTCTAATGTATTTTAATTATATTCTTAGAATGAAATATTTTAAGGTATAGTAATTGATTTGAATGATCTTAGAAAAATGAAATGCTTTTGAAGGATTAAGGTGTTCTATCTTGAGAAATTCATATCTTTTAAACCGTAAGTCGAAAAATTACAAATGACATATCAAAACGACCGTATCGAAGCTTAGATTATGAAAATGTAAATCTTTGATTTTTATTTTGGATTTTTCGAAATTTTATCACTGCTACAGTACTGAACGAATTTTTGAGCTTTAAGTGTGAAGATGTGGTTTTAATGCATTTAATGACTCTTTGACTCAAAAATACTTTTATATGGATAGAAAATGTATTTTTAAAACCCCTTATTTGCTACACCATTCAAATAAAATATATTTTCGTATTTCTTTTATTTTGAAAGCTTATGAAGTGTATTTTTGAAGGAAATGTTCTTAGGACTTCAAAAATTCATAACTTTCAAACCGTAAGTCCAAAAATTACAAATGATATGTCAAAACGATCGTATCGAAATCTAGATTATGAAAATGTAAAGTTTTAAATTTAACATTGGATTTTTCGAATTTTTACTGCTGAGACAATACAGTACGAATTATGAGTTCTAAAACTTGAAAATGTTATTTAAAGAAGCAATTAATGACCTCTTGACTCAAGTGTATTTTATTTTGAAAACAAAAATACATTTCTGAAGTTTTCTATTGGTCCACCATCCAAAATCTTAGTTTTGCTTCATTTTATTGTTTTTTTTAAATTAGAAGAAATTAGGTGATTGGTGGAAAGTGTGGTGACTTAAATCTAGGTTGAATGCAAAATTTTTCTCCCTCTTTGTGCATGAATGCACCGTCCAAATTAAAGGGTATGGGGGGGAAGTATTCTGATTTCCATCATGTGCTTATTTTGGGAATTAAGAAGTGCATGGAACTTGTAGGCTAGGATTAATTGAAGAGGAATTTTCTAGACTATCATTAAGTGCCAAAAACTAATTCCTAGGGGTAGACTACTCCCTCTTAGTCGTGTGAATCATCCAAGGAAGGATGAGAAGACCTAAAATTTTATCCTATAAATAGAGCCTTCCAAAGCCTTTGTTAACACTTTCATTCAACCAAAATCTAAGAGAAAAAAATTGTGGAAGAACCCTAGCACTAGCAGAAGGAGGCGTGAGGAAGAGAGGAGTATCAGAGAAGTCTTTTTCATTTTTTTGCCCTGCTTAAGAAAAAGGTATTCCTATTCACTGATAATTTATTCTTCTGATTTTGTTTTAAGTTTTCATTCTTGAGAAATCTCCTTCTAACAGTAAAGTTATGTTCTTAAAACTATTCCTATTTCATAAACTCTAAAATGTAAGTTTTTAAATTGTTTTAAGTATTTGTGAATTTTATTCATGTTCATATGAATAAGGATTAAAAAGGAACTTATAAAGTGGTTTAAAGAAACAAAGTTTCCCCTTTTTATTTCCTTATGATGGACGAATTTCCTTAAAAAGAAATAAGGGCATGGAAAATTTGATTTACGATCATATAAAAACGTTTAAGTGATTTTTGAAATTTTGATAATGATTGTTTGAGGTTTAGTCATGATTTTTTTTAGAGAAATAACCCTCTGATGAATGAACAAAACTTGATTTAGAAATTTGGCAAAAATTGATTTTACTCACTGTATGAACCATGAGGTACATGAAATAATAATAATATTTGTATAATTGTTGAATGTTTATGTGCATGAGTGATTCTTTGTTCTTTATAGTTAATAACTGATTATAAGGTTTAAATGATTGATTATGTGAAAATAATTTTGGTTACTGTTGTTATCATGATGATATGACCGAAATTTTTATTGATATATGGTAAGTATGTTGTTGTAATTTTTCTAAGTAAATATGTAGTTATGTGGTGTGTATATCTTAAATTCCTGAAGTGATTTCATGAAATAACGATTGAAGAAATGTTTTTTTTTTAAGAGTTAATAAGTTTGGGGATTTATTTATATTCTGGAAAATTTTATGAGCATGAGGATATATGAATTTAAAATGGTATTTTATGTGCTTATGTGCCTATGTGTTTAGTGTAGTTTATAGTGTGAAAAAGAAAGTTTTTAAATGAATGAGATTATTAATTTTCTGGAAAATCAAGTTGCTGTCCAGACTTGATATGAATTAGAAAATGTAACTATTTTTCTAAATATGGATTTGTTTTTAGTTATGGTTCTTAGTTCTGTGTATATAGGTGTTAGAACTTTAACTATGATGAAATTTGTGAGTAAATGCAACTTGTTTGGATGGCTGTCCAGCAAGTTTATTTTGTCAAACTTTGGGATATTTTTATAGTAGAGTATGTGTGTAAGCTATAGGAAAAAGTGGCATATTTTTCTGATTAACTGTTTGAAAGAAAAGTGATTTTTTGGAATTAAAGTCTAAGCTGTTCAAAAAAATAATAATATATTGTTTATGTGATTTGATTAAATTGTGATGATGTGATAAAAATAGGTGATTTTATGTAATAGGAGTTTGGATGCATAATACGTATGTACTGATGCTTAAAAGTGATTTTCTGTGTACTGTCTATAGTCTGTGATTTAATTACATTGACGATAGAGAAAAATTATTTTGAACTTTGAATGCTTGAGTTTATCTTCTAATTGAGTTATGTGGTAGACCGACCCTCGGTCTACCCTTAGCATACTCGGCCGACCAGATTATCCTATCTGATAGGTCACGCCTACCCAGGCCGAGCGCTTGTCCTAGGACCCATCCTGGCGCCTTAGGACCGACCACATGGGGCTTACCCCCCAAGGAGTCTGAGCTAGGGGCGCGTGAGCCTAACTTGCCAACAGGGATAAGATTCTCCACTACAGGATAAGGATGAATGACTCATCCTACATCCTAAATGGGACACGTCAGCTGCCTTGCTGGCCCTCCGTACAGGCCCACAAGGTACAATGCCACCCCTATAAATAGCTGTCTCCAGCAAGGGGCTAGGGTACGTTCTCTCTCTCCCTAATTTCACATTTGCACACACTGTGATTAGGGAAACCCTAGTTGTCCCAACTGGACCTCTAGCATACCTAAGCAATCATATACTAACATCAGTCCATCCACTAGTTCTTGGGTCTCTCTATACCTTTGAGCTAGGGGTATATCTGATACACCGTGTCCTAGACACGACATTGGCGCCGTCTGTGGGGATCTGATAAACTGTTATCCCCACTCAAAAATGGTAAACCCACGTGGAAACACTGCAAACAGCTCGCGCGGCGCAAACCACCAGGCCGGAAGGAACCGCCAGAGACTGGAAGAGACAATGGAAGAGATCTGGAAGGAAGAAATCCTCCCCACCAAAGCATGCCTTCGGTAAGAGTTGAAATCCCATCCCGCAGCCACCACTCAGTACCAGCTCGAACTATCAGTGGTCCATACACCGTTCACTCTAGACAAACAAACCCCAACCCCCCCCCCCCCAATCGTGTACCAAACCACGGCTCCGACCACTCCATCGATGCCCGTGTCTCCGGAGGAGAAAGGGGACACTCCCAAGGCCGAAGGGAAACCCATCTTGAAGAAATAATTAAACAAAAAGCCCCAATGTTGGAGCAGCAGGGAAGGGCCATAGCAGAGCTCCAGCAGATCCACATGCAGGCGGTTGCCACACGGGCAGTAGAAACAACCCCGGTAACCATACCAACCCAGGATCCTCAAGGCCCCATTGCCCTTCCCCCACCACCTCCAATAAATCCAGCCCTTGCAGCCAGTTATGAGACCGACTACAGCGCTCACCCTGGCCACCCCTTTACTCCGCGAATCATGGCTTATGAGACACCCTCTGCATTCCTCGGCCCCACCAGTGTGGCGAAGTATAACGGGTTAACCGACCCCTTGGAACACATTTTATCTTTTGAAGGTGCTATGAACTTTTATGATGGAGGAGACCTAATGAAGTGTCGAGCCTTTTCTATGACTCTGCAACCACCCGTTTTGATGTGGTACTCGGCCCTGCCTAGGAACTCTGTTAACTCCTGGGCAGAAATGAAGAGAGTTTTCCTGAACAGATACACTGCTAGTTGCGTCCAGCCAAAGTCCGACCACGCACTAGCAGGTGTCATGCAACAACCCGAAGAACCTTTGAGAGAGTATCTATCCCGTTTCCATTCAGAGGCAGGATCCGTTCCAAACCTTGAATCGAGCTTTGCAGTTTTCCTTTTCACTCAGGGACTTCGGAATGGAGACTTCAAAAACTCACTAGTGGGAAAACCGCCGAGGGATATGGCGGAGTTAAGACATCATTCCACCAAATTCATAAATTTGGAGGAATTCAGCAAATGGCAGAAGAACAGAGAAAGAGGGGAACCTTCCTCTCAGGGAAAACCAAGAAGAGATGACAGAAGAGATGACAAAAGGGAGGAACAAAGAAGAGGACCCAGAGGGGACAGAAGGTTCGGCGTTCCCCGAGCAAAATTCGAGCAGTACACTCCTCTCACGGTCCCAAAAAGTCAGATTTTGCAAGAAACAATGCAAACCGACCTTCAAATGGTAGAGAGACCTCCCCCCTTAAAAAGAAGTCAGCGCCAAGACCGTTCCATGTTTTGCTCGTATCATGGGGGATACGGGCATACTACAGACGAGTGCACCTGGCTAAGGGATGTCATCGAGCAACTGATAAGAGATGCGAAATTACAACAGTATGTCAGGGAGGCACTCAACTGACATGCTCGAAGAAGGACCCCCTCTCCGGACAGAAACGTCCGACCTCCAACCAGAGAGACCAACCATAACACCAATCAGCAACCATCCGATCTACAGAGAGTAGCCATGGTAGAAGTAACCACAGACCAATCCCCGCAAAACCTTAGAATCAACACCATAGCAGGAGGTTTCGCGGGGGGAGGAGAAAAGAGATCCGACATAAAAAAATACATCAATCAAGTGTTCGCCGTCCATGACCATCCAATCCGAAAAAGAACCACAAAAAGTGTACCCGTCTGTTTTTCTGATGAAGATCTTGAAGGGATCATCCCGGGTCACAACGACCCAATGGTCATTACTGCCCTGGTAGGCAACTATGAGTTTTCCAGGATATTTGTCGACCAAGGCAGTTTGGCAGACATCATGTTCTTGAACCTTTTTGAAACCCTAAAGTTAAAGACCTCTGACCTAACCCCTTTCGAGGGAAAGTTAATCAGCTTTACAGGAGACGCGGTGGTTCCCAAAGGACACATCCAACTACCGGTAACACTTGGGAACCACCCCTCGGCCAGGACCGAGATCATCAAGTTTCTCGTGGTCGACTGCCCCTCAGCATATAATGCCATCCTCGGCAGAACATGCCTACAGGCCTTCGGTGCGGTCGTCTCTACCGTTCATCTGGCCATGAAATTCGAAGGCTCTGACGGAACTGTCGTCGCTATTCGAGCCAAGCAGGAAAAAGCTAGACTGTGCTACAATGCTAGTTTAGCAAAGTTCAAAAGCCCTGAAGAAATTCAGCCAAAGTTATGTTTGAACAAAGGAAATGTACTTTTGACAGACTTGGATGTCAGATCCGAGTTGGATGATACAAGACCGACCCCACAAGGTGAGTGGGAATTTGTTGTGTTAGATGAAGAGCTCCCGAGCAGGAAAGTGAAGCTAGGAACCAACCTTTCATAAAAAGTACAAGCAGAGATGCTTTAACTTTTAAAGAAAAACAAGGACCTTTTTGCATGGACCTCGGCTGATATGCCGGGGATTGACCCAAACCTGATTTGTCATCGTCTCAGCGTTCACCCGATCGCCAAGTCGGTCGCCCAGAAAAAGAGAAGGGTAAGCACAGAGAAAGCTGCAGTAATTGAGGAGAAAGTGGTTGAGCTCCTCTCTGCCGGATTCATCCGAGAGGTCAACTACTCCGAATGGCTTTCAAACACAGTATTGGTCAAAAAATCAAACGGGAAGTGGCGCATGTGTGTCGACTACACCGACTTGAACAAAGCTTGCCCACACTACAACAGAAAAGCGAAACAACAGCGCTTGAAAACAACAAATAACAGCATTTACGCGGTGCTGTAGATTCGCGTGCAGTAGAAAGTGGCACCAGAAACAACGGCGCTTCACAAATGCTGTTAAATGCCCATTTTCACTCAACTGATGTGCACAATTTACAGCGCTTATTTGAGAAAAGTGCTGTAAATTCACATATCTTCTACTGCATTTGCTTAAATAAGCGCTGTAAATATGGATTTAGTGGCTATTTTCTACAGCATTTGTTTAAGCAAATGATGTAAATTCGTTTATTTTCTACTGCACTTGCTTTAATAAATGTTGTAAATGTGAATTTAGTAACTATTTTCTATAGCATTTTTAAACTAAGCACCGTAAATATATATATATTATATATATTTTGGGCTCATATTGCTTTTTTTTATAAATTTTTTTATTTAACAAATAAATATTTAAACTTGTTATTGCATATATTATTGAAATCAAATAATTGATCAAAATCAAAAACATACTGATGGAAATAAATGAAATATCAAAAGCATTATATCCATTGTATTATCCAATTCTTCACAAGAACATCCACATAATCTTGAGAACTCAAAATTATGTTATCGCATAAACAAAAAAATAGCTAAGAGAAATATATCGCTCCTTCTATTGCTTTCTCTTATCTTGCTGCTCCTAATTGTTCTTTAATTAAACTATTAGTTGCTTCGATCCAGCCTTCACCTCTGCATATGTGAAAAGCACAAATAAATAAGTATAAATTATTAGAACCGACGAAAAAGAACTATAGCACAGGCATACAGCAAAAGATTGATGAAATCATGATGTACTGAATATGTAATCCTCAAATAAATCTAGATCATATTCCTACTAAAGAATACTACATAAAATAGTTCTTTTAGCAATATATTTCTATCAAAACTGAATGTCATTGTTACACAAATCAAAGTTAAGGAAAACAAATATCCAATTCAGATTTTAGCCACATGAGTTTCCAAAGAAATTCCACATGCAACTTGTATAAAATCCAAGCCCAAAACTATAAATAGAGGAAATATGTCAGTCAAAAATAGGTTAATTGAAATTTCATGATATAATAAGTGGTACTCAAAAACATACAGCAGAAAAACATGTTTCAGGAACAACCAATCACTCTTTCTAATAAACATATGCTTTTATGAAATTACTTTCCTAAAAATTTCGTAAACATGGACATCTTTAAGTTAGCTTATTCAATGAGCCATGCTAATCAGGACCTTAGGAGAATCACACCACAATAGTACATAATTTAAATCTTCACACACACAAATACAAGTACACACAATTTAAACCAGAAAAACTAAAACTAAGACCTCCAACAACCAGAATCCATATACAGTAACAGCAGAATAAGCTTACTGTACCAACAATTCACAACCTCATCAGACACAAGAAAACAAAAACCAGAATAATACTCAGCTAACACACCATACACAACAACCATAAGACAACAACGACACCATAACAGAGGCACCATTTTGACAGTAAACTGCTTCATACTCTAACAAGACCAGTACTTGCCTGCTTCATACTTTAACAAGACTAGTACTTGCCTACTTCATACTTCAGTACTTGCCTAGCTACTTGGTACCATTTATTTATATAAATGCATTTTCTCTCCAAGAGCCAGTTATTAAGAGGTTTGCAGAATTTGGAGGCGACTCTGAGATTTTGGTTTAGTTTATGACTTTAGGAATTAGAGTACCTCATCAGGACTTGAAGCTTAACAAGAACATGGTAAGATACCTTAGGATAAACCCCTGAAGTATCAATTAGAAATTAGTTTAATAAGAACCATAGAAATATTATTGTTAATACTTTAGTCAAATATATCTACGACTAGATTTTCATAGTTTTTGCACTTAATATACTACAGTGATCTAGTTTGAAATAGACTACATGATGCATAATTCTATATAGCTTATACACTATAGATTCAAAATAAGATTTCAAAACACCAAAGCATTGTATCAGTAAAGCAAGGGCTAACATATAGCCTCTTTCTCCTAAACACTGCTTAACATGAGAAGAGCAACTTAGCTACAAAAAAGCAAAGCATATAGCCACCATGTCTAATTGAAGCCAATGTACTTGCATTAACAAATTATTATAACAACAATGATAATTTGTGTTACTCTCAAAAGCATTTTATAAGAGAAAATTTCACAAATTATAAGACCAAAACAAAAAAGTTACTAGACACATGTTATGAAACCTTAGCTTCGGAAAAAGTCTAAGAACACCAGATGATTCTGTTAGTGGACTGTTCAATATTGCTAGCTTTGATATCTTGCTTGAGTTTTTCAAGGCCAAACAAAGCAAAAGGACCAAATAATAACAGGAAAGAAAATAGAGAGAACTTATCTCTTCTACACAAATAAAAGAAATCTATGCAAACAGAAAGTAGTACCTACCAGTCTACCACAATTGCTTTGGCATAAAAGTCCAAGCAAAATAAGCACATACTAGCTTGTGAGATATATACACATAAACAACAAATAATAAACTCATCAGCAATAAGTCTTTCCAATCACCCTTTTTTTATAAGAAAATTTCATTCTAAAGAGGCTAAGAAGTACAAGATATACTTCAAGCAAAATGAACCAGAGTTTAATACATACATATAAGTAAAGAATGAAACACCAACCCAACCCCTGCACATTAATGCTGCAGAAAGAAAAATTAATCACCCCAACATAATAAAACACCAAACAAATGTGCAAAGAGTATAACAACCATAGACACATCATGGCTCTCAATCTAATGACAGTATTCATCCTATTCCTCTACCCCACCTTAGTTACAAACAATATGATTTGTAAAAAAACAAAAAAACAAAATCTATCTAAAAGAGCTGATCTAATGCATCTATCTATAAAATCCAACTATGAAAAATATCTAATATAGAAATTGGATGAGGCCGAATCAAAATTGTTACCTCAAAAGAATCAAGAGGACTCTGCCTAGGGTTAGACTCCCCACCAACAATGGCGCATTAATAATGCAGCCACCAAACCTGCATTAAAAAACCATAAAAATAACATAATCTAACACGCAAAATCTACTTCAGAATCTGTTGGCTGAGGTTGTAGCATTGCATATATACACAAATAATATATATACACATAAACATACATACATAAATCAACTTTGCCATTATCCCCAAATTACTAACCCCAACAATATGAATGAAGCTAATCCCCAAATTAAGAACCCTAACAATATGAATAAAGCTTAACAAGATAAATAGGTTTACCTTCGGTTGTAGCACAGTGAATTGAAGGAGCATCATAGAGGGGAGGGTTGAATATTGTGAGCAGAGAAGAGGGAGCAATTTGTGGCGGTGGGTTGTGGGAAGGCAGGGGAGAGGCGGTGGGGAATGGAGAGGGCCGTAATTTGTGCGGCGGTGAGTTGGGGGCCATAAGTTGGAGGGTGGTGGGTTGTGACAGTGGGCTGAGAAGCTTACCTAATTTGAGCCTTGGTAGTTTAGAACCGTGAAGGAGCATAGTGGAGGAGAGCAATGCAGGTGGTGGCTGTGTGAATGTAGGGGAGAGGCGATGAGATGGCGGTTTGTGGGTCGTGGGTCGTCAGTTTCTACGATTACAGAGGAGAAGAGAGGTGTTGGTGGGTTTGGCCATTGGTTTCTATGAGGGGAGAGGCGGGCTTGCGGTGTGGTTCGATCAATCGTCGGCTGAGGCTGAGACGCGGTTAAGCGTGGAAGGTGGAGCGGTTGATCATGGATTGTGGCTCGGGTGAGGGTGGATGGTGGCGTGGCTGGCGCTGTGAGAGACTGTGGAGTGAAGAGGGAAGAGTGAGGAGGCTATCGAGTGAGTGAAGAGACTTCCTATTTTTGTGTTTAATTATTATGCACCATTCATTCAAAAGCACTTCTTTAAAGGAGCGTTGTAAATTAAAATTTCACTGAAGTCATTCAAAAGCATTTCTTCAAAAGAGCGCTTTAAATTAAGTAATGCAATTTTTTTAAGGCTTTGTACAACATTTGCTTAAGCAAATGCTTTTAAAAATGCAATCCAGTTATCTCTACCTATATTTTACAGCATTTCATACACAAATGCTTTAAAATATGTGCTTTTAAAACTCCTTTTTGGTGTAGTGCCAGAAGACCAGTATCCCCTCCCCATCATTGACAAACTAGTGGACAACTCAGCTGGCTACCAACTCCTCTCTTTTATGGATGCATACTCAGGGTACAACCAAATCCCGATGTACCCTCCTGATCAGGAGAAAACGACCTTCATCACTGAAAGGGCTACTTACTGCTATACGGTAATGCCTTTCGGATTGAAAAACGCTGGCGCAACCTACCAGCGGATGATGAACAAGGTCTTCTCGGGTTTGATTGGTCCTACTCTTGAGGTGTACATAGATGATATGATAGCCAAGAGCAAGAAAAAGGAAGATCATCCCCAGGATTTAGCAGCCATCTTAGATAGAATCAGAAGGTACAACATGCGCCTGAACCCCGATAAGTGTACCTTCGGGGTTCCGGCTGGGGCCTTTTTAGGTTTCATGCTCACAGAGAGGGGTATCGAGGCCAACCCAGAGAAATGCCAAGCTATTCTGAACATGCATAGCCCATCTAATGTGAAGGAGGTCCAGAGGCTGACCGGTCGGATGGCAGCCCTCTCAAGATTCCTCACTCAAGCAGCTAAAAAAGCCCTCCCGTGGTACCAACTTCTCAGAAAAAACAAAACTTCTCATTAGAATGACTCTTGCGAACAAGCGTTTGCTGAACTCAAGGAATACCCCTCGGCCCCTCCCGTCCTCACAAGTCCTCAGGAGGGAGAAATTATGTTTTTATACTTGTCTGTTAGTGAAACATCTGTTGGCTCGGCCCTGGTCAAGGACGACGCAGGTACCGAGCGACCCATCTACTTTGTCAGCAAGGCCCTCCAAGGACCTGAAATAAGATACTCCAAGATAGAGAAGCTCGCTTTTGCTCTGGTAATTGCTGCTAGGAGACTCCGGCAGTACTTTCAGAACCACCCCATTGTGGTCAAAACAACTCAGCCGATAAAGCAGGTGCTTCACCGACCTGACTTGGCGGGAAGGATGGTCTCTTGGTCCGTTGAGCTATCAGAGTTCGACGTCACCTATGAGCCGAGGAGAACTCTCAAGTCCCAAGTCTTGGCGGACTTTGTTTCAGAATTGTCAGACTTTAACCATCCCAACCAGCCCCAAACTTGGAAGATTTATGTTGATGGTTCCAGCCACAGTAAGGGGGCTGGGGCTGGAATAATCCTTGAAAACGCCGAGGGCCTCAGCGTAGAATATTCCTTCAAGTTTGAGTTCCCCACCTCAAACAACCAAGCAGAGTATGAGGGGGTGATAGCCGGCCTGCGGATGGCCCACCAAATGGGGGCTTCAGAAATCGAAGTTTTCAGCGATTCTCAGTTAGTTGTATCTCAAGTCAAAGGTGAGTTTCAAGCTAAAGAACCAATTCTCCAAAAATACCTAGAGCAAGTCAAAACCCTCTCAGATCTCTTCCCTCAATTTTCCATCACTCACATCCCTAGGTCCTCTAATGGGCGAGCTGACATTCTCTCCAAGCTCGCTAGCACTAAAGGTCCTGAAAACAACAAAAGCCTAGTCCAAGAAACTGTCCACCAGCCGAGTGTTGTTCTAGCATTATCTCTGACCACCGATTGGATGGACCCCATCAAGCAATATCTTAAATTCCAAGTTCTACCAACCGACCCCGCTCAAGGAAAAAAGGTAGTCAAGCAAGCTGCTCAGTACGCCATGATTGGTGACACTTTGTATAAATGGGGAATGGACTCCCCTATGCTGAAGTGTCTGAACCCTGCTGAAGCCGATCTCGTGCTGGCCGAGGTTCACGAAGGAATCTCGAGCCACCATGTAGGTGCAAAAGCTCTAGCCCGCAAAGTGCTCAGAGCAGGCTATTACTGGCCTACACTTCTAAGCTATGCTTCAGAACATGTCAAAAGATGTAAGTCCTGTCAGCTTCACGGAAAGATTTTCCAACGCCCCCCAATGGAGCTCCACTCAATGATCGCACCATGGCCCTTCTATCAATGGGGCATGGACATCATAGGGAAATTCAAAACAGCTCCGGGGCAGCTAAAGTTTGTGGTGGTCGTAATTGATTATTTCACAAAATGGATCGAAGCCGAGGCTTTGGCCACAATCTCTTCAGCTAAAATCCAAAAATTCTTTCTTAGACAAGTCATCGCTCGCTTCGGTGTCCCACACACTCTGGTGACCGACAATGGCACACAATTCACAGCCAAGGTTTTTCAAGAGTTGGTCGACCACTTCCACATCACCCACCATTTCTCATCGGTCGAACACCCGCAGACGAACGGACAGGCAGAAGCAGCGAATAAAATCATCATTGATGGGATGAAGAAGAGATTGTTTGAAGCCGAGGGATCATGGGCTGACCTCCTCCCCGAGGTATTATGGTCAATTCGAATGACCATTCACACCTCGATAGGAGAAACCCCATTTCGACTAACATATGGTTGTGAGGCTGTGTTGCCTATTGAAACTCGGATTCCCACCTTCCGAGTGTCCGAACGTCCAGTAGAAGTAAATGATGGTTTGTTAAAAGAAGAGTTAACTCTCAGCGAGGAGGTCCGATCTCTCGCATCTGATCGAGAGAAAAAAGCAAAGGAAAGGCAGTCCCGAGAATACAACAAGTGGGTGGTTCCAAGAAGCTTTACTGTAGGGGATCTGGTCCTCAGACGAGCCGACATCGGTTTGAAATACTCAAAAGAAGGAAAGTTGGCAAGGAATTGGGAAGGCCCCTACAGGGTCGTCTCAAAAACTGGCTCGAGGGCATACAGATTGGAGACACTAACAAAGCAGCAACTGAACAACTCCTGGAATGCTACCAAGCTTAGACCTTACTACAGCTAATTGAAACCCACCACAACTCTTGCAAAGTTTCAACCCTGATTTTAAAATTTTGTTGTTTAAATTTCATGTCATTTATTTCAGCATTTCTATGTTTATGTTACATTTAATTTCTATTGTTTGCAAGCAGATCAAAAAAGAGCTTAATGAAGATCTATCTTTTTCAGTCATTCATCTTGTCTTCTTACTGTTAACGTACTAACCATTTCCTCTCGGTTCGCCACCGAGGCGAACTTGGGTGTTTATACACGTCCTTCCAACGGGGACTTATAAACTAACAATCACAAGTACTTTTAGTAGATGCCCGGCTAAACTTAAACAGTTTCTGTAAGCCGAGGACCGAGGATCCCACCTTGGCCAAAGGTAGGAGATCCGAAATCTAAATAACAGTTTACAACGAAATAAAGGACAGTGCAAAATCTTGACGAAATTAAAACATCAACATTTCATAAGAAATTCAAAGGATAAGTAAAGCAATATTCTGTTCAAACCGATCATATTACAGCATTCAGTACTTCATCAAACAACGAAAATTAAAAACACAATAGTAGCAAAAAGAAATGCATAAAAAGATCTAGTCTTCATCCTCGGAAAATGCAATGGTCGACCCATCGAAATCAGCTTCATCTTCATTCTCCAAGTCCAAGGGGTTGGGGAGATTCGGCACTGATAAGTCCACCTCCCTATCCTCGTGGGCGTAGTCAATGATACGATCACCGTCAACTCCAAAATTTGGACTTGCACCTACCACTCGGATCCCCGGATTCATAAGGGACAACTGTTTAACAGCATTCACAAAAGAGTCATTCACTGCATGATCCCAATTGAAGTGGTTCCGCTTGGCCGTAACCTTATGTTTCAAAGCTTTCCGACGAGCCTTTATCAACTCCCCCTGCAACCGACCCACCTCATTCTCAGAATTTGTTAACCGACCCTGAACACCCTCCAGCTCAGTAACTTTTTGCTGAGCTTCAGCCAGTTTCTCTTGAGCAATTTGCAGCAGCCTTCCCTTCTCGGCCTCCCTTCCACCAACATCCTCCAAGGCCTTTTGAGCGGTCTCCCGAGCTCTTTCAGATGCTTCATGTTTTCTCTGCAGGTCGGTGTTGGCCTCGGTCAGAGCTTGAAGATTTGCCTCATTCTCCTTAATCTGAGTTAACAGATTTTTTGCTTGATGGGCAGCAGCTCTCCTTTTCTCCTTCTCAGCGGCCGAAAGAGTTGCGCTGATATCTTCGGCATGCTTTCTAAGGTGGAACATGTAGCTAGCAGCCCTTAGCATATTTTTGCCCAATAAATCACAGTGACATTTTAGAGTGGTAGCAGTCTGGTCCGACAATCTCTTATCATCATTGGAAGTATAAACCAAATCAACAAATTTCTCCTTCAGCTTCTGAGCCCAAACGGTCTCCTCCTCGGGGTCCGAAACGTCAAACCACAAATTACTCCTTTGTAGTGGTTTCAGCAACTCAACAACTTTGCCTTTACCCTTATCTATTCTAGCTCTTTTGGACAAAGGCACTCGGTCCTCCTCCTCCTCCTCCTCCACCCGAACAACGGGCCTCCCAGTAGCTACCTCCACCACACGAACAGATGGTGGTCGGACATCTTGCACCACTTCAACCTCAGGTGATGCCACGGCCACCGTAACTGATCGAGTCGCTTCCGAGGAAACGGCTCCGCCCGAAGAGCCGACCGCTTCAACTGTCCTTGACTTAGCAAGCTCCCTCATACGGGCAGCAGCCTTGTTCTCCCTAGCCATCTTAACTTTAAATCAAATATACAAAGGTTAAAAAAAAGGTGTATATACCAAGCTCGGCTTTCACAAGCTCTTGTGGAAAAATAATAATGTTCCTAATGTCAACTTGGCCATTTTCTTTAAGATAGCTGAAGAAGATATCACATGTATGCCTCTCGTCGGCCGACAGTTCAGTTTCATAATGAAACTGGTAAAGCTTCGGGTGTCTGTTGAAAAAGTCAGGAGACCAGGATAGAGGAAACCGAGGGTGATCATCCTCCATAAACCAGCAGTTCCCCCTTCCGATGAATTGGTACTTGAAAAACAAAGGTTTAAAGGTTTTCCATGAATCAGTGTATTTAGCAAAGAGAGCATGGTCGTTGCGTGCCTTCAACGATACCCACAGTCTCTTGGTTGACCCTTTCTCAAAAATGTTTACCTATGGTATGTATAACCATAGGAACGCTCGGAGCGAGCATGTCAATCGGCGAGCCTCACAAAATTTTTGAAACGCTCGAACAAATGCCCAACCACTAGGATGTAGTTGGTCCTTCCAATGGGGACTTATAAACTAACAATCACAAGTACTTTTAGTAGATGCCCGGCTAAACTTAAACAGTTTCTGTAACCCGAGGACCGAGGATCCCACCTTGGCCAAAGGTAGGAGATCCGAAATCTAAATAACAGTTTACAACGAAATAAAGGACAGTGCAAAATCTTGACGAAATTAAAACATCAACATTTCATAAGAAATTCAAAGGATAAGTAAAGCAATATTCTGTTCAAATCGATCATATTACAGCATTCAGTACTTCATCAAACAACAAAAATTAAAAACACAATAGTAGCAAAAAGAAATGCATAAAAAGATCTAGTCTTCATCCTCGGAAAATGCAATGGTCGACCCATCGAAATCAGCTTCATCTTCATTCTCCAAGTCCAAGGGGTTGGGGAGATTCGGCACTGATAAGTCCACCTCCCTATCCTCGTGGGCGTAGTCAATGATACGATCACCGTCAACTCCAAAATTTGGACTTGCACCTACCACTCGGATCCCCGGATTCATAAGGGACAACTGTTTAACAGCATTCACAAAAGAGTCATTCACTGCATGATCCCAATTGAAGTGGTTCCGCTTGGCCGTAACCTTATGTATCAAAGCTTTCCGACGAGCCTTTATCAACTCCCCCTCCAACCGACCCACCTCATTCTCAGAATTTGTTAACCGACCCTGAACACCCTCCAGCTCAGTAACTTTTTGCTGAGCTTCAGCCAGTTTCTCTTGAGCAATTTGCAGCAGCCTTCCCTTCTCGACCTCCCTTCCACCAACATCCTCCAAGGCCTTTTGAGCGGTCTCCCGAGCTCTTTCAGATGCTTCAAGTTTTCTCTGCAGGTCGGTGTTGGCCTCGGTCAGAGCTTGAAGATTTGCCTCATTCTCCTTAATCTGAGTTAACAGATTTTTTGCTTGATGGGCAGCAGCTCTCCTTTTCTCCTTCTCAGCGGCCGAAAGAGTTGCGCTGATATCTTCGGCATGCTTTCTAATGTGGAACATGTAGCTAGCAGCCCTTAGCATATTTTTGCCCAATAAATCACAGTGACATTTCAGAGTGGTAGCAGTCTGGTCCGACAATCTCTTATCATCATTGGAAGTATAAACCAAATCAACAAATTTCTCCTTCAGCTTCTGAGCCCAAACGGTCTCCTCCTCGGGGTCCGAAACGTCAAACCACAAATTACTCCTTTGTAGTGGTTTCAGCAACTCAACAACTTTGCCTTTACCCTTATCTATTCTAGCTCTTTTGGACAAAGGCACTCGGTCCTCCTCCTCCTCCTCCTCCACCCGAACAACGGGCCTCCCAGTAGCTACCTCCACCACACGAACAGATGGTGGTCGGACATCTTGCACCACTTCAACCTCAGGTGATGCCACGGCCACCGTAACTGATCGAGTCGCTTCCGAGGAAACGGCTCCGCCCGAAGAGCCGACCGCTTCAACTATCCTTGACTTAGCAAGCTCCCTCATACGGGCAGCAGCCTTGTTCTCCCTAGCCATCTTAACTTTAAATCAAATATACAAAGGTTAAAAAAAAAGGTGTATATACCAAGCTCGGCTTTCACAAGCTCTTGTGGAAAAATAATAATGTTCCTAATGTCAACTTGGCCATTTTCTTTAAGATAGCTGAAGAAGATATCACATGTATGCCTCTCGTCGGCCGACAGTTCAGTTTCATAATGAAACTGGTAAAGCTTCGGGTGTCTGTTGAAAAAGTCAGGAGACCAGGATAGAGGAAACCAAGGGTGATCATCCTCCATAAACCAGCAGTTCCCCCTTCCGATGAATTGGTACTTGAAAAACAAAGGTTTAAAGGTTTTCCATGAATCAGTGTATTTAGCAAAGAGAGCATGGTCGTTGCGTGCCTTCAACGATACCCACAGTCTCTTGGTTGACCCTTTCTCAAAAATGTTTACCTATGGTATGTATAACCATAGGAACGCTCGGAGCGAGCATGTCAATCGGCGAGCCTCACAAAATTTTTGAAACGCTCGAACAAATGCCCAACCACTAGGATGTAGTTGGGTGGGAGCTAGGCGCAGCCGCTGGAGCAGAGCTATCTCTAGATCGGAAAACGGCATTTTAACACCCAGCCTTATCACAACCTCCTCATACATGAAAAACTCCCTGCGGTTCCCTTCGATTGCTGTACATACTCGGTCATTGGCTGACGGAGGACTGATTGTGTAAGATGTCCCTGTTTCATCCGTAGGGCAAGGGAGTATGTTAGCTCGGATATGACTCAAATTGCTGTTATTTAAGGCTGACGGAGTACCGAGCACCTCCAAATCAACCCAATCATAAGCTCCAGAGTTCGGAGGCACAGGAAATTCATGAGGATGTGTGACGCACCGTCGAACCATACCTGAGGAAAGGGAAGTCTCGGCGTCAGAATCTACAAAATCAAAATCTTTAAACAACCTAACCCTAGGTTTATTGGTCCTATAGCCGAGCCTACTGCATCTTCCCCTAACCTTTAAGGCTTTTCCCCAGAAGGGTTTTTCCCAAGTACGGTTCGAGGGGCGGCGGGCCACTTGGGCCCGCTCCTCCGCTACTTGATACAATAACTTCCTACTCTCCTTTTCCTCAAAATTCTGGGGAAATTCCACCGATAACGGCATCTCCGCCGTGGGATCCGCCATGCGATGGCGAAAAGGCGGTGGCAGGAAGTCTAGTACTTCCAAATCAGAAGAAGATGAAGATGAAGAAGAGGAAGAATCCTCAATATCGCCTAAACCCAAAATTTTTGACAATTCCTCATACCATGACCAGTTAACACCCATGATGAAAACTCAGGAAATTCAGAAAACCCAGAAAGAAATTCTAAACCCAACGAAAGCCAAGAACCCAGAACCTAAGGGATGAACAGTTCAAACGAAAAAAGAAAAAGATAGAAGCAAAAACCAGAGGTTCCAAGTCAAAATACCTGAAACTGTAGAAAGAAGACTGGCATGAACTGATAGGTGCAATGAAGGGGAAGCAATAACCGTCAAAGAGGGCAGGACTGCAATGGCTTGAGAATGGATGTAGGAAATCTGAGATCTTAAGAGAAAACGCAGGAACAGAGAGGGAAGATAGAAGGAAGAGTTTTGGAAGAAATGAGAAAAGAGAAGACTACAGGGCAGTTAAACTCAAAAAGAAACTTCCCTCCCCACGTTTTTGAGTTACTGGGCCTGGCAGCAGAGGCCCAAATCCAACATTGAGTCACTCAAAGAGACACGTGTCGCACAGTCAGTGGAGGGAAACATTTCAAAAACCCAAAGGGCAGCATGCATAATAATGACACCTGACACAAGCAACACGTGTCAATGAAAGGACGTTCAAACGTCCTCTCAATCAGTAGAAGGGACAGCGAGGCACTTTGAGCTGTCCTGAATTCATCACCTTGCCCCAACCCTAACGCTCGGTTCCTTTAAAGGACGCCGTCGAAGAATTATCAGCTCGGCTCAAGACTCAAAAAGTCTTACCGAGCTAGGGGGCTTATGTGGTAGACCGACCCTTGGTCTACCCTTAGCATACTCGGCCGACCAGATTATCCTATCTGATAGGTCACGCCTACCCAGGCCGAGCGCTTGTCCTAGGACCCATCCTGGCGCCTCAGGACCGACCACATGGGGCTTACCCCCCAAGGAGTCCGAGCTAGGGGCGCGTGAGCCTAACTTGCCAACAGGGATAAGATTCTCCACTACAGGATAAGGATGAATGACTCATCCTACATCCTAAATGGGACACGTCAGCTGCCTTGCTGGCCCTCCGTACAAGCCCACAAGGTACAATGCCACCCCTATAAATAGCTATCTCCAGCAAGGGGCTAGGGTACGTTCTCTCTCTCCCTAATTGCACATTTGCACAGACTGTGATTAGGGAAACCCTAGTTGTCCCAACTGGACCTCTAGCATACCTAAGCAATCATATACTAACATCAGTCCATCCACTAGTTCTTGGGTCTCTCTATACCTTTGAGCTAGGGGTATATCTGATACACCGTGTCCTAGACACGACAAGTTATATGTGTTTATAGAATGATTATGCAAATTTTGTTTACTGCTTGATTTGATTTAAATGTTGCATCAAAGATGAGTACTTCTAATTCATGTTGTATGAATAGTCTGAAAGTGGTAGTTGTTATAAGGTGTTTAAAAATGAAATTTTTAGTAAAGGAAAAGTTAAGATTTATTTTTAAGATGTTATGATTATGTTTTAAAAATTATGTTACGTTTGGAAAAGGTTTTCATGATTTAAAAGCTAAAAAGAAAAAGTAATTTTTATGATACAGTAATCTGTTTTTGATTTTCAAAAAGGATTAATTGATTTCAAGTATTGGATATTTTGAATACAAGTCTTTTTGGGAATTCAAAGATGATTGGAGAAATTGTATTTGTTAAAAGGTCATGTATCTTTACCACTTGTGGTTTGCTTAATTAGAATTGTGTAGTTATTTATGGGATTATTTTGTAAATATTATTTGGTAAAGGCTTTCGTTTGGATTCGGGTGACGTGACTTCAACTCAAGAGGACACTAATTTTGTAGCTTCAACTCAAGGTGAGAGAGAAGCCCTCTTAAAACATAGTGGCATGTAGGGTAATATTAGGACGTTCCGTATCATCTCAAAGGTCGGAACTAGGGATCTATCGGGTGAGTAGTAGAACGGCAATTGTGTGTGTGTCCCGCCGTTCATACGAAAGCACGATCCCTTTATAATGATTGTATATGTTATGGATTCTGATTTATTATGATGTTGGCTTTATTATTATGAGGTTTATATATTGTTAAATGCATAATGATAACATGTCTGGCTTATATGTCAAAAATCTGGTTATTGGAAGTTAATGGGTTGATATGATGTTATATTGGATAATTTTGAGAATTGATTAAAGGCTTTATGGTTAAGGAATTGATACGGAATCTTTATGGAAATTTATAAAAGTTTGTAATGTTATCCCCTGATCGCATTGTCAATGTGACGTGCTTGATCATTAAATTTTGCCGGCCACGTGACTGGAACTCCGTGGTTATGAGCTCAGTTTGAAATCTGCTGTAATTTGGAAGCGCCTGTGATAAGTCAATCCCTTAGCGGTCGAGACCTGTTAGAAGTGTGGATAGAATGGGTCGACCACAATTAGGAATGGTTAACTTAGTAAAACATTTCAATAATTTAAAAGATTTAGGAACCCCTTTCTAAACCTTGCGTTGAGAGTGAAGTAGTGGAGAGGAAAGACACCCTGTTTATCTACTGATACTCAGGTATGCTTGGAGGCTGGAGCCCCTTCAAGTGGTGATTGCAATAGGGGAGGGCAAGGACGGTGAAACGTCAAGAAGCCTCGAGTACTTCTCTAGGCGGGACGGGACTACATTGACAAGGTTTACTGGAGTCTGGACTTTCGTCGTAGCAAGGACTGCAGGCCAACTGGAGAAAGTGTTGTCGCCCCCTTGAGCAAATCATAGATGGTGAGAGGGAACCTGAACGAGGATTAGAAGTCGGTAGGTGTTTGGTTTTTGGAAACTTTTGTGGAATAAATCTTGTTAGCCACCGGCGTCTGGTCACATGATTTGAGAAAAGCCGGATTAAAAACGATGAATTTTTTGGTGTTTTCAAACATGTTTAGGGTGCTGTCCAAGATGGACCAGCAACCAAACAAATTGATTTAAATCATTTTATGAAATGTTTTCAAATGGTTTTAAAACATTCAAAGTTCTAGGAAATACGGGAATTGTTTTGATAAAACAATAGTGTTTTAAGTTTTTCGATTAGGAACGGAAAGTGTTTTGAAACTAAGAAAAGATTTTCTTAATACAAGTTAATAATGTAAGCACATTTTATTTAGTACGAGGAATATTAAAGACGAGGGATTGGGGCAGCCGGCAGCAAAAGGATCTGAGGTGACGGTATGCAATCAATCGTTGGACCTCAGGTGAGAGAGAAGCTTTCCTAAGACACCGTGGTAGTTAGGTGATTTATTAGGACGTTCCATATCATCTCAAAGATCGGAACTAAGTGGTTCGGAGTCAGTAGTATAAGTGGCAATTGTTTGTGTTGTGTGGCCACTTATACGAAGGTGACAATGACCACACTGTTGTGGTGTGATGTTTGTGTGATTGATAGTATGTTTATGTTTATTAATTTAATTATGCTTAATGATATTTACTGCTGTTGACTAATAAAAGTAATATACTGATGGACGTCTGTTACGTCCCGAATAAGGAAATGAAATTAATGAAAATGAAAGTAAAGTTATAAGTATGAGAAAAGAATAATGATAAGATGGAATAGAAGAGTTAAAGAATTGAGATTAGGGAAAGGAAGAATAATAATGTTGAGAACGAGCCAGAGCTGGGGAAAGTATTGTTGTTGTTGGAACAAGATGGGAGTTGAGTGGAGCTGGGCTCCTTTGTTTTCGGTTTTAGACTGGGACTAGTGTTGAGTTGAGCTTGCTCCTCCATTAGCGCTCAGCAAAAGATGATTTCTGAAAAAGGTTTTTGAAAAGAAACTTTTGAAAAGATTTTTGAAAAGAAGTTTTTGGAGGAGAATTGTAAACAAAATATTTTCAGAAAAGTTTTGAAATAAAATTTGTGAAAGTTTTTTAAAAGGAGATTTTTTAGAAACTTTGTGAAAAGAGATTTTAAGAGAGTTTTTGAAATATGGTTTTGAGGAAGTTTTTGAAAGGATATTTTGAGAAGGTCTTCTTTTTGTAAGTATATTTTTGAAAATCTTTTTGGAAATAATATTTTTGAGAAAGTTTCATGAAATGACATTTTGTGAAAGAGTTTGTGAAAACAATATTTTGTGAAAGTCTGTGAAAGAAGATTTTGTGAAATGATATTTTTGAAATATTGTTTTGAGAGAAGATTATGAAATAAGATTTTGAAAGAAAGATTGAGAAAGGAGATGCGAGTTTATTGATGTGATCCCAACTCTGTGCTATGTGAGAAATGATGAGTGAAGGATTGTGCCAAGTTAGTGGTCGGGACTCATTGAAGGGTTGCACGAAGGATGGGCCGACCTTAGGATAATTAAAAAGATAAAAGACTTAAAAGACATCCGCGGTGAGGTATGAGAGTGCGAAGTAGTGGAGAGGAAGGAACCATAAGTATCTACGGATACTTAGGAGGAGATTGCATTAGGGGAGGACAATGACGGTGAAACGTCAAGAAGTCTAGAGTATGTTTCTAGGCAGAACGAACTCCACATGTGGCGTACGAACGTGGTAGGGACTGGGTCCAAAGTCGTGGTGAGTTCTGCGGGCCCACTAGAAACATACTGTCGCCCCCTAGATTGCAAATCTAGAACAGTGAGAGGGACTGGAGTGGGGCATCTTGTTTACCACTGTGAGTTGAGACAGCGTGCCTTGATTATATGAATTGAATGGATATGATATGATTTGAGGCTGTAGTCCTCCTGGTCTGGGACCATTTGTTGTGAGATAGCTGTCGTGCCCGCACGGTAAAGGTCCTGTACTCCTGTTTGCTTCCGACTAGGTTGGGTGGATGACCGAGGAGATGTAGACGTGAGTGATAGCCAAAAACGAAATGAATTTCCCGACGATATCGAATAATTCCCAAAGTAAAGGAATGCTATGAATGGATAAGATTGGAAAGGAAGAAATTCTGAATTGAGAAAGAAGGAATAATTAAGAGAAGTGAAATTAAATTTAGAAAGAAATTGAAGGATAATAATAAGGACAATAAGATTAATAATATTGATATTGACATCATGCTTGATTGCTGTGTGCTTCTGTGTGGTATTGTGTGTTTTTATGGTCCTTCTATCTTGCCTATCGTAATTCCACACCGTCAACGATGCGTCGTTCAGATCGCTTACTCTCTCCTGTTCGTTGGCATATCGGTGTTGCTGGTATCTCAACGGGCAGATGGAGTATTTCATGGATATCACTATGTGGAATAAGTACGGAAGAGGTTGGAAGCACACCCCATGCGGCTGGGCATGGACCGGCTACACGGAGATCGTGATCCAAGATCCGGAGCATCAACTGAGTGGAGTTAATCTAGAGCCGCACTTGGGACAAGTCAACGTACGAGAATTCAGTAGCTACGAGGAGAAGGCACGGTATGAGCAGCGGGGGAACTTTACTACATCAAGTGGAGGGCTGCTGGAGTCCAATGACAATGAGGGGACAACCACAAGGGCGGCATCATCTTCGAGAACGAGGAGAGGGCGTAAGAAGGAAAAGGAGCTACGTCCCCTTGCTTTCAATAGGAAAGTTTAAAGATCGTGTAGGTAGTTTAGGTCCTTGTGAGTGTTTGGAGTTAAGGATTACCTAAGTGATGGATCATCCATGTAACTTAACTTATTTCAAAACATGCCCTACTTGTATTACAACTTTGTGAAGAATATCCAATGGCCCTTTTGATGAAACGTAAAGAACTACTTTAAATTAGAACTAAACCATTTTCCTGAAAAATGTTTTTGTGAACCCAAGTGGATAAGCTTTGATTTTAGTAACAACTCGGTTTTCATTAAAGGGGTGTCGTAAACACCAAGACTTTCCCATGACGTTTTCAAATACGTCAACAACGTTTTACAAAAAAAAAAAAATTGGCCTTATTTTTGCAACATTAATGAATAAAAGACAATTATTTTGGTTTATGAAAATCGGGCTGTTACAGAAAATGTGAAATTGTTGAAGGTTTGAGTGTTTATGTGTGATGGGGATCAAGTATTTGATGATGATTTAGTGGGTTTTTGTGTAGATTTTTGGGATTGAAGGACCTAGGGTTTTTCGGTGGAAAAATCGCCCTAGAGAGAAGAAGAAGAAGATGGTGCGTATGTGTTGTTTGTGTTGGCTGCTACAGATTTAAATCTGGTGTGCGCTTGGGCCCAGGTTATGCGCGCCTGGGCGCGTGGCGCATGTAGGTCAGGTGCTTGGCTGGTAGCTGGTGCTTGGCTGGTAACGGTATGCGCATTTCTGGTGCTTGGCTGGTAGCTGGTGCGGGATTTTTGATGCGCCAATCCTGGGCTGGTGCGCCAGGCGCGCGCCTAGGCGCGGTTGTACCTGTAAGAATCAACCAATTTGGTGCTGGTACGCCTGAGCGTGCACCGGTGCGCTTGGGCGTGGCCCAGGGGACTTCCATTAAAATTGCTATATATTCTTCGATAACCGTTGGATCTTGCTCAAATTTTGAGACACGCTTCCTAAGACCCTTATCTTCACATCCAACGGTGAGATTTACGTTTTTAGTTGTAGATATTTTATTTTTTAATTTCATAATAGAGGGTGTTTCTAACACCGAAAACACTGTCTTTAACACTAGTTTGGTCTTCTTTAAACTTCCTACCCGATGCCAATGCTTCTTAACTCCTTTTTGGCACTCAAAGAAATTCTAACCCATCGCCTTAAATCCTATGTGGCATAATTATTATTTCCAAATCTTATTATCATTTAATTATTATTGTAATTGAAATTCAGGATGTTATAATTCTCCCCCACTTAATGGAATTTTGTAACACCCTTGTTCTAAATTATAAAATAGCAAGTAAAAGTCTATAATTAAATTGATGTACTTGAAAATTCCATTTCTCAATTCAAGTTTACAAATAATTTTGGGCATCCATTTACAATATTGTAGCACAAAAATAAGGTTTCATTCTTTCTAGTCTTCTGTTGCGACACTCTGATCCACAAGCTCCTTAGCAATCACCTAAAATGTTAACCACTAAGGGTGAGACCTTTTCGCAACACAGTGGATCATAAGATAGTAGAAAGGTACATAATAGAAATTTAAGCATAATAATTAAATCAAGCCATGACTAACAAATGCATCACATTCTCGTGTTATCAAGTTCAAACACATTTCCATAATCATTCTCTTTTCATATACCATAAAACTGTATGTCACCTCACGGTCAGAGGCCAACATACCGACATTCACATTGTATGTCTCCTCACGGTCAGAGGACAACATACAAACCATATTCCTTTTCACTTTATTTTCTTTTTCCTTATTTCTCTTTCTCTTTTTATTTTTGCACCACTAGAACTTTGTGCATCTGCTAGGCAATTCACCACCTACTAGGGACTTTACACCTGTCAGGACTGAGACAACCATTAGGCATCACTCGTTAGGACTATGCATTATAATTTCCGTTAATATTCATTTCTCACAATTCCACTTCACATTTTATTATCTGTTTAGGTGGTTATGCAGTGAATTGATCTATTGGCGCACCGACGCCTAACGGGAATTTAGGACCTAATGGGCAATTAGCCTGACAGGCAATTGGCCCTAGCAGGCAATTCACCACCTAGCAGGGCACCTAGTGTGCCGCTGCTTCCAAGGATCAACCACACTGCATTCCGTTTATTCCTTTCAGAACTCATTCACAAAAGTCCAGCACAACATACACACCATTCATCAAATACTCAGATAATTGCAAGTAATATCCAATATTCACATTCATCATTTTCAGCAGACATAACCATTCCTTTAATTCATAAATCAACCACAATTTATCAAGTATTTTACAAATCACATTTTCCCAAACATTCTTCACACTCAAACATTTTCAAGTTATATATATATATATATATATATATATATATATATATATTATCGTTTCTAATTCCCATTACTATTTTTGTTTACATCACATTCCCATTTTCAATGTTTATACACATACACCATCAATTACTCACATATAGGGTCACATTCCGAATAATCACATACAAAACTCTTAGTGGACATAGCAATTTATCAACAATCAACAAATACCACAAATCAGTCGACATACTCAGGTATGTCTCAGAGTACATTTAATATAAGTCAACTTCCTAGGGTTCTTCACTTCCTAGTTTAGTATTATACAAAAAGGAACTTATCATAAACAATAAAATTAACCATAAATATACTAATCACCCCTAAACCAACTCTAAATCAAAACCATTTTGCTACCCACAACCCGGTCTAACTATTAAACCCAAATCCTATTATAAACCATAACTATCCCTAACCCAAACACTACAACATTTTTTACTTTAGGCAACACATAATGTTTCAACAGTTGGCAAACTGTTGCCTATGAATGGAAAAGGCAACGATTTTTTAGTGTAGCCAAATAATATAAATAAGCAACGATTTTGGCTATTATTTGTTAATAACTGTTTTATATTAATATAAGGTCTTCTATAGGCAACAGTGCAGCAAATGTTGATAAAAAATGCCACATTTTTGTAAGTGTTGCCTAAAATTTCATTAATTAAACCGTTGCAAAAGGTTCTTTTACTTAGCTGAAAATAAAAAATGAGCGCATAAGAGACTCATATACTATAGTAATATACTATCAGACAGATCTCTTCATTTCCAACAAAGGAATACCCTTCAAAAGAAAATCCCTTCAATGGAAAAGCAGCTCTAATCCGTCCTCACCCACGGCGGCCTCCGTTAGTAACTCCGCGCGTTACCGGTCTTTGCTCCATCCTCCGCTCCGCCTTGCCTCGCTCCAACCCTCGACTTCACGCCGCTCCATCCTCACTCACGGCGAAGCACCTTCACTCATGACTTTATCGACCTCTGCTCCTTCCTCCGCTCCCTCCGGTTCGCTGGTTCGTACACACTCAAAAAAAGGCCACCAAGGTTTGTCTCTCTCCCTCTCTTCTTCTTCGATCTCTCCCTCTCTTCTCCTTTTTTTTCTCTCTCTCTCTCTCATCTTCGTTCTCTCCTCCCCAATCAAGAACAGAACTCGAAGGGGAACATAACTTTGATGGAGCGTCGATGGAGAAGAGAACAGAGCATCGATGGAGAGCCCGTTCACCGACACCGCCATCCATCACCGCCGCTGTTTTTTAGCACCAATTCGATTTGAAACCTTATTCTCACAACCCTAATTCGATTCTCTAAAATTGAGAACAAAAATCCCTAATCCGTGAGTTCTTTTACAAATATACCTTATTCCTTATTCTTAATTCAATTCTCTGAAATTGGGAATAGAAAACCCTAATATGAGTTTTAGTTTATGATTTGTTTGGTAATTTTAGTTTTATTCCCTAATTTTTGTTTTTGGTATAGGAGATTCTGGTTTAATTGAATCAAGGTAAGAGATTGTTGTTTTGATTGGATTACTTTGTGTTATTCTTGGTGATTTCTGTTATGATTTTGATGTGGGAAATGTGCAGGAACCATTGTGCAGTGAAATTAAAGAGAGGATCACTTGAGTTCTCCATAATATATGCCTATTTCGATATGTATTATGACATGAATCAATATACTGTTAGTATTATTAAACAAGGTTGTTGTCGCTATTAAAACTTTCTGTTTTTGCATTTTGGAAAGAATCAAAATTAATCAGTCTTGACTCTTGAGGAGAATACTTGGTGTTGCTTGTTAACTAGTATAACCTGGTAAAATTTTCATGCATTGTAACCCACCACATGATGCTCTTGTAATGTGACAAGAATTACTTTATACTATTTTTTATGCAGATATATGAATCTGTTTGATTTTAAATTCTTTAACTTTTGTTCTTATATCATGCATTAAATTTTTATCCTATATCACTATGGATGACTAAATAGACACAACTGTGGATTTATCCTAGCATTTCTGCATTTATCTATAATGTGTTTTGCTAAAACCTTCCAGAAGTTATGTACTACTATATTTATGAAATTGTGAATTTATCTATAATGTGTTTTGCTAAAACCTTCCAGAAGTTATTATAATTTTGATACTTTCTCTTTCCTATCATTTTTTGCTTATTGCATGGTCCACTTCTAGTAGCATTATACGTCAAATATGTTGATAGCACTTCAGTATTTAATCGACGTTTAGTAACAAGCTTAAGTGACTCCTGATATTATGTTATTTGATCACACCTCTTAAACTTTTTATATTTTGGATTTTACACATCTAACTTGTATTACACTTGAACATGCAGTGGTTATTAGTGGCTCAAACTGATAACATCGCGACATCTTCCTGCCTTATAAGCCCTCAGCTAGTGAAGTATGGTTGTTTTTTTCCATTTTTTTATTTTAACTGTTATGTGAGATTCTATGTTGTTGCTGATTGACTCTTCGACATCCATCTGTTGTAGTTTTCTTATCAATGGAAAAGGAGTAGGCTATAGGACTAGTGTTCAAATCCTGACATAGAGGAACAGAGCCTACTCTTTCACTGAGAATGCACTATAGACATAACCCTTCTATGCATTTCAGCTACTCGAAAAAAAAGCACTTTTGTTGAAGGGGTAGTTTCTCAAAAAATCACTTTTGTAACATTTTTAAGCCTAAACAAATAGAACGAAAATCACTTTTGCAGAATTACTATTTTTAAGCCTAAACAAATAGGCCCATAGTGTATGATATTCGTAGAAAATTGTTAATAACTCAATAAATGCCAGACTAACTGAGAAAGCAGGTAACTTAGACTCAAAAACTTCTGTAATTATCTTCCACACCTGATATTGAGATTAATTAAAGTCTACGACATGATTTCTGATTTCTGTGTTGTTTGAAGTTTCTCTTGCTTAATCACAAACCTGTGTTGCTATATGGTGTTGTTTCACATTCTTAAACTGTGTTGTTCCAAATCTTTCTTGCTTGAGAACAAAATGAAATAATTCGCAGAGGTTCAATTTTTATGCAATAAATGTTCTTTTGAATTTTCCATTAGATCACTGATATGAAATAATGTGCATGTGCTGGTTTGGTATGGTGTTTTTAGATGTGGAGTATTGACTGTTGAAATTGAACATGTTGATGTTGCTACATTGGAAAAACTTGAGAAGCAAGGAGTTGACTGCCAACCTAAAGCCTCTACTATACGAATTATTCTTGTATCTAGCCATTTTTTTTTCAAATATAGAGTTAACTAAGAAAATGAACAACTAGATATTTTTGACTCACGTGTAAACTGTAAAGTATTGCCTTTATATATCTTAGCAGTAAGAGTGTTTCATATATTCTTGTATTTTGGATTTCTTTATTTCTATGACTTTGTCCTCTAAATGCATTTGTTTTTTTAAAAGTTGAACAGTTGGGAGGATGGGGAAGGGGGAGATGCAAATTGAATCTGATTTTTATCATGAGTGATTGATCAGTATTAGATAAATAGAAATAGAATAGCTAATAATCTAGTTGCCCATGTAAGCCTCTGCTGGGTAAGCAGAGGCAGTTAGGTTAAGTTAGTTGCCAACGCTCTGCTCTCTCTCTACCTAGTTACTTTTACAATCAGCTACATTGCTTCGGGTTTATATACGTGATAGTAAACCTAACTAACCTAGCCACCTCTTGCTGAGTCAGTAAAATGTGTGTGCGCTGTAAGTCCTAGTGAACTGTAGTTACAACTAGCAATGTACAGAATTATATTACAAAAGTAGCTATTAACTTTCATATTCTTCCAGTTTTGTACTAGAATTGCTATCAGCCTATGACACACTTGTTAAATTTAATATTTGTAAAGATAAAGAAGAAAGTTGCTTCCTTGCTAATTTCTTTGATGTGACTTTTCAACATACTACAGGATAAGTTTTTGCAAAAGGTTCACTTCGATAAGCATGGCATTCCTCTTCCTGAGTTTATACAGGTTTGGCTGTTTATATTGGTTCTTATAGTACCTAAGAATGCATCTCTAGGATAATAATCAAAGATATGTGTAATTGTGAATAATACATTGAATAGATAGATAATCTCGAAGGCGCTAAGAAAGAGGGGAACTTTTTGGATATCCTCTTATGGTAAAGAGTAGGAGATTAGCGTATATGATGGTAGAGGAAATGATAGATTCATAAATTCTGTTCGGTAGGCCATAACCCTAAGGTTGGATACTAATTATGTTATGAATCAATGCCATATATTAAACTGCTACATTGGTTCAGCATTGTTTAATTTTAAATTTGATCAAGCTGTGGTATTGGTACTAATTTTGTTTTGTTTTGTTTTTGCAGCTTTCCCATTCATCATTCTATACTCACAATGTGAGGGGCTTGATATTACTGGATTGTGATACTGCAGAATGTGAAAGTGATAGTAGAATTGTAGATAATAGAAAGTGTTGTTTTACAAGCTACAACACTGCAGCAAAATTTTTCATTTTATATATTTACTACTTTTTAGGCCCTAGGGTGTAACACCCCTAATTTTTCGTCTCCCGGATGATAAGGAAATTAATAATAAAAGTTTTATTATTAATTTATATGAATTTCCCATGTTTATGTTTTGTATTGATTAGCCTGAAATATAAAAATAAGTGGAAATATTTTTATATATGGCAAATAAATGCAAAAATATGGATATTGCATTTTAGTCCTTGGTTTAGGACCTAAATGTAATATTGAAAAGGTTCTTGGAGGGAAAGATTTAAAAAGAATTAATTTTTAAATTTTGTACTGATCTAACCGGTTAGTAATGCCCTGTAACCGGTTAGACGATGAACCCAGAAACTGGGTTAGTGGAATTTTATGAGTAATCACTTGATTAATTCGTTTATTCGCCACGAAATCAGTCTTGTGATAATGGGAAACACGCGTCAGTGTGCATGTACGACGAATTCCTCTATAAAAGCCCTAAATCCTGATCAAATGGGGTTGTTTGGCTCTGGTTTGGTGTGAATCTCTGTTCTAGGGTTTCAAAATCATTTCCTTAATTCTCTCTCGTTGTTGAGTGTTAGTAATCGAGTGATACACAGTTGTAAAGCTTACATTAAGAGCTTTACAAAGACCTAAACACTATGAGTTGAGGGTTAAGGAGCTAAGAGAACGAAGCTTTTGAAGTAGAGGAGTTCGAAAACCGTTTCTGCAAAAACTTATTTCTGGAGCTGAGTTGGAGTTTTAATTTGGGTAAGTGTATGAACTCTTTTGACCTCAAAATCGTTCAATCTCTTAGTGCATGTTACCTAGATCAAGTCCTAATCATTTTCCCTGATTTGTTTGGCCAATACCTATGTTGAAATCTTTGGTGTTTGGATCCTGTTGCTGAAATCGTGGGTAAAGAGCAGAACTAGGGATTTTTGGTGGAATCTGTGAATTCTCTTCAATCTCAGTGTCATTACTCATCACACACTATCCTAAGGTATGGGAGAAGTTTACCTTATACTAGATTTAGACTAAAATCAAGTGATTTAGGATTTGAGTCAACAAAGACTCAAAAGGGCATTATGTGTTTAAGGCACAAAGGCTTGGAGGCCAAATTCCAGCTCATTTCTGTTTTGAGCAACTTTGTGTTGATGCATGTAATTGATTTTGATGCCTAAATCTGAATTTATGGGTGTAGTGTGAGTTTTGAGGCATTGAATTGTGTTTATATGTATTTCTATGCAATTTGATACACTAAACCCAATGCATGCAAGTTAAATGTGTTTCTGTGTATGAACATGTTTTTCTTAAGGTATATGAACTCTGTGAATGTTGAAATTTGGTTAGATTTGAGAAATGAAAAGAATGATTTGTCAAACCTCTTGTTTTAGTGGGCTGACTGCATAATCTAACCGGTTACTCGATATTTGTAACCGGTTAGACACTGTAAAATTTCAAAAGAAAATAAGTTTATAAAATCAGTCTTGTGGTCTTCTTAATTCTACTCAAATCTAGACCTTAATTTCATTGGAAACAATCTGAAAATAAGTTGATTATGTTGTTATAGTTCAGATTGAAGTTAAAGAGTTAATACCTTGGTGTAATGAGATAATTTCAAGAGGAAATTGTGCTCATTTGGAAATGGAATGTGATTTAGACTTTTGAATGATAAACACAGTGGTTTTGAGGTGTAAAACAATGATACAATTTGTTTATGGATTGGGTAGAAAATTCAAGAAAAAGGGTTTTTCTGAATTTCAATGGTAAACAGTTCAGGTTTGTAATTCTAATCGGTTAGCCTGAGACTGTAACCGGTTAGTACCTGAATCTGAAAAATAAAAAGTTAAGTCTTTTGAGTACCATTGGTTATGTTTTCCCAATCTAAGCCTAATGGCATGTTTTTGAGATAATTCAAGAGAGAATTTTTGTGCCAAAGATTATGCCTCAAATTAATCATTCAAAAGAGAAATTGAAATATTTCTAAATCACAGTAAATAAAGTAAAGATAAAACCAACCTTGATGATTGTGCATCCATATAGAATGGAAGTTTGGTTGGTAGGAACGTTTATCATATTCTGGGAATATGAGGAGGGTACTCCGGGAGTACCAAATTGTAACCTACTTGATGACATATTCTGGGAATGTGGCCAGTGTCCGGGACCTGGTTTTTATGCGTTCTGGGAACGTATGCGTTCTGGGAACGTGATGCACACTCTGGGAGTGATGCTTATTATCCACGTATGGTTTGGCATTACGTTCTGGGAACGAATGTCAGTGTTCCGGGTACACAAGGGTGTATTAGATGGACGTCCAAGATGGACTTTTAGAGGCCTCAGATGTGGATAGTGTAACATCCTCACTTTAATTAGTTAATTTTAAATTTTAAGAAAATCAGAGTTTGAAAATTCATTTTAGAATTTGATTTCTATTAAAAAGTTTTCGAAAACCCGGCAGAGTTTCCTTTGTTTTTCGGACTTCCCAAAAATTCTCTTCTTAAAATCTGTCAGCCCAAAATATCTAAAAACTTAAAACATAATAGTCCAATAACCAGATCAGATCCTAAGGCCCAATTAGTACAAATTCAAGGCATACAATTACTACGCATATTAAATTACAAAAATAACAGTTTTAAAAATAAAATCCGCTCAGGGTATCACAAATACACTCCACGTGGTGGAGAGTTTCCAGTTCAGCCCGCAACAGTGTAAGCTCCGCTTCCGTACCTGTAAAATTATATCAAGAAGGGTAGCATTACACAGGACTTAAAAAGATAAATACTAAAAGAAGACATAGCAAATAACTAAGCCTATATAATTATTAATACATTTTATTCATAGTTATTCATATAATTAATCTCTTTTAGTTCTTCACTTATTCTCACATTCTTTTAATTATTGATTCCCTTTTCATTCTTTCTTTCCTATTCTTTATTCTTTTTCCATTTTTCATTAGGTAGTCCAGCCCCAGCCAGCCGTACGGTACTGAGCGCTAGGATTTCCCCTTTTTCATTATTCGTTTTCTTTTCATTTTCTTTTTCTTCTTCTCTTCCTTTTCTTTTACTTTTTCCTTTTCTTTATCTTTTCCTTTTTCCTTATGACTGAGTCCAACAGACCATCAACCGTTTACCTTTATTATTCCTTTATCTCTTTACTGGTGATAGTGGCTACCGCCCGCCTGCCACCCCATCATTTAAATCTTTTAGTGATGACAGTGGCTACCGCCCGCCTGTCATCGAAATTATTCCTTTTCTTTTATTTCTTTTAGGGATGACAGGGACTTCCGTCCTCCTGTCATCGATTTCATTCTTTCCTTTTATTTCTTTTAGTGATAACAGGGACTTCCGTCCGCCTGCTACCGAATCCATTCTTTTCTTTTATTTCTTTTAGTGATAACAGGAACTTCCGTCCGCCTGTCATCGAATTCAGTCTTTCCTTTTATTACTTTTTAATGATAACAGGGACTTCCGTCCGCCTGTCATCAAATTCATTCTTTTCTTTTATTACGACTGAGTCCAACAGACCATCAGCCATTCTCTTTTCTTTCTTCATTATTTATCTTTTCTCTTATTATAATATAAGTAACTCTTTTATGCTTAACTTAATCTTTTACTCTTTATTTTCGTTTATGACTTATCACATTTTTCCTACGTTTTCTACTTTAATCTCTTTCTTTTTACTAATTACTCTCGCTCTTATCCAACTTTACTTTGTGGCTTATCATCCTAATGTTTATTTTACCTCTATTTTGGTATTTCTCTTTCTTTTCCTCTTTCTACTATTAATTATCCTAATGTCTAACTAACTCTACATAGCTTTAGTATAGTCATTATATTTTAATTTCCCGTTTGCAAATTCTTAATTAACTCTATGATTCCTCTCTCTCACACTATTATTTACTTATTCACTCATTTTCCCCATAATAGTATTGTACTCTATTTATCTACCGCTATTACATTCCCTCTCCTTGTATTATTATCTTTTCATTGAATTCTTTACTTATTACCTACTTGTATTTAAAATTTAGTTTAGTATTTTGTTTCCATTCCATTATTACCCGAAAACTCTTAACTAAGTCCCCTCCGCGCTTCCTTATGGTTTTCGTATTTTAACTCCTCTTTTACCTTACATTTAGTTTTAATGACCTTTCTCTCCTCGCCTATCACAATTACCCTATATCCTTTTTACTTTCACGTTTCTTTGGTTCTCTCTAACAATTCTCCTTGGTTTTATTTTATGCTTTTCTACATTTTCATTCTCTATTAACTCTTTTAATATTCTAAATACACTCACTCATTCCAAACTTTATTCTATGCACATACATTCTATTCCCTTGGGTGTGGTTTCTCGTCACAATTTTATTTATTTTATCTGTATCGACGGGGGTACCCTAAGGTTCATTAACATACTTTTAATTACCCTATTCTTAGCTACCACTATAGCATCCTAGAATTTACTTCTTAAGTAAAGGTAACGCGAACCCTCTTACCTCGGGCTTTTTAAATAGAACCTGGATTTTAGCTCGGCGACGATGACGACGTCGGTGTTGCTCCTCGTTAGCGGGAACGACCGCGACTGGACCGAGGCAAGAGCTTCAAGCTTCGAGGTTCCCGTCACGAGCCCGACATGATCACGGGTCGATAACGGCGCCAGTGAGTCCCGAGGAGAGAGAGGGAGACCAAAGAGAGGGAAGAGGGATCAATGCCAAAGGGGAAGAGAAGGAAAGGGGTTTTTGATGGGGGTGATGGGCGATGGGTTGTGGTGGTGCACCGGCGGCCACGGTGGCGGCGGCTCCGGTGGGGGTTGAAGGTGGGGCGGTGGAGGAAGGAGAGAGAAAACCGGATGAGAAGGAAGGAGAGAGAGAATGGATGGAGGGGAAGAAAAGGCTAGGCGGCGGCGGTTTGGGGCGGCTTTGGTGGCTGGAGAGGAAGAGTAGGGCGGTGGAGGAGGGAGGAAGAGGTTCGAAGTTGGAGAAAGGGGGACAGAAATGGGGCTTCGAACTCCTCTAGCGCTGCTTAAAAAACCAAATCGGCGCTTGAGCGCCGCCCTCCGGGCTTGAGCGCGAGGGCCAAACTGGTGCAGGTCTGATGCGCCAAGCGCGCCTGGGGCACGGCTACTCGCGCCTGGGGCGCGAGTCTGTTGACTCGGAGTTGACCGTACCATAACTCCTTCGTTAACCGTCGGATTTTGCTCAAATTTGACGAGCAACTTCCCAAAAATCATACCTTCATATCCAACGGTGGAAATTCCATTTTGAGTCCCAAATATTTTATTTTAATTTTCCCCTTGTTATTATACTAGTACCATACCCGTGCAGATTGCACGGGAATTAGTTCCAATTGTTATGTGCTAATATAAATTTAATTATTATTAAATTATGTAAGATATGATACCAAATTCGATTATATCGGACTAATCCTACATGAAGTCATGCTTATATGCCTCTCCATGAAAGGTGACTTAGGATAAAAAAATGAACTTGAGATTTCTTAGTGTGTCCATACCCAAGTAACAATGCCAAAGTGTTGAAGTCTCATTCTTGTTAAGAGCCTATCATGAATCATTAACCAACAAATTATGCTATGCTTGGGAACATAACAACTAACGTTCGCCCTGTCAAAACTTAACAACTCAACCCAGTCAGCACCCAACTAAACAACTAAAAACTCAAACAAGATTATAAAATACGATATTAACATTACAAATACCACTATCCACAGATTTCTCAGGCTCACCCTGTAAAAGTAAATCCAGCAACCTATTAAGGTAGCATTAAAATGGTCTTGTCTCGATAAAATCAATCGAGCATAAAAATATATCAAGTAGGATTGTTCACATAAATCTTCGTTAAAGCTGCCAAGGAAGAACCAAGGGTCTCGCCCTTTAACACGATAGCAAGCAATCGGTCAAATTTCAAGCAGACAATTTTACAGATGACGCGTGAATAAGCCATAGTAACTATCGCCTCTTTTTTCTCCATGTTACAGCATAGGAATGCTGAATTAAACCAACACAACCCTTAAACCTCTTCACATTCTTCCTCCCAAGCGCCCCACAAATCAAACAACATAAAGCTCCTTCTACAAAGTTGTTTTCATAATAACTCCTCAAATTAGTACAGCGTCAAAAGAATCTATTAAGTCATCTTTGTCATCGTCGTCTTCATGATCATCGTTGTCATCATCACAGTTAGAATCAGCATTACGAACTAAGAATTCTTTGCAATCCTTTAATGCCTTCTGCTGGATTTGTAGCCCTGCCACACTTGCAAGCATGAAAGATTCACGCAATAGGGATTCAAAATGATAAGCAGCAAATGCGCATAGCTCTGTCTAGCGTTAAAAGACAATGAAAATAAATTTGAAAAGGCTAAAATAGCAGAAATCGTAACGGTCCAACACATCAATCCTGTAAAGCTGAGTAAAAGAAACATGATTTGAGAAGACTGAATAAGATAGTAACCAATTGTTGTTAGAAATGATCATTAATCGAGAACCTCTACCTTATAATAATAGCAATAATAAAACCAAATAAAAAAAATGATTCAATAAACTCTACCTTTCTGCCTATATAGTTCAACAAAGAGAACTAATACATATAGCAACATCCTTGATTTAAAATCTAGTTTGGCATGCTCAGCTATAAGTTGTCTCACATATAGCAACATTCTTATCAATTGAATTTCACTATAGTTCATTATGTTGATTAAACTTAGGAAAAATAAAAGAGCAAACAGTTTCTCTTCATAGCACGAAAATCTGAAATCAGATGCAGATGGTGAAGAAGGGGATTTTCCTTGAAGATTTAACATAGTCATTCAGAGCAGCTCCCTTTAGACCACATAATTTTTGCTCCCCTTGGCACTTTTATCTTCAATTCTAAATAGCTTCATCATAAAAATACACTTGTGACAACTTGGATTTTCAAAGTTTATGCACACATATCAAGCAAAAGCTAACAGAAACTAAGAGAGAGATGCCGAGGTCTCTTGATTTTAATAATAAAAACATAGTTAAAGCAGCAAATAATAATGACATGCAAAATTAATGAGACACAAGTTCAATAATAAAGTACTGTGTAAGAGACTTTCAGTTGCTTAGAAAATGCATTAGTCACAAAGGCACAGTTAAGATGAAATGGTCCTCTAGTCTTTATACCTCTCTGCCCCAAAATTTTTAGGGTTACTTTCTCTTCTACTTTATTTTGTTATATTTGTATCTATCAAGAAACTTTTAGGATAAAGTACCACTACACTCAACAAAGGAATAAATCAAAGCATACATCATGTTCCTACATGTGTAGGGCATATTCCACCAACCATCCATTTCTGACCAAAAGCTATTGATAACGGCAGCAGTAAAAGGAGCAGCCATACTTAAAGCAACATAAGGAGAGGGAATTTCACTAATGAATCAAGCTAATGAACTCTAATGAAGCTGGAATATTTATAGTTCCTAGTTTTGGCGGCAAAAAAGTAGTTACTGCAAGTACTTCCTTATTACTGCATATGCAGTTAGCTAATTATGCCTTTCTAATTAGATTCATATCAACTTACAACACTGGCTTTAGGTATTGAGCTGAATCTACATGCAGAGTTGTATATAGATTTAGAAATTGATTAACCATGAAGCATGTCATCTTGAGAGTTTTAAGGACCAGAGGAGGCAATTTAAAGCTAGACATAGGGAGTGGTTTTCCTCGTTATAAGACATGGTCCAAAAACATAAATCATATGCTAAGCATCTCCACCTCTATTGCTAAAAGTTAATACTATTTTACTGACATTCATATTATCCACTCTTACTCTGTATTATTGCCCCTACTATCTAATTAAAACTATCTTTGATCTGTCTTCTCATAAAAGAAAATAATTTGAACAATTGTACATATACCATGACTTGTTCTATATAATGTCAATATATTAAAATATGCCACATAGTAGGAATAAAAGCATACTTTAAAAAGTGTTTTGTAAAATGCATACTTTAAAATATATTAACATGCATAAAAAAAAGCCTGGTAAGATGCTGAGTAAAATAACCAGATTACAACAACATCCAGATTTGGGCTCCATGGCTATGGAAAAAAAGATGAGAGAAAGAAGGAAAACTTCAATCCATATTCATGCATAAATTAAAGTGGATCACACCTGGCTGAGCTTGCTAACACACTTTTTTTTTAAAAAAAAATACAAATGTACAAACTTTTAACATGCACCAAAAGTGATAAAAGTATGATGCTTCTGTCTAGACTTTCTCCATAAATAGGTGTCTTTTCTACATCCAAGAAATTGTCCTACTTTTCTCCGTAGTTGATCAATAAAAACCTTACCAAGGCCTTCAAGGGTTGGGAAACCAACCTCTTACGCTAAAAAATTGAAGAAATTTCACAACTATATCTTGGTGATAGAGTACCTAAAAAGGGAAGCAAGAAAGAGAACTACAATTGTAACCTTTTCATTGCAGACTTAATATAGATTATGAGAAGAAAAAGGCAATAGATACAAACCTTGGCACACGTTGTACATAGGAATTGGCCAGCAGGAGTTGAATCCTTTGTTTTCTTGGGCATTTTGAAAGGACGGGCCAATCAACAGGCTTCACATGGTCATGTGTTCTTCTTATCATATAAGTCCTGCATTTGGAATTCAAATCGATAAACTGATAACGACCATATTTTGGCAGCATTCACCATATTTTGGCTCAATTTTGGCAGCATTATCATCAAAATCAATTAAGCAGCATCATCATCTTATGTTCCTCATCCTTAGTGATTGCCTCATGCATAGAAGTTGCTGTACTTCTTGCTGCATCTATTGCAGTCTAGAGATGGCAACAGAAACAGTTAGCATCCCTCATGTCAAGATTCCCTAATTATGAACAACATTTTCTTAAACTAAGTCCTATATGTGTGCTCTAACTGGCCCTAGACAGGGTTTATGCATTTGTAAGGTTAAAAGTAAACAGTGAAGGGTGAGCGGCAGCGGGCGAACTCGGATTTGAAAAATCCTTTAGTATCAAAGAAGATACCCATTAGGCTTTCAAAAATCCTTTAGTATCAAAGAAGATACAAAATGGACAGAATAAACAGCAACAATTAGCACACCTAAGCAAAAAGACACATCAATAAAACTCCAAAGCTTGAACTTGATCATATCCATAGCAAAAAATAACACAAAAGCTTGAACACAAAAGCTTGAACTTGATACATAGCAAAAAATAACACATAAGCTTGAACTTCATCCATAGAAAAAAAATAACACAAAAGCTTGAACTTCATCATATACAACTAATTCATTTGAAAATAAACACTACAATAAAACTCAAAAAAGGCACATAAAGTTGATAAAGAAAAGGTCAATGACAACAACAAAAAAATTGGGAAGGAATAGTTAAGGTTACCTCAAGCAACTTATTGACATTGAAATTGAAAGTCGATTCCTGAAAATTGTGAGCAGATGGATATGAAATGTGACAGCAAGAACATAATCCTCAAAACCAACTTTATGGAAAACCAAGCAGCCAAATACTAATCAAACACATAAACAAATCTGTACAAGCATTAAAAACAACATAAATCAAAAGATGCAAAACTCCCAGTCATAAACTTACAAAACATAAGCCAATGCAAAAGACACCCTTAGCATCTTCTTCATCCGGTCTCCACAATCTGTGACAAAACTGAATGTTCTCAATTCGATTATGTGGTCCCAATCCAAGGCCAAACGAAAACACAAAAAAAAAAAAAAAGTTCATATTATAACACTACCAAGGAAAAAGTTAAGGAGTGAAGAGGTCACCTTTTCGAATGACGAATCGTGGCGGTGGCACGGTATTGATGGCTGGACAAACGGGAGTCGGCGGTTGAGATTGAAGGCAGAGAAGGAACGTGAAGCTTGAAGCATTCGAGCCTGGAGGGAGATGAAATCGATAGGGAAAGAAATAAAAGAGATGTGGGGAAGGCTGAGAAGGCAGGTGGTATATGGGGAAGGTTCTTCTCCCTTTCACGGTAGATGGCAGTTCCGAGCTAAATGAGCAAGGGTTCTTCTCGGTGGCGAATTCTTTTTCTCCGTGGCTCCTTCTTCTCGGCGGTTTCTTTTTCTCGATGGCCTCTTCGTCTTCTCGGTGGCCTCTTCTGCTCGACGGCTTCTTTGTCGGCTAAATTTCTTCTCGGGATCAATGGCTTCGTCTTTTCTCGGCTACTTCTTTTGTTCCCTTCTTCTCGGTTTCTTAATTGATCTCTGCCTCTTCATTTTCTTATCGTTCTTGGCCGTCATCTCTGCTCAAAAGTCTATCTATCCTCGGTTGTTCTTTTTGGTCAAACCGATCCGACTCCTCCCAAGTACAACTCTTCTCGGCTTCATTGAGGTTGCAACAGGGTCTCATTTGCTCGGTCCTGGTGCGGTGGAAGCAAGAGCCCTCACGGTATTTTCTTCTCGGATTATTCTCGTCACGGTGTTCGGAGCTCCAGTTCAGAACGGATACGCTCAGTTCTGTCTTCGGTTCGAGTTTGTTCAAACTTGATGGCGGAGGCTCGGTTCTCGCTTGGCACTTGGCTATTCGGTGATGGTGGCGCTAGAAGACAGGTCAGCGGCAGAGGGCGAACTGGGATTTGCGGTTTGCTCTGGCTCTGCCATAGTCTTCCTCTATTGCAAATACATCAGGGATGGAAAAAGAAGTTTAGGAATGCTTGTACAGATTCACTTCCCTGACTACAGTGAAAGGAAAACTATAGAAATATATAAATAACACTCCATTGGGTTCTTCAAATTGTAAGATGCGTGGGAGGGTGAGTGTATTGACATCCCAAATTACTTATTAATATTTTCTACTAACCAATTATATTTTAAGTTTTTTTACTTTACAAATTCATGATCTGTAAACGAGTGTGAATAGGTATTTGCGGAGTGTCGATAACCCCACCCTTATTAAGAATGTTACTTTCTCTTGTATATTTTTTCTCAAATCTTCTAAAGCATGATAATCTCGCAATTCACGTTAGATTTTTTAGAGTACCAAAATATTTCTAGAAATATATAAATAATGGAACTCACTCCATTGGGTCCTTCAAATTGTAAGATGCGTGGGAGGGTGAGTGTATTGACATCCCAAACTACTTATTAACATTTTCTACTAACCAAATATATTTTAAGTTTTTTACTTTACAAATTCATGATCGGTAAACGAGTGTGAATAGGCATTTGCGGAGTGTCGATAACCCCACCCTTATTAAGAATGTTACTTTCTCTTGTATATTTTTTCTCAAATCTTCTAAAGCATGATAATCTCGCAATTTACGTTAGATTTTTGAGAATACCAAAATATTTCTAGAATCAAACATCACCTAAATATAATGTTTTAGAATTATTATTATTATTATTATTATTATTATTATTATTATTATTATTATTTTGCATTAAATATAATCTTCTAAATATGATGTTTGTTGGCTCTATGACGAGCATGCTGGATGTAATTATTACATTACTGTACTCTGTACTAATCTAGACAAAACATGAATCAGGTTGAAATTAAAGGCTCCCCCATTAAACTTATCCGAACTCATATTCTTGAATCAATACTCACCAGCTAACTGACAATATATCAAATATACAACAAAATGAGTACAAAAAAAGTTAAAATTATTCTGATGGACCAGTCAAATTTTTATTAGAGTGAATAACCATTTAATATCGCTTAATAGATAGTAATACTCTACGTGAAACTTGTACATGTATTTATGTATGCAAAATGAATCTCAATATACTATATCAAAGGCTATGTTATTTTTCAAATTATTTTAGTGACTAATTAGATTCTGATCCATTGTGTCTATGCAAATTTCACTCTAATAGACTAAATATATTAGTTGAGTGGATAACAGTTTCATATAATCATAATAAAGTTTTATCTTCTATGTGAACGAAGTTGGTTGTTATTACTTTTTATTGAGCGGTCATTAGTGGTTATCAGTTTCATATTAACTTCTAGAGGACAGAAATCTGCAAATGGCTAACTGTTCATAATTTCATATTGAGGTGGTCAGTTGTTGCCAACGGGTAACAAACGTTTCAAATGCAGTTCAATACTATAATGTAAGGTAGTGAGGGACTGAGGGGGTGTTTTATAATCACTTCTTTCCAATTCTTCTACAATCTCTCAATTCTTCTAGGAGCAAGTTTCGAGAAAACCTGATATCATCGCTGTTAGCTTGCGCATCACCTAAGACCGAGCAAATACCGAGCAAGTTCCGAGAAAGTTCCGAGCAAGTTCCATGTGGCTGTCTTGCTCATCAACTAAGGCCGAGCAAGTGACGAGCAAGCTCGGTGTTCTCGTTGTTAACTTGCTCTTCAACTAAGGTCAAGCAAATTCCGAGCAAATATCGAGCAAGTCTTGGTGTTCTATCTGTTAGCTTGCTCATCAACTGAGGTCGAGCAAGTGCCGAGTAAGCTCGGTGTTCTCGCTGTTAGCTTGCTCATCAACTAAGGCCGAGCAAATTCCGAACAAATACCGAGCAAGTCTCTTCTAATACATGGAAAGATTGTTTGTCTTTTTTATTTTCTGTCTACAATTTTTTATTTCAACCAGACATAAAGAAAGAAAACTCAAACATTTTTTCCTTTCCCATTTCTTTTTATTTTCTCTCATATCAAACAATATATAAATGCACCTATTTTCTCACAGTTTTCTCTTTCAAACTTTTTTTCACACCTGTTTTTCTCATCCCATTTTCTTCTTTCAAACCAAACAAATCTTAAAATTTTTGAAGTTGTGTTTTACATGTGATGTTTATATTTATAGAGAAAATCTTGAGTTGAGTTTTGAACAAAGTTCAATACGAAATATTTTTCTGCTCAAACTCGACTGGATTAAAATTCAAGGAATATCCTATCAAGTGGAAAAATAAGTAAAGAACTTCATGTAGTAGATCCGACCATTTATTTTAATGACTTACAACTTTTATACATGAGATCCATGCAAAATGAATGGTTAAGTCATACTCTACATTTATTTTTCCACCAGAGAGCATCCTAACCCCCTCCAGGCACACGCATTCTGACCAAAGGCTAATGGTCTATTTCTTCAAAAGAATGACAAGCATTTACTGACACATATAATCTAAAAAAGAATTACATTAAAACCAGGAAATTAATAAGGTAAATGATCTCATCATCCGCAAAATTTGTATATTCTCTTATATGCTCTACATGAACTATAAATCCTTCCATGCTAGGGAGAAAGGCCAAAAAAAAAAGGAAAAAATATAAGAGAGGGAAATGAAAGGGTAAAAAAGAACAAAATAGAAAACATGGGAAAAGATATTAGAATTAGAAAGGGAAAATAGATCAATGGCTAGAAAAGGATGACAGTGGTAGAAACTCTCAGTAAAACACAACAGTAGCGAGCAATTCCTCATGGTATTTTCTGAGCTTAACTTGCTTCATAGATATATGCACAAATACTATTCATCAGATTCCACAGTTGGACTCTGAGTGCAACTTTCCTCTTGATGAAGTTCCAGCATTCTCTTTTCTAGATTACATAAGCCTGCAGGTAAGCAAAGCCAAATCATTAAGATATTTTGCTTTGATTTACAATACGAAAATATATTTGGCCAAGATCATTAAATACTAACTAAAGATTAAATCATGCATAATACTCTAATAAAAGAACCTCACCAGAAAAATGGAAGAGAAACAACATCATCTCGTTTATAAACCTCTTTGTATTTTATTTATATTAATTAGAGTATTTGGCAGCCCCTATCTTCAATAAGAAAATAAAACCCTTTCCTTTCTCCCTCTGACCTATCTATTAATTAACAAATATTACAGACTTTAAGTTACATTTCAAAAAGATTCAAAATGAATCTTTGCAATCGCAAAAAAAAAAAGGGGGAATGGAGTTATGACTTATGAGCCAAGAAAACCATCTGGCTCATAAATAACTTGGCTTCATTATCCTGGTTCATCAGAATAATCTGGTGCTACACACCTTCCAATACGAATGTCATAGGTTCGAACAGTTCCATCAACACTTCCTCCAATAATTTCAGATTTCGTTAAACAAACAGACATCACACTGTCTGCAAATGAGTCAATAATCTGCACATCAATTGCAACTCTTGATTAATAAGGCATTAGTAAGAAATTAAGTAAACTGAATGACAAAAAGAGTAGTTAGAAGGGATAAAAATGTATTGAATTAGGCAATATAAATTCATAAATCAAAATTGGGTCAAGCATTTTCCCAAATATATAGTAGGCAACTGACAAAAACCAAATTTCAACTCACTGTGACACTAGAGCAAGAATAGGTATGGTTGGTTGTAACTCCTCCTACCTTCCAACCTTTCTTTCATATTACTCTCCACTCAACCAAATGCTGCAGCTAACAATCAACGAAACAAATTAAAAAGAAAAATAATATGCGGTCATACATATATAGATAAAATGATCCAGGTTTAGTATAAATTAAATCAAGACAATCAACGAAATTGAGGAAAGAGTTGGTTATTTGACATGAATCGAATCATGTACACAAAATAGAAGAAGAAAACCAAAAACCCAATAGATAGATTAAGCGGAAAAAAAAAGCCATCACTAAAACAACAAAAAAAAGATTAAATAAAAAAAAATCAATCTCCGTTTTCAATCAACAACGGGATGCCGATGGCGAACTTGGTGGGACGAAAGGATTACTTGGTTGTGTCATCGCAGGGTGCCAGGTAAACTCTCTCTGTTAGGGGAGTTGTTTCTAGATCTATATCTGATGAAAAAGATGCCGTGGTCATCGACGGTGGGCACGGTGGTTATGTGGTTGCCATTAAAGACGCTCAGCTTGGTCTCAAGACATCTCTCACAGCGGAGGTGTGGTCCAGATAGCGATTAGTCAGGAAGGGAGAGTGTGATGTGGTTGACCGGAGGTGGAGGAAGGAAATAGGAGGGAGAGGCGGCGGAGGAGAAAGAAGGAAATGGGGGAGGAACAGAGATAGAGTGGGTCGTTGGCGAAATGCTGTTGGAAAACTCCAATTCCAAGTGCAGAGTATTAGTAGGAACTGAAAAGGCTACGAGGAAGAGTATTCATAGGAACTGAACTATTAAATCTAGGGTGCGGCTCCTTGAGGAAGTAGAAATAGCAGCAGTAGAAGTCAACTGCTATATGTAGGTAGGAGGGAGAAAGTAGGGCACTGTCAAAGTCAGGGAAGGAATCAGAGGGAGGCAAAGTAGAAGGAAAAAGAGGCACTACGTGGAAATGAACAGTGTTCGAAAAGGTAGAGGGGTTTCTGTGTTAAGTAATAGATTTATTATGGAAATATCTATTTTTCTGTCCGATCCTAACTTCGATTTAACGCTCATTTCTTCTCTAATTCGCTTAGTATTATTATTATTCTCTTCTAATGCTAGGATTCTCATTTGGAATACCAATCTGTGGTTTGTTATTTCCATTTTAATTATTCTAATTATTATTTATTTATTTATCTTCGGGTTTAAAATTTGGGGATGTTGTAACACCCTCACTTTTATTAGCAATTTTTAGGTTTTATAAAAATCGGAGTTTTAAAATTTCGTTTTAATACTTAAATTTCTTATAAAGGATTTACGAAAATCCGGCAGTTTCCTCTGTTTTCCGGACTTCCCAAAATTTTTCTCCTAAAAACCTGTCAGTCCAGAATTGTTTAAAAACATAAACACAAACAGTTTAACAGTTATAACAAAACCTAATGCCCGGTGGATACAAATTTCAGGACGAACAACTATTACATAATTAAATTACAAAATACTGGTCCACTCAATATATATATATATATATATATATATATATATATTCACTCCACGTAGTGGAATGAAGATCCTGCCCGGCCAGCACTGGTGTATGCTCCACTTGCGTACCTGAAAAATGTTAACAACACAGGGGAAGCATCACACAGAACTTAAAAAGGAGATTTCTAAGCAGATATATACGACACGCCAAAACCATTCAAGCCTATACTATGCTACACAATTCAAGTTCTTCTTTCCTATTTACCTCCTAACTGTTTCCCAATTCTTTTTCTTTCTAATTGTTTTCTTTTAAATAATCCCTAACCTTTAATTATTCTTGTTCCTCATTACTTTCGTCATTTTCCTTTTTATTCCCATTTTCCATTTGTATTTCCATTTTAATTCCATTATTTGGTTAACATGCCGGTTACCTTTTCGTTCCTTTAATCTTTTATTGGTGACAGGGTCTAACGACCTCCCGCCGTTTAAATTATGGTGGTAGGGTCTAACGACCTCCCGTCGTTTAAATTATGGTGACAGGGTCTAACGGCCTCCCATCGTTTTATATTATGGTGGCAGGGTCTAACGACCTCCCGCCGTTTAAATTATGGTGACAGGGTCTAACGACCTCCCGCCGTTTAAATTATGGTGACAGGGCCTAACGACCTCCCGTCGTTTAAATTATGGTGACAGGGTCTAACGACCTCCTGCCGTTTAAATTATGGTGACAGGGTCTAACGACCTCCCGCCGTTTAAATTATGGTGACAGGGTCTAACGACCTCCCGTCGTTTAAATTATGGTGACAGGGTCTAACGACCTCCCGCCGTTTAAATTATGGTGACAGGGTCTAACGACCTCCCGTCGTTTTATATTATGGTGGCAGGGTCTAACGACCTCCCGCCGTTTAAATTATGGTGACAGGGTCTAACGACCTCCCGTCGTTTAAATTATGGTGACAGGGTCTAACGACCTCCTGCCGTTTAAATTATGGTGACAGGGTCTAACGACCTCCCGTCGTTTAAATTATGGTGACAGGGTCTAACGACCTCCCGTCGTTTAAATTATGGTGGCAGGGTCTAACGACCTCCCGCCGTTTAAATTATGGTGACAGGGTCTAACGACCTCCTGCCGTTTTAATCCTTTCCCTTTATTATCGTATTAGTCTTATCCCTTTACTTTCAATTCCTTAATTCTATCTAATACTTTTAATTTCCTAACTCTTCCTTATCCTCCATTATCGTCTCACTTCGCTCAATCCTTCCCTTAACGTCTTATTATTATTTCCTTGCCATCTTATACTTAGGTACTTTTCGTTACTAATTATTCTCATACTAACTCTCAGTTATTTACCTTTTCTTTTCCTTTTCTTTTTCTTATTCTCTTCCTTTGTTTCTCTTTTTCCTACATCACTCATATTTAATAATTCCTAGCTCATGCCTTTAGAACCAATTATATTATTTCTTTTTCTGCTAACTCTCTCTTTCATATTTTCCGTTTATTTCCTTCCTCTAATGGCTAAATACTCATTCACTCCATTTATTTCTGTTAACCTTATTTTATCCTAATCTAGCTCTCAACTCATTCCTACACTTTCTTTATTTAATTCCGGCTCTCCATAGTTAATCTCTAATTTCTCCATTTTCTCACTTACGCTACTCACTCGTTCTTATAATTCCGTTTATTTCGTTGCTAATTGTTTCAACTCTACTTTAACTAAATTTTCTTTCCTAATTATCTTCCTTCATTATTAGCGGGCTACTCTAAGGTTCATTAACAATTTAACATTTCCCCCGGTCCTAGCGATAGATATAACTACCCAGAAATACACCCCTTAAGGACTGGTAATGAAACCCCTTACCTCAATCGATGACAGTGAGAGGGGTAACCTTAGCCTGACGCTTTACTCTCCGGCTTACGCTCTAGCTCGGCTCCAATTTGATCCTAAGCTTCCACAATCTTCGACTCCAAGCACGGTGGGGACATTCGATCTCGATCGCGGTGACGGTGTTGCTCCTCGCTATTTGAGAGCGATCGCGGCCGAATCGAGGCCCAAGCTTCAAGCCTCGGAGTACCCAACACAAGCCCAGAGCGAGTCACGATCGGTGTCGGCGTCGGTGAGATCCGGTGAGGAGAGAGAAACATCAAGGGAGGAGGAAAAGAGAAAGGGAACTCAAATCAATAGGGAAAGAGGGGAAGAGAGCTCATGGTGATGATGGTGATGGGTGGTGGTCCATGGTGGTGGCTATGGTGTGGTGTGGTGGTGGAGGAAAAGGTTGAGAGAGAGGGAGAAGGAGAGAGAGACGGAATCAAGAGTGAGGAGAAAGAGAGACACTCATGGTGGTGATGGTGGGCTTGGCGGTGGCGGCTGGTGGTGGTGGCTGGAGTTGCTGGGGTGCTTGGGGGGGGGGGGGTTGCTGGACGGAGGTGGGTGAAGGGGAGAGGGTTTGGGGCGGATGGTGCTGGGGAAGGAGGGCCTGGCGCGCCATTTTATGGACCAGATGCGGTCCAGGTCGCACCCGCACGCCTGGGCGCGGTGCCTGGTGCGCCTGCGCGCGCCACACGTGCATCTGATGCGCCATCAGATATCCTGCGCGCGCCTGGGCGAGTCGTGCATGCGCCTGGGCGAATTTTTCACGGGTTTGGTGCACCTGATGCACACTGGTGCGCCTGGGCGTGCACCAGTGGTTCCTGACTTCGATTCGTCATAACTTTTTCGTTAACCGTCGGATCGAGCCCAAATTTTTAGGCAAGCTTCTTAACCCCCTAAACTTCACATCCAACGGTGGAATTTTATTTCTTAGCATCCTATAATAAATTTATAATTTTCTCTTTTCGGTCGATTTCTAGCATCTAAGACGCCGGTTTAACCCCCGATTTCGCTTACATAATTTTGCTCGAAGCCATAATTGCTTTCTATACAACCCCTAGTACTTAAAATGACTGCTCACCTTGCTCACAAAATTCGTTAAGCAATTAATCTACCCATTCTTTCCACTTTAATTCCATTAATTCATTAATTATTGCTTGGAATTAAATTAGGGATGTTACAGATGTTACATTTCTCCCCCACTTATTTGAAATTCGTCCCCGAAATTCCAGTTGTCCCTTAACTTGGAGGAGTATCCCTTGACATAGTTTCCACCCATGTCATTTCAATTCCTTCGGTTCCAATCTTCCCTTTGAGGATGTTCTAAGTTAAGGGTTCTGCGGTATAATTATTCGCCTCATGTATGGTTTATCTCAGTCACTCAGGAATCCGCGTAATACACAGAGTTTTAAGAGACTGAGACAATTATTTGCGGTGCTCCGACATAACTTCTTAAGTGAGACTCCACTTCGCGACTCCCCTCTTTCCCTGTTCGTTTCTTACTCCTTCAAGAGTGTCTAGTGAGGTCGCCCTTCAAATCCACCTTAGCTATATCTGTATTCTACTCCGGTGGTACTTCCCTTCCGTTCGTTTAACGATTTCAATTTGGTATAGGGGTTCCTACGGGTCGATTTCACTTAAGGGTCGAGGTCAGGGTCTAAATTTATTTCCCAATTGTCTGATGGTCCGAGAAGGTATTGATTGATTCTTAGTTTAATTCTCGTTCCATTCTCCGCGAACCTCTTCGACAATTAATGCGGAACGTTTGGGGTGAGGCATTCATTAGCCCTACGGGTTATGGTATGATCATCGGACATTGAGTCCGGCTCGATACAATCTTCCTTACGCTTCGTTATCGTTCTGCATTCCACCTTGTTACTCGGATAGGATCCACAATTTTCTTGTTGTTAAAGTTTCATCTTCCATTCCTTGGATTGAAATCCTCCCCCACTTAGCATTGGCATGCTTGATTATATCCATGCTTGGGGGTATGCTCATTCGTTATTCGGAATTTCGCACATACGCTTCTCGACCGGTGTACAAGGTTAGAAGGGACACGTGGATGGTTATCCATCGGTAGGCATAGAACTATATTGGGTTCCTACATCTTGGTGAATTCTCATGTATACATCTTAGACGCTTGAAACTTGAAGAGAGTGAAGATGAAAAGAAGAAACACGAAGCACTCAATGTCGTGTCCTTAACCAAGATCAACCTTAAAGCTATGGAAGAGCCTTGAAGAATGACCTCAGCTAAGATGTTAATATAGGACTTTTTAGGATTTATGAATATCCAGTTGGGATAATCAGGTTCTCCCTAGTCAACAATGTGTGTGCTAGTGTCAACTTAGGGATGAGAAGACGTACCTTAGCTCCTATAGCATGGTGGTTCTTATAGGGGATTACCTGTGTGTTTGTGGGCCGTTCTGATGAGCCTTCTGTAGAGGTAGAATTCGAATAGGATTTGTAGAGGTTATGATAAGATCATATCCATAAATCCTGTAAGTGATAGACCTTATCCAATGCTGTTTTATCTAACCAAGAGTCGTGGGAATCTAAGAGTAGTTACGGCTTGATGAGGCTGTAAACGATAAGGATCAGATTGAAAGTCCTGTGCTCGGTGTTAACCTCATTGGCACGTGATCCACATGTAGAAAGCCAGTTTGCTCGGTGTAAGTATCCGATCGTTGGCCCTGTATCAGTATCATACTAGTAAGGGTAATGAGGCTCTCGGTCGGTCGACGCTCGGTTCTACTACAAGTCCACTACATAAGCCCCCCAAGCTCGGTTGGGTGATTTGAGCCCTGCCAAGTTAATGAGACGAGCGAACCGTCTTCCGACTGAACTTTGCTGATTGAAAGAGGTACCCGAGCATTTTTGTGCTTTTATCATAGTTGTCGTTTGATTGACCCCAAGGTGACCTTTCATTTCTTCTTGTGTTTACACGTGTCCTTCACTTTACCGGGAAAGGGAACGTTATGATTTCAAACTCGCTGGATGTGCCACGTATTTAGTTTCATCAAAAAATGGGCTTTTCCTGATTCGGCCCAAGTCTTTGAGATAGTGGAGGTAAGTTCTAAAACGAATTTCAAAGAGCGGTTTTCACAATTCATTTCAAACGAAACTCTAGAAACCTCTCAAGCTCTTCTCTCTCTTCTTCTTTCATCATTTTTCTGAGATTTTGATCATCGAAGCCAGGGTTCTTCAAAGGAGTTCTTGCCAAGTTTCTCTTCTCTACACCAAGTGCATTTCCATCTCTGTGGTCTTGATTTCTCTTCGGTTTCTTGGTCATTCGTCACTAACAGGTAACGAACCTTTCTTCTCTTTTCTGGCGATTTTCTCTTTCTTCTTTGATGTTTAAGATTCTTTGCATGCGACTGTTTCTTCCATCTGCTGTGTATATGTGCTTAGAACTTTCTTTTTTATGCATTGGCTTTGGTCCTTCTTCCCTGATTTTGAAAAGATTTTTCTAGGGTTCGAACAAAACCCCAAATCATTGTTGCTCCAAATCACTGTTTCGAACAAAACCCCATTTGCCCTTCGAAGTCCTTTATCCCCCTTTAATGCTTATTGAGTGATCGTCGTAGCGTTTCTTAGGTCTGTTTTACGTTTTGCTGCACTTAACTTCTTAGGGTTGGTACTGAAGCGGCGTTTATCATGAGTGAGGAATCTGTAAACTCTGATGTTCCAAGAACACATAAAGGAAGAAACCCAGAAATTTGTGTTAAACCGATAGCCACGCTTTTTCCTCAGACTTTGAAAGAGTTCAGGCAGGGTGTGATTCACTATAGGATTGCCGAGAGGGTAGAACAGAGGAGGTTAAGGAAGCAACAGAGAGGTATTAGACATTTCAGTCAGTTTGGGGAAATTCTGCCCTGGAAGGGAGGTGTTCTCCAACCGACCGTAGCCGTAAGTATTTGAACTGAAATAGTTAAGTTTTTCTGCTTCTGACTCCAAGTGTGCCCCCCTTTTCCTCAGGTATGAAGAGGAAGTGTGTCTCTAATCCTGAACTTTATCCATTTCCGTCGGACGCAGATGAATATGATTGGGTGGACCGAGAAGTTCTTGGTACTCAATCCGAGCTCTCAACAGAAAATTCACTAGATCAAACCCGGGCTATAATTCTGCCGTGTCCTGGTGATAATGCTGGGAACCTATACTCCATTAGTCCTGTGGGTTTGAATGAACGGGTCTGCAATCAAATTCCGGCGGGTAGTCCTGGTTTTTATTTTTATGAAGAAGTTGTTACTCTGTTAGGGATAGGATGCCTTTTACCGATTTTGAGATAGGTGTTTTGAGTACTTTGAGAGTGGCCCCTTCCCAGCTACATCCCAATGCTTGGGCATTTGTGAGGGGCTTCCAGCAAGTGTGTTCAGCCATGAAATGGTCCTGCACTCTTCCGATTTTTTTCTACCTATTTGCCCCTCAATGCAACACCTTTGAGAAAGGATCAGTAAGACGACCTTGGGTCTCTCTGAAGTCCCGCAATGGCTATACTCTTTTCACCAAGTATTCTGAATCTTGGAAGGGTTTTAAACCTTTTTTCTTTAAATACAATTTTATCGGCAATGGAGTTTGCTGGTTCACCCGTCCTGGTGAATCCCGACCAATTCCACGGTTTCCTCTCCAGTGGACTGCGAGCTTTTTTAACCGATCGATTGCCTCGTACTCATCAGATTGGAAAGAACTGGCTGAACATGAGAAGGAGGCGTGTCCAGCAGTTGAGAGTTACATGAAATCTAATGGGAGGATAGAAACAAAGGACATTGTGAACATCCCTTCATCGGATGTTAAAGCAGAACTTGGTAAAACTGTTTTCTTTTGGTTGTTGCATTTGTTAAGTTGATCCGTTCTAATGTTACTTCGTTTTTCTTGTTCTTTGCAGAAAAAATGGCTTCCCGGATGGCTTCTTTAGTTCAAGGGGGAAAGAAGAGGAAGACCCAAGCAACGAGCGCGGCATCCGGGTCTTCAAGCTTGAGTACCCCGAGCTTGAGTACCTCCACTCCAACTGCTTCTCCATTCGAGGCATCCCCTCGGCCAACATCAAATGTGGTGGCTGTCGGCGCTACGGTTTCATTGGGCCCTAGCGGCCAAGTCCAAACCATCTCTCCCCTTCAACCACAAATTCGCCGCTGACGGATTGATAAAGGAAAAGAGAAAGTGTCCGAAGGGGTGAATCCGCGGGTTGAAGGTTCAAGTGCTAAGGCTGCTGCTGTTCCCTCTTCTGACAACGCTCCCTCTTCTGCTGCGACCCCACCAGAAACATCTATATGGGACCAACAATTTGACGAAAGATTTGGCCAATATATCTGTTCTGAATCTGACTGTACTCGTTTTGGAACTCTTTCTACCGACCAATGGTCTCGTTGCAACATGACTCTTGCCAAATATTTGCTTCGGGGTGCCAACCTTGCATATTTTTTGGCCAAGCAACCTGATGGTCTTTTCGCTGGTTATAATGCCGAGCAGAGGGAGGCTCGTGAATTGTCTGCTGCTCAAGAGGCTAGCCTCTCGGATGAGCTGAACCGCATAAAGAATGAGTTGGAAAACTTAAAGGCTGACAAAAACGAACTGATTAAGGAGAGGGACTCTTTGAAGGTTTCCCAAAAGGTTGCTGAGGATAAAAAGAAAGAGGCCGAGGAAGTACTGAAGAAGGAATTGCAGGAGAGTCGGCAGAAGATGGATGAGTTGAGGGCAAAAGTTGAGAAGTTTGCTGCTGTTGCTCAGAAATTGAAGGAGAAAGCTCTTCTTCACAAGAAAAAGGCGGCAACCAACTTCTATAACTGGAGTAAAAGCGTCGATGATTCTTTTGTCTCAGCCATCAAGCAAATTCAATTTCTGAATCCTGAGACTGAATTCAGGGTGGTCGGAGCTCATCCATTTCATATTGTCGACAATGGGAAGCTGATTGATATCGAGACCAAGGCCGAAGTCGATCTACAAGGTGAGGATCTTCCAAATCCTCTCGTTGATCTGACTGAAGCCCCTGACTTCGATGATTCCAACATTGTTCTATCTGATATTGAGTAGTGATCAGTTTTTGTTGCTTTTCTGTAGGGTTTAACTTTTTGTTGCTCGTTGTTACCGAGCGTCTTTACTGAACAATTTTTGCTTTAACTTGTTGTTCGAGCATACTTCTTTATAACCATGAACAATTTATTTTTGCTCTTGCTAACTTTTAATCAGTTTGCCTTGTATACAAGTTGTGTTGTGTAAATCACTTTCGTTATTTTTTATTTTTTTTTAATTTTTTTTGGGTTCCGTTTGTCACGTGACCCCTGACTTTACTGCTATTCTCGATCAAAAAGGCTAATTTAGGAATTGCTTCAATTGAATAAATTATTGTGAGTAGAACTCGGATCGCCAACTTTAGCCGAAGCGGGACCCTCGGACCGCGAAACAAGGAAAGTAATTTCCTGAATTCGGGCATTCTATGAATACGTTGTTAAACTCTCATAAAGAGTTGTATCTCGATTCCGCTCGGTGGCAAGCCGAACGAAATGAGGCGTATGTCACATCACAATGTTCGTAAAAGAATTTGAAGGAAATTGATACGTTTTATTGATAAAAGAATACAAAAATGATGTTGCTCGTTTGTCAACTAACTCCTAACAATTGTCTCTAAGCTGAGAAGGATGTTATCCTTCGTTTATTCTACCTAAACATTTTCGAGCAATAGACTAACCTATTTGTAAAGAGTGAAAAATAAAATAGGAGCTTAACTCTAATAAGCTCTGAGTTTGGCCACGTTCCAGCTGTTATTGATTTCCATGCCCGAGAGAGTCTCCAATTTGTAAGCACCAGATCCGGATTTAGCCTTCACTCGGTATAGGCCTTCCCACTTCGGCTTCAATTTTCCAACTCCAGCATTTCCTTTGTCGATATCCGCTCGGCGAAGGACTAAATCTCCTACTTCAAAACTTCGTGGACGAACCTTCTTGTTGTATTCCCGAGCTTGCCGCTCCTTCACTTTTCTTTCATGAGCGGCGGCTTTCTTTCGAATTTCCTCAAGTAAAATGAGCTCTTCGCTGATCAAATGGTCGTTAGTTTCTAAAGGACGTTCAAGTGTCCTAAAGGTAGGGATTCGCTTTTCGATCGGAATGACTGCGTCGCAGCCGTATGTCAAACGAAAAGGAGTCTCTCCTGTAGATGAGTGTACAGTTGTCTTGTGTGACCATAAGACGCTCGGAAGTTTATCCGCCCATGTGCCGGTTGCGTTACCGAGTTTCTTCTTAATTCCATCCAAGATGTTTCTGTTGGCAGCTTCGGCTAACCCATTTGTTTGTTGGTGTTCAACAGAACTGAAATAGTGAGTGATTCCCAGGTCGGCTGCTAGTTGTTGAAAGTGAGAGGCTGCAAATTGTGATCCATTATCAGTAACTATGGCATGAGGCACTCCGAACCGAGAGATAATTTCCTTCACAAAGAAAGATTGAATACGGGCCGTGGAGATTGTTGCTAACGGAACCGCCTCAATCCACTTAGTGAAGTAGTCGATAGCCACTACCGCAAATTTGAGTTGCCCTGGTGCGGTGGGAAACTTCCCAATGATGTCCATGCCCCATTGATAAAAGGGCCAAGGGGCACCGAGTGAGTGTAACTCTTCAGCAGGTCTTTGATAGATGTCGTTGTGAAACTGACATTGAACACACTTCTTAACATGTTCCATAGCGTCTTTTTGCAGTGTAGGCCAAAAGTAGCCCGCTCGGATTACTTTTCTCGCAAGGGATTTTCCACCCATATGGTGGCTACACATTCCGCCGTGAATCTCCTCCAGTACCTCCTCAGCTTGAGACGGGTTGACACATCTGAGCATGGGGGAACCAAAGCCGTTTGTCTGTTTAGGATGTTAATCATTTCTTGCTCCCGAGCCCGAGCAGATGTAGATGTTCCATAGGACCTGCCAATGGAATGGCTATGATGAGAATTTCCAGGAGCAGTTCTTCCTGGATTCAGTCTGGTTCTAGGTGTTGAACTTATGTGGTCGAGATTGGGTGGGATAGGAGGGGTACGTTGGGTATTTCGGCCATGATGTGCTCGGGTTCCAGTGGTCCTGGATGTGTTTCGAGTGGTTGGGGCTGTGCTGCTCGAATCACCATGGGTGGAGGGAGGTGATGTAGGAGGGGGTGGTGGTGGTGGTGGAGGCAGTATGGTTCGTAAAACTTGGAGTGGTTGGGGGTTGCTTCTAGTCCTAGGATGGGAAGATTGTGGTGTTTGGGAGTGAGTAGCGTGATTATTACTACGATTATGGCTGCGATGAGGGGGTGGATGACTTTGTGAATGATTTGGTGGCTGAGAATTATTCCCTGCCCCAGAATGGGAGGTTCGCAGCGGTTGCCCATTATCTACACGATTATGGTTGAGAACATCGCGCAGATCACCCACAGAATGAGGCTGGGGGTTGTTGTTATCAGCGTTTCTGGGCCTGCCACGGGTGCGGGTGATGCGGTCACGGAGGTCACCAACTTGACTTCTGGTGGTAACCATGGTGGTGGTGGGAATGATATGTTATTCAGTCCCCACAGTCGGCGCCAATGTCGTGTCCTTAACCAAGATCAACCTTAAAGCTATGGAAGAGCCTTGAAGAATGACCTCAGCTAAGATGTTAATATAGGACTTTTTAGGATTTCTGAATATCCAGTTGGGATAATCAGGTTCTCCCTAGTCAACAATGTGTGTGCTAGTGTCAACTTAGGGATGAGAAGACGTACCTTAGCCCCTATAGCATGGTGGTTCTTATAGGGGATTACCTGTGTGTTTGTGGGCCGTTCTGATGAGCCTTCTGTAGAGGTAGAATTCGAATAGGATTTGTAGAGGTTATGATAAGATCATATCCATAAATCCTGTAAGTGATAGACCTTATCCAATGCTGTTTTATCTAACCAAGAGTCGTGGGAATCTAGGAGTAGTTACGGCTTGATGAGGCTGTAAACGATAAGGATCAGATTGAAAGTCCTGTGCTCGGTGTTAACCTCATCGGCACGTGATCCACATGTAGAAACCCAGTTTGCTCGGTGTAAGTATCCAATCGTTGGCCCTATATCAGTATCATACTAGTAAGGGTAATGAGGCTCTCGGTCGGTCGACGCTCGGTTCTACTACAAGTCCACTACACTCAAGGATGTGTTTCATAGTCTTCGTACGACGACCCGAGATGTACTGGATACATGTCAAGCAAGAAGACAATGGAGATTATCCTTAAGTGTGCATTTTCAGCAGAGAGTCATCCAAAGATGCGTTCTCTATGAACCTGCGGCTGATTTGATTGGTCTTGGTAAGGGTACCTAACACAGTGACTAAGACTTGCCTCCTTTGAGGGAATCGTTCGGAAACTTTGATTAGACTCCTAGGCGGGTTCCAAATTGTCTACTTCCTAATTCGACTCGGTTGCAGGGAATAGCTATAAGGTTCGCTCGAGTCTCTCAAGGATTTTACACTTTTTCACTCCACTCTTTAATGCTATGCAAAGAGTTCAGAAGGAACTCTTCTCGGTTTAGCTCTGTTCCTTCTAGGGGTCTACTTTAAAACTTATTAATTTGATTATTTCGGTTTTAGATGAAATGTGTCAATGACATCAATCACCAATAGGTGCAAAGATCGAGGTGATCAATCCCAATCTTACATCTATCAATGGCAATATCATTGTCAGGTTTGTTGGTGGTATCATCCTCTAGCAGATGCAAGAGTTAGAGTGATCAGTTCTAACCTTACCTTCTACCAGTGACAATATCATCATATGTGTTTGGTGGAACTTCTAGCTAAGGTCTTAACACCTATCGATTTCTTCTTGGTTACACTAAACGCGTTTAACCTATATATAGAATTTTATAGGTAAACAGTTGATACATTATTGATATAGAAAAATTACCTCGAGCCGGTTTACTAATTCTCTCGCTCGGTGCGCTCGGGACAATTAGCCCCAATGTGTCCCGGTTGCCCACATTGGTAGCAAAGACCCTCTTTCTTGTGCTGCTTCAGCCGCATACACAAACGCCTGTGGGGTTTTCCACACTCTGGACAGGGTAATCTAGGTCTTGGAGCATTCACGTCTGGAGCCGTGTCCATTGGCACTATTGCCATAGCGTTAATGTCGGCATGTGTATCGGATTCCTGAGCCGGTACCCTGCCTCTGCTAGAACCTTCAGCCCACTGTATCATCCTGTTCCTATCCTCGGATGTCTTCCACCTCAATCCCTTCTCGTAAGTGCTAGCCATATTCACTAGTTGGGCCAAATTACTTATGTTCTGGAATTCAAAAGCTACCTTGATCTCAGTGCGAAGTCCTGCTTCGAACTTGATGCACTTAGTTCGTTCATCAGCATCCCTATAGCTCCCAGAATACTGGATGAGGTCTTCGAAGTGTGCGACATATTCTCCAACGCACATACTTCCCTGTGTTAAGTTCAGGAATGCTAGCTCTTTTTCTCGACGGACATCTTCCAGAAAGTACTTCCCTAGGAACCTGATTCTGAACACATCCCAGGTGATCTCCTGGTTAGTGATCTCCATTTCCCTTCGTACACGCTCCCACCAATATTCGGCTTCTCCAGTGAGCATGTACGCCGCCAAAAGAACTATCTGCTCTACAGGCGGTGAAATCGTGCGGAAAATCTTATCCAATTCTTGGAGCCATCTCTGGGCTACATCCGGATTGTAGCCACCTTCAAACTTGGGCGGATCGTTCTGCCTGAATCTAGCTAGCCAATCGATGCCAATTGGGCCTGATGGTTGGTGGAGTGCGGCGGCTGCTGCTGCTGCGGCGGCTGCTGCTGTTTCAGCCTGATTCTGATTCAGTTGGACCAGATTTTCTAGTATAGCAGCCATCCTTTCATCCTGTGTACGTCTCCGGGGCATGGTGACCGAGTTCTGAAAAAGGATTACGTTATTCCACAATTAACTAAACAATTCTCAATCTAAGTGTACATATTCGCCTATTCTAAGACTTGACGCTAACATTTGGTCACTCGCTTGGTGAGTAAACCATAGGAGTTGTGATTCCAAACTCCAAGGCCGAGGGAAACTGCTCTGATACCATAAATGTAACATCCTCACTTTAATTAGTTAATTTTAAATTTTAATAAAATCAGAGTTTGAAAATTCATTTTAGAATTTGATTTCTTTTAAAAAGTTTTTCGAAAACCCGACAGAGTTTCCTCTGTTTTTCGGACTTCTCAAAATTTCTCTTCTTAAAACCTGTCAGCCCAGAATATTTAAAAAATTAAAACATAATAGTCCAATAACCAGATCAGATCCTAAGGCCCAATTAGTACAAATTCAGGGCATACAATTACTACGCATATTAAATTACAAAAATAACAGTTTTAAAAATAAAATCCGCTCAGGGTATCACAAATACACTCCACGTGGTGGAGAGTTTCCAGTTCGGCCCGCAACAGTGTAAGCTCCGCTTCCGTACCTGTAAAATTATATCAAGAAGGTTAGCATTACACAGGACTTAAAAAGATAAATCCTAAAAGAAGACATAGCAAATAACTAAGCCTATATAATTATTAATACATTTTATTCATAGTTATTCATATAATTAATCTCTTTTAGTTCTTCACTTATTCTCACATTCTTTTAATTATTGATTCCCTTTTCATTCTTTCTTTCCTATTCTTTATTCTTTTTCCATTTTTCATTAGGTAGTCCAGCCCCAGCCAGCCGTACGGTACTGAGCGCTAGGATTTCCCCTTTTTCATTATTTGTTTTCTTTTCATTTTCTTTTTCTTCTTCTCTTCCTTTTCTTTTACTTTTTCCTTTTCTTTATCTTTTCCTTTTTCCTTATGACTGAGTCCAACAGACCATCAGCCGTTTACCTTTATTATTCCTTTATCTCTTTACTGGTGATAGTGGCTACCGCCCGCCTGCCACCCCATCATTTAAATCTTTTAGTGATGACAGTGGCTACCGCCCGCCTGTCATCGAAATCATTCCTTTTCTTTTATTTCTTTTAGGGATGACAGGGACTTCCGTCCGCCTGTCATCGATTTCATTCTTTCCTTTTATTTCTTTTAGTGATAACAGGGACTTCCGTCCGCCTGCTACCGAATCCATTCTTTTCTTTTATTTCTTTTAGTGATAACAGGGACTTCCGTCCGCCTGTCATCGAATTTAGTCTTTCCTTTTATTACTTTTTAATGATAACAGGGACTTCCGTCCGCCTGTCATCGAATTCATTCTTTTCTTTTATTACGGCTGAGTCCAACAGACCATCAGCCATTCTCTTTTCTTTCTTCATTATTTATCTTTTCTCTTATTATAATATAAGTAACTCTTTTATGCTTAACTTAATCTTTTACTCTTTATTTTCGTTTATGACTTATCACATTTTTCCTACGTTTTCTACTTTAATCTCTTTCTTTTTACTAATTACTCTCGCTCTTATCCAACTTTACTTTGTGGCTTATCATCCTAATGTTTATTTTACCTCTATTTTGGTATTTCTCTTTCTTTTCCTCTTTCTACTATTAATTATCCTAATGTCTAACTAACTCTACATAGCTTTAGTATAGTCATTATATTTTAAATTCCCGTTTGCAAATTCTTAATTAACTCTATGATTCCTCTCTCTCACACTATTATTTACTTATTCACTCATTTTCCCCATAATAGTACTGTACTCTATTTATCTACCGCTATTACATTCCCTCTCCTTGTATTATTATCTTTTCATTGAATTCTTTACTAATTACCTACTTGTATTTAAAATTTAGTTTAGTTTTTTGTTTCCATTCCATTATTACCCGTCTACTCTTAACTAAGTCCCCTCCGCGCTTCCTTATGGTTTTCATATTTTAACTCCTCTTTTACCTTACATTTAGTTTTAATAACCTTTCTCTCCTCGCCTATCACAATTACCCTATATCCTTTTTACTCTCACGTTTCTTTGGTTCTCTCTAACAATTCTCCTTGGTTTAATTTTATGCTTTTCTACATTTTCATTCTCTATTAACTCTTTTAATATTCTAAATACACTCACTCATTCCAAACTTTATTCTACGCACATACATTCTATTCCCTTGGGTGTGGTTTCTCGTCACAATTTTATTTATTTTATCTGTATCGACGGGGGTACCCTAAGGTTCATTAACATACTTTTAATTACCCTATTCTTAGCTACCACTATAGCATCCTAGAATTTACTTCTTAAGTAAAGGTAACACGAACCCTCTTACCTCGGGCTTTTTAAATAGAACCTGGATATTAGCTCGGCAACGATGACGGTGTCGGTGTTGCTCCTCGTTAGCGGGAACGACCGCGACTGGACCGAGGCAAGAGCTTCAAGCTTCGAGGTTCCCGTCACGAGCCCGGCACGATCACGGGTCGATAACGGCGCCGGTGAGTCCCGAGGAGAGAGAGGGAGATCAAAGAGAGGGAAGAGGGATCAATGCCAAAGGGGAAGAGAAGGAAAGGGGTTTTTGATGGGGGTAATGGGCGATGGGTTGTGGTGGTGCACCGGCGGCCACGGTGGCGGCGACTCTGGTGGGGGTTGAAGGTGGGGCGGTGGAGGAAGGAGAGAGAAAACCGGATGAGAAGGAAGGAGAGAGAGAATGGATGGAGGGGAAGAAGAGGCTAGGCGGCGGCGGTTTGGGGCAGCTTTGGTGGCTGGAGAGGAAGAGAAGGGCGGTGGAGGAGGGAGGAAGAGGTTCGAAGTTGGAGAAAGGGGGACAGAAATGGGGCTTTGAACTCCTCCAGCGCTGCTTAAAAAACCAGATCGACGCTTGAGCGCCGCCCTCCGCGCTTGAGCGCGAGGGCCAAACTGGTGCAGGTCTGATGCGCCAAGCGCGCCTGGGGCGCGAGTCTGTTGACTCGGAGTTGACCGTACCATAACTCCTTCATTAACCGTCGGATCTTGCTCAAATTTGACGAGCAACTTTCCAAAAATCATACCTTCATATCCAACGGTGGAAATTCCATTTTGAGTCCCAAATATTTTATTTTAATTTTCCCCTTGTTATTATATTTATTATCGAATTATCTATTTTTCTGGCCCGATCCTACCTTCGATTTAACGCTCCTTTCTTCTCTAATTCGCTTAGTATTATTATTATTATTCTCTTCTAATGCTAGGATTCTCATTTGGAATACCTATATGTGGTTTGTTATTTCCATTTTAATTATTCTAATTATTATTTATTTATTTATCTTCGGGTTTAAAATTTGGGGATGTTACATATAGAAATTCATGCATCATGCCACTTGCATTATAAGAGATATAATGTTGAAAATTGGTATGCTCATATGTACTTGCATTGTTATCTGTCCATGACCTACTTGTGTTTGTAATTTTAGTCTTTATCAATTATGTATATGTGTATACTTACTCCCTGTGCCCTGTTTAGGTGATGGCCAGATACCTAGCCTGCATCGAGATACGCCCTATCCCTAGTGGTATATAGACGTACGAGGAGCACCGAGCCACCTTTGATGGGGAGGTGGAGATCACTCTCTACCACCCTAACCCTCTGGTTCGGGTGCGACCTCGTCGATTTAGGATTCCTTTAGTGTATACTATGCATGTTCCACCCTTTTATACATATAGAGGACCACCCTCGGCTCGACCTGTGCGTCGATTCCATAGTTTTCGTTTTAGAGCTGCCACTCGTTCCCATCCTTCCTCCCACAGAGTTGTCACTAAGGAGACTCCTTCTCCTGGTCCGACTGATTTTGAGAGGACTGCTTCTGCAGATCCTAGACCCAGTGGTGGGGTCTCTACACAGTCAGGCGAGGTCGAGGAGGACCCTGTGGAGGATGAGGACGGGGAGGAGGTGCATGTCGAGCCGACTATTTCTGCTAGAGGTGGACCTGCTGGTTCATAGGAGCCTGTATAACATGGATGTTTTGGATCCTAGATCCTAGGGATAGAGCTATGGAGGATCAGAGGAGCTGCTGAGGACATGGATGACATGCTCTGGGACTTCTACTTTTGGATGATGTGATATAGTGTTTATATATTTTGAGAGGTCTTAGAGTGAGGTTTTATTTTATGCAGCTGGGTTGTATATATTTACAAACTCTTGCTATCTCGACTTTTGTTACTTGCTACTGATGATACTAGTGGGGTTTTATCTTGATATATATATATATATATATGATGTTTTTATTTACCTCAGCAGTGCCCCACAAGTATTACTTTTACTTCCGCGTACTCTGATTTTGACGTAAAAAGGTTCGGCGATAAGTTCATATCCTACGCACTCGATCAAATTCACGAGGCAATAATACTTTTCAAATAATGCTATGAAAATGTTTTATTATATTAAAAAAATATTGTCTCGAGAGTCTTTTTGGAATTAAGATATTATTAAGCCGAATTCAAATATTTGTTCCGATTAAAAGTGTTTATAATTGAGCAAGTACCAATTAAAAAGGAAGAAATTTTTAGTCCTAATTTTGATAGCAAGTATTTTACAGTTGGAAATATTTATTATTTTCGAGATATAAAACGAGGGTGTCACATCTTTGGTGGTATCAGAGCATTGGTCCTGTCCCTCATAGCCCCGATGATGCAGCTAAGTATGGTATTCAATATTAATTGAATATGTTTGAGTAAGCTAGTAGTGTTTATGTTTTAAAGACCTTTTTAGCGAACCAAAGCCCATAGTGCAGGTCTTTCTATGGCAACCAGAAATAGAAATATTACGAACGAAATGTTAGAACGAATTACGACAGTGCTGGAAGGCATGCAGCAGCAGCAGCAACAGCAGCCACCTCAAGGGCGAGCTGGTAACCCACATGTTGGCAATGTGGCGAATCATGATGCTAAGACTCTGTCGGAATTCAAGAAGTGCTATCCACCAAGGTTTGAAGGAGGATACAAACCTGATGAGGCTGATAAATGGTTGTACGAGATCAACAAGATTTTCAGAAATTTGGATTATTCTGACGAGCAGAAGGTGACCTATGCAGTTTACATGCTTCATGGGGAAGCTGAAAACTGGTGGGATCACACTGTCCAATTGCTGAATTTTGAAAGGAGAGCAATCAATTGGGGAGTGTTTATGGAGAAATTTCTTAATAAATACTTTCCGGAAGATTTAAGAAGAAAGAAGGAAGTAGAATTCATGCAATTGAAGCAGGGGGATATGAGTGTAGGAGAATATGCTGCCAGATTTGAGGAGTTAATGAAATATTCTCCCTACTACTTGAATAACCCTGATGAAAGGAGTATATGTGTTAAGTTTGAAGAAGGACTAAGACCGGAGCTGAAATCTATTTTCAGTTACCAGAGGATTCAGAGTTTTCCTGCACTTGTGGATATGTGCAGAATGTATGAGAATGACAAGAAGGCTGAGCTGATAGGAAGTCAAGGGAAAGAGATTGGACAGAACTATGGACCATAGAGGAAGAAGAGATTTGATCATCGGAATAATGGTCCATATTCTCAGAAGATCAAGGGCAAGGGCAAAGCTGTGATGAATAACAAGAACAAGTCTCGCGATAATGCTCCTTATTGCGAGAAGTGTAGGCGCTATCATCATGGTCAATTCTGTTGGTCCACAGGAGGATGTTTCAAATGTGGAAAGCAGGGCCACTTTGTTCGTGATTGCAGAGAATCTGCAAAAGGTGATGCAAAGGGATCTGCTGGTAAGCCTGTGGTACAAGGAAGAGTGTTTACCCTGAGTGGTAATGAAGCAACCCAAACCTCGAATCTCGTGCAAGGTAACTTTTTGCTTAACAATCAACCTTGCAAGATCATGTTTGATTCTGGAGCTACACATTCTTTTGTTTCTCCTGAATGTGTGAATAGGCTGAATCTTGATGTTTCCAATTCACCTTGCTATCTTAGTATAGATACCCCTACTGGAATACCGATTTTTACCGCTAAGGTCTGCTTAGGGTGTGATGTAGAAATCTTGGGTCGTGTCTCGAAAGTAGATTTGGTTTGCCTCCCTAAATTACAATTGGATGTGATCTTGGGTATGGATTGGTTGATGAAGAACCAAGTGATCATCAATTGTGAGGAAAAGGCAATCCAATATAGAACCCTTGAACCCGAAGGTTATATGTGTTTGTTCTCTGTTTCTGGGGAAGAAGAGTCGATGCCGATAGAAGAGATTCCTGTGGTGAGGGAATTTCCGGAGGTATTTCCTGAGGAGATACCAGGATTACCTCCGAAGCGAGAAATAGAGTTCGGGATTGACTTAGTCCCTGGAGCTGGTCCCATCTCTATTGCTCCTTATAGAATGGCACCACCGGAAATGGCAGAGATGAAGAAGCAGATAGAGGAACTGCTGCAGAAGCAGATGATCAGGCCAAGCGTTTCTCCTTGGGGAGCTTCATTACTGTTTGTAAAGAAGAAGGACGGGAGTATGAGAATGTGTGTGGATTATAGACAGTGGAATAAGGTCACCATTAAGAATAAGTACCCTTTGCCAAGGATTGATGACCTTATGGATCAAGTTAGGGGAGCTGCAGTATTTTCCAAGATTGATCTGAGATCGGGTTATCATCAGATCAGGATAAAGGAGGAGGATATACCCAAGACTGCATTTCGATCTCGATACGGTCATTATGAGTATGTTGTGATGCCGTTCGGATTGACTAATGCACCTGCTATTTTCATGGATTATATGAACCGGATCTTTAGACCATATTTGGATTTATTTGTAGTGGTGTTTATTGATGATATTTTGGTCTATTCTAAGAGTTCGGAGGAGCATGAAGAACATCTCAGGATAGTGTTAAAAGTCCTGAAGGAGAAGCAGCTATACGCCAAACTTACGAAATGTGAGTTTTGGTTGAATGAAGTGAAATTTCTGGGGCATGTAATCTCTAAGGAAGGAATTGCGGTGGATCCAGCAAAAGTAAGTTCAGTGCTAAGCTGGGAACAGCCCAAGACTGTGACTGAGGTGAGAAGTTTCTTGGGGCTAGCTGGATACTATCGTCAGTTTATAGAAGGATTTTCCAAGATTGCATTGCCTTTGAATAAGTTGACTCGGAAAGATCAACCGTTCGTGTGGGACGACAGGTGTGAAAGTAGTTTCCGTGAGTAGAAGGAAAGGTTAACATCGTCTCCTGTGTTAATCTTACCTAATCATCATAAGAGCTTTGAAGTGTATTGTGATGCATCTAAGCAAGGATTAGGGTGTGTATTGATGCAAGAAGGAAGAGTAGTGGCTTATGCATCACGACAATTGAAGAATCATGAGGTGAATTACCCGACACACGATTTGGAATTGGCTGCGATCATGTTTTCCTTAAAGATATGGAGACATCATCTCTATGGCACTACGTTCCAAGTATTTAGTGACCATAAGGGTTTGAAATATCTGTTCGACCAAAAAGAGTTGAACATGAGGCAAAGAAGGTGGATGGAGTTTTTGAAGGATTATGACTTCAAACTCCACTATCATCCGGGTAAAGCAAACGTGGTTGCAGATGCGTTGAGTCGGAAAGCAATCCACTTAAGTGCGATGATGGTTAAGGAAGCAGCATTGATCGAGGAATTCAGAGACTTGAGCCTGTTGACACAAGTGGAACCATCAAGTATCAAGTTAGGAATGTTGCAGATCACAAACAAGTTCTTGGAAAGAATTCGGGAGTTGCAACGAGCGGATGGAGAGTTGATTGAAAAGATGAGATTAGGCTCAGAAGGAAAGGAACCTGATTTCAAGATTGGGTTGGATGGAATCCTTCGTTTCAAAACAAGGATTTGCATACCAAGGGATCAAGAGGTTAGAAGACTGATTCTTGATGAAGCACATAAAAGTCGGATGAGTATGCATCCTGGATCGACCAAAATGTATCAGGATTTGAAGAAAATGTTTAGGTGGTCTGGATTGAAGAAGGATGTTGCGGAGTATGTGGCTTCATGCTTAATTTGCCAAAAAGCTAAGGTGGAACACTAGAAACCAGGAGGACAGTTGCAACCTTTGAGTATCCCTCAATGGAAGTGGGATAGCATCTCAATGGACTTTGTGTCTGGTTTGCCAAAGACAACAGCAAATCATGATGCAATCTGGGTGATTGTGGATAGGTTGATTAAGTCGGCGCATTTTGTTCCGATAAATATGCGCTATTCTTTGAATAAACTTACCCAGATCTATATTAAGGAAGTAGTTCGTCTTCACGGAGTGCCTTCGAGTATTGTGTCGGATCGAGATCCCAGATTTTCTTCGCAGTTTTGGAAGAGTCTGCATGATGCTATGGGAACAAGATTAAAATTGAGTTCTGTGTATCATCCACAGACAGATGGTCAGACAGAAAGGACTATTCAATCTTTGGAAGATGTGCTAAGGGCTTGTGCACTTGAAGAACAAGGAAGTTGGGATCAAGTGTTACCTCTTGCAGAATTCACGTACAACAACAGCTATCATGCGAGCATTAGGATGGCACCGTTTGAGGCTTTGTATGGAAGGAAGTGTCAAACACCGCTATGCTGGTTCCAAGTGGGGGAGAATTTAGTGGTTGGACCGGAAATGGTACAACAGACAACTGAGAAGATCAGGATGGTTCAGGCAAAGATGAAAGCGGCTCAGAGTCGGCAGAAGAGTTATGCTGACAAAAGAAGGAAACCAATAGAGTTTTCGGAGGGCAACCATGTATTTCTTCGGATAGTTCCGATGAAAGGGGTCAGTAGAGCTTTGAGAACCCGAAAGCTTTAACCTAAGTGTATAGGTCCATATCAAATCCTTAGAAGGGTCGGTCCCGTTGCTTATCAACTAGCTTTACCACCCTCTCTATCCAATTTGCACAACGTCTTTCACGTTTCTCAATTAAAGAAGTATGTGCATGACCCATAAGTTATTTTGAAAATTCAACCTGATGACCTAGCTTTGAAGGAAAACCTTACCTTTGAGGCCAGACCGGTCCGGATAGAAGATCGTGAAGTTAAGTAGCTCAGGGGAAAGGAGATACCTTTAGTTAAGGTTATATGGGAAAATGGGGACGTAACTGAAGCTACATGGGAATTAGAGGAGAAGATGCGTCAAGAGTACCCAGAGTTGTTTTTGTAAGCTAGAATTTCGGGGACGAAATTCCTTTTAAGTGGGGGAGTAGTGTAACACCCCTAATTTTTCGTCTCCCGGATGATAAGGAAATTAATAATAAAAGTTTTATTATTAATTTATATGAATTTCCCAAGTTTATGTTTTGTATTTGATTAGCTTGAAATATAAAAATAAGTGGAAATATTTTTATATATGGCAAATAAATGCAAAAATATGGATATTGCATTTTAGTCCTTGGTTTAGGACCTAAATGTAATATTGAAAAGGTTCCTGGAGGGAAAGATTCAAAAAGAATTAATTTTTAAATTTTGTACTGATCTAACCGGTTAGTAATGCCCTGTAACCGGTTAGACGATGAACCCAGAAACTGGGTTAGTGGATTTTGATGAGTAATCACTTGATTAATTCGTTTAATCGCCACGAAATAAGTCTTGTGATAATGGGAAACACGCGTCAGTGTGCATGTACGACGAATTCCTCTATAAAAAGCCCTAAATCCTGATCAAATGGGGTTGTTTGGTGTGAATCTCTGTTCTAGGGTTTCAAAATCATTTCCTTCAATTCTCTCTTGTTGTTGAGTGTTAGTAATCGAGTGATACACAGTTGTAAAGCTTACATCAAGAGCTTTACAAAGACCTAAACACTGTGAGTTGAGGGTTAGGGAGCTAAGAGAACGAAGCTTTTGAAGTAGAGGAGTTCGAAAACCGTTTCTGCAAAAACTGATTTCTGGAGCTGAGTTGGAGCTTCAATTTGGGTAAGTGTATGAACTCCTTTGACCTCAAAATCGTTCAATCTCTTAGTGCATGTTACCTAGATCAAGTCCTAATCATTTTCCCTAATTTGTTTGGCCAATACCTATGTTGAAATATTTGGTGTTTGGATCCTGTTGCTGAAATCGTGGGTAAAGAGCAGAACTAGGGATTTTTGGTGGAATCTGTGAATTCTCTTCAATCTCAGTGTCATTACTCATCACACACTATCCTAAGGTATGGGAGAAGTTTACCTTATACTAGATTTAGACTAAAAATCAAGTGATTTAGGATTTGAGTCAACAAAGACTCAAAAGGGCATTATGTGTTTAAGGCACAAAGGCTTGGAGGCCAAATTCCAGCTCAATTCTGTTTTGAGCAACTTTGTGTTGATGCATGCAATTGATTTTGATGCCTAAATCTGAATTTATGGGTGTAGTGTGAGTTTTGAGGCATTGAATTGTGTTTATATGTATTTCTATGCAATTTGATACACTAAACCCAATGCATGCAAGTTAAATGTGTTTCTGTGTATGAACATGTTTTTCTTAAGGTATATGAACTCTGTGAATGTTGAAATTTGGTTAGATTTGAGAAATGAAAAGAATGATTTGTCAAACCTCTTGTTTTAGTGGGCTGACTGCATAATCTAACCGGTTACTCGATATTTGTAACCGGTTAGACACTGTAAAATTTCAAAAGAAAATAAGTTTATAAAATCAGTCTTTTGGTCTTCTTAATTCTACTCAAATCTAGACCTTAATTTCATTGGAAACAATCTGAAAATAAGTTGATTATGTTGTTATGGTTCAGATTGAAGTTAAAGAGTTAATACCTTGGTGTAATGAGATAATTTCAAGAGGAAATTGTGCTCATTTGGAAATGGAATGTGATTTAGACTTTTGAATGATAAACACAGTGGTTTTGAGGTGTAAAACAATGATACAATTTGTTTATGGATTGGGTAGAAAATTCAAGAAAAAGGGTTTTTCTGAATTTCAATGGTAAACAGTTCAGGTCTGTAATTCTAATCGGTTAGCCTGAGACTGTAAATGGTTAGTACCTGAATCTGAAAAATAAAAAGTTAAGTCTTTTGAGTACCATTGGTTATGTTTTCCCAATATAAGCCTAATGGCATGTTTTTGAGATAATTCAAGAGAGAATTTTTGTGCCAAAGATTATGCCACAAATTAATCATTCAAAAGAGAAATTGAAATATTTCTAAATCACAGTAAATAAAGTAAAGATAAAACCAACCTTGATGATTGTGCATCCATATAGAATGGAAGTTTGGTTGGTAGGAACGTTTATCATATTTTGGGAATATGAGGAGGGTACTCCGGGAGTACCAAATTGTAACCTACTTGATGACACATTCTGGGAATGTGGCCAGTGTCCGGGACCTGGTTTTTATGCGTTCTGGGAACGTATACGTTCTGGGAACGTGATGCACACTCTGGGAGTGATGCTTATTATCCAAGTATGGTTTGGCATTACGTTCTGGGAACGAATGTCAGTGTTCCGGGAACACAAGGGTGTATTAGATGGACGTCCAAGATGGACTTTTAGAGGCCTCAAATGTGGATAGAAATTCATGCACCATGCCACTTGCATTATAAGAGATATAATGTTGAAAATTGGTATGCTCATATGTACTTGCATTGTTATCTATCCATGACCTACTTGTGTTTGTAATTTTAGTCTTTATCAATTATGTATATGTGTATACTTACTCCCTGTGCCCTGTTTAGGTGATGGCCAGATACCTAGCCTGCATCGAGATACGCCCTATCCCTAGTGGTATATGGACGTACGAGGAGCACCGAGACACCTTTGAGGGGGAGGTGGAGATCACTCTCTACCACCCTAACCCTCTGGTTCGGGTGCGACCTCGTCGATTTAGGATTCCTTTAGTCTATACTATGCATGTTCCACCCTTTTATACATATAGAGGACCACCCTCGGCTCGACCCGTGCGTCGATTCCATAGTTTTCATTTTAGAGCTGTCACTCGTTCCCATCCTTCCTCCCACAGAGTTGTCACTGAGGAGACTCCTTCTCCTGGTCCGACTGATTTTGAGAGGACTGCTTCTGCAGATCCTAGACCCAGTGGTGGGGTCTCTACACAGTCAGGCGAGGTCGAGGAGGACCCTGTGGAGGATGAGGACGAGGAGGAGGTACATGTCGAGCTGACTGTTTCTGCTTGAGGTGGATCTACTGGTTCATAGGAGCCTGTATAGCATGGATGTTTTGGATCCTAGATCCTAGGGATAGAGCTATGGAGGATCAGAGGAGCTGCTGAGGACATGGATGACATGCTCTTGGACTTCTACTTTTGGATGATGTGATATAGTGTTTATATATTTTGAGAGGTCTTAGAGTGAGGTTTTATTTTATGCAGCTGGGTTGTATATATTTACAAACTCTTGCTATCTCGACTTCTGTTACTTGCTACTGATGATACTAGTGGGGTTTTATCTTGATATATATATATATATATATATGATGTTTTTATTTACCTCAGCAGTGCCCCACAAGTATTTCTTTTACTTCCGCATACTCTGATTTTGACGTAAAAAGGTTCGGCGATAAGTTCATATCCTACGCACTCGATCAAATTCACGAGGCAATAATACTTTTCAATAAATGCTATGAAAATATTTTATTATATTAAAAAAATATTGTCTCGAGAGTCTTTTTGGAATTAAGATATTATTAAGCCGAATTCAAATATTTGTTCCGATTAAAAGTGTTTATAATTGAGCAAGTACCAATTAAAAAGGAAGAAATTTTTAGTCCTAATTTTGATAGCAAGTATTTTACACTTGGAAATATTTATTATTTTCGAGATATAAAACGAGGGTGTCACATAGGGTGTTTTTATATCCATCTTTTGTACTGAACAATTTGAAGTTATGTTTGTAATTGTTTGCGGGCAGTATATCTTATACTTCTCTGTTACATAAATAAAATTCGTCTTATCCGAAAAAAGAATCCAACAATGTACAATTATGTTTATTTAATCGTTTCCTATACTGTTTGTCTACAAGTAAACAAGTGTTTCATATAAAAGCAAAAGAAAAATAATTTTTGCCTATATAAAAAGGCCAACAATTAAATAATCAAGGTTAAAGTGTATTGCAACGGTTATATTCGTGTTGCATAAACCCTCAACTCAAAAAACCGTTGCCTGAAACATAATGCAACGGTTTTATCAGGGTTGCATATGCTATAAATTAAAAAAACCGTTGCTGTTTAAAAGGCAAAGGCAACGGTTTTCTTACCAAAATCGTTGCATATTCTGAACAAACAAACCGTTGCTATTTATAGTAAAACCGTTGCATATTATGTACCAAGAAACTGTTGCTGTTTATAAGTCAAAGAGTACCGGTTTTCTGAAAACTGTTGCCAAATACAAAAAACAGTTGCCTTTGACAATAGGCAACACTCACCTAGAGAACAGTTTGAAAACCGTTGCCTATATTTTCAGCAACGGTTTTTGTGGTTTAAGCAACGGTTTTGTGTCGTTGCAGAAAATTAAAAATTTTGTAGTGAAAGTGTGGAAAAGAGACTCCCCTTACCTTAGAGAAGGAGAGAGCTCACTCGAAGCTCCATAGGTCACAGATCCACTCCTGATCTATCTGGATTCCAACTCCCTTGCCCTATCTCCTCCTGGTCCTTGAGATTGGATGAGAGAGAAACCCTAAGAGAGAGAGAATCGCAAGTGAGAGAGGGAGATTGAGGGTGATCTAGATGCTTGCTCCCATGGTGGAGGTTGGTGATGATGATCAAGGTTGATGATGCCTTGATTCATGGTCTTTGGGTGTGAATGGGTGGTGCTTGGTTCTTGGAACCAAGGAGAGAGAAATGAGAGAGAAGATGATGGGAAGAAGAAGAAGGAATGTGTTGATGTGTGTATGTTGTTCCATGCTCAAAGATGTTGATGGTGATGGTGAATAGCCTTGAGCAAGGATCAATGGAAGGAAATAGTGATGGAGTTCTTGGAGGCCCTAGGAGAGAGAGAGAGAGGGAGAAGAGGATGGGTATGTTGTTGGTGTTGATGTTGTATTGTTTTTATTGCTTTTGATTTGTTTCAACTTCATAGGAGAAAGGTTGTGTGGCTGAGGGTGTCTTACTTGGGGAGGAAGGCCAAAACGTGTGGTCCACACAGGTCTATTTTTTTTTTCAGATTTACACAAGGGTAATCGATTACTTGCCCACAGTAATCGATTACTCCTTTGATGCAACACTCCTAGTACTTTCACCTGAGACCCTATAATCGATTACTGACCCCCACAATAATCGATTACTCTTTGATGCAACATTTTTAGTGTTTCTGATAGAGGACAAGTAATCGATTAATCCATTGAGAAGTAATCGATTACTTCACAAAAACACAAGGTAATCGATTACTTCCAAGAGGTAATCGATTACCAATGCTGCAACACTTAAGTGTTTTCACCAGAGGCCTTGTAATCGATTAATCCCCTACAGAGTAATCGATTACTCTAAGAAAATTCCTATTATAGAAAATTCTAACTCTAGGACACTACTATTAACTCCTACCCATGGCTTACTATTGGTTATCTTCATAATTTCTAACTTAGGTTTTTCCTAATTAAACCTGGGACTAAAATTAGGGATGTTACAACTCTCCCCCACTTATTGGAATTTCGTCCCCGAAATTCAGCTTCAGAATTCTTAACTGGAGAACCATCCCGGAAAAAGGGTTTCTAAACTACACTACTTACTTCACTTTAGTTCTACTCCCCCACTTGGAATTAGCATACCTTTCAACATGAGTACGCCACTAGACTCTTGCACTCATTGAAGAGTACTGACTATGGTTTAATTGGGTTAGGCTCGATGCGAAGGTTCTAACAGGTTTTTCTAAGGTTCACTCTTCTTGCGGCTAACTTTTCGAGAGTCTCACTAGAAAGACTCCCCAAAGGGTCTTGGATTCTCAAAAACCAGGTTTTGCTTCCCCAAGGTAGTCGGAAATGGTGTCTAAGATCAGCTGGATTCCCTCCGGAATTCTTCATCGATGGTTAGAAAGGGTACTAATACGCTCTAAACGCTAATACCCACTTGGGTTGATTAAGATCTAGCTCCAAAGTCTACCACTTAAGTCCTATACCTAGGCCCTAATCAACCACATACACCAATCAAAAAGACATAAATCATATAATCCCCATACAAGGTTCAATCATTCACAACAACAATCCACAACATCACACACTTCAAACATAAACATGACTCAACCCTACTTCATCCTAAGCTAACCCTTGTCTAACTTAGGACTAAAACTTACCTCTACACACACATTCATCACAATCATCATATATTTGAAAATCGGTTAAAACAGGGTTTGGGGAATAGGACTTATATGGTTGGCAACCAAAAATGCATTTCATCAATTCAATTCCCTAGCGTTTTGAAAAATTGAAAATAGTGTCCCTGTACATAAAAGAACATCATAGTAAATTTTCAAGTCAATCAGAGTTCATTAGGTTCATTTTTGACCCTACGACCACTTTGTCAAAATTTTGTGATGGTCGGGGGTGAACCTACATCATATTCACTTAAAATAGTAGACAAACCCCAATTGGCCTCAAAATTTAATGGGACAACACCTAAACTTAGCCCAAGGTGGTGTAAAATTGCCAAACCGATTAGAGCATGTTAAATTCATAACATTAACTTGCTCCAATTGGTTTGAAATGTTACATGAACAACGATTCAACCTTAGGATGTTTAGGCCAAAATTTCCAAGCCAAATAAATACCCTACCCCAAAAACTTAGTTTTCCACTTTATATAAAAACCCTGATTTCCCCAACAGTCACATAACCACGAACACATACATCTTAAAAAAAATCCTTGGTTTGAACAATCACTAGGTATGGGGATTTTAAAATTCATAAAGAAGATCCCATACCAGTAAAACACTTAGAAAAACAATTTTTCATCTATAAAAATCAAAATTCTTTGGAAATTCAGTTCCTCTCTCGATGAGTAACAATTAGTTTCATTTGAAAATTTAATGAAACTTTTAATCATGCACCTTACCATGAAGGGCTACCTCCATATAATTTCGTAAGAACCTAGATGAAGGAGTGAAAGATCACTCAAAATTGGTAAACTCAAAGAAAAGGGAATATTCCTTGAACTTGGAAAAATTTAGTTTAGTTCACCTTCAACAGTTGAAACAATTACATTCCCTTTGACTTCAAGTTTGAAAATTGAGTTTCATTCCGAATTGATTTGACTCGCATAGGAAGGGTTCCTATTTAATCGAAGTGTGACTTGGTTAAGAAAAACAATTTAGTTAATTCACTCCTCGATTACTTAAGAATCCTTGCTTTTCTTATTGTTTCTTAAAAATTTGACGTGCGACCTCACGATCCATTTGGAATGATTGTGGTCCGGTGCACCTTTTGAAATTTGTGAGACCCTCAAAATAACCCAAGTAATTAATACAAAATAAAGGCTATTACTTGAGAATATATGGACTTGTGGAATATTAGAAAATACTGGATTCAAAATTTTCCTTTATATTTTCTAAAGAGTCGGGTGCACAAACCAAAACATAGGATATTTGGAGAATAGTTTACGTAGTACTTTTAAAATCGAATTCGGCATTTGCTTCGCTCAAAAGATAGTTTCGCAAATCGAGGATAGCATTCTCTTTGAAGATAGATGTAATATATTTCATATAAAGAAACTTAAGTAATGCCATCCAGTTTTCATCTAACCAAGTGATACCATTTCCAAAATGTCATAACCGAATTCTTTTAAATCAATATCAGATTAAGCGGAAATAACAGGACTATGAAATACACTATAATATAAACGTAGATCTTATATATAACAAAGGTTCGTAATGCATAGTCTAGTGGTAAAGATCTCCAAAATCCCAGTACAAGTCCATAAGGCTATGTATTTATATGTACATCAAAATAAACCATGACTCAAGAGATTTCAAAAGAAATTCCCACAATATATAAAACTCCAAAGCTGGTCTCATAGCACTGGTAGCAGCAGTAGTAGTCTTCCAAGAAGTAACAGCAGTCATCATCCAACATCTTCAGCAGCAAATTTCCTCCACAACATCCACCACATCAGATCCCTGATCCTCATCATCTACCTTATGCACATACCTAAGAATCATTGTCCCTCCACTGAGTCCCGATAGAATTAACGACAGGCTCGCCTCCGCTCTCGTCTTCGACAGGATTCCTCCTCGATCTCATTTGAAGGAGTGGGTACCCTCCCACTGGGTACAAGGTCTGATGAATACGTGACCTTAATAGAACTCCTTGAAATAGATGAGGAAGTTTCCTTTCGACGACTCTAGGAGTAAAAGAGTGTGAGAGGATAGATTGGAATTGAAAACTGTGATATGAGCGAGCTGGTCGAGTGTCGAGTGGGAGGTGATCCATGGTAATTATAAAAAGAGGGTACATGCATAGCGTATAGGATGAGAAAACTAGACCTACGAGGACTGAACCGGATCAGTGGTTTAGGGTGATAAAAAGGAAATCTCTACCTCCCCCTCATACTCCATTCGGAAATCCTCGTAGATCCATATGCCACTAATAAGTGGGCGGATCTCGATGCAAGCGATGTGACGTGACATCACCTACAAGGGCATAGTGGTAAGCAATTCTATACACATAATCAATAGAGCATAAATGTTGAAGCAACATAATTATGCACAAACATATAATCTCAAATTAGTTAACAGCCACAGTTAACACTTAGCAAACACTTAATGCAAATAAGATGTTCGCACTCATTCTTGGTATCAAGCCTTAACTTAATTAAGGGTAAGTGGCATGATGCCCGACATTCTTCTTTTTCTGAGATTCTCCATCTAGAGTCCTCACAGACGTCAATCCAATACAATAGTGCATTCCCAGATCACGAATACGTTATCAAAACGTATGGCATACTAGCTCGGAAGTGATAAAAACGTCACACTACCTGGTGAACGTCACGTCGCCCAAGGAAGCAAACCTATCACTTCTCAACATGCAACGGGTGTGATAAAAAACGTCACCACATCTGATGAACGTCACGTCGCCTAAGGACGAAAACCTTATCACTTGTGATGCACAACAGAGGTGAAAAACAACGTCACCATGTCTGATGAACGTCACGTTGCCAAAACGTAAACCTTACCACTTGTGTGCAACACACCGTTGAGACATCCAATCAACAGTATACCACATACTGCCCACATTGTCCACCTTAATGTGTCATCCATCTAGTAGCAACTTTTAGTATTTCCAGAGGTCCTCCTCATGTAACCCGAACATGAGTAAACAATCTAATATCCAATCTCAAAAAGGAATGCAATATCTTAACTTAAAGAAACTGATTGATATATCTCAATATGTAACGTGCCACCCGAGCAACGTTATGACGTGCCACTCGAGCAACGTCCCGTCATCCAAACGGAATAACCATAACAACAATCAATTCCTTTTAAATCCTAAATCACTTGGATTATTGTCATTTAAATATTAACCAAATGGTTCAGAATTAAAAATGATATTTTTTCATATTCTGGGTAAACTACTCAAGTGTTCTTCAGAATACTCGAGTGTTCTTCAATCGTTTCCAGATTACTCGAGTAGTTCTCATTTAGTCGAGTTGTTCATGTCTTTCTGGGGATTTGGGTTTCAGGTTCATAAAAATACTCGAGTGATTCATGAGTACTCGAGTGTTCTTCATCAATTCCAGAACACTCGAGTGACTCCTGAATTACTCGAGTGGTTTACCATAAAATGTTCCCATACACCAGTTGATACTCGAGTTCTGGGCTTGGTACTCGAGTGTTCTAACACCAAATACATTGTTTTACCAAAATTTTACTCGAGTATAAAGCCAAGTACTCGAGTCTTTCCCTGCAGAACAGATTGGAAACTTGGTTTTAACATACCATTTTCAATTATAACCATTTCTAGTCCAATCCAACGATCAACAGAGTTCATATAACATATATTACACATGTTCCAACACCAAAACAACAACTTAATACACTGAATCAAATCTGAGCAACAATTATGCATAAAAACACATTTTCAACAACTTAGCATACCAACTTCATTTCCAACACTTTTGGCATGAAAACAACTTGCATATAGCTCACATGCAACATATAGAGCTTGCTCAGAACAACATTAGAACCCAGGTTGGTCTCCAAACCAATTTCCCTATTCAAACTAAGCCCTTAGAGCCTCTTGGTGGCTCTCTAATCAAATGCATCCAATTTAAACTCTATCTAGTGAATAGAGAGCCCCTTACCTCTTAGACGTGAATCAACAGAGACTTAACCAAAACATAGCTTCCAAGCTGGATTCCCCAAAACTCCACACTAAAACAGAGTAGTTTCAGCAGAGAACCAAGATTGAATTGGTTGATGCATAAGACAGACATAAAAATTGGGGAAATTAGTTTCTATATACTCTCTACAATTCGTACTAGCTAAAGAGACAAGATTCACATGGAGAGGTTGCCTGAGCTTACCAAAATCGAGCTCCAAAGTAAGCTCCAGGAAACTTGAGACAGCAAACGGACTCCCACTTCCAAGCTTCAATTCTTCCAATCCACTCACTCTCAGCTCACAATCTTGGTATCTTTGTGAAGCCCTGAATGTGATCTTCACAATGGTGTATAATTTGTGATTCGAATCAACACAGAGAGGGAGAATCGATTGTATCAATCCGGAAACCCTAACACTCGGATTCTACACGAAATTGGGAAAATGGATTGTTGATTCATCAACCAGAGACTTAAATAGTCATTCATGGAGCTCATGCAGCTCGACACGAAAGCCTTGGACGTGTTCAAGGACTGATTTCGTGTCAAATGGCGGTGACTCGGTGGTGGTGACTCACCAAACGCACTAACTCGTCAACTCTGACCAAAATACTCGAGTACTCCAAAAACCTTTCTAAAATTACTTCAAGGTCCCCAAACAGGGATTAATGTGAAAAATATTTATTTTCTCATATTAAAACTTTCTAATATTATCATTCATAATAAATTACTTTGAAATCAAGAATAAAAATAGTTAATTATAAATAAGCTTTATAATTAACATTTTATTAATCAGGGGTTAAAAAAATCTGGGATGTTACAAAATTCATTTTAAACGCTCATATTGTCAAACAAACATAAATCATATCCTCCACTCACAAGTATCATACAAAATTCATTTTTCATATAGTAATATCAAACACGTATATCAATCAAACATACACAAACATAATCAGTTTCATCCTGAGTACAATTTCCAAAAACAACACTCTTAGTCAATGCTTAGTGGAAATTAGTTTGAAACCTTCAAGCATGGGGGTGGAAATTGAAAAGCTCTTAGTTTCAAAATTGTTTGAAAACATTTTCAAAAGTTTAAACTCATCCCCACATAAGCATAGACTTTATATATGCATAACTACTAACATCAATCTAAACTGAAATGATGCGAGAACCTCTAGATTGAATTCCAACCCCTTTCTTGATTAAAGAAACCTCTTTCCATTTTTTAAAATCTTGTAGTTATACTCGGGGTTCAAATCCAATCGATAGGAACTCCATACATATCTTTCGTTTAGTATTAAAGTCATCGGAATTGAATTAGCTGTGGAATCAGCTACAAATTTAATACAAATGTTTTTGTTGTTTTTCATGGATCCTAATCTAGTCGATGTGAATTAAATCACTCGGTTAGATTAGTATCGAATCAATAAATTATTTTGATTTTCATGGTTCCACTTCTACTTTCTTTCCGCCTACTTTAACGCTAAACCATTCCACGTGAAAATATATTTCGAGAACCTTTTGATGAAATTCGAACCGCTTCCCCAACTTGGACAAAAAGTTACTTTTATGATTGCAATTTGAGTTAATATAGTTTAGCGGTTCAAATCCGATCGATCAGTACTCGTTTCTTGCTTTCCCGATTGTTTTCACAGTTACTTGAATTGAGATTAGCTATGGAATTCGACCATTAATTTGATTTAAACATTGTTTTTGGTCCTCTTAGATACTAGTCTAATTGACATGAATTTAATCACTCGATTGGATTAGTATTCGAGATCATAATTTATTTATTCCATGCGATTCCATGTCTAATCCCTGTTCAATTACTTTGACACCAAGTTACTCAAACATACGTACATTGGAACCACACACAAACGCACATAGCTAAGCAACCAAACATAACAGAACTAACACAGAAGTTTCATACATAAAAATCAGTTACTAATTCACGGTGATGCATAAGCTTCTAGATTTCGACGGCGTCACCTCCCGATAAATGCAACATCAGATTGGCCAGTTCCGACGCTACATTCCATCAGTGGTAATAGCCCTTGCCATCCAGTTAAAGTTTATGTACTTCGTTTTGATTAGCAGTATTTCCTTTGTAAGAAACTTAAATTTTTCATCCCTAGAACAACAAATCGATTTGCGCCAATTAAGTTTCCTGTTTCCAAATGGGTAAACACTTACAATATGTGATTCCTTGAATCCCTAAGGGATCCGCTTAGGTTCCAAAGAATTCACATCCCTTTCCACTTTTATACACAATTTTTTTAATTTGACAATTATTAGTATTCCCATTTGCAAACATAAACTCATTCCGCTCATACAAGGCATATTATTCAATCACTTAACGTTAAAATTTCCACTTAAAAGGGTCTCACCTCTGGAGAAGAAGCTTAGGATGAGAGTGTTCGCAGCGAGATCGGGACCACTTTCCCTCAGGTCGGAAGGAAGGAACTGCTCTGATACCATAAATGTAACACCCTTGTTCTTAATTATAAAATAGCAAGTAAAAGTCTATAATTAAATTGATGTACTTGAAAATTCCATTTCTCAATTCAAGTTTACAAATAATTTTGGGCATCCATTTACAATATTGTAGCACAAAAATAAGGTTTCCTTCTTTCCAGTCTTCCGCTGCGACACTCTGATCCACAAGCTCCTTAGCAATCACCTAAAATGTTAACCACTAAGGGTGAGACCTTTTCACAACACAGTGGATCATAAGATAGTAGAAAGGTACATAATAGAAATTTAAGCATAATAATTAAATCAAGCCATGACTAACAAATGCATCACATTCTCATGTTATCAAGTTCAAACACATTTCCATAATCATTCTCTTTTCATATACCATAAAACTGTATGTCACCTCACGGTCAGAGGCCAACATACCGACATTCACATTGTATGTCTCCTCACGGTCAGAGGACAACATACAAACCATATTCTTTTTCACTTTATTTTCTTTTTCCTTATTTCTCTTTCTCTTTTTATTTTTGCACCACTAGGACTTTGTGCACCTGCTAGGCAATTCACCACCTACTAGGGACTTTACACGTGTCAGGATTGAGACACCCATTAGGCATCACTCGTTAGGACTATGCATTATAATTTTCGTTCATATTCATTTTTCACAATTCCACTTCACATTTTATTATCTGTTTAGGTGGTTATGCAGTGAATTGATCCATTGGCGCACCGACGCCTAACGGGAATTTAGGACCTAATGGGAAATTAGCCTGACAGGCAATTGGCCCTAGCAGGCAATTCACCACCTAGCAGGGCACCTAGTGTGCCGGTGCTTCCAAGGATCAACCACACTACATTCCGTTTATTCCTTTCAGAACTCATTCACAAAAGTCCAGCACAACATACACACCATTCATCAAATACTCAGATAATTGTAAGTAATATCCAATATTCACATTCATCATTTTCAACACACATAACCATTCCTTTAATTCATAAATCAACCACAATTTACCAAGTATTTCACAAATCACATATTCCCAAACATTCTTCACACTCAAACATTTTCAAGTTATATATATATATTATCGTTTCTAATTCCCATTATTATTTATGTTTACATCACATTCCCATTTTCATTGTTTATACACATACACAATCAATTACTCACATATAGGGTCACATTCCGAATAATCACATACAAAACTCTTAGTGGACATAGCAATTTATTAACAATCAACAAATACCACAAATCAGTCGACATATTGTTGATTTACTAACAAGAGGACTAGGTTAGCAAGTAATATAGTCTGGAAGACCGATATTCCCACAGGGATCGAAGTTGTTTCTAATAACTTTCCACCAATTCGTAATTATTAGTGCAACTTGTTATTGAATTTTAGAAGGAGAAGAAGAAATTAAATAATAAAAGAAAAGAAGATTGAGGAGATAAGATGATAAGAAAGCAATAGAAAAAGGTTAGGAACTTGGTTTCGTTGTATGATTCACTTATTTTAATTATGAATTATATTTTACTTTAATTATCCTTCAATTCATGGATCATTCCTCTCGAATAGTAATAGTTAGATGTCTCTATACATTACCCTTATTTTCTATATATTTAATCCTTGATCTCTCAACAAATTACAATATAAGAAAATATCCATTCAGCACAAGGGAACTAAAAAACCATATAATCATCCAACCATATCTCTATGTATTGGACTGAATATACCATTAATTGCATGGCCTATTCAAAATCCCAACTGTCGTTGCGAATTAAGAAATCCAAAACATAAATTGGCCAAATTTATGTATAAAATAAGAACTCAATTAATGCATGAATTAAAAACAGCAAAATACTAAATCATAAATTAAAATAAGCTACATCATACAATTTACACCATGTTCCTAACAAGAGGCTTTAGTTACACATATAGAAATAAAGAAAACAGAAGCAAAGAGAAAACCTCATATCATAGACAATACTGGTTAACTCTCCAAGAGATCTTAATTCCTTGTGCCTTGCCTCCTTGCTCTCAATAGATGTTACTAACCTCTCTCTCTAATCCTAGTTGAATTCTATGATCTTCAAACCTACTGAAAACTATTTACAAATCCTCTATTTAAAGAGTAAAATAAATCCTAAAATAAATCTTAATTAAATCTAATAGATAAGGTCCATGTCTATCTTCTAATCTCTGACTTAATCTAAGATATGAAGCCAAATTAGACTTCTCTTCTTCTATTTTGTTCATAATCTGGTCAAATTGGGCTTTCTCATGTCTGACACTCAACTTCAGTCCTGATTTTGACCCTGCAGATGGACGAATTTGAGCAAGGCTATTTCTGGAAAAGTTGTAGATCTTTTCCTTAGCTTTAAAATGATACCAAGATCGCCTTATTTGGATAAGCGTAGCTCAAGTTATGGCCAAAATACCAACCAGCGTCACTTCCACGCGGTTTGTGCGCCTGGGGCGCATCCGTCCTCACGCCCGGGGCGCGCACGGGTTCATCCGGACTCCGTTTTACTCCGTTCTTGGACCGTTTCGAAGCTCTTTTCATCCTCTATCCAAATCCATCAATATATTTTGCATTTAAACTCCATAAGTACCTGAAACATACCCAAAAAGGATCAAAACGTTCCAAGGGACCCTAAACTACTAAAAATAATTAAAATCTAATAAAAAGTCCTAACTTTGCTAGAGAAACAAACCAAATACATAGTAAAAGGGAGTCCAAATAATGCTCAAATCTATATATATTGGACCCAAATCACATACTCAGGTATGTCTCAGAGTACATTTAATATAAGTCAACTTCCTAGGGTTCTTCACTTCCTACTTTAATATTATACAAAAAGGAACTTATCATAAACAATAAAATTAACCATAAATATACTAATCACCCCTAAACCAATTCTAAATCAAAACCATTTTGCTACCCATAACCCGGTCTAACTATTAAACCCAAATCCTATTATAAACCATAACTATCCCTAACCCAAAGTGTGGAAAAGAGACTCCCCTTACCTTAGAGAAGGAGAGAGCTCACTAGAAGCTCCATAGGTCACAGATCCACTCCTGATCTATCTGGATTCCAGCTCTCTTGCCCTATCTCCTCCTGGTCCTTGAGATTGGATGAGTTAGAAACCCTAAGAGAGAGAGAATCACGAGTGAGAGAGGGAGCTTGAGGGTGATCTAGATGCTTTCTCCCATGATGGAGGTTGGTGATGATGATCAAGGTTGATGATGCATTGATTCATGGTGTTTGGGCGTGATGGGTGGTGCTTGGTTCTTGGAATCAAGGAGAGATAAATGAGAGAGAAGATGATGGGAAGAAGAAGAAGGAATGCGTTGATGTGTGTGTGTGTGTTGTTCCATGCTCAAAGATGTTGATGGTGATGGTGAATAGCCTTGAGCAAGGATCAATGGAAGGAAATAGTAATGGTCGACTAGAGAGAGAGAGGAAGAAAAGGATGGGTATGTTGTTGGTGTTGATGTTGTATTGCTTTTGTTGCTTTTGATTTGTTTCAACTTCATAGGAGAAAGGTTGTGTGGCTGAGGGTGTCTTACTTGGGGAGGAAGGCCAAAACGTGTGGTCCACACACGTCTATTTTTTTTCTAGATTTACACAAGGGTAATCGATTACTTGCCCACAGTAATCGATTACTCCTTTGATGCAACACTCCTAGTACTTTCACCTGAGACCCTATAATCGATTACTGACCCCCACAGTAATCGATTACCCTTTGATGCAACATTTTTAGTGTTTCTGACAGAGGACAAGTAATCGATTAATCCATTGAGAAGTAATCAATTACTTCTCAAAAACACAAGGTAATCGATTACTTCCAAGAGGTAATCGATTACAAATGCTGCAACACTTAAGTGTTTTCACCAGAGGCCTTGTAATCAATTAATCCCCTACAGAGTAATCGATTACTCTAAGAAAACTCCTATTATAGCAAATTCTAACTCTAAGACACTACTATTAACTCCTACCCATGGCTTACTATTGGTTATCTTCATAATTTCTAACTTAGGTTTTTCCTAATTAAACCTGGGACTAAAATTAGGGATGTCACAAATTTCGTCCCCGAAATTCCATTCAGTTCCTTAAACGGAGAACCATCCCATCAACATTTCCCTTCGGTTTCATTCTTGCACTTGGGATACTCCCAAATCCATTCGACATCTTGTTCTCGTCCAACTTTTCTTCTCGTTTCCGTTTGTTACTTAGACAAGATCTTTGTTTGGTTACTAAGTTCTCCCCCACTCGGCATTGACATACCAGGTTATATTAACGACAAGAAACAGGGAAATGAATGCGTTAGCTCTTGATCGTCTTTCATACAACTTTCAATGAAGAATATAAGAATTTAACAACGAAAGGAAATGTATTCTTTGGAATTCCACGAGGAATTTGGGCTTTCGTTTAAAGAAAAATAGCCTAAGATCATGCGATCCAAGCACTTTTCGCATGATGCAACAACTTATGGTTAGTGTAACATCCTAAACTTTATTTTAAAAGAAATTATTGTTAAAAACCAAGAAAATAATTAGATTAATTGTTTAAAGAATTTTGGGTGAAAGGAGAGTAGTAATTATAAGTACTAGGGGTTGTGTAGAAGACATTTGTAGCAATGGGCAAGATTATCTAAGCGGAATCGGGAGTTAAATCGGCGTTTTAGATGTTAGAAATCAATCGAAAAGAGAAAATTAGGAATTTATTATAGGATTCTAAGAAAATAAATTCCACCGTTGGATATGAAGTTTAAGGGATTAAGAAGCTTGTCTAAAAATTTGGACCCGATCCGACGGTTAACGAAAAAGTTACGGCGAATCAAAGGTTGAAAATTCTGACCCATGCCTAGGCGCACCAGCCTGCGCCCAGGCGCGCACCACTGTTCATTGGTGCTAGGGTAGATAGATTTTCGCACAGGCGCGCCCTCTCGTGTGCCCAGGCGCGCCTCTTAGGCACCAGCTCGCGAATTGGCGCGCCAATGCTGTAGCTACCCGCACCAGACTCATGCGCCATGCACCAGATATGTGGCTGGTGCTATTCTCGCGCTCAAGCGCGAAAAGTCGCTCAAGCGCACGCGCTGAACCAGACCAGATCTGGTGCGTTGGATTCAAGCTTGGGGCCAAAGTCATGAATTTGGGCCACACAATTTTGGTGGCTGATTCAAGGCAAAAATAAGAGTGAAAAATAATACACTCCCTCACACTCCATCATCAACATCATCCCATCATCCTCACCAATTCTCTCAAACCCAAGAGCAATTCCATCATCCTCATCACACACACTTGGATTTTTGGGCAAATCAAACTCAAAATCATTGAACCCCACCAAGCTAGCATCAAGGAAATGGGTTGAAGTTCCTTCCCTCTCCTCCCTCTCTCTCATCTCCCTCTTGGATTTTCAAGTTCATCAATTTTTGGGTAAGTAGAACCTTATTACAAGTTGTGAATCCCTTCCCAATCTTCTTTGCTCATGAAAGTTTTCATTTGTTTTCCTTAGGGTTTTCATGTACCCTTGATCATGTAGAATCTCAATCTCATGCCTTCCAATCAAGAGCAAGAGAAGGGCAACAATCAACCATCCAATAATCCCCCTAATAGAGTTGTTTATCATCATTTAGTTATAGCTTTGTTGAGGTGGCAAGCAAGGCTTAGGAGATTCAAAGTCCCAATATTCTAAGTAGAGCAAACAAAGGTTTTTCTTACTCCTTGACATTTTGAGGTAAGGAGTGGGTATTAGTGGGTATTACCATACTCTGGGGATTAGTTTACGATATGCATATAATGGGTACTAAGTATTAATTGTTAGTTAGTATATTGCACCATAGGGTAGTTAATAATTGGAACTTGTGAATTAAGAATAATAGTGATGATGTTAATAACATGTTTGGATTGTGCTAATTGATTTACAAGATATAATTGTGATAACTTGATAATGTAAATGTGTAATGTTGTGATTGATTAGAGTAATGTACTTGTTAAAAAGTTTAAGAGGCGATGATCTTATAACCATAAAAGGTAACATACCCGGGCCCAGTAAGACGTCACGTGAGTACGGACGCAGTAGGTCGTGACCAAGGGAGAATGAAAATGAAATATACCCGGGCGTAGTAAGACGTGACCGCGCATGGGTGCGGACGCAGTAGGTCGTGACTAGGGGAATAAGATAAAAGTAATATATATCCGGACGCAGTAAGTCGTAACCAGCACGTTAGTGCGGACGCAGTAGGTCGCGACCAGGGACAAAATGAAAAGAAATGTGAATATAATGGAAGAGGATAGAATAAAAGACTTGATAAATATAATGATTAAAAGCAAAGTGGGAATAATCGAATAATGAAACCAATGAATATTTTGTGAATGATTAGTGATGTGTAGGATTTTGTTATATTGTGATCTGAATGCTAGTTATGTTTGGCTTAGTATAGCATTATGTCGTAATTGGAAACTGCTTCCCCATTTTATGTGTAATACTCACTTCTTACTATTTCCACAAGTACTGAGGAAGAGTTTGCACTTGACCAGGCCGAGCAGGAGTACTCTCCCTCACAGGGAGAGTAGGTTACTTATACTTTAGGACATGGGAATGTCCTGGGCCCGATGATATGATTTGATCTGTTTTTGTTGTATATATTGAACATAGCTTTTTGGGGGCCCAGGACGACTCCTTTTGGGTAGGAGTCCTTTTTTGGGAAAATACTATTTCCACAACTTGTATATATATCTGTTGAAACTCTGATGTTTTATACACTACTATTCTGATGTGTGCACGAAGCTGCACTAGATGTGATATATGTATATAGCCCTGTTGGCTGCTGGTCATTGAAAATGTTAATGTTTATCAGGTTACAGGAAAACCACAATTTTTGGGAAAGTCAGAAAAACAAACGAAACTCCGTCCGTTTGATGGGAGATTTTTATAAGTTAAAAAGAAAATTTCAAATTCACTATTTTGCTATGGGTATTTAAGGGTAATTAATTGTAGGTGTTACATTTATGGTATCAGAACAGTTTCCCTCGGCCTTTGGAGTTATGAGCTACTCCAGTGATTACTCACCGAGCGAGTAATCGAGGATTATAGTTTAGAGTCTAGAATTTATTTATAGGATATTTATACCATTAATTATTCTGTTAAGCATTAACTGTCGGCCTTATCCATGACTGAACAGTGTGGCTGGTAGACGGATCGATAATGACGGGATCCGCGCTATTCTGGAACAAATGGTACAGATGCAACAGAATCAGGGGAATAACATAGCAGCAGCAGCAGCAGCCACAGCAGCAGCAACAGCAACAGCAGCAACAATGAATCCTCAACCACCAGCTCCAGTTGCTATTGATTGGTTGGCACGATTCAGGAAGAATGAGCCGTTAAAGTTCGAAGGAGGGTTCAATCCCGATGGGGCACAACTTTGGTTGCAAGAGATTGAAAAGATCCTGAATACCATGGCACCACCGGAGGAACAGAAGGTTCTGCTGGCACAATACATGTTGACTAGTGAAGCAGAACACTGGTGGCAACAGATGCGGAGGGGTTTGGAGGTGAGCAACCAGGCGATCACTTGGGATTTGTTTAAAACCCGTTTTCTCGGCAAATACTTTCTTGAGGATGCTCGTAGAGAGAAGGAGATAGCCTTTCTGCAGCTAGTGCAAGGAAATATGAGCGTTGGGGAGTATGCTGCTAGGTTTGAAGACTTGATCCGATATGCGGGGAGTTATAGAGATGCTGATGAAAGGACCAAGTGCATCAAGTTCGAGACCGGATTTCGTTCTGAAATCAAGATGGCTTTTGAGTATCAAAACATCGCCAACCTGTCTCAATTGATCAACATGATTAGTACATATGAAAAGAGTCGGAAACAACGGGCAGCTGAGAAACGCAACAAAAATGTACAGAAGGCTGGAGGTCCTACTAGGGGCAAGAGTTCGGTGCAGCGACCAGGTCCTTACTCCCAGCCTAGAACGGGCCAAGCAGTGAGCACCTATGGTCCTATTCCGACTTGTCCACATTGTGGTAAGCAGCATATGGGAGATTGCTGGAGATTGGATCCGAGTAAGGGGGGACTAATCTGTTACAGGTGCGGTCAGCCAGGTCACATTATGGCGAATTGTCCTAGAAATGCAGTTAAGAAGGAGGTGAATGTGGCCAAGGTACAGAAGGCTAGTGACAATCGGGTGACTCAGAAGGGCAAGGTGTATACTCTAGATGGCGAGGAAGTTACTGAGGCCGATGAGCTGATTAGAGGTACCGGTTATGTTAATGATATTCCTTGTGGTATTCTCTATGATTGTGGAGCTACTCATTCATTTATTTCTGCCGACTGCATGAAGAAGTTAGGATTATCTGCAATAGAAATCCCTTATAAATTATCTGTTTCTACCCCCACAAATTCTTCTGTAGTCACATCCACGATGTGTTTGGATTGCCCACTTCGAGTATTGGAGCGGGAATTCAAAGTAAATCTAATCTGTTTGCCTCTAACTAAACTGGATGTCATTGTGGGCATGGACTGGATGTCTCGGCATCATGTTCTGATTGACTGTCATCAGAAATCAATTACTATTAGTGATCTTTCCTTATCTGCCCTAGAAATGAATGAGGAGGCAGAGATCAGTCAGATTCCGATAGTCTGCGAATTTCCGGAAGTCTTTCCTGCAGAGATTCCCGGATTACCGCCGAACAGAGAAGTGGAATTTAGCATTGATCTAATGCCTGGTGCGGGTCCAATTTCAATGGCCCCGTACAGGATGGCACCTCCGGAATTAGCAGAGTTGAAAAAGCAGTTGGAGGAACTTTTGGCTAAGGGCTTAATTAGACCGAGTGTATCACCTTGGGGAGCTCCGATTCTTTTTGTTAAAAAGAAGGACGGTAGTCTCCGAATGTGTATCGACTACAGGCAGTTGAATGCAGTGATTGTGAAAAATAAATATCCTTTACCTCGCATCGATGATTTGTTGGACCAGTTAAGAGGAGCAGCCGTATTTTCTAAAATTGACCTCCAATCGGGATACCATCAAATTCGTATCCGAGAGGAGGACATCCCTAAAACGGCATTCGAGATATGGATTTGAGTATGTGGTGATGTCCTTTGGTCTCATGAATGCTCCGGCCATCTTCATGGATTATATGAACAGAATCTTCAGGCCGTACTTGGACTCCTTTGTCATAGTCTTTATTGACGACATACTCATTTATTCCAAGAGCCCGAAAGAGCATGAAGAGCATTTGAGAACGGTGCTCCAAGTTCTCAAAGACAAGCATCTTTATGCGAAGTTATCAAAATGTAGTTTTTGGTTGAAAGAAGTGCACTTTCTGGGGCATGTCATTTCTGAGAAGGGTGTTGTTGTTGACCCTTCTAAGGTGGAAGCCGTGCTTAAGTGGGAGAGACCCAAGTCCATTACTGAGATCATAAGCTTTCTTGGTATGGCTGGGTATTATAGGAGGTTTATAGAGGGGTTTTCTAAATTGGCCCTTCCTTTAACTACTCTTACACGGAAAGGTGTTCCATTTGAATGGTCCCCGGAATGTGAAGATAGTTTCCAGGAATTGAAAGGGCGATTGACTAGTTCTCCGGTGTTGATTTTGCCGGACCCGACTCAATCCTTCGTAGTATACTATGATGCTTCAAAACAAGGGTTGGGTTGTGTGTTGATGCAGCAAGGACAAGTCATAGACTATGCGTCCGGACAGTTGAGGCAACATGAGCAGAACTATCCTACTCACGATCTTGAGTTGGCGACAGTAGTTTTTGCTTTGAAAATCTGGAGGCATTATCTATATGGTTCAAAGTTTGAAGTCTTTAGCGATCATAAAAGCCTTCGCTATCTCTTCGATCAAAAGGAGTTGAATATGAGACAGAGGAGGTGGATGGAGTTTCTGAAGACTACGATTTTGATCTTCAGTATCATCCTGGCAAAGCCAATGTAGTGGCTGATGCACTAAGTCGTAAGACTTTGCGTGTCAGCAATTTGATGGTGAAGGAGATGCAATTAATCCAAGAGTTCAGTGACCTCAACTTGAACATGCAAGTGAAAGAGAAGAGCATTGTTCTAGATATGTTGCAGGTTACCAATGACTTGATGGGTCTTATTAAAGAAAGACAAGCTGATGATGCAGAATTGCAAAAGTTGTTGGAAGGGGCAATGGGCAATGAAGAGCCCGACTTTGTAAAGGGTTCTGATGGCATTATCCGATTTAGGGGTCGGATATGTGTTCCTTTGGATTTCGAAGTTAGAAGGGATATTCTATGGGAAGCACATCGAACCAAGATGAATTTCCATCCCGATACAACAAAGATGTACCAAGATTTGAAGAAGATTTATTGGTGGCCAAAGTTGAAAACCGATGTAGCCGATCATGTATCTCATTGCCTAACTTGTCAGAAAGTTAAAATTGAGCACCAAAAGCCTGGTGGTCCTTTGCGATCACTTGATATCCCGGAGTGGAAGTGGGATAGTATAGCTATGGACTTTGTGACGGGTGTACCTAGGACTGCTGCAGGATGTGATGCAGTTTGGGTGGTTGTGGACCGTCTTACAAAGTGTGCACATTTTATCCCTATTAACAAGAAGTACACTCTGGAGAAGTTAACTCAGTTTTATATCAGGGACATAGTGAAGCTGCATGGTGTTCCTACCAGTATAGTATCCGATCGCGATCCGAGATTTCTGTCTAGATTTTGGCAGAGTCTTCAGCAGGCATTGGGTACTAAGCTAAAATTTAGTACGGCTTATCAATCGCAGACAGACGGACAATCTGAGCGTACTATCCAGACACTTGAGGATTTGTTGAGAGCATGTGTTCTGGAGCAAGCTGGTAGTTGGGAGCAGTTACTGCCGTTGATGGAGTTTACTTATAATAACAGCTTTCACTCCAGTATTGACATGGCACCATTTGAGGCTCTCTACGGAAGGAAATGTAGGATGCCTTTGTGTTGGTTCCAGATAGGTGAGAATCTGTTGACAGGTCCTGATGTTGTGAAAGAAACAACTGAGAAGATCACAATGATCAAGAATAAGATGAAAACTTCCCAGGATCGCCAGAAGAATTATGCTGATAGGCGAAGGAGACCTTTGGAATTTGATGTTGGGAATCATGTGTTCCTAAGAGTGTCTCTGGTTACGGGGATTGGTAGGGCAATTAAGTCCAAGAAACTGACTCCTCGGTTTGTTGGGCCTTATGAGATTCTGGAGAAAGTTGGCCCGGTAGCTTACAGGATTGCCTTACCCCCTCACTTAGCAAGGCTTCATGATGTATTCCATGTCTCACAACTAAGGAAATACGTCCATGATCCTTCACATGTGATCACCTTGGATGATTTGCCTTTGAAGGAGAATTTGACTTTTGAAGTTTTGCCAGTGAGAATTGAAGATAGACAAGTGAAGCAGCTCAGAGGCAAGGAAATTTCTTTGGTGAAAGTCATTTGGATCAGGAACAATGTGGAAGAGGCTACATGGGAACTGGAAGACAAGATCAGGCAGTCTCATCCACAATTGTTCAACGCCAACTGAATTTCGAGGACGAAATTCTGGTAAGTGGGAGAGAATTGTAACATCCTAAACTTCATTTTAAAAGAAATTATTGTTAAAAACCAAGAAAATAATTAGATTAATTGTTTAAAGAATTTTGGGTGATAGGAGAGTAGTAATTATAAGTACTAGGGGTTCTGTAGAAGACATTTGTAGCAATGGGCAAGATTAGCTAAGCGGAATCGGGAGTTAAATCGGCATTTTAGATGTTAGAAATCAACCGAAAAGAGAAAATTAGGAATTTATTATAGGATGCTAAGAAAATAAATTCCACCTTTGGATATGAAGTTTAAGGGATTAAGAAGCTTGTCTAAAAATTTGGACCCGATCCGACGGTTAACAAAAAAGTTACGGCGAATCGAAGGTTGGAAATTCTGACCCACGCCCAGGCGCGCACCACTGTTCATTGGTGTTGGGGTAGATAGATTTTCGCGCAGGCGCGTCCTCCTGTGCGCCCAGGCGCGCCTCTGAGGCACCAGCTCACGAATTGGCGCGCCAATGCTGCAGCTACCCGCACCAGACTCATGCGCCATGCACCAGATATGTGGCTGGTGCTATTCTCGCGCTCAAGCGCGAAAAGTGGCGCTCAAGAGCGCGCGCGGAACCAGACCAGATCCGGTGCGTTGGATTCAAGCTTGGGGCCAAAGTCATGAATTTGGGCCACACGATTTTGGTGGCTGATTCAAGGCAAAAATAAGAGTGAAAAATAATACACTCCCTCACACTCCATCATCAACATCATCCCATCATCCTCACCAATTCTCTCAAACCCAAGAGCAATTCCATCATCCTCATCACACACACTTGGATTTTTGGGCAAATCAAACTCAAAATCATTGAACCCCACCAAGCTAGCATCAAGGAAATGGGTTGAAGTTCCTTCCCTCTCCTCCCTCTCTCTCACACGATTTTCCTCTCTCATTCCCTCTTGGATTTTCAAGTTCATCAATTTTTGGGTAAGTAGAACCTTATTACAAGTTGTGAATCCCTTCCCAATCTTCTTTGCTCATGAAAGTTTTCATTTGTTTTCCTTAGGGTTTTCATGTACCCTTGATCATGTAGAGTCTCAATCTCATGCCTTCTAGTCAAGACCAAGAGAAGGGCAACAATCAACCATCCAATAATCCCCCTAATAGAGTTGTTTATCATCATTTGGTTATAGCTTTGTTGAGGTAGCAAGCAAGGCTTACGAGATTCTAAGTAGAGCAAACAAAGGTTTTTCTTACTCCTTGACATTTTGAGGTAAGAAGTGGGTATTAGTGGGTATTACCATACTCTGGGGATTAGTTTACGATATGCATATAATGGGTACTAAGTATTAATTGTTAGTTAGTATATTGCACCATAGGGTAGTTAATAATTGGAACTTGTGAATTAAGAATAATAGTGATGATGTTAATAACATGCTTGGATTGTGCTAATTGATTTACAAGATATAATTGTGATAACTTGATAATGTAAATGTGTAATGTTGTGATTGATTAGAGTAATGTACTTGTTAAAAAGTTTAAGAGGCGATGGTGTTATAACCATAAAAGGTAACATACCCGGGCGAAGTAAGACGTCACGTGAGTACGGACGCAGTAGGTCGTGACCAGGGGAGAATGAAAATGAAATATACCCGGGCGCAGTAAGACGTGACAGCGCATGGGTGCGGACGCAGTAGGTCGTGACCAGGGAAAAGGATGAAAAAGTAACATACCCAGGCGCAGTAAGACGTGACCGCGCATGGGTGCGGACGCAGTAGGTCGTGACCAGGGGAATAAGATAAAAGTAATATATATCCGGGCGCAGTAAGTCGTAACCAGCACATTAGTGCAGACGCAGTAGGTCGCGACCAGGGACAAAATGAAAAGAAATGTGAATATAATGGAAGAGGATAGAATAAAAGACTTGATAAATATAATGATTAAAAGCAAAGCGGGAATAATCGAATTATGAAACCAATGAATATTTTGTGAATGATTAATGATGTGTAGGATTTTGTTATATTGTGATCTGAATGCTAGTTATGTTTGGCTTAGTATAGCATTATGTCGTAATTGGAAACTGCTTCCCCATTTTATGTGTAATACTCACTCCTTACTATTTCCACAGGTACTGAGGAAGAGTTTGCACTTGACCAGGCCGAGCAGGAGTACTCTCCCTCACAGGGAGAGTAGGTTACTTATGCTTTAGGACATGGGAATGTCCTGGGCCCGATGATATGATTTGATCTGTTTTTGTTGTATATATTGTACATAGCTTTTTGGGGGCCCAGGACGACTCCTTTTGGGTAGGAGTCCTTTTTTGGGAAAATACTATTTCCACAACTTTTATATATATCTGCTGAAACTCTGATGTTTTATACACTACTATTCTGATGTGTCCACGAAGCTGCACTATATGTGATATATGTATATAGCCCTGTTGGCTGCTGGTTATTGAAAATGTTAATGTTTATCAGGTTACAGGAAAACCACAATTTTTGGGAAAGTAAAAAACAAACGAAACTCCGTCCATTTGACGGGAGATTTTTATAAGTTAAAAAGAAAATTTCAAATTCACTATTTTGCTATGGGTATATAAGGGTAATTAATTGTAGGTGTTACAGTTAGAACTTTCGTTATGAAAGAGGAACCGAACTGGATAGACAAGACTAAAGCTCCCGGAATGATTGATAGTCAAGGTTGAGAGACCAGGAGAAGATTACGAGTTCACAATCTTTAGTCGGTTGGAGTGAGAAGACCTTTGATGGTGATCAAATTGCTGCTATAGAACTGAATAAGACCAAAGAGGAATATGAAGCAAAAGGTTCACTTGCAAGGATTGCGACATTGTTCTAGGTCAAATTCTCGATTCTGTGTGATGATTCGGAAAGAATACTTTTCGGGTTAGCCTACTTAATTTCTAAAGGATCTATTCCTTGGTATGTTACTATCTCTGTTGCCTTAATTTCACTTAAAAGGTTGCAATGATATCATCCTCCAATAGATGCAAAGATCGAGGTGATCAATCCCAATCTCACGTCTATCAATAGTGCACCATTGCTGGGTTTTGCTGATAACATCTTCATTTAATACATGTGAGAATTAGAGTGATCAGTTCTAACCTCACAACCAGTTTGGTGCTGGTGCGCCTGGGCGTGGCCTAGGGGACTTGCATTCAAATTGCTATATCTTCTTCGTTAACCGTTGGATCTTGCTCAAATTTTGAGACAAGCTTCCCAAGACCCTTATCTTCACATCCAACAGTTGAATTTGCATTTTAAGTTGTAGATATTTTATTTTTAATTTCATAATACAGGGCGTTTCTAACACCGAAAACACTGTCTTTAACACTCGTTTGGTCTTCTTTAAACTTCCTACCTGATGCCAATGCTTCTTAACTCCTTTTTGGCACTCAAAGAAATTCTAATCCATCGCCTTAAATCCTATGTGGCATAATTATTATTTCCAAATCTTATTATTATTCTAATTATTTTTGGAATTAAAATTCGGGATGTTACAACCCGTGTAAAAGTAGTTTTTTTAAAGGGCACAAAAAGAATAAATTATAGTATTGGGGTGGCATTAATAGATCATGGGGTGGCAAAATAATTTCATTTATTTCTTTCTCTCTCTTTTTTGCTCTTTCTCGTATTCCCTTTGTGTCTCTGTTTCTATTGTCTTGTGTTTTTATTTAAGAGAGGAATGAAAAAGGAAAAAAAAAATTGTTCTGGCAGTTTAAGAGAGTCGAAATAAGGACTAAAGTGGGCTTCATGTTTGTAATAAAGAGAAGGGTGATGCTATGGTGCTCCGGGTTTCAATACACGGGCACCTTTTTTTTATTTTATTTATTTTTAAATCTATTATATTAAAAAAAAATGTTTTGGATTTTCTGTGTTTATTTTCTGTGTATATTTTTGTTATTTGGAATTGAATTTTTTTTATTATATGCTTTCTGACACAGGTAAAAAAAATTATATTGAGTAAATCCGTATTAAAAATTGACATATTTCAATAAATCTGCATTAAAAATCTGTATTAAAAAATATTCTGAGTAAATTTGTACTATAAAAAATTAAAAAAAAAATAAGATGCCCGGTGCTTGTTATTCCCCGAAGCATCTTAGAATTTCCCTAAACTTTTCTAGGGAGCTTTTTATAGCTCCGTTTTTAACCTGTTTTACTTTTACATATTATTTTTAATGACTAAACTGTCACTTTAGTCTCTCACTTTGTAAGGATTTTTCACTTTAGTCCCTGATTTTTCGATAATTCCTTTTTAGTCCCTCACTTTGAAAAAAGTTACTCACGTTAGTTCCTGGCAACGTTCTCCGTTCATAGACGTTAATGTCGTCGTTCATTTATAATATCGTTTTTCATTTTAGTCCCTAACTTAAAGGTTTTAATTCACTTTAATCCCTTACTATATCGTTTTTCATTTTAGTTTCTAACTTAAAAATTTTAATTCACTTTAGTTGTAACACCCCTAATTTCATTCTCCGAATAATAATAATTTTTTTGTAAATTATTAATAATTATTTATTAATACAAAGTAAAGTTTAATGTCTGATTGTTGTGTGTATGGATTATTATTTCTAATTTATGAAAAATAATTTCAGGTTGTTATTTTATGTAAAATGTTAGTTTTGCAGTTACGTCCTTGGGGAAGACCTAACTGCAATGTTAAAAAAGGTTGTTGGAGGGAAAACCAATTAAAATATGAATTTTCAAAGTTTCAGTTGTGTTAATCGATTAACACAATCTGTTAATCAATTAACATAGTGCAGATCAGTCTCAGTTGAGTGCGTTTGATGAGCAATCCACAACTAATCCCATAAAATTGACACGAATGCAGCCTTAGACACGTCCCTGGACTCGTGGCGTTGTGCTTGCAAGTCTAATTTGCCTATATAAGGCAATCTTGTTGAAGGATTGAGCTCATTTTGCTCAATTTATGGAAAATAGCTAAGTTATGGTTCTTAACTTCGTTCCTTTGATTCTCCTTCAATATTGAGAGTTGATCTGAGAGTTATACACCTTTGTAAAGCTCACATCACGAGGTTTACAAAGACACCAAGATTGTGAGTTGAGGTTGAGTGTGTTTGGGAGTATTGAGCTCTGCAAGTACGGGTCCAAAACCTGCAGAATCAGTTTTCAGTGTTGGGAAGCTGACTTTGGAGCTCAATTTTGGTAAGCTCCTGCACTCTTTTGATCTCAAACCTCTTCGAATCTTTCTTGCATGTTGCAAGGATTATGACCTAACCATTTTCCCCAATTCTTATGCATGTTTGCTATGTCAAATTCTCTGGTTTTGTAACCCTACCGAAACTGTCCTGCATATTTTTCTTTGAAGAGGATTTGGTGAAGTTTGGTGTTCAATCTCATTTCTCTGTGAAGTTTTTGTTCAAGCACGACTTAGAGGTAAGGGAGAAGCTATACATTCACTAGAATAAGGATAATGTTGTGTAAATTGTGTAATGAGTCACCATGGGACTCAAAGGGTTTAGCTTGAAATAGGATTTTGGCTTAGAGGCCTTATTGAACTTAAACCTCAATTGGAACAAGTTCTAAATGTTGCATGTGAACTATAAGAAGGCTGAAATCATGAATTATATGATTATATTTGATTATGATATGTTGAGTTGTTGATTTTGCACTTTTATGCATAAGTGTGAAAAATGATGAGATCTTGGATCAATTGGTTGAATTCAATGTTTGAGCATGTTCAATTTATGATGGAAAAGTTCTGCTTTTGGTTAGTTTAAGTTAGAAGTGAGTGGAATTTAAAATGGTATGTTAAAACCTCATTTTTGTTGTTCTGCATCAGGTCTTAATCGACTAACCGAGGGGCTAATCGATTAGTTCTTGACAGACATTTAACAATTGAATTGTTTTGCATCAGGTCTTAATCGATTAGTTCCTGACAGACCTTTGATAATTGAATTCTAATTTTTTGTAAACGATTATTGGAAACTAAGGATACTAGAAATACCGATTTTAATTTCATTCCACTTTAATTTGAATTACCAATTACTATGAGAAAGGTTTGACCTCTTTGTAGTCATTATCATGACTTATTACATTATGAATTAAAGTTTGAGATTTTATTTGTAACACCCATTGTTTTTATATAAAATATCACTGTTAAGGTTTGATAATTAAAATGGGGAACTTAAAATTTCTTTTCATAAATCAAGTTTACACATGAAATTGGGTATTTCAATTACAATAAGAGTAGCGCAACATAAAATTTTCCTTCTTTCCAAATTCTTCCACTGCGACACTCTGATTCTCAAGCTCCTTGACTTTCACCTAAAATGTTAACCACATAAGGGTGAGACCTTTTCACAACACAGTGAATTAGAAGATAATAAAGAGCACATAATAGCAACTTAAGCATCATAATCAAATCAAGCCATGAATAGCAAAATGCTTCACTTTACATTTTCCAAAATCATTTTCATTTCCTTTATTTTATATTGGCGTACTTCACCTTCACGATTTTGCTTTTGGTCTCACATTGTCGTAGCTTAAGTGAGCACCAAGCTGCAACCTTATAATTTGCCCGTGACCTCACATTGTCGTAGCTTAAGTGAGCATCGAGACGCGTACTTATATTTAGTCCTTATACGTACAATTTACATATATCATTATTGATTTCTAGTCTTTTAGTTTGTACCACTAGGAATTTGGTTGCTCCTGCTAGGGCGTTTGTACACCCGTTAGGGACTTTATTCACCCATCAGGACTATTACCCACTAGGCCTCACCCGTTAGGACTAATACATATAACCTTATACTCATACTTATCACTTTCATTAAAACATTCCCTTTACAAACTTTAGTATTTTTCACATTTTCCATTCTTTTAGTTTTCGTTGAATTGATCATTTTGGGACATTGACTCCTAACGGGGCATTTACACCTAGTGGGGCGTTTTTGCCTGATGGGGCGTTTGGCCCTAATGGGGCGTTTGTACACCTAGCAGGAACACCTAGTGTCCCAATGTCCCAATGATCAATTCAACCGTCCTTAACAATACAAACACATTCACCATAAAGCACATAATTCAATTAGCCATTTATATCAGATAACAATCATCCACATTCATGCATTCACATCATTCATAATTTCAACATCCCATAACAACACATAATTAACATCGTTTATATTCCAGTAATATTCGTCAATGCAATTCACCAACACCTACATTCCAAACTAAGACTAAAACCCAATTTTCAAGCATCCTAAATAAACATGTTCATCATTACTTAAACAATTATCATTAATCCATCAAATATCCTTATGACTACTAATCCTCTTACCACCTACTAGCTTACATTATTCATTTTCTCATAATTAATTACTTATTCTTAATTATACCCTTTTAATGCACATTAAGAACATAGCAACTCTCAACAAATAATAAATATTCACAGATCAATCGACATACTCAGGTATGTCTCAGAGTGCTTAAATGTAAGTCAACTCCCTAGGGTTCTTCACTTCCTACAATTACAACATACATAAAGGGGTTTTTAGCAATTTATGACAATTAAATTAAGCTGTTACATTAAATCAAAATACATTCATTTTTCTTAAACCAACTTATAACTGATGCTATTTTGCTACCCACAACCCAATTCAACTACTTAGCCCAAATCCTATTATATACCCCAACTATCCCTAACTCAAGGTGTGGAAAAGAGACTCCCCTTACCTTGGAGAAGGAGAGAGCCCACACAAAGCTCCAAAAACCTCGAATCTACTCCGGATCTACCTTGATTCCTATCCTCTTGACCGATCTCCACTCCGTTCTTCAAGATTGGAGGAGAGAGAAAGCAAACCCTTGGAGAGAGAAAGCTTGGATTCAAGAGATGGAGTATTTATGTGTAGGATCTAACCCAAAAATCAAGATTAGATCCATGGGTGTGGTATGACAATGGAGTTTGGGTGCTTGGGTTTGGTTTGGTGTATGTGGGTGTTTAGAGGGAGAAAGCCATGGAGGTGGAAGAGAAGGAAACAAGAGGATGATTAAGAGGAGAAGAAGAATCTAGTTATGATGATGATGGAACCACACTTAGAAGCATGAAGGGAAGGAAAATAAAACATGATCTTGGTGGGGGAATGGAAGAGGGGGTCGAAGGAGATGAGAGGGAGAGAGAGATGCGTTGGAGAGGGGAGGAAAATAATGAATGGAAGAGGGAGAGTGAGTTTGTTTTTATTTTTGGTTGGGAAAAGAATGAGTGGCTATGAATTAAAGAGGGAGGGGAATGATTCTTTTTGTGTGGATAGGGAGCCTCCAACGTGCACTCTCTTTCATTTATTTTTTTTTTGATAAGACCCACTGGTAATCGATTATCCTAGCCAGATAATCGATTACTGCTTCAGTGCAACATTTTATGGGTTCCAACCTGAGGCCTTGTAATCGATTACTTGACCAAAAGTAATCGATTATAACCTGATGCAACACTTTCTAGTACATTCAGTAGAGAGGGAGTAATCGATTAATCCACCTAAAGTAATCGATTACTTTACTAGATAATCGATTACTTCCATGAGTTAATCGATTATCAATGCTGCAACATTTAAGTGTTTTCACCAGAGGCCCAGTAAACGATTAACCCCTACAGAGTAATCGATTACTCCAAGGAGAACTCCTATTTGGCCAATTCTAACTCTAAGACACCACACTTAGTTCCTACCCATGGTTTTCCTATGGTTCCTATCATTAATTCTAGCTTAGGTTTTTCCTAATTAATCTTGGAATTAAATTTTGGGATGTTACAATTTTCCCCCACTTATTGGAATTTCGTCCCCAAAATTCCGCTTAAAATCCTTAATTGGAGAACCATCCCGGAAAAGGTTTGCTAAGCTACGCAACTAACTCATCTTAGTTCTACTCCCCCACTTGGGATTGGCATACCATTCAGCATGAATGTGCCACAAGGCTCTTGTACCCATTGAAGAGTACCAACTATGGTTTAATCTGGGTCAACCTCTAGGCTACTATTCTAACAGATGCCCAAGGTCAGCTAGCTTTCCTGCGGAATCCTACTTCGAAGGTTGGATAGGGCACTTAAAAACACTCTAAACACTATTACCCTACAGGATTGGTTATACTCTAACTCCAAATCCTACCACTTATGACCTAAACCTAATCTCTAATCAAACACATCCATCATTCACACAAACATAGATCATGTAAATTTCATACAAGGTTCAATCATACACAACAATAATCCACAACATCACATATCTCAAACCTAAACACAACTCAACTTGGCTTCCTTTCTATCTTTTCCTAGTCTAACTTAGGGCTAACACTTACCTCTACAAACGCATGCACAAATATTAGCACATATATTAAAAGGCATTTATAAAAGGTTTTTGCATAGCTTGCAACCAAAAATTCATTTTATAAATTCAATTTCCCAAGGTTTTTGAAGAATTGGAAGATATCCTCCCTGAATATAGTAGAACATTATGGTAAATTCTCAAGTCAATCAGAGTTCATTAGGTTCACTTTTGACCCTATGTCCACTTTGTAAAAGATTTGTAATGGTCGGGGTGAACCTTTGTCAAATCAATTTAAAAATAGTAAACAAACTCCAATTGGCCTCAAAATTTGATGGGATATCATATATACTTAGCCCAAGGTTGTATAAAATTGCCAAACCGATTAGAGCACATTAAATTCATTTTGTTTAAAACACGAACTTGCTCCAATGGGTTTGATATGTTACATAAGACAATAATTCAACCTTAGGGTGCTTAGATCAATTCTTCCAAATCAAACAAATAGCCTAAACCCAAAAACTTAGTTTTCCCCTTTATATAAAAACCCTGATTACCCAAAAACACTAAGCTACAAACACATACGTCTTTAAAACCTTTGGTTCGAAAAATCACTAAGTATGGGAATTTAAAATTTAGAAGAGGATCCCATACTAGTGGAAACATTTAGAAAACAATAACACATTTATAAAAACAAAATTCCTTTGCAATTTAGGTTCCTCTCTTAATGAGGAACAAATGATTTCATTTGAAAATTCACTAAAACTTTTAATCATGCACCTTACCATGATGAGCTACCTTCATCTAATTTCATAAGATCCTAGATGAAGGAGTGACAAATCACTCAAGATAAATAAACTCAAAGAAAGAAGGAATGTGCCTCTGACTTGGAAAAATTTAATTTTAATTCATCTTCAAAAGTTGAGACAATTAAATTCCCTTTTTACTTTAAGTTGAAAATTTGAGTTTTCATTCCGAATTGTGTTGAGTCGCATAATAAGGGTTCCTATTTGATCGATGTGTGATTTGGTTACAAAGTTCACCACTCGATCACTTAGAAATCCTTGTTTTTCTTACTAGTATCTTGAAAATTTGTTGTGCGACCTCACGATCCATTTAGAATGAGGGTGGTTCGGTGAAAACTTTTGAAATTCATTTTGAGCACTCACATGATAAAACAAGCGTTTATCACAACATCCACTCACAAGCATTTAAACAAAATTTTCACTTTACACATAAAAATATCAAGCACACGTATCAATCGAGCATACACAAACAAAATTCAATTTCACCAAGAACACAATTTTCATAGACAACACTTTTAGCCAATGCTTAGTGGAAGTGATTTTGGGATTTCAAACATAAAGAGGCAATTGAAAATTTATTAATCCCAAATCATTTTGAAAATATTTTCGAAAGTTCAAATTCATTTCCACATAAACATAGACTTTTTCCTATATACCAAATGCACTACCAATGATGTAATCAAAAGTGAGGTAAGAACTTCTATGTCGAATTTTAACCCCATCCTCGATTAAATAAATCTCTTTTCGTTACAAAGTTTTATAATAATAGCTCGGGGTTCAAGTTCAATCATTAGAAGCTTCAACTTGACTTTCAATTAATATTAAAGTCACCGGAAATCAAATTAGTGGTGGAATTAACCACGAGTTCTATAAAGATGTTTTTGTTGTTTTTATGGATTTTAGTCTACCCGATGCAAACCGAGTCATCCGGATAGATTAGAATCGAGATAGTAAATCATTCTGATTCTCATGATTCCACTTCTAATCTTTGTCCGCTTACTTTAACAACTCACTATTCCTCATATAAACTGATTTCGAGAACTTTTTGATTGAATTCCAACCACTTCCCAATTTGGACAAAAAGTTTGTTTTTATTTGAAACTCAACTAATAGGGTTTAGTGGTTTAAATCCAATCGATTAGTTCCCGAGGCCTATTTTCATTTGATGCCTCGATCACTTGAATCAAGTTTAGTTATAGAACCGCTTATTAATTTGGTATAAACATTCTTTTTCGTTCTCTTAAATACCAATCGAATCAACGTGACTTTAATCACTTGGTTGGATCAGTATTCGGGATTCACAATTTATTTATTTCATGCGGTTCCATTTCTAATCCCGGTTCAATTACTTTGACACCAAATTACTCAAAAAACATACATTAAAATCACAGACAAAGCACTTAGCAAAACAAACATACATAAAAGAATTAACACATAAGTTTTATACACAAGAGATCCATTACTAATTCACGATGATGCACAAACTCCTAGATTTCGATGACGTCACCTCCCGACAAATGCAACATCGGATTGGCCAGTTCCGACACTACATTCCATCAGTGGTAATAGCCCTCGCTATCTAGCTTAAGTTTATGCTGTAACACCCTCACTTTTAAATTAGCTAAATTGAGTTTTATTAAAAATGGTACTTGAAAATTTCGACGAAAATCCGGCAGAGTTTCCTCTGTTTTTCGAACTTTCCCAAAATTCCCTGTTTGTACCTGTTCAGACCAGAGTAATTTTAAAACATAAAAACATAATCATATTACGATCGGAACAATCCTAGCGCCCGATTAATACAAATTTCAGGGCATACACTAATACATATTTTAAATTTTCGAAATAACATTTTTGATATAAATTAAAGTCCACTCGTGACAACTTTACACTCCACGTGGTGGAGTGTACTCCTGCTCGGCCACGACTTGTGCAAGCTACTTCTGCACCTGTAAAATATAGCAAGAAGGGTAGCATTACACAGAACTTAGAAAGATAAATTCTACAAGAGACATAGCAATAAACTAAGCCTACCCTATTATTAATATCCGTTACTCATAAATATCCATATAATTAATTTATCTTTTAATTCTTCACTTATTCTCACTTTCTTTTAATTTTTAATTCTCTTTTCATTTTCCCACATTTTATTCCACTTTTAATCCGCTATTCATTTTCTGTATCATTTCTCTTTTCATTCTTTCATTTCCATTCTTTTTCCTTTTAATACCGACACGCCTCGACAGGCTCGCATCGGTCTTCCATCTTTTATTATCGACACGCCTCGACAGGCTCGCGCCGATGCCGACACGCCTCGACAGGCTCGTATCGGTCTTTCATTCTTATTATTATCGACACGCCTTGTTGATATTCCGGCAAGTGTACCGGGTCAGCAAGTAATATAGTCGGAAGACCAATATCGTCCCACAGAGATTGTGAATAGAATTCTATAATTCCTACCTTATTTTAATTATTAGTGTCACTTGCAAATTGTTGCTGAAAATTAAATATGAATTTGTGAATTGAAAACTAAAACTAAACTATGATTATCTTAAGAAAAACAAATTAAAAACGAAGAAGAATAAGATGGGAAAGCGTTAGGAATCCGGTTTCATTGTAGAATCTAGTTTACTAGTTATGAACCTCTGTTTTTCTCTTGAATCAACAAAAATTTCAGATTTAACAATTACCAAATGTCTTTAATAATTGTGTTTCCTAATTAATTTCTACTCTTAATCCCTTAAGTAGTCCCCAATCAATTAGCCATTCATTAAGCTTGCTGAAATTTCAATGTTATACAACCAACAAGAGTATCCCTACCAATGAACAATTGTAAAGCTTGATTGCTATGGTCATACCAAATTCCCAATTCGTCAATTGTGAAATTAGGTTCCCAAAACACAAATGGGGCCTTATTCATGTTAAACAATAAAAACACAATCAAGCAATTGATTCAATTGAAAAACATTAATTCATAACGATTATAAACAAAACGATTCAAACAAATCCACCATCATCCTAACTGGGGTTTTAGTTAAACATAATTAAGAATGAAAAGTAAGAGATAAGAGAAGAACCCATAGCCATAGACAACTCTTGAGCCTTCAATAATCTTCAATCTCCAAGACGGATTTCTCCGGTTGTTAATCTCCGATCCTTTTCTCATACATTAACTCTCTTTTTTTGTTAATCTCCCCTTAATGACTGCTGAAAAACTACTCTAAAACCTAATTTTAATGTTACAAATCCATTCTGGACTGCAATTCTGAGTTGGGCCTTTTCTGCAGTACGCGCGCCCCAGGCGCACGGGGCCTCGCGCCTCAGGCACGCGGGGTCTGATGATTTTTTTTCTTTTTTAGTCTGGCCCGTCTCAGGCACACCCGTCCTCGCGCCTCAGGTGCGCGAGGAAGTCCCTGGCTCCGTTTTGCTCCGTTCTTTTTGTGAATTCAATGCTCCTAATTAGGTGGATTATGTTTTGATGATGACAAAATAATTAACAAATCATGCCTTGAAGATATTGCAACATCAACATCAACAAGAAGTCAAGAAAAGAAGACAAGTGCCCAATCATTCTCAATCAAATATTAATTGTAAATTTCTAATTTATGTTGAGAGTGGTTGAGAGTGGGTAGAAATAGTTAGTCTCTTCTAGGAATAAATTTTTATATGTTTATTAAGTTGAGATTGACCAAAAATTAATACTTGAGAGGAAAAATAAAATTGAAAAATAATTTTTCCCATATCTGATCAAAATACTCGAGTATTTTGATAAAGACTCGAGTATATACTCGAGTATTTATAGAAAAACTCGAGTATTTGTGCCAGGTCAGCAAATATGACCGTTAGTCTGGTTCGTGCACCAATTCACTCGTGACCGACCAAAAAGACTCGAGTATTTACCAAAAGACTCGAGTATTTTTGTCCAGTCAGCAAAAATGAACGTTGGAGAGACTCAAAAACCCAATTGAGGACATTTGAGTCTCATCCAACCCAAGAGAGCAATTCAGAACCTTATTGTAAAATTTCTCTTTGAATTTGTGCAAGAACAAACAAGACAACAAGATCATATTGATTCAAGCTTTCTTAATTTCCTCTTCTCAAGTGTTAATTCCCAAAAAGCTCAACTTCTCACTCATATTGTCATTTTATTCCAAGTTGAGTTTTAGGCCTCAATTCTTACATTGAGCTGTGCTTATTTGTGCTAATCCATTGTGAGATTAGTAATACACATACAAAAAGCTTGATTATTCAAAGTCTTGGATTGTTCCCAAGCAAACCCTAAGTGGCTTAGGGTGTTGGAAGTCTTGAGAGGTTCTCAAGCACAAGACTAGGAGGTTCCTAGCCCGGTGGAGTTTCTTGAAGGGAGTTCAAGGAAGCTTTGTGAAGAGTTCTTCAATCACCGGAATCAAATTGGGGTAGAAATCAAGAATTTGGTACACTCTTGAAAGGGTTAGGTTGAGTGAGGCCATTCTCAAGCAATCCTTTGTAATTTCTAACAATTTGATTATTAGTAGAAACTCCTAAGTGATTAGGAGGACTGGATGTAGCTCATCGTTGGAGTGAACCAGGATAAAATTGCTTGAGTGTTGGTTTATTGCTTTTAATCTACTTTCTAGCTCAATAGACTTAAGTCATTTCAATCAATTAGGATTTATACAAATAGGTAGCAAGTTCAAGGAATCTTTGTGTTTAAAAGTTATTTAGATTGCTTGCTATTCTGTTGGATAAGTTCCTGTTTAATATTGAATTGATTTGAGTTAAAATTGCTGAATTTTCGTTTCTGGTTTTTCTGCTATCTGATAGGAAAAACTCGAGTATTTCAGAAAAGACTCGAGTTGTTCATCACTGAAAAACTCGAGTATTTCACAAAAGACTCGAGTCTTTTGTGTCTGATTCCAGAAAATTCAGTCTTAGCTCCATTCTTCAATTACCAATCGAAATATTTGGTATTAGTGCTTCAAAATACTATTCACCCCCCTCTAGTATTTGCTTAGCCCGCTTGTTGGTTTCCAACAAGTGGTATCAGAGCTCGGTCGAAAGATCGAGTGTAACAACTTTTTCGAAAAAGATCCTTTTGGAAACTTAATGGGCTCTAGCAATAACTTTGGTGGAGAAGGAGCTTCAATAAACCGTCCTCCACTATTTAATGGTGAAGGATATGTTTATTGGAAAACTCGCATGAAAGTTTTTATTGAAGCAATTGATATGGATATTTGGGATGCAATTGAAAATGGTCCTTTCATTCCCAAAAAGAAAATAAATGATGAAATTGTTGAAATTCCAAGGAGTAGTTGGAATGATGATGAAAAGAGAAAAGTCTCATTTGATTTAAAAGCTAAAAACATCATCTTTTCGGCTCTATCCCATGATGAATTTTATAGAGTTTCCCAATGTAAATCGGCAAAAGAAATGTGGGATACTTTGCAAGTCACACATGAGGGAACAAGTGAGGTTAGAGATGCAAGATTGAATTCTCTAACACACGAATATGAATTGTTCCACATGTTGCCAAATGAAACTATTAGTGACTTGCAAAAGCGATTCTCTCACATAGTTAATCATTTGATTTCCTTGGGAAAAGTATTTCGCAATGGTGAAACTACTAACAAAATTCTAAGATGTCTTGATAGGAGTTGGCAACCCAAGGTAACCGCCATCAAGGAATCAAGAGACATAAATAGCATGGACTTAGCCACTTTGTTTGGCAAACTCCAAGAGCATGAGATGGAACTTACAAGACTTGGGATGCATGAGGAATCAGACAAAAAGAAAAAGAGCATAGCACTCAAAGCTTCAACCAAAGCTACAAAAGAAGTTGAAGAATGCTCTACAAGTGGAGATTCCGATGGTGAACCAAATCAAGAAGAATTTGGGATGTTTGTGAAAAGATTCAACAAATTCTTCAAAGGGAAGAAAGGTGGATCTTCATCCAATTTCAAGAGAACCAAAGACTCCAAACAAAGAGAAAAGAGTACCAACGATGGAGTTAAGTGTCATGAATGTGGTGGGGTTGGTCACATAAGAATGGAATGTGCCACATTCTTGAAGAAAAATGACAAGAAGACCCAAGAGACCAAAGGGAAGCGTGCATACATTGTTTGGGATGCACCGGAAAAGAGCAATGAATCATCTTCAAGTAGCTCCGGTGATGAAAATGCAAACCTTTGTCTCATGGCCAAGAACAATCATGAGTCCTCATCAAGAGCTAATCATGGCATGAGTGAAAGTGATGATGAGGTAACCTCTAGCTCTTCTTGTTCCTCTTCAAACTCCATTTCCTATGATGATTTGCAAGAAGCCTACAATGAAATGTTAATTCAATTTAAAAGGCTTGCAAAAATTAATAAGGAAAAAGGAAAGAAAATTTTGGAGTTTCAACATGAAATTGATGAATTGCAAAAATCTATAAATGAGTTGAAACTTCAAAATGAATCCTTGGAACTTATTAATTCTAGTCATCAAAGTGATTGTGCAAATCATGAGGAAATTATCACTTCATGTGAGAGATGTGATGAACTTGAAAAAGAAGTGAAAGAGTTGAAAAACAAACTCACAATCTCACATAGTGATAGAAACCTCAACCGGTTGTTGAACTCTCAAAGACATAATCACAACAAAACCGGTTTAGGATATGTTCATAAAAAGGACAAAAAGTACAAGGTGGTTGGAACATTTTCTAAGAAAAACTCATCAAAGAGACCAACTTGTACTTATTGTGGAAAAGTTGGACATATCAACATTGAGTGCCATATTAAGAAGTTTGAAATGAATAAGGGCACTTATATGTGGATTAAGAAGGGAGAAAGTCCCAACACTAACCCTAAGGGACCCAACATTGTTTGGGTACCCAAATCGAACAAGTGATTTCATATTGTAGGTGTGCCTTCGAACGGGAAAGGAATTGTGGTATCTAGATAGTGGATGTTCGAAGCATTCGAAGCACATGACGGGAGATAAGCGGCACTTCATTGAGCTTACTCCAAAGGAAAAGGGTTATGTCACTTATGGGGACAACAACAAAGGCAAAATCCTTGGTATTGGTAAAATCGGAAACTCTTCAAACTTGATTATTGATAATGTGCTCTATGTTCAAGGATTAGAACATAATCTCTTGAGCATAAGCCAATTATGTGATATTGGTAATCATGTAGTTTTTACCTCTACCCATTGCCTCATTAAAAGTGACAAAGATGAATCAATCAAATTTGTTGGTAGAAGGTCAAATAATACTTACTTAGTTGATTTGAACAAAGTCATTTCTTTGGTCTCTACTTGTTTAGTGAGCAAAGAAAATGACACTTGGTTATGGCATCGTAGGACCCCTCATATAAATGTAAACCAATTGAAGAAAATTCAATCTAAAGATCTAGTAGTTGGTTTACCAAAGCTAAATTTTTCTATTGAAGGTGTTTGTTCCCCTTGCAAGAAATGTAAACAAACTAAAAACACCTTTGGATCAAAAATGGTTATGTCCACATCAAGGCCATTAGAAATGCTTCATATGGACTTGTTTGGACCATCACAAATAAAAAGCTTTGGTGGCAACTATTATGCATTGGTGATTGTTGATGACTTCTCTAGGTTTACTTGGACTTTATTTTTAACTACTAAGAGTGAGACCTACAAATCTTTTAAACATCATGTCAAACTTTTGCAAAACCAAGTAAATCAAAAAGTAATTATTATTCGTACCGATCATGGTGGTGAATTCGAAAACCACAAATTTGATAGATTTTGTGCAAAAAAATGGTATTGAGCATCAATTCTCCGCACCAAGGACTCCGGAAAAAAACGGAGTGGTAGAGCGGAAAAATAGGGTGCTAGAGGAACTTGCTAGAACCATGTTAAATGATTCTCAAGTACCTCAATATTTTTGGGCCGATGCCGTCAATACGGCTTGTTATGTTTTAAATCGTATTTTGATAAGGCCCTCTTTGGATAAAACCCCCTATGAACTTTACAAGGGAAGAAAGCCAAATATATCTCATTTTCATGTCTTCGGATGCCAAGTTTTTGTTTTAAATAATGGAAAAGAACACATTGGCAAGTTTGATTCCAAATCCGATGAAGGCATATTTTTAGGCTATTCTTCTCATAGTAAAGCTTATAGAATTTTCAATAAAAGAACTTTAACTATTGAGGAATCAATTCATGTGGTTTTTAATGAGTCTTCAAAAGAAGATAGTGTTTTATGTGATGCTAGTGAAGATGGCATTGTCTTTTCAAAAGAAGAAAAAGAGAGAGAGAATTCAAAAGTTGATGAAGGAGAAGTAAGGGAAGAACTTCCTCCAACTTGGAAATCGGTCAAGGCTCATCCTATAGACAAAGTCATAGGAGATATGTCAAAGGGAGTACTTACTCGCAGGTCTATTCAAAACATTTGCCACTATGTCTCATTTGTTTCTCAAATTGAACCCGATTCAATTAAAAAGGCCATTGAGGATGATCATTGGGTTCTTGCTATGCAAGAAGAATTAAACCAATTTGAAAGAAATGAAGTTTGGGATCTAGTCCCTAAACCCGATGATCATACCATAATTGGTACTAAATGGATTTATAGAAACAAACTTGATGAATCCGGGTTGATTATAAGAAACAAAGCTAGACTAGTAGCTCAAGGGTACAACCAAGAGGAAGGTATCGATTATGATGAGACCTTTGCTCCGGTTGCACGTCTTGAAGCAATCCGAATTTTACTTGCTTATGCTTCAATCATGAAATTCACTTTATATCAAATGGATGTTAAAAGTGCTTTCTTGAATGGGTTTATAAATGAAGAAGTGTATGTCAAACAACCCCCCGGTTTTGAAAATAGTGAATTTCCAAACCATGTTTATAAATTGAAAAAGGCACTCTATGGATTGAAACAAGCTCCTAGAGCTTGGTATGATCGATTGAGTTCCTTTCTATTAGAAAACAAGTTTCAAAGAGGGAAGGTTGATAATACATTATTTATTTATAAAACCAAGGATGACATTTTGTTAGTACAAATCTATGTTGATGATATCATTTTCGGTGCTACTAAGGTGTCTCTTTGTAGAAAGTTTTCAAATTTGATGAAAAAGGAATTTGAAATGTCAATGATGGGAGAACTCAAGTTCTTCCTAGGCTTACAAATAAAGCAAGTCAAGGAGGGGATATTTGTGCATCAAGGGAAATATTGCAAAGAGCTCCTTGAAAAATTCGGATTGGACAAGTGCAAGGAAGCCTACACTCCAATGAGCACATCATGCTACCTAGACAAGGATGAACAAGGTACACCGGTTGATGTTAGTAAGTATAGGGGTATGATAGGTAGTCTCCTATATCTCACTGCATCTAGACCGGATATTATGTTTAGTGTATGCATGTGTGCTAGATTTCAAGCTAATCCTAAAGAATCTCACCTATCCGCAGTTAAACATATATTTAAGTATCTAAAAGGAACAATTAACACTGGTTTATGGTATCCTGCTGATGCCAATCTTAGTCTAGTTGGTTACTCGGATTCCGACTTCGCCGGATGCAAGCTTGATCGCAAAAGCACCAGTGGTACTTGCCATTTCTTGGGAAGTTCATTGGTGTCATGGTTTTCTAAAAAGCAAGCTTGTGTCGCTCTTTCTACCGCCGAAGCGGAATATATCGCAGTCGGTAGTTGTTGTGCTCAACTGTTATGGATGAAACAACAATTATCGGATTTTGGTTTGAAACTTGAAAATATTCCGATTAGATGCGATAACACAAGTGCAATCAATTTGACTAAGAATCCGGTGTATCACTCAAGAACTAAACACATTGAAATAAGACATCATTTTTTAAGAGATCATGTACAAAAGGGTGATTGCACAATTGAATTTGTTAGTACCACAAATCAATTAGCCGACATTTTTACAAAACCTCTACCAAGGGACACCTTTTATCATATTAGGAGAGAACTTGGTATTTTAGATGAAGCTAATATAGGCTAATTGCATTGTGTGTCATTTTTGGAAAATCACCATATTAGTCTTACTCTAATGTGTTATTGATTCTTAGTTAAATTGTCCTTGATGATATTTGAAATTGTATATGTTAATTGTGTGTGATTCTGTACTGTATTCCAAGTTGGTAGTGAAGCATTTGTGTTTGATTTGTGTTTGGTCTTTTAAAACTGAGTTTTTACTTTCTGTTCTGTCAAAATACTCGAGTTTTTCCAAAAAACTCGAGTATTTTAATTCAAAATTAAATCAGTTTTAAATTGAAAAAGTTTTTAATCAGGGTTTGAGAAAAATACTCGAGTGTTTATTAAAATACTCGAGTGTTTTTCAAAACACTCGAGTCTTTCGAAACCCCCAATTTTTGAACTTTCAGACCAAACTCGAGTATTTTCCAAAAACTCGAGTATTTTGCGTTTTCCTGAAATTTGAACTTTCGGACCAAACTCGAGTTTTTCAGTTTTTACTCGAGTTTTCTGGGGAAATCTGGGCTGAGTCACGATCGACTCGAGTATATTTTCAAAAACTCGAGCATATCCTAAAGTACAACTCGAGTATTTATGAATATACTCGAGTATTTTGAACTGTTTATATATACTCTCAGACTCGAGTTTTTGCGACCCTCTTCTCTCTCGGTTTTCTCATATCTCTCTCCTCAAAACTCAGATTTTCCTCAAAGTTTTGTCAAATCTTACTAGTTTTTCATCCTCTAAACTCTTCTCTCGGTTTTATTCTCCTCCAGATGCTCCAGCTCCTTCGATGTTTTGATGATGTTGACCTTTGGATTTTATCTTAGTTTTCATTCTGTTTTTATCATGTTGGTCTTTGTTACATTTTCTGTATTTTGAGAACTTGGTGTTTTGAGACTTTGGGTTTATTATTGCACCTTTGATTTGGACCTTTTATGATGTTTTTATGTTAATGAATTTGGTCTTCATTATGATGTTTTTGCAAAGCTTCAGGGGGAGCTCTTTATCGTTATTATATCTCCGTTTTATTTGCAAAGTTGGTTATGGGGTTTTCCGATTATGCACCTCTCCTCCCTTGATCTTTTTCCTAAATTGTTACATCTTTTTTGGCGTATGACAAAAAGGGGGAGAGATATTATACACTTGTCTTGATATTGTTGCACCTAAAATTCTCTAATTATGGTATATACTCTGATAATTGTTAAATACTCTAATACCATAGGCTTGGTGCTAAAATTAAATTGTCATAACATCTTGCACAAGCTGAATTTTTAGATAGGTGAAAAGTATCATATAGTGAGGGGGAGTTGCATTTTCAAGTGGATCAAGCTCAACAAATGGATCAGGTGTTAATTATTTTTGTCATCACCAAAAAGGGGGAGATTGTGAATTCAATGCTCCTAATTAGGTGGATTATGTTTTGATGATGACAAAATAATTAACAAATCATGCCTTAAAGATATTGCAACATCAACATCAACAAGAAGTCAAGAAAAGAAGACAAGTGCCCAATCATTCTCAATCAAATATTAATTGTAAATTTCTAATTTATGTTGAGAGTGGTTGAGAGTGGGTAGAAATAGTTAGTCTCTTCTAGGAATAAATTTTTATATGTTTATTAAGTTGAGATTGACCAAAAATTAATACTTGAGAGGAAAAATAAAATTGAAAAATAATTTTTCCCATATCTGATCAAAATACTCGAGTATTTTGATAAAGACTCGAGTATATACTCGAGTATTTATAGAAAAACTCGAGTATTTGTGCCAGGTCAGCAAATATGACCGTTAGTCTGGTTCGTGCACCAATTCACTCGTGACCGACCAAAAAGACTCGAGTATTTACCAAAAGACTCGAGTATTTTTGTCCAGTCAGCAAAAATGAACGTTGGAGAGACTCAAAAACCCAATTGAGGACATTTGAGTCTCATCCAACCCAAGAGAGCAATTCAGAACCTTATTGTAAAATTTCTCTTTGAATTTGTGCAAGAACAAACAAGACAACAAGATCATATTGATTCAAGCTTTCTTAATTTCCTCTTCTCAAGTGTTAATTCCCAAAAAGCTCAACTTCTCACTCATATTGTCATTTTATTCCAAGTTGAGTTTTAGGCCTCAATTCTTACATTGAGCTGTGCTTATTTGTGCTAATCCATTGTGAGATTAGTAATACACATACAAAAAGCTTGATTATTCAAAGTCTTGGATTGTTCCCAAGCAAACCCTAAGTGGCTTAGGGTGTTGGAAGTCTTGAGAGGTTCTCAAGCACAAGACTAGGAGGTTCCTAGCCCGGTGGAGTTTCTTGAAGGGAGTTCAAGGAAGCTTTGTGAAGAGTTCTTCAATCACCGGAATCAAATTGGGGTAGAAATCAAGAGTTTGGTACACTCTTGAAAGGGTTAGGTTGAGTGAGGCCATTCTCAAGCAATCCTTTGTAATTTCTAACAATTTGATTATTAGTAGAAACTCCTAAGTGATTAGGAGGACTGGATGTAGCTCATCGTTGGAGTGAACCAGGATAAAATTGCTTGAGTGTTGGTTTATTGCTTTTAATCTACTTTCTAGATCAATAGACTTAAGTCATTTCAATCAATTAGGATTTATACAATTAGGTAGCAAGTTCAAGGAATCTTTGTGTTTAAAAGTTATTTAGATTGCTTGCTATTTTGTTGGATAAGTTCCTGTTTAATATTGAATTGATTTGAGTTAAAATTGCTGAATTTTCGTTTCTGGTTTTTCTGCTATCTGATAGGAAAAACTCGAGTATTTCAGAAAAGACTCGAGTTGTTCATCACTGAAAAACTCGAGTATTTCACAAAAGACTCGAGTCTTTTGTGTCTGATTCCAGAAAATTTAGTCTTAGCTCCATTCTTCAATTACCAATCGAAATATTTGGTATTAGTGCTTCAAAATACTATTCACCCCCCCTCTAGTATTTGCTTAGCCCGCTTGTTGGTTTCCAACACTTTTTCCATATGCAAGATCTTTTCGTCCTCTTTTCAGGTCCATAAATATTTTCTTCATTTGAGCTCCAAAAAGTACCTGAAACACTAACAAACGGATCAAAACGTTCAAAAGATTCACAACTCCTAACTATTTCTAAAAACTAACAAAAAGCCTACAAAATACTTAAGAAACAAGCCTAACACTTAGTAAAAGGGAGTCAATTCAATGCTCAAAACACTATATATTAGACCCAAATCACTCCCCCAAACTTAGCATTTTGCATGTCCCAGGCAAAAGTAAAACAAAAATTCTAAATAAAAGACAAACTCCCTAAATCAACATATATACACCTAATCTAAGACTCTGACTCATGACCACAACACTTACTATCACAAACTATTTACACAATCACAAACTAGTTAGAGTAACAAACCCAATCAGAACTCAGGATTAGTGAACACTCTCAACCTCTCACTTGTTTCTCTCAAACGTGTATCCAGGTCATATTTTCAATTTACTCAAGTTCAACCATGATAATGTGTTACCATAAGCTTGACCATAGACCAAAATCGCCACTGAAATTATTGAATGCATGCACAAATCAAAAGGTCTTATTTTTGGTTGTAATGGGGCTAGGCTAAAGTGTTAGGTGGGATAAAAGAAAGAAGGGATAAAACAAAGGGCTAAATGCAAATCAAAACTCCCCTAGAACTATGAATGAGCACTAAGTGTATTACAATGAATCACAACTCAATTCACAACTTTTATTCTTCTTACTTTTCAATTTAATTCCTCTACTCTCTTCCTTTTCACATTCATTTGATTTTTTACATCATGTTTTTTTTTTCATTGGAAGAGGAGTAGGCACATAACACTTTTCACTTTTTTTTTCTTCTTTTGCATTACATTCCACTTAATTGCTCATCCAAAATTCCTAAGGTACTCACAAAGAAATCAATGCAATTAATGCAAGGTACCAAGAAAAATCATGTATCATTATAAGGCTCAAAATGGGTAACTAAGGGAACTATTTTCAATGCAATCATTCTGAAGGCCTCAAAAACACAACCTAGGTTCCTTAATCATTTTCATGCATGCAATCAATCATCAATCTTGAAATGGTCACAGGTCAAGTTCTAGAAGACAATATCAAAGTGAACACACTCATGAAAGAATAGGGGTCTCAAAATTAGAATATTTCAATAATCACAAACCCCATCAATATAAGGCTCAAAGACTCACAGGCTAAAGTCAGTTCGCTAATCACAAGTTCTGAAAACATTTGTCAAAATAACTAGTTCACAATTATATTTACAGCTCAATCAAATAAAGTTGAAAATCAATGAGTCTAAGTCCTAAATTAAGTATGTACATGCATCAAAAGAGAAAAAGTCCTAAATCTAGAGTAATCACCTACTTTTACTAGAGACACAAACTCAACACCAAATATGGGGAAATAATTCAAGTCTAAAAAATCATTTTTATTTTGTATACTCCCCCAAACTTAAATGTTGGCTTGTCCTCAAGCAAACTAATCTATGCTAAAATACAAAATAAAAAATGGAAAACTACCTAAGAAAGCAGAATGATAACTTTTGTTGAGGTATACTAACCGAATAAAAAGCTAAACCCTTAAGCACAGTAGGCGCGCCTGGGGCGCACGACCACACGCGCCTGGGGCGCACGAGGTCTGTACCTCAATTTTATTTTTTTTGACAAAGAAATAACTCTACATGGGTTGCCTCCCAAAAAGCGCTTGTTTAACATCGCGAGCCTGACGAATCGCCCCTTTTCAGGGGCAAGGGGAAAAACAAGGAACTAAGGGTCTTGGAATTCCACGGTGGTTTGTTCCCTCTCCACCGGACCCCCTAAATAAGGTTTTAGACGTTGACCATTGACCTTAAAAATCCTACCCTCTCTGGGCTCCTGAATTGCAATTGCCCCAAAGGGAAAAACCTCATGTATCACAAAAGGGCCAGACCACCTGGATTTCAACTTCCCTGGGAAAAGCCTCCTCCTAGAATTATACAACAAAACAAGCTGTCCTTTTTCAAAAGTTCGAGGAATTATCTTACCATCATGATGTTTCTTAGCCATTGCCTTTAACTTAGAAGACCAACTATATGCCTGCTCTCTGAACTCATCAAGTTCATGAAGCTGCAAAAGTCTTTTTTCACCTGCTTGTTGCAAATTCATGTTAAGAAATCTGGTTGCCCAATAAGCCTTATGAGCTAACTCAACAGGCAAATGACAACTCTTCCCATAAACTACCTGGAAGGGTGACATTCCCAACGGGCTCTTAAAAGCTGTCCTATAGGCCCATAATGCATCATCTAGCTTCCTAGACCAATCTTTTCTAGACCCATTAACTATTTTTTCTAATATTCTCTTCAGCTCACGATTGGACACTTCTACTTGGCCACAAGTTTGAGGATGGTATGGTGTTGAAACTTTATGATGTACCTCATACTTGGCCAGGACCTTCTCTAATACCCTATTGCAAAAGTGAGTATCATTGTCACTAATGAGAACTCGAGGCACCCCAAATCTATTAAAAATGTTTTTCTTTACAAAATTCACCACTATTTTGGCATCATTAGTGGGACATGCGAGGATATACCTATTCCCATTTGAATACATAGTCCACTGCAACAAGGATATACCTATTCCCATAAGAAGGAGGAAAGGGACCAACAAAGTCAATCCCCCAAACGTCAAAGATTTTCACCTCCAAAATACTTTGAAGAGGCATCTCATTCCTTCGGGAGATATTACCTGTTCTTTGGCACCTATCACATTGCATCACGAAGTTCCTGGCATCTTTAACAATAGTGGGCCAATAATAGCCACTTTGCAAAAATTTTGTAGCTGTTTTATCAAAACTAAAGTGACCAGCATAATGTGAGGCGTGACAGTGCTTTAAGATATCTGGTATTTCTTCATTGGGAACACATCTCCTAAGGATTCCATCAATTCCCCGACGAAACAGGAAAGGTTCATCCCACACATAAAACTTGACATCATGTAAAAACTTTTTCTTTTGTTGAAAAGTCAAGTGCTTGGGAATGACCTTAGCTGCGTGAAAGTTAGCAAAATCTGCATACCATGGTTGGTTAGCAGCTACCACTAACAACTTTTCATCAGGGAACTCATCCTTAATAGGTACTTCCTTTTCGCAAGCAACACCTTGCTCTATAGGGATCCTAGACAAATGGTCTGCTATAACATTTTGTACCCCCTTTTTGTCCTTTATTTCAATATCGAACTCCTGTAGTAACAGGATCCACCTTATCAGCCTTGGCTTAGCATCTTGCTTAGCCAAAAGGTGCCTTAGAGCTGCATGGTCAGTATAAACAATAACCTTAGACCCTATCAAATAAGACCTAAACTTATCCATAGCAAAAATAACAGCTAGCAACTCTTTTTCTGTAGTCGTATAATTAATTTGAGCATCATTTAGAACACGACTAGCATAATATATGACATGAAACACTTTATTCTTTCTTTGTCCTAGCACTGCACCTATGGCGAAATCACTTGCATCACACATAAGTTCAAAAGGTTCATTCCAATCAGGTGGAATCACCATAGGAGCAGATACTAATTTCTTCCTTAATTCATTAAAAGAGTTCATGCATGCATCATCAAATTTAAATTCGACATCTTTCTCTAGTAAATTACAAAGGGGTTTGGCTATTTTAGAAAAATCTTGTATGAACCTCCGGTAAAAACCGGCATGTCCCAGAAAACTCCTAATCCCTTTGACATTCACTGGAGGAGGTAGGTTCTCAATTACAGAAATTTTAGCTTTGTCTACCTCAATGCCTCTCTCTGAAATAAGGTTCCCCAAAACTATCCCTTCCTTAACCATGAATTGGCATTTCTCCCAGTTAAGTAGAAGGTTAGTTTCCTGACACCTTCTCAGGACTTGTTCTAGACTATGCAAACAGTTATCAAATGAGGACCCAAAGACCGAGAAGTCATCCATAAAAACTTCAATGAATTTTTCAACCATATCGGAGAAGATGGCAAGCATACACCTTTGAAAAGTCGCAGGTGCATTGCATAAGCCAAAGGGCATTCTCCTATATGCGAAAACTCCAAAGGGACAAGTAAAAGCTGTTTTTTCTTGGTCTTTGGGGTCCACAACAATCTGATTATAGCCGGAATAACCATCTAAAAAGCAATAATATTCATGCCCGGCTAGTCTTTCTAACATTTGGTCCATAAAAGGAAGGGGAAAGTGGTCCTTGCGGGTGGCACTATTAAGTTTTCTATAATCAATGCAAACGCGCCACCCTGAGACAGTGCGGGTTGGAATTAAATCATTATTTCCATTTTTCACAACTGTCAACCCGCCCTTCTTAGGAACCACTTTCACTGGGCTGACCCAAGTGCTGTCTGAGATCGGATATATGATCCCAGCATCCAACAATTTGACCACCTCTTTCCGAACCACCTCTTGCAGAGTAGGATTCAATCTCCGCTGTGGTTGAATCACAGGCTTAAAATTCTCCTCCAAGAGAATCTTATGCATGCAGAAAGAAGGGCTTATTCCTTTTAAATCTGAGACATTCCATCCAATTGTGGTTTTATAATGCCTTAACACTCTTAATAATTTTTCAGTTTCAAGTTCTGTTAAGGCATCATTTATTATAACAGGAAAATACTCAGTTTTATCAAGAAAAACATACCTGAGGCCCGGTGGTAACACCTTGAGCTATGGTTTTTGCCTTGCTTCCTTTTCATTGACCTTGAGATCCTTGGTTTCCTGACCACTCTTGAGTTCTTGCACTGCATCAAAGTGCTGCCTTACTTCCTAAGCTTCTACATCTTCTTCCCCTTCAGTGACTAGTGCAACCTCAACTGCATCTTTATAGCACACCTCATCCCACACTGAGTCAACAATGGACTCAATAATATCTAGCCTCAAGCACTGATCATCCCCCATTGGGTGCTTCATAGATTCATACACATTAAAAGTGACCTTTTCATTTTGCACCCGGAGCATGAGTTCACCATTTTGCACATCAATCAATGCTCTCCCTGTTGCTAAGAACGGCCTCCCCAAAAGAAGCGGAATATTCTGATCCTCATCCATGTCTAGGATAACAAAATCTGCAGGGAAAATGAACTTGTCCACCTTGACAAGCACATCTTCCACCTTCCCATAGGGTCGCTTTATGGAGCGATCTGCTAGCTGGAGTGTCATCATAGTGGGCTGAATCTCACCAATCCCTAACCTCTCAAAGATAGATAGAGGCATAAGGTTGATGCTGGCTCCCAAATCACACAAAGCACGGCCTATATCCACTCCCCCAATGTTGCAAGGGATAGTGAAGCACCCATGATCCTTTAACTTTTGTGGCATCTTCTTCTGTAGGATGGCACTACACTCTTCTGTTAGCAACACTGTTTCATTGTCCCTTAGCTTCCTCTTGTTTGTGAGCAGTTCCTTCATAAATTTGACATAGCTAGGCATTTGCTCAAGAGCTTCAGCAAATGGAATGTTTATCTGAAGCTTCTTAAACACTTCCATAAAACGGGCAAACTGCTTCTGGTTCTCTGCTCTTTTCAAACGGTGAGGGAATGGTACTTGGGGCATATCTGGCTTACTCATAGGCTTTTCTGAAGGTTTCTTTTGGCTTATGTCTTCCAAGTCAGATTGTTGCACTACCTGATCCTCTGCTCTGGACTTCTGATTCTGACACTCTTCATTAATCACCTTGTCATCACTCTTCCTCTATGGCTCAGTGTAAGATGTACCACTTCAGACAGTGATGGCCTGGCAATTAGTACCATCAGTAGATCTGGATGAATGCAATGTTTCTAAACTTTTCTGAATCTGGTCCACTTTTCCTTCTAAGCTACGAATACTATCACCCTGGCTGGCAAAAGTGGCTTTAACTTCACTCATAAAAATCTCAGTATGCTGACACAATCTTTCAATTGCCCTCTCCCATCCCTGTGGTTGAACTGGAGGACTAGGCTGAGGAGTAGGCTGAATACTGTCAGAACGTGTTGGATGTGAATTGGGGCTGCAAGTAGACAAAGCAAATGCAGTAACTGGTGTGTCCATGCTTGTTAAATTTGGATTGATCCATTTTTTCATTAACCCAAGAAGCTGCTTCATCTCTGAGTGCTTATCAATGACTGTTTGCATTTCAGGGACTGACTCCCTTGGCTGGACAATGTCGTTTTCTATCTCTGCCTGGCTACTTGCCATTGACTCTATGATTTGTGTAGCTTCTTCAATAGTTTTCTTCACAAGAGACCCACCGGCTGCAATATCAATCATCTCTTTATCTGACTTCTTCAACCCATCATAGAACACTCTGAGTTGTAACCATTCTGCCATAGCATGAGTTGGACACTTCTTAAGTAGCGCACGGAATCTCTCCCAAGCCTCATATAATGTCTCAGTCTCTTGTTGAGTGAAGGAATTAATGTCCTTCCTCAACTTAGCTTGTGTGGTTTGTGGAAAATACTTGTCTAAGAATTTGCGGGCAAGTATCTCCCATGAAGTAAAACTCCCTGGAGGCTGTTTAAGAATCCATGACCTTGCTTCTGCTTTTAAAGAGATTGGGAAGAGTCGCAAACGGATAGCGTCATCAGAGGCACCATTAATTTTGAATAAGTTCAACATGCTAAGAAAATTTGCGATATGTTCTGTTGGATCCTCTTGAGGACTACCACCAAACTGCTCTCCTTTGATCAAGTTGATATATTCAGCTGGAATTTGGAATTGGGGTGCTGTAATAGGTGGATGCACAACACTTGATGCACAAGCATCCAAACTGATAGCTGCATAATCCTCAATGGTTTTCTTCTTTTGTGTCTCTTCTTCCATCGATTGAACAATCTTGCACTTCTCTTTTTGTGCCATCTTTTTTCTCTTCTTTGCACTGTAGTGAGGGGGAGTAGCTTTACCTGGAGGAGTAGAACTCATGGCAAAAAGATTAGTAGCACCTGATTTACAAAAAAAAAATAAATAAATAAAACTAGACTAAACTATAAACCCAAGTTTCACTAAATAACTAAGTAATAAGTACCAGAAATTATAAAAACTAATTCACAATCCCCGGCAACGGCGCCAAAAACTTGTTGATATTCCGGCAAGTGTACCGGGTCAGCAAGTAATATAGTCGGAAGACCAGTATCGTCCCACAGAGATTGTGAATAGAATTCTATAATTCCTACCTTATTTTAATTATTAGTGTCACTTGCAAATTGTTGCTGAAAATTAAATATGAATTTGTGAATTGAAAACTAAAACTAAACTATGATTATCTTAAGAAAAACAAATTAAAAATGAAGAAGAATAAGATGGGAAAGGGTTAGGAATCCGGTTTCATTGTAGAATCTAGTTTACTAGTTATGAACCTCTGTTTTTCTCTTGAATCAACAACAATTTCGGATTTAACAATTACCAAATGTCTTTAATAATTGTGTTTCCTAATTAATTGCTACTCTTAATCCCTTAAGTAGTCCCCAATCAATTAGCCATTCATTAAGCTTGCTGAAATTTCAATGTTATACAACCAACAAGAGTATCCCTACCAATGAACAATTGTAAAGCTTGATTGCTATGGTCATACCAAATTCCCAATTCGTCAATTGTGAAATTAGGTTCCCAAAACACAAATGGGCCCTTATTCATGTTAAACAATAAAAACACAATCAAGTAATTGATTCAATTGAAAAACATTAATTCATAACGATTATAAACAGAACGATTCAAACAAATCCACCATCATCCTAACTGGGGTTTTAGTTACACATAATTAAGAATGAAAAGTAAGAGATAAGAGAAGAACCCATAGCCATAGACAACTCTTGAGCCTTCAATAATCTTCTATCTCCAAGACGGATTCCTCCGGTTGTTAATCTCCGATCCTTTTCTCATACATTAACTCTCTCTTTTTTTGTTAATCTCCCCTTAATGACTGCTAAAAAACTACTCTAAAACCTAATTTTAATGTTACAAATCCATTCTGGACTACAATTCTGAGTTGGGCCTTTTCTGCAGTACGCGCGCCCCAGGCGCACGGGGCCTCACGCCTCAGGCGCGCGGGGTCTGATGATTTTTTTTTCTCTTTTAGTCTGGCGCGCCTCAAGCGCACCCGTCCTCGCGCCTCAGGCGCGCGAGGAAGTCCCTGGCTCCGTTTTGCTCCGTTCTTTTTCCATATGCAAGATCTTTTCGTCCTCTTTTCAGGTCTATAAATATTTTCTTCATTTGAGCTCCAAAAAGTACCTGAAACACTAACAAACGGATCAAAACGTTCAAAAGATTCACAACTACTAACCATTTCTAAAAACTAACAAAAAGCCTACAAAATACTTAAGAAACAAGCCTAACACTTAGTAAAAGGGAGTCAATTCAATGCTCAAAACACTATATATTAGACCCAAATCACGCCTCGACAGGCTCGCGTCGCAGTGTTCTTTTAATACCGACACGCCTCGACAGGCTCGCATCGGGATTCTTTTATCTTTTATTTTCGACACGCCTCGACAGGCTCGCGCCGCTTTTATTCTTTTAATACCGACACGCCTCAACAGGCTCGCATCGGTCTTTATTTACCTTTCTTTATTTTTCTTTTTTCTTATTTCTAAATTACCCTATTCTTAGTCACCACTATAGAATCCTAGAATTTACTTCCCAAGTAAAGGTAACACAACCCTTCTTACCTTGCGTTTTCTTAGACAGGATTCTTTTCGTATAATGATGCGCAACGTAACACGGTTCATTGCTCGCATCACGGCTGATCCTAAAGTCCTTCGTCGTCTAACCATGCCTTAAAATTAAATAACAATCAATATAATGCGCTTTATGAAAAAGGGAGTTTAACTTGAAAATCGAAACAAGTTAATTTAGAAAACATTTAATTAAAATTCATAACTAAAAGTCAAATAGAAATTTAAACTTAAAACCATTGCTCCCTCAATAAAATATTAACTTTTTGTTGGAAATACGCTAACTTTCAATACTAACATAATCGTCAAAAATTCATTTAAAGTTAATTAGTTTTAATTTCGAATAACAAAATCAAATACTAATGATACTTGACGCTATAAATTTCAAAACTGAAAGAGAACATTCTTTGTTCAAGAATAAGTTAAAATCACATTTTCTAAGTCCAAATAACTACACTCCCTTTCAAATTGAATTTAAAGCCCAAAGTATTAACCTGAGTTAACGTATGCCGAATACATCAGGTTTCTAATTAACCGGTGTATTGTTTAGTTTAGGGACAATCCAACCCAACTAAACTACAGCTCGATTACTTAGGAACTCAACACATTTAACAAAACACCTTTAAAACTCATCGTTCAGCATAACGGTCAACTTGGTATTATATAAATCGGAGTAGCTAATCAAATTCATTATCGTTAATGGTACAAATAGTGAAATTAAAACTTAATACTTAATCCAAATAACATTTATTATTATTATTATTATTATTTTTAAAAAAACAACAATAACATTTCAAAACAAGTATATGATTTATAATTATTACCAATACTATTATAATTAGTATTATTAATAAAACACAATATAGAGTAGTTAAAAAAGTATTAGGGATTTACCCACAAATCAACTTTTGAAGCAACAGAGGGAATTAGCTCGGTTCCATAGCTCCACTCCAATCCGGTTCGAAGCATTGTCACGGTTACGGTGACGGTGACGGTGACGGGCGGAGGTGCACTAACCGGCGGCGGCAACAACAACAACATTGAATACCACACACACACCCAGGCGGCGGCGGATCTGAACCTGGGAACGGTGAAGCTGCGTCCATGAAGCGGCGGGGCGAAATCGTGGCCCAGGAAGAACAAGAGTCGCGGTTCGCGACTGGGTGGAGAGAGGAATACGCGTGGCCGAACGGCTTCAACGACGAGGGAGGATGGCGGTGGCTGGATCGCGAGGGGCGGTCCGATCTGGAGGGAGTCACGGCTCGCGACTTGGTGGAGAGGGAAAGCACAAGCGTGGCGGCATGAAGAGAGAGAAACCGACGAGGAAGAGAGACACGGTTGAGAGTGAGAGAGAGGCCAAGGAAGAAGAACAAGTTGAAGGAGAGTGAATGGAGGGTGGAGGGGCGGCGGTCCAGGAGGAAAAGAAAGCTAGGGCTTCATGCCCACACCCCATAGCACACAGGCAGGCAACAAGTGCTCAAAATTAAAAGGACACTTGAAAGTCTAATATGCCTGATATCAAAGTTGGTGGTGTTGAGCAATTTCAAGGTCAAGAGAAGGAGGTTATCATTGTATCTACTGTTCGGTCAACCATCAAACACAATGAGTTTTACAAAGTGCACTGCCTTGGCTTTTTGAGCAATCGTAGAAGGTTTAATGTGGCTATAACCCGTGCTATATCTATGTTGGTTATAATTGGGAATCCACATATTATCTGCAAGGTAACTTTTATTTAACAGGCCATGAGTTGATATTATGCTATCTACCTATCCATTTAATCTACTTTATGATTTAATTGGAACACTTTCGTATATCATCCTTCTTCTTTCTATTTTTTTTAACATATACTTTTATTTATTAATTTATTAGTTGTAGTAAATATATTTTTAAGAATCAAATATTCGAAAACACTAAACATAATTCATTGTTGAAAATATAAAAGTTAAGTGAAGTATTCAAAATGTTTAGTATTATTTTAATATGATAATTTTTCTTTAAAAGAATTCACTTTAAATATAACTATATACTCTTTCGTAGTTAACATATCGTATTTTATAAAAATACCCAACACCTAAATGATTGATTTCAAGAAACAATTATTTAATTCAATAAATCTTATGTTTTATAACATTAAAGGAATCAAATTCCAATATTTCCTAACACTATTGTAATACTAAAATGGACCTTAATTTGTTATTTCAATCTATCATTATTATTATTATTATAATTATACTAGGGATTAGAATTCGGGATGTTACAATTCTCCCCCACTTACTGGAATTTCGTCCCCAAAATTCCGATTGTTCCGTAAAATGGAAAACCATCCCTTGGCAGGATTTTCGACTATGACTCTTACTCCCTTGATGCAGATCTGATGACATCCGGACCGAAAGTCGATCTTGGCAAACTACCGTTCCTTTATCTGCTTCTTCAACTCTGTCAATTTAATAGTTGTCAGTCTATTTGGAGCTATACGGATTGATCCTGTTCCGGAAACAAGACCAATGCTAAACTCAACTCCTCAATTGGTCGTCACTCAGACAAAGTCGAAATTAGTTACCAAGTTCTCCCCCACTTGGCATCTACATACCGAGTTGTATCAATGCCAGGGAGTAGGCTTGATCAAGAATAATAGTCGGGTACAAACGTTCTTGACCGTTGTTTGAGATCTAGAGTTGCGTGGAGTTCACTACCTATTGGTGATCATTGAATCGCACGGAGTTCCTATGGTTTGCGAACTTTCATAATTGCACACATGTAAGTTCTCGTTCCTAACGACAAGCACGAGTCACTAGTTCATTTGGGTTGATCTCAGCGTGAATACTCTACTAAGTCGTCAAGTCTTGCCTTTTTCGCGGATAATCGTTCTAAGGTGAGCTTTGGGCTTCTAACAATCTAATTTGGTTTCTCACAGAAGCTAAGGTGGTTCCTACAGGATTTACTCGATTTTCGCAAGAGTTCTATATTCAGTTATGCTAATCTTAAACGGGTACAATAGCCTAAGGTTCTTACCCCTTTGGGTTCGTTTTAAGTCCACTTCCGAATTTGTATAAAAGTTAGGGAAGAATGTCGTTTTGGTTAGTTTCTTTTCTTCTGAAGGTTCTATTTCTTAGAGTTTCTATTTTGGTTGTTTTCAAGTTCCGTTGGAAGATGTTAATGATATTGACCATTAATAAGTGCAAAGATCGAGGTGATCAGTCTTAATCTCACATCTATCAATAGTAACATCATTCTCGAGTCTGTTGATGATATCGCCCCCTAACAGAAGTAAGAATTAGAGTGATCAATTCTAACCTTACCTTCTATTAGTGACAGTACCATCACTGAATTTGGTGAAATTTTAATTGAAGTACTAACACTTACTCCCCTAGAAGGAACAAGCTAATACAGATATAATTAAGCCTATTTTTTCTAAACGGATCTATCTAGCTAACTTAGACATTTATCTATCAATCGGTCACTCGCTAGATGAGTGAACCAAAGGAGTTGCGAGTCCACACTCCAAGGCCGAGAAAAAACTGCTCTGATACCAAACTGTAACACCCTCACTTTTAAATTAGCTAAATTGAGTTTTATTAAAAATGGTACTTGAAAATTTCGACGAAAATCCGGCAGAGTTTCCTCTATTTTTCGAACTTTCCCAAAATTCCCTGTTTGTACCTGTTCAGACCAGAGTAATTTTAAAACATAAAAACATAATCACATTACGATCAGAACAATCCTAGCGCCCGATTAATACAAATTTCAGGGCATACACTAATACATATTTTAAATTTTCGAAATAACATTTTTGATATAAATTAAAGTCCACTCGTGACAACTTTACACTCCACGTGGTGGAGTGTACTCCTGCTCGGTCACGACTTGTGCAAGCTCCTTCTGCACCTGTAAAATATAGCAAGAAGGGTAGCATTACACAGAACTTAGAAAGATAAATTCTACAAGAGACATAGCAATAAACTAAGCCTACCCTATTATTAATATCCGTTACTCATAAATATCCATATAATTAATTTATCTTTTAATTCTTCACTTATTCTCACTTTCTTTTAATTTTTAATTCTCTTTTCATTTTCCCACATTTTATTCCACTTTTAATCCGCTATTCATTTCTGTATCATTTCTCTTTTCATTCTTTCATTTCCATTCTTTTTCCTTTTAATACCGACACGCCTCGACAGGCTCGCATCGGTCTTCCATCTTTTATTATCGACACGCCTCGACAGGCTCGCATCGGTCTTTCATTCTTATTATTATCGACACGCCTCGACAGGCTCGCGTCGCAGTGTTCTTTTAATACCGACACGCCTTGACAGGCTCGCATCGGTGCCGACACGCCTCGACAGGCTCGCATCGGGATTCTTTTATCTTTTATTTTCGACACGCCTCGACAGGCTCGCGCCACTTTTATTCTTTTAATACCGACACACCTCGACAAGCTCGCATCGGTCTTTATTTACCTTTCTTTATTTTTCTTTTTTCTTTTTCTTAATCACGTATCTTTTCTCTTCTTTTGATTTCCAGTATTATTCTCTTTTCTCTTTTTTTTTCTTAGTGACTTATTCTCATTTCAATTATTTTCCTATAAATTTAAGTATTTCTCTTTCTTTTCTTTTTTTTCTTCTATTTAGGAAATTATCCTAATTTATATCAAACTCCACTTAGCATTAGTATAGTCGTTATATTTTAATTCCCTCTTTAAATTCTTAATTATTTCTATAATTCCTCTCATTGTCTTATTATCTTTTCACGAAATTCTTTACTTATTACCTACTTGTATTTAAAACTCAGTTTAGCATTTTGTTTCTATTTCATAACTACCCACAACTCTTAACTAAGACCACTTCACACTTCCTTATGGTTTTTCGTATTTTAACTCCTCTTTTACCTAGCATTTAATTTCAGTCACGCTACTCTTCTTGCCTATTACATTTACTTTATATCCTTTTATTCCCATGATTCGTTGGTTTTTCCTCAACTAATTTCCCTTGGTTTTATTTTATGTTTACCTACATTTTCAATTATGTATTAACTCTTTTAATATCCTAATACACTCATCCGCTCCAGACTTCACTCTATGCACCTACATTTTATTCCCTAAGTGTGGTTTTCATTAACTGATTTAAGTAAATCATTTATATTAGCGGGGACTACCCTAAGGTTCATTAACTTATTTCTTAATTCCCCTATTCATAGTCACCACTATAGAATCCTAGAATTTACTTCCCATGTAAAGGTAACACATCCCTTCTTACCTTGCGTTTTCTTAGACGGGATTCTTTTCGTATAATGATGCGCAACGTAACGCGGTTCATTGCTCGCATCACGGCTGATCCTAAAGTCCTTCGTCGTCTAACCATGCCTTAAAATTAAATAACAATCAATATAATGCGCTTTATGAAAAAGGGAGTTTAACTTGAAAATCGAAACAAGTTAATTTAGAAAACATTTAATTAAAATTCATAACTCAAAGTCAAATAGAAATTTAAACTTAAAACCATTGCTCCCTCAATAAAATATTAACTTTTTGTTGGAAATACGCTAACTTTCAATACTAACATAATCGTCAAAAATTCATTTAAAGTTAATTAGTTTTAATTTCGAATAACAAAATCAAATACTAATGATACTTGACGCTATAAATTTCAAAACTGAAAGAGAACATTCTTTGTTCAAGAATAAGTTAAAATCACATTTTCTAAGTCCAAATAACTACACTCCCTTTCAATTTGAATTTAAAGCCCAAAGTATTAACCTGAGTTAACGTATGCCGAATACATCAGGTTTCTAATTAACCGGTGTATTGTTTAGTTTAGGGACAATCCAACCCAACTAAACTACAGCTCGATTACTTAGGAACTCAACACATTTAACAAAACACCTTTAAAACTCATCGTTCAGCATAACGGTCAACTTGGTATTATATAAATCGGAGTAGCTAATCAAATTCATTATCGTTAATGGTACAAATAGTGAAATTAAAACTTAATACTTAATCCAAATACCATTTATTATTATTATTATTTTTTTTTAAAAAACAACAATAACATTTCAAAACAAGTATATTATTTATAATTATTACCAATACTATTATAATTAGTATTATTAATAAAAACACAATATAGAGTACTTAAAAAAGTATTAGGGATTTACCCACAAATCAACTTTTGAAGCAACAGAGGGAATTAGCTCGGTTCCATAGCTCCACTCCAATCCGGTTCGAAGCATTGTCACGGTTACGGTGACGGTGACGGTGACGGGCGGAGGTGCACTAACCGGCGGCGGCAACAACAACAACATTGAATACCACACACACACCCAGGCGGCGGCGGATCTGAACCTGGGAACGGTGAAGCTGCGTCCATGAAGCGGCGGGGCGAAATCGTGGCCCAGGAAGAACAAGAGTCGCGGTTCGTGACTGGGTGGAGAGAGGAATACGCGTGGCCGAACGGCTTCAACGACGAGGGAGGATGGCGGTGGCTGGATCGCGAGGGGCGGTCCGATCTGGAGGGAGTCACGGCTCGCGACTTGGTGGAGAGGGAAAGCACAAGCGTGGCGGCATGAAGAGAGAGAAACCGACGAGGAAGAGAGACACGGTTGAGAGTGAGAGAGAGGCCAAGGAAGAAGAACAAGTTGAAGGAGAGTGAATGGAGGGTGGAGGGGCGGCGGTCCAGGAGGAAAAGAAAGCTAGGGCTTCATGCCCACACCCCATAGCACACAGGCAGGCAACAAGTGCTCAAAATTAAAAGGACACTTGAAAGTCTAATATGCCTGATATCAAAGTTGGTGGTGTTGAGCAATTTCAAGGTCAAGAGAAGGAGGTTATCATTGTATCTACTGTTCGGTCAACCATCAAACACAATGAGTTTTACAAAGTGCACTGCCTTGGCTTTTTGAGCAATCGTAGAAGGTTTAATGTGGCTATAACCCGTGCTATATCTATGTTGGTTATAATTGGGAATCCACATATTATCTGCAAGGTAACTTTTATTTAACAGGCCATGAGTTGATATTATGCTATCTACCTATCCATTTAATCTACTTTATGATTTAATTGGAACACTTTCGTATATCATCCTTCTTCTTTCTATTTTTTTTAACATATACTTTTATTTATTAATTTATTAGTTATAGTAAATATATTTTTAAGAATCAAATATTCGAAAACACTAAACATAATTCATTGTTGAAAATATAAAAGTTAAGTGAAGTATTCAAAATGTTTAGTATTATTTTAATATGATAATTTTTCTTTAAAAGAATTCACTTTAAATATAACTATATACTCTTTCGTAGTTAACATATCGTATTTTATAAAAATACCCAACACCTAAATGATTGATTTCAAGAAACAATTATTTAATTCAATAAATCTTATGTTTTATAACATTAAAGGAATCAAATTCCAATATTTCCTAACACTATTGTAATACTAAAATGGACCTTAATTTGTTATTTCAATCTATCATTATTATTATTATTATAATTATACTAGGGATTAGAATTCGGGATGTTACAATTCTCCCCCACTTACTGGAATTTCGTCCCCAAAATTCCGATTGTTCCGTAAAATGGAAAACCATCCCTTGGCAGGATTTTCGACTATGACTCTTACTCCCTTGATGCAGATCTGATGACATCCGGACCGAAAGTCGATCTTGGCAAACTACCGTTCCTTTATCTGCTTCTTCAACTCTGTCAATTTAATAGTTGTCAGTCTATTTGGAGCTATACGGATTGATCCTGTTCCGGAAACAAGACCAATGCTAAACTCAACTCCTCAATTGGTCGTCACTCAGACAAAGTCGAAATTAGTTACCAAGTTCTCCCCCACTTGGCATCTACATACCGAGTTGTATCAATGCCAGGGAGTAGGCTTGATCAAGAATAATAGTCGGGTACAAACGTTCTTGACCGTTGTTTGAGATCTAGAGTTGCGTGGAGTTCACTACCTATTGGTGATCATTGAATCGCACGGAGTTCCTATGGTTTGCGAACTTTCATAATTGCACACATGTAAGTTCTCGTTCCTAACGACAAGCACGAGTCACTAGTTCATTTGGGTTGATCTCAGCGTGAATACTCTACTAAGTCGTCAAGTCTTGCCTTTTTCGCGGATAATCGTTCTAAGGTGAGCTTTGGGCTTCTAACAATCTAATTTGGTTTCTCACAGAAGCTAAGGTGGTTCCTACAGGATTTACTCGATTTTCGCAAGAGTTCTATATTCAGTTATGCTAATCTTAAACGGGTACAATAGCCTAAGGTTCTTACCCCTTTGGGTTCGTTTTAAGTCCACTTCCGAATTTGTATAAAAGTTAGGGAAGAATGTCGTTTTGGTTAGTTTCTTTTCTTCTGAAGGTTCTATTTCTTAGAGTTTCTATTTCGGTTGTTTTCAAGTTCCGTTGGAAGATGTTAATGATATTGACCATTAATAAGTGCAAAGATCGAGGTGATCAGTCTTAATCTCACATCTATCAATAGTAACATCATTCTCGAGTCTGTTGATGATGTCGCCCCCTAACAGAAGTAAGAATTAGAGTGATCAATTCTAACCTTACCTTCTATTAGTGACAGTACCATCACTGAATTTGGTGAAATTTTAATTGAAGTACTAACACTTACTCCCCTAGAAGGAACAAGCTAATACAGATATAATTAAGCCTATTTTTTCTAAACGGATCTATCTAGCTAACTTAGACATTTATCTATCAATCGGTCACTCGCTAGATGAGTGAACCAAAGGAGTTGCGAGTCCACACTCCAAGGCCGAGAAAAAACTGCTCTGATACCAAACTGTAACACCCTCACTTTTAAATTAGCTAAATTGAGTTTTATTAAAAATGGTACTTGAAAATTTCGACGAAAATCCGGCAGAGTTTCCTCTATTTTTCGAACTTTCCCAAAATTCCCTGTTTGTACCTGTTCAGACCAGAGTAATTTTAAAACATAAAAACATAATCACATTACGATCAGAACAATCCTAGCGCCCGATTAATACAAATTTCAGGGCATACACTAATACATATTTTAAATTTTCGAAATAACATTTTTGATATAAATTAAAGTCCACTCGTGACAACTTTACACTCCACGTGGTGGAGTGTACTCCTGCTCGGTCACGACTTGTGCAAGCTCCTTCTGCACCTGTAAAATATAGCAAGAAGGGTAGCATTACACAGAACTTAGAAAGATAAATTCTACAAGAGACATAGCAATAAACTAAGCCTACCCTATTATTAATATCCGTTACTCATAAATATCCATATAATTAATTTATCTTTTAATTCTTCACTTATTCTCACTTTCTTTTAATTTTTAATTCTCTTTTCATTTTCCCACATTTTATTCCACTTTTAATCCGCTATTCATTTCTGTATCATTTCTCTTTTCATTCTTTCATTTCCATTCTTTTTCCTTTTAATACCGACACGCCTCGACAGGCTCGCATCGGTCTTCCATCTTTTATTATCGACACGCCTCGACAGGCTCGCATCGGTCTTTCATTCTTATTATTATCGACACGCCTCGACAGGCTCGCGTCGCAGTGTTCTTTTAATACCGACACGCCTTGACAGGCTCGCATCGGTGCCGACACGCCTCGACAGGCTCGCATCGGGATTCTTTTATCTTTTATTTTCGACACGCCTCGACAGGCTCGCGCCACTTTTATTCTTTTAATACCGACACACCTCGACAAGCTCGCATCGGTCTTTATTTACCTTTCTTTATTTTTCTTTTTTCTTTTTCTTAATCACGTATCTTTTCTCTTCTTTTGATTTCCAGTATTATTCTCTTTTCTCTTTTTTTTTCTTAGTGACTTATTCTCATTTCAATTATTTTCCTATAAATTTAAGTATTTCTCTTTCTTTTCTTTTTTTTCTTCTATTTAGGAAATTATCCTAATTTATATCAAACTCCACTTAGCATTAGTATAGTCGTTATATTTTAATTCCCTCTTTAAATTCTTAATTATTTCTATAATTCCTCTCATTGTCTTATTATCTTTTCACGAAATTCTTTACTTATTACCTACTTGTATTTAAAACTCAGTTTAGCATTTTGTTTCTATTTCATAACTACCCACAACTCTTAACTAAGACCACTTCACACTTCCTTATGGTTTTTCGTATTTTAACTCCTCTTTTACCTAGCATTTAATTTCAGTCACGCTACTCTTCTTGCCTATTACATTTACTTTATATCCTTTTATTCCCATGATTCGTTGGTTTTTCCTCAACTAATTTCCCTTGGTTTTATTTTATGTTTACCTACATTTTCAATTATGTATTAACTCTTTTAATATCCTAATACACTCATCCGCTCCAGACTTCACTCTATGCACCTACATTTTATTCCCTAAGTGTGGTTTTCATTAACTGATTTAAGTAAATCATTTATATTAGCGGGGACTACCCTAAGGTTCATTAACTTAGTTCTTAATTCCCCTATTCATAGTCACCACTATAGAATCCTAGAATTTACTTCCCATGTAAAGGTAACACATCCCTTCTTACCTTGCGTTTTCTTAGACGGGATTCTTTTCGTATAATGATGCGCAACGTAACGCGGTTCATTGCTCGCATCACGGCTGATCCTAAAGTCCTTCGTCGTCTAACCATGCCTTAAAATTAAATAACAATCAATATAATGCGCTTTATGAAAAAGGGAGTTTAACTTGAAAATCGAAACAAGTTAATTTAGAAAACATTTAATTAAAATTCATAACTCAAAGTCAAATAGAAATTTAAACTTAAAACCATTGCTCCCTCAATAAAATATTAACTTTTTGTTGGAAATACGCTAACTTTCAATACTAACATAATCGTCAAAAATTCATTTAAAGTTAATTAGTTTTAATTTCGAATAACAAAATCAAATACTAATGATACTTGACGCTATAAATTTCAAAACTGAAAGAGAACATTCTTTGTTCAAGAATAAGTTAAAATCACATTTTCTAAGTCCAAATAACTACACTCCCTTTCAATTTGAATTTAAAGCCCAAAGTATTAACCTGAGTTAACGTATGCCGAATACATCAGGTTTCTAATTAACCGGTGTATTGTTTAGTTTAGGGACAATCCAACCCAACTAAACTACAGCTCGATTACTTAGGAACTCAACACATTTAACAAAACACCTTTAAAACTCATCGTTCAGCATAACGGTCAACTTGGTATTATATAAATCGGAGTAGCTAATCAAATTCATTATCGTTAATGGTACAAATAGTGAAATTAAAACTTAATACTTAATCCAAATACCATTTATTATTATTATTATTTTTTTTTAAAAAACAACAATAACATTTCAAAACAAGTATATTATTTATAATTATTACCAATACTATTATAATTAGTATTATTAATAAAAACACAATATAGAGTACTTAAAAAAGTATTAGGGATTTACCCACAAATCAACTTTTGAAGCAACAGAGGGAATTAGCTCGGTTCCATAGCTCCACTCTAATCCGGTTCGAAGCATTGTCACGGTTACGGTGACGGTGACGGTGACGGGCGGAGGTGCACTAACCGGCGGCGGCAACAACAACAACATTGAATACCACACACACACCCAGGCGGCGGCGGATCTGAACCTGGGAACGGTGAAGCTGCGTCCATGAAGCGGCGGGGCGAAATCGTGGCCCAGGAAGAACAAGAGTCGCGGTTCGCGACTGGGTGGAGAGAGGAATACGCGTGGCCGAACGGCTTCAACGACGAGGGAGGATGGCGGTGGCTGGATCGCGAGGGGCGGTCCGATCTGGAGGGAGTCACGGCTCGCGACTTGGTGGAGAGGGAAAGCACAAGCGTGGCGGCATGAAGAGAGAGAAACCGACGAGGAAGAGAGACACGGTTGAGAGTGAGAGAGAGGCCAAGGAAGAAGAACAAGTTGAAGGAGAGTGAATGGAGGGTGGAGGGGCGGCGGTCCAGGAGGAAAAGAAAGCTAGGGCTTCATGCCCACACCCCATAGCACACAGGCAGGCAACAAGTGCTCAAAATTAAAAGGACACTTGAAAGTCTAATATGCCTGATATCAAAGTTGGTGGTGTTGAGCAATTTCAAGGTCAAGAGAAGGAGGTTATCATTGTATCTACTGTTCGGTCAACCATCAAACACAATGAGTTTTACAAAGTGCATTGCCTTGGCTTTTTGAGCAATCGTAGAAGGTTTAATGTGGCTATAACCCGTGCTATATCTATGTTGGTTATAATTGGGAATCCACATATTATCTGCAAGGTAACTTTTATTTAACAGGCCATGAGTTGATATTATGCTATCTACCTATCCATTTAATCTACTTTATGATTTAATTGGAACACTTTCGTATATCATCCTTCTTCTTTCTATTTTTTTTAACATATACTTTTATTTATTAATTTATTAGTTATAGTAAATATATTTTTAAGAATCAAATATTCGAAAACACTAAACATAATTCATTGTTGAAAATATAAAAGTTAAGTGAAGTATTCAAAATGTTTAGTATTATTTTAATATGATAATTTTTCTTTAAAAGAATTCACTTTAAATATAACTATATACTCTTTCGTAGTTAACATATCGTATTTTATAAAAATACCCAACACCTAAATGATTGATTTCAAGAAACAATTATTTAATTCAATAAATCTTATGTTTTATAACATTAAAGGAATCAAATTCCAATATTTCCTAACACTATTGTAATACTAAAATGGACCTTAATTTGTTATTTCAATCTATCATTATTATTATTATTATAATTATACTAGGGATTAGAATTCGGGATGTTACAATTCTCCCCCACTTACTGGAATTTCGTCCCCAAAATTCCGATTGTTCCGTAAAATGGAAAACCATCCCTTGGCAGGATTTTCGACTATGACTCTTACTCCCTTGATGCAGATCTGATGACATCCGGACCGAAAGTCGATCTTGGCAAACTACCGTTCCTTTATCTGCTTCTTCAACTCTGTCAATTTAATAGTTGTCAGTCTATTTGGAGCTATACGGATTGATCCTGTTCCGGAAACAAGACCAATGCTAAACTCAACTCCTCAATTGGTCGTCACTCAGACAAAGTCGAAATTAGTTACCAAGTTCTCCCCCACTTGGCATCTACATACCGAGTTGTATCAATGCCAGGGAGTAGGCTTGATCAAGAATAATAGTCGGGTACAAACGTTCTTGACCGTTGTTTGAGATCTAGAGTTGCGTGGAGTTCACTACCTATTGGTGATCATTGAATCGCACGGAGTTCCTATGGTTTGCGAACTTTCATAATTGCACACATGTAAGTTCTCGTTCCTAACGACAAGCACGAGTCACTAGTTCATTTGGGTTGATCTCAGCGTGAATACTCTACTAAGTCGTCAAGTCTTGCCTTTTTCGCGGATAATCGTTCTAAGGTGAGCTTTGGGCTTCTAACAATCTAATTTGGTTTCTCACAGAAGCTAAGGTGGTTCCTACAGGATTTACTCGATTTTCGCAAGAGTTCTATATTCAGTTATGCTAATCTTAAACGGGTACAATAGCCTAAGGTTCTTACCCCTTTGGGTTCGTTTTAAGTCCACTTCCGAATTTGTATAAAAGTTAGGGAAGAATGTCGTTTTGGTTAGTTTCTTTTCTTCTGAAGGTTCTATTTCTTAGAGTTTCTATTTCGGTTGTTTTCAAGTTCCGTTGGAAGATGTTAATGATATTGACCATTAATAAGTGCAAAGATCGAGGTGATCAGTCTTAATCTCACATCTATCAATAGTAACATCATTCTCGAGTCTGTTGATGATGTCGCCCCCTAACAGAAGTAAGAATTAGAGTGATCAATTCTAACCTTACCTTCTATTAGTGACAGTACCATCACTGAATTTGGTGAAATTTTAATTGAAGTACTAACACTTACTCCCCTAGAAGGAACAAGCTAATACAGATATAATTAAGCCTATTTTTTCTAAACGGATCTATCTAGCTAACTTAGACATTTATCTATCAATCGGTCACTCGCTAGATGAGTGAACCAAAGGAGTTGCGAGTCCACACTCCAAGGCCGAGAAAAAACTGCTCTGATACCAAACTGTAACACCCTCACTTTTAAATTAGCTAAATTGAGTTTTATTAAAAATGGTACTTGAAAATTTCGACGAAAATCCGGCAGAGTTTCCTCTATTTTTCGAACTTTCCCAAAATTCCCTGTTTGTACCTGTTCAGACCAGAGTAATTTTAAAACATAAAAACATAATCACATTACGATCAGAACAATCCTAGCGCCCGATTAATACAAATTTCAGGGCATACACTAATACATATTTTAAATTTTCGAAATAACATTTTTGATATAAATTAAAGTCCACTCGTGACAACTTTACACTCCACGTGGTGGAGTGTACTCCTGCTCGGTCACGACTTGTGCAAGCTCCTTCTGCACCTGTAAAATATAGCAAGAAGGGTAGCATTACACAGAACTTAGAAAGATAAATTCTACAAGAGACATAGCAATAAACTAAGCCTACCCTATTATTAATATCCGTTACTCATAAATATCCATATAATTAATTTATCTTTTAATTCTTCACTTATTCTCACTTTCTTTTAATTTTTAATTCTCTTTTCATTTTCCCACATTTTATTCCACTTTTAATCCGCTATTCATTTCTGTATCATTTCTCTTTTCATTCTTTCATTTCCATTCTTTTTCCTTTTAATACCGACACGCCTCGACAGGCTCGCATCGGTCTTCCATCTTTTATTATCGACACGCCTCGACAGGCTCGCATCGGTCTTTCATTCTTATTATTATCGACACGCCTCGACAGGCTCGCGTCGCAGTGTTCTTTTAATACCGACACGCCTTGACAGGCTCGCATCGGTGCCGACACGCCTCGACAGGCTCGCATCGGGATTCTTTTATCTTTTATTTTCGACACGCCTCGACAGGCTCGCGCCACTTTTATTCTTTTAATACCGACACACCTCGACAAGCTCGCATCGGTCTTTATTTACCTTTCTTTATTTTTCTTTTTTCTTTTTCTTAATCACGTATCTTTTCTCTTCTTTTGATTTCCAGTATTATTCTCTTTTCTCTTTTTTTTTCTTAGTGACTTATTCTCATTTCAATTATTTTCCTATAAATTTAAGTATTTCTCTTTCTTTTCTTTTTTTTCTTCTATTTAGGAAATTATCCTAATTTATATCAAACTCCACTTAGCATTAGTATAGTCGTTATATTTTAATTCCCTCTTTAAATTCTTAATTATTTCTATAATTCCTCTCATTGTCTTATTATCTTTTCACGAAATTCTTTACTTATTACCTACTTGTATTTAAAACTCAGTTTAGCATTTTGTTTCTATTTCATAACTACCCACAACTCTTAACTAAGACCACTTCACACTTCCTTATGGTTTTTCGTATTTTAACTCCTCTTTTACCTAGCATTTAATTTCAGTCACGCTACTCTTCTTGCCTATTACATTTACTTTATATCCTTTTATTCCCATGATTCGTTGGTTTTTCCTCAACTAATTTCCCTTGGTTTTATTTTATGTTTACCTACATTTTCAATTATGTATTAACTCTTTTAATATCCTAATACACTCATCCGCTCCAGACTTCACTCTATGCACCTACATTTTATTCCCTAAGTGTGGTTTTCATTAACTGATTTAAGTAAATCATTTATATTAGCGGGGACTACCCTAAGGTTCATTAACTTAGTTCTTAATTCCCCTATTCATAGTCACCACTATAGAATCCTAGAATTTACTTCCCATGTAAAGGTAACACATCCCTTCTTACCTTGCGTTTTCTTAGACGGGATTCTTTTCGTATAATGATGCGCAACGTAACGCGGTTCATTGCTCGCATCACGGCTGATCCTAAAGTCCTTCGTCGTCTAACCATGCCTTAAAATTAAATAACAATCAATATAATGCGCTTTATGAAAAAGGGAGTTTAACTTGAAAATCGAAACAAGTTAATTTAGAAAACATTTAATTAAAATTCATAACTCAAAGTCAAATAGAAATTTAAACTTAAAACCATTGCTCCCTCAATAAAATATTAACTTTTTGTTGGAAATACGCTAACTTTCAATACTAACATAATCGTCAAAAATTCATTTAAAGTTAATTAGTTTTAATTTCGAATAACAAAATCAAATACTAATGATACTTGACGCTATAAATTTCAAAACTGAAAGAGAACATTCTTTGTTCAAGAATAAGTTAAAATCACATTTTCTAAGTCCAAATAACTACACTCCCTTTCAATTTGAATTTAAAGCCCAAAGTATTAACCTGAGTTAACGTATGCCGAATACATCAGGTTTCTAATTAACCGGTGTATTGTTTAGTTTAGGGACAATCCAACCCAACTAAACTACAGCTCGATTACTTAGGAACTCAACACATTTAACAAAACACCTTTAAAACTCATCGTTCAGCATAACGGTCAACTTGGTATTATATAAATCGGAGTAGCTAATCAAATTCATTATCGTTAATGGTACAAATAGTGAAATTAAAACTTAATACTTAATCCAAATACCATTTATTATTATTATTATTTTTTTTTAAAAAACAACAATAACATTTCAAAACAAGTATATTATTTATAATTATTACCAATACTATTATAATTAGTATTATTAATAAAAACACAATATAGAGTACTTAAAAAAGTATTAGGGATTTACCCACAAATCAACTTTTGAAGCAACAGAGGGAATTAGCTCGGTTCCATAGCTCCACTCTAATCCGGTTCGAAGCATTGTCACGGTTACGGTGACGGTGACGGTGACGGGCGGAGGTGCACTAACCGGCGGCGGCAACAACAACAACATTGAATACCACACACACACCCAGGCGGCGGCGGATCTGAACCTGGGAACGGTGAAGCTGCGTCCATGAAGCGGCGGGGCGAAATCGTGGCCCAGGAAGAACAAGAGTCGCGGTTCGCGACTGGGTGGAGAGAGGAATACGCGTGGCCGAACGGCTTCAACGACGAGGGAGGATGGCGGTGGCTGGATCGCGAGGGGCGGTCCGATCTGGAGGGAGTCACGGCTCGCGACTTGGTGGAGAGGGAAAGCACAAGCGTGGCGGCATGAAGAGAGAGAAACCGACGAGGAAGAGAGACACGGTTGAGAGTGAGAGAGAGGCCAAGGAAGAAGAACAAGTTGAAGGAGAGTGAATGGAGGGTGGAGGGGCGGCGGTCCAGGAGGAAAAGAAAGCTAGGGCTTCATGCCCACACCCCATAGCACACAGGCAGGCAACAAGTGCTCAAAATTAAAAGGACACTTGAAAGTCTAATATGCCTGATATCAAAGTTGGTGGTGTTGAGCAATTTCAAGGTCAAGAGAAGGAGGTTATCATTGTATCTACTGTTCGGTCAACCATCAAACACAATGAGTTTTACAAAGTGCATTGCCTTGGCTTTTTGAGCAATCGTAGAAGGTTTAATGTGGCTATAACCCGTGCTATATCTATGTTGGTTATAATTGGGAATCCACATATTATCTGCAAGGTAACTTTTATTTAACAGGCCATGAGTTGATATTATGCTATCTACCTATCCATTTAATCTACTTTATGATTTAATTGGAACACTTTCGTATATCATCCTTCTTCTTTCTATTTTTTTTAACATATACTTTTATTTATTAATTTATTAGTTATAGTAAATATATTTTTAAGAATCAAATATTCGAAAACACTAAACATAATTCATTGTTGAAAATATAAAAGTTAAGTGAAGTATTCAAAATGTTTAGTATTATTTTAATATGATAATTTTTCTTTAAAAGAATTCACTTTAAATATAACTATATACTCTTTCGTAGTTAACATATCGTATTTTATAAAAATACCCAACACCTAAATGATTGATTTCAAGAAACAATTATTTAATTCAATAAATCTTATGTTTTATAACATTAAAGGAATCAAATTCCAATATTTCCTAACACTATTGTAATACTAAAATGGACCTTAATTTGTTATTTCAATCTATCATTATTATTATTATTATAATTATACTAGGGATTAGAATTCGGGATGTTACAATTCTCCCCCACTTACTGGAATTTCGTCCCCAAAATTCCGATTGTTCCGTAAAATGGAAAACCATCCCTTGGCAGGATTTTCGACTATGACTCTTACTCCCTTGATGCAGATCTGATGACATCCGGACCGAAAGTCGATCTTGGCAAACTACCGTTCCTTTATCTGCTTCTTCAACTCTGTCAATTTAATAGTTGTCAGTCTATTTGGAGCTATACGGATTGATCCTGTTCCGGAAACAAGACCAATGCTAAACTCAACTCCTCAATTGGTCGTCACTCAGACAAAGTCGAAATTAGTTACCAAGTTCTCCCCCACTTGGCATCTACATACCGAGTTGTATCAATGCCAGGGAGTAGGCTTGATCAAGAATAATAGTCGGGTACAAACGTTCTTGACCGTTGTTTGAGATCTAGAGTTGCGTGGAGTTCACTACCTATTGGTGATCATTGAATCGCACGGAGTTCCTATGGTTTGCGAACTTTCATAATTGCACACATGTAAGTTCTCGTTCCTAACGACAAGCACGAGTCACTAGTTCATTTGGGTTGATCTCAGCGTGAATACTCTACTAAGTCGTCAAGTCTTGCCTTTTTCGCGGATAATCGTTCTAAGGTGAGCTTTGGGCTTCTAACAATCTAATTTGGTTTCTCACAGAAGCTAAGGTGGTTCCTACAGGATTTACTCGATTTTCGCAAGAGTTCTATATTCAGTTATGCTAATCTTAAACGGGTACAATAGCCTAAGGTTCTTACCCCTTTGGGTTCGTTTTAAGTCCACTTCCGAATTTGTATAAAAGTTAGGGAAGAATGTCGTTTTGGTTAGTTTCTTTTCTTCTGAAGGTTCTATTTCTTAGAGTTTCTATTTCGGTTGTTTTCAAGTTCCGTTGGAAGATGTTAATGATATTGACCATTAATAAGTGCAAAGATCGAGGTGATCAGTCTTAATCTCACATCTATCAATAGTAACATCATTCTCGAGTCTGTTGATGATGTCGCCCCCTAACAGAAGTAAGAATTAGAGTGATCAATTCTAACCTTACCTTCTATTAGTGACAGTACCATCACTGAATTTGGTGAAATTTTAATTGAAGTACTAACACTTACTCCCCTAGAAGGAACAAGCTAATACAGATATAATTAAGCCTATTTTTTCTAAACGGATCTATCTAGCTAACTTAGACATTTATCTATCAATCGGTCACTCGCTAGATGAGTGAACCAAAGGAGTTGCGAGTCCACACTCCAAGGCCGAGAAAAAACTGCTCTGATACCAAACTGTAACACCCTCACTTTTAAATTAGCTAAATTGAGTTTTATTAAAAATGGTACTTGAAAATTTCGACGAAAATCCGGCAGAGTTTCCTCTATTTTTCGAACTTTCCCAAAATTCCCTGTTTGTACCTGTTCAGACCAGAGTAATTTTAAAACATAAAAACATAATCACATTACGATCAGAACAATCCTAGCGCCCGATTAATACAAATTTCAGGGCATACACTAATACATATTTTAAATTTTCGAAATAACATTTTTGATATAAATTAAAGTCCACTCGTGACAACTTTACACTCCACGTGGTGGAGTGTACTCCTGCTCGGTCACGACTTGTGCAAGCTCCTTCTGCACCTGTAAAATATAGCAAGAAGGGTAGCATTACACAGAACTTAGAAAGATAAATTCTACAAGAGACATAGCAATAAACTAAGCCTACCCTATTATTAATATCCGTTACTCATAAATATCCATATAATTAATTTATCTTTTAATTCTTCACTTATTCTCACTTTCTTTTAATTTTTAATTCTCTTTTCATTTTCCCACATTTTATTCCACTTTTAATCCGCTATTCATTTCTGTATCATTTCTCTTTTCATTCTTTCATTTCCATTCTTTTTCCTTTTAATACCGACACGCCTCGACAGGCTCGCATCGGTCTTCCATCTTTTATTATCGACACGCCTCGACAAGCTCGCATCGGTCTTTCATTCTTATTATTATCGACACGCCTCGACAGGCTCGCGTCGCAGTGTTCTTTTAATACCGACACGCCTTGACAGGCTCGCATCGGTGCCGACACGCCTCGACAGGCTCGCATCGGGATTCTTTTATCTTTTATTTTCGACACGCCTCGACAGGCTCGCGCCACTTTTATTCTTTTAATACCGACACACCTCGACAAGCTCGCATCGGTCTTTATTTACCTTTCTTTATTTTTCTTTTTTCTTTTTCTTAATCACGTATCTTTTCTCTTCTTTTGATTTCCAGTATTATTCTCTTTTCTCTTTTTTTTTCTTAGTGACTTATTCTCATTTCAATTATTTTCCTATAAATTTAAGTATTTCTCTTTCTTTTCTTTTTTTTCTTCTATTTAGGAAATTATCCTAATTTATATCAAACTCCACTTAGCATTAGTATAGTCGTTATATTTTAATTCCCTCTTTAAATTCTTAATTATTTCTATAATTCCTCTCATTGTCTTATTATCTTTTCACGAAATTCTTTACTTATTACCTACTTGTATTTAAAACTCAGTTTAGCATTTTGTTTCTATTTCATAACTACCCACAACTCTTAACTAAGACCACTTCACACTTCCTTATGGTTTTTCGTATTTTAACTCCTCTTTTACCTAGCATTTAATTTCAGTCACGCTACTCTTCTTGCCTATTACATTTACTTTATATCCTTTTATTCCCATGATTCGTTGGTTTTTCCTCAACTAATTTCCCTTGGTTTTATTTTATGTTTACCTACATTTTCAATTATGTATTAACTCTTTTAATATCCTAATACACTCATCCGCTCCAGACTTCACTCTATGCACCTACATTTTATTCCCTAAGTGTGGTTTTCATTAACTGATTTAAGTAAATCATTTATATTAGCGGGGACTACCCTAAGGTTCATTAACTTATTTCTTAATTCCCCTATTCATAGTCACCACTATAGAATCCTAGAATTTACTTCCCATGTAAAGGTAACACATCCCTTCTTACCTTGCGTTTTCTTAGACGGGATTCTTTTCGTATAATGATGCGCAACGTAACGCGGTTCATTGCTCGCATCACGGCTGATCCTAAAGTCCTTCGTCGTCTAACCATGCCTTAAAATTAAATAACAATCAATATAATGCGCTTTATGAAAAAGGGAGTTTAACTTGAAAATCGAAACAAGTTAATTTAGAAAACATTTAATTAAAATTCATAACTCAAAGTCAAATAGAAATTTAAACTTAAAACCATTGCTCCCTCAATAAAATATTAACTTTTTGTTGGAAATACGCTAACTTTCAATACTAACATAATCGTCAAAAATTCATTTAAAGTTAATTAGTTTTAATTTCGAATAACAAAATCAAATACTAATGATACTTGACGCTATAAATTTCAAAACTGAAAGAGAACATTCTTTGTTCAAGAATAAGTTAAAATCACATTTTCTAAGTCCAAATAACTACACTCCCTTTCAATTTGAATTTAAAGCCCAAAGTATTAACCTGAGTTAACGTATGCCGAATAGATCAGGTTTCTAAATAACCGGTGTATTGTTTAGTTTAGGGACAATTCAACCCAACTAAACCGGTGTATTGTTTAGTTTAGGGACAATCCAACCCAACTAAACTACAGCTCGATTACTTAGAAACTCAACACATTTAACAAAACACCTTTAAAACTCATTGTTCAGCATAACGGTCAACTTGGTATTATATAAATCGGAGTAGCTAATCAAATTCATTATCGTTAATGGTACAAATAGTGAAATTAAAACTTAATACTTAATCCAAATACCATTTATTATTATTATTATTTTTTTTTAAAAAACAACAATAACATTTCAAAACAAGTATATTATTTATAATTATTACCAATACTATTATAATTAGTATTATTAATAAAAACACAATATAGAGTACTTAAAAAAGTATTAGGGATTTACCCACAAATCAACTTTTGAAGCAACAGAGGGAATTAGCTCGGTTCCATAGCTCCACTCCAATCCGGTTCGAAGCATTGTCACGGTTACGGTGACCGTGACGGTGACGGGCGGAGGTGCACTAACCGGCGGCGGCAACAACAACAACATTGAATACCACACACACACCCAGGCGGCGGCGGATCTGAACCTGGGAACGGTGAAGCTGCGTCCATGAAGCGGCGGGGCGAAATCGCGGCCCAGGAAGAACGAGAGTCGCGGTTCGCGACTTGGTGGAGAGAGGAATACGCGTGGCCGCACGGCTTCAAAGACGAGGGAGGATGGCGGTGGCTGGACCGCGAGTGGCGGTCCGATCTGGAGGGAGTCACGGCTCGCGACTTGGTGGAGAGGGAAAGCACAAGCGTGGCGGCATGAAGAGAGAGAAACGGACGAGGAAGAGAAACACGGTTGGGAGTGAGAGAGAGGCCAAGGAAGAAGAACAAGTTGAAGGAGAGTGAATGGAGGGTGGAGGGGCGGCGGTCCAGGAGGAAAAGAAAGCTAGGGCTTCATGCCCACACCCCATAGCACACACGCAGGCAACAAGTGCTCAAAATTAAAAGGACACTTGAAAGTCTAATATTCGGTCAAGAGAAGGAGGTTATCATTGTATCTACTGTTCGGTCAACCATCAAACACAATAAGTTTGACAAAGTGCACTGCCTTGGCTTTTTGAGCAATCGTAGAAGGTTTAATGTGGCTATAACCCGTGCTATATCTATGTTGGTTATAATTGGGAATCCACATGTTATCTGCAAGGTAACTTTTATTTAACAGGCCATGAGTTGATATTATGCTATCTACCTATCCATTTAATCTACTTTATGCTTTAATTGGAACACTTTCGTATATCATCCTTCTTCTTTTTATTTTTTTTTTAACATATACTTTTATTTATTAATTTATTAGTTATAGTAAATATAATTTTAAGAATCAAATATTCGAAAACACTAAACATAATTCATTGTTGAAAATATAAAAGTTAAGTGAAGTATTCAAAATGTTTAGTATTATTTTAATATGATAATTTTTCTTTAAAAGAATTCACTTTAAATATAACTATATACTCTTTCATAGTTAAGTATTTTATAAAAATACCCAACACCTAAATGATTGATTTCAAGAAACAATTATTTAATTTAATAAATCTTATGTTTTATAACATTAAAGGAATCAAATTCCAATATTCCCTAACACTATTGTAATACTGATTCTTTGGACACATGCAGAGGAAATTTGGTATCAGCATTCAACCATGTTATGCTCAATACGGGAGTTAACATTTTTTTTAAATTAAAAAGTATCATTTCACGTATTATTTGTTAGGCTTAGATATCAAAATAGTTTTGGGAAATATTATTAACTTTTTTAAAATTGGTTCCTACAAAATTTTTTGTTTGTTTTTGGTCTTTACATTTACATAACATTTTGATTTTGGCCTCTCCTATTTAATTTTGGTTTTCATAATTACGTTGGTAGTTTGTTTTGATCTCTCTGTTATTAGATTTCATAGATTTTGATTCCTCAACTGTCATGATTTTTGAATTGAATTGGTTCTCTTACGTAATAGAATTTGTCTTTTTACATTTGATAAATTAATGTAAGAATATATCCTTAATTGGTAATAGAATACAATACATTACATTTTGCGATGTTTTCCATCCACATTTAATATGAGGGACCAAAACCAATTCTTTTTTTTTTTTTTGGTATGGACCAATTTCAAAGGAATCAATATTTACATAAACCATTTTGATATTTAAACCTATTTGTAACAATGGGTTAAAACAATATTTGTTTATTAAATTTTTAACTTAAATATTATTTTTTTAATAAATCATAAAAATAACACATAAAGTGAAAGACACCAAATATATTACTATCTCGATATGGTGGTCCATTGACAATATGCCGTGCGTGACTTTCATATATGTTTGGTAGAGCTGAATTTTTTTTTTTTTCAAAAATAATGGTAAGCTAATGTGTTTGTTTTCAATGCAGATTATAATCTTAATTTATATTCTCTAACAAATAATCAAAATATAGAAGCTCTCTTTTAGTAGCTGAAGATTATTTTTTGTAAGCTTATTTTTTAGACCCATGTAATTTTCTTATTCCACCCTTATAATTCCACCATATTAGCTACTCACTTGTCACATCCTACCTTTTCTAGTAATTTTCTTCGTAAAAATAATCTTCTTTACACTATTCAAACAAAACAAATTAGCTTAAATTTATTTTTCAGCTAAGATACCCAAATATAATCAGATTATAATTTTAACATATTATAATCTTATCAGATTATATTAAAAAAAAATAATCATAATTTCATTTTACCAGTTATACCAAAAACGTATTCGTGTCCGGTTTCTAATGTTTTGATCTTAAAATCCAAGAAGCCCCATCTCCATTAAATGATTTAAAACTGCCAAAGTCAGTAAAGTAGCCTTATGTAAAGCCTCTCAAATCATTTTCCCGTTTGAACATTTTAGCATTTCTTTATTTTTCTAAGTGAACATTTTAGTATTTCACCATGCACAAAATTGTATTTAAATGAATATTATATATTAACTAGTTTTAAACCCGTGCATTGTACAAGTTAGTTGTTAATTAATCGCTAAATAAATATTTTTATCTATTTCTTTCTTTTCTTATTCTTTAACTTTCTTGATAATTTATTAATTATTTTTATCCTTAAATAATAGTTAGTCATTGTATTTTTGAATTGAATAAGTACTTACTAATTTGTAAACATAAATTTATGGAAAAACCTATGCTAAGCTGCGCTATTTGTTTTCAACTTATTTGTAAATGTATAAAAAAGAATTGACGCAATTATTGAAATGGTTGCCTAATCTGAAATTCTTGTAGTAGTAAAGACAATTTAAATTGTCGCTAAATCAATGGTTTAAATCAAGATATTTTACTATCAAAACAATTCATGATGGTAAAAATCGTCGCTAAAATAGCATATCAATAAAGAAAATTGATTTTCTAATGTTAGAAATTTTAGCAGTTTGTAACCATTGCATTTTTTAAATGGTCGCTGATAAGCTCAAATCCCAAATTCTGGTTTAGAACCATTGCAATTTTGACTTGGTCAAATTATTGATAAGTTTAAATCCGAAATTCCTTTAAAATTAGAGATAGTTAAAACCATAGCTCAATGATCAATTTCAACTGTGTGGTTTTATTGGAAAACAGTTGGCGACGGTTATAACCGTCGCTAAACCTGTCCTCCAGAGTGTCCTCATTTTGATGTGCCATGAGACATAGGTTGGCCATTTCGTCTTGCTATCGAGATCCTCGTCCGAGCTGTCATCATTATCCACCCATGCTATGTAAGCTTGTCTCCCTTTTCTTTGATTTGAAGTGTTCTTTTCTGAATTCTCTTTTCTTTTCAAGTATTGGGAACACTTCACTCTAATATGGCTGCTTTTGCCACATTCATGACATGTGATTGATGATCCACAATTTTTCTTTGCTTCTTTTCTGGGAGGAGTGGTAAAATTGCTTTTCTTTCTCAGAAATCTCCAGAACCTCTTGACTAAAAGTCCCATGTGTTCATCGTTTAGAATTTCTCAGTCTAAATCTCCTTCATTTGTTGGTGCATCGGCTTTAAGCGCAAGACCTTTCACCTTTTTACTTTCCTCTTCATGTTGTGTTAGTCTCACTACAGCATTTTTAGCTTTAGACCACACTCTTTTTTTTTCTTTTAAAAAACCGTGGTCTGAACACAAAATAGATCACGGTTTCAAAAAAGTGGCCAATAATATGTAAATTTTTCATTTTCCAACATAATATCTAAAGTAACCGTGGCCTATTTCTTTAGGCTATGGTTTTCAAACTGTGGGAATTTTAAAGGCTACAGTTTTTTAACAAATTATATTAGACCACAGTTATATATTTGTGGCTTATAATATTAACTTTTAAACCGTGGCCAAAAGTGTTATATAGACCACGGTTTTTATGACAATATATTATACCACGGTTTATTTTGTGTGGTTTATAATATTAACTTTAAAACCGTGGGCAAAAATGTTACATAGATCATGGTTTTTACTTTTTAAAACAATATATTACACCACACTTTATTTCGTGTGGTTTATAAATTTGATAAAAAAAAACTGTGGCCACAAATCAATTGAAAATTGAGTGGGATTAGTCCTAGCGTGAACTAAAATACTAAATGAAAAAAAAGCCAAAAACACAAAGGACCTTTGGTCTTTCACACTAAAAACAGAAAGAAAATCACTCACGACCCAACAATGAAACACAAGTCTTCTCTTTCTCTCGAAGCTCACTTGTCTTTCTCTTTATCTCCGAAGCTCACTCGCTGGACACCACTATTCGACGGCGGAAGGGCACAACAACAATCTCTATTCCGCGGCATCAGCGGCAACGGCGGCGTCAATCGTCAATTTACTCCGGCGCTCTCCCCCTTCAGCTCTAACAAACCCTATCCCGTCAATTGGGGTTGGAGTCACTTTCTCTCTCTTTTCCAAGGTATGCAACCAACAATGTTTACTTATTTTGCTTCTTGTGGGTTCTCCAATAATATTACTTCCTTTATTCGTGTGGGTTTTCGGTCTCTATTTTAAAGTGGTGTGGGGGATGCTTTGTTCTTCTTTCCTGCTTCTAGGTTGTTTGGCGTCTTTTTTGCTCCCTAGGAGTTGGTTTCTGTTCTTGTTTGCTCTATTTTGGATTTTGCCACTGCATTGTATCTCTGTTCTTGGTGTGGGGGATGTTTGCTCTATTTTGGATTTTGCCTCTGCATTGAATTTTTGTTTTAACTCTGGGGTTGGGGAATTTTATTTACATTCAGTTTCTTCGAATAGTAATGTGCTGTGTTCATTTGGTTTGAAAATTGGATAAAACCTTCATCACTGCTTTTAGGAGATGCATAAAGTGGATGGAGGATAGGTGAAACAAAACACCTGTTTGCATTGTGATGATACTGTTATATATATATATGAGTAATATGTCAGATTAGTCCCTGACTTTGTAAGTGTCGGTCAAGTTAGTCCCTGACTTTATCGAAATAGCAATTTAGTCCCTGAGATATGAGAACGTCGATCAAGTTAGCCCCTGCCGTCACTATCGCAGGGATGTATTTGCTTTAAAATTGGATAAAGATAGGGACGTATGTGAATTAAAATGAAATCTTAGGGACTAAATTGCTATTTCGATAAAGTCAAGGACTAACTTGACCGATGTTTACAAAGTCAGGGACTAATCTGACATATTACTCATATATATATATATAGACACACACTTATATGTCTGTAAAGTTTGTCTAAATATTATGATCTATTACTTTATTATTATTGCCATAAATAATCAAAATTTAGTCCATTATTTGTGTTATCTTTTCTTGACTACTAAATTCAAGGGTTTACTATTGTGAGACCTGAAGTTTATTTGAAGTTTCTACTTTTTTTATTCACTAAAATAAAAGAGAGAGAGAGACCTGAAACTTGACAGATAAATTATGAGCGCGTACAAAAGAATGATGAATTAAAGTGGATATGATTACACAAGTGAGTGGGGGGATGCATAAAGGTAGAGAATATGTTTTGGCTAGTTTCTCTATACTGTTTCCTTGCCAAGACCAGATTGGTGTGGTTATTACTGATATGTGTGCTGATATGTATTGTATCAGTTTGAAAATTCTCTTGTATTGTGTCTTGTGTGAATTTGGGTGTATAACTTGGACTAATAGCTTTACGTAGCTTTCTATGGTAGAGCAAGTTATTGATTTATTGGACTAGCAGTTTTTGGTATTTTGGTATTGTTGATATATTATTTGCTTCAAAATCTTTAACTTGTAGTTTCTTATAAGTTATAACTACTACTGTAACTTTTTAATAACTACTACTATAACTTCAGTAACTTTGCAATGTGTTATAACTGAATTGTAGTCTCTAACTGAATTGTTATAACTTAAATAACTTGTAGTCTCTAACTGAATTGTTATAACTGCTACTATAACTTTGCAATGTGTTTTTGCTCACTTGAACTAACAGTGATAAATAATGGTCGAAGATAATTAGATGTCCATTTATTTTTGGTGTTCCACTTGAAGTTGTCTTAGGCCCCAAACCTTTTTCCTCAGGATTTATTGCTTATTCAAACATCTAACCACAGTATCTCTATATGCTTGCTGATCATGCCAAGTGTTCCCCAAGTTAGATAGCTATTTGTATTTTGGTATTTCTATTATGACTGAAATATTATGTTTTCTTTTCAGGCAACAACAAAATAGTTAAAAGATGAAAGCTCATGACAAGGGAGATAAGAGTACTTCCGGTTCTGAACCCATTCTTGGTTGCAGCTGGATTGGAACAAAAACAAAGGGAACACGAACCCATTCTTGAGTAACACAAGAGCAAGGTTAGAGCCAACAACAACAACTATGCCATATATTCAAGGAAAAAGATGGAATGCTAAGGATTATATTGACTATTTGACTGAGCCAAAAGGTTTATCAGTTGAGGTAATTTGTTTCAGTTTTTCTGTAAATTTCTCTTCTATTAATTTCTCTTGTGCAGCTTATGATCTCTATTCTCTAAAGGGTGTGTATATTTTGTTTGGCAGTGATCATAGTATGCTTTTTGAATTTGCTGGTTTAATTATGGATTATGTGTGTACTTGGGTCATAATAAAAACAAATGTTGTTTGAGATTAATGCAAAGGTGTTGAGACTTGAGATATGCTATTACTGATAATACTAATGTTGTGATTTATGTATGAACATTGCTCTATGCAGGTCAGTGATTGAAAGAGCAGCAAGTTTGGCAAACTTGGAATTATGCAAATGTGATGATGTTAGGGTGATGTGATTATTGTACTTTTGCATCAAATTGTTGATACGCGTGGGATATGAAGATATGTTGAACTTAAGTTTGAGTAGCATTTGCCTTAGAATTAGGGGTGAAATCTGTAAAGTTATAAGTTTGTATGCTACCAAGTATTTTGTTTTATTATCATAGAGTAGTGCTAGTCCTAGATTCATAGCTAGGTGAGTTAGATGCTTATGAATTGTAAACTTTTGATTATTTTGGTTATTGATGCTTGTAATGAGTACAAATAATTTGGTTTGTTCAACATCTATATATAAAGAGTGTCTATTTATGCAATTTAATTTAATGCCCAATTCTTAATTAGATAGTTGTGGCTTCAATATAGCAAGTTAACAACATATATACTTAACCTAAATTTAAGAAAACACATGAAAATATCCAAAACCGTGGCCTAAAAGTGGGTAACAAAACAATGGTATACATAGTGAGAAAACTGTGGCTTAAACATGTGACCACATGTAAAAAGCCGTGGCCTAAAAGTGGGTATGAAAAAATGTGGCCTAAAAGTGGGTATGAAAACCGTGGCCTAAACTTACCACAACAAGTATAAAACCGTGGCCTATTAGCAATTTAAAAACCGTGGCGTATTAGCAATTTAAAAACCGTGGACTTCTCTTTTTTGGACCACAGTTTTCATTGATTGTGGCATAAAGTCAAAAAACCGTGGCCTAAAGGAATAGCCCACGAAAGCAACTACTACCAGATAACCGTGGTCTATTTTTTAGGCCACGGTTTTTTGAGCTTTGACCACAGTTTTCGTGCGTGGTCTAAAGCAAAAAATGCTGTAGTGTCTATTTAGTTCGCTTTCATAATCTTGTAGCTTTCTGAAGAGTGTTGCAAGTGTCATTGTTGAAAGATTTTTTGACTTCATGATGGTAGTTACTTTTGGCTGCCATTCTCTGCCCAAGCATCTAAGAACCTTGTTGATCAACTCTTCATTTGATGTTTTTTTGCCCAGTGTCACAAGTTGGTTGACTATCATGGTGAATCGCTTTTGAATTTCCTAGATTGACTCTTCCTCTTTCATTCTGAACAGTTCATATTCTCCAGTCAGCGTGTTCATCCTTGACCTCTTCACTTCATTTGTACCTTCATGTGTGACTTCTAAAGTGTCCCACATTTCCTGTGTTGTCTCACATGTAGATATCCAGAAAAACTCATCATAACTCAAAGCAGAGGTTATTATATGTTTTGCTTTTAAGTCGTATTGGACTCTTCGATCCTCCTCGTTCGTCCACTCACTCATGGGTTTGTTAACGATAATTCCATTTACCACATGAGTAGGAGCATAGTGTCCATTCACGACAGCATTCCATACTTTTAATCCAACTCCTTGAATAAAAATTTTCATTCTCGCTTTCCAATATGTGTACCCCTCTCCATCAAACATAGCGGGTCTATTAATAGAACTCCCTTCACCACCGAACAGAGATTTTGAAACCATTTCACTCTTGAGACATTTAAGTCCTTTAAATACAAGAGTCTAGCTCTGATGCCAATTGTTAAAATTGGCCTCAAATGTAACACCCTCACAAATAATTAATTAAATTGATGTTTTAATAAAAATGGTGCTTAAATTTTTTTTTAAAATTAAAATACTTAAGAATATTTTTCCGGAAAAACGGACAGAGTTTCCTCTGTTTTTCGGACTTTCCCCAAAATTTCCTGTTTATACGTGTCAGTCCAGAATTATTTAAAAAGAATAATACACAATAGCAAAATAGCCAAATCAAACCTAAAGCCCATTTAGTACACTTCAGGGCACATAACTATTACATATTCTAAATTACTAAAATAACAGTTTTTCACATAATTAAACTACAGTCCACTCATAAAATAACGATCGAGCACTCCACGTGATGGAGTGTCATTCCTGCTCGGCCTGAAACTGTGTTTGCTCAAACTTTGAACCTGTAAAAATGGTTGCAAGGGTGAGCTTTACACATGAAGTAGAGGAGTAGTTTCTAACTAGACATAATAACCTACCAAGTCAAACACAAATATTTCAAATAGTTCAAAACGTAGCAAACCCAGACAAATCAAATTCATACACATCTATAATCTTTTCTTTTGTTCTTCATTCTTATCATTTTTCTTAATATGCTTTCTTTCTCATTTTCTAATGCATTTCTCTTTTCATTTTCTCTTTTCTTTCTTTCATTTCCATTCATTTTCCTCTTATTGTCGACACGCCTCGACAGGTTCGCGCCGATTTATTCTTTTAATGCCGACACGCCTCGACAGGCTCGCATCGGTCTTCCATCGTTTATTATCGACACGCCTCGACAGGCTCGCATCGGACTTCCATTCTTTATTATCGCCACGCCTCGACAGGCTCGCATCGATGCCGACACGCCTCGACAGGCTCGCATCAGACTTTTATCTTTTACCTTTCTCTATTTTTCTTTTTCTCTTCCATATATATATATATATATATATTAATTTTCGCACATTTCCACATTATATAATTATCATTCTCTTTTTGTGTCAACTTTTATTAATTCCACAATTTCCTTTAATCTTGTCATATTTTTCCAAATACACCATCAAATTAAAAGCCAATAAATAAATACGTACTGCTTCCAATCATCACAATAAATTCACAAAATAGTCCAATTCAATGCTCTACATTTATGCTCATATTCTAATTCATTTTATTCTTTCACTTATCAATTACGTACTTCAACACATAACTCACCAATATCAACCAAGGTTTCATATTCTTCAATTAAGTACTCATGACAACATTTAACAATTAACATACACATTTAATCACAAACTTATTAGTGGTTTTATTTCCTTTATTCTCATTCTAGTTTACATCTCATACAAAAATACTCTTCTTTTATTTATTATCCAATTCATCACGATACACCTTTAGCACACTAACATCACAATTCAACCATTCAATTTACCAAGTTCCTACTTTTCCTTTTTAGTTGTTCTCTTCCTCAATTACCACTTATATTATACACATATATTTCTTTAAATCAACCAGGCATACAAACAATAATCACTTATAATCATTCACAATTAACAACCAGAGTTCCTGTTTTTCCAAAAAACATACATGATAACATATAGCACTTAGCCTGCATATTCAATTCCAAGTATCAATTTATAATTCATTTCATTTACTTTCTTACTTTATATTTAATTTAAATTAATTACCCGAATAATCAGTCACAAGCATACCCACATATTCTTAGCAAGTATTATATACTAATCAGAAAATACTCCCTAAAGCAAGGTAAAGAACCCCTTACCTCAGGGTTCTATTAGAACCTGGCTTACGGCTCGGTGAGGCGATCTCGCTGCGGCTTACGTCGAACTAGTCCCAATCCACCAGCGGCAAGTACGGCTTATACGACCGGGGTCGGTTTGACTCCTCGACTATGTTGGTGATGGTGGTTTGGATCGAACCTGCAACCGTGGCCGATGACGATGATGCTGTCGGTTCACGAAGCTTCAGCCTAATCCAATGAACACAGACCTCAGCAGACACGAACCGGGGGAGAGGAAGGAGAGCAGCGGTTCTCCACGGCGGTCGCCCAACAAAACAGTGGCGGCGACACAGGCTTCTTATCATGGTGGCTGTTCGTTCGCGAAGGAGGCTGCATCAACGAACGGCAGCAGCATGACCTCCATGGCACCATTAACAACCAGCGACGGGGGGGGGGGGGGGAAGATCCGTGGCTCGCGATTCGCGAGCCTCCATCAACAATGGAAGCGGCGACACGACGACATAGCAAGGAGAGAAATCGCGAGGTAGGGGAGAGAGAGAGGGAGATCGCGTCTGTGAGGCAGAGGGAGGGAGTCGCGACCCACAGTGAGAGAGAGAGGGCGATCGCGAGCAGGAGAGGGAGAGAGAGGGACGCGCGGTGCTGGCTCGCTGGTTGGGTGGCGCCGGCGGTGAGGTGTTTGGTGGCCGGAACTGGGAGGAAGGAGGGAGATGGTGGCTTGCCCAAATACTTAGGGCCGGCTGGGCTGGAGAAGAAAGGAGGGGGGGTCGAACCCCTTCCTCTTATTATTATTTTTTTTCTTTTTTTTTTCCTTTTTTTTTAATTATTACTATTATATTATTATTATTATTATTATTATTATTTTTCTTTTTATTTATTATTACTATCATTATTAATGTCATTATTATTAATTGTGTTAGTATGGTTTTAAAACACTAATACCATTTTTTTTATTTGTTTATTGTAAATTTTAAAAAATACTAATAATAAAATGTAAACATTTAGTAAGTACTTATATAAAATTATAAAGTTAAGGATCTTAAAATTCTTAAAACAAGTTCAACATTTAAAATGTCAAAATATATTAAAGTATAGAAAGCATGGTTTTCAAATAGTATAATTATTTTTAACATTTTAATTAAACTAATCACTTAGCCATATCAGTAATCAATTAGTCAGTGCTATTTTTCTTTTTATTACTCTTATTATGTTTGAAATTAAAAATGAGGATTTTACATCAAACCTCGAGAGGGGGGGGGGGGGGGTTGAATTATTGAGTTTTTTTAATTTATTGAAAAATCACGTGAATGGTAGTATTAAAAAATATTAGAATTGGAGTGAATTAAGAATATGCAACGTAAAGCAACACAATTATATATATATATATATATATATATATATATATAAATTGAGAGTAGAGCGGAAACGTATATGATGAATATATATGAACGTGACAATAATAAAAACGTTGCGGGAATATAAAAGAGTAAGGGAAGAGAGAAATGCAAACCAGAATTTTATACTGGTTCAGCCTTTCCAGCGAAACGCCTACGTCCAGTCCCCAAGCGTCCCGCTTGAGAGTTCTATTACCAACCGCGTAAGAAGAAGTTCCTTATACAACCGGAGCACTGTGCACACTATTAGGTTCGACCGTTAGTTGGGGGATCAACAATACTCTTGGGTTCCTCACTCTACAATAAAATAGAATTCAGTAATAACAAATATAGCACTCTCAATAGTGCAGATGAAAAAAATTGAAGGTCTCTAATGGCAATAACAATAAGCTTTCAAGCATTAGGCCAAAACTCAGAAGTTCAGATTTATAGAAGAAGAGAGAAAAACGTTTCTGAGTAGAGTGCTTGGGAGAAGATTAAAAAGAAGAATTATCATTGTTGTTATTTCAAAAGCCAAAAGATAATATATTGGAAAAACAAATAAGGCCTTTTGAAATTCGAATTCCCTCATAATCAGAAATGTATCAAAAACAAATCTGGAAAGATTTCTAGTTGATTCTGAAACGGATTTAAAAATATTCAAAAAGGTAATCGATTATTTCAAAAAGTAATCAATTATTTTAATCAATAGAATCGATTATATTAAATCAAGTAATCGATTAGGATTTCTCTGGAAAATTGATGTAGCAAAAATAATTGATTATTCTGAACAGTAACCGATTACTTTGTCCCCAAGTAATTGATTAAAACCTTTTGAGTAATCGATTCCAAAGTCTCTGGAAAAGGCATAATGCAACATTTCTAATTGATTATTTGAGGAAAGCAATCGATTACTTTCATCCAAAGGTAATCAATTAGCAAAGTTCAAATACTCGATTAGGAGCGTAACACCCCGATTTAGAAACTTGGAAATACCTTTTATTTAATTCATGAAAATGCAGGTAAATTTTTTTATTTGGTGACATGGACATGAGTGCACCTTTATAAGACAGTTCTTTTCAAAACATTTTCGTTCTACAAGGAATTCTTTCATGTCCCACATCATCCGTCAAGTTCCAAATCGAGATGTTACCAACATCGCGCTTTGAAACCCAACTTATCATAATCAGAAATCATCAAAATACTATTTCAAATATCAAGTCTGAAACATTATTACCAGTATGGGAGTTACATAGTATCCGAGCAAAGTTATCAGAGTCTACCTGAATGAGGTACAACACCACAACAAAACTTGACCAAAACTAAAGGAAACAAATGATCCTCAACAGTCTGCAAGGGCCTTTGCTGGATCATGCTCCCACTCATTAGCACCAAGTTGCTCCACTGGAGAAGATCCTTCACTCGAAATCTCCTCAATCCGTAGATCCTTCATCTAATCGGCCGACACAGAGCCGATAGAAAAAAATACAACCAAGAGACAGAGAGAGAGTCAGCTTTTGTAACATCCCCAAATTCACTAAGTGGTTATATGCATTAGTTAGTAGAAGTGTGATAAGTGTTATAGCGTCCTCAAGTGTCGATTTCATTTAGAAGCGTTAATTAGTATTGGTATTAGTAAGTGTTTAGGATTGGCATTTAGCTAAGTGTAAAAAGATATGAGTTAAGAATAGATTAGAATGTGTTTAGGATGTAGGTTTTAGCTAAGAGTAAGTTAGAATTGGTGGTAAGGGCTTAGAACTCTTAGAAGTAAGAGAAAGGCAATTTTCAGTGAATTAATAGATTAAGTGAGGTATTAATCGATTAAGTTTTTAACAATTTCAGGCATTAATCGAGTAATGTGTGGCTTAATCGATTAAATTTTTAGCCACCTTTAGGCACTAATCGATTAATGACATGGCTAATCGATTAATCATGTTCTACTGGCAAGTGTTAATCGATTAACCAAAGTGGTTAATCGATTAACCACTGCTGTTTCAGACTTAAAACACGTTTTTGAATGCATTTTCACAGAATTTCCTATCTCTTCTCCATGAGTTCTTCTTCTTCCTTTCACCTAGGGTTTTCAATTTCTCAAAGCCATCATCAAAGAACATCAAATTAACTTCACAAATCATCTCCCCATCTCTTTCCAAGCAATTTCCCTCTCTCTAATCACAATTTCCTCTCTTTCTCACAAAACCCCCAAATTAACCCTAAACCCCAAATTGTGCAATTCATCATGTAGAGTCTCAAATCCATACAAGGAGCTCGGGAAGCATTAGGAATCAAGTGAGGAAGGGCTAAGGAGCTTGGCTTGAGCTTTGGGGTTGGAGCTTCGAGAGGTCTTCAAGTTCTCTTTCTCTCTCTCTAGAGGTAAGGGGTGTACTTTGGTCTAGTATTAGAGAAAGGGTTTAATTATAGTAATAAGAATTATAACTAGGTATATTTAGTGATTGGTTAGGTTGATGCTATTTATTTAATTAGGTATATTTAATTATAACTAGGTATATTTAATTATAACTAGGTATATCTAGGAGGGTAAAGTTGGGCTAGAAACCCTAAGTTTTATTGTTATGCTATTTATGTATATTTATATTGATTACCTGGAAATTGACATTGTTTTTATGATTATTATTGTTGAAAGTGTAAAGTGTATGTTTATAAAGCATAAAGTGACATTCATATAGTTATACATCAAATAGGACCAAGTCTTTCTCAAATGAGTTTAAAACAATTTAATGACATTTTCTAAAGAACCAAGAGGGTTTTAAATTCAATTGAGAAACACTTGAAACATTGTATCATTCATGGTGTAAAGGTGGACGTTAGGAGTAGGGGAAAAACACACGTTGTTTAACGATTGATGAGGGAAAAAGTAAATTATTGGAATTACTATGGAGAACTTTGATCCTGCAAAGGACATGAGTTTGATTCCCGTGTTGGGGATTGGTTCTATGCAAACCATAGTAATTCTATTACTTTGGCTCGTTTTGGCCAGTTGAGGGTGATTTCTGCTAAAGCCAATTTGGACAAATCAACCCAAATTGCATGAGTGACCTTCCGGAGTAGAGGCGAAGTGCTGTGCAAGCGGGTGAGCGAGGGACCTTCCTAAGTGGAGGTAAAGCACCCAATTATAGGTTGAGAAATACTTACTCCTGGTCGGTTTTTCCCCAGAGTGGAGGGTGTATGTGAGGATGTATATTGTTATTGGAAAAAGGGAAAAGTTATAAAGGTACATTGTGTGAAGAACCCTCCTTCGGGGAGAATGTGAAGCACAATGTACCCAATTGTTAAATTGTTAAATTGTTCATTGTTATTGTTAAAGTGTGAAAGTGAAAGGGAAAGTGTGAATGCATTGTTACAAATGCTTTAATTCATTGAATTCGAACAAAGTGTTAAAGTTAATAGAATGAAATGAAATGTTCAATATCGGATTCGAGAATTAAACCATCTAAGTGTGGTGTTGGCATAGCATAATCATGCGATTGCGCATTGAAACATTATATTAAAATGTTATACTCTATATACGGATAGTTACTAAATTGAATAATGTTAGGATGCTTTACTTGTTAATTGAATTGTGAATTGTATGATTGTTATTGTTTGTGCATGAATATTCCTCTTAATGATTTATTATTGTTTTTAAATGTTTTCTTTAATCTAGAATTCAAACTACTCACCCTTTCAGTGGACATATTAGGTACACATTGGAGACATGTTCCCAGGATCTCAAGGCCGAATAAGGTATACTCTTGCTGGAGAGTATATTGTCTAGGGTGACCCTATGGTCCCATTTATAGTGATACCATTCTTAGATTCTGTAATGTAATGTATCAATTTTATAAAAGTTGTTTAATTAGTGAAGGTGGTTTATTCAAGTGTATTTGTTTTATCGGTCAGGACATAAATCTTTTATTTTTGATAAGCTTCAAAGTATGTCATGGTTTTGTGTATGATGATCTGAAAATTTTATTTTTATATTATTGATCTATTCTGGTCCTGACAGGTTTAAATTCTATTCAGGGAAAAGTTCAATTTTTAAAGGAAACTCCGCCAAAATTTTTATAAACCTCGAACTTTTTCATAAACAAATGTTAAACAAAAGCATTTTCCTTAAAGCTTAAAAAGTAGGATGTTACAGCTTTTCTGGGCGGAAAGCCGACGGTGTCGAATTACAGCGAGCAACATATCAAGATAAAACAAATAAACAACAAACACTTCAAGCATACATTCACATTTTATCATTCAAAATTTTATTTTATCATTATCATCTCTTTTGATCTCTTTCTCAACTCATTTCTTCACATTATTACACAATATCAGCACTATCGCAAATATCTCTTCCTTGGCCTTATCCATGGCATTCTCATCGGTTGGCCATTCTCATTCTCATCATCAATTTCCTGATCATTCTCAATTCATAATTATGAATCTTTTCAACATTCTTAAACCTTTGTTATTAAGTTTTATTAGATCGCATCCATAGATGAAAGGGGATGGGATGACATCATCGTGGACTTGGTTAGCACACATACATCTCCTCCAATCCTCCCGAGCCTAGACAAAAGCTAACGGGATGTACATGAACCTTAATCCACGTAGGTCGAACAACCGAGGAAAACCAACAATATATCAAAGCCGCAACCAGTACGGGCCGGCCATCATAAATTTGTCCATCACAATCAATATTTCATTTTTGCGCGATATCCCAAGGGCCCACAAGCAATTGACTGCCTGCCTTGTTCAGGTTCCCTCTCACCATTTCGAAATTGATCAAGGGGGCGACAATATTTTTCTAGTCTCGAGTGTAGAACACACTAAGATCCCTTGGGTATTAATCCCCGATCACTTATAGACTAGTTCCGCCTAGAAAAGTACTCTAGGTTACTTGACGAGTCACCGTCATCACCCTCCCCTATCACAATCACTCATCGAATATCCGCAAATAGACAGGGTATCTTCCTCTCCACTACTCCACGATCATCTCACCGCATTATTCTATGTCTTTTAATGTTTTATTGAAGTTTTTTAACCTAATGGTCGGATGAGTCACCCTTGTCCATCTCTTCGGTGATTCTCGACCTCTAATTATCCATCTTTTTGAGAAAACTACAATTGGTGGGTGAAATAACTAGGAGACCCTAGGAGAACACCTAGAAGGGGGGTTGAATAGGTGTTTAAGAAACCTTGAAAGATTTTCGACAAAAACTAATCGAAACAATTAAAACGAATGATTTTTAAAAAAACTTCAGCTCTTAATCGATTAAGCCTGCAACTAATCGATTAAGACCAGAAAGACTTCAAGTGGTTAATCGATTAAAGCTTCAGTTAATCGATTCAGCACTGTTAAAAACTGAAAAATCACTTTTCAATCGAATACGAAAATCAATCAATTAACACGTATGATCAGAGATTCAGCGGAAAAGATTAACACCAATATTCTTATTGATTACCTAGATTATGAAAATGATTTTCCTCAAATCAATTTGCACAATTAAGATTCAATTCAATCACTTATGAAAATCAATCTTTTCTAGGTTTTCAACCAAGAACATATGAAATGACAAGAATGTAAAGAGTTAAGGGAATAGAGATACTGCACAGTGATTTATCCTGGTTCACTGTCATCCACTTGAGAGCTACATCAAGTCCCCTCTTCAACCAAGAGAGATTCTTCACTATGAGGAATTAGAGTTCTCAAATTACAAGTAAATGCCTCTCAAGACTCCCTTCTTGATAGCCTCCAATAGATACCACACTCTTGTCTTGCAATCCTATTGAATCCTCTAATCTAACATTCCCTTGCTTGTTGATAACCCCACAACAAGTCTTCCACGTTGCTCGTTGATACCTCACAACAAGACTTCACTTTGCTTGATGACACACCAAGACTTCTTCTTCAATTTGATTGATTTGCTTGATGATAATCGACACACCAAGACTTTTTCTTTGTTGTAGATAGCTTGCCTCTTTGCAATGATTACAACTCAAATGAAAACAATAACAATCCTATGAATCTCTTTCAAGAACTATGAAAACATTAACATGAGAGATTCAAAGATTCTTGATCAAAGAATGTAAAATTTGAAAGCTTTGATCTATGAAATTGAGAGAGAATAGTGTGGATTTGATCTTTGTAAAAATGATATGAAAATGATGTTAGTTCAATCTTATGATTCACAAAGGTTAGAAAAAGGTTTATATAGAATACCCAAAAGTTAGGAGCATTAAAAACTAATTTTGAGAAGTAAAAAACGTATTTTAAAAACCAGTTTTGCAGGTGTTAATCGATTAACACATGGTTTAATCGATTAACCACTGTAACATGTGTGTGTTAATCGATTAACCTGACCATTAATCGATTAGCCACTGCTAAATTCATTTAAAAACTTGTTTTCTCAAAACTAAACCTTTCCTTTCAAACCTTTAAGCCACCTATTGATTTTTGGTTAAGTGAATACTCAAATTATGATATAAACATGACCTTGATAGAGATTCACTACCCTCTAAAGACTCTACCTGTAGTGTCTAGGACACTGTGTTCCAGATGTATCCCTAGCTCAAAGGTATTGAGAGACCAGTGAGGTAGAGAGTAGTCTGATGTTAGTATATGATTTCTCAGGTATGCTAGATGTCCAGTTGGGACAACTAGGGTTTCCCTAATCACTGGTGTGTGCAAATGTGCGATTAGGGAGAGAGAGAACATACCAGAGCCCCTTGCTGGAGACAGCTATTTATAGGGGTGGCTTTGTACCTTGTGGGCCTGTACGGAGGTCCAGCAAGGCTGCTGACGTGTCCCATTTAGGATAAGGGATGAGTCATTCATCCTTATCCTGTATTGGGAGATCTTATCCCTGTTGGCAAGTTAGGCTCACGTGCCCCTAGCTCGGACTCATTAGGGGGCAAGGCCCATATGGTCGGTTCTGGGTCGCTAGGGTGGGTCCTAGGACAAGCGCTCGGCCTGGATAGGCATGACCTGTCAGATTAGAGAAATCTAGTCGGCCGAGTATTTAGAGGGTAGGCCGAGGGTCGGTCTACCACATAAGCCCCCTAGCTCGGTAAGACTTTATGAGTCTTGAGCCGAGTTGAGAGTTTTCTGATATCGTTTGTTCGAGGACTCGAGCATCATGGTCGTAATGAGGCAATTACCTCGATGTGACCCGTTGTGCTTAGCTGTCCCTTCGTCTGTTTGAAAGGACGTTTGGGTGTCCTTTTATTGACACGTGCTGCTTGTGTCAGAGATGTCGTTATTATGCATGCTGACTTTTGGGTTTTTTAAATGTTTCCTTCCACAGATTGCGCGCCACGTGCCCCCTTTCGTTGCTCAATGCAGGCTTTGGGCCTTTTGCAAACAGGCCCAAGTACTCAAAACGTGGGGGGAAGTTACTTTTTGAACTTCAACTGCCCCTTCCACTTCCTATTTCTCACTTTCTTCCAACAATTTGCGCCACTGACATTCTTCCTCCTTCTGCGATTTCCCTCTTTTGTTCTTGGATTCCAGAGTTTTCTTCCTTGTGTTTTCTCTGCCATTTCGTGTTGGAGTTCTTTGGCTTCTGTCTTGTTACTCCAATTTGTTCGTGCCAGTCTTCCAGTTTCAGGTATTTGATCCTTTCTTGTTGCATTATTTGTTCTGGGTTCTAAGGTTCTGCATTTCTTTTTTGGGTGTTCTTTTTCTGGGTTTTGTTTCTGGGTTTTGTTTCAGGGTTTTTTACTTAATCATGGATAATGAATGGTATGAAAAGTGGTCTAAAATTTTGGGGTTGAGTGACATTGAGGATTCTTCCTCTTCTTCTTCATCTTCGTCCTCTTCTGATTTGGAGAACTTGGATTTTCTCCCTTCCCCTTTCCGCCATCGCATGGCGGATCCTACGGTGGAGACACCGTTATCGGTGGATTATCCCCAAAATTCCATAGATGAGGAAAGTAGAAAGTCAGCTTATCATGCGGCGGAGGAGCGGGCGCAAGTGGCGTTTCGCACCTCGAAGCGCTCCGCCGCGAATCGTCCCTGGGAAAGGCCTTTTTGGGGGAAAGCCATAAAGGTTAGGGGGAGGTGTAGTAGGCTCGGCTATAGGACCAACCGACCTAGGGTTAGGGTTTCCGTAGATTATGATTTTATAGATTCTGATGCCGAGTCTTTCCTTTCCCCAGGTATGGTTCGTCGATGCGTTACACATCCTCATGAATTTCCTGTACCTCCCAACTCTGAAGCCTATGATTGGGTTGATTTGGAGGTGCTCGGTACACCGTCGACTTTAGTTGGCAGTAATCTGGGCCATATCCGAGCCAACATACTCCCGTGCCCCACAGATGAAGCTGGGACGTCTTACACCATTAGTGCTCCTTCGGCTGATGACCGAGTATGCACGACAATTGGAGGGAACCGTAGGGAGTTTTTCATGTACGAGGAAGTTGTGATAAGATTGGGCGTTAAGATGCCCTTTTCCGATCTGGAGATAGCTCTGTTGCGCCGGCTGCGCTTGGCTCCCACCCAACTACATCCTAGCGGTTGGGTGTTTGTTCGTGCATTTCAAAAATTTTGCACGGCCCGAAGACTGACGTGCTCGCTCCGAGCATTCTTATGGCTGTACATACCGCAAATAAATATTTTCGAGAAGGGGTCAACCAAAAGACTGTGGGTATCGCTGAAGGCACGTAATGACCATGCTCTCTTTGCCAAATTCACCGATTCGTGGAAAACTTTTAAGTCCTTATTTTTCAAGTATCAATTCGTCGGAGAGGGAGAATGTTGGTTCATGGAGGGCGGTGAGCCTCGGTTTCCTTTATCATGGACACCTGACTTCTTCAACAGACACCCAAAGCTTTATCAATACCATTATGACAATGAATTGACGAGCGATGAGAGGCATACCTGTGATACCTTCTTCTATTACCTTAAAACCAATGGTCAAGTCCATATTAGGAACATCATTATTTTTCCCCAAGAGCTTGTGAAAGCCGAGCTTGGTATATGCCCTTTTTTTTTTTTACATTTCACTACAACATTTTTGGCTTTCTGCAACGGCACAAAACCGTTGCTAAAAGCCCAAAAACCCTTGCTGAAAGTATATGCAACGGTTTTGAAACTGTTCTCTAGGTGAGCGTTGCCTATTGTCAAAGGCAACGGTTTTTTGAATTTGGCAACAGTTTTACTAAAATCGTTGCCCTTTGACATATAAACAGCAACGATTTTTTTTTACATAAACAACAACGGTTTTACTACAAACAGCAACGGTTTCTTTGTTAAGAATATGCAACGATTGTATCAATAAAACCGTTGCCTTTTCCTAATAAACAGCAACGGTTTTACTATAAACAGCAACGGTTTCGGTGTTCAAAATATGCAACAACCGTGTTAGAAAACCGTTGCCTTTTCCTTTAAAACAACAACTGTTATTTTTATTAATAGCATATGCAACTTTGGTATAACCGTTGCATTATGTTTCAGCAACAGTTATAAAATTGTTGTCAACTTCACATAGGCAACACTTATTTTAGGTTCAATCTATTTGCAACACTTTAAATAAAATTATATTGAGTAGTGTATATATATGTGTGTATATATATATATACCATACAAAGAGTACATAATGAAATTAAATTATAATCATCCCCATAATGAAATTATAACAACGCACCATAATGAAATTAAATTATAATCATCACCATACATATCAAAGATTATATTGTTCCATAATCCAAAGAGTACAAGACCAAGTTAAGTACTTGCTAAATAACATAATTTTTTGCTAAAGTTTAAAAAAAAAAGTCAAAACTTAAATAATCCATATATATATTCTTGCATTGCCAATGATATCCTTCTCATTCATCTTCGGCTTGGTCTTCCTCAACATTCAAATTTTGCTGCAATATGAAAAAAAATATACATGTTAAGAATATAGAATCAAAACAAAACAAGTCAACTTTATAAAAAAAAAGTTTGTACAGATAAGGAAAAAAGAAACAAGACAACATTAACCTATTCATATAAAATCTGTACAGATAAGGAAAAAAGAAATAAATTTTGTTTTTTAAAAAGCAAAGCAGGCATCAGTTTCATATTCTGCAGCCACACATACACATGAATTCCATAGCTAAAATGCTTCCCTAAATAGTACATACCAACAATATAAATCACAATACAAGTCTTTTTTTTTTTACAGAAATGCCTAACTTTCAAAGTGAACAGATTAACTTCGATAATCAATACAACAAAGGAACAAAAAATCAAAGTATCAGACCCAAATTTCAGGTTCATTCACAAATCAATAAGAATCAAATTTCTATAAATTAGCAAAGCTTTCTGCAGAGTAGTTTAGAAGAGGAGGGGAACTCCAAGGCTTTTCTTATTCTTAATAAATTACAATACATGTGGGGGAATTCACCCTTATACTGAAGATCGGTATCTGCAAACTTTCCATGCAATCAACATCATAGCCACCGCTCTCAACCCTGCAGCCGATAGAATTGCTCCTATACACAATTTAACAAAACCACAACCAGTAATGCTTATTACCCAACCACCTGATGACTTAAAAACACCCTTTTTGAATAATCAATTACAAAACCATAACTCTTCATGGTAACAAATGCATATCTAAACACCAAGCAAAACTCATGGATCAAAAACAGAGACAAGAATCAAACAATTGCATAGCTAAGAAACAGAGACTCATATCTAATTAGATATAAAAAATGAGATCAACAATATTAATAACTTGAGGTAATAATTGAAAAATTATAGTCCATATGTTGACATAACTAAAGACCTTATCATAATATCATTGCAGTAACCCCATCCCCTAGGGCTGGAAACATCATACTAATCCTAATAAACTTAAATAATAATCATCTTGTAATAAGTTGGATTATTATAACCAGACACAAAATAAAAAACTTAAGCAAACTAGGGATACAAAACCTTTGGATCTTTTAACTTAAGACTTATAGATCACTACTCACCAGCTACCATTTTCAAATATTAAAGTCACCTTGCCTCATATAAATTCTAACCAAATGTCAAGGGGATAAGAGGACAACAATCAAAAAGAAAAGGGATCTGGATTGTCTAACATAGTGAATTCAATGTCCCTCTAACATAGTGATTACTTTAATTGAACCATTAGATATAGCACACAGTTCTTTAGATAGATTAGTATAATGAATATTCATTTGAAGAAAAAAATTGATTTACTTAATTGAAGAAAAAAGAGGAAAAAATTGCAATATAATTATCCAGATACTTGATACTTGATAGAAATCTATATCCAAATAAAAGTTATTAAACCAAAGACATTTACAGTATACACTTTCAGCAAATAATACAGAGCTTGAAAGCAACACGAATTTCTCAAAATTGAATATCCAAGTCAGATGGATCAAGATTCAAATATTTGTGCACTAAAACTGAATCAGTTTGAGCATCTGATCAAGTACTATACGTAACCAACAAAGTGCCTCTTGTTCATAGTTCAGCAAATACAAAACATAAAACAACAATAAAACAATCCAAAAACCATTTTTGAATAATCAATTACAAAACCCTAAAGCACAAACTGTAGGACCTATAACCAACGATTGAATCAATTTTGAAACCCTAGAACTCAAAAATGCAAACACAAAAAGTAGGGAAACAGAGAATTCAAAATTAGAATATTCATCAAACAGTTGGTGTGCGGTTACTGCAAACTGAAAAATAATAAAGAATAAAGAGATTAAAGATAGCAGAGGGGCAAAATGGAACCTTGGAATTTTAGAGTTTGATGATAAAGCCCATGAGGAGAACTTCTGGATCTCGAATCTCAGGCCTCAGGGGTTTGATTTTTGCGAAGCTAAGGTCGCCAACGCAGATTCGAAGCGGAGGGGATGCGTCGGCGAGAGAGAGGAGAGGGTAGCGCTGGCCACAGGTTATTGGCGGCACGAGCGATGTTGGTGGCTTCGCTGGTGGTGGTTCGGTATGCAAAGGAGGCTGCTCGCGAGAGGAACGGGCGACGGCGACCGAGACAGAGAAGAGGGCGCGCGTGACGGGCTCCTTAGGTGATGGAGGTGGCGGCCGACAGAGAGAGGGCAAGAAGGGACTAACGGTGGAGGTGGAGGTGGAGGGCTTGGGCGATGGCGGTGTATATAAAGATTGAACGAAGAGAGGGGGGGCTTATGTATGAGAGAAAGAGAGAGAATGTTGGGGGAGGGAGATCTGAGAAAGAGAGGAAATGAATGACTTTGAAGTTCGAAGGGAAGAAGAATATAATGAGTTGTGTTTTGCATTTGTAGAAGCTATGGCTTATTAGGTTTAGTTCAAGGAATGACTTTTATTTTCAGTTAAGTAAAAGAACCTTAGGGAACGGTTTTATGAATGAAATTTTTGGCAACACTTATGAAAATGTGGCATTTTCTATCAACATTTGTTGCACCGTTGCTTATTATTGTCAATTGGCTACACACAAAAAAACCGTTTCTTGTTCTATGTAAAAACTGTTGCTCATTTCATATTAAATGGCAACGAAAAAAACCGTTGCCTATTTCATATATAAGCAATGGTTTTTCATCCGTTGAAACTTTTAGTGTTGCCTAAACTAAAAACCGTTGCTTATTTCATATTAAATGGCAAAAAAAAAACCGTTGCCTATTCCATGTATAAGCAACGGTTTTTCAACCGTTGAAGCTTTCAGTGTTGCATAAACTAAAAAATGTTGTAGTGTTTGTACTTTTGTTTTGCTGTTTTGAAGTTAAGATGGCTAGGGAGAATAAGGCTGCTGCTCGTATGAGGGAGCTTGCTAAATCGAGGGCGGTCGGCTCTTCGGGTGGAGCTGTTTCCTTGGAAGCTACTCGAACGGTTACGGTGGCCGAGGCATCACCTTCTGAGATTGAAGTGATGCAAGATGTTCGACCACCGTCTGTTCGTGTGGTGGAGGTAGCTACTGGGAGCCCCGTTGTTCAAAGGAGGAGGAGGAAGAGGACCGAGTGCCTTTGTCCAAAAGAGCTAGAATAGACAAGGGCAAAGGCAAAGTTGTTGAGTTGCTGAAACCACTACAAAGAAGTAATTTGTGGTTTGACATCTCGGACCCCGAGGAAGAGACTTTTTGGGCTCAGAAGCTGAAGGAGAAATTTGTTGATTTGGTTTACACTTCCAATGATTATAAGAGATTGTCGGATCAGACCGCTAATACCTTGAAATGTCACTGTGATTTACTGGGCAAAAATATGCTAAGGGCTGCGAGCTACATGTTCCACCTCAGTAAGCATGCCGAAGATATCAGCGCAACTCTTTCGGCAACTGAAAAGGAGAAGAGGAGAGCTGCAGTCGCTCGAGCACAAAGTTTGTTAACTCAGATTAAGGAGAATGAAGAAAATATCCATGCTCTGACAGAGGCCAATGTCGAGCTTCAGAAAAGACTTGAAGCTTATGAGAGAGCTCGGGAGACTGCTTAAAAGGCTTTAGAGGATGCTGCCGGAAGGGATGCTGAGAAAGGTAGGCTGTTGCAAACTGCCCAAGAGAAGCTGGCTGAAGCTCGGCAGAAAGCTACCGAGCTAGAGGGTATTCAGGGTCGGTTAGCAAATTCTGAAAATGAGGTGGGTCGATTGCAGGGGGAACTGGTGAAGGCTCGGCGGAAAGCTTTGAAACATAAGGTTGTGGCCAAGCGAAATCACTTCAACTGGGACCATGCAGTTAATGATTCTTTTGTCAATGCTGTTAAACAATTGTCCCTTATGAATCCGGGAATCCGAGTTGTGGGGGCAAGTCCAAACTTTGGAGTTGATGGTGATCGCATCATTGACTATGCGCACGAGGACAGGGAAGTGGACTTATCAGTGCCGGATCTCCCCAACCCCTTGGACTTGGAAAATGAAGATGAAGCGGATTTTGATGGGTCAACCATTGCACTTTCCGAGGACGAAGACTAGATCTTTTTATGCATTTCTTTTTGCTACTATTGTGTTTTTAATTTTCTTTGTTTGATGAAGTGCTGAATGCTGTAATATGATCGGTTTGATCAGAACTCGGTTTTTGATTTATGTTGTTTATGAAGTATCCTTCTTATCTTTGCATAATTTTCGTTTTTGCTGTTTATCTTGTTAACTGTTATCTAGATTTCGGATCTCCTACCTTTGGCCAAGGTGGGATCCTCGGTCCTCGGCTTTACGGAAACTGTGTAAGTTTTTAGCCGGGCATCTATTAAATGTACATGTGATTGTTGGTTTATAAGTCCTTGCTGGAAGGACATGTATAAACACCCAAGTTCGCCTCGGTGGTGAGCCGAGAGGAAATGGTTAGTACGTTAACAGTGAGAAGATAGGAGGAATAATTGAAAAAAGAGAGATCTTCATTATGTTCTTTTGATCCGCTTGTAAACAACAGAAGTCAAATACATCATAAACATAAAGATGGTAACATAAATGATATGAAATTTAAACAACAGAATTTTAAAATCAGGATTGAAACTTTGCAGAGATTGTTGTGAGATTCCAACTAGCTGTAGTAGGGTTTGAGCTTGGTAGCATTCCAGGAGTTGTTTAGTAGCTGCTTGCTTAGTGTTTCCAACCTGTATGCTCCAGATCCTGTTTTTGAGACGACCCTATAGGGGCCTTCCCAATTCCTTGCCAATTTTCCTTCTTTTGAATTTTTCAAGCCGATGTCGGCTCGCCTAAGGACCAGATCCCCAACAGCGAAGCTTCTTGGAACCACCCATTTGTTGTATTCTCGAGATTGTCTTTCTTTTGCCTTTTTCTCTCGGTCAGCCGCGAGGGATCGGATCTCATCGCTGAGAGTTAACTCTTCCTTTAACAAACCATCATTCACCTCCACATGACGTTCAGATACTCGGAAGGTGGGAATCCGAGTTTTAATAGGTAGCACAACCTCACAACCGTAGGTTAGTCGAAATGGGGTTTCTCCTGTCGAGGTGTGTATGGTCGTTCGGATTGACCATAGTACCTCTGGAAGGAGGTCAGCCCATGACCCCTCGGCTTCCAACAATATTTTCTTCATCCCATCAATGATAATTTTATTCACTGCTTCAGCCTGTCCATTCGTCTGCGGATGCTCGACCGATGAAAAATGGTGGGTGATATGAAAGTGGTCGACCAACTCTTGAAAAACCTTGGCAGTGAATTGTGTGCCATTATCGGTTACGAGAGTGTGCGGGACACCGAAGCGAGCAATGACTTGTCTGAGGAAGAATTTTTGGATTTTGGCTGAAGAGATTGTGGCCAAAGCCTCGGCTTCGACCCATTTTGTGAAGTAATCAACTGCGACTACAACAAACTTTAGTTGTCCCGGAGTTGTTTTGAATTTCCCGATGATGTCCATGCCCCACTGATAGAAGGGCCATGGTGCGATCATTGAGTGGAGCTCCGTCGGGGGTCGTTGGAAGACCTTTCCGTGGAATTGACAGGACTTACACCTTTTGACATGTTCTGAAGCATCGCTTAGAAGAGTGGGCTAGTAATAGCCTGCTCGGAGTACTTTGCGGGCTAGAGCTTTTGCACCTACATGATGGCTCGAAATTCCTTCATGAACCTCGGCCAACACTAGGTCAGCCTCAGTAGGGTCTAGACACTTCAGCATAGGGGAGTCCATTCCTCGTTTATACAAGGTGTCACCGATCATGGCATACTAGGCAGCTTGCTTGGCTATCTTCTTTCCTTGAGAAGGGTCGGTCGGCAAAACTTGGTATTTAAGATATTGCTTGATGGGGTCCATCCAATCGGTGGTTAAAGATATTACCAGAACCACGCTCGGCTGATGGACAGTTTCTTGAATTAGACTCTTGTTGTTTTCAGGGCCTTTGGTGCTGGCGAGCTTAGATAAGATGTCAGCTCGCCCATTGGAGGCTCTCGGGATATGAGTGATGGAAAATTGTGAAAAAAGGTCTGAAAGGGTTTTGACTTGTTCCAGGTATTTTTGGTGAATTGGTTCCTTAGCCTGAAACTCCCCGTTGACCTGTGAAACAACTAACTGTGAATCATTGAAAACTTCAATTTCCGAAGCCCCCATTTGATGGGCCATCCGCAAACCGGCCAACACTGCCTCATATTCCGCCTGATTATTTGAGATGGGGAACTCAAACTTGAGAGAATATTCTACACTGAGGCCCTCGGCATTTTCAAGAATTATCCCGGCCCCAGCCCCCTTACTGTGGTTGGAACCATCGACATAAATCTTCCAAAGTTGGACCTTGTTGGGATGGTCCGAGTCTGATAGTTCTGAAATAAAATCCGCTAAAATTTGGGACTTGAGAGTTCTCCTCGGCTCAAATGTTACATCGAACTCTGACAGCTCGACGGACCATGAGACCATTCTTCCAGCTAAGTCAGGTCGGTGAAGTACCTGTCTTATCGGCTGAGTTGTTCTGATCACAATGGGGTGGTTCTGAAAGTACTGTCGGAGTCTCCTGGCAGTAACAATCAGAGAAAAGGAAAGTTTTTCTATCTTGGAGTATCTTGTTTCAGGTCCTTGGAGGGCCTTACTGACAAATTAGATAGGCTGCTCGGTCCCCGAGTCATCCCTGACCAGGGCCGAGCTAACAGATGTTTCACCAATAGACAGATACAAAAACAGGGTTTCCCCTTCCCGAGGACTGGCGAGGACAGGGGGGCTGAGAGGTATTCCTTAAGTTCAGCAAACGCTTGTTCGCAAGTGTCATTCCAATGGAAATTTTTGTTTTTTCTGAGTAGTCGGTACCACGGGAGTGCTCTCTTGGCTGCTTGAGGGAGGAATCTTGAGAGGGCTGCCATCCGACCAGTTAACCTCTGAACTTCTTTCACATTAGATGGACTACGCATATTCAAGATAGCCTGGCATTTCTTTGGGTTGGCCTCGATGCCTCTCTCCGTAAGCATGAAACTTAAAAAAGCCCCGGCCGGAACCCTGAAAGTGCACTTGTCGAGGTTGAGGCGCATGTTGTACATTTTGATTCTATCCAAGATGGTTGCTAGATCATGGGGATGGTCTTCCTTCCTTTTGCTCTTGGCTATCATATCATCTATATATACCTCAAGGGTAGGACCAATCAAACCCGAGAAGACCTTGTTCATCATCCGCTGGTAAGTCGCGCCAGCGTTTTTCAATCCGAAAGGCATGACTGTGTAACAGTAAGTGGCCTTTTCGGTGATGAAGGCTGTTTTCTCCTGATCAGGAGGGTACATCGGGATCTGGTTGTACCCTGAATATGCATCCATAAAAGAGAGGATTTGGTACCCAGAAGAGTTATCCACAAGCTTGTCAATGATAGGGAGGGGATACTGATCTTTCGGGCAGGCTTTGTTTAAGTCGGTGTAGTCGACGCACATGCGCCACTTCCCATTTGATTTTTTGACTAGTACTGTGTTTGAGAGCCAATCCGAGTAATTGACCTCCTTAATGAATCCGGCCGAGAGGAGCTCGGCCACCTTCTCCTCAATGATTGCAGCCTTCTCTGTTCCCACTCTTCTCTTTTTCTGGGCGACCGGCTTGGTAGTCGGGTTGACGCTGAGGTGATGACATATGAAGTTTGGGTCGATCCCCGGCATATCCGCCGAGGTCCATGCAAACAGGTCTTTGTTTTTCTTCAAAAGTTCGAGCATTTCTGCTCGTATACTTTCTGATAGGTTTGTTCCTAGCCTTACTTTCCTACTCGGAATTTCTTCATCCAAAACAATGAACTCCCATTCACCCTGGGGGTTGGTCTTGTGTCGTCCAGCTCGGACCTGACATCTAGGTCCGCCAAGAGTACATTACCTCTGTTCAAACCTAACTTGGGTTGGGTCTCCTCGGGGTTTTTGAGTTTCGCTAGACTAGCGTTGTAGCATAGTCTAGCCTTTTCTTGTTCGGCCCTGATGGCAACAACAGTGTCGTCAGATCCTTCGAACTTCATGGTCAGATGAATGGTTGAGACGACCGCCCCGAATGCCTGCAAGCATGTTCTTCCGAGGATGGCATTATAAGCTGATGGGCAGTCGACGACCAGGAACTTGATGATCTCGGTTCTTGCTGAGGGGTGATTCCCGAGTGTCACGGGAAGTTGGATGTGTCCTTTGGGGACCACCGAGTCCCCTGTAAAGCTGATCAACTTCCCCTCGAAAGGGGTCAAGTCAGAGGTTTTTAACTTCAAAGCTTCAAAAAGATTTAGGAACATGATATCTGCCGAACTCCCTTGGTCGACAAATATCCTGGCAACCTCATAGTTGCCTATCGGAGCAGTAATGACCATCGGGTCGTTGTGACCCGGGATGATTCCTTCAAGATCCTCATCCAAGAAACAGATGGGGACACTCTTTGAAGTTCTTTTGCGGATTGGATGGTCATGGATGGCAAGCACTTGGTTGATGTATTTTTTTCTATCAGATCTGTTTTCTCCTCCTCCCGCAAAACCTCCAGCTATGGTATTGACTCTGAGGTTCTGCGGGGACTGGTCTGTGGCTACTTCTACCATAGCTATTCTTTGTGGGTTGGTTGGTTGTTGCTGGCTGGCGTGGTGGTTGGTTTGTCTAGTTGAGGGTCGGGCATTTCTGTCCGGGGATGGGGTCCTTCTCCGAGCATGTCGGTTGAGTGCCTCCCTGACATACTATTGTAACTTGCCATCTCTTATCAATTGTTCAATCACATCTCTTAGCCAGGTGCACTCGTCTGTAGTATGCCCGTAACCTCCGTGGTACGAGCAGAACTTGGAACGATCCTGGCGCTGACTTCTTTTCAAGGAGGGAGGTCTTTCAATCATCCGAAGGTCTGTCTGCATTGTTTCTTGCAGGATTTGACTTCTTGGGACCGTGAGAGGGGTATACTCGTCGAACTTGGGTCGGATGACGCCAAACCTCCTATCACCCCTGGGTCCTCTTCCTCTATCCTCCCTCCTGTCGTCTCTTCTCGGCCTTCCTTGAGATGAATTTGTTGGAAACCAACAAGCGGCTCAATATAGTCTAGAGGGGGGGTGAATAGAATATTGAAGCCTTATTACAGATTTTTCGTCCACCTAAGAGAATGGTTTTATGAAAATAAATTTTCTTAAAAATTCAAGTCAGATTACTCGAGTAACTCAAGACTTCACTCGAGTAATACGCAAGCAAAAATAATTTCACTCGAGTATTCAGCAAATCACTTGAGTATTACGAAAGCTATTTTTAAATCACTCGAGTAACAGCAAACCTACTCGAGTAATGTTCATAAACTGAAAGCAGATTACTCGAGTGACAAGAACTTTACTCGAGTAAACTGGGTAAAATTCAATTAAAACTCAGTTTTCAATGGAGTTCTTCAAGAATAACAATGCTATGATGATTCAACAAATTATGAATGATTAATATGAACAATTTCAAGTAATATTAACATGCAATTTTAGATCAATTGAGTTGAATTAAGAAAACCCCAATTCTAACCTAAAAATGCAATTGTTAATGAATTAATGCAATACAAGGAATGAAAAATAAAAGAGACACAAGGATTTATCCTGGTTCACTTTCACCCACTTGAAAGCTACTCCAGTCCCCTCTTGAATCAAGAGAGATTCTTCACTAGAAATCTTCAAATGCAGATTTTACAATGTTTTAAGATGCAACTAGATTCTTAGTTCTCCTATCTTAAAACCCAACACAAAGTGTGTACCAAACACTTTGATCTAATCTACCCCTTTTGAGTATTCTAGATTTCCTTGCTAATTGATTGAAGATGCTTCCAACCAATCCTCTTTTCTTGCTTTGATTTGATCCTCAAAGTCTTCCTTGTGAGATTCTTCACTTGTGTTGAAACTTCAATGATGCAATCACAAATTGCAAATCTTCAACAACCACTAAGAACAAAAATTATGATCTCAAGAATATTTGAACAATGAAAGAAATAAGGTGAAGAATGAAAAGTTCTTTGTTGAATCTTGATAGCTCTTGAATTGCTTTTCAAAGTATATAGAAAATTGTAAGAATGAATGTATATCATATGTGAAAGAGAAAATTAAGTCCTTTTATAATTTTCCAAAAACTGATTGAATTACTCGAGTAAACCATATAACATTACTCGATTAAAACATGTCAGATTAAGTTACTCGAGTGATGTGTAAACCATTACTCGATTAACCTATCATGACATAAATTACTCGAGTGAACCAATACTCATTACTCGAGTGAACTAATCAGAATCTGAATAAAAACAAGGTTTTTCTAAAAGGATTTTCACAAAGCTTTTAATAGAGCTATTTAATCAAGATTTAAAGTATCTTCACTCTTAATCAAACATTATTTAAGTATTCTTAAAATCACCTAAGCTACCCACACCAATGAGATGCATTGCATAAAAATAAAGATTACATTGAAATAGAATTAATAAAAATCCTAATTCTAATCTTCATGTGGTGTAGCTTGCTTGTTGCCAATGTTGTTGCTTGGAGAGAGATTGTTAGCATCAAAACATGAGAATCCTACAGAATTCTCACCTCTCTCGCCTTTTTCTCTGTGTTTCTGCCATTTGCTGAATTCTTCCAAATTTATGAACTTGGTAGATCGGTGCCTCAATTCTGCCATATCCCTCGGAGGTTTTCCCACTAGGGAATTCTTGAAGTCTCCGTTCCGAAGTCCCTGTGTGAAGAGAAAGACTGAGAAGCTTGGTTCGAGATTTGGAACAGATCCTGCCTCCGAGTGGAAGCGAGAGAGGTATTCTCTCAAGGGTTCTTCTGGGAGTTGCATAACTCCTGCTAGTGCGTGGTCGGATTTCGGCTGGACGCAGCTAGCAGTATATCTGTTGAGAAAAACTCTCTTCATTTCTGCCCAGGAGTTAACAGAGTTCCTGGGCAGGGCCGAGTACCACCTCAAAACGGGTGGTTGCAGAGTCATTGAAAAGGCTCGGCACTTCATTAGGTCTCCTCCATCATAAAAGTTCATTGCACCTTCAAAAGATAAAATGTGTTCCAAGGGGTCGGTTAACCCGTTATACTTCGCCACACTAGTAGGGCCGAGGAATGCAGAGGGTGTCTCATAAGCCATGATTCGCGGAGTAAAGGGGTGGCCAGGGTGAGCGCTGTCGTCGGTCTCATAACTGGCTGCAAGGGCTGGATTTATTGGAGGTGGTAGGGGAAGGGCAATGGGGCCTTGAGGATCCTGGGCTGGTATGGTTACCGGGGCTGTTTCTACTGCCCGTGCGGCAACCGCCTGCATGTGGATCTGCTGGAGCTCTGCTATGGCCCTTCCCTGCTGCTCCAACATTTGGGCTTGTTGTTTAATTATTTCTTCAAGCTGGGTTTCTCTTCGGCCTTGGGAGTGTCCCCTCTCTTCTCCGGAGACACGGGCATCGATGGACCGGCCGGAGCCGTGGTTTGGTATACGATTGGGGGGGTTGGGGTTTGTTTGTCTAGAGTGAACGATGTATGGACCACTGTGAGTTCAGGCTGGTACTGAGTGGTGGCTGCGGGATGGGATTTCCAGTCTTACCGAAGGCATACTTTGGTGGGGAGGGTTTCTTCCTTCGAGATCTCTTCCATTGTCAGCGCTGCCTTCTTCTAGTCTCTGGCGGTTTCTTCCGGCCTGGTGGTTTGCACCCCGCGAGTTATTCGCAGCGTTTCCTCGTGTGTTTGCCATTTTTGGGTGGGAATTACAGTTTATCTTCCCCACAGACGGCGCCAATGTAGTGTCTAGGACACTGTGTTCCAGATGTATCCCTAGCTCAAAGGTATTGAGAGACCAGTGAGGTAGAGAGTAGTCTGATGTTAGTATATGATTTCTTAGGTATGCTAGATGTCCAGTTGGGACAACTAGGGTTTCCCTAATCACTGGTGTGTGAAAATGTGCGATTAGGGAGAGAGAGAACATACCAGAGCCCCTTGCTGGAGACAGCTATTTATAGGGGTGGCTTTGTACCTTGTGGGCCTGTACGGAGGTCCAGCAAGGCTGTTGACGTGTCCCATTTAGGATAAGGGATGAGTCATTCATCCTTATCCTGTATTGGGAGATCTTATCCTTGTTGGAAAGTTAGGCTCACGCGCCCCTAGCTCGGACTCATTACGGGGCAAGGCCCATACGGTCGGTTCTGGGTTGCTAGGGTGGGTCCTAGGACAAGCGCTCGGCCTGGATAGGCATGACCTGTCAGATTAGAGAAATCTGGTTGGCCGAGTATTTAGAGGGTAGGCCGAGGGTCGGTCTAACACACTACCCAAACTCATTAAACTAAAAGACTCAAGCTAAAGATATTACAATTAAATACAAATCGAATCTTCATGAGCTTGTTCTCTCTTCATCATTTGTTGTTTGTTGTTGTTTGATGAACTTCTCCATACTTGAGCTTGATCAAAACATTTGTAGCTTGTTCAAAAACGTTTGTCACTATCAAAACATTCTCACTGGATCTAACAATCTCCCCCTTTTTGAAAATGACAAATATGTTTTGAAGTTGTTTGAAGTTGTTAATGCTTGAACCATTTGATCAGTTGGTGAGACTCTTGCTCCCCCTCAATAAATGCTTTTGATATTTGAAATCCAATTGATAGAAGCTTGATTTTCCCCCTATCTTCAAAAACTTTGCTCAACCTATATAAAAACAACAAAACAAAACAACCCTTTCTCCCCCTTTTGGCATTATCAAAAAGTAATATGACAATAAAATCTTAAGCCAAAATAAGAGAAATCAATGACCATTTCTTCACAACATTGATACCAATTAATCAATGATACCAAATGTAAAACTAAGGAACTATACTTTGAAATGCGATACCAATTGGAAAGAAAATATGGCAATGAAATATGATACCAATTGTAACTAAAAAGTCATCATATCACTTAACAAAGTAAGATATCAATTGTAAAGAAATATCACAATAGATCACAATAGCATGATAATCATATAATAATCACACAATGATATCAATTGAACTTTGTAGAAGTAATACCAATTGTAAATGTCCAACAATATAATTTTACCAATTTGTAGGACTTTCACTTGATATTTGAAGAAGCAAATGAATGAATAACACTCGTAAGTCCTTTTGCTCTTCAATCATACCTACAAAATAATCATGCTTTGCTCTTTGGTATCCAAATTGTCTTGGATCCATTTTTGTTAGTTAAGGGATTTTCACCCTTCTCAACCCAAACAAAATTTCCTCTAGGTATACCATGCATTTTAACATAACACACATTTGGAGTATGTCCATGAGTACCACAATAGAAACATGTTGGTGCATTTGACAAATCAACTTTAGAAAAATCAACAACATTTCTATGAGACTTACTCTTAGCATTAGTATAACCCAAACCAAACTTGTTTGAATTTCCTTTTTGAAAATTTAACAATGTGCGCAATCTAATATGACCACTTGTGAAACTTGCCAGCTTATTTTTCAAAATAACATTTTCATCTTTAAGCAACTTGCAATTCTCACAATCAACCACAATATTCAATCTACTAGCACAATCACAAGAAGAACTAGCATATATGAGATCAAGAGTTTCATTTTGAAGATTAAGCTCATCAACTTGTTTTTGAAGTTCTAAAATCTCTTGTTGATGTTTCAAAATGAGCTTCTTTCTTTCAATGTTTTTCAAAGCTAGTTTCTTAAATTGTTCATGCATTTCTTCATAAGAATTATATAACATTTCATATTTAGAAGAAATTTCGGATTTAGTATCACTTACATTGCTTTCCTCGCTTTGTTCACTTGATTCATCATTTGAACTTTCTTCTTCATCTACTAGAGTTATCAAGTTGAGAGTAGCGACTTCTTCATCATCCGAAGAACTACTTGATGTGCTTTTCTTTTCTTCTTCATCATCCCAAACGATATATGCCCTTTTATGTTTTGAATTTTTCTTTTCTTTCTCCTTCTTCTTAAGATACTTAGAGCATGAGTACTTGAGATGACCAGGTTTTCCACATTCATGGCAAACCACTCCTTCTTTTGTTGTCTTGGTCTTGTAGTGTGGGGAATTCTTCTCTTTACCTTTGTCTTTGTTCAACCTTACTTTTCTCCTTAGAAGCTTGTTAAACTTTCTAAATAGAAGTTTCATCTCTTTTTCATCAACATCCGAATCGGAATCTTAACTATCATCATCATCGGAACTCTCTTTCTTTTTATATGAACTATTTGTTTTGAGAGCAATTCCTTTTCTTTCTTTGTTCTTATCCGACTCTTCATGCATATTCAAACGTCAAAGCTCCATTTCATGTTCTTGAAGCTTTCCAAAAAGTGTTGCAAGATCCATAGCATCCAAATTCTTAGATTCTACAATAGCTGTCACTTTTGGTTGCCAATGCCTATCCAAACATCTCAACACTTTGTTAGAAAGTTCACCATGTAGAAAAGTCTTACCACGAGCAAGTAAATGATTGATAATATGAGTAAAAAGTTTTTGCATATCATTAATAGATTCATTTGGAAACATTTGAAACAATTCATACTCACGCATCAAAACATTTAATCTTGCACGTCTAACCTCACTAGTTCCTTCATGAGTCACTTGAAGAGTGTCCCACATTTCCTTAGCACTAGCACATTGAGAAACTCTAAAGAATTCGTCATAAGATAAAGCGGAGGTGATGATATTTTTTGCTTTAAAATCATATTGAACTTTCTTTTTATCATCATCATTCCACCTATCTTCGGGGTTAATTGTGCCACTCCATCAACTAAACTAGAGGGGATGTGAGGACCTTTTTCAATTGCTTTCCAAATTTCAATATCAATTGCTTGGATAAAAATTTTCATTCTTACTTTCCAATAAGCGTATCCTTCACCATTAAATAGTGGAGGACGACTTATCGAAGCACCTTCACCACCAAAGGGATTCGTAGAACCCATTGCAGTTTCTTCAAGGATCTTTACGAAAAAGCTCTATGCTCGTGTCTTTCGACCGAGCTCTGATACCAATTGAGAAAACTACAATTGGTGGGTGAAATAACTAGGAGACACTAGGAGAACACCTAGAAGGGGGGTTGAATATGTGTTTAAGAAACCTTGAAAGATTTTCGACAGAAACTAATCGAAACAATTAAAACGAATGATTTTTACAAAAAACATCAGCTCTTAATCGATTAAGCCTGCAACTAATCGATTAAGACCAGAAAGACTTCAAATGGTTAATCGATTAAAGCTTCTGTTAATCGATTAAGAACTATTAAAAACTGAAAAATCACTTTTCAATCGAATTCGAAAATCAATCAATTAACACGTATGATCAGAGATTCAGCGGAAAAGATTAACACCAATATTCTTATTGATTACCTAGATTATGAAAATGATTTTCCCCAAATCAATTTGCACAATTAAGATTCAATTCAATCACTTATGAAAATCAATCTTTTCTAGGTTTTCAACCAAGAACATATGAAATGACAAGAATGTAAAGAGTTAAGGGAATAGAGATACTGCACAGTGATTTATCCTGGTTCACTCTCATCCACTTGAGAGCTACATCCAGTCCCCTCTTCAACCAAGAGAGATTCTTCACTATGAGGAATTAGAGTTCTCAAATTACAAGTAAATGCCTCTCAAGACTCCCTTCTTGATAGCCTCCAAGAGATACCACACTCTTGTCTTGCAATCCTATTGAATCCTCTAATCTAACCTTCCCTTGCTTGTTGATAACCCCACAACAAGTCTTCCACGTTGCTCGTTGATACCTCACAACAAGACTTCACTTTGCTTGATGACACACCAAGACTTCTTCTTCAATTTGATTGATTTTGTTGATGATAATTGACACACCAAGACTTCTTCTTTGTTGTAGATAGCTTGCCTCTTTGCAACGATTACAACTCAAATGAAAACAATAACAATCCTATGAATCTCTTTCAAGAACTATGAAAACATTAACATGAGAGATTCAAAGATTCTTGATCAAAGAATGTAAAATTTGAAAGCTTTGATCTATGAAATTGAGAGAGAATAGTGTGGCTTTGATCTTTGTAAAAATGATATGAAAATGATGTTAGTTCAATCTTATGATTCACAAAGGTTAGGAAAAGGTTTATATAGAATTCCCAAAAGTTAGGAGCATTAAAAACTAATTTTGAGAAGTTAAAAACGTATTTTAAAAACCAGTTTTGCAGGTGTTAATCGATTAACACATGGTTTAATCGATTAACCACTGTAACATGTGTGTGTTAATCGATTAACCTGACCATTAATCGATTAGCCACTGCTAAATTCATTTAAAAACTTGTTTTCTTAAAACTAAACCTTTCCTTTCAAACCTTTAAGCCACCTATTGATTTTTAGTTAAGTGAATACTCAAATTATGATATAAACATGACCTTGATAGAGATTCACTACCCTCTAAAGACTCTACCCAAACTCATTAAACTAAAAGACTCAAGCTAAAGATATTACAATTAAATACAAATTGAATCTTCATGAGCTTGCTCTCTCTTCATCATTTGTTGTTTGTTGTTGTTTGATGAACTTCTCCATACTTGAGCTTGATCAAAACATTTGTAGCTTGTTCAAAACCTTTGTCATTATCAAAACATTCTCACTGGATCTAACACTTTTCACAACATCATTTCTTTCACCACAATTCTTGCACATAAGCACTTGCTTAGCACAACCAGAGGCTCGGAACCACGGGGTAGTACAACTCACGTGGCCAGCACAACTCAACCTGGAAAGCACATAAGTCCACCTTAATGCACATCAGGGAGATTCACTATTGCATTTCCCAATACTCACAACAATTCAAAAATTCCCAAAATTCCTGCCTTTACAATTTCACTTTGATTTATTATTTCATCTTAATAATTTCTCAACTCTTGCCATCAAATCATCATGTATACTTTCACTTTTGTTAACTCAGAACCATCAATCATTTTCATAATAATTATGTCTCGTCATAAACAAAATCTTTTATCTTTCATCTGGTAAATTTCAATATTTTCATCAGCATCAATATTTCATAACACAAGGCAACATCTTACATAGCATGATTACTTTTGATTTTCATCTAAAAGTTCAGAAGGCATACAATCATCATATCATACCATTTCATCATTACCATATTGACAACATCAAGTATTCATCATGCAATATTAAAAAGGGAAGTCTTAGTCCTGCGTATGAGTGGCCATACACACATCCAATTGCCATCATACAACTGACTCACAGACCCCTACGTTTCGGCTTTTGAGATGGCCAACAACATCTCAATACATTACCTACATACCACGGTGTCTTAGGAAAGTTGCTCTCTCACCTCGAATGCCGATAGAAATCCAAAGAGTCTTTACGGGTGCGGTCCTCCGACACGCGTCCACAACTGACACCTTCTACATCCTCAAGACAGATATTATATATTAATATCACAATTCGAATCAAGCATCAAGTCCATAATTAAAAATCATTCGTTGAAAACTCATATTAAAGTCCTTCAGGTAAAATCAAACACAATTCTTTTTCTCACTTTTATTTCAAAGTAACACAATAAGTTAAACACATCAAAACACTTTGAAAACAATTAACAAATACAATTTAAACAAAGTAGTTAGCTGCTGGTCCGCCTTGGACAAAAGCTCGTTCGGACTCGAAAACACTGGAAAACTCCACTTTTTAATTCCTCTTCTTCCCAAAATAAAATACTGTTGGAAGTCAAGCTGTGACGACCCAACTTTCTATTTTAAATCAAATACTTATATTTTAAAAATACGACCATTTTTTTATCATAAGTCAAGTCATCATCCATTTCGATCTTTGCGGAAAACACTCAACATCATGAAGGAAAAACATCCATTTTATATTCCATCATAAAAGGGAAAGTACATATCCATTACATCAAAAGCTACCAATATTAAACTTAACTTAAGTACTCTAGGTCATTACATTATATTACATATATTACAACAAAATTTATAATAACCTAGAGAAATAGGTTCGAAACTCAAAACATAACATAGATAAGAGAAACCTGGTGAGTCGCACTATGCACATTCCAACATTCAGGACTCAACTCAGTCATCAGTTCCCCACAGACTTCCAGTTGAGTTGTCCATGAAATCATCATCAGCCACCGGATCGGCATCCTCCACCGGGTCCTCATCCTCTATCGAATCCTCCTCCTCCTCCTCTTCCTCATGTGCCGGATCAGACGGCACATAAACTGGAGTTCGAGATCGGGCTCTAGTGGAAGGACGAGAGGGAGCAGGAACCTCCAAAATGATTCTTTCCTCGGAGGGTGATGGACTTGATGGGAGGGTGCGTCTCGGAAAACGTCTTGGTGGTGGTGGTGGTGTTCCATGGCGAAACACAAAATTTGCGGAATGTGCATAACGTACATCATTGGGATTCTCGTTCGACGCGGACGCATTCGGGACCAAGGGTTTGGGTGACGGAAAGTGACTTCCACGTCTCCTTCATAAATAGCCCGATGATCCTCGAAATTCCACTCCCCATTAGGGAGCGGCCTCATCTCCACGCAGATCATATTCCTGGCCATGGCCTACAACAAGGGATTAGGAGTGAGTCATAGCTAAATACAATAACAAATGACCATAGCAGAGGCTAAAAATAACAAACACATGTAATCAGATAGCATCAAGAGTGTAAGTGTATGCTCAAACTGTTTTATCACACGTTTAACTTCATTAGTGACATGATGCATGCCTACTTCTCATTCATGCCTCTTAGTTCGGCATCCTTTCGGGATATTCACATGCCTATATTTCATCGAACCGGGCAATTCCATTCAAGCATCATGATTGATTGGAAACTAGTTTTCATAGCATCCTGTGCCATGGATATTCTCAGTCATCGTAGCATCCTGTGCCACGGATATTCGTCTAACCTAAACTAGTGTTCCAGATCAGATCGGAGCAAACCATTTCACCATGCATGATTCCAATGTCACATACAAGTCTCGTTTTCTTTCTTTCATTAGTCTCATCAGTATCTCATTTCATTGACTTTCAATTAGTTTTTCTCTTTAGCTGGTGCTGGTGCATTCAAAAAGGACCATCGGAGGCATAGCCATTTCAGGATGGGTTTACTTGCTTTAAACTTGTTATTTCAGAAAATCCATCAGCGGTCCAACCGCTTTGCGATGGTTTTAGGAATAGTATATAATCATTTATTTTAATAATTCGTCGGGGTACGGCCTCCTATTGGCAGACATTTATTGCAACGACCCCATTGGGACTCCCATAGAAAATATCAACCAAGTGAATAAAACGTTCACTGGGACTTTAGGGATCATATCAAACAAATGGGTGTACGCACTTCCGTTGGGACTCCTATGGGTAAATCCTCAACCACTGAATAGAATTCCAGTAGGACACCTCCAGGATAACTATCGACCAACGGGATTAGATTTTAAGCATAAAGAGAAATATTTAGAGTTCAGTAATTTAGGAGCTTAGACGAGTTAATCTTTAATGAAATTGTAAAGATAAAGGTTTTCTTGAAAAATTCTTTGAATTACTCGAGTAGTTCTTAACTACTCGAGTGTTCATGTAAAAATACTCGAGTTCTTAAGAATCACTCGAGTGTTCTTCAAATTTTCCAGAATACTCGAGTCTTCCTTAAATTACTCGAGTGTTTTTGCTGCAACAACACTAGTTCTCTGCACTTTCAATACCAATTCGAATTCCTTGCTTTATATCTCCATTCCTATGCAAAACAGCAACTTGGGCTCATAAAATAAACATGTTAGAACACTTAATCATCACTGAAACAACATCAAATAACATCAATCACAGATTGCATCAAACTTGCAAATATCCAATTTAAATTATGAAATACATTTCCACTTGGTTTTAATTTCGAAACACATTACTGTGAGCTTGATTAGGTTCATTTAAACTTGTTTAAGTCATAAAATTATGGGTCCCTGACCTCCAAGTCAGAATCCCAAATCAAGTTTCATCCCTCTTTTGATCCTTCAATGGTTCCTACATTTCTAGTTTGAAATTACTCATTCTAGTATTTAGGTAACTCCTCCCTTACCTGAGAGAAGCTAAAGAAAGGTTTGATTTGAACCAAAAGAGATTGAATCAAAACTTGACTCTGAATCGGTGAAAAACTTGTTGCACTTAGCTGACTTTGGCCACCAATTTCACAATGAATAAGACATGAAAAAGAATGAAATAAGTTAGCTTCAGAAACTAGGAAATGCCAACTTTAAATGGAAACAATTTTGAAATCGAAAGGGTTCCTGGATTTACCAAACGGATTCAAGGAAGATGAGTACTTGATGCTGAAAGTTGCTCTGTTTTTCACAGCTTCAAGACCTCAACTTTGGTTGCCTGTAACTCGATCTACAGGAGGCTATTTGAAGTGATTTCGAGTTCTAATTCAAGAGCGGAATCAGAACTTCAGTTTGTGTTTAGGTTTCAAAGGAAGAGGATGAGAATTGAGAGAGAACGAAAGGATCAAAGTGAGCTCTGCTAAATAGAGGAATTTTTTGCCAACAATTCGGGTTTCAAGAGATTTGAGGGTGTTTGGGCTTCATTAATCACTTATTTATAGGCTAGAATTACCCTCCTTCGAAGTAAGGTCCAGCTCTGTGCTTGGAACCTCAAGAAAACGCGTTTTGGTGTGAAGTTCAATTGAAAGCCGACTTATACACTTAACCAGACTGCTCGAATTACTCGAGTCTTTTACCCAATACTCGAGTACTTTTCAGAAATTCAAAGATCACTCGAGTCTTTCCTGAAAGACTCGAGTCTTTCGACAAAAATTCAAAATTTTCAAGCTAACGGAATATCAAAGGACTCGAACTAACGGAATCTCTTTCCCTCGCAACTTCATAATTCGTCTATCTTCTATTCGCACTGGTCCAACATCGAACGTGAGATTCTCTTTTAGCGGTATCACGTCTTGTTGCAACTGGACGATCGAAGAGGGATCTTGGAAAAACTTGCGAAGCTGAGAGACGTGGAATACATTGTGCAGATTGGACAAAAACGGGGGTAAGGCAATCCGATACGCGACGGGACCAACTCGTTTCAAAATCTGATAAGGGCCGATAAACTTAGAAGATAATTTATTTGGCTTCAATACTCTTCCAATACCAGTTGTCGGCACCACTCGCAGAAATACATGATCTCCTTCTTGAAATTCGAGCTTGGATCTACGCCGATCAGCATAACTCTTCTAACGACTCTGTGCAATCTTCATCTTTTCTTGGATAACCTTGATCTTCTTGATCGTTTCTTGAACTAACTCAGGTCCGACGAGAGCATTCTCCCCCACTTGGAACCAGCATAGCGGGGTTCTACACTTTCTTCCATTAAGAGCTTCGTACGGGGCCATATCAATGCTCGCGTGATAACTATTGTTGTAGGTGAACTCCACAAGAGGCAACAACCGGTCCCAACCTTCTTGGTATTCCAAAATACATGCTCGAAGAAGATCCTCCAGAGACTGAATCGTCCTTTCCGATTGACCATCCATTTGCGGGTGATAGGCCGAACTCATCCTCAACTGCGTTCCCAAAGCTTGATGCAAACTCTGCCAGAACCGGGACACGAAACGAGGGTCACGATCCGATACGATACTTGAGGGAATGCAATCTGACGATCTCCTTGATGTAAAATCTTGCAATCTTCTCCAACGGATATTGCATGTTGATGGGAATGAAATGAGCTGACTTCGTCAACCGATCAATCACGACCCAAATTGCATCGAACCCTTCTCTTGTTCTCGGAAAAACACTTACAAAGTCCATAGCTATTCCATCCCACTTCCATTTTGGTATGCTTAAAGGTTGCAATTCTCCTCCAGGCTTCTTATGTTCAATCTTCGCCTTTTGGCAAACAAGGCAAGACGCCACATAAGACGCAACATCTTTCTTCAATCCCGGCCACCAGAACATCTTCTTCAGGTCTTGGTACATCTTCGTTGATCCAGGATGCATACTCAACTTGCTTTTGTGTGCTTCGTCCAAAACGGCTCTTCTCAAATCCTGATTAGCGGGGATACACACACGATTTTGAAATCTTAGGATGTCATCAGCTCCAATTTGAAAATCAGGTTCTACCCCATCCATGCCCAATCTTCTCCTTTCCGCCAATTCTTCATCTTCTTTTTGCAAGTTCCTCTCTTGAGTAAGGAATTCATTTGTCACTTGAAGCATTCCTAGCTTGATACACTCCGGTTTACAATGAACTGCCAGATTCAAGTTTCGGAATTCTTCGATTAACTGAGCTTCCTTCACCATCATCGTACTCACGTGCAACATCTTCCTACTTAGGGCATCGGCTACCACATTAGCTTTGCCGGGGTGGTAACGCAATTCGAAGTCATAATCCTTCAAGAATTCCATCCACCTACGTTGTCTCATATTCAGTTCCTTTTGGTCGAAGAGATACTTCAAACTTTTATGGTCACTGAATACTTGAAACGTATTACCATACAGGTAATGTCTCCAAATCTTCAAAGCAAAGACAATGGCAGCCAATTCCAAATCGTGAGTAGGATAGTTTTCTTCATGCACCTTCAACTGACGAGATGCATAAGCAACAACTTTCCCTTCTTGCATCAAGACACAACCCAAACCTTGTCTAGACGCATCACAGTAAACATCGAAGCTTTTCCTAGGATCGGGCAAAGTCAACACTGGAGATGATGTTAACTTGTCCTTCAACGTCTGGAAACTAACTTCACACTTCTCGTTCCAGACAAAAGGTTGCTCCTTCCGGGTCAAACGAGTCAACGGAAGGGCCAACTTGGAAAAACCTTCGATGAACTTCCGATAATATCCGGCTAACCCAAGAAAACTTTTAACTTCGGTAACTGTCTTTGGTCTTTCCCATTGCAAAGCTGATTCTACCTTGGCTGGATCCACAGCAACACCATCCCTTGAAATTATATGTCCCAAGAAATTGACTTTTTCAAGCCAAAATTCACACTTGGTTAACTTGGCATATAACTTCTTCTTCTTCAAGGTCTCCAAAACAATTTTCAAATGATTAGCGTGCTCCTCCGGATTCTTCGAATAGATGAGAATATCATCGATAAACACTACAACGAAGGAATCCAGATAGGGTCGGAACACTCTATTCATATAATCCATAAAGATTGCTAGAGCATTGGTTAAACCAAATGGCATCACTACATACTCGTAGTGTCCATATCGTGACCGAAAGGCAGTCTTTGGAATATCTTCCTCCTTCACCCGGATCTGATGATAACCTGATCTCAGATCAATTTTCGAAAACACAGATGCTCCTTTCACTTGATCCATCAAATCATCAATCCTTGGCAACGGGTACTTCTTCTTGATCGTAACCTTATTGAGTTGCCTATAATCAATGCACATCCTCATGGATCCATCCTTCTTCTTTACGAATAAAACTGGCGCTCCCCAAGGCGACACACATGGTCTGATGAACTTCTTCTCTAACAAATCTTCCACTTGCTTCTTCAACTCAGCTAACTCTGCTGGGGCCAAACGATACGGGGCGATAGAGATAGGACTAGTACCAGGAACTAGGTCAATACTGAATTCTATCTCTCGATGCGGCAGCAAACCGGGCACTTCATCGGGAAACACTTTGGGAAACTCTCGAATAACCGGGATGTCTTCAATCTTTACTTCATCCTTCCTCTCTTCAGCGATGGCCGAGAATAGGCACTAATAGCCTCCAGGTTGAATAGCAGGAGACTCCTCGCTAGGAAACACGATCGTTCGAGCCTTGCAGTCGATTACCACATGATTGGATGCCATCCAATCCATGCCCAAGATAACATCGAGGTTGGATAACGGCAAACAGATCAGATTTACCCAAGAAGTCTGACCTCCTATGCTAACAACACATCCAACACATGCTCTTGATGCAACAACAGAGCATTCGTGGGGGTGGATACACTCAGATTAAACGGGGTCTCCGAGACAGACAGACATAAACGCTTGACACATTCTTCGGAGATGAAAGAATGTGTCGCTCCAAAATCAAATAGAAAGCGACAAGGCATGCCATTGAGAAAATGGTTACCTTGCACAAGATTGTCGGCTTGCTTTCTGCTCCGGACATAGTGAACACCTTTCCATTGACCCAGGGCTTGCTTCCTTGTCCTTGGTTGATTTGGCGCTGGGGTGGCGGCACACACGGGCAATGTGACCAGTCCTTCCACAATTGAAGCAGACTGGTGACTTGTCTCTCCAGCACTCTTGACCAGGATGAGAGCGTTGACACTTGCCACAAACTTCTGCCGGAGCCGGGAGGCTGACTGCTCCAGGGGGTTGTGCTCTCCCTTTCCCCTTATGCGAATAAGGGCCTCCACGATTCCCATGATTATTCTTGTGCTGATGTCGGTGCGGTCCATGACCTCCTTGACTGACTTCCCTCTTGAAGTTATTCTTCTCGAAAATGCGACATGCACTAATCAAGGTTGGATAGTGGCGAATCCTTTGCACGCTCACAGCCAACTTGATGTCCGACCACAACCCATTCTCGAACCTCGTGCACTTCGAGTATTCGTCAGGATGATATTGGAAGTACGGGGAGTACTTCATCAGCTCCTCAAATTTCTCAGCATACTGGTCGACGGTCATGCTACCTTGCCTCAAGTCTAAGAACTCCATCTCCTTCTGGATTCGAACAACATCCGGAAAATACCTCTCTAAGAATTTCTCCGTGAAGACTTCCCAAGTGAGCTCGCGATGGTCATACTCCAAGAAATGGCGGGTCTGCTCCCACCAAGTTGCAGCTTCACCATTCAGCATGTAGGCCGCAAACGTGACCTTCTGAACTTCCGTGAGGGTCAGTGTTCGGAAAATCTTATTCATCTCAGCTAGCCATAACTGAGCTTGCTCGGGACAACGGCCACCCGAGAATCCAGGGGGTTTGCATCTACGAAACGAATCTAGGCCTTGAAATTCCGCTGGGGTTCCATTGCTGGGAGGACGGGTTTGCTGCAAGTTTTCCAGAACTGCAGCCATACGGGTTAGAGCCTCAACAATGTTAGCGTTATTTCGTCCAGCCATCTTATCCTACAGAATCCAAAGGGGAAAACTTAATTAGATTCTGCTATGCTATCTCTCAAAATACAATCAACATTCTAGAGTATGCAATGGTTAGTGTGTAAGGCCACACTCCAAGGCCGAGAGTTGAACCATTGCTCTGATACCACTAAATGTGACGACCCAACTTTCTATTTTAAATCAAATACTTATATTTTAAAAATACGACCATTTTTTTTATCATAAGTCAAGTCATCATCCATTTCGATCTTTGCGGAAAACACTCAACATCATGAAGGAAAAACATCCATTTTATATTCCATCATAAAAGGGAAAGTACATATCCATTACATAAAAAGCTACCAATATTAAACTTAACTTAAGTACTCTAGGTCATTACATTATATTACATATATTACAACAAAATTTATAATAACCTAGAGCAATAGGTTCGAAACTCAAAACATAACATAGATAAGAGAAACCTGATGAGTCGCACTATCCACATTCCAACATTCAGGACTCAACTCAGTCATTAGTTCCCCACTGACTTCCAGTTGAGTTGTCCATGAAATCATCATCAGCCACCGGATCCTCATCCTCTATCGGATCCTCCTCCTCCTCCTCTTCCTCATGTGCCGGATTAGATGGCACATAAACTGGAGTCCGAGATCGGGCTCTAGTGGAAGGACGAGAGGGAGCAGGAACCTCCAAAATGATTCTTTCCTCAGAGGGTGATGGACTTGGTGGGAGGGCGCGTCTCGGAAAACGTCTTGGTGGTGGTGGTGGTGTTCCATGGCGAAACACAAAATTTGGCGGAATGTGCATAATGTACATCATTGGGATTCTCGTTCGACGCGGACGCATTCGGGACCAAGGGTTTGGGTGACGGAAAGTGACTTCCACGTCCCCTTCATAAATAGCCCGATGATCCTCGAAATTCCACTCCCCATTTGGGAGCGGCCTCATCTCCACGCAGATCATATTCCTGGCCATGGCCTACAACAAGGGATTAGGAGTAAGTCATAGCTAAATACAATAACAAATGACCATAACAGAGGCTAAAAATAACAAACACATGTAATCAAATAACATAAAGAGTGTAAGTGTATGCTCAAACTGTTTTATCACACGTTTAACTTCATTAGTGACATGATGCATGCCTACTTCTCATTCAAGCCTCTCGGTTCGGCATCCTTTCGGGATATTCACATCCTATATTTCATCGAATCGGGCGATTCCATTCAAGCATCACGATTGATTGGAAACTAGTCTTCATAGCATCCTGTGCCATGGATATTCTCAGTCATCGTAGCATCCTGTGCCACGGATATTCGTCTAACCTAAACTAGTGTTCCAGATCAGATCGGAGCAAACCCTTTCACCATGCATGATTCCAATGTCACATACAAGTCTCGTTTTCTTTCTTTCATTAGTATCATCAGTATCTCATTTCATTGACTTTCAATTAGTTTTTCTCTTTAGCTGGTGCTGGTGCATTCAAAAAGGACCATCAGAGGCATAGCCATTTCGGGATGGGTTTACTTGCTTTAAACTTGTTATTTCAGAAAATCCATCAACGGTCCAACCACTTTGCGATGGTTCTAGGAATAGTATATAATCATTTATTTTAATAATCCATCGGGGCACGGCCTCCTATTGGCGGACATTTATTGCAACGACCCCATTGGGACTCCCACAGAAAATATTGTTGGAAACCAACAAGCGGCTCAAAATAGTCTAGAGGGGGGGTGAATAGAATTTTGAAGCCTTAATACAAATATTTCGATCACCAAAGAGAATGGATTTGAGAAAATAAATTTTCTTACAAAAATGTACTGGTTAATCGATTAATTTCAGTATTAATCGATTAATGCCGAAGCTTACTTTCAAACTAATCGATTAACTAAGACGTTACTCGATTAATGCCGAAAGCAACTTAAAAATTAATCGATTAACAATCGACTTAATCGATTAATCTGAACAGTATCTGATGCAATTTCAGTTTTAATCGGAATTCAATGGAGATTGCAATGCCTTGATGCACCAACAAATGATGAATGAATGATTGAACAATATCAAGTAAATTTACCCAGCCAATTTAGGTTAATTAACAAGGAATTGAAAAACCCCAAATTAAACCTAATTCAATTGTTCTTGGTTAATGAAAACTAGAAGAAATAAAAGCAAGGAAGACAAGATTTTATCCTGGTTCACTTTCTACCACTGAGAGCTACTCCAGTCCCCTTTATCAAAAGATAAAGAGTTTCTACTAGATACTTCAATTGTTAGAATACAATGTTAAGATGCAACTCTCACTAGTTATCCTATCTTAACCCCTTCAAAGAGAGTACCAATCTCTTTGATAATCTACCCAATTGAATCCGTATCTTGTCCTCTTGAATTTGTTGAAGGATGCTCTCCAACCAAATTCCTTTTCCAATCGCTTTGAGATTCTTCAAAGTCTTGAATTGTGAATTCTTCACTTCTTTGTTGAAAGCTTGAATGTGACAACCTTCTTGTTGTGAATTGCTTCAAAACAAAACTAAGGTAAGTGCGAACATTTGCATATATATAGGAATAAGCACTAAATAGGATAATAAAAATAATGCAGTAAAACATAGAAAGTTGGCCATAACCAAGACCATAATGAAACCACATTTTCATCCATGAGTGCATAAACCAAAATAGTGCCAAACATACATGAGCAGTCCAAATTTGCAAATGTTAACACCATAAACAGAGTGCATACAAAATAGTCCAGCAGCAAGAAAAGCATAATCTAGGCCATATACAAACCCTAGGTACATCAATCATAGCTAAAACAAAGCTGTCCAGTCAGAACTAAGTCCATAAAACCATAAAAAACAGTTAACAAACATCATAAACCAGCAGTGAAAACAGTGCAGCAAAAGTCAGTGAAAATAATGTGATAAAAGATGAAAATCAGCATAGAAACCAGAAGGACTAAGGGTTAGGAGGTGAATGGTGGGTGAAAAGGCTTGAGAAGTGTTCCATCAATCTTTGCTCCATTGCAAGATTCTTAATATCCATACGTTGTTCCATGGCTGCAAGTTGCTCATCAATATGCTGAACAAGAGAAGCATGAGCAGCCTGTGCATCAAATGGGGGTTCCAAATTATCAAAATCAATGAAATCCTCAATATTTGGCCCTTGATCCGTGTCCATAGGATCAACAACAGGAGGAGGAGCAGCAGGGGCTGCTTGTGCAGCAGGAGGAGGAACAGGAGCAGCTTGGGCAGCTTGAGCAGCTTGCTCCAATGCCTTAATCTGTGACTTCCATAACCATGTCCTTGTAGACTTATGAAAAGCAATCTTCATGTAATTGATATGATGAGTGTTGAGACACCATTTTTTCTCAGGATCCTTTTCACATGGCTCACTATCAGGAATCAGAACTCCATAATGCCTAAGTAGCTTGGTAACATGCATGGGATAAGGAAGATACTGGGTAGATGCAGATTGGACAGCTGTATACATCCTAGCTAATACAATCTTATTCCAATTAATTTCAACCTTTTTCTTAAACCCATAAAAAAGTTTCAAATCGTCCTCTTGGACTTGAGCATAATTTTGATTTCCTTTAGGAAGAAGACAATATGCTATGATATATAGCAAGACCCTCTCATCAGCATGCAATAAAGTGACAATCTTAGTTTTCTTATCCCAAACCTCACCAGTCCTAATAGCATCCTGATATACAGTGGCAGGATCAATCTCTAATTCAACTGAATCATCATCCCCAAAATATGTTCCCTTATCTTCCAAACCAAACAGCAATCGTAAATCATCAGGTTTCACAACAAAATGCACACCCCCAACCTGACTTTGGTACACACCATCTATCTTAGTGAAATTTTGATAAAATTGCCTAACTAATCGAGGATAGAAATGTGTATTAAACTCCAAAAATCTTTGAACATTCTGTGCCAGGAGAATATCATAGAAATTAAAACGTTCTCTTCTTAACCAAGCATAATTGACATACCGAATAATCCCAAAAAGACGATTATCGAACTTGGGAGCCCGAGAATCACGTTCAGCTTGCGAAAACCACGGATCATTCCTATCCTTGTGTTACTTGCTCTTCTTTCGTGGAGGATTAGAGGAGGAAGAGGCCATATTTGCTGGAGAAGAGAGTTAGGGTTCATTCTAGGGTTAGGGTTTGGAGAAATTTGGGAGAAATTCGGTTTTGTGGGAAATTTGGTGAAATTGATGATGGATTCAGGTAGGATTGATGTTAGGATGAAGTAATTAGAGAAGAAATGTGTTTAATTTGTAGTTACAGTAGCCCTTCATAGCAATATGCGATTTTCGAACCAAGAGAGAAGAAGAGAGAGTTCGGAGAGGAGAGAGAAAAGAAAGAGGAAAAATGAGCAACTGTGCAGAAAACTGGTTTTTATAAATTTCACACGTTAATCGAGTAGTGAAGCCATTAATCGATTAATTTGACCCTTAATCGAGTAGAAAACCCTTAATCAATTAAGTGCGAAAGCAGTTTAAAATTTAATCGAGTAGCAACTTCATTAATCGAGTAAGTGCGAAAGGAGTTTAAAATTTAATCGAGTAGCAGTGTCATTAATCGAGTAATGCCGAAAGAGGTTTAAATTTTAATGGATTAATGACTACTGTTAATCGATTAATATGCACAAAACTCAAATTTCTGAAGTTTTTGAAAAAATGTTTTTCATGCACACAAACACACATATTAACACTTAGCATTTAGCACACAAAATTAAGCAATTAAACATATCATAGAAACACATACACACACAACTACTTATCAAGAAAATTATGAAATAATTTTTTAAAATACAACAACTCAAAAACACAAAGCATAATGAAATAGGCTTTAAGGTGATTACAAAAATTTCAAATGCAATTAGCTAATAGTAGATTCATCAAAAATACCAAGTTCCCTTCTAATACGATAGAAAGTATCTCTTGGTAATTGTTTTGTAAAAATGTCAGCTAATTGATCTGAGGTTTGAACAAACTCAATAACACAATCACCCTTTTGAACATGATCTCTTAAAAAGTGATGCCTAATTTCAATATGTTTTGTCCTTGAATGCAATACCGGGTTTTTAGTTAAATTGATTGCGGAAGTATTGTCACATTTAATAGGAATTTTTGACAAGTTTAAACCAAAATCCGAGAGTTGTTGCTTCATCCAAAGGATTTGAGCACAATAACTTCTGGCCGCAATGTATTCGGCTTCCGCGGTTGATAAAGCAACACAATTTTGCTTTTTGGAAAACCATGATACAAGTGAGTTACCATTCAAATGACAAGTACCACTTGTACTTTTTCTATCTACTTTACAACTGGCAAAATCGGAATCCGAATAACATATTAGATTTAAAAGAGCATCTCTAGGATACCATAAACCGGTATTGGTTGTACCTTTTAAATATTTCATAATCCTTTTAACAACAATTAAGTGTGACTCTTTCGGTTTAGCTTGAAAACGAGCACACATACAGACACTAAACATAATATCAGGGCGAGAAGCAGTTAAATATAATAAGCTACCTATCATGCCTCGATATTTTGTTACCTCAATAGGCTTTCCAATTTCGTCCTTGTCTAAATAGCATGCGACGTCATAGGAGTAGATGCTGCCTTGCATGACTCCATGCCAAACCGCTTAAGAAGCTCTCTACAATACTTGCCTTGATGAATATAAATCCCATCATCAAGTTGCTTTATTTGTAGTCCAAGGAAGAAAGTGAGCTCCCCCATCATAGACATTTCGAATTCACTCTGCATAATGTCAGAAAATTTCTTGCACAAATTTTCGTTAGTTGCACCAAAAATAATGTCATCCACATATATTTGAACCAAAAGTATATCCTTACCGGATCTTTCAATAAAAAGTGTAGTTTCCACAACACCTCTTTTAAAACCCTTTTCTAGTAAAAAATTGCTTAGTCGATCATACCAAGCTCTAGGAGCTTGTTTAAGACCATACAAAGCCTTTTTCAATTTAAAAACATAATCCGGATGTTCAAAACTTTCAAATCCGGGAGGTTGTGAGACATACACTTCCTCTTGAATGTATCCGTTAAGAAAAGCACTTTTTACGTCCATTTGATACAATTTAAAGTTCATTATAGATGCAAAAGCGAGTAGAATTCTAATGGCTTCTAATCTAGCTACGGGAGCATATGTTTCATCATAATCTATCCCTTCTTCTTGGCTATACCCCTTTGCTACCAACCTAGCGTTATTCCTAACAATTATACCCGATTCATCTAGTTTATTCCTATAAACCCAACGAGTGTCGATTTCAGGACGATCATCGGGTTTTGGCACAAGCTCTCAAACTTGATTTCTTTCAAATTGATTTAATTCCTCTTGCATGGCCATAACCCAATGCTCATCTTGAAGAGCCTCACTAATATTCTTAGGTTCTACTTGCGATACAAAAGCAACATAATAACAAAAATTATTCAATGTGCTTCGGGTTACCACCCCCTTAGCAATGTCACCTAAGATATTCGAGACCGGATGATTTTTGTTTGACTTCCAAGCAATTGGTAGTTGAGGTTGTGTCTCTTGTGCTAAGTCTTTATCATGTGCTTGCACTTCTCCATGTTCAACTTCATTCTCCACTATTTGTTGTTGTGTTGACTTCTCATGATCCATAAAAGTACCTGCAAGATCATCATCACAAGAAACAACACAATCTCCTTTCAGAGATTCATCAAACACAACATGCACCGATTCCTCAACGGTTAAGGTCCTTTTTATTAAATATACGATATGCTTTGCTATGGGTTGAATAACCTATGAATATACCTTCGTCGGCTTTAGAATCAAACTTGCCGACCGGATTCTTACCGTTATTTAAAACAAACACCTTACACCCGAATACATGAAAATAAGAGATATTTGGCTTTCGCCCTTTTAAAAGCTCATAAGGTGTTTTATTTAAATACGGACGGATAAGAACCCTATTTCTGACATAACAAGCGGTATTTACCGCATCAGCCCAAAAGTAAGAAGGAACTCTAGATTCTTTAAGCATAGTACGAGCAAGTTCCTCTAAAACTCTATTTTTCCTTTCTACAACTCTGTTTTGCTCCGGAGTCCTAGGGGCTGAAAATTGATGATCTATACCAAACTTTTCACAAAACGCATCAAACTTAGCATTTTCAAACTCACCTCCGTGATCACTTCTAATAGTCACTATTTTCAAACTTAGTTGATTTTGGATGAGCTTGGCAAACTTTTTAAAACTTTTGTAAGTTTCACTTTTTGCGGATAAAAACAAAGTCCATGTGAATCGAGTGAAATCATCTACTAAAACAAATCCGTAGTAATTGCCACCTAAACTCCGAACTTGTGATGGGCCAAACAAATCCATGTGGATTAGCTCCAATGGCTTTGTTGTGCTTACCACATTTTTTGGTTTAAAAGAGTTTTTAACTTGCTTGCATTTTTGACATGAGTCACAAACGCTATCAAGTTTGAAATTAAGTTTAGGCAAACCAATCACTAAGTCTTTTCGTAAAAGTTTATTTAATTGATTCACATTGACATGTGCAATTCGTCGATGCCAAAGACGAACTTCATCATCAAAAGATTTAAAACATGTTGAAAACAATGAAGTTATCTCATCCAAATCAATTAAGTAAGTGTTATTAGAACGACGACCTACGAACTTAACACTATCATCTATACAACTCTTAATAAAACAAAATTCTGAAGTAAAGGTCACATTGTTGCCCATATCGCATAGTTGGCTTATACTAAGAAAGTTGTGTTCTAAGCCTTCTACGTATAGGACATTTTCAATGATAAGGTTAGATACATTACCAATCTTACCCACTCCTAGAATTTTGCCTTTGTTGTTGTCGCTGTAAGTCACATGACCACCACCTTTTGGAGTAAGTTCAATGAAGTGCGTTTTGTCTCCCGTCATATGCCTCGAACATCCACTATCCAAGTACCATCTACGCTCCTTTGTTCGAAGGCATATCTACAAAACAATGTCATTTACTTGACTTAGGTACCCAAGTTATCTTGGGTCCTTTGATGTTAGTTTGGGGTGAAGTCCCCTTAACAATCCAAACATACTTTCCACTTGGTATACCAAACTTCTTAATATTGCATTTATTCGTAGTATGCCCAAAAATCCCACAATAATGACAAGTTGGAGTTTTTGAAAAATCAATTTTGGAGAATGTACCAACTTTGCGAAATTTACGATTTTTGGGTTTGGTATACCCAAGTCCGGTTCTATTACTATTATTCCTTTGATTAGAAAGCAAATGATCTAAGCATGTGTCTCCTCTTGTGAGTCTTGCATTCTATCATTCAAATTAAAAACTTCTTTTTCAAGAGATTTGCAATTATCACAAGTGGAGATATCATTTGTTTTCAAATCACAATTGCATGTAGAATTTGCATAAATGAGTTCAAGGGTTTCATTTTGAAGCTTTAGCTCCTCTAGGGAGTTTTGTAATTCCAAAATTTTCTCTTGTTGCTTCAAAATGAAATTCTTTCTTTCAACATTGATTTTTGCTAATTTCTTTAACTCTTTATGCATTTCTACATAAACATTATAAAGTTCATTGAAGGAGGGAGAATTAGAATTAGAACTAGCATCGGAAAGATAATCTACCTCATTTGTGTTATCACTTGATTTCATGCTTGAAGATGCTTCTTCATCAAACTTAGTCATCAAGCAAAGGTTAGCAAGTTCTTCATCTTCCGATGAACTAGTTGAAGATTGATTTTCCGGTTCATCCCACACTATGTACGCCCTTTTTCCTTTAGATTGATTGGGCTTCCATTTGTCATTCTCGGCCTTCTTTGAATTTGTTGGACAATTTGATCTATAATGGCCCGGCTTCCCACACCCATGACATATGATGTTGTCTTTATTGGTCTTGTTCCTTGGTTGAGCGTCCTTAGAGTCTCTTGATCTATTCTTATTGAAATTATTCTTCTTCTTAAGGAAACGTCCAAGTTTTTTGACCAACAACCCAAGTGTCTCATCATCGATATCCGAGTCGGAGTCATCCACTAAGGAGTGTTCTTCATGTGCCTTTAAGGATTTTGAATTAGTTTTAAGAGCAATCCCTTTCTTCTTTTTATCGGCATCCTCATTCATGGATAATCTTCCTAGCTCCATTTCATGCTCTTGGAGCTTCCCGAATAGTGTTTCTAAATCCATTTCGTCAAGATCCTTAGACTCCATAATGGCCGTGACTTTAGGTTGCCATTCCCTGCTAAGACATCTCAAAACTTTATTAACAACTTCACCATTAGTTAGTCTTTTTCCAAGAGCAGAAAGATGATTAATGATGTGAGTAAAGCGCTTTTGCATGTCGCCTATGTTTTCATTTGGCAACATACGAAAGAGCTCGTACTCATGCATGAGAGTGTTAAGCCTAGTGTAACACCCTCACTTTTATTAGTAATTTTTAGGTTTTATTAAAATTGGAGTTTGAAAATTTCGTTTTAGTACTTAATTTTCTTTAAAAGGTTTTACGAAAATCCGGCAGAGTTTCCTCTGTTTTCCGGACTTCCCAAAATTTTCTTCTAAAAACCTGTCAGTCCAGAAACTTTTAAAAACATAAACAACAACAGTTTAATAATTATATCAGATCCTAATGCCCGATGAATACAAAGTTCAGGGCGTACAACTATTACATATTTTAAATTACAAAATAGTTGTCCACTCAGAATATAATATGTATATATATATATATATATTCACTCCACGTAGTGGAATGAAGATCCTGCCCGGCCAGCACTGGTGTATACTCCACTTGTGTACCTGAAAAATAATAACAACACAGGGGAAGCATCACACAAAACTTAAAAAGGAGATTTCTAAGCAGATATATACGACACACCAAAACCATTCAAGCCTATGCTATGCTACACAATTCAAGTTCTTCTTTCCTTTTTACCTCCTAACTGTTTCCCAATTCTTTTCCTTTCTAATTGTCTTCTCTTAGATAATCCCTAACCTCTAATTATTCTTGTTCCTCCTTACTTTCGTTATTTTCCCTTTTTATTCTCATTTTCCATTTGTATTTCCATTCTAACTTCCCTTTTATTTCATTCTCATTACCCTTTATCCTTTCCATTTTCCTTTATTCCTTTTTAATCGACACGCCCTCACAGGCTCGCATCGATGCCGATACGCCTTCACAGGCTCACATCGGACTTCCACTTTCCTTTCTAATCGACACGCCCTCACAGGCTCGCATCGATGCCGATACGCCCTCACAGGCTCGCATCGGACTTTCATCTGTCCTTTCTAATCGACACGCCCTCACAGGCTCGCATCGATGCCGATAGGCCCTCACAGGCTCGCATCGGACTTTCATCTGTCCTTTCTAATCGACACGCCCTCACAGGCTCGCATCGATGCCGATACGCCCTCACAGGCTCGCATCGGACTTTCATCTGTCCTTTCTAATCGACACGCCCTCACAGGCTCGCATCGATGCCGATACGCCCTCACAGGCCCGCATCGGATTTTTGTCCTTTACCTTTCCTTCTCTTTTTCTGTTTCTCAGCCTTTTCTTTTCTGGTTTACTATATTATTCTCTTTTCTCTCATCCCGCCATTTAGGGACTTATCATCACATTATTTACTTTCCTTTGTTTTCAACATTTCACTTTACTAGTTTATTCTTACCTTTAACTAACTCTTATCTAACTTGGTCATATGCCTGATACTTTAACTCTTGTTACTAGCACTTAATTAATTCCATTTCTTCCCTTAACGTCTTATTATTATTTCCTTGCCATCTTATACTTAGGTACTTTTTGTTACTAATTATCCTCATACTAACTCTCAATTATTTACCTTTTCTTTTTCTTTTCTTTTTCTTCTTCTCTTCCTTTGTTTCTCTTTTTCTTACATCACTCATATTTAATAATTGAGTAATATATCATATTAGTCCCTGACTTTGTAAGCATTGGTCAAGTTAGTCCCTGACTTTATCTAAATAGCAATTTAGTCCCTGAGATTTCATTTTAATTCACATACGTCCCTATCTTTATCTCATTTTAAAGCAAATACATCCCTGCGATAGTGACGGCAGGGACTAACTTGATCGACGTTCTCCTATCCCAGGGACTAAATTGCTATTTCGATAAAGTCAGGGACTAACTTGACCGATGCTTACAAAGTCAGGGACTAATATGATATATTACTCTTTAATAATTCCTAGCTCATGCATTTAGAACCAATTATATTATTTCTTTTTCCGTTAACTCTCTCTTTCTTATTTTCCGTTTATTTCTTTCCTCTAATGGTTAATTACTCATTCACTCCATTTATTTCTATTAACCTTATTTCATCCTAATTTAATTCTCAACTCATTTCTACACTTTCTTTATTTAGTTCCGGCTCTCCCTAATCAATCTCTAATTTCTTCCCTTTCTTACTTACGCTACTCACTCGTTCTTATAATTCCGATCATTTATTTCTTTCTTATTATCCCGTTTATTTTGTTTCTAATTGTTTCAACTCTTCTTTAACTAAATTTTCTTTCCTAATTATCTTCCTTCATTATTAGCGGGTTATTCTAAGGTTCATTCACAATTAACATTTCCTCCGGTCCTAGCGATAGATATAACTACCCAGAAATACACCCCTTAAGGGCTGGTAATGAAACCCCTTACCTCAATCGATGACAGTGAGAGGGGTAACCTTAGCCTGACGCTTTACTCCCCGGCTTACGCTCTAGCTCGGCTCCAATTTGATCCTAAGCTTCCACAATCTTCGATTCCAAGCACGGCGGGGACAATCGATCCCAATCGCGGTGACGGTGTTGCTCCTCGTTGTTTGAGAACGATCGCGGCCGGATCGAGGCCCAAGCTTCAAGCCTCGGAGTACCCAACACAAGCCCGGAGCGAATCACGATCGGTGTCGGCGTCGGTGAGATCCGGTGAGGAGAGAGAAAGCCCTAGAGGAGAGAGAAACATCAAGGGAGGAGGAAAAGAGAAAGGGAACTCAAATCAATAGGGAAAGAGGGGAAGAGAGCTCATGGTGATGATGGTGGTGGGTGGTGGTCCGTGGTGGCGGCTATGGTTTGGTGTGGTGGTGAAGGAAAAGGAGGAGAGAGAGGGAGAAGGAGAGAGAGACGGAATCAAGAGTGAGGAGAGAGGGAGACACTCATGGTGGTGATGGTGGGCTTGGCGGTGGCGGCTGGTGGTGGTGGCTGGTGTTGCTGGGGTGCTTGGGGGGCTGCTGGACGGAGGTGGGTGAAGGGGAGAGGGTTTGGGGCGGATGGTGCTGGGGAAGGAGGGCCTGGCGCGCCATTTTATGGACCAGATGCGCCATCAGATATCCTGCGCGCGCCTGGGCGAGTCGTGCATGCGCCTGGGCAAATTTTTCACGGGTTTGGTGCACCTGATGCACACTGGTGCGCCTGGGCGTGCACCGGTGCGCCTGGGCGTGCACCAGTGGTTCCTAACTTCGATTCGTCATAACTTTTTCGTTAACCATCGGATCGGGTCCAAATTTTTAGGCAAGCTTCTTCACCCCATAAACTTCATATCCAACGGCGGAATTTAATTTCTTAACATCCTATAATAAATTCCTAATTTTCTCTTTTCGGTCGATTTCTAACGTCGAAAACGCCGATTTAACTCCCGATCTCGCTTATATGACTTTGCCCAAAGCCATAAATGCCTTCTATACAACTCCTAGGTCCTATAATCACCACTCACATATCTAGCAAAATTCATTAAGTCACTTTTCCAATTTTTTCTAAGGTTTTTAATAATTATTTCATTTAAATCAAAGTTTAGGATGTTACACCTAGCCCTTCTAACTTCATTCGTGCCCTCATGTGTGACTTGTAAAGTGTCCCACATTTGTTTTGCATCACTGCATTGTGATACTCTAAAGAATTCGTCATAAGACAATGCCGAAGTGATGATGTTTTTGGCTTTTAAATCATATTGAACTTTCTTCTTATCATCATCATTCCAACTTGCCTTTGGTTTCAAAGAGACAGTATCATTAACTTTTGTTTGAGGAATAAAAGGCCCATTCTCTATGGCATTCCAAATTTCCATATCAATAGCTTCTATAAAAATTTTCATTCGGACCTTCCAATAAGCGTAGCCCTCACCGTTGAATAGTGGGGGTCGATTAATGGAAGCTCCTTCATCACCAAAAGGATTGAAATTTGAGCCCATTATTTCCAAAGATTAGGATCTTTTCGAAAAAGCTTTTTAAGGCTCGGTTCTTTCGACCGAGCTCTAATACCACTTGTTGGAAACCAACAAGCGGCTCAAAATAGTCTAGAGGGGGGTGAATAGAATTTTGAAGCCTTAATACAAATATTTCGATCACCAAAGAGAATGGATTTGAGAAAATAAATTTTCTTACAAAAATGTACTGGTTAATCGATTAATTTCAGTATTAATCGATTAATGCCGAAGCTTACTTTCAAACTAATCGATTAACTAAGACGTTACTCGATTAATGCCGAAAGCAACTTAAAATTTAATCGATTAACAATCGACTTAATAGATTAATCTGAACAGTATCAGATGCAATTTCAGTTTTAATCGGAATTCAATGGAGATTGCAATGCCTTGATGCACCAACAAATGATGAATGAATGATTGAACAATATCAAGTAAATTTACCAAGCCAATTTAGGTTAATTAACAAGGAATTGAAAAACCCCAAATTAAACCTAATTCAATTGTTCTTGGTTAATGAAAACTAGAAGAAATAAAAGCAAGGAAGACAAGATTTTATCCTGGTTCACTCTCTACCACTGAGAGCTACTCCAGTCCCCTTTATCAAAAGATAAAAAGTTTCTACTAGATACTTCAATTGTTAGAATACAATGTTAAGATGCAACTCTCACTAGTTATCCTATCTTAACCCCTTCAAAGAGAGTACCAATCTCTTTGATAATCTACCCAATTGAATCTGTATCTTGTCCTCTTGAATTTGTTGAAGGATGCTCTCCAACCAAATTCCTTTTCCAATCGCTTTGAGATTCTTCAAAGTCTTGAATTGTGAATTCTTCACTTCTTTGTTGAAAGCTTGAATGTGACAACCTTCTTGTTGTGAATTGCTTCAACACAAAACTAAAAACTAGAAAACTAGAAAACTTGAATCTCAATAGAACTTAGAATATTGAAAGATCATGAGTGAAGAAAATTGAAAGTTGTTGAATCTTGATATCACAAAGGAAAGTAGTAATAGCTCTTGAAAATCTGAAAGTATGTTTCTCTATATGAAAATTATGAAAGAGTGTGTAACCTTGTCAAAGTAGAAATGAAGTCTTTTTAAACAAAATATTATTTTTCAGAAACAACAGCAATTAATCGATTAAGGTAAACACTAATCGATTAACCTGTGTTAATTTGTGCTAATCGATTAACGTGTAACACACTAATCGATTAACCTTTATTAACACAATCAGTGTTGTACAGTTATTTGAGTTAATCGATTAAGCCTTACTTTCTAATCGATTAACCACTGTAAAAAGTGATTAAAAATAAAGCTTTTCAAATATACTTTGACAAATACTTTATTTAGAGCTATTTTATCAAGATTAATCTTTCTTCACTATTAATCAAACAATATTATAAATCTAATTGAGATTCCTAAAGCTATCACCCACTCTCATGATATGCAAAATAAAATATTACATTGATTAGAAATAAAATAAACTTAATCTAATTCTAATCTTCATGAGTGGTGCTTGCTTTGTTGAATGTTCTTTGTTGAATGTTGTTGCTTGGCATAAGTTTGTTAGCATCAAAACATCAAAACTCTACAAATATCAACCAAGTGAATAAAACGTTCACTGGGACGTTAGGGATCATATCAACCAAATGGGTGTACGCACTTCCGTTGGGACTCCTGTGGGTAAATCATCAACCACTAAATAGAATTCCAGTAGGACACCTCAAGGATAATTATCGACCAACGGGATTAGATTTTAAGCATAAAGAGAAATATTTAGAGTTCAGTAATTTAGGAGCTTAGACGAGTTAATCTTTAATGAAATTGTAAAGATAAAGGTTTTCTTGAAAAATTCTTTGAATTACTCGAGTAGTTCTTGACTACTCGAGTGTTCATGTAAAAATACTCGAGTTCTTAAGAATCACTCGAGTGTTCTTCAAATTTTCCAGAATACTCGAGTCTTCCTTAAATTACTCGAGTGTTTTTGCTGCAACAGCACCCGTTCTCTGCACTTTCAATACCAATTCGAATTCCTTGCTTTATATCTCCTTTCCTATGCAAAACAGCAACTTGGGCTCATAAAATAAACATGTTAGAACACTTAATCATCACTGAAACAACATCAAATAACATCAATCACAGATTGCATCAAACTTGCAAATATCCAATTTAAATTATGAAATCCATTTCCACTTGGTTTTAATTTCGAAACACATTACAGTGAGCTTGATTAGGTTCATTTAAACTTGTTTAAGTCATAAAATTATGGGTGCCTGACCTCCAAGTCAGAATCCCAAATCAAGTTTCATCCCTCTTTTGAACCTTCATTGGTTCCTACATTTCTAGCTTGAAATTACTCATTCTAGTATTTAGGTAACTCCTCCCTTACCTCAGAGAAGCTAAAGAAAGGTTTGATTTGAACCAAAAGAGATTGAATCAAAACTTGACTCTGAATTGGTGCAAAACTTGTTGCACTTAGCTGACTTTGGCCACCAATTTCACAACGAATAAGACATGAAAAAGAATGAAATAAGTTAGCTTCAGAAACTAGGAAATGCCAACTTTAAATGGAAACAAGTTTGAAATCGAAAGGGTTCCTGGATTTACCAAATGGATTCAAGGAAGATGAGTACTTGATGCTGAAAGTTGCTTTGTTTTTCACAGCTTCAAGACCTCAACTTTGGTTGCCTGTAACTCGATCTACAGGAGGCTATTTGAAGTGATTTCGAGTTCTAATTCAAGAGCGGAATCAGAACTTCAGTTTGTGTTTAGGTTTCAAAGGAAGAGGATGAGAATTGAGAGAGAACGAAAGGATCAAAGTGAGCTCTGCAAAATAGAGGAATTTTTTGCCAACAATTCGGGTTTCAAGAGATTTGAGGGTGTTTGGGCTTCATTAATCACTTATTTATAGGCTAGGATTACCCTCCTTCGAAGTAAGGTCCAACTCTGTGCTTGGAACCTCAAGAAAACGCGTTTTGGTGCGAAGTTCAATTGAAAACCGACTTATACACTTAACCAGACTGCTCGAATTACTCGAGTCTTTTACCCAATACTCGAGTACTTTTCCGAAATTCAAAGATCACTCGAGTCTTTCCTGAAAGACTCGAATCTTTCGACAAAAATTCAAATTTTTCAAGCTATTAGTGATTATACTCGAGTCCTCTCCAAAACACTCGAGTATTTTAACCTAATTTCAGAAAATTCATTATTTTATTCAATATACAATACTATTATTTTAAATACTAAATATTGATTTATTTATTCAAAAATATAGGGTCTTACACAAGCTTTCCCAAAGACTTCAAGATAAATATATTATATCGTTTTGATGATAACAAACTCAATATTCTAAAGTTCATATCAAGTGCAATCACAAGATCTTCAAGCTTCAAATCCAAGCAAATGAAGACTCAAGCAAATCTGAATACAAGCTTCAAGTTGAAGACTCAAGCAAATGAAGTTGAAGTTTCAAGCAAATAAAAGACCTTTTAGCCCTTTCCCTTAGGACATCATGTAAGGTAATGAAGTCAAGGTTTATATTATGTTAAAAGGCCAATATAAGTTTTTCTAAATATGTTTTTCATATAAAAGGAGAAGAAAAAGAAATTTTGTGAAAATCAGTTTTTCTATCTTAGTCTTTTGTGGAAATGCATGATGAAACAAACTCTGGATGTTTTTTTTAAGTTATGAAAATCCATTTTTACTAGTGTAAGAAGGAGTAATCGATTACCTGCTTTAAGTAATCGATTAACTTTGTTGCATCGTAGAAAAACCAGAGAGTTTGTAATCGATTATGTGAACTTGGATAATCCATTAATTTTTGAGTGAGAGTAATCGATTACCTGGATCAAGTAATCGATTAAAATTGTTGCATCATACATTTTCCTGAGGCAGAGTAATCGATTACTGCCTTGAAGTAATCGATTACATGATGTTGCATCATACAAAAATCAGAGGCTCAGTAATCGATTATTAGATTAGTGGTAATCGATTATATCAGTTGCATCATATATTAAACAGAAGTGAAGTAATCGATTACATGCATGTGATAATCGATTACTGGGTTTTCAAATGAGTTTCAAAGTTTCTATTTTTAAAGGGATAATCAATTACCTCCCTGATGTTTTATTGAAAACCATGTCAGAATCATTTTGATTTATTTCCAGATTTGTTTTTACTTAATTGATTCTGATTTATTTTCAAAATTCGAATTTGATTTGATTTTTGAAAATATTCCTTATTTGTTTTAAGAATCAAATCCTTGATTTATTTTTCTAAATCTTTTTTATTTGATTTTTATTTTAAAACTTATTTTATTTTATTTCCGAAATCTTTTTGATTTGTTTTTGATTTCAAAATTAACTTTATTTATTTGATTTTCAAAATCATTTCTACACTTCTACATTCATCTCTTCTGATCATCACGCTCTTTTCTCTTCTTCTCCTATTCTCTGTTTTTCATGTTCATATCTTTTTGAAGAAAAACTAAACCTTGTATTGGCCTTGTAACTACCGAATCTAGACTTCATTATCATAGTGCGTTATTGTTTTATTTGTGTTATCTAGAACACATAATTGTTAGAGTGGCCTTATATATATTGTTGTATCTGCACTATTAAGAGTGCACTATTGGTCTTGTACCCAATCTCTCATATTGTAACCAGTGTTGTAAAGGGGTGTGTGACCCTAAGAGACTAGGGAGTGAATCTCCTAGTGCGGACGTGTTGCGTTCGTGGTGTTTAGGGTGAGGAACCCTTGTGTTGGGTAGTGCTAGACGAACGGTGGGTCACCTAGTAGTTAGGCTATCTGGGAAATCTTGGAAGGGTCTTCCTATTTGGTTATTGAGGTCCCTAGCGAGAGGACGTTCCTAGTAGCTTGCGGGGCGCTCTAGTTGTAATTGGGGACGCGAGGCATCTTTGGTTTTTAGAAAAGCTCAAGCGGGTTGCTTGGGGACTGGATGTAGGCCGATTTGCCGAACCAGGATAAAATCTCCGGTGCAATCTTTTTTATCCCTATCTCTTTTATATTCCGTTGTTATATTTATTTGTTGTGCATCATAACAACTAATTTCAGAATAATCTATTTTAAATAATTTAAATTAATAAGCGCGTAACGGTATTTGTTGTTATTGATTTAATTCGTATCCGCGCATATAAGTTTTCATAATAGTATTAATATTATTCGCTTCCGCACAATCGTTTTTCAACATTATTTTGTTTTCCGCTGCAAAATCTCTTTAAGATTGTTGAAAATGTTTTACAGCGAATATTTTCCAATGTTTTCGTAAACACCCAATTCACCGCCCTTCTTGGGTGACGGCTGCCAATCCTAAGAATTGGTATCAGAGCTTCGTGCTCTGGTAAAGGCTTAACAGCCCGAGTATAAAGATCCTTGTAGTTTGGCAGCGTTGGGATATTTTATTTGTTTTAATATGGAGGGATTTTCATTCGATGAAGCACCATTTTTTGATGGAAATAATTTCTACTATTGGAGTGCTAGAATGAAAATATTTTTACAATCTATCAGCATTCGTTTATGGAATGTTGTTGGTTATGGTTTTGATGAAAAATCTTTTTCCTTGAATTTTCAAGCTATGCAGGTTTTGAAAAATGCTTTGAACCATGATGCATTTGCTATTATTGAAAATTGTGAAAATTCTAAGGATATTTGGGGCACTTTACATTTACACTATGCTACTAATGATCTTGTTGAAAGTGTAAGTGTCCACTGGAATGAGGAGAAAGAAGAAAGTAATGTGGAGCATGATAGAACTAACTCCCTGGAAGAAGAATATGATGATATTGAAAGCGTGGGGAGTAGCTCATTGTACGATGACGATGAACTTGAAAGCTTCATGGACTCAATGGAGGAATCAAGCTTTTCGGATAAGGAATCAATGGCAGATGAAACTAAAACATCCGGCTACTTGGCTCATGAGGACCACGAGGTAATTTCAATTAGTCCTTGTTCTAAAACTCTACAATTTGCATATAATGATTTGAATGATGGTTTGATAACTTTGGAAAATAGAAACTTCGACTCTTTACAAAAATTATCTCTAATTGAAAATGAAATTGATATTTTGAAAAATGGAGATATTTTTGATAAAGAGGTGTTTTTAGAAAATAGCTCCTCGACTATTTTTGAAAATTTTATTGATATTGAAAAACAAGTTGAGGATACACTCTTTGAATATAGTAACATTGAAAAATCCATTTGTTCAAATTCCTTGCTTGAATGTGAAATTGAAAATGATGTTGATATTCAAAAATCAAGCAAAGTGTTTGACAATGAAATTTTTCAATGTGAAGTTAAAAATTCCAAGTTTCATGAAAATAATTTTGAAAAAGTCATATCATCGTCTAAACCCATTACATGTAATTATTGTGGTTGTTTGGGACATATTTCTCATTTATGTATATATCGTAAAAATTATAATTTTAGAAATAAACTTGTGTGGGTTCCTAAGACCTCTAAGGAACCTATGACTAACCCCCAAGGACCCAAGATGAAATGGGTACCAAAAGGTTCTCCTTGTGTTATAAATGTGCAGGAAATTAAATCAAAGGGTGAACCGATTGGACAACGTAAGGGAGAGTCATTAAAGTCAAAGGGTCATTGGTCCAGAAATAAGCATTATGGTCAAAAGAGAAAGACGTTCATAATCAAAGCTTCTCTCGTGCAAAAAGGTGAAATCATAAGATTGAGGACCTCAAACAAAAAGCGATGGCATGAACCAAGTGGAGAAGAATGCAAAACTCCTTGTATATCATCTTATTTTATAAGAAAAGTAAGAAGTTTATGAAAACTTGGACTTGTTATCGTTGGAAAAAGATCTGAAAATAAGAATTTTCCCTTCCCTTGAAAATTTAATTTCAGAAACACTTGATCAATGATAAAGGTTGACTAACAAAATCAGAGTTTGCGGAAACATAGTAAAATCATCATATTGTACCCCCAAAATATATCAAGTGTAACAAGTCCATTAATACCAAATAAGTATAATTATGAAACTGAATTCCTCTTATGATACCTTTTTCCAAAATATGTATCATATAAGTTCTATTAAAAATAGAAATGTTATAGAGCTGGTCACTGGTCCTTTGTCCAAACATCCTTCTGGTCGGATCCTCGATATCTGCACAACGGGTTCCCAACCCATACTTTCTATACTCTGCATGCACCTAAGGGACATCTCCCTTTACTGATTCTTGTGCAAGCTAGATGCACGATCAACACCTAATAAGGGCATGGGGGTTAGCTATACATATTCGCATAATCAAATGAGAATAAAACTAACATCCACAAGTTAACATGTAGCAAATCATGATGCATAATCATATGAGCACACCCGGTTAATCATAACAATTCTTTCAATGCAGGTGGCATGATGCATGATTTCCTTCCACAACTGAGGCCTCTAAAAGTCCATCTTGGACGTCCATCCAATACACCCTTGTGTTCCCGGAACACCGACATTCGTTCCCAGAACATAATGCCGAACCATACTTGGATAATACGCATCACTCCCAGAGTGTGCACCACGTTCCCAGAACGTGTAGCAAACCATACTTGGAATAATAAGCACCACTCCCAGAGTGTGTACCACGTTCCCAGAACGTATAAAAACCAGGTCCTAAACACTGGCCACTTATCTATAATGTGTCATCAAGTAGGTTGCATATCAATGTGTTCCCATAACACTAACATACGTTCCGAGAACGTTTAAAACCAGGTCCCAGACACTGGCCACATATCTATAATGTGTCATCAAGTAGGTTATAATTTGGTACTCCCGGAGTACCCTCCTCATATTCCCAGAATATGATAAACGTTCCTACCAACCAAACTTCCATTCTATATGGATGCACAACCATTAAGGTAGGTTTTTATGTTTAATTCTATTATTATACCAATGTGTTCCCAGAACACTCACATACGTTCCCAGAACGTATCGCAAACCATACTTGGAATAAAATCAAGCACCACTCCCAGAGTGTGCATCACGTTCCCAGAACGTGTCCAAGAAACCATGTCCCAGACAATGGCCACATTCCTAGAATGTGTCATCAAGTAGGTTGCATCAGTTTAGTACTCCTAGAGTACAGGGTCAAGTACCCCGAACATCACAAACCATCCTTGCCAACCTATTTAATTACCTTTCTCTATGCATGCATTGCATACATAATTACTAAGGTTGGTCTTTCCATTAATTACTGTGATTTAGAAATATTCCAATTTCTCTTTTGAACGATTTATTTGAGGTATAGTCTTTGACACAAAATTCTCTTTTGAATTATCTCAAGACATGCCTTTAAACTTAGATTGGGTAAAACAAATTCAATGGTATTCAAAAACTTAACTTTTTATTTTTCAGGTTCAGGTACTAACCAGTTACAGTTCCAGGCTAACCGGTTAGAATTACAGACCTGAACTGTTTACCATTGTAATTCAGAAAACCCTTTTTCTTGAATTCCCTACCCAATCCATAAACCAGTTTAACAATGTTTATACCTCAAAACCACTGTTTATATCATTCAAAAGTCTAAATCACATTTCATTGTCCAATGAGCATAATTTCCTCTTGAAACTATCTCATTACCTTAAGGTATTAACTCTTTAACTGCAATCTGAACTATAATAGTGAAATCAACTTATTTTCAGATTGTTTTCCATGAAATTAAGGCCTAGATTTGAGTAGGATTTGTAAGACCACAATGCTGATTTTGTAAACTTATTTTCTTTTGCATTTTAACAGGGTCTAACCGGTTACGAATATCGAGTAATCGGTTAGATTATGCAGTCTGACACTAAAACATGAGTTTTAACAAACCATTCTCTTCACTACTCAAATCTAACCAAATTTCAACCTTTAATGTAACATCCCAAACTTTATTTTAAATTAGATTAATAATTAAAAGCCTTAGAAAAATTGGAAAAGTGACTTAATGAATTTTGCTAGATATGTGAGTAGTAATTATGAGTCCTAGGGGCTGTATAGAAGGCAATTGTGGCTTCGGGCAAAGTCATAAAAGCGAAATCGGGAGTTAAATTGGCGTTTTAGATGTTAGAAATCGACCGAAAAGAGAAAATTAGAAATTTATTATAGGATGCTAAGAAAATAAATTCCACCGTTGGATATGAATTTTATGGGGTGAAGAAGCTTGTCTAAAAATTTGGACCCGATCCGACGGTTAACGAAAAAGTTACGGCGAATCGAAGTTTGGAAATTCTGGTGCACGCCCAGGCGCACCGGTGCACGCCCAGGCGCACCACTGTTCATTGATGCACCAACTCAGGAGCTTTTTCGCTCAGGCGCGCCATGCATGCGCTCAGGTGCACCAGCCACGTTTCTGGCGCACCAACTCAGTTCCTGACCGCACCAGAAATCCGCACCAGCCGCATCAGCCCCACCAGCGCATGCACCAGCTCGACCAGCAGCACCAGTTGGTGCGTGGCTCGCGCTCAGGCGCACGGATCCGCGCTCAGGCGCGCACGACCAGATCTGGTGCGTTTTCAGCCACCAGATCTCAGCTTGGGCACCAAGCTGGCCCATCTCAGCCACACGATTTGTTGGAAACCAACAAGCGGCTCAATATAGTCTAGAGGGGGGGTGAATAGAATATTGAAGCCTTATTACAGATTTTTCGTCCACCTAAGAGAATGGTTTTATGAAAATAAATTTTCTTAAGAATTCAGTTCAGATTACTCGAGTAACTCAAGCCTTCACTCGAGTAATACGCAACCAAAAATAATTTCACTCGAGTATTCAGCAAATCACTCGAGTATTACGAAAGCAAATTTTAAATCACTCGAGTAACAGAAAACCTACTCGAGTAATGTTTATAAACTGAAAGCAGATTACTCGAGTGACAAGAACTTTACTCGAGTAAACTGGGTAAAATTCAATTTAAAACTTAGTTTTCAATGGAGTTCTTCAAGAATAACAATGCTATGATGATTCAACAAATTATGAATGATTAATATGAACAATTTCAAGTAATATTAACATGCAATTTTAGATCAATTGAGTAGAATTAAGAAAACCCCAATTCTAACCTAAAAATGCAAATGTTAATGAATTAATGAAATACAAGGAATGAAAATAAAAGAGACACAAGGATTTATCCTGGTTCACTTTCACCCACTTGAAAGCTACTCCAGTCCCCTCTTAAATCAAGAGAGATTCTTCACTAGAAATCTTCAAATGTAGATTTTACAATGTTTTAAGATGCAACTAGATTCTTAGTTCTCCTATCTTAAAACCCAACTCAAAGTGTGTACCAAACACTTTGATCTAATCTACCCCTTTTGAGAATTCTAGATTTCCTTGCTAATTGATTGAAGATGCTTCCAACCAATCCTCTTTTCTTGCTTTGATTTGATCCTCAAAGTCTTCCTTGTGAGATTCTTCACTTGTGTTGAAACTTCAATAATGCAATCACAAATTGCAAATCTTCAACAACCACTAAGAACAAAAATATGATCTCAAGAATATTTGAACAATGAAAGAAAATAGAGTGAAGAATGAAAAGTTCTTTGTTGAATCTTGATAGCTCTTGAAAGATGTAAAATAGCTCTTGAATTGCTTTTGAAAGTGTATATAAAATTGTAAGAATGAAAGTATATCACTTTGAAAGAGAAAATTAAGTCCTTTTAAAATTTTCAAACACTGATTGAATTACTCGAGTAAACCAAACAACGTTACTCGAGTGAAACATGTCAGATTAAGTTACTCGAGTGATGTGTAAACCATTACTCGATTAACCTGTCAGGACATAAATTACTCGAGTGAACCAATACTCATTACTCGAGTAAACTGATCAGAATCTGAATAAAAACAAAGTTTTTCTAAAATGATTTTCACAAGCTATTTAATCAAGATTTAAAGTATCTTCACTCTTAATCAGACATTATTTAAATATTCTTAAAATCACCTAAGCTACCCACACCAATGAGATGCATTGCATAAAATAAAGATTACATTGAAATAGAATTAATAAAAATCCTAATTCTAATCTTCATGTGGTGTAGCTTGCTTGTTGCCAATGTTGTTGCTTGGAGAGAGATTGTTAGCATCAAAACATGAGAATCCTACAAACTCCCCCTTTTTGATGATGACAAACCTCCTTTCAAATTAAGCACTAAGTTTTAACATACTCCCCCTAAATGTAAAACATCTAAGCCAAATATAATAAAACTTAACCTACAAGAACAACATCAACAAAATATTCTCCCCCTTTTGGCATCATTAAAAAGATAAAATTTTTGAGAAAAGTCCTTTGCCAAAAGTTGAAGGTAAGTAGTTCACAATGGTATATAAAATATATAACAATAAAGACAATACCAAAATAAACCACAATAGTGCCTCAACGAATATAAACAACGAATATAAACAAACAATGAATATAGCACCATAATATCAGAATATCAGAGCATCACACTATGCAGCAAATCATAGCAGATAGTCAAAACGAAATTAAACAAACTAGACCATACACAAGGTCCTAAAGTCATAGTAGCAATAGAGTCAGAAACATGAAACAGAAACATAAACAGAAAATATGCAAATGAAACATGCAACAGAAATCAACAGCAAACATCATCAGCATCCACAGGTCTAGGAATCAGGTGGAGGAGGAGGAAAATGGTGAGAAAATAATCCAGACATGTAATCCATCAAACGATGCTCCATGGCAATATTCTTCACATCCTGTCTCATCTCCAACTGAGTGAATTGAGAATTGATGTGCTCAACTAATGACTCATGAGCAGCTTGTGCATCAAATGGAGTACCAAGATTATCCAAATCAATATAGTCCTCAACACGGTCGGTATCCATCGGATCAGTAGAAGTAGGAGGAACAGAAGAGGATGCACCAGCCCTATCACCAAATAAATTCCTTTTCCTAGTACCTGAAACTCTTGCAGCCTTTGCAGCTTCAGCCATTTCCTTAATTTGTGATTTCCATAACCAAGTGCGACTGTCCCTATGCCAAGCAATTTTCATATAACTAATGTGCGAATCATTAAGACACCAATTATTTTTCTTTTCCTTTTCAGCTGGCTCATCATCAGGGATTGGAACACGATAATACCTCATGATCTTGGTGACATGCATAGGATATGGCAAGAATTGGGTTGGAGGAGATTGAGCAGCAGCTTCCATACGAGCTAAAAACATTTTATTCCAATTCATCTCATACCTCTTTTTAATCCTATGAAACAAAGTAAGATCATCATCTCCCAATTGAGCATAATTTTGATTGCATTTTGGAATCAAACAATAAGAGATAATATACATGAGCACCCTATCCACAGCATGCAAAGGTGATACAGTTCTAGTAGTCCTATCACCCCAAGATTCACCAGTACGCAACAAATCAGTATAAATCTTATTAGTATCCACATCCAAATCCAGACATTCAGTATCACCAATAAAAGTTCCCTTGTTTTCTAAACCAAACATCATAGTCAAATCCGCAGGCTTTATAACAAAATGATGTCCTCTAACCATTGTTTGATACTCACCATCTAGCTTGGTAAAATTCTGATAAAATTGTCTGACAAGCCTAGGGTAATAATGAGTCTCAAATTCCAAAAACCTCTTCAAATTCTGAAATTCTAAATCCTCTACAAACGGAAATTGCTCCTTATGCAACCAAGCAAACTTAACATACCTTGTAAGACCAAAAGAGCGATTGATAAATGCCGGTTCTCGCAAATCTCGGTTGATTCCAGAAAACCAAGTATCATTACGACCTGCTCCTTGCTTTGCTTTCTTTTGAGGAGGTTGATAGTGAGAGGAAGAAGCCATTGATTCAGAAAGAGCAAATTCGGTTTTGGGGGTTAGGGTTTTGGTTTGGGGTTTTCGGATTTTTGGATAAAATTGGTGAAATTGATGAATGAAATGAGTAGAAATGATGATATAATGATGAAATATGGAAGAAATTTGTATGATTTGTGAGTTTTTGTGGCTGAAAGATGATGATTTGATGAAGACCCGTATGAGAGAGAAGAGAGAAAGACGAACAAGAGAGAGAAAAAGTCGTGAAAATGATGCAGATTTCAACAGTTCAGCTTTTAAAATCACGTAAGTTACTCGAGTAATGTTCATACGTCACTCGAGTGATTCGAGCAGTACTCGAGTGAAAGAGTATGTTACTCGAGTATGCCGAAAGATAAAAAGGTTTTACTCGAGTGATGGATGAACTTAATCGAGTGATACGAAAGTCATTTTAAAATTAATCGAGTGACAGACAGAATTACTCGAGTAATACGAAAGAGTTTTTAAAATTACTCGAGTGAAATTTCTGTTACTCGAGTGAACTGTCCAGAATTTAAAAAATTTCAATTTTTCATGCAAAAACATTTTTCATGCACAAATACATAGCAACACTTAGCATGTAGCAAGTAACACACATACAAATAAAGCAATTAGCATATTATAGAAAACATACACACATAACTACATAAAAAAAAATTAAGAAACACTTTAATAAGATACAACAACTCAAAACACAAATCACATTGAAATAGGCTTGAAGGTGATTTCGAAAAAAAAATCAAATACAATTAGCTAATAGTTAATTCATCAAAAATACCAAGTTCTCTTCGAATCTTATAAAATGTGTCCCTTGGTAATGGTTTTGTAAAGATATCAGCTAATTGATCCGAAGTTTGAACAAACTCAATAACACAATCACCTTTTTGAACATGATCTCTCAAAAAGTGATGCCTAATTTCAATATGCTTTGTCCTTGAGTGTAATACTGGATTTTTAGTCAAATTAATTGCCGAAGTGTTATCACACTTTATAGGGATTTTTGTCAAATTTAAACCAAAGTCAGATAATTGTTGCTTCATCCATAAAATTTGAGCACAACAGCTACCTGCAGCTATGTATTCGGCTTCCGCGGTTGATAAAGCTACACAATTTTGCTTTTTAGAAAACCACGATACAAGTGAATTACCAATTAAATGGCATGTTCCGCTTGTACTTTTTCGCTCAACTTTACAACCGGCAAAGTCAGAGTCCGAATAACCTATAACTTTTAGAAAAGCATCCCTAGGATAATAAAGTCCAGTATTCGTTGTACCCTTTAAGTATTTCATTATTCTTTTGACAGCAGTTAGATGCGACTCTTTCGGTTTTGCTTGAAAACGTGCACACATACATACACTAAACATGATATCAGGCCTAGATGCAGTTAAGTATAACAAACTACCAATAATACCACGATACTTCGTTACCTCTACCGCTTTTCCAGCCTCATCTTGATCTAGGTAGCATGCAACGCTCATTGGTGTAGAAGCGGATTTGCACGAATCCATTCCAAAACGTTTGAGAAGCTCTCTACAATATTTAATCTGATGAATATAAATGCCATCACTAAGCTGCTTTATTTGAAGGCCAAGAAAGAATGTAAGCTCTCCCATCATCGACATTTCGAATTCACTTTGCATCAATTCTGAAAACTTCTTACACAAGTTATCGTTAGTAGCACCAAATATAATATCGTCAACATATATTTGAACCAATAAAATATCCTTACCAGAACGTTCAATAAAAAGTGTAGTGTCAACAGTGCCTCGTTTAAAACCTTTTTGTAATAAAAAATTGCTTAGTCGGTCGTACCAAGCTCTAGGAGCTTGTTTCAAACCGTACAAAGCTATTTTTCAGTTTGAAAACGTAGTCCGGATGCTCAAAACTCTCGAATCCGGGAGGTTGTGACACATAAACTTCCTCTTGAATGTATCCGTTAAGAAAGGCGCTCTTAACATCCATTTGAAACAATTTAAAATTCATAATTGAAGCAAAAGCGAGAAGAATACGAATAGCTTCTAATCTAGCAACGGGAGCATATGTCTCATCGTAATCGATTCCTTCTTCTTGACTATAACCTTGTGCTACCAACCTAGCTTTATTCCTAACAATAATACCCGATTCATCTAACTTATTCCTATAGACCCACCGAGTACCAATTTCAGGACGATCATCGGGTTTTGGCACAAGCTCCCAAACTTGATTTCTTTCAAATTGATTTAATTCTTCTTGCATGGCCATAATCCAATGATCATCTTGAAGAGCCTCTTTGATATTCTTAGGTTCTATTTGAGATACAAAGGCAACATAATAACAAAAATTATTTAAAGTGCGTCGGGTTACCACTCCCTTCGCAATGTCACCTAAGATATTAGAAATCGGATGATTTTTGTTGGACTTCCAAGCTATTGGTAATTGAGGTTGAATCTCTTGTGCTAAGTCTTTATCTTGTGCTTGCACCTCTCTATCTTCATTTTGATTCTCTTCCATTTGTTGTGGTGTTGAATTCTCATGATCCAAAAATGTACCTATATAATCATCACAAGAAACAACACAATCTCCTTTCGAAGATTCATCAAATACAACATGCACGGATTCCTCAACGGTTAATGTTCTTTTATTGTAGACTCTATATGCTTTGCTATGGGTTGAATAACCTATGAATATGCCTTCGTCGGCTTTGGAGTCAAACTTGCCGACCGGTTCCTTTCCGTTATTTAAAACAAACACCTTACACCCAAAAACATGAAAATGTGAAATATTTGGCTTTCGCCTTTTTAAAAGTTCATAAGGTGTTTTATTTAAATGCGGACGAATAAGAACCCTATTAAGCACATAGCAAGCGGTGTTTACCGCATCAGCCCAAAAATATTTAGGAACATTTGATTCTATCAACATAGTACGAGCAAGTTCCACTAATATTCTATTTTTCCTTTCTACAACTCCGTTTTGCTCCGGAGTCCTAGGGGCCGAAAATTGATGATCAATACCAAACTTATCACAAAACGCATCAATCCTAGTGTTTTCAAACTCACCTCCGTGATCACTTCTAATAGACACAATTTTCAAACTTAGTTGATTTTGGATGAGTTTGGCAAATTTTTTAAAACATTTATAAACTTCACTTTTTGCGGATAAAAATAAAGTCCATGTGAATCTAGTAAAATCGTCTACTAAAACAAATCCATAGTAATTGCCACCTAAACTTTTAATTTGTGAAGGGCCAAACAAATCCATATGGATTAGCTCCAAAGGCTTTGTTGTGCTTATCACATTTTTAGGTTTAAAAGAACTTTTAACTTGCTTGCACTTTTGACAAGAGTCACAAATGCCATCAAGCTTAAAGTTTAGTTTAGGCAAACCAATCACTAAATCTTTTCGCAAAAGTTTGTTCAATTGATTCACATTCACATGAGCAATTCGTCTATGCCAAAGACGAATTTCATCATCAAAAGTTTTGAAACATTTTGAAAATAGTGAAGTTATCTCATCCAAATCAATTAAGTAAGTGTTATTAGAGCGACGACCAACAAACTTAACACTATCATCTATAGAAGACTTAATGAAGCATAATTCCGGAGTAAATGTCACATAATTGCCCATATCGCATAGTTGGCTTATACTAAGCAAGTTGTGTTCTAAGCCTTCTACGTATAGGACATTTTCTATGACAAGGTTAGATACGTTACCGATCTTCCCGACTCCTAGAATTTTGCCCTTGTTGTTGTCGCCGTATGTCACAAATCCACCACTTTTCGGAGTAAGTTCCATGAAGTGCGTTTTGTCTCCCGTCATGTGTCTCGAACAACCACTATCCAAGTACCATTTTCGCTCTTTGGTTCGAAGACACACCTACAAGAAAGATATCATTTGGTTGACTTAGGTACCCAAGTGGTCTTGGGTCCTTTGTTGTTAGCATGAGGAGAAGTCCCCTTAACAATCCAAATATATTCACCGCTTGGTATACCAAATTTCTTTATATTACATTTATTCGTGGTATGCCCAAAGATTCCACAATAATGACAAGTTGGGTTTTTAGAAATCTTATTCTTTGAAAATCCACCAACTTTGCGATAATTGCGTTTCTTAGGTTTGGTATAGCCAAGACCGGATCTATTGCTATTGTTCCTTTGAGTTGAAAGCAAATGATCTAAAGAAGTATCTCCTTTCATGAGCCTTGCAAGTCAATCATTCAAATTAAAAACTTCTTTTTCCAAAGACTTGCAATTTTCACAAGATGGAGTCTCATTTGATTTCAATTCACAATTGCATGTAGAGTTTGCATAAATGAGTTCAAGAGTTTCATTTTGAAGCTTAAGTTCTTCTAAATCTTTTTGAAGTTCAATTATCTTTTCATGTTGCTTCATTATGAAATTCTTTCTTTCAACATTTATTTTAGCAAGTTTCTTCAACTCTTTATGCATCTCTACATACACATTGTACAATTCATTGAATGAAGGAGAATTAGAACTTGAGCTAGCATCGGAAAGATAATCTACCTCATTGACGTTCTCACTTGATTTAATGCTCGAAGATTCCTCTTCATCAAGCTTTGTCATTAAACATAGATTTGCAAGTTCTTCATCATCCGATGAGCTAGATGTTGATTGACTCTCCACTTCATCCCATACTATGTAAGCCCTTTTTCCTTTAGATGAATTGAATTTTGAGTTGTCACCTTCCAACTTCTTAGAATGAGTTGGACAATTCGATCGATAGTGACCAAGCTTTCCACATCCATGACACTTGATGTGATCCTTGTTAGTCTTATTTCTTGGTTGTGAGTCCTTAGAATCTCTTTGTCTATTTCTATTAAAGTTCCCCTTTTTCTTAAGGAACCTACCAAGCTTTTTAACTAGCAAGCCAAGGGTCTCATCATCTATATCGGAGTCCGAGTCATCCACTTGAAAGTTTTCCTCTTGTGCCTTAAGGGATTTTGAAGTTGATTTAAGAGCTATCCCCTTTTTCTTCCTATCGGCATCTTCATTCATGGATAACCGTCCAAGCTCCATTTCATGCTCTTGAAGCTTTCCGAATAGAGTTGCTAAATCAATTTGATCCACGTCTCTAGCTTCCATAATGGCCGTCACCTTAGGTTGCCATTCCCTGCTAAGACATCTCAAAATCTTATTAACAACTTCACCATTAGTTATAACTTTTCCAAGTGCAGAAAGATGATTAATGATATGAGTGAACCGCTTTTGCATGTCACCTATATTTTCATTAGGTAACATACGAAAGAGTTCATATTCATGCATGAGTGTATTTAGCCTAGCCCTTCTAACCTCCGAAGTGCCCTCATGTGTGACTTGTAATGTGTCCCACATTTGTTTAGCATCAACACATTGAGATACTCGAAAGAACTCATCATAAGAAAGAGCGGACGTGATGATATTTTTAGCTTTTATATCAAATGCAACTTTCTTCTTATCATCATTGTCCCAACTCGATTGTGGTTTAATTGAAACAACATCATTTACTTTCGTTTGAGGAACAAAAGGTCCATTCTCTATGGCGTTCCAAATTTCCATATCTATGGCTTGAATAAAAATTTTCATGCGGACCTTCCAATAAGCGTAACCCTCACCACTGAATAGTGGAGGACGATTAATGGAAGTTCCTTCACCACCAAAAGGAATTGAAATTGAGCCCATTGTTTCCAAGTAAAAAGGATCTTTTCGAAAAAGCTTTTTAAGGCTCGGATTTTTCGTCCGAGCTCTGATACCACTTGTTGGAAACCAACAAGCGGCTCAATATAGTCTAGAGGGGGGGTGAATAGAATATTGAAGCCTTATTACAGATTTTTCGTCCACCTAAGAGAATGGTTTTATGAAAATAAATTTTCTTAAGAATTCAGTTCAGATTACTCGAGTAACTCAAGCCTTCACTCGAGTAATACGCAACCAAAAATAATTTCACTCGAGTATTCAGCAAATCACTCGAGTATTACGAAAGCAAATTTTAAATCACTCGAGTAACAGAAAACCTACTCGAGTAATGTTTATAAACTGAAAGCAGATTACTCGAGTGACAAGAACTTTACTCGAGTAAACTGGGTAAAATTCAATTTAAAACTTAGTTTTCAATGGAGTTCTTCAAGAATAACAATGCTATGATGATTCAACAAATTATGAATGATTAATATGAACAATTTCAAGTAATATTAACATGCAATTTTAGATCAATTGAGTAGAATTAAGAAAACCCCAATTCTAACCTAAAAATGCAAATGTTAATGAATTAATGAAATACAAGGAATGAAAATAAAAGAGACACAAGGATTTATCCTGGTTCACTTTCACCCACTTGAAAGCTACTCCAGTCCCCTCTTAAATCAAGAGAGATTCTTCACTAGAAATCTTCAAATGTAGATTTTACAATGTTTTAAGATGCAACTAGATTCTTAGTTCTCCTATCTTAAAACCCAACTCAAAGTGTGTACCAAACACTTTGATCTAATCTACCCCTTTTGAGAATTCTAGATTTCCTTGCTAATTGATTGAAGATGCTTCCAACCAATCCTCTTTTCTTGCTTTGATTTGATCCTCAAAGTCTTCCTTGTGAGATTCTTCACTTGTGTTGAAACTTCAATAATGCAATCACAAATTGCAAATCTTCAACAACCACTAAGAACAAAAATATGATCTCAAGAATATTTGAACAATGAAAGAAAATAGAGTGAAGAATGAAAAGTTCTTTGTTGAATCTTGATAGCTCTTGAAAGATGTAAAATAGCTCTTGAATTGCTTTTGAAAGTGTATATAAAATTGTAAGAATGAAAGTATATCACTTTGAAAGAGAAAATTAAGTCCTTTTAAAATTTTCAAACACTGATTGAATTACTCGAGTAAACCAAACAACGTTACTCGAGTGAAACATGTCAGATTAAGTTACTCGAGTGATGTGTAAACCATTACTCGATTAACCTGTCAGGACATAAATTACTCGAGTGAACCAATACTCATTACTCGAGTAAACTGATCAGAATCTGAATAAAAACAAAGTTTTTCTAAAATGATTTTCACAAGCTATTTAATCAAGATTTAAAGTATCTTCACTCTTAATCAGACATTATTTAAATATTCTTAAAATCACCTAAGCTACCCACACCAATGAGATGCATTGCATAAAATAAAGATTACATTGAAATAGAATTAATAAAAATCCTAATTCTAATCTTCATGTGGTGTAGCTTGCTTGTTGCCAATGTTTTGCTTGGAGAGAGATTGTTAGCATCAAAACATGAGAATCCTACACGATTTCCTTTTCCTTGGCAAGGGGCACCATAAGTCAAACAAAAACCAACAACAACACCACATTTTCTCCATCATCAACATCATTTCCTTCCTCCTCATCCTCCTCTTCCATCATCCTCCTCATTCTTCCATTCTCTCCACCCTTCTCTCCTCCTTGGTCCAAGAAGCACAAACCAACATCAATCACATAAATCCCAAGAATCAAACCAAGCAACCATCATACTCACCATTCTACCAAGAACCCAACTCCATCACACACCCATCAACATCCCACCATAAACACATTGTATTGGGCACCTCAAACCCAAAACCACCAAACTCCATCAAGCTTTTCACCATGAAGATGGGTTAAAGCTTCATCCTCTTCCTCCCTTGGACCTCACGAGTTACTCCCTCCTTCCATTCTCTTTGGCTTTTCAATTTTCCACCACTAATTGGGTGAGCTAGCTTTATATCATGAATTAATTTCCTTTCCATTCCAACTTTCCTTAGTTCATAGAAATTGAGTTGAAGTCCTTAGGGTTCTTGCACTCATGAATGTATAGGACTTTATTTCATGCTTCCAACTCAAAACCAAGTCAAGGACAAGGAACTCACATACCAAGGATCAAGGAGCTAGAGCTTGAATTCATCATCACCTCTTAAGAAGGTAAGAGGGTTTGTATTACCTTAGCTTAGGAAGTAGATTCTCTTTAGTTATAGTGATGGCTAGGGGTAGAGAGGGAGTGTAGCATAAAACCTTAGGGTATTTGACAATAAAAATCAAGGAAATAATGGATTGAGAATAAAAAGAATAATTAGTGTAAATTGGTGAGAACAAATGCATAAATGAAAATAAAGGAAATCATTAATGAAGGATAGGAGGAGAAACTAGTGAAATTTGTGAGAACAAATATATAAAAGACCATGGATAGAAAGGGAATGATGGACTAAGTAGATATATAATTTAAGGGTAATGAGAGTAACTAGTAGATGAATCATAAGGAAAATTATAAAGGAAATTAAGAGTGGATAATGGAGCGAAAATAATTAGAGACTCGGGATAAGCTTGAAAAGATATGGAGGTTGTGAAAGGAATGAAACATTATATTGATGGGATAACCATGAGATAGGTAAAGAAAAGGGAAAGTAATGATGGACTGGTTCTAATTCGGAAAGATGACGGAATAAATGCATGGAAAGTATAGAAGAATGTATGTTAAGAGGAATCGATAAATGAATACTAGAGTAAAATGTTGATTTAATGCTAAGTAAATAATGTGAGTGATAAATGTGTGTAAAAAGGGGATTAATAACGATAAGGGCATTTGTGGCTAAAATGGACTATGAGTGCTAAAGTGTGCAATGAATTGAATAGAAATTATATAGGGAATGAGATGAAAGTGAGTGAATACTTGAACAATGGAATTATATGGTTAATGTGAGAAGGACCCACCTATTAAGGTGTGAATATAGGAATGTGAAAGGGTGAATTTATGATGTGAATAATGATTAATGTATAATGACCCTCCCAAAGGGAGTGAGAATGAGATAATGTTTATGAATGACCCTTCCTATGGAAGTGGAAATATGTATAATGTATATAATGGACCCTCCATAGCGGAGCGTGTATATAATGGACCCTCCATAGCGGAGCGTGTATATAATGGACCCTCCATTACGGAGCGTGATTGATGGACCCTCCATATAGGAGTGGATATGTATATGATATGGACCCTCCCTATGGGAGCGTGATAATGTATATGATATGGACCCTCCCTATGGGAGCGTGATAATGTATATGATGGACCTGCCTATATGGCGTGAGTAGATGTGATTAGAACCCGCCCTTGCGGTGTGTGAATAAATGGAAAATAATACCCACCGAAAGGTGTGGGAATGAATGGAATGTATTGGAAAGACTTGAAAAGCATAGGGAAAGTACGTAACTGAAATTACAAGAAAATGTTGAGTCGGATAAATAGGAAAGTGAAGTAGTATGTGATTTTGATAGTATGGAGTAGGGTAGGTCCTTGGTTTATTACTATGCTTTTGTAGAAGCTATATTTCTAAGTTCTGTGTAATGCTACCCTTCTTGATATATTTTTACAGGTACAGAAGCGGAGCATGCACTAGCCGTGGCCGAGCAGGGACACACTCCACAACGTGGAGTGGGAATATTAGGGGTGTGATAGTATATGGATCCGAAAACTAAACTTTGGCTTTTGATGTAAATAAATATGATGTATTATCTTTTGAGGAGATCAAACTATTTTATAAATTGATTATTATTATTTTGGAAACGATGTACTCGAATGTATTGAACTGTTTTGTATTCCGCCCTGTTGGCATACTGCTGGTTATGTAACAATGTTAAACAGGTTTTCAAGGAGTACTCTTATTTTTGGATTGTCCATAAAACAAAGGAAACTCTGTCCGATTTGACAGAGATTTTTATAAGCTAAAATGATTTTAAAAAGGAATTTTCAAGTCGCTAATTAAATCGGGGTAATTAGAGTATTAATTAAGATAGGGTGTTACATTTATGGTATCAGAGCAGTTTTTCCTCGGCCCTTGGAGTTAATCATTACTCCAGTGGTTACTCACCGAGCGAGTAATCGATAATTATAGTTTAGAGTCTAGAGTCTATTGATAGGATGATTATACTATTAATTATGCTGTTAAGCATTAACTGTCGGCCTTATGCATGACTAAACAGAATGGTTGATAGACGGGTCGATAATGACGGGATCCGTGCTATTCTGGAACATCTGGTACAGATGCAACAGGATCAGGCTGCTAATATGGCGCAAATGCACCATAACCAGGGGGATAACATAGCAGCAGCCGCAGCAGCAGCAGCAGCAACAGCAACAGTTGCAGCAATGAATCCTCAACCCCCAGCTCCAGTTGCTATTGACTGGTTAGCACGATTCAGGAAGAATGAACCGTTAAAGTTCGAAGGAGGGTTCAATCCCGATGGGGCTCAACTGTGGTTGCAAGAGATTGAAAAGATCCTGAATACTATGGCACCACCGGAGGAACAAAAGGTTCTGCTGGCACAATACATGTTGACTAGTGAAGCAGAACACTGGTGGCAACAGACGCGAAGGGGTTTAGAAGCAGGACATCAGGCAATTACTTGGGATCTTTTTAAGATCCGATTTATGGAAAAGTATTTTCCTGAGGATGTCCGTAGAGAAAAGGAGATCGCCTTTCTACAGCTAGTGCAAGGGGATCTGAGCGTCGGGGAGTATGCTGCTTAGTTTGAAGATCTGATCCGATATGCCGGAAGCTACAGGGACGCTGATGAAAGGACTAAATGCATCAAATTCGAGACAGGACTTCGTTCAGAGATTAAGATGGCCTTTGAGTATCAGAACATTGCAAATTTGTCCCAACTGGTTAACCTGACCAGTACTTATGAAAAGAGTAGAAAGCACAGGGCGAAAGAGAAAGTTAAGAGTGGGCAGAAGGCAGGAGGTTCAAACTGAAATGATGGGCCAACTCAAAGATCAAGCCCTTATGTTGTTCCCCACAACAAGGCAGCTGTCCTAAGAATTATGGGCAAGAGTGAGACTGCTGTGGACACTCCTCCATCATGCCCACATTGTGGAAAGCAACACAGTGGAGAGTGCTGGTTCTGGAACCAAACTAGAAGAAGTTTTAGTTGTTTTGTGTGCGGACAACCCGGACACTATGCTGCCAATTGTCCCAAGAATACTATGAAGAAAGAGGTGAATACAGCTAGAGCCCATCCACTAGGTGCAAGACGATCTATCCAGAGAGGAAAGGTACTCACTTCGAAAGGGAAGGAATTGGGAAATGCAGGCAAACCAAACTGAGGTAAACGGTGAGTCTTTAACACTCTCTAGGAGACAATGTTTAATTACTGAGTCACATGCTTGTCTGTTTCCCTTAATTACTTGAACAGAAATGAAGTTGCTCCAAATTAGAAATCCCCTATGAGTCTTAGGTGTTGATCTTTGATGATCAGAAACCTTTTTAGTGAAAACTTAGGAAAGCGTGTGCTATATAGAGCTTTGATCCCTAATCTCTTATTAAAGAGTTATGTAATTTAAGAAAAACGCATAGATGCAACTACACTTATTAGGCAGAAATCAGAAAGAATAAAGTACTAAGTTTTTGAATGACAAGTAGAAAGTAACCAAACTCCGTGATAATGTCGTTGTTTAAGAGAATGTAAGATTAGAGCTGACCACTCTGATCCTACATCTGTTAAATGATGATCCTATCAGCAAAACCGCCGATGATGTGCTGTTAACAGACGTAAGATTGGGGTCGGTCGCCTCGATCTTTGTATCTATTAACGGACGATGTCATGGCAACTTTCTTAATAAAGTGAGAAATTAATTGAGATAGGAATTCTGCGAATACAAAGATCCATTAGTGGGATAAACACTAGCTTGAATGGTGTTCTTCCCAAAATTCCTCACGCCTAATCGAGTACTAGACCCACAACGAAGCTTATGGATAAGAGTCTTTAGCTACACAAAACCCCCGGGATCTCACCAAGATCCCTGAACGGACAAACGTAAGAGAAGCCAATCTTAATAACTGTGTGAAGGAGCCACACAAAACTCAGTTAGCTTGATTCGAATTCGTACTCCCATTGAGTACGAGGACTTAAGGGTATACGGGTACGAAGGGGTATGCCTATAATAAGTGGGGGAGAGCTTAATTCCAGAACTTTAAAGATCCTTGTCGGGGTAACCACGGAGCGAAGTGTAGACAAGCAGGAGCGACGGAATTAAGGAATATAATTGTAAAAAAAATTTCAATGGGATGGTTCTCCAATTGAAGGAATTGAACGGAATTTCGGGGTCGAAATTCTAATAAGTGGGGGAGAATTGTAACATCCCAAACTTTATTTTAAATTAGATTAATAATTAAAAGCCTTAGAAAAATTGGAAAAGTGACTTAATGAATTTTTCTAGATATGTGAGTAGTAATTATGAGTCCTAGGGGCTGTATAGAAGGCAATTGTGGCTTCGGGCAAAGTCATATAAGCGAAATCGGGAGTTAAATTGGCGTTTTAGATGTTAGAAATTGACCGAAAAGAGAAAATTAGAAATTTATTATAGGATGCTAAGAAAATAAATTCCACCGTTGGATATGAAGTTTATGGGGTGAAGAAGCTTGTCTAAAAATTTGGACCCGATCCGACGGTTAACGAAAAAGTTACGGCGAATCGAAGTTTGAAAATTCTGGTGCACGCCCAGGCGCACCACTGTTCATTGATGCACCAACTCAGGAGCTTTTTCGCTCAGGCGCGCCATGCATGCGCTCAGGCGCACCAGCCACGTTTCTGGCGCACCAACTCAGTTCCTGACCGCACCAGAAATCCGCACCAGCCGCATCAGCCCCACCAGCGCACTCACCAGCTCGACCAGCAGCACCAGTTGGTGCGTGGCTCGCGCTCAGGCGCACGGATCCGCGCTCAGGCGCGCACGACCAGATCTGGTGCGTTTTCAGCCACCAGATCTCAGCTTGGGCACCAAGCTGGCCCATCTCAGCCACACGATTTCCTTTTCCTTGGCAAGGGGCACCATAAGTCAAACAAAAACCAACAACAACACCACATTTTCTCCATCATCAACATCATCTCCTTCCTCCTCATCCTCCTCTTCCATCATCCTCCTCATTCTTCCATTCTCTCCACCCTTCTCTCCTCCTTGGTCCAAGAAGCACAAACCAACATCAATCACATAAATCCCAAGAATCAAACCAAGCAACCATCATACTCACCATTCTACCAAGAACCCAACTCCATCACACACCCATAAACATCCCACCATAAACACATTGTATTGGGAACCTCAAACCCAAAACCACCAAACTCCATCAAGCTTTTCACCATGAAGATGGGTTAAAGCTTCATCCTCTTCCTCCCTTGGACCTCACGAGTTACTCCCTCCTTCCATTCTCTTTGGCTTTTTAATTTTCCACCACTAATTGGGTGAGCTAGCTTTATATCATGAATTAATTTCCTTTCCATTCCAACTTTCCTTAGTTCATAGAAATTGAGTTGAAGTCCTTAGGGTTCTTGCACTCATGAATGTATAGGACTTTATTTCATGCTTCCAACTCAAAACCAAGTCAAGGACAAGGAACTCACATACCAAGGATCAAGGAGCTAGAGCTTGAATTCATCATCACCTCTTAAGAAGGTAAGAGGGTTTGTATTACCTTAGCTTAGGAAGTAGATTCTCTTTAGTTATAGTGATGGCTAGGGGTAGAGAGGGAGTGTAGCATAAAACCTTAGGGTATTTGACAATAAAAATCAAGGAAATAATGGATGGAGAATAAAAAGAATAATTAGTGTAAATTGGTGAGAACAAATGCATAAATGAAAATAAAGGAAATAATTAATGAAGGATAGGAGGAGAAACTAGTGAAATTTGTGAGAACAAATATATAAATGACCATGGATAGAAAGGGAATGATGGACTAAGTAGATATATAATTTAAGGGTAATGAGAGTAACTAGTTGATGAATCATAAGAAAAATTATAAAGGAAATTAAGAGTGGATAATGGAGCGAAAATAATTAGAGACTCGGGATAAGCTTGAAAAGATATGGAGGTTGTGAAAGGAATGAAACATTATATTGATGGGATAACAATGAGATAGGTAAAGAAAAGGGAAAGTAATGATGGACTGGTTCTAATTCGGAAAGATGACGGAATAAATGCATGGGAAGTATAGAAGAATGTATGTTAAGAGGAATCGATAAATGAATACTAGAGTAAAATGTTGATTTAATGCTAAGTAAATAATGTGAGTGATAAATGTGTGTAAAAAGGGGATTAATAACGATAAGGGCATTTGTGGCTAAAATGGACTATGAGTGCTAAAGTGTGCAATGAATTGAATAGAAATTATATTGGGAATGAGATGAAAGTGAGTGAATACTTGAACAATGGAATTATATGGTTAATGTGAGAAGGACCCACCTATTGAGGTGTGAATATAGGAATGTGAAAGGGTGAATTTATGATGTGAATAATGATTAATGTATAATGACCCTCCCAAAGGGAGTGAGAATGTGATAATGTTTATGAATGACCCTTCCTATGGAAGTGGAAATATGTATAATGTATATAATGGACCCTCCATAGCGGAGCGTGTATATAATGGACCCTCCATAGCGGAGCGTGTATATAATGGACCCTCCATTACGGAGCGTGATTGATGGACCCTCCATATAGGAGTGGATATGTATATGGTATGGACCCTCCCTATGGGAGCGTGATAATGTATATGATATGGACCCTCCCTATGGGAGCGTGATAATGTATATGATGGACCCGCCTATATGGCGTGAGTAGATGTGATTAGAACCCGCCCTTGCGGTGTGTGAATAAATGGAAAATAATACCCACCGAAAGGTGTGGGAATGAATGGAAAGTATTGGAAAGACTTGAAAAGCATTGGGAAAGTACGTAACTGAAATTACAAGAAAATGTTGAGTCGGATAAAAAGGAAAGTGAAGTAGTATATGATTTTGATAGTATGGAGTAGGGTAGGTCCTTGGTTTATTACTATGCTTTTGTAGAAGCTATATTTCTAAGTTCTGTGTAATGCTACCCTTCTTGATATATTTTTACAGGTACAGAAGCGGAGCATGCACTAGCCGTGGCCGAGCAGGGACACACTCCACAACGTGGAGTGGGAATATTAGGGGTGTGATAGTATATGGATCCGAAAACTAAACTTTGGCTTTTGATGTAAATAAATATGATGTATTATCTTTTGAGGAGATCAAACTATTTTATAACTTGATTATTATTATTTTGGAAACGATGTACTCGAATGTATTGAACTGTTTTGTATTCCGCCCTGTTGGCATACTGCTGGTTATGTAACAATGTTAAACAGGTTTTCAAGGAGTACTCTTATTTTTGGATTGTCCATAAAACAAAGGAAACTCTGTCCGATTTGACAGAGATTTTTATAAGCTAAAATGATTTTAAAAAGGAATTTTCAAGTCGCTAACTAAATCGGGGTAATTAGAGTATTAATTAAGATAGGGTGTTACATTTAACAGAGTACATATTCCTTAAATAAATATGTTTAAACACAGAAACATATCTATCTTACATGCATTCAATTTGGATACACAAATTGCACATACTTGCACCTATTTCACAACTTAATGCATCAATTCACATAATATCCAAGTAAGTCATGAAATCAACATCAACATAGCCTGCATGCATTCAGATAACATTTCTCAAAACATCAATTGAGCTCAAATTGGCCTCCAAGCCATTTAACCATTTCAACTTATGCCCTTTGAGTCTCCTTGTGACTCATCCTATATTCTACCACAATTTATTCTCATTCTAGCAAATAGTAAGCTTCCCCCTTACCTCTAAATTGTGCTTGATCCAAAACATTGCAGAGAGAAAGGCTCCAACACAGATTTCCATTAAATCCACTCCATGCTGAGAGTTGGACAGGGTACCAAAACCAGGGAAATTGACATGCAAAACCAAATTAAGAATTGGGGAAAATGGTCAAATTGAATTCTCTGCAACATGCACTAGAGGTAGGAACAAATTTGAAACTAGAAGGGTTTGTGTGCTTACCAAAATCGAGCATCAAAGTCAGCTCCAGAAATCAGAAGCTGAGGTTTGACAGCATCAACACCTCAACTTGGCAAGCTTCGTTCTCTTGATTCAGGGACTCTCAACTCACAAACTTTATATCAATACAAAGCCCTTGATTCAAGCTTTGTAATGGTGTATCACTCATGTTATAAATCTCAGAAACGAAGGAGAATTTCAGAGACGAATCTCAGAACCCTAAACAGAGCATCAGCACTTCAGATCAACAAAATGAGCCAAAATCTCGATCAATTGGGCTATTTATAGAGAAATCAGGCTAACATGCATGTTGACACGTCCTACCCCACCAAGAGAAGGATGAATTCGTGGCAGATTTCTGGGTTTTGGCTTGATTACTCATCAAACGCACTAACCCAGTTTTCTGAGTTCATCGTGTAACCGGTTACACAGCCCTTCTAACCGGTTACATACTGATAAAATTCAAAGATTAATAATTTAATTACTCTTTCTTCAAAAACCTTTTTAATATTGCAATTAGGTCCCAACCCAAGGGCTAATTTACAATATTCACATTTTTGTACAAAATAACCATATAAAAATATATCTCATATTTTTATATAACAACACACAATGTACAAAAATTAAAACCTTCAAAACTAATATAAATCAATTATAAAATAATTGTTATAATCAATTTCTTGGTTATTTGGGAGACGAAAATTAGGGGTGTTACACTACTCCCCCACTTAAAAGGAATTTCGTCCCCGAAATTCATCTTTTGGAATTTTCCACTTTTCCAAAGTATTTTTATACCAGAAAACTTCATCTTGCTCCCAAAAATTTGTTCTTTAGGGTCCTCCCCCACTTAAAAGAGTTTCGATATAGTTCTTTTATCTCGAAACATCTCTAATAAAACCTTTCACCTTAAACCGAAATTCTTTGCATAAAACTCTTAGGTGAAAGAATTTCTTTTAAAAGAAATACTCTTTACACATCACATAAATATTCTTCAATTAAAGCACTTTCCAATAAACTTTTTGGAAAAACTTTTTGGGCTGCGCACTCTGATCTCTCAAGCACGATCAAAGAAACGTTTGTATGATTTCATTTCTTAATAGTTTGAAACATTAGGGTGATCAGTCCTAATATTCAATCCATTAATAACAAAATCATACCTTTCAGATATAATCTTTCGCAAGAAAGACCATTCGACAGGTCTTTAAGTTAGATGAACTTAAAGATAGGGTAATTATCATTATCAGACTTAGTTAGATAGTCAAGTTCTAGAGACATTTTCGTTGGGGAGACAAAGATTTGTCCTATCCCGGTGGTTGTTAATCTCTCTAGCCATAACTGATCTTTCTATTTCTGTAGTGTCCACAGATATTATCACATCCAACTGTGATAAGGGTTTTGATCACAGAAAAATTGAAGTTGAACTTACAGGATATTGATATTCTCAAATGATTAGATTAACGTAATCGAAAAACATTTGACTACGTTAACTCCAATCAAAGGAAGAGATAGGCTTGGGTTGTTTACGTCAGGATTACACTCAACTCTCATCTCAGCCGGTGAATTCTTCTCGTGCTGGATTCGCTTGCTGTCCAATCCTTTCTCACCTTTTCTTTCAAGACAATTCGGCGAATAATACTCCAGCTCCCTACGATCGGAATTTACTATTCCCTTAGGTACATCACAACTAAACTCCAAGTGATGTGCCTAACAGTTACCAAAGAAGGACATGAACATAATCAAGGGAAATGTGACATGATTAGACACAAGTGGAGCTCTTATCAATTTATTCAATAAAGACGAGAGACCTAAAGGAAGAACTTCACAAGTACACAAACAATCCCTACTACATGTGAAAAATCAATATCATTGTACTTATGTTTTAAATAGTATATGATATTTATCATTGTGTCACAGATGTTTATCCTGGTGTTGAAATTTTATTTATTCTTTCTTCGATATGTTTGTACAAAAATTTTTTTGTTTGAAGAATAAATTATTTTTTCAGCATACACTAATTCATGTGTTACTAATTCCTAAGGATCCAATTAACTTGGATACCAAGAGATACACGTGCTAATTAGTTTTGCAGGTATTCCTACAAGTATCAGTATGCAACATCCTCTACAAACTTGGTTAATGGATTCAAATGAAAAGAGAACTGGGCAATACTCAAATACTTGAAGGTGATACGACAATATCAAGATGATCTCTTGGAATGGAAAAAGGTTCAACACATTGAACAAGAGGAGACCATCCTTCAAAATGCTACATGATGAATTTGTCAATAGAAGGAACTCCAAAGCTCTCGCTTTCAATCATCACTATAAGTATCATTGATCTATTAATTATTTTAATCATTTTGTGAAGCTTTTACTTATGATATGTGCTACATGACATTTTGTGCTGAAGTGCATTGAATATTTATTGTCATGGCATATAGGACTCTCAAATTTTTGTGATGATAGTAAGCATACACATGTTTTAATGATGTATTTGATCTCCCTTTATAACATGCTTGGTTGAAACATTCTTTTAGAAAGGGGGAGAAAAACTTTTTCAAATTTGCATAAAAACATGTTTTGCTTCTTCACTCTATCTTGACATCATGCGACTCTTTAACTATGTATTGGTATAAAAAAAAATTTCCATAACTCCTTATGCTGATGTCAAATAGGGGAAGAAAAGTGTTCATGCGAAAGTCTCATACTTTAATCCCTTGTTATTATTAATGCTTCTACCCAGTGTTTCAGGGGGAGTTTAGTATTTGTTTTAATTGACCAAAAGGGGGAGAGGTATTTGTCAAAAGACATGGACTGCATGAAAAGAGGGGAGATCTTGGAGAGTCATCCCATTTATTCCTTTGATGAATACAAAAGGGAAGAGAACCAAATGTCATTGACAAAACAAAAGGGATCCTGTTATAACTCCCATGGAAAGAAAAGTGAGAAGTCAAGCTTACTCATGGGGAGAAAAAATTCAGAGCTTCATAGCATATCTGATGAATAATTCAAAAGGGGGATAAGAAAAATTCAAGTATAACAACAAGAGAAGAATTCTGAAGCCACTTTTTGCTGTTAACAAAAGGGGGAGAAGAATTCCTGAATGATGCAAGGATGCGAAGCGTTTAACTGTTATATATAATGCATCTATGCAGGGGGAGAGTATCCTTTTTGTATTCTTAGTGTTCTAAGGATAAGGATGTGTTTATTATATATATATTTTCTTGTATAACACTTGTGATGCAGATCATTCAGAATACAAGTTTGTCATCATCAAAAAGGGGGAGTGTTGGAAGTCAAGCTTTCCCAAGGACTTCAATATAAATATATTATATGGTTTTGATGATAACAAACTCAAGATTCTCAAGTTCATATCAAGTGCAATCACAAGATCTTCAAGCTTCAAGTCCAAGCAAATGAAGACTAAAGCAAATCTGAATACAAGCTTCAAGTTGAAGACTCAAACAAATGAAGTTGAAGTTTCAAGCAAATAGAAGACCTTTTAGCCCTTTCCCTTAGGACATCATGTAAGGTAATGAAGTCAAGGTTTATATTATGTTAAAAGGCCAATATAAGTTTTTCTAAATATGTTTTTCATATAAAAGGAGAAGAAAAAGAACTTTTGTGAAAATCAGTTTTTCTAACTTAGTCTTTTGTGGAAATGCATGATGAAACAAACTCTGGATGTTTTTTTGTTAAGTTATGAAAATCCATTTTTACTAGTGCAAGAAGGAGTAATCGATTACCTGCTTTAAGTAATCGATTAACTTTGTTGCATCATAGAAAAACCAGAGAGTTTGTAATCGATTATGTGAACTTGGATAATCCATTACTTTTTGAATGAGAGTAATCGATTACCTGGATCAAGTAATCGATTAAAATTGTTGCATCATACATTTTCTTGAGAAAGAGTAATCGATTATTGCCTTGAAGTAATCGATTACATGATGTTGCATCATACAAAATTCAGAGGCTCAGTAATCGATTATTAGATTAGTGGTAATCGATTATATCAGTTGCATCATATATTAAACAGAAGTGAATTAATCGATTACATGCATGTGATAATCGATTACTGGGTTTTCAAATGAATTTCAAAGTTTCTATTTTTAAAGGGATAATCAATTACCTCCCTGAAGTTTTTTTGAAAAACATGTCAGAATCGTTTTGATTTATTTCCAGATTTGTTTTTACTTAATTGATTCTGATTTATTTTCAAAATTCGAATTTGATTTTATTTTTGAAAATATTCCTTATTTGTTTTAAGAATCAAATCCTTGATTTATTTTTCTAAATCTTTTTTATTTGATTTTGATTTTAAAACTTATTTTATTTTATTTCCTAAATCTTTTTGATTTGTTTTTGATTTCAAAATTAACTTTATTTATTTGTTTTTCAAAATCATTTTTACACTTCTACATTCATCTCTTATGACACTCTTTTCTCTTCTTCTCCTATTCTCTGTTTTTCACGTTCATATCTTTTTGAAGAAAAACTAAACCTTGTTTTGGCCTTGTAACTATCTTATCTAGACTTCATTATCATAGTGCGTTATTGTTGTATTTGTGTTATCTAGAACACATAATAGTTAGAGTGGCTTTATATTGTTGTATCTGCACTATTAAGAGTGCACTATAGGTCTTGTACCCAATCTCTCATATTGTAACCAGTATTGTAAAGGGGTGTGTGACCCTTAGAGACTAGGGAGTGAATCTCCTAGTGCGGACGTGCTGCGTTCGTGGTGTTTAGGGTGAGGAACCCTTGTGTTGGGTAGTGCTAGACAAATGGTGGGTCACCTAGTAGTTAGGCTATCTGGGAAATCTAGGAAGGGTCTTCCTAGTTGGTTATTGAGGTCCATAGCGAAAGGAGGTTCCTAGTAGCTTGCGGGGCGCTTTGGTTGTAATTGGGGATGCGAGGCATCTTTGGTTTTTAGAAAAGCTCAAGCGGGTCGCTTGGGGACTGGATGTAGGCCGATTTGCCGAACCAGGATAAAATCTCCGGTGCAATCTCTTCTATCCCTACCTCTTTTATATTTCGTTGTTATATTTATTTGTTGTGCATCATAACAACTAATTTCATAATAATCTATTTTAAATGAATTTAAATTCATAAGCGCGTAACGGTATTTGTTGTTATTGATTTAATTCGTATCCGCGCATATTTTTTTTCATAATAGTATTAATATTATTCGCTTCCGCGCAATCGTTTTTCAACATTATTTTGTTTTCCGCTGCAAAATCTCTTTAAGATTGTTCAAAATGTTTTACAGCGAATATTTTCCAATGTTTTCGTAAACACCCAATTCACCGCCCTTCTTGGGTGACGGCTGCCAATCCTAACAATTGGTATCAGAGCTTCGTGCTTTGGTAAAGGCTTAACAGCCCTAGTATAAAGATCCTTGTAGTTTGGCAGCGTTGGGATATTTTATTTGTTTTAATATGGAGGGATTTTCATTCGATGAAGCACCATTTTTTGATGGAAATAATTTCTACTATTGGAGTGCTAGAATGAAAATATTTTTACAATCTATCAGCATTCGTTTATGGAATGTTGTTGGTTATGGTTTTGATGAAAAATCTTTTTCCTTGAATTTTCAAGCTATGCAGGTTTTGAAAAATGCTTTGACCCATGATGCATTTGCTATTATTGAAAATTGTGAAAATTCTAAGGATATTTGGGGCACTTTACATTTACACTATGCTACTAATGATCTTGTTGAAAGTGTAAGTGTCCACTGGAATGAGGAGAAAGAAGAAAGTAATGTGGAGCATGATAGAACTAACTCCCTGGAAGAAGAATATGATGATATTGAAAGCGTGGGGAGTAGCTCATTGTACGATGACGATGAACTTGAAAGCTTCATGGACTCAATGGAGGAATCAAGCTTTTCGGATAAGGAATCAATGGCAGATGAAACTAAAACATCCGACTACTTGGCTCATGAGGACCACGAGGTAATTTCAATTAGTCCTTGTTCTAAAACTCTACAATTTGCATATAATGATTTGAATGATGGTTTGATAACTTTGGAAAATAGAAACTTGGACTCTTTACAAAAATTATCTCTAATTGAAAATGAAATTGATATTTTGAAAAATGGAGATATTTTTGATAAAGAGGTGTTTTTAGAAAATAGCTCCTCGACTATTTTTGAAAATTTTATTGATATTGAAAAACAAGTTGAGGATACACTCTTTGAATATAGTAACATTGAAAAATCCATTTGTTCAAATTCCTTGCTTGAATGTGAAATTGAAAATGATGTTGATATTCAAAAATCAAGCAAAGTGTTTGACAATGAAATTTTTCAATGTGAAGTTAAAAATTCCAAGTTTCATGAAAATAATTTTGAAAAAGTCATATCATCGTCTAAACCCATTACATGTAATTATTGTGGTTGTTTGGGACATATTTCTCATTTATGTATATATCGTAAAAATTATAATATGAGAAATAAACTTGTGTGGGTTCCTAAGACCTCTAAGGAACCTATGACTAACCCCCAAGGACCCAAGATGAAATGGGTACCAAAAGGTTCTCCTTGTGTTATAAATGTGCAGGAAATTAAATCAAAGGGTGAACCGATTGGACAACGCAAGGGAGAGTCATTAAAGTCAAAGGGTCATTGGTCCAGAAATAAGCATTATGGTCAAAAGAGAAAGACGTTCATAATCAAAGCTTCTCTCGTGCAAAAATGTGAAATCATAAGATTGAGGACCTCAAACAAAAAGCGATGGCATGAACCAAGTGGAGAAGAATGCAAAACTCCTTGTATATCATCTTATTTTATAAGAAAAGTAAGAAGTTTATGAAAACTTGGACTTGTTATCGTTGGAAAAAATCTGAAAATAAGAATTTTCCCTTCCCTTGAAAATTTAATTTCAGAAACACTTGATCAATGATAAAGGTTGACTACCAAAATCAGAGTTTGCGGAAACATAGTAAAATCATCATATTGTACCCCAAAATATATCAAGTGTAACAAGTCCATTAATACCAAATAAGTATAATTATGAAACTGAATTCCTCTTATGATACCTTTTTCCAAAATATGTATCATATAAGTTCTATTAAAAATAGAAATGTTATAGAGCTGGTCACTGGTCCTTTGTCCAAACATCCTTCTGGTCGGATCCTCGATATCTGCACAACGGGTTCCCAACCCATACTTTCTATACTCTGCATGCACCTAAGGGACATCTCCCTTTACTGATTCTTGTGCAAGCTAGATGCACGATCAACACCTAATAAGGGCATGGGGGTTAGCTATACATATTCGCATAATCAAATGAGAATAAAACTAACATCCACAAGTTAACATGTAGCAAATCATGATGCATAATCATATGAGCACACCCGGTTAATCATAACAATTCTTTCAATGCAGGTGGCATGATGCATGATTTCCTTCCACAACTGAGGCCTCTAAAAGTCCATCTTGGACGTCCATCCAATACACCCTTGTGTTCCCGGAACACCGACATTCGTTCCCAGAACATAATGTCGAACCATACTTGGATAATACGCATCACTCCCAGAGTGTGCACCACGTTCCCAGAACGTGTAGCAAACCATACTTGGAATAATAAGCACCACTCCCAGAGTGTGCACCACGTTCCCAGAACGTATAAAAACCAGGTCCCAGACACTGGCCACTTATCTATAATGTGTCATCAAGTAGGTTGCATATCAATGTGTTCCCAGAACACTAACATACGTTCCGAGAACGTTTAAAACCAGGTCCCAGACACTGGCCACATATCTATAATGTGTCATCAAGTAGGTTATAATTTCGTACTCCCGGAGTACCCTCCTCATATTCCCAGAATATGATAAACGTTCCTACCAACCAAACTTCCATTCTATATGGATGCACAATCATTAAGGTAGGTTTTTATGTTTAATTCTATTATTATACCAATGTGTTCCCAGAACACTCACATACGTTCCCAGAACGTATTGCAAACCATACTTGGAATAAAATCAAGCACCACTCCCAGAGTGTGCATCACGTTCCCAGAACGTGTCCAAGAAACCATGTCCCAGACAATGGCCACATTCCCAGAATGTGTCATCAAGTAGGTTGCATCAGTTTAGTACTCCTAGAGTACAGGGTCAAGTACCCCGAACATCACAAACCATCCTTGCCAACCTATTTAATTACCTTTCTCTATGCATGCATTGCATACATAATTACTAAGGTTGGTCTTTCCATTAATTACTGTGATTTAGAAATATTCCAATTTCTCTTTTGAACGATTTATTTGAGGTATAGTCTTTGACACAAAATTCTCTTTTGAATTATTTCAAGACATGCCTTTAAACTTAGATTGGGTAAAACAAATTCAATGGTATTCAAAAACTTAACTTTTTATTTTTCAGGTTCAGGTACTAACCGGTTACAGTTCCAGGCTAACCGGTTAGAATTACAGACCTGAACTGTTTACCATTGTAATTCAGAAAACCCTTTTTCTTGAATTCCCTACCCAATCCATAAACCAGTTTAACAATGTTTATACCTCAAAACCACTGTTTATATCATTCAAAAGTCTAAATCACATTTCATTGTCCAATGAGCATAATTTCCTCTTGAAACTATCTCATTACCTTAAGGTATTAACTCTTTAACTGCAATCTGAACTATAACAGTGAAATCAACTTATTTTTAGATTGTTTTCCATGAAATTAAGGCCTAGATTTGAGTAGGATTTGTAAGACCACAATGCTGATTTTGTAAACTTATTTTCTTTTGCATTTTAACAGGGTCTAACCGGTTACGAATATCGTAACCAGTATTGTAAAGGGGTGTGTGACCCTTAGAGACTAGGGAGTGAATCTCCTAGTGCGGACGTGCTGCGTTCGTGGTGTTTAGGGTGAGGAACCCTTGTGTTGGGTAGTGCTAGACGAATGGTGGGTCACCTAGTAGTTAGGCTATCTGGGAAATCTAGGAAGGGTCTTCCTAGTTGGTTATTGAGGTCCCTAGCGAAAGGAGGTTCCTAGTAGCTTGCGGGGCGCTCTGGTTGTAATTGGGGATGCGAGGCATCTTTGGTTTTTAGAAAAGCTCAAGCGGGTCGCTTTGGGACTGGATGTAGGCCGATTTGCCGAACCAAGATAAAATCTCCGGTGCAATCTCTTCTATCCCTATCTCTTTTATATTTCGTTGTTATATTTATTTGTTGTGCATCATAACAACTAATTTCATAATAATCTATTTTAAATGAATTTAAATTCATAAGCGCGTAACGGTATTTGTTGTTATTGATTTAATTCGTATCCGCGCATATTTGTTTTCATAATAGTATTAATATTATTCGCATCCGCGCAATCGTTTTTCAACATTATTTTTTTTTCCACTGCAAAATCTCTTTAAGTTTGTTGAAAACGTTTTAAAGCGAATATTTTCCAATGTTTTCGTAAACACCCAATTCCCCCCCTCTTGGTTGACGGCTGCCAATCCTAACAATAAATACCACTAAAAACTTTAACTTTAACTCAATCAAATACATTTTTAAATTGAAAAACACGTCAAATGAATTCTGGACAGCAGAGGGTTGAGTCCAGGAAATCACTTTTTGAAAATCCAAAAACACTGTAAAGTCACACTTTTATTCATACAACATTTCCACATAAAACCAACACTCAAACACTTTATTTTTCAAACATTAGTACCAAAATAAAGCTTGGACAGCCACTACATATGTCAAAGATTTTCAATTAAATCAACTAACCAATTCCAAAAACAGTTAATTTTCAAGAACTAGTTACGTAGTGAAACACTTTTTCAAACATAAATAAAACACATAAACGACAAGCAATACTTCCAGAAATCAAATCATATAGTCAAGGAGCTCACGTTCATTCATGCATGTTGGAGAACTAGCAAGTATACGAGATCACAAGTAATATAATGAAAGTAAATTATTGTTCCACTCGGGGATTGTGAGTTGTTTCCAAATAATTCTCACCAAAGGCGTAATTAAAAGAGAAATTTATAAGTTTTTAAAATAATAAAATAAAATAAATAAAGGAAATTAAGATAAACCAATTAAAAATAGGGTTTGTGAGACATATAGAGAAAGACGTTAAGAACTAGTTTCATTGCAAGACTTATTTATTGATTGTGAATCTTTGTTTTTCATTAAACCCACGACATCCCAAAGGTAATAAAAACCAGATGTCTCTGTGAATTTATGTCTCTTATTCAATATGAGAACCCTTAATGTCTTAAGCGATTTTGACATATGAATAACCACTAATTAAGCACACTGGAACATTCAAGTCATATAAGCCCTAGATGTATGTTTACAAACTAGGCGGTTATAATATTTGGAAGAACGACCTATTCTAACCCTCAGATGTCTCTTGTTGGATTAGAGATTCTAAACAAAACATAAATTAGCTACTTTCATGAATTGGAATTAAAAGACAACCAAACAATAGGTTTTGAATGAAAAACATTAATTCATAAATTAAATAAACTCATCCATACAAATTCACCATGTTCCTAACGACAAAAAGGATTTTAGATACACATTATAAAAGAATAAAATAGAAGAAATAGAATAGGATACTCTATCATAGACAACAAGGAATTACCTAAAACTCTTATTCCTATGCTCTCCAAAATATGCAGTCTCCCTCTTTCTCTAAAAGCTACCAAACCTAATGCTAAGTCCTAGAATATATAGGAAAAACTAATCCTAAAACGAATCAATCAAAAATATATTAGAATCCTCAAAAGCAAAATAGATAGGCCCAACTTGTCAGACACTCGCGCTCAGGCGCAGCCCATCCACGCCTAGGCGTGGGACAAATAATGTGGCTTCTTCTTCTTTACGCGGCTTGCGCACCTAGGCGTGACATACCACATGCCTGGGCGTGTACCTCCCTGAACTGGCTGAGTTTTTCTTCATTTATTCCTGACTTTTTGCACACCAGCTCTTGACATTTAAACCCCATCATGGGCAACATCTAAGAACAACATTTCTATCCATTCCAACTCCAATCTCAAGATCTCCAAAGCTCCTTTCCATTCCAAAGCATAAATCATCAAATAAAGCTTCAAATTCCTAAAATCAAACCCAAAACGGATCAAAACGTTCAAGGATTCTAATTTACCTATCTTTCCTAAAAACATAACAAAAACCTAATATTTACTCAAGAAACAAGCCAAATCCATAGTAAAAGGGAGTTAATTATTACTCAAAAACATTATATATTAGATCCAAATCACTCCCCCAATCTTAGCATTTTGCATGTCCCAGGCAAAAGTAAAATAAAGATTCCAGAACACAAAACCATTTCTTAAATCAATATGTATACACCTAATCTAAAACACCAGACACATGACTCTTACACTTTTCTTCACAAGCAATAACTTCCATCAAAAACTGGTTAGAGAAACAAACTCCAAAAGAACCAGGAACTGGTGAACACTCTCAACCTCACTGTTTATATCTCTCTCATGTGTATCATGGGTTATAACATTTCACTCCAGTTCATCCAATGACAATGTGTTACCATATGCTTGACCATAGACCCAAATCTCCAATGAAATTATTGAATACATGCAAAAATCAAAAGCTCTTATTTTTGGTTGTAATGAGGCCATGGCTAAAAGTGTAAAGTGGGAAAAAGAAAGAAGGGATAAAACTAAGGGCTAAAATACAAAAACAAATTTCTCTCAAAATCATGAATGAACAATGAATACAATAAAGACTAACACTCACTTCAAGAACATTTTATTCTTCTTTACTTTTTCAATTTTTCCTTCTATTCTCTTCCTTTTCATTTATTTTTATTCTTTTTCAATTTCTTTTTACCTTTTTTTCACTTGGAAGAGACATAGAACTCACAACACTTTTCACCATTTTCACTTCTCTTGAGTCATTCCTCACAATTGCTCATTCAAAATTCCCAAGGTACTTGTAACATCCTGATTTTTATTAACCTAATAAGTATATTTAGGAATATCTTATTTACATGAGAAAAATGATTTACAACTATTTTCTTAGTATATACATATATGTATATAGTTATGTTGAGCTAAAATATACATGTGTGTATATGTTTGTAAACATTTTCCTAGTATATATGTATATTTATGTAAATATATCTCTAGGTAGGTGTTAGTATTTGTAATCGTATTCTTGTGTATATGGATGTATGTGTTAGTAATTGAATGTGTGTATGTATATATATATATATATATATTTAGGTTGAGTTAGGATATATGTGTTTGTGCTCGTGTGCATTCCTAAGTGTAAGTAATTGTAATTGTTTTCTTGTGTGTATGTATATTTGTTTATGTGATCGCATCGTTAGGTTTGGGTAGGGAAGTGTTCTAGAGTCGGTGGTTATAGTCGAAGGGTGATTGGTTTAGGTCTTAGATTGGTGTGGTTGCGATTGTGTAAGTAGGACATTGTGTAGATTCGAGTGTCAAAGTGTTCCAGAATCCATATAAATTCTTATAGTGCCTTGACCTTGATGGAGTGAGTGGATAAAGGACCCTAGGTTGGAACCTTGAGCATAAGGATAGACCCTAGTGTCTATGTTCGGGGAATTCCTTCGAACTCACGTATCAGCTGAGTTCCGGAATTTAATAGGTGTGCGAGACATTCGAGTTCAATCCGACCCTGTTGGTTATGCCTCGAGCGTGATTGGTATTAGGGTTAAGTGGTTAAAGGGTTGTCTTAAGTCGGTCGGGTTAGATCGAGTGTTTAATAAGAGGTTAAGTCTAGAATTCGGTTGTTAGTTCGTTTTGTCTTTCCGTGTTATGATTTATGTGTTTATTATTATTAATTTATAACTGTGATGTTTGGTATGTGTTAAGAGGTGTTTAGAAGGTGCTTAGAAAGTGGAATTGTGATAGGATAAGTTAGTGTGTGTGAGGAATGGCTTAGAACTCTTAGAATGCATGAAAGAAAGGAAAATATAGGCCATTAATCGATTAAGAGGTCCCTTAATCAATTAATTTTTATGCCACATTCAGCCACTAATCGAGTAAGGCTTAGCTTAATCGATTAGGATAAGTAGCACCTTCAGGCATTAATCGATTAACTCTTGTTCTAATCGATTAACCTTGTGCAACTAACAGGTGTTAATCGATTAACCACTGTCTTCTCAGACTTAAAACACGATTTTTATGTGTTGTTGCTCATAGTTTCCTCCTCTTCTACACGAACTCTTCTTCTTCTTCTTCTCTCTTACCTAATCTTTCTCAATCACCAAATTAACACCAAATAGCACCAAATCATCAACCTATAATCATCTCCCATCAATTCCCCATCATTTTCCAACAACAAAAACACCAATTTCATCTCTTTCTCTCAAATCCCCAATTCTCACTCAAAACCCTAACTCTCTCAATCCTTCACATAGAGTTGGGTAATCATCAAGGGAAGCTTAGGAAGTGTCTAAGGGAAAGGATTAGAAGACCAATGAGCTAGGATTGGAGCTTGGTGCATGGGTTCCAATAAAACCCCAATTTCTCCTTTTCTCTTCAAGAGGTAAGGGGAGTCTCTTTTCCACACTTTGAGTTAGGGATGGTTAGAGTTTATAGTAGGATTTGAGTTTAATAGTTAAATTAGAGTATGGGTACCAAAATAATAGTTGATAAAATTGTAATAGGAGTGCTTAGAGTATTATTAATTAAGTTTTTTTTGTTAATTGTAATGTTTATGATAAATCCCTTTGTTGTACGTTAATAAAGTAGGAAGTGAAGAACCCTAGGAAGTTGATTTATATTAATGCACACTGAGACATACCTGAGTATGTCGACTGATTGTTATTGATAATTGTTGTCGAACTAATTGTTATAAAAAGGACTATGTGGTTTGTAAATGAATGTATTGGAATAAAATGTTTAGAAGGATAAAGAGAAAGGAAAGTGGAAATGGCTATTGGTTATAGAATTGGAATTGAATAATGGAAATTGAACTCAAGTGTGAAAGTGGATTTTGTAGTGAATTGAATATGATATATTTTGTTATTCCATCCTTCGATTGATTATTATTCTTAAGTTTTTATTATGAACCGTTTACTGTCCTTTTAATTCACCTTGTTGTGAAAAGGTCTCACGCTTAGTGGTTAACATTTTAGGTACATGTTCAAGAAGCTTGAAGACCAGAGTGCGCAGCGGAACAAGTCGAAAGAAAGGAAATTTTGTATAAACTGTTTATATTGTAATTGGGTGCCCCACATTTTGTATAAACTTATTTTGTAAAATTAAATTTTAAAGCTCTCTATTTTAGTCTCAAAACTCTTAGTTATGTATCTTTTATATAATAAAATCGGGGTGTTACAGTACTCACCAAAAATAATACAATCAATGCAGGGTACCAAAGAAAAATATTAATATCTCATAAGCTCAAAATGGGAAACTAAGGGAATATATAATCAATTCAAATCATCTGAAAGCCACAAAAACACAATCCTAAGTGCCTTAATCATCTTAATGCATGCAATCAATTATCAATCTCAAAATAGTCATTGGTCAAGTTCTACAACACAGAATCAAAGTGAACACACTCATGAAATAAATAGGGGTCTCAATCAAATAATCAAAATAAATCACAAACCCCTGTCAAGTGTATGGGTTCAAAAAAAATCTCACAGGATAAATAGTCAATTCACTAATAACTTGTTCCAAAATTGTTTATAAAAATAATCAGTTCTCAACAAAAATTACAACTCAATCCAAAACAGTGTTGCGCACTAAAGTCAATGAGTCCATTCTTAGATCAAGTGTATCCACATATCATTAAGAACGGTCACAAGTCTTTTGCCTAGAATAATCATCTACCACAACACCAAGACACAAACCAACACAAAAATATGAGGACACAATTCAAGTCTGAAAAATCAATTTTTATTTTGTCTCCTCCCCCAAACTTAGAGGTTGGCTTGTCCTCAAGCAAACTAATATAGTCTAAACTACAAAATAAAAATTAAAATTAAAAAGGGTCCAGAATCACTTCCGTATGCTTCAAATTCACCACCAAGGGAGGTTGATGCTCCCTCAAACTTATGTACCTGCAGGTCAAAGGACTAGGTGCTTTCCTGTCACAAAAGCACCTCTCAGGGGGATATCATCAACTCCACCCTGCTACAATGTACAATATATATATATATATATATATATATATATATATATATACCATATGCAATAATAAAGCAAAACTAGAAAAATCACACACACATGCGAATAAAGAAAATGAAAAATCCTAGAAACAAATTGTTCTTACATCATAAATTTACATCAAAAAGAAAAATAAAAATACCAAAGTTTGATAGAAAGGATCTGAAACACGTGGTCCACAATACATAACCCAAAAAATCATAAAGATAACACCCCAAAATTATCAGCACTCGACCCCACCACGCTTGGGCGTGTGGGGTTGCCATGCCTGGGCGTGGCTATCAAACTTTGCTTTTTTAATTTTCTCTCTTTTTTTTATAAAAAAATAAAAGGAAACTAAAAGCACACAAAAATTATTCACACAAAAATAAAAATTAAAAAATACCTAAAAACAAAAGGATAAAAAGATAAAAACCTAAAAAGATAATCTAATCCTAGACCTAGAAAGATAAAAAGATAAGATAACCTAAAAAGATAACATAAAACAAATAATCTAATTCTAAAATAATCAAATCTAATCTAAGAAAATAATCTAATCCTAAAAGGATAAGATAAGATAAATAATATAATCTAATCTAAAATAATCTAATCTAATCTAATAAAAATAAAATAAAATAAAATAAAAATAAACTTTCTATCTAATTACTCCTACGTACCGAAAATTAATTGGAATCGAATTCCAATCCTCGGTAACGACGCCAAAAACTTGTTGGAGAACTAGCAAGTATATTAGATCACAAGTAATATAATGAAAGTAAATTATCGTTTCACTCAGGGATTGTGAATTTTTTCCAAATAATTCTCACCAAAGGCGTAATTAAACGAGAAATTTATAAGTTTTTAAAATAATAAAATAAAATAAACAAACCAAATTAAGATAAACCAATTAAAAATAGGGTTTGTGAGACAGATAGAGAAAGACGTTAAGAACTAGTTTCATTGCAAGACTTATTTATTAATTATGAATCTCTGTTTTTCATTAAACTCACGACATCCTAAAGGTAATAAAAACTAGATGTCTCTGTGAATTTATGTTTCTTATTCAATATGAGAACCCTTAATGTCTTAAGTGATTTTGACATATGAATAACCACTAATTAAGCACACTGGAACATTCAAGTCATATAAGCCCTAGATGTATGTCTACAAACTAGGCGGTTATAATGTTTGGAAGAACGACTTATTCTAACCCTTAGATGTCTCTTTTGGATTAGAGATTCTAAACAAAACATAAATTAGCTACTTTCATGAATCGGAATTAAAACACAACCAAACAATAGGTTTTGAATGAAAACAATTAATTCATAAATTAAATAAACTCATCCATACAAATTCACCATGTTCCTAACTACAAAAAGGGTTTTAGTTACACATTATAAAAGAATGAAATAGAAGAAATAGAATAGGATACCCTATCATAGACAATAAGGAATTACCTAAAACTTTTCTTCTCATGCTCTCCAAAATATGCAGTCTCCCTTTTTCTCTAAAAGATACCAAACCTAATGCTAAGTCCTAGAATATATAGGAAAAACTAATCCTAAAATGAATCATTCAAAAATCTATCAGATCCTCAAAAGCAAAATAGATAGGCCCAACTCGTCAGACACTCGCGCTCAGGGGCAGCCCATCCACGCCTAGGCGTGGGACCAAAAACTTGTCTTCTTCTTCTTTACGCGGCTTGCGCACCTAGGCGTGACATACCACACGCCTAGGCGCGTACCTCCCTGAATTGGCTGAGTTTTTCTTCATTAATTCCTGGATTTTTGCACCCCAGCTCTTGACATTTAAACCCCATCGTGGGCAACATTTAAGAACAACATTTCTCTCCATTCCAGCTCCAATCTCAAGATCTCCAAAGCTCCTTTCCATTCCAAAGCATAAATCATCAAATAAATCTTCAAATTCCTGAAATAAAGCCCAAAACGGATCAAAAAGTTCAAGGATTCTAATTTACCTATCTTTCCTAAAAACATAAAAAAAACCTAATATTTACTCAAGAAACAAGCTAAATCCATAATAAAAGGGAGTTAATTATTGCTCAAAAACATTATATATTAGACCCAAAAAATGCATTCAATTAATTGAAGCAAGTAGACATATAGACAATTAATCATTCAAGCAACACTTAGAATAAAATCAATTTGGTCCTAAACTAAATACTTAATTCGGAAATAATTAATAACACTAACTCTTCAATTTTATTTTCACAAACTTCAAATAACACTTAGCCTTTAGCAAAAATAAATTCCTCTTCTAGCCATCATGCTAAGACCGATTCATACTTCAAAAGGACCAAGACCAATTTATTTCAATCAGTCCCTTAAGCACTTAAACAAACATCAAACGGAAGAGGATCTTGGAGGTTTTTGTGAAGAACACGGACATAGGGTTGACTTTCTTTGACTTTTCTCTCCTAGGGTTTTGGTCTTGTTTTCTCACGGTGGCTTTCTGCCACCGCTTCCGGCACAACCATGTCGGAAAAAAAACGAGGCCGACCCCCCAAAACTCTTTCTTCTTCTAGCAAACAAACCCTATCGCCAAAGCATGATTTTGTTCCTTTAGACCATTCTCTGGTTCAAGATCGTCTTCTAAACCTTGATGGTTTAGATAACTTGACAAGCAAGAAAACATCTGATCTATTGAGAAACCTTGATGCGATCAAGGAAAAACTGAAAGGGAAGCAAGTAATTTCTGTTGAGGAGGAAGTAGTGCCTGAAACACAACTGGATCAACCGAAAAGTGTTGAAGACCCGAAGGTGACTGAACCAGCCAGAAAAGCATCAATATGGGATAGTTTTGATATTACCAAACTGAGGAATGCAGGAGGCAAACTTGAGTTTCACAAGCCTGAGATCAAAGAAGATACTGCTATTGGAAAGATTTTGAAAGATGATATTGAAGATGAAATTAAGTATTCGGAATCTGCTTTGACTTGCTATATCCTTGGTGCAAAGCCTCCTTATCAGGTGTTCAATGGTTTTATCAGAAGAATATGGGGGAAACATGGGATCGATAAAGTGTTGATGAACTCAGATGGCACTTTTTGTGGTTAGATTTAACACTGTAGAAGTCAGAAATAATGTTCTTGAGATTGGAATTTTCCATTTTGATGGCAAACCAGTCATGATGTCTCCTTGGCATGGTAAGTTCATCTGTAAAGGCAGGCCTGATAAGGTACAAATCTGGATTAATTAAAAGGTTTGGATGCGAAATTTTGGGGAGGCAAATCGTTGAGCAAAATAGCCAGCCTAATTGGTCTTCCAATTATGGTTGACAAAATGACTCAAGACAGAGAGAGAATCAACTTTGCACGTGTGCTGGTTGAAGTTGATCCTCATGTGCTGCCAGAGGAAATCTTTTTTGAATATGAGAATGAGCATGTGATCAATCAGGCTGTAACCTATGAATGGAAACCTGTGTTTTGTGAGAAATGCAGCATGTTTGGCCATGATAAAAAAATGTGTAGAAAAGGCACAAAGAAGGAGTGGGTTGTGAAGAAAAAACCAACTCAAGAAGAGGTGCTGGAAATAGCAGAAGTGGCTAAGGCTCAGGAAATTGATGCAATTGATGCAGCTGCATCTAAGGAAGATTGTTCTACTCCTAAGCAGAAATCTCAATCTGATCCTCCTGAGACTTAAGTTCCAGTGCTTAATACAAAACCAGAGACTCTTGCTGAGAATCAATGGCAAATTGTGACTAGGCAGAGAACCAAAGGGAAAGGTAATTCTCCATCTAATCTGGATAAACCAGATCATGGATAATATTGGTGCATGGAACATTAGGGGAGCTAATCACCCTAATAAACAAATTGAGATTAGCAGGTTTTGTATGAATAATAATATTAGTTTATTTGGAATTTTGGAGAATAAAATAAGAAGTGATAACTTCAGAGAAATTAAAGAGAGAGTGGCTCCTGGTTGGGGATCATTCATGGACTTTCCCAATAATGGCAGAGGAAGGATCCAGCTAATTTGGAAACCTGATATTTATGATGTGCACATCCTCTCCCATGATTATCAATTCATTCATTGTCTGGTTGTGGAGAAAAGGCTGAACAAGGAGTTTGAGATCACCATGGTCTATGCTGCTAATGATTCTCAAATTAGGAAGCTGTTATGGAATGCTTTGATTTCAATCAGTGCCTCGGTTTCTAGACCTCGGCTGGTGTTGGGAGATTTTAATTCCTTCCTTGACCCTCAAGAAAAACTCGGTGGTAATCAGGTAGATATCAATGACCTTGCTGATTTTAGATATTGTGTTAATCAGTGTCATCTGTTGGATATGAAATATACCGGTAATCTGTATACCTGGGATAATAAGCAAATGGAAGAGGCTATGGTGTTTTTCAAAGTTGATAGATCCTTGATAAATGAAGCATGGATTCAGGAATGGCCTCAAGCCCAGACTGATTTCCTTCAGGGTGGTATCTCTGATCATTGTCCTATGATTGTAAGCTGGCAGTAGACTGATATTTGGAGGAGGGGCAGCTTTAAGTACTTCAATATGTGGGCTTCTGATCCTGACTTTAAGCAAATAGTTCAAGATGCATGGGAGGTTGATGTTGATGGCTATCATATGTTTAGATTTTCCATAAAGCTAAAAAGGGTCAGAGAGGCTTTATCTCAATTTAATAAAAACAAGTTCAGCAACATTGATAAAAAGGAGCTTGCTCTCAAGGATCAGCTGATTGAGATTCAGAGAAAATTGCAGGAGGATCCTGGTAATTCTCAAATTCAGAGGCAGGAAAGGGAGATTTATCTTAATTATAGAGATGTCTCTCAGAAGAACTTTCTTTTCTTGAAGCAAAAAGCCAAGGAGAAATGGATTCATGAGGGGGATCAGAACACTGCATATTTTCATAAAGCAATCAAAGCAAGACTCTATAGGAATAGAGTTCTGAAAGTGACTGATACTTTTGGTACAGTTTTTTCAAACAGCAAAGACATTCAACAAGCTTTTCTGGATTATTATGTTGATTTATTGAATGGTAACCAGAAGGTTTGGAATTGTATCTTTTGAGGAAATGGCTATGGGCAATGTTCTTACAATTGAGCAGCAATTGAGACTCATTCAGCCATTCTCAGCAGAGGAGATCAAGAACACTGTATTCTCCATCAATAGAGATAGCAGTCCAGGTCCAGATGGCTTTGGAGCTGGTTTCTACCAAGATGCTTGGGAGATTATTGGTACTGACTGTTGCTTGGCTGTTGCTGAATTCTTTGATTCTACTAAAATGTTAGCTGAGATGAATGCTACTAATCTAGTTCTGATCCCTAAGCTTGACTGTGCCAATTCAGTGGTTGATTACAGACCTATAGCCTGCTGTAATACCTTTCTCTAAACTTATTTGCAACAGGCTTAGTGATGTGCTTCCTATTCTTGTGAATGAAAACCAAACTGCATTTATTCAAGGAAGAAGCATCCTTCATAATATTCTTATCACTCAGGAGCTGTTGAGAATGTATGGAAGGAAAATTGTTTCACCAAGATGTTTGTTCAAGATACACATCAAGAAAGCATATGACATGATAGACTGGGGTTTCATTCAAAATATGCTGTATGAATTCAGGTTTCCAAGGAAATTTACTGATTGGATAACGTGTTGCATCAAATCTGCCAGCTTTTGTTTATCTCTAAATGGTGCTAACTTTGGTAAGTTCAAAAGCAGCAGAGGCATTAGGCAAGGGGATCCAATGTCCCATTTGCTTTTTGTGCTTGTCATGGAAGTTCTTACTAGGCAGTTGAGGTTTGCAGCTGGGAATTCAGTCTTTAGATATCATCCTCTTTGCAAAGATTCTGGCTTAGTGAATCTTGCTTTTGCAGATGATTTAATGATTTTATGCAAAGGTAAGAAAGACAGTGTAAGAATCCTGTTTGATGCCTTCAGCCAGTTTTTTTATTCTTCTGGTCTGTGTGCTAATGTGAATAAATCTCAGATTTTCTTAGCTGGTGTTAAGGATTGGGAGCAAAATGACATCCTTCAGCTCACTAGCTTCAAGAAAGGATCTTATCCTTTTAAGTACTTAGGGCTGCCTATCTCTCACAAAAAATGGTCTAATGCCTCTTGCCAGATTTTGGTGGAGAAGATAACAGCAAGGATTAATTGTTGGACTTCAAGACACTTATCCTATCAAGGTAGGGTCCAGCTTATAAATTCAATCTTATTGACTCTTCATTCTTATTGGGCCTCGATTTTCTTACTCCCTAAAGAAGTGATCAAAGGCATTGAGAGGAAGTGTAAAGATTATTTGTGGGGTAATAGCAATGCACAAGTGGCAAGGAATCAGATTTGCAGAAATAGGAAGCATGGTGGGCTTGGCTTCAAAAATTGTTGGATTTGGAATTTGGCTGCTGTAGGCAAGCAGTGTTGGCAGCTTGTTAATAATGCAGATGCTCTTTGGAGTAAGTGGATCAATTCTATCTATTTAAAAGAGCAGAATTTCTGGAGTTATGAAACCAAACCTACTAACAGCTGGCACTGGAAACAATTGATCAAGGTAAGGGATAAGCTCATGTCTGGTTTCTGTAATAATACTTGGAGAGGAAACAGCACTGGCATCTATACCATTAATTCTGGTTATCAGTGGTTACTTGGTCAGCAAGACAATTTTCCCATGCATAAATTTGTCTGGAATCATGCTTCAATTCCGAAGCATTACTTCATAGCTTGGTTGATGGCTCATAATAGATTAAATAAAAAAGACAGAATTGCTAATTATGCAGATATTGATCAAACTTGTGTGCTTTGCAAAGTTGATTTTGAGTCGGCCCAGCATCTTTTTTTCGACTGTGTTTGGTCTGCAGAATTGGTCCACTTGGTTTATAATTGGCTATGTCTTGACAATGTTAGAACAAGCTATGCGAGATGGACGCACTGGATCATATTTGCTTTTACTAAATGTAAAGCCCGACAGCAAATGATTTTTGCAGCCTTCTCTGCAATGGTGTATAGGATTTGGCAAGAACGGAATGCACGTTGTTTCACCAATCAGGAGCTTCATGTCTTGCAAGTTTTCAAGCTTTTGAAGAGAGAAATTGCTATTAGATTTAATTATGTTTTTGAAATTAATAAGTTTTTTGATAGGACCATTGTAATTAGACTTATGGAAGAACCTTGACTTTCTTGTTTTGTAAGGTGAACCCTTCTTAGAAGGTGTCACTTTATTAAATGAGTTGAGGTGTTTGTCTCCATCTTGAACCCTTCTTAGAAGGTGACTAGATTGAGGCAATATCCGTGGTTGTATTATATTTTGCTCGGTTGGTAATAAATTCTTTATTTTTTACAAAAAAAAAAAAACAAACATCAAACTTTAACATATAATCTGTAACACCCCAAATTTTAACCCCAAGTATAATTAGAATAATAGCGAGATTGAAATAATAGTAATAATAATAATAAGGTTAAAGGAGTGTTAAAAATGGATCTTTTAACGTTAGAAACGTAAAATAATTGAAAATTAAGAATAAAGTAATTAAATGATTTAATATGATGTTTTCAAGATTTGAGTGTCATATTAAAATTTTGATTTTATCATTTTAATTGAAATATGTTTTCTAGTCAAAATAAGTATAAATTTGTTACCATACGTTTTTCAAAAATAAAAGAGTACATTTATTTAGTTTAATTAATAGTTTGACAGGGAGCTCGAGTGACAGGCCTTAGAGGCATTTTCACAAATAATTTCTTTAAAAAGATATGTTTAATTTAATATTTTGAGCGTCTTTATAAATTTTCAGAGCGTTCGGAGACTCTTTTATTTTTAGCTTCTGGATTGATTTTAATATATTGCCGGTATATGTTATATTTAATGATTTGTTATTTCAAAATTATAAATATTATATTTTATCAAGTTTAATATCAGAATTGGAAACTATATTTACTTTTGAATTTCGATACTTTTTCTTACGCAATAGCTATCTGTAGCGACATGTAACTTTATTATTTTTCATTCAGTTTTGAGTAACTGAAAATATAATATTGTTTTACTTAAATTTATTTTATTTTTAGGATCGTCAAACTTTTAATTATAATGCAAAATACTTACACACATTGACTTACAAATAAAAACAAAACATAAAAATATATAAACAATTCCCTAAACTACCCAGACCTCAACCCACCGTAGAAAAAAAGAAAGAGAGAGAGAGAGAGTGTGGCCACAAAGCCACCTCGTCAACCAAAAAAAAAATAATAAAAAAGAAAATCAAAAGAATGTGGCCATAAGGTCGTTCACGTGAGAAGTGAGAAGAAATAGAAAGGAAGAATGAGAGATGGACTAAAAGAAAGCATCACAGAGAGAGTGTGTTAAACAAAACCAAAGAAATAATAGAAACAAAGTACTAGAATGAGAGAAAGAGAAACGCATAGTGCAGCGAGAAACTCATGGTGCAGCGACCAGCGAGCGAGAAAATGGAAGAAACTTTTTGATTCCTAACTTCTTGGTCCAATAATTCAAGATCCAACCGTTCAGTTTCAAATCATTTTTAGGTAAATAACCTTCTCAACTCCCTCTATCCATTTATGTAATTCATTCGACGATCCATCAATTTTTTTATTATGCCTATATTTTCAAATAAAGAGATGTTTTGGGGTAAAGTGATATATTTTTATTGTATAATGATATATAATGATTATTTTGACAAAAATAAATTTAGTTAATATATACATATATATATATATATATATATTTTTAATGTTATATTAGTTTTAACGTGTGTCCCTGTTTAGATCCAACATGTTATTGTTGACCCTGACCCTCGAGTAAGGCGCGGATGTGAACGTGGTATTGTTTCCATTATCAGGACTCTCAGGTAAGAAGGGTTGTATTACCTTTACTTGGAAAGAAAATTCTAGGATTCTATAGTAGTGACTAAGAATAGGGTAATTAAGAAATAAGTTAATGAACCTTAGGGTAGTCCCCGCTAATATAAATGATTTATTTAAAATAGTTAATGAAAACCACACTTTAGGGAATAAAATGTAGGTGCATAGAATAAAGTCTGGAGCGGATGAGTGTATTAGGATATTAAAAGAGTTAATATAGAATTGAAAATGTAGATAAACATAAAATAAAACCAAGGAAAATTAGTTGAGGAAAAACCAACGAAACATGAGAGTAAAAGGATATAGCGTAATTGTAATAGGCAAGAAGAGTAGAGTGACTGAAATTAAATGATAAAACTAAATTTTAAGTACAAGTGGGTAATAAGTAAAAAATTTCGTGAAAAGATAATAAGACAATGAGAAGGAATGTAATAGTAGTAGATAAATAGAATAGAGAAATAATAAAGGGAAAATAAGTAAATAGTAGTGTGAGAGAGAGAGGAATTATATAAATAATTAAGAATTTGATAAGGGAATTAAAATATGACGACTATACTAACGCTAAGTGGAGTTTGGTGTAAATTAGGATAATTTAATAAATAGATGAAGAAAAAGAAAAGAAAGAGAAATACTTAAATAGAGGAAAATAATTGAAATGAGAACAAGTCCCTAAGGAAAGAAAAGAGAAAAAAGAGAATAATACTGGAAATCAAAAGAAGAGAAAAGATATATGATTAAGAAAAATAAAAAGGAAGAGAAGAAGAAAAACAAAAACAAAAAGAAAGAAAGGTAAAGGAAGACCGATGCGTGCCTGTCGAGGCGTGTCGGCACCGATGCGTGCCTGTCGAGGCTTGTCAGTATTAAAAGAATAAAAGCGGCGCGAGCCTGTCGAGGCGTGTCGAAAATAAAAGATAAAAGAAGCCCGATGCGAGCCTGTTGAGGCGTGTCGGCACCGATGCGAACCTGTCGAGGCGTGTCGGTATTAAAAGAATAAAAGCGGCGCGAGCCTATCGAGGCGTGTCGAAAATAAAAGATAAAAGAAGCTCGATGCGAGCCTGTCGAGGCGTGTCGGTATTAAAAGAACACTGCGGCACGAGCCTGTCGAGGCTTGTCGATAATAATAAGAATGAAAGACCGATGCGAGCCTGTCGAGGTGTGTCGGCATCGGTGTGAGCCTGTCAAGGCGTGTCGATAATAAAAGATGGAAGACCGATGCGAGTCTGTCGAGGCGTGTCGGCATTAAAAGGAAAAAGAATGGAAATGAAAGAATGAAAAGAGAAATGATATAGAAATGAACAGCGGATTAAAAGTGGAATAAAATGTGGGAAAATGAAAAGAGAATTAAAAATTAAAAGAAAGTGAGAATAAGTGAAGAATTAAAAGATAAATTAATTATATGGATATTTATGAGTAACGGATATTAATAATAGGGTAGGCTTAGTTTATTGCTATGTCTCTTGTAGAATTTATCTTTCTAAGTTCTGTGTAATGTTACCCTTCTTGCTATATTTTGCAGGTACTGAAGTGGGGCTTACATGGGACATGGCCGAGCAGGGTTTTCATTCCACTACATGGAATGTATATTGATTATTATGAGTGGACAACTATTTTTGTAATTTTAGAATATGTAATAGTCGCATGCCCTGAAACTTATACTAATAGGGCGTTAGGACCTGATCTGATTATTAGACTGTTGTGTTTTATGTTTTTAAATATTTCTGGATTGACAGGTTTTAAGAAGAAAATTTTTGGAAGTCCGAAAAACAGAGGAAACTCTGCCGGATTTTCGTAAGAAGTTTTTAGAAGTAATTAAGTTTAAAAGAAATTTTCTAACACCAATTTTAATAAAACTTAAAATTAACTAATAAAAGTGAGGATGTTATATAATCACTTAACTAACTTGGAATCAAACATATAACACATAATCAATTCAAAATCAATTTAGTTTTCATGTCTCTTAACCAAAATCAACTTAAATTATTAATACATAGTCAAATACACAAATCACTTTTAATCCCTAAACTTATCTTATATACCTTAACCAAATCTCAAAAGAATTCATGCTATCAGATATGCAACTTAAACAATTTTCATGACTCCATGTTCATATAAATGAGAATCAAAGTAAGAAGATAAATCAATTAGGGTACACCAAGTTTGACTCTTAAACTATTTAAATCACATCCTTTCACAATCATGCAAACTTACTTTATCAAAAATACAAATCAATTTCCTACACTCATTTAATCACAGCTAAACATCACAAACAATAGGTAAGATCTAGTCAAGACCATAGAAAAATGTACAGAACATCAAACATGTCAAAGACGTCAAATAAGGCATTCGATCGGATTCGGAAAATTCAAGAAAGATAAATTCCAAACTATACCAAATAAATCAATTTTAGTTCCAAAATTTGCTACATACCTAGACGCCTGTCAAAGTTCGTCATGTAAAATTTTCAAGTCATTTTCACATTCAGAACACAAGTTTTTATTCAAATTTGTCAATAAAATCCAATGAGACCTGTAGCAAACCTGAGGCGAAATGCAATTATTAAAAATAGTAAACTAACTCCAATTAACACGAAGTTAGGTACAGAACATCTAAACACATCCAATATTATCTCCTAAAAATTTCAAATTATTTGGAGTTGCCTAATTTACATTTTTCCATTTTAATTTCCCTGTAACTAATAAAATCCTGAGCTGAACTGCTCATTTATTAAAAATACTAAATCAACTCCAAATCACCTTAAATTTTACAGAGAGTCTCTTAACATATTCAAGCTCTCACCATAAAAATTTCAAGTCCATTGGAGCAGTTTAAGTTCAAAAATTCTGTGCACATTCAATCCGAAGAACCCGTTTTTCTGAAATTGTTTTCTCAAAAACAATTCTTGTAAAAATAGTAAACCATGCCCAAAAATTGTACGAAAATTCAGTGAAGCTCAAATTAATCTTATCAAAACAGTGGCCAAGTTTCAAAAGCATTGACCATGTACAATTGTTAATCCATCAAGCCCTCTTATCACAAAAATCACTAACTTCCAAAATCAATTCCAAACAAATCAAATTCAGTAAAAATACCAAAACAATTTCAAATCAACTCAAAATTTGTAGAACACCTTCAAATAGAACTAGGAACATCATATTAAATTTTAAAGGCAATAAAATTAGTAAAAGTACTTTTTAACAAATTACTCCTACAAGCTAAAATTACTAACTTTCACAATGGTTCTTCACAAACAAAATCATTTCTTTACATACATACTAAAACCGAATAAAATCATCACCAAACATACAAGCTCAAATCAAATTTTTTTTCAGACCTATATACATGCACATCCCTAAACCAAAAGGTACCACCAAACATCAAATCAAAGCAAAGTCATTTCATTTCTTTATTTTTCTCATAAAATCCGAAAAATAGGTCATGGAAACAACCAAGGTTCATCAATGAACCACATGAATCAAGAACAAAAATTACTTTCCCCAATCTAGGGTCTTGACCGAAACATGCGTCAAGGAGTAAGCTCGAAATTTACAAATCAAAATAATAAATCAACATGCATGGAGGAACAACTTCAAAAATCAATTTCATTTCCCAACCACATACATAAAAACCGAAACCAACATAGAAAATAAGAATCATTTGTGCAAAATATATATAAAAACCGATTCACCCATAAAAACCTTTGTGCATGTCCATTTTCTTGTTAAAACTTCAATCTGTAAACAAGAGCAATTGAAAAACATAGGGCATCATCAAAAACCAACATGCAAGAGCTCATTTTTAGCAAATCAATAACTTTCTAACAAAAACATATATAAAACCGAAAATAAATTCAAAAATAAAGATTAAGGACAATGAAAATACCTAGATCAAGTCTCAAAAAGTTAAAATGAAATCAAACCCTCTTGCTCCCTCCTTTGGTGCTCACGGGTTCCTCTAGAGTGTGGGGGTGGGGTTTTGCTTCTTGGTTCCTAATGGGGAAAGTGTTTATGTATGTTTAGTTTACAAAGAAAAATGGAAGAGAAAACACTTTGGGGAGGTATACTCCCTTCCTCCATCCTCGCGGCCTCCCCTCCCCTCTTACTCTTTATCTCTTTATTTTTTTCTAACTCATAAAATGGCAAGAACCAACATGAAGGCATATGGGTGAGGGTATATTTATAGTGGAGAACTTAAAATGGGGTGCAAAGAAGAAAAGGTGGGGTAGAAAAAAATCAAAAGATACTCCCTGTGACACCCTTCCGAATTACCCAAATTTAATATAGTATTTAAGCTATTATATTGGATAATATATGGACTTGTGAGTGTTAAGAAAATAACTGAAATAAAATTTTCTTTTAAAGCGAGTGTCAAATCGTCATTTGGAATTCTTGGAGAATAAGCTCTAAACCATTTCAAAACATTTGTATCGAGTTCGACGATCTCTAAAACCTTTTCACAAATAGGGTAACATTCGCTCTTTGGAAACATCTTTGTATCATACAAGTAAGTAAAGTTACTCATGCTTTGTTCGATAAGACTGATACCATCAAATAATATTTATAGCCGAGCTCTTAAATAGATTAAATCAGAGTAAGCGGAAATTATTGGACTATGCAACTGATAGTAATATAAACATAGGTTTTATATATATAATAAGAGTCATAATACATAGTCCCATCATGATAGTCTCCAAGACCCAGAAGTACAAGTCCATAAAAACAGATCTACATCACAGTGTAACTACAGCCCTAGAGTATTCCAAAAGTATATCTACAATATATATACATAACCAAAATAAAACTCCAGGGGTAATCACGTAGATCTGGCAGCATCAGATGTGGTAGTAGTAGTAGCAGTCTCCAAAAACACAAGTAGTAGCATCATCGTCATCACAGCAGCAGCAAAGTATCCTCCACATCCTCCACAACATCGGATCCTCTGATCCTCATCATATACCCTATACACATACCTAGGGATCATCGTCCCTCCAATCACTCCCAGTAGAATGCACGACAGCCTCGCTCCCACTCTCGTCCTCCACCGGATCCTCCTCGATCTCATCCGAGGGAGAGTGTTCCCTACCACTGGGGACCGGGTCAGGTGATGGTGAAACCCTGACTGGGCTCCTCGGATCAGAAGGGGGAGTCTCCTCGCAGACGACTCTCGAAGTAAAAGGGTGAGAGCGGGTAGGTCGAAAATGAAAACTATGGTAAGAGCGAGCTGGTCGCATGGGAGGTGGTCCATGGTAAGTGTAAAACGGGGGTACGTGCGTAGTGTATATGATGGGAATCCTAAACCTACGAGGACAGAATCGGATCAACGGGTTCGGGTGGTAGAAGGTAACCTCTACCTCTCCCTCGAACACCGCACGATGGTCCTCAGAGATCCATGTGCCACTAGGAAGTGGCCGGATCTCGATGCAAGCAATGTAACGAGACATCACCTACAAGGGCATAGGGGTAAGAAATTCTATACACATAATCAACAGAGAATAAATTGTGCAATATGAGTATGTAAATATGCATCAATTAACAACAATCACATATATCACTTAGCAGTTAATTAATGCACATAGGATGCTCACACTTATTTCATTTATCACAATTAATTTAAATGAGTGGCATGATGCATGACTTTAGCTCTCAAGCCTATCTTCATCATACTATGTCACTCTCTGACGTCCATCCCTGACAACCCAACACTCAACAGTGCGTTGTATTCCTAGGTATACAACAATTCGTACATTCACCTAGAATGTACACGACAAGCTTGGAATCCATGCCACCCGAGCATATCCCGTCATCCAAACGGACTGTCATCCAAACGGTATAACCATATCGGCATCCACTCAGCCGACCACGCCAACGACGTGTCATCAAGCAAGCGTATTGGCACTCCCAGAGGCCCTCCACATGTTTACCAAAAACATGATATACGTCCTACCATCCAAACTCCAGAATGAATGCATTTTATCTTTTGGACTTAAGGGAAATTGATTAATACTTTACAGGCCACCTAGGCTTATTTCTTTATCAAAAAGGACCATCACCAAACGATCTATTTGTATTAATCAATTTCTCTAAGTCTTGATCCCTTGAACTATTATTAATAATTCCTTAATTAATTAAGTCAAAATTGAAAATGGTGTTTTCAGGTTCTGGGTAATTTACTCGAGTAAAATTCCGTACACTCGAGTGTTCTCCAACTTTTCCAGATTACTCGAGTGTTCTTAAGATTACTCGAGTGTTCATGAATTTCTGAGGATTTGGGTTTCAAAATCAATAATTTACTCGAGTAGTTCATAGGTTACTCGAGTGATCATGGACATTTCCAGAATACTAGAGTTCCCTTGAATGACTCGAGTGATTAGCCTTAACTTGTTCTCAGGTCATGCATGATACTCGAGTATAAGACAAAATACTCGAGTGTTCTTGCTCAATTTACATTGTTTCATAAACATTTTACTCGAGTATCCTGTCTTTTACTCGAGTGTTTCATAGCAGAAAACACTGAAACTTGGTTTTCACATAACATTTTCATTTCTACTTAATTCTAGTCCATTCCAGGGATCCACAGAGTTAACATAACATCATTTAAACATGTTACAACACTTATTTCATATCAAAACACAGATTTGACAGAGAATCCAACAATTATGCATAAAATGCACATTTTAACAACTCAACACCTCAAATTGCATAATATGCATAAAACTCATAAGGTAAAGTTCATTTAAGCTTGCATGCATGATATAGAACTTGCTTAACACAGTTTTAGAGCATGGATTGGTCTCCAAACCAAAGTTCCTATTCAATCTAAGCCCTTAGAGCCTCTTGGTGGCTCTCTAACACAATTCATGGAATTTAATCTCTATCTAGTGAATATAATTACTTCCCCTTACCTCTTAGACGTGAATCAAACAGTAAATCTCCAAAGAAAAGCTCCACAATTCTCAGACCAACTTCAAGCACCATATGCAGAGCATTTAGAGTGCAACACCAAAGTGGAATTGGTTTATACATGAAACAGAGAATAGAATTGGTGAAATTAGATTTTCTAGACTCTATACAACATGAACTCACTAAAGAAACTGAATTTGAGACTCAAGGATTCGTGAGCTTACCAGAAATCAAGATCAAAGTAAGCTCCCAGACCAAGGCTTGACAGAAACAGCTTCACTTCAACTCCTTGAATCTTCCACCACACTCACTCAATCCTCACGATTTTGGTGTTTATACAAAGCTCGTGATGTGAGCTTTGTATTCGTGTATAGTTTGTAGCTCAAAACAACTCACAGAGGACGAATTGAAAGGAACAAGTTCAAAACCCTAACTCCTCAACAAGCTTCGAATTTGACCAAGAGCATCAACAAATCAGTGTTGATAAGCTTTTATAGACATGGAGAAGGCCCATGCAGGACGACACGACGCCTTCGAGCTGTTGATGATGGAGTATTCGTGGCAAGAAGAGGGAATCGTTCATGGTGACTCATCAAACGCACTCACTCGTGCAGATTGACCCAGAATACTCGAGTATTCACAATAATACTCGAGTGTTTTGCCCAGATTTTGAAAAATAATTATTTTATTTACTTTTCCTCCAAAACCTTTCCTATAATTACCTCTAGGTCCCTACCCAGGGACTAATATGCAGAACTACTTATTTTATGCATTATTATGTTTACTAAATTAATTCACACACATATTTTAATCAAGGATTAATATGGAAATAATTAATTATAATTAATTTATAATTAACATTTCATTAATCGGGGATTAAAATTTTGAGGTGTTACACTCCCTCTCTTTCCCACGGTTTCATCATAAAATATGGGGCAGGTCTTTGCATTTTTACTCTTTGGTTTATGAGCATTAATTTAAGGGTTTGCTTAACCTCAGCCCTAAGGGCTGAGGATAAGAGTCCAAGAGTAGTTAAATTTTATAGAAAATAGTGTATTTAAGAGAGATAAAGCTTTATATTTTTACTTTTTCAAGAAAACAAGTCTAGATTAAGGTGCTTATCCTCAGCCCTAAGGGCTGAGGTTAAGAAAATCCTTAATTTAATAATGTATAGGTAGGTTTATGCAGGGTATTATGGAATAGAGTGAATAAATAAAGTGAGGACGTGCATTGGTTAGGAATTAATGATATGTCTCCCATAGGCTACATATAGGGTGGGTACATTTAATTGGATGCTCTAGGGTCTTGTGCTCTCTTAATTATGTGTCTAAAAATTCAAATTTGAAATGCATGAAATAAATCATTAAAACCGTGTGACATTAGGAAACAATAGGAGATAACATTTTTCTAGTATAGTGAATAACACTTGGAAATCATGTTTTCATTTTCTTAAAGAATAAAACATTTTAATTTTCCCAAAAATAATGAGAAATTCATGGCAGCATAATTTAATACCAAACTTTACAAAAATAAATTCTACATTTCAATAGGATCGTTTTGGCTGTAAATTCGTTAAATTCTGATTTAACAATCAAAAGTTATAAATTTTCAAAATTAAGTAAAACCTTTTAAACCAACAAATAATAATTCCTCAAAAACATAAAATAAAATAATCTACTATCACAAGATAAATTCTAATTAATTATTTTCACTTATAAATATAAATCAATTAATGACTTTATGTAAATTTAAAAGAAATGCCCAATCACAATTTTTTTTTTAAAAAATCAATTTATTAAAATGGGGAAAATTGCGGGTATTACAAGGAGCTCTCTGGTTTTTCTATGATGCTGCAGAAGTAATCGATTATTCTGACTAAAAATTTTAAGAACAGATTTGCATAACTTAGAAAAACACACCCAGAGATTTTAAAACATTTTCTCAGAACAGTAAAATCAACATCAAAAACATTTTCTAAGAAATACATTTTTATTTTAGAAAAATCTTCTCCAAGACTGTTAGTTTGGCCTAAATCAAGAATGCATAAAGTTGTTATTACCTTACATGAATTCCTAAATAATGGAAAAACACATATCCTTGAGATTGCTTCACATTTGACTAGATTTCTTGATTTGTGAGCTTGTTTGTAATCATCAAAACTTTCATCATGCATTCATAACTTGAAGTCCATTGGAGTGCCTTGAATTCTAACAAAGCCTACATCCGAGCTGAAGCTGTCAAACGAAGGACAGAGAAGAAACTCCTACCTCGAGTAGCACAGATAACTTACAAGCCCGGAGACCTGGTGCTATGGAGATCCGATATTAGAAACAAAAATGCTCAACAAGGCAAACTCGAACCAAAATTGGGAATGACCCTACCGTATAACGGAGGTAACTAGCTTGGGAGCGTATAAGCTCGAAACCTCATCAAAAACTCTTGGAATGCCGATAAGTTGAAAAAAAAATAGTACAAAAGAAATATCATATGTATTTTTTAACAGCTAATTTTAATGAGATTTGATCATTTATTCTTATTTACATCCTCAAATGCTCGAATACATTACAAATGATTATCAAAAGCAAACAACGTTTACTTGACCATAAACTGATCGTATGCACCAGGTCTCGGGCCAGCCACTGGGGTCCTAGTTATGGATCCACTAAACACCTCACCAGTGTTTGGGACTTTGCCGAACACAGTGGGGTGGGGATCAATCGATTATTTCAACGACTCGCCTTATACTCCCTGTCAAGATACAAGCCCGCCAAATGCTGGATAAGTTCACATGGGTGGTCTTCTTGACCAGCGAGACAATCCCATTATAGAAGTTGAGGATAAAAGTAAGAAGAATGCATTAAACATAAAATCCCACGAGATATTTTATTTATAAATAAAATAATTACATGAAGTTCCTTAACCAAAATACATGATAAATCCTAAAAGGTAAGATGCTAAGACCCCCATCTTCGGAAGAGCTTGAATATGATAGATCGAATTCAACCAAAACCCATTCATTACCAACACTGGAGCAGATTCTGCCATCGTGAACCTGGAAAATGAAAGACAACCCTTTTGTCCTAAGAGAAGCATTCGGATTCAAGACACGCATCCGATCAACACAATTCATAATAGACTCCTCTCCCAAGGATAAGAACTCATATTCAAGCTCATATTTTTGCTTTACAAGCTCCTCTTTCTCTGCTTCAAGTTTGTCAACATATTGGTTCAAGACTTGATTTTGCCTTAGAAGCCCCTCCTTAGAACGAATGAGCTCTCCATTCTTGCATTCCAGGTCAATGATATTACACTTGAAACCTTAATGAGAAGAAGTAAGATCGTAAAGCTGTGTCTTAATTGCTTCCCTATACGACCATGACTTGGCAATTTGTCACTCGGTGGAATGAAGCTTGGCACGAACTCTGTTGATCTCCTCATGGCTTAGAACGGATGCAAATTTTAACTTATTTGCAGCATCAAATTGAGAAACAACCTTCTCACCAAGCCGAGACTTGAATTTAGCAGCTCGGATTTGACCATAATGCATCTTAGCAAGCTTTTCTCAAAGTTCGAACTCTTTGAAGACCTTATATTTCTCCCTATCTGAAGAGCTTAAGGGACCTTCAGATATATCTTGTGATGAGCTTACCGATTGTTAAATTTATTTGTCTTATCTAACCTGGGAGGTTCATACAGGTACAAATAAACTAATTCCCCTTTAAGGTGCTCAGTTAAACAGAAGTTTAAAGAAGGGACAAACAATGGAATAGCCTAAGAAGTTGTGATAACAAATAATTAGAAAGAAAAGATTATAAACAATAAGATCAAAGTATGCGGTTGGTAAGGAGCAATCCTCAATCGATTCAACATTCTAACTTGGACTTGTGAAAAGGGAATAATTACTCTGAATGTCGTAAAAAGGAAACGACACATCATTAGGAAGTGAGGAGTTTCAGTGTCAGTCTTATTAGAACATATTCCCTCCTGAGTTGATGGAGCAACGATTCTATAGCCACATTCCTCGGTGGCATCAAAGTAGGTAGAAATTGCTGAAAGTTCAGCCCCATTGGCATACCTAGACACAACATATTGAACGGAGTCATCGAATTGCAGTGATGAACTCGCCTTTAGTGCAAGAGGTTGAAGGATATTAATAACTAGAGAGAGCTAGTACTAGAGAATAGTTGACGACAGAAGAGATTAAGTGCTACCTCAAAGGTAATAATGGTTTGCGAGCTTCTTGGAAAACGTTCATATCACATCAACAAAAGTATTGCTCAAGGAGGAATGTTCAGAAAATTCGCATGGAAGAGAGAGAGAGAGATGGGGGATTGTAAACGTTTTGAGTTTGAAATTTAAAGAGAAGTGACGTCTCTGGTTTGCATTTAATTCGTTGGTATCCAATTTGAATTTGGGGTTATCCCAATTTTAAAATAGCTCGTAGCTCGAAGTTCACTTTAGAGAAACGACTTAGGGGTTTATGTTCCTGACCTTTTGCGAGCTAAGGTTACCTACCCAACATGATAGCCCTCATACGACCTATTGCGAGCTACCGGAAATTCCTTAACATAAGACTCGAGCTCAAACGATCTTTCATGAAGGACATAGAGCCTGGACTGGTTGGGAAGAGGCAAGATATGCCTACCCTGTGGATAAGTCCCGAGACTTATTTGTGAAGTCAATCTCCAGAAGATAACAATTCGATTAGAGAAGATTATCATTCGATTATCTATAATTAAAAAGGACCACCACTTATCTAAATAAGATAAGATCACACGAAGATTATCCTCAGAGATAAAAAATTTTCCAAGTGGAATACATCAGGCCAAGCAGCCCCTATCATTCCCATAAAGGGTATCCATATCATATCACAGTAGCGGCCCAACACTCGAGCAGCCATGAATGGGGCAATACGCATTACATTTACTCTTATTTATATCCTCATGACGTTCACATATCATAAGCGGTTATCCCAGAAATTAGATGTTACGCACCAGTTCTCCGGCTAGCCACTGGGGTCCTAGTTAAAGACCACTATAAACCTCCCCATTGTTCGGGCTTTGTTGAAATCCATTGAGGCAGAAGGTCAATCACATATTTTGAACCTAACTCCACTTTTACTCCCCACCATGCCGCAAAGCTCGTTTAAGGTTGGATATAAGTTCGCATGAGTGGTCTCCTTGGCTGGAGAGATACTCATTTGACAATAGTTGAGGATAAAAAAATGAGAAAAACGTTGAAAGGGAAAAGTCCCAACATACGAATACTATTGAAAGGGTAAAATCCCAAAATATATTTCATTTATATATGATGATACATGATAATCTTTAGCCCATGTACATGATAAAACCTAAATGGTATGGTGCTAAGACCCCTGATCATCAGAAGATCTCAAACTCAATGAATTGAGCTCAACCAAAACCCATTGATTGTCAATTTTGGAATAAATCTTTCCATCACGAACTTAGATAAGTTTTTCTAAAAAACGGCTTAGCTCGATCTTCACAAAAGACATGTGCATATCAAGAGATGCAAGAAATCAATGAATTGAAGTTGACATATCAAAAGACACTATCATTTAGAATAGCAAATCCAATCAAGAACAAGAGGCCAACAAAAATTTTCTGCAACATGATAGTTCGAAAGGAAGGCTTGGACGAAGAGGTGAACCCTACCAATATGTGATTATCGACCTTGAGGAAAACTTGCGCTCGTCCAAGCCCAGATACAAATGTAAACAATTCTCTGATTACATGACTTGGTTGTAAAGAAGATTTGCTTACAAGATCGAATCAATGGACATCTGAAGTACCAATATTGGAAAAGTATATGAACTCATCATAACACAAATATTAGGAAAACCATGAATTCCCAAAAACCTACAATTTTGGAAAAAAATTGCGCCACTACGAAACCCTAAGATAGGAGACAAGTACAAAAAAGCGTGTGTTCCTCTTGTAAAGCATATGAGGAGTATGCATAATTCAAGTGGTTTTGATGAAGACAATGTTTTGAAGAAGCTCAACCAATGAAGAAGATCAACTAATGACAAAGAACAAAAGCAACAATGATGAAGAAAGAGCAAGCTCATAGATTCAATGCGTATATTGTTTTTGTAGTTTTGTTTGAGTCTTAGAGTTTGGGTAGAGTTTAGAGAATTGGGTAGTGAATCTCAATCAAGTGCATGATCATATTATATCTTGAGTATTTCACTTAACCGAAATCAATTTGTGGCTTAAAGGTTTTAGAGGAAAGGTTTATATTTGAGAAAACAAGTTTTTATACATGAGTTACAGCCTTTAATCGATTGGGAAGCTTGATAATCGATTAACTCATGTTGGCCTTTATGACCTTAATCGATTAGTTAAGGTGCTAATCGATTAACACATGTTTGTTACAGTGGTTAATCGATTAAGCTTCTGATTAATCGATTAATACGTGCAGTTCAGCTTTTTATAAAACGACTTTTCAAGGCAAAATCAGTTTTTAAGTTTTCCAAACCTTATGGGTATTCTATATAAACCTTTCACTAATCATTGTGAGTTAGTTACTTCATTGTTACGCCATTTTAGAAAAGTTCAAGCAACACTTTGTAACACCCCGATTTGGCAACTTGAAATCCACAATTAATTAAGTGAAAATTAGGGCCATTTTTTTTTAAACATGTAAATGTTACGCAAGATGAGGACACTTAGATTTTCAAAGCATTGTTATAATTAAAAACTCATGTCCTTACTTTGCACAACCTATTTCAAGTTCCAAACCGAGATGTCACGGGACATCACACTTTGAAACTTGTTTTCAAAACATTGTTTAAACGAGGTAGCCCCTTTTGATTTTGTTTTCAAAACATCAACATCATAAGCTTGTTTGGGGTTACAGCAGGTTAGGACCATGTATCTAATATCTTGTTGTGGATTACAATACTCGGGGGGATTACTTATCTTCTAGTCACCGAATTCTACTAACCTATCCTCTCGATGATATTCTATCACTCGTCTTCCTCCTCCGTCAAAGGATCCTCAAGGATCGGACACCCATCCTCATTACTCAGACACTCATCTATGTCGGCCTCAGTTCCATGTTGGAATCCTCCTGGCATTGGTGGAGTGCCCCTTTCCCCGGGCTCAGCTGTTGTCTTGCAAGGTTGATCATCTGGGGTCCGCATCAATTACATAACAGAAATGTAGAAGAGAGAGAGAGAGAGTGAGCATCCCAAAACGGCAATGTCGACTATGTGGGATTACATCAGGTAAATATTAAGACAAATTAACCATAATGACTTAAAATCAAACAACCAATCAAATATAATCAAACCATACATGCTTATCAGAGTAATGTACACATAAACCACATTTTGATCATTCATATTAATATTTCCACATTTTTCACCATGAGACTTCCCATTCCTTTCTCATTCTCAAATTCATCAAGTACTTCACACGTACTCATATTCAGTTCCATTTTCAAAACTTATTCATCACTCGAAACTAACGTAATCATCAATAGCATCTTTCATTATTACTACCATTATCTTCGAAATATCTGGGTTAATTAAGTCTTATCAATTCGATTAGCATCAATGATGAGGGGGAGACATCATTGTGCTCACACTCGTCTACATCTCCTCGATACACCAGCCAACCTAGTCGGAAGCAAACAGGAGTACAGGACCTTTACCACGCGGGCATGACAGCTGTCTCAACAAATGGCTCCAAGCCTCAAAACACAAGTGATATCACAAACAGGCTCACTGTCTCGCAGTGGCAAAACACATTGCCCCATTCCAGTCCCTCTCACTGTTCTAGATTTGTATCAAGGGGGCGACAGTATGTTTCTAGTAGGCCTGCGAAACTTTACCACGGTATTGGACCCAGTCCCCACCACGTTAGTGCACCACTTGTGGAGTTCGTTCCGCCTAGAAACATACTCTAGACTTCTTGACGCATCACCGTCATTGTCCTCCCCTTCTACAATCTCCACCTGAGTACCCACAGATACCCATAGTATCTTCCTCTCCACTACTTCGGAATGACACTCATACCTCACCGCTTTTATCAATGTCTTTTAGAATCTTTTAAAAGAGTTTTAATTACGGCTTATTCCTAATGATCGGTTCATCCTTAGTACATCCCTTCAATGAAACCCGATCTCTAATCGTTCGCATCTAATCCCCCTAAAACTCATACATTATTGCTCGAATCATCACAACATCATCGTATCATTTTTCTTTCTCACATATCAGCAATCACATGGCTCTCACTAGCCCTCAGCTCATCAGCATTATCATCACTTCTTAAATCAATTGTTGCTCAGCATGCCATCTTTATCCTCATTGCCAATTGCGACTTAGTAGCATCTCCGATGTCCTTCCACGCTAGTTCTGGTTCAGCAGCATCCACAGCTACTCTCGCTCTTTCCAATTCCAGTCATCTTCTTTGTTTTTCTTATAAATCATTCTTATCATTCGGATTCATAATTCTTTTCTTTTGCATTCTTAATTTGATGCTTTCATGGCTTATTTATTAACGCATAATCCAATAATTCTCAACAATTTCACGTTTGCTCAACAATTAAACAAGTCATTATATAACCAAACAAGTCAACATACATAATCAGGAAACACAACATCATATTTATATTCCAATCTCAGTCGTTCGGGTGGATAGCTAAATCAATCAAACAAGCGCTATCACATACACCACTACGCTAAATGAGATTGGAGTCCAATCTTTGAGATGATTGGACGCCTTAATATGTTACCTAATTACCACGGCGTCTTAAGGATATGCCCCTCTCTCACCTCAATGACGATCATTCGAAAGCTCTTCCGAGTTCTTGATTATTATCCTTGCTCCTTCCCGTTGCGTCCGTCGCTCGAACTAAGACATTTTTCCCGTGCGTTAGAAACGTCTTCGATATACTCATTGAATTTACTTTGAAAACGATTTCTCTTTTGAAAATTTTTTATCCTTGTCTAAGGTCTTTGAATTCAATAAAAATTTCTTGAGAAAACTTTTCAAAACACTTTGGAAATAAATTTTCTTTTAAAATTCTTAATTTAAAACACTCATCATTCACTTACTGTAAAAACACTCTTAGGCTTCAAGAAAACAACCATTTAAATCACTCATCAACACACACGTTCAAGCATATACAGGAAAATAGTTCAATTTAGTTTCTCAATTAAGTCATGGCAAAACCGAATTAACATTTTCTAATTACTAATAATTTTTAAATCTTAAAATCATAGAATGAAAATCAATTTAGTCAATTTTATTTATTTCTCGTTCCTAATCTGAAAAGAATAAAAGAATCAACACATCATTGCACCAAGCATCTGTAGTGGATCTGAGAAATAGATCCACCACGATGTGTGTTGGTGGTTGTTGCAGCTGACGAGGGTGACCCCGGTCCTACGTACCCCCAGTGATAAGGGGATCAAGCCACACGTAGTTCTTGAGAGTAGGGATGAGAGAACATACCTTAGCCCCTATAGCATGGCGATACTTATAGGGGAAGTTGTGTTGTGGTGCCTTATGGGCCTGTTCAGCCCAGTAGGGCTGACATGGCTCTTAGAGGATAAGAAGGATGAGTTATTCACCCTTATCCTGTACTAGAGAGCTCATGCTTATCCTGTAGCGGTAGGATTTATTATTGGTTAACCCTACAAGCCCCCCAAGCTCGGATAGGCTTGAAGAGCCTGTGCTGAGCTTCCGGGAGTTGGCGGTGACATAAAGCATTGTTTGCAGGCGTGGTCTTCCGCTCGGAAGAGTGTTGCGGATGGTTGATAGTGCTCTTTTGTGCTTGGATGATGAAACTGAAAGAGTACCCCGATCTCGAACCGAGTTCCCGCGGGGGGATCCGCCACAAGCTCGGTGAGGCTCATCTCGAATCGAGTACAAGCTTGGTGAGGAACATTTCGAACCAAGTACAAGCTCGGTGAGGCTCATCTCGAACCGAGTACAAGCTTGGTGAGGAACATCTCGAACCAAGTACAAGCTTGGTGAGGAACATCTCGAACTGAGTATAAGCTCGGTGAGGCTCATCTCGAACCGAGTGCAAGCTCGGTAAGGCAAGCTCGGTGAGGAACATCTCGAACCGAGTACAAGCTCGGTGAGGCTCATCTAGAACCGAGTATAAGCTCGGAAAGGCAAGCTCGGTGAGGAACATCTCAAACCGAGTACAAGCTCGGTGAGGCTCATCTCGAACCGAGTGCAAGCTCGGTAAGGCAAGCTCGGTGAGGAACATCTCGAACCGAGTACAAGCTCGGTGAGGCTCATCTCGAACCGAGTATAAGCTCGGAAAGGCAAGCTCGGTGAGGAACATCTCAAACCGAGTACAAGCTCGATGAGGCTTATCTCGAACCGAGTTCCCGCGGGGGGATCCGTCACATGCTCGGTGAGGCTCATCTCAAACCGAGTACAAGCTCGGAAAGGCAAGCTCGGTGAAGAACATCTCAAACCGAGTACAAGCTCGGTGAGGCTCATCTCGAACCGAGTTCCCGCGGGGGGATCCGTCACACGCTCGGTGAGGCTCATCTCAAACCGAGTACAAGCTCGGTGAGGAACATCTCGAACCGAGTACAAGCTCGGTGAGGAACACCTCGAACCGAGTACAAGCTCGGTGAGGTACATCTCTAACCGAGTTCCCGCGGGGGAATCTGCCACAGGCTCGGTTAGGCTCATATCGAACCGAGTACAAGCTCGGTGAGGAACATCTCGAACCGAGTTCCTGCGGGGGGAGTTCCAGAATGGACTTGGGGATGCTCCGAGATGAGGGTGATGAGTTATGAGTGTAGTCAAAGTCGAATTGGACTATTGTTTTAAAAGTCACATCATTTTTAAGGAGACATCCTTTTATGCGCTTGCCATGGTGAAAGCCGAAAGGCTTGTACCAAATGTATGCTGGCGCGACTCAAACTGTTATTTGAGTTCGAGGTGTGCCAAGATTATCACCAATTGGACCGTAACGTTTACGAGGGATTGTTGTCGGAATGACAACCTTAGCCGAGGTGTATTCCTCGATCCGCGATGTATTGAGCCATATATGAGCCGAGAGGCTTTGAGCCGAGAGGCTAAGCCAAGCTATCGGGTCGCAATCCTCGTTTTCCACTTGTAGCCTCGCCGATCTGGCCGGCTAACCGAGATCGTGGGCAAGTGTGTAAGAACATGATCCGGAGTGAGTTTAACATATGTCCTTAATAAGGACAGTAAATGATCAATTTGGTGCCTCATGGGACGTGGTGGTCCTCTTTGGCACTACATTTGATCTCGAGTAACTTATGCATCATATAATACTAGCCTCAAGGTCGACCAATGTCAACTATGTATATGCCTCATCACATACTAGTCCCCTACTCGGTAAAGCCTGCAAAGGCTTGTGTCGAGTTAAGTAGTCCTTTAAGGTGTGAGTTGTTTCCCGCCAATTAGATCGTGTTTATCCAAGCCTCTTTGAGAGACTGTCGGATTCAGATCTGTGTAGGCGAACGCTGAGCGAAGGTTGAATATCCGCGGGTTGTGGGTGTGGAATTAGCATTGTGTGGTTCCTCGGAGATGCTGGGATCCAACTTAGGTCATTGGGTGTTGGCACTGCTGACCGTTCTACCATATAGGTAAGGTCGTGATGGTGCGCAAACCAAGGAAAAAATGATCGGCAACCGGTGTGAAGGACTTGAATTAAGTTGGGTCGTCATACTCGAACTCGAATTAACATAGGTCATCATGCTCGGCAGATCCAATCGTTATGTTTGTACCCTGTTGAAGGCGCTGTAATATTAGATGCCCATCGTGACTGAGTAGTCTAGCACCGATTAATTTTGAGGATATATTTGGCGGTCGGAATCTTTAAATGGGCCTTTTAGAAAAAGGGCCATCATAATCATACCTCACATGTGTAAACAAAATTAATAATTGGTAATCGTCATTGTTTAACAATTTATAACAATTATTGGCAAAGATACGATGTATAATATCGGTATAGAGGTAGTATGATTTAATAATATCACACGTAATAAACATAATAATGATGATGTTAATAATCTTAAATTATATATAATGACTTTTATTGTGAAGAATATTTTGCATCATATACTATCAAATAATAAGAAGCATATTATGAAAATAATTAGCAAAAATATTTAATTTAATTCTTCAGATAATTACAAAGAGCATATCAAGATATTCATTTAATCGTAAGTACGTTGAACAATAGCAGGTAGTCAAATACTAGCATCATGATATGAATGATGATATGGCAATATATATGATAAAAATAAAAAGACTACTTCCCTGGATTTGAGGCGTGAGTCAGTCTTGTTTTGCCGATGAGGCGGCTCCTTATTTGAAGGTTGAATTTTATTTGGGCCTGTATCACTTAAGCCCATATAGTTTTTTTTTTGTTTGGGCATGTATCAATTAAGCCCGTATAAATTTTTTTTTTGTTTGGGCCTATATCTCTTAAGCCCGTTTAGATTGGGTCATCTAGATCATTTACTGAATAGCACAGATCATCATACATGTACCTTGCATGTGTGTACGAAAATAATAATTCATTAGTTATTGTCGTTCAAGATTGACAATTTATAACCATTAAATAATAAATAAAAAACAATATGAAATTAAAATAATTAGCAAAATTGTAAATTAAATTTGTTGTGCTAATTATAAATCGCATGAGCCAAATATTAGTATGCTTGACTTAAATTCATGTAGCCATGATATAAATTGAGATAACATAATGTTACTAATATAAGAATGTAAATGATGAATTTTAATAGAAAAGATAACTTCCCTGATTTAGGAGTAGGTACTGAATTGTTCCTTTTTAATTTTAGTGGGCTCATGGCCCAACTTCCTTCTAATTGTGGAACCCTACGGTTCCTTCTCCTTGACCCGGTTGCATCTGCATCGCAGCCAAGGCAGAGTAGCAGGCTGGAGTTTCTCGATGGTGACGACATCGGAGGTCGCCGGTATCGGATCGAAGTTGCGGAGGTCTTGGAGTGGCTGAGGGCTTCGATTCCCCACCACCGTGAGGGCGTGAGTGACAGTACTGTGACTTCGAGCCCGAACGGTGTTCGCTACCCTGTCCACGATGCGGTGCGGCGGCGGGCTATGGTGGCCTCGGAGACTCGACGCACGAAGAAGGAGGGTGACGTGGTGGCTCGACCGCAACCTGTGGCTTACCTCCTTCGTTCGTCTCCTTCCTCCCGAAGCCTCCGTGTACCTTTATCCATGGAGAACAAAGGCGTGGCGGCGGCGCTGATTTGAAGCAGCAATTGCCGCTGTGACCTCACGTACAGAGATGAACAGAGGCGCCCTTGTTCTTGATGTCCTTGTTCTTCTCCGTCTTCAATGGATCCTTGATTCTGCCATCTGATTGCCAAAGGAACACATGGTCTAGAACAGCCTTGATGGAAGCGACTTCATTGAACCGGCAACTGTGAACATCACCGTGAACAGCGGCGCTGAACAGTGCCAGCACCATCAAGAATGCCCCCTTTCCCCGAACACGCTGTTGTTTTTTTTTTTTTGCTACTCTTTTTTTTGTTTATTGTGGATGGGAATCGAAGTTTAACGATCCCCACAGACGGCGCCAATGTAGTGGATCAGAGAAATAGATCCACCACGATGTGTGTTGGTGGTTGTTGCAGCTGACGAGGGTGACCCCGGTCCTACGTACCCCCAGTGATAAGGGGATCAAGCCACACGTAGTTCTTGAGAGTAGGGATGAGAGAACATACCTTAGCCCCTATAGCATGGCGATACTTATAGGGGAAGTTGTGTTGTGGTGCCTTATGGGCCTGTTCAGCCCAGTAGGGCTGACATGGCTCTTAGAGGATAAGAAGGATGAGTTATTCACCCTTATCCTGTACTAGAGAGCTCATGCTTATCCTGTAGCGGTAGGATTTATTATTGGTTAACCCTACAGCATCTAAGAGCACAAGTATAGGTTATAATCATTTTCATGAATCATTTAAAAAGGAAAATCATTTCAAGCACCTAAACATACATCAACCGAATTATTCAAGTAAAATCTTGTGAAAACACAACACACAATCAAGGCATCAAACAGTGAAGTTATTTCATTTCTTTTAAGACTGAAACCGTGAACATCATAAGGGAATTAGCAACTTCAATTTCATTTTCTTCACTTCAACTCAAACAACAATTTAAGCTACAAAGCATTTCAAAGATTTATTTTGTTTTCCTTTAAATTGGTTATTGCATACATGCACCTTTATGCTCTAAATTAAGCTAATCTTAGTCTATATGCCACCTAAATGATGATGAAACACATTTCCCTAATTTTCCTACTTCAAGGCCGAATGACATCACACATGAATTAAGAATTTTAGTTCACTTTTGGCATGCTATGGACAGTCAATTCAAGCAATTCATGTAGGTAACACATCATCATCTAATCACACCAACATGCATGAACTATTATGAGATTTTCCTTAGATTCTTTTTATTAGAAATCCAACTCATAATCTTCTAAAATAAAAACATGGTTTATAACTTAGAATATCATGCACGAATTCAAGATCACCAAGTCTATTTCTAATGCATACATGCACCCAATACTCAAGCACCAACACATTTTTAACACTCATGGCCGAATAGCCTTCAAGTCAACATAACAAGAATAAAACAAGCATTTCAATTAAATCTTGCTCATAAAAAGGAAATTCATTTTAAAGACCCTTATCCTAATTATTTACCCTAGACCGTATCATACACATAGGAAAAGCTTAATTTCTTTACTTAAAAATTGACATGCAAACCTTAATGTTCCAACTTGTAAGACAATAATCATGGATGGAAATAGATTCATACAAAGATCAACCAAAATCATTACAAGGTCAACATGCAAAACTAAAAATCCTTGTTTTCTTCTCAAACGATTTTAGATCATGAAATTGTTGATCCAACATTTATATAGGTACACATAGCTCACGGATGGAACAAAAGGAATCAACATGCAAAACTTGAAATCAAATTGCACTTAAATCATGAAAGTGTGAATCAAGCATTCACATACAAGCGCATAGATCACGGATGGAACACAAAGATTCAACATGCAAGGCACAAATTCTTCACTTTATCACTAACCGAATTTAGATCATAATTCATTTAGCAATTTCTTTCATAGAAACCTTATAGAGCACGGATCAAAGGAAAGGATTCAACATGCAAGACTTAAGACCTTTACTCTTTCACAAATCAAGCTTTGGATCATAATTCATTTTATTAAGATTACTCATAAAAATCTTATAGGTCACGGATTTAGTTCAAGAAATCATCATGCAAGACTTGAAATTCTTTCTTTCACCCTAATTGCACGTAGATCATGAAATGGTTTATCAAACCTTCACATATAAGCACATAAATCACGGTGGGAGTAAAAGAGATTTACATGCAAGACTTAAAATCTTCACTTAGTTGCAAATCAAACTTAGATCATAATTTATCTACCAAAACTATTCAGAAAAACCTTATGGATCACGGTTTAGAAGAAGGAATTCAACATGCATAGAGTTTAAATCCTCATTCTCATGAAAAGCTCAAGCAACAATTTAGATCTTCTAAGAGTTTGGTTTAGAAAAGCATCAAGATCAACTAAAAATTCACAACCGAGGCATAGAGTTCATGAATTCACATATTACAATCAATTTAGGGAAATTCATAGTTAAGTCTAAAACACATTTGCACTCATGAGGAAAAACAAGCAAAAGAAAGAAAAGAGACATTACAAATTCAAAAGAAATTCTAATTATTATGATTTGCTTCTTGGTCTTCATGGAACCTACCATGAAAGTTGGTGTTTTAACTCCTAAGGTGCTAGATCTTCAAGGGAACTTCAAGTCTTGGCCTAATTCTCCTTCTTCCTCCTTCTTGGTTGCCTACGGCTACACCTTCTTCTTCTTCCTTTCCTTTTCTTTTTCTAAGGGTTTGATGTTCCTTTAGAAAGTGTTTGGAAGGATAAGTGGAGGAAATGGAATGGGAATGAAATGTGAGAAATGAACTAAGGTGAGATAGCTTTAAGGCCACCGAATATTGCCTCCTCTACCCTTAGATTGAGGTTCGGCCAAAGCATCAAAAGGGAGGGTAAACTTGGGTTTATAATATTTTTGCATGGTATGGTTTAGATCAAGGGGGCAAAGTTTCTTAGGCTAGGCTTAGGCTTTATCATGCATACTCACATCCCTTCCTTCTTTCCTACCCTAAGGTCAACACTCCCCCTTGCATACTCACTCACCCTTCACTGTGGCACCCTCACAAGCCCACACCTAATGCACACACACATGTCCACACCGTAGCACACACAATTGTCCACACTTCATGCAAATTTCATTTTCATTTCCTAATTCTAACTTAGTCAAAAATGCTATGGTCATGGCTTCCTATGGTCATGCAATATGTTTAAGAGTCATGCATACTCCTACATGTCCAAACCGTAACACATTATCACACACATGCACACATGTTTATTTTCAAGCAATATTTACATATCAAGCAAATACATATCACCATAAGCACACATCACAATTTAATTCTCTATTATATCAATTTGAGTTAATCTCTTATAAGAACACATTATCATTCTATGAAAACTTAAATTATTTCAAAACGACATAATCTTCCACGAAAGGCACAAAATTAGCAATCTTGCAAATCAAGCTTCTAGTACAATTAGAAAATTCCCAAAAGATAATTTGTTTAAGGTCATTAGCTTAAAAGAAAAGAAGCCATAATTTTATAAAAATTCGTCTTCCAAAATTTCAGAAATACAATTTGCAATTTAATCAGAAAATCATATTTTCAAGGTTCATTCATAAGAACACAAATTCTTTTCGTAAAGAAATCATTCTTGAATAAAATCATAAATAATCCTTTTAGAAAAATCCTTTTGAAAATAAAACTTTAAGATTTATTTTAACGATTCCGTTTACGCACGTACGGGAAAAATGCGGGGTGTTACATTCTCCCCAACTTAAAGATTTCTCGCCCTCGAGAAATGCTGTATAGAGCGAATCCGGATATGGACGCGTAGCTCAATTCTTTATCTTTTAACTGCAGCGTTCGTCGCGAACATCCGCGGTCGTGCACTGCCCATATGCTGTTCTCATGAGTTATTCAAGCGAATTACTTTTGCAAGTAATCTCTTGGGTTAAGATTCTACTACATCTCAGAGTTTAATTCTCCCTTCACCAATTCAGGCCTTGTCAAATTGCATATCTCCACTTGCTCCCCAACTTGAATAAATCTCATTTGTTCATACACTCTCTCCTTTATCCTTGTCTATCATTCCTTGTTTTCCTGGATACTTTACGATTTACCGCTTTATGGTAAGAATACTGGTATGTCGGATGCCGAACACCAAGGGTTTATGTTTTCAATGAAATTTTAGGAAAGAACAAATGTTTGGTTAGAGTCAAAAATGATGGCTTTTTGGGTTCATCAATTGTTCGCAATAGATGGGTCAGGTTTCTTTAACAATAAGGGCTAAAATATTTTGAAAAGGTTCTTTCAAATGTTTTGTCAAAGTAGCTTGGCAATAATTCCAGGGTTTCCGCAAGAAAGTTTCCAATAATACAGGAGAGTTCTAGTCACAAGACAAGATCTCGGGTCAATAACTCAAAGGTTATCTCAAACAAAAGAGGTTATTGTCAAAAGGAGTTCAGCAAGAAGGGTTCGAGTCTCAAATTGTCGTTGCACAATGGTACTGGACACTACTCCTGGATTCCGTTGCAGACGAAAATCAACACCTTCCAGAAATGCGTCGATACATCTCTAACGCTCCTATTCGTGTCTATTTCTATCTTATGACTAGCGCACTCTCAGAGTCACACGATAGAGTATGTAAGTCCACATACAAGAATTATTAGATTGAACATTGCTCTAATACCACTTCTGTAACACCCCGATTTGGCAACTTGAAATCCACAATTAATTAAGTGAAAATTAGGGCCATTTTTTTTAAACATGTAAATGTTACGCAAGATGAGGACACTTAGATTTTCAAAACATTGTTATAATTAAAAACTCATGTCCTTACTTTGCACAACCTATTTCATGTTCCAAACCGAGATGTCACGGGACATCACACTTTGAAACTTGTTTTCAAAACATTGTTTAAACGAGGTAGCCCCTTTTGATTTTGTTTTCAAAACATCAACATCATAAGCTTGTTTGGGGTTACAGCAGGTTAGGACCATGTATCTAATATCTTGTTGTGGATTATAATACTCGGGGGGATTACTTATCTTCTAGTCATCGAATTCTACTAGCGCTTTCCTCTCAATGATATACTGTCACTCGTCTTCCTCCTCCGTCAAAGGATCCTCAAGGATCGGACACCCATCCTCATTACTCAGACACTCATCTATGTCGGCCTCAGTTCCATGTTGGAATCCTCCTGGCATTGGTGGAGTGCCCCTTTCCCTGGGCTCAGCTGTTGTCTTGCAAGGTTGATCATCTGGGGTCCGCATCAATTACATAACAGAAATGTAGAAGAGAGAGAGAGAGAGTGAGCATCCCAAAACGGCAATGTCGACTATGTGGGATTACATCAGGTAAATATTAAGACAAATTAACCATAATGACTTAAAATCAAACAACCAATCAAATATAATCAAACCATACGTGCTTATCAGAGTAATGTACACATAAACCACATTTTGATCATTCATATTAATATTTCCACATTTTTCACCATGAGACTTCCCATTCCTTTCTCATTCTCAAATTCATCAAGTACTTCACACGTACTCATATTCAGTTCCATTTTCAAAACTTATTCATCACTCGAAACTAACATAATCATCAATAGCATCTTTCATTATTACTACCATTATCTTCGAAATATCTGGGTTAATTAAGTCTTATCAATTCGATTAGCATCAATGATGAGGGGGAGACATCATTGTGCTCACACTCGTCTACATCTCCTCGGTACACCAACCAACCTATTCGGAAGCAAACAGGAGTACAGGACCTTTACCACGCGGGCATGACAGCTGTCTCAACAAATGGCTCCAAGCCTCAAAACACAAGTGATATCACAAACAGGCTCACTGTCTCGCAGTGGCAAAACACATTGCCCCATTCCAGTCCCTCTCACTGTTCTAGATTTGTATCAAGGGGGCGACAGTATGTTTCTAGTAGGCCTGCGGAACTTTACCACGGTATTGGACCCAGTCCCCACCACGTTAGTGCACCACTTGTGGAGTTCGTTCCGCCTAGAAACATACTCTAGACTTCTTGACGCATCACCGTCATTGTCCTCCCCTTCTACAATCTCCACCTGAGTACCCGCAGATACCCATAATATCTTCCTCTCCACTACTTCGGAATGACACTCATACCTCACCGCTTTTATCAATGTCTTTTAGAATCTTTTAAAAGAGTTTTAATTACGGCTTATTCCTAATGATCGGTTCATCCTTAGTACATCCCTTCAATGAAACCCGATCTCTAATCGTTCGCATCTAATCCCCCTAAAACTCATACATTATTGCTTGAATCATCTCAACATCATCGTATCATTTTTCTTTCTCACATATCAACAATTACATGGCTCTCACTAGCCCTCAGCTCATCAGCATTATCATCACTTCTTAAATCAATTGTTGCTCAGCATGCCATCTTTATCCTCATTGCCAATTGCGACTTAGTAGCATCTCCGATGTCCTTCCACGCTAGTTCTGGTTCAGCAGCATCCACAGCTACTCTCGCTCTTTCCAATTCCAGTCATCTTCTTTGTTTTTCTTATAAATCATTCTTATCATTCGGATTCATAATTCTTTTCTTTTGCATTCTTAATTTGATGCTTTCATGGCTTATTTATTAACGCATAATCCAATAATTCTCAACAATTTCACGTTTGCTCAACAATTAAACAAGTCATAATATAACCAAACAAGTCAACATACATAATCAGGAAACACAACATCATATTTATATTCCAATCTTAGTCGTTCGGGTGGATAGCTAAATCAATCAAACAAGCGCTATCACATACACCACTACGCTAAATGAGATTGGCGTCCAATCTTTGAGATGATTGGACGCCTTAATATGTTACCTAATTACCACGGCGTCTTAAGGATATGCCCCTCTCTCACCTCAATGACGATCATTCGAAAGCTCTTCCGAGTTCTTGATTATTATCCTTGCTCCTTCCCGTTGCGTCCGTCGCTCGAACTAAGACATTTTTCCCGTGCGTTAGAAACGTCTTCGATATACTCATTGAATTTACTTTGAAAACGATTTCTCTTTTGAAAACTTTTTATCCTTGTCTAAGGTCTTTGAATTAATTAAAAATTTCTTGAGAAAACTTTTCAAAACACTTTGGAAATAAATTTTCTTTCAAAATTCTTAATTTAAAACACTCATCATTCACTTACTGTAAAACACTCTTAGGCTTCAAGAAAACAACCATTTAAATCACTCATCAACACACACGTTCAAGCATATACAGGAAGATAGTTCAATTTAGTTTCTCAATTAAGTCATGGAAAAACCGAATTAACATTTTCTAATTACTAATAATTTTTAAATCTTAAAATCATAGAATGAAAATCAATTTAGTCAGTTTTATTTATTTCTCGTTCCTAATCCGAAAAGAATAAAAGAATCAACACATCATTGCACCAAGCATCTAAGAGCACAAGTATAGGTTATAATCATTTTCATGAATCATTTAAAAAGAAAATCATTTCAAGCACCTAAACATACATCAACCGAATTATTCAAGTAAAATCTTGTGAAAACACAACACACAATCAAGGCATCAAACAGTGAAGTTATTTCATTTCTTTTAAGACTGAAACCGTGAACATCATAAGGGAATTAGCAACTTCAATTTCATTTTCTTCACTTCAACTCAAACAACAATTTAAGCTACAAAGCATTTCAAAGATTTATTTTGTTTTCCTTTAAATTGGTTATTGCATACATGCACCTTTATGCTCTAAATTAAGCTAATCTTAGTCTATATGCCACCTAAATGATGATGAAACACATTTCCCTAATTTTCCTACTTCAAGGCCGAATGACATCACACATGAATTAAGAATTTTAGTTCACTTTTGGCATGCTATGGACAGTCAATTCAAGCAATTCATGTAGGTAACACATCATCATCTAATCACACCAACATGCATGAACTATTATGAGATTTTCTTTAGATTCTTTTTATTAGAAATCCAACTCATAATCTTCTAAAATAAAAACATGGTTTATAACTTAGAATATCATGCATGAATTCAAGATCACCAAGTCTATTTCTAATGCATACATGCACCCAATACTCAAGCACCAACACATTTTTAACACTCATGGCCGAATAGCCTTCATGTCAATATAACAAGAACAAAACAAGCATTTCAATTAAATCTTGCTCAAAAAAAGGAAATTCATTTTAAAGACCCTTATCCTAATTATTTACCCTAGACCGTATCATACACATAGGAAAAGCTTAATTTCTTTACTTAAAAATTGACATGCAAACCTTAATGTTCCAACTTGTAAGACAATAATCATGGATGGAAATAGATTCATACAAAGATCAACCAAAATCATTACAAGGTCAACATGCAAAACTAAAAATCCTTGTTTTCTTCTCAAACGATTTTAGATCATGAAATTGTTGATCAAACATTTATATAGGTACACATAGCTCACGGATGGAACAAAAGGAATCAACATGCAAAACTTGAAATCAAATTTCACTTAAATCATGAAAGTGTGAATCAAGCATTCACATACAAGCGCATAGATCACGAATGGAACACAAAGATTCAACATGCAAGGCACAAATTCTTCACTTTATCACTAACCGAATTTAGATCATAATTCATTTAGCAATTTCTTTCATAGAAACCTTATAGAGCACGGATCAAAGGAAAGGATTCAACATGCAAGACTTAAGACCTTTACTCTTTCACAAATCAAGCTTTGGATCATAATTCATTTTATTAAGATTACTCATAAAAATCTTATAGGTCACGGATTTAGTTCAAGAAATCATCATGCAAGACTTGAAATTCTTTCTTTCACACTAATTGCACCTAGATCATGAAATGGTTTATCAAACCTTCACATATAAGCACATAAATCACGGTGGGAGTAAAAGAGATTTACATGCAAGACTTAAAATCTTCACTTAGTTGCAAATCAAACTTTGATCATAATTTATCTACCAAAACTATTCACAAAAACCTTATGGATCACGGTTTTGAAGAAGGAATTCAACATGCATAGAGTTTAAATCCTCATTCTCATGAAAAGCTCAAGCAACAATTTAGATCTTCTAAGAGTTTGGTTTAGAAAAGCATCAAGATCAACTAAAAATTCACAACCGAGGCATAGAGTTCATGAATTCACATATTACAATCAATTTAGGGAAATTCATAGTTAAGTCTAAAACACATTTTCACTCATGAGAAAGCGAAAGAAAGAAAAGAGACATTACAAATTCAAAAGAAATTCTAATTATTATGATTTGCTTCTTGGTCTTCATGGAACCTACCATGAAAGTTGGTGTTTTAACTCCTAAGGTGCTAGATCTTCAAGGGAACTTCAAGTCTTGGCCTAATTCTCCTTCTTCCTCCTTCTTGGTTGCCTACGGCTACACCTTCTTCTTCTTCCTTTCCTTTTCATTTTCTAAGGGTTTGATGTTCCCTTAGAAAGTGTTTGGACGGATAAGTGGAGGAAATGGAATGGGAATGAAATGTGAGAAATGAACTAAGGTGAGATAGCTTTAAGGCCACCGAATATTGCCTCCTCTACCCTTAGATTGAGGTTCGGCCAAAGCATCAAAAGGGAGGGTAAACTTGGGTTTATAATATTTTTTCATGGTATGGTTTAGATCAAGGGGGCAAAGTTGCTTAGGCTAGGCTTAGGCTTTATCATGCATACTCACATCCCTTCCTTCTTTCCTACCCTAAGGTCAACACTCCCCCTTGCATACTCACTCACCCTTCATCGTGGCACCCTCACAAGCCCACACCTAATGCACACACACATGTCCACACCGTAGCACACACAATTTTCCACACTTCATGCCAATTTTATTTTCATTTCCTAATTCTAACTTAGTCAAAAATGCTATGGTCATGCAATATGTTTAAGAGTCATGCATACTCCTACATGTCCAAACCGTAACACATTATCACACACATGCACACATGTTTATTTTCAAGCAATATTTACATATCAAGCAAATACATATCACCATAAGCACACATCACAATTTAATTCTATATTATATCAATTTGAGTTAATCTCTTATAAGAACACATTATCATTCTATGAAAACTTAAATTATTTCAAAACGACATAATCTTCCACGAAAGGCACAAAATTAGCAATCTTGCAAATCAAGCTTCTAGTACAATTAGAAAATTCCCAAAAGATAATTTGTTTAAGGTCATTAGCTTAATAGAAAAGAAGCCATAATTTTATAAAAATTCGTTTTCCAAAATTTCAGAAATACAATTTGCAATTTAATCAGAAAATTATATTTTCAAGGTTCATTCATAAGAACACAAATTCTTTTCGTAAAGAAATCATTCTTGAATAAAATCATAAATAATCCTTTTAGAAAAATCCTTTTGAAAATAAAACTTTAAGATTTATTTTAACGATTCTGTTTACGCACGTACGGGAAAAATGCGGGGTGTTACACACTTTCTCTCTCACTTTTACAAAGATCAAAGTTCTTATTTTCACATCTTTTGATCAAGAAGCTTTTGAATCTCAAGTTCTAATAGTTCATAGTTATTGAAGGAGATTCAATAGGTTTTATTGTTTTTCTTAGAGTTGTAATTATTGCAAGAAGGCAAGCTCAAATACAACAAAGAAGAAGTCTTGGTGTGTTGTTCATCAAGCAAACTGAAGAAGAAGAAGAAGTCTTGGTGTGTCATCAAGCAAGTGGTGAGGTATCCACTTTTGGAAAGAGAAGAAGGTTAGATTAGATATTCAATAGGATTGCAAGACAAGAGTGAGGTTATCTCTTGGAGGCTATCAAGTGGGGTATCTTGAGAGACTTTTACTTGTAATGTTATAATTCTAATTCCTTAATGAAGAAAATCTCTCTTGTGGTAGAGGGGACTGGATGTAGCTCTCAGTGGTAGAGAGTGAACCAGTATAAAATCTCTGTGCAGTATCTCTTTCCCTTAATCTCTTTAATTTCTGTACTTTCATATTGTTTTTGATTGAAAACCTAGAAAAGATTGATTTTCATATAATTGAATGAATTAGGTTTTGTTATATCAAATTGATTTAGGGAAAACCTTTTTCATAATCTAGGTAATCATTAACAATCTTTGTGTTAATCAATTCCGCGCTATCTCTGATCATACATGATATTTGATTGATTTTCGTTTTTGATTGAAAAGTGATTTTTCTATTTTGTACGGTGATTAATCAATTAACCTGTTTCTTAATCGATTAACTCGTGTTGAGCTGTCAGGTGTTAATCGATTAACCCTTTGCCTAATCGATTAAGAGTTGTTATTTTTGTGAAAATCATTCGTTTTAATCGTTTCGATTTGTTTTGTGCTAAAATCTTTCAAGGTTTCTTTAACACCTATTCAACCCCCCCTTCTAGGTGTTCTCCTAGTGTTCTTTAGTTCATTTCTCCACCGTTTGTAGTCCTTACAATTGGTATTAGAGCTCGGTCGAAAGACATGAGCATAGAGATTTTTCGTAAAGATCCTTGAGGAAACTACAATGGGTTCTATGTATCCCTTTGGTGATGAAGGAGCTCCAATAAACCGCCCTCCTATGTTTAGTGAAGAGGGTTATGCTTATTAGAAGGTTAGAATGAAAATCTTTATTGAAGCAATAGATATGAACATTTGGGAAGCCATTGAGAATGATCCTCACATTCCCCTAAAACAAGTAGAAGGTGCATCTCAACTAATTCCCAAAGATAAGTGGACCGATGATGATAAAAATAAAATTCAATATGATTTAAAGCTAAAAACATCATCACTTCGGCTTTATCATATGATGAGTTCTTTAGGGTCTCCCACTGTCAAAATGCCAAAGAAATGTGGGACACCTTGCAAGTCACACATGAAGGAGCTAGTGAAGTTAGGCGTGCTAGATTGAATGCTTTAATGCATGAATATGAATTGTTTTGTTTGTTGCCTAATGAATCTATATGTGCTATGCAAAAACGCTTTACTCATACTATTAATCATTTAATTGCTCTTGGTAAAGTTTTATTAATGGTGAAATTGTTAACAAAGTCTTGAGATGTCTTGATAGGAATTGGCAACCTAAGGTCACGGCTATCATGGAGTCTAAAGATTTGGATAACATGGATCTTGCTACATTGTTTGGTAAGTTTCAAGAGCATGAAATGGAGCTTGGGCGTTTGTTTATGCATGAGGAGTCAGATAAAAATAAAGGAAGCAAAGGAATCGCTCTTAATGCTAAAAGCTCATATAATAGAGAAGAGAGATAGTGAAGAATCCGATTCGGATATTGATGAAGAGACTATGCAACTTCTATTACGAAAATTCAGCAAGCACCGAAGGAGAAAAGGAAGATTTAACAAAGATAAGTGCAAAGAGTTAAAGTCTTCACACTACAAGGCCAAGTCAACAAAAGAAGGAATAGTTTTCCATGAATGCGGAAAACCTAGTCACATCAAGTGCACGTGCTCAAAATATCTTAAAAGATGGAGAAAGAGAAAAACCATCCAAAGCACAAAAAGGTGTACATTGTATGGGATGAAAAGGAAAAGGAAATCACATCAAGTAGTTCTTCGGATGATGAAGAAGTCGCTGCACTTAGCTTAATGGTTCAAGTAGATGAAGGAGAAAGCTCCAGTGATGAGTCAAATGAGCAAAGCGAGGATAGCAATGTAAGTGACACTAAATCCGAAATTTCTTCCATGTATGAATTGTTATATAATGCTTATGAAGAAATGCATGAACAACTTAGAAAACTAGCTTTGAAAAATTTAGAAAGGAAAAAGCTCATTTTGAAACATCAACAAGAAATTTTAGATTTTCAAAAACAAGTTGATGAGCTTAATCTTCAAAATGAAATTCTTGATCTCATATATGCTGGTTCTTCTTGTGATTATGCTAGTAGATTGAATGTTGTGGTTGATTGTGAGAACTGCAAGTTGTTTAAGGATGAAAGTGATATTTTGAAAAATAAGCTTGCAAGTTTCACAAGTGGCGATATCAAATTGCGCACATTGTTAAGTTTTCAAAGAGATAATTCAAACAAGTTTGGTTTGGGTTTTACTAATGCCAAGAGTAAGTCTCATAGAAATGTTTTTTGATTTTTCAAATGCACCAACATGTTTCTATTGTGGCACTCATGGACATACTTCAAATGTGTGTTATATTAAAGTGAATGGTATACCTAAAGGAACTTTTGTTTGGGTTAAGAAGGGTGGAAATCCCTTAACTAACAAAAATGGACCCAAGACCATTTGGGTACCAAAAAGCAAAACATGATTGTTTTGTAGGTACAAATGAAGGGAAAAAGCTTTACGAGTATTATTTATTATTTGCACCTTCAAGTATCAAGGAAAAATTTCAGCATGCTTATCATTTCTACAAAGTTTACAATTGGTATCAATCCACAAGCGTTATCATGTCATATACTTACAAGTGGAATCTACAAGTGTTTCAAAGATGCAACAAGTTATATCATCAAATGATTCTTGAAATGGTATCAACAAGACTTGCTTAGTTCAACATGTGAAATACAATACTTACTTTGACTACTTTCAAATTTTAAGTGTATATTTGTTTTGAAAGTGATATCATTTATTAAATGCATGCATTGTGTGTTCATTATGTGATTATCATACTATTGTGTTTTAATGTTAAATATTTTTACAAATGGTATCATACTCTTTCAAGTGGTATTATGATTTCAAATTTCAAGTTATATTTTATATACATACCATGAGGAGAAAGGGTTATTAATTTCTCACATTTTGACTTAAGATTTCATTGTTATATTACTTTTTGATAATGCCAAAAGGGGGAGAAAGGGTTTTTCTGTTCTTTCTATGTAGGGGGAGCAAAGTTGTTGAAGATAGGGAGAGAGTCTAGCTTAACTCAATTGGATTTCAAATAACAAATGCATATGTTGAGGGGGAGCAAGAGTCTCGACGAGTGATCAAATAGTTCGACAATCAACAACGTCAAAACATGTTTGTCATCATCAAAAAGGGAGAGATTGTAAAGCATATGAGGAGTATGCATGATTCAAGTGGTTTCGATGAAGACAATGTTTTGAAGAAGCTCAACCATGAAGAAGATCAACCAATGACAAAGAACAAAAGCAACAATGATGAAGAAAGAGCAAGCTCATAGATTCAATGCGTATATTGTTTTTGTAGTTTTGTTTGAGTCTTAGAGTTTGGGTAGAGTTTATAGAATTGGGTAGTGAATCTCAATCAAGTGCATGATCATATTATATCTTGAGTATTTCATTTAACCAAAATCAATTTGTGGCTTAAAGGTTTTAGAGAAAAAGGTTTATATTTGAGAAAACAAGTTTTTATACATGAGTTACAGCCTTTAATCGATTAGAAAGCTTGATAATCGATTAACTCATGTTGGCCTTTCAGACCTTAATCAATTAGTTAAGGAGCTAATTGATTAACACCTGTTTGTTACAGTGGTTAATCGATTAAGCTTCTGATTAATCGATTAAGACGTGTAGTTCAGCTTTTTATAAAACGACTTTTCAAGGAAAAATCAGTTTTTAAGTTTTCCAAACCTTATGGGTCTTCTATATAAACCTTTCGCTAATCATTGTGAGTTAGTTACTTCATTGTTACATCATTTTAGAAAAGTTCAAGCCACACTTTCTCTCTCACTTTTACAAAGATCAAAGTTCTTATTTTCACATATTTTGCTCAAGAAGCTTTTGAATTTCAAGTTCTAATAGTTCATAGTTCTTGAAGGAGATTCAATAGGTTTTATTGTTTTTCTTAGAGTTGTAATCATTGCAAGAAGGCAAGCTCAAATACAACAAAAGAAGAAGTCTTGGTGTTTTGTTCATCAAGCAAACTGAATAAGAAGAAGAAGTTTTGGTGTGTCATCAAGCAAGTGGTGAGGTATCCAATTTTGGAAAGAGAAGAAGGTTAGATTAGAGGTTAGATTAGAGATTCAATAGGATTGCAAGACAAGACTGGGGTTTGTGATGCACTCTTTCTTGCTTGGTTTCAAAAGAATAAGTATTCATATACTTATATTAACGTAAATCTTATATTGTATGGACTTGGTTTTGAATACTTGAATAAAAATGATGTTTGGTATAGTATATAAACACTTTTCCTTTGATAAGATATTATCGCGAAACCATTGTCGAAACATTCAAAAACAATTTAAGATCAGAGTATTGCGGAAGCAAATTATGAACCTTGAGCTGATAGATATAGAACCAGTAAGTCATATATATATATATAATGTAAAAATTAGCCAAGGTGCATCAAAGTCGAGGTAGAAAAGTTTGGGTAGTACAAGTCCATAGAACTAACAAAATAAAAGACAACCTCTCTGAGATCTCTCAAAAATATATACAATATAACTACAGAGAAAAATGCGTAAATCCCAGAGTGGTAGTCTGACGATCCTCCTCTCCAGCATGATCCTCCTCCATCAGGTCTACAGAAAGAACTCCACACAGCCCGCACACCAACTAGCTATACTATGCATCACCCGGTGGATCCCCAATGTAAGACCCTATATTTTTAATAAATAGATAAATATTTGGTATTTAAATAATAATGTTAGTATGTTGAATAAAATAATGAATTTTCTAAAATTAGGTTATTATACTCTAGTGTTTTGGGAAGGACTAGAGTATAATCATTAATTGCTTGACAAATTTGAATTTTTGTCGAAAGACTCGAGTCTTTCAGAAAAGACTCGAGTGATCTTTGAATTTCTGAAAAGTACTCGAGTATTGGGGAAAAGACTCGAGTAAATCGAACAGTCTGATTAAGTGTATAAGTCGGTTTTCATTTGAACTTCGCACCAAAACGCATTTTCTTGAGGTAACAAGCACAGAGCTGGACCTTACTTCGAAGGAGGGTAATCCTAGCCTATAAATAAGTGATCAATGAAGCCCAAACACTCTCAAATCTGTTGAAACCCGAATTGTTGGCAAAATTTCTCTGTTTTGCAGAGCTCACTTTGATCCATTCGTTCTCTCTCAATTCTCATCCTTTTCCTTTGAAACCTGTGAGACCCACAATTTTTCCCAATTTATTTTAATATTTTATTTTATTTAAGTCGCACTTATTTTAAGAATAATTTAATAATAATTGTCTTTGGTTGATTTTTTTTAGTATATATATATATATACAACGGTAATATATATATATACATAATAATTATAATTTTGTGTAACAAATTAGAAAAAAAATTATTTTCAGTATGAGACCTTATTTCTGGATATTTAATAAATTTTTTAATTGTATTGAAATAATTTTATCTAAGGTTTTGACAAAAAAGTGACTTTTTGGGTTATAGAGTTGTAACTTCAAAAATTCATATCTTTTCAACCGTAAGTCCGAAAAATACGAATTTTATACGAAAACGATCGTATTAAAATTTAAAATTTTAATATGTAAAAATAAAATTTTTATTTTGGTATTTACGAAAATTTCTGTACAGTAGGTAGAAAAACGAAATTTGGTATGTTTAATTAAGAAAAAAATTATTTTGGGGCATAAAATAATTTAATGGACTATAAAATATTTTTTTGTATATTTAAATATTTATTTTAGTGATGTTTGGCTGCACATTTCATATTTAAATATTTTCTTCATTGTTTTCTGATTTATTTAAAATGATAGTTTAATATGATTGGTTGATAGTGAAGGCACCTCCAAAAGGAACCAATGGAAAATTTTCTCTTCTTTTTTTATGTATATGTTATAAGTTGTAGTTTTAATTTATTCGTTACAACTACAACAATAGGGATCTTGAAATTACATGACTTTCACACGTTATAGAGACAAAAGGAATACAATTACTAACCTCTATCCATTGCTAGAGTTGTTGGAGTTAGAAGGAAGAAAGTTCTCCAAATGTCCTTTGACCAAAAGCCACGAAACCCGGTTTCTATTCCTTTGTCTGCTCTACCTTATGGCCAGGAACAGGACTTGTTTCCTATAAATAGGTAAAAACCCTAACTATTATCCATTGGCTTCCATCAAGCTAACGGGCCTTCAGAAACAATCCCTTCTTATCTAAATATGATTTAGCCCATTAATATTTAATCATTTATTTACTAAACACACATCAATACAAGTCACATGCACATCACATGAGACATACTAAGATATTAAAATCTTACATTCTCCCACTTGGCTCATGTGACATAATTCAACATTATGGTCTAATAAAAAAAATAATAATTAAACAAACAATTAATGCGCATTTATATAGCTAAATCATTTTATACTTAGATACTCTATTAATCATGATTAAAGATAGGAACTAATTCGGGTCATGGCGGTTGTACATCATTTGTTCGACATAATTCCTTCCATGTACCACAAAATAGTCTTTTCCTTAATACGATCTATAATTGGGAAATATATAATTGGTCCATAATGTCTTTATTCAAGACAATACCTGTTTACATTACTCTAATACAATAATGCATGCCGTTCTAGAGAACAGGTAATCAGAAACATATCAAACATATCATAAATGAGCTCAGCGTGTCAATTACATCATACATAAGGATGTCAACATCAAATTCAATTTTACTTAACAACATTAATGCCTATACTTTCAACCTGTTCAATAAATGTTTAGGCAATAACCCTTCTTTCAAGGGATTAACAATCATAAGATTGGTGCTAATATGCTCTATTGACAATTTTTGTTTCTGATCTCATTCTTTAGAGACAAAGTACTCCATTCACATACTTTTAGCACCTTTATAATACTTGTCATTGCTGCAAAACACCACAGTACGTTTTCAGCGGCTAAGCAATATTGTCGACAGTTCTAAGCCCCGAAATAAAATTTTGCAGTCAATTAGTTTAAATTGTAACCTCAAAACTTGTTACAAATTCAACATTCTGATCACCTCAATGTGATCATTCATTACAGAAGTAAGCATGTATTTATTCGTTTCATGCTAATACCTCAAGACTTTATGAGTATAGTTAATACTTCCTTAACGTAAGTTTTATTCATTCTAAATCATTCTAGTACTTTAATGATATATGCTTTATGAGATAAGCCTAACAATTCATGTGACATATTCTAGAATATTCATTTTCTAATCACATGGCTCGACTCACCTATATCTTTCATTCAAAATTACTAGAAAAAACTTCTTAGTCTAGTGTAAAAGACCAAGATAATAAGTTGTAAGCAAGATATAATAACATACAAAATCAACATAATTGTGTTTCCTTAAATCTAAAAAGAACAATAGTATCATTGACTATCTTTCAGATACTATTGGTGAGATGTATGTTTAAATTTGTATATTAATTTCCTCAAATTTTCACATTATGTGTTCATTCTTTTCAATTGAGAACCACATTAGTGGGTCATCCACATAAACATCCTCCTCTAAAATTCATAAAGGTTGTTTTCACATTCTTCTACTGCAGTTCCAAATCATTACGGACTACATATGTCATGATGATAATATTGAATAAATTCTTTCAGGTAATTGGTCAAAATACCTCATTATTGGTCAATGCCAACTTTGCGAGGGAAATCATTGATAACAAATTTGGCCTTGTAACGTTCAAGGTTGTCACGAGAGTTATATTTGGTCCAAAAGACTCACTTACCCCCAACTCTCGTGTAACCTTTAGGCAATTCTACAAGGTCTCACATATAAAATATTTATCAATATTATCACAACTTACGGCTTGTAAAACAACACATGGTTATCATTAATGACTAAGTCAAATTCATATTCTTGTAGATAAACAACTTAAAACATTCGAAATAGCAATTTCTTTTCCTTTTTTTTAATACTATTTCTAGTGGTTCTTCTAAAGTAGAATCGTTGTGAATAGTGGATTCATTTCATACTTTATTGTTATACAATTCAACAATAAAAGAAACTATTGTTGAGGGAGAAGAACAAATTACAAATTACAGGAACTTGCACCCTAACTCCGTTAATTTCCACGTTATGTGGAACTATACTCCCACTAATTTCACAATTCTCAATAAACCTGTCATTCACAATTTCAATGGTTCTTATACTATGGTTAGAACAATAAGGTCTATACCTTTTGATTTATATGGATAATCAGTGAAATACTCACTAATGTTTTATATCCATTTTCTTTTCTGGCGGATTGCAATCCTTGTTTCTGCCAACAACCTTAAACATGCAGGTGCCTTAAATTGGGTATCCTATAAACACAGTTCAAAATTGTCTTTGACACTGTCTTACTAGGAACCATGTTCAATAGACAAATGGCAGTTTCAAGACATACATTCACAAATGCGGGTAAAGACTAAATATCATACTCCTAACCATATTCATTACTGGCATACACACAAATTACTCAATTCTTGAGGAGTTTAACGAATAGTCACAGATGTTGCCCATTTTAATTAATTCTTTCATGTTAGTCATCATCTCTATCGTAATTGATAACATTCATCTATATGTACTTAACTTTCTACTTTATTCAAGTAAATTTTCAAGACATAATTATAACATGAATAGTTATCAATAAAGATGATCACATACCTTTTCCTTTCTAAAAAGAAAGTTAACATCAGAGGTCCACAAGTTTTGAAGAACACATTTTCAAGAAGCTGGATCCTTCTTGTAGCTCTTTTCTTTGTGTCTTTGGTTTTTTTTCTTTCCTTTAATACAATCTGCACAAATAATTAGGCCAATAAAATCCAAATCTGGAAAGATTTTGTTCCTTATAAAGCTTTCCATTCTTTCCTTGGATTTATGACCCAAACACTTATGCCACAAATTAGCAAAAAATCACTTAAAATTCAATTTATATAACTATCACTAATATACAAATACCAATGTGATAATTATACTTAAATAAATTGAAACATCCATAACCAAACATAAAAGAGTATTTAGTAACATTAATCCTAGATAATAAACCAAACTCCTAGAAAACTAGGTACCTAAAAGGTTTCCAATGAGTCTAGGTGATGCCCAATATCAAGGATTAAACATTAAATCCTGACAAGTTCTACTAGAACCTTCACTTTATTCCCACAAACACGTACTTTACATGTGGGTTTATAGAATGGATTAAACAAAATTCATTATGCCAGAAACATGTTCTAATTCATCCAGGATCAATCCACCAAATTTTATGTGGATTTTTGATTAAGTTTGACTCAAACATACATAAGCTTTAAACTTATCTTTTATAGAATCAAGATTTTCATTTTATGCACTTCTACTAAATTCAACATTTTTGCACAAAATGACATTTATGATAATGAGGTTCTTTCATGTGAATTTTCACATATGCCTCATTAATTCTAAGTGATCCTTTGCCCTTATCATGTTTCTTCACACATTTATTTCCAGCTCCTTAATGTCCTTAAAGGTTGGACCAAGAGACTTCTTATAATCTTAAGTCTAGTTTCCTCTTGAACTAAGAAGTTGTGCAATTCATGCACTACTCATTATATTTCATGGCATTATAACTCATTCAAAAACAAGTCACAATCAGTAATGAGGAGGATAAACTATACTAAGAAGTTCTCATCCACAACTATTCATAAGGACTTAAACTTAAATCTTGCTGCAATAATTTTCGTTTTAATTATACATTCATAAATAGTACACAAATCACCAAGCTTTATGGGGTTAGGGTACTCATTAATGTCCCAGAAAGAGACTCACAAAATTTGGCACTCTCTCACAAAATTCTTTTCATTTTTTTTAATTACTTTCAATTTTGGAGAGAATTATCTTAATGTTATCTGCAACACTTATCCTCATGAACATAACATAAGTGTTTGCAAATCTTTCAAAAAAATTACTCAGATTTTATAATAAACTTTATCTTTATTGTTGCTAACACCATTAATAGCAACAAACTTTTCTTTAACTGATAAGAAAGAGTTGCAAACTCTAGTCAGAAAGTTGAACAAATAACACTGACACATACAAGTCATGAGAATGCAGAAAATTAAGAACATGTACTATATAAATGTTTTGAGACATAAGGTACATATTACTTAAACAATTAATGTGCACTAATGCTCTCCTTTGGGTTCCACATTAGCACACGACCTTCAAACATAATGATGCTAATAAAATTAATAATCAATAATTGGCAATGATATATGCACCAATTAGTATTATCTATTGTCTTTGGATGTATAAATAAACCAATAGCACAAACATATTGCCTTCAGTCATGTCCATTAATTATAAGAACAACTAATCAAACCTTTGGGCGATCCATAAATGTCTTATAACAATGAACTACAATATACCCATAAAACATCAAACCATTATGTCTTTCATATAGCATCAAATCTATGAGTAATTGAAAAATCATCATATGATTTGAAATTAATTTACTTACTGATTACACCACTTTGGTGATTAACAAAATCAACATACAATTAACTTCAAATCAAATTCATTATTATAATAAAAATTATACAATCAGAATTAATATCTGTATGATTTGATAACTTTAATGATGATCAAATCATCATACATTAATATCAAATCAATCTGTAATATAATTTAATAATAAACTATTAAATTATCAATACATAATATCCAGAAAATATAAACTATTATATATATATACACTCTTTGTTGAGAAAATGCCTAAGCATAGGTAGTTTTGATGATTACAAAGTGCAAGTCAAGGCAAAAGTTCACAACTCAACTTAAGGCTCAACAAAGTCAACAAAGGGGTTCTTATTGTAATGAAATGTATTATTTATTCTTTATTAAGTCCCCTAGATGCATAATGGTTAGAGTCTAAGTTAGGAAAAACTAATCATAATCTAAAAGATATGGCATGCATGCTAAGTATAATCATAAGTGGGTGCTTTTCGAAATTAAAAGAAAAATATGTGATTTTATAAATATAAGAAAAATATTGATAAAATAATTTGAAAATATTTTTCTAATAAATTAAAGTGTTTTGGAAGTGAATAAAATGTTTTAAATATAATACTAAGTGTTAACAGGTAAAAATGTTGTTTTTGGAAATTTTGAACGAAAGTATCTGGATACATCTGAAAGTATCCGGATACATTTGAAAAGTATCCGGATACATCTGAAAGTATCTGGATACTTCGTTAAAACAACAGTCAAATTTTTTAAATCAAACACGATGTATCCGAATACTTTCAAAAGTATCCGGATACAAACAGTTAAAATTGTCATAAATATAGCTGTTTGCTGTCCTAACTGATATATATATGTTCCAAACGATTTCAAAACATGAGACAACGTTCTTACAACCCTCTAACACTTCTGGACATTCTCTTAAACACGTTTTACAGAATTCTCAAGTGTTCTTCATGAATCAATTGCATTTTCACATATGATCAAGAAGAACATTCAAGTGTTGCATTGAATTTTCACAAATACCCACTTTGATTACACTTGCATTCATTCTTATTCTTCTAGATTCTGATCTAATAGTTAGTGTTCTTAAAAAAGTTGCTTATTCACACAAAAAGGTGAAAAGATCAATGCTTTTCATTGGAGTTGTTCATCCGCACAACAAGGTGTAAAGTGGCAACAACAAGACTTTGACAAACGCAAATTGGTGAAAGGTTTTCATCAAGTATACTTGAAGGTTTCAAGTGGAATTGAAGAAGGTTTCTTCAAGCACTAGGTTCGCTGTGGTTTGAGGAATTGTTTGCGAAGACACAAGTTCCAAAGAGGTTCTTTGGAGGGACAAGTCTAAGGGAAAGGTTTTCTCTTACACATTACTTGTACTTACAATTCTTGTTCATAGTGAAGCAAATCTCCTATCTCAGAAAGGGAGGACTGGATGTAGCATTAGTGTTCGTTAACACACTAATGTGAACCAGGATAAAATCCTTGTGTTCGCTTCTCTTTCATTATCTCTTTACAATTCCGCGCGCTTAATTTTCTTATATTTAAGTATATGCGTTTTATATGTTTTTAGTCTGATTATTTTAAAGGCCTTAGTAAGCGACAAATTTTTAATTGGTGAAGATTCGTACTCTTCGCCTATTCACCTCCTTTATAGGGAATAATACTACCCGCTTGTTTTCCAACACTCTTCGGGGCCCATTATCATTTGAATGGTTTATCACTAAAGGTGAAACTAAAACCAGTACTGGTTTGGCCATTTGCTTTCAAGCTGAATGTTCGATTCTTACTACCTCAAATTTGTGCCAATATCACTGGCACTATTGCGTGACTCTGCACGTTGCCGCTAGGCCAGCCTTATGCTTGTGCCAATGAGTTGCACTAATATGTATATATATTGCGAAAACGGAAAAGGAAATCAAATTCATACAATTGGTTTCTCGATTCACGTAATCAACTACTTCATATACTCTCATCACGTTATATACTCTCATCACGTTACAGACTTACAGTAGGCATCATCACGGCATTAACTTTTATATTTCTGATAGTTATGAAATTAACACTTTCGCTGTAACACCCCGATTTCGGCAACTTGAAAACATCATCTCTTTAGTAAAAATTTGGGAATTTTTTTTTTTTTAAAAAGGTGACATGGACATGAGAAGCTCAAGGTTCAAAAACATTTCATTAATCTTAACTGTAAAACAATATTCTCATGTCACACATCACGAGTCAAGTTCCAAACCGAGATGTTACTTAACATCACGCTTTGTAACTTAGCTTCATAAATCTCTTTTGAGAAAACGTTTTCATTTCTTATTTCATAAAAACCTTATTCTTCCAAAAGTCACATTCAATCAAATATCAAGTGGGGTACAGAATGATACGACAATATAACCTGCAAGGGATACAGTACTCAAGGGAATTTACCTATTCCTATCCTTGACCTCTAGTCTTCTTCGCTGAAGCCCACTGCCGAAGCCTACAGTGTCGGTCATCTATCCGTTGCAATACCGGAGTAACCCGATACGACAACATGATAGGAGAGAGGTCAGTACTCCAAAGGTACATTCATGACAAGACAGTAAAACACCAACTAGAGGCATATAATAAAAACATAAGATCTAAAATTCTCATGCACTGACAATACTCATGCTATGCAAGTATATTCAGGTAAACACATAGGAACACTTACGGATAAAACATATCACAACCAACCATACGTATATCATAACTCAACACAATGTACATTATCACACTTGGCATCACAAGCCTTCGAGTTTTCAAGTCTTATCACCATCATTCTCAAACATCCAAGTCTTTTCACAATCACTTATACTTTCTTTCTTTGAATCTTTCTCAATAAATTTTTCATAACTTCTTTATGATTTCATTATTGTATTAAGTTTTATCAAACGGTTCGCTCAATGATGAGGGGGAAACATCATTGAACTCGCACACACGTCTACATCTCCTCAGTCATCCACCCAACCTAGTCGGAAGCTAATAGGAGTACAGGACCTTTACCACGCGGGCACGACAGCTGTCACACAAACAAATGGTCCCAGACCAGGAGGACTCAGTCTCAAATCAATTCAATCATTTCATATCATATAATCAGGCACGCTCTCAGCGGCAATCACAAATGCCCCGTTCCAGTCCCTCTCACTGTTCTCGAATTGCCATAGGGGACGACAGTACTAATTCTAGTTGATCGTGCAGAACTTACCACGGCATAGGACCGATCTGCCTGTACCACATATGGAATTCATTCCGCCTAGAATAGCACTCAAGGCTTCTTGACGTATCACCGTCTTTACCCTCCCCTATTGCAATCACAACCCGAATATCCGCAGATACTCCGGGGTATCTTCCTTTCCATTACTTCGGTACGACACTCATACATTACCGCGTATATAAATGTCTTTTAATTCTTTTAAAGTTTTAGAGTTTTAATAAGCGGCTTAATCCTAACAGTCAGCTCGTCCTTGGTGCATCCTTTCAACGAAGCCCGACCACTAATCGAAATCTGTTCCCCCTAATAATCTCAGGGCCTCAGGCCTCATATCACTTTCATCTCATTATCACAATTCTCACAACTCATTCTCAGCACATTGCTCATCAACTTCATCAACATCTTTCCCTCGTTTTTCTCAAAATATCATTTCACAAAACTTTTTTGAAAACATGATTTCCCAAAACTTTCACTTCACTACAACTTCTTCAGAAACCTCATTTCATAAATTTTTCTCAACAATATCCTTTCACAAAACTTTTTCAAAATAATGTTTTCAAAAGCTTTCACAAAAAGCTTTTCAAAAAAAATCTCTTTTCAAAACCTTTTTCAAAAATCACATTTTTGGGTGAGTGTTAATGGAGGAGCAAGCTCAACTCAACACTAAGCTTCTTCCCAAAAACATGAACGAGGAATCACATCTCTGCTCAAACCACATCTCACTCTCATATCCACATTACTCTTCTCCAATCTCAACTCTTGTGTTCCATTACTTATACAACCTTTATTATCATTCTTCTTTCTTTCAATCACATTTCCTTACTTTTACAATTCTTTCTTTTCATAACTTATTTCTTTCTCATACTTCTCAAGTCTTACTCTTTCTCATTACCACATTCAACTTTTCCCTTTAACTTTGAGTCTTACTCTTTCTCACGATTCTTATTATCATTCATCACACTTCTAGATTTTCCAGACAAAACATAATAATCACAAAGATATCTAGTCCATAATAAATTCAATCATGCAACATATTTAACAAAACAGGAAAGCATCTAACACATATATGCATCACGTATGATGATGCAGCATGTAACATATTAGACTCGATGTACTCAGTTTTGAACTGAGTCCACATGTAACATCCCAAAATTCATGTGTTATAATTTTATTCTTGTAGTTATTTTTTTTTTTGTAATATTAAATTATTAAAGAACTTAGACCTTTATATTATATTATAATGATAATAAAATAGGCATATAGATTTATGGTACTACATTGTTGAATAAGGGTACTTGATAGAATCATTATAATTATCATTATCATTATTATTCTTATTATCATTATTATTATTATTATTATTATTATTATAAGATAAGATAGTATTAGATATTATTTTATTTAAATTATTCTATTTTATCTTTATCAATATTAGTTTTTGATAATAGTTGTGACTAAAAGGATAAATTAGAATAGTTTATTTAAAATAAATAAAAAGTTAAGATCAGATAGGTTAGTTTCATTCTCCTAAAAACAAAACCTAGCCGAGAAAACGTACAAGAGAAAGAAGAAGAAGAAAAAGAAGAGAGAGAATCCCTATTAAGGTAACACTAAAACCCAATTTAACTCCATAAAAAAAATAACTACAAGAATAAAATTATAACACATGAATTTTGGGATGTTACACCACACGTCACGATGACCTAGGCCTACTGCATCTCTCACCTCACATTCCATCATTTGAAATCGTTGCGGGTCCTTCCCCAACAAGTCGGCCGTTCCGCTTATCGACTCATACGCACCTTGTACTAAAGGGAGACGATACTAACGTTATAAGTCTATCTTAAATAATCGTCCTACTTAGAATCAGAAAAGCTTTTTCGAAAACTCTTTTTATTTCTCGTCGGAAAATCGTAAAACGATAAAACTTTTTCAAATCAACTTCGACTTTTGAAAATACTTTAAGCATATCAAAATCTTTTCAAAACCATTTACAAAACAATTTAAAACCATTGGTTTTGACTTCTGGTCCGTTCCGGACAACCAAAACTCAAAAACACCGAAAAATCACTTTTTAGTTCGTATAAGACTTTTGTTATGAAATATACACTTAAACGAATTATTTTTCAAACTTATCATTGTGAAATGAATTAAGGGCAGCAACCATTTAGTCCAAAGTTTTTCATTCAAATCAAGACTAACTAATTCAAAACCAATTAATTTTCAAAGCCAATTACAAAAGCAAACACAACACTTTGATCAATTAAATAATTCATTCATACATAACCTAAACATACCATCAAACAATCACTCATTCAATTATTTCAAGACATCATAATTATCATACAAGCCAGCCAAGTCATAATATCAAGTACAAAACTCATATTCATCAAAAACATTCAAATAAACACGTAGTGCGATTACAAGTAAAACACCCAAGATAAAATCCAAAAATAAATAAAATAAATTTATTAAATCTTAAAAATTTCCAGAACATACACATATATAATAAAGTTCATCATATAAAAATTTCAAGTCATTTAAACAATCCTAAGCTAGGTTTCAAATCATATTTTGCATGAAAAACAAAACTGTGTTGTTGCTGGACTGAGGCAAAAACGTCATGATTAAAAATAGTTTTTCAATTCCAATTTTCATAAAAATTGGTATAAGTCTTCCTTATACAGTCAAGACTACCTCATAAAATTTTCAGATTATTTGGAGTTGTGAAAGTTATATTTTTCTAATTAAATTCGTCACTAAGTCCAGAAAATCTGAACAAAAAGGTTCACTGTTTTGCCTTAAATAAAAATATCAAATCAACTCCAAATCTCTTCAAATTTTGCAGAGAACTAAAGACGTCCAGGAAGCTACCATAAAAATTTCAAACAATTTAGAGCCGTACAAGTTCGAAAATTATTTTCATCTTTGAACTGAAAAACTTATTTTCTGAAAATTGTTTTCACAAAGTTTGTTCTCAAAGAAATATAAAATCAATTCCAAAAATCATGTAAAAATTCAGAGAAGTTCATTTTAACCTACTTAAGACAGTGACAAAATTCCAGAATCATTGAACATACATAAAGATCATTTATCAAAATCAAAACACATGCAAATCATAATTTCAGCAAAAACTTTTATCAAATACACTTGTTCATCCTTTTACTTCCATGAAAACCAAAAATACACTCATACATACAAATCAATTACAAAATCAATCCATTAATTATTATATTTCTCAAAAACCAAATTAATGTATCATGAAAACAATTTAATTTAATTCACATACAACATGCATCATCATCTATAAAAATAATCAAGTATAAACAATAAAAAAATCAAATCAAACTATCCTAGATCCTAACATGTACATACTTAAAATTTATAGATCTTAAAAAAAATCATACATGCATTAACATTCAAGAACAAAAATCATGAATTTAAGAGAAAAATCAAAGCAAACATCAAGGCATACTTTTTATCATTAGATCACCACATGCATGCACTAAATACTTCAAACAAAATTCATCTCTTAAAGATTTGATCTATACCCGAAACATACCTCAAGAAAATAAATTCTTTTTATCAAAATTTCATGCTTCAAATTAAACTCTTTTATTAAAAATTAATTTTCTTTACATGCACATAAAACCGAATCAAATAGGAAATAAAATCATGAGCACAAAAACTCTTTTTAAAACCGAATGGATCATTAAGTTCTTAAACATATTAGATCTATTATTTTTAAGTCAAGATCAAGATCAATCTTAAGAAAATCATGTGGATGTAAAGAAAAACACTAGATCAACAATAAAAATCAACATGCAAGAATAAATCATCATATAAAACCGAAAATGAAATGATGAAGAAGAAAGAACATCAAACATAAAGCTTTAACAATTTACAAATTATTTTTAAGTCCTTAGAGTCCATGATCAAAAGAGAACAACACTTAGGTTCATCTGTAGAGTCATCAAATTTAACATGCAAGAAGAAAATAACAAAGATCTACAAACTAAAGGAAAAAGCTTAAACTATTACAAATTTTCTTTCTTGGTCTTCCAATTCCTACCATGAAAAGGGGTTGGTCTCTAGTCTTCTAGCACTTAGATCTTCAAAGGAACTCCTAGGTTTGGGTTGATCTCCTCCTCTTCTTCCTCATGGTTCTCTCCTCTTTCTCCCCATGGTTCTCTTTTTTTTTTTTGTATATGTCTCAAGAGCTAATGTCGCTCTTGAGACTATGTGTTTGGGTGGAGTGTTGAAGGAAATGAAAAAGTGGAAGAATGAAAGAGAGAAATGAAGGCAATGAAGGAATGGGTGGAATTGGGAGGAAATAAACTAAGGCCACCTACATGCATCAAAGAGGGGCATTTTTGGCAACACCAAAGCTCCTAACTACTTGGTCCCCAAGTCTTGGTTTTCTTTTCTTTTTATTTTATTTCTCCTTTTTCTCTTAGTCAACATGAAATGGATCATAAGCCTACACATACACACATGCACACACTTGTCACTTACACACACTTCACACCTTTCTCATGCATGCACAAACTCACCAAATGGTGACACCTATATGCACACACACACACACATGTATATCACATATATACATACATACACAAACCGTATTATACACACACTTATACATATACACATTCACATATCATACACATACATATATATATATACACACATTCATCCATAAATCACATACTTTAATCACAAATACTTAACTCACTCAAACATGCATATTAACACTTTTTCTTTTAAATAATAAACTGTACTTATTGGTTGCACTTATAGCCCTTATTTCATTTTATAAAATCATATTTTAATATATAAAAGATAATCCCAGAAGGAAAAATTTATTAAAAATCAAAAACTATTTTTCATGATTTATTCTTTGGAAATTCGTCCTTTTTCACACTGAAAAACAATTTTTGCAAACCAACCCAGAAAATTTTTGAAAACTACATTTCGATACGATCGTTTTGATATAAAGATCATAAAAATTGGAGTTACGGTTAAAAAGTTATGAATTTTCTAAGTTAGTTAATCTTTCAAAGTCTATAAAAATTCATTTCTTCAACAAATCACCAATGGATAAAATCATTTCCTATAAAAATTATTTTCACTGACTTCATAAAAATATTTATTTATTAAAACTCTGTAAAATAAACACTTTACTTCGAAATCGAATAAAATACTCATTGAAAACCTTTGTAAAACAATATCGAAAAACTTTTCCTTTAATAAAATTTTATTCGTCCTAGTCGGAAAAACGCGGGATGTTACATTCGCGGAAACCATAATATTCCTAAATACAATAATTAGGGTTCATACTAAATTAAATCCCTAAATACAATAATTAGGATTCATACCACATCACAAAATTTTAATTGGAAAATCATGAATTTCTTAACCGATTGCTCTGATACCACATATAAGTTGTAGTTTTAATTTATTCGTTACAACTACAACAATAGGGATATTGAAATTACATGACTTTCACACGTTATAGAGACAGAAGGAATACAATTACTAACCTCTATCCATTGCTAGAGTTGTTGGAGTTAGAAGGAAGAAAGTTCTCTAAATGTCCTTTGACCAAAAGCCACGAAACCCGGTTTCTATTCCTTTGCCTGCTCTACTATTCTTTTCTATGCTATTTGTTTAGTATAGCCGTTCTGTGATGGGGAGAGAAAAGAATACCTTATGGCCAGGAACAGGACCTCTTTCCTATAAATAGGTAAAAACCCTAACTATTATCCATTGGCTTCCATCAAGCTAACGGGCATTCAGAAACAATCCCTTCTTATCTAAATATGATTTAGCCCATTAATATTTAATCATTTATTTACTAAACACACATCAATACATGTCACATGCACATCACATGAGACATACTAAGATATTAAAATCTTACATATGTGCCGTCCAAAATAGGGTAGAAAGAGAGGAGAATAATTCTGAAAACTTGTGAGAATAAACCATGAATTAAAAGAATTTAGGAATCAATAAAATCCCAATTAATGCAAAGTGTGTTCCAATGTGCATGAATTAATTTTGCTAAGTCATGGTGAGTAAGGGGGGCCGAATTTTACTTCAGAAAATTGAAGGGAAATGCATCTTCAACACCTATAAATAGATGGCACTAGTTCTCACATTTTTCACACACAATCCTTGATAGTTTTACAAGAGAAAAAAAAGAAAATTCTAAGAGAAGAATTGAGAGAGAGGGACCAATTGGCTATAGGAAGGAGGGAGGATTTGCTTTGTCTCTTGAAGTTTTCTTTAAGCTTAAGGAGTAGAGGTAACCCAAAATCACTTATTTATTTAATCTCTTTTTAAGTTGTTTTGTGTTTATTCTTGAGTAAAACTTCTAAATTCTTCTATGGTCAAGAAATAGCTAAGTTCTAAATTTTCCTTTTTTATTTTTAAGTTATTATTGGATATGTGATGTTGTGCTTGAGTCATATGAATTAAGGATAGGAAAAGGGACACAAAAAGGGTGTTTAAAGGGATTTATCTCCCCTTTTCTTCAATTCTTAGGATGGCTAAAATTTTTGATGAGTATAACTAATTAAAATTCTGGGTTTATGTTATTTCTTAGACTAAATGAATTATAGAGAATTTTGTATAATTGAATAAGTTTTTATTCTTGGTCTTTTAAAGTGTTTTTGTTCTTTGTATTAAGGAATAATAATAAATAAGTACATAGCAATGGAAAAATAATATAATTTCTGGTATATATATATATATATGGACCGTGACATATATTAAGAGAAGTTGAGGATTGATTTGTGTATTTTAATATGTGTATTGTATTGTTGTTTAATAAAATAAAAGAGAATGGAAATGAATAAGAAGATTAAAATGGATTTTTATTTTTGTTTTTTCTTATTCTTTTTCTGGACCGTGTGTGTGTGTATATATATATATATATATATATATATATATATTGTATGGTAATTGTTGTTATTTCATGTGTATTTGGAAATAAAAACAAATAAGTGTTTTCCTTAAAGTGAAATGAAAATGATTTACGAAAAAGGAACTAAAAATAATTTTAGGGAAATAAAATAAATTCTGGAAATATTTGGGTGTTCTTAAAGTGTATGAAATTGTACTTTACAGAAATTTGGTTTAATTGCTATTGTTTGATTGTATTTTATTTCCTTTTTGTTTGGATTTAAGTTAAATAAGAACAATGAGTAAGGATAATAAATCCAAAAATGAAATTTTCTGGAAAAATAAAAAGAAATAGGCCGTGAGGCCTATGGTTTTTTTTAGGAATAATTTTTGTAAATGGTTTGTTATTTGATGTGTAATTAAATTGTAGTCTATTGTTTAAAAGAAATAGAAACAAATGGTAGTTGTTATAAATTATAAGAGCATGTATTCTTAGATGATTGAAGGAGTATGTGATTGATGTGTTGAAGATGTTAATTGCTGGAAATTATGATTGCTTCTTTAAAGATCTACTTTATATTTTGTTAACAATTTAAAACTCTTGCTTTGAATGTGTAAAGTGATATAATTATATTATATAGATGTTTTAGGAATTAAAAATGTTTCCTATTTTTTTATGCTGGTCGAATTTTTTTGAGAAAGAAATAAAGTAATTGAATTTTTCTAATTGATTTGATAATTGTTGTTAGTATGTCTATGAAATAAATTACATGTTTTTATGGAAAATATAAATTCTGGAAATTTAATTTTTATTATGGAAAATTTATTTATTCAAGACCCCAAATGATTATTCTTAAGAGTATTAGTAGTACTTAGTTGTATGTGCAAATATAAGTTAGAAACAAATAGATATAGGTGTTTATGATTGATTAAAGTGATTTATAAAATAATATTAAGTTTCTGTCCAGAATTTATAAATAATGAAAAAGTAATGTTTTATTAAAAATAATAGTGTTTTAAAGTCCTTGGCATGAGTGGAAATGGTGTATGATTGTTTTGGATTGTTTTACTTAAACTTCTTGAATTAATGCAACTTTTACAGTGGCTGTACAGCAGATGCAATTATTTTATTTAGCTTAATTTTGATCATTTTATTATAGTAGAAGTTGTAATTAGAATTTAGGAAAAAACGGCATGTGTTTTTGACTTTCTGTTTAAGAGAAAATGAATTTTTAAGTTTGAGTATGCATGCTGTCCAAAAATGTGAAATGTGTAGTATTTATGTTATGACTTGTTCTTGGATGATTAAAAATGTAAATTTCATGCTAATCTTGTAGTATAAGTATTTAGGATTAAAAAGTAGATTTTAAAAGTAATTCTAGAATACATATAAGTAAGGTTGTATATGCGTTTAAAGGAAATATGGTTTGTACTTGTATAAAAATGTGAAGAATGATTGAGGGATGTTCTTGAAAAAGAAATATTGATTTGATATTGAGTTTAAAGTTTTTTTTTTAAAGGAATTTAGAAATGATGTATTTTCTAAGTATATATATGATTCCAAAATTTCAAGGATTTTGAGAAATTAATGTTTTCAAAGATTATATTTGGTTAATTACTTTTAAGTTGGTATGAATATTTACAAAGGTTATTTTGTGAAAATGATTGGTTTAAAAGGTTTGCAATTGGGGACGAATAGCGAGACCGAAAGTCAAGCCCACATTAGTTCTTCGCATCAAGGTGAGAGAGTAGCAACCTTTAGACATAATGGCACCATGGTAACCATTAGAACGATTTCGATCATCTCAAAAATCGAAATCCGGGTTTCATGTCAGTATACGAGACGACAATTGAGTGTAGGATTGTCTAGTTGTCTTTCGTTGAGACGGTAACTCTATTCTATTATTTGATGTATTTGTGATTATATTATATTATGCTTATGTGAGTATATAAGGGATGTTGTTAAATGATTTTGAGGATAATGATGGATATGTTGTAAATAGTTTTAAAAGAATTGTATAATCGTGACATGTTGGTATTGATGAGAAATGATAGTTGTGGGGACATAGAAGAATTCTATGAACAAAATTATGATGCGCTTGGAAGAACGCGAAATGATTAAGTCTTGTTAATATGCGAAAATAATACTTGTGTACGGTGATGGTGCATCGTAGCACAATGACTTCGTAATTATTTCCCTTTGAGTGACTAATCACGTGAATAAGTGTGTCGTGATTACGTCTTGTGGATCCCACTGTACGATGATGGAATTTTGCTGTGGTCCCTTAGAGGTCGAGGCCCGTTAGAAGCGCGGCTTAGAATGGGTCGACCAAACTTAGGATTAAGAATAGATTCTAAAGAATTAAAAAGACTTAAAAGACCTTAGGACCCCATCCCCTTTTGTTACGTTGAGAGTGGAGTAGTGGAGAGGAAAGATACCATATTCTTGGAGGTCAGACATCCCTTCAAGTGGTGATTGCGATAGGGGAGGGCAATGATGGTGATTCGTCAAGAAGCCTAAGAGTGCTTCCCTAGGTAGAACGATGCTACACTGATCAAGGGCACCTGCTGGTCGTTGGTCGTAGCGAGGACTACAACGCGAATTAGGGATAGAGCTGTCGCCCTCTTGAGCAAATCATGGATGGTGAAGAGGGAATCCAAATGGGACTAGAAGCCATCGTTTTTATGAACTTATGATTTGATATTCGATTTTATTTTGCTGGCCAACTGGCGTGGTTTCAGCTGGTACGTACCCTTTGGCTTCGATGTCAGCATGGTTAGGACTCCTGTGCATCCCATCTGCTTTCCGAACTAGGACGAGGTTGGATATTGAAAGAGGAGATGTAGCGTGTGTGCTAATTTGACTTTAAACCCGATAGCCTTCTTCCCTAATAATTTGTTGATGAATAAAAGACTTGTGGAAAATTATAGATGGAATTCTTGAGTAATGGTAATCATAACAATGATGTAAGAGACAAGGATATATGGATATTATGTTTGTGTTAGTTCTAATGCGACCCATGGAGTAAGCCCATGTCGTCGACGCTTTGCCCGTCTGGTCGCTAACTCTCTATATTCTTCTGTATGTTTTTGTCTCTGTTTATGGTAAATAAATTAGATGGCGGATCGAGTAATTCAAGTGAAGATGTCTCCTTTAATGGGGGGACAATGGCATAGGACTGCAAACGGATGGATCTGGGAGGGACAAACAAGACTCACCATTACCGATCGAGATCATGTATTACGAGGAGTAGCCACAGATCATGAGGAAGTGCGATATCGTCTGAGGGATCTAATGTCGGATGCACCTCGGGCTTTTCATGATGCTCCACCCGCAAATCACAATGTTGGTGAGGAGGAGAACCCAGAAGAAGACCCAGAAGAGGAGGAAGATCCAGAAGAGGACTTACAAATAGAAGAAGATCCGGAGGAGGACCCTGACGAGGATATGCACGATGACGAGTAGCTTAGTTCTTAGTAGTATGGATCTCTGTTTGTTTTGAGTCTTGGATAACGGACCCTTTGATTATCATTATGTAACCCCAATGGAAGTTTTTATCTTTTCGCTATTTGGTATTTTGGATAGTGGCTGTTAAGCCTAAACAATTTCTATGACGTTTATTTTGGAATTAATATAAGGATGAATTTATTCCGCATTTTTAAATATTGAGTTCTGGAATGGAATGTATAGTGGCACTTCACTTTGGAAAATAGAATGGAGTTTGAAGGACGAAGGAAAACCTTTTTATGAACCAAGTTATTGATAGAAGTTAAGAAACTAAGTTAGTTATGTAACCTTTTCAAAAACTAAGTTGAAAAATATTTTTGGAAACTAAGTTTATATGCAAACTCACCTTTTAATGATATCATGTAATAAATGTTTATAAAAAAAATGGCGCAAATTTTTAGTGAAAATTCTATTTCCAATTTGGGGTGTTACAAAACCTAAACACAAACTGAAGTTCTGATTCCACTCTTGAATTAGAACTCGAAATCACTTCCAATAGCCTCCTTTAGATCGAGTTATAGGTAACCAAAGTTGAGGTCTTGAAGCTGTGAAAAACAGAGCAACTTTCAGCATCAAGTACTCATCTTCCTTGAATCCGTTTGGTAAATCCAGGAACCTTTTTGATGAGCATTTTATTTCCCATTATTCCTTGCATTATTTTACTCCTATTATTGATATTTGTTGCCCATTTGACATTGTTTAGCTTGATTTAGTGATTTAGAGTTTATTGGACTAATATTCTGAATATTGTTCAATTTGGGATTATTTAGCCTAATTAATTCTATTTCTATTTTCAGGTCATATTTGGCACAAGGGCTTTTTGCGCATTTTAGGAGTGAAGATTTAATTTTGGAAGAGAAGATATATGATGAAGTGAAGATTGTAATCTATCTTTAGGATTATTTGAGATTTAGTTTATATCTTTTAAGATTTAGATTTTATCTATAGGATATTTTTAGATTTAATTTAGAGATTAGCTTTCCTTAGGATTTGGGCCCATGATTTAGGCCCGTTTTGTGATATAATAAGCCAATTTCGTGTAAACCCTAGCAGACACCTTCCATAATCACGTTTTTACATTCTCTCTCTTAGAGAAGGCTTAGTTTTGCTCTCCAAGCTTGTGGTGGCTGCTAGGGTTTCTCTCTCTTCCCTTTCTACACGTTTTTGGTATTTTTCTTCATGGAAGGCTAAACTCTTAGGTTAAATCCCTTTGGTAATGTATCACATACTCTTGAGGTTTTATTCTTAATGCTATTTCGTTTTTATTCACTGTTTTCATGTTTATTGATATGTTATGGTTCGCTTAGTTCCATTCTATAGAGATAATTCATGTGTATGAATGCTAATTTATGCAAACTCGAAAAATCTCCATGCTTTGGCTTTTAATGCTTAATTAGAGGTTTGGGTTTTGGGGTGAGAATTGAATTTTCGCTTAGTATTTAGTTCTCACGAGTTGGACAGTGAAGAGGAAAGAAATTGATCTTTTGTGACCGATGATAGAGCTGTGAACGCGAGCCAAAGGGGTTTATCCGCTTTTCCTTATCTGTTACTTCGTTTTTATTTTAATTCTGTTTTGATCTTAGATTTCAACATTCAATAAAAACCCCACCCCCCCTATTTTCTGTGCATACTATCTGTTTGACCTTTTTCTTGATAAGATATTCCTTGGGAGACGACCTAGGAGTCACTTCCTAGTACTATATTTAAACTGTTTTTTTTATTTGTATCGGGTACGGCCTCGATCAAATTTGGCGCCGTTGCCGGGGACTATCGGTTCTTGCCAAAGGTCATTAGTAGTTAGTTAGTGTCGTAGTTAGTATAGTTATTATAGTGTGTCGTGTCTGATTTAGGGTCTAGTAGTCAATTCTGATAACTGGTTGAAGTTGCACTGTTTGTTGTTTTGCTATTTTGTTGCAATTAGTGTATTTGATTGATTCTGTGGTTGCTAGTTCACATAGTTGTGGGTGGAATTTTTGCACGAAAATTTATATCCACACTATTTTTATCATATAAAAAGGTTTTGAGGCACCACGATCACTCAGGTCATCACTGGTTGTGAGTTCCAGAAAAATTTTCCAAGTTTTAGCAGCACTTTCTTCAAACCGTCGCAACTTTTGACCCGTAACTCGGAATTTGATGAATTTTATATCAAATCGAAGGGAATTTTCTGAATAATCTGATTTTTACCACTGTGTTGTAAAAACCCTTCGTCTGGACCCTGAAAAAGGCGTTTTACTATTTCTTTTTTATTTTACAAGTTTTATTTTCTTGGTTTTTGGTCTCTGATTTAGTTGTTTGACTTGGTTCCCTTTTGAATTTTGTCCTCAAACTTTCTGTGATATGTTTTCATGATTTTAGGGTGCTGAAAAAAATAAAGAAAAAATTTTTAAAAATAAAAAATTTTTGTTGCCTATTTTGGTCATGCATATCTGTGACAGTTTGCTATGCTTAATGGTGTTCTGTTCAGTACATGACTAGGGGCAACCCAAGCTACTTGCATCCTTACAACCCTGAAATTGATAGGACTTATCACAGATTAGTTAGACAAAATAGGAACCAGTCCATAGGTAGTGAGTCTATTAAGTCTTTACATAGTGAGTCTTCTTCTTTTTCTTCTATTCCTATAAATTCTGATTCTTATTCTGATTCTTATTCTGTTTATTCTGAAAATATGGCTCAACCTCCACCACGTGAGAGGACATTGAGGGAGCTGGATGCACCTGATTTCACTATTGAAGATTTGTGCATCCAGTATCCCGATGACCCGTATGAGCTAAGGTCTGGACTAATTCATTTGTTGCCCAAGTTTAATGGTCTTGGAGGTGAGGATCCTCATAAACATCTCAAGCAGTTCCACATCGTGCGTTCTACTATGAAACCACATGATGTGCAAGAGGATCATGTTTGTCTTAAGGCATTCCCACACTCCCTAGAGGGGCTAGCCAAGGATTGGTTGTACGATCTGGCCCCTGGTTCTATCACAGGCTGGGATGACCTAAAGAGGGCATTTTTGGAGAAATTCTTCCCTGCATGCAGAACAACAGCAATCCGAAAGGATATATCAGGCATTAGGCAACAAAGTGGAGAAAGTCTCTACGAGTATTGGGAGAGATTCAAGAGACTGTATGCGAGCTTCCCCCACCATCAGATCTCAGAGCAGCTGCTTATTCAATATTTCTATGAAGGTCTCAACCTCATGGAGAGAAACATGCTTGATGCTACGAGTGGTGGTGCCCTAGGAGACATGACACCTTTAGAAGCCAGAGCCAAGATTGAGAAGATGGCTTCCAATTGTCAACAATTCCATGCAAGGGGCAACAGCGATGCAATCGTAGTGAGAGGAGTGAATGATGTTGGCACAAGTTCTGGTAAGGTTGATAAGCTTGAACAGAAGATAGACTCACTTACAACTTTGGTCACTCAATTGGCCATCAACCAGAAGAAGTTGTCTCTGCCTGCTAGATTATGTGGCATATGCACATCCGCTGAGCACCCCACAGATGCATGCCCTTCTTTGCAGCAGCAACCAACGACTGGTGCTGACCAACCTGAGGCATATGCCGCCAACATCTTCAACAGTAGAAACCAGCAGCCACAAAACTTTGATCTCTCTACCAATAGATACAACCCTGGTTGGAGGAACTATCCCAACCTGAGATGGTCTGATCAGCAGCAACCTTCACAGGTTCAATTTCAGAACAATTCCAGACCACCATATGTACCTCCTCCAGTCCAGCAACAGAGACAACAACAGCAGCAACAACAGGCTAATTCTGCACCACCAGCTCCTAGTACTGAGCAGCAGCCTTCATTGGAAGAGCTGATGAAACAGATGACCATGCAAAATCTCCAATTCCAACAGGAAACTAGAGCATCCATTCAAAGACAAGAGGCCTCCATTCAATCTTTGACCAATCAGATGGGACAAATGACAACAGCAATCAACACTATGCAATCTCAGAATTCTAACAAGTTGCCATCCCAAACATTGATCAATCCAAACCAGAATGTGAGTGCCATTAGTCTAAGGTCAGGGAAGAAGATTGTCACACCCCCACCAGAATCTGACCTCAACAAAGATGATCTAGTTTCACCCAACAAGAATAGCCAAATGGTCGAGGAGAGTGAGCACACAAGTACAAAAAAATCCCATCCAGCTCAGCCTTCCACAAGCACAACACCTGCTGCTGCCCAACAACCACCCCCCATTCCTCTTCCTTTCCCACCAAGGGGGGTGACTCAAAGCAAGAAAATGGAAGAGATTGACAAAGAGATACTTGACACATTCAGGAAGGTGGAAGTCAACATACCCCTTCTTGATGCAATCAAGCAGATTCCAAGGTATGCAAAGTTCTTGAAGGATCTATGCACGCACAAACGGAAGCTGAAGGGCAATGAGAGGATCAACATGGGAAGAAATGTCTCTGCTCTTATAGGTAAACCCGTCCCTCATATTCCTGAAAAGTGTAAGGATCCTGGAACTTTCTCTGTGCCTTGTATCATAGGTAATACTAAATTTGAGAATGCTTTGCTAGATTTAGGAGCATCTATTAATGTTATGCCTATGTCTGTTTTCAAGTCTCTCTCACTTGGACCTCTTCAACCTACGGGTGTGGTTATCCATTTGGCAAATAGATCTACTGCCTACCCCGTAGGTTTGATAGAGGATGCCTTGGTTCGGGTTGGTGAACTTATCTTTCCTGCTGATTTTTATATTCTTGATATGGAAGAGGACACCTCTCGTAGTGCTGTCCCTATCATATTAGGGAGACCATTTTTAAAAATAGCCCGAACCAAGATTGATGTACATGCAGGTACACTTTCAATGGAATTTGATGACAGAATGGTTCGATTCAATATTTTTGATGCTATGAAACATTTTTCTGATGACCACTCCGTCTTTCATGTTGACTTGCTTGATGATCTGATTGATGAGCATGTTCTAGACTTTTTTGCATGATTATGATTTGTCATCTTTCACTAGCTCATTTACTTGTTCTGCATGTTCTGATTCCGAAATGTACACTGCATGCATTGAAATTGACCATTTTTTAAATTCTGCTACTGCATCTGTTGATTCATATGATATAGATTCAAATCATGCTAACCCTAACCCCATTTCTGTTATGCATGAGTGTAATCCATTTGTTCAGGTGCAGGCGGCAGAATCCAATTCTGCTGCTCCTTTAGTTCCATCTGTGATGCAGGCACCTTTATTGGACCTGAAGCCCCTTCCTCCTCATCTCAAATATGCTTACTTGGAGGATGATCAGAAACTTCCAGTGATGATTTCTACCTCCCTTTCTGTTGATCAAGAGAAGCAGCTGCTGGATGTGATTAGAGCAAACAAAAGGGCAATAGGATGGACTTTGGCAGACATACCTGGTATTAGCCCCTCGATGTGCATGCATCAGATTTTATTGGAGGATATGGCTAAACCAGTGAGACAACCCCAGAGATGGTTGAACCCCCAGATTCTTGATGTGGTGAAGAAAGAGGTCACCAAGCTGCTGCAAGCTGGTATTATCTACCCCATTTCAGACAGCACTTGGGTAAGCCCGGTTCAAGTAGTTCCCAAGAAGTCTGGGGTGACAGTTGTCAAAAATGAGAAGGATGAGCTGATTCCCACTAGAGTGCAGAACAGTTGGAGAGTCTGCATTGACTATAGGAAGCTCAACCAGGCGACCCGCAAGGATCACTTTCCTCTTCCCTTCATTGATCAAATGTTGGAGCGCCTGGCAGGTAAATCTCACTATTGCTTCTTAGATGGTTTCTCTGGTTATTTCCAAATCTGTATTGCACCAGAGGACCAACATAAGACCACATTTACCTGTCCTTTTGGTACATTTGCTTATAGGAAGATGCCTTTTGGCCTATGCAATGCTCCTGGCACTTTTCAAAGATGTATGATGAGTATTTGTAATGACTTACTTGAGCATTGCATAGAGGTCTTCATGGATGATTTTAGTGTATATGGTTCCTCTTTTGATGCATGTCTTGATAGTTTGTCTAAAGTGCTTAATAGGTGTATTGAGACTAACCTTGTCTTGAATTTTGAAAAATGTCACTTTATGGTAGAACAAGGCATAGTCTTAGGGCACATTATTTCGCATAAGGGCATAGAGGTTGACCCTGCTAAGCTGCATGTAATATCACATTTGCCTTACCCCTCTTGCGTGCGAGAGGTGCGTTCTTTTCTTGGCCATGCAGGTTTCTATCGCAGGTTTATTCAGAACTTTAGCAAGATAGCCCTTCCACTATCCAACTTGCTTCAAAAGGATACCGCATTTGAGTTTGGAGACCAATGCAAGAAGGCATTTGATGAGCTAAAGAGAGCACTCACCACCACTCCCATCATCCAACCACCTGACTGGACCCTCCCATTTGAGCTCATGACCGATGCCTCGAATTATGCTTTGGGAGCAGTTCTCTCCCAAAGGGTTGGTAATCTGTCTCATGTGATTTATTATGCATCTAGGACTTTAGATTCAGCACAAGTTAATTACACCACAATTGAAAAAGAGCTGTTAGCCATTGTCTTTGCACTTGATAAGTTTAGATCATATATGTTAGGTTCTAAGGTTGTAGTGTATACTAATCATTCTGCTCTGAAGTATCTTTTGAAAAAGACAGATTCCAAACCTAGGTTGATTAGGTGGATGTTGCTCCTCCAGGAGTTTGATCTTGAGATTCAGGATCGGAGTGGTGCGCATAACCTTGTCGCAGACCACTTGAGCAGAATAGAGAGAGAGGAGGATGCATTTCCTATCCGGGATGACTTGCCGGATGAGCAGCTTTTAGCTTTGCATGTTTCACATCCCCCTCCCCTTACTCCTTGGTTTGCTGATATTGTAAATTATCTAGTTGCATCTGTTTTTCCACCCTTGGCATCCAAAGCTCAAAGAGACAAATTGAAGATCGATGCCAAGTATTATGTATGGGATGACCCCTATTTGTGGCGTTTTTGCAGTGATCAGGTCATTCGCAGGTGCATTCCAGATCATGAGATCCAATCGGTTCTCCAGTTTTGCCATGCTTCACCAGTTGGAGGCCACCTTGGCACTCAAAGGACAGCACGAAAGGTGCTGGATTTTTTATTTTATTGGCCTACCATCTTCAAGGATGAAAGCAACATCTGTAGCTCATGTGAGCACTGTCAAAGAGCAGGAGGCACACTATCTTGGAGGCAACAGATGCCGCAACAACCTATGTTGTTCTGTGAGGTGTTTGATGTCTGGGGTATAGATTTCATGGGCCCCTTTCCTATTTCTTTTGGTTTTTATTATATCTTACTTGCTGTGGATTATGTATCCAAATGGGTGGAAGCTAAGGCCACCAAGACTAATGATGCTCAGGTTTTTGTAGATTTTGCCAGGTCTAATATCCTTTGTAGGTTTGGCATACCTAGAGCCATAGTCAGTGATCAAGGCACACACTTCTGCAATAGATCCATGCAAGCTTTGCTCAAGAAGTATGGGGTTCTGCACAAAGTTTCTACACCATATCACCCCCAAACCAATGGGCAAGCTGAGATTTCAAACAGAGAGATCAAGCGAATTTTGGAGAAGATGGTGAATCCTAATAGAAAGGATTGGAGCACATGATTGGAGGATGCTCTATGGGCCCATCGGACTGCTTACAAGGCACCCATAGGGATGTCACCTTATCGAGTTGTCTTTGGTAAGGCATGCCACCTGCCTTTGGAAATAGAGCACCGTGCATATTGGGCTGTGAAGCAATGTAACTTAGATCTTGATCAAGCGGGTGAGGAGAGGAAGATGCAGTTGAGTGAGCTAGATGAGATCCGTTTGGAGGCCTATGAGAACTCCAAGTTCTACAAAGAGAAGACCAAGAAGCTCCATGATAGCTCAATTTCCAGAAAGGAGTTCTTGGTTGGTCAAAAAGTGTTGCTCTACAACTCTAGGCTTGGACTCATGAGTGGAAAGCTCCGCTCTAAGTGGATTGGACCGTTTGTAGTCACCCAGGTGTTTCCTTATGGCACTGTGGAGATCAAGAGTGAGTCCACAGACAAGAGTGAGTCCACAGACAAGAGCTTCAAGGTTAATGGACATCGACTCAAGCCCTTCCTCACCACCCCTTCTATGGATGATGCACCTGTGGAGGAGGCGTCATTGGTCGACCCCACTTTTGACCCACCATGACTTAGGGAGTCTTCTTTTCTCCTTCCTTACTCTTTTTATTGCACTTGTCTATATCTGCTGGCTGGTATGTCTGTCTGGATTTTTTGGTTGTTTTACATTGAGGACAATGTGTGATTTAAGTGTGGGGGGAGAGTAGTTTAGGTTGCATATTTTTGATTTGATTTTTTTAGGTTTTGCTAAGTTTTGGGCATTTTCTTGCATGTTTTTGTTTCATTTTAGTAGAGTCTTGGTATCTTGTGTCTGAATTCATGCATTTCTGTGTGTAAAGTTGCTTTTGATAATTAAGAGGTGGTAACACTGTGATAGAATTGTCCCTTTTGTGAGGATTTGAGCCTTAATTGTGGGTGGATTGCTATATATGCCACCTAATTTTCTTTCATGTGTGATGGCACTCTGGATTACTTGCACTCTAGAACTTGACTTGACTCTTGTTGATACTTGATATTCCCATGCACATTTTGAAATGATTTAGGCATTGTTTTTCTTGAATAAGCCACTAGCCATATGAGCCTACCTTGAATGAATTTATCCTTTGATAGCACCTTTGAGCCTTTATATCCCTTTTCTTTGTTCTTTAGCTCATTACAAGCCTATGACTGAAAAACCACGATTGTCCTAACCTTAGGGAATGTTGGAGCTTTGGAATTGTTTTGGGAATGGGTATTAAGTAAGCGAGGGTGCTTTGTTCTTCATCTCTTGTGAGTTCTGGGTTTTGCCTCTATGGTCGGTGATGTAATTATGGCTTTATCTTATTATGCCATTTTTGTTGTTTCTTCTTCCCTTTCGTTCATGAAGTTCTCCAATGCAAAAAAAAAAAATAGAATAAAAAGTTGATTGAGGCATAGAGGATTGGAATTAGAGGTTGTTGTTATGTTTATCATTTCATTCTCGGGTGGATTGTGCTTTTTTTTTTTTACTTATTCCCCATTGCTCCTCTATTCCCTTGGTTTTAGCTACATTTCCCATATTTTATCCAACCTTGTCCTTGGCCCCATTACAGCCCTGAAAAGACCTTTTGATCTTAATGTGCATGTGTGTTGATTGTTGATGTTAGAGGCTTGTCAAGCTTATGGTTGTGTTTGTTTTTCATGATGTGCCTTGAGTGTAAACACTGATTAACCTTAAACACTTGAGTGTAAACACTTTTGAGTGATCCCTGTGAGTTTCTATCATCTTTGTGACTACCCTCTTGATGTCATTGGTTTTCTTTGCATATTTGAAATAATTGGATGATGTTCATGGATGCCTTGATTCTTTGGTCCTAATTCTCTTCGTGTGCTCGATTTTGCCCATTTCTTTGCATTTCCTAGAATTCATTGTGAAGTATGTAATCTCTTAGGTTTTCATTCATTAGTTGTAGTAATCTTGTTGCATGATTAACTTTGGTGCATATTGATCTTCTCAGTCCTAATTCTTAGTTTTGCCCAGGAGTGCAAAAGGATAAGTGTGGGGGTGTTTGATGAGCATTTTATTTCCCATTGTTACTTGCATTATTTTACTCCTATTATTGATACTTGTTGCCCATTTGACATTGTTTAGCTTGATTTAGTGATTTAGAGTTTATTGGACTAATATTCTGAATATTGTTTAATTTGGGATTATTTAGCCTAATTAATTCTATTTCTATTTTCAGGTCATATTTGGCACAAGAGCTTTTTGGGCATTTTGGGAGTGAAGATTTAATTTTGGAAGAGAAGACATATGATGAAGTGAAGATTGTAATCTATCTTTAGGATTATTTGAGATTTAGTTTATATCTTTTAAGATTTAGATTTTATCTATAGGATATTTTTAGATTTAATTTAGAGATTAGCTTTCCTTAGGATTTGGGCCCATGATTTAGGCCCGTTTTGTGATTTATAAGCCAATTTTGTGTAAACCCTAGCAGACACCTTCCATAATCACGTTTTTACATTCTCTCTCTTAGAGAAGGCTTAGTTTTGCTCTCCAAGCTTGTGGTGGCTGCTAGGGTTTCTCTCTCTTCCCTTTCTACACGTTTTTGGTATTTTTCTTCATGGAAGGCTAAACTCTTAGGTTAAATCCCTTTGGTAATGTATCACATACTCTTGAGGTTTTATTCTTAATGCTATTTCATTTTTATTCACTTTTTCATGTTTATTGATATGTTATGGTTCGCTTAGTTCCATTATATAGAGATAATTCATATGTATGAATGTTAATTTATGCAAACTCGAAAAATCTCCATGCTTTGGCTTTTAATGCTTAATTAGAGGTTTGGATTTTGGGGTGAGAATTGAATTTTCGCTTAGTATTTAGTTCTCACAAGTTGGACAGTGAAGAGGAAAGAAATTGATCTTTTGTGACCGATGATAGAGTTGTGAATGCGAGCCAAAGGGGTTTATCCGCTTTTCCTTATCTGTTACTTCGTTTTTATTTTAATTCTGTTTTGATCTTAGATTTCAACATTCAATACAAAACCCCCCCTATTTTCTGTGCATACTATCTGTTTGACCTTTTGCTTGATAAGATATTCCTTGGGAGACGACCTAGGAGTCACTTCCTAGTACTATATTTAAACTATTTTTTTTATTTGTATCGGGTACGACCTCGATCACTTTTCGATTCCAAACTTGTTTCCATTTAAAGTTAGCATTTCCTAGTTTTTAAAGCTAACTTTTTTCACTCTTTTTCATGTCTTATTCGTTGTGAAATTGATGGCCAAAGTCAGTCAAGTGCAACCGTTTTTGCACCGGTCCAGAAACCAAGATTGAATTCAATCACTCTCTTGATCAATCTATACTTTGTTTAGCTTCTCTAAGGTAAGGGAGGAGTTACCTAAATACTAGAATGACTAATTTCAAGGTAGAAATGTAGGAACCATTGAGGTTCAAAAGAGGGATGAAACTTGAATTGAGATTCTGACTTGGAGGTCAGAGGCCCACAATTTTATGACTTAAACAAGTTTAAATGAACCTAATCAAGCTCACTGTAATGTGTTTCGAAATTAAAACCAAGTGGAAATGGATTTCATAATTTAAATTGGATATTTGTAAGTTTGATGCAATCTGTGATTGATGTTATTTGATGTTGTTTCAGTGATGATTAAGTGTTCTAACATGTTTATTTTATGAGCCCAAGTTGCTGTTTTGCATAGGAATGGAGATATAAAGCAAGGAATTCGAATTGGTATTGAAAGTGCAGAAAACTGGTGCTGTTGCAGCAAAAACACTCGAGTAATTTAAGGAAGACTCGAGTATTCTGGAAAATTGGAAGAACACTCGAGTGATTTCTTAAAAACTCGAGTAATTTTTACATGAACACTCGAGTAGTCAAGAACTACTCGAGTAATTCAAAGAATTTTTCAGAAAACCTTTATTTTTACAATTTCATTAAAGATTAACTTGTCTAAGCTCCTAAATTACTAAATTCTAAATATTTCTCTTCATGCTTAAAATCTAATCCCATTGGTCGATAATTATCCTGGGGGTGTCCTACTGGAATTCTATCCAGTGGTTGATTATTTACCCACAGGAGTCCCAATGGAAGTGCGTACACCCATTTGGTTGATATGATCCCTAACGTCCCAGTGAAAGTTTTATTCACTTGGTTGATATTTTCTATGGGAGTCCCAATGGGGTCGTTGCAATAAATATCCGCCAATAGGAGGCTAGGCCCTGACGGATTATTAAATAACTGATTATATGCTATTCCTAAAACCATCGCAAAGTGGTTGAACCGCTGATGGATTTTTCTACAATAGAGAATTGAAGTAAGTAAACCCATCATGAGATGGCTATGCCTCTGATGGTATTTTTCGAGAAGCATCAGCACCAGCTAAAAGAAAAGATAATGAAATGAGATGCTGATGAGAATAGTGAAAAGAAAAGAAATGAAATTTGAATATGGCATTGTCATGCATGGAGTTGCTCTGATTCGATTGTGGGATCTAGCATAGAATAGAATGGATACCATGGCCTTAAGAGAGCTGTGATGCCATAGCCCTGAAGGTGCTATGATGATTTGGATTCCGTAGCATGAGAATGCTATGAAGGCTAATTCCCAATCAATCGTGATGCATGGGATATGGATACGCTCCAGTTCGATGAACACATAGGTTTGAAATGGATACCCGAAAGGATGCTGAACTGTGAAGCATGAACGAGAAGTAGGCATGCATCATGTCACTAGTGAAATTAAAGATGTGTTAAATCAGTTTGAGCATACATTTATACTCTTGATGCTATTTGATTACATGTGCTTGTTAATTTTAGCCTCTGTTATGCTCATTTGTTATTGTATTTAGCTATGACTCACTCCTAATCCCTTATTGTAGGTCATGGCCAGGAATATGATCTGCGTGGAGATGAGGCCGCTCCCTAACGGGGAGTGGAACTTCGAGGATCATCGGGCTATTTATGAAGGGGACGTGGAAGTCACTTTCCGTCACCCAAACCCATGGTCCCGAATGCGTCCGCGCCGAACGAGAATCCCAATGATGTACATTATGCACATTCTGCCAAATTTTGTGTTTCGCCATGGAACACCACCACCACCAAGACGTTTTCCGAGACGCACCCTCCCACCAAGTCCATCACCCTCTGAGGAAAGAATCGTTTTGGAGGTTCCTGCTCCCTCTCATCCTTCCACTAGAGCCCGATCTCGGACTCCATTTATGTGCCATCTGATCCGGCACATGAGGAGGAAGAGGAGGAGGAGGATCCGATAGAGGATGAGGATCCGGTGGAGGATGCCGATCCGGTGGCTGATGATGATTTCATGGACAACTCGACTGGAAGTCAGTGGGGAACTGATGATTGAGTTGAGTTCTGGATGTCGGAATGTGGATAGTGCGACTCATCAGGTTTCTCTTACTTATGTTATGTTTTGAGTTTCGAACCTATTGCTCTAGGTTGTTATAAGTTTTGTTGTAATATATGTAATATAATGTAATGACCTAGAGTATCTAAGTTAAGTTTAATGTTATTAACTTTTGATGTAATGAATATGTATTTTCTACCTCAAGAAGAAATATAAAGTTGATGTTTTCTTTCATGAGGTGTTGAATGTTTTTCCGCAAGAATTGAAATGGATGATGACTTGACTTATGATAAAAGAAAAATAAATAATAAAAAAAATGGTCGTATTTTTGAATATAAGTATTTTATTTAGAATAGAAAGTCGGGTCGTCACACCCAACTCCCCACTGGCTCCCAGTGGAGTGCTCAACTGGCTTCCCCTCACTCTCTGCCTCCTCAGGGTCCTCCTCCACCTCGTCCGACTGAGTCGGTGCCCTGCCACTGGGCACTGGGTCAGCAGAAGGAGTCTCATGATCTGGACTCATCGGACTAGCTGTAGGAGTCTCCTCTCGGATAACACGGGAAGCAGAGGGGTGAGATCTAGTAGCTGCTCGAAAACGAAAAGAGTGAAATCGACGAGCTGGTCGAGCCGGGGGTGGTCCATGATATGTATAAAATGGGGGTACATGCAGGGTATAAATAATCGGTATGCGGAACCTACGAGGACGGACTCGAGCCAAGGGGTTGGGATGATAGAGGGTCACCTCTACCTCTCCCTCAAAAGTGGCTCTGTGGTCCTCGTAGTACCTCACTCCACTAGGGAGTGGGCGCAACTCGATGCAAGCTAGATAGAAAGCCATCACCTACAATGGGCATAAGGGGTAAGCAATATAGTCCACATTATTGAATAAGAATAATTAAAGCATGTAAACAACCACATATACCAAATAGTCAAGTGATATGCATATACATATGAGCAAACCAAAATTCCATTTATAATTAATTCCTTTAAATAAATGGCATGATGCATGCTCACTATCTCAAATTCCTGAGATTCTCCATCTATCACTTTTGTGGACGTCCAACCAAACATTCCAAATACGTTTTAAAAAAAACGTATACTACACCTGCTCGGACCATAATCCATGACGACACTACCAAAGTGTACGTCGCGTCACCAAGACGCTACAGCACTACCAAAGTGCAATAGCACTACCAAAGTGCATATCGCGCCACCAAGACGCAGCAGCATACTGCATGACTGCCCACATTACCAAAATGTGTCATCGAGAAAGGTGTATCCAATTTGGTACTCCCAGAGTACCCTCCTCATGTTCTTCAAACATAAAAACGATATCCTATCGCCATAACACCATGAATGAATGCACATCAAAGTCCAATTTAAGATTATCCTTTAATCTTATTATGTGCAGCATATATTATGTTCACTCATGTAATAACAATGTAATTTAACACAATATATCCTCCTTGGAACATGACCCATTTCATGGTAATTCATCCTTAACTTACTTGAAATTTGACCTAGTTGAAAATGGTATTTCGATAGCATTTTAATTAACAAGACTCGAGTAGGATTTTAAAAGACTCGAGTAGAATTTTAACTCTGTGCAAAATAATCGAGTGGTTCTTAGTAATACTCGAGTTGTTCTTGATTTTCAGGAAAGTTCCATTCTCAGGTTCTTGTAAAATACTCGAGTCGTTCATGAAATACTCAAGTTTCCTTCAGCCCAGAAGACTCGAGTAGATCATGCAAGACTCGAGTTGTTCATCAGGACAATTCATTTTAGCACCAGTCAATACTTGAGTTCTGAGTCAGAGGCTCGAGTGTTGGTGCCACCAGACGCACTGGTGCGTCTAAAAGACTCGAGTCTCGAGTCAAATACTCGAGTATTGACAGTTAGATAACACTGAAAACTTGAGTTTAACATACCATTTTCAATTCTGATCAAATCCAACCCAAACCAATGCTCAACAGAGCTCACATTATGTAAGTTAAACATGTTCCAACACGAAAATTACATTGTATTACAGTGAATCATAACTGAGCATCAATTATGCATAAAAACCACATTTTAAGCAACTTGACATACCAATTTCCATTCTAATCATTTCTGGCATGAAAATAACTTGCATACAGTACACATGCAGCATAACAAACTTGCTCAAACCAAAGTAAATGCTCAGAAGGGCCTCCAAGCCTCAAACCCATTTCAAACTATGCCCAAAGAGTCTCATGGTGACTCCACACATAAAATCCTACCAACTAAACTTATTCTAGTGAACAATTAGCTTCACCCTTACCTCTAAGCCGTGAAACAACACAGAGTTTGCAGAGAACTTGACTGGAGTGCTCTAACCCACAAAATCCTTTGCATGCAGCAACATTTGAACAGAGCCCAAAAACCATAGATTTTGAGATGCAAAGACAGTTTAGAAATTGGGGAAAATGATTAAGAACAATTCTCTGCAACAAGGACTAAAGGTAGAAAGGAATTTAGGGATTGGAGAGTTCATAATCTTACCAAAATCAGAGCACCAAGTAAGCTCTAGACTTCAGTTTTCTGAACTTGACAGCAAAGGACACCTCACTTTTGAGCTTCGATTCTCCTTCCTCGAGCAAACACAACTCTCAAATCTTATGTCTTTGTAAAGCTCGTGATGTGAGCTTTACAATGGTGTATAACACTCTCACTAACACTCAGAATCGAAGGAGAACACAAGGAACGAAATCAGAAACCCTAGAGCTCGAATTCTGGAACAATTGACCAAAATGGTTGATCTTAGTCAACCAACAAGCTTAAATACATAGAGTTGATGTTCATGCATGTTGACACGAAGGCCATTATCGTGTCTAGGGGTTTTTTTCGTGTCAACGTTTGGAAATCGTCAAGTCCTGACTCACCAAACGCACTAACGAGTGCAACACTGACTGAAATACTCGAGTGTTCTTCCCAGACACTCGAGTCTTTTTGGTAAAATTTGAAAAATTAATATTTTAATCCCTTTCCCTCCAAAATCTTTCTAATATTACTTCTAGGTCCCAAATCAGGGACTAATATGCAAAATCTTATTTTCACTTATTATTAATTATCAACATTTTTTTCCTAATGCAAAATTACCATCACAAGCACACACATAACCAAGTAATTAACTCCAAATTAATTATAAAAATAATATTTATAATTGAAGGAAATTATTTTGAATAGCTTTCATAATTATCTCTTCATTACATCCGGAAATGAAAATTTGGGGTGTTACAGGGTTATCTCTTGGAGGCTATCAAGTGGGGTATCTTGAGAGGCTTTTACTTGTAATTTGAGAATTCTAATTCCTTAGTGAAGAAAATCCCTCTTGTGGATGAGGGGACTGGATGTATGTAACACCCCTAATTTTCGTCTCCCAAATAACCAAGAAATTAATTATAACAATTATTTTATAATTGATTTTGAAGGTTTTAGTTTTTGTACATTATGTGTTTTTATTATATAAAAATATATATTTTATATGGTTATTTTGTACAAAAATGTGAATATTGTAATTTAGTCCTTGGGTTGGGACCTAATTGCAATATTAAAAAGGTTTTTGAAGAAAGAGTAATTAAATTATAAATTTTTGAATTTTATCAGTATGTAACCGGTTAGAAGGGTTGTGTAATCGGTTACACGATGAACTCAGAATTTGGGATTAGTGCGTTTGATGAGTAATCAAGCCAAAACCCAGAAATTTGCCACGAATCAGCCTTCATACTTGGTGGGATACGCGTGTCGCATTGCATGCAAGTCTAAAATCTCTATATAAACCCGAATTGTTGATGAATTTTGGTTGATTTTCTAATTGAAGTGCTGAAACTCTGTTTTTAGGGTTCTGAGATTCGTCTCTGAAATTCTCCTTCGTTTATGAGATTTAGAACATGAGTGATACACCATTACAAAGATTGAATCAAGGGCTTTTTATTGATATACAGTTTGTGAGTTGAGAGTCCCTGAATCAAGAGAACGAAGCTTGCCAAGTTGAGGTGTTGATGTTGTCAAACCTCAGCTTCTGATTTCTGGAGCTGACTTTGAAGCTCGATTTTGGTAAGCACACAAACCCTTTTGGTTTCAAATCTATTCCTACCTCTAGTGCATGTTGCAGAGAACTCAATTTGACTATTTTCCCCAATTCTTACTTGGGTTTTGCATGTCAATTTCCCTGGTTTTGGTACCCTGTCCAACTCTATCTGCATATAGTGGATTTAATGGAGATCTATGTTGGAGTCTTACTTGGATATTATGTGAATTGATGCATTAAGTTGTGAAATATGTGATATTATGTGCAATTTGTGTATCCAAATTGAATGCATGCAAGATAGATATGTTTCTGTGTTTAAACATATTTATTTAAGGTATATGTACTCTGTTAAAGGTTGAAATTTGGTTAGATTTGAGTAGTGAAGAGAATGGTTTGTTAAAACTCATGTTTTAGTGTCAGACTGCATAATCTAACCGGTTACTCGATATTCGTAACCGGTTAGACCCTGTTAAAATGCAAAAGAAAATAACTTTACAAAATCAGCATTGTGGTCTTACAAATCCTACTCAAATCTAGGCCTTAATTTCATGGAAAACAATCTGAAAATAAGTTGATTTCACTGTTAGAGTTCAGATTGCAGTTAAAGAGTTAATACCTTAAGGTAATGAGATAGTTTCAATAGGAAATTATGCTCATTGGACAATGAAATGTGATATAGACTTTTGAATGATATAAATAGTGGTTTTGAGGTATAAACATTGTTAAACTGGTTTATGGATTGGGTAGAGAATTCAAGAAAAAGGGTTTTCTGAATTACAATGGTAAACAGTTCAGGTCTGTAATTCTAACCGGTTAGCCTGGAACTGTAACCGGTTAGTACCTGAACCTGAAAAATAAAAAGTTATGTTTTTGAATACCATTAACTTTGTTTTACCCAATCTAAGTTTAAAGGCATGTCTTGAAATAATTCAAAAGAGAATTTTGTGTCAAAGACTATACCTCAAATAAATCGTTCAAAAGAGAAATTGGAATATTTCTAAATCACAGTAATGAATGGAAAGACCAACCTTAGTAATTATGTATGCGATGCATGCATAGAGAAAGGTGATGAAATAGGTTGGCAAGGATTGTTTGTGATGTTCGGGGTACACGACCCTGTACTCTAGGAGTACTAAACTGATGCAACCAACTTGATGACACATTCTGGGAATGTGGCCATTGTCTGGGACATGGTTTCTTGGACACGTTCTGGGAACGTGATGCACACTCTGGGAGTGGTGCTTGATTATATTCCAAGTATGGGTTGCGATACGTTCTGGGAACGTATGTTAGCGTTCTGGGAACGTATGTTAGCGTTCTGGGAACATGTTGGTATAATAATGGAATTAAATATAAAACCAACCTTGATGATTGTGCATTCATATAGAATGGAAGTTTGGTTGGTAGGAACGTTTATCATATTCTGGGAATATGAGGAGGGTACTCCGGGAGTACCAAATTATAACCTACTTGATGACACATTATAGATATGTGGCCAGTGTCTGGGACCTGGTTTTATACGTTCTGGGAACGTATGTTAGTGTTCTGGGAACACATTGATATGCAACCTACTTGATGACACATTATAGATATGTGGCCAGTGTCCGGGACCTGGTTTTTATGCGTTCTGGGAACGTGGTGCACACTCTGGGAGTGGTGCTTATTTTTCCAAGTATGGTTTGCTACACGTTCTGGGAACGTGGTGCAAACTCTGGGAGTGATGCGTATTATCCAAGTATGGTTCGGCATTACGTTCTGGGAACGAATGTCGGTGTTCCGGGAACACAAGGGTGTATTGGATGGACGTCCAAGATGGACTTTTAGAGACCTCAGTTGTGAAAGGAAATCATGCATCATGCCACCTGCATTGAAATAATTGTTATGATTAACCGGGTGTGCTCATATGATTATGCATCATGATTTGCTACATGTTAACTTGTGGATGTTAGTTTTATTCTCATTTGATTATGCGAATACGTATAGCTAACCCCCATGCCCTTATTAGGTGTTGATCGTGCATCTAGCTTGCACAAGAATCAGTAAAGGGAGATGTCCCTTAGGTGCATGCAGAGTATAGAAAGTATGGATTGGGAACCCGTTGTGCAAATATCGAAGATCCGACCAGAAGGATGTTTGGACAAAGGACCAGTGACCAGCTCTATAACATTTCTATTTTTTAATAGAACTTATATGATACATATTTTGGAAAAAGGTATCATAAGAGGAATTCAGTTTCATAATTATACTTATTTGGTATTAATGGACTTGTTACACTTGATATATTTTGGGCGTACAATATGATGATTTTACTATGTTTCCGCAAACTCTGATTTTAATAGTCAACCTTTATCATTGATCAAGTGTTTCTGAAATTAAATTTTCAAGGGAAGGGAAAATTCTTATTTTCAGATCTTTTTCCAACGATAACAAGTCCAAGTTTTCATAAACTTCTTACTTTTCTTATAAAGTAAGACGATATACAAGGAGTGTTACAATGTAGCTCTCAGTGGTAGAGAGTGAACCGGTATAAAATCTTTGTGTAGTATCTATTTCCCTTAATCTCTTTAATTTCTGCACTTTCATATTTTTTTTGATTGAAAACCTAAAAAAGATTGATTTTCATATAATTGAATGAATTAGGTTTTGTTATATCAAATTGATTTGGGGAAAACCTTTTTCATAATCTAAGTAATCATTAACAATCTTTGTGTTAATCAATTTCGTGCTATCTCTGATCATACATGATATTTGATTGATTTCCGTTTTTGATTGAAAAGTGATTTTTCAGTTTTGTACGGTGATTAATCGATTAACCTGTTGCTTAATCGATTAACTCGTGTTGTGCTGTCAGGTGTTAATCGATTAACCCTTTGCCCAATCAATTAAGAGCTGTTGTTTTTGTGAAAATCATTCGTTTTAATCGTTTCAATTTGTTTTGTGCGAAAATCTTTCAAGATTTCTTTAATACCTATTCAACCCCTCATTCTAGGTGTTCTCCTAGTGTTCTTTAGTTTATTTCTCCATTGATTGTAGTCCTTACACCTCTCACCTGAAAAGGTCAATGATATAACATGTATTCTAAAAGACATGTTACATGCAATCTCTTCATTACCACATACGTTATTTATCATATAGATTCGATGGGTTTTCATAAAACATTAACACATGTATTTCCTTAAAGAAATTTCACGAGATTTTCTTATCAACATCATAAAATAAATATCATAAAGTGGCATTTTGTGTGTTAAAATGTAGGGATTGGTTTTTTTAAAAAAAAAGAAAAGACTATAATATAATACACTTATATTTTAATTTATTTTCTTCGGATTCATTATAATATTTTGACATATGAAGTGACACAAAATGTGAAAGAGCATATTCAATCCCAATCTAAATATATATGAAGTGTATAAATGCCTAAATGTAAATTTACCCAAATATCTTACTCCTTCCGTTTCATATGTAGTGTTCATAGAGTTTTTGTCCCATGTATCATATGTATTGTTCTTTTACAAAACCTAATACATAATTAATGCTATTTTTCGAACACACTCCTATTTATTACACTCTCTTTTTTACTTCCAATATCTTACTCTCTCTTTGATAATGATTATATATGGACATTATAGTCAAAATATCTCAAATTCTAACATCATTTAACCATTTCTTAAAACTCGTACATAACCTTAAAAAACACTACTTATGAAATTAAACGAAGGGAGTAATTCATATAAGCAATTAAAAAGAGAGGAAATATTTCACGAGATAACCAATTCGACCTCTGTTTGATTGCTTAAAAACAAACCGTTCATCTCAGAAACCAAACAATATTCCTCAATCACTTGCGTAAATTAAAACATACAATAAAGATCACAATAATTAAGAAGATATTTCTCTAAATACCCCCAAAGTTTTCCCATTTGCTAGCCAATAAAGAGAGGGTCTTTGTGGAAGAACCATATTCATGAAGTGCACTATGAGCAACAACTTGTAAATCCTTCATCCTTTTGCGCATAACTTTACCTTCTTCCCCTTCTATTAGAGATTTTACAACCTTTGCAATTTCCTCTCTTTCAACTATGCCATCCTTCTCAACCTTTGGCCTCATTGCCACCTTGAGGCCATCAGTTAATATGACTGCATTCATTCTCTGCTCTGCGAAGAGTGGCCATGTTATTAGGGGCACACCCTCTTGGACACTCTCCAAGATTGAACTCCAACCACAATGACTTAAGAATCCGCCAACTGATTTGTGACCAAGTACTTGAACTTGAGGTGCCCATGATGGCACAACCAAACCTTGCACTTTTGTTCTTTCCAAAAACCCACTTGGCAAATATTGCAAAGTGTCCTCATTGGCAACACCTAGGTAACCATCACTGGCTGAATTACTTGGAGCTCTAAAAACCCACAAGAACTTTTGACCACTTAATTCCAAACCCAAAGCTAGCTCATTAACTTGGTTATAAGGGAGCGTGCCACCACTTCCAAAGGAGATATACAACACTGAACTAGGTTGTTGTTTGTCCAACCATCTTAAACACTCTGACCCATTATCCTCACTCCTTGTCTCTTTTCGCGTAATGGGTCCCACCGGATAAATACCAGGCTTTCCTATTCCTTCCTCTGCCAAAGCACTTATGACACTAGACTCCATTTCGAAGAAACAGTTGACCAAGATTCCGTTTGCTGAATACATTCCTTTGCCAAGATCAAGAAACTGTTTGTATATTTCACTTGATCTATTCTGAAACGCACCTGGAAGATCTTGAGCCATAATTGGCACACAACCAGGTGCCTTTATAGGTTCTGTTATGTCACTAAACTCACCTGCGGGGCAAGGATTTAGAAAATATCATGAAACATAAAAATGTATATTATTTGCAATCTTTTCTTAAAGGATATTTTCAAAGTTTAAAATAATGGTTATGATCCCGATTTTAGAAACTTTCAAACTTTGTTGTTATAGACCTTGGAGAGAAAATATTGCGAATGTGGCACCTATTACAGTGATACTCCCTCCTCTCGACACTTTTGGGGTTTTTATTTTGATCCTATTTATAAGACCCCTCCACTAACACCCCTATAAAGTCAACACTTTTTAGAATTCCAATAATAATTATAAGGGTAGTTTTGAAAAAGTATATCAAATTTTCACATTTCCAATGCCACTAACCAATTTATCCACTCTCCTTGATGGGAGTGAAAAACCTCAAAAGGGTCTTATAAATAGGACCAGAGGGAGTACAATTTTAATTTGGCTTTACTTAAAACCTTAACATCGAGGCACGTGCAGTAGTTGCGAACAAAATTGAAAACCTTATTTCAGATATTTTGCAATAAAAGGTACTTCCTGCGGTCCTATTTATAAGTCACATTCTAGAAAGATTCTTTGGTTCTATTTATAAGTCATTTTGTATTTTCTAGGAGACATTTATTGCTATTTTCTCTTATTTGCCCTTTGCCTATTAATGTGAAGTAATACATTGTGAAATTCCCAATGCAAGTTAAGAGGGTAATAAGAATGTAATGTTGAAGTAAATTTTTAAAGTTTCAAGAAACCTAACTACCCTCCTTGGTCCATGTGATATGGTTAAGTATGCCCTATGAATAAGACCAGAGGGAGCACTAAATAATAATAATAATAATAATAATAATAATAATAATAATAATAATAATGATAAGGGTTTTTCGTTAACGAGGGTGTTGTTAAAGAGTTCAAAATGCATAAACAAGTGTTAAAAACTAAATTTAATATTTTTTTTGATATATTAAACTCCTAATTTAAAATACAAAATAATCAATTTTTTTGTGTACACCAACCGGTACCCGGATCTGGTTTACTTAGAATCTGACTCATCTGAGCCGACCCAACTGAGTTCGCACTAAGCGGTAGGGGTTTCCCAGTGGGAGTTGCTCCATACTTAAGGCTCGAACTCGAAACCAATTAGTTAAGAGACCAAATGAGCTATCACTTGACCAACCACGTGTTGTTCAAAATTATCATTTCTAATTCCTTAAACAATACCCTACCTAATAGCACTGGATAACATTTTCATAATAATAACAATAATATACGTGGTGTATGGTAACTATAGTCACCTGACATTTCCTGATCGAGTTCCGCGATATAAAATAACAATGACACAAACATGCTTGCATTAGGGAAATATATGTAGGACAAAGTGTTAAACTCTTGCGCAAAATTTAGAGCTTTAAATGAAAAAAAATCTGCAACTATAGCCGCCAATGGATATTGTAAGGTCAGAGATTTTAGGACCTCGTGTAAATATGGAAGAGAGAGAGTAATAGTGTGTGCAATCAAGATTGCTGGGTTTGATTCTTGAGGTAAGTCTTGTTTATTAATTGTAGGAAGAAAAATGGACCTAATGTTTGGGGGAAGAGATTCAAGGTAGGCTTTGGAGTTACTTGGGAGAGACCCAAATGAGGGAATAATGCATGTGACATGAAAATTTGAGTGCAGTTGAACAAGCCGTTTCGAGAGCTCAACTATAGGGACTAGGTGGCTAAAGCCAGGACATGGAACAACAGCTATGTGAGTTGTTTTTGCCATGGAAGTACAAAGCCAATGAAGTGGAGTAACTGAAAGGCTATGAGTTGGTTTATTAGATCTGTATGGAGGATGTGTTTTTATATGGAAAAATGTGTAACATGGTGATATTTAAAAATGACCCTGTTGATTGAAATTTGAAGATGTGTATGTTGATGTAAGTACCATACGCAACTAACAACATGTAAATTTATGAATATTTCTTCTAATAAATTTATGTAACCAACTTTGAACAAGTGTAGGGTCCTCGTTTGTTTTCATCGAAGGAAAGTTGTATAATATAGCTTTATAGAAAGATATTGTAAAATAAATCTATTTGTGCAAAATAATTTATTTGCCATTAAAAATGATTTGCCGCATACATAATTATAATTTCAAAGATTCTTTATAATATTTTAATCTTATTTTGGGACAAGATATTTTTGTGATTTTTGGGATTTCTCAAATAAAATACCAAATCTTCAAATTAAATATTAGTCAACCTTTATAAAGTAATTATTCAAATATTATTACATGATCCATGATTAATGGTCTCAATCTCATCCAAATTAAGATTTAAAATATTCTAAGATAATTTACATAAAATATTTGAAATCAATAATATGAATGATATTTAAAACATTGATCCTAGACTATGCATGCAATAATGTCTCGTAATTATGAATACAATATTCACACGAGAGTGATTGTGTGTGTGTATATTCACAACTGGTAATTATTTTGCAATTCAGTGATTACTATTTTAAAGTCTATAAATATTATATCTTCAATGTTAATTAATATTGAATCACATATTATTGTAAATAGGTTATCGAATCTACACACACATATATATATATATATATATATATATGATTAAAATATAATATAAAATATCCCTCAAAAAAAAAATATCATATAAAATATTAATTTTTTTTTAATGAGCATCCAATATTACTTTATATATATTTATATATTCCTTTTTACTTAAAGTATAATATAAATTAAAATAATAAATTTCGGAATTAGTATTAGATATTCTTTATGGTAACACATCCAATATCCACAAACACATAGAAATTACTTTTTCTTTTATTCAAATTAGCCGATTAATATGAAAATCTCATTTTTTTTAATTGACTAGAGAAAAAACTTTTATTAAGTTAAGGCAAGAGTATAAGATATACTCTACTACAGGAAAACGGTTAAATTAACAAAATTTCAGGCAAATAATTGAGTTTAAAAACCATTCAATGAAGGAATAGGAAAAGCTTATTGGCCATAACAATTGACCACAACTTCACCCTTATTGTATCAGTTATATCTTCCGCACATGACAAGCTAAGAAATAATCCACAACTAATTTGCAGCTAAATACTTTAGCTATGGAAGAAAATACAAATTCGTTACAAAATACTTCATAATCAATATCTCTTAGTTGATTAGCTACAAAATAATTTGGTAGCTTTTTCATAGTTGATTTTAAAAGTTATGTAGCTAATGTATATCTAAACTTGTAACTATATTATAGAAATAAAATTCATTAATTCCATAGCTTAGTGGCTGAGAACTTTTCATAGATATTTAATACCTATATTTTATAGCTATTCCCTAGATAATCCATATTTCATTGTAATTCTATAGCTAATGTTAGAAATCATGAAACCTAAGCAATTCCATAGCTAATGTATAACTCATTTCTATTGATGCTCTATAGTAATTCTATAGCTATTTGGTAGAATTCACACTAACAATTCAACTTATTCACATATCACCCCTGTATAATATATATGATACCAAAAAAAAAAGCAATAATTTATAGATGAAAAAGAGCAACAAAGTATCATAATTGAATTAATATTAACACTTTTTACAAAACAAGTTATCAAGCTACTAAAGATCTTCAATCTAACCCAAATCAGGTTTACTAATTCAAAGCAAGTTCACTAGTTCAATTTGACGTAAACAAATTTTACTAATTCAATACAAGTTCATTAGTTCAATCCAACGCAAATAATGTTGTACTACTAATAAATTCAATCATCATCCTCAGGATGCTTCCCAACTGCCCCTTCACCTTGTAATGGTGCTTTGGGGTAGCATTTCCAATTTGAGAGCTATGAAGAATAGAAAAGAAAGGCTCCAAGATGGATATCAATTGTGTTTTCAAAACAATAGTCAATTATGTATGTACAAATTTTTAATAGTAAAATAATTAAATGATTTAATATGATGTTTTCAAGATTGGAGTGTTGTAACAAAATTTTGATTTCATCATTATATTTGAAATATGTTTCCTAATCAAAATAAGTATAAATTTGTTATAATACGCTTTACAAAAATAAAAGAGTGATTTTATTTAGTTTAATTAATATTTTGACAGGGAGATCAATTGGCAAGCCTTAGAAACATTTTCATAAATTGATTCTTTATAAACATATGTTTAATTTAATATTTGGAACGTTCCTGTAAATTTTCATAACATTCTGAGACTGTTTTATTTTTAACTCCCGAATGATTCTAATATATTATCGGTATAAGTTATATTTAATGATTTATTATTTCAAAATTCAAAATATTAAATTTGATCAAGTTTGATATTATGATTGAAAAAATATATTTACTTTTGAATTTCGATACTTTTTCTTACACAATAGTTATATGTAGAGATCGGTAACTTTGTTATTTTTCAATCAGTTTTGAGTAATAAAAAGTACAATATTGTTGTACTTAAATGTATTTTATTTTTAAGATGGTCAAATTTTTAATTATAATCCAAAATACCTATATACATTGACTCACAAATGAGATCAAATCATTAAAATATTATATTTTTAGGACCGTAGAATTAGAATGAATGGAGGGGGGGGGGGGGACATAGCCTATATAGGCGACACAGAGATGAGAAGTTTTTGGGTTTTTCAATTTTTCCGATCCAATAATTTAATATCTAACCGTTCAACCTCAAATCCTTTTTATTAGGTAAATAATCTCTTCAACTCCCTTTATCCATCTACTTAATTTATTCAACGAACCATTAATATTTTTATTATCCCTAAATTTTCAAATAAAGAGATGTTTTGGGAAAGTGATATATTTTGACAAAGATGAGTTTATTTGATATATATATATATATATATATATATATTTAATGTTATAATTAGTTTTAACGTGTGTCCTTATTTAGATCCCGAACGTTATTGTTGACTCTGACCTTGGAATAAGTCGCAGATGTAAAAGTGGTTCCGTCGCTATGACTAGGAAACCAAGGTAAGAGGGGGTTGTTTGGTATAAACTAGGAACGAGATTTAATGATAGTAATAAAAATATGTGTATGTGTATATGAATGTTCTTGTTAAATGTTAGAATTAAGTAGAAATTTAATTAATGCATGAGTTTATGTTCTTTAATATGTTTATGTGTAATTTGTGTGTGAATATGTTAATATGTGATGATTGTTTATGTTAATGTGTTAATTTCTTGTGAATAATAGAATATTGATGATGAATATATTGATTTTTAATAAGTAATTAATTCACTACAACATTTTTTATCTTAGGTCACGCTTGAAAACTAAGGTCAAAAGTCAAAAAAAAAAAAAAGTGGCCTAAAGTTTACGCCACGATTATTGGTACATAGTAGTAGCTGCGGTTGGCTATTCTAATCGAACACGGTTTTCAGTTTGAGACCACGATTGCACAAAACCGTGGACTAAAATTAGGGGTGTAACGGTCTGGTCCGTTCTTTGACGGACATTGGAGACCGGACCGATCAAATTAATACGGTCCGGTCCGGTCCGGTCTGAATGTGTTTTGTGAATGAAGACCGGATCGGATCGATACGGTCCGGACCGAATCGGTCCGGTCCGGTCCGGTCTATTTAGACCATTAAAATAAATCAAGGTAGCCAATCCTCATTCAACCCAAAAAAACCCTAATTGAACAGATTGGGGCAAAATCAAAAAACCCTAATTGAACAGATTGGGGCAAAATCAATTGAACAGATTGGGGCAAAATCAAAAAACCCTAATTGAACAGATTGGACAACGGCGGCAAAGAGGAACCCGTGGCTGCGGCAAAGAGGAACCCGTGGCGGCGGTGCAGAACTAGTGGTGGCGGCGCATGGAGAAGAAACAGTGAGGAACGAGCAGAGAGAGAGAGAACGAACGAAGGGAGAGAGAGAGAACGAACCAACAGGGAGAGAGAGAGCGACTTGAACGCAGGAGGAGAGGGAGAGAGAAAGACTCGATCGCAGGAGGAGAGGGAGAGAGACGATCGCAGATTCGCAGGAGCAAGGAGAAGAAGAGATTGATCGCAGAGGAGGGACACGAGGAGATCGAATCGCAGGAGGGAGACGGTGGCGAGTGACGGCGGGAAGAAGGAGAACGGCAAGTGACGGCGGAAAGAGGGGCAGCGGCGGCGACGGCGGCGGGGGCTGGGGTTGTGTGAGGAAGAGGGGTTTGAACTTAGGTGGGGTTTGAAGCTTCAAGGGAGAGTGTCCAGTTATTCTAGGAGGAAGAATGGAATTTGGGTTGGGCTGGGCTGCTGAAGCTTCAAGGCTTCTCATTGTGCCTGGTTTATTTTTTTTTATTTTTTTATTTCACCTATCGGTCCGGTCCGGTCTTTCTGGTCCAAAAAATTGTGAGACCGTGGACCGGACCACAGCATAACGGTCCAAAAATCTTCAGATCGGACTGTATCACGGTCTCACGGTCCGGTCCTTCTTTCGGTCCGATCCGATCCGGTCCGGGCGGTCTCGCGGTCTCGGACCGGACCACTTACACCCCTAACTAAAATAGTAAAATAGGCCACGATTATAGAACAAACCTTTAGGCCAAGGTTTTCATTACGTTTTTTTTTCCCACAGTTTTATAAATGTGATTATAGGTTTAAACCACGGTTTTGAAAATTATTTTATGCCGCGGTTTTTGTAACAACCTATTTTATTTTACCTATTTATGAAAATATGGATCTAAAAATTCTTTTTAATTAAAATTCTTATTATAATTTTTTTCCGGAAAATCGGACAGAGTCACCTCTGTTTTTCCGACTTTCCCAAAATTTAGTTTTGACCTGTAACCTGCACAAAATAGTTTTCAATAACAACCAGACAGCCAGATATAATACATAACATACTTAGACTCCTTTATCATCTAATATTAAAGTAGAAACTTTTAAACTTTTGCAAATAAAACTAAATACCCCGGGCCACCATTATTTTCCCAAAATATACATTGGAAATACATACATAATTCATAATTATCCAAATACATCAAATACGCAAATATGGCCCGGTTGACTCAAATTAATAAAATGACTCGATTTCACACTTCCTGTGGGAAGTGTGCTCCTGCTCAGCCTCGATATCTGCAAACTCAACCTGTACCTGTATTGGTTGTAAGGGTGAGAATTTCACGAACTAGTAATGCAAAATACATGCCAAGTCATACACAATTAGCAATTAACCAAATAATGCAAATATATCACGCCCAATCACCTATCCACAGCAAACACAAACATCTCCAATTATTCACATTTCCTTATTAATGTCAATTCCTATTCTATTTCCGTTCACTTAACTTTCTACCCTCGCCTTAACTTAAACTCTCAATTCTTCTTCCATTCCTACTCTTTACTCACATTCTTCCTATTTTTCTCCAGTTAACAAATTCTAATTTCTATATCTCATTTCTCCATCTCATTTACCACCTTCTCAACTTTCTTCTTTTTATTTCTTTTCATTTTATTCTTTTTCATTTCTTTCTACTTTTTAGGGATATTTGTGGTTTCACTATTGCGACCCACCTTTGGTGTCGTCTTACGGATGCGTACGGATCCCCAAAGGCCGCACGTCTAACTCAACCACTGCGCACTCTGCCAAGGCGGCTTACGTTTCCTGCACCCGAGAGCGTGTCTTACACGGCCAGAATGCCACAAAATCCTTGGCTATGCGAGTTTGCCACTGCGTTCCCAAGTCTTTCATAGGATACGACTTACCGATGCGTACGGATCCCCAAAAGCCGCACGTCTAACTCAACCCTTGCACACGTACCAGCCAGCGGCTTATTGCAGGTGTTGCGCACCCGACTTATTGCACCCCACCGTGTGTCTTACAGGATCCAAACCGCATACCAATATTCTCATTTTCTTTTCTTTTTATTCTTCTTCAATTCTATTTTTCATTAGGTAGTCCAGCCCCAGCCAGCCGTACAGTACTGAGCGCTAGGAGTTCCCTTTTTCATTATTCATTCTTTTCCTTTTTATCAATTTTAGTCCGCCCTCGCCTAACACCTTTTCCTTCTACTCTCATTTTCCTCTTTTCCTCTTCTACACCAACTAATCTATTCCCATATAGTTACTCACTATCATTTTCTCAATACACTTCCTATTTTCCCCAATTTATTTCCCTTAAGTCTTTATCTATGTGTTACTATCAAATTCAAAGCTCACTCCTCCGTTCACTCCTTTCCGTTTTCAATCAATCTCTAAGTACAACATACATACACCATTCAATATATTTAATAATTACATTATAATACCAGTCACTATCCAATTAATTCACATAATTTAGCACATACTTATCATTCTTACATTTTCAACAATTACACTTAATTCATGACCTCAATTAGCATTTAGCAAATCACAACATAATTATTAGGACATATATATCAATTAATCACTTAGCACAATAAATCATCAATTCATAGTATAATTCATAAAAATCAATTCCTAATATTAACTACATAAACCAATTAATCTCAACACGCACACACATACTAGTTACACAACCACCGTGCGACAATAAACCCCTTACCTTAAACTATATAAGATAGAGTGAACCTTAACCGGTTTAGGAGTTCTAATGCAGGAGGGTTGTCAATTGAGTCCAATATCCGCAATAATCACCGAGGGAGGCACCGGAGTCCGTCGATCCCCAAATTAGAGTAAGCTTAATGAGCTCCACTTCCTTCCTTGAGGGGGGTCGAACATCAAGAGGAGAGGGAACCCCTAATCACACCACACCTTCAATGGTGGAGACCCAAGAGGAAGTGATGAGATTGGTTTGAAATGATGATGATGTCGAATGAGAGAGAGGAAAGAGAGCTTGATGATTTTGAAGGATGAAACTTGAAGCTTACACCATGGAAGCTATGGAAGCTTGAGGATGAGGATGATGTTGGTGGAGCTTGAGGTGATGATAGATGGGAATGAAAATATAAATTGGAAGAGGGAAAAGAGAGATTGGGGGGGTGCCTTGAAGCTTGGAGGCTTACTCTAAGCCATTAATGGAGGAAGAGAGGGAAAGGGAGGGAGCCCTAGCTCCATGAAAGAGGAAGAAGATGAGGGAGAAGGGTGGAGGTTCGAGTGAGTGAGGGAGAGGGGTGTTTGGGGGGTTAAAATTGGTTTTTGGGTGGGGAAAATACCAAAATACCCTTAAAATCGCGTTCTCAGTGTTGCAAATCGCAGAAATACTCGAGTATTTCTGTCAATACTCGAGTATTTTGACCCAAAATACTCGAGTATTTCACAAAATATTCGTGTATAATGACCAGATACTGCTAGTTTGCTTTTCTATTTTTCAGCTATTTTCTCTCAACTTCAAACAGCCATAACTTCTTCGTTCACCGTCGGATCTTGCTCAAATTTGACGAGCAACTTCCTAAAAATCATACCTTCATATCCAACGGTGGAAATTTTGTTTTGAGTCCTAAATATTTTATTTTGATTTTCTACCCTATGTTATGTTTTAGTACCGAATTACCTATTTTTCTGGCCTGTTCCTAACTTTAATTTAATGTTCCTTTCTTTTCCTAAACAATATTATTATTATTTATCTTTTCTAATGCTTGAACAGTTATTTTGATACCTATTTATGGTTTTATTATTATTATCCCAATTATTCCAAACTATTACTAATTTATTTGCGCTTAGGTTTAAAATTTGGGATGTTACATTTCTCCCCTACTTATTTGAATTTCGTCCCCGAAATTCCATCGAGTAATATAGGGAGATAACAAACCCTTGAGAAATAATGCACAACAACCTCGCATCTCTTCGTCATTCACTCCCCTACTCGGACTTTGTCCAAGAGACTTAATGGCCACAACTCCTGCTCGTTTCCTAGAATATTCACTCCCTTGATCAGACTCCTGTTTATTCTCCTGTGTGCGCAACCCAAGGTTTTTGGTCATTCGGGCCACAATATAGAGTCCTGAGACTCTGAGAATGACATTGTTGTCAGGTTGCAGTTCTCCTAATCACAACACTTGAAGAGTTCCTAGCACTTCATTTCCTTTCTTGAATTTAGCAAAAATCATTCCGACATTCCACTTGACTTCATCCGAATCCTATTTCATTGTCGCTTTAGCTTACTCGCTTCCTAGCTCCGCTTCGTCTTGAAAGAAGCTAAGATTGGTTTCTACTTGGAAATAGAGGTCAAGGTCTCATTCTACTTCTCAGTTCCGTGTTTGTTCGGATTTATCCTAACTTGTTCGAGATTGGTTCTCCACCAATTCCTAATGACCTTCTTAGCGGTTTACGTAAGGTTCTTAAGAATAACGGTCTTGGGCAACCATTGATGAGGATAACATTGTTAAAAGTTGGATTGATGCCCGACATAATGTCATCATCAATTTGAGAGATATTGGTGGCCTGTGCAAGTCTGTTATGCCTTTCCAAAGTGTGGGAAGAGATAACAACGAATGTTCGACATCTCATCCGTTTTTGGTCTTGATGTTTCTGTGGGTACACTAAGGTAGTTTACGTTCTAATTCTGCTCGGCTGTCGTTATCATTCTTTACCATCACTCGGATGGGTTTCAGGTAGGACTATAAGGTTATCCCCTACTTAGTATCAACATACCTACGTAGATCGATACCAAGGGGTAGCTGAACAGATATTAAAAATTAGTGGTTCTACTTTCCGATTAGGTGACGGGTTCGGACAACAAGATTGGATGAACTACTTGTTGGGTTTTCTAAGATATGGTGGTTTCACGTACTTACATCTCTCTATGTTCCTATTCTAGATAGGATTGTCATGGGTAGATTTGTCGCACGATCGATTGTCACGAATTTCCACAAGATTTCTAGTGAGCTTGAACTTAATTTGACCTTCTTCGGGTCGGAACTTATATGTCAATGGTTCTAATCAGATTTGAGAGATTGCAATGATATATCTGTCAGTAAATGCAAGGACCGGGGTAGCTAGTCCCAATCCTTCATCTAGTAACAACACATCATCACGTTCTTCTAGATTTGCAATGCTGTCATCTGTCAATAAATGTGAAACTGGGGTAGCTAATCCCAATCTCACCTCTATCAACAACACATCATCGCGTTCCCTTGTATGATAGCATTGTCTTTCAAAGGATGTAAGAGAAGGATAGCTAATCCCAACCTTACACTTTATCAAATGACAACACCAACACTGGATTGGGTGTTTATTAAAGCTGTAACTTCATGGGTAATTTTTCTATAGTCTTTCACGGTTACTTAGGTGAAAGAAAGGGGAAGGATGTTCCAGGTATGTCTCTTAGCATCTCGTTGTGAAATAGTCGGAATATAATTACTAAGGAAATACTCTAGGAGATCTTACTACTGAAAGAAAAGAGAAGTTTAGAATTTAGGAAATGGTCGTAATTGAAAGTAATTCTAGGCTCTCCATGAGTTGATTCTTTAGCAAAGTGTTACTTCAAAATAACACGTACCTTCGCTTGGATCATCCATGTCTAGTCCTGCTGCCTTGTCCATGTTGTGCTCTTCTCCTATTTGTTCGGATGGACTTCCTTTCGCCTGTTGCCTCGGCAGTACACTCACTCCCTTCCATGGAGTGATATGGGGACAATTTGCAACAAAGTGTCCAAGTTGTTCACAATGAAAGCATAGGCTATCTTTCACAATACGATTCTTGTACCGGCACACACCTCGGTGACATTTTCCACAAGTCTGACATGACAGTTGAGTAGTGGAAATTGTCGCACTTTGGTTCTTAACTCTGGGAGATGCTGCTCTAGTGCGAGTATTGGCTTGTGGACCTGATGTCTGAGTTAGTCCTTTTCCTTTGGTACGGTCCATTACTTTCCGAACCTTATGTCTTCCACCAGCAGACATTTCTAAGTTTTTCTCACAAGTTCGGGCCAAGTCCACCAGTTGAGCAAGTTTCCTGACTTTACGATTCTCCAAGAGAGTCCTTATATCTCCACGAAGTCCCGCTTCAAATTTGATGCACTTCGTCTTCTCATCAGCCCCAGTGTAGCTTGAGGCATACTGGATAAGATCCTCAAACAGGTTGGTGTACTCCGTTACGCTCATGTCCCCTTGAGTCAAATTTAGGAAGGCGACTTCCTTTTCTCTGCAAATCACCTCTGGAGAGTACTTCGCCAGGAATTTAGTTTTGAACACTCTCCAGGACGCTTCTTGATTAGATGCCTCCAACATCCTTCTTTCTTGACTCCACCAGTATGCGGCTTCCCCAATAAGTGCATGCTCTACCATAATGACCATCTGCTCCGTTGGGGGTGTCATAGCACGGATAATTCTCTCGATTTCCTGAAGCCATCCTAGTGCTTTCGCCATGTCATCGCTACCCTTGAATTTCGGAGGATTATTCCACCGGAACTCTGCTAACCACTGAGTATCTGACGAGGCTATGTCCTGTAGTGCCTGTGGTGCCTTGTCACTTCCTGCCACCATGAGAGTATTTGTGGGCACTACCTTAGCTCGCTCCTGGTTTGTCTGAACCGAACCTCCTATGTTGGCAGTGATCCTAACATTGTCAGTGCCACTACCCGCCATAATTCTTAGTACCTGGAGGAATCAAAAATAAATGCACACATATGCATACACAATTAAATGTTATTCTAGAAAATATAATTATTCTAGTGTATGTACCTATATATGTACCTATACTGGACACAAGACTTTGGTCACTCTCTTGGTGAGTGAACCAATAGAGTAATTCTTACTATGAGGCCGAGGACAAAACGCTCTGATACCATAAATGTAACAACCTATTTTATTTTACCTATTTATGAAAATATGGATCTAAAAATTCTTTTTAATTAAAATTCTTATTATAATTTTTTTTCCGGAAAATCGGACAGAGTCTCCTCTGTTTTTCCGACTTTCCCAAAATTTAGTTTTGACCTGTAACCTGCTCAAAATAGTTTTCAATAACAACCAGACAGCCAGATATAATATATAACATACTTAGACTCCTTTATCATCTAATATTATAGTAGAAACTTTTAAACTTTTGCAAATAAAACTAAATACCCCAGTCCACCATTTTCCCAAAATATACATTGGAAATACATACATAATTCATAATTATCCAAATACATCAAATACGCAAATATGGCCCGGTTGACTCAAATTAATAAAATGACTCGATTTCACACTTCCTGTGGGAAGTGTGCTCCTGCTCAGCCTCGATATATGCAAACTCAACCTGTACCTGTATTGGTTGTAAGGGTGAGAATTGCACGAACTAGTAATGCATAATACATGCCAAGTCATACACAATTAGCAATTAACCAAATAATGCAAATATATCACGCCCAATCAACTATCCACTGCAAACACAAACATCTCCAATTATTCACATTTCCTAATTAATGTCAATTCCTATTCTATTTCCGTTCACTTAACTTTCTACCCTCGCCTAAACTTAAACTCTCAATTCTTCTTCCATTCCTACTCTTTACTCACATTCTTCCTATTTTTCTCCAGTTAACAAATTCTAATTTCTATCTCTCATTTCTCCATCTCATTCACCACCTTCTCAACTTTCTTCTTTTTATTTCTTTTCATTTTATTCTTTTTCATTTCTTTCTACTTTTTAGGGATATTTGTGGTTTCACTATTGCGACCCACCTTTGGTGTCGTCTTACGGATGCGTACGGATCCCCAAAGGCCGCACGTCTAACTCAACTACTGCGCACTCTGCCAAGGCGGCTTACGTTTCCTGCACCCGAGAGCGTGTCTTACACGACCAGAATGCCACAAAATCCTTGGCTATGCGAGTTTGCCACTGCGTTCCCAAGTCTTTCATAGGATGCGACTTACCGATGCGTACGGATCCCCAAAAGCCGCACGTCTAACTCAACCCTTGCACACGTACCAGCCAGCGGCTTATTGCAGGTGTTGCGCACCCGACTTATTGCACCCCACCGTGTGTCTTACAGGATCCAAACCGCATACCAATATTCTCTTTTTCTTTTCTTTTTCTTCTTCTTCAATTCTATTTTTCATTAGGTAGTCCAGCCCCAGCCAGCCGTACGGTACTGAACGTTAGGAGTTCCCTTTTTCATTATTCATTCTTTTCCTTTTTATCAATTTTAGTCCACCCTCGCCTAACACCTTTTCCTTCTACTCTCATTTTCCTCTTTTCCTCTTCTACACCAACTAATCTATTCCCATATAGTTACTCACTATCATTTTCTCAATACACTTCCTATTTTCCCCAATTTATTTCCCTTAAGTCTTTATCTATGTTTTACTATCAAATTCAAAGCTCACTCCTCCGTTCACTCCTTTCCGTTTTCAATCAATCTCTACGTACAACATACATACACCATTCAATATATTTAATAATTACATTATAATACCAGTCACTATCCAATTACTTCACATAATTTAGAACATACTTATCATTCTTATATTTTCAACAATTACACTTAATTCATGGCCTCAATTAGCATTTAGCAAATCACAACATAATTATTAGGACATATATATCAATTAATCACTTAGCACAATAAATCATCAATTCATAGTATAATTCATAAAAATCAATTCCTAATATCAACTACACAAACCAATTAATCTCAACACGCACACACATACTAGTTACACAACAATAAACCCCTTACCTTAAACTAAATAAGATAGAGTGAACCTTAACCGGTTTAGGAGTTCTAATGCAGGAGGGTTTTCGATTGAGTCCAATATCCGCAATAATCACCGAGGGAGGCACCGGAGTCCGTCGATCCCTAAATTAGAGTAAGCTTAATGAGCTCCACTTCCTTCCTCGAGGGGGGTCGAACATCAAGAGGAGAGGGAACCCCTAATCACACCACACCTTCAATGGTGGAGACCCAAGAGGAAGTGATGGGATTGGTTTGAAATGATGATGATGTCGAATGAGAGAGAGGAAAGAGAGCTTGATGATTTTGAAGGGTGAAACTTGAAGCTTACACCATGGAAGCTATGGAAGCTTGAGTATGAGGATGATGTTGGTGGAGCTTGAGGTGATGATAGATGGGAATGAAAATATAAATTGGAAGAGGGAAAAGAGAGATTGGGGGGTGCCTTGAAGCTTGGAGGCTTACTCTAAGCCATTAATGGAGGAAGAGAGAGAAAGGGAGGGAGCCCTAGCTCCATGAAAGAGGAAGAAGATGAGGGAGAAGGGTGGAGGTTCGAGTGAGTGAGGGAGAGAGGTGTTTGGGGGGTTAAAATTGGTTTTCGGGTGGGGAAAATACCAAAATACCCTTAAAATCGCGTTCTCAGTGTTGCAGATCGCAGAAATACTCGAGTATTTCTGTAAATACTCGAGTATTTTGACCCAAAATACTCGAGTATTTCACAAAATATTCGAGTATAATGACCAGATACTGCTAGTTTGCTTTTCTATTTTTCAGCTATTTTCTCCCAACTTCAAACAGCCATAACTTCTTCGTTCACCGTCGGATCTTGCTCAAATTTGACGAGCAACTTCCTAAAAATCATACCTTCATATCCAACGGTGGAAATTTTGTTTTGAGTCCTAAATATTTTATTTTGATTTTCTACCCTATGTTATGTTTTAGTACTAAATTACCTATTTTTCTGGCCTGTTCCTAACTTTAATTTAATGTTCCTTTCTTTTCCTAAACCAATATTATTATTATTTATCTTTTCTAATGCTTGAACACTTATTTTGATACCTATTTATGGTTTTATTATTATTATCCCAATTATTCCAAACTATTACTAATTTATTTGCGCTTAGGTTTAAAATTTGGGATGTTACAGTTTTTTACACCTATTTTAAACCATGCTTTTTTTTAACACATCTTATACCACGCTTTATTACATGTGGTTGTTAGTTTGACCACAGTTTTCTCAACCTTTTTAAACCATGATTTCATAAGTACTTTTATACTATGGTTTTTTACATGTTGCTATAAAGTTTAACCCACGATTTTTATAACTTTTAAACCATGATTTTCATAACCATTTTTAGACCATGGTCTTTTATATGTTGCTATTAGTTTAGACCACAGTTTTAAAAATTACTTTTACAATTTTGAATATCAATTTCATACAAAACAATTTTTAAAACAATTTTGAATATCAATTTTAAAAATCAAGATTCCTAACAAAAACAAATCAACCAAACCTTAAAATACAAAGGCATACTCACATGTAAGACCATATGGTAGTGTTTTCTTTAGATAACGTAAAATTTATAAGACAGAGCAGCAACCAACTAAATAAGACAGCTCCTAATTGTGTCATGAGAACACTGGAACACTACATAAAATAACTTTTCTGCCAAAGGTAGTTGTAACACCCTTCTAATAATTACCCTTAATTACCCATTGTTAATTAACGACCTGAAAATTGTTCTTTTTAAAGCATTATTAACTTATTTTAACTTATGAAAATCTCCCGTCAAACAGACGAAATTTCCTTTGTTTTCTTAACTTTTCCAAAATTTAGTTTTTCCTGCAACCTCATCAAAATATTAATTCCTGTCATTCAAAAGCCATTAAGGCATATCATATCCATAGCATCAATATGTGCATCATCAAGCACTATCCATAACATAGTCATATTAACATCAGAGTTTAAGCAGCAAAATAATCAAGTTGTGGAAATTATATATATATTTCCCAAAATAACTCTTTTACCCAAAGGAGATGTCCTGGGCCCACCCAAAATGACTATTTACATTATTTACATCAAAATAACTACATAATCATCATATCAACATAAGGGTCCAGGACATGACACCATGTCCTACTACTACAGACCTACTCTCCCTGGGAGGGAGAGTACACCTGCTCGGCCGGGGTATGTGCTAGCTCAGGATCAATACCTATAAAAAAAAGTAAAGAGTGAGCATTACACATAACACAGGAAAACAGTTTCTAATATGACATACTAAGACACAAGCCAAGCACAATAAGTCAAATAATGCCCAAAACAAATTAATCAATCAAAACGTGCATCAACACATTTATAATCATTCATTTATCCCTCACTTATCTTTTCCCATTATTCCCACTTGTCTCATTTTATAGTGTCTTTTAATTCTCTTTATCTTGCCCTTTTCCTCTTTTATTCACATTTTTCATAACTTTTATGGAAGCGGACATCCCATGTATCTCTTACACCTTTCTTCTTTTAGGAAGTGTACCCCCGTGTACATCTTACACCTTTCATCTTTTAGGAAGTGCACACCCCGTGTACGTCTTACACCTTTCATCTTTTAGGAAGCGCACACCCCGTGTACGTCTTACACCTTTATTGGAGTTATGGAGTGTCCATCATCGCCACACCCCCGGTGTACGTCTTACAGTTTGTGCATCACATGTGGCTCGCGCACACCCCCGGTGTATGTCGTCTTACAGTTGCATAATGCGTGCGACTTACACAATCATGGCATTCGGCACCTCGCACGTCTTACATGACCAGGAGCACATCCTAATCGATTTCGTTATTAGGAATCTTGTGTGAGTCATTACTGCGTGCATCCCATGATACACGTCTTACAGATGTGCATCCCATGCGGCATACACAATCATGACATACGACACCCCGCACGTCTTACATGACCAGTCTCACACAACCATTATTCTTAATTTCTCTTTAACTTTTATTCATTCACTCTTACTTCTTTCTTTGCACTCTAATTACTATCATTCTTACCCTCATATTATAGTCTTTATCTTTTAATTATTATTCTTCATTTATTTTCTTCCCTAGCATTTTACTCCATTCATAAGTTCATATCCTATAGTCATATTCACATTTCTCAATTAGTTTCACACAAGCATAACAAATATAACCAATCACACATAAGCTTGTAACTATTACAATAACCTTAGTCCTTAATTCTACTGCTCTAATTATCAATTAGATTCACCAAGCACATAATACACATTATCATTCATACATTTACGACAAATATCATACATACCAATATTCACAACTAGTTCTATGGGTTCATTTCATTCATTTTATTCTCTAATAATTTTCTATATCAACTACCCTATGGTTCAATAGCCTAAACTAACAACCATTCTTAGTACTCACTATGAGCACACTAGAAACCCAAACCTAAGCTAGGGTAACACCCACCCCTTACCTCAAAGATGACGAGAGATAAGGAAGTATTTGAACCTTAGCCTTGCTTTTGAGTCTTAGAATCTAGGAACCTTAAACCTCTTGAGTTTTGCTTGCCACCTTAGAATAGTTAGTATCCAATGAGTGCGAATGATCTTAGGTTGAGAGTTGTATGAGGGGAGGGAGTTTTCCTTCACTTGATTTTGAGGAGGAGGCATGAGCTTGAGAGGTTCTCCATAGTGGTGAAGTTGAAAACTCAATGGAGAAGAGAGAGAGAGGGAGGCCACGAGTTTGAGGAGGAGAAGGAGGAAGTGATTTTGTGTTTTCTTTGAGTTAGGGTTGATGATTATGATGGTTAATAATGATTATTGCTCTTGATTTCCAAGGTTTTGATGATGATGATCATGGGGTTCATAAACCCTAAGAGAGAAATGTGGAGAAGAAGAAGAGGATGTGTTTGTGTTGTGTATTGTTGTTGTGTTGTTTTTGTTTTCTCTTTTTGTTTCATGAAGGGAATGGAATGAATGGCCACATATGAATGGCTTGCTCAAAAAGCCAAGCCTTGTGTGGTCAATATTGAATGGCTTCTTGGGTAAGCCACAAAAGGTGTGGTCTCCAAGCTATTTTTTTAACTTTTTACGAGTAGGTAATCGATTACCTCATGGCGTAATCGATTACCCTTTCAATTCTTCAATTTGTGAATTTCTCACAGAGACTTGGTAATCGATTACTTCTCCAAAAGTAATCGATTACTTCCCTTGTTTCAAATTTGAGGTTTTTCACAGGGAGCTGGTAATCGATTACTTCCTCCAAGGTAATTGATTACCTCCCTGAACTTCCATATTTTGATGGGTTTCTAGATCTAATGTATTCCTTATTACTCCCATGCATTCTTAGGCTATGATAACTTCATCGAATCCTAGTTACACCTAGCATTTTATGAATTCTTCTACTTAAGTTTTTAAAATAAAACCTAGAGTAATTCTAATAGAATTTGGAATTTAAAAGCATGATGTTACAGTAGTAGTATCTACTAGTCCAACCTCGACACAATTGCATCATCTCTGCAATGAACAGAAATAGACAATTAGAAACTAGTAAAAATGATCGTAGCAGCAGTCATTGAAACCCCAATTCCAAATGCCAAAAAGAATGCATTCCACAACACCGTGCAAATCCAACGTATAGCAGTGAAAACAAATTCACAGAAGCAGTCTTGTAATTTTAGATTACCCCTTGCAGTAATAGTCCAAGCAGGATCTTGGATTCTTTATCCATTCGTAGAGCGACATTGGAACTCCATTGTGTTTACCATTCATAAATCTTGATGCGAACATTATTCTTCACCATCAATATATTGAGCATGACACAGGGAGCTGGCTAAGGTACTAAAGTCATGCATTAAAGTAATAAAAACAAACAATAAAATACATTAAATTATATTTTGAGTATGAAACAGGGAGCTGGCTAAGGTACTAAAGTAATGCATTTTTTAGTGTGATACTCATCAAAGTTATGAATGATGACAAGTTCAAAGCTACTATGCAACCTGCTTATTCACGTTATGTTTTTATTTTATGAAGTAAAGGGGCTAAAAAACCTAAGAAAAACAAAAACTCTACAGACCTCTAGGAAAAGAGGTTGCTGAAATATATATCAGCGTACAAAGGCAAAGCAATGCAACCTGGGTCTGCATCATAGATACAGATATCATTCTCAAGTGTGTGCCCATTCTTGGATGTCAGGTCTGCATCATAGATACAGATATCATTCTCAAGTGTGTGCCCATTTTTGGAGAAGGCATCCGCAACAAAAATTGCTTCTCTATAGTTATGCACAATGACAGTCTCCAATCCCTGCAACACTTGTTTGATTTTGCGGATCAATCTTGAACAGATTGAAAGCATTACACACTCCATGAACAAGGGTAATTGAGCTTTGAGAATCCGTTTCAATCATAATTCTTCTATAGCCACGAGCTGATGCCAGTTTGATGCCATGAAGAACTCCTCATAGTTCTGCTTACATGATTGTGCAGGTGCCCAGCTTGCAAGCATAAGCAAAAATAAAAGCTCTAGTATCATCACGGAGTACTCCTCCGCAAAGCACTGATCCGTTTTGAGAAAGAACAGATTCATCATTATTTAATTTATACCAAGATGGTTGGGGGCAGCTCCAAGTAACCATCCTAGCCTCTCTGTTATACGCTTCTGCAGTGAGCATGTCTGGTTAGTAACTACATTATAAGGTTATAAGGTTAGTTGAGTGCTTTCATGAGTGCATGTCTGGCAACTAACTACATTATAAGGTTAGTTGTAGGTAGTTGGGAATGACATCAAAAAGAGTGGATGAATAAAAGTGTTACTTTTAAAAAAAATCTAAAATATTATATATTTTTAATATATTTGAGTATTAATAATCCACCTTTATATCATATATTTGAGTGCTTTCTTGAGCAGCACCAAGTTGTTGGGCAGCACCAAGTTTAGATCATTCAATATCTTGAGCATGACCTTCCTCGATCTCCAACCTATATGTGTGAAATCATAAAATCCAACTGTAATCAAACTCAAAGCGAATAAACATCTCCAAATAAGGTGGAGCATACCGCATACTCCACAAATAACAGAATAGTAGCAACTATAAAACATCTAAGTTACAAAAGCCAAACCCCACTGATATGCTCCACGAAGCAGTACCCCAACAACTACAAACTCCATTTCCTGCTATATATCAGTACCCATTCGCGGTATATCAAAATAGCAATTGAATAAACAATACATTTTAATTTCTGTAAAAAGAACAGAGCACAATAGATTTTACTTGAAATGACATTGCATATCAACAAACAAAAAAAACATAGTTACTTAGGCATATCAGCAAACTATAAAAACAGAACAAGAAGCATAGGATAAATGAAACAGAAGCAATACCCCCAACAACTACAAACTTCATTTCATGCTACATATCAGTACCCATTTGTGGCATATCAAAATAGCAAATGAAGAAACATTAGATTTTAACTTGTATAAAATGTTTTATCTCACATAACTTTCTAGCAAGAGTAAATGTTTTTAGCGGAAATAACAATCTTAAGCCTGAAAGACCGAATCATAACCACCATCCAATTAAAATAAAAAACAAAGCAAAGGAGAGTAACCAACCAGACCTGTCAAGGTTGAAGATATGGTGCACAAATCAATATAAGCACCAGGGTTTTGTTAGATCCAGTGAGAAGGTTTTGATAATGACAAAGGTTGACAAAGGTTTTGAACAGGCTACAAATGGTTTGGTCAAGCAAAAAGTTTGAAGAAGTTCAACAAATAATCAACACTCAACAAATGATGAAGAGAGAGCAAGCTCATGAAGACTTAGTTTGTGTTTTATTGTAATATCTTTAGCCTCTCAAGTCTTTTATTTTAATGAGTTTGGGTAGAGTCAATTAGAGGGTAGTGAATCTCTATCAAGGTCATGATTATATCATAATTTGAGTATTCACTTAACCTAAAATCAATAGGTGGCTTAAGGGTTTGAAAGAAAAGGTTTAGTTTTGAGAAAACAAGTTTTTAATTGAATTTAGCAGTGACTAATCGATTAATGTGTTAGGGTTAATCGATTAACATACATGTTACAGTGGTTAATCGATTAAGCCATGTGTTAATCGATTAACACGTACAGATCTGGTTTTTTAAATACGTTTTTCACTTCTCAAAAGCACTTTGAAGTGTTTCTAACTTTTGGGTATTCTATATAAACCTTTTCCCAATTATTGTGATCATCAAGAATCATTTTTCATACACATTTTTACTAAGATCAAGCCACTCTATTCTCTCTCACTTTCATAGATCAAAGCTTTTAACTTTTACATTCTTTGATCAAGAATCTTTGAATCTCTTATGTTGATATTTTCATAGCTATTGAAAGAGATTCATAGGATTGTTATTTTGTTTTTCATTTGAGTTGTAATCATTGCAAAGAAGGCAAGCTATCTACAACAAAGGAAGTCTTGGTTGTGAATCAAGCAAACAAGCATTTGGAAGTCTTGGTTGTGAATCAAGCAATTGGAAGTCTTGGTGTGAGGCATCATCAAGCAAGTGGAAGACTTTGAAGAATCTCAAAGCAATTGGAAGTCTTGTTGAGGGGAATTGACAAGCAAGGTTAGAGGTTAGATTAGAGCATCAATAGGATTGCAAGGCAAGGGTGTGGTATCTCTTGTAGGCTATCAAGAAGGGAGTCTTGAGAGACATTTACTTGTAATTTGAGAACTCTAATTCCTCATAGTGAAGAATCTCTCTTGGTTGAAGAGGGGACTGGATGTAGCTTTTAAGTGGATGAAAGTGAACCAGGATAAATCACTGTGTCGTATCTCTAAACTTTTAACTCTTTACATTCAAGTCATTTCAATATTGTTCTTGGTTGAAAACCTAGAAATGATTGATTTTCATAATTGATTGAATTGAATCTTAATTGTGCAAATTGATTTGGGGAAAATCATTTTCATAACCTAGGTAATCAATAAGAATATTGGTGTTAATCAATTCTGCTTTATCTCTGATCTTATGTGTTAATTGATTGATTTTCGTATTTGATTGAAAAGTGATTTTTCAGATACTGCTCAGATTAATCGATTAAGTTAATTGTTAATCGATTAATTTTTAAGTTGCTTTCGGCATTAATAGATTAGTACCTTAGTTAATCGATTAGTTTGAAAGTAAGCTTCGACATTAATCGATTAATACTGAAGTTAATCGATTAATCAGTATATTTTTGTAAAAATCATTTTGTTTTAATTGTTTTGATTTGTTTCTTTTGAAAATCTTTCAAGGTTTCTCTAACACCTATTCAATCCCCCCTTCTAGGTGTTCTCCTAGTGTCTCCTAGTTATTTCACTCACCGATTGTAGTTCTCACAATTGGTATCAGAGCTCGGTCGAAAGACACGAGCATAGAGCTTTTTCGTTAAGATCCTTGAGGAAACTACAATGGGTTCTACGAATCCCTTTGGTGGTGAAGGTGCTTCAATTAGCCGCCCTCCTATGTTTGGTGGAGAGGGTTATGCTTATTGGAAAGTTAGGATGAGAATTTTTATAGAATCCATAGACATGAACATTTGGGAAGCCATTGAGAATGGTCCTCATATTCCCTCATCTCTAGTAGAAGGTGTATCTAAACTAACCCCCAAAGATAAGTGGACCAATGATGATAAAAGGAAAATTCAATATGATTTAAAAGCAAAGAATATCATCACCTCCGCTCTATCTTAAGATGAGTTCTTTAGAGTCTCCCAATGTCTTAATGCCAAAGAAATGTGGGACACCTTGCAAGTCACACATGAAGGCACTAGTGAAGTTAGGCGTGCTAGATTAAATTCTTTGATGCATGAATATGAATTGTTTCGTATGTTGCCTAATGAATCTATATGTATTATGCAAAAACGTTTTACACATATTGTTAATCATCTCATTGCTCTTGGAAAAACTTTCTTGAACTGTGAACTTGTTAACAAAGTTTTAAGATGTCTAAGTAGGGAATGACAACCTAAGGTTACCGCAATTGTTGAATCAAAGGACTTGGACACCATGGATTTAGCAACACTTTTCGGAAAGCTTCAAGAACATGAAATGGAGCTTGAACGTTTGCATTTGCATGAAGAATCGGACAAGAACAAAGAAAGAAAAGGAATCGCTTTTAAAGCTCAAAGGTCATATCAAAAGGAAGAGAGTTCCGATAATAATGATAATGAAGATTCCGATTCGAACATTGATGAAGAGGAGATGAAACTTCTACTAAGAAAATTTAATAAGCTTCTAAGGAGAAAAGGAAGGTTGAACAAAGACAAAAGTAAAGAGAAGAATTCCCCACACTACAAGACCAAGACAACAAAAGAAGGAGTAGTTTGCCATGAATGTGGAAAGCCTGGTCATCTCAAGTATTCGTGCGCTAAGTATCTCAAGAAGAAGGAGAAGGAGAAGAAAAATGCAAAACACAAAAGGGCATACATAGTTTGGAATAGTGATGATGAAGAAGACAAGAAAAGCACATCAAATAGTTCTCGGATGATGAAGAAGCCGCTTGTCTCAACTTGATAGCTCTAGTAAATGAAGAGGAAAGTTCAAATGATGAATCAAGTGAACAAAGCGACGAAAGTGATGTAAGTGAAACTAAATCCGAAATTTCTTCCAAATATGAAATTTTATATAATGCTTATGAAGAAATGCATGAACATCTTAAGAAACTAGATTTGAAAAACATTGAAAGGAAGAAGGTCATTTTGAAACATCAACAAGAGATTTTAGAACTTCAAAAACAAGTTGATGAGCTTAATCTTCAAAATGAAACTCTTGATCTTATATATGCTAGTTCTTCTTGTGATTGTGCTAGTAGATTGAGTATTGTGGTTGATTGTGAGAATTGCAAGTTACTTAAAGATGAAAATGTTATTTTGAAAAATAAGCTTGCAAGTTTCACAATTGGTGATATTAAATTGCGCACATTGTTAAATTTTCAAAGAGAAAATTCAAACAAGTTTGGTTTGGGTTATACTAATGCTAAGAGTAAGTCTCATAGAAATGTTGTTGATTTTTATAAAGTTGATTTTTCAAATGCACCAACATGTTTCTATTGTGGCACTCATGGACATACTTCAAATGTGTGTTATACTAAAGTGTATGGTATACCTAAAGGAAATTTTGTTTGGGTTAAGAAGGGTGAGAGTCCCTTAAACAAAAATGGATCCAAAATCATTTGGATACCAAATGGCAAAGCATGATTGTTTTGTAGGTGTGATAGAAGAGCAAAAGGCTTAAAAGTGTTATTCTTTGATTTGCTTCTTCAATTCTCAAAAGAAGTCCTACAAATTGGTACAATTGATATTGTGGATTTTCACAATTGGTACTGTTTTTATAATTGGTATTACTTCTTTATAATCTCAATTGGTATCATTATGTGTTCATTAGATGTTTATCATGCTATTGTGATTATTGTGATATTTCTTTACAATTGATATCTTACTTTGTTAAGTGATATGATGACTTTCTAGTTACAATTGGTATTATGTTTCATTGTTATATTTTGTGACACCCTTCCGAATTACCCAAGTTTAATATAGTACTTAAGCTATTATATTGGATAATATATGGACTTGTGAGTATTAAGAAAATATGTAAGTGAAATTTTCTTTCTAAAGCGGGTGCCCAAATCAACGCTTGGAATTCTTGGAGAATAAACTCTAAAACATTTCGAAACAGTTGTATCGAATTCGGCGATTTCTAAAACCTTTTCAAAAGTTGGGTAACATTCGTCTTTTGAAATCGTGTTTATATCATAGAAAATAACTAAATCTACCCTTGCTTTATTTGATAAAACTGATACCATCGAATAGTTTTTACAGCCGAACTCTCAAATAGATTAAATCAGAGTAAGCGGAAATTATAGGACTATGCAACTAATAGTAATATAACCATAGGTATATACATATATATGAAAAGAGTTATAAGTACATAGTCAAAACATCAAGTCTCCAAGATCCAAAATACAAGTCCACAAACAGATCTACATAGCAGTGCAACCAAAACCCTAGAGTACTCCAAAAGTATATCTACAACATATATACATAACCAAAATATAACTCTAAGGGTGGTCACGTAGATCTGGCAGCATCAGATGTAGTAGTAGTGATAGCAGTAGTCTCCAAGAAGCAAAAGTAGTAAGGTAGTAGCATCATCATCAATACAGCAGCAGCAAGTCTCCTCCTCAGCATCCACACACCGGATCCTCTGATCCACATCATACACCATACGCACATACCTAGGGATCGTCGTCCCTCCAATCACTCCCAGTAGAATGCACGACAGGCTCGTCTCCGCTCGCGTCCTCCACTGGATCCTCCTCGATCTCATCCGAGGGAGAATGTACCCTACCACTGGGTACTGGGTCAGGTGATGGTGAAACCCTGACTGGGCTCCTCGGATCAGAAGAGGGAGTCTCCTCGCGGACGACTCTAGAAGTAAAAGGGTGAGAGCGGGTAGGTCGAAAATGAAAACTATGATAAGAACGAGCTGGTCGTGTGGGAGGTGGTCCATGGTAAGTGTAAAACGGGGGTACATGCATAGTGTATATGATGGGAATCCTAAACCTACGAGGACGGAATCGCATCAGCAGGTTCGGGTGGTAGAAGGTAATCTCTACCTCTCCCTCGAACACCGCGCGATGGTCCTCATAGATCCATATGCCACTAGGAAGTGGCCGGATCTCGATGCAAGCAATGTAACGAGACATCACCTACAAGGGCATAGGGGTAAGCATGTCTATACACATAATCAACAGAGAATAAATTGTACATTGTGAATATGTAAATATGCAATCATAAATAACAATCACATTTAGCACTTAGCAAGTATTGAATGCAAGTAGGATGCTCACACTTGTTTCATTTATCACAATTAATGCAAATGACTGGCATGATGCATGAATTTAGCTCTCAAGCCTATCTCCATCATTCTATGTCACTCTCTGACGTCCATCCCTGACAACCCAGCACTCAACAGTGCGTTGTATTCCTAGGTATTCGTACATTCACCTAGAATGTACACGACAAGCTTGGAATCCATGCCACCCGAGCATATCCCGTCATCCAAACGGACCGTCATCCAAACGGTATAACCATATCGGCATCCACTCAGCCGACCACGTCAACGACGTGTCATCAAGCAAGCGTATTGGCACTCCCAGAGGCCCTCCACATGTTTACCAAAAACATGATATACGTCCTACCATCCAAACTCCAGAATGAATGCATTACTTTACTTAAAGGGAATTGACTGATGTTTTATCCTTTTATTAATACATTACGTGCCTCCCAAGCAACGTGTCATTATTCAAATAAAAACATCATGACGTCAATCAATTTCCTTTAAGTCCAGGATCACTTGGTTTATTGTCCTTTAAGTGTTACAAAATAACTTAGAATTGAAAATGGTATTTTTAAGTATCTGACTAAAAATACTCGAGTGTTTTCCATAATACTCGAGTAATTCATCAGTTTCCAGATTTTACTCAAGTGGTTCATAATTATACTCGAGTCGTTCATGTCCTTTTAGAGATTTAAGTTTTCAGATCTTCATAAATATACTCGAGTAATTCATGAGATACTCGAGTAGTTCATTACCCAGAATACTCGAGTAGTTCATGTATCACTCGAGTTGTTCATCAATTTTTACTCTTGTTGCATCTGAAATACTCGAGTGCCAAGCCTGATTCTCAAGTTGGTGCGCCAATTTTCACACTGGTGCACCACAAAATACTCGAGTGTTAAGCCATATACTCGAGTATTTGCAGGCATAACAGACTGAAAACTTGGTTTTTACATACCATTTCAATTTCTAAACATTTTTAACCCAAACCAATGATCACAATAGTTCATATACCATACATTGAACATGTCACAATACTCATTTCATATCAAATAACCAATTTGACAGAGAATTAATCATTTATGCATAAAATACACAATTTAGCAACTCAACACCTCAAATTGCAAAATAAACATCACATTCATAAAACAATGGTCATTTAAGCTTGCATGCATGATTTAGAACTTGCTCATCACAGTCATAGAGCATGGATTGGTCTCCAAACCAAAGTTCCTATTCAAACTAAGCCCTTAGAGCCTCTTGGTGGCTCTCTAACACAATTAATGGAATTTAAACTCTATCTAGTGTAATAAATTACTTCCTCTTACCTCTCAGACGTTTTCCAACCAAGAATTGACCAGAAAAAGGCTCTACAACTCTCAGACCAACTTCAAGCACCACATGCAGAGCATTTTGAGTGCAACACCAAAGTGGAATTGGTTTACATATGAAACAGAGAATAAAATTGGGGAAATTAGATTTTCTAAACTCTATGCAACATAATCTAACTAAGGAAACCGAATTTGAGACTCAAGGATTCATGAGCTTACCAGAAATCAAACCCAAAGTAAGCTTCAGAAACAGTTTTGACAACACAAGCCCCAACTTCCAGCCCTTGAATCTTCCACTACACTCACTCAATCCTCACGATTTTACTTTCTATACAAAGCTCAAGATGTAAGCTTTGTATTCGTGTATAGTTTGTGTTTTGAATCTGAACAGAGAATGAGAATCGAAGAGAATGAATTCGGAAACCTAACTTCAACAACTATAGCAAGATTGAGCAAAATTCTCAACTAAGAGATGTTGATGAGCTTATATAGGAATAAAGAGAACTCATGCACGTCGACACGCCACCCATGGCATTGGCAAGAAGGTGTTTTCGTGGCAGGAAGAGGAAATCGTTCATGGTGACTCACCAAACGCACTCACTCGTGCAGTTTGACCCAGAATACTCGAGTATTCAGAAAATACTCGAGTATTTTGCCCAATTTTTGAAAAATAATTATTTTATTTTCTTTCCCTCCAAAACCTTTCCTATAATTACCTCTAGGTCCCAATCCAGGGACTAATATGCAAAATATTTATTTTATGCATTATTATATTTATTAAATCAATTCACACACATATACTAACTATATGAACACATATTTTAATCAAGGATTAATATAGAAATAATTAATTATAATTAATTTATAATTAACATTTCATTAATCGGGGATTAAAATTTTGGGGTGTTACACTACTCCCCCACTTACAAGGAATTTCGTCCCCGAAATTCAACTTATACAAACAAGTCAGGATAGTCCTGACGCATCTTATCCTCTAATTCCCACGATGCCTCTATTACATTGCCACAAACCCAGACGACTTTGACCAGACAAATGTCCTTCCCTCGAAGCTGTTTGACTCTTCGGTCTTCAATACGAACTGGCATAGCTTTGAAGGTTAGGTTCTCATGAATTTCTAAGTCATCCGGTTGGATTCTAAGGACAATGGTGGGGTCATGGACATATCTTTTGAATTGAGACACATGGAATACATTATGAAGGTTAGCCAATGACGGGGGCAGAGCCAATTGATAGGCTACTGGGCCGACTCTTTTGAGAATTTGATAGGGACCAATAAACTTAGGTGATAGTTTTTGGGTTTTCAAGGCTCTACTAACACCTTTGGTTGGTACTATTCTAATGAATACATGGTCTCCTTCGGCGAACTCTAAAGGTTTTCTTCTTTTATCAGCATAGCTTTTCTGCCTACTTTGAGCTGCTCTCATCTTCTCTTGTATCATCTTGATCTTCTCAGTCATCTCTTGCACAAAATCTGGTCCAACCAGAGAACTCTCCCCCACTTGAAACCAGCATAACGGCGTCCGACACTTTCTTCCATACAAAGCTTCAAATGGTGCCATTCCAATCCTCGTGTGATAACTGTTGTTGTAAGTGAACTCCACGAGTGGCAACATCTGCTCCCAATTCCCTTGTCCTTCCAAAGCACAGGCTCGTAAGATGTCCTCCAGCGACTGAATAGTCCTCTCCGTCTGACCATCAGTCTGAGGATGGTATGCAGAACTCAACTTCAATCTTGAACCCAAGGCTCTATGCAGATCTTCCCAAAACTTCGATGTAAACCTCGGATCGCGATCTGACACAATGCTTGATGGTACCCCATGCAGACGAACAACTTCCTTGATATACAACTGGGTGAACTTCTCCAAAGAGTAGCGCATGTTAAAAGGAATAAAATGCGCCGACTTGGTTAGACGATCCACGATCACCCAAATTGCATCATGACCAGTGGCTGTCCTTGGCAATCCCGACACAAAATCCATCAAGATACTATCCCATTTCCACAACGGAATTTCCAAAGGAAATAATTCTCCTCCTGGCCTTTGGTGTTCCACCTTGGCCTTCTGACATACCAAACAACATGCCACATACTCAGCCACGTCCTTTTTCAAACCAGGCCACCAGAATATCCTTTTCAGGTCTTGATACATTTTGGTCGCTCCCGGGTGCATACTCATCTTGCTCTTATGTGCTTCATCCAGAATCATCCTTCTTACTTCCGGATCATCAGGCACACATATCCTTGTTCTAAAACGAAGGATTCCATCCTTCCCCTCTTCAAACTCCAACTCCTTGCCTTCTTCCATAAGCTTCTTCTTTTCTTTAAGTCCTTCATCTATATGTTGCAATTCCCGAATTCTTTGCAGAAATTCATTAGTAATCTGCAACATCCCCATCTTGATAATGGTTGGCTCCACTTGCATCGTCAGACTCATATCTCTAAATTCCTCTATCAGTGCAGCTTCTCTAACCATCATCGTACTGATATGCATTGCCTTTCGACTCAATGCATCTGCCACTACATTTGCCTTCCCAGGGTGGTAATGGAGCTCAAACTCATAATCTTTCAAGAACTCCATCCATCGACGCTGCCTCATATTCAACTCCTTCTGATCGAGAGGTACTTTAAACTCTTATGGTCACTAAATACCCGGAACGTAGTGCCATAGAGGTAGTGCCTCCAAATCTTTAGAGCGAAAACAACCGCTGCCAACTCGAGATCATGAGTTGGATAGTTCATTTCATGAACTTTTAGCTGTCTCGAGGCGTAGGCGACGACTTCCCTTCTTGCATCAAAACACTCCCAAGACCTTGTTTCGATACGTCACAATACACATCAAAACTCTTCTATGTATCGGGCAGAACCAATACAGGAGATGATGTCAACCTTTCCTTCAACTCTTGAAAACTCCTTTCACATTTCTCATCCCATAGAAATGGTTGATCTTTCCGAGTCAATTTCGTCAGAGGCAATGCAATCTTCGAGAAACCTTCAATGAATCTTCTGTAGTAACCAGCCAAACCCAGAAAGCTTCTCACCTCCGTGACCGACTTCGGTTGCTTCCATTGCAAAACCGAGCTCACTTTCGTTGGATCAACGGCTATTCCCTTGTCCGTAATCACATGCCCTAAGAACTTAACCTCCTTCAGCCAGAACTCACATTTTGTAAGTTTGGCGTACAACTGCTTCTCCTTCAGGATACTCAACACTATCCTCAAGTGTTCAGCATGCTCCTCTGGGCTCTTAGAGTAAATAAGGATATCATCAATGAACACAACCACGAATGAATCTAAATAAGGTCTAAAGATTCGATTCATGTAGTCCATGAAGATAGCTGGTGCATTAGTCAATCCGAACGGCATCACGACATACTCATAATGTCCGTATCAAGATCGAAATGCAGTCTTAGAGATATCCTCTTCTCTAATCCTGATCTGATGGTATCCTGACCTCAGATCAATCTTGGAAAATATTGAAGCCATCCATAAGGTCATCTATCCTCGGCAACGTATACTTGTTCTTGATGGTCACCTTATTCAGCTGCCGATAATCGATGCACATCCTCATGCTACCATCTTTCTTCTTGACGAACAGAACCGGAGCACCCGAAGGTGACACACTTGGTCGGATCATCTGTTTCTGCAATAGTTCCTCAATCTGCTTCTTCATTTCAGCCATTTTCGGTGGTGCCATTCTATAAGGAGCAATAGAAATGGGACCAGCTCCCGGAACTAAATCGATACCGAATTCAATTTCTCTTCTTGGTGGCAGACCAGGGATCTCATCAGCAAAAACTTCCGGAAAGTCTCTGACAATAGGGATCTCTTCCATCCTTGGACCATTCTCCTCCACCTCAGAGTTGAACAGGCACACGTAGCCGGAGGGTTTTGAATTTCTATAGGTCACTACTTTTCTGTCACAATCAATGATTACTTGGTTTTGACTTAACCAGTCCATTCCCAAGATCACATCTAATTGTGCCAAGGGTAAGCAGATCAAATCCACTTTAGAGGTTCGTCCTAACACTTCTATACAACAGTTAAGACATGCTCTAGAAACAACTACAGGAGCATTAGTAGGGGTTTCTACTTGCAAAACATAAGGTAATTCAGACACAGATAAACTTAATCGATCTACACATTCATATGAAACAAATGAATGCGTAGCACCGGAATCAAACAGAGCATAACAAGGTTGACCATTAAGCAAGTATTTACCTTGCACCAGATCAGAAGACCGACTTGCTTCCACACCATTAAGGGTGAAAACCCTTCCTTGAGCCATAGGCCTCTCTGCAGCCCCTCTTGAGTTGGCTTTGGCCGGTTCCTTGCAGTCTCTTGCAAAATGTCCTGGCTTACCACAATTGAAACATCCACTTGTCCCCCAACAAACACGGCCATAGTGATTGCGCTTGCACTTGTCACAAAATGGCATCACTCCGAAAATTCTTTCCATCCGAACCATCAGCTTTCCCCTTGCCTTTCCCTCGGCGATCATATGGGCCTTTGCCTCGGTTGTTGAAACCCTTACGCCTCTGCGGTCCAAAACCTTGAGGGTCTTTCCTTTCTGAAACTTGCAACTCCTCAGCTTTTGTGTCGTCTTCATACATCCTACACATGTCCACGAGTGCAGGAAAGCTTTGGATTCGCTGGTAGCTGAAGATCGACTTCAACTTGGGCCTCAAGCCTCCTTCAAACTTTATGCACTTGCTTCTTTCATCAGGGTTGTTCTGATAGTACGGAGAGTACTTCATCAGCTCCTCAAACTTGGCTGCGTACTCACCCACACTCATATTCCCTTGCTTCAGCTGCAAGAACTCTACCTCATTCTTCCCCCTTAGATCCTCAGGGAAATATTTGTTGAGAAATTTTTCCATAAATACTCCCCAGCTTACCTCTCTTCCTTCATATTGCAATAGTTGCACCGTGTGATTCCACCAATTCTCAGCTTCATCCTCCAACATGTAGGCTGCATACGCCACCTTTTGAGCATCAGAACACTCCAACGTTCTCAGAATCTTATCCATTGTGTGAATCCATTTATTGGCCTCTTCCGGTTTAAATCCTCCTTCAAACTTTGGCGGATTGCAACTCCTGAAATCAGCCAGAGTCTTCGCCTCAGCGTTACCCACATTACACTAGTGAGGCGGGTTAACCGGTTGAGATGGTTGTTGAGATTGTCGTTGCATAGCCTTCAACACCGTGGTGATTCGTTCTAACATCGCATTGATGTGATTTTGGTTTCTAGTTGCCATATTAGACCTGCGCTATGGGCTTATGGTCACATATGCTGAACTAAAGAAACTTCCATTACACCCCTATACTAAGACTATAGTTTAAACTTTTCAATCTACAATCAATTGTGTCTTGTACTCAAAAGAGACACGATACAAACAAATCAAGGGTATCTAAAGCTCAACAAGCAAAATAATAACATTCAGAAGAGTATACATGCCCTGGAGATACCTGCTTGATTTTGATGGCTACCTTTCTGAAACTACTTCCACTACTACAGGATCTGGCTTTTGCTCTGATACCACTAAGTGTGACACCCTTCCGAATTACCCAAGTTTAATATAGTACTTAAGCTATTATATTGGATAATATATGGACTTGTGAGTATTAAGAAAATATGTAAGTGAAATTTCTCTTTTTAAAGCGGGTGCCCAAATCAACGCTTGGAATTCTTGGAGAATAAACTCTAAAGCGTTTCGAAACAGTTGTATCGAATTCGGCGATTTCTAAAACCTTTTCAAAAGTTGGGTAACATTCGTCTTTTGAAATCGTGTTTATATCATAGAAAATAACTAAAGCTACCCTTGCTTTATTTGATAAAACTGATACCATCGAATAGTTTTTACAGCCAAACTCTCAAATAGATTAAATCAGAGTAAGCGGAAATTATAGGACTATGCAACTAATAGTAATATAACCATAGGTATATACATATATATATGAAAAGAGTTATAAGTACATAGTCCCAACATCAAGTCTCCAAAATCCAAAATACAAGTCCACAAACAGATCTACATAGCAGTGCAACCAAAACCCTAGAGTACTCCAGAAGTATATCTACGACATATATACATAACAAAAATATAACTCTAAGGGTGGTCACGTAGATCTGGCAGCATCAGATGTAGTAGTAGTGATAGCAGTAGTCTCCAAGAAGCAAAAGTAGTAAGGTAGTAGCATCATCATCAATACAGCAGCAGCAAGTCTCCTCCTCAGCATCCACACACCGGATCCTCTGATCCACATCATACACCATACGCACATACCTAGGGGTCGTCGTCCCTCCAATCACTCCCAGTAGAATGCACGACAGGCTCGTCTCCGCTCGTGTCCTCCACCAGATCCTCCTCGATCTCATCCGAGGGAGAATGTACCCTACCACTGGGTACTGGGTTAGGTGATGGTGAAACCCTGACTGGGCTCCTCGGATCAGAAGGGGGAGTCTCCTCGCGGACGACTCTAGAAGTAAAAGGGTGAGAGCGGGTAGGTCGAAAATGAAAACTATGATAAGAACGAGCTGGTCGTGTGGGAGGTGGTCCATGGTAAGTGTAAAACGGGGGTACATGCATAGTGTATATGATGGGAATCCTAAACCTACGAGGACGGAATCGCATCAGCGGGTTTGGGTGGTAGAAGGTAATCTCTACCTCTCCCTCGAACACCGCGCGGTGGTCCTCATAGATCCATATGCCACTAGGAAGTGGCCGGATCTCGATGCAAGCAATGTAACGAGACATCACCTACAAGGGCATAGGGGTAAGCATGTCTATACACATAATCAACAGAGAATAAATTGTACAATGTGAATATGTAAATATGCAATCATAAATAACAATCACATTTAGCACTTAGCAAGTATTGAATGCAAGTAGGATGCTCACACTTGTTTCATTTATCACAATTAATGCAAATGACTGGCATGATGCATGAATTTAGCTCTCAAGCCTATCTCCATCATTCTATGTCACTCTCTGACGTCCATCCCTGACAACCCAGCACTCAACAGTGCGTTGTATTCCTAGGTATACAACAATTCGTACATTCACCTAGAATGTACACGACAAGCTTGGAATCCATGCCACCCGAGCATATCCCGTCATCCAAACGGACCGTCATCCAAACGGTATAACCATATCGGCATCCACTCAGCCGACCACGTCAACGACGTGTCATCAAGCAAGCGTATTGGCACTCCCAGAGGCCCTCCACATGTTTACCAAAAACATGATATACGTCCTACCATCCAAACTCCAAAATGAATGCATTACTTTACTTAAAGGGAATTGACTGATGTTTTATCCTTTTATTAATACATTACGTGCCTCCCGAGCAACGTGTCATTATTCAAATAAAAACATCATGACGTCAATCAATTTCCTTTAAGTCCAGGATCACTTGGTTTATTGTCCTTTAAGTGTTACAAAATAACTTAGAATTGAAAATGGTATTTTTAAGTATCTGACTAAAAATACTCGAGTGTTTTCCATAATACTCGAGTAATTCATCAGTTTCCAGATTTTACTCGAGTGGTTCATGTAAGTTCCATGATGAATGTTTTGATAATGACAAAGTGTTTTGAACAAGCTACAAAGATGTTGATCAAGTTTCAAGTTCAACAAGCAACAACAAACATCAAATGAAGAAGAGAGAAAGCAAACTCATGAAGACATAGTTTGAGTGTAATTGTAATTGTTTTATCTTTTGCCTCTCAAGCTTCTTAGGTCTTTTATTTGGGTAGATTATTTAGAGGGTAGTGAATCTCTTTCATAAGTCATGATTAAATCATATTTTGAGTTTTCACTTAACCTAGAATCAATAGGTGGCTTAAAGGTTTGAAAGGAAAGGTTTAGTTTTGAGAAAACAAGTTTCTAACATGTGCCGTGTGGATTTAATCGATTAAGTCATAATTTAATCGATTAATACTCGATTAAGCTGAAATTTAATCGATTAAATACTGCAGATCTGGTTTTTTAAAATACGATTTTCACTTCTCAAAATCAGTTTTCAAGTGCTACAACTTTTGGGTATTCTATATAAACCTATTCCTAACCTTTGTGATTGATATACATCATTTTCATAATCAATTTTACAAAGAATCAAGCCACTCTATTCTCTCTCAATTCCAAAGATCAAAAGCTTTCTATTTTACATTCTTTGATCAAGAACCTTTGAATCTCTTATTGTGAATTGTCATAGCTATTGATTGAGATTCATAGGATTGTTATTGTGCTTTAAATTGAGTTGTAATCTTTGCAAGAAGGCAAGCCATCTACAACAACAAAGAAGACTTGGTGTGTCGTTTATCATCAAGCAAGTTCATTCAAGCAATTGAAGAAGAAGAATGTCTTGGTTGTGAATCAAGCAAAGTGAAGACTTGGTGTGTGGATTATCATCAAGCAAAGAAGACTTGTTGTGTCGATTATCAACAAGGGGTAGAGGTTAGATTAGAGAGAAGATCAATAGGATTACAAGGCAAGAGTGTGGAGTATCTCTTGTAGGCTAGCAAGAAGGGAGTCTTGTGAGGCATTTACTTGTAATTTGAGAACTCTAATTCCTCATAGTGAAGAAGCTCTCTTGGTTGAAGAGGGGACTGGATGTAGCTTTCAAGCGGATGAAAGTGAACCAGGATAAATCACTGTGTCGTATCTCTAAACTCTTACTCTTTACAATTCAAGTCTTTAATTGTGTTCTTGGTTGAAAACCTAGAGAAAGATTGATTTTCATAATTGATTGAATTGAATCTTTATTGTTCAAATTAAGTTGGGAAAATCATTTTCATAACCTAGGTAATCAATAAGAATATAGGTGTTAATTGTTTCCACTGAATCTCTGGTTATACGTGTGAATTGATTGATTTTCGTATGCGATTGAAAAAGTGATTTTTTCAGTTTTCTGATAGGTTTAATCTATTAAGACAAGCCTTAATCGATTAAGTGAATTTGGACTTTCAGGTTTAATCGATTAAAGTTCAGATTAATCGATTAAAGGCTGTATAATTTGCAAAAATCATTTGTTTTTATTGTTTCAATTTGTTTCGTTCGAAAATCTTTCAAGGTTTCTTTTACACCTATTCAAACCCCCCTTCTAGGTGTTCTTCTAGGGTTCCTTAGTTGTTTCAACCACCAATTGCGGTTTCCTCAGTTCATAATTATACTCGAGTCGTTCATATCCTTTTAGAGATTTAAGTTTTCAGATCTTCATAAATATACTCGAGTAATTCATGAGATACTCGAGTAGTTCATTACCCAGAATACTCGAGTAGTTCATGTATCACTCGAGTTGTTCATCAATTTTTACTCTTGTTGCATCTGAAATACTCGAGTGCCAAGCCTGATTCTCAAGTTGGTGCGCCAATTTTCACACTGGTGCACCACAAAATACTCGAGTGTTAAGCCATATACTCGAGTATTTGCAGGCATAACAGACTGAAAACTTGGTTTTTACATACCATTTCAATTTCTAAACATTTTTAACCCAAACCAATGATCACAATAGTTCATATACCATACATTGAACATGTTACAATACTCATTTCATATCAAATAACCAATTTGACAGAGAATTAATCATTTATGCATAAAATACACAATTTAGCAACTCAACACCTCAAATTGCAAAATAAACATCACATTCATAAAACAATGGTCATTTAAGCTTGCATGCATGATTTAGAACTTGCTCATCACAGTCATAGAGCATGGATTGGTCTCCAAACCAAAGTTCCTATTCAAACTAAGCCCTTAGAGCCTCTTGGTGGCTCTCTAACACAATTAATGGAATTTAAACTCTATCTAGTGTAAGAAATTACTTCCCCTTACCTCTCAGACGTTTTCCAACCAAGAATTGACCAGAAAAAGGCTCTACAACTCTTATACCAACTTCAAGCACCACATGCAGAGCATTTTGAGTGCAACACCAAAGTGGAATTGGTTTACATATGAAACAGAGAATAAAATTATGGAAATTAGATTTTCTAAACTCTATGCAACATAATCTAACTAAGGAAACTGAATTTGAGACTCAAGGATTCATGAGCTTACCAGAAATCAAACCCAAAGTAAGCTCCAGAAACAGTTTTGACAGCACAAGCTCCAACTTCCAGCCCTTGAATCTTCCACTACACTCACTCAATCCTCACGATTTTACTTTCTATACAAAGCTCAAGATGTAAGCTTTGTATTCGTGTATAGTTTGTGTTTTGAATCTGAACAGAGAATGAGAATCGAAGAGAATGAATTCGGAACCCTAACTTCAACAACTATAGCAAGATTGAGCAAAATTCGCAACTAAGAGATGTTGATGAGCTTATATAGGAATAGAGAGAACTCATGCACGTCGACACACCACCCATGGCGTTGGCAAGAAGGTGTTTTCGTGGCAGGAAGAGGAAATCGTTCATGGTGACTCACCAAACGCACTCACTCGTGCAGTTTGACCCATAATACTCGAGTATTCAGAAAATACTCGAATATTTTGCCCAATTTTTGAAAAATAATTATTTTATTTTCTTTCCCTCCAAAACCTTTCCTATAATTACCTCTAGGTCCCAATCCAGGGACTAATATGCAAAATATTTATTTTATGCATTATTATATTTATTAAATTAATTCACACACATATACTAACTATATGAACACATATTTTAATCAAGGATTAATATAGAAATAATTAATTATTATTAATTTATAATTAACATTTCATTAATCGGGGATTAAAATTTTGGGGTGTTACATATTTCTTTCCAATTGGTATCTCTTTTCAAAGAAAATTAAAGATCTATACTTTGAAGAAATGTTATCTTTAGTTTTACATTTGATATCATTGATTACTTGATTAATTAAATACATTTAGTATCAATGTTGTGAAGAAATGATCATTGACTATCTCTTATTTTGGCTTAGAATTTTATATTTCAATTGGTATATATTACTTTTTGATAATGCCAAAAGGGGGAGAAGAGTTTGGTTTGTTTGTTTCTATATAGGTTGAGCAAAGTTGTTGAAGATAGGGGGAAAATCAAGCTTACTCAATTGGATTCAAATGTCAAAAACATTTATTGAGGGGGAGCAAGAATCTCACCAAGTGCTAAAATGGTTCATGTATCAACAACTTCAAAGAACTTCAAACAATTTCAAAACATGGTTTGTCATTTTCAAAAAGGGGGAGATTGTTAGATCCAGTGAGAAGGTTTTGATAATGACAAAGGTTGACAAAGGTTTTGAACAAGCTACAAATGGTTTGATCAAGCTTAAAGTTTGAAGAAGTTCAACAAACAATCAACACTCAACAAATGATGAAGAGAGAGCAAGCTCATGAAGACTTAGTTTGTGTTTTATTGTAATATCTTTAGCCTCTCAAGTCTTTTATTTTAATGAGTTTGGGTAGAGTCAATTAGAGGGTAGTGAATCTCTATCAAGGTCATGATTATATCATAATTTGAGTATTCACTTAACCTAAAATCAATAGGTGGCTTAAGGGTTTGAAAGAAAAGGTTTAGTTATGAGAAAACAAGTTTTTAATTGAATTTAGCAGTGACTAATCGATTAATGTGTTAGGGTTAATCGATTAACATACATGTTACAGTGGTTAATCGATTAAGCCATGTGTTAATCGATTAACACGTACAGATCTGGTTTTTTAAATACGTTTTTCACTTCTCAAAAGCACTTTGAAGTGTTTCTAACTTTTGGGTATTCTATATAAACCTTTTCCCAATTATTGTGATCATCAAGAATCATTTTTCATACACATTTTTACTAAGATCAAGCCACTCTATTCTCTCTCACTTTCATAGATCAAAGCTTTTAACTTTTACATTCTTTGATCAAGAATCTTTGAATCTCTTATGTTGATATTTTCATAGCTATTTAAAGAGATTCATAGGATTGTTATTTTGTTTTTCATTTGAGTTATAATCATTGCAAAGAAGGCAAGCTATATACAACAAAGGAAGTCTTGGTTGTGAATCAAGCAAACAAGCATTTGGAAGTCTTGGTTGTGAATCAAGCAATTGGAAGTCTTGGTGTGAGGCATCATCAAGCAAGTGGAAGACTTTGAAGAATCTCAAAGCAATTGGAAGTCTTGTTGAGGGGAATTGACAAGCAAGGTTAGAGGTTAGATTAGAGCATCAATAGGATTGCAAGGCAAGGGTGTGGTATCTCTTGTAGGCTATCAAGAAGGGAGTCTTGAGAGGCATTTACTTGTAATTTGAGAACTCTAATTCCTCATAGTGAAGAATCTCTCTTGGTTGAAATGGGGACTGGATGTAGCTTTTAAGTGGATGAAAGTGAACCAGGATAAATCACTGTGTCGTATCTCTAAACTTTTAACTCTTTACATTCAAGTCATTTCAATATTGTTCTTGGTTGAAAACCTAGAAAAGATTGATTTTCATAATTGATTGAATTGAATCTTAATTGTGCAAATTTATTTGGGGAAAATCATTTTCATAACCTAGGTAATCAATAAGAATATTGGTGTTAATCAATTCCGCTTTATCTCCGATCTTATGTGTTAATTGATTGATTTTCGTATTTGATTGAAAAGTGATTTTTCAGATACTGTTCAGATTAATCGATTAAGTTAATTGTTAATCGATTAATTTTTAAGTTGCTTTCGGCATTAATCGATTAGTACCTTAGTTAATCGATTAGTTTGAAAGTAAGCTTCGGCATTAATCGATTAATACTGAAGTTAATCGATTAATCAGTATATTTTTTGTAAAAATCATTTTGTTTTAATTGTTTTGATTTTTTCTTTCGAAAATCTTTCAAGGTTTCTCTAACACCTATTCAATACCCCCTTCTAGGTGTTCTCCTAGTGTCTCCTAGTTATTTCACTCACCGATTGTAGTTCTCACAGGTTGAAGAGCTCATAGGAGGGCAACAATTTGACCATGTAATCAAAATCAAAATTTTCCCAATATCAAAAAGAAATCAACTCTTAAAATTGAAATTAAAATTATCTAGCTACTCTCCAAATTCTAGAACCTAACCCACATATTGTTGTTTGAGAACCCACAAGAATAGAGGAAGAAAGTGAAAGCCAGCCGCAATCGGAGACCGAGATCAGAGGGTGATGCCGCAGTCGCTGATGCTAAGTGAGTGAAAGAAGATCGCGACTGAGATCAGAGAGAACCGACGGAGTGAGAGCATACAGTCATGCAGTCACTTAAAGCAATTCCATTGGATTCATCTAATGGTTTTTAATAGTATTGGCAATTAGGGCGGGCGGGCTTGACCCAAGCCCGCAGTTGGCCCGCAAATTTTACTGGCATGCCCGCCCGCCCTAATAAATTTTTAAGGCCGAAAAATCATGCCCTTCCCGCCCTAAATGCGGACAGGGCAGGCATGCGGGCAGCCCGCATTTAAGAAAAAAAAATTAAAAATATCAAATGCCAATCTTTTATACCACTTGGAACTGAATGTTTGACCATAAGTTCCATTTATAATAGATACTCAAATGATAGTGTAAAGTTAGCCAATATTTGATAGGAGTATTGAATAAGTCGAAGTAGCAGAGATTACCCCCTCCATTTATCTAAATTCATTAAACATCAGTCTCACTAATGCCAATCTAATGAAAAAATTACATTCAAAACAAAAGTAGCATTACTCTGTCTCATAAAACCACAACATTTCAATTAGCCGGATAAGATTCATGACCACAATAATTTGAAACCAGAATAAAACACTATCAATTTACTTTACAAAAGAAACCAGCCATGTACTTTACATTATCCGGTTGTGCTCGTGGCGGTTCGCGGCTCCGACGGCGGTGGCGGCTTCGACATGTGGCGACCGTGAGAGAGAGAGACGGAGAACTTGAGAGAGAGAGAGAGAAGAAGAAGAAGAGACCAACGCGAGAGAGAGAGATTGTGTGGCTTTGGCTTTGGCTTTGGCGGTTGCAGCTCCGACGACGATTGCAGCTTCGACTTGGGCTCCGGTAGTTGCAGCTTTCAACTTCCAAGTGTGAGAGATAGAACTTGAGTGAGAGAGAGTATAGAAGAAGAAGAAGAGCAGCCGACCCTATTTTTGGTTTAAGTCATTATCTTGTGTTTTGCCATTTGCCACGGGTCTGTAACATAAAAATGATACTCCCTCTGGTCCTATATATATAGGGCACATTCTAGAAAGTTTTCTTGGTCCTAATTATAAGTCATTTTATATTTTTTATGCATCATTTATTGATTTTTCTCTTTTTTGCCCTTATTAAATAATTTGACTATGTATGTGTTTTTTGTTGTTCATTAATGAGTGTGAATTTTCCAAGAAAAGTTAAGGAGGTAAAATTGTAATGTTACAATATATTCTCATAAAATTGATAAAACCAATCACTTTCCTTGGTATGTGTAATTCGGTTAAGTATGTCCTATAATAAGGACCGGAGGGAGTACAACCTAGCACTTAATGGGCTTGTGGAGTTGTGGGCTGCACTGTTAAGTAGTTATATATATATATACACACATACATACATGCCCACGGGCCGCCTGCAGCCCGCCCTATTTTGCCCACAAAAAAACGGGCGGGGCGGGCGGACATTTTTTAAAATTAGGGCCTAAAACATATGCCATGCCCGCAAAAAAATTGCTGGCAGGGCGAGCCCGCGGGCATCGGCCCTAATTGCCAACGTTAGTTTTTAAAGTATTATACCATTTAAGGCTTCATGCACTTATTTTTTGTATCTTTATTCATTTTCTTCTAATGCTTCCATAATTTTTCTAAATACACTTAATATTAATTTATGATCTTGTATAACACCTGTTTCTGTAATTATTGAGGTAGGATTTTCATTCTTGTTGGTAAATTTCTCTATTTTATTTTTTATTATTGGTTTCCAAAAAGATATATTTTTAATACATAGAGTATTTTGAATAATTTCTGCTATAATTTATGTGTAGTTTTTCTAGAATCTATATCGTAGATATTTATTAATATCTTTATTTAAGTGTTTATGTAAATTCTTTTTATTTGTTAGCGTTCTCTTTTCTTTTATATTCTTAAAATATTTTTCTAAACTTCTTTGTACTAGCTAAAGTTAATTCTAATATTTCTAGTTGTTTTTGAATTATGTTTATCATTCTTGTATTTTCTCTATGAACCTCCTTGAGCTCTTCTATCTCATTTAAGTATTTCATTTTATTTTTTTAATTTTCATTAACTGAATCTAAAATCTCATAATAATTAGTTTCATTTTCTAAGAGTTTTTCCCTAGTAAACTCGTTTCCGTCCCGAGCTCTGATATCCGATATTCTTCTCGACCTTGTTTTAAGATATTATTTGCCAGGTTTACTATTTTTTCTAAACTTTGCGGAATTATGGACATTTCATGTAAATGTCCCTTGAGGCCTTTTATAAGATTTGGACAACTTTCAATTTTCCTTTTTAATGTTTTAATATGTTGATATCTATAAAAGATTAAGTTTTTATATAAGGTCATTCTTCTATAAACATCTTTTCAACTAAATCTAAACTTTTCCATTCTTTCTCTTTTGTTATAAATTTCTTTAACATCCTTAAAAATCTTTATTCTTATTTTCATAAATTCTAAGACTTCTGTCAAAATGGTTATCCAATCTTTTCCATGCATATTTTAATCACTGTAATGATTATCTTGTTCTTTGTACCATAAATTATTGATATATTCTCTCCATTCTGCATCTTCTAATACATGTTCTATTATATCTTCTGCTATAGATAAAATGATTTCTTCCTCAAACCATTCTTTCTTGATTTTTTCATTAACCTCCTTTACGGGCGTTAATCGGCTAATTATCACTAATTTTTCTTCGACAAATTCTATATAACAATCTATTATTTTATTGATTCAAAATTCGTCAGAATTTGTTTGGAACTTTATTCTCCAAAAGTTTTCTATTTCAGGATGTACTTTTTTAATTTTCATAATTTATTTTCAATTTCTATAAGTCTTTTGTTTAATTCTCTAATTTCTGAATTGATTCTTTCTGATTCTATTTGTCTATTTATAGGTAATAATAGCTCTTTTGATTCTTTTCCTAAAAATTTAGGAGTTTTTAATGAGATTAGAGGAGTAAAGAGTTCATCTATATGGATTAGATCTTTTCCTTTAAATTCTATACTATGATGACTATTACATAAAGCATAATTAACACTGTAACATATCGTAAAAGGGGAATTTTCTTCTTTCATAAAACCTTTCTTTAATAATTCATAATGAAAGACGATAGATCTATTTATTTTTATTTTTTTTGGTTTACATGAGAGGTCTGGGACTAGAACCCATGACCTGGGAGAGGGGGAAATCCTAAGTGTCCCTGCAGCCACCAACTGGGCTGTCTTACGCGGACAAGACGATAGATCTATTTAGATCTTTGTCTAATAATGTAAGTCCAATTTGGAGATTTACATCAAACTTGACTTTTCCTTTCTTAAGATTACAATACCCTTGTGCGATAATTGCATCTTTTTCTTGAATAAATCTGTTGTCTAGGAGTTGGAGTTTCATGGGTGATTATATTCCTTTCATATAAGTACTTTTAATTATTACTTGTATAGTTGATATATGTATATACTGGATTTTTGATCTTTCTTCTATTTTCAGTTTCTTAATTTTTTCTTGAATTTGATTCTTATTTATGACCGAAATCATAATATTTCCTAAAGTATTTTCTATAGGGACTGGAAGTTCTCCTACCATCATTCCAAATTTAAGTATATTCTTTCTTGAAAAAGCATTTCTTAGAGTTATTTTAAGATTTTTATTAAAATTATCATTTTATTTAAGAGTAAAATCCTCTTTTTCTATATTTTTATCTATTAATCCATGTAGGAAATATCCCTGTTTTTTTGGTAAAAGGAAAATCTTATTACCACAGAGCAAAATAAATACAACTCAAAGGCACCACTTAAGCATCATGCCACCTTCTAGGAAGGGTTCATAATGACAAAAGCAGCCCAACCTCATAATTTCCTGCCACCTTCTATGAAGGGTTCAGGTAAACTATGAAGCCAAAAAATTAAAGCTCATTACAAATCCTCTATACCAAATTATTATTGTTCCTATCCCTAAAATAATCAGAGTAGCTATGTATCCTAAGAGCTAAGTCTCTCTTGACTAGCCTGAAGATGGTGCCAATCGATCTCCTGGTGTCCTGAAAGGTTCTCAGATTCCTTTCATGCCAAATCTGTTAGCAAACCGCTGCCCATAACGCGATGACTATCCTCCTGCAAAGCTTGTCCCTGAATCCATGCCTCAGCCATCTCATCCATTGATTCAATTTGTGAGGGTAAGTATCTAACCCAATCCATTCACAGCATCTCTTCATAATTTCTCTTGACCACATGCATTCACAGAAAAGGTGCTTATGTGTTTCATTCGCAGCTACACACAGGCAGCAATGATTTGGGATGCCAAGCTAGCTCATTCGATCCTTAGTATCAAGCCTACCATGAATGATAAGCCAGAGATTGAATCTGTGCTTCGGTTGAGTGAGAGTATTCCAGACGATTTTATGCATTGGGAATCGCTGATGCTCACCAGCCAGGAATTTGTAACCCGACTTGATGCTATACATACCATTCACATCTGCAATCCAGGTATTTCCATGAAATCCAGCTTTCAGCTTGTCCCTAATTTTAAGAATTTTCTTCCAGTGCCAATTGTGATGTTGTAAAGATGTGCAATCCCAAAAATTTTGTTCCTTTATGTAAATCGAGTGAACCCATTTAACCCATAGATTCTCCTGGTCACTCACAAGCCACCAAACTTGCTTTCCCAACGCTGCATAGTTCCATAACTCAATGTTCTTGATGTTTAGACCTCCATAAATTCTAGCCCTGCAAACTACATCCCAAGCTACTTTAGCTCTGTACTTACCCTGCTCATCTTTGCCCCACAAAAATCCTCTACAAAGCTTATCCACCTCCCTAATCACAGACTTAGGAAGAATGAAAATAGATGCCCAGTAAACATACAGAATTGACTAAACACAATCTACCTTGATAGGAAAGGTTTCTAGTCTTCCAGATTAAGAGCCTAGATGTCACTTTCGGAATCAGATAGTTACAAGAGCTCTTATTCCATTTCCTGGCCATGAGAGGAATACCAAGATACCTACAAGGAAAAGCCCCAGCTTGAAATTCAGTTATTAGCAATAGATTCTGTTGAACATTCAAATCAACACCAGCCATAAACATAGAGGATTTGATTTGATTAGCTTCTAGGCCAGACCAATGAGAAAACTGTTTAAAAGCATTCCAGATAATAGCAACACTAGCAGGATGTGCTTTTGAGAACACCATTAAGTCATCTGCAAAAGCAATGCTTACTAAACCAAGTTCTTTGCACTGAGGATGAAATCTAAAATTTCTAGCCTTAGATGCAATCTGAAATTGTCTAGTAAGAGTTTCCATGGCAAGGACAAATATAAGGGGAGACAAGGGGTCTCCTTGTCGAATACCCCTTGTTCCCTGGAATTTCTCACCCTTAACACCATTTATAACAATGCTATAAGTTGCTGACCTGATACACACCATAATCTAGTAAATGAATTTAGGTTGAAATTTCATAGCCTCTAGAAACTCTTCTATGAAATGCCATTCAATAGAATCATAGGCTTTCCTCAAATCTATTTTCATCATACACCTTGGTGATATATTCCTTCTTTGATACAGCTTAATCAAATCCTGAGTGATTAGAATGTTGTGTAGAATACTCCTGTTTTTCACAAACGCACCTTGGTTATCTTGGACTAGATGAGGCAACACCTTGCTTAATCTGCTGCATATGAGTTTGGTAATGCATTTGTAGATGCTATTACAGCAAGCAATAGGTCTAAATTCACTCACACTACTAGGGTACTCCACTTTAGGGATCATTACCAATAAAGTATGGTTCACTTTCTTTAGTAGTTTCCCTGTTTGAAAAAACTGTTGGACTGCTTCAATACAGTCAGAGCCAACAATATCCCAAGCTGATTTGAAGAACCCAGAACCATATCCATCAAGACCTGGAGCCTTGTCCTGGTGGATTGAAAACATAGCATCCTTAACTTCCTGATAAGTGAAAGGCAATATGAGTGATAATTGCTGATCTGAGGATAAGACATTACCTTCATTAAAAATGTCCCTATTGATTGTGTTATTACTGTTTCTGGCCCTGAATAAATCCTCATAGTAATGTAGAAATGCTTGAGCTATCTGATGTTGATCAGTGATTATTCCTTGAGCAGTTTGAAGTCTTAGAATTCTGTTTCTATATTGTCTTTGCTTGATTGAGTTATGGAACACCCTTGTATTTTCATCCCCATACCTTAGCCAACTTATTTTAGCCTTCTGTCTTAGGAACATATAAGCTGCTTCCTTCACTTCCATGTAGTCTCTGGTTAGATCTTTTTCTTTTTGATGAAGAGTGATGTCCTCTGGGTTGGATTTTAATTCAGTTTGCACAACATCCAACTCATCTCTAATCTGAACTTCCCTTCTGTCAATGTCACCATAGGCTGCCTTATTTAGATCCCTGAGAGGCTTCCTTAAGTCCTTGAGCTTCATACATATTTGAAACATTTTGTGGCCATGCACAGTTCTATTCCAAACTTGAGAAACTAATTGCATAAAATCACTGTGATTGGACCACATATTGAAGAACTTGAAACCCACTCCTTTTTTCATCTGCTGTTGACCCCAATTAATAAGGATAGGACAATGGTCTGAAACACCTGGGTTAAGGAAGTTGGTGAAAGCTGTTGGCCATTTTGTGCACCATTGTTCATTAACTAGGCATCTATCTAATTTGCAACTCACCCTGTCCATGCCAGTCTGCTTATTAGACCAAGTGAGAAAATGACCAAATATCTCATATCAATCAAGTCACAGGATCTAATACAATCCTTAAACTCAGTCATGCTCCTATAGTCCACAGTATTCCCTCCAACTTTCTCATTTTCATTAAGATAACAGTTGAAGTCCCCTATCACAGCCCAAGGTCTATCAATAAAACTTTGCACACCACAAAGGATCTGCCAAAGTTCTTGTCTTTCACTCATCTCATTTGATGCATAAACAAAAGTTATGTAACATGTCTGCATAGTTTTCTTCACAGTAACTAAACAATGCATGTATTGTTGGGATCTTGCTATGAGCAGTACATCAAAACTATCTTGTTTCCAAATCAGCCAGATTCTGCCAATTTCACACACATCCAGGTTGTCTAGAGAGCCCCAGCCTGAAGCCACCTTATTCCTAACTTGCTGAAAACATCTGGTTCTCAGTTTATTCTCCAGAATACCAATTAACCCTATACTATTGTATCTACACATATCTTGAATAGCATCTTGTTTAAGAGGGCTATTCATCCCTCTTATGTTCTATGCAGCAATTGTAAGATCCATGAAGAATGTTTTGATAAATGCCAAAAGGTTTTGAACAAGCTACAAATGTGTTGATCAAGTTCAAGCTCAACAAGCAACAACAAACATCAAGTTATGAAGAGAGAACCAACTCATGAAGACTTAGTTTGGTAGTTTATGTTTTATTGTTTTATCTTTTGCCTCAAAAGTCTTTTAGTTTATGAGTTTGGGTAGAATTTATTAGAGGGTAGTGAATCTCTTTTGATTGCATGATTATATCATATTTTGAGTATTCACTTTGCCTAAAATCAATAGGTGGCTTAAAGGTTTGAAAGAAAAGGTTTAGTTTTTGAGAAAACAAGTTTTAAGTGATTTTTAATGTTAATAATCGATTAACAGATTTTGATAATTGATTAACAGTGTATTTTGAACCGATAATCGATTAACAAAATTTTGATAATCGATTATCTGCACTTTACTCGAGTATTTTTTTGTCTCACTCGAGTGAAAATTATCTTTCTTTCGGTTTACTCGAGTAACACTCATTTCACTCGAGTAACTTGATCAGATATGGTTTTTTAAATACGTTTTTCACTTCTCAAAAGCCATTCTAAGTGCTCTAACTTTTGGGTATTCTATATAAACCTTTTCCTAATCATTTCTATCAATGAGAATCAACTAGAATCATTTTGATACACAATTTTACAAAGAATCAAAGCCACACTATTCTCTCTCACTCTCTCAAGATCAAAGCTCTCATTTTCATATTCTTTGATCAAGAACCTTGAATCTCTCATGTTGATATTTCATAGCTTTTGAAAGAGATTCATAGGATTGTTATTGTTTTTCATTTGAGTTGTAATCTTTGCAAAAGGCAAGCTATCTACAACAAAGGAAGACTTGATTTTGTGAATCAAGCAAGTTTCATTGGAAGCCTTGGTGAGGCATTTCATCAAGCACTTGGAAGCCTTGTTGAAGAACAAGCATTTGGAAGTCTTGTGAGTGAAGCAAGCATTTGGAAGTCTTGTGAGTGAAGCAAGCAATTGGAAGTCTTGTTGTGGGGTATCGGCAAGCAAAAGAGAAGAGGTTAGATTAGATATCAATAGGGTTACAAGGCAAGGGTGTGGTATCTCTTGTAGGCTAGCAAGAAGGAAGTCTTGTGAGGCATTTACTTGTAATTTGAGAAACTCTAATTCCTCATAGTGAAGAATCTCTCTTGGTTGAAGAGGGGACTGGAGTAGCTTTCAAGTGGATGAAAGTGAACCAGGATAAATCACTGTGTCGTATCTCTAAACTCTCTACTCTTTACAATTCTTGTTATTAATTGTGTTCTTGATTGAAAAACCTAGAAAAAGTGATTTTTCTATATTTGATTAAATTGAATCTTTATTGTTCAAATTAATTTGAGGAAAATCATTTTCATAACTAAGTGAATCAATAAGAATATTGGTGTTGATTGTTTCCGCTTAATCTCTGATATAATATTTGTTAATTGATTGATTTTCATTGGTTTTAATCGTTTAGATTTGTTTCTTGCGAAAATCTTTCAAAGTTTCTATAACACCTATTCAACCCCCCTTCTAGGTGTTCTCCTAGTGTTCCTATTTGTTTCACCCACCGAGTGTAGTTTTCCAACAGCAATCTTATCCATGATGTCCTTGCTTTGAGGTGGACCCTCTCAGCAAAACTTTGTTGCTAATCTGTGCCTTACTCCTTGTTTGAACTGGTACCCATCCTTCATCATTCCCTTCAGTAGGTACCTCTGCATGTTCACTTCCCTTATCACTGTCTGCAGTTCTCTCTTTTTCCTTATCAATGGCAGCTTCCAATACCTTCTCTGCTTCCTTCCTTGCATCTTCAATGTTCTCATGAGGAATAGATTCATTTGCAATTGCTTCTTGAGTCTGGACAGCCCTGACCACCTTATCAATATCCTTCTGTGTTGGTTTATTCTTCTGCACCCACTGTTGCTTAACACCTTTTTTGCACATCTTAGAATCATGGCCATAGGTTGAGCACTTTGCACATAGGACTGGCTTCCATTCATATATGACCTTCTGGCTAATAACAATACCCTTCTCATCCTCAAAGTAAATTTCATCAGGTAATACTTTAGGATTAACTTCAACTAGTACTCGTGCATAATTAATTCTATTCCTCTCCTCTGTGACTTGATCCACCATAATTGGTGTACCAATCAAGCTGGATATCTTGCCCAATGCCACAGCCCCCCAGTATTTCAGGTTTAGATTTGGCAATTGCACCCACACAGACACTCTATCCAGAAAGTCTCTAGTCATAGGTTTCCCAGTCCAAGGAGCCATTATTATAGGTTTTCTATCAAAATGAAACAGGCCTATGTGTAGCACAGCATTCATTCCATCACTACTATTGAACCTAACAATGAAGGTGCCATCAGAGTTCATCAATACCTTGTCTACTCCTTGTTCACCCCATACTTTTCTAATGTAACCATTCAGGACAGGGAATGGGGGTTTAGCTCCTAAGACATAGCATACCAATGCATTTTTCCAATAGATCAACTCATTCTCTACATCATTACTATGTATTTTACCTACAGCCACTCCTTCCTTCAGTTCAGGTTTATAGAATTGTAATTTCTCACCTGCGTTCCTCAATTTGCTAATATCAAATTTCTCCCAAATATTTGGCTGCTTAGGGGTGTCTTTCTCCTGTTCTGGTATCATTGAATCATTATTAGGATTCGCAGTCATATCACTTTGAAGAGCTGAATCCTTGTCCCCGTTTATCAATTCCTTATTCCCTGCTGATGTCGCATTTTCCTTGATCTTCGCTCTCAAGATATCGATCTTTTGCACCCATAGTTCCGCTTTCTTGGGGCTTAAGTTTTCTATATCCTCCAGGTCTTCCTCATCAAGCTGTGAAAAGTCAATCATCGAAGGTGTAACCGGTTAGCTTTCGTTCATGCTCGTAGAAGAAGGGGTTTTAGGGGGTCTCCCTCTCTTTTTGCCCATGACGGCAGAAGACGGCGGCGGTACCTAGGGTACAGTCGAGAGAGAGAGAGATAATTTATTAGTAAAAATATATTTAGTTATTTGATTTGAAATATCCCTATTGATCTTCTTGTTCTTCTATTATATGATTTTTCATAATGAAAACGAATAGAAATCATACCTGATTTGTGGTTTTCTGAGTTGTTCTTTAGTTGCTTCCAGAGTATGACCTCAAGCTTCCTTATAGACTCCGAACACTCCTAATCAGAGTGCATAGTAGAAGTGAGTAAAAGTCATATCAAAATTTTCCAAGAATTCTGATTACTAAACTCTATTTTTGTAAAACTTTTACCTATCTTCTTAATCATTACTCATTGGTTTTTATGACTAGGATACTAATAGTAGTAAGTTCTATATTGTTTATAGTGATGTTATAAATCCTATATTCTAAAAGTATATCAATATTTCCTATAGTTTCAATGAGTCTACTTGATTTAAAACTTTATCAAACGGGGCGAATGTCGCACAATTACTTTAAGAATGCATTAGTGAATGAATTCCTAAGTGACTAAAATGTAGTATGGTTGTTCTTACACTAACCACATATTAGTTAAGTAGGAATTCAATATAGGCGACGTTTCGGAAAGAACTTTGAACTTCAAAGTCAAATTATAAAGGGAGTGTAATTACAAGATTTTTGAATTATATTCCGACTGATTTTGAATTGAGAAACACACCCTTTATGATTTGGATTTGATAGTCTCAAATGACAATTATGTTTCTTGTGACATCCCGTATTTTTCCCTTACATACATAAATGAATTTTTATTAAAATAAATTTTGAGATTTTATTTTATAAAGAATTTTAAGTGAATATTTTATTTGTTTGAGTAACAAGCTATTAATTTTTATAGAGTTTCATAAATAAATATTTTCATGGATAAATAATTTTGCTAAGTTTGGACTGTTGCAATTGATTAGAGATAAGTTATGATTTAATTATTTTGATTCTTTTGAGAAATGAATTTCTTTATGGACTTTAATTAATTTATTAACTTTGAAAATCCATAACTTTTTAACCGTAAGTCCGAAAATTATGATCTTTATATGAAAACGATCGTATTGAAACGTAGAATTTAAAAATGCAAAGTTTAGAATTTTATGGGTTGATTTAAGAAATATTATTTTCTGGGCACATTTTATACGAATTTTGAGTGTTTAACTTATGAAAAATAGTTAGAGACCTCTATTGAATTTTTCCTCTTGGAAACCCCTTTTTTATATATGAAAATATGATTTTAGAAAATTAAATGGGGACTGTATCTATAACTGAAAAGTACAGTTAATTATTTTTACTTAAAGAGTGTATTTTCGGTGCCTCTCATTATAAATATTAATGTTTCTCTCTTCATAAAAGGAAAACCTAATTTATTAACAATGAAATGGGTGTTGATATGATGTGTGTATGAATGCTTGTATGAGGTGTGAATTCTTGAATAATTTGTATCTTAAAATGGTATAGGACTTAAAGTAATTGTGTATGATTGAAATTGAAATGAAATAAAATGAATATGTTTATGCATGTGTGTGTGTATGTGGAGCATGCATGAAGGAGGGAGTAGAAACTTGGACCCCAAGTTTAGGAAAATACCATTAAATTCATTTTCTTACTCATTAAGCACTACAACAGAATAGCTAAAAGATCCCGGTTCCGCATGCCTATTGATCCCGGTTCCGAACCGAGATTGTATCCCCTGATATAACAAGTCTGATTCTTATGATCCAGTTGTTTTAGAAACAGGAACCAGGATCAATAAAAAGCAAGGAACCGGGATCAATAGCATATATGATCACTGTTGATTTTTAATAATGAACTGGGATCTTTAGTATATATGATCATTGTTGGTTTTTTTTTTTTAAAATGAACCGGGATCTTTAGTATATATGATCACTGTTGAGTTTTTAAAATGAACCGGGAACTTTAGTGTGTATATATATATATATACTTTAAATTTATAATATTTGCTATTTAGTATATATATATATATATTTTAAATTTATAATATTTGCTATATCCATATATTTAACATTTTTTTGCAACAAATAAATGCCATAATTATATACATTAGAATAGGGATGAGCAAAATACCCATGCCCGCGGGTACCCGCATAAATACCCGTGACGGGTACCCGCATTATTCCCTTATGGGTGGGGATGGGTATTATAGTACCCGCGCCCGCGGGTACCCGTATAAATAAAAAAATATTTTATTAAATATTATATATATTAGTATAAATAATATTTTACTAGTAGTGATTAAAATTGGAGGTACATCTATTGATCTATATACGGATTAAAATCTTCATAGTGTTCGGCTATATATATATATATATTATGGGAAGTGGGGAGTTAATTAATTATCATAAGACCATGACTCTAGAACGAAAAAAGATATATAATAAAATGCCCTGTAATTTTAGCAATCATCTCAAACATTTATTTGCTACAGAGATGCACTATGATACTTGAGACCACTTTTCTCCTATTATTATGTGGAAGTTCATGTATGTCTGACGTGTAGTATAATTGAAGATCCCGTGAGCTTTTTTTATCATTATGTGGATCATTAAATTAAAGGAAAAAATAATAAAAGTTCAAAACCCGTGGATACCCGTATAAATACCCGCAAATACCCGCGGATAGAGTAGTGGGTATGCACTACCCGTACCCGCCCGCACCCGTGCCCATCCCTACATTAGAACCGTAAATGTCAATACAGATTTAAGATAGATAACTCCCAAACCAAAACAAATGGCTCCATACATACAAAAGGATAAACAAGCTCGACATATAGATGCTACATAGCCACATTAAAAAATATATATGGTGCCCTAAATTCAAAACTAAGCTAAGGTAACTCTTCAAGAACATATGATGCCCATTCATCCTTGACTTCATTCAGCAATTCATCAGAGTAGTAGGTGTACTGGCAATCTTCAAAATACTATACAATTTAATAGAAAATGGAATTAGAATTGTGTTGATAAACTAAAGGATATATTTGTTATCAAATATGCAGTAAACATAAAGTAAAAAAGACATGAAAAAATATCAGGCATGATGCATTGTACATACACATACAGAAGATAAACCAAAACACTATCACAACTTGGAAAACGATATTTGTAAGTCTAACAATATGAAGTATTTAAAATGAAATTTCATGCTTAATAGCAAAAAAATGTTCAAATTAACTTTGATTCAGGAAAGATACAAAGCCAAATCCCCTGTTTAGTTAAGAATTTCCAGAGAGCATACCATAACCAGTACACAATTGTCCTCAACTAGATTTTAAACTTATTTTTATAGGCTCTCAGTTATGTTTTTCCATGAGTCTTTTTATCAGGTAAAGATAGTTTGAAAATTCAAATCTGTTTTAAAATGAAAATAAGCTTAAAATCTAAATTAAATCTAGTTGGAGAACCACTTCACTAATCCTAACCTTTAATCAAATATGAAGGAAAAACATAACTGAGAGCCTATAAAAATAAGTAACTTGTTTTGAATGACTAAAAAACAACTGCTCAATTCATATATTATATGAAGATTGATTCACACATGGTAATTCAGATATTATATGCAAATTTTGACAAGAAAAAAAAAATAACTCATGAAATCTGATCAAAAAACATAATAACAACCCAATTAAATTGAAGACTGATAACTTTCCACTTCTATTATAATTTTTGAACCTTTTTTCCTTTGAGGAATATCTTGAGTATCCTCCCTCCTAGATGTGGAATTAGTAATAGTTGTAAATGTTTTTATGCAGGTAGTAGGAACTCCAAATTACATGTGTCCTGAACTGCTTGCTGATATTCCTTATGGATTCAAATCTGATATTTGGTCACTAGGTATAAATTTTATGAGACAAGTATCTGATATTAGTGGATTTGCTTTTACTGCAGCTAATGTGCATTTTTGTTGTTCAGGGTGCTGTATATATGACATGACGGCTCATCGCCCTGCTTTTAAAGCTTTTGTAAGATTTCGTCTAATTCTGAACTTTAAAATGGTTATGGATGTGCTGTAATCTTTTATGAATTCATTTACTATAAATATCCTCAAGTTTCTGATCCTCAAATTTCTGATAAAAACATACGCCACTAGACCCACTGGGCCAGCCTTACGTAGTGAGGCCTTGTTAAGGAAGTTGTTAGTTGATTAGTAGCAAATCATAAATACATCATAGGGGAAGGGTAAGAGGTATCATTTTATTTGAAAGGGAAGTTAGGGAGAGTTCTATTTCTCTCGAATATCTAGAGAGGAGAGGAAGTGAGCTTTGTAATTCACTCTCTGTTCCCTGGCACTGTATCTCTGTTACAGTCCAGATTTCAATAGACAATATATTTCTATACAATCTGGTCCGGTTCTATCAACTTCATATGAATGTAATATCTCATTTCGGCATCAAAATTAGCAAAGTGGTGTTTTTGCACTACAGGGAAGAAAGTTATCACTCTGCATACATGATCTAAGAAGCATGCAAAAATAGTAGTTTTATCCTCTAGGTTAAAAGTAAGAGCAGTAGAGCACCCCCAAGATTTGTTGTTTGTATTTCCCTTACTTTGTCACAGCTTCCTACCAAAAGTTACATTAGAGCTAGCAAAATTAAGTTACAATAACCCAAACAAGAATGCAGAAAAAATAGAAAACAAGAATACCTTGGAATCTCAATGTGCTCAATTTAACCAGTAAACAAGAAGAACTTGTGAATCTCTCTCTCGCAGGCTAGATCTGAAACTTGATTCACTTGAACCGTTCTTGCCTGGAACCAAAAAAATTAACAATAATAAACAATAAAAGAAAACCAGAAAAGGAAAACCAGAGAAGGTTCAGAATTTAAGCTTAAAATCTAAATTAAATCTAGTTGGAGAACCACTTCACTAAATTAAATCTAAATTAATTAAGGAAAAAAGAGATACCTTGAGTCCTTGAGAGAGAAAGACGACGACGGTGAGAGAGAGGGACATGAGTTTGACAGCGGTGAGAGGAGGCCGGGGACACTAAGGCTGAGGCAGAATTCTTGTAGTGAGAAGACGACGAAGTTTGAATCGGAGAAGAGAAGACGACTTTCACGAACAGGAGCTCTTCTCCTCTACGAGACTGCGACAATCGAAGTGCGTTCACGACCTGCGAGGCTGCGACAACGTTCACGAACAGGACCTCTGCGATCGAAGTGCGAACAGGCTCTTCACCTCTTTGGCCCTGCTATCGAAGACGACGTTCACGAAGAGGAGCTCTTCTCCTCTACGATCTGGCGGCGGCGTCGGCGATGGCCAGATGGTGGCGGACGGTGCAAACCCTAGCCCCTCTTCGGTTCTTCCCAGGTCAGTGTTTGTGGCAACTAGCAAGTATCAGTAGTCTATGCTATCAGATACCTAGGGTTCGTGGGAAACAAAAATCAATTTATTCATCCTAGTTGAAGTAAAATAATGGGATAAATAGGGTTTGTGAGATTTTTAATTTTTAAAAAATAAAAAATTATTTATGTTATAACATTGATCCCAGTTCCGTGTTTTTATTATTGATCCCAGTTGAAGTACAACAACGGGATAAATAAGGTTTGTGTGATTTTTAATTTTTTTTTAAAAAAAGTTATATATGTTATAACATTGATCCCGGTTCCGTGTTTTTTTATATCCGGGATCAATAAATTCATGGTATTTTTTAATTAACATTTGTCTATTAATCCCAGTTCCGGAACGGAACCGGGATTAATATCTGGCTACTTTTTAGCAATTCTGTAGTAGTGAAGGAATTCCACCAAAATTATTATTTTATTGCAACATTACTTGATTTCCAAAAATTCCCTTAGCCCCAAGGATAGTTTAATTGACTTTTTGGTCATTTCACCCAACAAACCAAAGTAAAAAGACGCATGTGCACTTGACTCTAGAATTTTCTAACCTACAATTTAGTAATTTCACACCAAGCCACTCCATTTCTATAAATATCCCTCAAGTCCCTCACTTGCTTCACTTTACATTCATTCACTCATTTCCCAAACACATGTGTTCTAGAGCAAAAATCAAGCTCTAGAACTTGAGAGAGAAAGAGAGAGAGGCGTGAGAGAGAGGAAGAAACAGAGTGAGTTTATTCAAATCTCTTTTCAACCAAACCTTTTATCCTTCTTCCTAATTTCACACTCATTCACAAACCAAGAGAAGAAAAATCACCCCACCAAGAGAGGAGGAGGCCGAAGCCAACATAGGAGGAGAAGGAGGAAGATTCTTTAAATTTTTAGTGTTATAACTTTGATCCAAGGTTGTTAGTGCTCCTCTTCATATTTTTCTTGAATGATTATGATTTTTATTAGCTTTTGTTTACTTTGAGAAATTGAATCAAGAGTTGGGTTGCATGTTAAAGATTTAGTGAAATCTAAGGTTGATGATGTTTGCATGTCAATGTTTTTATATTAGATGATGATTAAATTTGGTCTAGTGTTAAAATTGTGGCTTGATCTAATTATCTTCCTCATTTCTTTTCGGTTTAAGTCTAAATATTAGGGAAATAAATTTTGTACATGCATGTTAGTTCTTAAGCTAGATCATGAAGATTTAAGTGCATGCATGTACTTGATCTTTAAATTTTGAACACATGCATGTTAGTTTTTAAGATTTTGGGAGTATGCATGTTTATTTTGGTTATGAGGCATGATTTTGATGATCCTTTGAAAAATAAGTTGAAAATGTTTGTTTTGAGTCTTGATTATTTTTGGTCTTGAATGATAAATAAAGAAAACTATAATCTTGATTATTGCATGTTAAAAATTTGACAAAGTAATGACCTTTTTCTTGATAAATGGTTCGGCCAAGACAAAAAAATAATGGAAATGATTTTGTTTGATGTTGCGTGTTAATTTTTATTGATGATCTAAGTGTTTTAAGTACATGCATGTTAAGATCTAGAGTTTTTATGCAAAAATATGATCTTTGTTCTTTATATGTGTGTTACGGTTTTATATGAAAATATGTTAGATTAATTTTGTTTTCATGTATTTGATAATATGCATGCATGTATATAAAAGTTGATTTGATTTTATTTTATTTTGTTCTTGCATGAAAATGTTTTAGTTTGAACAAGTTGAATAAGTGCTGAAATTTTTGGAATGTGTCATCTTGGTCTTGATAATTGATGATTATGCATGTTAAATGACTTTGATAATGTGTCACTGTTTTAAGTATGTTAATAGGAGCTTCCTTGAATTTTTGAATGATTTTTAGAGTTGATTTCCTAATTCTATGAGAATAAACTTGGTGAAAACGATTTCGAGAAAACAAGTTTTTCGGCTTAAAGATGAATAGAATTTTCAAACTTTTTCTACTCCAAATGGTTTAAAATTTTTATGGTATGATTTTGACTATGTTTTGAGACTCTCTGTAAAATTTGAGGTGATTTGGAGTTGGTTTGATATTTTTAATAAATACAAATAATGTACAGCTCAATTCTGTTTTTGCAGAATCGGGAAGAGTTTAATTGAAAAAGATTGATCTAAACAACTCCAATTAATCTGAAAATTTTATGAGATGATCTTGGATAAGTTGAGAGGTCTTGTACCAAGTTTCATGAGATTTGGAGTTGGTCTACTATTTTTAATAATTGGGTTTTGGTCTCTGTCCAGCACCAAGACTAGGATGATTTTTACAACAAATTAAAGTGAAAACCTATGTTCGGAGTGTCCGAAGGACTTGAAAATTTTATATGCTGGACCTTGGTATACGTGTGTGTTTTTTGCAAATTTTGGGATCCAAACTCTTTAATTTAATACGATTTTTATCTATGTCTTTCTTGTTTTTCCCGTAACCAGTTAAACCTTAATTTTGAATACTTTTGACAATCATGAACTTTTGTGTATTTTTATGCATATGGCTGGACTTTATAGTTTGATTCGTGATTACGTACCCAAGTCTTACTTGATTAATTGATAAGAAAGTGCATATGGTTTTGTGAATATTAAGTTAGAAACTTGATTTGTACCTTGACTATATTCTAAATGATACATGTTATTCGGTTTTGAATTAGATGTTTAGGTTCAAGATTGAATTGTTTGTATGCTAGATGCTAAGTGATTATATATGTGTATGGGCGTGATAATTTGATTGAATGCGAAACTATTTATGTGATGTATGTGTGATTGTCGTTTGACTTTGTAAGAGAATGAATGAAAGGAATCATAATAAAGGTTGTTTTGGAATTGTTTTAAAGATTTCTTGAAAGTGTTTGGTTTATAGATTTGATTGGATTTAAAATCATTTGGATATTGGCAATGTGTTTTCAAAAGGTAGCGATGTTTCAAAGTGTTTTCAAAAGTAAGAGAACGAGAATGTTTTTGAAGCGAATTTATTAAGAATGATTTTAACGTAAGGGAAAAATGTTTTAGTTTCGAGGGACGAACGAAAAGCGGAAAAAGGGATAGCGGATTGACATCTTGAAGAGAACGCTTGGAATCCTACACACCGGTTAAGGTGAGAGATGCAGTAGGCCTAAGTCAACGTGACGCTTAGACTCAGTTCTAAACTGAGTACATCGAGTTGAAATCCTAGTAATTGTTATATGTTATGTGTTACATGATCATATGTCATGATTCTGATTACCATGCATTTTAATTATTATATATGGCATACTTGATTTTATAAACATGTTTGAAAGATATATGTGTCATTCTGAAATTTTATTACTTGCTATATGATGTGTGTTATATGAGTATATGATCATGACCTTCATTCCCATACACTCTAATTGCATTATGAATGATAATTGTTCTATTATGGTTCTGGTGATGATTAAAGTGAGACAATGGAAATTATGAAATTTAAGATGAGAATGAAGATAGTATGAAATTCATGAGAAAGAGATTATGAGTTGAAACAAGAACAAGGATGATGAGAATAATGCTGATGAGAATAATGCTGATGAGAATTACGAGTAAGAAATATGAGAAGAATTGTGATGCTGTTTTGCAAAAAGCTCAAGTGATGTGAATCAAATTGATGAAGCTCCGGTGGCAAAGAAATGTGATTGTGTAATGTTTGTGACTCGAGGCTCAATTATTTAAGCTGGCTCGCAATGATATCTTGAGGAATGTGGAACTGGTGCTTTTTGGGGAAAGAGAATAACTTTGTTAGCGGTTGGGACTCGTCGAAGGGATGTTACGAGGATGAGTCGACCTTAGGTCATTAAAAGACGAAAGATGTAAGAAAACTTTTAAAAGACATTAATTAATGCGGTGAGTATGAGTGCGAAGTAGTGGAGAGGAAGATACCCCGGAGTATCAGGGATATTCGGGTTGTGATTGCAATAGGGGAGGGTAAGGACGGTGATACGTCAAGAAGCCTTGAGTGCTATTCTAGGCAGAACGAATTCCATACGTGGTACGGGCAGATCGGTTCTATGCCGTGGTAAGTTCTGCACTCGAGACTAGAATAGTACTGTCGCCCCCTATGACAATTCGAGAACAGTGAGAGGGACTGGAACGAGGCACTATGTTTATGCAATGAGCCAGCATTCCATTTATTTTGCGACGAGGTGGCAATGCCTGCGTGGTAAAGGTCCTGTACTCTTGTTTGCTTCCGACTAGGTTTGGGTGGATTACCGAGGAGATGTAGACGTGTGTGCTATCTTCAATGATGCTTTTCCCCACATCATTGAAGGACCCGAAATAATAAGACTTAATGATAAGGAAGGAATATGCTTAATAAGATATGATCTTGGAATCTGTTGTAATAAATGATAATCGAGAAGCTTATGCGATGAGTAATCAAAGAATGAGCATGATGTGATATCAAAGTTTATTGAGGTATGAAATGATCTGTGTTATAGGTTGATGGAATGTCTCCCTTGTTAAGGATATCTACTATGTTGATATTATCTGCTACGTGGATCTTTTGATAGCATAAGAAATGATGTTTTATGATCTATAAATCAATGTTACATGCACATCATGATTGTCTGGTGCTATACGTCTTCAGTTATATGTGTCCATACATGTTTACTATCTGTTAATACTTGGAATCTATCTTCATAAATTATTTTTCACATTTTCTTCTACCTTGAGTTATCAATAGACTGCTCCGTTACTATTGTACTTCTGGAATGCTGACCTCTCTCCTATCATGTTGTCGTATCGGGTTACACCGGTATTGCAACAGATAGATGGCCAATCCTGTAGCAAATCTGCACTTCTACTTCGATGAGGCTTCCACAGTGGACTTCGGCAAGGAGGATTAGAAAACAAGATTAGTAGTAGGTAATTCCCTCGAGCACTGTACCCTCTGCAGCTACCTGGTTGACATTGCTATATCATTGTGTACCCCGCTTGGTATTTCATTGAGTATGGCTTTTGAGAAATAAGGTTTCATGAAACAAGAAATGAACATGTTTTCTCAAATCAGATTTATGAAACTAAGTTGCAAAGTGCGATGTTAAGTAACATCTCGGTTTGGAACTTGAAGTGTGATGTGTGATATGAGAATGTGATTTTATTACAACTAAGTTTATGAAAGATTTTTGTACTTGAAGATTCTCATGTCCATGTTACCTTGTATAAAAAAAAATTTACCCAAATTTTCACTATATTTTATTAAAGAAATGATATTTTCATGTTTCCGAAGTCGGGGTGTTACATTTCTCCATTAAATTTATATAGGATTAAATGGAGAAAGTCCGTTTTATTGAACTAGTTATATTTTCATAACTAAATCTTTCAAACCATTATGAGTCATTTTATGAATCTATATAAGTATTGTAGATGAACAAAAGTATGATATGTATTACATAATTCATTTTGACAAAATTTTGGATAAAGGTAATTTATAAACCAAGGAATGTTTTTCCATCTCATAGGGAATATAATTTTTAAAAGAACATAATGTTATTATTTAACAACTGCTTTTCTTATGAAATATAATTCGTGGAATGTTAAAGTAACAAATGCAACACTTTTCATTGAAGTTTTGAAATGCAAAATTTAGATAGCATAAGAAAGAGAGTAAGGGAAATTGAGTTCGGATTTTTAGAAGAGAAGAAGTGACTCGTACGAGACCAAAGACTAAGGAACCAATTAGAGAACCTCACACCTTGTGGTAGACCGACCCTCGGTCCTACCCTTACAATATTCGGCCGACCAGATTGATCTATCTGACAGGTCACGCCTATCCAGGCCGAGCGCTTGTTCTAGGACCCACCCTAGCGACCTTGGACCGACCACGTGGGCCTCACCCCTTAAGGGTCCGAGCTAGGGGCGCGTGAGCCTAACTCGCCACAGGGATAAGGACTCCCAACACAGGATAAGAATGAATGACTCATCCCTTATCCTAAACGGGACACGTTAGCTGCCTTGCTGGACCTCCGTACAGGCCCACAAGGTACAATGCCACCCCTATAAATAGCTGTCTCCAGCAAGGGGCTCAGGTACGTTCTCTCACTCCCTAATCGCACATTTGCACACACCAGTGATTAGGGAAACCCTAGTTTTCCCAACTGGACAACTAGCACACCCAAGAAATCATACAGTAACACCAGGTCATCTTCTAACTCTCAGGTCCTTCCATACCTTTGAGCTAGGGATACACCTTGAACACAGTGTCTTAGACGCTACATTGGCGCCGTCTGTGGAGAAGATAAACTACCATTCCCACCCTAAATGGCAAACACATGTGGAAACACTGGAAACAATTCTCGCGCTGCTAATCACCAGGCTGGAAGAAACCGCCAGAGGCTGGTGGAAGGTAGTGCTGACAACGGAAGAGATCTTGAAGGAAGGAACCCGCCTCACCCCCCCACCAAAACATGCCATCAGTTAGACTTGAGATCCCATCCCGCAGCCACCATTCTGTACCAAATTGAACTCACAGTGGTCCTTACACTATTCATTCTAGACAAGCAAATCCCAATGCCTCTAACCGTGCTCAGAACCACGGATCTGGACGATCCTTTGATGCCCGTGTTTCTGGTGAAGAAAGGGAAAACTCCCAGGGCCGAAGAGAGACCCAGGTCGAAGAGATAATTAAGCAACAAGCCCAGATGCTGGAGCAACAAGGAAAGGCCATAGCCGACCTTCAGCAGATCCACATGAATGCGCTTGCCGCACGGGCTATGGAAACAGCCCCGACAACCGCTCCAGTTCATGATCTGCAGGGTCCAATCGCCTTACCCCCTCCACCTCCCATAAACCCGACCTTAGCAGCAACATATGAAACAGAAAACTCTACTCACCCAGGCCACCCCTTCACTTCACGAATCATGGCCTACGAGACACCCTCAGCTTTCCTTGGCCCCACCAGCGTTGCAAAGTATAACAGGTTGACCGACCCCCTGGAGCATATCTTATCTTTTGAAGGAGCAATGAATTTTTATGATGGAGGAGACTTAATGAAGTGTCAAGCCTTCTCAATGACTCTCCAACCACCTGTGTTGAGGTGGTACTCGGCCCTGCCCAGGAACTCCATTAACTCTTGGGCAGAAATGAAAAGGGTTTTTCTTAACAGATACACTGCTAGCTGCGTACAACCGAAATCTGACCACGCACTAGCAGGAGTTATGCAGCTCCCAGAAGAGCCGTTGAGAGATTATCTCTCCTGATTCCACTCGGAAGCAGGATCTGTTCCGAATCTTGAACCGAACTTTGCAGTTTTTCTTTTTACCCAGGGACTCTGCAGTGGAGATTTCAAGAACTCACTGGTAGGAAAACCTCCGAGGGATATGGCGGAACTAAGGCACCGTTCCACCAAATTCATCTATTTGGAAGAATTCAGTAAATGGCAGAAGCAGAGAGAAAGAGGTGATAGGGGAGAGCCTTCTTCACATGGGAAACTAAGAAGAGATGACAGAAGATATGATAGGAGGCAGGAACGGGGGAGAGGACCCAGGGGAGACAGGAGGTTCGTCATCCCTCGGCCCAAGTTCGACGAGTACACCCCTCTCACTGTCCCAAGAAGTCAGATTATGCAGGAAACTATGCAGACTGACCTTCGGATGGTTGAGAGACCTTCTCCCTTAAAAAGAAGCCAGCGCCAGGATCGTTCTAAGTTTTGCTCGTATCACGGGGGATACGGGCATACGACAGACGAGTGTACCTGGCTAAGAGATGTGATTGAGCAATTGATAAGAGATGGGAAGTTACAACAATATTTCAGGGAGGCACTTAACCGGCATGCTCGAAGAAGGACCCCCTCCCTAGAAAGAAACGTTCGGCCTCCAACAAGACAAGCCGATCACCACAATCAGCAACAACCATCCAATCAGCAGAGAATAGCTATGGTGGAAATAGCTACAGACCAATCCCTGCAAAACTTCAGAATCAACACTATTGCTGGAGGATTTGTGGGAGGAGGCGAAAATAGATCTGACAGGAAAAAATACATCAATCAAGTACTTGCTGTTCATGACCATCCGATCCGCAAAAGAACCACAAAAAGTGTCCCTATTTGTTTCTCTGACGAGGATCTGGAAGGAATCATCCCGGGTCACAGCGACCCAATGGTCATTACCGCTTTGGTAAGCAACTACGAGGTTGCAAGAATATTTGTCGACCAAGGCAGTTCTGCAGATATTATGTTCCTGAACCTTTTTGAAGAACTAAAGTTGAAAAGCTCGGACTTGACTCCTTTCGAGGGGAAACTGATTAGTTTCACAGGGGACACGGTTGTCCCCAAGGGACATATTCAACTCCCTGTAACACTCGGGAACCATCCCTCTGCGAGAATAGAAATCATCAAGTTTTTAGTTGTGGACTGCCCGTCGGCATATAATGCCATCCTCGGCAGAACATGTTTGCAAGCCTTTGGGGCGGTTGTTTCAACTTTCCATTTGACCATGAAATTCGAGGGCTCTGACGGAAGTGTGGTTTCAATCAGAGCCAAGCAGGAAAAGGCCAGACTATGCTATAACGCTAGTTTGGCAAAACTCAAAAACCCAGAAGAAATCCAACCCAAGTTAACTTTGAATAGAGGAAATGTGCTTCTGACGTACCTAGATGTCAGATCCGATCAGGACGACTCAAGGCCGACCCCCCAAGGGGAGTGAGAATTCATTGTATTGGACGAGGAAGCCCCGAGCAGAAGAGTGGAGCTGGGGACTAACCTCTCCGAGAATATTCGAGCAGAAATGCTCGAACTTTTGAAGAAGAATAAAGATCTTTTTTCCTGGACCTCGGTAGACATGCCAAGGATTGATCCAAATTTTGTCTGTCACCGCCTTAGTGTTAACTTAACCGCCAAACCGGTCGCCCAGATAAAAAGGAGAGTGGGAACTGAGAAAGCTGCGGTAGTTGAAGAGAAGGTGGCCGAGCTCCTCTCAGCCGGGTTTATCAGAGAGGTTAATTACTCTGATTGGCTTTCAAATACCGTGCTAGTCAGAAAGTCAAACGGGAAGTGGCGCATGTGCGTCGACTACACCGACCTAAACAAAGCCTGCCCAAAAGATCAGTATCCCCTCCCTATCATTGACAAGCTGGTGGACAATTCATCCGGTTACCAACTCCTCTCTTTTATGGATGCTTACTCAGGGTACAATCAGATCCCGATGTACCCTCCTGACCAGGATAAAACGGCCTTCATCACCGAGAGGGCTACATACTGTTACACAGTTATGCCCTTCGGACTAAAAAACGCTGGCGCAACGTACCAGCGAATGATGAACAAGGTCTTCTCTGGACTGATTGGTCCCACTCTTGAAGTATACATAGATGACATGATAGCCAAGAGCAGGAGGAAAGAAGACCATCCCCAGGATCTGGCGACTATCTTGGACAGAATCAGAATGTACAATATGCGGCTAAACCCCGACAAATGCACTTTCGGGGTTCCCGCCGGGGCTTTCCTAGGTTTCATGCTTACCGAGAGAGGCATCGAGGCTAACCCGGAGAAATGCCAAGCCATTCTGAACATGCACAGTCCATCTAATGTGAAAGAGGTCCAGAGGCTAACTGGTTGGATGACGGCTCTTTCAAGATTCCTCCCACAAGCGGCCAAAAAGGCCCTCCCGTGGTATCAACTGCTCAGAAAAAACAAAAGCTTCCATTGGAATGAACCCAGTGAACAAGCGTTTTCTGAACTCAAGGAATACCTCTCGACCCCTCCCGTCCTCACCAGTCCTCGGGAGGGGGAGACTCTGTTTTTATATTTGTCAATTGGCGAATCATCTGTAAGCTCGGCCTTGGTCAGGGAAGACTCAGGGACCGAGCAACCCGTCTACTTTGTAAGTAAGGCCCTGCAAGGACCTGAAATGAGGTACTCCAAGATAGAGAAACTTGCTTTTGCTCTGGTGGTTACTGCTAGGAGGCTCCGACAGTATTTTCAGAACCACCCCATTGTAGTCAGGACAACCCAGCCGATAAGACAGGTGCTCCACCGACCTGACTTGGCTGGGAGAATGGTCTCTTGGCCCGTTGAGCTATCAGAGGTCGACGTAACCTATGAGCCGAGAAGAACTCTCAAGTCCCAGATTTTAGCAGATTTTGTTTCAGAACTGTCAGAGCCCCGTCACTCCAACAAACCACAGCTTTGGAAGATTTATGTGGATGGCTCCAGCCACAGCAAAGGCGCTGGGGCCGGTATAATTTTGGAAAGTGCTGAAGGCCTCAGCGTAGAATACTCCCTGAAGTTCGAGTTCCCCACCTCCAACAATCAGGCGGAGTATGAAGAGGTGTTGGCTGGTTTGCGGATGGCCCATCAGATGGGGGCCTCGGAAATTCAAATTTTCAGTGACTCTTAGTTAGTAGTGTCCCAGATCAACGGAGAGTTTCAAGCCATGGAACCAATTCTCCAGAAGTACCTGGAACAAGTCAAAGCTCTTTCCGACCTTTTTTCACAATTCTCCATCTCTCATATCCCCAGGGCCTCCAATGGACGAGCAGATATTCTCTCCAAGCTCGCCAGCACCAAAGGCCCCGAAAACAACAAAAGTCTAGTTCAAGAAACTGTCCATCAGCCGAGCGTGGTTCTAGCAATATCGTTGACCACCGACTGGATGTATCCTATCAAACAATATCTCAGGTACCAAGTTTTTCCAACCGACCCATTGGAAGGAAAAAAGATAGTCAAGCAAGCTGCCCAGTATGCCATGATTGGTGATACCCTGTACAAACGGGGAATATACTCCCCCATGCTGAAGTGTCTGGATTCAGCGGAGGCCGAACTCGTTTTGGCCGAGGTTCATGAAGGAATCTCGAGCCATCATGTAGGTGCAAAAGCTTTAGCCTGCAAGGTCCTCCGAGCAGGCTATTACTGGCCCACACTTCAGAGTGATGCCTCAGAACATGTCAAAAGATGCAAGTTCTGCCAATTCCATGGGAAGGTTTTCCAACGACCTCCGACGGAACTCCACTCGATGATTGCCCCATGGTCCTTCTATCAGTGGGGCATGGACATCATCGGAAAGTTCAAAATAGCTCCTGGACAATTAAAGTTCGTGGTGGTTGAAGTTGATTATTTCAACAAATGGGTCGAAGCCGAGACTTTGGCTACAATCTCTTCAGCTAAAATTCAAAAAATTTTCCTCAGACAAGTCATCGCTCGCTTCGGCGTCCCACATACTTTGATAACCGACAATGGCACGCAGTTCACTGCCAAGGTTTTTAAGGAATTGGTCGACCACTTCCATATTGCCCACCATTTCTCGTCGGTCGAGCATCCGCAGACGAACGAGCAGGCAGAAGCGGTGAATAAGATCATCATTGATGAGATGAAGAAAAAATTGTTGGAAGCCGATGGGTCATGGGTTGACATCCTTCCTGAGGTGTTATGGTCAATCCGAACAACCATACATACCTCCACAGGAGAAACCCCATTTCGACTCACCTATGGCTGTGAAGCTGTGTTGCCTATAGAAACTCGGGTTCCCACCTTCCGAGTGTCCAAGCGCCCAAGGGAGGTGAATGATGGTTTGTTGAAGGAAGAGTTAGCCCTCAGCGATGAGGTCCGAGCTCTTGCGGCTGCCCGGGAAAAGAAGGCAAAAGAAAGGCAGTCCCGTGAGTACAACAAGTGGGTGGTTCCGAGAAGTTTTGCTGTAGGGGATCTAGTTCTCAGACGAGCCGACATCGGCTTGAGAAATGCAAAAGAAGGAAAACTGGCCAGGAATTGGGAATACCCCTACAAAGTCGTCTCAAAAACAGGCTCTGGGGCTTACAGGTTGGAAACATTGACAAAGCAGCAATTAAACAACACTTGGAATGCTACAAAGCTGAAACCCTACTACAGCTGATTCAGAACCCCACAGTGACCTCTGCAAAATTTCAACTCTGATTTTAAAATTCTGTTGTTTCAATTTCATTTACTTTAATGTCGCTTATTTTAGCACCTTTACGTTCTTGTCATTTTAATACCTTTTGTAGTTGACACCCGCTGTTTGTAAACAGATTGAAAGAACTTAATGAAGATCTCTCTTTTTCCAGCACTTCATCCTCCAATACTTCTTTCTGTTAACGTACTAACCCTTTCCGCTCGGCTCGCCCCCGAGTCGAACTGGGTGTTTATACATGTCCTTCCAATAAGGACTTATAAACCAACAATCACAAGTACTTTTAGAGATGCCCGGCTAAAAAATTTAACAGTTTCCCTAAGCCGAGGACCGAGGATCCCACCTTGGCCAAAGGTAGGAGATCCGAAATCTCGATAACAGTTTATAACAAAATAAAGGATAAAACTCGGCTACAGCGGAATTAAAAAGGAAAAGATCAAAGTAGCATAAGGAATGGCAAATTTCAAAAGCAATAAAGTCAGTTTAAATAGCATACTGATCGTTAAACAAACCAATCACATTACACTGATAATTATTACATCAAATTACAAAAAGGAAATACATCATAAAGGATCTACTCTTCATCCTCGGAGAGCACAATGGTTGACCCATCAAAGTCAGCCTCATCTTCATCCTCTAATTCCAGGGGATTGGGGAGATTCGGTGAAGACAAATAAACCTCTCTGTCGCCTTGGGTGTAGTCGATAATACGACCACCATCGACCCCAAAGGACAGATTTGCTCCGACGACTCGGATCCCAGGGTTCATTAGACTCAGCTGCTTCACTGCGTTAACAAAGGAATCGTTCACTGCATGATCCCAGTTGAAATGATTCCGTTTGGCCATAACTTTGTGTTTTAAAGCTTTCCGACGAACTTTCTCAAGATCTGTTTGCAAACGAGTTACAGTATTCTCTGCGTCAGTTAACCGACCCTGAACTCCTTCAAACTCGGTATTCCTGCGCCGAGCTTCAGCCAACTTTTCTTCAGAAGTTTGCAGCAACCTTTTAGTTTCAACCTCCTTCCCAACAACATCTTCCTCGGCCTTCACAGCAGCTTCCCGAGCCTTCTCGGATACCTCAAGATTTTTCTGAAGGTTGGTGTTGGCCTCCGTCAACGCTCGAATGTTGGCTTCATTTTCCCTGATCTGAGCAAGTAGACCTTCTACTTGAACCTCGGAAGCCCTCCTCTTCTCCCTCTCGGTCGTCGAGAGAGCAGCACTTATCTCTTCGGCATTTGCCGCTACATGAAAGATGTAGCTTGCTGCCCTCAGCATGTTCTTAGCCATCAGATTACAGTTGTTCTTCAAAGTGTTGGCCGACTGGTCTAACAACCTTTTCTTATCGTTGGGAGAATAGATAACATTCACAATTTTCTCCCGCAGCTTCTGAGCCCAAACGGTCTCTTCCTCGGGATCAGATATTTCAAAGTCAAAATTCCTCTCAGAAGATTTCAATGGCTTCAACAGTTCAACAACCTTACCCTTCCCCTTGTCTATCCTAGCCCTTTTAGACAATGCCACTCGGTCTTCTTCTTCCTCCTCCTCCACTTGAACAAGAGGAATCCCAGCAGCTACCTCAGCCACACGAGCGGATGGTGCTCAGACATTCTGTACAACTTCAGCTTCAGAAGGCGGTGCTGAGGCCACTGTCACAGACTGAGTGGCCTCCGAGGAAACGGCTCCACCCGGAGACCCGGCCGCTTCAACCGCCCTAGCCCTAGCAAGCTCCCTCATGCGAGTAACAACTTTGTTCTCTTTCATCATTCTGACTGCAAAAAGGAATTCCAAAAGCACGGTTAAAAAAAAAAGAGGATTACATATATTCATTACCAAGCTCGGCCTTCACAAGCTCTGTGGGAAAAATCATGATGTTCTTAATATCAACTTGGCCATTTTCTTTGAGATACTTGCAAAAGGTATCACAAGTATGCCTATCTGCTTCCAACAACTCTGTATCATAGTGATATTGGTAAAGCTTCGGACTCTTATTGAAGAAGTCGGAAGACCACGACAGAGGGAACCGAGGTTGACCATCCTCTATAAACCAACAAGCTCCTTCTCCGACGAATTGATACTTAAAAAATAATGGCTTAAAGGTCTTCCACGAATCGGTGACCTTAGCAAATAGGGCATACTTATTGCGTGCTTTCAACGATACCCATGACCTCTTGGTCGCTCCCTTCTCAAAAATGTTTATCTGGAGTATGTACAACCATAAGAACGTTTTGAGCGAGCACGTCAGCCTCCGAGCCTCACAGAACTTTTGGAATGCCCGAGCAAAGGCCCAACCACCAGGATGTAGTTGGGAGGGGGCAAAACGCAATCTCCGCAACAGGGATATTTCGAAGTCCGAAAAGGGCATCTTAACGCCTAACTTTATAATAACCTCCTCATACATGAAGAACTCCCTGCGGTTCTCCTCGATTAAGGTGCACAGCCGGTCGTTAACCGACGGAGCACTAATGGCGTAAGAGGTCCCAGTCTCATCTGTGGGGCAAGGGAGCACGTGAGCTCGGATGTGACCAATATTGCTGTTAACTAAGGCTGATCCTGTACCGAGCACCTCCAGATCAACCCAGTCATAGGCTTTAGAGTTTGGAGGCACGGGAAATTCATGAGGATGCGAGATGCACCGACGAACCATACCTGGGGAAAGGGAAGACTCGGCGTCAGAATCTATAAAAACATGATCTACAAAAAACTTAACCCTAGGTCAATTTGTGCTATAGCCGAGCCTACTACACCTTCCCCTAACCTTTATGGCTTCCCCCCAAAAGGGGCTTTCCCAAGTACGGTTCGAGGTTGAGCGGTGTGGGTTTTGTGGTGCTGCTTGCGCCCGCTCCTCCGCCAGCCGATATGCTAGCTTTCTACTTTCCTCCTCTGCAAAACGGTGTCTCCGCCGCAGGATCCGCCACGCGATGGCGGAAGGGTGATGGAAGGAAATCTAAAATCTCCAAATCAGAAGAGGATAATGACGATGAGGAAGAGGAAGAATCCTCAATGTCACTCAAATTCAAAACCTTAGACCACTTCTCATACCATGACCATTTGTTATCCATGATTAAAAATGAAACCCAGAGATAAAACCCAAAAATGAAACCCAGAGGTAAAACCCAGGGATGAAACCCAGAGATAAAACCCAGAAAGAAACCCAGAACCCAATGAAAACTAGAAAACCAGGGCTTAAGAATTTGGAAATGAACAGTTCAACGAAGAGGAATCAAAGTACCTGAGATTTGAAGACTGGCACGAACCGGATGGGCGTAGCGAGAGGAAAGCCAAAAAGCTTCAAGAGAAGATGGCAGAAAGAACGTGATGAAGAATCTGGAACCCAAGAACCAAGAAAGGAAATCACAGGAGTGAGAAGGAGGTATCAGAAGTACAAGGTTTGAAAGAAAGAGAGAGTAAGGAAAATGAAAGGACAGTTGGAGTTCAAAAAGGAACTTCCCCCCACGATTTTGAGTAAATTGGGCTTTGAAGCAAAGGCCCAATTCTGCATTGAGCCACGAAAAGTGATATGTGGCGTGTAACCACTGGAGGGAATATTTGAAAAACCCAAAAGCCAGCATGCACAATAATGGCACAACTGACACATGCAACACGTGTCAACAGAAGGGCACTCAAACGTCCTGTCGAACAGATAAAGGGACAGCGAGGCACATTGAGTCATCCAAAGGTCATTACCCCATTTCGACCATGACACTCGGCCCCTCCAGCCTCAACTTCAAAGAATTCTCGGCTCGGCTCAAGACTCAAAAAGTCTTACCGAGCTAGGGGGCTTATGTGGTAGACCGACCCTCGGTCCTACCCTTACTATCTGACAGGTCACTCCTATCCAGGCCGAGCGCTTGTTCTAGGACCCACCCTAGCGACCTTGGACCGACCACGTGGGCCTCACCCCTTAAGGGTCCGAGCTAGGGGCGCGTGAGCCTAACTCACCGCAGGGATAAGGACTCCCAACACAGGATAAGAATGAATGACTCATCCCTTATCCTAAATGGGACACGTTAGCTGCCTTGCTGGACCTCCATACAGGCCCACAAGGTACAATGCCACCCTTATAAATAGCTGTCTCCAGCAAGGGGCTCAGGTACATTCTCTCACTCCCTAATCGCACATTTGCACACACCAGTGATTAGGGAAACCCTAGTTGTCCCAACTGGACATCTAGCACACCCAAGAAATCATACAGTAACACCAGGTCATCTTCTAACTCTCAGGTCCTTCCATACCTTTGAGCTAGGGATATACCTTGAACACAGTGTCTTAGACGCTACACACCTCATAAGGAATATTTAAGCATAAATATAGTAAGAAGTTTCTTTTAGGTCGAGAATTAGAAGCTAGTTAGACTTACTTAACAAATTCTAATTAAGATCTAAGTTTAGTTAAATTGTATGTATGAGTTAAGTTCTTATATGGATAGGAACTGAATTCTGTTTATACATGGATGATTGAGTTATATGTGAGTATGTTTGTAATTCCAAATTTATTTATAACTATCTATCACATTGATTTTTCAAAGTTAATTGCCTTATATCCTTTTCATAGTAACTCTTATTTCCAATTACTTTCATGTTTCGTATACTTTTCAATATTAATTTTTTTAAAGATATTTTAGCAATCATTCATGGCAAACATTGTTATTATGTTACACTAAACTCTCAGGAATCCATATAATTTCATTTCAATTCAACATATCAAAGAATTTATTCATGTAACCTAGGGTTTTCTTCACCTAATCCTTACATTCAACATCATAAATATTCAATCATTTAGGATTTTATGTTCTTTAACTTAAGGTTTTATTTTCTAATTTACTATCGTAACACATAACCCTAGCAAATCATTATATACTAACTAGAACCCACTCCCTAGAACAAAGCAAAACCCACCCCCTTACCTCAAAGCCAAGAGATATGAGAAATCCTTGCTATTTAGCCTTGAACCTAGGGTTTGAATCACCTGACCCTTGGATGATAGTTGTAAGAGGGAGTAGAGCCTTGGTCTTCTTGTCCTTGAGATGATGGAGGTTTTATGTGATGATTTCCATGGTTTGGAAGATTGAAAATGGATGATGGGGAAAGAAGAAGAATCACGAATTTGGAGAGGAAGAAGAAGGAAAGTTGGTGGTTATATCCTTTCTTGGTTTTGAAGGGAGATGATAAGAAACTTGATGGTGATTCTTGATTTCTTGAGTATTTGATGATTGATGAGGGTGATGGGCTCTTGAAGCTTGAGGGTGAAAGTGATGAGAGTGATGAAGAGATGGAGAGAGAATGAGATATGTTGATGTGTGTTTGTTATGGGTTGTTTTTGCCTTCTTATCACCTTGCATGAAAAGGGCCAAAAACGTGTGGATAGGAGGCTTTGCTTAGTGAGAAAGCTAAATCGTGTGGTCCACACACATTTATTTTTTTTCCAGACTTTTACAAGGGTAATCGATTACTTGCCCACAGTTATCGATTACCACATTTGATGCAACATTTTAGTATATTCAGCAGAGAGAACCTAATCGATTACTTCCTCCCTAAGTAATTTATTACTACCCTAAAATCACAAGGTAATCGATTACTTCCATGAGATAATCGATTACCACAGCTGCAACATTAAAATGATTCTACCAGAGAGTTTGTAATCGATTACTCCCCTTCAAGGTAATCGATTACCCTGAGCAAAAATCCTATTCTGATGGTTTTCTAAATCCAAATCATTTCCTTAGGCTCCGTTATTCATTCAGGCTTGGATTACTACTCAAAATCCTTCTCTAAACTTGGTAATTCTTCTAAATACTTGGCATAACTCATGTTATGCTTAGATTGAAATTAGGGATGTTACAATATTCCCCCACTTATTGGAATTTCGTCCCCGAAATTCCGTTAAGTTCAGTAAATGGAGAACCATCCCAATGGTAGGGCTTGTGACTTCTATCTTTACTTCCCTTTGGTTTCTTTCGTCACCCTTTTCGACTTGCCCTTACCTAGACAGAATTTAAATTAGGTTAGGAAGTGCTCCCCCACTTAGCACCGACATACCCAATTACATCCATGCTAAAAGATATGAGATTGGGTGAGTCCGCTTCCGATCGTCCTTCGAACAGATTTAAGGCAGGAGTTGCAATAGTTAGGTATAGAAAAACTCGAAATGCTTAGCATTCTGGAATAGTTTTAGAATCTTTCCCTGAATAGATACCCTGGAATCGTGGCATGCGAAGATTCTTATAGGGTATAAAGCCTTAGAGCCTAACTCTTGTAAGAGCTGCATAACACTGATAGGGTTTAGCATTTGGTTATACTACTTGGGAACAAGTAGCATAAACTAAGGTTTCCTTTCTTTAGTCCTATTCTCTGTCTATTCTCTAATTCTACTAGAATTTTTTAGAAAGGATGCTTTTTGGTTGGGTTGATTTCACTTACAAGGATCCCTTCCTTGAAAGTCACTACTTTGGTTGTCTACTTTCACTTCAAAGGTTACAATGATAGTATTTATTGATAGATTCAAGAATTGAGGTGATCAATCCCATCCTCACGTCTACCAACAACACAACACAATCTGGTTCTGTCAGTAATGTCATCATTTAACAAATGCAAGGATTAGAGTGATCAGTTCTACCTTACATTACATCAAATAACAACATCATAACATAGTATTGGTCACTTGATACTAGAAATCTTAAACTTAAGAATTTCTTATAAGGTCTTTCATAAGTTCTCTATAAGAACAAGATTGAATTTGGAAAGGCAGATATCCAAAATGTTTTAAACACTTCTATCCTAAGACATTACTAACTCAATATTTAGATCACAAAAGAGTAGACTAACTCCACATCATCGAATTTAGAAGCACTTCATATGAACTTGTCAAACGTTAATTACCTGCAACCACATCAACTGGGTCTACCTCGTCACCCTCTACGGTGAATTACTTCCCCTTCTGCAATGATGGACCTTCACTGGCCTTCTGTGCCTTAGCCGCATTAATTTATTTCTTCACTGTGCTCTTAGGACAATTTGAAGCAAAATGTCCAGGTTGTCCACATTGAAAACATAACCCCTCCTTTCGAATCAGAGTCCAGCACACTCCCCTATGCATCCTGCCATAGTGCTGACAGGTAGGTATCGGATCGTAAGCATTCATTGTTGGTCCGGATTCCCTAGGAACTGTGACCCTTGCATGAGGGTATGGACCTGACTTCTGAATCGGTCCCTTGTCCTTATTTGGACCACTTGTTCTCTGGTTTGCCCGGTTTCTCTCATTATCTAACTTCCATTTGAGACCCTTCTCATAGGTATTGGCCATGCTAACCAACTGAGAAAGGTTATCAATATTGTGATATTCACAAGAAAGGCGAATATCATCATGCAAACCAGATTCAAATAATTCACTTATTGCGCTCGTCTGCATCTATATAACTGCCTGGGAAGTGGATGAGATCCTCAAATCGAGCTGCATAGTCACCAACTGACATAGAACCTTGTGTCAACTGGAGAAAAGCAATCTCCTTCTCCCTCTAGACATCTTCAGGGAAATATTTCCCTAGGAAATGACTCTTGAACAACTCCCAAGTAATCACCAGATTTGCTGCCTCCAGCCCTCTCCTCTGCTGATCCCACCAGTGTTCAACTTCACTGGTTAGCATATATTCTACTAATCGCACCCGTTGCTCAAATGTGCTGAAGGGAACAGAGGATCTTTTCCATTTCTTGTATCCACCTTTGAGCCCCATCAGGATCATTTCCACCTTCAAAACTAGGCGGCTCACTTTTCCTAAATCGAGCCATCCAGTCAATTTCCACTGGAGTTGGCGGAGGAGGTAGCAAAGCTGCTGTGGCTGTTGCTGCTGCTGCAGCTGTAGCTGTCATCTGCTCCCCCTGTTGCTGCTGCATCTGAACCAGATGCACCAGAATAGCAGCAATTCCATCATTACCCGCTCGTCTTCTAGCCATTCTGTTTAGCCAGGGAGAACATATCATTAAGGCTTAATACCTATATACACAAAAGTGTAAACATCCTATTAATACTTCTAAACTCTTACTATGAACACCAATTACTCGCTGGGTGAGTAATCATTGGAGTAATATAACTCCAAGGCCGAGGAGAAACTGCTCTGATATCATAACATCCCTAATTTCAATCTAAGCATTACATGAGTTATGCCAAGTATTTAGAAGAATTACCAAATTTAGAGAAGGATTTTGAGTAGTAATCCAAGCCTGCATGAATAAAGGAGCCTAAGGAAATGATTTGGAGTTAGAAAACCATCAGAATAGGATTTTTGCTCACGGTAATCGATTACCTTGAAGGGGAGTAATCAATTACTGATTTGGATCTATTATATGATGTTTTAAGGCTTAATTTCACTTCCTTTTGCTATGGTTTTGGCTTATTTCTCTTGTAAATATAGGTACTTTGTATTAGTTTTAGGAATTTTTAGTTTATTAGAATCCCTTGAACGTTTTGATCCGTTTTGGGTATGTTTCAGGTGTTTTGGAGCTTTATTTGGAGAAAATGTTATTGGAGTAAAGAAGAGCATAAGAAGACCTTGAAAATGGCACAAGAACGGAGAGAAACGGAGTCGAAAGTTTCCTGGCACGCCCAGGCGCGGGAATGGCGCACCCAGGCGTGCGTGCTTCGTTAAATGTTGGGTGTACAGATAGCGCGCGCCCAGGCGTCCTGCTTCACACGCCCAGGCGCGCATGACACGAGGAAGTCCAATTGGGCCTAATTCTGAGCAGTTTTGAAGGATTTTGATAAGATTAGACTTTTATCTACTTATTTTAGGATTAACATTAGGTTTAGGGGAGAGAGTCAATTAAGGGGGTAATAATAGTCAGTCATTCTTAGAGATTAGAATTGAGTTAAAAGGAGATTTACACAGTTTGGGAGCATTCGAAGGAGGGATCCGAAGAAGATTGAAGATTTGAAGCACATATTTGTGGTAATTTAGGAATAAATATCATAGTTATTTGTTTTCTTCTTCTCTTTCATTATATGTAACTAAACCTTTTGTGTCAGGAACATGGTGGATTTGTATTTGTAATTTATTTTTAGGAATTGATGTTTTTCGGTTTTAAATCAAGTGTTTAATTATGATTTTATTGTTATGCATGGAAGTAGCTAATTTATGTTTTGAATTTCTAAATCTGAAATTGGGAAAATAGGATTTAGAATAGGTCATGCAATTAAAATACATAATTATTCAATTAGTAGGAATACTATTGAATTCTTATGTACTTTTCATAAATTCACTGTTCTTAATTAAGGTTATTCAATGATTTAAATTTCTAAGGAATTAGGATTTGATAAGTTGAATAATAAACAGTAATTTCATAAGAGGAATCTAGGAATTATTATTTTCTGAATTTGTTCTTGATTTGAATGAAAAATATTGATTTATAATAAATAAGTGAATATACAATGAAACTAAGTTCCGAACCAAGTTCTTCCATTTAATTTCTCCTTTATTTTATTTTTCAGTATTTTTATTCTTCTTGTTAATTTATTTATTTAATTATGAATTTTATTTTTAATAGATTTTATTCTAGATTTTTCCTTAGGTAGAGATAGATTGAACAATTCTGAGTCCCTGTGGGTACGATATCTGGTCTTAACCGACTATATTACTTTGCGATCTAGTATACTTGCTAGAGAGTGATCAAGTTTTTGGAGCAGTTGCCGGGGACTTGAATTAGTTTAATCTGTTTTGGCACTAAGAAGTAATTTGGAGTGAAATCTATTTTTGATCTTAATTGTAATGTACAATAATGACTTGTGAATAGTTGAAATTTTTTGATTTTGTTTTGGCTTCACATCATCTTACTTATGATGCAAATACCTCGATTTATGAGATTGAGAAATTATATTTCAAAGAGTATAATAAATTTGTTGTAGAGGAATTGGTACAAGAGTTCTCCATTAAGGAAGACTTAAATACTAATTTCTCTGAAAATTTTGAAGAAAAAGAAATTAAGGTGCATCATGAGGAAGAAGAGGTGAAACAAAACAAAACAGAAGAGGGAAGGATAATAGTAGAAAATTTTGACTCATCCTTGCGTGCTGAATTTTTTGAACTTAAAATTTGTGTTAAATCCCTAGCATGTTTGGATGATTCAATATTTTTCAATTATGTTCGACCCTTGAGTTTGCATGATGTTTTTCCAAATCATCAACATAAGTCATTGTTGTACCATGGGATGAATAAAGATCCTAAAAATTTTGTTTTCCTTGTCTATGGAATTAACACCTTCATGAATGGGGAAAAAGGCAAATTTTCTAAGATGATGCATGATGTAAGGAATATACCTTTTGACCCTGGTGGGATTGAATTTATTTCTAAAATTTCCTTACTTCATCCATGCTCAATTCCCATGGGACATGGGAGTAACTTGTTATTCCTATATCACATGGGAGTTGAGCCATAGGATTTGGGATCCTGGTGGGTTCTTTGTAATTATGTAGCAGTGTAGGTTTTATTTTTATTTTTTTTAGTTAGTTAGTGAATAAGGAGTTGAAACTTCCTATAAGTAACTACTAATGTAGTGTTGTATAGCATTATTTTTAGTTGTTCATGTGACACAGGTAAATAAGATTTGGGGATTTTCTCCATGTTGCATAAATAGAAAAAGCTGTGCTCCAAAGGTAAGTTTCTTAATTCCTTATAATAGTTGATTTTAGTTTAGGAAATTAGTTTTTTTTAGTATAGGTAATTTTAATTTAATTATTTTTTTTATTTTTTTTTATTATTCTCATTAAAAAAATGGCATAGTACAGATGCCGCACGCCTGGGCGCGGAAGCCCGCACGTCTGGGTGCGCGGCAGGCGTTAAAAGGTATGCCAGAGGGAGTTCTTTCCCCATTCTCCCCAAATTCCTTCAATTTTATTCTTCCCCCTTTCAAAACCCTAACCCCCAATTAACAAAATCTCACTAAAAACTTCCTCAAATCCTCAAATTCTTCCAACATAACTCAACATTCCTTCTTCCTTTTCCATTATTTTTCCCTATTCATCAAGGATTTTCAAGTTTTTCTCCTATTCTCTACTTTCTCTCTATCAATTCGGTTTTGCTTCTCTCAAGGGCAAGGGACACGAATTTCTCCATCAATTTGGGTAAGAATCACTCTTCTATACTCCCTGGTACTATTGTGGTTGATTTTGGAGTTAGGAGTTAGTTATTTTGAGTTTGGTTTTTGAGTGCTAGAGAGTTGCCCACCAAGTGCTCGATCAATTGTCTCTAGTCATTTTTGAGCTTTTAGGATGCCTAGAGGGAAAAGACCAGTCGTAGGGAGTGCTAGTAGTGACTTGGGGAAGACCTTTGAGCATTCGAGGCTCTCCGACTACTATGAGGGGAAGATGGTGAAGAGAGGTATAACCCCTGAGACGAGTATGCTTTATGAGAGCGAGGGGCCGGTAGGGAGGAGAGTTGTTGGGGCCAGTAGTATTGAGGAGGTTAAGGAGACCTTGTTGATTAACAGGTGGTTGGATTGGATTAGGGAGCCTGACGAGGTGTTTAGCAAGTTCCTGGTGTGGGAATTCTATGCTAACGCTTGGTGGAGGGCGAAGAGGTTTGAGTTGGATGGTACTCATAGGAGGATATCGTATGTTAGAGGGGTTGGGGTTCCATATGACGCAGACACTATTGCTCGTGTCATGGGACTTCAATCTTACCCTTTAGAGGCGGCACCTGCTATGTTTACTATGGATAGCTTTGACAATGAGGATGAGTACCCGCTGAATATGGTGAAGGATTCTGTAGGGTCTGCCGACCATATACGGACCCGAATCTCACCAAAGGGTACCTCTAAGGGCACTTAGCTCGGTTTACCTGTCATGAAAGTCCTTCGCTCGGACTCATGGGATTCGAGCATACGAATGGGCCAGGCTTGGACTTTATGGAACCAAACCTTACGATCGGTCCACATTCCATCAGGCTCGGGACTCTGGGACCGAGATTTACCGTCGGCTCGTGGATAAGCTTAGGCTCGCTGAGGCTTCTTATCCCTTCCGCAAATCTCTCCTAGATTCTCGCAGCAGCCTAGACATGAGATCTTCAGCTGATCCTATTCAGATTCTAGAAGCATAATCATCCGATATTATCTCACAGAATCCTGGTTCAGCACAACTCTGATACAGGGCCCAAAGGGCCCATATCAGCTTCCTCCAAACCCTATAAATAGCTCATCACAGCTAGGATTTCAGGTAAGTACTCTCATCCCTAAGTTGACACTCTGCACACACACGTTGACTAGGGAGACCCTGCTTTTCCCAACTGGAACTGCAAAAATACCATAAGTCATACATCAATACTTGATCCTCTTCTGGGCTCCTGGTTACCATAATCTTGAGCACCTAGAGGTTTAAGGACACATAGTGTTTAAGGACACTACAGATTCCTTGTTCCTGGCAGACAAGGACTGGAATTTATCTATGGCTGGAGCAATCAAGCATGTCTACCAGAAGAATTTGGTGGGAGCAGCTAGGTTCTGGGTCAGATTTATTGTGCATAATTTGTACCCACATTCTCATGATACTGAGGTATAGCCAGGGGTTTGTAGATTGATATATGCCCTTCGTCGAGGTATTATAATAGACGCTGCATCGATTATCTCTGATAGAATGCATCGTTTTGCTAAGAAGGAGGCAGGGTATGTAGGTTTTCCTTGGGTTATCACCCGACTGTGCACAGCAGCCGGTGTTGATTTTCATGGGGATGTGAGGGATCTTAGGAGGACTCCGAAGATGACCAGAGCTACGTGGGATATGTTTATTGGCAGATCTATAGAGGTAGCTAGAGCCGGTCCACCACAGTCACATAGTCATATTCCAGTTCAGCAACCTCAGGATGAGGCAGGTCCTTCCAGCCAGCCAGCGCAGCAGAGGGGAGGTGATGATGGGATCATCATTGGTATGTTACAGCGTTTCCTCTGGAGACAGAGCAGAATAGCTGAGTTCCAGCGCATAGAGATGCGCAGGAACCAGGCTAGAGATTCATTTCTGAGCAGTATCGGAGCAGCGCAAGGTATGCCCTATGAGGTGCCACCATACACAGATGAGGATCAGAGTTTGCTGGATGCATCTCCTGAGGAGGAGGATGAGTAGTAGTTTAGGGGATTCTGCTTTTTATTTATATATTTTGTACCCCTTCCCCTATTCAGACTTGTACTGTTGCCATAACAAAAACATGTATTTGCTTTCTAGGATTGTTTTTAGTTTTATTGCATGAATATTTATTTGGATTATTTATTATGTGCATCTAGTTATATTTTGTATGACAGGTGTGAGTTGATATATGTCCCCATTAGAGGTGCTATTTTTGGCACTTGGTTCTAACGACTTGCAGGTACTAAGTTTGGGGGAATGTCTTCTCACTTTTGTTAGTGAAGAGCAATTTTTGTGGATGTAGTAGTAAGTGTTCCGAATTTATTCCATGTAATTTTTTATTTTGTAGTTAGGTTTGTTTAGTTTAGTTTGCTTGAGGACAAGCCAACCTTTAAGTTTGGGGGAGTGGATACAAAATAAAAAAAAATTTCAGATCTGAATTTTTCCTCCCATTTTTGGTATTGGTTTGTGTCTTAGGTAGAGGTTTCGTAATTATTCTAGACTTAGGATTATTTTTCTGATGATAGGTGTATATACTTAGTTTAGGATTAGACTCATTGATTCATGTTATTTATTTCTTGAGCTGTAAATATTTTTGAAATCTGGTTATTTTGACCAAGTTTTTCAGAACTTGAGATTAGTGAACTGACTTTAGCTTAGTGAGATTTTGAGCCTATATTGAAGGGGTATGATTTATTGATCGATTTGAGACCCTTATTTCTTTCATGAGTGTGTTCTCTTTAGTTTTGTGTTCTAGAACTTGACCGGTGACCATTTTGTGATTGATAATTTATTACATGCATGAAAATGATTAAGGCATTTAGGATGGTGTTTTTGTAGTCTTCAGAGATTTTTGTTCGATTTATTTTACCTTAGTTGCCCATTTTGAGCCTAAGATAATATGATTTTTCTTTGGTACCCTATATTGATTGTATATTTTTGTGAGTACCTTAGGAATTTTGAATGAGCAATTGAGAGAGGGACATTTCAAAAGTATGAAAATTGTGAAAGTGTTAATTGAGTTACTCTTCTTCCAAAAGAAAAGAAAAAAAAAGAAAAAAATCAAGAAAAAGTGTTTATTGATGAATGAAAAGAAAAGAAAGTTTGGAAGAAGTAGTAGAGTAAAATTGAAAAAGAAGAAGTTTGAAATAATTGTGATTTGAGTGTGAGTCCTCATAGTATTCATTGTAAATTCAATTCTCCATGTAATTATTTTTTGATGATGTTTTGATGATGACAAAGTAATTAAAAGCAAGTCTTGAAGATTCAAGTGTCAAAGATTCAAGAATAAAGACTTTGGTCAACTCATGCTCAAGATTCAATTGTTGTAATTTTCTATTTTTGTTGAGCGTGGTTAGTTTAGTAGGTTTAATCTCTATCTAGTTTGATTAAGTTATACTTATGCTTGATTGATTGAGATTAACTTAATTTAACACTTGAGAGAAAGACAATCATTTTTAAAGAAAAGTATTTTTGCAAATCTGTTTCATGGATATCGATATGCCCTAGCTGATATCGATGTTTGATATCGATATGCACAAGTGGATATCGATATGCACGACTCAGAATTTGATTTTCTGAAATCTCTTTCCTGAAATCATAGAAGAGGCAATGAAGGGATTTGTGGAGGATTTTCTGAAATCTCGTTTCTGACCGCTTTTCTCACTTCCTTAGTTTTAAAACCAAAACCTCCATGAACCCTGAAAAACAGATACACAATTTCCTTTGAACATTCAAGCTATATCTTTTTCTCTCAAGTGATTTTCTTCGAAAACTCAATCCCTCATACATATTGTAACATTTTAAGATTAGATTGAGTTAAGACCCATTAGTGGGCTAAGCTTATTGTCACGAATTCATTTGTGAAATTCGTTATACTCATCTCCTATCACTTGTAATAATCAAAAGTCTTGGGGGTGTGCCAAGCTAATCCAAGTGTTCCTTGGATTATTGAAGTTTTGAGAGTTCTCAAGCAAGAAGACCAAGAGTTCTTGGCTTGGTGGTGCTCTTGAATTGGATTCAAGGAGCTGTGGAAGTACATCTTCTCCATCAAAATCAATTGCGGTAGAATTTCAAGAGTTTGGTACACTCTTGGAAAGGGGTTAGGTTGAGTGAGGACCTCAAATTAATTCCTTGTAATTGTTCTAGTCAATTGATTAATAGAAACTCTCCTAAGTGGCTTAGGAGGACTGGACGTAGCTCATTAGGAGTGAACCAGTATAATAATTTCCTTGTGTTGATCTCCCTTTATTGCTTTCCTTGCATCTTTCATTGTTGCATCTATTGAACCATAGGATAGGCATTGGGGATTTAATTTTCCACTGTATTTAAATTGTTATTACTCTGTTTTATCAAGCTTATCATCTTTAGATTGCTGCAGCCTTGTATTTCTTGCATTAACCATTTGTTGCAGCAAAAGAAAATCTGATTCACTGAAGTTCAGACATTGCATATCGATATCCAGTCTCTGATATCGATACTGCATATCGATATCCTCCTTGGGATATCGATATCCTCGTGTTACAGTGAGCAAAAATCTCAGGTTTTTCTGTTTCAGTTATTTTACTTCTCAACCTATTCAATAACAAACGAAAATTTTATATCACTGCCACAATATACTATTCACCCCCCTCTAGTAATTGTTAAATCCTGCTTGTTGGTTTCCAACAAGTGGTATCAGAGCTTGGTCGAAAGATCGAGTTTGAAAACTTTTTCGAAAAAGATCCTTTGGAAACACAAATGGGCTCTACAATAACTTTGGTGGTGAGGGAAGTTCAATAAACCGTCCTCCACTATTTAATGGTGAAGGGCATGTTTATTGGAAGACCCGCATGAAAGTGTTTATTGAAGCTATCGATATAGAAATTTGGGATGCTATTGAAAACGGTCCATATATTCCGAAAAAGAAAATAAATGATGAAATTGTTGAAATTCCAAGGACAAGCTGGAATGAGGATGAGAAGAAGAAAGCTTCTTATGATTTAAAAGCGAAAAACATTCTCTTTTCAGCGCTGTCCCATGATGAATTTTATAGAATTTCACAATGTAAAACCTCTAAAGAAATGTGGGACACTTTGCAAGTCACTCATGAGGGAACAAGTGAAGTAAGGGTTCTAGACTCAATGCTTTAACACATGAATATGAATTATTTCACATGCTCCCAAATGAATCCATAAGTGATTTGCAAAGACGTTTTTCACATATTGTTAATCATTTAATCTCTTTGGGAAAGACTTTTAGAAATGGTGAAACTACTAACAAAATTTTGAGATGTCTGGATAAGCAATGGCAGCCCAAGGTAACTGCCATCAAGGAAGCAAAAGATATAAACAAAATGGACTTAGAAACTTTGTTTGGCAAGCTCCAAGAGCACGAGATGGAGCTTACAAGACATGGGATGCATGAGGAACCGAATAAAAAGAAGAAGAGCATTGCACTCAAAGCCTCAAGCAAAGTTCAAAAAGAGGAAGAAGAAAGCTCTACAAGTGGAGAATCCGATCGTGAAGCTCTCCAAGAAGAATTTGGTACGTTTGTAAAAAGATTTAATAAATTCTTCAAAGGAGACAAAAATAATTCTCGATCAAAAGATAAAAGGACAAGAGATTTCACCCAAAGGAACAAAAATAAAAGTGAAGGAGTCAAATGTCATGAGTGTGCGGGCATTGGTCATATCAAATCAGAATGTGCCACATTCTTGAAAAAGAATAAGAACAAGAAAAGTCATGACAGCAAAGGAAGGAAAGCCTACATTGCTTGGGATACTCCTGAGAATTCATCTTCTTCAAGTAGCTCGGATAATGAAGAAGCAAACTTATGTCTTATGGCAAGAAACTTCATGGAAGCCTCATCAAGTATTCAAACTGAAATTATTGAAAGCGACAATGAGATAACTTCTAACTATTCATGTTCTTCTTCAAATTGGATATCGATATCCCCGACTATAACGTCAGTTTTAATTGTGTTTTGAACCTGTTCTTTCTTCTTTCCTTCTCATTTCTTTTTCTGAAAAATCTCGAACCCTCCTCTGGGTTCTCTCTGATTTCTTCGATTTATCATCAATTTCACTCAAATTTCTTGCAAAATCATTCAGTTTTCACTGTTTACATCTCTTTTCTCCACTGTTCCACCATCAATTCGGGCTCTACTTCTCAACTTCTGGTTATCCCCCCTTTGAAACCCTAAAAGCTTGAGTATCATGGCTTCTTCATCAAACCCCAGAGGAACACGCTCCAAATCAGATGCAAACAGATCCAAAGTTGCTCTCTACCATTCTGAAGACAAAGTGGAAAAGAGATTTCAGAAATTCAGTTCAAGGGGTTTTGGTGTTATCAAGTATTGTGACATGGAGTGGCTAAGACAGCAAGGATTTGAGATGGCTGAGTGGTTTGACACACAGCACTTGGCTAAGTTCCTAGAATTTCATCAACCTTACTACCCCAGGCTGGTCCAATCTTTTTATGCCAATTTCTGCAAGTTCAATGATGTTTATCATAGTATGGTGAATGGAGTTCATTTTACTATTAGTCCTGAGGATTTATTTGAGCTGTTTGGTTTAGTTGATGATGGTATTATTCCTAAGAAAGATGAGGATGCGTCGGATGAGAGTTCGGATAGGGAGGAAGAGGTGCTTGCTTGTGATGCAGCCACTGTTTTCCGTGAATGCATTAGGGATGGAAAAGTGTGGAAAGGGAAAAACAAGTCGGTGAATTTGCTTGAGAAGGACACCAAGTTACTTCAATTTGTTTTATCCCACTACTTGATTCCCCGGTCGGCTTCAAATTATGGGGTGGCTGTCCACACTGACTTGAAGGTCATAAACGCAATTAAGAACAATATTCCCTTGAATTGGGCAGTGGTGATTCTTAGCCGTATGGAGGATGCTGCAAAATCCTCCTCTCCTGCTTGGCTGCCCTTTCCCATGCGTGTGTCCAAAATGCTTAGGCATTTTGAGGTTCCTATTGAGCGTACTGAGCCGATGAAGCCAATCTCCGAAGATCATCTCATTTCAGCCACAACGCTCTCCAAGCAAGGATTGGAAGAGTACCCTCCGGACAGCAATGTGTGGCTTTTCAGAATTGAGAAACTATGTGGATGCCCGTCTTGACATCATGGAACAAAATATAATGGGTCGTGTAGACTCAATCCATCAATCCATGATGGAACATTTCAACCGCTTTCCACCTCCTCCTCCCCAAAACTAGTCTTTATGTTTTACTTTAATGTAGTCTGATAAAACTAGTTTATGGTTTTGTTTTTGTGAACAATTGTTAAACTTTGTTTTATGGTGGATTGGTTTATGTTATATCTTCATCATCATTATCAATTTTTGGTTTTAATTCAATGATGTCTTGATGCTTATTTTGCTCCCTTACGCATTTTTCTGGTTAGTGCATTGGAAACTATAGCCTATTATATTGTTTATCTTGCTCTAACCATGTGGAAATTGAAGGTTTTAGGGGGAGCTTCGCTGTGTTTGGTCCGTTGGCTGATTTTATACCAAGAGAAATGATTCTCACATGTGGTAATGTGTGAGAAAATGGTTTAGTTTATGCAATCCCTACTTATACTATTGCTATATATCTTGTGATTGCCAGTTATTATATTGTGTATTCTCCTCTTTGAGTCTCTTTTTCTCAAAATTAAAATCTTTTTGTTAATGACGAAAATGGGGAGAAAATTACTAGTCTTGTTGAGAATATTTTTAATTGCTATTGAAATTAAATAACCACTGCTCTTGAAAAGTGTATGCTGTTTTTGACAGGTTTTAAGTGGTTCTTGAATTGAGGGGGAGGTTTCCTCAATTTGAGAATCATATTGTGGTTCAAGATTCAAAGATCTCCTCAACAAGTGTTGAGTATTTTGTCATCATCAAAAAGGGGGAGATTGTAAATTCAATTCTCCATGTAATTATTTTTTGATGATGACAAAGTAATTAAAAGCAAGTCTTGAAGATTCAAGTGTCAAAGATTTAAGAATCAAGACTTTGGTCAACTCATGCTCAAGATTCAATTGTTGTAATTTTCTATTTTTGTTGAGCGTGGGTAGTTTAGTAGGTTTAATCTCTATCTAGTTTGATTAAGTTATACTTATGCTTGATTGATTGAGATTAACTTAATTTAACACTTGAGAGAAAGACAATCATTTTTAAAGAAAAGTATTTTTGCAAATCTGTTTCATGGATATCGATATGCCCTAGCTGATATCGATGTTGGATATCGATATGCACAAGTGGATATTGATATGCACGACTCAGAATTTGATTTTCTGAAATCTCTTTCCTCAAATCATGGAAGAGGCAATGAAGGGATTCATGGAGGATTTTCTGAAATCTCGTTTCTGACCGTTTTTCTCACTTCCTTAGTTTTAAAACCAAAACCTCCATGAACCCTGAAAAACAGATACACAATTTCCTTTGAACATTCAACTATATCTTTTTCTCTCAAGTGATTTTCTTCGAAAACTCAATCCCTCATTCATATTGTAACATTTTCAGATTAGATTGAGTTAAGACCCATTAGTGGTGTTAGATCCAGTGAGAATGTTTTGATAATGACAAAGGTTTTGAACAAGCTACAAGTGTTTGTGATCAAGCTCAAGTATGAAGAAGTTCATCAAACAACAAGAAACAAACAAACGATAAAGAGAGAGTAAGCTCATGAAGATTCAATTTGTGTTTAATTGTAATATCTTTAATTTGAGTCTTTTATTTTAATGAGTTTGGGTAGAGTCTTTAGAGGGTAGTGAATCTCTATCAAGGTCATGATTATATCATAATTTGAGTTTTCACTTAACCTAAAAACAATAGGTGGCTTAAAGGTTTGAAAGAAAAGGTTTAGTTTTGAGAAAACAAGTTTTTAATTGATTTGAACAGTGGTTAATCGATTAATGGATTAGGTTAATCGATTAACACACATGTTACAGTGGTTAATCGATTAAGGCCATCTGTTAATCGATTAACACCTGCAGTACTGGTTTTTAAAATACGTTTTTCACTTCTCAAAACTAGTTTTTTAGTGCTACTAACTTTTGGGTATTCTATATAAATCTTTTCCTAACATTTGTGAATCATTATTACAAACTTAGAACATTTCCATATCAATTTTACAAAGATCAAAGCCACACTATTCTCTCTCACTTTCATAGATCAAAGCTTTCACTTTTACATTCTTTGATTAAGAATCTTTGAATCTCTTATGTTGATATTTTCATAGCTATTGAAAGAGATTCATAGGATTGTCATTGTTTTCATTGAGTTGTAATCATTGCAAAGGAGGCAAACATTCTACAACATAAGGAAGCCTTGGTGGTTGTTCATCAAGTAAAGTTATCTTGGAAGTCTTGTTGTGTTAACAAGCAATTGGAAGTCTTGGTGTGAGGCATCATCAAGCAAGTGGAAGTCTTTGAAGCATCTCAAAGCAATTGGAAGACTTGTTGTGGGGATATCGGCAAGCAAGGGAAGAGGTTAGATTAGATTCAATAGGGTTGCAAGACAAGAGTGTGGTATCTCTTGGAGGCTATCAAGAAGTGAGTCTTGAGAGGCATTTGCTTTTAATTTGAGAACTCTAATTCCTCATAGTGAAGAATCTCTCTTGGTTGAAGAGGGGATTGGATGTAGCTTTCAAGCGGATGAAAGTGAACCAGGATAAATCTCTGTGCAGTATCTCTATTCCTTTAACTCTTTACATTCAAGTCATTTCAATATTGTTCTTGATTGAAAACCTAGAAAAGATTGATTTTCATAATTGATTGAATTGAATCTTAATTGTGAAAATTGATTTGGGGAAAATCATTTTCATAACCTAGGTAATCATTAAGAATATTGGTGTTAATCAATTCCGCTTTATCTCTGATCATATGTGTTAATTGATTGATTTTCGTATTTGAGTGAAAAGTGATTTTTCAGTTTTAACAGTGATTAATCGATTAACTAAAAGTGTTAATCGATTAACCAAAATCAAGCTTTCGTAAATAATCGATTAACCTGTTTGATTAATCGATTAACTAAGTGTTTTTTAAAGGGTTAATCGATTAATAAGCTTTGTCAATCGATTAAGTGCTGAGGTTTTTGTAAAAATTATTTGTTTTAATCGTTTCGATTCGTTTCTTTCGAAAATCTTTCAAGGTTTCTCTAACACCTATTCAATCCCCCTTTCTAGGTGTTCTCCTAGTGTCTCCTAGTTATTTCACCCACCGATTGTAGTTCTTACAATTGGTATCAGAGCTCAGTCGAAAGACACGAGCATAGAGCTTTTTCGTAAAGATCCTTGAGGAAACTACAATGGGTTCTACGAATCCCTTTGGTGGTGAAGGTGCTTCAATTAGCCGCCCTCCTATGTTTGGTGGAGAGGGTTATGCTTATTGGAAAGTTAGAATGAGAATTTTTATAGAAGCCATAGACATGAACATTTGGGAAGCCATTGAGAATGGTCCTCATATTCCCTCAAAACAAGTAGAAGGTGTATCTCAACTTACCCCCAAAGATAAGTGGACCGATGATGATAAAAAGAAAATTCAATATGATTTAAAAGCTAAGAATATTATCACCTCCGCTCTATCTTATGATGAGTTCTTTAGAGTCTCCCAATGTCATAATGCCAAACAAATGTGGGACACCTTGCAAGTCACACATGAAGGCACTAGTGAAGTTAGGCGTGCTAGATTAAATTCTTTGATGCATGAATATGAATTGTTTCTTATGTTGCCTAATGAATCTATATGTATTATGCAAAAGCGTTTTACTCATATTATTAATCATCTCATTGCTCTTGGAAAAACTTTCATGAATTGTGAACTTGTTAACAAAGTTTTAAGATGTCTAAGTAGGGAATGGCAACCTAAGGTTACCGCAATTGTTGAATCAAAGGACTTGGACACCATGGACTTAGCTACACTTTTCGAAAAGCTTCAAGAACATGAAATGGAGCTTGGACATTTGCATATGCATGAAGAGTCGGATAAGTACAAGGAAAGAAAAGGAATTGCTCTTAAAGCCAAAAGTTCATATAAAAAGGAAGAGAGTTCCGATAGTAATGATAATGAAGATTCCGATTCGGACATTGATGAAGAAGAGATGAAACTTCTACTAAGAAATTTTAGCAAGCTTCTAAGGAGAAAAGGAAGGTTGAATAAAGACAAAAGTAAAGAGAAGAATTCCCCACACTACAAGACCAAGACAACAAAAGAAGGAGTAGTTTGCCATGAATGTGGAATGTAACATCCCGAATTTTAATTCTAAGAGTAATTAGAATAATGAGAAGATTTGAAAGTGGGGATTATTCTAAAAAGGATTTAAAATGATGGATTAGGAGTTCTTTGAATGCCATAAAGGAATCAAGAAGCATTGGCATCAGAAAGGAGGTGGAAAGATGAACAAAAGAGCGTTAGAAGCGATGTTTCTGGTGTTATAAACACCCTATATTAGGAAATTCAAAATAAAAGATTTACAACTCTAAACACAAATTCCACCATTGGATGTGAAGTAGGATAGGTGAGGAAGCTTGCTTTAAAATTTGGGGAAGATCCAACGGGTAACGAAGAAGTTATGGCCTTTCAAAGTCTGGATATTGCAAAATTGTGCAGCTTAATCGCCTCTTAATCGATTAAGCTGCAATTTAATCGATTATTAATCGATTAAGGGCTGTTGCAGTGGAAAAAAAATAAAGGCGATCCACACGTGAATTCTTGCCAAAAACTCGAATTTTCTCTCTCTAGGGCACACAATCTCTCATTCCAAATCCATCAAGCCTCAAGGGAATCACTCCAAAATCCATCATCAAGTCCCTCTTCGTTGCTCCAAGTAAGTATTCATGTTCTTGAGTTCTTCTCTCTCTTTAATTTGGATTTTCTCTCTCTCTCTCTCTTTCCCCTCTTTGGGAAATTCGAATTTTCTCTTTGTTGGAAACCAACAAGCGGGCTTAGCAATTACTAGAGGAGGGGTGAATAGTAATCTGAATGCAACAGTGACTAATTTTTATAATGCAATTAAGTATAATTGATCACGTGCAGATTTTTCAGAACCAGAGCAAGAACACTCGAGTGTTTTTAAGACTACTCGAGTAAAATCACAAGAACACTCGAGTCTTCTTAAGAATACTCGAGTAAATAGTGCAGTTAGCAGAAAAACAGTTTCTGGAAAATATGCACTTTAATCAATAACAATTAATACAGTCCAGGGCAGATTAATAATAGAGTAGAAAACAATTAAATAAAGTTATAACAACTTGAAAACAACTTAATTGCTGCGGAATTACTACTCTAATTAATAATCCCCTTTTGAGCAACTTAGGTTTGGTTTTGACTTGAAGTTAAAGAAAGCTATAAAAGATCAACACCACCGATTTTATACTTGTTCACTCTCTATTTAGAGAGCTAGTCCAGTCCCCCTAAGAATCTTAGGAGTGTCTACTAAAATCAAATTGTTAGAAATATTACAAAGGGTATTGAGATGCCTCACTCAACCTATCCCTTCCAAGAGTGTACCAAACTCTTGAATTTCTACCCCAATTTGATGTTGGTGATGAAGACTCCTTCTTCTTCAAGCTCCTTGAAACCTTCAAGAGCTCCACCAAAGTTAAGAACCTCTTAGCCCTTGCTTGAGAACCTCCCAAGTCTTGAATGAACCTAAGACCCACTTAGGTACACTTGGTTACCAACCAAGATTTTTTTTAGAACAAGAAGTGTATGTGTATGTGTATGTGTATGTGGAGAAATCCAACAAATGATTTCCACAACAATTAAGCACAAACTCTAACTCTTAGAACAAATAATAATGATGAATGAATAGATTGAGTTAGAGTATTTTTCACTTGAGAGAGAGAATTATCAAAATGAATATTTAGCACAATAGACTTTAATGTTCTTGTTGGTTAGTTCAATGGCATTCATTTCTAATATATGAAAAATACAATGAAAGAGTAAAATCAACTCTTTCATTCCATTTTTGCCCTTTTCCAACGGTTAAAATTTTGCTGTTAGAACCAAAATACTCGAGTACTTTTGACACTACTCGAGTGTTTTGCCCATCTTACAATAGAAATGCCCATGTATTGAACTAACGGTCAAATCTCTGATTTGAGGCTGAAATACTCGAGTATTCTGGGAAGTACTCGAGTGTTTTGATACTCGAGTAACTTTCAGATTACTCGAGTATTTTTGTGCTTACTCGAGTGTTTTGCCCAGAGATGATAAAAATCATGTTTTTCAACAATTTATTTCAATTCTCTCTTCAAGGAATAATTTTATGTAACCCCAACCTTTTTCATGCATTTAAAATTATTTATCCTAAGGGTGAGATTACTTCCTAAGCTACCCACTCTCAATAAATAAGATTACATTTAAAGTACAAAAAGAATGACTAGCTAAATGATGCACTTGATCTTCTTGACTTGGTGAGCTTGAATTCTTCCTTTAAATCTATGATCTAATTATATTGTCATCATCAAAATAAATCCACCTCATTGGAGACTTGATTCTACAATCTCCCCCTTTTTGATGATGACAAAATAATTAAATCGTTCCTTCTCTTTCCCCTCAATATAGGAACCTATAAACCTGTCAATCCAGAGAATTCCAAGCACAACATAATATCATAATAATCATGGTCAAGTGCATAATGTGTAATTGGTATCAAAGCGAGAGCAAAAAAAAATAATATCAGAGTAAAAAAAGTGTGCTTGCTCTTCTCATGCCTCTTTTCTCCCCCTTTTTGTCATAATCAAAAAGTATCATTTGGAAACGGAGGAGATAAGAAGGATACCGATAACGAGAACTCCCCCTAAATAATAGCAATAAAAAAAACAACTATGACTATCGGAGAACATAACGCATGTGAAAACCAATGAAAATCATAACATAAAACAATAGTCATCACAACATAAAGCATCATAAAGACCAAATCCAAGTCTGACATGATAAGGTGAACATAATAAAAACGGATAGATACCCACGCAGGGGTTATAAAGTGCAAACTAACTCCCAAAGACTGAATGAACACTAAAATCCAGAAATGCAAGCCATAAAACAGAAAACAACGAAAATAGTGTGCAATGTCCACTAATCTCAGAACATGTCCGGTGCAGGGGGGTCCTGTGGAGGAAAGAAGCGACCGAATGCAGTCATCATATCAGCAAACCCAGCATGCATCTGAGCTGAATGCTGGTCCCACCGAGCATTCATCTGAGCTGAATGCTGGTCCAACTGTGAGTAGAGCATGGCCGACTGTACACCCATCTGTGACTCAATCCTGCTAATACTGTCCTGTTGCTCAATCAATCGATGCTCAAAGCTATCCATGCGGCTGTCAAAGTGATCAAAGCGAGCATCGAAGTGAGTCTGATATGTCCCAAATGCAGGATTGCCAAAATCAATATTATCAACTGGATCATCTGCACCACCACCAGCACCACCACCATCAGCCTGATCAAACTGAGCCTGCTCCTCAGCCAACTGCTCAGCATCTACTCCTTGCTGAGCTGCAACATGCTCAGCGGCCTCCTGAGCCTCCATGGCTTCCACCTCATCCTTCCAGTAATACCTCCCACCTCGCTTCCTCATCTTCATTTGCCGAAGAAGCCCGTCATGAAGCGTATGCAACTCCTCAGGAGGATCAAAGAACTCCTCACCAGCAGGAATAGGCACGTTGAAGTGCAGGAGGAGTCTACTCACATGCATAGGATAAGGCAAGTGTTGGGAGGGTTTTGAGCTCCCGGCTTTCGCCATCCGAGCAAGAACAATTGCAGCCCAATTCAGCATATTATCATTAAGAATGGCATCAGTGAGTTGAAGCTCTAATTTGGTGGGCTTTGAATAATTTGGAGAGGTTTGGGGCAAGAGTATATGACAAACTATATGATGAAGGATGCGGTTTGATGTGGTCATATGCACGGCTTTCTTTTCGTGTCCGTCATAAACACGATCGGGACGAAGCAGGTTTCTAAAAATATCATCAGTGTCAGCATTGAAATTGTTCTGCCCCGTTCGTGTTATGCCAAAAACGGTCTCTAAATCCCTAGGCCTAATCTGAAAATGGATGCCTTCTACACTGGTTTCATAGGTAGTCCTATCTATCTCCTTAAAATTTGCATAAAATTGTCGCACAAGCCTAAGATAAATAGGACCATGAAAAGAGATAAATTGCATAAGGTGCTGATCTCTAAGCTTTTGAACAAATGTAAAGCCATTACCCTCAAGGAATTCCTCAGTGGTCCAGCTTTGCACACCGTATGCATGAGTAACAAACAATGCCCCCCTCCTAGCACACTCATTTGGAGAGAAGAATTCCACTTCTTCCTCTGAAGATGATGAAGGAGGAGGAGTGGGCTCTCTCCTTTTCTTCCTTGGACGTAGGGCAGCACGAGAAGTAGACATTTGCACACAATTTTGAGAAAAAATTGAAGAATTTTGAAGTTGGGGGAGTTAGGGTTTGAAAAGGGATTTTCGGATTTGAGGGTGAAAAATGGAGATTTGAAGTGAAACAAGTGAAGAATAATGATGAGAAGATGATTTGGAGTTGAAATCTGTGAATAATTTGAGTTAAAATCGTGTTTTTGATGATGGAGGGTGAGAGAACTCGAGTGAAGAGAGAGAGGGTACGTGAAAAATGGTTGCTGAAACGCTGCTGCTGCACTTTAAAAAGTCGCAATACTCGAGTGTTTTTAAAAACACTCGAGTGTTCTAAGACCGATACTCGAGTATTGGTGAAAGTACTCGAGTAAAAAGCCCAGTCCAGAAAGTTGAAAGTTACTGGACTGAAATTCACGCGAGTAAAATTTGAAAGACTCGAGTAAAAAGGAAATTACTCGAGTAAAATTTAAAACACTCGAGTGAAAGCATCAGACATGGCCAAAAACTTTTTCAATTTTCAAATGATTTAATTTTGGAATTAAAATACTCGAGTAAAAATAAAAATACTCGAGTAAAAGTGACAGACAGACAGTTTTAACAGCATTTTGAACACAATTTCACAAATCCAACATATTTAACATCAACACAGATTTCGAATTAAAATCACTCACAATCAAAATCATATATTTCACAGTATCTCAAGGTCCAATTGTTCATCAAATACCAATACACATGAAATGAGACATACTTGGTGATTTTTCACAAACACAAATCAATTAGCTAATGCTTGACTCATCTAAAATTCCAAGTTCTCCTCTTATATGATAAAAGGTATCTCTTGGCAATGGTTTTGTAAAAATGTCCGCTAATTGGTTTGTGGTACTTACAAATTCAATAGAGCAATCACCCTTTTGTACATGATCCCTTAGGAAATGATGTCTAATTTCAATGTGTTTAGTCCTTGAGTGATACACCGGATTCTTAGTTAAGTTGATTGCACTCGTGTTATTGCATTTAATAGGAATATTTTCAAGTTTCAAACCAAAATCCAATAATTGTTGTTTCATCCACAAGAGTTGAGCACAACAACTACCGGCGGCGATATATTCCGCTTCGGCGGTGGAAAGAGCAACACAAGCTTGCTTTTTAGAAAACCATGACACTAGTGAACTTCCCAATAAATGGCAAGTACCACTAGTGCTTTTGCGATCAAGCTTGCATCCCGCAAAGTCGGAATCCGAATAACCAACCAAACTAAGACTAGTATCACAAGGGTACCATAATCCGGTATTAATTGTTCCTTTAAGATATTTAAAAATATGTTTGACCGCGGATAGGTGTGATTCCTTAGGATTAGCTTGAAAACGGGCACACATGCATACACTAAACATAATGTCCGGTCTAGATGCGGTAAGATATAGAAGACTACCTATCATGCCTCTATATTTACTAACATCAACCGGTGTACCTTGTTCATCCTTGTCTAGATAGCATGATGTGCTCATGGGAGTGTAAGCTTCTTTGCATTTGTCAATTCCGAATTTTCCAAGGAGCTCCTTGCAATATTTTCCTTGATGCACAAAAATCCCCTCCTTGACTTGCTTGATTTGAAGTCCTAGGAAGAACTTGAGCTCCCCCATCATGGACATCTCAAATTCCTTTTTCATCAAATTAGAGAACTTGCTACACAAGGACACGTTAGTGGCACCAAAGATAATATCATCTACATATATTTGCACTAACAAAATGTCCTTTTTGGTTTTATAGATGAATAGGGTATTATCAACCTTTCCTCTTTGAAAGTCATTTTCTAATAAAAAGGTACTTAATCGATCATACCAAGCTCTAGGAGCTTGTTTTAATCCATAAAGAGCCTTTTTCAATTTATAAACATGGTTTGGAAATTCATGACTTTCAAAACCGGGTGGTTGCTTAACATACACTTCTTCATTTATGAAACCATTCAAGAAAGCACTCTTGACATCCATTTGATAAAGAGTAAATTTCATAATTGATGCAAAGGCAAGCAAGATTCGGATTGCCTCAAGGCGTGCAACCGGAGCAAAGGTCTCATCATAATCAACACCTTCCTCTTGGTTGTACCCTTGGGCAACAAGTCTCGCTTTGTTTCTTATAATCAAACCGGATTCATCAAGTTTATTTCTATAAATCCATTTTAAACCAATTATGGTATGATCATCGGGTATAGGCACTAATTCCCAAACATCATTTCTAACAAATTGATTTAGTTCTTCTTGCATGGCCATAACCCAATGTTCATCCAAAATTGCTTCCTTAATTGAATTTGGTTCGATTTGAGAAACAAAGGAAACAAAATGACAAATATTTTGAATTGTCCTACGAGTTAATACTCCCTTTGAAAGGTCTCCTATGACATTGTCAATAGGATGAGCTTTCACCGTTTTCCAAGCCGGATCAAGATCATTTTTAACTTCTCCTTCATCCTTTAAAATCTCCTTCCCTTTTTCCTCTTTTGAAAACTCAAAACCTTCATCACAACCATCACTTAAAACACCATCTTCTTTCGAAGACTCATTAAAAACCACATGAATAGATTCTTCAATAGTCATAGTTCTTTTATTAAAAATTCTATATGCTTTACTATGTGAAGAATAACCCAAAAATATTCCCTCATCGGATTTGGAGTCAAATTTTCCAAGTTGATCTTTTCCATTGTTTAAAACATAAACTTTGCATCCAAAAACATGAAAATGGGATATATTTGGTTTTCTTCCTTTGTAAAGCTCATAGGGGGTTTTCTTGAGCATGTGCCTAATTAGAATTCTATTCATGACATAGCAAGCCGTATTAACGGCATCGGCCCAAAAATAATGAGGTACTTGAGAATCATTTAGCATGGTTCTTGCAAGTTCCTCTAACACCCTATTTTTCCGCTCTACCACTCCATTTTGTTCCGGAGTTCTTGGTGCGGAATATTGGTGTTCAATACCATGTTTATCACAAAATCTATCAAACTTGTAGTTTTCAAATTCACCACCATGGTCGGTTCTAACAGTAATTACTTTTTGGTTTACTTGGTTTTGCACAAGTTTAACATGGCGTTTAAAAGATTTGTAGGTCTCACTCTTTGCACTTAAGAATAGAGTCCATGTAAATCTAGAAAAGTCATCAACAATCACCAAGCCATAGTCGTTCCCACCAAAGCTTTTTACTTGAGAAGGTCCAAACAAGTCCATATGAAGCATTTCTAATGGTCTTGTTGTGGACACATCATTTTTAGAACCAAAATGATTTTTGGTGTGTTTGCACTTCTTACAAGGAGTGCAATCACCTTCAATTTTAAAATCTAGCTTTGGTAATCCAACTACTAAGTCTTTTGATTGTAGTTTCTTTAATTGATTTACATTAATGTGAGCGGTCCTACGGTGCCATAACCAAGTGTCACTCTCTTTGCTAACTAGACAAGTAGAAACCAAAGAGGTGATATTGTTCAATTCAACCAAGTAAGTATTATTAGACCTTTTGCCAACAAATTTGATAGTTTCATCTTTGTCACTTTTTATGAGACATTGGGTAGAGGTAAATAATACATGGTTACCAATATCACATAGTTGACTAATGCTCAAAAGATTGTGTTCTAATCCTTGAACATAAAGTACATTATCAATAACCAAGTTGGAAGAATTACCGACTTTACCAATCCCAAGAATTTTGCCTTTGTTGTTGTCTCCATAAGTGACATATCCACCTTCTTGAGGAGTAAGCTCTATGAAGTTCCGCTTATCTCCCGTCATGTGCCTTGAACATCCACTATCAAGATACCACGGTTTCTTTTCGGTTCTAAGGCACACCTACAAAACAAACTCATTTGCTCATTTTGGGTACCCAAATTATGTTGGGTCCCTTTGGGTTAGCTTTGGATGTTGCTTCCTTCTTAATCCAAACATAAGTGCCCTTTTTAATTTCAAAATTATTAATAAGGCACCTATTGTTTGTATGTCCAAATTTTCCACAATAAAAGCAAGTTGGTTTCTTTGTAAAATCAACTTTAGAGATTGAACCAACCACTTTATTGTTTCTTTTCTTATGGACATATCCTAAACCGGTTTTGTTTGAATTATGTCTTTGTGAACTAAGTAACCGATCTAGGTTCCTATCACTATTGGAGAGTGTGTTGAGTTTGTTTTTCAATTCTTTAACTTCATTTTCAAGTTCACCACACTTCTCACAATGAGTGATAGTTTCCTTAGGATTTGCACAATCACAAACATGACTAGAGCTAGCAAGTTCTAAGGATGCATTTTGGAGTTTCAAGTCATTTATATATTTTTCCAATTCATTAATTTCCTTTTGATACTCCAAAATTTTCTTTCCTTTTTCCTTGTTAACCTTAGCTAGTTTTTCAAATTGTGTTAACATTTCATTATACTCATTGAGCAAATCATCATAAGGAATAGAGGAAGAGGAAAAGCTAGAACTTTGAGATGATACCTCATCCTCATTTTCACCATTGGCACTTGAGGCTTCATTGTTGCTTCTAGCCATGAGACATAGATTTGCAACTTCATCATCCGAGCTACTTGATGATGATTTTGCATCCTTCTCCGGTGCATCCCACACAATGTAAGCTCTCTCGCCTTTGCCCTCTTGGGTCTTCTTTTCACTCTTTCTCAAGTATGTGGGACATTCCATCCTTATATGTCCAATGCCTCCACATTCATGACACTTCACTACATCACTTGAAGTCTTGTTCTTTGATTTTTGCTCCTTGGGTCTTCTATCTCTTGATGATGAGCCACTCTTCTTACCCTTGAGGAATTTATTGAATCTTTTCGCAAATAATCCAATTTCCTCATTGAGTGCATGATCGGAGTTCTCACTTGTAGAGTCATCTTCAACCTCTTTTACAACTTTGGTTGAGGCCTTGAGAGAGATGCTCTTCTTCTTTTTGTCTGACTCCTCATGTGAGCTAAGTCTTGATAGATCAATCTCATGTTCCTTGAGCTTCCCAAACAAGGTTGCCAAGTCCATAGTGTTCAAATCCTTGGACTCCTTGATGGCGGTGACCTTTGGTTGCCATTTTCTATCAAGGCATCTCAAAATTTTGTGAGTAGTTTCACCATCACGAAATTGCTTTCCTAGAGAAATCAAGTGACTAATGATATGTGAAAACCTCTTTTGTAAGTCATCAATAGATTCATTCGGGAACATGTGAAATAATTCATATTCATGTGTTAAAGAATTTAATCTAGCATTTCTTACTTCACTTGTTCCTTCATGTGTGACTTCCAAAGTGTCCCACATCTCTTTAGTCGACTTGCATTGAGAAACTCGATAAAATTCATCATGGGATAAAGCCGAAAAGATGATGTTTTTAGCTTTTAAATCAAAAGATACTTTCTTTTTATCATCATCATTCCAACTTTTCCTAGGAATTTCAATGACTTCCCCATTTATCATATGTCTAGGAATATATGGACCATCCTCTATTGCATCCCAAATATCGGTGTCTATTGCTTCAATAAAAACTCTCATCCGAACCTTCCAATAAGCATACCCTTCACCATTAAAGAATGGAGCGCGGATTATTGAAGAGGATCCTTCTTGATAATTGCTAGAGCCCATAGTTTCCAAAGGATCTTTTCGAAAAAGCTTTTACGCTCGATCTTTCGACCGAGCTCTGATACCACTTGTTGGAAACCAACAAGCGGGCTTAGCAATTACTAGAGGGGGGGTGAATAGTAATCTGAATGCAACAGTGACTAATTTTTATAATGCAATTAAGTATAATTGATCACGTGCAGATTTTTCAGAAACAGAGCAAGAACACTCGAGTGTTTTTAAGACTACTCGAGTAAAATCACAAGAACACTCGAGTCTTCTTAAGAATACTCGAGTAAATAGTGCAGTTAGCAGAAAAACAGTTTCTGGAAAATATGCACTTTAATTAATAACAATTAATACAGTCCAGGGCAGATTAATAATAGAGTAGAAAACAATTAAATAAAGTTATAACAACTTGAAAACAACTTAATTGCTGCGGAATTACTACTCTAATTAATAATCCCCTTTTGAGCAACTTAGGTTTGGTTTTGACTTGAAGTTAAAGAAAGCTATAAAAGATCAACACCACCGATTTTATACTGGTTCACTCTCTATTTAGAGAGCTAGTCCAGTCCCCCTAAGAATCTTAGGAGTGTCTACTAAAATCAAATTGTTAGAAATATTACAAAGGGTATTGAGATGCCTCACTCAACCTATCCCTTCCAAGAGTGTACCAAACTCTTGAATTTCTACCCCAATTTGATGTTGGTGATGAAGACTCCTTCTTCTTCAAGCTCCTTGAAACCTTCAAGAGCTCCACCAAAGCTAAGAACCTCTTAGCCCTTGCTTGAGAACCTCCCAAGTCTTGAATGAACCTAAGACCCACTTAGGTACACTTGGTTACCAACCAAGATTTTTTTTAGAACAAGAAGTGTATGTGTATGTGTATGTGTATGTGGAGAAATCCAACAAATGATTTCCACAACAATTAAGCACAAACTCTAACTCTTAGAACAAATAATAATGATGAATGAATAGATTGAGTTAGAGTATTTTTCACTTGAGAGAGAGAATTATCAAAATGAATATTTAGCACAATAGACTTTAATGTTCTTGTTGGTTAGTTCAATGGCATTCATTTCTAATATATGAAAAATACAATGAAAGAACTCTTTCATTCCATTTTTGCCCTTTTTCCAACGGTTAAAATTTTGCTGTTAGAACCAAAATACTCGAGTACTTTTGACACTACTCGAGTGTTTTGCCCATCTTACAATAGAAATGCCCATGTATTGAACTAACGGTCAAATCTCTGATTTGAGGCTGAAATACTCGAGTATTCTGGGAAGTACTCGAGTGTTTTGATACTCGAGTAACTTTCAGATTACTCGAGTATTTTTTTGCTTACTCGAGTGTTTTTCCCATAGATGATAAAAATCATGTTTTTCAACAATTTATTTCAATTCTCTCTTCAAGGAATAATTTTATGTAACCCCAACCTTTTTCATGCATTTAAAATTATTTATCCTAAGGGTGAGATTACTTCCTAAGCTACCCACTCTCAATAAATAAGATTACATTTAAAGTACAAAAAGAATGACTAGCTAAATGATGCACTTGATCTTCTTGACTTGGTGAGCTTGAATTCTTCCTTTAAATCTATGATCTAATTATATTGTCATCATCAAAATAAATCCACCTCATTGGAGACTTGATTCTACACTCTTGAAATTGGGCAATAATCTCATCATCATTCCATTCCTTCGACTTAGGGAAGATCATCATCGCTCTCTTTATCTTCTTGCCTTTGGAGCTCTTGTTTTTGGGAGTGCTTGGAGCTAAGGCTTGGATTTTCCCACTCTCCCTCTCCTTGGTTAAGGTAAGGGAGTGGATATAGTGAGCATTGGTTTGTTCTAGGGAATAGGTTCAAATTAGTTCATAAGAGCTTGCTAGGATTTATATGTTATTTTGGTGTTATTAAATCCCTAGGATTATGAAGGAATAGAGTAGTTTGATTTAATTAAAGAAATAAAAAGTAAACTTTGAGAATGCATAGAAATTGGTATGTATTAATGCTAAATGCTCTATATATTAAATGTTGATTGAATTGGTGAATATCTGTTAATGTCAGCAATTGATCTAATTTGTGAGTTATTTGGAATATACGTGGATGTTACTTTTATGTGATAATGCAAGTAATGTTGCCAATGATTCTAAGAGTGATAATTGTTTTGAATATAAATAAATGGAATTATAAAAATGATTGAAGTTGCAGCTATGATTGATCCTTGTGATACACCGACCCATTAGGTGCCCTGTTAGGTGACAAGTTACCCATTAGGCACAAGTTACCCAATCCAGGTGCAAGTTACCTATTAGGTCTCGTAAATGCCCGTTAGGCGGGGGTATCCAATGGATCAATCATGCTGCACAATAATAAAAGTTTTGAAAATAGAAAATGTGAATGTGATGGTAAAAGAGTTGAGATGTTGTTTTTAGTCCTAATGGGTGTCAACCGTGGCCTAATAGGTGGAAAGTTACCTGGATTGGGTGAAAGTCCTAGTGCGTGTGAAATGCCTAACAGGTGCGCTAATCCCTAATGGTAAAGAAAAGATAAAATGATTTAAAAGATGATGAGATGTGTGTGTGTTGTCCTCTGACCGTGAGGAGACATACGATGTTATTTGGGTATGTTAGCCTCTGATTGTGAGGTGACATACGGTGTATGATTTCGAAAAAGTGTATGATTTATGGTTATGAGTTGAAAACTGATAATATGAGTAAGTGAAGGTAATGAAAAGGGAAATAAAAAGATGAAAGTGATGTGAAAGACGAAAGTGATAAAGAGACGAAAATGTTGAAAAGATGAACAGATGTCAGGAATGAAAGAGATGACAAGTGAAACAAAATGATAAGTAATGAGAAATATAAATGAAATCTGAAATGGATTGCTAAAATGTGAATGCATGATGTGTGTCGGTGGATAAGTTGTGCTATATGATCTAATTGATAATTGTGCTTGGCTTAGTGGGTAATTATGTCTAATGAGAAACTGCTTTCCTATTTCATGTGCAATGCTCACTCCCTTACTATCTTTACAGGTACAAAATTGAGCTTGCACAGCCCCCGGCGAAGCAGGTGCACTCTCCCTCCCAGGGAGAGTAGATAGTAGTGGGTTCTTTTTTTGGGGTTTTTTGTATAGTCCTGGTTATTTTTGGCATATGGTATAGTTGTTTTTGAAAGTGGATTGTAAAGCTTTATTTTCTTGGGTCATCCAGGATACTTCTTATGGGTAGGAAGTATATTATTTTTTTTGGGAAAACTTTTACAGTTCCACAACTTGTTCATTGCTGCTATCTCTGATGTCATTATGCTTATGATGTAGTTGAATGTCACACAATGGTTATTTTGGCCCTGTTGGCTCTAGATGAAATGAATATATTCGATTTGCACAGGTTACAGGAAAACTAAGTTTTTGGAATGTCCAATAAACAAAGGAAACTCTGTCCGATTGGACAGAAGAATTTTATAACTCAAGTAGTTTTAAAAAGAAATTTTAAGTCGTTATTTTCATAATGGGGTAATTAAGGGTAATTATTCTTAGGGTGTTACATTTATGGTATCAGAGCAGTTTCCCTCGGCCTTTGGAGTGTGGATTCACATCTCCAATGGTTACTCACCAAGAGAGTAACTAGGAAATAGTGTCAAGTTCTATAGTAGTTACTTAGGTTTATAGTTATAGAACCTTATGTAGATATGTACTAAATTATGTATATGCCCGCATCAACAGAATCCTTTGTTGCCACACTGTAGCAACATGAAAAATAAGCTTCTCCAATCTTCTGCTAGCAGTTCGGCTACTGATCGTAAGATCAATTCCCCAGCTGATTCTTTGAAACCCAAGCCGTATGACATCTGTCTTCAAGAATGGCAAACTTCTGCAATGGGTAAGCTCAGATCGACTATTGAAGACAAGGAGCAACACGTGGGGGCACAAGTTGGTGAGAAGAAGAGTATAATTTTGAGACCGGGAATGGTTCTCCTGAAGCAATACTTGGCTCATGAAGAACAGGTGGGCATAGTAAAGAACTGTCGTGAGATGGGCTTAGGCCCCGGAGGTTTTTATCAACCAGGCTTTGCAAGTGGAGCCAGACTCCGACTGAGAATGATGTGCCTCGGCTTAGACTGGAATCCTCAAACCCGAGTATACGGACACAAAAGAGTAATTGATGGAAGCAAACCACCCAATATTCCTGATCATTTCATTCAGCTGGCTGTGGGAGCGATGCTAGAAGCACAATCTTTGATTGAGAAGGAATGCGGTGTAAGTGAAGTGGAGGACATACTCCCTTCCATGGTCCCTAATGTCTGCATTGTCAATTTCTATGAAGAAAATGGAAAGCTTGGTCTTCATCAGGACTGTGACGAAAGTGTTGGAAGCCTGCAAAGAGGGATACCGGTAGTATCATTCTGCATTGGTGACTCGGCTGAGTTTCTCTATGGAGACCAGAGAGACTCAAGGAGAGCAGAAAGAATTATCTTGGGATCGGGCGATGTATTAATATTCGGTGGCGAGTCTCGCCACATCTTTCATGGAGTGTCAGTGATCATACCAGACACCGCTCCAGAGGGATTACTCAAAGACACAGGACTTCGTCCTGGATGTCTCAACCTTACATTCAGACAATATCAGTTTCCTGGTCCACACCCTTGAGGTCTGCGGTACAGCTACTTAAGGAGGTCAGGGCCAAACTAACAAAAGGTACGAGACGATTCAAAAACTTAGATAAACATTTTAGGGACTTTCAATCTGCATCTCTATTAAGTTTCAGTGTAGAATATCCTAAATCAATTCTCTTGGAATTTTAAATTCCTAATCCTGTATTTCTAGATGTTGTGAAACCTAAGAAAGACTCATCTTCAATCCAATCTTGAGTACCATCTAAAGGAACACGTAGGAAAAACCTTACTTAGTTATAAGACCGTAACAAGAGACCTAACCAAAAACCTGGTGATAGTGTCATCGTCTAATAGAGTGTAAGGTCAGGATTGGTCATCCTTTCTCTTGCATCTGTTAAAAGATAATGCTATCATTCAACCACACAGTGATGTACAGTTGATATATGTGAGATTGGGACTGACCACCTCGGTCTTCGCGTTTATTGACATGTTATATTATTGCAATCATCTAGTTGAGATCCGAATAAACCATCTAGGAATTCTATCTCTGTCGAAAGCCCGATTGAACTTTATTCCTATCAGATCTTTACTAAGGCTCATAAACAGTGATTCGCAAACCAACCCCATTTAAGATACTCTTATTCTATACTTCCACCGAGAACATTCAACTAAATGATCGAACCACCCCTCTAACTTGTATGAGAACTTAGCCGTATGCGTAGGCATGGAGAGCCATCATGTCATAGAAAATTCAAAACCACACCAATAAGACCGATTAGCAGTCAACTTAATCCCATGAACCACCTCACCAACCAATTAAGAACCTAGCTAATTAATTCTTGGAATCAACCCAGCTTCCTCCCTGCCTTCGACTTACTCAGGTATGTTGATACTAAGTGGGGGAGACTTGATGACTCAATTCGGATCATATCCGAGCGACAGTAACTAGTAATCATACCATAAGCCATAGGACTGCTAAACAGATAAGTCCAAACGCTTCGCGGAGAATCGAATAAGAGTGAAACTAGGGGAAAAAGCAAGACCTTCCCAAAATAACACCGAATTGAGAAATAACAACTAGACGTTGACCGAGACCAATCAATTAGCCGCAGATCCATAGAAAACGCATCCTTCGACGGCTCTCTGCTGAAAATGCACACTTTGGGGGTAACCTCCATTGTCTTCTTGCTGGACATGTACCCAGTACATCCTGGGTCGTCTTGCAAAAACCATGAGACTCACTGTAACACCCCGATTCGGCAACTTGAAAACTTAAAACCAAAGTAGTGAAAATTAGGGCCATATTTTTTTTAAAAAACAAGTGTTATGTGAACGTGAGAACACTAGACTTTTAAAATATAATTACATTTATAATACGTGTTCCCACATTACATAAACTCTTTCAAGTTCCAAACCGAGATGCCACATGACACCGCATTTTGAAACCCGTTTTCAAAGCTTCATTTAAACTTGGCCCATTTAATTGTCTCAAATAATCAGTGTCAAATAAGACTGTTGCCGGGGTACAGTATGGTCGAGCTAGGGAACTAAGAAACTTACATTGGAACACATTCCGCCAGGGCGATTCCTAGCTTCTAGTCATGCTTTCTAGCATTTGTTGTCTAACTCCGGCCTTGGTCGATGGAGTCCACCACGCTTCCGCTGCGCCATCTACCAGTTGCAATATCAGCAAGTGCCAATACGACAACATGGTAGGAGAGAGTCAGTGTTCCGAACACTAACGGGTTGACCTTGCGGTCTCCGGGTAAATTCGAGGTAGAAAGAGACAGAAGGTATAACATAACTAAAACAAATTACTAAAGAATGCAAACATCATCAACATAATGCATCTAGCATGTTATACACATAGCATGATTCACAACAACATTATAAACATCATCATCAACACCATTACATTATTTGGGGTTCTCATTCCCAACTTCTTTCTCACAAACTTTCTCCACTTTCCTCAATCCTTCTTTCCTCATAATCTCCACGCTAAACACTTAATCCAAGAATTCACTCATTTTGTAAATCTTATCCGATACTTAATGCTTTCTTATACTTTTCTTTGAAACATCTTTGTCTTTTAAGTTTTATTATTTCGATTAGCGTCAATGATGAGGGGGAAAACATCATTGAGCTCACACACGTCTACATCTCCTCGGTCAACCACCCAACCTACTCGGAAGCAAACAGGAGTACAGGACCTTTACCACGCGGGCACGACAGCTATCACACAAACAAATGCTCCCTGACTAGGAGGCCCAGCCTCAATAATATCATATCATAAACATGGCACGCTCTCAGCGGCAATCACAAATGCCCCGTTCCAGTCCCTCTCACTGTTCCTGAACTGCCATAGGGGTGACAGCACTATTCCGGTCCCGGGTGCAGAACTTACCACGGTATTAGACCCAGTCCCCACCACGTTAGTGCACCACATGTGGAGTTCGTTCTGCCCAGAATAGTACTCAAGGCAACGTGACGTTTTACCGCCCGAGCCTACCCTAATGCATTCATCAACCAGGATATCCCTGATATCCGGGGTACCTTCCTCTCCGCTACTTCGATACGTCACTCCTATCTCACCGCGTTTGTACATGTCTTTTAAAGTTTTATGCTTCAATTATGGCTTAATCCTAACAGTCGGCTCGTCCTTGGTGCATCCCTTCAACGAAGCCCGACCACTAATCGCAAACTATTCCCCCTAAATCTCATTGGCCCTAGGCCACAAATCACTTTTTCATCTCATCATCAACAATCACAAAACTCATTCTCATTCACATCATCAACGGATTTTCCTCGTCTTTCCAAAACATCTTTCGCAAAACTTTTCAAAAACCTGGTTTCACAAAACTTTTTCAAAAATAATCCTTCCAAGAACTTTCATAAGAATTTCATTTTTCACAAAAGCTTTTCACAAATTTCTTTTCACAAATCTTTTTCAAAAATCACAATTTTTGGGTGAGTGTTAATGGAGGAGCAAGCTCAACTCAACACTAAGCTTCTTCCCAAAAATGTGAACGAGGAAATCACGTCTTTTCTCAACCACTTTCTTACTTTCATAACTACATCCTCTTTCCAACATCAACTCTCTCCACTCAATATCAATTTCTCTTTCTTTTGTCCTTTATTTCTTTTGCATTCCATTCTCATCATACTTCATCTCTTTCTCACTCGTTCTCATACTTTCTCTTCAACCTCATCTCATCACTTATTCCTTTCTTAATTATTTCTCGTCTTTCTCATTCGTTCCTCTTTTCACTTTTCGGATTTTCTTATTATTCTCACGGTTCTATCATCATCATTTCACTAACCATACACAATCAAATATTTTATCAACAGAATAAAGAATGCACAACGAAATAAACATCTAGTATGCAAGCAAATAAAAATCCATCATGCAAAGAAAACAGGTAAACATCTAATTGCAACGTCCAGGTTGCCTAATTCGCAGTACTCTCACAATCCATCCATTCGGATAGCGGGCAACCGCGTTACGGGACCACAACACTCTCACTCACCTGGATGACGACACATCCTATGACTTTCCAAGATTCCCAGTCGTAATCCTTGCTTCTTTCGCGTCCGACACCCGCACTAGACATTTTTCCCCGTGTGTTAGAAACGATTTACGCGAATTCTTAATTTCATTTTAAAACACTTTAAATTAATCCTCTTTTTAAAAGCACATTGCCAATATCCAAAAGACTTTAAATCTAAATTGTTTCCTTTATAAAATGTTTCCAAGAAAAACCTCTTCAAACAATTTCTAAAACAATTTCTTTTTCAAAACAGAATCTTTTCTCATAGTTTAAAACACTTGGGCTAAAGAAATCATTTTCCTTAAACACTGAACGAGACCCTTAGAAAACAACTCTTTGAAAATCTTTCTTAAATCAAATACAAAAATTTAAGAAGGAAAATTACAAAACCAATCAAATTAACTTATTTAATTTCTAAACTTTACAACATCCTCAAACACTGACCAAAGATCATCAATTAAGAATCTCAAATTAATTTAAGTTATCTAAATCATTCTTTTTAAATAAAACATTTTTCAATCAATTCAAACATGTATTTTCACCAACCAAGTTCACAAACAGATCCAAAATAATCCCATTAGTATGAAAACATCACATACAAATTCAAAGAACTCACAAACAGTATAAAACAATTTCAATTCATCACATACACAAACAGTACATGCAAGTTTTAAGGCACTCAAAGCATTCACGAATACATATAATGCAAGAATCACGTTTTCAATTATTCAATAAACTTATTTATCTTATTTCTAAAAACCAAAAGGAAATCAAACAAACAGCATATCATTCCAATCACACATACACAGTATCATGCCCACAAAATATGGTCATTCACAAAGGTCATTTCTTAGAAACAAATTTCCTAGCTATACTAGCATGCTTAGACCGAATCATCTAGGTGCAATTTTTCAAAGATTGATACACACACAAAAGCATAAAGCAAATGAAATTATTTTCTTTCTTTTTAAACTGAAAACCGAAAGCATGAAAAGGAAAATTTAACAATCTTAATTTATCTTTCTTAACTTAAATCAATCAACCAGGTAGAATCACAAATCATTTTAAAGTCACACACATATATTTGCAATTAATCCGTGTATGCACATTCTAAGCCATTAAATTAAATTAGTTTCATTATGTATGTAGTTTAAACAATGATCAAATATAATTTCCTATTTCTATCCCTTATGGCCGAATACTAACATGTAAGAATGCAAAGTTTTTAGTTCAATTTTGAACATACAAGAATCACAAAGTTAAAGCAAGACATCAAACACTTCACTTAATTTCAAGTAAAAGTCAAGATACACTTTAAATTCAAAATACATGCATGCACTTAACATCTCTAGATCTAGTCTTATCATGTGCATGCATCAACTTTTACCTAGTAAAAACATGAAATTCATTTTTATTCACTAAGGCCGAATGGCCTTTTGCAAACTTTATCACATATAAAATCAATTATTTAAGTTAAATTATGTCCATTTTCCAAAAATCATTTTAAAGCTTGTCCTTTAAATCTTCCTTACAAAACCGTGACATGCATTAACCAAAGACATGATTTTTTTCTACTTGAATTTAACATGCATGATTTAAAACTTGGATCATTAAATATACATACACATAAATCAACAAAGTCATCATCAAATCATCATAAAAACCAAAGATCTTCAACTTTATTTTCAAGCAAACTTAGATCATGCATTCGTTCATGAGGAAATTACATAACATATTATAGATCATCATTTAAGCAAACAAAATTTGACATGCAAGACTAAAAATCTTAGATCTATCATTTATCAAGTTCCAAGCATACATTAATTTATCAAATCCTTTCTTAAACTCCATAGCTCACGGTTTTTAACAAGAAAATAAACATGCAAGACCAAATAATTTACTTTATCTTTGACTAAACCTAGATCATGCATTTACTTGCCAAATAATCACATACACACATATAGATCTTGATTTAGAAAAAGAAAAACATACATGCAAGAGAGATTTGTGTTGAGTTTAAACAAAACTCTAGATCTTTAAGTTTAAGTTAGAAAAATTAAGATCTAGCAAGAAAATCACAACCGAATCACACACATAGAGCTACACTTATTACAATTTATTTTTAGTCCATGAAAGTTCTAGATCAAGAAAGAAAAATTCACAAATTCATCTTATAAATCACAAAAAAAAAACAAACATGCAAGAAGAAAAAAGAAAGAGATCTAAAACTAAAAAGGGAAAAAGCTAAACTATTACATTCTTCTCTTGATCTTCGAGTTTCCTCTCATGAAGGGTGGTTCCTCAAGCTCCTAACACTTAGGTCTTCAAAGGGAATGGCTTGATCTAGTTTTAGGTTTCCTCCTCCCTCCTTCTACACCATACGACCACCACTCTCATTCTCTCTATCTCTATCTCTTTTCTATTTTCCTCTAAGGGTTTGAGAAGTCCCTAGAGTTGCGTTTGTGTTGGTATGGTGGAAGAAGTAAAATGGGTGAAGAGAAAAAAAAATGCACCAAGGCTTCCCATGCATATAAACAATTCATCCTTCCTCTTGTGCCCTCATGTATAATTCGGCCATAGCATAAGAAAAGGGGCAATTTTGGGCTTCTAAAAGTTTGCATGGCTAAGGTCTCAAAAGTCAAGGAGACAAGGTGGAGTGGGTTAGATGACTAGGGGTCACTTAGGTTCAATGGATAGTTGGCTTCTTAGTTAGAGTGTTATTAACTTGGTTTGGTTTATGGTTGCATCCTAATTCCTTTGGTTTCTCACTTTCTTACTCACTAAGTCTCCCAAGTCTTAGACTCATCCACACACACACACACTCGTATAATGTATACACACACACATACACATAATTCGTGGCACTCTCACACACCTACACATGTCTTGCAAATTTTTATTTCCTCAACCATTAATTTATTCTTTATCACTTTTACTTATAAATTATTAATTCACACAGTCATGCAACTAATTTTAACAAATTTCAATCACACCCTTAGTTTCATGCATCATACAGCACACTTATCAAACCTAGCATGCATCACATAAAAATTTCAAGCCAAATCAAATAAAAATCACTTTCTTCAAAACACAATTTCTTCAAACTCGTATTTCACTGTTCTGAAAATAAATTTTTATAACACAACCCAGAAAAATATGAAAATCATATTCTTAAAATCTACGCTTCAAGACGATCGTTTTTGATATAAAGTTCGTAAAAATCCGAGTTACGGTTTGAAAGTTATGAATTTTTAAAGTTAACAGACCCAAAAAACTTCATTTTGATAAAAATCACTTTTCCATAAAATCAAAACTATCTTCTTTTAAATTTATCCAACCAAAATCATTCTCTTTTCTTTTATAACAACATACTTTGTTCATAAAATCCTTGAAAATTATCACTTTATTTCCTATTCACATAAAATATTTTTCCGAAAATCGTTTACGCACGTACGGGAAAAATGCGGGGTGTTACACTCACTCTGGAGTGCTTCATGTTTCTTCTTTTCATCTTCGCACTCTTCAAGTTTCAAGCATATCAAATGTGTATGTGGGAATTCGCCAAGTCGTAGAAACCCTGCATAGTTCTATGCCTACGGATAGGTAGTCACCCACGTGCCCTCTTTTCAGCCTTGGATACCGGTCGGGAACCAGTGTACTCTATTCTGAGCAACGACTGAGCATACCCCCTAGCATGGATATAATCAAGTATTTCAATGCCAAGTGGGGGAGGATTTCAATCCAAGGAATGGGAGATGAAACTTTAATAATAAGAAAACTTACGATCCTATCTAGGTAGAGATGATACATTGTATTCGAGGAGAAGCATTGAAATAGGCTTGACCCTAACCGCACCCGGTGCGGGAAATAAAGACCGAAGGGAAGTGAAAAGCATAGTCAAAAGCTTTACCAATGGGATGGTTCTCCAATTATGGAACTAAACGGAATTTCGGGGACGAAATTCTAATAAGTGGGGGAGAATTGTAACACCCGAATTTTAATTCTAAGAGTAATTAGAATAATGATAAGATTTGGAAGTGGGGATTATTCTAAAAAGGATTTAAAATGATGGATTAGGATTTCTTTGAATGCCATAAAGGAATCAAGAAGCATTGGCATCAGAAAGGAGGTGGAAAGATGAACAAAAGAGCGTTAGAAGCGATGTTTCTGGTGTTATAAACACCCTATATTAGGAAATTCAAAATAAAAGATTTACAACTCTAAACATAAATTCCACCGTTGGATGTGAAGTAGGATAGGTGAGGAAACTTGCTTTAAAATTTGAGGAAGATCCAACGGGTAACGAAGAAGTTATGGCCTTTCAAAGTCTGGATATTGCAAAATTGTGCAGCTTAATCGCCTCTTAATCGATTAAGCTGCAATTTAATCGATTATTAATCGATTAAGGGCTGTTGCAGTGGAAAAAAAATAAAGGCGATCCACACGTGAATTCTTGCCAAAAACTCTAATTTTCTCTCTCTAGGGCACACAATCTCTCATTCCAAATCCATCAAGCCTCAAGGGAATCACTCCAAAATCCATCATCAAGTCCCTCTTCGTTGCTCCAAGTAAGTATTCATGTTCTTGAGTTCTTCTCTCTCTTTAATTTGGATTTTCTCTCTCTCTCTTTCCCCTCTTTGGGAAATTCGAATTTTCTCTTGAAATTGGGCAATAATCTCATCATCATTCCATTCCTTCGACTTAGGGAAGATCATCATCGCTCTCTTTATCTTCTTGCCTTTGGAACTCTTGTTTTTGGGAGTGCTTGGAGCTAAGGCTTGGATTTTCCCACTCTCCCTCTCCTTGGTTAAGGTAAGGGAGTGGATATAGTGAGCATTGGTTTGTTCTAGGGAATAGGTTCAAATTAGTTCATAAGAGCTTGCTAGGATTTATATGTTATTTTGGTGTTATTAAATCCCTAGGATTATGAAGGAATAGAGTAGTTTGATTTAATTAAAGAAATAAAAAGTAAACTTTGAGAATGCATAGAAATTGGTATGTATTAATGCTAAATGCTCTATATATTAAATGTTGATTGAATTGGTGAATATCTGTTAATGTCAGCAATTGATCTAATTTGTGAGTTATTTGGAATATATGTGGATGTTACTTTTATGTGATAATGCAAGTAATGTTGCCAATGATTCTAAGAGTGATAATTGTTTTGAATATAAATAAATGGAATTATAAAAATGATTGAAGTTGCAGCTATGATTGATCCTTGTGATACACCGACCCATTAGGTGCCCTGTTAGGTGACAAGTTACCCATTAGGCACAAGTTACCAAATCCAGGTGCAAGTTACCTATTAGGTCCCATAAATGCCCGTTAGGCGGGGGTATCCAATGGATCAATCATGCTGCACAATAATAAAAGTTTTGAAAATAGAAAATGTGAATGTGATGGTAAAAGAGTTGAGATGTTGTTTTTAGTCCTAATGGGTGTCAACCGTGGCCTAATAGGTGGAAAGTTACCTGGATTGGGTGAAAGTCCTAGTGGGAGTGAAATGCCTAACAGGTGCGCTAATCCCTAATGGTAAATAAAAGATAAAATGATTTAAAAGATGATGAGATGTGTGTGTGTTGTCCTCTGACCGTGAGGAGACATACGATGTTATTTGGGTATGTTAGCCTCTGATTGTGAGGTGACATACGGTGTATGATTTCGAAAAAGTGTATGATTTATGGTTATGAGTTGAAAACTGATAATATGAGTAAGTGAAGGTAATGAAAAGGGAAATAAAAAGATGAAAGTGATGTGAAAGACGAAAGTGATAAAGAGATGAAAATGTTGAAAAGATGAACAGATGTCAGGAATGAAAGAGATGACAAGTGAAACAAAATGATAAGTAATGAGAAATATAAATGAAATCTGAAATGGATTGCTAAAATGTGAATGCATGATGTGTGCCGGTGGATAAGTTGTGCTATATGATCTAATTGATAATTGTGCTTGGCTTAGTGGGTAATTATGTCTAATGAGAAACTGCTTTCCTATTTCATGTGCAATGCTCACTCCCTTACTATCTTTGCAGGTACAGAAATTGAGCTTGCACAGCCCCCGGTCGAGCAGGTGCACTCTCCCTCCCAGGGAGAGTAGATAGTAGTGGGTTCTTTTTTTGGGGTTTTTTGTATAGTCCTGGTTATTTTTGGCATATGGTATAGTTGTTTTTGAAAGTGGATTGTAAAGCTTTATTTTCTGGGGTCATCCAGGACACTTCCTATGGGTAGGAAGTATATTATTTTTTTTGGGAAAACTGTTACAGTTCCACAACTTGTTCATTGCTGCTATCTCTGATGTCATTATGCTTATGATGTAGTTGAATGTCACACAATGGTTATTTTGGCCCTGTTGGCTCTGGATGAAATGAATATATTCGATTTGCACAGGTTACAGGAAAACTAAGTTTTTGGAATGTCCAATAAACAAAGGAGACTCTGTCGGATTGGACAGAAGAATTTTATAACTAAAGTAGTTTTAAAAAGAAATTTTAAGTCGTTATTTTCATAATGGGGTAATTAAGATTAATTATTATTAGGGTGTTACATGGAAAGCCCGGTCATCTCAAGTATCCGTGCTCTAAGTATCTCAAGAAGAAGGAGAAAGAGAAGAAAAATGCAAAACACAAAAGGGCATACATAGTTTGGAATAGTGATGATGAAGAAGACAAGAAAAGCACATCAAATAGTTCTTCGGATGATGAAGAAGCCGCTTGTCTCAACTTGATAGCTCTAGTAGATGAAGACGAAAGTTCAAATGATGAATCAAGTGAACAAAGCGACGAAAGCGATGTAAGTGAAACTAAATCCGAAATTTCTTCCAAATATGAAATTTTATATAATGCTTATGAAGAAATGCATGAACATCTTAAGCAACTAGCTTTGAAAAACATTGAAAGGAAGAAGCTCATTTTGAAACATCAACAAGAGATTTTAGAACTTCAAAAACAAGTTGATGAGCTTAATCTTGAAAATGAAACTCTTGATCTAATATATGCTAGTTCTTCTTGTGATTGTGCTAGTAGATTGAATATTGTGGTTGATTGTGAGAATTGCAAGTTGCTTAAAGATGAAAATGCTATTTTGAAAAATAAGCTTGCAAGTTTCACAAGTGGTGATATTAAATTGCGCACATTGTTAAATTTTCAAAGAGAAAATTCAAACAAGTTTGGTTTGGGTTATACTAATGCTAAGAGTAAGTCTCATAGAAATGTTGTTGATTTTTCTAAAGTTGATTTTTCAAGTGCACCAACATGTTTCTATTGTGGTACTCATGGACATACTTCAAATGTGTGTTATATTAAAGTGCATGGTATACCTAAAGGAAATTTTGTTTGGGTTAAGAAGGGTGAGAGTCCCTTAACTAACAAAAATGGATCCAAGACTATTTGGATACCAAAAGGCAAAGCATGATTGTTTTGTAGGTGTGATTGAAGAGAAAAAGGGCTTACAAGTGTTATTCATTATTTGCTTCTTCAAATCTCAAGTGAAACTCCTACATTTTGGTACAATTGATATTGTTGAATATTCACAATTGGTATCAAGTGAATTTCTTACAAGAGATAGCAAGCATTCACAATTGAACTTACATTTGGTATATTCTAATCTTGCTATTAGTCTTTGACAATTGATATTACTTCTACAAAATTCATAATTGGTATCATTGTGTGATTATTAGATGTTTATCATGCTATTGTGATTATTGTGATATTTCTTTACAATTGATATCTTATTTTGTTAAGTGATATGATAACTCTTTAGTTACAATTGGTATTATATTTCATTGTTATATCTCTTTCCAATTGGTATCACATTTCAAAGTATACTTCATTAGTTTTACATTTGGTATCAATGTTGTGAAGAAATGAATGTTATAATTTCTCTTATTTTGGCTTAGTATTTTATATTTACAATTGGTATATATTACTTTTTGATAATGCCAAAAGGGGGAGAAGAGGTTGTTTTGTTGTTTTTATATAGGTTGAGCAAAGTTGTTGGAGATAGGGGGAGAATCAAGCTTATCTCAATTGGATTTCAAATGTCAAAAGCATTTATTGAGGGGGAGAAAAAGTCTCACCAAGTATCAAATGGTTCAAGCATCAACAACTTCAAACAAATTCAAAACGTGTTTGTCATTTTCAAAAAGGGGGAGATTGTTAGATCCAGTGAGAATGTTTTGATAATGACAAAGGTTTTGAACAAGCTACAAGTGTTTGTGATCAAGCTCAAGTATGAAGAAGTTCATCAAACAACAAGAAACAAACAAATGATGAAGAGAGAGCAAGCTCATGAAGATTCAATTTGTGTTTAATTGTAATATCTTTAATTTGAGTCTTTTATTTTAATGAGTTTGGGTAGAGTCTTTAGAGGGTAGTGAATCTCTATCAAGGTCATGATTATATCATAATTTGAGTTTTCACTTAACCTAAAAACAATAGGTGGCTTAAAGGTTTGAAAGAAAAGGTTTAGTTTTGAGAAAACAAGTTTTTAATTGATTTGAACAGTGGTTAATCGTTTAATGGATTAGGTTAATCGATTAACACACATGTTACAGTGGTTAATCGATTAAGGCCATGTGTTAATCGATTAACACCTGCAGTACTGGTTTTTAAAATACGTTTTTCACTTCTCAAAACTAGTTTTTTAGTGCTACTAACTTTTGGGTATTCTATATAAATCTTTTCCTAACATTTGTGAATCATTATTACAAACTTAGAACATTTTCATATCAATATTATAAAGATCAAAGCCACACTATTCTCTCTCACTTTCATAGATCAAAGCTTTCACTTTTACATTCTTTGATTAAGAATCTTTGAATCTCTTATGTTGATATTTTCATAGCTATTGAAAGAGATTCATAGGATTGTCATTGTTTTCATTGAGTTGTAATCATTGCAAAGGAGGCAAACATTCTACAACATAAGGAAGCCTTGGTGGTTGTTCATCAAGCAAAGTTATCTTGGAAGTCTTGTTGTGTTAACAAGCAATTGGAAGTCTTGGTGTGAGGCATCATCAAGCAAGTGGAAGTCTTTGAAGCATCTCAAAGCAATTGGAAGACTTGTTGTGGGGATATCGGCAAGCAAGGTAAGAGGTTAGATTATATTCAATAGGGTTGCAAGACAAGAGTGTGGTATCTCTTGGAGGCTATCAAGAAGTGAGTCTTGAGAGGCATTTGCTTGTAATTTGAGAAGTTTAATTCCTCATAGTGAAGAATCTCTCTTGGTTGAAGAGGGGTCTGGATGTAGCTTTCAAGCGGATGAAAGTGAACCAGGATAAATCACTGTGCAATATCTCTATTCCTTTCACTCTTTACATTCAAGTCATTTCAATATTGTTCTTGATTGAAAACCTAGAAAAGATTGATTTTCATAATTGATTGAATTGAATCTTAATTGTGAAAATTGATTTGGGGAAAATCATTTTCATAACCTAGGTAATCATTAAGAATATTGGTGTTAATCAATTTCGCTTTATCTCTGATCATATGTGTTAATTGATTGATTTTCGTATTTGAGTGAAAAGTGATTTTTCAGTTTTAACAGTGATTAATCGATTAACTAAAAGTGTTAATCGATTAACCAAAATCAAGCTTTCGTAAATAATCGATTAACCTGTTTGATTAATCGATTAACTAAGTGTTTTTTAAAGGGTTAATCGATTAATAAGCTTTGTCAATCGATTAAGTGCTGAGGTTTTTGTAAAAATTATTTGTTTTAATCGTTTCGATTCGTTTCTTTCGAAAATATTTCAAGGTTTCTCTAACACCTATTCAACCCCCTCTTCTAGGTGTTCTCCTAGTGTCTCCTAGTTATTTCACCCACCGATTGTAGTTCTTACAAGTTGGCTGAGCTTATTGTCACGAATTCATTTGTGAAATTCGTTATACTCATCCCCTATCACTTGTAATCAAAAGTCTTGGGGTGTGCCAAGCTAATCCAAGTGTTCCTTGGATTATTAAAGTCTTGAGAGTTCTCAAGCAAGAAGACCAAGAGTTCTTGGCTTGGTGGTGTTCTTGAATTGGATTCAAGGAGCTGTGGAAGTGCATCTTCTCCATCAAAATCAATTGGGGTAGAATTTCAAGAGTTTGGTACACTCTTGGAAAGGGGTTAGGTTGAGTGAAGACCTCAAATTAATTCCTTGTAATTGTTCTAGTCAATTGATTAATAGAAACTCTCCTAAGTGGCTTAGTAGGACTGGACGTAGCTCATTAGGAGTGAACCAATATAATAATTTCCTTGTGTTGATCTCCCTTTATTGCTTTCCTTGCATCTTTCATTGTTGCACCTATTGAATTAATTTTCCGCTGTATTTAAATTGTTATTACTCTGTTTTATCAAGCTTATCATCTTTAGATTGCTGCAACCTTGTATTTCTTGCATTAACCATTTGTTGCAGCAAAAGCAAATCTGATTCACTGAAGTTCAGACATTGCATATCGATATCCAGTCTCTGATATCGATACTGCATATCGATATCCTCCTTGGGATATCGATATCCTCGTGTCACAGTGAGCAAAAATCTCAGGTTTTTCTGTTTCAGTTATTTTACTTCTCAACCTATTCAATAACAAACGAAAATTTTATATCACTGCCACAATATACTATTCACCCCCCCTCTAGTAATTGTTAAAGCCTGCTTGTTGGTTTCCAACATTCATTGCTGATTCATAATTTTTAGAGGGAAATTTGTTTATGCATTTTAACCCTTAGTTTCATCCTTTCTTTATTTTATCCCACCTTGACACTTTTAGCCATGGCCTCATTATAACCAAATTAAAGACCTTTTGATTTGTGCATGTATTCAATAATTTCAGTGGATATTTGGGTCTATGGTCAAGCTTATGGTAAAATTTAACTATTGTATGAACTTGAGTGAATTGATTTATACCCTTGATACACATCAGAGATATAGATTGAGAGGTTGAGAGTGTTCACTAGTTCTGAGTTCTGATTAATTTTGTTTCTTTAACCAGGTTTTGATATGTGAATAGCTTGTGTAAATATGTGGCTGTGTTGATGAGTCGAAGTCTTAGATTAAGTGTTGTACATTTTGATTTTGAAGGTAGTCTCGTGTTTATAAATTTTTATTTTACTTTTGCCTGGGACATGCAAAATGCAAAGTTTGGGGGTGTGATTTGGGTCTATTATATGATGTTTTAAGGGTTAATTTCACTTCCTTTTGCTATGGTTTTGGCTTGTTTCTCTTGTAAATATAGGTACTTTGTATTAGTTTTAGGAATTTTTAGTTTATTAGAAACCTTTGAACATTTTGATCCGTTTTGGGTATGTTTCAGGTGTTTTGGAGCTTTATGTAGAGAAAATATTATTGTAGTTAAGAAGAACATAAGAAGACCTTGAAAATGGCACAAGAACAGAGAGAAACGGAGTCGGAAGTTTCCTGACACGCCCAGGCGCGGGAATGGCGCGCCCTGGCGCGCGTGCTTCATTTAATGCTGGGTGTACATATAGCGCGCGCCCAGGCGTGCTGCTTCACACGCCCATGCGCGCATGACACGAGGAAGTCCAATTGGGCCTAATTCTGAGCAGTTTTGAAGGATTTTGATAAGATTAGACTTTTATCTATTTATTTTAGGATTAATATTAGGTTTAGGGGAGAGAGTCAGTTAAGGGGGTAATAATAGTCAGTCATTCTTAGAGATTAGAATTGAGTTAAAAGGAGATTTACACAGTTTGGGAGCATTCGAAGGAGGGATCGGGAGAAGATTGAAGATTTGAAGCACATATCTGTGGTAATTTAGGAATAAATATCATAGTTATTTGTTTTCTTCTTCTCTTTCATTATGTGTAACTAAACCTTTTGTGTTAGGAACATGGTGGATTTGTATTTGTAATTTATTTTTATGAATTGATGTTTTTCAGTTTTAAATCAAGTGTTTAATTGTGATTTTATTGTTATGCATTGAAGTAGATAATCTATGTTCTGAATTTCTAAATCTAAAATTGGAAAATTAGGATTTAGAATAGGTCATGCAATTAAACAACATAATTATTCAATTAGTAGGAATACTATTGAATTCTTATTTACTTTTCATAAATTCACTATTCTTAATTAAGGTTATTCAATGATTTAAATTTCTAAGGAATTAGGATTTGATAAGTTTAATAATAAACAGTAATTTCATAAGAGAAATCTAGGAATTATTATTTTCTGAATTTGTTCTTGATTTGAATGAAAAATATTGGTTTATAATAAATAAGTGAATATACAATGAAACTGAGTTCCTAACCAAGGTCTTCCATTTAATTTCTCCTTTATTTTATTTTTCAGTATTTTTATTCTTCTTGTTAATTTATTTATTTAATTATGAATTTTATCTTTTAATAGATTTTATTCTAGATTTTTCCTTAGGTAGAGATAGATTGAACAATTCTGAGTCCCTGTGGGTACGATATCTGGTCTTAACCGACTATATTACTTTGCGATCTAGTATACTTGCTAGAGAGTGATCAATTACAAGCTCTCTGGTAGAATCATTTTAATGTTGCAGCAGTGGTAATCGATTACCTCAAGGAAGTAATCGATTACCTTGTGATTTTAGGGTAGTAATCGATTACTTGGGGAGGAAGTAATCGATTAGGTGCTCTTTGCTGAATATACTAAAATGTTGCATCAAATGTGGTAATCGATTACTGTGGGCAAGTAATCGATTACCCTTTTAAAAGTCTGGAAAAAAAAAACGTGTGTGGACCACACGATTTAGCTTTCTCACTAAGCAAAGCCTCCTATTGATATGGGTATAATATATGATGTTTTTGGGCTTAATTTCACTTCCTTTTGCTATTGTTTTGGCTTGTTTCTCTTGTAAATATAGGTATTTTGTATTAGTTTTAGGAATTTTTAGTTTTATAGAATCCTTTGAACGTTTTGATCCGTTTTGGGTATGTTTCAGGTGTTTTGGAGCTTTAATTGGAGAAAATATTATTGAAGCTGAGAAGAGCAAGAGAAGACCTTGAAATTGGCACAAGAACGGAGAGAAACAGAATCGGAAAGTGTTGAGCATGCCCAGGCGCGTGGAGGCCGCGCCCAGGCACGCGTGCATTGCTGAAAAAAAGGCGTGCTGACCAACATGCCCAGTCGCGTGCTGTTCGCTGAAGCCCAATTGGGCCTAATTCTAAGCAGTTTTGAAGGATTTTGATAAGATTAGACTTTTATCTATTTATATTAGGATTAGTATTAGGTTAAGAGCCTTGAGCAAGCAGTTAGCAGCCATGAGAGCCATTAGTATTCAATAGATAGTTTTAGAAAGGAGATTTACACACTTTTGGGAGCATTCGAAGGAGGGATCCGGAGAAGATTGAAGATCTGAAGCACATATCTGTGGTAATTTAGGAATAAATATCATAGTTATTTGTTTTCTTCTTCTCTTTCATTATGTGTAACTAAACCTTTTGTGTTAGGAACATGGTGGACTTTATTTGTAATTTATTTTTATGAATTAATGTTTTTCAGTTTCAAATCATGTGTTTAATTGTGATTTTATTGTTATGCATGGAAGTAGCTAATCCATGTTTTGGATTTTCTAAATCTAAATTGGAAAATTAGGTTTGAAATAGGTCATGCAATTAAACAGCATAATTATTCAATTAGTAGGAATACTATTGAATTCTTATGTACTTTTCATAAATTCACTATTATTAATCAAGATTATTCGAAGAATTAAGTTTCTAAGGAATTAGGATTTAATAAATTGGATAATAAACAGTAATTTCATAAGAGGAATCTAGGAATTACTATTTTCTGAATTTGTTCATGATTTAAATGTAAAATATTGATTTATAATAAATAAGTGAACATACAATGAAACTGAGTTCCTAACCAAGTTCTTCCATTTAATTTCTATTTTACTTTATTTTATTTTTCAACATATAACTCTTCTTTTTAATTTATTTATTTAATTCTGAATTTTATCTTTTAATAGATTTTATTCTAGATTTTCCCTTAGGCAGAGATAGATTGAACAATTTTGAGTCCCTGTGGGTACGATATCTGGTCTTAACCGACTATATTACTTTGCGATCTAGTATACTTGCTAGAGAGAGAACATGTTTTTGGCGCCGTTGCCAGGGACTTGAATTAGTTTAATTTGTTTTGGCACTAAGAAGTAATTTGGAGTGAAATCTATTTTTGGGACTTAATTGAAATGTATAATAATGATTTATGAAGAGTTATAATTTTTTGATTTTGTTTTGGCTTCACATCCTCTTACTTATGATGCAAATACCCCTATTAGTGAGATTGAAAAATTTTATAGGAAATCTTTCATAGAAAAGATAGTACAAGAGTTGTCCGTTAAGGAAGACTTAAGTACTAATCTCTCTGAAAATTGTGAAGAAGAAAAAGAAAGTAAGGTGCATCATGAGATAGAAGAGGTGAAACAAAATAAAACAAATGGGGATAGAATAATAGTAGAAAAATTTGACTCATCCATGCGTGCTGAAATCTCTGAACTTAAAAATTGTGTTAAATCCCTTGCATGTATGGATGATTCAAAATTTTTCAATTATGTTCGACCCTTGAGTTTGCATGATGTTTTTCCAGAACATCAACATAAGTCATTGTTGTACAAAGGGATAAATAAAGATCCTAAAAATTTTGTTTCCCTTGTTCATGAAATTAACACTTTCATGAATGGGGAAAAAGATAAATTTTCTGAGATGATGCATGATGTAAGGAATGTACCTTTTGACCTTGGTGAGATTGAATTTATTTCTAAAATTTCCTTACTTCAGCCATGCTTGGGATATGGGAGTAACTTGTTATTCCTATATCACATGGGAGTTGAGCCATAGAATTTGGGATCCTGGTGGATTCTTTGTAATTATGTAGTAGTGTAGGTTTTATTTTTTTTAGTTAGTTAGTCAGTGAATAAGGAGTTGAAACTTCCTATAAGTAACTACTAATGAAGTGCTTTATAGCACTATTTTTAGTTGTTCATGTGACACAGGTAAATAAGTTTGGGGAATTTTATCCATGTTGCATTAATATAAAAAGCTGTGCTACAAAGGTAAGTTTCTTAATTCCTTATAATATGTATTTTAGTTTAGGAAATTATTTTTTAGTATAGGTAATTTTAATTTAATTTTTTTTTAATTTTTTTTATTCTGCATTAAAAAAAAAGGCTCTGTACAGATGCCGCACGCCTGGGCGCAGGAGCCCGCACGCCTGGGCGAGCGGCAGGCTTTAATCAGCACGCCTGAGGGAGTTTTCTCCCCATTCTCACTCAATTTCTTCAATTCTCTTCTTCCCCTTTCAAACCCTAAACCCCCAAATTTCAAAATTTCACTAAAAACTTCCTCAAATCAGAAATTCTTCCAACATAACTCAACAATCCTTCTTCCATTTTCATTATTCTTCCATATTATTCAAGAATTTCCAAGTTTTTCACTCATTCCCTACTCTTTCTTCAATTCGGTTTTGCTTCTCTCAAGGGTAAGGGACACGAATTTTCCATCAATTTGGGTAAGAATCACTCTTCTATACTCCTTGGTACTGTTGTAATTGATTTTGGAGTTAGGAGTTAGTGATTTTGAGTTTGGTTTTTGAGTTCTAGAGAGTTTCCCACCAAGTGCTCGATCAATTGTCTCTAGTTATTTTTGAGCTGTTAGGATGCCTAGAGGGAAAAGACCAGTTGTAGGGAGCACTAGTAGTGACTTGGGGAAGACCTTCGAGCGTTCGAGGTTCTCCGATTACTATGATGGGAAGATGGTGAAGAGAGGTATAACCCCGGGTCGAGCATGCTTTATGATAGCGAGGGGCCAGTAGGGAGGAGAGTTGTTGGGGTCAGTAGCATTGAGGACGTGAAGGAGACCCTGTTGATTAACAAGTGGATGGATTGGTTTAGGGAGCCTGATGAGGTGTTTAGCAAGTTCCTGGTGTGGGAATCCTATGCTAACGCCTGATGGAGGGTGAAGAGGTTTGAGTTGGATGGTACTCACAGGAGGGTATCGTATGTTCGAGGGGTTGAGGTTCCTTATGACGCAGACACTATTGCTCGCGTCATGGGATTCCATCTTACCCTTTGGAGGCGGCACCTTCTATGTTTACTGTGGATAGCTTTGACAATGAGGATGAGTACCCGCTGAATATGGTGAAGGATGCCTTGTTTCTGGCAGACAAGGACTAGAACTTGTCTATGGCTGGAACGGTCAAGCATGTGTACCAGAAGAATCTTAGGGAAGCAGCTAGATTCTGGGTCAAATTTATTGTACATAATTTGGACCCACATTCTCATAATACTGAGGTACAGCCACGGTTTGTAGATTGATATATGCCCTTCGTCGAGGTATTATAGTAGACGCTGCATCTATTATCTCTAATAGGATGCATCATTTTGCTAAAATGGAGGCAGGGTATGTAGGCTTTCCTTGGGTTATCACCCGACTGTGCACTGCAGCTGGTGTTGATTTTCGTGGGGATGTGAGGGATCTTAGGAGGACCCCGAAGAGGACCAGGGCTACGGGGACATGTTTATTGGCAAATATATTGAGATAGCTAGAGCCGGTCCACCACAGCCAGAGTCATATTCCAGCTCAGCAGCCTCAGGATGAGGCAAGTCCTTCCAGCCAGCCAGCACAGCAGATAGGAGGTGATGATGGGATGATTATTGGGATGCTACAGCGTTTGCTCCAGAGACAGAGCAGAGCGGCTGAGTTCCAGCGTAGAGAGATGCGTAGGAACCAGGCTAGAGATACATTTCTGAGCAGTATCGGAGCAGCGCAGGGTATGCCTTATGATGTGCCACCATACACAGATGAGGATTAGAGCGTACTGGATGCATCTCCTGAGGAGGAGGATGAGTAGTAGTTTAGGGGATTCTGATTTTTATTTATATATTTTGTACCCCTTCCCCTATTCAGACCTGTACTTGTGCTATAACAAAAATATGTATTCGCTTTCTAGGATTTATTTTTTTAGTTTCATTGCTTGGATATTTATTTGGATCATTGGTTATTTGCATCTAGTTATATTTTGTGTAACAGGTGTGAGTTGATATGTTCCCATTAGAGGTGTTATTTTTGGCACTTGTTTCTAACGACCTGCAGGTACTAAGTTTGGGGGAATGTCTTCTCACTTTTGTTATTGATGAGCAATTTTTGTGGATGTGGTAGTAAGTGTTCCTGATTTATTCCATGTAATTTTTTATTTTGTAGTTAGGTATGTTTAGTTTAGTTTGCTTGAGGACAAGCCAACCTTTAAGTTTGGGGAGTGGACAAAATAAAAAATTTTCAGATTTGAATTTTTTCTCCCATTTTTTTGTTGGTTTGTGTCTTAGGTAGAGGTTTTGTAATTATTCTAGACTTAGGATTATTCTTCTAATGATAGGTGTATATACTTAGTTTAGGATTAGACTCATTGATTCATGTTATTTATTTTTTGAGCCGTAAATATTTTTGAAATTTGGTTATTTTGACAAAGTTTTTCAGAACTTGAGATTAGTGAACTGACTTTAGCTTAGTGAGATTTTGAGCCTATTTGATGGGGTATGATTTATTGAATATTTTGATTTAAGACCCCTATTTCTTTCATGAGTGTGTTCTCTTTAGTTTTGTGTTCTAAAACTTGACCGGTGACCATTTTGAGATTGATAATTGATTACATGCATGAAAATGATTAAGGCATTTAGGATGGTGTTTTTGTAGCCTTCAGATTTTTTTGTTGGATTTGTTTACCCTTAGTTGCCCATTTTGAGTCTGATATAAATATGATTTTTCTTTGGTACCCTGCATTGATTGTATATTTTTGTGAGTACCTTAGAAATTTTGAATGAGAAATTGAGAGAGGGACATTTCAAAAGTATGAAAATTGTGAAGGTGTTGTTGAGTTACTCTTCTTCCAAAAGAAAAAGAAAAAGAAAAATTAAGAAAAAGTGAAAATTGATGAATGATAAGAGAAAAGAAATTTGTTTGTTAGAAGTAGTAGAGTAAAATTTAAAAAGAAGAAGTTAGAAATTGTTGTGATTTGAGTATGAGTCCTCATAGTATTCATTGCTCATTCATAATTTATAGAGGGAAATTTGTTTTGTATTTTAGCCCTTAGTTTCATCTTTTCTTTCTTTTATCCCACCTTGACACTTTTAGCCATGGCCACGTTACAACCAAAATAAAGACCTTTTGATTTGTGCATGTATTCAATAATTTCGGTGGAGATTTGGGTCTATGGTCAAGCTTATGGTAACATTTAAGTATTGTATGAATTTGAGTGAATTGATTTATACCCGAGATACACATGAGAGATATACGCTGAGAGGTTGAGAGTGTTCACTAGTTCTGAGTTCTGATTTATTTTGTTTCTTTAACTAGGTTTTGATATGTGAATAGCTTGTGTAAATATGTGGCTGTGTTGATGAGTCAAGAACTTAGTTAAGTGTTGTACATTTTGATTTAGAGGGTAGTCTTGAGTTTATGAATTTTCATTTTACTTTTGCATGGGACATGCAAAATACTAAGTTTGGGGGAGTGATTTGTGTAACACCCCAAAATTTTAATCCTGGATTAATAAAAGTTAATTATAAATTTTATTTATAATTAATTATTATTATAAATTCCTGATTAAATTAGGTATTTAATTATTGCAAATAGGTATTTTCTATGCAAAAATTAGATTTTTGCATATTAGTCCCTGTTGTAGGACCTAGGTGCAATATTAGAAAGTCTTGGAGGGAAAAGGGAATAAAATAATCATTTTTCAAATTTCAGTCGAAATACTCGAGTATTTCGTTCGATACTCGAGTATTCTGGGTAGTGTTGCTCGAGTTAGTGCGTTTGATGAGTCATCAATGCGTTAATCCAAAAGCTCGACACGAAATCACTTCAGGAACACCTCCAGGATATCGTGGCGAGCTGCATGCAACTGGAAATCGTCTATTTAAGGCAATCAACACGAGTTTGAACTCTTGTTGATGAAATCGTGAGGTTTAGGGTTCCGAATTCGTTTTCAACGATTCTCATTCGTTCTTGAGTGTTAGGTTGAGAGTTATACACCATTACAAAGCTTGAATCTTGAGCTTTGTAAAGACACTAAGCTTGTGAGCTGAGAGTTGATGTACTAAGAGAATCGAAGCTCGAAAGTTGAAGTCGTTTTCTGGAAAACAGTTCGGGTAGCTTACTTTGGCGTTTGATTTTGGTAAGTTCTGAAACTTTTGAGGCTTCAATTCAGTTTCATTCTCTTATGCATGTTGCAGAGAATAATTTCTAATAATTTTCCCCAATTATTTTGCATGAATTAATGATCAAAATCTTTGGTTTTATGACCTCACTCAAAACTGTGTTCCTGTCAAATGGATTCTGGGGAAAATAGCTTGGAGGTTGATTTTCTGTTGATTCTCAGTTTCTACACGACCTAGAGGTAAGTGGGAAGCTATACATTCACTAGAATAAGGATTGATTTCATGAATTTGTGTAGGAAGCCACCATGAGGCTTAAAGGGCTTAGTTTGAAATAAGGATATTGGCTTGGAGGCCATTCTGTGTGTTGCAACTTGTTGGAGCATGTTTGTTATGTTGCATGCAAGCTAATTGCAAGTTATTTTCATGTTAAAGATGCTAAGAATTGAAATTGGCATGTTAAGTTATTGAAAATATGATTTTTATGCATAATGAATGCTCAGTTTTGATTCAGTGTAAATTGATGTAATTTCTGTGTTGGAACATGTTTAATGTACTTAAACTTAACTCTGTTGAACACTGGCTTTGGTTAAAATTGGTTAGAGTTGAATTTAGTATGTGAAAACTCAGTTTCAGTGCTTTACTGTCATGAAATACTCGAGTCTTTGGCTCGATACTCGAGTAGTTCGTGGTGCACCAGTGCATCTGGTAGCACCAGTACTCGACTGTTTGAGCTGAGACTAGAGTATTGTCTGATGCACCAAATGGAAATTTTGATGAACTACTCGAGTCTTACATGAACTACTCGAGTATTATGGGATAATGAACTACTCGAGTACTTCATGAACTACTCGAGTATTTCTGGAGAACCTGAAACTTTTTTTTTTCAGCAAACCTATGAACTACTTGAGTATTTTGGTAAGATACTCGAGTATTCTGGAAAAAAATATGAGAATTTACTTTTCAGAAACACATGAACTACTCGAGTCTTGTGATAAGTTACTCGAGTCTTTTTAGTCAGAATACTTAAATTTCATTTTTAAAATCTAACCAAGTTATTATAACCCAAATTATTAATTTTTAAGTTGATTAATCATGTTCCAAGAAATTAATGAGATTGTAAGATTACATCAATTACTTTGAATACTTGTGAATAAATTATTCCATGTTGGATATATATATTAAGATTAAAGAGGGATTAATCTTAAATGGAATATGTTATGGCATTCATGCATGGTGTTGGTGGTAAGTCGTCATTTTGTCATGTTCAAGGGTTACTGCTTGCTTGACCCCACTTCAAGGTTGACGTTGTGCGTCTTATGTCTAGATGACTATGTAATACAAGTGATAGTTTACGTTTTGGCGACGTGACGATCACCAGATAGGGTGACGTTGTTTGTAACAGCCCGATTTTCGTAAGCCAAAAATATTTACTTTTACTTATCAAAGTTACAAAAATTGAGGCCAGATTTTTTTTTTATTTTTTTTTTTGAAAACATTGTGAATGTGTTTTGAAAACATTATTGAAAAGTCCTTGGTGTTCTCAATATCCTTTTTGAAAACCGAGTTGTTACTAAGACTGTTCATAACATTCGTTTCCATAAAAGAGTTTGGTTCAAAACCATCTTAACAGTTTTCAGAAACTTCTCATGAATCAAAAGCACACGAAAATATACTCCACCAGTCAAATTGAAACTAGGCTCAATTACATAATGGCTCATGACATTGGTAATCCTTAACTCAACACTCGCTACCGCCTAAGCTAATTACACTGCCCCTAAAGTTTCCTATTGAAAGCAAGCGGGTGTAGCTCTTTGTCCTTCTTGCGTCCTCTTCTCGCCCTCGAAGACGATGCCGCTTGTGTGGTGGTTTCCTCATTGTTGTGAAACTTTTGTGCCACCCCATCGGCTACAATAGAACTTCTATGCTGCTCGCACCGGACCTTCTCCTCATAACTCTGAAAACCTCGTACGTTGACTTGCCCTAAGTGTGGCTCCAGATTAGCTCCGCTCAGTTGATGCTCCGGATCCGGAATCACGATCTCCGTGTAACGGGTCCATGCCCATCCGCTTGGAGTATGTTTCCAACCTCTCCCATGCTTATTCCACATGTCGATATTCATGCAATACTCCATCTACCCGTTGAGATACCAGCCACACCGATATGCCAACGAACAGGAGAGAGTAAGTGATCCGAACGACAAATCGTCGACGGTGTGGAATTACGCTAGGACAAATAATAGGACCATACAAGCATACAATATAACACACAGGCACACAGCAACCAAAAATATCATTGTCATTATGATTATCATTATCATTCTCTTTTATGCATTTCTCACGAGTATTCCTTCTTTCTTTCTTTCATTCCTTTACTTCCCTTAATTTCTCATTTTCTTTTCATCTAGTCTTATCAATTTACCCTCTTTAATGCGTTGGGGAAAAATACCATATATCATCAGGATATTCACTTCATTCTCGACTATCACTCACGTCTACATCTCCTCGGTCATCCACCCAACCTAGTCGGAAGCAAACAGAAGTACAGGACCTTTACCACGCGGGCACGACAGCTGTCACAACACATAATGGTCCCAGACCAGGAGGATCTCGTCCTCAAATCAATTCAATTTCATAATATCAAGGCTCACTGTCCACGCAGTGGCAAAACACAATGCCCCGTTCCAGTCCCTCTCACTGTTCTCAATTTGCAATCTAGGGGGCGACAGTATATTTCTAGTGGGCCCACAGAACTTGCCACGGCATTAGACCCAGTCCCCACCACGTTAGTGCGCCACATGTGGAGTTCGTTCTGCCTAGAAATATACTCTAGACTTCTTGACGTTTCACCGTCATCGTCCTCCCCTAATGCAATCTCCTCCTAAGTATCCGCAGATACTTATGGTTCCTTCCTCTCCACTACTTCGCACTCTCATATCTCACCGCGTAAATCTTTTAAAGTCTTTTATCTTGTTTTTGTTTAACCTAAGGTCGGCCCGTCCTTCGTGCAACCCTTCAACGAGTCCTGACCACTAACTTTGCACAGCCTTTCTCTCATCATTTCTCACATAGAACAGAGCTGGGATCACATCACAATTTCCAATCTCATTTCTCAAACTTTCTCATCATACTCCATTTCTCACCATCATCTCATTCCAACATCTCTTCTCAAAACATTCTTGGCACAACTTTCTCAAAACACAATTTCATAAACTTTCGCAAATCTCTTTTCATAAGTTTTCACAGAACGTAGTTTCCACTAACTTTTCTCAAAATGTTATTTCAAAAGACTTTTTTAATTATCCTTTCACATACTTCATCAAAAAGATTGTTTCGCAAAGCTTTTCTCAAAGACATAACTTTTCACGAAACTTTTAAAAGAAAATCTCTTTTGATAAGCCTTTTCCAAAAATCCCTCTTTTCAACCTCTTTCCAAAAATTTCTTTTCACAAACCTTTCTCAAAATTTTCTTTATTTATTTCTTTCACAAAAATTTATTTTCACAATTCTTTTCAAATAGTTCCTTTTCAGGAATCTTTTCAAATACCGCTTTTCGAAAACCTTTTCAAAAACCGCTTTTCAAAAACCTTTTCAAAAGTTACAACTTTGCTGAGCGCTAATGGAGAAGCAAGCTCAACTCAACACTAGTCCCAGACTAAAACCAAAAACAAAGGAGCCCAGCTCCACTCAAATCTCATCTCATGTCCAGCAAACAACATCATTCTCCCCAGCTCCGGCTCGTTCTCATTCATTCTTTCCCCCAATCTCAATTCTTTCTTTCTTTTCCGACATATACTTCGTTTCCAATCATTATCATTTTCTCATCTCATTACTTTCTCAACTTATTCCTTTCATTCTTATTTCTCATTCGGGACGTATCCATCAACATATTACTCATTTAATTTAACAGCCGTAAATAACATAAGGCACAATTAAATAAATATATAAAAGCATGCTATCATTCACACAAACATCACACAACAATGTGGTCTTCGTCACCTTCGTATAAGTGGCCACACAATCACACAATTGCCACTTATACTACTGACTCTAACCACTTAGTTCCGATCTTTGAGATGATACGGAACGTCCTACTAAATCACCTAACTACCACGGTGTCTTAGGAAAGCTTCTCTCTCACCTGAGGTCCAGCAATGTAATGCGTACCGTCTCCTTGAATCCGTTCTGTTGCCGGCTGCCCCAATCCCTCGTCTTTCAAATTCCTTGTACTAAATAAAATACGCTTATGTTATTAATTGTATTAAGAAAATCTTTTCTTAAATTGATACTTGTCTTTCCTTGGTTTTGAAAACTTTGAAAATATAACCATTTTCGATCCGGCTTTTTCTTAAATCAATTATCACTTGAAAATTTTGCTTTAGATCATATTAAAACATTTTTAATTATAAAAGCAAGTCCAAGGAAGTCTGAACAATAACACAGTTTTGCAAAATCACTTTAATATCACTCCGAAAATATTGTAAAAACACTTTTTACTTTGAAATAACTTTTTAACTTAAAATTTAACACTTTAAAACCCATGTTTTATCATAAAACAACTTTGTACCATCATGAACACAACATGACATTCAAACAAATCACACCACATACAACAACCAATGTCACTTAGGTATGCAGGGTTTCATAAATCAAATTTCAAGTTTCAAACCAACATATTTACATTTATTTCCATGCGCATTTTATTCACGCGATTAAACTCCCTAAACCTATCTAGACCACATAACCGAATAAAAACAAAGAAAATAAATCAACCATCACCATTCAAATCACATGAATTAACTTGGTTTACTCTAGGCATTCAAATTCCATTTTCTTTAAATCTCAACCGAATATACGTAAACACACACTCACACACATGCATCAAGCACAACACTCTTCCAAGATTAACTTAATTTATTTATTTCTCTTATTTCTTGATAAAGAATCGATTTAGAAAATAAATGTTCTCAACACAAGTTCAAACAATTTATTTTAGCACAATTCCTTAAAATCCACCTATTTCTTCTAAATCATTTCGTTGAAAAGGAATTCTAGTCTAACTATCATGCATAAACCGAATATCATCATGAGAAAGCAAAATCAAATATGCATGCACATAGAACATGGACTAATGCAAAGATCATTTTCAAAAACTTGTTTTCTTATTGTCTTTATGAAAACCGTGAGTTGCACAAGGATTTTAACAAACAAAAATCTAATTTCTTGACACAATAAAATCAAGAATCATGTCAAGGTCATTATCCTTTTTTAGAAAAACACATGCATGCACCTACAAATATCTAGGTGGGACAATTTTCAACATGCATGTAAGAAAATGATGATCTAGTATGATTTCCTATTCTACCAAGACTTGGCCGAATGGTGACATGCAAAAAGGCAAGGTTTTATAATTTTATTTTCTACATGCAAATGCCTAAATTCATGGATCATATCATGCAAGACTTATAGCATCATCTTGATTTCAAGCTATCAACTGAATTATCGTCATTACACACACGAAAATCTTGATTCAAATTAAAATTATTTTCAAAGTTTGTTAAGCTTAATTTCCTTTGAAATTCGTGAAATGCATATAGGAAATCAAGACTTCACACTCAATTTAGACATACAAAATTCAAGCTTCATGTCTTCTTAAAATTAACCATAGATCAAGACAAGCAAAAGAATAATCAAAGCAAAAACATAACATAAACTCAAACCTTCAAACAAACCGTGAAAGTAAGCTAGAAAATAACATAGAAGTAGCATGAAATCACTTAGATCAAATTAAAAGCATAAGACCTAAATTTTCTACTCATGGCCGAATCATTTTGTTCTTGATTTGGTGGTTTATGAGTTCATTTAGTTCTAAAAATCCAAGATCAAACATAAGGAGAACATGCAAAGAAAGGTACGGATTCTAAGGCCACAAAATCAACATGCATGGGAGAATCAACACAATCTATGGACTTTAAACACATCCTCAACAAAACCGTGATGAAAAACATTCACAAGTAAGAGATCAAAAACATTTTCACATCAATGTTCAAGATCAAAGCATAAAAACAACATGCAAGACACTTAGATCTCAAGATCACTAAAAAAAAATAATCACATGCATCACAAAAAGAATTAAACAAAGTCCATTAAAAGTCCTTTACAACACAAAATTATTCAATTAAAACTCTATCTACCTTAATTCCTAACTTAAATCTTCAAATCTTCTCTTCTCTTCCCTTAATGGTTTGCCTCGGCCTCTCTCTTCTTCTAGGGTTGATGGGTTTTCTCCTTGATTTTTGAAGACTAAGATGGTTGAGAAAGGAATTAGAGGAGTGTGGGTTAAGAACTTTGGGGTTTTCACTCTCTTTCTCTCTTCTTCCCCTCACGGTCTCACTCTCTTCTCTCTATGTCTCAAGAGTTTGATGATACTCTTGGACTAAGTGTGTTTGTGTTTGTGTGTGGGAAAGGAAGTGAATGAAAGAAATGAGGTATGGGCCAAAGCCAACACATGCGGCTTTAAGGACAAAGGCAAGGAATGGATAATTTCCTTTTGTGCCCTCGGTTCAATGGGTGGGATGAAGGGCAATTTGGTCCAACCCAATTGTTGCATGGTGGAGGTCTTTTCGTGGGAGACAAGGGTGGAGAAAAGTCCTCCCTAGCTATCATGAGTTATCTCTCCTATTCTCTTCCTATTTTCTATTTTAAATTTCATCTTCTTAAGTCTTAAGGAAATGGCTCCTATTTGGTCCTTCTATTCTCAACATGGCCGCACCACACACACATGCACATATGATTTTATTTTCATCAACACATAGCATAAACTCATGCATACACCTAACACACTCAAGCATTCACATAATTAACATTTTGATGGCATCATGTTCACACGACCCACGCATACATATAGGCATCCTACATACATTCATTCATGCATCATACGCATAGATTTCACATACATTTACACACATCATATTCTTTTCAATAATTAAACCCTCATATAGTCCTAAGCACACTTATACATACCAAGACCGTAAATACACACGCACACACGTATTATACATGTAAACATACACATGTCCATAAAATAATTCTTGTTCATTCAAAGTGACCCATACAAAGATTGCAAACATTTTATAAAAACATCTAGCATATAAAATTTCAAAACTCAATTTTCTAAATTTTGAGCATTACTTTAGGAAGTCATTTCTTTAAAATCACCCATTCTCTTGAAAACGTGGATTTTAAGAAAATCATTTAAGAAAACATTCTTTCAAAACACTCTTCTCAAAAATAAATCTCTTTAGTGTTTTAATTAAATACGAGGAATTTGCGGGGTGTTACATTGTTTATCACTTTCAAGCAAGTACGCCATACGTTTGATAACGTATTATTTAAGGAACATAAGGAGGCCCTCTGGGAGTGCCAAAGGTTACGGCTTGCTCGACCCCACTTCAAGGTTGACGTTGTGGGTCTTATGTCTAGATGATTATGTAATACAGTGATAGTTTTATGTTTTGGCGACGTGACGATCACTAGATAAAGTGACGTTGTTTATCACTTCGAGCAAGTACGCCATACGTTTGATAACGTATTATTTTTGTATTCTGGGAATACAATGAAGTTATGGAAGGACGTCCATTTGAGAGATTAGTTGGAGAATTTTAGTAGAGTGAGATAACATGCATCATATCATCATTGATTTAATTAGGTAATTAATTTGATATGATTATAAAATGTTAACTGTTCAGTTTGCATATTTATTGTTCATCCTTTTTTGATTATGTGTATGTATATGCTTACCCCCGTGCCCTTGATAGGTGATGGCATGTTACCTAGCATGCATAGAGATCAGGCCCATCCCTAGCGAGATATGGACGTATGAGGAGCACCGAGCGACATTTGAGGGTGAGGTGGAGTTCACACTCTTCCACCCTAACCCCCTCGTTCGGGTGCGCCCTCGTAGGTTTAGGATACCTGTTATATATACAATGCACATCCCTGCTTTTTATGTTTATAGAGGACCACCACCGCCAGCTCGACCTGTACGTAGGTTTCATAGTTTTCGTTTCCGTCCTGCTACTCGTTCTCATCCCTCTGCCTACAGAGTTTTCACCGATGAGGATGTTACTTCATCCTATCCGACTGGAGCGGGTGGGACTACACCAGCTACTACTTTTGGACCTACTGATAGGTCTGCCACTCAGTCGGACGGGATAGAGGAGGATCCCGAAGAGGGGGAGAGCGAGGAGGAGGGAGTACCAGTCGAGCCGGTTCCCAGACCTCGAGGAGGACCCAGTGGTTCCTAGGACATGCATAGTATAGTTAGTAGGGATCCCGGACCGACTTTGCTGCTGCAGTGGACCAGACGGATGCATGGAGGATTTTTGAGTTGTGATATATTGTACATATTTTGAGAGTGTTTGAGAGTTTAGGTCTTACTTTCAGACTTTTATATGTATTTTTAGTTTATGGACATGATCACTTGTATTTTGCTGACTTTTGTACCTATGGATCCCTTTTCATGATGACATATATTTATATATATATATATATACTGTTTATAACAACATGGATCCTTGAGTACTACTATCTTTCCGCACACTCTGATTTTGTTAAAAGAGAATTCGGCAACTATTATTATTTGGAAAATTATCATACAAGATCAACAAGGCAATGCTATGTTTATAATTATTAAAGTCCAGATTTTAAATAACAAGTATACGTTGTCTTGCAAGAAAGTAATGATTACAACATTTTAATAACAAATGTTCTGAGCCGAATTCGATATATTCTCGTACGAATTAATAGCGGCTATAACCATTTGATTTGGGATTTTAATTCTCACTAATATTGTCCATAAACGTTTTTTTATATAACAAATACATCTTATTTAATTATGTGGTTGTTAAAGAGGGTGTCACACCTTTTTATGGTATCAGAGCATGGTCCTGTTCCTCCTAGCTCAGCTGGAAGCGGTTAGGCACGCTGTTCGAATAGATCGAATATACTTAAGATAAGATAGGATAGTTATTCCAATCCAAAAGAGTCCTTTAAGTGATATAGAGACCATAGTGCAGGTCTGCTATGGCAACTAGAAACCATAATCATACCAATGCTATGCTGGATAGAATTAGTGCCGTTCTGGAGAACATGCAGCAACATCAATAGCAGCAAACAAATCAGCCACATCCATGTAACATGGGTAATTCAGAGGCTAAGACTCTCTCGGAATTTCAAAGTTGCAACCCTCCAAGGTTTGAAGGGGGATACAAGCCAGAGGAAGCCAACAAATGGATTTATGAAATGGACAAGATTTTCAGAACTCTGGAGTGTACTTATGTGCAGAAAGTGGCATATGCTGTCTACATGCTGGGAGATGAAGCTGAAAATTGGTGGAACCACATAGTGCAACTATTGAACTATGAAAGAAGGGAAATCACCTGGGGAGTATTCATGGAGAAGTTTCTTAACAAGTATTTTCCAGAAGATTTGCGAAGGAAAAAGGAGATAGAGTTTATGCAACTGAGACAAGGGGATATGAATGTAGGGGAATATGCTGCCAAGTTCGAGGCACTGATGAAGTATTCTCCCTATTACTTGAACAATCCAGATGAACGGAGCAAATGTATTAAGTTTGAAGGTGGACTGAGACCAGAATTGAAGTCTGTCTTCAGTTATCAAAAGATATAGAGTTTTCCGGCATTGGTGGACATGTGTCGAATGTATGAAGACGATAAGAAAGCTGAAGGAGTGGTTATTCAAGAGAAGAACAGTCAACAAGGTTATGGACCACAGAGAAAGAAGGGTTCTGGTTATCGGGGAAAGAGTCCATACTTTAAAAAGAACCGAGGCAAGGGTAAGATTGCAAGTGGTGACAGAGCAAAGCCTCGCAATGATGCACCTCTTTGTGAAAAGTGCAACCGTCATCATTATGGAAGATTGTGCTGGGCAACCAGTAGTTGTTTCAACTGTGGCAAACAAGGTCACATTGCACGTTTTTGCAAAGAACCTGGGAGGAGTAATTCCAATGAACCTGCTAGCAAATCAATTACTCAAGGGAGAGTGTTTACCTTGAGTGGAGTAGAAGCTAACCAGTCTCCTGATCTCGTGCAAGGTAATTATCTCCTCAATAACCACCCTTGCATGATTTTGTTTGACTCTGGAGCTACGCATTCTTTTGTCTCCTATGAATGTGTGAATAGGTTGAAGTTAGCAGTGTCAGACTCACCTATTTGTTTTAAAATAGAAATCCCTACGGGATTACCCATAATCACCTCCAAAGTATGCTTAGACTGTAGTGTCGAGATATTTGATCGCGTCACTAAGGTAGATCTTATTTGTCTCCCTCTGTTACAAATAGATGTGATCTCAGGTATGAATTGGTTAGAGAAAAACCAAGTGACCATAGATTGTGAAAGAAAAACAATCATATACAAACCCCTCGAACCCAAAGGATTCATGTGTTTGTTCTCCATTATGGGAGAGGAGAAGGAGAAACCATTGGAGGAGATTCCAGTTGTGAAAGATTTTCTCGAAATATTTCCTGAAGAGATTCCATGATTACCCCCGAAAAGAGAAATTGAATTCGGAATAGAGTTAACTCCGGGAACTGGTCCCATCTCTATCGCTCCTTATAGGATGGCACCACCAGAAATGCCGGCACTGAAGAAGCAAGTAGAGGAGTTATTACAAAAGCAACTCATCAGACCAAGCATATCACCCTGGGGAGCTCCGGTGTTGTTGGTAAAGAAAAAGGATGGGAGTATGCATATGTGTGTAGACTATAAACAGCTGAACAAGGTCACTATCAAGAACAAGTACCCTTTGCCAAGGATAGACGACCTTATGGACCAAGTTAGAGGAGCTACAGTATTTTCCAAGATATATCTGAGGTCGGGATATCATCAGATCAGGATAAAGGAGGAAGACATACCCAAGACGAAATTTCGCTCCTGATACGGACATTTTGAATATGTAGTAATGCTGTTCGGACTGACGAATGCACCTGCAATCTTCATGGACTACATGAACCGAATCTTTCAACCATACTTGGATTCATTCATAGTAGTATTCATTGATGATATTTTGATCTAATCCAAGAATGAAGAAGAGCATGCAGAACATCTTCAAATCGTGTTGAAGATCTTAAAAGAGAAGCAGCTGTATGCCAAACTCTCGAAGTGTGAGTTTTGGCTGAAGGAAGTCAAATTCTTGGGTCATGTGATCTCTAAAGAAGGAATAGCAGTAGACCCTACAAAGGTGGATTCTGTGCTACAATGGGGACAACCTGCAAACTGTGATGGAAGTAAGAAGTTTTTTAGGATTGGCGGGATATTACCGTCGATTCATTGAAGGATTTTCAAAGATAGCACTGCCGTTGACAAAGTTGACTCGAAAAGATCAACCGTTCTTTTGGGACGACAAGTGTGAAAGAAGTTTCCAAGAATTGAAGGAAAGATTAACATCATCTCTTGTGTTAATCTTGCCGAATCCCAATTAGAATTTTGAAGTATTATGTGATGCGTCAAAGCAAGGGCTTGGAAGTGTACTAATGCAAGAAAGACGGGTAGTTGATTATGCTTCACGTCAATTGAAGACACATGAGGTGAATTATCCGACGCATGACATGGAGTTAGCTGCTATTGTATTTGCCTTGAAGATATGGAGGCACTATCTCTATGGCACTACTTTTCAAGTGTATAGTGACCATAAAAGCCTGAAGTATCTATTTGATCAGAAAGAATTAAACATGAGACAAAGAAGATGGATGGAGTTTCTCAAAGACTATGATTTCAAGCTTCAATATCATCCTGGCAAAGCGAACGTAGTGGCGTACGCGCTAAGGAGAAAAGCAGTCCATTTAAGCCAGATGATGGTGAAAGAAGCCATCTTGATCGAAGAATTCAGAGATCTAATCCTAACAATGAAAGTCGAACCATCAAGCATCAAGATGGGCATGCTGCAAATCACAAATGAATTCATGAATGAAATTCTTGAATTACAACAGAAGGATGAAGAATTGGCTGAAAAGACGAGACTGATGACAGAAGGAAAGGAGAAGGACTTTCACCTTGAATCAGATGCGATTCTTCGTTTTCGAACGAGAATTTGCATCTCGAAGAATTCAGATCTAAGGAAGCTGATTCTTGACGATGCTCATAAAATCATAATGAGCATGCATCCAGGCTCAACCAATATGTATCAAGATCTAAAAAAGATCTTTTGGTGGTCAGGATTGAAAAGAGATGTTGCTAAATACGTAGTTTCGTGTCTGGTATGTCAGAAAGCCAAACCAGAACATCAGAAACCAGGAGGAGAGCTCCAACCATTGAATGTTCCTCAATGGAAATGGGAGAGCATATCAATGGACTTCGTATCAGGTTTGCCCAAGTCAACCTCAAATCATGATGCAATTTGGGTAATAGTAGATCGTTTAACGAAGGTGGCGTATTTCATTCCAATAAGCACTCGATACTCTCTGGAGAAACTTACTCAATTGTATATCAAAGAAGTGGTTCGATTACATGGGATAGCTTCATATATCATATCAGACCGTGATCCCAGATTTACATCCAGATTTTGGAACAGTTTGCACCAAGAAATGGGTACAAGACTTAGGATGAGTTCTGCATATCATCCTCAAACTGATGGAAAATCAGAAAGAACGATTCAGTCTTTAGAAGATGTTTTGAGAGCATGTGCACTTGAGGAACAAGGAAGTTGGGAGCAGGTGTTACCTCTTGCTGAATTCACTTACAACAACAGTTATCATGCCAGTATAGGAATGGCACCATTTGAAGCGTTGTATGGGAGAAAATGTCAAACCCCGCTATGTTGGTTTCAAGTGGGGGAGAATTTGATGGTTGGTCCGGAAATGGTTCAGCAGACAACTGAGAAGATTAGGATGGTTCAGGATAAGATGAGGACGACACAGAGTAGAAAGAAGAGCAATGCAGATATAAGAAGAAGGCCATTGGAATTTTCAGAAGGGGGTCATGTATTTCTTCGGATCGTTCCGATGAAGGGAGTTAGCCGAGCCTTAAAGACCCGAAAACTCTCACCCAAATTCATTGGCCCTTACCAAATCCTCAAGCGAATAGGTTCTGTCGCTTACCAAATAGCCTTACCTTCGTCCTTAGCTAATTTGCACAATGTATTTCATGTGTCTCAACTCAAGAAATACGTGCATGATCCGACCGTAATCCTTCAGATTAAGCCTGATAATCTGAGTCTAAGAGAGAACCTTACTTTTGAAACCTGTCCTGTTCGTATAGAAGACCGTAGAGTTAAGCAGCTCAGAGGAAAAGAAATTCCTTTAGTAAAGGTCATTTCGGAAAATGGGAACGTGTCGGAAGTGACATGGGAATAAAAAAGTAAGATGCGTCAGGAATATCCAGGTTTGTTTTTATAAGACAAGAATTTCGGGAACGAAATTCCTTTTATGTGGGGGTGTAATGTAAAACCCCAAAATTTTAATCCTAGATTAATAAAAGTTAATTATAAATTTTATTTATAATTAATTATTATTATAAATTCCTGATTAAATTAGGTATTTAATTATTGCAAATAGGTGGAAAATAATTTACAATTATTTTCTATGTAAAAATTAGATTTTTTCATATTAGTCCCTGCTGTAGGACCTAGGTGCAATATTAGAAAGTCTTGGAGGGAAAAGGGAATAAAATAATCATTTTTCAAATTTCAGTCGAAATACTCGAGTATTTCGTTCGATACTCGAGTATTCTGGGTAGTGTTGCTCGAGTTAGTGCGTTTGATGAGTCATCAATGCGTTAATCCAAAAGCTCGACATGAAATCACTTCAGGAACACCTCAAGGATATCGTGGCGAGCTGCATGCAACTGGAAATCATCTATTTAAGGCAATCAACACGAGTTTGAACTCTTGTTGATGAAATCGTGACGTTTAGGGTTCCGAATTCGTTTTCAACGATTCTCATTCGTTCTTGAGTGTTAGGTTGGAGTTATACACCATTACAAAGCTTGAATCTTGAGCTTTGTAAAGACACTAAGCTTGTGAGCTGAGAGTTCGTGTACTAAGAGAATCGAAGCTCGAAAGTTGAAGTCGTTTTCTGGAAAACAATTCGGGTAGCTTACTTTGGAGTTTGATTTTGGTAAGCTCTAAAACTTTTGAGGCTTCAATTCAGTTTCATTCTCTTATGCATGTTGCAGAGAATAATTTCTAATAATTTTCCCCAATTATTTTGCATGAATTAATGATCAAAATCTTTGGTTTTATGACCTCACTCAAAACTGTGTTGCTGTCAAATGGATTTTGGGGAAAATAGCTTGGATGTTGATTTTTTGTTGATTCTCAGTTTCTACACGACCTAGAGGTAAGTGGGAAGCTATACATTCACTAGAAAAGGATTGATTTCATGAATTTGTGTAGGAAGCCACCATGAGGCTTAAAGGGCTTAGTTTGAAATAAGGATATTGGCTTGGAGGCCATTCTGTGTGTTGCAACTAGTTGGAGCATGTTTCTTATGTTGCATGCAAGCTAATTGCAAGTTATTTTCGTGTTAAAGATGCTAAGAATTGAAATTGGCATGTTAAGTTATTGAAAATATGATTTTTATGCATAATGAATGCTCAGTTTTGATTCAGTGTAAATTGATGTAATTTCTGTGTTGGAACATGTTTAATGTACTTAAACTTAAATCTGTTGAACACTGGCTTTGGTTAAAATTGGTTAGAATTGAATTTAGTATGTGAAAACTCAGTTTCAGTGCTTTACTGTCATGAAATACTCGAGTCTTTGGCTCGATACTCGAGTAGTTCGTGGTGCACCAGTGCGTCTGGTAGCACCAGTACTCGACTGTTTGAGCTGAGACTAGAGTATTGTCTGATGCACCAAATGGAAATTTTGAGGAACTACTCGAGTCTTACATGAACTACTCGAGTATTCTGGGATGATGAACTACTCGAGTACTTCATGAACTACTCGAGTATTTCTGGAGAATCTGAAACTTTATTTTTTAGCAAACCTATGAACTACTCGAGTATTTTGGTAAGATACTCGAGTATTCTGGAAAAAAAATATGAGAATTTACTTTTCAGAAACACATGAACTACTCGAGTCTTGTGATAAGTTACTCGAGTCTTTTTAGTCAGAATACTTAAATTTCATTTTTAAAAGCTAACCAAGTTATTATAACCCAAATTATTAATTTTTAAGTTGATTAATCATGTTCCAAGAAATTAATGAGATTGTAAGATTACATCAATTACTTTGAATACTTGTGAATAAATTATTCCATGCTGGATATATATATATATATATATATATTAAGATTAAAGAGGGATTAATCTTAAATGGAATATGTTATGGCATTCATGCATGGTGTTGGTGGTAAGTCGTCATTTTGTCATGTTCAAGGGTTACTGCTTGCTTGACCCCACTTCAAGGTTGACGTTGTGGGTCTTATGTCTAGATGACTATGTAATACAAGTGATAGTTTACGTTTTGGCGACGTGACGATCACCAGATAGAGTGACGTTGTTTATCACTTTCAAGCAAGTACGCCATACGTTTGATAACGTATTATTTAAGGAACATGAGGAGGGCCTCTGGGAGTGCCAAAGGTTACTGCTTGCTCGACCCCACTTCAAGGTTGACGTTGTGGGTCTTACGTATGACTATGTAATACAGTGATAGTTTTACGTTTTGGCGACGTGACGATCACTAGATAAAGTGACGTTGTTTATCACTTCGAGCAAGTACGCCATACGTTTGATAACGTATTATTTTTGTATTCTGGGAATACAATGAAGTTATGGAAGGACGTTCATTTGAGAGATTAGTTGGAGAATTTTAGTAGAGTGAGATAACATGCATCATATCATCATTGATTTAATTAGGTAATTAAATTTGATATGATTATAAAATGTTAACTATTCAGTTTGCATATTTATTGTTCATCCTTTTTTGATTATGTGTATTTATATGCTTACCCCCGTGCCCTTGATAGGTGATGGCACGTTACCTAGCATGCATAGAGATCAGGCCCATCCCTAGCGAGATATAGACGTATGAGGAGCACCGAGCGACATTTGAGGGTAAGGTGGAGTTCACACTCTTCCACCCTAACCCCCTCGTTCGGGTGCGCCCTCGTAGGTTTAGGATACCTATTATATATACTATGCACATCCCTGCTTTTTATGTTTATAGAGGACCACCACCGCCAGCTCGACCTGTACGTAGGTTTCATAGTTTTCGTTTCCGTCCTGCTACTCGTTCTCATCCCTCTGCCTACAGAGTTTTCACCGATGAGGATGTTACTTCATCCTATCCGACTGGAGCGGGTGGGACTACACCAGCTACTACTTTTGGACCTACTAATAGGTCTGCCACTCAGTCGGACGGGATAAAGGAGGATCCCGAAGAGGGGGAGAGCGAGGAGGAGGGAGTACCAGTCGAGCCGGTTCCCAGACCTCGAGGAGGACCTAGTGGTTCCTTGGACATGCATAGTATAGTTAGTAGGGATCCCGGACCGACTTTGCTGCTGCAGTGGACCAGACGGATGCATGGAGGACCAGTTGACCTGCTTTCAGACACTCTTTATTTTTGAGTTGTGATATATTGTACATATTTTGAGAGTTTAGGTCTTACTTTCAGACTTTTATATGTATTTTCAGTTTATGGACATGATCACTTGTATTTTTCTGACTTTTGTACCGATGGATCCCTTTTCATGATCACATATATATATATATATAATGTTTATTATAGCTTGGATCCTTGAGTACTACTATCTTTCCGCGCACTCTGATTTTGTTAAAAGAGAATTCGGCAACTATTATTATTTGGAAAATTATCATACAAGATCAACACGGCAACGCTATGTTTATAATTATTAAAGTCCAGATTTTAAATAACAAGTATACGTTGTCTTGCAAGAAAGTAATGATTACAACATTTTAATATCAAATGTTCTGAGCCGAATTCGATAAATTCTCGTACGAATTAATAGCGGCTATAACCATTTGATTTGGGATTTTAATTCTCACTAATATTGTCCATAAACGTTATTTTATATAACAAATACATCTTATTTAATTATGTGGTTGTTAAAGAGGGTGTCGCACCTTTTTATGGTATCAGAGCATGGTCCTGTTCCTCCTAGCTCAGCTGGAAGCGGTTAGGCACGCTGTTCGAATAGATCGAATATACTTAAGATAAGATAGGATAGTTATTCCAATCCAAAAGAGACCTTTAAGTGATATCAATAGCAGCAACATCAATAGCAGCAAACAAATCAGCCGCATCCATGTAACATGGGTAATTCAGAGGCTAAGACTCTCTCGGAATTTCGAAGTTGCAACCCTCCAAGGTTTGAAGGGGGATACAAGCCAGAGGAAGCCAACAAATGGATTTATGAAATGGACAAGATTTTCAGAACTCTGGAGTGTACTGATGTGCAGAAAGTGGCATATGCTGTCTACATGCTGGGAGATGAAGCTGAAAATTGGTGGAACCACACAGTGAAACTATTGAACTATGAAAGAAGGGAAATCACCTAGGGAGTATTCATGGAGAAGTTTCTTAACAAGTATTTTCCGGAAGATTTGCGAAGGAAAAAGGAGATAGAGTTTATGCAACTGAGACAAGGGGATATGAATGTAGGGGAATATGCTGCCAAGTTCGAGGCACTGATGAAGTATTCTCCCTATTACTTGAACAATCCAGATGAACGGAGCAAATGTATTAAGTTTGAAGGTGGACTGAGACCAGAATTGAAGTTTGTCTTCAGTTATCAAAAGATATAGAGTTTTCCGGCATTGGTGGACATGTGTCGAATGTATGAAGACGATAAGAAAGCTGAAGGAGTGGTTATTCAAGAGAAGAGTAGTCAACAAGGTTATGGACCACAAAGAAAGAAGAGTCCATACTTTTACAAGAACCGAGGCAAGGGTAAGATTGCAAGTGGTGACAGAGCAAAGCCTCGCAATGATGCACCTCTTTGTGAAAAGTGAAACCGTCATCATTATGGAAGATTGTGCTGCGCAACCAGTACTTGTTTCAACTGTGGCAAACAAGGTCACATTGCACGTTTTTGCAAAGAACCTGGGAGGAGTAATTCCAATGAACCTGCTAGCAAATCAATTACTCAAGGGAGAGTGTTTACCTTGAGTGGAGTAGAAGCTAACCAGTCTCCCGATCTCGTGCAAGGTAATTATCTCCTCAATAACCACCCTTGCATGATTTTGTTTGACTCAGGAGCTACGCATTCTTTTGTCTCCTATGAATGTGTGAATAGGTTGAAGTTAGCAGTGTCAGACTCACCTATTTGTTTTAAAATAGAAATCCCTACGGGATTACCCGTAATCACCTCCAAAGTCTGCTTAGACTGTAGTGTTGAGATATTTGATCGCGTCACTAAGGTAGATCTGATTTGTCTCCCTCTGTTACAAATAGATGTGATCTCGGGTATGAATTGGTTAGAGAAAAACCAAGTGACCATAGATTGTGAAAGAAAAACAATCATATACAAACCCCTCGAACCCAAAGGATTCGTGTGTTTGTTCTCCATTTAGGAGAGGAGAAGGAGAAACCATTGGATGAGATTCCAGTTGTGAAAGATTTTCTAGAAATATTTCCTGAAGAGATTCCATGATTACTGTAACAGCCCGATTTTCACCTCCCGAAAATAATCGTCATTTGTTTAAGAAGTTGCCCAAAAATGAGGCCAATTTTTTTTCAAAACGTTTGTGGAAAACCATTGGTGCATGCTCACGTCCTTACTTGAAAACCGGGTTGTTACGTAAAATCTTTACGTACCTACCCTTTGCATTCTTTCAAAATGATTTCACATTTCTTGTCAAAATAAAATTCGGCCAGTTCACAAAATAGAAGTAGGGCACCATGACAGCAGTGGTACTTTGCTAAGATAATCCTTAACTCACACACTCACAACAACTTAAACTATTTACCCTAACTCTGACTCTTACTAATAAACACTATGGGGTGCAACTCTCGATCCTCCTTCTTATATCCTTTCTTGACTCCCGAAGATGAGGCCATCTCCTTTGCTGTTGGTCCGCCAATCTTTGGCACCCATTGCTTCCTAGCTGGTGTAGAAGAAGTCCTCTGAGCTTCACATCGCACCTTCTCCTCGTAGTCTCTGTATCCGCGGACTGATACTTGTTCCAAGAGAGGTCCTAGGTTAGCTCCGCAAAGTCGATGCTCGGGATCCGGAATCGCGATATGAGTGTCGCCAATCCATACCCAACCAGACGGGGTATGCTTCCAACCACATCCATGTCTAGTCCATGTTGCAATCTCCATGTGATACTCCATCTGCACGTTGGAGTACCAGAAGCACCGATATACCAACGAGCAGGAGAGAGTTAGCGAACCGAACGACAAGTCGTTGACGTTGTGGATTTACCGCAGGCGTGATATCAAGACAGCACACACAATACAAACAAGGCACACACAAAACCGCACTCAAGCATAACATCACATTAATAATATCTTAATTCTTTATTAACCTTATTATCATTCTTATCATAACCTTCTTTATCTCTCAATTCTTTTATCATTATCACATTTTCCAACCTTCATTTCTTTCCTTTCCCTTTCGAAGGGTCTCGTCACTTCCTTTCACACTATCCATCTTCTTCAAAAACTTATAAACTCTTCTTTTTTTTAGGTATAAATCTTTTCTTATCAAGTCTTATTGAATTATAACCGTCGATGATCGGGGGATTAGGGAATCATCGAGGTACGCGTCCGTTCGTAGTTAGCACTCACGTTTAAGGTCTACATCTCCTCGGCCATCTATCCACCTAGTCGGAAGCAAACAGGAGTACAGGACCTTTACCGTGCGGGCACGACAGCTGTCACACATCAAATGGTCCCAGACCAGGAGGTCTCAACCTCAAATCATATCAATTAAATTCATATATAATCATGGCACACTGTCTCACTCACAGTGGCAAACACGATGCCCCACTCCAGTCCCTCTCACTGTTCTAGACTTGCAATCTAGGGGGCGACAGTACTAATTCTAGCTGATCATGCAGAACCTGCCACGGCATTGGACCCAGTCCCTACAACGTTAGTACGCCACTTGTGGAATTCGTTCTGCCTAGAAAAGTACTCTAGACTTCTTGACGTTTCACCGTCATCGTCCTCCCCTAATGCAATCTCCACCTGAGTATCCGCAGATACCCATAGTATCTTCCTCTCCACTACTTCGGGTTAACTCTCATACCTCACCGCGATCGCTGTTAATGTCTTTTAAAATCTTTTATCTTTTTACTTAACCTAATGGTCGGCTCACCCTTCGTACATCCCTTCAATGAGTCCCGACCGCTATCTTTGCATCACTTTTCCTTTCACAACACATCTTAGCACAGAGCGGAATCACTTTGACAGCTTGAATCTCATCACAAAACTTTTCTCAAAACAACCTTTATAAATTTTCTCAAAAATCTCTTTTCATAAACTTTCTTCACAAAAATCTCAATTTACAATCCTTTTCAAATTTCTCATTTCGTAAACCCTTTTTCCAAAAATTTCAGTTCATAAATCCTTTTCAAAAATCTCCTTTCGAAAACTCATTTCAAAAATCTCTTTCAAAAATCTTTTTCAAAAACTCATTTCACAAATTCTTTACAAAATTTTGTTTTCGAAAATTTTTGTCCTTTTGGGAATCCCTTTCAAAATTTCATTTTCGTAAATTCTTTTTCAAAAATTCTCATTTTGGGAACCCTTTTTCAAAATTTCATTTGGTAAACTCTTTTCAAAAATTTCCTTTTATAAATCCTTGTCAAAAATCTCATTTTCGTAAAAACCTTTTCGAAATTTCTTTTCAAAATGTTTTTCTCAAAAACTTTCTTTTCTTGAGAACTAGTGGATGAGCAAGCTCAACTCAACGCTAGACTCAGTCCAAGAAATGTTAACAAGAATCAAGTTTCACTCTCATCACCTTTCACTTTCAATACATCATCAACATTCCTTCCCAACTCTGGCTCGCTCACATCGTTATCACGAAATCCTTTTCAACTTTCATCTCTTTATCTCTTTCCCAATCAGTCTTAATTATCTTATCATTATCTCCACTATCAATGTCTTATCAGGGCAGCCTTATTCCACAAGGACTTAAGCCAAACAAGGGTTATATCTTTTCTTGGTGTCTTTTAATTCTAATCTCTTTCATTATCATTACCAATTACTTCACATTCTCTCATACTCAACAAATGATAATATCAGCATGCATAAATAAATAAATGTAAACATCACATCATCAGCATACATACATCACACACAACAATGTGGTCTTCGTCCTCTTCATATGAGTGGCCACACAAAGCAAACAATTGCCACCATACTACTGACTCAGAACCACTGAGTTCTGATCTTTGAGCTGATATGGAACGTCTTAATACAACACCTACTACCACGGTGTCTTAGGAAAGCTACTCTCTCACCTGAGGTCCAGCGATTGAATACGTGCAGTCTTTTCTGACCTTGGTTGCTGCCACTGCCTTAATCCCTCGTCTGTAACATCCCTCGGATTAATTAAAAACACATTTTCATTCCTAACTCTTATTAAGAAAATCTTTTCTTATCTTAAAACGTTCTTTCGTTCCTCGTCGGAAATCTTAAAAAAAACAAGATTGTTTTCTCAAAAACACTTTTAACTCTTCTTAGTTCTCTAAACACTTTGAAATCATTTTAAAAACATCAAATAAAACAATTTAAATTAATTGGTTAGGTTGCTGGTCCGTCTTGGACATCACCATAACCTCGTTCAAAGACACCGAAAAATTCACCGGTTTCAATCCGGGTTTTTCTAAAATCAATTACCATTTGAAAACCAAACTTTGAGTCTCATAAACTCATTTTAGAAATCAAAAACAACTTTAAATAACCTTGGACAGCAAGGAAATGTTTTACAAAAAAATCAATTTAATAAAACCCAAAAACATCGTAAAAACTCCTTTTTGTTTCAAATACTTTTTAGTTCAACATTAATACTTAAAAAAAAAACTCAAGTTTTTGTCATAAAACAAGTTTTAGAAAATCATAAACACAATCTCATAAACTCAAATAAATCAAATCAAATAAATTTCAAAATCAATTGCACACACACAATTAACAACACACTTTGATCAAACAAGGCACATAAACAATTAATCAAGTATTCAATTTAATCACAAATAAACATTCACAAATCAAGCACTTGATTCAAATTATTCAACACATAATTAACTTTAAAAACATTTCACTTTTATAAACAAAATCATTTAAACACCTTAGACTCACAAACCGAATACACACATATAAGCATTTAAACACAAAACTTATTCCTAATCAATTATTTTACCAAAATACATGCACTATTCCTATGTTACTTTCATGGAAAAAGAGTTCTAACCTAATTAACATGCATAGACCGAAACTCTCAAAAATTAAAGCAAGATTTATTCATCATAAAACACATCAAATCATGCAATTATTTTCTTCTTCTTTTTAACAAAAACCGTGAGCTACAACTTAGAAAATTTATCAAACTTCAATTTATTTCCTTTACTTAAATCAAATCAAAAATTATGCAAGAACATAGAGCACATATCAAGTTTCCACAAAATAAAAAGCATAGATCTTAAATTAAACTTGGCCGAATACAATATACACAATATAAACACTTAGATTAAATCATGTTCATACAAATAAAATTATTTTAAAGCTTATTTCCCTAATTTCTTCTAAAAACCGAGGCATGCAACAAAAGAAACATGGTCTTTTAGTTGAATTTAACATGCAAGAATAAATCCCAAGCTTTTCTAGCAAATCATGCAAGAATCATATATTAACACAAACACTTTCAATTTATTTCTCAAAAGGACATGAAAATAACTTTTTCAAAGCTCCAAACCAACATGCATGCACTTAAATCATGTAGATCAAATCATGAGTTTAAACATACTAACACAAATCAAAGACAAAATCATTTTAAATGAAAAGGGACCCAAAACCGAGACACATATTGGGAAAATAAGAAAGCTTTTGTTTCAAAAATTACATGCAAAACACAAGATCAAACAAAACCAAAGATCAAATCAAGAATCAAAGATCAAAACACAATTCAAAGCTTTTCCTAAGATTAAACCAAAAATTACACATACACGGTTCAAGATTGACATCATAAACTAACATGCAAGACCAAAAATTACAAATAAGTTTAGATCACATCTTGATTTACCAAATAAACACATAAACATTTCATAGTTCACGGTTTTAAACACTAAAATCAAACATGCAAGAAGATCTAATTCAAGTTCACAAAGATCATAAACAAAACTTTGGATCAAAGAGATTTAACTTAAAAACACAAAGATCTACCATGAAAAATACCAACCAAATCATAGAGTCCATCATTTAGTTCATTACAAATTTATTTAGTTCCTAAAAATCAAGACCAAAGCAAGAACATCACATGCAACCTTAAATCAAACCATGAACATGCAAAGAAAAGAAATGAAAGATTACAAAATTACAAATCAAGAACTAGTTCTAATTCTTCTAGGGTCTTCGGTTTATACCAAGGAAATAGGTCTTCTAAGCACTTGATCTTCAAAGGACTCCTAGGTTTAAGGCTTGATCTCCTCTTCTTCTTCTTTCTCCTACCTCACGGTTCCTCTTCTTCTTTCTCTCTATTTTCTTTGTCTTAGTCTAAGAGTTTGAGAAGCTCTTAGAATTTGTGTTTGGGTGGGTGTTTGGGACGAAAGAAATGAAGAAGTGAAATGAGAATGAATGAAATGCATCTAAGGCCAAGGCTTAAATAAGCAATTCGGGCTTCCTATTTTGCCCTCATGAAATTCGGTCATGAGCTTTGGAGGGAGGGGTAAATTCGGCTCTCTATAAAATTGCATGGGTGGAGGTTAACATTGCTTAAGGGGACATGTAGGGAACATTAGAGCTTAGGGGTCATTCTAGGTTTTAAGACTTTTTGGCTCTCCTTAGGGTTTCTACTATTTGGTTAGGTCTTGGTTAGAATTTAGTTATGACTTGGTTACTTGGCTAGCACTTAAAGAAAATTCTAGGTTTTTCTCCTCACACACACACATATACATACGACACACACACATACATATACGCATACATACATACACATTCACACGCCTAACACATATACATGCATTCATAATCATGTTCTTCCACTAATTAATTCTAAGCGTACATACATACAAAGCCGTACATACATATACATGCGCACATATAGACAATAAATCATGCATGTATAATAATCATAATAACACCAAAAATATCAAGCACCTATTTTTAGAAAACACATCACCATTTCCTTAAAAGAATTCTAATCATATAATCATTCCCAAAAACTCAACTCTGAAAATCATAACATTATTTCATGAAAATCATTCTTTTAAAATCATTTAACACTTTGAAAACGTGAATTATGGCATTTATCTAAGAAAATACTCTTTCAAAAATACTTTTCTCAAAAATAATTCTTTTTAGAAATTAAAACAGTACGAAGATTTTGAGGGGTGTTACATTCTCCCCAAGTTAAAGATTCCTCATCCCCGAGAAATATGTTGCGGACTAGGCAGCAGGGCACAACAACTCTCACATCATTCTTGCTTTTTCTTTAAGATCGTCCTTTCCTTTACTGACAGTAGGTGCTTCACAATACTACTCGTGTGTCGCTCTCGGATGAAAGTTCCACAGCACACCATGAACGCGTCGAACCGGGTTAAGTCAAACAGACTAACCGAAGAAATTGCCGCTCCTTTAACTGATCGCCGACATAGCGAGCATAACCTTGGGTACAAACCCAGGGAAAACAAGCAAACAAAATTTCATACATCTCCCAAAAGCATCGGGTTTAGCCTAAAATATTCACTACCTCCTACACTTTAGGTTCTTACTAACCTACAAACAAATCACTCCTTCCTCTAATTCCACTCTAACTCTAAGGTTTTCATCCACTACACCTCCATCCTAAGGGGAATTCTATGACAACATTGGTTCTACTCTCTCAAAACACCTCACTTATCCTCCAAAACATCAATCAACTTATCACTTCTTCTGTCTAAATATCTAACTATAGAACAAAGGGATCTAATCTTCCTCACTACTTCCTCAGATTAAGGTCACTATACACCTTTTTCTTCCCTTGTGACTCCCCAACTTTGATCAGGCCTACTACTAGACTCACCATTGTTCTACTTTTTACCCAATAACCACAATTTATCCGTCCACCATTATTTAAGCCTAAACTATCTGGGCAACTATAACATTCCTGCTCTCACAAATTAGGTCAACAAGACTCGGAAAAATTGGTAAAGATACGGTTTAATCGGAAGGCTGAAGAAAGAGTTTGGATTTCAACTACATTGTCTGTCTTTGTTGAAACAATTCAACAAACACGGAGTCCAGGGTTAATATCCTATATCCTTAAAGGTAAGAACTATCCCTGTACCAAAGGGTACATCGGGGTCAACAACTTAGGTTTATCAACAATAATACTATAACAAGATCAGGGGAATTCATCCTTAGAATCTATCCGCTCCTACTTAGCCTACTTTCTCTAAGCTTACTTGACCAACAGGGTCCGTACGCTAACATAGCAGACACTAGAGATATGGACAAAGTCTTACACCTTAGAAAGATGGGAATCTAATCTCAGACTCCTATTCTTACACTAGCAAACATACTCGGTTACACAAACAAGCAAGCAAACAAACAAACAAAGCATGTAAGCATGGGCTTAAGGCCACAAAGGATTAACATCGCTCTGATACCACTTCTGTAACAGCCCGATTTTCACCTCCCGAAAATAATCGTCATTTGTTTAAGAAGTTGCCCAAAAATGAGGCCAATTTTTTTTTTTGAAAACGTTTGTGGAAAACCATTGGTGCATGCTCACGTCCTTACTTGAAAACTGGGTTGTTACGTAAAATCTTTACGCACCTACCCTTTGCATTCTTTCAAAACGATTTCACATTTCTTGTCAAAATAAAATTCGGCCAGTTCACAAAGTAGAAGTAGGGCACCATTACAGCAGTGGTACTTTGCTAAGATAATCCTTAACTCACACACTCACAACAACTTAAACTATTTACCCTACCTCTGACTCTTCCTAATAAACACTATGGGGTGCAACTCTCGATCCTCCTTCTTGTATCCTTTCTTGACTCCCGAAGATGAGGAAATCTCCTTTGCTGCTGGTCCGCCAATCTTTGGCACCCATTGCTTCCTAGCTGGTGTAGAAGAAGTCCTCTGAGCTTCACATCGCACCTTCTCCTCGTAGTCTCTGTATCCGCGGACAGATACTTGTTCCAAGAGAGGTCCTAGGTTAGCTCCGCAAAGTTGATGCTCGGGATCCGGAATCGCGATCTGAGTGTCGCCAATCCATACCCAACCAGACGGGGTACGCTTCCAACCACATCCATGTCTAGTCCATGTTGCAATCTCCATGCGATACTCCATCTGCACGTTGGAGTACCAGAAGCACCGATATACCAACGAGCAGGAGAGAGTTAGCGAACCGAACGACAAGTCGTCGACGTTGTGGATTTACCGCAGGCGGATATCAAGACTGCACATACAATACAAACAAGGCACACACAAAACCGCACTCAAGCATAACATCACATTAATGATATCTTAATTCTTTATTAACCTTATTATCATTCTTAGCATAACCTTCTTTATCTCTCAATTCTTTTCATTATCACATTTTCCTACCTTCATTTCTTTCCTTTCCCTTTCCAAGGGTCTCATCACTTCCTTTCACACTTTCCATCTTCTTCAAAAACTTATAAACTCTTCTTTTCTTAGGTATAAATCTTTTCTTATCAAGTCTTATTAAATTATAACCGTCGATGATCGGGGGATTAGGGAATCATTGAGGTACACGTCCGTTCGTAGTTAGCACTCACGTTTAAGGTCTACATCTCCTCGACCATCCATCCACCTAGTCGGAAGCAAATAGGAGTACAGGACCTTTACCGTGCGGGCACGACAGCTGTCACACATCAAATGGTCCCAGACCAGGAGGTCTCAACCTCAAATCATATCAATTCAATTCATATATAATCATGGCACACTGTCTCACTCAAAGTGGCAAACACGATGCCTCTCTCCAGTCCCTCTCACTGTTCTAGACTTGCAATCTAGGGGGCGACAGTACTAATTCTAGCTGATCATGCAGAACCTACCACGGCATTGGACCCAGTCCCTACCATGTTAGTACGCTACTTGTGGAATTCGTTCTGCCTAGAAAAGTACTCTAGACTTCTTGACGTTTCACCGTCATCGTCCTCCCCTAATGCAATCTCCACCTGAGTATCCGCAGATAACCATAGTATCTTCCTCTCCACTATTTCGGGTTAACTCTCATACCTCACCGCAATCGCTGTTAATGTCTTTTAAAATTTTTTATCTTTTTACTTAACCTAATGGTCGGCTCACCCTTCGTACATCCCTTCAATGAGTCCCGACCGCTATCTTTGCATCACTTTTCCTTTCACAACACATCTTAGCACAGAGCGGAATCACTTTGACAGCTTGAATCTCATCACAAAACTTTTCTCAAAACAACCTTTATAAATTTCCTCAAAAATCTCTTTTCATAAACTTTCTTCACAAAAATCTCAATTTACAATCCTTTTCAAATTTCTCATTTCGTAAACCCTTTTTCCAAAAATTTCAGTTCATAAATCCTTTTCAAAAATCTCCTTTCGAAAACTCATTTCAAAAATCTCTTTCAAAAATCTTTTTCAAAAACTCATTTCACAAATTCTTTACAAAATTTTGTTTTGGAAAATTTTTCTCCTTTTGGCAATCCCTTTCAAAATTTCATTTTCGTAAATTCTTTTTCAAAAATTTCATTTGGTAAACTCTTTTCAAAAATTTCCTTTTATAAATCCTTGTCAAAAATCTCATTTTCATAAAAACCTTTTCGAAATTTCTTTTCAAAAAGTTTTTCTCAAAAACTTTCTTTTCTTGAGAATTAGTGGAGGAGCAAGCTCAACTCAACGCTAGACTCAGTCCAAGAAATGTTAACAAGAATCAAGCTTCACTCTCATCACCTTTCACTTTCAATACATCATCAACATTCCTTCCCAACTCTGGCTCGCTCTCATCGTTATCACGAAATCCTTTTCAACTTTCATCTCTTTATCTCTTTCCCAATCAGTCTTAATTATCTTATCATTATCTCCACTATCAATGTCTTATCAGGGCAGCCTTATTCCACAAGGACTTAAGCCAAACAAGGGTTATATCTTTTCTTGGTGTCTTTTAATTCTAATCTCTTTCATTATCATTACCAATTACTTCACATTCTCTCATACTCAACAAATGATAATATCAACATGCATAAATAAATAAATGTAAACATCACATCATCAGCATACATACATCACACACAACAATGTGGTCTTCGTCCTCTTCATATGAGTGGCCACACAAAACAAACAATTGCCACCATACTACTGACTCAGAACCACTGAGTTCCAATCTTTGAGCTGATACGGAACGTCTTAATACAACACCTACTACCACGGTGTCTTAGGAAAGCTACTCTCTCACCTGAGGTCCAGCGATTGAATATGTGCAGTCTTTTCTGACCTTGGTTGCTGCCACTGCCTTAATCCCTCGTATGTAACATCCCTCGGATTAATTAAAAACACATTTTCATTACTAACTCTTATTAAGAAAATCTTTTCTTATCTTAAAACGTTCTTTCCTTCCAAGTCGGAAATCTTAAAAAAAACAAGATTGTTTTCTCAAAAACACTTTTAACTCTTCTTAGTTCTCTAAACACTTTGAAATCAATTTAAAAACATCAAATAAAACAATTTAAATTAATTGGTTAGGTTGCTGGTTCGTCTTGGACAGCACCATAACCTCGTTCAAAAACACAAAAAAATTCACCGGTTTCAATCCGGGTTTTTCTAAAATCAATTACCATTTGAAAACCAAACTTTGAGTCTTATAAACTCATTTTAGAAATCAAAAACAACTTTAAATAACCTTGGACAACAAGGAAATGTTTTACAAAAAAATCAATTTAATAAAACCCAAAAACATCGTAAAAACTCCTTTTTGTTTCAAATACTTTTTAGTTCAACAATAATACTTAAAAAAAAACTCAAGTTTTTGTCATAAAACAAGTTTTATAAAATCAAAAAACACAATCTCATAAACTCAAATAAATCAAATCAAATAAATTTCAAAATCAATTGCACACACACAATTAACAACACACTTTGATCAAACAAGGCACATAAACAATTAATCAAGTATTCAATTTAATCACAAATAAACATTCACAAATCAAGCACTTGATTCAAATTATTCAACACATAATTAACTTTAAAAACATTTCACTTTTATAAACAAAATCATTTAAACACCTTAGACTCACAAACCGAATACACACATATAAGCATTTAAACACAAAACTTATTCCTAATCAATTATTTTACCAAAATACATGCACTATTCCTATGTTACTTTCATGGAAAAAGAGTTCTAACCTAATTAACATGCATAGACCGAAACTCTCAAAAATTAAAGCAAGATTTATTCATCATAAAACGCATCAAATCATGCAATTATTTTCTTCTCTTTTTAACAAAAACCGTGAGCTACAACTTAGAAAATTTATCAAACTTCAATTTATTTCCTTTACTTAAATCAAATCAAAAATTATGCAAGAACATAGAGCACATATCAAGTTTCCACAAAATAAAAAGCATAGATCTTAAATTAAACATGGCCGAATACAATATACACAATATAAACACTTAGATTAAATCATGTTCATACAAATAAAATTATTTTAAAACTTATTTCCCTAATTTCTTCTAAAAACCGAGGCATGCAACAAAAGAAACATGGTCTTTTAGTTGAATTTAACATGCAAGAATAAATCCCAAGCTTTTCTAGCAAAACATGCAAGAATCATATATTAACACAAACACTTTCAATTTATTTCTCAAAAGGACATGAAAATAACTTTTTCAAAGCTCAACACCAACATGCATGCACTTAAATCATGTAGATCAAATCATGAGGTTAAACATACTAACACAAATCAAAGTCAAAATCATTTTGAAATGAAAAGGGACCCAAAACCGAGACACATATTGGGAAAATAAGAAAGCTTTTGTTTCAAAAATTACATGCAAAACTCAAGATCAAACAAAACCAAAGATCAAATCAAGAATCAAAGATCAAAACACAATTCAAAGCTTTTCCTAAGATTAAACCAAAAATTACACATACACGGTTCAAGATTGACATCATAAACTAACATGCAAGACCAAAAATTACAAATAAGTTTAGATCACATCTTGATTTACCAAATAAACACATAAACATTTCATAGTTCACGGTTTTAAACACTAAAATCAAACATGCAAGAAGATCTAATTCAAGTTCACAAAGATCATAAACAAAACTTTGGATCAAAGAGATTTAACTTAAAAACAAAGATCTACCATGAAAAATACCAACCGAATCATAGAGTCCATCATTTAGTTCATTACAAATTTATTTAGTTCCTAAAAATCAAGATCAAAGCAAGAACATCACATGCAACCTTAAATCAAACCATGAACATGCAAAGAAAAGAAATGAAAGATTACAAAATTACAAATCAAGAACTAGTTCTAACTCTTCTAGGGTCTTCGGTTTATACCAAGGAAATAGGTCTTCTAAGCACTTGATCTTCAAAGGACTCCTAGGTTTAAGGCTTGATCTCCTCTTCTTCTTCTTTATCCTACCTCACGGTTCCTCTTCTTCTTTCTCTCTATTTTCTTTGTCTTAGTCTAAGAGTTTGAGAAGCTCTTAGAATTTGTGTTTGGGTGGGTGTTTCAGACGAAAGAAATGAAGAAGTGAAATGAGAATGAATGATATGCATCTAAGGCCAAGGCTTAAATAAGCAATTCGGGCTTCCTATTTTGCCGTCATGAAATTCGGTCCTGAGCTTTGGAGGGAGGGGTAAATTCGGCTCTCTATAAAATTGCATGGGTGGAGGTTAACATTGCTTAAGGGGACATGTAGGGAACATTAGAGCTTAGAGGTCATTCTAGGTTTTAAGACTTTTTGGCTCTCCTTAGGGTTTCTACTATTTGGTTAGGTCTTGGTTAGAATTTAGTTATGACTTGGTTACTTGGCTAGCACTTAAAGAAAATTCTAGGTTTTTCTCCTCACACACACACATATACATACGACACACACACATACATATACGCATACATACATACACATTCACACGCCTAACACATATACATGCATTCATAATCATGTTCTTCCACTAATTAATTCTAAGCGTACATCCATACAAAGTCGTACATACATATACATGCACACATGTAGACAATAAATCATGCATGTATAATAATCATAATAACACCAAAAATATAAAGCACCTATTTTTAGAAAACACATCACCATTTCCTTAAAATAATTCTAATCATATAATCATTCCCAAAAACTCAGCTATGAAAATCATAACATTATTTCATGAAAATCATTCTTTTAAAATCATTTAACACTTTCAAAACGTGAATTATGACATTTATTTAAGAAAATACTCTTTCAAAAATACTTTTCTCAAAAATAATTCTTTTTAGAAATTAAAATAGTACGAAGATTTTGAGGGGTGTTACAATTACCCCCGAAAAGAGAAATTGAATTCGGAATAGAGTTAACTCCGGGAACTGGTCCCATCTCTATCGCTCCTTATAGGATTGCACCACCAGCAATGGCGGAGCTGAAGAAGCAAGTAGAGGAGTTATTACAAAAGCAACTCATCAGACCAAGCATATCACCCTGGGGAGCTCCGGTGTTGTTTGTAAAGAAAAAGGATGGGAGTATGCGTATGTGTGTAGACTATAGACAGCTGAACAAGGTCACTATCAAGAACAAGTACCCTTTGCCAAGGATAGATGACCTTATGGACCAAGTTAGAGGAGCTACAGTATTTTCCAAGATAGATCTGAGGTCGGGATATCATCATATCAGGATAAAGGAGGAAGACATACCCAAGACGGAATTTCGCCCCCGATACGGACATTTTGAATATGTAGTAATGTCGTTCGGACTGACGAATGCACCTGCAATCTTCATGGACTACATGAACCGAATCTTTCGACCATACTTGGATTCGTTCATAGTAGTATTCATTGATGATATTTTTATCTACTCCAAGAATGAAGAAGAGCATGCAGAACATCTTCAAATCGTGTTGAAGATCTTAAAAGAGAAGGTATGCCAAACTCTCGAAGTGTGAGTTTTGGCTGAAGGAAGTCAAATTCTTGGGTCATGTGATCTCTAAAGAAGGAATAGCAGTAGACCCTACAAAGGTGGATTTTGTGCTACAATGGGGACAACCTGCAACTATGACGGAAGTAAGAAGTTTTTTAGGATTGGCGGGATATTACCGTCGATTCATTGAAGGATTTTCAAAGATAGCACTGCCGTTGACAAAGTTGACTCGAAAAGATCAACCGTTCTTTTGGGACGACAAGTGTGAAAGAAGTTTCCAAGAATTGAAGGAAAGATTAACATCATCTCTTGTGTTAATCTTGCCGAATCCCAATTAGAATTTTGAAGTATTATGTGATGCGTCAAAGAAAGGGCTTGGAAGTGTACTACTGCAAGAAAGACGGGTAGTTGATTATGCTTCACGTCAATTGAAGACACATGAGGTGAATTATCCGACGCATGACTTGGAGTTAGCTGCTATTGTATTTGCCTTGAAGATATGGAGGCACTATCTCTATGGCACTACTTTTCAAGTGTATAGTGACCATAAAAGCCTGAAGTATCTGTTTGATCAGAAAGAATTAAACACGAGACAAAGAAGATGGATGGAGTTTCTCAAAGACTATGATTTCAAGCTTCAGTATCATCTTGGCAAGGCGAACGTAGTGGCGGACGCGCTAAGCAGAAAAGCAATCCATTTAAGCCAGATGATGGTGAAAGAAGCCATCTTGATCGAAGAATTCAGAGATCTAAGCCTAACAATGAAAGTTGAACCATCAAGCATCAAGATGGGCATGCTGCAAATCACAAATGAATTCATGAATGAAATTCTTGAATTACAACAGAAGGATGAAGAATTGGCTGAAAAGACGAGACTGATGACAAAAGGAAAGGAGAAGGACTTTCACCTTGAATCAGATGCGATTCTTCGTTTTCGAACGAGAATTTGCATCCCGAAGAATTCAGATCTAAGGAAGCTTATTCTTGACGAAGCTCATAAAATCAGAATGAGCATGCATCCAGGCTCAACCAATATGTATCAAGATCTGAAAAAGATCTTTTGGTGGTCAGGATTGAAAAGAGATGTTGCTAAATACGTAGCTTCGTGTCTGGTATGTCAGAAAGCCAAACCAGAACATCAGAAACCAGGAGGAGAGCTCCAACCATTGAATGTTCCTCAATGGAAATGGGAGAGCATATCAATGGACTTCGTATCAGGTTTGCCCAAGACAACCTCAAATCATGATGCAATTTGGGTAATAGTAGATCGTTTAACGAAGGTGGCGCATTTCATTCCAATAAGCACCCGATACTCTCTGGAGAAACTTACTCAATTGTATATCAAAGAAGTGGTTCGATTACATGGGATACCTTCAAGTATCGTATCAGACCGTGATCCCAGATTTACATCCAGATTCTGGAACAGTTTGCACCAAGAAATGGGTACAAGGCTTAGGATGAGTTCTGCATATCATCCTCAAACTGATGGACAATCAGAAAGAACGATTCAGTCTTTAGAAGATGTTTTGAGAGCATGTGCACTTGAGGAACAAGGAAGTTGGGATCAAGTGTTACCTCTTGCTGAATTCACTTACAACAACAGTTATCATGCCAGTATAGGAATGGCACCATTTGAAGCATTGTATGGGAGAAAATGTCAAACCCCGCTATGTTGGTTTCAAGTGGGGGAGAATTTGATGGTTGGTCCGGAAATGGTTCAGCAGACAACTGAGAAGATTAGGATGGTTAAGGATAAGATGAGGACGACACAGAGTAGAAAGAAGAGCAATGCAGATATAAGAAGAAGGCCATTGGAATTTTCAGAAGGGGGTCATGTATTTCTTCGGATCGTTCCGATGAAAGGAGTTAGCCGAGCCTTAAAAACCCGAAAACTCTCACCCAAATTCATTGGCCCTTACCAAATCCTCAAGCGAATAGGTTCTGTCGCTTACCAAATAGCCTTACCTCCATCCTTAGCTAATTTGCACAATGTATTTCATGTGTCTCAACTCAAGAAATACGTGCATGATCCGACCGTAATCCTTCAGATTAAGCCTGATAATCTGAGTCTAAGAGAGAACCTTACTTTTGAAACCTGTACTGTTCGTATAGAAGACCGTAGAGTTAAGCAGCTCAGAGGAAAAGAAATTCCTTTAGTAAAGGTCATTTGGGAAAATGGGAACGTGTCGGAAGCGACATGGGAATTAGAAAGTAAGATGCGTCAGGAATATCCAGGTTTGTTTTTATAAGACAAGAATTTCGGGGACGAAATTCATTTTAAGTGGAGTAGTAAAGTAACACCCCAAAATTTTAATCCTAGACTACTTTTTATTTATAATTAATTATTATTATAAATTCCTGATTAAATTAGGTATTTAATTATTGCAAATAGGTGGAAAATAATTTACAATTATTTTCTATGCAAAAATTAGATTTTTGCATATTAGTCCCTGCTGTAGGACCTAGGTGCAATATTAGAAAGTCTTGGAGGGAAAAGGGAATAAAATAATCATTTTTCAAATTTCAGTCGAAATACTCGAGTATTTCGTTCGATACTCGAGTATTCTGGGTAGTGTTGCTCGAGTTAGTGCGTTTGATGAGTCATCAATGCGTTAATCCAAAAGCTCGACACGAAATCACTTCAAGAACACCTCAAGGATATCGTGGCGAGCTGCATGCAACTGGAAATCGTCTATTTAAGGCAATCAACACGAGTTTGAACTCTTGTTGATGAAATCGTGAGGTTTAGGGTTCCGAATTCGTTTTCAACGATTCTCATCCGTTCTTGAGTGTTAGGTTGAGAGTTATACACCATTACAAAGCTTGAATCTTGAGCTTTGTAAAGACACTAAGCTTGTGAGCTGAGAGTTCGTGTACTAAGAGAATCGAAGCTCGAAAGTTGAAGTCGTTTTCTAGAAAACAGTTCGGGTAGCTTACTTTGGAGTTTGATTTTGGTAAGCTCTGAAACTTTTGAGGCTTCAATTCAGTTTCATTCTCTTATGCATGTTGCGGAGAATAATTTCTAATAATTTTCCCCAATTATTTTGCATGAATTAATGATCAAAATCTTTGGTTTTATGACCTCACTCAAAACTGTGTTGTTGTCAAATGGATTTTGGGGAAAATAGCTTGGAGGTTGATTTTCTGTTGATTCTCTGTTTCTACAGGACCTAGAGGTAAGTGGGAAGCTATACATTCACTAGAATAAGGATTGATTTCATTAATTTGTGTAGGAAGCCACCATGAGGCTTAAAGGGCTTAGTTTGAAATAAGGATATTGGCTTGGAGGCCATTCTGTGTGTTGCAACATGTTGGAGCATGTTTGTTATGTTGCATGCACGCTAATTGCAAGTTATTTTCGTGTTAAAGATGCTAAGAATTGAAATTGGCATGTTAAGTTATTGAAAATATGATTTTTATGCATAATGAATGCTCAGTTTTGATTCAGTGTAAATTGATGTAATTTCTGTGTTGGAACATGTTTATGTATATGCTTACCCCTGTGCCCTTGATAGTTGATGGCACGTTACCTAGCATGCGTAGAGATCAGGCCCATCCCTAGCGGGATATGGACGTATGAGGAGCACCGAGCGACATTTGAGGGTGAGGTGGAGTTCACACTCTTCCACCCTAACTCCCTCGTTCGGGTGCGCCCTCGTAGGTTTAGGATACCTATTATATATACTATGCACATTCCTGCTTTTTATGTTTATAGAGGACCACCACCGCCAGCTCGACCTGTACGTAGGTTTCATAGTTTTCGTTTCCGTCCTGCTACTCGTTCTCATCCCTCTGCCTACAGAGTTTTCACCGATGAGGATGTTCCTTCATCCTATCCGACTGGAGCGGGTGGGTCTACACCAGCTACTACTTTTGGACCTACTGATAGGTCTGCCACTCAGTCGGACGGGATAGAGGAGGATCCAGAAGAGGGGGAGAGCGAGGAGGAGGGAGTACCAGTCGAGCCGGTTCCCAGACCTCGAGGAGGACCTAGTGGTTCCTAGGACATGCATAGTATTGTTAGTAGGGATCCCGGACCGACTTTGCTGCTGCAGTGGACCAGACGGATGCATGGAGGACCAGTTGACCTGCTTTCAGACACTCTTTATTTTTGAGTTGTGATATATTGTACATATTTTGAGAGTGTGATCGAGGCCGTACCCGATCAAAATAAAAGGTGTTTATTATGTAGTACTAGGAAGGTGATCCTAGGTCGTTTCCCAGCGAATATCGGTCTAGGCAAAGTATCAAACACGTAGTGTGCAGTAAAATGGGGGGGTTTTTGTGTGTGACAAATGTGAAGAACAAAACATAAACAGAATATAAAAACTAAGAAAATCAGAAACAAAAGCGGGCAAACCCCTTTGGCTACGTACACTACTCAATCCTAGCTCACTAAAGATCGATTCCTCTCCTCTCCTCTGTCCAACTCGTGATAACCAAATACTAAGCGAAAATTCAGTTATCACTCCAAACCCTAACTTCTAATTAAGCATCAGAAACCAGAATTGGAGTTTTTACGAGTTAATACAAATTAAGCATTTATATTCATGTATTATCTCTACGAAATGGAATTAAGCAAACCACTACACATCGATAAACATGAAAACAGAGAAGAGAAAATGAAATTGCATTAATAACAAGAGCTCAAGAGTAGATAATACAATACCAAAGGGATTAACCCTTGAAGTCTAGCCTTCCATGGCCATAAATGAAGAAAAACGAGTAGAAATGGGGAAGAACAAAACCCTAGCAGCCACCACCACTTGGGAGAGCCAAGAGAGAAGTTCTAACCTAGAGAGAGAGTGAGAAATCTGAAATGGGAGTGTGTCTTAGGGGTTACACGAATTTCCCCTCTTTAGTCATGAAAATGGGCCTAAAACATGGGCCCAAGTCCTAAGAAACACTATTCTAAAAATTACAATTAAAAAGGGACCTAAATGCAAATTACAATCTTCACTTCAATGCTTCAATCTTCATTTCCAAACATCCCAAAGTGTCCTTGTGCCAAATATTACCTGAAAATAGAAATAGAATTAATTAGGCTAAATAATCCCAAATTAAACAATATTCGGAATATTAGTCCAATAAACTCAAAATCACTAAATCAAGCTAATCAATGTCAAATGGGCAACAAGTATCAATAATAGGAGTAAAATAATGCAAGGAATAATGGGAAATAAAATGCTCATCAGAGTGTTTGAGAGTTTTGGTCTTACTTTCTGACTTTTATATGTATTTTCAGTTTATGGACATGATCACTTTTATTTTGCTGACTTTTGTACCTATGGATCCCTTTTCATGATGACATATATATATATATAATGTTTATTACAGCATGGATCCTTGAGTACTACTATCTTTCCGCGCACTCTGATTTTGTTAAAAGAGATTTTGGCAACTATTATTATTTGGAAAATTATCATACAAGATCAACAAGGCAACGCTATGTTTATAATTATTAAAGTCTAGATTTTAAATAACAAGTATTCGTTGTCTTGCAAGAAAGTAATGATTACAACTGTAAAACCCCGATTTTCATAATATAAAAATTATATATAAATAAAAGTTTTGGAAAAAGCAAGGAACTTTGAAAGTGGTTTCATTGAGTAAATTACATAATCAGAGTTTGAAATACAACGGAAAACTTTAAACTTTTCGTTTACAAATTTAGTTTGTACAAAAACGTGGGGCACCCAATACAATACAGAATATTTATACAAAAATTAATTTCCTTTCTTCCGACTTGTCCGCTGCGCACTCTGATCTCCAAGCATCTTGAATATGTACCTAAATTGTTAACCACTAAGGGTGAGATCTTTCACAGCACAGTGAATTAAAAGGACAGTAAACAGTTCATAATAAAAACTTAAGATTAATAACCAAATCAAAGAATGGAAACAAAAAGTATAGCCTAGACCCTTCTCTAGAAAATCCTCTATCACACTTAGATCAATTTCCATAACTCATTTCATTTATATTCATTTCAATTCATTGGCCCCTTTAAAAATTCCAATACTATAACTATTAACCATTTACACTTTCCCTTCTCTTTATTCCTTTAAACTATATCTTCACATTCATTTACATTCCATTTCCAACTTCATAATTAAGCCATTAAAACACTTAGTCACAGATATAAACATTTAGCACTAAATAACAATCAACAATTCAGAAGTCAACCAATCAATCAGTCGACATACTCAGGTATGTCTCAGGGACTGTAAATTTAAGTCACCTTCCTAAGGTTCTTCACTTCCTACTCTAACAATTCACAAATCCTAAGTCTATACTATTTACTAAATTAATCACAATTAATTAAACCTAAGTCTATACTATTTACTACCACACTCTAATTTAATTACTTATCTCAAATCCTATTATAAACTACAACTATCCCTAACTCAAGGTGTGGAAAGAATCTCCCCTTACCTTTTTGAAGAGAAGAGGAGAAGGAGAGAGAGATGCACTCCTCCAAGCCCTTGGAATTAAGCTCCTAAGCCCCTAGTTCCTTGCTCCTTAACCAATTCCTAGCTCCCCTTGGTGATTTCCCAAATATATGAGAAGGATTGAGGGAGTTAGGGTTTTGAATAGGGAATTGGGGATTTGAGAGAAGAGGGAGTGAAATTGATGTCTTTGATGAGGGAATGAGATAGAGAGTTAATGGGGAATGATTATGGGTTGATGGATTGGAGTTATTTAGTGTTGATTTGAAGATTGGAAGAGTTTGGGGTTGAGAAGAGAAGAGGAACTCGAATGGGAGAAGGAAAACAATGGCTGCAACACAATAAAAATCGTGTTTTTAAGTCTGAATATCATTGGTTAATCGATTAACCACTTTGGTTAATCGATTAACACTCATTGCTTACAAAGGATTAATCGATTAACACCTGAGTTAATCGATTAGGGCTAGAAGGTGCACAAAAATCTAATCGATTAAGCTAAGTCTTAATCGATTAGTGGCTGAATGTGGCTCAAAAATTAATCGATTAAGGGACCTCTTAATCGATTAATGCCCTATGTTTTCCTTTCTTTCAAACATTCTAAGTGTTCTAATACATTCCTAACACACCCTAACTTATCCTATCAGGAAAGCTTTGATCTTGAGAGAGTGAGAGAGAATAGTGTGGCTTTGATTCTTTGTAAAATTGTGTATCAAAATGATTCTAGTTGATAGAAATGATTAGGAAAAGGTTTATATAGAATACCCAAAAGTTGGAGCAACTTAGAATGGCTTTTGAGAAGTGAAAAACGTATTTAAAAAACCATATCTGATCAAGTTACTCGAGTGAAATGAGTGTTACTCGAGTAATACGAAAGCTGCATAAATTTCACTCGAGTGAAAAAGGTTTTACTCGAGTAAAAGTTCAGATAATCGATTATCAAAAGTTTGTTAATCGATTATCAGTTCAAAATACACTGTTAATCAATTATCAAAAACTGTTAATCGATTATTAACATTAAAAATCACTTAAAACTTGTTTTCTCAAAAACTAAACCTTTTCTTTCAAACCTTTAAGCCACCTATTGATTTTAGGCAAAGTGAATACTCAAAATATGATATAATCATGCAATCAAAAGAGATTCACTACCCTCTAATAACTCTACCCAAACTCATAAACTAAAAGACTTGTGAGGCGAAAGATAAAACAATAAAACACAAACTACCAAACTAAGTCTTCATGAGTTGGTTCTCTCTTCATAACTTGATGTTTGTTGTTGCTTGTTGAGCTTGAACTTGATCAACACATTTGTAGCTTGTTCAAAACCTTTTGGCATTTATCAAAACATTCTTCATGGATCTTACATAACAAACATACAAATCATAGTCACAGAAAGACAAGACGAGCAAACAACCGAATTCTATACTTAACCTCTTCTTAAACACTCGATTTAACCCGATCGATCTAAGACAAACCCTATAACCTCTTAACCCTAATACCAATCACTCTCGAGGCATAATCTGTAACATCCCAAATTTTTATTTCGGCATAATAGGAAATTATGCCAATTATTTAGGAGGAATTTCCAAGATTGGAAGAAGGTTTTGAGTATCAAACTAAACCTAAAGTAGTAATGAGCCTAAGGGAATGAATTGGAGTTAGAAAATCATCAAATTATAATTTTTCACTAAATAATCGATTACTTGGATGGTCAGTAATCGATTACAAGGCCCCTGATGAAAACAACAAAAGTTGCAGCAATTCTAATCGATTACCTCATATGAAGTAATCGATTATTCTGAGCTTTAATCGATTACTTTCAGGGCTTTAATCGATTACAAGGCCTCAGGTTGGAAGTCCTAAAAATGTTGCATTGAAGGAATAATCGATTACCAGGTCAAGGTAATCGATTATTTTAGGGTCTGTACAAAAAAAAAAAGGAGAAAGGGAGTGCACGTGATGCACTCCCCTCCACACAAAGGGAATCTTTATTTTGGGCTTTAATTATGGTCCACTCATTTTTCCTTCCCAATCCAATAAAAATAAACTCACTCTTACTCTCATACTCTCTCTCACCCTCATCTTTTTCCTCCCCTCTCTCAACTCACGAGTCCCCTACTCTTCCTCATAGGGGTTCCATTTTCTTTCCTCAAAATCAACCAAGAACAAGTGATCTTTGCATCTCTATCATTGTAATTTCTTCTTTCTCATCTCAAGGTAAGTGTTTAGGTCTTGATTTCTTCCTTCCCTCTCTAAAATTCATGTCCTCTCTCTCTCCTCTAGGGCTCAAGCTTTTCTCACTCCAAATTGATCAAGAATCAAGTGAGTGGCATTCATTCCATCATCAAGACGTCTTATTCCCATCTCCAAGTAAGTATCTAAGTGTGGGTTCTCCTCTTCCCCTCTCAAATTCGTTTTCCTTTCTCTCTCTACCATAAATGGTGGATTTCAATACTTAGGCATTGGAGGCTACCCTCTTCTTGGAGTTTTGATTTGAATCATGGTATAATGATAATTCCTCTCTTTTATGGCTCTCTATTTTAGGTTCCATCCTAATCTTGTGGTTTGGTATCTCCTTGGTGGGCAAACTCAAGCATAGGGCACTTGGAATCTCCTTATCCTTAAGTATTTGAGGTAAGGGGGTGGATATTGTGGGCATTGCCTTGTTCTAGGGAGTTGGTTCTAGTTAGTATATAATGCTTGCTAGGGTTATGTGTTAGGGGAGAAAATTAGATTATAAAAACGTAGGTTATGGAATATAAAATTCTAATTAATTAAATATGCATGATGATTGGACGTTAAGACTAGGAAAAAGGAAACCCAATAATATGAGAATGAATGATTTGATAAATGAAATTTTGTTAATGATTATAATGAAGTACAAGAAGATTTTGGGGTAATATGATAGTGAAGATGATATGAATGATTTCTATGACTATGGATTTTAATTGTCAAGTTTTGTATAAAATGATAATTGATTGATGTTGCAAATATATGTAGGTATTATGAAGTAAATTGACATGGGAAAAAATGGAATGGAAACAATTATATGTGATGAATGTGCGTAGTTGTATCTAAATGCTAAATGAGAATAAATGTTAAGTATTAACAATTGTAAACAAAGGTGGTAGCTTATGAACTGAAGTGTGAATATAGGAAAAGGAAGTAAAATGATTGTACATAAACAAAAGTAAAAGGTGATTTATGTGAATTAAAATGAAGGGCAATCTAAATGTTGGGCTATAAAATAGAATACTACTTGGTATGATTGAGATAGTTGAGAAAGGAAATGAATGAAGGTATTGCATGAATGATTATGTGTTGATTATGGTTAGTTGTGATTAAATGTGTTTATGATTGATTGAACAAGAAAGCGAATAATTCTTGGCCTCTGAATTGAGGCGCCAAATAATGAGAATGTCGTTTAAGTGTAATCTAGGTGGTTGTATGAGGTACCTTCCGGTGTGGAGGTGAAGTACCCACCGGCCAAATTGTATGAGGTACCTTCCGGTGTGGAGGTGAAGTACAATGGTATGAGGTACCTTCCAGTGTGGAGGTGAAGTACCCATAGTCCAAATGTATGAGGTACCTTCCTGCGTGGAGGTGAAGTACGATAGTGTGTTGACCTCTGACCTGAGGGACCCGAAATGAATAAAATGTTGAAATGTGTTGACCTCTGACCTGAGGGACACGATATGAATTAAAAGAATTGAGTGTTGACCTCTGACCTGAGGGACACCGGATGAAATGTGAATTGGTGTGTTGACCTCTGACCTGAGAGACACACCGTGAATTAAGAAATTGAAGTGTTGACCTCCGACCTGAGGGACACATAATTTAAATAAGGAAAAGTATGAGGGCCTCTGTTTGAGGTGATATATGTATTGAATGAAATTGTACATTGGCCTCTGATTTGAGGTGATGTACCTAAATAATAGTAAGTGTGAGAAAAGAATAAAAAGGTAAAGGAAATGGATGTTGAAATGAATAATGGAAATGGATGTTGAAATGAATAGTGGAAATGGATGTTGAAATGAATAATGAGAATGGAAATGTGGAATAAATAATGAAATGAGTATGGTGTGCTATATTGAATATATGTTTTATTTTCTAGTTGTGTTTGACCTAACGGGTTGTTATGTCTAGTTAGAAACTACTTTCTATTTCATGTGCAATGCTCACTCCCTTACATTTTTCAGGTACGGAGATTGAGCTGGCACAGCCCCCGGCCGAGCAGGAGTACTTTCCCTTACAGGGAGAGTAGGGTGTAATGGGTTTAGAGTATAATATAAACCTAAGCCTCTTACACTATTTTGTTGTAAAGTTTGTTAAAATATTTTAAGTGAGGCTTAGGATGTTTTGGTTCGCTAAAGTTATAACTTTTGTGTAAGATCCATGAAGAATGTTTTGATAAATGCCAAAAGGTTTTGAACAAGCTACAAATGTGTTGATCAAGTTCAAGCTCAACAAGCAACAACAAACATCAAGTTATGAAGAGAGAACCAACTCATGAAGACTTAGTTTGGTAGTTTATGTTTTATTGTTTTATCTTTTGCCTCACAAGTCTTTTAGTTTATGAGTTTGGGTAGAGTTTATTAGAGGTTAGTGAATCTCTTTTGATTGCATGATTATATAATATTTTGAGTATTCACTTTGTCTAAAATCAATAGGTGGCTTAAAGGTTTGAAAGAAAAGGTTTAGTTTTTGAGAAAACAAGTTTTAAGCGATTTTTAATGTTAATAATCGATTAACAGATTTTGATAATTGATTAACAGTGTATTTTGAACTGATAATCGATTAACAAACTTTTGATAATCGATTATCTGCACCTTTACTCGAGTATTTTTGGTCTCACTCGAGTGAAAATTATCTTGCTTTCGGTTTACTCGAGTAACACTCATTTCACTCGAGTAACTTGATCAGATATGGTTTTTTAAATACGTTTTTCACTTCTCAAAAGCAATTCTAAGTGTTCCAACTTTTGGGTATTCTATATAAACCTTTTCCTAATCATTTCTATCAATGAGAATCAACTAGAATCATTTTGATACACAATTTTACAAAGAATCAAAGCCACACTATTCTCTCTCACTCTCTCAAGATCAAAGCTCTCATTTTTATATTCTTTGATCAAGAACCTTGAATCTCTCATGTTGATATTTCATAGCTTTTGAAAGAGATTCATAGGATTGTTATTGTTTTTCATTTGAGTTGTAATCTTTGCAAAAGGCAAGCTATCTACAACATTGGAAGCCTTGATTTTGTGAATCAAGCAAGTTTCATTGGAAGCCTTGGTGAGGCATTTCATTAAGTACTTGGAAGCCTTGTTGAAGAACAAGCATTTGGAAGTCTTGTGAGTGAAGCAAGCAAAGAAGACTTGTTGTGGGGTTATCAACAAGCAAGTAGAGGTTAGATTAGATATCAATAGGGTTACAAGGAAAGGGTGTGGTATCTCTTGTAGGCTAGCAAGAAGGAAGTCTTGTGAGGCATTTACTTGTAATTTGAGAAACTCTAATTCCTCATAGTGAAGAATCTCTCTTGGTTGAAGAGGGAACTGGAGTAGCTTTCAAGTGGATGAAAGTGAACTAGGATAAATCACTGTGTCGTATCTCTAAACTCTCTACTCTTTACAAATTCAAGTCTTTAATTGTGTTCTTGATTGAAAACCTAGAAAAAGTGATTTTTCTATATTTGATTGAATTGAATCTTTATTGTTCAAATTAATTTGGGGAAAATCATTTTTATAACCTAGGTGAATCAATAAGAATATTGGTGTTGATTGTTTCCGCTTAATCTCTGATCATATAATATTTGTTAATTGATTGATTTTCATTGGTTTTAATCGTTTAGATTTGTTTCTTGCGAAAATCTTTCAAAGTTTCTATAACACCTATTCAACCCCCTTTCTAGGTGTTCTCCTAGTTCTCCTAGTTGTTTCACCCACCGAGTGTAGTTTTCCAACAATTGGTATCAGAGCTCGGTCGAAAGACACGAGCATAGAGCTTTTTCGTTAAGATCCTTGAGAAACTACAATGGGTTCTACGAATCCTTTTGGTGGTGAAGGTGCTTCAATAAATCGCCCTCCTATGTTTGGTGGAGAGGGTTATGCTTATTGGAAAATTAGGATGAGAATCTTTATAGAAGCTATAGATTTGAACATTTGGGAAGCCATTGAAAATGGTCCTTATATTCCCTCAAAAGATGTAGAAGGTGTGCTTACCCTTACTCCCAAAGATAAGTGGACCGATGATGATAAAAGGAAAATTCAATATGATTTAAAAGCAAAAAATATCATCACCTCCGCTCTATCTTATGATGAGTTCTTTAGAGTCTCCCAATGTAAAGATGCCAAAGAAATGTGGGACACCTTGCAAGTCACACATGAAGGCACTAGTGAAGTTAGGCGTGCTAGATTAAATTCTTTGATGCATGAATATGAATTGTTTCGTATGTTGCCTAATGAATCTATATGTTTTATGCAAAAACGTTTTACTCATATTGTTAATCATCTCATTGCTCTTGGTAAAACTTTCGTGAATTGTGAACTTGTTAACAAAGTTTTAAGATGTCTAAGTAGGGAATGGCAACCTAAGGTTACCGCAATTGTTGAATCAAAGGACTTGGACACCATGGACTTAGAAACACTTTTCGGAAAGCTACAAGAACATGAAATGGAGCTTGGACGTTTGCAAATGCATGAAGAGTGGGATAAGTACAAAGAGATAAAAGGAATTGCTCTTAAAGCTCAAAGGTCATATAAAAAGGAAGAGAGTTCCGATGATGATGATGTTGATAATGAAGATTCTGATTCAGATATTGATGAAGAGGAGATGAAGCTTCTACTAAGAAAGTTCAATAAAATTCTAAGGAGAAAAGGAAGGTTGAACAAGGACAAAAGTAAAGAGAAGGATCCCCCACACTACAAGACCAAGACTTCAAAAGAAGGTGTAGTTTGCCATGAATGTGGAAAGCCCGGTCATCTCAAGTACTCATGCCCTAAGTATCTCAAGAAGAAGGAGAAAGAGAAGAAAAATGCAAAACACAAAAGGGCATACATAGTTTGGAATAGTGATGATGAACAAGACAAGAAAAGCACAACTAGTAGTTCTTCGGATGATGAACATGCCGCTTGTCTCAACTTGATAGCTCAAGTACATGAAGAGGAAAGCTCAAATGATGAATCAAGTGAGCAAAGTGACGAAAGCGATGTAAGTCTTACTAAATCCGAAATTTCTTCAAATTATGAAATGTTATATAATGCTTATGAAGAAATGCATAAACAATTTAAGAAACTAGCTTTGAAAAACATTGAAAGGAAGAAGCTCATTTTGAAACATCAACAAGAGATTTTAGAACTTCAAAAACAAGTTGATGAGCTTAATCTTCAAAATGAAACTCTTGATCTTATATATGCTAGTTCTTCTTGTGATTGTGCTAGTAGATTGAATATTGTGGTTGATTGTGAGAATTGCAAGTTGCTTAAAGATGAAAATGCTATTTTTAAAAATAAGCTTGCAAGTTTCTCAAATGGTGATATTAGATTGCGCACATTGTTAAATTTTCAAAGAGAAAATTCAAACAAGTTTGGTTTGGGTTATACTAATGCTAAGAGTAAATCTCATAGAAATGTTGTTGATTTTTCTAAAGTTGATTTTTCAAATGCACCAACATGTTTCTATTGTGGTACTCATGGACATACTTCAAATGTGTGTTATATTAAAGTGCATGGTATACCTAAAGGAGATTTTGTTTGGATGAAAAAGGGTGAGAGTCCCTACACTAAGAAAAATGGATCCAAAACCATTTGGATACCAAAAAGCAAAGCATGATTGTTTTGTAGGTATGATTGAAGAAGCAAATGAAGGTCTATACACATTTGATACAATTGACATTATTGATCTTCTTCAATTTGTATCAAGAAGAAAATCCTACAAATTGGTAACATTTGATATTATACAATTGGTATCTACAATTGATATTGTTAGATATTGCTCATAGTTCTCTCAATTGGTATTATTTCTTATAATGTGATATTGTTTATACTATTAAGAAAATACTATTGGTATCAAATTCTTACAATTGTTTTACAATTGGTATCATGCTTTGGTTGTTATATCTCATTAATTTCTCTATTTTGGCTTAGATCTTATATTTCAATTGGTATATATTTCTTTTTGATAATGCCAAAGGGGGAGAAATATGATGTTTTGAAAAAGAGGAGATTTGTATTTGAAATATTTTAATTGAAGGGGAGAAATATTATCATTTTGGGGAGAAATAAAATAGTATGTTTGGAGAAAGGTTGTTTTTGTTGTTTTTATGTAGGTTGAGCAAAGTTGTTGAAGATAGGGGGAGAATCAAGCTTACTCAATTGGATTTCAAATGTCAAAAGCATTAATTGAGGGGGAGCAAGAGTCTCACCAAGTGATCAAATGGTTCAAGCATCAACAACTTCAATGAACTTCAAATAATTTCAAAACATGTTTGTCATTTTCAAAAAGGGGGAGATTGTAAGATCCATGAAGAATGTTTTGATAAATGCCAAAAGGTTTTGAACAAGCTACAAATGTGTTGATCAAGTTCAAGATCAACAAGCAACAACAAACATCAAGTTATGAAGAGAGAACCAACTCATGAAGACTTAGTTTGGTAGTTTATGTTTTATTGTTTTATCTTTTGCCTCACAAGTCTTTTAGTTTATGAGTTTGGGTAGAGTTTATTAGAGGTTAGTGAATCTCTTTTGATTGCATGATTATATCATATTTTGAGTATTCATTTTGTCTAAAATCAATAGGTGGCTTAAAGGTTTGAAAGAAAAGGTTTAGTTTTTGAGAAAACAAGTTTTAAGCGATTTTTAATGTTAATAATCGATTAACAGATTTTGATAATTGATTAACAGTGTATTTTGAACTGATAATCGATTAACAAACTTTTGATACTCGATTATCTGCACCTTTACTCGAGTATTTTTGGTCTCACTCGAGTGAAAATTATCTTGCTTTCGGTTTACTCGAGTAACACTCATTTCACTCGAGTAACTTGATCAGATATGGTTTTTTAAATACGTTTTTCACTTCTCAAAAGCAATTCTAAGTGTTCCAACTTTTGGGTATTCTATATAAACCTTTTCCTAATCATTTCTATCAATGAGAATCAACTAGAATCATTTTGATACACAATTTTACAAAGAATCAAAGCCACACTATTCTCTCTCACTCTCTCAAGATCAAAGCTCTCATTTTTATATTCTTTGATCAAGAACCTTGAATCTCTCATGTTGATATTTCATAGCTTTTGAAAGAGATTCATAGGATTGTTATTGTCTTTCATTTGAGTTGTAATCTTTGCAAAAGGCAAGCTATCTACAACATTGGAAGCCTTGATTTTGTGAATCAAGCAAGTTTCATTGGAAGCCTTGGTGAGGCATTTCATCAAGCACTTGGAAGCCTTGTTGAAGAACAAGCATTTGGAAGTCTTGTGAGTGAAGCAAGCAAAGAAGACTTGTTGTGGGGTTATCAACAAGCAAGTAGAGGTTAGATTAGATATCAATAGGGTTACAAGGCAAGGGTGTGGTATCTCTTGTAGGCTAGCAAGAAGGAAGTCTTGTGAGGCATTTACTTGTAATTTGAGAAACTCTAATTCCTCATAGTGAAGAATCTCTCTTGGTTGAAGAGGGGACTGGAGTAGCTTTCAAGTGGATGAAAGTGAACCAGGATAAATCACTGTGTCGTATCTCTAAACTCTCTACTCTTTACAAATTCAAGTCTTTAATTGTGTTCTTGATTGAAAACCTAGAAAAAGTGATTTTTCTATATTTGATTGAATTGAATCTTTATTGTTCAAATTAATTTGGGGAAAATCATTTTTATAACCTAGGTGAATCAATAAGAATATTGGTGTTGATTGTTTCCGCTTAATCTCTGATCATATAATATTTGTTAATTGATTGATTTTCATTGGTTTTAATCGTTTAGATTTGTTTCTTGCGAAAATCTTTCAAAGTTTCTATAACACCTATTCAACCCCCCTTTCTAGGTGTTCTCCTAGTTCTCCTAGTTGTTTCACCCACCGAGTGTAGTTTTCCAACATTTTGGTCTTAATACTCAAACTTAGTATTTTCCGCTACTACTCTGATTAATTAATGAACTATGGTATATTTGGAGCCCGTTGGGCCTTGTTATGATTTATATAAGTAATCTGAAGCCCTGCTGGCTCTTGGATGTTTATTTGAAGTCATCTATCACAGGTTGAATTTTGGAATAGTCATAAAAACAAACAGAAATCTGCCCGTTGGACGGTTGATTTTAAGATAATAAAAAGAAATTTTCAAGTCCGTATTTTATTATAAGGGGGAATTAAGGGTATAAATCCTAGGTGTTACATTTATGGTATCAGAGCAGTTTCTCCTCGGCCACGGAGTTATACAAACTCCAAATGATTACTCACCTAGCGAGTAATTGATGCTCATAGTAATAGTTTAGGATTATAATAGGATAATTATAGTACTATGTATCTACTTAGTGATTGAGTCTTACTAGTCTGTTCTATCTGGCTAAGCAGTATGGCTGGAAGAAGGGCTGGTAACAATGGACTTGCTGCTATTCTGGAGCATCTATCTCAGATGCAGCAGCAGTAGGGGGAACAGATGGCAGCTGCCGCAGCGGCAGCAGCTACAGCAGCAGCAGCAGCTCTGCAACCAGCTCCAGTTGAGATTGACTGGATGTCTCGTTTCCGAAAGAATGATCCGCCTCGCTTTGAAGGTGGAAATGACCCGGATGGAGCACAGAGGTGGATACAGGAGATAGAGAAGATTCTCCGTTCTCTTCAACCACAAATGGAGCAGTATGTTCGATTAGCTGAATTCATGCTAACCAATGAGGCAGAACATTGGTGGGATCAGCAGAGGAGAGGATTGGCGGCAGCTAATCCTGTGATTCCTTGGGAGATGTTCAAGGATCTATTTTTGGGGAAGTATTTCCCTGAAGATGTTAGGAGGGAGAAGGAGATTGCTTTTCTCCAATTGACTCAAGGTTCTATGTCAGTTGGGGACTATGCAGCTCGGTTTGAGGATCTCATCCGTTTTTCTGATTATCGGTATGCCAGTGACCGTAGCAAGTGTGTTAAGTTTGAAGCTGGGCTTAGGAGTGATCTCTGCCTCTCGTGTGAGTATCACAACATTGATAACTTTGCTCGCTTGGTCAACATAGCAAGCACCTATGAGAAGGGTCTCAAACGAAAGCTAGCTGATGAGAGATCTCGGGCAAACCAGGGAATCGGAGATCAAAGTAAGGACAAGGGACCGATTCAGAAGTCAGGTCCATACTCTCATTCCGGGGTCACGTTTCCTAGGGATTACAGACCAATAGTGAATGCTTATGGTCCTATACCAACTTGTCAGCACTGTGGCAGGATGCATAGGGGAGTGTGCTGGACATTGGGTCGAAAGGAGGGGTTGTGCTTTCACTGTGGACAACCCGGACATTTTGCTTCAAATTGTCCTAAGAACACCATGAAGAAAGAAATTAATGCTGCTAAGGCACGGAAGGCCCGTGGAGGTCCATCATTACAGAAAGGGAAATTATTCACCGTAGAAGGTGACGCGGTGGACCCAGCTGATGCGGTTGCAGGTAATTACTGTTTGACAAGCTCATACGGAGTGCTTTTAAATTTGATTGTTGTGGAGTTAGTTTGCCCTTCTGTTATCTAAATAGTGAGTTAGTGATGTCTTAGGATGGAAGTGTTTAAAACATATTGGATATCTGCCCTTCCAAATTCAAATCTTGTTCTTATAGAGAGCTTGTGAAAGATCTTATAAGAAAATTCTTATGCCTAAGATTTCTAGTGTCAAGTGGCCAATACTATGTTATGATGTTGTTATTTGATGTAATGTAAGGTTAGAACTGATTACTCTGATCCTTGCATTTGTTAAATGATGACATTATTGACAGAACCCGACAGTGATGTGTTGTTGGTAGACGTGAGGATGGGATTGATCACCTCAATTCTTGAATCTATCGATAAATGCTATCACTGTAACCTTTAAAGTGAAAGTAGACAACCAAAGTAGTGACTTCCAAGGAAAATAATTATTGTAAATGAAGTCAATCCTTATGAGAGACAAACTTTAAGGCGATATACTCTACACGAGTCTTCGTATGCCATGATTTCAGGGCATCTCTTCAAGAAAAGACTCTAGAACTATGCCAAACTGCTATGCATTTCGAGTTTCTATATCTAGTTCTTACAACTCCTGCCTCAGAGCTGATTGTAATACCATCAGAATTGAATCCAAATCCGTTCCGTATCTTTTTCGGGTATGTCGGTGCTAGGTGGGGGAGTAATTCTTAATCTAAGTTAAATTCTGGTTAGTTCAGGGCGAATCGAGAAGTTGACGGAAGAGAATGAAGGGAGGTAAAGTCAGACACCATGAACTCTAATAATGGGATGGTTCTCCATTTACTAAACTTAACGGAATTTTGGGGACGAAATTCCAATAAGTGGGGGAAAATTGTAACATCCCAAATTTTTATTTCGGCATAATAGGAAATTATGCCAATTATTTAGGAGGAATTTCCAAGATTTGAAGAAGGTTTTGAGTATCAAACTAAACCTAAAGTAGTAATGAGCCTAAGGGAATGAATTGGAGTTAGAAAATCATCAAATTATAACTTTTCACTAAATAATCGATTACTTGGATGGTCAGTAATCGATTACAAGGCCCTTGATGAAAACAACAAAAGTTGCAGCAATTCTAATCGATTACCTCATATGAAGTAATCGATTATTCTGAGCTGTAATCGATTACTTTCAGGGCTTTAATCGATTACAAGGCCTCAGGTTGGAAGTCCTAAAAATGTTGCATTGAAGGAATAATCGATTACCAGGTCAAGGTAATCGATTATTTTAGGGTCTGTACAAAAAAAAAAGAGAAAGGGAGTGCACGTGATGCACTCCCCTCCACACAAAGGGAATCTTTATTTTGGGCTTTAATTATGGTCCACTCATTTTTCCTTCCCAATCCAATAAAAATAAACTCACTCTTACTCTCATAATCTCTCTCTCACCCTCATCTTTTTCCTCCCCTCTCTCAACTCACGAGTCCCCTCCTCTTCCTCATAGGGGTTCCATTTTCTTTCCTCAAAATCAACCAAGAACAAGTGATCTTTCCATCTCTATCATTGTAATTTCTTCTTTCTCATCTCAAGGTAAGTGTTTAGGTCTTGATTTCTTCCTTCCCTCTCTAAAATTCGTGTTCTCTCTCTCTCCTCTAGGGCTCAAGCTTTTCTCACTCCAAATTGATCAAGAATCAAGTGAGTGGCACTCATTCCATCATCAAGACTTGTTATTCCCATCTCCAAGTATCTAAGTGTGGGTTCTCCTCTTCCCCTCTCAAATTCGTTTTCCTTTCTCTCTCTACCATAAATGGTGGGTTTCAATACTTAGGCATTGTATAATGATAATTCCTCTCTTTTATGGCTCTCTATTTTAGGTTCCATCCTAATCTTGTGGTTTGGTATATCCTTGGTGGGCTAACTCAAGCATAGGGCACTTGGAATCGCCTTATCTTTAAGTATTTGAGGTATGGGGGTGGATATTGTGGGCATTGCCTTGTTCTAGGGAGTTGGTTCTAGTTAGTATATAATGCTTGCTAGGGTTATGTGTTAGGGGAGAAAATTAGATTATAAAAACGTAGGTTATGGAATATAAAATTCTAATTAATTAAATATGCATGATGATTGGACGTTAAGACTAGGAAAAAGGAAACCCAATAATATGAGAATGAATGATTTGATAAATGAAATTTTGTTAATGATTATAATGAAGTACAAGAAGATTTTGGGGTAATATGATAGTGAAGATGATATGAATGATTTCTATGACTATGGATTTTAATTGTCAAGTTTTGTATAAAATGATAATTGATTGATGTTGCAAATATATGTAGGTATTATGGAGTAAATTGACATGGGAAAAAATGGAATGGAAACGATTATATGTGATGAATGTGCGTAGTTGTATCTAAATGCTAAATGAGAATAAATGTTAAGTATTAACAATTGTAAACAAAGGTCGTAGCTTATGAACTGAAGTGTGAATATAGGAAAAGGAAGTAAAATGATTATACATAAACAAAAGTAAAAGGTGATTTATGTGAATTAAAATGAAGGGCAATCTAAATGTTGGGCTATAAAATAGAATACTACTTGGTATGATTGAGATAGTTGAGAAAGGAAATGAATGAAGGTATTGCATGAATGATTATGTGTTGATTATGGTTAGTTGTGATTAAATGTGTTTATGATTGATTGAACAAGAAAGCGAATAATTCTTGGCCTCTGAATTGAGGCGCCAAATAATGAGAATGACGTTTAAGTGTAATCTAGGTGCTTGTATGAGGTACCTTCCGGTGTGGAGGTGAAGTACCCACCGGCCAAATTGTATGAGGTACCTTTCGGTGTGGAGGTGAAGTACAATGGTATGAGGTACCTTCCAGTGTGGAGGTGAAGTACCCATAGGCCAAATGTATGAGGTACCTTCCTGCGTGGAGGTGAAGTACGATAGTGTGTTGACCTCTGACCTGAGGGACCCGAAATGAATAAAATGTTGAAATGTGTTGACCTCTGACCTGAGGGACACGATATGAATTAAAAGAATTGAGTGTTGATCTCTGACCTGAGGGACACCGGATGAAATGTGAATTGGTGTGTTGACCTCTGACCTGAGAGACACACCGTGAATTAAGAAATTGAAGTGTTGACCTCTGACCTGAGGGACACATAATTTAAATAAGGAAAAGTATGAGGGCCTCTGTTTGAGGTGATATATGTGTTGAATGAAATTGTACATTGGCCTCTGATTTGAGGTGATGTACCTAAATAATAGTAAGTGTGAGAAAAGAATAAAAAGGTAAAGGAAATGGATGTTGAAATGAATAATGGAAATGGATGTTAAAATGAATAGTGGAAATGGATGTTGAAATGAATAATGAGAATGGAAATGTGGAATAAATAATGAAATGAGTATGGTGTGCTATATTGAATATATGTTTTATTTGCTAGTTGTGTTTGACCTAACGGGTTGTTATGTCTAGTTAGAAACTGCTTTCTATTTCATGTGCAATGCTCACTCCCTTACATTTTTCAGGTACGGAGATTGAGCTGGCACAGCCCCCGGCCGAGCAGGAGTACTTTCCCTTACAGGGAGAGTAGGGTGTTATGGGTTTAGAGTATAATATGAACCTAAGCCTCTTACACTATTTTGTTGTAAAGTTTGTTATAAATATTTTAAGTGAGGCTTAGGATGTTTTGTTTCGCTAAAGTTATAACTTTTGGTCTTAATACTCAAACTTAGTATTTTCCGCTACTACTCTGATTAATTAATGAACTATGGTATATTTGGAGCCCGTTAGGCCTTGTTATGATTTATATAAGTAATCTGAAGCCCTGCTGGCTATTGGATGTTTATTTGAAGTCATCTATCACATGTTGAATTTTGGAATAGTCATAAAAACAAACAGAACTCCGCCCGTTTGATGGTTGATTTTAAGATAATAAAAATAAATTTTCAAGTCCGTATTTTATTATAAGGGGGAATTAAGGGTATAAATCCTAGGTGTTACATAATCAATAGGGTCGAATTGGTCCCGATTGCCTCGCACATTTATTAAACTCCGGAACTCAATCGAAACGTGAGTTCAAAGAGATTCCCCGAACATAGATACTAGGGTCTACCCTTATGCTCAAGGCTCTATCCTAGGAGCCTTAATCCACTCACACTATCGAGATCGAAACACTAAAAGTGCTTATATGGGCTACGGAACTCTTTGGCACCCGATTCTACACAAACCTACTCACCCAATCGCAACCACACCAATCTATAATCTAAGCGGATACTCTTCGACTGCAATCAATGACTCTAGGACACTTCCCTATCCAAACCTAACGATGCGATCACATAACATATTTACACATACACACAAGGAAACAAATACAATTACTTAAATTCATGAATGCACACACAAGCATACATAACCTATATATATATATACCTACTCTAACTTAACCTAAATGCACAAATATACACATAAGCATACAAATGCAAATACTCACACATACATTCATATACTCAAGAATTTAATCACAAATACTAATACCTACGCAAGGATATATTTATACAAATATATACATATATTAAGAAACGTTTTCAAACACTTATACATACTCATATATACTAAGAAAATAGTTGAAAATCATTTTAAACACGTCACTTCGATATACGCAAAATATTCTTAATTATAATTATTAGGTTAATAAAAATGAGGATGTTACAATTCTCCCCCACTTAAAAGAATTTCGTCCCCGAAATTCACTCTTTGAAAAACATTTGAAGAATTGGAGGGAGGTTTTGTTGAAATTGTTTGCTTAAAACCCTTTTTAAAATCAACAAAGTACTCGAAGTTTCAAAAAAAAATCATTTAAGTTTCGCATAGTGAAAATCATAAGGACAAAACAATAGTTTTCTCAAAATCTCTACAATCTTACACCCGGCTCCCAGTGGGCTCCCCCACTTGGGCTTGGGTTATCCCTATAAACTCAGACTCAATGTCCTAGTTGGGGTATAGTGGTTCTATTCGACTAGTTCTGACCCTTGGGTCTAATTGGGAGGCATTAAACTTCCCCAATCTTTAAAGGCTCCAAAAGTTGTTAGGTTTAATGGGGTGAGATGATCTCCTCATGGTGTACTTTCTCACTAATGGTTCCTCTTCCCAGAACTTGCATAAAAATCAATTAGAAGTTCCCTGATGATTCTTATGCCATGGTTGGTTCTAACTTCAAGATACTTTCTAGTCTTGGTGATCTACAACTATGAAGGTTAGGGTTGCAATCTATGTTCTTTGGTTGGGTTCTTTATTTTTAGGTAGGTGCTAACACTCTTACTCACAGATTCACTCCGGCAATACTGGTTTGGAAATCTACTAACCATTTGGTCTCTCTTAATTCTTGGAAAATTGGAGGGCACTAGGATGTGTTATTTATGGGTTAGTCATGTGTTCGATTTAGGACTTAGGTTTTAGTTCTCTATTTCCCTTAAGGTATTCACTGGCCCATGCTAACCTAGCATACTCTCGGAATAAAAAAAACACAACTCAAATCCTTATGTGACAGGGTCCTAAGACACTTCACTCTATTCGGTTTCCTATTGAAAGGTCTTGATAGTTCTTTGGTTTGGCAGCTTACTACATTGGTCAATTCTGTTGACGCTATGGTTTTTCCTATGGACACTATAGGGAAAATCAAAATTGCAGAGTTTCCGAGAAGTACATTATTAAAACAAGGCAAAGAAAATCAAAACTTTACGTGTATATATACATATATACAAGCATAGGCATATAGTGAAAATATATACATATACACTATTAACCCCGTTCTCAAAACTTAGTTCGAAAACCTTTTCAAAACTATTTCAAGAAAACCTTTGATACACATATACACACATAAATAGATATGTATAAACATAATTCAACTTAGTGCATCCACCTCCCGATTGAACTTAATCCCCTGGTTCTGCTTACTTAAAATCCTTTGTCTTTCATAAATTCAATTACTACCATTCGGGGTTTAAGTTCAACCGATGGGACTCCACACTTGACTTTCGTTTAGTGTTGAAGTTATCGGACTCGATTTAGTAGTGGGAACCAACCACAAGTTCAATATAAAAGTTGTTATGGTTTTCTTAGATTTTAGTCTAACCGATGCCAACTAAGTTACTCGGTTAGATTAGAATCACGAAATTAAATTATTTAATTCTTGTGGTTCCACTCCAAATCTTTGTTCGCTTTCTTTAACACCAAATTAGTTCACATCCAAACTCAGTTTGAGGACCTCTTGATTGAATTCGAACCGCTTTCCATCTTAGGTAAAAATTTCTTTTGTTCTTATAAATTTTCAATTGGAATAGTTCAGCGGTTTACTTAACTCTTGGTGTCACAACTTCTTGAATTAAGATTAGCAATGGAATCGACCGTTAATTTGATTTAAACATTATTTTTCGTTCTTCTTTGATTCTAATCTAATCGACGTGAACTTAGTCACTTGGTTAGATTAGGATCAAAGTATTGATTCATTCAAGTCGAACGGTTCCATTTCTAATCACCATCCAATCACTTTGACACCACACCATTCGACCAACATACATTCTAAACATACACAAATACATATAGTCAGGCAAAGAGAAAACAACAAACAATTGCGCACTAAGGTTTTATACATAGAGAATCGTTTACTAATTCATAGTAGTGCACGAACTCCTAGATTTCGATGACTTCACCTCCCGGTAAATATAATGTCGGATTGGCCAGTTCCAACACTACATTAAATCGGTGGTAGTAGCCCTCGCAATCCAATGAATTCCCGTACTACGGTTTCAATTGCCTTAGCAATATCCGAATTTCCTTTGTATAAAACTTTAGCTTAACATTGTTCTAACACTTAAAACACTTTAACTCTCAACCATTCACCTAATACCACTTAGGTTTGTCGTTTGCAATAGGGAAACACTTAAAATATTCAAAATTTTCCAAATTCTCTTCTTTTATCACTTGTCAGTATTCCCTTTTTGCGAACTCAAACCCGATCCTTTTTCTCTTAGCTTTGAACTCTCTATATATACAGTCATTCTGTAACACCCCGTAATACAATGAATAATAAACAATAAAGTTTGAAAATGAAACATAGAACTTTAAATTTTCTTTTATAAATCAGAGTTCACAAATAGCGTTGGGGGCTTTCAATTACAATATAATAAAATACACTTGAGTTCCTTTCTTTCGACTGATCCGCTGAGCACTCTGATCTCCAAGCTCCTTGCTCAAGTACCTAAAATGTTAACCACATAAGGGTGAGACCTTTTCGAATCACAGTGGATTATGAGATAGTAAACAGTCATAATAGAAATTCAAGAATAATAACTAAATCAGGCAATCGAGTAACCAAAATACAACACATTCAATTATTAAATCAACACACATAAAATTCCCAATTTCCATGATTCCATTGTGTGTAACCTCAAACAGAGATCTACACACCAATCCTATTCCTAATAATGTATGTAACCCCAAACAGAGATCTACATACACAGTGTATGCAACCACAAACAGTGATCTGCAAACACTTCCCTTTTTCCATTTTAATTGTACACCACTAGGATTTGGGTTACCCACTAGGTAATTGAACACCTGTCTAGCGACTTGGGGACACCTGCCCAGGACTTTACACCCATCTAGGCTATAACCTGTAGGACTAAGTACATTTTTACCATTCCATTAGTTACTCCAATTATTGGTGTGGAAACTGATCCTGTGGGTCACCCGGCGCCTACAGGGCGGTTTGGCCTAATAGGTAATTGGCCTGGCAGGTAATTAGCCCTAATAACAGGTGATCGAGGCCGTACCCGATCAAAATAAAAGGTGTTTATTCTGTAGTACTAGGAAGGTGATCCTAGGTCGTTTCCCAGCGAATATCGGTCTAGGCAAAGTATCAAACACGTAGTGTGCAGTAAAATGGGGGGGTTTTTGTGTGTGACAAATGTGAAGAACAAAACATAAACAGAATATAAAAACTAAGAAAATCAGAAACAAAAGCGGGCAAACCCCTTTGGCTACGTACACTACTCAATCCTAGCTCACTAAAGATCGATTCCTCTCCTCTCCTCTGTCCAACTCGTGATAACCAAATACTAAGCGAAAATTCAGTTATCACTCCAAACCCTAACTTCTAATTAAGCATCAGAAACCAGAATTGGAGTTTTTACGAGTTAATACAAATTAAGCATTTATATTCATGTATTATCTCTACGAAATGGAATTAAGCAAACCACTACACATCGATAAACATGAAAACAGAGAAGAGAAAATGAAATTGCATTAATAACAAGAGCTCAAGAGTAGATAATACAATACCAAAGGGATTAACCCTTGAAGTCTAGCCTTCCATGGCCATAAATGAAGAAAAACGAGTAGAAATGGGGAAGAACAAAACCCTAGCAGCCACCACCACTTGGGAGAACCAAGAGAGAAGTTCTAACCTAGAGAGAGAGTGAGAAATCTGAAATGGGAGTGTGTCTTGGGGGTTACACGAATTTCCCCTCTTTAGTCATGAAAATGGGCCTAAAACATGGGCCCAAGTCCTAAGAAACACTATTCTAAAAATTACAATTAAAAAGGGACCTAAATGCAAATTACAATCTTCACTTCAATGCTTCAATCTTCATTTCCAAACATCCCAAAGTGTCCTTGTGCCAAATATTACCTGAAAATAGAAATAGAATTAATTAGGCTAAATAATCCCAAATTAAACAATATTCGGAATATTAGTCCAATAAATTCAAAATCACTAAATCAAGCTAATCAATGTCAAATGGGCAACAAGTATCAATAATAGGAGTAAAATAATGCAAGGAATAATGGGAAATAAAATGCTCATCAAATACCCCCACACTTATCCTTTTGCACTCCTGGGCAAAACCAAAAGATAGGACTATGAAGATCAATATGCACCAAAGTGAATCATGCAACAAGATGACTACAACTAAGAAATGCTAACCTAAGAGATTACATACTTCACAATGAATTCTAGGAAATGCAAAGAAATGGGCAAACTCAAGCACACAAAATGGTTAAGGATCAAAGAGTCAAAGCATCCGCGAACATCATCCAATTACTTCAAGTATGCAAAGAAACCAATGACATGAAGAGGATAGTCACAAAGATGATAGAAACTCACAAGGATCACTCAAAAGTGTTTACACTCAAGTGCTTGGGGTTAATCATTATTTACACTCAAGGCACATCATGAAAAACAAACACAACCATAAGCTTGACAAGCCTCTAACATCAACCATCAACACACATGCACAAAATGATCAAAAGGTCTTTTAAGGGTTGTAATGGGGCCAAGGACAAGGTAGGATAAAAATATGGGAATGTAGCTAAAACCAAGGGAATAGAGGAGCAATGGGGAATAAGTAAAAAGTAAGCAAAATCCACCCCAAAATCAACAACCACTAGTTCCAATCCTCTTTGCCTCAACAACCTTTTATTCACTTTTTTTTCTTTTTTTTTTTCTTCTTTTTTTTTCTTTTTCTTTTTGCATTTTTTTTTATTTTTTTTTGTATTTTTGTCTTCTATTTTTTTTTGTTTTTGAGAGATATACAAAAAGAAAAGAAGAAACAACACAAATGGCATGAAGATGAAGCCATAACTATAACAACCAATGAGGCAAAACCAAGAACTCAACCAATTAAAGCATAAAGCATACTTCTTACCTAATACCCATTCCCAAAACAATTCCAAAGCTCCAAAATTCCCTAAGGTTAGGACAATCATGGTTTTTCAGTCATAGGCTTGTAATGAGCTAAAGAACAAGGAAAGGGATAAAAAGGCTCAAAGGGGCTAGCAAAGGATACATTCATTCAAGGTAGGCTCATATGGCTAGTAGCTTATTCAAGAAAGAAAGTGCCTAAATCATTTCAAAATGTGCATGAGCAATCAAGTATCAACAAGAGTCAAGTCAAGTTCTAGAGTGCAAGTAATCCAGAGTGCAATCACACATGACAGAAAATTAGGTGGCATATATAGCAATCCACCCACAATTAAGGCTCAAATCCTCACAAAAGGGACAATTCTATCACAGTGTTACCACCTCTTAATTATCAAAAGCAACTTTACACACAGAAATGCATGAATTCAGACACGAGATACCAAAACTCTACTAAAATGAAGCAAAAACATGCAAGAAAATGCCCAAAACTAAGCAAAACCTAAAAAAAATCAAAGCAAAATATGCAACCTAAACTACTCTCCCCCCACACTTAAATCACACATTGTCCTCAATGGAACACAAATAGCAGAATCAGACAGATATAGACAAGTGTAATAAAAAGAGTAAGGAAGGAGAAAAGGAGACTCCCTAAGTCATGGTTGTTCAAAAGTGGGGTCGACCAATGAGGCCTCCTCCACAGGTGCATCATCCAAAGAAGGGGTGGTTAGGAAAGGCTTGAGTCGGTGGCCATTGACTTTGAAGCTCTTGTTCGTGGACTCACTCTTGATCTCCACAGTGCCATAAGGAAACACCTGGGTGACTACAAACGGTCCAATCCATTTAGAGCGGAGCTTTCCACTCATGAGTCCAAGCCTAGAGTTGTAGAGCAAAACTTTTTGACCAACCAAGAACTCCTTTCTGGAAATGGAGTTATCATGAAGCTTCTTGGTCTTCTCTTTGTAGAATTTGGAGTTCTTATAGGCCTCCAAGCGGATCTCATCTAGCTCACTCAACTGCAGCTTCCTCTCCTCACCCGCTTGATCAAGAGCTAAGTTACATTGCTTCACAGCCCAATATGCACGGTGCTCTATCTCCACAGGCAGGTGGCACGCCTTACCAAAGACAACCCGATAGGGTGACATCCCTATGGGTGCCTTGTAAGCGGTCCGATGGGCCCACAGAGCATCCTCCAATCGTGTGCTCCAATCCTTTCTATTAGGCTTCACCATCTTCTCCAAAATCCGCTTGATCTCTCTATTTGAAATCTCAGCTTGCCCGTTGGTTTGGGGGTGATAGGGTGTAGAAACTTTGTGCACAACCCCATACTTCTTGAGCAAAGCTTGCATGGATCTATTGCAGAAGTGTGTGCCTTGGTCACTGACTATGGCTCTAGGTATGCCAAACCTGCAAAGGATATTAGACCTGACAAAATCTACAACAACCTGAGCATCATTAGTCCTGGTGGCCTTAGCTTCCACCCATTTGGATACGTAATCCACAGCAAGTAAGATATAATAAAAACCAAAAGAAACAGGAAAGGGGCCCATGAAATCTATACCCCAGACGTCAAACACCTCACAAAACAACATAGGTTGTTGCGGCATCTGTTGCCTCCAAGATAGGGCGCCTCCTGCTCTTTGACACTGCTCACACGAGCTGCAGATGTTGCTCGCATCCTTGAAAATGGTAGGCCAATAAAATCCAGAATCCAGCACCTTTCGTGCTGTCCTTTGAGTACCAAGGTGGCCTCCCACTGGTGAAGCATGGCAAAATTGGAGAACCGATTGGATCTCCTGGTCTGGAATGCACCTGCGAATGACCTGATCACTGCAAAAACGCCATAAATAGGGGTCATCCCATACATAATGCTTGGCATCGCTCTTTAATTTGTCTCTTTGAGCTTTGGATGCCAAGGCAGGAAAAACAGAAGCAACCAGATAATTAACAATGTCTGCAAACCAAGGAGTTTGGGGAAGGGGATGGGAAACATGTAAAGATAAAAGCTGCTCATCCGGGAAGTCATCCCGGATAGGAAATGCATCCTCCTCTCTCTCTATCCTGCTCAAGTGGTCTGCGACAAGGTTATGCGCACCACTCCGATCCTGAATCTCAAGATCAAACTCCTGGAGGAGCAACATCCACCTAATCAACCTAGGTTTGGAATCTGTCTTTTTCAAAAGATACTTCAGAGCAGCATGATCAGTGTACACTACAACCTTAGAACCAAGCAAATATGATCTAAACTTGTCAAGTGCAAAAACAATAGCCAAAAGTTCTTTTTCAGTTGTTGTGTAATTAACCTGTGCTGCATCTAAAGTCCTAGAAGCATAATAAATCACATGCGACAGCTTACCAACCCTTTGGGAGAGAACTGCTCCCAAAGCATAATTTGAAGCATCAGTCATGAGCTCAAATGGGAGGGTCCAATCAGGTGGTTGGATGATGGGAGTGGTGGTCAGTGCTTTCTTCAATTCATCAAATGCCCTCTTGCATTGGTCTCCAAATTCCCATGGGGCATCCTTTTGAAGCAACTTGGAAAGAGGAAGGGCAATGTTGCTAAAGTTCTGAATAAACCTGCGATAGAAACCTGCATGACCAAGAAAAGAACGCACCTCTCGCACGCAAGAGGGGTAAGGCAAATGTGATATTACATGAAGCTTAGCAGGGTCAACTTCTATGCCCTTGTGCGAAACAATGTGCCCTAAGACTATGCCTTGTTCTACCATGAAGTGGCATTTTTCAAAATTCAAGACAAGGTTAGTCTCAATGCACCTGTTAAGCACCTTAGTCAAATTATCAAGACATGCATCAAATGAGGAGCCATAAACACTAAAATCATCCATGAAGACCTCTATGCAATGCTCGAGCAAGTCAGCGAAAATACTCATCATACATCTTTGAAATGTGGCAGGAGCATTGCATAGGCCAAAAGGCATCTTTCTATATGCAAATGTGCCAAAAGGACAGGTAAATGTGGTCTTATGTTGGTCCTCTGGTGCAATGCAAATTTGAAAATAACCAGAGAATCCATCTAAGAAGCAATAATGAGATTTACCTGCCAGGCGCTCCAACATCTGATCAATGAAGGGGAGAGGGAAATGATCCTTGCGAGTCGCCTGGTTGAGCTTTCTGTAATCAATGCAGACTCTCCAACTGTTCTGCACTCTAGTGGGAATCAGCTCATCCTTCTCATTTTTGACAACTGTGACACCAGACTTCTTGGGGACAACTTGCACCGGGCTCACCCAAGTGCTATCTGAAATTGGGTAGATGATACCCGCTTGGAGCAGCTTGGTGACTTCTTTCTTAACCACATCAAGAATCTGGGGGTTCAATCGTCTTTGGGGTTGTCTCACTGGTTTAGTCCCATCCTCCAACAAAATGCGGTGCATGCACATGGAGGGGCTAATTCCAGGAATATCCGCTAAAGTCCATCCAATTGCCCTCTTGTTCTTTCTTATCACATCCAGCAGTTTCTCCTCTTGATCAACAGAAAGTGAGGTAGAGATGATCACTGGGAGTTTCTGCTCATCCTCCAAGTAAGCATATTTGAGATGAGGAGGGAGGGGCTTCAGGTCCAATGAGGGTGCCTGCATAATAGATGGAACTAAAGGGACAGCAGAAATGGATTCTGCTGCCTGCACCTGAACAAGTAAATCAGACTCATGCATAACAGATATGGGGTTAGGGTTAGCATAATCTGAATCTATAACATATGAATCATCAGATGCAGTAGCAGAGTCTAAAAACTGGGCTATTTCAGTGCATGCGGTGCACCATCCAGAGTTAGTGCATGATGGACAAGTAAATGAATCAGTGAAAGATGGCAATTCAAAATCATGATGCAAAAAGTCAAGCATATGCTCATCTATCAAATCATCAAGCAAGTCCACATGGAAAACAGAGTGATCCTCAGGAAAATGTTTCATAGCATGGAAAATGTCAAATCGGATCACACTGCCATCAAACTCCATGGAAAGTGAACCTGAATGCACATCTATCTTGGTTCGGGCTGTTTTCAAAAATGGCCTCCCCAAAATAATAGGAACAACATTACGGGGAGAGTCATCTTCCATATCAAGTATGTAAAAATCAGCAGGGAAGATCAACTCTTCAACCCGAACCAAGACATCCTCTATCAAACCTGCGGGGTGGGCAGTACTTCTATTTGCCAATTGAATCACCACACCCGTAGGTTGAAGAGGTCCAAGAGAAAGAGACTTAAAAACAGACATAGGCATGACATTTATGGATGCTCCTAAATCTAGCATAGCATTTTCAAACTTAACATTGCCTATGATGCAAGGTATAGAGAAAGTTCCAGGATCCTTACATTTTTCAGGGATGTGAGGGATAGGTTTACCTATGAGAGCGGAGACATTCCTTCCCATGCTTATCCTCTCATTGCCCTTGAGTCTTCTCTTATGAGTGCACAACTCCTTAAGGAACTTCGCATACCTTGGAATCTGTTTTATTGCATCAAGAAGGGGTATGTTGACTTCCACCTTCCTGAATGTGTCAAGAATGTCCTTGTCCACCTCTTCCACCCTTTTGTTTTGAGGCACTCTTGGTGGGAATGGAAGAGGAACAGGAGGAGGTTGTAGGACAACAGCAGGGCTTGTGGTTGAAGTTGAGGAGGGTTGAGTTGGATGATTCTTTTTGGTGCTAGCATGCTCACCTTCATCTACCACTTGGCTCTTCCCTTTAGAGGAAGCTAGAGCATCATTGTTGAGGTTAGGTTGTGGTGTGGGTGTGACAATCTGCTTTCCCGACCTCAGGTTGATGGCACTCACATTCTGATTCTGAGGGTTGATCACAGTTTGGGATGGCAACTTGTCAGAATTTTGAGATTGCAAGTTGTTGAGAGAAGTTGCCATTTGACCCATCTGATTTGTCAAAGCCTGAATGGATGCCTCTTGTCTCTGAATGGATGCTCTAGTCTCTTGTTGAAATTGGAGGTTTTGCATGGTCATTTGCCTCACCAACTCCTCCAAGGTAGGTTGGTTGGATGGAGGGGCTGATGGTGAAGGATGAACCACTTGCTGCTGTTGTTGCCTTTGCTGTTGGATTGGAGGAGGTACATATGGTGGTCTGCTCGGTCCAGCGGTGTTCTGAAATGGAACATTAGGAGGAGGTTGTTGTTGATCAGACCACTTCAGATTGGGATGGTTCCTCCATCCAGGGTTGTATCTATTGGAAGAGAGGTCATGATTATGTTGTTGTGGGCCTCTATTGTTGTATATGTTTGCTGCATAGGCCTCGGGTTGGTCACCACTTGTCATCGGCTGTTGCTGCTGAAGGGAAGGGCATGCATCTGTGGGGTGCTCAATGGATGTGCATATGCCACACACTCTAGCAGGAAGTATCATCTTTTTCTGATTGACAGCCAATTGTGTGACCAATGTTGTGAGAGAATCAATTTTCTGCTCAAGCTTCTCAACCTTGCCCGAGTCTGCACCAACATCATTTACATCCCTCACAACTATTGCATCACTGTTGCTTCTTGCATGGAATTGTTGACAGTTGGAAGCCATCTTCTCAATTTTGCTCCTGGCTTGTAAGGGTGTCATATCTCCCAATGTACCCCCACTTGCAGCATCTACCATGTTTCTTTCCATGAAGTTGAGACCTTCATAAAAGTACTGGATGAGAAGCTGCTCTGAGATCTGATGGTGAGGGCAGGAAGCACACAACCTCTTGAATCTCTCCCAATAATCATAGAGACTCTCTCCATGTTGTTGCCTGATACCAGAAATTTCCTTTCTGATTGTAGTGGTCCTATTTGCAGGGAAGAATTTTTCCAGAAATGCCCTCTTCAAGTCATCCCAGCTTGTGATGGAACCAGGGGCCAAGTCAGATAACCAATCTTGTGCTAGACCCTCTAAGGAATGTGGAAATGCTCTGAGACAGACATGATCCTCTTGCACATCATGTGGTTTCATTGTGGTGCACACTATATGGAATTTCTTGAGATGCTTATGAGGATCCTCACCTGCAAGACCATGAAACTTGGGCAACAAATGGATTAGTCCTGTTCTAAGCTCAAAAGGAACATCCTCATCAGGATACCGGATACACGAGTCTTCAATAGTGAAGTCAGGTGCAGCCAGCTCCCTAAGTGTCCTTTCCCTTGGTGGGGGTTGAGCCATGTTATCACAATGTATAGAATCAGATTGAATAAAAGTAGAAGGAATAGAAGAAATAGAAACAGAATCAGAATTAGATGGACTATAAGATGACTCTGACTCACTACCTAATGACTGATTCCTATTTTGTCTAACTAATCTGTGATAAGTTCTATCAATTTCAGGGTTGTAAGGATGCAAATAACTTGGGTTGCCCCTAGTCATGTACTGAACAGAACAGCATCAACCATAGCATACTGTAACAGATATGCATGACCAAAATCGGCAACAAATTTTTTATTTTTTTAAAATTTTTTTTAATTTTTTTAAGCACCCTAAAATCATGAAAACATATCACAGAAAGTTTGAGGACAAAATTCAAAAGGGAACCAAGTCAAAGAATTAAAACAGGGACCAAAAACTAAGAAAATAAAACTTGTAAAATAAAAAAGAAATAGTAAACGAAGGATTTTGGGGTCAATATTTTCTCTAATTCCGCCGTTGGCGGAATTATCTCTTTATTGAATTTTTCCCTTCGATTTGATATATAATTCGTCCAATTCCGACAACCTGATCAAAAGTTATGCCTATTTATAGTAAGTGCTGCTAAAACATGGAAAATTTTTCTGGAACTCACAACCAGTGCATATCTGAGTGTCTGTGATGCATCAACACACTAATATATGATGAAACAAGTGTGGATACCAATTTTCGTGCAAAAATTCCACCCGCAGCTATGTTGAATGGCACTCACAGAATCACTAGAATAGCATCAGTTGTGCAGAACAGCAAATCAGCAAACAGGGCAACTTTCAATCAGTTATCAGAATGCTTATTCACACACTAACTACACTAACTAATCTAATTAACTACTGTATGATCTTTGGCAAGAACCGATAATCCCCGGCAACGGCGCCAAATTTTGATCGAGGCCGTACCCGATCAAAATAAAAGGTGTTTATTCTGTAGTACTAGGAAGGTGATCCTAGGTCGTTTCCCAGCGAATATCGGTCTAGGCAAAGTATCAAACACGTAGTGTGCAGTAAAATGGGGGGGTTTTTGTGTGTGACAAATGTGAAGAACAAAACATAAACAGAATATAAAAACTAAGAAAATCAGAAACAAAAGCGGGCAAACCCCTTTGGCTACGTACACTACTCAATCCTAGCTCACTAAAGATCGATTCCTCTCCTCTCCTCTGTCCAACTCGTGATAACCAAATACTAAGCGAAAATTCAGTTATCACTCCAAACCCTAACTTCTAATTAAGCATCAGAAACCAGAATTGGAGTTTTTACGAGTTAATACAAATTAAGCATTTATATTCATGTATTATCTCTACGAAATGGAATTAAGCAAACCACTACACATCGATAAACATGAAAACAGAGAAGAGAAAATGAAATTGCATTAATAACAAGAGCTCAAGAGTAGATAATACAATACCAAAGGGATTAACCCTTGAAGTCTAGCCTTCCATGGCCATAAATGAAGAAAAACGAGTAGAAATGGGGAAGAACAAAACCCTAGCAGCCACCACCACTTGGGAGAACCAAGAGAGAAGTTCTAACCTAGAGAGAGAGTGAGAAATCTGAAATGGGAGTGTGTCTTGGGGGTTACACGAATTTCCCCTCTTTAGTCATGAAAATGGGCCTAAAACATGGGCCCAAGTCCTAAGAAACACTATTCTAAAAATTACAATTAAAAAGGGACCTAAATGCAAATTACAATCTTCACTTCAATGCTTCAATCTTCATTTCCAAACATCCCAAAGTGTCCTTGTGCCAAATATTACCTGAAAATAGAAATAGAATTAATTAGGCTAAATAATCCCAAATTAAACAATATTCGGAATATTAGTCCAATAAATTCAAAATCACTAAATCAAGCTAATCAATGTCAAATGGGCAACAAGTATCAATAATAGGAGTAAAATAATGCAAGGAATAATGGGAAATAAAATGCTCATCAACAGGTAATTGGAACACCTAGCTGGGTACCTAGTGTTCCGGGCCCCATTGATCAGTCTCCACTTAAGTTTCCATTTCCAATTAACTACAAATTCAGTCCATTCATTTTCAGTCACAACCAAAATTCCAATGCATAAGGATTACCATTTCCAAACAATCACACATATATTCACAAATCACATATTTCCAAACACTCTTCACACACAAACATTTTCGAGTTATATCAAAATATAAATTCATTTCAAATTCCAATTTATTATTTCTTTTTACATCGAATTTCCATTTTTAATGTTTATATACATGCACCATCAATTACTCACATATAGCGTCACATTTCAATTAATCACCTATAAAACCCTTAGCGAATACATCATTTTATCAACCATCAACCAATATCACAAATCAGTCGACATACTCAGGTATGTCTCAGAATACTCGAATATAAGTCAACTCCCTAGGGTTCTTCACTTCCTACTTTAACATTAATAAAAGGGGAATTTAACATAAACAATTTAATTAATATGAAATCAACCATAAATATACTAATCTCTCCTAAACCAACACTAAATCAAAAACCATTTTGCTACCCATAACCAAGTCTAATTATTATACCCAAAAACTATTATAAACCATAACTATCCCTAACCCAAAGTGTGGAAAAGAGACTCCCCTTACCTCAACCGACGAATCAAAAGAGAGAACCTTGACCCGAGGCTCCAAACTCCGCACCGATTAACGCCGAAGCTCGCCAACGAGACGGGGCGGTGATCCTAGAAGCCTTTTTAGTGACCGAGAGCAAAGACCGAGTCGGTTTCGGTCGGTGTCGGTGAATGCCATGTTGTGGGTTAGAGTTTTGTTTTGATGTTGATGGAAGGAAGAAGAGTGGCAAAGAAAATGGTGCCCCCATAGAGAGAGAGAGACGCCGAAGGTGGAAGAAGAAGGGAAGGAGTTCACACCATTTTCATGGACTTGGAGCTATGGCCATGGTGGTTGCTTCATGAATCAAGGAAGAAGAAATGGTGATGGTGCTTGGGTTCTTGGTGAGAGAGAGGCACGGGTGGGAGTTCAGGGAAAAGAGGTGAAGGTTTTTGGTGCCAAAATTGGAGTATAACACATGAAGGAATGAATGGGTGGGTGGAAAAGAATGGCTTCATGAAGAAGCCAAATGCTTCGTGTTGCTGGGAGAGGTGCAACGCGCACCAGCTACAGCTCCCGCGCGCCTGGGCGCGGGTCATGGCGCGCCTTGGCCTGTTTCTGCCTGAGTTGCGCACCAATTGAGGAACTGGCGCGCCTAGGCGTGCCCCTGTGCGCCTGGGCGTGCCTTGGGGGGTCCTGACTTCAAGTCGCCATAACTTCTCCGATAACCGTTGGATCTTGCTCAAATCTTGAGACAAGCATCCTAAAATTCTAAACTTCTCATCCAACGGTGGGAATTCGGTTTAGAGCTATGGACATTTTATTCCTAATTTTCTTGCACCGGACGAGTTCTAACACTTAAAACCCTGATTTAACTCCCAATATCACTTCTATAATTCTACTTTTTGCTACCGATGCACCCTACGCAACCCCTAGAACTTAAAATTACTAATCACCTTGCTCCCAAAATTCATTAAGCAGATAATCTACCTATTCTCTACACTATAAACCTATTAACTCACTAATTAGGCTTGGAATTAAATTAGGGATGTTACAATTCTCCCCCACTTATTGGAATTTCGTCCCCAAAATTCCCTCCGATTCCTTTAATGGAGAACCATCCCTAACAAAATGTACTTCGATCACGGTACCCACTCCCTTTGGTTTTACTCCCCTACTTGGATTCGGCATACCTCTCTGCATTAGTACGCCGCTATGCTCTTGCACTCGGTGCAGGGTACCGACTATGGTTCAACTGGGTTAGTCTCGATGTGGAGACTCTATCAGGTCTACTTATGGTTTACTCCTATTATGGTTGAATGTTTCAAAAGTCTCACTAATAAAACTCTCAACGGTCCTAGACTCTCAAAAATCAGATTTAACTTCCCAAGGAAGTCAGAAATGGTTTCTAAGATTAATCGGGTTCCTTCCAGGATACTACGTCACAGGTTGAAAAGGGTACTAACACTTATACCCGCTAATGCCCCCAAGGGTCTAATTATAGTCTAATCCCAAACTTACAACCTCTCCGCTATTCCTAGGCCCTAGACAACCACATTTCATTATTCAAACAAACATAGATCATGTAAAAGTCATTCAAAGTTAAAGCATACACAACAACAATTCCAAACATCATACTAAGTTTGAGCACCCATACAACATTCCTAGCCATCATGCATTACAAACAGACACATGGCTCAACCCTACTTCCTCCTAAGCTAGTTCTCATCTACCTTTCTTAACTTAGGCTAAATCCTACCTCTACACACATACATAACGATCATCACATTTTTGAAAACCGGTTCAAAAAGGGGTTCGGGGAAAAAGGACTTGTATGATTTGAAATCATAAATACATTTTCAGCAATACGATTCCCCAGTGCTATGAAAATCGTGCAATTAGTGTCCCTGTATAAAGAGAACATCATCATAAATGTTCAGGTCAGTCAGAGTCTATTAGGTTCATTTGTAGTCCTATGACCACTTGGTTAAAAATTTAGTAATTGTTGGGAATGAACCTAAATTAATTTCATTTGAAGGTAGTAAGCGGACTCTCAATGACCTTAAAATTTAAAGGGACATCACCGGAACTTAACCAAAGGTTGAATAGAATTATCAAACCGATCAGAGCACGCTAAGTTCATTTTGTTTAAAATACAAATTTTGCTCCAATTGACTTGATAGATTACATGAAACATTGGCTCAACCTTCGAGCACTTATGCAAAAAAAATTTTTTAAATCAATCAAGTGACCCAAATGCAAAAAAAAATTTAGTTTTCTATTTTCTTTAAATACCTTGATTTCCCGCAAACACCTAACCGGAAACTCTTACTTTGTAAATCTTTGATTTAAACAAGCACTAGATATGGAGATTCAGAATTTAATAAAAATATTCCATACTAGTGATGCTTTTAGAAAAACAGTTTTGCATTTATAAAACAAAATCCCTTGAAATCGGGTTCCTCCCTTGATGAGGGGAACATTGAGTTTTACTTGAACATTCAATGAAACTTTGAATCGTGCACGTCACCATAAAGAGCTACCTTCATCTAGTTTCATAAGAATCTAGATGAGGAAGTGTAATCTTGTTCCAATTCGTCAAATTCAAAGAAAAGGGATATACTATTACTTTAAACCAAATTAGTTTAGTAAGTTTCCAAAATTTAGAACACTTACATTCCCTTCTTCTCCAAGTTTGAGAATTGGGTTTTTATCCCAAATTGACTTGGGTTTGCATATGGAGAATTCCTATTTAATCGACTAGTGACTTGGTTACAGAAAATGCGTTAATTCACCGATCGATTACTTAGAAATCCTCGCATCCTTTATTATTTTCTTAAAAATTTGCCGTGTAACCTCACAATCCATTTGGGATGATTGTGGTTCGGTGCACCCTTTTGAAATTCATTTTGAACATTCATTTAATCAAACAAACAATCGTAATACTTTTCACTCCCAAACATCAAGCACATGCATCATTCAGACAAACACAACTATGCACAGATCATAATCCTATCTATCCTAGGATTCACAACCACTAACTAGACTTGTAATCCTAGCGATTTGCTAAGGACTAACTAGGGTCCCTAATCCTAGGACAAAACACAAAAGCTCATAGTTCAAAGGTCATTTGAAAGCGTTTGCAAAATTTGAAACCATCCAAACCTGAACATAAAATATATACATGTACATATATTGATATACCCGTACACCAATATGGTCAAGTTTTTATTTCAAAAACAAACCCCGAAAACAATACTTTTAGTTGCTGTTGTGATTGAAATGGATTTGGGACTTTTAAATATGGGGATGGAAATTTTTAAAAGCTCTTAGTCCCAAATTATCCTTTGATAGCATTTTCGAAAGTTTGGATCCATCTCAATCATAACATAAACTTTTTGGTATATGCAAATATGTAGATATATTCATTCAAATATACAAAAATAAGCTTGGGTCTGAAAATAGGAGTTCCCCTTATATCGGAAAGCCTTTTGAAATTGAATGGAAATTGCAACAAAATTAGTTTTAGAAATGGTTTGGAATCATGTTGCAAAAACGTTTAATAACTTGCGTTGTAAAAATATCCGCCACAAAATTCAACAGCCGGATATAATAACCAAGAAATATTAATACTATAGTGTGGCCATCTGCATATACAAATAAGCAAATAACTTAGTAGCATTAAGCAAAAGTATGCATGAACGCAACATACGAATAAACAAACATATGCAATGCACCACGATCATTTAGCACAACACCTAGTATTTATAATAGTACTATCAAGTGTGTTATGTATACACATATACATGTAGAACAACACATACATATGTATATAGATACACACTTATACTATTATGGACCTAATCCAAAACATTGAGCAAAGACCTCCCGATTAAATTTAAACCCTTAGTTCTGCTTGAGTAAAAAAAAAGAATCTCTTGTCATGTATAAATCCAAGTGTTGTCACTTGGGGGTTTAAGTTCAATCGATAGGAATTGCTAGGACTCCCTACTTATCATTTGTTTAGTATTAAAGTAATCGAAACTAAACTAGTGGTGGAGTCAACTAATAATCTGATATAAAAGTTGTTATTGTTCTTCGTGGATTCTAATTTAAGCGATGTGAAATAAATCACTCGTTCAGATTAGAATCAGGCAAGAAGTTATTTCAATTCTCCTGATTCCACCTCTAATTTTCGTCCCCTTGCTTTAATGCTAAACTATTCCGCATATAATCATATTGTGAGAACCTTTCGATTGAATCCGAACCGCTTCCCCAAGTTAGGCAAAAGCCCTTTATATTCGCAAATCAAATTGGTGCGGTTCAAATTCAATTGGTTAGTACTCAATGCTTGTTTCACATTTGGGGTCACAGTTAATTGAATCGAGATTAGCTATGGAACCAACTATTGCTTTACTTTAAACATTATTTTTTGCTCTCCTAGATACTAGTCTAATCAATGTGAATTTAATCACTTGGTTAGATTAGCATCGAGATCGTAATCTATTTGATTTGTGCGGCTCCATTTCTAACCCCTGTCCAATTACTTTGATACCAAACTAGTTGTCAAACACATATATTCAAAACATAGACAATTAAACATAGAAAAGCAAAGAGAAGCATATCATTGGCATTAAGGTTTCATACATAGGAAATCGTTTGCAAATTCACGATAGTACACAAACTCTTGAATTTCGATGACTTCACCTCCCAATATATATAATGTCGGATTGGCCATTTCCAACACTACATTTAATCGGTGGTAGTAGTCCTCGCAATTCAGTTGAATTCCTGTACTACATGCTCGAATGCATTGACATTAATTAGATTTCCTTTGTATAAAACTTTAACTTTCGATTAGTCCAAAAACTCAACATTTACACTCTTGACTAATCGTGTTCATACCAATTAGGTTTCCTGTTTGCAATTGGGTGCATACTCAGAATATCCAATTCTTTGAATCACTAAGGGATCCTGCTTAGTTTCCAAAGAATTCTATTCTCTTTGGTTTCCATAAATGATTTCTTTTACATTGTCAATTGTCGGTGTTCCCTATGCAAACATAAACCCATTCGATTCATTGCAAATATACACAACCATAGTATCAAACATATACAAATCCACTTGTTATTCAAAAGTTTTCACATGTATGGGTCTCACCTCTGGTCAAGAAGCTTGAGATGAGAGTGTCGCAGCGGGATTCGAGATTACTTTCCCTCAGGTCGAAAGGAAAGAACTGCTCTGATACCATAAATGTAACACCCCGTAATATAATGAATAATAAACAATAAACGTTTGAAAATGAAACATAGGACTTTAAATTTTATTTTATAAATCAAAGTTCACAAATAGCGTTGGGGGCTTTCAATTACAATATAATAAAATACACTTGAGTTCCTTTCTTTCGACTGATCCGCTGAGCACTCTGATCTCCAAGCTCCTTGCTCAAGTACCTAAAATGTTAACCACATAAGGGTGAGACCTTTTCGAATCACAGTGGATTATGAGATAGTAAACAATCATAATAGAAATTCGAGAATAATAACTAAATCAGGCAATCGAGTAACCAAAATACAACACATTCAATTATTAAATCAACACACATAAAATTCCCAATTTCCATGATTCCATTGTGCATAACCTCAAACAGAGATCTACACACCAATCCTATTCCTAATAATGTATGTAACCCCAAACAGAGATCTACATACACAGTGTATGCAACCACAAACAGTGATCTGCAAACACTTCCCTTTTTCCTTTTTAATTGTACACCACTAGGATTTGGGTTACCCACTAGGTAATTGAACACCTGTCTAGGGACTTGGGGACACCTTCCCAGGACTTTACACCCATCTAGGCCATAACCTGTAGGACTATGTACATTTTTACCATTCCATTAGTTACTCCAATTATTGGTGTGGAAACTAATCCTGTGGGTCACCCGACGCCTACAGGGCGGTTTGGCCTAATGGGTAATTGGCCTGGCAGGTAATTGGAACACCTAGCTGGGTACCTAGTGTTCCGGGCCCCATTGATCAGTCTCCACTTAAGTTTCCATTTCCAATTAACTACAAATTCAGTCCATTCATTTTCAGTCACAACCAAAATTCCAATGCATAAGGATTACCATTTCCAAACAATCACACATATATTCACAAATCACATATTTCCAAACACTCTTCACACACGAACATTTTCGAGTTATATCGAAATATAAATTCATTTCAAATTCCAATTTATTATTTCTTTTTACATCGAATTTCCATTTTTAATGTTTATATACATGCACCATCAATTACTCACATATAGGGTCACATTTCAATTAATCACCTATAAAACCCTTAGCGAATACATCATTTTATCAACCATCAACCAATATCACAAATCAGTCGACATACTCAGATATGTCTCAGAGTACCTTTTTAGTGACCGACAAATCAAAAGAGAGAACCTTGACCCGAGGCTCCAAACTCCGCACCGATTAACGCCGAAGCTCGCCGACGAGACGGGGCGGTGATCCTAGAAACCTTTTTAGTGACCGAGAGCAAAGACCGAGTCGGTTTCGGTCGGTGTCAGTGAATGTCGGTATGTCGGTGGCTTGGTTTCCTCCTAACCCGGTGATGCCAAAGCCGCCGAGAGGAGAGAAAAAGAGAGGGCTTGATGCTTGAACTACATGAAATCATAGAGGGAAGATATTGAAGTTTGGTGCCATGTTGTGGGTTAGAGTTTTGTTTTGATGTTGATGGAAGGAAGAAGAGTGGCAAAGAAAATGGTGCCCCCATAGAGAGAGAGAGACGCCGAAGGTGGAAGAGGAAGGGAAGGAGTTCACACCATTTCCATGGACCTGGAGCTATGGCCATGGTGGTTGCTTCATGAATCAAGGAAGAAGAAATGGTGATGGTGCTTGGGTTCTTGGTGAGAGAGAGGCACGGGTGGGAGTTCAGGGAAAAGAGGTGAAGGTTTTTGGTGCCAAAATGGGAGTATAATACATGAAGGAATGAATGGGTGGGTGGAAAAGAATGGATTCATGAAGAAGCCAAATGCTTCGTGTGGCTGAGAGAGGTGCCACGCGCACCAGCTACAGCTCCCGCGCGCCTAGGCGCGGGTCATGGCGCGCCTGGGCATGTTTCTGCCTGAGTTGCGCACCAATTGAGGAACTGGCGCGCCTAGGCGTGCCCCTGTGCGCCTGGGGGGGTCCTGACTTCAAGTCACCATAACTTCTCCGATAACTGTTGGATCTTGCTCAAATCTTGAGACAAGCATCCTAAAATTCTAAACTTCTCATCCAACGGTGGGAATTGGGTTTAGAGCTATGGACATTTTATTCCTAATTTTCTTGCACCGGACGAGTTCTAACACTTAAAACCCTGATTTAACTCCCGATATCACTTCTATAATTCTACTTCTTGCTACCGATGCACCCTACACAACCCCTAGAACTCAAAATTACTAATCACCTTGCTCCCAAAATTCTTTAAGCAGATAATCTACCTATTCACTACACTATAAACCTATTAACTCACTAATTAGGCTTGGAATTAAATTAGGGATGTTACACATTCCTCTAGTAACTAGTCAAACACCTACTCATCATCATAATTCATTAACTAAGGTTGATGATGCACAACCAATATTGTAAATGTGATTCAAATGCAATGCGGTGCAAATGCAATGCAATGCGATGCGGATGCGATGCAATAACTTTTAATTTTTCTTTACTTTTCACTTTGAAACATTTTCACTTTTGATGCAATGCAATGCAATCTCACTTCTCCCTCTTGTGCATTGTGCTTCACATTCTCCCCGTAGGAGGGTTCTTCATACAATGCACCAATTTTTAACAATTTTAACTTTATTGACATTGTACTTCACGTTCTCCCCGAAGGAGTGTTCTTCATACAATGCCCACTTTTTAACTTTAAAACTTTATTGACATTGTGCTTCACATTCTCCCCGCAGGAGGGTTCTTAGCACAATGTCCACTTATTTAACAATTTTAACCTTTTTCACTTTATGTACATTGCACTTCACGGTCTCCCCGCAGGAGGGTTCTTCATGCAATGTACCACTTTTAACAATTCACACTTTTCCCTCACATCCCCTCCATACTTTGGGAAAAACAAACTAGGAGTAAACGTGTAACATCCCCAATTTTATAAAGGCATTAGGAATATTAGTTAGTAGAATTTTCATAAGTATTAGAGCATCCTTAAGTGTCAAATTCGATTAGAAGTGTTAATTAGTATTGGTATTAGGGTGTGATTAGGGTTAGTAGTTAGCTAAGTGTGAAGAGGCATGGGTTAAGGATAGGTTAAAATAGGTTTGGGGTGTAGAGAAAGGAAAAATTTAGGTTAATACTTTGATTTAGAAAGGTTATTCAAGGGTTAAGAACATAGGACCTTAGGAAATTAGGAATAAAATATCCATAGCTCTAAACCCAAATTCCACCGTTGGATGTGAAGATGAGTGTCTTAGGATGCTTGTCTCAAAATTTGAGCAAGATCCGACGGTTAACGAAGAATTTAGGTCAATTTGAAGTACAAGAGATTAAGTGGGCTGAACAGGTTAATCGATTAACCTATGAGTTAATCGATTAAGTTTTGGGCAATGTTCAGCCACTAATCGATTAGGGGGTAGGTTAATCGATTAAAGTTTTAGCCACCTTCTGGCCCTAATCGATTAAGGTCCAAGTTAATCGATTTATCCTTTGTAAATTATCAAGTGTTAATCGATTAACCAAAGTGGTTAATCGATTAACCACTGCTTTATCAGCCAAAGAACACGTGATTTGGCTCATTTTCACAAAGTTTTCCTCTCTCCTCACTCGAGCTCCCTCTTCTTCTCTTTTCTTAGGGTTTTCAATTCCTCCAAGTTCCCACCAATTAACACCAAATTAACTTCATAAATCTTTCAACCATCACTCCCTAATCAATTCCCCTCTTTCAATTCTTAATTTTCTCTCCCTCTCATAAAACCCCTCAAATTGGACCCAAAACCCTAACTTTTCTAATTCATCAAATTGAGCCTCCCTGTAACAACCCAAATCTTTACCATTGAAAAATATGGGTTAACAAAAACTTTTCTATAAAGAGTGTGAAAACCAAAATTACTTTTTCTAATAGAGTAATAGTTCTTTTACAAAATATTCTGAGTGTAAAACATGTATAATACAAAAGCCCGAAAAACCCTTTTTTACACCCAGAGCATTGGTCTTCACAACTCGATCTTTCTGCAAAGGATTTGGATGACGAGTCGTCATCCTAGCTGTTCCTTCTAGATAACTTCCACCCTTACAGGAAAGACTTCAATCCTGTCCCTTGAGAGAACCTACCACCACAAACATGGTAGATGGGAGTAAGTCACTTGTCATATCGCCTAAGCAGATTATATGATTGTCAAACACAATCATCACAGATATCAGTTCAATATAGAAAATGCATGTTCAGGAGACTTATTCAACCATATCATCTATAATCATAAATCTTCCATGCTATGCATGCACGACTCTCAAATCATTTCTCCATATACAACTCTTCTAGGAAAACAACACTCTGGGATAGGCAATCGTGCGCTCGATGTTTCCACAACCTGTATAGCGGCCTCACCGTTCTATACTAGAACCCCATCGACCACCATCTTAAAATGATACAAGGGGATGATCCCTGAACCATTGTCCACCAATAGTTCTAGGTCCTTGTCATTTCTACGGTGGCGGCCACACCGTTCCACCCGTCTCATGTAGCGGCCACACCGTACTACATGGTTTCCAATCCCGCATGAACCTCACCGAACGATTCCCTGTACACCATGCATGAGATGCATAACAAATACATTAATCATCACATTATACACATGGCGCCCACACCGTCCCATGTCTTCATATAGCGGCCACACCGTACTTTATGGAATCACACACATATGGCGGCCACACCGTTCCACATGTCTTCGTATAGCGGCCACACCGTTCTATACAAAATCACATCACACTTACCACACATATGGTGACCACACCGTTCCACATGTCTTCGTATAGCGGCCAAACCGTACTATACAGAATCCTTTCAGCATAATGACTTCTTGCAGGAGTTTATCCATAACATATGGAAATCAGGGTGATCCCACTTATCCAACGTTCACATATCTAAATCGGAGCAACAAGCCCTAACGCGTTTGGATTGGATCCTCATAATCAACAAGCATCACCACTCTTGCATTATCATTAATACTCCTTAAGTCATTGTCTACTTATATTCTGAAGCATTAATTATCCCGTAGGTTCAATCGTTAATTATAAAACACACAATCCTTAGATTGAGACATTAGACTTACTCCACTTATCATCATGAGGTAATAACTTCTTTCTAATGTCCTTTAGGCCAATAACTTCTTATGTTCTAAAACATTGATTACCAAGTAGACATGATCATGCTTATCAAATCCTATCTCAACATCATACCCAGATCATGAACTACTAAATCACATTCTATGTCCTCAAAATAGACTTGATCATTTTCAATCCAAAGAGGACCTGATGATTATTTCACAACTCATACCATATGAACCAACTTATCTAGAGGTTAAACTCAAATAATTGTTCATGCATCTTATGCAATCTTCAACAATCACATATAGCACTAGGCAAGCATCTAATGCAAGTAAGATGCTTAAACATATTTCATTTACAAGTTTTTTCAATTTAAGTGAGTGGCATGATGTATGAGTCTAACTCTCAATCCTAACTCCAGAATGAATGCAATTACATAACTTAAAGGAAATTGATTGGTATATCACAATTAATAATATCTCATATTATTAATTCATCAATTTCATACCACCATCAACCAATTTCTTTTAAGTCTTAGATCACTTGGATTATTATCATTTGAGTACCAACAAAATGATTCAGAATTGAAAATGGCATTTCTAATTTTCGGGACAGAAATACTCGAGTGTTCTTTGTTTTCCTGAAATTCATTTTCCAGGTTTTACCAAAATATTCGAGTGTTCTTCACGAATACTCGAGTGTTCTTCAGATTTTACCAAAATACTCTAGTGTTCTTCATGAATACTCGAGTGTTCTTCATTTTCCAGAAACTCTATGTTTCAGGTTTGGTCGAAATACTCGAGTGTCCTGCCATTTACTCGAGTCTTTCAGACAGTACAGGCTAAAAATCTGGTTTTAACATACCATTTTCAATTCTAACCATTTCTAATCAAATCCAATGATCAACAGAGTGCATATAACATATAACAAACATGTTCAAACACTTAGAACTCATCAAATTACACAGAATTGAATTTGAGCACCAATTATGCATGAAATCACATTTTCAACAACTTGATAGGCCAAATTCAATTCTGAGCAATTCCAACTCCATCCAATGGTCAAATGAACTTTATTTACATAATTAAAACTTGTCTCATCACAGAGATCACAACAATTCACAGAGAATCCAATCATGCCTCCATTTATGCACAAAATCACATATTATGCAACTCAACATAACATTATTCCATTTACCCACATTTAGCATGGAAACAGAGTTGGTACAACACAAGTGCAATATTTAGAACTTGCTCCAAACTTGTTTAGGGTCCATTATTGACTTAACAAAAGCATACCACATCAAGGACATGTTTTATCACATTTGTCAATTATAATTCAACTAATCTCATAAATTCCTTTGGCTTAATTTCATCAATTCATTTCAGACCTTACTCATGTTATAAATCAAGTGACCAAGTGATTGTCTGAACCTCCAAGTCCAGCAAGCATGTCTTGGTCCAATTCACATAGCATACACAATTCTAAATTCACAATCTATAATCCTAGCAATATGAATGACTTCTCCCATACATTGGACAACACTTTGACAAACTCAAAAACACCCAAGAACAGCAGCAGTTACACAGCAGCCACCAACACCAACTCAAATCACTTCATCCACCAGAGAGCAGAACCATTGTGAGCAAAGTCCAAAGACCATATTGTTTGAGTAAGTAATCATGCACAAAAATTGGGGAAAAAGGTTAGAATCTACTCTCTGCAACATGCACAAGAGATTAAAACCAAATTGGAATCAAGAGGGTTCATGAGCTTACCACAATTGAAGATCAAAGTGAGCTCCAAGAACCAGTTGACAGCAACCAAACCCCCACTTTTGAGCTTCGATTCTTCTAACACTCAAACCCTCAGCTCACAATTTTGGTGTCTATACAAAGCTCTAGATGTGAGCTTCGTATTGGTGTATGATTTGTGTATTAACTCTTAAGGACCAAAGAGAATCGAAGAAGGAAACTCAGGAACCCTAACACTCGGATTCTTCACGATTTTGCAAAAATGCTTGGTTGATTCATCAACCAAGGCTTAAATAGGTGGATCAACGTGGCTTAAATAGGTGGATCAACGTCCCTTGAGTTGATAACGTGTCAACTCGTGAGGTATTCGAGTGAGTGACTCACCAAACGCACTGACTCGTGCCTCACTGTGCAAAATACTCGGGTCTTTTCAGAAAGACTCGAGTCTTTTTGCCAAAATAATAAAAATAAATATTTTTATTTCCTTTTCATCCAAAATCTTCCTATTATTATTTTTAAGTCCTAAAACAGGGACTAATATGCAAAAACATTATTTTCACATATTAAAACTTATCCAATATTTTCATACATAATAAATCACTTCATAATCAAGGATTTTACAAAAATAATTAATTATAAATAAACTTCCGTAATTAATTTTCATTAACCAGGAATTAAATTTTTGGGGTGTTACACTCCCAATCCTTCCATTGGTCTTAGAAGATGCTAAAGGGCAAGGAATAGGAGTCTTGGAGCATGGATTGGAGCTTGGTGTGGAGCTCCAACAAAAACCCCAATTCCTCTTTCTCTCTCTTCAAGGTAAGGGGGTTAAATTGGGTGTAGCTTAGGGGAAGGGTTTGAAATTAGTAATTGGGACATGATTAGGTATATTTGAATGTTTGATTGAGATTAGGATTTGGAGAAAATAGTTTAGTGTGAAAAACCCTAGGTTATTGTGACTTTGCAAAAGTGATCCTATGTTTAAATGTGCTAAATGTTATGTTGGTTATATAATTGTTGATCTCTCTGTGAATATGATGTGTTTGCTATTATATGATTATAAGTATTAATAGTTAAGCATACCTTAGGGTCTAATACTATTCAATTGAGTTTGAATCAAATTAATGTGATTTAAAAAAGGAGAACAAAAAGGGATTTCAATCTCAATTGAAGAGCACTTGCATTTGGTGTCATTCATGGTGTAAAGGTGGACGTTAGGTGTAGGGGAAAAAAACACGTCTCTTTTGATTGATGAGGACAAGAGTAAATTAGGAGGATTATTATGGAGGACTTTGATCTTGCACAGGACATGGGTTTGATTCCCATGTTGCAGATTGGTCCTATGCAAACCATAATAATTATATTTACTTTGGTCTCTTTGGGCCAGTCGAGGGTGATTTCTGCTAGAGCCCGATTTGGACAAATCAACCCAAATCGCATGAGGGACCTTCCTAAGTGGAGGTGAAGTGTTGTGCAAGTGGATATGAGGGACCTCCCTAAGTAAGGAGGTGAAGTATCCAACTATAGGTTGAGAAATACTTGCTCTTGGTCGGTTTTTCCCTAGAGTGGAGGGAGGGTATGTGAGGTGGTTATGTTGTTATCAGAAAAAGGGAAAAGTTTTATAGGTACATTGTCTGAGGAACCCTCCTTCGGGGAGAATGTGAAGCACAATGTACCCAATCGATAAAAAGTGTTAAAGTGTAAAATTGTTCAAGTGTTCAAGTGTAAAAGTGAAAGTGTGAAGGGAATTGCATAATTGAGTTAGATCATTGAATCCGATGGCATTGTTAAAGTTAATGAAAAGAAATGAATTGTGTAACATCGGATTCAATGATCCAATTCATAAGTGTGACGTGCATATCATAATCATGTGATTGTGCATTAAATTATAGTATTATAATTATGAATAGTTTTATTGATTGTGATTGACAAACCTTCCTGTTTCTTTAGTTTCTTTATGTTATGATTGAGCCTAGTTATGCTTTATTATTACTTTCAAATGTTTTTCTTTAATCTATATCTGAGTTACTCACCCTTACTGTTGACCATATTAGGTACCCTGTGGAGAAAGACGTTCACAACTTCTATGCCGGGAATCCCCACTCTCTTTTAAAGAGAGCCTAATTGTGATAGCGACCTCGTAGTCGCATCACTTTAGCAACCAAGCTAGGATTCTATTATGTAAAATATTTTTATCGAATTAAAGTTGTATTTTAATTTTACTTTTACTTGGAGTTAAGTTTAGTTTGATTTTGTAAAAAGAGACTCTATAATAATTTTTATGAAAGTATAAGTGTTTGGGATGGATATAACGATATTCTCTTTTAAATAGTTTCTGAAATGTATTCACAGATCACTTTTCTTTGCATTCTGTTCTGGACTTGACAGGTTTAAATTTTATTTGGGAAAAGTCCGAATTTCAAACGAAACTCCGCCAAAATTTTTATGAAATCCCAACTATTTTCTAATTAAATCAACATTTTAATTAATGTATTTTAAATTAAAAAGTCAGGATGTTACAAAACGTCCCTCTTCCTTCCTACATTGCACTTCTCGGTCTCCCCGTAGGAGTGTTCTTCTTGCAATGCAGGCCCCTTTGCACTTCTCAATCTCCCTGTAGGAGTGTTCTTCATGCTTGGGGAGGAACCATCCTCCGTAGTCACGAAATAGGTAAGTGACCGATAGAATCACTATAGTGTGCACTGGACCAATCACCAATTCAACTAGTACTTCTCGTGCTCCCCGAAGGAGGGTTCCTCATACTAGTTTACTACAAGGGTGATCAAAGTCCTCTGTAGTAACTCCCATGATTGTTTCATAAACACAATCAAATAACTATCTATTCACAGCCACTAGTTCTATGAACCTTCACATTCTCCCCGTAGGAGGGTTCTTCAGTTCATAGAACCTGGATTCAATAATCTTTCCCAAAATACCTATGGTCCACCTTTCTCCATGAATGCATGTGTTTCTAGTTCGTTTTAGGGGTATTAATCATCCATTTTTTATTTATATCGATTCATTGGGAGGGTTTTCTAACTTAAAACATGAGGCCATATGATGCAACAAGCACATTCCAATATGCACACACCCTTAATCCCAAACACTTAGCACCCACATGCATAATCATTCCTAATTATGCCTAACTATGACATCAAATATACATAACAAACACTTAACATTAACATTTCCACAAAATTCTATAAGTCTCAGCTTTATTCAAGAAACTTGAGATTAGAGTGTTTGCAGCGGAATCGGGATTACTTTCCCTGAGGTCGAAAGGAAAAACTGCTCTGATACCATATTGTAACACCCCGATTTTCATAATATAAAAATTATATAGAAATAAAAGTTTTGGAAAAAGCAGGGAACTTTGAAAGTGGTTTCATTGAGTAAATTACATAATCAGAGTTTGAAATACAACGGAAAACTTTAAACTTTTCCTTTACAAATTTAGTTTGTAAAAAAATGTGGGGCACCCAATACAATACAGAATATTTATACAAAAATTAATTTCCTTTCTTCCAACTTGTCCGTTGCGCACTCTGATCTCCAAGCATCTTGAATATGTACCTAAATTGTTAACCACTAAGGGTGGGATCTTTCACAGCACAGTGAATTAAAAGGACAGTAAACAAATCATAATAAAAACTTAAGATTAATAACCAAATCAAAGAATGGAAACAAAAAGTATAGCCTAGACCCTTCTCTAGAAAATCCTCTATCACACTTAGATCAATTTCCATAACTCATCATTTCATTTATATTCATTTCAATTCATTGGCCCCTTTAACAATTCCAATACTATAACTATTAACCATTTACACTTTCCCTTCTCTTTATTCCTTTAAACTATATCTCCACATTCATTTACATTCCATTTCCAACTTCATCATTAAGCCATTAAAAGACTTATTCATAGATATAAACATTTAGCACTCAATAACAATCAACAATTCAGAAGTCAACCAATCAATCAGTCGACATACTCAGGTATGTCTCTGGGACTGTAAATTTAAGTCACCTTCCTAAGGTTCTTCACTTCCTACTCTAACAATTCACAAACAGTTAATATAAACATTTACATTATTCCTAAAATCAATGAAAAAATAAATTAATCACAATTAATTAAACCTAAGTCTATACTATTTACTACCACACTCTAATTTAATTACTAATCTCAAATCCTATTATAAACTACAACTATCCCTAACTCAAGGTGTGGAAATAATCTCCCCTTACCTTTTTGAAGAGAATAGGAGAAGGAGAGAGAGATGCACTCCTCCAAGCCCTTGGAATTAAGCTCATAAGCCCCTAGTTCCTTGCTCCTTAACCAATTCCTAGCTCCCCTTGGTGATTTCCCAAATATATGAGAAGGATTGAGGGAGTTAGGGTTTTGAATTGGGAATTGGGGATTTGAGAGAAGAGGAAGTGAAATTGATGTCTTTGATGAGGGAATGAGATAGAGAGTTAATGGGGAATGATTATGGGTTGATAGATTGGAGTTATTTAGTGTTGATTTGAAGATTGGAAGAGTTTGGGGTTGAGAAGAGAAGAGGAACTCGAATGGGAGAAGGAAAACAATGACTGCAACACAATAAAAATCGTATTTTTAAGTCTAAATATCAGTGGTTAATCGATTAACCACTTTGGTTAATCGATTAACACTCACTGCTTACAAAGGATTAATCGATTAACACCTGAGTTAATCGATTAGGGCCAAAAGGTGCACAAAAATCTAATCGATTAAGCTAAGTCTTAATTGATTAGTGGCTGAATGTGGCTCAAAAATTAATCGATTAAGGGACCTCTTAATCGATTAATGCCCTATGTTTTCCTTTCTTTCAAACATTCTAAGGGTTCTAAGACATTCCTAACACACCCTAACTAATCCTATCATGAATCCAATATCTAAGTACTTGCTAAACACCTCTAAACGCATACACAAACATCACAATCATCAATTAATAATAACAAACATACAAATCATAGTCACGGAAAGACAAGACGAGCAAACAACCGAATTCTATACTTAACCTCTTCTTAAACACTCGATTTAACCCGATCGATCTAAGACAAACCCTATAACCTCTTAACCCTAATACCAATCACTCTCGAGGCATAATCAATAGGGTCGAATTGGTCCCGATTGCCTCGCACATTTATTAAACTCCGGAACTCAATCGAAATGTGAGTTCAAAGAGATTCCCCGAACATAGACACTAGGGTCTATCCTTATGCTCAAGGCTCTATCCTAGGATCCTTAATCCACTCACAATATCGAGATCGAAACACTAAAAGTGCTTATATGGGCTACGGAACTCTTTGGCACCCGATTCTACACAAACCTACTCACCCAACCGCAACCTCACCAATCTAAAATCTAAGCCGATACTCTTCGAATGCAATCAACGAATCTAGGACACTTCCCTATCCAAACCTAACGATGCTATCACATAACATATTTACACATACACACAAGGAAACAAATACAATTACTTACATTCATGAATGCACACACAAGCACACATAACCTATATATATATATATATATATATATATATACCTACTCTAACTTAACCTAAATGCACAAATATACACATAAGCATACACATGCAAATACTCACACATACATTCATATACTCAAGAATTTAATCACAAATACTAATACCTACGCAAGGATATATTTATACAAATATATACATATATTAGAAATGTTTTCAAACACTTATACATACTCATATATACTAAGAAAATAGTTGAAAATCATTTTAAACACGTCACTTCGATATACGCAAAATATTCTTAATTATAATTATTAGGTTAATAAAAATGAGGATGTTACAACAACATTTTAATATCAAATGTTCTGTGCCGAATTCGATAAATTCTCGTACGAATTAATAGCGGCTATAACCATTTGATTTGGGATTTTAATTCTCACTAATATTGTCCACAAACGTTATTTTATATAACAAATACATCTTATTTAATTATGTGGTTGTTAAAGAGGGTGTCACAATTTGGGTCTAATATATGATGTTTTTGGGCTTAATTTCACTTCCTTTTGCTATGGTTTTGGCTTGTTTCTCTTGTAAATATAGGTATTTTGTATTAGTTTTAGGAATTTTTAGTTTTATAGAATCCTTTGAACGTTTTGATCCGTTTTGGATATGTTTCAGGTGTTTTGGAGCTTTATTTGGAGAAAATATTATTGGAGCTGAGAAGAGCAAGAGAAGACCATGAAATTGACACAAGAACGGAGAGAAACGGAGTCGGAAAGTGTTGAGCACGCCCAGGCGCGTGGAGGCCGCGCCCAGGCACGCGTGCATAATTGAAAAAAAGGCATCAGATATGGCGCGCGCCCAGGCGTGCTGACCAACACGCCCAGGCGCGCGCTGTTCGCTGAAGCCCAATTGGGCCTAATTCTGAGCAGTTTTGAAGGATTTTGATAAGATTAGACTTTTATCTATTTATATTAGGATTAGTATTAGGTTAAGAGCCATGCGCAAGCAGTTAGAAGCCATGAGAGCCATTAGTATTCAATAGATAGTTTTAGAAAGGAGATTTACACACTTTTGGGAGCATTCGAAGGAGGGATCCGGAGAAGATTGAAGATCTGAAGCACATATCTGTGGTAATTTAGGAATAAATATCATAGTTATTTGTTTTCTTCTTCTCTTTCATTATGTGTAACTAAACCTTTTGTGTTAGGAACATGGTGGATTTGTATTTGTAATTTATTTTTATGAATTAATGTTTTTCAGTTTCAAATCATGTGTTTAATTGTGGTTTTATTGTTATGAATGGAAGTAGCTAATCCATGTTTTGGATTTTCTAAATCTGAATTGGAAAATTAGGATTTGAAATAGGTCATGCAATTAAACAGCATAATTATTCAATTAGTAGGAATACTATTGAATTCTTATGTACTTTTCATAAATTCACTGTTCTTAATCAAGGTTATTCGAGGAATTAAGTTTCTAAGGAATTAGCATTTAATAAATTGGATAATAAACAGTAATTTAATAAGAGGAATCTAGGAATTACTATTTTCTGAATTTGTTCATGATTTAATTGAAAAATATTGATTTATAATAAATAAGTGAACATACAATGAAACTGAGTTCCTAACCAAGTTCTTCCATTTAATTTCTCTTTTATTTTATTTTATTTTTCAGCATATAACTCTTCTCTTTAATTTATTTATTTAATTCTGAATTTTATCTTTTAATAGATTTTATTCTAGATTTTCCCTTAGGTAGAGATAGATTGAACAATTCTGAGTCCCTTTGGGCACGATATCTGGTCTTAACCGACTATATTACTTTGCGATCTAGTATACTTGCTAGAGAGAGAACACCTATCCACACGTTTTTGGCCCTTTTCATGCAAGGTAATAAGAAGGCAAAAACAACCCATAACACACACACATCAACATATCTCATTCTCTCTCAATCTCTTCATCACTCTCATCACTTTCACCCTCAAGCTTCAAGAGCCCATCACCCTCATCAATCATCAAATACTCAAAAAATCAAGAATCACCATCAAGTTTCTTATCATCTCCCTTCAAAACCAAGCAAGGAAATAACCACCAACTTTCCTTCTTCTTCCTCTCCAAATTCGTGATTCTTCTTCTTTCCCCATCATCCATTTTCAATCTTCCAAACCATGGAAATCATCACATAAATACTCCCTCATCTCAAGGACAAGAAGACCACGGCTCTACTCCCTCTTACAACTATCATCCAAGGGTCAGGTGATTCAAACCCTAGGTTCAAGGCTAAATAGCAAGGATTTCTCATATCTCTTGGCTTTGAGGTAAGGGGATGGGTTTTGCCTTGTTCTAGGGAGTGGGTTCTAGTTAGTATATAATGATTTGCTAGGGTTATGTGTTAGGATAGTAAATTAGAAAATAAAACCTTAAGTCAAAGAACATAAAACCCTAAATGATTGAATATTTATGATGTTGGATGTAAGGATTAGGTGAAGAAAACCCTAGGTTACATGAATAAATTCTTTGATATGCTGAATTGAAATGATATTATATGGATGCCTGAGAGTTTAGTGTAACATAATAACAACGTTTGCCATGAATGATTGCTAAAATTTCTGATTTTGGTTGTAAAGTTTTATAATTGTTGATAATTGGCTTTTAATGTGAATTAAAGGATATGGTTTATGGAGTGAACTAGTGAAGGTAGGAAATGGAAATAAAATGATTATGTGTAAACTAAAAGTAAAAGGTGATGTTAAATATGTGACAAGTATGTGCGGGTTGTGTATATTTGTATCTCATTGCTAAATATGTATAATTGTGATTAATTGTACTGTATATGCTAGCTAAGAACATGAATGCTATTTGGAAAGATTTGATAATCGATATAGGAAATGAGTATGGATATTATATGAATGGGCAAATGTAAGTATGCGTAATTGTGATTATATGTGTTATAATTGTTTGAGTAGGAAGGTGAAAGTATGTTGGCCTCTGAGTTGAGGTGACGTACATTGAGATGTGATAAGTATGTTGGCCTCTGATTTGAGGTGACGTTCATTGAAATGTGATGAGTATGTTGGTCTCTGACCTGAGGTGACATGCATTGCAAAGTAAGGTAAGTGTGTTGGCCTCTGACCTGAGGTGACACACAATGAAATTGAGGATAGTGTGTTGGCCTCTGACCTGAGGTGACATACACTTAAAATAAGGAAAAAAATATGCGGGCCTCTGACTTGAGGTGGCAAACTTGATGAATAAGATAAGTATATTGGCCTCTGATTTGTGGTGATGTGCCTAATAAAAGAGAAAGTAAGAAATGAAACCCTAAAAGGGAAAGTAAAAAGAATGATGAGTAAAGAAAATGAAATTGGAGTTGGTAAATAATAATGGGAATGAACATGATCAATGAGGATGGAAATGATAAGATGGTTATGGTGTGCTATATGTGCCTTGTATGCATTAATTGGTAATTGTGTTTGACCTAGAAGGTTATTATGTCTAGTTAGAAACTGTTTTCTATTTCATGTGCAATGCTCACTCCCTTAACATTTTCAGATACGGAGATTGAGCTTGCACAGCCCCCGGCCGAGCAGGAGTACTTTCCCTCACACGGAGAGTAGTTTTTAGTTGGGTGTGACATGAGTATGTTCTGGGCTTAGGTGGATTTGTTGTATTTCTTTTGAAATGTAGATGTGTAAATATAACTTGGGTGGGCCCAGAACAGTATCTTAGGGAAAGGGTATTTTGGGAATGGAATGATATCAAAACTTATGTTTATGCCCTGCTGGCAATTTCTGAAATGAATATTAAATCGAACTATTGCAGGTTATTTTCTAAATTTTGGGTAAGGCCTAAAAACAAAGAAAACTTCGTCCGTTTGATGGTAGATTTTTTTTAAATTAGAAAGGAAATTTTAAGTTCACTAATATAGATTATGGGTAGATAATGTAAGGTGTTACATTAGTGGTATCAGAGCTAGGGCCGGGTTGATCTGCCAACGGGGACGTTGGTCCTCCAAGGGGGTGGATGTAAGGGCAAGCCTTAGTCCCACATCGGCTGGTAAGGTGAACGAAGCATGCCTTATATAGGGTGTGGATACCTTACCTCATGTGGACGCGTTTTGGGGCTCACTATTAGTGTGAGACCAAGAGCAACACCGTGAGGGTGAAGGATGCCCAAAGCGTACAATATCCACGTGGCGGTGCGCTGGCCCCAGTGCCCAGTACCGTACGGCTGGCTGGGGCTGGGCTGTTACAGGTCTAATATATGATGTTTTTGGGCTTAATTTCACTTCCTTTTGCTATGGTTTTGGCTTGTTTCTCTTGTAAATATAGGTAATTTGTATTAGTTTGAGGAATTTTTAGTATTATAGAGTCCTTTGAACATTTTGATCCGTTTTGGGTATGTTTCAGGTGCTTTTGGAGCTTTATTTGGAGAAAATAATATTGGAGCTGGAAAGAGCATGAGAAGACCTTGAAAATGACACAAGAACGGAGAGAAACAGAGTCGAAAAATATTCCACACGCCCAGGCGCATGGAGCCCGCGCCCAGGCGTGCTTGCTACGTGAAATCCTGATGATCAAATGGTGTGCGCTCAAGCGTGCAAACCTATATGCCCAGGCGCGCGTGACTCGTAGAGGCCCAATTGGGCCAATTTCTGAGCAATTTCGAAGGCTTCTATTAGGATTTGTATTTTATGTATATATTCTACGTTTTAGAATTAGGTTAGGCTGTCAATTAGAGTCAAAAAAGTCAGATTAGAGCTTTGAAAAGGGAAATTACATACTTTTGGAGAGCATTCCAAGGAGGAATCCGGAGAAGATTGAAGATTCAAAGCAGTTTTCTATGGTAATTTAGGAAAGAATTCCATAGTTATTGTTTTTCTTCTTTCCTTCATTATGTGTAACTAAACCTTTTGTGTTAGGAACATGGTGGATTTGTATTTGTAATTTATTTTTATGAATTAATGTTTTCAGTTTTAAATCATGTGTTTAATTGGGTTTTTATTGTTATGCATGGAAGTAGCTAATCTATGTTTTGAATCTTCTAAATCTGAATTGGAAAATTAAGATTTGAAATAGGCCATGTAATTAAATAGCATAACTATTCAATCAGTAGGGATACTATTGAATTCTTATGTAACTTTTCATAATTCACTGTTCTTAATCAAGGTTATTCAATGGTTTAAATTTCTAAGGAATTAGGATTTATCAAGTTGAATAATAAACAGTAATTTCATAAGAGGAATCTAGGAATTACTATTTTCTGAATTTGTTCTTGATTTGAATGAGAAACGTTGATTTATAATAAATGAATGAACATACAATGAAACTGAGTTCCTAACCAAGTTTTCCCATTGCAATCCTAGTTTTATTTAATTTTTCAGTAGTTTAGTTTATCTTTTTAATTTATTTATTAAATTCTGAATTTTAGCTTTTAATAGATTTTACTCTAAATTCCCTTAGGTAGAAATAGATTAAACAATTCTGAGTCCCTGTGGGAACGATATCTAGTCTTAACTGACTGTATTACTTTTCGATCTAGTATACTTGCTAGAGAGTTCAACGGTTATGTATATTCAAAGTTGTAATAGCTAGTCTAGAATTAGGCCAACCATGAAGTTCTCAAGAGAAGCTCACGGTTTGGATACATGAAGAACCAAAGGAGTGTTTCAAAGGATTTCATGAAGGCAATCACTCAAAAGAGCAGTTTTTAGGACACTTCATCAATAAGGTACCTTGGGAAGGATGTAACATCCTCAATTTAAATTTGATTATAATGTGAATTATGCAAGTGTTTATGGGAGTTGTCCAATTTAGGGAAAGATTATGAGTAGTAATTCAAGTTGGAATGAGAAAATGAGCCTAAGGAAATGAATTGGAGTTAGAAAACCACCAAAATAAGATTTTTCAAAGAGTAATCGATTACCCTACAGGGGGTAATCGATTACATGGCCTCTGGTGAAAACACTTAAATGTTGTAGCATTTTTAATCGATTACCTCATTTGAAGTAATCGATTACATTGAGTTTCTGTGAAGTAATCGATTACTTTTCAGTGCAGTAATCGATTACTTGCCCTCTGCTGAATGTACTAGAAATGTTGCATCAAAGGAGTAATCGGTTACTATGGGCAAGTAATCGATTACCCTTGCTAAAATCTGGAAAAAAAAATAAGGCGTGGGGACCACCTTATCCGTGGCTTAGTTGAGAAGGGTGCACTCCCAGCCACACATTTAACTTTAAGGCATGTTGATAAGAGATAAGAAAAGAAACACAATCAACACACATCATAACCCCTTCTTATTCTCCACTTCGTCTTCTTCCACCTCCTCCCCTAGGGTTCCATTCTTTCTTCTTCTAACAAGCAAGAATCAAGTGGCTACCTCCATTTCCATCATCAATTTTCTCCCTTCCCAACTCCAAGTAAGTGTTTAAGCCATGGATTCCTTCTTACTCTCTCCATAAATTTTGAACCCCTCTTTCTCTCTCTCCTTCCATGGTGGTTGCAAGCTTTAAATCATGGAAAACCTTGCTATTCTATGAAGTTATCATGAAAACCAAGCAACAATAACAACTCTTTTTCTTGTAACTATTGTAATAGGTTTCTCTCTCTTCCTTGGGCCATAGCTTTTTGGTGGCAAGCTCTCAAGCTTAGAGCAAGTGAAAATCTCCTTATCTCTAAAAGTTTGAGGTAAGGGGGTGTGTGTTACCATATTCTAAGGGGTAGTTTGTATTATGTTTATAGTGGGTACTAAGATTTGTATGTTAGACTAAGTTAAAAACCCTAGGATAGTGAATATGTTATAATAGTATAGAGTTGTTCTACTTCGTGAATGATTATGATATTTGATATTGGAATGTATGTTATGTTTTGGAATTTGCCCCTGTATATTTTGGAATTTAGAAGTATAGTGAGATAATGAAATTGATGAATTCATGAAAGTGGTTGCAAAATAATTAAAATATAATCTAAAAGATTAAAGGCAAAAATAGTGTGTGATCCATCTTGTAAGACGTTGTCCGAAGGAGACTGTATGCATAGATCGCGTAAGTCGCACATAGTGCGCTGCTGTAAGTCGTTGTCCGTAGGAGACTATACGCAGTTATGGACACACACATCATATATTAATAAAGGTATAATTGGATTGTGCGCTTCCAGATCTTGTAAGGCGTTGTCCGAAGGAGACTGTACGCATAGATCGCGTAAGACACGCATTGTGTGCAGCTGTAAGCCGTTGTTCGAAGGAGACTGTACGCAATGATGGACGCACATTCTAATTGTGGAATTCCAGGTCTTGTAAGGCGTTGTCCGTAGGATACTGTACGCATAGATCGCGTAAGACACACATAGTGTGCAGTTGTAAGCTGTTCTCCGAAGGAGACTGTACGCAGCAATGGATCCACATTATATCTTTAAAAATTATATATATATATAAGAGAACCTAATGAACGTAAAAAGAGGAAAGAAAACATGAAAATCAAAGAAGAGAGATTAAAAAGTGATAAAGATTGTATAACCTAGAATTGCATGAAGTAATGAGTTGGAGATTGATAATAGGAAATAGTTGTCATTGATGTGAATATAAATGAATTGGATGGGTAGATTTGATTGAGAGTGTGCAATATTTTATTAACTGTGTGTGGCTTAGTAGTTCATTATAGCATAGTAGAAATTGCTTCCCTATTTTATTGTGTAATGCTCACCTCCTTACCATTTTCAGGTACTGAGCTGGAGCATACACCAGACTTGGCAGAGCATGATTACTCTCCCTCATAGGGAGAGTAGGGTTATTATGAGATAGGACATGTTTTTGGACCTAAGCCTCCTATATTTTTGATGTGTATGATTTTGTGTATATATCTTTTGGGAGAGGCTTAGGATGATTTCTTTTGATATAAACATGTTGGAAATTCTGATGTTCATACTTAGTATTACCGCTGCTACTCTTGTTTCTGATGCATGTTACAGTATTTTTGAGTCCTGTGGACCTTGATATGATATTTATATTTATGATGAAGCCCTATTGGCTGCTGGATGTATATTTGTTAATGTGTTCAACAGGTCAAAATTTTGGAAAAGTCCGAAAAACAAACAAAACTCCGTCTGTTTGACGGGTGATTTTCAATAAAGTAAAAAGAAATTTTAAATTCACATTTTTAATAATGGGGAATAAAGGGTAAAAATCCTAGGTGTTACAAAGGACATAAACCCTTGTTAAGGGCACCTATCCTAATCAAATAAGGTCAATAAATGTGGAGGCAAGTGGAGAACAAATTTAAAAAGAATTAATAAGCCATCATAAGTTGTCATGAAGTCTTGGTGGTTACAAAGTTCAAGAAATGAATGGGAATTAACCATGAATTAATTGGGGAGTTACGAATGAATTAAATGCATTAATCATTTGAAACCTCTCATTAAACTTTCATCAATTGGCTAATAAATGCAAGGTTTTCCTCTTCCTATAAGAAAGGAAATTCGTCCAAGTCATGAAGAAGGAAGAATGAAATATTTCCATCATTATGGAGTCATCATGCGAAGAAGGTTACGAGTTGAAGTTCAAATTCATGAGACCATTATTTTTGGGCGGCCAACTTAAAAGCAAGATGGGAGTTACACTTTCACCATCATTGGTGCAATGATTGGCGGCTGGTTACCTTTGGATTTTAAATTCTCATTAGTTAGGCTTTCAATACCCATCATGGCTGGGCTAATAGCTTTATACGTGTATAGGATGAGATGAGGCAGCCATGATAGCATTTGTAAACTCTATATAATGTAATGATTTTCATGAATGAAGGGAGCTTTTGGTTTTAACAAAAACATGTATGGCATTGGCCATTTTCAAGAGAGTGATTCTCTTTAAAGACTTCTCTTTGGTGAGATGCCTTAGAGTTGTTCTTCATGACTTGGTTGATCCAAAAGGGGACTCATTGGTGTGATGCTTGTGAGGGCAACCATGTGCTTATCATTCATATTCGAATGTGGCGCCTCCCTTCTATCCATGTTTTCTATTTTGTTTAATATTTGAGTCTTTGAGTTTGAGCAACTCATTTAGAATCGTCCATAGGATTGAGTCCTTCTTTTCATTTTCATGTTTTGTTTGAAGATTAAAGAGTTTCCTTTAATCCCTTTTTCTCAATTCGGTTTCAAGACTTGTTTGGTTGCATCAATCTTCATTCAAGGATTTGGTTGATGATTATAATATTTCCTTCATCAACTCTTAAAAAGATATAAAGAAATGAACCTTGAATCATAAGAATTGTTGCCTTAAGGCATGTTTTAATGAAAACCGAATTCATTTTGGTCTTAAGTCAAGGATCTATTTGATCTTTACCTTAGAGAATAATTGAAATCCATGGTCTCATTTCCTGGGTGTATCAGTTGTTGATGATGATGATGATGATCCAAGGAGCTGGTGTTGATGATGATCGGAGGGTGTTGGTGGTGATGATCGTTGTTGATGATGGGTTTGGTGAAGTGAGAGAAGAGAGGAAGGGGACAGAGCCATGGAGATTGAGTGGTGAGTGGAGGTGAAGAAAGAAAGAAGAAAGAAGGAAATGAACGAGAGAAGAAATGAGTGGAGATGAGAGGAGAAATGAGTGGATCCGTGTGTGGAGAGTGAGTGGAGTAGAAGTGTGTGGAGAGTAGTATGTGTTTGTTTATTTTAGTATTTTATTTTTTAAAATGCCTTTCTAAAATTAAAAATAAATATATGATAAAGAAAAAGATTATTATAAAAAAAGAAACAAAAACTAAAATATATTTAGAATGAAAACCTAGTCGTTGTACTGTTGTATACTGTTGAATATATTCCTTCAATTTTTTTTTTTAAAAAAAGCAGTCGTTGTATTGTTGGCTTTTTAGAACGAAATTAAAATTATAAAATATATTTATAATTAAATGTAAAATATAAAAGTGTGGGTAGGTTGTGGGTCCCATTTAAGAATGAAAATTGGGTTTGGGGTTGAAGTAAAAAAGTTGTTAGAGTTCTTAACTTTTGAAAAAGTATAAAAAATTATAAGATAATACGTAGGACCCGATTAAGAACCAAAAATGGGTTTGGGGTTGGAGATGCTTTTAATGCCTTTTTTTATTGAGTTTTTCTTTTTGAACACTGTTACCGACTTTTTGGCCTCATTCCACTTTTTAATGGACTATTATGACCTTAAATATTTTTTAATTTCTGACTCTAAATCGTCGGAATAATTATTCCAACATGTTTAAATTAAAAAAATAAAATAAAATAATTAAAATTCTGACTTGTCTAAGTCGGAAACCTTTCCAACTTGACAAAGTCGAAAATTAATTCTAATAGTAGGAATGAACTTTCCAACTTTCCATAGTCGGAAATTAAGTCAATTCCTTGTTATGTATGTGTTTGCGTGGTTCAGAAAACAACAGATACCATTCTTATTCATAGAAATTGTACCAATATGTTCAGGTCCTCTTAACTGGAAGTTCCTGTTTTTGGTCCATTTATTGGGTTTCAAGTTTCTGTATTTGGTTCTTAATTAGTTTAATGATGCTGATCTGAAACAGGTAAGTGAAGAAGTGGAGCGTGCTCTGGCAAAGTTGGGTCCTGCAAGACTTGGTGGAACTGGAAGGTTTTAAGAAATTCTTTACATTTTGAGGAAATCATTTTCGCCTATGGAAAGTCGGAAAGTTCATTTCTACTATTAAAATTAATTTTCGACTATGTCAAGTCGGAAATCTTTCCGACTTGCTCGGAAATTTAATTAATTTTTTTTCCAATCTAAACATGTCGGAATAATTATTCTAACAATTTAGAGTCAGAAATTAAAAAATATTCAAAGTCATAATAGTCCATTAAAAAGTAGAATGAGGCCAAAAACATGGTAACGGGGTTTAAAAAGAAAAACTCTTTTTTATTTGCCCTCATTGTTCGTTAATGTGAAATAATATATTTATGAAATTTCAAATACAAGTTAAGAGAATAATATTACAATATTAAAACAATTTTTAAATTTTTAAGAAATTTAATTGTTGGTTTGTGTAACATACTCCCTCTGTACTTATATATATAGGAGCCCCTTTCAGAGATTTCACGTCTATTAAAAAAGTTGATTAATTTAGTTAATTGTATTGGAAATATAAATTTTTGATATGTATTTTCAAAATTACCCCTATTAAAGATTATTGAGAATCTAAAAGGTGTTAAATAAATAGGGGTGTTTGTGGAAAAAAGTAATTGATGGTCATTGAAAATTGGTATAGGGTCTTATAAATAGAGACAAAATAAAAGTGTCAAAAATGTCCTATATTTACGGACAAAGGGAGTACTCCATCTGTCCCATTATCTTGGTAAAAGTCAAACAAGTCAATGAAAAGAAGAGAGTATCTATTTAATATAATGCATGATTCATTCATTAATTACAAATTGATATTCCACAAATTTTCATATCATTTCAATTAATACACATTGCAATAATGTTTTCAAGAAAAAATCTTTAAATATGTTTTCCTTACTTACTTATCAATCATTGATACAATATACTCCCCCTGTCCCTAATTATAAGGCTCTCTTAACACTTTTATTTTGTCCCTATTTATATAGCCATTTACCAATTTTTATTTAGCATTAATTATTTTTTCCACAAACACCCGTATTTATTTAACACTTCCGAAAATACCAAATGTTTGGGAGAACTTTGACATTACTAAACTCAGGAATGCAGGAGAGAAACTACAGTATCATCAGCCGACGTTGAAAGATGGTGTTGTTGTGGGGAAGATTGAGGCCAGTGATGTTGAAGATTAAGTCAAATACTGGCAAAATGCTCTGGTATATTATGTTTTGGGAGCCAAACCACCCTTTCCTATTATCAATGTATTTATCAAGAAAGCTTGGGGACAGTATGGCATAGATAAGGTCTTGATGAATTCAGATGGATCAGTGGTGGTAATATTTAACACAATAGAGGCAAGGAAGACTGTTTTGGAAATTGGTGTGTATCACTTCAATAAAAAGCCAATGATATTGGCACCCTGGACAGGTAAACCTCTAACTAGGAACTCTCTGGATCGTGTGGCTGTTTGGATTCAATTGCCAGACCTAAACCTTAAATTTTGGGGAGCAGCTTCACTTGGAAAGATTTCCAGTCTCATTGGTAACCCTATTATGGTGGATCAGGTTACTAAAGAGAGAAACAGAATTAATTTTTCCAGGATTCTTGTGGAGGTTAGCCCTTCAATTCTACCAGATGAGATTTACTTTAAGGATGACAAGGGCACTGTTATTAACCAGAAGGTGAAGTATGAATGGAAGCCTACCCTATGTTCCAAATGTAGTACCTATGGGCATGACTCAAAGATGTGCAGGAAAGATGTGAAACAACAATGGGTTGTCAAAAAGAAGCCATCTCAGGCTGAGGTTGATGAAGTGGTGGGAGCTCTGAAAACTAAACAAGCAGTGGAAGCAGGCACTATTCCACCAGAAAATGTAGCCAGTGCTTTGGAAGAGGCTAATGCAGTCCTTAAGACAACCACAGTGGATAGTCAGACTGAAACAAAAAACAGAATTGTGCAGAATTCAAAAGAAGGTCAATAGATTACTGTTGGTCCTAAGGGAAAATCTCACAGCCCAAAATTGCAAAGAGGTGAATCCTCTAAGCAAGGCCATGGATAAAATAGCAGTTTGGAACATAAGGGTGTTGAATAGCCCTCAAAAGCAGCAAGAAATTGTTGCTTTGTGTAAAAAATATAGGGTGGGTTTTATAGGAATTCTAGAGAATAAGTTGAGGAATAATTCCATTCAACAGGTTCATGACAGAATTGTAAGTATTCCCCATTGCAAACAACAAACCTAAGTGGTATTAGGTGAATGGTTGAAAGTAAGAGTGTTTTAAGTATTAGGATATTGTAAAGCTAAAGTTTTATACAAAGGAAATCTGAACAATGCCAAGGCAATTGAAACCGTAGTACGGGAATTCATTGGATTGCGAGGGCTACTACCACCGACTTAATGTAGTGTTGGAACTGGCCAATCCGACATTATATTTACCGAGATGTGAAGTCGTCGAAATCTAGGAGTTCGTGCACTACTATGAATTAGTAAACGATTTTCTATGTATAAAGCCTTAGTGCCCAATTGTTTGCTATTCTTTTCTTTGCTTGACTATGTGTATTGTGTATGTCTTGAATGTATGTTTGCTGAATCATGTGGTGTCAACGTAATGGGACGACGATTGGAAATGGAACCGCCAGAATTAAAGGAGTTATGACTTTGATACTAATACGATCAAGTGATGATATTCACATTGATTGGATTAGTATCAAAGAGAACGAAAAATAAGATTTAAATTTAACTAACGGTCGATTCCATTGCTAATCTTGATTCAAGTAGTTGTGACACCAAGAGTGAAATAGAAATCGAGAACTAATCGATCGGATTCAAACCGCCGAACTATTCCAATTGGAAATTTGAAAGAATAAAAGGAACTTTTTACCTAAGTTGGGAAGCGGTTCGAAATCAATCAAGAGGTCCTCGAAATGTGTTTGGATGTGGATTAATCTAGTGTTAAAGTAAGCGAACAAAGATTGGGAGTGGAACCCTGAAAATCAAATAATTTAATTTCGTGATTCTAATCTAACCGAGTGACTTAGTTGGTATCGGTTAGACTAAAATCCAAGAAAAACACCACAACGTTGTGGTTGGTTTCCACTACTAAATTGAGCTCAGTAACTTCAACACTAAATGAAAGTCAAGTGTGGAGTCCTATCGGTTGAACTTAAACCCCGAAGGGTAATAATTAAAGTTATGAAAGACAAAGGATTTTATTTAAGCAGAATCAGGATTTAAGTTCAATCGGGAGGTTGTTGCACTAATTTGAACTATGTTTATATGTGTGTATATTTATATATAAAACATTTTCTTGAATCGTTTTGAAAAGAGTTTTCAAACTATGTTTTGAAAGTATGAATAATAGCGTATATGTAACTATTTTCATGATATGCTTATGTGTATGTATATGTATATATTCTCAGGACATGCTTGTGTTTGTATATAAATATATTCATATACCTATGTGTAAAGTTTTGTTTTCTTTGCCTCATTTTCATAAAGTATTTCTCGGAAACTCTGCAATTTGGATTTCCCCATAAAGTCCACAGGAGAACCCTAGCGCCAACGAAAACTGAACAATTTAGTAAACTGCGAAACCAAAGTACTATCAATACCTTCGTTTGGAAATCGAATAAAGCAAAGTGTTCTAGGGCTATGTCACATAAGGATTAGAGTTGTGTTTTACTATCCCGAGAGTATGCTAAGTTAGCATGGACCAGTGAGTACCTTAAGGGAGATAGTGAACCGAAACCTAAGTCCTAAGTCGAATAAATGACTAACCTATAAGTAACACCTCCTAATGCTCTCAAATTTTCCAAGAATTAAGAGAGACCAAATAGTTAGTAGATTTCCAAACCTATATTGCCGGAGTGAATCGGTGAGTAAGAGTGACAACACCTACCTAAACTAAAGAACCCAACCAAAGAAGCATAGAATTGTAAACCTTACCTTCATAGTGTAGACCACCGAGACTAGAAAGTATCTTAAGGATAGAACCAACCATGGCATAAGAATTATCAGAGAACTTCTGATTGATTTTTATGCAAGTTCTGGGAAGAGGAATCATTAGTTGAGAAAATAGACAGTGAGGAAACCACCTCACCTTGTTAGAACCCAACAAATTTTGGAAGTTCTCGAAGATTAGAAAAGTTTAGCGCCTACTAAGTAGAACCAAAAATTAGAACCAATCGAAGAGAACCACCTTATCCTGACCAAAACACTGAGTCTGAGTTTACTTGGATAACCCAAGCCTAAGTGGGGGAGCACACCAAGGATAGAATTTAAGATTGTGGAGATTTTGAGAAGTTATTACTTTTATTATTATGATTTTTACTCTGAAAACTTAAATGATCTTTTTGGAAACTTTAAGTGTTTTGGTAATTTTAAAAAGGTTTTTAGCAAAACATTTTCGAGAAAACCTCCCTCCGTTCTTTTCAAATGTTTTTCAAAAAGTAAATTTCGGGGACGAAATTCTTATAAGTAGGGGAGAATCGTAACATCCTGGTTTTTATTAACCTAATAAGTAAATTTCTGAATATCTTATTTACATATGAAAAATGATTTACAACTATTTTCTTAGCATTTGCGTATATGTATATAATTATGTTGAGTTAAAATATGTATTTGTATAAGTGTTTGTAAACGTTTTCCTAGTATATGTATATATTTGTATAAATATTCCCCTATGTAGGTACTAGCGTTTGTAATTATATTCTTTTGTTTATGAATGTGTGTGTTGATATTTGCATGTGTGTGTATATATATATATATATATGTAGTTAGGTTAAGTTAGGATATATATATGTGTGTGTGCTTGTGTGCATTCCTAGGTGTAAGTAATTGTACTTGTTTCTTTGTGTGTATGTGTGTATTTGTTATGTGATCGCATCGTTAGGATGGGTAGGGAAGTGTTCTAGAGTCGGTAGTTATAGTCGAAGGGTAATCGGTTTAGGTTTAGATTGGTATGATTGCGATCGTATAAGTAGGACATTGTGTAGGTTTGGGGCTTAGAGTATTCCATAGCCCATATAAGAGCCTTTTAGTGTGTCGATCTCGTTAGAGTGAGTGGATAAAGGATCCTAGGATAGAGCCTTGAGTATAAGGATAGACCCTAGTTTATATGTTCGGTGAATTCCTTCAAACTCATGTTTCGACCGAGTTCCGGAATCTAATAGGTGTGCGAGGCATTCGAGTTCAATCCGACCCCGTTGGTTATGCCTCGAGCTTGATTGGTATTAGGGTTAAGTTGTTAGAGGGTTGTCTTAAGTTGATCGGGTTAGATCGAGTGTTTAAGAAGAGGATAAGTCTAGATTTCGGTTGTTAGTTCGTTTCGTCTTTCCGTGATTGTGATTTTATGTGTTTGTTATTATTAATTGATGATTGTGATGTTTGGTATGTGTTTAGAGGTTTTTAGAAGGTGCTTAGATAGTGGAATTATGATGGGATAAGTTAGGGTGTGTTAGGAATGGCTTAGAACCCTTAGAATGTTTGAAAGAAAGGAAAATATAGGGCATTAATCGATTAAGAGGTCCCTTAATCGATTAATTTTTGAGCCACCTTCAGCCACTAATCGATTAAGACTTAGCTTAATCGATTAGAATTAAGAGCACCTTCAGGCTCTAATTGATTAACCCATGTATTAATCGATTAATCCTTTGTAAGCAATGAGTGTTAATCGATTAACCAAAGTGGTTAATCGATTAACCACTGTCAGCACAGACTTAAAACACGATTTTATGTGTTGATTCTCATTGTTTCCCCTTCCTCTTCTTCGAATTCTTCTTCTTCTCTCTTCCCCAATCTTTCTCTAAAATCAAATTAACACCACATAACTCCAATCCATCAACCTAGAATCATTCCCCATCAACTCCTCATCATTATCCATCAACTAAAACACCAATTTCACCCCCTTTTCTCTCAAATCCCCAATTCCCATCTCAAACCCTAACTCTCTCAATCCTTCACATAAAGATGGGCAATCACCAAGGGAAGTTAGGAATTGATCAAGGAGCAAGGGCTTAGAGACTTAGGAGCTTATCTCAAGGGCTTGGTGGAGTGCAACTCTCACCCTCACCTTCTCCTCTTCTCTTCAAAAGGTAAGGGGAGATTCTTTCCACACTTTGAGTAGGGATAGTTAGAATTCATAATAGGATTTGGGGTTAATAGTTAAATTAGAGTGTGGGTAGCAAATTAGTGTTTGATTAGAGTTATTCTGGTATCTTAGTTGATTTTGATATTATTATAAATGTTTATATTAAATTATTTTGTGTATTGTTAAAGTAGGAAGTGAAGAACATTAGGGAGATGACTTAAATTATAGCATCCTGAGACATACCTGAGTATGTCGATTGATTTATTGTTTATCTGCTGATTTTTTGTTTGTTATTGATTGTTAATTAATTATTATACAACTTAAGTGCTAAAAAAAGTTTATAAGTGTGACTAAGTGTGACAATGGCTTGATCGTGAATGTATGCTATTGTAAATATGGAAAAAAGGAAGTGGAATTGGAAATGGAATGCAAAACGGAATATGAATGAAAGGAATAAAAAAGGGGAAATTGCAAAGTGATGGTATTTTGTTTTCTCTATCTTTGATTTGGTTATTAGTCTCAAGTTTTGATTATGAATTGTATATTGTCCTTTTAATTCACTGTGCTGTGAAAGATCTCACCCTTAGTGGTTAACAATTTAGGTACATGTTCAAGAAGCTTAGAGATCAGAGTGCGCAGCGGAACAAGTCGAAAGAAAGGAAATTAGTTTTGTATAAATATTTTATATTGTAATTGGGTACCCCACATTTTTGTACAAACTTAATTTGTAAATGGAAAGTTTAAAGTTATCCGTTTTATTTTCAAACTCTGATTATGTATTTTATTTAATGAAACAACTTTTAAAGTTCCCTGTTTATTTCCAAACTTTTATTTCGGAATATTTTATATTTTAAAAATTGGGGTGTTACACAGACCATTCACCAATTGTGATCCATTGGGGAGCTGATTCTCAGATTGCAAGATCTGATTTTAAGTTCTTCAATATGTGGACCACCCATGCTGACTTCAAAAACATTGTCAAAGCTATTTGGAATATTCAGATTGATGGCAGCAAGATGTATCAGATATGTAGGAGGTTGTATCTGTTGAGAAAGCCTCTATACACTCTGAATAAGTTGTGTTACTCTCACATAGACAAAAAGGAGTTAGATACCCGAGAGAAGATTGATGATTTGCAGAAACAGCTTGATCTTAATCCTCATGACTTGGCTCTACAAAATACTGAGAAGGTCTTGATTAGACAGTATACTAAAATTAAAAAGAATGCCATCTCCTTTCTGAGACAGAAAGCTAAAATCCTCTGGCTTAAGGATGGTGATGTTAATTCCAAGGTGTTCCATGCTCAATAAGAAGCAGGCAATATCATAACAGGGTATTGAGACTTACACATGCTGATGGGACTATTACAGAATCTCAGCAAGGGATTGAGCCGATGTTTAATGATTATTACAAAGTTCTCTTCACCAAGAGGAATCACAGAGAGGCCATTAAGGAGCAAGTGGTGGCTTAGGGTCCAGTTCTTAATGTTGATCAGCAGATGCAACTGATTAGACCAGTTACTGAGATTGAGATTAAGCAGGCCATGTTTGACATCCATATTGACTAGTCTCCTAGACCAAATGGTTATGGATCTGGTTTCTTCATTAAAACTTGGGACATAATTGGTAATGACTGTTGTGATGCCATTCAGGATTTCTTTGCTACAGATCATATGCTCAGGGAAGTGAGCGCTACTAATATTGTTATGATCCCTAAAATTGATTTCCCTAATTATGTGCATGAGTTTAGGCCTATTTCCTATTGCAATAGCATCTATAAATGTATATCTAAAATTCTATGTAACAGACTGAGTGCTGTGCTACGTGATTTGATTCAGGACAACCAAGCAGCCTTTGTGAGGGACAGGAGTATAATGCACAATATCTTAATCACTCAAGAACTGCTCAGAATGTACGGCAGAAGGAGATTATCACCAAGATTCCTTCTCAAGATTGATTTAAGGAAAGCATATGATTCACTGGACTAGGAATTTATTGATGAATTGTTACAAGCTCTCAGATTCCCAACCAAATTCAGTAACTGGATTTTAGCTTGTGTTCAATCTACCTCCTACAGCATCATTGTTAATGGTGTGAAAGGGGAAAATTTCTCTGGTTCAAGGGGACTAAGACAAGGGGACCCTCTTTCACCCCTTGTCTTTGTTCTAGCAATGGAGTACTTGACAAGAAGCTTGCAATTGGCTGTCACCCATAGGAATTTTAGATTCCATCCCATGTGCAAAGACCTCAAGTTGGTTAATTTGGCTTTTGCTAATGATTTAATGGTGTTTTTCAAAGCTCATCCAGCAAGTGTTGGAATTCTTTGGCAGGTTATGAAAGATTTTGCAGAGTTCTCAGGTTTGGAAGTTAATCCTCAAAAATCTTCCCTTTACATAGCTGGAGTTACACCAGAAGTCAGGAATGAGTTGCTTGCAATCACAGGAGTAGGCATTGGTAGTTTCCCTTGCAAATATTTAGGATTACCAATTCTCTCCAAGAAATGGAATGTTGCCACATGTCAGATACTATCAGATAAGGTCACCAGAAAAATTGAAACTTGGAAAACCAGAAATCTTTCATACCAAGGCAGAGTTTGCTTAATTAACTCTGTGCTTATGAACCTGCAAGTTTACTGGGCCTCAGCTTTTGTAATTCCAAAATCTGTGATCAAGGATATTGAGGCAAAATGTAGATCCTTTTTGTGGGGAAGCAATGAAGCTGGAAGGTACAAAGCCAAGGTAGCTTGGAAGGATATTTGTAGGCCTCGAATTTATGGAGGTCTTAATGTTAAAAATGGTATTGCCTGGAATGTTGCAACATTAGGAAAACAAGTTTGGCACATAGCTGACAAAAAAGATAATCTTTGGGTAAAATGGATGCACTCTGTCTACATTAAAGAGGATTTTTTCTGGAATTGTTTACCTAAGACAGGTGATAGCTGGCACTGGAAACAGCTTTTGAAAATCAGAGATATGTCAAGGATTGGTTTTCAAGGGAATCATTGGACACGCACACAGGATGGTATCTATACCATTAAATCAGGATATCATTACCTGATAGGAACGCAGCCTTTATTCCCTTTGCACAAAGCTGTTTGGAATCAAGTCTCAGTCCAGAAACAATGCTTCATTTTCTGGTTTGCTGCACAAGGCAAATTACAAACCCTTGATAGACTGACTTGGATCACATGTAACACCCTCACAATTATATAGCTTAATAACTAAAAATTAGATTGATTTTTAATTAGGACTTAAAAGTTTCTTTTTAATTCTTAATGAAAATTCGACAGAGTCTCCTCTGTTTATCGGACTTTCCCAAAAATTACATTTTATAAACCTGTCAGACCAGAAAACATTTATAAACATACAAACTTGGTTTTTTAGCCCTGGTAACAAAATATAACAACACTTAGGGCTTACAAGGCTTGCATTAATTTCAAAACTCAAATAAGATAATTATAGGGAAATAATTATAATTCCCTCTTAACTAATTTTAATTTACACTCCACGGGGTGAAGTGTACTCCTGCTCGGCCGATACTAATGAAAGCTCAATCTCGATACCTGTAAAAACAGTTAAGAGGTGAGCATTACACAGAACTTAGTGAATGAAATCTAAATAGGCATAATAATAACTAAGTCATAGACAAATAGCAGTTAATCACATAATTATCAGACAATTCAAACCCATATATTTCAGTCACATACACTTATCATTTTTATTATCGTTTCAATATTCTAATCTTGATCCTGCTTACCCTTTATACCCTGTCCTTAGTAAACACTTTTTCACCCGACTATTCTCACTCAAAACTCATCCAACCTCTTTCTCATTATGTCCTTAATCTCGTTCACTTTCGACATCCTAATACCTTTCCTTTTAACTGCTTTGCGAACCCACCACTGCGTACGACTCCATGAATCGGGCGTCTTACCGCTGCACACGCCATTAAATCGTGCGGCTTACGCGACCAATGCACCCAGTGGGGCGTACTTACTTGGCCTGGCATTCTCAAAACTGTAACTAGGGTAGTATGGACTCACCACTGCGCACAACTCCATGAATTGGGCGTCTTACCGCTGTACACGCCATTAAATCGTGTGGCTTACACAACCAATGCACCCAGCGGGGCGTACTTACTTGGCCTGACATCCGTACACCGCATCCACATATCCTATCAGAGTACTGTGAACCCACCACTGTGTACGACTCCATGAATCGAGCGTCTTACCGTTGCACACGCCATTAAATCGTGCGGCTTACGCAACCAATGCACCCAGCGGGGCATACTTACATGGCCTGGCATCCACATACCCAAATCCCTAAATTCTCTATCACCTTATCTATCATACTCACATCAGAGTACTGCGAACCCACCATTGCGTACGACTCCATGAATCGGGCGTCTTACCGCTGCACACGCCATTAAATCATGCGGCTTACGCAACCAATGCACCCAGCGGGGCGTACTTACATGGCCTGGCATTCGCATACCCAAATCCTTAATTCTCGTATCACTTTCTCTTTCATTTTTCTAATTCAATCCCTCAACCACATTCTTCCTATTTCTGATATCACCCTATTCCCATTTCCTATATCATTCTATTCTCATTTTCTAATCTCCAGTATGTAACATCCCGCGTTTTTCCAACTAGGACAAATAAAATTTGATTAAAGAAAAGTGTTGATTTTACAGAGTTTTGATAAACAAATATTTTTATGAAGTTAATAAAAATGATTTTTATGAGAAATGATTTTTATTGTTGGTGATTTGTGAAAATGAATTTCTTTGTGGACTTTGAAAGATTGATTAACTTTGAAAATCCATAATTTTTTAACCGTAACTCCAATTTTAATTATCTTTATATCAAAACGATCGTATCGAAACGTAGATTTCAAAAATGTATCTTTCATAATTTTCTGGGTTGGTTTGTGAAAATTGTTTTTCAGTGTGATAAAGGACGAATTTCCAAGGAATAAATCATGAAAAATAGTTTTTGATTTTTAATAAATTTTTCCTTTTGGGATTATCTTCAATATATTAAAGTATGATTTTAGAAAATGAAATAAGGGCTATAAGTGCAACCAATAAGTACAGTTTATTATTTGAAAGAAATTGTGTTTAATTGTTAATGTGTATGCTTGGTTATTTGTTTTGTGATCAAGTGTGTGATTAATTTATGAATGTGTGTATGATATGTGAATATGTGCTTATATGTGTATGTATAATTGTGTGAATGGGAATTTTAGAGTTTTTTTTTTGGTAAAAAGGAAATCTTATTACCACAGCACCAATAAAGAATACAAAACGAAGGCCCTACTCTTGAATCTTGCCACCTTCTAGGAAGGGTTCAAGAAACCAAGAGCATGCCAACCCCAAAAGAATCTTGCCACCTTCTAAGAAGGGTTCAAGACCCTTAAGAGGCCAAAAGAATTAAAGCTCTAAACAAATCCTATGAACAAGGGCCTTATTCGGCCAATGCTTAAAAGAAGGGATGCAATACTGGATTCTAATTGCTAAACTCCTCTTAATGATTTTGAAAATAGTATCAATTGATCTGCTACAATTGGAAAAAGTCCTGCTATTCCTCTCATGCCAAATCTGATACACAATGGCTACCCAAAGAGCAGCAATAGCTTTCCTTCGATTCTTGTCCCTGAAGGCATGACCAATCCATCTAGACCAATTCATCAGCTTATAAGGGAAATTGTCCAAGCCAAACCAGTTACAACACATGTTCAATAAAACCCTTGACCAAGAACACTCAAAAAACAGATGCTTATGAGATTCTTGATCTGCAAGGCATAGGCAGCAGTGATTTGGTGTATAAATCCAAACCATCCTATCAAGAGTGGAAAGCCTGCCATGGATCAGCAGCCAAAAGATAAACCTGTGCTTAGGCTGAGTGAGTTTATTCCAAACAATTCTATGCAGGGGAAAGACATCAGGCGTACCAGTCAGAAATTTGTATCCAGAGCTGATATCATAGCTACCATTGGTTTCTGCTGTTCAGTGATCTCCTTGAAACCCTGGTTTAATTATATCCCTGACTTTCAATAATTGTTTCCAGTGCCAGTTATGATTCTGAGTAGGTGATATGGACCAAAAATTCTGATCCCGGATGTATATAGCATGAACCCATCTTACCCCAGAGACAATCCTTCTTGGTTGCAATCCACCACACTTGCTTACCCATAGCTGCAGTATTCCACAAAGCAGTATTCTTCACATTCAAGCCACCATAAATTCTTGGCCTGCAAACATTATCCCAAGCCACTTTAGCTCTATAATTGCCATGCTCATTCTTACCCCATAAAAAAGACCTGCATATGGTTTCAATTTCCTTAATCACAGATTTGGGAAGGATAAAAGCAGATGCCCAATACACATGGAGGTTCATCAAAACATAATTAATCAAGCAAAGCCTGCCTTGGAAGGATAAGTTTCTGGTTTTCCAAGAATTCAATCTAGCAACCACTTTCTGAATCAAAACTTGGCAAGTATCTCTGTTCCATTTTTTAGACAAAAGAGGAATGCCAAGGTATCTGCAAGGGAACTGACCTGCCTTAAACCCTGTAATATTCAACAAATTCTGCTGCATCACAGTATCAACACCAGCCATGAACATGGATGATTTTTCCTGGTTAGCTTCAAGACCAGACCAAGCTGAAAATTGCCTAAAAGCATGCCAAATGATGCTTATACTAGCAGGGTGGGCTTTAGAAAATACCATCAAGTCATCAGCAAAAGCTACATTCAATAATTTCAAATCTTTGCACTGAGGATGAAATCTGAAGTTTCTGGCCCTTGCAGCATTCTGCAACTGTCTTGTGAGGGTTTCCATAGCAAGAACAAAGATTAGAGGGGAGATAGGGTCTCCCTGCCTTAATCCTCTTGAACCATGGAACCTGCTACCCTTAATACCATTAATAACAATACTGTAGGAAGCTGTTCTAATGCAAGTCATTACCGAATGGATGAATTTTGCAGGAAATTTCAGTGCTTCAAGCATCTCCTCAATAAAAGGCCATTCAAGCGTATCATATGCTTTTCTTATGTCAATCTTCATCATACACCTTGGAGAGATTCTCCTTCTACCATAAAGTCTAATCAAGTTCTGGGTGATTAAGATGTTATGCAGGATACTTCTGTCTTTCACAAATGCACCTTGATTATCCTGAATAATGTCTGGCAATACCAAGCTAAGCCTGTTACAAATGAGTTTAGTAATGCATTTATATAAACTATTACAACAGGCAATAGGCCTAAACTCATTAACTGATTTAGGAGATTCAGTTTTAGGAATCATGACTAGAAGGGTTTGGTTAGCTTCCCTGAGTAAATAGCCAGAAGTAAAGAAGTGCTGGACTGCATCAATGCAATCAGGCCCAACAGTATCCCAAGCTGCTTTGAAGAACCCTGACCCAAACCCATCAGGGCCTGGTGCTTTATCATGATGAATTGAAAACATTGCATCTTTGATCTCAGACCCAGAGAAAGGTTGAATTAGCTGCACCTGCTGCTCAACTGATAAGAAATTCCCCTCAGCAAAAATCTCAGTGTTAAGAACTTCTCTGTTACTCTTAGCTTGGAATAAATCCTCATAATAAGATAAAAAAGCCTCAGCAATTTGCTGATGCTCATTAATCACCATATCCTGATCAGAAACCAGCCTCAGAATTCTGTTCTGGTAATGTATCTGCTTAATTGAATTATGAAAGACTTTAGAGTTCTCATCACCTTCCTGAAGCCAATTCAATTTTGCTTTTTGCCTTAAGAAAGAAAAAGCAGCAGTCTTAATCTCCCAATAGCTTCTTGTTATCTCCTTTTCTCTGATCTGAAGGGTCTGGTCTGTAGGGTTAAGAATAAGATCAGCTTGGATCTGATCCAACTCTACTTTCAACTGAAGTTCTCTCCTATCAATCCCCTCAAAAGCATTCTTATTCAGCTCCTTTAAAGGTTTCTGCAGGTACTTTAGTTTCTTGCATACCTGAAACATGCTTGATCCTTGCACCTGCCTCTCCCAAGTAGATTTAACAATGTCCAGAAAATCCTTATGATCTGACCACATATTAAAGAACTTAAACGAAGTTCCCCTTGGAATATGATTATTCCCCCAATCAATCAAAACAGGACTATGATCAGAAATGCCAGGGTTCAGGAAATTAGCATAGGCTGCTGGCCATTCTGAGCACCACAAATTATTAATTAAGGCTCTATCAAGTTTACAACTCACCCTATCTTCACCAATCTGCTTATTACTCCAAGTGTGGTGATGACCAATGTATTGCATATCCATTAGATCACAGGCAGAAATCATGTTATTTAAGTCCATCATACTATTAAGGTCTAACCGGTTACCTCCATTTTTTTCCTAATCATTTAGGCAGGCATTGAAATCACCAATAAGCATCCAGGGCCTGTCAATGTATGGCTGCAAGCCAGATAAAAGCTGCCACAGATCCTTCCGTTCCTGAACCTCATTAGAAGCATAGATGAATGTCACAAAGCAGGTTTGCATTGTCTGCTTCAGAGTAACCAAGCAGTGCATGTACTGATTAGATCTTGCAATGAGAAACACATCATAGCTATCTTTTCTCCATAGAATCCAAATTCTTCCAATTGAACACACATCCAGATTATCAAGGGAGCCCCAAACATAAGCAATTTTATTTCTAACTTGCTGAAAGCTGCTGCTTCTCAGCTTATTCTCTAAAATACTAAAAAGGCCAATTCTAAAATTTTTATACAAATCAACAACTTCTTGTTGTTTTAGAGGGTTGTTCATCCCTCTAATGTTCCAGCTGGCAATCCTATCCATAAGCAGGTTGCCCTGAAGGGCTTCCTTTTGGCATATCTTTATTCTTATTCTGTGCTTTGCTCCTAGTCATAACAGGAATCCAACTTTCACCATCATCATTACTAGCTACTCCTTTACCTTTATCATTCTGGACAATTACACCTGGATCAACACTAACAAATGGCTGATCTGGAATAGTAGCATGATCAAGAACTCTATCAATCTCCTGCTGAGCAGATTCCACATTCTCAGGTGGAATTATTTCCCTTTCAATTTCCACTTGGGTATTGAGAGCACCTACCACCTCATCTATCTCTTTCTATGTGGGTTTATTCTTGACCACCCACTGCTGTTTTACACCCTTCCTGCACATCTTAGAGTCATGCCCATAAGCTGAGCATTTGGCACAAAGCATTGGCTTCCACTCATAGGTGACCTTCTGACTTATAACTCTTCCCTTTTCATCCTCAAAATAAATCTCATCAGGTAAGACAGAGGGCTTCACTTCAATCAAAACCCTTGCATAATTGATTCTGTTTCTCTCCTTAGTCACTTGGTCAACCATGATAGGGTTTCCAATTAGGCTTGCAATTTTCCCAAGAGCTGCTGCACCCCAGAATTTCAAATTCAGATTATGCAGTTGTACCCTGACTGATACCCTATCCATTGGACTCCTGGACAGAGGCCTACCAGTCCAAGGAGCCATGATAATGGGTTTCCTGTCAAAATGAAAAAGGCCAATTTCAAGGACAGTGTTCCTTGAGTCCACAGAATTAAATCTAACAATGAAAGATCCATCAAAGTTCATCAACACCTTGTCCACCCCATATTGACCCCAGACTTTTCTGATATATCCATTGATTACAGGAAAAGGGGGTTTAGCACCCAAAACATAACAAACTACTGCATTTTGCCAATAAGTCATCTCTGCCTCAATATCAGTAATATCTATTTTCCCCATTGCAACTCCTTCCTTAAGTTCTAGTTTAAAGAATTGGATTTTCTCACCTGCATTCCTCAACTTCGATATATCAAACTTTTCCCATACATTTGGTTGTTCAGGGATGTCCTTATTTGATATAGAGTTACCTGTCTGATCACCAAATTTGCTTTGTTCTGCATCATGCTCATTCTCTTCTTTATCATTGATCAGCAAATCCTTATTTATAGAAGGCGTTTGCTTTTCAGGGTTTGAAGCTTTCTCCTTGATTTTTGCACGTAAAATATCGATCTTCTGAATCCATAACTCTGCTTGCTTGGGGCTTAAGTTATCAATGTCCTCAAGATCATCATCCTCCAATTGCGACAAATCAATCTTTTCAGGTGATCCAGAAGAGTTTCCATCAACGTCATCCTTGGTCTTGCTCGAAGAAACAGGTGTTTTTGGAGGCCGCCGTCTCTTTCTGCCCATGACGGCGGAGAACGGCGGCGGTGACTAGGGTTAGGTCACTGCCACGAGAGAGAGAGAGAAAAGTTTCTAGAATGCTGAATTTTAGAGTTAATTGCTTGATTATATGAATTAATAATTATGAATGAATTTAAGTAAGAAATAAAAAGTAGGACATGTGTGTGCAAATGGGTGTGCCACGATTTTAGTGAGTTTGTGCATGCATGAGATATGTGTGAGGTGTGTGTGAGTGACAAGTGTATATGGGTGTGTATGTGTAGGCTTAAGGTGCAATTGCATGTTGACTAAGCTAGGAAGGAAATAAAAATAAGAAGAAAAGAAAAATGAAAGTGGGAACTTGGAGACCAAGTATGTGTTTTAGTGTTGACAAAATACCCTCCTTAGGTGCATTTATAGGCCGAACCAAGTAAGAACCCAAGGGAGGAAGTGATGTTTCACCCTTAATTCATTTCCCTCATCTTTCCATCCTTTCCTTCGTTCCTCCTTTTCATTCCATTTCCTTTCAAACTTCCAACACAAACACTTAAGTCTCAAGAGCAACATTAGCTCTTGAGACATGTACAAAAAAAAAAGAGAGAGAGAGAACCATGGAGAGAAAGAGAGAGAACCGTGAGGAAGAAGAAGGAGATTCTAAGCCAAACCAAGGAGAATTCTTTGGAGATCTAAGTGTTAGGAGACTAGAAGACCAACCCCTTTTCATGGTAGGACTTGAAGATCCAAAAGAAGATTTTTGTAATAGTATAGATTTTCTTTCTAGTGGTAGATCCACTTCTTTTTCTTCTTTGCATGTTGGTTTTTATAAGTTTAAAGATGATTTTATGTGTTATTCATCTTTGATCTTGGACTTTGTAGACTTAAGAATAATTTGTAATAATTTAAACTTATGCTTGATATTACGGTTAAGGATTTTATTTGATGGATCTAATATTTTTCTAACCAAAATCTTAGAGATCTAAAGAAAACTAAAGATTTTGTGAAAATCTAAAATTAACTTCCTTGCATGTCTATTTTCTTTTCTTAAACCGTGGATTATGTATGTTTATGTGATGATTGTTGAATAAATTTATGATCTAAATTTGTTTTGTGGGAAAGTTCAAGTTCTAGTCTTGCATGTTTAAATTTCTTGCTTGAAACCATGATCTATATGTGTTTAATGAACAAACCTATTGATTTCTAAACTTGATTTTTAGATCTTGACTTAAAAATAAGAAATCCATTATGTTTTAGAACTTAATGTTCATTTCGGTTTTAAAAGAAATTTTGTGCTAATGATTTCATATTCTTGCTTGATTCGGTTCTATGTGCATGAGAAGGAAATTATTTTTAGTAAAAAGAGTTTAACTTAATGTATGGAATTTTTAATAAAATGAATTTATTTCCTTGATGTATGTTTCGGTATAGGCTTATATCTCTAAGAAGTGAAATTTTAATTGAAGTATGTGCATGTAAAGGAAATTATTAATAAAATGAATTTACTTTCTTGATGCATGCTTCGGTTTTGCTTAGATCTTTAGAAAAGAATTTTTACTTGAAGTAATTGATGCATGCATGTGATGATCTAATGAAAGGAGTTATGTTTTAATGTTAGTTTTGATCTTCTCTTGAAACTTTGATTTTGGCTCTTAAATGTGATGCATGTTGTGTTTGGAAATTGTTTTCATAAAAGATATTAATTCGGTTTTTGAAGAAAATTGTAACATCCCGAATTTTTATTCTAATAATAATTAGAATAATAGTAAGATTTGGAAATGAGGATTATCATAGAAGGGATTTAAAATGATGGATTAGGAGTACTTTGAGTGCCATATAGGAGTCTAGGAGCATTGGCATCGAGAAGCAAATTTAAAGAAGACCCAAACGAGTGTTAAAAATCGATTTTTCGGTGTTATAAACACCTGACGTTAGGAAATTCAAAATAAAAGATTTAGGACTCAAAACACAATTTCCACCGTTGGATATGAAGGTATGATTTTTAGGAAGTTACTCGTCAAATTTGAGCAAGATCCGACGGTGAACGAAGAAGTTATCTCGAATTGAAGCAGGAAGAAAATAGGAGGAAAATAGGAAAATGAATAAATGGGGTACTGGGCAAAACACTGGAGTCTTTTGGAAAAGACTCGAGTGTTTTGGAAAAGACTGGAGTCTTTTAGAAAAGACTCGAGTATTTTTCATGAATTCACTCGAGTGATTTGGAAAAGACTCGAGTGTTTTTATCAGATCAGCAAAAAATAAAAACACGAGTTGGGGTCATTTTAACCCCAAAAATCACTTTCTCACTCTTCTTTTCTCCGGCTTCTCTCTAGGGTTTTCATCCCCAATCCTTCTCCAATGTTAAAATAGCACCAAATCAAATCAAATTAACATCCCATAATCATTCCCCATCCAATCCCCATGATTTTCTATCAACAAAAACCCCAATTTCATTCCCAATCCCTCAAATCCCCAAATTCCCAATTCAAAACCCTAAATCCTTCCAATCCCCATAATCACTCAAAGTTATCAAAAATTAGTGCCACAAATCACTTCCAAATCAATTCCTCATGAATTTTCCCTCTCCAAAAACACATATTACTTCCTCTTTCTCATGAAATTCTCATTCCCTATCAAACCCCAATTTGTGTAATCGGTGGCATAGGGTCTTCTAATCATGCAAGGAAGCTTAGGAAGTGATTAAGGGCAAGGAATAGGAAGCTAAGAGGCATGTATTAGAGCTTGGTGAGGATGCTCCCTCAAAACCCCCATTTTGGTTCTTGCTCTTCAAAGAGGTAAGAAGGGTTGTTCACATTACCTTTACTTAGAGAGTAAATTCTAGGATGCTATAGTGGTAGCTGAGAATAGAAAAGATTAGTTAGAATAATACACAATAGGGTAATTGCAATAGACAATAAACAAAGCTTAGGAAGAAGGAAATGAACTCATTAGATAAATTGCGAATATATGTAGTATATGATGATGTTTGTAATGTGTGAATTTAGTATGGAAATGTTAAATGAACGGATAATGAATGAGGAAACTATAGGGAAATAAAGGTAATAAATCGAGTAGGTGAATAAATAAAATAAACCCGCCCAATTGTTTGTAATGCTATGTGTAAGTGAATTGTGTTGTTATGCTTGAATGCTTATATGTGAGATAATGGGTCTTAAAAATGAACCTAGGACTTAGTAAGATTAGAGGTATCACAAGCTAATGAAAGAATCAGAATATTGGGTATGTGTGGGAAATTAATAAAGATAGTTAAACAAGAATAGTAATCAATTAATTAATCGAAAAGATAAGGAAGGGGTAAGAGGTTTGTATTGGGAAAATGATTGTGAATGTGCAAATGTTGTGAATGTTAGTTTTGTATGCTAACACCTTTAAGTGAAGATAAAGAAAATGATAACAAGTCACATGATAAGACATAAATGAAAATACAGATCAAAGATAAGATACAAACATAAACGAAATGCTATAATACAAATCATGTATATGTGTTATTTCTGAAATGGAAATGTAATGTAAAGTAAAAGAAAAGCAAAAGGGGGTTTGCAGCTATTAATCGCGTATTGGGATCCACACCCATTAGGTGCACACGGTTAGGACAGGGTCCTACTAGCAAAGTAGGCCCGAATTAGCCCCAATAGGTACAAACCTCGCTCAGGAAAAATCCCCATAAGATCAAAGGCTCGTTAGGTTACGTGGATCCTACGCGACGATTAATAGCTGCAGCACCAAATATAAGCATGAATCATGAATAATTGAGAATATATGAAAGTGAGTGAAGAAAAGAAAATAAAGAAAAGGCCCTAACGAGGGAAAGGTCTTATGGGTTAAGAAGTCCTGAGTGAGAAGAAGTCCTATTGGGTGAAGATACCATCCTAACCAATTGTGCAGCAAGAATACCTAATGGAATTATTATTTTGCTAGTAAAGCAAAAGACAAGATAAAAGTCCGATGCGATCCTGACGAGGCGTATCGGCATTAAAAGAATTAGTCGGCGCTCAGTACCGTACGGCTGGCTGAGGTTGGACTACATAATGAATACTGTAAAATGAAATAAAGAATGGAATTAAAAGGAAGCAAGCACATGAATCTTCATGTATAAGTATGCTAATAAAAATGAATGAAAGAAAAGAAAACCAAAGCTTAAAAGAATTAGAAGAAATAAATTATATGCAAGCTTTATGAATAAATGTATATTAATGGAATGAAAAGAAGTGAAGAAATATATATTGAATGAACGTAAAAATAAGAGAAAAATTAGAAGAACTTAGTTATATATGAAAATTTATGAATAAGGAAGATTCAGAATAGTGTAGGCTTAGTTATTTGTTATGTCTTCTTTTAGATTTTATCTTCCTAAGTCCTGTGTAATGCTACCCTTCTTGCTATACTTATACAGGTACAGAAGCGGAGTTTACATGGGTCATGGCCGAGCAGATTTATGTTCCACTACGTGGAATATATATATATATATATATATATATATATATATATATATTTGTTTTGAGTGGACTGTTATTTTGTAAAACTGAATATGTAATAGTTTTATCCCCTGAGACTAGTTCTAATCGGGCATAGGATCATTTAAGTCGTTCGTAATATTTTTGTGTTTTATGTTTTTAAATAATTTTGGTTTGACAGGTTTAAAAGAAGAAAACTTTGGAAAGTCCGATAAACAGAGTAAACTCTGTCGGATTCTTCCTAAGGATTTTTACAAGTATTTAAGTTTTAAAAAAGAAATTTTAAATCACCAATTTTATTAAAACCTAAAATTTAACTAATTAAAGTGAGGACGTCACAAAAATAATAATTGATGGGTTGATTTTGTAATTGATTTATAGGTATGAGTGTATTTTTGATTTTCATGAAATTGGATGAACAAACTTGTTGATTAAAATGAACTTGTGCTGAAATTGTGAATATGTGTATGTTGACCTTGATGAATGATATTTTTGTATGTTAAATGATTCTGGAATTTTGTCACTTTTAAGTATGTTAAAAAGGAACTTCTCTGAATTTTTAAATGATTTTTGGAAGTGATTTCCTATTTTTATGAGAACCAACTTTGTGAAAATGATTTTGAGAAAATAAGTTTTTCAGTTTAAAGATAAACAAAATTTTCGAACTTGTGCTACTCTAAATTGTTTGAAATTTTTATGGTAGCTTCCTGAACTTCTCTAGATATTCTCTGTAAAATTTGAAGAGATTTGGAGTTGATTTATATTTTTAAAAAAGGCAAAACAGTGAACCACTTGGTTCAGATTTTATGGACTTAGTGATAAATTTAATTGGAAAACTATGACTTGCACAACTCCAAATAATCTGAAAATTTTATGAGATAGTCTTGACTGTAAAAGGAAGATTTATACTAATTTTTATGTAATTCGGAGTTGAACAACTTTTTAATCATGCCATTTTGGTCTCAGGCCAGCAACAGCTCCGACTTGCTTTTCATGCAAAATCTGATTTGAAACCTAGCTTAGGATTGTTTAAATGACTTGAAAATTTTATATGATGAACTTTGGCATGTATGTGTATGTTCTGGGAATTTTGAGAATTAAATAAATTTATTTGATTTAGTTTTGGATTTTTATCTTTTGTGTTTCGCCTTTAAACACACTAAGTTTCTAATTGAATGTTTTTGATGAAAATGAATTTTTATGCCTTATGATATGACTTGGGTGGCTTGTATGATAATCATGATGTCTTAAAATGATTGAATGAATGGTTGTTTGATGACATGTTTAGGTTATGCATGAATAAATTATTTAATTAACCAAAGTGTTGTGTTTGAGTTTGTGATTTGTGACACCCTTCCGAATATATCCAGTATAATATAGTTATTAAACTATGATAAAGGATAATACATATGGACTTGTAAGTATTAGAAAATGTAAAAGTAAAATTTTCTTTTAAAGCGGGTGCACAAACCAAAACTTGGAATACTTGGAGAAGAACTTCTAACTCATTTCAAACAGTTGTATCGAATTCGGCAATTTCTAAAGCCTTTTCATGAATTGGGTAACATTCGTGTTTCGAAATCGTATTTATATAATAGAAAATAAATGAAGCTTCCCTTGCTTTGATTCGTGAAATTGATACCATGTAGCCGAACTCATTTAATGATTAAATCAGAGTGAGCGGATAATTATAGGACTATACAATTAAATAAAAGATAACATAGTTTGATATATATGTATATAAGAAAAGAGTCATACGTACATAGTCCCAACATAAGTCTCCAAGATCCATATACAAGTCCATAAAGATCTATGCTCAAGATAAAACCATAACCCTAGAGTGCTCAAAAGTATATCTACAATATATACATAACCAAAATATGAACTCTAGAGGTGGTCACATAGATCTGGCAACATCAGCAGTAGTAGTAGTAGTAGTAGCAGTCTCCAAGCAGCAAAAGAGTAACATCATCATCAGCAGCAGCAGCAAAATCTCCTCCACAGCAACGCCACATCGGATCCTCAGATCCACATCATACACCATATGCACATACCTAGGGATCGTCATCCCTCCAGTCACTCCCAGTAGAATGCACGACAGGCTCGCCTCCGCTCTCGTCCTCCACCGGATCCTCCTCAATCTCATCCGAAGGAGAGTGTACCCTACCACTGGGTACAGGGTCGGGAGATGGTGAGACCCTAGTTGGGCTCCTCGGATCAGAAAGGGGAGTCTCCTTGCGGACGACTCTCGAAGAAAAAGGGTGTGAGCGGGTAGGTCGAAAACGAAAACTGTGATAAGAGCGAGCTGGTCGTGTGGGAGGTGGTCCATGGTATGTTTAAAACGGAGGTACGTGCATAGTGTATATGATGGGAATCCTAAATCTACGAGGACGAAATCGAATCAACGGGTTCGGATGGTAGAAGGTAATCTCTACCTCCCCCTCGAACACCGCGCGATGGTCCTCATAGATCCATATGCCACTAGGAAGTGGCCGGATCTCTATGCAAGCGATGTAACGAGACATCACCTATAAGGGCATAGGGGTAAGCATTTCTATACACATAATCAACAGAGTATAAATTTGTACAATATGAGTATGTAAATATGCAACAATGAACAACAATCGCATTTAGCACTTAGCAGTTATTGAATGCAGATAGGATGCTCATACTTGTTTCATTTATTACACTTAATTTAAATGAGTGACATGATGCATGAGTTTAGCTCTCAAGCCTATCTTCATCAAACTATATCACTCTCTGACGTCCATCCCTGGCAACCCAGCACTTAACCGTGCGTTGTATTCCTAGGTATACAAAAATTCGTACATTCACCTAGAATGTACACGACAAGCTTGGAATCCATGCCACCCGAGCATATCCCGTCATCCAAACGGACCGTCATCCAAATGGTATAACCATATCGGCATCCACTAAGCCGACCACGTCAACAACGTGTCATCAAGCAAGCGTATTGGCACTCCCAGAGGCCCTCCACGTGTTTACCAAAAACATGACATACGTCCTACCATCCAACTCCAGAATGAATGTATCACTTTCTAAGCTTAAAGGAAATTGATTAATACATTACTGGCCACCTAGGCATATTTTATCTTTAAAAAGAACCGTCACCACACGGTACACTTATATTAATCAATCTCTTTTAAGTTCAGATCCTTTGGATTATTATAGTTAAATTCTTAACCAACTAAGTCAGAATTGAAAATGGTGTTTCTCAGGTTCTGGTAAATTACTCGAGTATAATTCAGCATACTCGAGTGTTTTCAACTTTTCCAGATTACTCGAGTGTTCTTAGGGTTACTCGAGTGTTCATGACTTTCTGGGGATTTGGGTTTCAAATTCATTAAATTACTCGAGTAGTTCATGGGTTACTCGAGTGTTCATCATGATTGCTAGAATACTCGAGTCACCCCTGCATTACTCGAGTGGTTTGCCTTTACATGTCCCCAGGTCTTACCCGATACTCGAGTACTAGACACAATACTCGAGTGTTCTTGCTCAAATTACATTGTTTTATAAACATTTTACTCGAGTACCCTGTCCAATACTCGAGTGTTTCACAGCAGAACAGACTGAAATCTTAGTTTTAACACACCATTTTCAGTTCTACTCAATTCTAGTCCAATCCAGGGATCTACAAAGTTCATATATCATAAATAGAACATGTTACAACACTCATTTCATATCAAATTACAGATTTGACAGAGAATCAATCCTTAATGCATAAAATACACAATTTGACAACTCAACACCTCAAATTGCATAATAAGCACAATACTCATGAAATAGTGTTCATTTAAGTTCACATGCATGATTTAAAACTTGCTCAACACAGTTTTAGAGCATGACTTGGTCTCCAAACCAAAGTTCCTATTCAATCTAAGCCCTTAGAGCCTCTTGGTGGCTCTCTAATGCATTTAATAGAATTTAAACTCTATCTAGTGTACGAAATTACTTCCCCTTACCTCTCAGACGTGAATCAACAAAGGATTTGCAAGAAAAAGGCTCCTCAACACCCAGAACAGCTTCAAGCATCACATGCAGAGCAGTTTGAGTGCACCGCCAAAATTGAATTGGTTCACACATGAAACAAAGATAAAAATTGGGGGTTTTAGTTTTCCTAGACTCTATGCAACATAAACTAACTAGAGAAATCGAATTTGGAACTCAAGGACTCGTGAGCTTACCAGAAATCAAAATCGAAGTAAGCTCCAGACACAGCTTGACCAAGAACAGCTCCACTTCCAAGCCTTGAATCTTCCACCACACTCACTCAATCCTCACGATTTTGGTGTTTATACAAAGCTCGTGATGTGAGCTTTGTATTAGTGTATAGTTTATGACTCGAATCGAAACATAGAGGGAGAATCGATCGTTTGAACTCAGGAACCCTAACTGAAGCAACACACTCGAATTTGACCAAGAACCTCAACAATTTGGTGTTGCTGAGCTTAAATAGAGTGGGGAAACACTCATGCAGGTCGACACGACTTCTATGGTGGTGGCAAGGTGATGATTTCGTGTCAACGACACGAAATCGTTGATGGTGACTCACCAAACGCACTAACTCGTGCAACTCTGTCTAGAATACTCGAGTATTCCAGAAAATACTCGAGTATTTTACCCAGTTTTTGAAAAATAATAATTTTATTTAATTTCCCTCCAAAACCTTTCCTATATTTACTTCTAGGTCCCAACCCAGGGACTAATATGCAAAAATATTATTTCATGCATTATTATATTTATTAAATACCTTCACATACATTTTCTAACTACATAAACACATATTTTAATCAAGGATTAATAGAGAAATCATTAATTATAATTAAATATTATAATTAACATTTCATTAATCGGGGATTAAAATTTTGGGGTGTTACATGATTAGTTTTGAAAAGTAATTGGTCTTGAAATAGTTTAGCTTTGATTTAATTAAAGAACCTTGGACTTAGTGGTTGCTGCCCTTAATTCATTTCACAATGTTAAGTTTTAAAAATAAATCGTTTAAGTGTTTATTTTATAACCAAGTATTATCTAAATTCAAGAATGATTTTTACGATGTTTTCGGGTTTTCTAAAAAGTGATTTATGGACTTGTGTAATTGCTGTCCAGATTTTATTTAAATTGTTTTTCAATCCTAAAAATTTATTTGGTTGGTTTAAAGTTTTAAGTTTTAAGTGGTAATTAAATTGAGAAAGGTGTGATTTGAAAAGTCTTAGCATTTTACGATTTTCCGACGAGAAATAAAAAGAGTTTTCGAAAACGCGTTTTGATCTAAGTAGGACGATTATTTTAAAATAAGTTTGTAACATTAGTATCGTCTATTTAGTACAAGGTACGTATAAGTCAAGAAGCGGAACGGCCGACTTGTTGGGAAGGACTCGCAACGATTTCAGAAGCTGGAGTGAGAGGTGAGAGATGCAGTAGGCCTAGGTCATCGTGACGCGTAGACTCGGTTCTAAACTGAGTCCGTCAAGTCTAATTGAGTATTTGTCATAGGTCATGAACTGCATAACTATATGTGATCTATATGTGCTAAATGTTAATCTGTTTCGTTAAATATGTTGCATGAATAATTTTGGTTATGTATTGAAATTCTCTGTGAGCATATCCTGTTCTGTCTGAAAAGTTGAATGTGGTTATAAGTGATACTGCGAATTATGAGAAAGAGTGAGATTTGAGATTTGGTAAGAAATTAAAGAGATACGATTGAGAAAAAAATAAAACGTAACACGAATAAAATCGTGAAAGAAATAAGTCGTGAGATGAATGAGTTGCAAAAGATGTGAAGAGTTGAGATTTGAAAGAGAAAGTGGTTGTGAAAGTAAGATGTGGTTGAGTGGAGATGTGATTCCTCGTTCACGTTTTTGGGAAGAAGCTTAGTGTTGAGTTGAGCTTGCTCCTCCATTAACACTCACCCAAAAATGTGATTTTTGAAAAAGGTTTTTGAAAAGAGACTTTGAAAGAGCTTTTGTGAAAATAATATTTTGTGAAAGTTTTTGGAAACATTATTTTTGAAAAAGTTTTGTGAAAGGATTTTGAAATGAGGTTTCTGAAAAGGTTTTGTGAAGTAAAAGTTTTTGTGAAATCATGTTTTCAAAAAGTTTTGCGAAAAGAGATTTTGAGAAAGACGAGGAAAAGATGTTGATGATGTTGATGAGAATATGCTGAGCATGAGTTATGTGAAGTGTGATGATGAGATGAAAGTGATATGAGGCATGAGGCCAATGAGATTTAGGGGGAAAGGATTGCGATTAGTGGTCGGGCTTCGTTGAAGGGATGCACCAAGGACGAGCCGACTGTTAGGATTAAGCCGATAATTAAAACATCAAAACTTTAAAAAGACTTAAAAGACATTTACAAACGCGGTGAGGCATGAGTGTCGTATCGAAGTAGTGGAGAGGAAGGAACCATAGGTATCTGCGGATACTTAGGAGGAGATTGCATGAGGGGAGGACGATGACGGTGAAACGTCAAGAATTCTAGAGTATATTTCTAAGCGGAACGAATCCCACATGTGGTGCACTAACGTGGTGGGGACTGGGTCTAATACCGTGGTAAGTTCCGCATCGCGAACTAGAAATTATATTGTCGCCCCCTTGATTGCAAATCGAGAACAGTGAAAGGAACTGGAACGGGGCATTTGTGATTTCCGCTGAGAGCGTGCATTGTTATTATGTGAATTATGATTATGATTTGAGGCAGGGCCTCCTGGTCTGGGACCATTTGTTTGTGTGACAGCTGTCGTGCCCGCGTGGTAAAGGTCCTGTACTCCTGTTTGCTTCCGACTAGGTTGGGTGGATGACCGAGGAGATGTAGACGTGTGCAAGCTCAATGATGTTTTCCCCCTCATCATTGATGCTAACCGTTTGATAAGATTTAATAATGATAAAAAGATTATAAGAAAGAAAGCATAAAGAATTTATGAAGAATTGAGAAAGATTCAAAGAAAGAAAGTATAAGTGATTATTGGAAAGATGATGATGAGACTTGAATATTCAAAGGCTTGTGATGCCAAGTGCGGTTATGGGATTTGTGATGAGTTATGAATATTGTGATGTGTTTTGTTTATAAGTATTCCTTATATTCTTATGTGAATACATTGTCATATGCATAGCATGAGTAGTTGTTAATGCATGATTCCTATATTTTTATTTTGAGTATTCTTTTCATAAGAAGTCGTTAGTATTCTGTCTGGTCATGTTGTACTTCGGGAATACTGACCATCTCTCCTACCATGTTGTCGTGTCGGGTTACTCCGATATTGCAACGGGTATATGGTCAACCCTGTAGTAGGATCCGTACTTTCTTCTCGATGCGGTTTCGGCAGTGGGCTTCAGCGAAGAAGATTAGAGGTCAAGACTAGTAGTAGGTAATCCCCTTCAAGCACTGTATTCCTTGCAACTACTTGGTTCACATTGTCATATCATTCTGTACCCCACTTGGTATTTTATTGAGTATGGCTTTTGAAAGAATAAAGTTTTATAAGATGAAAATGTTTTCTCAAAATGGATTTATGAAACCAAGTTACAAAGTGCGATGTTAAGTAACATCTCGGTTTGGAACTTGACTCGTGAAGTGTAACATGAGAATGTTATTTGATTAAGTTACTGAAATGTTTTTGAACATAAAGGTTCTCATGTCCATATCACCATTTTAGAAAAAAAAAATCCCAAATTTTTACTATATTTGTTAAAGAGATAGTGTTTTCAAGTTGCCGAAATCGGGGTGTTACACAGTATCCGTCAAATTGCTTAGTTCCCTACAGTTACTAATCCAACCTATACTTACCCCATGTTCATATCTAATTCTTAGCCAATCGTTCCTATTTATAAACATCTATCATCACGCAACACTTTATATAATACAATCACATAATATCACGATTCCAAGAAAAAGCCAAATATCAAATGACAATAATTTAGGCATTCTACCATGCATACATAATTTCAAATATCAAATATCAAATAAATATCCAAACATCAAGTCATAAAACATCAGGCCCTGCATATAATGCATAAATTCCAAGTAAAGTATCAAATATTAAAAGCCAATCATCAAGTCATGCATATAATACATAAATTCAAGTGAGGGTTTCTATTCTTTTCGTAAGTCATTATTATTTATTATTATCGTTACCCTATGGTTCATTAACATACAAACTCACCCAATCTCAATCATCACTATACACTACCTAGATTTACATTTCCTAAGCTAAGGTAACATTCTCCCTTACCTTGTTTTTCCAAAGACATGTTCCTTTTTGTATAAGGATGCCCAAGCGTACCAGAGTCCATTGCTTTCACGTTGCGATCAATTCCAAATTCATTTCATTCTCCTAATTATGCCACACAAAATCAAACAACAACTGACTCAATACGCAAAGTCCTATTTGGGCATTATGATCAATCAATCACTTAATGTTCATTTCAACCTTCTTTATTTACTCTTAACTAGTACAGATAGTAAGTCATTCAGTATCTCTTAGAAACCGATTTAAAAATTTAAATACTAAATTTTTCTTAACATAAACAATCAACGTCGAAGTCGTATTAAAACAAACACTTTAGTACTTTACTTCCAAGAAAGTTAGAAATGGAAATCAAAACAAACTAACTTCAAAATCTCGAAAATTGATAAGTACTAAGGCATTGCATTTTAGATAAGTTTTTAAGTCACAAAATCATTTGATTATAATTCATAAACAATAATTAAATAGAATTTAGGATTAGCACCATTGTCTTCTCGATAAAATAATATAGCTTTTTATTGAAATACGCTAACCTTCAAAACTAACATAATTATCAAACTAATTTGAATTCAAGTAACTTAAATCACAACTCACAAAAATCAAATGATACGCTACTTGACACTATTAATTCCGAATTAAAAGGAAGTGTTCTCGGTTCAAAATAAGTCAACATCACATTTCCAACGCTCAAATAATAACACTTCCTTTCAATTCGAAATTGAAGTACAAGCCTTTAACCCGAATTAATGTATGTCGAATGTATATATCGGATTCCTATTTAATTGGTGTAATGTTAGTGTAGGGACAATCCAGCCCAACTAACTCACAGCTCAATTACTTAGGATCCCAACGCATTTAACCAAAAATAATTTTAAAACTGATATATTTTTAAAACTGATCATTCGGCATAATGGTTAATTCGATATAATAACGAACCGTATCAACCCATTAAAATCATCATCAGTAGCAATATATTATTCTCTTCTTTTTTAATCAATATAAGGCATAATACCATTTAATTCTCAAAACAATACTAAGGTTCCAAAGCAATTTATCACTATAAAATCATTACCAACATTATTACTATTAATATTATTATCATAAAAAAAAACAACCCAGAGCACTTAAAAAAAACATTAGGGATTTACCCTCAATTTGATTTTGAAGCAACAAAGAGGAGATTTTTGAAAGCTTAACAAAACATCACGAATACACAAATGAGAATTGTCCTCTGACCTATTGAAATATATAGTTATGCAGCATAGTTTAACTTGGAGGGAAGTAACACAAATGCCAAAATGAAGAGTACCCGTTTTATTTATTTGGTTTTAACATGGGCTAAATGGAAGATTAAACACAAAATATCTTTCTAAGAAAAATACTTAGCATGAAAATTTAGGTATAAAATTGGTACCTCCGGTCGGGGATCAGTGAGGATTACCAACAATGCAAGGCGGAGACGGTTGCCAGTTTGAAATTCGCGAAACCTCCACCAATGCAAGGCAGAGACGGCTTTTCCGCGAGCTTCATGGCAGAGACGAAGACGAACGGCGGCATGAGGGATGATGGTGACTTCGTTGGTGGTGGCGGCAAGGAATCCCGCTCCGTGCTTCATGCACGGCGGCAACAACGAACAATGGCGGCGGCGTCGCTTGCTTCGTGGCGGCTGGGTTCGGCGACTGAGCTTGGTGGTCATGGCAGCAACGCTTGGGTCCTTGGGAGTCGCGATTCACGCCCAAACAGAGAGGGAGATCGCGAGCCATGAGAAGGAAAAGAGAGAGGGACGAAGGGACCATATGAAGAAGAAGGAGGAAGACGCGACAGTGGTGGTGGTTTGCGGTGGTGTGGGCGGCGCAAAATGGAGCCGGTGAAGGGAGGAGGGACCAACGAAGAAGAAGGGACTGGCGGCTGCGGTGTAGATCTTTAGGGTTTTTCCCTCCCCATTTCAGCACATCATACATATTATATTTTTTTTATACTAACACACACTTAATTATTTTTATATTTATTTATTTAAAATAAATACTAATACAAGTTAAATATTAAATAAATAAGTATAGAAAACCATAAGGTTTGAAGCTTAGAATTATTAAAATACTTCAATATGGACTATATCAAAATCAAAGTAAAGTATAGAAAGTGTAATTATTAAATGGGGTAATTGCTTTAAATGAATTTATTTTAAAATATACGAATAAAAATATACTTTCCTAAATAATATAACGTACTTTATGAAAATACCCAACTCTTTAATAGTTAATTACAAGGATTAATCATATAATTTGATAAAACTCGAAATTTATAATGCAAAAGAAAATCAGGATGTTACATCACAACTCCGAATCACTGTTGCCTTTGCCTTGCTGCTAAAGGAACTCATCACCATCTTTTCTTTGAATGCGCATGGAGTAAAGTCCTACTTGAAAAATGTTGTGACTGGTTGCTAATTGATAACTGGTCTTACAGGATGCAAAATTGGACTCGCTGGATTCAATTTGCTTTTAAGGATAAACATAGGAGACAATGTATTGAAGCTATGCTGGTTGCGATCATGTATTACACATGGAATGAGAAGAACAATCGCACCTTCAGTGACAGATTAAGAACAGTGGATGGCTGGTTTAAGGTTATTAGAAGAGAGCTTGCTTTAAGAGTGGAATTCTGTTTTACTAAATTTAGAAATTGGAGGAATAAAACACTGGTGGATAGGATTTGTTCTGAGTTATAGTTTTATGGTTCATCCAAGGGCTTGAACCCTCCATAGAAGGCGGCTTGCACTTGGTTGGATTTAGGCATGATCACAAACTTTGAACCCTTCCTAGAAGGTGGCAAAGGTTGTAACTATGGCCTTTAGTATGTATCTATTTTTTGCATTGTGGTAATAAGATTTTTCTTTATACCAAAAAATAATATTAATAGGGGTAATTTTGAAAATACATATCAAAAGTTCACATTTCCAATACAATTAACTAAATTATTCAACTTTCTTAATGTACGTGAAATCTCCTAAGAAGGCCTTATAATTAGGGACGGAGGTAGTATAATTTTTAAGATTTTTCATTTATTTTTTTCTTCAATATGGGACAAAACTTTTTGCATTTTTTTACCAAGATAATGAGAAAATAAAGAAAAATACTAACAAATTTCATTATTAAAAAAATCAAATATTAGTAATTAACCATTAAAAAAATGCATTTTTTTAATTCCCAAAAAACAAAGTACTCCATCCGGTTTCATTTATAAGAAAAAAAAAAGACATTTCATTAATATAAGCAAAAATTAACTAACATTATATCCCAATACTATCATTCCTAAAATATTATCATAATGTAGTTGAGTCATTTAAATTTTGTTTCATTTTCAATGTTAATTTACTAAAATAGTCTATTTTTTTCTATAAATTTGAGAAAATTAAATACACTCAACTAATTTCCTTAATAAATGTGAAGTTAGTTATTTTTGCTTAAAAATAAGACCGGAGGAAGTAACATATACATAATTATTTTTTTTGGCTTATTCATGGTTTTGGTCCCTAAAAGTTCAACATGTTTTGGTTTTAGTCCCTAAAAGTTATTTTGACCGTGATTGGTCCTTAATTTTTCGAACATTTTGGTTTTAGTTTCATCTGTTTGAAAAAATCAATTATTTGTTGACGTGGTTAATGGAAACCACACCAACAGTTATTTGGTGTGAGATAAGGCCAAATGACTATTGTGACATGGATGATCCAGATCCATAAACGCAAAATTTTGCGTATAAAACCATTTTGCTTATGAGCCATTTTGTGTACATGGATCTATATCATCCACGTCAAATCACTTATTTGGCGTCTCCTCACACCACGTGACTGCTGATATGGTGTTTCGCTAGCCACATCAACAAATAATAATTTTTGATAATTGAGTGGATCCAAACTAAAATATTTGAAAAATTAAGGATCAGTTTCTGTCAAAATAACCTATAAAGATTAAAATCAAAATACGCTAAATTTTTAGGGACAAAAGCATAGATAAACTTTTTTTTTTAATAGAAAACCTTAACAACTTGTTGATCGAGACCCATAAATAAAACAAGGGGGAGTAATATATTTACATGATTATTAATTACGTACTTACGCCAGTACTTGCATCGTCAAACTTCTATTGTCATTGAAGACTTTCATGATAAAACTATGTTTTAGCCTCCCATTTTTTATTTCATCCACAATCATTCATATTTCATATATTAATAAAAAAAAATATGATTTCGAGACTTACAAACCTATATATAAGATTATGACATCTGTTATTTTCAATTTAAAAAAATTAAATAAAAGAACTTATGACAAATGTCAAGATTCTAATGTGTAGCTTATGAGTATGTCTTTTTATGTAGATCTCTCAATCATTGCTCAATAATAAATGAAAATGTTAACAAGTGTTCCAAGGGCACTTGTTAAAAAGCTAAATATGGTTTATAAGCATTCAAAATCGAAGTTTCAGTTCCCAAAAAAAGAAAGACTTGGAACTTCGGATATTTTTTCCATTTCTAAAAAGTTTAACAAGTGGTTAAAAACCACTTGTTAAAAAGACTTATTAAGTTGAAGAATGTTTACTAATTTTCCATGAATATTTTTTTTAAATGATTTTCCACGAAACCATTGAATTGTCAAAGTTTGATTACAATAAATTTTATTTTATATATACTATATACTTGGAGGATGATGCAAACAAGTGTCTTAAAAATATTTGTTAAGAATCTTAAAAATGAAAAAATTCATCATTTCAAGTTATTTATTTTTAAAGAATTTAAAAAACTACATTTTTTTCATAACTTCTAATCATATTTCTTTATTCTTTAGCATTTTTCATAATTTAATGCGAATTTTGTCATATAAATAACTCACATTTTCTCCATACAGCTCTAATCCAGCAACTCATACCTTTTCCACTCACTTTCCTCAAAAGGCACACATCTAAATTCTACTCTTCTTCCATGGAAAAAACAACTCACATAGCTCTTGTTTCATGTCCTGGTTACAGCCACCTAGTCGCAATAGTTGAGCTCTCCAAAAGACTTGTTCAGCTGCACCCAAATTTCCATGTCACATGCATCATTCCAACTATAGGGCCACCTCCAAATAACTCCAAAGCATACCTTCAAACTCTTCCTCCAAACATAAACTCCATTTTCCTTCCTCCAATTAACAAACAAGACTTACCTCAAGTATCAAACCCTGCAATCATACTTCAACTCACAGTCGCTCTCTCTCTTCCATCTCTGCATGAGGTTCTCAAATCCTTGAGCTCTCAAGCTCCATTGGCTGCTTTAGTTGCAGATTTTTTTGCACTTGAAGCTCTGAATTTTGCAAATGAGTTCGATACCTTGTCCTATATATACTTTCCTGTTGCAGCGATGGTTTTGTCTCTGTTATTTCATATCCCAAAATTGGATGAGAAAATCTCAGGTGAGCAAGTTACCTTTCACACAACCTATATATAATTATTTAAGTTATTATCAGTTATCACTATTAGGTCCAATTTATTTATTTATAATCCTAGTAGAAATTAGAAATGGTCAAGCCTCCTATTTTATGTATTTATTTATTTTCATTTTATTTTAATGATTTTATCTTTAATTTTTTTTTTTACATCAACCGGTACCCGGATCTGGTTTACCCAGAATCCGACTCATCCGATCCGACCCAACTAAGCTCGTACTAAACGGTAGGGGTCCCCAAGCGGGGTTGCTCCATACCCAAGGCTCGAACTCGACACCAGTTGATTAAGGGACCAAGTGAGCTACTACTTGACCAACTTCCACGTTGGTTTATCTTTTATCATTTTCAAAGAGCCTAATTATTTACTCACTCCGGTCATTATTATAGCTCATTTTCTAGAGGACGATGTTCTTGATCATTCTTACTCCCTCCCTTTAATTGAGTTTGGCCTTTTAGGCTTTTTTCTTGTTTCATAATGTTTGGCCTTTTACATTCTCAATACACAAACATATTTATTTTTCCAATTTTAACCTTTCATTCAATCATTTCTCTTAATCTTCATTAATTCTATTTTTATCATCTCTCTCATCTCTAAACTACTATACATTAATTAATGGACACACTTACTAATAAAAATTAAAATACTACTACAATTTTCGATAAGGATTAAATAGGGATACATAATACTTATAATAATCAACACTTTCATAATCTATGTGTCCGGAACTAAAAGGCCAAACTCAATGAAACGGAGGGAGTATAAGTTTCTTTATATTTCCTATACATTATTTATCGATTTTTCTCTTTTTGTACTTGTTAAATGCTTTGACAATTTATATTTTTTTTGTTGTTCATGAATGAGTTTGAACTTTCGAAGAAAAAGTTGAAAGGATAAAATTATAATGTTACAATATATTCTCGTACAATTCAGAAAACTAAATACTTTGCTTGATATGTCTAATTCGGTTAAATATGCTTTATAATAAGAACTATAATAACTATGGTGGGAGTATTTTAGTAGAAGACTCCCAAAATGTTTGAGAAGGGCGTGTTCAAATATATATGTGTATTATGATTTAATCTGATGTATTTTGTATCCTCTGCTGCTGCTGCAGGTGAGTACAGAGACATGACAGAACCAGTACAGATACCCGGTTGTGTGCCAATTATGGGTCCAGATCTTCCAGCTTCATTGCAGAATAGATCAAGTGAAGATTACAAACAGTTTCTTGAACATGCCAAAGGATTGTCTTCAGTAAACGGAATCTTAATCAACACTTTTATAGAAATGGAGTCAGGTACCCTAAGAGCCTTGGCAGAAGAAGGAGCTGGAAATGCTTGCATTTATCCCGTGGGCCCCATTACACAAAAAGGTTCAACCATTGAGGAGGATGGGTTAGAGTGCTTGACATGGTTGGACAACCAGCCACATAGTTCTGTGTTATATGTTTCTTTTGGAAGTGGTGGCGCACTTTCTCAAGACCAAGTCAATGAGCTAGCTTTGGGTTTGGAATTGAGTGGTCAAAAGTTCTTGTGGGTTTTTAGAGCTCCAAGGGATTCAGCCAGTGATGGTTACATAGGTGCTGCAAATGAGGACCCTTTGCCATTCCTACCAAGTGGGTTTTTGGAAAGAACAAAAGTGCAAGGTTTGGTTGTGCCATTATGGACACCTCAGGTTCAAGTACTAAGTCACAGATCAGTTGGAGGATTTTTAAGTCATTGCGGTTGGAGTTCAATCTTGGAGAGTGTACAGGAGGGTGTGCCCCTAATAACTTGGCCGCTATATTAACCGATGGCCTTAAAGTGGCATTGAGGCCAAAAGTTAAGGAGGATGGTATAGTTGGAAGAGAGGAAGTTGCAAAGGTTGTAAAATGTCTAATAGAAGGAGAAGAAGGTAAAATGATTCGCAAGAGAATGAAGGATTTACAAGATGCTGCTGTTAATGCAATTAAACAAGATGGATCTTCAACTCTGACCCTTTCTCTGTTGGCTGAGAAATGGGAAAATTTGGGTGGAATTTAGAGAAAAGACTTATTTTAGTTATTTATATTGTTCTCTGTTCTCAGGTTTCATTTGTCTACGTTTGGGAGGAACATTGTTTGATTTCTGAGATATATTGCAATGTTTCGAAAGAATTAAACAGAAAATATCATTCAAAGTTCCAAAAATATCTACTGAATTTTAAGAGGAAAAATCAATTTTGAATGAGAAAATAATGTCATCAGCTTATTACTTAAAATGAAATTTTTACTCCTGAATTAACTGCCATACCTCAGCTTTAATAGTTGCCAACTTGCCATATCAATTTCTCACATCCTTAATTGGATTTGAACTTAATAATACCGAAGGTTGTATTGATCTGGTCACCCAAGGTGTAATTTATACAAGCTGTGGTTTAGCTAAGGAACAAAATAACTAACTACAGAAGAATAGATATTGGTGGCTGGTTAGCTAACAAATTGATTAGATGACTCCTAAATCATAAGATAGCTAGAGAATGGTGTATGTTAGAACTCTAAATTCTTTTGAATGTTGAAGGATAAGAGGTTTGGTGAATAAATTGGCAAAATGATCAGTAGTTGAAATGAGAAGTAAATGATATATGCAAGCTTGCAAATGCTCTCTTAAAATATGGCAATCAATTTCATTGTGTTTGGTTCGTAAGCCGATTAAGTATCACAATATAGGACTGCTGGTGAAATGAAAAGGGATACAATCATACAAAGGTAATGCAGCAGGTAACTGTGCCATTAAAGTTCCCAGGTAGCACAAGCCAAAGTACTGTATTCAGCTTTATCAAGGAAGGCACAATACAATGAAACATGAATATGAATATGATGAAACGGTAAGCATTTTTGGAATTTCAATTACACTATGCCTTTAAATTAAACTTAAAATAAAAAGTTACATAAATGTTCGGAAAATAAAACTTTATATTAATTCTTCTTTCAGGATTTTGGTTTCGATACAAGTGAAAATTAATTACCTTCTTTTTTTAAAATTGAAAACTACATCAGAGAAAATGAGACAGAACAATATAAATATCATCCAAAACTCAATTGAAAAGACCCCGAAAACAATCAACAGAGTCAAGAAAGAAAAAGATACATGAGTGGAGCTGCGAATTTTATTATGCAATAAAATCTGCCAAGATTATCATGAATTTAATTTGATGTATTTTTTTAATTCAAATTTGAATATATTTCATTTTAAATACTTAGTAAATATAACAATTGATATATATCATGCATTAAACCAAAATTTTAATATTAATAATAATAAAATTAAAACAATTCAAACAATCTGTGCATTGCACCGGCTATGCACAGGTTAAAAATTACTTTATGATATATCCTTACCAATTATCAAACATTAGTTTTTATTAAAATTTGAGATTTGAGTGTCATCATCTCCCACTAAGGTATTTTTTTTTTAATAATTCGTCTAGTTTATGTTAATAATTAAATAACTGAATCCAATTTAACATGGTTCAACTCGATTTAATCAATTTTTAATCCAATTTAGAACTATTAAAATAGATTTAACTATTGAAACTGCTTTTTAATATATATAATAGAGGTTTAAATATGTTTTTGGTATTTATAAAAGCAGTGAATTTTGATTTCAGTCTCTATATTATTATTTATTTTGTTTTGATCATTCCATTTTTTAAAATTTTGGTTTTAGTCCGTATTTATAATGTGTCAATATCACAATTGTTCATGTTAGTAATTAATTTGATACCTGTTATATTACCGTGTTACTCACGTCATTATTAGGGACTAAAAAAAATTACGAAAAATAAAAGAACAAAAATAAAAGTATAAGAATTAAAATCAAAACTCACTCCATTTTCAGACACTAAAAACATATTTTAACTACATAATCATTAACCAACGGGGGTTGGTTCAAGTGGTGCGATCCTGCCAACTTGAGAACCTGGGAATGGGGCCCGAGACTAAGAAGTCTCATGTTCGATTCCGGTTAACACACCCCGTTAGGAGAGGCATTGGAACGCGACCTCGTGAAGGATTAGTCACAAGGATTCCTTGGTATTAAAGGTGCTCTTAGGGACACCTGTGATACTGGCAAAAAAGTCCAAAAAAAAAATATATATATATATAATCATTATCAAAAAAACAAAACGATCACGGTTTAACCAGTTCAACAAGCAGGTCTAGTTAGGGATGACAATTGGACCCGTACCAGCAAATAATACCCGTAACGGGTCCTGATCCGATCCAAAAATGGATTCGTGGGTATATAAAAACGGATACCCGCGGATAATACCCGGACCCACAAAAAAAATATTTATTATTTAATTGATTTGGAATTTAAGTATGTTTGTGTGAGATGATTTATTTCTAAGTAAATCTGTTTTGCCTCTAGTGAATTTATTTGTGAATTGTTTAATGATATATCAAGTGCTTGACAAGTACAAATAGGGATTTTTTATGTTTGTTAAAAAAAAGCTTAAAATTTTAATACCTTTTTTTTTAAAAAAAATATAATGGGTGTCCGTGAACCCGTTTGGATATCCAAAGACCCGTTGGTCCGCTTGACAGCGAATACCCGTGTGGGTCCGGATCTAAAAATGTATGAATGGTGGGGGTCTAGGTAATGGAATACCCTAGATCTAGTTTGGATTTGAAAACATAGGTATTTTTCAATATTATAATTCAATAATTCTATTTCTTATATACTTGAAGAATGTTTTTCTTTGACGCATAGTATTCCATTAAGCTAATTTGCTGGATTTTTTTTTCTTTTTTTAAAAAGAGTGTAGACTAACTTTCGTTCTTAAAGTTTTTGAGATGTACGAATTTTGTGTTTAGAGTTTATAGAGAATATTTTAGTTCTTTAAATTTTTTAAAAGTATGCCATATTATGAACTAAATTTGTATACTGCAAATTTTTTTGTTTTTGGTAAACTGTATACTGCAAAAAATTTTAAGACTAATATAACTCACTTTAAATTTTTTTTAAGAAATAAAATTTTATTTACAAACTCTAAAGATTAAATTGATAAAACACAAAAATTGAGGGACGAAAATAACTTTTCATTCTTTCTTTTTTTTTTTTGGTGAACAACTTTTCATTCTTTTAAAGAAAATGGGTTAAGACATTTTTATTTATTTGTTTATTTATTTCTTGTCTATATGGTAGATATTGCCGAGGGTAGGGCCGAGACCACCTAATAAAAACTTTGTTGATAAATTAATATTGCTGCCCAATTTTGAGTCAATGTTGGCTTACTTATATGACCGCATACATTGTACTATTTGTAATTAAGTGTCATCTTCTAAAGTTCCATATATATAATATAATCCACGGCTCTCTTCATCAACCTGAAGAAGATTATAGATCTAAGCAATAGAGATCTGAGATTCCATGGAGTCCAAAACAATTCATCTAGCAGTAGTTTCAATCCCTGCGTTTAGCCACCAAGCCTCCATAGTTGAATTTTGCAAGAGGCTAGTTCACTTCCATCACCACTTCCATGTCACATGTATCTTCCCCACAATTGATACACCTCCCTCAGCTACCATCACTTTCCTTCAATCTCTTCCTCCCAACATACACTACACTTTCCTCCCTCCTATCAAAAAACAAGACCTCCCACAGCAACATCCTCCAGCAGTGCAAATCCAGCTAGCAGTTTCCCAATCCATGCCTTCTTTTCGCCTCGCCTTGAAATCTTTGTGCACAAGCAACACCTTAGCTGCTCTTGTCGCTGACCCTTTTGCGAATGACGCGCTAGAAATCGCGAAAGAGTTTAATTTGTTGTCGTATATTTATTTTCCTCCTTCTGCCATGACACTTTCCTTGTTTTTGCATTTGCCAACATTGCATGAGCTAGTTTCATGTGAATACAAAGATCACAAAGATGCTATTCATATTCCTGGCTGCATACCGATTCAAGGCCGTGATCTTCCTGAGCATATGCAAGATCGGTCTAGCATTGCATATCAGTTGATTCTAGAACGTTGCAAGAGGTTCTCTCTTGCTGATGGTTTCTTGGTTAATAGCTTCTCAAAGATTGAGGCAGGGACAGTGAGTGCTTTGGTTGAACATGGCAAAAAACCGGTTCATCTGGTAGGACCGGTTATACAAACCGGATCAAGTAGCAAATCGAATGAGTCAGGGTGCTTGAGGTGGTTGGAGAGCCAAAGACCGAAATCGGTTTTGTATGTGTCATTTGGAAGCGGAGGCACTCTGTCTCAGGAACAGGTTAATGAGCTAGCTTTTGGGTTGGAGTCCAGCGGTCAGAAATTCTTGTGGGTTCTAAGAGCACCTAGTGTTTCAGCAAATGCTGCTTACCTTGGTGCTGCAAATGATGACCCTTTACAATTCTTACCACTTGGGTTCCTAGAAAGAACTAAAGAACAAGGATTGGTTGTTCCTTCGTGGGCACCCCAGACTCAAATCTTGAGTCATAGTTCAATTGGTGGATTTCTAACCCATTGTGGTTGGAACTCAACACTTGAGAGCATTGTGCTAGGAGTGCCAATGATAGCTTGGCCATTGTTTGCTGAGCAGAGATTGAATGCAGTTTTGTTAACAGAGGGACTTAAAGTAGCACTAAGGCCTAAATTTAATGAGAATGACATAGTGGTGAGGAAAGAAATTGCTGAGGTGGTAAAAGAACTAATTTTGGGTGAAGAAGGAAGCCGTACTCGGCAAAGAATTGAAGTGCTTAAAAATGCTGCTGTTGATGCACTAAAAGAAGATGGATCCTCCACAAGGGCACTTTCCCAATTTAGCAATGAAATTGAAAATTTTCTGAGGCAATCACTGCAATAAATTGAAGGGCCAATCCTGGTTGTATGGAAAGAATGTGATGTCTTATGTCTTGTGCTTCTTTGTTTAAAGTTTATTCTTAGAATTAGTAATATTTTTAATTAGTTTGAATAAATCAATCTGTTCTGTTGAAAAATGATCTTTTTCAAATGAATTTATTTCATTACAGTTCATTGGTTGCAGCTTATTTCGGACTTCTAAAACTTGCTCATACTCTATCTCCAATTCTCCATCATATTTTTTCTGTTTGCTGCTGACTTCTTGTTGTACATTTATTTTTGTTAGACCTTTTTGGTTTTCAGGTTAATTGTGATTTTTTGGGTTAATATTTCGCCTACCTTCCAATCTGCTATGTGCACCCAAAAGACATAATAGGTCACTGTTTTAACCTCTCAATAATTCTGTGTAGAAATTATGGATTTCATAATGAGTCACCAAGATATACTTATCACCCAAACAAAATGCTCTCGCAGCACGTTAACAAGAGGGAGTGTTCCCTATTTTTTTTTGTTCACTAAATTGATACAAAAAAAGCAAAAACAAAAGAACTTAATCTTGTGTTCTCTATATTTTCTAATTGAAAGATGATTTACAGAACAAGGGCTGCCTTATATAGGATCAAAAGCTGCAAAAGGCAATGGTCTAATTAGATAAACTTCTCTTCATGAACTTTGGCATGCGGCTGGCTAACTTTGACAACAATTTGAGTGGGATGCATCACAACTAAGGACCCATTATTTTCACAAGATTTTCATTATTTCTGTGACACCCTTCTTGAATTACTTAAGTTTAATATAATAATTAAACTATTTCATCCGATAATATATGGACTTGTAAGTATTTAAAAAAAATATAGAAATAAATTTTTCTTTCAAAGCGGGTGCACAATCAAACTATGGAGCTCTTGGAGAGAACAACTCGTATTATTTGAAACATTGTGTTGAATTCGGTGTTTGCTAAAATAAGAAAACCTTTCCATAATCCGGATAGCATCAGTGCTTTCGAAAACGTATTGACATAGTAAAATTAAACGATGCATATCCATTCTTTCTTTTGCGGAACCGATACCATTTAAATAACATAACCGAATCCGTTAATTGATCTTTATCAGAGTGAGCGGAAAGAGTAGGACTTTGCACAGTTAAAAATATGAACATAAGCGATATATATATATATATATATATATATATATATATATATAGGTCAAGAAATACATAGTCCTAGCAATCAAGTCTCCAAGGTCCAACAAGTCCATAATAGATCTACATCATAATATAACCATAGCCCTAGAGCTCTCAAGAGCATATCTACAAAATATATACATATCAAAATATGAACTCTAGAGGTGGTCACGTAGATCTAGCAGCATCAGTAGTAGTAGTAGTGATAATGGCAGTAGCAGTCTCCAGGTAGCAAAAGAAACATCCACATCAACAGCAGCAGCAGAATCTCCTCCACAACATCCCCACACCGGATCCCCTGATCCTCATCATACACCTTATACACGTACCTAGGGATCATCATCCCTCCACTGACTCCCTGTGGAATGAACGACAGGCTCGCCCCCGCTCTCATCCTCCACGGGATCCTCCTCGATCTCATCCGATGGAGAGTGTACCCTACCACTGGGTACGGGGTCAGGAGATGGTGTGACCCTGACTGGGCTCCTCGGATCAGAAGGGGGAGTATCCTCGCGGACGACTCTCGAGGAAAAAGGGTGTGAGCGGGTAGGTCTGAAACGAAAGCTGTAATAAGAGCGAGCTGGCCGCGTGGGAGTGGTCCATGATATGTGTAAAACGGGGTACGTGCATAGTATATATGATGGGAATCCTAAATCTACGAGGACGGAATCGAACCAACGGGTTCGGGTGGTAGAAGGTAATCTCTACCTCTCCCTCGAACACCGCGCAATGGTCCTCATAGATCCATGTGCCACTAGGAAGTGGCCGGATCTCGATGCAAGTGATGTATCGAGACATCACCTACAAGGGCATAGGGGTAAGCAATTCTATACACATAATCAATAGAGCAAAAATGTACAATGTATAAGAATGCCACAATTAACAATAATCACATTTAGCACTTAGCAGTTATTGAATGCAAGTAGGATGCTCACACTTGTTTCATTTATCACAGTTAATTTAAATGAATGGTATGATGCATGAATTTAACTCTCAAACCTATCTCCGTCAATCTATGTCACTCTCTGACGTCCATCCCTGACAACCCAGCACTCACCAGTGCGTTGTATTCCTAGGTATACAACATTTCGTACATTCACCAAGAATGTACACGACAAGCTTGGAATCCGTGCCACCCGAGCACATCCCGTCATCCAAACGGACCGTCATCCAAACGGTATAACCATATCGGCATCCACTAAGCCGACCACGTCTTCAACGTGTCATCAAGCAAGCGTATTGGCACTCCCAGAGGCCCTTCACATGTTACCAAAACATGATAAACGACCTACCATCCAAACTCCAAATGAATGCATCATTTTTAAGCTTAAAGGAAATTGGTTAATATATAACGTGCCACCCGAGCACATCCCGTCATCCAAACGGACCGTCATCCAAACGGTATACACATATTAATCAATTTCTTTTAAGTCCAGATCCCTTGGATTATTGTTATTCAATTATTAATTAAATGATTCAGAATTAAAATGGTATTTTTTTTAAGATTATGGGTAAATTACTCGAGTGTCCTTCAGAGGACTCGAGTGTTCTTCAACTATTTCCAGATTACTCGAGTGTTCTTCAAACTACTCGAGTGTTCATGTCTTTCTGGGGATTTGGGTTTCAGATTCATAAAAATACTCGAGTGATTCATGAGTTACTCGAGTGTTCTTCATCATTTCTAGAATACTCGAGTGACCCCTGAATTACTCGAGTGGTTTACCTTAACATATCCCATGCAACACTCGATTACTCGAGTTCTAGGCATGGTACTCGAGTGTTCTTCCTCAACATACATTGTTTTACCAAAATTTTACTCGAGTAACCAGCCTAATACTCGAGTCTTTTATTGCAGAACAGACTGAAATCTTGGTTTTAATATACCATTTTCAATTCTAACCATTTTTAGTCCAATCCAATGATCAACAGAGTTCATATACCACATAATGAACATGTTACAACACTCAATTCATATCAAATTACAGATTTGACAGAGAATCAATCATTAATGCATAAAACATATAATTTCACAACTTAACACCTCAAATTGCAAAATAATCAACAAACTCATGAAATAGTGTTCATTACAACTTGCATGCTTCATAAGAAACTTGCTCACAACAACCATAAAGCATGAATTGGTCTCTAAACCAAAGTCCCTATTCAATCTAAGCCCTTAGAGCCTCTTGGTGGCTCCCTAATGAAAATACTGAAATTCAAACTTTATCTAGTGCATAAAACAACTTCCCCTTACCTCTCAGACGTGTACCAACAGAGGATTCCAAAGAAAAAGCTCTCCAACACCAGAAATGACTTTGAGCACCACATGCAAGACAGTTTTGAGTGCAGCACCAAGATTGAATTGGTTCACACATGAAATAGAGATAAGAATTGGGGAATTTAATTTTTCTAGACTCTATGCAACTCATACCAACTAAAGAAATCGAATCGAGACTCAAAAGACTCATGAGCTTACCATAAATTGGAATCAAAGTGAGCTTCAGGAACAAGTTTGACAGAAACCAGCTCCAACTTCCAAGCTCCAAATCTTTCACCACACTCACTCAATCCTCTCGATTTTAGTATCTATACAAAGCTCGTGATGTGAGCTTTGTATCAGTGTATAATTTGTGATTTGAAACAGAACACAGAGGGAGAATCGAAGGACACAATCCAGGAACCTTAACTCATGCAAAAACTCACAAATTTGGCAAAATGGAGGGGTTGATTCGTCAACCACAGCTTAAATAGCTTGATTGAGTGTCCATGCAGCTCGACACGAGTTGTAGGACGTGTTTAGTGAGGTGATTTCGTGTCAACGGAGGGAAATCGGTGGTGGTGACTCACCAAACGCACTAACTCGTGCAACTCTGACCAGAATACTCGAGTATTCAAAATAATACTAGAGTAGTTTGCCCAGTTTTTGAAAAATAATTATTTTATTTACTTTCCCTCCAAAATCTTTCCTATATTTACTTCTAGGTCTCAACCCAGGGACTAATATGCAAATACTTACTTTATGCATATTTATTAAATAATTTCACACACATTTTCTAACTTCATAAATAGAGATTTTAATCAAAGATTAATATAGAAATCATTAATTATAATTAATCTTATAATTAACATTTCATTAATCGGGGATTAAAATTTTGGGGTGTTACACTACTCCCCCACTTACAAGGAATTTCGTCCCCGAAATTCAACTTATACAAACAAGTCAGGATAGTCCTGACGCATCTTGTCCTCTAATTCCCAAGATGCCTCTATCACATCGCCACAAACCCAGACGACTTTGACCAAACAAATATCCTTCCCTCTAAGCTGCTTGACTCTTCGGTCTTCGATGCGAACAGGCTTAGCTTCGAAGGTTAAGTTCTCATGAATTTCTAGGTCATCGGTTTGGATTCTAAGGACAATGGTGGGATCATGAATATACCTTTTTAGCTGAGACACATGGAATACATTGTGAAGATTGGCTAAGGACGGGGGCAGAGCTAATTGATAGGCTACTGGGCCGACTCTTTTAAGAATTTGGTAGGGACCAATAAACTTAGGTGATAGTTTCTGGGTTTTCAAAGCTCTACTAACACCTTTGGTTGGTACTATTCTAATGAACACATGGTCTCCTTCAGCAAACTCTAAGGGTTTCCTTCTTCTATCGGCATAGCTTTTCTGCCTACTTTGAGCTGTCCTCACCTTCTCCTGTATCATCTTGATCTTCTCAGTTGTCTCTTGTACAAAATCTGGTCCAACCAGAGAATTCTCCCCCACTTGGAACCAGCATAACGGTGTCTGACACTTTCTCCCATACAGGGCTTCAAATGGTGCCATTCCAATGCTCGCGTGAAAGCTATTGTTGTATGTAAAATCCACGAGCGGCAACATTTGCTCCCAATTCCCTTCTCCTTCCAAAACACAAGCTCTTAAGATGTCCTCCAATGACTGAATAGTTCTCTCCGTTTGACCGTCAGTCTGAGGGTGGTATGCAGAACTCAACTTCAATCTTGAACCCAAGGCTCTATGTAGATCTTGCCAAAACTTTGATGTAAACTTCGGATCGCGATCTGACACGATGCTTGATGGTATCCCATGCAGACGAACAACTTCCTTGATATATAACTGAGTGAGCTTTACCAAAGAGTAGCGCATATTAACGGGAATAAAATGCGCTGACTTGGTCAAACGATCCACGATCACCCAGATTGCATCATGACCAGTGGGTGTCCTTGGCAAACCTGACACGAAATCCATTGAGATACTATCCCATTTCCATAATGGAATTTCCAAGGGAAGTAACTCTCCTCCTGGCCTTTGATGTTCCACCTTGGCTTTCTGACATACCAAACAACATGCCACGTATTCAGCCACGTCCTTCTTTAATCCAGACCACCAAAACATTTTCTTCAAATCCTGATACATCTTGGTAGCTCCCGGGTGCATACTCATCTTGCTCTTATGAGCTTCATCCAGAATCATTCTTCTTATCTCCAGATTATCGAGCACACAAATCCTTGTTCTAAAACGAAGGATTCCATCCTTTCCTTCTTGAAATTCTAACTCTTTGCCTTCTTCTATAAGCTTCCTTTTCTCTTTGAGTCCTTCATCTTCATGTTGCAATTCCCGAATTCTTTGCAAGAATTCATTTGCAATTTGCAACATCCCCATCTTGATACTTGTTGGCTCCACTTGCATTGTCAGACTCAAATCTCTAAATTCTTCTATCAGTGCAGCTTCCCTGACCATCATCGCACTGATATGCATTGTCTTTCGACTTAACGCATCAGCCACCATGTAACACCCCGATTTGGCAACTTGAAAACTTAAATCAAATATAGTGAAAATTAGGGCCAATTTTTTTTTTAACAAGTGTTATGTACATGTGAGAACACTTAGTCTTTCCAAAACATAGTTACATTTAAAACCCGTGTTCTCACATTACATAAACTCTTCAAGTTCCAAACCGAGATGTCACAGGACACCGCGCCTTGAAACCTGTTTTCAGAACATCAATTAAAACGAGGCTCGTTTGCTTGTTTCAACATCAGTACCAAATAAAACAATTGTCGGGGTACAGCATGGTAGAGCTAGGTAACTAAGAACTTATAGTGGTGTACCTTCCGCCAGGGAAATGCCTAGCTTCTAGTCATGCTTCCTAATGCGTGTTGTCTAACTCCAGACTTTGGCCAATGAAGCCCACCACGCTTCCGTTGCGCTACCTACCAGTTGCAATATCCGTAAGTGCCGATACGACAACATGGTAGGAGAGAGTCAGTCTTCCGAACACTAACGGGTTGACCATACGGTCTCAAGGTGGATTCAAAGCAAAGATAAATGGACGATAAAATAAAACAACATATCATGTAAAACACATAGCATATACGAATCACATAAAACAATGCATGTCAAATTATTTGTAACACACTCGTGACCAAATAACTCATCCGCATTCTTAACAATCACATTCTCAGATTCTTTCCTTGCAAACTTTCACGACTTTTCTCAAACCTTCTCTTATCATTACTTCAACACTTATCGTTAATTCCCAGAATTCCTTCTCATATACTCATCTCATAATCTTATTTCGATGCTTAATAAATTGATGTACTTTTACTAGAAACATCTTTGTGCTTTTAAGTTTTATTATTTCGATTAGCATCAATGATGAGGGGGACACATCATTGAGCTCACACACGTCTACATCTCCTCGATCCACCACCCAACCTAGTCGAAAGCAAACAGGAGTACAGGACCTTTACCATGCGGGCACGACAGCTGTCACACAACACATAAATGGTCCCTGACCAGGAGGCCCAGCCTCAAATCAATTCAATTATATATAAATAGGCACGCTCTCAGCGGAAAACACAAATGCCCCATTCTAGTCCCTCTCACTGTTCTCGATTTGCAATCAAGGGGGCGACAGTATATTTCTAGTCTGCAGTGCAGAACTTACCGCGGTATTAGACCCAGTCCCCACCACGTTAGTGCACCACATGTGGAGTTCGTTCTGCCTAGAAATATACTCTAGACTTCTTGAAGTTTCACCGTCATCATCCTCCCCTCATGCAATCTCGTCCTAAGTATCCGCAGATACCTATCGTTCCTTCCTCTCCACTACTTCGATACGACACTCATACCTCACCGTGTTTGTAAATGTCTTTTAAATCTTTTAAGGATTCAACGTTTTAAATAGCGGCTTAATCCTAACGATCGGCCCGTCCTTGGTGCATCCCTTCAACGAAGCCCGATCACTAAACGCAATCTGTTCCCCCTAAAATCTCACTGGCCCTCGGCCTCAAATCACATTCTCATCTCATTTCACACTCTTTCTCATCTCATCACTTTCTCATATCATCATTCTCATCAAACATCATTAGTATCTCTTCCTCGTCCTTCTCAAAACACCTTTTCATAAAACTTTCTCAAAAACATGATTTCACAAAACTTCACAATACATTTTCAAAAACCTCATTTCGGAAACATTTTCGCAAAACCTTTTCAAAAGATAACATTCCCAAAAACTTTCACAAAATATTGTTTTCACAAAAACCTTTCAAAAACCTTTTTCAAAAACTCACAATTTTGGGTGAGTGTTAATGGAGGAGCAAACTCACTCGACACTAAGCTTCTTCCCAAAAACGTGTACGAGGAATCACATCTCTTTCTCAACCACCTCTCACTTTCATTATCACTTACTCTTTACCATCTCAACTCTTCTCAACTCAAACACTGATTTCTTTTCTTTCATTCTTTATCTCTTTTGCATTCCATTCACAACACGCTTTACTTCTTTCTTAATCATTCTTATACTTTCTCTTTAATCCTTGCTCATCACTTATCTCTTTCTCAATCATTTCTCTTCATTATGTTCGCTTTAGAGTTTTCTCTTACTCAACACCTCAAACATTTTTATTCCCGTTCTTTTCTATTTTTCAATCTTTTCTCTTTACTGTTGCAGTTTCAGTCTTATTGCTCGCTTTCCAAATGTCCCACATAACTTCCAACAGAATAAAATATGCTCAACACAGTAAACATGCAGCATGCAAATAAAGCAAATAAACATTTAGCACACATTGGCCTAATTCACAGTACATTCGCAATCCATCTATTCGGATTGTGAGCAACCGCGTCACGGGATCACCGCACTCTCACTTACCTGGATGACGACACATCCAGAAACTTCCCAAGATTTCCCAATCGCTAACCTCGTCACGTTTCCTTCACGTCCGACACCCGAACTAGAACATTTTTCCTGTGCGTTAGAACATTTTCGACAAATTCTTAATTCCGTTTTAGAAAACACTTTTTAATTTCTTCTTAAAGATACATTACCAATATCCAAAGACTCCAAAACCAAATCAGATTTCAAATAAATGATTTTCAAGAAAACTTTGAAATAATTAAAATAATTCTTTTACAAAAACACTCTGTTTATAAAATTCATTCTCCTGAATAAAATCCAAAACTCTAGATAATAGACCAAATCAAAATCAAACACTGATCAAAAATATTATTTAAAAGTTTCAAATTAATTTAAATTATTTAAATCATATTTTAAAAAAAAACATTTTTCAATTCCTTTAAGATCTGTAGATTTTACAGTTCATACTAGCATTCCTATTTACTACATTCAGTCAGCACACCAACAGTATAATTTCAAGACAGTTTAAAGTATTCACAAACAGTACATACAAGTTCCAAGCATTCACAAGCACACACCACACAATTCGCATTTTTAATTATTCAAAACAATTAATTAAATCATAACCTTAATAAATCAATTTAACTATACTTAAGAAAATAATTTAAACTTAATCTTCTCATTAATTTGACAAAACCGAATCACTACAGTTAACAATTTTTAATCACAATTCAATTTCAAAAGCTTAAAATCATTAGATTAGCATTATAAAAATTCTTTTCGCATAATCAGATCAACCAAAAGAATTAAAAGAAACACACATCACATAACATCATGCACCTAAGAATATAACCATCATGGTCATTTTATGAAAATAATTTTCCTATCAATTTAAATATACGTTGGCCGAATTGTCCACACACAATTTTGTAAAGATTTAGTGCACACATAAAAACATACAAACATGAAATCATTTTCTTTATTTTTAGAGCCAAAAACCGTGAATACAAAAAAGGGAAATTAACAATCTTCAATTTATTTTCATTCACAAAACCAAGCAACAAGTTAAACCATAAAGGATTCACATGTAATTTCTTTTAAATACTTAATTATTTCATGCATGCAACCTATTAGGGAACAAACTTAGCTACCTATTTTTCCAATGTTGACCGAAACCTCGTCATGACAAAGGGCATGGTTTTTCATTCATTTTCAACATGCAAGAATCATGATAAACACATCAAAACATACCACTTTATTTATTCACATCAACCTCCACAAAATAAACTTCAATTTCATTATTTTATAAAAATCAAAGTTACACTTTAGATTTCCAAAAATACCTTGCATGCACTTGAAACCAATGGATCTATCCTTAAAACAAACATGCATCCACTTTAAAAAGCATGGATCTCAAATTAATCCAATCATGGCCGAATGGCCTAAAGGAAAATAAAACATACAAAAATATCAAATACTTAATTAAAACATGTTTATACTAAAAGAATTCAATTTAGAACTTGTTACTTTAATTCGTTTCTTAGAAACCGAAACACATACATGATTAGATCAACAACATGGAAGACTAAATATCAAGTTTAAGTAATATTTTTATTCAACCAATATTCATAGAAAAACATGTAGATCATGGTTTGACAAAAAGATTTAACATGCAAGATCAAAGGATTTTCACTTTGTCATTTAGTAAATTTAAATCATAGATCTACTTGACACATAACCACAAACATGCACATAAATCACGGTTTGATCAAGAAAATCAACATGCAAAAGGATCCATTTTAAGTTTTCACAAAAATCTTGGTTTCCTTTGGATCTTTAAGATTTTAGCTTAGAAAAGATTAGATCTAACAAGAGAGAACTCAACCGAAACATAAAGCATAGAGTCTAACATATTACAAATTATTTTTAAGGTCCTTAAAGTCCAAGATCAAAGATGAGAAACACATAGGATCATCTTTAAACTTATGAAAATAAACATGCAAAGAAGAACAAGAAGTAGATCTATAAGCTAGAAAAGAAAAACTTAAACTATTACAAATCTTCTTCAAACTCCTTGAATCCTACCATGAAATGGTTGGTTCCTTAGCTCCTAAAGCTCTTGATCTAAAAGAAAACTCCTAGGTTTTGGGCTTGAATTCCTCTTCCTTTTCTTCTCAATCCCACGGCCTCTCCCTCTCTCATTTTTTTTCTCTTTTTTTCTTTTCTTTCTAAGAGGTTGATGAGTCTCTTAGAAGTGTTGGTGTTTGTGTTGGTACGGTGGAAGTGAGAAATGAATGGGTGAAGAGGAGTGAAAATGGGAAAACCAACTAAGGCTCCAAGAATATATAGAAAATTTTATCTTCCCTCTTGTGCCCCTTTAAGTGTGTTTCGGCCATGAGTAGTGGTGAGGGAAATCTTGGGTTTCCAACTGTTTGCATGGGTGGAGATTAGCAAATGCAAGGAGACAATATAGGAGACATTAGAGGTTTAGGGTCATTCTAGGTTTGTTGACTTTTGGGCTCTCCTTAGGTTTCCACCATATAGTTAGGGTTTGGTTACTTAGTAACTAGTTTAGTTTGGTTACTAATTTTGGTTGGTTTCTAATTCCTTAATCTACAAGCTTCTACTCCTAGCTTATACACACATACATACCCACAGCATACACACACATACACACATATACACACACATATACATTCATACACACACAAATATCAACCGAAGCATACACATATACAATTTACATTTTATTTTCCCTTAATCTTAGTTACTTAAATATCTTAATTACTTATTCCTACAATAATGAAATCAATTCACCATTCACATTCACACAACAGGGCTCATGTATCATACAGAAAACACATTTATTAAATCAAGCACACACATATCACACAAAATTTCAAGTCAAATCAATAAATTCATTTTCTTTAAGACACAATTCCAAAAATTCGTATTTCTTAACTCTGAAAATAAATTTTTATAGATCAACCCAGAAAAATCTGAAAATTACATTTTTAAAATCTACTTTTCGTTACGATCGTTTTGATATAAAATTTGTAAAAATCCGAATTACGGTTAAAAAGTTACAAATTTTTCAAGTCATCAGACCCAAAAAACTTAATTTCAAACAAAATCACTTTTCAATAAAAACACATTTTAACAAAATCGTTCACTTCTCTTTTATGAAAACATCTTGTTTATAAAAATCCTTGAAAACGAGTACCTCATTCCTTACCCACACAAAACATCTTTCCGAAAATCTTTTATAAATCAAATTCCAAAGCTCTTTTTAACAAAATTCGTTCTTGCACGTACGGGAAAAATGCGGGGTGTTACACACCACATTTGCTTTCCCAGGATGGTAATGAAGTTCGAATTCATAATCCTTCAAGAACTCTATCCATCGGCGCTGCCTCATATTTAACTCCTTCTGGTCAAAGAGGTACTTTAAGCTCTTATGGTCACTGAACACTCGGAACGTAGTGCCATAGAGATAGTGCCTCCAAATCTTTAGAACGAAGACAACAGCTGCCAGCTCTAGGTCATGAGTTGGATAGTTCATTTCATGAACTTTTAGCTGTCTCGAGGGGTAAGCAACTACCTTCCCATCTTGCATCAAAACACTGCCAAGTCCTTGTTTCGATGCATCACAATACACCTCGAAACTCTTCTGGGTATCAAGCAAGACTAATACAGAGGAGGATGTCAACCTTTCTTTCAATTCTCGGAAACTCCTTTCACACTTCTCATCCCAGATGAAAGGTTGATCCTTCTGAGTTAACTTTGTCAAGGGCAATGCTAACTTCGAGAATCCTTCTATAAATCTTCTATAGTAACCAGCCAAACCAAGAAAGCTCCTCACCTCCGTGACTGACTTTGGTTGCTCCCAATGCAAAACCGAGCTTACTTTCGTTGGATCAACTGCTATTCCCTTGTTTGAAATCACATGCCCCAAGAACTTAACTTCCTCCAGCCAGAACTCACACTTTGTAAGTTTGACGTACAACTGCTTCTCCTTCAGAATACTCAACACTATCCTCAAGTGTCCAGCTTGCTCCTCCGGGTTCTTAGAGTAGATAAGGATATCGTCAATGAACACAACCACGAATGAATCTAAATAAGGTCTAAAGATTCGATTCATGTAGTCCATGAAAATAGCTGGTGCTTTGGTCAATCCGAACGGCATCACAACGTACTCATAATGCCCGTATCGGGATCGAAATGCAGTCTTAGAGATATCCTCTTCTCTAATTCTGATCTGATGATATCCCGACCTCAAATCAATCTTGGAAAATACCGAAGCCCCACGAACTTGATCCATAAGGTCATCGATCCTTGGAAATGGATACTTGTTCTTGATGGTGACCTTATTCAATTGCCGGTAGTCAATACACATCCTCATACTGCCATCCTTCTTCTTGACAAACAAAACCGGAGCACCCCAAGGGGACACACTCGGTCGGATCATCTTTTTCTGCAACAGCTCCTTAATCTGCTTCTTCATTTCAGCCATTTCTGGTGGTGCCATTCTGTAAGGAGCAATAGAAATGGGACCAGCTCCCGGAACTAGATCAATTCCAAATTCAATCTCCCTTCTTGGTGGCAAACCAGGTATCTCATCAGCGAATACCTCCAGCGTTGAACAAGCACATGTAGCCAGAGGGTATTGGGTTTCTATAGGTCACTATCTTCTTATCACAATTGATGATCACTTGGTTTCGACTCAACCAATCCATCCCCAAGATCACATCCAATTGCGATAAGGGTAAACAGATCAGATCTACCTTAGAGGTTTGTCCTAACACTTCTATACAACAGTTAAGACATGCTCTAGAAACAACTATAGGAGCATTAGTAGGGGTTTCTACTTTCAGAGTATATGGCAATTCAGACATAGATAGACCCAAACGATCGACACATTCATATGAAACAAATGAATGTGTTGCACCAGAATCAAACAAGACATTACAGAGCTGACCATTTAGCAAGTATTTACCTTGCTTCAGATCAGAAGATCGGCTTGCTTCCACACCACTAAGAGTGAAAACCCTTCCTTGAGCCATAGGCCTATCAGCAGTCCCTCTTGAATTAGCTTTGACCGGTTCCTTGCAGTCTCTCGCAAAGTGTCCCGGTTTCCCACAGTTGAAACAACCACTTGTTCCCTAACAAACACGGCCATAATGATGGCGCTTGCACTTGTCACAAAATGGAGCCTCGCTCCGAAAATTTCTTCCATCCGAACCACCAACCTTCCCCTTGCCTTTCCCTCGGCGATCATACGGGCCCTTGCCTCGGTTGTTGAAACCTTTACGCCTCTGAGGTCGATAGTTCTGGTTGTCCTTTCTTTCTGAGACTTTCAATTCTTTAGCTTTCTTGTCATCTTCATACATCCTACACATGTCGCACAAGTGCAGGAAAGCTTTGAATCCGTTGATAGCTGAAAATCGACTTCAACTTGGGCCTCAAGCCTCCTTCAAACTTGATACACTTGCTCCTTTCATCGGGATTGTTCTGGTAGTATGGAGAGTACTTCATCAATTCCTCGAACTTGGCCGCGTACTCACCCACACTCATGCTTCCTTGCTTAAGTTGTAGAAACTCCACTTCTTTCTTTCTCCTCAAATCTTCAGGGAAGTATTTATTGAGGAACTTCTCCATAAATACACCCCAACTCACCTCTCTTCCTTCATAGTGTAGAAGCTGAACCGTGTGATTCCACCAATTCTCAGCTTCCTCTTCCAGCATGTAGGTTGCATATGCCACTTTTGAGCTTCCGTGCAGTCCAAAGTCCTCAGAATCTTGTCCATGGTGTGAATCCACTTGTTGGCCTCCTCAGGTCTAAATCCTCCTTCAAACTTAGGCGGATTACAACTCCTAAAATCAGCCAGACTCTTCGCCTCGGTGTTACCCACATTGCATTGATGAGGTGGATTAACCGGTTGAGGTGGTTGCTGAGATTGTTGCTGCATGGTCTCCAACACCGCAGTTATCCTTTCTAACATCGCATTGGTGTGATTTTGGTTTCTAGTTGCCATAATAGACCTGTGCTATGGGCTTATGGTCACGTATGTTGAACTAAAGAAACTTTCATTACACCACCTATACTAAGATCTTAACTAAAACCTCAAACAACACATTCAATTGTGTCTTGTGCTCAAAAGAGACAAGATACAAACATTCATAACAATAAATATGCCCTGCGGATACCTGCTTGATGTTGATGGCTACCTTTCTGGAACTACTTCCACTACTACAGGATCTGACTTTTGCTCTGATACCACTCAGTGTGACACCCTTCTTGAATTACTTAAGTTTAATATAATAATTAAACTATTTCATCCGATAATATATGGACTTGTAAGTATTTAAAAAAAATATAGAAATAATTTTTTTTCAAAGCGGGTGCACAATCAAACTATGGAGCTCTTGGAGAGAACAACTTGTATTATTTGAAACATTGTGTTGAATTCGGTGTTTGCTAAAATAAGAAAACCTTTCCATAATCCGGATAGCATCGGTGCTTTCGAAAACGTATTGATATAGTAAAATTAAACGATGCATATCCATTCTTTCTTTTGCGAAACTGATACCATTTAAATAACATAACCGAATCTGTTAATTGATCTTTATCAGAGTGAGCGGAAAGAGTAGGACTTTGCACAGTTAAAAATATGAACATAAGCGATATATATATATATATATATAGATATAGGTCAAGAAATACATAGTCCTAGCAGTCAAGTCTCCAAGGTCCAACAAGTCCATAACAGATCTACATCATAATATAACCATAGCCCTAGAGCTCTCAAGAGCATATCTACAAAATATATACATATCAAAATATGAACTCTAGAGGTGGTCACGTAGATCTGGCAGCACCAGTAGTAGTAGTGATAATGGCAGTAGCAGTCTTCAGGTAGCAAAAGAAACATGCACATCAACAGCAGCAGCAGAATCTCCTCCACAACATCCCCACACTGGATCCCCTGATCCTCATCATACACCTTATACACGTACCTAGGGATCATCATCCCTCCACTGACTCCCTGTGGAATGAACGACAGGCTCGCCCCCGCTCTCATCCTCCACGGGATCCTCCTCGATCTCATCCGATGGAGAGTGTACCCTACCACTGGGTACGGGGTCAGGAGATGGTGTGACCCTGACTGGGCTCCTCGGATCAGAAGGGGGAGTATCCTCGCGGACGACTCTCGAGGAAAAAGGGTGTGAGCGGGTAGGTCTGAAACGAAAGCTGTGATAAGAGCGAGCTGGCCGCGTGGGAGTGGTCCATGATATGTGTAAAACGGGGGTACGTGCATAGTGTATATGATGGGAATCCTAAATCTACGAGGACGGAATCGGACCAACGGGTTCGGGTGGTAGAAGGTAATCTCTACCTCTCCCTCGAACATCGCGCGATGGTCCTCATAGATCCATGTGCCACTAGGAAGTGGCCGGATCTCGATGCAAGTGATGTATCGAGACATCACCTACAAGGGCATAGGGGTAAGCAATTCTATACACATAATCAATAGAGCAAAAATGTACAATGTATAAGAATGCCACAATTAACAATAATCACATTTAGCACTTAGCAGTTCTTGAATGCAAGTAGGATGCTCACACTTGTTTCATTTATCACAGTTAATTTAAATGAATGGTATGATGCATGAATTTAACTCTCAAACCTATCTCCGTCAATCTATGTCACTCTCTGACGTCCATCCCTGACAACCCAGCACTCACCAGTGCGTTGTATTCCTAGGTATACAACATTTCGTACATTCACCAAGAATGTACACGACAAGCTTGGAATCCGTGCCACCCGAGCACATCCCGTCATCCAAACGGACCGTCATCCAAACGGTATAACCATATCGGCATCCACTAAGCCAACCACGTCTTCAACGTGTCATCAAGCAAGCGTATTGGCACTCCCAGAGGCCCTTCACATGATACCAAAACATGATAAACGACCTACCATCCAAACTCCAAATGAATGCATCATTTTTAAGCTTAAAGGAAATTGGTTAATATATAACGTGCCACCCGAGCACATCCCGTCATCCAAACAGACTGTCATCCAAACGGTATACACATATTAATCAATTTCTTTTAAGTCCAGATCCCTTGGATTATTGTTATTCAATTATTAATTAAATGATTCAGAATTAAAATGGTATTTTTTTAAGATTCTGGGTAAATTACTCGAGTGTCCTTCAGAGGACTCGAGTGTTCTTCAACTATTTCCAGATTACTCGAGTGTTCTTCAAACTACTCGAGTGTTCATGTCTTTCTGGGGATTTGGGTTTCAGATTCATAAAAATACTCGAGTGATTCATGAGTTACTCGAGTGTTCTTCATCATTTCTAGAATACTCGAGTGACTCCTGAATTACTCGAGTGGTTTACCTTAACATATCCCATGCAACACTCGATTACTCGAGTTCTAGGCATGGTACTCGAGTGTTCTTCCTCAACATACATTGTTTTACCAAAATTTTACTCGAGTAACCAGCCTAATACTCGAGTCTTTTATTGCAGAACAGACTGAAATCTTGGTTTTAATATACCATTTTCAATTCTAACCATTTTTAGTCCAATCCAATGATCAACAGAGTTCATATACCACATAATGAACATGTTACAACACTCAATTCATATCAAATTACAGATTTGACAGAGAATCAATCATTAATGCATAAAACATATAATTTCACAACTTAACACCTCAAATTGCAAAATAATCAACAAACTCATGAAATAGTGTTCATTACAACTTGCATGCATCATAAGAAACTTGCTCACAACAACCATAGAGCATGAATTGGTCTCTAAACCAAAGTCCCTATTCAATCTAAGCCCTTAGAGCCTCTTGGTGGCTCCCTAATGAAAATACTGAAATTCAAACTCTATCTAGTGCATAAAACAACTTCCCCTTACCTCTCAGACGTGTACCAACAGAGGATTCCAAAGAAAAAGCTCTCCAACACCAGAAATGACTTTGAGCACCACATGCAAGACAGTTTTGAGTGCAGCACCAAGATTGAATTGGTTCACACATGAAATAGAGATAAGAATTGGGGAATTTAATTTTTCTAGACTCTATGCAACTCATACCAACTAAAGAAATCGAATTGAGACTCAAAAGACTCATGAGCTTACCAGAAATTGGAATCAAAGTGAGCTTCAGGAACAAGTTTGACAGAAACCAGCTCCAACTTCCAAGCTCCAAATCTTTCACCACACTCACTCAATCCTCTCGATTTTAGTATCTATACAAAGCTCGTGATGTGAGCTTTGTATCAGTGTATAATTTGTGATTTGAAACAGAACACAGAGGGAGAATCGAAGGACACAATCCAGGAACCTTAACTCATGCAAAAACTCACGAATTTGGCAAAATGGAGGGGTTGATTCGTCAACCACAGCTTAAATAGCTTGATTGAGTGTCCATGCAGCTAGACACGAGTTGTAGGATGTGTTTAGTGAGGTGATTTCGTGTCAACGGAGGGAAATCGGTGGTGGTGACTCACCAAACGCACTAACTCGTGCAACTCTGACCATAATACTCGAGTATTCAAAATAATACTAGAGTATTTTGCCCAGTTTTTGAAAAATAATTATTTTATTTACTTTCCCTCCAAAATCTTTCCTATATTTACTTCTAGGTCCCAACCCAGGGACTAATATGCAAATACTTACTTTATGCATATTTATTAAATAATTTCACACACATTTTCTAACTTCATAAATATAGATTTTAATCAAAGATTAATATAGAAATCATTAATTATAATTAATCTTATAATTAACATTTCATTAATCGGGGATTAAAATTTTGGGGTGTTACAATTTCAATTTCACTAGTCACTACTGCACTAGGCAGCAGCCAAAATTGGGCAGCCCATTCCTCACAAACTCACGATACCTCCTCACTCCTCACAATACAAAGACAACAATTCCTTCCTCTCTCTCTCTCTCGACACTCGCACCTTCCCTCTTTAGGCTCTCCTTGAATCACGCCATCGTCAAGCATCATGAACCCACGGTCCTTCACTCCCTCTCCTCTGTCGCACACGCATCACGAACCGTCCAGCAAGCTTCGACAGTCTAACCCAGGCTTGAAAGGAGGGGCAATAAAGAGTAGGCTTCCACGATGGCAACAAGATTAAGGTATTTCCTTATTCTCGTGCTTTTAATTATTTGGGAACTTGGGGTTATTGGTATTTGGGCTTTTTTGGGAATTTCTTTGAAAAAAAAATATTAGTCTACAGATCCCATTTTAATGGGAAATAACTAAAATGACCTTATTACTTATTTTTTTTTCAAAAGAGAAAAATAAACCCCAAACCCCAATTCTATTTCTGAAAAAAAAAGCCAAATCCCAAAACCATCTACGGATCTACCTTCTTACTCCATTCATGCAACCCTCCACCTTCTTCCACTTTCATTCCTCTCCTGCAACACTATATACTCCTTGCCCTAAACCTTCCACGTTTTTGCCATTGAAGCACGTAAGGAGTTGCTTTGGACGTTTCATAAGTGATCTTTGCAGATAATCATCTTCTCTTTCTGGTTTTTTTTTCGGGTACATTTATTTTCGACCCTGGCATGTTGGAATTTTGACAAAAAAAATTTAAATTTTTTTAAAAATAACTGTAATAAAATTCCAAGAACCTCGTGTCGGAATTCTAAAAAATTCTGACATTGGTTCGTCGGATCATCACAGAAGACAAGAGAAGAACGAACGAATGAAGCAGAGAAGAATGGAGCATAAAAAACGAACCATAGAAGTAGAAAAAAGAAGGACAAAAAAAGAAAAAAAAAACAAAAAGAAGAAAAACACGTACCTACATAGTAGAGAAAAAATGAACAAGAAGCAGAAGCAGAAAAGAACGAAAAACGAACAACAACAAAGGAGAACAAAAAACGAATTCATCCAGAAAACTAAAAACAAAAAAGAAGAAGAAAAACCATGGAGAAAACGAAAACAAAATACCTGAGAAAACGAAGTTGGATGGAGATGATGTTGTTGACGGTGGTGATGAGCTTCAAGGTGGCGCTGGAGATGGTGAAACCAAAATGGAAGAGTAGGGGAAGGGGAGGAGTCACAAAGAGAGTGGGGTTTGGGAAATTGATTTGAATAATGGAAAAAGTTAGTGAAAATTAATGGGGATATTTTGGGATTATTTGTAAAATTGGGGTTTGGGGGCTAAATAAGCGAATTTGTAGATTAAAACTCTTTTTGAAATTGTAAAATCAAAATATGTGTTTGGGGTTGTTCTGGATTTTTTTTGGGACAATGGGGTTGCGGTGGTTTTTTTTTGGCTATTTTTTTGGGGGCTTTCATGGGTTGTTTTTTTTTCTTGTTTTATTATTCACTGTGTTATAAAATACAGGAAAATATGATTTTTTTAATTAAATGGAGGCCGCCTGCATGCCTGCCCTGCCCGCATTAGGGCTTCAATTTTTGGCCTTAAATATTTTAATGGGCGGGCATGCCCAGACGCAAAAAATGCGAGCCATTTGTGGGCATAGGCCAAGCCTGCCCTCCTTGTCCGCATTTAGGGCGGGTAGGGCTTCAATTTCTGGCCCTAAATATTTTAATGGCTGGGCATGCCCGTCCATTGCCAGCCATTTCGGGCATAGGCCAAGCCCATCTGCCTGCCCTAATCGCCAATACTAAAGGTATATCACTATCGGGCATATTTTGGTTATAACACAAGTAACTATCTCTCTCTCTTGTTATTTTAAATATCCTTGGATAGAAAATTTGACAGTCAATTGATTTATCCCTTATATTTTTCTTTGACTAATATGACAGATTAGTCCCTGACCTTTGTGGGCACCGATCTACTTAATCCTTGAGATTTTCAAAATTTCAAATTGATCTTTGAAATAGGAAAACATGAGTCGCATTAGTCCTTGACGTTGATGGTTGTTAGTGGTCCTTAACGTGGATTAACATAATGGCCAAAACAACACCGTTTTGGCAAAAAAAAAATGTTGATTATTGATCAAATTAGTCCCTGAGATTGTGGGTACTGGTCAAATTAGTCTGTGGCTTTGTGGATCATTAATGGTAGGGACTAATGTGACTCACGTTTGACTATCTCGAAGACTAATTTCGAATTTCGATAATTTCAATGACTAATTTGTAAATTCAGTTATACGATTTTTTTCAAAGAGTTGTGTCAAGACATTTACTGATGAAAACTCTACTTTTATCATCAACTATAAATACAATAAAACTGCAAAATATTAATGTATATTAACATGCCCCATTTGTAAATTCACAGTATGGATTGGATGGCATGAAGGTAGACATAATGACATTGCGAATATAGTATGGACACCTTTTCGTAGTTGGTTGTGGTGCAACCGTGCAAAGCCTTTTACATTTATTGTTGTAGTGTATTATCTATTTTTTTTAAGCATTGATTTCAACAACCATATTGTTTTTTTTATAATGTTTGTATGGAATTATGAAAGCAAGTTCAAGTATGAAATTGAAGTCAACGAATTTAATGAGATTGATTTACTGTATACTTATTCAATTTTTATATATATATATATATAATAGAATAATAATTTTTGACGAATTTTTTCTTCTGAAATAAAATCGACACCGATGGATTTTTCCGCTGGCATTTTTTACGGTTTCAAATTCCATCACAAGCCGTTTTTTATGCCATTTTTATTGACGGTTTTGGTCTGTCAAAAAAGTTGAATTTTCAACGGATTTTGGTCGTTAGTAATACCAATATTTATTTTGGTGTTAATTTTTTTAATTAACTGCGAACCGCCTGCCTTTTCAGCATTTAGGGCGGGCAGGACTTCAATTTCTGACCCTAAATATTTTAATGGGCGGGCATGCCCACCCACAAAAAATGTCAACCATTTTCAGGCATGGGCAAGCCTATTCGCCCCCCCTAATTGCCAATACTAGAGGTATGTCACTATCGTGCATATTTTGGTTATAACACAAGTAACTCTCTCTCTCTTTCTCTCTCTTTTTTTAAATATCCTTGGATAGAAAATTCGATAGTCAACTGATTGATCCCTTATATTTTTCTTTGACTAATATGACAAACTAGTCCCTGACCTTTGTGGGTACCGATCTACTTAATCTGTGAGATTTTTGAAATTTCAAATTGATTTCTGAGATAGGAAAACATGTGTCGTATTAGTCCCTGACGTTGATGGCCGTCAGTGGTTGTTAACGTGGATTAACATAATGGCCAAAACGACATCGTTTTGGCAAAAGAAAAACGTTGATTATCGGTCAAATTATTCCCTGAGATTGTGGGTACCAGTCAAATTAGTCCATGGCTTTGTGGATCACTAACGGCAGGGACTAACGTGACTTACGTTTTACTATCTCGAGGACTAATTTGGAATTTCGATATTATCAATGACTAATTTGACCGGTGCTCACAAAGTTAGGGAATTAATTAGACTATTTACTCATTTTTCTCTACTTTAGTGGGTGAAAGGTTTGCATCTTGTCACGAAGGGAACACCAACGAAGAAAATCAAGAACATGATAATAATTTAGAAGCATATTATGACGAAGAAGAAGATGAAAAACCCAAGGTTGAGGTGTCATTTACCTCTGAAGACGAAGTTATCAGGTATTACACAAATTATGCTGAATGTAAAGGTTTTGGATTTACTAAAATAAGTACAAAGAATGGAGATGGGAAAAACTATTTTACTCTAGCATGTAGTTGTGCAAGAAAGTATGTGAGCATTCCAAAGAATATGTTAAAGCCAAATCTTATTACAAAAATTGAATGTAAGGCTAGATTGAATGCATTTGTGTGCTTAGATGGATCAATTAAAGTTTCAAGAGTTGTTCTTGAGCAAAATCATGAACTAAGCCCAACCAAAGCACATTATTTTAGATGTAACAATAATTTGGGGCCTTGTATAAAAAGAAGGTCAGAACTTATTGATCTGGGATTAATTTGTGCATAAATTTTCCATTTGTAGATGTTGGAGAAAATGGGTATGATAAATCTCACATTTGGAGAAAAAGATGGCAGAAACTTTATAGACAAAGTAAGGCAATTACGACTCAGGATAAGAGATGCTAAAACAATTCAAAACTGTTTTTTAGTCAGTTTTATCATGTAATGGATGTAGCAGATGATTGTTGTTTATGAAATATTTTTTTGGGCAGATGCGAGATGTAGGGCAGAATATGAAGATTTTGGAGAAGTCATAAGGTTGTGCTCTATTATCGAGTGAGGGTATTGAAACCTTTAATTGGTTGTTCAAAACATGGTTAGAGTGTATGCCAAGGTGTCTCCGAATGCCATAACTACCGATCAAGAGAGAGCAATGAAAAATGCAATTGAGATTGTCTTCCCAAATCCCGTCGTCGGTTGTGCTTGTGGCACATAATGAAAAAAGTGCATACGAAGTTGGGTAGGCACTCAAATTACGAGCCTATCAAAACACCTATTATTATAGCTGTATATGATTCTTTGAGTAAAGAAGTATTTGTGGAGAAGTGGAAAAAAATATATAATTTAAGTTTATGTGTAACACCCCTTGTTTAAAATCAAAAGAATTTTACTTTCTTACTGACTATATTGGAAAAATCAGAGTGTGAAAATTTTTCCTTAAATGTGGTACTCGAGTTTAAACCATGCATTTGAAGGGAATTCGGTGGAAGGAGTAATTAATTTCTGAACATCTTAAAAATCATTTTTGAGATAACCCTTATGGCCCGAAATACTTTCGAAAATAGTTTAGTTATAATGTTATCTCAGGAAATTGACTTTAACAATACCTCCTTCATCACCGAACTCAAATGATAAAATCAGAGTTAGCGGAATATATTAAAATGGTTTATTTATGTTTCCTTGGAGTTCATAAATCATGAGGAAGGTCATTGATTCATAAAATCAGGTGTAAAAACTTTAGGAGTACCACCAATATAACCAGGTGATGAAATTTAAGTTTTAATCTGATACATCTCTCAAATCATAAAGTTACGATCTCCATCAAAAGTTGGAGACGTTCAGAGCTAGTCAATGGTCCTTCGTCCACTAATCCTGTTTGGCCGGGTCTTCAAGAGTTGCACAAGGAGTCTCTAACCCATGATCACTGATCTTTAGAAAGTCTAGGTACCTGGCCAACACCTAATAAGGGCAGGGAGGTAAGCTACTCTCATTCGCATAATCAAATGAGAACAAAGTACTAACATGCACAAGTAAGCAATTCATCATGATCCCAATGCATATACACGTGTATAAAATAGTCAAGTTATATGCACAACTTATGAGCACGCCAATTTAGTTGATAATCAAACCCATTGATGATATGTCCAGATGCTTGCTTACTATTTCTCAAGTCATGAGATTCTCTAATCAATGCTCTCATGCATGACCATCCAAACAACCCGTATACGTGCCTCGGACGTATAGTGAACCTGCTCGGACCATAATCCATAACGACACTACCAAAGTGTACGTCGCGTCACCAAGACATAACAACATCTCCTATGCTGCCCACATTACCAAAATGTGTCATCGAGCAAGCCACACGACTTTGCCTGGAACATGGTCCATAATACCAATATCGATGTGCACATCTCGTCACCAAGACGAATATCCAACGTTGGCAGCAACCAATGCTGTCCACATTATTAAAATGTGATTACCATAATTCTTTCATCACCAAGACGAATATCCAACGTTCTCAGCAACCAATGCTGGCCACATTACATAAATGTGACTACAGGCAAGTCGTAACCAAATTGGTACTCCCAGAGTACCCTCCTCATGTTTCTCGAACATGAACAAATGATATGCTACACATCACCATGCATCAATACATACCAACATTCCATTTAAGGTTATTCCTTAATCCGCATATGTGCAACATGCAATAATTGTACCAATGTAACGACAAGTTTGGCTCATAAGCAAAACGTCCCATTCGGATTGTACGTGCACGTTTTCAAAACGCATTCTCCTCAATCTCAACGACATTCTTTGAATGCTGCCTATGTTCTCAAAATATGTTATCAAGCTTGTCATACAACCTTTGGTACTCTTAGAGTACATTTTCACGTTCCCCGAACGTATGACATTAATAATCAAGCTTGGTATCATACGTCCCAATCCGAATGTATGTCCACGTTCCCAGAACGGAATCAACAACATTCCTCGAATGTTGCCCACATTCCTAGAATGTGTCATCAAACTTATCGTGTACATTTGGTACTTCCAGAGTACCCCCTTCATGTTCTGCGAGCATGACAAATGGTATTCTATCGTCTTATCATCATGCATGAATGCACACAACTTCTCCATTTAAGACTATCCATTAATCTTGTTATGTGCAACATGCAATAAATGTATCAATGAGACATTTCAACTTCCATGATGACAAGATTTATCAAACAAAGTATCACATTTTTCACTTTAAGTGTCATTAGGTTTAAATAAGAGTGATTAGATTAAAAATGGTATTTTCTCAACATTATAATAAAAAGACTCGAGTGGTAGCTTCAATACTCGAGTAGTTCATCATTTTCATGAAACTGTGTACCAAAGTACCCAGAATACTCGAGTTTTTCACAAAATACTCGAGTAGTTTATAGTCCATAACACTTGAGTATTTCACAAAATACTAGAGTATTTTTCAGTCCAAAATACTCGAGTTTTTCACAAAATACTAGAGTATTTTACAGCCCAGAATACTCAAGTATTTCTGGAAATACTAGAGTATTTCATGATCATCTGGGAAACTTGCATCAGAGAATACTCGAGTATTTTACCAAATACTCGAGTATTTATGACAGCTGATGCACTACAACTTGGTTTTAACATACCATTTTCAATTCTAAACAATTCTAACTTAAACCAATGATCAACAAAGCTTTACATACACAAATTAAACATGTCTCAACATAGAAATCATATCCAATCTCAGATGATCAAAACCAATCACCAATTATGCATAAAACCATACTTTATGCAACTTGAGCTACCAAAATCAATTATACTCATATTTGGCATGATTTCAGCATTGATTAAGTTCACATGCAGCTAAAGAAACTTTCTCAAACATGTAGCATGTCTCAAATCGGCCTCCATGCTATTTTCTAATTCAAAGCTATGCCCTTAAGCCTCATGGTGGCTCATCCTACTTTCTAATACATTTTATTCTCATTCTAGCAAATGGTAAGCTTCCCCCATACCTTAGGGTCGTGCTTGAACGAAAGCTCCATAGAGAACAGCAACCAAAAGCTCTAACCACTTCCAACCCGAACTTGCATGACAGTTTCAGCAGGGGTTCAAAACCACATTAATCGACATTCGAATCATGCATAAAAATTGGGGAAATTGGTTAGACTATGTTCTCTATAACATGAACTTTGAAAACCAATAAGTTTCAGACCAAAGGGGAGCTTGAGCTTACCACAGTTGAAGCTCAAAGTCAGCTCTTTGAATCTGAATATTTGGTTTGGCAGATTTCAGCACCTAACTTCGCAGGAGCATAACTTTTCAACTAGGGACTCAAATCTAACAAACTTGGTATCAAATCGAAGCTCGTTGAAAGAGATTTCTAATGGTATATCACTCATGACCTAACTCTCAAGGATGAGAGAGAATCGAAGCCACGAAGTTGACGGGTCTGAACATAGTTCTGGTTTTTGGCAGATTTGAATCACTATCTTGCAGAGCTCATTACTCCTCACACACTCAACCTTAGCTCACGATTTTTTGTGCTTTTCAAAGCTCTGGATGTGAGCTTCGAAACGGTGTATGATTTGTTCTAAGAGGCTCAGAAACGAAGACGAATTTAGTCTTGAAAGTTAAGAACCCTAAATATGCGATTCCATGCTCATAGGTTTAAGAATGAGCAAATCCTTCAACCATAAGGATGAATAACGAATGGGAAGATGTTCATCTAGGGCGCCACGAGTCATAGGACGTGGCTAGAGGCCGGAGGCGTGTCAACACCAGAGCAAGAGAGCTGAATTCGTGGCTCTTCCATGGCTGGACAGCTATCACGCACAATCTTGAGCTGTCAAACCCAGAATACTCGAGTATTCAGCAAAATACTCGAGTATTTTGGCCAGTTATCACTAAAAACTTTGTTTAATTAATTTTAACTCCAAAAGACCTTCCATTATTGCTTTTAGGTCCTTCCGAAAGACTTAATTGCAAAAGTCTAATATTTTATGCAAAAACCTCACATAATAATATTTTCACACAATATATATACAGTGCAAGCCAAAAATCAAATATGAAATTGTTATTTATTTAATAAACAATTATACTAGCATATTTATTCGAAAGACGAAATTAGGGGTGTTACACTACTCCCCCACTTAAAAGGAATTTCGTCCCCGAAATTCATTCTTAAAAACTTTTGCGAAAGATTATATAAAAGACGGTTCTTTTATCATTTTCCTTATAATTTTTGGAAATTCCTCCCTCTCTTAAAAAGATTTTCCTTATACATCCATCAACGTTTCAGTCTCAAAATATTTCGCAAAATATTATTTCAAAAGGAGGTTTTTGAATAACACATTTCAAATACACACTTTCCACAATAGAAACATATTATAAATAAACTTTTCAAGGAAAACTTTTTCGCTGCGCACTCTGATCACGCGAGCACGAGTAAGGAGATATTTGTATGACTTTATTCCTTAACAGTTGTAATCATTAGGGTGATCAATCATAATATTTAAACTATTAGCAATAAAATCATCCCTCTCAGATATAATCTTTCTCAGAAAGACTATACGATTTACCTTTAAGTTAGATGAACTCAAAGATAGGGAACATTATCGTCACTATCAGACTTAGTCAGATAGTCAAGTTTGAGAGAGATTTCCGTTGGGGAGACAAATGCTTGTCCTATCCCGGTGGTTGTTAATCTCTCTAACCTTAACTGAACTTCTCATTCTGTAGTGTCCAAGGAGTTTATCACATCCAACTGTGATAAGGGTTTTGATCACAGAAATTTTTAAGCCAAGACTTGATTAGGTTTCCAGATTATCAAACGATCTAAATAACGCAATCGAAAGACATTTAACTACGTTAATTCAGATCGGAAGAAGATCACTCGGGTTACCCTTATCCATATCTAATTCACGCCGAACCGATTGAACCTTCTTCGAACTTGATTCGCTTACTGATCATTTTACCTGCCTTTACCCTTGAAACAACTATCCCCTTTGAGTACACCGTGTCTTGCACCTGAGTTGGGTGTCCCACACTTCCCACATTGAGGTGGTTAAGTGATTCTTTTCTCCTTTTTCCTTTTTCCTCATAAATTTCACATATGCTTCCCAATGTCGAGAACTTCCTCATTTCACGATAACTGATAGCTAGCTTGAGATTCGGGCTTAAGCCGTCCTTGAGCTTTTCATTCTTGAATCTCTCATCTGGATCATTGGAGAGGATCCTCCTTGAGTATTTCCCCGGTGATGTGTCAGTCCTCAGCTTCCAACATCTATCTTACATGGTTCCTCCATATCTTAGCTTCACCCTTAGCACTAAAACTTTTTATTTAACCCTCCTTTGCTCCCTTAATTCCAGAATCAACTTCCATATTTCCAAATCATTCGGAATTCAAACTCCTGTTTAAAAACAAGAATTTTTATCCATTTCCTCATAGAAGTTGGGTTTCCTCCCTTCAAAAGCCGATCTCTTATTCCCTTTCAACCCTTCATCGCTTTGGTTAAAACCCACGAGTTTGAATCAGGAATTTTCTTGTGATTTGCAACCTTCCCTTCTTACTTTTCGTTGGTCTACTTGCATCGCTAAGCTCAAGTCTACTAGAATCCTTTCTCAATCCAAACAACTTCTTTAATTCCCATAGAGCTCGCATGAATTGCCTTTCGGCCCATTGCAAGTGCTTCCATATTTGCTTTATCCTGATGACGACGGGGTCTCCGATCATTAACCTTCAAAAATTTGTCTGTCGACATTGTCTCTTGTTCAACTTCCTCTAATTTAACAAATCACTTCAACTCTCCATGGTCACTAACACTTTAAGCGTAGTGCCATAATGATTGACTTTAAGCCCTCACAGCATCCACGATCATTGCAAGGCTCAAGTTCTGCATCGAACGATTCACTTTGTGTGTCTTCCATCACTTGATGCATACACACCCAAAGATTTTAACTTCAGCGACTGTCTTTGGTTGTTCCCCTTTGTAGAACTGCATTCTTTGCTGTTCGGTCCACTGTCCTTCCTTCTTCAAAGATGACGAGCTTTCAAAGCTTAACTTCATCAGCCAGACTTGCATTTAAAAGGGTTACAACTACCTCTCGTTCAGGACCCATAACACGTTCTCAGGATAGTCCATGTGCTCTCGAAGATTCTTATAATAATTTAGGATATTAACAACGAGCATCAGCACAAATGATTTCAGATAAAATCTGAAAATTCCGCTTATGTAGCCCATGAAGGTAACAAAGCATAAGCCAATTCAAACGGCATTACTATTTTCACATAGTGCCCGTATCGAAATTGAAATATTGCTTTGGGAATGTCTTCCTTCCAGTTTCCAATTTGATGATGCCTCGGCCTGAAGTCATTCTTATAAACTATCAAGGCTTCACCATTTATTCCATATTCGATTCTCTTTTCTTGGTAAGGAATACTCATCCCTGATGGTGCTCTTATTCCATTTCCAAATAAGCATCGCATATGCACAATACTTCTACTCCTGTTCTTATTGAACACTAGTGAAGTTCTGCATTGAAACACACTTGATCCGACCGACTGCCAATTCAGTAATACCTTTGCTTGTTTCCTTGATCCGGCTATTTCCGATGGCACTATCCTAAAAACAATCAAGATGAAACTGTAACACCCCAAAATTTTAATCCCTGATTAATGAAATGTTAACTATAATTTAATTATAATTAATAGTTTATATATTAATCCTTGATTAAAATATGTGTTTATATAACTAGTTGATGTGTGGAAATTATTTAATAAATAATTCAAATGCATAAAATGTGTATTTTGCATAGTAGTCCCTGGGTTGGGACCTAGAAGCAATTATAGGAAAGATTTTGGAGGGAAGGTAATTAAAATAATTATTTTTCAAAATCTGGGCAAAACACTCGAATATTTTCTGAAACACTCGAGTATTCTGGGTCAAACTGCACGAGTTAGGGCGTTTGGTGAGTCACCGCCAACGATTTCCCTTCGTTGACACGAAATCGCCTCCATGCCAACACCAAGGGTGTCGTGTCGTGATGCATGATGCCCCTCCATATCTATTTAAGCTATTCAACCTCCCTAAGCTACGAATTTTGCTCATTCTTGTTGGTGTTGTTGAAGCTAGGGTTTCGAATTCATTCTCTCCGATTCTCCTTCTCTGTGTCGATTTGAAACACAAACCAAACACGAATACAAAGCTCACATCTTGAGCTTTGTATAGAGAGTAATATTGTGAGGATTGAGTGTGCGTGCTGGGAGAATTGAAGATTTGAAGTAGAAGCTGTTTCTGTTGAACCTTGGTCTGGAGCTTACTTTGATCACTGATTCTGGTAAGCTCACGAATTCTTGAGTCTCAAACTTGGTTCCTTTAGTTAGAACATGTTGTATAGAGTTTAGAAATCTAATTTTCCCCAATTCTTATCTCTGTTTCATGGGTGAACCAATTCGGTTTTGATGGTGCACTCAAAACTGTCATGCATGTGAAGCTCAAAGTGATTTCTGGGGTTGGAGCACTTTTCTTGGATTTCTTTCTGTCGATTCACGTCTGAGAGGTAAGGGGAAGTAATTATATTCACTAGATAGAGTTTAAATTCCATGAATTGTGTTAGAGAGCCACCAAGAGGCTTTAAGGGCTTAGATTGAATAGGAACTTTGGTTTGGAGACCAATCCATGCTCTAAAACTGTGTTGAGCAAGTTATGTATCATGCATGCAAGCTTAAATGAACTTTAATTCATGAGTATTGAGCTTATTCTGAAAATTGAGGTATTGAGTTGTGAAAATGTGTTTTAATGCATGATTACTGAATTCTCTATCAAATCTGTGTTTTGATATGGAATGAATGTTGTAACATGTTCAAATTATGTTGTATGAACTTTGTGGATCCCTGGAATGGACTAGAATTAAGTAGAAATGAAAATGTTATGTTAAAACCAGGTTTCAGTGTTATCTGCTATGAAACACTCGAGTAAAAGGCAGGGTACTCGAGTAAAATGCTTCCAAAACAATGTAAAATGAACAAGAACACTCGAGTATTTTGTCTGGTACTCGAGTATCGAGCATGACCTGAGGACCATTATAGGCTAAACACTCGAGTCAGTCAAGGTCACTCGAGTATTCTGGAAATGTTCAAGAACACTCGAGTAACCCATGAACTACTCGAGTAAATTGTTGAATTGAAAACCCAAATCCTCAGAAAGTCATGAACACTCGAGTAGTCGTAAGAACACTCGAGTAATCTGGAAAAGTTGAGTAACACTCGAGTGTCCTGAAGTTTACTCGAGTAAATTGTTCAGAACCTGAAAACACCATTTTCAATTCTAACTTATTAAATTAAGGAATTATTAATAATAGTCCAAGGGATCAAGACTTAGAGAAATTGATTAATACAAAAAGATCGTTTGGTGACGGTCCTTTTTGATAAAGAAATAAGCCTAGGTGGCCTGCAAAGTATTAATCAACTTCCCTTAAGTCTAAAGGATAAAATGCATTCATTCTGGAGTTCGGATGGTAGGACGTATTCATGTTTTGATAAACATGTGGAGGGCCTCTGGGAGTGCCAATACGCTTGCTTGATCTCACGTCGTTGACGTGGTCGGCTTAGTAGATGCCGATATGGTTATATCGTTTGGATGACGATCCGTTTGGATGACGGGATATGCTCGGGTGGCATGGATACCAAGCTTGTCATGTACATTCTAGGTGAATGTACGAATGGTTGTATACCTAGGAATACAACGCACTGTTGAGTGCTGGGTTGTCAGGGATGGACGTCAGAGAGTGACATAGTATTATGATGGAGATAGGCTTGAGAGCTAGAGTCATGCATCATGCCATTCATTCAAATAAACTGTTATGACTGAATTAAGTGTGAGCATCCTATGTGCATAACCTACTTGCTAAGTGTTAATTGTGATTGATATCAATTGATGCATATTACATATTTAGGTTGCATAATTTATTCTCTATTGATTATGTGTTTAGAATTGCTTACCCCTATGCCCTTGTAGGTGATGTCTCGCTACATTGCTTGCATCGAGATCCGGCCACTTCCTAGTGGCATATGGATCTATGAGGACCATCGCGCGGTGTTTGAGGGGGAGGTAGAGATTACCTTCTACCACCCAAACCCGCTGATACGATTCCGTCCTCGTAGATTTAGGATTCCCATCATATACACTATGCATGTACCCCCGTTTTACACTTACCATGGACCACCTCCCACGCGACCAGCTCGCTCTTACCATAGTTTTCGTTTTCGACCTACCCGCTCTCACCCTTTTTCTTCGAGAGTCGTCCGCGAGGAGACTCCCCTATCTGATCCGAGGAGCCCAGTCAGGGTTTCACCATCACCTGACCCGGTACCCAGTGGTAGGGTACACTCTCCCTCGGAGATGAGATCGAGGAGGATCCGGTGGAGGACGAGAGTGGGAGCGAGCCTGTCGTGCATTCTACTGGGAGTGACTGGAGGGACGACGATCCCTAGGTACATGTATATGGTGTATGGTGTGGATCTGAGGATCCGGTGTGTGGAGGAGATGTGCTGCTGCTGCTGTGATGATGATGCTACTACCTTACTCACTTTACTTTTGGGAGACTACTACCGCTACTACTACTGCATCTGATGCTGATGGATCTACGTGACTATCCCTGGAGTTGTATTTTGGTTATGTATATATTGTGGATATACTTTTGTAGTACTCTAGGGTTGGGGTTACATGACTATGTAGATCTATTATGGACTTGTATATTCTGAAACTTGGAGACATGATGATGGACTATGTACTTACCACTTTTATTATCTATATATATAAATATAAATCTTATGTTCAAACTATCGCATAGTCCAACACTTTCCGCTTACTCTGATTTAGATTACTTAAGGGTTCGGATACACCCATTAAATCAATGGTATCAGCTTTATTAAGGAAAGCAAGGGTAACTACAATTACTTTCAATAATGTATGTACAATTTCAAAAGACGAAGATTACCCTGTTTGTGAAAAGGTTTTAGTACAACACCGAACTCGATACAAACGTTTTGAAATAGATATAGTTTATTCTCCAAGAATTTCACCTGTCGATTTGTGCACCCGATCTAAAGAAAATTTTTATTTACCATATTTTCTTAACACTCACAAGTCCATATATATTACCCAATATGATATACTTTTATGTGTCAATCTGGGTAACTTCGAAGGGTGTCACAGAAACCATCCTCTAGAACCAAATCGATACCAAACTTGATCTCCATGCTTTGATGATAAAACCCGATACTTCAATAGAGAATATCCGGAAAATTCTTCGAAACCAAGAATTCTTCAATTTCCCTCTTCCTTAAATCCACTATGAAACAACACACACATACCTTTTGGATTTCGAATTCTTGCCTTGCTATCACAATTAAGCATTACTTGGTTCTTGGGCATCCACTCCAAGTCCAAGATTACACTTAATTGTTAAAAGGATGAGGAGACCATGTCTACTCCGAAGAGATAGCTCAATAAAATAGTTCAAACAGACAAGGGAGACAACTACAAGAAAACTTGTAGGAGTTCGATCTTGATGTAGCAGAGTGGATCAAACACAAGAAAATGCAATCATTCCACGTCCTCACAAAATTTAATCAGCTTCAGAGTTACAGACTCTGCAAAGCCAATTGCTAGGGAGGTAACCACCTAGCACCAAATCTAAGGATTTGATAATCTTTCATTCTACTGAGGAAAATACCCTCCCTAGAGGATATTAACTATCTTTTAGATCCTTTGGAATCACCCCTCATTGATTCCTTGGTGTCATAATGGATCAGCATTATGAACTTGAGGTTGGATTAGACCTAGAAGAAGTACATTACAATCATATTCTGACTTAGGCTACATCAATCACTACCAGATAGACACTAGGCCACAAACCAAGGGCCAAATGATAGAATCTTTACTCCAGTTAGAAATATGTAGGAGCATACTTCACAGGAGAACTCCACAAATCTTGATGACCAGCCTATTGGACCACACACCCAAGGACCAAGAGTCAGGACCATTGCTCTGATACCATAAAATGTAACGCCCCTCGTTTAATCAAAAGAATTTTACTTTCTTACTGACTATATTGGAAAAATCGGAGTGTGAAAATTTTTCCTTAAATGTGGTACTCGAGTTTAAACCATGCATTTGAAGGGAATTCGGTGGAAGGAGTAATTAATTTCTGAACATCTTAAAAATCATTTTTGAGATAACCCTTATGGCCCGAAATACTTTCGAAAATAGTTTAGTTATAATGTTATCTCAGGAAATTGAATTTAACAACACCTCCTTCATCACCGAACTCAAATGATAAAATCAGAGTTAGCGGAATATATTAAAATGGTTTATTTATGTTTCCTTGGAGTTCATAAATCATGAGGAAGGTCATTGATTCATAAAATCAGGTGTAAAAACTTTAGGAGTACCACCAATATAACCAGGTGATGAAATTTAAGTTTTACTCTGATACATCTCTCAAATCATAAAGTTACGATCTCCATCAAAAGTTGGAGACGTTCAGAGCTAGTCAATGGTCCTTCGTCCAATAATCCTGTTTGGCCGGGTCTTCAAGAGTTGCACAAGGAGTCTCTATCCCATGATCACTGATCTTTAGAAAGTCTAGGTACCTGGCCAACACCTAATAAGGGCAGGGAGGTAAGCTACTCTCATTCTCATAATCAAATGAGAACAAAGTACTAACATGCACAAGTAATCAATTCATCATGATCCCAATGCATATACACGTGTATAAAATAGTCAAGTTATATGCACAACTTATGAGCACGCCAATTTAGTTGATAATCAAACCCATTGATGATATGTCCAGATGCTTGCTTACTATTTCTCAAGTCATGAGATTCTCTAATCAATGCTCTCATGCATGACCATCCAAACAACCCGTATACGTGCCTCAGACGTATAGTGAACCTGCTCGGACCATAATCCATAACGACACTACCAAAGTGTACGTCGCGTCACCAAGACATAACAGCATCTCCTATGCTGCCCACATTACCAAAATGTGTCATCGAGCAAGCCACACGACTTTGCCTGGAACGTGGTCCATAATACCAATATCGATGTGCACATCTCGTCACCAAGACGAATATCCAACGTTGGCAGCAACCAATGCTGTCCACATTATTAAAATGTGATTACCATAATTCTTTCATCACCAAGACGAATATCCAATGTTCTCAGCAACCAATGCTGGCCACATTACATAAATGTGACTACAGGCAAGTCGTAACCAAATTGGTACTCCCAGAGTACCCTCCTCATGTTTCTCGAACATGAACAAATGATATGCTACACATCACCATGCATCAATACATACCAACATTCCATTTAAGGTTATTCCTTAATCCGCATATGTGCAACATGCAATAAATGTACCAATGTAACGACAAGTTTGGCTCATAAGCAAAACGTCCCATTCGGATTGTACGTGCACGTTTTCAAAACGCATTCTCCTCAATCTCAACGACATTCTTTGAATGCTGCCTATGTTCTCAAAATATGTTATCAAGCTTGTCATACAACCTTTGGTACTCTTAGAGTACATTTTCACGTTCCCCGAACGTATGACATTAATAATCAAGCTTGGTATCATACGTCCCAATCCGAATGTATGTCCACGTTCCCAGAACGGAATCAACAACATTCCTCGAATGTTGCCCACATTCCTAGAATGTGTCATCAAACTTATCGTGTACATTTGGTACTCCCAGAGTACCCCCTTCATGTTCTGCGAGCATGACAAATGGTATTCTATCATCTTATCATCATGCATGAATGCACACAAATTCTCCATTTAAGACTATCCATTAATCTTGTTATGTGCAACATGCGATAAATGTATCAATGAGACATTTCAACTTCCATGATGACAAGATTTATCAAACAAAGTATCACATTTTTCACTTTAAGTGTCATTAGGTTTAAATAAGAGTGATTAGATTAAAAATGGTATTTTCTCAACATTATAATAAAAAGACTCGAGTGGTAGCTTCAATACTCGAGTAGTTCATCATTTTCATGAAACTGTGTACCAAACTACCCAGAATACTCGAGTTTTTCACAAAATACTCGATTAGTTTATAGTCCATAACACTTGAGTATTTGAAAAAATACTAGAGTATTTTTGATCCAAAATACTCGAGTTTTTCACAAAATACTAGAGTATTTTACAGCCCAGAATACTCAAGTATTTCTGGAAATACTAGAGTATTTCATGATCATCTGGGAAACTTGCATCAGAGAATACTTGAGTATTTTACCAAATACTCGAGTATTTATGAAAGCTGATGCACTACAACTTGGTTTTAACATACCATTTTCAATTCTAATCAATTCTAACTTAAACCAATGATCAACAAAGCTTTACATACACAAATTAAACATGTCTCAACATAGAAATCATATCCAATCTCAGATGATCAAAACCAATCACCAATTATGCATAAAACCATACTTTATGCAACTTGAGTTACCAAAATCAATTATAATCATATTTGGCATGATTTCAGCATTGATTAAGTTCACATGCAGCTAAAGAAACTTGCTCAAACATGTAGCATGTCTCAGATCGGCCTCCATGCCATTTTCTAATTCAAAGCTATGCCCTTAAGCCTCATGGTGGCTCATCCTACTTTCTAATACATTTTATTCTCATTCTAGCAAATGGTAAGCTTCCCCCATACCTTAGGGTCGTGTGAACAAAAGCTCCATAGAGAACAGCAACCAAAAGCTCTAACCACTTCCAACCCGAACTTGCATGACAGTTTCAGCAGGGGTTCAAAACCACATTAATCGACATTCGAATCATGCATAAAAATTGGGGAAATTGGTTAGACTATGTTCTCTATAACATGAACTTTGAAAACCAATAAGTTTCAGACCAAAGGGGAGCTTGAGCTTACCACAATTGAAGCTCAAAGTCAGCTCTTTGAATCTGAATATTCGGTTTGGCAGATTTCAGCACCTAACTTCGCAGGAGCATAACTTTTCAACCAGGGACTCAAATCTAACAAACTTGATATCAAATCGAAGCTCGTTGAAAGAGCTTTCCAATGGTATATCACTCATGACCTAACTCTCAAGGATGAGAGAGAATCGAAGCCACGAAGTTGACGGGTCTGAACATAGTTCTGGTTTTTGGCAGATTTGAGTCTCTATCTTGCAGAGCTCATTACTCCTCACACACTCAACCTTAGCTCACGATTTTTGGTGCTTTTCAAAGCTCTAGATGTGAGCTTCGAAACGGTGTATGATATGTTCTAAGAGGCTCAGAAATGAAGACGAATTTAGTCTTGAAAGTTAAGAACCCTAAATATGCGATTCCATTATCATAGGTTTAAGAATGAGCAAATCCTTCAACCATAAGGATGAATAACCAATGGGAAGATGTTCATGCAGGGCGCCACGAGTCATAGGACGTGGCTAGAGGCCGGAGGCGTGTCAACACCAGAGCAAGAGAGCTGAATTCGTGGCTCTTCCATGGCTGGAAAGCTATCACGCACAATCTTGAGCTGTCAAACCCAGAATACTCGAGTATTCAGCAAAATACTCGAGTATTTTGGCCAGTTATCACTAAAAACTTTGTTTAATTAATTTTAACTCCAAAATACCTTCCATTATTGCTTTTAGGTCCTTCCGAAAGACTTAATTGCAAAAGTCTAATATTTTATGCAAAAACCTCACATAATAATATTTTCACACAATATATATACAGTGCAAGCCAAAAATCAAATATGAAATTGTTATTTATTTAATAAACAATTATACTAGCATATTTATTCGAAAGACGAAATTAGGGGTGTTACATTATGGGCTACAAGATGATGAATGGTTGCAAGGGTTATTTGATAAGCGACATCACAGGGTTCCGGTGTAAGTGAGAGACATATTTTGTGTTGGAATGTCAACAACACAATGAAGTGAGAGCATGAATTCATTTTTTGATGGGTATGTCAACTCAAAGACCACATTAGATAAAATTTGTTGAACAATATGCCAATACACTGAGAGATAAAATTGAAAAGAAAAACACAACTGATTTTGGTTTTTTTAATATTGTAATTGTGTAACAATGTACTTTTTCAAAAATAAATAAAATGAAAATTTTATTGTTAGTGTATTATTTTAATGTTTTCTTAAGTATCAGGAAATAATAGGAAACGATAAAATTAATTACTTAAATAGTAAGAGAAAGAATTAAATTAATATTTATATTCCTTAAACATCAAGAAATGGATTAAAAATAGTTAAAAATGAGAAAAATGCAATAAAACATGTGATCTTAGTGTTGAAAACCCCTCATAATCAGTTACAAGGGGTTGTATAACCGGTTATGCAGAATATTCTAGAAGAATATGGCAACAGTGGAGCATGATAACCGGTTATATATATGGGGATATAATCGGTTATGACTAACAATGAAGCTTAAAAATAGGGTGGTTGAAGGGGAAAAACCTAGGATTCTCTAGATTTTTCCCCCAAAAGTCGATGAAGAGCAATTATATATACATGGAACTCAAATTCTAACCCCTTCTTACGCAATTGTATAACGACTTCATACACACTTAATCCTTCAGTAAACCCCTTAATCCCATCCAAAACTCTTTCAAAGTCTCCCTACACCAACAAGAACCCATAGGACAACAATTAAGCAAGGAAGGAAGCTACGGATATCTAGGATTCAAGTCCAAGTCAAGAGAGCTAGGGTCACAATTCAAGTACTTCTCTCCCATTGAGGTAAGGGAGGAGTTCCTTTCTCTTAGAATAAGAGTTAGGGTTTGAATTAGTGAACTAATGACTAAAATTAAAGGAATAACTAAAATAGGTATTAGTAATTAACTATGAATTGAGAAATGGTTTGAATATATGTGTTGAGGAATTGATTATGTAACTGATTTATGCTTGCGTGTGTTGAGGAATTGATGATGTAAATGGATTATGCTTGTGTATGTTGTAATTGTATATGCTTGAGTATGTGGAAAAAAATGAAATTGATGATGTTGGAATTGAATATGACATAGTGGTAAAGGAATAGAATGAATATGATTTAAAAGAATAAAAGGAAAATATGAATTTTAAATGAATTATGTATATGAATTGTCTTTGGACATGTTTTAGTGAAATAAATGGATTAGGTATAAAGTAAAAATGAATAAAATAAAGATGAATGAATGGAGCGCGATTATATTCAATTGATTATATATAATGGATATTTTGGTTTTGAATGCCATGTGTTCATAAATGCATAATGTAATAATGACAATGCGTTGAGTATTAGTGTGAATATGCATCATGTGTATTGAGATGTTATTGAACCCTTGTACAACTCATTGTATGTTGAATCTATATAGCTTGGATGCATGAATTTATGTGGTACACATGTGAAAATCGATGCCCGAAGGCATTGGAAATGAGTTAGCACTAGACCATGTAATTTAAACTACTGTTATTGGCTTGGAATGTCATGTATAACCAGTTATGAGACAATCATAACCCGTTATACTGAGAAAATTGCACAAAGCTGCTTACTGATATGCAGGATAATCGATTATTACACTTAGATAATCAATTATCCCTCCATCAGTAGGCTATATTTGATAGCAAAACAGTTTTAAACTAAGGGAGACAAGTACTAATCCATTTCCAATGACCCAAGGACACATGCTAGTGTTACATTAAGGGTAAATACTCTTAATTGAACTTGGACATAAAATAATAGAAATAAAAGGAATGAATATATACACACACACTAAAAGTGTGTGAGAAAATGGAAAATGAGATTGAGTAATATGATCCAAGTTCAATCAAGAGTATGGAATTATCATGCATCATATATGGTGATATAAGGTGGACGGTAAGGGTATGAGAAAGACATGACGACGGTTCTTTGAACCAAAAATCGAGAGTGATACAATTACTAGGTTGTGCTAATGAAACGAACTGCGGGAATTGATTGTGGGTAGAACCTTGATCCACTATAGGGCCGGATTAGCTACCTGTGTCGGTGATCGATTCTGCATTAACCACATCAATTATATCGGTAACCCAGGCACTTGATGACCGGTAGAGGGTGGTCTCGGCTATAGCCAACTTGGGTTCGCACCGCAAGTTGTACTTGGACCCAAGAGAGGTCAAGTGTTGTGCAAGCATTGGTTGCGGTTTGGTCTTTCCTAGGAGTGGAGGGTGATGTGAGCTTATAGATAGAGAATGGAATGAGAATCTGGATTAGAGAATGGAATGAGAATAGAAATCCAATGATTGGATCCAATGAAAATTTATCCAGATTAAGAAATGAAAAGGATAAAATCAACGGATTCTGATGGAAAAAGGGATCTAGTGATTGGATAGTCTTGAGAGGGGAGCATGCATTCATATGTACACATTATGTGTGAAGCATGCATCATACAAAAATATCTTTCCATATCAATCCTTAATTACTCAAGCAAAACCAACACCTATACCTCAAACCTTCACACCTCATCCTCCACACTAAATACTACTCAATCCATCTACACCTCTCCCTAACCCCAACCACACACAACCACAAAATCCTCCACCCACAGTCACTGAAGTAGTGACCAGTTCCTCAAGAATAGATCCCTCGCTTGCAATAGCTGAGCCATCTTCGACTTCAATCTCTTCATCGAGTAACGATTCTCATATCTCTCCACATATCTCAATTTCACCCCAAATTGTAACACCCCGCATTTTTCCCATACGTGCGTAAACGATTTTCGACAGAATAAACTTTAAGATTCTAATTTATAAGAGTTTTTCAGAAAAGTATTTTATGTGAGAAAGAAATAAAGTGCTAATTTTCAAGGATTTTATAAACAAAAGGTTTTTATAAAAGAGAAGTGAATGAATTTTGTTGATTGGATTTATAAGAAATGAAAAGTGATTTTTATTGAAGTTTTTGAAGTGTTATCTTTGAAAATTCGTTACTTTTTAACTGTAACTCGGATTTTCATGATCTTTATATCAAAACGATCGTCTTGAAACATAGATTTTGAAAATGTGATTTTTGGAATTTTCTGGGTTGATTTATAAAAATTTATTTTCAGAATGGTAAATACGAATTTTTGGAATTTGAATTTTAAAGAAAATAAATTTATTGATTTGGCTTGAAATTTTTATGTGATATGTGCTTGATTTAATGTGTGTGTACTGCTGTGTGAAGCATGAAACTAATTGTGTGAATGTGAATTGTGAATTAATTGCCTTGTTGTGTGAATTGATGAAATTGAATAAATAAGATTAAGAAAATAAAATGAAAAATGTATGTATATGTGTGTGCATGATACGGTGGTGTGTATGTGTGTATGAACATATATATGTGTGTGTGGTACGTGTATGAGTGTGTATGTATAGGCTAAGAGTATAATTTTCTAGAAACATAGTGAGTAAGCTAAGTCATAACCAAACCAAACTAGAACCCAACCAAATAACCAAACCCTAACTATGTGCTAACTAATACTTAGCCCTAAAGTGACCCCTAAAAACCTAGCCATGCTACCTTGTCCCCTTGCATTTGATAACTTCCACCCATGCAAATATTTGGAAGCCCAAAATTACCCTTCTCATTGCTCATGGCCGAAACACACATAAGGGCACAAAGGGAAAATGAAATTTGCTTATAAGTACTTGAAGCCTTAGTTCATTCACCCCATTCATTTCTCATTTCCTCACTTTCACTCCCAAACACTAAACACCTCTCTAAGAGCCCATTCCACTCTTAGAGAGAAAAAGAAAAAGAAATAGAGAGAGAGGAGAAAGAGAGAGTGGCCGAGACTTGAGGAAGGAGAAAGAAGGAGATCCAAGCCTAATCAAGTCTCATCCTTGTAGATCAAGAGTATTAGAAGCTAGAAGAACCAACCCATTTCATGGTAGGACTTGAAGATCCAAAAGAAGATTTTGTAATAGTATAGATTTTCTTTTCTAGTTGTAGATCTTTCTTTTTCTTCTTGCATGTTGTTGTTATATGTTGATCTTGCTTTATCAAGGACTTCTATGGACTAAGAATAATTTGTAATAAGTTGAGCTTATGTTTGATTTTCGGTTAAGGCTTATCTTGTTAGATCTAATGTTTTCTAACTAAAATTTTAAAAGATTTAAAGAGAAACTAAGATTTTTGTGAAAATCTAAAATGAATCTCCTTGCATGTTTAATTTTCTTACTCTAAAACCGTGATCTATGTATGTGTTTGTAATTATTTGACAAGTAAATCTATGATCTAAGCTTGATTTGTAAATCTTTGGTCTTGCATGTAAAATTTGTGATGATCTTGATATATGCATGTGATTATTTTTGTTGATAAATAAAATAAGTTAAAACTCTTTGATCTTGCATGTTAAGTCTTTTGCTAGGTCTAGATCCATGATGTGTTTCCATGATTATTTGATGAATAAATTTATGATTTAAACTTGATTTGTGAAAGAGTTTAAGTTTCTAGTTTGCATGTTAATTGTAATGAAAAATCATGTTTTCCTTTTTGTGTATGTGTTTCGGTTTTAAAGAAAAAAATTAAAGAAACCAAGTTTTAGAATGATTTTTAAATATAAGCATGATTTGATCTAGTGTTTGAGTTGTGCATGTTTCGTTTTGTGAGGCCATTCAGCCATGTTTGATGAAAATGGAAATCATGTTTTTGTTTTGTGAAAAAGTTGGTGCATGTTTGTTTTATGACTAGATCTAATGATTTAAAGTACATGCATGCTATTTTTAGAAATTTAAAGTATAACCTTGACTTTTATAAAATGATGAACTTGAGGTTTATTTTGTGAAGGTTGATGTGAATAAATAATGTAATGTGTTGTTTTACATGTTTTGATGTGAATGCATGACTTTGTGTGTGTTGAAAAATGGATGAGGACCTTGCCTTGTTGCATGTTGACTTTCGGCCATCCTAGGTATTAGGTAGGAAGCTATGTTTGTCCCTCATTTAGGTTGCATGCATGATAAGGTTAATTGAATTTAAGAGTCTAAAAGTACATGCATGAAATGATCAAGTTTTTCAAAGAAATGTATGGGAATCTTTGGAATGATTTGTGGTTTCAAATTGTTGTTTGGTTTTGTCAATAAAAATGAATTGAAGATTGTTAATTTTCCTACTGTATGCTCACGGTTTTAGCCTAAAAAGAAATAAAATGATTTCATGATTATATGTTTTTATTTGTACACTAAATCTTTGTAAAATTGTATGTGTATTATTCGGCCAATGTATGTTTAAATGGTAGGAAAATTATTTTCATAAAATGACCATGATGATAACTATATTCCTAGATGCCTAGTGTTATGTGTTTGAGGAAAGTGATGAGTGTTTCTTTTAATTCTTTTTGGTTTGATTTGATTATGTGAAAAGAATTTTTGTAATGTTAATCCCATGGTTTCAAGTCTTAAAATTTATTAGAGATTAGAAAGTAAGGACCATGGTGATTCGGTTTTGTTAACTAGAAGATTAAGTCTAAATTGTTTTCTAAAGAGTAATTTAGTTAATTTATTAAGATTAAAATTTAATTGATGGTTCTGAATGATGTGAACTGTGATTTGCATGATGTCTGTTTGTGAATGCTTTGAATTCTTGAAATTATATGTGACTGTTCTTTGTGAATTGTTTGGAATTCTGTTTGTGAGTCTTGTATGTGAAAAATCTATGTTTGTATTTTAAAGAAATTGAAAATGTTTTATTTAAAGGGTATGATTTAAACAATTTAAATTAATTTGAGATTTTTATGTGATCTTCCTTGATTCGTGTTTGATAACACTTTGAAGTTTAGAAATTTAATGAATCAATTTGATTTGGTTTTAAAACTTTATTTTCTAGAGTTTTGAATTTTGTTTAATGGTTCAGGAAAATGATTTTTATAAACAGAGCGTTTTTAAACCAAGAAGAATGGATTTGTTTTAATAAGAAGATTATTTTAAATTGTTTCAAAGTTTTCTTGAAAACCCTTTTCATTAGAGATCAAAATTGGATTTAAAATCTTTTTGGATATTGGCAATGTGTTTTCAAAAGAGGAACTATTTCAACGTATTTTAAACGGAATTAAGAATTTATCGAAAACGTTCTAACGCACGGGGAAAAATGTTCTAGTTCGGGTGTCGGACGCGAAGGAAACGTGGCGAGGCTATTGACGGGAAATCTTGGAAAGCTTTAGGAAGTTTCGTCATCGAGGTGAGTGAGAGTGTTGTGATCCCGTAACGTGGTTGCTCACAATCCGACTAAATGGATTGTGAAAGTACTGCGAATAAGGCGATACAGATATTTGTGTTAGATGCTTAACTGTTTTGTTTGCATACTACATGTTTATCTGTTATGCATTACTAATTATTTATCTGGTGTGCATACTCTATTTTATTTAGAAATTGTTGATTAGCAAAACAATAACAATGCAACCACAAAAGTAATGAGATAAGATTGAAAAGAGAAATGAGATGAGATCAATAGATATGAGAAATAATTAAGAGATCAAAGATGAATTAAGACAAAGGAGAAGGTTGTAAGAAATGGATGAGAAAGAGGATGAAAGGAGATGTGATTTGAGCTGAGATGTGATCTTTGTTTTTGTTTTAGACTGGGACTAGTGTTGAGTTGAGCTTGCTCCTCCATTAGCGCTCAGCAAAATGTGATTTTTGAAAAAGACTTTTGAAAAGCTTTTTGTGAAAAGATGTACTTTTGAAATAGTTTTGGTAAACCAATCTTTTTGATAAAGTTCTTGAAATGATATTTTGAGAAATTTTTTTTGAAACAACATTTTTTTTAGAAAGTCCTTTCGAAATAATATTTTTAAGAAAGTTTTATGAAATGACAGTTTTCAGAAAAAGTTTGTAAAAACAAGATTTTGTGAACGTTTGTGAAAGGAGATTTCGTAAAAAGGTTTTTGAAATAGTATTTTTGAGAAAGTCTTATGAAAGAATATTTTTGAGAAAATATATGAAATGATATTTTTGGAAATGTTTGCGAAGTGAAAGTTTGTGAAATTATATTTTCAAAAAAGTTTTGCGAAAAGGTATTTTTGGAGAAAGCCAAGGAAATGAGTTTTGAGAAAATTGATGAGATGAGATGAGAAAGAGTGTGCCATGATAATGAGATGAAAGTGATATGAGGCATGATGCCATTGAGATTTTAGGGGGAACGGATTTCGATTAGTGGTCGGGCTTCGTTGAAGGGATGCACCAAGGACGAGCCGACTGTTAGGATCAAGCCGCTAATTAAAACTCTAAAACTTTAAAAGACATTTACAAGCGCGGTGAGGTATGAGTGTTGTATCGAAGTAGTGGAGAGGAAGATACTATGGGTGTCTGCGGATACTCAGGTGGAGATTGCATGAGGGGAGGGCAAAGACGGTGAACGTCAAGAAGCCTGGAGTATATTTCTAGGCGGAACGAATCCCACATGTGGCATACTAATGTGGTAGGGACTGGGTCCAATGCCGTGGTAAGTTCTGCACCGCGAACTAGAAATCATACTGTCACCCCCTTGAGTGCAAGTCTAAAACAGTGAGAGGGACTGAAACGGGGCATTTGAGATTGCCGCTGAGAGCGTGCCTTGATTATATGATATGAATGAAATGATATAATTGATATGATTTGAGGCTGTAGTCCTCCTGGTCTGGGACCAATTGCTTGTGAGACAGCTGTCGTGCCCGCGTGGTAAAGGTCCTGTACTCCTGTTTGCTTCCGACTAGGTTGGGTGGATGACCGAGGAGATGTAGACGTGTGTGACTTCCTCAATGATGATGTTCCCCCATCATTGAGTGAACCGGAGCGATAAAATTTAAAAGACTATGATATATCAAAGAAAAGTACATTGAAGATATCAAGCATCGAATAAGAATTATAAGACAATGTAAGAAAGAATTCTCGAGATGATTGATAAGTTTTGAAATTATGATGAAAGAAGAATTGAGAAAAGTTGTGAAAACTCATGAGAAAGATCCTGAGAGTGTGGTTTTAAGAGCATGAATGATTTTGAGTGGTTATGAATGACGATACTGATGTGCCTAGAATATTATGATATGTTTTGTTATATGTGGTTCATACATGCTAAGTGTATAACATGTATTATGTATAGGTTGATGATAATATGTTTGCACAAATGTTTATGTTATGTTGTTTTAATTATGTTGTCCCATTATAGTATCTATCTATCTTTATATTGAATCTACCCTGAGACCACATGGTCAACCCGTTAGTGTTCGGAACACTGACTCTCTCCTACCATGTTGTCGTATCGGCAATTGCGGATATTGCAACTGGTAGATGGCGTAGCATGTAGCGGTTCACCTGTACTTCCGAAAGGAGGAGCGTAGAAGTTGTCCCTGGAGATGGTATCCGGAGGAGCTCACTGAGGCAGCAGACGAGGACGACTGTACTTACTAGTGGAGGGCTTCATCAACCAAGGTCCGGAGTTAGACGACGAGTATTAGGAAGCATGACTAGAAGCTAGGAATTCCCCTGACGGAATGTACTCCATTGTAAGTTCTTATTTACCTAGCTCTATCATACTGTATCCCGGCAAAAGTTTTAATCAATACTGATGCTTTGAAACAAGTAAACGGGCTTTGAATTTAAACAATGATGTTTTGAAAACGGGTTTCAAAGTGCGGTGTCTTGTGACATCTCGGTTTGGAACTTGAAAGGTTTTATGCAATATGAGAACATGAGTTTTAAAATGTAACTATGTTTTGGAAATCAAAATGTTCTCATCTTGTGTAATACTTGTTTGCTTTAAAAAAAATGGCCCTAATTTTCACTATATTTAATTTAAGTAACCGAAGTTTTCAAGTTGCCGAATCGGGGTGTTACACAAATCACTAATACACACCCCATGGTAACAAGATTGAAAAACAACATCATCAAACCAAAAAAGGCCTACACTGCAAGCAAACACCCATTAGCTAAAAATCTTGAACCTTCATGTGTGACTAAGGCAATGAAACACTCTAATTACTCTCATTGGCGAATAACAATGTCTGAAGAATTTGTTGCTTTGATTACAATTGGGACATGGACATTGGTGCCACCTCATGCAGCTAAAAACATAGTTGGGTGAGAATGGTTATTTATGATCAAAAGGAATCCAGATGGTACTATCTCTCGATACAAAGCTCGTCATGTAGACAAAGGCTTCACCCAAATTCCAAGCATAGACTTCAAGGAAACCTCTGCACCAGTGGTAAAACCACAAACAATTAAGGTTATTCTTACTCTTGCTCTTTATCATAATTGGCCTATGTTTCAATTAGATGTGAATAATTTTTTTCTTCAAGGTTACTTAATAGAAGAAGTGTATATGAGACAACCACATGATTTATTCATCCTCAATACTCAGATCATGTTTGTCAACTTAAAAAGGCTATCTATGGCCATAGGTAGGGACCATAAGTATGACATACAATACTCAAGTCTTATGTTATATCCTATAGTGTTCAGACCAGCCGTAGTGATGAGTCCTTATTCTTATACAATAATGATACAATCGTGGCTTACTTTATGGTATATGTGGATGACCTTCTATTGACAGGTAGCTCCTCTCAATTTCTTGGCAAATTCATAGAGGATGTATCTCAAAATTCTCACTTAAGAACCTTGGAGCACCTCATTATTTTCGTGGAATTTAGTTGATTCCTACATCACATTTTCGCAACAACATTGGAGCCTTACTATATGTCACCCTTACTAGATCATACTTGGCATTTGCGATCAACAAGTTGTCTCGGTTTATGCATACACCGACATAACGACATGTCCAACAGCTCAAATGCATGTTATGGTATCTCAAAGGCACTCTTAATTTTGGTTTAGAGCTTCAAAAACAATGAGCCTTACAATATGTCACCCTTACTAGATCATACTTGGCATTTGCGATCAACAAGTTGTCTCGATTTATGCATACACCGACATAACAACATCTCCAACAGCTCAAACGCATGTTATGGTATCTCAAAGGTACTCTTAATTTTGGTTAAGATCTTCACAAACCATGTACACTTTGTCTCCATGCATACAGTGATGCGGATTGGGCTGGTAACTTGGACGGTAGGACCTTTACTTCTTCATATGTTATTTTCTTTGGTGGAAAACTTGTCTCTTGGATATCAAAATGCCAAAAGACTGTTGTTGGGTCGTCAACCGAAGCAGAGTATCGTTCAGTTGCCACCACCGTTGTTGAATTAATGTGGTTCACTAATCTCCTTCGTGAAAATGACATACATATTAAAGGTCCATTTCAAATTTATTGCGACAATATAGGGACAACATACTTGTGTTCAATCTAGTCTTCCATACATGAATGAAACATTTAGAACTGGATTATCATTATGTTTGGGACCAGGTACAACCAGGTATTTTGTCAATTTCCCATATCTTGACTATGGATCTACTTGTTGATAACCTAACTGAACCATTAAGTACAACAAAGTTTTCAGCTATTCGAACCAAGCTGCATGTCACTGATTGTGACATCAACTTGTGGGGTCGTAATAAATGATCTAGAATATTCTCCCTCTAGATTAATATAGCTGCAACAATGTTTTGTTATATAGATTCCATGTGAGCCAAAACTAATATTGGTTATTCTGTTGTAACAATGTATATCTTGTCATTCTTATCTCCTAAGCATAGTTACCCTCTCGTGTCTATAAATTGTAACTCACTCGTAAATATTATTTTGCATACTATTCAATTCTTCAGGCACCACGTTGCACATTAATTACCTATCAACGTGTCAAAGGTAACGCCGCATTTTGTCGACTATGTCATCACTTAACTGACAAAAGGACTGTAACGTTTTCAAATGATTGAGAAAATTTCAAGAATCTAAAACATACTTCCTCCATCCCATAAGTTATAATCTTTTGAAGAATTTTTTTGTCCCATAAGTCATGATCATTTAGAAATCCAAGACTCATTTATATTTCTTTTTCCAAACATACCATTATTTATTGCATTCTCTTTTTCATCACTCATTTCTTCATCTCTCTTCAATATAATCTTCATACATTTATTATTACTCTCTCTCCTTTTATTAAATGGGGGAAATGTAGCCAAATTATACCAAATTCTTACATCATTTACTTATTTCTTAATCTGTGTGAAATCTCCAAAAGATCATAACTTATGGGACGGAGGGAGTTATAAAAGAGTTTAAGAAATAATTCCCAAAGAACACCTAAGTTCAAGGACTAAAAACTTAAATAAGTTAATAATATTTTACGTACAAATTGGGATACATATGCTCAATTGAAATTAATAATTGTTGCCAAAGTGTAACACCCCAAAATTTTAATCCCCGATTAATGAAATGTTAATTATAATTTAATTATAATTAATAGTTTTCGAATTAATCCTTGATTAAAATATGTGTGTATATAATTAGCTTGCATGTGAGAAATTATTTAATAAATAATTTAAATGCCTAAAATGTATATTTTGCATATTAGTCCCTGGGTTGGGACCTAGAAGCAATTATAGGAAAGGTTTTGGAGGGAAGGTAAATAAAATAATTATTTTTCAAAATCTGGGTAAAATACTCGAGTATTATCAGAAACACTCGAGTATTCTGGGTCAAACTGCACGAGTTAGTGCGTTTGGTGAGTCACAGCCAACGATTCTCGTGTGTTGACACGAAATCGTCTTTCCCAGCACGTCAATGGCGTCGTGTCGAGCAGCATGTGTGTCCTCATCTCCTATTTAAGCTCATCAACGAACCTTGGTGAAGAATTTTGTTGATCATTCTTCTGGTGGATGAAGTTAGGGTTCATAACTTCACTGAATCGATTCTCTTCTCTGAGTTCAAATTGAATCACAAATCATACACGAATACAAAGCTCACATCACGAGCTTTGTATAGACACCGAAATTGAGAGCTGAGAGTGAGTGTGCTGTTGGAATCGAAGCTTGGAAGTTGGAGTTTTTCTGTCAAGTTCAGTTTCTGGAGCTCACTGAGATCATCGATTTTGGTAAGCTCTTGAGTTCTTGAGTCTCAAACTCGATTCCTTTAGTTAGTTGATGTGGTATAGAGTCTAGAAACCTAACTTTTCTCAATTCTTATCTCTGTTTCATGGGTGAACCAATTCGGTTTTGGTGGTGCACTCAAAACTGTCATGCATGTGAAGCTCAAGTGGATTTCTGGGTTTGGAGAGCTTTTCTTTGGAGTCTTTCTGTTGATTCAAGTTTGAGAGGTAAGGGGAAGTAATTATATTCACTAGATAGAGTTTGAAATCCATTAAATGTGTTAGAGAGCCACCAAGAGGCTCTAAGGGCTTAGATTCTATAGGAACTTTGGTTTGGAGACCAATCCATGCTCTAAATCCGTATTGAGCAAGTTTGTTATCATGCATGTGAACTTAAATGAGCTTTGTTTCATGAATATTATGCTTATTGTGTGATTTGAGGTATTGAGTTGTTAAAATGCCTTTTTATGCATAATCAATGATTTCTCTGTCAATTCTGTGTTTTGAATTGAAATAAGTGTTGTAACATGTTTGATTAATGATATGTTAACTCTGTGGATCCCTGAGATGGACTTAAATTGAGTAGAAATGAAAATGGCATGTTAAAACCAGTTTTCAATACTGTCAGCTGCGAAACACTCGAGTAAATGGCAAAGTACTCGAGTAAATCGTGTTCAAAATAAAGCAAATTTCATAAGAACACTCGAGTATTTTGTCTGATACTCGAGTATCGGGCATGAACTGAGAATTTTTATAGGTCAAACACTCGAGACATTCAAAGTCACTCGAGTATTCTGGAAAAGTCCAAGAACACTCGAGTAACTCATGAACTACTCGAGTAAATTGTTGAAATTCAAACCCAAATCCTCAGAAAGACATGAACACTCGAGTAAGCTTAAGAACACTCGAGTAATCTGGAAAATCTCCAGAACACTCGAGTATTCTGAACTTTACTCGAGTAAAATGCCCAGAATCTGGAAACATCATTTTCAATTCTAACTTAATTAATTAAGGAATTAATAAGGATAATTCAAGGGATCAAAGACTTAGAGAAATTGATAAATACAATTAGATCGTTCGGTGACGATCCATTTTGAAAATTAAGCCTAGGTGGCAAGTAATGTATTAATCAATTTCCCCTAAGTCTAAAATGCATTCATTCTGGAGTTTGGATGGTAGGACGTATATCATGTTTTTGGTAAACATGTGGAGGGCCTCTGGGAGTGCCAATACGCTTGCTTGATGACACGTTGTTGACGTGGTCGGCTTAGTGGATGCCGATATGGTTATACCGTTTGGATGACGGACCGTTTGGATGACGGGACGATGCTCGGGTGGCACGTTATAACTATGCTCGGGTGGCATGGATTCCAAGCTTGTCGTGTACATTCTAGGTGAATGTACGAATTTTTGTATACCTAGGAATACAACGCACTGTGGAGTGCTGGGTTGTCAAGGATGGACGTCAGAGAGTGACTTAGAAAATGTGGAGATAAGTTGAGAGTTAAAGTCATGCATCATGTCATTCACTTAATGCAATTGATATACCTGAATTAAGTGTGAGCATCCTATGTGCATCTGATACTTGCTAGATGCTAATTGTGATTGTTATTAATTGATGCATTATTATCTTTCATATGTTGCATGATTTATTCTCTATTGATTATGTGAGTAGAATTGCTTACCCCTATGCCCTTGTAGGTGATGTCTCGTTACATTGCTTGCATCGAGATCCGGCCACTTCCTAGTGGCGTATGGATCTATGAGGACCATCGCGCGGTGTATGAGGGGGAGGTAGAGTTCACATTCTACCACCCTAACACGCTGATGCGATTCCGTCCTCGTAGGTTTAGGATTCCCATCATATACACTATGCATGTACCCCCGTTTTATACTTATCATGGACCACCTCCCATGCGACCAGCTCGCTCTTACCACAGCTTTCATTTTCGACCTACCCGCTCTCACCCTTTTATGTCGAGAGTTGTCCGCGAGGAGACTCCCCCTTCTTATCCGAGGAGCCCCGTCAGGGTTTCACCATCACCTGACCCGGTACCCAGTGGTAGGGTACACTCTCCCTCGGATGAGATCGAGGAGGATCCGGTGGAGGACGAGAGTGGGAGCGAGCCTGTCGTGCATTCTACTGGGAGTGACTGGAGGGACGATGATCCCTAGGTACGTGCATATGGTGTATGACGTGGACCCTTGGATCTGTGCTGTGGAGGAGATGTGCTGCTGCTGCTGTGATGATGATGCTACTACCTTACTACCTATGTTTTTGGGAGACTACTACTGCTGCTACTACTGCATCTGATGCTGATGGATCTACGTGACTATCCCTGGGGTTGTATTTTGATTATGTATATATTGTACATATGTTTTACTCTAGGGTTATAGTAGCATAGTGATGTAGATCTGTTTACATGGACTTGTTATATTTTTGGAACTTGGTGACTTATCTCATGGACTATGTATGTATGACTCTTTCGTATATATGAAAATCTATGTTTATATCATATCAGTAGCATAGTCCAGTAATTTCCGCTTACTCTGATTTATCTTATAAATGAGCTCGGCCATAAGTATTAATTGACGATATCAGTTTTATTGAACAAAGTATGGGTAGCTTCAATTGATTGTAAAATGTAAAGAAATTTTTAAAGAACGAATGTTATCCTGTTTGAGAAAAGGTTTTAGAAATCGCCGAACTTGATACAAGTGTTTTAAAGGATTTTAGAATTTATTCTCCAAGAGTTCCATTTGATGAATTGTGCACCCGCTTTAAAGAAAATTTCATTTACCATATTTTCTTAGCTCACAAGTCCATATATTATCCAATATAAAGCATAAATACTAGATTATATTTGGGTAATCCGGAAGGGTGTCACACAAAGTATAGCTAACATTAGCGATACAAGTTATATGAGAACATTTGGTCCAAATCAGCTTTCTATGTTTTTAAAATTAGATTGAAAACAAGTGCAACAATGTTGATATTGGCAGCTTGACCTTTAATTATATCATGTTCCATTTTTTTAGTAGATTGAGTACTTTTTGTGATAATTTCAAGTTTGGAAGATTTTGTTTACACCATTTTCATTACTATTTACACCTAACTTTTAAAATATTTTACACCTATTTTCTAATTTTGCCATCCTTTCAAAAAACTAAACATTCTTTTCATTTTTACTTACGCCCATTATTCTTAAACCCTTATTTTTTCTTCTCATATCCACTCTATTCAAACTGCTCAAACCTATCTTCGCACTATTCTGCCTCCTTTTCTACTTTATCATTATGTTCACCATTGATATCTTCAAAGATTAGTGTGCATGTTCTTGTTTTTATTCCCATTCCTATTTTTTTATTCTATTTGTTTATTTTCAATAGGAACATGCACAAAGGCACTTGGTTTATGTGGATATAAAATGTAGAAGGATGACGGGATGGTGTAAAATTAATTATATACTACTGTGAAATTTTAAATCTGCACTAGATGGAATTTTAAACTACTGATACTATTGTGTTATGTGTACTAAATTTTGAATTCTTACATTCTGTACTACATTAGTTTGAAGATATGATTATGGAGCAAGCAAAGAAGAAGACACGCTGAATTTAGAATTAATAATAATAAACCAACAAAATTCACCATAATGTTTTGAGTGATCAACTTTTTGGGAAAATAAGCAAAGTTTTGGGTAAGCAAGGTTTTGGGATTGAGAAGATGGTGGGTGTGAGTATTAATATATAGGGTGTGAGTAATGATATACATAGGTTTTTAGGATTATAAGTGTAAATAATAGGAGTAGGGTGTGAGTAATACATATATGGGTGTGAGTAGTAGGATAAGGGTAGTATTGACAAGTAAGAGTAAAAAATTATAAAAAGTGGGTGTGAATAATAATATCATGAGTGTGAATAACATCTGCCTTCAAGTTTTTCTTTATTGAGCCTTCATTCTATAAGTGTATGTTGAAAAACAACCCACAATCCTATTGTAAAAGTGAATATAGAGGGGTCATGAAGTAATAGCATTGTCCCTTTGTCAAGATATGTTATTTGAACAATAATAGGCATGAAAAGTAACACCCTTCTATGTAGCTCAACTTTTGCTGTCTCCATTGGTAAATAGACTTTGCTTGTTAAATTACGTCAGTATCCATATTAACATATTTGAGCAAGGTCTTGCATGTTACGTTGTTTGTCTTAATATATATCTCTTGTGATAACAGTTATACATTACTCTTATCCCTTCTTGTGATTAGTCATATACCAAAGCACAACTTTATGATAACCTACTGATGTAAGATTAACTATAATAAAAACTATAACTCACCTCTCAAAGAATCATTGTGATTTCCGGTAGAATGATCACATATATAACATTATTATTATAAGAATTGCTTACGATACTCATAATGGTTCATGTAGTTTTCTCATGGTGGATCAGTACATTACATCATCACTTGTAATATGTAACCATATGTAAAAGCTTGGTAATAATCATGTTCCAGACTAATGAAATATAGTCGTTAATCTACGACATACTTGTCTCGATACATTATAGTCTTGGTTATCAGGAATACTTGACTAGGGACATTTAAGGATAATGATCTAATATTATTTATTTGGATTCACCAGATATCTTATGGTATCAGACCAACCTTTCTAATGACTTTTCAAATTTAATTAATCAATCAATTATCACAATCTAGTGAATATGAATATTAAAGAGTGCCTTATATGACTGTTAATCACTAATAATCTAGTGAATATTATTCAATGTGCTAGCCATGAAAGAAAGTGAGATATTCTATAAGGAAAACACTAACATTATCATGCACATACTAAGCTCATCAAAGGTACCTAAAATTATTCTAATGCATTATTGGGTTCAATGATTAACTTTTTATCTTTTGATATGGTTGGGTTTTTCTTTGCTCATAAGGCATGGAATCTTAAGACTCTTATTTTTTTTCCCCGAGAGAAATGAGTCATAAAAACCCTTGGATCCAATTAATCATAAGATCCTCTCATGACTCATAACATAAATATCATTCATAGAAATCAAGACCATAATCATGATCATCAAACACTTTAGGACCAAGAAAAATGAGTTAGAAACCCTCCTTATTCCCTCCTCCATTCCACGCCTCTGCTCTCTCTCTCTAAGTTTCTATTGATTTATCAACTTCTCACTATGGAGAATCCTTATCCTCATGCAAAGTGATCAAGAACAAGACAAGGAGAACTCACTACCCAAGTATAACCAACACAATAGAGTTATTCACCACCATTGGATTCTGACTCTTTTGAGGTGGCAAGCTAGGCTAAGGAGGTTCAAAGTACCAAGGTTCTAAGCTAGGGCAAAAGGAATAAGCATCCTTATCTCACCACATTTGACGTAAGGGGGTGGGTATTGGCTTGTCATAGGAATGGGTGTCCATTTAGTTATAATAGTTTGCTAGGAGTTATTTGCTTAGGAGGATTAACTAGAAACCCTAAGGTAGTGAGCTTTGATATATATATATATATGTGATTAGGATATTATATAAATAAGATGAGACTTGGAAGAAATGCTTATAAAATGGTTATAAAAATTAAGTTTTGAAAGTGACCCTATATGTGAATATTTGATGTATGTTGGTGATTATTTGGTGATAAAAGGTTACTTATAAGTATATGTGTTATTTGTTATTGGGAAATTAATTTATTGCTTAAGAAATGGTATATATTTATATATTTGAAAAAATGAGAACATGAGACTAAGCTGAATAAAAGGAGTGCAGTGTGGTTGATCCTTGGAAGCACCGACACACTAGGTGCCTTGCTAGGTGGTGAATTGTCTGCTAGGGCCAATTGCCTGTCAGGCCAATTGCCCATTAGGTCCAAATTCCCGTTAGGCGTCGGTGCGCTAATGGATCAATTCACTGCATAACCACCTGAAAAAGAATAAAATGTGGACTGGAGTAAAGAGAAATGAATTGAGGAAATAAATAAGCATAGTACTAACGGGTGATGCCTAATGGATGTAAAGTCCTGACAGGTGTAAAGTCCCTAGAAGGTGGTGAATTGCCTAGCAGGTGCATAAAATCCTAGTGGTGCAAAAAACAAAAAAAAAAGAGAAATGAGAAATGAGGAAAGAAGAGAAAATGGAATGTGTGAATAATGAAAATGAGAAAAGGAAATGGAAATAAGACTTGGAAATGTTATGTAAATATGTAATAAGAGGAACAAGAAATGAGAATGGTACATAGATTGAGAATGATTGAATAATGTGATTGTCTTAAAATGTGTGATATGTGAACTATTTGGTAATTGTGATTGGCCTAGTGAGTTTGTTATGTCTGTTTGGAAACTGCATTTCTATTTCTTATGTCATGCTCACTCCCTTAACATTTTTCAGGTTCTGAGATCGAGCTAGCACAGCCCCCAGCCGAGCAGGTGCACTCTCCCTCACAGGGAGAGTAGATTATAGTATTATAAGACATGGAAATTAAATGTCCTAGGCCCAATTATCATGATGAAGATGTGATGTATTTTGTTTTGTACAAAATGTAAATATTTACTTTTGGTAGGGCCCAGGACAGCCTCTTAGTAAAGGGGTATTTTGGGAAAACTTAATATGTGATAACTTGTATATATATTCTGCTGAACACTCTGATGACTACATGACTATTGTGAGTGCACTTAATGCACAACTTATGTTTTGAGCCCTGCTTGCTTCTGAATGAAATATAATATATATCTTAATCAGGTTGCAGGTTAAATTAATTTTTGGAAAATCCAGTAAATAAAAGAAACTCCGTTCGTTTGACGGCAAAATTTTTATAAATTAAAAAGGAAATTTTAAATTCACTATTTTAATTAATGGGTAAGTATGGGTAAATTAGGTAAGGTGTTACATTTATGGTATCAGAGCAGTTTCCCTCGCCATGGAGTGTGGACTCAAACGCATGTTATGGTATCTCAAAGGCACTCTTAATTTTGGTTTAGAGCTTCACAAACAATGAGCCTTACAATATGTCACCCTTACTAGATCATACTTGGCATTTGCGATCAACAAGTTGTCTTGATTTATGCATACACCGACATAACAACATCTCCAACAGCTCAAACGCATGTTATGGTATCTCAAAGGTACTCTTAATTTTGGTTAAGATCTTCACAAACCATGTACACTTTGTCTCCATGCATACAGTGATGCGGATTGGGCTGGTAACTTGGACGGTAGGACCTTTACTTCTACATATGTTATTTTCTTTGGTGGAAAACTTGTCTCTTGGATATCAAAATGCCAAAAGACTGTTGTTGGGTCGTCAACCGAAGCAGAGTATCGTTCAGTTGCCACCACCGTTGTTGAATTAATGTGGTTCACTAATCTCCTTCGTGAAAATGACATACATATTAAAGGTCCATTTCAAATTTATTGCGACAACATAGGGACAACATACTTGTGTTCAATCTAGTCTTCCATACATGAATGAAACATTTAGAACTGGATTATCATTATGTTTGGGACCAGGTACAACCAGGTATTTTGTCAATTTCCCATATCTTGACTATGGATCTACTTGTTGATAACCTAACTGAACCATTAAGTACAACAATTATGGACAGCCACAACATGATCCCAAAAAATCACTTTTCAAATATCCGAAAACACTGTAAAATCGTACGTCAATTCATAATACTTTTAGAGAAAAATAAATACTTAAAACAATTCGTTTTTCAAACTACACTCTTTAAATAATATTTGGACAGCCATAAAATAGTTCCAATATCCAGAAATGAATTAAAGTAAACAACTCAAAAACCGACTTATTTTCAAAAGAAAATCATTGAGTCAAATACTTAGCACATAACCATTTAAAACAAGAACAACACATCACTCAACCACATGCACTTATACACACAACTCATTCTACTTCACTTCCCTAACCATGCAAACAATTCCATACAAGTAGCATATAACATAACAAATTAATCACACCAATTCCATAAACTTACTTTACCCGAAACAAGTTATGTTTTCTCCTAATTCTAGCAACTCAATTATCATGCCTTAGGTTAATTTGAATCAAATCATATAGCAAGTGTACCACTTAAACTAAATAGATTTTCACAGCCACATATTCATTTGAACAAAACCGAATCATAGAAACAAAACAACTAGGGCACACGTATTCTAAACTCTAAACTTATTTACACTACTTAACATGCACTTACTTTAACAAAAAGGGAATAAATCTCCTACACTCACTTAATTATATCCAAATGTCACAATCAAAATAAAAAATCCAGTCAAGTCCAGCAATATACACAAAGCACCACATTTGTATAAAACACCAGACACATGCTAAACCAAATACGGGGATCTAAGGAAATAAAATTCCAAAACCAAATCAAATCAACTCAAATCAACTTTGGGGTAGACATTTGAATTAGAATATAATATTAATAGATGATGTCTCTTTTGAGGATTCGAAAGGTATTAGCTGTGGACGCGTGTCGGAGGACCACACCGGTGGAAAACTCTTTGAATTTCTGTCAGCATTCAAGGTAAGAGAGAAACTTTCCTAAGACACCATGGTGTGTAGGTAACATGTTAAGATATTCCTGGCGGAACATGGGGTCTAAGAGTCAGTCGTGTAGTGGTAGTTGATTGTGTATGTTTGGCCACTTATACGCAGGACTAAGACATGACGCTATTTATTTATGATGATGAGATGTTATGATATGCTGCTTTATGTCTGCTGAACTTTTATCTGAAATTGAAAGTAATCATGTTATGTGAGACATTTTCCTTGCTTTAAATGTTAAAGTAGAATAATGATGCTGATGGAAATGATGTAAAAATGTTAAAAGTACTTGATGAAATGACTGATAATTTTTAGAAGTATTGAAAGTAAAGTAGACTTGTACAGAAAACGTATTTGGAAGAATGAGATGTTGTGGATATGATAGATATATGATAATAAATCTCCCTGATGTGCACCAAGGTGGATTTCGTGCATTTCAGGTTGAGTTTGTGCTGGCCACGTGTGCAGTATGCCCGCGTGTCCGAATATGTTAAGCAAAGTATTGTTGAAAAAGATTAATGTGGAAGATGGATAAATAGAGGTCGAGGATCATCGAAGGGATGTATAAGGGTGACTCGTCCAAACCTTAGCGTTAATCAAATATTAATAAAATATTACTAAAACACTAAAAGACCTTAAATAACGCGGTGAGTGAGTGTGAAGTAGTGGAGAGGAAGATACCCTGTTTATCTACGGATACTCAGGTGAGCGATTGTGATAGGGGAGGGTGATGACGGTGAAACGTCAAGAAACCTAAAGTGCTATTTTAGGTGGAACTAGCCTATATGTGATCGGGGATTGATACCCAAGGGATCGTAGCATGTTCCACACTGCAGACTAGAATAGTATTGTCGCCCCCTTGATCAAATTAGGAACGGTGAGAGGGAACCTGAACTAGGTGGGCAGTCGAATGGTTATTGGGCCCTTGTGTATCATGTAAAGATGAGATATTGATTGTTATTATGGCTGGCCCGTACGGTTGTGGCCTTGACATGTATATACTGTTGGATTTTCTCGGTTGTTTGACCTGTGTGGGTTAAGGTTCTTGTACGTCCCGTTTGCTTCTGTTTAGTCTTGGAAGGACTGGAGGAGATGTATGTGTGCTAACCAAACTCCTCGATGACCTTTCCCTAATCCTCATGTCATCGATGGATGCGCTTCAATAAAATTTAACAAGAAAAATGTATGAAGTTAATAATGTAACCCTTATTAGTGAGATAAAAGTAAAAAAAAATATATAGTACTACGGGAGCCTTCGGGCAAGGAGTCGATTCAAGTTAATGGCAAAGGAAAGGCTTGGAATGCCATGTACGATAAAGAAATGATAATGATAAATGGTGATAATGGAAATAATTATTAGAATGATAAATTGTGGATGTACACTTGATATGTTTAATATTGTTGTCTTTATATCTTGATATGGTTGCTTGCTGTAATTCCACACCGTCGGCTTATCCGCTCGGAAAAACTGACTCTCTCTGTATCTCTTTTTTTTGTTTCCTTTTGGCCTTGTGATGGCCCATTAGATGGTGGATCCGGTCAAGTTTATCTTTGAGATTTACCACGACGGTCAGTGGGAGGTGAATCGTCAAGGCTGGGAATGGAGAGGTAGTTCTTAGGTGATCATTAAAGACCCAGGTCACACGCTTCGAGGAGATTCGACTGACACTCGTGTTTGTCGTTTCTCGTTGGTGGATCTTCGGATTTGAGGACTAGTAGACTACCATGGTGGTTATCTATTACCGCTGCCTGCACGCATTATTGGCCTTGGAGCTGAGGAGGTGGAAGTGTACGAGGATTTGGATCCTATTGAGCCTCATGATGATGCTTTTGAGGCCCTGCCCCAGAGTGACCCAGATGAGATTGAAGAGGATCCTAGTGAATGATCGTCTCCAGTCGAGTATTCGGATGCCGATGTTTGGGAGTATGACCCGGAGGAAGTGCCTGCTGCAACATCTAATGATGAGGATCCTTAGTTAGTTTATTTTCAATTATGATATTATGAGTCATGTATGTTATTGAATTTTGATAACTGTTCTGGATACCATGTGACTCCCGTACTTGTAATAATAGTGTGATGATTTTGAGTATGGTAAATTGGGTCCCAAAGCGCGGTGTTAGTAGCACTTCGATTTGGAACTAGATGAATGACGTGGAACATGAATGAATTATGTTGTAATAAAAATCTTTTGAAAAGGAAATGTATTTACAAGAATGAACCCATGCCCACGTCATCAATGAAAAAAATTAACCCGTATTTTTATGAATTAAATAAAAAGGAAATTCCAAGTTTTAAATCGGGGTGTTACATCATAGAGATTAATGGGTATGCACTAACAGTGTAAAAAACACTCGATACATTACCCATTTTCTCATTCTCATAAGGTGCAAACAGATATATAGTAATTCAATGCCTAGTGGCTCGTATATGAAATTATCATACTTTGCAATCGAAAGAAAAAATTCAAGAATTATGACTTATTTTAGACCACTGTGGATCATAAAATGGGTTCCAAAAACATAAATTGGTGACCATTTTGTGACTACATTTTATACATCAGGGATTGCACTTTCAGTTTTTTTTATAAGCAAATAAAAATTTTATTCAACACAAATTGCATTATCAGTGGCTATAAGCCTATAAGTGTCCATTTTCAGGTTTACAATCATAATTTTAGTGATGGATACAACTCGGTCGCCATTTAGCTCAAATTGTATATTTAAAATATTTAAAATAGGCATTCATGAAATGAAATGTAAGAAATTGGGAGTTTTTTTTTTTTTTCAAAGATAACAACTTTCATTATGAGAAATATAAAAAGCAGAAAACAAAGTTCAAGAAACATAACCTAGGGCTATCCCCAAGAGCCTTCCAACAGGCCTAGAAAAAATATATATTAAAACTATCTTAAACACAATGGAATGGCTTCACAATTAAGATAGGTCAAAACAAACTCTTTTTCCTTTCTTTCCATCGTCAATTTCTTCATCACTTCTCCTTTTCATTGCTTGATATTCATCGACATCTCCAAGGATCAGATTCAGATTCGAACCTGGGATTGAGCTTGAGACCGAGGAATTCACGCGGGCCTTGTAACCACTTATATGTGCTTTATTTTTGTTTTTTATGTGGGGCACATGATTACTCCCAGGATTAAATTTAAGCATACCAAGTTCAATGTTCTCCATTGTCAACATAGTAGGATTGAGATCTTGCTCATCAATGATTCCTTTGTGTTTATCTGTGACATGTAGAGAAGAAAGTTGTTGTGCAACTTTGCTTACCATTTCATCATTATAGGTATTGTTGTTTACCTTCAAACCATGAACAGAACCATCAATAATAATCATTTTTCCTATTTGATCATCTGCCTTCAACTCAGGACCATATTTGGACGATCGTACATTATTCTCATTCCGATCTTTGATTAGATCTGAGCATCCTTGTTGCTCATGACCAATCTTCCCACAATAATAACAAAATATAGGCAATTTCTCATATTTAAAATCAACCCAAACATTACCATAATCATCAGTGTCAAGATAAGCACCAAACTGAAGTGGCTTAGACAAATCAATAAGAACCACCGCCTTAGGAATGCTGCTTTGGCTATCACGAGTGACATATATTTCTGCTTCAAGAACTGATCCAATGCGGGAGCAAAGTTTTTGACATATTGTTGAAGTGCGATATTTCAAAGGAAGGCCCCGAACTTGAACTGAAAAAGGAACATGATCGAAATTGTATGCAGATATGTCATGTCCCTTTTTCCATGGCCTGAGAACAAGTAGGTTCCCATTGTAGTTCCATGGTTGCCTATGCAGCTTTGTGCTTGCATCAAACTCATTCTCGAAATAGAACCGATAGATTCTATCCTTAACTTGTTCACAGATAAAACCCTTAGGTTTATTCCACATGTTATACAAGGCTGCTGTTATAGTGGCATGGGAATGTGGTATGTCAGAAAACAATTTACCCACGAGACATTTCTTTGGGGTTTCTAAATTGGTGGGGATTTTACAAGCTTTAAGGGAGGCTGTTTCTTCTTCCTCATTCCAAAGACCCATTGATCTTGAAGATGAGGGAAGAAGGGTGGTGGATTGGTGGTTATGTGAGTTTTTTTATTTCTGATGATAGTATGTGAAAGGAAGGGGTTATCAAGGCATCTTGTTACAATCCATAACCTGCAGAAAGCTATATAAATAAGACTTATGAATCATAGCAACCATCCAATTTTGGATTGCATGATAGTAACTCCTTGTAAATAAAAGGAAGATGTATAAGGTTGGTAGAAACTACTCAGAGGTCAAAAACCTATGAATGCATATAGCCCCAAGGTTGACTAAAATTGTGTTAATTTTATTTATGTACGTAGTCAAAGTTATAATAGCTCTTGAAAATAATATTACATATTTGGATTTGGTGAATAATGAGAATTAAAAGTGTTCAATTGACTCATTTATCGGTATTTTCTATAAGTTTGAATATATTTAATGGAGAATTTAATAACCAATTGAATATATTTTTTTATTATTCCCTCTGTCTCATAAGTTAAGTCTTTTTTGTTTTTCATTTTATCTCATAAGTTATGTTCTTTTAGAAACCTAATATTCATTTATACTTCTTTTTTCAAGTACCCCTATTTATTATATCATCTTTTTCACCACTCATCTATCTATCTCTCTTCAATATTGAAAAAGAGAACATATCTTTTTCACCACTCATATCAAATTCTTACATCATTTACTCATTTATTAAATTTTCTTGAATCTCTAAAAAGACTTGACTTATGGGATGGAAGGAATAATATCTTGTAGTTACCCTCTTCAATATTGGTACATTTGAAAACTATTAAATTAACTACAACTAGTAAAAGATCATAATAAAAGTGTATTATTGTTGTAGTGATTTCTTCCCTAAATATAAGACTCTTTTGATACTTTTATTTTTTCTTTATTTAATTAGGTCTTATACCAATTTTGAATAATAATTAATTACTCCCTCCATCCCATAAGTTAAGTTCTTTTAGGCCATTGCGCATAGATTAAGAAATGAGTAAATGTTGTAAGAATTTGGAATATTTTGAGTAAATTACCTCATTTAATAATAGGAAAAAGAGTAATAATAAATATATGAAGATTATGTTGAAGAGAGATCAAAAAATGAGTGGTAAAAAAGATAATGCAATAAATAAGGGTACTTGCTGGAAAAAGAAGTATAAATGAATATTGAGTTTCTAAAAAATCATAACTTATGGGACAAAATAAAATTGTTAAATGAAAATAACTTATGGGACGGAGGGAGTAATTCTTTCTACCAACCTCCTTAATTACTTTACACTTTTTAAATTCCTAACAATAATATTAATAAAGGTAATTTTGAAAATACATATCAAATATTCATATTTTCAATCCCATTGACTAAATTAATTAACTTTCTTATCAGTCATTAAATCTACAAAAATGGTCTTGTCTTATATATAGGGATGGAGTGAGTATAATGTAACGTTGTAGATTTTCTTAAATTTATTATTAATTACTCCCTCCGTTTCATAAGTTAATGTTCATTTAGTCATCTTACTTTATCCCATAAATTATGTACTTTTAGAAAATCAATACTCATTCATACTTCTTTTTCCAAGCATACCCTTATTTATTACATTCTCTTTTTCACCACTCCTTTATACATCTCTCTTCAATATAATCTACATACATTTATTATTACTCTCTCTATTAATTTTAAATGGAGGTAATTTAGTAAAAATATACCAAATTCTTATATTATTTACTCATTTCTTAACCTATGTGCAATGACTAAAATAACATAAATTATAAAACGGAAGGAATGATAATGTCTGTTATATTAATTTAGGAATTTAATATATGGGCTTTACTTCGGTACCCTTTGAAAATAGATGGTTTTTGTACTCTTTTGACATGGTCCAATAAAAATTAGCCACGTGTTTTTTTTTGCCACGTCATCTAGGCATATTTTTAATTTATAAATTTTATAATTAGGTCCCTAAAATTTTTATATAAAAATATTTTTTTATCCTTAATGTAATTTACCCAAAATAACCTCATTTTAACATTATTTTTCATCTACCCAAATTTTAATTTTATATTTCATTTATTTACCCAAAAAAACCCTTAATAATTTATAATTTCTTGTTTCACTATTCACTCACGTTATTCTTCTCCATCAATCTATTAGACCCTTCTTCTTCTATCACTGCCAAGTACCAACATCATCATCTTCTTCTTCTTTATTCATACCTTCTTAATTCAACAATAGTAACTTTCCTCAAGACAACATTGGATATTTGAAATGTAGGCATGAACTTTAATATTATAAACTTGGCGTTGTCTTGTGAGTTGTAAACAACATATTCCATTGTGACAATACTTGTCGAATTCGTTTTCGTCAAAATCAGAGTGCGCGGAAAATAATGGTACTCAAGGATCATAATTGAAATAAACATCATACCATCATATATATATATATATATCATGAGAAAAGATCCATGAGTACAACTGTCATCATCAAAATAGGTAGTGCATACAAGATACCATGTCCATAATACTGAAATACATAATAAAATCTGAAAGATAAGACCTAGACTCTCAAACACTACAAAATATGTACAATAAATAACAACTCAAAACTAAGTGTCTGAGAGCAAGTCAACTAATCCTCCGTGCATCCATCTGGTACACTGCAGCTACAAAGTCGGTCCGGGATCTGTAACATCCTAATTTTTATTTCCAAGTGTAATTAGTACTTAGAATGAGCCTTGGGTGAAGAAATGAAGATTTTAAGTTAAAAGTATGTAATTAGGAAGTGGTGGGAATTAGGATCATAAGACTTTAGGAAATTTTAAATGCAAGTTTCGTTGCTCAAATCATGAATTCCACCGTTGGATATGAAGTAGTATATATGTGGAAAATTGTCTCAAAGTTTGAGCAAGATCCAACGGGTAGAAAAGAAGTTGTAGAAGTTTGAAGTTGATAAGTGCAGACTTTAAGGCCCTCGCTCCAGCGAGAATGGGCTCGCTTAAGCGAAACTGTGTAATTTAGATCCTGATTCTCTGAGTAGTTTTCGCTCCAGCGAAAATAAGTTCGCTCCAGCGAAAGTCTGCTAGCTCAAGCGAAAACGGTTCGTGCAAAACCCAGAATTACTGAGTAAAACTCGCTCCAGCAAAAATCTACTCGCCCGAGTGAAAATCGTCAGAGTAGTAAAAAAATAAAAGCGTGTGGACAACTCATTTCGTGGCTTCCAAGGCTTCCCTTGGAAGCCACCAATCTCCACCAGACAAAACCTATAACCATGCAACAAAACACCCCTTATGCATCTCTAGCAACAAAAACAACAAGGCCACCACCCTTCCTTCGTCATTGTTCGAAACCCCCTCTCTCCTAGGGCACACAAACCTCAAGCACCATTTTCCTTCCTCAATCCTTAGAAATCAAGACCATAATCATCATCATCAAACACTTTAGGACCAAGAAAAATGAGTTAGAAACCCTCCTTATTCCCTCCTCCATTCCACGCCTCTCTCTCTCTCTAAGTTTCTATTGATTTATCAACTTCTCACTATGGAGAATCATTATCCTCATGCAAAGTGATCAAGAACAAGACAAGGAGCACTCACTACCCAAGTATAACCAACACAATAGAGTTATTCACCACCATTGGATTCTGACTCTTTTGAGGTGGCAAGCTAGGCTAAGGAGGTTCAAAGTACCAAGGTTCTAAGCTAGGGCAAAAGGAATAAGCATCCTTATCTCACCACATTTGACGTAAGGGGGTGGGTATTGGCTTGTCATAGGAATGGGTGTCCATTTAGTTATAATAGTTTGCTAGGAGTTATTTGCTTAGGAGGATTAACTAGAAACCCTAAGGTAGTGAGCTTTGATATATATGTGATTAGGATATTATATAAATAAGATGAGACTTGGAAGAAATGCTTATAAAATGGTTATAAAAATTAAGTTTTGAAAGTGACCCTATATGTGAATATTTGATGTATGTTGGTGATTATTTGGTGATAAAAGGTTACTTATAAGTATATGTGTTATTTGTTATTGGGAAATTAATTTATTGCTTAAGAAATGGTATATATTTATATATTTGGAAAAATGAGAACATGAGACTAAGCTGAATAAAAGGAGTGTAGTGTGGTTGATCCTTGGAAGCACCGGCACACTAGGTGCCTTGCTAGGTGGTGAATTGTTTGCTAGGGCCAATTGCCTGTCAGGCCAATTGCCCTTTAGGTCCAAAATCCCGTTAGGCGTCGGTGCGCTAATGGATCAATTCACTGCATAACCACCTGAAAAAGAATAAAATGTGGACTGGAGTAAAGAGAAATGAATTGAGGAAATAAATAAGCATAGTCCTAACGGGTGATGCCTAATGGGTGTAAAGTCCTGACAGGTGTAAAGTCCCTAGTAGGTGGTGAATTGCCTAGCAGGTGCATAAAATCCTAGTGGTGCAAAAAAAAAAAGAGAAAAGAGAAATGAGGAAAGAAGAGAAAAGGGAATGTGTGAATAATGAAAATGAGAAAAGGAAATGGAAATAAGACTTGGAAATGTTATGTAAATATGTAATAAGAGGAACAAGAAATGAGAATGGTACATAGATTGAGAATGATTGAATAATGTGATTGTCTTAAAATGTGTGATATGTGAACTATTTGGTAATTGTGATTGGCCTAGTGAGTATGTTATGTCTATTTGGAAACTGCATTTCTATTTCTTGTGCAATGCTCACTCCCTTAACATTTTTCAGGTTCTGAGATCGAGCTAGCACAACCCCCGGCCGAGCAGGTGCACTCTCCCTCACAGGGAGAGTAGATTATAGTATTATAAGACATGGAAATTAAATGTCCTGGGTCCAATTATCATGATGATGATGTGATGTATTTTGTTTTGTACAAAATGTAAATATTTACTTTTGGTAGGGCCCAGGACAACCTCTTAGTAAAGGGGTATTTTGGGAAAACTTAATATGTGATAACTTGTATATATATTCTGCTGAACACTCTGATGACTACATGACTATTGTGGGTGCACTTAATGCACAACTTATGTTTTGAGCCCTGCTGGCTTCTGAATGAAATATAATATATATCTTAATCAGGTTGCAGGTTAAATTAATTTTTGGAAAATCCAGTAAATAAAGGAAACTCCATCCGTTTGACGGCAGAATTTTTATAAATTAAAAAGGAAATTTTAAATTCACTATTTTAATTAATGGGTAAGTATGTGTAAATTAAGTAAGGTGTTACATTTATGATATCAGAGCAGTTTCCCTCGGGCATGTAGTGTGGACTCACTACTCCAAGGGTAACTCACCGAGCGAGTAACCAAAGTGAATAATTAAGTGTCTAAGTAGTTAGCATTAGGTGTATATATAGTTATATATAATTGTTTAGCTATCTAATCTTTAACTGCTTGTCCCTCCATGACTTAATAGTATGGCAGGGAGGCGGGTCGACAATGACCGAATTGCTGCAATTCTTGAGACTCTGGTTCAGATGCAACAGAACCAGGCTGATAATCAAGCCCAGAACATAGCAGCAGCAGTGACCGCCGCAGCAGCAGCCATGCAACCTCCACCAACACCTCCTGTAGAAATTGATTGGATGGCTCGATTCAGGAAGAGCGAACCGCCCAGGTTCGAAGGGGGATTCAATACTGATGGAGCTCAGAAATGGCTCCAAGAAATAGAGAAGGTTCTCCGCTCTTTGCAACCACCCGCTGATCAGAAAGTTCGGTTGGTTGAGTATATGTTGTCGGGTGAAGCTGAGCATTGGTGGGAACACCAGAGGAGGAGCTTAGAAGCATTACTTGGGATTTGTTCAAGATCCGCTTTCTTGGGAAATATTTTCTTGAGGAGGTTAGAAGGGAGAAGGATCTGTTGTTTCTCAAGCTGGAGCAGGGGAGTCTGAGTGTCGGCGAATATGCGGCTGATGAAGGTCTAATATATGATGTTTTAAGGCTTAATTTCACTTCCTTTAGCTTGGGTTTTAGCTTGTTTCTCTTGTAAATATAGGTATTTTGTATTAGTTTTAAGAATTCTTAGTTTATTAGAATCCTTTGAACGTTTTGATCCGCTTTGGGTATGTTTCAGGTGTTTCGGAGCTTTATTTGGAGAAAATATTATTGGAGCTAAGAAGAGCATAAGAAGACCTTGAAAATGGCATAAGAATAGAGAGAAACGGAGTCGAAAGTTACTGAGCACGCCCAGGCGCGAGAATGGCGCGCCCAGGCGCGCGTGCTTTGTCATTCACTGGCTCATCAGATATAGCGTGCCCAGGCGTGCTGGTCTGCACGTCCAGGCGTGCGAGTGACGAGAAAGCCCAATTGGGCCTATTTCTGATCAGTTTTGAGGGATTTTGATAAGATTAGACTTCTATCTATTTATATTAGGATTAATATTAGGTTTAGAAAGAGTTAGATAGGATTAAGAAAGTCATGAATAGTAATTAGGATTCAATAGATAGAGTTTGAAGGAGATTTACACAATTTTGGGAGCATTCGAAGGAGGGATCTGGAGAAGATTGAAGATTCAAAGCACATATATGTGGTAATTTAGGAATAAATATCATAGTTATTTGTTTTCTTCTTCTCTTTCATTATGTGTAACTAAACCTTTTGTCTTAGGAACATGGTAGAATTGTAATTGTAATTTATTTTTATGAATTAATGTTTTTCAGTTTTAAATCATGTGTTTAATTGTGTTTTTAATGTCATGCATAGAAGTAGCTAATCTATGTTTTGGATTTCTAAATCTGAATTGGAAAATTAGGATTTAGAGTAGGTCATGCAATTAAACAGTATAATGATTCAACTTGTAGGAATACTTTTGGATTATTATATAACTTGATAATTCACTGTTCCTATTTAAGGTTATTCAATAGATTAAATTTCTAAGGAATTAGGATTTAATAAATTTAATAAACAGTAATTTCATAAGAGGAATCTAGGAATTACTATTTTATGAATTTATTCATGATTTAAATGAAAAATATTGATTTATAATAAATAAATGAATATACAATGATACTAAGTTCCTAACCAAGTTCTTCCATTTAATATCTTTTTTTTTATTTTCAGCATATAATTCTTCTTTTTAATTTATTTATTTAATTCTGAATTTTATCTTTTAATAGATTTTATTCTAGATTTTACCTTAGGTAGAGATAGATTGAACAATTCTGAGTCCCTGTGGGAACGATATCTGGTCTTAACCGACTATATTACTTTGCGATCTAGTATACTTGCTAGAGAGTGATCAAGTTTTTGGCGTCGTTGCCGAGGACTTGAATTAGTTTAATCTGTTTTGGCACAAAGAAGTAATTTGGAGTGAAATCTATTTTTGGTATTTAATTGAAATGTATAATAATTATTTGTGAAGAGTTAAAATTTTTTGATTTTGTTTTGGCTTCACACCCTCTTACTTATGATGCAAATACCCCTATTAGTGAGATTGAAAAGTTTTATAAGAAATCTTTCATAGAAAATATAATACAAGAGTTGTCCGTGAAGGAAGGCTTAAGTACTAATTTCTCTGAAAATTTTGAAGAAAAAGAAATTAAAGTGCATCATAAGGTAGAAGAGGTGAAACAAAACAAAACAATTGGGGATAGAATAATAAAAGAAAAATTTGACTCATCCTTGCGTGCTGAAATTTCTGAACTTAAAATTTGTGTTAAATCCTTAGCATGTTTGGATGATTCAAAATTTTTCAATTATGTTCGACCCTTGAGTTTGCATGATGCTTTTCCAGAACATCAACACAAGTCATTGTTGTACAAAGGGATGAATAAAGATCCTAATAATTTTGTTTTTCTTGTTCATGAAATTAACACCTTCATGAATGAGAAAAAAGATAAATTTTCTAAGATGATGCATGATGTAAGGAATATACCTTTTGACCCTGGTGGGATTGGATTTATTTCTAAAATTTCCTTACTTCATCCATGCTCATTCCCATGGGACATGGGAGTAACTTGTTATTCCTATATCACATGGGAGTTGAGCCATAAAATTTGGGATCCTGGTGGATTCTTTGTAATTATGTAGTAGTGTAGGTTTATTTTTTTTTGTTAGTGAATAAGGAGTTGAAACTTTCTGTAAGTGATTTTTAATGAGGTGCTTTATAGCACTATTTTTAGTTGTTCATGTGACACAGGTAAATAAAATTTGAGAATTTTCTCCATGTTGCATTAAAAGAAAAAGATGTGCTCAAAAGGTAAGTTTCTTAATTCCTTATAGGAGTTGATCTTAGGAAATTAGTTTTTAGTATAGGTAATTTTAATTTAGTTATTTTTAATTTTAATTTTTTTTATTTTATTATTCTGTAAATTAAATTAAAAAAAAGGCCTGTATAGTACCCCCGCGCCTGGGCGCGCTCGATGCGTTATCGGATACGTAAGGGGCTGTTTTCACCCCATTCTCCCAATTCCTTCAATTTCATTCTTCCCCAATTCAAACCCTAACCCCTAATTTCTCAAATTCACCAAAAATCTTCATCAAATCCTCAAATTCTTCCAACAAAACTCAACATTCCTTCTTCCTTTTCCATTATTCTTCCATATTTCTCAAAGATTTTCAAGTTTTTCTCCTCTTCTCTACCTCCCCTATCAATTCGGTTTTTCTTTCTCTAGAGCAAAGGGACACGAATTTCTCCATTATTTTGGGTAAGAATCACTCTTCTATACTCCTTGGTACTGTTGTGATTGATTTTGGAGTCAAGAGTTAGTGATTTAGAGCTTGGTTTTTGAGTTCTAGAGAGTGCCCACCAAGTGTTTGATAAATTGCCTTTAGTTAGTTCTGAGCTTTTAGGATGCCTAGGGGAAAAAGACCAGTTGTAGGAAGTGCTAGTAGTGATTTGGGGAAGACCTTCGAGCATTCGAGGGTCTCCGACTATTATGAAGGGAAGATGGTGAAGAGGGGTATAACCCCGGAGACAAGTATGCTATATGAGAGTGAGGGGCCGGTAGGGAGGCGAGTTGTTGGGGTTAGTAGTATTGAGGAGGTGAAGGAGACCCCGTTGATTAACAGGTGGTTGGATTGGATTAGGGAGCCTGACGAGGTGTTTAGCAAATTCCTGGTCTGGGAATTTTATGCTAATGCCTGGTGGAGGGCGAAGAGGTTTGAGTTGGATGGTACTCATAGGAGGATATCGTATGTCCGCGGAGTTGAGGTTCCTTATGATGCTGACACCATTGCTCGTGTCATGGGACTTCAGTCTTACCCTTTGGAGGCGGCACCTGCTATGTTTACTGTTGCTAGTTTTGATAATGAGGAGGAGTACCCGCTGAACATGGTGAAGGATGCTTTATTTCTGGCAGACAAGGATTGGAACTTGACTACGTCTGGAGTAGTCAAGCATGTTTACCAGAAGAACTTGGTGGGAGCGGCTAGATTCTGGGTCAGATTCATTATGCATAATTTGGACCCACATTCTCATGACACTGAGGTACAGCCAGGGGTTTGCACACTGATATATGCCCTTCGCCGTGGTATCATAGTAGACGCTGCATCTATCATCTCTGATAGGATGCATCATTTTGCTAAGAAGGAGGCAGGGTATGTAGGCTTTCCTTGGGTGATCACCCGACTGTGCGCTGCAGCCGGTGTTGATTTCCGTGGAGATGTGAGGGATCTTAGGAGGACCCCGAAGATGACTAAGGCTACATGGGACATGTTTATTGGCAGATCTATAGAGGTAGCTAGAGCCGGTCCACCACAGCCACAGAGCCAGATGCCAGTTCAGCAGCCTCAGGATGAGGCAGGTCCTTCTAGCCAGCCAGCACAGCAGAGGGGAGGTGATGATGGGAAGATCATTGGGATGTTACAGCGTTTTCTCTGGAGACAGAGCAGAGCAGCTGAGTTCCAGCGCAGAGAGATGCGTAGGAACCAGGCTAGAGATTCATTTCTGAGCAGTATCGGAGCAGCGCAGGGTATGCCCTATGATGTGCCACCATACACGGATGAGGATCAAAGCTTACTTAATGCATCTCCTGAGGAGGAGGATGAGGAGTAGTAGTGTAGGGGATTTTGATTTTTATTGTTATATATTGTATCCCTTCCCCTATTCAGACCTGTACTGTTGCCATAACAAAAATATGTATTGCTTTCTAGGATTTGTTTTTAGTTTTATTGCATGAATTTTATTTGGATTTTTTATTATGTGCATCTAGTTCTATTTTGTATGACAGGTGTGAGTTGATATATTTTCCCCATTAGAGGTGCTATTTTTGGCATTTGGTTCTAACGCTTGCAGGTATTAAGTTTGGGGGAATATTTTCTCACGTTTGTTATTGATGAGCAATTTTTGTGGATGTAATTAGTAAGTATTCCAAATTTATTACATGTAATTTTTTATTTTGTAGTTAGGTATGTTTAGTTTAGTTTGCTTGAGGACAAGCTAACCTTTAAGTTTGGGGGAGTGTACAAAATTAAAAATTTTCAGATCTGAATTCTTTCTCCCATTTTTGGTGTTGGTTTGTGTCTTAGGTAGAGGTTTTGTAATTATTCTAGACTTAGGATTATTTTTCTGATGATAGGTGTATATACTTAGTTTAAGATTAGACTCATTGATTCAGGTTATTTATTTGTTGAGCTGTAAATATTTTTGAAATTTGGTTATTTTGACAAAGTTTTTCAGAACTTGAGATTAGTGAACTGACTTTAGCTTAGTGAGATTTTGAGCCTTTTGATGGGGTACGATTTAGTTGAAATATTTTGATTTGAGACCCCTATTTCTTTCATGAGTGTGTTCTCTTTAGTTTTGTGTTCTAGAACTTGACCGGTGACCATTTTGAGATTGATAATTAATTACATGCATGAAAATGATTAAGGCATTTAGGATGGTGTTTTTGTAGCCTTCAGCGTTTGTGGATTTGTTTTCCCTTAGTTGCCCATTTTGAGCCTAATATAAATATGATTTTTCTTTGGTACTCTGCATTGATTGTTATTTTTGTGAGTACCTTAGGAATTTTGAATGAGCAATTGAGAGGGGGACATTTCAAAAGTATGAAAATTGTGAAAGTGTGATTGAGTTACTCTTCTTCCAAAAGAAAAAAAAGAAAAAGAAAAAGAAAAATTGAGAAACAGTGAAAATTGATGAATGATAAAAAAAAAAAGAAATTTTGTTTGGATGAAGTAGTAGAGTAAAATTGAAAAAGAAGAAGTTTGAAATAGTTGTGATTTGAGTGTGAGTCCTCATAGTATTCATTGCTCATTCATAATTTTTAGAGGGAAATTTTTTTTGCATATTAGCCCTTAGTTTCATCCTTTCTTTCTTTAATCCCACCTTAACACTTTTAGCCATGGCCACGTTACAACCAAATTAAAGACCTTTTGATTTGTGCATGTTTTTAATAATTTCAGTGGAGATTTGGGTCTATGGTCAAGCTTATGGTAACATTTAACTCTTGTATTAACTTGAGTGAATTGATTTATACCCTTGATACATATGAGAGATAAACACTGAGAGGTTGAGAGTGTTCACTAGTTCTGAGTTCTGATTGATTTTGTTTCTTTAACCAGGTTTTGATATGTGAATAGCTTGTGTAAATATGTGGTTGTGTTGATGAGTCGAAGTCTTAGATTAAGTATTGTACATTTTGATTTAGAAGGTAGTCTTGTGTTTATGAATTTTTATTTTACTTTTGCCTGGGACATGCAAAATGCTAAGTTTGGGGGTGTGATGAAGGTCTAATATATGATGTTTTAAGGCTTAATTTCACTTCCTTTAGCTTGGGTTTTAGCTTGTCTCTCTTGTAAATATAGGTATTTTATATTAGTTTTAGGAATTTTTAGTTTATTAGAATCCTTTGAACGTTTTGATCCGTTTCGAGTATGTTTCAGGTGTTTCGGAGCTTTATTTGGAGAAAATATTATTGGAGCTAAGAAGAGCATATGAAGACCTTGAAAATGGCACAAGAACGGAGAGAAACGGAGTCGAAAGTTACTGAGCACGCCCAGGCGCGTGTGCTTCGTCATTCACTGGGTCATCAGATATAGTGCGCCCAGGCGCGCAAGTCACGAGAAAGCCCAATTGGGCCTATTTATGATAAGTTTTGAGGGATTTTGATAAGATTAGACTTTTATCTAATTATATTAGGATTAATATTAGGTTTAGAGAGAGTTAGATAGGATTAAGCAAGTCATGAATAGTAATTAGGATTCAATAGATAGAGTTTGAAGGAGATTTACACAATTTTGGGAGCATTCGAAGGAGGGATCCGGAGAAGATTGAAGATTCATAGCACATATCTGAGGTAATTTAGGAATAAATATCATAGTTATTTGTTTTCTTATTCTCTTTCATTATGTGTAACTAAACCTTTTGTGTTAGGAACATGGTGGATTTGTATTTGTAATTTATTTTTATGAATTAATGTTTTTCAGTTTTAAATCATGTGTTTAATTGTGTTTTTAATGTCATGCATAGAAGTAGCTAATCTATGTTTTGGATTTCTAAATTTGAATTGGAAAATTAGAATTTAGAATAGGTCATGCAATGAAACAGTATAATGGTTCAACTTGTAGGACTACTTTTGGATTATTATATAACTTGATAATTCACTGTTCCTAATTAAGGTTATTCAATAGATTAAATTTCTATGGAATTAGGATTTAATAAATTGAATAATATACAGTAATTTCATAAGAGGAATCTAGGAATTACTATTTTATGAATTTATTCATGATTTAAATGAAAAATATTGATTTATAATAAATAAATGAATATACAATGATACTACGTTCCTAACCAAGTTCTTCCATTTAATTTCTCTTTTATTTTATTTTCAGCATATAATTCTTCTTTTTAATTTATTTATTTAATTCTGAATTTTATCTTTTAATAGATTTTATTCTAAATTTTACCTTAGATAGAGATAGATTGAACAATTCTGAGTCCCTGTGGGAACGATATCTGGTCTTAACCGACTATATTACTTTGCGATCTAGTATACTTGCTAGAGAGTGATCAGCGGCACAATTCGATGATTTGATTCGGAACTCCAGTGGTTACAGAGATGCAGATGAGCGAGCTAAATGCATCAAGTTTGAATCTGGTCTTCGGGAGGATATTCGACTTGCTTTCGAATATCAGAACATTTCAGATCTCTCTCATCTGGTCAATGTAGCAAGAACTTATGAAAAAGGGCTCAAGAGAAAAGCTGATGCAGATCGGAACAAGGCAGCTCAGAAATCTGTCGGACCTACCAGAGGCAAGGGTCCTATGCAAAGATCAGGCCCATATTCTAATGATAAGGTTGCAGCCCCACGAAAAACTGGCCTGATGGCGATTACTTATGATTCTATTCCAGCTTGTAAGCATTGTGGAAGGCGGCACAGAGGTGCAAGTTGGTCCTTAGGCCGAACTGAAGGGCTTTGTTATGTTTGTGGTCAGCCCGGCCACTATGCAAACAACTGTCCTAAGAGCCCGTTAAAGAGGGAAATCAATGAGAACAAAGTGCAGAAAACAGGTGGGAGCCAACCACTGCAGAGGGGCAAAGTCTATACACTAGATGGGAAAGAGGTGACAGATGAAGATGAGCTGATCATAGGTACTTCCCATGTTAATGGCATTTCTTGTGGTGTTCTGTTTGACTGTGGTGCAACTCATTCTTTCATTTCTATCGATTGCATGAAGAGATTAGGGTTGTCCACTATTGATATGCCTTATAAATTGTCAGTCTCTATCCCTACAAATTCTTTAGTAGTCACCTCACAGATGTGTTTGGATTGCCCACTCCGAGTCTTGGAGTGGGAATTCAAAGTCAATCTTATTTGTCTGCCCCTGACTAGACTAGATATCATTCTGGGTATGGACTGGATGACTCAGCATCATGTTCTAATTGACTGCCGTAAGAAAGCAGTTATCTTTAGTGATTCTTCTCTATCTGCCATGGAAGTAGATGAAACATCTGATGCCTGTCAAAGTCCAGTAGTTTGTGAATTTCTGGATGTCTTTTCTACAGAGATTCCCGGATTGCCTCCAAAAAGAGAAGTGGAGTTTAGTATTGATCTAAAGCCTGGTACTGGCCCAATTTCTATTGCCCCGTACAGAATGGCGCCTCCTGAATTGGAAGAATTGAAGAAGTAGTTGGAGGAGCTATTAGCAAAGAAACTGATTAGTCCAAGTGTATCACCCTGGGGAGCTCCTATTCTTTTTGTCAAGAAGAAGGATGGTAGTCTCCGACTGTGCACTGACTACAGGCAGTTGAATGCGGTGACAGTGAAGAATAAATATCTGCTCCCTCGCATGTATGATTTGCTGGATCAATTGAGGGGTGCAATAGTGTTTTCTAAGATTGACCTCCGATCGGGATACCATCAAATCCGTATCCGTGAAGAGGACATTCCTAAAACTGCTTTGAGGACGCGATATGGCCATTTTGAATATGTAGTGATGCCTTTTGGTTTAACCAACACTCCTGCAATATTCATGGACTACATGAACATAATCTTCATGCCTTATTTGGATTCTTTTTTAATAGTGTTCTTCGACGATATTCTCATCTATTCTAAGAGTCCAGCTGAGCATGAGGAGCATTTGAGGATAGTGTTGCAAATCCTCAAAGAGAAGCAGTTGTATGCTAAGCTTTCTAAGTGTAGCTTCTGGTTGAATGAAGTTCATTTCTTGGGTCATGTAATTTCTGCTCAGGGAGTTGCTGTAGACCCCTCTAAGGTGGAAGTAGTGTTAAAGTGGGAGAGACCCACAACAGTTATAGAGATCAGAAGTTTTCTGGGAATGGCAGGTTATTATCGGAGATTCATTGAGGGATTCTCCAAATTGGCTCTTCCATTGACTATGTTGACCAGGAAAGATGTTCCTTACCAGTGGTCAAAGCAGTGTGAGAGCAGTTTTCTAGAGCTGAAGAGGAGGCTGACTAGTTCACCGGTTTTAATCTTGCCGGACCCAACCCAAACCTTTGATGTTTATTGTGATGCTTCAAAGCAAGGTTTGGGTTGTGTACTTATGCAGCGAGGCAAAGTTGTAGCATATACATCGAGACAGTTGCGACAGCATGAACAGAATTATCCAACTCATGATCTGGAGTTAGCAGCTGTTGTCTTTGCATTGAAAATCTAGAGACATTATTTGTATGGCATGAAGTTTGAGGTGTTCAATGATCACAAGAGTCTCCGTTATCTCTTCGATCAGAAAGATTTGAATATGAGACAGAGGAGATGGATGGAATTCCTGAAAGATTATGATTTCCATCTTCAGTACCATCCTGGTAAAGCTAATGTGGTAGCTGATGCGCTAAGTCGCAAGACACTACATGTTAGGAACATGTTGGTGAAAGAAATATAGCTGATACAGGAGTTCAGTGATCTCAATTTGAACATGCAGATGAAGGAGAAAAGCATTGTTCTAGAAATGTTGCAGGTCACTAGTGAATTGATGGATTTGATTAAGGAAAGGCAGGCCGATGATGAAGAACTTCAGAAATTGTTGGAAGGAGCAGCTGTAACATCCCGACTCTCTAACCTTGATTTGTTTATTATAACGAAAATAGAGAAGAAATTTTTCGCAAATAATTTCGTAGCTTTGTTCTTCCAATGTAGAAGCAACTCTTCAAGTAATATTTAGCGCGGAAGCAAGACAACAGAACTTAATTCAAGTAATAAGACACAATAGTTCAAACTAACTTATTCAAATAACAAATAGACTCTGAGCCACTCAAGACACTGATCGTAACCCAGAGCATGGTTCTCAACTCCAATGGTCGGGAAGGGAATCTCCTATCCCTTGCCGTTCCTACTCCCCTTATATTAAAACAGAACCTTCATTACCTACAAGGGCAACAGGGAGTAAGTCATAGCTAATCACATTAAAGCGAATAATAAATAGCAGAGGCTAAAAACAACAAACACAAGTATTCAAGTAGTAACAATTTACAAATGCATATACACATGTCAAACACTTTTTATCCGAGCAATTGATCTTATTGTTAATGGCATGATGCATGCTTATCTCAACAATTTCCCGGGGCATCACAGCTTGGAGGAAAATAGGTCATCCTTAGCCTCCTCCGAGAGACAACGGAGTGAGCTCGACCATTCCCGACAGACAGCGGGTTCCCGACAGACAGCGGGTGCGACAGACAGCGCAAGGGCACCTCAACAAGCTGGAGCAATCAATGCATGAATGCACCCATAATCCATTACTAATCCTCATTATCGATTCATTATCACTTCCATCAAGGACATAGTCCATCATTTCATCTTTCCATTCATTAATTCTCTTCTTTAACAATTTCTTTAGCTGGTGCTGATGTAGTCATAATAACGCCATTAGCGGCATAGCCACTTTGTGATGGGTGTACTTATTTTCAATTTTCCTTTTAGAAAAATCGATCAGCGGCCCAGCCACCTTGTGATGGTTTTAGAAATAGTGTATAATCATTTACTTAGTAATCCATCGGGGCATAGCCTCCTATTGGTGGATTTTTATTGCAACGACCCCATTGGGACTCCCATAGAAAAATATCAACCGAGTGAGTAAAACTTTCACTGGGACATCTAGGGATCATATCAACCAAATGGGTGTACGCACTTTCGTTGGGACTCCTGTAGGGAAATAATCAACCACTGAATAAAATTCCAGTAGGACACCTCCAGGATAGTTATCAACCAACGGGATTCAGTTTTTATAATATTAGATGAGTTAATCATTCAAAATTTACGAAAAATAAGTGTCTTCTGAAAAGTTGTTCAAACTAATCGAGTAGTTCATGAACTACTCGAGTAGTTCAAGCCAAAATACTCGATTACTTGAAGAAATACTCGAGTTGTTCATCATTTTCCTGAATACTCGAGTCTTTCTCTAAATACTCGAGTCTTTTTGCTGCGACAGCACCGGTTTTTCTGCATAATGTGCACCAATTCGTGATTCTTACACTTTTGCTTCAATCTAGTACCAAACAGAAGTTAGTTTACAAGTAATAAACATGTAGCATATAATAATTAACATCAAATTAACAGAAATCATAATAAAATCATAGAATTGCATAAATAATAGCAAATAGCATCGGTGCAAGACAGCTAAAGAAGCTAAAGGGATGATTGATTGAGGAGAAAAGGAACTGAATCACGATTTGAGTTTCTGCACCGGTGCAAGACAGCTTGCACTAGCTGACATTGGCCATTGATTTCACCATGAATAAGGCATGAAAAAGAACGAAACAAGTCAACTTAAGCAACTAGGGAATGCTAGCTTTAATTAGAAACAAGTTTGGAATCAAATGGGTTCCTGGATTTACCAAACCAATTCAAAGAAGAAGGGTGTTTGACACTAAAACTTGCCCTGTTTTTACAGCTTTGGAGACTCAACTTCGATTGCCCAGAACTTGCTCCATAGGAGGTTATTTCGTGTGGTTATTGTTTCTAAATCAAGAGGGGAATTAGAACTCCGAATTGTGTTTTGGTCTCAGGGAAAAAGGTGAGAATTGAGGGAGAAAGAACTGATCAAAATCAGCACCAGAAAACAGAGGAAATGAGAATGGGAATTCGGATTTAGACGAATTGAATGGGTTTCTAGCTTCCCCAAGCCTCTATTTATGGCCTAAGATTTCCCTCCTACGAAGTAATGTCCAGCTCTGTGCTTGGAACCAAGAGAAAACGCGTTTTGGTGCGAGTTATTATGGCCGGCCCATACGGTTGTGGCCTTGACATGTATATACTGTTGGATTTTCTCGGTTGTTTGACCTGCGTGGGTAGGTTAAGGTTCCTGTACGTCCCGTTTGCTTCCGTTTAGTCTCGGAAGGACTGAAGGAGATGTATGTGTGCTAACCAAACTCCTCGATGACCTTTCCCTAATCCCCATGTCATCGATGGATGCGCTTCAATAAAATTTAAGAAGAAAAATGTATGAAGTTAATAATGTAACCCTTATTAGTGAGATAAAAGTAAAAAAAAATATATAGTACTACGGGAGCCTTCGGGCAAGGAGTTGATTCAAGTTAATGGCAAAGGAAAGGCTTGGAATGCCATGTACGATAAAGAAATGATAATGATAAATGGTGATAATGGAAATAATTATTGGAATGATAAATTGTGGATGTACACTTGATATGTTTAATATTGTTGTCTTTATATCTTGATATGGTTGCTTGCTGTAGTTCCACACCGTCGGCTTATCCGCCCGGAAAAATTGACTCTCTCTGTATCTCTTTTGTTTTTGTTTCCTTTTGGCCTTGTGATGGCCCATTAGATGGTGGATCTGGTCAAGTTTATCTTTGAGATTTACCACGACGGTCAGTGGGAGGTGAATCGTCAAGGCTGGGAATGGAGAGGTAGTTCTTAGGTGATCATTAAAGACCCAGGTCACACGCTTCGAGGAGATTCGACTAACACTCGTGTTTGTCGTTTCTCGTTGGTGGATCTTCGGATTTGAGGACCAGTAGACTACCATGGTGGTTATCCATTACCGCTGCCTGCACGCATTGGCCTTGGAGCTGAGGAGGTGGAAGTGTACGAGGATTTGGATCCTATTGAGCCTCATGATGATTCTTTTGAGGCCCTGCCCCAGAGTGACCCAGATGAGATTGAAGAGGACCCTAGTGAAGGATCATCTCCAGTCGAGTATTCGGATGCCGATGTTTGGGAGTATGACCCGGAGGAAGTGCCTGCTGCAACATCTAATGATGAGGATCCTTAGTTAGTTTATTTTCAATTATGATATTATGAGTCATGTATGTTATTGAATTTTGATAACTGTTCTGGATACCATGTGACTCCCGTACTTGTAATAATAATGTGATGATTTTGAGTATGGTAAATTGGGTCCCAAAGCGCGGTGTTAGTAGCACTTCGATTTGGAACTAGATGAATGACGTGGAACTTGAATGAATTATGCTGTAATAAAAATCTTTTGAAAAGGAAATGTATTTACTGCCCACGTCATCAATGAAAAAAATTAACCCGTATTTTTATGAATTAAATAAAAAGGAAATTCCAAGTTTCTAAATCGGGGTGTTACATCATAGAGATTAATGGGTATGCACTAACGGTGTAAAGTATCAGTCCATCATCCACCATTCATTTGTATTACTTTAATCTAAAAGTCAACGATCATAAACGAATTGAATGAATAGTGGATGATGCCTGATGGTGTAAAAAACACTCGATACATTACCCATTTTCTCATTCTCATAAGGTGCAAACAGATATATAGTAATTCAATGCCTAGTGGCTCGTATATGAAATTATCATACTTTGCAATCAAAAGAAAAAATTCAAGAATTATGACTTATTTTAGACCACTGTCGATCATAAAATGGGTTCCAAAAACATAAATTGGTGACCATTTTGTGACTACATTTTATACATTAGGGATTGCACTTTCAGTTTTTTTATAAGCAAATAAAAATTTTATTCAACACAAATTGCATTATCAATGGCTATAAGCCTATAAGTGTCCATTTTCAGGTTTACAATCATAATTTTAGTGATGGACACAATTCGGTCGCCATTTAGCTCAAATTGTATATTTAAAATATTTAAAATAGGCATTCATGAAATGAAATGTAAGAAATTGGGAGTTTTTTTTTTTTTTTGCAAAGATAACAACTTTCATTATGAGAAATATAAAAAGCAGAAAACAAAGTTCAAGAAACATAACCTAGGGCTATCCCCAAGAGCCTTCCAACAGCCTAGAAAAAATATATATTAAAACTATCTTAAACACAATGGAATGGCTTCACAATTAAGATAGGTCAAAACAAACTCTTTTTCCTTTCTTTCCATCGTCAATTTCTTCATCACTTCTCCTTTTCATTGCTTGATATTCATCGACATCTCCAAGGATCAGATTCAGATTCGAACCTGGGATTGAGCTTGAGACCGAGGAATTCACGCGGGCCTTGTAACCACTTACATGTGCTTTATTTTTGTTTTTTATGTGGGGCACATGATTACTCCCAGGATTAAATTTAAGCATACCAAGTTCAATGTTGTCCATTGTCAACATCGTAGGATTGAGATCTTGCTCATCAATGATTCCTTTGTGTTTATCTGTGACATGTAGAGAAGAAAGTTGTTGTGCAACTTTGCTTACCATTTCATCATTATAGGTATTGTTGTTTACCTTCAAACCATGAACAGAACCATCAATAATAATCATTTTTCCTATTTGATCATCTGCCTTCAACTCAGGACCATATTTGGACGATCGTACATTATTCTCATTCCGATCTTTGATTAGATCTGAGCATCCTTGTTGCTCATGACCAATCTTCCCACAATAATAACAAAATATAGGCAATTTCTCATATTTAAAATCAACCCAAACATTACCATAATCATCAGTGTCAAGATAAGCACCAAACTGAAGTGGCTTAGACAAATCAATAAGAACCACCGCCTTAGGAATGCTGCTTTGGCTATCACGAGTGACATATATTTCTGCTTCAAGAACTGATCCAATGCGGGAGCAAAGTTTTTGACATATTGTTGAAGTGCGATATTTCAAAGGAAGGCCCCGAACTTGAACTGAAAAAGGAACATGATCGAAATTGTATGCAGATATGTCATGTCCCTTTTTCCATGGCCTGAGAACAAGTAGGTTCCCATTGTAGTTCCATGGTTGCCTATGCAGCTTTGTGCTTGCATCAAACTCATTCTCGAAATAGAACCGATAGATTCTATCCTTAACTTGTTCACAGATAAAACCCTTAGGTTTATTCCACATGTTATACAAGGCTGCTGTTATAGTGGCATGGGAATGTGGTATGTCAGAAAACAATTTACCCACGAGACATTTCTTTGGGGTTTCTAAATTGGTGGGGATTTTACAAGCTTTAAGGGAGGCTGTTTCTTCTTCCTCATTCCAAAGACCCATTGATCTTGAAGATGAGGGAAGAAGGGTGGTGGATTGGTGGTTATGTGAGTTTTTTTATTTCTGATGATAGTATGTGAAAGGAAGGGGTTATCAAGGCATCTTGTTACAATCCATAACCTGCAGAAAGCTATATAAATATGCCACGTCATCTAGGCATATTTTTAATTTATAAATTTTATAATTAGGTCCCTAAAATATTTATTTAAAAATATTTTTTTATCCTTAATGTAATTTACCCAAAATAACCTCATTTTAACATTATTTTTCATCTACCCAAATTTTAATTTTATATTTCATTTATTTACCCAAAAAAACCCTTAATAATTTATAATTTCTTGTTTCACTATTCACTCACGTTATTCTTCTCCATCAATCTATTAGACCCTTCTTCTTCTATCACTGCCAAGTACCAACATCATCACCTTCTTCTTCTTTATTCATACCTTCTTAATTCAACAATAGTAACTTTCCTCAAGACAACATTGGATATTTGAAATGTAGGCATGAACTTTAATATTATAAACTTGGCGTTGTCTTGTGAGTTGTAAACAACATATTCCATTGTGACAATACTTGTCGAATTCGTTTTCGTCAAAATCATAGTGCGCGGAAAATAATGGTACTCAAGGATCATAATTGAAATAAACATCATACCATCATATATATATATATATATCATGAGAAAAGATCCATGAGTACAACTGTCATCATCAAAATAGGTAGTGCATACAAGATACCATGTCCATAATACTGAAATACATAATAAAATCTGAAAGATAAGACCTAGACTCTCAAACACTACAAAATATGTACAATAAATAACAACTCAAAACTAAGTGTCTGAGAGCAGGTCAACTAATCCTCCGTGCATGCATCTGGTACACTGCAGCTACAAAGTCGGTCCGGGATCTGTAACATCCTAATTTTTATTTCCAAGTGTAATTAGTACTTAGAATGAGCCTTGGGTGAAGAAATGAAGATTTTAAGTTAAAAGTATGTAATTAGGAAGTGGTGGGAATTAGGATCATAAGACTTTAGGAAATTTTAATTGCAAGTTTCGTTGCTCAAATCATGAATTCCACCGTTGGATATGAAGTAGTATATATGTGGAAAATTGTCTCAAAGTTTGAGCAAGATCCAACGGGTAGAAAAGGGAATGTGTGAATAATGAAAATGAGAAAAGGAAATGGAAATAAGACTTGGAAATGTTATGTAAATATGTAATAAGAGGAACAAGAAATGAGAATGGTACATAGATTGAGAATGATTGAATAATGTGATTGTCTTAAAATGTGTGATATGTGAACTATTTGGTAATTGTGATTGGCCTAGTGAGTATGTTATGTCTATTTGGAAACTGCATTTCTATTTCTTCTGCAATGCTCACTCCCTTAACATTTTTCAGGTTCGGAGATCGAGCTAGCACAACCCCCAGCCGAGCAGGTGCACTCTCCCTCACAGGGAGAGTAGATTATAGTATTATAAGACATGGAAATTAAATGTCCTGGGCCCAATTATCATGATGATGATGTGATGTATTTTGTTTTGTACAAAATGTAAATATTTACTTTTGGTAGGGCCCAGGACAACCTCTTAGTAAAGGGGTATTTTGGGAAAACTTAATATGTGATAACTTGTATATATATTCTGCTGAACACTCTGATGACTACATGACTATTGTGGGTGCACTTAATGCACAACTTATGTTTTGAGCCCTGCTGGCTTATGAATGAAATATAATATATATCTTAATCAGGTTGCAGGTTAAATTAATTTTTGGAAAATCCAGTAAATAATGGAAACTCCGTCCGTTTGACGGCAGAATTTTTATAAATTAAAAAGGAAATTTTAAATTCACTATTTTAATTAATGGGTAAGTATGGGTAAATTAAGTAAGGTGTTACATTTATGATATCAGAGCAGTTTCCCTCGGCCATGTAGTGTGGACTCACTACTCCAAGGGTAACTCACCGAGCGAGTAACCAAAGTGAATAATTAAGTGTCTAAGTAGTTAGCATTAGGTGTATATATAGTTATATATAATTGTTTAGCTATCTAATCTTTAACTGCTTGTCCCTCCATGACTTAATAGTATGGCAGGGAGGCGGGTCGACAATGACCGAATTGCTGCAATTCATGAGACTTTGGTTCAGATGCAACAGAACCAGGCTGATAATCAAGCCCAGAACATAGCAGCAGCAGTGACCGCCGCAGCAGCAGCCATGCAACCTCCACCAATACCTCCTGTAGAAATTGATTGGATGGCTCGATTCAGGAAGAGCGAACCGCCCAGGTTCGAAGGGGGATTCAATACTGATGGAGCTCTGAAATGGCTCCAAGAAATAGAGAAGGTTCTCCGCTCTTTGCAACCACCCGCTGATCAGAAAGTTCGGTTGGTTGAGTATATGTTGTCGGGTGAAGCTGAGCATTGGTGGGAACACCAGAGGAGGAGCTTAGAAGCATTACTTGGGATTTGTTCAAGATCCGCTTTCTTGGGAAATATTTTCTTGAGGAGGTTAGAAGGGAGAAGGATCTGCTGTTTCTCAAGCTGGAGCAGGGGAGTCTGAGTGTCGGCGAATATGCGGCTGATGAAGGTCTAATATATGATGTTTTAAGGCTTAATTTCACTTCCTTTAGCTTGGGTTTTAGCTTGTTTCTCTTGTAAATATAGGTATTTTGTATTAGTTTTAAGAATTCTTAGTTTATTAGAATCCTTTGAACATTTTGATCCGCTTTGGATATGTTTCAAGTGTTTCGGAGCTTTATTTGGAGAAAATATTATTGGAGCTAAGAAGAGCATAAGAAGACCTTGAAAATGGCATAAGAACAGAGAGAAACGGAGTCGAAAGTTACTGAGCACGCCCAGGCGCGGGAATGGCGCGCCCAGGCGCGCGTGCTTTGTCATTCACTGGCTCATCAGATATAGCGTGCCCAGGCGTGCTGGTCTGCACGTCCAGGCGCGCGAGTGACGAGAAAGCCCAATTGGGCCTATTTCTGATCAGTTTTGAGGGATTTTGATAAGATTACACTTCTATCTATTTATATTAGGATTAATATTAGGTTTAGAAAGAGTTAGATAGGATTAAGAAAGTCATGAATAGTAATTAGGATTCAATAGATAGAGTTTGAAGGAGATTTACACAATTTTGGGAGCATTCGAAGGAGGGATCTGGAGAAGATTGAAGATTCAAAGAACATATATGTGGCAATTTAGGAATAAATATCATAGTTATTTGTTTTCTTCTTCTCTTTCATTATGTGTAACTAAACCTTTTGTCTTAGGAACATGGTAGAATTGGAATTGTAATTTATTTTTATGAATTAATGTTTTTCAGTTTTAAATCATGTGTTTAATTGTGTTTTTAATGTCATGCATAGAAGTAGCTAATCTATGTTTTGGATTTCTAAATCTGAATTGGAAAATTAGGATTTAGAGTAGGTCATGCAATTAAACAGTATAATGATTCAACTTGTAGGAATACTTTTGGATTATTATATAACTTGATAATTCACTGTTCCTAATTAAGGTTATTCAATAGATTAAATTTCTAAGGAATTAGGATTTAATAAATTTAATAAACAGTAATTTCATAAGAGGAATCTAGGAATTACTATTTTATGAATTTATTCATGATTTAAATGAAAAATATTGATTTATAATAAATAAATGAATATACAATGATACTAAGTTCCTAACCAAGTTCTTCCATTTAATATCTTTTTTTTATTTTCAGCATATAATTCTTCTTTTTAATTTATTTATTTAATTCTGAATTTTATCTTTTAATAGATTTTATTCTAGATTTTACCTTAGGTAGAGATAGATTGAACAATTCTGAGTCCCTGTGGGAACGATATCTGGTCTTAACCGACTATATTACTTTGCGATCTAGTATACTTGCTAGAGAGTGATCAAGTTTTTGGCGTCGTTGCCGAGGACTTGAATTAGTTTAATCTGTTTTGGCACAAAGAAGTAATTTGGAGTGAAATCTATTTTTGGTATTTAATTGAAATGTATAATAATTATTTGTGAAGAGTTAAAATTTTTTGATTTTGTTTTGGCTTCACACCCTCTTACTTATGATGCAAATACCCCTATTAGTGAGATTGAAAAGTTTTATAAGAAATCTTTCATAGAAAATATAATACAAGAGTTGTCCGTGAAGGAAGGCTTAAGTACTAATTTCTCTGAAAATTTTGAAGAAAAAGAAATTAAAGTGCATCATAAGGTAGAAGAGGTGAAACAAAACAAAACAATTGGGGATAGAATAATAAAAGAAAAATTTGACTCATCCTTGCGTGCTGAAATTTCTGAACTTAAAATTTGTGTTAAATCCTTAGCATGTTTGGATGATTCAAAATTTTTCAATTATGTTGACCCTTGAGTTTGCATGATGCTTTTCCAGAACATCAACACAAGTCATTGTTGTACAAAGGGATGAATAAAGATCCTAATAATTTTGTTTTTCTTGTTCATGAAATTAACACCTTCATGAATGAGAAAAAAGATAAATTTTCTAAGATGATGCATGATGTAAGGAATATACCTTTTGACCCTGGTGGGATTGGATTTATTTCTAAAATTTCCTTACTTCATCCATGCTCATTCCCATGGGACATGGGAGTAACTTGTTATTCCTATATCACATGGGAGTTGAGCCATAAAATTTGGGATCCTGGTGGATTCTTTGTAATTATGTAGTAGTGTAGGTTTATTTTTTTTTTGTTAGTGAATAAGGAGTTGAAACTTTCTGTAAGTGATTTTTAATGAGGTGCTTTATAGCACTATTTTTAGTTGTTCATGTGACACAGGTAAATAAAATTTGAGAATTTTCTCCATGTTGCATTAAAAGAAAAAGATGTGCTCAAAAGGTAAGTTTCTTAATTCCTTATAGGAGTTGATCTTAGGAAATTAGTTTTTAGTATAGGTAATTTTAATTTAGTTATTTTTAATTTTAATTTTTTTTATTTTATTATTCTGTAAATTAAATTAAAAAAAAGGCCTGTACAGTACCCCCGCGCCTGGGCGCGCTCGATGCGTTATCGGATACGTAAGGGGCTGTTTTCACCCCATTCTCCCAATTCCTTCAATTTCATTCTTCCCCAATTCAAACCCTAACCCCTAATTTCTCAAATTCACCAAAAATCTTCATCAAATCCTCAAATTCTTCCAACAAAACTCAACATTCCTTCTTCCTTTTCCATTATTCTTCCATATTTCTCAAAGATTTTCAAGTTTTTCTCCTCTTCTCTACCTCCCCTATCAATTCGGTTTTTCTTTCTCTAGAGCAAAGGGACACGAATTTCTCCATTATTTTGGGTAAGAATCACTCTTCTATACTCCTTGGTACTGTTGTGATTGATTTTGGAGTCAAGAGTTAGTGATTTAGAGCTTGGTTTTTGAGTTCTAGAGAGTGCCCACCAAGTGTTTGATAAATTGCCTTTAGTTAGTTCTGAGCTTTTAGGATGCCTAGGGAAAAAGACCAGTTGTAGGAAGTCCTAGTAGTGATTTGGGGAAGACCTCCGCGCATTCGAGGGTCTCCGACTATTATGAAGGGAAGATGGTGAAGAGGGGTATAACCCCGGAGACAAGTATGCTATATGAGAGTGAGGGGCCGGTAGGGAGGCGAGTTGTTGGGGTTAGTAGTATTGAGGAGGTGAAGGAGACCCCGTTGATTAACAGGTGGTTGGATTGGATTAGGGAGCCTGACGAGGTGTTTAGCAAATTCCTGGTCTGGGAATTTTATGCTAATGCCTGGTGGAGGGCGAAGCGGTTTGATTTGGATGGTACTCATAGGAGGATATCGTATGTCCGCGGAGTTGAGGTTCCTTATGATGCTGACACCATTGCTCGTGTCATGGGACTTCAGTCTTACCCTTTGGAGGCGGCACCTGCTATGTTTACTGTTGCTAGTTTTGATAATGAGGAGGAGTACCCGCTGAACATGGTGAAGGATGCTTTATTTCTGGCAGACAAGGATTGGAACTTGACTACGTCTGGAGTAGTCAAGCATGTTTACCAGAAGAACTTGGTGGGAGCGGCTAGATTCTGGGTCAGATTCATTATGCATAATTTGGACCCACATTCTCATGACACTGAGGTACAGCCAGGGGTTTGCACACTGATATATGCCCTTCGTCGTGGTATCATAGTAGACGCTGCATCTATCATCTCTGATAGGATGCATCATTTTTCTAAGAAGGAGGCAGGGTATGTAGGCTTTCCTTGGGTGATCACCCGACTGTGCGCTGCAGCCGGTGTTGATTTTCGTGGAGATGTGAGGGATCTTAGGAGGACCCCGAAGATGACTAAGGCTACATGGGACATGTTTATTGGCAGATCTATAGAGGTAGCTAGAGCCGGTCCACCACAGCCACAGAGCCAGATGCCAGTTCAGCAGCCTCAGGATGAGGCAGGTCCTTCTAGCCAGCCAGCACAGCAGAGGGGAGGTGATGATGGGAAGATCATTGGGATGTTACAGCGTTTTCTCTGGAGACAGAGCAGAGCAGCTGAGTTCCAGCGCAGAGAGATGCGTAGGAACCAGGCTAGAGATTCATTTCTGAGCAGTATCGAAGCAGCGCAGGGTATGCCCTATGATGTGCCACCATACACGGATGAGGATCAGAGCTTACTGGATGCATCTCCTGAGGAGGAGGATGAGGAGTAGTAGTTTAGGGGATTTTGATTTTTATTGTTATATATTGTATCCCTTCCCCTATTCAGACCTGTACTGTTGCCATAACAAAAATATGTATTGCTTTCTAGGATTTGTTTTTAGTTTTATTGCATGAATTTTATTTGGATTTTTTATTATGTGCATCTAGTTCTATTTTGTATGACAGGTGTGAGTTGATATATTTTCCCCATTAGAGGTGCTATTTTTGGCATTTGGTTCTAACGCTTGCAGGTATTAAGTTTGGGGGAATATTTTCTCACGTTTGTTATTGATGAGCAATTTTTGTGGATGTAATTAGTAAGTATTCCAAATTTATTACATGTAATTTTTTATTTTGTAGTTAGGTATGTTTAGTTTAGTTTGCTTGAGGACAAGCTAACCTTTAAGTTTGGGGGAGTGTACAAAATTAAAAATTTTCAGATCTGAATTCTTTCTCCCATTTTTGGTGTTGGTTTGTGTCTTAGGTAGAGGTTTTGTAATTATTCTAGACTTAGGATTATTTTTCTGATGATAGGTGTATATACTTAGTTTAGGATTAGACTCATTGATTCAGGTTATTTATTTGTTGAGCTGTAAATATTTTTGAAATTTGGTTATTTTGACAAAGTTTTTCAGAACTTGAGATTAGTGAACTAACTTTAGCTTAGTGAGATTTTGAGCCTTTTGATGGGGTATGATTTAGTTGAAATATTTTGATTTGAGACCCCTATTTCTTTCATGAGTGTGTTCTCTTTAGTTTTGTGTTCTAGAACTTGACCGGTGACCATTTTGAGATTGATAATTAATTACATGCATGAAAATGATTAAGGCATTTAGGATGGTGTTTTTGTAGCCTTCAGCGTTTGTGGATTTGTTTTCCCTTAGTTGCCCATTTTGAGCCTAATATAAATATGATTTTTCTTTGGTACTCTGCATTGATTGTTATTTTTGTGAGTACCTTAGGAATTTTGAATGAGCAATTGAGAGGGGGACATTTCAAAAGTATGAAAATTGTGAAAGTGTGATTGAGTTACTCTTCTTCCAAAAGAAAAAAAAGAAAAAGAAAAAGTGAGAAACAGTGAAAATTGATGAATGATAAAAAAAAAGAAATTTTGTTTGGAAGAAGTAGTAGAGTAAAATTGAAAAAGAAGAAGTTTGAAATAGTTGTGATTTGAGTGTGAGTCCTCATAGTATTCATTGCTCATTCATAATTTTTAGAGGGAAATTTGTTTTGCATTTTAGCCCTTAGTTTCATCCTTTCTTTCTTTTATCCCACCTTAACACTTTTAGCCATGGCCACGTTACAACCAAATTAAAGACCTTTTGATTTGTGCATGTTTTTAATAATTTCAGTGGAGATTTGGGTCTATGGTCAAGCTTATGGTAACATTTAACTCTTGTATTAACTTGAGTGAATTGATTTATACCCTTGATACACATGAGAGATAAACACTGAGAGGTTGAGAGTGTTCACTAGTTCTGAGTTCTGATTGATTTTGTTTCTTTAACCAGGTTTTGATATGTGAATAGCTTGTGTAAATATGTGGCTGTGTTGATGAATCGAAGTCTTAGACTAAGTATTGTACATTTTGATTTAGAAGGTAGTCTTGTGTTTATGAATTTTTATTTTACTTTTGCCTGGGACATGCAAAATGCTAAGTTTGGGGGTGTGATGAAGGTCTAATATATGATGTTTTAAGGCTTAATTTCACTTCCTTTAGCTTGGGTTTTAGCTTGTCTCTCTTGTAAATATAGGTATTTTATATTAGTTTTAGGAATTTTTAGTTTATTAGAATCCTTTGAACGTTTTGATCCGTTTCGGGTATGTTTCAGGTGTTTCGGAGCTTTATTTGGAGAAAATATTATTGGAGCTAAGAAGAGCATATGAAGACCTTGAAAATGGAACAAGAACGGAGAGAAAAGGAGTCGAAAGTTACTGAGCACGCCCAGGCGCGTGTGCTTCGTCATTCACTGGGTCATCAGATATAGTGCGCCCAGGCGCGCAAGTCACGAGAAAGCCCAATTGGGCCTATTTCTGATCAGTTTTGAGGGATTTTGATAAGATTAGACTTTTATCTATTTATATTAGGATTAATATTAGGTTTAGAGAGAGTTAGATAGGATTAAGCAAGTCATGAATAGTAATTAGGATTCAATAGATAGAGTTTGAAGGAGATTTACACAGTTTTGGGAGCATTCGAAGGAGGGATCCGGAGAAGATTGAAGATTCATAGCACATATCTGAGGTAATTTAGGAATAAATATCATAGTTATTTGTTTTCTTATTCTCTTTCATTATGTGTAACTAAACCTTTTGTGTTAGGAACATGGTGGATTTGTATTTGTAATTTATTTTTATGAATTAATGTTTTTCAGTTTTAAATCATGTGTTTAATTGTGTTTTTAATGTCATGCATAGAAGTAGCTAATCTATGTTTTGGATTTCTAAATTTGAATTGGAAAATTAGGATTTAGAATAGGTCATGCAATGAAACAGTATAATGGTTCAACTTGTAGGACTACTTTTGGATTATTATATAACTTGATAATTCACTGTTCCTAATTAAGGTTATTCAATAGATTAAATTTCTAAGGAATTAGGATTTAGTAAATTGAATAATATACAGTAATTTCATAAGAGGAATCTAGGAATTACTATTTTATGAATTTATTCATGATTTAAATGAAAAATATTGATTTATAATAAATAAATGAATATACAATGATACTACGTTCCTAACCAAGTTCTTCCATTTAATTTCTCTTTTATTTTATTTTCAACATATAATTCTTCTTTTTAATTTATTTATTTAATTCTGAATTTTATCTTTTAATAGATTTTATTCTAAATTTTACCTTAGGTAGAGATAGATTGAACAATTCTGAGTCCCTGTGGGAACGATATCTTGTCTTAACCGACTATATTACTTTGCGATCTAGTATACTTGCTAGAGAGTGATCAGCGGCACAATTCGATGATTGGATTCGGTACTCCAGTGGTTACAGAGATGCAGATGAGCGAGCTAAATGCATCAAGTTTGAATCTGGTCTTCGGGAGGATATTCGACTTGCTTTCGAATATCAGAACATTTCAGATCTCTCTCATCTGGTCAATGTAGCAAGCACTTATGAAAAAGGGCTCAAGAGAAAAGCTGATGCAGATCGGAACAAGGCAGCTCAGAAATCTGTCGGACCTACCAGAGGCAAGGGTCCTATGCAAAGATCAGGCCCATATTCTAATGATAAGGTTGCAGCCCCACGAGGAACTGGCCTGATGGCGATTACTTATGATTCTATTCCAGCTTGTAAGCATTGTGGAAGGCGGCACAAAGGTGCAAGTTGGTCCTTAGGCCGAACTGAAGGGCTTTGTTATGTTTGTGGTCAGCCCGGCCACTATGCAAACAACTGTCCTAAGAGCCCGTTAAAGAGGGAAATCAATGAGAACAAAGTGCAGAAAACAGGTGGGAGCCAACCACTGCAGAGGGGCAAAGTCTATACACTAGATGGGGAAGAGGTGACAGATGAAGATGAGCTGATCATAGGTACTTCCCATGTTAATGGCATTTCTTGTGGTGTTCTGTTTGACTGTGGTGCAACTCATTCTTTCATTTCTATCGATTGCATGAAGAGATTAGGGTTGTCCACTATTGATATGCCTTATAAATTGTCAGTCTCTATCCCTACAAATTCTTTAGTAGTCACCTCACAGATGTGTTTGGATTGCCCACTCCGAGTCTTGGAGTGGGAATTCAAAGTCAATCTTATTTGTCTGCCCCTGACTAGACTAGATATCATTCTGGGTATGGACTGGATGACTCAGCATCATGTTCTAATTGACTGCCGTAAGAAAGCAGTTATCTTTAGTGATTCTTCTCTATCTGCCATGGAAGTAGATGAAACATCTGATGCCTGTCAAATTCCAGTAGTTTGTGAATTTCCGGATGTCTTTTCTACAGAGATTCCCGGATTGCCTCCGAAAAGAGAAGTGGAGTTTAGTATTGATCTAAAGCCTGGTACTGGCCCAATTTCTATTGCCCCGTACAGAATGGCGCCTCCTGAATTGGAAGAATTGAAGAAGTAGTTGGAGGAGCTATTAGCAAAGAAACTGATTAGTCCAAGTGTATCACCCTGGGGAGCTCCTATTCTTTTTGTCAAGAAGAAGGATGGTAGTCTCCGGATGTGCACTGACTACAGGCAGTTGAATGCGGTGACAGTGAAGAATAAATATCTGCTCCCTCGCATTGATGATTTGCTGGATCAATTGAGGGGTGCAATAGTGTTTTCTAAGATTGACCTCCGATCGGGATACCATCAAATCCGTATCCGTGAAGAGGACATTCCTAAAACTGCTTTGAGGACGCGATATGGCCATTTTGAATATGTAGTGATGCCTTTTGATTTAACCAACACTCCTGCAATATTCATGGACTACATGAACATAATCTTCATGCCTTATTTGGATTCTTTTTTAATAGTGTTCTTCGACGATATTCTCATCTATTCTAAGAGTCCAGCTGAGCATGAGGAGCATTTGAGGATAGTGTTGCAAATCCTCAAAGAGAAGCAGTTGTATGCTAAGCTTTCTAAGTGTAGCTTCTGGTTGAATGAAGTTCATTTCTTGGGTCATGTAATTTCTGCTCAGGGAGTTGCTGTAGACCCCTCTAAGGTGGAAGTAGTGTTAAAGTGGGAGAGACCCACAACAGTTACAGAGATCAGAAGTTTTCTGGGAATGGCAGGTTATTATCGGAGATTCATTGAGGGATTCTCCAAATTGGCTCTTCCATTGACTATGTTGACCAGGAAAGATGTTCCTTACCAGTGGTCAAAGCAGTGTGAGAGCAGTTTTCTAGAGCTGAAGAGGAGGCTGACTAGTTCACCGGTTTTAATCTTGCCGGACCCAACCCAAACCTTTGATGTTTATTGTGATTCTTCAAAGCAAAGTTTGGGTTGTGTACTTATGCAGCAAGGCAAAGTTGTAGCATATGCATCGAGACAGTTGTGACAGCATGAACAGAATTATCCAACTCATGATCTGGAGTTAGCAGCTGTTGTCTTTGCATTGAAAATCTAGAGACATTATTTGTATGGCATGAAGTTTGAGGTGTTCAATGATCACAAGAGTCTCCGTTATCTCTTCGATCAGAAAGATTTGAATATGAGACAAAGGAGATGGATGGAATTCCTGAAAGATTATGATTTCCATCTTCAGTACCATCCTGGTAAAGCTAATGTGGTAGCTGATGCGCTAAGTCGCAAGACACTACATGTTAGGAACATGTTGGTGAAAGAAATATAGCTGATACAGGAGTTCAGTGATCTCAATTTGAACATGCAGATGAAGGAGAAAAGCATTGTTCTAGAAATGTTGCAGGTCACTAGTGAATTGATGGATTTGATTAAGGAAAGGCAGGCCGATGATGAAGAACTTCAGAAATTGTTGGAAGGAGCAGCTGTAACATCCCGACTCTCTAACCTTGATTTGTTTATTATAACGAAAATAGAGAAGAAATTTTTCGCAAATAATTTCGTAGCTTTGTTCTTCCAATGTAGAAGCAACTCTTCAAGTAATATTTAGCGCGGAAGCAAGACAACAGAACTTAATTCAAGTAATAAGACACAATAGTTCAAACTAACTTATTCAAATAACAAATAGACTCTGAGCCACTCAAGACACTGATCGTAACCCAGAGCATGGTTCTCAACTCCAATGGTCGGGAAGGGAATCTCCTATCCCTTGCCGTTCCTACTCCCCTTCTATTAAAACAGAACCTTCATTACCTACAAGGGCAACAGGGAGTAAGTCATAGCTAATCACATTAAAGCGAATAATAAATAGCAGAGGCTAAAAACAACAAACACAAGTATTCAAGTAGTAACAATTTACAAATGCATATACACATGTCAAACACTTTTTATCCGAGCAATTGATCTTATTGTTAATGGCATGATGCATGCTTATCTCAACAATTTCCCGGGGCATCACAGCTTGGAGGAAAATAGGTCATCCTTAGCCTCCTCCGAGAGACAACGGAGTAAGCTCGACCATTCCCGACAGACAGCGGGTTCCCGACAGACAGCGGGTGCGACAGACAGCGCAAGGGCACCTCAACAAGCTGGAGCAATCAATGCATGAATGCACCCATAATCCATTACTAATCCTCATTATCGATTCATTATCACTTCCATCAAGGACATAGTCCATCATTTCATCTTTCCATTCATTAATTCTCTTCTTTAACAATTTCTTTAGCTAGTGCTGATGTAGTCATAATAACGCCATTAGCGGCATAGCCACTTTGTGATGGGTGTACTTATTTTCAATTTTCCTTTCAGAAAAATCGATCAGCGGCCCAGCCACCTTGTGATGGTTTTAGAAATAGTGTATAATCATTTACTTAGTAATCCATCGGGGCATAGCCTCCTATTGGTGGATTTTTATTGCAACGACCCCATTGGGACTCCCATAGAAAAATATCACTCGAGTGAGTAAAACTTTCACTGGGACATCTAGGGATCATATCAACCAAATGGGTGTACGCACTTTCGTTGGGACTCCTGTAGGGAAATAATCAACCACTGAATAAAATTCCAGTAGGACACCTCCAGGATAGTTATCAACCAACGGGATTCAGTTTTTATAATATTAGATGAGTTAATCATTCAAAATTTACGAAAAATAAGTGTCTTCTGAAAAGTTGTTCAGACTAATCGAGTAGTTCATGAACTACTCGAGTAGTTCAAGCCAAAATACTCGAGTACTTGAAGAAATACTCGAGTTGTTCATCATTTTCCTGAATACTCGAGTCTTTCTCTAAATACTCGAGTCTTTTTGTTGCGACAGCACCGGTTTTTCTGCATAATGTGCACCAATTCGTGACTCTTACACTTTTGCTTCAATCTAGTACCAAACAGAAGTTAGTTTACAAGTAATAAACATGTAGCATATAATAATTAACATCAAATTAACAGAAATCATAATAAAATTACAGAATTGCATAAATAATAGCAAATAGCACCGGTGCAAGACAGCTAAAGAAGCTAAAGGGATGATTGGTTGAGGAGAAAAGGAACTGAATCACGATTTGAGTTTCTGCACCGGTGCAAGACAGCTTGCACTAGCTGACATTGGCCATGGATTTCACCATGAATAAGGCATGAAAAAGAACGAAACAAGTCAACTTAAGCAACTAGGGAATGCTAGCTTTAATTAGAAACAAGTTTGGAATCAAATGGGTTCCTGGATTTACCAAACCAATTCAAAGAAGAAGGGTGTTTGACACTAAAACTTGCCCTGTTTTTACAGCTTTGGAGACTCAACTTCGATTGCCCAGAACTTGCTCCACAGGAGGTTATTTCTGTAAGATCCATGAAGAATGTTTTGATAAATGCCAAAAGGTTTTGAACAAGCTTAAATGTGTTGATCAAGTTCAAGCTCAACAAGCAACAACAAACATCAAGTGATGAAGAGAGAGCCAACTCATGAAGACTTAGTTTGGTAGTTTATGTTTTATTGTTTTATCTTTAGCCTCACAAGTCTCTTAGTTTATGAGTTTGGGTAGAGTTTATTAGAGGGTAGTGAATCTCTTTTGATTGCATGATTATATCATATTTTGAGTATTCACTTTGCCTAAAATCAATAGGTGGCTTAAAGGTTTGAAAAAAAAGGTTTAGTTTTTGAGAAAACAAGTTTTAAGTGATTTTTAATGTTAATAATCGATTAAAAGATTTTGATAATTGATTAACTGTGTATTTTAAACTGATAATCGATTAACAAACTTTTGATAATCGATTATCTGCACCTTTACTCGAGTATTTTTGGTCTCACTCGAGTGAAATTTATGCAGCTTTCGTATTACTCGAGTAACACTCATTTCACTCGAGTAACTTGATCAGATATGGTTTTTTAAATACGTTTTTCACTTCTCAAAAGCCATTCTAAGTGCTCCAACTTTTGGGTATTCTATATAAACCTTTTCCTAATCATTTCTATCAATGAGAATCAACTAGAATCATTTTGATACACAATTTTACAAAGAATCAAAGCCACACTATTCTCTCTCACTCTCTCAAGATCAAAGCTCTCATTTTCATATTCTTTGATCAAGAACCTTGAATCTCTCATGTTGATCTTTTCATAGCTTTTGAAAGAGATTCATAGGATTGTTATTGTTTTTCATTTGAGTTGTAATCTTTGCAAAAGGCAAGCTATCTACAACATTGGAAGCCTTGATTTTGTGAATCAAGCAAGTTTCATTGGAAGCCTTGGTGAGGCATTTCATCAAGCACTTGGAAGCCTTGTTGAAGAACAAGCATTTGGAAGTCTTGTGAGTGAAGCAAGCAATTGGAAGTCTTGTTGTGAGGGATATCGGCAAGCAAGAGAAGAGGTTAGATTAGATATCAATAGGATTACAAGGCAAGGGTGTGGTATCTCTTGTAGGCTAGCAAGAAGGGAGTCTTGTGAGGCATTTACTTGTAATTTGAGAAACTCTAATTCCTCATAGTGAAGAATCTCTCTTGGTTGAAGAGGGGACTGGAGTAGCTTTCAAGTGGATGAAAGTGAACCAGGATAAATCACTGTGTCGTATCTCTAAACTCTCTACTCTTTACAATTCTTGTTATTAATTGTGTTCTTGATTGAAAACCTAGAAAAAGTGATTTTTCTATATTTGATTGAATTGAATCTTTATTGTGCAAAATTGATAAAGAGAAAATCATTTTCATAACCTAGGTGAATCAATAAGATTATTGGTGTTGATTGTGTCCGCTTAATCTCTGATATAATATTTGTTAATTGATTGATTTTCATTGGTTTTAATCGTTTAGATTTGTTTCTTGCGAAAATCTTTCAAAGTTTCTATAACACCTATTCAACCCCCCCTTCTAGGTGTTCTCCTAGTGTTCCTATTTGTTTCAACCACCAAGTGTAGTTTTCCAACAATTGGTATCAGAGCTCGGTCGAAAGACACAAGCATAGAGCTTTTTCGTTAAGATCCTTAAAGAAACTACAATGGGTTCTACGAATCCTTTTGGTGGTGAAGGTGCTTCAATTAATCGCCCTCCTATGTTTGGTGGAGAGGGTTATGCTTATTGGAAAATTAGGATGAGAATCTTTATAGAAGCTATAGATGTGAACATTTGGGAAGCCATTGAAAATGGTCCTTATATTCCCTCAAAAGATGTAGAAGGTGTGCTTACCCTAACTCCCAAAGATAAGTGGACCGATGATGATAAAAGGAAAATTCAATATGATTTAAAAGCAAAGAATATCATCACCTCCGCTCTATCTTATGATGAGTTCTTTAGAGTCTCCCAATGTCGTGATGCCAAAGATATGTGGGACACCTTGCAAGTCACACATGAAGGCACTAGTGAAGTTAGGCGTGCTAGATTGAATTCTTTGATGCATGAATATGAATTGTTTCGTATGTTGCCTAATGAATCTATATGTTTTATGCAAAAACGTTTTACTCATATTGTTAATCATCTCATTGCTCTTGGTAAAACTTTCGTGAATTGTGAACTTGTTAACAAAGTTTTAAGATGTCTAAGTAGGGAATGACAACCCAAGGTTACCGCAATAGTTGAATCAAAGGACTTGGACACCATGGACTTAGCAACACTTTTCGGAAAGCTACAAGAACATGAAATGGAGCTTGGACGTTTGCAAATGCATGAAGAGTCGGATAAGTACAAAGAGATAAAAGGAATTGCTCTTAAAGCTCAAAGGTCATATCAAAAGGAAGAGAGTTCCGATGATGATGATAATGAAGATTCCGATTCGGATATTGATGAAGAGGAGATGAAGCTTCTACTAAGAAAGTTCAATAAGATTCTAAGGAGAAAAGGAAGGTTGAACAAAGACAAAAGTAAAGAGAAGGATCCCCCACACTACAAGACCAAGACTTCAAAAGAAGGTGTAGTTTGCCATGAATGTGGAAAGCGCGGTCATCTCAAGTACTCATGCTCTAGGTATCTCAAGAAGAAGGAGAAAGAAAAGAAAACTAAAAGGGCATACATAGTTTGGAATAGTGATGATGAAAAAGACAAGAAAAGCCAATCAAATAGTTCTTCGGATGATGAAGAAGCCGCTTGTCTCAACTTGATAGCTCTAGTAAATGAAGAGGAAAGCTCAAATGATGAATCAAGTGAGCAAAGTGACGAAAGCGATGTAAGTCTTACTAAATCCGAAATTTCTTCCAAATATGAAATGTTATATAATGCTTATGAAGAAATGCATAAACAATTTAAGAAACTAGCTTTGAAAAACATTGAAAGGAAGAAGCTCATTTTGAAACATCAACAAGAGATTTTAGAACTTCAAAAACAAGTTGATGAGCTTAATCTTGAAAATGAAACTCTTGATCTTATATATGCTAGTTCTTCTTGTGATTGTGCTAGTAGATTGAATATTGTGGTTGATTGTGAGAATTGCAAGTTGCTTAAAGATGAAAATGCTATTTTGAAAAATAAGCTTGCAAGTTTCTCAAATGGTGATATTAGATTGCGCACATTGTTAAATTTTAAAAGATAAAATTCAAACAAGTTTGGTTTGGGTTATACTAATGCTAAGAGTAAATCTCATAGAAATGTTGTTGATTTTTCTAAAGTTGATTTTTCAAATGCACCAACATGTTTCTATTGTGGTACTCATGGACATACTTCAAATGTGTGTTATATTAAAGTGCATGGTATACCTAAAGGAGATTTTGTTTGGGTGAAAAAGGGTGAAAGTCCCTACACTAACAAAAATGGATCCAAAACCATTTGGATACCAAAAAGCAAAGCATGATTGTTTTGTAGGTATGATTGAAGAAGCAAATGAAGGTCTATACACATTTGATACAATTGACATTATTGATCTTCTTCAATTGGTATCAAGAAGAATATTATACAATTGGTATCTACAATTGATATTGTTAGATATTGCTCATAGTTCTCTCAATTGGTATTATTTCTTATAATGTGATATTGTTTATACTATTGAGAAAATTCTATTGGTATCAAATTCTTACAATTGTTTTACAATTGGTATCATGCTTTGGTTGTTATATCTCCTAGTATTTCTCTATTTTGGCTTAGATCTTATATTTCAATTGGTATATATTTCTTTTTGATAATGCCAAAGGGGGAGAAATATTATCATTTTGGAGAAATAAAATAGTATGTTTGGAGAAAGGTTGTTTTGTTGTTTTTATATAGGTTGAGCAAAGTTGTTGGAGATAGGGGGAGAATCAAGCTTAACTCAATTTGGATTCAAATGTCAAAAGCATAAATTGAGGGGGAGCAAGAGTCTCACCAAGTGATCAAATGGTTCAAGCATCAACAACTTCAATGAACTTCAAACGATTTCAAAACGTGTTTGTCATTTTCAAAAAGGGGGAGATTGTAAGATCCATGAAGAATGTTTTGATAAATGCCAAAAGGTTTTGAACAAGCTTAAATGTGTTGATCAAGTTCAAGCTCAACAAGCAACAACAAACATCAAGTGATGAAGAGAGAGCCAACTCATGAAGACTTAGTTTGGTAGTTTATGTTTTATTGTTTTATCTTTAGCCTCACAAGTCTCTTAGTTTATGAGTTTGGGTAGAGTTTATTAGAGGGTAGTGAATCTCTTTTGATTGCATGATTATATCATATTTTGAGTATTCACTTTGCCTAAAATCAATAGGTGGCTTAAAGGTTTGAAAAAAAAGGTTTAGTTTTTGAGAAAACAAGTTTTAAGTGATTCTTAATGTTAATAATCGATTAACAGATTTTCATAATTGATTAACTGTGTATTTTGAACCGATAATCGATTAACAAACTTTTGATAATCGATTATCTGCAGCTTTACTCGAGTATTTTTGGTCTCACTCGAGTGAAATTTATGCAGCTTTCGTATTACTCGAGTAACACTCATTTCACTCGAGTAACTTGATCAGATATGGTTTTTTAAATACGTTTTTCACTTCTCAAAAGCCATTCTAAGTGCTCCAACTTTTGGGTATTCTATATAAACCTTTTCCTAATCATTTCTATCAATGAGAATCAACTAGAATCATTTTGATACACAATTTTACAAAGAATCAAAGCCACACTATTCTCTCTCACTCTCTCAAGATCAAAGCTCTCATTTTCATATTCTTTGATCAAGAACCTTGGATCTCTCATGTTGATCTTTTCATAGCTATTGAAAGAGATTCATAGGATTGTTATTGTTTTTCATTTGAGTTGTAATCTTTGCAAAAGGCAAGCTATCTACAACATTGGAAGCCTTGATTTTGTGAATCAATCAAGTTTCATTGGAAGCCTTGGTGAGGCATTTCATCAAGCACTTGGAATCCTTGTTGAAGAACAAGCATTTGGAAGTCTTGTGAGTGAAGCAAGCAATTGGAAGTCTTGTTGTGAGGGATATCGGCAAGCAAGAGAACAGGTTAGATTAGATATCAATAGGATTACAAGGCAAGGGTGTGGTATCTCTTGTAGGCTAGCAAGAAGGGAGTCTTGTGAGGCATTTACTTGTAATTTGAGAAACTCTAATTCCTCATAGTGAAGAATCTCTCTTGGTTGAAGAGGGGACTGGAGTAGCTTTCAAGTGGATGAAAGTGAACCAGGATAAATCACTGTGTCGTATCTCTAAACTCTCTACTCTTTACAATTCTTGTTATTAATTGTGTTCTTGATTGAAAACCTAGAAAAAGTGATTTTTCTATATTTGATTGAATTGAATCTTTATTGTGCAAAATTGATAAAGAGAAAATCATTTTCATAACCTAGGTGAATCAATAAGAATATTGGTGTTGATTGTGTCCGCTTAATCTCTGATATAATATTTGTTAATTGATTGATTTTCATTGGTTTTAATCGTTTAGATTTGTTTCTTGCGAAAATCTTTCAAAGTTTCTATAACACCTATTCAACCCCCCCTTCTAGGTGTTCTCCTAGTGTTCCTATTTGTTTCAACCACCAAGTTTAGTTTTCCAAAAATTTCGTGTGGTTATTGTTTCTAAATCAAGAGGGGAATTAGAACTCCGAATTGTGTTTTGGTCTCAGGGAAAAAGGTGAGAATTGAGGGAGAAAGAACTGATCAAAATCAGCACCAGAAAACAGAGGAAATGAGAATGGGAATTCAGATTTAGACGAATTGAATGGGTTTCTAGCTTCCCCAAGCCTCTATTTATAGCCTAAGATTTCCCTCCTACGAAGTAATGTCCAGCTCTGTGCTTGGAACCAAGAGAAAACGCGTTTTGGTGCGAGTTATTATGGCCGGCCCGTACGGTTGTGGCCTTGACATGTATATACTGTTGGATTTTCTCGGTTGTTTGACCTGCGTGGGTAGGTTAAGGTTCCTGTACGTCCCGTTTGCTTCCGTTTAATCTCGGAAGGACTGAAGGAGATGTATGTGTGCTAACCAAACTCCTCGATGACCTTTCTCTAATCCCCATGTCATCGATGGATGCGCTTCAATAAAATTTAACAAGAAAAATGTATGAAGTTAATAATGTAACCCTTATTAGTGAGATAAAAGTAAAAAAAATATATAGTACTACGGGAGCCTTCGGGCAAGGAGTTGATTCAAGTTAATGGCAAAGGAAAGGCTTGGAATGCCATGTACGATAAAGAAATGATAATGATAAATGGTGATAATGGAAATAATTATTGGAATGATAAATTGTGGATGTACACTTGATATGTTTAATATTGTTGTCTTTATATCTTGATATGGTTGCTTGCTGTAATTCCACACCGTCGGCTTATCCGCCCGGAAAAACTGACTCTCTCTGTATCTCTTTTGTTTTTGTTTCCTTTTGGCCTTGTGATGGCCCATTAGATGGTGGATCTGGTCAAGTTTATCTTTGAGATTTACCACGACGGTCAGTGGGAGGTGAATCGTCAAGGCTGGGAATGGAGAGGTAGTTCTTAGGTGATCATTAAAGACCCAGGTCACACGCTTCGAGGAGATTCGACTAACACTCGTGTTTGTCGTTTCTCGTTGGTGGATCTTCGGATTTGAGGACCAGTAGACTACCATGGTGGTTATCCATTACGGCTGCCTGCACGCATTGGCCTTGGAGCTGAGGAGGTGGAAGTGTACGAGGATTTGGATCCTATTGAGCCTCATGATGATTCTTTTGAGGCCCTGCCCCAGAGTGACCCAGATGAGATTGAAGAGGACCCTAGTGAAGGATCATCTCCAGTCGAGTATTCGGATGCCGATGTTTGGGAGTATGACCCGGAGGAAGTGCCTGCTGCAACATCTAATGATGAGGATCCTTAGTTAGTTTATTTTCAATTATGATATTATGAGTCATGTATGTTATTGAATTTTGATAACTGTTCTGGATACCATGTGACTCCCGTACTTGTAATAATAATGTGATGATTTTGAGTATGGTAAATTGGGTCCCAAAGCGCGGTGTTAGTAGCACTTCGATTTGGAACTAGATGAATGACGTGGAACATGAATGAATTATGTTGTAATAAAAATCTTTTGAAAAGGAAATGTATTTACTGCCCACGTCATCAATGAAAAAAATTAACCCGTATTTTTATGAATTAAATAAAAAGGAAAATCCAAGTTTCTAAATCGGGGTGTTACATCATAGAGATTAATGGGTATGCACTAACGGTGTAAAGTATCAGTCCATCATCCACCATTCATTTGTATTACTTTAATCTAAAAGTCAACGATCATAAACGAATTGAATGAATAGTGGATGATGCCTGATGGTGTAAAAAACACTCGATACATTACCCATTTTCTCATTCTCATAAGGTGCAAACAGATATATAGTAATTCAATGCCTAGTGGCTCGTATATGAAATTATCATACTTTGCAATCAAAAGAAAAAATTCAAGAATTATGACTTATTTTAGACCACTGTCGACCATAAAATGGGTTCTAAAAACATAAATTGGTGACCATTTTGTGACTACATTTTATACATTAGGGATTGCACTTTCAGTTTTTTTTATAAGCAAATAAAAATTTTATTCAACACAAATTGCATTATCAGTGGCTATAAGCCTATAGTGTCCATTTTCAGGTTTACAATCATAATTTTAGTGATGGACACAACTCGGTCGCCATTTAGCTCAAATTGTATATTTAAAATATTTAAAATAGGCATTCATGAAATGAAATGTAAGAAATTGGGAGTTTTTTTTTTTTTTTTTTTTTTTTTGCAAAGATAACAACTTTCATTATGAGAAATATAAAAAGCAGAAAACAAAGTTCAAGAAACATAACCTAGGGCTATCCCCAAGAGCCTTCCAACAGGCCTAGAAAAAATATATATTAAAACTATCTTAAACACAATGGAATGGCTTCACAATTAAGATAGGTCAAAACAAACTCTTTTTCCTTTCTTTCCATCGTCAATTTCTTCATCACTTCTCCTTTTCATTGCTTGATATTCATCGACATCTCCAAGGATCAGATTCAGATTCGAACCTGGGATTGAGCTTGAGACCGAGGAATTCACGCGGGCCTTGTAACCACTTACATGTGCTTTATTTTTGTTTTTTATGTGGGGCACATGATTACTCCCAGGATTAAATTTAAGCATACCAAGTTCAATGTTGTCCATTGTCAACATCGTAGGATTGAGATCTTGCTCATCAATGATTCCTTTGTGTTTATCTGTGACATGTAGAGAAGAAAGTTGTTGTGCAACTTTGCTTACCATTTCATCATTATAGGTATTGTTGTTTACCTTCAAACCATGAACAGAACCATCAATAATAATCATTTTTCCTATTTGATCATCTGCCTTCAACTCAGGACCATATTTGGACGATCGTACATTATTCTCATTCCGATCTTTGATTAGATCTGAGCATCCTTGTTGCTCATGACCAATCTTCCCACAATAATAACAAAATATAGGCAATTTCTCATATTTAAAATCAACCCAAACATTACCATAATCATCAGTGTCAAGATAAGCACCAAACTGAAGTGGCTTAGACAAATCAATAAGAACCACCGCCTTAGGAATGCTGCTTTGGCTATCACGAGTGACATATATTTCTGCTTCAAGAACTGATCCAATGCGGGAGCAAAGTTTTTGACATATTGTTGAAGTGCGATATTTCAAAGGAAGGCCCCGAACTTGAACTGAAAAAGGAACATGATCGAAATTGTATGCAGATATGTCATGTCCCTTTTTCCATGGCCTGAGAACAAGTAGGTTCCCATTGTAGTTCCATGGTTGCCTATGCAGCTTTGTGCTTGCATCAAACTCATTCTCGAAATAGAACCGATAGATTCTATCCTTAACTTGTTCACAGATAAAACCCTTAGGTTTATTCCACATGTTATACAAGGCTGCTGTTATAGTGGCATGGGAATGTGGTATGTCAGAAAACAATTTACCCACGAGACATTTCTTTGGGGTTTCTAAATTGGTGGGGATTTTACAAGCTTTAAGGGAGGCTGTTTCTTCTTCCTCATTCCAAAGACCCATTGATCTTGAAGATGAGGGAAGAAGGGTGGTGGATTGGTGGTTATGTGAGTTTTTTTATTTCTGATGATAGTATGTGAAAGGAAGGGGTTATCAAGGCATCTTGTTACAATCCATAACCTGCAGAAAGCTATATAAATAAGACTTATGAATCATAGCAACCATCCAATTTTGGATTGCATGATAGTAACTCCTTGTAAATAAAAGGAAGATGTATAAGGTTGGTAGAAACTACTCAGAGGTCAAAAACCTATGAATGCATATAGCCCCAAGGTTGACTAAAATTGTGTTAATTTTATTTATGTACGTAGTCAAAGTTATAATAGCTCTTGAAAATAATATTACATATTTGGATTTGGTGAATAATGAGAATTAAAAGTGTTCAATTGACTCATTTATCGGTATTTTCTATAAGTTTGAATATATTTAATGGAGAATTTAATAACCAATTGAATATATTTTTTTATTATTCCCTCTGTCTCATAAGTTAAGTCTTTTTGGTTTTTCATTTTATCTCATAAGTTATGTTCTTTTAGAAATCTAATATTCATTTATACTTCTTTTTTCAAGTACCCCTATTTATTATATCATCTTTTTCACCACTCATCTATCTATCTCTCTTCAATATTGAAAAAGAGAACCTATCTTTTTCACCACTCATATCAAATTCTTACATCATTTACTCATTTATTAAATTTTCTTGAATCTCTAAAAAGACTTGACTTATGGGATGGAAGGAATAATATCTTGTAGTTACCCTCTTCAATATTGGTACATTTGAAAACTATTAAATTAACTACAACTAGTAAAAGATCATAATAAAAGTGTATTATTGTTGTAGTGATTTCTTCCCTAAATATAAGACTCTTTTGATACTTTTATTTTTTCTTTATTTAATTAGGTCTTATACCAATTTTGAATAATAATTAATTACTCCCTCCATCCCATAAGTTAAGTTCTTCTAGGCCATTGCGCATAGATTAAGAAATGAGTAAATGTTGTAAGAATTTTGAATATTTTGAGTAAATTACCTCATTTAATAATAGGAAAAAGAGTAATAATAAATATATGAAGATTATGTTGAAGAGAGATCAAAAAATGAGTGGTAAAAAAGATAATGCAATAAATAAGGGTACTTGCTGGAAAAAGAAGTATAAATGAATATTGAGTTTCTAAAAAATCATAACTTATGGGACAAAATAAAATTGTTAAATGAAAATAACTTATGGGACGGAGGGAGTAATTCTTTCTACCAGCCTCCTTAATTACTTTACACTTTTTAAATTCCTAACAATAATATTAATAAAGGTAATTTTGAAAATACATATCAAATATTCATATTTTCAATCCCATTGACTAAATTAACTAACTTTCTTATCTGTCATTAAATCTACAAAAATGGTCTTGTCTTATATATAGGGATGGAGTGAGTATAATGTAACGTTGTAGATTTTCTTAAATTTATTATTAATTACTCCCTCCGTTTCATAAGTTAATGTTCATTTAGTCATCTTACTTTATCCCATAAATTATGTACTTTTAGAAAATCAATACTCATTCATACTTCTTTTTCCAAGCATACCCTTATTTATTACATTCTCTTTTTCACCACTCCTTTATACATCTCTCTTCAATATAATCTACATACATTTATTATTACTCTCTCTATTAATTTTAAATGGAGGTAATTTAGTAAAAATATACCAAATTCTTATATTATTTACTCATTTCTTAACCTATGTGCAACGACTAAAATAACATAAATTATAAAACGGAAGGAATGATAATGTCTGTTATATTAATTTAGGAATTTAATATATGGGCTTTACTTCGGTACCCTTTGAAAATAGATGGTTTTTGTACCCATTTGACATGGTCCAATAAAAATTAGCCACGTGTTTTTTTTTGCCACGTCATCTAGGCATATTTTTAATTTATAAATTTTATAATTAGGTCCCTAAAATATTTATTTAAAAATATTTTTTTATCCTTAATGTAATTTACCCAAAATAACCTCATTTTAACATTATTTTTCATCTACCCAAATTTTAATTTTATATTTCATTTATTTACCCAAAAAAACCCTTAATAATTTATAATTTCTTGTTTCAATTCACTCACGTTATTCTTCTCCATCAATCTATTAGACCCTTCTTCTTCTATCACTGCCAAGTACCAACATCATCACCTTCTTCTTCTTTATTCATACCTTCTTAATTCAACAATAGTAACTTTCCTCAAGACAACATTGGATATTTGAAATGTAGGCATGAACTTTAATATTATAAACTTAGCGTTGTCTTGTGAGTTTTAAACAACATATTCCATTGTGACAATACTTGTCGAATTCGTTTTCGTCAAAATCAGAGTGCGCTGAAAATAATGGTACTCAAGGATCATAATTGAAATAAACATCATACCATCATATATATATATATATCATGAGAAAAGATCCATGAGTACAACTGTCATCATCAAAATAGGTAGTGCATACAAGATACCATGTCCATAATACTGAAATACATAATAAAATCTGAAAGATAAGACCTAGACTCTCAAACACTACAAAATATGTACAATAAATAACAACTCAAAACTAAGTGTCTGAGAGCAGGTCAACTAATCCTCCGTGCATCCATCTGGTACACTGCAGCTACAAAGTCGGTCCGGGATCTGTAACATCCTAATTTTTATTTCCAAGTGTAATTAGTACTTAGAATGAGCCTTGGGTGAAGAAATGAAGATTTTAAGTTAAAAGTATGTAATTAGGAAGTGGTGGGAATTAGGATCATAAGACTTTAGGAAATTTTAAATGCAAGTTTCGTTGCTCAAATCATGAATTCCACCGTTGGATATGAAGTAGTATATATGTGGAAAATTGTCTCAAAGTTTGAGCAAGATCCAACGGGTAGAAAAGAAGTTGTAGAAGTTTGAAGTTGATAAGTGCAGACTTTTAGGCCCTCGCTCCAGCGAGAATGGGCTCGCTTAAGCGAAACTGTGTAATTTAGATCCTGATTCTCTGAGTAGTTTTCGCTCCAGCGAAAATAGGTTCGCTCCAGCGAAAGTCTGCTAGCTCAAGCGAAAACGGTTCGTGCAAAACCCAGAATTACTGAGTAAAACTCGCTCCAGTGAAAATCTACTCGCCCGAGTGAAAATCGTCAGAGTAGTAAAAAAATAAAAGCGTGTGGACAACTCATTTCGTGGCTTCCCTTGGAAGCCACCAATCTCCACCACACAAAACCTATAACCATGCAACAAAACACCCCTTATGCATCTCTAGCAACAAAAACAACAAGGCCACCACCCTTCCTTCGTCATTGTTCGAAACCCCCTCTCTCCTAGGGCACACAAACCTCAAGCACCATTTTCCTTCCTCAATCCTTAGAAATCAAGACCATAATCATCATCATCAAACACTTTAGGACCAAGAAAAATGAGTTAGAAACCCTCCTTATTCCCTCCTCCATTCCACGCCTCTCTCTCTCTCTAAGTTTCTATTGATTTATCAACTTCTCACTATGGAGAATCATTATCCTCATGCAACGTGATCAAGAACAAGACAAGGAGCACTCACTACCCAAGTATAACCAACACAATAGAGTTATTCACCACCATTGGATTCTGACTCTTTTGAGGTGGCAAGCTAGGCTAAGGAGGTTCAAAGTACCAAGGTTCTAAGCTAGGGCAAAAGGAATAAGCATCCTTATCTCACCACATTTGACGTAAGGGGTGGGTATTGGCTTGTCATAGGAATGGGTGTCCATTTAGTTATAATAGTTTTCTAGGAGTTATTTGCTTAGGAGGATTAACTAGAAACCCTAAGGTAGTGAGCTTTGATATATATGTGATTAGGATATTATATAAATAAGATCAGACTTGGAAGAAATGCTTATAAAATGGTTATAAAAATTAAGTTTTGAAAGTGACCCTATATGTGAATATTTGATGTATGTTGGTGATTATTTGGTGATAAAAGGTTACTTATAAGTATATGTGTTATTTGTTATTGGGAAATTAATTTATTGCTTAAGAAATGGTATATATTTATATATTTGGAAAAATGAGAACATGAGATTAAGCTGAATAAAAGGAGTGCAGTGTGGTTGATCCTTGGAAGCAACAGCACACTAGGTGCCTTGCTAGGTGGTGAATTGTCTTCTAGGGCCAATTGCCTGTCAGGCCAATTGCCCTTTAGGTCCAAATTCCCGTTAGGCGTCGGTGCGCTAATGGATCAATTCACTGCATAACCACCTGAAAAAGAATAAAATGTGGACTGGAGTAAAGAGAAATGAATTGAGGAAATAAATAAGCATAGTCCTAACGGGTGATGCCTAATGGGTGTAAAGTCCTGACAGGTGTAAAGTCCCTAGTAGGTGGTGAATTGCCTAGCAGGTGCATAAAATCCTAGTGGTGCAAAAAAAAAAAAGAGAAATGAGAAATGAGGAAAGAAGAGAAAAGGGAATGTGTGAATAATGAAAATGAGAAAAGGAAATGGAAATAAGACTTGGAAATGTTATGTAAATATGTAATAAGAGGAACAAGAAATGAGAATGGTACATAGATTGAGAATGATTGAATAATGTGATTGTCTTAAAATGTGTGATATGTGAACTATTTGGTAATTGTGATTGGCCTAGTGAGTATGTTATGTCTATTTGGAAACTGCATTTCTATTTCTTGTGCAATGTTCACTCCCTTAACATTTTTCAGGTTCTGAGATCGAGCTAGCACAGCCCCCGGCCGAGCAGGTGCACTCTCCCTCACAGGGAGAGTAGATTATAGTATTATAAGACATGGAAATTAAATGTCCTGGGCCCAATTATCATGATGATGATGTGATGTATTTTGTTTTGTACAAAATGTAAATATTTACTTTTGGTAGGGCCTAGGACAACCTCTTAGTAAAGGGGTATTTTGGGAAAACTTAATATGTGATAACTTGTATTCTGCTGAACACTCTGATGACTACATGACTATTGTGGGTGCACTTAATGCACAACTTATGTTTTGAGCCCTGCTGGCTTCTGAATGAAATATAATATATATCTTAATCAGGTTGCAGGTTAAATTAATTTTTGGAAAATTCAGTAAGTAAAGGAAACTCCGTCCGTTTGACGGCAGAAATTTTATAAATTAAAAAGGAAATTTTAAATTCACTATTTTAATTAATGGGTAAGTATGGGTAAATTAAGTAAGGTGTTACATTTATGATATCAGAGCAGTTTCCCTCGGCCATGTAGTGTGGACTCACTACTCCAAGGGTAACTCACATAAGAGGAATTAGGATTTAATAAATTAGGATTTAATAAATTTAATAAACAGTAATTTCATAAGAGGAATCTAGGAATTACTATTTTATGAATTTATTCATGATTTAAATGAAAAATATTGATTTATAATAAATAAATGAATATACAATGATACTAAGTTCCTAACCAAGTTCTTCCATTTAATTTCTCTTTTATTTTATTTTCAGCATATTATTCTTCTTTTTAATTTATTTATTTAATTCTGAATTTTATCTTTTAATAGATTTTATTCTAGATTTTACCTTAGGTAGAGATAGATTGAACAATTCTGAGTCCCTGTGGGAACGATATCTGGTCTTAACCGACTATATTACTTTGCGATCTAGTATACTTGCTAGAGAGTGATCATGTTTTTGGCGCCGTTGCCGAGGACTTGAATTAGTTTAATCTGTTTTGGCACAAAGAAGTAATTTGGAGTGAAATCTATTTTTGGTATTTAATTGAAATGTATAATAATTATTTGTGAAGAGTTAAAATTTTTTGATTTTGTTTTGGCTTCACACCCTCTTACTTATGATGCAAATACCCCTATTAGTGAGATTGAAAAGTTTTATAAGAAATCTTTCATAGAAAATATAATACAAGAGTTGTCCGTGAAGGAAGGCTTAAGTACTAATTTCTCTGAAAATTTTGAAGAAAAAGAAATTAAAGTGCATCATAAGGTAGAAGAGATGAAACAAAACAAAACAATTGGGGATAGAATAATAAAAGAAAAATTTGACTCATCCTTGCGTGCTGAAATTTCTGAACTTAAAATTTGTGTTAAATCCTTAGCATGTTTGGATGATTCAAAAATTTTCAATTATGTTCGACCCTTGAGTTTGCATGATGCTTTTCCAGAACATCAACACAAGTCATTGTTGTACAAAGGGATGAATAAAGATCCTAATAATTTTGTTTTTCTTGTTCATGAAATTAACACCTTCATGAATGAGAAAAAAGATAAATTTTCTAAGATGATGCATGATGTAAGGAATATACCTTTTGACCCTGGTGGGATTGGATTTATTTCTAAAATTTCCTTACTTCATCCATGCTCATTCCCATGGGACATGGGAGTAACTTGTTATTCCTATATCACATGGGAGTTGAGCCATAAAATTTGGGATCCTGGTGGATTCTTTGTAATTATGTAGTAGTGTAGGTTTATTTTTTTTTTGTTAGTGAATAAGGAGTTGAAACTTTCTATAAGTGATTTTTAATGAGGTGCTTTATAGCACTATTTTTAGTTGTTCATGTGACACAGGTAAATAAAATTTGAGAATTTTCTCCATGTTGCATTAAAAGAAAAAGATGTGCTCAAAAGGTAAGTTTCTTAATTCCTTATAGGAGTTGATCTTAGGAAATTAGTTTTTAGTATAGGTAATTTTAATTTAGTTATTTTTAATTTTATTTTTTTAATTTTATTATTCTGTAAATTAAATTAAAAAAAAGGCCTGTACAGTACCCCCGCGCCTGGGCGCGCTCGACGCGTTATCGGATACGTAAGGGGCTGTTTTCACCCCATTCTCCCAATTCCTTCAATTTCATTCTTCCCCAATTCAAACCCTAACCCCTAATTTCTCAAATTCACCAAAAATCTTCATCAAATCCTCAAATTCTTCCAACAAAACTCAACATTCCTTCTTCCTTTTCCATTATTCTTCCATATTTCTCAAAGATTTTCAAGTTTTTCTCCTCTTCTCTACCTCCCCTATCAATTCGGTTTTTCTTTCTCTAGAGCAAAGGGACACGAATTTCTCCATTATTTTGGGTAAGAATCACTCTTCTATACTCCTTGGTACTGTTGTGATTGATTTTGGAGTCAAGAGTTAGTGATTTAGAGCTTGGTTTTTGAGTTCTAGAGAGTGCCCACCAAGTGTTTGATAAATTGCCTTTAGTTAGTTCTGAGCTTTTAGGATGCCTAGGGGAAAAAGACCAGTTGTAGGAAGTGCTAGTAGTGATTTGGGGAAGACCTTCGAGCATTCGAGGGTCTCCGACTATTATGAAGGGAAGATGGTGAAGAGGGGTATAACCCCGGAGACAAGTATACTATATGAGAGTGAGGGGCCGGTAGGGAGGCGAGTTGTTGGGGTTAGTAGTATTGAGGAGGTGAAGGAGACCCTGTTGATTAACAGGTGGTTGGATTGGATTAGGGAGCCTGACGAGGTGTTTAGCAAATTCCTGGTCTGGGAATTTTATGCTAATGCCTGGTGGAGGGCGAAGCGGTTTGAGTTGGATGGTACTCATAGGAGGATATCGTATGTCCGCGGAGTTGAGGTTCCTTATGATGCTGACACCATTGCTCGTGTCATGGGACTTCAGTCTTACCCTTTGGAGGCGGCACCTGCTATGTTTACTGTTGCTAGTTTTGATAATGAGGAGGAGTACCCGCTGAACATGGTGAAGGATGCTTTATTTCTGGCAGACAAGGATTGGAACTTGACTACGTTTGGAGTAGTCAAGCATGTTTACCAGAAGAACTTGGTGGGAGCGGCTAGATTCTGGGTCAGATTCATTATGCATAATTTGGACCCACATTCTCATGACACTGAGGTACAGCCAGGGGTTTGCACACTGATATATGCCCTTCGCCGTGGTATCATAGTAGACGCTGCATCTATCATCTCTGATAGGATGCATCGTTTTGCTAAGAAGGAGGCAGGGTATGTAGGCTTTCCTTGGGTGATCACCCGACTGTGCGCTGCAGCCGGTGTTGATTTTCGTGGAGATGTGAGGGATCTTAGGAGGACCCCGAAGATGACTAAGGCTACATGGGACATGTTTATTTGCAGATCTATAGAGGTAGCTAGAGCCGGTCCACCACAGCCACAGAGCCAGATGCCAGTTCAGCAGCCTCAGGATGAGGCAGGTCCTTCTAGCCAGCCAGCACAGCAGAGGGGAGGTGATGATGGGAAGATCATTGGGATGTTACAACGTTTTCTCTGGAGACAGAGCAGAGCAGCTGAGTTCCAGCGCAGAGAGATGCGTAGGAACCAGGCTAGAGATTCATTTCTGAGCAGTATCGGAGCAACGCAGGGTATGCCCTATGATGTGCCACCATACATGGATGAGGATCAGAGCTTACTGGATGCATCTCCTGAGGAGGAGGATGAGGAGTAGTAGTTTAGGGGATTTTGATTTTTATTGTTATATATTGTATCCCTTCCCCTATTCAGACCTGTACTGTTGCCATAACAAAAATATGTATTGCTTTCTAGGATTTGTTTTTAGTTTTATTGCATGAATTTTATTTGGATTGTTTATTATGTGCATCTAGTTCTATTTTGTATGACAGGTGTGAGTTGATATATTTTCCCCATTAGAGGTGCTATTTTTGGCATTTGGTTCTAACGCTTGCAGGTATTAAGTTTGGGGGAATATTTTCTCACGTTTGTTATTGATGAGCAATTTTTGTGGATGTAATTAGTAAGTATTCCAAATTTATTACATGTAATTTTTTATTTTGTAGTTAGGTATGTTTAGTTTAGTTTGCTTGAGGACAAGCTAACCTTTAAGTTTGGGGGAGTGTACAAAATTAAAAATTTTCAGATCTGAATTCTTTCTCCCATTTTTGGTGTTGGTTTGTGTCTTAGGTAGAGGTTTTGTAATTATTCTAGACTTAGGATTATTTTTCTGATGATAGGTGTATATACTTAGTTTAGGATTAGACTCATTGATTCAGGTTATTTATTTGTTGAGCTGTAAATATTTTTGAAATTTGGTTATTTTGACAAAGTTTTTCAGAACTTGAGATTAGTGAACTAACTTTAGCTTAGTGAGATTTTGAGCCTTTTGATGGGGTATGATTTAGTTGAAATATTTTGATTTGAGACCCCTATTTCTTTCATGAGTGTGTTCTCTTTAGTTTTGTGTTCTAGAACTTGACCGGTGACCATTTTGAGATTGATAATTAATTACATGCATGAAAATGATTAAGGCATTTAGGATGGTGTTTTTGTAGCCTTCAGCGTTTGTGGATTTGTTTTCCCTTAGTTGCCCATTTTGAGCCTAATATAAATATGATTTTTCTTTGGTACTCTGCATTGATTGTTATTTTTGTGAGTACCTTAGGAATTTTGAATGAGCAATTGAGAGGGGGACATTTCAAAAGTATGAAAATTGTGAAAGTGTGATTGAGTTACTCTTCTTCCAAAAGAAAAAAAAGAAAAAGAAAAAGTGAGAAACAGTGAAAATTGATGAATGATAAAAAAAAAAGAAATTTTGTTTGGAAGAAGTAGTAGAGTAAAATTGAAAAAGAAGAAGTTTGAAATAGTTGTGATTTGAGTGTGAGTCCTCATAGTATTCATTGCTCATTCATAATTTTTAGAGGGAAATTTGTTTTGCATTTTAGCCCTTAGTTTCATCCTTTCTTTCTTTTATCCCACCTTAACACTTTTAGCCATGGCCACGTTACAACCAAATTAAAGACCTTTTGATTTGTGCATGTTTTTAATAATTTCAGTGGAGATTTGGGTCTATGGTCAAGCTTATGGTAACATTTAACTCTTGTATTAACTTGAGTGAATTGATTTATACCCTTGATACACATGAGAGATAAACACTGAGAGGTTGAGAGTGTTCACTAGTTCTGAGTTCTGATTGATTTTGTTTCTTTAACCAGGTTTTGATATGTGAATAGCTTGTGTAAATATGTGGCTGTGTTGATGAATCGAAGTCTTAGACTAAGTATTGTACATTTTGATTTAGAAGGTAGTCTTGTGTTTATGAATTTTTATTTTACTTTTGCCTGGGACATGCAAAATGCTAAGTTTGGGGGTGTGATGAAGGTCTAATATATGATGTTTTAAGGCTTAATTTCACTTCCTTTAGCTTGGGTTTTAGCTTGTCTCTCTTGTAAATATAGGTATTTTGTATTAGTTTTAGGAATTTTTAGTTTATTAGAATCCTTTGAACGTTTTGATCCGTTTTGGGTATGTTTCAGGTGTTTCGGAGCTTTATTTGGAGAAAATATTATTGGAGCTAAGAAGAGCATATGAAGACCTTGAAAATGGCACAAGAACGGAGAGAAACGGAGTCGAAAGTTACTGAGCACGCCCAGGCGCGCGTGCTTCGTCATTCACTGGGTCATCAGATATAGTGCGCCCAGGCGCGCAAGTCACGAGAAAGCCCAATTGGGCCTATTTCTGATCAGTTTTGAGGGATTTTGATAAGATTAGACTTTTATCTATTTATATTAGGATTAATATTAGGTTTAGAGAGAGTTAGATAGGATTAAGCAAGTCATGAATAGTAATTAGGATTCAATAGATAGAGTTTGAAGGAGATTTACACAGTTTTTGGAGCATTCGAAGGAGGGATCCGAAGAAGATTGAAGATTCAAAGCACATATCTGAGGTAATTTAGGAATAAATATCATAGTTATTTGTTTTCTTATTCTCTTTCATTATGTGTAACTAAACCTTTTGTGTTAGGAACATGGTGGATTTGTATTTGTAATTTATTTTTATGAATTAATGTTTTTCAGTTTTAAATCATGTGTTTAATTGTGTTTTTAATGTCATGCATAGAAGTAGCTAATCTATGTTTTGGATTTCTAAATTTGAATTGGAAAATTAGGATTTAGAATAGGTCATGCAATGAAACAGTATAATGGTTCAACTTGTAGGACTACTTTTGGATTATTATATAACTTGATAATTCACTGTTCCTAATTAAGGTTATTCAATAGATTAAATTTCTGAGGAACTAGGATTTAATAAATTAAATAATAAACAGTAATTTCATAAGAGGAATCTAGGAATTACTATTTTATGAATTTATTCATGATTTAAATGAAAAATATTGATTTAAAATAAATAAATGAATATACAATGATACTAAGTTCCTAACCAAGTTCTTCCATTTAATTTCTCTTTTATTTTATTTTCAGCATATAATTCTTCTTTTTAATTTATTTATTTAATTCTGAATTTTATCTTTTAAAAGATTTTATTCTAAATTTTACCTTAGGTAGAGATAGATTGAACAATTCTGAGTCCCTGTGGGAACGATATCTGGTCTTAACCGACTATATTACTTTGCGATCTAGTATACTTGCTAGAGAGTGATCAGCGACACAATTCGATGATTTGATTCGGTACTCCAGTGGTTACAGAGATGCAGATGAGCGAGCTAAATGCATCAAGTTTGAATCTGGTCTTCGGGAGGATATTCGACTTGCTTTCGAATATCAGAACATTTCAGATCTCTCTCATCTGGTCAATGTAGCAAGCACTTATGAAAAAGGGCTCAAGAGAAAAGCTGATGCAGATCGGAACAAGGCAGCTCAGAAATCTGTCGGACCTACCAGAGGCAAGGGTCCTATGCAAAGATCAGGCCCATATTCTAATGATAAGGTTGCAGCCCCACGAGGAACTGGCCCGATGGCGATTACTTATGATTCTATTCCAGCTTGTAAGCATTGTGGAAGGCGGCACAGAGGTGCAAGTTGGTCCTTAGGCCGAACTGAAGGGCTTTGTTATGTTTGTGGTCAGCCCGACCACTATGCAAACAACTGTCCTAAGAGCCCGTTAAAGAGGGAAATCAATGAGAACAAAGTGCAGAAAACAGGTGGGAGCCAACCACTGCAGAGGGGCAAAGTCTATACACTAGATGTGGAAGAGGTGACAGATGAAGATGAGCTGATCATAGGTACTTGCCATGTTAATGGCATTTCTTGTGGTGTTCTGTTTGACTGTGGTGCAACTCATTCTTTCATTTCTATCGATTGCATGAAGAGATTAGGGTTGTCCACTATTGATATGCCTTATAAATTGTCAGTCTCTATCCCTACAAATTCTTTAGTAGTCACCTCACAGATGTGTTTGGATTGCCCACTCCGAGTCTTGGAGTGGGAATTCAAAGTCAATCTTATTTGTCTGCCCCTGACTAGACTAGATATCATTCTGGGTATGGACTGGATGACTCAGCATCATGTTCTAATTGACTGCTGTAAGAAAGCAGTTATCTTTAGTGATTCTTCTCTATCTGCCATGGAAGTAGATGAAACATCTGATGCCAGTCAAATTCCAGTGGTTTGTGAATTTCCGGATGTCTTTTCTACAGATATTCCCGGATTGCCTCCGAAAAGAGAAGTGGAGTTTAGTATTGATCTAAAGCCTGGTACTGGCCCAATTTCTATTGCCCCGTACAGAATGGCGCCTCCTGAATTGGAAGAATTGAAGAAGTAGTTGGAGGAGCTATTAGCAAAGAAACTGATTAGTCCAAGTGTATCACCCTGGGGAGCTCCTATTCTTTTTGTCAAGAAGAAGGATGGTAGTCTCCGGATGTGCACTGACTACAGGCAGTTGAATGCGGTGACAGTGAAGAATAAATATCCGCTCCCTCGCATTGATGATTTGCTGGATCAATTGAGGGGTGCAATAGTGTTTTCTAAGATTGACCTCCGATCGGGATACCATCAAATCCGTATCCGTGAAGAGGACATTCCTAAAACTGCTTTGAGGACGCGATATGGCCATTTTGAATATGTAGTGATGCCTTTTGGTTTAACCAACACTCCAGCAATATTCATGGACTACATGAACATAATCTTCATGCCTTATTTGGATTCTTTTTTAATAGTGTTCATCGACGATATTCTCATCTATTCTAAGAGTCCAACTGAGCATGAGGAGCATTTGAGGATAGTGTTGCAAATCCTCAAAGAGAAGCAGTTGTATGCTAAGCTTTATAAGTGTAGCTTCTGGTTGAATGAAGTTCATTTCTTGGGTCATGTAATTTCTGCTCAGGGAGTTGTTGTAGACCCCTCTAAGGTGGAAGTAGTGTTAAAGTGGGAGAGACCCATAACAGTTACAGAGATCAGAAGTTTTTTGGGAATGGCAGGTTATTATCAGAGATTCATTGAGGGATTCTCCAAATTGGCTCTTCCATTGACTATGTTGACCAGGAAAGATGTTCCTAACCAGTGGTCACAGCAGTGTGAGAGCAGTTTTCTAGAGCTGAAGAGGAGGCTGACTAGTTCACCGGTTTTAATCTTGTCGGACCCAACCCAAACCTTTGATGTTTATTGTGATGCTTCAAAGCAAGGTTTGGGTTGTGTACTTATGCAGCAAGGCAAAGTTGTAGCATATGCATCGAGACAGTTGCGACAACATGAACAGAATTATCCAACTCATGATCTGGAGTTAGCAGCTGTTGTCTTTGCATTGAAAATCTGGAGACATTATTTGTATGGCATGAAGTTTGAGGTGTTCAATGATCACAAGAGTCTCCGTTGTCTCTTCGATCAGAAAGATTTGAATATGAGACACAGGAGATGGATGGAATTCCTGAAAGATTATGATTTCCATCTTCAGTACCATCCTGGTAAAGCTAATGTGGTAGCTGATGCGCTAAGTCGCAAGACACTACATGTTAGGAACATGTTGGTGAAAGAAATATAGCTGATACAGGAGTTCAGTGATCTCAATTTGAACATGCAGATGAAGGAGAAAAGCATTGTTCTAGAAATGTTGCAGGTCACTAGTGAATTGATGGATTTGATTAAGGAAAGGCAGGCCGATGATGAAGAACTTCAGAAATTGTTGGAAGGAGCAGCTGTAACATCCCGACTCTCTAACCTTGATTTGTTTATTATAACGAAAATAGAGAAGAAATTTTTCGCAAATAATTTCGTAGCTTTGTTCTTCCAATGTAGAAGCAACTCTTCAAGTAATATTTAGCGCGGAAGCAAGACAACAGAACTTAATTCAAGTAATAAGACACAATAGTTCAAACTAACTTATTCAAATAACAAATAGACTCTGAGCCACTCAAGACACTGATCGTAACCCAGAGCATGGTTCTCAACTCCAATGGTCGGGAAGGGAATCTCCTATCCCTTGCCGTTCCTACTCCCCTTCTATTAAAACAGAACCTTCATTACCTACAAGGGCAACAGGGAGTAAGTCATAGCTAATCACATTAAAGCGAATAATAAATAGAAGAGGCTAAAAACAACAAACACAAGTATTCAAGTAGTAACAATTTACAAATGCATATACACATGTCAAACACTTTTTATCCGAGCAATTGATCTTATTGTTAATGGCATGATGCATGCTTATCTCAACAATTTCCCAGGGCATCACAGCTTGGAGGAAAATAGGTCATCCTTAGCCTCCTCCGAGAGACAACGGAGTAAGCTCGACCATTCCCGACACACAGCGGGTTCCCGACAGACAGCGGGTGCGACAGACAGTGCAAGGGCACCTCAACAAGCTGGAGCAATCAATGCATGAATGCACCCATAATCCATTACCAATCCTCATTATCGATTCATTATCACTTCCATCAAGGACATAGTCCATCATTTCATCTTTCCATTCATTAATTCTCTTCTTTAACAATTTCTTTAGCTGGTGCTGATGCAGTCATAATAACGCCATTAGCGGCATAGCCACTTTGTGATGGGTGTACTTATTTTCAATTTTCCTTTCAGAAAAATCGATCAGCGGCCCAGCCACCTTGTGATGGTTTTAGAAATAGTGTATAATCATTTACTTAGTAATCCATCGGGGCATAGCCTCCTATTGGTGGATTTTTATTGCAACGACCCCATTGGGACTCCCATAGAAAAATATCAACCGAGTGAGTAAAACTTTCACTGGGACATCTAGGGATCATATCAACCAAATGGGTGTACGCACTTTCGTTGGGACTCCTGTAGGGAAATAATCAACCACTGAATAAAATTCCAGTAGGACACCTCCAGGATAGTTATCAACCAACGGGATTCAGTTTTTATAATATTAGACGAGTTAATCATTCAAAATTTACGAAAAATAAGTGTCTTCTAAAAAGTTGTTCAGACTACTCGAGTAGTTCATGAACTACTCGAGTAGTTCAAGCCAAAATACTCGAGTACTTGAAGAAATACTCGAGTTGTTCATCATTTTCCTGAATACTCGAGTCTTTCTCTAAATACTCGAGTCTTTTTGCTGCGACAGCACCGGTTTTTATGCATAATGTGCACCAATTCGTGATTCTTACACTTTTGCTTCAATCTAGTACCAAACAGAAGTTAGTTTACAAGTAATAAACATGTTGCATATAATAATTAACATCAAATTAACAGAAATCATAATAAAATCACAGAATTGCATAAAACATAGCAAATAGCACCGGTGCAAGACATCTAAAGAAGCTAAAGGGATGATTGGTTGAGGAGAAAAGGAACTGAATCACGATTTGAGTTTCTGCACCGGTGCAAGATAGCTTGCACTAGCTGACATTGGCCATTGATTTCACCATGAATAAGGCATGAAAAAGAACGAAACAAGTCAGCTTAAGCAACTAGGGAATGCTAGCTTTAATTAGAAACAAGTTTGGAATCAAATGGGTTCCTGGATTTACCAAACCAATTCAAAGAAGAAGGGTGTTTGACACTGAAACTTGCCCTATTTTTACAGCTTTGGAGACTCAACTTCGATTGCCCAGAACTTGCTCCACAAGAGGTTATTTCATGTGGTTATTGGTTCTAATTCAAGAGGGGAATTAGAACTCCGAATTGTGTTTTGGTCTCAGGGAAAAAGGTGAGAATTGAGGGAGAAAGAACTGATCAAAATCAGCACCAGAAAGCAGAGGAAATGAGAATGGGAATTCGGATTTAGACGAATTGAATGGGTTTCTAGCTTCCCCAAGCCTCTATTTATAGCCTAAGATTTCCCTCCTACGAAGTAATGTCCAGCTCTGTGCTTGGAACCAAGAGAAAACGCGTTTTGGTGCGAGTTTTGAATCAAAACCGACTTATAGACTTAGCACCACTGCTCGAAATACTCGAGTATTCTGGCCAATACTCGAGTATAGCTGACGCACCAACTTCAGAACACTCAACAACACTACTGAATACTCGAGTCTTCCAACCACTACTCGAGTATTCCAACAAAAATTCAAATTTTCCTAACAACTAGTTGCAATACTCGAGTCTCCCTCAAATACTCGAGTATTCTAACCAAAAATCAAAAAAATTAATATTTCATTTTATTTATTAAAATACCTGGACCTTACATCCTCCCCCACTTATAAGGAATTTCGTCCTCGAAATTCGATTTGGAAAACAAAACTTACTCGAACCGATACGGGTACTTTTCCTTCATCTAACTTTCTAGCTCCCAAACGATGACATTAACCTCATGACGTTCTCATATGACCCTTACTAACGAAATTTCCTTCCCTCGCAATCGCTTAATCTTCCTATCTTCAATCCGAACTGAACCGGTTTCGAAATGTCAGTTTTTCTCGCAAGGGTACACTGGTGGGTTCGATGGGTGAACTCTCCCCCACTTGGAATCAGCATAGCGGAGTTCTATTCGCTCCTAACCTTAAGGCAAACACCATTGTAGCGAACTTTGATGGACGTCGATTGGTGAGGGGTTATCGAAATGAGATCAATCCTAGGCACATGGTCAACGACACAGGCAACTTTACGATAAAGGAATAAACTAACACTCTTTTGGGGAAAAGACCTTGGGATATTCACTGATTACAAGGACGGCTTCTAACTTAGTTTCTTCTTCTATACACACGGAAGACATGCTTAGGTATTCTTGGGGTTTAGATTTTGGTAATAAGGATAAACTTACTACGGTAATCTATAATATCCCTTTTACTCCTAGGGTCACATCTTAAGCATTTCAAGTCGACTAAAGTGATTTTATTGAGTATAGCTATTTCACGAGTGGGCTTGCCATGAAACTACTAATGAGTTGGTCGGGTGGACACGTCTAGGTCACTTAGTAAAATCTGAGATTTGAGATTTCTAGTTTCAACAGTTCAAAGTCAACAAGCTTATGCTAAATCCAGATAAGGGCCCAAAAGACACTAGCTTATTCTAAATCTTCTGACTGATTGGCTTCAGTTCCCATCATCTTGAAAACTTTGACACTTGTGTTGGGTTTGGGTGCAGCTCCTCCTTGATTGGCATTTCCCTCGGAGCAATTTCGGTTGATGTGACCTTTCTTTCCACAAGTATAACAAGTTGGGGGATTAACAGCCCAACAGGTTCTACCACCATGGAAATTGTGGCTTTTTTCACACCTTGGTATACTACCATCTGTCGGTTTCTCCTCACTCTTTTTCCCTTGTTCGTCCTTAGCGTAGGGACTCTTGTTATGGTCATTATGGTGACGGTTGTTCTTTTCGCGATTACGGTGGGGACCATAATTCTGCTGACTTTGTTGCTGTCGCTCATACACCACCTTTGCCTTGAGGTCATCTTCGGTGATACGACAACGTTGCACCAAAGTTGCGAAGTGTCGGATGCATTGCCCACTTACGAATGGCTTAATATCCGGCCTTAAACCATTCTCAAAACGAACGCACTTAGCATTCTCGTCAGGGCGAAGAGTGAAGTATGGAGAGTACTTCATTAGCTCCTCAAACTTTGCAGCATACTCCCTAACAGTCATGGTTCCCTGCTTCAGCTCCAGGAATTCGATCTCCTTCTTGTTTCTTATATCTCCAGGGATGAACTTCTCATAAAATTTCTCCACAAAAACGCCCCAGGTAATATGTTTGTTCTCATGCTCTAAGGCTTGTTTCGTATACTTCCACCAGTTGTCCGTGGGACCCACCAGGACATAAGCAGCGTAAGTAACTTTCTGCTCTTCATCACATGGAATTGTCTAAAATATCTTCTCCAACTCTTGAATCCAGATTTGCGCCTCCTCAGGGTTAGCTCCACCATGAAACTTTGGGGGGTCACACTTCCTAAAATCAGCCAGTCCTTTGAACTCGGACGGACCAGCGACATGCCTATTAGCCAGATGCTCCAAGATTGCAGCGATACGATCGAGAGATTCGTCGGTATGGCAAGCGTTTCTTGAGGCCATTACTACGTTATGCTATTCATCAAAGATAACAATTTTATCTAAAAAAAACAATATATATATATATATATATATATTACATCTTACTGACTTAGTCCTAATCTACCCATAACTCAATCCAGAGTTATCACAGCTTATAGCATGTGTGGCCATATTCCATAGGTCGAGAGTTTGAACCATTGCTCTGATACCACTAATGTAACATCCCGACTCTCTAACCTTGATTTGTTTATTATAACGAAAATAGAGAAGCAACTCTTCAAGTCATAATTTCGAAGCTTTGTTCTTCCAATGTAGAAGCAACTCTTCAAGTAATATTTAGCGCGGAAGCAAGACAACAGAACTTAATTCAAGTAATAAGACACAATAGTTCAAAATAACTTATTCAAATAAAAAATAGACTCTGAGCCACTCAAGACACTGATCGTAACCCAGAGCATGCTTCTCAACTCCAATGGTCGGTAAGGGAATCTCCTATCCCTTGCCGTTCCTACTCCCCTTCTGTTAAAACAGAACCTTCATTACCTACAAGGGCAACAGGGAGTAAGTCATAGCTAATCACGTTAAAGAGAATAATAAATAGCAGAGGCTAAAAACAACAATCACAAGTATTCAAGTAGTAACAATTTACAAATGCATATACACATGTCAAACCCTTTTTATCCGAGCAATTGATCTTATTGTTAATGGCATGAAGCATGCTTATCTCAATAATTTCCTGGGGCATCACAGCTTGGAGGAAAATAGGTCATCCTTAGCCTCCTCCGATAGACAGCGGAGTAAGCTCGACCATTCCCGACAGACAGCGGGTTCCTGACAGACAGCGGGTGCGACAGACAGCGCAAGGGCACCTTAACAAGCTGGAGCAATCAATGCATGAATGCAGCCATAATCCATTACCAATCCTCATTATCGATTCATTATAACTTCCATCAAGGACATAGTCCATCATTTCATCTTTCCATTCATTAAATCTCATCTTTAACAATTTCTTTAGCTGGTGCTGATACAGTCATAAAAAGGCCATCAGCGGCATAGCCACTTTGTGATGGGTGTACTTATTTTCAATTCTCCTTTCAGAAAAATCCATCAGCGGCCCAGCCACCTTGTGATGGTTTTAGAAATAGTGTATAATCATTTACTTAGTAATCCATCGGGGCATAGTCTCCTATTGGTAGATTTTATTGCAACGACCCCATTGGGACTCCCATAGAAAATATCAACTGAGTGAGTAAAACTTTCACTGGGACATCTAGGGATCATATCAACCAAATGGGTGCACGCACTTTCGTTGGGACTCCTGTAGGGAAATAATCAACCACTGAATAAAATTCCAGTAGGACACCTCCATGATAGTTATCAACCAACGAGATTCAGTTTTATAATATTAGACGAGTTAATCATTCAAAATTTAAGAAAAATAAGTGTCTTCTGAAAAGTTGTTCAGACTACTCGAGTAGTTCATGAACTACTCGAGTAGTTTAAGCCAAAATACTCGAGTACTTGAAGAAATACTCGAGTCGTTCATCATTTTCCAGAATACTCGAGTCTTTCTCTAAATACTCGAGTCTTTTTGCTGCGACAACACTAGTTTTTCTACATAATGTGCACCAATTCGTGATTCTTACACTTTTGCTTCAATCTAGTACCAAACAGAAGTTAGTTTACAAGGAATAAACATGTTGCATATAACAATTAACATCAAATTAATAGAAATCATAATAAAATCACAGAATTGCATAAAACATAGCAAATATCCATTTCAACATATGACTTTCATTTCTACTTGATTTTAAGTTCGAAAATCAATCCAATGAGCTTCCTTAGGTCCAATTAAAGTTGTTTGAATACAAAAACCATGGGTCTCTGGCCTCCAAGTCAGATTCCCATTTCAAACTTAAGTTTCCCATGAACCACCAATGGTTCCTATGGATTTAGCTTGCTAAATACCATTCTAGCGATTAGGTAACATCTCCCTTGCCTTAAAGAAGCTAAAGGGATGATTGGTTGAGGAGAAAAGGAACTGAATCACAATTTGAGTTTCTGCACCGGTGCAAGACAGCTTGCACTAGCTGACTTTGGCCTTGATTTCACCATGAATAAGGCATGAAAAAGAACGAAACAAGTCAGCTTAAGAAACTAGGGAATGCTAGATTTAATGAGAAACAAGTTTGGAATCAAATGGGTTCCTGGATTTACCAAACCAATTCAAAGAAGAAGGGTGTTTGACACTGAAACTTGCCCTGTTTTTACAACTCTGGAGACTCAACTTCGATTGCCCAGAACTTGCTCCACAGGAGGTTATTTCGTGTGGTTATTGGTTCTAATTCAAGAGGGGAATTAGAACTCCGAATTGTGTTTTGGTCTCAGGGAAAAAGGTGAGAATTGAGGGAGAAAGAACTGATCAAAATCAGCACCAGAAAACAGAGGAAATGAGAATGGGAATTCGGATTTACACGAATTGAATGGGTTTCTAGCTTCCCCAAGCCTCTATTTATAGCCTAAGATTTCCCTCCTACGAAGTAATGTCCAGCTCTGTGCTTGGAACCAAGAGAAAACGCGTTTTGGTGCGAGTTTTGAATCAAAATCGACTTATAGACTCGGCACCATTGCTCGAAATACTCGAGTATTCTGGCCAATACTCGAGTATCGCTGACGCACCAGCTTCAGAACACTCAGCAACACTACTGAATACTCGAGTCTCCCAACCACTACTCGAGTATTCCAACAAAAATTCAAATTTTCCTAACAACTAGTTGCAATACTCGAGTCTCCCTCAAATACTCGAGTATTCTAACCAAAAATCAAAAAAATTAATATTTCATTTTATTTATTAAAATACCTAGACCTTACAGCAACAAGTAAAGAAGAGCCTGATTTCATCAAGGGTGCAGATGGAATCATCCGGTTTAGAGGCAGAATCTGCGTTCCCATGGATTTCGAGGTTCGAAGATACATACTATGGGAAGCTCACGAAACAAAAATGAGTTTCCATCCGGGTACAACAAAAATGTATCAAGATTTAAAGAAACTCTATTGGTGGCCAAAGTTGAAAACAGATGTGGCAGATCATGTGTCTCATTGCCTGACTTGTCAAAAGGTGAAGATCGAGCATAAATAGCCAGGTGGTCCGTTGCGATCACTTGATATTCCTAAATGGAAATGGGATAGTATTGCCATGGACTTTGTGACAGGTCTACCCAGAACTGCTACAGGATGTGATGCCGTTTGGGTTATTGTAGACCGTTTAACAAAGTGTGCTCACTTTATCCCGATTCATAAGAAGTACACTCTGGAGATGTTGACTCAATTGTATATTCGGGACATAGTGAAGCTTCATGGTGTGCCCTCCAGCATAGTATCTGATCGTGATCCTAGATTTTTATCTAGATTTTGGCAGAGCCTCCAGCAGACCTTGGGTAGTAAGTTAAGGTTTAGTACAACTTATCATCCTCAAATTGATGGGCAATATGAACGTACTATTCAGACTTTGGAGGATCTGCTGAGAGCTTGTGTGCTAGAACAGGCTGGCAGTTGGGAGTAGTTGTTACCACAGATGGAGTTTACTTACAACAACAGCTTTCACTCTAGCATTGGAATGACACCCTTTGAGGCACTTTATGGAAGAAAGTGTAGAACATCTCTTTGTTGGTTCCAGATTGGTGAAAACTTGTTGACTGGACCATAATCGGTGCAAGAAACTACTGAGAAGATCACTATGATTAAGAATAAAATGAAAACTTCTCAAGATCGGCAGAAAAGCTATGCAGATAAGCGTAGGAGACCTCTAGAATTTGATGTGGGTGATCATGTTTTTCTAAGGTTGTCCCCTATCACAGGAATTGGTCGGGCAATCAAGTCCAAGAAGCTGACTCCACGGTTTGTTGGACCATATGAGATTCTGGAAAGAGTTGGACCATTGGCATACAGGATTGCTTTGCCTCCACATTTGGCTAGGCTTCATGATGTATTTCATGTTTCTCAGCTAAGAAGGTACATTCATGATCCCTCTCATGTGGTAGCATTTGATGACTTGCCATTGAAGGACAATGTAACTTTTGAAGTTCTTCCGATCAGAATCGAGGACAGGCAGATAAAGCAACTCAGGGGCAAGGAGATCCCACTGGTGAAGGTAATCTAGAGCAGAAACAACGTGGAAGAGGAAACATGGGAGTTGGAAAGCAAGATGAAGGAGTCTCATCCACAATTGTTTTCTTCTAGAGTCGAATTTCGAGGACGAAATTCTGGTAAGTGGGAGAGGATTGTTGTAACACCCCGCATTTTTCCCTTACGTGCGTAAACGATTTTTAACGAAAGAAACCTTGAAATTATGATTTTTCAGAAAAAGTATTTCTCGTAAGAGAGAAATGACGTGATGATTTCCATGAATTTTTATAAACAAAATGTTTTATGAAAGAAAATTAAATGATTTTGTGGAGATGAAAAATGATTTGTTAAATTGTGATTTTTATTAAAAGATGATTATGTTAAAAATGAAGTTTTTGGGTCTGTTATCTTTGAAAATTGGTATCTTTTAAACCGTAACTCGGAATCTGATGATCTTTATATGAAAACAACCGTCTTGAAATCTAGAATTTTAAAATGTAATTTTTAGAATTTTCTGGATTGATTTAAAAAAATTTATTTTCAGAATTTAAGAAATACGAATTTTTAAGAAAAATGTGTTTTGTGATATTGTCTTGGCATGAATTTATGTGTGATGTGTGCTTGATTTAATATGTGTGCAATGTGTAATGCATGAAGATGGTTGTGAAACTATGATTTCTTAGAATTAATTTAATTATTGTATAAATTAATGATTTTTAAGTGAAGGTGATTAGAAAATAAAAGTATGAGACATGTGTGTGTGTGCATGAGATTGCCACGGTTTGTGTATGTGCATGTAGGTGTGTGTGTGCTATATGTGTGTGTATATCCGTGTATGTGTGTGTAAATAAGTCAAGGGTCTTAGTAACTTGGGGAAGAGGAAACCAAATAGAATTAAGTTGGAACCAAGGAGTAACTAGATGATAAAAACCCTAACTAAGTGCTAACTAACCATTACACCTAAGTGACCCCTAAAGACCTAGCCCACTCCACCTTGTCCCCTTGACTTTGGTGACATCTATCCATGCAAATAATTGTGAGGACCAAACCGCCCCCCTTACTTGCACATGGACCGAATTTTACAAGGCCAAAATGGGAAATCATGAGCTTGCCTATATATGCATGTAGCCTTAGTTCATTTCACTCCAACCCATTTTCATTTCCACCCTTCCAACACCGAAACACAATACTCTAACAGCCCATTCAAACTCTTAGAGAGAAAAGAGAAAAGAAAGAGAGAAAGAGAAAGAGAGTGGTGGCCGTGAGCCTTAGGGAGAAGAAGAAGGAGATCCACCTTAGATCGAGCTTGAAGAACCAACCCTTCTTGGTGGGAGATTCGAAGAACAAGAGAAAGAAATGTAATAGTTTAGCTTTTTCCCTTTTTAGTTTGTAGATCCTTTTCTTTTTCTTCTTGCATGTTTGTTTTTATGAATTGTAAGATGACTTTATGTGTTATTCTTTCTTGATCTTGGACTTTTAAGGACTTAACATAATTTGTAATAAGTGTAACTCTATGTGTGTGATTCGGTTTATGCTTTCTTGCTAGATCTTCATGTTTTTCTACCTCAAACCTAAAGATCTAAAGTTTTGTTTAAAATCTTGTGAAACTTAATATAGATCTTTCTTGCATGTGTACTTTTCTTATTCTAAACCATGATCTATGTATGTTTATGTGCTTATTTGACAAATTAATTTATGATCTAAGATTAATAAATGGTAAAGTAAAATTCTTTAGCCTTGCATGTTGAAATCCCTTGCTAAAACCGTGAGCTATTGTATTTTTAAGAAAGGATTTGATAAATAAATTTATGCTTTGAACTTGATTTGAGATTCTTAGTGTTGCATGTTAAGTTTTTCTTGTTTAAATGGTGATTCATGTTGTGTTTATGTGATTTCTTCATGAACAAATATATGATCTAAGTCTACTTGAAAATGAAGTTGAATCCTTTGGTCTCGCATGTTGATTTGATGATTATCTTGTTGATTTATGTGCATATGTCTAATGATCTAAGTTTTTAAAACATGCATGTTGATTTTAAGTAGAAAAGTCATGTTTTTATTTTATGCATGTCACGGTTTTGGAAGAAAAATTTAAAGGACAAGTTTTAAAATGATCTTTGAAGTATGAACATGATTTAGCTTAAGTAATTGATTTTATGTATGATATATTTTGAAAGAGGCCATTCGACCATATCTAATAAAAATGAATCTCATGCTTTTAATATGTGAAAAGTTGATGCATGTGCATGTTAAGACTAGATTTAGTGATCATAAGTGCATGCATGTTATGTTTAGGAGTTTAATATGTAATCTTGATTTTTTTTAGAAAAAGTGATGAACTTGAGTTATTTGTGTATGTGATGTGAATAAGTGATGTGGTGTGATGTTTGATTTGATTTTTGTGATTGTTGTATGTTGAAAATTGAACATAAAACCTTGCATTCTTGCATGCTAGTATTCGACCATGAGGGATAGAAATAAGAAATGGTATGTGATCTTTGTTTAGGTTGCATTTAGGATGAGATTAGCTTAATTTAAGAACTTAGGAGTACATGCATGAAGTAATTGAATATGTGAATGAACCTTGAGGTGATTTGTGATTTTAATTTGTTGTTTGATTCAAGATTGTTAAATTTTATTTTTAATGCTCTCGGTTTCAATCCAAAAAGAAAAGAAAATAATTTCATTTGCTTTGTGCTTTTATGTGTGCCTTAATCCTTGTAAATTTCACCTATGTGATCCGATTAGTGCATGCTAGTGTAGCTAGGAACATTATCTCCATGAAATCATCTCTGTGAATGACTATATTTTCATGTGCATGATGCTATGTGAGTGATTGATATGCTGTTTGTTTTGATCTTTTCGGTTTTGTTAGGGATAAAATAAATAAGTTGATGTAATAATTAAAAAGGAATTTTTTAGTGTGACTAGTATTGTGTGAAGTTGTGAATGTTTTAAAAAGTGATGTGTTGTTTGAATGCGTTTTTCTATATTTGGATTTCCAAATAATTGAAAAATATTTTACTAAAAAGTATGGTTTAAGAAGCTTAAATTGATTTGGAAGTGGTTTGGAACTTTATTTTCTTAAGTTTTGAATTTTGTCTAATTACTAAGAATAATGATTCTTATAACATGAACATTTTGAAGTAAGGATTCTGTTTTGATAAGAAAAATTATTTTCAAAGTTTTCTTGAAAACGTTTTTATGGATTTAATTTGGAATGTAAACAATAAGTTTTCAAAAAGATATGATTTCAAAGTGTTTTCTAAATTAAACTAATCAAGTTGTTAAAAACGTTCCTAATGCACGGGGAAAAATGCTATAGTTTGGACGACCGACGCAAAGGAAACGAGACGGAATTAGCGATCGGGAAATCTCGGAGAACTCTCGGAGGCCTACGGTATTTGAGGTGAGAGAGGGGCTTCCCTTAAGACGCCGTGGTATTTAGGTAACTTATTAAGAGTTCCAATCATCTCAAAGGTTGGACTCCAATTTCATTTAGCGTAGTGGTGTATGTGATAGTAATTGTTTGATTGTTTGTTTGGCTATCCACCCGAACGACTGAGATTTGTTTTATTAATCATGATAATATGTTTTCTGGTTGATTATGTTTGAGATATTTTATGATCTGTTTATTTGATTAAGTAATTGTGATATTGTTGAGGAACAATGGTGTGCTCAAAAATGTGTTGATAAGAATAAATTTGTGAAAGTAAAGAGATATAATTAAGAGAATGATAAGTGAGAATGAAGGTGATGTGAGTGAAATAAAAGAGATACAGAGTTGTGATTAGAAAGAGAACGTGGTTACAAAAGTAAGATGTGGTTGGGTGAGATGTGATTCCTTTGTTTTTATTTTTGGAAAGAGCCTAGTGTTGAGTTGAGCTTGCTCCTCCATTAGCACTCATCCAAAAATGTGATTTTTGAAAACAATTTTTGAAAAGAGACTTTTGAAAAAGATTTGTGAAAAGAAATTTTGGAAAAGGTTTTCGAAAAGATATTTTGAGGAGGTGTGAACCAATATTTTCAAAAGAGTTTTATGAAACAATCTTTTGAAAAGGTTTTGTGAAAAGATATATTTTTGAGAAAAGTTTTTGGAACCAATCTTTAGATAAAGTTTTGGAAATGATGTTTTTGAGAAAGTCTTTTGGAAACAACATTTTTGAGAGAAAACAGATTTTGTGAAAGTATTTGGAAACATCATTTTTGAGAAAGTTTTATGAAAGGATATTTTTGAGAAAATTTACGAAATGATATTTTCAAGAAAGTTTTGTGAAATTATTTTCGAAAAGTTTTACGAAAGACGTTTTGAGAAAGTCGAGGAATGGAGTTTTTGTGAAAGTTGATGAGATGGAATGAGAAAGAGAGTGATATGAGATGCTGAAAGATAAGTGATGATAGTGGGGAACAATCTGAACGATTAGTGGTCGGGACTCGTTGAAGGGATGCACTAAGGACGAGCCGACTGTTAGGATTAAGCCGATAATAAACCTTCAAAACTTTAAAAGACTTTTAAAAGACATGAATAACGCGGTGAGATATGAGTGTGTGTCGAAGTAGTGGAGAGGAAGATACTATGGGTATCTGCGGATACTCAGGTGGAGATTGCAAGAGGGGAGGGCAAGGACGGTGAAACGTCAAGAAGCCTGGAGTATATATCTAGGCGGAACGAATCCCACATGTGGCATACTAACGTGGTAGGGACTGGGTCCAATACCGTGGTAAGTTCTGCACTCGAGACTAGAATTATACTGTCACCCCCTCGATGCAAATCTAGAACAGTGAGAGGGACTGGAACAGGGCATTTGTGATTGCCGCTGAGAGCGTGCCTTGATATGATATGAATTGAATTGATATGATTTGAGGCTGGGCCTCCTGGTCTGGGACCATTTGATTGTGTGACAACTGTCGTGCCCGCGTGGTAAAGGTCCTATACTCCTGTTTGCTTCCGACTAGGATTGGATGGATGACCGAGGAGATGTAAACGTGTGAGCCGTTTTCCTCAATGATGGTTCCCCAAGTCATTGAGTGAACTGAGATGATAAGACTTAATGAACTTAAAGATTTGAAGAAAGTAATTCAGTAATGGTATTAAGCATTGAGTAAGATTTGGGAAGCGAGAATGATATGGTGTTTATGTGATGATGATGATGATTATGTTTGTTGATATGATTTGTATGTTGTTTATTATTTTATCTTAATAATTGCCTATCGTAAATCCACATAGTCGACATTACATGTTTTGGGTAGCTCACTCTCTCGCACTTCTGCCTTGTATTGGGAAAATTCTGTATGGTCCTTAGATGGAAAACATAGCGAAGTTTCAGCTCATTCGGGAGATAGGAGCATCTCCATTGAATGGAGACAATATAACTATGACTGGTCGTGTCATAGTTTATATTGAGATGAAACGGAATCGAAAGGAAATCATGGAGAGGCTGCTAGCTCGTGAGGAGGAGGAGAAGAAAGCACGAGAAGCTGTTATGGAAAGTATCGCTAAGGAGGCTGATGAGGATGATGCTGCTTGCGACCAGAGCATTTGAACCACCAAGAATCAGAGTTGCGCAGCGGAAGTGTGAGTGTAAATGACTAGAGGTTAGGTAATTTCCCTTTCAGAGTTTTGTAATCCATTGCAAGGTTCTTAGAATCCTGGCTCTATCGTGCTGTAATCCCAACTAAGTTCATTTCAGTATCTATGTTTTGAAATTAAGTTGAATGGGCTATTAATTTTGAAAAGAGGTTTTGAAAAACAAGTTTCAAGGTGCGGTGTCTTGTGACATCTCGGTTTGGAACTTGAAAAGGTTTATGCAATATGAGAACATGAGTTTTAAGTTGTAACTATGTTTTGAAAACCTAAGTGTTCTCATCTTGCGTAACACTGTTTAAAAAAAAAATTTTGCCCAAATTTTCACTATATACAGTTGTGGTTTTCAAGTTGCCAAATCGGGGTGTTACAATTGTAACATCCTAACTTTTATTTCCAAGTGTAATTAGTACTTAGAATGAGCCTTGGGTGAAGAAATGAAGAGTTTAAGTTAAAAGTATGTAATTAGGAAGTGGTGGGAATTAGGATCATAAGACTTTAGGAAATTTAAAATGCAAGTTTCGTTGCTCAAATCATGAATTCCACCGTTGGATATGAAGTAGGATATATGTGGAAAATTGTCTCAAAGTTTGAGCAAGATCCAACGGGTAGAAAAGTAGTTGTAGAAGTTTGAAGTTGATAAGTGCAGACTTTTAGGCCTTCGCTCCAGCAAGAATGGGCTCGCTTAAGCGAAACTATGTAATTTAGACCCTGATTCTCTGAGTAGTTTTCGCTCCAGCGAAAATAGGTTCGCTCCAGCGAAAGTCTGGTTTGCTCCAGCAAATCGCTGCTGGTTCGAGCGAAAACAGTTAGTGCAAAACCCAGAATTACCGAGTAAAACTCGCTCCAGCGAAAATCTACTCGCCCGAGCGAAAATCGTCAGAGTAGTAAAAAAATAAAAGCGTGTGGACCACTCATTTCGTGGCTTCCAAGCGAAGCCACCAATCTCCATCACACAAAACCTATAACCATGCAACAAAACACCCCTTATGCATCTCTAGCAACAAAAACAACAAGGCCACCACCCTTCCTTCTTCATTGTTCGAAACCCCCTCTCTCCTAGGGCACACAAACCTCAAGCACCATTTTCCTTCCTCAATCCTTAGAAATCAAGACCATAATCATCATCATCAAACACTTTAGGACCAAGAAAAATGAGTTAGAAACCCTCCTTATTCCCTCCTCCATTCCACGCCTCTCTCTCTCTAAGTTTCTATTGATTTATCAACTTCTCACTATGGAGAATCATTATCCTCATGCAAAGTGATCAAGAACAAGACAAGGAGCACTCACTACCCAAGTATAACCAACACAATAGAGTTATTCACCACCATTGGATTCTGACTCTTTTGAGGTGGCAAGTTAGGCTAAGGAGGTTCAAAGTACCAAGGTTCTAAGCTAGGGCAAAAGGAACAAGCATCCTTATCACACCACATTTGAGGTAAGGGGGTGGGTATTGGCTTGTCATAGGAATGGGTGTCCATTTAGTTATAATAGTTTGCTAGGAGTTATTTGCTTAGGAGGATTAACTAGAAACCCTAAGGTAGTGAGCTTTGATATATATGTGATTAGGATATTATATAAATAAGATGAGACTTGGAAGAAATGCTTTTAAAATGGTTATAAAAATTAAGTTTTGAAAGTGACCCTATATGTGAATATTTCATGTATGTTGGTGATTATTTGGTGATAAAAGGTTACTTATAAGTATATGTGTTATTTGTTATTGGGAAATTAATTTATTGCTTAAGAAATGGTATATATTTATATATTTGGAAAAATGAGAACATGAGACTAAGCTGAATAAAAGGAGTGCAGTGTGGTTGATCCTTAGAAGCACCGGCACACTAGGTGCCCTGCTAGGTGGTAAATTGCCTGCTAGGGCCAATTGCCTGCCAGGCCAATTACCCATTAGGTCGAAATTCTCGTTAGGCGTCGGTGCGCCAATGGATCAATTCACTGCATAACCACCTGAAAAAGAATAAAATGTGGACTGGAATTAAGAGAAATGAATTGAGGAAATAAATAAGCATAGTCCTAACGGGTGATGCCTAATGGGTGTAAAGTCCTGACAGGTGTAAAGTCCCTAGTAAGTGGTGAATTGCCTAGCAGGTGCATAAAATCCTAGTGGTGCAAAAAAAAAAGAAAGAGAAATGAGAAATGAGGAAAGAAGAGAAAAGGGAACATGTGAATAATGAAAATGAGAAAAGGAAATGGAAATAAGACATGGAAATGTTATGTAAATATGTAATAAGAGGAACAAGAAATGAGAATGGTACATAGATTGAGAATGATTGAATAGTGTGATTGTCTTAAAATGTGTGATATGTGAACTATTTGGTAATTGTGATTGGCCTAGTGAGTTTGTTATGTCTACTTGGAAACTGCATTTCTATTTCTTGTGCAATGCTCACTCCCTTAACATTTTTCAGGTTCTGAGATCGAGCTAGCACAGCCCCCGGTCGAGCAGGTGCACTCTCCCTCACAAGGAGAGTAGATTATAGTATTATAGGACATGGAAATGTCCTATGCCCAATTATCATGATGATGATGTGATGTATTTTGTTTTGTACAAAATGTAAATATTTAGTTTTGGTAGGGCCCAGGACAACCTCTTAGTAAAGGGGTATTTTGGGAAAACTTAATATGTGATAACTTGTATATATATTCTGCTGAACACTCTGATGACTACATGACTATTGTGGGTGCACTTAATGCACAACTTATGTTTTGAGCCCTGCTGGCTTCTGAATGAAATATAATATATTGTGTAACGCCCCTAATTTTCGTCTCCCAAATAACCAAGAAATTAATTATAACAATTATTTTATAATTGATTTATGTTGGTTTGTAAAGTTTTAGTTTTTGAACATTGTGTGTTTTTATAATTGATTTATATGGTTATTTTGTACAAAAATATGAATATTGTAATTCAGTCCTTGGGTTGGGACCTAATTGCAATATTATAAAGGTTTTTGAAGAAAGAGTAATTAAATTATTAATTTTTGAATTTTATCAGTATGTAACCGGTTAGAAGGGCTCTGTAACCGGTCACACGATGAACTCAGAAAACTGGGTTAGTGCGTTTGATGAGTAATCACGCGTTTTAACCCAAAATTTACCACGAATCCCACTCGATTCATGGTAGGAGACACGCGTCGCTCTGCATGCAAGCCCAATTCGTCTATAAATTGTGGAAATTCTGAGGATTTAGGGTTGATTTCTGGTTTTAGGGTTGAAGGTGGCTCAGTTAGGGTTTCGTTTTCATTCTGGGAAATTCGTCTTGGTCTTTGAGAGTTAGAGAGCAAAACACACATTTCTGAAAAGCTTGAATCAAGGGCTTTTCAGTGGTATACACCTTGTGAGCTGAGAGTCCTTGTGTGAAGAGAAATCACCACTAGAAGTTAAGGTTGGGAAAGCAGAGCTCTGAGTTTTCTGGCTCTGGGAGCTAGGTTTAAGATCAGATTTTGGTAAGCTCCTGCTATCCCTTGGTCCCAAATCTTTCCTAATATCTTTAGCATGTTGCAGAGATTAAGTCCTAACTGTTTTCCCCAATTTTGATGCATGTCTTCTATGTCAAATTCTCTGATTTTGGGAGCCCACCGTAACTGTGTTGCATGTCCAGCAGAGAAGGGGAATTAGTGGATTTTGGTGTTCTACCTGAAATCTCTGCTCAAATCTTGTTCAAGCACGAACCTAAGGTAAGGGGGGAAGCTTACTATTTGCTAGAATGAGAATAAATTGTGGTAGAATATAGGATGAGTCACCAAGAGACTCAAAAGGGCATAAGTGAAATGGTTAAATGGCTTGGAGGCCAACTTGAGCTCAATTGTTGTTTTGAGCAATGTTATCTGGATGCATGCAAGCTATGTTGATGTTGATTTCATGACTTAATTGAATATTATGTGAATTGATGCATTAAGTTGTGAAATGTGTGCAATTATGTGCAATTGGTGTATCCAAGTTGAATGCATGCAATATGAATGTGTTTCTGGGTGTAAACATGTTTATTTTAAGGCATATGAACTTTGTGCATAATGAAATTTGTAAGGTCCTGTATTTTTATAAACAAAATAAATAAATGTGTTGAATAAAATAATGATTTTTCTGAAATTAAGATATTTTACTCGAGTATTGTAGAGGGTACTCGAGTATAATCACTATCTGTTTGAAAATTTGAATTTTGAGTCAAAAGACTCGAGTATGTCAGAAAAGACTCGAGTGTTCTTGAGTTTTTGAAATATACTCGAGTAGAAAGAAAAAGACTCGAGTAAATCGAGCAGTCTGGCTAAATGTACAAGTTGGTTTTATAATTAATTTCACACCAAAACGCGGTTTCTTGACGTGACAAGCATAGAGCTGAACCTTACTTCGAGTTGAAGTACTCTTAGACTATAAATTGATGCTTGGGTGAAGCATCAACACCTCTGAAGTTCCAAAACCCGAATTTGACCAGAAATTTCCCTGTTTTACAGAGTTCACTTTGATCCCTTTGTTCTCTCTCAATCCTCACTCATTTTCCTTGAAACCTAAACACAAACCGAAGTTCTGATTCCATTCTTGAATTAGAACTCGAAATCACTTCAAATAGCCTTCTGAAGATCAAGTTCTAGGCCTTCAAAGTTGGAGGTTCAAAACTGAGAAAAACAGAGTAACATTCAGTCTCAAGTATTCATCTTCATTGAAATCGTTTGGTAAATTCATGGATTCTTTTCGTGTCAAACTTGTTTCTGATTAAAGTTAGTATATCCTAGTTTCTGAAACTAACTTGTTTCATTCTTTTTCATGCCAAATCCGTGGTGAAATCTGTGGCCAAAATCAGCCTGTTCAACTCTTTTTCACCAAGTCCAGAATTTGGATTTTTGATCCAACCGATTTCTCTGTCGTTTTACTTGTTGATTAGCTTCTCTAAGGTAAGGGAGGAGTTATCTAAATACTAGAATGAGTTATTTCAAGCTGGAAATGTAGGAACCTCATATGGTTCATCAAGGGGTGAAGTTTGAATTGGGAATATGACATAGAGGTCATAAACCCAAGTTTTTATAAACCAAACATGTCTAAATGGACCTAATGATGCTCACTGGATCAATTTTCGAAGTTAAAAACAAAAGGAAATGAAAATCATATGTTGAAATGGTTATTTGCTAAGTTTATGTTGATTTTGTGATTTATTGCATTTGATGTTGTTTCAATATTGATTACATGTTCTAACATGTTTATTTTATGTATCTAAGTTACTGTTTTGCATAAAAGTGGAAAGGAAAGGCCCTGAACTCGAATTGGCATTATAAAGTGCAGAAACTGGTGCTGCTGCTGATAAAACACTCGAGTAATTGAAGAAAGACTCGAGTATTCTGGAAAATGGGAAGAACACTCGAGTATGTCTTGAAGGACTCGAGTAATTTTACATGAACACTCGAGTATGTGAAGAACTACTCGAGTAATTTAAATAATTTTCAGAAAATCTTTACTTCTTTATGAAGTAATTAAAGATTAACTCGTCTAAACTCCTATATGCTTAAATTTTAATTTCTGCTCTTAATATCTATAGATTTAATCCCATTGGTTGATTTTATCCTGGATGAGTCCTACTGGAATTTTATTCAGTGGTTGACATATTCGGACAGGATGTCCCAATGGAGGTGCGTACACCCATTTGGTTGATTTTATTCCCACGTCCCAGTGGAAGTTTTTACCCACTTGGTTGATATTTTGGGAGTCCTAGATGGGGTCGTTGCACAAATTAATGACAACGTAATTAAATTCCTATTGTATAAAACTATCACAAAGTGGCTGGGCCGCTGATGGAATTTTTGGAAAGCACAAGCACCAGTTAATGCAAAAATGAAAAGATGGTTATAAGCAAGAAGGATTATGAATTTTGGGTCTCTATATTGGAGGCATGATATTCAAAGATATGAATTAAAAGAGAAAAAGACAATGAACAATTATGTGACATTGACATGCATGAAGATGCTCCGATTTTGATTGTGGAATCTGGTATAGGTAGAAGTATTCCGCAGCCCTGAGATAGCTGTGATGCCATAGCACGAAGATGCTGTGATGATTTGGATTCCGTAACATGAAAATGTTATGATGGCCAAATTCCCAATCAAATCGTGACGCCTGGGTTGTGAATACGCTCCGGTTTGATGAACCATAGGATTATGAATATCCCGAGCCTGAGATACTCGGATGCCGAACCGCGTAGCATGAATGGAGAGTAGGCATGCATCACGAAACTAAACGAAATATTATAAAAGACAGTTTGAGCATATACATATGCATTTATTATTGCTATCTGGAAACTTGTGCTTGTTATTTCTAGCCTCTGTTATGCTCATTTGTTATTGTGTTTAGCTATGACTCACTCCTAATCCCTTGTTGTAGGTCATGGCCAGGAATATGTTTTGCGTGGAGATGAGGCCGCTCCCTAATGGGGAGTGGAACTTCGAGGATCATCGGGCCATCTATGAGGGAGACGTGGAAGTTATTTTCCGTCACCCGAACCCATGGTCCCGAATGCGTCCGCGTAGGACGAGAATCCCAATGATGTACATTATGCACATTCCGCCCAATTTTGTGTTTCGGCATGGAACACCACCACCACCGCCAAGACGTTTTCCAAGACGCACCCTCCCACCAAGTCCATCACCCTCTGAAGAAAGAATTATTTTGGAGGTTCCTGCTCCCTCTCGTCCTTCCACTAGAGCCCGATCTCGGACTCCGGTATATGTGCCATCTGAACCGGCACATGAAGAGGAGGAGGAGGAGGAGGATCCGATAGAGGATGAAGATGCTGACCCGGTGGCTGATGATGATTTCATGGACAACTCAACCGGTAGTCAGTGGGGAACTGATGATTGAGTTGAGTTGGGATGTTGGAGTGTGGATAGTGCTACTCATCAGGTTTCTCTTATCTATTTGATATTTTGAGTTCCGAACCAGTTGCTCAAGGTTATTATAAATTTTGTTGTAAGATATGTAATATAATGAAATGACCTAGAGTACTTAAGTTAAACCTAGTGTTGATGGTTTTAATGTAATGGAAATGTACTTTCCTTTTTATGAAATATAATATGAATAGTTTCTTTCATGATAATTATAATTTCCGCAAAGACTCGATAATGGATGATGACTGACTTTTAGTTTCAAAAAAAAAAATGGTCGAATTTTCTAAAAATGAATATTAAGTTTTGGAATAAAAGTTGGGTCGTCACAAAATTTGGTTAGATTTGAGAAAGGAAGAAATTGAGTTGTTAAAACTCTTGTTTTAATGGTCTGACTGCATAATCTAACCGGTTACACGATTTTCGTAACCGGTTAGACACTGCAGATTTTCAAAGAAAATGAGTTTATTAAACAGTCCTGAAATCTTAATGGTTTCTGCTCAAATTTAAGCTTTAATTTCATTATACATGATCTGAACTTGAGTTGTCAAAGTTCTGATTTGAAAGATCAAATTTAATGCCTTAAGTTAATGAAATAATTTTCAAGAGGAAATTATGTTCATTGGAAAAGGAAATGTGATTTGGAATTTTGAATGTTGAAACAATGGATTTTGAGGTATAAACATTGTTAAACTGGTTTATGGATTGGGTAGGGAATTTAAGAAAAAGGGTTTTCTGAATTACAATGGTAAACAGTTCAGGTTTGTAAATCTAACCGGTTAGCCTGGAACTGTAACCGGTTAGTACCTGAATCTGAAAAATAAAAAGTTAAGTTTTTGAATACCATTGACTTTGTTTTACCCAATCTAAGTTTAATGACATGTTTTGGGATATTTCAAAGGAGAATTTTTTGTCAAAGACTATACCTCAAATAAATCATTCAAAAGAGAAATTGGAATATTTCTAAATCACAGTAATCAATGGAAAGACCAACCTTAGTAATTATGCATGTAATACATGCATAGAGAAAGGTAATGAAATAGGTTGGCAAGGATAGTTTGTGATGTTCGGGTACTTGACCCTGTACTCTAAGAGTACTAAACTAATGCAACCAACTTGATGACACATTCTGGGAATGTGGCCATTGTCTGGGACATGGTTTCTTGGACACGTTCTGGGAACGTGATGCCCACTCTGGGAGTGGTGCTTGATTTCATTCCAAGTTTGGTTTGCGATACGTTCTGGGAATGTATGTGAGTGTTCTGGGAACACATTGGTTTAATAATGGAATTAAACATAAAAACCAACCTTGATGATTGTGCATTCATATAGAATGGAAGTTTCGTTGGTAGGAACGTTTATCATATTCTGGGAATATGAGGAGGGTACTCCGGGAGTACCAAATTATAACCTACTTGATGACACATTGTAGATATGTGGCCAGTGTCTGGGACCTGGTTTTATACGTTCTGGGAACGTATGTTGGTGTTCTGGGAACACTTTGATAAGCAACCTACTGGATGACACATTATAGATATGTGGCCAGTGTCCGGGACCTGGTTTTTATACGTTCTGGGAACGTATGCGTTCTGGGAACGTGATGCACACTTTGGAATAATGCTTATTTATCCAAGTATGGTTTGCTACACGTTCTGGGAACGTGATGCACACTCTGGGAGTGAATGCTTATCATCCAAGTATGGTTTGGCATTACGTTCTGGGAACAAATGTCAGTGTTCCGGGAATACAATGGTGTATTGGATGGACGTCCGAGATGGACTTTGTTAGAGGCCTCAGCTGTGGAAGGAAATCATGCATCATGCCACCTGCATTGAAAGAATTATTACGATTAACCGGGTGTGCTCATATGATTATGCATCATGATTTGCTACATGTTAACTTGTGGATGTTAGTTTTATTCTCATTTGATTATGCGAATATATATAGCTAACCCCCCATGCCCTTATTAGGTGTTGATCGTGCATTTAGCTTGCACAAGAATCAGTAAGGGGAGATGTCCCTTAGGTGCTTGCAGAGTGAAGAAAATGTGGGTTGGGAACCCGTTGTGCAGATATCGAGGATCCGACCAGAAGGATGTTTGGACAAGGGACCAGTGACCAGCTCTATGACATTTTTATTTTTAATAGAATTTATATGATACATATTTTGGAAAAAGGTATCATAAAAGAAATTCAGTTTCATCGTAATACTTATTTGATAGTAGTGGACTTGTTACACTTGATATATTTTGGGAGGGTAATATGGTGATTTTACTATGTTTCCGCAAAACTCTGATTTTACTAGTCACCTTCATTATTAATCAAGTGTTCGTGAAAATAAATTTTCCAGGGAAAGAACAATTTCTTATTTTCAGATCTTTCTCCAACGAAAACAAGTCCAAGTATTCTTAGATTTATTACTTTTCTTATAAAGTAAGATGATATACAAGGAGTGTTACATTTTTATGGTATCAGAGCAATGGTCCTGACTCTTGGTCCTTGGGTGTGTGGTCCAATACGCTGGTCATCGATATCTGCAATGTTTCTTGGGAAGTATGCTCTCATATACTTCCAAACTAGAGCTAAGATTATGGGTAACGGCTCTAGATGAGTAGCTCATTTTGCTATTAAGAAGTGTTCTATGTAGTCTAAGTAGAAGTGTGATAGTTATATGCTTCTCTTTAGACATGTGTTCAACCTAAAACCATAGTGTTGGTTTATTTCGTTTTCATAGAACCAGTGATAAGGAAATCTTAAGGAGTTGTAGTTAAGTCCTTGACTCTGAAGAGGAGTGTTTACCCTCACTCATGTTAAAGTTAATCAACTTTTTAGACCGAGTGTAGGGCAGTGATCTTCTTAAAGATCAACCTTGCTGAGTTTGTTCAACACTAAAGCTATCCTTTCTTTTGTTCCTTTCGGATAAGGGTAGTGATCAGAGTTGCTCTATGCCTTATCCAATCTGCTATCTCAAGTGGAGACTCCTACAAATCTCCTTGTAATTGTTTCCAAGGTACGTCTGGATCGTTCTATTAAGGTATTAGACTATGTCTAACTACCTGTGTCATGATTATATTTGATCATAAGCACGGTTTGGGAACCGGAGGATCAAGTAATCCTGATTAATGACGAAAAAACAACCCTGTATTGGGATTTCCAAGTTTCGAATCGGGAATCCAATAAACCCATATGTTGTTTCTGGGAAGCAATATTAAAGGAGAAAGGGGGTTAAAGAAATCCTGGTTGTAGGAAATGATGTTAGGTTCACCCTTGAGCAAAGAGATAGAGTTTGGAATCAAGTAAATTCTTGAAGCTGATTCTATCTCTACTGCCTTTATAACATGGTACCATCGGGAATGGTCAAATGGGAGGAACACGTAGAAAAGTGCTAAGATTGATTGGCGGTCGGATTAACCCAAAACAGGATTCGGGACACGGATACATTTAAGACTGCATTTTTGATCTCGATACGGACATTATGGGTAGGAAATAATGCCGTTCGGATTGACTAATGCACTTGTTCTTTTATGGACTATAAGAACGAGACCTTTAGATTATATTTGGATTCGTTTGTGGTTTCTTCTGAGAATCCGGAGGGACATGAAAAATATCGCGGGATTGTGTTGAGAATCCTGCAAGAGGAGTAGTAGTGTGTTAAGCTCGCCAAAGATGAGTTTTGGTTGAGTGAAGTTACGTTTGCAGAGCATGTGATCTTTAAAGAAGAAATTGCGATGGATCCAGCAAAGGTAAGTTTAGTGTTGAAATGGGAACAGCCTAAGACTATGACTGAGGAGAGAAGTTTCTTAGGGCTGGCTGGATATTATCGCCGGATTATTGAGGGATTTTCTACGATCGCATGGCCTTTGGCCAAGTTGACTTGGAAAGATCAACTGATGGTATTGAATGATAGGATATTGTTTAATTATGGTGGGGTGGTGATGGATTACACCCCAACATAATATGATTAGTCCAAGAGGAATTATGGAAAATGTGAGTAGATTATGATTTAAATCATTTCAGTGATGGATTCAGTTGGAATCAAGGTATTAGATTATGAATAAATCCTATTTTGAGTTGGATTGGATGATGTAAAGAAAATGGTTTTGAAATTCTTTGGTTTCTAGAACTATACTTCATAACCGGTTAGAGTTTCTTGTAACCGGTTAGAAATTGAAAGTTTAAAATAAGAATTTAAGTCATTTGAGAAAGAACTTTTTAAACATCTTCCCCCAATCCAAACTCAATGTCAATTACCTAAGTAAAATTTAAGAAAGGATTTAGTGTGGTAAAATAACTTAATACCTTGATTCATCATTGAAATTGATTTAAGGGGATTGAATCATAATACTTATGGATTAATTGAGAGTTGAAAATTAAGGAGCCACTCCAATTGGAGGAGGTAGAGGATTTAGCTGGATGATGCAAAGGAAACAATAGGTGTTAAGATGGGAAGGTTGTGATTTATGAACAAGTTTGGAGTTCGAAAGTATGGATGACAATAAGAAGAGGAAGAGTTGAATGTAAAATGAAAGCGATGGATGGAGTTTCTTATAGATTATGGCTTTGAGCTCCATTATCATTCTGGTTTAGCAAGCGTAGTTGCAGACGATTTGAGCTGAAAGGCTATTTCTGTGAGCTCAATGATGGTCAAGGAGGTTATTCTGATTGGGGAATTTAGAGACCTAAGTCTGGTAACCCAAGAGGAACCCTCTAGTATTAGATTGGGAATGTCGCCAATCACCAACAAATTCTTGAACCAGATTCGTGGATTTCAACCAGGAAATGAGGAGTTAGATTTCTATGAAGAAAACAAATGAGATTTAATCTTTGGAATTAAAGTCAAGGATTATGGATATTAGAAAATATATTATGGAAGTAAGGGATTTAGGAAGTGTTGTCTAGGACAATCTAAAGGAGAGATCCAAAGGAAAGCACTTCAAGAATAGATTATGTTCGAACCCAAGTTAGCTATCCACCATCAAGGAATAAGGAACTTCTTGATGTTGGTAAGCATGTGTGAGAACTGTGGGAAAGATTGATGAAATTAAGGCCCAATGGGAGAAAGAGGAAAGGTAAGTGGGAGAATATATATCTACCACAAAAATATAAAGGTTAAGGAATCCTCGATTGAAGAAAAGTTACTAAGGAGGAAATAGGGAAGGGAGCATTTGTCCATCTCGAGGTGAAAACTGTGAGGCACATCACTTGGAGTTTAGTTGTGATGTACCTAAGGGAATGGTAAATTCCGATTGTAGGAAGCTGGAGTATTATTCGCTGAATCATCTTGAAAGAAAAGGTGAGAAAGGAATGGACGAATACAACACGAGAAGAATTTACCGGCTGAGATGAGAATGGAATGTAATCCTGATGTAGACTACCCAAGCCTATCTCTTCCTTTAATCTGAGTTAACGTAATCAAATGTTTTGACTACGTTAATCTAATCGTTTGAAAGTATCAATATTCTGTTGGAAGTTCAACTTCAATCTTTCTGTGATCAAAACCTTTATCACAGTTGGATGTGATAAATCGTTGTGGACACTACAGAAATAGAAAGATCAGTTATGACTAGAGAGATTAACAACCACCGGGATAGGACAAATATTTGTCTCCCCAACGGAAATGTCTCTAGAACATGACTATCTAACTAAGTCTGATAGTGATAATTTCCCTATCTTTAAGTTCATCTAACTTAAAGACCTGTCGTATGGTCTTTCTTGCGAAAGATTATATCTGAAAGGAATGATTTTGTTACTGATGGTTTGAATATTAGGACTGATCACCCTAATGTCTCAAATTATTAAGGAATAAAGTCATACAAATGTTTCTTTGATCGTGCTCGAGAGATCAGAGTGCGCAGCCCAAAAAGTTTTTCCAAAAAGTTTATTGGAAAATGTTTTAATTGAAAAATATTTAGGTGAAGTATAAAGAGTATTTATTTTAAAAGAAATTCTTTCACACAAGAGTTTTATATGAAAAATCCTTGTGGTTTAGTTTGGAAAGTTTTTCCTGAAGGGTTTTATTTGAAATGTTTCAAAATACAAGGAATATATCGAAACTCTTTTAAGTGGGGGAGGACCCTAAAAGAACAAATTTGTGGGAGCTAGATGAAGATTTCTAGTATAAATACACTTTGGAAAAGTGGAAAATTTCAGAATATGAATTTCTGGGACGAAATTCCTTTTAAGTGGGGGAGTAGTGTAACGCCCCTAATTTTCGTCTCCCAAATAACCAAGAAATTAATTATAACAATTATTTTATAATTGATTTATGTTGGTTTGTAAAGTTTTAGTTTTTGAACATTGTGTGTTTTTATATAAAAATATGAGAAATATTTTTATATGGTTATTTTGTACAAAAATATGAATATTGTAATTCAGTCCTTGGGTTAGGACCTAATTGCAATATTAAAAAGGTTTTTGAAGAAAGAGTAATTAAATTATTAATTTTTGAATTTTATCAGTATGTAACCGGTTAGAAGGGCTCTGTAACCGGTTACACGATGAACTCAGAAAACTGGGTTAGTGCGTTTGATGAGTAATCACGCGTTTTAACCCAGAATTCGCTACGAATCCCACTCGATTCATGGTGGGAGACGCGCGTCGCTCTGCATGCAAGCCCAATTCGTCTATAAATTGTGGAAATTCTGAGGATTTAGGGTTGATTTCTGGTTTTAGGGTTGAAGGTGGCTCAGTTAGGGTTTCGTTTTCATTCTGGGAAATTCGTCTTGGTCTTTGAGAGTTAGAGAGCAAAACACACATTTCTGAAATGCTTGAATCAAGGGCTTTTCAGTGGTATACACCTTGTGAGCTGAGAGTCCTTGTGTGAAGAGAAATCACCATTAGAAGTTGAGGTTGGGAAAGCTGAGCTCTGAGTTTTCTGGCTCTGGGAGCTAGGTTTAAGATCTGATTTTGGTAAGCTCCTGCTATCCCTTGGTCCCAAATCTTTCCTAATCTCTTTAGCATGTTGTAGAGATTAAGTCCTAACTGTTTTCCCCAATTTTGATGCATGTCTTCTATGTCAAATTCTCTGATTTTGGGAACCCACCGAAACTGTGTTGCATGTCCAGCAGAGAAGGGGAATTAGTGGATTTTGGTGTTCTACCTCAAATCTCTGCTCAAATCTTGTTCAAGCACGAACCTAAGGTAATGGGGAAGCTTACTATTTGCTAGAATGAGAATAAATTGTGGTAGAATATAGGATGAGTCACCAAGAGACTCAAAAGGGCATAAGTGAAATGGTTAAATGGCTTGGAGGCCAACTTAAGCTCAATTGTTGTTTTGAGCAATGTTATCTGGATGCATGCAAGCTATGTTGATGTTGATTTCATGACTTAATCTAATATTATGTTAATTGATGCATTAAGTTGTGAAATGTGTGCAATTATGTGCAATTGGTGTATCCAAGTTGAATGCATGCAATATGAATGTGTTTCTGGGTGTAAACATGTTTATTTTAAGGCATATGAACTTTGTGCATAATGAAATTTGGTTAGATTTGAGAAAGGAAGAAATTGAGTTGTTAAAACTCTTGTTTTAATGGTCTGACTGCATAATCTAACCGGTTACACGATTTTCGTAACCGGTTAGACACTGCAGATTTTCAAAGAAAATGAGTTTATTAAACAGTCCTGAAATCTTAATGGTTTCTACTCAAATTTAAGCTTTAATTTCATTATACATGATCTGAACTTGAGTTGTCAAAGTTCTGATTTGAAAGATCAAATTTAATGCCTTAAGTTAATGAAATAATTTTCAAGAGGAAATTATGTTCATTGGAAAAGGAAATGTGATTTGGACTTTTGAATGTTGAAACAATGGATTTTGAGGTATAAACATTGTTAAACTGGTTTATGGATTGGGTAGGGAATTTAAGAAAAAGGGTTTTCTGAATTACAATGGTAAACAGTTCAGGTTTGTAAATCTAACCGGTTAGCCTGGAACTGTAACCGGTTAGTACCTGAATATGAAAAATAAAAAGTTAAGTTTTTGAATACCATTGACTTCGTTTTACCCAATCTAAGTTTAATGACATGTTTTGGGATATTTCAAAGGAGAATTTTTGTGTCAAAGACTATACCTCAAATAAATCATTCAAAAGAGAAATTGGAATATTTCTAAATCACAGTAATCAATGGAAAGACCAACCTTAGTAATTATGCATGTAATACATGCATAGAGAAAGGTAATGAAATAGGTTGGCAAGGATAGTTTGTGATGTTCGGGTACTTGACCCTGTACTCTAGGAGTACTAAACTAATGCAACCAACTTGATGACACATTCTGGGAATGTGGCCATTGTCTGGGACATGGTTTCTTGGACACGTTCTGGGAACGTGATGCCCACTCTGGGAGTGGTGCTTGATTTCATTCCAAGTTTGGTTTGCGATACGTTCTGGGAACATATGTGAGTGTTCTGGGAACACATTGGTTTAATAATGGAATTAAACATAAAAACCAACCTTGATGATTGTGCATTCATATAGAATAGAAGTTTGGTTGGTAGGAACGTTTATCATATTCTGGGAATATGAGGAGGGTACTCCTGGAGTACCAAATTATAACCTACTTGATGACACATTGTAGATATGTGGCCAGTGTCTGGGACCTGGTTTTATACGTTCTGGGAACGTATGTTGGTGTTCTGGGAACACTTTGATAAGCAACCTACTGGATGACACATTATAGATATGTGGCCAGTGTCTGGGACCTGGTTTTTATACGTTCTGGGAACGTATGCGTTCTGGGAACGTGATGCACACTCTGGGAATGATGCTTATTTATCCAAGTATGGTTTGCTACACGTTCTGGGAACGTGATTCACACTCTGGGAGTGAATGCTTATCATCCAAGTATGGTTTGGCATTACGTTCTGGGAACAAATGTCAGTGTTCCGGGAATACAACGGTGTATTGGATGGACGTCCGAGATGGACTTTGTTAGAGGCCTCAGCTGTGGAAGGAAATCATGCATCATGCCACCTGCATTGAAAGAATTATTACGATTAACCGGGTGTGCTCATATGATTATGCATCATGATTTGCTACATGTTAACTTGTGGATGTTAGTTTTATTCTCATTTGATTATGCGAATATATATAGCTAACCCCCCATGCCCTTATTAGGTGTTGATCGTGCATTTAGCTTGCACAAGAATCAGTAAGGGGAGATGTCCCTTAGGTGCTTGCAGAGTGAAGAAAATGTGGGTTGGGAACCCGTTGTGCAGATATCGAGGATCCGACCAGAAGGATGTTTGGACAAGGGACCAGTGACCAGCTCTATGACATTTTTATTTTTAATAGAATTTATATGATACATATTTTGGAAAAAGGTATCATAAAAGAAATTCAGTTTCATCGTAATACTTATTTGATAGTAGTGGACTTGTTACACTTGATATATTTTGGGAGGGTAATATGGTGATTTTACTATGTTTCGGCAAAACTCTGATTTTACTAGTCACCTTTATTATTAATCAAGTGTTTGTGAAAATAAATTTTCCAGGGAAAGAATAATTTCTTATTTTCAGATCTTTCTCCAACGAAAACAAGTCCAAGTATTCTTAGATTTATTACTTTTCTTATAAAGTAAGATGATATACAAGGAGTGTTACATATTGCTTAATCATGTTGCAGGTTAAATAAATTTTGGAAAGTCCAGTAAATAAAGGAAACTCCGTCCGTTTGACGACAGAATTTTTATAAATTAAAAAGGAAATTTTAAATTTACTATTTTAATTAATGGGTAAGTATGGGTAAATTAGGTAAGGTGTTACAGGATCCCTATCATCTATACTATGCAACATCCTAGGAACCACTCGGTCCTCCTCGAGGTCTGGGAACCGGATCGACTGGTACATCCTCCTCCTCGCTCTCCCCCTCCTCCGGGTCCTCCTCAATCCTGTCCGATGGGGTAGAGGCCCTACCACTGGGCCTAGGGTCTGCAGTCGATGCAGTCCTATCAAAACCTGTCGGACCGGATGAAGGGACATCCTCATTAGTGAAAACTCTATAAGCAGAGGGGTGTGAACGAATAGCAGGACGGAAATGGAAACTATGAAACCTACGTACAGGTCGAGCTGGTGGTGGTGGTCCTCTATAAACATAAAAAGCTGGTATATGCATAGTATATATAATAGGTATCCTAAACCTACGAGGGTGCACACGAACGAGGGGGTTAGGGTGGAAGAGTGTAAACTCCACCTCACCCTCGAAAGTCGCTCGGTGCTCCTCATACGTCCAAATCCCGCTAGGGATGGGTCTGATCTCGACGCATGCTAGGTAACGAGCCATCACCTAACAAGGGCACATGGGTAAGCATATACATACACATAATCGAATAAGGATAATCAGTAAATGCATAACAATAAAATTTTATACACATGATCATACCATCTTTTATTTAAGTCATTTATCATGGTTTATGATATGATGCATGATTTTTCACATTCCTGTGATTCTCCAACTAATCACTCAAATGGACGTCCTTCCATAACTTCAATGTATTTCCAGAATACATATAATACGTTATCAAACATATGGCGTACTTGCTCGAAAGTGATAAACAACGTCATCACATCTGATGATCATCATGTCGCCAAAACGGAAACTATCACTTCATTATGCAAATTCAAAAGTGATAAACAATGTCACATCGCCAAAACGTAAAACTATCACTTTAGTGCTACTGATAATAACCACATCGTCAACCTTAATGTGGGGTCGAGCAAGCAGTAACCTTTGGCACTCCCAGAGGCTCTCCTCATGTTCCTTGAACATGACAAAACAAATAACTCATCACCTTTCACCATTCATGTATGCAATATCCGATTCCATTTAAGATTATCCATTTAATCTTAATTTATACAACACGGAATAACTTCATTTATGAACTTCAATGTAATTGATGTAATTTATTGGTACAATTCATCCTTTGAAACATGTTTCATTAAGTGTACTTTTGGTATAAATAACTTGGTTAAATTGAAAATGGCTTTTTCAACAATCTGACCAAAAAGACTCGAGTCTCTCCCAAAAGACTCGAGTAGAATTATAGTTCTGAAAAGTTTATGTTTTAGGTTTTCCAAAAATACTCGAGTAGTTCATGAATTACTCGAGTCGTTTGTGACATTCCGTATTTTCCCGATCAATATAAATAAGTTTTTATTAAAGAATAATTTTTGAGATATTGTTTTACAAAGGATTTTAATGAGTATTTTATTTGGTTACATAATCAATTGTTGATTTTATGAAATTTTGGTAAACAAAGATTTTTATGGAGTTTAAGCAAACGATTTAATTGAGTTTGGAGAAATTTTATTATTTGTGATTTCATTTGAAAAATGAATTTCTTTGTGCATCTATATGAATTTAACCTAATTGATTTAAGAATTGATTTAAAGGAGTTTTGATTTCAGGATGGATTTCTACACTTTGAAATTTAATTTACTTGTGTTGTGATTTTGTGTTTGATTGCTTAAGGTTTTAATTAGGACTTTGTCTTCCTAGATTAATGCATATGATTTTAAGATGGAAATTATTTTACTTTAAGTTTCAAAGAAATGAAAGTCCAAATCATCTTGATCTAGAATCGTCTCTAGAAACCCTAATTAGTGTCCTAATCTCTGATTAAACCCTAATCGAGTTCTTAATCCTTGATCACTTTCTTAAACCCTAAACCCTCAAGGTTAGTGAGTTAACCTAGAATTAACTTTCCTTAAACCTATAATTAAGTTTTTGATTAGCATCTTAATCCTTGATTAAGCCCTATTCTAGGAGGATTAGTGAGCTAAACCTAGATTAATTTTCCTAATCCTACCCTAATCATGATTAGAACCTAATTAGTGCCTTAAACCTAATTAAGCTAAACTAACCTACCCTAAACCACCCTATGGCCGAATGCTAGGTGAGAAACTTGGCAACCAAGTAGCTTTGCTTAGTCACCATGTTGCATGCCTTATAGTCAAACCCATGACATCATCAAGATGACCAAGCATGACATAAGGAGGAAAAAGTGAAGGAATAGGAAGGAGGAAGGAAGGAGGCCGTGGGGACTTAGGAGCAAGACTTGGCCTCCAAGTTTTGTAACTTAGTCCCCAAGTAGTTGCAAAGAAGCCCCCCATGCAAACCCTTGATGGCAATTAGGAAAAAGTAAGGAAGAATAAAAGAAGGGGGTTGAAACCGTGTGGGAGTAAGTGAATCCTCCCTCATTCTTTCATCAACACACACACTTTCTTTCATTTCTTTTCCCAAACTAAACACAACACTAAAGAGCTACATTAAGATCTTAGTGAGAGAGCGAAAAAGAGAGAGAAGCCAAATTAGAAGAGAGAAGAAGAGGAACCAAACTTCAACACCAAACTCTTCACCACCTAGGTAAGATCAAGCCAAGCTAGTAAAGGAGAAAAGGAGAAAACCATGGACTAGGAAGATGAGTGGGTGAACCGTGAGGAGAGAGGAGAGAAACCAAGGAATTGGACTTGATTCTTGAAAGTTTTTGATTAAGTAAGAATTTTATTTCATGATCTAAAAAGTTTTAAACCTTTTTCTTTGATTCATTTTCGTTTCTCATGATTTTCTTCTAAAACTTTGATTTTGTTTGAAAAGTGTTGATGCATGTTGGTTTTTGTCTTGAATCTAGTGATTTCTTTTACATGCATGTTGAACTTGATCTTAAACTTTTGTTAAGAAAAGTGTTTTTCCTCATGATCTTGGGTTTTCCTCTTTGATTCCTTAAAAGTGTTTTGAAAAAGAACTTGATTTTTAAGTTTTCATGAAAGATTCTTTAAAGACCTAATATTTTTGGTTGCATGCATGTTTAGATCCATGCTTGATCTATGATGAACTTGATGTTTGAGTTGCGACATAGAGACCTTTGAAATAATTGAACTTTTCCTTGATGATTTTCTTTATGATGGCCACGGTTTGTTGTTGTTGTGAGTAAAAGTTTGATTTTCTTTTGCTTGATCTTTTGCATGCTATGATCTTGAGTTTAATGATGTTTTGAATGAATAGAAATTGTGAGATTTTCTATGATTAGTCACGGTTTTCATGTGTAAGTAATAAGGATTAAGATTCTCATAAGTTTAATTGATGAATGTATGATTTCCATGAACTTTGTGTTGATCTAAAGTGTTTGATGTGAAATAAAAATTATTTAGAGACCTATGTATGCTCACGGTTTTGTGTAGAAAAATATGTTAGGATTATATTTTTACTTGTTTGATGAATTGTGTGAAATTGTTGTTGGATTTGAAATTGTTTTTGGAAGTCTTGAATTCTGGAAAATGTTTTGGTTTGAACAATTTGACTAAGTGCTGAAATCTTAATTTATAAGTGATTTTCTTGTAAGAGACTTTGAGAAATGATAGTTATACTAATTGGATTGCCTTGAAATTTTAATATGTGGTCCTTGATGCTATTTAAATGAATTCTGGAAAATTTGAAGGGGTTTGGAATTGTTTTGGCATTTTAAATGAATTTTGGTTGTTCGATGATGATTATGGAAGTCTAAGGTGTTTTAGTGAAAAAGATTTAGATAAGTAGTACTTGTATATGCTTGATGGTTCTGAAACTTGGACACTGTTTTAAGTAGGTTAAATTGATTGTCCCTGAATTTTTATATGATTTTTAGAGTTGGTTTGTTAATTGAAATGGAGTCATTTTGGTGAAAACGATTTCGGAAAAGTAAGTTTTCAAGGAAAAACCTAAACCGAGTTTTCTGACCTAAACTACTCTAAATTGCTTGAAATTTTTTTGGTACCTCCTTAAACATGTCGTGTGACTCTCTTAAAACTTTGAGATGATTTGGAGTTGGTTTGATATTTTTACCAATTAAGAAACAGTGAACCGCTTGCTTCAGATTTTCTAGACTTAGTGACAAGTTTAATTGAAAAGGTATAACTTTAACAACTCCAAATAATCTGAAATTTTTATGAAATGGTCTTGACAGTGTAAGGAGAGTTTATACCAATTTTCATGCAATTCGGAGTTGAAACACTATTTTTAATCATGGCGTTTTGGCCTTGGGTCAGCAACAGTTCTATCTTGCTTTTTGTGAAAAATCTAATTTGAAACCTAACATAAGATTATTCAAATAACTTGTAAATTTTATATGGTGAACTTTAGCATATGTTTGTATGTTCTGGAAATTTTGAGAACTAAACAAATTGATTTGGTATAGTTTTAGATTTTATCTTTTGTGCTTTCCCGTAATTGAACAAAAGCTTTATCTAAGTGTTTTTGACAAACATGAATTTTGTACTTCATTTCATGACTTGACTGGATCTGTATGGTGATTATAATGTCTTTAAATAATTGAATAAGTGATTTCTTGATGGTATGTTTAGACTAGGCATGAGTGAGTTTACAAAGTTAATTGTTTACGGTGTTTCGGTCTAGGCTATTAGTTTGAAATTATAATTTGAAAATGTGCTATGTGTTATGTGCTATGTGCTAAATGGTTTGTCTTATTTGAAGCATCATGCTGCCAATGTTTGATTTTGAGTGTTTGGACTTGAGAAAGTATTGATCAAAGTGTTTATTTAATTGTTTTCAAGATACCTAATTTGTTTATGGATTCAAATTGGTTTTGGGCAACGGAAAATGAATTTAAGACTTGGAATATGATGCTGTCCAGAGTTTTTATAAGTTGTATTTCTTATTTAAAAATGTTTTCAAAGAGATTTGAAGCTGAGTTTTTATGAGTATTTAATATAAGATAAAGTTGGTTTGAAAAATGCGATTTTTCAATGTTTTCGGATTTTCTAAAAAAGAGTGTTTTATGGGCTAGCATCTTTGCTGTCCAATTCTTATTTAAATTTTTTTTCAATCCTGAAAATGTGTTTGATTGGTTTTAAAGTTTAAGTTTTAAATGGTACGTGATTTAAGAAAAGTTGGATTTTGATTTGAGAAAATCTTTACGTTTTACGATTTTCCGACAAGAAGTGAAAGGAGTTTTCGAAAACGCGCTTTGATTTTAAGTATGACGATCATTTAGATAGACTAGTAACGTTAGTGTCTCCTATCTAGTATAAGGTGCGTATAAGTCAAGAACCTGGAGCAGCTGACAGTTGGAGGACCTGCAACGATTTCGGACGAGGTATTTTCTGGAGTTGATGTGAGAGAAAAGCTTCCCTAAGACACCGTGGTATTTAGGTGATCTATTAGGACACTCCGTACTCTCTCAAAGTCGGAGTAAAGGTCTATCGTAGCTAGTAGTATACCCGATAAATTGTGTGATTGTTTGTATCGTGGTATACGAAGACTCAGACCTATACCATCACATGGTATTGATTGATTGATATATTTGTTTATGTTGAAATGCATTGTTGCTTATATTAGCATTGCATGTGCATGATGCATCATCCCGCGATAATAGATAAGACATAGAAAACTATAAGAAATTTCCCAACGATTAGAGCGAGACTCTAAGGGATGAAACACGCGGCAGAACCGGATGATGCTGATGCGCCAAGCACGTGGATCGAGCTGATGATATAATGACGACGGTGATGTCTTTGGGCCAGACGCAACGATTGCTGAATTTTACGAGAGTGTATCTATGTGGTGAGAGTGTATCCATATGGTTGTAGCCATATGCTGAAAGTGCATCTATGTGGTGAGAGTGTATCCATATGGTTGTAGCCATATGCTGAAAGTGCATCTATGTGATGAAAGTGTATCCACATGGTTGTAGCCATGTGTTGAGATGATTTCCATATGGTCGTAGCCATATGTTGAGAGTGTATCTACATGGTTGTAGCCATGTGTTGAGATGATTTCCATATGGTCGTAGCCATATGTTGAGAGTGTATCCACATGATCGTAGCCATGTGTTGAGAATGATTTTGGATGGGTCGGAGCCCGTCAGACTTAGTAGTCGAGTCCCACAGAAGCAATCCGCATATGGTTGGTGCTGTATGGCGGAGAAGACTTAGGATGGGTCGACATTAGTATAATCGAGAATAATCAACACGACTGAAAACCCTTACCCGAAGTAGTGGAGAGGAAGATACGGTGTTTACCTGCATGGTAATCACTTGATGATTAGGATAGGGGAAGGCAATGGCGGTGATTCGTCAAGAAGCCTAAGAGGAGTCTGTCTAGGCGGGAAAAAGCTACAGTGACCTGGGTTGACCATCCGAGGTTGGGTAGGTATTCTGGTGTCGTAGCTAAAGTACTGCGTGTACACTAGACGGATGACTGACACCCCCTTGACTAAATCAGGATCAGAAGAGGGATGCTTGAACACGGCGGAGGTCGACACCCTTGTCATGACATTTTTCCCGGGCATTTTATATTATATTTTGGTGTGGTCTCCCAGAGCCGGTGTGGGTAGAGATCCTGTACTTCTGATTGCTTCCGACTAGGTGGATGGATCCCGAGGAGATGTAGACTTGAAACCAAGACGATAAAGCCTGAATCCCGATACTATGGACTCGAGATACGTGAACAAAGAGACTTTGACCTTGCGAGACAAGCTGATCGAGATGAGGAAACCGCAATTGGTGGTTGGAGAGACTTAGGAACCCTAGGAAAACACCTAGAAGGGGGGGTTGAATAGGTGTTGAAGCTACCTTGAAAGATTTTCGAACGAAACAAATCGAAACAATCAAAACAAATGATTTTTGCAAATTCTACAGTACTTAATCGATTAAGCAAGTCGTGTACTCGAGTAGTACTCGATTAAGCTTGAACTTAATCGATTAAATATGACAGAAAACAGAAAAATCAATTTTCATTCGAATACGAAAATCAATCAATTCACATGCAAGATCAGAGATTCAGCGGAAATGATTAACACCTATATTCTTATTGATTAACCTAGTTATGAAAATGATTTTCCCTTTATCAATTTGAACAATTAAAGATTCAATTCAATCAATTATGAAAATCAATCTTTCTAGGTTTTCAACCAAGAACGCAATCAAATGACTTGAATATAAAGAGTAAGGGTTTAGAGATACGACACAGTGATTTATCCTGGTTCACTTTCATCCACTTGAAAGCTACATCCAGTCCCCTCTTCAACCAAGAGAGATTCTTCACTATGAGGAATTAGAGTTCTCAAATTACAAGTGATTGCCTCACAAGACTTCCTTCTTGCTAGCTTACAAGAGATAACCGACACCCTTGCCTTGTAATCCTATTGATCTTCTCTCTAATCTAACCTCTACCCCTTGTTGATAATCGACACAACAAGTCTTCAATTGCTTGATGATAAACCACACACCAAGGCTTCACTTGCTTGATTCACAACCAAGACTTCTTCTTCTTCTTCAATAAGAATGCACTTGCTTGATGATAAAATCGACACACCAAGACTTCTAGTTTGTTGTAGTGACTTGCCTTCTTGCAAAGATTACAACACAATAGAAAACACAAAACAATCCTATGAATCTCAATCAAGAGTTATGACAATTCACCATAAGAGATTCAAAGGTTCTTGATCAAAGAATATAAAAATAGAAAAGCTTTGATCTTTAGAAAATGAGAGAGAATAGAGTGGCTTGATTCTTTGTAAAACTTGTATAAAAATGATTCTTATTAATCACAAATAATAGGAAAAGGTTTATAAAGAATACCCAAAAGTTGTAGCACTTGAAAACTGATTTTGAGAAGTGAAAAACGTATTTTAAAAATCAGTTCAGCAGTACTTAATCGATTAAGCAAGTCGTGTACTCGAGTAGTACTCGATTAAGTTATCACTTAATCGATTAAGTTGGTACTGTACATGTTCAAAACTTGTTTTCTCAAAATCCAACCTTTCCTTTAAAACCTTTAAGCCACCTATTGATTCTAGGTTAAGTGAAAAACTCAAATTATGATTAAATCATGACTTATGAATGAGATTCACTACCCTCTATAATAATCTACCCAAATAAAAAACCTATGAAGCTTGAGAGGCAAAAGATAAAAGAAATACAAATACACTCAAACTTAGGTCTTCATGAGCTTGCTTTCTCTCTTCTTCATTTGATGTTTGTTGTTGCTTGTTGAGCTTGAAACTTGATCAACACTTGTAGCTTGTTCAAAAACACTTTGTCATTATCAAAACATTCATCATGTTCATCATGGAACTAACAATCTCCCCCTTTTTGAAAATGACAACCCATGTTTTGAAATCGCTTGAAGTTGTTGCTACCTTGAAACATTTGATCACTTGAGAAGACTCTTTCTCCCCCTCAATCAATGCTTTAACACTTGAATCCAATTGAGATAGAAGCTTGATTCTCCCCCTATCTTAAACAACTTAGCTCAACCTACATAAAAACAACAAAACAACCTTTCTCCAAATATAATATCATATTTCTCCCATGTTTTAAAACAAACCATTTCTCCCTCTTTGAGAAACATTTCATTCAATTCAAAACATCATATTTCTCCCCCTTTGGCATTATCAAAAAGTAATATATATACCAATTGAAATAGAACATCTAAGCCAAGGTAAGAAATCAATGATCATTTCTTTACAACATTGATACCAATTGAACAAATACAATAGAGCTATACTTTGCAATGTGATATCAATTGGTAAGAAAATATAACAATGAAATATAATACCAATTGAGAACTAAAAAGATCATAATATCACTTAACAAAGAAGATATCAATTGTAAAGAAGAATCAATAATCACAAAAACATCATACTTTAATAAGATTTCAATTATATGATTATCATGCTTTAATCAACTCAATGATACCAATTGAATTAACTAAACATTTAGAAAAGTAATATCAATTGAGAAGATACCAATTGAGATAATATATCAATATCAAATATTACCAATTTGTAGGACATTCACTTGAGATGCAAGTGTGATACCAATTGAAGATGTGAATATAGACATTCATAGTTGAGACCAATTGAGAACATGTGTCATTCATTTGCATCTTCAATCAAACCTACAAAACAATCATGCTTTGCTTTTTGGTATCCAAATAGTTTTGGATCCATTTTTGTTAGTGTAGGGACTTTCACCCTTTTTCATCCAAACAAAATTTCCTTTAGATATACCATGCACTTTAACATAACACACATTTGAAGTATGTCCATGAGTACCACAATAGAAACATGTTGGAGGATTTGAAAAATCAACTTTAGAAAAATCAACAACATTTCTATGAGATTTACTCTTAGCATTAGTATAACCCAAACCAAACTTGTTTGAATTTTCTCTTTGAAAATTTAACAATGTGCGCAATCTAATATCACCATTTGAGAAACTTGCAAGCTTATTTTTCAAAATAGCATTTTCATTTTTAAGCAACTTGCAATTCTCACAATCAACCACAATATTCAATCTACTAGCACAATCACAAGAAGAACTAGCATATATAAGATCAAGAGTTTCATTTTCAAGATTAAGCTCATCAACTTGTTTTTGAAGATCTAAAATCTCTTTTTGATGTTTCAAAATGAGCTTCTTTCTTTCAATGTTTTTCAAAGCTAGTTTTTCAAGTTGTTCATACATTTCTTCATAAGCATTATGTAACAATTCATATTTAGAAGAAATTTCGGATTTAGATTCACTTACATTGCTATCCTCGCTTTGATAACTTGATTCATCATTTGAACTTTGTTCTTCATCATCTACTAGAGTTATCAAGTTGAGACAAGCAACTTCTTCATCATCCGAAGAACTATTTGATGTGCTTTTCTTGTTATCTTCATCACTATCCCAAACTATGTATGCTCTTTTAGATTTAGAATTTTTCTTGTCTTTCTCCTTCTTGAGATACCTAGAGCATGAATACTTGAGATGACCGGGTTTTCCACATTCATGGCAAACTACACCTTCTTTTGATGTCTTGGTCTTGTAGTGTGGGGAATCCTTCTCTTTACTTTTGTCCTTGTTCAACCTTCCTTTTCTCCTTAGAAACTTGTCAAACTCTTTTAACAAAAGTTTCATGTCTTTTTCATCAACATCGGAATCGGAATCTTCACTATCATCATCATCGGAACTATCTTTCTTTTTATATGCACTTTTGACTCTAAGAGCAAGTCCTTTCCTTGATTTGTTCTTATCCGACTCTTCATTGATACTTAATCGTCCAAGCTCCATTTCATGTTCTTGAAGCTTTCCGAAAAGTGTTGCTAGATCCATAGCATCCAAATTTTTAGATTCAACAATAGCCGTTACTTTTGGTTGCCAATTCCTGTCTAAACATCTCAACACTTTGTTAGAAAGTTCACCTTGAAGAAAAGTTTTACCAAGAGCAAGTAAATGATTTATAATGTGAGTAAAACGCTTTTGCATATCATTTATAGATTCATTTGGAAGCATATGAAACAATTCATAATCACGCATTAAGGCATTCAATCTAGCTCTCCTAACCTCACTAGTTCCTTCATGAGTCACTTGTAAAGTGTCCCACATTTCTTTAGCACTAGAACATTGAGAAACTCTAAAGAACTCGTCATAGGATAAAGCGGATGTGATGATATTCTTTGCTTTATAATCATATTGAACTTTCTTTCTATCATCATCCTTCCACTTATCCTCGGGAATCAATTGTTCTACACCTTCAACTAAACTAGAGGGGATATGAGGACCTTTTTCAACTACTTTCCAAATTTCACTATCTATGGCTTGGATAAAGATTTTCATTCTAACTTTCCAATATGCATAGCCTTCTCCGGCAAACAATGGAGGACGACTTATTGAAGCACCTTCACCACCAAAGGGATTCATGGAACCCATTGCGATTTTCTTAAAGGATCTTTACGAAAAAGCTCTTATGCTCGTGTCTTTCGACCGAGCTCTGATACCAATTGAGGAAACCGCAATTGGTGGTTGGAGAGACTTAGGAACCCTAGGAAAACACCTAGAAGGGGGGGTTGAATAGGTGTTGAAGCTACCTTGAAAGATTTTCGAACGAAACAAATCGAAACAATCAAAACAAATGATTTTTGCAAATTCTACAGTACTTAATCGATTAAGCAAGTCGTGTACTCGAGTAGTACTCGATTAAGCTTGAACTTAATCGATTAAATATGACAGAAAATAGAAAAATCAATTTTCATTCGAATACGAAAATCAATCAATTCACATGCAAGATCAGAGATTCAGCGGAAATGATTAACACCTATATTCTTATTGATTAACCTAGTTATGAAAATGATTTTCCCTTTATCAATTTGAACAATTAAAGATTCAATTCAATCAATTATGAAAATCAATCTTTCTAGGTTTTCAACCAAGAACGCAATCAAATGACTTGAATATAAAGAGTAAGGGTTTAGAGATACGACACAGTGATTTATCCTGGTTCACTTTCATCCACTTGAAAGCTACATCCAGTCCCCTCTTCAACCAAGAGAGATTCTTCACTATGAGGAATTAGAGTTCTCAAATTACAAGTGATTGCCTCACAAGACTTCCTTCTTGCTAGCTTACAAGAGATAACCGACACCCTTGCCTTGTAATCCTATTGATCTTCTCTCTAATCTAACCTCTACCCCTTGTTGATAATCGACACAACAAGTCTTCAATTGCTTGATGATAAACCACACACCAAGGCTTCACTTGCTTGATTCACAACCAAGACTTCTTCTTCTTCTTCAATAAGAATGCACTTGCTTGATGATAAAATCGACACACCAAGACTTCTAGTTTGTTGTAGTGACTTGCCTTCTTGCAAAGATTACAACACAATAGAAAACACAAAACAATCCTATGAATCTCAATCAAGAGTTATGACAATTCACCATAAGAGATTCAAAGGTTCTTGATCAAAGAATATAAAAATAGAAAAGCTTTGATCTTTAGAAAATGAGAGAGAATAGAGTGGCTTGATTCTTTGTAAAACTTGTATAAAAATGATTCTTATTAATCACAAATAATAGGAAAAGGTTTATAAAGAATACCCAAAAGTTGTAGCACTTGAAAACTGATTTTGAGAAGTGAAAAACGTATTTTAAAAATCAGTTCAGCAGTACTTAATCGATTAAGCAAGTCGTGTACTCGAGTAGTACTCGACTAAGTTATCACTTAATCGATTAAGTTGGTACTGTACATGTTCAAAACTTGTTTTCTCAAAATCCAACCTTTCCTTTAAAACCTTTAAGCCACCTATTGATTCTAGGTTAAGTGAAAAACTCAAATTATGATTAAATCATGACTTATGAATGAGATTCACTACCCTCTATAATAATCTACCCAAATAAAAAACCTATGAAGCTTGAGAGGCAAAAGATAAAAGAAATACAAATACACTCAAACTTAGGTCTTCATGAGCTTGCTTTCTCTCTTCTTCATTTGATGTTTGTTGTTGCTTGTTGAGCTTGAAACTTGATCAACACTTGTAGCTTGTTCAAAAACACTTTGTCATTATCAAAACATTCATCATGTTCATCATGGAACTAACACGAGAGACTTCGACTTTGTGAGACAAGCTGTTTAAGAAATTCGACTTTGCGAGACGAACTGATTTAGAGACTCGCTAAGGGAAGGACATAGTGTTAGATAATGCGACTATTGCATTTCATCCCCATGCATCTTGCATAATTACCTGTTGTATTGTTGTGTTATGAATGTGCATTGTTGTATGCTTGTATTGTCTTAATATTTTGCCTATCGTAAACCCACACCGTCGACGATACGTCGTTCGGAATGCTTACTCTCTCTGTCTTTCCCCCTTCCCTGTGGACTTCTGTGATGATGTCCACAGGTGACAGAGTGAGTAGTTTATATTGGGAATTGGCGCTGCAAGCATTGGCCTACGAAGACGAGATCGAGATGGAGTCTCGAAGGAGAAGAAGGTCAAGCTCGGCTCGAGGACTCGATGATCGATGGTTCGACTCTTCGGAGGAGCATACGTTGGACGGAGATCTATTGTTATAGTGTCTATGTTCAAGTATTGTACTCCCTTACCAGGTACTTAGACATCATTAGCGGCATCCACATGTGCACCCGAATTATGTTTTATAAAACTGGATAACCAAGATTAAGTTTTACGGTTAAGACAAACGAAATGGACTTTTAAATGTGTTTTGTGAAAACAAGTTTCAGAGTGCGATGTTTCGTAACATCTTGGTTTGAAACTTGAAAGGTTCTATGCAATGTGAGAACATGAGTTTTAAACTGCAAACATGATTTGAAAATCTAAGTGTTCTCACCTTGTGTAACACTGTTTTAAAAAAAATAAAAATAAAAATTGGCCCAAATTTTCACTACATTAATTAAAGAAATTATATTTTCAAGTTGTCAAATCGGGGTGTTACATCGTTCATCACCCAGAAGACTCGAGTGGTTCATGCACGACTTGAGTGGATCATCAGTTTTTCTAGATGGTGCATAATATAATACTCGAGTCTCAGCTAAAATACTCGAGTGTTGGTGCTATCAGATGCACTGGTGCGCCACGAAATACTCGAGTCTCGAGCCAAAGACTCGAGTCTCGAACCAAAGACTCGAGTCTTATCTGACAGTAAACACTAAAAATTTGGTTTTCACATACCATTTTTGATTTTAACCAAAACCAATGATCAATAGAGTTATATTTATGCTAAGTAAACATGTTCCAACTCACAAATTACATCAAATTACAGAGAATCATATCCAAGCATCAATTATGCATAAAAACACATTTTTAACAACTTAACATACCAAATTCAAATCTAAGCATATTTGGCATGAAAATAACTTGCATACAGTACACATGCAACATATAAAACATGTTCCATCACGTTACAGAACACAAATTGGCCTCCAAGCCAAAAATCTATTTCAAACTAAGCCCTTGAAGCCTCTTGGTGGCTTTCTAAAAAAATTCATGTAATTAAACCTTATTCTAGCGAATGTATAGCTTCACCCTGACCTCTAAGTCATGTAGGAACTGAGATTTGACAGAGATTCAACCTCCAAGCTAGTTTCCCCAGAAACTATTTTGACAGCAACACAGTTTTGAGTAGGGTCATAAGACCATCGATTTGATCATTAAATCATGCAAAATAATTGGGGAAAAGATTAGAAATTGTTCTCTGCAACATGCATAAGGGAATGAAACAAATTTGAAGTCTCAAAAGTTCAAAAGCTTACCCAAATCAAGGATCCAAGTAAGCTACCCGAACTGTTTCCAGCAAAAGACTCCAATCTTTCGAGTTTCGATTCTCTTAGCATACAAATCCTCAACTCACAAATTTAGTGTCTTTACGAAGCTCAGGATGTAAGCTTTGTAACAGTGTATAACTCTCGATCTAACACTCAAGAACGAAGGAGAATCGTTGAAGACGAATCTGGAACCCTAAACCTCACGATTTCATCAACAAGAGCTCAAACTCGTGTTGATTGCCTTAAATAAACAAATTTCCAGTTGCATGCAAGTCGACACGAACTGCCTTAGGTGTTCCTGAGGTAATTTCGTGTCGAACTCGGGAATTAACGCGTTGATGACTCATCAAACGCACTAACTCGAGCAACACTACCTAGAATACTTGAGTATTGTAAGAATTACTCGAGTCTTTTGACTAGTTTTTGAAAAATAAATATTTTATTCTACTTTCCCTCCAAAATCTTTCTAATATTGCTCCTAGGTCCTACATCAGGGACTAATATGCAAAATTCTAATTTTTGCATAGAAAATAATTATGGAATTATTTTCCATTTACTCGCATACTAAACAACTAATCTTAATCAGGGATTATTATAATAAAAATTAATTATAAATAAAGTTTATAATTAACTTTTATTAATCCAGGATTAAAATTTTGGGGTGTTACAATAGAAATTTGCAATTAATGAATAAATCATACATTATATTTTATTTTGAAAATAGAATCATGCATTATATAAAAAAGATATTCTCTTATTTTTATTTACTATTTTGACTTTTACCAAGATAATGAAATTGAGGGAGTGTCTCAAAATATTTTTCCTTATCTCCTACTTTATTAGAGGATCGGAGTTTCTCTTATCTTATTTTATGTTTACATAGTCTCATTTAATTCTTAGTTTTTTCTTACCTTATATCTTACTCTATATTCGAGGGATGAAATTTATCATATTTTGTGCTCACATCATCTCATTTAATTTCTCTCATATACTCCCTTTGTCCTATTATCTTGGTAAAAAAAAGTAGTTTTTTTTGTTGTCCCAAATCAAAGTAAAAATAATTAATGAAAAATCTTAAAGATTGTATATTATTTTAAAAATTGTATATTATATTAAAATTGATTAAAATAATTAACAAAAAATCTTAAAGATTGAAAAAATAATATGAAAATTTGTGTGATAGAAATTTGTAATTAATGAATGAATCATACATTATATTTTATTTTGAAAATAGAATCATGCATTATATCAAAAAGATATTATCTTATTTTTATTTAATACTTTGACTTTTACCAAGATAACGTGATCGAATGAGGATCTCAAATTTTCTTTCCTTATTATCTTTTGCTTCATTAGAGGAGCGAAATTTCTCTTATCTTATTTTATGTTCATATCGTCTCATTTAATTCTCATTTTTTTCTTATCTTATCTCCTACTCTATATTAGGGGAGTGAAGTTTATCTTATTTTGTGCTCATATCATCTCATTTAGTTATCTCTCATATACTCCCTTCGTCCCATTATCTTGGTAAAAAAATAAAGTTTTTTTTCCCTATTCAAAGTATAAATAATTAATGAAAAATCTTAAAAATTTTATATTACATTAATTTTTTTAAAAACAATTAAAAAAAATCTTAAAGATTATAAAAGTAATATGAAAATTTGTGTGATAGAAATTTGCAATTAATGAATGAAGCAAGCATTATTTTCATTTTGAAAATAGCATCAAGCATTATATCAAAAAGATATTCTCTTCTTTTTGTTGACTACTTTGACTTTTTCCAAGATAATAGGACTAGGAGAGTATAGCTTAATTGATAAAGCTCGAAAACACAAAATACGAATATTTTTATTTGATTTTTGATAGATTCTATTTCTTCCTTTTTTAGACCAATGAAACGCACAAGCTAGGGCAACACGTTGCTTTTCACCACCACTCAACTGTATAAAAAAAATTATTGCTAAAAATTGAGTTTCTTTAATGAAAATTTGAAGAATTTTGTCAATGAAAAAGTAAAAACTTTTATTTTCTTTTTGAGTTTACACAGAATTGTGTTTCATGGGTAGAGAGCAACAATCAACCAAAAAAGCACATTACGGGACCCACAGAAATAAAATATGAAGGGAATGAACATCCCTAAAAGAGGAAGAAAGAGAACCCATCTATGGTGGTGGTGACGGCGGAATTGAGATTGAGTTTGGAAACGAAAACGGGTTTGGAGACGGAATAATATGCTCTTGCATTTGTTCCTGAGTTTTTTGACGAAAAAGGTATGAATAAAGTCTGATAGGATTGATGGAGAAAAATAATGTGGGAGGATAATGAAATGGGAAATTATAAATTATTAAGAGTATTTTGTGTAACATCCTCAATTTAAATTGATAATAATTATGTACTATGCAAATGATTATGTGGATTGTCATGTTTAGGGTGAGTTTATGAGTAGTAAACCAAGCATAAAGGAGTCTAGGAGCCTAAGGAAATGAATTGGAGTTAGAAAACCATCAAATAAGACTTTTCACTGAAGTAATCGATTACTCTGTAGGTCAGTAATCGATTACAAGGCCTCTGGTGAAAACACTAAAATGTTGCAGCATTTTTAATCGATTACCACATTTGAAGTAATCGATTATCTTGAGTTTTTGTGCTGTAATCGATTACTTTTCAGGGCAGTAATCGATTACTTGTTCTCTTCTGAATGTACTAAGAAATGTTGCATCAAAGGAGTAATCGATTACTGGGGGGTGAGTAATCGATTACCTCAATAAAAATCTGGAAAAAAAATATGTTGTGGGGACCACCTTATGTGTGGATTAGTTGGGAGGGTTGCTCTCCCAACCACACATTTTTCTTTTTGGCTTGATGATAAGAGTTAAGAAAGGAGAAGAAACTTAAACACAAACAACACAACATCAACACACTTCCTTCTTCTTCTCCATTTGTCCTCCTCCTCCTTCCATAGGGCTCCATTTTCTTCTTCGATCAACTAAGAGCAAGTGGTTCCTTCCAACTTCATCATCAAATCTCTTTCTTCCTAACTACAAGTAAGTGTTCAATGCCATGGATTCCCCCTTTCTCTCCATAAATTCGTACCCCTTTCTCTCTCTTCCCTTTCATGGTGGTTTTCAACTCTAAGCCATGGAAGCTTCACTTTTCCTTGAATCTTGGCATGAAACCATAGCATAAATGATAATCTTTCTTTTTTTTGGCTCTTATATTAGGTTCCTCCCTCTCCCCTTGGATTATAGTTCTTTGGTTGCTAACTCAAGACTTAAAGCAAGTGAATCTCCTTATCCTTAAGTGTTTAAGGTAAGGGGGTGTGTGTTACCATAATCTAGGGGGTAGTTGTAACATCCTCAATTTAGAATGCTTAATATAATATGAATTAACTAAAGTGGTTGTATTAGTTGGTGATGAGTTTATGAGTACTAGACAGTTAAGAGCTAGGGTTTAATATAGAAGTCATGGCCAAATGGGTATAGGACATGAGGAAAAGGTTTTAGAGTTAGAAATTCTGAAAAGATGAAAAAGCAGCAAAATAATCGATTATTGGTGTGATTTAATCGATTACAAGCTCTCAGCCAACAATGCAACAAAATGTTGCATTGAAGGGTAATCGATTACTCCTGGACAAGTAATCGATTACTGAGCCTCTGCTGAAAACACCAAAATATCGATTACATTATGACCAAGTAATCGATTACAAGGCCTCAGGTTGGAAGTCACAAAATGTTGCATTGAAGCGTTAATCGATTATCTGCCCTGGGTAATCGATTACTTGTTGAGTCTGAACAAAAAAAAAAATATAAAGAAAAGGTGTTACACGTGTGGCTCCTCAACCACACAAAGGGAATCTTCCCTTTCCTCTTTAAATTAGGACCACATGTTTCCTCCCTTCATAAATAATAAAACAAAACTCTTTCCCATTTCTCATTCATTCTTCCATCAACAAAGTTTACTCCCTTTCTTCTTTCACTCGTCCCCCATGAGTTCTACTCCCCTCCACCAAGGTCCAAGGTTGTTTCTTCTTCCTTGCAAGCTCATCAAGCCATAAGCAAACTTCTTAGGTAAAGCTTACTCCTCCTTTTACTCTCTTTCTGATCCATATGATTTCTCTCTCTTATTCCTCTCATAATTTCGAACCCAACTCCCTTGGGTTCCATGTTCTTATGTTCTCCTTTGTTTCATGATTTAAGGGAGATCAAGTTTTCATTTTCCTCCACTCACCTTTCTTGGAAGCTCTTTGTGTGGCACAAAGGACTTAGGGTTGAGGCTAGCTTTTGGGTTAAGATTCATTCCACTCTCTCCTTGATTCATGGTAAGGGGGGTGTGTATTACCTTGTTTTAGGGACTAGATTCTAGTTAGTGCATAGTGATGTGCTAAGGTTATGTGTTTAGACTGAGGATAGGAACCTTAGGAATTAGTGAATAATTAAATTAATATGATTATGCCATGTATGAACCCTAAGTGTAGAAGTTTGATATAATTGTAAAAGTGTGAAAAATTATTAATAGACATGAGTTGGTGGATGATTAATTGTGATAATTGATTGAACCCTTATGGGTATTATTTGATGTAAATGGCTAAATGAATTATATGCATTTTGTGGAATATATTTTTGGTTGCTATGTTTAATTGAAAAAGAATTTAAGGTTAAAGGTGGAAAAGTACAAGGTTAATGAATTAAACCGGAATGAATGGTTGAATTGATCATTGGGACATTGGGACACTAGGTGTTCCTGCTAGGTGTACAAATGCCCCATTAGGGCCAAATGCCCCATCAGGCTAAAATGCCCCATTAGGTACAAATGCCCCGTTAGGAGTCAATGTACCCAAATGATCAATTCAACGAAAACTAATAAAATGGAAAATGTGAAAAAGACTAATGTATGAAAAAAAGATCTTATGTATTAGTCCTAACGGATGAGGCCTAGTGGGTGATAGTCCTGATGGGTGCCTAAGTCCCTAATGGGTGTACAAATGCCCTAGCAGGAGCAACCAATTCCTAGTGGTACAAATATATGGAAATGAATAAATGATTGATGTAAAGGCTATTGGAAAATAAAATGTATGATGCAAAAGGAAGAGTAAGGAAGATATTAACATGCATGAATATGTTATGGAATGATTGAATGAATTTCTATTTGCTAAATGGCCAAGTGTGTGTGACTTGGTGGGTTATTATGTCTAATTAGAAACTGCTTCCTACTTCATCTGTAATGCTCACCCTCTTGCTACATTTTACAGGTAATGAGATTGAGCTTGCACAACCTCCGGCCGAGCAGGTGCACTCTCCCTTACTGGGAGAGTAGTTTATGGGATATTAGGGGTTTTGATGTAGTCCTGGTTGTTATAGGAATATGTATATGTTTCCATGTTTTGTATATGAAACTTAAAGTATTATTTTTGGGTGTTATCCAAGACTGCTTCCTTGGAAAAGGAAGTGCATTATTTTGGGGAAAAACTTATCTAGTTTCACAACTTATTATTTTGCTGCTAACTCTGATGTAATTATATTGTGATATGAAGTGTTATGACACTATTGATGTCTAGCCCTGTTGTCTCTGAATGAAATGAATATACTTATATATTTATTTGAATTGCACAGGTTTCAGGAAATAAAGTTTTGGTTTACTCAATAAACAAAGGAAACTCTGTCCGATTTGACAGAGATTTTAGAAATGAAATTGTTTTAAAAAGGAAATTTTCAGGTTACTAATTTGATATTATGGGGTATTCAAGGGTAAATAATTATAGGGTGTTACATTATGGTATCAGAGCAGTTTCCCTCGGCCTTTGGAGTATAAACTCACTACTCCTTTGGTTACTCACCGAGCGAGTAACCCATGTATATAGTTTAGTGTATAAGTTAAGTAATAGGATGTTTGTAGTTTTGTTTAATTGTTATATCATTAACTGGTTGTCCCTCCATTACTCAACAGTATGGCAGGGAGACGGGCCGATAATGATAGAATTACTGAAATTCTCGAGACTTTGGTTCAGTTTCAGCAAAATCAAGCCCAAGCTCAGCAGAACCAAGCTGAGAATTTGGCAAATCTGCAGCAGAATCAAGCCCAAAACATAGCAGTGGCTGCAGCAGCTGCAGCAGCAGCATTGCAACCTCCTCCCCCACCTCCGGTCGAGATTGACTGGATGGCCCGATTTCGGAAAAATGATTCACCAAAGTTTGAAGGCGGATGTAATCCTGATGGAGCTCAACTTTGGCTCCAAGAAGTAGAAAAGATCCTTCGTTCTTTGCAACCACCTGCCGATCAGAGAGTTCGGTTGGCTGAGTTCATGTTAACTGGAGAAGCCGAGCATTGGTGGGATCATCATAGGAGAGGTTTGGAAGCAGCTGGCCAAGCAGTGACATGGGATTTATTCAAGATCCGCTTCCTGGGAAAGTATTTTCCGGAAGATGTGAGGAGGGAAAAGGATCTGTTGTTTCTAAAACTTGAACAAGGGAGCATGAGCGTCGGCGAGTATGCGACGCAATTTGAAGATATAATCCGATATTCCAGTGGTTATAAAGATGCAGAGGAGAGAGCAAAGTGTATCAAGTTCGAGTCCGGTCTCCGTGAAGATATCCGGCTTGCTTTTGAGTATCAAAACATTGCTGATCTCTCTCATCTCATTAATATGACCAGTACTTATGAGAAGGGACTCAAAAGGAAGGCGAAGGCAGATCGGAGCAGAGCAGCCCAGAGATCAGGGGGACCCCACAGAGGCAAGGGTTTGGTGCAGAGTACAGGGCCATATGCTAAGTCAAAAGCTGTGGTTACTGGTGGAGCAAGTCAACCAGCATTTCCTTATGAATTTATTCCTACTTGTAATCATTGTGGGAGGCGACACAAGGGAGTGTGTTGGAGGCTAGATCCTCGCAGCAGGGAGGGACTCTGTTTTCATTGTGGTCAGCCGGGACACTTTGCTGCCAATTGTCCCAAGAGCCCCCTAAAGAAAGAGGTCAATGTGGCCAAAGTGCAGAAATCAGGAGCAAGCCAGCCACTTCAGAAGGGCAAGGTATACACCATGGATGGTGAGGAAGTGACTGATGATGATGAGCTCATCCGAGGTTCATGTTTTGTCAACGATATTTCCTGTGGAGTTTTGTTTGATTGTGGAGCGACACATTCCTTTATTTCTGTTGATTGTATGAAGAAGCTAGGACTTTCTTGTGTAGAAATGCCTTATAAGCTTTCTGTTTCAACCCCTACAAATTCTTCTGTGATCACATCTCAAATGTGTCTAAATTGTTCCCTTCGAGTGTTAGATCGAGAGTTCAAAGTGAATCTGATCTGTTTGCCATTGACTCGGTTGGACATTATACTTGGCATGGATTGTATGTCCCACCACCGTGTCATGATTGACTACCATCAAAAAGCGGTTATTTTCAGTGATTCTTCTTTATCTGTCATGGAAGTGGATGAGGTGTCGGATGTAAGCCAGATTCCGATAGTTTGTGAATTTTCGGAAGTCTTTCCGGCAGAAATTCCCGGATTGCCTCCGAAAAGAGAAGTCGAGTTTGGCATTGATCTTATGCCTGGTACTGGCCCGATTTCTAAGGCACCCTACAGGATGGCACCTCCAGAGCTAGAAGAGTTAAAGAGGCAATTGGAGGAGCTATTGGCTAAAGGGTTTATTAGGCCAAGTGTTTCTCCTTGGGGAGCTCTAATCCTCTTTGTCAAGAAGAAGGATGGAAGTGTCCGGATGTGCACTAATTATCGTCAGTTGAATGCAGTGAAGGTGAAGAATAAATATCCACTCCCCCGCATCGATGACTTGTTGGACCAACTTATGGGAGCAGCAATTTTCTCAAAGATTGACCTCCGATCTGGATATCATCAGATCCGTATTCGAGAGGAGGACATTCCCAAGACTGCTTTTAGAACCAGGTATGGGCATTTTGAATATGTGGTGATGCCTTTTGGTCTCACGAATGCTCCAGCCATCTTCATGGATTATATGAACAGGATTTTTCGGCCGTATTTGGATTCTTTCGTCACAGTCTTTATTGACGACATACTCATTTATTCCAAGAGCCCGAAGGAGCATGAAGAGCATTTGAGAACTATGCTTCAAGTTCTCAAGGACAAGCATCTTTATGCGAAGATATCAAACTGTATTTTTTGGTTGAAAGAAGTGCACTTTCTGGGGCATGTCATTTCTGAGAAGGGTGTTGCAGTTGACCCTTCTAAGGTGGAAGCGGTGCTTAAGTGGGAGAGACCCAAGTCTATTACCGAGATCAGAAGTTTCCTTGGTTTGGCTGGGTATTACCGAAGATTTATTGAGGGTTTTTCCAAGTTAGCTCTTCCTTTGACCACTCTTACTCGTAAAGGCGTTTCGTATGTTTGGTCCCCTAAATGTGGAGCAGCTTTCAAGAGTTGAAAAGGCGATTGACTAGTTCCCCGGTATTGATTTTGCCGGATCCGACTCAATCCTTTGTGGTATACTGTGATGCTTCAAAGCAAGGGTTGGGTTGCGTGTTGATGCAGCAAGGACAAGTCATAGCATATGCATCCAGGCAGTTGAGGCAGCATGAACAGAACTATCCCACTCACGATCTTGAGTTGGCAGCAGTAGTCTTTGCCTTGAAAATTTGGAGGCATTATCTTTATGGTTCGAGATTTGAAGTCTTTTGTGACCATAAAAGTCTCCGCTACCTCTTCGATCAGAAAGAACTGAATATGAGACAGAGGAGGTGGATGGAATTTCTGAAGGACTATGATTTCAGTCTCCAGTATCATCCAGGCAAGGCCAATGTTGTGGCTGATGCACTAAGTCGCAAGACTTTGCATGCCAGCAATATGATGGTGAAGGAGATGCAGTTAATCCAAGAGTTCAGTGACCTCAACTTGAACATGCAAGTGAAAGAGAAAAGCGTTGTTCTGGAAATGTTGCAGGTTACTAACGAGTTGATTGGTCTCATTAAAGAGAAGCAAGCTGATGATGAAGAGCTACAGAAGTTGTTGAAAGTGGCATCGGATAATGCAGAGCCCGACTTTGTAAAAGGTTCAGATGGTATCATTCGATTTAGGGGTCGGATATGTGTTCCCATGGACTTTGAAGTTAGAAGAGATATCCTATGGGAAGCTCATCAAACCAAGATGAATTTTCATCCCGGTGCAACAAAGATGTACCAAGACTTGAAGAAGATTTATTGGTGGTCAAAGTTCAAAACTGATGTAGCTGATCATGTATCACATTGCTTGACCTGTCAAAAGGTTAAGATAGAGCATCAAAAGCCCGGTGGTCCTTTGCGATCATTGGATGGAAGTGGGACGGCATAGCTATGGATTTTGTGACGGGTCTACCTAGAACTGCAGCAGGGTGTGATGCCATATGGGTTGTTGTAGACCGGCTAACAAAATGTGCCCATTTTATCCCATTAACAAGAATTACACTTTGGAGAAGTTGACTCAGCTGTACATCAGGGACATAGTAAAGTTGCATAGTGTCCCCACTAGTATAGTATCCGACCGTGATTTGAGATTTCTGTCTCGATTTTGGCAGAGTCTTCAGCAGGCCTTGGGTACTAAACTAAAATTCAGTACTGCTTATCATCCATAAACAGATGGACAATCTGAGCGTACTATCCAGACACTCGAGGATTTGTTAAGAGCATGTGTTCTGGAGCAGGCGGGTAATTGGGAACAATTGTTGCCGTTAATGGAGTTCACTTATAATAATAGTTTTCACTCCAGTATCGGTATGGCACCATTCGAGGCTCTCTACGGCAGAAAGTGTAGGACGCCTTTATGTTGGTTCCAGATAGGGGAGAATTTGTTAACAGGTCCTGACATTGTGAAAGAAACAACTGAAAAGATCACAATGATCAAGAACAAAATGAAGACCTCGCAAGATCGCCAGAAGAATTATGCTGATAGGAGAAGGAGACCTTTGGAATTTGAGGTTGGAGATCATGTTTTTCTAAGGGTGTCTCCTGTCACAGGAATTGGGAGGTCTATCAACTCCAAGAAGTTGACTCCGAGATTTGTTGGACCTTATGAAATTTTGGAGAAGGTTGGTCCTGTAGCTTACCGGATTGCTTTGCCCCCACACTTAGCAAGACTTCATGATGTATTCCATGTCTCACAGTTGAGGAAGTACATTCATGATCCTGCTCATGTGGTTACTATGGATGATCTGTCTTTGAAAGAGAATCTGACTTTCGAAGTATTGCCAGTGCGGATTGATGATAGACAGGTGAAACAGTTGAGAGGCAAGGAGATTGTTTTGGTAAAGGTTATATGGAGAAGAAACAATGTAGAGGAAGCTACTTGGGAGTTAGAAAGCAAGATAAGGCAGTCTCATCCGCATCTGTTCGAATAAAGCTGAATTTCGAGGGCGAAATTCGGGTAAGTGGGAGAGGATTGTAACATCCTCAATTTAGAATGCTTAATATAATATGAATTAACTAAAGTGGTTGTATTAGTTGGTGATGAGTTTATGAGTACTACACAGTTAAGAGCTAGGGTTTAATATAGAAGTCATGGCCAAATGGGTATAGGACATGAGGAAAAGGTTTTAGAGTTAGAAATTCTGAAAAGATGAAAAAGCAGCAAAATAATCGATTATTGGTGTGATTTAATCGATTACAAGCTCTCAGCCAACAATGCACAAAAATGTTGCATTGAAGGGTAATCGATTACTCCTGGACAAGTAATCGATTACTGAGCCTCTGCTGAAAACACCAAAATTGTTGCATCATGTTGTAATCGATTACATTATGACCAAGTAATCGATTACAAGGCCTCAGGTTGGAAGTCACAAAATGTTGCATTGAAGCGTTAATCGATTATCTGCCCTGGGTAATCGATTACTTGTTGAGTTTGAACAAAAAAAAATATAAAGAAAAGGTGTTACACGTGTGGCTCCTCAACCACACAAAGGGAATCTGCCCTTTCCTCTTTAAATTAGGACCACATGTTTCCTCCCTTCATAAATAATAAAACAAAACTCTTTCCCATTTCTCATTCATTCTTCCATCAACAAAGTTTACTCCCTTTCTTCTTTCACTCCTCCCCCACGAGTTCTACTCCCCTCCACCAAGGTCCAAGGTTGTTTCTTCTTCCTTGCAAGTTCATCAAGCCATAAGCAAACTTCTTAGGTAAAGCTTACTCCTCCTTTTACTCTCTTTGTGCTCCATATGATTTCTCTCTCTTATTCCTCTCATAATTTCGAACCCCACTCCCTTGGGTTCCATGTTCTTATGTTCTCCTTTGTTTCATGATTTAAGGGAGATCAAGTTTTCATTTTCCTCCGCTCACCTTTCTTGGAAGCACTTTGTGTGGCACAAAGAACTTAGGGTTGAGGCTAGCTTTTGGGTTAAGATTCATTCCACTCTCTCCTTGATTCAAGGTAAGGGGGGTGTGTATTACCCTCTTTTAGGGACTAGATTCTAGTTAGTGCATAGTGATGTGCTAAGGTTATGTGTTTAGACTGAGGATAGGAACCTTAGGAATTAGTGAATAATTAAATTAATATGATTATGCCATGTATGAACCCTAAGTGTAGAAGTTTGATATAATTGTAAAAGTGTGAAAAATTATTGATAGACATGAGTTGGTGGATGATTAATTGTGATAATTGATTGAACCCTTATGGGTATTATTTGATGTAAATGGCTAAATGAATTATATGTATTTTGTGGAATATATTTTTGGTTGCTATGTTTAATTGAAAAAGAATTTAAGGTTAAAGGTGGAAAAGTACAAGGTTAATGAATTAAACCGGAATGAATGGTTGAATTGATCATTGGGACATTGGGACACTAGGTGTTCCTGCTAGGTGTACAAATGCCCCATCAGGCTAAAATGCCCCATTAGGTACAAATGCCCCGTTAGGAGTCAATGTAACCAAATGATCAATTCAACGAAAACTAAAAACATGGAAAATGTGAAAAAGACTAATGTATGAACATAAGATCTTATGTATTAGTCCTAACGGGTGAGGCCTAGTGGGTGATAGTCCTGATGGGTGCCTAAGTCCCTAATGGGTGTACAAATGCCCTAGCAGGAGCAACCAATTCCTAGTGGTACAAATATATGGAAATGAATAAATGATTGATGTAAAGGCTATTGGAAAATAAAATGTATGATGCAAAAGGAAGAGTAAGGAAGATATTAACATGCATGAATATGTTATGGAATGATTGAATGAATTTCTATTTGCTAAATGGCCAAGTGTGTGTGACTTGGTGGGTTATTATGTCTAATTAGAAACTGCTTCCTACTTCATCTGTAATGCTCACCCTCTTGCTACATTTTACAGGTAATGAGATTGAGCTTGCACAACCTCCGACCGAGCAGGTGCACTCTCCCTTACAGGGAGAGTAGTTTATGGGATATTAGGTGTTTTGATGTAGTCCTGGTTGTTATAGGAATATGTATATGTTTCCATGTTTAGTATATGAAACTTAAAGTATTATTTTTGGGTGTTATCCAGGACTGCTTCCTTGGAAAAGGAAGTGCATTATTTTGGGGAAAAACTTATCTAGTTTCACAACTTAACTCTGATGTAATTATATTGTGATATGAAGTGTTATGACACTATTGATGTCTAGCCCTGTTGGCTCTGAATGAAATGAATATACTTACATATTTATTTGAATTGCATAGGTTTCAGGAAATAAAGTTTTGGTTTCCTCAATAAACAAAGGAAACTCTGTCCGATTTGACAGAGATTTTAGAAATGAAATTGTTTTAAAAAGGAAATTTTCAGGTTACTAATTTGATATTATCGGGTATTCAAGGGTAAATAATTATAGGGTGTTACAGTAGTTTGTGTTATGTGTATAGTGGGTACTAAGAGTTTATGTTAGATTAAGTTTTGAAACCCTAGGATAGTTAATATAGTAGAAAGAATAGAAATGTATAACTTTGTGTATAATTATGATGAATGATACTTGATTATGTGGTTTGATAGTTTGCCATAATTTTGTTGGACACTAGAATTGTAAGATGTAAATGAATATGATGTTTGATATTGGAATGTATGTCTTTTGGCTTTTGCCCTGTATATTTCGGATTTTGAGTATAATGAGATAATAAAATTGATGCATTCATGAAAGTGGGTATAAAATGAAATAATTGAAATAAAGTCTTAAAAGATTAAAGGCATAATAGTGTGTGATTCCAGATCTTGTAAGACGTTGTCCTTAGGAGACTGTACGCATAGATCGCGTAAGACACACATGATGCGCAGCTGTAAGACGTTGTCCTTAGGAGACTGTACGCAATGATGGACACACACACACACACCATATATTAATAAAGGTATAATTGGATTGTGCGATTCCAGATCTTATAAGACGTTGTCCTTAGGAGACTGTACGCATAGATCGCGTAAGACACACTTTGTGTGCAGCTGTAAGACGTTGTCCTTAGGAGACTGTACGCAATGATGGACGCACATTCCGATTGTGGAAATCCAGGTCTTGTAAGACGTTGTCCTTAGGAGACTGTACGCATAGACCGCGTAAGACACACTTTGTGTGCAGCTGTAAGACGTTGTCCTTAGGAGACTGTACGCAATGACGGATCCACGTAATAAATTCTAAAAATCTTTGTAAAACTCAAAAAGTATGAGAAAAGCAAAGAAGTTGTGAAAATCAATAAGAGATGAGAGAAGCATAAGTTTGAATAAGTTGAAAAAGTATGAATTAATGAAGTTAAGAATTATAAAAGAAATCAATTGCTATTGGTATGAAAATAATGGACTTGAATGTGAATGCTTGATTGATTTTTGTGCTTCATATGGATAAATGTATGTGGCTTGGTAGTTCATTATAGCATAGTAGAAACTGCTTCCCTATTTTATTGTGTAATGCTCACCTCCTTACCATTTTTCAAGTACTGAGCTGGAGCACACACCAGGATTGGCCGAGCAGGATTACTCTCCCTCACAGGGAGAGTAGGGTTGTTATGGGATTAGTGCATATTACTGGACCTAAGCCTCCTATATTCTTTTGATGTATATGTGTTGTATATACTTTTTGAGCGAGGCTTAGGATGATTTTCTTTTGATAAGTCATATGTTGGGATTCATGTTGTGCAAACTCACATTTTCGCTGTTACTCTGGATACTTGATGCATACTGCGATATGTGGAGCCCATTGGGCCTTGATATGATTTATATATCTGAAATGAAGCCCTGTTGGCTACTGGTTGTTCATTTGTCAATGTTATTCACAGATTAAATTTTGGAATAGTCCGAAAAACAAACAAAACTCCGTCCGTGTGACGGGTGATTTTATTAAATTAAAAAGGAATTTTTAAATTCACATTTTTAATTATGGGGTTTTAAGGGTAATATATCATAGGGTGTTATATTTTGGGTAGATACAAATAATATTAAAATGGGGGGTATTTAGGGTAGCTGATATATAAAATTAAAATTAGGGTATTTTGGGTAAATGAAAAATAATATTAAAATAAGGGTATTTTGAGTTAATTACATTAAGGATAAAAAATATTTTTAAATAAATATTTTAGGGATATAATTATAAAATTTATACATTAAAATATGCCTAGCTTATATGGAAAAAAAACACGTGGCTAATTCTTTTCGACCACGTTAAAAGGGTACATAAACCATCTATTATCATAGGGTACCGCAGTAAAATCCTTAATATAGTGCTTTCGTGAGCGAAGCACCGCAATTAAATTCCCAGTATATCATTGTTTTCAAAAAAAATTTCCTGATTGAAATAAGTAATAAGTATAAATTTGTATTTTTATGATTTACGAAGCTTAAATTGCAATTTTATTCTGTTTCGATTTCTGTTTTGACAAGAAGTTATATTGATGAGCCTTAGAAGCATTTTTGGAAGGTGTTTTTATAAAAATATTTCTGTTTTGATATATTTGACATTCTTGCAAATTTTCGTAACATTTTGAGACTGCTTTGTTTTAGTTCTCAGACTTGTTTTATATATTACTGGTACATGTCCTTTTCAATGATTTGTCTGTTTGGAATTTCGGAATAGGCGTCATGATCCTTATGAACCAAGTTTAAAAAAAATCAAATTTTGTTTCTTATTTTTATCATTTTAAACTCAATTTGTGCGTGAAAGTGCGAACATTAAATTATTAACCCGATCGGGTCTATTTTAGTCAAAACGATAATAAGGACATTTACTTTATAAAAATTCAACGTAAATTCCTTTGGGATGGATGTGGGGATAAAAGAAAAATTTATTGGGTTAATTGGGAAACAGTGTGTAAGGAGAGGTCTAAAGGAGGGTTAGGTGTTAAACACTTAGGCTCTTTTAATTTGGCTCTTTTAGGGAAATGGCGTTGGCATATGTTGGTAGTAAGAGATAAACTTTGGGTGAGGGTTCTTGAAGCTAAGTATGTGGAGATTGTTTTGTCTCATAGGAGAGGTGTTGAAAATACTAGGGATAGGAACTTCTCCTTATGGTGGAGGGATATTGTGAGTATTGAGGATGGGTTAGATACGGAACAGAGGTGGTTATCTGGGGTCTGGTTAAGAAAGTGGGAGAAGTGGGAAAACTAGTTTCTAGAGGGATGTCAGTGATACGGCCAGGAAATGAAACCATGGATTCCAATTCTTTTCTCCAAGGCAAGATCAAATGATCTTAAACTCAAACACTCAAAAGGATTCGGTTTCCCTTCAATTCACACCTTATGGCCATGATTCTTATGATTCAAGGTTCAATCGTTGTGTTCTTTTGTTTAAAGTTCATTACTTTTGTTAAATCCTCAGAAAACCAAGCATGAAATTCTTTAAAACTTAAACTTTAGCACAATGATTTTGGAAATGAATCAAAATCGAATTGAGAAGAAAAACTCAAAGAAGAAACTCGAATTAAGAAACTCTCTCAATCACACAAAGAAATGATCACGACTTGATCATCAAACACAAGACTCAAGAAACTAAACTCTTTGTATTTTTGTAAGTTGAACACAAGTGTGTTCTTAGACTCAAAAAAACAAAGACGAAAACAAAAGGGATAGGAAGATGGCGCCACTCTAAAAAAAAAAGGAAGCCACCTTGCTTCTCAAAGCATCACACCTTGGAAGTCTTGATTTGGTTCAATCACTGAACCTTCAAGAGAATCATTCCCTTGAAATGGGAAGGCATCACGCCTAGCCAAGGCACAAGGCCAAGTCACACACGTTTTCTCCAAGTTTCAACCTTCTTTCATTCATCAAAATGATTACAATATATAGAATTACAAGGAATCTCATGGCTGCCTCATTCCTATATACGTAAGAAACTAAAGGAAGGCTGGCCATGATGAGAACTTAAAACCTACTAATGAGGATTAAAACTAAAGTGTAACCATATGACCACTTAATGCTATAATCATAACAAGAATGTAACTCTCCTCCTTGCTTAAATGTTTGGCTGTGCACTTTGATGGCTCATGAATGTGTAATTCAATTTGAAACTCCCTTGGCTTAATGGCTCCATGAATGAAATCTTCTTTCACTTTATTCTTCTTCCCTTGGACGACTTCCTTTTACGAGGAATAGGGAAATATTGCCTTATCTTAAACATGATTGACTTAATGTCATTAATGGTTATAGTTACAAAACATTATTAATTGAATTAAAGTTTCGTAACGTTTAATTAGTAGAGTTAATTGTCATTCAAATTTATTTAAGTCCTTCAACTTGATTCCTTTCCTTCTCATGAACCCAACTTCGTGCACCACTTTGTTGTTCCATGAATGACCTTTAATTCATGGGACAATTGTCTTTATTAAGGGTATGTGTCCTCCATTAGGGCACTTTAAGGGCAGTCCCTTAGATTCTCCCATATTGAGCTTAATTGTCTTAGGAATGTATTTAAGTAACCATGGTCTCTCCTAAGGAGGCTATCATTCCCTCCTTCTTGAAGAGGATTTGCACTCAAATCCTGATGGTTCTAAAACAAAGAACAGTCACATCAGTTCAAAACAGAAAACACATTCGCTTACCCTTCAAGCGCTCATTGACACTTTATTCTTGACTAGTCTAGTGTCCTAGACAAGGACTTATTGCTCCCAACTGTTATGCTCATTCCCTTCCACCAGGAGTAAACACAACCATCCTTAAGAACCTTACAACTGTTGGATTTGGTTGACAATTCCAACAACAACTTCAGCTTTGACCCATGCTAATGCTTCACACTTGTTAAAACTAGGGAACAAAAAAAAATTCTAGTCCTAAACAAATGAAAATTTACATGTCCTATTACATGATTACATGGGTCTAGACTTGACTCAAGAAAAGAACTCAAACTAACTAGGAAATAATAAAAATTCCTATCTAAACATGGTTGCTCTATGAAACATGCACTCAATCTTCTTTCACAGTTTGAGGCATTGGTGAGTGTAGCCTATAACACCCCAAAATTTTAATCCTGGATTAATGGAATATTAATTATAAAGTTTATTATAATTAATTATTTATATTTTTAATCTCTGATTAAAACCTGTGTTTGTATTGTTAGAATTTATTTTGGTAAGTATATTTATGCATAAATATATAATTTGCACATTAGTCCCTGGGTTGGGACCTAGAAATTGTAACATCCCTCTTTTTATTATTATATAAGTGTAACTTAATTTTAAAAATATAAAGAAATAGTAAATTAAGTTAGGAGAGGACGAGGTAAACGGGCGATTCAGTGCTAAACAAAAATAAATAGGATAAGAAATTAAAATAAAAGATTTAGGACTCAAAACACAATTCCCACCGTTGGATATGAAGACATGATTTTTATGAAGTTGCTTGCAAAATTTGAGTAAGATCCGACGGTGAACGAAGAAGTTATGGCTATTTGAGGTCGGGAGAAAATAGAAGAAAAATAGAAAAGCTAACTATCAGTATCTGACCATTTCACTCGAGTATTTTGTGAAATACTCGAGTAAATTGGGTCCAAACACTCGAGTATTTACAGAAATACTTGAGTAAAAGTCTGTTATCTGCAACACGTTTTCGCGATTTTGAGGGGTATTTTCGGGTTTTCTCCACCCAAAACACATTATAAGCCACCTATTCGAACATATGGAAGGGAAACACAATCTTCATCATCTTCTCTTCCTCTCCATTCGAAAACCACTCCCTTCCAAGCTTAGGGTTTTGGCTCTTGAATAATCTCTCTTCCATTGGAGCTCCCATTCTCAAGCTCATCATCAAGGCATCATCATCAAGCTTGTTTCCCTCTTCTTCTCCATGGATTGAGCCCTTGAGCAAGTTCCCTCATTCCTCAATCTTGCTCCTTCTTGATTCTAAGAGATTGAGTAAGCAAATCCACTCTCTTTTCACTTCTTAATGTTGATTATTATGTTCTTTCTCTAAAATAGAGTTATCCCTCTTATTGTCTAACAAAGGGGCATGGATTCTTCTATCACTTGAGGTTCTCATACTTGCAAAGGCTAGAGGAACAACATCATTATCATATTCTAGTCTCTTGTTAACTCTCTTCACATCTTCAAGTTTTGTGTGGGTATTAAGCTTGAAGGGCATTTTGGTCTCTAGGGTTCTATACCCATTAAGGTTCTCTCTCTTTAATTCCAATCTCAAGGTAAGGGGATGTTCCGCCGTACGGTGGTTGTATAGCTAGTGGTGTGTGAGTGTGCTGAGATTATTTGGTTTGTTGCTTAGGAGAAGTTAGGATGAGATTAGAAGTTAGAGTAATTAGATAGTTAGGTTTTACTTTATTAAGTATTTAAATTATGTGCACTAAGTGTTGATTGATTTATGTTTTTAATGTTTAATTTGTTGATGGATGCTAAATGTCGTGTAGGAATTGTTTATGTATGTAGGAAACTTGTTTCCATGTAATAAAAGGGATAAACGACACTTAGGACAATTAAGTGAGTAATTGGAAGTAAGTATAGACACAAAGGAAAAATTGAGTATAATAGGAAACTATTAGGCAAGAGAAGAACTAATTAGACACTAAAAGAGAAAGAACGAATAAGGAAAACAAAGGTAATTATGATTAAAGACTCCCTTGGGATGCAAATACTAGCCGTAGAAGACGTGCGGAGGGGTGCCATAAGTCGGGTGCACAACACCTGCAGTAAGTCACAAGCCTACCAATCGCAGGGGTTGAGTTAGACGTGCGACCTTTGGGGATCCGCACGCATCGGTAAGTCGTATCCTCTGAAAGACGGGGAACGCAGTGGAAGGATTCGCATTACCATCTCCCCGGGTTGTGAATACTAGCCCTAGAAGACGTGCGGAGGGGTGTTGTAAGTCGGGTGCATAACACCTGAAGTAAGTCACAAGCCTACCAATTGCAGGGGTTGAGTTAGACGTGCGGCCTTTGGGGATCCGCATGCATCGGTAAGTCGTATCCTCTGAAAGATAGGGAACGCAGTGGATGTATCTCACAACGCCGAAAATGAAAAGATAGATAAGAGGATAAGAAAAGGAAGAAGTAGTTAAAAGAAATAATTTAAATAAAATAGAAAACTAGTAACGAGAGAAAGTGGATATAAAATTACTCGAGGGGCGGCTAGCACTTATGGAGACGCATGTGTTTGTAGCGTAGAGTGTGAATCATGATTTGTATCTATGTTCATTATATGCTAATTGTATCTAATTGTGATTGACTTGGCATACTTTATGCATTGCTAGTTAGTGCGGTACTCACCCTTACAAACATTTCAGGTACTGAGTATGAGCACATCGAGATGGAGGCCGAGCAGGACCCCACTCCCGCTGAGGGAGTGTGATAGCTTTCCCTAGTTGTCATGATGGGATTCCAGGCCATGTTTTGAGTCTCATGTATTATATGTTGTTGAGGCTTGTATGAAATCTCTTTTGATGTATATATAGTCGGGTTGGGATGGCCCGGGATCTATTCACCCTTGGGTTGGGTGTGGTCTTTTATTTTATTTAGTGGCATACTATGTGTTATTCTGCTGGTGATACTCTGATGTTACTGTTGGATTTTATGATGTGGTGACGATACACTAAGTCCCACTATGGATGGCCCTAAGAGGCTTATGATGTTTATTTCTGTCTGTTGTGTCTGCTATATTTGATTTTGACAGGTGACAGGGAAAACTAAATTTCGGAAATATCCGTAAAACAAATAGAACTCTGTCCGATTTTCGAGAAAATTTTACTTAACATTTTTAAGAAATAAAAGAAAATTTTTAAGTGTAAATTTTAAAATAAGGAAATTAACTTAGGGTGTTACAGAAATAATTATAGGAAAGATTTTGGAGGGAAAGAGAATAAAATAAATATTTTTCAAAAACTGGTCAAAATACTCGAGTATTTCTGAGAGTACTCGAGTATTCTGGTCAGAGTTGCACGAGTTAGTGTGTTTGGTGAGTCACCACCAGCGATTCCCCTCCGTTGACACGAAAACACCACCTTCAACACCTCAATGGTGTCATGTCACTGTGCATGAGTCTTCCAACCCAGTATTTAAGCTCGATTTCTTCTGAGAATCCACCATTTTGCCAAATTGTTGAAGAGTTGGTGAGTTAGGGTTCTTGAATCGTTCCCTTCGATTCTCCCTCTGTGTCTGGATTTGAGTAACAAATTATACACCAATACAAAGCTCACATCTCGAGCTTTGTATAGAGATAAAAATCGTGAGCTGAGAGTGTGTGTGGTGGAAGAATTGGAGCTTGGAAGAGGAGCTATTTTCTGTCAAGCCATTCTCTGGAGCTTACTTGGAGCCTTGATTTTGGTAAGCTCCCGTGTTTATTGAGTCCCAAATTCGATTTCTCTAGTTAGTATGTGTTGTATAGAGTTTATAAAAACTAAATTCCCCAATTCTTATCTCTGTTTCATGTGTGAACCAATTCAATCTTGGTGCTGCACTCGAAACTGTCTTGCGTGTGGTGCTCAAAGTCATTTCTGGTGTTGGAGAGCTTTTTCTTTGGAATCTTTTGTTGGTACACGGCTGAGAGGTAAGGGGGAGTTAATTTATACACTAGATAGAGTTTAATTTTCATTATTTTCATTAGAGAGCCACCAAGAGGCTATAAGGGCTTAGATTGAATAGGAACTTTGGTTTGGAGACCAATTCATGCTCTATGGTTGTTGTGAGCAAGTTTCTTATGATGCATGCAAGCTATAACGAAAACTATTTCATGAGTTTGTTGATTATTTTGCAATTTGAGGTGTTAAGTTGTGAAATTATATGTTTTATGCATTAATGATTGATTCTCTGTCAAATCTGTAATTTGATATGAATTGAGTGTTGTAACATGTTCATTATATGGTATATGAACTCTGTTGATCATTGGATTGGACTAAAAATGGTTAGAATTGAAAATGGTATATTAAAACCAAGATTTCAGTATGTTCTGCAATAAAACACTCGAGTAATAGGCTGGTTACTCGAGTAAAATTTTGGTAAAACAATGTATTTTGAGGAAGAACACTCGAGTACCATGCCTAAAACTCGAGTAATCGAGTGTTGCATGGGATATGTTAAGGTAAACCACTCGAGTAATTCAGGGGTCACTAGAGTATTCTGGAAATGATGAAGAACACTCGAGTAACTCGTGAACTACTCGAGTATTTTGATGAATATGAAACCCAAATTCCCAGAAAGTCATGAACACTCGAGTATCCTGTAGAACACTCGAGTATTCTGGTAATAGCTGAAGAACACTCGAGTATTATGAAGAAAACTCGAGTAATTTACCCAGAATCTTAAAAATACCATTTTAATTCTGAATCATTTAATTAATAATTGAATAACAATAATCCAAGGGATCTGGACTTAAAAGAAATTGATTAATATAAGTATACCGTTTGGATGACGGGATGTGCTCGGGTGGCACGTTATATATTAACCAATTTCCTTTAAGCTTAAAAGTGATGAATTCATTTTGGAGTTTGGATGGTAGGTCGTTTATCATGCTTTGGTAACATGTGGAGGGCCTCTGGGAGTGCCAATACGCTTACTTGATGACACGTTGAAGACGTGGTCGGCTTAGTGGATGCCGATATGGTTACACCGTTTGGATGACGGGATGTGCTCGGGTGGCACGGATTCCAAGCTTGTCGTGTACATTCTTGGTGAATGTACGAAATGTTGTATACCTAGGAATACAACGCACTGGTGAGTGCTGGGTTGTCAGGGATGGACGTCAGAGAGTGACATAGATTGATGGAGATAGGCTTGAGAGCTAAACTCATACATCATGCCACTCATTTAATTTAATTGTGATAAACGAACAAGTATGAGCATCCTTCTTGCATTCTATAACTGCTAAGTGCTAAATGTGATTGTTGTTCATTATTGCACATCTACATATCCATATTGTACATGTTTATACTCTGATGATTATGTGTATAGTATTGCTTACCCCTATGCCCTTGTAGGTGATGTCTCGCTACATCGCTTGCATCGAGATCCGGCCACTTCCTAGTGGCACATGGATCTATGAGGACCATCGCGCGGTGTTCGAGGGGGAGGTAGAGATTACCTTCTACCACCCGAACCCGCTGATTCGATTTCGTCCTCGTAGATTTAGGATTCCCATCATATACACTATGCACGTACCCCCGTTTTACACATACCATGGACCCCCTCCCACACGACCAGCTCGCTCTTATCATAGTTTTCGTTTCAGACCTACCCACTCACACCCATTTTCTTCTAGAGTCGTTCGCGAGGAGACTCCCCCTTCTGATCCGAGGAGCCCAGTCAGGGTCACACCATCACCTGACCCCGTACCCAGTGGTAGGGTACACTCTCCCTCGGATGAGATCGAGGAGGATCTGGTGGAGGACGAGAGCGGAGGCGAGCCTGTCGTACATTCTACTGGGAGTGATTGGAGGGATGATGATCCCTAGGTATGTGCATATTGTACATGATGAGGATCAGGGGATCCGGTGTGGGGATGTTGTGGAGGAGATTCTGTTGCTGCTGCTGTTGATGATGATGTTTTCTGTTGCTAACTGGAGACTGCTACTACCGCCACTACTACTACTGATGCTGCCAGATCTATGTGACCACCTCTAGAGTCTATATTTTTTTTTTTGGTAAATAAAAAAATTGCATTACCAACGAACAACTTAAGAAAACACATAAAAGGCAATCATCAAGACTCTAGCCACCTTCTAGGAAGGGTTCTAGTCCCAAATGATCCCAAAAAAAATAACCAGAAAAATTACAAGACCTCTAGGTCCATGCCCTTATTCTATTAAGCAATAAGCTAATCGGCCCAGTATTCCGGCCCTTATTGTTTCTAAAGAACCCAATAATCTTCGTTGCCAACTCATTCTGAAGCAGAGAAAAAGCTTGATGAGGTTGCAGAACTTGATGGCTGAAAACACGCCTGTTCCTTTCCCTCCACACCCCATAGACACAACCAGCAAACACAGCCATAATCACCTGTTGTTTCTTCTTGTTCTTGAACCCATGATGAATCCACCTCAACCAATTTGGGAATTTGAAATGAGTAACCTCCACAGCTACCCAGTTCCCAGCCTCCTCAATCAATTGACGGCTCCATACACAATCAAAGAACAAATGACTACTTGTCTCCTCCGCGCCTGCACACAGCTCACACAGAGATGAAGCTTGTAGAAATGGAAGATTATCCTTTGTCCTCAAGCTGTCGTGAGCCAACAACCAGAGGATGAAGTTTTGAAGACTTGCAGCTCCCCCATAAGGTACTCATACCCTTCCTTAATTGAATACTGATGGTTATTAGCAACTGAGTTATCAAATAGATCACTTAATCTGTTTCTAGCTTTTAGAATCTGTTTCCAATGCCAATTAGTGGCTTGAGAAGGTTGTATTTCCTGAAAGGTCGCCCTTTTTAAGTAGATTGCATGAACCCACCGAAGCAATAGTGAATTTTTGTTACTAGCTATATGCCTTGCCTGATTCCCCAAAGCTGCTATATTCCAAACATTCATGTTATGGAAACCCAGCCCTCCAAATTTTTTATCTCTGCACACCATGGACCAAGCTACCTGCGCCTTAGCTCTCCCTCTTTGATCTTTTCCCCATAAGAAACCTCTGCATAGTTTTTCAATTTCTCTAATAACTGACTTTGGAATGATGAAAGTGGTTGCCCATTAAATATGCATAGACATTAAAACAGATTGGATGAGTTGCGCTCTTCCCTGGAAAGATAGATTCCTAGTTGTCCACATAGTAATCCGCTTAGTCACTCTCTCAACCAAGCTCCTACAAGTTGCCACACTCCATTTCTTTGCTGTTAGGGGAAGTCCCAAATAGGTAAAGGGGAAAAAACCCCTTCTGAACCCTGTCAGCTCAATTATCCTCTGTTCTAAATCACCATTCACCCCAGCTATGAAGATCTGGGACTTAGAATGATTAGCCCTCAAGCCTGAACTTGTTGCAAATTCATTAAAAGCCTCCACCAGAATTCCCACACTCCCTTCTGATGCTTTGCTGAAAATCATCAAGTCGTCAGCAAATGCTAGATTGACCAAACCTACCCTTTTACACAAAGGGTGAAATTTGAACTCCCTACCTTTTGCTGCAGCCAGAAGTTTCCTAGTTAGCATCTCCATAACAATGACAAATAAGAGGGGGGACATTGGGTCCCCTTGTCTTAAGCCTCTGGTGCTAGTGAATCTATCATGAGTTTTGCCATTAATCACCAACTTGAAAGACACTGTTCTTACACACACCATTACCCGGTCAATGAATTTCTGTGGAAACTTTAGAGCTATCATACTGGCCTGCAGATACTCCCAACTTACAATATTTTGAGATGTATATATTGTAGATATACTTTTGAGTACTCTAGGGTTATGGTCTTATTTTGGACATAGATCTTTATGGACTTGTATATGGACCTTGGAGACTTTTATGTTGGGACTATCTATCACTTGACTCTTTTCAGTTATATATATAAAATCTATGGATATATTTCTATTAGCTACATAGTCCTATAATTTCCGCTTACTCTGATAAAGGTTACATGAAAGAATTCGGCTATGTTATTTGAAAATGGTATCAGTTCCGCGAAAGAAATAAAGGGATAGTATCGCCTAATTTTACTAAGAAAATGTCTTTTCAAAGGAATCGATGCTATCTGAAATTATGAAACAATTTTATTATCCTAGTAAACACCGAATTCAAAATAATGTTGAAAACGATACAAGTTACCCTCTCCAAGAGTTCCCTATGTTGGTTTGTGCACCCGCTTTGAAAGAAAAATTTATTTCTACATTTTCAATGAATACCCACAAGTCCATATTTTATTGAGTAAACTAGATGGTTATTATGTTAACTATTTAGAGTTTAAGAGAAGGGTGTCACATACCCCTTTGGTACTTCATTATTGCAACCTGAAAATCCAAACAAACAAAAAGGATTTACAAGGTAAGTGTTAGATAAATCAGAAATTAAGCAAAGCTTCCACTCTTGTTTTCACTCAAAGTGTTTGCACTCTTTGTGTTTTCTTCAAGCTTACTTTGCTTTTCATTCTTTTTTTTCACAAGTATTTCACTTTCAAGCATCTCACCCTCAAGTGTTTCACTCATGTTTTCTTTCACTTTCACAAATGTTTCACTCTTAAGCATCTCACTCTCAAGTGTCTCATTTATGTTTTCTTGTTCTCTTTTCATTTCATGGATTGCTTTTCAAAAATTCTCTTCACCAAAGGCACTTCATCAAATTGTGCCATGTTTTCCATTCTTAAAAATCAAGAATGATTATCCAATGAATTGAGCAACCAAGAGACTCTAAGACTCTATGACTCAGACTCAAAGTCTCAAAGACTCAAAAACTCAAGTGTGTTTTAAAGAATAAAAAATTTCGACTAAACACAAAAGAATTGTTTCAGCCACAAACACACTAGAACAACTTAAGACACAAAAACAAAGACTCAATTATGTGTATAAAATTCAAACACTTCTTGACCAAGAACAAAAATTTATTTCGGCCAAGACAACATTTTTGACACACTATTGTTATAACAACTACCAACACAAAATGAGACTCAAAATGTGTTTATAAAAACTCAAACTATCTTGACCAAAACAAAAGAGCCTAATTCGACCAAGACACAAAACAAACTCTAAGAAATGCAACAAATCAAAACTCAAACACAAAACAACCCAAGACTCAATAAACATGACCACGGTTATTACACAAAACCGATGTTAGGAACAAAAGAAATCGTGACATAACAAAAACCAAAATATTTGCCACGGTTTTAAAAGGAAACAAACTTAGCCACGGTTCTTTGACTCAACAAAAATAAAAGATAGTGACACAAGCCTAAATAGCCACGGTTTGATATATAACTCAACCAAACAGTCACGGTTTAAAATTGTCACAAAACAAGACACACTAAAACAAAAGAAAGATAACGACGAAAACAACCAAGATTGTCACGGTTTGAATTTGACACATCAAATAGCCATGGTTTTTGGTTGCACACCACAACAAAAATTAAGAACAACATAATCAAATAGCCACGGTTTTAATTTTGAATATAACACATCAAAACGAAAATAGCCACGGTTTGATTTGTCACAACTTGACAAACACAAAACTCGACTAAAAAAAATGAATCAAAGACTTAGCAAGAAAATACCTTAGAAAAATCTGAATCTTGTTACCACTTGATGAGTGGTTCATGGCTTTGCTCATACCAGGTTGATATCCACTTATTGATACCACTTTGGACGTCTTCTCTCACGTTTTCTCTAAGGAGAAAAGTCTAGCTCTAATACCAAGTTGATACGCCCAGGAAATGAGACCATGGATTCCAATTCTTTTCACCAAGGCAAGATCAAATAATCTTAGACTTAAACACTCAAAAGGATTTGGTTTCCCTTCAATTCACACCTTATGGCCATGATGTTGGAATAATTGGTGGTATTGGCGAAAATCACCCAAGAGGGGGGGGGGTGAATTTGGTGTTTATAAAAACTTTGAAATTCAATTGCAATAAGCGTTCTTTGAAAAAATAACAGAGATTAAACGAGCGGAAGACTTAAAGAACGAATTAAAAACGTTTTTAAGCGCAGAATTGAAATAATATTACTATGTATATTGAAATCATACTATACACGAGATTGATTAAATCAATACAAAGAAAACACAATTCTCATGTTAAATAAGTTAAAACGTAAAAATAACTTTTATCCGCGAAATTATAATTAACACAAAATAAACATACGAAAAGTAAAGAGATAAGGGATAGGAAAATTTGCACCGGAGATTTTTATCCTGGTTCGGCAAACAACGCCTACATCCAATCCTCAAGCGACCCACTTGAGTTTTTCACTAAGCCAAGACGCAACGCGTCCCCAAGTACATCCAGAGCGCCCCGCAAGCTACTAGGAATCCCACCGTTCGCCAGGGACCTCAAACACAATAGCCTAACTACTAGGAATCCCACCGTTCGTATAGCGCTACCCAATGCAACAGGGTTAACTCACCCTATGAACGTGACACACGTTCAATCCTAAGGGAAAAACACTCCTTAATTTCTATGGTTGTCACACCCCTTACAATGAAAAAGATTTGCACGAAGAAAAGTGTGCAACTAACAACAAGGCTCTCTAGTTAGAGCAGATACTACAATAAAGTCCTATGACAAGATAATATTCTTAAGCAAACTCAATGCTAAACCAATATGATGATGATGATTTTCTTCTCAAAAGATTTTTCAAAATTAAGAGAGAAGGAGAAGAAGAAGAAGAAATTCATGTGATGTGAGTGATAGTGCGTTTTTAAAAAGGTAGAAGAAGCAGCCAAAATCAGAAACGTGATCATCCAGAAAAGGAAATAAATCATTCTGGGAATCAGATTGATTTCAGCACGTTTTTCAAATTTTGAATTAAGTAATCGATTACTTTGGTCAGATTAATCGATTACTTGCTCTCAGGTTTTTCACAAAAGTTGCAGCATAAGAATGTAATCGATTAGTAGCTTCAAGTAATCGATTACTGTCACCTAAATGACCAGTTCAAGGAAGTATTCCATTACAAGAATCTAATTAATCAATTACTTACTCTCTTGTTACAAGTTGCATCAAGTAATCGATTATTCTAGAAGGGTTAATCGATTACTCCACATTAAAAACAGTTTTTCATGAAAAAGTTGTAACCAAAGGTTTTCGCAAAACATTTTCATAAAGACTTTTCCTGGAGCAGAGGTTTAAAAATACTTCTTCTAGGTTTTTAAGAACAAAACATATATCATCATCATAAGGTTATAATTAAGTGCTTTAGAGATTATTATTTGTCTTACAAAGATTACTAAGCCTAAAAGACTAGATCTTCAACCTGCATACAATCTTTCCATTCTTCAAAGTACCTGAACCTGTTCAAAACATTTATCGAAATGTGTTGTGTCATCATCAAAACAACATAAAGGGAAACCATGAGTTTCAACACATGATTCTTATAATTCAAGGTTCAATCGTTGTGTTCTTTTATTTAAGGTTCATTACTTTGGTTAAATCCTCAAAAAACTAAGCATGAAATTCTTTAAAACTTAAACTTTAGCACAATGATTTTGAATATGAATCAAAATCGAATTGAGTAGAAAAACTCAAAGAATAAACTCGAATTGAGAAACTCCCTCAATCACACAAAGAAATTATCACGACTTGATCATCAAACACAAGACTCAAGAAACTAATCTCTTTTTGTATTTTTGTAAGTTGAACACAAGTGTGTTCTTAGACTCAAAACAACAAAGACGAAAAACAAAAGGGGTAGGAAGATGGCGCCACTCTAAAAAAAAAGGAAGCCACCTTGCTTCTCAAAGCATCACACCTTGGAAGTCTTAATTTGGTTCAATCACTGAACCTTCAAGAGAATCACTCCCTTGAAATGGGAAGGCATCACGCCTAGCCAAGGCACAAGGCCAAGTCACACACGTTTTCTCCAAGTTTCAACCTTTTTCATTCATCAAAATGATTACAATATATAGAATTACAAGGAATCTCATGGCTTCTCATTCCTATACACTTAAGAAACTAAAGGAAGGCTAGCCATGATGATCCCTTAAAGCCTACTAATGAGGATTAAAACTAAAGTGTAACCATACGACCCCTTAATGCTATAATCATAACATGAATGTAACTCTCCTCCTTGCTTAAATGTTTGGTCGTGCACTTTGATGAATCATGAATGTGTGATTCAATTTGAAACTCCCTTAGCTTGATGGCTCCATGAATGAAATCTTCTTTCACTTTATTCTTCTTCCCTTGGACGAATTCCTTTCATGAGGAATAGGGAAATATTGCATTATCTTAAACATGATTGACTTAATGTCACTAATGGTTATGGTTACAAAACATTATTAATTGAATTAAAGTTTTGTAACGTTCAATTAGTAGCGTTAATTGTCATTCAATTTTATTTAAGTCCTTCAACTTGATTCCTTTCCTTCTCATGAACCCAACTTCATGCCCCACTTTGTTATTCCATGACTGACCTTTAATTCATGGGACAAGTGTCTTTATTAAGGGTATGTGTCCTCCATTAGGGCACCTTTAAGGGCAGTCCCTTAAATTCTCCCATCTTGAGCTTAATTGTCTTAGGAATGTATTTGAGTAACAATGGTCTCTCCTGAGGAGGCTATCAATCTGCATAGGTGAAGAACCTTTGAAAGATATGTTCCCTAGGTTGTTTTCTCTGTGTGTGGATTTTGGATAAATTTGTTCTTTTTAAAGATGTAGGTAGGTGGGTTAATGATGTGTGGGTGTGGGAGTTTACATGGAGGAGGGAGTTGTTTGTATGGGAAATTGAGCTTTTTAATCAATTTTTCTCTATAGTTGGAAATTGTGTTTTGTATCAAGATAGGAAGGGCTCGTGGTGGAGGCGTCCTGAACCTGAAGGAGTTTATTCTGTTAGATCTGCTTATAATGAGTTGTTCAACAAAATGCTTCTATCTGCAGATTCTTATTATAATATTTTGTGGAAGGTAGAGGCTCCCTTGAAGTCAATCGCTTTTGGATGGAGAGTGATTATTGACAGAGTTCCTTCAAAGGTGAACTTGGTTCGTCGAGGAATCCCATTAGTGGCGGATCAAATAAAATGTGTCCTTTACAATGAGGTTGAAGATACAACATGCCATCTATTTTTGAATGTAGGTGCTCATACAAGGTCTTGCAGGAGATTTATAATTGGTTCGGATTCGTATATGTCCTTCCTATTGATGCTTTTCCATCTCTAAATTTAGCACATTTTGATCTTCCATTTTCTCCTCCAGCATACTGTGGCACATACTTAGCCAATTCTTCAAATCTTGAAGCATACTCCCCAACGGACAAGTTTCCTTGCACCAACTTCAAGAATTCCATTTCTTTTTCAATCCTCGCATACATTGGAAAATACTTCTCCATGAATTTTCCTTTGAAACTCTCAAGTAATCTCTTCTCCAGCATTCAACATCACCTGCTTAACAGTCCTCCAGTCCTCCACCATGCTGCAACTTCCTTAGTCATCATATAACCAGCATACGCCACCTTCTGTTCATCACTACACTGCACCATCCCTTCATATATCCTTTTCAAGCTTTCTATCCAACTTAGAGCTTCATCCGGGGCAATTCCTCCAGCAAATTCCTTCGGATTCCGACGACAAAACTCATCTAATCCTTTATACCCTTGTGCTTCCACATTCTGGGCTTGATTGTTGTTATAATTTTGTTGAGCTTGCTGGTGTAGCGCTTCCAAGTTATTGTTGATACCAGTCATCATTGTAGTCATTTGTGCCATAAGATTCACAAGATCTGGGATCTCCGCCTCACCACCGGGGTTTCTCGAGCCCGAACCAGGACGTCTTCCACGTGGACGACTCATCTCTTCTTATCTTAAAAAGGGAAGCAAGAAGATTTCAACATAAAACATAGACACAGACTGACACTATAGACACCACAGAGTCACACAGAGTAAGCATATAAGGCTATGCTAAAGGCCACTGAGGATTAACCATTGCTCTAATACCATTCTGTAACAGCCCGATTTTTGTAACATAAAACAACTATTTATTATTTATAAAGTTGCTAAAAATGAGGCCATTTTTTTAAGAACACCAAGTTAATCATTCACCTTTTGAAAATTGAGTTGTTACCAAAACCCTTTAACATTTGTATGGAAAACGTTTACTAATCATAAAGCATTTCTGAAAGCCATATCGATAATTCTCATCATTAGTCACTTGGTACAATTCTTCAACTTAAATACCACCCAAGTCTTTCAAAAAGCATGTTTAACCCGAGTTGTCACTGGTGCTGCCATCAACTAAAAACATTTGAGATAATTATCATCATAATAAAATAAACATAAACCAGCACAACTCATTACTTCCCATCACCAGGAACTTCCAAATAAGATATCAAAATATTACATGACCAGACTTTTCTAAAATGAAAGTTCTAAACATCATAAATTGAAAAGTAGCTTAATTACATATATGGTTCTTTGCTTTGGCAATCCTCATCTCAAAAGAAAAGGTCCTAAACACTAGAAGACAGCTCCATCACTAATATTCAACTCTATCATATCACCCCTCCTAGCTAATCTATCACCATACTATCCTCGCCGCTGGAGTCGGAATCGGATGAATACTCCTCTTCCATCACTACATCCTCATCATCTATGTCCATCCAATTCTCCTCCACCTCCAGCGCCTCAAATGGTTGCTGCAAAAAGCCATCTTCGATAGGTTCTGGCAGCACCGCTGCCAACTATACTGGCTATCCTCCGAACTCATGATGCTCCTGCGGTCCTCCATCCTGATAGTCACGAAGAATGATATGTCCTATATTAATATCCCTAGTTGTCCCCCTCATAACGTGTTCCGGATCCTCTATCTCAAGAAAGGAATCACCTCTCCATATCCACCCACTAAGGGTGACCTCCCACGCTCCCTCCAACAAGGGCCAAACGTGGATCGCTATAGGATATGCCATCTACCCGTTGCAATACCGGTGTAACCCGATACAACAACATGATAGGAGAGAGGTCAGCATTCCAGAAGTACAACAACAATAGAACAGTCTAATGATAACTCAAAGTAAAAGAGAATAGACGGAATAATTCATGAAAATAGATTCCAAATATTAACATATATTAAACATGTATCGGACACATATATAATAACTGAAGGCATATAGCAGCAGGTAATCATGATGTGCATGTAACAGTTATATGCAATTCATAGAACATCATTTCTTATGCTATAAAAAGATTCACATCATATATTTTAGAAAGTTCTCATGATATAATGCTTAATTCTTACAGGGAATTCAATCTCTTCCATAACCACATTATGCTCAAGGTCCTCATAAACCATTTTTCAGCTCAAAAGCTCATTTCTATTACTCATGCCTCATAAGTCTTTTCAACATTCTTAATCTCTTCTTATTAAGTCTTATGAGATCGCATCCATCGATGATTGGGGAAATAAAAATATCATCGAGGTAAAGAGTTCAGTTTTCAGTTAGCACACACGTCTACATCTCCTCGGTAATCCACCCAACCTAGTCGGAAGCAAACAGGAGTACAGGACCTTTACCACGCAGGCATTGACAGTTGTCCGCTACCTCGTAGCAAAACAAAATAGAATACTGGCTCATTACACAAGTGCAAAATATCACATTGCCTCGTTCCAGTCCCTCTCCACTGTTCTCGAATTGCCAAAGGGGGCGTCAGTAACGTTTCTAGTTGGCCTGCGGAACTTACCACGGCATAAGACCGATCTGCCTGTACCACATGTGGAGTTCGTTCCGCCTAGAAAAGCACTCAAGGCTTCTTGACGTATCACCGTCCTTACCTTCCCCTTTTGCAATCACAACCCGAGTATCCGCAGATACTCAGGGTATCTTCCTCTCCACTACTTTGCACTCATACTCACCTTGTTAGTCAATGTCTTTTAAAAGTTTTCTTTCATCTTTAGTCTTTTATAAGTTTCCTTTCATCTCTAATTTTTTTTTTACTTATGGTCGACTCATCCTCGTAACATCCCTTCGATGAGTCCCAACCACTAACAAAGTTATTATCTTTCCCCAAAGAGCACAAGGTTCCACATTCCTCAAGATATCATTGCGAGCCAACTTAAATCATTGAGCCTCGAGTCACAGACATTGCACAATCACATTTCTTTGCCATCGGCACTTCATCAATTGAATTCACATCTCTATACATAATTTGAGCTTTCACAAAGCAGAGCCACAATTCATCTCATATTTCTATACGCAATATTCTCATCAGCATTACTTTCATCATAACTTGAGCTTTTGAAAAACACCATCACAATTCTTCTCATATTTCTTACTCGTAATTCTCATCAGCATTATTCCCATAAGCATTATTCTCATCATCATTGTTCTCATCATAACTCATAATTTCTTTCTCATGAATTTCATACTATCTTCATTCTCATCTTAAATTTCATAATCTCCATTGTCTCACTTTAATCATTACCAGAATTCCAGAGTAATACAGATATATTTCAGACATGCTTATAAGACCAAGTAGATCATATATAAATAAATTAAAATGCATGAAAATTAGAATCATAACATATAATCATGTAAACACAAAGCATATAGAAATTAATAGAATTTCAAACTTGATATACTCAGATTAGAACTGAGTCTAAGTGTCCCGTTGACTTAGGCCTACTGCTCTCTCACCTCTTACTCTAGCTGCTGCAAATGCGCGTCCTTGATGGTTCCTTGCAGTTCCTTGTTGTTCCAACCCACCGTCTAAAAATACCTCGTATTTTTTTTGGTAAATAAAAAATTTTATTACCAACGAACAAAAAAATGCAAAAAACAAAACTATACACCTTATGTATCATGCCACCTTCTATGAAGGGTTCACTAACATAAGGCTAAAACAATGAAAAGAATAGAAATTAAAAACCTATACAAGCTCTCTAATTCTATGAACTAATGTAATATTCGACCAATGCCTGTAATCAGGATAAACATAAGAGAATCTTCTAGCTAATTCCCTAATAACCAATCTATACTCTTGCTCTGGAGATTGATAGGCCTGTGAGAAAAGTCTTCTATTACGCTCACTCCAAATATTGTAGATCACTGCAGCAATGAAAGCAGAACGCAGGCTACTCGTCAGTTTTTGCTTTGAACCAAATCTTAGCCAATTTGTCCAGTTGCTAAATTTATATTTCACTGACACAACACACATCTAGTTTGCTACTAAGTCAATCAAATTCCTGCTCCATGGACAAAGGAAGAATAAATGATCTCTTGTCTCTAATTCATTATTGCACAAAAGGCAAGCCGGATCCAGTTGCATAAACCTTAGCAACCTCTCCTTCGTTTTAATTCTGTCTTGCACATCCATCCAAAAAACAAAACAATGCTTCTGAGTTGATGCATAATTCCAGACCTGTTTATGAAAGGGAAATCTGATTTGATGGCCCATTAGAAACTTGTATCCAGATTTGATGGTATACTGCTGATCAGGACTATGCAGCCATTGCCCATTACAAAATCCATGTTTCAAATAATCCCTTACTTTAATGATTTGTTTAAAATGCCAACCAAAATCTACACTAAATTGAGCAGACCATATACTTTGCCCTTTTAAATATACTGCATTAATCCACTTCACCCGCAAAACATCCGCCTTGCTAGATAAATGCCATAACTGCTTACCTATAGCTGCTAGATTCCAAACAATTGAATTTTTGAAGTTCAAACCACCAAACTTCTTCTCCTTACAAAGATGAACCCAACTAATTGGCGCTGCAGAATCAGATTGCCACAAAAACTGCCTACAAACCTTATCCACCTCTTTAAGCACAGCTTTCGGAATAATAAAAACTGATGACCAAAATGTGTGCAGAGATAATAGAACAGAATTAATTAAAACACACCTCCCTTGATATGATAAATTTCTAGATTGCCAAACCCTTATCCTTTTTGTTACTTTATCAACCAGAGATTGACAAGTAGCAATTGACCACTTTTTAACAGATAACGGAATGCCGAAATACCTGAAAGGAAACGAACCAATGGAAAACCCAGTGCATTGAACAATTAGATCCTTGTAACAATCTTTAACTCCAGCCATATAGACTTGAGACTTCTCCTTACTCGCCTGCATACCTGAATTACTGGAAAAATCATTCAAAGCAGCCATGAGAACCTTCACACTCTTTGGATGACCCTTACAAAATAGCATCAAATTATCCGCAAAAGCTAAGCTCACCAACTTCAAACTTTTACACATTGGATGAAATCTAAAATCCCTATCTTCAGTAGCTTTTTGCAATCTTCTATGCAGCCCCTCCATAGCAATTACAAAAAGCAATGGAGAAATAGGGTCCCCTTGCCTAATGCCACGGCCATTTCTGAAACTTCTAGAAGACTGACCATTCACAACAACACTCATAGTCACAGTAGAAATGCACTCCATAACCCATTGAATAAACTTATCAGGAAAATTAAGGGCAATCAACATATTTTCAATAAAACTCCAATTTAGAGTGTCATATAAGCTTTCATGAGATCAATTTTCAGTAGACATCTAGCAGAAGTATTCTTCCTACCATAATGCCTAAGAAGGTCCTGGGATATCAAGATGTTATGCACAATACTCCTACCCTCAACAAATGCAGTCTGATTAGAGCTAATGAGAGAAGGCAACACTAATTTTAATCTCATGCAAAGAAGTTTAGATATACACTTATATAGTGTATTACAACAAGCAATCGGTCTATAGTCCTTTGCAAACAGAGGATTATCACATTTAGGAACCAAAGCCAAGGAAGTAGCATTCCAGGACTTAAGAATCTTACCAGATCTGAAGAACTCCTCTACTGCTTCACAGCACTCATCTTCCACAATCTCCCATGCAGATTGGAAAAACCCAGCTCCAAATCCATCGGGCCCTGGAGACTTATCTTTATCAATAGACCAGAAAACCTCCTTAATCTCATGCCTATTAAAAGGTTTCAACAAAGCTATCTGATCATCTGTTTTTAAAATTTTACCAAAATCCCTGACCACATCTGTCATATTCCATCTACTGTTCTTTCTTTGGAAAAGTTGCTCATAATAATGAACAAAATCATCCATAATATCAATCTGATCCACCAGCATCTCACCATCCTCAGAGTTCAGCCTCAAAATTTTGTTCTTGTACTGTCTAGCCTGAATAGATTTATGAAAATAAGCAGTATTCTGGTCTCCCTCCCTAATCCAATTATCCTTAGCCTTCTGCCTCAGGAAAGCTATGGCTGTACTCAGAGCTTTTTTATAATTAACATAAGCCACCCTTTCTTCTTCTTGAATAAAATACCTCGTATTAAATAAAATAAATTTACGTTAAAATTGCATCTGAACAAAGTTCATCCTTTAAAAACTTCTTTCTAGTTCTCATTAAACAAGTTCAAATATAATCATTTTCTCAAAACCATTCCAACTTTTTCCAATACTTTAAATTCTCAAAAACCATTTGAAAACAACTAATAACACTAATTAAAATAATTGATTTGGTTACTGGTCCAGTCTTGGACAACCATACTTCAAGTTCGAAAATACCGAAAAATTACAATTTTTCGAATTGGCTTTTACTAAATCAATGAGCACTTAAAACTTAGACTTTGAACCAATAAAAAACACTTTTCAAATGAGAACACTTTTAACTTAAAATTCTGGACAGCCTCATATTAAAACTAAAAATCATTTTTTTTTTACATTTTAATTCTCCAAGGAAATTCATTCATAAGCTTTATACTAAAAATCTTTAAAGTAGACACTTATACATTACTTTCAAAACCTTAGTGTCATAAAATAATTATTTGGATAGCAACTTATACTTTTCATAAAAGCACTTAAATAAATTAGATTAAGCTCACCAATCACACGTAAACACCTTTTACAAACCAATCAACATCATATGAAAACATACACCATATATTACACTTAAATCATACAATTACTCGACTAATCATGATTAATTAAACAATAATCAAGATTAACCATCCTAATTACATTCTTAATCCCAAACCAAATTATACTTAAGGAATTAAAATAAACTAAGTTTCCTAATTAACTTTATAAGATTGAATTAACAAAGAATCAACATACAATCACAATTAACTTTTTAATCATATTTTACTTAAACTAATCACTATAAAAATTACTTCAACTTGATCACTTCTTAAAAACAATACCTTTTTATTTAAAAAAATTATTTTACCTATTTTATTTCTCCAAAACCGACTTGAATAAAAATAATACAAATAGGGAATTAATTTCTTATTATCTAAATCAACAAAAACAAAAATATTAATCATGCTTACAACAATTTTGTCATTCTAATCATGGAGATTCTCAATTAACACATAAGGTCCAGACAAGTCCTAAAATTTTGTATAAAGGTTCACACCCTTCAAAAAGTACGAAATAAAGTAATGGTTCGAACACAGAGAAGACAAGAAAAACAAAATTCAAAACCTCATCAAATTAATGAGTTTTAACTCCAAAATTTGCAGAATATTAATACTCACATCAAAGTTCAACATATAAAATTTTCAAGTCCTTCATTCACTCCAAACATAGATTTTTACTTTAATTTGCCGTAAAAATCATCCTAGTCTTGTTGCTGGGCAGAGACCAAAACACAATTATTAAAAATAGTATACCAACTACAAATTACATGAAACTTGGTAAAAGACCTCGAAACTTATTCAAGATCATCTCATAAAATTTTCAGATTAATTGGAGTTGTCTAAATCAATATTTTTTAATTAAAATTCTTCCCGATTCTGCAAAAACAGAATTGAGCTGCAAACTGTTTGTATTTATTAAAAATATCAAACCAACTTTAAATCGCCTCAAATTTTACAGAGAGTCTCAAGACATAGTATAGATCATACCATAAAAGTTTCAAGCCATTTAGAGTAGAATAAGTTTGAAAACTCTGTTCATCTTTAAACCGAAAAACTTGTTTTCTCGAAATGGTTTTCACAAAGTTATTTCTTGTAAAAATAGTAAACTAGTTCCAAAAATCATACCAAAATTCAGAGGCACTTCAATTAACGTTATCAAAACAGTGGCTAAGTTACAAAATCATTAGACATGTGAAAGGGCTATTCATCAAGGTCAAAGTAATGCATTTTCACAAGTTTCAGCACTTAGTAAAATCAATCAAACTAAAACATTCTCATGCACTAACAAAACAAAACCAAGTCAAATCAAGCTTAACATGCAACCAACTCACTAACTCTAAATCAAGCATATAACATGTAACCCACTAAAAACAATCAACTTTAAAATATTAGCATGCAATATTCAAGCTTCTCACTTTCTTAATAAATCATGCATAACTCAAAAAATAAAAACTTAAACTAACATTTTTCACTTAATGTCTAACTGAACATCAAGCTCACATATCAAAGGTTAACTAGTCACATGCATGTACTTGAAACTTACAAATTAAGTCATAAAATTAACATGCATGTGCCTAAATTAAGTAACAAAGCATGATTTCCTAATTATCTATATATGGCCGAATAATCTAAGCATAAAACCATCGTATTTACAAATTTTTTAACTCTAAAAATCATGATTAACAAGTATACATCGCATGCATGCATCATCTAAACATAAATCAAGCCTAAACAAGTAACATGCATCAAAAATTCAAAGTATTACAAAAAGAAAATAAGCTTTAAGATCCTCCAAGTTCCTTAAGGAAGAAGACTTCAAGAAGAAAGAAAACTTCTACCTAAGCTTGAATCTTGAACCGAAAACCACTTGATCCTTGAAGATTTACTTGAAACTTTGAAATTTTTTTTTTCTGTTTCTCTCTCTCTCTCTCTCTAGTTCTAGAGCTTGATTTTGCTCTAGAACTTAAGTGTTTAAGCAATTGGAAAATGAAAGGCTCAAATGAACTAAGTTGGCCTCTATTTATAAACAAATCAAGACCATGGGTTTTACCCATTAAAATTCGGGTTCATGGATCAAGACCAAGGGCAAAATGGTCTTCACATAAGTTTGAATGAAACGTGTCATTCAAGCATCAAATCATTTCTTAAAGATATGTTAATTTATTTATTGTATATTTTATTCATTTTTGTTAACTTAATTAAGAAGGAAATGGATCATAAAAATTTTAATCCTAGGTATATATTTATATATACACACCGTAGCGCACACACACATATAGGAAAATACAATTTTCTTTTACTTATGAAAGAAGGGTCAATTTTATCCATACAAAATACAATATATAATTTTGTTAAAACATAAAATATTACTTATCCAAACATACACTTCTCTTTTATTTTTATTTTTTTTATAATTTCATTTAGGAAATAATTTCCACAACTTGTCCTCCTTTTTGGGCCCATTCGGCCGTAAGACCCAATAAGAAGGAAAATAAAATTTTCTTTTTCACTTCTTGGAAAGAAATCAACTATTATTTAAAAAAAATAAAATAATCAAATTAAATTATAAAATTTTGGTAAAAATAAAAACATAATATTCAATCCAACTTTAAATACATTCTTTCACATATAAAACACTACTTAAAAAGAACTTATTATCTTTAATAAAATGTAACTCATAAAATCATGAAAACCAAACTCAAATCACAATTTAAATTCCTTGGTTAAAATAATATTGTATTCTTAGAATACAACTTTGTCAATAAAAATATTTATTAAAAAGTTTATTTAAAAAAAATTAAATTTCGTTATTTAAAATATACGAGGATTTTGGCGGATGTCACAAAATGAAAATTATGAAATATTGTATGAATTTTAGTTTTGAGATATGAAAATGATATTAAATAGATTGGAATGAAATAAGCATTTAAGGGAATAATATGAGAATTTTAGTTTTAAACTCGTATTTTTTTTTTCGGTAAAAGAAATTATTCATTACCAACTGTCAAAAAGTTCAGAAACAATAACAACAGGTCTTAAGCACAAGCGTTGCCACCTTCTAGGAAGGGTTCAACACTTATACTAAGCCTAAAACCAAAGGTATTTTGCCACCTTCTATGAAGGATTCAAAACAACCTAAGGCCAAAAAATAAATAATGGTTCCTGCCTAATTCTATCTACTAAAATATTATTCTTCCAATATACAAATTTAGGAAAAACAAAACTAATCCTATGGGCAACCTCTCTCCTAATAATACTTTAAATAAGGTGTAAGCTCCTCTTCTGGTTCATAAATGTGCGATGATTCCTTTCCTCCCATATGTGATAGATCAATGCTGCAAACATAGCAAAAACACACTTGCGGCGGACCTTATCCCCGAAAGCATGGCAGATCCATCTTGTCCTATTGTGAAACTTGTAAGGATACCTGTCAATTCCTATCCAGAGACAACAGTAATCAAGGAGACTACAGCTCCAATTACATTCAAAAAATAAGTGGTTCCTAGACTCAGCAGAAGATATACATAAACAACAATGATTAGGAATACTCATGAAACACAACCTGTCCAAAGTTTCTAGCTTCCCAAGAATGGCAAGCCATGCAATAAAACAATGTTTCTGAACATTCACACTATTCCAAATCATTCTATGCAACTCCCTTGCTGATTTGTAAGAAATAAATAACCACTGTTGACTGTGTACGTACCATCATGAGTCATGGTCCAAGTGTCATTACAGAAACCTAGCATTAACTTGTCTCTGACTTTTAGAATTTGCTTCCAGTGCCATCCAGACCCCTGAAAAGAGTTGCATTGCCAGAAACTTTGCTCCTTTATATAAACCGAATGCATCCACCTCACCCAAAGAGTGTCTTTCTTCATAGCCAAGTCCCAGACCTGCTTGCCAATTGCTGCAATGTTCCAAGTGCAACAATCCTTAATGCTCAATCCACCATACTTTCAAGATTTACATATAGACTCCATTGCAACATTTGCTGAATAATGACCTGTTTCCTGCTTTCCCCAAAGAAAACCTCTGCAAATATTCTCAATTTCAAGCAACACAGTTTTCAGAATAATAAATACAGTAGCCCAATAAGAATGCAAGCTCAAGAGAACTGAACTAATAAGACAACATCTTCCTTGATATGATAAATTCCTGGTTTTCCATACATTTATCCTCTTAGTCACCTTATCTACTAGAAGATGACACGTAGAAATAGACCATTTCTTAGCAGATAGAGGAAGACCAAGATATCTAAAAGGAAAAATTCCCTTCTGAAAGCCAATGATCTCAATAAGTTCCTGTTCCCTATGCTGAGGAATACCTGCCATAAAAATAGAAGACTTCTCATTGCTAGCATGCAGGCCAGACATATTAGAAAACTTATGAAAAGCCTGCATCAGAATGTTAACCCTCACAGGGTGCCCCTTACAAAAAATCATCAAATCATCGGCAAAAGCTAGATTAACAAGTCTCAACTCTTTACATAAAGGATGAAACCTGAAATTCCTATGACAAGAAGCATGCTGCAAAAATCTAGTCAAAATTTCCATAGACAGTACAAATATAAGTGAATCTAGTCAAAATTTCCATAGACAGTACAAATATAAGTGGTGACACAGGATCACCCTGTGTAATTCCTCTAGAACCTGTAAAAGAACATGATTGCTGGCCATTCAACACAATAGAATATGTCACAGTTGTTATGCAAGCCATTATCCACCCAATAAACTTCTCAGGAAACCTGTAAGCAACAAGCATTTGTTCAATAAACCTCCAGCTCAGAGTATCATAAGCCTTCCTGATATCAATCTTCATTAAACATCTAGGAGATGTCCTCCGCCTCCCATACAGCCTGAGCAAGTCCTAAGTGATAAGGATATTATGCACAATGCTCCTATCCTTTACAAAAGTTGTCTGGTTATCCTTGTGAAGCATGTGAAGCAAATGCCCAAGAGATTTTGATGATTCCAAAAAAAAAAACAAAGTCCACAACATTGAAGCTTAGACTCAAGTTAGTTAAAAAGGGATTCTTATAAACTTGTAATGTAAAATTTACTTTTCTTAGAGTTCCTTAGGTGCTTAATGGTTAAGTCTATGTTAAAATGAAGCTAAATCATAATCTAAAGAAAAATAGTATGTTTGCTAAGTTAAATCAAAAGTGGGTGATTTTCAAAAAAATAAAAATAAAAAGAAAGTGTTTTTTCAAAATTAAAAGAAAGTGATTTAAAAAAAATTAATAAAAATAAAAATTATTAAGAAAATATTTTTTTAAATAAAATGTTTTTTTAGTCAAGAAAGTATTTTTAAATTAGTATGAAAATGTTTATAAAAAAAATGAAAAAGTGTATCCGATCAAATGTATCCGGATACATCCATAAGTATCCGGATACATCGTTAAAACAACAGTCAGATTTTTGAAATCAAACATGATGTATCCGAATACTTTCAAAAGTATCCGGATACTGACAGTTAAAACTGTCATAAACATAGCCGTTTGCTGTCCTAACTGATATATATATATATATGTTCCAAACGATTTCAAAACAGATTTTTCACGTTCTTACAAGTCTCAACACTCTCTGTACTTTCTGGAAAAACATAAGCCATTGAAATTTCACAAGTTCTTCATGATTTCTTCTACTTTTAACATATAAACGAAGAACATTCAAGTGTTTGCTCTTTTCACTTTCATAAACCCACTTTGATAAACACTTATCATTCATTCTCTTCACTTTAGAATACTGAATTAGTGTTCATAGACATTGTACATATTTGGGTTGTTAATCGCACACAAGGGTGCAAGTGACTACAACAACAAAGATTGCTCAAATTCCGCAAGTTGGTGAAAGGTTTTCATCACGCTTAACTTGAAAGTTTCAAGGAAGTGAAAGAGGTTCTTTCAACACACGGACTCGCTGTGATTGGCCAATGATTCGGTTAGGGGATACAAGTTCCAAAGAGGTTCTTTGGAGGGTAAAGTCTAAGGGGAAGGTTTTCTCTTAAACTACTTGTACTAACGATTTCTTGATCATAGTGAAGCAAATCTCCCAATTCAGAGAGGGAGGACTGGATGTAGCATTAGTGCTCATTAACACACTAATGTGAACCAGGATAAAATCCTGTGTTGGCTATTCTTTCATTACTCTTTATATTTCCGCATTTAATTTTTGTTATATTTAAGCATAAGCAAAATTTATTTTTAACTCTGATAAACCGAAACAAGACTATATTAAGTGTGTAATTTTGGCTAATTTTTTTAATTGGTAAAGTTAGTATTCTTCGCCTATTCACCCCCCCTCTAGGGAATAATACTACCCACTTGTTTTCCAACAAGTGGTATCAGAGCTCGGTCGGAAACGATCGAGCATAACTGCTTTTCCGTACGATCCTTAGTTTGGTGAACAATGGGTTCTAGTAATCCCTTTTGTGGTGAAGGTTCTTCCATTAATCGCCCCCTATGTTTTCGGGTGAAGGTTACACCTATTGGAAGGTTAGGAGGAAAATCTTCATTGAAGCAATAGATGTAGAAATTTGGAATGCTATAGAAAATGGCCCTTTTGTACCACAATATAAAGGTTAATGACTCTGTTCTTGATAAGCCCAAGGGAAGTTGGAATGATGATGACAAGAAAAAAGTAAGTTATGATTTAAAAGGAAAAAATATCATTACATCCGCTCTCTCATATGACGAATTCTTTAGGGTCTCTCAATGTACTAGTGCCAAACAGATGTGGGACACTTTACAAGTGACCCATGAAGGTACTAGTGAAGTCAAAAGGGCTAGACTAAACGCCCTCATGCATGAGTATGAACTATTTAGAATGCTTCCCGATGAATCCATCTGAAATATGCAAAAGCGTTTTACACACATAATAAATCATTTACTAGCTCTTGGAAAAACTTTTCTTGATGGTGAACTTACTAACAAAGTTTTACGATGTTTAGACAAACAGTGGCAACTAAAGGTGACTGCAATTATGGAGTCAAAGGACCTAAGTGATATGGATCTTGCTACTCTCTTTGGAAAACTAAAAGAGCACGAAATGGAATTGGAAAACTAAACATGCATGAAGAGTTAGACAAGCGCAAAAAGGGGATATCTCTAAAGACTACTACAACAAAGATGCTAAAAAGTCTTGAAGAGTTGCCCCAAGATGAAAACTCAGATTCATACATTGACGATGAGACCATGGGGCTTTTGGTAAAAAAGTTCAGCAATTTCCTGAAGAGAAGAAATACATTCAATAGACAACAAAGAAATCAAAATGAAGCATCTTCTTGAAAGACTCCAAAGGAAAAGATAAAATGTCATGAGTGTGGTAACACGGGTCATATAAGGATTGAATGCGCTCAATATCTCAAGAAAAAGGAAAATGACAAAAAGGATAGCAAAGGATTCAAATCCAAGAGGGCTTATGTTGTTTGGGATTTTCCAGAAGACTCAGAGAAGCAGAATGCTAGCTCTTCAGATGAGGAAGAATTGGCTAACCTGTGCTTAATGGGAAAATTTGATGAAGAAGCTTCATCAAGTGGAGAAACATCTGAGCCAATGAACTCTAAATTGGTAACATATTCTAATTCTAATTCTGAATCTGAAGACATCTCTTATAATTCACTTTATGAAGCTTATGTTGAAATGCATAAGGAACTTAAAAATCTAGCTAAAATCAATATTGAAAGAAAGAGAATCATTATGGAGCATGAAGCTAAAATTTTAGAAATGCAAAAATTTATTGATGAACTTCAACTCCAAAATGAAACTCTGGATCTCATTTATTCTAATGCTTCCTATGATTGTGAACAAAAAGCAAATTCCATTGCCGAATGTGAAAGTTGCAAGCATTTTGAAAAAGAAGTGCACAATTTGAAAACTAAGCTTGCAAGCTTCACTAAAGGTGATATGCAACTAAACAACTTAATTTCTAATCAAAGAGAAAATACAAATAAAACTGGTTTGGGATATCAAAAACCCAAAAACTGCAAATATAGAAAGTTGGTATCGTTTTCAAATGTCAATTATTCTAAAAAGCCAACTTGTCATTATTGCGGAATTTTTGGGCATACTCCAAATACATGTAATATTAAACTAAAAGGTATTCCAAATGGTTCATTTGTATGGATTAAGAAAGGATTTGATCTAAATGCTAACCAGTCAGGACCCAAGACCACTTGGGTACCTAAAAAATGCAAGTAATCTCTTTATCTTGTAGGTGTGTCTTAGAACAATGGAAGATCGTTGGTATTTGGATAGCGGATGTTCGAGACACATGACAAGAGATAGGAGGAAGTTCTTGAGCTTAACTGCATCAGAAAAAGGCTACGTCACATATGGTGATAACAATCGAGGTAAAATAATGGGTGAAGGTAAAATAGGTAATGCCTCTAACGTAATTATTGACAATGTTCTTTTGGTTCAAGGCCTAGAGCACAACCTCTTGAGTATTATTCAATTATGCGATAAGGGTAATCACGTTATTTTTACTTCAACCCATTGTATCATAAAAAGTGATGTAGACGAATCTATTAAATTTGTCGGTAATCGAATGCATAACACTTATTTAGTTGATTTGAATGACATCACCTCTTTAGTTTCAAAATTTTTTATTAGTAAAGAGGATGAAGTTTGGCTATGCCATAGGAAGATTGCACACGTCAATGTAAATCAATTGAAAAAGATACAATCAAAAAAGTTAGTAATTGGCCTACCGAATCTCAACTTTTCTATTGAAGGAGTTTGCATTCCTTGTAAGAAATGCAAACAAACAAAATCAAATTTTAAATCCAAGAAAGTGGTGTCTGCAACTAGACCATTGGAGTTACTCCATATGGATCTATTCGGACCCTCACAAGTTATGAGTTTCGGAGGAAATTACTATGCTTTAGTGATTGTGGGTGATTTTTCTCGATTTACATGGACTTTGTTTCTTCCAAGAAAAAGTGATACCTATAAATCTTTTAAAAGGTTTGCCAAACAAATTCAAAATCAATTAAATAATAAGATTGTTATTATTCGTAGCGATCATGGTGGTGAATTTGAAAACGACAAATTTGATAGATTTTGTAACAAGAATGGAATTGAACATCAATTTTCTGCACCTAGAACTCCCGAACAAAATGGAATTGTAGAACGGAAAAATAGAGTACTTGAGGAGTTAGCTAGAACAATGATGAATGAAAGTCAAGTACCACATTATTTTTGGGCTGCTGCTGTTAATACTGCATGCTATGTAATTAATAGAGTTTTAATTAGGCCTATGCTTTTGAAAACTCCTTATGAACTTCTAAAAGGCCGAAAACCAAATATATCACACTTTCGTGTCTTCGGATGCAAATGCTTTATTTTGAATAATGGAAAACAATATTTGGGAAAATTTGATCCGAAATCTGATGAAGGTATATTTTTGGGATATTCTTTACATAGTAAGGCTTATCGTGTTTACAATAGACGAACTATGACTATGGAAGAATCTATACATGTTGTATTTGACGAGTCTCCGAAAGGAGAGAATTTTTCTATTAATGATAGTACAGGTTCGTTCGAACACTTATATGACAAGTATGGTGAAGACAAGACACAAAGTACATCAAAAGAAGACAATAAGGACAAACAAACAATTGAGGAGAAACAAGAAAAAGAGAAAGAACTAATTCAGTCTGAAGATGTTATCACTGACTTACCTTTAGCATGGAAAATCAAGAAGGATCATCCTCTAGAAAATGTGTTGGGTGAGATAACCAAGGGAGTGGTAACCCGAGGGTCCTTGCGTAATTATTGTCATTTTATTGCATTTGTTTCACAATTAGAACCTAAAACCATTAATGATGCTATGTTGGATGAACATTGGATAATGGCTATGTAAGAGGAATTAAATCAATTTAAAAGAAATAATGTTTGGACACTTGTGCCAAAGCCAGATGATCATACAATAATAGGTACTAAATGGGTTTATAGGAACAAATTGGATGAATTAGGTATAATAACTAGAAACAAAGCTAGATTGGTCGCCCAAGGCTACAATCAGGAAGAGGGCATCGATTATGATGAGACCTATGCTCCTGTTGCTAGACTTGAGGCCATTAGATTACTACTTGCTTTTGCATCAATAGTTGGATTTAAGTTGTACCAAATGGACGTAAGGAGTGCATTCTTAAATGGCTTTATTCAAGAAGAAGTGTATGTGTCTCAACCTCCAGGATTTGAAGATTTCGAATATCCGAACTACGTTTATAAATTAAATAAAGCTCTTTATGGTCTTAAGCAAGCTCCTAGAGCTTGGTATGATCGATTGAGTAATTTTCTATTAGAAAAAGGTTTTAAAAGAGGAAATGTAGACACAACACTCTTTATTGAACAAAGTGGTAATGACATTCTTTTAGTCCAAATTTACGTTGATGATATAATTTTGGTGCTACTAACGAGAATCTTTGCAAGAATTTTTCTGACTTGATGCAGAGTGAATTTGAGATGTCAATGATGGGAGAACTAACATTCTTCCTTGGATTACAAATCAAACAAGTTGGCGATGGCATCTTCATTCATCAAAGCAAGTACTGCAAGGAGCTTCTCAAAAAATTTGGAATGGACAATTGCAAACCGAGTTCAACTCCAATTTCAACCACGTGCTATCTAGACAAGGATGAAAAAGGACCCTCGGTTGAGGGAACTCGCTTTAGAGGAATGATTGGTAGTTTGCTATATTTGACTGCATCTAGACCTGACATAATGTATAGTGTATGTGTATGTGCTAGATATCAATCAAATCCTAAAGAATCACATCGAACTAGTGTTAAAAGAATAATGAAATATCTAAAAGGAACCATGAATTTGGGTTTATTTTATCCAAGGGGTGCAAATCTAAACTTAATTGGTTATTCCGACTCTGATTTTGCTCGCGGTAAAGTAGATAGGAAAAGCAATAGTGGAACATGTCACTTCCTAGGTAGTTCACTTGTTGCTTGGGCCTCCAAGAAACAAGCTTGTGTTGCATTGTCAACGGCTGAAGCTGAATACATTGCGGCTAGTAGCTGTTGTGCCCAGATTTTATGGCTAAAACAACAATTAGTTGATTATGGGTTGATATTAGATCACATCCCTATTCGTTGTGACAACACAAGTGCCATTAATCTCTCTAAGAATTCGATTATGCATTCCCGTACAAAGCACATAGAAATAAGGCATCATTTCTTAAGAGATCATGTTTTAAGAGGAGATTGTGTTATGGAGTTTGTGGAAACAACAAAACAATTGGCTGACATTTTTACGAAACCTTTGCCAAGAGATTCTTTTTATTTTATTAGAAGAGAATTGGGCATTCTTGATGAAACAAGTATTAATTAATTGTTTTTGTTGGATTTTAGTACTAGAAATCTCCTATTTTTTTAAATTTATGCCTTATTTGAGTGTGCCAAGTATATTCATGTGTTAAAATTCATGTTTCATGTTCAAATGATGTTAGGATATTTCCTTATTTGTGCTAAAATTGTTTGATTTGTGTTTTTATGTCTTTTTGGTCAAAACTGAGAAAAATATCCGGATACATTTAAAAGTATCCGGATACCGCGTGTTAAGCTGTGCAAACCCATACAGATACATAAAAGTATCCGAATACTAAAGGATGTATCCGGATACCCCGTGTTCAGCAGACTGTTAAGAAAGGAGGATACATCAAAAAGTATCCATATACATTTCATCTTCCTCATGCGCCGTTCTTCCCCCTTTCTAACCCTAGTCTTTCAATCTTCAAAATCCACCATTTTTCTTTCAAATTAACTCAATTTCTTGATGCTTTCACTTATTTCCAACACTCCTCTTCTCAAAAATCTTGTTCTTTCTCTCTAAAAACTCGTTTTTCTTCCCACGAGTTCTCTTTTTCTCTCTTTACGGTTTATTCTCTCTCTCCTCACAGCTTTCACTCCTAGTCTCTCTACTCACGATTTTTCTCTACAAAAACGTGTTATTCATCATATTCATGGGTGACAGAGGCACTCCCGGTCGTGGCAAGCGTATTAAGTACACCGGACCACGTGCCCGCGTATCACCGCCTCGTGGGAATCTTGACCCATTTGCTGGAGATCCGCATTTGAACGCTTATGACCGCAACAATCGTGTGCAAAGATATGAGGGACGTCGAATCCAGATTGTGAGGTGGCTGAACTTCAATTGGCTTACTCAAGCACGCTTTAATTTTCACAATCAATTGGAGATACAAGGTATTCGCAGGTTCTTGGAATTGAAATGTAACTATTATCCTCGCATGATTAAGGAATTTTATGCTAATCTGATTTTTAGAGATGATAGTCTGCAAACATTGGTTAGAGATAATCATATAGTTATACTGAAGCAGATTTTATGGAATTAGTTGGTTTAGTTGCTACGGGTGTATCTAAGGATGATACTAATAGTGCTTTTAAACGCTGCAATCTTGTTCAAGTGTATACTGAAACTTTAAGGAATCCTCTTGGTTGGTTGGGACCCAAAAAGCAAGTTGGTAAAATGAAGACTAAAGACCGCCTACTGCTTTATGTAATTACATACTGCCCGAAGCCACGCTCTACCGGTAACAATGCCATAGCTTTAGGGAGTGATTTGAAATTGATGTACGGAATCAAGCAGGGCCTTCAAGTGAATTGGGTTCGAATCATTCTGGATTGCATGAAAGGTGTTATTGGTACTCAGGCTAGTTATCAACTGCCTTATGCTATGTTTGTTCAGCGTTTACTCAATTTCAAAAGAGTTCCGCATTTTCATAATGAGGAGTTTGTTGAACTGGATGCCTCTCACAATTGTATGGGTGAAAATGTGCTTCATAGTGATGGCATTTGGAGGTATCAAGTGCTTACTCAGGAGAAATGGTTGCTGCGTGATGAGGCTCGGGAACTCAATGCTATACCTTTGGAGAATGTGCCTCCGGGTCGTGCCGGTGATGGTGAAGGTGATGGTGATGATGATGGTGATGGTGATCAGCCTCAAGCACAAGCTCCCTTTCAACCTCACTTTGGTCCATCTGTGCATGAAGAAGGTGGTGGATCAGGTTCTGCTACGGGTGCATCAGTTGGATTCGATCCGTCTGTGCTTATGGCTCACATGGACTCTCAGTTCGGGTCTCTTCGCCTATCACAACATGCTCACATGGACAACATGCAAGCTACACATCAATCTCAAATGGCTGACTTGCGCACATATGTCACCGATCAATTAACTGCTTTAGACAATCGCATGACCGCCAACTTCGATCGCCTTGATTTTCTGATTCGTACCTTGGGTGATCTGCCTCCGCCGCCTCCATCATCTGATGATTAGGAGATCTTTGACTGCGTTTAGACTTAGTCGTTTGGTTTTCTACAAGTTCTTGTTTTGTTAATTTCGTTTTAGCATGTTTTGTAAACATTGTTCTGAACTTATTTCTTAGCTATGTTTGATTCTGCTTATGTTCTGCAATGACTATATGTTCTAGTTATGTTCTGTGATTATATTCAGGGAGAGTTTCGTTTTTATTTTTTATTTTTTACTCTTCTTTTTGGCTTAATTTTATTCTTTTGATAATGCCAAAAGGGGGAGAAGGTATGTTGTTGACTTTTGTAGGTTGATTTTCACTTCATAAAATTTAATGCCCATACTAAGGGGGAGCACACAAATCAACAAAGTTTGTCATCATCAAAAAGGGGAGATTGTGAAGCATGTGAAGCAAATGCCCAAGAGATTTTGATGATTCCGAAAAAAAAAACAAAGTCCACAACATTGAAGCTTAGACTCAAGTTAGTTAAAAAGGGATTCTTATAAACTTGTAATGTTAAATTTACTTTTCTTAGAGTTCCTTAGGTGCCTAATGGTTAAGTCTAAGTTACAATGAAGCTAAATCATAATCTAAAGAAAAATAGTATGTTTGCTAAGTTAAATCAAAAGTTGGTGATTTTCAAAAAAATAAAAATAAAAAGAAAGTGTTTTTTCAAAATTAAAAGAAAGTGATTTTAAAAAAATAATAATAAAAATAAAAATTATTAAGAAAATAATTTTTTAAATAAAATGTTTTTTTTAGTCAAGAAAGTATTTTTAAATTAGTATGAAAATATTTATAAAAAAAATGAAAAAGTGTATCTGATCAAATGTATCCGGATACATCCATAAGTATCCGGATACATCGTTAAAACAACAGTCAGATTTTTGAAATCAAACACGATGTATCCGAATACTTTCAAAAGTATCCGGATACTGACAGTTAAAACTGTCATAAACATAGCTGTTTGCTGTCCTAACTGATATATATATGTTCCAAACGATTTCAAAACAGATTTTTCACGTTCTTACAAGTCTCAACACTCTCTGTACTTTCTGGAAAAACATAAGCCATTGAAATTTCACAAGTTCTTCATGATTTCTTCTACTTTTAACATATAAACGAAGAACATTCAAGTGTTTGCTCTTTTCACTTTCATAAACCCACTTTGATAAACACTTATCATTCATTCTCTTCACTTTAGACTACTGAATTAGTGTTCATAGACATTGTACATATTTGGGTTGTTAATCGCACACAAGGGTGCAAGTGACTACAACAACAAAGATTGCTCAAATTTCGCAAGTTGGTGAAAGGTTTTCATCACGCTTAACTTGAAGGTTTCAAGGAAGTGAAAGAGGTTCTTTCAACACACGGACTCGCTGTGATTGGCCAAGGATTCGGTTAGGGGATACATGTACCAAAGAGGTTCTTTGGAGGGTAAAGTCTAAGGGGAAGGTTTTCTCTTTAACTACTTGTACTAACGATTTCTTGATCATAGTGAAGCAAATCTCCCAATTCAGAGAGGGAGGACTGGATGTAGCATTAGTGTTCGTTAACACACTAATGTGAACCAGGATAAAATCCTGTGTTGGCTATTCTTTCATTACTCTTTATATTTCCGCATTTAATTTTTGTTATATTTAAGCATAAGCAAAAATTATTTTTAACTCTGATAAACCGAAACAAGACTATATTAAGTGTGTAATTTTGGCTAATTTTTTTAATTGGTAAAGTTAGTATTTTTCGCCTATTCACCCCCCCCCCCCCTCTAGGGAATAATACTACCCACTTGTTTTCCAACAATCCTGAACAATACTAGGAAGAACACAATTAAGCCTCATACAAAGAATCTTAGTAATGCATTTATAAATAGAATTACAGCACGCTATAGGCCTAAAGTCCTTAATATTGCAAGGATAGTCAACCTTAGGAATCATAACCAAATTAGTGTGGTTAATCTCCCTCAAAATTCTTCCCGAATAAAAGAACTCCTTAACTGCTACACTGATGTCATCACCCACAATCCCCCATGCTTTCTTGAAAAAACCTGAACCATAACCATCCGGGCCAGGTGACTTATCCTGATGAATAGAAAACATAGCTGCCTTAACCTCATCATCTGTGACTGGCCTGATAAGACTCACTTGCTGATCCCTGTTTAAAATAGGACCACACCTGATAACATCCTGATCCAATGCCCAACCATCATGGTCAGTCGTAAAAAGGGTTCTGTAATAGTCCACGAAAGCATTACAAATACTATCCTGGTTAGTCAGCTCAACACCCTGATCATTAATAATTCTCAAGATCCTATTCCTATACTGTCTCTGCCTGATAGACGCATGAAAAATTCTAGAGTTCTGGTCACCATCATTCAGCCAAGTCAACTTTGCCTTCTACTTGAGATAGGAAAAAGCTGCTTGACTCACCACCTGTACTACATAAAAATATCTTTTTCTTCCGCCTGCAAAGTCACATCCAAAGGCCTAGACATCAATTCTGTTTGAATGCAATGCAACCTATCTCTCAAATCCATCTCCCGCTTATCAATATTAGCAAAAGCTTCCTTGTTAAGATTGGAAAGAGGCTTCCTCATGAGGCGAAGCTTGCTACACACCTTGTACATAAAACAACCATCATACTGCATAGACCACACTGCCTGAACAATCTGCTCAAAAAAACTGTGATCTTCCCACATATTGAAGAACTTGAAAGTAGACCTTCTCTGTTGCACTCCCAAACCCCAATGAATAAGAATAGGGGAATGATCAGACACCCCTGAAACAACAAACTCAGTTTCTGCATTCGGCCATTGCACACACCAATAATCATTCACAAGCGCACGGTCAAGCTTACAATAGATTCTATCCTGCTGATCCTGTTTGTTACACCAAGTATAGTAACAACCTCTATACCTCATATCATTCAGTTGACATGTATGCACACAATCATTAAAATCAACTAATAAAGAAACATCAACCGGCACGCCACCAAGCTTCTCATTATCAGAAAGGAATGTGTTAAAATCCCCCAAAACAATCCAAGGGATTCGAACAAGCGAATGCATTCCTTTCAAAACATTCCATAATTCCTTCCCGTGTTCATAATCATTAGAGGCATACACAAAGGTGGCAAAGAAAGCTGCATTAGTATGCCTAACCGTCACATAACACAGAATATACTGGTCAGACCTGCTAATAATGTTAACATCGAACATATCCATTCTCCAAATGAGCTAGATACGCCCCACCGGAGTTAAATCATGATTGGAATAAGAACCCCAACCAGAAGCAATCTTATCCTTAACAACATTAAAAGAGGATGCACGTAATTTATTCTCCAAAATTCCTAACAACCCTACACTATATTTATTATAAAAATCTACAACTACTTTTTGTTTAGGAGGGCGATTCAACCCTCTAATGTTCCATCCAGCTATTCTATCCATTAGATAATTGCCTAGAGGTTTCCCCCTTATGCAACACTACAGTTTTAGATTTACCTCTACTCCTTGGAGTGACCGTCGTCCACCCTTCTTCGTCGTCCACTTCTTTCCCAACCTCGTCCTGGGCCTTAGAAGGAGTTCTCTCAGCATGAGGTTGAGCCTCTTTCACAGCCTCAACAACAGGTTCAAAGATTATATCCTTAATAGCTTCAGTGGCTGCCTCAACATTTTCTTCTGGAATTATGCCCTTGTCTAAGTTATCTTTCAGCTTCAACTTTTCAACAATCTTATCCACATCCTCTTGTGTAGGCTTTTTCTTGACAACCCATTGTTGCTTCACTCCTTTCTGGCACATTGCAGCATCATGCCCATAGGTAGAACATTTAGTGCATAGTGTTAGCTTCCATTCATAGACCACCTTCTAGCTAATCACATTGCATTTCTCATCTTCAAAATAAACTTCATCAGGTAAAATTGCAGGATTTACCTCTATAAGAACTCTTGCATAGTTAATACGATTCCTTTGTTGAGTCACCTGATCCACCATGATCGGAGTTCCTACAAGACTTGCAATTTTACTCAATGCTGTAGCTCCCCAGTATTTCAAATTCAAATCTGGGAATTGGATCCAGATAGGCACACAATCAATGAACGTCCTTGCAGTAGGTCTACCAGTCCAAGGAGCTAGGATCATAGGCTTCTTATCAAAATGAAAAACACCAATCTCCAAAACTGTGTTCCTGGCCTTAATTGTGTTAAATCTAACAATGAAAGTCCCATCATTATTCATCAGGAATTTATCAATTCCATGGTGACCCCATACCTTCTTAATATAGCCATTAATCACAGGAAACGGAGGTCGTGACCCCAACACATAACACACAAGGGCATTTTGCCAATATTGCACCTCATTCACAACATCACTATCCTCAATTTTCCCCAAAACAATACCCCCCTTTACCTCTGGCTGATGATATGAAAGCTTCTCCCTAGCATTACGGAGCTTCTTGATGTCAAAACTGTCCCATATTGAAGGCACCCTCATGTCATCATTCTTTCCGTTGTCCTTAACCATTGACACACCAGTATCCACCTTATGTGCACCAGAAATTGATTTTGATGCACCCACAGCCACACCAACACGTGCTGCCTCATCAGCACCAACTTGTGCAGCCTCAGCCGCACCAATCTTCATTCCATGCTCCGCACCAGCCTCAACTTGGTCTACCATACCATGCGCCACAGCTAGATCCATTGCGCCAGTCGCTTCAGTCCAAGCAGACCCAGAACGCACAACATGTGCCAATCCGCGCGCCTCCACCTGATGCTTGGCGCTGATCGCATCAAACCTAGACCGCATCACTCGCCCTGCACCAGACACATCATCAGTCACGCCATCCACACCAGAGGCGTCCTCAATCTCTGCAGCCGCCGCATCAATTGGTGCACCGCTAGGACTCGCACAGCCCTTCCCTTGAAGTTTCAACCGAATTTCTTCCAAGGTTTCTAAAACCTTATCAACTTGTGTAGGAGGAAAACTATCCAGATCAATATCATCAAATTTAGAGAAATCAATGACAATAGATTCATTAATTTCCCTAGGGCTATCATCCTTCCTTGATGTGCTCGGAGTTTGTTTTGGTGGCTACGAAAACCCTACCTAGGGTTTTCGTAAGAGAGAGAAGAAAGAAAACCTCTTTTTGTTTCGGTGTATGTGTTAGAACTTGTTAATATTGAAAGTTGTACATTTCAAGTGGTGTGATAAAAAGGTCTCTTAAATGTTTGATATGTTTGATTGAGTGTTAGAAAAAGTATAATAATAGAAAAATTAAAATAAAATATTTACAACATTAGACACAAATCCGACTATTGGATATGTAGATAAATATATTAGAAAGCTTATCTCCAAATTTGAGCAAGATCTGACAGTTAACAAAAAAGTTATTGCATTTTAAATGCAAACTGTCCTATCACTATACCCTATCTAATCGATTAGATTAAAATTCTAATCGATTAGACTAATCTATTAGAAGAAATGCTAATCGATTAGACCGACTTTAATGAGCCAACAGTAAGTCGGTTTGAGCATGAATGGCTGAGATTAATCCATTTTTCCACCACAAATTCATGTAAATATCAACCTAGAACTGTGCTATATTGAAAGGGACACTTGGGAGGGATTATTTTAAGGGTCTGAATGTTGATATCCCTCCAATTCCATGAACAAACACTTCGAGTTCTCTGAAAAAAATGAGTTTTCTGGTGTGAGAAAGCTACGAGCCTGCAAAGTTGGCTCCTCGAATCTAGAAAACCAGAATTCATATTCGTATAGCTTTGTTCTTCAGTTTTTCATGGTAAGATCAGGACACCTCAAGCTCTCAAACTTGTTTTAATCTATAACTAGCATATCCTAGTTTATGTTTTGACCAATTCCCCCAATTGTTCATGTCAATTTCTTGGTCAAAGACTCTAATAAAGTAAGCTCACCGGAACTAATTTTAGTGGGCTGCAAGTTGTTGATGCCTCTACTTTTCATTCTATCTCAATCTTTTCAACATCAAATCCTTTCAATAACTTCAAATAGGCATGGGAGATCTCATTCATAACGCTAGGATAATTATTGAAGTATGTTTGATTGATTATGTGTGAAAGAGAAATGAAAAACCATGACAAGATTGCTTGGTTTGGAGATCAAGACAATCCATGGTTCTTTGATAAAATTATTAAATGAACAAGTTTAAAATAATAAATATAAGTTAGAGAAACACTGAATTGAGATTAATTCGCAAAGGGAATGAATTTGATATGTTAAGTTATGAATCTATGCCTTTTATGAACATTGGATGAATTGAGTGAGTTTGATGGTGTGATTGCTTGAATATTGCATGAACACATGTATTTTATGTGTATTCTTGATCTGTTTAGGATTGAAAATGGTTAAAGTGAAATGTATAAAAACTTGGTATTGCAAACCTCAATTCAATATGCAAAATTTGGTAGTCTAATCGATTAGATGATGGTCTAATCGATTAGACAGTATAATGTTTACCACCAAAATTTGAATTTTTTACATTCTAATCAATTAGCATGACTCTGAAAAGTGAAAAATACCAATTTTTATTACACTTAGCCTTAACCAAACTCCTTTATTGACTTTGAGAAGTATAATTATGAATGATTGGCCATTTTATATGATGGTTGTGATGATAAATGACTATGAATGTGAAAATATGATTATGAAATGAAAATAATTATGAAAAGAGGAATGATTCTTGAATTGAAAGAATGGTTACGGAATGATTATGGAATCGAATATTAATGAAAAGTGAAATAATAAATTATTTGCATTCACACGAGGAGTTGCGGATGCTGAGATAATGATATAATGATGATGATGGAATAATGACGAATGAGTCAATGATAAAGACTGGTAATGAACCATACATGCCTACATGCATTGATTGAGATTGGCTCCAGTTTGTTGAGGGTTTTATACTAGTTATGCCGAGCGGAAGAAGCCTGTAAGTCGTGAATACTGAGCGGAGGAAGCTCGTATACTAGTTACGTCGGGCGGAGGAACTCTGTAAGTCGTGAATACTGAGCGGAGGAAGCTCGTATACTAGTTACGTCGGGCAGAGGAAGCTTGTAAATCGTGAATAGGAATTGATTGCTGGAGTCGTAGTCTCCTTGATTGCTGGAGTCGTAGTCTCCTTCATTTATTTTTTGAATGTAACTGGAGTCGTAGTCTCCTTGATTGTTGTAGTCTTTGGATAGGAATTGACAGGTGGCCATACAGATACCACAACTGGACAAGGTAGATCCTCCATGCTTTCAGGAATAAAGTCAGGCGCAAGTGTGTCTATGTTATGTTTGCAGCATTACTTTATCACATCTGGGAGGAGAGAAATAGTCGCACGTTTAGGAACCAGAAGAGGAATATGCATCTTATTTTCAGTACTATTAGAAGAGAGGTTGCTCATAGGATTAGTTTTTGTTTTCCTAATTTTTTAGATTGGACAAATAGTTCGTTAGTTGATAGAAATAGTCAGGAACTCTAGCTTTTATTTTTGTATTGAACTCTAGGCCTTTGGCTGGTTTGAACCCTTCCTAAAAGATGGCAAACTAACCTTAGGTGGCAGGCATATGCATTAGCTTTGAACCCTTCCTAGAAGATGGTAAGGTTTTTGCTATATGACCTTTATTTTTGTTTCTGAATTTTCCGAGTGGTAATGAATTATTTCTTTTACTAAAAAAGATAAAGACAAAAAATAAAGTGACTTCTTCTTAATTCTAATAAGTTATATAATTATCAGAAAAAATTAAGTTATATAATTACTTCTTTTAAGATTTTAATAATTTTTAATTGTTCAAAAATATTTTTTTTTATTTTAAAAAAAAATTATGGCTAAAGATGCGATTTTGATCCCTTAACTGTTTCAAATGTGTGATTTTGGTCCCTTAACCTTTTTAAATGTCTAATTTTGGCCCCTCAATGTTATTTTAGTCTGATTTTGGTCCCTCAATATTATTTTACGTTTTTTTTTAAATCGCCACATAGGCTGACACGTGGCTTCCAATGGTTGGCCAAGTGTGTTATGTCATCAGCGACATGGCGACCCTTTAACAAAGGGACTAAAAGCGTACAGTAGCAAAATTTGGGAACCAAATCCGCTCAAAAAAATATTGGGGGACTAAAATCGCACATTTGAAAAATTTAAGTGATTGAAATTGAATTTTAATAAACACATAGTTATGCCCACTTATTATTACTATTATTTTTTCAGAATATTAGGCTTTAAAAAAAGGGGGTTTCTCCGGTGCCGTTGCAAAAGGGTGGGTTTCGGTGCCGTCGAACCCTTAACCAATGAAAACACGCCATGTCATATAATTAGCCATGTCATCATAATTTCTATTAAAGCATCCTATTTTATCATATTGCATTTTAGTCCTTCACATTTTAGGTAACTTTTGATTAATCTAACTAATTTAAATCAAATTAAATATTTCCTATTTTATTTAAAAAAATAAAATAAAAAAATTAGGATTTGATTTTGAAATAGTTTCTTTCATAATCTATCAGTTCATCAACGCTGCAAATTTCATCACGTCTGTTCATCACCTGAGCAAATTTCATCACGACTTGATCACCAGTACAAGCTTCATCACGACTTCATGGTTCATCAACACTTCATAAAAATTATTAAGTTGCCTCATCCATAAATCAGTAGGGTACAACACATTCATCATCCATCAAATTTCCGCCGAACACATCAAACACATCTCACTGTGATATCAATTTTCACTGCTATTCTTGACGGCATCACAACCAAACACGATCCGACGTCATCATCGTCACCAATCCATCTTCTCTTAGAAAATCACTTTACCTTATGTTTTCTCCTCTTTTTTTTAGTTTGTTAGATCTGTAACAAAGATTAATTATTTCCCAACCAGCATATGCTTCGTTTTTTCCCTTTTCATGACTTTCTATTGTAAAAACAAAAACAAAGAATTATGCCAGTGAACAATGAAATGAGAATTGATTATTTATTTGTTTTTGTGATTATTTACTTAGTGTTAGTGATGGCCAAACAAAAATCACTAATCAAATTTGTGAAATTTTTGAATAGAGACTCAATAAATCACAACATCCACACAATTAAACTCATGAATTTCAATATTTGTTTTCTGGATTTTGGTAGCCTTGCTGTAAAATTTTATAATATTGGTAAAATTAGAATCATCTTATTGGTTGCTGAATTAGAGGAAATTTTTATGGTCTATTTGTTTAGAAATTAATAAAAAAAAATTCAACAAAAACTTGATTATTTGAAAAAGTGATTATTTTTAGATGTTGTAATATGTAGATTCTATACAAACAATAGAAAAAAAATCATTTTTCGCAGCTTCCTACTTTTTCGCAAAACAATGCAATTAAATTATGCAGTGTATTAAATTTTTGTCTTTCTGATGTGCATATGGCCGAGTTTGATAAGAATGCTTCAAATGCTAATTCTGATGAGGATTACGAGCATGACTTTACATTTCAGCACCATTAACGCCAACTGCAATATCATCCTTTTGAAGCACGACAACATCATTTATCTCAAACCTTTTTTTGGGAAATATGATTATAATGTTTTGATACCCCAGGAATCACTTATTTCTCAAATTTCTGTATAAAAGAGAAAGTAATATCACTTGCACTCATTTGGAGAGTCTATTTTGTTTTTAGTAGTTGACAATTATGAAACTCTCTACTCGAAATTTTTATTTTTAGAATGGACTTTTGTTGTCTACTTTTTATTATGGTTTATTTTAGAGTTCAAAATAATAGAATATAGAGAATCAGATTATTATGGTTTACTTTTCTTCTGCCATTTAAGTCATAAAGCAGACAGGCGTAAGACTCTAACATTCATCTTCGTAGACCTATTATAAGAGATATTTAATTCACTGCATTTTATTCCAGAGCTGAAATTTGTCATTTTTCAATCCATGCTTAAAATTATGTTCCATTGGGAAAATATCACATGCAGTACCATTTTTGTCAAACAGATACAATAAGCATTAAAAAAAACTCTCTTACATGTTTGTGAAAAAGATACAATTGTAAAATTAACCGTTACTTCAAATAATACATTTTTGTCTAATACCAATTGTATGTCTTACTCTAAAACAAAACAGCATTGTGATGTCCTAGACGGTGAGGTCCTCCAAGGTTAGGGAAGGAGACCTTCAAGGGAGCCTCTGTCTAGGGTTTCTGTGTGATGTTTGGTGGGAGTCCTCAAGTGGCTAAGGGAGAAAGCCAAGAAGCAACCCTAATCACTGGTGTGAGGGTGATAATTAGGGTTAGAGGACGTACCTGAGCCCCATGTAGTATGGAGCTACTTATAGGGGGGAGCTGGTTGCCCTAATGGGCCTGCTTGAGGCCCAAGTAGGGCCAGCCTGTACTGAGCTATGAGTGGATGAGCTGTCCTTGTGGATAAGGTGAGACACGTCATCCTGTCCTTGGTATAGGACTCTGGGGGAGGTGTCGGACTCTAAGTGGTGTCGGACAAGGAAGTCGGAACTTGGTAGGATCATGAGATCAGCCCGTGTCTGATGTCTGTTCGGCCGTTGAGCCTTGAGCTTGGCCCAGCACACAGAGGGCTTCTTATAGGGCCGTGAGGCCTTAAGCGAGGGTTCTGAGGACCTCGGCTAGGCCGAGTCCACCACATAAGCCCCCCAGCTCGGTCAAGGCTATCTGAGCCTTGTTCCGAGGTCTTGGTTTAGGTCCTTTTCCCAAGTCCACCACATAAGCCCCCCAGCTCGGTCAAGGCTACCTGAGCCTTGTTCCAAGGTTCCAGGGAGTTTGGAAGATGAGTTGCCGGGAGCTGGATCCAGCTGTCTCTGAAATGTCCTTTCATCATGACGGAGCAGGTCTGAAAACTGTCCTTTCCCCTTCTCCAAAATGACGCTTTGCCCTTTCCAGATCTGACACATGTCAGGAATCGTACCTAACGAAGCGTCGCCATTACTGCGACGTTGCTCGAGGTCCGTGATTCCAGCTACTCTTTGCCACGTGTCTCCGTGTGTGTGGCTGCATGCTGGGTTGGGCTTTTTGGGCCAGGCCCAAACTTCAAAAATGAGGGGGAAAAGGGTTTCTCTTCCCCCTCTTTCACACAAAACCGCCTCTATTTCTCTCTCTATCATTCACTCTTCCTTCGATCTTGTTCCCTTCTCTCTCTCCAACAGAAACTCTTTCTCTTCCCTACGAAAACACAGGTTCAGACTTCTTTCCTGCCTCTCCCATTATCAAACTTCATTTTCCCTCTCAGCATTTCACTGTCTTCTTCTCTCTTAGTGGATTTTGTTTCGACTTTTCAAGCTTCATTCTCCTCCTTCGATTTCCAACCCCTAAGGTACTAGTTACTCTCTCATTTCCTCTTCTTTTTTCTTTGCTTTCTCTTCTTTCACTACCGTTTCATGATTCATAAGGGAGGGATTGGTATTTTTGGTTTTTGTTTTTATGGAATAGGGTATTCTTTCTGGGTTTTGGGTTTGTGATCTTGGGGATTGATATTGGGAGTTTCTGGTATTTCTGAGTTTGGGGTGCTTTGGGTTTTTTGGAAGGTTTTTGATACTTGTTTTTTGTTTTTATTTTTCAGAAAAATCAGAGAAGTGGATTGGGGAAATATGAGTAGGGAATGGTTTAGGAAATGGGTAGGGGTAGTCTCCCTGTCTTCGAGCAGTAGTGAGGAGGAGGACAGCTCTTCCTCCTCGTCCTGATCCTCCACTAAGGTGGACGAGGCGCTTCGTCGCCATAGGGAGTATAGGCGTAGATATGAGAGACAAACCCTGGATGTCGATCCCCTTGAGGTCGTCTATCCTCGGGACTGGGAAGAGCAGAGGGAATGGGTGCGACAATACGCCTGGGCCGAGTTCGTTGATGGTAGAGAACGTGCTGACTTTGAGAGGATGGAAAGAGAGAGGGTGTACGAACGGGGGGTTCCTGTGGTAGAGGGGAGATGCTCGCCCCTCGGAACAACTTCGAGGGGGTTTTCTGGGGGGTTATTTTTTGTAACCCGTAAGACTAACACCGAGCTCCCCTGTTCTTCCACAGGTACCATGCCGCCCAGAAAGTGCGTCAGTCGACCTGAGCTTTATCCTGCGCCTTTCGACGCCGATCAGTATGAGTGGGTCGACGTGGAGCCCAAAGGAGTCCGGTCCAGCTTTTGCTCCGAGGATAAGCTTGCCGAGGTGAAGAGAGCCGTGCTGCCTTGCCCAGGGGACGCCACCGGGACTTCTTACGAAGTACTCCCCTGTTCGGCAAATGACAGGATATGTAGCCGAACTGATAATAATTCCTTCTTCTTTTATGACAGGATTTGGAGATGAGGGTCTTGAACGAGCTCGGATTAGCCCCCTCGCAACTCCATCCCAACACTTGGTCTTTCCTTCGAGCATTTGAAAAGTACTGCGGAGCCAAGGGGTTGGTTTGTACAGTTCGGCTCTTCCTGTGGATGTACAACCCGTTCGTCAGCAATAAAGACGGGGTCACTGGTCGGCTTTGGGTATCGGCTAAGGCCCAAGCTCACTGTGGGTTATTCGGCATGTTCACCGATTCTTGGAAACATTTTAAACCCAAGTTTTTTAAGTACAAGTATATTGGAACGGGGCTTCCTTGGTTTCGGACCGAGACGGGTCCGAAGTTCCCTTTAGAGTGGACCCCGGAGTTCTTCAATCGTCATATCAGCACCCCGCAGAGGTGGTCGGGCGTAACGCTTGACGCCGATGAGGCCATAATGGCCCACCATTTCTAGACCGAGTACCGTGCTTGGAAATTCCAGCTCGACATTGGAGTTTTCATGAAGTGCCCTGACAACGAAGTCTTGACCAAAATTGGTAGTTAACTTTACCCTTACACTTGTATATTTTCTTTCAACTTCCTTACTAATTTTTCTTTGTTATTTTGCTTTCAGACGAACACTGGTCCGATATGTTGTCGAAGGCATTGAAACTTGCAATGGCAGCTCGGAAGAGGCAGAGGATCGATAGCCCTTCTAGTGACACGGTTCCTGCCGAGGTCTCGACTGATACAGCTTCAACCGACTCGGCTCCGATCCATCCTACTCCTCCTGTGGTGGTTATTGCCCCACCTCCTCCTCAATCTCCGAGTCCGAGTGCCGAGTGCCGAGGTGGTCATTGCTACGGATACCCCGCCTTCATCGAGCGGTCCGAGGAGGGGAACTGATACTCTCCCGAGGCCGCCGACTACCATCGCCAAGCCTACGGTCAAAGATGCTCATATAAAGATGTCGGGAGCAGAGTGGAAAAAGATGGCCGAGGAGATGGCTTGTCAACGAGGGCAACAACCATGTTCAATGTGTTCGCCGAGGTCTTTGATGATGTGGCCGACGGGGTGTCTCCTGCCAAGAAGAAGGCTCGGTCCGACCTGGCGGCCGAGGTGGCTGATCTTAGGAATAGCAAAAATTCCGCTGATCAGAAACTGGCCGAGCTGGAAGAGAAGCATCGCCAGCAGATGGAGGAACTAGTGAAAAAACATGAAGAGGCCGTGGCCGAAATAAGGGAGGAAGCTCGGAAGTCAGAGGAGGCAGCTAAGGAGGCAGCCAAGGAGGATGGTCGGCAGGAGGGCCTGGCCGAGGTTGAAAAGGTGAGATCCATGCTGAGAAGGAGGGCTGCTCAAGCACTTAAGCACAAGATTGCGGCGTCTGAGGCCGACTTTGACTTTGACTTTGAGAAGGGGGGAGCTAAAATCTTCACCAGCGCCGTGGAGCAGATTCTTCACCTGAATCAAGGGCTCCGAATTCGAGTCGTCGGCGCAAGTGCCGGGTTCGGGGTACACAATGGGAAGATGGTAGATTGGTAGAGGGATGGGGCCAAGGTTGGCCTCGACCAACCTGAGGAGAACCTTCCCAATCCTTTGGCGGAGAAACCGGATGAGGTGTTCAACCCGAGCTCGGTTGTCCTTTCCGATGTTGAAGATGAAGCAGCATAAGTCCCTTATGCTGGGCAGCTTGCGATTTGTCTATGTTTTTTGTATAACATGTTTGACAATATTGTACTTTATTTTGCTGCTTGTGTACAACAGTTTCTTTTAATGCAAGTTCATTTCAGTTTAACTTGTTGCACGATGTCATTTTTATGCAAGTTTTTGTTTCAACTTGTTGCATATATGCTGTGTCCGATATAACACCCTAATGAATTCTACCCTTAACTCCCAAGTATTAAAAATGAGTACTTAAAAATTCATTTTTATTATATTAAAATCAACCGTCAAACGGACGGAGTTTTGTCTGTTTTTTCGGACTTTCCAAAATCTTCAACATGATAAACACATGTATATGAAATTAACAGGAGCCAGCAGGGCTCAAATATAAATATATAAGCATCGCATAGTTGCCCCTTGGGCTCAAGTGTAAAACATAGTGTATCAGAGTGCCAACAAAGTATTAAGTGTGTGAATCAAGAGACCATAACAACAACTATGCACCAAAAGAATCATAAACCCTGCACAAAAGAAACTATCCTGGCCTCACCCAAAAGAAAACATCTATATAGTTCATATACATCCAAATATACGGAGGCTGAAGTCAAAAATTAAAATATCTAATCCCCATAACCCTACTCTCCCTGTGAGGGAGAGCACTCCTGCTCGGCCGGGGGCTGTGCTAGCTCAATCTCTGTACCTGTAATGATAGTAAGGGAGTGAGCATTGCACATGAAATAAAATTGCAGTTTCCATATAATCATAATAAATCCACTAGGCCAAACACAAATAGTAAAGTAATGACATATAGCATTTACAAGTCTATTCACAATCAACCTCTTTCCACCCTTTCTATTTTCTCTTTATCATGATTCCATAATTACCCCTTTCTTTAACATGCCCATAATCAATGTTAATGTTCATTACCATTTACTTTATCCCTTTTTCCTATTCATTTCCATTGTCTTTATCCATTTTCCATTTTCCCTTAACATTTTCACTAATTCAATTCCGTTTCCGTTTTTGATTCCGTTACCATTGTCCATTATCTTTTCCATTTTCCTTTATTTCCTTTTTCCTTTATGCGTAACCTCAAATCAGAGATCTACGCTTTCCATTGGGTGTAACCTCAAATCAGAGATCTACACCTTACCATCGTGTGTAACCCCAAAACAGAGATCTACACACGGTGTATGCAACCACAAACAGTGATCTGCATACCCTTTCCGTTTTTCCTTTTTAATTGTACACCACTAGGATTTTGGTTACCCACTAGGTAATTGGCACACCTGTCTAGGGACTTGAAACACCTGCCCAGGACTTTACACCCATCCAGACCATAACCTGTAGGACTATGTACATTTTTACCATTCCATTATTTACTCAAATTATTGGTGTGGAAAATTGATCCTGTGGGTCACCCGGCGCCTACAGGGCGGTTTGGCCTGATGGGTAATTGGCCTGGCAGGTAATTGGCCCTAACAGGTAATTGGAACACCTAGCCGGGTACCTAGTGTTCCGGGCCCCACTGATCAATTTCCACATTAGTTACCTTTACCATTTAAATTAACCAACAGTCCAGTTCATTAATATAGCCGTCAACGCAATTCCAATAGTAACCACAATATGCATAAATATAAACCATTTCAATCATTCAAGTACATGAAGATTACCCCTTTCCAACAACCCCAAATAAGCACTTATTTTCAACATTCATAATCTTAATCCAATCCAAATTCAACAAACACATAATGCACACTATCCATGTTGTCATTTTGAAATAATCATAAATAGATACTTTATCATCGATAATTATAACCATTCCAATTTCCACATAACACACATAATACACATTATTCATATCACACTTTATCATTTCATTCAATAATCATAATTGGACCATAACCAAGTAAATCATAAATGTATTGTAAAAACACTTATTATATCAATTATCCAACATCAATTCACATTCAAAGCTCACATTACTTTCCCCTTTCTAGTTATGATTTCTAAGTTCATTTCTATTATATTCACCATTCCCTAATTTACTATCCAAGATTCTACCATTAAATACCCTAAACACATAACTCCTAGAAAATCACTATAACCATAGGGATACCCAATCTTAGATCACCCAATGCTCACTATAATCCACCCCCTTACCTTGCTTTTCCAAAGACACGCTCCTTTTTGTGCGACACTGACCAAAAGTATCCTAGCCCATTGCTTACACGTGGCAACAAGTTCTCAAGCTCCTTTGTCGTCTAATCATATTATATAAAATAAATAATAATCAATATAATGCGCCAAGGCCTACTCATAGACGATAGATAAACAACCACACAGACGCTTTTATTTACTAAACCAATATCGGCATTGATTTGTGGTTTGATTTAATACGTTATAAAAATACATATTTCCTTACACGTTACACGTGAAGTAGATTAACAAAAAGGGGGTCCTTTCATGTTCTCAAAAACAGATTTTAATATCAGTTAGTAAGCTAATCTCAAGGTGAAAATACGTCAAAAACATATTTAAAACAAATACTTTCAAACTTTACGTGATAGGGAGTTTATATCTGGAAATCAAAACAAAATTCTTCGAAATCACTAAACTGATAAATATCAACATATCATATATTGACAGATTATCAAATCAAAAGATTGTTTGAACGTAATTCATAAACCCAAGTCATATGGAAATTAAACTTAAAATCAATGTGTCTCGATAAAATAGTACGATTCTTTATTAAAAAGACCTTAACTTTCAGAACTTGTATAATCTTTCAAAACGAACCAAAATCACGTAACTTTGATAATAACTCAAAAAATCAAATGATAATTTTACTTGACACTATTAATTTCGAATTAAAAGGAAATGCCTCGATTTAAAATAAGTCCAAATTACATTTCTAACGTTCAGGCAATTATACTTCCTTTCAATTCGAAATCAAAGTTAAAACCTTTAACCCGAATTAACGTATGTCGAACATATATCGAATTCCTATTTAATTGGTGTATTGTTAGTTCAGGGACAATCCAGCCCGACTAACCTACAACTTAATTACTTAGGAACCCAACGCATTTCACAAAAACACTTTTAAAAACTAATCTTTCGACATAATCATTAACCCGGTATTACAACAAGTCAAAGCAACTAACTGAGTTATTATCAACAACAATATGTTAATCTTAAACACAAAATCATAATACCATCTAATTTCCCAAAACAATAATAAGGTTTTCAAAACACTAACTTTCCAAAACAATTTAACACTAAATAATTACTACCAATATTATTAATATTATTATTAAAACACACAATAAATAAAAGGAATTAGGGATTTACCCACAAATTGATTTTGAAGGCCGGTTCGGTTTGGTTCAGCCCCGGTTCAAACCAAACCGCAGCAACAGAATCAATCCCTTCGTGGCAGCCATGAAATTCACCACCGGCGTCGGTGACGATAACAGCAACGGAAACGAATACGAACAAAGGAAGGAGATAGAACGATCTTCGAGCTCCGAGGCACACATAACGACCGTATCACCACCACATCACACGGGCAGTGACGGATCCGCAACCAAGGAGGAAGGAGAGTCGCGATTCGCGACTCCCTTGGCTGGCAGCGCCGGTTGCAGAAGCTGGAGAGAGGACTTGCACGGCTGCAACGACGAGCGGGGACAGTGGTGGTTTGCTACCACGAGCGACGGCATACGAACCAGGAACGGCGACGGCGGCAGATCACGGCCCTGGGCAGCAGGTCGCGAGTTCAGAAAGAGAAGAAGAGGACAACGACGGCGGCTGGGATCTGGAAGTCGCGAATCGCGACCTGGTGGAGGGAGAACGGGCGGCGGCGGCGGCGCCACTATGGCAGCCAATAGCACCGAGACTCCGGGAGAAGACGGATCGCGACTGGAGGAAGAGCAATCGTGCGAGAGAGACACATGGTTGGGGAGAGAGAATGAGAGATAGCCATGAATAGAGAGGGAATAAGCCATTGAAGAAGTTGAAGAAGGAGAGCCATGGGAGATTAGGGCCGGCGGTATAAGGAAGGAGGAGAATTCATAGGGCTTCATACCCACTGCACACAAGCACGTTTCTTTTTTTTTTTTATAACATATTCTTTTATTTTTATTTATTATTATTATTTTCTTTTTTTTTTAGCTATAGTAAATAGAAATCGATATTATTTTTATGAGCATCAAAAAATAGAATTTGGTCATCAAATCAAATAAGTAAATATATTTTAAGAATATCCTAGAGTCAAATATTTAAAAACACTAAACATAATTTATTATTGAATATATAAAAGTTAAGTAAAGTATTTAAAATGTTTAGCATTATTTTAATATGATAATTTTTCTTTAAAAGAATTCACTTCAATATAATTAGATACTCTTTCTTAAATAATATAATTTACTTTATGAAAATATCTAATGCTTGATAATTAATTACAAGAATTTATTATTTGATTCAATAAACTTATAATTTATACTGCTTAAGAAATCGGGATGTTACAATCCTCCCCCACTTAAGATAATTTCGTCCCCGAAATTCTGTTTGGTTCAAGTGAATGGAGAACCATCCCTCAAACAGGGTCTCTAACTATGATATTCAACTCTTTCCGGGTACACTCCCCCACTTATGATGCTCCTAGGGCAATACTCTTTGATGTTTCCCAGGTCTATTACCGACTCCATCAGCCCAAAGTCGTTTCACGCTTATCCCTTCTTTCCTTAACACCAATGCGTTCGGTTGAGTTCCTGTTTAGGATTACTACTATGGTAAGATCAAGATTCGCTGATTCGAGAATTCTTGACGTTTGTCCCAACAACTGAAACAAACATAACTACAATCAAACACCACATGTAGCATGAAGGTCATAGTTAACTTGCAAGCTAACAGGTGCACTTCATGCCGATGTCGAACTCCACGAGTTTGCTAAACTCTTCGCTAGGCATAGAACAGCTTATCGAGTAAGGTAGAATGTAGAGTAAACCCTCACTGACAATTTGATGGACTTGAGAATTGTCAATTTGACAATAGCACAATAATAGTGGATGACAGTTGGTGGTGTCCAGACTTTGCAGAAGACAATTCGAGTCTACGACGGTCATGAGGCAAGTGGAATTGGAAAGAATGACAAGATAATCAAACCTCTTGGTGTATAAGAGATTGTAAGAATTAAGAACTAAAAATAGATTCAGGTGCCGACTTATCAAGTCATAACTGTAGGTTGCCTTCATGAACCGGTACATGATTAAAGGAAAAGAACTAACAATTCTCTAATTATATTTGAAACACAAGAAGTCAGTCTTGTTCAAAATAAGAAATTCCATTGTTAATGACAATAGAGAAATCCCATTTGATCTCGCAAGGCCATGGGGGTATGTAGGATCCAACCCATGCAAAATAAGAAGAGGCAAAATTTTGGTTTGTATTCAAGCGTTCAAGACGCTAAGAAAATATTAAGGTTCTGCACAGTCGAATCAATGCTCCAAATTCGGGACACCGTCTGTAGATTTGATACGTGAAGGGGAACAAAAGACCTATAGAATGAGTGGCACGACTTCAATCACGGTTTTTGATGCATGGAAATGCTATTGGAATTATTTTGTCAAAAGTGTCATGTTTGGAATTCGTTCTCTTGGTTCAATCTCAAGGGTTAATCCTTCCCGTTGGGGTGGCAGCTAGCATGCCCTAGCCCGTTGGGGTCTTTCACTGCCCTTAGTCTTGACAATTACACGTTTTCCAAATATGACAATACCACAAATGGGGAAATTGGATTTGAACACTTTATGAAGTTTGAAACACATGCCAATAATTCAACTACGAATTAAGGGATATTATTCTAAGTCCACTAAATTCTAATTCCTAAGGTTTCGGCATGCAATATTCCGACGTAACGCTTTTCGCGAGTACAGGAAAAATTGTATCACCATACAACCACACCCTAGGATTTCTCTCCTCACAACATTTCCTCGCAATTCATAAGAGTATCCATACCTATCGCCAAAGCACTCAAACATAACCACCTGTTCAAGGTGCTAAGGGACTTGTAAGAATCTTATCTACTATACACATAACCACGAAAGATTTTTCCTCCGATTTTAACAAAGCTCACTAAGGTCGTTGACGTGACACACTCAATCAGTCATAACCCTCTTTACTCGTCTTTTTCACCCGGCTCACTAGTCCGAAGTAATACTATAAGAAGACTTACTCACAAGGGTTTGGTCAGCTGGTTACTCCTTCTAAACATTGATACCTGCAAGAACTAATTTTTGGTTCTTAGGGAAAAATTCCCTTAGCTAAGAGCCAGATAAGGTAGCTGTCACGATAAACCACCAGTTAGAGATTAACATCTCATAAGGGAATTTACTCATCTCACTCTATGGGTGACAACTATATACTCAGGTAGACAACAACTTATGCCAACAAACTTATACTTCTAAGTCATGCAACACATATAGAGCAAGCATAATGTATCTGTCCAATTGATAAGAACTCTTCATTTTCAGTGTAAAATTACTAAACTTACACACATATGCTACAATCTCACCAATAAGCATATACATATATATACCCTATCAAACTAATTTAAACATTTCAATATCTATCGGTTACTCGCTTGGTGAGTAAACCATAGGAGTTGTGAGTCCAAACTCCAAAGGTCGAGGGAAACTGCTCTGATACCATAAATATAACACCCTAATGAATTCTACCCTTAACTCCCAACTATTAAAAATGAGTACTTAAAAATTCATTTTTATTATATTAAAATCAACCGTCAAACGGACGGAGTTTTGTCTGTTTTTTCGGACTTTCCAAAATCTTCAACCTGATAAACACATGTATATGAAATTAACAGGAGCCAGCAGGGCTCAAATATAAATATATAAGAATCGCATAGTTGCCCCTTGGGCTCAAGTGTAAAACATAGTGTATCAGAGTGCCAACAAAGTATTAAGTGTGTGAATCAAGAGACCATAACAACAACTATGCACCAAAAGAATCATAAACCCTGCACAAAAGAAACTATCCTGGCCTCACCCAAAAGAAAACATCTATATAGTTCATATACATCCAAATATACGGAGGCTGAAGTCAAAAATTAAAATATCTAATCCCCATAACCCTACTCTCCCTGTGAGGGAGAGCACTCCTGCTCGGCCGGGGGCTGTGCTAGCTCAATCTCTGTACCTGTAATGATAGTAAGGGAGTGAGCATTGCACATGAAATAAAATTGCAGTTTCCATATAATCATAATAAATCCACTAGGCCAAACACAAATAGTAAAGTAATGACATATAGCATTTACAAGTCTAGTCACAATCAACCTCTTTCCACCCTTTCTATTTTCTCTTTATCATGATTCCATAATTACCCCTTTCTTTAACATGCCCATAATCAATGTTAATGTTCATTACCATTTACTTTATCCCTTTTTCCTATTCATTTCCATTGTCTTTATCCATTTTCCATTTTCCCTTAACATTTTCACTAATTCAATTCCGTTTCCGTTTTTGATTCCGTTACCATTGTCCATTATCTTTTCCATTTTCTGACTATATCCATTATCTTTTCCATTTTCCTTTATTTCCTTTTTCCTTTATGCGTAACCTCAAATCAGAGATCTACGCTTTCCATTGGGTGTAACCTCCAATCAGAGATCTACACCTTACCATCGTGTGTAACCCCAAAACATTGATCTACACACGGTGTATGCAACCACAAACAGTGATCTGCATACCCTTTCCCTTTTTCCTTTTTAATTGTACACCACTAGGATTTTGGTTACCTGCTAGGTAATTGGCACACCTGTCTAGGGACTTGAAACACCTGCCCAGGACTTTACACCCATCCAGACCATAACCTGTAGGACTATCTACATTTTTACCATTCCATTATTTACTCAAATTATTGGTGTGGAAAATTGATCCTGTGGGTCACCCGGCGCCTACAGGGCGGTTTGGCCTGATGGGTAATTGGCCTGGCAGGTAATTGGCCCTAACAGGTAATTGGAACACCTAGCCGGGTACCTAGTGTTCCGGGCCCCACTGATCAATTTCCACATTAGTTACCTTTACCATTTAAATTAACCAACAGTCCAGTTCATTAATATAGCCGTCAACGCAATTCCAATAGTAACCACAATATGCATAAATATAAACCATTTCAATCATTCAAGTACATGAAGATTACCCCTTTCCAACAACCCCAAATAAGCACTTATTTTCAACATTCATAATCTTAATCCAATCCAAATTCAACAAACACATAATGCACACTATCCATGTTGTCATTTTGAAATAATCATAAAAAGATACTTTATCATCGATAATTATAACCATTCCAATTTCCACATAACACACATAATACACATTATTAATATCACACTTTATCATTTCATTCAATAATCATAATTGGACCATAACCAAGTAAATAATAAATGTATTGTAAAAACACTTATTATATCAATTATCCAACATCAATTCACATTCAAAGCTCACATTACTTTCCCCTCTCTAGTTATGATTTCTAAGTTCATTTCTATTATATTCACGATTCCCTAATTTACTATCCAAGATTCTACCATTAAATACCCTAAACACATAACTCCTAGAAAATCACTATAACCATAGGGATACCCAATCTTAGATCACCCAATGCTCACTATAATCCACCCCCTTACCTTGCTTTTCCAAAGACACGCTCCTTTTTGTGTGACACTGACCAAAAGTATCCTAGCCCATTGCTTACACGTGGCGACAAGTTCTCAAGCTCCTTTGTCGTCTAATCATATTATATAAAATAAATAATAATCAATATAATGCGCCAAGGCCTACTCATAGACGATAGATAAACAACCACACAGACGCTTTTATTTACTAAACCAATATCGGCATTGATTTGTGGTTTGATTTAATACGTTATAAAAATACATATTTCCTTACACGTTACATGTGAAGTAGATTAACAAAAAGGGGGCCCTTTCATGTTCTCAAAAACAGATTTTAATATCAGTTAGTAAGCTAATCTCAAGGTGAAAATACGTCAAAAACATATTTAAAACAAATACTTTCAAACTTTACGTGATAGGGAGTTTATATATGGAAATCAAAACAAACATTTTCGAAATCACTAAACTGATAAATATCAACATATCATATATTGACAGATTATCAAATCAAAAGATTGTTTGAACGTAATTCATAAACCCAAGTCATATGGAAATTAAACTTAAAATCAATGTGTCTCGATAAAATAGTACGATTCTTTATTAAAAAGACCTTAACTTTCAGAACTTGTATAATCTTTCAAAACGAACCAAAATCACGTAACTTTGATAATAACTCACAAAATCAAATGATAATTTTACTTGACACTATTAATTCCGAATTAAAAGGAAATGCCTCGATTTAAAATAAGTCCAAATTACATTTCTAACGTTCAGGCAATTATACTTCCTTTCAATTCGAAATCAAAGTTAAAACCTTTAACCCGAATTAACGTATGTCGAAGATATATCGAATTCCTATTTAATTGGTGTATTGTTAGTTCAGGGACAATCCAGCCCGACTAACCTACAACTTAATTACTTAGGAACCCAACGCATTTCACAAAAACACTTTTAAAAACTAATCTTTCGACATAATCATTAACCCGGTATTACAACAAGTCAAAGCAACTAACTGAGTTATTATCAACAACAATATGTTAATCTTAAACACAAAATCATAATACCATCTAATTTCCCAAAACAATAATAAGGTTTTCAAAACACTAACTTTCCAAAACAATTTAACACTAAATAATTACTACCAATATTATTAATATTATTATTAAAACACACACAATAAATAAAAGGAATTAGGGATTTACCCACAAATTGATTTTGAAGGCCGGTTCGGTTTGGTTCAGCCCCGGTTCAAACCAAACCGCAGCAACGGAATCAATCCCTTCGTGGCAGCCATGAAATTCACCACCGGCGCCGGTGACGATAACAGCAACGGCAACGAATACGAACAAAGGAAGGAGATAGAACGATCTTCGAGCTCCGAGGCACACATAACGACCGCATCACCACCACATCACACAGGCAGTGACGGATCCGCAACCAAGGAGGAAGGAGAGTCACGATTCGCGACTCCCTTGGCTGGCAGCGCCGGTTGCAGAAGCTGGAGAGAGGACTTGCACAGCTGCAACGACGAGCGGGGACAGTGGTGGTTTGCTACCATGAGCGACGGCATACGAACCAGGAACGGCGACGGTGGCAGATCACGGCCCTGGGCAGCAGGTCGCGAGTTCAGAAAGAGAAGAAGAGGACAACGACGGCGGCTGGGATCTGGAAGTCGCGAATCGCGACCTGGTGGAGGGAGAACGCGCGGCGGCGGCGGCGCCACTATGGCAGCGAATAGCACCGCGACTCCGGGAGAAGACGGATCGCGACTGGAGGAAGAGCAATCGTGCGAGAGAGACACATGGTTGGGGAGAGAGAAGGAGAGATAGCCATGAATAGAGAGGGAATAAGCCATTGAAGAAGTTGAAGAAGGAGAGCCATGGGAGATTAGGGCCGGCGGTATAAGGAAGGAGGAGAATTCATAGGGCTTCATACCCACTGCACACAAGCACGTTTCTTTTTTTTTTTATAACATATTCTTTTATTTTTATTTATTATTATTATTTTCTTTTTTTTTTAGCTATAGTAAATTGAAATCGATATTATTTTTATGAGCATCAAAAAATAGAATTTGGTCATCAAATCAAATAAGTAAATATATTTTTAAGAATATCCTAGAGTCAAATATTTAAAAACACTAAACATAATTTATTATTGTATATATAAAAGTTAAGTAAAGTATTTAAAATGTTTAGCATTATTTTAATATGATAATTTTTCTTTAAAAGAATTCACTTCAATATAATTAGATACTCTTTCTTAAATAATATAATTTACTTTATGAAAATATCTAATGCTTGATAATTAATTACAAGAATTTATTATTTGATTCGATAAACTTATAATTTATACTGCTTAAGAAATCGGGATGTTACAATCCTCCCCCACTTAAGATAATTTCGTCCCCGAAATTCTGTTTGGTTCAAGTGAATGGAGAACCATCCCTCAAACAGGGTCTCTAACTATGATATTCAACTCTTTCCGGGTACACTCCCCCACTTATGATGCTTCTAGGGCAATACTCTTTGATGTTTCCCAGGTCTATTACCGACTCCATCAGCCCAAAGTCGTTTCACGCTTATCCCTTCTTTCCTTAACACCAATGCGTTCGGTTGAGTTCCTGTTTAGGATTACTACTATGGTAAGATCAAGATTCGCTGATTCGAGAATTCTTGACGTTTGTCCCAACAACTGAAACAAACATAAATACAATCAAACACCACATGTAGCATGAAGGTCATAGTTAACTTGCAAGCTAAGAGGTGCACTTCATGCCGATGTCGAACTCCACGAGTTTGCTAAACTCTTCGCTAGGCATAGAACAGCTAATCGAGTAAGGTAGAATGTAGAGTAAACCCTCAATGACAATTTGATGGACTTGAGAATTGTCAATTTGACAATAGCACAATAATAGTGGATGACAGTTGGTGGTGTCCAGACTTTGCAGAAGACAATTCGAGTCTACGACGGTCATGAGGCAAGTGGAATTGGAAAGAATGACAAGATAATCAAACCTCTTGGTGTATAAGAGATTGTAAGAATTAAGAACTAAAAATAGATTCAGGTGCCGACTTATCAAGTCATAACTGTAGGTTGCCTTCACGAACTGGTACATGATTAAAGGAAAAGAACTAACAATTCTCTAATTATATTTGAAACACAAGAAGTCAGTCTTGTTCAAAATAAGAAATTCCATTGTTAATGAAAATAGAGAAATCCCATTTGATCTCGCAAGGCCATGGGGGTATGTAGGATCCAACCCATGCAAAATAAGAAGAGGCAAAATTTTGGTTTGTATTCAAGCGTTCAAGACGCTCAGAAAATATTAAGGTTCTGCACAGTCGAATCAACGCTCCAAATTCGGGTCACCGTCTGTAGATTTGATACGTGAAGGGGAACAAAAGACCTATAGAATGAGTGGCACGACTTCAATCACGGTTTTTGATGCATGGAAATGCTATTGGAATTATTTTGTCTAAAGTGTCATGTTTGGAATTCGTGCTCTTGGTTCAATCTCAAGGGTTAATCCTTCCCGTTGGGGTGGCAGCTAGCATGCCCTAGCCCGTTGGGGTCTTTCACTGCCCTTAGTCTTGACAATTACACGTTTTCCAAATATGACAATACCACAAATGGGGAAATTGGATTTGAACACTTTATGAAGTTTGAAACACATGCCAATAATTCAACTACGAATTAAGGGATATTATTCTAAGTCCACTAAATTCTAATTCCTAAGGTTTCGGCATGCAATATTCCGACGTAACGCTTTTCGCGAGTACAGGAAAAATTGTATCACCATACAACCACACCCTAGAATTTCTCTCCTCACAACATTTCCTCGCAATTCATAAGAGTATCCATACCTATCGCCAAAGCACTCAAACATAACCACCTGTTCAAGGTGCTAAGGGACTTGTAAGAATCTTATCTACTATACACATAACCACGAAAGATTTTTCCTCCGAGTTTTAACAAAGCTCACTAAGGTCGTTGACGTGACACACTCAATCAGTCATAACCCTCTTTACTCGTCTTTTTCTTCCGGCTCACTAGTCCGAAGTAATACTATAAGAAGACTTACTCACAAGGGTTTGGTCAGCTGGTTACTCCTTCTAAACATTGATACCTGCAAGAACTAATTTTTGGTTCTTAGGGAAAAATTCCCTTAGCTAAGAGCCAGATAAGGTAGCTGTCACGATAAACCACCAGTTAAAGATTAACATCTCATCAGGGAATTTACTCATCTCACTCTATGGGTGACAACTATATACTCAGGTAGACAACAACTTATGCCAACAAACTTATACTTCTAAGTCATGCAACACATATAGAGCAAGCATAATGTATCTATCCAATTGATAAGAACTCTTAATTTTCAGTATAAAATTACTAAACTTACACACATATGCTACAATCTCACCAATAAGCATATACATATATATACCCTATCAAACTAATTTAAACATTTCAATATCTATCGGTTACTCGCTTGGTGAGTAAACCATAGGAGTTGTGAGTCCAAACTCCAAAGGCCGAGGGAAACTGCTCTGATACCATAAATATAACACCCTAATGAATTCTACCCTTAACTCCCAAGTATTAAAAATGAGTACTTAAAAATTCATTTTTATTATATTAAAATCAACCGTCAAACGGACGGAGTTTTGTCTGTTTTTTCGGACTTTCCAAAATCTTCAACCTGATAAACACATGTATATGAAATTAACAGGAGCCAGCAGGGCTCAAATATAAATATATAAGCATCGCATAGTTGCCCCTTGGGCTCAAGTGTAAAACATAGTGTATCAGAGTGCCAACAAAGTATTAAGTGTGTGAATCAAGAGACCTTAACAACAACTATGCACCAAAAGAATCATAAACCCTGCACAAAAGAAACTATCCTGGCCTCACCCAAAAGAAAACATCTATATAGTTCATATACATCCAAATATACGGAGGCTGAAGTCAAAAATTAAAATATCTAATCCCCATAACCCTACTCTCCCTGTGAGGGAGAGAACTCCTGCTCGGCCGGGGGCTGTGCTAGCTCAATCTCTGTACCTGTAATGATAGTAAGGGAGTGAGCATTGCACATGAAATAAAATTGCAGTTTCCATATAATCATAATAAATCCACTAGGCCAAACACAAATAGTAAAGTAATGACATATAGCATTTACAAGTCTATTCACAATCAACCTCTTTCCACCCTTTCTATTTTCTCTTTATCATGATTCCATAATTACCCCTTTCTTTAACATGCCCATAATCAATGTTAATGTTCATTACCATTTACTTTATCCCTTTTTCCTATTCATTTCCATTGTCTTTATCCATTTTCCATTTTCCCTTAACATTTTCACTAATTCAATTCCCTTTCCGTTTTTGATTCCGTTACCATTGTCCATTATCTTTTCCATTTTCTGACTATATCCATTATCTTTTCCATTTTCCTTTATTTCCTTTTTCCTTTATGCGTAACCTCAAATCAGAGATCTACGCTTTCCATTGGGTGTAACCTCAAATCAGAGATCTACACCTTACCATCGTGTGTAACCCCAAAACAGAGATCTACACACGGTGTATGCAACCACAAACAGTGATCTGCATACCCTTTCCCTTTTTCCTTTTTAATTGTACACCACTAGGATTTTGGTTACCCGCTAGGTAATTGGCACACCTGTCTAGGGACTTGAAACACCTGCCCAGGACTTTACACCCATCCAGATCATAACCTGTAGGACTATGTACATTTTTACCATTCCATTATTTACTCAAATTATTGGTGTGGAAAATTGATCCTGTGGGTCACCCGGCGCCTACAGGGCAGTTTGGCCTGATGGGTAATTGGCCTGGCAGGTAATTGGCCCTAACAGGTAATTGGAACACCTAGCCGGGTACCTAGTGTTCCGGCCCCACTGATCAATTTCCACATTAGTTACCTTTACCATTTAAATTAACCAACAATCCAGTTCATTAATATAGCCATCAACGCAATTCCAATAGTAACCACAATATGCATAAATATAAACCATTTCAATCATTCAAGTACATGAAGATTACCCCTTTCCAACAACCCCAAATAAGCTCTTATTTTCAACATTCATAATCTTAATCCAATCCAAATTCAACAAACACATAATGCACACTATCCATGTTGTCATTTTGAAATAATCATAAATAGATACTTTATCATCGATAATTATAACCATTCGAATTTCCACATAACACACATAATACACATTATTCATATCACACTTTATCATTTCATTCAATAATCATAATTGGACCATAACCAAGTAAATCATAAATGTATTGTAAAAACACTTATTATATCAATTATCCAACATCAACTCACATTCAAAGCTCACATTACTTTCCCCTTTCTAGTTATGATTTCTAAGTTCATTTCTATTATATTCACCATTCCCTAATTTACTATCCAAGATTCTACCATTAAATACCCTAAACACATAACTCCTAGAAAATCACTATAATCATAGGGATACCCAATCTTAGATCATCCAATGCTCACTATAATCCACCCCCTTACCTTGCTTTTCCAAAGACACGCTCCTTTTTGTGCGACACTGACCAAAAGTATCCTAGCCCATTGCTTACACGTGGCGACAAGTTCTCAAACTCCTTTGTCGTCTAATCATATTATATAAAATAAATAATAATCAATATAATGCGCCAAGGCCTACTCATAGACGATAGATAAACAACCACACAGACGCTTTTATTTACTAAACCAATATCGGCATTGATTTGTGGTTTGATTTAATACGTTATAAAAATACATATTTCCTTACACGTTACACGTGAAGTAGATTAACAAAAAGGGGGCCCTTTCATGTTCTCAAAAACAGATTTTAATATCAGTTAGTAAGCTAATCTCAAGGTGAAAATACGTCAAAAACATATTTAAAACAAATACTTTCAAACTTTACGTGATAGGGAGTTTATATCTGGAAATCAAAACAAACTTCTTCGAAATCACTAAACTGATAAATATCAACATATCATATATTGACAGATTATCAAATCAAAAGATTGTTTGAACGTAATTCATAAACCCAAGTCATATGGAAATTAAACTTAAAATCAATGTGTCTCGATAAAATAGTACGATTCTTTATTAAAAAGACCTTAACTTTCAGAACTTGTATAATCTTTCAAAACGAACCAAAATCACGTAACTTTGATAATAACTCACAAAATCAAATGATAATTTTACTTGACACTATTAATTCCGAATTAAAAGGAAATGCCTCGATTTAAAATAAGTCCAAATTACATTTCTAACGTTCAGGCAATTATACTTCCTTTCAATTCGAAATCAAAGTTAAAACCTTTAACCCGAATTAACGTATGTCGAACATATATCGAATTCCTATTTAATTGGTGTATTGTTAGTTCAGGGACAATCCAGCCCGACTAACCTACAACTTAATTACTTAGGAACCCAACGCATTTCACAAAAACACTTTTAAAAACTAATCTTTCGACATAATCATTAACCCGGTATTACAACAAGTCAAAGCAACTAACTGAGTTATTATCAACAACAATATGTTAATCTTAAACACAAAATCATAATACCATCTAATTTCCCAAAACAATAATAAGGTTTTCAAAACACTAACTTTCCAAAACAATTTAACACTAAATAATTACTACCAATACTATTAATATTATTATTAAAACACACACAATAAATAAAAGGAATTAGGGATTTACCCACAAATTGATTTTGAAGGCCGGTTCGGTTTGGTTCAGCCCCGGTTCAAACCAAACCGCAGCAACGGAATCAATCCCTTCGTGGCAGCCATGAAATTCACCACCGGCGTCGGTGACGATAACAGCAACGGCAACGAATACGAACAAAGGAAGGAGATAGAACGATCTTCGAGCTCCGAGGCACACATAACGACTGCATCACCACCACATCACACGGGCAGTGACGGATCCGCAACCAAGGAGGAAGGAGAGTCGCGATTCGCGACTCCCTTGGCTGGCAGCGCCGGTTGCAGAAGCTGGAGAGAGGACTTGCACGGCTGCAACGACGAGCGGGGACAGTGGTGGTTTGCTACCACGAGCGACGGCACACGAACCAGGAACGGCGACGGCGGCAGATCACGGCCCTGGGCAGCAGGTCGCGAGTTCAGAAAGAGAAGAAGAGGACAACGACGGCGGCTGGGATCTGGAAGTCGCGAATCGCGACCTGGTGGAGGGAGAACGCGCGGCGGCGGCGGCGCCACTATGGCAGCGAATAGCACCGCGACTCCGGGAGAAGACGGATCGCGACTGGAGGAAGAGCAATCGTGCGAGAGAGACACATGGTTGGGGAGAGAGAAGGAGAGATAGCCATGAATAGAGAGGGAATAAGCCATTGAAGAAGTTGAAGAAGGAGAGCCATGGGAGATTAGGGCCGGCGGTATAAGGAAGGAGGAGAATTCATAGGGCTTCATACCCACTGCACACAAGCACGTTTCTTTTTTTTTTTTTATAACATATTCTTTTATTTTTATTTATTATTATTATTTTCTTTTTTTTTTAGCTATAGTAAATAGAAATCGATATTATTTTTATGAGCATTAAAAAATAGAATTTGGTCATCAAATCAAATAAGTAAATATATTTTTAAGAATATCGTAGAGTCAAATATTTAAAAACACTAAACATAATTTATTATTGAATATATAAAAGTTAAGTAAAGTATTTAAAATGTTTAGCATTATTTTAATATGATAATTTTTCTTTAAAAGAATTCACTTCAATATAATTAGATACTCTTTCTTAAATAATATAATTTACTTTATGAAAATATCTAATGCTTGATAATTAATTACAAGAATTTATTATTTGATTCAATAAACTTATAATTTATACTGCTTAAGAAATCGGGATGTTACATCCGAGGTCGTTTTTATGAAAGCCTTTACTTTGACTTGTTGCACCAATGCGAGTGTATTTTATTAACTCGTTGAATGTTTACTTTTCAGACCTCGGATACGAACTCGTCTGCAAGTTATCTTTTGTTTAACTTGTCGAATGACGTCATTTTTATGCAAGTTTTTATTTCAACTTGTTGCATACGTATTGAGTCCGAGATCATTTTTATGCAAGTTTTTTCTCCAACTTGTTGCACGAATGCGAGTTTGTTTAACTCGTTGCATGTTTATTTATTGGACCTCGGATCCGGACTGCGATTAGGTAAGAGGTTATCGAAAAAACCTGTTTTGAATGATGCAAGTGTTTGAGACTTGATGCATTTTATTTTAGATAGCCCAGTAAAACTGTACATGAGAATACAAGTTCTGCTTTTACTTGTTGTATTCGGACTTGATCCGACCTGAAGAGGTTATGATAAGGACGCTTGATATGTCCCGAATATAAATAATGAGGCTAATCTCGGACAACTCAGTAAGTGCAGTAATCTTATAAGTTTTCCTCTGAAAAAAGGTACTGTATATAAGGGCATACGGTAGGGATTTCGGATTCACCCACCTTAGCCGAGGTGGGTGTCCTCGTCCCCGATGTGAAAGAGGTTGCTGAGTGAAGTTATGTGAGTACATTTCACAACAAGCTGTACTTTACCGGGTGTCCTTTGTACACTACGCATATGAGCCGATCTTATTTAGAAGACGTTGGCTGTACATAGCGCCATGCAACATTTAGGTGGCTAGTGCTAAATGAGAAGCTAGTACGTACGTATATAAAACTGTGGCACTTGAGTATGAGCAAGTTTGTACTTTTCATTAATCATAGACATGTGTACATTGCCTTTCAGGGAATTGAAAAAGTGAATATATCACAATGGGACAGAATGTGACTAGAGGAAGCAGATGTAAAAAACATTAACAGAAATTAAAATTAAACCTAAACATTAGCTGGATGTGTTAGTGATTGTTGATGATTTCCGAGGTAAACCTAATTGAAGTAGGTTCTTGGCTTTTAAACTTATCCTTTAGTTGGAGGTGTTGGTGGCTGCTGATGATTTCCGAGGTAAACCCAACTGAAGTAGGTTCTCGGTTTTGCAACGTTTTGGGAATTCCTGAGCTCAGTTCCTTCCAGAATCTCTAGCTTGTATGCCCCAGAGTATGTTTTTGGAACGCCTCTGTTGGGGCCTTCTTGATTCCGAGCGCATTTTCAAGAGGTCTTTTCCTCGGCCTGGTAGTGCTCGACCGAGGTGAACTGATGAGAGATACCAAGAAAATTGTTGGCAGTTTTGCAAAATGCAGATTTTTTGATCTTGAAGTACCAGAGCTCGGGAGTTTGGGGAGCTCGGCTCAAGGAGTGAATGGGGAACTCACTTCGGCCCTCACCTTGGGCCAAAACCAAGCTGAGGGAGGGATTTCCAACAGTCAAATAAATGAACAGATTCTCCCCATGTAGAGGGCTGGAGAGAACTGGAAGGGAAGAGAGATTTTCCTTTATTGCACCTTGGAGGTTGGTACCTACTTTGACAGCCTTGCCAGGGCTGGAAGGGTCGAGGGGGATTGCTGACCATCCCCCCCGAGGGGAGGACCTAAAAACATCTTGTCTGACCTGAACATCAGCCAATAGAACTCTCCCTTTGGCCAATGTCTGATCGGTGAGCTCTTTCTGTTTCTTTTTTACTTCTCGTAGGCTCGCGTTGTAGCAGAGCCGGGCTCTCACTTGGTCGGCTTTGACTGTGATGACCTTGTCGTCATAACCGACGAATTTCATCGCTAAGTGAACCGTTGAAACCACTACCCCAAAAGCTTGCAGGCAGGTTCGCCCTAGTATCACATTGTACGGGGATTCAGAATCAACAACTAAAAACTTGATGATCTCCGTTCGGGCCGAAGGCTGCTTGCCTAAGGTCACCGGGAGATGGATGGCTCCAAGGGGGCAAATTGCCTCACCTGTGAAGCTGATGAGATTACCTTCAAATTGCACGAGGTCGGCTGACCTCAGTTTCAGTGCTTGAAATGTATAAAGAAAGAGAATGTCGGCCGAGCTTCCTTGATCAATGAAAACTCGGGCGACTTCAAAATTGCCGATCAACGTCGTGATCACCATAGGGTCATTATGATCCGGGATGACGTCTTCCATGTCCTGGTCAGAAAAAATGATGGGGATGTTCCGAGATGGTTTTTTATAGAGGGATTTGTGGTGAACAGCCAAGACCTGATTGACGTATCTCTTCCTTTCTGCCCTCTTCTCTCTGCCACCGGCAAAACCTCCCGAGATAGTTTCAACTCGGCAATTTTCCGGTGACTTTTCCAGATCTTGTACCACAACCAAATTTACCCGTTGTGGCTCTTCTTCCTTCTTTTCTGGAGACGGATCAGCTTTGGCTTTCCCTTTGTCGTTGTCTGGGCTGCGAGACCTTCTTCGGCCTCTTCTTTCCACCTCTTCTCGCACATACTGTTGCAACTTGCCCGTTCTCACCATGTCTTCGATCACGTCTCGAAGCCAGGTGCACTGATCGGTATGGCGACCATACCCATCGTGGAAGTTGAAGTATTTGGATCTGTCCCTGATGTTATTTTAGTTTTTGAGGAAAGGTGGCCGAGGTACGCTCCTGAGTTCGGTCTGCATGGTCTCCCTCCAGACTTAGTGATGTAAGGGCGTCGGCGGTCGTTTTGCTGGCCGACGTGAGGGCGACCTCGGTCTCCTTGATCTGCTGTTCCTCCTCTATCATCCCTGTTTCCGTGAGGGCGACCTCGGGGAAGGACATTCTGTGAAGCAGCTTGAACGTTCTCCATCCTACTTGCTAGACCTTTGTTGAATTCCTCAAGGTTGATATATTTGTTGGATCATTGCCTGAGTTCGGCCATGTCTCTCGGTGGCTTTCCTATCAGTGAGTCTTTTAACCCTCCTTCGGCCAATCCTTGGGTCAAAAGGAGGACGGCCACCTCGGGAGACAACTTGGGAACTGAGCTGGATTCATTGTGAAATCTGTGCAGATAAGCCCGTACAGATTCGTCCTATTTTTGCGTCACTGTTGCTAGTGTGTGGTCCGATCTGGGTTGCACACAACTAGCAGTGTACCTGTTGAGAAATACTCGCTTCATTTCTGTCCAGTTGTTGACTGAATTCTTGGGTAACGTTGAGTACCATCGGAGGACTGGGGCTTGGAGGGTCATGGAGAAAGCTCGGCACTTGAGCCGATCTCCTCCACCATGGAAGTTGAAAGCTCCCTCGTAAGAGAGAACGTGCTCTTGAGGGTCTGTGAGGCCATTATATCTGGGAATGTTGCTGGGTCCGAGGTACCAAGGTGGTGGTTCATAAGCCATGACGGCTGGTGTAAAAGGGTGTCCAGGATGGGAATCATTCGAATCAGGTTGTCGCTGGTCAGGGGGTAGTGTTTGTGTAAGTTATGTGACGACAGTATGCGGTGTTGTAAAGGTTTGCGGTGTCAATGGGGGTTGTGTTGGTGGAGGAGGTGGGGGAGGAGGAAGTTAATTTTGGGCTGGAGCTTGAACAACGGCTCGTTCAGCCAGACGTTGCATAGTAACTTGCTGAAGATCTGCGATGGCTTTACCTTGCTATTCTACAATCCTCATCTGTTGTCTCATCAAGGACAAGAGCTCTACATCTCAAGAGAGTGAAGATTGACGTGAGTGAGAGCGATGTGTAGTGCTGACAGAGTGGGCACGTTCGCCACTGTGGCGGTGCTGTTCTGTGTTGGTTTCTCCGAGCTCGGAGCGTAGCTGCACGCGCCGACCCCCTCCTTGGTGCTGAGTTGGATTTGTAGTGTCTCCGGTGTGGATGGTGTAAGGTCCACTGTGGGTGTGCGTGAACTCTGGCGGTGGAGGTGGCGGTGGTGGCGGGGGAGGAGGTGGAGGTGGTGGTGAGGACCTCGCTGCCCTATTGGCTTCAAGGTGCAGGCGCAGGTCCTCATTTGACGGCACTCTTCTTGGGCGCCCCCTCCTCCTCCTCTGAACTGGTTGTGTCTCAGACATGGCAGAGTTTTTGGGAATGAAGTTTTTCTTTCCCCACAGACGGCGCCAATGTGATGTCCTAGACGGTGAGGTCCTCCAAGGTTAGGGAAGGAGACCTTCAAGGGAGCCTCTGTCTAGGGTTTCTGTGTGATGTTTGGTGGGAGTCCTCAAGTGGCTAAGGGAGAAAGCCAAGAAGCAACCCTAATCACTGGTGTGTGAGGGTGATAATTAGGGTTAGAGGACGTACCTGAGCCCCATGTAGTACGGAGCTACTTATAGGGGGGAGCTGGTTGCCCTAATGGGCCTACTTGAGGCCCAAGTAGGGCCAATCTGTACTGAGCTATGAGTGGATGAGTTGTCCTTGTGGATAAGGTGAGTCACGTCATCCTGTCCTTGGTATCGGACTCTGGGGGAGGTGTCAGACTCTAAGTGGTGTCGGACAAGGAAGTCGGAACTTGGTAGGATCATGAGATCGGCCCATGTCTGATGTCTGTTCCGCCGTTGAGCCTTGAGCTCGGCCCAGCACACAGAGGGCTTCTTATAGGGCCGTGAGGCCTTAAGCGAGGGTTCTGAGGACCTCGGCTAGGCCGAGTCCACCACAAGCATGATAATATTATAGCTGGCTGACAACATGTTTCTCATATTCACCAATTCTTAACACTAGACAATCAACAACATGTCTCTCCCAAGTTATTTTGCTAACCTTGCTTAGCTTGGGATCAAGATTTTGAATTTTATAATTTTCAATCTCTTTAAGAGGTATAATTGATAATCGATAAACAATAGTAATGAATGAAAGATAAATATAGAAACATAATCAATTGGCATCATTATTGTTTTTATAAGCAATAAATTAAGAAACGAATTCAAATTCAAATAACAGCCTAAAGATCTCTACCAAAAAAAATAACAATGTAAAAATAAAACATTAAATTTGGTTCAAAATTTTGAATTTTATAACTTTCAATCTCTTTAAGAGGTATGATTTATAATTGATTAACAATAGTAATGAATGAAAGATAAATATAGAAACACAATCAATTTCCATCATTATTGTTTTTATAAGCAATTAATTAAGAAAAAAATTTACGAATTCAAATTCAAATAACAGCCTAAAGATCTCTACCAAAAAAAATAACAATGTAAAAATAAACATTAAATTTGGTTCAAGATTTTGAATTTTATAACTTTCAATCTCTTTAAGAGGTATGATTGATAATTGATTAACAATAGTAATGAATGAAAGATAAATATAGAAACATGATCAATTGCCGTCATTAATTTTTTTATAAGCAATAAATTAAGAAAAAAATTCACGAATTCAAATTCAAATAACAGCATAAAGATCTCTAAAAAAAATAAAAATGTAAAGATAAACATTAAATTTAAATCAAGATTTTGAATGTTATAACTTTCAATCTCTTTAAAAGGTATCATTAATAATTGATAAACAGTAGTAATGAATGAAAGATAAATATAAAAACACAATCAATTGTCATCATTATTGTTTTTATAAGCCATAAATTAATAAAAAAAATTATGAATTCAAATTCAAATAACAGCGTTAAGATCTCTAAAAAAAATAACTATGTAAAGATAAACATTAAATTTGAATCAAGATTTTGAATTTTATAAAATTAAATCTCTTTAAGATGTTTAATAAATAGTTGATAAACACTAGTAATGAATGAAAGATAAATATAAAAACATAATCACCAACATAAAGATCTCTAAAAAAAATAACAATGTAAAGATAAACATTATAAAATATGCCATAATTTTTATAATGGTTGAATCTCCAATTTCTTTGAGAGTTATAATTGATAGTATATTCGTCTCATTATTTTGGTAAAAAAAAATATACAAGAATTTTGTCCCAAATTAAAGTAAAAATAATAAATGAAAAATAATATCGATGTAGAGAAGTTGGATGCAAATAAAGAAAACTGTCAAATCGGTAATTTTATTAGAAGTTCCTCTAGTGAAGCATCAAGTTTGAGAATCTCACCCCACCTTCTAGGAAGAGTTGGTGAGCACCCAAACACTATCATGTGCAATCAATCTAGACACAAAGATACATCCATTAATTGCTTGTATCAAAATTAAACTTAGAAGTACTACTAAGAACCTATTACAATCATACTCCTCTATATACAAAGCTAAAAAACCAAACACCTATATTTAGCAGCCAAATTGAGTTAGCGTTGTCACTTTTGGCTCTGTAAAGACCATAAGCTTCCACCTAATGCCTATGTCACCATGAAAAACAACCTCCAACAAAAGGTGGCAGAATATCTGACAGATCCTTTAGGCTAGCACCAGTACTCCACAATATTAGTTTGCCATCTTCTACCCTATTTAAAGGTACTGCAACCTGCATAAAGTGATCCTTGCAAAAAGCAAAAATAACTTATGCAACAAGCACACGCCCAGATAGGTCCTTATCAAAGCTATAACACTCCAATCTTAGTTACAAAGATACTACCTCAATGATATATAATTTAAAAGAAAACCACAACAACAACCACAATAATTTACAAAATAAAAAAAAACCACAACAATAACCACAATTATTTAAAACACAAATTTAAACTAACATCTCATTGCCATGTAAAAGGCAAGCTTGAAAAGCAATAGGCTAAATTGTACCAGTTTGGGAAAAAGAAAAAACACCACAACAACCACACTAATTTAAAACCATCTCACTTCCAACTAAAAGGCTGAAAAGTAGCAGAAAAGAGTATAGGCTCGCACGTTTCAATAGAAAAAACCAATTAAAGTATCCACAATTATTCAAAAACCTCAACCTAGTCTAATTCAAATTGACAAGCTTTTTCCTTTTTATCTCAAAGCCCAACCAATATTGAAAAGCATTATCAATAACTTTGTCCTTGATTTTGTTGAAGCAGTCAAGCACCAGATCAAGGGCAATGCGCATCCTTGTCTCCCTCAGAACCTGCTCAATAGATACACAAACATTAACAATTAGTTCTGGATAATCTCAAATAGATTAGTAATTCAAGGACAATTTCAAACCAAAATTAATTATTATAAGTAATCGTAATACATGTATGTTGTGGTAGCTATCATGCCATCCACATTCAATCATCTACTGTGCTACCCAAACACCACAATCACCACTTAAATGTTAGAAATGAAATTTTTAGATTGAGAATGCATGTTTATTTTCAATCGATTAAAATGATTAAAATACTGATAATATAATTCACAATGTCTTACGAGTCAAGTGCTTGTTGGCCGAGCTTTTCTGGTTCATATATGTTAGGTGTAGTGTCCTTGAACACTATGTTCTTAACCCTCTAAGTGCTCAAGATTATGGAACCAGGAGCTCTAGAGAGGATCAAGTATTAGTACGTGACTTTGTGGTGTTTCTGCAGTTCCAGTTGGGAAAAGCAGGGTCTCCCCAGTCAACAAGTGTGTGCAGAGTGTCAACTTAGGGATGAGAGTACGTACCTGAAACACTAGCTGTAGTGAGCTATTTATAGGGTTTGGAGGAGGCTGATATGGGCCGTCTGGGCCCTGTATCAGGGTTGAGCTGAACCAGGATTCTGTGAGATAATATCGGAGAATTATGCTCTTAGAATCTGGATAGGATCAGCTGAAGATCTCATGTCTAGGCTGTTGCGAGAATCTAGGAGAGAATTGCGGAAGGGATAAGAAGCCTCGGTGGGCTTGAGCTTATCCGCTAGCCGGCGGTATATCTTGGCCTATAGTCTCAAGCCTGACGGATTGAGGACCGATGCTGAGGCTCGGTTCCATCAAGTCCGAGTCTGGTCCTTTGGAGATGCTCGGAGTCCATGAGTCCGAGCGAGGGATGTTCGTATTCAGTCAACCGAGGAAAGTGCCCTTAGAGGACCCTATTGACAAGGCTTAAATCCGTATCAGGTCGGCAGACCCTACAAGCCCCCCAGCTCGTAAGACTTTGAGAAGTCTGACGAGGTAGCAAGTGTTTAGGGTTGACCTTTTCGGATGCCTCGTTCCAAGAGTGTGTAACAGCTGTAACCAGGTAACCTGTTCGAGGTGACGTTTTGGGTTCTCTAGGTACAACGCGTGTCCTTGAGAGTTGTGCCACATCATTGCAATTTTTGAAATTTGAAAAAGTGCCTTCGTAACTGCCACGTTTCATCAATCGTGTGGTTGAGCGGTATACTGGGCTTTTGATCCAGCCAAGCCCATATGTGCATCATGGGGGAAACCGAAAGGTTTTCTTTGAATCCTTACTCCCCACTTCACTTTTCATTCATCACCTCAGACTCGCACCAGAAACTCCCAAATTCTCAAACCCACTCCCTCACTTCTTCTCTGAAATTCCCAGGAAACCGGAAACTCACTCCTCTCACTCCCCTCTCAAGCTTATTTCCGCTTCTATCTTCATATCACTTCTATTTTTCCAGAGATCCAGAATCAAAAACAGGTAATCTTTCTTGTAACTAAAATACTTTATTTCTGATTCTGGTCTTTTCTATTTGTTGAATGGGTTTCGCATTTCTGGGTTTTGCAGGGATTTTTTGGGGTTTTTTTGTCTTGGGTAGTGTAGTGTTTAAGATTTTGGATTTCTGAATCATGAGAGGTTGGAGGGAGTTGAGGAGAATTTATCACGAACTTTGTAGGAGATTAGTGGAAAAGCCTTCTAGCGATAGTGATTCGGATTTCTCCGGGGATTTTGGGGATTCTGGGAATAGTGATAATGGGGATTCTGGGAGTAGTGATGATGCAGTAGATTCTTCCCCTCCCCCCATCAACCAGGGATCCACCATGACAAAACCATTAGCTGTAGAACACCCCTCAGATCCCGCGGAAGTAAGCAAGTGGCTGTTGGCTTATAGGTTTGCCGAACAGAGGGCTCAGGTTAGGGTTAGTCCTGAGCACTGTATAGTGGAAGAAGAGCCTTTCGGAGATCCGAAGGAAGAGGGGGGAAAAGTCCGAGGCTCGGCCTTAATTTTAGAATTAAAACATCTGCTATAAAAAATCTTAACGCCGAGCCTTTTACTTTTTCCCCAGATATGGTGGAGCGCAGGTGTGACACTAATCCTGAAGAATATCCCTTGCCGCCAAATCACGCGCAATATGATGAGGTTTTTGATCGGGAGGTTCTTGGAACAAGGCCCTCATTGCTGACGAATAATAGTTTGAACCACCTTCGACATCTCCTAACTCCTCCGAGCGCCGATGGGAATGCGTCGGAATTTGAGTTAAGGCACGTGAATATCGACGACCGGATCTGCTTTGAGGTGCTGCAGAATCGACAATTCTTCTACTTCTATGAAGAAATAATAACTAAAGTCGGAATCCGCCTGCCGTTCTCGACTTTCGAAATCGAAGTACTCAACCATTTAGGCATAGCTCCGAGTCAGCTACACCCGAGCGGATGGGCATTTGTGCGAGCCTTTCAGCAGTTTTGCGATGCCGAAGGTTCAGTTGCCACCCTTCGAGCTTTCTTTTGGCTATATGCCCCTCAGGTGAACAAGTTTGGTAACTCAAAAGGGCTTTGGGTATCTCTGAAAGCTCGGAAGGACCACGCGCTCTTTGCAAAAGTCACCGACTCTTGGAAGTCTTTCAAGCCTCTCTTCTTTCAGTATGAGTACACTCGGGCTGGTGTATGCTGGTACATGGAGCAGGTCGAAGAAGGAGGGGAAATTAAAGTTGTACCTCGCTTCCCTTTGGGTTGGTCGGATGGTATCTACAACCGAGGGGCCTCCTTATACCAATTTGACTATAAGGTCGATTTGACCAGAGCCGAGAGACGGTTATGTGACCGAGTCTGGGAATACCTCCAGGCGAATGGTCAAATCGATACCAAAAAAATATTGCTGAAGAGGACACCGGCCGACGTGAAGGCCGAGCTTGGTATATACGATTTTTTTTTGTCTAAACTATATTTCCTTATTGCAGAAAAGATGGGAAAGAAAGCATCCAAAGCTAAGAAGAGTGCCGCTGCTTCTGCAAGGATGGCTCAACTGCCTGCCATGATAGGAGGGTCGGGATCGTCGGCTAAAAGCCAAACTCCCGAGCCAACTCCAACAACTAGCCCTCTTGATGCTCCTCGCAACATTCCTTCCGAGGTACCTCGAGTCATCCAAAATGCTGAGCCAACCATTCCTGAAGAAGTGCAACAAAGTACTCAGGGTACTCCTGAGCGTCCGTCCAAGAAACCTCGGATGGATAACGGGAAAGGATTGGCTGGCGATTAGTTTCATCTGAGCAAGCCCAGCAAAGGAGTTCAAATTATTGAGGGTACGGAAGAGGTCATAGCCAAAACTTTATGGAGTAGGCACAACAAGTTAGATTCGTTCGCCGCCACTCTCTTCCCCCCTGAAGATGCCGAAGTGATGAATGCCTGGGGTCCGGGCACTTGGGAAAATAACTGCATGGCCTTGATGAGGAGCTTCCTACGAGGTGCAAGCATTCTCAATTACCTCGGTCGACGTGGTGATGATGTCTATGCTGGAGTGGCCCCCGAGGGGAAGAAGAAACGAGCTGAGGCTGACGATCGGGATGATTACTTGCAGCTTCAAGTGGAAAGTTTTGAGAAGAAGCTCCAGGTTCTGGCAGCCGAGAATGAAAGACTGCAAAAGAGAATGCAGGAATCTGAAGGCGCCAAAACTCAAGCTGAAGCTGCCAAGGAGACAACCGAAAAGACTCTTCAAGAGGCCGAGGGAAGGATGAAGCGGTTGGAGGAAATCTTGAAAAAGGCAGAAGAGAGGGATCAGAAAGTCGAGCAAATTGCTGCTGTGGCTCGGGAGCAACTTAAATACGCTAAGGACGAGGCTACTGGGCTCCGAGCCTCAATGGACAAAATGAGAGCGAAAGCTCTTAAGCATAAGAGAGCGGCCCAGGAGAATCTGTACAACTGGAGTCACGCAGTTGAAGATTCCTTCCTTAACACAGCCGAGCAGCTTCGCATTCCAAATCCCAACCTCGTGACAAGGGGCGCCGACCCCCTCTTTTCTACCAAGAACGGTCAAATTGTTGGTTCAAATGGGGTTCCTATTGACATGAGCAGTAATGATCTTCCTGACCATTTTGCTGAAGAATCCGAGGAAGATGAGGCCGACGGCGCCGAGGGTGAAGAGGAAGAAGAGAAATTTGATCCTGACAGCATTGTACTGTCTGATATTGAGTAGTTCTTTTTTCTTTTGCTTTTCCTTTTTGTAATTGCCCCTGTAAATGGACTTAAACTTATATTGTTGTGTTTTGTTTGGAATATTTTATAATATTCGTAATCGTGTTATGCTTCTTTTTACACTCTTTGTTAAGAATTCAAGTGTTAAGACCTCGGAACTCCAGCACTTTAGCCGAGGTGGGTTCCTCTATCCGCGATGCAAAATGATTTTATGAAATCATGATTTAATCGGGAATCTTATTTAAGTACTTGACGAGTTATAAGCTCTTATTAGAGCTGTTCATAATCGTTCGCGTCATAATCGGTGGCTAATCGGTTACGAGGAAAAGTACGTGATACAATGAATTCAATAACGAGAACTTTTATTTATTTGAAGCAAATTACAATGGGCTCGGAGTTTCACCGAGCGTGCACCATTATCAAAAGAAACAATTCAAAAAGCAAATGTAATTTAACAACTAAAATTATTGAAAACGAAATTGAAACAATGAAAAACTAACTATAATAAGCTCAAAGTTTCGCCACGTTCCATGTGTTGTTGATGAGGGCACCCGAGAGAGTTTCGAGCTTGTAGGCTCCTGTTCCAGTCTTGGAGGCAACTCGGTATGGTCCTTTCCAGCTTTGGGCCAGTTTTCCGTCCTTTGCATTTTTGAGACCAATATCAGCTCTCCTCAAGACCAGGTCGCCTACCTCGAACTCTCTGGATACGACCGAGCGATTATACCCTTTTTCTTGCATAATCTTAGCATGCTTTTCTCGTTCGGCCGCTAAATCCCTGACTTCTTCCGATAAAACAAGATCCTCACACAATAAAGTGTTGTTGAGGGGATTCGGTTGTTGCATAGCTCGGAATGAAGGGATGATCCTCTCAATGGGGATGACTGCGTCGCAACCATAAGTGAGCCGATATGGTGTCTCTCCTATTGAAGTTTGTATGGTGGTTCGATACGACCAAAGCACTTCGTGCAAGTTTTCCAACCAATTCCCTTTCGCTCCTTCAAGTCTTTTCTTGATCCCCTGGATGATAGATCGGTTTACAGATTCTACTTGGCCATTAGTCTGAGGGTGTTTGACCGAGGAAAAGTAGTTTTATGCTCAAAGCATTGACTAAGTCTTGGAACGCCTTTGCCGCGAATTGGGTTCCGTTGTCAGTCACCAGCACTTGTGGCACTCCAAACCGAGCCACAACTTGCCTTTCGAAGAACTTCTGCACCTTGGCCGAGGATATGGTAGGAAGAGGCTCGGCTTCCACCCACTTGGTAAAATAATCAATGGCCACTATCACCCACTTTAGCTATCCTGGGGTGGTGGGGAACTGTCCAATCAGATCCATTCCCCATTGATAGAAGGGATAGGGAGATGAAAGTGAATGGAGTTCCTCAGCCGGTTTCTGATACACATCACTGTGGAATTGACACTTGTCGCACCTCTTCACATGGTTGATCGCATCCTCTTGAAGAGTCGGCCAGTAGTATCCTGCCCTTAGAATCTTTCTAGCCAGTGACTTCCCCCCAATATGATGACTTCCAATGCCCCCGTGAACTTCTTCCAACACCTGCTTTGCTTCGGCAGGGTCTAGACATCTAAGCATTGGGCCGCTGACCCCTCGGCGAAACAAGACTCCATCAACCAGGGCAAACTGTGAAGCTTTTCTGACGAGTTTCTTGGCCTCTGTTGGATTACTTGGAAAAACCCCTCGTTCCAAGTAGTCCGTTATCAGAGCAATCCAGCTCGGATCCAACGAAATAGAGAGGACAACGCTAGGTCCATGCACCATTTCTTGGATCAACGTTCTGTTGTTCTCAGGACTTTTTGTCGAAGCAAGTTTCGAGAGGATATCTGCTCGACTGTTACTCTCCCTTGGGATGTGGCAGAATTCGACTTTAGCAAACTCCGAGGATAGGAACTTCACCTTCTCCAAATATTTTTGAAGGATTGGTTCCTTAGCCTGGTAATCGCCCTTGACTTGTGAAACTACTAACTGAGAATCACTGAAAATTTTTACTTCTCTGGCCCCTACTTCTTTTGCCATTCTCAGCCCGGCCAATACGGCTTCATACTCCGCCTGATTGTTGGAAGTCGAAAATCCAAACTTCAAAGAACATTCGAGGGTGACCCCCTCGGAATTCTCCAAGATTATTCCTGCATCAGCCCCGAGTTTGTTACTTGATCCATCAACATAAATATTCCAATCCAAGTTTGAGCTCATCAATGGCTCAGTAAACTCGGTGAGAAAATCAGCTAAGGCCTGAGATTTCATTGCCTTCCTCGGTTCGAAAGTGATTTCAAACTCGGAAAGCTCAATGGCCCACGTCACCATTCTTCCTGCCAGATCAGGTTTCTGAAGTATTTGACGGATCGGCTGAGCTGTTCTGACTGTGATATGGTGGCTCTGGAAGTATTGACGTAATCGTCTAGCTGTGATAACCAGACAAAAAGCCAATTTCTCCACTTTCTGATACCTCAACTCTGGTCCCTGAAGAGCTCGGCTGACGAAATAGATGGGGGATTCTTTCCCAGATTCCTCTCGAACCAAAGCCGAACTTACTACTGAATCAGCCACTGATAAGTAAAGGAACAGAATTTCTCCATTTACCGGACTTGACAAGATCGGGGGAGATGCCAAGTACTGCTTAAGGTCAGTAAAGGCCTTTTCGCATGTCTCGTCCCATTCAAATGTCTCTTCCTTTTCTTTCCTCAGCAGTTTGTACCAGGGGAGGGCCTTTCTAGCTGACTGAGACAGAAACCTCGAGAGAGCCGCAACCCGACCTGTCAGTTGTTGGACACCCTTGACATCTGATGTACTTTTCATATCAAGAATGGCTCGGCACTTTTCTAGATTTGCCTCAATTCCGCGCTCGGTAAGCATGAATCCGAGGAAGGCCCCGGCTGGAACTCCAAACGTGCATTTTTCCGGGTTCAACCTCATATTGAACTGTCGGATCCTTCCCAAAATTACCTTCAAATCCTTAGCGTGATCTTCTTCTTTCAAGCTCTTTGCAATCATATCATCTATGTATACCTCCATTCTTGGCCCAATCAAGGGGTCGAACACCTTGTTCATCATCCGCTGGTAAGTTGCCCCAGCGTTTTTCAATCCAAATGGCATCACATTATAACAATATGTGGCCTTTTCTGTGATAAACGAAGTCTTCACCTGATCCGGGGGATAAATTGGGATCTGATTGTACCCCGAATAAGCATCCATAAATGAAAGCCTTTGATAACCCGCCGAGCTATCCACAAGTTTATCGATGCAGGGAAGTGGGTATTGATCCTTAGGACAAACTTTGTTCAAGTCTGTGTAGTCCACGCACATCCTCCATTTACCATTGGACTTCTTTACTAGCACGGGATTGGCCAACCAATCAGTATACACCACCTCCCTGATAAATCCTGCTTCTAGTAGCTCGGCTACCTTCTCATCTGTTGCCTGTGCCTTCTCAACTCCGACTCTTCTTTTCTTCTGACAAACTGGCTTGGCTCCCGGATACATGCTCAACCTGTGGCAGATGAAGTTCGGATCGATCCCTGGCATATCTGCCGAGGTCCATGCAAACAAGTCTTTGTTTTCCACCAGCAATTCAGTCAGTTCTTTTTCCAATTCCTCAGAAAGGCCAATCCCCATCTTGACGCAACGAGAAGGATCGGGGCCTAAAATCACCTTTTTGAAGTCCCCTTGAGGAGTCGGTCTAGTTTCATCCTCCTCTCTTACGTCCAGATCTGCTAAGTTGACACTTCCTTTGTTAAGCGGTTCTTGCATGATCTTCTCATCATCAAGCTTCAACTTGCCCAGGCTGATATTATAACATTTCCGAGCCAACTCCTGATCGGACCGCACTGTTACTACCTTGTCATCAGACCCTGGGAATTTCATGGCCAAGTGGACCGTCGATACGACAGCGCCAAAAGATTGGAGCGTAGTTCGGCCAAAGATTGCGTTGTACGCCGAGGGGGCCTGGACAACTAGCCACTTTACCATTTCAGTCCGAGCAGAGGGTGGTTCCCCCATGGTCACTGGGAGATGGATGTGGCCTAAGGGAACGATTGAATGTCCCGTGAAGCCAATAAAACTTCCCTCGAATGGGGTGAGATTAGACCTTCTCAATTTCAATTTTTCAAACAGGTCCAGAAACATGATGTCTACCGAACTCCCCTGATCGACAAGAATCCTTCTGACTTCGTAATTGCCGAGCCTGGCTGTAACTACCATTGGGTCATTATGGTCTTGTAAGATGTCCTTGAAATCCTCATCACTGAAGCTGATGACTATGTTTTTCTTTCTGGGCTTTTGGATTGGTCGGCTGGCCATCGAAAGGACTTGTCCCACATACTTCTTGCGATCACACCTCTTCTCCCCTCCACCTGCAAACCCTCCAGCAATGGTGCCGATGAGAAAAGAATCCTTCTCCTTCTCAGATGGTTGGGCAGAGGCTCCCCCTGCAGGTGGTGAAGGGCTTCTAGTTCTTTTCTGTTCGGTTTTGGGTGGTGAGGGACTCTTTCTCCTGGAGCGCTTGCGCAACGCTTCGCCAATATATTGTTGAAGCTTACCATCCCTTACCATTTATTCCATTAAGTCCTTCAACTGGTTACACTGGTCGGTGGTATGCCCCCATCCACCGTGATGATCGCAGTACTTCGTTCTATCCTTTTGAGCAGCTTTCCTTAAAGCTGGTGGCCGAGTGATGTTACGCATCTCTGTATGCATAGTCTCGCGAAGGATTTGACTCCTCGGGACTGTCAACTGGGTATATTCATCATACTTGCCTTTTGGAGGCAGTTTTTCCCCCTCTCTCTCTTTCTCTCTTGTCTTTCCTTCCCCTATCTTGAAAATGATCATTTTGACGAATGTCGTTTTGACGAGGGCGTTGCTCATGTCGTCCTTCGTCACCCCTTGCTGCAGTACTGATCCTACGGAATTCCTCTAGATTAACGTATTTCTTGGATCTTTCCCTAAGTTCAGCCATGTTCTTAGGTGGTTCCCCAATCAAGCAATCCTTAAAATCTCCATCCTGCAATCCTTGAGTGAGCAAGAGAACAGATACTCCTGATTGCAGACCTGATATGCCACTGGCCTCTTGTTGATACCGAGCTAGGTAGTCGCGTAGAGAATCGTCGGGTCTCTGTGCAACTCCAGCTAGTGAGTGGTCTGATTTGGGCTGTGACATACTGGCCGTGTACCTGTTTATGAATGCTTGCCTTAGCTCGGCCCACGATCGGATCGAATTGGCGGGTAGAGAATTGAACCATCTAAAATGCGCCGAGCCTAGAGTCATTGAGAAAGATCGGCACTTCATAAAATCCCCTCCTCCATAAAACATCATAGAGGACTCGTAGGCAGCTATGTGGTCCATCGGATCAGTTGTTCCATTGTACCGAGGAATATTCTGATGACCCACATAAGTCTGCGGGGTTTGGAAAGCCATAATCTCAAGCGTGAAAGGGTGTCCAGGATGGGGTTCCCTAGTGATACGTTCTGGGATTAAGTTTGGGTTGAGGGGTGGAGGTGGGGGAAGATTGTTCGGATTGCCATAGGCCGATTGGGAAATTAATCTTTGTTACAAATCTGACAAACTAAACAAAAGCGGGGAAAACATATTCAAAGTTGAGAAAGAGGGGAAAACATAGGTGAAGTGATTTGCTAAGAGAAGACGGATTGGGGACGATGATGACTCCGTGTCGTGTTTGGTTGTGATGCCATCAAGAATAGCGGTGGAAATTGATATCACGATGAGATGTGTTTGGTGTGTGCGGTGGAAATTTGATAGATGATGAATGTGTTGTACCCTACTAATTTATGTAACATCCTCAATTTTTAAACTTTAACATATATTACTTTTATATTGATTTAATATAAAAAGGCTTGGGATTTTAAAAAAAAATTGGCAGAGTTTACTCTAAAATATGGACTTTTCCCAAGTTTATTATTCACCTGTCAGTCCAGAACAGTTTATAAAATTATAAAACTATAGTTACATTGTAATTGGTTGTGACTTATCATGAAACAATTTAAGAGAGGATATTTTTATATCCTTCACAACCATTGGCACATTTAATAAAAAGAGAGGATTTCACAAAGTCCTTTTACAAAAATAGAAACATTCTTAACTTACAATAAAAATTAACACTTATAACAACTTTAATTAATAAAACATTTTACAGTCTAATATCCTAGAATGGTTGCAGCAACATAATGTGACCAAGGAGGTCACTATACTGGTATACTCTCCTTAAGTGAGAGTATACCTTCTCGGTGCGTGAGCCATGAATGTCTTTCTCCGATGGTACCTAAAATGGTCAACTTAAGGGGTGAGTAATTTGAGAAATAATCAAGGAAAACACTCAAACAACAGTAATACAGCATAACTAGACATACCCACACACATATATTCATACTCACATTATTCCAATTAACTATATATTCCTATACCTTAGCATTCAACTATTTTATCACACTAAGCCAATACATTTCCTTATACAATACCAAATACATAACAATGCTTTTATGCTGAATCATATGAGTATGAATGCACTTTATAATATTATGATTTAATTCCTGAATCCAATGTACACTTTCCATTTAACTTTAACCACTATAACACTTTAACACTTTTATTGGATTCAGTGAATTAAACCAATTATATATCCATGTATGCACTTCTCCATATCCAATAACAATAACACTTTTAACAATCGGGTACATTGTGCTTCACATTCTCCCCGAAGGAGGGTTCCTCACACAATGTACCAATAAAACTTTTCCCTTTGTAATAACAACACAACCACCTCACAAACCCACCCTCCACTCTGGGGAAAAACCGACCAGGAGTAAGCATCTCTCAACCTATAGTTGGATACTTCACCTCCTACTTAGGGAGGTCCCTCATATCCGCTTGCACAACACTTCACCTCCACTTAGGAAGGTCCCTCATGTGATTTGGGTTGATTTGTCCAAATCGGGCTTTAGCAGAAATCACCCTCGACTGGCCAAAACGAGCCAAAGTATTAGAATCATTGTGGTTTGCGTAGAACCAACCCCCAACACGGGAAGCAAACCCGTGTCCTTTGCAGGATCAAAGTTCTCCACAATAATTCCAGTATATACTCTTGCCCTCATCAATCGTAAAACGACATGTGTTTTTCCCCGTACACCTAAGGTCCACCTTACTCCATAATGCACGTGTTTCTAATTCATTTTATGTGGTTTTCATTAGTTGAAATTTTAATATTTTATATCCAATTGGTTGGGTTTCTAACTTAGAACTTTCGGCCATAATATATGTATATATACATGGAGACAATCACACTCAACAACAATAAGGATCACAATCATGGCATTTATTTCATTAGTTTCCTAACAATTTTAGCAACTTATTTCTAGCAATAACTTAAGTTCATAACATGCAATTTATATTCAATCATAACATTTTCAACATACAATTCAAACATACACATAGAAAATACACCTAATTATAACCCTATTACTATTATTAAGCCCTTTCCCTAATTAAAACCAAAGTACTCCCCCTTACCTCTTGAAGAGAAGAGGAGAAATTGGGGTTGAGTTGGTGCTCCACCACCAAGCTTCCAGCTAGCTTCTAGTCCCCAATTCCATGCTCCTTAACACTTCCCTAAGCTCCCTTGAAGATTGCCTCACCCAAAGAGAAGGATTGGAGAAGTTAGGGTTTATGTGGGGGATTTGGGGTTTTTGAGAAATAGAGAAGAAATGGAGATTTGAGAGAGGGGAAATTGGTGGGAATCAATTGGGAGATGATTGGTGGTGATGATTTATTGTTATTTTGTTTTGATTTGGTGATTTTCCAAACCCTAGGGTGTGAGAAGAAGAAGCTCGAAGAAGAGGGAGAGAAACAATGAGGTTCTTGCTTCAAAACGTGTTTTAAAACTGATCTGCTGCAATGTATCCGGATACATCACCAAGTATCAGGATACTTCGAGTTGGAAATCACTGGTTAATCGATTAACCATGCCATTAATTGATTAATGCCAGAAAGTGGTGAAAATCTTAATCGATTAACTCAAGGGTTAATCGATTAACCTGTTCAGCCCACTTAATCCCTTGAACTTCAAATCGCTCTAACTTCTTCGTTAACCGTCGGATCTTGCTCAAATTTTGAGAAAAGCATCCAAAGACATTCGTCTTCACATCTAACGGTGGAATTTGGGTTTGGAGATATAGATATTAAATTCCTAATTTCCTAAGATCCTATGCTCATTAACTTATAATTACACTTCTAAAACTCACTTCTAAACTAATTCTACTTCCTCAAACCTACTCTTACAAATTCCTACATCCTAAACACATTCTAAACATACTCAAAGATTTGGAAATAACACTACTCTTATCAAAGTCCTATTAATTAAGGCGCCTAATAATTGGGGAAAAATCGGGGATGTTACAATCTCCCCCACTTATATGAATTTTGTCCCCGAAATTCGGCAAAGTTCAAAGAACTAAAAGAGACATAGAGCTACATGCTCTAGTCATAAGATGAATCTTATACTAGGTTATGGAATGGTTACCACTTTTTGGGATTGCTCCCCTGTAACACCCCGCATTTTTCCCGTACGTGCGAGAACGAATTTGGTTAAAATAAACCCCGAAGTTCTGTTTTTATAAAAGGTTTTTGGAAAAGTGTTTTACGTAAATAAGAAATAAAGTTTGATTTTTATGAATTTCTATAAACAAAATGTGTTCATAAAAGAGAAGTGAATGATTTTGTTAAAATGTGTTTTTATTGAAAAGTGATTTTGTTTGAAATTGAATTTTTGGGTCTGTTAACTTGAAAAATTTGTAACTTTTTAACCGTAACTCGGATTTTTACAAACTTTATATCAAAATGATCGTAACGAAAATTAGATTTTAAAAATGTGATTTTCAGATTTTTCTGGGTTGTGTTACGAAAATTTATTTTCAGAATTAGAAAATACGAATTTTGTAACTTGTGTCTTAAAGGAAATACATCTAATGACTTGGTTTGAAATTTTATGTGAAGTGTGTTTGAATTGATGTGTGTACTGCGTGAGGAATGAAATTAATTGTGTGAATGTGATATAATTGCCTTGATTGTGTGAAATAAAAAAAATTAAGTAAATAAGATTAAGGAAAAATAAAATGTAAATTGTATATGTGTATGCTTCGGTTGATATTTGTGTGTGTATGAATGTGTATGTGTGTGTATATGTGTGTATGCCGTGTGTATGTATGTATGTATAGACTAGGACTAATTTTCTAGAAGACTTGGTGGGTAAGAAAAGTCCTAACTAAATGAACTAGACTCATGAACCAAACCCAAACCAAGTTAGAAAACCCTAACTAGTTCTAAGCCTAAATGACCCCTAAAGTCTTAAGCCTAGGCTACCTTGTCTCCTTGCATTTTCTAATCTCCATCCATGCAAACACTTGGAAACCCAAGATTGCCCTCACCACTACTCATGGGCGAAACACACTTAAAAGGGCACAAGAGGGAAAATGAAATTTTCTATATATCTAAGGAGCCTTAGTTGGTTTTCCCATTTTCACTCCTCTTCACCCATTCATTTCTCACTTCCACCGTACCAACACAAACACCAACACTTCTAAGAGACTCATCAACCTCTTAGAAAGAAAAGAAAAGAAAATAGAAAAAAATGAGAGAGGGAGAGGCCGTGGGATTGAGAAGAAAAGGAAGAGGAATTCAAGCCCAAAACCTAGGAGTTTTCTGTGTAGATCAAGAGCTTTAGGAGCTAAGGAACCAACCCTTTCATGGTAGGATTCAAGGAGTTTGAAGAAGATTTGTAATAGTTTAAGTTCTTCTTTTCTAGTTTATAGATCTACTTCTTGTTCTTCTTTGCATGTTTATTTTCATAAGTTTAAAGATGATCCTATGTGTTTTTCATCTTTGATCTTGGACTTTAAGGACCTTAAAAATAATTTGTAATATGTTAGACTCTATGCTTTATATTTTGGTTGAGTTCTCTCTTGTTAGATCTAATCTTTTCTAAGCTAAAATCTTAAAGATCTAAAGGAAACCAAGATTTTTGTGAAAACTTAAAATGGATCCTTTTGCATGTTTATTTTCTTGATCAAACCGTGATTTATGTGCATGTTTGTGGTTATGTGTCAAGTAGATCTATGATTTAAATTTACTAAATGATAAAGTGAAAATTCTTTGATCTTGCATGTTAAATCTTTTTGTCAAACCATGATCTACATGTTTTTCTATGATTATTGGTTGAATAAAAATATTACTTAAACTTGATCTTTAGTCTTGCATGTTGTTGATCTAAGCATGTATGTGTTTCGGTTTCTAAGAAACGAACTAAAGTAACAAGTTCTAAATTGAATTCTTTTAGTGTAAACATGTTTTAATTAAGTATTTGATATTTTTGTATGTTTTATTTTCTTTTAGGCCAGTCGGCCATGATTGGATTAATTTGAGATCCATGCTTTTTAAAGTGGATGCATGTTTGTTTTAAGGATAGATCCATTGGTTTCAAGTGCATGCAAGATATTTTTGGAAATCTAAAGTGTAACTTTGATTTTAATAAAATAATGAAATTAAAGTTTATTTTGTGGAGGTTGATGTGAATAAATAAAGTGGTATGTTTTGATGTGTTTATCATGATTCTTGCATGTTGAAAATGAATGAAAAACCATGCCCTTTGTCATGATGAGGTTTCGGTCAACATTGGAAAAATAGGTAGCTAAGTTTGTTCCCTAATAGGTTGCATGCATGGAAAGTTAATTGACTTTAAAGTTTGAAAAGCACATGCATGAAATAATTAAGTATTTAAAAGAAATTACATGTGAATCCTTTATGGTTTAACTTGTTGCTTGGTTTTGTGAATGAAAATAAATTGAAGATTGTTAATTTCCTTTTTGTGTATTCACGGTTTTTGGCTCTAAAAATAAAGAAAATGATTTCATGTTTGTATGTTTTTATGTGTGCACTAAATCTTTACAAAATTGTGTGAGGACAATTCGGCCAACGTATATTTAAATTGATAGGAAAATTATTTTCATAAAATGACCATGATGGTTATGTTCTTAGGTGCATGATGTTATGTGATGTGTGTTTCTTTTAATTCTTTTGGTTGATCTGATTATGTGAAAGGAATTTTTATAATGCTAATCTAATGATTTTAAGTTTTTGAAATTGAATTGTGATTAAAAATTGTTAACTGTAGTGATTCGGTTTTGTCAAATTAATGAGAAGATTAAGTTTAAATTATTTTCTTAAGTATAGTTAAATTGATTTATTAAGGTTATGATTTAATTAATTGTTTTGAATAATTAAAAATGTGAATTGTGTGCTGTGTGCTTGTGAATGCTTGGAACTTGTATGTACTGTTTGTGAATACTTTAAACTGTCTTGAAATTGTGCTATTGGTGTGCTGACTGAATGTAGTAAATAGGAATGCTATTATGAACTGTGAAATCTATAGATCTTAAAGGAATTGAAAAATGTTTTTGAAAATATGATTTAAATAATTTAAATTAATTTGAAACTTTTAAATAATATTTTTGATCAGTGTTTGATTTTGATTTGGTCTATTATCTAGAGTTTCGGATTTTGTTCAGGAGAATGAATTTTATAAACAGAGTGTTTTTGTAAAAGAATTATTTTAATTATTTCAAAGTTTTCTTGAAAATCTTTTATTTGAAATCTGATTTGGTTTTGGAGTCTTTGGATATTGGTAATGTATCTTTAAGAAGAAATTAAAAAGTGTTTTCTAAAACGGAATTAAGAATTTGTCGAAAACGTTCTAACGCACGGGAAAAATGTTCTAGTTCGGGTGTTACATTGGACGCGAAGGAAACGTGACGAGGTTAGCGACTGGGAACCTTGGAAAGCTGTCGGATGATTCGTCATCCAGGTGAGTGAGAGTACTGTGGTCCCCTAACGCGGTTGCTCGCAATCCGAATAGATGGATTGTGAATGTACTGTGAATTAGGCCAATGTGTGCTAAATGTTTATTTGCTTTAATTACATGCTGCATGTTTACTGTGTTGAGCATATTTTATTATGTTGGAAGTTGTGTGTGATATTTGGAAAGCGAACAATAAGACTGAAACTGCAACAGTAAAGAGAAAAGATTGAAAAATAGAAAAGAACGGGAATAAAAATGTTTGAGGTGTTGAGTAAGAGAAAACTCTAAAGCGAACATAATGAAGAGAAAAGAGAGATGTGAATGAGAGTGGAAAGAAATGAGTGAGAAAGAAATAAGTGATGAGCAAGGATTAAAGAGAAAGTATAAGAATGATTAAGAAAGATGTAAAGCGTGTTGTGAATGGAATGCAAAAGAGATAAAGAATGAAAGAAAGGAAATCAGTGTTTGAGTTGAGAAGAGTTGAGATGGAAAAGAGTAAGTGATAATGAAAGTGAGAGGTGGTTGAGAAAGAGATGTGATTCCTCGTACACGTTTTTGGGAAGAAGCTTAGTGTCGAGTGAGCTTGCTCCTCCATTAACACTCACCCAAAAATGTGATTTTTGAAAAGGTTTTTGAAAAAGAGATTTTTTGAAAAGTTTTGTGAAAATAATATTTTTTGTGAATGTTTTTGGAAACATTATTTTGAAAAGGTTTTGTGAAACCGCTTTCTTTTGAAAGAATTTTTGCAAAAGATATTCTTGAGAAAAACAAAGAAAAGATACTGCTGAGCATGAGTTTGTATGAATTGTGATGACGAGCTGAGACGAGAAAGAATGTGTCATGAAATGAGATGAGAAAGTGATTTGGGGCCGAGGGCCATTGAGATTGAGGGGGAATAGATTGCGTTTAGTGATCGGGCTTCGTTGAAGGGATGCACCAAGGACGGGCCGATCGTTAGGATTAAGCCGCCAAGGAAAAACGTTAAATCCTTAAAATATTAAAAGACATTTACAAACGTGGTGAGGTACGAGTGTCGTATCGAAGTAGTGGAGAGGAAGATACTATGGGTATCTGCGGATACTCAGGTGGGGATTTCAGGAGGGGAGGATGATGACGGTGAAACGTCAAGAAGTCTAGAGTATATTTCTAGGTGGAACAACTCCACATGTGGCGCACTAACGTGGTGGGGACTAGGTCTAATGCCGTGGCACGTTCCGCACTGCAGACTAGAGATATACTGTCGCCCCCTCGATGCAAGTCTACAACAGTGAGAGGGACTGGAACGGGGCATTTGTTTTTGCCGCCGAGGGCGTGCATTGATTATGTGATTATGATTTGAGGCTGAGCCTCCTGGTCTGGGACCATTTGTGTGTTGTGACAGTTGTCGTGCCCGCGTGGTAAAGGTCTTGTACTCCTGTTGGCTTCCGACTAGGTTGGATGGTGACCGAGGAGATGTAGATGTGTGTGAGCTCAATGATGTGTCCCCCTCGTCATTGATGCTAATCGAAATAATAAAATTTAAAAGCACAAAGATGTTTCCAGTAAAAGTACATCAATTTATTAAGAAGGGAAATAAGATTATGAGATGAGTATATGAGAAGGAATTCTGGGAATTAACGATAAGTGTGGAAGTAATGAAAAGAGAAAGTTTGAGAAAAATTGTGAAAGTTTGCAAGGAAAGAATCTGAGAATGTGATTGTTAAGAATGCGGATGAGTTATTTGGTCACGAGTGTGTTACAAATAATTTGACAGGCATTGTTTTATGTGATTCGTATATGCTATGTGTTTTACATGATATGCTATTTTATTTTATTGTCCATTTATCTTTGCTTTGAATCCACCTTGAGACCGTATGGTCAACCCGTTAGTGTTCGGAGCACTGACTCTCTCCTACCGTGTTGTCGTATCGACAATTGTTGATATTGCAACCGGTAGGTGGCATAGTGTGTAGTGATGCATCTGCATCCCGGCAAGAAGGAGCGAGTACCAGACGATTCTCGGAGGGAGGCTCCGGAGATGGTTGAGGGCGACAACTCTTCTTGTGGACCGAGAACTTGGGCTGCCTCGATGCGAAGATAGTTTTGGTGTGTATGACTAGAAGCTAGGCAAATCCCCCATAGCAATGTACTTCAATGTAAGTTCTTAGTTACCATAGCTCTACCATATTGTACCCCGGCAATTGTTTTATTTGGTACTGATGTTTTGAAATAAGTAAACGGGCTTTGCTTTAATTGATGTTCAAAACGGTTTTCAAAGCGGTGTCCTGTGACATCTCGGTTTGGAACTTGAGAGGTTATGTAATGTGAGAACCCGAATTTTAAAATGTAACTATGTTTTATGAGTTTAAAAGTTCTCACGTGTACATAACACTTGTAAAAAAAAAAATTTGGCCCTAATTTTCACTACTTTTAGTTTAAGTTTTCAAGTTGCCGAATCGGGGTGTTACATCCCCCACTTAAACGCAACTCGGGTGGATCTCAATGATAGCACTACCCAACTACTACCTAGACTTCTTCTTACACTAAGTCTTACTATCCTATTGAGGTTCATTCCTAGTAAAACTAATCTATTCCCCACAACTCAGGATAACAAAATCTTAACTTCCCTATAGCACGTCATTCTTCACGAAACCTAAACATCAACATCAAAAAAACATTTTAAACAACAAGCACAGATAGTATATTCAAAAAGGAACAGAACAGGAAGCATTTAACAATCAAAAAGAAGTAACACAACAAAATCCAGTTCATACACAATCAATAGAAACAACAGCATATATCAAGAATTTAAAATATTATTTGTTTAACTAAATCAATTTCAAAGAACATCATTTTTAAAACCTTATCAAAGAGTATACCTTTGAAAGAAAAGTAAAACATTAACTCAACACAAGTAAGTATAAATGGTCAATGCATAGCAAAATAGTCTTGCACTAGATTGAATTGAGTAAGAGTTTTGAAAAGATGTTGGGTATTCATTAGATGCAGGGGTAGGCATCTAGCAATTTAAAAGTAGATAATACCTACACATATAAGATCACCCCAAAATAGAGTTGGTTTCAAATTCCAGCCCAAAGTTATTCAATATAAAATAAAATAGGATTAAAGTCAAAGAATGCATTATTCATGAATGCGGTTGAAAATAGGAATTAATAATGTCGGGTAAATACAATGGTGGTCTTTTGAAAATCTAGTTTGATACATGTTTAAAACTTAGATTGAAAATACTACATAAAAATATGTTTCATTTCTATATACATATATGTATAGAAAAGAGTTGTCCTTTATATAAGGACTTAGTTTGCCAAAATTATAAGTTTGATCATTCACACAATTTTCTCTAAGGAAAAGATTACCTTTAAGAATATAGATATCATAAGAAAAGATTGAAGTTAAGAATAGCCAGGCAAAATGCAAGGCAACTTGTTTTGAAAATTTCATTTGATTCTTAATAGATAAAGAATAATTTAGTATCTTTACAAAATCACATTCACCGGAAAAAGAAAATTTTCTTTATTTAAAACCGTCACCAGATAGTACACAAGGTATATAAAAATACTTAGAGTTGGAACTTGTGAGGAACATACAAAACAAATAGCTCCAACAATAGTTTTGATTTAATATATAATCATTGAAAATTTAAAATTATAAATATACATGTATGCAATTCAAACACATGCTAATCAACCACTCTTAGCATAAACAAAATCTTATTCCTACATAACCCTATATATGTACCTATACCTAAGGCTTAAGCTCGGACACTCAACCAACCCGGACTTAAATCCTATCACTTAATCTATTCCTCAGACTATCGGGGTTCCACTACTAAATTCTAAACGAAAATCCTACAAGCTTCAGACTCTTACTAGACCTATGCTCGTCTATCGCTCACATGAGGTTCAGGGTTCTTATCTGGTTCTTTGGGTTAGGATTTCGCCTAACTGTTTTCTATCTTAGAACCCTAGTTGAAATTCTCTTATTGCTACCTAGACTCTGGGGCTAAGACCATTATAATGGATGTTAGGATCGGGACTTTGATACCCAACAAATTACATTCCAGGGAATAGTTAACTTTGATCTAAAAATTAGTTGTGATTCCGGAATGTAGTTTGTTCAATAACAATCACACATTTCCCTTGAGTTCTACGTGAACTTATAATAAATGACATAACATCCTTTACCTCAATTGAGATTCTAGACTTGAATCTCACTCTAAGTGTAATACATTGCCTTTGACCCACTTGGTTATCGTCACTTGTATTTCTCAATCCCACTTTGCAACAGAAAACAATGAAGTTCTAATTTGTGAAGAAAAGATTTGTTCTTTGGTGATAAAGAATTTCCAAAAATTATCTCTTTCCGAAAATAGAGAAAAACTCTTTATAATTCATAAATCAGTTTCGTTTCAAACTTTAACAAAATTGGTTGATGATAGAAAAACATGTCAAGCATCCAAAATTCAAAGTATTCGTAAAGATTTTCAAAAATTGTTTCACATTGATTTTCGAATTGATTCAAAGGTTTGAGGACTCCTTTGTCAAAGAAAACAAGGATCCCCTATAATTCATCAAACTCTAATAAAAAGAATTGCATGTATCGGTTGAAATTTAAATTTTTAAATTCTAATACATGTCTTTCCTTTTATTTCAACCTTGAAGTTCAACTCTTATTTCAAATTGACGTATGTCACATTCGGTGAATTCCTATTAAATCGGCGATTGGTGTAATCTAATAGTAAACTACACCATTCTCCCATTACTTAGGAACTCATTTTGTTAACGGTCTATGTTTAAAAATCACTATTTTGACATTCGGTCAATTTCCAAAGTTGGAATCAATTCCATACTTAAGAAAATAATAGAATACTTATATGCTTGACGTTCATTAGAATTCATGCTATTAATACTTTTCAAAACTAAGTCTTAAAATAGTTTGATGCTAAAACACACTTACACTTTATAAATTTAGTAATGTATTTATCACCAAACATAATGTGGAATTGTAGAAAGGACTTAAATCTTTTTAGAGACGACACTTAGTTATCAAAGTTAAAGGCAAGTACATCGGGTTGACGCCTATTCACTTCCGTTGCGCACTCTGATAAAGAATACCCGGAGTGTCTATGATGCAATGATTCCTAATACTTATCCTATTCCTATGCTTAGAAAAGAAATTCACAATTATTTCATTGGATTTCAAGGACTCGATGATTTCATCTTCTAATAAAATGTACGCATCGAGGGGCCCTTCTCGATTCTACATTGCATTAGAAACAAAACCATTTTCGTACAGTCCGAATTCCAATTAAATAATGAGAATAGACTCATCTTTCATTCAAAAGAAGACTTGGAAATTTCATTTCACGTAAAAGTTTCAATTCTTCGTTATATTCGAAGTTGACTTACTTAATTCAAAACTGAGGTTTAGTCCATCCCGTTGGGGTAGCAATTTCATGCTCTATCTCGTTGGGAGTTTTACTTCCCTTAGCCTCTACTTTCGGTCCACTTCAAAATACAACCAAGTTACAATTGAAAATTCTACTTAGTCCACTTTGAATTGAAGATTACTAAACTATCACTAGTACTACCCTATCAACACTACTAAACTATACTAACTTTAACTAGGTATGCATGCATAAACTATGAAAATAAGCTACTAGACTAACTATTGGTTAGTTACTCTCATGTGGAGTAACTCTTTGGGAGTAGGAAATCCATACTCCACAGCCGAGAATTGCAACCATTGCTCTGATACCATCTGTAACATCCTCAATTTTTAAACTTTAACATATGTTACTTTTATATTGATTTAATATAAAAAGGCTTGGGATTTTAAAAAAAAATTGGCGGAGTTTACTCTAAAATATGGACTTTTCCCAAGTTTATTATTCACCTGTCAGTCCAGAACAGTTTATAAAATTATAAAACTATAGTTACATTGTAATTGGTTTTGACTTATCATGAAACAATTTAAGAGAGGATATTTTTATATCCTTCACAACCATTGATACATTTAATAAAAAGAGAGGTTTTCACAAAGTCCTTTTACAAAAATAGAAACATTCTTAACTTACAATAAAAATTAACACTTATAACAACTTTAATTAATAAATCATTTTACAGTCTAATATCCTAGAATGGTTGCAGCAACATAATGTGACCAAGGAGGTCACTATACTGGTATACTCTCCTTAAGTGAGAGTATACCTTCTCGGTGTGTGAGCCATGAATGTCTTTCTCCGATGGTACCTAAAATGGTCAACTTAAGGGGTGAGTAATTTGAGAAATAATCAAGGAAAACACTCAAACAACAGTAATACAACATAACTAGACATACCCACACACATATATTCATACTCACATTATTCCAATTAACTATATATTCCTATACCTTAGCATTCAACTATTTTATCACACTAAGCCAATACATTTCCTTATACAATACCAAATACATAACAATGCTTTTATGCTCAATCATATGAGTATGAATGCACTTTATAATATTACGATTTAATTCCTGAATCCAATGTACACTTTCCATTTAACTTTAACCACTATAACACTTTAACACTTTTATTGGATTCAGTGAATTAAACCAATTATATATCCATGTATGCACTTCTCCATATCCAATAACAATAACACTTTTAACAATCGGGTACATTGTGCTTCACATTCTCCCCGAATGAGGGTTCCTCACACAATGTACCAATAACACTTTTCCCTTTGTAATAACAACACAACCACCTCACAAACCCACCCTCCACTCTGGGAAAAACCGACAAGGAGTAAGCATTTCTCAACCTATAGTTGGATACTTCACCTCCTACTTAGGGAGGTCCCTCATATCCGCTTGCACAACACTTCACCTCCACTTAGGAAGGTCCCTCATGCGATTTGGGTTGATTTGTCCAAATCGGGCTTTAGCAGAAATCACCCTCGACTGGCCAAAACGAGCCAAAGTATTAGAATCATTGTGGTTTGCGTAGAACCAACCCCCAACACGGGAAGCAAACCCGTGTCCTTTGCAGGATCAAAGTTATCCACAATACTTCCAGTATATAATCTTGCCCTCATCAATCGTAAAACGACGTGTGATTTTCCCCGTACACCTAAGGTCCACCTTACTCCATAATGCACGTGTTTCTAATTCATTTTGTGTGGTTTTCATTAGTTGAACTTTTAATATTTTATATCCAATTGGTTGGGTTTCTAACTTAGAACTTTAGGCCATAATATATGTATATATACATGGAGACAATCACACTCAACAACAATAAGGATCACAATCATGGCATTTATTTCATTAGTTTCCTAACAATTTTAGCAACTTATTTCTAGCAATAACTTAAGTTCATAACATGCAATTTATATTCAATCATAACATTTTCAACATACAATTCAAACATAGACATAGAAAATACACCTAATTATAACCCTATTACTATTATTAAGCCCTTTCCCTAATTAAAACCAAAGTACTCCCCCTTACCTCTTGAAGAGAAGAGGAGAAATTGGGGTTGAGTTGGTGCTCCACCACCAATCTCCCAGCTAGCTTCTAGTCCCCAATTCCATGCTCCTTAACACTTCCCTAAGCTCCCTTGAAGATTGCCTCACCCAAAGAGAAGGATTGGAGAAGTTAGGGTTTATGTGGGGGATTTGGGGTTTTTGAGAAATAGAGAAGAAATGGAGATTTGAGAGAGAGGAAATTGGTGGGAATCAATTGGGAGATGATTGGTGGTGACGATTTATTGTTATTTTGTGTTGATTTGGTGATTTTCCAAACCCTACGGTGTGAGAAGAAGAAGCTCGAAGAAGAGAGAGAGAAACAATGAGGTTCTTGCTTCAAAACGTGTTTTAAAACTGATCTGCTGCAATGTATCCGGATACATCACCAAGTATCCGGATACTTCGAGTTGAAAAGCATTGGTTAAACAATTAACCATGCCATTAATCGATTAATTCCAGAAAGTGGTGAAAATCTTAATCAATTAACTCAAGGGTTAATCGATTAACCTGTTTAGCCCACTTAATCCCTTGAACTTCAAATCGCTCTAACTTCTTCGTTAACCGTCGGATCTTGCTCAAATTTTGAGACAAGCATCCTAAGACATTCGTCATCACATCCAATGGTGGAATTCGGGTTTTGAGATATAGATATTAAATTCCTAATTTCCTAAGATCCTATGCTCATTAACTTATAATTACACTTCTAAAACTCACTTCCAAACTAATTCTACTTCCTCAAACCTACTCTTACAAATTCCTACATCCTAAACACATTCTAAACATACTCAAAGACTTGGAAATAACACTACTCTTATCAAAGTCCTATTAATTAAGGCACCTAATAATTGGGGAAAAATCGGGGATGTTACAATTTACGGATGAACCATGAAGCTGTGATGACCAGACATGATTATGTTTGCAGCGTTGGTTAACTGATAGATTATGAAAAAACTATTTCAAAATCAAATCCTAATTTTTTTATTTTAATTTTTTAAAATAAAATAGGAAATATTTAATTTTATTTAAATTGATTAGAATAATCAAAAGTTACTTAAAATGTGAAGAACTAAAATGCAATATGATAAAATTGGATGTTTTATTAGAAATTATGCTGATGTGGCTAATTAAATGAGGTGACGTGCTTTCATTGGCTTAGGCTTCGACGGCACCGAAACCCACAGTTTTACGACGGCACTGAAGAAACCCCCTTTTATTTATTAATTATCTTTAAACAATGTATAATGAATCCCTTTTGAAAATATACTTGACTCATGGCTTTCTATACTGGACAAGCTAAGCAAGTGACCATACACGCAACTATTGGACTATATATGAATCTCTCATAAATCAGCCAATCAATAATTCCCGATTATAAAAATAATAGTAAGTTGTCAATGATATAATATAATATACTTGACACTTGGTTTCCTATATTGGACAAGTGGCCATGCGTGCTACTCTTGGATTATGTTTAGTTGTTATGGAAATATACTTGCATACTCTTGTGAACAACTACTATTCTGTAACCATTCAAATATAATAAAATAATATTTCATTTTGATTTAATGACATATTATTTGATGTCATGTATGTGTTATATTTTAGTGAGTAACGCAATTTACTATGAAATAATTTCTTGAATATTGTATTATCTTTTATAAGTCTGAACTACATTATTCTCACTTTATATATCCTCATTCCTTAGTTTATGTCTAAAGGTTCACATGATTTTTTTAAAGTATTGAGTTATACTCTCTTCCATCTTATAAGTGGCCATTTTGCTTTTTAATGAACTATTATGACTTGGAGTGTTTTTTAACTTCCGACTCTAAAAAGTCGAAAGAATCATCCCGATTTTCATTAATCGGAAATAAAATTATCACTTTTCCGACAAGCAAAAGTCGAAAAACAATTTGAAGACTACTTACAATCGAAAATAAATTTGTTTCCATCTAGGATCTTCTTGTTATTTTTATGAGCACAACTTATTATGTGATTGTTTAATTTTTAAGACTATTAGTAATAAAGAAACTATTACTATTCAAAGTATTTAATCATATGAGTGTCTTTCCCACTAAAAGATAAAAGAAAGGCAAGAAAGAGTTCAAGTTGCCTAGCTTTACAGTCAACAGTAGCATCAAACCTTCGTCAAATTTATTTCTGACCGTAAGTATGTAGTCGGAAATTATTAATTTTTTTTCGACTTTTGCTTGTCAAAAAAGTGATAATTTTGTTTCCAACTAATGAAAATCGGGATGATTCTCCCGACTTTTTAGAGTCAGAAATTAAAAAACACTCAAGGTCATAACAGTCCATTAAAAAGTGAAATGGAGGCCAAAAAGTCAATAGTGGGGTTCAAAAAGGAAAACTCTTTCGAAAAGTGACATTGAGAATGAAACAAAATTTAATAAAGTTAGTTAATTTTACTTAAGTTTTAAACCAAAAGAAAATATATATTTTTCTTATAATTCGAGCATTAGGAAATAATTTTCTTTAAAAAATCTTATGTGCAGAATAAGATGTAATATCTCTTAACCCAAGACGGGCCCCACGTGTATATCATAATCATGGCAGTGCCGTCAATACCATTGGAAAATTTTTAATACACGATATTTAATTGTTAATTCTACACCAATATTTGTATTTGTGTATATCATATTTATCTATGCTATCAAAACTTTAATACTCGCATATATTATATTTATTTCAATATTTATATTTGTACATTATATTTTTTCCTAGCTGCATAAAATGTTTGGGTCCGACATCGCTATTAGCCTATATAAATGGAGAGAATTGCAACGTTGTGTCACACATGCATATTACATACCCATTGCCACCTTTTGCATTGATAAAGAGAGTAATATGGCTAAGACAATGGCTTATTTTTCCTTTGTTCTCCTTTTGGCTTTTCTTACATCTTCTCATGTCTCGGCTCGTGAATTGTGGGAAACTTCATCAAGTGAGTCTGTAACATCCCTCTTTTTATTATTATATAAGTGTAAATTAATTCTAAAAATATAGAGAAGTAGTAAATTAAGTTAGGAACGGACGGGGCAAACAGATGATTTAGTGTTAAACGAAATAAATGGAATGGGAAATTAAAATAAAAGATTTAGGACTCAAAACACAATTTCCACCGTTGGATATGAAAATATAATTTTTAGGAAGTTGCTCGCCAAATTTGAGCAAAATCCGACGGTGAACGAAGAAGTTACGACTATTTGAAGTTGGGGAGAAAATAGCTAAAAATTAGAAAACTAAAGTAGCAGTGTTTGCACGTTTCGCTTAAGCGAAAATCAGTCGCTTGAGCAAAAATCGAAAACTTCCCTACTGAGACCGATTCGCTTAAGCGAGAAGTGGCTGCTAAAGCGAAAACAACTCGTGCCATCACTGAGATCGATTCGCTTAAGCGAATAAATTTCGCTTAAGCGAAAAGTCTGTTATCTGCAACTCGTTTTCACGATTTTTAAGGGGTAATTTCGGGTTTTCCCCACCCAAAACACATTATAAGCCACATATTTCGACCAAGGGAGGAGAAAACATTGTCATCACCATCCTCTTCTCCTCTCCATTCGAAAATCACCCATCTCCAAGCTAGGGTTTGGCTTCTTGATCAATCTCTCTTCCATTGGAGCTCCTATCTTCAAGCTTTGTACCAAGGAACCATCATCAAGCTTATTTCCCTCTTATTCTCCACGGATTGACCTCATGAGCTAGTTCCCTCATCCCTCAATCTTGATCCTTCTTGATTCTAAGAGATTGAGTAAGTAAATCCACTCTCTCTTCACTTCTTAATGTTGATTATTATGTTTCTTTACTAAATAGAACTATTCCTCTTATTTTCTACAAAGGAGCATGGAATTTGCTATTACATGAGGTTCTCATTCTCTCTGAGTTAGGGGAACACTACCATCTCCACTTTCTTGTCTCTTGCCATCTCTATACACACCTACAAGGATTATTGTGGTTATTAAGCTTGGTAGAGCACTCTTGATTTTAGGGTTCAACACCCACCAAGGTTTTCTCTTTTCATTCCATTCTCAAGGTAAGGGGATGTATCGCCGTACGGTGGTTGTATAGCTAGTGGTGTGTGAATGTGTTGAGGTTATTTGGTTTGTTGCTTAGGAGAAATTAGGATGAGGATAGAAACTAGAGTAATTAGGAAGTTTAGAATTTTAATTTACTAAATGCTTAAATTATATGAACTAAATGTTGGTTGATTTATGCTTATAATGTTTAACTTGTTGATGAATGCTAATTGTTGAGTAGGAATTGTGCATGTATGTAGTACTTGGTTTCCACGAGATTAAGGGAAAATGATACTTAGAACAAATGAGAGAATGGTTAGAAGTAATTATTAGGCATAAAGGAAAATTTAATGCAAAAAGGAATTTATTAGACAAGAAGAGAAATAGTTAAACACTAAAAGAGAAATAACGAGCAAAGAAAATAAAGGTAAATATGATTAAAGACTCCTTTGGAATGCGAATACTAATCCTATAAGACGTGCGGAGGGGTGTCATAAGCCGGGTGCACAACACCTGCAGTAAGTCACAAGCCTACCAATCGCAAGGGTTGAGTAAGACGTGCGGCCTTTGGGGATCCGTACGCGTCGGTAAGTCGTATCCTCGAAAGACGGGGAACGCAGTGGAAGGATTCGCATTACCATCTCCCCGGGTTGTGAATACTAGCCCTAGAAGACGTGCGGAGGGGTGTTGTAAGTCGGGTGCGTAACACCTGCAGTAATTCACAAGCCTACCAATCGCAGGGGTTGATTAAGAAGTGTGGCCTTTGGGGATCCGCACGCATCGGTAAGTCGTATCCTCGAAAGACGGGGAACGCAGTGGAACTATCCCACAACGCCGAAAAATAAAAGATAGCTAAGAGAATAAGAAAAGGAAGAAGTAATTAAAAGAAATAGTTTAAACAAAGTAGAAAGCTAGTAATGAGAGAAAGTGGACATAGGAATTATTCGAAGGGTGGTTAAAATTTATGGAGATGCTTGTGTTTGTAGCGTAGAGTGTGAAATTAATATTTGTATATATGACCATTATGTGTTAATTGTGACTAATTGTGATTGACTTGGCATACTTTATGCATTGCTAGTTAGTGCGGTACTCACCCTTACAAACATTTCAGGTACTGAGTTTGAGCACATCGAGATGGAGGCCGAGCAGGACCCCACTCCCACTGAGGGAGTGTGATAGCTTTCCCCTAGTAGTCATGTTGGGATTCCAGGCCATGTTTTGAGTCTCATGTATTATATGTTGGTGAGACTTGTATGATATCTCTTTTGATGTATATATTCTGGTTGGGGCGGCCCGGGATCTATCCACCCATGGGTTGGGCTTGGTATTTTATTTTGATTTGTGGCATGCTACTTATTACTCTGCTGATGATACTCTGATTTTACTGCTGGATTTTATGATGTGGTGACGATTTAATAAGTCCCACTATGGATGGCCCTAAGAGGCTTATGATGTTTATTTTTGTCTGTTGTGTCTGCTATATTTGATTTTGACAGGTGACAGGGAAAACCAAATTTTGGAAATATCCGTAAAACAAATAGAACTCTGTCCGTTTTTTGGAAAATCCTAATTAACATTTTTAATAATTAAAAGAAATTTTTAAGTCGTAAATTTTAAAATAAGGAAATTAACTTAGGGTGTTACAGAGTCCCTTTATTTGCTTCTTTCACCTATACAATAGCACAGTTTTTTTTTTTTTTTGAAAAAGCTTAAGTTTAATGTATGGAGCTAACTCTTTTGAACAATAATAAATCAATAATAATGATATAGATATTTTCAAGGGCTCAAGTTAATCATGCTCCACTAGTAGATCGAAACATGCTAGCTTGCATTTCTTAATGTCATTAGCTTATGCCTTAATTAGTTGGGTAAAATGGTAATGGTTTTTATAAAGATAAATGTGTAATACAAAGTTTTTATTATAAGTACCATTATTTTCATATATATATATATATATAATTGTTATACGTGCAGAGAAGCAACACTTGTACAATTATTATGAAGGATCCAACGTCAATGACAACTTTGAGCATCCATTGAATTCGAAGTTTGAAGTGAATCTAAAGAATAAGGTCGTTCACTTGCGGCCTAGCATTTTGCCGGATGATGATGATGATGCCCAACATAATTCTATACCACCCTATTCCTTTCCTCCACCCATTATAGCACCACCCCTTCCACCCCTTCCACCCTTTATACCACCACCCCTTCCATCCTTTCCACCCTTTATACCACCACCCCTTCCACCCTTTGGTTCTCTAAGCTTCAAAGACGACATTGGTATGTATTGTATGAGGTTGTTTACTTGTATGTATGTGTTGTCTTAGCTATGCATCACAAAATAACTTAAGAAGTATATAACTTAATAAATTTTCTACTATTCTGATCTCAACCAAATAATGTAGAGGTAAGAGAAGAAAAAGTTACTCAAATTTTCCTCAAGCTTTACACAAAAAAAAAACCATGATTGGAATTTGATGAAGCTAAGCCATCACAATGTTCATCATTTACATGACGGGTCATTTTAAGTTACTACATTATTGGTATAATATTGATAACCAAATATGGGGCATCAAAAACCTCCTTCACACTTGATCCATCAAACTTGAAAGTAACTAATGAGGCCTTTCGGTTTGGACTAATTTTTCCGTATTTTCCTAGCCATCCCCAAGAATTATTATAGGCATGCATATTTTTTAATTTGTTTAAATTATTAGTTTTTCAAGAAGTAATTTTCATTATTCTTGTTTTGTTTAAATGATAATTTTTCGACATCTCCTTTTTTACAAATTTTTTATTCAACATTTTCCACTTTAAAAAATGAGTGGCAAATTAAATCGTGTGTTTTCTCTTTCTCCTATTTTCCTTCATAAGATAAATGTAGAACATGAAAGTGTTGGATGAGGGATATAAAAAAGATTAATACATGAGATTGTTCCATGAATTTGTGTACATCGATTAATTTTATCTTTAAGATTTTTGAAATTTTCAATTGGTTTATGAGATAAAAAATTTGAGCCATATTAGTCCTTAATTATTGGTCAAATTAGATCCTGAGCTTGTGAACTCCTAACCGAATGGATTAGTGTGATTCACGTTTTTCTATTTCGGGGATTAATTTTAAATTTCGATAACATCAATGACTAATTTGATCGGTGTTCATAAAGTCAGGGACTAATTTCACATATTACTCATATAAAAAACTTTTCTTTTTGAAAAAAAAAACCTGATTCGATTACCATTAATGCGATCTCTGAAAAAAAATATTTTTCTATAAAAAAAATGAATCAAAATTTCTTTAGGCTATCACGGAATTTATGGGATTATTACAATTTGAGTATAAAACTATAAAAATGAGCTTTATTTATACAGATACGCTTAGGTAAACAATTTAATTAAGAGTTTTGTCAATAAATTTTTTAAAAATGGTTTTTCTTACTATTTGTTGGCAATAATCGAAAAACAACTTTTTAAAATAAGTTAAAAAACTAATTTTGCAAAGCTTATTGCAATAAGCTAAAAGCTAAATGATGAGTATGTATGCAGGAAGACCAAATTTATTCTCATCATTTTTTTGCTCTTATCGCGGAGTTAACCCTTAACTTACATTGTTCACGATTGATGAATGAAAATTTATGTGAATAAAAATGGTAAAGTTAGTAAAGATGACACGTTGAATTGATGAATTTTATTTTACAATTTCTGAATCATCAAGCAAGCAGTTAATAACTTTATAGTGGATAAATCTCATGAGATATAAGATTCTAAGTCTTTTAACTATGATGACAACTAATATTGCAGAAGGTTACCAGAGGGTTTTACATCGTTCATTTGACAAAAGCTTCGGGATGAAGAATGGTGGTAAAACAAGTTACGGTGGCGGCCCAAGTATGGAAGACACTATTGAGGACACAAAGAATTAGTTCCAATGAAAGGAGAAATTAATCCTAGGTCTGGACTACTACCTCATCTATGATTTAGACCGGTACTAATTTAACAAGTATTAAAAATAATTATCAAGTGATAGTTAATGTTTTTTACTTTTAAAATGTATCTTCCTATAATATCAAATTATGAATAAAATGGCTACCAGGACCAAATTAAATAATAATTACTCGAAAGAAAGACATTATATACCTTAACATACAAGGGTCGGTGTAACTAATAATTCAATCCTATTTGTTCTAAAACCTTGTGAACTTAATTATGCTATGCATTTACTTTTTTTTATCTGGATTGATGTCTATTGTGAGTTTTTCTATAGGATTTTCGGTTTATTTCATTTGTTCGTTGATAAAAAAAAATAGAAGTATTGTTATTAAAATCCTCATCAATCTCTTTTCTTAACATTTTCGAAATTCTTTTTTTTTCCTTCACTTTCGTGCTTTTTAACTTGAATCAACTTAAAATACTTTAAATTCTTAAAAATTTAAAACCATTTATCCAAAAGTTGAATTACTAACACGGAAATTTAACCATTCATAATTTATCTTTACTTTATTTTCTTAACCACTTAAACGGTAAAAATTACCAAATACTACAAGTCATGCACATATTCCCAACTCTCAACAGACACTTTTTTCTTTTCTTTTCTTTTTTTAAGGGAAATATGTATTTTATTTATAGATCAGAAACACAGTACAAGTAATGACAAACATGACAATTACAAGTACAAGATATTTTACACTAGTAATAGTTAAAGGGAAAGCAAAATACACTGCAACAACTGTAACATCCCAAATTTAGTTCCAAGTATAACCTATGTTGGGATGGTCTTAGGGTAGAAGGAATGGACATATAAGTTAGAATCTAGCCCAAAATACATGTAGAACAAGGGTTAAAAACATAGAACCTTAGGAAATTTAAAATAAAATATTGGCAACTCTAAACACAAATTCCACCGTTGGATGTGAAGATTGGTATGTAGGGAAGCTTTCTTTAAAATTTGAGGAAGATCCAACGGGTAACGAAGAAGTTATGACCTTTCAAAATTTGGATACTGCAAAATTGTGCAGCTTAATCGCATCTTAATCGTCTCTTAATCGATTAAGCTGCAATTTAATCGATTAAACACTGCTACTGAGGAAAAAAATAAAAGCGAAACACACGTTCCTTCCATGCCAAATTTGTTTCTCTCCCTCTTCTCTCTCCTAGGGCACCAAATTTATTCACTCCAATCCATAATAAATCACTATAAATCAATCCCCATCACATACAAACATCATCTCCTTCATCAATCTCTCCTATTATTCTCTCTCTCACGGATTTCTCTCTCCCTCTCCAAGAACAAGTGTTGTTCTTCATTCTCCTCAAGGATTTGGGGCTCCAATCTCAACTATCATCAAGAACCATCATTAATCTCACTTTCTCTCCCTCAAATTCAAGGTAAAGTGCATTTTCCTCTCCTCCCCCTTGGTCATACGAATTTCCCCTCTTGTTCCCCATGAAATTGAGCTCCATATTATGTAGTGCCACTTTCTCATGTTCTTTTTCATTTACATGGCTTAAAGAAACTCAAAACCACTCTCCTCCCTCTCCTATCCTTCCGGAGCTCTTTGGTTGTGGTGCTAAGTGCTAGGGCTTGGAGGTTCACCCTTACTTTTCACGGTTAAGGTAAGGGGGTGGATATTGTGATCATTGCCTTGTTCTAGGGAGTTGGTTCTAATTAGTATATAATGATTTGTTAGGGTTATGTGTTAGGGGAGAAAATTAGATTATAAAACCCTAGGTTATTGAATATAAAATTCTAATTAATTAAATATGCATGATGATTGGATGTTAAGACTAGGAAAAGGAAACCCAATAATATGAAATTGAATTATTTAATAAATGAAACTTGGATAATGATTATAATGAAGTATGAGGGGATTTTGGTAACATGATAGTGAAGTGGCCGTAAATGATTTCTATGATAATTGATTTTAATTGTCAAGTTTTGTATAAAATGATAAATGATTGATGTTGCAAATATATGTAGGTATTATGGATTAAATTGATATAGAAAGAAAATGGAATGGAAACGATTATATGTGATGAATATGCGTATTTGCACCTAATTGCTAAATGAGTATACATGTTAGGTATTATCAATTGTGAACAAAGGACATGGCTTATGAAATTGAACTTGTGAATATAGGAATTGGAAGTAAAATGATTATGTGTAAACAAAAGTAAAAGGCGATATATGTAAATTGAAATGAAGGGCAATCTGAATGTTGGGCTATAAAAGAGAACACTATTTGGTATAATTGTGATAACTGAGAAAGGAAATAAATAAGGAATTTACATGAATGATTAGATGTTGGATGTGTGTTGTTGAATTTAAATGTGTTATAATTGATTGAACAAGAATGTGGTATATATGTTGGCCTCTGTTTTGAGGTGACGATTATTAAATTGTGATGAATTGTTTATAATGAGAATAATGTTAAGTATAATCTAGGTGGTTGTATGAGGTACCTTCCGGTGTGGAGGTGAAGTACCCACCGGCGAAATTGTATGAGGTACCTTCCGGTGTGAAGGTGAAGTACAATGGTATGAGGTACCTTCCAGTGTGAAGGTGAAGTACCCATAGGCCAAATGTATGAGGTACCTTCCTGCGTGGAGGTGAAGTACGATTGAGTGTTGACCTCTGACCTGAGGGACACGAAATGAATAAAATGTTAAAATGTGTTGACCTCTAACCTGAGGGACACGATATGAATTAAAATGAATTGAGTGTTGACCTCTGACCTGAGGGACAACGGATTAAATAATGAGTTGGGTGTTGACCTCTAACCTGAGGGACACCGGATGAAATGTGTATTGGTGTGTTGACCTCTGACCTAAGAGACACACCGTGAATTAAGAAATTGGGTGTTGACCTCTGACCTGAGGGACACAAAATGAATTATAATGAATGGGTGTTGACCTCTGACCTGAGGGACACATAATTTAAATAAGGAAAAGAATGAGAGCCTCTGTTTTGAGGTGATAAATGTGTTGCATGAAATTGTGCATTGGCCTCTGATTTGAGGTGATGTACTGAAATAAAATGAGTATGTGAAATGAATAAAAAGTAAAGGAAATGAATGTTGAATGGAATAATGAAAATGGAAACGTGGAATAAATAATGAGTATGGAAATAATGAAATGAGTATGGTGTGCAATATGTGAATATATGCTTATTTGCTAATTGTGTTTGACCTAGTGGGTTGTTATGTCTAGTTAGAAACTGCTTTCTATTTCATGTGCAATGCTCACTCCCTTACATTTTTCAGGTACGGAGATTGAGCTGGCACAGCCCCCGGCCGAGCAGGAGTACTTTCCCTTACAGGGAGAGTAGGGTGTTATGGGTTTAGAGTATAATATGGACCTAAGCCTCTTATATTATTTTGATGTAAATTTAATATGCATATTTTGAATGAGGCTTAGGATGTTTTGTTTTGACGAAGTTATATGTTTTGGTTATGACACTCAAACTTAGTATTTTCCGCTATTACTCTGAATAGTTGTTACCTCTGGTATATTTGGAGCCCATGGGGCCTTGATATGAGTTAGAAATATAATTTGAAGCCCTGCTGGCTATTAGTTGTTTATTTGAAACTGTTTATCACATGTTAAATTTTGGATTAGTCCGAAAAACAAACAAAACTTCGTCCGTTTGATGGTTGATTTTAATGTAATAAAAATGAATTTTTAAGTCCGTATTTTAATATAAGGGGAATTAAGTGTATAAATCATAGGGTGTTACAACAACAAACTCTTCCATGTGGACATGAATCATTAGCAACTGCCAAAACAGGACTCTAACAAGAGATTTAATAACCTTTAATTCCAAGATAACAATCTAATTGATGCTGGGACTAAGCTCAGTTCAGCGACAAGAAATCTCAGATATAAAACGAGAGAGCCGTTGGACGGTAGCCAAATCAACAGTCGACAAAGGGAGATCTGTCTCGACGAGTAGCCTTCCAATTATTATTGGAGCAAAGACGATGACCATCAGATCTGGAAAGTAGAAACTATCCAGAAGCATCCCTCCACTGGAAACACACAAAACAAAAACAACTTGCACAAAGGCAAGACAAAACCCAAATAAACTGGGGTAAACAAACACTATTGGAAAAAACACTTTTAAAATCGGTCGTTTTAGACTTTTAAAATCAGTCGCTGAGGTGATGTGCAAAACGGTGATGTTAAAAGTAACACTTTTAAAATATGTCATATGACCGAGTTAAAAAGTTTTTCAAAATCTGTCGTATGATTTTGAAAGTTTGCATTTTTAAAATCGGTTGCTAGTTTTGACCGAGTTAAAAAATTGTTTTAAAATCGGTGGTGTCTTTGACTGAGTTTAAAAGTAACTTTTAATATCAGTTGTTATAACAACCAATCTTAATTGTATGTAGCACCTATTTTGTCAGACGCCCTTTAACTTTATTTTTCAACAAATACACCCCTACAGTTTGCTCCGGTGAGCCATATACCCCTGCATGCCATTTCCGGCCACCGGGGCTGACGTGGACCGCTGGAGTCAGCAAGTGGTAAAAATAGAAGCCCTTGTAGTTTGAGTCTTTTTTGTCAGATACCCCTATATATAACTTCAAAAATTCATATCTTTTAAACCGTAAGTCCAAAAATTACAAATTTTATGTCAAAACAATCGTATTGAAATATAGAATTTTAAAATGTAATTATTTTATTTTTATGGATAGTTTTGTAAAAAATTGTTTTTTGGCCAATTTTCTATACGAATTTTGAATTTATGAATTATTAAAAATAATTTATGAATTGGATTGCACTAGTTTTTATTATAGTTTGAGGATCATAAAAATCATGAGTTTTGGCTTTTAAAAATAAATTGCAAAAACTATAAAAAAAAAGCTATAAGAAAAAAACTAAATTTAAAATCATCGGAGACTGACATAGTCAAAACTCATGATTTTTATGTTCCTCAAACTAGAATAAAAACTAATTCAGTCCAATTCATAAATTATTTTTAATAATTCATAAATTCAAAATTCGTATAGAAAATTTCCCAAAAAACGAATTTTTAGAAAACTATCCATAAAAGTAAAATAATTACATATTAAAATTCTATATTTCAATACGATCGTTTTGATATAAAATTTGTAATTTTTGGACTTACGGTTTAAAAGATATGAATTTTTGAAGTTATATATAGGGGTATCTGACAAAAAAGACTCAAACTAGAAGACCTCTTATTTCTACCACTTGCTGACTCCGGTGGTCCACGTCAGCACTGATGGCCGGAAATGACATGCAGGGGTATATGGCTCACCGGAGCAAACTTTAGGGGTATATTTGTTGAAAAATAAAGTTAAAGGGCATCTGACAAAATAGGTGCAAACTACAGGGGCACCTGACATAAATAAGCCTATTTTTTAAAAAATAAAACGCTCTTGATCAGTATAATGCCCTTGATGAAGCCAATTTCCTTGGCATTGTTGCAGGCCATACATCAGTATAATAATCTCAACCAAGTTCTTCTAATTCGTTTTTCTTACTGGTAACCTCAAATTAGACGATTCAACAATATAATAATCAAATAAGCAATTTGCTACAGTAACATAATCTATTTGCCACAAGAAAAATTCAGAAATAAAAAAAGTGCAAGCAACAAGCTGTAACTATCTTTTATCTGAAGAATCAGAAATAGTGTACCATTATTACTTAAACAACGCTACCTCATAAAAGATGTGATGGACTAGACTTAAGAGCCTACTAACAGGCCCAACCCAACTAAGCTAGGGTTACACACAACACACCTAACAGGTAATCCCTTATAAGAACTACCATGCTATAGGTGTTAAGGTATATTCTCTCATCCCTACTCTCAAGAACTACGTGTGGCTTGATCCCCTTATTACTGGGGGTATGTAGGATCGGGGTCACCCTCGTCAGCTGCAACAATCACAAACACACATCGTGGTGTATCCCTAACAATGGAACACTACATTGGCGCCGTCTGTGGGGACGATAAACTTCGATTCCCATCCACATTCCAACAAACCAAAAAAAAATAAAAAAAAACAAAAAACGAAAAAGCATGGAGGCTGCACAGCAACGAGGTGGTTGCAGGGATGGCGGGGCTCTTCTCATCGTCTCGCTCCTCGTGGTGCAATGGTGGCGGTGCTGTCCGCTTCTCACTCGCGATGCGGCGGTGCTGTTCTGACCTCCTCATGGTGCCGCTGCATCTCGCTGGCGTTATTCACGGTGAGGAGCCAACGAGCCAACGTTTCCAACCACCACGACAAGACCAATCACCATGGAAGCCAGATCCAGATCCAGATCGTCTTCACCGAATCCGAACCGGGGATGAGAAGTTGAGAACCATCGGTCTCCTTCGCGACAAAAGCAGCAGATCGACCCATGGCAAGAGGCAACAATTCGCGAAAAGGCCACCGCCGGTCTTGCGGTTTCATCGTTTGCAGAGGAGCAACGATTCGCGAAAGGCCATTGGTAGGAACAACCTCCATCTCTGTTCGAACGATTCACGCCTCGGTTTTGCTCCTCTGTGCTTGCTACTGCTGCAAACGGCGACACTCATCGTTAGAACACCGTCTCCTCTGTTCCAGTTCCTTCGCACAGAACCGCCGTCTTCTTCGTCTCCTTCGTCCACGATTCCCACCGCCGAGGCAGAACCAGCAAGCAAGAACTTATATTAAGCTGAGAACTTATATTGCTGTGCAGCCTCCATGCTTTTTCGTTTTTTGTTTTTTTTTATTTTTTTTGTTTGTTGGAATGTGGATGGGAATCGAAGTTTATCGTCCCTACAGACGACGCCAATGTAGTGTTCCATTGTTAGGGATACACCACGATGTGTGTTTGTGATTGTTGCAGCTGACGAGGGTGACCCCGGTCCTACGTACCCCCAGTGATAAGGGGATCAAGCCACACGTAGTTTTTGAGAATAGGGATGAGAGAACATACCTTAGCCCCTATAGCATGGTGGTTATTATAGGGGATTACCTGTTAGGTGTGTTGTGTGTAACCCTAGCTTAGTTGGGTTGGGCCTGTTGGTAGGCTCTTAAGTCTAGTCCATCACAGTGCCCCTAGAGAATCCCTTTAGTAAGACATGGGTCCGTATGTGGTCGGCAGACCCTACAAAAGATTTATTATTTACACAGGAAAAAACTAATTTGGCCAGTCTTGAATTATGCAAGCGGATAAAGACCACCAGAATAATATATTGTAGCACCAAGAGCAATGACAGCCCAAAATATGAGAAAACCTATGATAACAGTTCTTAACACGTGTTCATAATCACCAAATAAGCTGCTGCTAAATTCTGATCCATTAGAAGCATCAATGATGGAGAATCCTCATCGTCGTTAATATCACTATCCTCATCTCTTCTGCTGGTTCCAGTTGTTGCAGCACATCCTAATTGCTAAGTTCAGAGCATTTCATGCAAGTGCAGTCCACCACCAATGTAATTTCAGGATTGTCTGCATCTACCAAGTACAACACTCCATATTCTACCTGTGATACTGAAATAACAACCATTGGATGCCATAAAAAAAACAGTATAGAAATTAATAATACATATGGCTTAAATAATTTGTAGGTCATAAAATTAATACATCAGGCTCGTCTTTAAAATTATATGTTACTACTATCACGTTGTTTAGACATCTTTCAAATAACCGTTAGTCATAACTAAATATAATATCAATGTTAATGCATGATTATTTTGTGTGTACCCAGACAGACAGAAGTACAAGGACCAAGTAAAAAGGACAAATGGAACAACTGTCAAATATCAAACTTTCAACATAAGCACACCTCAAACTCAGAGGGAAACAAATAGCTGTGTATTTAAATTAAAAATTATACTGAGAACAACTTATAATTAAAATATGCTTAAAAGCTCTAATAAAAAAATCAGAAATAAGAAATAAGAAATAAAAAACAGAAAGAGAGCATTACCAAACTTATATTAAGCTGCAAACTTGTTAATTCCTAAAAATACGTCACAAATCTAGTAAACAAAAGGAGGGTGGGGACTACAATTCATTACACTCATCAAATTCATTTGTAACCTAGAAAAATCTAGGATATATATATATATATACACACACACAAATTACTGAAGGGACCAAAAGCAAATTTCAAAATCAGATGCTTCATTCCTCTTATCCTTTGATGTGTATTTGTATTAGACATTCAACAAGTTAACGTTGAATTAATTTCCCTGCCAAAACAACACCAAATATTGAGCTTGCCAAGCCATTTTTTACACTACCACCTGTAGTCCATTTCATTTCATCTATGCCTTGACTCTTGATCACTAAGATTTACTCACAGAGACTTCAAATATAAACAAATAATACCATTTACCATGTCAGCATTTTATACGGCATATGCTTCCACACTTAACATATAAGAAATTTTGAAACATATACAGCATAAGCACGCAACTAAAAATTACTCGTAAATGATAGAAGATTTACATTTTGAAGTCTTTCATATTCCTGTTGACTGTATTTTGGAATTTCTGTCTGCTCACCAAGAGCTGCAAGGAGTCTCCAAACCTAGTATTAGAAAATATCAAGCACTTTAATGAAGGAGATCATAGTAATCAACCGTGCTACACATGCCATCACCTCCTCTATACATTTATTTCTATACATTATATGAACTGTCATCACCTCCTCAGCAAGATCCTTCTTAGGCATTTTATTAACAATCTTAGGAGGATAACCAGAGAAAGTATTGTACCTGTGTAGTGGAAGCCAAATGTAAAAGATAATTAGAAAAACTAACAGGTGAACACATATCAACAAGTTTACATGGTACGGTTACAAACACTACAACATTTTTAATTTTCTACAACGATACAAAACCGTTGCTGAAAGTATAGGCAACGGTTTTCAAACTGTTCTCTAGGTAAGTGTTGTCTATTGTCAAAGGCAACGATTTTTTGTATTTGGCAACAGTTTTATGAAAACCGTTGCCCTTTGACTTATAAACAGCAACGATTTTTTGGTACATAATATGCAACGGTTTTGCTATAAACAGCAACGGTTTCTTTGTTCAGAATATGTAACGATTTTATTAAGAAAACCGTTGTCCTTTTCCTTTTAAACAACAACAGTTTTGCTATAAACAACAACGGTTTCTTTGTTCATAATATGCAACAACTTTGTCAATAAAATCGTTGCCTTTTTCGTTTAAACAACAACGATTTTATTCATTTATAACATATGCAACACTGAAAAAACCGTTGCATTATGTTTCAACAACAGTTATATAACTATTGTCAACTTCACATAGGCAACACTTACTTTAGGTTCAATCTATATGCAACACTTTTAATAAAATTATATTGAGTAGTGTTTGTATATATATATATATACATACATAATGAAATTAAATTATAATCATCACCATACATACCAAAATAACATAAGATTATAACATAAAATTATATTTTTCCATAATCCAAAGAGTACAAGACCAAATTAAGTACTTGCTAATTAACATAATAAGTTTTTGCTAAAGTTAAAAAAAAAAGTCAGCTTAAATAATCCATATATATATATATATATATTCTTGCATTGCCAATGACATCATTCTCATTCATCTTCAGCTTGGTCTTCCTCAACATTCAAATTTTGCTGCAATATGAAAAAAAATATAATATGTTAAGAATAGAGAATCAAAACATCATTACAATATATATTATTTGGCGCACACAAATAGACACAATAGGTTATATGTAACATCCCGAATTTTAATTCAAATAATATTTAGAATAACGATAAGATTTGGAAGTAAGGATTATTCTAAAAAGGATGTAAAATGATGGATTAGGAGTTCTTTGAATGCCATAAAGGAATCAAGAAGCATTGGCATCAAAAAGGAGGTTGAAAGATGAACGAAAGAGCGTTAGAAGCGATGTTTTTGGTGTTATAAACACCCTATATTAGGAAATTCAAAATAAAAGATTTACAACTCTAAACACAAATTCCACCGTTGGATGTGAAGTAGAATAGGTGAGGAAGCTTGATTTAAAATTTGAGGTAGATCCAACGGGTAACGAAGAAGTTATGACCTTCCAAAGTCTGAATGCTGAAAATCTGAGCAGCTTAATCGATTAAGTTGCAACTTAATCGATTAAGGTCCACTGATGGGAAAAGGCCTAATCGATTACTAATCGATTAAGGGCTGCTGAATGAGAAAAAAATAAAACCAATCCACACGTGAATTCTTGCCAAAAACTCGAATTTTCTCTCTCTACGGCACAAAATCTCTCATCCCAAATCCATCAAGACTCAAGGGAATCACTTCAAAATCCACCATCAAGTCCCTCTTTGTTGCTCCAAGTAAGTGTTCATGTTCTTGAGTCCTTTTCTCCCTCTCTAATTTGGATTTTCTCTCTCTCTCTTCCCACCTCTTGGTGAAACTCGATTTTCCCCTTGATTGTGCCATAATCTCTTCATCGTTCTCATTTCTATGGCTTAGGGAAGATCATCATCACTCTCCTCCTTCGATTGCCTTTGGAGCTCTTGGTTTTGGGAGCGCTTGAAGCTAAGGCTTGGGTTTTTCCACTCTCCCTCTCCTTGGTTAAGGTAAGGGGGTGGATATTGTGAGCATTGGCTTGTTCTAGAAAAGGGTTTGTATTTAGATATAATGATTGGCTAGGAGTTTATGTGTTAGGGTAGGAAATTAGAAACCCCAATTTAGAACTAAGGAAAATGGTAAAAATAGGCTTAATTTATTAATTATGGAACTCTAAGAAGTAGAGAATGAGGTTAGGTTTTACTTGAGGAGAATAAATGGCATGAACCCCTAAGCTAGGATTTTAAATCAATAATTCGGACAAGTGAAAAATGTGGTTATGCATGATTATATGAAAAGGTGAATTTTGTTGTTACTTGCACTAATTGTTTATGTGAAAAGTGATTTGTATGAATAGTGGTGGATGTAATTATGTGTTATATTGGGCATTTCTTAAACAAGGGTATGGTGTTAATTAGGAAAGTGAATTGTGGCTATTTGGTTATAATTGTGATGGTGCTTGTGCTTGGAATGATTAGGTAAACATTAAATGGAATTGGTAAGCAAAATAATGACTTATAATATGGATAACTAATATTGGATAAATATGGTGATGTATTGTAGGCCTTCGATTTGGAGGAGACAATACATCGTAAATTGGGGTTGTATTGTAGGCCTTCGATTTGGGGGAGACAATACAACGTAAACGGGGCGATGTATGTAGGCCTTCGATTTGGTGGAGACATACATCGTCGATGGTGTATGTATGTAGGCCTTCGATTTGGTGGAGACATACATACACCCTAAGTAAAAGGAAAAAGGAAATGACCATGGATAAAATGAGGTAATTGGTAATGGAAAAGCGATGTATGTAGGCCTTCGATTTGGTGGAGACATACATCGTGATTGGTGTATGTATGTAGGCCTTCGATTTGGTGGAGACATACATACACCGAAAGTAAAAGGAAATGAATAAAGGAAAAAGGGGATAAAATTGGTTAAGATAATGGTAATGGAAAAGCGATGTATGTAGGCCTTCGATTTGGTGGAGACATACATCGTGATTGGTGTATGTATGTAGGCCTTCGATTTGGTGGAGACATACATACACCGAAAGTAAAAGGAAATGAATAAAGGAAAAAGGGGATAAAATCTGTTAAGATAATGGTAATGGACAAGCGATGTATGTAGGCCTTCGATTTGGTGGAGACATACATCGTGATTGGTGTATGTATGTAGGCCTTCGATTTGGTGGAGACATACATACACCGAAAGTAAAAGGAAAGGAATAAAGGAAAAAAGGGATAAAATTGGATAAGATAATGGTAATGGAAAAGCGATGTATGTAGGCCTTCGATTTGGTGGAGACATACATCGTAATTGGTGTATGTATGTAGGTCTTCGATTTGGTGGAGACATACATACACCGTAAATATAAGGAAAAGAATAAGGGAAAAGGTAAGGGATTAAAAAGGGATTTCTTTGGAAATGGGGAAAATAATTAAAAGGGAATCATAAGTTGAAAATGGATTAAATAAAAGGGAACCGACACTTGTAAAATGATGGAATTGGAAAATGTGGTATGCTTGCGATGAAATTGTACTTATGTGAATTAAATTGCTAATTGTGTTTGTCCTGGTTAGTTGTTATGTTTATCTAGAAACTACTTTTCTATTTCATGTGCAATGCTCACTCCCTTACCATTTTTCAGGTACAGAGATTGAGTTAGCACAGCCCCCGGCCAAGCAGGAGTGCTCTCCCTCACAGGGAGAGTAGGGTTATTATTGGGATTAGGATATTATTTTTGGCATAGCAATGTGTTGAGCATCATGCTAGTTGCACCTAGTATTTATTTTCCGCTTAAACTCTGATAACTGATACAGGATATTATATTTTATGCCCATGGGGCTGTTATATGATATGTGCATGAGATGAAGCCCTGTTGGCTGTTGGTTGTTTATATTGATAATGTTATTCACAGGTTAAAATTTGGAAAAGTCCGAAAAACAGGCAAAACTCCGTCCGTTTGACGGGTGATTTTATTATATTAAAAAGGAATTTTTAAGTACACATTTTTAATACTTGGGAATTAAGGGTAGTAATTATAAGGGTGTTACATTATACCTCTTCATTTGGAATATGGGTTGAGGTAGAAGAAGGATGTGTAGCGCTGTTTTCACTACCCAAGGCTCCTACCATTATATTATTCAAAGCCTCATCATCCAAATCCGGGTTTGTTTGCTTCAACACACATTTTAAGAGCGCTTCTAATCCTTTGACCTTCTTAGACAAGCTATCAATCTTACCAGCACATTCTTTCTTGACAGCTGCAATTTCTTGATTTCTTTTTAACATTGTCGGTGTAATAGTTCTTCCAAAACAATGCACCTTGCCTGGCTTAAGAACGCTGGGGCAACTTACCAGCGAATGATGAACAAAGTCTTCGGCCCATTGATTGGGCCCAGAATGGAGGTATACATCGATGATATGATTGCAAAGAGCTTGAAGGAAGAAGACCATGCCAAGGATTTGAAGGTCATCTTGGGCAGGATTCGACAGTTCGATATGAGGTTGAATCCGGAAAAGTGCACGTTTGGGGTTCCCGCTGGTTCATTCCTCGGGTTTATGCTCACTGAACGAGGAATTGAGGCAAATCCAGAGAAGTGCCGAGCCATCCTCGAGATGAAAAGTCCATCTGATATCAAAGGTGTACAACAGCTGGCAAGTCATGTTGCGGCTCTTTCTAGATTTTTATCTCAGTCAGCTCGGAAGGCTCTACCATGGTACCAACTGCTGAGGAAGGAGAAGGAAAAGACATTTGAGTGGAATGAGGCATGCGAAAAGGCCTTCACTGACCTTAAGCAATATCTTGCATCCCCTCCAATCTTATCCAGCCCTGTAAATGGAGAAATTCTGTTCCTTTACTTATCAGTGGGTGATTCGGTAGTCAGTTCGGTTTTGGTTCGGGAAGAGTCGGGCAAAGAATCTCCTGTCTATTTCGTTAGCCGAGCACTTCAGGGGCCAGAGCTGAGGTATCAGAAGGTAGAAAAATTGGCGTATTGTTTGGTTATCACGACCAGAAGGCTGTGTCAATACTTCCAGAGCCACCACATCAAAGTCAGAACAACTCAGCCGATCCGTCAGATTCTTCAAAAACCCGACTTGGCAGGAAGAATGGTGACTTGGGCCATTGAACTTTCCGAATTCGACATCGCTTTCGAACCTAGGAAGGCAATGAAGTCCCAGGTCCTAGCTGATTTTCTGACCGAGTTTACTGAGCCATTGACGAGCTCAAACTTGGACTGGAGTATTTATGTCGATGGGTCGAGTAACAAGCTCGGGGCAGGTGCTGGAATAATCCTGGAGAACTCCGAGGGAGTTACCCTTGAATACTCTTTGAAGTTCAAATTTCCAACTTCAAATAATCAGGCAGAGTACGAAGCTGTGATGGCTGGTCTGAGAATGGCGAAAGAGGTAGGAGCCCGAGAGGTGAAGATTTTCAGCGATTCTCAGTTGGTGGTTTCACAAGTCAAAGGTGATTATCAAGCCAAGGAACCCATCCTCTAAAAGTATCTCGAGAAGGTGAGGTTCCTATCTTCGGAGTTTGCCAAGGTCGAATTCTGCCACATCCCAAGGGAAAGCAATGGCCGAGCGGACATTCTTTCCAAACTTGCTTCAACAAAAGGCCCTGGAAATAACAAAACACTGATCCAAGAAATGGTGCACGGACCTAGCGTTGTCCTCTCCATTTCGGTAGATCCAAGTTGGACTGCTCCGATCACGAGTTACTTGGAACAAGGAGCTTTGTCGACTGATCCAATCGAGGCCAAGAAACTCGTCAGGAAAGCATCACAGTTTGCTCTGGTGGATGGAATTCTGTTTCGCCAAGGGGTCAGCGGCCCGATGCTCAGATGTTTAGACCCCGCTGAAGCAAAACAAACATTGGAAGAGGTTCACGGGGGTATCGGAAGTCATCATATGGGGGGGAAATCATTGGCCAAAAAGATTCTAAGGGCAGGATACTACTGGCCGACCCTTCAGCAAGATGCGATCAATCATGTGAAGAGATGTGAAAAATGTCAGTTTCACAGTGATGTCTACCAGAAGCCGGCCGAGGAACTCCACTCACTTTCATCTCCCTATCCCTTCTATCAATGGGGAATGGATTTGATTGGCCAGTTCCCCACCGCACCAGGACAGCTCAAATGGGTGATAGTGGCCATTGATTATTTTACCAAGTGGATTGAAGCCGAGCCTCTAGCGACTATCTCGTCGGCCAAGGTTCAGAAGTTCTTTGAGAGACAGGTCGTAGCTCGGTTTGGAGTGCCACGAGTTTTGGTGACTGACAACGGAACTCAATTTGCAGCAAAGGCGTTCCAAGAATTGGTCAACGCTTTGAACATTGAACACTATTTTCCCTCGGTCGAGCACCCTCAGACCAATGGACAAGTAGAATCAGTGAACCGAACTATCATCCAGGGGATCAAGAAGAGGCTCATCGGTGCAAAAGGAAATTGGCTGGAGAACTTGCATGAAGTACTTTGGTCTTATCGCACCACCATACAGACTTCAACAGAAGAAACTCCTTATCGGCTTACTTATGGTTGCGACGCAGTCATCCCCATAGAAAGGATCATCCCTTCATTCCGAGCCATACAACAACCAAACCCCCTCAACAACACTTTACTGTGTGAGGACCTCGTTCTATCGGAAGAAGTCAGAGATCTAGCCGCCGAACGGGAGAGACATGCCAAGCTTATGCAAGCGAAAGGGTATAATCGTTCGGTAGTACCCAGAGAGTTCGAGGTAGGTGACCTCGTCCTTCGAAGAGCTGACATTGGCCTCAAGAAGGCTAAGGACGGGAAACTGGCTCAGAACTGGGAAGGACCATACCGAGTAGCTTCCAAAACAGGAACAGGAGCCTACAAGCTCGAAACTCTCTCGGGTGCTCTCATCAACAACACGTGGAACGTGGCAAAACTTAGAGCTTATTTCAGTTAGAGTTTTCTATTCATTTCAATTCCATTTTTAATTGTTTTTTGTTCCATTATTACATTTGCTTTGTTAGGATTGTTTGTTTGATGATGGTGTACACTCGGTGGAACTCCGAGCCCATTGTATTTACTGCTTCAAAATAAATAAAAGTTCTGTCATTGAATTCATTGTATTTACGTACTTTTCCTCATAACCGACTAGCCACCGTTTATGACGCGAACGATTATAAACAGCTCGAACAAGAGCTTATAACTCGTCAAGTACTTGCAATAAGATTCCTGATTCAAACATGGTTTATCATAAAAATCATTTTATACATCGCGGATAGAGGAACCCACCTCGGCTAAAGTGCAGGAGTTCCGAGGTCTTAACACTTGAATTCTTAACAAAAAGAACAAAAAAGAAGCACAAAACGATAACGGATATATTAAATATTCATAATCCATTACAAACCCATCTATTAGATCAAATACAAGAGTTAAGAAAGCAAAAGAAAAAAGCTACTCTATGTCAGACAGTTCCACACTGTCAGGGTCGAACTGATCATCTTCTTCCTCCTCGCCCTCGGTACCCTCGGCCCCTTCTTCCTCGGATTCCTCAGCCAAGTGGTCAAGAAGATCATTGCTGCCCATGTCTATTGGGACCCCATTCTCGCCCACGATCTGACCATTCTTAACAGCAAAATTGGGGTCAGCACCCTTGGTCACGAGGCCAGGATTCAAGATGCGGAGTTGCTCGGCGGTGTTGTAGAAAGAATCTTCAACAGCGTGGTCCCAGTTGTACAGATTCTCCTTGGCCGCCTTTTTGTGCTTAAGAGCCTTAACTCTCATCTTTTCCAAGGAGGCTCGGAGTCCAGCAGCCTCGTCCTTGGCATACTCAAGTTGCTCTTGAGCCACAGCAGCATCTTCCTCGGCTTTCCGAGCTCTCTCTGCAGCCTCCCGAAGAGTCCTAGCATCCTCCTCGGCCTTTTTCAAGATTTCTTCGGCCTTCTTCATCCCCTCATGGACTTCTTGAAGGGTTTTTTCCGCTTTCTCCTTCTCAACCTTGGCCTTAGCTTTGGCTTCTTCAGCATTCTGCCTCCCCTTCTGCAGCTTTTCATTCTCGGCAGCCAATGCTTGAAGCTTTCTCTCAAAGCCTTCTACCTGAAGCTGTAAATAATCTTCCCGAGCATCAGCTTCTCTTCTCTTCTTCTTCTCCTCAGGGGCAACCCCAGCATAAACGTCCTCGCCACGATGACCGAGGTAGTGGAGAACGTTTGCACCTCTGAGAAGACCCTTCACCAGGGTTGAGCAGTTGTTTCCCCAAGTCGATGGACTCCATGCATCTAGCACTTGCGCATCCTCGGGAGGGAAGACTGCTGCATAGTAGTTTTCAGGAGTCCTCTTACCCCACACAGTTTTGGCAGCAGCATCCTCCGTGCCCTCAACAACTTGAGTATCTTTATGGGACTTACTCAAGTTAAGCCAATCCCCAGCTATTCCTTTCCCTTTCTCTATCCGAGCCCTTTTGACTGGACGCTCGGGGGTGCTTTTAGCACTTTGTGGCGCTTCCAAGTTCACTATTTGCTCCACACCTTCGGCGGCATGAAGCACCTCGGGAGTGACTGAACGAGGAGCCACAGTTGGACTGTTCACTGGTGTTGGCTCAGAGGTCTGGCTTTTAGAGGAGCCCGAGATAGCCTTCACTGCAGCCAGTTTAGCCATCCGATCCGAGGCAGCAACACTCTTCTTGGCTTTTGACACTTTCTTCCCCATCTTTTCTGCAAGAAAAAACGTGTTATACCGAGCTAAAAAAAATATGTCCAGTTCGGCCTGCACTTCGGCCCGTGTCCTCTTCAAAAATATTTGCTTTGTATCAATTTGACCCTTCTCTTGGAGATATTCCCAAACTCGGTCGCACAATCGTCTCTCGGCTTTCGTTAAATCTGCCTTATAATCAAATTGATACAAGGAGGCCCCTCGGTTGTAAATACCATTCGACCAACCCAAAGGGAATTGAGGCACGACTTTAATTTCCCCTTCTACTTCAACCTGTTCCATAAACCAGCACACTCTAGCCCCCGTGTACTCGTATTGAAAGAAGAGTGGTTTGAAGGACTTCCAAGAATCGGTGACTTTCGCAAAAAGTGTGTGGTCATTCCGAGCTTTCAATGACACCCAAAGCCCTTTGGAGTTGCCGAATTTATTTACTTGGGGGGCATACAACCAAAAGAAGGATCGTAAAGTTGCTACCAAGCCTTCGGCGTCGCAAAATTGTTGGAAAGCCTTGACAAAGGCCCACCCGCTTGGATGTAGCTGGCTCGGGGCTATACCTAAATGTTTTAGTACTTCTATCTCAAAAGTGGAGAAGGGCGTGCGGATTCCGACCTTGATCACTATTTCCTCGTAAAAATAGAAAAGTTGTTGGTCTTCTGGCACTTGGAAGCATATCCGGTCGTCTATGCTCACATGTCTTAATACAAATTCCGAGGCATTCCCATCTGCGCTCGGGGGGTGTTAGAAGCGGCCGAAGGTGGTTCAAGCTGTTAGTCGTCAGCAATGAAGGCCTCGTTCCAAGCACTTCCCGATCAAAAACAGCGTCATACTGCGCATGGTTAGGTGGCAAAGGATATTCTTCAGGATGACTATCACACCTGCGCTCCACCATATCTGAGGAAAAGGCAAAAGGCTCGGCATTAGTATTTTTGATAGCAGATGTTTTAATTCTAAACCTAAGGCCGAGCCCTGGACCTTTTCCCCCCTTTCTCATAGGAAATCCCAAAGATTCTTCTTCCCCTGTAAAGCGCTCAGGGCTAGCCCTAACTTGAGCTCGACGCTCGGCAAACCTATAAGCCAACAGCCACCTAGTCTCTTCTGCAGAGTTAGAAGTGTACTCTATGGTTAACGGTTCTACCTCGGGTGACTCGTTAGATCCTTGACCACAAGGGGGGATAGGAGGATCTACCGTATCATTGTTATCAGAACTAATTTCTAAGGTAATATTTTCACGCTTCAGTTCCCCAGAATCCCCAGAACTCCCAGAGAAGTCAGAATCGCTATCGTTAGAAGGCTCCTCACCTAATCTCCTACAGAGTTCATGGTAAATTTTCTTCCAATCTCTCCAACCTCCCATGATTAGAAAATGCAAACCCTCTATACTTACCCAGAACAAAAACCCCAAATCCCTGTAAAACCCAGAACAAAAACCCCAAATCCCTTCAAAACCCAAAAACGCAAAACCCTCAAAAAAATAATAGAAAAAGGAACAGAACCAATGAATTATTCAAGTTAGAAGAAGAAGAAATTACCTGCTTTTGATTGCGATTCTCTGGAAAAGCTGGAAGCAACGAAGAAGTAAGAGGGGAAATGAGCTTGAGAGGGGAGTTGAAGAGCAGTTTTTTTATGTGAATTCTGATGAGATGAGTGAAAAGTGATAAAGGGGAGTAAGGGATTCAAATAAATCTCCAAAACTGTTTAGTTTCCCTCCACATTGCATGTGTGGGCCGAAAGCCCACTAACCCACTCAGCCACTCGCAGGATGAGACGTGGCAGTTACTAAAGGCGCTTTTTCAAATTTCAAAAATTGTAATGATTTGGCACAACTTACAAAAGAACGCGCCGTACCTAGAGAACCCAAAACGTCACCTCGAGCAGGCTACATGGTTACAGTTGTCACACACTCCCGAGCTAAGACATCCAAAAGGCAACCCTAATGCTTGTTACCTCGTCACAGACTTTCCAAAGTCTTACGAGCTGGGGGGCTTGTAGGGTCTGCCGACCATATAAGGATACAAGTCTTGCCAAAGGGATTCTCTAAGGGCACTTCCCTCGGGTTTCTAAGCATGAACGTCCCTCGCTCGGACTCATGGACTCCGAGCATATCAAAGGACCAGGCTCGGACTTGATGGGGCCGAGCCATACAATTGGTCCTCAACTCATCAGGCTCGGGACTCTTGGGTCGAGACATACGGTCGACTTGTGGATAGGCTCAGTCTTATCAAGGCTTCTTATCCCTTCCGCAAATCTCTCCAAGATTCTCGCAAACAGCCTAGACATGAGATCTTCAGTTGATCCTAACCAAATTCTTAGAGCATAATCTTCGGATATTATCTCAACAGAATCCTGGTTCAGCACAGCTCTGATACAGGGCCCAAACGGCCCATATCAGCCTCCTCCAAACCCTATAAATAGCTCATTATAGCTAGGGTTTCAAGTACGTACTCTCATCCCTAAGTTGACACTTTGCACACACACGTTGACTAGGGAGACCCTGCTTTTCCCAACTGGAACTGCAGAAATACCACAAGTCATACATTAACACTTGATCCTCTCTTGGGCTCCTGGTTTCCATAATCTTGAGCACTTAGAAGGTTAAGGACATCTAGTGTTCCAGGACACTACACTTTCAAATTAAACACAATATTGAAAAGCATAATGTGAATTTACATAATGAAAGCAACATACCTTGAATGAGTTCGTTGTACAAACAGCAATATATAAGGAAGCTTGCGAGACTGGGCAGCCAAGGGTCCTCTGCTACGTTGTGAGTTCACATATGAAACAATTTATCAGTTAGAAAAACAACAACATAGGAAATTCCATGCATGTCTTAACTTCTAGGAACACATTAGAAAAACAAGTTTATACATATAAGGAAAAAAGAAACAACTCAACTTTATAAATCAAGTCTGGACAAATAAGGAAAAAAGAAACAAGTCAACTTTATAAATAAAGTCTGTACAGATAAGGAAAAAAGAAATAAATTCTGTTTTTTTTAGGCAAGGAAAAAAAAGGTGCCGATTCAAGAAAGGCCTCTTTTTTACGCAAGGAAATTTTTTTTTTTAGATAAGGAAAATTTCATTAAAAGACCAAGAGGCGAGTATGAGTGATACTCTAATACCCCAAGCCACTAGAAACAAATACAAACAATGTATGAAGTATCAAGAGCTTAACAGCCTGCGGCACCAACAAAAAACAAAGATAAGTAAAGCACACTCTACAAAGACCAAACCAAAGGCCCTGCAACTCAAACAGTGGAGCCATTTTAAAACAGAAGACAAATGAAACAAAACCTGAGCCCCCCTTGAAACTCAAGAAGGACCTTATCAGACACTGCATATCTACTATCTATGTCATATTCCTTTTGTGAAGTTGTGTTCATAACTAAAAAAAGGAAAAGAAAGACAAGAACCATGCAATGGAATCAATGCTTAGAAATTGATAAATTAAGTAATACCAATATTACTAACTATAGATAAACAAAAACAAGTGTCATTCGATGTTCATACATGGAAACTCATTAAAATTTGGCATCTTGATTAGGTAAGGGCAGTGACAAAGTTCTAGAGATCCCTCCAACATAAGGGATTGGATTGAATGGAAAAATACAAAAGTTTGGCCTTCCAGGATCACGTGATTATTTTATACAAATGAACTGTTATTGTAACACCCTCTCCTTCAATATCATATTAAAATAAAATATATGGACTTGCGTTTAATAGAGAAGTAATGACAATACTTTTCCTTTTAAAATATCTATATGATGAAAATGAGTTGCGATAACATAAGTTGGGTTTTCATTTTTCTAAAACATCCCAACTCGCTCTTGGAATTCTTTTCGTTAAAATCAAACCACATGATTATCAGAGTAAGCGGATTTGAATAAAGTAGTGACCTTGATTTTATAATCCATTTTCCACGTCATTTATATAAAGTCATATATACATAACTAACCATATCATAATATAAAAGGGTCAACATACATCAAGGTCAGAGTCGAGATAGCAGAAGTTTACAAAATACAAGTCCATAATAAAAGACTAGAGAAAAGACCACCTCACTGAGATCTCTAAAAAATACAAGTCCATAATAAAAGACTAGAGCAAAATATAAAATCCCAGCAGTGATCCGATGATCCTCCTCCATTGCATAAGTCTCCAGAGTCTCCAGCAGCTGCTCCACATGTCCCACATCCTAACCATCTATACTATGCATCACCCGGTGAATGCCCAACTCCCCACTGACTCTCAGTGGAGTGCTCCACTGGCTCGCCCTCACTCTCAGCCTCCTCAGGATCCTCCTCTACCTCGTCCGACTGAGTGGGTGCCCTACCACTGGGCACTGGGTAAGCTGAAGGAGTCCCATGAACCGGACTCATCAGACTAGGTATAGGAGTCTCCTCACGAATTACTCGGGAAGCAGAGGGGTGAGATCTAGTAGCAGCTCTAAAACGAAAGGAATGAAATCGACGAGCTGGTCGAGTCGGGGGTGGTCCATGATAGGTATAAAAAGGGGGTACATGCAAGGTATAGATAATAGGGATGCGAAACCTACGAGGACGGACACGAGCCAGAGGGTTAGGGTGATATAGAGTCACCTCTACCTCACCCTCAAACGTGGCCCTGTGGTCCTCGTAGTACCACACTCCACTAGGGAGTGGGCGCAACTCGATGCAAGCTAGATATCGAGCCATCACCTACAATGGGCATAAGGGGTAAGCAATATAACTCACATAATCGAATAAGAATAAATAAAGCAATTAACATTCACAAGTACCAAGTATTCAGATGCATATACAAATGAGCAAGCATGATTCATTTGTAATAATCCCATTGTTTAAGTGTCATGATGCATGTCTCCCATTTCCATTGTTTATTGAACGTTCAGTCCAGTAATTCGTATACATGACCAACATGTATTGTGAAACTGCTCGGATAGTGTGCACACAACGTCACCAAGACGTAACAACATTCCCAAATGCTGCCCACATTACCAAAATGTGTCATCGAGCCAGTTACCACCGAATTAATTGTCCATCTCCTTTCTCCATGCATGTATGCACATAAAATTTATCCATTAAGATTAACCAATAATCTTATTATGTGCATCCAATATTATTCCATCAGTGAATTACAATGTTGTTAATATTTCCCCCATTCTTTTATTGGAACATGATCCTTTCCCCATAAGCATAGTTGATTTTAATTGACATTACTTTAGGTATGTTAAAAAGAAAATTACTTTTCTGTCCCTGGACCAAAAGACTCGAGTGAACTTTCCTGGACTCGAGTGTTCCTCAGATTTTGTTTTTAAAATACTCGAGTATCCTTCATGAGTACTCGAGTGTTCCTCAGATTCATCAAAATACTCGAGTGCTTTTCATGAGTACTCGAGTGTTCTTTCTTTCCAGAAATTCATTTTCAGATTCATTAAAATACTCGAGTGTTCTTCATGAGTACTCGAGTGTTCTTTGTTTCCAGAAAATTCAATTTTCCCAAATTGGTCGAAACACTCGAGTATTATCCCTAATACTCGATTATTTCCAGACAGATAACACTGTGAATTGTGTTTTAACATACCATTTCCAATTATAGTCAATTGCAGTCCAAACCAAGGATCAACAGAGCTTATATTACACATATCAATCATGTTCCAATATAGAATTAACAACATATTACACTGAATCACATACTATCATCAATTATGCATAAAATCCATTTTTCCACAACTCAACATACCAAATTCAATTCTAGGCACATTTAGCACAATCACAGCTTTGGTACAGCTTATATGCAACATAATAAACTTGTCCTACACAAAATTTGAACACAGAGAGGCCTCCAAGCCATGATCCTATTTCCAACTATGCCCATAGAGTCTTTTGTTGACTCTCAACCTAAATTCACATGATTTAAACTTATTCTAGTGAATTAAAAGCTTCACCCTTACCTCTAGGTCGTGAATCAACACAGAGATTGCAGAGAAATTGGCTGGAAATGCTAAACCCCAAAAATCCTTTACATGCAACCATATGTGAGCAGGGTACCAAAACCAGAGGATTTAACATGCAAAATCGTTGTAAAAATTAGGGAAAAAGGTTAGGAGTTATTCTCTGCAACTTAAACTAGAGATAGGAACGAATTTGAGGTTCCGAGAGCTCATAAACTTACCAAAATCCTAGCTCCAAGTAAGCTCCAGACCTCAAGAACTTAGTTTGACAGCAACTATCGCTCCTTTTTCGATCCTTGATTCTTCTTCCTCAAAGCCCCTCAACTCACGAATCTTATGTCTTTGTGAAGCTCGAAACGTGAGCTTCACAATGGTGTATCACACTCAATCTAACTCTAAACAACGCTCGAGCAATCACAGTACGAAATTGGAAACCCTAAGTTGATGTCTCCAGAGAAATTCAACCAAAAATCCTCCATTTCCTTCAACCATGAACTTAAATAGCCATTCCCAGCGATCGTGCAGCTCGCCACGATGCCCATTAACGTGTCCCCGAGGTGTTTTCGTGTCAACCAAAAAGAATCGTCGTGTGTTGACTCATCAAACGCACTCACGAGTTCTCCACTGACTCGATTACTCGAGTGTTTCCAGGAATACTCGAGTATTTTTGCCCAATTTTCAAAAATATTTGTTTTAATGCCCTTACCTCCAAGACTTTCCTAATATTGCTTCTAGGTCCTAATTCAGGGATTAATACGTAAAAACTTTATTTTTACATATTATCTTTATCAAAATACTTTTCCACTTCATACAAGCACCAATACCAACACATAATTAATCCAAATTCATTATGAAATATAAAATTATGAATTTGGAAAATAATTATGAACTAACCTTTCATATCCAAAATTTTCATTACATCAGGGGATGAAAATTTGGGGTGTTACACTACTCCCCCACTTAACAGGAATTTCGTCCCTGAAATTCAACTTACAAAAATAACTCAGGGTAATCCTAACGCATTCGATCCTCTAATTCCCAGGTTGTCTCATATACATTTCCACTTTACCACACAACCTTGACTAGCGGAATCTCCTTTCCTCTAAGCTGTTTGGTCCTCCTATCTTCCACTTTAACTGGGACAGCCTTAAAGGTTAGGTTTTCTCGTAAGGTTAAGTCATCCGGACGAATCTGAAGAATCGTGGTTGGATCATGCATGAACTTTTTCAGTTGAGAAACATGAAAAACATCGTGCAGGTTGGCTAATGATGGTGGGAGAGCTATTTGATAAGCTACCGATCCTACTCGCTTAAGGATTTGGTAGGGACCTATAAACTTAGGTGAAAGCTTCTGAGGTTTCAACGCTCTACTCACACCCTTCAGCGGTACAATCCTGAGAAACACATGGTTGCCTTCAGCAAACTCTAAGGGTCTTCTTCTTCGATCAGCATAATTTTTCTGACGACTATCAGCAGCCCTGATCTTTTCTTGGATCATTTTGATCTTTTCGGTTGTCTGTTGCACCACATCCGGACCAAGATGTAAATTCTCCCCCACTTGAAACCAACATAGCGGGGTTTGGCACTTTCTCCCATACAACGCCTCGAACGGTGCCATACCGATACTTGCATGATACCCATTGTTGTACGTGAATTCTGCGAGTGGTAGCATCTGATCCCAAGTTCCTCGTTCTTCCAACACACAAGCTCGCAAAATGTCTTCTAAAGTTTGAATGGTCCTTTCGGTCTGCCCATCTGTCTGAGGGTGATATGCTGAACTCATCTTAAGCCTTGTCCCCAGAGCTTGATGCAGGCTTGCCCAGAATCTAGACATAAACCTTGGATCACGATCAGAAATAATACTGGATGGTACTCCATGTAATCGTACCACTTCCCGGATATAAAGTTGGGTAAGCTTATCCAAATAATAGCGCATATTCACCGGAATGAAATGCGCTGACTTAGTAAGACGGTCCACAATTAAACAGATTGCATCATGGTTTGCAACTGTCTTTGGCAATCCAGTCACAAAATCCATAGAGATACTATCCCACTTCCATTGTGGAATATCCAGGGGTCGCAACATTCCTCCAGGTTTCTGATGTTCCACCTTAACTTTTTGACAAATGAAACATGACGATACATAGTCCGCAACGTCCCTCTTAAGGCTTGACCACCAAAACATGCCCTTCAAATCCCAGTACATCTTCGTCGATCCAGGGTGAATGCTCATCTAACTCTTATGTGCCTCATCCAAAATCAACCTTCTAATCTCCGAGTTCTTCGGTATTCAAATTCTTGTTTTAAAATGAAGAATTTCATCCGGCCCTTCTGAGAAATTTGGCTCTTTTCCTCCTTTCATCAACTCCCTCTTTTCTATTAATTCCTCATCTTCATGTTGCAATTCTCGAATTCGAGCCAAGAATTCGCTAGAAATTTGCAACATACCCATCTTAATATGGTTTGGTTCCACTTGCATCACCAAACTTAAATCCCGAAATTCTTCCATCAAAGCTGCTTTCTTAATCATCATTGAACTTACATAGATCACTTTACGGCTCAAAGCGTCTTCTACAACATTAGCCTTACCAGGATGGTAATGAAGCTCAAAGTCGTAATCTTTTAAAAATTCCATCCACCGACGCTGCCTCATATTTAACTCTTTCTGATCAAACAAATACTTCAAACTCTTATGGTCACTAAACACCTGGAATGTAGTGCCATAGAGATAATGTCTCCATATCTTCAGTGCGAATACTATTGCAGCAAGTTCCAAGTCATGGGTGGGGTAATTTACCTCGTGAACTTTCAATTGACGAGATGCATACGCCACAACTTTTCCTTCTTGCATTAGAACACTCCCAAGCCCTTGTCCTGATGCATCACAGTACACTTCATACTCCTTGTGAGGGTCAGGTAAGATTAACACTGGTGAGGATGTTAATCTTTCCTTAAGCATCAGAAAACTCCTCTCACACTTCTCATCCCATATGAATGGTTGATCCTTCTGAGTCAGCTTGGTGAGAGGTAGTGCAATCTTTGAAAATCCCTCAATGAATCTTCTATAATAACCAGCCAATCCTAGGAAACTTCAAACTTCAGTGACTGTCTTTGGTTGAACCCACTGCAGAATCGATTCAACTTTGGCTGGATCAACAACTATGCCACCTTCTGAGATCACATGCCCCAAAAACTGAACTTCCTTCAACCAAAACTCACACTTAGAGATTTTGGCGTAAAGTTGCTTCTCCTTCAAAATCCTCAATACTATCCGAAGATGTTCGACATGCTCTTCCGGATTCTTAGAATATATCAGGATATCATCAATGAAAACTACCACGAATGAGTCCAAATATGGTCTAAAAATCCGATTCATATAGTCCATGAAAATGGCTGGTGCATTTGTCAATCCGAACGGCATTACAACATACTCGTAATGTCCGTATCGAGATCGGAATGCGGTCTTAGGGATGTCTTCCTCCTTAATTCTGATCTGATGATACCCAGATCTCAGATCAATCTTGGAAAACACTGAAGCTCCTCTTACCTGATCCATGAGATCATCAATCCTTGGCAAAGGATATTTATTCTTTATGGTTACCGTATTCAACTTGTCTATAATCCACACACATTCTAAGGCTTCCATCCTTCTTCTTGACAAACAACACCGGAGCACCCCATGGAGATACGCTTGGTTTAATAAGCTGTTTCTGCAGCAGTTCCTCTATTTGTTTCTTCAATTCGACCATCTCGGGTGGTGCCATTCTATAAGGGGCAATAGAAATGGGACCAGTTCCTGGAATCAACTCGATTCCAAATTCAATCTCCCTCTTGGGTGGTAATCCCGGCATCTCCTCAGGGAATACTTCAGGAAATTCTCGAACAATCGGAATCTCCTTCACAGACTTTTCTCCTTTCTCCGGTTCAACAGCAGAGACAAAGCAGAGATACTTCTCTGAGATTGAGTCCTTGAATAAAATTGTCTTCTTATCGCAGTCAATAACCACATGATTACTAGTCATCCAGTCCATGCCCAAAATCACGTCCAATTGGGACAAAGGTAAACAGATCAAATCTAACTGGGAGACTTGGTCTAATATCTTAATTTTACAATTAAGGCACACCTTTGAAGCGATCACAGGAGAATTAGTAGGGGTCTCTACCCTAAGACAATAGGGTGATTCAGACGCAGACAATTTCAAACGATTCACATATTCAAAGGAAACAAATGAATGAGTGGCTCCTGAATCGAATAAAATTCTACAAGGTTGGTCATTGAGCAAATAAGTACCTTGCATGACTCCCGGAGTCTGATTCGCTTCAGCACCACTATGGGTGAAAACTCGACTTTGGGTCACTGGCTTGTCCATAGATCCTCCTTGAATGTCCTTAGGTGGTTCCTTGCAATCGCGAGAAAAATGACCAGGTTTCCCGCAGTTAAAACATCCACTATGAGACCAGCAGAATCTTCCGTAGTGATGACGCTTGCACTTCTCACAATAAGGAGCATTATTGTAAGAGGTGTTTCGGTCACCAGACATCTTGCCCCTTCCTCGATTCCTATGGGAATAAGGACCTTTGTGACGATGATCATGCCCCTTCCGCCTCTGCGGTCCATATCCCTGATGTTCCTTCTTTCCTTCCACAATTTGGACTGTCTCCGCCTTTTTGTCATCCTCATACATTCTACACATATCAACCAGCATAGGAAAACTTTGAATCTTTTGATAACTGAACACTGATTTTAATTCAGGTCTCAGTCCTCCTTCAAACTTGATACACTTACTTCTTTCATCAGGATTCATCTGATAATAAGGAGAGTATTTCATCAATTCTTCGAATTTTGCAGCATATTCGCCCACACTCATGCTGCCTTGTTTGAGTTGTAGAAACTCTACCTCTTTCTTTCTCCTTAAGTCATCAGGAAAGTACTTCTTGAGAAATTCCTCCATGAATACTTCCCAAGTTACCTCTCTTCCTTCATGGGCCAGTAACTGGGCAGTATGATTCCACCAATGTTCTGCTTCGCCTTCCAGCATAAGAACAGCATAAACTATCCTCTGCGCGTCGCAGTATTCCAAGGTTCTAAAGATCTTATCCATCTCCAAGATCCACTTATTAGCTTCTTCAGGCTTAAACCCACCGGCGAACTTCGAGGGATTGCAATTCCTGAAATTCGACAAGGTTCTGGCTTTCGTAGCTGCCGCACCCACTGAAGGTGGATTAACGGGCTGAGATTGATGTTGCTGATGCTGATTCTGCTGCATATTTTCTAATACTGCAGTGATCCTTTCCAGCAGATCATTTGTATGATTCCTATATCGCGATGCCATAGTGAGCCTGCACTATGGACCTAAGTCGTTAAAGATCTATCTAAACCATCGAAATCTATCTAGTTCTATTCTAAACAACCATTAATAGAACTAAGGCTATATGAAGTAAATCAAATAGCTAAGAAACTTTACCCAGCTGTAGCGTCTTCTGGCAGATTATGCTTGAGAGGATCAAGAATCAGGACCATTATGCTCTGATACCACAATGTGTAACACCCTCTCCTTCAATATCATATTAAAATAAAATATATGGACTTGCGTTTAATAGAGAAGTAATGACAATACTTTTCATTTTAAAATATCTATATGATGAAAATGAGTTGCGATAACATAAGTTGGGTTTTCATTTTTTAAAACATTCCAACTCGCTCTTGGAATTCTTTTCATTAAAATCAAACCACATGATTATCAGAGTAAGCGGATTTGAATAAAGTAGTGACCTTGATTTGATAATCCATTTTCCACGTCATTTATATAAAGTCATATATACATAACTAACCATATCATAATATAAAAGTGTCAACATACATCCAGGTCAGAGTCGAGATAGCAGAAGTTTACAAAATACAAGTCCATAATAAAAGACTAGAGAAAAGACCACCTCACTGAGATCTCTCAAAAATATATACAATATATAGAGCAAAATATAAAATCCCAGCAGTTGTCCGATGATCCTCCTCCATAGCATAAGTCTCTAGAGTCTCCAGCAGCTGCTCCACATGTCCCACATCCTAACCATCTATACTATGCATCACCAGGTGAATCCCCAACTCCCCACTGACTCCCAGTGGAGTGCTCGACTGGCTCGCCCTCACTCTCAGCCTCCTCAGGATCCTCCTCTACCTCGTCCGACTGAGTGGGTGCCCTACCACTGGGCACTGGGTCAGCTGAAGGAGTCCCATGAACCGGACTCATCAGACTAGGTATAGGAGTCTCCTCACGGATTACTCGGGAAGCAGAGGGGTGAGATCTAGTAGCAGCTCTAAAACGAAAGGAATGAAATCGACGAGCTGGTCGAGTCGGGGGTGGTCCATGATAGGTATAAAAAGGGGGTACATGCAAGGTATAGATAATAGGGATGCGAAACCTACGAGGACGGACACGAGCCAGAGGGTTAGGGTGATATAGAGTCACCTCGCTCGGATAGTGTGCACACAACGTCACCAAGACGTAACAGCATTCCCAAATGCTGCCCACATTACCAAAATGTGTCATCGAGTCAGTTACCACCGAATTAATTGTCCATCTCCTTTTTCCATGCATGTATGCACATAAAATTTATCCATTAAGAATAACCATTAATCTTATTATGTGCATCCAATATTATTCCATCAGTGAATTACAATGTTGTTAATATTTCCCCCATTCTTTTATTGGAACATGATCCTTTCTCCATAAGCATAGTTGATTTTAATTGACATTACTTTAGGTATGTTAAAAAGAAAATTACTTTTCTGTCCCTGGACCAAAAGACTCGAGTGAACTTTCCTGGACTCGAGTGTTCCTCAGAATTTTTTTTAAAATACTCGAGTGTCCTTCATGAGTACTTGAGTGTTGCTCAGATTCATCAAAATACTCAAGTGTTTTTCATGAGTACTCGAGTGTTCTTTGTTTCCAAAAATTCATTTTCAGATTCATTAAAATACTCGAGTGTTCTTCATGAGTACTCGAGTGTTCTTTGTTTCCAGAAAATTCAATTTTCCCAAATTGGTCGAAACACTCGAGTATTATCCCTAATACTCGATTATTTCCAGACAAATAACACTGTGAATTGTGTTTTTGTAACACTCCTTGTATATCATCTTACTTTATAAGAAAAGTAATAAGTTTAAGAATACTTGGACTTGTTTTCGTTGGAGAAAGATCTGAAAATAAGAAATTATCTCTTCCCTAGAAAATTTATTTTCACAAACACTTGATTAATAATGAAGGTGACTAGTAAAATCAGAGTTTTGCGGAAACATAGTAAAATCAGCATATTACCCTCCCAAAATATATCAAGTGTAACAAGTCCACTATTATCAAATAAGTATTATGATGAAATTGAATTCCTTTTATGATACCTTTTACCAAAATATGTATCATATAAATTCTATTAAAAATAGAAATGTCATAGAGCTGGTCACTGGTCCCTTGTCCAAACATCCTTCTGGTCGGATCCTCGATATCTGCACAACGGGTTCCCAACCCACATTTTCTACACTCTGCAAGCACCTAAGGGACATCTCCCCTTACTGATTCTTGTGCAAGCTAGATGCACGATCAACACCTAATAAGGGCATGGGGGTTAGCTATACATATTCGCATAATCAAATGAGAATAAAACTAACATCCACAAGTTAACATGTAGCAAATCATGATTCTTAACCATATGAGCACACCCGGTTAATCATAACAATTCTTTCAATGCAGGTGGCATGATGCATGATTTCCTTCCACAACTGAGGCCTCTAACAAAGTCCATCTCGGACGTCCATCCAATACACCGTTGTGTTCCCGGAACACTGACATTCGTTCCCAGAACGTAATGCCAAACCATACTTGGATGATAAACATTCACTCCCAGAGTGTGCATCACGTTCCCAGAACGTGTAGCAAACCATACTTGGATAAATAAGCATCACTCCCAGAGTGTGCATCATGTTCCCAGAACGCATACGTTCCCAGAACGTATAAAAACCAGGTCCCGGACACTGGCCACATATCTATAATGTGTCATCCAGTAGGTTGCTTATCAAAGTGTTCCCAGAACACCAACATACGTTCCCAGAACGCATAAAACCAGGTCCCAGACACTGGCCACATATCTATAATGTGTCATCAAGTAGGTTATAATTTGGTACTCCCGGAGTACCCTCCTCATATTCCCAGAATATGATAAACGTTCCTACCAACCAAACTTCCATTCTATATTCTATATGAATGCACAATCATCAAGGTTGGTTTTTATGTTTAATTCCATTATTAAACCAATGTGTTCCCAGAACACTCACATACGTTCCCAGAACGTATCGCAAACCAAACTTGGAATGAAATCAAGCACCACTCCCAAAGTGTGCATCACGTTCCCAGAACGTGTCCAAGAAACCATGTCCCAGACAATGGCCACATTCCCCGAATGTGTCATCAAGTTGGTTTCATTAGTTTAGTACTCCTAGAGTACAGGGTCAAGTACCCGAACATCACAAACTATCCTTGCCAACCTATTTCATTACCTTTCTCTATGCATGTATTGCATGCATAATTACTAAGGTTGGTCTTTCCATTAATTACTGTGATTTAGAAATATTCCAATTTCTCTTTTGAATGATTTATTTGAGGTATAGTCTTTGACACAAAAATTCTTCTTTGAAATATCCCAAAACATGTCATTAAACTTAGATTGGGTAAAACAAAGTCAATGGTATTCAAAAACTTAACTTTTTATTTTTCAGATTCAGGTACTAACCGGTTACAGTTCCAGGCTAACCGGTTAGAATTACAGATCTGGACTGTTTACCATTGTAATTCAGAAAACCCTTTTTCTTAAATTCCCTACCCAATCCATAAACCAGTTTAACAATGTTTATACCTCAAACCACTGTTTATATCATTCAAAAGTCTAAATCACCTTTCATTGTCCAATGAGCATAATTTCCTCTTAAAACTATCTCATTACCTTAAGGTATTAACTCTCAATTTTCAATCTGAATTATTACAATAAAATCAACTTATTTTCAGATTGTTTTCCATGAAATTAAGGCCTAGATTTGAATAGGATTTAGAAAACCAAAATGCTGATTTTATAAACTTATTTTCTTTTGCATTTTAACAGGGTCTAACCGGTTACGAATATCGAGTAACCGGTTAGATTATGCAGTCTGATACTAAAACATGAGTTTTAACAAACCATTCTCTTCACTACTCAAATCTAACCATATTTCAACCTTTAACAGAGTACATATACCTTAAATAAATATGTTTAAACACAGAAACATATCTATCTTCCATGCAATTCAATTTGGATACACAAATTGCACATAATTGCACATATTTCACAACTTAATGCATCAATTCACATAATATCCAATTAAGTCATGAAATCAACATCAACATAGCTTGCATGCATACAGATAACATTGCTCAAAACAACAATTGAGCTCAAATTGGCCTCCAAGCCATCTATCCTTTTCAACTTATGCCCTTTGAGTCTCTTGGTGAATCATCCTATATTCTACCACAATTTATTCTCATTCTAGCAAATAGTAAGATTCCCCCTTACCTTAGGTTCGTGCTTGATCCAAAACATTGCAGAGAGAAAGGCTCCAACATAGATTCCCCACAAATCCTAGGTTCTGCTCTCAGCCACGATTTCCATCAACAAGGTTCAAAGACCAGAAAATTTGACATAGCAATTGGCCAAAGAAATTGGGGAAAACAATTAGGACTCAATATAGGTAACATGCACTAAAGAATCGAAGAGATTTGAGGCTTAATGGTGGACTGTACTTACCAAATTCAAAGCTGAAACTCAGCTTCCAGAACAAGAAGAAAACAGAGCTCAGACTTGATTTCCTAGCTTCCAAGGTTGATTACTCCTTCCACACGAACACTCAGCTCTCAAATCTTATATCATTGGAAAGCCCTTGATTCAAGCTTTCCAAAAGTGTGTGTTTTTCTCTCTAATACTCAAGAACCAATACGAATTTCCCAGAATGAAAACGAAACCCTGACTGAGCCACCTTCAACACTAAAACCAGAAATCAACCCTAAACCTTCAGAATTTCCACAATTTATAGACGAATTGGGCTTGCATGCAGAGCGACGCGTGTCTCCCACCATGAATCGAGTGGGATTCGTGGTGAATTCTGGGTTAAAATGCGTGATTACTCATCAAACGCACTAACCCAGTTTTCTAAGTTCATCGTGTAACCGGTTACACAGCCCTTCTAACCGGTTACATACTGATAAAATTCAAAAATTAATAATTTAATTACTCTTTCTTCAACAACCTTTTTAATATTGCAATTAGGTCCCAACCCAAGGACTAAATTACAATATTCACATTTTTGTACAAAATAACCATATAAAAATATATCTCATATTTTTATAATAAAAACACATAATGTACAAAAACTAAAACCTTCAAAATTCAATTATAAAATAATTGTTATAATTAATTTCTTGGTTATTTGGGAAACGAAAATTAGGGTTGTTACACTACTCCCCCACTTAAAAGGAATTTCGTCCCCGAAATTCATCTTTTGAAATTTTCCACTTTTCCAAAGTATTTTTATACTAGAAATCTTCATCTAGCTCCCAAAAATTTGTTCTTTTAGGGTCCTCCCCCACTTAAAAGAGTTTCGATATATTCCTTGTATTTTGAAACATTTCAAATAAAACCCTTCAGGAAAAACTTTCCAAACTAAACCACAAGGATTTTTCATATAAAACTCTTGTGTGAAAGAATTTCTTTTAAAAGAAATACTCTTTATACTTCACATAAATATTTTTCAATTACAACATTTTCCAATAAACTTTTTGGAAAAAAAACTTTTTGGGCTGCGCACTCTTATCTCTCGAGCACGATCAAAGAAACATTTGTATGACTTCATTTCTTAATAGTTTGAGACATTAGGGTGATCAGTCCTAATACTCAATCCATTAATAACAAAGTCATCCCTTTCAGATATAATCTTTCGCAAGAAAGACCATACGACAGGTCTTTAAGTTAGATGAACTTAAAGATAGGGTAATTATCACTATCAGACTTAGTTAGATAGTCAAGTTCTAGAGACATTTCCATTGGGGAGACAAAGATTTGTCCTATCCCTGTGGCTGTTAATCTCTCTAGTCATAACTGATCTTTCTATTTCTGTTGCGTCCACATCGATTTATCACATCCAACTGTGATAAAGGTTTTGATCACAGAAAGATTGAAGTTGAACTTCCAACAGAATATTGATACTTTCAAACGATTAGATTAACGTAGTCGAAAACATTTGATTACGTTAACTCAGATCAAAGGGAGAGATATGCTTGGGTTGCCTACGCCAGGATGACACTCAACTCTCATCTCGGCCGGTGAATTCTTCTCGTGCTGGATTCGTCCATTCTTTTTTTCACCTTTTCCTTCAAGACAATTCGGTGAGTAATACTCCAGCTTCCTACAATCGGAAGTGACTATTCCCTTAGGTACATCACAACTAAACTCAAAGTGATGTGCCTCACAGTTTTCACCTTGAGATGGACAAATGTTCCCTTCCCTATGTCCTCCTTAGTCCCCTTTCTTCAATCGAGGATCCCTTAACCTTGATATTTCTGTGGTTGGTATTCTCCCATTTACTTTTCCTCTTCCTCCAGTTGGGTCTTTATTTCATCAATCTTTCTCTTATTCTAAACTCAAACATTTCTCGCAAGAAATTCATGTACTTTCCCATAGTCCTCATACATGCTTACCAACCTTGAGAAATTCCTTATTCCTTGATAGTTGATAGCTAACTTGAGTTCGAACATAATCTATTCTTGAAGTTCATCCCTTTGGATTTCTCATCTAGGTTGTCTTAGACAACACTTCCTAAATTCCTTGCCTCCATACTATATTGTCTAATATCCATAATCACCGACTTTAATTCTAAGGATTAAATCTCATTCATCCCTTCCAGCTCCTCATCCTCTGATTGTAATTCACGAATCCGATTCAAGAATTTGTTGGTGATTGGCAACATTCCCAATCTAATACTTAGAGGGTTCCTCTCGGGTTACCAGACTTAGGTCTCTGAATTCCTCGATCAGGATAACCTCCTTAACCATCATTGGGCTAGCAATTCAAATCATCTGCAACTACGTTTGCTATGCCAAGATGATAATGGAGCTCAAAGTCATAATCTTTTAGAAACTCCATCCATCGCCTTTATCTTACATTCAAGTCTCCCTCTTCTTATTGTCATTCATACTTTCGAACTCCAAACTTGTTCATGAATCATAACCTTCTTATCTTAGTATCTATTGACTCCTTTGCATTATCCAGCTCAATTTTCTACCTTCTCCGATTGGAGTACTCCTTAATTTCAATTCTTGATTAATCCATAAGTATTATGATTCAATCCCCTTAAATCAATTTCAATGATGAATCAAGGTATTAAGTTATTTTACCACACTTAATCCTTTCTTAAATTTTACTTAGGTAATTGACATTGAGTTTGGATTGGAGGAAGATGTTTATTGGTATCAAAAGTTCTTTCTCAAATGACTTAAATTCTTATTTTAAACTTTCAATTTCTAACCAGTTACAAGAAACTCTAACCGGTTATGAAGTATAGTTTTAGAAACCAAAGAATTTCAAAACCATTTTCTTTACATCATCCAATCCAACTCAAAATAGGATTTATTCATAATCTAATACCTTGATTCCAACCGAATCCATCACTGAAATGATTTAAATCATAATCTACTCACATTTTCCATAATTCCTTTTGGACTAATCATATTATGTTGGGGTAGAATCCATCACCACCCCACCATAATTAAACAACATCCTATCATTCAATACCATCAGTTGATCTTTCCAAATCAACTTGATCAAAGGCCATGCGATCTTAGAAAACCCTTAAATGCTCCGGTGATAGTATCCAGCCAGCACTAAGAAAATTTCTCACCTCAGTCACAGTCTTAGGCTGTTCCTATTTCAACAATAAACTTACCTTTGCTGGATCCATCACAATTCTTCTTTAAAGATCACATGCCCTGTGAACGTAACTTCGCTCAACCAAAACTCATCTTTGGCGAGCTTAACACACAACTACTCCTCTTGCAGGATTCTCGACACACTCCCGAGATGTTCCTCATGCTCCTCCGGATTCTCAGGATAACCACAAACGAATCCAAATATAATCTAAAGGTCCCGTTCTTATAATCCATAAAGAACAGGTGAATTAGTCAATCCAAACGGCATTATTTTCTACACACAATGTCCGCATCGAGATCAAAATGCAGTCTTAAGTGTATCCCTGCCCCAACTCCTGATTTGGGGTTAATTCAACCACCAATCAACCTTAGAAAACACTTAGACTCCTTTAACCTGGTTCAACCAATTCTTTTAGCAACTTCTCTACGTGTTTCTCCCATTTGACCATTCCCGATAATACCATATCGTAAGGGTTGTAGAGAGAGAATCAGCTTCAAGAATTAACTTGATTCCAAACTCTATCGCTTTGCTCAAAGGTAAACCTGACATCATTTTCCTACAACCAGGATTTCTTTAACCCCCTTTCTCCTTCAATATTGCTTCCCAGAAGCAACATATGGGTTCATTGGATTCCCGATTCGAAACTTGGGAATCCCGATACAGGGTTGTTCTATCGTCATTAATCATGATCACTTGATCCCTCGGCTCCCAAACCGTGCTTAAGATCAAATGTAATCATGACACAGGTAGATAGACAAAGTCTAATACCTTAATAGAATGATCCAGACGTACCTTGAAAACAATTACAAGGAGATTTGTAGGAGTCTCCACTTTGAGATAGCAGATTGGATAAGGCATAGGGCAACTTTGATCAACACCCTTATCCATAATGAACAAATGAAGGAATAGCTTTAGAGTTTAAGAAACTCAACAAGGTTGATCCTTCAAAAGATAACTGCCCCGCGCTCAGTCGGAGAAATTGATTAATTTCAACACTGGTGAGGTTAAATTCTCTTCTCCAGAGTCAGGGATCTTACTACAACTCCTTTAAGATTTCCTTATCACTGGTTCTATGAAAACGAAATAAACCAACACTATGGTTTTAGGTTGAACACATGTCTAAAGAGAAGCATACAACTATCACACTTCTACTTAGACTACATAGAACACTTCTTAATAGAAGAATGAGCTACTCATCTAGAGCCATTACCCATAATCTTAGCTCTAGTTTGGAAGTATATGAGAGCATACTTCCCAAGAAACATTGCATATATCGATGACCAGCGTATTGGACCACACACCCAAGGACCAAGAGTCAGGACCATTGCTCTGATACCATAAAAGTGTAACACTCCTTGTATATCATCTTACTTTATAAGAAAAGTAATAAGTTTAAGAATACTTGGACTTGTTTTCGTTGGAGAAAGATCTGAAAATAAGAAATTATCTCTTCCCTGGAAAATTTATTTTCACAAACACTTGATTAATAATGAAGGTGACTAGTAAAATCAGAGTTTTGCGGAAACATAGTAAAATCACCATATTACCCTCCCAAAATATATCAAGTGTAACAAGTCCACTATTATCAAATAAGTATTATGATGAAACTGAATTCCTTTTATGATACCTTTTTCCAAAATATGTATCATATAAATTCTATTAAAAATAGAAATGTCATAGAGCTGGTCACTGGTCCCTTGTCCAAACATCCTTCCGGTCGGATCCTCGATATCTGCACAACGGGTTCCCAACCCACATTTTCTACACTCTGCAAGCACCTAAGGGACATCTCCCCTTACTGATTCTTGTGCAAGCTAGATGCACGATCAACACCTAATAAGGGCATGGGGGTTAGCTATACATATTCGCATAATCAAATGAGAATAAAACTAACATCCACAAGTTAACATGTAGCAAATCATGATGCATAACCATATGAGCACACCCGGTTAATCATAACAATTCTTTCAATGCAGGTGGCATGATGCATGATTTCCTTCCAACACAAAATTTGAACACAGAGAGGCCTCCAAGCCTTGATCCTATTTCCAACTATGCCCATAGTGTCTTTTGTTGACTCTCAACCTAGGTCGTGAACTTATTCTAGTGAGTTAAAAGCTTCACCCTTACCTCTAGGTCGTGAATCAACACAGAGATTGCAGAGAAATTGGCTGGAAATGCTAAACCCCAAAAATCCTTTTCATGCAACCATATGTGAGCAGGGTACCAAAACCAGAGGATTTAACATGCAAAATCGTTGTAAAAATTAGGGAAAAAGGTTAGGAGTTATTCTCTGCAATTTAAACTAGAGATAGGAACGAATTTGAGGTTCAGAGAGCTCATAAACTTACCAAATTCCTAGCTCCAAGTAAGCTCTAGTGTAACACCCCGTTTGAATACCTCATATTTGTTTTAAACCCTAAAAAGATTATTTGAGAAAAATATTTAAACAAGTGTGTTTTGAAGGGATATTTCTTGAATTGAATTTCTTTTATGATTTCAAGTGATAAAGTGTTTTAAAGAAAATGATTTTATGAGAAATCTTATGAGTTTTTAAATTAAGTTGATAAAGTATTTAATATTTGATATCTTGCATTTTAAGGAAAATTGTGATTTTTGAAAAAGAAAATAAAAATGAAGTTTATGTGCATGTGTGTCCATATGTGTCGGCCGTGTGTGTGTGTGTAGTGGTGCATGATGCAAGTTTTGACTTTCTTGCACCCTAAGTCATTAGCCAAGTAGCCTATAGGTTTAGTTTAGTGTAAAGCTTAGTTAAGGAGTTTGACCAACCAATTGGAAGCAAGATTAAGCCTAATTCTACCTCATTTGTCTCATGGCTTGGCTTGAGCCATGCAAGCTTTAGTGTGGTCAATTTTACCCTCTTAGTAATACTCCTTGGCCGAATTATTTGAAGGGTAAGAAGGGAAATGCTTGGTTGCCTTCTTATAACCCCAACCGTAGCACTCCCAACCCATTTGCTTCACATTTCATTTCCAACCCAAACACTTCTCTAAGAGTAACATCCAACTCTTAGAAAGAAATAGAGATAGAGAGAGATAGAGAGAGTGAGACCGTGAGTTCAAGAAGAGAGGAAGAGGAAGATCAAGCCCAAAGCCTTAGGATTTCTTTGAAGATCAAGTGAAGAGGTTGAATATCCTTTCTTTTTTTCTTTGTTTATTCGAAGATCATAGGGTGTTAGTGATAGTTCTTAAATTTTCCAAAGTCTTGTAAGGTTATTTGTTGATGCATGTCTAATTTCTTTGTAGATCTATGCTTGTAAGTGCTTGTTTAGCTTTGATCTTGAGTTTCAAGAGCTCCACAAACTTGTAGAACCTTAAACCTTGGACATTACCATTCGGCCATACCTATAAAATTAGGTTGTCATGATTTTTATTTTGTTTAGAGTTCATGCATGTTGGTTTTATGCTTGTGGAAGATGATCTAAGTGGTTTTAGTACTTTGATTTTCACTTGGATTTTTCTAAAGCTTTGATCTTTGGTTTCTTTTATAAAAAAAAGGCTTTGATTTATTGTTTGATCTTGAAAAAGATTTGACTTTTACCTTGATTTTCCATGGCTTTGATTTTTAAGTCTTGCATGTGATTCTTTGCTCAAAAAGTTTTGTTCCTTTGCTTGCATGTCACGGTTTCAATGAGAAACAAAAAGGAAAACAACTTTCTCAAAATGATTTCATTTGGATTTAAATTTATGTGTATTTCAAAGCTAAGGATTTAAGTTTTCTTCTTGATTTTTGTTGATGCATGTTTCGGTCAAGCTTTGAAAACAAAGGATCATGATTTTTTTTCATGAAAAGTCTTTGCATGTGTTGTTTTTTTTTATTTATGTGATTTCTAAAGCACATGCAAAGGAAAATAAAAATAAAATTGTGTTTTAAGTGACCAAAGTAGGTCACGGTTTTGTGAAGAAAGGAAGTGGTATTTTTATAAAACCATGTGTTCTAGAAATGCATGTTTTTGATTTAATATTTTCATGGTTTTTGCATGAAGAAAAGGGCATCAAAGACTTTGTTTTTAAAGAGTGATCATTCGGCCTATGCTAGGTTAAATAGGCTAGATTCTTTTGCATGGGATTGTCTCTTTGAAATGATTGTGTTTTATGATTTTGATTTAAGAAAAATTTATTTGACTTGTGTTGTTTTGTTTTGGGTCAATACGGTTTTGATAAAGAAAATGGGCAAAAGTATTTGATTATTTCTAAGAGTGTTTTCATGGTTTGATTTCTTTTATTCTTTTCTGTCCAAGATTTTACTTCAAGGTATTTCAACTTTAAAAATGTTTTTGAGTTATGAAAAATATGGATTTCAAGTGACATTTGATTTACAAAAAGTTAGAGTGAAAATTATGGATTTTCCATGGTTTTACAACTTGAATGGGTGGCTGGACTTTTCCATACAGCCACATAAACCATTTATTTTATTTATTTTAAAGTGATGTTTTCAAATGATTTTCAAAGGATTTCAAGAATGAGAAAAGATTGAGAATTGTTTTAATAAACATTTATATTTTTAAGAAAAGAATGAAGAAAGTAAAGGGTTTTTATTTAAAGAGACCAAGTGTGATTTTTGAATTGAAATAGTTTTTAATAAAAGTGTGTTTATTTACCTCGAGGTTATTCAGTGGACGGTGGGAACCATTCTCAAAGAGAAGCTAGAGATCTCCGAGGTCAAAGTATTTCTCTTGCTGGATTAAGAGGTGAGTGAGAGTGTGGTGAGTCCGTAACATTGTTGTCGGACGGTGAATCATGAGTTTACGTTATACACTCTGTCTTATGTTTCCTTTAATTGATGCATATTGGTTTCTATCCTATGTTGGTTCCTTTCCTATTCTCTTGTGGAAATGTTACTTTACGTGTGATGAGTCTGGTTGTTATTATGAATGAGTATAATTAATGTTGAACAAGAGAGAGCAAGGTGTGAGTATAAGAGAAAAAAAAATGATGCATGATGTGATTCAAGTTATGTGGTGGAACAACAATGCACCGAATGAGGAGATTGTGCTCGTGAAGCCAAGATCGTGCTAGTGGACTCCAAGATGGAAATGATTGTTAAAGAAAGTGATGTGAACTCCTATGAGAATGTTGTGATGATTGTGCCCGAGTGGCCTGAGAAAGTGAATGTATGATTATGTGAAAGTGGGGAAAGAGATAACCCTTAGTGGTTGGGTCCTGTCAAAGGGATGGACTAAGGGCAAGCCGACTGTAGGATAACTAAAAGACTTTAAAAGACGTTAAAAGACATTAAAAGACATTAATATCCGTGGTGAGGTATGAGAGTGCGAAGTAGTGGAGAGGAAGATACTATGGGTATCTGCGGATACTCAGGTGGAGATTGCATGAGGGGAGGGCAAGGACGGTGAAACGTCAAGAAGCCTCGAGTATATTTCTAGGCGGGACGAATCCCACAAGTGGCGCACTAATGTGGTGGGGACTGGGTCTAATGCCGTGGTAAGGACCGCATAGCTAACTAGAAATGATACTGTCACCCCCTTGAATGCAAGTCTACAACAGTGAGAGGGACTGGAACGGGGCATTGTGATTTGCCACTGCGTGGGCAGTGAGCCTTGATAATATTGAAATGATTTGAGGACGAGATCCTCCTGGTCTGGGACCATATGTGTTGAGACAGCTGTCGTGCCCGCGTGGTAAAGGTCCTGTACTCCTGTTGGCTTCCGACTAGGTTTGGATGGAAACCGAGGAGATGTAGACGTGTGCGTTTTTCATCAGTGATGGTGATTCCCCTACCTCATTGAGTGAGCTGAGCTATGATAAAACTTAAAAATCAAAGAGTAAAGACATAATTAAAGATTGGAAAAGATTGATAAGTGGTGGTGTTCAGTTGTGAGAATCATTATTCTGTTTGATGAACTATGCTTTTCTTGAAGTGCCTTATATGTTATTTATCTACCTTGCATATTTTGATTGTGATGTCATGTTCCTATTCTGCTATTCGATTTTATGCACGGCTTATCCGATTCAACCTGAGTCTCTTATCTCATTCTGTGTACTGGTCAAGTATCATTGTCTCTTGTTCTTATTTCTATCGAGTCTACCTTGAGACCTCTCGGTCAACTTGTTAGTGTGTGGCACGCTAATTCTCTCCTACCTGTTTGTCGTATTGGCACTTGCCGGTATTGCAACGGGTAGATGGCGTATCGTGTAGCAATCCACATGTGGCCTCTTCGGGGAGGAGCATGGGAGATGGTACCTGAGGGCTGGATTTGGAGAGGAGACACTCGATTGGAGATCGACGATTCGAGGCACATTCTGAGAGGAGCAAGCATGGACGTACATGTGGGGCAAGTCACTCTCCGTGACTATCAAGACGGTGGACCAAGGGAACATCACGAGTTTGGTGGTGACCCGGCACCAGTGGCGGCTGCAATTCTTCAGCCAATGGAGGAAGAGGATGCTAGTGATTCCGATCACGGGGCCGAGACATATCCGAGTGAGGATATGGAGACGGATGCTAGTTCCGCTGAAGAGTGATGTCGTGTCGTGTGTGTCTAGAGATGTTGTGTGTCTAGGATCTGAGTCCCAGTCGAGGATTATCTTGTTATGTACTAAGGATGTAAACAACTACTTTTTATTATGGTTTGTAATATTTTGTAATCTGGGCCTATTTTGGAAAACCTTTGGAGTGCATCTCCATTACTTGTGGCTCATGTTTTTATTTTCAATGAAAACAGTTTTATATTTCAGCGATGATGATTTGAGTGGGGAGTTTCGAAAATGACAACCCGATTTTCAAAGGGTGGTGTTAATGAACTCATGAAAAAAATGGCCTCATTTTTTCAACAAATTAATAATAATTTGGTTAAGGTTCAGGAAGAGAAAATCGGGCTGTTACATCCAGACCTCAAGAACTTAGTTTGACAGCAACTATCCCTCCTTTTTCGATCCTTGATTCTTATTCCTCACAGCCCCTCAACTCACGAATCTTATGTCTTTGTGAAGCTCAAAACGTGAGCTTCACAATGGTGTATCACACTCAATCTAACTCTCAACAACGCTCGAGCAATCATAGTGCGAAATTGGAAACCCTAAGTTGATGTCTCCAGAGAAATTCAACCAAAAATCCTCCATTTCCTTCAACCATGAACTTAAATAGCCATTCCCAGTGATCATGCAGCTCGCCACGATGCCCATTAACGTGTCCCCGAGGTGTTTTCGTGTCAACCAAAAAGAATCGTCGTGTGTTGACTCATCAAACGCACTAACAAGTTATCCACTGACTCGATTACTCGAGTGTTTCCAGGAATACTCGAGTATTTTTGCCCAATTTTCAAAAATATTTATTTTAATGCCCTTACCTCCAAGACTTTCCTAATATTGCTTCTAGGTCCTAATTCAGGGATTAATACGTAAAAACTTTATTTTTACATATTATCTTTATCAAAATACTTTTCCACTTCATACAAGCACCAATACCAACACATAATTAATCCAAATTCATTATGAAATATAAAATTATGAATTTGGAAAATAATTATGAACTAACCTTTCATATCCAAAATTTTCATTACATCAGGGGATGAAAATTTGGGGTGTTACAGTTATCAAATCAAAAGGGCAGTTTATTTTATAGACATGTTGTCTAAGTTGATATCAGAATTTTTTTTTCTATGCATAGTCTCAGGGAAAAAAAAGAGGGCTATAGTTTAATTTTGACGCTCTGATAGATTCCATACTTTAATGAGTTAAATCCCTCTACTATTCACCCTCACAGAAAAGAGGGATGCTTATGTAGGAACTTGTAACTCTCGGACAACTCTACTATCAAATCTCTTCCTTTGTTTTTGTTTAACACTTGGACGCAATCAATTATTGAATTCCATCACAAGGCGACTTAGGTAATCATTTTTATGCTAACCATTCAATTAAACTAATCTATTCATATATTCATATATCCATATTACTCAAGGAAAATTAATCTCAAACAAATTAACCTATTCATATATCTACATCTAGTGTATTACAAGAAGCATGATATCAGTATCTTGGCCAACATTTCATAATACTTGAAGAAATGATACTGCATCAGTTTAATACTTGAAGAAATGAAAAACTATAATATAAATACACTGTATACATTTCATAATACCATCACTTGGATTAAATGCATAACATGGCAATTGAAGATTTCAACTAAACACTGCATCAGTTTCATATTCTGCAGCCACACATACACATGAATTCCATAGCTAAAATGCTTCCCTAATTAGTCCATACCAACAATATAAATCACAATACAAGCTCTCTTTTTTTATATAGAAATTCCTAACTTTCAAAGCGAACAGATTAACTTCGGTAATCAATACAACAAAGGAACAAAAAATCAAAGTATCAGACACAAATTTCAGGTTCATTCACAAATCAATAAGAATCAAATGAATATATTAACCTTTAATTAAAAACAGAAAATGTAACACCCCTAATTTTCGTCTCCCGGATAATAAGGAAATTAATAATAAAAGTTTTATTATTAATTTATATGGCTTTCCAATTTTATGTTTTGTATTTAATTAGCCTGAAATATAAAAATAAATTGGAATATTTTTATATGGCAAATAAATGCAAAATATAAGAATATTGCATTTTAGTCCCTGAAATAGGACCTAAATGTAATATTGAAAAGGTTCTTGGAGGGAAAGATTTAAAAATATTAATTTTTAAATTTTGAACTAATCTAACCGGTTAGTAATGCCCTGTAACCGGTTAGACGATGAACCCAGAAACTGGGTTAGTGGATTTTGATGAGTAATCACTTGATTAATCACGGAATTGCCATGATTACAGCCTCAGATTTGTGGAAACCACGCGTCAACGTGCATGTAATTCTTGTTGGTCTATAAATAGCTGAATTTCTGATGATTTGGGGGTTGATTCCACTGGCTTTGTGTTGAGAGGTTGAATTAGGGTTTTGATTTCGTCTGAGGCGATTCTCCTTCTTCTCTGGGTGTTAGAAAGTGAGAGATACACTTTTGGAAAGCTTAAATCAAGAGCTTTCCATTTATATAAAGATTGTGAGTCAAAAGTGTGCGTGTGAGGAGGAATCAATCAGCAAAGCTAAGTGTTGAAAACTGGACTCTGTCTCTTCTTAGTTCGGGAAGCTGTATTTGGACCTTGATTTTGATCAGTTCAGGTAACCTCTAGGTCCCAAATCTCTTTGATTCTCTAGTGCATGTTACCTATATTGAGTCCTAATTGTTTTCCCCAATTTCTTTGGCCAATTGCTATGTCAAATCTTCTGGTCTTTGGACCCTGTTGATGGAAATCGTGGCTGAGAGCATAACCTTGGGTTTGTGAGAAATCTGTGGAGTTTTCTTCAAGATCAGTGTTAATAGTCATCAAAATCAACTTAGAGGTATGGGAGAAGTCTACCTTATACTAGATTTAGACTAAAAATCAAGTGATTTAGGATTTGAGTTAACAAAACTCAAAAGGGCATTATGTGTTTAAAGCACAAAGGCTTGGAGGCCAAAATTCTGTCTCAATTCTGTGTGAGCAAAATTTAAATTGATGCATGCAAGTGATTTAAGGTTTAAAATCAGAAATTAATTGTTGATTATGAGTTTTGTGGTATTGATTGGTGTTTGTATTGATTTCTATGCAAATTGATACCATAAGCTTGATGCATGCAAACTGAATGTGTTTCTGGGTATGAACATATTGCTCTTAAGGCATATGAACTTTGAGAATGTTGAAATTGGGTTAGATTTGAGAAATGAAAAGATTGATTTGTCAAAACTCTTGTTTTAGTGGACTGACTACATAATCTAACCGGTTACTCGATAATTGTAACTGGTTAGACAATGTAAAATTTCAAAAGAAAATTAGTTGTTATATCAGTCCTGGAGTTTTAGTGGTTTTTGCTCAAATCTATACTTTAATTTCATTAGAAATAATCTGAATATGAGTTGTTATAATGTCATGGTTCAGATTTGAAGGATAAGAATTAAATGCCTTAAGTTAATGAGATGAGCTCAAGAGGAAACAATGTTCATTTGGAAAGAGAAAGTGATTTAGACTTTTGAATGATGAAAACAGTGATTTTTGAGGCATAAAACAATGTTAAAGTTGTTTATAGATTGGGTAGAGAATTCAAGAAAAAGGGTTTTTCTGAATTACAATGGTAAACAGTTCAGGTCTGTAATTCTAACCTATTAGCCTGAAACTGTAACCGGTTAGTACCTGAATCTGAAAAATAAAAAGTAAGTTTTTGAATACCATTGGTTATGTTTTTTCCCAATCTAAGCTTAAGGGCATGTTTATGAGATAATTCAAAGGAGAATTTTTGTGCCAAAGATTATGTCTTAAATAAATCATTCAAAAGGAGAAATTGGAATATTTCTCAATCACATTAATTAATGTAAAGATAAAACCAACCCTGATAATTGTGCATCCATATAGAATGGAAGTTTGGTTGGTAGGAACGTTTATCATATTCTGGGAATATGAGGAGGGTACTCCGGGGGTACCAAATTATAACCTACTTGATGACACATTATAGATATGTGGCCAGTGTCCGGGACCTGCTTTTTATGCATTCTGGGAACGTATGCGTTCTGGGAACGTGGTGCACACTCCGGGAGTGATGCTTATTATCCAAGTATGGTTCGGCATTACGTTCTGGGAATGAATGTCGGTGTTCCGGGAACACAAGGGTGTATTGGATAGACATCCAAGATGGACTTTTAGAGGCCTCAGTTGTGGATAGAAAATCATACATCATGCCACTTGCATTATAAGAGATATAATGTTGAAAAATTGGTGTGCTCATATGTAATTGCATTATGATCTGTCCACGATATACTTGTGCTTGTAATTTTAGTCTTTATCAATTATGTATATGTGTATACTTACTCCCTGTGCCCTGTTTAGGTGATGGCCAGATACCTAGCTTGCATCGAGATACGCCCTATCCCTAGTGGCATATGGACGTATGAGGAGCACCGTGCCACTTTTGAGGGGGAGGTTGAGATCACTCTCTACCACCCTAACCCTCTGGTGCGAGTGCGACCTCGTCGATTTAGGATCCCATTAGTCTATACTATGAACGTTCCACCCTTTTATACATATAGAGGACCACCCCCGGCTCGACCTATGCGTCGTTTCCATAGTTTTCGTTTCAGAGCTGCCACTCGTTCTCATCCTTCCTCCCATGGAGTTGTCACTGAGGAGACTCCTTCTCCTGGTCCGACTGACTATGATAGGACTGCTTCTGCAGATCCTAGACCCAGTGGTGGGGTCTCCACACAGTCGGGCGAGGTCGAGGAGGACCCTGTGGAGGATGAGAGCGAGGAGGAGGTGCATGTTGAGCCGACTGTTTCTGCTAGAGGTGGACCCGCTGGTTCATAGGAGCCTGCATAGCGTAGATGTTTTGGATCCTAGATCCTAGGGATAGAGTTGTGGAGGATCTGAGGAGCTGCTGAGGACACGGATGACCTGCTCTGGGACTTCTACTTTTGGATTTTGTCTTATATTGTATATATTTGAGAGGTCTTAGAGTGAGGTTTTATTTTATGCAGCTGGTCTGTATATGTTTCACCAAACTTGCTATCTCGACTTTTTACTACTTGCTACTGACTATACTGATGGGGTTTTTATGTTATGACATATATATATATATATATATGATGCCTTATTTACCTCAGCAGTGCCCCATAAGTATTATTTTTACTTCCGCGAACTCTGATTTCTATTTCAAAAGGATTCGGCAATAAGTTTATGTTTTATATATTCAAATCCAACTCGAGAGACAAATGATATGTTTTAACAAGAATCACAAATAACGTTTCTTATGATTAAGTAACTGTTCTCTCGAGAGCCTTTTTGAAATTAAGATATTACTAAGCCGGATTCAATTAATAGTTCATGTTAAAAAGGGTTTATAATCGAGCAAGTATTAATTTAAAAAGGAAAAAAAAATTTCTAGTCCTAATTTTGATAGCAAGTATTTCAATCTTTTGGAAATATTAATTATTTTCAAGATACAAAATAGAGCGTCACAGAAAACATAACATAAAGTAGCCAAATTTCATAAACAAATCTCAGAAATTTCCAAGAAATAGATTAATTTAATAAAAACTCAGATCATAAATCAGTATCTAAATCCATAAAAAGGAATCAAAATGGCTCCTTTTGAACGAATCAAAAAATGGGGTGAGAAATGAACGAATCAAAAAATTGGAGAAGCTTGAAGAATCAAAGAAGGAGGCAGCTGTGGAGTGAGAAATGGAGAAAATAGGGATAATGAAATTAGAGGAAAATGAGAAATGGCTTAACATGCAGAAGCGACAATGTCACTAGAGAGAGCACGAAATTGAAAAGGAAATACTCACCGGCTAAAGGTCGAAGGTCGTAGGTCGCCGGTGGCGGTGGAGAACCAATATCGTCAAACGTCCAAGGCTGAGGTTGGAGCGAAGGCAGAGCGAAGGTCAGCAGAGATCGAAGGTTGTCGGTCGCAGGTGGCGATGGAGAACGAATACTGCGAACCCGTCCACGACTGAGGTTGGAGCGAAGGTCAGCAGAGTGGCAGTCGAGTAGCGGAGCGGAATGAAGGGACTAGTGGAGGGTAGAGGCGGTCGAGCAGTGGAGGTTGGAGGCGGTCGAGTATCTGAGGTTGGAATGAAGGCTGAAGGTATGCGATTCCTAGGGTGGAAGCAGCTAGGGGAAAATGAAATGTATTATTTGTGTTTTTTGTTGACTTACAATTAGGCAAAGTTTTTTTTTTCTTGCTGGATAGAATTTTCATCGACCCTCCAATTTTTTGGCGCATCATCAAATAAATTTTGGCGCTAAGAAAATTTACTTCGGCCCTCCAATTTTTTTTAGCTGGATAGAAGTTTCAGGAACGGTTTTTTTAATGAACTTTTAGGCAACGGTTAAAAACATGTGGTCTTTCCTATCAAAGATAAAAAAACTGTTGCCCATATAGAAGCATATGTTGGATCAGCATATATATATATATATATATACTAGTTTTAAGCCCCGTGCATTGCACGGGGTTGTTTGTTTGTTTGCTTGTTGTTATCTAATTATCATTGGATATATATAAATCTGAGTATTGCAGGGGTTAGTTATTATATATATTTTGATTTATTTTTAACTTTTTTTATTATTTAACTTCATTACAGTTTTTTAATTAATATCATGTCCGCGGTTTGAAAAATAAAGTGGTAACCACCATTGCCAGACTTGTTGAGGATTTCTCAACTTTTACTTTGGATGCAGGATTTCAAAAAGGAGCATTGTCGGAGGCGATAGATTCTTATAATACAAAGAAAGAGGCCACCCACACCCTTTCCCAAAGGAAGGGGAGTGACAGATCTCCCTCCCCATACTGAGAAACAGCAGATGAAAACAAGTAGGAGCATAGAAAGGAGGAGGGGAGGAAAAATCCTAATTTTTGTTTTTTTCTTTTCTTTTTTTGGTATAAGAAAAAAATCTATTACATCAAAAATACATATACCATTATGTTGCCACCTTCTAGGAAGGGTTCAACATAACGGATAATGTTAAAAAAATTTTTATGATTGATAGCCACCTTCTAGGAAGGGTTCCACCAATCAAAAAATCTCTGAACAAATTCTATCAATAACCAACTTATTGGGCCAAGACTTAAAATTCTTAAAACAATAGCTAACTCTAATGGCAAGTTCTTTCCTAATTAAAGCAAATCTACACTGAGGAGATGAAGAGATATTGTTGAAGCTACGGTCATTCCGCACCCGCCACGTATGATACACAACAGCACCTAACAAAGCCCAAATCAATTTACAGTTCCATGTCCGACGAGCTCCAGCCAACAACCAGCGTTGCCAACGACCAAATCGCCATGGGAACCTGGAGATTCCTATCCAGCTTGTACACAGTGTCACCAATTCACGACTCCAGGAGCACTCAAAGAACAGATGAGATAACGATTCACCTCCTACCACACAGAGACTGCAATGGTTAGGTATGTAACTCCATCTCATTAGATCTCTTGTTTGAAGTCTTGCATGCATAGTTAGCCAATTGATAAACCGATGCTTAGGCACAGTAACACTATTCCACACATATTTAAACATAGGAAACATGGGTTGAACACCAGATAGAAATCGATATCCCGATTGAATAGTATAGATGCCATCTGAGCTTGCAGACCATCTATCATTTATAAACCCCAAACGAAGCTCATCCCTGATTTTCAGTAATTTTTTCGAATGCCAACTTTGACCTTGCCTCCAATCACAATCCCAGAGAGATTGATTTTTAAGGTAATAAGAATTAATCCAGCGCACCCACAAACAATCCTTTTTGTCAGCTAGGTTCCAGATCTGCTTACCAAGAGCAGCCCTATTCCATCTCCCACAATTCTGAATTCCCAAGCCACCAAAACGTTTCTCACTGCAAATAGTTGCCCAAGCCACCTTAGCTTGATAGGATCCATCCTCTCTAGCATTCCAAAGGAAACTTCTACAATGTCTCTGAATGTCCTTAAACACTGCAGCTGGTATAATGATAATAGAGGCCCAGTAAACATGAAAACTCATAAGGACAGAATTTATTAGGCATACTCTAGCTTGGTATGATAGATTTCTTGTTTTCTAGTAGTTGATGCTTCTCATCACTTTATCAACTAAGCTCTGACAAGTACTAGCATTCCATTTCCTGGAGGACAAAGGAATTCCCAAATATTTGCAAGGAAATTCACCTTTCTGGAAATTAGTGATAGACATAAGTAGATTCTGAGTAGGAACAGTAACACCTGCCATAAAGATGTAGGACTTCTCAGGACTCACCTCAAGACCTGACCAAGAAGCAAACTCTTTGAGGGCATCATTCACAATTCTAACACTGGCTGGGTGGGCTTTGCAGAAGATCATAAGATCATCTGCAAAAGCCAAGCTAACCAGTTTTTCATCCTTGCAAGCTGGATGAAAACGAAAATTCCTCTGAGTGGAAGCCAAACTCAAGGTTCTAGTAAGAATCTCCATAGCTAGAACAAAAATAAGAGGGGACATAGGATCACCATGTCTTATTCCCCTAGAACCCCAAAATCTACAGCCTTTGTTCCCATTAAAGACAATGGAATAAGACACTGATCTGATGCAACTCATGATCCATGAGACAAACTTAGAGGGAAATTTAAGGTCAATTAACATACCCTCAATAAAATTCCATTCAAGGGTATCATAGGCTTTTTTAATGTCAAGTTTCATCATACATCTAGGAGATATTCTCCTCCTACCATAGAATCTGACCAATTCCTGAGACAACAGAATATTGTGAAGAATACTCCTGTCTCTAACAAAAGCACTTTGGTTATCCTGCACCAAACTAGGCAGCACCTCAGCCAATCTGTTACTTATGATCTTAGATATGCATTTGTAAATAGTGGAACAGCAGGAAATGGGTCTGAATTGAGAGACCTTTGATGGGGAATCTACTTTAGGAACCATAACCAAATTGGTGTGGTTAATTTCTCTTAATAAGTGCCCAGAATCAAAAAACTCTTTAACAGCCATACACATATCATGCCCAATTCTATCCCAAGAAGCTTGGAAAAAACCTGCCCCAAACCCATCAGGTCCAGGCGCCTTATTTTTATGAATAGAGAAAAAAGCATTTTTTACCTCCTCATCTACAATAGGCTGAATAAGATAAAGTTGCTGATCCAAGGAAAGAGAATACCCTTGGTCAATCACTGCTTGGCTATAGGTCATTCCTCTACTTCTGCTCAGAAACAGCTTTTGATAAAAATCTTCAAAAAGAGTCTGAATCTGAGCTTGTCCTGTGACAGGTTCATTTCTATCATTCATAATTCTGAGCACCTTATTGTGATAATTCCTCTTCTTGATAGAGTCATGGAATAGCTTAGAATTACTATCCCCATCTCTAAGCCAGTCAACTTTAGCTTTTTGATTAAGGAATGATAAAGCATCCCTTAGCACCTTGCTGTACTTTCTTGAAATATCTTTTTCAGCAGCCTGAAGAGGCACATCCAAGGGTCTGACAATCAGCTCCTTCTGAATAGCCTCCAGCCTCCCCTTTAAATCAATCTCTCTAGCATCAATATTTGAAAAGTGCTCCCTATTCAGCCTAGATAAGGGACCCTTCAAGTCATTCAATTTCCTGCAAACATTAAACATCTTGCTGCCTTCATAATTCCTCTGCCAACATTGCTCAACAATATTGTGAAAATCATTATGATTTGTCCACATATTTAAGAACTTGAACGAACTCTTACTCTTCTCCTCCTAGATTCCCCAATCAACAATGATAGCTGAATGGTCAGACAAACCTGGAGTAGTAAAAGTAACTGAAGCATTAGGCCGCTCACTGCACCACTGTAAATTAACCAAGGCCCTGTCTAGTTTGGACAAAATCCTATCATTCCCCTCCTGTTTGTTGCACCATGTGTAGAAACAGCCATAGAATCTCATATCAGTAAGACCACAAAAATCCACCCAGTTATGGAAATCATAGCTACTGGATGAGTCCACTGGGGATCCTCCAAGCTTCTCATTCTGATGTAAGCAGGTGTTAAAATCCCCTAAGACCAGCCAGGGAATATTTATAATGCTTTGAGCACCACCCAGAACCTGCCAAAGCTCCTTCCTAACATTCATATCATTATCAGCATAAATAAAGGTCACAAATAATTGCTTTAGGGATTGTCTGAACATAACATGGCAATGAACATACTGAGAAGACCTGGCTATAATTTGAACCTCAAAAATATCCTTCCTCCACATCACCCAAATTCTACCAATAGAACACACATCCAAATTTATAAAAGAGCCCCAACCATTAGCTATTTTATTCTGAATCTGCTGAAAACTATTATTCCTCGGCTTATTTTCTAGGATAGCAAACAATCCTATTTTATTAGTATTATACATATCTAGAACCTGTTTTTGTTTTCGAGGATGGTCCAAACCTCGAATATTACAAGCTCCAATTCTATCCATGAGGAGGATGAGAAGACTCCCCTCTTAACATGATAGCCCTCTGCTGAGCCTTACTTCTGGTGGTTACAGGGGTCCAGCCCTCTTTATCTTCCTCACCTTGGGCCTCTTTAGTTGCATCTGAAACTTCCAGAGACTTCTCTTTTGAAAGAGCATTAATCACCTCTTCTGCCTCCACAGATGCACTAGCAACATTCTCCACTAGGATAGAACCATTCTCAATGTTACTTTTCAATTTTAGAGCCTCATCCAGATGCTGCATTTCCTCTTGAGAAGGTTTATTTTTTTCAACCCAAATCTGCTTTCCTTTGTTAGCCACCCCCTTCCTACACATTATACCATCATGGCCATAACAAGAACATTTCGAGCACAGGGTAGGTTTCCATTCATACTGAACTTTCTGGGAAACGATATTACCTTTGTCATCTTCAAAATGAACCTCCTCAGGAAGGATAGCAGGATCCACTTCCACAAGTACTCTTGCATAGCTGATTCTATTTCTATCCTCCGTCACCTTATCAGCCATAATCGGAGTACCAATCAAACTAGAGATTTTGCTAAGAGCAGAGGAACCCCAAAACTTCAAATTTAAATTAGGTAATTGGACCCATATGGGAACTCTGTCTAGAAAACTCTTTGTAATAGGTCTACCTGTCCACGGCGCTATTATTAGGGGGTTTTTATCAAAATGAAACACCCCCACTTCCAGAACATTATTCCTGCCCTCAATAGAGTTGAATCTCACAACTAGAGTGCCATCTGAATTCATCAGTATCTTGTCAATACCATACTGACCCCACACTTTTTTAATAAAACCACTTAGCACCGGATAAGGAGGGTTAGCCCCAAGAACATAGCATACCAGGGAGTTTTGCCAAAATCTAACCTCTTCTTCCACATCAGAAGGGTCAATTTTACCCAAAGCCACCCCATCTTTTAAAACAGGCTGATGAAAACTTAGTTTGCCTCCAGCGTTTCGAAGCTTCGATATATCAAAACTGTCCCACACATTAGGTTTTGGTGCTTGTTCCTTCACTGATACTTCTTTATCTGGTTGATGGCAATGAGTATTCTCAGTACTTTCAATATTTTGCTGTATTTCACCCATTTGTTCTGATTGAATAACAGGTTTCCCTTGCTTGTTGAGCCTTTCACGGATCAGGTCAATTCCATGCACTAGAGATTCAAGTTGCTTTGGCGTCAAGGCATCAATAGTTGCCAAATCCTCGTCATCAAGTTGCGACAAGTCAAAAACATGTGTGCCTTTATCATGCTGAACAGAAGAAGAAGGAGAAGAAGGAGACTTAGGGGGCCTTCCCCTCTTCTTTGCCATGGAGGCTGCACCAGCGTCCCAGGAGAACCTAGGGCTGGGAGAGAGAAGAGAGAAAAGTCAACCAAGTTTCTTTTCGCTAACATAGAAACCGAACTTTTTTGTTTAATGTAGAAACTTAATCATCTTTTATACTTTATTTTCTTAACCGCTAAAACTTACCAATAGGCTAAACTAACTCTCTACTGTTAGCATAATAAAAATTAGAATTTTGCTAGTCAATACTTTTATGATACTTGTTAAGGTTATTAAATAAAAAAAAATCTTGAGTCAACATTCATTAATCTCTCGAAAATATAAAAAGTCACAATTTTCAATAACTTTTAATTACTTTTTAAATAAACGTCTTTAGAGCATTTGTTAGAATTTTCCTTCAAACTATGCGTGAATCATCATAGCGAGAATAGCCCTATCAAATAGCGAGAATAGCCCTATCAAAAAACACAATGAAGGGGATAGCGAAGCCAATGACGATGAAGAAGAGAAAAACAATGTATAATTTAAAGTACCGTCCTTTCTTGGACAATCTTTATCTGAAATTAAAACATTAATGCTGAATGGTTTTAGATTAGAAGAAAACTAATAACGGTTTTTCTAACCTATGCATCCCATGCATAGGTTAATGAAACATAAAAAGTAAACTTTTATTGCAGAACTAAATAATTATATTATAATTAATTAAGTGTATCTTTTTCCAAAAACATCTTACTATTTCAAGCTTGATTATCCTATGTACCTGGTGTATAGGATAGAAAGACTCAACTAATAAAGGTTGGATTTTGTTCCGTTAGTATTTTATCTGGAAGTTAAGAAAATGGTTAATTTTACTATTAGTTACTACTTTCTCCAGTATTAAATATAAACCTCTTTTAAAGATTTTTTTTGTCTTTAATATAAGTGAAATTTCCAATTTCATTAATTATTTCTTTTTCACAAACATCCCAATTTATTCAACACTTTATATTTTTAATAATAATTATCGAGATATTATATCAAATATTTACATTTTCAACACCATTACCAATACTAATTTATTTTTTTTAAAGTGTGTAAAAATTGGTCAAATTAGCATATCATAAAAACAAGAAAGAGTATAATTTAAGGACTAATTAAAATTAAAAAAAAAAACTAAATTTGTGATTTTTTTTTTGTAAAAGGGCACATCCGCTCTTCCCAAAGGGCAATGGTGCACCATCCCGTTTTGTTTTTTTTCTTTTTTATAAGTTTAATTTATTATTCTTCATCATTCCTTTTCCCAATTTACTCACAGTGAATATTCCTATCTAACTATCGCATGCGTATCAAGTACTGGGTATGGATACGGTTCAAGTATTTACCAAAAAAAAATTTTAAACAAAAATGAGGTACTTTATTAGGCATATCCAAGTACATGAGTGGGTATTGTTGTGGGGTATTAACCCTCATGTGCCGATTTGTTGATGTACGACGATGTTATCGAGTTCTTGGTTAAAGAACTTCGTCACCAAATCGAGATATTTGGAGGTGGTGTGTATGTGTGCCGTGTGAAATGAGAGAGTTGAAAGTTCGTTCATACATTGGCTATTACCTGTTATTTATATAGAGGAGTATGAATCAATGTAATGATGAGCCATGATGGGGCATTAAGGCCGAAGTGTAACGGCTCCATTAACGCCATCATGAGCACAATAATTACTAACCGTTACTCCGGCTACGCATTGATTGACTATAAATGCCGGATTACAGGTACACTGGATTGATGCTCGTTGGTATGTGATACCGCTTACTCATAGGTCCATGATACCGGTACTTATTGGTCCAAGAAATCGGTCCATAAGAAGTACATATTCACAACGTGGGTACGACTACAGATACGGCTGAACATATAATTTAGTTAGTTTTTCTAATTATGCATTTTATTCATATGTGTAACATCCCCGATTTTCCCTAACTATTAGGTGCTTTAATTAATAGAATTTTGATAAGAGTAGTGTTGTTTCCAAGCCTTTGAGTATGTTTAGAATGTGTTTAGAATGTAGGAATTAGCAAAGGGTAGGTTTGATGAAGTAGAATTAGTTTAGAAGTGAGTTTTAGAAGTGTAATCATAAGTTAAGGAGCATAGGATCTTAGGAAATTAGGAATTAAATATCCATAGCTCCAAACCCAAATTCCACCGTTGGATGTGAAGACAAGTGTCTTTGGAAGCTTGCCTCAAAATTTGAGCAAGATCCGACGGTTAATCGATTAACCCTTGAGTTAATCGATTAAGATTTTCACCACTTTCTGGCATTAATCAATTAATGGCATGGTTAATCGATTAACCAGTGCTTTTCAACTCGAAGTATCCGGATACTTAGTGATGTATCCGGATACATTGCAGCAGATCAGTTTTATAAACACGATTTTAATGAGTTGTTTCTCATTTCTCTTCTCCTCTTCTTCACGAGCTCCTCCCTCCTCTCAACCCTAACATCTCCAATCTTCATAGTCAACCAAATCCACACAAAATCAACACCATAAATCATTCCCCCCATCATTTTCCCATGAGTTTCCCTCTCTCAAATCTCATTTTCATCTCTTTTCTCAAAATCCCCAAATCCCCACATAAACCCTAACTTTCCCAATCCATCAAATTGAGCCTCCCAATCATTCAATTGGTCTTAGAAGATGCTAAAGGGCAAGGAATAGAAGTCTTGGAGCATGGATTGGAGCTTGGTGTGGGAGCTCTAACAAAAACCCCAATTCCTCTTTCTTTCTCCTCTTCTCTCCAAGAGGTAAGGGGGAGTACTTTCGTTCTAATTAGGGAAGGGACTTAATAATAGTAATAGGGTATAATTAGATGTATTTTATATGTGTATGTTTGATTTGTATGTTGAAAATGTTATGATTGAATATAAATTGCATGTTATGAACTTAGGGTTTGCTTAGAAATTTATTATTGAATGGATACTAAAATAAATGATTAAATGAATAATATGGTTATGAGTATTGATTTTAGTATACTTGGTGTGTTCTATATGTTGAATGTGAGTACATATATGTTATGAACTTAAGTTATTGCTAGAAATAAGTTGCTAAAATCGTTAGGAAACTAATTAAATAAATGGCATGATTGTGATCCTTATGGTTGTTGATTGTGATTGTCTCTCTATATGTATATTATGGCCGAAGCTTTAAGTTAGAAAACCCAACCAATTGGATATAAAATATTAAAGGTTCGATTAAGGAAAGCCACATAAAATGAATTAGAAACACGTGCATTATGGAGTAAGGTGGACCTTAGGTGTACGGGGAAAAACACACGTCGTTTACGATTGATGAGGGCAAGAGTGAATTATTGGGATTACCTTGGGGAACTTTGATCCTACAAAGGATACGGGTTTGCTTCCCGTGTTGGGGGTTGGTTCCACGCAAACCAGGGTAATTCCATCACTTTGGCTCGTTTTGGCCAGTGAGGGTGATTTCTGCTAAAGCCCGATTTGGACAAATCAACCCAAATCGCATGAGGGACCTTCCTAAGTGGAGGTGAAGTGCTGTTCAAGCGGGTGAGCGAGGGGCCTTCCTAAGTGGAGGTGAAGCACCCAACTATAGGTTGAGATATGCTTACTCCTGGCCGATTTTTCCCCAGAGTGGAGGGTGGGTTTGTGAGGTGGTTGTGTTATCATTGAAAAGTGTTATTGTTATTGGAAACGGAGAAGTGCATTCATTATTGTGATGGGTTTAATTCACTGAATCCGATGATAGTATTAAAGTGTTAAAGTGAATAAAGTGTAAAAAGTGCAGTGTATATCGGATTCAGGAATTAAACCATAGTGGGACATAGTGCATATCATACTCATACGATTTAGCATAAAAGCATTGTTATGTATTGGTATTGTTCAGGAAAAATGTATTGGTATAGTGAAATAAAATAGTTAACAATTTAAGGTTTAGAAAGGGAATAGTTAATTGGAATAGTATGAATATGCTTATATGTGTGTGGGTATGTCTAGTTATGCTGTATTACTGTTATTTTAAGTGTTTTCCTTGATTATTTCTCAAATTACTCACCCTTAAGTTGACCATTTTAGGTACCTTCGGAGAAAGATGTTCATTGCTTCACGTCGTGAAGGTATACTCTCAATTGTAGAGAGTATACTCTTATTGTGACCTCCTTGGTCCTATTATTATTGTTGCAACCATTCTAGGATATTATGCTGTAAATGTTTTATTTTTTAAAGTTGTTATAAGTGTTAACTTTTATTGTAAGTTAAGAATAATTCTATTTTGTAAAAAGGACTTTATAAGAACATATATTTTGATTAAATGTAATAATGGTTGTGAAGGATATGAAAATATCCTCTCCTAAAGTGTTTCAAAATAAGTCACAACCTTTTATAATGTAATTACCATTTTGTTTTAATTAAACTGTTCTGGACTGACAGGTGAATAATTGTCTTGGGGAAAGTCCATATTTTAGAGTAAACTCCGCCAAAATTTTTATAAAACCCCAAGCATTTTTATATTAAATATTATAAAAGTAATATATATTAAAGTATAAAAATTGAGGATGTTACAGATGGTATCAGAGCAATGGTTGCAATTCTCGACCGTGGAGTATGGATTTCCTACTCCCAAAGGGTTACTCCACATGAGAGTAACTAACCAATAGTTAGTCTAGTAGCTTATTTTCATAGTTTATGCATGCATACCTAGTTAAAGTTAGTATAGTTTAGTAGTGTTAATAGAGTAGTACTAGTAATAGATAGTAATCTTCAATTCGAAGTGGACTAAGTAGAATTTTCAATTGTAACTTGGTTGTATTTGAAGTGGACCGAAAGTAGAGACTAAGGGAAGTAAAACTCCCAACGGGATAGAGCATGAAAGCGTTTCCCCAACGGGATGGACTAAACCTCAGTTTTGAATTAAGTAAGTCAACTTCGAATATAACGAAGAATTGAAACTTTTACGTGAAATGAAATTTCAAAGGCTTCTTTTGAATGGAAGATGAGTCTTTTCCTATTATTTATTTGGAGTTCGGGTTGTACGAAAGTGGTTTTGTTTCTAATGTAATGTAGAATCCAGAAGGGCCCCTCGATGCGTACATTTTATTAGAAGATGAAATCATTGAGTCCTTGAAGTCCAATGAAATAATTGTCGAATTTCTCTTCTATACATAGGAATAGGATAAGAATTAGGAATCATTGCATCATAGATGCTCCGAGCATTCTTTATCAAAGTGTGCAGTGGAAGGGAATAGGTGTCAACCTGGTGTACTTGCCTTTAACTTTGATAACTAAGTGTCGTCTCTAATAAGATTTAAGTTCTTTCTACAATTCCACATTACGTTTGGTGATAAATACAATACTAAATTTATAAAGATGTAAATGTGTTTTCTTTTTGCATCAAACTATTTTAAGACTTTATTTTGAAAAGTATTAATAATATGAATTCTAACGAATGTCAAGCATATAAGTATTCTATTATTTTCCTAGGTATGGAATTGATTCCAACTTGGATAATTGGTCGGATGTCGCATCACCAACTTTTAAACTTGTCCTGTTAACAAAATGAGTTCCTAAGTAATGGGAGAATGGTGTAGTTTACTATTAGATTACACCAATCGCCGATCAAATAGGAATTCACCGAATGTGACATACATCAATTTGAACTTCAAAGTTGAAATAAAAGGAAAGGCATTTATGAAGGTTTGAAAATGCGGATGAAATCAAATTTCAACCGATACATGCAATTCCTTTTATTTGAGTTTGATGGTCATAGAGGATCCTTGCTTTCTTTGACAAAGGATTCCTCGAAACTTTTGAATTAATTCTAAAACCAATGTGAAACGATTTTGGAAATAGTTATGAATACTTTAAATTTTTAGGATGCTTGACATGTTTTCCTCTTATCAACTAATTTTATTACAGTTTGAAATGAAATTGATTTGTGAATTACAAAGAGTTTTTCCTTATTTACAGAAAGAGATAATTTTTGGAAATTCTTTATCGCCAAGGATCAAATCTTTTTCTTCTAAGTTAGAACTCTTTTGTTTTCTAATACGATGTGGAATTGAGAAATACAAGTGATGATAACCAAGTGGGTCAAAGGCAATGTATCTCACATAGAGTGAGATTCAAGTCTAGAATCTCAATTAAGGTAATGGATGCTATACCATTTCCTTTAAGCTCACATAGAACTCAAGGGAAATGTGTGATTATTATTGAGCGAACTATATTCTGGAATCACAACTAATTTTTAAATCAAAGTTAACTATTCCCTGGAATATAATTTGTTAGATATCAAAGTCCCATTCTTAACATCCATTATAAGAGTTTTAGCACCAGAGTCTAGATAGCAATAAGGGGGTTTCAACTAAGGTTCTAAGATAAAAAGTAGTTAGACGAAACCCTAACCCAAGAGACCAAATAGGAGACCTTGAACCTCATGTGAGCGATAGACAAGCATAGGTTTAGTGAGAATCTTAAGCTAGTAGAGCTTCATTTAGATTAAGTGGTAGAACTTCAATAGGGTAAGGATTAGATTAAGTGATAGAAGTTAAGTTCTTCTTACTGGAGTGTTAGAGTTTAAACCTTAGGCACGTAAGTATAGAGAGAAGAATCTAGGAAGTAGGTTTTAATTTTCTCTAGAGTTATTTATTTGCATGTGTTTGAATTGTATATAAATATATTAATGATTTTAAACTTTCTAAGATTATATACTAGACCAAATAATTGTTGGAACTATTTGTTTTGTATTCTTGCGTTCAAGTTCCAACTCTGATTAATTTCATATACCTTGTGTACTCTCTGGTGATGGTTTTAAGTAAAGAAATTTTTCCCTTTTCCGGTGAATGTGATTTTGTAAAGGTACTAAATTATTATTTATCTATTAAGAATCAAATGAAATTTTCATAACAAACTGCTTTGCATTTTGCCTGGCTATTCTTAATTTCAATCTTTTCTTATGATATGAACTGAGTCCTTATATAAAGGACAACCCTTTTCCATATACATATATATATAGTATTCAAACATACCTTTTCCTATAATATTTTAGTTTAGATTGTAAAATACATTAAAGCGGATTTTTCAAAAAAGACCACCATTGTATTTACCCTGCATCGTTAATCCCTATTTTCAACTGCATTCATGAATAATGTATTCTTTGACTTTGATCCTATTTTCTTTTATATTGGGTAACTTTGGATGGGAATTTGAAACCATTCTCTTCTTGGGTAACCAACTCTATTTTGGGGTGATTTTATATGTGTAGGTATTATTTACTTTTGAATCACTAAATGCATACCCCTGCATCTAATGAATATCCAGTGTCCTTTCAAAACTTTTATTCCATTCAATTCAATGCAACACTATTTTGATATGTATTGATCATTTTTACTAATCATGTTGAATTGATGTTTTAATTTTCCTTTAAGAAATATACTCTTTGATAAGATTTTGAAATGATATTTCTTGTATTTGAATTATGTTTAACCTCATAAAGCATTTTCAATAAATAATGTTTTAAGTTTTGTGTATGTTGCTTATTTTCTTAATTGTCCTTTTTAAAATTTTGCTTTGTTGTGCTGATTCCTTTATTGTTAAATGCTTTCTGTTCTGTTCCTCTTTGAATATATTATTTGTGCTTGATGTTTAAAATGTCTTTCTGATGTTGATGTTTATGTTTTGTTATGAATGGTGTGCCTAGGGAAGTTTAAGACTTTTGTTTTCCTGAGTTGTGGAAATAGATTGGTTTTCCTAGGAATGAACCTCAATAGGATAGTAAGACTTAGTGTAGGAAGAAACCTCGGTAGTAGTAGAACAGTTCTATTATTGAGATCCAACTGAGTTGCGTTCTAAGTGGGGGAGCAATCCCCAAGAGTAATAACCATTCCATTGCCTAGCATAAGATTCATCTTGTGACTAGAGCATATAGCTCTGTATCCCTGTTTCAATTCTTACAACTTAGCCGAATTTCGGGGACGAAATTCATATAAGTGGGGGAGATTGTAACATCCCCGATTTTCCCTAACTATTAGGTATTTTAATTAATAGAATTTTGATAAGAGTAGTGTTGTTTCCAAGCCTTTGAGTATGTTTAGAATGTGTTTAGAATGTAGGAATTAGCAAAGGGTAGGTTTGATGAAGTAGAATTAGTTTAGAAGTGAGTTTTAGAAGTGTAATCATAAGTTAAGGAGCATAGGATCTTAGGAAATTAGGAATTAAATATCCATAGCTCCAAACCCAAATTCCACCGTTGGATGTGAAGACAAGTGTCTTTGGAAGCTTGCCTCAAAATTTGAGCAAGATCCGACGGTTAACGAAGAAGTTAAAGCGATTTGAAGTTCAAGGGATTAAGTGGGCTGAACAGGTTAATCGATTAACCCTTGAGTTAATCGATTAAGATTTTCACCACTTTCTGGCATTAATCAATTAATGGCATGGTTAATCGATTAACCAGTGCTTTTCAACTCGAAGTATCCGGATACTTAGTGATGTATCCGGATACATTGCAGCAGATCAGTTTTATAAACACGATTTTAATGAGTTGTTTCTCATTTCTCTTCTCCTCTTCTTCATGAGCTCCTCCTTCCTCTCAACCCTAACATCTCCAATCTTCATAGTCAACCAAATCCACACAAAATCAACACCATAAATCATTCCCCCCATCATTTTCCCATGAGTTTCCCTCTCTCAAATCTCATTTTCATCTCTTTTCTCAAAATCCCCAAATCCCCACATAAACCCTAACTTTCCCAATCCATCAAATTGAGCCTCCCAATCATTCAATTGGTCTTAGAAGATGCTAAAGGGCAAGGAATAGAAGTCTTGGAGCATGGATTGGAGCTTGGTGTGGGAGCTCTAACAAAAACCCCAATTCCTCTTTCTTTCTCCTCTTCTCTCCAAGAGGTAAGGGGGAGTACTTTGGTTCTAATTAGGGAAGGGACTTAATAATAGTAATAGGGTATAATTAGATGTATTTTATATGTGTATGTTTGATTTGTATGTTGAAAATGTTATGATTGAATATAAATTGCATGTTATGAACTTAGGGTTTGCTTAGAAATTTATTATTGAATGGATACTAAAATAAATTATTAAATGAATAATATGGTTATGAGTATTGATTTTAGTATACTTGGTGTGTTCTATATGTTGAATGTGAGTACATATATGTTATGAACTTAAGTTATTGCTAGAAATAAGTTGCTAAAATCGTTAGGAAACTAATTAAATAAATGGCATGATTGTGATCCTTATGGTTGTTGATTGTGATTGTCTCTCTATATGTATATTATGGCTGAAGCTTTAAGTTAGAAAACCCAACCAATTGCATATAAAATATTAAAGGTTCGATTAAGGAAAGCCACATAAAATGAATTAGAAACACGTGCATTATGGAGTAAGGTGGACCTTAGGTGTACGGGGAAAAACACACGTCGTTTACGATTGATGAGGGCAAGAGTGAATTATTGGGATTACCTTGGGGAACTTTGATCCTGCAAAGGATACGGGTTTGCTTCCCGTGTTGGGGGTTGGTTCCACGCAAACCGGGGTAATTCCAGCACTTTGGCTCGTTTTGGCCAGTGAGGGTGATTTCTGCAAAAGTCCGATTTGGACAAATCAACCCAAATCGCATGAGGGACCTTCCTAAGTGGAGGTGAAGTGCTGTGCAAGCGGGTGAGCGAGGGACCTTCCTAAGTGGAGGTGAAGCACCCAACTATAGGTTGAGAAATGCTTACTCAGGGCCGATTTTTCCCCAGAGTGGAGGGTGGGTTTGTGAGGTGGTTGTGTTATCATTGAAAAGTGTTATTGTTATTGGAAACGAAGAAGTGCATTCATTATTGTGATGGGTTTAATTCACTGAATCCGATGATAGTATTAAAGTGTTAAAGTGAATAAAGTGTAAAAAGTGCAGTGTATATCGGATTCAGGAATTAAACCATAGTGGGACATAGTGCATATCATACTCATACGATTGAGCATAAAAGCATTGTTATGTATTGGTATTGTTCAGGACAAATGTATTGGTATAGTGAAATAAAATAGTTAACAATTTAAGGTTTAGAAAGGGAATAGTTAATTGGAATAGTATGAATATGCTTATATGTGTGTGGGTATGTCTAGTTATGTTGTATTACTGTTATTTTAAGTGTTTTCCTTGATTATTTCTCAAATTACTCACCCCTTAAGTTGACCATTTTAGGTACCTTCAGAGAAAGATGTTCATTGCTTCGCGCCGTGAAGGTATACTCTCAATTGTAGAGAGTATACTCTTATTGTGACCTCCTTGGTCCTATTATTATTGTTGCAACCATTCTAGGATATTATGCTGTAAATGTTTTATTTTTTAAAGTTGTTATAAGTGTTAACTTTTATTGTAAGTTAAGAATAATTCTATTTTGTAAAAAGGACTTTATAAGAACATTTATTTTGATTAAATGTAATAATGGTTGTGAAGGATATGAAAATATCCTCTCCTAAAGTGTTTCAAAATAAGTCACAACCTTTTATAATGTAATTACCATTTTGTTTTAATTAAACTGTTCTGGACTGACAGGTGAATAATTGTCTTGGGGAAAGTCCATATTTTAGAGTAAACCCCGCCAAAATTTTTATAAAACCCCAAGCATTTTGATATTAAATACTATAAAAGTAATATATTTTAAAGTATAAAAATTGAGGATGTTACAATATGGATAAGAAAAAACCTTTTTTTTTTCAATTATATTCTCTATTTTAATTTTCTTATTCTAATCTTAAAAAAACAATCAAATTTGAAATCTCCTTTTCCGCTTGTTGGCTTGACCCCTCCATCCCTCACTAGAAAACACAGCAAGCTCCCCAAAAATATCCATGTTGAACTGTTTTACTTTTATGACCACTGTCATTTGGCAACACATGTCATAGATTTATAAACGTAGTTTCGAAACGTGAAAGAGAGAGTAGAGACCTGTTCGTCAAGCATAAAATAATCTAAAACATTGTAATCAAACCCGCCCGAAAAACCAATTAAACAAGCCGTACTTAGTGTTCCTCAATCTATAAACCCACCTCTACAGAAAAGCTTATAACTTGGATATAGTCAATTAAAACTTGACAAAATATAAAATGTTTATTACTCCCTCGGATTCTTAATTAATATATAAATGTCTTTTAAAACTGTGATACATGGATTAAAAAATGTAATTAATATGTTTATTTTAATTAAATTTTGTATGTTTTTTCTAGGAAAATGTTAAAGAGTGTCTTTATTAGGCTATTGTTTAAGGAACCAAAAATAGTAGTTTAATTTTTAAAAATGTTAAATTTAAAATATCGAAAATAATGGACTTAAATTTCCAGTGTAAATTTTCCTTTGGAGTGTTTCTTAAACAATGTCTTTAGGAAATTGGTTAGCAAGACTTTTTTTTTGAATCCTTTATTGTCTCTCTAATAAAATTAATTTTCACCCATTATTTCTCTATTAATATCTATGGAAAAATTTGAGGAAAAAAATAATTAACGACTCATCAGTTCTATAAAATAAAAACACATGCATGATAATAAATATTTTTTCCCTTGAAAAACTTATTTTAAGAAATGGATAAAGTAATTTATATAGAGAGAGACAAAAAGTGAGTGAAGCCTTTTGTTTAATTCAACAGGATATAGATCCTCTCAAAAAAGTTTGTGCATATTTTCTGTCTTGCCTTTAATTATCTCTATAATTAATTTTCCAATCATTATATCTCTCTATATATAATAACTTGAGGTGATGAAATTGAATTGCAAAAAGCATAACTAATGTTGAATTATTTTATAAAAGGCTTATGCTCTTCGGTCACATTCATAAGTTGCTTTCTAGAAATATTCTTCAATTTTATTTATAAATAACTTTTTATTTTCTAGAGATTATTTATTATTATTTTTTATTTGTCATTTTTTCATTAGTGTGAAATAATACATTTGTGAAACTTTAATACTATTTAAAAAAGTAAAATTGTAATGTTAAAATACATTTTTAAAGTTTTAAAAAATGTACTCCCTTATTGATCTTTGTAATGTAGGAAAGTATAATCTATGACAAAAAAAACAAAGAAAAGATTATGGAAAAAAAATCTAGGAAAACTTGAACGTGCTGTATTCAAGAACTGTTGGAGTAAAGCAACATATAACTATTGGATCCAACTCATCTAACTTTGTGGTGAGAACTGTCTAGTGCCTTTGCTTGATTATGGATCGTTGCATCAATCGAATGACCCAATTTTTGACATGTATCTAAAATATAATAAGAAAATTACCAAAACACAGTGATCTAAAACCCCTTTTTTTCATCATTTTTTCCTTTTACTCCCTTTCCTTATCTCAACTGCTCACCACATTCATTTATTCATATAACAACACAACAATGTTTTTTTTTTCTTTTCTTGTTTGCAACTACTGCCACCCCTCTCGCACCACTGCACCAGTAGCTTTGAAAAACACCATACAGTTAACGGTTGAAGAGGAAGGACGTAGAACATGATGAAGAAAAGGGTTTTTAGACCACATACTGTGCATGTTTTAGTAAATTTTTTTATTAAAAGTTTTGGACATGTGTTATATTTTGAGATGTTGGATCAATCATGAGCAAGCAAAAGCAATGAGTAGTTCTCATCACAAAGTCAGACGAGCCGAATCCATATAATGATATTGGATAAATTAAATTAGTGTCTTTGCTCTCTACAGTTATAAATAAATATCAACCAATATATTTAATAGGTCTTATAACACTTTGCTATGATTATTAATATGAAAAAATAATTATTAATTTGCATTTATCTTTATCTCAATAATCTAAAAAAAACATATTTTTTTTAATTCAGTTTATAATAATATTAAAATATTTAAAAGCATTTGTCAAAATTATTTAAATAAGTATCTTTTCTCTTTAACATACATGAGCTATTTTGAAAGATATATCTCCTCCTTAGTTCATCATATCTCATTTTTTAAATGTGTTTTCAATAAGCCCAACATTTTTTTATAAGCAACCTATATTTATTTGATATGAGAGTGATCGATGTAAATTGTTTTTAATGTATATAATATTCTATAATATTATGCTATTTTAAGTTATTTAATTAATATGTTTAAGTTAGTTGCATCATTAATTGTTTTTTAACAACTTTAGTTCTATATGCTTTTATATATAATTATAGAATTTTCAGTTATAAGCTCACAACTATCATTTTATCAAACAAACCCAAGTACACATATAGTTTATTAAATTGAAATATTTTAACTTAGAAATAAAATAAATCATCCACTCAATAATTACCAAATTTTTTATATAAAAATAACACTAAGTTGACAATGATATGATTTTTCAAAGGGGTTTATTAGATGTTGTCATTTTGGTAATAGTTAAAATTCCTAAAGTGCAAAATTAACTTTAAAAGACTAAAAAGAAATTTAATTATATTAATACACTACGTTTAAAATAAACACTTAAATTTTTTATTTATTATCTTTAAAGCGATGTATAACGAATCCCATTTGAAAATATAGTTGACTTGTAACATCCTGATTTCTTTAACTTTATAAATTTTAAGTTTTATCGAATTAAATAATTGTTTCTGAAAATCAACTATTTAGGTGTTGGGTATTTTCATAAAGTACCGTATAATATTTCTATTTGATTATTTTAGTTATATACCTTAAAGTAAACTCATTTAAAGTAATTATTTTTCTATCTCCTAATTCGTAACTAAGTCCTTACCTTATAGTTTTCTTAAAAGGATTTAGATGATGCTTAATTCCTATTACTATTAGTATTTCTTTTAGTTAAAGAGAGTAAATGAATAAATAATAATAATAATAATAATAATAATAATAATAGTGTTGTGTATGTTGTGCAGTGAAGAAGTGAAACCCTATTCCCTTATCTGATGCAGCCGCCGGCCCCCCCCCCATCACCATACACTCTCCTTCTTCAACTTCATCTTCTCCTTCATTTGGCCCTTCATTCTCTCTCCCATGGCCGCTACCCACTCCATTGAAACTGGCTGCCCCTTAACCGTCTCTCTCTTCGCCGGCGTCGTCTCCCTCCTTCTCCATCACGGCGCGTCGCGTGCTCTCTCTGTCCCCATCGCCGCCACCAGCCCTCGAATCACGAACCGGGAGCTTCTGCGTCGCCGCTGTCTCCATCGCTGCTGGAGGAGACAACACGCACGAGCAAGCGAACCAGCTTCCTCCTTCTCCAGTCGCGAGTCGCGACTTGTAGCCCCGGGGTCACGATCCGCCGCCACCAATGCTGCTACGGTGGAGCCACCGCCACCCATGACCGAACCGTGCTTGTGTTGGGTGCCCCGAAACATGAAGCTCTTTTCTTGATTAAGATCCGTTGTCGTTCTCGTCACCGACGCCGGTCGGGTAAGCCGTAGTTGTCACTGTTGGGTTTGGACCTATTCGATGTGAGCCGGGTCAGATTGGCGAATTTGCTTGGAATCGGGATAAGCCGAAGCAGGATCTCCCCCGCTGAGCAGCAAATCAGATTCTATTGAAACCCAGGGGTAAGAGGGGACTCTTACCTGGCTTAGGGGATAAATTCTGGGATGTTGGTAGTGATGATTAAGTGTAGAAGAATACGTATATTAATGAGCCTTAGGTAATTAGTAATAACAAAGATAATAGTTTAGGGAAAAATAGAACCTCTCATTAATTAATTATAATTTAAAGACATGCTATGATTATTGGAAGTTAATGTTTTTAAGAATTATATGAGAATATGCAATTGTGAATATATGTGTTTATGGTGATGTGTGTGTGATATTGGTTATTAATGTGGAAGGAGAGTGAATATAGACTTAGAAATGATAGATTAATTATGAATTGAGTAAGTGTAAAAAGATAACGAATGATTTGATAAAAGACTATTGAACTAAGACAACAAAATAATTGGGTATATGGGTGTGTTGGTGAGTGAAATCTAGGGTAGTTAATATAGACCTAAAGTAAAGTATGAAAACAAATGAAAGGAGAACCTAAATGGATACTTGTGATTGAATTGATATGGTGATTATGATGTGTGCTTAAATGACAAATATGAAATTCTTGGAATGTACCTATGCTTGAATGATAAATGGGATATGTGTTGCATCGTATAATAATTAAGTGATAAAGGGAAGATTTTAAAGTATAAGTATGAGCCTGGGGAAAATTTAAATATATGCAAACTTGAAATTGGTATGCTAAGTGTATGTTGTGTGAGTTGGTTAGATTTATTATAATGTATTGATAATTAGTAGATCAAGTTGACGTGAGGATTAATTTGAATGAAAGGGATTAATTTGAATGAAAGGGAGCGTGAGGTAGAATATGAAGGTATGTGATAATGATATGTGAAAAATGATTATGATAAGTGTGGTATGTGCGTAATGTGGTTATGAGTTCTTGAATGTTACTTGTGAATTATTGAAGGTGATAATTGTTATGTGTGTTTAAGTGATAAGTGAGGTGCATGTTGTATTGTGCAAGTTAATATGTGAGGCTTAAGCTAAGTAATTTGGGAACTTGTAAAAGAATATGAGTAATTGTGTGTATCGTATGGTAAAGGTATGAATTGAATCACGAATAAATAAATGAAAGCAAAGAGTGGAGAATTGAGTTAAAAAGGTTAGATAATTTATGTAAACAGTGGAAAAGTAAGAAAATAAGTAATTGAAGAAAGCAGGATACAAAAACAAGTAAAGGAAAGAGAAAAACATGAAAAATGAGAATATGGGTAGAATAAAAGAAAACTAAAGCGGTTGGTGTCCAGTAAGACCAGTCGTCATTAAAAGACTAAGTGGCTGGTGTCCAGTAGGACCAGTCGTCATTAAAAGACTAAGTGGCTGGTGTCCAGTAGGACCAGTCGTCATTAAAAGACGAAAGAATAAATGGCTGGTGTCCAGTAGGACCAGTCGTCATCAAAAGATTAATTTGGTGGCTGGTGTCCAGTAGGACCATGTCGTCATTAAAAGATTAAAGCGACTGGTGTCCAATAGGACCATGTCGTCAATTTAAAAGATTAAAGTGACTTGTGTCCAATAGGACCTGTCGTCATTGAAAGAATAGAAGAATAAAGTAAGAAGGAATGAAAGAGATGAAGAGAAAGTGTTAAAAGGAAAAGAGAAAGAAGAATACGAGAATGAAGAAAAAGATAATAAGAGTTGAATATTGAGAATTTAAGGAAATGAGTGTTGTTGTGAATGTTATGATTGTTATAAGTTGGTTAGGCTTAGTTCATCACTATTTTATTGAGGGTTTATTTCTCCTAAGTTCGGCGTAATTGCTACCCCTTTTGCAGTTATTTTTTTTCAGGTACTGAAGCGAGGTTTACATCATCACGGGCCGAGTAGGATTCACTCTACCACGTGGAGTGTATTTATAATAGCATGAGTGGACATAGATATCTATATTTTAATTAGTATTTTGGATTAACTACAATTTGCTAAGTAAGCCCTAGAACTTGTATAATTTTGTAAAGCCGGGCTTTAGTTTTAAAATGGTTGTATAATCTATAAGTTTTCTTGTTTAAATTAATCTGGTTGAACAGGTACAAAACAGGAAATTTTGGTAAAGTCCGAAAAACAGAGGAAACTCTGTCCGTTTTTTCGGAAAAATATTGATAAGTATTTTAATTTAAAAAGAAATTTTCAAGTACTAATTTTCCTAAAACTCTAATTTAACTAAATAAATGTGAGGATGTTACATGACTCATGGCTTTCTATACTGGACAAGCTAAGCAAGAGACCATGCACGCAACTATTGGACTATGAATCTTTGATAAATCAGCCAATCAATAATTCCCGATTATAAAAATAATACTAAGTTGTCAATGATATAATATAATATACTTGACACTTGGTTTCCTATATTGGACAAGTGTCCACGAATGCTACTCTTGGATTATGTTTAGTTGTTATGAAAAGATATTTGCGTACTCTTGGGAACAATTACTGTTCTGTAACCACTCAAATATAATAAAATAATATTTCATTTTGATTTAATGAGATATTATTTGATGTCATGTATGTGTTATATTTTAGTGGAGTGATGCAATTTACTATGAAATAATTTCTTGAATACTGGATTATTTTGTATAAGCCTTAACTACATTATTCTCACTTATATATCCTCATTCATCAGTTTATGTCTAAAGGTTCACATGATTTTTTTTAAGTATTGAGTTATACTCTCTTCGATCTTATAAGTAAAACCCTTTTAATAAGAAAAAAATTAATCATATCTATAAGATCTTATTCTAATTTTCAATAATATTTAATCACTTCTTTTCAAAAACAGTACTCCTATTAAGTTGACACTTTTAAGAATTTCAATAATAACTATAAAAATAATTAAAAAAAAACATATTAAATATTTACATTTCCACTGTCACAAACAATCTTAACCCATTTTTTGTTGGACGTACTCCCTCCGGCTCGAATTATAAGCAAATCTAACTATTTTTACCCTTATTAAGGAGGTCAGATGATTGTATTTAATTTTATCAAATTTATAAAAAAATAGAGGTATTTTAGGAAAGTAGTGTAACATCCCGACTCTCTAACCTTGATTTATTTATTTTATGAAAATAGAGAATAATTTTTCGCAAACAATTTTCAAAACTTTAATTGCGGAAGCAAAGCAACAAAACTTATTTCAAATAACAAGACACAATAGTTCAAACTAATTTATTCTAACAGCAGTTAGATTGAATAGACTCTGAGCTACTTAAGACACTAATCGTAACCCAGAGCATGGTTCTCAACTCCAACGGTCGGGAAGGGAACTTCATATCCCTTGCCGTTCCTACTCCCCACTGATGAAATCAGGATCTTCATCACCTACAAGGGCAATAAGGGAGTAAGTCATAGCTAATCACGTTAAATCGAACGATAACGAACATTGGCTAAAAACAGCAAACACAACTATTCAAGTAGTAACAATTTCTGCCATGCATATACATATGTCAAACCCTTTTTATTCAAGCACTTAGTCTTATTATTAATGGCATGATGCATGCTGATCTCAACAATTTCCCGGGGCATCACAACTTGGAGGAAAATGGTACTCGTGAGCTTCCTCCGACAGACAGCAGAGTAAGCCCGACCCTTCCCAACAAACAGCGGGTGCGACAGACAGCGCAAAAACATCTCAACAAGCTGGAGCAATCTATGCATGATGTAACACCCCAATTTTTCATTTCGTGATGTAATGAAATGATAATTATAAAAGTTATTCAAAATAATTTCCTTAAATTATAAATATTATTTTTGTAATTAATTTGGATTTAATTACTTGGTTATGTGTGTGTTTGTGATAATGATTTTGCACTAGGAATATGTTAAGAATTAATTATAAGTGAAAATAGAGTTTTTGCATATTAGTCCCTGATTTGGGATCTAGAAGTAATATTAGAGAGTTTTTGGAGGGAAGGGGATTAAAATATTTATTTTTCAAAATTGACCAAAACGACTCGAGTATTTGGGAAAAACACTCGAGTATTCTGGTCAGTGTTGCACTCGTTAGTGCGTTTGATGAGTCATCACTCAACGAATTCGCTTCGTTGACACGAAGCCCACTCAGCCAAGCCTCCCTGATTTCGTGTCGCCATGCATGAGCAACGATTCATGCTATATAAGCATGATTGTTGACGAAAATCGACCATTTTGGTCGAATTGCTCTGAAATTCCAAGCTTAGGGTTCCTAAATTCGTTCTCAACGTTTTTGATTGTTTCTGAGAGTTGAGTTGAGTGTTATACACCATTGTAAAGCACACATCACGAGCTTTACAAAGATATAATAATTGAGAGTTGGGGCTTCGTGAGGAAGAAGAATCGAAGCTCGAAAAGGGAGGGAGTTTTGCTGTCAAGTCCAGAAACTGAAGTCTGGAGCTTACTTCAAGCTCCGGTTTTGGTAAGTGTACGAACCCTATGAACTTCAATTTCATTCCTACCTTTAGTCCTTGTTGCAGAGAACAATTCTTAACCAAATTCCCCAATTTCTAAACTGTTTTTGCATGTCAAAATCTATGGTTTTTGGACCTTGCTCATATGTTGCTACATGCAAAGGGTTTTGGGGGTTAGAGTGTTCCAGCCAAATTCTATGCAAATTCCCTGTTGATTCATGGCCTAGAGGTAAGGGTGAAGCTAATTGTTCACTAGAATAAGTTTAATTCATTGCGTGATAGGTGTAGAGTCACCATGAGACTCTATGGGTATAGTGTGAATTGGTTTCTTGGCTTGGAGGCCTTTTTGAGTGTCAAAACTGTTTAGAGCAAGTTTTAAATGTTGCATGCAAGCTATATCATGGTTATTTTCATGTTGTAATTGCTTGGAATTGAATTTGATGTGTTGAGTTGTTGAAAATGTGAATTTATGCATAATTGGCACTCAAGATCAATTCAGTGTAATGTGATGTTATTCTTGGGTTGGAACATGTTTATTTTATGTCATATTAACTCTGTTAAGTGTTGGTTTTGATTAAATTTGAGTAGAAATGAAAATGGTATGTTGAAACTCAGTTTTCAGTACATTCTGTCTGCTAACACTCGAGTCTTTGGCTCGAGACTCGAGTATTTCAGACGCACCAGTGCGTCTAATGGCACCAAGCACTCGAGTCTCTGACCCATGACTCGAGTATTAGCTGATACTTGTAATACACTCTATTAATGAACAACTCGAGTTGAGCATGATCCACTCGAGTCTTATGGGTTAATGAAGACTCGAGTATTTCATGAACCACTCAAGTATTTCTGAAATACTTGAAACTTTAATGTTGCAGAAAGTTAAGAACAACTCGAGTCTTTTCAAGAACCACTCGAGTATTTCAGTGGATATTAGGAATCCACTCGAGTCTTTCAAAAATCACTCGAGTCTCTTGAAACAGAATAATAAATAAATGACATTTTCAATTATGCCAAATTTAATCGAATACAATAATCATGTTCCAAAGAGATTATGATATGTTAATAAGTGTATTGGTGATTATATTGCATGTTGCACATTATGAAATCAATGGATAACCCTAGATGGAATGTTGTGTGAATTCATGCATGGAGATGTGGTGTTAGCATATCATTTGTCATGTTCGAGGAACATGAGGAGGGTACTCTGGGAGTACCAACTTGGTTACGACTTGCCTGTAGTCACATTTTGGTAATGTGACCAGCATTGGTTGCTGCGAACGTTGGGTATTCGTCTTGGTGACGAGATGTGCACATCGATGATGATATTGGTATTATGGACCATGTTCCAGGCATAGTCGTGTGGCTTGCTCGATGACACATTTTGGTAATGTGGGCAGCATAGGCGATGCTGTTACGTCTTGGTGACGCAACGTACACTTTGATAGTGTCGTTTGGATTGTATTCCGAGCAGGTTCACTATACGTCCGAGGCACGTATACGGGTTGTTTGGATGGACATGCATGAGAGCATTAGATGAAGAATATTAGGACTGGAAAGGTTGTGTGATAGCATCATGACATATCATATGTGACATTGTCTATTGAACAATTTGGATTGTGCATATGTTGTACTTATCTCTAGTCCATTATTATACATGTTGTATATCTGCTTAACGTTATGCTTATTCCATTATGTGAACTATATTGCTTACCCCTTATGCCCACTGTAGGTGATGGCACGCTATCTAGCTTGCATCGAGTTGCGCCCGCTCCCTAGTGGAGTGTGGTACTACGAGGACCATCGAGCCACCTTTGAGGGGGAATTAGGGGTTACCCTCTATCACCCCAACCCCTTGGCTCGTGTTCGTCCTCGTAGGTTCCGCATACCCATCATCTATACCATGCATGTACCCCCGTTTTATACATATCATGGACCACCCCGGCCCAACCAGCTCGTCGATTTCACTCCTTTCGTTTTCGAGCAGCTACTAGATCTCACCCCTCTGCTTCCCGTGTTATCAGAGAGGAGACTCCTTTAGCTAGTCCGATGAGCCTAGATCATGGGACTCCTTTGGCTGACCGAGTGCTCAGTGGTAGGGCACCGACTCAGTCGGACGAGGTGGAGGAGGACCCTGAGGAGGCAGAGAGTGAGTGAGAGCCAGTCAAGCACTCCATTGGGTGCCAGTGGGGAGTTGGGGATCCACCGGGTGATGCATAGTATGGATGGCTGGTATGTGGGATGCTTGGAGTTACTTGCTGGAGACCTTTTGAGGAGGAGGATCGTGCTGTGGAGTAGGATCATCAGACCACCACTCTGGGATTTTATCTTTTGCTCTGTAGATATCTTGTATATATTTTGAGAGATCTCAGAGAGGTTGTCTTTTCTTTTGTTTATGGACTTGTACTACCAAAACTTTGCTACCTCGACTATCATGTACCTTGACTACTTTTACCTTTTATATATATATATATATATATATATATTTATGTGTGTATTTTCGTATGCCTACTGGCTCGATGTTTTATCGTCCAAGGTTCATGTTTTACTTCCGCTTACTCTGAAAATAACTTTATTAGATATTATTGTACTATTTCTTTTAAAGTATCATGACATCGACAAATCTTTTCATATTCTGAATTTTGAAAGCAACTCTTGGAAACAAGTAAAATGAAGATTTTCAGTTATTCTCTTTAATAGTCATAAAGTAAGTCCATATCAATTTCCTTATATCTTTTATTAAAAGTAAAAATAAAGGTTTATGAACATTGGATTTTAAAGAGTGAGTGTGACACATGAATGCAATCATAATTTCATTACCAATCCTCATTATCGATTCATTATCATTTCCATCAAGGACATAGTCCACCATTCCATCTTTCAATCCATTAATATCATCTTTGACTTTTCTTTTAGCTGGTACTGATGCAGTCATAAAAAGACCATCAGCGGCATAGCCACTTTGTGATGGGTGTACTTATTTTCAATTCTCCTTTCAGAAAAATCCATCAGCGGCCCAGCCACTTTGTGATGGTTTTAGAAATAGTGTATAATTATTCATTTAGAAATCCATCGGGGCATAGCCTCCTATTGGTGGATTTTTATTGCAACGACCCCATTGGGACTCCCATAGAAAAATATCAACCAAGTGAGTAAGCTTTCACTGGGAGATCTAGGGATAGTATTAAGCAAATGGGTCTACACACTTCCGTTGGGACTCCTGTAGGGAAATTATCAACCACTGAATAGAATTTCAGTAGGACACCTCCAGGATAGTTATCAACCAACGAGATTAGATATTAAGGAAAGTGGTGTTTAAACTTTAGTAATTTAGGAGATTAGACGAGTTAATTTCTGAAACTTGTAAAAATAGGAGAATTGTGAAGTTTTCTCAAAATACTCGAGTAGTCCATGTACTACTCGAGTAGTTCATACCAAAATACTCGAGTACTTGAAGAAATACTCGAGTCGTTCATTATTTTCCAGAATACTCGAGTCTTTCTCTAAATACTCGAGTCTTTTTGCTGCGACAGCATGTAACACTCCTTTTATATCATCTTACTTTATAAGAAAAGTAATAAGTTTATGATTACTTGGACTTGTTATTGTTGGAAAAAGATATGAAAATACGAATTATCCCTTCCCTTGAAAATTCTTTTTCACAAACACTTGATTAATAATGAAGTTGACTAGTAAAATAAGAGTTTGCGGAAACATAGTAAAATCATCATATTATACCCCCAAAATATATCAAGTGTAACAAGTCCATTCATACCAATTAAATATCATTATGAAACTGAATTCCTCTTATGATGCCTCTTTCCAAAATATGTATCATATAAATTCTATTAAAAATAGAAATGTTATAGAGCTAGTTACTGGTCCTCTGTCCCAACATTTATCTGGCCGGATCCTCGATATCTGCGCAACGGGTTCCCAACCCACACTTTCTACATTCTGCATGCACCTAAGGGACATCTCCCTTTTCTGATTCTTGTGCAAGCTAGATGCACGGTCAACACCTAATAAGGGCATGAGGGTTAGCTATACATATTCGCATAATCAAATGGGAATAAAACTAACATCCACAAGTCAACATGTAGCAAATCATGATGCATAATCATATGAGCACACCCGGTTAATCATAATAATTCTTTCAATGCAGGTGGCATGATGCATGGTTTCCTTCCACAACTGAGGCCTCTAAATTCCATCTTGGACGTCCATCCAATACATCCTTGTGTTCCCGGAACACCGACATTCGTTCCCAGAACGTAATGCCGAACCATACTTGGATAATAAGCATCACTCCCAGAGTGTGCACCACGTTCCCAGAACGTGTAGCAAACCATACTTGGAATAATAAGCATCACTCCCAGAGTGTGCATCACGTTCCCAGAACGCATAAAAACCAGGTCCCGAACACTGGCCACATATCTATAATGTGTCATCAAGTAGGTTGCATCTCAATGTGTTCCCAGAACACTAACATACGTTCCCAGAACGTATAAAACCAGGTCCCAGACACTGGCCACATATCTATAATGTGTCATCAAGTAGGTTATAATTTGGTACTCCCGGAGTACCCTCCTCATATTCCCAGAATATGATAAACGTTCCTACCAACCCATCTTCCATTCTATATGCATGAATGCACAATCATCAAGGTTGGTTTTATCTTTAATTCTATTATTATACCAATGAGTTCCCAGAACACTAACATACGTTCCCAGAACGTATCGCAAACCTTACTTGGAATATAATCAAGCACCACTCCCGGAGTGTGCATCACGTTCCCAGAACGTATCCAAGAAACCATGTCCCAGACAATGGCCACATTCCCAGAATGTGTCATCAAGTAGGTTGCATCAGTTTGGTACTCCTAGAGTACAGGGTCATGTTCCCATTAATTCCATTATTATGACTTAGAAAACACAACTTCTGAATTATATCTTGAGGTATGGCTTTACTCATAAAATTCACCTTTGAATTTAAATTTAACATATGCTCATAGACCTGGATTGAGAGAATATAATCATTGGTATTAGTAACCCTTATTCAAAAACTTAACTTTTACTTTTAAGTTTCAGGTACTAACCGGTTACATCATCACTTAACCGGTTAGAATTACAGACCTGAATATAAAACCACTGATTTTCCAAGAATCTTTTCATAAATTCTCTTCTCAATCCAATAACAAGGTCTTAGCATAACAGAATACCTCAAGTTCAACACATAATATTATTCAAAAGATCTAAGTCATAATCCAATTTTCATTTATGCATAATTTCCTCTTGAAATTATCCTTTGATATTAAGGTATTACTCATCACCTCCAATCTATACCAAACAGTGCTCAAACACATAGTTTTAGATTGGTTTTTGTATGAAATTCTAGCTTAAACTTGAGTACAAATGGTATGGATACTTAGCCAATTTCAGAAATTCCTTTTCTTTGAAAATTGACAGTATCTAACCGGTTACAAATTTCGACTAACCGGTTAGATTAGGCAGAACATACACTGAAAAATGAGGTTTTGCATACCATTTTCTACCATACTCAAATCTAACCAATTTCATTCATAAATAGAATTTACATACCTTAATACTAGTGTGTTCAACCACAGAAACCTATCTATATTGCATGCATTCAATTTAGATACTCAAATTGCACATAATTGCACATATTTCACAACTTAAAGCATCAATTCACATAATATCCAATTAAGTCATGAAATCAACATCAACATAGCTTGCATGCATCCAGATAACATTGCTCAAAACAACAATTGAGCTCAAATCGGCCTCCAAGCCATTTAACCATTTTAACTTATGCCCTTTGAGTCTCTTGGTGACTCATCCTATATTCTACCACAATTTATCCTCATTCTAGCAAATAGTAAGCTTCCCCCTTACCTTAGGTTCGTGCTTGATCCAAAACATTGCAGAGAGAAAGGCTCCAACATAGATCTCCATTAAATCCACTATATGCAGATAGAGTTGGACAGGGTACCAAAACCAGGGAAATTGACATGCAAAACCCAATTAAGAATTGGGGAAAATAGTCAAATTGAGTTCTCTGCAATATGCACTAGAGGTAGGAATAGATTTGAAACCAAAAGGGTTCGTGTGCTTACCAAAATCGAGCTTCAAAGTCAGCTCCAGAAACCAGAAGCTGAGGTTTGACAGCACCAACACCCTTACTTTGCAAGCTTCGTTCTCTTGATTCAGGGACTCTCAACTCACAAACTTTATATCAATACAAAGCCCTTGATGTGAGCTTTGTAACCTTGCATCACTCATGTTCTAACTCTCAGAAACGAAAGAGAATCGCACCAGACGAATCCAGAACCCTAAAAACAGAGTTTCAACCCTTCTGTCAGAAAATCAACCCAAATTCATCAACAATTCGGGTTTTTATAGAGAAATCAGACTTGCATGCAAGGCAACACGCGTTCCTCAGCGTGATTTGAGTGGGATTCGTGGCGATTTCTGGATTAATTGGGTGATTACTCATCAAAATCCACTAACCCAGATTCTGAGTTCATCGTGTAACCGGTTACACAGCCCTTCTAACCGGTTACATGCTGATAAAATTCAAAAATTAATAATTTAATTACTCTTTATTCAAAAACTCTTTTAATATTGCAATTAGGTCCCAACCCAAGGACTAAATTACAATATTCACATTTTTGTACAAAATAACCATATAAAAATATTTCTTATATTTTTATACATAAAAACACATAATGTTCAAAAACTAAAACCTTTAAAACTAATATAAATCAATTATAAATTAATTGTGATAATTAGTTTCTCGGTTATTTGGGAGACGAAAATTAGGGGTGTTACACTACTCCCCCACTTAAAAGGAATTTCGTCCCCGAAATTTATCTTCTGAAATTTTCCGCTTTTCCAAAGTGTTTTTATACTAGAAACTTCATCTTGTTTCCAAAAATTCGTTCTTTAGGGTCCTCCCCCACTTAAAAGAGTTTCGATATAATCCTTGTATTTTGAAACATTTCAAATAAAACCCTTCAGGAAAAAACTTTCCAAACTAAACCACAAGGATTTTTCGTATAAAACTCTTATGTGAAAGAATTTCTTTCAAAAGAAATACACTTTTGAATAATACACTTTTCAATCAACTTTTTGGAAAAACTTTTTGGGCTGCGCACTCTGATCTCTTGAGTACGATCAAAGAAACATTTGTCTGACTTTATTCCTTAATAGTTTGAGACGTTAGGGTGATCAGTCCTAATATTCAAACCATTAATAACAAAAGCATCCCTTTCAGATATAATCTTTTGCAAGAAAGACCATACGACAGGTCTTTAAGTTAGATGAACATAAAGATAGGGTAATTATCACTATCAGACTTAGTTAGATAGTCAGGTTCTAGAGACATTTTCGTTGGGGAGACAAAGATTTGTCCTATCCCGGTGGTTGTTAATCTCTCTAGCCATAACTGATCTTTCTACTTCTGTAGTGTCCACAGATATTCTCAAACGATTAGATTAACGTAATCGAAAACATTTAACTACGTTAACTCAGATCAAAGGAAGAGATAGGCTTGGGTTGTCTACGTCAGGATTACACTCAACTCTCATTTCAGCCGGGGAATTCTTCTCGTGCTGGATTCGTCCATTCCTTTTTCACCTTTTCCTTCAAGACAATTCGGTGAATAATACTCCAGCTTCCTACAATCGGAATTGACTATTCCCTTAGGTACATCACAACAAAACTCAAAGTGATTTGCCTCACAGTTTTCACCTTGAGATGGACAAATGTTCCCTTCCCTATTTCCTCCTCAGATACTTTTCTTCAATCGAGGATTCCTTAACCTTGATATTTCCGTGGTTGATATTCTCCTATTTACTTTTCCTATTTCTCCAGTTGGGCCTGTATTTCATCATTCTTTCTCTTATTCTGAACTCAGACATTTCTCGCATGAAATTCATGTACTTTCCCATAGTCCTCATACGTGCTTACCAACATCGAGAAATTCCTTATTCCTTGATAGTTGATAGCTACTTGGGTTCGAACATAATCTATTCTTGAAATTCATGCCTTTGGATTTCTCATCTAGGTTGTACCAGAAAACACTTCCTAAATCCCTTACTCCCATAATATACTTTCTAATATCCATAATCTCAGACTATAATTCTAAAGATTAAATCTCATTCATTTCTTCATAGAAATCTAATGTTGGAAACCAACAAGCGGGCTTAGCAATTACTAGAGGGGGGGTGAATAGTAATCTGAATGCAACAGTGACTAATTTTTCTAATGCAATTAAGTATAATTGATCACGTGCAAATTTTTCTGAAATAGAGCAAGAACACTCGAGTCTTTTTCAGACTACTCGAGTAAAATCACAAGAACACTCGAGTCTTCTGAAGAATACTCGAGTAAATCGTGCAGTTAGCGGAAAACAGTTTCTGAATAATTTGCACTTTAATCAATACGAATTAAACCAGTCCAGGGAAGATTAATAGAAGAGTAGAAAGCAATTAAATAAAGCTATAACAACTTGAAAACAACCTAATTGCAGCGGAATTACTACTGTAATTAAAAAGCCCCTTTAGAGAAACTTAGGTTTGGTTTTTACTTGAAAGCAAAGAAAACTACAAAAAGAACAACACCACCAATTTTATACTGGTTCACTCTCTATTTAGAGAGCTAGTCCAGTCCCCCTAAGAACCTTAGGAGTGTCTACTAAAATCAAATTGTTAGAAATATTACAAAGGGTATTGAGATTCCTCACTCAACCTAACCCTTCCAAGAGTGTACCAAACTCTTGAATTTCTACCCCAATTTGAAGTTTGGTGATGAAGACTCCTTCTTCTTCAAGCTCCTTGAAACCTTCAAGAGCTCCACCAAGCTAAGAACCTCTTAGACTTTGCTTGAGAACCTCTCAAGACTTGAGAACTTGGATACCTCACCAAGTACTTGGATACCTCACCAAAATTTTTGGAACAAGAAGTTGTATGTGTATATGGAGAAATCCAACAAATGATTTCCACAACAATAAAGCACAATCTCTAACTCTTTGGACAAAATAATAATGATGAATGAATAGATTGAGTTAGAGAATTTATCACTTGAGAGAGAGAATAAGCAAAGAGAATGTTTAGCACAATATTCTTTAATGTTCTTGTTGGTTAGTTCAAAGGCATTTAATTCTGATATATGGAAGAGGGAATGAGAGAGCGAGACAAATTTTTTTCTCCCATTTTTGCCCTCTTCCAACGGTTAAAAATTTGCTGTCAGAACCAAAATACTAGAGTATTTTTGACACTACTCGAGTCTTTTGCCCATCTTTCAATAGAAATGCCCATGTACTGAACTAACGGTCAAATCTCTGATTTGAGGCTGAAATACTCGAGTCTTTTGGAAACTACTCGAGTCTTTTGATACTCGAGTAACTTTCAGATTACTCGAGTCTTTTTATACTCGAGTAATTTTCAGACTACTCGAGTCTTTTGCCCAGAGATGATAAAAATTAAGTTTTTCAAAGATTAATTTCAATTCTCTTCTCAAGGAATAATTTTATGTGATCCCAACCTTTTTCATGCATTAAAATTATTTCTCCTAGGATGAGATTACTTCCTAAGCTACCCACTCTCAATTAAAGAAATAAAATTACAATTAAAAATTAAAAGAGAGAATGACTAGCTAATTTTATGCACTTGATCTTCTTGACTTGGTGAGCTTGAATTCTTCCTTTAAATTCATGATCTAATTATATTGTCATCATCAAAATAAATCCACCTCATTGGAGACTTGATTCTACAATCTCCCCCTTTTTGATGATGACAAAATAATTAAACCGTTCCATCACTTTTGAGAGCTCCCCCTCAATATAGGAACCTATAAAACCTGTCAATCCAGAGAATTCCAAGCACAACATAATATCATAATAATCATAGTCAAGTGCACACTATATACTTGGTATCAGAGCGAGAGCATATATAATATCAGAGTAAAAAAAATGTGCTTGTTCTTGCTCTCATGCCTCTTTTCTCCCCCTTTTGTCATAATCAAAAAGATATCATTTGGAAACAGAGGAGACAAGAAGGATACCAATAACGAAAACTCCCCCTAAATATAAGCAAGATAAAAAAGCATGACTATCGAAGAACAGAAAAAATGTGAACACCAATGAAAATCAGAGCATAAAATGAATCAAAAGTCATCATAGCATAAAACATCATAAAGACTAAATCCGAGTTTGAAATGAAAAGGACAACATCATAAAAGCTGAGAAATACCCACGCAGGGGTTCCAGAAAGAAAACTAACTCCCAAGATAAAATGAAAAAACTGAAAATCCATAAACGACATAACATAAAAACATGAAAGATCAGAAAATAGAGAGTGCAATGTCCACAAGCTCAAAACATGTCCGGCGTAGGAGGGTCATGCGGAGGAAAGAATCGGCCAAACGCAGTCATCATATCATCAAACCGAGCATTCATCTGAGCCGAATGCTGGTCCAACCTGGAGTAGATCATGGCTGACTGAACACCCATCCGTGACTCAAGTCTGCTAATACTGTCCTGCTGCTCAGTCAGTCGATGCTCAAAACCATCCAATCGAGCATCAAAATGAGTCATATAACCATGGAATACAGGACTGCTAAAATCGATATGATCAGCAGGGTCATCCTCATCTGCACCACCACCAGCAGCCTGGTCAAACTCAGCCTGCTCCTGAACCAACTGCTCAGCATCCACACCTTGCTGAGCTGCAGCACGCTCAGCGGCCTCCTGAGCCTCCATGGCGGCCACCTCATCCTGCCAATAATACCTCCCACCATGCTTCCTCATCTTCATCTGGTGGAGTAGCCCATCATGAATCGCATGCAACTCCTCCGAAGGAGTAAAGGACTCCTCATCATCAGGAATAGGCACATTGAAGTGCTGGAGGAGTTTACAAACATGCATCGGGTAAGGCAAATTTTGGGAGGCTTTGGAGCTCCCTGACTTCATCATCCGAGAAAGAATAATAGCAGCCCAATTCAGCACATTGTCATTAAGAATAGCATCCATAATTCGAAGCTCTAATTGGGTGGGCTTTGAGTAATTGGGAGAGGTTTGGGGCACAAGTTGGTGATATACTATATGATGGAGGAGTCGGTTTGGGGCGGTCATGTGCACAGCTTTCTTTTCGTTTCCGTTATATACACGATCGGGGCGAAGCAAGTCTCTAAAAATATCATCATTATTAGCCTTGTAATTGTTCATCCCCGTTCGTGTTATACCGAAAACGGTCTCTAAATCCCAAGGGCGAATCTGAAAATGGGTGCCCTCTACACTAGTTTCATACCTAGTCCTATCTATCTCCTTAATATTGGCATAAAACTGGCGCACTAGCCTAAGATAGATGGGACCATGAAAAGATATAAACTGCAAAAGATGTTGATCTCTAAGCTTTTGAACAAAAGAAAAACCATTACCCTCAAGAAATTCCTCAGTTGTCTAGCTTTGTACACCATATGCATGAGTCACAAACAGGGCCTCCCTCCTTGCACATTCAGCAGCAGAGAAGAAATCCTCTTCCTCCTCTGAAGATGATGAAGGTGAAGGAGTGGGCTCCCTCCTTTGCTTCCTTGGACGCTTGGGACCGCGAGAAGTGGACATATTGCACCAATTTGGAAGAAAAAAAACGAAGAATTTGGAGAACTGGGAGTTAGGGTTTTGAAAGGGATTTTTGAAATTGAAGGTGAAAAATGGATATTTGAAGTGAAATAAGGGATGAAGAATGATGAAAAGATGATTTAGAGTTGAAAGAAGTGAAAGATTTGAGTTAAAAACTGATTTTTGATGTAAGGAGTTGAGAGAACTCGAGTAAGAGAGAGAAGGGTTCGGGAAAAATGAAGTTCAGAAACGCTGCTGATGCTTAAAAACTGATCGCATTACTCGAGTGTTTTTGAAAACACTCGAGTGTTCTAAGGCCAAACACTCGAGTATTGGTGAAAGTACTCGAGTAATACGCCTAGCCTGAAAGATCAAAGTCTCAGGTTTGAGATTCACTCGAGTAGACTGAAATTTACTCGAGTGTTTTTGGGGCATCTGAAACCATCAATTTTGAGAAATCTGAGTCACTCGAGTGAAGTTTAAAAGACTCGAGTAAAATGAAATTTACTCGAGTGAAATTGGAAATACTCGAGTGAAATCATCAGTCATGCCCAAAAACTTTTTTTATTTTAAAACGATTTAAATTGGAATTAAAATACTCGAGTAACATGAAAAATACTCGAGTGAATTTATCAGACAGATAGTTTTAAATGCATTTTGAACACATTTGCACAAATCTAACACATAGAACATCAACACAAACTTGGAATTAAAATCACTCACAATCAAAATCATATATTTCACAATATCTCAAGGTCCAATTGTTCATCAAGCATCAATGCATATTTAATTAGACATGTTTGGTGATTTCTCAATAAAAGCACAAATCAATTAGCGATTGCTTGACTCATCTAAAATTCCAAGTTCCCTTCTTATATGATAGAAGGTATCTCTTGGCAAGGGTTTTGTGAAAATATCGGCTAATTGATTTGATGTGCTAACAAATTCTATGGTACAATCACCTTTTTGCACATGATCTCTAAGAAAATGATGTCTAATTTCAATATGCTTGGTTCTTGAATGATAAACCAGATTCTTAGTTAAGTTTATGGCACTCGTATTATCGCATTTTATTGGAACACTTTCTAATTTTAAACCAAAATCCGATAATTGTTGTTTCATCCACAAGAGTTGAGCACAACAATTCCCGGCGGCGATATATTCCGCTTCGATGGTGGAAAGAGCAACACAAGCTTGCTTTTTAGAAAACCATGACACTAATGAACTTCCCAATAAATGGCAAGTACCACTAGTACTTTTGCGAACAAGCTTGCATCCCGCAAAGTCGGAATCCGAATAACCAACTAAACTAAGACTAGCATCACTAGGATACCATAATCCGGTATTTATTGTTCCTTTGAGATATTTAAATATATGTTTAACCGCGGATAGGTGTGATTCTTTAGGATTAGCTTGGAAACGGGCACACATGCATACACTAAACATAATATCCGGTCTAGATGCGGTAAGATATAGAAGACTACCTATCATGCCCCTCTATTTACTAACATCAACCGGTTTACCTTTGTCATCCTTGTCTAGGTAGCATGATGTGCTCATGGGAGTGTATGCTTCTTTGCATTTGTCCATTCCGAATTTTCCAAGGAGCTCCTTGCAATATTTTCCTTGATGCACAAAAATCCCCTCCTTGACTTGCTTGATTTGAAGTCCTAGGAAGAACTTGAGCTCCCCCATCATGGACATTTCAAATTCCTTTTTCATCAAATTAGAGAACTTTCTACACAAGGACACGTTAGTGGCTCCAAAGATAATATCATCTACATATATTTGCACTAACAAAATGTCCTCTTTGGTTTTATAGATGAATAGGGTATTATCAACCTTTCCCCTTTGAAAGCCATTTTCTAATAAGAAGGTACTTAATCGATCATACCAAGCTCTAGGAGCTTGTTTTAATCCATAAAGTGCCTTTTTCAATTTGTAAACATGGTTTAGAAACTCATGACTTTCAAAACCGGGTGGTTGCTTAACATACACTTCTTCTTTTATGAAACCATTCAAGAAAGCACTCTTGACATCCATTTGATAAAGAGTAAAATTCATAATTGATGCAAAGGCAAGCAAGATTCGGATTGCCTCAAGGTGTGCAACCGGAGCAAAGGTCTCATCATAAGCAACACCTTCCTCTTGGTTGTACCCTTGGGCAACAAGTCTCGCTTTGTTTCTTATAATCAAACCGGATTCATCAAGTTTATTTCTATAAATCCATTTTAAACCGATTATGGTATGATCATCGGGTATAGGCACTAATTCCCAAACATCATTTCTAATAAATTGATTTAGTTCTTCTTGCATGGCTATAACCCAATGTTCATCCATAATTGCTTCCTTAATTGAATTTGGTTCGATTTGAGAAACAAAGGAAACAAAATGACAAATATTTTGAATTGACCTACGAGTTAATACTCCCTTTGAAAGGTCTCATATGACATTGTCAATAGGGTGAGCTTTCACCGTTTTTCAAGCCGGATCAAGTTCATCTTTGACTTCTCCTTCATCCTTTGATTTTTCCATCTCTTTGTCAACATTTGAAATCTCAAGTCCATCATCACTACCATCACACAACACACTATCTTCTTTCGAAGACTCATTAAAAACAACATGAATAGATTCTTCAATAGTAATAGTTCGTTTATTATAAACTCTAAAAGCTTTACTATGAGAAGAGTAACCCAAAAATATTCCCTCATCCGATTTAGAATCAAATTTTCCAAGTTGATCTTTTCCATTGTTTAAAATGTAAACTTTGCATCCAAAAACATGGAAATGGGATATATTGGGTTTTCTACCTTTGTAAAGCTCATAGGGGGTTTTCTTTATCATGGGCCTAATTAAAATTCTATTCATTACATAACAAGCCGTATTAACGGCATCGGCCCAAAAGTATTGAGGTACTTGAGAATCATTTAACATGGTTCTAGCAAGTTCCTCTAGCACCCTATTTTTCCTCTCAACAACTCCATTTTGTTCCGGAGTTCTAGGGGCCGAATATTGGTGCTCAATTCCATGCTTATCACAAAATCTATCAAATTTATAGTTTTCAAATTCACCTCCATGGTCGGTTCGAATTATAATCACTTTTTGGTTTACTTGGTTTTGTGCAAGCTTAATATGGCGTTTAAAAGACTTGTAGGTCTCACTCTTAGCACTTAAAAATAATGTCCATGTAAATCTTGAAAAATCATCAACAATCACCAAGGCATAGTAGTTGCCACCAAAGCTTTTTACTTGAGAAGGTCCAAACAAGTCCATATGAAGCATTTCCAATGGTCATGTTGTGGACACATCATTTTTGGAACCAAAATGATTTTTAGTTTGTTTGCACTTCTTGCAAGGAGTGCAGTCACCTTTAATTTGAAAATTGAGCTTTGGTAAACCAACTACTAAGTCTTTGGATTGAAGTTTCTTAAGTTGATTTACATTAATGTGAGCGGTCCTATGATGCCATAACCAAGTATCACTTTCTTTGCTAATTAAACATTTTGAAACTAAAGAAGTGATATTATTCAATTCAACCATGTAAGTGTTATTAGATATTTTTCCAACAAATTTGATAGATTCATCTTTGTCACTTTTTATGAGACAATGAGTAGAGGTAAATAATACATGGTTACCAATATCACATAATTGACTAATGCTCAAAAGATTATGTTCTAATCCTTGAACATAAAGTACATTATCAATAACCAAGTTGGAAGAATTACCAATTTTACCTATACCAAGTATTTTGCCTTTGTTGTTGTCTCCATATGTGACATATCCTTTTTCTTTAGGAGTAAGCTCAATGAAGTGTTGCTTATCTCCCGTCATGTTCCTAGAACATCCACTATCAAGTATCCAATGTTGCTTTCCGGTTCTTAGGCACACCTACAAAACACAATCACTTGCTCATTTTGGGTACCCAAATTATGTTGGGTCCCTTTTTGTTAGTCATGGATGATTCTCCCTTCTTAATCCAAACATAAGTACAATTTTGAATTCCAAAAGTTTTGATGTGGCACTCATTGTTTGTATGTCCAAATTTTCCACAATAAAAGCAAGTTGGTTTCTTTGTAAAATCAATTTTTGAGAATGAACCAACCACTTTATTTTTCTTTTTCTTGTGGACATATCCTAAACCGGTTTTGTTTGAATTGTGTCTAAGAGAACCAATTAACCGATCTAGGTTTCTATCACTTTTGTTAAAAGTGTTGAGTTTGATTTTCAAATCATTAACTTCATTTTCAAGCTCACAACACTTTTCACAATGAGTGATGGTATATGATTAATTTGCATTCTCAAAAACATGACTAGAATTAGCAAGTTCTAAGGATGCATTTTGGAGTTTCAAATCATTAATAGATTTTTCCAATTCATTGATTTCCTTTTGATACTCCAAAAGCTTCTTTCCTTTTTCCTTGTTAACTTTAGCAAGTCTTTCAAATTGAGTTAACATTTCATTATATTCATTTAGCAAATCATCATAAGAAATAGTATGAGAAGAGGTGTAAGAATAATTAGATGATACCTCATCCTCACTCTCATTGTCTTTTCTTTTACTACTTTAGGAGGCTTCATTGTCATTCTTGGCCATGAGACATAGCTTGGCTTCCTCATCATCCAAACTACTTGAGGTTGACTTGGAATCCTTTTCCGGTTCATCCCAAACAATGTAAGCTCTCTTCCCCTTGCCATCATGGGTCTTCTTCTCATTCTTTCTCAAGTGGGTGGGACATTCCATTTTTATGTGTCCTATCCCACCACACTCATGACATTTTACACTCTCACTTGAGCTCTTGTTTCTTTGCTTGTTATCCTTGGATATTTTGTCTTGAGGTCTCTTGTCCTTAGAGAATGATGAACTACCCTTTTTACCTTTGAGGAATTTGTTGAACCTCTTGGCAAATAAACCAATCTCTTCCTCATTTAGAGCATGATCGGAGCTTTCACTTGAAGATTCATCTTCATCCTCTTTTGACATTTTGGTTGAGGCTTTTAGAGAGATGCTCTTCTTTTTCTTGTCCGAATCTTCGTTTAGGTGAAGTCTTGATAGTTCCATCTCATGTTCTTGGAGCTTCCCAAACAAGGTGGTCAAGTCCATAGATTTTATATCCTTAGCTTCCTTGATGGCGGTCACCTTTGGTTGCCATCTCCTATCAAGACATCTCAAGACTTTGTTAGTAGTTTCACCATCTCTAAATTCTTTTCCTAGGCCAATCAATTGGTTAACGATATGTGTGAACCTTGTTTGCATATCATTGATAGACTCATTAGGGAACATATGAAAGATCTCATATTCATGAGTTCAAGCATTTAATCTTGAGTCTCTAACTTCACTAGTTCCCTCATGAGTAATTTGCAAGGTATCCCACATTTCTTTAGCCGATTGGCATTGTGATATCCTATGAAATTCATTTTTGGACAAGGCGGAGAAGATGATATTTTTAGCTTTTAAATCATATGAAACTTTCTTTTTATCATCTTCATTCCAACTTGTCCTAGGAATAACAATGGCTTCACCATTAACCACTCTTCTAGGAATATAAGGACCTTTTTCAATTGCATCCCAAATATCGGTGTCTATTGCTTCTACAAAGACTCTCATCCTAACCTTCCAATAAGTATAATCTTCACCATTGAAGAATGGAGGTCGGTTAAGAGACATAGACCCTTCTTGTTGATTGCTAGAGCCCATTGTTTCCAAAAGGATCTTTTTCGAAAAAGCTTTTACGCTCGATCTTTCGACCGAGCTCTGATACCACTTGTTGGAAACCAACAAACGGGCTTAGAAATTACTAGAGGGGGGGTGAATAGTAATCTGAATGCAACAGTGACTAATTTTTCGAATGCAATTAAGTATAATTGATCACGTGCAAATTTTTCTGAAACAGAGCAAGAACACTCGAGTCTTTTTCAGACTACTCGAGTAAAATCACAAGAACACTCGAGTCTTCTGAAGAATACTCGAGTAAATCGTGCAGTTAGCAGAAAACAGTTTCTGAATAATTTGCACTTTAATCAATACGAATTAAACCAGTCCAGGGCAGATTAATAGAAGAGTAGAAAGCAATTAAATAAAGCTATAACAACTTGAAAACAACCTAATTGCAGCGGAATTACTACTCTAATTAAAAAGCCCCTTTAGAGAAACTTAGGTTTGGTTTTTACTTGAAAGCAAAGAAAACTACAAAAAGAACAACACCACCAATTTTATACTGGTTCACTCTCTATTTAGAGAGCTAATCCAGTCCCCCTAAGAACCTTAGGAGTGTCTACTAAAATCAAATTGTTAGAAATATTACAAAGGGTATTGAGATTCCTCACTCAACCTAACCCTTCCAAGAGTGTACCAAACTCTTGAATTTCTACCCCAATTTGAAGTTTGGTGATGAAGACTCCTTCTTCTTCAAGCTCCTTGAAACCTTCAAGAGCTCCACCAAGCTAAGAACCTCTTAGACTTTGCTTGAGAACCTCTCAAGACTTGAGAACTTGGATACCTCACCAAGTACTTGGATACCTCACCAAGATTTTTGGAACAAGAAGTTGTATGTGTATATGGAGAAATCCAACAAATGATTTCCACAACAATAAAGCACAATCTCTAACTCTTTGGACAAAATAATAATGATGAATGAATAGATTGAGTTAGAGAATTTATCACTTGAGAGAGAGAATAAGCAAAGAGAATGTTTAGCACAATATTCTTTAATGTTCTTGTTGGTTAGTTCAAAGGCATTTAATTCTGATATATGGAAGAGGGAATGAGAGAGTGAGACAAATTTTTTTCTCCCATTTTTGCCCTCTTCCAACGGTTAAAAATTTGCTGTCAGAACCAAAATACTCGAGTATTTTTGACACTACTCGAGTCTTTTGCCCATCTTTCAATAGAAATGCCCATGTACTGAACTAACGGTCAAATCTCTGATTTGAGGCTGAAATACTCGAGTCTTTTGCCCAGAGATGATAAAAATTAAGTTTTTCAAAGATTAATTTCAATTCTCTTCTCAAGGAATAATTTTATGTGATCCCAACCTTTTTCATGCATTAAAATTATTTATCCTAGGATGAGATTACTTCCTAAGCTACCCACTCTCAATTAAAGAAATAAAATTACAATTAAAAATTAAAAGAGAGAATGACTAGCTAATTTGATGCACTTGATCTTCTTGACTTGGTGAGCTTGAATTCTTCCTTTAAATTCATGATCTAATTATATTGTCATCATCAAAATAAATCCACCTCATTGGAGACTTGATTCTACATCTAATTCCTCATTTCCTGGTTGAAATTCACGAATCCGATTCAAGAATTCGTTGGTGCTTGGCAACATTCCCAATCTAATACTAGAGGGTTCCTCTTGGGTTACCAGACTTAGGTCTCTAAATTCCTCAATCAGAATAGCCTCCTTGACCACCATTAAGCTCACATAAATAGCCTTTCAGCTCAAATCGTCTGCAACTACGTTTGCTATGCCATGATGATAATGGAGCTCAAAGCCATAATCTTTAAGAAACTCCATCCATCGCTTTTATTTTACATTCAACTCTTTCTCTTCTTATTGTCATCCATACTTTCAAACTCCAAACTTGTTCATGAATCACAACCTTCTCATCTTAACACCTATTGTTTCTTTTACATCTTCCAGCTCAATTCTCTCCCTTCTCTAATTGGAGTAGCTCCTTAATTTCAACTCTCGATTAATCCATAAGTATTATAATTCAATCCTCTTAAATCAATTTCAATGATGAATCAAGGCATTAAGTTATTTTATCACATTAAATCCTTCCTTCAATTTTACTTAGGTAATTAACATTGAGTTTGGATTGGAGGAAGATGTTTATTGATGCCAAAAGTTACTTCACAATTGACTTAAATTTTTATTTTAAACTTTCAGTGTTTAACCGGTTACAAGAAACTCTAACCGGTTATGAAGTATAGTTTTAGAAATAAAACCAAAGAACTTTTTTTTTAAAAAACCATTTTCTTTACATCGTCCAATCCAACTCAAAATAGGATTTAATCATAATCTAATACCTTGATTCCAACTGAATTCATCACTGAAATGATTTAAATCATAGTCTACTCACAATTTCCATAATTCCTCTTAGACTAATCATATTATATTGGGGTATAATCCATCACTACTCCACCATAATTAAACAACATCCAATCATTTCATTACAATCAATTGATCTTTCCAAGTCAACTTGGCCAAAGGCCATGCGATCGTAGAAAATCCCTCAATAATCCGGCGATAATATCCAGCCAGCCCTAAGAAACTTTTCTCCTCAGTCACAGTCTTAGGCTGTTCCCATTTCAACACTAAACTTACCTTTGCTGGATCCATCGCAATTTATTCTTTACAGATCACATGCCCTGCGAACGTAACTTCGCTCAACCAAAACTCATCTTTGGCGAGCTTAACACACCACTACTCCTCTTGCAGGATTCTCAACACAATCCCGAGATGTTTTTCATGTCCCTCCGGATTCTTAGAAGAAACCACAAACAAATCCAAATATAATCTAAAGGTCTCGTTCTTATAATCCATAAAAGAACAGGTGCATTAGTCAATCCGAACGGCATTATTTTCTACTCATAATGTCCGTATCGAGATCAAAATGCAGTCCTAAGTGTATCCCTGCCCCGAATCCTGATTTAGGTTAATCCAATCGCCAATCAATCTTAGAAAACACTTAGACTCCTTTAACCTGGTCCAACCAATCCTTTTAGCAACTTATCTACGTGTTTCTCCCATTTGACCATTCCCGATGATACCATATTGTAAGGGTAGTAGAGAGAGAATTAGCTTCAAAAATTAACTTGATTCCAAACTCTATCTCTTTTGCTCAAGGGTGAACCTAACATCATTTCTTACAACCAAGATTTCTTTAACCCCCCTTTCTCCTTCACTGCTGTCCAGAAGCAACACCTGGGTTCATTGGATTCCAGATTCGAAACTTGGGAATCCCAATACAGAGTTGTTCTATCGTCATTAATCATGATCACTTGATCCTTCGGCTCCCAAACCGTGCTTACGATCAAATGAAATCATGACACAGGTAGATAGACAAAGTCTAATACCTTAATAGAACGATTCCGACATACTTTGGAAACCACTACAAGAAGATTTGTAAGATCCTCTGCTTTGAGATAGCAGATTGGATAAGGCATAGAGCAACTTTGATCAATACCCTTATCCATAAGGAACAAATGAAGGAATAGCTTTAGAGTTTAACGAACTCAACAAGATTAATCCTTAAGATGACTGCCTTGCACTCGACCTGAGAAGTTGATTAACTTTAACACTAGTGAGGGTAAATACTCCTCCCCAGAGTCAAGGACTTAACTACAACTCCTTTAAGATTTTCTTATCACTGGTTCTATGAGAACGGAATAAACCAACACTATGGTTTTAGGGTTGCCACATGTCTAAAGAGAAGCATACGACTATCATACTTCTACATAGACTACATAGAACACTTTTTAATAGCAGAATAAGCTACTTATCTAGAGCCATTACCCATAACCTTAGCTCTAGTTTGGAAGTATATGAAAGCATACTTCCCAGGAAACATTGCAGATATCGATGACCAGCGTATTGGACCACACACCCAAGGACCAAGAGTCAAGACCATTGCTCTGATACCATAAAAATGTAACACTCCTTTTATATCATCTTACTTTATAAGAAAAGTAATAAGTTTATGATTACTTGGACTTGTTATTGTTGGAAAAAGATCTGAAAATACGAATAATCCCTTCCCTTGAAAATTCTTTTTCACAAACACTTGATTAATAATGAAGTTGACTAGTAAAATCAGAGTTTGCGGAAACATAGTAAAATCATCATATTATACCCCCAAAATATATCAAGTGTAACAAGTTCATTCATACCAATTAAATATCATTATGAAACTGAATTCCTCTTATGATGCCTCTTTCCAAAATATGTATCATATAAATTCTATTAAAAATAGAAATGTTATAGAGCTGGTCACTGGTCCTCTGTCCCAACATTTATCTGGCCGGATCCTCGATATCTCGCAACGGGTTCCCAACCCACACTTTCTACATTCTTCATGCACCTAAGCGACATCTCCCTTTTCTGATTCTTGTGCAAGCTAGATGCACGGTCAACACCTAATAAGGGCATGGGGGTTAGCTATACATATTCGCATAATCAAATGGGAATAAAACTAACATCCACAAGCCAACATGTAGCAAATCATAATGCATAATCATATGAGCACACCCGGTTAATCATAATAATTCTTTCAATGCAGGTGGCATGATGCATGGTTTCCTTCCACAACTGAGGCCTCTAAAGTCCATCTTGGACGTCCATCCAATACATCCTTGTGTTCCTGGAACACCGACATTCGTTCCCAGAACGTAATGCCGAACCATACTTGGATAATAAGCATCACTCCCAGAGTGTGCACCACGTTCCCAGAATGTGTAGCAAACCATACTTGGAATAATAAGCATCACTCCCAGAGTGTGCATCACGTTCCTAGAACGCATACGTTCCCAGAACGCATAAAAACCAGGTCCCGGACACTGGCCACATATCTATAATGTGTCATCAAGTAGGTTGCATCTCAATGTGTTCCCAGAACACTAACATACGTTCCCAGAACGTATAAAACCAGGTCCCAGACACTGGCCACATATCTATAATGTGTCATCAAGTAGGTTATAATTTGGTACTCCCGGAGTACCCTCCTCATATTCCCAGAATATGATAAACGTTCCTACCAACCCATCTTCCATTCTATATGCATGAATGCACAATTATCAAGGTTGGTTTTATCTTTAATTCTATTATTATACCAATGTGTTCCCAGAACACTAACATACGTTCCCAGAACATATCGCAAACCGTACTTGGAATATAATCAAGCACCACTCCCTGAGTGTGCATCACGTTCCCAGAACGTATCCAAGAAACCATGTCCCAGACAATGGCCACATTCCCAGAATGTGTCATCAAGTAGGTTGCATCAGTTTGGTACTCCTAGAGTACAGGGTCATGTTCCCATTAATTCCATTATTTTGACTTAGAAACCACAACTTCTGAATGATATCTTGAGGTATGGCTTTACTCATAAAATTCACCTTTGAATTTAAATTTAACATATGCTCATAGACCTGGATTGAGAGAATATAATCATTGGTATTAGTAACCCTTATTCAAAAACTTAACTTTTAATTTTAAGTTTCAGGTACTAACCGGTTACATCATCACTTAACCGGTTAGAATTACAGACCTGAATATAAAACCACTGATTTTCCAAGAATCTTTTCATAAATTCTTTTCTCAATCCAATAACAAGGTCTTAGCATAATAGAATACCTCAAGTTCAACACATAATATCATTCAAAACATCTAAGTCATAATCCAATTTTCATTTATGCATAATTTCCTCTTGAAATTATCCTTTGATATTAAGGTATTAACTCATCACCTCCAATCTATACCAAACAGTGCTCAAACACATAGTTTTAGATTGGTTTTTGTATGAAATTCTAGCTTAAACTTGAGTACAAATGGTATGGATACTTAGCCAATTTCAGAAATTCCTTTTCTTTGAAAATTGACAGTATCTAACCGGTTACAAATTTCGACTAACCGGTTAGATTAGGCAGAACATACACTGAAAAATGAGGTTTTGCATACCATTTTCTACCATACTCAAATCTAACCAATTTCATTCATAAATAGAGTTTACATACCTTAATACTAGTGTGTTCAACCACAGAAACCTATCTATATTGCATGCATTCAATTTAGATACTCAAATTGCACATAATTGCACATATTTCACAACTTAATGCATCAATTCACATAATATCCAATTAAGTCATGAAATCAACATCAACATAGCTTGCATGCATCCAGATAACATTGCTCAAAACAACAATTGAGCTCAAATTGGCCTCCAAGCCATTTAACCATTTTAACTTATGCCCTTTGAGTCTCTTGGTGACTCATCCTATATTCTACCACAATTTATCCTCATTCTAGAAAATAGTAAGCTTCCCCCTTACCTTAGGTTCGTGCTTGATCCAAAACATTGCAAAGAGAAAGGCTCCAACATAGATCTCCATTAAATCCACTATATGCAGATAGAGTTGGACAGGGTACCAAAACCAGGGAAATTGACATGCAAAACCCAATTAAGAATTGGGGAAAATAGTCAAATTGAGTTCTCTGCAACATGCACTAGAGGTAGGAATAGATTTGAAACCAAAAGGGTTTGTGTGCTTACCAAAATCGAGCTTCAAAGTCAGCTCCAGAAACCAGAAGCTGAGGTTTGACAGCACCAACACCCTTACTTAGCAAACTTCGTTCTCTTGATTCAGGGACTCTCAACTCACAAACTTTATATCAATACAAAGCCCTTGATGTGAGCTTTGTAACCGTGTATCACTCATGTTCTAACTCTCATAAACGAAAGAGAATCGCACCAGACGAATCCAGAACCCTAAAAATAGAGTTTCAACCCTTCTGTCAGAAAATCAACCCAAATTCATCAATAATTCGGGTTTTTATAGAGAAATCAGACTTGCATGCAAGGCGACACGCGTTCCTCAGCGTGATTTGAGTGGGATTCGTGGCGATTTCTGGATTAATTGGGTGATTACTCATCAAAATCCACTAACCCAGATTCTGAGTTCATCGTGTAACCGGTTACACAGCCCTTCTAACCGGTTACATGCTGATAAAATTCAAAAATTAATAATTTAATTACTCTTTATTCAAAAACTCTTTTAATATTTCAATTAGGTACCAACCCAAGGACTAAATTACAATATTCACATTTTTGTACAAAATAACCATATAAAAATATATTTATACATAAAAACACATAATGTACAAAAACTAAAACCTTTAAAACTAATATAAATCAATTATAAATTAATTGTGATAATTAATTTCTCGGTTATTTGGGAGACGAAAATTAGGGGTGTTACACAGCACCAGTTTTTCTGCATAATATCCACCAATTCGTGATTCTTACACTTTTACTTCAATTCTGTGCCAAACAGAAGTTAGTTCACAAGTAATAAACATGTTGCATATATCAATTAACATCAAATTAACAGAAAACACAATCGAATCACAGAATTGCATAAAACATAGAAAATATCCATTTCAACATATGAATTTCATTTCTACTTGATTTTAAGTTCGGAAATCAATCCAGTGAGCATCATTAGGTCCAATTAAACTTGTTTGAACGTAAAAACCGTGAGTTCCTGACCTCCAAGTCCAATTCCTAATTCAAACTATATTGCCCATGAACCTCATATTGGTTCCTATGGATTTAGCTTGTTAAATACCATTCTAGCGATTAGGTAACTTCCCCCTTACCTTAGAGAAGCTAAAGGGATGACTGGTTCAAGATAAAAGGACTGAATCACGATTTTTAGTTTCTGCACCGGTGCAAGACAGCTTGCACTAGCTGACTTTGGCCATTGATTTCACCATATTTAAGGCATGAAAAAGTACGAAATAAGTTAGCTTTAGAAACTAGGAAATGCCAACTTTACATAGAAACAAGTTTGGAATCGAAAGGGGTCCTGGATTTACCAAACCAATTCAAAGAAGAAGGGTATTTGATGCTGAATGTTGCTCTGTTTTTCGCAGCTTCAGAGACTCAACTTCGATTGCCTAGAACTTGCTCTACAGGAGGTAGTTTCGTGTGGTTATTGGTTCTAATTCAAGATGGGAATTAGAACTTTGATTTGTGTTTTGGTTTCGAAGGAAATGAGTGAGAAATGAGAGAGAACGAAGTGATCAAAGTAAGCACTTCAAAATAGAGGAAATGAGAATGGGAATTCGGTTTTGCAAGAATTGAATGAGTTTCTTAGCTTCCCCAAGCCTCTATTTATAGCCTAAGATTACCCTCCTACGAAGTAAGGTCCAGCTCTGTGCTTGGAACCAAGAGAAAACGCCTTTTGGTGCGAGTTTTGAATCAAAACCGACTTATAGACTCAGCACCACTGCTTGAAATACTCGAGTATTCTGGACAATACTCGAGTATTGCTGACGCACCAGCTTCAGAACACTTAGCAACACCACTGAATACTCGAGTCTCCTAACCAATACTCGAGTATTCCAACTAAAAATTCAAATTTTCCTAATAGCTAGTTACAATACTCGAGTCTTCCCCAAATACTCTAGTATTCTAACCAAAAATCATAAGAATTAATATTTTATTCCATCACAATAATATATTTATTTATTTTATTTATTAATTAAAACATCTGGACCTTACAAGTAGTATCGGAAATGAAAAAAAAGTTAAATAAGATAACAATTTTCTAGAGATGTTTTAGGAAGAGTTTCTCTTTTAGAACCCCACTAGTGACTTTTTGGCCCCCATTTTGCTTTTTAATGGACTATTATGACCTTGAGTGTTTTTTAACTTCCGACTCTAAAAAGTCGAAAGGATCATCCCGATTTCCGTTAGTCGGAAACAAAATTATCACTTTTTCGACAAGCAAAAGTCGGAAAAAATTTTTGATAATTTCCGACTACTTACAGTTGAAAATAAATTTGTTTCCATCTAGGCTCTTCTTGTTATTTTTATGAGCACAACTTGTTATGTGATTGTTTAATTTTTATGCCTATTAGTAATAAAGAAACTATTACTATTCAAAGTATTTAATCATATGGGTGCCTTTCCTCCAAAAAGATAAAAGAAAGGCAAGAAAGAGTTCAGGTTGCCTAGCTTTACAGTCAACAGCGAGCATCAAACCTTCGTCAAATTTATTTTCGACTGTAAGTATGTAGTTGGAAATTATTAATTTTTTTTCCGACTTTTGCTTATCGAAAAAGTGATAATTTTTTTTCCGACTAACGAAAATCGGGATGATTTTTCCGACGTTTTAGAGTCGAAAGTTAAAAAACACTCAAGGTCAAAATAGTCCATTAAAAAGTGAAATGGGGGCCATAAAGTCACTAGTGGGGTTCAAAAATAAAAACTCTTTCGAAAAGTGACATTGAGAATGAAACAAATTTAATAAAGTTAGTTAATTTTACTTAAGTTTTAAACCAAAAAAAATATATTTTTTTGTTACTTATAATTCGAGCATGAGGAAATAACTTTCTTTAAAAAATCTTATGTACAGAATCAGATGTAATATCTCTTAACCCAAGACGGGCTCCACATGTATATCATAATCATGGCAGTGCCCTCAATACCGTGTACCATTGGAAAATTTTTAACACACGATAATTAATTGTTAAATCTACACCAATATTTGTATTTGTGTATATCATATTTATCTATGCTATCAAAACTTTAATACTCGCATATATATATATTAAATTTATTTCAATATTTATATTTGTACATTATCTTTTTCCTAGCTGCATAAAATGTTTGGGTCTGACATCGCTATTATCCTATATAAATGGAGAGAATTGCAACGTTGTGTCACACATGCATATTACATACTCATTGTCACCTTTTGCATTGCTAAAGAGAGTAATATGGCTGAGACAATGGCTTATTATTCCTTTGTTCTCCTTTTGGCTTTTCTTACATCTTCTCATGTCTCGGCTCGTGAATTGTGGGAAACTTCATCCAGTGAGTCCCTTTATTTGCTTCTTTCACCTATACAATAACACATTTTTTTTTTAAAAAGCTTATGTTTAATGTATGGAGCTAACTCTTTTGAACAATAAATCAATAATAATGATATAAATATTTTCAAGGGCTCACGTTAATCATGCTCCACAAGTAGATCGAAACATGCTAGCTTGCATTTCTTAATGTCATTAGCTTATGCCTTAATTAGTTGGGTAAAATGGTAATGGTTTTTGTAACATCCCAAATTTAATTCCAAGTATAATCTATGTTGGGAAGGTCTTAGGGTAGAAGAAATGGAGATACAAGTTAGAATCTAGCCAAAAATACATGTAGAACTAGCGTTAAAAACATGGAACCTTAGGAAATTCAAAATAAAATATTTAAAACTCTAAACACAAATTCCACGGTTGGATGTGAAGTAGGATAGGTGAGGAAGCTTGCTTTAAAATTTGAGGAAGATCCAACGGGTAACGAAGAAGTTATGGCCTTCCAAAGTCTGGATGCTGCAAAATTATGCAACTTAATCGATTAAACTGAAATTTAATCGATTAAGGTCTGTAACACCCCGTCTTAATACCTCATATTTGTTTAAAAACCCTAAAAATATTATTTGGATAAAGTATTTTAAAAGGTGTGATTTCAAAAGTATTTCTTGAATTAAAATTATTCTGTTATTTCAAATGATTTTGTTTTAAGAAAAACCTTATGAATTTCGGATTTTTGGCATTTTGGATTAAATTTCCTTAAAGCATTTATGCTTTATATTTTTAAGGAAATGTGATTTTATAAAAAAAAGAAAAATGAAAATGAAATTGTGCATGTGTGTGCATATGTGTCGCCGTGGGTGTGTGAGTAGTGTGCATGTGATGCCATTTTGTTGACTTCTTGAACCCTAGGCTAGTTACCCATTAGCACCTAGGCTTATGTTAGTGTTAAGTGTGGTTAAGATGTTTGACCAACCAATAGGAAGTGGGATTAGCCCTAATTCTTCTCTATTTGTCCAATGGCTTGGCTTGAGCCATGCAAGCCTTGAAGATGCCAATTTTACCCTTCCTAGTTGCACTCTTAGCCGAATTTACTTAAGGGTAGGAAAGGAATTGTCATATGCTCCTTATAACCCCAAAACCGTAGCACACCCATTCATTTTGCTTCTCATTTTCACTTCCAAAACCAAACACTTATTCTAAGAGAACACCCAACTCTTAGAAAGAACTAGAAACTTAGAAGAGAGAGGGAGAAACCGTGAGCTCAAGGAGAAGAGGAAGACCAAGCTCAAAAGCCTTAGGACTCTTGAAGAAGGTTGAAGATCTTCTCTACTTCTCTAGTTTATTCGAAGATCCTAGGTTGTTCTAAGTGGTTTTTAATTTTCTAAGTCTTGTAAAATTCTTTGTTGTTGCATGTTCAAGTTCTCTATAGATCTATGTTTGTAAGTGTCTGTTAAGCCTTGATCTTGAGTTTCAAGAACTCTACAAGCTTGTAAAACCCTAACCCATGGACATTCCTATCCGGCCTTGCTTAGAAAATTAGGTCATGGTGATGTTCATCTCATTCTAAGCTCATGCATGTTAGTTTGATGCTTGATGAAGGTGATCTAAATGGTTTGTTTTCTTTGATTTTAATTTCGAATTTTCTAAGCTTTGATCTTTGATTTTATTTATGATCTAATACTTTGATCTTGGGAAAGACTTGTTTCCTTGTGTTGCTTTTCAAAGTTTTTGATCTTGAAGTTGATTTATGATTTTTGAACTCAAAAAGTTTTGATCCATTACTTGCATGTTTCGGTTTTGATGAGAAACCAAGGAAAAACAATCCTTTTTCAATGATTTATGTTTGATCTAATTCATGTGTATTCCAAAGTCAAGGATTTAAGCTTTTCTCTTGATTTTGCTAAAGTACCATTCGGTCAAGCTTTGGAAATAAAGAAACATAATGATTTTCACGAAAGAGTTTCTTGCATGTAATTTCTTTTTGATTCCCATGATTTTCAAAAGTGCATGCAAAGGAAAATTGTGTTTTGAAGTGACTTATATGTCACGGTTTTGAAGAAGAAAAGAGTTGAGGTTTTTCTAAATCCATGTGCTTTACGAATGCATGTTGTTGATTTAATATTTTCAAGATTTTGGTGAAGAAAGGATGCATCAAAAGTCTTGTTTTTCCATGATCATGATTCGGCCTACTCTAGGTTGAAGAGGCTAGATTCTTTCGCATGTATTTGTATCTTTGAAATGATTATGTTTCATGACTTTGTTTTAAGAAAAAATTGTTTGAATTGTGTTGATTTGTTTTGATCCCATTCGGTTTGATAAAGGAAATGAATGAATGAATGAATTTGATTATTTTCTTAAAGTGATTTCATGATTTAATTTCTTTTATTCCTTACTGTCCAAGATTTTAATTCCAAGTATTTCAAGTTTTAAAAAAAAATGTTTTGAGTTGTGAAAAGACATGGATTTCAAGTGTTATTGATTTATGAAAATTTGGAGTGAAAAATGGTGGATTTTCAAGGTTTTCCAACTTGAAATGAGTGGCTGGAATTTTCCATACAGCCACATAAACCATGTATTTTATTTATTTTAATGTGAAGTTTTCAAATGGTTTTCAAAGGATTTCAAGTATAGAAAAGATTGAGAGTTGTTTTGATAAATATCAATGTTTTAATAAAGAATAAAGAAAGTGAAGGGTTTTGATTTGAGAATCAAGTGATGATTCCTAATTGAAATAGTTTTTAATAAAAGTGTATTTATTTATTTGAGGTTATTCAGTGGACGGTGGTGACAATTCTCAAAGAGAAGTTAGAGACCTTCAAGGGCAAAGTATTTCTCTTGCTGGAATAAGAGGTGAGTGAGTATGAGATTGCGGTGAGCCCGTAACATTGTTGTCGGATGGTGGTTCCATGTGTTTATGTAATATTTATTTACGTTACGTTCTTGTGCTCTTTATTTATCTTAAGTCCTTTCCTTATTATTCTGTGATGAGATAGTGATTTTCCCGTTTGATAAGTTTAAGTGATTCACGTATGAGGATGAGTGAAGGAGTGGTATGTGATGCGATATGAGGAATGTGATGAAATGTCAATGTATTGGACGAGAGAATAGTGCTTGTGAAGTTGAGATTGTTGTACGGGAAATGGTAGTGCAAAGAGCCATGTGATTTATGAGAAAATGATGAGATGAGGTTGTGCCTGAGTGGCTTGAAAAAGGTGAGGATGTGAGATGTTGGCCCGAGGGGCTTGGAATGTGTTTGTGTTTGTGAAAGTGGGGAAAAGATGTTAGTGGTCGGGACTTGTCGAAGGGATGGACTAAGGGCAAGCCGACTATAGGTTAACTAAAAGACCTTAAGAATATTAAAAGACATTAAAAGACATTAATAATCACAGTGAGATATGAGAGTGTGAAGTAGTGGAGAGGAAGATACTATGGGAATCTGCGGATACTCAGGTGGAGATTGCATGAGGGGAGGGCAATGACGGTGACTCGTCAAGAAGCCTCGAGTACATTTCTATTAGGGACGAATCCCATAAGTGGCACACTAACGTGGTGGGGAATGGGTCTAATGTCGTGGTAAGGACCGCATAGCTAACTAGAAGTGGTACTGTCACCCCCTTGAATGCAAGTCTACAATAGTTGAGAGGGACTAGAATGGGGCAATGTGTTTTGCCACTGCAAGGCAGTGAGCCGTGATTATTTGTTTTGAGGACGAGATCCTCCTGGTCTGGGACCATCTGTGTTGAGACAGCTGTCGTGCCTGCGTGGTAAAGGTCCTATACTCCTGTTGGCTTCCGACTAGGTGGATGGAGACCGAGGAGATGTAGAGTGTGCGTTCCTCAGTAATGGTGATTTTCCCCTACCTCATTGAGTGAGTTAAAAATGATAAAACTTAATAACAAAAGAATAAAGAGATGCTGAATATTCAAAAGGCTAGGCAAGTATGATGATGGTTCAGTGGTGATATATTGTGGTAATGGTTGGCGAGTATTGTTTTATGTGTGGTTTATTTTATGTCGTGAGTACCTTTATTATTATGTTAAGTTTAATTTGGGAGAAACGTTTTATCCTTCAAGTGCCCGATGTATCCTGGTTCTTGTGTCTTCTCCTGTATATTTGTTCGTCAAGCGTTCTTGGTATTGTTTGTCTTTCTATCGTGTCTATTCTGCGACCTTGCGGTCAACCTGTTACGTATGGCGCGTTGACTCTCTCCTACCTGGTTGTCGTATTGGCATTCGCCGGTATTGCAATGGGTAGATGGCGTATCATGTAGCAATCCACATGTGGCCTCTTCAGGGAGGTGCATGGGAGGTGGTACCTGATGGATGGATCTGGAGAGGAGATACTCGTCTGGAGATCGACGATCCGAGGCACATTCTGCGGGGAGCAGGCATGGACGTGCATGTTGGGCAAGTCACTCTGCGAGATTATCAAGATGGCGGACCTCGGGAACACCATGAGCTAGATGGTGATCCTGCACCCTTAGCAGCAGTAGTTCCTGAACCCATGGAAGAGGAGAATGCTAGCGAATCCGATCAAGCAGCGGAGACTGATCCAAGTGAGGATATGGAAACGGATGCTAGCTCTACTGATTAATGACGTCCTGCAATCGGTGTCTAGAGAATGTCTTGTGTCTAGGCTCTGAGTTTTTCAGTCGAGGATTATCTTGTAATGAACTAATGATGTAATCAACTAGCTTTTATTTTGGTCTGTAATCTCTTTTGGAATGATGGCCTATTTTGGAAAACTTTTGGAGTATGACTCCAGTACATGTGGCACTTATTTTTCTTTTAAATGAAAGTGGTTTATGTTTCAATGATGATGTTTTGAGTGGGAAGTTTCGAAAGTGACAACTCGATTTTCGAAAGGTTGGTGTTGGTCGTTAAAGAACTTATGCAAAAAAAAATGGCCTCATTTTTGCAACAAAATAATGATAAATCAATTAAGTTTGCGGAAGCGAAAATCGGGCTGTTACAGAGTTGGTATCAGAGCAAGTTTAATCCTCAGTGGCCTTAAGCCCAGTCTTGCATGTCTACTCTGTGTGTCTAGAGTCTAGGTTTCTGTGTTATCGTGTGTTGAATTCTCTATCTGGTTTATTTTAAGATGAATCGTACGCGTGGAAGACCTTCCGGCTCAAGTTCGCGAAACCCTGGTGAGGATGCTGATCACTCGGATGCGGCAGACTTCATGACTCGGATGGCAGCCATGATGACGGGAGTCAACGATAATCTCCAAGCGTTGCATCGTCAGGCGCAGCAGAATTTCAACACTCAGCAGCAAGCTCAAAATCTGGAAGCCCAAGGCTATAAGGGATTAGATGAGTTTTGTTGTCGAAATCCGAAGGAATTTGCGGGAGGCTTTGCTCCAGATGCGGCTGTAGAGTGGATTGAGGATTTAGAGCGTATTTTCGGGGGTATGGTTCAATGTAATGATGAGCAGAAGTTGGCTTATGCTGGGTATATGTTAACAAGGGAGGCTGCGGCATGGTGGCGAGTTACTAAGCAGGTAATGGTAAATCAGGGAGAAGCAATGACCTGGGAAGATTTTAAGCAGAGATTTCTTGAGAAGTATTTCCCGTTGTATCTGAGAACTGAGAAGGAGATGGAATTTTTGAGGCTTACTCAAGGGAGTTTGTCAATCGATGAGTATGCTTTGAAATTTGAGGAGTTAGTTAAGTATGTACCTCAGTATGCTGGAGGGGAGAATGAGCGATCTAAGTGTGCTAAGTTTAGGGATGGTCTTAAGCCTGAAATTAAGTTAGCTTTTTCTCATTTGGAGATAGATGATTTTGCTAGTCTGGTGAATCGTTGTCGTATGTACGAAGGAGGTCTGAAGGCGAGGGGAACGGCTGTGAACCCTTCTTCATCCCATGGACCGGTTCGTAATCTCCTTTTCACAGAGATGCTGGTGGAAGGTATAGGGCTCCGCACCCATATTCTGGTGGGAGGAGAGACCTGCATTTTGGAGGGAGCGGACAAGGTGGAGGCTTCGGAGGGAACGGTAATCGCGGTGGAACTCGTGGGGGAAGCAATTCTGGAGGGAATCGCATGGATCGTGGTGATCGCAGCAATTTCGGTGGAGCTAGATCAGGGAGTGTACCTCCTCGTTGCAACAAGTGTGGTCGGAATCATTTTGGTCCGCTATGTCCATCTAGGAGTGTGAATTGTTTCAACTGTGATAAACCTGGTCACATTGCGAGAGATTGTCGGGAACCTAAGCGATTGGCTAATTCGGGGAATGCTAATCATCCTAATATGCTAGGAAGAGTGTTCAGATGAGTGGAATTGAAGCTTGAAACGCTGCTAATCTTATTCAAGGTGAATGTCTCATCTATAAGAATTCTTTATTAGTACTATATGATTCGGGTGCAACTCATTCTTTTATTTCTCATGATGTGGTGAGTAGATTAAATTTGAAAGTAGATGTTTTACCCTATGACTTAATTGTGTCTACCCCTACAGACAAACTCGTGATAGTATCGACTTATTATCCCAATTGTCCCTTAGAGATAGAAGGTAACACCTATCTTGTTGATTTGATTCAACTACCCCTTTCTCAAATAGACATTATATTAGGAATGGACTAGCTTACTAGGAATCATGTTCTTCTGAACTATTCCGAAAAGTCGTTAGTCTTTAGTGAAATCCAATCTTATTTGCCTAAACCCGATGACCTTGAGCATTTATCTGCCAAGCAAATTCAAACTTCATTGAAGGACGGCGCGGTAGCTTACATGTTTTTAGCCTCACTGGATGTCAAGAAGGACAAGGAATTGCATGAGTTACCCGTAATTCGGGATTTTCCCGAAGTTTTTCCGGATGAGATACCTGGTTTACCGCCAATTCGAGAAGTGGAATTCTCAATTGACGTGATCCCTGGAACGGGACCGATCTCAAAAGCACCCTATAGAATGGCACCGACAGAGTTAGCCGAACTGAAGAAGCAACTGGAGGAGATGTTGGAGAAGAAGATGATAAGACCTAGTGTTTCGCCCTGGGGAGCGCCAGTTTTGTTCGTCAAGAAGAAGGATGGTAGTATGCGTGTGTGCATAGATTATCGGCAACTGAACAAGGTGACAATTAAAAACAAGTACCCTCTACCCAGAATCGACGATTTGTTGGATCAATTAAAGGGAGCAACTGTATTTTCTAAGATCGATCTAAGATCAGGGTATCATCAGATAAGAGTAAAGGAGGAAGATATTCCTAAGACTGCTTTCAGAACTCGTTATGGTCATTACGAGTATCTAGTTATGCCTTTTGGTGTAACAAATGCTCCTGCAATATTCATGGATTACATGAATAGAATATTTCATCCTTACTTGGATTCATTTGTCGTCGTCTTTATCGATGATATTTTGATTTAATCCAAGTCTAAGGAGGAACATGTTGAGCATTTGAGGGTAGTCTTGACAACATTGAAGGACAAGCAACTGTACACCAAGTTGTCAAAGTGCGATTTCTGGTTAGACTCAGTGCATTTCTTGGGGCATGTGATCTCGAAAGATGGAATCTCAGTGGACCCTACGAAAGTAAAAGCTGTGTTGGAGTGGAAGACACCGACGTCTGTGACAGAGATCCGTAGTTTCTTAGGACTGGCTGGGTATTATCGTCGATTTATCGAAGGATTTTCTCGTTTGTCTTTGCCTTTGACGAAGCTGACAAGGAAAGGTCAACAATTCGAATGGTCGGCGAAGTGCAAGGAGAATTTTCAAGAACTGAAGAGGAGATTGACAACCGCACCAGTGTTAGTCTTACCGGACACAACAAAGTCTTTCAGTGTGTATTGTGACTCTTCGAAGCAAGGTTTAGGATTCGTATTGATGCAAGAGCGGAAAGTGGTGGCTTATGCTTCATGGCAACTGAAGACTCATGAGCTCAATTACCCAACCCATGATTTGGAGCTAGCGGCAGTAGTGTTTGCTTTAAAGATCTGGAGACATTACTTATACGGTGTAAGAGTCGAAGTCTTTAGTGATCACAAGAGTTTAAAGTACCTGTTCGAGAAAAAGGAGCTGAATATGCGTCAGAAAAGGTGGATGGAATTCTTGAAGGACTATGAGATTGAGCTGCAATATCATCCTGGAAAGGCGAATGTCGTTGCTGATGCCTTGAGTAGGAAGTCGTTGCATGTTTCTGCGTTGATGATCAAAGAGATGAAGTTGATTGAAGAATTTCTATATCTGAATTTGGGGATGGAGTTAGGACCAAGGAGTATGATGTTGGGGCAATTAACTGTTTCGAGTGGATTCATGGAGCGGATAAAGGAACTCCAACCGAAGGATGAGGAACTTCAGGCTAAGAAGGAGCTTTTGGACAAATGAAAAGAAGTGGAATTCAAGGTTGGTGGTGATGGAGTGTTGAGATATAGGGATCGTGTCTGTGTACTAAACGATGTGGAGATAAAGGGAATGATTTTGGAGGAAGCTCACAAGAGTAAATTGAGTTTACACCCTGGATCACAAAAGATGTATCAGGATCTTAAGAAGATTTTCTGGTGGCCTGGAATGAAAAGGGAAGTAGCGGAGTATGTATCACGTTGTTTGACGTGTCAGAAGGCGAAGGTGGAACATAAGAATCCTGGTGGTGAGTTAAGACCGTTGGAAGTACCAGTGTGGAAATGGGACTGTATCACTATGGATTTTGTCTCTGGTTTTCCCAAGACTCGACGAGGTCATGATGCTATTTGGGTAATAGTGGACAGACTGACGAAGACGGCGCGATTTATTCCTGTCAACATGAAGTACTCAATGGATAGACTGGCTGAGCTGTATTTGAAGGAAGTAGTAAGATTACATGGAGTGCCTTCAAGTATAGTATCAGACAGAGATCCACGATTTACTTCGAAATTTTGGGTCAGCTTGCAAACAGCAGTCGGAACCAAGTTGGATTTAAGTTCCGCGTATCACCCTCAAACGGACGGACAGTCAGAGCGAACTATCCAGACATTGGAAGATTTGTTGAGAGCCTGTGTGATGGAGAGTACTGGTGATTGGGATTCTTTTCTGCATTTGATTGAGTTTACATACAACAACAGTTTCCATTCAAGCATCGGAATGGCACCGTATAAAGCTCTATATGGTAGGAAATGCAGAACGCCGTTGTGTTGGTTCGAGACTAGTGAGCATCTGATAATGGGGCCAGATGTAGTTCAGCAGACGACTGAAAAGGTGAGGTTAATTCAAGACAGGATGAGGACTGCTCAAAGTAGACAAAAGAGTTACCAGGACAAGAGAAGGAGTCCGCTAGAATTCAATGAAGGAGATTTGGTTTTCATGAAGGTAGTGCCAACTACTGGAATTGGTAGAATGCTCAAAACCCGAAAACTTACACCTCGTTTTATTGGACCTTACCCAATTCTTAAACGAATAGGACCCCTAGCCTATCAAATTGCCTTACCTCCTTTTCTTTCAAACTTACACAATGTTTTTCATGTATCCCAATTGAGAAAGTATATTCCTGACCCCTCACACATCATTGAACCCGATTCGGTACAACTAAAAGAGAATCTCACATTTGAGACCTTACCTCTAAGGATAGATGGTAGTAGTGTTAAGAAGTTAAGAGGGAAGGATATTCCCTTAGTTAAGGTAGTATGGAGTCGGATTAATGGGGAGGATGCGACATGGGAGCTTGAGAGCAAGATGAGAAGTTCTTTTCCGCACCTGTTTGATTCAGGTACAGTATTTCTCGGGGACGAGAAATATCTAAGTTGGGGAGAATGTAACACCCTGTCTGAATACCTCATATTTGTTTAAAAACCCTAAAAAGATTATTTGGATAAAGTATTTTAAAAGGTGTGATTTCAAAAGTATTTCTTGAATTAAAATTATTCTGTGATTTCAAATGATTTTGTTTTAAGAAAAACCTTATGAATTTCGGATTTTTGGCATTTTGGATTAAATTTCCTTAAAGCATTTATGCTTTATATTTTTAAGGAAATGTGATTTTATAAGAAAAATAAAAATGAAAATGAAATTGTGCATGTGTGTGCATATGTGTCGCCGTGGGTGTGTGAGTAGTGTGCATGTGATGCCATTTTGTTGACTTCTTGAACCCTAGGCTAGTTACCCATTAGCACCTAGGCTTATGTTAGTGTTAAGTGTGGTTAAGATGTTTGACCAACCAATAGGAAGTGGGATTAGCCCTAATTCTTCTCTATTTGTCCAATGGCTTGGCTTGAGCCATGCAAGCCTTGAAGATGCCAATTTTACCCTTCCTAGTTGCACTCTTAGCCGAATTTACTTAAGGGTAGGAAAGGAATTGTCATATGCTCCTTATAACCCCAAAACCGTAGCACACCCATTCATTTTGCTTCTCATTTTCACTTCCAAAACCAAACACTTATTCTAAGAGAACACCCAACTCTTAGAAAGAACTAGAAACTTAGAAGAGAGAGGGAGAAACCGGGAGCTCAAGGAGAAGAGGAAGACCAAGCTCAAAAGCCTTAGGACTCTTGAAGAAGGTTGAAGATCTTCTCTACTTCTCTAGTTTATTCGAAGATCCTAGGTTGTTCTAAGTGGTTTTTAATTTTCTAAGTCTTGTAAAATTCTTTGTTGTTGCATGTTCAAGTTCTCTATAGATCTATGTTTGTAAGTGTCTGTTAAGCCTTGATCTTGAGTTTCAAGAACTCTACAAGCTTGTAAAACCCTAACCCATGGACATTCCTATCCGGCCTTGCTTAGAAAATTAGGCCATGGTGATGTTCATCTCATTCTAAGCTCATGCATGTTAGTTTGATGCTTGATGAAGGTGATCTAAATGGTTTGTTTGCTTTGATTTTAATTTCGAATTTTCTAAGCTTTGATCTTTGATTTTATTTAAAAAAGAGGTTTTGATCTAATACTTTGATCTTGGGAAAGACTTGTTTCCTTGTGTTGCTTTTCAAAGTTTTTGATCTTGAAGTTGATTTATGATTTTTGAACTCAAAAAGTTTTGATCCTTTACTTGCATGTTTCGGTTTTGATGAGAAACCAAGGAAAAACAAACCTTTTTCAAATGATTTATGTTTGATCTAATTCATGTGTATTCCAAAGTCAAGGATTTAAGCTTTTCTCTTGATTTTGCTAAAGTACCATTCGGTCAAGCTTTGGAAACAAAGAAACATAATGATTTTCATGAAAGAGTTTCTTGCATGTAATTTCTTTTTGATTCCCATGATTTTCAAAAGTGCATGCAAAGGAAAATTGTGTTTTGAAGTGACTTATATGTCACGGTTTTGAAGAAGAAAAGAGTTGAGGTTTTTCTAAATCCATGTGCTTTACGAATGCATGTTGTTGATTTAATATTTTCAAGATTTTGGTGAAGAAAGGATGCATCAAAAGTCTTGTTTTTCCATGATCATGATTCGGCCTACTCTAGGTTGAAGAGGCTAGATTCTTTCGCATGTATTTGTATCTTTGAAATGATAATGTTTCATGACTTTGTTTTAAGAAAAATTTGTTTGAATTGTGTTGATTTGTTTTGATCCCATTCGGTTTGTTAAAGGAAATGAATGAATGAATGAATTTGATTATTTTCTTAAAGTGATTTCATGATTTAATTTCTTTTATTCCTTGCTGTCCAAGATTTTAATTCCAAGTATTTCAAGTTTTAAAAAAAAATGTTTTGAGTTGTGAAAAGACATGGATTTCAAGTGTTATTGATTTATGAAAATTTGGAGTGAAAAATGGTGGATTTTCAAGGTTTTCCAACTTGAAATGAGTGGCTGGAATTTTCCATACAGCCACATAAACCATGTATTTTATTTATTTTAATGTGAAGTTTTCAAATGGTTTTCAAAGGATTTCAAGTATAGAAAAGATTGAGAGTTGTTTTGATAAATATCAATGTTTTAATAAAGAATAAAGAAAGTAAAGGGTTTTGATTTGAGAATCAAATGATGATTCCTAATTGAAATAGTTTTTAATAAAAGTGTACTTATTTATTTGAGGTTATTCAGTGGACGGTGGTGACAATTCTCAAAGAGAAGTTAGAGACCTTCAAGGGCAAAGTATTTCTCTTGCTGGAATAAGAGGTGAGTGAGTATGAGATTGCGGTGAGCCCGTAACATTGTTGCCGGATGGTGGTGTCATGTGTTTATGTAATATTTATTTACGTTACGTTCTTGTGCTCTTTATTTATCTTAAGTCCTTTCCTTATTATTCTGTGATGAGATAGTGATTTTCCCATTTGATAAGTTTAAGTGATTCACGTATGAGGATGAGTGAAGGAGTGGTATGTGATGCGATATGAGGAATGTGATGAAATGTCAATGTATTGGACGAGAGAATAGTGCTTGTGAAGTTGAGATTGCTGTACGGGAAATGGTAGTGCAAAGAGCCATGTGATTTATGAGAAAATGATGAGATGAGGTTGTGCCTGAGTGGCTTGAAAAAGGTGAGGATGTGAGATGTTGGCCCGAGGGGCTTGGAATGTGTTTGTGTTTGTGAAAGTGGGGAAAAGATGTTAGTGGTCGGGACTTGTCGAAGGGATGGACTAAGGGCAAGCCGACTATAGGTTAACTAAAAGACCTTAAGAATATTAAAAGACATTAAAAGACATTAATAATCGCGGTGAGATATGAGAGTGTGAAGTAGTGGAGAGGAAGATACTATGGGTATCTGCGGATACTCAGGTGGAGATTGCATGAGGGGAGGGCAATGACGGTGACTCGTCAAGAAGCCTCGAGTACATTTCTAGGCGGGACGAATCCCATAAGTGGCATACTAACGTGGTGGGGACTGGGTCTAATGCCGTGGTAAGGACCGCATAGCTAACTAGAAGTGGCACTATCACCCCCTTGAATGCAAGTCTACAACAGTTGAGAGGGACTGGAACGGGGCAATGTGTTTTGCCACGGCGAGGCAGTGAGCCGTGATTATTTGTTTTGAGGACGAGATCCTCCTGGTCTGGGACCATCTGTGTTGAGACAGCTCTCGTGCCCGCGTGGTAAAGGTCCTGTACTCCTGTTGGCTTCCGACTAGGTGGATGGAGACCGAGGAGATGTAGAGTGTGCGTTCCTCAGTGATGGTGATTTTCCCCTACCTCATTGAGTGAGTTAAAAATGATAAAACTTAATAACAAAAGAATAAAGAGATGTTGAATATTCAAAAGGCTAGGCAAGTATGATGATGGTTCAGTGGTGATATATTGTGGTAATGGTTGGCGAGTATTGTTTTATGTGTGGTTTATTTTATGTCGTAAGTACCTTTTTTATTATGTTAAGTTTAATTTGGGAGAAACGTTTTATCCTTCAAGTGCCCGATGTATCCTGGTTCTTGTGTCTTGTCCTGTATATTTGTTCGTCAAGCGTTCTTGGTATTGTTTGTCTTTCTATCGTGTCTATTCTGCGACCTTGCGGCCAACCTGTTACATATGGCGCGCTGACTCTCTCCTACCTGGTTGTCGTATTGGCATTCGCCAGTATTGCAACTGGTAGATGGCGTATCATGTAGCAATCCACATGTGGCCTCTTCAGGGAGGTGCATGGGAGGTGATACCTGATGGATGGATCTGGAGAGGAGATACTCGTCTGGAGATCGACGATCCGAGGCACATTCTGCGGGGAGCAGGCATGGACGTGTATGTTGGGCAAGTCACTCTGCGAGATTATCAAGATGGTGGACCTCGGGAACACAATGAGCTAGATGGTGATCCTGCACCCTTAGCAGCAGTAGTTCCTGAACCCATGGAAGAGGAGAATGCTAGCGAATCCGATCAAGCAGCGGAGACTGATCCAAGTGAGGATATGGAGACGGAAGCTAGCTCTGCTGATGAATGACGTCCTGCAATCGGTGTCTAGAGAATGTCTTGTGTCTAGGATCTGAGTTTTTAGTCGAGGATTATCTTGTAATGAACTAATGATGTAATCAACTAGCTTTTATTTTGGTCTGTAATCTCTTTTGGAATGATGGCCTATTTTGGAAAACTTTTGGAGTATGACTCCAGTACATGTGGCACTTATTTTTCTTTTAAATGAAAGTGGTTTATGTTTCAATGATGATGTTTTGAGTGGGAAGTTTCGAAAGTGACAACTCGATTCGAAAGGGTGGTGTTGGTCGTTAAAGAACTTATGCAAAAAAAAATGGCCTCATTTTTGCAACAAAATAATGATAAATCAGTTAAGTTTGCGGAAGCGAAAATCGGGCTGTTACAAGGTTTGCTGAGGGAAAAAATTTAATCGATTATTAATCGATTAAATGCTGTTGCTGATGAAAAAAATAAAGGCAAAACACACGTTCTTTCCCTTCCAAATTCGAATCTCTCTCTTTCTCTCCCCTAGGGTTCCATTCTCTATCATCAAATCCACCAAGAGCAAGTGGGATTTCTTCATTCTATCAACAAATTTTATCCTTCTCCACTTCAAGTAAGTGTTTAATGCCATGAATTTCCTTTCTTTTTCTCAAATTCGCACTCCCCTTTCTCTCTCCTCTATCCATGGTGGTTTTCAAATTCTAAGCCATGATGCTCTACTTTTTCTCAAGTTTTGTCATGAACCATGGCATAAATGATGATCTTTTCAATTTATGGCTCTATTTTAGGTTTTATTCTCACCTTTTGGTTGTTGGCTTTTTGGTGGAAAAGCTCAAGTGTAGAGCAAGCAAAATCTCCTTATCTTTAAGTGTTTGAGGAAAGGGGGTGGATATTGTGAGCATTGCCTTGTTCTAGGGAGTTGGTTCTAGTTAGTATATAATGATTTGTTAGGGTTATGTGTTAGGGGAGAAAATTAGATTATAAAACCCTAGGTTATTGAATATAAAATTCTAATAAATTAAATATGCATGGTGATTGGATGTTAAGACTAGGAAAAGGAAACCCAATAATATGAGAATGAATTATTTGATAAATGAAATTTGGTTAATGATTATATTGAAGTACATGAGGAATTGGGTAATGTGACAGTAAAGTTGACATAAATGATTTCTATAATTATTGATTTTATTTGTAAAGTTGGCATTTAATGATAATTGACTGCTATGGCCAATATATGAATGTGTTATGGAGTAAATTGATATAGGAAGAAAATGGAATAGAAACGATTATAGGTGATGAATGTGCGTACTTGTACCTAAATGCTAACTGAGTATAAATGTTAAGTATTGTCAATTGTGAACAAAGGTCATGGCTTAAGAATTGAACTTGTGAATATCGGAAATGGAAGCAAATGATTTTGTGTAAACAAAAAGTAAAAGGTGATTCTATTATGTGGTGATAAAGCAAATATGTGAGAAAGTGAAATATGTAATATGAAATGAAGTGTAATCTAAATGATGGGCTATAAAAGAGAATATTACTTGGAATGATTGTGATAATTGAGAAAGGAAATGAATAAGGAAATTACATGAATGTTTAATTGTTGAATGTGTGTTGTTGTACTTAAATGTGTTACATGAACAAGAAAATGAATAATTCTGGGCCTCTGAATTGAGGCGCCGAACATTGAGAATGTGGTATATGCGTTGGCCTCTGATTTGAGGTAACGATTAATGGAAAGATTTGATAATTGATATAGGGAATGAGTATGGATAAAGAATGAATGGGAAATGTGTGTAAGTTTATTTGTGATTGTATATGTTAAATTGTTTGTGTAAGAAGATGAAAGTATGATTTGGCCTCTGATGTGAGGAAATGTGTAATGAATCGTTGATAATGAAAATGATGTTTTAGTATAACTTATGTGGTGGTATGAGGTACCTTCCGATGTGGAGGTGAAGTACCACCAGGCCAAATTGTATGAGGTACCTTCCGGTGTGGAGGTGAAGTACAATGGTATGAGGTACCTTCCGGTGTGGAGGTGAAGTACCCATAGGCCAAGTGTATGAAGTACCTTCCTGCGTCGAGGTGAAGTACGATAGCGTGTTGGCCTCTGACCTAAGGGACACCGGATGAATTAAAATGAAAGTGTGTGTTGACCTCTGACCTGAGGGACACGAAATGAATAAAATGTTAAAGTGTTGACCTCTGACCTGATGGAGACAGAATGAAATGAAGTGTTGACCTCTGACCTGAGGGACACAAGATGAAATGAATGTTATTGGGTGTTGACCTATGACCTAAGGGACACCGGATGAAATAAAGAGTTGAGTGTTGACCACTGACCTGAGGGACACATAATTTAAATATGGAAAAGTATAAGGGCCTCTGTTTTGAGGTGATAAATGTGTTGAATGAAAATTGTTCATTGGCCTCTGATTTGAGGTGATGTACTGAAATGAAATGAGTACGTGAAATGAATAAATTAATAATGGAAATGGATGTTGAAATGAATAATGAAAATGGATGTTGAAATGGAATAATGAAAATGGAAATGTGAAATAAATAATGAATATGGAAATAATGAAATGAGTATGGTGTGCAATATGTGAATATATGCTTATATGATAATTGTGTTTGACCTAGTGGGTTGTTATGTCTAGTTAGAAACTGCTTTCTATTTCATGTGCAAAGCTCACTCCCTTACATTTTTCAGGTACGGAGATTGAGCTGGCACAGCCCCCGGTCGAGCAGGAGTACTTTTCCTTACAGGGAGAGTAGGGTGTTATGGGTTTAGAGTATAATATGGACCTAAGCCTCTTATATTATTTTGATGTAAATTTAATATGCATATTTTAAATGAGGCTTAGGATGTTTTGTTTTGACAAAGTTATATGTTTTGATTATGACACTCAAACTTAGTATTTTCCGCTGGAAACTCTGAATATTTGATTATTTTATGCACTCTGATATATTTGGAGCCCATAGGGCCTTGCTATGAATTAGATATGCATATTCTGAAGCCCTGCTGGCTACTAGATGTTTAAGTGAAATTATTTATCACAGGTTAAATTTTGGAATAGTCCTAAAAACAAACAAAACTCCGTCCGTTTGACGGGTGATTTTTATTAAGTTAACAAGAAATTTCAAATTCATATTTTTAATAGCGGGGTTTTAAGGGTAAAAATCATAGGGTGTTACATTATGGTATCAGAGCAGTTTCTCCTCGGCCATGGAGTTGTACAAACTCCAAATGATTACTCACCTAGCGAGTAATTGATGCTCATAGTAATAGTTTAGGATTATAATAGGATAATTATAGTACTATGTATCTACTTAGTAATTGAGTCTTACTGGTCTGTTCTCTCTGGCTAAGCAGTATGGCTGGAAGAAGGGCTGGTAATGATGGACTTGCTGCTATTCTGGAGCATCTGTCTCAGATGCAGCAGCAGTAGGGGGAACAGATAGCAGCTACCGCAGCAGCAGCAGCTCTACAACCAGCTCCAGTTGAGATTGACTGGATGTCTCGGTTCCAAAAGAATAATCCGCCTCGCTTTGAAGGTGGAAATGACCCGGATGGAGCACAGAGGTGGATACAAGAGATAGAAAAGATTCTCCGTTCTATTCAACCACCAATGGAGAATTATGTTCGACTAGCTGAATTCATGCTGACCAATGAGGCAGAACATTGGCGGGACCAGCAGAGGAGAGGATTGGCGGTAGCTAATCCTGTGATTCCTTAGGAGATGTTCAAGGATCTATTCCTGGGGAAGTATTTCCCTGAAGATTTTAGGAGGGAGAAGGAGATTGCTTTTCTCCAATTGACTCAAGGGTCTATGTCTGTAGGGGACTACGCAGCTCGGTTTGAAGATCTCATCCGATTTTCTGATTATCGGTATGCAAGTGACCGGGGCAAGTGTGTTAAGTTTGAAGCTGGACTTAGGAGTGATCTTCACCTCTCGTGTGAGTATCACAACATTGATAACTTTGCTCGCTTGGTCAACATGGCAAGCACCTATGAGAAGGGTCTCAAACGAAAGCTAGCTGATGAGAGATCTCGGGCAAACCAGAGAATCGGAGGTCAAAATAAGGACAAGGGACCGATTCAGAAGTCAGGTCCATACTCTCATTCCGGGGTCACGTTTCCTAGGGAATCCGGACCAACAGTGAATGCTTATGGTCCAATACCAACTTGTCAGCACTGTGGCAGGATGCATGGGGGAGTGTGCTGGACATTGGGTCGAAAGGAGGGGTTATGCTTTCACTGTGGACAACTCGGACATTTTGCTTCAAATTGTCCTAAGAACACAATGAAGAAGGAGATTATTGCTGCTAAGGCACAGAAGGCCCGTGGTGGTCCATCATTGCAGAAGGGGACATTATTTACCGTCGAGGGTGACGAGGTGGACCCAGCTGATATGGCCGCAGGTAACTAATGTTTGCCAAGTCCATGCGTAATGTTTCTAAGTTCGATTGTTGTGGAGTTAGTTTTCTCCTTAGCTAGCTAAATAGTGAGTTAGTAATGTCTTAGGGTAGAATTGTTTAAAAATATGTTGGATATCTGCCCTTCCAAATTCGATCTTGCTCTTATAGATAACATGTGAAAGACCTTATAAGGGAATTCTTAAGCTTGAGAATTCTTGTATCAAGTGACCAATATTATGTTGTGATGTTGTTGTTTGATGTAATGTAAGGTTAGAACTGATCACTCTAATCCTTGCATTTGTCAAACGATGACATCATTGACAGAACCTGACAGTGATGTGTTGTTGGTAGACGTGAGGATGGGATTGATCACCTCAATTCTTGCATGTATCAATAAATGCTATCATTGTAACCTTTAAAGTGAAAATAGACAACCAAAGTAGTGACTTCCAAGGAAAGAATTCTTAGTGAAGCCAACCTAACCTAGAAGTATTCGTTCAAAAGCTTCTTATAGAGTTAGAGAGTAGATAGAAAATAGTACTAAAGAAATTAAGTCTTGGTGTATGCTACTTGTTCCAAAGTAGTGTAGCTAAATGCTAAACCCAAGGATGACTTACAGAAGTTATTCTTAACCATCATATCAACTAAACCAATCTTGAAGCAATTTGACAGTTGCTTCGAATCTTTTCCCGGTTCTTAGATAATCATTCGTAAAGATAGTCGGTCTTGCCAAAATTGTAAAATCCCTGCGTTGAGACCAAACATCTTAATAATTGACTCAGTCAACGGCAAGTGGTCGTACCCTTCACCTTTGATAGTTGGGTAAATCTTGGAACTAGTGTGGACTTCTTCCTTCCTATTCTTTGTAATCGATTCATGGAAGAAGTTGATTGTGGAGCATTTAGTAGGAATTGTGCCTGCTCTAATCAACTAAGCATTGGGGTGCTTCTTGTTCATGAATGCTTGTGCTTTTGAAAGGTTCTAAACCTTACCCGGTGCCAGTCAATCCTGGTGAAAAGATAAACTCTAAGGCGTTCTATCCTACAAAACTCTTCGCATGCCACGATCCCAGGGTATCTATTCTGGGAAAGATTCTAAAACTATTCCAGAAATGCTAAATATTTCGAGTTGTCCCGTATCTAGCTAATGCAACTCCTGTCTTGCATCTATCCGAAGGACGATCGGAAGCGGATTAACCCGATCCCACACCCTTTAGCATATAAGTAATTGGGTATGTCGATGCCAAGTGGGGGAGCACTTCCTACCCTAGTTTAAATTCGGTCTAGGTAAGGACAACCGAAAGACTGGCGGAAGAAACCGAAGGGAAGTAAAGATAAGAGTCACAAGCCCTACCATTGGGATGGTCCTTCATTTACTAAACTTAACGGAATTTCGGGGACGAAATTCCAATAAGTGGGGGAGGATTGTAACATCCCAAATTTAATTCCAAGTATAATCTATGTTGGGATGGTCTGAGGGTAGAAGAAATGGAGATACAAGTTAGAATCTAGCCAAAAATACATGTAGAACTAGGGTTAAAAACATGGAACCTTATGAAATTCAAAATAAAAGATTTACAACTCTAAACACAAATTCCACCGTTGGATGTGAAGTAGGATAGGTGAGGAAGCTTGCTTTAAAATTTGAGGAAGATCCAACGGGTAACGAAGAAGTTATGGCCTTCCAAAGTCTGGATGCTGCAAAATTGTACAGCTTAATCGATTAAACTGAAATTTAATCGATTAAGGTCTGCTAAGGGAAAAAATTTAATCGATTATTAATCGATTAAATGCTGTTGCTGATGAAAAAAATAAAGGCAAAACACACGTTCTTTCCCTTCCAAATTCGAATCTCTCTCTTTCTCTCCCCTAGGGTTCCATTCTCTATCATCAAATCCACCAAGAGCAAGTGGGATTTCTTCATTCTATCAACAAATTTCATCCTTCTCCACTTCAAGTAAGTGTTTAATGCCATGAATTTCCTTTCTTTCTCTCAAATTCGTACTCCCCTTTCTCTCTCCTCTATCCATGGTGGTTTTCAAATTCTAAGCCATGAAGCTCTACTTTTTCTCATGTTTTGTCATGAACCATGGCATAAATGATGATATTTTCCTTTTATGGCTCTATTTTAGGTTCTATTCTCACCTTTTGGTGGAAAAGCTCAAGTGTAGAGCAAGCAAAATCTCCTTATCCTTAAGTGTTTGAGGTAAGGGGGTGGATATTGTGAGCATTGCCTTGTTCTAGGGAATTGGTTCTAGTTAGTATATAATGATTTGTTAGGGTTATGTGTTAGGGGAGAAAATTAGATTATAAAACCCTAGGTTATTGAATATAAAATTCTAATAAATTAAATATGCATGATGATTGGATGTTAAGACTAGGAAAAGGAAACCCAATAATATGAGAATGAATTATTTGATAAATGAAATTTGGTTAATGATTATATTGAAGTACATGAGGAATTGGGTAATGTGATAGTAAAGTTGACATAAATGATTTCTATAATTATTGATTTTATTTGTAAAGTTGGCATTTAATGATAATTGACTGCTATGGCAAATATATGAATGTGTTATGGAGTAAATTGATATAGGAAAAAAATGGAATAGAAACGATTATAGGTGATGAATGTGCGTACTTGTACCTAAATGCTAACTGAGTATAAATGTTAAGTATTGTCAATTGTGAACAAAGGTCATGGCTTAAGAATTGAACTTGTGAATATCGGAAATGGAAGCAAATGATTTTGTGTAAACAAAAAGTAAAAGGTGATTCTATTATGTGGTGATAAAGCAAATATGTGAGAAAGTGAAATATGTAATTTGAAATGAAGTGTAATCTAAATGATGGGCTATAAAAGAGAATATTACTTGGAATGATTGTGATAATTGAGAAAGGAAACGAATAAGGAAATTACATGAATGTTTAATTGTTGAATGTGTGTTGTTGTACTTAAATGTGTTACATGAACAAGAAAATGAATAATTCTGGGCCTCTGAATTGAGGCGCCGAACATTGAGAATGTGGTATATGCGTTGGCCTCTGATTTGAGGTAACGATTAATGGAAAGATTTGATAATTGATATAGGGAATGAGTATGGATAAAGAATGAATGGGAAATGTGTGTAAGTGTATTTGTGATTGTATATGTTAAATTGTTTGTGTAAGAAGATGAAAGTATGATTTGGCCTCTGATGTGAGGAAATGTGTAATGAATTGTTGATAATGAAAATGATGTTTTAGTATAACTTATGTGGTGGTATGAGGTACCTTCCGATGTGGAGGTGAAGTACCACCAGGCCAAATTGTATGAGGTACCTTCCGGTGTGGAGGTGAAGTACAATGGTATGAGGTACCTTCCGGTGTGGAGGTGAAGTACCCATAGGCCAAGTGTATGAGGTACCTTCCTGCGTGGAGGTGAAGTACGATAGCGTGTTGACCTCTGACCTGAGGGACACAAGATGAATTAAATGTTTACGTGTTGACCTCTGACCTGAGCGACACAAGATGAATTAAATGTTTAAGTGTTGACCTCTGACCTGAGGGACATAAAATGAATTAAAATGATTGAGTGTTGACCTCTGACCTGAGGGACACAGAATGAAATAAAGTGTTGACCTCTGACCTGAGGGACACAAGATGAAATGAATGTTATTGGGTGTTGACCTCTGACCTGAGGGACACCGGATGAAATAAAGAGTTGAGTGTTGACCTCTGACCTGAGGGATACATAATTTAAATATGGAAAAGTATAAGGGCCTCTGTTTTGAGGTGATAAATGTGTTGAATGAAAATTGTTCATTGGCCTCTGATTTGAGGTGATGTACTGAAATGAAATGAGTATGTGAAATGAATAAATTAATAATGGAAATGGATGTTGAAATGAATAATGAAAATGGATGTTGAAATGGAATAATGAAAATAGAAATGTGAAATAAATAATGAATATGGAAATAATGAAATGAGTATGGTGTGCAATATGTGAATATATGCTTATTTGCTAATTGTGTTTGACCTAGTCGGTTGTTATGTCTAGTTAGAAACTGCTTTCTATTTCATGTGCAAAGCTCACTCCCTTACATTTTTCAGGTACGGAGATTGAGCTGGCATAGCCCCCGGCCGAACAGGAGTACTTTCCCTTATAGGGAGAGTAGGGTGTTATGAGTTTAGAGTATAATATGGACCTAAGCCTCTTATATTATTTTGATGTAAATTTAATATGCATATTTTAAATGAGGCTTAGGATGTTTTGTTTTGACAAAGTTATATGTTTTGATTATGACACTCAAACTTAGTATTTTCCGCTGGAAACTCTGAATATTTGATTATTTTATGCACTCTGATATATTTGGAGCCCATAGGGCCTTGCTATGAATTAGATATGCATATTCTGAAGCCCTGCTGGCTACTGGATGTTTAAGTGAAATTATTTATCACAGGTTAAATTTTGGAATAGTCCTAAAAACAAACAAAACTCCGTCCGTTTGACGGGTGATTTTTATTAAGTTAACATGAAATTTCAAATTCATATTTTTAATAGCGGGGTTTTAAGGGTAAAAATCATAGGGTGTTACAGTTTTTATAAAGATAAATGTGTAATACAAAGTTTTTATTGTAAGTACCATTATTTTCATATATATATTTATATAATTGTTACACGTACAGAGAAGCAACACTTGTACAATTATTATGAAGGATCCAACGTCAATGACAACTTTGAGCATCCATTGAATTCGAAGTTTGAAGTGAGTCTAAAGAACAAGTTCGTTCACTTGCGGCCTAGCTTTTTGCCGGATGATGATGATGATGCCCAACATAATTCTCTACCAACATTCGTTGACCCCGATTTTGCCCATGCTCCCAATTTTCCCTTTCCTCCACCCTTTTCACCCTTTATACCACCACCCCTTCCACCCTTTGGTTCTGTAAGCTTCAAAGACAACATTGGTATGTATTGTATGAGGTTGTTTACTTGTAGGTATGTGTTGTCTTAGCTATGAATGACAAAATAACTTAAGAAGTATATAACTTAATAAATTTTCAACTATTCTGATCTCAACCAAATAATGTAGAGGTAAGAGAAGAAAAAGTTACTCAACTTTTCCTCAAGCTTTACACAAAACAAAACCATGATTGGAATTTGAAGAAGCTAAGCCATCACAATGTTCATCATTTACATAACGGGTCATTTTAAGTTACGACATTATTGGTATAATATTGATAACCAAATATGGGGCATCAAAAACCTCCTTCACACTTGATCCATCAAACTTGAAAGTAACGTAACTAATGAGGCCTTTCGGTTTGGATTAATTTTTCCGTATTTCCTAGCCACCCCCAAGAATTATTATAGGCATGCATATTTTTTAACTTGTTTAAATTATTTGTTTTTCACGAAGTAATTTTCATTATTCTTGTTTTAATTTGTTTAAATGATAAATATTTCTACATCTCCTTTTTTACAATTTTTTATTCAACATTTTTCACTTTAAAAAATGAGTGGCAAATTAAATCGTGTGTTTTCTCTTTCTCCTATTTTCCTTCATAAGATAAATGTAGAACATGAAAGTGTTGGATGAGGGATATAAAAAAGAGTAATACATGAGATTGTTCCTTGAATTTGTGGACATCGATTAATTTTATCTTTAAGATTTTCGAAATTTTAAATTGGTTTATGAGATAAAAAATTTGAGCCATATTAGTCCTTAATTATTGGTCAAATTAGATCCTGACCTTGTGAACTAATCGAATGGATTAATGTGATTCACGTTTTTCTATTTCGGGGACTAATTTTAAATTTCAATAACATCAATGACTAATTTGATCGGTGTTCACAAAGTCAGGGACTAATCTCACATATTACTCATATAAAAAAAACTTTTCTTTTTGAAAAAAAAAAGATACCTGACTCGATTACCATTAATGCAATCTTTGAAAAAAAAAATATTTTTCTATAAAAAAATGAATCAAAATTTCTTTAGGCTATCAAGGAATTTATGGGATTATTACAATTTGAGTATAAAACTATAAAAATGAGCTTTATTTATACAGATACGCTTAGGTAAACAATTTAATTAAGAGTTTTGTATAACACCCTCACAATTATATAGTTTTGTTAAGTTTTATTAAAAAGTGGACTTGAAAATTTCGACGAAAATCCGGTAGAGTTTCCTCTGTTTATCGGACTTTCCCCCAAAATTTCCTTTTGTACCTTTCCAGACCAGAATAGTTCAAAAGCTTAAATCATAAATATTGCAATAAATGAAAACCTAATGCCCACAAATACCCAACTCTGGGCATACACTAATACACACATTTAATTATAAAAATACATTCTTAAACTTAATTAAAATTCACTCTTGGTATCATGAAAGACACCCCTCGTGGTGAGGGTTTCCTGCTCGGCCAGCACTGGTGTATGCTCCACTTGTGTACCTGAAAAATATTAACCACACAGGGGAAGCATCACACAGAACTTAAAGAGAGATTTCTAAGCAGCTATATATGACACACCAAGACAATTCAAGCCTATGTTATACTACTTAATTCATGTTCTTTTTTTTTTCCGATTTCATTTCCATCTTCCCTTAACCTTTTCACTAATCTCATTTCCTTCTCATTTTTAATTCCGTTACCGTTATCCATTACCCTTTATCTTTTCCATATTCCTTTATTCTTTTTTTCATTATGCGTAACCTCAAATCAGAGATCTACGCACTGTGTATGCAACCACAAATCAGTGATCAGCATACACTCCATGTCCTATTATCCATTTTCCATTCTTATTCTTTCTAATCGACACGCCTTCACAGGCTCGCATCGATGCCGATACGCCTTCTCAGACCCGCATCGGACTTCCATTTTCCCTTTCTAATCGACACGCCTTCACGGGCTCGCATCGATGCCGATACGCCTTCTCAGGCCCGCATCGGACTTCCCTTTTTCCTTTTTAATCGACACGCCTTCACAGGCTCGCATCGATGCCGATACGCCTTCTAAGGCCCACATCGGACTTCCATTTCCCCTTTCTAATCGACACGCCTTCACAGGCTCGCATCGATACCGATACGCCTTCTCAGGCCCGCATCGGACTTCCCTTTTTCCTTTTTAATCGACACGCTTTCACAGGATCGCATCGATGCCGATACGCCTTCTCAGGCCCGCATCGGATTTCTATCTTTTACCTTTCTTTCTCTTTCTTTTTCTTTCTCTTTTTCTTTTTCTTAGCTACTTTTTCTGGTTTACTGTATTATTCTCTTTTCTCTCATTCCATTATTTGGGGACTTATTATCCCCCCTATTTATTTTTCACTATTTTCAATATTTCTCTTTACTAATTTATTCTTACTTTTAATTAACTCTACCTGACTTGGTCATATACTTTATATTGTAACTCTTGTTACTAATTCTTAGTTATTTCCCTGTTCTCTTTCTTTTCTTTTTCTTCTTCTCTTTTCCCTCATTCTCTTTCCTTTATTTCTTTTTCCTACATCACTCATATTTAATAATACCTAGCTCATGCATTTAGAACCAATTATATTATTTCTTTTTCCGTTAACTCTCTCTTTCTTATTTTCCATTTATTTCCTTCCTCTAATGGCTAAATACTCATTCACTCCATCTATTTCTATTAACCTTATTTTATCCTAATTTAGTTCTCAACTCATTCCTACACTTTCTTTATTTAATTCCGGCTCTCCCTAATAAATCTCTAATTTCTCCCTTTTCTCACTTACGCTACTCACTCGTTCTTATAATTTCGTTTATTTATTTCTCTCCTTTTTTTTTCTTTTTTGCTAATTGCTTTAACTCTTCTTTAACTAAATTTTCTTTCCTAATTATCTTCCTTATTACATATCCTATTATTATATCATTGGTCCTATTCTACTCGGTGGTCTCACTAAATTCTCTTTACTCTCATTTGTTCATTTCTAAATTTATTTCCCTAATCACCATTTCTATTCTTTTGCCACACCCTACCGATCTAACTGATTAGTTATTCTGTTACCTATCTTTTTATTCGTCACTATTTGGTTCCCCTATTTACTTCATTTATCTTTCTTCATTATTAGCGGGCTACTCTAAGGTTCATTAGCAATTAAAATTTCCCCCGGTCCTAGCGATAGATATAACTACCCAGAAATACACCCCTTAAGGACTGGTAATGAAATCCCTTACCTCGATTGACGAAAGTGAAAGGAATAACCTTAATCCGAAGCTCTAATCCCTTGCTAAAGCCTTAGCTCCACTCCGGATCGATCCGAGGCTTGACGGTGCGATAGAGCGGTGGTCCACGAAGCTTGAACGTCCCGCGGTGATGATCGTGGTGTCGGCGATCACCGTCGGTGAGTGGCGGCGATCACCGTCGGTGAGTGGCGGCATGCCTGCGGTGGCTGTTGTAACACCCCTAATTTTCGTCTCCCAAATAACCAAGAAATTAATTATAACAATTATTTTATAATTGATTTATATTGGTTTTGAAGGTTTTAGTTTTTGTACAATATGCGTTTTTTATATATAAAAATATGAGATATATTTTTATATGGTTATTTTGTACAAAAATGTGAATATTGTAATTTAGTCCTTGGGTTGGGACCTAATTGCAATATTAAAAAGGTTTTTGAAGAAAGAGTAATTAAATTATTAATTTTTGAATTTTATCAGTATGTAACCGGTTAGAAGGGCTCTGTAACCGGTTACACGATGAACACAGAAGCTGGGATTAGTGCGTTTGATGAGTAATCACGCATTTTAACTCAGAAATTGCCACGAATCAACCCTAATCTTAGTGGAGATCAACGTGTCGACTTGCATGACACTCAAATCCCTCTATAAATAGCTTTCCTTGCTCTGATTAAAGTCCATTTTTGCTCCTGAATTGCTGAAGCTCTGTTTTAGGGTTCCATAATCTTTCTGTTCGATTCTCAGTCTGTGTTGAGAGATAGAAAACGAGTGATACACTGTTACAAAGCTCACATCAAGGGCTTTGTATTGATATAAAATTTGTGAGTTGAGAGTCCCTGAATCAAGAGAACGAACCTTGCAAAGTAAGGGTGTTGGTGCTGTCAAACCTCAGCTTCTGGTTTCTTGAGCTGACTTTGAAGCTTGATTTTGGTAAGCACACAAACCCTTGTGATTTCAAATATGTTCCTACCTCTAGTGCATGTTGCAGAGAACTCAATTTGACCATTTTCCCCAATTCTTAATTTGGTTTTGCATGTCAAATTCCCTGGTTTTGGTACCTTATCCAACTCTATCAGCATGGAGTAGATTCAATGGGAATTTGTGTTGGAGCCTTTCTCTCTGCAAAGTTTTGGATCAAGCACAATTTAGAGGTAAGGGGGAAGCTTACTATTTGCTAGAATGAGGAAAAACATGTTGGTAAATAGGATGAGTCACCAAGAGACTCTAAGGGCATAGTTGGAATTAGTTTTATGGCTTGGAGGCCAATTTAAGCTCATTTCTGTTTTTGAGCAATCATAATATGATGCATGCAAGCTGTTATGATGACAATTTCATGACTTAATTGGATATTATGTGAATTGATGCATTAAGTTGTGAAATATGTGCAATTATGTGCAATTTGTGTATCTAAATTGAATGCATGCAAGGTGAATGTGTTTCTGTGGTTAAACATGTTTACTTAAGGTATATGAACTCTTTTGATTGATTGAAATTGTTTAGATTTGAATAATGAAAAGAATGGGTTGCAAAACCTCATATTTCAATGTGCTGACTGCACAATCTAACCGGTTACACGATAATTGTAACCGGTTAGACACTGTAAAATTGTTAAAGAAAATAAGTTTCTGAAATCAGTTCTGTGGTCTTATCAATGTTACTCAAATCTAGACCCTAATTTCACTGGAATTCAATCTGAAATGAAGTTGATTTTATGGTAATAATTCAGATTGAAAATTTGGAGTTAATACCTTAATATCAAAGGATAATTTCAAGAGGAAATTATGCCTAAATGAAATTGGATTATGACTTAGATCTTTTGAATGATATTATGTGTTAAACTTGAGGTATTCTGTTATGCTAAGACCTTGTTATTGGATTGAGTAGATAATTTAAGAAAAGGTTCTTGGAAAATCAGTGATTTTATATTCAGGTCTGTAATTCTAACCGGTTAGGTGATGATGTAACCGGTTAGTACCTGAAAACTTAAAAATAAAAGTTATGTTTTGAGTAAGGATTTTGATATCAATGATTATATTCTCTCAATCCAGGTCTATGAGCATATGTTAAATTTAAATTCAAAGGTGAATTTTATGAGTAAAGCCGTACCTCAAGATATCATTCAGAAGTTGTGTTTTTCTAAGTCATAATAATGGAATTAATGGGAACATGACCCTGTACTCTAGGAGTACCAAACTGATGCAACCTACTTGATGACACATTCCGGGAATGTGGCCATTGTCTGGGACATGGTTTCTTGGAGACGTTCTGGGAACGTGATGCACACTCTGGGAGTGGTGCTTGATTTTATTCCAAGTATGGTTTGCGATACGTTCTGGGAACGTATGTTAGTGTTCTGGGAACACATTGGTATAATAATGGAATTAAAGATAAAACCAACCTTGATGATTGTGCATTCATATAGAATGGAAGTTTGGTTGGTAGGAACGTTTATCATATTCTGGGAATATGAGGAGGGTACTCCGGGAGTACCAAATTGTAACCTACTTGATGACACATTATAGATATGTGGCCAGTGTCTGGGACCTGGTTATATACGTTCTGGGAACGTATGATAGTGTTCTGGGAACACATTGATAAGCAACCTACTGGATGACATATTATAGATATGTGGCCAGTGTCCGGGACCTGGTTTTTATACGTTCTGGGAACGTATGCGTTCTGGGAACGTGATGCACACTCTGGGAGTGATGCTTATTTATCCAAGTATGGTTTGCTACACGTTCTGGGAACGTGATGCACACTCTGGGAGTGAATGCTTATCATCCAAGTATGGTTTGGCATTACGTTCTGGGAACGAATGTCAGTGTTCCGGGAACACAACGGTGTATTGGATGGACGTCCGAGATGGACTTTGTTAGAGGCCTCAGTTGTGGAAGGAAACCATGCATCATGCCACCTGCATTGAAAGAATTATTATGATTAACCGGGTGTGCTCATATGATTATGCATCATGATGTGCTACATGTTGACTTGTGGATGTTAGTTTTATTCTCATTTGATTATGCGAATATGTATAGTTAACCCCCATGCCCTTATTAGGTATTGATCGTGCATCTAGCTTGCACAAGAATCAGTAAGGGAAGATGTCCCTTAGGTGCATGCAGAGTGTAGAGAGTGTGGGTTGGGAACCCGTTGTGCAGATATCGAGGATCCGACCAGAAGGATGTTTGGACAAGGGACCAGTGACCAGCTCTATAACATTTCTATTTTTAATAGAATTTATATGATACATATTTTGGAAAAAGGTATCATAAAAGGAATTCAGTTTCATCATAATACTTATTTTATAATAATGGACTTGTTACACTTGATATATTTTGGGAGGGTAATATGGTGATTTTACTATGTTTCCGCAAATAGATCAAGTGTTTGTGAAAATAGATTTTTCCAGGGAAGGGATAATTTCTTATTTTCAGATCCTTCTCCAACGATAACAAGTCCAAGTATTCTTAAACTTATTACTTTTCTTATAAAGTAAGATGATATACAAATGAGTGTTATAGCTGTGGCTTCACCGCAACACATAGCGGTGGCGAAACGCGATCCCGAGACGGCGACGGCGAGAACCCTTGGAAGAGAGAGATGACGAATCCAATAGGAGGAGGGAGACGGTGCAGGTGAGATTGCCACCGTCCCCGGTTAGGTCGTCGCCGGCGATTTGGGTTGTGTGGTGTGTCGTGGCGGCGGGAATGAGAGACGAGAGAGAGAGCAAAACGGGTGGAGGGAAGAGAGAACAAAATGGGGAGAAAGAATGGAAGAAGGGCGGCGGCTATGGAGGCAAGAACAGATGGTGGTGGTGGCTTCTTTGGGGCGGGACGGAAACGGTGGGGCGGTGGGAAAGCTTCTTCATGAAGAAGAAGATGCAACACCAACAACAACGTCGGGTTCTTCGAGAACCCCCACCCCCCTTTTTATTATTATTATTTTTTTTTAATTTTTATTTTTCTTTTTGTTTTCTTTTTATTATTATTATTATTATTATTATTATTATTTGTGTTAGTATTGTTTGAAAATACTAACGCTATTTTTTTTATTTACTTGTTTATTTTAAATCCCAAGAAATACAAATAATAAAATGTAAGCATCAAATAATTACATGTATAAAATTGTAAAGTTAAAAGTCTTGAAATTCTTAAGAGAAGTTTAATAATTAAATATGTTGAAAGTAAATTAAAATATAGAAAGTATATATATATATTTTTTTTTCTATAAGGGTAACTGTTTTACTAATTCTACTTTAAAATATATAAGTAAAATATACTTTCGTAAATACTGTAGGATGTTTTATGAAAATGCTCAACGCTCTAATGATAAATTTTAAATATTCATTATTAATTTGATTAATTTTATTATTTAATACTAACGAAAATTCGGGATGTTACATTTTGTCAATAAATTATTTAAAAATGGTTTTTCTTACTATTTTTTGGCAATAATTGAAAAACAACTTTTAAAAATAAGTTAAAAAAATAATTTTGCAAAGCTTATTGAAATAAGCTAAAAGCTAAATGATGAGTATGTATGCAGGAAGACCAAATTTATTGTCATCACTTTTTTGCTCATATCGCGGAGTTAACCCTTAACTTACATTGTTCACGAGATGAATGAAAATTTAAGTGAATAAAAATGGTAAAATTAGTAAAAACGACACGTTGAATTGATGAATTTTATTTTACAATTTCTGAATCATCAAGCAAGCAGTTAATAACTTTATAGTGGATAAATCTCATGAGATATAAGATTCTAAGTCTTTTGACTATGATGACAACTAATATTGCAGAAGGTTACCAGAGAGTTTTACATCGTTCATTTGACAAAAGCTTCGGGACGAAGAATGGTGGTAAAACAGGTTACGGTGGCGACCCAAGTATGGAAGACACTATTGAGGACACAAAGAATTAGTTCCAATGCAAGGAGAAATTAATTGTAACACCCCAAAATTTTAATCCCTGATTAATGAAATGTTAATTATAAAGTTTATTATAATAAATTATTTCTATTTTTAATCTTTGATTAAAATCTATGTTTATGTTATTAGAAAATGTGTGAATGTGGCTTGGAAATTATATTTATGAATAAATATAAATATTTTGCACATTAGTCCCTGCTTTGGGACCTACAAGTAATTATAGGAAAGGTTTTGGAGGGAAAGAAAATAAAATAAATATTTTTCAAAAATTGACCAAAATACTCGAGTATTTCTGAGAAGACTCGAGTATTCTGGTCAGAGTTGGATGAGTTAGTGCGTTTTGGTGAGTCACCACCAACGATTTTCGTCGAGTGACACGAAAACACCACCACTACACGTCCATAGATTTCGTGTCGAGCTGCATGAGCTTCATGAATGGCTATTTAAGCCATGGTTGATGAATCAATCAACCCATTTGCTCAAATCGTGAAGTATTGCATGTATTAGGGTTCCTAAACCGTTCCATTCGATTCTCCCTATCTGTCTTGATTCGAGTCACAAATCATACACCAATACAAAGCTCACATCACGAGCTTTGTATAGACACCAAAATCGTGAGTAGAGAGTTTGTGTGTTGGAAGAATTGGAGCTCGAAAGTGGAAGCTTGTTTGCTGTCAACAGTTTCTGGAGCTTACTTTGATCGTTGATTTTGGTAAGCTCACGTACTCTCTGAGTCTCAAACTTGTTTCTTTAGCTAGTATGTGTTGCATAGAATCTAGGGAAACTAATTTCCCCAATTCTTATTGTTGTTTCATGTTCCAACCAATTCGATTTTTGTGCTCCACTCAAACTGCTAGGCTTGTTGGTGCTTGAAGTGGTTCTCTGTGTTGTGGAGCTTTTCTTTCAAAATTTTCTGTTGGTACACGTCAAAGAGGTAAGGGGAAAGCTTTCTATTCACTAGATAGAGTTTAAATAACATGAATTTGATTAGAAGAGCCACCAAGAGGCTCTAAGGGCTTAGTTTGAATAGGGAAATTGGTTTGGAGACCAACCTGTGCTCGAAAGTTGTTTTGAGAAAGTTTTATATGTTGCATGCAATCTATTTAGAACTTAAAATCATGAGTATTCTGAGTATTATGCAAATTGATATGTTGAGTTGTGAATTTTCTAAGTTTTATGCATAATCTTGTGAACCTCTGTGAATTATGTAATTTGATGTGTTCTAAGTGCTTGAACATGTTTAATATATGTTATATGAACTCTGTTGATCATTGGATTGGATTAGAATTGGTTAGAAATGAAAATGGCATGTTAAAACTCAGTTTTTCACTGTCCATTATTTGTCAAGACTCGAGTCTTTGACTCGAGATTCGAGTGTTTCATGACGCACCAGTGCGTCTGCTGGCACCATCACTCGAGTATCTGGTCCGAGACTTGGGTATTGACTGATGCACCAATGAACTTCTCTGATGAACCACTCGAGTCTTGCATGATTCACTCGAGTCTTCTGGGTTGATGAATGACTTGAGTATATCATGAATGACTCGAGTATTTTGAGAAAACCTGAAACAAGAATTTTCTGGAAATTTATGATCCACTCGAGTCTTTCCATAAACCACTCGAGTCTACTGGACAATTTAAAGAACTACTCGAGTCCTATGAGGAGTACTCGAGTCTTTTTGACCAGAAAACTTAAAAAAATGCTATTTTTAATTTTGAATCATTATGTTAATATCTAAGTGATGATAATCAAAGAGATCTAAGACTTAAAAGCAATTGATTGATGATGGTGTAAAATCATTAGATTAATAATGTGAGATATTATTAATTGAGATATGCCAATCAATTCTTTTAATTTAAGAAATTGCATTCATCCTGGAGTTCGGGTGTTAGATCGTTTTTCATGTTTTGGTAACATGAGGAGGGCCTTTGGGAGTGCCAACTAACGGCTTTGTTGGTTTTGGCCTCAAAATCTCGAGAGGGGGGGTGAATCGAGTTTTATTAATGTATTGTAAAAACCTTTACAAATTAAAAATTGTTTTGAGATGGAGAGATTTAACGTTCGAAACGGATCGCGAAAACGATAGATAAAATAATTTGAGTAGCGCGGAAACTGTAACATCCCAAAATCCGGTTCAATAAAAATACGGGTTAACAAAAACTTTTTCAATAGAGAGTGTGAAAACCAAAAGTACTTTTTCATAGAGTAATATTTCTTTTACAAAATATTATGAGTGTAAAGCATGTACAATACACAACCCCGAAAACCCATTTTACACCCAGAGCATTGGTCTTCACAACTCGATCCTTCTGCAAAGGATTTGGATGACGAGACGTCATCCAGGCTGTTCCTTCTAGATAACTTCCACTCTTATAGGAAAGGCTTCAATCATGTCCCTTGATAGAACCTACCACCACAAACATGGTAGATGGGAGTAAGTCACTTGTCATATCGCCTAAGCAGATTATATGATTGGTCAAACACAATCATCACAGATATTATTTCAGCATAATAAATGCATACTCAAGCATCTCATTAAACAATATAAACTATAACCATTTTATAATTCATGCTATGCATGCACGTCTCTCAAATCATTTCTCCATAATCAACTCTTCCAGGAAAGCAACACTCTGGGATAGGCAATCGTGCGCTCGATGTTTCCACAACCTGTATAGCGGCCACACCGATCTATACTAGAACCCCATCGACCACGATGCTAAAATGATACAAGGGGATGATCCCTGAACCATTGTTCATTTCTACGGTGGCGGCCACACCGTTCCAACCGTCTCATGTAGCGGCCACACCGTACTACATGGTTTCCAATCCCGCATGCACCTCACTGAACGATTCCCTGTACACCATGCATGAGATGCATAACAAATACATTAATCATCACATTATACATATGGCGGCCACACCGTTCCATGTATTCATATAGCGGCCACACCGTACTATATGGAATCACACACATATGGCGGCCACACCGTTCCACATGTCTTCGTATAGCGGCCACACCGTTCTATACGGAATCACACACATATGGCGGCCACACCGTTCCACATGTATTCGTATAGCAGCCACACCGTTCTATACGGAAATCCATCACACTTACCACACATATGGCGGTCACACCGTCCCACATGTCTTCGTATAGCGGCCACACCGTACTATACGGATTCTATTAGCATAATGACTTCTTGCAAGAGTTAGTCCATAACAAATGGAAATCAGGGTGATCCTACTTATCCAACGTTCACATATTCGAATCTGAGCAACCAGCCCTAAAGCATTTGAATTGGGCCTTATAATCAACAAGCATCACCACTCTTGCATTATCATTATTACTCCTTAAGTCATTATCTACTTATGTTCCCAAAGCATTAATCATCACGTAGGCTCAATCGTTTATTATCAAACACACAATTCCTTAGATTGAGGCATTAGGCTTACTCCACTTATCATCATGAGGTAATAGCTTCTTTCTAATGTCCCTCAAGCCATTCACTTCTTATGTTCTAAGACATAGATTATCAAGAAGACATGATCATGCTTATCAAATCCTTTCTCCACATCATACCCAGATCATGAACTATTAATCACATTCTATACCCTCAAGGTAGACATGATCATTTTAATCTAAAGAGGACATGATGATTACTTCACAACTCATATCATATGAACCAACTTATCTAGAGGTTAAACTCAAATAATTGTTCATGCATCTAATGCAATCTTCAACAATCATATATAGCACTAGGCAAGTATCTAATGCAAGTAAGATGCTCACATCTATTTCATTTACAAGTTTCCAATTTAAGTGAACGACATGATGTATGAGTTTAGTTCTCAATCCTAACTCCAGAATGAACGCAATTACATAACTCAAAGGAATTGATTGATGTATTTTTATTTTATTAATAAATGACGTGCCTTCCGAGCAACGTATCATTATCCAGATAAAAACCTCATATCATCAATCAATTTATTTTTAGTCTAGATCCTTTGGATTATTATTATTTAATCATTATTCAAGTGATTCAGAATTGAAAATGGTGTTTTCAAGATTCTGGATAAACTACTCGAGTGTTCTTCAGAATACTCGAGTGTTCTTCAGAATACTCGAGTGTTCTTTAAACTGTTTCCAGATTACTCGAGTGTTCCTCAGGATACTCGAGTGTTCATGTCTTTCTGGGGATTTGGGTTTCAGATTCATCAAAATACTCGAGTAGTGCATGAGTACTCGAGTGTTCTTCATCAATTCCAGAACACTCGAGTCACCCCTGCCTTACTCGAGTGGTTTACCTTAAGAGATCCCCATGAATCAGTTATTACTCGAGTCCTGGTCCCGATACTCGAGTGTTCTAACACAAATTACACTGTTTTATCAAAATTTTACTGGAGTATCAAGCCAAGCACTCGAGTCTTTTCTCATAGAACAGACTGGAAACTTGGTTTTAACATACCATTTTCGATTCTAACCATTTCTAATCAAATCCAATGATCAATAAAGTTCATATAACATATAACAAACATGTTCAAACACTTAGAACTCCTCAAATTACACAGAATTGAATTTGAGCATCGATTATGCATTAAATCACATTTCAACAACTTGATAGGCCAAATTCAACTCTGAGTAATTCTGACTCCATACAATGATCAAATGAACTTTATTTACATGCTTAAGACTTGTCTCAACACAGAGATCCCACTAATTCACAGAGAGTCCAATCATGCTTCCATTTATGCACAAAACCACATATTATGCAACTCAACATAACAATATCACATTTACCCACAATTAACATAAAAACTTAGTTTGTATAGCACCAATGCAATATTTAGAACTGACTACAAACTTGATCAAGGTCCATTATCGGCTTACCAAAAGCATACCACATCAAGGTCATGATTTACCACATTTGCCAATTATAACTCAACCAAACTCATAAGTTCCTATAGCTTAATTTCATTAATTCATTTCAGACATTATTCATGTTATAAATCAAATGACCAAGTGATTGTCTGAACCTCCAAGTCCAGCAAGCATGTCTTGGTCCAATTCACATAGCACAACAATTCTAAATTCACAATCTATAATCCTAGCAATATGAATGACTTCTCCCATACCTTGGACAATACTTAGACAAGCTCAAAAACACCCAAGAACAGTAGTAGTCACACAGCAACCACCAACCCCAACTCAAATCACTTCATCCACCAGAGAGCAGAACCATTGTGAGCAGAGTCCAAAGACCATATTGTTTGAGTGAGTAATCGTGCACAAAAATTGGGGAAAAAGGTTAGAATCTACTCTCTGCAACATTCTTGAGAGATTAAAACCAAATTGGAATCAAGAGGGTTCATGAGCTTACCACAATTGAAGATCAAAGTGAGCTCCAAGAACCAGTTGACAGCAACTAAACCCCCACTTTTGAGTTTCGATTCTTCTAACACTCAAACCCTCAGCTCATAATTTTGGTGTCTATACAAAGCTCGAGATGTGAGCTTCGTATTGGTGTATGATTTGTGTATCAATTCTCAAGAACAAGAGAGAATCGAATCAAAGAACTCAGGAACCCTAACTTCGAATTCCAGAACAAAATGGCCAAAATGAGTGATCTTCATCAACAAGTGAGTTTAAATACTCGGATCCATCGCTCATGCAGGTCGACACGAAGCCATGGTCGTGTCCCTGAGTTGATAACGTGTCAACTCGTGAGGTTTCTGAGTTGGTGGCTCAGCCAACGCACTCACGAGTGCAACTCTGTGCAAAATACTCGAGTCTTTTCAGAAAGACTCGAGTCTTTTTGCCAAAATAATAAAAACAAATATTTTTATTTCCTTTTCATCCAAAAATCTTTCTAAAATTATTTCTAGGTCCCAAAACAGGGACTGATGAGCAAAAACATTATTTTCACATATTAGAAACTATCTAATATTTTTATGCATAATAAATCACTTCATAATCAATGATATTAATAAAAATAATTTATTAAAAATAAGCTTTCATAATTAATTTTCATTAACCAGGGATTAAAATTTGGGGTGTTACACTACTCCCACACTTAAAAGGAATTTCGTCCCCGAAATTCATTCTTACAAAAGTAATTCTACATTTTCATAATTATATAAAAGACTATTCTAATATTATTATTATTATTCTTCAAAATATCATTAGGGTGATTCCTCCCCCACTTAAAAATAATTCTTAGCTCAAAATATTTCATAATATATTTAAAAGAAAATCTCTTGAGTAAAACTTTTGCTTTCCAACGCGAATAAAAATCCTTTCTTACCAAAAAGGGTTTTTCCTTAAATTTCTTCGAAAATTATTCTACAATTAATTCGAAAGAAATCTTTTAACTAACTTTTCCGGATAAGATACATATCTTGAATTAAAACATTTCTTAATAATCTGTTTGAGGAAAAACCTTTCTGAAAAACACATTTCAACATTTTGCAATACATTTTTCGATGAAAAACTTTTCCCGCTGCGCACTCTGATCATTCACGCACGATTAGCGAATCATTTATATGACTTTATTCCTTAATAGTTGTAAACATTAGGGTGATCAGTACTAATATTTAAACCATTAATAATAAAATCATTCCTTTCAGATATAACTTTTCGCAAGAAAAGTCATACGACACATCTTTAAGTTAGATGAACTTAAAGATATAATATTTGTCACCATCAGATTTAGCTAGATAGTCAAGTGCTAGAGATATTTCCGTTGGGGAGACAAAGATTTGTCCTATCCCGGTGGTCATTAATTTCTCTAGTCTTAACTAATCTTTCTATCACCCATAGTGTCCACAGATATTTATCACATCCAATTGTGATAAAGGTTTCGATCAAAGAAATTTCGGGTCAAAGATGATATTTAGATCTTCAAATTATCGAACTATTCAATTAACGTAATCGAAATAAATAGCTGACTACGTTAATTCAGATTAGGAGAAAAACAACCTAAGGGTTTATCTCGCTTGCCTCGCTTGCTACCCGATCCTTTCTTGCTTTTATTTTCCGGACAATCTGGCGAATAGTGCCCCGGCTTCCTGCAGCTGAAGCAGATTATTCCCTCGGGTACACCACAGCTTGATCCAAAATGATGTGCCCCACACCTTTCACATTGAGGAGGGCAAGTGACTCCTTTCCCATTTCCTTTCTGATTACCATTCTTCGATTGAGGTTTTCCTAATCCCAACCTACACATCTCCGGCTCCTCAGATGGTTCTTTTTCCATGGTTAATAGTTTTTCTTCCTCCTCCTACTGAGTTCTCACTTCCTCAATCTTTCGCTTCTTCTTAATCCGGACATTCTTTTCATAAACCTCCTTTGCTTTCATATCATCCTCATAGATTCTGCACATGTTTACCAACATCGGGAAATTCCTTATTCCCTGATAACTGATTCCGGGCTTCAGATCCGGGCGTAGACCATTCTCGAATTTTATATACTTTGATCTTTCATCTGAATGATTCTGGTAGTAGGGAGAATACTTCATCAATTCTTCAAACTTTGCAGCGTATTCTCCAACATCCATCTCCCCTTGCTTTAATTCCAAAAATTCAACTTCCTTCTTTCTCCTTATATCCTCTGGGAAGTATTTTTCTAAGAACTTTTCTTTAAACAGCTCCCAAGTGATGTGCCGATCCTCGGCTTCCAATAACTGCTTGGCGTGATCCCACCAAGTTTCTGCTTTATCATTCAGCATATAAGTCGCATACACCACCTTTTGTGCATCTGAACAACCCATAGACCGAAAGATTTTCTAAACTTCTTGTAACCATTTCTGAGCTCCCTCGGGATTATACCCTCCTTCGAACTTAGGGGGATTGCAACTACGAAATTCTGTGAGTCCTCCAAACTCAACAGGATCAGCATTGCACTGACGCGGTTGATTCGTTTGTTGTTGATGTTGCTGCATATTCTCTAATACAGTAGTGATCCTTTCTAACATATCATTCGTATGGTTTCGGTTTCTCGCTGCCATAATAGACCTGCACTCATAAAAACTTAGGTCAGAGCCATACAACTTATTGAGTATGGGAAGGACCATACTCCACAGCCGAGAGTTGGAACCATTGCTCTGATACCATAAATGTAACATCCCAAAATCCGGTTCAATAAAAATACGAGTTAACAAAAACTTTTTCAATAGAGAGTGTGAAAACCAAAAGCACTTTTTCATAGAATAATATTTCTTTTACAAAATATTCTGAGTGTAAAGCATGTACAATACACAACCCCGAAAACCCATTTTACACCCAGAGCATTGGTCTTCACAACTCGATCCTTCTACAAAGGATTTGGATGACGAGACGTCATCCAGGCTGTTCCTTCTAGATAACTTCCACTCTTACAGGAAAGGCTTCAATCCTGTCCCTTGAGAGAACCTACCACCACAAACATGGTAGATGGGAGTAAGTCACTTGTCATATCGCCTAAGCAGATTATATGATTGGTCAAACACAATCATCACAGATATATTTCAGCATAATAAATGCATGCTCAAGCATCTCATTAAACAATATAAACTATAACCATTTTATAATTCATGCTATGCATGCACGTCTCTCAAATCATTTCTCCATAATCAACTCTTCCAGGAAAACAACACTCTGGGATAGGCAATGGTGCGCTCGATGTTTCCACAACCTGTATAGCGGCCACACCGTTCTATACTAGAACCCCATCGACCACGATCCTAAAATGATACAAGGGGATGATCCCTGAACCATTGTTCACCAATAGTTCTAGTTCCTTGTCATTTCTACGGTGGCGGCCACACCGTTCCAACCGTCTCATGTAGCGGTCACACCGTACTACATGGTTTCCAATCCCGCATGCACCTCACTGAACGATTCCCTGTACACCATGCATGAGATGCATAACAAATACATTAATCATCACATTATACATATGGCGGCCACACCTTTCCATGTATTCATATAGCGGCCACACCGTACTATATTGAATCACACACATATGGCGGCCACACCGTTCCACATGTCTTCGTATAGCGGCCACACCGTTCTATACGGAATCACACACATATGGCGGCCACACCGTTCCACATGTCTTCGTATAGCGGCCACACCGTTCTATACGGAATTCCATCACACTTACCACACATATGGCGGTCACACCGTCCCACATGTCTTCGTATAGCGGTCACACCGTACTATACGGATTCTATTAGCATAATGACTTCTTGCAAGAGTTAGTCCATAACAAATGGAAATCAGGGTGATCCTACTTATCCAACGTTCACATATCCGAATCTGAGCAACCAGCCCTAAAGCATTTGAATTGGGCCTCATAATCAACAAGCATCACCACTCTTGCATTATCATTGTTAATCCTTAAGTCATTATCTACTTATGTTCCCAAAGCATTAATCATCACGTAGGCTCAATCGTTTATTATCAAACACACAATTCCTTAGATTGAGGCATTAGGCTTACTCCACTTATCATCATGAGGTAATAGCTTCTTTCTAATGTCCCTCAAGCCATTCACTTCTTATGTTCTAAGACATAGATTATCAAGAAGACATGATCATGCTTATCAAATCCTTTCTCCACATCATACCCAGATCATGAACTATTAATCACATTCTATACCCTCAAGGTAGACATGATCATTTTAATCTAAAGAGGACATGATTATTACTTCACAACTCATATCATATGAACCTACTTATCTAGAGGTTAAACTCAAATAATTGTTCATGCATCTAATGCAATCTTCAACAATCATATATAGCACTAGGCAAGTATCTAATGCAAGTAAGATGCTCACATCTATTTCATTTACAAGTTTCCAATTTAAGTGAACGACATGATGTATGAGTTTAGTTCTCAATCCTAACTCCAAAATGAACGCAATTACATAACTCAAAGGAATTGATTGATGTATTTTTCTTTTATTAATAAATGACGTGCCTTCCGAGCAACGTATCATTATCCAGATAAAAACCTCATATCATCAATCAATTTCTTTTTAGTCTAGATCCTTTGGATTATTATTATTTAATCATTACTCAAGTGATTCAGAATTGAAAATGGTGTTTTCAAGATTCTGGATAAACTACTCGAGTGTTCTTCAGAATACTCGAGTGTTCTTTAAACTGTTTCCAGATTACTCGAGTGTTCCTCAGGATACTCGAGTGTTCATGTCTTTCTAGGGATTTGGGTTTCAGATTCATCAAAATACTCGAGTAGTGCATGAGTACTCGAGTGTTCTTCATCAATTCCATAACACTCGAGTCACCCCTGCCTTACTCGAGTGGTTTACCTTAAGAGATCCCCATGAATCAGTTATTACTCGAGTCCTGGTCCCGATAGTCGAGTGTTCTAACACAAATTACACTGTTTTATCAAAATTTTACTGGAGTATCAAGCCAAGCACTCGAGTCTTTACTCATAGAACAGACTGGAAACTTGGTTTTAACATACCATTTTCGATTCTAACCTTTTCTAATCAAATCCAATGATCAATAAAGTTCATATAACATATAACAAACATGTTCAAACACTTAGAACTCCTCAAATTACACAGAATTGAATTTGAGCATCGATTATGCATTAAATCACATTTCAACAACTTGATAGGCCAAATTCAACTCTGAGCAATTCTGACTCCATACAATGATCAAATGAACTTTATTTACATGCTTAAGACTTGTCTCAACACAGAGATCCCACTAATTCACAGAGAGTCCAATCATGCTTCCATTTATGCACAAAACCACATATTATGCAACTCAACATAACAATATCACATTTACCCACAATTAACATAAAAACTGAGTTTGTACAGCACCAATGCAATATTTAGAACTGACTACAAACTTGATCAAGGTCCATTATCGGCTTACCAAAAGCATACCACATCAAGGTCATGATTTACCACATTTTCCAATTATAACTCAACCAAACTCATAAGTTTTTTCTTTGGTAAAAGAAATAATTCATTACCAAACAAGCAAAATGTCATACAAACTAGGGTCATATGCCTTAAAATGCCACCTTCTAGGAAGGGTTCATTCTAAAACATACACCACAACTCAATTAAAGGAATGCCACCTTCTAGGAAGGGTTCATTCTAAAAATTAAGTTAAACTAAAGTTCCTCATAGAGTCTGTTTACAATAGTCCTATCAGCAGTCTTATTGAAATCAAAAACATAATTAAATCTAATAGCTATGTCTCTCTTCAAAATCTTGAAAACTTGAGTCACAAGAAGCTCTCGATTGGCAAAGCATCTTGAATTTCTTTCTTTCCATATGAAGTAAACCATAGCAGCAAAAGCAGCCTGAATCATTTGCCGTCTGATTTTATTTTTGTTAAAGGCATACCTGATCCAGTGTGTCCAATTGGAATATGTAGTATAATAGCTGTCCACGCAAAGCCAGTTACAAACCAAACACACCAATTCAGCAGACCAAGGGCATTGAAAGAATAAGTGCACAACAGATTCAGAATTCGAGTTGCATAAGACACAAGTATGATCAATCATCAAATAATTAGCTACCTTGTCCTTTGTCTTTAAACGATAATGAGCCATTAGCCACGCAATAAAACAGTGTTTAGGAATGGAGGCATGATTCCAAATGAATTTATGCAGAACAAAGATTTCATGCTGTCCTAATAGCCATTGGTATCCAGACTTGATAGTATAGATACCAATGTTACTTCCTCTCCAATTATTGTTGCAGTAGCCCGAGATTAGTCTATCTCTAACCTTGATTAGCTGCTTCCAATGCCATCCATCTGTAGGCTTCACTTCATAGCTCCTGAAGTCCTCATCTTTTAAGTAGATGGAATTGATCCATTTGATCCACAGGGAATCTTCTTTGTTGATGATCTGCCAGCATTGTTTTCCCAGAGCAGCTAAATTCCATAACCAACCACTACAACAAAAATGTCAATTAATCCCGGTTCCGCACCTATATTAATCCCGGTTCCGCACCGGGATTGTATCCACTGGTATAACAAGAATGTCGCTTTTGATCCCAGTTGTTTTGGAAAAAATGGAAACTTGATCTAAAGAGAAACAAGGAACCGAGATCAATAATACTGAATAATCAATGACGAAATTTCTAAAGGAATCGGGATCAATAATTCTTATGATCACTATTAAGTTTTTTTATAAGGAACCGGGATCAATAATTCTTATGATCACTGTTAAGTTTTTTATAAAGAACCGGGATCAATGATTCTTATAATCACTATTAATTTATAATTTTTTCCTTAATCTATATATTTCAACGAGTTCTTGATGTCTTTTATTTATTTATTTATTTATTTTATCAACAAATAAGTTTTATTATTAAAAGAGCATAATGGCATTAAGTAACAAGAAAAATATATATATATATATATATAAAAGATAGAAAAACATGAAACTTGGAAAAAAATTAAAAAATACCATTATCTCGACATCACTAAATTTGCAATTGTTCTATCATTTCACTTTTACAAATGGCAAAAGATTTTAGTTTTCTACTTACACTAATATAATAAAATCTTAAAATTTACATCATCAAAACTCCTACCAACACACTAACCACATCAACAACAACGACGGTAATCTGGAGTCATGATAATCCAATAGTTGTACTAAGAATAGAGAAGCCTTTTGCAACACATCCCGCAACACATCCCACAAGTAAGACACCATGATTTAGCAATCCCACAAACAATGTCGTTTCCTGATGAAGAATGAACCAATGTTTTAACAAAAGAGCATTAAGTGGTAAAAGAATCAAAATCTGAAGTCTAAACTCCAACTGCAACTATAACTATAACTAGATTCAATAGGTTCTAGTCCTCATTCTAAGTCCTAAACTAGATTAGAAGTTCTTTGTCTTGCTACCAGATACCACTTTAAAAAATACTAATCTATGGCTAATTTAATTTATAGGTACTTCAACATCATACTCATGCAACCTATTTAAGAATCAAATATTTAGGGAATAAAAAAGGTAAATTTTTACAGTGCGAAAGGTAAATAGAGAATCAAATATTTAACATCATACTCACTGCTGAAGGTCTGGTGTTGGGACCAACGTATCTAGATAATGCATATAGATCTGCATTACTGGAAAAGAAAATTAGTGCATGTACATAAGATAACAGCTTCAAAAGTGAAGTTAAACAGAAGGAATTAGTACCTGCTGCCAAAGCTTCCAAACGAGGATCAAGCAATGGGGGATACTTCAGATTTATAGAGTGATAGAGACGAAAATTCACAAAACCAAGAAGAGGTTGCACCAATTCATTAATCGAGTTAAAGAAATTAGTGAAAAAAATTCAACCAAACCAATATGAATGTTAGGAATCAAATAGACCATATTAAACAGTAAAACTAAATAATTAAGAGACAAGGATGCAAAGGTGGGTAGGTAACTAAAAGTTCTGTTTAGTTGATCCTGACACAAAACTAATGAATAGAAAATTTTGCATGATTAAAACATACAAAATTACACTTTCGAGGAGTACAAAGACAACTACAATTTTACTAATTGGGATGAAGTGGATATTAATGAGTTAAAACATCAAAGAATAACATAATTGTAGTAGAAGATATAAACATGAAAACGAAACTAACCTCATACAATTATAGAAAGTTCAGCATGGTAGGAAGGTCAACATCTTCGGACCCAACCTGCTGCAGTGAGTGAGGAGTTAACCATGTTATTGCCTGACCCTCAACATTGACCTGCACAGACAACAAATTTGATTCACAACATGTACAATTAAGATGAATGTCCATTACAAATGCATCAACTGATACGTGGTAGGATATGCCTTTCACACATACGAAGGCTTTCCTTAACTTGTGAGTGCGGGATATGAATGCCTGCCATTCATGTGCCAATCTAGCATACACAATGAAAAGGACTAAATAGAAGCAGATAAAGATCATACCAGCGTAAAAATTAATCAATTCTTTAAAAAAATAACAGCCCAAGAATAATGATGAGACCTGAACTAGTCCATCCATTCCCCTTAGAGAGAGTGTAAAAAAAGAGTAAACTTTTGAATCCAAGATTTTTAAAATTTCAAGTGCTATACCTTCGGCATTTGTGGACACGCTCGACATCAATTTTTTTTGCTCTCTGATGCAGGTAATGCTACAAAAAGGTGTACCATAGAGAGACAATCATCCAATTCTCCAAGTGCATCCACAAATCTTGGGTACCTATAATACAAAGAATAATTAAATAAATTGGAAATTCATTTCTCGTTGCAAGACATAAATTTAGATACTCAAGACACAAATCTCTGCCGGATAATCCTATCAATCTTGGGTTTGGGTGTCTGCTCCCTCAACTTATTTGCTCGTTCAATGTTTTTCTTTGCCTCAGCTTTCTTAATTTTCCTCTCATGTGTTTTTATGGCTCTGTGTACCTCAAGCAAAGGTTCGTGATGAAGAAAAGCAATATCCTTCACATGGTAATAAGTCTGATGAGTTCCCTTGAACTTCTTTTTGGGCTCTCGAGGGGTAAAATAACATTAAAATAACATTACCTTCTTTTATAGATTTTCATTGTCACACTAAAAAAGCATGTAATTTGAAAGTGAAATCAAGCGTACAGGGCACAACATTTCCATTGCCTTTTTATGCCTTGGCCGGATAAAGTTGATTTTGAAGTATACAAATAAATAGCATTGGGTATCATTAGAAAAGGAACCTGAAAAGGGGTAGACTGATTTGGAGAAGCATGAGTGCTTGTGACCTGGTCACAAACTTAGCAACAAGTTAATGCTCATTTCCAAATTTTCAACAATAAAACATTATTTAGAATAGGAATCCACAAAAAATGGCACGAAAATACTACCTCCAAGAGCTTCCCTTCTTGCTTAAATTGCTCATACCTGAAAACTCACATACCATATAACTTAGCTTGAACCAAAATGATAATAATAATAATAATAATAGTAATAATAATAAACAAATTTCCCTTTTCCAACTCCATAGAACAACATTACTAGTAATTAATTAATATGAGTTGGGCTAAGAAGACCCATTTATGTCGGATTTTAGTTAAACTATTACTATTTATAAAGATTCATCACAAATGAATTGTCCTTCAGCTTAATCATCCAAAAAAGAGTACAATAGTCTTCATATTATAGGCCAAACGATCACAAAAAGATGAAGTAAAGTATAAAATTTAACTTCAATAAGCAACATAATCAAAGCTTAGTCCAGTACTATATAGACATTATCATGGTCTTCATATGCATCATAGAACTGTACTAGATTCTTGTGTCCTGTCAAAGCTCTCAATATTTTTACTTCCCTTCTCACATCCTCAACAGCAATGGCAGTAGTCATCTACAATTAACACATAATTAAAAAAAAAGAAGATCATTATATAAATTTAATAAAAGGAGGGTCTTGTGCATGAGTGACTTTGCTTTATTTTGACCAAATAGTATAAATTATTATATTGTTCAAAGAGGCTAAAGGTGCTTTAATCAATAAATTACAAACAAAAAGTAGTTTAAACTCAAACTGTGATGCATCACAAATGTTGGTACGGATCTATACATGGTACTGTAAAAATTTAGCTAACAGACAAAAAAAAAGTAAAATTTAGACAAGAATAGCACAATGTAAGTATTTTACCCAATAAGGTATGAAACCAAAGTAGCTTACTGATCCATAAGCTACAGAAACCATTCAACATAGCCATACTAACAAAAACAAGAATCATTAACAGTGAGAATTATTACTTCAAACAATACTGCATTCGTTGTGGTTGCAGTTACGTTGCATTTACCATAATTGCGGATAATTGCCATCGCGACGTGGTTTTAGTAAATTCTAATAATTTCGCGGCCACAATTGCGATTGTGATTTCGAATGGCAATTTAAAACATGATGTTGTATTTGTATACCTTTGCTTTAGGGATGACTTTGACAGCAACCTGGTGACCTTTCATCGCTCCTTTCTTAAACGTGGCAGCACAAGTGTACCCAAAATGCGCTCTCCCAACTTGAACTCCTACCTCATATTTGCTCATATTTGGTTGGTCCACAGCCCATCCTGAATGCAAGTGTGGCAAAAGGTTCGACAACTCTTCTTCTTTACAAGACTAATTATCTGCCTGCAATCCAAAGTCACACACTCAACCACTTTTTTTTCACATAGGAAATAAATAGTCAGAAGATTAATATAAAAAGAATTGAAGTGGGTAATACCAATACCTGAGATTTTGCAGCATAGCATTAATAAAGAACCCTAACAATATGAATGAAGCAAATTCCCAAATTAAAAACCCTTACAATATTATTAAAGATTAAGAAGATGAGCAGCTTACCTAATTTGAGCCTTGGTAGTTTAGAACCCTGAAGGAGCAGTGAAGGAGAGTAGTGAAGGAGAGCCTTGGTAGTTTAGAACCCTGAAGGAGCGGCGGATCTGTGACTGGAGGGAGGCGAGTCGCAGTTCGCGACTGGAGGGAGAAGGAACACGCGTGGCGGCTGGAGCTCGACGGCGAGGGAGGACAGTGGTGGGGGCGCAGCGGCGGTCCAGTAAGTGAGATAAAGGTCGGGACTAAGGGAGAGGGAGAGATACGCGATGGCGACGCCGCCAGTGATGGCTGTCGCGGCCGAGAGAGAGAGGGCAAGGGACGGAGGGAGGCGGCGCTGTGTTGCTACAGTGTGGGGAGAGAAGGGAGCACGAGAAGGAGAAGAGGGAAGGGGAGGGGGGTGGGGGCTGGACCACGATATTTTTATAACATTGATCCCGGTTCCGTGTTTTTATTATTCATCCCAGTTAAAGTAAAACAACGGGATAAATAAGGTTTTTATGATTTTTAGTTTTTAAAAAATAAAAAATTATATATGTCATAACATTGATCCCGGTTCCATGTTTTTTATAACCGGAATCAATAAATTCATGGTATTTTTTAACTATCATTTGTCTATTAATCCCGGTTTCGAAACGGAACCGGGATTAATATCTGGCTACTTTTTTGCAATTTTGTAGTAGTGAACAATTCTTGAAACCAAGACCACCATGTTTCTTGTTTTTACAAATCTAATCCCAAGCAACTTGAGCACTGCTGGTGCCCCACAGAAAATCTTTGCATTTCCTTTCAATACCTTTGATAACAGTTTTGGGAATGAGAAACACAGAAGCCCAGTATGTGTGCAGAGTCAGAAGAACTGAATTGATCAACTGGACTCTTGCTTGATAAGAGAGATGCCTTGAAGACCAGGTATTCATTCTAGCAGAAATTTTATCAACCAAGATTTGACAGGAAGCATTTGACCATTTTTTATGAGAAATTGGAAGACCAAGGTATTTAAAAGGATAAAAACCCTGACTGATTCCAGTCATCTGCATGATTGCATCTCTATCATTATCCCTGACTCCAGCCAAGTATATCTGAGACTTATTAACATTAGCATAAAGGCCAAAAGACTCAGAGAATTCCTGAAAAGCATCAAAGAGCAGCTTCACACTGGTACCTTTTGCAAAAAATCATCAAATCATCAGCAAAGGCAAGACTTACTAAACCAGATTCCTTACAAAGTGGATGGTATCTGAATGCTGAATTTGTTGCTGCATACCTCAACTTCCTAGTTAAAACCTCCATCACCAAAACAAAGATCAAAGGAGATAAAGGATCCCCTTGCCTTATGCCTCTGTTGCTTCTAAAATTACCAAAGTTGTTACCATTCAGAATTAAAGAAAAGGAAGCATTTTTTATGCAGCACATAATCAAATCAACAAATTGCCTTGGAAATCTAAATTCATGAAGCATATTACCAATAAAGTTTCAATCAATCATGTCATAAGCCTTCTTGATGTCTATCTTGAAGAGGCATCTAGAAGAGACTTGCTTCCTGCCATAAATTCTAAGGAGTTCCTGTGTAATTAATATATTGTGCAGAATACTTCTGCCCTTAACAAAGGCAGTCTGATTTTCATGAACCAGAATAGGCAGCACTTCACTAAGTCTGTTGCATAGAATTTTGGAATGCATTTATAAAAGGTGTTACAACAAGCTATAGGCCTGTAATCAGCAACTGAATTTGGACAGTTTGATTTAGGAATCAACACTAAATTTGTGGCATTAACCTCAGATAGAAGCTTTTTGGAACTGAAAAATTCCTTTACAGCAAGGCAGCAATCAGAAGCTATGATTTCCCATGCATCCTGAAAAAATCCAAAGCCAAAACCATCTGGACCATGGCTGCTGTCTCTATGAATTGAGAAAAAACAATCCTTGATCTCAACTTCAGTAACAGGTTTTAATAGTCTAATCTGCTGTTCCACTGTTAAGAAGTTTCCCATGCTCATTTCTTCATGCCTCACATTCCAGATTTTTTGATCTCCATTCAAAAGCGCATGATAGTAATCCTGGAAAGCCTGTTCAATGGAAATAGAGTCTGTATAGATATTGCCCTGAAGATCTGAGACTCTCAATACCCTGTTTCTATAAAGCCTTCTCTTAATTGCTTTATGAAAAAAAGAAGTGTTTTGATCCCCATCTTGAATCCATTTTTCTTTTGCCTTCTGCCACATGAATGAGAGAGCTTGCTGAGAAATTTTCCTATATTCCATGTAAATATCTCTCTCAGCCTGTTGAAGATTTATGTTGCCTGGGTCAAGCTGTAAGTTTCTCTGAGCCTCATCCAATTTGCACTTCAAGGATGCTTCCTTTTTGTCAATTGAATTGAATCTATCTCTATTCAATTGAAGAAGAACTCTTTTAACCTTCTTCAGCTTTGTTGAGAATTTGAACATTTCATAACCATCCACTTATGAATTCCAAGCAGTCTGAACAATGTCCTTGAAGTTGCAATCAGAGGACCACATGTTGAAGTATTTGAAGCTGCTTTTCCTTCTTTCAGGAGTCTGAGACCATTGCACAACCATAGGGCTATGATCAGAAATCCCATTCTGCATGAATTCAGTTTGAGCTTCTGGCCAATACTGCATCCAAGCCTCATTAATCATGGTTCTGTCTAGCTTGCAAAAGATTCTATCTTCATTCATCTGCTTATTATCCCATGTAAGATGATTACCATAAAATTTCATGTCTGTGAGTTGACACTGCTGAACACAATTCCTGAAAGCATCAAGAGAATTCAAATCTACTTGGTTACCTCCAATCTTTTCTTGAGGATCAAGAAAAGTGTTGAAGTCACCCATAACCATCCAGGGCCTCTGAGTAACACTGAAATCAATGAGAGCATTCCAAAGCAAGTTTCTGGTTTGAGCATCATTGCTGGCATACACAACAGTGATCTCAAATTCTGCATTTTGTCTTCTCTCCTTGATTAAGCAGTGGACAAATTGAGAATCATAGGAGATAATTGACACATCAAACAGATCAGGTTTTCAAATAAGCCAAATCCTGCCTCTATTATTATTGTTAAAGTCAATAAAAGAATTCCAACCAGGAGCTACTCTGTCCTTTATTTCATCAAAATTAGGAATTCTGAGTTTATTTTCCAGAACACCAAAGAATCCTATGTTATTAATCATACAAAAATTGCTAATCTCTTTTTGTTTTTTAGGGTGATTGGCTCCCTTAATATTCCAAGCTCCTATATTATCCATGATCTGGATTAACCAGATTAGTAAGAGATTTACCTTTCCCTTTAGTTCTTTGCCTTGAGACCACTATTTGCCATTGATTTCCATTTTGAGATTCTGCAACAATATCATCTGAAGTACCATCATTCTGATTTGGATTCTCTGCATTAGGACTCTGCACAACTATGACAGCATCAAAATTCTTCTTAGGAGTGGCATAGGCTTCTTCATTAGCTGTCTCAAATTCTTTCGCCTTAGCTTCCTCATGAATTTCCAAAACTTCCTCTTGAGTAGGTTTCTTTTTAACAACCCACTCTTTCCTTGTGCCTTTCCTACACATCTTCTTGTCATGGCCAAACATGTTGCATTGCTCACAAAAGAAAGGCTTCCATTCATACACCACAGGCTGTGTTATCACATGTTCAAATTCATCCTCAAAAAATATTTCATCAGGAAGAACATTAGGATCAACCTCTACCAGAACACGAGCATAATTAATCCTCTCCCTATCCTGAGTCATCTTGTCAACCATGATTGGATGGCCAATGAGACTCACAATCTTGCTTAGAGATTTAGTGCCCCAGAATTTGACATCCAGATCTTTAAGTTGAACCCAAATTGGAACTCTATCTGGCCTTCCTTTAGAGATAAATTTTCCATGCCAAGGAGATAAGATAACTGGCTTCCCATCAAAATGAAAAATCCCAATTTCAAGGACTGTGTTTCTTGCTTCTACTGAATTGAATCTGACCACAACAGTACCATCAGAGTTCATCAAGACTTTGTCAATGCCATGCTTTCCCCATATTCTTCTAATAAAATCATTGAAAACCTGGTATGGAGGTTTAGCCCCAAGAATATAGCATGTCAGCGCAGATTCCCAATATTTGATCTCATCTTGAATATCATCTTTTAGGATTTTTCCAACAACAGTGCCATCTTTGATGTTAGGCTGATGAAACCCTCAGCTCACAATTTTGGTGTCTATACAAAGCTCGAGATGTGAGCTTCGTATTGGTGTATGATTTGTGTATCAATTCTCAAGAACAAGAGAGAATCAAATCAAAGAACTCAGGAACCCTAACTTCGAATTCCAGAACAAAATGGCCAAAATGAGTGATCTTCATCAACAAGTGAGTTTAAATACTCGGATCCATCGCTCATGCAGGTCGACACGAAGCCATGGTCGTGTCCCTGAGTTGATAACGTGTCAACTCGTGAGGTTTCTGAGTTGGTGACTCAGCCAACGCACTCACGAGTGCAACTCTGTGCAAAATACTCGAGTCTTTTCAGAAAGACTCGAGTCTTTTTTCCAAAATAATAAAAACAAATATTTTTATTTCCTTTTCATCCAAAAATCTTTCTAAAATTATTTCTAGGTCCCAAAACAGGGACTGATGAGCAAAAACATTATTTTCACATATTAGAAACTATCTAATATTTTTATGCATAATAAATCACTTCATAATCAATGATATTAATAAAAATAATTTATTAAAAATAAGCTTTCATAATTAATTTTCATTAACCAGGGATTAAAATTTGGGGTGTTACAGAAACATAAAAATTGAAATATGCGGAAATATAAAGAGATAAGGATAGAAAAGCTTGCACCGGTGAATTTTATACTGGTTCAGCCTTCCCGTCGAAAGGCCTAGTCCAATCCCCAAGCGACCTGCCTGAGAGTTATTATAATCAGCAATAGAGCCGCACCCTATTACACCCAAGAGCACCCCGCACACTACTAGGAACCTCTGTTCGCTAGGGGCCTCAAATCACACAACAGGGTTCCTCACCCGACGAACGCCTCAATGTTCAACTACGGGATTCTCTCCCTACCACTAAGGTTGAGTACAAATGATGTGAGTGATTACAACAAGTATAATGTGTTCTCAATAACACAGATTCTACAATAAGCTCTTATGACAATGAAGTACTTTTTCTCTAGGAGTTACTCAGCCAACAAGGTTTTTTGTTCTTCAAAAGTATGAACATGAAAACCAGAAGATTTTGAGAAGAAGAAGAGAGAAACGTGATTGTCAAGAAAGAATGAATGAATGATTGAAAAAATATGATCAACTGAATGTTGGAGTGAATTAATTTTTAAAATAGAAAAACATTTTAGAATCAAAAAGATTTAGAATAAGTAAAACAAAATCAAAACAAAATAAAATAAGATTTGAAATAAGTTTTAAAATCAAAACTAAATCAAAATGATTTACGGAATAAAATAAAGATTTGATTCTTAAAACTAAAAAGGTAATAATTCAAATTTAAAATCATTTTCGAATTTTATAAAATAAATCAAAATCTTTTATATAAAAACAAATCAGGAAATAATCAAAATGATTCTGACACGTTTTTCAATAAAACTTGAAGTAATCGATTACTTTCTGAAGGTAATCGAGTATTCCTTCAAAAATAGAAATTCTTAAATTCATTTGAAAACCATGTAATCGATTAGACCAATAATAGTTAATCGATTACACCACTCCTGTTCAATGTATGATGCAACTCATTTAATCGATTACACTTAAACACTTAATCGATTACTGAGCCTCTGATATGCATATGATGCAACATCATGTAATCGATTACTTAGCCTCTGAAAAATATATTATGCAACAATTATAATCGATTACTTGAGCCAGGTAATCGATTACTCCCATAAGAAAGTAATTGATTAACAAGATTCATTTAATCGATTACAACCTCTCTGATTTTTCTATGATGCAACAAAGTTAATCGATTATCTTGAGCAGCTAATCGATTACTCTCTCTTGCATACATAAAAATATATAGAGTTTTGTAACATCAACTATTTTCACTCATATTAATGCAGAAAACATTTTTTTCATGAAAAACACGTATTTCTCCTTCTCTCTTTTTAAAATGAATGAAAAACTAATTGGCTTTTGTAAACTCGTAAAGAAATAGAAACTCCATTACCTTAAAAATGATCTAAGGAAAAGGTTTCTAATCTATGTCTTGCTTGATTCTTCAATCTTGAATATGGATGACACTTGTGAGCTTGAACTTGAGTTGGCTTGTTATCATCAAAACAACATCTTGAAATATACTTGAAGTCCATAAGAGAGTTTGAAACATGCCTTCTGTGACATCCTCAATTTTTTACACTTTAAAATATGTTACTTTTGAAAGATTTAATATTAAAATACTTGGGGTTTTACAAAAAAATATTTGACAGAGTTTACTCTAAAATGTGGACTTTCCCCAAGTTAATTTTTCACCTGTCAGTCCAGAACAGTTTATTTAAAACAAAATTGTAGTTACATTATAAAAGGTTGTGACTTATTTCGAAACAATGTATAAAAGGATATTTGTATATCCTTCACAACCATTATATCATTTAATTACAATAAATATTCTTATAAAGTCCCTTTTTACAAAACAAAAGTATCTTTAAATGGAGGTAAGTAATTCAAAATTAAATACAACTTGAATCAATGACAATAGTTAACATTACAATACCCTAGAATGGTTACAATGAAATGAGACCACTAAAGTCTCACAATTAATATACTCTCCTTATGTGAGAGTATATCTTCTCGGCTCGGAAGCAGTGAATAACTTTCTCCAATGGTACCTAATATGGTCAACATAAGGGGTGAGTAATTTGAGAAATAATCAAGGAAGACACTCAACAACAGTAATAAGGCATAACTAAACATACCCACACACATAAATACATATTCATTATCCTAGTCAATTCTACCATTACTAGACCTTAATCCTCTACTATTCCTTTGCACTATATGAACGTACATAATTCAATATAACCATTCATCACTTAACAATGCTTGGATGCTCAATCATATGAGTATGATATGCACTATATCCCACTATGGTTTAATTCCTGAATCCGATGTACACTGCACCTTTACACTTTATTTACTTTAACACTTTAACACTATCATCGGATCCAGTGAATTAAACCCATCACGATAATGAATGCACTTCTCCATTTCCAACAACAATAACCATAACAACATAACCACCTCACAGACCCACCCTCCACTCTGGGGAAAAACCGACCAGGAGTAAGCATTTCTCAACCTATAATTGGGTGCTTCACCTCCACTTAGGAAGGTCCCTCATGCGATTCGGATTGATTTGCCCGAATCGGGCTTTAGCAGAAATCACCCTCACTGGCCAAAACGAGCCAAAGTGATGGAAATACTCCGGTTTGCGTGGAACCAATCCCCAACACGGGAAGCGATCCCGTGTCCTTTCCAGGATCAAAGTTCCCCGGGATAATCCCACGATTCACTCTTGCCCTCATCAATCATAAACGACGTGTGTTTTTCCCCTTACACCTAAGGTCCACCTTACTCCGAAATGCACGTGTTTCTAGTTCATTTTATGTGGCTTTTAATTAGTCGAACCTTTAGTACTTTATATTCATTTGGTTGGGTTCTCTAACTTAAGAGTTTCGGCCATACTATATATACATATGCCATCCAACAATCCGACAATAATTTCCATAACCAAATCATTCATTCGATCATTAAATTCCATAACAATAACATTAATTCATTTCTGGCATAATCCTTAAGTTCAAAGCATAAATATATATACTCACAGTTAACAGATAGGACAATACAATTACATCACCACAATAATCATAATTCTATCATTTATTTTATTATTTAATTCTACAACAACCTATTAATCAATTACTAAACACCCTAAGTTCATTATTCACACTTTTTAATTTTCAAACATACAATATCATCATACAACTCAAACAGACACATATCAAAATACATCTACTTATGCATTTATGACTATTACTAAGTCCCTCCCCTAATTAGAACCAAAGTACTCCCCCTTACCTCTTGAAGAGAAGAGGAGACAATGGGGAAATTTGTAGCATCAACATCAAGCTTCCAATCCATGCTCCAAGACTCCTATTCCTTGTCCTCTAGCATTCTCTAAGACCAATGGAAGGATTGGGTGGCTCAATTTGATGAATTAGCAAAGTTAGGGTTTTGGGTTCCCAATTTGGGGCTTTTCATGAAATTGAAGGAAACAATGAGATTTGAGAGATGAAACACATTAATATGTGATAGGGAGATGATTTATGATGTTTATTTGGTGTTGGTTGGTGTGATTTGGTGTTGGTTTGGAAGGCTAGGGCGTGAGGGTAGAGAGAAGAAGGAGGAGATCGAAGAATAGGAGAGAGAGAGGCTCAGAAAACTGATCTGAAATCACGTGTTCTTTGGCTGATATAACAGGGGTTACTCGAGTAACCCGACCCCTTACTCGATTAATCATTGCCATTAATCGATTAGGTCCGAATGACGTTAAAAATTTACTCGATTAATCTGTACTCTACACGATTAAGGCCGAATGATGCTACAAACTTAATCGATTAACCTATGCCCCACTCGATTAAGGCTGAATGGTGCTAAAGATTTAATCGATTAACTCACTGTGTTACTCGAGTAATCTGATCAGTCCACTTAATCCCTATAACTTCGAATCGCTCTAACTTCTTCGCTAGCCGTCGGATCTTGCTCAAATTTTGAGACAAGCTTCCTAAGACACTTGTCTTCATATCCAACGGTGGAATTTGGGTTTGGAGCTATGAATATTAAATTCCTAATTTCCTAAGACCCTATGCTCATTAACTCATAATTATACTTCTAAAACTCCCTTCTAAGCTAATCCTGCTTCATTAAACCTACACTTACTATTCCCTACATTCTAAACACATTCTAAACATACTCACAGACTTGGAATTAACACTACTCTTATCAAAATCCTATTAATCAAGGCACCTAATAATTGGGGAAAAATCGGGGATGTTACAATCTCCCCTACTTAAAGGAATTTCGTCCCCGAAATTCGACTAGGCTCAAGAACTAAAAGAGACATAGAGCTACATGCTCTAATTACGAGATGAACATTATACTAAGCAATGAAAGGGTTATTACCTTTTGGGATTGCTCCCCCACTTAGAATGCGACTCGGTTGAATCTCAAGAGCAGGACTACCCTACTACTGTCGAGGCTTCTTCTTACGCTAAGTCTTATTATTCTATCGAGGTTCACTCCTAGGAAAACTAATCTATTCCCATAATTCAGGAAGACAAGGTCTTAAACTTCCCTATAGCGCGACTCTCTTAGCAAGACATAACATCAACATCATAAAAACATTTAAAACAACAAGCACAAGTAATATACTCAAGGAGAAACAGAACAGAAACATCTAACAATAACGGGATTAAAACAACGAAACCCAGCTCAAACACAATCAAAGAGGTAACAACACATATCAGCAAATTAAAATATTATTTGTTTAATTAAAACAAACACAAGGACATTATTTTCGAAATCTTATCAAAAGTATACCCTTGAAAAATGAAATATCAACCTGTCACAAGTTAGTAAAATGATTAATACATATCAAAATAGTCCTGCGTTGAATTGAGTTGCATAAGGGTTTTGAAAAGAGGCTGGATATTCAATTGATGCAGGGGTATGCATCTAGCAATTTAAAAGTATATAACACCTACACATATAAGATCACCCCAAAATAGAGTTGGTTTCAAATTCCAGCCCAAAGTTATTTAATATAAAGAAAATAGGATTAAAGTCAAAGAATGCATCACTCATAAATGCGGTTGAAAATAGGAATTAACAATGCAGGGTAATACAATGGTGACCTTTTGAAAATCTAGTTTGTTATATGTTTGAAATCTCGAATGAAAATACTATATAAAAATGTGTTTCATTTCCATATACATATACGCATAGAAAAGAGTTGTCCTTTATATATGGACTCAGTTGCCAAAATTATAAGTTTGATCATTCTTAAAATTTTCTCTAAGGAAAAGATTACGTTTAAGAATATAGTTATCATAAGAAAAGATTGAAACCAAGAATTGCCAAGCAAAACACAAGGCAATTCGTTTTGAAAATTCGATTTTATTCTCAATAGATAAAGAATAATTTAGTATCTTTACAAAAAAGTCACTTTCACCGGAAAAGGAGAAATTTCTTTACTTAAGACCATTACCAGATAATACACAAGGTATATCTGAAAATAATTAGAGTTGGAACTTGTGAGGAAAATACAAAACGAATAGTTCCAACAACAGTTTCGATTTAATATATTATCATAGAAAATTTGAAATTCCAATTATACGTATATATATATACAATTTAAACAAACACAAATCAATAACTCTATAAAAACAAAAACTATTTCCTATATTCATCTATCTATACTTATATACCTAAGGTTTAAACTCTTACACTCAACTACGAAGAACTTAACTTCTAACACTTAACCTAAACCTCACCCTATCGAAGTTCTACACTTAATCTAAAGGAAGATCCTACGGCTTAAGACTCCACTAAGTCTATGTTCATCTATCGCTCACATGAGGTTCAGGGTTTCCGATTGGGTTTCTTGGGTTAGGATTTCGCCTAACTGCTTCCTATCTTAGAATCCTAGTTGAAATCCTCTTATTGCCACCTAGACTCTGGAACTAAGACTGTTATAATAGATGTTAGGATCGGGGTTTTGATACCGAACAAATTATATCCCAAGGAATAGTCAGCTTTGTTTTAAAATCAGTTGCGAATCCGGAATGTAGTTTGTTCAATGTTATTCACACATTTCCATTGAGTTCTATGTGAACTTAAAGGAAATGACATAGCATCCATTACCTTAATTGAGATTCTAGGCTTGAATCTCACTCTATGAGAAATACAATGCCTTTAACCCACTTGGTTATCGCCACTTGCATTTCTCAATCCCACATTGCAATAAAAAAAAACAATAAGTTCTAACTTGTAAAGAAAAGGTTTGCTCTTTGGTGATAAAGAATTTCCAAAAATTATCTCTTTCCGAAAATAAGGAAAACTCTTTGTAATTTATAAATCGGTTTCATTTCAAACTACAACAAAATTAGTTGTGGATGGGAAAAACATGTCAAGCATCCAAAAAGTTTAAAGTATTCATAACAATTTTCAAAATCATTTCACTCAAATTGACGTATGTCACTTTCGGTGAATTCCTATTTAATCAGCGAGTGGCGTAATCTAATAGTAAACTACACCATTCCCCCATTAATTAGGAACTCATTTTGTTAATATTACATGTTTAAAAATCGATGTTGTGACATTCGGTCAATTCTCGAAGTTGGAATCAATTCCATATTTAGGAAAATAATAGAATACTTATATGCTTGACGTTCGTTAAAACAATACTTTTCCAAAATAAAGTTTGAAAATAGTTTGATGCCAAAACATAATTACACTTTTCAATATAGTAATATATTTATCACCAAACGTAATGTGGAATTGTAGAAAGTACTTGGGTCTTATCAGAGACGACACTCAGTCATCCAAGTTAAAAGAAAGTACACCGGGTTGACACCTATTCAGTTCCGCTGCGCACTCTGATAAAGAATGCTCGGAGTGTCTATGATGCAATGATTCCTAATACTTATCCTATTCCTATGCGTAGAAAATAAATTCGATAATTATTTCATTGGATGTCAAGGACTCAATGGTTTTATCTTCTAATAAAATGTACGCATCGAGGGGCCCTTCTCGATTCTACATTGCATTAGAAACAAAACCATTTTCGTACAACTCGAATTCCAATCAAATAATAAGAAAAGACTCATCTTCTATTCAAAAGAAGACTTGGAAATTTTTATTTTGTGTAAAAATTTCAATTCTTCGTCATATTCAAAGTTGACTTACTTAATTCAAAACTAAGGTTTAGTCCATCCCGTTGGGGTAACACTTTCATGCTCTATCCCGTTGGGAGTTTTACTTCCCTTAGTCTCTACTTTTGGTCCGCTTCAAAGTATAACAAAATTACAGTTGAAAGTTTTTCACAGTCCACTTTGAACCGAAGATCACTAAACTAGCACTAGCATTATTCTATTGACACAACTAGACTATGCTAACTTCAACTAAATGTGCATGCATATACTATGAAAATAAGCTACTAAACTAACTAGTGGGTAGTTACTCTCATGTGGAGTAACCCTTTGGGAGTAGGAAATCCATACTCCACAGCCGAGAATTGCAACCATTGCTCTGATACCAAATGTGACATCCTCAATTTTTTACACTTTAAAATATGTTACTTTTGAAAGATTTAATATTAAAATACTTGGGGTTTTACAAAAAAAAATTTGACAGAGTTTACTCTAAAATGTGGACTTTCCCCAAGTTAATTTTTCACCTGTCAATCCAGAACAGTTTATTTAAAACAAAATTGTAGTTACATTATAAAAGGTTGTGACTTATTTCGAAACAATGTATAAAAGGATATTTGTATATCCTTCACAACCATTATATCATTTAATTAAAATAAATATTCTTATAAAGTCCCTTTTTACAAAACAAAAGTATCTTTAAATGGAGGTAAGTAATTCAGAATTAAATACAACTTGAATCAATGACAATAGTTAACATTACAATACCCTATAATGGTTACAATGAAATGAGACCACTAAAGTCTCACAATTAATATACTCTCCTTATGTGAGAGTATATCTTCTCGGCTCGGAAGCAGTGAATAACTTTCTCCAATGGTACCTAATATGGTCAACTTAAGGGGTGAGTAATTTGAGAAATAATCAAGGAAGACACTCAACAACAGTAATAAGGCATAACTAAACATACCCACACACATAAATACATATTCATTATCCTAGTCAATTCTACCATTACTAGACCTTAATCCTCTACTATTCCTTTGCACTATATGAACGTACACAATTCAATATAACCATTCATCACTTAACAATGCTTGGATGCTCAATCATATGAGTATGATATGCACTATATCCCACTATGGTTTAATTCCTGAATCCGATGTACACTGCACCTTTACACTTTATTTACTTTAACACTTTAACACTATCATCGGATCCAGTGAATAAAACCCATCACGATAATGAATGCACTTCTCCATTTCCAACAACAATAACCATAACAACATAACCACCTCACAGACCCACCCTCCACTCTGGGGAAAAACCGACCAGGAGAAAGCATTTCTCAACCTATAATTGGGTGCTTCACCTCCACTTAGGAAGGTCCCTCGCTCACCCTCTTGCACAACACTTCACCTCCACTTAGGAAGGTCCCTCATGAGATTCGGATTGATTTGCCCGAATCGGGCTTTAGCAGAAATCACCCTCACTGGCCAAAACGAGCCAAAGTGATGGAAATACCCTAGTTTGCGTGGAACCAATCCCCAACACGGGAAGTGATCTCGTGTCCTTTGAAGGATCAAAGTTCCCCGGGATAATCCCACGATTCACTCTTGCCCTCATCAATGGTAAACGACGTGTGTTTTTCCCCGTACACCTAAGGTCCACCTTACTCCGAAATGCACGTGTTTCTAGTTCATTTTATGTGGCTTTTAATTAGTCGAACCTTTAGTACTTTATATTCATTTGGTTGGGTTCTCTAACTTAAGAGTTTCGGCCATACTATATATACATATGCCATCCAACAATCCGACAATAATTTCCATAACCAAATCATTCATTCTATCATTAAATTCCATAACAATAACATTAATTCATTTCTGGCATAATCCTTAAGTTCAAAGCACATATATATATACTCACAGTTAACAGATAGGACAATACAATTACATCACCACAATAATCATAATTCTATCATTTATTTTATTATTTAATTCTACAACAACCTATTAATCAATTACTAAACACCCTAAGTTCATTATTCACACTTTTTAATTTTCAAACATACAGTATCATCATACAACTCAAACAGACACATATTAAAATACATCTACTTATGCATTTATGACTATTACTAAGTCCCTTACCTAATTAGAACCAAAGTACTCCCCCTTACCTCTTGAAGAGAAGAGGAGACAATGGGGAAATTTGTAGCATCAACATCAAGCTTCCAATCCATGCTCCAAGACTCCTATTCCTTGTCCTCTAGCATTCTCTAAGACCAATTGAAGGATTGGGAGGCTCAATTTGATGAATTAGCAAAGTTAGGGTTTTGGGTTCCCAATTTGGGGCTTTTCATGAAATTGAAGGAAACAATGAGATTTGAGAGATGAAACACATTAATATGTGATAGGGAGATGATTTATGATGTTTATTTGGTGTTGGTTGGTGTGATTTGGTGTTGGTTTGGAAGGCTAGGGCGTGAGGGTAGAGAGAAGAAGGAGGAGATCGAAGAACAGGAGAGAGAGAGGCTCAGAAAACTGATCTGAAATCACGTGTTCTTTGGCTGATATAACAGGGGTTACTCGAGTAACCCGACCCCTTACTCGATTAATCATGGCCATTAATCGATTAGGTCCGAATGAGCATAAAAATTTACTCGATTAATCTGTACTCTACTCGATTAAGGCCGAATGATGCTATAAACTTAATCGATTAACCTATGCCCCACTCGATTAAGGCCGAATGGTGCTAAAGATTTAATCGATTAACTCACTGTGTTACTCGAGTAATCTGATCAGTCCACTTAATCCGTATAACTTCGAATGGCTCTAACTTCTTTGCTAGCCGTCGGATCTTGCTCAAATTTTGAGACAAGCTTCCTAAGACACTTGTCTTCATATCCAACGGTGGAATTTGGGTTTGGAGCTATGAATATTAAATTCCTAATTTCCTAAGACCCTATGCTCATTAACTCATAATTATACTTCTAAAACTCCCTTCTAAGCTAATCCTGCTTCATTAAACCTACACTTACTATTCCCTACATTCTAAACACATTCTAAACATACTCACAGACTTGGAAATAACACTACTCTTATCAAAATCCTATTAATCAAGGCACCTAATAATTGAGGAAAAATCGGGGATGTTACACCTTCCAACACTAGCTTGACTTCCAGCACTCCCCCTTTTTGATGATGACAAACAACGATTCTGATATGCTATTTACTATCTGCATCACAAGTGTTATACAAGCAAAAACACCTATATATATACCAATAACCTTCCCTAGAACAAAATATTATACAATATATCAATTCATATCATCTCCCCCTGTATAGATGCATAAACAAAATATATCACTTCAAAATTTGCATCTACAGAGTATCTCTGCCCCTGTATGTATCAATCAAGATAATCTACAGAGTATCTCGTATCAATCAAGATAATCTACAGAGTATCTCTCCCCCTATATGTATCAATCAAAATATCAGAATATCTCTCCCCCTTTTGTAATCATCAAAAAGTTGTGCTATCTCCCCCTGAAACACTGAGAAGACGCATCAATAATAACAAGAGAGATAAACATAATCACATACTCAAAAGAGGTGAGAGGCAGAAGTTAAACCAATTTCTCTACGAATGAAAAAGAAATTTTCTTTTGGAAGCGGTTTCGTAAAGATATCAGCTAACTGCCGCGAAGTATCAACATACTCAATAATACAATAACCCTTTTGAATATGATCACGTATAAAATGGTGGCGAATCTCAATATGCTTGGTGCGAGAATGTTGCACTGGGTTTTTGGTAAAACTAATAGCACTGGTATTATCACATTTTATGGGAATGTGATCTAGACTTACACCGAAGTCTAGGAGTTGTGACACCCTCGTTTTATATCTTGAAAATAATAGATATTTCCAAAATATAGGATACTTGCTATCAAAAATTGGGACTGGAAAATTTTTCCTTTTTAATTGGTACTTGCTCAATTATAAAACACCTTTCACCTGAGCAATTAAATTGAATTCGGCTTAATAATGGCTTAATTACGAAAAGGCTCTCGAGACAATATCTTTTTAACATAATGAATCATATTTGTAACCCTTATTAAAAACATATTATTTGTCTCTTGATTTTGGTCGAACATATAAAATAACAGCTTATTGTCGAATCCTTTTGAATCAAAATCAGAGTATGCGGAAATAAAATAATACTTGTGGGGCACTGCTGAGGTAAATAAAACATCATATATATATATATATATATATATATATATATGTATCATAACATAAAACATCCCCACATGTATCAGTAGCAAGTAACCAAAGTCGAGATAGCAAGATTTGATGGAACATATACAAACCAGCTGTTTAAAATAAACCTCACTCTAAGACCTCTCAAAATATATACAATATATCACACTGTCAAAATAGAAGTCCCAGAGCAGGTCATCCATGTCCTCAGCAGCTCCTCTGATCCTCTGCAGCTCTATCCCTAGACCTAGGATCCAAAACATCTATGCTATGCAGGCTCCTAGGAACCAGCAGGTCCACCTCTAGCAGAAATCGTAGGATCGATATGCACCTCCTCCTCGTCCTCATCCTCCACAGGGTCCTCCTCGACCTCGCCCGACTATGCAGAGACCCCACCACTGGGTCTAGGATCTGCAGAAGCAGTCCTCTCAAAGTCAGTCGGACCAGGAGAAGGAGTCTCCTCAGTAACAACTCTATGGGAAGAAGGGTGAGTACGAGTGGCAGCTCAAAAATGAAAACTATGAAAACGACGCACTGGTCGAGCCGGGGGTGGTCCTCTATATGAGTAAAAGGGTGGAACATGCATAGTATAGACTAGAGGGATCCTAAATCTACGAGGTCGCACCCGAACCAGAGGGTTAGGGTGGTAGAGAGTGATCTCCACCTCCCCCTCAAAGGTGGCTCGGTGCTCCTCGTACATCCATATACCACTAGGGATAGGGTGTATCTCGATGCAGGCTAGGTATCTGGCCATCACCTAATAGGGCATAGGGTGTAAGTATACACATATACATAATCAATAAAGACTAAAAGTACAAACACAAGTATGTCATGGACAGACAATAATGCAAGTACATATGATCATACCAATTTTCAACATTATATCTCTTATAATGCAAGTGGCATGATGCATGATTTCTATCCACAACTGAGGCCTCTACAAAGTCCATCTTGGACGTCCATCCAATACACCGTTGTGTTCCCGGAACACTAACATTCGTTCCCAGAACGTAATGCCAAACCATACTTGGATAATAAGCATCACTCCTAGAGTGTGCATCACGTTCCCAGAACGCATACGTTCCCCGAACGCATAAAAACCATGTCCCAGACACTGGCCACATTCCCAGAATGTGTCATCAAGTAGGTTACAATTTGGTACTCCCGGAGTACCCTCCTCATATTCCCAGAATATGATAAACGTTCCTACCAACCAATCTTCCATTCTCTATGCATGAATGCACAATTATTAAGGTTGGTTTTATCTTTACTTTAATTACTGTGATTTAGAAATATTTCAATTTCTCTTTTGAATGATTAATTTGAGGTATAACCCTTGGCACAAAAATTCACTCATGAATTAACTCAAATACATGCCATTAGATTGGGGAAAACTTAACCAATGGTATTCACTTTTCACTTAAAAGACTTAACTTTTATTTTTCAGTTTCAGGTACTAACCGGTTACAATCTCAGGCTAACCGGTTAGAATTACAGACCTGAACTTATTAACCATTGTAATTCAGAAAACCCTTTTCTTGAACTCTCTACCCAATCCATAAACAAAATTTCAGCATTGTTTTATACCTCAAATTTCACTGAATTAATCATTCAAAGTCTAAATCACAGTTCATTCTCAATTGAACATAATTTCCTCTTGAAATTATCTCAAAATATTAAGGTATCAACTCCTCAAATTCAATCTGAACAAACAGTATTTGTTCACCTGTTTTCCAGATTAATTCCAAGTGAAATTAGAGTATAGATTGGAGTAAAAATGGTATGAGTACAAGACTAGTTTAAGAAATTCATTTTCTTTGAAAAATTACAGTATCTAACCGGTTACAAATCTCGAATAACCGGCTAGGTTATGCAGTCTGTACACTGAAAAATGAGGTTTTGCATACCATTCTTTTCATTACTCAAATCTAACCAATTTCAACACTCAACAAAGTTCATATACCTTAATATGTACAGGTTTAACCACAGCAACAAATTCCATTTGCATACATTAAATTTATAGCATCAAATTGCATAAAAACTCACATAAACACAATTTAATACCCCAAAACTCATACTAAACATTTAGATTATGATTCAAGCATCAAAATCACTTGCATGCATCAAAACAAAATTTCTCAAAACAGAATTGAGCTAAAAATTGGCCTCCAAGCCTTTCAACCTTATACACATAATGCCCTTTTGAGTCTTTGTTGACTCAAATCCTAAATCACTTGATTTTAGTCTCAATCTAGTATAAGGTAAACTTCTCCCATACCTCAAATTCGTGTTTGATGAGTATTATCACTGGAACTAGAAGAAAATCCATAGACTCCCCAAAAATCCTATGTTTTGCTTTCAGCCATGTTTTCCAGCAACAGGGTTAGAAAACCAAAGGATTTGACATAGAAATTGACCAAAGAAATTGGGGAAAACAATTAGAACTTACTGTAGGTAACATGCACTAAAGAATCAAAGTGTTTTGAAGCTTAAAAGTTACACGAGCTTACCAAAATCCAGACTGAAACTCAGCTTCCAGGAACAATAAGGAAAACAGAATCCAGCTTTCCCAACTTCACTTCCCAGATCAAATTCTCCTTCCACACACACTCTTGGCTTAAAATGTTTATATCAGTGGAAAGCCCTTGATTCAAGCTTTCCAGAAGTGTATCCCTCGCTCTCTATCACTCAGAGAAGAAGAGGAATTACTCTGGATGAGTTTGAAACCCTAACAGCCTCTCTTCAACACCAAATGCAGAAATCAACCCCAAATCCTCAGAAATCCAGCATTTTATGGACAAATTGGAGTAACATGCATGATGACGCGTGTTATCCACTAGATTGGAGCTGTTTTCGTGGCAATTCCATGGATTAATCAAGTGATTACTCATTAAAGCGCACTAACCCAGTTTCTGGGTTCATCGTCTAACCGGTTACAGGGCATTACTAACCGGTTAGGTCAGTACAAAATTTAAAAATTAATACTTTTTAAATTTTTCCCTCCAAGAACCTTTTCAATATTACATTTAAGTCCTAAACCAAGGACTAAAATGCAATATCCACATTTTTGTACTTATTTGCCATATAAAAATATTTTCACCTATTTTTATATTTCAAGGCTAATTAAATATAAAATATAAACTTGGAAAAATTTATATAAATTAATAATAAAACATTATTATTAATTTCCTTATTATCCGGGAGACAAAAATTAGGGGTGTTACACTACTCCCCCACTTAAAAGGAATTTCGTCCCCGAAATTCTAGCTTACATAAACAACTCAGGATGCTCTTGGCGCATCTTCTCCTCTAATTCCCATGTAGCTTCAGACACGTCAACATTTTCCCATATAACCTTAACTAAAGGTATCTCCTTTCCCCTGAGCTGCTTAATTTCACGATCTTCTATCTGGACTGGTCTGGCTTCAAAGGTAAGGTTCTCCTTCAAAGCTAGATCATCAGGTTGAATTTTCAAAACAACCGATGGGTCATGCACATATTTCTTCAACTGAGAAACATGAAAGACATTGTGCAAATTGGACAGAGAGGGTGGTAAAGCTATTTGATAAGCAATGGGACCAACTCTTCTAAAGATTTGGTATGGACCTATACACTTAGGTGAAAGCTTTCGGTTTCTCAAGGCTCTACTGATCCCTTTCATCGGAACTATCCGAAGAAACACATGGTCGCCCTCCGAAAACTCTATTGGTTTTCTCCGTCTATCAGCATAACTCTTCTGCCGACTCTGAACCGCTTTCATCTTTGCCTGAACCATCTTGATCTTCTCAGTTGTCTGCTGCACCATTTCTGGTCCAACCACTAAGTTCTCCCCCACTTGAAACCAGCATAGTGGGGTTTGACACTTCCTTCCATACAAAGCCTCAAAAGGTGCCATCCCGATGCTTGCATGGTAGCTGTTGTTGTACGTGAATTCAGCAAGGGGTAACACTTGATCCCAACTTCCTTGCTCTTCAAGTTCACAAGCCCTTAACACATCTTCCAAAGACTGAATAGTTCTCTCCGTCTGACCATCCGTCTGTGGATGATACGCAGAACTCAACTTTAATCTTGTTCCCATAGCATTATGCAGACTCTTCCAGAACTGCGAAGAAAATCTGGGATCTCTATCCGACACAATACTCGAAGGCACTCCGTGTAAACGAACTACCTCCTTAATGTAGACCTGGGTTAACTTATTCAAAGGATAGCGCATATTTATCGGAATAAAATGCGCCGACTTAGTCAACCTATCCACAATCACCCAGATTGCATCATGATTTGCTACTGTCCTTGGAAAACCAGATACAAAATCCATCGAGATACTATCCCACTTCCATTGAGGGATACTTAAAGGTTGCAACTGTCCTCCCGGTTTCTGATGCTCTACCTTAGCTTTTTGACAAATTAAACATGAAGCCACGTACTCCGCAACATCCTTTTTCAAACCAGACCACCAAAACATTTTCTTCAGATCCTGATACATTTTGGTCGATCCAGGATGCATACTCATCCGACTCTTATGTGCTTCATCAAGAATCAGTCTTCTAACCTCCTGATCTCTGGGTATGCAAATCCTTGTTCTGAAACGATGGATTCCATCCAACCCAATCTTGAAATCAGGTTCCTTCCCCTCTGAACCCAATCTCATCTTTTCAATCAGCTCCTCATCTATTTGTTGCAACTCCCGAATTCTTTCCAAGAACTCATTTGTAATCTGCAACATTCCTAACTTGATACTTGATGGCTCCACTTGCGTCAACAAACTCAAGTCTCTGAATTCCTCGATCAACGCTGCTTCCTTCACCATCATCGTACTCATGTGGATTACTTTCGACTCAAAGCATCCGCAACCACATTTGCTTTACCCGGATGGTAATGGATTTAAAGTCATAATCCTTCAAAAACTCCATCCACCTTATTTGCCTCATGTTCAACTCTTTTTTGGTCAAACAGATATTTCAAACTCTTATGGTCACTATATACTTGAAAAGTAGTGCCATAGAGATGATGTCTCCATATCTTTAAGGAAAACACGATCGCAGCCAATTCCAAATCGTGTGTCGGGTAATTCACCTCATGATTCTTCAACTGTCGTGATGCATAAGCCACTACTCTTCCTTCTTGCATCAACACACACCCAAGTCCTTGCTTAGATGCATCATAGTACACTTCAAAACTCTTATGAGGATCAGGTAAGATTAACACAGGAGACGATGTTAACCTTTCCTTTAATTCTCGGAAACTACCTTCACACCTGTCGTCCCACACGAACGGTTGATCTTTCCGAGTTAGCTTGGTCAAAGGCAATGCAATCTTGGAAAATCCTTCTATAAACCGACGATAGTATCCAGCCAGCCCTAAGAAACTTCTCACCTCAGTCACAGTCTTAGGCTGTTCCCACCTTAGCACTGAACTTACTTTTGCTGGATCCACCGCAATTCCTTCTTTCGAGATTACATGCCCTGGAAACTTTACTTCATTTAACCAAAACTCACATTTCGTAAGTTTGGCGTACAACTGCTTCTCCTTCAGGGCCTTTAACACAATCCTGAGATGTTCTTCATGCTCCTCCGGACTCTTAGAATAGACCAAAATATCATCTATAAACATCACTACGAACAAATCCAGATATGGTCTAAAAACCCGGTTAATATAATCCATGAAAATCGCAGGTGCATTAGTCAATCCGAACGGCATCACAACATACTCATAATGACCGTATCGAGATCGAAATGCAGTCTTGGGTATATCTTCCTCCTTTATCCTGATCTGATGATAGCCCGATCTCAGATCAATCTTGGAAAATACTGCAGCTCCCCTAACTATATCCATAAGGTCATCAATCCTTGGCAAAAGATACTTATTCTTAATGGTGACCTTATTCAACTGTCTGTAGTCCACACACATCCTCATACTTCCATCCTTCTTATTTACAAACAGTAATGAAGCTCCCCAAGGCGAAACACTTGGTCTGATCATCTGCTTCTGTAGCAATTCCTCTATCTTCTTTTTCATTTCTGTCATTTCCGGTGGTGCCATTCTATAAGGAGCAATAGAGATGGGGCCCGCTCCAGGAACTAAATCAATCCCAAACTCTATTTCTCGCTTCAGAGGTAATCCTGGTATCTCCTCAAGAAATACTTCCGAGAATTCCCTCACCACAGGAATCTCTTCTATCGGCATCGACTCTTCTTCTCTAGTAGCAGAGAATAAGCACATATAACCTTCAGGTTCAAGGGTTCTATATTGGATTGTCTTTTTATCACAATTGATGATCACTTGGTTCTTCATCAACCAATCCATACCCAAAATCACATCTAATTGTAACTTAGGGAGACAAACCAAATCTACTTTAGAGACACGACCCAAGATTTCAACATCACACCCTAAGCAAACCTTAGAGGTAAAGATAGCTATCCCAGTAGGGGTATCTATGTTAAGATAGCAAGGCGAATCAGAAACAACAAGATTCAACCTACTCACACATTCAGGAGAAACAAAAGAATGTGTAGCTCCAGAATCAAACATAATCTTGCAAGGTTGATCATTAAGCAAAAAGTTACCTTGCACGAGATTCGGGGTTTGAGTTGCTTCATTACCACTCAGGGTAAACACTCTTCCTTGCACCACAGACTTGCCAGTAGATCCTTTAGCATCACCTTTTGCAGGCTCTCTACAATCACGGGAAAAATGACCTTGCTTCCCACATTTGAAACATCCTCCTGTGGACCAGCAGAATTGACCATGATGATAACGCCTACACTTTTCACAATAAGGAGCATTATCGCGAGACTTGTTCTTGTTATCCATCACAGCTTTGCCATTGCCCTTGTTCTTCTGAGCATATGGACCATTATTTCGGTGATCAAATCTCTTCTTCCTCTATGGTCCATAGTTCTGTCCACTCCCCTTTCCTTGACTTCCTACCAGCTCAGCCTTCTTGTCATCCTCATACATTCTGCACATATCCACAAGTGCAGGAAAACTCTGAATCCGCTGGTAACTGAAAATAGACTTCAACTCCGGTCTCAGTCCACCTTCAAACTTAACACACTTACTCCTTTCATCAGGGTTATTCAAGTAGTAGGGAGAATATTTCATCAGGTCCTCAAATCTAGCAGCATATTCTCCTACACTCATATCCCCCTGCTTCAATTGCATGAATTCTACCTCCTTCTTTCTCCTTAAATCTTCTGGAAAGTATTTATTAAGAAATTTCTCCATAAACACTCCCCAGTTGATTGCTCTTCTCTCAAAATTCATCAATTGAACAGTATGATCCCACCAGTTCTCAGCTTCCCCTTGAAGCATGTAAACTGCATAGGTTACCTTCTATTCATCCGAAAAATCTAATGTTCTGAAAATCTTGTTGATCTCGTACAACCACTTATTAGCCTCATCAGGTTTGTATCCTCCCTCAAACCTTGGTGAATTTCACTTCCTGAATTCTGACAGAGTCTTAGCATCATGATTCACCACATTACCAACATGTGGATTACCAGTTCGTCCTTGAGTTGGCTGTTGTTGCTGCTGCTGCATGCCCTCCAGCACAGTCGTAATACGTTCTAACATTTCGTTCGTATAATTTCTATTTCTGGTCGCCATAGAAAGACCTGCACTATGGGCTTTGGGTCACTAAAATGTCTTTAAAACATAAGCACTACTAGCTGACTCAACAATCTTACTCAAATATATTCAAATAACATTGAATACCATACTTAGCTGCATCATCAGGGCCATGAGGGACAGGACCAATGCTCTGATACCACCAAAGGTGTGACACCCTCGTTTTATATCTTGAAAATAATAGATATTTCCAAATATAGAATACTTGCTATCAAAAATCGGGACTGGAAAATTTTTCCTTTTTAATTGGTACTTGCTCAATTATAAAACACCTTTCACCTGAGCAATTAAATTGAATTCGGCTTAATAATAGCTTAATTACGAAAAGGCTCTTGAGACAATATCTTTTTGACATAATGAATCATATTTGTAACCCTTATTAAAAACATATTATTTGTCTCTTGAGTTTGATCGAACATATAAAATAACAGCTTATTGCCGAATCCTTTTGAATCAAAATCAGAGTATGCGGAAATAAAATAATACTTGTGGGGCACTGCTGAGGTAAATAAAACATCATATATATATATATATGTATCATAACATAAAACATCCCCACATGTATCAGTAGCAAGTAACCAAAGTCGAGATAGCAAGATTTGATGGAACATATACAAACCAGCTGCTTAAAATAAACCTCACTCTAAGACCTCTCAAAATATATACAATATATCACACTGTTAAAATAGAAGTCCCAGAGCAGGTCATCCATGTCCTCAGCAGCTCCTCTGATCCTCTGCAGCTCTATCCCTAGACCTAGGATCCAAAACATCTATGCTATGCAGGCTCCTAGGAACCAGCAGGTCCACCTCTAGCAGAAACCGTAGGCTCGATATGCACCTCCTCCTCGTCCTCATCCTCCACAGGGTCCTCCTCAACCTCGCCCGACTGTGCAGAGACCCCACCACTGGGTCTAGGGTCTGCAGAAGCAGTCCTCTCAAAGTCAGTCGGACCAGGAGAAGGAGTCTCCTCGGTAACAACTCTATGGGAAGAAGGGTGAGTACGAGTGGTAGCTCTAAAACAAAAACTATGAAAACGACGCACTGGTCGAGCCGGGGGTGGTCCTCTATATGAGTAAAAGGGTGGAACATGCATAGTATAGACTAGAGGGATCCTAAATCTACAAGGTCGCACCCGAACCAGAGGGTTAGGGTGGTAGAGAGTGATCTCCACCTCCCCCTCAAAGGTGGCTCGGTGCTCCTCGTACATCCATATACCACTAGGGATAAGGTGTATCTCGATGCAGGCTAGGTATCTGGCCATCACCTAACAGGGCATAAGGTGTAAGTATACACATATACATAATCAATAAAGACTAAAAGTACAAACACAAGTATGTCATGGACTGACAATAATGCAAGTACATATGAGCATACCAATTTTCAACATTATATCTCTTATAATGCAAGTGGCATGATGCATGATTTCTATCCACAACTGAGGCCTCTACAAAAGTCCATCTTGGACGTCCATCCAATACACCGTTGTGTTCCCGAAACACTGACATTCGTTCCCAGAATGTAATGCCAAACCATACTTGGATAATAAGCATCACTCCTAGAGTGTGCATCACGTTCCCAGAACGCATACGTTCCCAGAAAGCATAAAAACCATGTCCCAGACACTGGCCACATTCCCAGAATGTGTCATCAAGTAGGTTACAATTTGGTACTCCCGGAGTACCCTCATCATATTCCCGGAATATGATAAACGTTCCTACCAACCAATCTTCCATTCTCTATGCATGAATGCACAATTATTAAGGTTGGTTTTATCTTTACTTTAATTACTGTGATTTAGAAATATTTCAATTTCTCTTTTGAATGATTAATTTGAGGTATAACCCTTAGCACAAAAATTCACTCTCTAATTAACTCAAATACATGCCATTAGGCTTAGATTGGGGAAAACTTAACCAATGGTATTCACTTTTCACTTAAAAGACTTAACTTTTATTTTTCAGTTTCAGGTAATAACCGGTTACAATCTCAGGCTAACCGGTTAGAATTACAGACCTGAACTTATTAACCATTGTAATTCAGAAAACCCTTTTCTTGAATTCTCTACCAATTCCATAAACAAAATTTCAGCATTGTTTTATACCTCAAATTTCGCTGAATTAATCATTCAAAGTCTAAATCACAGTTCATTCTCAATTGAACACAATTTCCTCTTGAAATTATCTCAAAATATTAAGGTATCAACTCCTCAAATTCAATCTGAACAAACAGTAATTGTTCACCTATTTTCCAGATTAATTCCAAGTGAAATTAGAGTATAGATTGGAGTAAAAATGGTATGTGTACAAGACCAGTTTCAGAAATTCATTTTCTTTGAAAAATTACAGTATCTAACCGGTTACAAATCTCGAATAACCGGTTAGGTTATGCAGTCTGTACACTGAAAAATGAGGTTTTGCATACCATTCTTTTCATTACTCAAATCTAACCAATTTCAACACTCAACAAAGTTCATATACCTTAATATGTACAGGTTTAACCACAGCAACAAATTCCATTTGCATACATTAAGTTTATAGCATCAAATTGCATAAAAACTCACATAAACACAATTTAATACCCCAAAACTCATACTAAACATTTAGATTATGATTCAAGCATCAAAATCCCTTGCATGCATCAAAACAAAATTGCTCAAAACAAAATTTAGCTAAAAATTGGCCTCCAAGCCTTTCAACCTTAAACACATAATGCCCTTTTGAGTCTTTGTTGACTCAAATCCTAAATCATTTTATTTTAGTCTCAATCTAGTATAAGGTAAACTTCTCCCATACCTCAAATTCGTGTTTGATGTGTATTACCACTGGAACTTGAAGAAAATCCACAGACTCCCCAAAAATCCTATGTTCTGCTTTCAGCCACGTTTTCCAGCAACAGGGTTCAAAAACCAAAGGATTTGACATAGAAATTGACCAAAGAAATTGGGGAAAACAATTAGAACTTAATCTAGGTAACATGCACTAAAGAATCAAAGTGTTTTGAGGCTTAAAAGTTACACGAGCTTACCAAAATCTAGACTCAAACTCAGCTTCCAGGAACAAGAAGGAAAACAGAATCCAGCTTTCCCAACTTCACTTCCCAGATCAAATTCTCCTTCCACACACACTCTTGGCTTACAATGTTTATATCAATGAAAAGCTCTTGATTCAAGCTTTCCAGAAGTGTATCACTCGCTCTCTATCACTCAGGGAAGAAGAGGAATTACTCTGGACGAGTTTGAAACCCTAATAGCCTCTCTTCAACACCAAATGCAGAAATCAACCCCAAATCCTCAAAAATCCAGCATTTTATAGACAAATTGGAGTAACATGCATGATGACGCGTTTTATCCACTAGATTGGAGCTGTTTTCGTGGCGATTCCATGGATTAATCAAGTGATTACTCATCAAAGCGCACTTACCCAGTTTCTGGGTTCATCGTCTAACCGGTTACAGGGCATTACTAACCGGTTAGGTCAGTACAAAATTTAAAAATTAATACTTTTTAAATCTTTCCCTCCAAGAACCTTTTCAATATTACATTTTAGTCCTAAACCAAGGACTAAAATGCAATATCCACATTTTTGTACTTATTTGCCATATAAAAATATTTTCACCTATTTTTATATTTCAAGGCTAATTAAATACAAAATATAAACTTGGAAAAATTTATATGAATTAATAATAAAACTTTATTATTAATTTCCTTATTATCCGGGAGACGAAAATTAGGGGTGTTACAGGAGTTGCTGTTTCAACCATAAGATTTGCGCACAACACCTACCCGCGGCGACATATTCAGCCTCAGCAAGATACTAGCCCAAGATACTAAAGAATTGCGAAGAAGATGACAAGTGTCGCTAGTGCTTTTTCTATCTACTTTGCTCCCAACAAAGTCAGAATCAGAATACCCAACAAGATTACATGAAGAACCTTTGGGGTACCATAAACCCATATCAGTTGTGCCAGACAAATATTTCATTATACGTTTGGCAGCAACCATGTGCGTTTCTTTTGGATTCGCTTGAAAACGAGCACATAAACAGACACTAAACATTATATCTGGCCTACTTGCCATTAAATAGAGAAGGGATCCGATTATACCTCGATATTTAGTGATTTCTACGGATTTACCTCCTTCATCTTTGTCCAGATAGCAAGATGTGCTGATAGGTGTTGCTACTGCCTTGGCCTTATCCATGCCAAATCGTTTCAATAGTTCCTTGCAGTACTTTGTTTGGCTAATGAAAATCCCATCCTTTGCTTGTTTTATTTGCAATCCCATGAAAAAGTTCAGCTCGCCCATCATAGACATCTCGAACTCTTCCTGCATCATACTTGAAAAATCCTTGCAAAGGGTTTCATTAGTAGCACCGAAAATAATATCATCTACATAAATTTGAACTAAAAGAATGTCTTTTCCTTTCTTTTTAATAAAAAGCGTGTTATCAACCTTCCCTCTTTCAAAATTATTTTCTAATAAAAATTTGCTAAGACGGTCATACCACGCTCTAGGAGCTTGTTTGAGTCCGTACAAAGCCTTTTTCAATTTAAAAACATAATCCGGGTGTTCATAATTTTCAAAGCCAGGAGGTTGACACACATAAACTTCTTCATTTATAAAACCATTTAGAAAGGCACTCTTTACGTCCATCTGATATAATTTAAAATCTAAAATGCATGCAAAAGCTAAAAGCAGTCTAATGGCTTCCAACCTAGCAACAGGGGCAAATGTTTCCTCATAATCTATCCCCTCTTCCTGGTTGTAACCTTGTGCAACTAACCTAGCTTTCTTTCGAACAATTAAACCAGCCTCATCGAGTTTATTTTTATAAATCCACTTAGTTCCAATAATCGGATGAGACTCAGGCCTAGGAACAAGTTCCCAAACCTGATTTCTTTAGAACTGGTTTAATTCCTCTTGCATTGCCAAAAGCCAATGCTCATCAAGCGTAGCCTCAGAAATATTCTTTGGCTCCACTTGAGAAACAAATGCAAAGAATTTACATAGATTGCTAATAGAATTGCGAGTACTTACGCCTTTTGTGATGTCACCTATGATTTGATCAATGGGATGGTGCCTCGGTGTTCTCCATTCCTTAGGCAAATCAGCGTTGAGCTACATGGATTGTTCTTGATTTTTCTCCTCAACTGATTTTTCATTGCTTTCGGAATGTTCCTTTCCTTTAGCATTTGGCTCCTCATCCTCATCAATGAATAGATCTCCAAGAATACCTGAAATGTCATTAACAGATACCTTTTGCAACTTTCTGGGATCGGAATCATCAAATGATACATGAATAGATTCTTCAATAGTATTACGAGATTTATTGTAATCCTATATGCTTTGCTCGAAACAGAATATCCAAGGAATATACCCTCATCAGCTCTAGCCTCAAAACTTCCTAGATTTTCTCTACCATTATTATGCGCATAACATTTACATCCAAAAACACGAAAATGGGAAATATTTGGTTTTCTCCCCTTGTACAGCTCATAGGGGGTTTTCTTTAAAATAGGCCTTATTAAAACACGGTTCATAACATAGCAAGCTGTACTCACTGCATCGGTCCAAAAATATGCAGGCAAATTCATGTCATTAAGCATTGTTCTTGAAAGCTCTTTTAATGAACGATTTTTCCTCTCCACAACCCCGTTTTGCTCAGGAGTTCTTGGAGCTGAAAAATAATGCTTAATTCCATGTTTTTCGCAAAATTTTTCAAAAAGATGATTTTCAAATTCTCCATCATGATCAGTTTTAATGGATGCAATGCTCAAATGCAATTGGTTTTGAATAATCTTGGCTAGCTTTTTAAATTCATGAAATGCATCATTTTTATGAGTAATAAAAAGCGTCCATGTATACCTAGAATAGTCATCCACAACAACTAAACAATAATAGTTGCCACAAAAGCTTTTTGTTTGACAAGGTCCAAAAAGATCCATATGTAAAAGTTCCAAGGGCCTTTGAGTTGAAACAAGATTTTTAGAAGGAAAAGATGCCCTTGTGAGTTTTGATTTAGAACCAGGATCACATTTTTCAGAAATAGAAAAATTTTGCTTTGGCAAACCAACTACTAAGTTTTTAGAAGAAATTTTATTTAAATGAGCCATGTGGATGTGACCTATTCTACGATGCCATAGCCACAATTCATCCTCTTTACTTAATAAACATTTCGCATCATTTGAGGGTATTGAGTTAAAATCAATAACATAAACATTGTTTATCCTGCAAGCAATTAGCTTAATAAGATTATCAACTTTACCCTAGATAATACATCTATCAGAATCAAAGATAACCCTATTGCCCTTATCACACAACTGACTAATACTTAGCAGATTGTGTTTTAGGCCCTCAACATGTAAGACATTTTCAATACAAGGTTTAGGAGGTGTACCAATTTTACCAACTCCGAGAATCTTTCCTTGATTGTTATCTCCGAATGTCACATGTCCTTGGTCCTTTGGCACGAGATGCGAGAATTTAGATTTATCTCCAGTCATATGTTTTGAGCATCCGCTGTCCAAGTACCACCACGATTTTCTTTGTTCTGGAGTAACCTACAAGCAAAGAGTTCAAGGTTTCTTTTTAGGTACACATATCTTTTTGGGTCCTTGAGCGTTAGTATAGCCAGAGTTTAAATCATGCCACCTTTTAGTTTCATTGTTCGGTTTAACGAACTTCACTTTTCGGTGTATGCATTCAGGTGCACCATGACCCTTTTTACCACAAATATGACAAATAATTAAAGGTTTCTTATGTTTGCTAGCGGGGACAAAAATGGTACTTAATTTCTTTTGATGCCTACCGGGTTGATATCCTAAACCCGCTCTATTAAAGAAACATTTTTGTCTCCCTAGCATCAAATTTAAAGTATTTCTACCTTTCGTAAATTTTGCAAGGGTTTCTTTTAAATCCTCTACTTCTTTAACAAGGTCCTTGCAGAACTTACAAGAAGAAGAACTAGCTTTAAATTTAACGTAATTACTAGAGGTGTTTGAAGAATTTTTCAAAGTCAAATTCAGCTCCTTATTTTGATTTTTCAAAAATTCATTTTCTTTAATAAGATTTTTATTCTTTTCTAAAAGAGAAGCTGAATTTTTCTTTTCTATAGAAATCAATAAGGATAACCTCATTGATTCCTCATGCAATTCTTCAAAAGCCTCTTGTAATTCATCATAAGAAAAGTTTAGTTCAGAAGTTACCTCATCTCCGTGTGCCATCAAACATATGTTGGTTGTCTCTTCTTGTTCGTCTGAATCCTCATCCGAACTTCCTTCGTTGTCCAGCCATGCCAAATATGCTAGCTTCCCTTTCTTTGAATTTGAGGTGCCTTTTTCTGAATTCTCTTTCTTCTTTAGCTGGTAGCAGTCTGCTCTGATGTGACCAGGCTTGCCACACTCATGACATGTGATGGTTGAGCCTCCACTCTTGTTGTTATCTCTTCTATAGAAGTTTTTTTTACCAACAGACCCATGTGTTCATCGTTTAACAATTATTTGTCCGAGTCACTTTCTGTTGCTGGTGCTTCAGCCTTGAATGCCAGACTTTTGACCTTCTTGTTTTCCTCTTCGTGTTGAGCCAATCTTTTTAATTCACTTTCATGCTCTTGTAACTTCCCAAAGAGAGTTGCCAGCGTCATAGTTGAAAGGTTTCTTGATTCAGCAATCGCCGTCACTTTAGGTTGCCATTCTCTTCCCAGACACCTTAGAACTTTGTTGATGAGATCCTCATTGGTGAATTTCTTCCCCAATGTCGTCAGCTGATTTACAATCATTGTGAAGCGTTTTTGAATCTCTTGAATTGATTCTCCATCTTTCATTCTAAATAACTCATATTCACCAGTCAGCGTGTTGATTCTCGATCTCTTCACTTCAGTCGTACCTTCATGTGTGACTTCCAGCGTATCCCACATTTGTTGTGCTGTCTCGCATGTCGATATCCTGAAAAACTCATCATAGATCAAAGCAGATGTTATAATATTTTTCGCTTTCAGGCCGTACTGGACTCTACGTTCCTCCTCCTTCGTCCACTCAACCATAGGCTTTTCGACGGTGATACCATTAACCACATAGGTAGGAACATAGGGACCATTTACGACAGCATCCCAAACTTTTAATCCGACTCCTTGAATAAAAATTTTCATACGGGCTTTCCAATACGCGTACCCTACCCCATCAAACATGGGAGGACGGTTAATAGAACTCCCTTCACCACCAAACAGAGAGTTTGAAGCCATACTCTTGAGACGGTTAAGTCTTAACACAAGAGACTAGCTCTGATGCCAATTGTTGGTTTTGGCCTCAAAATCTCGAGAGGGGGGGTGAATCGAGTTTTATTAATGTATTGTAAAAACCTTTACAAATTAAAAAATTGTTTTGAGATGGAGAGATTAAACGTTCGAAACGGATCGCGAAAACGATAGATAAAATAATTTGAGTAGCGCGAAAACGTAAAAATTGAAATATGCGGAAATATAAAGAGATAGGGATAGAAAAGCTTGCACTGGTGAATTTTATACTGGTTCAGCCTTCCCGTCGAAAGGCCTAGTCCAGTCCCCAAGCGACCCGCCTGAGAGTTCTTATAATCAACAATAGAGCCGCACCCTATTACACCCAAGAGCACCCCACACACTACTAGGAACCTCCGTTCGCTAGGGGCCTCAAATCACACAACAGGGTTCCTCACCCTACGAACGCCTCAACGTTCAACTACGGGATTCTCTCCCTACCACTAAGGTTGAGTACAAATGATGTGAGTGATTACAACAAGTATAATGTGTTCTCAATAACACAGATTCTACAATAAGCTCTTATGACAATGAAGTACTTTTTCTCTAGGAGTTACTCAGCCAACAAGGTTTTTTGTTCTTCAAAAGTATGAACGTGAAAACCAGAAGATTTTGAGAAGAAGAAGAGAGAAACGTGATTGTCAGGAAAGAATGAATGAATGATTGAAAAAATATGATCAACTGAATGTTGGAGTGAATTACTTTTTAAAATAGAAAAACATTTTAGAATCAAAAAGATTTAGAATAAGTAAAACAAAATCAAAACAAAATAAAATAAGATTTGAAATAAGTTTTAAAATCAAAACTAAATCAAAATGATTTAGGGAATAAAATAAAGATTTGATTCTTAAAACTAAAAAGGAAATAATTCAAATTTAAAATCATTTTCGAATTTTATAAAATAAATCAGAATCTTTTATATAAAAACAAATCAGGAAATAATCAAAATGATTCTGACACGTTTTTCAATAAAACTTGAAGTAATCGATTACTTTTTGAAGGTAATCGAGTATTCCTTCAAAAATAGAAATTCTTAAATTCATTTGAAAACCATGTAATCGATTAGACCAATAATAGTTAATCGATTACACCACTCCTGTTCAATGTATGATGCAACTCATTTAATCGATTACACTTAAACACTTAATCGATTACTGAGCCTCTGATATGCATATGATGCAACATCATGTAATCGATTACTTAGCCTCTGAAAAATATATGATGCAACAATTATAATCGATTACTTGAGCCAGGTAATCGATTACTCCCATAAGAAAGTAATTGATTAACAAGATTCATTTAATCGATTACAACCTCTCTGATTTTTCTATGATGCAACAAAGTTAATCGATTATCTTGAGCAGCTAACCGATTACTCTCTCTTGCATACATAAAAATATATAGAGTTTTGTAACATCAAGTATTTTCACTCATATTAATGCAGAAAACATTTTTTTTTCATGAAAAACACGTTTTTCTCCTTCTCTCTTTTTAAAATGAATGAAAAACTCATTGGCTTTTGTAAACTCGTAAAGAAATAGAAACTCCATTACCTTAAAAATGATCTAAGGAAAAGGTTTCTAATCTATGTCTTGCTTGATTCTTCAATCTTGAATATGGATGACACTTGTGAGCTTGAACTTGAGTTGGCTTGTTATCATCAAAACAACATCTTGAAATATACTTGAAGTCCATAAGAGAGTTTGAAGCATGCCTTCCAACACAAGCTTGACTTCCAACAGGCTTGCTTGATGACACATTATGGTTGACGATGTGGCCAGCAAAAGTGAGATGCTGATGATATGGTTATTCCGTTAAGACGACGGGACGTTGCTCGAGGAGCACGTTATGTACCATTTCCAAGCTTGTCGTGTACATTCTAGGTGAAAGTACGAATGTTGTACACCTAGGAGTACAATGCACTGTTGAGTGCTGATATGAAGTAAAGGATGGACGTCAGAGAGAGACATAGATTGATGGAGTTAGGGTTGAGAGCTAGACTCATACATCATGCCACTCATTTAATCTAAAGTTGATAAATGGAAATAAGTATGAGCATTTTACTTGCATTAAATACTTGCTAAGTGCTAAATGTGGTTGTTGATTATTGCTACATATCTTCATATTTACGTTGTGCATTTATTTATGCTCTATTTATTATGTGTATAGAATTGCTTATCCCTGTTGTAAGATCCATAATTTAATTCCCAAGTTTAATTAGGAGATTAGTGGACTTAAGAGGTGAAGAGTGGTAGGAAAAACCCAGTGATAGACATTAGAACCAAGAATAGTCAGGAAATAGTTAAAGTTTCTAAATAGGGAGAAAAATTAGAATTTTAATATTTAGAGATCAAAACCCAAAACCAACCGTTGGATTTGAAGATAAGTATGTTAGGAAGGTTATATTCAAATTTGAGCAAGATCCAACAGTCAACGAAGAAGTTATGGCCATTTGAATTGCGAAAGGTGCTGTCATTTTTAACATTGGATATCTATATCCAACATGGGACATCGATATTGGATATCGATATCCATAGGTGGATATCGATATCCACGACTCTGCAACACCAATTTTTAAGTCGGTAAACACGAATTTTCACTCATTTTTCATGGTTTTCTTCCCCTCCTTCCACGAGCTCTCTCCCTCCCTCAACCCTAATCTTTCCAATCGACCAAACCACCCTAATTTACATGAAATCAACATCACAAATCGGTTCCCCATCAACTTCTAGCTATTTTCCCTCACATAAATCACATATATCTCCCTCTTTCATTCAAATCCCAATTCACCCACCAAAACCTAGGTTTGTGCAATCACTGCCATGGAGCTTCTAATTGTTCAAGAAGTCTTAGAATATGTTGGAGAGCATGTAATAGGAGGCTAAGGAGCTAGGTTTGGAGTTTTGTAAGTGGGTTCCAAGAGAACCCTATTTTCCTCTCTCTCTCTCTAAAAGGTAAGGGGGAGACATTTAGCTTAAATTAGAGAAAGGATATAGTGGTAATAATAGAAATATAATTATATACATATTTAGTTTTGTGTCTGATATGAATTATGTGTGGGTTTTTAAGCTATGGTTTTATGTTAAATTAATTGATTGATGGTTATATTTGAATTATGTCCTGGTTATGATTTATGTGAATCTCCGTTTATGATTTTGAGTTAAACTGGATGATTAATGATGATGGTTGAACTGTTGAATATAGGATTGGATTTTGGCATAATTATGTATGTAAACCCTAAATTAGAAAAACATGCTTAATTGGATATAATATTATAAAGGCTTGGCTATTCAATTTATATAAAAATGAGTAGAAACACGTGCATCAAGAAGTGAGGAAGGACGTTAGGAATTGGGAAAGGTTCGTGAACAGTCTATGGACCGAAGGACGAATTCACGCGAAGGTCCATAAAATTGACGGACGAGAGTGTTATAGTGACTAGATTGTGTTATTTAAACAATCGCGAAAAACTATTATAGAGGACTTTGATCTACTAGAGGACCTAAGCCAGTACGAAGGACGAATTCACGCGATGTACTTGATAAGTCGGGGATTGGTCCTGTGCACACTATAATAGTTTTTATCGGTCACTTATTCACATCATAACTAGTGAAAAGTGGTCCCTGCTAAAGCCAATTTGGGTAAAACGGCCCAAATTGTATGAAGGACGATTATACGCGAAGTACTGTGCAAGCATTGGTTGGGGGACACTTACTCCTAGTTGACCTTTTCCCAATTGTGTGGAGGGTGATGTGAGGATATATGGAATTATGGATATATGGGCATATGGAATCATGGAATTATGGAAATATGGATAAATGGAAACATATGGCATATGGATCATTATGGGTTATGGAGTTGCATTGCATCAATTGCATTTGTGCATTTTGGATGATAATATGGAAACTTTATTTATATGGAATCATATATTGGTGTGATGTGTATTTACTTATATTCTATTATTGTTATTATGTGTTTTCTTTAATTTCTGTTTAAATGTCTCACCCTCTTGGTTGACATTTTTAGGTACCCGCAATGAAGATAATTTGGATATTCTGCCACCGGGGAGCTTTACACTTCAATGACGGAGTGTAATATCTAAACATGACCTGAGGGTCATGATGATGCAACCATTAGGATCTTTAATCATATGTAGCAAACTAATTAAGTTTTATAAAGAGTATTTCAATATTTTGATTCAAATTAGGGTTATACTTTTATATTGAGATTTTATAACTGAGGAAGTTGTAATATCTGTTTTGTGTGAATAGATAATCTCTGAAAACTTGACAGGTATATTGAATTGTAAAGGAAAGATCTATAATTTAAAATAAAACCTGTCAAAATTTTTATAAAACTCACCAGTTCTTATATTAAACTTTATTATAAAAAGGAAGGATGTTAAACATGTGCCCTTGTAGGTGATGTCACGTTACATCGCTTGCATCGAGATCCGGCCACTTCATAGTGGCATATGGATCTACGAGGATCACTGTAACGCCCACCGGAATTATCCTCGAAATTATAAATATTAAATGAAATAGTAAGTAGATATCAAGTAGATATTAGATGGATATTATGTGAATGAATGTTATGAAACTACTATGTGAATATTAAGTGAATTTCAATGAAAACATCACCCAAAGATTGTGTCATATCTCATTCATTAACCGTCGGATCGTGCCCAAATTTGTGCACAAGCTTCCCAACCCTCTTGTCTTCAAATCCAACGGTGGAAATTTCATTTGGAGGCCAAAAAGCCTAGATAATCGATTACCAAGGCCAGTAATCGATTACCAGGTCAAAATTTCAATGTCTGACCAAATTTAAGCCTCAGTAATCGATTACCAGGAATTGGTAATCGATTACCACGACTCTGTTGAGCCAAAGTTAAGGCGGTTAATGAAAGAATGGCTGAGGATTTCCCACGATTTCAGCCACACAATGCCACAAAAATCACCCTAGCTCTGTAGAGGACTGATAGGGACATGTTGGGGTGCTTAATTTAAATATATGGAGGGAGTATACAACCAAAGAACACAAGAACATAGCCAAGCTCTCTGAAAATCGAGTTTTCCTGTCATCCACTTTCCCTGATTCGTTCTTCATGATCCAAACATCAAATCTTTACAAACTATATACCAAATTAAAGTTCATACAACTCTCTTTAATTTGATACTAAGTTTGCTTGATTTGGTGGTCTGTGGAAAGAGTAGTGAGCCTGCAAAGATTGGTGTTCAAGTCTGAAAACTGAGTTTCAAATTCAAGGAGCTTACTTTCCTTGATTCGTGTGGCAAGCTCAAGCATCCTTTGGGCTTCAAACTTGTTTTATTTTCATGTTGACATATCCTAGTTTTGATTCTAATCCTTGATCACGATTTTTTGTGACTTATTCTTGATGAAAAACCCTGATCTTTTTGCCTTGTTGAACTGAAAACAGAGCCTTGAGCAGCTGAACCAGAAACTTGGGATTTTCCCAACCAAATCGTTTCTTTCCAGTTCAAACTCATCGGAATCTTTGAAATAGGTAAGGGAGAAGTTATCCGGGTGCTAGAATAATAATCCGATGGCTAGAAATCTAGGAGTTCTCATGAACTCAAGGGCAAAATTAGTGAAAAATGAGAACTTGAATTAGGATAATGACTTGGAGGTCATTTTAATGCTACCTCTGGATTGGAACAACTTATATATGATGGATATGAGCTAAACAAATAAAGAAATTGGACTGATTCATAGAGGAAATGAAAATCATATGTGAGGTTGTCATTTTACGTATTTTATGAACTTTGAATGAAATCTATATGAAATTGATGGTTGGATGGCTGAAAATATGCATGAACATGTTTGAATATATGTGAATTTGATCTGTTTTGAGTTGTATTGGATTAAAGTGAAGTGTATCAAAAGTTGGTATAGCAAAACTCAATTCAGTGTGTATTCTGCTGCAGGGTAATTGATTACCAGGGTCTGGTAATCGATTACCAGGCTAAATTTGGCACCAAAATTTGAATTTCCACGTGGTAATCGATTACCACCCTTGGGTAAGTAATCGATTACCACCCTTGGGTAATCGATTACCAAGGCCCCTGAATGGAAATTTGCTCAATTTTAATACACCTAGCCTTAATCTAACACACTAATGGATCATGAAAGGAAATTTTATGAAGGAATGAATATGTGTATGATGATTTTGATGACTCTTGACTAGGAATGTGAAATTTATGATTATAAAAGGAATGAATAATGATAAATGAATTTCATTCCCCAAGGAAGTGCGGATGTTAAGATAATGTTATTATCTTGATGATGGAATAATGATGATAAAAAGGAATGATAAAGTATATGCATTTGTATTAAAGATATTGAGCGGAGGCAGCTCATATCATGGATCCTGAGCGAAGGCAGCTCGCATACTAGTCGAGCTGAGCGAAGGTAGCTCGCATACTAGTTACGCTGAGAGAAGGAAGCTCGTATCCTAAATGTTGAGCGAAGGCAGCTCACATACTAGTGACCCCGGGTTATTATTGAGACAAGAGTACATGCATCATGCCACTTAATTACAAGAGAATTGAGTGATAAATTGGGTGTGCATTTGTGTATACATTATTCCTTGATTATTTGACTACTTGTGTTTGTTATTTCTAGTACTGATAGATTATTATTTGATGATGTGCTTCGGCTATGACTTACTCTCTTTGCCCTTTGTTTGTCAGGTAATGACACAAAATCCGATATGCGTAGAGATGAGGTTCATTCCTCAAGGGGAATGGCATAGGAGGGGTACTAACTTGATTCTAGAGGGGACGGTGGAGATCATGATCCGCCGTCTGAACCCTCTCCCTCATATGCATTCCCTGAGGACGTGTGTTCCTATAGTCTTTATCGTTCGCCTGTTTCCTGACTAAGGCGAATGATAACTGACTATGTGATGTTATATACCCTGGATCTTTTGGAGTTGAGAACCATGTGCTCTGGGTCGTAATATTTTTTCTGTAAAATACTGTAAAATATGTGAAATGACCTAGAGTACACAATGAAAGATAGAGAAGATTCAGGAGCTAGAGAAGATTTTTCAGACCATTCCATGCGATGAGGAGCAGAAAGTGACCTATGCGGCATACATGCTGGTAGGAGAAGCTGAAAACTGGTGGAAGAACACCAGGCAGATGTTGGAGCATGAGAGAAGGCCCATTACATGGGACGTCTTTGTGGAAAAGTTTATGGAGAAGCATTTTCCAGAGGACATGCAAAACCGAAAGGAGGTCGAATTTCTGGAATTGAAACAAGGGAATATGTCGGTGGGTGAGTACGCGGCTAAATTTGAAGAACTGATGAAGTACTCACCCTATTACCAGTATCATCCTGATGAGCACGCAAAGTGTGTCAAATTTGAGAACGGGTTAAGAGCTAATATCAAGCCGTTCATTAGCAGTCATTTCATCCGGCATTTCCCAATGTTAGTGAATCGATGTAGGATGTTCGAGGACGACATGAAGGCGAAGGCGGCTCAGGAGCGAAACCAAGGGAATCAATAGCACCATGGATCGCAACGTAATCATGGACGGAATCAACGAAGGAACCAGAACTGAGGTCCTTATGTTCACCGGAACCAGAGAATGGGTGGGGTTGAGGGACAATCTACACCAACTGCTAGCCCTCCCCAGTGCAGCAAATGCAAGAGGTATCACCATGGACAATGCTGGAATGAGAAACCACCTACATGTTTTGAGTGTGGAAAGCAAGGTAACATCTCTCACTATTGTCCTGAAGCAATTAAGAAGGCAAGTCAAGGCGGATCTGGAGGCAAGTTTATGAACCAAGCTAAGGTCTATACCATGTCTGGTGCTGAAGCCGATCAATCTGAAGATCTTGTTCAAGGTAACTATTTTCTGAATGGTATGCCTTGTAAGATTTTGTTTGACTCTGGTGCAATGCATTCGTTTGTTTCATACGAGTGTGTGAATCGTCTGAAGCTTATAGTTTCAGATATGCCCTATAATTTGAAAGTGTCAACCCCGACTAACTCTCCGGTTATCTCTTCGAGAGTTTGTCTAAATTTTCAAGTTACGGTATTAGACCGAACGACCCCAATTAATCTGATTTGTCTGCCTCTATCGCAATTGGATGTGATACTAGGAATGGACTGGATGTCTGCTAACCATGTAACCATTGATTTACATAGAAGATCCTTGATCTTTCAAAACCCAGAATCTTTGTTTAGCCAATCAGAAGGTTATCTATGTTTGCTTTCGGCTGCTATCGAGAAGGAAGCAAAGATAGAGGATATCCGACAGTTTGCGAATTTCCGAAAGTATTTCCTGAAGAGGTGCCTGGATTGCCACCGAAGCGAGAAGTGGAGTTTAGCATCGAATTGGTTCCTGGAGCTGGTCCCATTTCGATTGCGCCTTATCGAATGGCCCCAGTGGAGTTGGCAGAGTTGAAGAAGCAAATAGAAGATTTGCTGGAGAAGCAATTCATAAGACCGAGCGTCTCACCATGGGGTGCACCTGTTCTCTTTGTCAAGAAAAAGGATGGGAGCATGAGAATGTGTGTAGACTATCGGCAGTTGAATAAGGTGACAGTAAAGAATAAGTACCCTCTTCCAAGAATTGATGATTTGATGGACCAAGTTCGTGGAGCAGCGGTATTTTCTAAAATTGATCTGAGGTCTGGGTACCATCAGATCCGAATCAAGGAGGAAGATATTCCAAAGACTGCATTTCGGTCCCGATATGGACACTACGAGTATGTAGTGATACCTTTCGGACTGACCAATGCTCCGGCTATATTCATGGATTACATGAATAGAATCTTTCGGCCTTATCTAGATTCTTTTGTAGTAGTATTTATCGATGATATTCTGATCTACTCTAAGAATTTAGAGGAGCATGCCACTCACCTTAGGATTGTGTTAGAAATCCTCAAGGCGAAGAAATTGTATGCGAAGCTATCCAAGTGTGAGTTTTTGTTGAAGGAAGTGAACTTCCTTGGGCATATAATTTCTAAAGAAGGCATTGCAGTCGATCCGGCCAAAGTTGGAGTTGTGCTCAATTGGGAAAAACCCAAGACGGTCACAGAAATCCGAATTTTTCTGGGATTAGCCGGATATTACAGGAGATTCATTGAAGGATTCTCCAAGATTGCTCTTCCTCTAACACAATTGACCCGGAAGGAGCAACCTTTCGTCTGGGACGAAAGATGTGAAGCAAGTTTCCAGGAGCTGAAAGGTAAATTGAAATCATCTCCGGTGTTAACTTTACCAGATCCAAAGAAAGGTTTTGAAGTATTTTGTGATGCTTCGAAACAAGGTTTGGGTTGTGTTTTGATGCAAGAAGGAAAAGTGGTGGCTTATGCATCAAGACAATTAAAAGTTCATGAAGAGAACTACCCAACCCATGATTTGGAGCTTGCAGCTATAGTGTTTGCATTAAAGATATGGAGACACTATTCATATGGAGTTACGTTCCGAATATTCAGAGATCATAAGATTTTGAAGTATCTTTTTGATCAGAAAGAACTGAATATGAGGCAACGTCGGTGGATGGAGTTTATTAAGGATTATGACTTTGAGTTGCATTACCACCCTGGGAAGGCCAATGTGGTAGTTGATGCTCTAAGTCGTAAAGCTTTGCATGTCAGTGCATTGATGGTGAAGGAAGCTGAGCTGATTGAGCAATTCCGAGATCTAAACTTAGCTGTGCAATTTGACCAGAAAAATATCAAATTGGGAATGCTGCAAATTTCCAATGAATTTCTTAATGAGATTCGGGAATTACAGCAAAGAGATGTAGAATTGCAAGAGAAGTAGAAGCTAAGTGCGGAAGGGAAGGAACCAGATTTTCAGCTAGGAATAGATGGAATCTTGAGATTCAAAGATAGAGTATGTGTTCATGCCAACCCAGAACTTAGAAGGGTTATTCTCGATGAAGCTCACAAGAGTAAGATGAGTTTGCATCCAGGATCTACCAAAATGTATCAGGATTTGAAGAAGATGTTCCGGTGGTCTGGTTTAAAAACGGATGTAGCAGCTTATGTATCATCTTGTCTTGTTTGTCAGAAGGCAAAGATTGAACATAAAAGGCCTGGCAGAGAACTACAACTGTAACACCCAAAGTTTTTAAATAAAATATCACTTAAAAGTTTAATAACTAAAATGAGCAACTTAAAATTTTCTTTTCATAAATCAAATTTACAAATAAAATTGGGCATTTCAATTATAATATGAGTAGCGCAACATATAATTTCCTTCTTTCCAAATCCTCCGTTGCGACACTCTGATCCTTAATCTCCTTCAGCATATACCTAAAATGATAACCACTAACGGTGAGACCTTTTCACAACACATTGAATTAGAAGATAATAAAGAGCACATAATAGCAACTTAAGCATCATAGTCAAACCAAGCCATGAATAACAAAATGCTTCACTTTCACATTCCAAAATCATTTCCATTTTCCATTATAGACCATAACACATGTGTCTCCTCATGGTCAGAGGACAACACACCCAACTTAAAACCTCGCATGTTTCCTCACGGTCAGAGGACAACATACACACATCTCTTCATCTTTCATAACATCTTCATATTTTCTTTACCATTAGGACTTAGTGCACCTGTTAGGTCGTTTCTCACCCACTAGGATTTTCACCCAATCCAGGTCATTTCCACCTATTTGGCCACGGTTGACACCCGTTAGGACTAAAAACATCATTTTAACTCTTTTACACTCCTTTATTATTTGTGCAGCATGATTGATCCATTGGGTACACCCGCCTAACGGGTCATTTACGGGGCCTAATAGGTCATTTTCACCTGGATGGGTAACTTGTCACCTAACAGGGCACCTAATGGGTCGGTGTATCCCAAGGATCAATCATAGCTGCAGCTTAGTCACTTTTATAAATCACTCTAGTTATTCACATTCAAGAAGCAAATATCTACATTAAGCACTTGCACATTTTAAATTCCAACATCACACAACCACCAACATTCAATATCATTTATGTTCCAAAACTATTCGTCAATGCAATTCATAAACACATATACTCCAAACTAAGACTAAAACCTCACTTCAAACATTCTAGCTACACACTTTCATAATGAAGTAAACAATTAACATTAAGCCATGAAATAACCTTCTGACCACCAATCCTCTTTCCTACCTATTAGGTTGAATTATTTATCATCACATATTCAATACTTCAACATAAAAATACTCATTTCACATACATAATGAACATAGCCACCCACAACAGACAACAGATAATCACAATCAATCGACATACTCAGGTATGTCTCAGAGTGCTGAAAAATAAGTCAACTCCCTAGGGTTCTTCACTTCCTACTTTTAACAACATGTATAAGGGATTTTACCAAAATTTACATCAATTAAAAGATTTAAAGTAAATCAAAAAATACATTCAACATTCCTAAACTCAATCTAAATAGGTGCTATTTTATTACCCATAACCCAATTTAACTACTTAACCCAAATCCTATTATATACCCCAACTATCCCTAACTCAAAGTGTGGAAAAGTGACCCCCCTTACCTTAGAGAAGGAGAGAGACCACACAAAGCTCCAGGGACCCCAAATCTACTCCGGATCTACCTTGTTTCCCGATCTCTAGACCGATCTCCACTCCGTTCTTCAAGATTGGAGGAGAGAGAAAGGAGCCCTAGCAGAGAGAAAGAGCTTCATGAAGAGAGAAAGGGCCACCAAGGGAGGAAATGAAGGCAAAGACATAAGGAAGATGATGGTCCTCATGGGTGAAGGTTTGGAAGGGTGGATTTGGGTGGTTGTTGATGGTTTGGGAAAGAGAGGAAGAGAGGGAGACGTATGAGAGGGAGGAGGAAGAAAAGGAAGGTTTAGCTTTGAATCAACAAGGTAGAAGGATCGAAGCTTGATGATGATGGAGGAACCAATGAAGATGATGGTGGAAAAGGATTTTGAGCTCCAATCCTCCATGGGAGCTCCAAAATCACGAGGAGGAGGAAGAAAAGGGGAGAGAGAAGCGTGAAACAAGAGAGAGAGGGAGAAGGGTCGAATGGATAAGGGGGGAGGGAATGGGTGGCTGAAATAGGGAGATAAGGGGTAGAAATTACGTTTCTGCCCCTTAAATTATTTTTATTTTCTGCATCAGACCTGAAGTAATCGATTACTTGCCCAAAGTAATCGATTACTTTTCCAAAATAATCGATTGCTTCCTCCAATTAATCGATTACTTTTGCAGCATCATACAATCACCGAAGCACTAGTAATCGATTACTTTGCCTAAGTAATCCATTACTTTGCCCAAGTAATCCATTAATTTTAATGCAACTTTTGTGCGATTTCACCAGAGAGCATGTAATCGATTACACCCTGCAGGTAATCGATTACTCCTCTAAAAACTCCTATTTTAACAAACTCTAACTCTAAGACACTACCCTTAACTCCTATCCAAGGTTTCCTATGGTTTTTCCTCATAACTTCTAACTTAGTTCTTCCTAATTACTCTTGGAATTAAAATTTGGGATGTTACAATTCTCCCCCACTTATTGGAGTTTCGACAACGAAAATTCCGCTCAAAATCCTTAATTGGGGAACCATGCCGGAAAAAGGTTTTCTAAGCTAAGCAACTTACTCAACTTAGTTCTGCTCTCCAGCTTGGAATTGGCATACCATTCCGCATGTTACGCCATTAGACTCTTGTAATCATTGAAGAGCACCAACTATGGTTTAATTCTGGTCAACCTCTAGGCTACTATTCTATCAGATTTCTAAGGTCAGCTGGCTTCCCTCCGGAATCCTACTTCGAAGGTTGGACAGGGCACTAATACGCTCTAAATACTATTACCCTAAAGGTTTAACTATACTCTAACTCCAAAATCTACTACTTATGTCCTAAATCTAAATTCTAATCAAAGACATCCATCATTCACACAAACATAAATCATGTAAACATCATTCAAGGGTCAAACATTCACAACAACAGTCCACAACATCTTACACCTTAAACCTAAACATAACTCAACCTGGCTTCCTTCCTAACTATTCCTAGTCTGACTTAGGGCTGACACTTACCTCTACAAACACATTCACAAATATCATCACATATATTAAAAAGCGTTTATAAAGGGGTTCGGGAAATAGGACTTACATAGTTTGCAACCAAGATGAGTTTTATAAATTCAATTTCCCAAGGTTTTTGAAGATTTGGAAGATAGCGTCCCTGACATAATAGAACATTATGGTAAATTTTCAAGTCAATTAGAGTTCATCAGGTTCACTATTGACCCTACGACCACTTGTAAAAGATTTGTAATGGTCGGGGTGAACCTACGTTAAATCCATTTAAAATTAGTAAACAAACTCCAATTGGCCTCAAAATTTGATGGGACATCACCTATACTTGGCCCAAGGTTGTGTAAGATTATCAAACCGATTAGAGCACATTAAATTTTTCACTTTGTTTAAAAACAATAACCTGCTCCAATTGGCTTGAAATGTTATATAAACAATAATTCAACCCTAGGGTGTTTAGGCCAAATCTTCCAAGTTAAAAGAATATCCTAAACCCAAAAACTTAGTTTTCCACTGTATATAAAACCCTGATTTCCCAATAGACACCTAACCACGAACATATACATCTTTAAAAATCCTTGGTTTGAACAATCACTAATTATGGGGATTTAAAATGCAGAAAGAAGGTCCCATACTCGTGAAACACTTAGAAAAACAATTTTTCATTTGAAAATTCAATAAAACTTTTAATCATGCACCTTACCATGAAGAGATACCTCCATTTAATTTCATAAGAACCTAGATGAAGGAGTGAAAGATCACTCAAGATTGGATAAACTCAAAGAAAGAGGGAATGTGCCTTGAATCTTGGAAAAAATTTAGTTTTAATTCATCTTCAAAAGTTACAACAATTACATTCCCTTTTCCTTTTACTTCAAGTTTAAAAATTGAGTTTTCATTCCGAATTGATTTTGAGTCGCATAGGAAGGGTTTCTATTTGATCGATGTGTGACTTGATTACAAAATTCACTTCTCGATCACTTAGAAATCCTTGTATTTCTTACTATTTCTTGAAAATTTGCCATGCGACCTCACTATCCATTTGGAATGATTGTAGTTCGGTGCAACTTTTGATATTCATTTTGAACACTCACAAGCATCAGTCAAACTTCACTTTGCACATGGGAATTATCAAAGACATATATCAATCGAACATATACAAACAAAATTCAGTTTCATCTAGAACACCATTTCCAAAGCAACATTTTTAGTCAATGCTTAGTGGAAAGTAATTTGGGACTTCAAACATAAAGAGAGCAACTAGAAATCTATTAATCCCAAAATCGTTTGAAAACATTTTCGAAAATTTAAGTTCATTTCCACATAAACATAGACTTTTTCATATATACCAAATACACTACCAATGATGTAATCAAAAGTGAGGTAAGAACTTCTATGCTGAATTTCAACCCCATACTTGATTAGTTAAACCTCTTTTCGTTACAAAATTTTATTATAGTAACTCGGGGTTCAAGTTCAATCAGTAGAAGCTTCAACTTAACTTTCGATTAATATAAAAGTCATCGGAAATCAAATTAGATGTGGAATCAACCACGAGTTCAATAAAGATGTTTGTGTTGTTTTTATGGATTTTAGTCTACCTGATGCAAACTGAGTCATTCGGATAGATTATAATCGAGGTAGTAAATCATTTTGATTTTCATGATTCCACTTCTAATTTTCGTTCGCTTACTTTAACACTGCACTATTCCACATATAGGCATATTTCGAGAACCTTTTGATTGAATTCAAACCACTTCTCAAATTGGGAAAAAGTTTGTTTTTTTTTGTAACTCAAATTAATATGATTCAGTGTTTTAAATGCGATCGATTAGTTCTCGATGCCTATTTTCATTTGATGCCACAATCACTTGAATCAAGTTTAGTTACAGAACCGCTTATTAATTTAGTATAAACCTTATTTTTCGTTTCTCTTAAATACTAATCGAATCAACGTGACCTTAGTCACTTGGTTGGATTAGTATTCGAGATTCATAATTTATTTATTCCATGCGGTTCCATTTCTAATCCCGGTTCAATTACTTTGACACCAAATTACTCAACAAACATGCATTAAGATCACACACAAAGCACTTAGCAAAGAAAACAAACATAAAAGAATTAACACATAAGTTTTATACACAGGAGATCCATTACTAATTCACGATGATGCACAAACTCCTAGATTTCGACGACATCACCTCCCCGTAAATGCAACATCGGATTGGCCAGTTCCGACACTACATTCCATCAGTGGTAATAGCCTTCGTTATCCAGTTAAAGTTTATGCACTACGTTATTAATTAGTAAGATTTCCTTTGTAAGAAACTTTAACTTTTAATTAACTCAACTTGGAATTTGCATCCCTTAAACAAAAATCAATTTGCACCTTTGAAGTTTTCTGCTTACAAACGTGCCACACTTATAGGATGTAATTCTTTGAATTCCCTAAGGGATCCGGCTTAGGTTCCCAAAGAATCACATTCTATTATCCTTGGTCATCTCTGTTATCAAAAATTAGTAGTTGTCCATTAGGAAATTCGCGCACCTGTTAGGTCATTTCTCACCCACTAGGATTTTCACCCAATCCAAGTCATTTCCACTTATTAGGCCACGGTTGACACCCATTAGGACTAAAATAAAATTTTAATTCTTTTACTTCTACAAGACACATTTCACATTCATAATTCATACCATTTGCGTAGCAGATTGATCCATTGGGTACACCCGCCTAACTGGTCATTTACGGGGCCTAATAGGTCATTTTCCCCTGGATGGGTAACTTGTACCTAATGGGTAACTTGTCACCTAACAAGGCACCTAATGGGTCGGTGTATCCCAAGGATCAATCTTTGCTGCGACTTAACCATTTTCATAGATTTCATAATCCAATACTCAACATCCATCATTACAAATTTTTCAATTAAATACTTAACATCAAACATTTTCATCAATCACTAAACACTAAAATTTTCACTTAAAAGAGTCTCACCTCTGGAGAAGAAGCTTGAGATGAGAGTATTCGCAGCAAGATCGGGACCACTTTCCCTCAGGTCGGAAGGAAGGAACCGCTCTGATACCATAATGTAACACCCAAAGTTTTTAAATAAAATATCACTTAAAAGTTTAATAACTAAAATGAGCAACTTAAAATTTTCTTTTCATAATTCAAATTTACAAATAAAATTGGGCATTTCAATTATAATATGAGTAGCGCAACATATAATTTCCTTCTTTCCAAATCTTTCGCTGCGACACTCTGATCCTTAAGCTCCTTCAGCATATACCTAAAATGATAACCACTAAGGGTGACACCTTTTCACAACACATTGAATTAGAAGATAATAAAGAGAACATAATAGCAACTTAAGCATCATAGTAAAACCAAGCCATGAATAACAAAATGCTTCACTTTCACATCCCAAAATCATTTCCATTTTCCATTATAGACCATAACACATGTGTCTCCTCACGGTCAGAGGACAACACGCACAACTTAAAACCTCGCATGTTTCCTCACGGTCAGAGGACAACATACACACATCTATTCATCTTTCATAACATTTTCATCTTTTCTTTACCATTAGGACTTAGTGCACCTGTTAGGTCGTTTCTGACCCACTAGGATTTTCACCCAATCCAGGTCATTTCCACCTATTAGGCCACGATTGACACCCGTTAGGACTAAAAACATCGTTTTAACTCTTTTACACTCCTTTATTATTTGTGCAGCATGATTGATCCATTGGGTACACCCGCCTAACGGGTCATTTACGGGGCCTAATAGGTCATTTTCACCTGGATGGGTAACTTGTACCTAATGGGTAACTTGTCACCTAACAGGGCACCTAATGGGTCGGTGTATCCCAAGGATCAATCATAGCTGCAGCTTAGTCACTTTTATAAATCACTCTAGTTATTCACATTCAAGAAGCAAATATCTACATTCAAGCACTTCACTACTAGAAATAAAAATACTTTTAAGCTCAGCTAAAACCACCGAGTTAAAAAACTTTTAAGCTCGGCTAGTGGACCACCGAGTTAAAAGGTTTAACCTAAACCTAAATACTCAGAAATTAAACTACCCTTGCCTCAAAAGGTTTTTCCTTCTTCTTCGTTCCCGCGCCGTGCTTGTTCCCTCCATCCCTAAAAAGTCCTCCAGCCACCACTGCCACTTGTTTCCGTCACCGTCTTCCCACCAACCGGCGTTCCTCTTCGTTCTTCACAGCAACCACGCGCAGCAGCAGCAGCAGTTGCTCGTTCCTCTTCGTTCCTCGCCGTTGCTCGTTCCATTCTCCTCTTCGCTCTGCCTCCACGAGCAGCAGCAGCAACTGACGACAGCCACCACCGCGCCGGTTCTCCACCACACCTCCGTTCGTTTCCGTTTCTGCTTTCTTCTTCCTCTCACTGCAGCAGCAGCAACCGTTTGTTTTCTCCGGTTGTGCTTTCTTCTTCCTCCACGCGCAGTAGCAGCAACCAAAGACAGCCACCACCGCGCTGGTTCTCCACCACAGCCTCCGTTTGTTTTCTCCGTTTCTGCTTTCTTCTTCCTCTCACTGCAGCAGTGTTCGTTCCTCCGTTCCTCTCACCGTTTCTGCATTCGGTCCCTCCGTTCCCTCCGTTCTCCAGGTTAATTGAAAAAATATTTCACTGTTTACTTTCTTGGTATCTATCTTCTATTTGCTCTCTACTTAGTTTCTTTTTACTACGAATTCCTAGTTTAATTTAAAATTAGCCTGCAATCCCTGCATATACATGGAACCAATTATCATTACTGTAGGTTTGTTCAAGTCCAAAGGGAAACATCCCATTTGATTTAGTGGATATTATATAGCTTAGCACAAGAATTAATGTTTCCTTAGATCTAGAATCTTAAGACTTATTTGACTGAACATATAATTTGACTTATTTGACTGAACTTATTTGACTGAACACAAGAACCATGGTTTTACTATTATGTTATTTGAAGCCTATACCATGATGGGATAATATATAAATATATATACTCTGCTTGTAACAATACCCGTGTGAAGGAAGGGTCGAATTTAATTTGTCTGCTATGTTACATTTTATAATTCCATCTCCCATGTGCTTGGTGCAGTCAACAAATTTCTATATTAGTTAAAATTCAGAGACGAGAGAAGAGTTCAGTTCGGTCCTAATTAATTAATAATGGCATCATGATACACAACATATAGTTGATGAAATTGAAAACATATAGTGATCAACACAGATTCAATATAGTCAGGTCTTTAATTGTAAGTAATTGTAGTGCTCTCATATTAGTCTTTAATTGTAAGTAATTGTAAGTAAATGCAAAAACAAATACAAGGGGTCTTTTTTATTTAACCTATCACCTTTTAGGTAGGATAGTTAAATAAAAAGATTAAGAGTCGCATGATGTAACTATTAAGCATGGATTTTTAAAACAAAAGGAGTATCTAAGGGATAGTTCCTTTCTAATTGCTACAAAAACATTATCATAGGAATGTCGCTTGTCTTGAAATAGTCTTTGATTTCTTTGTTGCCAAACGTGATATGCAACAGCAATATGGATCGTAGTTGGATAAATGCTGATCTATTGAGTGTTGAGTATGCTCATGGAGTGGAAGAGTTTCTGGAATTTGCAAAAACAAATGATCGTGATAACAATGGGCTATTTCATTGTCCTTGTGTAAAGTGTGTCAATGTTGATCGGAGAACAATAAGGGAAATAAGAGATCATCTCATTTATCCTGGGTTTAGCAAGAGTTATACAAAGTGGATATGGAACGGTGATCCAGTAGGCATGAAGAGTGAGTCTCAAAGTGTGGAAGTTGATGATGGAGTAGCGGAGGATCAACTGGAGGACATGATCCGGGATATTGGACCAGAGTCTTTCCACCGAGCGCATGTGTATGAGAATTTGTGCGAAGATTTGACGACGCCTTTGTATCCGGGGTGCAATGATGATTTGACACAGTTGTCAACAGTGTTAAATTTGTTCAATTTGAAGGCAATGAATGGGTGGACTGATAAAAGTTTTACCGAATTGCTTAAGTTATTGAAAGACATGCTTCCAGAAGGTAATACCCTGCCTGACAGCAATTACGCGGCGAAGAAGATATTATGTCCAATGGGTATGGAGTATCAGAAAATTCATCCTTGCCCTAATGATTGCATATTGTATAGGAAAGAATATGAAGAGTTGCATGAGTGCCCCGTATGTGGGAAATCACGCTACAAGGTGAAGGATGGTGATGATTCTAGTCTTGATGACGAGAGCAAAAAAAGGCCTCCTGCTAAAGTGTTATGGTATCTTCCAATAATTCCAAGGTTCAAGCGATTGTTTGCTAATGAAATTGATGCGAAGAACATTAGATGGCATGCAGAAGAGAGGAAATGCGATGGAAAGATTCGTCATCCCGCCAATTCTTTGCAATGGAAAAGAATTGATTCTTTGTATCCCGACTTTAGCAATGATCCAAGAAACCTTAGGCTTGCACTTTGGACAAACGAATTTGTAATGGCCCTGCTGGCCCTGTTAATATGTTTATAACATATGCTTCTAGTGGCCTTGCTGACCCTGTGAATAATTGATACAAAGTGTGATTTATCACAACCCTTGGATTGTTTAAAATCATGTTTTATTTATATAAAACTGGTTGTATTATTTTGATCTGGTGCTGAATTATGCAGGGTATGAGAAATTATGTTATTTAGATGGTATTGATACAACAGGTTTTAATTATGCAGGGGAAGTTATGTAAGTGTATCATTATTCCTCTTAACTTGTGCGGGACAAATATTTGTACCATGAATTACTATGGGTTACAATTTATTGCCCTTTTGTCCTGTAACTAGTTTCATTTGTTGTATGTGTTGTATCATGCCAATTTTTTTATCACTATGATTGGTCTAAAACTAAAATTAACTTTTGTATTTGATTTTTCAAATGTTGTGTGTAGTGTGCACGACAATCTGGGACCAAGGAATGTGGATTTTATGTGATGATACATATGCTTACCATTATCACTGCAAAAGTTGAGAATAAATGGAATGAGGTAATTGAATATCACCATGTATACTATACATATCATTTGTTTAATTTTATACTAATGATTTTCCGTTTTTATTATATTTCAGACATTTTCGCACAATCCGCCCGGTCCGCTAGCAAAAGATGTCATTGAAAATCTCCAGGAGCGTTGGGCATCCTTTATACTTGAACTAGCAGATAGCAATCAAGAGTTGTAAGGAGAATGATTCTGGCTAGAGTTTTTGTTAAGAGCCAAATTAGTGAAGAATCTGTGTTTACCTTAAGTTTTTTCTTGTTATTATATTAGTATTTTTTAAGTGTTTTATTATGTTGTCAGTATGCTTACACTGAAAATATATCTACCAATAAATTTATTTATTTGAATACTGTTTTCTTGTTTGTGTTTTATGTTATAGCTATAAAATAAAAAAAAATGCAGGGTTGAACCATAGTTGAAATAAAAAAATAAAAAAATAAAAAAAAGAGGACTTTTTAACTCGGTGGACTTAAAGAACCGAGTTAGAAAATGTTTTTTAACTCGGCCAAACTATCACCCGAGTTTAAAAATGCATAGTTGTATATAAATTTTTTTTAAAAAAAGACTTTTTAACTCGGTGGAAATAAAGAACCGAGTTAAAAAATGTTTTTTAACTCGGCCAAAGTCGCCCCCGAGTTTAAAAATGCATAGTTCTGATTAAAAAAAAATAGAGAGGACTTTTTAACTCGGTGGAATTTTAGAACCGAGTTAAAAAATGTTTTTAAACTCGGCCAAATTCGCCACCGAGTTTAAAAATGCATAGTTGTAATTAAAAAAAAATAGAGAGGACTTTTTAACTCGGTGGAATTATAGAACCGAGTTAAAATTTTTTTTTTATTTAACTCGGTTGAATGACCGAGTTTAAAAGTCTCATTTTTTAACATGAGTGCTTTCTACATCACAGCTGCAACCGAGTTTAAAAGTCCAAAACAACCGAGTTAAAAAGCATTTTTTCTAGTAGTGCTTGCACATTTAAATTCCAACATCACACAACCACCAACATTCAATATCATTTATGTTCCAAAACTATTCGTCAATGCAATTCATAAACACATATACTCCAAACTAAGACTAAAACCTCACTTCAAACATTCTAGCTACACACTTTCATAATGAAGTAAACAATTAACATTAAGCCATGAAATAACCTTCTGACCACCAATCCTCTTTCCTACCTATTAGGTTGAATTATTTATCATCACATATTCAATACTTCAACATAAAAATACTCATTTCACATACATAATGAACATAACTACCCACAACAAACAACAGATAATCACAATCAATCGACATACTCAGGTATGTCTCAGAGTGCTGAAAAATAAGTCAACTCCCTAGGGTTCTTCACTTCCTACTTTTAACAACATGTATAAGGGATTTTACCAAAATTTACATCAATTAAAAGATTTAAATTAAATAAAAAAAATTCGAGTAACATTTGAGGAAACCGCAATTGGTGGTTGAAACAACTAAGGAACCCTAGGAGAACACCTAGAAGGGGGGGTTGAATAGGTGTAAAAGAAACCTTGAAAGATTTTCGAAAGAAACAAATCGAAACAATCAAAACAAATGATTTTTGCAAAATCTACAGCATTTAATCGATTAACCTGCAATTTACTCGAGTATTAATCGATTAAATATATGCTTAATCGATTAAATCTGACAGAAAACAGAAAAATCAATTTTTCATCGCATATGAAAATCAATCAATAAACACTTAAGATCAGAGATTCAGCGGAAACAATTAACACCTATATTCTTATTGATTACCTAGATTATGAAAATGATTTTCCCCAAGTTAATTTGAACAATAAAGATTCAATTCAATCAATTATGAAAATCAATCTTTCTCTAGGTTTTCAACCAAGAACACAATGAACAACAAGAATGTAAAGAGTTAAGGGTTTAGAGATACGACACAGTGATTTATCCTGGTTCACTTTCATCCGCTTGAAAGCTACATCCAGTCCCCTCTTCAACCAAGAGAGATTCTTCACTATGAGGAATTAGAGTTCTCAAATTACAAGTAAGTGCCTCACAAGACTCCCTTCTTGCTAGCCTACAAGAGATACTCCACACCCTTGCCTTATAATCCTATTGATCTTCTCTCTAATCTAACCTCTACCCCTTGTTGATAATCCACACAACAAGTCTTCTTTGCTTGATGATAATCCACACACCAAGGCTTCACTTGCTTGATTCACAACCAAGACTTTCTTCTTCTCCAATGAGATTTGCTTGATGATAATCAACACACCAAGGCTTCTTGTTTGTTGTAGTTGGCTTGCCTTCTTGGAAAGATTACAACACAATTGAAAACACAAAACAATCCTATGAATCTCAATCAATAGCTATGACAATTCACAATAAGAGATTCAAAGGTTCTTGATCAAAGAATATGAAAATATGAAAGCATTGATCTTTGAAATTGAGAGAGAATAGAATGGCTTGATTCTTGTAAAATTGATTATGAAAATGATGTATATTGATCACAAAGGTTAGGAATAGGTTTATATAGAATACCCAAAAGTTGTAGCACTTGAAAACTGATTTTGAGAAGTGAAAATCGTATTTTAAAAAACCAGTTCAGCAGTACTTAATCGATTAAATCTTGCCTTAATCGAGTACTAATCGATTAAATATGTTCTTAATCGATTAAACATGTCTGATACTTGTTTAAAACTTGTTTTCTCAAAACCAAACCTTTCCTTTCAAACCTTTAAGCCACCTATTGATTCTAGGTTAAGTGAAAACTCAAATTATGATTTAATCATGACTTATGAAAGAGATTCACTACCCTCTAAACAATCTACCCAAAAAAAAGACCTAAGAAGCTTGAGAGGCAAAATATAAAACAATTACAATTACACTCAAACTATGTCTTCATGAGCTTGTTTTCTCTCTTCTTTATTTGATGTTTGTTGTTGCTTGTTGAACTTGAAACTTGATCAACATCTTTGTAGCTTGTTCAAAACACTTTGTCATTATCAAAACATTCATCATGGAACTAACAATCTCCCCCTTTTTGAAAATGACAAACCATGATTTGAATTTGATTGAAGTTGTCGATGCTTTAACAATTTGATCACTTGGTGAGAAACTTGCTCCCCCTTAATCAATGCATTTGATATTTGAAATCCAATTGATAGAAGCTTGATTCTCCCCCTATCTTCAACAACTTAGCTCAACCTACATAAAAACAACAAAACAACCTTTCTCCACAAAAAAATATCATTTCTCCCATTTTTTCAAAACATACCATTTCTCCCCCTTTGGCATTATCAAAAAGTAATATATATACCAATTGAAATATAAAATATTAAGCCAAAATAGAGAAATTCACATCTATTTCTTCAAAGTAATATATACCATTATCAATTGAAATATAACAAGTACTATACTTTGAAATGTGATACCAATTGGCAAGAAAATATAACAATGAATTATGAACCAATAGAAATACTAAGAAGTCATAATACCAATTGAGATATCATCAATGTAAAGAAATATCACAACTATAATAGCATGATAATCATCTAATCATCACTCAATGATACCAATTGAACTTTAGAAAAGTAATACTATTTGAGAACAATTCAATTATACCAATTGAGATGACTAAACAATTGTAAATATTCAACAATATAATTTTACCACTTTGTAGGACATTCACTTGAGATGCAAATGTAATACCAATTGAAGATGCAAATGTAAGAATAACACTTGTAAGCCCTTTGCTCTTCAATCATACCTACAAAACAATCATGCTTTGCTTTTTGGTATCCAAATGGTTTTGGATCCATTTTTGTTAGTGTAGGGACTTTCACCCTTTTTCACCCAAACAAAATCTCCTTTACGTATACCATGAACTTTAACATAACACACATTTGAAGTATGTCCATGAGTACCACAATAGAAACATGTTGGTGCATTTGAAAAATTAACTTTAGAAAAATCAACAACATTTCTATGAGAATTAATCTTAGCATTAGTATAACCTAAACCAAACTTGTTTGAATTTTCTCTTTGAAAATTTAACAATGTGCGCAATCTAATATCACCAATTGTGAAACTTGCAAGCTTATTTTTCAAAATAGCATTTTCATCTTTAAGCAACTTGCAACTCTCACAATCAACCACAATATTCACTCTACTAGCACAATCACAAGAAGAACTAACATATATAAGATCAAGAGTTTCATTTTCAAGATTAAGCTCAACAACTTGTTTTTGAAGTTCTAAAATCTCTTTTTGATGTTTCAAAATGAGCTTCTTTCTTTCAACGTTTTTCAAAGCTAGTTTTTCAAGTTGTTCATGCATTTCTTCATAAGCATTATATAACATTTCATATTTAGAAGAAATTTCGGATTTAGTATGACTTACATCACTTTCCTCGCTTTGATAACTTGATTCATCATTTGAACTTTGTTCTTCATCATCTACTAGAGTTATCAAGTTGAGACAAGCGGCTTCTTCATTATCCGATGAACTACTCGATGTGCTTTTCTTGTTATCTTCATCACTATCCCAAACTATGTATGCTCTTTTAGATTTAGAATTTTTCTTGTCTTTCTCCTTCTTCTTGAGATACTTAGAGCACGAATACTTGAGATGTCCGGGTTTTCCGCATTCATGGCAAACTACACCTTCTTTTGATGTCTTGGTCTTGTAGTGTGGGGAATCCTTCTCTTTACCTTTGTCTTTGTTCACCCTTCCTTTTCTCCTTAGAAATTTGTCAAACTTCCTTAGCAAAAGTTTCATGTCCTTTTCATCAACATCCGAATCGGAATCTTCACTATCATCATCATCGGAACTCTCTTTCTTTTTATATGATCTATTGACTTTAAGAGCAAGTCGCTTTCTTTCTTTGTTCTTATCCGACTCTTCATTGATACTTAATCGTCCAAGCTCCATTTCATGTTCTTGAAGCTTTCCGAAAAGTGTTGCTAGATCCATAGCATCCAAGTTTTTAGATTCAACAATAGCCGTTACTTTTGGTTGCCAATTCCTGTCTAAACATCTTAACACTTTGTTAGAAAGTTCACCTTGTAAGAAAGTCTTACCAAGAGCAAGTAAATGGTTAATAATGTGAGTAAAACGCTTTTGCATATCATTAATAGATTCATTTGGAAGCATTTGAAACAATTCATAATCACGCATTAAAGCATTCAATCTAGCTCTCCTAACCTCACTAGTTCCTTCATGAGTCACTTGTAAAGTGTCCCACATTTCCTTAGCACTAGTACATTGAGAAACTCTAAAGAACTCATCATAGGATAAAGCGGAGGTAATGATATTCTTTGCATTATAATCATATTGAACTTTCCTTCTATCATCATCCTTCCACTTATCCTCGGGGATTAAATGTACTACGCCTTCAACTAAACTAGAGGGGATATGAGGACCTTTTTCAACTACTTTCCAAATTTCACTATCTATGGCTTGGATAAAGATTTTCATTCTAACTTTCCAATAAGCATAGCCTTCACCATTAAATAGTGGAGGACGACTTATCGAAGCACCTTCACCACCAAAGGGATTCATGGAACCCATTGCGATTTTCATAAAGGATCTTTACGAAAAAGCTCTTATGCTCGTGTCTTTCGACCGAGCTCTGATACCAATTGAGGAAACCGGAATTGGTGGTTGAAACAACTAAGGAACCCTAGGAGAACACCTAGAAGGGGGGGTTGAATAGGTGTAAAAGAAACCTTGAAAGATTTTCGAAAGAAACAAATCGAAACAATCAAAACAAATGATTTTTGCAAAATCTACAGCATTTAATCGATTAACCTGCAATTTACTCGAGTATTAATCGATTAAATATATGCTTAATCGATTAAATCTGACAGAAAACAGAAAAATCAATTTTTCATCGCATACGAAAATCAATCAATAAACACTTAAGATCAGAGATTCAGCGGAAACAATTAACACCTATATTCTTATTGATTACCTAGATTATGAAAATGATTTTCCCCAAGTTAATTTGAACAATAAAGATTCAATTCAATCAATTATGAAAATCAATCTTTCTCTAGGTTTTCAACCAAGAACACAATGAACAACAAGAATGTAAAGAGTTAAGGGTTTAGAGATACGACACAGTGATTTATCCTGGTTCACTTTCATCCGCTTGAAAGCTACATCCAGTCCCCTCTTCAACCAAGAGAGATTCTTCACTATGAGGAATTAGAGTTCTCAAATTACAAGTAAGTGCCTCACAAGACTCCCTTCTTGCTATCCTACAAGAGATACTCCACACCCTTGCCTTGTAATCCTATTGATCTTTTCTCTAATCTAACCTCTACCCCTTGTTGATAATCCACACAACAAGTCTTCTTTGCTTGATGATAATCCACACACCAAGGCTTCACTTGCTTGATTCACAACCAAGACTTTCTTCTTCTCCAATGAGATTTGCTTGATGATAATCGACACACCAAGGCTTCTTGTTTGTTGTAGTTGGCTTGCCTTCTTGCAAAGATTACAACACAATTGAAAACACAAAACAATCCTATGAATCTCAATCAATAGCTATGACAATTCACAATAAGAGATTCAAAGGTTCTTGATCAAAGAATATGAAAATATGAAAGCATTGATCTTTGAAATTGAGAGAGAATAGAATGGCTTGATTCTTGTAAAATTGATTATGAAAATTGTATATGAAAATGGCTTGATGTATAAATATGTTCTTAATCGATTAAACATGTCTGATACTTGTTTAAAACTTGTTTTCTCAAAACCAAACCTTTCCTTTCAAACCTTTAAAACACCTATTGATTCTAGGTTAAGTGAAAACTCAAATTATGATTTAATCATGACTTATGAAAGAGATTCACTACCCTCTAAACAATCTACCCAAAAAAAAGACCTAAGAAGCTTGAGAGGCAAAATATAAAACAATTACAATTACACTCACACTATGTCTTCATGAGCTTGTTTTCTCTCTTCTTTATTTGATGTTTGTTGTTGCTTGTTGAACTTGAAACTTGATCAACATCTTTGTAGCTTGTTCAAAACACTTTGTCATTATCAAAACATTCATCATGGAACTAACAACATTCCTAAACTCAATCTAAACAGATGCTATTTTATTACCCATAACCCAATTTAACTACTTAACCCAAATCCTATTATATACCCCAACTATCCCTAACTCAAAGTGTGGAAAAGTGACCCCGCTTACCTTAGAGAAGGAGAGAGCCCACACAAAGCTCCAGGGACCCCAAATCTACTCCGGATCTACCTTGTTTCCCGATCTCTAGACCGATCTCCACTCCGTTCTTCAAGATTGGAGGAGAGAGAAAGGAGCCCTAGGAGAGAGAAAGAGCTTCATGAAGAGAGAAAGGGCCACCAAGGGAGGAAATGAAGGCAAAGAAATAAGGAAGATGATGGTCCTCATAGGTGAAGGTTTGGAAGGGTGGATTTGGGTGGTTGTTGATGGTTTGGGAAAGAGAGGAAGAAAGGGAGACGTATGAGAGGGAGGAGGGAGAAAAGGAGGGTTTAGCTTTGAATTAACAAGGGAGAAGGATCTAAGCTTGATGATGATGGAGGAACCAATGGAGATGATGGTGGAAAAGGATTTTGAGCTCCAATCCTCCATGGGAGTACAAAATCACGAGGAGGAGGAAGAAAAGGGGAGAGAGAAGCGTGAAACAAGAGAGAGAGGGAGAAGGGTCAAATGGATAAGGGGGGAGGAAATGGTTGGCTGAAATAGGGAGATAAGGGGTAGAAATTACGCTTCTGCCCCTTAAATTATTTTTATTTTCTGCATCAGACCTGAAGTAATCGATTACTTGCCAAAAGTAATCGATTACTTTGCCAAAATAATCGATTACTTCCTCCAATTAATCGATTACTTTTGCAGCATCATACAATCACCGGAGCACTAGTAATCGATTACTTTGCCTAAGTAATCCATTACTTTGCCCAAGTAATCCATTACTTTGCCCAAGTAATCCATTACTTTTAATGAAACTTTTGTGTGATTTCACCAGAGAGCATGTAATCGATTACACCCTGCAGGTAATCGATTACTCCTCTGAAAACTCCTATTTTGACAAATTCTAACTCTAAGACACTACCCTTAACTCCTATCCAAGGTTTCCTATGGTTTTTCCTCATAACTTCTAACTTAGTTCTTCCTAATTACTCTTGGAATTAAAATTTGGGATGTTACAACAACCGTTGGAAGTCCCTGAATGGAAGTGGGACAGCATAGCCATGGATTTTGTGTCTAGTTTCCCTAGGACACAAGGTGGTTATGAAGTTGTGTGGGTTATTGTGGACCGATTGTCGAAGTCGACCCATTTCATTCCAGTCAATATGCGATATTCATTAGAAAAGCTCACTCAACTTTATATTAAGGAGATCGTGAGATTGCATGGAGTTCCCTTCAGTATCATATCGGACTGTGATCCGAGGTTTATCTCCAGATTTTGGCAGAGTTTGCATTAGGCTTTGGGAACAAAATTGAGGATGAGTTCTGCTTATCATCCTCAAACTGATGGGAAGTCAAAAGGACAATTCAATCGCTCGATGATTTGTTGCGAGCTTGTGCTTTGGAGTATCAAGATAGCTGGAATGAGTTGTTGCCTTTGGTGGAATTCACCTACAACAACAGTTATCATGCAAGTATCGGGATGGCACCATTTGAAGCTCTTTATGGGAGAAAGTGTAGAACCCCACTATGTTGGTTCCAAGTGGGGGAGAATACACTTATTGGTTCCGATATAGTGTAAGATACGATGGAGAAGATCAAAGTGATCCAAGAGAAAACGAAGACGGCATAGAGTCGACAAAAGAGTTATGCCGATCGTAGGAGATCTAAGCTGGAATTCGAAGAAGGCGACCATGTTTTCCTTACAGTTGTTCCGACAACCGGTATTGGTCGAGTGTTGAAACCCAAAAATTTATCACCAAAATTCATTGGTCCCTACCAAATTTTGTAAAGATTCGGCCCTGTGGCTTACCAAATTGCTTTACCTCCATTTCTATCCAACTTGCACAATGTTTTTCATGTTTCTCAACTTCGAAAGTTTGTGCATGATCCCTCTGCTATCATCCAAATTCAACCAGACATGTTGCCATTGAAGGAGAATCTGACGTTCGATGCTGGTCTGATCCGTATCGAAGATCGAAGAATCAAGAGGCTGAGAGGGAAGGATATTCCCTTAGTCAAAGTCGCATGGCAGCGCGGTGAAGTCAACGACATGACTTGGGATTTATAAGATCAAATGTGGGAGGAGTATCCTCATTTGTTCTAATCTATGTAAGTATTAGGTGAATTTCGGGGACGAAATTCCTTGAAGTGGGGGAGAGTTGTAACGCCCAGCGGAATTATCCTCGAAATTATAAATATTAAATGAAATAGTAAGTAGATATCAAGTAGATATTAGATGGATATTATGTGAATGAATGTTAGGAAACTACTATGTGAATTCTATGTGAATATTAAGTGAATTTCAGTGAAAACATCACCCAAAGATTGTGTCATATCTCATTCATTAACCGTCGGATCGTGCCCAAATTTGGGGACAAGCTTCCCAACCCTCTTGTCTTCAAATCCGACAGTGGAAATTTCATTTGGAGGCCAAAAAGCCTAGGTAATCTATTACCAAGGCCAGTAATCGATTACCAGGTCAAAATTTCAGACCAAATTTAAGCCTCAGTAATCGATTACCAGGAATTGGTAATCAATTATCACGACTCTGCTGAGCCAAAGTTAAGGCGGTTAATGAACGAATGGCTGAGGATTTCCCACGTTTTCAGCCACACAATGCCACAAAAAATCACCCTAGCTCTGTAGAGGACTGATAGGGACATGTTGGGGTGCTTAATTTAAATATATGGAGGGAGTATACAACCAAAGAACACAAGAACATAGCCAAGCTCTCTGAAAATCGAGTTTTCCTGTCATCCACTTTCCCTGATTCGTTCTTCATGATCCAAACCTCAAATCTTTACAAACTATATACCAAATTAAAGTTCGTGCAACCCTCTTCAATTTGATACTAAGTTTGCTTGATTTGGTGGTCTGTGGAAGGAGAGGGAGCCTTCAAAGATTGGTGTTCAAGTCTGAAAACTGAGTTTCAGATTCAAGGAGCTTACTTTCCTTGATTCGTGTGGTAAGCTCGAGCATCCTTTGGTCTTCAAACTTGTTTTATTTTCAAGTTGACATATCCTAGTTTTGATTCTAATCCTTGATCACGACTTGTTGTGACTTATTCTTCATGAAAAACCCTGATCTTTTTGCCTTGTTGAACTGAAAACAGAGCCTTGAGCAGCTGAACCAGAAACTTGGGATTTTCCCAACCAAATCATTTCTTTCCAGTTCAAACTCATCTGAATCTTTGAAATAGGTAAGGGAGAAGTTATCCGGGTTCTAGAATAATAATCCGATGGCTAGAAATCTAGGAGTTCTCATGAACTCAAGGGCAAAATTAGTGAAAAATGAGAACTTGAATTAGGATAATGACTTGGAGGTCATTTTAATGCTACCTCTGGATTGGAACAACTTATATATGATGGATATGAGCTAAACAAATAAAGAAATTGGACTGATTCATAGAGGAAATGAAAATCATATGTGAGTTTGTCATTTTACGTATTTTATGAACTTTGAACGAAATCTATATGATATTGATGGTTGGATGGTTGAAAATATGCATGAACATGTTTGAATATATGTGAATTTGATCTTTTTTGAGTTGTATTGGATTAAAGTGAAGTGTATCAAAAGTTGGTATAGCAAAACTCAATTTAGTGTGTATTCTGCTGCAGGGTAATCGATTACCAGGCTAAATTTGGCCCCTAAATTGAAATTTTCTCAATTTTAATACACCTAGCCTTAATCTAACGCACTAATGGATCATGAAAGGAAATTTTATGAAGGAATGAATATGTGTATGATGATTTTGATGACTCTTGACTAGGAATGTGAAATTTATGATTATAAAATGAATGAATAATGATAAATGAATTTCATTTGCCAAGGAAGTGCGGATGTTAAGATAATGTTATTATCTTGATGATGGAATAATGATGATAAAAAGGAATGAAAAAGTATATGCATTTCCAATAAAGATATTGAGCGGAGGCAGCTCATATCATGGATCCTGAGCGAAGGCAGGTCGCATACTAGTCGAGCTGAGCGAAGGTAGCTCGCATACTAGTTACGTTGAGCGAAGGAAGCTCGTATCCTAAATGTTGAACGAAGGCAACTCACATACTAGTGACCCCGGGTTATTATTGAGACGAGAGTACATGCATCATGCCACTTAATTACAAGAGAATTGAGTGATAAATTGGGTGTGCATTTGTGTATGCATTATTCCTTGATTATTTGACTACGTGTGTTTGTTATTTCTAGTACTGATAGATTATTATTTGATGATGTGCTTTGGCTATGACTTACTCTCTTTGCCCTTTGTTTGTCAGGTAATGGCACAAAATCCGATATGCGTAGAGATGAAGTTCATTCCCCAAGGGGAATGGCATAGGAGGGGTACTAACCAGATTCTAGAGGGGATGGTGGAGATCACGATCCGCCGCCTGAACCCTCTCGCTCATATGCGTTCCCTGAGGACGTGTGTTCCTATAGTCTTTATCGTTCGCCTGTTTCCTGACTAAGGCGAATGATAACTGACTATGTGATGTTATATACCCTGGATCTTTTGGAGTTAAGAACCATGTGCTCTGGGTCGTAATATTTTGTCTGTAAAATACTGTAAAATATGTGAACTATGTCTTGAATACTTTTGATGATAATGTACATGATGTATATTAGTTCTCGTCTCCATGTGAATGATGTGTTGATGTGTTGAATTAGTGATGACTTAAGTTTATTTTCCTAAAAGGCGAAAAATTAACCCACATTTTTATAAAAGAATTAAAGAAAAAGGGAAATAAATTTGGGTCGTCACAATCACCGAGCGGTATTTGAGGGTGAGGTAGAGATTACCTTCTATCACCCCAACCCGCTGATTTGGTTCCGTCCTCGTAGGTTTAGGATCCCCATCATATACACTATGCATGTACCACCCTTTTACACTTACCATGGACCACCTCCCACACGACCAGCTCGCTCATATCACAATTTTAGATTTCGACCTATCAGCTCACACCCTTTTACTTCTAGAGTCGTCCGAGAGGAGACTCCCCTATCTGATCCGAGGAGTCTTGTTACGGTCTCGCCATCACCAGACCCCGTGCCCAATGGAAGGGTACCCACTCCTTCGGATGAGATAGATGAGGACCCTGTTGAGGACGAGAGCGGAGGCGAGCCTGTCGTTCATTCTACTGGGAGTCAGTGGAGGGACGATGATCCTTAGGTATGTGCATAGGGTAGATGATGAGGATCAGGGATCCGGTGTGTTGGCTGTTGTGGAGGAGATGATGCTGCTGATGGATTGATGATGACTACTGCTGCTACTTCTAGGAGACTTCTACTACTACTACTGCTGCTACTTGTTCTATATGACCAGCTCTGGAGTTTTATATTTTGATATGTATATATTGTAGATATACTTATGAGAACTCTAGAGTTATGGTTTACTTGGGTTATGGACTTGTACTGGATCTTGGAGACTTGACTTATGGGCTATGTATCTTATGATAAATATATATTTATAAAACTTATGTTTATATTACAACTTATGCATAGTCCTGCTATTTCCGCTTAATCTGATAAAAGTACTTAAAGAGTTCGGCTTCGAGATTTGAAAATGGTATCAGTTCCGCAAAATGAAAGAAAGGATGGCATCACTTAAGTTTTTATTACGTAAATGCAATTTCAAAGAGCAGATGCTATCTAGATCGTGAAACGATTTCCTTGTTTTAGAAAAACGCCGGATTCAATATTTAAAGTGATATGAAATCTAATCTCCAAGGATCCTATATTATGATTGTGCACCCACTTCTTTTAGAAAATAAAAATAAAAAGGAAAAATAAAAATTTAACCTTATATTTTCTATCTTTAAACAAGTCCATACTTAATTGAGTAATAGTCTATTTATTACTCTAGTTTCTAGTATTATAACGAGGGTGTCACACTGAGTGGTATCAGAGCAAAAGTCAGATCCTGTAGTAGTTGAAGTAGTCCCAGAAAGGTAGTCATCAACATCAAGCAGGTATGCACAGGGTATATTTATTGTTTTTGAATGCTAGTATCTTGCTTGATTTGAGCAATAGATACAATTGAATGCTTTGTTCAAGTTTATGGTTATAGCCTTAGTATAGGTTATGTGATTAAAGTTTCTTTAGTCCACCATATATGATCATAAGTCCATAGTGAAGATCTATTATGACGACTAGAAACCAAAATCATACTAACGCGATGTTAGAGAGAATCACCGCTGTGTTGGAGTCTATGCAACAACAGCAATCTCAACAACCACCGCAACCAGTTAATCAACCTCATCAGTGTAATGTTGGTAATGCCGAGGCTAAGAGTTTGGCGGATTTTAGGAGTTGTAATCCACCTAAGTTCTAAGGGGGATTTAAGCCTGAGGAGGCTAATAAGTGGATTCATACCATGGATAAAATTTTCAGAACATTAGACAGCACAGAAGCTCAGAAGGTGGCATATGCAGTTTATATGTTAAAAAACGAGGCTGAGAATTGGTGGAACCATACGGTTCAGCTCCTGCATTATGAAGGAAGGGATGTAAACTGGGTGTGTTTATGGAGAAGTTTCTCAATAAATACTTCCCATAAGATTTGAGAAGAAAGAAGGAAGTTGAGTTCTTGTAGCTGAAGCAAGGAGACATGAGTGTGGGTGAGTACGCAGCCAAGTTCAAGGAGTTGATGAAGTACTCTCCATATTACCAGAACAATCCAGATGAAAGAAGTAAATGTATCAAGTTTGAAGGTGGTTTGAGGCCTAAGCTGAAATCTATTTTTAGTTATCAACGGATTCAGAGTTTTCCTGCACTGGTAGATATGTGTAGGATGTATGAGGATGACAAAAGGGCAGAAGGGTTGCAAGCATCGGAGAAGAAAGACAATCAGAGTTACGGACCTTAGAGAAGCAAAGGTATCAACAATCAAGGCAAGGGTCCATATGATCGTCGAGGAAAAGGCAAAGGAAAAGTTGGAAGTAGTGATGGAAGAAATTTCCGAAGTGAGGCTCCCTATTGTGACAAGTGCAAGCGTTGCCATTATGGTCGTTTTTGCTTGGCGACAAGTGGCTACTTTAACTGTGGAAAGCCAGGACATTTTGCAAAGGACTGCAAGGAACCAATTAAGACCAATCCGAGAGGGGCAGCTGATAAGTCTGTGGTTCAAGGCAGGGTTTTCACGCTTAGTGGTGTGGAAGCAAGTCAATCCTCTGATCTTGTGCAAGGTAATTACTTGCTAAATGGTTAGCTTTGCAATGTGTTGTTTGATTCGGTGCATAGCATTCATTTGTTTCTTATGAATGTGTAAATCGTTTGAGTTTACCCATATCCGAGTTGTCATATACTCAAAAAGTAGAGACCCCTACTAATGCTCCTGTAGTTGTTTCTAGAGCATGTCTTAACTGTTGTATAGAAGTGTTAGGACAAATCTCTAGGGTAGATTTGATCTGTTTACCCGTATCGCAATTGGATGTGATCTTGGGAATGGATTGGTTAAGTCGAAACCAAGTGATCATTGATTGTGATAAGAAGATAGTGATCTATAGAGACCCAAAGCCTTCAGGCTATATGTGTTTGTTCAACATTGAAGTAGAAGAAGATGGCCCAAGGATTGAAGAGATTCCCGTTGTCAGAGATTTTCCTGAGGTATTTGCTTACGAGATACCGGGTTTGCCACCAAAGAGAGAGATTGAATTTGGAATCGATCTAGTTTCGGGGGCTGGTCCCATTTCTATCGCTCCTTATAGAATGGCACCACCAGAGATGGCTGAGATGAAGAAACAGATTGAGGAGTTATTGCAGAAGCAGATGATCCGACCAAGTGTGTCACCTTGGGGTGCTCCGGTCTTGTTTGTCAAAAAGAAAGATGGTAGCATGAGAATGTGTATCGACTACCGGCAGTTGAATAAGGTCACAATCAAGAACAAGTATCCTTTACCAAGGAAAGATGACCTTATGGATCAAGTTCGTGGGGCTTCAGTATTTTCTAAGATTGATCTGAGGTCGGGATATCACCAGATCAGGATTAGAGAAGAGGATATCTCTAAGACTGCATTTCAATCCCGATACGGACATTATGAGTATGTTGTGATGCCATTCGGATTGACTAATGCACCAGCTATTTTCATGGACTACATGAATCGAATCTTTAGACCCTATTTAGATTCATTCGTGGTTGTGTTCATCGATGATATCCTTATTTATTCCAAAAGTCCGGAGGAGCATGCTAAACACATGAGAATAGTGTTGAATGTCCTAAAGGAGAAGCAATTGTACGCCAAACTTGCAAAGTGTGAGTTCTGGCTGGAGGAAGTTAAGTTTTTAGGACATGTGATATCAAGCAAGGGAATAGCTGTTGACCCGACAAAGGTGAGTTCAGTTCTAGAATGGGAACAACCGAAGTCGGTCACGGAAGTGAGAAGTTTTCTTGGTTTGGCTGGGAACTACAGAAGGTTCATAGAAGGTTTCTCAAAGACTGCACTACCATTGACAAAGTTAACTCGGAAGGACCAACCATTTATATGGGATGTGAAGTGTGAAAGGAGTTTCCAAGAGTTGAAGGAAAGATTGACCTCATCTCCTGTGTTGATCTTGCCTGATCCACAGAAGAGTTTTGAGGTGTACTGTGATGCATCCAAACAAGGACTTGGGAGTGTGTTGATGCAAGATGGAAAGGTAGAAGCTTATGCCTCGAGATAACTAAAGGTTCATGAAATGAACTATCCAACTCATGATTTAGAGTTGACAGCTGTTGTTTTCGCTCTAAATATTTGGAGGCACTACCTCTATGGCACTACGTTTCGGGTATTTAGTGACCATAAGAGCTTAAAGTACCTCTTCGATCAGAAAGAGTTGAATATGAGGCAACGTTGATGGATGGAGTTCTTGAAGGACTATGAGTTTGAACTTCATTACCATCCTGGGAAGGCGAATGTTGTGGCAGATGCATTGAGTCGAAAATCAATGCATATCAGTTAAATGATGGTCAAAGAAGCTGTGTTGATAGAAGAATTCAGAGATTGGAGCTTGACAATGCAAGTGGAGCCGACAAGTATCTAGATGGGAATGTTGCATATTGCAAATGAATTCTTGGAAAAGATTCGGGAGTTTCAACAAGAGGATGATGAACTTAAGGAGAAGAGGAGACTTATGAAGGAAGATAAAGAGATTGAGTTTCAAGAAGGGAAGGATGGGATTCTTCGCTTTAGAACAAGAATTTGTGTGCCCGATAATTTAGAAGTAAGGAGAATGATTCTTGATGAAGCGCATAAGAGCAAGATGAGTATGCATCCGGGAGCTACCAAAATGTATCAGGATTTGAGAAAGATATTTTGGTGACCTAGTCTTAAGAAGGATATAGCAAAATATGTAGCGTGCTGTTTAGTGTGTCAGAAGGCTAAGGTGGAACACCAAAGGCTAGGAGGAGAATTACTTCCCTTAGAGATTCCATTGTGGAAATGGGATAGTATCTCAATGGATTTCGTGTCCGGTTTGCCAAGGACAGCTACTGGTCATGATGCAATCCGGGTAATTGTGGATCGCTTGACGAAGTCAGCGCATTTTATTCCGGTAAATATGCGATATTCTTTGGAGAAGCTCACTCAGTTGTATATCAAAGAAGTAGTTCGTCTGCATGGTGTGCCATCAAGTATCGTGTCAGATCGTGATCCAAGGTTTACATCGAAGTTTTGGCAAAATCTACATAAAGCTCTGGGTTCAAGGTTGAAGTTAAGTTTTGCTTATCACCCTCAGACTGATGGTCAAACGGAGAGGACTATTCAGTCACTGGAGGACATCTTAAGAACTTGTGTTTTGGAAGGTCAAGGAAATTGGGAACAAATGTTGCTGCTCGTGGAATTTACTTACAACAATAGTTATCATACGAGCATTGGAATGGCACCATTTGAAGCTCTATATGGGTGAAAGTGTCAGATGTGACGACCCAACTTTTATTCCAAAACTTAATATTCATTTTTAGAAAATTCGACCATTTTTTTTTTTTTGAAACTAAAAGTCAGTCATCATCCATTATCGAGTCTTTGCGGAAATTATAAAATCAATTATCATGAACGAAACTATTCATATTATATTTCATAAAAAGGAAAGTACATTTCCATTACATCAAAACCATCAACACTAGGTTTAACTTAAGTACTCTAGGTCATTTCATTATATTACATATCTTACAACAAAATTTATAATAACCTAGAGCAACTGGTTCGAAACTCAAAATATAAAATAGATAAGAGAAACCTGATGAGTCGCATTATCCACATTCCAACATCCCAACTCAACTCAATCATCAGTTCCCCACTGACTACCGGTTGAGTTGTCCATGAAATCATCATCAGCCACCGGATCGGCATCCTCCACCGGATCCTCATCCTCTATCGGATCCTCCTCCTCCTCCTCCTCTTCATGTGCCGGTTCAAATGGCACATATACCGGAGTCCGAGATCGGGCTCTAGTGGAAGGACGAGAGGGAGCAGGAACCTCCAAAATAATTCTTTCTTCAGAGGGTGATGGACTTGGTGGAAGGGTGCATCTCGGAAAACGTCTTGGCAGTGGTGGTGGTGTTCCATGTCGAAACACAAAATTTGGCGGAATGTGCATAATGTACATCATTGGGATTCTCGTCCTACGCGTACGCATTCGGGACCATGGGTTTGGGTGACGGAAAGTGACTTCCACGTCCCCTTCATAGATAGCCCGATGATCCTCAAAGTTCCACTCCCCATTAGGGAGCAGCCTCATCTCCACGCAAATCATGTTCCTGGCCATGACCTACAACAAGGTATTTGGAGTGAGTCATAGCTAAATACAATAACAAATGAGCATAACAGAGGCTAGAAATAACAAGCACAAGTTTTCAGATAGCAATAATAAATGCATATGTATATGCTCAAACTGTCTTTTATAATATTTCATTTAGTTTCGTGATGCATGCTTACTCCTCATTCATGCTACGCGGTTCGGCATCCGAGTATCTCAGGCTCGGGATATTCATAATCCTATGGTTCATCAAACCGGAGCGTATTCACAACCCAGGCGTCACGATTTGATTGGGAATTTGGCCATCATAACATTTTCATGTTACGGAATCCAAATCATCACAGCATCTTCGTGCTATGGCATCACAGCTATCTCAGGGCTGCGGAATACTTCTACCTATACCAGATTCCACAATCAAAATCGGAGCATCTCCATGCATGTCAATGTCACATAATTGTTCATTGTCTTTTTCTCTTTTAATTCATATCTTTGAATATCATGCCTCCAATATAGAGACCCAAAATTCATAATCCTTCTTGCTTATAAACCATCTTTTCATTTTTGCATTAACTGGTGCTTGTGCTTTCCAAAAATTCCATCAGCGGCCCAGCCACTTTGTGATGGTTTTATACAATAGGAATTTAATTACGTTGTCATTAATTTGTGCAACGACCCCATCTAGGACTCCCAAAATATCAACCAAGTGGGTAAAAACTTCCACTGGGACGTGGGAATAAAATCAACCAAATGGGTGTACGCACCTCCATTGGGACATCCTGTCCGAATATGTCAACCACTGAATAAAATTCCAGTTGGACTCATCCAGGATAAAATCAACCAATGGGATTAAATCTATAGATATTAAGAGCAGAAATTAAAATTTAAGCATATAGGAGTTTAGACGAGTTAATCTTTAATTACTTCATAAAGAAGTAAAGATTTTCTGAAAATTATTTAAATTACTCGAGTAGTTCTTCACCTACTCGAGTGTTCATGTAAAATTACTCGAGTCCTTCAAGACATACTCGAGTGTTCTTCCTATTTTCCAGAATACTCGAGTCTTTCTTCAATTACTCGAGTGTTTTAGCAGCAGCAGCACCAGTTTCTGCACTTTATAATGCCAATTCGAGTTCAGAGCCTTTCCTTTCCATTTTTATGCAAAACAGTAACTTAGATACATAAAATAAACATGTTAGAACATGTAATCAATATTGAAACAACATCAAATGCAATAAATCACAGAATCAACATAAACTTAGCAAATAACCATTTCAACATATGATTTTCATTTCCTTTTGTTTTTAACTTCGAAAATTGATCCAGTGAGCATCATTAGGTCCATTTAGACATGTTTGGTTTATAAAAACTTGGGTTTATGACCTCTATGTCATATTCCCAATTCAAACTTCACCCCTTGATGAACCATATGAGGTTCCTACATTTCCAGCTTGAAATAACTCATTCTAGTATTTAGATAACTCCTCCCTTACCTTAGAGAAGCTAATCAACAAGTAAAACGACAGAGAAATCGGTTGGATCAAAAATCCAAATTCTGGACTTGGTGAAAAAGAGTTGAACAGGCTGACTTTGGCCACAGATTTCACCACGGATTTGGCATGAAAAAGAATGAAACAAGTTAGTTTCAGAAACTAGGATATACTAACTTTAATCAGAAACAAGTTTGACACGAAAAGAATCCATGAATTTACCAAACGATTTCAATGAAGATGAATACTTGAGACTGAATGTTACTCTGTTTTCTCAGTTTTGAACCTCCAACTTTGAAGGCCTAGAACTTGATCTTCAGAAGGCTATTTGAAGTGATTTCGAGTTCTAATTCAAGAATGGAATCAGAACTTCAGTTTGTGTTTAGGTTTCAAGGAAAATGAGTGAGGATTGAGAGAGAACGAAGGGATCAAAGTGAACTCTGTAAAACAGGGAAATTTCTGGTCAAATTCGGGTTTTGGAACTTCAGAGGTGTTGATGCTTCAACCAAGCATCAATTTATAGCCTAAGAGTACTTCAACTCGAAGTAAGGTTCAGCTCTATGCTTGTCATGTCAAGAAACCGCGTTTTGGTGCGAAATTAATTGTAAAACCGACTTATACATTTAGCCAGACTACTCGATTTACTCGAGTCTTTTTCTTTCTACTCGAGTATTTTTCAAAAACTCAAGAACACTCGAGTCTTTTCTGACATACTCGAGTCTTTTGGCTCAAAATTCAAATTTTCAAACAGATAGTGATTATACTCGAGTACCCTCTACAATACTCGAGTAAAATGTCTTAATTTCAGAAAAATCATTATTTTATTCAACACATTTATTTATTTATTTAAATAATTTATTTACTTATTAAATTACAGGACCTTACATCCTCCCCCACTTAAATAGAATTTCGTCCCCGAAATTCCGATTTACAAAAATAGATGTGGATATTCATCCCTCATCTTAGACTCTAATTCCCATGTGGAGTCAGACACTCCACCTTGCCCCCAGAGAACTCGTACTAACGGAATCTCTTTCCCTCGTAGCTTCTTAATCCTTCTATCCTCTATTCTCACGGGTCCAACATCAAACGTGAGGTTTTCTTTCAGTGATATCACGTCTTGTTGCAACTGCACGACTGAAGATGGGTCTCTGATAAACTTGCGAAGTTGAGAGACATGGAAAACATTGTGCAGGTTGGACAAGAAAGGAGGTAGGGCGATCTGATATGCGACGGGGCCTACTCGTTTCAAAATCTGATAAGGGCCGATGAACTTAGGAGACAGCTTCTTTGGCTTCATTACTCTTCCAATTCCAGTCGTTGGCACGACTCGCAGGAATACATGATCTCCTTCTTGAAATTCGAGCTTGGATCTTCGCTGGTCGGCGTAACTTTTCTGACGACTTTGTGCAGTTTTCATCTTTTCTCGGATAATCTTTATCTTCTCAGTCGTGTCTTGAACTAGATCAGGTCCGATGAGAGCATTCTCCCCCACATGGAACCAACATAGCGGGGTTCTACATCTTCTTCCATAGAGAGCTTCGTATGGAGCCATATCAATGCTCGCATGGTAACTATTGTTATAGGTGAACTCCACAAGTGGCAATAATCGGTCCCAACCTTCTTGATATTCCAAGACACATGCTCGCAGTAGGTCTTCCAAAGACTGAATCGTTCTTTTCGATTGACCATCGGTTTGAGGGTGATAAGCGGAACTCATCCTCAACTGCGATCCCAAAGCTTGATGCAAACTCTGCCAGAACCGGGATACGAAACGAGGATCACGATCCGATACGATACTCGAGGGAATTCCGTGCAATCTTACGATCTCCTTAATGTACAATCTTGCAAGCTTCTCCAATGGATATTGCATGCTGATGGGAATGAAATGTGCAGATTTTGTTAAGCGATCAATCACAAACCAAATTGCATCAAATCCTTCTCTTGTTCTTGGAAATCCACTTACAAAATCCATAGCTATTCCTTCCCACTTCCATTCCGGTATGCTTAATGGTTGCAGTTCACCTCCAGGCTTCTTATGTTCGATCTTCGCCTTTTGGCAGACAAGGCAAGACGCTACATAAAACGCGACATCTTTCTTTAGTCCGGGCCACCAAAACATCCTCTTCAGGTCTTGATATATTTTCGTTGATCCAGGATGTATACTTAGCTTGCTCTTGTGGGCTTCCTCTAATACAGCTCTCCTTAATTCTTGATTTGCCGGAATGCAGATTCGATTCCTGAATCTCAAAATACCATCGGATCCTAATTGGAAATCCGGTTCTACTCCTTCCATCCCTAATCTTTTCTTCTCTAGAAGCTCCTCGTCCGCTTGTTGTAGGGTTCGGACTTGACCCTCAAACTCATTTGTGATTTGTAACATTCCTAACTTGACGCAATTCGGCTTGAACTGAATTGCCAAATTCAAGTTTCGGAATTCTTCAATCAGCTGAGCTTCTTTTACCATCATCGTACTCACGTGCAGCATCTTCCTACTGAGAGCGTCGGCTACAACATTAGCTTTGCCGGGGTGGTAATGCAATTCGAAGTCATAATCCTTCAGGAATTCCATCCACCTACGTTGCCTCATATTCAGTTCCTTTTGGTCGAAGAGATACTTCAAACTTTTATGGTCGCTGAATACTTGGAACGTATTACCATACAGGTAATGTCTCCATATTTTCAAGGCGAAGACAATGGCAGCTAATTCCAAATCATGAGTAGGATAGTTCCCTTCATGCACCTTCAACTGACGAGATGCATAGGCGACAACTTTCCCTTCTTGCATCAGGACGCAACCCAAACCTTATCGAGATGCATCACAATACACCTCGAAGCTTTTACTAGGATCGGGCAAAGTTAACACTGGAGACGATGTTAACTTGTCCTTTAACGTCTGGAAGCTGACTTCACAGTTCTCGTCCCAGACAAAAGGTTGCTCCTTTCGGGTCAAACGGGTTAATGGAAGAGCCAACTTGGAAAAACCTTCAATGAACTTTCGATAATATCCAGCTAACCCAAGAAAACTTCTTATCTCAGTCACCGTCTTTGGTCTTTCCCATTGCAAAACTGATTCCACTTTGGCCGGGTCCACAGCCACACCATCCTTTGAAATTATATGACCTAGGAAATTGACTTTTTCAAGCCAAAATTCGCACTTGGTCAACTTGGCATATAATTTCTTCTCCCTCAAGGTTTCCAAAACAATCTTCAAATGACTAGCCTGTTCCTCCAGATTCTTCGAATAGATGAGAATATCATCGATAAACACCACAACGAAGGAATCCAGGTAGGGTCGAAACACTCTATTCATGTAATCCATGAATATTGCTGGAGCGTTGGTCAACCCAAATGGCATCACTACATACTCGTAGTGTCCATATCGTGACCGAAAGGCAGTCTTTGATATATCTTCCTCCCTAACTCTGATCTGATGATAACCTGACCTCAGATCAATCTTTGAAAATACCGATGCTCCTCTCACTTGATCCATCAAATCGTCGATTCTTGGCAACGGATACTTGTTCTTGATGGTAACCTTGTTGAGTTGCCTATAGTCAATGCACATCCTCATTGACCCATCCTTCTTCTTCACGAACAAAACTGGCGCTCCCCAAGGTGACACACTCGGTCTGATGAACTGCTTTTCCAACATATCCTCCACTTGCTTCTTTAATTCAGCTAATTCTGCCGGAGCCATACGATAAGGGGCGATAGAAATAGGACCAGTACCGGGGACTAGGTCAATACTGAATTCTATCTCTCGATGCGGCGGCAAACCAGGTACTTCATCGGGAAATACCTCGGGAAAATTTCGAATGACCGGAATGTCTTCGATCTTTGCTTCCTCCTTCTTTTCTTCAGCGATGGCCGAAAATAGGCACACATAACCTCCAGGTTGCTTGGCCGGCGACTTCTCACCAGGAAAGATGATCGTTCGAACCTTGCAGTCGATTACTACATGGTTGGACGCCATCCAATCCATGCCCAAAATAACATCGAGATTGGACAACGGCAAACAAATCAGATTTACCCGAGAAATCTGATCTCCTATGCTAACAACACAACCGACACATGCTCTTGATGCAACAACAGGAACATTCATGGGGGTAGACACACTTAGATTGAACGGGGTCTCCGAGACAGACAAATTTAAACGCTTGACACATGCCTCCGAAATGAAGGAATGCGTTGCCCCAGAATCAAATAAAAAGCGACAAGGCATGCCATTGAGGAAATGGTTACCTTGCACAAGGTTGTCGGCCTGCTTTGCTTCTTCTCCAGACATTGTGAACACCTTTCCATTGACCCAAGGTTTGCTTCCTTGTCTTTGATTGCTTTGGCGCGGGGGTTGGCGACACGCACGGGCGATATGTCCGGTCCCTCCACAATTGAAACAGACTGGTTGCTTGTCCCTCCAGCATTCCAGGCCAGGATGAGAGCGTTGACACTTGCTACAAATCTCTGCCGGAGCTGGAAGACTTGCTACTCCAGAGGGTTGCGATTTTCCCTTTCCTTTGTGCCAATAAGGGCCTCCACGATTTCCGCGATTGTTCTTGTGCTGATGTCGGTGGGGTCCAGGGCCTCCTTGACTGACTTCCTTCTTGAAATTGTTCTTCTCGAAAATGCGACAGGCACTGATCAAGGTTGGATAGTGACGAATCCTTTGCACGCTTACAGCTAGCTTGATGTCTGACCTCAGCCCATTCTCAAACCGGGTGCACTTCGAGTATTCGTCAGGATGGTATTGGAAGTACGGGGAATACTTCATCAGCTCTTCAAACTTTTCAGCATACTGGTCGACAGTCATGCTACCTTGCTTCAAGTCCAAGAATTCCATCTCCTTTTGAATTCGGACGTCATCCGGAAAGTACCTCTCCAAGAATTTCTCCGTGAAGATTTCCCAAGAAAGTTCGCGATGATCATACTCCAAAAACTGGCGGGTCTGCTCCCACCAAGTTGCAGCTTCCCCATTTAGCATGTAGGCCGCGAACGTGACCTTCTGAGCTTCCGTGAGAGTCAGCGTCCGGAAAATCTTATTCATCTCGGCTAACCAGAATTGGGCTTGCTCAGGGCAGCGACCTCCCGAGAAGCCAGGGGGTTTACACCTACGGAACGAATCTAGTCCTTGAAATTCAGCCGGGGTTCCATTGCTGGGAAAACGGGTTTGCTGCAAGTTTTCTAGAACCGCAGCCATACGTGTCAAAGCCTCAGCAATGTTAGCGTTATTACGTCCAGCCATCTATCCTACAGAATCCAAAGGGGAAAACTTAATTAGATTCTATTATTCTATTTCTCACAAATGCAAACATGATTCTAGAGTATGCAATGGTTAGTGTGTAAGGCCACACTCCAAGGCCAGGAGTTGAACCATTGCTCTGATACCACTAAATGTGACGACCCAACTTTTATTCCAAAACTTAATATTCATTTTTAGAAAATTCAACCATTTTTTTTTTGAAACTAAAAGTCAGTCATCATCCATTATCGAGTCTTTGCGGAAATTATAAAATCAATTATCATGAACGAAACTATTCATATTATATTTCATAAAAAGGAAAGTACATTTCCATTACATCAAAACCATCAACACTAGGTTTAACTTAAGTACTCTAGGTCATTTCATTATATTACATATCTTACAACAAAATTTATAATAACCTAGAGCAACTGGTTCGAAACTCAAAATATAAAATAGATAAGAGAAACCTGATGAGTCGCATTATCCACATTCCCACATCCCAACTCAACTCAATCATCAGTTCTCCACTAACTACCGGTTGAGTTGTCCATGAAATCATCATCAGCCACCGGATCGGCATCCTCCACCGGATCCTCATCCTCTATCGGATCCTTCTCCTCCTCCTCCTCTTCATGTGCCGGTTCAGATGGCACATATACCGGAGTCCGAGATCGGGCTCTAGTGGAAGGACGAGAGGGAGCAGGAACCTCCAAAATAATTCTTTCTTCAGAGGGTGATGGACTTGGTGGAAGGGTGCGTCTCGGAAAATGTCTTGGCGGTGGTGGTGGTGTTCCATGTCGAAACACAAAATTTGGCGGAATGTGCATAATGTACATCATTGGGATTCTCGTCCTACGCGGACGCATTCGGGACCATGGGTTTGGGTGACGGAAAGTGACTTCCACGTCCCCTTCATAGATAGCCCGATGATCCTCAAAGTTCCACTCCCCATTAGGGAGCGGCCTCATCTCCACGCAAATCATGTTCCTGGCCATGACCTACAACAAGGGATTAGGAGTGAGTCATAGCTAAATACAATAACAAATGAGCATAACAGAGGCTAGAAATAACAAGCACAAGTTTTCAGATAGCAATAATAAATGCATATGTATATGCTCAAACTGTCTTTTATAATATTTCATTTAGTTTCGTGATGCATGCCTACTCCTCATTCATGCTACGCGGTTCGGCATCCGAGTATCTCAGGCTCGGGATATTCATAATCCTATGGTTCATCAAACCGGAGCGTATTCACAACCCAGGCGTCACGATTTGATTGGGAATTTGGCCATCATAACATTTTCATGTTACGGAATCCAAATCATCACAGCATCTTCGTGCTATGGCATCACAGCTATCTCAGGGCTGCGGAATACTTCTACCTATACCAGATTCCACAATCAAAATCGGAGCATCTCCATGCATGTCAATGTCACATAATTGTTCATTGTCTTTTTCTCTTTTAATTCATATCTTTGAATATCATGCCTCCAATATAGAGACCCAAAATTCATAATCCTTCTTGCTTATAAACCATCTTTTCATTTTTGCATTAACTGGTGCTTGTGCTTTCCAAAAATTCCATCAGCGGCCCAGCCACTTTGTGATGGTTTTATACAATAGGAATTTAATTACGTTGTCATTAATTTGTGCAACGACCCCATCTAGGACTCCCAAAATATCAACCAAGTGGGTAAAAACTTCCACTGGGACGTGGGAATAAAATCAACCAAATGGGTGTACGCACCTCCATTGGGACATCCTGTCCGAATATGTCAACCACTGAATAAAATTCCAGTTGGACTCATCCAGGATAAAATCAACCAATGGGATTAAATCTATAGATATTAAGAGCATAAATTAAAATTTAAGCATATAGGAGTTTAGACGAGTTAATCTTTAATTACTTCATAAAGAAGTAAAGATTTTCTGAAAATTATTTAAATTACTCGAGTAGTTCTTCGCCTACTCGAGTGTTCATGTAAAATTACTCGAGTCCTTCAAGACATACTCGAGTGTTCTTCCTATTTTCCAGAATACTCGAGTCTTTCTTCAATTACTCGAGTGTTTTAGCAGCAGCAGCACCAGTTTCTGCACTTTATAATGCCAATTCGAGTTTAGAGCCTTTCCTTTCCATTTTTATGCAAAACAGTAACTTAGATACATAAAATAAACATGTTAGAACATGTAATCAATATTGAAACAACATCAAATGCAATAAATCACAGAATCAACATAAACTTAGCAAATAACCATTTCAACATATGATTTTCATTTCCTTTTGTTTTTAACTTCGAAAATTGATCCAGTGAGCATCATTAGGTCCATTTAGACATGTTTGGTTTATAAAAACTTGGGTTTATGACCTCTATGTCATATTCCCAATTCAAACTTCACCCCTTGATGAACCATATGAGGTTCCTACATTTCCAGCTTGAAATAACTCATTCTAGTATTTAGATAACTCCTCCCTTACCTTAGAGAAGCTAATCAACAAGTAAAACGACAGAGAAATCGGTTGGATCAAAAATCCAAATTCTGGACTTGGTGAAAAAGAGTTGAACAGGCTGACTTTGGCCACAGATTTCACCACGGATTTGGCATGAAAAAGAATGAAACAAGTTAGTTTCAGAAACTAGGATATACTAACTTTAATCAGAAACAAGTTTGACACGAAAAGAATCCATGAATTTACCAAACGATTTCAATGAAGATGAATACTTGAGACTGAATGTTACTCTGTTTTCTCAGTTTTGAACCTCCAACTTTGAAGGCCTAGAACTTGATCTTCAGAAGGCTATTTGAAGTGATTTCGAGTTCTAATTCAAGAATGGAATCAGAACTTCAGTTTGTGTTTAGGTTTCAAGGAAAATGAGTGAGGATTGAGAGAGAACGAAGGGATCAAAGTGAACTCTGTAAAACAGGGAAATTTCTGGTCAAATTCGGGTTTTGGAACTTCAGAGGTGTTGATGCTTCAACCAAGCATCAATTTATAGCCTAAGAGTACTTCAACTCGAAGTAAGGTTCAGCTCTATGCTTGTCATGTCAAGAAACCGCGTTTTGGTGCGAAATTAATTGTAAAACCGACTTATACATTTAGCCAGACTACTCGATTTACTCGAGTCTTTTTCTTTGTACTCGAGTATTTTTCAAAAACTCAAGAACACTCGAGTCTTTTCTGACATACTCGAGTCTTTTGGCTCAAAATTCAAATTTTCAAACAGATAGTGATTATACTCGAGTACCCTCTACAATACTCGAGTAAAATGTCTTAATTTCAGAAAAATCATTATTTTATTCAACACATTTATTTATTTAAATAATTTATTTACTTATTAAATTACAGGACCTTACATCAGACCCCGCTATGTTGGTTTCAAGTGGGGAAGAGTTCTCTTATCGGTCCAGATTTTGTGCAAGAGACAATTGAGAAGATTAAGATAATACAAGAGAAGATGAAGACTGCTCAGAGCCGGCAGAAGAGTTATGCTGATCGGAGAAGGAAACCATTAGAATTTGCCGAAGGTGACCATGTTTTCATTAGAATAGTACCAACCAAAGGTGTTAGTAGAGTTTTGAAAACCCAGAAACTATCACCTATGTTTATTGGTCCCTACCAAGTTCTTAAAAGAGTTGGTCCAATAGCTTATCAATTAGCCCTACCCCCGTCTTTAGCTAATCTTCATAATGTGTTTCACATGTATCAGTTGAAAAAGTATATCCATGATCCTACCATTGTCCTTAGAATCCAACCTGATGACTTAGAAATACATGAGAATCTAACCTTTGGAGTTATGCCTATCCGGATCGAGGATCGAAGAGTCAAGCAGCTTAGAGGGAAGGATATTTCTTTGGTCAAAGTTATCTGGAATTGTGGTGATGTATTTGAGGCATCTTGGGAAGTAGAGGATAAGATGCGTCAGGATTATCCTGAATTGTTTGTGTGAGTTGTATTTCGGGGACGAAATTCCTTGTAAGTGGGGGAGTAGTGTAACACCCCAAAATTTTAATCCCTGATTAATGAAATGTTAATTATAAAGTTTATTATAATTAATTATTTCTATTTTTAATCTTTGATTAAAATCTATGTTTATGTTATTAGAAAATGTGTGAATGTGGCTTGGAAATTATATTTATGAATAAATATAAATATTTTGCACATTAGTCCCTGCTTTGGGACTTAGAAGTAATTATAGGAAAGGTTTTGGAGGGAAAGAAAATAAAATAAATATTTTTCAAAAATTGACCAAAATACTCGAGTATTTCTGAGAAGACTCGAGTACTCTGGTCAGAGTTGGACGAGTTAGTGCGTTTTGGTGAGTCACCACCAACAATTCCCGTCGAGTGACACGAAAACACCACCACTACACGTCCATAGCTTTCGTGTCAAGCTGCATGAGCTTCATGAATGGCTATTTAAGCCATGGTTGATGAATCAATCAACCCATTTGCTCAAATCGTGAAGCGTTGCATGTATTAGGGTTCCTAAACCGTTCCATTCGATTCTCCCTCTCTGTCTTGATTCGAGTCACAAATCATACACCAATACAAAGCTCACATCAGGAGCTTTGTATAGACACCAAAATCATGAGTAGAGAGTTTGTGTGTTGGAAGAATTGGAGCTCGAAAGTGGAAGCTTGTTTGCTGTCAACAGTTTCTGGAGCTTACTTTGATAATTGATTTTGGTAAGCTCACGTACTCTCTGAGTCTCAAACTTGTTTCTTTAGCTAGTATGTGTTGCATAGAATCTAGGGAAACTAATTTCCCCAATTCTTATTGTTGTTTCATGTGCCAACCAATTCGATTTTGGTGCTCCACTCAAACTGCTCTGCATGTTGGTTCTTGAAGTGGTTCTCTGTGTTGTGGAGCTTTTCTTTCAAAATTTTCTGTTCGTACATGTAACATCCCGAGTTTTAATCCAAGTATAATTATAATTATAATTATTATAATAATAGATTGAAATAATAATAACAACGAAGTTTAGGAATGACAAATTAAGGTCCCTATTAGTATTACAAGAGTGTTAGGAAATATCGGAATTGGAACACCGTGATTTCTTTAACGTTATAAATTACAACTTTTATTGAATTAAATAATTGTTTCCTGGAATTTAGTACTTAGATGTTGGGTAGTTTCATAAAAATATATTATGTTAATTACGAAACTATATCTTATTTATATATATATATTAAAGTAGAATCATTAAAATAGTTACCCTAATTGAAAAATATATTTTCTATATTTTAATTTGCTTTCGACATATTTAATTATTAAATTTGTTTTAAGGACTTCAAGACTTTTAACTTTATGATTTTATAGAGGTAATTATTTGATGCTTTCATTTTATTATTAGTATATCTTGAGATTTAAAATAAACAAAAAAAAATGGTATTAGTGTTTTTAAAACCATACTAACACAGTAACAGTAATAATAATAATAATAATAATAATAATAATAATAATAATAATAACTAAGAAAGAAAAAAAATAAAAGAGGAAGGGTGTAACACCCCGCAAATTCCTCGTATTAAATTAAAATACTAAAGAGATTTATTTTTGAGAAAAGTGTTTTGAAAGAATATTTTCTTAAATAAATTCATGTTTTCAAGGTGTTTAGCGGTTTTAAAATGGTTTTCAAAAGTTATAAGTTTTACAGTTGAGTCTAGAAAAATAATTAGATGTTTAATACTTCTATGCTTTAAAGAAATAGTGAATTTTAAAACAAGAGTTATTTTATGAAAAGGTGATTTGTTTTCTATATTTATGTGATTGATTTATATGTGTTTCTTGAAAATGTTTTAATTATTATGTAAACTTGGTGATTATATGTTTTAGGGTATAAATGATTAAGAAATAAAAATATAATATATGAATGAATGTATATGTGTATGTGAGTGCAACGTGTATGAGTATGTATATGTATATATATGTGTGTGTGTCTGTGTCATGCATGTATGTGTGCCTATATGTATGATCCGTATGTGCATGTATGTATGAATAGGTCTAGAATTTTTATTTTCTTGGACAAGAAGCCATGAACTAAACTAGAATTATAACCAAACCAAGTTAGTGACTAAATCCTAACTATTAGATAAAAGGTAACAAAAACCTAAAGGACCTAGTTCCTTAATTCTCTCCACCATGTCCCCCTAGGTTTGATAAACACCACCCATGCAACCTTTTGAAGTGCCAAAATTACCCCTCCCAATTGCACCATGGCCGAATTGATTAAGACCAAAAGAATTGATTAAGACCAAAAGAGGAAAAGTCCCATGCCTTTGCCCTTGTCTATATATGGCCGAATGGGTGAAGTGTTGGCCACTTCATTCCCTCATTTTCACTCTTCATTTCTTTCACCTTCTAAACACACATTTGTTGAGAGCAAAATCAAGCTCTCAACACCTCAAGAAATATAGAAGAAGTCGTGAGCTATATAGAGGAAGAAGGAGAGAGACCAAGCCAAAAACCTAAGTTCTTCTTTGAAAATCTAAGCACATAGAAGCTAGAAGACCAAGCTTTCTTTGGTGGGTATTTCGAAGATCATGAAGAGATTGTAATAGTTTAGGTTTTTCCGTTTTGATTTTGTGATTCTCCTCTTTTTCATTCCTTGTATGTTAATTTTCTATGTTTCATTCATGCTTGGTCTTGGACTTTTAAGACTAAAAATAATTTGTAACTTCTAATCAACGGACCTCATAACTTAATTAAATTTTTCATAAAAGATCTAAAGGTTTTTCAAGCCAAATCTTCTAGATCTAAAGGTTGATGAAATTTTTGTGAAGTTTAAAGTAAATCTTGTTGCATGTTGAACTTTCTTCCTTAAACCGTGATTTAAAGATGAGTTTGTGGATTTGTTTGAAAAACAAATATGTGATCTTTAACTTTACATGTTGATTTGATGTGGATCTTGGTGTCTCGTGTACTTGCATGTGTTGTCTATACTTGGATCTTGAATTTTTAAGACCAAATGAACTCATGAAACACTAGATCCTAGACTACATCATTCGGCCATATCTAGAAAATTAGGTTGTGATGATTTTTATTTTGTTTTGAGTTCATGCATGTTGGTTTTATGTGTGTCAAAGTTGATTTAAGTGGTTTAAATGCTTTTATTTTAACTTTGTTTTTTTTAACCTTTGATTTTTGGTTTTCTTCTCAAAAGTGCTTTGATCTATTGTTTTGATCTTGAAAAGGACTTGATTCTTGCCTTGATTTTCCATAACCTTGATCTTGAAGTCTTGCATGTGATTTTTGAACTTAAAAAGTTTTGTTTCTTGACTTGCATGTCACGGTTTTGGTGAGGAAACAAAGGAAAACAACTTTTTCAAAATGGTTTTGCCTTGATCTAAGTCTATGTATGTTTGAAAGTAAAAGATTTAAGTTTTTCCTCTCGATTTTGTTAATTGATTTTCGGTCAAGCTTTGAAAACAAAAGATCATGACGACTTTTAAAAAAAAACCTTCTTGCATGAGCTTTCTTTAGATTTACATGATTTTTAGAGTGCATGCAAAAGAAAATAAGAATGAAAATGGGTTTGAGTGACTAAGAGGTCACAGTTTTGAGAGAAAAAGGGAATGGTATTTTTCTAAAACCATGTGTTTAAAAGTGCATGATTTGATTTGTTGATTTTAAGGTTTTGCATGTAGAAAATTTGCATCAAAGACCTTGTTCTTCCTATGATAATGATTCGGCCTACATTAGACTAGATAGGCTAAATTCTTTTTTTTTGTATATGATTGTCTCATTGAAATGATTATGTTTTGTGATCCTTGACTTGTTTTCTTGGATTCCATTCGGTCATGTAATGTAAATAGTCTAGGAGACTTAATTGCATTGAGATTGTTGTGCTCGGTTTATATCTTTGTGAATATGTGAATGCATAAGTGTTTCGTTTAAATGAATAAATGTTTGAATCATAGTAGTGTATGTGTGTGGCTTGTTGTGGTGTGTTAAGGGAATGCTTGGAAAATAAGTGAATGTATAATTGATTATGAAATTAAGTGATTTTATGGGATAATCCTTTGCTGTCCAAAATTATTTAAAATTGTTTTCTAACTTTGAAAATGTGTTCAAATGATTTACAATAGAATTTTCAAAGTGAGATTTGATTTAAGAGAAACCCGGTTTTAAAACGGGGCATTTTTCGGTGTTTTCGAACATGTTTATTGTGCTGTCCAAATCGGGCCAGCAACCAAACCAAAATGATTTAAATCATTTTATTAAATGTTTTCAAATGATTTTAAAATAATTAAAGTGCTAGAAAATATGAGGATTGTTTTGATAAAACAATAGTGTTTCAAGTCTTTCGATTAAGAACGGAAAGTATCAAGAAATAAGAAAAGATTTTCTTAGAACCAGACAATAACGTAAGTGTATTTTATTTAGTACGAGGAAATCTTAAAGACAAGGGATTGGGGCAGCCGGCAGCACAAAGGATCCGAGGCGACGGTACGCATTAAATTGCTGGACCTCAGGTGAGAGAGAAGCTTTCCTAAGACACCGTGGTAGTTAGGTGATATATTAGGACGTTCCGTATCATCTCAAAGATCGAAACTTAGTGGTTCAGAGTCAGTAGTATAAGTGGCAATTGTTTGTGCTGTGTGTGGCCACTTATACGAAGGTGACGAAGACCACATTGCTATTGTGTGTTGTGTGCTACTAGTATGTTCAGATTTATTTATCATGTATGCTATAATTGAGTGCTGTTGATTAAACTGAGTAGTATGTTGATGGACGTCTTTTACGTCCTGAATGAGAAAATAAAAATAAGATAAGAAAGTTGAAGGGAATAAAGATGTAAAGAGAAAGGAATATTGATGAAAGAATAATGATAAGATGAAATTGAAAGGAGATAAAGAGTTGAGATTGGGGAACGAATTGATGATAATGTTGAGAACGAGCCAGAGCTGGGAAGAGTAATGTTGTTGTGATGCGAGATGTGATTTGAGCGGAGCTGGGCTCCTTTGTTTTCGGTTTTAGACTGGGAACTAGTGTTGAGTTGAGCTTGCTCCTCCATTAGCGCTCAGCGAAAATGTGGTTTTTGAAAAGATTTTTGAAAAGAGATTTTTGAAAAGACTTTTGGAAAGGGGTTTTTGAAAAGATTTTGAAGGGGATTTTTGAAAAAGATTTGTGAAAAGAAATGTTTGAAAAAGGGTTTTTGAAAAGAAGCTTTTAAGAAAGATTATAAAGAGTATTTTTAGAAAAGCTTTGAAATGAAATTTTGTGGAAGGTTTGAAAGAAGATTTTTTAGAAACCTTGATGAAAGAGATTTTTAGGAAAATCTTTGAAAGGAGATTTTGAGAAGATATAAAACTAGATTTTTGAGAAAATTTACAAGAGGGAACCTTATGAAATGGTTTATGACATAATATTTTGTGAAAGTTTACAAAAAGGGTGTTTTGAGATAGTTTTTGAAAAGGGTGTTTTGAGAAAAGATTTTGAAATGAGATGATCGCGAGAAGTGAAGGATGTTGAGAAAGTTGAGAAATGAGATTTGAGATCGTGGTGATCCCAGCTCTGTGCTATGTGAGAAATGATGAGAGAAAGACTGTGCCCAGTTAGTGGTCGGGACTCGTTGAAGGGTTGCACGAAGGACGGGCCGACCTTAGGATAATTAAAAGGATAAAAGACTTTAAAAGACACACGCGGTGAGGTATGAGAGTGCGAAGTAGTGGAGAGGAAGATACCATAAGTATCTGCGGATACTTAGGAGGAGATTGCATTAGGGGAGGACGATGACCGTGAAACGTCAAGAAGTCTAGTGTGTGTTTCTAGGCAGAACGAACTCCACATGTGGCGCACTAACGTGGTGGGGACTGGGTCTAATGCCGTGGCAAGTTCTGCGGGCCCACTAGAAACATACTGTCGCCCCCTAGATTGCAAATCGAGAACAGTGAGAGGGACTGGAGTGGGGCATCTTGTTTGCCACTGTGAGGTAGTGTGCCATGAATGTTTATGAATTGATATTATTGATTGAGGCTGAGTCCTCCTGGTCTGGGACCATTTGTTGTTGAGACAGCTGTCGTGCCTGCACGGTAAAGGTCCTGTACTCCTGTTTGTTTCCGACTAGGTTGGGTGGATGATCGAGGAGATGTAGACGTGTGTGATCGTCGAGAATGAAATGAGTACTTGGACGAGATCTTAAATTTTCCCCAATCAGTAAAGATTGTGAATTGATAAGTCCGAAAGAAAAGTGAAGTAAAGTTATGAAAAGGAAAAGAGAGGGAAAAAGAAAAGAATGAAATGTAATAAGATAACAAAGATCATAATGATAACAATGTTGATAAAATAATTGATTGTTGTGTGCTTGTATGTTGTATTATGTGTTTTATGGTCCTTCTATCTCGCCTATCGTAATTCCACACCGTCGACGATGCGTCGTTCGGATTGCTTACTCTCTCCTGTTCGTTGGCATATCGGTGCTATTGGTATCTCAACGGGCAGATGGAGTATTGCATGAATATCACCATGTGGAATAAGTACGGAAGAGGTTGGAAGCACACCCCATGCGGCTGGGCATGGACCAGTTACACGGAGATCGTGATCCAAGATCCGAAGCATCAACTGAGTGGAGCTAATTTGGAGCCACACTTGGGACAAGTCACGGTACGGGGATTCAGTAGCTACGAGGAGAAGGCACGATATGAGCAGCGGAGGAACCTTACTACATCGGATGGAGGGATGCTGGGGATCAACAACAATGAGGGAACAACCTCGCGGGCGGCATCATCTTCGAGAGCGAGGAGAGGAAGCAAGGAGGAAAAGGGGATACACACACTTGCTTTCAATAGGAAAGTTTAAGAATAACGTGAGTAATTAGGTCGTTATGAGTGTTTGAGTTTAAGGATTACCAAAGTGCTGAACCAATTGTACAACCCCTCTTAATTTGGAATATACTCTACTTTTGCGCAACTTGTGAAGGATGTTTAATGTCCTTTTGATACAATGCAAGTAACTATTTTTGAATCGGATCCAAATCATTTTCCTTGATGAATGTTTTTGGAAACCCAAATGAATAAGTTTTGATTTTAGTAACAACTCGATTTTCAAAGGAAGTGTTGAAGAATGTCAATCACTCTCCAATAATGTTTTCAAATACTTCAACAATGTAAAAAAAAAAATCTGGCTGCATTTTTGGTAACTTTAACACATAAAAGTTAATTATTTTGAGTTATGAAAATCAGGCTGTTACAGAATGGTATCAGAGCTTATGGTAATCCTTAGTGGCCTTAAGCATGGGCTTACATGCTTTGTTTGTGTGACTCTGTGTGTTTGCTAGTGTAAGGAGAGGAACCTAGGACTAAGTTCTCGTCTTTATAGGACGTGAGAATTTGTTTGTGGTTTAGTACCGGCTGTGTTAGGAACCTGTTGGTTCAATGATGTGAGAGGAAGTAGACCCAGTAGAAAGTGAGCCGACCCTAAGGTTAAAACCCCATTAATATTATGTCCTTGACTTATAGACCTAAGTTGTTGACCTTAGCGTACCTTCGATACAAGGATAGTTACTACCCTTAAGGATATAGGATATTGCCCTTGGATCCCTATGTTTGTTGAATTGCTTCAACAAAAACAGTTAGTATTGTTAAAATTCGAACCTTTTCTTCACGAACCCCTATAAAACTGTAGCCTTACCGATCCTATTTAAGACTCATTAGTCCAAACAGTGGAATCAGAAGTGCCACCATTACCCAAATAATTTAGGATTGAACGATTAAGGGAGGATAGATGGTTTAAACTAAGTGCGGATATAAGATCACAGCGGATTTAGTCATAAGTTTGATCAAAGTTGGGGAGTTACAAGGAATAAAGGAGGCGTGTATTACCAGTTATTAGAGGAAATTCTGAGAAAGTTTGAGGATTAGAATGGCCATAAAACCAAATCAGAGGTTAGATGGTAAAAGTGATAGGTCTGATTAATGTTTAGGACGAGTTTAAGAAGGAAAGTGAGGTTTGTTTAAGAAAGTAAGTAAACTCAATTTGTAACAAGATTCCCTTAAGTTAGAAGAATGATAGACAAAAACCTTAGAGTAGAAGGAGAACTGGATGAAGGGAGTGATTATTGTGAATTAGTAAGAACCTACGTTGTAGAGAATAGTCAATATCTAAGGATTTTTGGGTGAAATCCCATACTTCTGGAGATGTGTGAATTTTGTTTGTTTGATTTTCCCCTAAGTCCGTACCTATGGTTGGACTTTCTGCGACGATGATCAGCTAAGGGAGCGACATCTTCTTCGGTTAGTCCGTGGGACTTGACCCGATTCGACACGCAAACGGTTATATGAGTGCAACTCCTTCATTTGAAAGCAACAAACGAGGAGTACAGCGAGGCGAATTAGACCCGTAAAGGGGAGTACGACCACGAAGCGAGCGGAAAGCATTCTTAATGGAATCAAAGGAACGTCAGAATTTTGTGCCCTGCTACCCAATCCACAACGTATTTCTCGGGGACGAGAAATCTTTAAGTTGGGGAGAATGTAACACCCCGCAAATTCCTCGTATTAAATTAAAATACTAAAGAGATTTATTTTTGAGAAAAGTGTTTTGAATGAATATTTTCTTAAATAAATTCACGTTTTCAAAGTGTTTAGCGGTTTTAAAATGGTTTTCAAAAGTTATAAGTTTTGCAGTTGAGTCTAGAAAAATAATTAGATGTTTAATACCTCTATGCTTTAAAGAAATAGTGAATTTTAAAACAAGAGTTATTTTATGAAAAGGTGATTTGTTTCTATATTTATGTGATTGATTTATATGTGTTTGATATACGTTAACGTGGTTTCTTGAAAATGTTTGAATTATTATGTAAACTTGGTGATTATATGTTTTAGGGTATAAATGATTAAGAAATAAAAATATAATATATGAATCAATGTATATGTGTATATGAGTGCAACGTGTATGAGTATGTATATGTATATATATGTGTGTGTGTGTGTGTGTGTGTGTGTCATGCATGTATGTGTGCCTATATGTATGATCCGTATGTGCATGTATGTATGAATAAGTCTAGAATTTTTATTTTCTTGGACAAGAAGCCATGAACTAAACTAGAATTATAACCAAACCAAGTTAGTGACTAAATCCTAACTATTAGATAAAAGGTAAAAAAAACCTAAAGGACCTAGTTCCTTAATTCTCTCCACCATGTCCCCCTAGGTTTGATAAACACCACCCATGCAACCTTTTGAAGTGCCAAAATTGCCCCTCCCAATTGCACCATGGCCGAATTGATTAAGACCAAAAGAGGAAAAGTCCCATGCCTTTGCCCTTGTCTATATATGGCCGAATGGGTGAAGTGTTGGCCACTTCATTCCCTCATTTCCACTCTTCATTTCTTTCACCTTCTAAACACACATTTGTTGAGAGCAAAATCAAGCTCTCAACACCTCAAGAAATAGAGAAGAAGCCGTGAGCTATATAGAGGAAGAAGGAGAGAGACCAAGCCAAAAACCTAAGTTCTTCTTTGAAAATCTAAGCACATAGAAGCTAGAAGACCAACCTTTCTTTGGTGGGTATTTCGAAGATCATGAAGAGATTGTAATAGTTTAGGTTTTTCCTTTTTGATTTTGTGATTCTCCTTGTAACACCCTCACAATTAATTAATTAAATTGATGTTTTAATAAAAATGGTACTTGAAAATTTCGACGAAAATCCGATAGAGTTTCCTCTGTTTTTCGGACTTTCCCAAAATTTCCTGTTTGTACCTGCTCAGACCAGAGATATTTTAAAACATAAAACATAATAATTTTACAACCAAATGAATTCCTAATGCCCGACTAATACACGTTCCCTGACATACACTAATACATATATTAAATTTCCAAAATAACATTTTTAATATAAACTAAAACCCACTCATAACAACTTTACACTCCACGTGGTGGAGTGTACTCCTGCTCGGCCACGACTTGTGCAAGCTCCTTCTGTACCTATAAAATATAGCAAGAAGGGCAGCATTACACAGAACTTAGGAAGTAACTTCTAAGCAGCCATAGTAATAACTAAGCATAACCTTATTATTAACATACAACAAGCATAAATCAATTTCATCCATTCAGTATCTTTTATTTAGCTTTTTAACTCTTTTCCTTTTCTTACTTATATTTAACTTACTTATTTGGCTTCCAATAATTACTTTTTTTTTCGAACTAGCACTTTTCATTTATTCTTTTCATTTCTTTCACCTTTCCTTTATCTTCCCCTGAGTCACTAGGACTGTCAGGGTTATATTTTTTAATTAATTCCGGAGTCACTAGGACCGTCCGGTTAGTTATTCCCTGAGTCGCTAGGACCGTCAGGGTAGTATATTAATTCTTTTAGTTATTTCCGGAGTCACTAGGATCGTCCGGTTAGTTATTCCCTGAGTCACTAGGACCGTCAGGGTTGCTCTGTGTAACACCCCGATTCGGCAACTTGAAAACTTACATTTCAAGTAGTGAAAATTAGGGCCAATTTTTTTTTTTATTTTTTACAAACAAGTGGTGCACAAGATGAGAACACTGAGGTTTTCAAAACATGATTATAATCAAAGCTCATGTTCTCACTTTGTATAAACTGTTCAAGTTCCAAACCGAGATGTCACAGGACACCGCACTTTGAAACTTGTTTTTCAAAACATCTTGTAAAACGTGGCCCGTTTACTTGTTTCAAAACAACGATGCTAAATAAAACACTTGTCGGGGTACAGTATGATAGAGCAAGGCAACTAAGAACTTACAATGGATTACCTTTCGCCAGGGGAATTCCTAGCTTCTATTCATGCACGCCGAAAATATTGTTCTATCTTCGCGTCATGGCAGCCCAAGTTCTCGGTCCATAAGAAGAGTTGTCGCCCTCAACCATCTCCGGAGCCTCCCTCTGAGAATCGTCTGGTACTCGCTCCTTCTTGCCGGGATGCAGATGCATCACTACACGCTATGCCACCTACCGGTTGCAATATCAACAATTGTCGATACGACAACACGGTAGGAGAGAGTCAGTGTTCCGGACACTAACGGGTTGACCATGTGGTCTCGGGATAATTAAATATAAAGGAATACAGATAATAAAACAACATAACCATATCATGCAATGCACATAGCATATATGAATCACATAGAATAAAACATATCATAATACTCTAAACGCATCAACACTCATCATTCATAACCCATTACTTCATTCACACTCTTATAACACATTCTCAGAGTCTTTCTCACGAGCTTTCACAACTTAACTCCATTTTCCTTTCATCATAACTTTCACTCTTATCTCTCATTCCGAGAATCATTTCTTATATGCTCATCTTAGTACCTTTTATTTAATATTTTGATACGCTTCTCTTTGAAACATCTGTGTCTATTAAGTTTTATTATTCCGAATAGCATCGATGATGAGGGGGACACATCATTAAGCTCACACACGTCTACATCTCCTCGGTCAACCACCCAACCTAGTCGGAAGCAAACAGGAGTACAGGACCTTTACCATGCGGGCACAACAGCTGTCACACAAACAAATAGTCCCAGACCAGGAGGACTCAGCCTCAAAACAATCATATCATATATAAACAGGCACGCTCTCAGCGGCAAACACAAATGCCCCATTCTAGTCCCTCTCACTGTTCTCGATTTGCAATCAAGGGGGCGACAGTATATTTCTAGTCTGCAGTGCAGAACTTACCACGGTATTAGACCCAGTCCCCACCACGTTAGTGCACCACATGTGGAGTTCGTTCTGCCTAGAAATATACTCTAGACTTCTTGACGTTTCACTGTCATTGTCCTCCGCTTATGCAATCTCGTCCTAAGTATCCGCAGATATATCGTTCCTTCCTCTCCACTACTTCGATACGACACTCATACCTCACCGTGTTTGTAAATGTCTTTTAAATCTTTTAAGGATTCAACGTTTTAATTTAGAGGCTTATCCTAACGATCGGCCCGTCCTTGGTGCATCCCTTCAACGAAGCCCGATCGCTAACGCGATCTGTTCCCCCTAAATCTCAATGGCCCTCGGCCTCAAATCACTTTCTCATCTCATTTCATGACACATTCTTTCTCGTCTCATCTCGTCATCACAATTCATACAAACTCATGCTCAGCAGCATCATTTCCTCGCTTTTCTCAAAACACCTTTTCACAAAACTGTTACTTCACAAAACGTTTTCAGAAAAATCCTTTCACAAAACTTTTTCGAAAATAATGTTTCCGAAAACTTTCACAAAAATGTCATTTTCACAAAAGCTTTTCAAAAATCTCTCTTTCAAAAACTCTTTTCAAAAATCACATTTTTGGGTGAGTGTTAATGGAGGAGCAAGCTCAACTCAACACTAAGCTTCTTCCCAAAAACGTGTACGAGGAATCATATCTCTACTCAATCACATCTCAATTTCATAATCACTTTCCCTTTCCAATCTCGACACCTTATCTCTTTCTTCAGTCACATTATCCTTTTCTCTTTCTCAAACATTCTCATACTTTCTCCTCGTTCTCAACTCATCATGTATTTCTTTCTCAATTATCTCTCTTATTTCTCACTCATATCTCTATTCTCTTTTCAATTATCTTATTACTTTCGCGTTTCCATCATCATCATTTCGCTAATCAGACATACTCAAACAATAACTAAACAAAATAAAGTATGCACAACAAATAAACATCTAGTGATGCATAACAAGTAGACATTTAGTATGCAAATAAAACAGCTAACACACATATCTGTGTTGCCTAATTCGCAGTACTCTCGCAATCCGTCGAATCGAATTGCGAGCAACCAGGTTACGGGATCACCGCACTCTCACTCACCTGGATGACGACACATCCATAAACTTTCCAAGATTTCCCAGTTGCTAACCTCGTCACGTTTCCTTCGCGTCCGACACCCGAACTAGACATTTTTCCCGTGCGTTAGAACGTTTTCGATAAATTCTTAATCTCATTTTGAAAACTCTTTGAAATATTTCTCTCCTTAAGAATTCATTATTAATACCCAAAGACCCAAAACCAAATCAGATTTCAAATAAAAGACTTTTAAGAAACTTTGAAACAATAATTAAAATGATCTTTGCATTAAAACAAATTCATTCTTTTTGTTATAAAAATCATTTTCTTGAACCAGTAAGTAAAATCCAAAGCTCTAGGAAATAAACCAAATCAAAATCAATCACTCATCAAAGGATATTATTTAAAAATTCCAAATTAATTTAAGTTATTTAAATTATACTCTTTAAATAAAACTATTTCTTTGAATTTCAAACATATACTTTTCACAACCAAGATTCACAAACAGACTTCCAAAACAAATTCCATTCATTACATTCAGTTAGCACACAACAGCACAATTTCAAAACAATGAAGGCATTCACAAACGGTACATATAGGTTCCAAACATTCATAAGCACTCACTACACAAATCATACTTTTAATCACTCAAAAATCATTAGTTATATCATAATCCTAACAAATTGATTTAATTGCACTTAAGAAAATAACTCAATCTTCTAATTACTTTAATAAAACCGAATTACTAATAGATAATAATTCCTACTTATAAATAAATTTAAAACTAAAAATCTTTGATTTATCACCATAAAAATTCTTCGCACACCATCAGATCAACCAAAAGAATTTAAAGAAATACACAACACTTTCACAAAACATCATGCACCTATGAATAGAGTTATCATCATGGTTATTTTATGAAAATAATTTTCCTATCATTTTAAACATACATAGATCAAATTACTCACATAAAAATTTGCAAGATCTAATGCACACATACAAACATACAATCATGAAGTCATTTTCATTCTTTTATGATTAAAAACTAAGGGCATACAATTCATGAAATTTTCTTCTTTATTTTAAGACCAAGACCGTGAACATACAGTGAGCAAAATTAACAACTTAAATTTCATTTTCCACAACAAAATCAACACGCACTTTAAATCACAAATTATCACACATATTTCTTTTAAATTCAATCACTTCATGCATGCACCCTTAAATTCAATTATCCTTCTCATGCATGCAACCTATTTGGGGAACTAGCATAGCTATCTATTTTTTTCTAGATTGGCCGAAAGTCAACAAGTGAAGGACATGGTTTTTTTTATTCATTTTCAACATGCAAGAATTATCCAACCAATTCATGTAAAACAACACATTACATTATTTATTCACATCAACCTTCACAAAATAAATTTCAATTTCATCATCTTATAAAGATCAAGTTACACTTTAGGTTTCCCAAAAGTAACATGCATGCACTTAAAATCAATGGATCTATCCTTAAAACAAACATGCATCAACTTTTACAAAATAAAAAGCATGTTTCTTAAATAAATTGGACATGGCCGAATGGCCTAAAGAAAATAAAGTATATAAAAATATCAAACACTTAATTAAAACATGTTTGCACTAAAAGAAATCAAATTAAAACTTGTTACCTTAATTCTTTTCTAAAAACCGAATCATACACAAAATAAATTAATATGTAAACCAAAGATCTAAGCATTTTTCACACATCAAATAAGGACATTTACATGCGCACACTTAAAACAACTAAAATTATCAACAAGGTTAACATGCAAGGCCAAAGAATTAAGTCTTTTCAAATCAAATTTAGATCATGAAGTTATTCATCAAATAAACATGGAAACACACACATAGATCAAGATCTAGCAAGAGGGATCCATCATGCAAGAACCGAAAATTTCCCTTCATTATGAAAAAGTTTAGATCATGAATTTTCTTGACAAATAATCACATAAACGTATATAAATCATGGTTTGAAGCAAGAAAATTAAACATGCAAGAAGGATTTATTTTAGCTTTCACAAAACTTTGGCCATACTTTAGATCTTTAAGTTTTTAGTTAGAAAATTACTAGATCTATCAAGAAAATCCAAACCGAAACAAAAACATAAGGATCACATATTACAATTTATTTTTAAGTCCTTTAAGTCCTTGATCTATCAACATCAACTCATAATAGCAACATGCAAGAAAGAAGAAGAAGTAGATCTATAAACTAGAAAAGAATAACTTAAACTATTACAAATCTTCTTCAAGCTCCTTGAATCCTACCATAAAAGGGTTGGTTCTCTAGCTTCTAACATCCTTGATCTACAAACAAAAGCTTGGGTAGGCTTGGATCTCCTTCTTCATCTCCTTCTAACCCCCACGGCCTCCACTCTCTTTCTCTCTCTCTATTTTCTTTTCTTTCTTTCTCTAAGAGGTTGATGAGTCTCTTAGTGTTGTTTAGTGTTGGTGGAAGAATGAATTGAGTGAAGGAAAGTGAAATGAGGAAATGATCTAAGGCCATTCTAATTTATAAGCAAAATTCATTTTCCTTCTTGTGTCCTTGTAGGTTGGTTCGGCCATGTGCACTAAGGGGGGTAATTTTGGGCTTCCAAATGTTTGCATGGGTGGAAGTTATCAAAACCAAGGGGACAAGGTAGAGTGGCTAGGTTCTTAGAAGTCAATATAGGCTTAAAGATTTGTTGGCCATAGTTAGGGTTTCCACTTAGTTTGGTTACTCACACTAACTTAGTTTCCTATTTGGTTCCTCATTGCTTAATTTCCACGTTTCTAATTCTAGCTCATACACACATACATACACACGGCATACACATTCATACACACATATATACATTCATACACACACATATACCAACCGAAGCATACACATATGCAATTTTACATTTTATTTTTCTTAATCTCATTTACTTAAATTCATCAATTCACAAAACAGGATAATTAATTAAAAATCACACTCATACAATCATTTTCCATGCATCGTACAGTACACACATATTAAAACAAGCACTCACCACATAAAAATCTCAAACCAAATCAATAAATTCATTTTCTTAAGAGCAATTTCTCCAAAATTCGTATTTTAAAATTCTGGAAATAATTTTTTATAAATCCACCCATAAAAATCTGAATTTTACATTTTTAAAATCTACATTTCGCTACGATCGTTTTGATATAAAGTTTGTAAAAATCCGAGTTATGGTTAAAAAGATATGAATTCTTCAAGTTAACAGACCCAAAAATTCAATTTCAAACAAAATCATTCACTTCTCTTTTATGAACACATTTTGTTCATAGGAATTCATAAAAATCAAACTTTATTTCTTATTTACGTAAAACACTTTTCCAAAAACCTTTTATAAAAACAGAACTTCGGGGTTTATTTTAACCAAATTCGTTCTCGCACGTACGGGAAAAATGCGGGGTGTTACACGCTGGTTATCCCCAGAGTCGCTAGGACCGTCCAGGTTGCGCTACGACAGAGTCACTAGGACCATCCGCCGCTATTCTTTAAATTCTCCCGAGTCACTAGGACCATCAGGATTGTATATTAATTCTTTTAGTTAATTCCGGAGTCACTAGGACCGTCCGGTTAGTTATTCCCTGAGTCACTAGGACCGTCAGGGTTGCGCTGGTTATCCCCAGAGTTGCTAGGACCGTCCAGGTTGCACTTCGACAGAGTCGCTAGGACCGTCCGCCGATATTATTCTTTCTCTTATTAATTATTCCCCTGAGTCACTAGGACCTTCAGGGTTGTAGTTTAATTAATTCTGGAGTCACTAGGACCGTCCAGTTAATTATTCTTCGTCATTAAGTCTTCTCTTTCTTTACTCATTGAATCTTTTCTTTCTCTTCATTGTCTCATCAAGTCTTAGATCGTTTTTCTTTACTTTCTTGTTATTTGTCTCACTTTCAATATCTTAATTCTTTTTCATTCTTTCTTTTCACTAACAATTTGTTGCCATTTATATATCATCACTTAAAGGGTTAACATACAAAACCAACATTCAGCACACCTACACATTCACAATCATTTTCCCAATCCAAACCCTTACTTCTTTCCTTATCTTCTCAATCAATTACTCGATTACTATTCTTGTTTAACTATCTTTATCAATTTCCACACATACCCAACACACTAATTCATTCATTAACTTGTGATGCCTCTAATCTTACTAAATCCTAAGTTCATTTTCAAGACCCCTTTCTATTACATACTTCACACTTACAAGCAATCAACCATATAACACCATTCACTTATACATAGCATTACAAACAATTTAGTGAGTTTAATTCCTTTATTCACCTACTCTATTTATTACCTTTATTTTCCCTATAGTTTCCTCATCCATTATCCATTCATTTAATATTTCCATAATAAATTCACACATTTCAAACATCATCATGCATTACATATATTCACAATTAAATCAAGGGGTTCATTTCCTTACATTCCTAAGCTTTATTTATTCGTCTACTTCAACTACCCTATTGCTTATTATCCTTACTAATCTTTTCTATCCCTAGCCACCACTATAATCAACCTATAAATTAAGTCCTAAAAAGAGGTAATACAAACCCTTCTTACCTGGGTTTCCGCAGATATATTTCTTTCCGTATTAAGATGTCCAAAAGTACCGAGGTTCATTGTTCGGCATTGGGGCTGGTCCTAAAGTCCTTCGTCGTCTAATCATGCCATACCATAAAATTAAATAACAATCAATATAATGCGCTTTACGAAATAGGGGCTCTAACTTGAAAATCGAAACGAGTTAACTTCGAAAATATTTAATTAAAATTCATAAATCGAAGTCACATAGAAATTTAAACTTAAAACCATTGCTCTCTCAATAAAACAATACAGCTTTTTGTTGGAAATACGCTAACTTTCAAAACTAACATAATCGTCAAAAATTCATTAAAGTTAATTAGTTTTAATTCCGAATCACAAAATCAAATACTAATGATACTTGACGCTATAAATTCAAAAATGGAAGAGTATTCTTTGTTTAAGAATAAGTTAAAATCACGTTTTCTAAGTCCAAATAACTACACTCCCTTTCAATTTGAATTTAAAGTCCAAAGTATTAACCGAAATTAACGTATGCCGAATACTTCAAGTTTCTAATTAACCGGGATATTGTTTAGTTTAGGGACAATTCAACCCAACTAAACTACAGCTCGATTACTTAGGAACTCGATACATTTAACAAAACACTTTTAAAACTCATCGTTCGGCATAATGGTCAACTCCGCTTTATACAAACCAAAGTAATTAAATTAAAATCATTAACAATGACGGTATAATTGAAATCCATACTAAAACATAATATCACTTATTTTTCCAAAATAATATAAAACTAAATCATTATTATCGACACTAATACCATTTATATTATCTAGTTATTATTGAACGTAACACAAAGCAAATAAAAAGGTGATAAGGATTTATCCTCAATTCTGATTTTTGCAGCAACAAATATCAAGATTAGCTCGGTTCACGGTATAATCGGTCCACGCCAGTTTGACTCGAACACTGAACCTTTTCATCATCATCATCACCCCAAGAGTTGTACTTGTTTCCCCAATCGTGGTCGTCCGGCAAGGCAAGGTGGCGGCGTAACCTCCAGCGACAGCGGACGGCGGCAACATCATCCACGAGCGGCGGTTTGGTACTGTTCGAACCCTCCTTGGGTGAAGACATCGCAAGAACCAAAGGCGGCATTAGTGGCTTCGGTTCACACCCACTGTAGACGCCAGCAACACGAGGAAGAGGAAATTGTAGCTTATCCATGGCCTCCGTTCACAAGCTTCGGCCATGGAGAGGACAACACCCATGGCGGCGCGACTTGGGGAGGAGACAGGGTGAAAGGAGAACGCGCGACAGAGAAGAGGATGGAGCGAAAAAGAGCATGCAGTGATGATGGTACGGTTGAGTGGTGACGACCGGCAAGGAAGGACGGCAGTGGCGGTTCATGCTTGGCCCGGAGAGTCGCGATTCGTGACTCGGTTAAGGCGGAAGAAAGCGCGACAGCAATGGCGCTTGTTGGTTGCGGCTTCGGTTTGCGATTGGGAAGGAGGAGGGAGACGAGATGGCGACGGGCGCCGGCGGTGGAGAACCAGAGGGACGGCGGGAGAGATGGGGGGTTGCCGCCGCACCCACAAAAGGAACCCTAGGGTTTTCCCCACTTCCCCTACATACCCCCACTTTAACACTACTATTATTATTATTATTGTTATTATTATTATTATTATTATTATTATTATTGGCAGCAACAATGTTAGTATTATTTCAAAATACTAATAAACATTTTTTTTCTTTCTTTATTTATTTTAAATACCAAGAAGTACTAATAATAAAAATGTAAACATCCAAATAAGTACATGTATAAAATCATAAGGTTAAAGCTCTTGAAGTTCTTAAAACAAGTTTAATATTAAATATAACAAAAGCAAATTAAAATATAGAAAGTATATTTTTCAATTAGGATAACCATTTTAATGATTCTACTTTAAAATATATAAATAAGATATAGTTTCGTAATCAACATTACGTATTTTTATGAAACTACCCAACACTTAAGTCATAAATTTCAGGAAACAATTATTTAATTCAATAAAACTTATAATTTATAAAGTTAAAGAAATCAAGGTGCTCAAATTTCGATATTTTCTAACACTTTTATAATACAAGAAGGAACCTTAATTAGTTATCCTTAAACTTGATTATTGTCATTGTTATTATTCTAATCTATTATTATTATTATTATTATTATAATTATATAATTATATTAGGGGTTAAAATTCGGGATGTTACACTCCTCTTTTTCATTCCTTGTATGTTAATTTTCTATGTTTCATTCATGCTTGGTCTTGGACTTTTAAGACTAAAAATTATTTGTAACTTCTAATCAACGGACCTCATAATTTAATTAAATTTTTCATAAAAGATATAAAGGTTTTTCAAGCCAAATCTTCTAGATCTAAAGGTTGATGAAATTTTTGTGAAGTTTAAAGTAAATCTTGTTGCATGTTGAACTTTCTTCCTTAAACCGTGATTTAAAGATGAGTTTGAGGATTTGTTTGAAAAACGAATATGTGATCTTTAACTTTACATGTTGATTTGATGTGGATCTTGGTGTCTCGTGTACTTGCATGTGTTGTCTATACTTGGATCTTGAATTTTTAAGACCAAATGAACTCATGAAACACTAGATCCTAGACTACATCATTCGGCCATGTAACACCCTATATAATAATTACCCTTAAACCCGAAAATTAGGATTTAAAAATTTATTTTCATTAATATAAAAACATCAGAGATATAAGCGGAAGACTTTAATTCGATTAAAGCATAAAAGTTCATTATCAGATACATCAAGTTCCTATTCCAACATATAAGTTCAATAAAAATTTAGCTCGGCCCAACTAGGCAATCCGAAGTCAAAAATACAAAAGAGTGCTTTGGCTCGGCCCATCTGGCCGAGACTCAACAGATTCTCCTACTCTAAATAACTTACTCTCCCTGTGAGGGAGAGTGATCCTGCTCGGCCAGGGACTGCGTCTGCTCGGGCTCAGTACCTGAAAAATGGTAAGGAGGTGAGCATTACACAGAACATAAATAAGCAGTTTCTAAAATGACATACCGAACTACCAAGCCAAACACAAGTAGTCAAATAACACAAATAGCACGTAATCAAACCATGTCACATGCATGTAATATCAATTAGCTCGGTTCACATCGTACAATCTCATCTAGCTCAGCTCACCTCACACAATCACACTTAGCTCGGCTCACATCAGCCACTACTCTCTTACCTCGGGCTACCACCTCTATCTCGGATTCATTACTCATTATTCCACTTTAACATAGCTTACAATCTTTTACTCTTCTCGGATGCATACACCCAGTGCATATCTTACACCATTTAAGGTCAGATATCGGAGTGTCCATAACTGCGAGTACCCAATGCCCGTCTTACAGCTGCACATGCCCAGTATGCGTCTTACGCGATCAATGCACGTACCCAGTACGCGTCTGCTATGACCAGGAGCACCACCACCGATCATTCTATGGGGTTAAGGAGAGTCCATAGCTGCGAGTACCCAGTACCCATCTTACAGCGGCGCATCTCGGCGACTTACGCGATCAATGCACGCACCCAGTACGCGTCTACTATGACCAGGACCACATCCCACCAGTTCCGTGCTCGGAACCTTGTGTGAATCATAACTGCGAGTACCCAGTACCCGTCTTACAGCTGCACATACCCAGTATGCGTCTGACGCGATCAATGCACGCACCCAGTACGCGTCTGGTATGACCCGATCACACAACCATTTCTCTTTAATTCCTCTTATCTTATTAACCATCTCTTGTAGTTCAGCCCACCTCGACTCAACCCTTTAAGTTATTCCTCTTTACATTAATCTCATTATACACTTAGCTCGGCCTCTCTCGGCTCACCCCTTTAACCATTTCCTTATTCCATTATCTTTTCTCATTATCTGACTTATTACTCTATCTCTCCTAATTTCCATATATACCATTTCCTCAACCCATACGCAACCTCTCCCAGCTCGGCCCAGCTCGGTCATAGATATAAATAACAAATATCAAAGCTCATAAACATTTATACAACAAAGTTCATAAACACTTATACAAAATCAACAATAAGAATCAAAGCATTTAACCAATCCATCATGTAACTACCAACATATAGCATATAACAGTACTCATCCCTACTTCAAACTCATGTTTCTAATTCATTTATCAGCTCCCTTTTACCCTTATTACCATTTCCTTTCTAGCATTAATCTAGATCCATTCCCTAAGCTAACACCCACTCTTAGTACCCTTTATGAACACCCTAGAAACCCAAACTCAAGTAGAGGTAACACTCACTCCTTACCTCAAACCGTGAGAGATAAGAGTAGAGAGTTTGAGAATGGTTCCCTTGATGCTTGATCTCTTGAGCTTCACACCCTTGACTCCTTTTCTCCAAGCTGCCACGAGTTCCTTCAAGCTGCACACAAGCTCCACCAGCCACACTCAAACTCCACAGCGATCCAGGGACTCCGGGATGGAAGAGAAGACGGCGGGGAGAAGGTCTCCGGTTGGTGGAAGAAAGGAAGATCGAATGTTGGGGTTTGGTGGCTGGAGTTTTCAGAGAGAAAAAGAGAGAGACGTAGGAGAAAGAGAGAATGAAAGTGAGAAGTGTTGTGTTGTGTATGTTAATTCTCTTTTATTCATTTAGGGGAAAATATTTGTGTGGCTAGGATTAATTGGCTTCTTGGAGAAGCTAGAATGTGTGGCTAGGATTCATTGGCTTCCAAAGGAAGCCATGAATAGTACATTGAAAGGGACATAAAGCAATGATATTGACATAAAGTGAAGGATAGTACCGTACGGACGGTACGAAAACCAAAGGGGTCAACAGCTCAACATGAGCTGGCACGGAGGAGCTAGGACGTGTCGGCTCGGGTACGTCGGTTAGGATACGTCGGCTCGGTTTGTAGGAACAGCAGTAGTCCGAGCATCCTTCTCGGATGATACTGTGAGGTGCGCTGAGGTCGGCTAATCCGGACTGGACAACAAGTCCCGCGTTTGGTTCCCATTCAGCTCGGTTCATATGCACTCAATCTCATCTAACTCGGCCGGGATCGGACCGAGGTCCTATACTTACATCCTAGGTCGGCCTATGCTCATACTACCCTTCTAATCCTTGTACAATTTCTAAGGCTTAATCCTATCCTTAAATAAATATTTATATACTAAAATTATATTATTTAATATAAATTTTCAGGATGTTACAGGCCATATCTAGAAAATTAGGTTGTGATGATTTTTATTTTGTTTTGAGTTCATGCATGTTGGTTTGATGTGTGTCAAAGTTGATTTAAGTGGTTTAAATGCTTTGATTTTAACTTTGATTTTTTTAAGCTTTGATTTTTGGTTTTCTTCTCAAAAGTTCTTTGATGTATTGTTTTGATCTTGAAAAGGACTTGATTCTTGCCTTGATTTTCCATAACCTTGATCTTGAAGTCTTGCATGTGATTTTTGAACTTAAAAAGTTTTGTTTCTTGACTTGCATGTCACGGTTTTGGTGAGGAAACAAAGGAAAACAACTTTTTCAAAATGGTTTTGCCTTGATCTAAGTCTATGTATGGTTTTGGTGAGATGAATTATCCAACTCATGACCTAGAACTGGCAGCTGTTGTCTTTGCACTAAAGATCTGGAGGCACTATCTTTATGGCACTACATTCCGGGTGTTTAGTGACCATAAGAGCTTAAAGTACCTCTTTGATCAGAAGGAGTTGAATATGAGGCAACGCCGATGGATGGAGTTTTTGAAAGATTTCGAGTTCGAACTTCATTACCATCCTGGGAAAGCAAACGTGGTAGCCGATGCGTTAAGTCGAAAAGCAATGCATATTAGTGCAATGATGGTCAGAGAAACTGCATTGATAGAAGAGTTCCGAGATCTGAGCTTGGTGATGCAATTGGAGCCAACAAGTATCAAGATGGGCATGTTGCAGGTTACTAATGAATTCCTGCAAAGGATTCGTGAATTGCAACGCGAAGATGAGGGGCTTAAAGAAAAGAGGAAACTTATGGATGAAGGCAAGGAGTCAGAGTTTCACGAAGGAAAAGATGGAATCCTTCGCTTTAGAGCAAGGATTTGTGTGCCTGGTAATTTAGAAGTTAGGAGGATGATTATGGATGAGGCGCACAAGAGTAAGATGAGTATGCACCCAGGAGCAACTAAGATGTATCAGGACTTGAAGAAGATGTTCTGGTGGCCTGGCTTAAAGAAGGACGTGGCTGAATATGTGGCATGTTGTCTGGTATGTCAAAAAGCCAAGGTGGAACATCAAAGGCCAGGAGGAGAGTTACTTCCCTTGGAAATTCCATTATGGAAATGGGACAGTATCTCGATGGATTTCGTGTCAGGATTGCCGTAGACTGCTACTGGTCATGATGCAATCTGGGTGATCGTGGATCGTTTGACCAAGTCGGCGCATTTTATCCCCGTTAATATGCGCTACTCTTTGGAAAAGCTCACTCAGTTGTACATCAAAGAAGTTGTTCGCCTGCATGGGGTACCATCAAGCATCGTGTCAGATCGCGATCCGAGGTTTACATCAATGTTTTGGCAAGATCTACATAGAGCTTTGGGTTCAAGATTGAAGTTGAGTTCTGCATACCACCCTCAGACTGATGGTCAAACGGAAAGGACTATTCAGTCATTGGAGGACATCTTAAGGGCTTGTGCTTTGGAAGGCCAAGGAAATTGGGAGCAAATGTTACCGCTCGTGGAATTCACGTACAACAATAGTTTTCACGCGAGCATTGGAATGGCACCATTCGAAGCCCTGTATGGGAGAAAGTGTCAGACACCGTTATGCAGGTTTCAAGTGGGGGAGAGTTCTCTGGTTGGACACGATTATGTGCAAGAGACAACCGAGAAGATCAAGATGATACAGGAGATGATGAGGACGGCTCAAAGTAGGCAGAAAAGCTATGCTGATAGGAGGAGGAAACCTTTAGAGTTTTCCAAAGGAGACCATGTGTTCATTAGAATAGTACCAACCAAAGGTGTTAGTAGAGCTTTGAAAACCCAGAAACTATCACCTAAGTTTATTGGTCCCTATCAAATTCTCAAAAGAGTCGGCCCAGTAGCCTATCAATTAGCTCTGCCCCCATCGTTAGCCAATCTTCATAATATATTCCATGTATCCCAGCTAAAAAGGTATGTTCATGACCCCACCATTGTCCTTAGGATCCAACCTGATGACCTAGAAATTCATGAGAACCTAACCTTCGAAGCTAAGCCTGTTAGCATTGAAGATCGAAGAGTCAAGCAGCTTAGAGGGAAGGATATTTGTTTGGTCAAAGTCGTCTGGATCTGTGGAGATGTGATAGAGGCATCTTGGGAATTAGAGGATAAGATGCGTTGGGATTATCCTGAATTGTTTGTATAAGTTGAATTTCGGGGACGAAATTCCTTGTAAGTGGGGGAGTAGTGTAACACCCCAAAATTTTAATCCCCGATTAATGAAATGTTAATTATAAGAATTAATTATAATTAATGATTTCCATTTTAATCTTTGATTAAAATCTGTGTTCATGTAGTTAGAAAATGTGTGTGAAATTATTTAATAAATTATGCATGAAATAATTATTTTGCATATTAGTCCCTGGGTTGGGACCTAGAAGTAAATATAGGAAAGATTTTGGAGGGAAAGTAAATAAAATTTTTATTTTTCAATAACTGGGCAAAATACTCGAGTATTATCTTGAATACTCGAGTATTCTGGTCAGAGTTGCTCAACGTTAGTGCGTTTTGATGAGTCACCACCGAGTTGTCGCCGCCTTGACACGAAAACACCCTCCACAACACGTCCCTGTAGGCGTGTCGAGCGGCATGAATGTCTTAGCCATGTATTTAAGCCTCTGGTTGATGATCAACAACCCATTTTGCCAATTTCTTGTGGAATTCGAGTATTAGGGTTCCGAACTCGTTTCCTTCAATTCTCCTTCTCTGAGTCAAATTGAATTACAAATCATACACTAATACAAAGCTCACATCACGAGCTTTGTATAGACACTAAAATCGTGAGGATTGAGTGAGTGTGGTGGAAGATTTGGAGCTTGGAAGTTAGGGGCTGTTTTCTGTCAAAGTGGTTCTGGGAGCTCACTTTGATTCCAATTTTTGGTAAGCTCATGAGTCTTTTGAGTCTCAATTCAATTTCTCTAGTTAGTATGTGTTGCATATAGTCTAAAAAATCTAATTTCCCCAATTGTTATCTCTGTCTTCCATGTAAACCAATTCAATCTTGGTGATGCACTCAAAACTGTCTTGCATGTGGTGCTCAAAGGCATTTCTGGTATTGGAGAGCTTTTTCTTTGGAATTCTCTGTTGGTACACGTCTGAGAGGTAAGGGGAAGTTAATTTATACACTAGATAGAGTTTAATTTTCATTATTTTCATTAGAGAGCCACCAAGAGGCTCTAAGGGCTTAGATTGAATAGGAACTTTGGTTTGGAGACCAATTCATGCTCTATGGTTGTTGTGAGAAAGTTTCTTATGATGCATGCAAGCTATAATGAACACTATTTCATGAGTTTGTTGATTATTTTGCAATTTGAGGTGTTAAGTTGTGAAATTATATGTTTTATGCATTAATGATTGATTCTCTGTCAAATCTGTAATTTGATATGAATTGAGTGTTGTAACATGTTCATTAGATGGTATATGAACTCTGTTGATCATTGGATTGGACTAAAAATGGTTAGAATTGAAAATGGTATATTAAAACCAAGATTTCAGTTTGTTCTGCAATAAAAGACTCGAGTAATAGGCTGGTTACTCGAGTAAAATTTTGGTAAAACAATGTATTTTGAGGAAGAACACTCGAGTACCATGCCTAGAACTCGAGTAATCGAGGGTTGCATGGGATATGTTAAGGTAAACCACTCGAGTAATTCAGGGGTCAGTCGAGTATTCTGGAAATGATGAAGAACACTCGAGTAACTCGTGAACTACTCGAGTATTTTGATGAATATGAAACCCAAATTCCCAGAAAGCCATGAACACTCGAGTATCCTGTAGAACACTCGAGTACTCTGGTAATAGCTGAAGAACACTCCAGTATTCTGAAGAAAACTCGAGTAATTTACCCAGGATCTTAAAAATACCATTTTAATTCTGAATCATTTAATTAATAATTGAATAACAATAATCCAAGGGATCTGGACTTAAAAGAAATTGATTAATATAAGTATACCGTTTGGATGACGGTCCGTTTGGATGACGGGATGTGCTCGGGTGGCACGTTATATATTAACCAATTTCCTTTAAGCTTAAAAGTGATGCATTCATTTTGGAGTTTGGATGGTAGGTCGTTTATCATGTTTTGGTAACATGTGGAGGGCCTCTGGGAGTGCCAATACGCTTGCTTGATGACACGTTGAAGACGTGGTCGGCTTAGTGGATGCCGATATGGTTACACCGTTTCGATGACGGTCCGTTTGGATGACGGGATGTGCTCGGGTGGCACGGATTCCAAGCTTGTCGTGTACATTCTTGGTGAATGTACGAAATGTTGTATACCTAAGAATACAACGCACTGGTGAGTGCTGGGTTGTCAGGGATGGACGTCAGAGAGTGACATAGATTGATGGAGATAGGTTTGAGAGCTAAATTCATACATCATGCCACTCATTTAATTTAATTGTGATAAATGAACAAGTATGAGCATCCTTCTTGCATTCTATAACTGCTAAGTGCTAAATGTGATTGCTGTTCATTGTTGCACATCTACATATCCATATTGTACATGTTTATACTCTGTTGATTATGTGTATAGTATTGCTTACCCCTATGCCCTTGTAGGTGATGTCTCGCTACATCGCTTGCATCGAGATCCGGCCACTTCCTAGTGGTAATGGATCTATGAGGACCATCGCGCGGTGTTCGAGGGGGAGGTAGAGATTACCTTCTACCACCCGAACCCGCTGATTCGATTTCGTCCTCGTAGATTTAGGATTCCCATCATATACACTATGCACGTACCCCCGTTTTACACATACCATGGACCACCTCCCACACGACCAGCTCGCTCTTATCACAGTTTCCGTTTTCGACCTACCCGCTCACACCCTTTTTCTTCTAGAGTCGTCCGCGAGGAGACTCCCTCATCTGATCCGAGGAGCCTAGTTAGGGTCACACCATCTCATGACCCTGTACCCAGTGGTAGGGTACACTCTCCCTCGGATGAGATCGAGGAGGATCCGGTGGAGGACGAGAGCGGAGGCGAGCCTGTCGTACATTCTACTGGGAGTGATTGGAGGGATGATGATCCCTAGGTATGTGCATATGGTACATGATGAGGATCAGGGGATCCGCTGTGGGGATGCTGTGGAGGAGATTCTGCTGCTGCTGCTGTTGATGATGATGTTTTCTGTTGCTACCTGGAGACTGCTACTACTGCCACTTCTACTACTGATGCTTCCAGATCTATGTGACCACCTCTAGAGTCTATATTTTGAGATGTATATATTGTAGATATACTTTTGAGTACTCTAGGGTTATGGTCTTATTTTGGACATAGATCTTTATGGACTTGTATATGGACCTTGGAGACTTTTATGTTGGGACTATGTATCACCTGACTCTTTTCAGTTATATATATAATCTATGGTTATATTTCTATTAGTTACATAGTCCTATAATTTCCGCTTACTCTGATAAAGGTTACATGAAAGAATTCGGCTATGTTATTTGAAAATGGTATCAGTTTCGCGAAAGAAATAAAGGGATAGTATCGCCTAATTTTACTAAGAAAATGTCTTTTCAAAGGAATCGATGCTATCTGAAATTATGAAACAATTTTATTGTCCTAGTAAACACCGAATTCAAAATAATGTTGAAAACGATACAAGTTACCCTCTCCAAGAGTTCCCTATGTTGGCTTGTGCACCCGCTTTGAAAGAAAAATTTATTTCTACATTTTCAATGAATACCCACAAGTCCATATTTTATTGAGTAAACTAGATAGTTATTATATTAACTATTTGAAGTTTAAGAGAAGGGTGTCACACTGAGTGGTATCAGAGCAAAAGTCAGATCCTGTAGTAGTGGAAGTAGTTCCAGAATGGTAGCCATCAACATCAAGCAGGTAACCATAGGGCATATTTATTGATTTGAATTCTAGTATCTTGCCTTTTTGGGCATTAGATACAATTGAATGTGTTGTTTGAGGTTATAGTTAGGATCTTAGTATAGGTGGTGTAGTGAAAGTTTCTTTAGTTCAACATATGTGACCATAAGCCCATAGCGCAGGTCTATTATGGCAACTAGAAACCAAAATCACACCAATGCAATGTTAGATAGAATTACCGCGGTGCTGGAGGCCATGCAGCAACAATCTCAGCAACCACCTCAACCGGCTAATCCACCTCATCAATGCAATATGGGTAACATTGAGGCGAAGAGTCTGGCTGATTTCAGGAGTTGTAATCCACCTAAGTTTGAAGGAGGATTTAGACCTGAGGAGGCCAATAAGTGGATTCACACCATCGATAAGATTCTGAGGACTTTGGACTGTACGGAAGCTCAGAAAGTGGCTTATGCAACCTACATGCTGGAAGATGAAGCTGAGAATTGGTGGAATCACACGGTTCAGCTCCTACGCTATGAAGGAAGAGAGGTGAGTTGGGGAGTGTTTATGGAGAAGTTTCTCAACAAATACTTCCCTGAGGACTTGAGGAGAAAGAAAGAGGTGGAGTTTTTGCAGCTGAAGCAAGGAAGCATGAGTGTGGGTGAGTACGCGGCCAAGTTCGAGGAATTGATGAAGTACTCACCATACTATCAAAACAACCCCGATGAAAGGAGCAAGTGTATTAAATTTGAGGGAGGCTTGAGGCCCAAGTTGAAGTCAATTTTCAGCTATCAACGAATTCAAAGCTTTCCTGCACTGGTGGACACGTGTAGGATGTATGAAGACGACAAGAAAGCCGAAGAATTACAAGCCTCAGAAAGAAAGGATAACCAGAATTATGGACCTCAGAGGCGTAAAGGTTTCAACAATCGAGGCAAGGGTCCATATGATCGCCGAGGGAAAGGCAAGGGGAAGGTTGGTGGTTCGGATGGAAGAAACTTTCGGAGCGAGGCTCCATTTTGTGACAAGTGCAAGCGCCATCATTATGGCCGTGTTTGTTGGGGAACAAGTGGCTGTTTCAATTGTGGGAAACCGGGACATTTTGCTAGAGACTGTAAGGAACCGGTCAAAGCTAATTCAAGAGGGACTGCTGATAGGCCTATGGCTCAAGGAAGGGTTTTCACTCTTAGTGGTGTGGAAGCAAGCCGATCTTCTGATCTGGTGCAAGGTAAATACTTGCTAAATGGTCAGCTCTGTAATGTTTTGTTTGATTCTGGTGCAGCGCATTCATTTGTTTCATATGAATGCGTAGATCGTTTGGGTCTATCTATGTCTGAATTGCCATATACTCTGAAAGTAGAAACCCCTACTAATGCTCCTGTAGTTGTTTCTAGAGCATGTCTTAACTGTTGTATAGAAGTGTTAGGACAAACCTCTAAGGTAGATCTGATCTGTTTACCCTTATCGCAATTGGATGTGATCTTGGGGATGGATTGGTTGAGTCAAAACCAAGTGATCATCGATTGTGATAAGAAGATAGTGACCTATAGAAACCCAATACCCTTTGGCTACATGTGCCTGTTCAGCACTGACGTGGAGGAGAATGGTCCAAGGATGGAAGAGATTCCTGTTGTTAGAGACTTCCCGGAGGTATTTGCTGATGAGATCCCTGGTTTGCCACCAAGAAGAGAGATTGAGTTTGGCATCGACCTAGTTCTAGGAGCTGCTCCCATTTCTATTGCTCCTTATAGAATGGCACCACCGGAAATGGCTGAAATGAAGAAGCAGATTGAAGAGCTATTGCAGAAGCAGATGATCCAACCAAGTGTGTCACCTTGGGGTGCTCCGGTTTTGTTTGTTAAGAAGAAAGATGGTAGTATGAGGATGTGTATCGACTACCGGCAGCTGAATAAGGTCACAATCAAGAACAAGCACTACAAGAAAAACCTTTTATTGCAACGACATTTTGCAACGACTTAAAAAAGTCGTTGCTAAAAATAGATGTTTTGCAACGACTTAAAAATGTCGTTGCAGAAAACAGTTGTTTTGCAACGGTTTAAAAAAGTCGTTGCAGAAAACAGGTGTTTTGCAACGACTTACATAAGTCGTTGCAAAACACCTGTTTTCTGCAACGACATTTTTAAGTCGTTGCATAACACCTATTTTCTGCAACGACATTATCGTTGCTAATAAGACTAAATAATTTTTTTTGTATATATTCTCTTATACAACCAAAGTCTGAAGTCCCAATATATACTCAACCTATAGTCACTTCATCATTCTCCTCTCCCTGGTTAAGGTTGCTGCTGCCGCCGCCCCTCTCTCTTACCACTACTAGAAATAAGGCTTTTGCATTCTCCTCTCTCCCTGGATTTGGTTCATCTCTTTCTCTCTCTAGATTTTTGCATTCTCCTCTATCACTAACCCCATAACCACAACCGCCCCATCCACTCCCCACCGCTGCACCCCTCTTCTTCCTTGTGCAGCGCCAGCCACTCCTCCCCTTTCCACGTCGCCCTCCATCCTAAGCAGCGCCCAACCAAACCAATCCCATCCCCAAGCCGCACCGCCCTTCCCTACGACCCCCACGAACAGCACCTCACCCCATAACACCCAACAGTCCCTCCATAAACTTCCACCGCCGTCGTCCCTCTGCAATCGACCCTCCAGTCACCGACCCATCCAGTCCCCAAGGCTCATTCACGGTGCTCCTTCACTGTTCTACACGACAAAGGCTCAAATTAGGTAAACATATTCATTTTCTTCAGCTTCATTCGTATGTTAGGGTTCTCAATTTGGGAATCAACTTCAATCATATTTTTAGGGTTTTTAATTTGGGGATAATGGCAAAGTTCAAATGAATGAGTTATTGTTTTTATTTTTCTTTTTGGTTTTCCTATCGAAAGGAAAATTTTTATTTTTTAATCAGCTTCTTTTTTGTTTTTGGTTTTCTACTTGTTGCTGGTTTTGTGTTTTTCGGTTGCTGCAGGTGGTTATCTTCCTTTTTGTACCAATTCGTGGTTGTGTAGTCCTCATTGCTTTCTTTTTGGAATCTATTTTTTGTGTTTTCCTTTGCTGTTTGCTTGCTTATTTTTTCAGCCTTGTCCTTTTTATCTAATTTTCTTTTTACTATGATTATATAATTGGCACCATTGAGCATGTCCAACTTATTAAGTCACTTAATCTTGAAATACCTTCTTTTAGGGTTGTCTGATGGGACCACCCCAATCCTTCCTCATACACGGAGTTGCCGCCACAGTTAGCCCATTCTCTCTAACAACAGCAGCTGCTCCTTGCTGTACTTAACACCGCCACCGTCACTGATGGGACGCTGGAAAGACACGATAAGCGTTGGAAAGGACCATCGTCTCTGCCATTCAAACCCTCACCGCCATGGTCTTTGTTCTCTCTGGTTTGAATCGAAACCCCCATCAAAGCCGTGAGTTCCTCATCATCTTTCTTGAATTTCTGTCAATCCAACCATTATAATTCTTAGCTATTTGTTTATTTTAAATAATCGGATTATTAGCTTCTTGTTGATTTTAGTTCTACTATGATCTTTATTATTTGTAGGGTTTCTTTCAATTATTCATCAATTATTATAATTATGTGATTTATTGATTTTTGAAGGTTTTTTTTTCCATTTTTTATTGTTTTATTTTACTATTACTTGTGTTAGTGGTTGAAATTTTGATTAATTGGGATATTTGGTACCCAAGGTATGAACAAAAAAATAGCAAGCAAAGGAAATTGTTTTGGGATTGTTTATGAGTTGTGACTCTTAATCTTCAAATGAGAAATCACAACTGAGTACCAGAGATCCAAAGAGCTACATGATAGATATATATAATTATATATTACACACTTGAGCCTAATAGCTTGATCTTCCCATCCCTGTAACGCCTACAACAGTTGAAGAAAGAACTAAGAGTACCTGATGGAGAAACAGTGAGGATTATATTCTATTCAATAAACACACCCCTGGGTTTAATAGCCAGTCTACAAATGAATACCCTTCCCCAGGAATCTTAGCTCTAATAATTCTCCATAGCTGAAGTTTAATAAGGTGTACTGTCCCTGCAATATTAATAGCTCCTTGTTCAAAGATAATTTTATTCCTCTTAGTCCATATTGCCCAAAGAATTATAAACCACAGAGAAAGCCATATTTTCCTGTTTGACTTATTTGTACTGATTAGGCCTGTGTGACTTAGGAAATTCTGCCTTCCATCATTATGTAGAGCTCTTGTATGTGTTTCTAAATTTTCGTGGTTTAATTTTGGTTAATCTTCTTGCAAAGTAGACAAGCTCTATGTAAAAAATTACAGGGTACTACTAACCAATGCCCTCGGTTTAGGAATTATAAAAAATGCAGATTTTTATTGGAAATTTAAATATATCTCACAAAACTTAGAATTCTTGTTTATATGTATGCTGGAACTAGCTTAAAATGAAATATGATGCAACAATTGCTTCTTTGATACATACCATAAAGTAACTCAGAATCTTGGATTGTCTTCGGTTGGAAGGAATGAATCTGGAAGACAAAGAGGTTGAGGAATTAGGAGAAGATGAGGAGGAGGTAAATGGGGGATCACTTTCTAAATCAACCCCTCACATGTTCTGCAAAACTCTCACTGCCTCTGATACAATTACACATGAAGGATTCTCCATTCCTCGTGGAGCCACTGAATCTTTAGAGTAGAAATCTTGATAGTCCAAATTTGTGTCCTATTTACTTGACATCTTCTTGAATTTGGTGTTGGTATTCTCCAAAGGTAAACTTCCAGCTTTGTATCTTTAGATAATGCTGCTACAAAATATCTACATGTTTATAATTTCACAAGTCAAATTGCATATCCACAATAACAAGTAGTAATATTGAGAACTCAGAACTGAGTTAACAAGTAGTAATATTGAGAACCGAGTTATTCAATTTTGTGTGAACCTATTAGCAATCTCTTAATAAGCAGATATTATTACACTTACCACCTCCCCCCCCTCCTTTAGGATGATGAGTATGATTTTTAAAACAACAAGTATGCCAAGATTAATTAAGCCACTAGATCTCAGGGGAGGGGAGGTCTTGTCCTCTTTCCTTTTTTAGTTTAATTAATACAATATTCTTGTGCTCATATTTTTCACTATTTCATAGGATTTAATTCCTTCTTCTTTGTATACTGCATGTGCGCATGTGCTACTGTTATCTGAAGGAGTTTTTCTTGTTTTGTTTTGTTTTGTTTTTTAAACCATGTGAATATTTAAGAAATAAAGGAGATTTATGCAACAATGTAGTGAGATTTTCATGTTGATGCTATTGTGGTACTCGGCCTCTACTTTTAATTACTGACATTTGATTGGATCTGTTTAGAGACTTGTACAGCAACTGCTATAATGTTTATTATAAAATGAATGCAGGAGGAGCTGGAAAAGCTTGAAAAGATGGAGGGAGCATCTGTATTGTGCAAAGAGTAAGTTTTAGAACCAAAAATATACCATTAAAACCAAAAATTTGTAATCTTTCATCAATGTTAGTCTAACTTATAATATCCTTTTGTTCCTTGCTTTGCTAGAATCCTGACTAATGTGGAAACAAGACCTGATCCTTTACTCCCAGTGTAAAATTTCCTCTCACTTCTCAAAACCTTTTGCATCTTTGTTTGAAACCACATTATTTTCTCTTTTACCTCTTTTTTAATTAACAAAAGCTTTATCTTTTATGCTGACAGAACAACTGGCCCCTTAAATCCTTCATGGGATAGATGGTTTGAGGGCCGCCAAGAATCTAATGGTTGTAGTTGCTGGATTCTCTGATGATCAGTGTGCTATTTGCAACCACTAATGTCTGTTAACATAGGCTCCAACCAACAGATTGTCAAATTTTTACTTTTTCTTTTCTCTTGTCAATATTGTTGGTCAATCTTCCTACAAAAGTGAAAGAAGGTCTTGAAGATCGTTATAGTAGGTAACTATTTGTATTTAAGACTTCTTACTGCTAAGTTTCGACTTTACATAGTTGCTTCACTTATTTGAAATTACATTAACTATCTTGCAGGCTTGCAGCCTTATTGTCACCATAGGTAATGACATAATATATAGATTTTTTTAAAAATACTTCAAAAGAGGTAATTTATAATGTCAAAAGGGAAAAGCATTTTTTTAAGCATTTAAATTGTATCCGATTTTGGATTGATATTGGTGTTAGAGTTGAAATCCTTTGGGTATGTCTAGTTTTAATCTTGAATCTAAAATCTATAGTGATGCTAACTTCCGAGGTTGAAGCAAGTGAGGCGAAAACTGAAATTTCACTTTAGAAACGATAGGTGGTGTCGTTCCAGTTTTTGATATTGGCTTGGTCCTCCAGTTTTGAATGAGATCAGTTGCTTTGATCTTGAAATTTAGTTGTTAAGTCTATTTTAAATATGGATTTGCTCATTGGTTATGTTTGAGTTAGTAAGGTTGTGTTTATGGTTAATTCAAAGTCACAATACCATTTTGAATTTTATTTTTAATTAGAAGAAGTGAGTGAAAGAGAGGATGTGTAGGCCTTCTACTACTTCATTCAATCAGAAAACATGATTAAATTAATTTTAAATCCGCTGGAAAGTTTAAAATCATATTGCTAATTATCTATTTCTGTTATGGTTACTGGTTTTTTCTATTGTTATTTGCTGGTGCTATTCTGCTCTTTTAGCATAGCAGTATTATTTAGGTGCCCTGGCTAGTTTTTCAGGTGGTGGCGTTTTGTTTTGAACTCTGTAATGTGTTCCTCTTTTCTCAGCTGGCAGTAAATCTCTTACTGCTTGGCTGTGGTTTCAATACATATCTTTTTCCTATAAAAAAAAGATTAGGCATGTATATTTAAAGTTTTTAAAAATTTTAATATGTTCAATGGTTTATACTTTTAGTTTGAACTTTGGTTTGTTTTATTTTATTTCCGACAAATGTTATATATTTGATTTCATTGCTCAGGCTTCGAGTATGTTAAAATTGTAGAGATTTAGTTTCTTGGTGATTGACTAATTTATTAACAGAGTACTTAATGTTGTTCTAATGCTAATATTGTTTTAACATTTTATTCCTTTCCAGGGGGTATTTTGAATAGTTAGGTTTGGCAAAGCAACATTCATTAGGAGAAATGCAGATATGCATATTCCAAATAAACAGGGTTAACTCCCTGATTTGGTGGTATGTTGTAGTAGTGATGATTTCAGACACCTGACATGTTGCAGCTGTTTTTTGTTTGACTGAACTTACATTTCAATATCGGTGGCTGTTGATTTCTAATGCATTAATGATTTATATTCAGTCTTTGATGGCATTTATGAATTAGATGTACAAGTTCTTCAACCTGATTATACATATAGTAGTTGGATATATTCGATTTAAGTTATGGCTGTTGAGGTAGGACCAACTTGGTTTGACCAAATTTACCTTATCCAGCATTTCTTTCTTCAGTGATAAATTCTTGAATCTTAGCCTCTCAGGGTGCCAGTTGATCTAATAATGAAGGGAGTCAAGGACAACCAAGGCTAAAGTGCTCATTTCAAAACATAGTACCCTTAAAACTCTCTCTCTTTATATGTATACGTGTGTGGTTGTGTTTAAAGGTATACCAAACAATAATCTTTTATGCATGCATGATGTGTTCCAAGAATTATAACTTCATTTATTTTGTACAATTTATTTTTTGTTTCACAAATATTCAATTAATTCCACTCCTTTATTTATGTTGTTGCTAGCTTGTTACAGATTTAACGTTATTGGAAGAAGTGACATTGGTCATGCATATGGAGATGAGAAGATATTTTGCTTATGTTAGAAATTTATGTCATGGGCTTTGAAGTGTTATTTTGGATTATTAGTTACTAAATAGAATTTTTATTTTTAATATTTTGGGCGGATGTAATATTGTGACTCAATAGAATGCTAAAGACATTCTCTATATTAGATTGTTGAGATTTGAGCTCATTATTTATGGGCAATTTAATAATATAAAATTTATTTATTATTTTTAATTATTATAATGATACTTCAGAATTTAAAATTCTAAATGGCTTTATCAGCTTAAAAGGATTATTATTTTTTTTAATATAAATTAAGGCTATTGCAACGACAATTTTGTCGTTTCAAATATCAAAAGGGTTTTGCAACGACATTTGTCGTTGCCAATGATACTAAGCCATTGGCAACGACATTTGTCGTTACCTAAATGGGAATCCACGTCAGCAATAAAGTATCATTGGCAACGACATTTATCGTTGCCAATGTAATTGGCAACGACATTTATGGTTGCCAAAAAGATAAGCCACGTCACCCTGTTATTGCATTTTTGGCAACGACGAAGTATTTGTAACGACAGTTGTCGTTGCAAAACTGATGTGAATCGCAACAAAGGTTTGTCGTTGCGATAGTTATATTGTCGTTGCGATACTTTTTCGCTACTCCAGTCGTTGCGAAAAATGTTTTTTGCAACGACTTTTCATTTTTCGCAATGACTTTTGTCGTTGCAATTGGCCGACTTTCTTGTAGTGAAGTATCCATTGCCAAGGATCGATGACCTTATGGATCAAGTTCGTGGGGCTTCAGTATTCTCCAAGATTGATTTGAGATCAGGGTACCATGAAATTAGGATCAGAGAGTAGGATATCTTTAAGACCGCATTTCGATCCCGATACGGGCATTATGAGTATGTTGTAATGTCGTTCGGATTGACTAATGCACCAGCTATCTTCATGGACTACATGAATCGAATCTTCAGACCTTATTTAGATTCATTCGTGGTTGTGTTCATTGACGATATCCTTATCTACTCCAAAAGCATGGAGGAGCATGCTGATCACTTGAGGATAGTGTTGAGTATCCTAAAGGAGAAGCAGTTGTAGGCCAAACTTGCAAAGTGTGAGTTTTGGCTGGAGGAGGTTAAGTTTTTGGGACATGTTATTTCAAACAAGGGAATAGTAGTTGACCCGACGAAGGTGAGCTCGGTTTTGCAATGGGAGCAACCAAAGTCAGTCACAGAGGTGAGAAGCTTTCTTGGTTTGGCTGGTTATTATAGAAGATTTATAGATGGTTTCTCGAAGATCGCGCTACCCTTGACAAAGTTAACTCAGAAGGATCAACCTTTCATCTGGGATGAGAAGTGTGAAAGGAGTTTTCAAGAGTTGAAGGAAAGGTTGACATCCTCCCCTGTGTTCGTTCTGCCTGATACACAGAAGAGTTTTGAGGTGTATTGTGACGCATCGAAACAAGGTCTTGGGAGTGTTCTGATGCAAGATGGGAAAGTCGTCGCTTATGCCTTGAGACAGCTAAAAGTTCATGAGATGAATTATCCAACTCATGACCTAGAACTGGCAGCTGTTGTCTTTGCACTAAAGATCTGGAGGCACTATCTTTATGGCATTACATTCTGGGTGTTTAGTGACCATAAGAGCTTAAAGTACCTCTTTGATCAGAAGGAGTTGAATATGAGGCAATGCCGATGGATGGAGTTTTTGAAAGATTTCGAGTTCGAACTTCATTACCATCCTGGGAAAGCAAACGTGGTAGCCGATGCGTTAAGTCGAAAAGCAATGCATATTAGTGCAATGATGGTCAGAGAAACTGCATTGATAGAAGAGTTCTGAGATCTGAGCTTGGTGATGCAAGTGGAGCCAACAAGTATCAAGATGGGGATGTTGCAGGTTACTAATGAATTCCTGCAAAGGATTCGTGAATTGCAACTCGAAGATGAGGGGCTTAAAGAAAAGAGGAAACTTATGGAGGAAGGCAAGGAGTCATAGTTTCACGAAGGAAAAGATGGAATCCTTCGCTTTAGAACAAGGATTTGTGTGCCTGGTAATTTAGAAGTTATGAGGATGATTATGGATGAGGCGCACAAGAGTAAGATGAGTATGCACCCAGGAGCTACTAAGATGTATCAGGACTTGAAGAAGATGTTTTGGTGGCCTGGCTTAAAGAAGGACGTGGCTGAATATGTGGCATGTTGTCTGGTATGTCAAAAAGCCAAGGTGGAACATCAAAGGCCAGGAGGAGAGTTACTTCCCTTGGAAATTCCATTATGGAAATGGGACAGTATCTCGATGGATTTCGTGTCAGGATTGCCGAAGACTGCTACTGGTCATGATGCAATCTGGGTGATCATGAATCGTTTGACCAAGTCGGCGCATTTTATCCCCGTTAATATGCGCTACTCTTTGGAAAAGCTCACTCAGTTGTACATCAAAGAAGTTGTTCGCCTGCATAGGGTACCATCAAGCATCGTGTCAGATCGCGATCCGAGGTTTACATCAAAGTTTTGGCAAGATCTACATAGAGCTTTGGGTTCAAGATTGAAGTTGAGTTCTGCATACCACCCTCAGACTGATGGTCAAACGGAAAGGACTATTCAGTCATTGGAGGACATCTTAAGGGCTTGTGCTTTGGAAGGCCAAGGAAATTGGGAGCAAATGTTGCCGCTCGTGGAATTCACGTACAACAATAGTTTTCACGCGAGCATTGGAATGGCACCATTCGAAGCCCTGTATGGGAGAAAGTGTCAGACACCGTTATGCTGGTTTCAAGTGGGGGAGAGTTCTCTGGTTGGACCCGATTATGTGCAAGAGACAACCGAGAAGATCAAGATGATACAGGAGATGATGAGGACGGCTCAAAGTAGGCAGAAAAGCTATGCTGATAGGAGGAGGAAACCTTTAGAGTTTGCCTAAGGAGACCATGTGTTCATTAGAATAGTACCAACCAAAGGTGTTAGTAGAGCTTTGAAAACCCAGAAACTATCACCTAAGTTTATTGGTCCCTATCAAATTCTCAAAAGAGTCGGCCCAGTAGCCTATCAATTAGCTCTGCCCCCATCGTTAGCCAATCTTCATAATATATTCCATGTATCCCAGCTAAAAAGGTATGTTCATGACCCCACCATTGTCCTTAGGATCCAACCTGATGACCTAGAAATTCATGAGAACCTAACCTTCGAAGCTAAGCCTGTTCGCATTGAAGATCGAAGAGTCAAACAGCTTAGAGGGAAGGATATTTGTTTGGTCAAAGTCGTCTAGATCTGTGGAGATGTGATAGAGGCATCTTGGGAATTAGAGGATAAGATGCGTCGGGATTATCCTGAATTGTTTGTATAAGTTGAATTTCGGGGACGAAATTCCTTGTAAGTGGGGGAGTAGTGTAACACCCCAAAATTTTAATCCCCGATTAATGAAATGTTAATTATAAGAATTAATTATAATTAATGATTTCCATTTTAATCTTTGATTAAAATCTGTGTTCATGTAGTTAGAAAATGTGTGTGAAATTATTTAATAAATTATGCATGAAATAATTATTTTGCATATTAGTCCCTGGGTTGGGACCTAGAAGTAAATATAGGAAAGATTTTGGAGGGAAAGTAAATAAAATTTTTATTTTTCAAAAACTGGGCAAAATACTCGAGTATTATCTTGAATACTCGAGTATTCTGGTAAGAGTTGCTCAACGTTAGTGCGTTTTGATGAGTCACCACCGAGTTGTCGCCGCCTTGACACGAAAACACCCTCCACAACATGTCCCTGTAGGCATGTCGAGCTGCATGAATGTCTTAGCCATGTATTTAAGCCTCTGGTTGATGATCAACAACCCATTTTGCCAATTTCTTGTGGAATTTGAGTATTAGGGTTCCGAACTCGTTTCCTTTGATTCTCCTTCTCTGAGTCAAATTGAATTACAAATCATACACTAATACAAAGCTCACATCACGAGCTTTGTATAGACACTAAAATCGTGAGGATTGAGTGAGTGTGGTGGAAGATTTGGAGCTTGGATGTTAGGGGCTGTTTTCTGTCAAAGTGGTTCTGGGAGCTCACTTTGATTCCAATTTCTGGTAAGCTCATGAGTCTTTTGAGTCTCAATTCGATTTCTCTAGTTAGTATGTGTTGCATAGAGTCTAGAAAATCTAATTTCCCCAATTGTTATCTCTGTCTTCCATGTAAACCAATTCAATCTTGGTGATGCACTCAAAACTGTCTTGCATGTGGTGCTCAAAGGCATTTCTGGTATTGGAGAGCTTTTTCTTTGGAATTCTCTGTTGGTACACGTCTAAGAGGTAAGGGGAAGTTAATTTATACACTAGATAGAGTTTAATTTTCATTATTTTCATTAGAGAGCAACCAAGAGGCTCTAAGGGCTTAGATTGAATAGGAACTTTGGTTTGGAGACCAATTCATGCTCTATGGTTGTTGTGAGCAAGTTTCTTATGATGCATGCAAGCTATAATGAACACTATTTCATGAGTTTGTTGATTATTTTGCAATTTGAGGTGTTAAGTTGTGAAATTATATGTTTTATGCATTAATGATTGATTCTCTGTCAAATCTGTAATTTGATATGAATTGAGTGTTGTAACATGTTCATTAGATGGTATATGAACTCTGTTGATCATTGGGTTGGACTAAAAATGGTTAGAATTGAAAATGGTATATTAAAACCAAGATTTCAGTATGTTCTGCAATAAAGACTCGAGTAATAGGCTGGTTACTCGAGTAAAATTTTGGTAAAACAATGTATTTTGAGGAAGAACACTCGAGTACCATGCCTAGAACTCGAGTAATCGAGTGTTGCATGGGATATGTTAAGGTAAACCACTCGAGTAATTCAGGGGTCACTCGATTATTCTGGAAATGATGAAGAACACTCGAGTAACTCGTGAACTACTCGAGTATTTTGATGAATATGAAACCCAAATTCCCAGAACGCCATGAACACTCGAGTATCCTGTAGAACACTCGAGTACTCTGGTAATAGCTGAAGAACACTCGAGTATTCTGAAGAAAACTCGAGTAATTTACCCAGAATCTTAAAAATACCATTTTAATTCTGAATCATTTAATTAATAATTGAATAACAATAATCCAAGGGATCTGGACTTAAAAGAAATTGATTAATATAAGTATACCGTTTGGATGACGGTCCGTTTGGATGACGGGATGTGCTCGGGTGGCACGTTATATATTAACCAATTTCCTTTAAGCTTAAAAGTGATGCATTCATTTTGGAGTTTGGATGGTAGGTCGTTTATCATGTTTTGGTAACATGTGGAGGGCCTCTGGGAGTGCCAATATGCTTGCTTGATGACACGTTGAAGACGTGGCCGGCTTAGTGGATGCCGATATGGTTACACAGTTTGGTGGCACGGATTCCAAGCTTGTCGTGTACATTCTTGGTGAATGTACGAAATGTTGTATACCTAGGAATACAACGCACTGGTGAGTGCTGGATTGTCAGGGATGGACGTCAGAGAGTGACATAGATTGATGGAGATAGGTTTGAGAGCTAAATTCATACATCATGCCACTCATTTAATTTAATTGTGATAAATGAACAAGTATGAGCATTCTTCTTGCATTCTATAACTGCTAAGTGCTAAATGTGATTGTTGTTCATTGTTGCACATCTACATATCCATATTGTACATGTTTATACTCTGTTGATTATGTGTATAGTACTGCTTACCCCTATGCCCTTGTAGGTGATGTCTCGCTACATCGCTTGCATCGAGATCCGGCCACTTCCTAGTGGTAATGGATCTATGAGGACCATCACGCGGTGTTCGAGGGGGAGGTAGAGATTACCTTCTACCACCCGAACCCGCTGATTCGATTTCGTCCTCGTAGATTTAGGATTCCCATCATATACACTATGAACGTACCCCCGTTTTACACATACCATGGACCACCTCCCACACGACCAGCTCGCTCTTATCACAGTTTCCGTTTTCGACCTACCCGCTCACACCCTTTTTCTTCTAGAGTCGTCTGCGAGGAGACTCCCCCGTCTGATTCGAGGAGCCCAGTTAGGGTCACACCATCTCCTGACCCTGTACCCAGTGGTAGGGTACACTCTCCCTCGGATGAGATCGAGGAGGATCCGGTGGAGGACGAGAGCGGAGGCGAGCCTGTCGTACATTCTACTGGGAGTGATTGGAGGGATGATGATCCCTAGGTATGTGCATATGGTACATGATGAGGATCAGGGGATCCGGTGTGGGGATGCTATGGAGGAGATTATGTTGCTGTTGCTGTTGATGATGATGTTTTCTGTTGCTACCTGGAGACTGCTACTACCGCCACTTCTACTACTTATGCTGCCAGATCTATGTGACCACCTCTAGAGTCTATATTTTGAGATGTATATATTGTAGATATACTTTTGAGTACTCTAGGGTTATGGTCTTATTTTGGACATAGATCTTTATGGACTTGTATATGGACCTTGGAGACTTTTATGTTGGGACTATGTATCACCTAACTCTTTTCAGTTATATATATAATCTATGGTTATATTTCTATTAGTTACATAGTCCTATAATTTCCGCATACTCTGATAAAGGTTACATGAAAGAATTCGGCTATGTTATTTGAAAATGGTATCAGTTTCGCGAAAGAAATAAAGGGATAGTATCGCCTAATTTTACTAAGAAAATGTCTTTTCAAAGGAATCGATGCTATCTGAAATTATGAAACAATTTTATTGTCCTAGTAAACACCGAATTCAAAATAATGTTGAAAACGATACAACTTACCCTCTCCAAGAGTTCCCTATGTTGGCTTGTGCACCCGCTTTGAAAGAAAAATTTATTTCTACATTTTCAATGAATACCCACAAGTCCATATTTTATTGAGTAAACTAGATAGTTATTATATTAACTATTTGAAGTTTAAGAGAAGGGTGTCACAGTGGACACCGTTGCTGCCATGCAGGAACTTGAAGCTTTTAGGGCTGTGTGGGTGTGGTTTAAACCGATTCGGCCATGAACCGTATTGGACTGGTGCAACCGTGGTTGGATCGGGGTAAACCGGATCGTCGTGAATCGAGGCGGTTGTCTTCCCTGCTGTGGATGATGAAAGAAATTCAGGACCAGCCGCAGCGTGGAAATCAATGGACGTCATCATGCGGAATGAGTAGGTATTTGACAAAATTAAGAGTTAAAGAGTCTAAAGGTAAGGGGTTCTTTACCTTGCTTTAGAGAGTATTTTCTTATTAGTATATAATACTTGTTAGGAGTATATGGGCGTGCTTGTGTTTGAACATCTAGGTAATTAATTAGACTAAAGAGTAAAGTAGGAAAAAGGTAGAAAGAAGAATAAATGAGGTGTTTGTGATGAAATGACATGTTTAATTGCTAAAGGTGAAAATATATGTGCTAAGGTGTATTTTGATTATGTGAATGTATGTGTGATAATATTTGTTATGTTTTTATGTATGAATAATTGGAGTATAATTGTGGTGGAATGTTTATGTGAAATATTATAAGTTGCCATCTATGCTCCGGTGGGAAATGCGGGGTTAATTGGTATATGTCATTCTGTATGTATGTTTGGGGAATGTGAGGCTATTAATTGTGAAAGAATAAATGTGTTAAATGAAATGTGCTAATAGGTATGAATAGTTGGATGAAAATGTGATACATGTTATATGGTGTAAAATGATGATAGATGTATAAGTTAAGTGATAAATGAAATAATTGTGAATTTAATGGTGATGATGATAAGTGGAATTATGTGTATGAAAAATGAGAGAGAATGAATAATGATGTTATATGTGTAAATATATATATATAAATGTGATGGGTATGTTGGACCAAAGTATGAATGACCCTCCCAAAGGGAGTGCGAATATGTGAATGAGTATGAATGACCCTTCCCATGGAAGCGGATAATTGTGAATGGACCCTCCGTGTTGGAGTGGATATGTGTGTCAATGGACCATCCCTAAGTGGAGTTGGATAATGACCCTCCGAAAGGAGTATGGATATAATGACCCTCCCTAAGTGGAGTTGGATAATGGACCCTCCACTTACTCTCTAAGTGGATGCGAGAATTATGAATTATAATGGACCCTCCACTTACTCTCTAAGTGGATGCGAGAATTATGTATTATAATGGACCCACCATAAAGGAGTGGATATGTGTATGTGTATGGACCCTCCATAGAGGAGTGGATAGATGTATGTTATGGACCCTCCGAAGGAGTGGATTGAGATGTGTGATGGACCCTCCATAACGGAGCGGATGTATGAATGGAAAATGTGGATAAAAATGCAAAGTGTGAAATGTGAATGGAAATTTGAATATGTGTATGTAAGCGTAGAAGTAAAATAAATATAAATGGAATTGTAAGTTGTGAAATTAGAACGTGAAAGGTAAATGAAGAAGAGAATGTGAAATATAAAAGTAAATAAGTGATGTGTTTGGAATAGGTGAAATTTGTAATTAGATGATAATTGATAATGTGTGTGAGAGGGTTATTCACTAGAAAGTTGATAGGAGAATGAGATTAATGAGAAAATATGGAAAAGCTAATATGGACATAATGAACAACAGATGAAGAAATGTGATTGTTGTTTGTGTTTGAGCATGCTGGTTTGACTAAATGGAAATATGTGTGCTATGTGCTAATTGTGTTTGACTTGGTAGGTCATTATGTCTAGTTAGAAACTACTTTCTATTTCATGTGTAAAGCTCACCCTTGCAACCATTTTTACAGGTTCAAAGTCTGAGCAGACACAGTTTCCGGCCGAGCAGGAGTACACTCCACACCGTGGAGTGTAATTTACTTAATAAGGAATTATATTCTTTTTATTATAATTAATTTAATTTGGTGTTGAAACAATTCGTTGTAAGCCCTGAGTTTTGTTTTACTTTGTTAGCAGGGCATGAAAATCAAATTAGTATATTTATAAATACTTTCTAAACTGTACTGGTTTGACAGGTTATAAAATGTAATTTTTGGGAAATTCGAAAAACAGAGGAAGCTCTGTCCATTTTTCCTGAAAAATATTCTTAAGTATTTTAATTTAAAATGAAATTTTCAAGTACCATTTTTATTAAAATCCTAAATTAACTATATAATTGTGAGGGTGTTACATTATGGTATCAGAGCAGTTTTTCCTCGGCCTTTGGAGTTTGAACTCATAACTCCTGTGGTTTACTCACCGAGCGAGTAACCGATAAATAGAGTCAAGTCTTATAGTAGCGAGCTAGGTAGGTATATATAGGTACATTAACTTGTTTTCTTCTCTTCAGGAATTAATTCCCATGGTTAGTAGGTACAGTGACTGATAGGATCGCTGCAATTTTAGGAACCTTGGTTCAGTTGAACCAAAAATCAGATTGGGGTGGTTGCCACAGTTGTTTCAGTAGTGGCAGCAGTTAACTAGCCGCCACAGGCACCGCAAAATCTAACTTCAGCAAGAACCCAATGGCTAGCCAAGTTCCGGTGGGACGATCCCCCGAAATTCGAGGGTGATTGTGACCTGGACGAAACCCCGAGTTGGATTCAGAAGATTGAGAGGATTATTCTTGCCATGGCAGATTGTTCTTATGACATGATATGCACTCGTTGGAAAAGCCGCGCATTGGTAGGGAACAGTGAAAAGCCGTAGGAAACGTTTCCAAGTTATAGGACTTTAGTTGAAATCTAACCCAAACCCGGTGATAGTGTTTTCATTTAATGGAAGGTAAGGTCAGGATTGGCTGTCTTGATTCTTGCATCTGTTAAAGGATAACACTATCCATAAAGAGGACAATGCTACGCTATTGATGGATATGAGGTTGGGACTAATCACCTCGATCTTCATGCCTACTGACGGACGATATCATTGCAAACTCCCAAACGAAATCGGGACATCCAAGTTAGGAACTCTAATTCTACCAAAAGCCAAAGTTGATTTCAGTGAACCCATCAAGCCTCTTATCCAGATTCGTAAACGGTCATCCGAATCGATTCGGATGACTTCGACAACTTCATCAAATATCCTCACCGAGACCAATCGAGTTGAACCATCGGCTTGCATTCCCCATGGAATAAGAGAACTTACATGCGTAGATGCAAGAAATTCGCCAAACAATAGGAACTCAATATAACTCAAAGCTCACCAATAGGTAAACAACTCGACACTACCCTCAACCTCGAAGAATCGTCAAGAACTTGAGTAATTGATTCTTAGTATCGACCAAGTCTGCTCCTTGACATCGACACACCCAGGTATGTCGATGCCATGTGGGGGAGAACTTAATAACCCAATTTAGGCCGCATCCGAGTGACGAATGCGGATGAGAAAGGAAGCCGAGGGAGGACAAGGTGTGAAGTGTCCTAGTATACCCATGAAAAGACTAAGCTTATTGTCGGTAGAAACCCTGTACAAAACATTAGCTATCGTTTGCCTAGCTCTTCGGAAAAGACATCCTAAGTATGTGGGAAATCGCCATCTTTGCGTGCCGGAACAAAAATTCAAGTGAACCAAACCTGTTACCCTCAACTCGTTGGGATATTATGCTTGGCATGAGTTAGATGTCTAGTAATAATATCCTAACCTGTGAGTATTAGGAGACAAAAGACTTCAATACCCCGCATTAGTGGCTATGGAAGTCCACGAGGAGACGGTTGGGAACCGACTTCTAATAAATTAAGAGGTTCCCGAGCTAATCGCCAAATAGAGAAGTGAAGTTCAATCCTTACCTTAACCTTAGAACAAGAGTAAACATTATGACCCCATAACGAATTGAAACTACTGAACGAGCATAATTGAAGATACGAATAATAGGACCACAACTGAGCGAGTGTACAATTTTAAGAATCCTAAGGAGTTTTCTTGGAATTGGAGATCGGAGTGAAATATCAAGAAGGTGAAATGGGTGAAGTATCGACGAATTAATATAATTGTAATGGGTTGAGGCGATGGACAATGAATGATGATTAATGAAAGGAGGAATGTTTAGGAGGTGATTGTGGGGCGAAACTCCACTTCGAGGCATATAGTGTTCAAGGAATGAACGTGAGGGTGCTAAAAAGTTTGAAATGAGAAGTATCCTAAGTAGAAAAACGATGCCGAAAGGGAAATAAACAGTGTGGTCGGGAACCACCTCGTGGGATGATTCTCCAATTATGGAATTGATCGGAATTTCGAGGACGAAATTCTCCTAAGTGGGGGAGAATTGTAACATCCCGAGTTTTAATCCAAGTATAATTATAATTATAATTATTATAATAATAGATTGAAATAATAATAACAACGAAGTTTAGGAATGACAAATTAAGGTCCCTATTAGTATTACAAGAGTGTTAGGAAATATCGGAATTGGAACACCGTGATTTCTTTAACGTTATAAATTACAACTTTTATTGAATTATATAATTGTTTCCTGGAATTTAGTACTTAGATGTTGGGTAGTTTCATAAAAATATATTATGTTAATTACGAAACTATATCTTATTTATATATATATATATATATTAAAGTAGAATCATTAAAATAGTTACCCTAATTGAAAAATATACTTTCTATATTTTAATTTGATTTCGACATATTTAATTATTAAATTTGTTTTAAGGACTTCAAGACTTTTAACTTTATGATTTTATAGAGGTAATTATTTGATGCTTACATTTTATTATTAGAATATCTTGAGATTTAAAATAAACAAAAAAAATGGTATTAGTGTTTTTAAAACCATACTAACACAGTAATAGTAATAATAATAATAATAATAATAATAAATAAGAAAGAAAAAAAATAAAAGAGGAAGGGGGTTCGAAACCCCCAACCCCTTCTTCTTCCTTATTGAGGCCGCCGGCCCTAATTCCCTCACCCTCCTTCCTCCGTCCCTTTCCTCTCTCCCTCCCTGTCGCCAAGCCACCATCACCACCGCCCAAAGTCCCTCTCCTCCTCCTCTCCTAGCCTCCTCCATCGCAGCGGTCTCTCTCCCCCATGCTTGAAATTTCTCTTTCTCTCCCTGGTTTTATCTTTGCGCCGCTGCCCAAGCTCCATTGCCGCCGTCACTCGCGAGCCCCAGTCGTCCGTCGTTGCTGGGCTCTTCTCCATCAAGCTCGCGACGCGTGCTCGTTCTCCCTCCTGTCGTGAATCGCGATGCCCCTTTTGGCCAGAACAAATCGCTACTGCCGTTGCTAGTTGTTGCTCGCTGCTGCTGCCATGGAGGCCGCCGCTGTCAAGGAAGACATTCGCCTCCTCTTCGCTGTGTGTGCTTTGCTGTGGGTTCGAACCAAGCCGTTGCCGGTGAAGTTGTCGTGGTGCATCAATACGTTGCATCAGAAGCGTGGCCGTTCTCGTCACCGACGCCGGTCGTGGACACCGTTGTTGCCATGAAGGAACTTGAAGCTTTTAGGGCTGTGTGGGTGTGGTTTAAACCGATTCGGCCATGAACCGTATTGGACTGGTGCAACCGTGGTTGGATCGGGGTAAACCGGATCGTCGTGAATCGAGGCAGTTGTCTTCCCTGCTGAGGATGATGAAAGAAATTCAAGACCAGCCGCAGCGTGGAAATCAATGGACTTCATCATGCGGAATGAGTAGGTATTTGACAAAATTAAGAGTTAAAGCGTCTAAAGGTAAGGGGTTCTTTACCTTGCTTTAGAGAGTATTTTCTTATTAGTATATAATACTTGTTAGGAGTATATGGGCGTGCTTGTGTTTGAACATCTAGGTAAATAATTAGACTAAAGAGTAAAGTAGGAAAAAGGTAGAAAGAAGAATAAATGAGGTGTTTGTGATGAAATGACATGTTTAATTGCTAAAGGTGAAAATATATGTGCTAAGGTGTATTTTGATTATGTGAATGTATGTGTGATAATATTTGTTATGTTTTTATGTATGAATAATTGGAGTATAATTGTGGTGGAATGTTTTTGTGAAATATTATAAGTTGTCATCTATGCTCCGGTGGGAAATGTGGGGTTAATTGGTATATGTCATTCTGTATGTATGTTTGGGGAATGTGAGGCTATTAATTGTGAAAGAATAAATGTGTTAAATGAAATGTGCTAATAGGTATGAATAGTTGGATGAAAATGTGATACATGTTATATGGTGTAAAATGATGATAGATGTATAAGTTAAGTGATAAATGAAATAATTGTGAATTTAATGGTGATGATGATAAGTGGAATTATGTGTATGAAAAATGAGAGAGAATGAATAATGATGTTGTATGTGTAAATATATATATAAATGTGATGGGTATGTTGGACCAAAGTATGAATGACCCTCCCAAAGGGAGTGCGAATATGTGAATGAGTATGAATGACCCTTCCCATGGAAGCGGATAATTGTGAATGGACCCTCCGTGTTGGAGTGGATATATGTGTGAATGGACCCTCCCTAAGTGGAGTTGGATAATGACCCTCCCTAAGTGGAGTTGGATAATGACCCTCCGAAAGGAGTATGGATATAATGACCCTCCCTAAGTGGAGTTGGATAATGGACCCTCCACTTACTCTCTAAGTGGATGCGAGAATTATGTATTATAATGGACCCTCCACTTACTCTCTAAGTGGATGCGAGAATTATGTATTATAATGGACCCTCCATAAAGGAGTGGATATGTGTATGTGTATGGACCCTCCATAGAGGAGTGGATAGATGTATGTTATGGACCCTCTGAAGGAGTGGATTGAGATGTGTGATGGACCCTCCATAACGGAGCGGATGTATGAATGGAAAATGTGGATAAAAATGCAAAGTGTGAAATGTGAATGGAAATGTGAATATGTGTATGTAAGCGTAGAAGTAAAATAAATATAAATGGAATTGTAAGTTGTGAAATTAGAACGTGAAAGGTAAATGAAGAAGAGAATGTGAAATATAAAAGTAAATAAGTGATGTGTTTGGAATAGGTGAAATTTGTAATTAGATGATAATTGATAATGTGTGTGAGAGGGTTATTCACTAGAAAGTTGATAGGAGAATGAGATTAATGAGAAAATATGGAAAAGCTAATATGGACATATTGAACAAGAGATGAAGAAATGAGATTGTTGTTTGTGTTTGAGCATGCTGGTTTGACTAAATGGAAATATGTGTGCTATGTGCTAATTGTGTTTGACTTGGTAGGTCATTATGTCTAGTTAGAAACTACTTTCTATTTCATGTGTAAAGCTCACCCTTGCAACCATTTTTACAGGTTCAAAGTCTGAGCAGACACAGTTTCCGGCCGAGCAGGAGTACACTCCACACCGTGGAGTGTAATTTAGTTAAGAGGGAATTATATTCTTTTTATTATAATTAATTTAATTTGGTGTTGAAACAATTCGTTGTAAGCCTTGAGTTTTGTTTTACTTTGTTAGCAGGGCATGAAAATCAAATTAGTATATTTATAAATACTTTCTAAACTGTACTGGTTTGACAGGTTATAAAATGTAATTTTTGGGAAATCCGAAAAACAGAGGAAGCTCTGTCCATTTTTCCTGAAAAATATTCTTAAGTATTTAATTTAAAAAGAAATTTTCAACTACCATTTTCATTAAAATCCTAAATTAACTAAATAATTGTGAGGGTGTTACAGTACACGTCAAAGAGGTAAGGGGAAAGCTTTCTATTCACTAGATAGAGTTTAAATAACATGAATTTGATTAGAAGAGCCACCAAGAGGCTCTAAGGGCTTAGTTTGAATAGGGAAATTGGTTTGGAGACCAACCTGTGCTCTAAAGTTGTTTTGAGCAAGTTTTATATGTTGCATGCAAGCTATTTAGAACTTAAAATCATGAGTATTCTGAGTATTATGCAAATTGATATGTTGAGTTGTGAATTTTTCTAAGTTTTATGCATAATTTTGTGAACCTCTATGAATTATGTAATTTGATGTGTTCTAAGTGCTTGAACATGTTTAATATATGTTATATGAACTATGTTGATCATTGGATTGGATTAGAATTGGTTAAAAATGAAAATGGCATGTTAAAACTCAATTTTTCACTGTCCATTATCTGTCAAGACTCGAGTCTTTGACTCGAGACTCGAGTATTTTATGACGCACCAGTGCGTCTGCTGGCACCATCACTCGAGTATCTGGTCCCAGACTTGGGTATTGACTGATGCACCAATGAACTTCTCTGATGAACCACTCGAGTCTTGCATGATTCACTCGAGTCTTCTGGGTTGATGAATGACTCGAGTATATCATGAATGACTCGAGTATTTTGAAAAAACCTGAAATAAGAATTTTCTGGAAATTTATGATCCACTCGAGTCTTTCCATAAACCACTCGAGTCTACTGGACAATTTAAAGAACTACTCGAGTCCTATGAGGAGTACTCGAGTCTTTTTGACCAGAAAACTTAAAAAAATGCCATTTTTAATTCTGAATCATTATGTTAATATCTAAGTGATGATAATCCAAAAGATCTAAGACTTAAAAGCAATTGATTGATGATGGTGTAAAATCATTAGATTAATAATGTGAGATATTATTAATTGAGATATGCTAATCAATTCTTTTCAGTTAAGAAATTGCATTCATCTTGGAGTTCGGGTGTTAGATCGTTTTTCATGTTTTGGTAACATGAGGAGGGCCTCTGGGAGTGCCAACTGACGGCTTTCTTGATGACACATTAGGGTTGACGATGTGGCCAGCGAAAGTGAGATGCTGATGATATGGTTATTCCGTTAAGACGACGGGACGTTGCTCGAGGAGCACGTTATGTACCATTTCCAAGCTTGTCGTGTACATTCTAGGTGAATGTAGGAATGTTGTACACCTAGGAGTACAACGCACTTTTGAGTGTTGATATGAAGTGAAGGATGGACGTCAGAGAGTGACATAGATTGATGGAGTTAGGGTTGAGAGCTAGACTCATACATCATGCCACTCATTTAATCTAAAGTTGATAAATGGAAATAAGTATGAGCATTTTACTTGCATTAAATACTTGCTAAGTGCTAAATGTAGTTGTTGATTATTGCTGCATATCTTCATATTTACATTGTACATTTATTTATGCTCTATTTATTATGTGTATAGAATTGCTTATCCCTGTGCCCTTGTAGGTGATGTCACGTTACATCGCTTGCATCGAGATCCGGCCACTTCCTAGTGGCATATGGATCTACGAGGATCACTGAGCGGTATTTGAGGGTGAGGTAGAGATTACCTTCTATCACCCTAACCCGCTGATACGGTTCCGTCCTCGTAGGTTTAGGATCCCCATCATATACACTATGCATGTACCACCCTTTTACACTTACCATGGACCACCTGCCACACGACCAGCTCGCTCATATCACAGTTTTAGATTTCGACCTACCCGCTCACACCCTTTTACTTCTAGGGTCGTCCGAGAGGAGACTCCCCTATCTGATCCGAGGAGTCCTGTTAGGGTCTCGCCATCACCAGACCCCGTGCCCAGTGGAAGGGTACCCACTCCTTCGGATGAGATAGATGAGGACCCTGTTGAGGACGAGAGCGGAGGCGAGCCTGTCGTTCATTCTACTGGGAGTCAGTGGAGGGACGATGATCCTTAGATATGTGCATAGGGTAGATGATGAGGATCAGGGATCCAGTGTGTTGGCTGTTGTGGAGGAGATGATGCTGCTGATGGATTGATGATGACTATTGCTGCTGCTTCTAGGAGACTTCTACTACTACTACTGCTGCTGCTTGTTCTATATGACCAGCTCTGGAGTTTTATATTTTGATATGTATATATTGTAGATATACTTATCAGAACTCTAGAGTTATGGTTTACTTGGGTTATGGACTTGTACTTATCTTGGAGACTTGACTTATGGGCTATGTATCTTATGATAAATATATATTTATAAAACTTATGTTTATATTACAACTTATGCATAGTCCTGCTATTTCCGCTTACTCTGATAAAAGTACTTAAAGAGTTCGGCTTCGAGATTTGAAAATGGTATCAGTTCCGCAAAATGAAAGAATGGATGGCATCACTTAAGTTTTTATTACGTAAATGCAATTTCAAAGAACATATGCTGTAGTGTTTAGGACACTGTGTTCAGATATTCTCCTAGCTGAAATGTATGGGAAGACCTGAGAGTAAGTGGGTGATCTGGTATTACTGTGTGATTTCTTAGGTGCGCTAGATGTCCAGTCTGGACAGCTAGGGTTTCCCTAATCACGGGTGTGTGCAAATGTGCGATTAGGGAGTGAGAGAACGTACCTAAGCCCCTTGCTGGAGACAGCTATTTATAGGGGTGGCATTGTACCTTGTGGGCCTGTATGGAGGTCCAGCAAGGCAGCTAACGTGTCCCATTTGGGATAAGGGATGAGTCATTCATCCTTATCCTGTAGTGGGAGATCTTATCCCTGTTGGCAAGTTAGGCTCACGTGCCCCTAGCTCAGACTCTTTAGGGGGAAAGGCCCATGCGGTCGGTCCTAGGTCGCTAGGGTGGGTCCTAGGACAAGCGCTCGGCCTGGGTAGGCGTGACCTATCAGATTGATTAATTTGGTCGGCCAAGTACTTTGAGAGTAGGCCGAGGGTCGGTCTACCACATAAGCCCCCTAGCTCGGTAAGACTTTTGAGTCTTGAGCCGAGCTGAGAGTTTTCCAATGTCATTGTTAGAGGAGCCGAGTGTTATGATCGGCACGAGGCAATGACCTTTAGGCAACTCAATGTGCCTCGCTGTCCCTTCGTCTGTTCGAAAGGACGTTTGGGTGTCCTCTTGTTGACACGTGCTGCTTGTGTCAGAAGTGCCATTATTATGCATGCTGGCTTTTGGATTTTTCAAATATTCCCTTTCATTGGTTGTGCGCCACGTGTCACTTTTCGTGGCTCAATGCAGGTTTGGGCCTTTGCTAACAGGCCCAAACACTCAAAAATGTGGGGGGAAGTTCCCTTTTGAACTTTAACTGTCCCTTCCGTTTCCTTTTTCTCACTTTCCTCCAAACCTTGTTGTGCCTCTGACACTCTTCTCCCTCCTGCGATTTTCCTTCTTGGTTCCTGGATTCCAGACTCTTCCTCATCACATTTTCTCTGCCATTCTCTCTTGAAGCTTTTTGGCTTCCTTCTTGCTACACCAGTCCGGTTCGTGCCAGTCTTCCAATTTTCAGGTACCTTGATCCCTTTTTGTTGTACTGCTTGTTCTAGGTTCTAAGGTTTTGGTTTTCTAGTTTTCATTGGGTTCTGCATTTCTTTCTGGGTTTCTTTTTCTGGGTTTTGTTTCTGGGTTTCTTATTTAATCATGGATAATGAATGGTATGAAAAGTGGTCTAAAATTTTGGGTTTGAGTGATATTGAGGATTCTTCCTCTTCTTCATCATCATCCTCCTCTTCTGACTTGGAGATATTAGATTTCCTCCCCTCTCCCTTCCGCCATCGTATGGCGAATCCTACGGTGGAGACACCGTTAGCGGTGGATTATCCCCAAAATTCCGCAGATGAGGAAAGTAGAAAGTTAGCGTATCACGTGGCGGAGGAGCGGGCGCAAGTGGCGTTTCGCACCTCAAACCGCTCCGCCTCGAATCGTCCTAGGGAAAGCCCCTGGGGAAAAACCGTAAAGGTTAGGAGAAGGTGTAGTAGGCTCGGCTATAGGACCAACCGACCTAGGGTTAGGGTTTCTACAGATTATAATTTTATAGATTCTGATGCCGAGTCTTCCCTTTCCCCAGGTATGGTTCGTCGGTGCATCTCGCATCCTCATGAATTTCTTGTGCCTCTGAACTCTGAAGCTTAAGATTGGGTTGATTTGGAGGTGCTTGGTACACCGTCAGCCTTAGTCAACAGCAATCTGAGCCATATCCAAGCTAACATACTCCCGTGCCCCACGGATGAAGTTGGGACATCTTACACAATTAGTGCTCCGTCGGCTAATGACCGAGTGTGCACAGCAATTGAAGGGAACCGTAGGGAGTTTTTTGTGTATGAAGAGGTCGTGATAAGACTGGGCGTTATGATGCCCTTTTCCGATCTGGAGATAGCTCTGCTGCAGCGGCTGTGCTTGGCTCCCACCCAACTACATCCTAGCAGTTGGGCATTTGTTCGTGCCTTTCAAAAATTTTGTGAGGCTCGAAGGCTGACGTGCTCACTCCGAGCGTTCCTATGGTTGTACATACCACAAGTAAATACCTTCGAGAAAGGATCGACCAAGAGACTGTGGGTATCGTTGAAGGCCCGTAATGGTCATGACCTTTTCGCCAAGTTCACCGATTCGTGGAAAACCTTTAAACCGTTATTTTTCAAGTATCAGTTCGTCGGAGAAGGAGACTGTTGGTTTATGGAGGATGGTCATCCTCGGTTCCCTCTATCCTGGTCGTCTAACTTTTTCAACAGATACCCGAAGCTTTATCAGTATCATTATGACAAAGAATTGACGGACGCCGAGAGGCATACTTGTGACACCTTCTTTAATTACCTTAAGCACAATGGCCAAGTTAATATTAGGAACATTGTTATTTTCCCACAAGAGCTTGTGAAAGCTGAGCTTGGTAATAGTTTTTTTTAAATGCCCTTGTACCCTCCTTTTGCAGTTAGGATGGCTAAGGAAAACAAAGCTGCATCTAAGGCTGCTGCACGTATGAGAGAACTTGCCAGGTCGAAGGCGGGTGAGGCGGTTGGTTCTCCGAGTGGGGCCGTTTCATCGAAAGCTACTCGGTCTGTGACAGTGGCCGAGGCAGCACCTTCTGAGGTAGAAGTGATGCAGGATGTTCGACCGCCGTCTGTTCGTGAGGTGGGAGTTGCTACCGGAATCCCTATTGTTCCGGTGGAAGGGTAGGAAGAAGAAGATCAAATGCCTTTGTCAAAAAAGGCCAGAGTGGACAAGGGCAAGGGAAAGGCTGTCGAAATGCTACAAAGACAAAATTTGTGGTTTGACGTTTCTGATCCTGAGGAGGAGACCGTTTGGGCTCGGAAGCTGAAGGAGAAATTTGTTGATTTGATTTACACTCCAAATGATGAGAAAAGATTGTCGGACCAATCGGCTCATACTTTGAAATGTCACTGTGAATTGTTGGGCAAAAATATGTTAAGGGCTGCAAGCTATATGTTTCACATTGGCAAGAATGCTGAGGAGATCAGCGCTACGCTCTCGGCGGCCGAGAAAGAGAAAAGGAAGGCTTATGCTATTCAAGCGAAAAATCTCCTAACTTAGATTAAGGAGAGTGAAGCTAACCTTCAAGCTTTGACAGAGGCCAATACCGAGCTGCAGAAAAGATTTGAAGCCTCTGAGAAAGCTCGGGAGATTGCTGAAAAGGCTTTGGAGGATGCTGCTGAAAGGGATGCCGAGAAAGGGAGGCTGTTGCAAACTGCCCAAGGAAAATTGGCTGAAGCTCGGCAGAGGATTACCGAGCTGGAGGGTGTCCAGGGGCGGTTAACAAATTCTGAAAATGCTGTGGGTCGTTTGCAGGGAGAGTTAGCAAAGGCTCGTCGGAAAGCTTTGAAGCATAAGATATTGGCCAAACGGAACCACTTCAACTGGGATCATGCATAAATGATTCTTTCGTCAATGTTGTTAAACAGTTGACCCTTATGAATCCGGGGATCCGAATTGTAGGGGCCAGTCCAAACTTTGGGGTTGACGGTGATCGTATCATTGACTATGCACAAGAGGATAGGGAAGTGGACTTGTCAGCGCCGAATCTCCCCAACCCCTTGGATTTGGAAAATGAAGATGAAGCTGATTTTGATGGGTCAACCATTGCACTTTCCGAGGATGAAGAGTAGATCCTTTATGATGTATTTCCTTTTGTTATTATTGTTATGTTTTCCTTGTAATCTGATGAAGTACTAAGTACTGTAATGTGATCGGTTTGATCAGAACTTGGTTTTTAAAGTTTGTTATTCCTTAAGATGATTCGACCTTTATCTATGCACGATTGCCGAGTTTTATTGTTTACCTTGTTATAAACTGTTATCCAGATTTTGGATCTCCTACCTTTGGCCAAGGTGGGATCCTCGGTCCTCGGCCTATCGAAACTGTATAAGTTTTTAGCCGGGCATCTCTAAAAGCACTTGTTATTGTTAGTTTATAAGTCCCAGTTGGAAGGACATGTATAAACACCTACGTTCGCCTCGGTGGTGAACCGAGAGGAAATGGTTAGTGCGTTAACAGTGAGAAAATAAGATGTAGTACTGAAAAGGGAAATCTCCATTAGATTCTTTTGATCTTCTTGTAAACAACAGAAGTCAAATACAACATAAACATAAATATGCTAAAATAAATGACATGAAATTTAAACAACGGAATTTTAAAATCAAGATTGAAACTTTGCAGAGATTGTTGTGAGATTCCAATTAGCTATAGTAGGGTTTGAGCTTGGTGGCATTCCAGGAGTTCTTTAGCTGCTGCTTTGTTAGTGTTTCCAACCTGTATGCCCCAGACCCTGTTTTCGAGATGACCCTGTAGGGGCCTTCCCAATTCCTTGCCAATTTTCCTTCTTTTGAATTTTTCAAGCCGATGTCAGCTCGCCTGAGGACCAGATCCCTTACAGCGAAGCTTCTTGGAACCACCCATTTGTTGTATTCTCGGGATTTCCTTTCTTTTGCCTTTTTCTCTCGGTCAGCTGCGAGAGATCGGATCTCGTCGCTGAGAGTTAACTCTTCTTTTAACAAACCATCGTTCACTTCAATTGGACGCTCGGATACTCGGAAGGTGGGAATCCGAGTTTCAATAGGTAACATAGCCTCACAACCGTAGGTAAGTCGGAATGGGGTTTCTCCTATCGAGGTGTGTATGGTTGTTCGAATTGACCATAATACCTCCAGAAGGAGGTCAGCCCATGACCCCTCGGCTTCCAACAATCGCTTCTTCATCCCATCAATGATGATTTTATTCACTGCTTCAGCCTGTTCGTTCGTCTGCGGGTGTTCGACCGATGAGAAATGGTGGGTGATATGAAAGTGGTCGACCAACTCTTGGAAAACCTTGGCAGTAAATTGTGTGCCATTGTCGGTCACCAGAGTGTGTGGGACGCCGAACCGAGCGATGACTTGTCTGAGAAAGAATTTTTGGATTTTAGCTGAAGAGATTGTGGCCAAAGCCTCGGCTTCAACCCACTTTGTGAAGTAATCTACTGCGACCACTACGAACTTTAGTTGTCCAGGAGCTGTTTTGAATTTCCCGATGATGTCCATGCCCCACTGATAGAAGAGCCATGGTGCGATCATCGAGTGGCGCTCCGTCGGAGGTCGCTGGAAGACCTTTCCGTGGAATTGACAAGACTTACATCTTTTGACATGTTCTGAAGCATCGCTTAGAAGTGTAGGCCAGTAATAGCCTGCTCGGAGTACTTTGCGGTCTAGAGCTTTTGCACCTATGTGATGGCTCGGTAATCCTTCATGAACCTCGGCCAACACAAGATCAGCCTCTGCAGAGTCTAGACACTTCAGCATAGGGGAGTCCATTCCCCGTTTATACAAGGTATCGCCGATCATGACATATTGGGCGGCTTGTCTGACTATCTTTTTTCCTTTCAAAGGATCGGTTGGCAAAACCTGGTATTTAAGATACTGTTTGATGGGGTCCATCCAGTCGGTGTTTAATGATATTGCGAGAACCACGCTCGGCTGATGGACAGTTTCTTGAACTAGACTTTTGTTGTTTTCAAGACCTTTGGTGCTGGCGAGTTTGGAGAGAATATCGGCTCGCCCATTGGAGGCTCGGGGAATATGAGAGATGGAGAATTGTGAAAAGAGGTCTGAAAGGGTTTTGACTTGTTCCAGATATTTTTGGAGAATTGGCTCTTTGGCCTGGAACTCCCCGTTGACCTGGGATACAACTAACTGCGAGTCACTGAAAATTTCGATTTCTAAAGCCCCCATTTGATGGGCCATCCGTAGGCCGGCCAGCACCACCTCATATTTCGCCTGGTTGTTGGAAGTGGGGAACTCAAACTTGAGGGAGTATTCTACGCTGAGGCCTTCGGCATTTTCAAGAATTATCCCGGCCCCAGCTCCCTTACTGTGGCTGGAGCCATCAACATAAATCTTCCACGGTTGTGTTTTGCTGGGATGGTTGGAGTCTGACAGCTCTGAAACAAAATCTGCCAAGATTTGGGACTTGAGAGTTCTCCTAGGCTCGTAGGTTACGTCGAACTCTGATAGCTCAACGGACCAAGAGACCATCCTTCCAGCCAAGTCAGGTCGGTGGAGCACCTATCTTATCGGCTGGGTAGTTCTGACCACAATGTGG